>CM049439.1:46284784-56284784 GCA_026929855.1 Poa annua | reverse complement strand
CCACCCCATCACGGTGGTCACTGCTTTCCCCCTGGAGCAGATCCTGCGCAATCCCAACGCCACAGATCGTGTCGCGGGATGGAACATCGAGCTGCAGCCGTTCAACTTGCGCTTCGATACCACGAGGGTCATAAAAGGAAGAGCGTTGGCTGATTTCGTCGCCGAATGGACTGACCCAAGCCCCGAGGAGCCTCGAGAGGCAGAGGCCAAGCCCTCGGGAGACACGGCGCCCAGCCACTGGACCATGCACTTCGATGGAGCCTTCGCTTGCCGCAATGGCGGAGCAGGCGTCGTCCTAACCTCGCCCAAGGGTGACAAGCTATACTACGCTGTCCAGCTGTGCTTCACGATCGACAAGATCTCCAACAACATCGCCGAATACGAAGGCCTCCTCGTTGGCTTAAGGGCCGCCATCGCTCTAGGCGTCAAGCACCTACTCGTCAAGGGAGACTCGCAGCTGCTCGTCAACTTCTCCAACAAGAGCTACACACCAAAAGACGACCACATGGCCGCATACCTCGAAGAGGTCCGCAAGCTCGAGAAGAACTTCAGGGGCATGGAGCTCATGCACATCCCAAGGAAAGAAAACCAAGAGGCTGACGACATCGCAAAGCGAGCCTCGCGAAGGCAACCCCAGCTTGCCGGCGTCTTTGAAGAGAGGCTCGCCAAGGCATCCATCAAACAGCCTCGAGAGGCCACAGCCGCAGGCGCAGACGAAGCGCTCCCACCACCTCCTGAGTCTGGGGCGCCTGATTGCGGTCCCAGCACAGGGGAGCGTCTGCTGCTGACGGCAACCCACCAGGCCTCAGGCTGGATTGACGAGCTCAAGGACTACTTGGTGAAAGGAATCCTCCCTGAAGAAGATGCTGACGCAGAGCGAGTCGCTCGACAAGCAAAATCATACTGCATCCTCGAGGAGAACCTCTACCGCACGCGCCCAAATGGTATCGCCCTCAAATGCGTCCCTCCTGAGGAAGGCCGAGAGCTGATTAAGGACATCCACAGCGGGGAGTGCGGCCACCACTCATGTGCGCGCACCCTCGCAGGCAAGGTCTTCAGGAGCGGCTTCTACTGGCCTCAAGTGCTTCAAGATGCGGTCGCCATTGTGCAAACCTGCGACGCCTGCCAATTCCACGCCAAGCAAATTCATCAGCCGGCACTGGAGCTCCAAACCATCCCGCTCTCCTGGCCATTTGCGGTCTGGGGGCTGGATATCTTGGGCCCCTTCCCAAGGTCGCAGGGCGGCTACCGTTTCCTCTTCGTGGCCATCGACAAGTTCACCAAATGGACCGAAGTTGAGCCAGTGCGCACCATACCAGCGGGGGCCGCGGTGAAATTCATCAGAAGCTTGGTCTGCCGCTTCGGCGTGCCCAACCGCATCATCACCGACAACGGCTCGCAATTCACCAGTGGTGTCTTCCGAGCCTACTGCGACAAGCTTGGCATCAAGGTCTGCTTCGCCTCGGTACCTCACCCACGCAGCAACGGTCAAGCCGAGCGAGCAAACGCAGAAGTCCTCAAGGGCCTCAAGACCAGGAGCTTCAACATCCTCAAGGGCCACGGCAAGGGCTGGATCGACGAGCTCCCCTCCGTGCTCTGGTCCATACGCACAACTTCCTCAAGGCCTACAGGCGAAACGCCATTCGCCCTGGTCTACGAAGCTGAGGCAGTCCTTCCTGCGGAAATCAAGCATGGATCGCCACAGGTCCTTGCCTTCAACGGGGACACCCAAGAGGGCCTCCACAACGACGACCTGCTGTTCCTCGAGGGACTGCGCCGTCAGGCCGCCCTCAGGGCGGCGGGGTACCAGCAAGACTTGCGACGCTACCACAGCCGCCATGTGCGCTCACGCACCCTTGAGGCGGGCGACCTCGTCCTCAGGCGAATCCTCTCCAGGGAAGGTCTCCACAAGCTCTCGCCGATGTGGGAAGGCCCCTACAGGGTCTCCCACGTCGCCAGGCCTGGCGCAGTACGCCTCGAGACCGAAGACGGCATCCCCGTCAAGAACCCGTGGAACATCGCGCATCTGCGCAAGTTCTACCCATGATCACAGTCACGCCAGGCATTTTTTGTCTCTAGAGGGAATCCCATGGCTTCACCTCCAAGCTTCTCAAAGCTTCTCCCGAGGCCCAGCCCTCCGAGCTCTCCTGCAAATGAGCCCTCGCAGGCCGCAGTGAACCTCTGCCACTAATGGGTGGTCCCCATGCCTCGACATGGAAGGAACGTTAGCTTGGCAAACCCAAGTGTAATGAACCGATTTTTCGTTCCTAAGTGAACTATGCGCTACGGCGCCGCTATGTTATATTTTGGTGATGAGTTTATTTCAGCATTATTTTCCTTATTGAAAATGGGCGCTTATATCTCTCCACATGCGCACCTCGCGAGCGGGGGCTGAGTACGGTGCCAGTGCCTCAAATGACACACCAGCAGCACTGCAAAACCCAAGGATCCGAGCTCTGGCTAGAGGGCAGGCCCTCACAAACACGCCATCTCTTCAAAGGACCTTGGTACTCTCTCTCCTCGCAAGGAACGCCTGAGGAGGCCTATAAGCTCGCATTAGTCCATGGTAAAGTGAACAAGCGTTTGGTCCTGCCTCTCTAACATCTATAGGGAACAAGCGTCTCTACAAGCCTGAGGAGGCAGCAGGGAAAAACCCTTGAAGAGGACCTCCCCGGCAAGCTAAAAAGCCTCTACAGGGCAAAAGCCTCGAGAAGCTAAGTCCCGCTTCTGCAACTCGAGAGCCTTTTCTCTCCAAACGAACGTTTGTCCCTCGAGCGATTTCGTTCTCCCTTACGCTTCATGGACTACTCGCACGTCAAGGGGGAGCACTTGGGCATCGCGACTCAGGGCTCTTACCTCTCCAAGCCTTAAACTCCCCCCGGCCTTGCTGAGTCATTGCTCTAGCATACCGTAGCGGCGGAGTCATAGTGCGAAGAGACGGGTCCTAACGACGCAGAGAAAACATAGACATGAAAGTAAAGCAGAAAAGGCCTCTCGAGGGGCAAACAAGCTAGCATAAATGAACTTAAAGAGGTATATTACAGGCCCAGAACATGCAAAGTCTGAATATAAGAAATTGTCTCAGATACAAGCGCTCAAAGGCGCGACAAGCAAGGCTCAGGCGGAGTCCACGCCAGCACGCTCCTCTTCAGCGTCTTCCTCCTCGGCAGGGGTGGCCTCCCCCTCGCTGTCCTCCACAGCCACCTCCGCACGCTTGAAGCGGTTGCAGAAGGCCTCCACTTGCTCGCGGAGGGCGTTGGAGACATGCAGGACCTCTCCGGCCGGGCGCGCCTCGGTCACCGTGGAAAGGTCGAAGCTGGGCGTAAGGAGCTTGAGGTTGGTGAAGATGCGGTCGACCACCACCTCCAGAAGCTGGCGGCTCTCGAGCTCTATCACCTCGCGGAGGTCGCCGGCGGGGCCCTCGAGGGCCGTGAAGAGCTGGTCGAAGTAGACCAGGTACATCGCAGCATCACCGCGACCGCGAGCCTCGGTAAGCGGCGCTTCTGCGCCGAGCTGGGCCGCGAGCTCGTTGCCTCTCGCTACCAGCGCCTGGAACATGCGGTCCCGCTGCTTCGCGAGTACGAGAGCCGCCTGCGCGGTGTCCACGGCCTCCGTCACCTGCTTGGCTGCAGAGCCCGCCTGCCCCTCCACGTCCTTGACGAGGGCGTCCAGCTCCAGGGCAGCAGCCCGGCGGCCCTCCTCAGCCTGGCGGTAGGCATCCTTGGCGCGTTGGAGGCGGACCTCAAGCTTGGAGTTGGCCTTCTCAAGCTCCGCGATCCGCTTGGCGTCAGCAGTGTGCTTGGCCTTGAAGCGGTCCTCTTGCTTCTTGGCCTTGTCGCGGAACTCCTGGGAGATGGTCCGCCTGAAGTCTTTCTCGCGCTCCGCGAGGGCAGCCTCCGCCTCCTTTTTCTTCTCAGCGAACCGCAGCTGGAAGCGCTCCAGGGTTTGCCTCTGGGCGGTGACGTTATCGTCGTGCCGCTGGAGCGCTTGGGCCAGGTCCCCCTCACGCGCCTCGAGCTCTACCCGCTTGGTGGCCAGCTCACCCTCCGCCTGGAGCCGCTGCTCGTCGCGCTGCTCCACGTCTTTCTCCCTGAAGGCCAGCTGCCGCTCACGCTCGGCTAAGCTCTTGCGGTCCTCCTCCAGGGTCTCCTGCGCGGCCCGGTGGGCGGAGAGGAGCTGGGACTCCAGCTGGGAGACCTCGCGGCGCTTCTGCTCCAGCGAGCCCTCCATAGCCGCGCGCTCAGCCTTCACCTTCGCGAGGAGATCGGCGACCGCATCGCGCGCGTCCTGGAGGGGGGCAAGGAGCTCGTCTGCGTCGCGGACGGCTCCCTCTCGGACCTCCTTGGCAAAGCGAATGGCCTCCTCGCGGGCGGCCTGGAGCGCCTGATCCTCCTGGCGTCGGGCCTCAACCGCGGCATGGAAGCGCCTCCAGGCCTCCGCGAGCTCGTCGCGTTGCTGAGCAAGTTGGGCGTCCTCAAAGGCGAGCTGCGCCTCCAGGCCCTCCAGGGACTCCCTCACCACGCGGAAGGCCACCGCGCGGTGTCCCTTGCTCCAGTCCCAGCCGCTCAGGACCAGGCCGCGTTGCGAGGAGGGCCCGGCCCCGGCGTCGAACCTTGAGGATGAGGCCTCTGGGCGTGCCTGGGGGCTAGGCTGCTACCGGTCCTCCGCCACACCCAGGATGGTCTCGCCGCCCTCGTCGCCTGGTCGCGTCGCCTCTTGCGCCTCGCCCCCCGCTGTGGGGCGTGGCGGAGAAGGGGGAGCTCCCCCTGCAGAGGCGCCCGCGCTTGGTGGGCCCTGGTCTGCCTCGGCCTCTGGTTGCGCGGGAGGCGTAGCCGTGCGAGGTGGGGTGGTCTCGCGTGCCGGAATCGGCTCACGCGGCGGCGTAGCCGCGCGAGGCGGTGCAGGAGCTTGAGGAGGGGTGGCCGACCGCTCTTCCTGCACCTCCACCACTAAGGGCACGGGGGGCGGTGCAGCGGCCTCCGCCTGAGGCGCTGCTGCCTCCGCCAGAAGCTCAGTTGCCTCCGCCTGAGGCGCCTCTTCGGCTGGGCCTGCCGTGGCCATCTTCCCAGGCCTCGCGGCCTCTCCAGCCGCGGCCTCTGCCGCGGCTCCCTTCACCTCCGCTGCCTTGCGAAGCCTACGGCGTTTCGCAGGCACTAGGTCGCTGAAAGAACCGGGGGGCGAGGGTCAGAAATATGAGAAGAAGAGTGCAATAATCAAGCGTTTAGTAATTAAAGGAACTTACCCGGGCCGCTTGGCACCGGTGTCAACCCACGCCAAGCCTGGCGAGCGCCAGGAGGGCTTGGGCCTGGCGTCTGGCCTCTCCAGAGGCGCCTCGGCTTTCCTCTTAGAAGGGACGTCAGAGGGCCTCGCTCCAGGCCTGTCGCAGGCCGCCTTGGACCGGGGCTCGCGACGCCCCAGCAAGGACTCCTCGTCAGAGGCCTCCCCTGCAGACTCCTCCTCCTCCGCGCGACGCGTGGGCGCCCCCGCGAAGGCGCCTTCGTCGTCACCCGACGAGATGTCGCAAATCTCGCCCACGTGGGGCCTGGCCCTCGAAGAGGCCTCCTCGCCCGCCGCGTCCTCCTCCTCGCCAGCCGCGGCTTCCTCCTCGCCTTGTCCGGCTCCTGAGGCGGAGGACGTCTCTGCCTCCTCCGCATCATGCACCACAGGCACGGGCACCACCTTCCGCGCCGGGCCTGCCGGAGTGTACGGAGGAACCCCCTCCAGAACGGCCAAACGCTCGGTCATGTTGTACTGGTGCAGAGGCCTGAGGGAGATCGGGAGTTCCTCCATGGCGGGCACCGCGGGGTTGATGAAGAGCGCGGACAGGACGTTGTCGACGGCGTCCTTGTCGTTGTCCTCACGATGGAGCCGCATCTTGTCATTGGGGCCGGAATACATCCACATCGGCATCGCGTGCGCCTGGAGTGGGGCGAGGCGGCGCGTCACGAAGTCCGCCACGACGATTTGCCCCGTGAGGCCTTCCTCCCGGAGGTAGCTCAGGCGGCCCGACAGCATCACGTTCTGCGCACCGCAGAAGGTGGCCTTGCCCCAGTGCGAGTTCTTCACGGGCGGCGCGTCAGGGACCTCAAGGAAGGCGCTTGGCTGCTCCACGCCAACGAAGAACCACCGCTGGCGGAAGTCGTCCACCTTCTTCGTCACGGAGGTGATGGCCTTGCCCTCGCTCCACGACATGGGGATGTAGACGCTCCCCATGCCGTCCACGATGCGGAAGGAGACGCATCCTGAGCGCTCGTTCTTCGCCGTGCTCCGGAGCGCGTAGAAGCACCGGAAGAGCTCCACCGTGGGCTCCACACCTAGGTACGCCTCGCAGAGGTAGGCGAAGACGGCGAGGATCAGCACCGAGTTGGGGTGGAGGTGCAGCAGTTGGATTTGGTAGAAGGCCAGCACCGCCTCCAGGAACGGGGAGAAGGGCGGCACCAGGCCCGCCGAGACGCAGTGCTGGAAGACAGGGAAAAACCCTCGCGGGCGTTTCCCGTGCGCCGCAGGCTTGAGTGCGGTGGCGCCGTGCTCATTGGTCCGGTCCGCCACCAGGAAGCGGACCTTCTCGAGCGCCTTGTCGTTGACGCGCACGCCCAGCAGTGCCGCGCCGTGCGCGGCCTCAGCGGGCGCTGCTTGCGATGAAGACCCCGCGGCCGCCTTGCCCTTGTTCTTCGGCGGAGTCATCGTCGGAGGGGAGAAGGGAGCGGCGCGAGGGGAAGTTGGAGGAATCGGAGAAAAGGGCGCCGGATTGCAGGAGCGGAGGGCTCTGTGCGGTTGGCGTCTGCGAGAAGGAGTGGGAGTAGTAACGGCTCCCTGCTCCGGCGCCGGGGTTTTTATGTCTCGTCAAGGAGCAGTTACCGGGGCGTGGTGGGACCCCCCACGACGCACGTCCCATATCGTGCGCAACCGTTGCTCGCCGGCGTGACGCGTGGCTCGGCCCGGCCTGCAGATGTTGCCCCACGACGCTTCGCCTAGACCCAACGGGCCTCGTCGTGCCCATCGTGGGCCTGGGGGCTACTGTCGGCCCAGTCAGGACCGGGGTACACACGGCCCACTCCCTACAGGCCTCGCCCGCGAGTAACTTCGGTAGAACGGCTGAGGACTAGGCTACCGCTTGGAGGGATCCTCAAGAGGCATCCCCTCTCGAGGCCTGAAGAGGACGCCAGGGCCTGAAGAGGACCCTGCGCTTCAAGAGACTCCCCAGGCACAGCCCGCCTGGAGAGGAGTCAGCAGAAAACCCCTCCACAGGCGACCACGGCCCTGTGGAGACACTTCGCGGTTAAGCAAGCGCTGCAGGACGCACATGGCCCCTGCAGCAGCCGCAGGGTGACGCGAGCACCCCAGTTGCCATTCTGGTGATAAAGGAGTCAACAAAGCCGCGCCGCCTGCGGCAGGACAGCCAGAACTTTCCCCTTTGGTGATAAAGAGGCTGGACGGCACAACGCTCCAAGAAGATCGTCACCGTGGGCTCCACCACGGCCTCTGCTGCGCCAGCGAGCCGCCCTGCACCGCCTGCAACCTGTCGGCCACGGCGCGCTACTTTAGCACGGATGGACCGCGTCCATGGACGGACGAGCTGCGGTGGACTCCCGCTCCTCCATGCGACTGGCGTGTGGGAGCCCACCAGCACGAGGACGGAGCCCGGGGCGCCTATAAAAGGAGCAGGAGCTCCCCCGTAGAAAGGGACCCCGGATCGCCCAATCGCGCACGGGCACCCTGAACACATAGGATAGCCAACTGCTGGAGGAGGAAGACGACCATTGTGTCCCTCCCCAGGCACCAAGCTGCCTCAAGAGAGCCTTCGGCAAACTCGTTATCCTGTAACCTTCACAGTGCAATACAGCCAAGCAGGAGTAGCGGTTTTACCTCCTCTCGAGGGCCGTGAACCTGGGTACGGGCTGGTGTCCATCTCTGGCGTGATTGTCCTCCTTCAGGCTCGGCGAGCATCGTCGTCGAGCCCCTCGAGGGTTGTTAGACCTCCGTGTTCAGTCCCCCCTTCGAACCTCTCTTCAGGGCGAGACTACCCCTGTTACGTGGGAGTCACTCCTCGACACTTTCGATCTAGCCATTTCCAAAAAGACAAATTCCCGCCGATTCAGCCGAAACCGGGTCAAATTTGAACTGCAAGTGCTTTTTAGTTTGCTCATGATTTTTTGAAAAACTCATTTCTAGGTACAAAAGAAGATGTTTCATCAGAGATACACCAAGAGTTTCACAAGATTCCACCCCTAGATACGAACGATCACGCCCCCCGTTTTGACCGTATTTTGAAATCGACGCATAGAATTCAAAGAAATTCAGAAATATGTGAATCCTTCGCCAGGTGTCATCATACGTGACCTAGTTTTGAGGAAAAATATCAAACTTGGAAATCGGACGATATTTTTGAAAAGTGTTCACAGAAATGACCTCTCATGTACGAAGATTCGTGGCTTTCAGCCCAAATGACCAATGTTATGGCGATAACCGTGACATAGTTTGTTCAAATGATTTCAAACATGTATATTGGAATGGAGAACAATGTTGCCGAAGAAAGTTTTCATTTTCTTTGCACAAAAAAACCATTTATCATTTTCCGAGTGTAAAAAAAGGGTTTTTTTGTGAAGCATCTACCAAAACTATGTTGCAAAATGGGAGATCACCAATTTTATAAAATATTAGACCACATTTCATGTACAAATAACCAAATGGTTGTGTCTGAAAAGCTTTTGATCCACCCCTTTTCAAAAAGACAAATTCCCGCTGATTTAGTTGAAACCGGGTCAAATTTGAACTACAGGTGATTTATAGTTTGCTCATTATTCTTTGAAAAACTCATTTCTAGGTACAAAAGTAGATGTTTCATCAGAGATACACCAAGAGTTTCACAAGATTCCACCCCTAGATACGAACGGTCACGCCCCCCGTTTTGACCGTATTTTGAAATCGACGCATAGAATTAAAAACAAATAAAAAAGATGTGAATCTTCGCCAAGTGTCATCATATGTGACCTAGTTTTGAGTAAAAATATCAAACTTGGAAATAGGACGATATTTTCGAAAAGTGTTCACAGAAATGACCTCTCATGTACGGAGATTCGTGGCTTTCAGCTCAAATGACCAATGTTATGGCGATAACCGTGACATAGTTTGTTCAAATGATCTCATATTGCTCACAAACATGTATCTTGGAATGGAGAACAATGTTGCCGAAGAAAGTTTTCATTTTCTTTGCACAAAAAAACCATTTATCATTTTCCGAGTGTAAAAAAAGGTTTTTTTTGTGAAGCATCTACCAAAAATATGTCGCGAAATGGGAGATCACCAATTTAATAAAATATTAGACCACATTTCATGTACAAATAACCAAATGGCTGTGTCCGAAAAGCTTTCGATCCACCCCTTTTCAAAAAGACAAATTCCGGCCGATTCAGTTGAAACCGGGTCAAATTTGAACTACAGGTGCTTTATTGTTTGCTCATGATTTTTTGAAAAACTCATTTCTAGGTACAAAAGTAGATGTTTCATCGGAGATACACCAAAAGTTTCTCAAAATTCCACCCCTAGATACGAACGGTCACGCCCCCCGTTTTGACCGTATTTTGAAATCGACGCATAGAATTAACAAATTTCAAAAAGATGTGAATCCTTCGCCAAGTGTCATCATATGTGACCTAGTTTTGAGGAAAAATATCAAACTTGGAAATCGGACGATATTTTCGAAAAGTGTTCACAGAAATGACCTCTCATGTACGAAGATTCGTGGCTTTCAGCCCAAATGACCAATGTTATGGCGATAACCGTGACATAGTTTGTTCAAATGATCTCATACTGCGCACAAACATGTATCCTTTAATGGAGAACAATGTTGATGAAGAAAGTTTTCATTTTCTTTGCACAAAAAAACCATTTATCATTTTCCGAGTGTAAAAAAAGGTTTTTTTTTGTGAAACATCTACCAAAAATATGTTGCAAAATGGGAGATCACCAATTTTATAAAATATTAGACCACATTTCATGTACAAATAACCAAATGGTTGTGTCCGAAAAGCTTTCGATCCACCCCTTTCCAAAAAGACAAATTCCCGCCGATTCAGTTGAAACCGGGTCAAATTTGAACTACAGGTGCTTTATAGTTTGCTCATGATTTTTTGAAAAACTCATTTCTAAGTACAAAAGTAGATGTTTTATCAGAGATACATCAAGAGTTTCACAAGATTCCACCCCTAGATACGAACGGTCACGCCCCCGTTTTGACCGTATTTTGAAATCGACGCATAGAATTGAAAAAAAGAGTTTCACAAGATCCAACCTCTAGAATCAGCGTACATAACTCATTTTTAGATGCACAAGTGGCTATTTTATTATAGATACACCAAAAGTTTCACAAAATTCAACCCTTAGGTACGAACATAATGAAAAAAATACATTTTAAATAATTTACAAATCCAATATAAAATAATTTATGACCTTAGTGGTATTTGTATTTTCTTGAGTCTAAAAGCATATCCTAATAGTATATAAGGAGAGCGGTTATCTTTACAAAAATTTCAAAATATACTAGAGTTAAATTGAAGTTGAAAGTCAAAAGTTATATGAGAAAATAGAAAAGAAATAAGGGAAAAAAAGACATCCAGCCGAACCGAGGCAATGTCGGCCCAGCCCACCAGTGCAACCGAACAATGGGCTTTGTTGGAGGAAAATATAGTGGGTACAAAGACCATTGAGAGATGGACTTAGACCACAAGTTGAACATGGTCCGGTGGTTAGGGAGCGCGCGGGTCTAGGGAAGTCGCGGGTTCGACTCTCCCCCGCTCCTATTTCTTTTCCTACGCGCGGGTGTGTGTTTAGTTCGAGCTCCTGTCAGTCCGGCCTGCGGGCGGGCCCCGCGCGTCGGTCTTGTGTGGGGGCGGAGTGTGGCGGCGGGCCCCGCACGTCAGGCCAATTGTGGGGGCGGGCCCCGCGCGTCATGCCGAGTGTGGGGCGGGTTTGGTGATTTCAGGGGGTTCATGTGTGGAGCGGGTCCCGCATGTCAGCTGGTGGGTTGGATCGAGGTGTCAGGGTGGGGCGGGACCCATATGTAAGTCTGGATGAAGACAAGTCCCACATGTCATATTTGTCAACAGCTAACACCTCCTGTCAACAGGCCCTACATATCAGTGTGGTGACACGTAAGCACAAATGACACATAGGAAGGTGAGAGGCATTGGTAGGCGATAAACAGTGACACATAGGCGAGCTTGTTTAGGTGTCAGCCTAGTCACACTAATATATCAGTGCTGTTAGAATTTATGACCAATTGATATCGGCATGTTATGACCTTTGTAAAATAGAAGGTCATAAAGTTTGCGGGTTTCGTCCCTGTCAAGTGGTTTATGACTAACGAGTTTAAAATGGTCATAAATCTATGACCAAAAAAACTTGGTTATTAAGAGAAGGTCACTAGTTGACATATTTCTTGTAGTGCTTATTCTATTCCATCATGATGGGTTGGAGTTATTTACGTGGTGGATAAAAGACATGGTATAATACGCGCACATTGTAATTTGCTTTGGGGCATGCTGGCCGTTTATTTAATTCAGAGAAGTATCATATTGAAGATTAAGTAAAAGATTAAATAAAACATATTCTGTTCCTACCTAATTTTACACATTAGACAACCGTTTTAGTTGTCTGCTTGTTTCTTTGATTCTAGAATTGCCGGATGGACATTTTTTCTGTTCCATTATGGGCTAGAGTTATTTACGTAGCAATTAGCGTTGTGGCATGTCAGACGTTTAATAAATTAAATAAGTAACATATTAAAGATTAAGTAAACACACTCAGTCTGGCCAACTCCTTTTTATGCTGGGGTCGAACTAAGCGATATCCAATATTTTCTCATAATATTGAGCACGCACACATTTGTTTGACGTAATGGATTTGATTTTTCTAGACTTTCGGCTACTCACTATTTATTTATCGTGTTATTCTTCAAAACATGTATAGTTACTAATTAATTTTAAAAAATAGTTTGATTGATTAGCTCATAAGTCCGATCAGATTGTGTATCCAATCCATAATTTGTTAATCGATCGACCAGCTAATTGTAGGTATTTATGCGTCCGGCCGAAAGCACAGATCGATCGGGTAATTATATGTCTGGCTGGAAGCGCACCCATGTCTAAAAAATCCTTTCCTAGGCGCGATGTAAACCTATTGGTGCTATTTACACATGACTTTTTTTTTTCTTTTTTGGAGGGAACGTGTTGTGATTGGACTTTTTTTTTGTTGAGGGACGTGACGTGATTGGACTTGTTTGTACAAATACTGTTAAACGTAACTAATCCATTGTTTAATCTCAACCATCGCAATAAAAATGAACAAATTATATATTTATAGCCTATGTGGATTAACCTGGTGTCTTGAAAAAATATCTCATTTTACTTTTAGCATATAATAAATTAGCAATTAGCTGGAGTTACAATATTTACATGATGTTGGGTTGGGGGGTGGGTAGTCAGCAAGAGTAAAAAAAATACAAGCTACTGATCAGATCTCTTATGAAAGGGTGAAGTTCTGTTTTAGTTCTATGGACTAATAGAGCAAAGTCTGTGGTGAATCTAATTTTCCAAGACCGAGGAGTATTGTTGATTCCATTGAAGAGTTTGTCATTTCTCTCTTTCCAAATACTCCAAGCACTAATGATAAAGACCTCCATAAACATTGGTTTCTTCCAAAGGGCACGAGCAGCAGTGAGTTTATCCAATATGTTCCCATGTTGAGACCAAGTGATGCCCAGTTTGTCCCAGCAAGCAATACTGAATGGGCAGGAAAAGAATAGGTGCTCCAAAGTTTCCTCAGGTGGATTTACACAGCATAGGCAATTGAAGTCAGAGTTGATAATAATTCTTCCTTCTCAGCAGATTCTTGTGTTAAGTCTATCAGAAAACAGCAACCAACAAAAGAATTTTGTCTTGAATGTGCACTTTGATTTCCAAATCCAGTTGAATGCCACTAGTGCAACAATATTTCTGAAACAGTGTTGATAGTATCTTTTGAAGGGAAAGGCAAAAGATTTGCCTTTTTTCAATTAATTAAGAAGAAGTTGTGGACAAGTTCTAGTGTTATAGACCACCACCCTTAATACAAAAAGCCTAATCTCCCGGCAATAGATGACCCAAATGCTTGGCACCCGCAAGCACCCAATTCCTCGCCTCTAGCTTAATCCTAGCGAATATTAACGTCGGAAGTGTGCTCAAGTGCTTGAAAATCCGCGAGTTGCGCTCGTTCCAAATTTCCCAAGTCACAAGCATGAGTAGTGACGGGATTGCCTTCCTTCTTCTCCCATTTGCGATGGCAAGGTGCTCCCACCAAGATTGGACGTCATTGAAGGCCACCCAATCCGGGGGATTGAAGTCCCCAACATTGAGCCAATTCTTGATCATGCCCCAAAGACGAATAGAGAAGCGGCAAGTGAAGAGAAGGTGTCTAGCCGTCTCATCTTCACGACGACAAAGGGGGCAAAGCCGACCATTAGGCCATCCCCTTCTCTCAAGGCGGTCGGCCGTCCACACGCGGTTTTGGATTATTAGCCATGAGAAGAGCTTGCATTTGGGCGGAGCCCAATTCTTCCATACCATATTGTCCAACGGCGAGGCGACCTCCCCGACGAATTGCTCATTGTAGGCCGAGGAGCAAGAATAGGCACCCGAAGGGGTGAGCTTCCATGTGATAGTGTCCGGTACATCGTCTTGAAGTTGAAGTTGTGAGGTGAATTGCCAAAGTTTAGTGTACTCCTCAAGGTGTTGGACCGAGAGCCCCTCTCCGAAGTCAATATCGAGGATCCACGCGTCATCGGTGATGGCCTCCTTGACGGACCATGTCTTCTTCTTTGAGAGATCGTAAATGAGAGGGGCGATAAGCTTGGGGCTGATCCCGTCCGCCCACGGCGCATCCCAAAAAGAGGCCTTGACCCCATCACCAAGGGTCACCGTTGACATGGCATGGAAGAGATCCATTTCAACATTCTTGCAAGGGGCCTCCATTCCCACCCATGGTCTCTCCGGCGTCGTCCAATCTAGCCAAGCCCACCTAAGGCGAAGAGCCTTCGCAAATTTGTCCATGTTGAGGAGGCCGAGCCCCCCCAAGGAAGTAGGTTTGCACACCACCGCCCAATTGACCTTGCACTTGCCGCCGGAAACCTTGTCGGTACCCGCCCAAAGGAAGCTCCTAATAAGTTTCTTGAAGAATAGCATAGTCTCCGGCGCGATATCAAGAACGGTGAGAGGGTAAATGAGTTGAGATGTGAGGACCGCCTTTGCAAGGGTTTTGCGACCCGCAATGTTGAAGCATCTACCCACCCAAGGGTTGAGCTTAGCCACCGCCTTATCCTCAAGGTATTGGAAGTGGACCTTCTTTAGTTTCTTCACCGCAAGGGGGAGCCCAAGGTAGCGCAAAGGGAAGCAAGCGGTTGGAGCCGGGAGATCAAGTAGCACATCATCAAGATCAACATTATCGCAACGGATGGGAGTGACCGAACTCTTCGCAAAGTTAGTCACAAGCCCCGTGGCCTCTCCAAAGTTGTTTAGGATTTGAGCAAGTGTGGATATGTCATCACGAATAGGACACATGAAGATGGCCGCATCATCGGCATAGAGGGAGGACCGAAACCTAGCACCCTTCCCGGGAAGATGGTGAAGAAGCCCTTGATCCGTGGCCACTTGAAGGATGTGTTGAAGAGGATCGATGGCGATGTCGAAAAGGAGCGGTGAGAGGGGGTCACCTTGCCGCAGACCCCTCCCATGCTTTATTGGAGCACCCGGAATGCCATTTAGGAGCACACGCGAGGAAGCCGTAGAGAACAACGCCGCAAGCCAATCACGAAATTTAGGAGGGAAGCCAAGATGATCAAGAAGCTCGAAGATGTAACCCCACTTGACCGAGTCAAATGCTTTCTTGATGTCAAGCTTGAGGAGTAGGGTGGCCTTTTTCCTCCGGTGAAGCCAACGGGCATAGTTGCGAACAAAAAGGAAGTTATCATGGATGCTCCTAGTCTTGATGAAGGCGCTTTGGGCTTGAGAAACAAGGACGTTCATGAGAGGGGCGAGGCGTAAAGATAGAATCTTGGCCACAATCTTGGCGATGCCATGGATGAGGCTAATCGGCCTAAAGTCGGAGATCTCCTCCGCCCCCTCCTTCTTGGGTAGAAGCACAACGTTCGCCGAGTTGAGCCAATGAAGGTTGTTGGTGTGGAGGTTGGAGAACCGGAACATGACCGCCATGACGTCTGCCTTGATAATGTCCCAACATGCCTTGAAGAATTTGCCGGAGAACCCATCCGGGCCGGGTGCCTTGTTGGAGGGCATGGCCATGATAGCCGCTTTAACCTCCTCCTCCGTGAAGTCATCATCGAGCCCCTCGAGGTTATGGGTGGGAAGGTTTATAGCATTCCAATTGAGAGCACAAGCCCCAGTGCCACGACGGCCAATAGCCTCACGGAAGTGATTTTGAGCAATCGCTTGCTTGTCTTCATGAGAGGTGACCCACCCTTGATTGTGACGAAGTTTGTAGACAAAGTTTTTCCTCCTCCTAGAATTCACCTTGGCATGAAAGTACCTAGTGTTGGCATCCCCTTCCTTGAGATTATCGATTCTAGCACGTTGTTTCTTCCGAGATCTCTCAAGTGACGCCAAAGCAATGACCCGCCTCTTCAATCTAGCCCGGATGTCCCTCTCATCCGGAGAAAGAGCCCTAGCCTCCATGGCTTTGTCAAGTTGCAAAATGACAAGCAACGCCATGTGGAGTTGAATTTTGTTGTTGGAAAAGAGGCCGCGACTCCAAGCTTTGAGCTTCCTTCCGGTCCGTTTGAGCTTGTCATGGAGGATGTGGTAGGGGTCGGTGTGAAGAGAAGGTTCGGCCCACGCTTCCCTCACCACATCCATGAAGCCGGGCATGCATACCCAAAAGTCCTCAAAGCGGAAGGTATTGGGCTTTTTAGGACCCCGACAACAAGCAAGAAGCAATGGGCAATGATCGGAGAGCGAAGACGAGAGAGCGTGAAGAATATGATCGTCATGAGTGATATCCCATTCTTCATTGCAATAGTAGGCGTCGATAGTATCTTTTCACCTTGTAGGTATCACTACCCCAGGAGTATGTCCAAGCATCTGGGGTGCTATCCGAGAGAGTAATATGAGTAGCTTCATCCTGCAGATCTCTGATTTCTTGTAAGGCTTCCGAAGGCCCATGGGAATTTAGTTTCAGCAACTTCATTCATCCATTTTGATCTTTCCAAAGCAGGATAGAGGAACCATCTTTCATATGCCCAACAATGACTCCTCTGAATGTTTTTCATGATGGCAATCTGAGTTGGACAAGTAGGCATAATGATCAATGTATCATCGGCATATTGCACGACAGGGTAATCCAGTCCAAAATCCGGGGAAAAGGGAGGCTGGAGGAGCTGATCTCGGAAAGCCTTGTTAATTGCAGATAGTAGGAGGTCGGCTACAAGAACAAATATTAACGGAGACAGAGGGTCACCTTGCCGAACACCTCGTTTGCAAAAGAATTGTCTCCCAGGCACACCGTTTAATAGGACAGAAGATTTTTCCGGAAGCAAAATAATAGATATCCAATTTAACCATTTATCATCAAAACCCATTTGATTCATTATTTTAAGCATAGCTCCATGGTCAATTGTATCAAAAGCCTTAGCAAAATGCAACTTTAATAGCACATTTTTTTTTTGAGGACTCACATTGATAAAGAAACTCAAAAGCTCAGGCAATACAGTCTTGAATAGTTCTCCCTTTCAAAAATCCATATTGGTTTTTGTGCACAATCTTAAGAACCAATTTTTGCAAACGATTAGCTACAATTTAGTGATCAGCTTGAGGCAGCAGTTTAACAGAGTGATAGGCCTGTAATCGTTAACTCCCTCAGGTGACTGCACCTTAGGGATCAGAGTAATGTACCCCATATTAATGTTTTCCAGGTTCAACTTGCCTTCATGAAAATCAAAGCACAACTGATATATATCTTGCTTAATAATATCCCAAGATACTTTAAGAAAATTCGCATTGAAACCATCCGGGCCAGGAGCCTTGTCATTGGGCATATGTTTAACCACATTATCAATTTCCTCAGTTGTAAAGGGAGAATTAAGTACATCAAGACCATCAATTGGTTGAATAAGGCTGGGTAAATCAAATAGCATTTATGGTTCCTGATTAGTGCCTAACCTCTCCTTGTAAGCTTGGAACATGAGCTCTTGTTTAGCTGCATGATCAGTGTACTCTCTGCCATCCTCAGTTATCAAGGTAGCAATATGTTTATTCATATGCCTTTCAGTAGCGATGGCTTGGAAGAATTTAGTGTTCTCGTCGCCAAACTTTGTCCATCTGATAGTGCACGTCCTTTTCCAGTATTGTTTCTGGTAGTCCAGCAGGGTCAGCAAGTGTTTCTTAATTATTTTCCTGAAATTAGCCTCTGGAATGCTGAGTGTTCTAGCATCTTCCAAATTATCCAGTTCCAGAAGAGCCTTATTACATTTCTCAATAAAGATGGCCAACTTGGAAATTGATTTACTCCATTTTATTAAGTCATATCTTAGCCTCTTGAGCTTAGCATTAATATTGGCAACACTATTGGGTTTGTGGGTGGGTTTCATCCAACTTGATTTAACCACATCTAAGAATCCAGGGTTCAAATCTGAATAATTTGCTTCCTGTGATTTTTGTTTGAATGGAGACAACACATGGAGTGTGATCTAAAGTGGGCTTCCCTTATGGACTGACAAAAGTTGCAGGATAAGAAAGTGTCCAGTGCAAGGAGGTAAAAAACCAGTCTAATTGTTCTAGCAATGGGTCTTGCTGCATGTTACTCCAAGTGTAGGCTCTCCCTTTAAGCTGTAATTCAGTTAAGTGCTGAGCTCAGATAAAATCATTAAATAACAGCATATCATTTGCGTTGCCTCCCTCTTTGTTTCTATTTGCCGGGGATCTAATGAAATTAAGATCACCAAGTAACAACCAATCCTCATCATCAGGGATGTTAACATTATAAAGCCACTGAACAAAATCATCCCTTAAATCCCCCACACAAGGACCATAAATATTGATTAGAGACCAAGACTGAGCAGATTGTGTCGATGTAAAATGGACAGAGAGTGCAAATTGCTTAGCATGCATAACCAGGCCAGTAAACAAAGAGCTATTCCAAATAACAAGTAAACCCCCGAAGCACCAATAGAGGGGACATACACAAATTCATCAAAACGTGGAGGGCAACATTTCTTAATAAAGGCAACATCAATAAACTCCATCTTGGTTTCTGCAAACAAACCACAACACAGCCACTTAATTCGATAGCATTACAGAGAGCAAGTTGCTTAGTTTTGGCATTAAGCCCACGAACATTCCAGCACAAAATAAACCACTTCCTTAAGAAGTTCATAATAGTAAATAGATAAAATTAAGCCTGGCTGTCCTCCTTGTCCTCCATAGCTTCCAGCAGCTTCTTAGGAGAGAGATCTTCAGCAGCGACACCACAGAGCACAGTGCCAATTTCCTGCAACACTGGGAGAGGAGTGAGGGGAGGAACCCTCTGTTTCTTGATCTTCTTCTCAGTAACTTCAGTGTAGACTCGAGGCTTGACCTTCGATTGTGGCTTCTTCAGATCAGAGACTGAAGGAGGTTTGAACCCATTGTACCTAGTGGACCTTGTGCTCCTTCTTACCTCTGTAGTAGTAGTTGGCCCTTCCACCTTCCTCTTCTTGGTTGTGGTGTTGTCAGGAGTAGCAGGCATCAGTGCAAGCAAAGCAGTTGAGGCTTCAGAGCCAACCCTGTCAGAAATAGCTGGAGCTAGAGTAAGCTTAGGAGATTTGCTGACTTGCTTATGCTGCCAAAGAGCAAACCTCTCTACAAATAGCTCAAAGCTCATTCCAGGTGAAAGCTTGGTCTGAACTCGAAAGAAGAAAGAGTTATCCAAAGCAATTGAGGGCGGCTTGACAGTCTTCACAGAGTTGAACTGAAACTCAAGTACAACAGAGTTCTGCCTGATAAAAGAACTGAGGTACCTAAGACATACAATTAATAGCCAGTTGAGTGGACACATCACTGTCAGAGTTTTCCTCAATCACAGTATCATGACAGGCCTGCATGGGTCTATCTGCCAGGTTGTTTCTAGGAGGAGGCACACCATCAGAGAAGGGGACTCCTTGCTCCTGCAGAATAGCTTGGAAATTGATTAGAGGCATGTTCTCAGGTATGATGTCTTGTTGTTGCAGAGGGGGAGCAGGTTGCTGCAGTTGGGCCTGCTGCATCTCATGGTGAAACTGCACATGAGCATGTTGCACACAATGGTTACCACCGGGCTGTTGCTGCTGGTTCTGCTGTATCCATGCTTGCAGTTGAACATGGTAGATCTGCTCGGCTGTAGCATCAGGGCCATACAGAGGGTGTGGGTCACCATTGGCAGGAGCTGGATCTTCCGGAGGGAACGGAACATCTGGAAGGTGGGCATTCCAATCTGAGCTACGCAAGATGAACATAGGGATATACCAAGACATCCTAGCTCCTCCTAGCTGCCTCATAACCAAGCTTTTGGGAACATATTTAGGGTGAACAAGCCAGACCTTTGCAAGTACATATTGATTATTTTCTCTCGGCCTATGCCACACAGATAGCAAACCAAAATCATCCACAACTTTGTTCACATAGAAAGAGTTCTGGTAATCCATGGGAAACCCTAAAAATGGAATCCATGTCTCTACCAAAGGAAGTGATACGTATGTTCTTAGCAGCATCGTGGCGAACAAAAGTAACCTCTGTTTCTTCATCTACCATCAGAGTGAGGCCGACTACCGTATCCGGAGACAGAGTATCAAGCATAGTATAACAGTCAATGCCAAAGGGGTGATCCTCCATGCGACGAACAACCAGACCAGATGCTTGTATCATACCTTGAATATCCTCTCTCATCTGATCACGCAGCTGGATGGGGATGAAGCGATTGGTCTCGGCAATGACGACGTTGTCGTGGCGAAGCGGGGGTACAGAGTCCACCACCAGGTCAGCGCACACCTTACGATCGGCAGGTCCTTGATCGATAGTCATGCCCTCGGGGATGAACGTCAGCGGATTGATGGGGAAGTTCGCCATTGTCGTGGGCGTGAGTACTGTAGCTTGGGGGGCAGGCGTGGAAGACGAGACGAGCAAGGAAGGAGATACCTCCAAATCCCTATGAATATGGGAAATAAAAGGACTTTCCGTTCGTTGTTTAACAACCCAAATTTGATGACCCGTCTGCTGAGAATTTGGCTGGCTAGAAGTCTCGGGCCTCCAGATCTTCTTAGTGGGCTTAGGCCGAGCAGATTTACGAATCCATTTTTTCCCAGAGCGAGGCAGAAAATTCCAAGTGGGTTTAGCAGGAGCGGACTGAGGGGTCGTGGCTTGCACTTGGGCTTGGCCCAAAGGAGTAGAATTAAGCGGGCAATCTTCGCGCTGGTGATTTGAAAAACTACAGCGTGCACAACGGCCCAAAATTTTGAAAATGCTCTTCATGGGCGGGATAATAGGTAACCCTAGAGTTTCCATAATATGCGCATCAGAATAGCGTGATTCTCGCAGGTCAGCGATATGCTCGAGCATAATTGTCGGGAGATTAGCCGCAACTTTTTCAAAAAAAAATTGAGTTGGCAAATTGAGTCTTGCCCGGGTTTAGCTCCAAAAAGATCGGATCAAACGTCCCAAAAATAACTGAGTTATGAGTACCAGATTTTGAAGTTTGATTCACCAAAACTGGCTGAAATGATCCAAATTGAATTTCCTTTGCTGAATTAACAAAGGCTGCAGAGTCACGAAGAAATCCAAATTTCAACAATTCCGGATGAGAAAGAGTATCCTGAGAAGCACTTTGACGTAGGAAATCCAGTTTAGGACGAATAGCCAAAGAACTCCTATTAGCACTGTCCACATTTTGTTCAGAGAGGCCCCAAGAACGGTCCTGGACATGAAAGAACCCAGTAACAAAAGGATGATCTCCTCGGAAAAGCGAAAAATGTCAAATGAAGTCCGGCCAAATCTTGTCCTTCAATCCATAAATAAAATGACCAACTTGGCTTGAAGCCACCGAGAACCGAAATCGTCGATCAGTAAGTTGATAGACACGAAATCCAGATCGATCACCACCAATACATCATTGCAGGGCCAAACCAACAGAATCTTCATCCAGAGGAAAAGAGGCCTGATGCTCTCGTAGCGTTGGGCAACCCCAAGAGGAAGGTGTGGAGAGTACAGCGGGAAGTTTTCCCTTAGTTTGTGAAACCAAGGTTATCGAACCAGTAGGAAACTAGAGTTCTTCGGAGGTGTCAACGACGCCAGAAAAAGTCTGGTGCTGAGTTGACGGCAACAACGTCAGAAAAGGTCTTGCGTCGAAGGCTGGAACCTGCACACAACACAATCAAGATACTTTGCCCCAACTTAACAGTGAGGTTGTCAATCTCACCGGCTTTCTGTAACAAAGGATTAAACGTATGTGTGGAAAATGATGTTTGCTTGCAGAGAATGAAAGTAACAGGATTGCAGTAGGTTGTATTTATCAGTTTAGAGAAAAGGACCGGGGTCCACAGTTCACTAGTGGTGTCTCTCCATAAATAGTAATAGCATAGATGCGGGTAAACAACTTACAGATGCATATACTATAGTTATGATGTCTAGTGTGAGATTCATCTGGGCATTACAACAATATACATAGACCGTTCCAACCGCATCTATAACTAATAATCCACCTTCCGGTTAGCGTCCTCACCCCTTTCAGTATTAAGTTGCAAGCAACAGATTATTGCATTAGGCAATGTGTGTAATGTAACTAATACAAATATCCTTAGACAAAGTACTACTGTTTTATCCCTAGTAGCAACAGTACATTTACAATCTTAGAGGTTGTTGTTACTCCCCTAGATTAAATAGAGACATGAACCCACTATCGAGCATAAATACCCCCTCTTGGAGTCACAAGCATCTACTTGGCCAGAGCATCTACTAGCAACGGAGAGCATGCAAGATCATAAATAACGCACTCACAAGATATATTATGAAGCAATAACATAGTACTCAATATTCATTGGATCCGAACAAACACAACATGTTGTATTACATAAAGATGATCTTGATCATGACAGGCAGCTCACAAGATCTAAACATGGTAGCACAAGAGGAGAAGACAACCATCTAGCTACTGCTATGGACCCGTAGTCCAAGGATGAACTACTCACGCATCAGTCCGGAGGCGGGCATGGTGATGTAGAGCCCTCTGGTGATGATTCCCTTCTCCGGCAGGGTGCCGGGAAGAGCTTCTGAACCCTCTCGAACTAGGGTTGACGACGGCGGCGGCTCTGAACTTCGTGGAGGAAAAAGGTGCGCGTCTTAGGTCTTGTAAATCTGGGGGGTATATGTAGGCGAAATGGCGAAGGCGGCGGAGGCTCGAGGGCCCCACACCCCGTGCCCGCGCGGCCAGGGGTGACCCGCACCGGGACATGGTGTGGGCCCCTCGGGGCTCTCCTCCGTGTCCTCTTCGGTGTTCTGAAACCTCCCGAGAAAAATAGGCATATTGGCTTTTCGTTTGTCCAAATCCGAGAATATTTCCTTAACAACTCTTCTGAAACCAAAAACAGCAGAAAACAGGGAACTGGCACTGTGGCATCTTGTTAATAGGTTAGTCCCAAAAAATGCATAAAATGATATAAAACTGTGTATAAAACATGTAGCAAGTGGCATAATATAAGCATGAAACCTAAGAAATTATAGATACGTTGGAGACGTATCAACATCCCCAAGCTTAGTTCTACTCGTCCCGAGTAGGTAAAACGATAAAAAGAATAATTTCTGAAGTGACATGCTTTCTCACAATCTTGATCATATAACAATGTAAAGCTCATGTTATGAATGAAGTGATTCAAAGCAATAGTCTATAGTTTGCTAACAAATAGACAAGGAGTAAACAACTACATCATACAAGCAAAAACTTTTCATGGATAGTACTTTCAAACAAGCATCAAAATGATTCACATGAAGTTAACTCATAAGGCAATAGTCTCTAAGTAAAAGAGCATTGAAACAACACAAAGGAAGATATATGTTTCAGCATTGGCTTTCAACTTGTAACATGTATATCATATAGATAGTTGTCAACACAAAGGAATATAATAAGTGCAATAAGTAAACATATAAGAATTGTTGCACACTGTTGACACAAGTGTTTGCTTCTAAGACAGAAAGAAGTGGGTAAACTGACTCAACATAAAGTAAAAGAATGGCCCTTCGTAGAGGCAAGCAGGGATACAAACATGTGCTAGAGCTTTTTAGTTTTTATAAGTTTTTGAAATCATATAAAGAGCATAAAAGTAACTTTTGAGAGGTGTTTGTTCTTGTCAACGAATGGTAATGGGCACTCTACCCCCCTTGTCAACCAGACTTTCTAAGAGCGGCTCCCATGAAGGACGCTATTTCTACCAGCAAGGCAGATCATCCCTCTTATCTCTATTGTTTACACATATAGTTAAAAACTATTGTCATTGCTTGACTGATTAGATCAGGACAAAAATGTGAACAGATTGCACAGGTTAAAGTTGTAATTAATTGGGACTGGTCACCCCATTTGCCATCTCTTTTTGCAAAGTTAATGGATAAGCGGATGTATATGCCACTTGTCCGGTTGTGAAAGTCTGTCTAAAAGCAAATGACAAGGTTGATATCCGTAACACCACATACTTCCTCATGAGCTAATAAACATTGACACAAGGTTATTTGAAGCAAACACAAGTATAAACTATGACAACAAGACGTATATAAAAACATATTGCAAGCATTATAAAACTCTACATTGTCTTCCTTGTTGTTCAAACACCTTTACTAGAAAATATCTAGACCTTAGAGATACCAAACATGCAAACCAAATTTCAACAAATTTTACGATAGTTCTTCACTAATAGGTTTTAACTACATGATGTAAAAGCTTAAACATGATCTACTTGACAGCTCAAAACAATTGCCAAGCACCACAACATATAAGATAACAATCCATAAGAGCATGTATATATTTTCATTATACCATCTACCACATTTAGCATTTTCTGTTTCCAACCAAACACCAATCAACTTATTTAAACATAAACTCTCCAAGTATTTAACAATAAGATATGAGAGTGTAACATAAGAAAACTAACAGCTCCAACAAGAGATGCATGAAAAACAAGAGTTGAAAGTATTGAAGTAACATAGAAGAATACTCAACAAATATAAGTGAAGAATACGAGTATTCACAAGAAAAAGCGGAGCGTGTCTCTCTCCCACAAAGGAATGCTAGGATCCATTTTATTCAGAGAATGAAAAATCAAAAAAAAAAAAACAGACGCTTCAAGTAAAGCACATAAGATGTGTCGGAATTAAAATATAGTTTCACTAGAGATGACCTGATAGTTTGTTGATGAAGAAGGGGATGCCTTGGGCATCCCCAAGCTTTGACGCTTGAGTCTTCTTGAAATATGCTTGGGTGACCCACGGGGGCATCCCCAAGCTTTGGCTCTTTCATCTTCTTGATCACATCAGATCATCCTTCTCTCTTGATCCTTGAAAACTTCCTCCACACCAAACTCAAACTAGACTTCATTAGAGGGTTAGTGCATAATTAAAAATTCTTATATTCTGCATGAACACAATTGCTACCAATGCTACTGGATATTAGCTACAGCCACTGATACTTTATGTAACAAAAAGATTCATTCAAAATAGTAAAAGAGGCATTGCAAAATAAATGGCAGAATCTGTCAAAAACAGAACAGTCCGTAAAGACGAATTTTTTCGAGGCACTTAACTTGCTCAAATCAGAAAACTCAAAACTAATGAAAGTTGCATACATATCTGAGGATCACGCACAACAAAATCCCAAGTCATTTTGATTTTTCTGTAATTAGTTATGAATTTAACGGTGGACAGCAGAAAACTGTTTCTGCGCAGCAATCCAAATCTAGCATCAACTTTCTACTAGAGGATTAACTTGAAACAACAATGCAATAAAGTAAAAATACAAACGAATTTCTACAGAGGTAGACATGTTCCTTGACTCAAGAAAATAAAATAACAGAAATAAAAAGTGGGTTGTCTCCCATAAGCGCTTTTCTTTAACGCGTTTCAGCTAGGCACAGAAAGTGATATTAAAGTGTTTCCAAAAGATGAAGCATCAACATCAATAATTTCATCCAAGCCATGGTTGGTCGTAATAGGTGCTTTAGGTATCCATGAAGGTGTCCTATTACGTAAATCATTACCATCATCTTTAGGCATATTAGGGGGTTTTGGTTTTGGAATATAGATAAACTTTTGCTCTCTTCCTACAAAGGCTTTCTCTTTCTTAGTTTTAATAGAGGAAAAAGTTGAACTTAAAGTTTTCATAGCTTCTTCTAATTGATACTCCCTCCGTTCCGGTTTATAAGTCACTTATGTATCCCTAGGTCGTGAATTTAACTTATATAATATAAATTTTTAAATATAAAAATTATACCATTAGAAAATATAAAGTCTGAATTTTATAGTGATATATTTTTTATAGTATATATATCGTATTATGTTGCTCAAATTTACGACCTAGGGATACGTAAGTGACTTATAAACCGGGACAAAGGGAGTATATCCTATGATTATGAGTGTCAAGGGTGTTACTAGTTTCTAAAGCAGTGTTTCTTCCATTAATATCCTCTATTGATTTATTACCCTTGCTAGCATTATCAAGAAAAAAAAATCTCCATAGAATCCAACCTTTTAATAACATCTTCCAAAGTGATCTCAGTTTTAATTTCTTTAGTAGGTGGTGGTGATCCTACCAAACTCTCAATTAAATTGCAGGCTTCCAAAGCAGGTGTACCAAGAAAGTTACCTCCCGTAAGAGTGTCAAGAACATACCTATACCAACTAGAAATACCAACATAAAAATTCCTAAGAACGATTAAAGTGGAATGTTTCTTAGTGCATTTTTATGAGCATCATTTATCCTATACCATGCATCTTTCAAACTTTCTCCTCCTTGTTGTTTAAACGAACGAACTTAAACTTCAGGACTACCCATTTTTAGCAAAATAAAAGACAACCCGAAATAAACAAAATAACAAACCGAAATAAAAATATTAATGCAAGTAACTATTTTTTTTGTATTTTTGATATTAAGCAAACAAGACAATAATAAAAATAAACTAAGCAAGACAATAACAAAATAAAAAGATTGGAAGTGAGAGGCTCACCTCGCAGAAGAGCTTAGTTTCCCCGGCAACGGCGCCAAAAAAAATCTTGGCGTCGAAGGGGAGACTAAGCTTTGCTGAACAGAAGAACCCTTGCTTTCCCGGCAACGGCGCCAGAAAAAATCTTGATGCTCTCGCAGCGTTGGGCAACCCCAAGAGGAAGGTGTGGAGAGTACAGCAGGAAGTTTTCCCCCAGTTTGTGAAACCAAGGTTACCGAACCAGTACGAAACTAGAGTTCTTCGGAGGTGTCAACGACGCCAGAAAAAGTCTGGTGCTGAGTTGACGAAAACAGCGTCAGAAAAGGTCTTGCGTCGAAGGCTGGAACCTGCACACAACACAATCAAGATACTTTGCCCCAACTTAACAGTGAGGTTGTCAATCTCACCGGCTTGATGTAACAAAGGATTAAACGTATGTGTGGAAAATGATGTTTGCTTGCAGAGAATGAAAGTAACATGATTGCAGTAGGTTGTATTTATCAGTTTAGAGAAAAGGACCGGGGTCCACAGTTCACTAGTGGTGTCTCTCCATAAATAATAATAGCATACATGCGGGTAAACAAATTACAGCTGGGCAATTGACAGAATAAAGAAGTGCATAACAATGCATAGACAACGGTTATGATGTCTAGTGTGAGATTCATTTGGGCATTACAACAATATACATAGACCGTTCCAACCGCATCTATGACTAATAATCCACCTTCGGTTAGCGTCCGCACCCCTTTCAGTATTAAGTTGCAAGCAACAGATTATTGCATTAGGCAATGTGTGTAATGTAAGTAATACAAATATCCTTAGACAAAGTACTACCGTTTTATCCCTAGTAGCAACAGTACATCTACAATCTTAGAGGTTGCTGTCATTCCCCGAGATTAAATAGAGACATGAATCCACTATCGAGCATAAATACCCCCTCTTGCAGTCACAAGCATCTACTTGGCCAGAGCATCTACTAGCAACGGAGATCATGCAAGATCATAAATAACGCACTCACAAGATATATTATGAAGCAATAACATAGTACTCAATATTCATCGGATCCCAGCAAACACAACATGTAGTATTACATAAAGATGATCTTGATCATGATAGGCAGCTCACAAGATCTAAACATGGTAGCACAAGAGGAGAAGACAACCATCTAGCTACTGCTATGGACCCGTAGTCCAAGGATGAACTACTCACGCATCAGTCCGGAGGCGGGCATGGTGATATAGAGCCCTCCGGTGATGATTCCCCTCTCCGGCAGGGTGCCGGGAAGAGCTTCTGAACCCTCCCGAACTAGGGTTGACGAAGGCGGCGGCTCTGGACTTCGTGGAGGAAAAAGGTGCGCGTTTTAGGTCTTGTAAATCTGGGGGGTATATGTAGGCGAAAGGGCGAAGGCGGCGGAGGCTCGAGGGCCCCACACCCCGTGCCCGCGCGGCCAGGGGGGACCCGCGCCGGGACATGGTGTGGCCCCCTCGGGGCTCTCCTCCGTGTCCTTTTTGTTGTTCTGGAACCTCCAGAGAAAAATAGGCATATTGGCTTTTCGTTTGTCCAATTCCGAAAATATTTCCTTAACAACTTTTCTGAAACAAAAAACAGCAGAAAACAGGGAACTGGCACTATGGCATCTTGTTAATAGGTTAGTCCCCAAAAATGTATAAAATGATATAAAAGTGTGTATAAAACATGTAGCAAGTGACATAATATAAGCATGGAACATAAGAAATTATAAATACGTTGGAGACGTATCAAGGCCGAAGAAAAGGAGACCAGCAAGAAGAACTCCTTGGAGGTGGGGGAAGGAGAAAAGTGAACCGTGGAACCAAAACGTCGACGCACCTGAGCCTCCAAGGCTTCACCCGGCGAGAAATCCCAATGGAGGAGCGCGTCCATGGCTGCAAGGATCTAGGATTCATGGCGAGGGGAGGGTGGGGCGAGCTCGGGGAGAGGTGGGGGAGAGACGCCATCTTTTTCTATGTCCGGTGTTGGCAATGTTTCTACTCTTGCATTGCCATATTAAGTTATCATCATGGTAGTTCGGCAAAATTGTTGCTACACAGGTCACAATACTTGGCTAGTGGAAACTAAATACAGCCATGAAACAAACTTGGTGCTAATTTCAGTTTTTCCCGGGATAATTTGGATTCTGGACGGTGATGATTGAGGAAACGGCCTTCCAAACCAAACAAGGAATGGAAACGGCCTCCATTATTCTTTTGTCTCCACCCTGGTACACTAATAGAACACACCGCACATGCAAACGCCACAATTTGTTAGTAAACATTCCAGCTTTGTACGAGGCAGAGTACCTGCAATAGCATATCATGGCAGGCAAAGGCAGTTTCAGTCCCTAAATACAGATACCACTACGGCTCTAGTGAAACTTAGTATGATATATCTATCACAAATCACAATAGAGTCATCCGTAACAAAGATCTGAGCCAAAAATCCCATGCCAAGATGTAAGCACGGCGAGTGTTGATGAATTTTAATTTTTTACTCCCTCCGTCCAATAAAGTATGTCTTAACTTGATCAAAAATTGGATGTATCTAGACATGACTTAGTGTATAGATACATTCAAATTTGATAAAAAGTGTGACATCTTTTGTTGGACATACAATACAAGCTTTGAATTGTCTTGAACAATGTGATGGGCTACATTCGCAGTTACAGGGTATTGGAGATCAATTTACACAGTTGTGTAATCATCAGCAGGTTTCTACTTCTATGCTACTTTCGTCCTCTAAAACTGGTCCAGACTATACAGTATCGGAATCTGTTCCCCCACAACTCACGTGCCAGGTTGTCAGTAACTCCACAGAAAATGTCACTGATGATCAAAGGTCTACAGAGGAGGGCACCAGCAAGAGCTACACGAAAGAGGCTCCACTAGAGACCTTCGCCGAGTTCTAGCTGAAAACAGCAAACATGCAGCTGGAATTAGCTCCAAACCAAGCCTCGGAGGTGAAATAGCCAAATGCCAATTGTTGATTCTCACTGATCTCGGTGCTTCCTTCCTTCCATACAAAAATAAAACTCTTTCCCTGTAGTGCAAGAGTACCAAATCACTTATTATGATGATGCATCAGGGCCAAGACTGAACTCAAGAACATACAAAGGTATGCCACATGACATTTTCACAACAAACTTAATGAGGCATACACAAAAGCACAACCATTTGTACCTTCTCCTAATAAACACAACGATGGTGATACTAGTGAGCTGTGATCAAGGGATAACTGAAAAGATAAGATTGATGAAAAGTGTACTGCAAGCCTATAACATGATTATGCATCATGGCGTAAATGTTGACAAATTTAGTGACAAATATTCAAGACGGTAAAGAAATGCTCACATCAACGCATATGCATATACCAAATGGATATATGTGTCAGAGCCGTAAAACCTTACATGGCCATGAACAACATCTAAAATGAACTTCGAAGCCCAATACATAGGATTTTTTACCATAGTAGATCTTAAAATTGAATCAAACTAACCGTACTGTCATGACTCATGAGTGCACTGGCAAGTGGCAACTCCTATTGTGATTGACATGCAATAGATGAAGTTGTGCATTCTTCTCAGTAAAGGGAACAATTCCAGAACACGAGACTATATCTAGAGCAACGTTCCAGCCGAGTAGTTAATTTTTAGATGCTAACTCGATCATCTTAGTCTCCTATAAACAATAGTGAACTCCATTGAGTTGGTTCCTCCAAAGAAACAAACTCCCCATTGCGTTGAGGAACAAAATTTAAACTTATAAGAAGACATGCTGACCTGTAACATGATAGATCCTTAAGCTGCATACATAGATACTAGTATAAAGTACCTAAAAAACATGAGAAAAAAAATTTCATGGAAATTCAGTTTTTTCTAATGTATCAAGAAATTATTTAAACTGGCCATCAGTATGAAATGGACCAGAGATGTCAATGACAAAAAAGAAAATATCACTAACTAGTATCACTTTCAGGATTCAGATTACATCAAGACTGAACAGTGACATGCCTGATTGGACTCCAAGTCCAGTAGTCCCAGAGAACATAAAGGAAATCTCTTAAGTTGTCAGTAATCTCTGTGAATGCGACTGACTAGGCTAAGTTTACAAACCGCGATTTCTCAGCCAAGAGGGGAAGACAAGATGGCCTAACACACGTACACCAATGGAAGATCCTCAAATCTTAAACCTTTGTAGGTATTTTGATGAGATGTTTTGTGGTACCCTAAAATGAATAAGAGCCCTCCATTTTCGTCCATCCAAAGGCCCAAATGAAATCACACTGTTTGTAAAAACTTGAGCAGTTTTAGTCACACTGCTGGGAACAGTGTACCGAAAACGAGACAGGCCGAGGCCCAATATACGTAGATGGGCCGGCCCAATACAGAAAACATTTAACAGGGACGTTTAACCCTAGCCCATCACTCGCTCTATCCCCTCGCTGGCTTTCCCCTCACTGGCTACCGGAGTCGCCGGCGCCGCATTTCGTCCATGTTCGCCGGAGGGCAGGAGGAGGAGCGCGAGGCGCCGGCTGGCGCGGCCGCTCTGGTTGAAGAGGAGAGCCTCCGACGCCTCATCGTGGACTTCGCGGAGCTGGAGGCGGTGGAGGGCCTGCTCGGGCCGTGGCACTTGTGGCCGCCGACGCCCTCCGCCGCGGAGGCGCTCGTCGTCCCCACCGCGGAGCTCTGCACGCCGCTCCACCCGACGGCGACCGTCCTGCTCCCGGTCCTGCCCGCGCCCCTCCGCTGCGCATCCCTCTCCTGCGCCACCGGTTCAGCAGGACGGCGCCGTGTCCAGCGACAGCCTCCCGTCGGACGTCGACGCTTTCATCACCGCCGGCGCCAATGACTTCGCGCCCAAGGTGACGATCCAACCGCTTTTCCTCCTGATGCATGTACCTAACGCCTAGACTCTAGCCCTGACCGTTTCCTGACGCACGCATGCATGCAGCCGCTGACGAAGGAGAAGCTGGCTCACATTCTCGCCAAGTTCGAGCTTGCGTAGCGGCCATCAACTGGCACTACAGTTCTCCATTTAGCTTGGTTCAGACATGGGCACACGCATGTGCTTGATTCCTGGTTCAGGTAGGCTTTAGACAGCCATAGTTGCTCTAAAAAATAGTATATAGTTCTGTAGGAGGCCAAGAACTTTACATAAGGTGTTTATCTTTTGATGGAAGAACATGAGGTGCCTCCCTCCCTACTTTTATATATAGGTAATCCTCCAGCTTCCATGTACATGGATATGTGGGTTATTTCTAAGATTAGAGTGTGGAACTTTGTATTTCACTTTTAGCAAGCAATGTGAACATATGGATTTGTAATTTGGGCGAGAATAGTAATGTTGCAAGCTAGATGTGGCGGGCTTTGGGTGCCTTATATATTTCGTCCATGGAGTATATATAGATGACTTCAGTTTTGCCATCCTTATTTGCGATTCAGACTTAACAAAACATTCTAGTGTTTTGTAAACAGAATTATTTTCCTGTAGGTATGAACTAGTGATAGGATATAAGCTTCACTGTTTTTGGAATCATAGCCTTGTGTATAATTAAAGGCTTGAGGGCCAAATTCATAACCTTCATCATTGTTTTCACACCGAGCATGTTCATTCTGATTAGTGTTTTTGATATCTTCTAGTGAGCAGTGATGAATTCTTCATTTTTTTTAGCACATGTGAGGTTCGGTGGTGTACATATGGCTGCAAGAAAAGCATTTCGCATTCTTCATGGTCTTGTTGTCGTTGACGTAGTTGAGGTTAGTGATAGTTTTCCTTGGGTTAAATCTTACATTATGGTTCGACATTGAGTCATCTACCTGATTGTTTATTGTGGACTTTTCGTTCTTTAAACAGGAAACAGAAATGGCTTCATTGGTTCATATGCAGAGAATCTTATACTTCCCGAGCATTGAAAAAGCATGTCAATTCAACTTTTAAATATTCTGAAGTATCCTGTAGAGACTGAAGAGACAAGTTGCTATTCGGCAGAGACTGAAGACTTGTTGTTTTAAAAGTAAGTCCCAACATACACAGCAGCAACCTGTTTATTTTTACCATATTTCTACTCCTAGTTTTGGTGGCCGAACTCAGTAAAGTGTTTATTAATTTATTTAGAAAATCTTGACAGCCAAACAAAGGTTTGAAATAGTGCAAAAAGAACGCAAGATCAAAACTTATATAAGCTAAGTTTCATTTAACAGACCATCTGAAGCAAGTACGCTGCAATTTACTACAATAGCTAATCGATAAGTATAACCTTATCTTAAGTACTTATTACAAAAATCATAGATAGTTCATTCCAAAAACTTAAAAATTAGGTCTAGATCTCCATCACGACTATATCTCTGTGCTGACGTCTTTATCCTTTATGGGGCAAAGCTGATGATTATGAGGGGACTTGATAAGTGTTATCGCTAGCATCGGGCGAAAATGGTTGATCGATTCCTGCGCGATAGCAAAGCAATTGTATTAGATAACTGAAACATCGTATGTGTACTTATATTTCATTGAAATGTAGTAGATATTTTAGAATAACCTGGTCGAACTGCTCTATGAGCCACCTCCCATTCCAGTTTTGGATGTTCTTGATTACAAAAAGTCCACAGGAGTTGCTGAAAAACAAATAAGTTGATCAATAAGTATGATGTTAGCGAACATATAAAAATCTTAAAACAGTAAGTTGTCACGTACCCATCTCTCTGTTGTGGCACATCAATGACTTCAATTGGCCACGTAATGACATGGTAGTTTCACCCTCTAGAATGTCCGGAAACCACACTATCGCCCTATATCGTCGAGAAATCACATTCTCCATCTAGAATGTCCGGAAATCACACTATCGCCCTATATCGTCGGGAAATCTCACTCTCGCCCTATATCGTCGAGAAATCTCACTCTCGCCCTATATCGTCGGGAAATCTCATTCACCCTCTAGAGTGTCCGGAAATCACACTATCGCCCTATATCGTCGGGAAATCACATTCTCCATCTAGAATGTCCGGAAATCACACTATCGCCCTATATCGTCGGGAAATCACATTCTCCATCTAGAATGTCCGGAAATCACACTATCGCCCTATATCGTCGGGAAATCACATTCTCCATCTAGAATGTCCGGAAACCACACTCTCGCCCTATATCGTCGGGAAATCTCACTCTCGCCCTATATCGTCGGGAAATCTCACTCTCGCCCTATATCGTCGGGAAATCACATTCTCCCTCTAGAATGTCCGGAAACCACACTCTGGCCCTATATCGTCGGGAAATCTCATTCTCGTTGTAGATCGTCCGGAAACCACACTCTCGCCCTATATCGTCGAGAAATCTCATTCTCGCTCTAGATTGTATGAAAACCACATTGTCGATCTACATTGGTGATTTTTGGCTTATAAATGTTTTCATAAATCAATTTACAAGAACCGTGTTGTATATTATTTTGAAATCCTAAACATACGCTCAACAAAAAATATCATGTTTTCCTGACGTACATAAATTCCAAAATTTTCCTGCTATTTTAGTGGGAACGTGGGCTCGAATTTATCACACCAGATCAACTAAAAAGGAGGAAAGGCAGTCTATTTTTGACGTAAAAAAGTCAGGTTTGACACGTCCCTTTTTTTTGCCTAATTATGTGGGATACGTGAGCTGCGCTTGATTGGAGAACGGCCATATCTTCTTTTCGCGAGATCCCTGGACGACGCCGCCTCTCCTTCTCGCTAGATCAAAACGTCTCCAAGTCGACGCCGCCTCTCCTTGTCGCCAGATTGGAACGTCTCCAAGTCGACAACGCCTCAAACTTACGATCCTCACCGCCATGTCCACCTTCAACGAGGGCTATTCTTCCAGCGATTCTTTTCTCAGTGTAAGTAATTTTCTTCACGTGCGGCCTTTAGATGTGCAGCAAAAGTGGGATGACGAAAAACAAGTGCTCAAGGAGGAAAAGAAAAAGCTTGAGCATAATTTGTTTGATCTCCTCAATGTCAATGCCCGAAATAAAGATAAGGTGAATAGGATCAAGGCATTATGTGATTAGTAATCTGTCCATCTGTCCATTTTAATTTGTTTCTATGATTAATTATTTGTATTGAAAATGTTAAATGCTATAATGGACCTATATGATTGTTGAACTTACGTTTGTGCACCAGATTTTTTTTTTGAATTGTGCACCAGATTTTCAATGCTCATGGATCGCCTGACTTTGAGTATTGTGAACTGCCGGAGCTACAATGTGCTTGCGACCAACCAGCAGTACGGCACATATATCACACAGAAAATTATGAACGGATGTGCTTTTTAGAGTGCAATGTGCCTGAGGTGAATTTCATGATTTACGTACATACAATATTATGCGATGTTTTAAAGACCATTATCCATCTATTAAATTGCTGAAACTATATTTTTTCAACAGGGTTGTAATTTATCAATCCGGGAGGACCTTCTCAATAAGTTCGCCGAAGATACTGTGGACTACTGTACATCTGCTAGAAACAGTAGTGTACAAGAAGCATTGGATTCATCGGTCTATAATCTTAATAAGAAAGATGAACAAATTTTACAATTACAAAATAAACTTCACTCTACGTGTGAGAAACTCTATGTTGCAGGCAGACTATAGAAGAGAAACAGATTGTAGAAGAGAACTCTAGATATAGAAAATATTTCACATTTTTCTGGATCATGTTAGCCTTGTACGTAGCTCGTATAATAATTCCAACAATATAGACATACATGTACTGATCCGTGATGTATCTGGGACCATACTGGATGGATTATTCAGGTTTCCAAGATGATGAATTGGTACTTCATTATCTCAATTTTTATCAAAGCAAAATGTGTATACTGCTTAATGTGGTATTTAAGCTGGCACATTAATTATTGTTGTTATAAAGTGCTTATGTCGCTCTACTTGCATGTCCGTTTATGCATATCTTGTTATGAGGAATTCATAAAGATCTCATCAAGCGTCACTTCCGTGTCTTGTTGTGTATGTCTCACACTCAATCAAGTTAGTTTGGAACACAACTGAAGCATTCAAATCAATGCAAAGCAGTGATCGGAGTAGCAATCTTAAGGAATCTAATGCTCTGTAGGAGAATTGTATTGGCTAGAGTTGCTGGGACCTTCTTCGGGCTGCAGATCACCCCATAAAAAGCCTTGGGATTGCGTGGAGGTGGCGGCGGCGGCGGACTGGGGATTGCGTGGAGGTGGTGGCGGACTGGGGATTGCGTGGAGGTGGCGGCGGCGCGCTCCAGGCGCAGGCGAGGTCGAGGCGCGGGAGAGGTGGAGGCGGCGTGCTTGAGGTACGGCCGAGGTGGAGGCGGCGGCGGTCTGGGGATTGCGTGGAGGTGGCGGCGGCGAGACTGATTGCAGGCGAGGTCGAGGCGCGGGCGAGACGGCGGCGGTCTGGGGATTTTCGTACGGAGGAGAAAGGCCTGGGAGAAATTTTTCACCGTGTTGCTAACCAAAAAAAAACGCTTAATGGGCTTCTGGGCCTAATCTTCGCCTCTCCATCTCAGCCGTTGATACGAAATTGCGCTGCTACCTCCCGAGAGTCTGAAAAAGGTACTGTAAAACAACTCATCAGTTCCATATGCTACGAGGATTCAAAACACATCTGACAACAAACTTACCTAAACGCTTCTTCTCGCGCGCGCGTTGCGCGGTTGAAGCGAACGGCCGCGCCCACGCCGTCCGTCCTTGCGCCAAGATATGCGTCGTCCCGACAGTTGACCGGGTCACCCGCATCGTCTCCTATGTTTTGTCGGGCTCGCCGTTCCTCAGTTTCTCGCCCACCCGTGCGTGCTCCGCGCTTGAATCGACTGCTTTTTTGCATCTCCCTGCTCCTCTGCTGCTTTGCCTCAGCCACCAGCTTTTCCTGCCGGAGTCCGCCGCGGTCGCGACCGTGAGGGACGCCATCTCGCTGCTCTCTGCCGCGATTTTGACTGTCGGAAGCACAGAGCAGCTCCCATGTCGAGCAGACCCTCTAGCACGGTGGACCTGCACCCCCTTGCGGCGGACGGGATGGACAGATCAGACCTATGACATGCCGGGCTCAAGGTCGTGGAGCGCGCCGTCATGGTGGCCGACCTCCAGAAGCCACACGACGTGCGGGTGGGGAAGTGGGACGCAGAAAGCCTCTCCGACGAGCAGATCAAGTACGCCTGCATTGACGCCTTCGTCTCCTTCGAGGTCGGCAGGAAGCTGCTTACCGGCGACTACGCATCAGGCCTATATTGTGATTTTCTCCACGATGGGTTGTAAACGAACGGGATAAACACTGGAGAATCTTATCTCTTTGGGTTCTTTGCAGTTTCGCCCTTCTACTTCTAACTATACACACAACAGCCCTCTGTTATGCATAATTTGCTTCGTCATGCAGGAAACCTGTATTTCTGTTCTACTCCCTCCGTTCGGATTTAGTTGTCGCAACTGTAGGCCTACGATGGCTTGCTCGTGACTCATCCCCGCGTCAAGTAAAACAGAATGGAGGGAGTAATGTTCTCGAGTATTAAAATTGCTTGCAACTGCTATCCAATTGCCTCAATGCACACTGAAATAAAGAATTTTCCTACAACTATTAAGTTGCATTTTTTAGTGAAGTTGGTCTAACGATGTTGTGAACTTGGTTGTTGCCATTCAGAAGTTGCCTGCCACTGTTTAAATTGTTATTCTTTAAGTATAGTTGTCTGATGATGTTATGAAGTTGCCTATCACATAATTGCTCAAATCTACTAATTTTGTTGTCTACCTTCATATATTACTTGCTTAATTCCACTAATTTTTTTGCCTAAAATATACAAATAATTGATCCATTCTACAAATTCATTTATGAGATTACTAATATATTAGTTTCTTTAACTCTATCAATTTGTTGCCCAATTGCGTATATTAGTTGCTTTGACCAAAATAGTTATTTAACGGTTGTGGAGTTGCATATCGTAATTGTGAAATTGTCTCTTCGCACACCCAAATTGCTTATCGTTGTACGGAGTTGGCTCGGACCACCAAAAATGCTTCGCGTCATAGCAAAGTTGTTTCTTTTATTATTTTGTACTTGTTTACCCCTGTTTTGAAGTTGCTTCATCACACACCAAATTTGTTTATCATTATTGTTAATTACCTAAACGCACACGAGAGTTGCTAACCGTTGTTTTGAATTTGCTTACCGCTGTTTTGGAGTTGCCTACTGATGTTGTGATGTTGCTTCATTATACGTCAAAACTGTTTCACCTCGTACGAAAGTTGATTTATTTATTCCAGAGTTGCTACCTTTGTCTTGAAATTGCCTACGTCGACTTCATTATGCCAAACACGTCTCACCCAACGTTTATTTTTGCGTTGTTTTGCTTCGCGTGGTACGGCAATTAATTTGCTTACCGTTGTTTGTAAAGTTGCCTCGTTCATCACTAAAGTTGTTTATCACATTTTATAAAGTTTTCTCATCGCAAATTAAAATTATTTCGTCTCGTACCTACAACTAAACGATAAGCAACAAATTAACGTAATTATGCAACTATTATGAACCGACGTAATTAACCAATTATCAGGCAATGAATCGTTATGATTGAACGACTACTATGTGTTGATAGGCAATGATCTAACTGAAATAAACAACTGCTCTACCAAAAAGCAAAAAAGCATGTTTCCTTGCTTGGTGTGGGTCTGGCATATGGCATGACAGAAAGCCCATAGCCCAAGGCCTAACCTATGAAGACGGGCAACCAGCTTCGTGCGACGATGCGAGCGCTCGATTGACAGAAAGCTGGCACGCAGCCGCAAAGCCGGAGAACGCAGCTCAGGGGGCGGCCGGAGAACCCGCACAGGAAGCCGATTCGACAGTCTCGACGTAGCCGCAGAGCCGGAGAACGCAGCTCAGCGGGCGGCCGGAGAACGCGCCTTGACAGCAAGGAATGGAGGGCGGCGGGTGCTGGTAGTGCGGGCGGCCGGAGCTCGGGGGACTCTGCGGCGGCGGCAGGGCACGAAGCCTCCCCGACGGCGAGCAGAACGGGGATGCGGCCGATGCGTTGAAGGTTTCCTTTCCGCGTGGGCCGTTCGGACGAGCGAACGAACAAGCGCGTTCGCTAGACGCTTTTGGTCGGCCGTTCCACTCGACGAACCTACGGTCCGCCGTTCGCTAGACGTGTCCACAAACTTATTGTCGTCTTCTAAACGCTCATAGTATACGAGCCCAGATCCTGCTTGTCCAACGAACTGTTCGAACCTACTTGTATACTTAACCCACTCCATGTATGTGAATCGGTTTCCAGTATTTTGCTTGTGGTCCCCATGAACTTTTTTGCTTCCTAGAGCATTCACAAGCTGTGGCGTGCTGGTAGGATCCTGTTTAGAAACTGGTGGCACAAATGTCAGATATATAGCATACCAAATGTAGTAAAACTTGATAATCGATTAAGTTAAACACATGTTATAACAAGATAAGAGCACGCACACCATTAAGTTTTTTTTCTGCCATCAGATCAGATATAAAAGGACAAGTACAGCCACTACCAGCACAGTAACACGACTACAATAGATACGATAAATGTATATTTCTGTGGAGACGGACTAATGGCTTTATCGTGCTTGATGCGGAAATTACTTAATGCAACCGGTTCAGAGTACTTGATGCGGAAACAATCATGAAGAGGTACATGAGTTAAAATCACAGAAGAGGAAGTGGATCCATATTAATATACAAAAAAAAGACGCTAACAAGAAAATCCAAAATTCAAGGGACAATTGCTTCTGTGCCCTGATTCTCTCTAGTTTATCCGTTTGTGTCATACCCGCGTAGTTTCTCTCGTCCGTGCCCTGACTGTCTCGCAAATCGCCCAAACGCTCTGTTTCACTCTGTTAACCGTCACTTGGCCTGACTGGTGGGGTCGGCCTGGCGCGGCTCGGTTGGAATTTTGTGGGGTCGGCTAGTGGGGTCGGATCTTTGACCTTAGATGTGGGCCCAGCGAAGTGCATGCTCGTCGTCATCCTCCTCCTACTCCAAATGGGACCTGCTCAAGTGGGGACAGGAAGCGAGTCTCAAGTGGGGACAAGAAGGGACGAGTCTGACGCCCAGGTTGGGTATCTCGGCCCCAATTAACACGTGGTTAACACCGAATTAACTGAGTTAACACTGAATTAACACTGAAATAACTGACAATTCGTTGATTAGTACGTCATTGTTTAGTGAAACTGCTATTACTAATTGAAACTGCTGCTACTACTAATTGAAACTCGATTTATAACTCGAATTGATTTATAATATCGGATTCATAACTCGATTTGAAAACTGAAATTCGATTTATAACTCGAATTGAAACTGATACTACTAATTGAAAATCGATTTATAACTCGAATAAGATTATATTAGAATTATATTCACAATTACAAAAAATTAGCAGTGCATGCAGCACTGCTACTACGCCGGCGGCGGCCTAATACTACTACTAATCAGCACTGCAACTACTGCACTACTGCTACTACGTCGGTCTCGGCCTACACGCGCCGCTTCTTGGCCGGCGGTTCGTCGTCGTCGGAGTCATCCTCCTCATCCGCCTCCTCCTCCTCGTCGTCGTCGTTCTCCTCCTCATCGTCGTCGTCGTCCTCCTCCTCCTCGTCCTTCACCAACTCCGGGTCCGAGTCCTCCTCCTCGGACCCGTCGTGTTCGTCGTCATCGGAGTCGTGGTCGGAGTTGTCAGGGTCAGAGCCGCCGCTCTGGTCGTCGTCGCCCTCGCCGTCGTCGTCGGTGCCGGAGCCGCCGGCGAGCCCGTGGTCCTCATCCCACCACGGGATCGGGTTCCCCTCGCCGTCGGAGTCGCTCGGGATGGCTTCGTTCTGCCACCAGTGATTCATTGGAGAGCAGGTGTGGTTGGGGTTTTTCGGAATGGGGAGAAGACAGAAACTGCACAAATGTGCAATGGAGAGAAGAGCAACCGCAATGCAATGGGATGAATTCACTGCCGTCGGTGCATAAATCGATAACCGCTTGGGGCACCGAACAGGCGCATCACCTCGTTTTCTTGCCAACGCGGTGTAACATGAAAACACAATTTACAGATTATATTCGCAATGATGACATCGTGTGACCGCGCTTCACGTCTAGTCGAACTGACATGCATGTAAATGTTTACCACGTCATCTGATGCCCCTAGACGTGTCGAGTACAAGTGTCGAACAGTTGATGTGCGTCGTTGCTATGGTCAGATTTAATGCAGTTGGAGACGTTGTGAGACATCTACACGTATCAGAAGCATTTTTGCGAGAACTGACGCGATTTAATTTTCTTTTTACATGCAAATATGCGTCGGTGCATCCGTTTCAACACACCAAGCGCGATCTGGACACGAAATGGACGTGAACTGGCACCCACAATGCGCGCTCTGTGTAGTTACGCGATCTGAACGTGTGTAGACCTTGTTTATCAACTTGAATCGTTTGTAATATTTGTTATTGTACGTCTGTCGAACACCTTAAGTGTGCACTCTGGACGCGCCATGGCGTGCTCCGGACGCGCCACGACGTGCTCTAGGAGCGCACTGGCGCACATTTGGGCGCGAACTAAGCCTAGACCATTCTTAGTCACTCCAAAATGATACTTTCGTGAGTATTTTGAAATTACCATGTTGCAATTCCAAAACCACTTCTCTTCAACCTTAGATCTCATCGTTTGAGTTTTGCGATATCACATGAGATACATGCCCTTCCAATTTTGAATGTATGTAGACCATGTTTTTCAACTTGAGCCGTTAGTATATGACATACATCGGTTTTTCAATTTTTCGATAATTTTTGAATTTATTATGGTTATTTCAAATTCGGTCAAACCTAAGTTTGACCAACATTTAAACAAGTTTAAAACATGAAAATGAAAAACTAAGCATGGATCCTTCTTAGTCACTCCAAAATGAAGCATTTGTCAAGTTTTTGAAAAATTTATGTTGCAATTCCAAAACCACCTCTCTCTAACCTTAGACATCATAGTTTGAGTTATGCAATATCAAATGAGATCCATGCCCTTCTCCTTTTGAATGTATGTAGACCATGTTTTTCAACTTGAGTCGTTAGTATATGACATAATACGACTATGTGCGCGTGATTTTCCTTTTTTTGATTTTTTGAATATTTGAAGCTCATTTCAAATGTCGGTTAAACTGCAGCCGTTCGATTTTCTCTATAAGGAATCTGCACGCAGACTCGGGCGATCCGCGAGAAGCTCATTATGCGATCTGATTGGACGCGCACGTAGGACAAGGGCTGTATACCCGCTGACGAGTGGACCACGACGGACCCAACGAGGGTTTTGGCTCGCCCACCCCCATTTGTCTCAGTGATACAAAATGGGTATTTTGGCACACCAAATGCGAATTTTGGCTGTTACCCGTCATCGTAATTTAAATGAGGATTTTGGCAAACCAAATGGGGATAGCCATGAGCTTGCTCAAATCTAGCTTGAATCCATATAAATTTTCAAATGAGTTTGGACTCGCTGAAAAATGTGTTTCAAATGAGCTCCAAAGGTAGGGTAAACGGCCCCGTTTCTAAGCAAAAATGGTGGACTCGCTGAAAAATGTGTTTCAAATGAGCTCCAAAGGTAGGGTAAAAGGTCCCATTTCTAAGCAAAAACGGTGGACTCGCTGAAAAATGTGTTTCAAATGAGCTCCAAAGGTAGAGTAAACGGCCTCATTTCTAAGAAAAATGGTGGACTCGCTGAAAAATGTGTTTCAAATGAGCTCCAAATGTAGGGTAAACAGCTCCATTTCTAAGCAAACTTTGCAAACTGAAGTGGATTTACACACACAATTGGAAACGTCAAGCACAAGACCATTGCCAAATTTATGATAGTACAAAATGGATTTGGCCTTGCTAAATTATAAAATAGATCAACAACTAATAACTAAATTGGCTCTTGCCCTTAATAAAGCAACTAATAACTAAAATGGACTACCACTCGTTCTCGTCATCGAAAACCTCCACCGACTCGGCCTTGCCCTTGCCCTTGCCCTTGGCATCGACCTCTTCTAGGGCGATGCTGTTCGACGCCGACCACATGTCCTCCTTCTTCCCCTTGCTCTCCGAGTAGATATTGAGCCGTTGCTGCTCGGCGGCGGAATGCTTGGCCAGGTCCATGGCTTTCTGGTCGGCCATGGCCCAGGCCAAACCCGGGTCCAGGACCTGCGTGGCCTCCTCCTTCCAGGCCATGGTCCAGTCCATACCCTGGTCGTCCTCGTCGGACAGATCGATGAAGGGAATGGGATCTGGAGCAATGGCCCTGCCCCTGCCCCTTGGAGACTCCCCGTCCCATGCCGCTTCCCTCGCTCGCCTCCTGCTCGAACTTGGAGGAGTACGCGCACGCCCACGCCCACACCCACTTCCCATGCCGCTTACCTCGCTCGCCTCAAAAAACCATGGATAGGGGACGTGGCGGCGGAGTGGAGCTGCCATCACCACGAGGCATGGAGAGATACGGGACTGGGCGAAGGTGTCTAGGAGAGGAAGAGTGGATTTGTGAGCGCAATGGGCAAGGAGATGGCTCCTTTTAATGTTAGGAGCGGTCTGGACGGCGTCGCGGTCTAGACGGCAGTAATGGCGATCGGGCATTGATTCGGCTCCAGACTGCTCATCTTGCAGCAGCATAGAATAGGTAAGAGAGACGCGAGGACGGCGGAGCAGATGCGCGTCCGGTCCGGCAGTGTAGGCGGCGAGGCAGTTTTTTGCCGGCCGGGGGGGCACGACATTGAAGGCGCGGCGAGCACAGGTGGAACGGCATGGACGCGCACGTACGGCCACATGCATGCAAGTGGGACGGGGTGCATGCACTTCGCTGGGCCCACATCTAAGATCAAAGGGCCGACCCCACTAGCCGACCCCAGGAAATACCAACCGAGCCGCGCCAGGCCGACCCCACCAGTCAGGCCAAGCGACGGTTACCAGAGGGAAACAGAGCGTTTGGCCGATTTCCGAGCCGTCCAGGGCACAGACAAGAGAAACTACGCAGGTATGACACAGACGGATAAAATAGAAAGAATCAGGGCACAGAATCAATTGTCCCAAAATTCAATCGTGATATCCTGCATTATTTTTGCGGGGGAGACTGGAAGTGCACCATGAGACGGCTGCCTGACAAATTTCTTTAGAAAGTAACATGCATTTTCGATATTTAGTATTTTTTCTGCCTTGGTAACAAATTATACCTAATCAATCCGCTTACGAGCACACTTCAGTTGTTGCAGGACTATAGCAACTATAGTGGAACACCCAGGCATTAATTTAAAACTCTACATGAAATAGCTAGGTTTTATCTAACAGCAGCATTCATGAGATCAGATTATGGTTCCACAAGCCAATCTATCACTAAAATAAGGTTAAAAGGAGCTTCCACATTCCAGATTATGTGCAAATTAATCTGATCAAGAATAAATGGATAACTTTGTATATAAGTGTGCAAGAATTTTGGCTAGTTGCATCTACACAAGTAGAAAATATCTGAAAACTCGAGCACGGACATCAGAAAATGACAAGTTAAATAGAATATCTAATTCACTGCAGAAGTGCAGATACTTCACCAGATTTATAGTGATCTGACTTACCTACTTGGCTGGTTTAATAGAAACAACTTTCCAGTTCAACAACCTTAAGCGTCATTTCGTCAAACATCTTGAGCACGACATGAGGGTAGGCATGTGTGTCAAGCAGACCCAAGCAGCTGGCCAAAGGGCATGCCGCGTGTTTGCTAGAGGAGCACAGGGCAGTGACGTCGCCTCTTGGAGGGACACTGACAATAGACCACCACGGGGTGACGCCTAGCACGGAAATTCGTTTCATAACTTTGAATCCATTATGCACCCACCACACTCTGCATGAATATCAAATATTTTTAAGCTTGTACCATATTAATATATTTTTTACTTTCCTCAATGTTTTCTTTTTATTCACTTTTTTCTGCTAAACTATGTCAAAAGAGCATGCAATGCACATTTACGAGAATATGTATCATATGGCTTATGTAATCATTCAAATTTAGAACTATTATCGCATGAAAAGACAAACACCCCTTGTGCACATGAGAGAAAAAATATAAATATAAATACGAGTGATCAAGCATACCACGAACACCTCTGAGAAAAAAAAAAGTGCGATAAGGGTGTGAAGAAACAGACCTTTAGTAAATTGTCTTCCATTCACGTGTGAAACCAATCAACTATAACTTCATACTCCCTCCGTTTCACAATATAAGATGTTTTAACCTTTTTCCACATTCACATGTATACATATGTATCTAGACATGTTATTCGTAAAAAAAAAATGTATCTAGACATGTTTTAGTATATATGTCCACTCATTTTAGTACGAATCTAGAAAACATGTCAAACAACTAAAAAATCTTTTATTGTGGAACGGAGGGAGTACAAAATAGGTTTCGTCAAGAAACATCTTCCCTCTACTCCTCTGCAGACAAACTCAACACTTTAATCTGTGAGAGGAGTACAAGCTTAAGTGGGCACACATAGAGATAATACGTATTGTCATATATTTATCAGAAATTTATTAGTGCCACTACATATATTACACAATATACAAAAATTATTAACAAAAGAGTAACACGTCCTCCAGGATGCACAAAAAAATGGGTGAATATTTAGGCACAACCATGATAACATGTAGATATGCTAGTAAGTCTGGATACACTATCCTAAAATAAAACTGACAGGTACCGTGAAAAGGAGAAAATATCTTGATCAATGAAGCTGATTAATCATCTCATCAGGAAAGAATCAGCTAGACAATATCGTTGAGAATTTTGCTTTTTATTTGCCCGCACCAAATTCGTACATAAAGAGGAAACAAAAACCATCGTAAACGGATATCATATGTGCCCATTCAAGACACTGTACACTCCACATGAAGCTGATTAACCATCTCATCAGGAAAGAATCAGCCAGAAACTACTGCTGAATTTATTTATTTATTTTGCCCACACTAAAATTTGTACATAAATGGAAACAAAATTAATCTTAGATGGATAGAACTTGGTGCTTTCATATTCACATGTGTGCTCATTAGAGAAACTTTACTCTCCACATGACGTAATTCATACTCCCTCCGTTTTTAAACGTAAGATGGTTTAGATGTTTCACATCTTGTCTAGATGCATACTTAAATGAGTGAACATAAACACCAAAACATGTCTAGATACATTTATATACATATGAATACGGAGAAATGTTAAAACATTTTATATTCAGGAATGGAGGGAGTACATAATAACTTGTAGTGATCCTTAAGTCATTGGGTTTAACAACATCCCCTCCTCTCACATGCATTTCTATATAGAACATGTCTTTCGTGACATTCAAGTTCATAATCTTAGCTGGAAGGAGATTTAATAGCGTCACGGCCTGAATCAGTACTACACGAATATTGATTAGAGATTTCATTTTATTTTTATGTTCATATACGATAGATGTGATTATCCCTTGTGCGAGAAGCTAGACCGCAAATGATAAGAATTTGTACAAGATGAGATAGAAATAAGTCAAGTTGGAACCATACTCATTCGCAAAACAAAAGGTTGGAACCATACCGGCGCTAGAGACTAGTCATTTATGCTGGAATCCCAACAAACCTGAAATTTCACCAAACAATAGAAAATGATAAGATAAAAAGGAAGTGGTCTGACCAAAATGGGAAATAGAACAGAATTCATGATAGCCAAATACCACCAAAATAACAAACTAATGGAATGCACAGATACGAAGAGGTTACTTTATTGGTGACAGAGACAAATATATTAGATTAAAATGGCAAGCTATGTCTAAAACCTACTGAGAAATTATAACTTTTACCTCACCCTGCATCATTTTTCTATAATTTGCAGAATATAATTATCATTCCAAAGTCCACATCTTGACTTGCCAAATTAAATCATGTTCTTGGATCGACAGGATGGACCGTGAAGCGTCTGTAGAAAGTTCATGAATAAATAGCATGATACCATGACCTGGAGGTAATAACCTTTACGGACTCCAAAACATCTGCAGGAAGTCAATGAATAAACAGCACGACAGAAACCTTCAACAATACTTGTAGTGCACTGGTAGAAAATGGGGCTTCGGTTTTGAGCCCTGAGACCCTTCAGTCCCGGTCCTGCCTGGAACCCGGACTAATGCTACCTTTAGTTCCGGTTCCAACGGCTAGGATGGTATCACGAGGTCGAAACCCTTTAGTCTCGGTTCCAGCCAAACATTTAGTCCCGGTTTGATATACGAACCGCGACCAAACGTTTTAGTCGCGGTTCGTGTAACAAACCGGGACTAAAAGTCCCATTTTATATATACTTCGTCCCTCTCGCCCGAGCCAGCCGTTGCATTTTCTGTTCAGAGCGCGTGTGGAGAGCTGCTCGAGCTGTTCTTGGTGTTCTTCGCGTGGAGCTCGAGTTCATTTGCCGTCGATTTGTGAAGATTTGAAGCTTCCTGCCTTCTAAAAGGTTAGCCATTGTATCCTATTATCTCTTACTGCTAATTTTTGCTCATTTAATGCTTTAGAAGTACAGAGAATGGTGGATTTAGCTTTAGGAGTAATTTTGTGGGAAGTGTGAGCTCAAATTTTAGCTACCTAGCTAGTTTGCATATGTATGAAGATACGGTCAACTTAGCTCAACATAGCTCAACAATAGCTCAACTTTAGCTCAACTTAGTTATTTATATGTATATAATGATATGTTACATATCCGAGCCACGCAGCGTATACGATGGTCGACAACAGCGAGGTCCCCGGCGTCGTGAACAACTCCTCCTTTTCGGATGAGGTATTATTAGCACATCTAGATGTCACGTCGTCTCTGTAATATGAAAATAATTTTTAATTTAGGGTGAGAATTTCCTAATTTAATTTTTCCAATTATAAATATTAGGAATCAGTATGTGAGTGCGGCATTCGTGATGGATGTGTCCAGTTTTCACATTGTCTACAAGGAAAAGTCATTCTGCTAGAAGAATTAAATTTTACAAGAGAGGAGAAGAGAAAGACCGATGAAAATTTGAGTAGGACCGAAGATAAGCTAAGGCTAGCTCATGATACAATCAACAAGATGAAGCTGTCGAGGTGTGATTCCCACGGAACAGGGATAACCACTCTCGGGGGAGAAGTTCATGAAGGGGACTGAACACGTTGGTCAACAACCCTCAACCGGCCCGGCGACGGTGCTCGTCGTGCCTGTAGAGGGACAGCACGACAGAGATGGACTCAGGCCCGTACCCAGGTTCACGGCCCTCAGGTGGAGGTAAAACCGCTACTCCTGCTTGTTTGTATTGCTCTGTAGGGGTTACAGTACAATGAGCTTGACGAGGGCTCCCTTGCGGCAGTATGGAGCTCAAGGAGGAGACTAGGGTCTTCTTCCTCGTTGAGCTCGCTTGGCTAGGCTAAGCTATGGTAGGGTGACAAAGGTCGATTGATCCATCCCCCGCTACAGAGGTGCTCCCTCTCCTTATATAGGCGCCCCGGGCCTCATCCCTGCGTCTTGCGCAGTGGAAGGGTTCCCACATGGCGACGAAGCGGTGGAGCGGGGTGCACCGCAGCTGAGTCGTCCATGGACTCGGTCCATGGTCGTAAAGCCTGCCTCCGTGGCAGAAAAGCCGCCGTCCTCGCAGGGCGGCCAGCTGGTACCGCAGAGATCGTGGGCGTGCCCACGGTGACGTCATCGTTGGAGCGTAGCGCCGGCCATCTGCTTTATCACCAAAGAGGAAAGCTTCGTAGGCGGCGCAGGGGACACAGCTTTGTTGACTCCTTTTATCACCGGAATGGCAACTGCGGCGCGCACACGCGCGCGTCACTCTGCGGCTGTTGCAGAGGCCATGTGCGCTCTGCAGCGGACGCTTCGTAGCGAAGTATCTCCACAGGGCCCTGGAGGCCTTGTGGAGGGAGTTGCGTTGACTCCTCTCCAGGGGGGAGAGGGCCTTGTAGAGGGGCAGCCTCGGGAGGAGCCCCTTCAGGCCTTCGCTGCCCCCTCAAGTCCCCTCGAGAGGGCTTTCCCCTCAGGGGTCTCTCCAAGCGTTCTGCTTGGTCCTTAGTCGTTTCGTCGGCACCGGCGCGTGCGAGGGCTGTGGAGAGTGGGCTCTGCACACCCTGGATCCCACTGGGCCGACAGTAGCCCCCGGGCCCATGATGGGCACGGCGAAGCCCGTTAGGCGTAGTCGAAGCGTCGTGGGCCCAAAGTGTCCGGCCAGCCCGATACACGCGTCGATCTGTGCTCAGTTTGCGGCGACTCGGTTTCTCCGGATGAACGTGCGTAGTGGGGGGTCCCACCACGTCCACCACGCCCGTCTTGGTAACTGCCCTGATGGGGCATAAAGCCTGCGCGCCGGTCCGAGCAGCAGTTACTAGTCATTTCCGCGCTCTGCCTTCCGCTCTTGCTCTTCCAACCTTCCTTCTCCGGCGAACTTTTCCCTTCTCCTTGTTCTTCCGTGACCTTCTCTTCTTCCGGCGATGGGGGGATCCAAGGGCAAGGCGGCGATGTCCACGCTCCGCTCGGACGCGCAGGGGATGAGCCGCTCGGCCCCGCCCTGGTCGGGGTGCACGTCAATGCGGCGGCGCTGGACAAGATCCAGCACCTGGTCGCCGGGAAGACCAACGAGCACGGCGCCAGCGCCATCCAGGCCGCGAAGCACGGCCGCTTTCCGGCGGGGTTTTTCCCCATCTTCCTCCACACTCTCTTCGCCGGATTGGTGCCTCCGTACTCGCCTTTCCTCGAGGCAGTGCTGGAGTTCTACCAGATCCACCTTCTGCATCTTCACCCCAACGCCATCCTCATCCTCTCCATCTTCGCCTACTTGTGCGAGGCTAATCTGGGGGTGAAGCCTTCGGTGGCCCTCTTCAGGAGCTTCTACGCGCTCCGGAACACCGCGAAGACTGAGCGGACGGGGTGCGTGTCCTTCCGCACATCGCGGACGACATGGGGGACGTCTACATCCTCATGTCGTGGAGCGATGAGAAACCCGTCACGGCGGTGTCGAAGAAGGTGGACGACTTCAGGCAGAAGTGGTTCCTCATCGGCGTCAAGTCGCAGAGCTCCTTCCTCGAGGTCCCGGAGGCGCCGCCTGTGAAGAACACCCATTGGGGCAAGCAGGTCCTCGAGGGCCCGCAGATAGCTGACCTCGTGGGCCGCCTGAGGATGCTCCGGGAGAACGGCCTCACCGGCCAAATGGTTGCGGAGGATTTCGTGAAGCGCTGCATCGCCCCCCTTCAGGCGCACAAGAAGCCGATGTGGATGTACTCGGGGCTCACGGACCCGATGCGACTTCACCCCTGCGACCATCGCCCCGCCGTCATTGCCACCATCATGGGCGGCCTCTTCGTCAACCCCGGCGATAAGGCCTCTCTACCAGATCCCGGACCAGCGCCAGGCCATCTTGGAGCAGATGCCCACTTTCACCGCGCTGGGCCTGGCGGGGAAAGAGGAGGAAGAGGGGCCCATGCCTGTGGCGAAGGGGCCAGATGCTGCCGAGTCCCCGTACGCGTCAGACGCTGAGCAAGGCGACGTGGAGGCGGGGGCGATTCCCTCCGCAGGCGGGGAGAGCTCGTCCAGAGTCGTGCCCACTGCTGGGGAGGTCTACGAGCTTTCGTCCAGCGACGGCGAGGAGGCCGAGGCTGGGCGTCAAGAGCCTCGGACCAAGGCGGCCCATGACAGGCCTGCCGGGGAGCCCCCGAGCGCTCCCCTCAAGAGGAAAGCGGAGACGGCCCCTGAGGGACCAGGAGCCCGGACCACGCCTTCGTGGCGTTCGTCCGGTATGGCGTGGGTTGACACCCGCGCCAAGAAGGCTAGGTAAGTGCCCTTGGCTTTGTCTTTCTCCTTCAATCTTTGCTTGTCTCCTCCCTCTAACCGATTTCCTTATCTTTTGCCAGCGACCCAGCGCCTGCGAAGCGCCGAAGGCTCCGCAAGGCTGCGGATGTGAAGAGGGCCGTTCCACAGGCCGCGCTAGAGGCTGCAGCGGACGAGGTCGCGACAGATGAGGCCTCAAGGCCTGGGGAGGAGGTTCCTGCAGGCCCTCAGGAGGACATGCCTCAGGCGGGGGCACACGTGCCGCCTCCGGAGGAGGAGCGTGTGGAGGAGCAGATGGAGAGAGCGCCCACTCCGCCTCTCGCTGCAACTCCTCCAGCGCAGCCAGAGGCTGCGGCTGGCGCTACGCCGGTCCCGAGCCCGCCTAAGGCCAGCAGGGAGGACCTTCTGCCATCCCCGCCAAACACTACGACGGAGGAGGAGGCAGCGGCGATGGGGCAGACCTTCTCTGCCCCGGAAACAAACGAGGAAGTGCCGCCTGAGCGGGGCGACGCCAGAGCGAAGAGCGCAGGCGTCGAGGCGGAGGATTTGCCGCCAAGCCCCCAGGCCCACGCGGAGGCTCCCTCCTCCAAGCTTGACACCGGCGCAGGGCCCTCCGCGCCACGCAGGACTTCCCAGGCTCTTGCCCTTGGCAGCTGGGACTGGAGCATGGGGCGTCGCGACGTTGCCTTCCGTCTGGTGCGGGAGTCCCTGGAGGGGCTGGAGGCCCACCTTGCTCTGGAGGACCAGGAGCTTGCCCGGCAGCGAGACGAGCTCGCGGGGGCTTGGGCCGCTTTCCACGCGGCTGTGGACGCTCGCCGGCAGAGCGACCTGGCCCTGCAGGCGGAGCGTGAGGAGGCGGTGCGCTTCGCTGAGGAGGTCCGCGAGGGCGCCACGCGCGACGTCGAAGAGCTCCTGCAGCCCTTGAAGGCCGAGCGCCGGGCAGCGGCAGAAGACTTGGCCGCGGCCAGGGCCGAGCGGGAGGGCGTGGAGCACTCCCTGGCGGCCAAGCACCGCGAGCTTGTCGAGCTCGAGGCAAGAATCCTTGCCGATTCCGAGACCGTGCGGTCCTCCCTGGAAGGGGTCCGCACGAGCTTGGAGGCCAGAGGGCGAAGTCTGGGCGAGCGCGAGGAGGATGTGCGCCGCCGCGACGAACAGCTGGGACTGAGGGAGCAGGAGCTGTCGGGGCAGCGTGCTGCCCTCGAGGCCCGCGAGGATAGCCTGGCCGCGGCGCTTAGCAAGCTCGAGAGCGAAGTGGCCGCCCACAAGGTGAATGTGGAGCGCGCCAACGCGAGGCTTGCCGAGCGGAAGGAGGAGGCCGCGAAGAAGCTCCAGGAGAAGGAGAAGGAGTTCCGCGTTGCCGTCTCTCAAGACTATAAAGACCGGTTCATCAAGCAGGAGAGCCGCTTCAAGAAGAGGCGCGACGAGGACTCCGCCCGCATCCGCAAGCTGGAGAAGGAGAACGTCGCCCTGAACGCCCGCCTCGGGCGTGAAGTGGACCGCCGCCGCGCTGCTGAAGAGGCGCGCGAGCACGCGGCGCAGGACCTCGCCTCTCTCATGGCGGACATGGAGGAGATGAACCAGCAGGTGGGCCCTGCTGTGGAGAAAGCGGTGGAGGCGGCCGAGAGCTCCAAGGCGGCGCAGGTGCTGTCGCAGCAGCGAGAGCGCATGTTCCAGTCCTTGGTGGGCCGGGGCCGCGAGCTCGCCGCGAAGCTGGGAGCAGATGCGTCGTCCGTCCCAGCTCAAGGCCACTCCGACGCCGCCACCTACCTCCTATACTTTGAGCAGCTCTTCTCAGCGCTCGAGGGCCCCGCCGCGGAGCTCCGCGACGTCGTCGAGGAGGAGTGCCGCCAGCTTCTGGCGGTAGCGGTCGATCGCATCTTCACAAACCTTGAGAACCTCCAGCCCGGCTTCGACTTCACCACGGTGACCGAGCCTGTCGAGGGGGAGAAGGGGTGGAAGATCTCCAACTCCCTCCGCGTCCAGGTCGACGACTTCTGCAGCCGCTTCAAGCGGGCCGAGGCGGAGGATGAGGAGGATGACGACGAGGAGGGTGAGCCTGGAGAAGCAGGGTCCGGCGAGGATGACGGCGAGGCCTCCGCTTGACTTCTTCCTGAGACTTCCTCCTGTACTGCGCTTGTAGCGCCATAGGGATATTTGCTTTAAAGACTTTTGCTTTGCAGTTTGTAATATACTTCTTATCTTTTAAGCATGTGCTGCTAAGTCTGTGTGTGCTCCCCTCGAGGAGCCTTTGCTTCAATTCCATGTTTTTTTCTCTCTGCGTCGCTGGACCCTTCTCTTCGTGCTATGACTCCGCCGCTGCGGTATGCCCGAGCAATGACTCGGCAAGGCCGGGGGGAGTTTAAGGCTTAGAGAGGTAAGAGCCCTCGAGTCGCGATGCTCAGGGCCCCCCTTTGACGCGCAAGCAGCCCATGGAGAGTGAGGGAAAGAAACGCTCGAGGGATGCAGAGTGCTCGTGAGAGAGATGCAAGGATTCTCTTGGTGTGAGCAGGGTACTTAGCTTCGCGAGGCTTTTCGCCCTGCGTAGGACTCCTCTGGCGATGTCTTTCCCTTCAGGGGCCGAGTTTTTCCTCCACAGGCCTGGAGAGATTCTCGTTCCCTGTGGATGTTAGAGAGGCGAACCAAAACGCTAGAGCATAGTAGTAAGGACTCATGCGCGCTTATAGGTTTCCTCATGGGTGCCTCGCGAGGAGAGAGAGTACCAAGGTCCTTTGGAGAGGTGGCGTGTATCCGGGAGCATGCCCTTTAGCCAGAGCTCAGGGTCCCTTGGATTTTGCAGTGCTGCTGGGGTGCTCTTGAGGCACAGGCACCGTACTCAGCCCCCGCTCGCGAGGTGCGCATGGGAAGAATGTAAGCGCACATGTGAAAGTAAATGACGAAAGTAAAACTTGCCATCGAAAAGTAAAGGCCTTGTTGAAAGTAAAGGCCTTGTTGACATCGGTGTAGTCGATGCAGAGTCGGCCTCCTCCAGCGGGTTTAGGCACAACCACGCCGTTGGAGAGCCAAGTGGGGTGCGCGACTTCGCGGACGACATTTGCCGCCTTGAGCTTCTCTACTTCCTTGACGATGAATGCTTGCTTCTCGGGGGCTTGCTTGCGTGCTTTTTGCTTGACGGGGCGTGCGTCTGGACACACGGCTAAGTGGTGCTCGATCACCTCCCTTGGTACACCGGACATATCTGACGGAGTCCATGCGAACATGTCAGAGTTTGCCCGAAGGAATGCGACGAGCGCGCTTTCCTATTTGGGAGGCAAGGCAGCGCCTATGGTGACGCTAGCCCCCGAGCCGCTGGTGCTCAGCAACACCTTCTTCGTGCCAGCTTGCTCCTGGGAGAACACTTGCTTCTTCTTCTTTGGCCTCTCGAGAGGCTCCATGTCCTCGTCAGCCGGAAACGCCATGGCGGCTGCCTTGTAGACGCTCTCGACAGCGCGCGTGGCGTCCAGGATATGACCATGGATGGCAATGGTGCCAGCGCTGCCGGGGATCTTGACCATGTTGCAGGCGTGGTGCGTGACGGCCATGAACTTCGCGAGGGCGGGGTAGCCGAGGATGGCGTTGTACGGCAGGCCGATGTGGGCGACATCGAAGTCGATCAGCTCTGTACGGTAGTTCTTCTGCGTGCCGAAGGTGACGGCCAGTCGGACCTGCCCCAGAGGTTCGATTGAACCACTGGTGACCCCTGTGAACGGCCTGGAGGGCATAAGCCACTCGTAGGGCACTTGAAGCGTCTCGAAGGTCTCGACAGAGATGACGTTCAGGCCAGCTCCCCCATGAATGAGCGTCTTGGAGACGGTGATGTTGTTGATGGTGGGGGAGTAGACCAGGGGGAGGGTCCCAACAGTCTTGGTCGACTTGGGGTGGTCCTTGGCGTCGAAGGCGATGGATACTGGGGCCACTTGAGGGGCCTGGAGGTCTCGGTGCTCGGGAGCGCGGCATTGAGCTCGCGGGCGAACTGCTTGAACTGGTTGTTCGACTTGGGCGCCTGAGCCCCGCCGAGGATGCAGGCCATGGCTCCCCTTGGGGCCTGGTAGCCTCCGTCTTCCTCGTCGGGGAGGTTGTTGTTCTTCTCAGCGGCGTTGGCCTGAGTGCCTTGCGGCCTCTGGTAGCCGCCACTGCGTCCACCCCTGCCGTCTCGGCGGTAGCCGCAGGCCGCGGTTCCCGCTGCCTTCTTCGCGCTCGCGCTCCCTTCTCAGCCTCTTGAGGTCGTAGCAGTTGTCGGTGGCGTGGCCGCGCCTGTTGTGGTAGACACAGAACGGGCGGTTGTCCACCTCTCTGTCGCCAGGCTCAAGAGAGCTTCTGCGGGCGCCCTTGGCTGCCGGCTCTGCTGCCAGGACTGCAGTGGTCTTGCGCTTGGTCTCCTCGTGCTTCTTGTGGCTCTTGGAGCCTTCAGCCTGGTCATCCGCCCGCTGGCTCATCTTGACAAAGAGGAGTCCCTCTTCGGCCTTGGCGCACTTGTCAGCGAGGTCGAACAGCTTCACCACAGAGGTGAGCTTGTCGTGGATGCCCAGCTTCTCGAGCATCCTGCGGTTTGTGACGCCCTCTCTGAAGGCGGCGATGACCTGCGTGTCTGGGATGTTCGGAATCTTGTTGCGCACTTGGCTGAAGCGCTGGATGTACTTGCGGAGGGTCTCATCCTTCTTCTGCACCACAGCGCGCAGGTCGTTGTGGGTGAGCGCGCGCTCGAACGTGCCCTTTAAGTTGGCGACGAATTGCCTGCAGAGCTCCTCCCAGGAGTCGATGGAGTCTTCAGGCAGGTTGAGGAGCCACGACAGCGCGGAGTCCCTGAGCGCGTGGGAGAACCAGTTGGCCATGACCTTGTCGTCTCCTCCTGCAGCCTTGATGGAGGTGGTGTAGAGCTGCAGGAACTCGAGAGGGTTGGTCGACCCGTCGAAGCCCTTGGGGAGGGCTGGCCTGAACTTCTACGGCCAGACCACGCGACGGAGGTGGCAGTTCCACCCTGGAGAGCTCTGCGGTTCTGCTGCCCCGCTTGGCTGAGCTCCTCGACGAGGCGATTCTAGAGGTCTCTGCGGCGCTCCATGCCCACACGCGCGTCAGGCGCGGTGCGCTGCACGATTTGGCAGTCGCGCGGAGAGGACGCGTGAGAGGGAGCCCTCTACGCCGCGGCTGGAGGTGGTCCCGGCGGCGGCGGAGGCGCATCTGGTGCAGCCGTTCCCGCACGGCCAGAGTGATGGACCATGGAGCGCGATGGAGCGGGGCGCGTTGTCGCGACATCGATGAGGTGGTGGAGGCGGTCGAGCCACTGGTCGTGGGCCTCTGCGCTAGGCCGGTAGCGGAGGAGCTCCTGAGCCATGAGAAGCGCGGTGTGCGGCGTGGGCTCTTGGCGTCCCTGAGAAGACGCGCTCTGGCGCCGAGACGGACGCGAGGACTCAGCGTCCTCATGGTGCTCGGAGAAGTCCTCATCGCCGCGGCGGTCTCCGCCGTGGTGCTCCTCGCTCTTGGACTCCTCCACGCGCGGGCCGGTGTTGGCACGCTCAGCAGCGCGAGGGCGGCCGCGGCCGCGGCGGCCACGGGTGGGAGCGGTGCCGTGCTCGGTGTGAGCCCTCTCAGCAGCGCGCCTGTTGGCACGCGTCGTGCGGGTGTCCGCCATGGTGCGGAGACCGGCAGGAGGTTGAAGACGCGCCTCAGTCCCCTACCTGGCGCGCCAAATGTCGAGGTGTGATTCCCACGGAACAGGGATAACCACTCTCGGGGGAGAAGTTCGTGAAGGGGACTGAACACGTTGGTCAACAACCCTCAACCGGCCCGGCGACGGTGCTCGTCGTGCCTGTAGAGGGACAGCACGACAGAGATGGACTCAGGCCCGTACCCAGGTTCACGGCCCTCAGGTGGAGGTAAAACCGCTACTCCTGCTTGTCTGTATTGCTCTGTAGGGGTTACAATACAATGAGCTTGCCGAGGGCTCCCTTGCGGCAGTATGGAGCTCAAGGAGGAGACTAGGGTCTTCTTCCTCGTTGAGCTCGCTTGGCTAGGCTAAGCTATGGTAGGGTGACAAAGGTCGATTGATCCATCCCCCGCTACGGAGGTGCTCCCTCTCCTTATATAGGCGCCCCGGGCCTCATCCCTGCGTCCTGCGCAGTGGAAGGGTTCCCACATGGCGACGAAGCGGTGGAGCAGGGTGCACCGCAGCTGAGTCGTCCATGGACTCAGTCCATGGTCGTAAAGCCTGCCTCCGTGGCAGAAAAGCCGCCGTCCTCGCAGGGCGGCTACCTGGTACCGCAGAGATCGTGGGGGTGCCCATGGTGACGTCATCGTTGGAGCGTAGCGCCGGCCATCTGCTTTATCACCAAAGAGGAAAGCTTCATAGGCGGCGCAGGGGACATAGCTTTGTTGACTCCTTTTATCACCGGAACGGCAACTGCGGCGCGCAGACGCGCGCGTCACTCTGCGGCTGTTGCAGAGGCCATGTGCGCTCTGCAGCGGATGCTTCGTAGCGAAGTATCTCTACAGGGCCCTGGAGGCCTTGTGGAGGGAGTTGCGTTGGCTCCTCTCCAGGGGGGAGAGGGCCTTGTAGAGGGGCAGCCTCGGGAGGAGCCCCTTCAGGCCTTCGCTGCCCCCTCAAGTCCCCTCGAGAGGGCTTTCCCCTCGGGGGTCTCTCCAAGCGTTCTGCTTGGTCCTTAGTCGTTTCGTCGGCACCGGCGCGTGCGAGGGCTGTGGAGAGTGGGCTCTGCACACCCTGGATCCCACTAGGCCGGCAGAAGCGAGATTTAAAAACTCTAAACGAAAAAAGAGACATGGTTGTGGAAAAGAAGGGGGAAATAGAGTTGGATTTGGCGGATATCATCGATGGACACATGATCCAGACTCGTGAAACTAGGGAAAGAACGAGGTTGAAGATTAATAAGATGAAAAAGGCAGCTCGCCGAAATGAAATGTTCCTACATTTCTCATTCGGTGTCATTGTTCTCCTAGTCGCGATTATAATCGCCATGTACGGTTTTTTAAAGTGTGCAAACTAGTGTTGTCGTACTGTGTTGGGACTCAGAATTATTGTTAGCATTGTGTGATTGCGCTTGTATTGTGATGAACACTATATTAATTTGAGCACTTACTCTCTATATATATAATTGTGTGTAGATGAGACGACAATGGATGTACAGTGACCGGCGATCGAATGAGTTCATGCAAGGCGTGCGGGATTTGTCGAGGTTGCTAAGGCAAACGCGCATAATGGTTTTATGTGTTGTCCATGCTGTGTGTGTCGTAACGAGAGGGATTTCCCCGACTCACGGGATATTCACACCCACCTCTATACGTCCGGTTTCATGCCCGGCTATAAATGTTGGACCAAGCATGGAGACATAGGGGTCATGATGGAAGACGACGAAGAAGAAGATAATAATGATGACTATCCTATGTTCCCTGAACAGTGTGAGAGAGAAAATGTCGAAAATGAAGAACAACAAGAAGAAGAAGTTGAAGCACCAGATGAGCCTATTGATGATCTTGGTCGGGTCATTGCTGATGCGAAGCGAGACTGCGAAAGTGAAAAGGAGAGGCTGAAGTTCGGGCAGATGTTAGAGGATCACAAAAAATTGTTGTACCCAACTTGCAAAAATGAACAGAAAAAGCTGGATACCACGCTAGAATTGCTGAGATGGAAGGCAGAGAACGGCGTGACCGATAAGGGATTTGAAAAGTTGCTAAAAATTATGAAAAAGAAACTTCCAGAGGATAACGAATTTCCCGTCAGTACGTACGAAGCAAAGAAGGTTGTCTGCCCTCTAGGATTAGAAGTGGAGAAGATACACGCTTGCCCAAATGACTGCATCCTGTACCGCGGTGACTATGAGAATTTGGTTGCATGCCCGGTATGCACTGCATTGCGGTACAAGATCAGACGAGATGACCCTGAAGGTGTTGAGGGCAAGGGCACCAGGAACAGGGTTCCTGCCAAGGTGATGTGGTATGCTCCTGTAATACCACGGTTGAAACGTTTGTTCAGAAACAAAGAGCATGCCAAGTTGATGCCATGGCACAAGGAAGACCGTAAGAAAGACGAGATGTTGAGACACCCCACTTATGGGTTGCAGTGGAGAAAAATTGATAGAACGTTTCCCGACTTTGCAAATGAAGCAAGGAACTTAAGGTTTGGTCTAAGTACAGATGGCTTTAATCCTTTTGGGGAGCAGAGCAGCAGTCATAGCACCTGGCCCGTGACTCTATGTATCTATAACCTTCCACCGTGGTTGTGCATGAAACGAAAGTTCATTATGATGCCATTGCTCATCCAAGGACCGAAGCAACCCGGCAACAACCTTGATGTGTACCTCAGGCCATTAGTTGAGGAATTTTTACAGTTGTGGCAGGAAGAAGGTGTACGTGTATGGGATGAGTACAAACAGGAGGAATTTGACCTACGAGCGTTGCTGTTCGTAACCATCAATGATTGGCCTGCTCTTAGTAACCTTTCAGGACAGACAACCAAGGGATATCATGCATGCACACACTGTTTAGATAAGACTGATAGTGTATATTTGACTAACGGGGGGAAGAATGTGTACCCTAGGCATCGTCGTTTTCTTCCACCCAATCATCCCTTAAGAAAAAAAGGCAAGCATTTTGGTGAGGCGGAAAAAGGGAAGAAGCCTAACCTTCGTTCTGGTGCTGATGTATTTGATATGGTTAAGGATTTGAAAGTAATATTTGGAAAGGGTTCTAGCAGCCTAAAAGTTCCGAATGACGCTAACGGACACGCACCCATGTGGAAAAAAATCTATATTTTGTGAGCTACCCTATTGGGAAATCCTAGAGGTCCGCTCTTGTAACGACGTGATGCACGTGACGAAGAATCTTTGCTTGAACCTTCTAGCCCACTTGGGTGTGTATGGGAAGAATAAAAAAGATACACCGGGAGCACGAGAGGACCAACAACGTTTGAGAGAAATGGACGGCATCCATCAAGAGCCGTTTGAAGGTCCTGCCAGCTATACTCTTACGAAAAAAGAGAAGGACATATTTTTTGAGTGTCTGAGTAGTATGAAGGTCCCATCCGGATTCTCATCGAACATAAAGCGAATAATAAATATGGCTGCGAAAAAATTCCAAAACCTAAAGTCTCATGACTGCCACGTGCTTATGACCCAATTGCTTCCGGTTGCATTGAGGGGGCTTCTACCGGAAAGTGTTCGACTACCCATTGTGAAGTTATGTGCATTCTTGAATGCAATATCTCAGAAGGTAATCGATCCAGTGAGTCTACATACCTTACAGATTGATGTGGTTCAATGTCTTGTCAGTTTCGAGTTGGTGTTCCCACCATCCTTCTTCGATATTATGATGCACCTGATAGTTCACCTAGTCGAAGAGATTTCCATCCTCGGTCCTGTATTTCTACACAATATGTTCCCCTTTGAGAGATTCATGGGAGTCTTAAAGAAATATGTTCATAACCGTGCTAGGCCTGAAGGAAGCATCTCCAACGGCTTTGGAACAGAGGAGGTCATTGGGTTTTGTGTGGACTTTATTCCTGATTTTAAGCCGATTGGTGTTCCTGAATCGCGGCATGAGGGGAGATTGAGTGGAAAAGGCACTCTCGGAAGGAAAACAATGATCTGTATGGACGGTCATTCTTTAACTGAAGCACATTACACAGTTCTGCAGAATTCCACCTTTGTGGCTCCTTATATTGAGGAACACATGAATATTGTACGGTCCAAAAACCCGGAGATGGATGACTCCTCGATGACAGAAGCACACAAGGCGAATTTCAGCGGTTGGTTGCAAGCACATCTCATGAATAACAACACTGTTGACATGGAGTTGTTCGACTTGGTCAGCGGACCATCTTCGACCATATCAACTTTCCAAGGGTACGAGATAAATGGGAATACATTTTGCACGATGACACAAGATAAAAAGAGCACCAACCAAAACAGCGGTGTCCGCTTTGATGCAACAAACGACGATGGAAGTAAGGACACATATTATGGTTACATAGAGGAGATATGGGAACTTGACTATGGACCTTCTTTTAAGATCCCTTTGTTTCGGTGCAAATGGGTCAAGATGACAGGGGTACATGTAGATACCCAGTACGGAATGACAACGGTGGATCTCCAGAATCTTGGGTACCTAAACGAACCATTCGTCCTAACCAATGATGTGGCTCAAGTTTTTTATGTGAAGGATATGTCTACTAGACTGAATAAAAGAAAAGAAAAGCAAGACAAAACATTATCCGGTGATACCAAGCGCCACATAGTTCTTTCAGGGAAAAGAAATATCGTGGGAGTGGAGGACAAGACAGACATGTCAGAAGATTACAATAAGTTTGATGAAATCCCACCCTTCAAAGTCAAAATTGACCCAACTATCAGGTTAAACAATGAAGATACTCCATGGTTACACAGCGCATATAAGAAAGAGAAACACTAGTTGATGTGTAATAATGTTAAACCTTTTATGTAACTCTATGTGTCAGAAGCTGTAATAATGTATTCCGCGCCATCACGCCGCCTTATATCAAGTTATTATTAGTTTAATTATAAAATATAATGCAAAAGATCTGAGTTTACCTCATATTTAATTGAAACTGGCAAAATGTTATTATTATAAAATTATTTTAAGAATCAGAAAATGATTTTATATTAGTTATTCAAATTGAAACACTATTCATGTTAAAAAAAAATGTCAGAATCCAAATTTGTAGTTAGAACTTATTCAAATGTATGTTCAACCTCTTTTGAAATCACAAAATGAAAAATCGCGACTAAAGGTGTGGCACCGCGCGCGAAAACTGAGCGGCGAAATCTCAGCAGGTCGCGGTTCGTGGCTTCAAGTTATTATTAGTTTATTTATAAAATATAATGCAAAAGATCTGAGTTTACCCCATATTTAATTGAAAATGGCAAAATGGTTATTATTTTAATAGCTAAAATAATTATTTTAAGAATCAGAAAATGGTTTTATATTAGTTATTCAAATTGAAACACTCTTCATGTTCAAAGTTTTGTCAGAATCCAAATATGTAGTCAGAAGTTATTCAAATGTATGTTCAACCTCTTTTGAAATTACAAAATGAAAAATATTTGAGTTTTGGCGCAAAAACATACCTTTAGTCGCGGTTGGTTTTACGAACCGTGACTAAAGGGGTGGCACCGCGCGCGAAAACTAATCGGCCGAAAACACAGTGGGTCGCGGTTCGTGGCTCCAACCGCGACTAAAGGACCCCTTTAGTCGCGGTTGGAGCCACGAACCGCGACTAAAGGTCAGTGGTATAAATGCTTCTTCTGCACTATCCCGGTTCAAGCCACAAACCGAGACAGCGCTGACGAACCACCCCAGGACGCCGGCGGGCTGCCCAAATCGAGCGCCCAGCCGTCCGCTGCCGAGCTCCGCCTCGCCGCCGTCCGCTGCCGAGCGCCGCCGTTCACTGCCGCGCGCCGCCGTCCGCTGCGCCGCCGTCCGTCAACGCCGCCACTGCCGAGCTCGCCGTCCCCTCTTCCTCTTCTTCTCCCTCAACGCCGCGCCGCCGAGCTCGTCAGCCCCGTCCCCGCCGAGCTCGTCGTCCCCGTCCCCGTCGAGCTCGTCGTCGTCGTCGCAGCCGGTGAGCATTCCGGCCTCTCCCCTCGATCACTTAGTATTGGTGACGTCATCGGTTTTTTTTCCAGAAAATGAATTAAGACTTTAAATTGCTAGGAATTGGTAGGAAATTGATAGAAATGCTAGGAATTGCTAGAAACTGAATTAGTTTAGGTGTTCATCTTGTGTTTTAGTTAATCATTTTGGAATTGCTAGGAATTGGTAGGAAATTGATAGAAATGCTACTGTTTTTTAAATTGCTATAGGAAATGCTACTGTTTTAGATGAATAGCTATTGCTTTAGTACTATTTAGTTGATTAATATTTGTGCAATGTGTTGATTAATATTTGTGAAATGTGCAAAGGGTAGTGTCTTAGAATTATTGTTAGGAAAATGCTATTGTTCTTTAGTTGCTAGAGTTATGTGCAATGTGTTGATTAATATTTGTGCAATGTGTTGATTAATATTTGTGAAAATGCTATTTGTGACAATGTGTTTTTATGCAATGTGTTGATTAATTTCTGATGCAATGTTAAGTGAATTGCTACTGTTAAACTCCATTGTCATGCTGACGTCAGCATGACTACTTTTGGCCGATGATTAGATGGTTGCATCTTCAGGGAGGTGTGAGTGAACCATGTTGTCTGAACATATATGCAATGTTCATTCCACGTTGTTCGCTGACACCATCCCTGAAGCAATTCTATATGAGGCCTTGCTGTCTGTTTTGCAATGTTAGGAAGTTTGTAAATTAGTGTGTTAGCAAATTGTTATAGTATTTTAGTGTCTTCAATTTAGAATTTAGAACTATTGTTTTAGGACTTAGTAGTTGAATTTAGAATTTAGCAATATGTTGGAATTTAATACAATGTCTTTGAATTTTACAATGTTTTATACAATGTCTTGGATTTTAAGAGTTAATGTAAAGATTCATAGTTTCAAGATGGACGGGACTATGGATGTCCGGGACTGGGCTCTGCCGGGTTTGCACTGGGAGGTGCTACCTTCCGGTGTGCGCAAATTGGTGAGGAATGAGGGAACCATCGTCGACCCGGAGCTTCTTTGGTGGCGGTCACGTGGGCCCCGACGGGTACAGAGGGTGCCGGCCCCCAAGGAGTTGGTACGTCGTCGTGTCAGTGAGGAGGACGAGCACGTCCGTCGGTACATGGTCGCGTTGGATGTCCGTCCGTCCAACACTTGGCAGCATCTTCAGGGATCTCACATTAGTTATGATCCTGTTTGGGTTCCTTCACTTTGGGTTTTCACCGCACGCGGCATGTTTCCGGCGGTTCGACGTCCATTTTGATTAGCGTGATGTATTAAGGATGCGATATATATTATTATGACTTGTAACTAATTGATGTTATTGCTACTACTACTTTCAATGTCCCTCTTTGTTGTTATTGCTACTACTTTTAATCTTTATTTAATCATTTTTCTTTATAGTTAAAGCTATGGACCACAACGGTAACGGTAGAGATCCTCAGGAAGATGCATTGTTGAACATGATAGGGGAAAGCCGACCAGAAGATGTAGAGAACTTTGTGGATGACGGCTCACAATATCTGAATGATGATGGGTATTGCTTGTTGGAAGATTTGTTACAAGGAGACAACCCGCAAACAAGTATTGATGTCGATACTAGCGCTGGGCCCTCAACCTGCAAGTCCTCCGATGTAAATATTTAAGTCTTTGCTCATGATATATATCACTATAGTTAGACCTTCACACATTGAGCATATATTAAACGAATGTTTTTTGTAGACCTCCAAATCGAACAAATCCTCCACTTCAAGGGGCCCGACCAAAAAGTGGGACGAGAACATGCACATGAGGATTGATGTAGTCAGTGCCGATGGGATCCCTTTGGAGCCCAAAAAGAGCGTGACAGTATTTACGAATCAAGCAGGATTCTTGTTAGGGATATGATCCCGATCACCTGTCGAGAATGGAATAAGCCAGCAAGAGTGGACAATATAAGTTTTGTGTCTAACGAATTAAAGAAATCTATTTGGAAGAAGCTGATATCACACTTCACTCTGCCGAAGATGGACACCCCGGAGCAAACAAAGGCCATGATGGACAAAGTGAAGGCGTGGATCCTTAAGAAGATGGCCACACAATTCTGTAACCACAAGAAAAGATTGTGGGCGACTTATGTCAAGAGCGGGAAAATTACTCCGGAGTTCAAGGGAACTAAAGAGAGGTTACGTGCTCAATGGGATGATTTCAAGACGTACAAGGAATCGGAAGAAGCTATAGCACGGTCGAAAAAGAACGCGGATAATGCCGCGCTGAAGATATATCATCATAATCTGGGGACAGGTGGCTACAGGACTGCCAGGCCTAAGTGGGATAAACTTAAGGCTGAAATTAAGTCAAAAGGGCTATCTCCAGGTACAGAGAAAGTGCCCGAAAGAGCAGGAAATTTCCTAATGGCGCATGGTATGATGTTGGATATGAAAACAGGGGAGTTGGTTCTTCGTGATCCGACGAAGAAAGCAGTGTTGACTCCTCTCAAGGATCTTGAAACAGCAATAGCCGAGGTGGAGGCGGGAACTTTTGTTCCTGATAGAGATAACGACGAACTGACAAAGGCACTCAAAAATCCTGAGCACGGAGGACGCGTACGAGGCTATGGATGTGTTACTTGGAAGATAGGGTTTCATGAGAACATAAACACTTATAGAAGCCGAGCGAGAGCACAGAAGAGGAGGGAGCAGCAGGCGGCAGACCGGCTGAAGAATGTGGAAGAAAAGAACGAGCAGCTCTTTGCGCTGTATTCTCAGATGCAGGAGCAAATATCAAGCCGTCCAGAGGGAGAACACATGTACATAGATCCCGCACCCGACTGCCGGAGAAGCAGCATGGCTTCCACGTCGTTGCATGTCAGCGTTGATGATGCACAGGTTGATGTGTCACCGATGGAGCGCTACCCCGTGGACAATATCAAAGAGAAGACTGATTGTGAGCTACACCAGCCATTGAAGAATATATCCATGAAGGTGGCCGTCGGCTTTGCTTTGAAAGTTGATCCTGCAGCGCGTTGGCATGGCCGCGAGATTCCAGCTGGGTATGCTCGTGTCGGGGTGGATGAAATTCTATCCGGATGTGAGACATTGGAGATTGACTTCGCTGGACCTGAAGGGGAGTCGACCCTGGGAGAAGTCTTGCATGGAGTTATTTTATGGAAAAAGAAATACATCATATTTCCAGGCAACTTGCAAAGGACTAAGTCTCCCTCAGCTCCCTGTCGATCATCGCGGCCTGATGCTCCATCACCTCCACGTCGATCATCGCCGCCTAAGGCTCCCTCACCTTCACCTCGATCATCGCCGCCTAAGGCTCCCTCACCTCCACGTCGATCATCGTCGCCTAAGGCTCCCTCACCTCCACGTCGATCATCGCCGCCCAAGGCTCCCTCACCTTCACCTCGACCATCGCCGCCTAAGGCTCCCTCACCTCCACGTCGATCATCGCCGCCTAAGGCTCCCTCACCTTCACCTCGATCATCGCCGCCTATGGCTCCCTCACCTCCACCTCAACCATCGCCGCCTCTTTCTGCGCCTAAGGCTCCCTCATCTACGCCTAAGGCTCCCTCATCTGCGCCTAAGGCTCCCTCATCTACGCCAAAGGCTCCCTCATCTACGCCTAAGGCTCCATCATCTACGCTTAAGGCTCCCTCATCTGCGCATAAGGCTCCCACATCTTCCACGCTGCATCAGCGGACTCGATCTTCGGCGCCGCCCACTCAGTACATTGGAGTAAAGCGGAAGTGCCCGACTCCGCCTACTAAGGAGAAAGTGTCACCGCTCCCCAAGGGTCGTCCCACGGAGAATAAGAGGCAGCAGAGAGCCGACGTTGCCCAGCTTGGACAACAGAAAAAACAATCGATCGTTCCGTTGAAGGTGGCATCCCCAATTGTATTACCAGAAAAGTTTGAAGAAATTCCTGGTCTGACGATTGATGAAATGCTAGGCATAGTTGAAACCGGCATGGCTCCCCTGGCAAGGCAATTTGTCATGGGGAAGGAACTGGTCACAGAGGCGGAGTTGGCACTGCTACCTCCAAGGATGCGAGAATTACATCAGTGGTACATGGAGCGCACAAAAGACGGCCAAACAATGATGTCTCTTACATATAAAGATGAACATTATTTCATCGGAGAACAGACAATCCATATTGATTTTAATGAATTATGGCAGTTATTCAATATGGAAGCCCTCGACAAATGTATCATGAGCTGCTATTGTCTGTAAGTGATTAATTTTTATTTCTGTTATTAATTAAGTCTCTAGCTAATTAAGTCTCACTACATACATTCGTTCATATGCTATTATGCAGAAAGAAGATTCTCGAATGTAAGAGGATGCCTAATTATCAAGTTGGGTTCGTTGACCCGGATCGAGTTCATGTACATAACCTAGAACAATTTCCGGAGGAAACGGAGAACAACTTGTTCAATGCATTGAAGCAACAAAATTATAAAGATGTGATTTTGTTTCCTTACAACTTTAGCTGAGAGTGATCTTACTGTCTTGTACACATTAACTTTTCGCTCTGACTAAATGTTGATGAACGTGTGCAGCTACCACTGGATTCTCTTTAACTTTCAAATTAACCGTGTGATAGTTGAGATCGAGTACTCAATAGCGCATACCTTGGAGTATTACGCAAGCATTACTGATATGCTCCAAAAGTAATTTCAATCGTTATTACACTATATCGGCCTCTTTATTTTCCTGTGTTCTAGTTATTAATATCTTCTTTATTCATTTTATTTGTAGGGTATGGAAGCGGTTCACAAGATCTGAGGGTGGTCATTTTAAATCAGATCTGACCTTTAAACAAATCCCCGTAAGTATAGTACTCATTTTAATTCAAGTTTTAATATCGGATTGTCCTGTTTCAATATTATTTGATTCAACTCTATTTTCGTAAAGTGCGAGAAACAGCCACGGGCGACTAATCTATGTGGATACTTCGTTTGCGAGTACGTGCGCACGTGTGTCAGTGCGCGGACTTCTCCACATGTACGTTCAATATTAATATATATATTCAGAGTTTTACTTTTGTTAATGACAATTTATATATTCATATCGACCTTCTATTTGATACAGAATGTGGCTTCACGGTCGCAACTCCCAGCAAAGCAACGCATAAGAGAAATTCAACAGGAAATTGCTGATTTTTTGCTTGACGAGGTCATAGCCCCAATAGGAAAATACCATAAAAACCCATAAGTGATATTCATGTAATTCTCGTGTTCGGAAGACACTCGTGTGTATATATGATCGAATGTATATATATGTTTGTACGACTGACTCGTTATATTATATATGCATGTATGCTTAATTTAGACTCGTCATACAATATATGCATCCATGTGTGTAATTGTACCGTACGAATAATAGCTTAAATCATAAATAAAACAGAAAACAGAAAACAAAATAAAAAAACCTAAAACCTAAAACCTAAAACATCTCGCACTTTTAGTCCCGGTTCGTAATACAGACCGGGACAAAAGGTTGTGGCCTGAGCAGCTCGCCTGCGAGCCCACGTGGATGCTATTTGTCCCGGTTGCAGACGGGACCGCGACTAAAGGGGCTGGCCTTTAGTCCCGATTCCGCAGTCCCGGTTTTTAAACCGGGACAAAAGGCTCTTACAAACCGAGACTGTTATGCTGTTTTCTACTAGTGGTGGAACAGAAATAAGGAAACCACACTTCAATGTAAAGGTAAATTTTCTTTTGTCCAGCGAAAACAGAAAGCAGTTGGCAAGTAATCTGTCTCCGAAATAACATGAACCATTTTTTTCTCAAAAAGAATTCACATGTTTACCATTGATACGGAAAAAGAGGAAACAAATTATCCAAGTTGAATATAACTTGGTGGCTGATGTACAAAGAAAATGTACACCAAAATAAATTATACAAGTATGGATGCACTGACCTTTATCTCGCAGTAAGTTCTCATCATATGGAACTTTATGTTCTGGCCATGTCCAGTAAACCACTGAACAGTCTTGCAGTTTACAAATCAAATTTGATCACACTTCCATCCAAAGGTGTGGTTCATTTTCCTACTTTCTCAAGAATACCATAACATATGACTTGGCCAAGAAACACTAACGATATCTGACTGCCTAAGATAGTCATCAGACAAATTTCCCCGTCCGTCCTTGGCATTTAATAGCGCTTGGCAGATCAGTTCAAGTGTTGGTAGACCAGCATGCACCTTGTCATCAATAAGAGCTTCAGCTCCCGGACATTTACCACATTTACTGTTATTGCGAAGACTACAGTACAGATCGTCTGGCCATAGGTAGCAGAATTTGTAACCAAGCCATTCTTCCTCATCTCCATGATCAGTTTCATGGCCTTGTATGATCTGCCTTCTCGCCTATAGCCATAAATCATCATGCCATGGATCACATTTTTCGCTTTAATACCTTTCCATCCCGTTGACTGGAACAGCGTTGTGGCATCCTTCATGCTCCCTACCATGCAGAGAGCATGCACCAACACTGTAAATGCACACATCCACCTCCAAACCAGTCTTCTCCATGTCTACAAACATCTCAAAAGTTTTTTCCATGCCATTGTCTCGGAAAAATGCCTCAATTAGTATGGACGTATGGTGTACGTCACTTCCGTGGGTGTCAAACCTCGCTCCTTCATGTGAGGAATCCCGCAATAATCCCATTGTACATCAGCACTTGGTTGGCACCCAGGTGGCCAGGCACCGTCACTTGGTTGGATAAATGTGACGCACTGGACATGTTCGCAGATTGTCGATATCCACCGACAAGAAGATCAAACATCACGACGGTTAGACAGGTACCCTCCTTTGGCATCATTTTCAGCAGCAGGGTGGCATCCTTCAGCTTACTGTGTTTGCATATCCGGGAACTGAGGACGTATTAGCTGGCAACATTGCGTGTGCCGCGCGCACATTTCGTCAAACAGGTCACGAGCACGCTCCAAGTCCCCTGTCCTGGCTCAACTCCACCTCTCCTCCAACAAGGCGAAACCTTCTCTGTTTAAGGGCTTCTCCAGTCGTCCCCAACGCACCCCCAAAACGCTAAATAGCGTCATTTTTCTACCAGCCGCCCCCCCCCCCAGAAGCCCAAATTGCGCCGTTTCGTCGAAAATTAGCGTCGGCGTACCCAGGTGAAACCCAGTCCTGGGTTCGGCCTGGGGGGGGGGGGGGGGGGGGGGTGGAAGAAAAAACATGCGTGGGCCAGCGCTATCGGCGAGACAACGCTTTTTCCACCACCCCTACTTGCGCCGCCGCACACAAGCAGCTACGAAACCAGCCGTCTACCCCCGCCACGCCGGCGGCGCCACCCACTCCCCTCCGCCGTGATCTAGCCTCCCGGGGAGATTCTCGGGTGAAACGTGTCCACCCCACCCGCAAGGTGTTCGGCGTTTCGCCCGAGCCATGGACTCCGACGCCGAGGAGATGCCCGCCGAGCTCTTCGATGAGGAAGATCATGCCGCCATCGAAGACGAAGAAAACCTGCTGATCTTGGCCTCCCTCGCCGGCTTGCTCGCCCACGACGCGGGGCCGCGGCGTGTTGGATCGACGCGCGGTCGCCGCAAGAGCAAGCCGAGGCAGCAGTACGAGTGGTACTGCATCCTCTACTCCGACTACTTCGCCGATGATCCCACCCACGACGAGAAGGTGTTCCGTAGCCGTTTCAGGATGAACCGCAAGCTCTTCCTGAAGATCATGCATGCCATCCGGGAGTTCGACACCTACTTCAAATTGAAGAAGGACTCCACCGGCATGGTAGGCTTTATCTCTATTCAGAAGTGCATGATGGCCATGAGGATGCTTGCATACAGTGCTCCAGCAGATGCACAGGATGACTATCTGCGCATGAGCGAGTTCACAGCCATTGAGTGCTTGAACAAGTTCAGCCGGGCAGTGGTTGCAGTCTTTGGCCCAACGTACTTGCGTAAACCCAATGCGCAAGAAACTGCTCGCCTCCTCGCAGAGAATGAAGCAAGAGGCTTTCCTAGAATGCTTGGTAGTATCGACTGCATGCATTGGGCATGGAAGAACTGTCCATTTGATTGGCAGGGGATGTACAAGGGAAAAGAAGGAGAGTGCTCGGTGATTCTCGAGGCCGTGGCTTCGTATGATCTATGGATTTGCCATTCATTCTTTGGTATGTCAGGAACTCACAACGACATCAATGTCTTGCAGTGCTCGGATGTCTTTGCGGAGCTTGTCGAAGGCCATGCTCCCCCTATGAACTATGAGATCAATGGACACCAGTACACAAAGGGCTACTATCTTGCAGATGGCATCTACCCGAAGTGGGCAACATTTGTGAAGAGCATCACCAACCCTGTGTCAGGAAGCGCGAAAGCTTGGTTTTCCAAGTGCTAGGAGGCTTGCAGGAAGAATGTTGAGCGAGCATTTGGCGCGCTGCAATCTCGATTCGTTGTTGTCCGGTACCCAGCTATGACTTGGTCGAAGTCCAACATGTGGGAGGTGATGCAGTGTTGTGTGATCTTGCACAACATGATCATTGAGAGTGACCGGGATGACCCGGTGCCTGATGGCACCGGTGAGGTGTTGTTGGGAAACCCCAAGAGGAAGGTATGAAATAGTGCAACAGCAAGTTTTCCCTTAGTTGTGAAACCAAGGTTTATCGAACCAGTAGGAAACTAGAGATCTTCCGGAGGTTGTTGAAGATGACTTTGGCAGGGCGCACTACCGGTGTCAGCAACGAACGTGGAACCTGCACACAACACAACCAAGATAATTTGCCCCAACTTAACAGTGAGGTTGTCAATCTCACTGGCTTGCTGTAACAAAGGATTAAACGTATGTGTGGAGAATGATATTTGCTTGCAGAGAATAAAAGTAACAGGATTGCAGTAGGATTGTTTATCAGTTTGAGGAAAGAGGACCGGGGTCCACAGTTCACTAGTGGTGTCTCTCCATAAATAATAATAACATACATGCACGTAAACAAATTACAGCTGGGCAATTGACAGAATAAAGAAGTGCATAATGATGCATATACTATAGTTATGATGGCTAGAGTGATATTAATTTGGGCATTACAACAATATACATAGACCGTTCCAACCGCATCTATGACTAATAATCCACCTTCCGGTTAGCGTCCGCACCCCTTTCAGTATTAAATTGCAAGCAACAGATAATTGCATTAGGCAATGTGTGTAATGTAAGTAATACAAATACCCTTAGATAAAGTAATACAGTTTTATCCCTAGTAGCAACAGTACATCTACAACCTTAGAGCTTGCTGTCACTACCCCAGATTAAATAGAGACATGAACCTACTATCGAGCATAAATACCCCCTCTTGGAGTCACAAGCATCTACTTGGCTAGAGCATCTACTAGCAACGGAGAGCATGCAAGATCATAAACAACGCACTCACAAGATATATTATGAAGCAATAACATAGTACTCAATATTCATCGGATCCCAGCAAACACAACATGTAGCATTACATAAAGATGATCTTGATCGTGTTAGGCAGCTCACAAGATCTAAATATGGTAGCACAAGAGGAGAAGACAACCATCTAGCTACTACTATGGACCCGTAGTCCAAGGATGAACTACTCACGCATCAGTCCGGAGGCGGACATGGTGATGTAGAGCCCTCCGGTGATGATTCCCCTCTCCGGCAGGGTGCCGGGAGGAGCTTCTGAACCCTCCCGATCTAGGGTTGATGACGGCGGCAGCTCTGGACTTCGTGGAGGAAAAAGGTGCGTGTCTTAGGTCTTAGATATCCGAGGGGTATAAGTAGGCGAAAGGGCGAAGGCGGCGGGGCCTCGAGTGCCCCACACCCCGTGCTCGCGCGGCAGAAGGGAGGGCCGCGCCGGGAGGGGGTGTGGGCCACTCGGGGTCCTCCTCCGTCTCCTCTTCGGTGTTCTGGAACCTCCCGGGGAAAATAAGCACTTTGGCGTTTCGTTTGTCCAATTTCGAGAATATTTCCTTAACAACTTTTCTGAAACCAAAAACAGCAGAAAACAGGCAACTGGCACTGTGGCATCTTGTTAATAGGTTAGTCCCAGAAAATGCATAAAATGATATAAAAGTGTATATAAAACATGTAGCAATTGGCATAATATAAGCATGGAACATAAGAAATTATACATACGTTTGAGACGTATCAAGCATCCCCAAGCTTAGTTCTACTCGTCCCGAGTAGGTAAAACGATAACAAGAATAATTTCTGAAGTGACATGCTTCACACAATCTTGATCAAATAATAATGTAATGCATGTAAGTTGAGATCAAATGAATAAAAGCTGTAGTTTATATTGATATCAAATGAGTAATGAATAAACAAGTAGGCATAACAAAGCAAAACTTTCAATGAATCAGTAATAGAGAACAATCAACCGTGCAAAGTAGATATTAAAGATGATTTAAGCTTCAAGCACAACAATATAATCATCTAATGAATCAAACAATTATGACAACTTTGTGAAAGGATCAAGTCAAGCGATAGCAATATGCACGTAGAAGATCATTTCTCTATTTGTTCACACAAAAACAAGCAAGTGTTCAGCGTTGGTTCCTGGCACCAGGATGCTGTGGCTAAGAGAATAATAATGGGGGTTTGGAAGGCCAACGGAAAAAAGTCTCACACAGCTGAAAGTGATCATTAGACAAGAGGAAGTCTTATAATCGAAGCTATGCAAGGAGTAGTGATTGCCATACAACGGATGCACATAGAGCTATAAGTGTATGAAAGCTCTCCAATGGAACTAGTGGGGGTGCATCTAACTTGCCTGCTCATGAAGACCTAGAGCACTTTTGAGGAGGCTCATCATTGGAATATACAAGCCAAGTTCTATAGTGTAAAGTTCCCCACATAGTTATGCAAGTAAAACATGAAAACTCTCACATATGGAGTATAGGTGCTAAACATGAGCACAAATGATGACTATGAATAATATGGGTGCTATAACATGAGCACAAGTGTGAATAAAGAGTAGTAATGTTGCCCCTTTTTTATTCTTTCTTTCTTTCTTTCTCTTTTTCTCTTTTTTCTATTTTTTTCGTATTTTTCTGTTTCTCTTTTCGATGGCCTCCATGGCACTTTTCACTTTTAGGGGCAAACATCCTAATATGATAATATGACAACACACTTTTGGTACAAATATCTCATGATGAATAAAACATGGTGTATGAAAACGGTGCCTCTGCCAGTGTAGCAGGATATGCAATGATCTAGCATAACATGGGTAACACCACACATTAGCTATATAGAATCATGCAAAGCAATATATAAATGATAAATGACAACAACTCTCAATTTGAGAAAGGGCAATGCAAACTACCGAAGAGGCTAGCAAATATGGAGGTGGAAGTGCCATGAAAACCGCAGCTTTCGAACTCACAAGAAAAAGGATTCCAAATAGAACATGATCTTACAAGGCATAATGAAAATCACTCCACGAGGGACTGTGGCAAATGAACAAGTCACTGTTGGGACCCCGACCGTAGCGCATAACACAAAGTCATTACGGTTGCTTTTAACATTAGGAGTCATATTTCATTATGCTATCAACTGGAAATTTAAGTGTGGCACAGCTTCAAGTTTTCTAGACCAACCATTAATCATTCCACCTTACTAAACCATCATGTTTACCATTAAGCATATTAATATCTCAAAACAACATCAATGATTCAAATGACACAATTTAATGATCTACAAGATTATGTATCATTTAGTTATACCATCTACCACATTTAACATTTTCTGTTCCTAACCAAACACCAATCAACTTATTTAAACATAAACTCTCCAAGTATATAAAAATGCAGCAAGAGAGTATAACATATGAGAACTAACAGCTCTGAACAAGAGATGCATGAAAAACAAGAGCTGAAAGTATTGCAGCACCTATAGAAGAATACTCAACAAATATAAGTGAAGAATACGAGTATTCAAATGAAAAAGCGGAGCGTGTCTCTCTCCCAAAAAAGAATGCTATGATCCATTTTATTCAGAGAATGAAAATAACAAAAATAAAAACAAAAACAAAAACAAACAGACGCTTCAAGTAAAGCACATAAGATGTGGCCGAATTAAAATATAGTTTCACTAGAGATGACCTGATAGTCTGTTGATGAAGAAGGGGATGCCTTGGGCATCCCCAAGCTTTGACGCTTGAGTCTTCTTGAAATATGCTTGGGTGGCCCACGGGGGCATCCCCAAGCTTTGGCTCTTTCATCTTCTTGATCACATCATATCATCCTTCTCTCTTGATCCTTGAAAACTTTCTCCACACCAAACTCAAAGTAAACTTTATTAGTGGGTTAGTGCACAAAAAATTCTTATATTCTGCATGAACACAATTGCTACCGATGCTACTGGACATTAGCTACAGCCACTGATACTTTATGGAACAAAAAGATCCATTTAAAATAATAAAAGAGGCATTTGCAAAATAAATGGCAGAATCTGTCAAAAACAGAACAGTCCGTAAGACGAATTTTTTCGAGGCATTTAACATGCTCAAATCAGAAAACTCAAAACTAATGAAAGTTGCATATATATCTGAGGATTACGCAAAAAAATCCCAGGTCCATCCGATTTTTCTGTAAAGAGTTATGAATTTAACGGTGGACAGCAGAAAACAGTTTCAGCACAGCAATCCAAATCTAGCATCAACTTTCTACTATAGGCTACTTGACACAACAATGCAATAAAGTAAAGATACAAAGGAATTTCTACAGAGGTAGACATCTTCCTTGACTCAATAAAATAAAATAACAGAAATAAAAAGTGGGTTGTCTCCCATAAGCGCTTTTCTTTAACGCCTTTCAGCTAGGCACAGAAAGCAAAACTCAAGTGTTTCCAGGAGATGAAGCATCAACATCACGGGTACGAGTTGCCCTAAGTTTATTTCTCTTACCATTTTTCTTACCTTTGCTCGTAGGGAATGTTTGCCCGCGTCCTGGAGAGGAAGTGAAGCTCATAGTACCTTTTCCCTCATCAATTACTGCTCCCAAGAGTTTTAGCAAAGATCTTCCAAGCGTGATTTGTCCTATCCCTACACATTCAATAACAAGATAATCAGTGGATACGGTTCCTCCTAAGAATGTTGTGAACACTCCTTCAGCTACTCCAATGGGTTGTATGACAGTATTATCCGTAAGGGTTATTTCTTCTCCCCCTTCAACAAGTCCCCAAAGATTTAAAGATATATGCATGAATATACTTAGGCATGAGACAAAATTCAGACATAATATCACAACGTGCATCAAAGATTTCATTACCAATAGTAATTCTCATGGTAGGGAGCCACATAGAAGGTTCAGAATTTATGGGAACATAATCAAAATACTCAAGAATTTTATTATACCCATCCTTCAAGCAAGATATGCGTGTCTCAAGGGCATTTAATCTAGTATGAATATTACCAATGCTTGTATCACATTTATTAGCTGAAGAAGAGGACATAATTAATTTCTTTATTGCATTAAAAGCTTGATCTCCATCACATTGAAGGAAATCTCCTCCCACTACAACATCTAGAGCATACCTATAGCAAAGAACAAGTCCAAAATAGAAGCTACTAAGAAGCACACTTAGAGTCATTTTTGGTTCGGGTTCACCATAAGATTCAAAAATTCTATACCAAGCTTCTCCAAAAGTTTCCTCACTCCCTTGTTTAAAAGTAAATATCAACTCCTCAGGTGACACAGCAACAGGAAATATACTAGGCATAATAGCAAACCGAAATAAGCAAAAACTAAAATAAAGATGGTAATGCAAGTAACTAATTTTTTGTATTTTTGATATTAAGCAAACAAGACAATAATAAAAATAAACTAAGCAAGACAATAACAAAATAAAAAGATTGGATGTGAGAGACTCCCCTCGTAGAAGAGCTTAGCTTCCCCAGAAAAATTGCTGGCGTCGAAGGGGAAGCTAAACTTTGCTGAACAGAAGAACTCTTGTTTCCCCGGCAACAGCGCCAGAAAAATTGCTTGATGGCACCGGTGAGGTGTTGTTGGGAAACCCCAAGAGGAAGGTATGAAATAGTGCAGCAGCAAGTTTTCCCTCAGTTGTGAAACCAAGGTTTATCGAATCAGTAGGAAACTAGATATCTTCCGGAGGTTGTTGAAGATGACTTTGGCAGGGCGCACTACCGGTGTCAGCAACGAACGTGGAACCTGCACACAACACAACCAAGATACTTTGCCCCAACTTAACAGTGAGGTTGTCAATCTCACTGGTTTGCTGTAACAAAAGATTAAACGTATGTGTGGAGAATGATGTTTGCTTGCAGAGAATAAAAGTAACAGGATTGCAGTAGGATTCTTTATCAGTTTGAGGAAAAAGGACCGGGGTCCACAGTTCACTAATGGTGTCTCTCCGTAAATAATAATAGCATATATGCGGGTAAACAAATTACAGCTGGGCAATTGACAGAATAAAGAAGTGCATAATGATGCATATACTATAGTTATGATGGCTAGTGTGATATTCATTTGGTCATTACAACCATATACATAGACCGTTCCAACCGCATCTATGACTAATAATCCACCTTCCGGTTAGCGCCCGCACCCCTTTCAGTATTAAGTTGCAAGCAACAGATAATTGCATTAGGCAATGTGTGTAATGTAAGTAATACAAATACCCCTAGTTAAAGTACTACTGTTTTATCCCTAGTAGCAACAGTACATATACAACCTTAGATCTTGCTGTCACTACCCCAGATTAAATAGAGACATGAATCTACTATCGGACATAAATACCCCCTCTTGGAGTCACAAGCATCTACTTGGCTAGAGCATCTACTAGCAACGGAGAGCATGCAAGATCATAAACAACGCACTCACAAGATATATTATGAAGCAATAACATAGTACTCAATATTCATCGGATCCCAGCAAACACAACATGTATCATTACATAAAGATGATCTTGATCATGTTAAGCAGCTCACAAGATCTAAACATGGTAGCACAAGAGGAGAAGACAACCATCTAGCTACTGCTATGGACCCGTAGTCCAAGGATGAACTACTCACGCATCAGTCCGGAGGCGGGCATGGTGATGTAGAGCCCTCCGGTGATGATTCCCCTCTCCGGCAGGGTGCCGGGAGGAGCTTCTGAACCCTCCCGATCTAGGGTTGACGACGGCGGCGGCTCTGGACTTCGTGGAGGAAAAAGGTGCGTGTCTTAGGTCTTAGATATCCGAGGGGTATCAGTAGGCGAAAGGGCGAAGGCGGCGGGGCCTCGAGGGCCCCACACCCCGTGCTCGCGCGGCAGAAGGGGGGCCGCGCCGGAAGGGGGTGTGGGCCCCTCGGGGTCCTCCTCCGTCTCCTCTTCGGTGTTCTGGAACCTCCCGGGGAAAATACGCACTTTGACGTTTCGTTTGTCCAATTCCGAGAATATTTCCTTAACAACTTTTCTGAAACCAAAAACAGCAGAAACCAGGCAACTGGCACTGTGGCATCTTGTTAATAGGTTAGTCCCAGAAAATGCATAAAATGATATAAAAGTGTATATAAAACATGTAGCAATTGGCATAATATAAGCATGGAACATAAGAAATTATATATACGTTTGAGACGTATCAGTGCCTGAGAGTGAGGCAAGTGCACCATACTACCGTCAGGGTCCTCTTGCAGATGTTGATCACCAGGTGCCGGCATCATGGGCAAACTTTCTCGCCACGCGCCAGGAGATTCGAGACGCTGCAACACATCTAGCTCTACAGAATGATCTGGTGCAGCAGTTATGGGCGCGCAAGGGCAACGGCAATGTTGATAATGACGATGACAATGCCTAGTTTGATTTGTTTTATTTGTTTGCATTGTTGAACTATTTATTTGTGTGTAAATTTGTATGTAAACCTATTTCTATGTGTGAATTTGTATGACAAAAAGGGTCGGCATTTGTTTTTTGTCGAAATATGGCCGAATCGCCGGCTGGAGGGGGGCGGCCTGGGTTTCACGGCTAGAAAACGACCCCCCCCCCCCCCCCCCCCCCCCAGGTTCCTGATTCGCGTCGTTTGGCGCTGCGGCGGACGAAAAAAGCGGCGTTTTGGGCCCTGGGGGGCCGAACGACTGGAGATGCCCTAAGTAGACAAAGTAGCCGTGGATCGGGGCAGTGAGAGGGATCACATTAAAAGCATGTCCCAAGCACAGCAATGGACGCGGGTTTGCCGGCGGCGCGCGGGCGCGTCAACAGACGACGCAGCAGAGGAGGCGGCGCGTGAGCCAGTGGAGTGTAGCGCGTGGGTAGAGGTGGGCGGGGCGGCGCTCTGGCGGAGGCGGGGGCGCACCGGTGCAGTGCGGCGACGGGTTTGGGCGTGACGGTGGCTGAGCTGTGGAATAAGACTCACTCAATATAGTGCCGCTAAACACCGGATTGATTCCCACCGTTAGTTGGCGATGATCGGAGGGTTGAGATGATTTGGACCAGCTACAAGAAGTGTTATTTTGATTTATGTATTATTGTTGCGCCGATACGTAAAATGCACAAAATAACTAAGATGGTTGGGGTAACTGAGATGCTAATCAGCTCATGTATAGGTGGCTTGAATATCTCATAGATTTGATCGTCTCTTTTAGTTTTGTTTTTGTAATCGATGTAATCGTGTGTTGTTGGTTTAATATATGTAGATTTAAAAAAAACTCATGTATAGGTGGAATACGGCTTTGTTTGTCGGTTTCTTTGGATTTTTACACGATTTTTCTAGCAAAACTAGATGTCGCATGTGGATTTACTCCATAACTCAATGTTGTGATCTATGGATTCACTCCAAAATAAAACTTTTCAGTTGAGGTAAATTTTGTACACCAACCAACTGATTGTGTTTTCAGAACTATTTTTTTAGCAGCAAAAGTGGGTTTCAAAGTGCACGGACAGGTAGGACTAAACATAGGAAGCTCCTCGCAAACGAATACAACAATGATCAAGCAAACGCCGGCACCATCTTGGTGGTGTTATCTTGCTCTCTTTTTTTGTCTTTGTAAGTCCGTGTGTCATTACCGCGTGCCCGTTGTCTTTCTAAAACTTTGCTTTATGTTGTGGTTTGGTTATAGTTTATAGATATAAAACATTTTGGTGGGTTAAACAAGCAAACGAAAAACGCACGCCCAATACGTCTAAATCTGATCAAGAATAGGATCTTAACCAAAGAAAATCTGAAAATAAGGGTGTGGAAAAAGGTAGAATTGTGCGAGTTTTGTGATGAGCACGAGACAGCGGAGCACTAAGAAGCACTTATTCTTGGCGATTTTTACAGTACCTGGTACTCCAGAAGAAAGGCGTGGAGTACTCGCTGATTGGACGGTCACAGATGAAAGGGTATAGTAGACATTTAGCGTATCTTTTACTCAATCTGGCCCATTTCTAAGACTAAATGTACTTGTGGCCCTGTTTAAGAACTAATTCTAGATATGGCCCTTCTACTCGGCTCCAGGAGCATTGGCGCCGACGTACAGCATATAGGTCCACCTGCTTTTGGCACAACGGTGGGTAATCTGCATTTTGCTCTTCACCGTACGCAGCCAAGCATGTATTCCGTCCATACTTCACATATGCATGCTAATTGCTTTTTGACTTTTTGACTTTTAGCTAAGATGAAATAAGAAGGGACTTCAAAATAAATGTTATTTGAAGTGTGAGAATACTATTTGCGAGCGCTTCGGAATTCGCCTCCCTCATCTTCTGTCAACTCATTTCCATGATGCTTGCATACCATCGACTATGTCACTGTACCATATAGCGCCACCCGACGACTGTACACGTCTGGCAAGCCAAACCTTAATTTCGCTCGAAACTTGTCAGTGTCGCCATCGCCACCATAACGACGCCCTCGAAGGAGGTTAGCTCACTACATCAACCTCGTCGGCACAGCTGGACGGAGGATTTCTCCCCCTTACCCTCCTGCGAAGCAGGAGATCTAGACTATCTTTGAACCACTATGGGAATCGATGAAGACGCCGACGGCATATGTCGGGGTCGTCGACACAGTAGCCTCCCGCCTGCAAAAGAAAATCTATACAAACTAACCGTCGGCGTAAGCGGCTTTATGTCGACGTATGCCGGTCATATGCTTATTTGCGTCTACTTGCCGCACAATATTTGTCTCGTACTTCCGCCCGTTCAATAATATAAGATATTTTAGCTATCTTTCATATTCAACATATTCATAGACACATACATGTATCTAGACATGTTTTAATATACTCATATGCACATATTTTAGTTTGAATCTAAAAATATGTGTTACACGTAAAACATGTTATATTAAGGTACGGAGGAAGTATGTTATATAGCATGTAACATTTCGTCTACGTTCGGCCTTTACATCTTTTTGTTGCACAATATTTTTGGTTTAAGCATTATACTCCCTCCATTTTTTTATATAAGATGTTTTAGCTATTACACATGTTGGCTAGATATACACAAAACCGAGTGAATATGGACACTAAAATATTTCTAGATACAAGTTTAGACATGTAAATGTAAAAAAAAGATTAAGCCATGTTATACTCCCTCCGTCCAATAAAGGATGTCTCAACTTGATCAAAAATTGGATGTATCTAGACATAATTTAGTGTATAGATACATCCAAATTTGATAGAAAGCGTGACATCTTTTGTTGGACAGAGTGAGTATTAAAAAATCAGAGGTAGTATGTGTTACTTGCAGGTCAAATGAGAGCATCAATCTAACCGTGCACATTAGTGTCTCATACTAATTAATTAAGGCATGCATGCATGCATATTTAATAGCCGTACCAGAGAGCGATCCAAACGAATCGATTATGCATCAATGCTTCGGCGCCGGAGCTCGTGGCGCCGAACTGTCTACGTTGAATTTTTCTGGGCCCAGCAACATACTTCGGCGCTTCGACAAAATGGCGCCGACCTATACAATGTCGGCTCCATTCGTGTTGGCGCCGATCCAAGGGGCCAGATTTGAAAATAGTTTCAAGTAGAGCCCAGATGTGCCATTAGTTTGCAAAAACGGCCATTTTTAACAAAAAAAAATACACATTTAGCCTGCCTAAGACTGCCTAAGGGGGAAAAAACAGCAGCCGATGTGTGTCCCGTGAAAGGGAAAAATTGTAGTCCACGATGCATCTAGGAGCCGCTGCCGCCGCCGCCATTGATCGCTGCCGCCTCCGTCGCCATTGATCGCCGCCGCCGCCATCGATCGCCGCCGCCGCCGCCATCAATCGCCGCTCTCGACCATGTCCTGCCCTCGCCGCCGCCATCGACCGTGGCCCGGCCCCGCCGCCGTCCCGGTCGAAACGACCGGCGTCCCGCCACCGTACCGACGCCGTCCCGCTCGAGAGGCCTCCTGAAGGGAACGACCTCAGCCGACACTCCTTGACTTCCGTCACGACTTTCTCGGCCCGCCGTACCGGTGGAAGGAAGAGCAGGTTGGTTTCCTTGCCTTATTGTAATCTATCTTTTACCTTACATGACATACAGATTTAAGTATGATTGTTTGATTACTACAGGTTCCCAGGATGGATGGTTCTGACGACGACATCATGGAGGAGCAAGAAGAGTATCACAAGATGGTCAGTAAGATGTTTGAAAGCGAAGAACAAGGTTACGAGCACTACAATAGATATGCGAAAGAAAAAGGATTTAGTGTCAGAAAGGACAATATAGAGTATGTCGCAGGGACCAAAGAAGTGAAAGGAAGACGTTTCTGCTGTTCTAAAGAAGGTCACCGTTTGCAGAAGTACTTTGAAGCTACTGATCAAAAGAGGGAGCCAAGGGCGCTGACCCGTTGTGGCTGCAAAGCTATGCTTGAGATCCAGCGTATTGCTAGCACTGGTCAGTGGTTTGTGAAACAATTTGTGGATGTCCATAACCATCCGCTTGCAGACTCTGAACAAGTTGTTTTCATGAGGTCACATCGTCGGCTAAATGATGCTCAGAAAGCCGATGTGGTGGAATATGGACTTGGTGGCCTTCGACCTGTGAAATCATGGATGTGATGGTGACACAGAGTGGTGACTTGCGCAACGTCGGGTTTGTTCCCCGAGACCTGTACAATTTTTTTTGCGAGGTACAAGAAGAAAAGAATTTTAGGCAGGGATGCTGAATTTGTGTTGAACCACATGAGAGCGCAGGTAGAACAAGATGCTGAATTTTTCTTCAAATATACTACAGATGATGAAGGGCATCTTAGAAATTTATTCTGGGCAGATTCGCAGTCACAGATTGACTATGAAGCATTTGGTGACGTGGTTGTTTTTGATAGCACATACCGTATTAACCGCTACAATCTGCCTTTTGTTCCATTCATTGGGCTAAACCATCATCGTAGTACGGTTGTTTTTGGGGTTGCCGTTGTTTCGGACGAGACTATGGAGACATACGAGTAGCTGCTTCAGACCTTCTTGGAGGCGATGAGTAATAAACATCCGAAATCTGTGATCACTGATGGAGATGCCGCAATGAGGAAAGCTATTAAGAATGTGTTGACGATGACAGACCATCGGCTATGCAGCTGGCACATAGAGCAGAACATGATACGTCACCTGCGTAATCCCATGCTTGCTGATTTCAGGAAACTCATCTACTCTGGAATGACTACTTATGAATTTGAGAAATCTTGGTCTCGGTTCAAGCTGAAATATGATACCAAAAAACAGAAAGTATGGATGAAAAGAATGTACACACTTAGAAAGAAGTGGGCAAGGGCTTATACGAAGAGAAGATATTTCTTGGGCATGCAGAGCAACCAGCGGAGTGAGAGTTTGAACTCCAGGCTACATACTCATCTAGACCGGAAAATGTCGATGGTTGATTTGGTAGAGCATACCGACCACTTCATGTCACGTACTCGGAGGAACGAGGCCGAGCTGGATGCAAGGGCTTTGCAGTCAGTCCCTTTCACTAGAATAAATTCTGACCCTTTAGAGAAGAGTGCCTCACGTATTTACACACCAAAGTTGTTCCGGATGGTAAGAGATTGTATAAGGAGATCATGTTCATGGGAGATTGTAGAGCAGTCAGTAGTAGATGGCTTTGACCGGTATGTGGTCGGGTTAAAAGACGGAGAAGAAGGAGGGAGAAGGCGTATGTTCTACGTAGATGTTTTATTCGATGGCTCGTCAGTGGATGGTGCCATCTGTGGTTGCCGCAAGATGGAGTGCGAAGGAATCCCTTGTGCACACATATTTGCTGTTCTAAGTCTGCTAGCTTTAGAGACCATTCCTCCATGTTGTGTTGCTACAAGGTGGACAATGAGAGCCAAGGCTGCTTTTGTATCGGACAGAAATGTTAATGGTCATGTGTGGTCAGGAGAGAGGGGCTATGCGAAACAAGGCTAATGTTGCACTATTCAAAGCTGCAAAGAGCGAAGAGCGTTCCCAGGAGGTGATGGATTATTTCCAAACAATTATGGATGGGCCTCTTGATAATGATGACAACACCGAGGAGACAACATTTGGTCCTATACCTTCGCATTATTCTGCATCTACTCGTCACGCGGGAGAGAGGGTACTTGATCCGAAAGTAATAATTCCGAAAGGTGCTCCATCTAAGAAGAGACCGAAACCATTTCACGAGACACTTTTGTCAAAGAAGAGACCAAGGCGGTGCGGCGAATGTCGCGATTTCAACCATGACAGGCGCAATTGTCCTAAATTGAAGTAGTTAATATATCTGTGGATGGATGTTTTTCGATGATTCATGCCTTTATCTTGTGTACTCTATAAATTTTTTATTCAATGTAATGTAATGTTTACGGAGAATTTAGTCCCTCCGTACTTAATATATTTGTATCAAACGCATCAGATTGAGAAAAATCCTGTTGAGATTTAGTTAAGGAGATAAGGAGATTCGCATGACAGATTTTACGGTTGTAACTGTCCTGCAAATATTGAACCGAACGGAGCACTCTGAGATTAGGATACTCATCATGACGATTCAAATATTAACCAAACATAACAATAATATAGCGGCAGCTGGCACTATAGATTAGGATTGAGATGACGGAGAGTTTGAGTGTTTGACCCAGAGGAAAATACTAATGCCTAAAAAACTTTTAAAACAAAATTACCATTTTACCCCTCCGGTCGAGGTACTCCACCAGGATACGTGAGCTTTTGAGTAGGTACTCCCGGTGGTGATTTCTGGAGTACCACAGAAAAGCAGCCGTTGGATCGCAAAAAATGGACGGTCCCAGTTCATTTCGGGGTACAGTAAAAGTCCTCTTCTTCTTTGCATGTCCCTTTGCTAAATATATTTGGATGGTGGCTGGTATTGCTTTAATTTAGGCATTAACCACGTTCCTGTGAGCTTTCCTGATTTGTACGATGAGTGGTTTTCGATTTTTACGGGTAAAGATAGAAAAGCTGTCATGTTAGGTGATGTAGCTATTTTCTGGGCCATTTGAAAAACGGGAATAATTCCTGCTTCCAACAATTAGGCCGGAAGATCCTGCTAATGTGATTTTGTATATGTGCAACTTTTTGCATGTGTGGGTGAAACTCAAGAAAGGCGAGCTCCAAAAAATTCTGTTGCGGGGGGCTGAGACTATGACGAAGGTGGCGCGGGAGGTTTTTGGACAGAGTCATATATGGAACCTAACTCATAGAAGGATTGATCTATGACTCTCAAAACCACGGCGTGCCATCTCTAAAAACACAATGGAGTGTCTCTAACTTATGTCTCCGTTTCAGCAGCTTTGGCTTACACCTAGGGGTGATGATTTTTACTTATAATCTGTTTTCATCTGGAGGCATGTTCTCCCAGGTTGCTTTCTTGACCGTTTTTTGGGTTGTCCAAAACGATCACTGCTTTTATTTTGTAGTCTTCTCTATCCGGACCATGTTTTGTACTTCCTCCGTTCCGGTTTATAGGTTCTCTACGTATCGCTAGGTCATGAATTTAACTAATATAATATGAATTTTAAAATATAAAGCCCAAATTTTCTAATGATATATTTTTATAATATATATATCATTTTATATTGCTTAAATTTACCACCTAGGGATACGTAAACGACTTACAAACCGGGACGGAGGGATTAGATATTGTGCTCACCTCTTTATCTAAAAGAAAATACGTCTAAACAAAGACAACGTACGGTGCAAACGCAAACGTGCAACAACAAAAAAAAAGACAACGCACGCCCAGAGAAAACCGAACCAGCCTTCTATATTTCGTGGCGGGCTTAGCCCATTCCGGCCTGCTCATCCGGGCTCTGGGTTCCCGAGGATTCCGTGGCGGTTGCGTCAACGTCAAGCCGCCTCGGCCTTATCCCTCCTCACACACAAACACACACACACACACACCCGGGCCTATATAAAGCCCGTCGGCTCCGGGGCTGTGTCTCTCTCCACACCACCACCACCACCACCACCACCGCCACCGCCACCCACCCACACACGCAGCTACACTGCACTCCGGCGACGGCCAAGATGCAGATCTTCGTCAAGACGCTGACGGGGAAGACGATCACGCTCGAGGTCGAGAGCGGCGACTCCATCGCCGTCCTCAAGGCCAAGATCGAGGACAAGGAAGGTACGCAACCAACACCTCCGCCTCGTCCCGGCCCTCTCTCTCTCCCTGCTCTCTCTGTGTGCCGCTGCCACACGCTCGCATCGGCGCCTTCTCCTCTCCGCCCGACCACGTTACTTTTTCTCCGTTCGTTCTCCGCCGGCTTCCCTGTTTGGTTCTGCCGCTGATTCGCTTGCTGCTTGGAGCTGGCCACTTGTTTTGATCTCCGTTTTGCGACTACCCATGCGCGTGCGTAGTGCGTATCTAGTTGATGCTAAACATTTCTGCGGTTTGTTGTGCGGTTTCGGTCGGTAGATCTGCTTCCTGCCGCTGTTTGGTGATCGTGTTCAGGAAATGAGCAGATCGATATGTGTGCGAGGTCCTCGGGTAGGGCTGGATCGGCTTGTTTGTGCGTTTCTCAAGTGGTCTGTGGTGCTAGGATGGGATCCTGTTTGGTCGTTTGGTAACCTGCGGGCGACGCGTTTGAACTCCATTTCGCTACCAAATCGATTTGTTCGTCCATGAATTAACTTGTCGTCCGCTCTACTTCAGTCCATGAAGTTAATCAAGTGGATCCTTGTTTGATCCGAGTAGTTTGTGTTGTTTTTTGGACACCAAATTAACTGATATGTTCGTCTTAAAACTTGTTGACTCCTAATTGCACTTGTAACTTGTTGCTGCTTGATTGCTGGCGATATATAGCGTAGTAGTGGGGTTGGATCGGCTTGTTTTGAGCGTTTCTTAAGTGTTTTTTTCTGCTAGGATGTGATCGGTTTCGTTGTTTGTTGGCTACCTGCGGGGCGACGCATTTGAAGTCGATTTAGCTACCAAATAATTGTCGTTCATGAATTAACTTCTCGCTCGCTTTACTTCAATGCATGATGCTATTGCTAATCAAGAGAGTTCATGTTACTCCGAGTTGTTTCTGTTAACTGAAGTTGAAGTTCGTCTTAGTATCCTGGACACCAGATTAACTGAAGTTCGTCTTAAATACTTGTTGGCTCATTAATTCACTTGTCCCTGTTTGATTGATGGTGATCTATAGCATACTGTCATTGTTGTTCATCTTAAATTCGCGTTGCTTTTTTTGGCAACTATGGGCGACCGCTTGTTTTGATCTTCGTCTGTGGATTACCCATCTCGGTAGGGAACAGCAGAGTGCCGTCCGTACCATTGATCGTATTAATCTAGATTGACATCAAGAGGTTGCCCGCTGTTTGTTGATGCGAGATGAGTGTCAGGGAGGGTTGGATCGGCTCGTTTTTTTCGTTTTTGGACACCAAACTAACTGATGTTCATCAAGTGGATCCATGTTGGATCCGAGTTGTTTGTGTTGTTTTTTGCACACCAAATTAACTGATCTTCGTCTTAAAACTTGTTGGCTGCTTAATTGCACTTGTTGCTGCTTGATTGCTGGCGATATATAGCGTAGTAGTAGGGTTGGATCGGCTTGTTTTGTGCGTTTCTTAAGTGTTTTCTGCTAGGACATTGGATCGGTTTCGTTGTTTGTTGGCTACCTGCGGGGCGACGGATTTGAAGTCGATTTAGCTACCAAATAATTGTCGTTCATGAATTAACTTCTCGCTCGCTTTACTTCAATGCATGATGCTAATCAAGAGAGTTCATGCATGTTGCTCCGAGTTGTTTCTGTTGTTTCTGGACACCAAGTTAACTGAAGTTCGTATTAAATACTTGTTGGCTCATTAATTCACTTGTCCCTGTTTGATTGATGACGATCTATAGCATACTGTGTCATTGTTGTTCATCCTAAATTCTCATTGTTGTTCATTAATTCGCTAGCTTTGTTTTGATCTTCGTCTGTGAATTACCCGTGCCATGCGCGCTGGTACTAGCTACTTCCTGCATGCCGCTGTTTAGCCATCTCGGTAGGAAACAGCAGAGTGTCGTCCGTACCATTGATCGTATTAATCATTTATAAGCTAGATTGACATCAAGAGGTTCCATGTTTGTTGATGCGAGATGAGTGTCAGGGAGGGTGGGATCGGCTCGTTTTTGTCGTTTTTGAACAGCAAACTAACTGATGTTCATCCTAAATATTTGTTGGTTCAGGTGTGCCCGCGGAGCAGCAGCGCCTGATCTTCGCCGGGAAGCAGCTGGAGGATGGCCGCACGCTGGCCGACTACAACATCCAGAAGAAGGAGTCCATGAACCTGGTGCTCCGCCTCCGCGGCGGCACGGGCAAGAGGTCGAAGGGACCAGATGTGCCCATGACATGCCCGGTATGTAATAAGAAGGATCTGGAGATGTCTTTCACACTCGCTACTGAACACATCATGGCGTGCCGCAAGAAGCAAAAAGAAGAAGACAAGGAAAGGAAGCGAGTTGCTCAGCAGCGTCAGAACTGAGCCTCTTGAGTGAGGGACTACTGAAGCACTGGCCGGCAAGCAAAAGCAATAACCCCAATCAAACCTGTCTCCTTAGCCTCCTAAAATCCTTGGTAGTTTACTACTAGAACTTAAGCTTTGTCCTGGCTACTTGTTAAGCTCCTGCTGGGTTCCCCAAAGTACTGTTGCTGAATACTTCTACTATGGTTCTTGTTGCATGGGTTTTAACACCCTAAGTACTACTGATGGTGATGCCTATAGGCAGTGGCATGCATGCTTAAGAGATGCTAGTTAAAAGTGTTCCTGCTTCCTTATGTGTGTTCTGTTGGAATAGATGAATGGATGTCAGTTGTGTTCCTTTTTGTCATCTGATTGCTATTTGTTCTGATGGATGGATGATCATCCCAGCAATCTTCTGAGCAGTTTGTGCCAGATGTAGAGTCTTGTGGGTTTTTACAATTCTGTTTCAAGCTTCTATTCTGTTATAATTTCGTCTCAAGGCATGTTGACGTTGAATCGCTGCACCGAGGGCTTGTAGGATAGGCAGGCCAAATAGATTGCACAATTTAGTTCCTGGTAAGAGTGTCTTCAGACAGTTAGTCAGGTTCTTGCCTGGACATCCTCTCGATCGGTTGTATCTGACAACCGGGATGTTCTGTTTGTACCTGTAACTCTGTAGAGCACTGCTCTGAGACATCCGCCGAAAATTCATGAGCAGGAGCTACATGATTCACTCGGTAAAGGCCAAAAAATATACACTCGGTAAAGCCTTTTGCCGCTGTATTCAGAGCATCCACCGGGCCTCTAAATCGGTGTCCGGCACCTCCCAATTGGGCCTCCTTTGGAGGGTGCCGGACATGTGTCCGGTCAAAATTTAGAGGCCGCACACAGTGACACTCCCCAAAGACCCACCCCCAAACGCGCGCAAACGATCTAACACCTTGCGGGCGCGCGAACCGCCGCCGGCAACCGCCTCGTAGCTCCGTATTACGACGCTTCGTGTGGATTGCAACCGCCGCCCCCGCGTTGTTTTGGGTTGCGTTCGCACCGCTTGGCACCGATATAACAATCCTCGCGGTCGTACATCGATCTCATTCTTTCCGCCCACAACTCGCTCGTCATGTCGTCGTCTGAGAAGAGTGTGTTGCTGCCCGATCAGAAGGAGAAGGAGGCGGTCGTGGTGGTCGAGCAGGAGGAGGAGAGGGAGGCCGTGTTGGTCGACGATCAGCATGCCGTGGGCGTCGCCGAAGAACAGCAGCAAGAGGAGGCGGCGGAAGAGGACGGCGAGCCCGCAACTCCACCCCCGGCACGCCCTGCGTACTCTCCCTGGTCGCCGTGGTCGCCGTGGACGTCTCGTGCGGCAGGGGCATACGCAGGACCGGCCGTTCCCCAGGCCCCAGAACCGGAGTGGCAGCCGGGAACTCCTGACTCGGCGCCGGCCAAAATACGCGCCGTGTCTTACTCATTTGGTGTTCTCAGATAGCGCTCGCCGAACACCTTCACAACAGCCCTACGGAATCTGTAGGTGGTTTCGACGGCTGTGGACTCAGACATGCGGAGATGGTCGTTCAGAGCATCCGCGGGTAACCCGTACGCTAGGCACCGTATGTCCGCCGTGCATTTCTGAATAGACGAGAACCCAAGCTTGCCGGTGCAGTCTCTCTTCAGCTCAAAGTAGTCGTCGTAGTCCCAAACGCCGTGCAAGATCCGCGCCGGCGAAATTCATGAGGCAAGTTCGTCGGGTTCTCGGCAAAGAGTCCTGGAACAACAGAGCGTGCCCAGTTTCTCTGTTGCGGTCCTTGTTGGGCCGCCGCCCCTTCGATGATCCTCCAAACTTCGGCGCCGCGGCTTCCTCGACTCCGGCTTCTAAAAGTGCGGCCATGATCATCTCATTCTCCTCTGCGTCGGCCAAAAGAGCGGCATCCTCCTCCATCATTTCAAAAAACATGACCTCGTCGTCGCTGTCCATTACCTGTTTGATGAATTCAGCCTATCAACCAATGGTCGAACAGCTTGCATGCGGGGTGGGAGGGAAGAGGAGGCGTACCCGAGCTCGAACTAGATGCGCCGGCGCTATACGAGGTCGGAAACGAGCGGCGCGAGACGGTCCCTAGCGCTGCGCCAAGGTCCCCTAGGTGCGAACCAAGCAGGCGGCGCCGAGAGTAGCGGCGATGGTGCGAATCGCCGGCGAGAGGGCTGTGGGGGGACGAATGACTCATGGCCGAGGCGTGTCGTGTGTATGACGGGCGGGCCAGCGCTGTCAGGAGGAAGCGCGAGTCGATGTCCGGCACTACCAGGAGGGCCTCCAAGTATAGAGCCCCGATAGGGGGTGCCGGACATAAAATCGGTCGGGACGAGACTTTGGGGGTGCCGCTGGTGCACGTTTTTCGTGTTTGGCCCCCCAAAGGGCCTTTAGGGGTCCTTTAGAGCCCCCCGGTGGAGATGCTCTTACTTCGGAACTCGGCAAACAGTTTGCCGAGTGTCCGACTGTGTTCATGCCTTTGTCCGCAAAAAAAAAGGGACTTCAATGGAAACACAAACAGAATAGCCACGTGGCAAGATCTTTGCCTGAGTGTGTACATACACACGGCAAACTTTCAAAACTTTGCCGAGTTTATTTCTTAGAAACGCGGCAAAATTTCAAAAGCTTTGAGTGTAGTGGTAATATGGGATAACACTTGAGATCACCGCCGTCTAGCAGTAGCTCAATGTTGGATGTTCAATGACAATTCTATGTCACAGTGCTTCATAAGCAAAGTCCAAAGGGTAATAAAAGCAAGACTAACAGAGTACTCTAGTCCTGATGGTAAATCTACTATTCTTGTCCTAATGCGAAAGTTAGTGAAATGTTGTGTGGCGAGGAGAAACACTTGTGCCAAAAAAAAGTTTCAAATAATAAGAAGAGAAAAGGCACCGCAAATGTTCAGATAACACTTTCTGAAAGTTTAGATGTCCAATTAACAGAACCCCTCGAGTTTCACACGCATCTAACTCGACCACAAATCGAACATCTCCAACCATCTCACGACCTGACCAAGCCCCTCCTCCTCCGTCCCCTTCCCCTCTATCGACCGTTCTAACTGAGCACCACCACACTGTCGCCGGTGATCACGTACGGACGGGGAAGGCAGAAGTATGAGCTAGATCGACGTGCTGACGCGGGTGGACGCCATCTACGAGAAGTAGAGTTGATAGCATAAAACTACCACTTTACGGGGTCGATGACGGCATGGTACCGGTCGCTCAATCGCAGACAACAGTCAGATTTTCGCATTTTGCCCAAACCGAGCTCGGAACGCGAATTGACACCGGTTCTAATAGTCTGGCCCCACCTGTCAGGCTGACGTGGCTAGATCGGACAAATTAACAAATAAACTGACGGTGGGGCCCACTTGTCAGTCAAATAAAACAATAAAAAAATCTGGGAAAAAAGTATGAAAAATCTGAGAAACATCTGGAAAAAAAGAAAAAAAATGAATTGTTGCCGGCGCCATGGCCGACTGTAGAAATCCTGGGCGCGAGGAGGCGCTTGAGCGCGGAGACCTTGTTGGCGTTGAGGAACGCCGGGACAGAGGCGTCGTTGGGGTCGCCGTGCAGGCACTGTGCGTGTATCTATGCCCATCCGCCTCAGCCCACGATGCCGTACTTTGAGATGGGGAGAGGCCATGGCCGAGCTCCTCCCCACCGGTTGAGCTCGCCCATTCCAGATCGAAGACCAGCACGAGCTCCGCCACAACGCCTTCTTCCTCCTAGTGTAAGGAATCGACGCGGAGATCCCGGAATAGCCGCCGCCGTCCTCTTCTTCCCTGACTCCGGCCGCCGCACGTCGAGCACGTTCTCCGCCGCCTCTGACCACCTCCTTCCACCCCGAGCACACGCACGTGTCGAGGGTGAGCTGGTGGTTCTCCTGGACATCCCCACTCTCCTCCTCTCGCCGTATATTGTTGTCACGACGTATGGCGTAGCTCGCCGGCGGTGGCCGCATCGACGGCGCGTTGAGCTCCAGATGCACCCGTGTCGAGCTCCAGCCTGCACCTCGCCGGTTCCTGCCCCAATCGATCGAGCGGGACGCCATCGAGCGGCTAAGGACGCAGGTGGGTGTGGGGTGTGGCAGCGCCGGCGGTCGGGGACGGAGGTGACGGTGAGTGAAGTGGGGAATTTGACCTCATATTTTTCTATAATTTTTTATTATTTTTTTATTTTTTTATTTGACTGTCAAGTGGGTCCCACCGTCAGTTTATCTTAATTTGTCTGATCTGGCCACATGACAGGTGGGGCCAGACTATTAGAACCAGTATCAATTCGCGTTCCGAGCTCGGTTTGGGCAAAATAGGAAAATCAGAATCCAATCCGGTAGTTTTCTACAATTGAGCTTACCATGCCGTGATTGACCGCGGTAAAGTGGTAGTTTTATGCTGTCAACTCGCAAGAAGTACCACAGGTACGACGCCGACAAGCACCGGAATGACGCCGCCGACCCCTTCTCGCGGCGCCGAGCGGGCAAGCCATGGATGTCCCGGAAAGGATGTTGAACTCGACTCGCCGCGGGTCGATGTTGGAGCCAGTTGGGACGCGGGCCACGCGGCGCCCGACCAGGCCGAGGATGTTCACGCCCGGCGCCACGACGTCCGGCATCAGGATCTCCGGGGCAACCACGCTCGGGCCCCCGCGACGAGAACCCCGCCACCATCGGCGCCCGGTTCTCGCCAGTCGCCGTCTCGCAGGCGAAGGAGAACGAGGCCACCGGGTACGGCGAGGACGACATGTAAGCGTCCAGCTTCTTGCTGGCTGTGTCGCTGATCATGACGCCGGGGAGTGTGAAGGTCTCGGCCACGACGGCGTCCCAGAACCGGTCCACACTCTGCGGGGACACCATCCCGGCTCCGCCGGCTCTCTCCACGTAGAAGCCGGTCACGGCTCCTGCCATCTGCGTGCACACCACCACCTTCCCATGACATTGTCGGGCGTCAGGTACTCCGGGGCGCAGGAGCTGTACACGAGCCCAACCATGCCCGTGCCCGTGGACTTCATGGTGTACAGGGACTGGCCCCTGAGCACCACACCGTTGCCGAGCCTGAGTTTCGCCGGGAACACCCGGTCCTTGGTGGCGGCGCCGACGGTGGTCATCCATGGCGCGACGCTGGACACGGAAGACGCCTCGGGACCACTGTTGCCACCGGCGAGGACAACGAGGAACGAGCACGCCCCTGCGCTCGGCGCCGAACGTGGCGATGGCAATTGGGTCGTCGTAGAAGGGGTCGCCCGCGGCGCGCCCGAGGGAGATGGAGATGAGGTCGACGCCGTCGCTCACGGCGGCGTCGATCGCGGCGATGAGAGACGATGAAGGGCACCCCCGTCCCCATGTGAGGCACGCCTTGTGAATGGCGATCTTGGCATTGCGCGCCACGCCGCTCGCCCTCCCGCCCGCGAATCCGTACAGGTCGGCCCAGGGGACCTCGGCGCCGGCGGCCGTTGACGCCGCGTGGGAGCCAGCCCATGTCCCTTGAAGTCCCTCGGGCTCGGATCGTTGTAATACAGTACGTGGTGAAGGACTTGGCGCCGACCATCTTGTCGTTGCACAATAAGCTGGCGTTGAATTCCTGGGCGTCCACGTGGGATGAACAGGGCTGAGGCCGGTGTCGTTGAAGCTGGCGCGTTCCGGCCAAATGCCGCTGTCGATGATGCCGATGATGACGCCGTCACCGAACTCCGAGTCCGGCCACGCGCCGAAGTCGTCGTGGAGGCCCATGAAACAGGGCGACCTCGTGGTCTGGATGTGGTACATCCTGTCCTTGTACACGCGGGTCACGCCGGGGACGGCCGACATGCGCCGGGCCTCGCCGGCGGTGAGGGGAACGGCGAAACAGTGCATCACGGTGCCGTAGGTGTACAGGATGGGATCTATGCTGGTGGCGCCAGGGGAGTAAGTGTCCACCATGGACGCGTACCAGTGGTCGAGGGTGGCGAACTTGGATGGCTTGGCCAGGTGGTTGGTTTGGACGATGTAGGCGTGGTGCTGCGAGTTCGAAGGACGATGAAGCTTGGGCTCGGCAATGGAGTTCTTGGGCTCAGGGATGATGGCTGAGTGTGCGGACTGGACAAGCACGAGAGCTAGCAGTGAGTAGAACGAGAGGATGGAGAGATCATGGAAGCCATTGTTGAAGTGTGCGTGTGTCAGTGATCTTGTGGGGAGGAATGCATGTGTGTGGTACGGGTTTTATAGAGCGTTGGCTCGGTTGAGCAACCTGTGACGCCACCGTCGTGCAGGTAAGAGTTCTTCATTCTCTTGTAAGTTTGCAGCCATTGATGTGCTTGCGTTACCATCCCAGGATTTCTTCCTGCACAATGCTCAGCTAGTGGAAGCTAAATGCAGCCTGATTTTGATTCTGCCCGGGAACAAATTTGATTTTGGACGGCGATGAAACGGCCTGCCAAACAAAAGAAGGAATGGAACGGCCTCCACTACCCTTTTGGAAGTTTGCAGCCATTGGTGTACTTGCATTGCCATATTAAGTTATCATCATGTTGGCTCTGGCTCGGCAAAATTGATGCTACACAGGTGGGTTTCTTCCAGCACAATACTCGGCTAGTGGAAGCTAAATACAGCCATGAAACAGACTTGGTACTAATTTCAGTTTTTCCCGGGATAATTTGGATTCTGACGGTGATGATTGGGGAAACGGCCTTCCAAACTAAAGAAGGAATGGAAACGGCCTCCACTATTCTTTTGTCTCCACCTTGGTACACTACTTGAACACACCGCACATGCAAACACCACAATGTTTCAGTTAACATTCCAGCTTTGTACGAGGCAGAGTACCTGCAACAGCATATCATGGCACATGGCAGGCAAGGCAGTTTCAGTCCCTAAATACAGATACCACTACGGTTCTGGTGAAACTTAGTATGATACTACTAGAATTCTGTCTTATCTATAATTAATGGGCTGAAACTAATCTTTCACTTGATCTCAATTTCCCTTGTAGCAAGGTCACGAGGAGCTTGATGCTGCTAGCTTGCGGGAACATGAAGAGTTCACAAAGGTGAAAAATATAGCAAAGATAGAACTTGGGAAATATGAGATAGATACATGGTATTTCTCTCCTTTCCCACCAGAGTATAATGACTCCGCGAAGCTGTTTTTCTGTGAATTTTGCCTCAACTTCATGAAGCGCAAAGAACAGCTTCAGAGGCACATGGTGAGCTTGCACTTGTTTTTTACTGTATTGAGAACTCATTCATGTCAAGTTGTGTGATGCACAGCTAACTTGCTACATGTAATTATGTCCTTATGCTTGCTTACTCTTTATGCGTCTGTCTCAGCCCATGTATCTTCATTATCTATACATCTACCAGTAGACACCACCATTGTTTTTTAGATGCAATCTGCGTTTAGACATGGGATTTTCTCACACTTCTTTAGGATTCTCTGTGAATTTTTCTAGGGCTCCAAACCGAGTCATAGTTTTTACCTCTCTGGCATTCTTATCTCTAAATGCACTGTGATGGCTAGCACTCATTTAGGACAAGTAACTGCATTAAGTAAGAACACAAACCCCTGTCTGTACCACTGTTGGGAGTCCTGAGTTGTAGTGTGTTAGTTGTAGAGGGGGCAAAGTGTAAAGATGAGCATGTATATATGTTTGCTGAAACAATGAAATAATCAAGAGAGTTTTCCAGAAAGATCCCGAGAACCAACATGGTATCAGAGCAGGAGCAGGCGGTCGGCCCCTGCCGGCGGTGAATCGACGCCGTGCAGCGGAGCTTTGGAGCAGAGGGTCGTCAGTGCGGGCGGAGATAAGATCCAAGCAAGCAAGGGCAGGAGGCGCTGGGCTGCTGGATTGAAGCGGAGAAGAAATTGGGAATAGGAGGAACCGGCCCTGGAGCTGCTGGATTGAAGCGGAGAAGAAATAGGAGGCGTTGGCCCTGGAGGTTCCCTAAGGTAAATCGGTGGTGGGTTTGTGCTAGTACCTGTAAGGAGGCGCGTGCGGAGGTTGCAGCTATCCCAGACGCCGGTGGATTTGGTCGGCGGTTGCTGGGCAGTTGGGCAGGAGGAATCACCACGGGGATTGAGCTGCAGGAAGAAGGAAATTGAGGCCTGCTTGTGTGTGTTTGCAAACTCAGGAGAAGAATTGGACGCTGCAGTTTTGTGGCAAGTATAAGATGTGGTTTGTTGCAGCTAGCAAGCAGGGAATGGATCAAAGGGACAGAAAGTATTTTGAATGTGGCCAATCTGGGCATATGAGAGCATTTAGTCCAGAGTTGATGAGAGGTGGTCGTGCTTCTGCAGTCAGTAAGGATGCGTCACATACTGTAAAGGTCCAGATGACCATTGATGAATGGGAGAAATGGTGCAAATTTAGAGAAGTAAACACCTGTGATAATACCTCCCATATGGCGAATCATGAGAAAAATCATACTAGTTCAGAATGGCTAATTGACTCCGGTGCATCAAGACATATGGCAGGACCTCACAAGAAGTTCTCAATGTATGTTCCTGATGTGAAGAGACAAAGTGTGAAATTGGCGGATGGCTCTACCCAAGCTGTCATGGGGAGAGGAACAGTTGTTTGTGGCTCCAATATGTCCCTATCATCTGTGTGGTTCTCAGATAGCGCTCGCCGAACACCTTCACAACAGCCCTACGGAATCTGTAGGTGGTTTCGACGGCTGTGGACTCAGACATGCGGAGATGGTCGTTCAGAGCATCCGCGGGTAACCCATACGCTAGGCACCGTATGTCCGCCGTGCATTTCTGAATAGACGAGAACCCAAGCTTGCCGGTGCAGTCTCTCTTCAGCTCAAAGTAGTCGTCGTAGTCCCAAACGCCGTGCAAGATCCGCGCCGGCGAAATTCATGAGGCAAGTTCGTCGGGTTCTCGGCAAAGAGTCCTGGAACAACAGAGTGTGCCCAGTTTCTCTGTTGCGGTCCTTGTTGGGCCGCCGCCCCTTCGATGATCCTCCAAACTTCGGCGCCGCGGCTTCCTCGACTCCGGCTTCTAAAAGTGCGGCCATGATCATCTCATTCTCCTCTGCGTCGGCCAAAAGAGCGGCATCCTCCTCCATCATTTCAAAAAACATGACCTCGTCGTCGCTGTCCATTACCTGTTTGATGAATTCAGCCTATCAACCAATGGTCGAACAGCTTGCATGCGGGGTGGGAGGGAAGAGGAGGCGTACCCGAGCTCGAACTAGATGCGCCGGCGCTATACGAGGTCGGAAACGAGCGGCGCGAGACGGTCCCTAGCGCTGCGCCAAGGTCCCCTAGGTGCGAACCAAGCAGGCGGCGCCGAGAGTAGCGGCGATGGTGCGAATCGCCGGCGAGAGGGCTGTGGGGGGACGAATGACTCATGGCCGAGGCGTGTCGTGTGTATGACGGGCGGGCCAGCGCTGTCAGGAGGAAGCGCGAGTCGATGTCCGGCACTACCAGGAGGGCCTCCAAGTATAGAGCCCCGATAGGGGGTGCCGGACATAAAATCGGTCGGGACGAGACTTTGGGGGTGCCGCTGGTGCACGTTTTTCGTGTTTGGCCCCCCAAAGGGCCTTTAGGGGTCCTTTAGAGGCCCCCGGTGGAGATGCTCTTACTTCGGAACTCGGCAAACAGTTTGCCGAGTGTCCGACTGTGTTCATGCCTTTGTCCGCAAAAAAAAAAGGACTTCAATGGAAACACAAACAGAATAGCCACGTGGCAAGATCTTTGCCTGAGTGTGTACATACACACGGCAAACTTTCAAAACTTTGCCGAGTTTATTTCTTAGAAACGCGGCAAAATTTCAAAAGCTTTGAGTGTAGTGGTAATATGGGATAACACTTGAGATCACCGCCGTCTAGCAGTAGCTCAATGTTGGATGCTCAATGACAATTCTATGTCACAGTGCTTCATAAGCAAAGTCCAAAGGGTAATAAAAGCAAGACTAACAGAGTACTCTAGTACTGATGGTAAATCTACTATTCTTGTCCTAATGCGAAAGTTAGTGAAATGTTGTGTGGCGAGGAGAAACACTTGTGCCAAAAAAAAGTTTCAAATAATAAGAAGAGAAAAGGCACCGCAAATGTTCAGATAACACTTTCTGAAAGTTTAGATGTCCAATTAACAGAACCCCTCGAGTTTCACACGCATCTAACTCGACCACAAATCGAACATCTCCAACCATCTCACGACCTGACCAAGCCCCTCCTCCTCCGTCCCCTTCCCCTCTATCGACCGTTCTAACTGAGCACCACCACACTGTCGCCGGTGATCACGTACGGACGGGGAAGGCAGAAGTATGAGCTAGATCGACGTGCTGACGCGGGTGGACGCCATCTACGAGAAGTAGAGTTGATAGCATAAAACTACCACTTTACGGGGTCGATGACGGCATGGTACCGGTCGCTCAATCGCAGACAACAGTCAGATTTTCGCATTTTGCCCAAACCGAGCTCGGAACGCGAATTGACACCGGTTCTAATAGTCTGGCCCCACCTGTCAGGCTGACGTGGCTAGATCGGACAAATTAACAAATAAACTGACGGTGGGGCCCACTTGTCAGTCAAATAAAACAATAAAAAAATCTGGGAAAAAAGTATGAAAAATCTGAGAAACATCTGGAAAAAAAGAAAAAAAATGAATTGTTGCCGGCGCCATGGCCGACTGTAGAAATCCTGGGCGCGAGGAGGCGCTTGAGCGCGGAGACCTTGTTGGCGTTGAGGAACGCCGGGACAGAGGCGTCGTTGGGGTCGCCGTGCAGGCACTGTGCGTGTATCTATGCCCATCCGCCTCAGCCCACGATGCCGTACTTTGAGATGGGGAGAGGCCATGGCCGAGCTCCTCCCCACCGGTTGAGCTCGCCCATTCCAGATCGAAGACCAGCACGAGCTCCGCCACAACGCCTTCTTCCTCCTAGTGTAAGGAATCGACGCGGGGATCCCGGAATAGCCGCCGCCGTCCTCTTCTTCCCTGACTCCGGCCGCCGCACGTCGAGCACGTTCTCCGCCGCCTCTGACCACCTCCTTCCACCCCGAGCACACGCACGTGTCGAGGGTGAGCTGGTGGTTCTCCTGGACATCCCCACTCTCCTCCTCTCGCCGTATATTGTTGTCACGACGTATGGCGTAGCTCGCCGGCGGTGGCCGCATCGACGGCGCGTTGAGCTCCAGATGCACCCGTGTCGAGCTCCAGCCTGCACCTCGCCGGTTCCTGCCCCAATCGATCGAGCGGGACGCCATCGAGCGGCTAAGGACGCAGGTGGGTGTGGGGTGTGGCAGCGCCGGCGGTCGGGGACGGAGGTGACGGTGAGTGAAGTGGGGAATTTGACCTCATATTTTTCTATAATTTTTTATTATTTTTTTATTTTTTTATTTGACTGTCAAGTGGGTCCCACCGTCAGTTTATCTTAATTTGTCTGATCTGGCCACATGACAGGTGGGGCCAGACTATTAGAACCAGTATCAATTCGCGTTCCGAGCTCGGTTTGGGCAAAATAGGAAAATCAGAATCCAATCCGGTAGTTTTCTACGATTGAGCTTACCATGCCGTGATTGACCGCGGTAAAGTGGTAGTTTTATGCTGTCAACTCGCAAGAAGTACCACAGGTACGACGCCGACAAGCACCGGAATGACGCCGCCGACCCCTTCTCGCGGCGCCGAGCGGGCAAGCCATGGATGTCCCGGAAAGGATGTTGAACTCGACTCGCCGCGGGTCGATGTTGGAGCCAGTTGGGACGCGGGCCACGCGGCGCCCGACCAGGCCGAGGATGTTCACGCCCGGCGCCACGACGTCCGGCATCAGGATCTCCGGGGCAACCACGCTCGGGCCCCCGCGACGAGAACCCCGCCACCATCGGCGCCCGGTTCTCGCCAGTCGCCGTCTCGCAGGCGAAGGAGAACGAGGCCACCGGGTACGGCGAGGACGACATGTAAGCGTCCAGCTTCTTGCTGGCTGTGTCGCTGATCATGACGCCGGGGAGTGTGAAGGTCTCGGCCACGACGGCGTCCCAGAACCGGTCCACACTCTGCGGGGACACCATCCCGGCTCCGCCGGCTCTCTCCACGTAGAAGCCGGTCACGGCTCCTGCCATCTGCGTGCACACCACCACCTTCCCATGACATTGTTGGGCGTCAGGTACTCCGGGGCGCAGGAGCTGTACACGAGCTCAACCATGCCCGTGCCCGTGGACTTCATGGTGTACAGGGACTGGCCCCTGAGCACCACACCGTTGCCGAGCCTGAGTTTCGCCGGGAACACCCGGTCCTTGGTGTTGGTGGCGGCGCCGACGGTGGTCATCCATGGCGCGACGCTGGACACGGAAGACGCCTCGGGACCACTGTTGCCACCGGCGAGGACAACGAGGAACGAGCACGCCCCTGCGCTCGGCGCCGAACGTGGCGATGGCAATTGGGTCGTCGTAGAAGGGGTCGCCCGCGGCGCGCCCGAGGGAGATGGAGATGAGGTCGACGCCGTCGCTCACGGCGGCGTCGATCGCGGCGATGAGAGACGATGAAGGGCACCCCCGTCCCCATGTGAGGCACGCCTTGTGAATGGCGATCTTGGCATTGCGCGCCACGCCGCTCGCCCTCCCGCCCGCGAATCCGTACAGGTCGGCCCAGGGGACCTCGGCGCCGGCGGCCGTTGACGCCACGTGGGAGCCAGCCCATGTCCCTTGAAGTCCCTCGGGCTCGGATCGTTGTAATACAGTACGTGGTGAAGGACTTGGCGCCGACCATCTTGTCGTTGCACAATAAGCTGGCGTTGAATTCCTGGGCGTCCACGTGGGATGAACAGGGCTGAGGCCGGTGTCGTTGAAGCTGGCGCGTTCCGGCCAAATGCCGCTGTCGATGATGCCGATGATGACGCCGTCACCGAACTCCGAGTCCGGCCACGCGCCGAAGTCGTCGTGGAGGCCCATGAAACAGGGCGACCTCGTGGTCTGGGTGTGGTACATCCTGTCCTTGTACACGCGGGTCACGCCGGGGACGGCCGACATGCGCCGGGCCTCGCCGGCGGTGAGGGGAACGGCGAAACAGTGCATCACGGTGCCGTAGGTGTACAGGATGGGATCTATGCTGGTGGCGCCAGGGGAGTAAGTGTCCACCATGGACGCGTACCAGTGGTCGAGGGTGGCGAACTTGGATGGCTTGGCCAGGTGGTTGGTTTGGACGATGTAGGCGTGGTGCTGCGAGTTCGAAGGACGATGAAGCTTGGGCTCGGCAATGGAGTTCTTGGGCTCAGGGATGATGGCTGAGTGTGCGGACTGGACAAGCACGAGAGCTAGCAGTGAGTAGAACGAGAGGATGGAGAGATCATGGAAGCCATTGTTGAAGTGTGCGTGTGTCAGTGATCTTGTGGGGAGGAATGCATGTGTGTGGTACGGGTTTTATAGAGCGTTGGCTCGGTTGAGCAACCTGTGACGCCACCGTCGTGCAGGTAAGAGTTCTTCATTCTCTTGTAAGTTTGCAGCCATTGATGTGCTTGCGTTACCATCCCAGGATTTCTTCCTGCACAATGCTCAGCTAGTGGAAGCTAAATGCAGCCTGATTTTGATTCTGCCCGGGAACAAATTTGATTTTGGACGGCGATGAAACGGCCTGCCAAACAAAAGAAGGAATGGAACGGCCTCCACTACCCTTTTGGAAGTTTGCAGCCATTGGTGTACTTGCATTGCCATATTAAGTTATCATCATGTTGGCTCTGGCTCGGCAAAATTGATGCTACACAGGTGGGTTTCTTCCAGCACAATACTCGGCTAGTGGAAGCTAAATACAGCCATGAAACAGACTTGGTACTAATTTCAGTTTTTCCCGGGATAATTTGGATTCTGACGGTGATGATTGGGGAAACGGCCTTCCAAACTAAAGAAGGAATGGAAACGGCCTCCACTATTCTTTTGTCTCCACCTTGGTACACTACTTGAACACACCGCACATGCAAACACCACAATGTTTCAGTTAACATTCCAGCTTTGTACGAGGCAGAGTACCTGCAACAGCATATCATGGCACATGGCAGGCAAGGCAGTTTCAGTCCCTAAATACAGATACCACTACGGTTCTGGTGAAACTTAGTATGATACTACTAGAATTCTGTCTTATCTATAATTAATGGGCTGAAACTAATCTTTCACTTGATCTCAATTTCCCTTGTAGCAAGGTCACGAGGAGCTTGATGCTGCTAGCTTGCGGGAACATGAAGAGTTCACAAAGGTGAAAAATATAGCAAAGATAGAACTTGGGAAATATGAGATAGATACATGGTATTTCTCTCCTTTCCCACCAGAGTATAATGACTCCGCGAAGCTGTTTTTCTGTGAATTTTGCCTCAACTTCATGAAGCGCAAAGAACAGCTTCAGAGGCACATGGTGAGCTTGCACTTGTTTTTTACTGTATTGAGAACTCATTCATGTCAAGTTGTGTGATGCACAGCTAACTTGCTACATGTAATTATGTCCTTATGCTTGCTTACTCTTTATGCGTCTGTCTCAGCCCATGTATCTTCATTATCTATACATCTACCAGTAGACACCACCATTGTTTTTTAGATGCAATCTGCGTTTAGACATGGGATTTTCTCACACTTCTTTAGGATTCTCTGTGAATTTTTCTAGGGCTCCAAACCGAGTCATAGTTTTTACCTCTGGCATTCTTATCTCTAAATGCACTGTGATGGCTAGCACTCATTTAGGACAAGTAACTGCATTAAGTAAGAACACAAACCCCTGTCTGTACCACTGTTGGGAGTCCTGAGTTGTAGTGTGTTAGTTGTAGAGGGGGCAAAGTGTAAAGATGAGCATGTATATATGTTTGCTGAAACAATGAAATAATCAAGAGAGTTTTCCAGAAAGATCCCGAGAACCAACATGGTATCAGAGCAGGAGCAGGCGGTCGGCCCCTGCCGGCGGTGAATCGACGCCGTGCAGCGGAGCTTTGGAGCAGAGGGTCGTCAGTGCGGGCGGAGATAAGATCCAAGCAAGCAAGGGCAGGAGGCGCTGGGCTGCTGGATTGAAGCGGAGAAGAAATTGGGAATAGGAGGAACCGGCCCTGGAGCTGCTGGATTGAAGCGGAGAAGAAATAGGAGGCGTTGGCCCTGGAGGTTCCCTAAGGTAAATCGGTGGTGGGTTTGTGCTAGTACCTGTAAGGAGGCGCGTGCGGAGGTTGCAGCTATCCCAGACGCCGGTGGATTTGGTCGGCGGTTGCTGGGCAGTTGGGCAGGAGGAATCACCACGGGGATTGAGCTGCAGGAAGAAGGAAATTGAGGCCTGCTTGTGTGTGTTTGCAAACTCAGGAGAAGAATTGGACGCTGCAGTTTTGTGGCAAGTATAAGATGTGGTTTGTTGCAGCTAGCAAGCAGGGAATGGATCAAAGGGACAGAAAGTATTTTGAATGTGGCCAATCTGGGCATATGAGAGCATTTAGTCCAGAGTTGATGAGAGGTGGTCGTGCTTCTGCAGTCAGTAAGGATGCGTCACATACTGTAAAGGTCCAGATGACCATTGATGAATGGGAGAAATGGTGCAAATTTAGAGAAGTAAACACCTGTGATAATACCTCCCATATGGCGAATCATGAGAAAAATCATACTAGTTCAGAATGGCTAATTGACTCCGGTGCATCAAGACATATGGCAGGATCTCACAAGAAGTTCTCAATGTATGTTCCTGATGTGAAGAGACAAAGTGTGAAATTGGCGGATGGCTCTACCCAAGCTGTCATGGGGAGAGGAACAGTTGTGTGTGGCTCCAATATGTCCCTATCATCTGTTTTGCATGTTCCATCGTTCCCAATAAACTTATTGTCCATTAGTTGTATCACAAAAGAGCTCAATTGTGCTGCTATTTTTTACCCAACATGGTGCTTATTTGAGGAAATTGGGACTGGAAGAGAGCTTGGGAGGGGGAGCATGCGGGAAGGACTGTATTACTTAGACAAGAACATATCCCCTATGGTAGCAGCTGCACTTTCCTATTCTCCATTACATGAATTTATGCTACTCCATCGACGACTAGGCCACATACCTTTTAGTACATTGGGTAAACTTTATCCTAGTCTCTTTAATAAGATTGATAAGGAAAAGCTTGTTTGTGATGCCTGTGAGTATGGGAAACATATTAGAAGTTCCTACTTGTTATCTGATAATAGAAGTACAGAACCATTTCAGACTATACACTCTGATGTGTGGGGTCCTAGTGGAGTTTCATCTATAAATGGTTATCGCTCTTTTGTTACCTTCATTGATTGCTGCACTAGAGTTACCTGGGTTTATGTGTCGAGGAGTAAGGCTGATGTGTTTGAGTGCTTTCGAGACTTCCATAATATGATCAAGAATCAATATAATGCATGCCTGAAGATATTTCGCACGGACAATGGCACGGAGTATGTGAACAAAGAATTTGATGAGTACTTGTCCAATCTCGGGGTTATTCATCAAACCACTTGCCCAGGTACATCTCAGCAGAATGGGCTAGCTGAGCGAAAGAACAGGCATTTGCTAGAAGTCACTCGTTGTCTAATGATAGCTATGAATGTGCCTAAATTTTTATGGAGTGACGCACTGATGACAGCAGCTTATTTAATAAACAGAATGCCATCAAGAGTGCTAGGATACAAGACACCAATAGAATGTCTAACCGGGGAAACAACTTATGTGGTTCCTCCAAGAGTATTTGGGTGTGTGTGTTTCGTAAGAGACCACAGACCATCTGTTGGGAAATTAGATTCTAGAGCTGTAAAATGTGTGTTTGTTGGATACTCTGGTAAACAGAAAGGATATAAATGTTGGTGTCCATCAGAGAGAAGAATGTTTGTGAGTATGGATGTCACCTTTAGGGAAAATGAACCCTTCTATGGAGAACCTACCGACTTAACTGGTTTGTTTCCTGATGACAGCCAAGATGGAGATGAACATTGCGAGACAGGTGGAGATGATAGTAGAGAAGATAGTGATGCAATATCGCAGAAGATGATAGTTGGAGTTATACCAGAAGATGTACATGATGATGTGGGTGTGATGGATGTAGGGCAAGAACAGGTGCAGGGGGAGCAACAAGATGAACCAAATGAAGCCATGAGGTGGTCAAAACCAAATGAAGAACGAGATCCACAAGTGTATACACGAAGGCATAAAGTTGGAGAGAAACAAGCTCAAGGAGAAGAACTCCTAACTTCCGGACATGATTCTGAATCCCAAGTACAAGTTGACTCGCATGATTCAACTTCACATGAAGGTATATCTCCCCCTCCATATGATGATCTAGATGTCCCTATTGCCCACAGAAGGCAGCCTCGTAATACCGCGGGAAATTTGCCCTCAAGATTGTCCGAGTATGTCATATCCAATCATGTTTCATATTCATTGGTTGGTCCTGGGTATAAATCATTTATAGCTGCTCTAGACTCTATAGCATCTATACCTCGTGACTGGCAAGAAGCTAAGAAAGATCCCAGGTGGAGAGCAGCAATGCTTGAAGAAATGGCAGCACTTGATAAAAATAATACATGGGTTCTTACCACAGCTCCTGTAGGTAAGAAAATTGTGGGATGCAAGTGGGTGTTTACTGTGAAGCAAACACCCGATGGGAAGATAGAAAGGTATAAAGCCAGACTAGTGGCCAAAGGATATAGCCAAACCTATGGAGTGGATTATGATGAAACATTTGCTCTGGTAGCAAAAATGAATACCATTAGGACAATGATATCAATAGCAGCAAACCGCAAGTGGAAATTATTTCAATTGGACGTGAAAAATGCATTTCTTCATGGAGATCTACAAGAAGAAGTCTATATGGCTATTCCCCCGGGATTCAATAGTAATGAAACTGAAGGGAAAGTGTGCAAGCTAAAAAAATCTCTTTATGGCCTCAAACAATCACCGAGAGCGTGGTTTGGGAGATTATGCAAGGAGATTTGCTTTCTGGGATATCAGCAAAGCAATGCAGACCATACTCTTTTCTTTAAGCACCGTAGTGGTAAAATTACTTTGCTTGCTGTCTATGTTGACGACATTGTGATTACAGGAAATGATGATGAAGAAATTGGGTGTCTAAAGAAAACTTTGGCAAAATCATTTGAAGTTAAAGACCTGGGATATCTACATTACTTCCTGGGAATAGAAGTTGCTTATGGTGCCCAAGGTATTTACTTATCACACGCAAGTATGTTCTTGATTTACTTGCTGAAACTGGGATGCTTGAGTGTAGACCAGCTAGTACACCAATTGAACAGAACCATGGAATTAAAATAGACTCGGGTGATCCTGTAGATAAGGGAAGATATCAAAGATTAGTTGGGCGCCTAATCTATTTATCACACACCAGACCAGATATAGCATATGCAGTGAGCATAGTAAGCAGATACATGCATGATCCTCGATCTGGTCATCTAAATGCGGTGAATAGAATTCTGCAGTATCTCAAAGGTTGTCCGGGAAAAGGCATCTTGTTCTCAAATCATGGACATTTGAAAGTAGAAGGATACACCGATGCTGATTGGGCAGGATGTGTGGACGATAGAAGGTCCACATCAGGTTACTGCATGTTTGTAGGTGGAAATCTGGTCAGCTGGAGGAGTAAAAAACAGAGTGTAGTGGCACGGTCTACGGCAGAAGCAGAGTTTAGGGCAATGGCTTCGGGCTTGTGTGAGTTAATATGGCTGAAACTCTTACTAGCTGAACTCAGGTTATGTGATAATACACCTCTGCAACTATATTGTGATAATCAAGCCACTATCAACCTGATAAATAATCTCGTCCACCATGACAGGACAAAGCATGTTGGAATTGACAGACACTTCATCAAAGAAAAACTAGATGCGGGAACACTTCAAGTTGGGTTTGTCAAAACAGTAGATCAACTTGCTGATGTACTAACTAAAGGTGTGAGTGTCTTAGTATTCGAAAAGTTATGTTACAAGATGGGGCTCATAGATATATTTGCCCCATCTTGAGGGGGAGTGTTGGGAGTCCTGAGTTGTAGTGTGTTAGTTGTAGAGGGGGCAAAGTGTAAAGATGAGCATGTATATATGTTTGCTGAAACAATGAAATAATCAAGAGAGTTTTCCAGAAAGATCCCGAGAACCAACAACCACTTATTTTCCTTGGTGTCAAAGAAAGGTCACCTGGCATTCCGAAGTCACGGCTGCCAGTTACTGTATGATAAGTCTACTCCCGCCTCAGGGGTATTTGGACATTGAGACGATCTCCAGAACATATTCGCCAGTTGTTCCGCATTCCTCTCCTTTCTATATGATAAGTCTACTCCCGCCTCAGAGCATGTAATTCACATATAACCAAACTAACATTTATTGGAGATATTATTGATTAAGTAAAACTTGTTTTGAATGCATACATTCTAGGATGCACTTTGTTCTTATGGGAGTTAGTAGCATAGTATGACTCAGATGAACCATGCTGGTTTGTGCAACATATTCAGTTGCCGAGTTGATCCACAAATATGATCCGTTTCATTTTTTCTATCTCGTTTCCTGCTCAAGTGCACATTTTTTGTTTCAGCAGGTTCTTGTTCTCTTCAATACCACAAACCATAACCAGATTGTTAAAACCATTTTTTTTTACTTCCGCAGAAGAAGTGTGATCTTAAGCACCCCCCAGGTGATGAAATCTACAGATGTGGAACTCTATCAATGTTTGAGGTAATAAGTTTGGATGGCATTTTTCTGGCCTGGCATCTGTGCTCTTACCTTTTGGTTTATCTAGATATTTTGTTACTCGGATTGTGAAATTGTATTAACGCTGCATTTGAAATACCTTTGGGAAAGGCTGCTAGAGCTGCACATCTGCACTTAGTATCTTACAAAATAAACGGTAGAAGCATCCCGTGTCTCAAACAAAGAAGAATAGATGGAAATGCATTAATACCATTGGCAATTCAGTTTATTTCTTCTAAAAACAACTGGCAGCATGGGTGGATGAGTTGTTGTCAATCACCACTGATAAAACTTCAATAGAGGATTGTGTTGAAAGCTAGATCGTCAATATCCAGAGGTGCAAGCATCAACAATCTAACATTAGTTATAGAGGAATCAAATTCCATTTTCATGCTTTATGCAGAGAGATTAACTGATGGTGTATGTGAAATATACAATCCATTTGTATCATATGGCGCAATGTTATTTCCTATCTGGAATAGCGTATTGAGGAATTTCACATTTGAATGGTTTGTTCCTCCAGGTAGTTTGACGCTGACATTTGCAATTGAATTGACTAGTTTGACGCTGACATTTGCATATACAAATGAGCTTTGGTAAATTGATAATAGTATAAAGGAATGCATCTAATGTCATGTGTTTCCGCAACTATTGGTTCTGTACATTCATGTATCATCTAAAAAAGGATATACATCCGTTTATTTTGAAGACCAAATAAAAATGAGTACCACATATAGCAACTGATTGTTAGTTGCTATGGTGGCTGTATGAAAGATGTTGAGAGCAGTTTAGCAGGCTTATGGAAGAACAAAATATCTATCTTGAATCTGCTTATTATTCTCTTTCTAAAGCATGTAATTTATCCCTGTTCAGTCCAAGTATAGTAACAATATCAATACTTGCATAATGGCAGGTTGATGGCAAGAAGAATAAGATTTATGGACAGAACCTTTGCTATCTGGCCAAGCTATTCCTTGATCACAAAACACTTTACTACGATGTGGATTTATTCTTGTTTTATATCCTATGTGAATGTGATGATCGGGGATGCCATATGGTCGGATATTTCTCCAAGGTAAAGTTAATGGCGATTCTCAGCAGTTATGAATGTATAATACTTGGTTTGAATCAGTATGTAATTATTTCTTAGTTCCAGTGAATTAAGAATTATATTGTGTGAAGCTGCTTCGATAATTCGTGAACAATATGCGATCCACATTAGTAGTGATGGATCATTGTATGATACAGCAAATGGTAGTGTTTGTTAAATTGGCTTTTATCTCTTGGCAGGAGAAGCACTCCGAGGAATCTTATAATTTGGCTTGCATTCTCACTCTCCCTCCATACCAAAGAAAGGGAAATGGAAAGTTCCTGATTGCTTTCTGTAAGCCTGACGTCTTATGCTATTTCATCATGTCATTGTTAGATTTTGGTTTTCTTATGGATTAAAACTATTTCTCTACCATTTTATTCATAGTTGAATTTCCTATGTTATGACAGCTTATGAACTTTCTAAGAAGGAAGGTAAAGTGGGGACACCGGAGCGTCCTCTCTCAGATCTCGGTCTGGTCAGTTATAGAGGCTATTGGACTAGAGTACTTCTGGAAATTCTAAAGAAACATAAGAGCAACATATCTATTAAGGTTAGCACTGTCTTCCTGTCCTACTATCCTACTTTATTGCTTTAGTTTTTATTGCACCCTTTTTTTCTTGAAACGCAGAAGACTTGCATCTCCATAAATTATTAAAGTAGAAAGGAATTAAGCCCAACCACATGGACAGAGTACAGCAAACAACAAGGGAAAATACAAATTAATGCATTTATGCACATCCCATTATCCCATCCCTTGGTAGAGCAGTGAACAAAACTAGATTGCCCGCACGAGTCCATTGATTGTACCCTTTTCAACAGCTGATTGACCTGTGATGCAGTGGCCAACACTTTTTCCTTCTAGGATTTATGTGATGAATTTGATCTACTTTATCCAATCTGTCTGCTGTTGTTCCTTATTTTCACTGACGAGCAAAACTAGGCCAAAGTGCTATTTATCATTTCTAGTTGACTTATTGGTAGGCGATGAATAGATTCTCATTAATATGCTACATTTTTATGAAATTATCGTTTTCTAATGATGCACGTGGACTTATAAGGCCAAACAAACTACCCTGAAGTACTGCCTGTCGACTTTTGGTCTCTTCATAGATGTTTGTCTGCACCCTTGGTTTTATACTTTCTGGGCCTAAAAACTTTACAGCTTGCTATTACGGTTACATGTTCTGGGACGTAATTTCCATATCTACTCTCAGTAAACTTTCCCTATGTTTTCTTATTTATGTTTACAAGTAATGCTAGTCCAACTTCATATAGGATTGCAGTAATTTTACATCTAAGATTTCACAGGCAGCTGTAACTACTAAAATATTTCTGTTTAGCTGTTTCCTGAGCAAGAGAGTTAAGCTACTAGGTCTTGAGGATTTTACGGGAAAAAAACGAACCAATAGTTTCTGTAACCTTCATTATATCCTTGAGTGTGCCCGAGTGTTTTTCCTCCCTTCCATGGAGGGACATTGATCCATATGTTCTCTGGCTCTTTGGTCAGTGCCTACCTGTTCATCTTACCTCGAACTTTTGGATGTACAGAAAGCAGACCATTTGATGATACTATAAAGCAACAATTAAATGCTGAGATGAAATGACAATTGAGAGTCTGGACGTTAGTTCTTGCCATTTTTTGTTTCGTGACCTGTAACACGGTGTTTCTATAGCTGCATCTGAATCCATACCAATATTGACCGTCATTTTATATCATATGGTTCATCGTGTGCAACCATAATCCTAACAAGTTTCCACACTTGCACGCAGGAGCTTAGCGACATGACCGCGATAAAAGCGGACGACATCTTGAGCACCCTGCAGAGTCTGGACCTGATCCAGTACCGGAAAGGGCAGCATGTCATCTGCACAGACCCAAAGGTCCTAGACCGCCACCTCAAGGCCGCTGGCCGGGGAGGCCTCGACGTCGACGTTAGCAAGCTCATCTGGACACCATACAAAGAACAAGGCTAAAGCGCATCTTTCCATGCCACGATGCCATGTCAAATTAGATAATCTGACCAATTCTGTATATTTTAGTAGGATCTCTCTCTCTCTCCCCCTCCCAGTCCCTCTGTACCGTTGGTCGTAGCCATTTGTAACTTCACATTGTTGTATCTCCACATGGTTTGACAAGCTTTCCAGTTACAATAACTAGATGGCACCCCGCGCGTTGCGGCGGGGCTCTTATAAATTAATTGGATTGCAAAAAAAAGATAAAACTTTAGGAAAGAACAAATGAAAAGACCAGAAAAAATGGATAGTACAAAATTGAGTGATACTTTGAGGCGATTCACCAATCTATAGTGTATAGTAATATTACAATGTATAGGGGGTTTAGCTTCCCTATTCAGTATTTTAAAGTATAGTCCATGTTCATGTTCAGGTCGGGATCCATGTAGGATGTTTCAATATTATTTTCCTCTCATGTAAAACGCCAGCAATATGGAGAATGGCTAATGTCTGTGCCACACATCCTTTTAAGGGGAAATATATTGCAACATATATTTGGATAGAAGAACTATAGGGGTTTAAATCCCTTTAAAAAGTATAATTCAGATACATATTCGAGTGGGGAAGTTTTGGAGTTCTTCTCCTCGTATGAAAAACACCAACAATAGAGAATGGCTAATGAGTGTGCCATGCATCCTTCCTTAGAAAAATATATCTGTAAATTAAAGAGGAAAAATAGAAGAGCGAGTTCAAAGTAGGATACATACTAACATGACATATTGGGATATATATTTTAAATAAATTAAGGGACCGTATTGAAATTTATCATGCAGAAATCATCATATTAGACATGCCAAAGCGTATCGGACAGATAATAATCATTAAAGCAAACCAACCTGTGGTTGGATGGTTAGCAGGGTGGTTGTACCCTCAGCCCACCAGAGTTCAAACCCCAGGTTTGATGTCTGTGTGTTGCATTTAGGCGGAATATTCTTTCAGTGGGAGGCGATGTTCCCGTCGACAGCGAGGCGTCTGTGGTGACTTCGTCAATCTCAAGACTCGATCCGCCGGCTCAGTATTTCGGAGGTGCTCATAGGGGTAGGGTGTGCGTGTGTGCGTTTATAGGGGTGAGTGTGCGCGCGTGTATTTGAGCGTCTGCGTTTGTACTGTGTTTCTCAAAAAAGATAATAATCATTAAAAAGACAATTGTAGCGAGTACCTGCATGGAGATACGGAGGAACATGGATTCGAATGAAACCCCTTTTGGATTGATAGTCCAAGCTCCAAAGCTGATGTAAAAAATAATCGACTTTCCACAATTACATTGATTCGGGGAAATACCACAACAGATAACTGGACAATAATGCTTCAGTTTTTAACAGTTTTCTTTCTTGAACACCATGATAGGTTTATGACTATACCTGCAACAACACAAAGGGCAAATACAGAACCTATATCAAGTCAGAAATGCACAATGAGAACGCATGCGAAGGAGGACCTTCATCTTCATTCTTTGATGCAGGAAGGCAAGGAAAGTTCATACCGCACCAAGCCATGGCAAGCAAAAGGATGACAGGTGGATGGCGCCATCAAAGATAACCTACACAGATTGGAATGGGGAGAAGTTGTCCTAAAGAAAGATAAGAAGCGACATTAAAAAGGATAAACATTGTCAATTTGTTGACTTGGTGATGCTCAGCGTAAATTGTGCCAACAAAAGTTTGGAACGATGGTGGCAGGAGACAGTTAGCAGACTTGACTGACATGAGGACGACGACGCGAATGCATCCATTCCAGTAGTTGTTCTCCATGGCGTGCAGGAAGAAAATATGCATGGAGGTGTTCGACGTATTTTTGTAATAAGTAAAATAAGATCACGTGATTTTTGTATAAGTACAGAACACATATATGTCACTAATTAAGGATTAAGATTTATGTTAAAAAATAGATCAAAGTGGCCGTGCAATCAATTGAGTTGTTTGTGCTAATCATCTGGTTTTATTAAACTCTTCATGCATGCAGATATGTGTTGATTTGGGTCATCAAACTCGTGCATGGATGGATTTGTGTCCATGCAGTTGCATCGGTCTAGGCCTACGTTAATTAACTTGAGCTCTAGCAGCTAGCTTTATTTGCATGCGGGAGTTTGGGGGAGCTCACGTACACGTACGCGTCTTCATATGTTGGCATCAATCACGTCTTAGATACGGACTTCTGTTGAGGAGCCGGTATTCAGCTAACTGATGCGTATCTCCTTGAAGCTAATCCAGCCAATGGGATAAGATAACCACGTCGCCAGCCGAGCCAAAAAAAAAGAGCAACGGCATAACAACTCTGCAACCGCGCCCGCGTAGCGCGTCGCGATCTGTTCCTGCTGGAGACTCGTCTATAAAAGGACCTGAACAACACACGAGAGGGGGAGCCTCGCGCTGGCGCTGCGCCACAATGGTGATCAGCGTGCCTGAAAGCTCAGGCGGAGCTGTGCCGGCGGCGTCCCAGACGACGCGTACATCCAGGAGCGGAAGCTTGGTACGACATGTGTGTTGTACCGGTTGCCGGCGGGCTCAGATGGAGCTGTGCCCGGCTGGCGCCATTGACAAGCACACATCATATTTCCATGCTCGGTATCCTGCCCCTCGGTGGCCATGAGGATGCGCCCATGGCGATGGCGACGCACACGCTGAGCGTAGGTGTAGATCGCATCTGGATAGGCGTTACGCTGCTCGCCCAGTTTTCCTCTCGCCGGGCGGCCGAGAGGAGATGGCGATTTGGTGCTCGTCGTGAGCAGCACGAGCGCATCGCAGGCTAGCCAGCTTGTCGTGCAGATCGATGAGGTCATGGCGGTCATCTTCTCCAATGGTGAGCACTTGAGCTAACCCTTGTATATATCCTCTCTTTCTTTGTATTAGCATGGACGCACGGCCGCCGTCGTCTTCAACTCCATGGTGTTGGGCTGCCGGAGAGCAGTTCAGCGTCATCTGTCTACGCTCTCGTGCAGCCCGGCACCGTCTCCGTCTCCATCTATGCCACGACGTCGTTGCGACTGCTGGCGTGCAGTCCGGCGCCGTCGCCGTCTCTGCGGAGGGCGTTGTTACAGCTGCTGGCGTGTAGCTCAGCATCGTCTCCGTCTCCATCTATCCGTCCGTGTCGTCGCGGCTGTCGGCATGCAGCCCGACGTCATAGGCGGCGTAGAATCTGGCATCTTCTTCATCTTCACGGAAACACCAAGCTTGCCGGCGCGTAGCCCGGCATGGTCGTCCCTCTCCGTATCGGTGACGATGTCGTTGCGGTTGTCAGCATGCAGCCCAGCGTCGTCTCCAACTCAACGTGCATCGACGGCGTCATCGGGGTTGCAGGCGTGCTACCCGGCGTTGTCTCCATCTATGTCATGGCGTCGCCGGGGTTGCCGACGTGCAACCTGACATCTCCATCCTCACGCCACCGTTGTCGGGCCGCTAGAGGACGTGCCCAGGCATGAGTTCACCGGGCGCCCGCTGTGCAGCCCGTTGTCATCTTCATCACCATGGCCATGCTGCCGGATGGTCATGTCGGTCATCTTCTTCTCCATCATGGCTGGGTCGGCCGTCTTGCTACCCATGTTGGGCTAACAGGTCGGAACGTCGAAGCTGGCTCATTACGCTACTTTCCGGCCAAGCGACGGTTCGCCGCTGTCAAAAGAACACCCTGGCAGAAATCCCCGGATCGCGGCCGCTCTCTTTCTGAGCGCCGGTGCTGCGATCTTCATGTAGATGGTGGCTCGCCTGGACGAGCAGCTAGCTGCTTTTCCTGCCTGCTGGTTTTGTCCTGGCGGTAGGCGTTGGTTGCTGCGAGGATGCACTTCTGTGTACATCCGACGCTTATGCTACTTGTGCATGCATGCGTGTATGTGCTAGCTAATGTGTCAAAAGCTGGAACGTGGGCATGATCTGCATGAGTGCTCTCCAAAGTCGTACGTGCATGGATGTGCATGAGCTAGGTACGTGAGTTAGCCGATGCATGTGTCTAGCTCGTGTGCTAGCCTGAAAATTGACATATATGAGGCGGCGGCCTGCTGCCACGGCCGTGATCTCCTCGGACCTCAGGTGTCCTAAACTATTCTACACGCACGAGTTTGTCGCCGCCATCGGCGGCGCACTCGGCGACACATGTCCATCTTCTCATATTGTTTTCAGGTGAAATCATGTCTACTTCCGCGGGGCAATACCCCTCGTACTTCCGGCGAATCTCGTCTACGCCAAGCACAACCATGCATTCTACTACGACACTCAAGTCAACTTCGACTCCTACACCACCATTCTTCTCCGACATCGTCCAGACATCGACGACGCGAAGCCACTCCACCGACATTTCTTGTTCCGATGAAGCGCAAACCATTTCTTGCCGGGTACCGACGAGGCGAAGGCAAGCCATCAAGTCCGACCGACGAGGCGGACATCACCAGGCCGGGCACCGACGAGGCGAAGGCCGCCTACCTGTCTGAGCTGACGAAGCCAGACATCTTCATCATCGGAGATCGACAAGTCGGAGGGATGCGACTAAGCATCGCCAGAGCGACGGACGTACCGCTCCACCTTCACTTCACCATCGCATCGCCATCATCTACACCAAGCGTATGGAGAAGACAAGACTTGAAGACGACGACCATTGCAGGAGCTTAATCGGAGGTGGTTCGTGACTTCGACTCACGGACGTAATCAAGCGGGAGCCTTCCGAGGCCCTGTGAACCAGAACTTCATAATCGCCCAAGTCATATCGGCCGCACTAGCAGGCCACGGAGCGTATATTGTAAAGGGATCATGTACTTTTGTTTCTCCATTGAGAGATTAATAAAATGCAAGTTTCCCTATATTTTCATTTGTGTACTTTGTACACTGGCACGCCCGCATACTTTATTTTCCCTGGCGCGTAGAGAGATAATAATATGCCGTATCGTGTAGTTTATTTTTTTTCGTGTCAAACAGGAGGTGAGAAAATGTGTGCACCGTTCACAAATATATCCTGAACTCATCATAGCTGCGGCAGAACATTGTTGGCTTCCTGATGTGACACTGGGAGATATACAACCGTAGAGTGTATATAGCTGTGGTGGGGAGGGCAACGGAGGAGACACATGGCTTGACGTTTGTTTTCCTATCACCAGTTACAGGAGAGCAAACGATCTAACGCAACCAGTGCGTGGGCTGAGGAATAAAAGGCACTTAATAGAGCTGGATTGTAAAAACCACGAAACTAATGGTTAGTGAGATTGGAAGTGGAAGAAGAGGTGTGTCATCATCTTTAATGGGAAAATTAAAAGAATGACGTGGCAAATCTGATGAGATGGCATGCTCGCTTAGGTGGACGCCTTGCATGTTGAGAGAATTACCTTAGTGGGTTGCTCCCATTTATATACTATAGATTACTAGTGGATCTAAGGGCGGCCATGCCGCGCCCGTGGAGTAAACATAATTAAAATTAAGTGGCGTGCACATTTTAAAGGTATGTAGGTTTGAAAATTGGCGAAATCCAAAAGGGTTTGTGGGTGAAATTTGTTTAGTCTTCGAGTAAAAAAAAGTTCGAGTGTTTTGAGTTATAGTAAAAATTTAAGTTAGTTCTTGTAATCAATTTTTTGGTATGGGTTAGAATATGATGTTTTGCGTGTCTCTGAATATTTATCAATTTGAAATATTTATCTATAAACTCGACAATTAATTGAAAAAGCTATGTTATTTAATTAGAGCTTGGTATTTTTGACTGTCTCTGAATATTGAGGTATGGCTCTGAATATTAAGCAATTTCAATTTTTTTGTACGAACTCTATAATTAATGTTGAAATCTATGTTGTTTATTGTAAGTTTGTGTTTTTTGAAGTAACATGCATGCATACGTCTTGGCTGTAAAGATCTTTTTTCCCTGCAAATTTCGATATATTATTTGCATTTTTTCAAATTTCAGGTTTAAAGTTATGATTTTTTTGGAATTTTATGTGCGTCCGTGAATCTGTGAGACTGAGCCGTGGGACCCACACGTCAAGTTTTTCCCTTTTTCATTTTCTTTTTGGTCTGGAGGCTGACAGGTGGGCCGTGCTGGCGTCAGCATGACGCAAGCGGCGGAGGAGGTGCTGGGGTCGCCGGAGCCGCCGAGGTCGCGGCCGCGCCGCAGCGGACGCGCGCGGGGCCGCCACCGCACGGATCTGCAAGAGGAAGCGGAGGCGAGGCCGACGGGCGGCGCGCCGAGCCATATTGTCGCCGGAGCCGCCGCTGGGAACCGAAACCGTGGCGGCGCAGGCGGACGACGGAGGCGACGAATCCGCCCGATTCCGACCACCCCGTGAAGCTTCCGGCTGCCAGGAGGTGAAGGCCGAGGCGGGGCAGCTCCCTGCGACCTTGGATCTGGGCAGGGATGCGTCCAGCGGCGGGGCGGCGTGGCGGCGCCGCCGGCGACCTCCGGGTCGTGGGAGAAACGAGAAGGGATGGGGGAAATGCGGTGGCAATTTTGCAAGAAAGTCCGTTAGGCTTTGCGGAAAGGCAAACAGGTCCATGTATGTGTTAAACTGTGGACTGGGTCACGAGCTCGTTTTTTCAGATGCTTTTCTGTAAAATGGTTCGATGACCGGCGGAACCGGAGGCAACCGGCCGGTGACCTGGACGACGTGGCGCTCCCTGATTGGATAAAAATCCAAAATGAAGTACCGTGCGGTTTCGAGGAGACGTGGCTGCATCTAAGCCGTCCGTCGCGACCATCGAACGGCCCAGGTTTCTCTGCGACGTGGATGGCTTGAGAGGAGGCGAATCTTGGGGCCTATTATATATTAGGTATATGATATATCTATCACAAATTCACAATACACATTCATACATAACAGAGACATGTGCCAAAAATCCCATGCCAAGATGTAAGTAGCCACGGCGAGTGTTGAGATGGATTTTAAAATTTTATAATAATGGATATTTTCTTTTTTATGAGAATGTTTTTTTTTTCGAATGATAAAAAACTGAATCTAAAGATACAAGATTGAACATTATAATCTCATTCTTTAATAATTTGTCTCTGAATCCTAACAACGTCAGGGGGGGATGGCAAAAATAGGTCCAGCAGAGAAACTCAAGCTGATGGTATGGTAACACGCTGTTTCTACACGTGCAAGTTTCACAATATCTTCTTCTTTTTTCTTTCTACTCGTAGAATACAAGAGTCGCCAGATCTAAGATAACAACTTTGCTGGTTCACGCAGTCGAGCTTGCTTCTTCAACTTGTTGCGGAAGCTTCTTTTTCTGCTGAACGCTCTCTCCTGATTAAAAAAAGGGTACATTTTCTGTAAGAACGTCTCAGCAGCAAGATGTGTCACAGGGCGGAATGATGATTAGAACATAGGGAGTCTTACCACTGGCTGGGCTAACTCCTCTGCTTGACGAACTGCTCTCACGAGATCGCGATCTGCATCCGCGTACAGGCTAGTCACTATTCCAGATTGACCAGCTCTGGCTGTGCGACCCACCCTGTGCAAAAAGTCAACAGCGCAAGCAGCAAACTCCGCCTGCCAGTATAGGTAGCAGAATAAGTACGATGATGGAAAACAATACCTACTGTGGTTGGGTTAACCAACAGATGTTTTAGTATGACGTAGTAGTAATTTACATGTACATATATACCAGGTACTCCTAAACAAAACATATGTGCCAGGTGTGCTTTAACTGCATGAATTATGCGCCATCGCCTACAAGTTCTGATGCATTGTGCTACCACCGTACATGGTAGGAAAAAGATGATGATTGGAAGTTCAAAGCAAATTGACAGAAGTGCAGTGCAGCACCAGATATGCACGCATTTCAGAAGGTAAATTCTGATCATACCTGAATGACATGGGAAACGTTTGGCACATCAAGCCCACGAGCGGCAGCATCGGTACAAACGAGCACGCCACCATTTTCCCGGAAAGATTGTAAATTGGCTGTCCTTTCCTCGACGGAGCTCTCACGGTGGTACAGGATGCATGGAATGCCAACTCGCCGCAATATGTCAGAGACTGAATTCGCAGCATCGACAGTGTTTGCGAACACCATAGTTCGACTTGGACCGAGTTCTGGGTCAACTTCACTCTTAAGGCCATACTTTACTGCATCCAGAAGAGCATCAACTTGTGTATCAGCAGTAACTGCTATCCATCTTCGCTCTAATCTGCATACATGGTACACTGCACATCAAATATGTAGAATGTGCAAACAGGAAATAACAATAAGAAACAAATATGAGATTCTAACAAAGACACAGAAACAAGCACAGTAATAGTGGGAAATCTCTTCATGCTGAAGGATAACCATAGTACAGGACATTCAGAAGCTTATGGTAAAATAGAGTGCATACCTAGGGTTGTGACGGTGTAGATAAGCACCACTAACCCACACAGCACTAGGAAACATACGTTTCAGCACACCACCCGCAGTCTTTTTTCCACTCTGGGGAAGGGTGGCAGCAACAAAAACATATTGCTTGCTGCGTTTATAGACTCTTCTAACCCTCCTCCAATCCCTGCGTCCTCCTACATGAGCATTCTCCACCAGCTTGACTGATCCATCTTGAATATGACCATCATTGTTTTCCTCATCAACATCACTAAATTCAGCACTCTCAGAGCCAGAATCCTCATGATATTTGTCAGAACCTTCAGGTAGCACTTCCTTTCCAGAATCTTCAGAACCTTCAGATAGCACTTCCTTTCTAGAATCTTCGGCTCTTGAAAGTAGCTTCTCGTCAAACCGCAGCATGTGGACGAGACGAATGACCTGATTTTCAAAACTTCCGCACAGTAGCATGTCTGCCTCATCAAATACCTGTTCCAAATACGAAACACTTGCTTTAAGACGAAAAAAATCAGATAGGAATGCAGACCAGAAAATGGTATGAAAGAAGAAAATATAAACAGAAAGTTGCAGCCCAACTTGAGAGTTGGAACTGTTCCACATATTTTCTTGACCAAATTGGAGAAAGAATAAAAAATGTAGCCTTGCCAAGGATATCCAGACAAACATAAGATGCAACAAGAAGATTTCTAGCACGGCCAACCAAAGATGTATGTACAGGAAAAAGTCCCCACTCAAGTACTTACAATAAATAAGCAAGTACTTACAATAAATTTCACACTACGTAGGAATTTTTCCCGCCGCCTCCTCTCTGGGTCATAATCAAATAGATAATTCAGAAGAGCAGCTGGAGTGGCTACAAGAATATCTGGGCGAACAGCTGGCCAACCCTGTGATGAAATAACGTACACAAATAATTATAAAGTTAGCAAATGTTGTGCCAGAATATGTTTCTTCAATGTAAGAGTGATGTAGGAAATGTGAAGTTAACTAAAGACCCATATTTAGTTGAGCCTTGAGACCCAAAGTGTAAATTGGGGAATATACCATTACGAAAATAATGAATTGTTGAAATGGAAATTTGGTTGTAGAATGTGATATATCTAATCTCAAATTTACCCATAAGTAAAACAAGAACATGTAATGAGTTTACCAAGCTATGAAATAGCATATGACAGACAGAGGATACCTTTGGCCCACAAACTGCAGCAGCACGCTTAAGTGGTTCACCAGATACATCAAGCAATGAATTAGCCATGAAAACAACTTGCTCGCACAGCATGACATTGGGACAAAGAACCAACACAATATTATCTGTTCCAGCGGCAATGTTCTGAGGATCACCATCTCCTGTGGAGGAAGATTTGGAGCAAAGTTTTTCGATCAGTGGAACCAGGTAACCATGTGTTTTGCCACTGCCAGTCTCCGCCGCCACAATTACATCGTTCGTGGAAAGAACATGTGGTATACAAGCTGCCTGCATTGCATCAGTTGACAATTTATATAATTATGAATCTGTTGCAACACCGTGCTCTAGCAAGAACAAAGGAAAATTAATAATGGGACTCTAGTGCTACTAGTACACCAGTCCCAGCAAGTTAGCATGACACGCAACTTAAAGGAGCAAGACAGGCAATTGATTCGACTATGGTGCTTTAATTCCTACAGTGGGCCTGGAAGGAGATATGACAACTGAACATTCTCTTTTCGAGATTCCGAATTTTCTCTTGCCCATCTACCTATCTAACTAAAACTAATCACTGCTTACACAGTTACACTTTCGGCATATGGTGCGGGAGGGTGAAATCTTCACAGCGACTAACAGCGCATATGAGTTCAGATATGCACTAGAAAGGACACCGATACTTCCAATGGACAGAGAGTGGACGGAAGGATTCTTTAACCCAGCATGACTAAATCAGGCTGCTCGGTCACTTCAAATGAACAGAGACACGGCAACATCAACCCATACGGAAATTCTAGATCAGAACACTTATACAGGTTCAGTCTACCAAGTAAAAATCTGATGCTGATGAAGTATAAGACATGGCTCTGGCATTTCGTCGAGCACGCACGGTGCCGCGGCCAGCAGAGGTGAAGTGCTACAGTAGGTACCTGCACCAGCGAGGGCCTCGCGAGCCCAGTGGCCTGCAAGGCGGAAGAGAGGCGGTCGGAGATGCCGAGCGACTTCCAGGACGTGCTTTCCTCGGCGAAGAAGCCGTCGGCCGCCGCGCTGGCGTCGTCGGCCGCGACCGTGGCGAGCGAGCGCGGCCTCGAGGCGGTCGAGAGGAGGCGCCACGGCCGAGCAGGCGCGAAGAGGAGGAGGCGGCGGGTGGCGTGGGAGGAGCAGGCGAGGGGCGGGAGCCTGGCGAGGCGGAGCGCGAGCGGCGCGTGGCGGAGGTGGCTCAGCGCCATCGTGTCGTCGGCGACTTGAGATAACTCGGAGAGGTTCAGGGTTCACTCTTCGCTACACGATGATGTAGCATTGAGTTTTTACGTGTTTGCCAATATTTTTTTCTCTTATTTTGGGATTCTATCTTCAGTTCAAAAAAAAGGATTCTATCTTGGGTATTTTTTTCATAACTTGCTAAAGTATTGCTGAATTTGCGTAGGGTTAGTATCCTGAAGAGGGGCGCGTGGAACATTATTTTCTCGCAAACATCTGCCTCTATGAGTTGTGAAAACGGGATTCATTTATCCCACTTTTCACTCATTTTATACTACTGTAGTATAAAATTTTAATCTATATTTTTATACTGACTAATATAAAATAAAGAAAAGTGTGATAAATGGGTCCCGTTTCCGCATGCTAGCCTCCACCTTCCATTGGATATTTGGATGAAGTGAACTCAGTGTAGTTTTTCAAATCCAATGATAAAAATGTGTTTGAAATTGTATGAAAGTCTCCGGTCAGATGACAGATAAGGGCGTGATTGGGTATCTAGATTTTACGGATGGGATGATCCGGTTTGAGCGTTCGACTGGCAATTTGGTATTAGTAGGATGATCCCATGTTCTATTTGGTTTGAACTTTGAAGGATAGAGTGGTTCAGATGTACCGGTTGGAGTGTTTGTTGTTGTTGATGGATGAACACATGAAGATGAGTTGTGATGATCCTCTCATCTATTTGGTAAGATTACTAGTGCCATAGTTTGAATAAAGTCATGTATAGAAATTTCTCTGAGTAATAAATAACTGCTGGAAATAAATCATCACAAGAAATATCATACAAGGCCATTGGACCTTAGGCCACAATTTGATCACCAGCAATGGTAAACCCCAGAAATATGCGTGTGCGTCTCACTACTCTCTCAGTCATGCCAACTAGTCTACAAATTCTGCTTCATTGACATCTTCATTATGCGCTCAGTAGAAGAGCCATCTCTTTTGTTATCCAGAGAACACCACTGCGGGCTTGGCATAAGGGTGTACTCTTATCCAAAAATGAACAACACATGCTATATGTGATGCAAAAATTGGAATATGTCAACAAAAAATATGGTGAAAGCATTGTGAATTAAATGTCACATCGTTGATATATGGTGAAGTGCACTTGTGAATTTGATGTCAATTTATTTACAATTGTGATGAATGCACATTCTATTTGATATAAAAAATGTCAATTGAGATGCATTTGTTCATATATGAGTTGTATTTGCTGATAATGTGTTTTCTTGTGTGGCATATCTCTCTCTTAATTGCATTTTGTGAAGTGTAGTGCGTTGTTCCATCGAGTGCGAATATTCATATTTGAACACAACGTTCGAGGACATTGATGCTTATGCATTGGCGTTGAAAATCTTGGTGGAGGAAATGCAAAAGCTAACAATAAAATATATGGCAACTACGCTAGTCAGCTGGACACCTTGTATACTTCATGAGAGAGAATTGGTACTTATCCCTAGTTTTTTTTTAGAAACATAGTACAACACGCAAACGCTCATATACACGCGCATACACTCACCCCAACCCTACCCTATGAGCACTTCCGATAGACTGAGCCAGCGGATCAGGTCTTGAGATTGACGAAGTCACCATAGGCGCCTCGCTGTCGACGGGAACGTCGCCTCACACTGAAGAATATTCCGCCTAAACGAGAAACACCAGAGTCAAACCTGGGGTTTGAACTCTGGTGGGCTGGGGGTACAACTACCCTCCTAACCATCTTGCCATAGGCAAGTTCTCACTAGTGAGAATTCGGAAGCCAATCATGCATATTGGATTTGGCGAGCACTATCATGCTAACCGGATTTGATAGAAGTAAAAAAACTCTATTGAGCATCGTTGCACACCACTCTGAAGGAACCGGTTGAGAGTTTCAAGCCTACTATGAACAAGTTGAGTGTCATAGAAGCATACCATATAAATATTATGTAGATACACTTGTTGTTTATTTATTTATCTATCTCTACTCATTATGAAACTTTTGTGCATATTATTGAAGTACACGTGTATTACTATGCTAAGGACATGGAGAACTCTGTTGTCTCAAGGTATGGAACTATGAGAAGATCCAAGCACCTAAAACTCACCAAGAGAACATGGTGAAGCGATGTTACCGATCCATATGATGGAGATGGCAGAGAATATGAAGAATATGATGACAGCAAAAACAGTCCAACTCCTAATTCAACACATCTGCTGAACAATACACCTACATACAAGAAGGCAAGAGAGGTGATACTATGATTATGGGGGTCACGGAGAAACAAGGCATGTGTTGGTGGACAAAGAGAGTGCATGATTATTTTAACTATTGTTTTTGAATGTGTTGAATTTGAGGATGGTTGAAATCATGTGTTGGAAGCATTATAGTTGAATTAGTGTGATTTTAACGTGTGTGAGAGTATATGATATGTGAAAAAAAGATAAAAAGGGAATATGTGCTGATAAATAGGAGCCACTGTGAGTGTTGAAAGCGGTTATTTGGGTATAAAAAGTAGGGAGAGACACTATACTTGACCTTTAGAGGCCATGTGTTCAGGGGAGCACTGTTGCGGGTGATATAAGGCATCAAACAATGAAGCGACGCATTCTTGACCTATCTTGAACCCTCTCCAAAACTTAACTTACCTGGTCCTCTGTGATGGAGGCCGCCGCGTCAAGAGTCCTCGACCCATGATGGCGATCTTGATAGTGGCATAAGTCAATACGAGGATGGACGATGCTCATTTTGACATGTATATGATTACTCCTTACCTAGAAGCAAACAAAAGTCTAGTTTAACTGAAAAGAACCTCCCGCCTAAGTCAGTCTTTTCAACTTATTCACGCCAAAATCAACATATATCCCTCTGTTAGATCAATTTTGTTCGTAGAACATGAAAGTGAAAACTAAAAAAATCATGCTTAGCATACAAACTATTAATCAATAAATATTTATGGACAATTTCACAATGTTAAACACCGTTCTTTATCATGAGCCCTCACTAGTATGGTACCTTCACAACTTAATGCCTAAATCCAAGACGGTTTTTCTACGTAGACCCGGTTTTTAGGACGATTATGAAACTAGCACATCCTAAGGCATGTTGTGTTGTGATTGGACTGTATGAAAGTAACACCCCTCCCGGAGTTTATTCCTATTGTTTGTGTGAAGGCCGATGTCATACACTACTGATATCCAACGGTTCCAACCCTTACAATAACATTAAATGACACACATGTCCTAAGGTAAATCTATCCTCTTCATCTCACGCCAGCAAAGATCGATGCCGCCTCCAGGTCTCCAAACATCCTTAGAGCTAGGATAACCTTGTTGAAATAGCGGCCAAGAAGTCGTCGTTTGGAGCTAGAAGATGCTAGCAACATGGATACAAGGATCAAATTGTCGTCCTAGTGAAGATGAAGACGGAGAGGACTGGATAACAACCCTAGATCTGACTAGACATAGCCGAGGAGATATTGTCTCACTAGCTTCCTGACAAAGGCAAAACATGCCATGCTTCGACAAACAGGAAAGAAGCCATGCATAAGACCAAAGCTCTAAACAACGTTACCCACAAGAAAGAGAGTTAAAACCCTATATAGGGGCCATGACCGAAGCTCCACACACCCCTTAATGGCACCAAGCAGCAGCGCCGGAACCAAGACACGACACTGAGACATTATTCCACACCATCGACACACCATTGCCAGCCTGACTTCACAACCGTTCCCTAGACAAAGCTAGGGCACCCAAAAACTACACGGCTAAGACGGACTTTCCGCCATTTCCCCGAACCGGAATGCACCAGCAAGACGGCTTTCTACTTCGTAAGATGTACTCACTCCGTCCTAAAATAAGTGTCAGAACTTTGATAGAAAGTGGATGTACTTTCTATCAAATTTGAGACACTTATTTTGAAACAGACGGAACTTATTTTGGGACAGACGGAATATATTGTTTTGTTTTATTGATACATTCTTACACTACAAGACGTAGCTAGTCGACCCATGTAATTTTCTTTTAGTTTTCTATAGTATATCTTTCTTTTGCATTATGTCGTCTCGATCTCCTTGGACGAGCAGACACTCTTTGTGAGAGTTTCACATGAACAGCACCTGTACTGGCTGAACTTCATGGCAGTGCCTTCTTTGCTGTCGCCTGACGTGGCACTCGGTCCTGGCGCACAGCGCACTCCAACGCGCCGATTTTTTAAAATAATATTTATTTTATTAGAATTTCGGAAAATATTGTGCAGAAATAGGAATTTGCAAAAATAATATAGCCTCGGTCCGGAGGAGGCCGAAACGGCTGCGTCGGCCCAGAGGAGGCCGAGCAGGCCTCGTCGGTCCAGAGGAAGCCGACTGGGGCGCATGCAGGTCACGGGCCACGGCCGACTGCCTGATCGGCGGCGAGTGGCTGGGATTCGGCCACGTCTAGGCCGAAGCACGGGTCGGCCTCCTCTGGGCCGACGAGGAGGCTTCAAGACCTCGCGCGGCGCGGCCTTCCTCTGAGGCCGATTGATCGGGGTGCACGCGTTATGGTCCAGGTCCAGTAAAAAAATTTGGTACACTCTGAGGCCGATTGATCGGGATGCTTCAACCTTCTTGTTCTTGCCCTTTCTCGATGCTTCCGCCCTCCTTTCCTTTTCCGACGGCATAAAATCGTCGGAATCATCGCTGGAGTATACCCAGAGATAGGAATCCGCGTAACTAGCACGGTCAGGACCATTGGTAACTTTCCTCTCATACTTATCTGCAAGCCTAAAGATTTATGCACGGACTTGCTGCGGGGTCCTATACGGAAACCCATCTCGGCATTGCCTCGCCGAAAGAAAAGCGAGATGTCTCTCACTATCAACAATTTCTTGATGTGGAACTATCCTACCATCTACCTTCAAATCCTCGGAAATCATAGCCAGATGCTGGGATGCGGCTATGTGATACCCGGACACACACTTCTCACAAGGAACAATACACACCATCGTGCGCTCTTGAGAGTAACATGCCTAGCCTCGGGTGGTTTTTATAGAGGCGGGAGTCCGCGGGCGGGAATAATTTGGCAGGAGAATCATGCGGGAAACGGCCACGCGAAAAAAGAGGCGTGAAACGGTGGCGGGAGAAAAAACAGGCGCGAAACGGTGGCGGGACAAGGCGGGAAACGGTCACGCGAAAAAATAGGCGCGAAATGGTGGCGGGAGAAAAAAGAGGCGCGAAACGGTGGCGGGAAAACAGCCCATGCAAACGTCGGCATTCCCTGGGCCTGCACGCGCGCAGATGCGGCCGACGGCCCCAGTCGGCTTCCTCTGGGCCGACGAGGCCTGCTCGGCCTCCTCTGGGCCGACGCAGCCGTTTCGGCCTCCTCCGGGCCGAGGCTATATTATTTTTGAAAATTCCTATTTCTGCACAATATTTTCCGAAATTCTAATAAAATAAATATTATTTAAAAAAAATCGGCCTCCAACGCGGCCACACGTACTCCACTCCCACTCCCAAGCAACGGTCGCGAGGGGCATCTCGGTCTATTCACCGCTGCCGCAGACCCCAATTTTTCAAAATCCCGCAGCCCAGAGCGGCGGCGTCTCCATTCCCCCATTCCATTCCCCCCGATTCGATCCCGCCCCACCACCGCCGCCGCCGCCCACACGACACCGAAGGAAGGCGCGCGCGGGAAGAAACCTAGACCCCCCCCCCCCGGCCATGCGACGGGACGCCGCTGGCGGCGGCCCTGGGTTCCACGATCTATTCGACTCCGTGCGCCGGTCCATCGCCTTCCGCACCAGCGCCGCCGCCCCGGAGGCCCCCGCCGCCGCGGGGATCGGCGTACGGATCAGCTCCTGCCTCCGCAAGTCCAGGGGGATGGGCCTGCTCGGGCTCATCTCCAAGAGCCCCTCGCCGCCGCGCCGCCTGCTGCCGCCGACGCCCGTGCCGCCGGCCGATGGCTGCGGGGCCGGGGGCGGGAGAGCAGAGGAGAACCCGCCGATCCGGTGGCGGAAGGGCGAGATGATCGGGTCCGGCGCGTTCGGGCAGGTCTACCTCGGGATGAACCTGGACACCGGCGAGCTCCTCGCTGTAAAGCAGGTGATGTTGGTTTTGCTCTGCTGCGACGTGGTTTCTGACTTTTTTACTGCTATCTGGATACTTCGAGCCAGCCGTTCGTCAAAGTGACTTTCTCCTCTGTTCGGTTCCAGGTTTTGATCGGGAGCACCAACGCCACCCGGGAGAAGGCCCAAGTGAGTAGCGTTTCCCCCCAACCGATTTTGTTACCATTTAATCTCTTGAGGGTATCATTGTTATATGATGATGAGGTGGTTTCTGGGTTTTGTTTCTGCAACTAGGCGCATATTAAAGAGCTCGAGGAAGAAGTGAAGCTCCTCAAGAACCTGTCCCACCTCAATATCGTGGTGAGTAGATACGAGACCGATAACAGATTACATCATTTGCTTGAACGCTAGACCATAGTTGTTTGATCTACTTTCTGTGGTTTGAGAAGAGGTACCTTGGGACCGTCCGGGAGGAAGACACCCTGAATATTTTGCTGGAGTTTGTTCCTGGAGGGTCTATTCAGTCGCTTCTCGGAAAACTTGGTTCATTCCCGGAGGCAGTAAGTAACCATCAATCCGTGCGGTTTGCTGTGATTTTATGGCACGAGAGAAACTGATCTTTCGGATATGTTGATCAGGTCATTAGGAAGTACACTAGGCAGATTTTGCAAGGGCTGGAATATCTGCATAGCAATGCAATTATACATAGAGACATTAAGGTACAAACTCTAAAGCCTGAACATGTAACCTCTGTGTTATTGTGCATTTGGTCGTGCTCCTTATCTTTATGATTCTGAGTTTTTAAAATTTATTTTCAGGGCGCAAACATTCTTGTTGATAACAAAGGGTGCATTAAACTTGCCGATTTTGGGGCATCTAAGCAAGTTGCCAAGTTGGTGAGTTCGATGTTCTATGTGCTGCTGAGGTAGAGCAGATAATTTGTATGGCCAGTTTCTTTTTAACAGATTAGGAACATACAACGTTCATGCACTCCTCACTCGAGACAACTGATTTGAGATCGAAATAATATTTTGCAACATAGTAGCACATTCCAAATCCCCATGTGTAGTCATGGCATCAGATTATGAATTCTTAGCTATAGCACTGACTATAACATTAGGGAGCTGAGTTTGGTTTTGTGCAGGATTACATCCAAGGATAAAGATATCGTTTGCTAAACTTGCATTTTCTAAGTAAAATAAAAGCATGTATTAGGGATGACAAGGAAACAAAATAATGCTGGGCTCTGACTTGGAATGCTAACGAAATTTTATTATATCCTTGGAACATATGACCATAGGAGGTCCTGCAAAATGAAGTAGAATTCTCGTAAATTGAAATAGAATAGAAATGTTTGATAATGTAAAGTAAGAAGGTGATATGTGCGTGCCTGGCGTGTGATTTTTTTTTTACCAATGTTGCTCAGCAATCACAATATTTCAAAAATCGAGTGATCTGACCACGGTTATAGGTTTCCCAGGCATATCTGAATAGTAATTTCTCACTTGAGCATTTTATCAGCCTATATCCCCCCAAGGACAACATGGCATATCTAAATAGTAATTTCTCACTTGAGCATGTTATCAGCCTATATCCCCCCAAGGACAACATATTATTATTATTCTCGTTTTCTTCTTACGGGGTAGCATAATCTTATTTTACTGCGCCCAGCCTCCTAGCTTTACCGATTCAATATGATTACTGCTTTCATGAGAAAACTCTTAGCATGGAAGTATTCTTCATAACTATAAATCGTGTTTTGCATCACAATTGTGTATAAGGTCTCTGCCTGCTGCAATTTTATTTATCATTAGTAGATGTGATTGTTCTTTCATGTATTTTCTTTGTGCAATTTATTCCCATGTCAATGCACTTACAGACAATGTTCAATACTTTTGTGTCAGGCTACTATGACAGCAGCTAAAACAATGAAAGGCACGCCACATTGGATGGCGCCTGAAGTAATTGTCGGGAGTGGGCATACCTTGTATGTGAAACCCTCTCAGTACCTTAATTATTGCCTTTTGTTTTTAAATTTGGACACATCCAAACTCTGTCACTAATTAATCCAGAATACTAATTTTCAGTTCCACATTTTCCCAATACTTTAAGAAATAAAAATGTGAAATGTTTCAATGTTATCTTAGAAAGTAAAACATTTGTAGCAAATCATGCATCTGGTTTGCAACTATCCACTACTAGAATACTAATTTTCAGTTCCACATTTTCCCAATACTTTAAGAAATAAAAATGCTAAATGTTTCAATGTTATCTTAGAAAGTAAAACATTTGTAGCAAATCATGCATTTGTAGCAAATCATGCATCAGGACAATATGTCTCCACCTGAGTTACATAAATTGTGCCCATATGAGCCTACAAGTCGAGATATTCATTTGTTTATGTGGTACTGTCCAAGAACAGAACAAGCTGAGCAGCAAGCTTTTTAAAAGTATAATGTTACTGTGAGATAATCAACTAGTTCAGTAATTTTTCTTTCAAATATGTTCGCTTGTTATTGTCTCCAGTTGATTCTTGTGGATGTCTAACTTGTAGCAACCTATGTAGAAGAAAAAACTATTTCATCCATGTGATTCTCTGTTAGTTCTTATATTATGAGCTCATCCACACCCTTCCAATCTCTCAGCTCTGCTGATATCTGGAGTGTGGGGTGCACAGTAATTGAAATGGCTACTGGTAAACCACCATGGAGCCAGCAATATCAGGAGGTAAACTTTATCCTCCTAGATCCTAAAGAAATGATTTTTTTTGGTTATTCATTGCACTAACAAAATCTTTTCAGGTTGCGCTTTTATTTCATGTTGGAACCACAAAGTCACACCCACCAATACCTGAACATATCTCGCCAGAGGCTAAAGATTTTCTGCTGAAATGCCTGCAGAAGTATGCCCATGATTGTCATACCTTTCACTTAATTAATAACTTTGTCTAAATAGCATCACCAAACTTCCTGCATTAGTTTTCTGACTGTGTTGTGGTTATCTTTTAGGGAACCAGAGCTTAGGTCAAGTGCGTCAGATTTATTAAAGGTATATTCTATTTGATTTGCTGTGTTTTAAATGTTTGCATGGTTTTAAGTGTCTGATGATGTTATTTTTTTGTTTGTTTGTAAATTGACATCTTAAACTTCTTCTTGCAGCATCCATTTGTCACCGGAGAATTTGATGACCGGCAGCTACTCAATCGCTCTGCACCGAAGGTTGGATTGCTAGCATAATGATAGGATTTTCTCAACTTCTTTGGCTTAGTTATAACTTAAACTCTAAACAATGACACAGGATGCTTCTGTTAATGAGCTTCCTGCACATGACGCGGACGCACCAATAGAGTTGTAAGTATTCCTCTAATTTCAGAGTTTGCTGCATTCTCCACAATCACATTTCTATTTTCATGAACGGGCAACTTATGTAATCGCTTCCAGGGGTTTGAATCATTCTGGCAACTGGTCTACTATTAATTCCAACAGATCATCAAAAATCAAACCCTTATGGGAGGGTAGCTGTGATGATGATGACATTTGTGAGTTTGCTGATAAAGATGACCACCCAGCTGTTGGATCTGTAAGAGTTTACTTGAGCTGTTAACTTCTCTAAGAATTTAGTTTGATCTTTCACTGTGCATTTCAAAATTGAAGTATGAAGTATGAACAAAGTTTTTATGTCCTCATGTTCATTTTCTGCATCTGTCAATTCCAGAGCTACAATCCTATGTCTGAACCATTTGATGACTGGAAAAGCAAGTATGACATAAGCCCAGAGAAAAGTTCCCATCAGTCAAGGGAATTCGGTGGATTAGCAAAGCATACTGAAGGCAGCATGACCGAAAATGATTTTACCTTCCATCGCGAGGGAAGTTGTGAAGATGACGATGTACTTACCGAGTCAAAAATAGAAGCATTTCTTGACGAAAAGGTACTAAGCATTTAACGAGACCACACACATTCAGTACTGGTAGTACTTAAATGATATTTACTGGTTTTCTTGTCAGGCCCTTGATCTGAAGAAGCTACAGACACCTTTATATGAAGAATTCTACAATACAGTGAATGCTGGTAATTCTCAGGTAGTTGATCAACCTTCCAATGGAAAATTCACAAATAGTCCGAAATTACCCCCTCGTGGAAAGTCGCCTCCAAGTAAGATGAGAGGAGGTCCAGCAGCGGCAACACCTTGTGACAATAATTTGAACTGTACGATACCTGAGAGCTGCAGCAAGCAATTCTCAAGAGACAGTGTAGATAGCAGCCGGATATTGAGAGAAATAGCTTCCCCTCAACTCAATGAGCTTGGGGATAAAGTTCATATTGATGTCCAAGAGAGCACAAGGTTTGTTACTGTACCTAACCTTGCTTCGAAACTGAAACTTTATTCTGCAAAACCTTAACCAACCTAACTAGAGCTTAAGCTCCTTGTTCATTAACTTATGTGAAATGCTAGTTTTTTGGGTCAGTTTGCTCTTGCGTGCATTGAGTCTTGGCTAGAACCGGTCCATGATCCTAACTGGGGACCTATTTGTGTTAACAGCATCAGCTTCGCTGAGAGGCAACGTAAGTGGAAAGAGGAGTTGGACCAGGAGCTTGAGAGGGAAAGAGGTAAGTGTAGCTTTCGTCTCCTAAACAAGTCGGCTCATGAAATATTATGTTGACTGTTATCATTTCACCAACAGTGATGAGGTTAGCTGGCGGTGGTAGAACACCATCCCCAAATAGAGGGCCCACCAGTGGGAAACGAGAGCGCCATCCTGCTCATTGAATATACAGCTACACTCGCTCCTTCATTTCGTCCCACAGTGACTGATGATAGCTATACAATGCTAGTAATTGGCGGCAACAGCAGTATAGTCTGCAAGGCTTGATTGTTTGCCATATACTGCATAGCTAGATGGCTGCCCGATCAGGTTGGTGCAGGTAGATCATCTTTGAACTTTGAAGCCAAGTGGGTTAGGGCAGTCATCTGGGCTCATGGCCAGGATCATAGCAGTGATGCTGCCCAAAGAATGGTGTACTAACCTGGAGAACGCTGTGCTGACAGTTTCTGCCAAGGCAGCATTTTTCATTCTTTTCAGTGCTATATGTGCTGTTTCAGTCACATGGTTTATATTGAGGCCTATATTGAAACAAAGTTTGTTGTATAGATTTTGGGTTGGCAAGCAATATGGGGCTTGGTTTTGTATGGAGCTTGCTTTTGAAAGCGTGTAATAAGCCAAGTAATGCAAATTATGGAAGACTTCGTTTGTTGATTCTGAGCTTTTCAGGCACTACAATTGCGGCCATCTGCTTCAATGTACACTGCAGTTGTAATCCTGAAAGCATTATGTGCTATTGATAGTTTGATACTGATATGATCTGTCTGGCTGTGTGTGTTCCGCGTTTTCCTTGACGTCTTTTGCAAGGACATGTTTCGAGTACTATATAGTGCATATACAAGATTGTTTAGGGTTGAAGCTTAATTTTGGTGCAAAATGCCAATAGTCTTCTGTACCGATACAAAATGCTATCTTAACTGATACTACCATAATCCAAGTAGTTGGACACTTGAATCCTAAGAAAAAAGTGGTTGTGTACTCTCTTTCATTTCCTATTTTAAACAAAAGAAATTACACGTTAACACCTATAGAACTGATCTGCAGACTGCAACTAGCCGGAGAAATGTTTTATTTCACAAGGAAAATCTTAGATTGTTGTAGATTCCAATTTAGTCACGAAGCTATACACCTATGTCAAGGCAGTCAAGTTTGACTTTTCAGAAAAAAACTATACACCTTATATCAAGAAACAAAGGGAGTATAGTTTACTGTATGTCTCACTGACCGTCATCACGTGCCACGTCAGCCTGACAATGCGCCCGTCTGATCAGAAATATCGTCAACCGACCTACCAACCTACCCGCCATGTTCCAAAATATAAGATGTTTTTAGGTGTTTCACATGTTGTCTAGATTCGGGTTTAAATGAGTGAGCATATACCCTAAAACGTGTCTATATACACATGTGAATATGGAAAAGGTCTAGAACATTTAAAACATTTTGTATTGTGGAATGGAGAGGGTACCGGTCCAGCTCTCGTACATTCGCCTATCACATTATCGCAATTAAAAAAAAAATGCAATTTTCTAATTCAAAGTTACTACTTACTTACGGTGACATAGAATAAAATGCCACTACATTTTTCCTTTTCCTAGTTCTCCACATTTCATCATCAGCATGAAACATTACCACTATGTTTTTCCTTTTCCTAGTTCTCTAGGTTCTTCACGTGACACATACTCTAAAATAGCAGGTACATGAACAATATGAAATTTACATGTCATGACTTCTTCAATCCATGCACCAAAACACAAAAATGGTATCATGGCATATTGGAAGTTTTGGATGCTTCATAATTTCTTTCCAAGAAGCTTCATAGTTTCTTTGCAAGGAATAGACATCAACACAAGATAAAATTCCATTAAATCAACCTTTATTACCTATATAAATTATAAATATTGACATAGGAGGGAGTACTATAGTAGCCTTGTCCTTTCACAGGAAAACGCGCATCTTCACAGTTCACAGGGGCCAAATCGAGAAAGTAGCACTCCTCCTCCCCTGCCCTTCTCCAAATCTCCTCCATCTTCGCCGTTCCCATAGCCGCCCTCTCTACCATCTGCCTCCGCCATGGCCCAGCCCGCCTTCCTCTCCTCCCTCCGCTCCCGCCTCCGGTCTCCGCCGCCGGCCCCTCACGTCCAGCCCCGACGCGCGTACCACGTCGAGCTCGGCGCACGCGAGAAAGCGGTCAGCCCTCTCCTCCCCGTCCCCTTCTCTTTTCCCCGTGTCGATTCGATCGCAGGATTGTAAGGATAAGTTTACTTTTCCTCGCCGCGATTTCCGTGTTAGGAATCACATATCGTGTCTGTATGTATCCGCGCAACCTCGAAACACATGGCCTCGATCTGATTTGAGACCGGCGGGAAGTTGTGGTTACCGATTATAGATTGTTTCCTGCACTTGATGGGTGATAATAGGCGAGACGGGAGCATCGTAGAGGGTTTTCGGCTTTATTCAAAGTGATTGGCGATTTGGCGTCAAATTTAGGCGCCGTGTGCCGACTGGATTCACTAGCTAGGTTTGCGAACTGCATTGGTGGTGCTTAATGATGATGCCTACGAGGTTACCAGCGTGATAGGAGACGATTTATCTGACGTTTATGCATATTAGGAGTGTGCTTTGTGTTTATTACATAATGCATACGAAGGTATGTGCCATATATCAAGTTGAATGATGCAAAAGGCAACATATCGTTTGCATCCTTGTTCGCACAGAAGCTATGTGCCATACATCAAGTTGAATGATGTCAGAATCTATCAGTGTAATGCCTCCGTTTGCTGATCTTTAGTTGTTTGTATCGCTGCCACAGTGTTTATTGCCACGGTAGTTCAGTGTTTCTCACAATCTCACTATGTAGGCAACTTAAGAACTCTATCTTAAATTCTAGGATGGTGCAAGTAGTTGCTGTTGAGGTTCTGGGCTCCCTCTTAACAGAATAATCACATTATAGGTAGCGCTGGAATACATGATCTTGTGTCTTGTTCTTTTTTCAGCAATTCAGTTGGTTCTAAGCTTTTCATATGAGCATATTATTTTTGTTGCAAACTTTATGTGAAGGCTCGTTGTACAAGCATTCTCCCTTGGTGTTACTGTTATTAGATTACATAACATACCACAAGCCTGCAAGTTAACAGCAACTTGCAAAGTAGCGTTTAGTTTCTCACTTTTAAATTGTGCTAGTTTTTAATGTTCCTTACTTTTGAGATTTTTATATTATTTTCATTAATCTGCACTGTGTGTTTCTCTTTCCTCCCATCACTTGGTTTTGACTCTTCATTACTTGCAGCTTTTAGAGGAAGATGTTGCTTTGAAGAGGTTCAAATCATTCAAGAACAATGTGAAACAGGTCTCCAAGATTGGGAATGTTCTCACTCTCGTTGTTTTTGCTGGTACGTATCTTACTTTTGGTTTTTTCTTAGCACTTCTTATTTTTGTATATTGGATCTTTAACTTTTACGGACTGCATTGGGCAATAATTCATGATTCAGTTTGTAAATAGACGTTTGCCACTTGCCCTACTTTATATACTTGTTATCATCTTTTAGCTGTTCAATTTATGAGGTAAGGATGTTTGAAGACGTTGGTAGTAAGTCTCTACTTTTTTAAATAAGTTTGTAGTGGAGTTTTGCTATTGTAGGGGAAATGGTAGTATGTTTCGTTTCTTATTGACGTACATGTCTTCCATATTCAGTTCCTTGGATTAGAAGCTATTGCTCTAATACCCATGTTTACCACTGAAGCCATGTTTGTCTACTGTTTATCATTTCAAGCTATTCAACATAGGCTATGTTAGTTAGTTTTTGAGCAGTACAATATAGGCTAGGATGTTCCACGGGCTTAATCTTGTAATACTGTAGTACAGTTGGCAAGTGACAACTCTAAGTGGTAGATCTTTATCATATGAATTCTGGCAACCCCATCCCTCTATTATTACACACTTGCTTATTTTCCTTCTGGAGTTCTTGTACTGACCATGGAGTATATTATACAACATTGTTTCGTCAGCGCTGACTTTCCATTTTTCAAATAGCATTTACGTATTGCGTATCTGCGTTTCAGTTGTCAAATGGCATTTGAAAAGGACTGATACTGTGTAGTGTCTTTGTTTCAGTTCAGTGTTGAATTCTTGTCACTGCGAATAGCAATTACATAACATAGAAGGATGATACATGTTTTTAGAGACACATCTTCCTTGTATCTCCGATTCTCTGTAATGTATGGTTGTTAGTCATCCTACCATGGCCATAGGAATTGATTGTCTGAAAATTCACATCAAAGTTACTTAACATCTTAGCGATTTTCAGGGTAACCATAGTCCTTGAAACATGTTTTTTCTTAAAGCGTGCAGTTGGTTTGAGTAAAGTTTGTTTTAAATACTGGTAAAATTCAAATAATCCTTGAAGTCTAGAAACATGTTGTGCATTTCAGTACACAGTAGGTTTCAGCTAGCTGTTGTCCTTTGTACTAGTTGATCAGGTCCGCCAGGATGCAGCTTTTTAACCAGATAACTAAATTTCTTGATTTTTTTGAAGAAAAATCACAGAATGCTACTAGACCTTTTCCGGTGTAGAGCAAATATGGAATGTATGCTTTATTTTGTATCTGATTATGGGTGATTCACTTCACAGCTGCGCTGACTGATGTTTGTTTTCTTGTTTTGTTGCGCAGCCTGCAGCTATGAGATTGTTGCACTGGTGACAAGCACGCAATGAAGGAGATGCAATCTTGTGCGAGTGCTTAGATCTACCAGAAAGTGTTTCATCTCATAAACTGGCATTTTACCAGCACTCGTTTTGGAGCTTCCTTTGTCGATCTTATCATGTACAATAAAACAAACTAGGTTGACCTTATTCGCCCATCACTTGCTAGTTTCTCTGCCTATTTGTTACTTGTATATCCGGAGGAGCCACTCTGCTATAGACGATGTTTCAATAAATTCTTTGCCTGGGATCTTCCGTTATTCCTTTATGTCTGATCAGTATGCGATTTCCTTGTGTTTTATTTTATCCGTAATCTGGGTCCTTTGCGCAGAGCAACGATGTGTGTAAAATGATCTACCTGCTTTTTCAATCAACTCTGACATCCTTGACATAGAATGCCTTTATTGTATTTAGTAATAAGGAAATTATAAATTTCAACACTCCATCTTTTCACTATTATAAGACCTTTTAGATATTTCAACTTGGTACAGATCAAAATGAATTGACACGCTAAAACATTTTTCATAAAAGCTAAAAGGTCATATAATAGTAGATGGTATTACTAGTAAATTTTCAGCTTGGGTCACTTAAATAAAATGAAACAAAGTTCCTTAGAACGGCAACTGAAGTTGCTTCAGAACGCCAGGATTGGGAGATTAAATTTTGTTCCAAGAATGGATAGGGTTAGTTTTCTTCACTCCATTCCATCCCAAATCCTAGCCTTTCCCTCTTAGATCGGACGGCATGGACCAGCCGAAAGTCCAACACAAAAAAACACTCTGCTTAAATGCTTTACCCTCTGGCTTGGAAGTCTTGAACCGATAAGGAGGGGAAGAGACGACCGTAAAACCCCGGCGACGAGCAGCCATGGCGACGAGGGTGTGGGCAGCGGCCGCGGCCGCGGCCTTAAACCCAACTCTCCTTCCCCACTCGTCTTCCCCTCGCCCGACCCGGTCCGCCCCCTCCACGCGTCCTAGCACCGGGCACCTCCTCCGCCTGCGCAGCCGCCGGCCGCGGCCGGCCAAGGTCGTGTGCCGCCGCGCCAAGAACGCCGCCTTCGAGGAATACAAGTTCCCGGACCCCATCCCGGAGTTCGCCGAGCAGGTCAGAGAGCCCCTGTCTTTCCGCCATTGATTCTTCTTGCGGCCATTCCTGCTGTGTGTGTAACCCATTCGTGCGGCGCCTCTGTCAGGAGACGAGCAGGTTCAGGGAGCACATGACGTGGCGGCTGGAGCAGAAGAAGGAGGAGTACTTCGGTGAGCACGTTGAGGAAATCGTCGACGTCTGCACCGAGGCACGCATCCATTCGGTTCACTTGTTCATATAGTAGCATTTTGGCATTCTGTTCTAGGATGACATATTGTAGCATTTTGGCATAAAATTAATAAATGGTTGTGCGACAAGATAATTGAGAAAATTGTACTCAGACGGAGTAGAAAATAACTGACACTAAAAAGAACATATGTGTCTTGGAAATTAGTAAGCAAATGAGATGTCCTGAATTAGCTGGGGAGTGAACACTGAAACTTCCTCTTGGAAATCCAAGCATTTCTAGGATAGTTCAAACGGACGCTAGCATTGTTTGCAGACACCGGTAAAGTGGCTCAAACAGCCGTAGTTTATGGATGTTGTAAAGCATGTTTATAGCTAATATCATTAGGATTGGTTGGGGGTACAAACGGCAGCTCCAAGACACTATGCAAGGTATGCAGGTAAACTTGAGAATGTCCATCATGATACCCGTGCCACAATAATCCCCGTCTTGTCAGCTATCATCGGTTACAACTTCGCTTAGCCTGAATTTCTGCAATGTTTGTTCACATGATGTTAGCTTTACCATTCTCCAATCCAACCTGTCTCTAGATAGGTAATATTAGGATTGGTTGGAGGCACAAACTGCAGGTATCGGACACTATGCAATATATGCAGGTAAAACTTCAGAAAAACTGTTTCGATTATGATATCCATGCGAAAATAATCAGTATTGTCAGTTGTCGCCGGTTAAAACTTACAGCCTAGCTTGGTAGTAGAATTTTGTTACTGGCTTACTGTATGCTCACATGCTATGAGCTCTGTCAATCTTCAATCCAGCCTATGTACGCAGTGTTTCTTTTTGGACACAATACAGTGTTTCTTTTTTTTTAGATAAAGGGAGTTTTATTACTTAAGAGTTTTAAGCATTAATACAGTGTTTCTTGAAGGCTGCACACAATACAGTGTTATTTTTTGGATTATTTATGCACACAGCAATTTTACATTAAACGCGACAACATTGCGCTGCTCTTTCAGCCAGTCAAAACCCGGCAAAGCACTGAGTAAGATGTGATTGTGAATTCCAGGTCTTGAGCACTTTCTTGCAACACGAATACTGCGGACCCGGGACACTCCTGGTTCACCCGTTCCTGGACATGAAGGGCGAGCTCAAGGAAAAGGGGCTCCCCGGCGCGCCCCAGGCCGCACGCGCCGCCATCGCGTGGGCTGAGAAGAACATCGACAATGACTGGAAGGCGTGGACTGGAGATTATTAGCGCTAGTTTCCCGCTGTAATCTTCTCTCTGCTGTATCTGTTGTTGTACCCGTAGTAGTTTTGATGTTTCAGTGTAGACTTGTTGAATCTAGACTAGTCGTGTTTATCGGATCTCGAGCTTGTGAAATGCACAGAATTTATATTGTGGTCTCGATGGTGAAGGCCTGCTGATCGTTTTCTTCTTCTCTGAATCATGGTGAAACTAGCATGGTACGTGTCTGAATTTACTGTTCTCTGAATCTCTGACGATGACTGGCAGCTTAACTTACGTGAGTTGAGTACTAAGTATTGGCTTAATGTGCCGGCCATCCTTCTCTACCAATACCATTAGTGCCACTTGATCGTCCTCCTTCTCAAGCTGCAGGTCGTCAGATTTTCACAGACGGTGGCAGCAGCTCGATGATCATCCTTCTCCTTTTCTGTTAAACTTACTACTCCAGTATTGGCTAATGCGGCAGGGCATCCTTCTCTAATCTCTACCATTACCACTTGATTCATGCTGCAGCCTGCAGGTCGTCAGAAACTCACAGGACGGAGCGTTCGACATCCATGCTATTCCGTGCCGCGGCAGAAGCGGCGGCAGGCACCACCACGATCACGATGGCATCTCATGCAGACGCACTTAACTTCCTCGCAGCAGGCCGCGCGCTGACCGGTGGTCGCCGCCTGTTCTCCACAGTTGATTCAATGGAGAGGAAGGACCCGGCGTTGATGAGCTCCTTTTGCGAGGAAGGACCAATCCATTGAAGGAGGCTGGCTGGAGGAAGCAGGCGACTTTCGTACGTACCTATGGTGGCTCTTCTTCCTGAAATGCCGCCGTGGGCGAGCTCCATCTCTGAGCTCTGACTGACGGATCATCAAGACGTGAAACCAAGTTGGTGCGTCTTCGCCGCTGGCATGCTTCTTACACTGCTTGCTTCCCGATCTACAGTACTACAGTGAGTTAGGTGAAGTGTGATGCTGCCGACAGCCGACTGGAGCGACGCGACCCGTGAGCACCTCAATGCCATCTTGGATACCATGTCCATTAAAGGCAACAAGCATATTGGTATGTGGCCCTCTCCTCCTTTTTTCTAACTTCATCTTCCTCGTATTATGATCTAGAGATCTCTACGATCTACGGTTGCTTGTACTAATAAGGATGATACCATTCAGTAGAAGAGGATCGTGCTCTCAACTTCAATCTGAATCGGCTTACCGAATGACGAAATTAAGGCTTGTTTGATTCATAGGATAGGAAAAGTGTAGGAATAGGAAATCCATAGGATTGGAATGTCATGTCTAGTTGAATCCTATAGAAAGAGTAGTTGTGTTTGATGGAGCAAAGGAATTGTAAAAAGAGGTTCAAGTGAATGTTAGAATTCCTATGGGATGTAGTTCAACGATTCCTATGGGAAAAATTCCTATAGGAATCAATCCTATGAATCAAATGACCAATGTAGGAAAATTTCCTATAGGATAAATTCCTTTAAAAATACTATGAAATTCCTATGAATCAAATGAGCCTTGCCTTTTATCCTTTTGAGTTGCCACGTGGATACCAAATTTCTTTTCTTTTTAATCGATATATAGTACTCCAGCAGGTTACAAAAGGCCATTTTTTATTAATAGAGGGACGGGCCACAAAGAGACGTTTTTACATTAACTAAACTAAAAGAGACATAGATAAGCGCCAACACCGGCGGCCTACTCCAGCTCGTCACCGTCGTCGAGGTCAATGTACAACGGCGTCGTCCACCTCCACGGATGAGCCGGTGGCATATGGGGTGGCGGCGTAGGCAGGTACTCCTACTCCAGCCGTTGTGAGGAGACCAAGGCATCCCAACACATGTAGCTCTACGGGGAGAGGGGAAGCTTGCTCCTTCTCCAGCCCTGCCACCATGGCTCGTGGGTCTCCATGACAGTGTCGTGGAGGACCCGAGCGAGGTCGTCCAATCGCCCTACCTCGTTGTGAGCGGCCGTGTGGATGGACTCCTCGAGGACCTTCTGGAGCACGGGGTCGTTCTCCAGGTTGTACGCCTCCTCCTTCACCACGGGGTACAAAGGTGGCGATGGAGCACATGTTGCGCAGGAGCGCGGCAATGGCGAACGAGTTTGGCTACGTAGTTGCGGCGGTGGAGCTCGAGCGCGAATGTGCGATGCAGGATCCGGTGTGTGTGGTGGATCTGGAGCATGCGAGAGGCACCACCGACGGCAGATATTGTGCTCGTCACGGAACCACGTGTCTCAATCCAGGGAGTCCTAGGCAAAAGTTTCTTTTTTATATTAATACTAGTTAGTTAGTATGAAAGTTTTCTTAAAAAATCATTTCTCAAAGCCTTTTTAAGCGATGCAAGATAGTAGAATGAGATCGAGCACTCAATTCGCGCGGAGGCGCAGTTGACACGAGCACCCGACGTCCGACGAGAAAGGAATCCGTGACCGTGAGGCGCGTCCCCCGTGTGAAGCACCAAACCCGGAGATGGGAGACGACGCTTGACGCGTGAGCAGTGCCCTAACTGGCTGACTCCCTGTCCCTGGGAAGGGACGCACGTACGGTCAGGAACTCAGGATCAATCGGTACGCCCTGCCGACTGCCGTGTAGACTACCCAGCAGATGGGATCTTGACCATCCGTGACCAATCATGTCATCTCGCACCTCCAAGTGCTCTCTAAAATGCTGCCCTGCCTTGGTCCGACGACCCCACATGCCAGAGGGTGAAAGGTTTTTTATCCATACGATATGTAGGTCCAAGTGGTCTGCGCTACGTGATTTTCGTGGGGTTCCGACCCCGTTGAAGAGAACTTTCTGGTATATTGGATATTTAAGAAGGAACAAACAGTTTTTTTTGCTTACCACACCTCGGTTTCATTGAGCTACTAGCGAACATGATCAACGGGAATTAGGTCTACGTGAACCTATTTCCAAAATTTGGCCATGAATATCATATTTTTTTTTAGTATGTTTGAGAAATTATGAAACACAATTACGTCCGACCAGCTTCTGCATGCTTTGATCGCCGAACTTTAGATTGTTCTGATTTGTTTTCACCCCTCAAGGGGTTGATCTTGGTCCAGTGATAATGAAATTCGATCCTCGGTGCATCGCGTGGAAACAAAATTGGGTAGGTATTGATTACAAACTTAGACATTTAATTATCATAAAAATATATGAAAGTTTATGGCCTACGGGAAGATTATGAATGTTTATGAGCTACGTGAAGATAAGGGAATGAGAACCAAGGATGTAAAAACGGGACCCGTTTGTGCCACTTTTACTTTTTTGCATTCCTAACGAGTAACGAGAAACAATTTTCCAAGTCTCTCAAATAGATCTTGGTTAAGATATTCCCTCCCATAGAACTTTTTCTAAGTCTCTCCAAAATGCTTCTTATGGAAGCAATTTTCACTACAATATTGGAATTAACATCAAAGAACCAAATTTCGATGTTCATTGTATGTTGAATTTTCATGAGTCAACAATGCTCACCTCGTTGCAATCGATAACCACCCCCGCAATGGTTTCACAATAAGTATATAATATGTGCTCTACACAGCCGGAGATTAATACAAATGAGATATATACTTCACATAATGCAAAATCCCATTAAGTGGTTATTTAGTTTGTCTATATTGACATGCAAGTTATTCACAATCTATTATTTTAGCCAAGCAATTGGCCGTGTCATCCCTACAAATATTTAATAAATATTGTACATATCATCAACAAAAAGAGGTATTATGTTCTGGGTGGATTGTTGTCAAATACACAACAATTTCCCGTTAATTTAATTTAATCTCTCAACTATAATAGAATCTCTCATATTATTATCGATAAATTTAGATTTTATGTGTTTTATAATTTTATTTACACGTTAAAATTTCTAAAGAGATTTTCGTTGCAACGCGTGAGTTATTATACTAGTTTTTGAGATGTTAACCAACCAAATAAAGACCACTATCCCATCCCCCGATCGTGTCCTTCTTTCCCGGATCAAAATTCACACTGCACCTGCTGGCTATACAATCGATCATATGCATTCTCAGTTGGCCTAGCGATGGGATACCCTATTTCTGGGCCAAACTCTAATTCCCAAAAAAATCCAAAATCAGATGAACCATAATATTTCGCAATTGGGCATGCTGAAAGATGACGCATTTTAAGCAATATTAAAGATTTGGCTTGAAATAATACATATAAATAAACTACTCATTTAGTTTTCAGGCACAAAATCTATATAAGCAATACTTAACTAAGTGCACTACCAAGTTAAGTAGACAAGATGGACACAAGAGATATCTCTCAAGTGAAAAATAAGATATATATAGAAATTCAAACTTCAAGGATATCACAAAGAAATTAGCACAGACACACCAAGACGAAAATGTAACACAATGTTCACGTCCATGAAGGAAAACTACACATTGTTGGAGAGAGTGGGTTACCACGAAGGACTCCCCCGGATGAAATCTCACCTTCTTCTGTTAGCCCGTTCACAAAGTCAGGGGACTTTTCTTTATGGCTAGATTTTTCTCCAACCCTAGAGATGGCAAGCTCCGCAACCACTTCACAATCTCCACGAAAGAAAAACCTGAGCCTCTTTACAAACTTCCATGAAGAGGCAACCACAGTCACGATCACCAAACTGTTTATGAGAAACACTCTCTAATAGTAACAAACTCACGGGTTCTCACTCAAACGAACCAATGCGGATAGCTCAAACCGATGCAACAAATGTGAAGCAAGAATAGCAAGGATGCTCAAATACTTCTTTCTAAAGGGGTCAATCAATGACTCCAAGGCTAGCTAGATTCCAAGGGATTCGCTTCACTTAGAAGAGGATTTAATTATGGATTAGTAGATCTAGATCTTCTCTCTGTTGGACCTCAGAAGGTTGCAAGAATCATTGGAGAAAATAAGGAGAAGTAAGGTTTTAAATGTAAACAATGGTGGGAAAAACGTGGTCAAGAAACCTCGTACTCTTTGGGGAAGAAGACCCCTTCTATAGGACACAAGGAAATCTTTCCCTTATGCAATTTCGCCCCCTTATGATTCAGTTCAGAATTCCGGACAAACAACATAAGCTATTTACCTTGGCTTATTTTGAACTTAGAATGCTAGAAAATAAAAAAAACATACAAACGAAAAAGTGATATCATTTGCATACGAACTCCGTTTTCGTGAACTTGGCCTTGTTTTGAGGATAACAAAAAGGCCTACTTTCTCACAAAGAGAAACACAAAATACAAAAAGGGATAAAAACTAATAGAAAGGCTTGACCTCGGTATAAATGAAGAACTTGCAAAACCTCCAACCTCAGAAAACACGACATGGTTTTCATATAAATTCTGTTTTTGATGAACTTGAGATTGTCATGAACATAAAAACAAGCTAAAAAACCTCACATATAAAAAATCCAAATAACACCCAAGCAAGATGATTCCAAGAATGTGAATGTTTGAACTCTTTACGAACAATGCGACCGGTCTACTCACCATAGAGACCCCCATGATAGTTTGATCGTTCAACCTGTTACTCGATCTCTCAATAACCAACTCGAGACCAGTACAATAGAAAATATCAATGTTTTATCTTTGGTATAGATGATGAATATCATGTCTGCCTCAATATGGAACAAATTTCTTGATTGCGTTCGCTTGGTGAAAACTGGCAAATTGTTCCTTGTACTCCACAATGGGAAAATATCACTTAGAAATATCCTTAAATATCCATTATACCAAAATGGAAGGCAAGATTCAAGCATATACTTTCTTCAAGATGCTTATCTTAAACTTGCACTTGTAAAGCTTGACGATGTCTTCCTTTTGATACTAGCTCGTGTAAAGATACATAATCCCATGAAGAAACACCAAACACATGTATCAGAAGTTAGTTGACAAAAACAATTGACAATTGATTACCATACCTTAGAGATCATAGATCTCACTTGGTACACCATCTACGCTATGTGTTGGTTAAAATGAATCCAACACTTTGACTTGGTCCACCTAGTATATTTTTTCTCTTCAATACGAATATGTCTTAAAGATAAACATTAGTTGTTGGGGGAATCATAACCCGGTAGGCCCACCGACCTAGAAGATAAGCCGGCCTGGCAGGAGCCTGGGTCGGATCAAGCATGGGCAGGGTCCCACGTAAGCCGGTGCGCAACGTGTGCCTTGGCCCGCGAGACAAGGAGGATCCAGAAGGCTGGAGACCAAGTACAAGACGGAGTCCTGACAAGGAAGGCGAAGACTTAGAGGGTTTAAAGTAGAGTCCGGGTACGATTGCAACCCGGATCCCGCCTTGTACCTCCAGCGAGACCCACCGCCTATATAAGGAGGTCTCCTGGTTCCTAGAAGGTTAACCTTTTACCAGATAGCAAGTACCACCATTGTAATCTCGAGACCCGGAAGCCAAGGCGTCGAGTCCTCGAAACCCATATCAATAAAGCAGTAGCAGGAAGTAGATCTTTACCTCAAGACGAGGGGCCGAACCTGGGTAAACCCTTATTTCCCCACGCCACACTAGACAAGTTTCAGATGTCAGAAGTCGCTATGTCCCAACACTAAGTTTCCACCCGGAAACATCTGTCGTGACAATCCCACGACAGTTGGCGCCCACCGTGGGGCATGCGGCAAAGAACATCGTCATTGTTGGAGAAGCGCGGAGCGGTATGGAAAACCTAGCTATCGGTCAGATCTACATGCTTCCAGGAGGGGAGCGGATCGTGGACGACTTTGGATGGAAAAAAGAGGCAGATCAGTTGGAGACGGGATCTATGATCATCTTTGGTCAGATCGATGTTTTCTTCAGCGTAATCCGGTCCACCGGAGCCGGCTCAGATCAGTATGAGCCGGAATACGAGTCGCAGTCCGGGTCAACCATCATGGCCCAGACAGATGGAGAAGAGTCCGTCGAATCTCCAGAGTGCGAGATCATGACTGAAGAGGAAGAGGCGGCGATCCAAGCCTTACAGGATTCCGTCGTCACACAAGTAAACATGTCAGATCTGGATACGGATACCGAGTCAATTTTACCGCTGTTCGAGGATCGTTGGGGATTCGGACTTGAGGAAGAAGATCACCCGGTGTCGCCGGGTCCCGTGCGCCATATGACGGTTCACGTGGTGACCACGGCTCAGCCGGCTGACAGAGTGACGACTTCGGTTAGTGATGAGAATAGCGCGGAGAGGACCGCCAGATTGAACAGAGATGCTTGGGACCAGAGTCAGCTTGGCATGCCGGCTACGGCGTATGCGCCACCCAATCCCAATACCGGAGCAGTTTTACCGACCTTCAGTGCGGCGTTGCAGACACAGACGCCAGCGCCCGGGACGGCTTTCACGAACCCGATCCTGGCAAATACCCCTATCCAGCCGCCAAACCCGAGAATCCAGCCTCCTGCAGTAGACGATCAGGCGAGAGCCGGTGCATCGGGAAACCCGGCGCAGAATTTGGGAGAGCTGACAAACACCAACTCAGCCATACAGAGAGAGCTTGAAGATCTAAGGCGGGCCGTAGCAAGAGCGAATCAAGATCACGCGGATAAGGCTCAGCGCGTGGCAGAAAAAGAACGGCTTTTGGCCCAGCAGGAGCAGAGGTTACAGGAGGAAAGAGATGCTCTCCAAAGGAGGAGGGACGAGCTCACTGCTGTACAGAGCAGAAGGCGTGGAAGCCCGTTGCCTCTGCCAACCGGAGCAAACACCATAGTACCCCAAGTCCTCGATCTTCAGTATCAGACGACACCCAATAACGTACCAGTACAAGTAGCGGCGGCCAACCCGGTGACCGGAGCCGACGCGCCGCGGGCTGGCTTACAAGGAGCGCGAGCCGGAGCAGCCGCGGGAAGCCCGGCTGGAGGAGTAAGAGCCGGGGAAGCAGTCGTCGAGCAACTCCCACCGCCACCCCCCAGGTTTAACACTCCCCCGGGTCATTACAATAATCCAGTTGACAATGTTTTTGCAGCGGCACACGCCCTGGAGCAGATCCTGTTTGAAAATTCCCCAGCCGGCCTTGAGGCACGGAGAGCTGTTGATTTGTTGCGCACCGCCGTGGTCCAGCAGAACAATAACCCACGCGGCTCGCAAGCTTTCAACTCAGAACCACAGCGGAGTTGTACCAGAACCCGGCAGGGAGAGCTGGCCGCAGCAAGATCAGTCCATAACCGGCTTGGACCGGTGAATCAGCAAGTACATGAACAGAATCAAGTGGTGCAGCAGCAGCAGCCGACGGCCGCACACCAGAGGGTGGTTGCGCCGGCTATGTCAGCGGCACAATCGATAGTTAACAGTTCATGAACAAGACGTGTGGCTGCAGCCGCAGCAATCCCAGCAGCCGGAGCAGCCGGAGTTGGAGTAGCAGTTCCCGCCAGACCCGCCGTATCTTCATGTGCGCCGGGTCACGGTGGAACCGTTTCTTCAAACTTAACAGGGCCAAAGTGTTTATCGGATGCCATAAGGGCAGAGCCGTTCCCGGAGAAATTTAAAGAGCCAACCAAAGTAAGCAATTATGAGCCACACATGAACCCGAAGACGTGGCTGGGCAGCTATGCCATGGCTATGGACATGAAGAATGCAACAGCAAACCTATGCGCATGTTACTTGTATCTCATTATGGCAGAAGGAGCACCGAAGATATGGTTGGACCGACTTCCACCACGCAGCATCAACTCTTGGGAGGAACTAAAGGCAGCATTTATCAAAAAATTCTCAGGAACCTGCAAGAAGCAATACACCGAGTCAGATCTAGATCGATGTGTCATGAGGAAAACCGAGTCAGCAAGGCAATGGATGTCTAGAGTCACAGAAATTTTGCAATCATCCATCAACATCTCACCACATACGGCAATAACGTACATGGAGAAAAATTGTATCTTTGAGCCCTTGATGCATAAGCTAGGGCGTATGAAGGAAGATCCGGCTTGCAGGGAGATCTCGATATGTGAAGTGGTAACAACGGCCAACAAGTATGCAGCTACAGACAAAAGGCCGGGTGAGACGGAAGAGCAGCAGAGGAACTTCCGGGTCAGTGGAGGTCGTAACCCAAATCCAAACCAGAATAATGGCAATCAGAACGGAAATAACAAGCGTCCTTACGAGGGTGGAAATTCAGAGTTCGTGGGAACAACTCAGTCGACGGGTTACAGAGGGCCGAGACCCGGAGGCAACTTCAGGGGAGGTCCCCCGAGAGACCCAAACTTCAACGAGATGTATAGCATGCCATGCCCAAAGCACAGCAAAAACGGGAGACCATCTAATCACTCAATGGCTCAGTGCGCTGATATAAGAGTTTGGATGAGGCATGAGCAAGAGAGGCAGAGGAGTCAGGGAAACTTCGGAAACAACGGCAATGGTGGTAACAATGGAAACAATGGTCACCCGTCAGGACCCGGACAGGGGCTGGATCGAACGGACCATCCAACTCCGGGTCAAACCAACAACAGAATCAAGTAATGACCGGGTATCAGCAGAACCCGAAAGAGCGGCATAGTTAGGGCCAGTATCATGTTTTTACCACAAGCACATCCAGGAGGGAAAAGAAGTTACAAGCAAGAGCCGTCAATGCAGTAGCATCAGCCGTTCCGAGGTTTCTGAAGTGGTCTGAGCAAACTGTTACTTGGAGCAGGGAAGATCATCCGCCAGCAGTGGAACATCCGGGTCTCCTAGCTCTTGTTGTGGCACCACAAGTTGACGGTTTCTCATTGAACAAGGTTCTGATGGACGGAGGCAGCAGTATCAATATCTTGTATTTGGACACGTTCAAAAGGATGGGTTTGACAGAAGACCGACTGACTCCAACATCAACAATCTTTCATGACATAGTCCCAGGGAAGTCGGCGCACCCAATTGGACAGATCAACCTAGAAGTGGCGTTCGGAGTGAGTAAGGAGCAGTTCAGGTCCGAGTTTCTGAAGTTTGAAGTTGTTGATCTAAAAAGTCCGTATCATGCTCTGTTTGGGAGGCCGGCTTACGCCAAGTTTATGGCTAGGCCGTGTTACGTATACCTCAAGTTGAAGATACCAGGACCCAAGGGAATAATCACGATTGAAGGAAGCAAAGATATGGCTATAGAGTGCGATAATGGCGATGCTATCATGGCAGAGCAGGCTTGTTCAGAAGAAGAACTCAAGTATTACAGGTCTCAAGTAGACCCGGCTGATAAACGTGTGCTGGAAAAGCCGCCTCACGAGGAAGAAAAGAAGAAATTCAAGTCGGCTCAAGATACCAAGATGATTGACTTCGAAGAAAGGGACTCCTCCAAGCAGTTTGCGGTGGGAGCTCACATGGATCCTAAATAGGAAAGCGCGCTCATCAAGTTCATCCGTGAGAATCGGGATATCTTTGCATGGTCTACTTCAGACATGGCGGGTGTACCGAGTGAACTTGCTGAGCACAGCTTACATGTTGATCCAAAAGCTAAGCCGGTTAAACAAGGACTACGCCGTTTCAACGCAGAAAGGAAAAATATCATTGGAGAAGAGATAGCTCGTCTGCTTGCAGCCGGGTTTATCATGGAGGTTTACCATCCCAAGTGGCTGGCTGACCCGGTCCTAGTCATGAAGAAAAACGGAGAGTGGCGCATGTGTGTTGACTACACCAGTCTGAACAAGGTTTGTCCAAAAGACCCCTTTGCTTTGCCTCGCGTAGATCAGATCATCGATGCTACAGCTGGCAGCGAATTGCTATGTTTCCTGGATGCATATTCCGGGTATCACCAGATCAAGCTCAATGTGGATGAACAGGAGAAGACTTCGTTCATCACCCCCTTTGGTGCCTTTTGTTACAAAACCATGTCGTTTGGTCTCAAGAATGCATATGTCACCTACCAAAGATGCATCCAGAATTGTTTCCAGAACCAGATCGGTCGCAACGTACATGCTTATGTTGATGACGTTGTGATCAAGTCACAGAAAGCCGGGTCATTGCTGAACGACTTGGCAGAAACCTTCACCAACCTTCGCAAGTATCAGATGAAGCTAAACCCGACCAAGTGCGTGTTCGGAGTTCCAGCAGGCATGCTGCTGGGTTTCATAGTCTCAGAGAGAGGAATAGAAGCAAACCCGGCTAAGATTAAGGCCATCATGAACCTTAAGAAGCCGGAGTGTATTAATGATTCCAGAAACTGACGGGTTGTGTCACAGCCCTAAGCCGGTTCATTGCGAGGATGGGAGAGAAGGCACTTCCACTTTACAAGCTGTTGAAGAAGTTAGATAAATTTGTTTGGGGTCAGGAAGCAGATGACGCCTTTGAAGACCTGAAGAAAACATTATCATCAGCGCCAGTTCTAGCGGCTCCCACGAGCAAGGAGCCGATGTTACTATATATTTCTGCAAACTCACGAGTCGTCAATGTCGTGGTCGTGGTGGAGCGCAAAGAAGAAGGGAAGGAGTACCCAATCCAAAGGCCGGTTTACTATGTTAGCGAAACATTAACAGAGTCGAAACAAAGATACCCGCAGTGGCAGAATCTAGTTTACGGCGTCTTCATGGCAAGCCGGAAAATGCCCCACTATTTTTAAGAACACCCCATCACGGTGGTGAGTTCCGCTCCCTTAGCAGAGATCATCAGAAACAGAGAAGCCACAGGAAGAATCGCAAAGTGGGCCATCGAGATGGGGCCTTATCATATCGACTACGAGCCAAGGACAGCAATCAAGTCACAAGCCTTAGTTGATTTTGTCAATGACTGGACAGAGTTTGATCCTTTACCACCTGCACCAAGCGCGAAGCACTGGGTTATGCATTTCGACAGGTCAAAGTTGTTTGAAGGAGCGGGAGCCGGCGTTGTCTTAACTTCACCAAAAGGAGACAAGCTAAGTTATGTCTTACAGATATATTTCGAGCCTTGTACCAATAACATCGCGGAGTATGAGCCCTTGTTGCACGGTCTGAAAGTCGCCAAAGAGATGAACATCAAGAGGATCATGTGCTATGGAGATTCCGACCTTGTTGCTCAACAAGTGTCAGGAACTTGGGACAGGAAAGACGCCAACATGGCGGATTACAGAAGAGAGGTAGATCGAGTGGCCGGCTTCTTCTCTGGATATCAGGTTGAACACATCGATAGGCGGAAGAACGACGCAGCTGACGCTTTATCAAGACTCGGCTCTAGGAGAGAGCCGGTACCCCCAAAAGTGTTCCTCGCCGAGTTACACCATCCGTCAGTCAAGCTTCCGACAGAGGAGGAGCTAGCAAACCCGGATGACCCGGATTCACAGTTAGTCGCTGCCTTACACCAGACTCCATCATCGACAGAGCCGTACCTGGCTTACTTATTAAGAGAAGAGCTACCGCAAGACGAAGTGTTGGCACGGCAGATCGTACGCCGGGCTAAGGGTTATGTTATCATCAACGGAGAGCTACACAAAAGGAGCACGTCTGGGGTATTCTTACGATGCGTCTCACCAGAGGAAGGCCGGAAGATTCTTCAGGAAATCCACTCAGGGGATTGTGGTCATCATGCTTCTACAAGATCAATGGTAGCCAAAGCTTACAGACATGGTTTCTTTTGGTTGACGGCTTTGGCGGACGCGGAGAACATAGCCCGGGTTTACGACGGATGCCAGCGATATGCAAGACAGATACATGTGCCGGCTCAGGATTTGAGGACTATCCCAATAACATGGCCCTTTGCAGTTTGGGGCATGGACATGGTAGGACCTTTCCAGACCTCACCCAATAAGAAGACTCAACTCTTAGTTGCAGTGGACAAATTCACAAAGTGGGTAGAGGTTCAAGCAGTCAACAGTCTTACAGCAGCAACAGCGGTCAAGTTCCTAAAGAAGATCATATTTCGCTTCGGATATCCTCACAGCATCATCACTGATAACGGGACAAAATTTTCACTTGGAGAGATGCAGATATTTTGCAAAGAGAACGGCATCCGGCTTGACCTCGCTTCAGTCTCACATCCTCAGTCAAACGCACAGGTAGAGAGGAAAAAATCAAGAGCTCTTAAGAGGCATCAAACCAAGACTCCGGGTGCCATTAATCCGGGCAACCAGGTGCTGGGAAGAAGAGTTACCATCAGTCGTCTGGAGCATCAACACAACCCCCAATAGATGAACAGACTTCACTCCTTTTTTCATGGTCTATGGGGCAGAAGCTGTGTTACCCAGCGACATCATCCATGATTCTCCAAGAGTTGCAAACTACATTGAGGTGGAGAACGAGCAAGCACGGCAAGATTCAGTCGATATGCTTGAGGAGGCAAGAGAGTTAGCTCTGGAAAGATCAGCCATATATCAGCAAGACCTGAGGCGTTACCACAGCCGCCGGGTTAGATCAAGAACCTTTCAAGAGGGAGACCTAGTCCTACGGCTAGCCCAAAATAAGACCAGCTTCCACAAGCTGACTCCCCCATGCAGGCACGGAGACAAGGGGGGACGAGGGGGGGCTAGGCCACCCCCATGCTTCAGATTTGTTGAACAACACTAGGCATTGGAGCCCTAATTTCTTAGTGATTTAGTAAGATCTGCCCCCCTCAACAAGTTTGTGACACTAAGCATGTACAGTTAGCCCCCCTCAAGGTCACATACTGGCTCCGTCCCTGCCCCCATGGGAAGGTCCCTTCGTGATAAGCCGGAACTTGCACAACGGGTCTTATTACCTGGTGGATCTCAGAGAAGAAACTACAACAACAGGAAACAATACAGACCATACAAGATACCCAATGACAGAGAACGACGGGCCCTGAAACATAGCATAGCTCAGACATACTACACTTAGGTTTTGTGAGCCCCCAGATGAGACGGGCTCCACCTTCTTTTATTTTTTCAGTTTAAAAGCAGCAGGTTTCAGACGCGCTCTTTTCCTTAACAGGGTACCTAAGGGGACTGGAAGGTTTTTAATGAGGCGGCTTGCTAGCTATGTATATATTATATGATCAATGAAATGAGGAAGGCACCTCTAACAAGAAAGAGCATTGTGTTTTCAGTTCCTTATTTTTCATGTGATCAGGGTCTTGGGGGGTTACTAACTAAGAAAGTGGTAAGTTGCAAACTCATGACCCGGCATAGATGCCACAATTATTCTTGGTTTCTTGCCTGCTAGCTTGATGTTATTCTCACTTAATACATGACCAGATGCTGAAATACCGGCTTTCAATCTGACTATGAAGCCCATGGGGACTTAGCAGACCCTGATCGCTTGGGAATTTTTTGCACAGAAGTCACGAAAAAACCGGCTTTGCAAAGAGCTAAAGAAACCAAAAGGGTCATCAAAACCAAACAAGACTTGCAGATTTCGCAATAGACGGCTTTCATTACTGAAACAAGTTTTTCAGGCGCACGACGGCGCACCAGAACAGGTATAGCTCATAAAGAGTTTAAGCTAACCTATTACATGTCATATAGGCCAAAAGAATATTGTTTGCAGGACATCAGGGTAATCATATAGTTTTACAAGCCGGATTAAACTGCCGGGCCAGCCTCAGTCGGAGCAGAGGGAGTCTTGGGGGCTGAGGCGGAGGAGCTGGAGGCACCATGCTTCTTCTTAGACTTCTTCTTCGAGACTCCCTCGGCCTCCTCCCAGCAAATCTCAAAGACACTGGGGAATTCAGCATCTTCAACAGCCGGACGAGGTGGAGCCGACACAGAAGGAGTCCCTGACGTTGGAGCAGTCTTCAGCTCAACAGGAAGCGGACCACGGTAGCTTGGGTCCAACTTCGTGGCAGCCGGTTCCTTCGGGTACAGCTTCTTATCTTCAGCATTATAATCCGGCTGGAAGGAGCTCAGACTCAGAGTGTCTGTTAGCACGGTGGCGTGATGCCGGGTCATTGCATCAATGGCCATGACATCCTCCCGAGAGTGAAAGGAGTTCCTTCAGTCTTCTGGGAAGGCCAACCCCCGGTGAGCTGCTGCGTATCAATAGCCGGGTAATAAGCTTTGGTCAAAGCCAGGATTCGCATCGCGGCTCTCCGGGCAGCTGACCTCCTCCAGATATCGATTTGAGCCGGCAGAACGTTCAAAGCTTGAAGAAACTTGAGCTGGATAGTTGGGGGCTTCTCCCACCCATGACACGCCATCAGCGCCTTGCCAGCACCATAATACAACTGCTGCACAAGGGTGTAGGCGGCCTTCAACTTCATTTCCGGCTCAAGTTTGCATATTGAGCTCCAGGGTCCTAAGACAAGAGGAAGACAGATCTGTTAGCCGAAGATTTTTTTTTAAGAGACAACAGAAAATAAGAAGACGGGAAAAAGTCGGCTTACCAAAGAGAGAAGCTATCATCTCAGAGATAAACGCGACGAGCTTATCAAATTTGGCATTGGAGGCCTTCAGGTCCTCCTGTAGCTTGTCGCGCTGCTCGTTCCAGCTGTATTCATGCTCCTCCATCTCCTGACGGAGGTGGGCGTTCTCTTCGGCAGCTCGGCCGAGCTTGGTTTCTAACTCTTCAAGCTTCTTCTCAAGCTCGGCGCGCTTGCCGGCTTCCATCTTCAGCTCCTCCTTCACCAGGCTAAGGGCATCATCGTGCTAGCGAGTTTGGTCCTACAACAAGCAAAAGGATAGTCAAGTAAAGAAAGACAACGAGTAAGGAAATTCAAATTGTTGTATGTCCCGGGATGTCGCAGGCAGAAGCCCGGCACTTGGGGGCTACTCAATTTGAAAATCAGAAGTACAAAAGTTCAACAAGAAGACCCGGAACGTTTCTCATAACTATTCCGACTCTTGGGGACTACTAAGTTGAACGAATAAGCAACGGAGACTCGGACCTCAGCAAGCTAATGGTCCGACTCTTGGGGACTACTCATCAAGGTCAAAATTCTTTATATGCAAGACTGGACAAGCTAATAGAAGTCCCGAGTCATCGCAAGCGGACGACTCGGCACTTGGGGACTAGGAGAGAAGTACATTTATACCTCAAACTTGTCCTGAAGCTCAGCGACCACGTTGTCCTCCGCCTGACGATGCTCCCCGATGCGCCGGTTAAATTCTCCGAAGAGAGCAGTTAAGTCCAAATCTTTATAAGAGCGGAAGCCGGAGCTAGTCACGGGAGCCTTGCTAGTCGAAGATTTGGCCGCCGCGGCTTCAGGCGCAGTAGTCTTGGCGATGCGGGTTACAGACGGTTTCTCACCCATCCCAGAGCCGGTTATCTCCACATCCGGCAACCCGGAGGACTGGGGAGAAGCCGGACGTAACGGCGACTTAGACGCTTCCCCTCCAGCGCGAAGAGGAGAAGTGACTACCGGTTCAGAGACCGCCGGGACAAGCAAAGGAACAACGCGAGCTCTGGGAAATAAAAAGAGAATCAGACAAAGAAGGAAGTAAAATAAGCGAACTATACGTCAGCGAAGCGAACAAGACTTACCCCGGATTGACGGCGAAGTCGCCGAAAAGATCATCGCTCGAGTTGGAGGAATCTGAGAGAGATTGGGACTTCCGTTGAGACCCGGCCAAAGGGTAAAGAACGGAAGGACGTTTCTGCGGACATTTCACCCGGCGGGGAGTCGGGTTATAAGAAATGAAGGGGATCGTAGGCAGAAAACAAAATTTTTCCTAACCGCGATAACCAAAAACTAGCCAAGATCTATACTATGCAGATACAGTAGTACGCAAGGGGGGGTCGGTATACACACCTCTTGTAGACCGAAAAGCGGGGATTACGCTCCCGCACAAGCGTTGACGATGTAGACGCCGTAGCCGACCTCAAGGTCGCGGAGAACTTGGCGCGACGAAGAAGACGATGACGCGGCGATGTCGGTGAAACCGACGACGACCTCGAGGCCGTATGGAGGAAGCAGACCTCCAGCACCAATAGTGTGGCACCTCGCAGGGCGTTACACACATACGGTGAAGCCGACGAACTCCGGGCCCGATCCAGGGACGAGCAGCGGAAGACTTGGACCGGAAGACCAGCAGCACGGCGGTAGGCTATGGTGGAGAGAGAATTCTCATCCTCCTCGGCGCAACTCCGACAAAGGGAATCACGAGATCGAGGAGAAATCGAGAATTAATTGGGTGAATTAAAAGGCCAGGGGTGCCCCTCTATATAAAGGCTCCCGGGGGGGAGCCAACTTGCCAGCCAGGCAATGTGGGACTAATCCCACATGCCTGGTTCGGCCAAGCTGGCCGCCGGCCACCTGGTGGGCCCCTTTTGGCCCACCTAGGCCGGCCAACACCCCCCCCCCCCACCGAATTCCCTAGGGGATTTTCCCCCACATGGGCCTTCTTTCCACCAGAAGGCCCATTTAGAGAAATAAGCCTAAATAAATTCGAAAATAAATATATAAAATCATATTTGAACATTAATTACACTAATTAATATCAAACATATTATATATAATTTATTCTAGCTCCGAAAACTATTTCGTCGCTGCCCGATCTCCATCGGATCTCTCCCGGGACGTTCCCGGTCTCTCTTTTCCTATTTTTCTCTCCCGGTAAAATGTCGACTCCCCTTAAGTGTGATACCCTAGCGGTTCGATTATCTCACCAGACATGATCGAGACTCCTCTCCGATCAATGACTAATTCGTGGACCGAGGATACCCAGAATTAATCCCTGCGAGATAACGAATACTTTACCTATCGAATCTGGACGTCTGAGTCTTAAACCTTTTGCCATAGCGATACTTAGCGTGTCCGAGACTCATTCATAGATATCTCCATACCTAGCTTGATCTCGTTACCGACAACACTATCTTCTACTCGTCTATGATATTATGTCAGCTGGTGACCTAGTCACATGTTTGCAAACTCATTTGACATAATCTCACCGAGTGGGCCCTAGAGTATCTATCCTGCTATGCGGACTGGCAAATCCCGCTCTTGATCCCCCGTCTCAACATACTCCTCTCCGACACCCGAGAGGGACACCTTTATTGTCACACTATGTAAATATGACGTTTGATGCAATCAAAGTGTCTTCCAGGAATACCAATAAGAGTAGATCTCACGGTCGAAGGTGTAATGACTACGTCCTACAAATATTGGGTATGTCCATCACATCGTTCTACCAACGATATGACTTCATTGTCAACTGACATAAATGTCACATGATCGGGAAACCTCGATCATCAATTGCCCAATGAACTAGTCAAGTAGAGGCTACTAGGGACCTGGTTGTTTATCTACCACATGTGTATTAATATTTCCGCTTAATACAATTATAACATGGTATAAAACATATAATGATCAATTGGGATATGACTAATAAACTATCTTTATTAAGTGCCTCTAGGGCATATTCCCTTCAGTCTCCCACTTGCACTAGAGTAACACTTAATCTAGTTTACAACTTGGTAAAAGCTCAACACCCATAGCATCTTGGTGCATGCTTGCCTTGTGGAAGAGGAATACAGTCAACAGATCTCACACATTGAGACCTATATGTGTTTTGCAACACTTCTATGTCACCTGGTTTGACATCATCCCGTATCTCACGATAACGGCGAAATATATCTTAGTCGATGGAGTGAGACTCAGTCCAATCATACTAGCTACTTCTGAAGTTGCCATATACTTCCATACCTATGAAGATTATGCGACAGTGCATTCATATGCGACTTCGCAAACTAACCATGTCTTTCTTCAAAACGAAGGACATCTCCTATATGAGATTTCTAGTCGTATGGGTCAGTGTCATAACTTGCATCCTCGTAACCGTTTTACGGCAAGTTTGTCTATCCACTCTTACCCTTTACCAGAAAACATATCTTCAGTTCTCACAGACACTGAAGAATATACTTAACGTTTGTTCATTGATCCACACAAGGATCACTTTAGAACCCGTTCTTCAACCAAGAACTTGGGTCACATTAAGTCGAGCTTTCAGTCTGATAGAATCTATGTCTGAGGCATAGAGGATGTCGAACATCATTTTCTTTCATCAGCTATCACTGAAAATGCCAAGATAAACTTAATATTTTACCTAGTCATACAAGCAAGAACCTTTTTCTTCGCTTGTTCTATTCTGACACACTTCAGAATCTTAACCTAGGAAAATATTCCGACCTAATGTTATTAAGCCCCTCCTGATCTATACAATTATAAATCGAACGCCTAATACTCCTAACTTCATTCATAGAAAATTTAATCACTTAAATAATCCTTTACACTCTACTAGAGGATCTGTGTCATTCAATATGTCGTTACATACAAAATCACGAATGACACCTAGCTCCCACTCAAACATGCCTTCCGCATATAAGATCAAGGAAAGCTACTTAGCTCCCACTCAAATATGCCTTCCGCATATAAGACCAAGAAAAGCTACTTTGCTCCCACTCACTTCTTTGTAAATGCTAGTTTCTTCAACTATTTTGGACAACTCCAAAAATCCTTTGATCACATCATCAAAGTGAAGATTCCAGCTCCGATATGCTTACTTCAGCCCATGAATGGACATCTGAAGTTTGCATACATGTTTAGCATCCTCAGGATCATCAAACCATTTCATTGTACTAATTACAACTCTTTCTTAATCATATCATTAAGAAACATGGTTTCCTTATCCATCTATCAATTTCTCAATTTGAAATTATAGTAATTGCTAAACGACCCCGAATAGAATTAGGCTTCGCCACTTGAGACAAATCTTGTTGTGGTCAACTTTTGAATCTGTCGGAACTGTTTCACGACAAATCGATCCTTATCAGTGTCTATTCTCTTATAAAATTCCATATTCCATTAACAGCCTAGATGCCATCAAGAAGATCTCCCAAGTCATTACCTGGTAATCGTACATGGATTTTATTTCGGATCATATATGACTCATAGCCATTTCTCGGACTTAGGTCTACCATCTCTTCTTCGTAGTTCGTAGGTCTGTCATATTCCATTAATATAACCTTCATAACAAGATTGTCGTAACACACAGTGTGGAACACAATCTCGTATGCCTACGTTCTTAGTATGAGCTCAGAGCATCATGATCTTGTATCATCAGCTTCTTTCAAGCTATGGAGCATGACACTGAAAACACTTTCAGTTGCGCCACTCTGATGTCTGGAGAGAAAGTTTCATCAACTTTGTCTTGCTCTACTTTCTTTCTCACTTATACCCTTGGACAAGAAACTATTTCTTTCACAAGGTATATCCCGGCAACGATTTTGCCTATGTCGTGAGACATGTACCCAACTAACTCTTTAGGTACACTACAAAGATTAATCCATTTTAGGTTTGATCACATCGAAACACTAAATTGCTGAAACGACAATCTAGGCTAAAAGCCATGCCATCACTAATATGACATTGTCTCCATGGATTTAAATGGTTTCCCTATTATCTAACGTGAATGTTTACGTTTCTACCATACTACTCCAATAATCACAATAATTCGGTAAGAGATTTATTTAGCACACACTATCCGATAGGGTGCGATTACGACGTCCTAACATACCATAACACTATGGTATTCCATGCGACGTAATTTGTGGAACTCTTCTCACAAGTCTTCCAATGATATGCCAACATTATAACTCAAATCTTTATTTACTCGATCTGTATCGCGGGAATTTGATTTTCTTGTTAAGTTTATTTCCTACTTCATTCTGAACTTGTTTGATCGAATCAAAATTTTCAGGCCAACATTCCCTGAGTGGATATTCATATATCTACTTGGAATATTCATGAAGTCTATGAAATAAAGACTTCCACTTCACGTTAAAGTACTTCATTGATTCACATACACCCATATGCATGATTCTCAATAAGTTATACTCAAAACGTTCAGCGAAGTTCACGAAATAAAGGTCTCCACTACCCGTCAATTACTTCATTGAACCACATACATCTATATGCATGACTATCAATAAGTTATATGCCCGTTTTCCGAAAACGGTGTCTTAGTTATTTTGCAAGTGTCAAAAGATCAAATCTAAGGACTTGTAGATCCATCCGATATGGAGCTAATTCATTGACTATAACATTGACATGAATTAAACGGCAGTGCCACACATATGTGGTGTCTTTATTAAGTTTGTATCCTTTGGCATTGATATTATGAATGTGGGAGCTTCTACCATCTAAATTCAAATCGGCATATGATCATTACTTCATAAATAATTTGTCACTAATATATATGAACAATTGTCTCGCTAGGGGAGACACACTTATAACGATCATACTAACAGGCGATCATAAAGAATTTATTCAAATGGTAGATCTAGAGGGAGAGTGTCTATGACCATCACAACAATTTGTCTGCCATTATCAACACGCAATGTCACCTCATCCTTCCAAGCTACTCAAGTAGTAAATCTGGTTTTCATAAAACATGACTAGTATCAAAAACTTAGTCACTACTGCGAGTACTTGCTTAGCTAAAACATTCATAACATGTATATCATATATACACCATCATCATTGATGACTTCCGGCGATCTGTTTCATCTTCTTGATACTTCCAACGTAATCAAGAACCATGAAGGTGAACGATTCCCCTTGCATGACATAGTCTATGACATAGCATTTGCACTTGGCAATGACGTCTGTCATCCAGTGATCGAGCTGAGCGAGGCGTCTCAATGTTCATCAAGTATGACCATATGTCATCAAGTATGACTGCCACGTGCTCCTTCAATGTGTGTATTCTCTTCCATCTTGGTTGAGAAGACAATCAGTCAACGTACTGATAAACTTCATCAACCCAACTTTAGGGGTATCCCGAGTTCAGCGATCATCTCACATGTTCGCGATCCAACAACTCGTACCCACCGTTAGTTCTCCATGGCAGAGATCATAGCATACACTGGACTATGATGATATTATCCACACAAAACTTGATAATCCAAATTATCCTTTTGTTAGCGGAATCTCCGGGTTTATCTCCTAGCGGGTATTGTATCACAAGTAGCTAATGGTTTAAACAAGGAGTATCCTCAAGCTAAAGTATAAAACTATGAAGTTTGGACCCAACCTTTTAAGTTTCTCAATCGCAGGAATGCGCCTAATTTTAAAAGATGCTATTACAATGGTTAATATCTACAAAGGTTTGCAAAACAGACTTTGTTCATTATAAAATAGGGTTCAAGTTTTAATAAAATAAAACTATCAGAACTCCCACTCAAAACGATATCCCTCTAATCGTTTTAGTGATTACACGACTCCCATCCATTGTGCAACCCCTCATCGTCAGAGCCGGCAACACAACTTCAAAGGTGGACATCGAAATGTCGATCACAACAACTTTGTGACTCATGCTCGACCTTTCGGCCTCCGTGTTCCGAGGCCATATCTGCATATGCTAGGCTCGCCACAATAACCTTCAACGAACGCGCGTCCAACATGGCTTACACCCACTGTATGCAAACGACGATATGTCTGACACCCGATCGTCACGGCCTGCCTCATAACGTAGAACTTTCTTGGTGGTGCACGTCGAAGGAAGAACACTAGTGGTATTTTGGAGGGATCATCTTATATTACTACCGCCGTGTAACTAATATATACTAATATATAATCACACAATATAAGATGCATACAAAACATCAAAATGTAATGCGATGTGACATGGTCCTTGCGCCGGTGGTCTCCTTCGCGCCAACAGTTCATAAACAATTTAATAAACCTACCTTGACCATATCACATTGCCCCTGCAAAATAAAGTTAGACGCTTCTACTTTATCTTTTGCATATTTTACGTGGCTTGGGGCTGTCGTAAATAGAACCGCTTCATACCTACGAACCTATGACCACAACAACGATCCAATAATTGCATGTTTAAGCATCCCTTTCGGGCCCTCCATTGAAAATGCAAGACCAACTAAAGAGAGAGAGACAGACACCCGCCAGCCACAGATACGGTACAAGCCGTATGTCAGTAGTGGAACCAGTCTCGCGTAAGCGTACGCGTAAAGTCGGTCCGGGCCGCTTCATCAACTCGATGCCGCTGGAATCACAAGTGCACGCTAGAGGGTAGCAAATAACAGGAACGGTGTCCCCGTGTAAAACACGGGTGCAGCTAGCGCACAGCTATATCTACGCATAGATCGGCTCTGATACCACTTAAGGGGATCGCAGGCAGAAAACAAAAAATTTCCTAACCGCGATAACCAAAAACTAGCCAAGATCTATACTATGCAGATATAGTAGAACGCAAGGGGGGGGTCGGTATACACACCTCTTGTAGACCGAAAAGCGGGGATTACGCTCCCGCACAAGCGTTGACGATGTAGACGCCGTAGCCGACCACAAGCGGGGAGAACTTGGCGCGACGAAGAAGACGATGACGCGGCGATGTCGGTGAAACCGACGACGACCTCGAGGCCGTATGGAGGAAGCAGACCTCCAGCACCAATAGTGTGGCACCTCGCAGGGCGTTACACACATACGGTGAAGCCGACGAACTCCGGGCCCGATCCAGGGACGAGCAGCGGAAGACTTGGACCGGAAGACCAGCAGCACGGCGGTAGGCTATGGTGGAGAGAGAATTCTCATCCTCCTCGGCGCAACTCCGACAAAGGGAATCACGAGATCGAGGAGAAATCGAGAATTAATTGGGTGAATTAAAAGGCCAGGGGTGCCCCTCTATATAAAGGCTCCCGGGGGGGAGCCAACTTGCCAGCCAGGCAATGTGGGACTAATCCCACATGCCTGGTTCGGCCAAGCTGGCCGCCGGCCACCTGGTGGGCCCCTTTTGGCCCACCTAGGCCGGCCAACACCCCCCCCCCCCCCCACCGAATTCCCTAGGGGATTTTCCCCCACATGGGCCTTCTTTCCACCAGAAGGCCCATTTAGAGAAATAAGCCTAAATAAATTCGAAAATAAATATATAAAATCATATTTGAACATTAATTACACTAATTAATATCAAACATATTATATATAATTTATTCTAGCTCCGAAAACTATTTCGTCGCTGCCCGATCTCCATCGGATCTCTCCCGGGACGTTCCCGGTCTCTCTTTTCCTATTTTTCTCTCCCGGTAAAATGTCGACTCCCCTTAAGTGTGATACCCTAGCGGTTCGATTATCTCACCAGACATGATCGAGACTCCTCTCCGATCAAGGACTAATTCGTGGACCGAGGATACCCAGAATTAATCCCTGCGAGATAGCGAATACTTTACCTATCGAACCTGGACGTCTGAGTCTTAAACCTTTTGCCATAGCGATACTTAGCATGTCCGAGACTCATTCATAGATATCTCCATACCTAGCTTGATCTCGTTACCGACAACACTATCTTCTACTCGTCTATGATATTATGTCAGCTGGTGACCTAGTCACATGTTTGCAAACTCATTTGACATAATCTCACCGAGTGGGCCCTAGAGTATCTATCCTGCTATGCGGACTGGCAAATCCCGCTCTTAATCCCCCGTCTCAACATACTCCTCTCCGACACCCGAGAGGGACACCTTTATTGTCACACTATGTAAATATGACGTTTGATGCAATCAAAGTGTCTTCCAGGAATAGCAATAAGAGTAGATCTCACGGTCGAAGGTGTAATGACTACGTCCTACAAATATTGGGTATGTCCATCACATCGTTCTACCAACGATATGACTTCATTGTCAACTGACATAAATGTCACATGATCGGGAAACCTCGATCATCAATTGCCCAATGAACTAGTCAAGTAGAGGCTACTAGGGACCTGGTTGTTTATCTACCACACGTGTATTAATGTTTCCGCTTAATACAGTTATAGCATGGTATAAAACATATAATGATCAATTGGGATATGACTAATAAACTATCTTTATTAAGTGCCTCTAGGGCATATTCCCTTCAAGAAATACCTTCATTCAACGGCTCGTCGGAGTCGGAGGATCGAAGCCGGCGTTTCTGACGACGGGCTTCCTTTTATTCCTGAGAACCAAAAGATAAGTCAGTATAAGCCAAGGGAAGAACGAAAGAGAGACAAGTTCGTTAACATTACCTCCGCAGCATCCGACCTGAGCCTCCTCTTGGAAGTCGGAGGAGCTGGGTCTCTGGACGGAAGGGTGGCATCTGATAGATTCGAGTTTGGATTAAGAGAAGAATGGTTTTCCCGAAGGTCGGCGTCTAATAACTTGAGGAAGACCTGGGTGATGAAGTCTAACTCACCTTCTTCTTCTTCTTCTTCTTCTTCTTCTTCTTCTTCTTCTTCTTCTTCTTCTTCTTCTTCTTCGTCTGCGCCGGCTTCAGGACCGGCGTCTTCATCATCAACATCAGGCTGATCGCCATCCGACTCAACTTCTGAGTCGGGCGCAGCCGTCAGTGTAGCGGCCCACCAGGGGTCGTTGACCTAAAAAAGAGACAAGTCAGAGAACAGCTAAAACAAAGTACCACAATAGAGGAAGAGGTGAAAATATGCAAGTACCGGCTTCGGCGGATTCGAAGCCGAGAATGGGGGCAGGACGTCCTTGGTGAGATTATCCGGAGACTCGTTGACAATCTTCTGGATGGCCTTGATCAGAACAGCCGAGGTATGCTGTTTGTCGTTGAAGCGCATTGGGTCGTTCAGTGACCCGGTGTATTGGCACATCAAGCCCGGACGGATGCCGAGTGGCATAATGTGCCACCCCATCCAGCACTTGACGAGGTCAGCGCCGGTAAGGTCGTGCGCAAGGAGGGCGCAAACTCGGCCCACCAGGGGCTCGATGGTTTTCTGGTCTTCGGGAGAGGCGAAGGAGTTCATGTTTTCGTTCATCATCAGCCTCTCGACGCTGAAGCCCGGGAGAGCTGGTTCACTCGGAGGAGTGGCCGCCTTGCAGTAAAACCAAGTCTTCTGCCAGTCCTTGGGGTGTGAATGGAGGACGACACCCGGGAAGACGAGGTTCCGACGGCGCTGGATCGTGACTCCGCCGCAGACTAACAAGGGGCCGTCACTGTTCTCCCTCTGAGGTTTACAGTAATAGAATTCGATGAAGAGAGGAAGACTAGGGGCTATGCAGAGGTACGCCTCGCACAGGACGACGAAGTGGGTGATGTTGAGCACCGAGTTTGGCGCGATATCTTGGGGCCGGATCTTGAAGTACTCCAAGACCTGGCGAAAGAAAAGGGAACCCGGGGGGCGAAAGCCCCGGGTGACGTGGTCGGCAAAAACGACGACTTCACCTTGACCCGGTTGGGGCGAAGTCTCGTCTTCATCCGGAGCTCGCCAGTGGATTTCCGACTGTGCGGGAAGCATGCCAAGCTCGGCAAGTTCCTGCAGCCGACTCTCACGGATACAAGATTTGGTCCAGTTACAAGCGATCTTGCGCTTGGCTTTCTCTGCGGCGACTGTCGTAGATGACCCGGCGCCGACTGTCTTCTTGAGTTTCTTCGGGACACGCTGAGCGGCCGACTTTAGACCCATTGTTGAGATGGGAAGCTCGGAGATCTACAAACGGAATACGAAGAGGAAATGAGGATGGTACGGATCTAGAGAATCAGGGAAAAATGGAAGGAAAAAGGAAGAGCAAAAGGCCCGAGCCAGTTCATCAAAGAAATCCCGAGAAGAAGAAAGGTTTAAGGCCCCAAGGACAAAACAATAAAGCAGTAAACGGTACACGGCCAAATGGATCTGGGTCGTCTCGGAAAAACAAGTTTAAAGGGGAGAAATCAAGAACACGAAGAACGCGTGTTCATATGAAAAGAGCTAGTCCAGATTGGAAATCCGAGACGGATGAAGAGGCTTACCGACTAGCAAGGACGAGGTCGAGGAAGATCCACGCGGCAATGGCGGCGCACACGTTTGAGTTCTCGGGCAGGATCTCGAGTTCGTGACGACGAACCGCTCGGGCAAGTTTTGAGCTCGGGGAGACGAACTGGCGGCTGGCTCGAGGTAGAAGATGAAGTGGGCGCGCGGGGAGAGTGAAATGGTTTTTCACCTCGGGCTCCTATTTATAAACCCATGAGAGTTGACCTGGGGGTAAAATAGTAAAAGTGGAAGATAATCATTATCCTGGGGAAACAGGATCTAATCTGCAGGAAATAATCCTGACAAGATCTTTGCTTCCCCGAGATGGTTATTATCTCCTCGATTCCCGCGCTCGGATATGCATTAAATATGTCGTTGACCGAGAAGGTTGACCGACGGCGGAGAAAAGGATTAAAGAAAAAAAGAAGGTCAAAATCTCAAAGAAAGGAAAGTCAGCAAGTTATGGCCGGGTTATGAACGGGCCGCCAGCAAGAGCCGGCCAAACTGTCACCCGAGTGCCTGCTTGCCTAATGAGTTGTTTGTTTTTCAGATGATAACCCGGACAAAAGAAGTGATGGCTTCCCCATGATTATGCCCAAGAGCGCGAAGGTGAAGCAAGTCAGCTCATGTGTCCAAGTTATCTTGGGGGCTACTGTTGGGGGGATCATAACCCGGTAGGCCCACCGACCTAGAAGATAAGCCGGCCTGGCAGGAGCCTGGGCCGGATCAAGCATGGGCAGGGTCCCACGTAAGCCGGTGCGCAACGTGTGCCTTGGCCCACAAGACAAGGAGGATCCAGAAGGCTGGAGACCAAGTACAAGACGGAGTCCTGATAAGAAAGGCGAAGACTTAGAGGGTTTAGAGTAGAGTCCGGGTACGATTGCAACCCGGATCCCGCCTTGTACCTCCAGCGAGACCCACCACCTATATAAGGAGGTCTCCTGGTTCCTATAAGGTTAAGCTTTTACCAGATAGCAAGTATCACCATTGTAATCTCGAGACCCGGAAGCCAAGCCGCCGAGTTCTCGAAACCCATATCAATAAAGCAGTAGCAGAAAGTAGGTCTTTACCTCAAGACGAGGGGCCGAACCTGGGTAAACCCTTGTTTCCCCACGCCACGCTAGACAAGCTCCAGATGTCAGAAGTCGCTATGTCCCAACACTCAAATTTCCACCCGGAAACATCTGTCGTGACAATCCCACGACATTAGTGCTGATACAATTTTTATTTCTTCAAGACATGCTCGTCATAGACTCAACTTTCTCATAACCGTCATTCGAATCACACCTTGAACATCACTTTTGTCATCTTTTGATCTTTTTCATTTTCTACCACAATCTCTTGATATACACAATAAATTTAGTATACTAGATTGCATGCTTAAAACCTCGGTACACCATGGATTAACACATGAATACATCATGACCTCGACTTAGTCATCATCCACATCTTCATTAAGTTGAACATTTTGGAAAAGGATCCAAAGCGTGATGTATTTCTCAATGTGATGTACAGTGAGCTCAGTGGTCATGTTGATTTTTGCAATCCATGCATCCTCATTTAGGGCATTCTTCATGCTCCATTTCCCCTTTTTGGAACCGCGAAGACAAGGGACACTATCTTTTGGCTTGGAGCCATTGAGCAATGGAGCCTCCCAAGATGATGTTTTTTGTCCATTACCCATCATAATGGTCGTGGCGGCATAGAAGAGATCTATGTCCTCATTCATACAAGGTTAGCCCAAACCTACCTAAATCTTGCCGGGGTCCTTTCATTCTAGCCATGACCATCCTAACCTTAGAGCTCATGCAAACTAATCAGTATTTGACACACCAAGACTTCCAAGACATTTAGGCCGGCATAACACATCCCAATTGACTTTACATTGGTCACCGGTAACTTTGTCGGTGCCCGCCCATAGAAAGGCCCTCTCAATTTTCTTCATGTTTTTGTTGGTGGGTCACGGTGGCACAATGAGAGGCATGATGTGGTAGATGGCTTGGGGGGATAGCACGGACTTGACAAGTATGGTTCGACCGGCCGTGTTCATGAGTTTGGCATTGCAAGTAAGCATTTTTTCGGCGGTTTATCTTTGAAGATGTTGGAAATCGACTCGCCTTAGCCTCCAAAACGAAACAGTTGTGTTCCAAACAGAGACTAAGTGTACGGCGTGACATGGATTGCCTACTTTTACCAATCATCTTCTCCTTATTACTCGAGAATACACTTTCTCTTCTCTTTGTAGTTCATCAATAATAAGTACGCAAAGATATGAGAGCTCATACGTACATACACACTCATAAGCACCTGCAGAGTCCTGCACTCACACTGGCTAGCAGCATCGCGTATTATATATCCCCTTGTGCTCCCACACATCTACCTCTCACACCATCAGCTACTCATCTCTACCATCTTACCTCCACTACCGCATCGCCTCTGCTCCACCACTACGCCGCCCACTCGACGGCAATGGTTGCTGCTCAGTGACGGCCCCACCGGCCGGCTATGCCAGAAGACGACGCGTCCTACCTCCTCTGCGCCGAGGAAGCCGGCGGCGCCTTCTTCTTTGCTGACGTTGCGGCCAGCACCTGCACCACCGCCGAGCAAGACGATGACTGGTGCTCCGGCGCCGAGTCGGCGGATTCCTTCGTCGCGGAGCTCATCGGCGGCGAGGCCGACTACTCGCCCCGGTCAGACTACCCCAACCGCCTCCGGTCACGGTGCATCGACCCCGCCGCCCGGGCAGACTCCGTAGCGTGGATTCTCAAGGTGACACACACAAAGGCACATACTTCCCTGATGAACTTCCTGGACTGGATAAGGCATGCTGGTGTTGTGTTCTTTTCTTACATTAAGCTTTATTTGAACGAGATCAGAAATTAAGCCTTGTCATGTACTCCGCAAATGTATTAATTAGCATGCTGCATATCCGTCTCATCGCATATTAATCTGCTTATTATTATTATTATTCAGGTGCAAGAATACTACGGCTTCCTTCCCTTGACGGCCTACCTCGCCGTGAACTACATGGACCGGTTCCTCTCCCTCCACCGGCTGCCGGTAAGCTCGCCGCCGTTCCCCCACGTCACCATACATACACATACACTTATAAGTTTTAACCGCATCAGCCATACATTCTGAGCACCATGCCATGCGTGGCAGATAACTGTCTGTTCTCTGTATTTTTCGGTATGGTGTGTAGTGCTCTGCTGATGCTAGCCTGTATAAAAAGAAAAGTTTTGGAAGTTGGTGTGCAGACTGCTAACCCACCAGTCCAATTAGCTGGCTAATTACCGTCTTACCCTTACATGTAATGAAGGGGTTGTGTGGGGGATTTGTTTATGCACTAAAGACAGAGGGGTCTTTTGGCTTTGCAGCATGCTTTAATGCAAGCTTAATCAAGCTTTATTGTGGAACAGACCTTATCATTGTGCTTTGCCCTTGTGCTCCACAATTTTAGCTGCATGGCCTATGTCATATAGGATAGTGTTTGGGGTGACTAGTGTGAGGCATCTATCTACTCAGTTCTTCCCTCAGCCTCACTGAGTGTGCATGTATGGTGGGGCACTGGGATGGTAATAGTAGTATATTTATCAGGAGGCCAGAATAAAAGAACAAGATGCAACTGCAAGCTAGCTGTAAAACTGCTGCAAAGTATACATCCCTACACCAAGTCATATGCACCCCCATCACAGTGGTACCGACCCTTGTTGTCGAGAGGTTGACTTCAGTTTGTTTCATCATTGTACTTTGTAAATCTGGTTGGAATTAATAAGTGCGTATGGCTGTGTGCATCTCTCGATGCAGAGGCCGGGGAATCGCACCCTCCTTTTCTAAAAAAAAAAGTCATATGCACCACCTGCCTTGGTTGAAATGGGCAGCATTGTTTTTTCTGACTTTCTTGTTGCTTTGTGAATTCTGTGTTAGTAGTAGAACACATGCTCTTGAGTTATTCATGTTAAATAGAGTTCAGTGTGTACAAGAAAACAATAGGCATGGCATGCTGACGTCACTAACGTGACTCTTTTTTAAGGATTTAGTTCCCAAGCTATTCTAGATGACGATAGGCCAGTTCAATTATCCAAATGCTGATGTGACTGGATATCCCACCAACCTTAACTGGGGCCAGTATAAGATGTCACACAGATTTTGATCTCCAGGACTTGATACATGTTACTGCAGTACTGCTAGAATGCTGGATGTAACAGTGATTAGTCTCCTCTCGGCATAACTACTCGGACCCACCGTACCTATATGGAATTAACGATGTATGCATCTACTCTGCCTTAAAAAAAAAACTACTTATGGGTGAAGATCTTCGTCAAATCTTCATGCACCGTACTGTACTTAGGTTGCCCCATATCCTCCATATCCATATACACTTCATTTCAGGAATTTAAAGAGGTTTTGTAAATGTTACTCATAAAAGAACAGGAGATAGATAGGGATGGTGGTGGAGTGCTACAAGAAAATAGACATATATAGTACTAGTACATTATCTGTCCTTGCTTTGGGATCCTTGCTTCAACTATTAATTGCGGTGTTTGTGTTCTTCTGCCTCAATCCAGCAGGAGGATGGATGGGCGATGCAGCTGCTAGCTGTGACCTGCCTCTCCTTGGCTGCCAAGATGGAGGAAACACTAGTGCCTTCCCTCCTAGACCTACAGGCAATCACATCAATACTTAATTCCACCGTGATATTTTTTATTTCTGATACTATAATTTGTGAGCTCATAAGCTCTATAGGAAATACTAATAATCATGCGATCGAGTTGTAATATGGGTTCTGCATTGTACATTGGCAGATAGAGAGCACACGATATATCTTCGAGCCGGGAACGATCCTCCGGATGGAGCTTCTCGTCCTGACGGCGCTCAATTGGAGGCTTCGATCGGTCACGCCTTTCACATTCATCGACCTCTTCGCTTGCAAAGTTGATCCGAGAGGGAAGCACACGAGATACCTGATCGCTCGAGCCACACAAATGATTCTAGCAGCAATACATGGTATGTTACAAATGCTTGTTGTTTGGCTATACATGTGGTTGCGATAGGGTACTAACATAACGCTGCAAAATGCAATACCACAGACATCGAGTTCTTGGATCACTGCCCGTCGTCAATGGCCGCGGCGGCGGTGCTGTGCGCCACCGGTGAGACGCCGTCCCTCGCACTTGTCAACCCAAGGCTTGCAGTCAATTGGTGCATTGGCCTAGCAGAGGTAAACACAAGGATCACCACAGAAACTTCAGCACACTGGCAAGTTATGAATTGTAATCAAGATCGGTAACATGTTAATTTCTTTCCTATAGGAAGGGGTCAAAAGCTGCTACCAACTAATGCAGCAGCTGGTGAGTGGCAAGAGGGCAGCCGCAGCAGTAGCAGTAGCAGTTAACCTATGCTCAGACGAGGTTCTGTCATCCAATTCCTCCTCCTGCACCTCCCCTCCTCCACCCAAGAGGAGGAAGAGGTCACCACCACCAGTCACATGAAAATATTGCAAGTAGATAACATCAGTTTAGATGAGTCTATTTTTTGCCAGATTAATAGGATTTGATTTCTTCCTGTTGTTGTGTTGTTGTGATTCTTTTCCCCATTTGTTCTCTTCTTTTGGGGTTGTTTCTTTTTACAACTTGTGGGGGCTCTCTCTACTTGGTCTGGCCTGTTGATCTATGCCATCATGGCAGCCTCTGCTCTGCCAGTCTGTGAAGGATGTGAGAAATATCAGAGAAATAGAGAGAGCAAGAAACATGGACACATTTGTGTTTTTCTGTGCTTGCACCCTGTGGGTCTTCACCCCAATGCAGAAGTGCAGAGGATTCATTGATTAGATGGTGAGGGGAGCCATGGCTGGCAGTGGCAGAGAAGAAAAGTAATAGGATGGCAATGCAAAGCATGTTTGCATAGGCATTACATGGAGATGGGGGTGAAATGAAGGTGGTCAAGGAGGAATGGTCAGAGCTACAGACAAGGTGTAGTAGGGGCCTTCTCCCTGCCAAGATCTGTTCATACTCATGAGGGAGAAATTTGTTTGTTTGCTTGTTTCCGAGTGGTTTGTTTGTATTTTGTTGATGTTACCGAAGAGAGAGGGAATAGGGGGCATGATGTACTGGGAGGCACATGCATGTCCTAGTCAAGTGTGATGCCCTGGAGTGAAATATTTGTCCATCTCCAGGCTAACAGTGTCCAAACATGAGGCTTTTGGGGCCCTTGCTATTTGTTATCGCTTGTACTTTTTTCCATCATCATCAATAAGATATGTTGCAATTTAAAGTATCATGAAATAATGTGAGATGCAATGCAATATAGCCTAATGTGTTTCTGCTGTTGTTTCAGTCTCATTGTGAGCTGTGTATATTGTCAGTCTTGTTGTGCAACTGAAAGTCAAAAAGTGTCCAAGAAAGCTGGGAATACTCTGATACTTTTGTGAATTGCCTTGCTACTGAATCCAGAATGTCAAACAAGTAACTATACATCATCACATGATTGTTGAAAGCCTACTCTATCATATATGTGGGTAGGTTAGGTTGCTCCTACATGCTTAAAGCACCGTAGGAAGTAGACATGCATTGCAAGAGTGGCTTAACTTTACATCCATTTTGTTCCCAATTAATTATCACACTAGCATAGAAGGCACCAATCCACTGTAGATTGATTTCTTAATAAAACTATAGATTTGACTTAATCTGAACATAATATATATCCAAGATCTCTCTCTCTCTCTCTCTCTCTCTCTGACATGCCCACTTAGGAGGAATATATAAAATAGTAATCCCCATGACGATTGCTCTAGAATTTTTAAAAGTGGTCAATAGTAGTGGCTTTCAGGAATCATTGGAGCTGCCCATTAACAGATCGATAGTCAGTTGGTCACATCCTTATCTATCATCCCTCCTTTTCAATGTTTCTGGAAGGGGGTTAGCCACAAGTAATTTCCAAAGTCCTACGACCATTACCAATGAGGCTGTGACCATGACCAAAGTAAGGCACACATGTAAGTCATATGACCACGTCATGCAGTGCTGCATGCCATCCTCGATCTGTGGCAGGCTAGGCCATGCCATCCTTGCCTTTGCCCCTAATGTACGAATGAGGCCATGACCATATGGAACCCCACCACAGATCTCGCAATTTTTTTGCAATCTGGTCTTGTTGTTGTGCTGGTGCACTGAGTCATTTGTAGGACTCATGTTCTTTTCTTTCCCAAACGACACGATGGAGAAAGTCTTTTCTTCAGAGAGGGTCAATCTAGTGGGAGATACCCTGAAAATGGTTACAATTTTGTAGAGAGATATCCTTTTGACATGGCTTAGATCTCGGGAAGTCTTTCTAGGCAAGTGAAGGGGGGAAATCGTCTTTCCAAAAGAGAGGAAAGCAGCTTTGAGGTCTTACCTGCTTTGGGAGGAAATGTTTTTGGCATTCAACAGGTTATCGTCTTTGGTTCCTGATCAGACGGTCCGGATGTGTGGCAGGTAACTGGATCTTGTGGTGTCTGTTTCTGTTGTAGAAAAAGAAAAATTGGATGAATCTAACATGATGGTACAGCTGCAACAAGGAAATCTAGCTTTCGCAACAGTGATCTTTACTTGATTCAACGTTTGGCTTTCCTCCTCCGGGTCAAAAGCCGCGATTTTTCAGGCTACTTTGGCATCCCACGTACGTACAAGCCCGAAAGTCAGGATGACGAAACACCTTACACCAGTGCTCACGCTCACAGACTGCGCCATCGCAGTACCTGTAAATGTGCATGCACACATGTGTACATTACCTTTTGGAACATTTCTTTCCGAGCACCAAAACCATACGGAGATCGATCCAACACCCACGGTAATTAAGACGAAGTGTATAGTTGTTAAATTCCCAACTGACTGAATTCGGTTAGAGCATTTCCACTCGCGGCCCCATATCCCGTCCGGTAGTGGCGCCATGCAGATGCCGCCTCTTCCTATTCATGACCCCAATTGAGAGTTTTATAACAAAATTTCTACTTGAATTAAATGATTTTCATTCAAAGGAAAGACAATTCATTCAAACTAAATACATTTCATTCATAAAAACACCACTTGCGGCAACGGCGGCGGCCTGGGCATCTGTAGTGTGGTGTAGGTATAGGTTCCTAGAGGCAAGCGGAGCAGGAACAGTCGAAGAAGTCGTTTGACGACGGTGCAGGAGTCGGGGGCGGAGGTGGGGGTGTCAAGGATACCTTGATGGCGAATTGCATGCCTTCCCACTTGGATTCAGGCCGCTCCTCTTATTCATCATCCTCCTCCTCCACTACCGCTACAGTGGAGGCGGTTGTGCCACATGTGCATCTCCCCATGCATCGGCCATCTCTTCTAGGTGGTGCTGGTACATTTCGCCATTGTACTAGCAGTGTCGGAGTCGTCAAAGTTCACAACATGATGACGTCGACGGAGGACCACCACTCGTCAGGCGGCTCGTAGTCGTCATGTGTGGGGAAGAAGTTGTTGCGCCGCCCCTGGTGCTCCAGCTCCAATGCTTGTCCCAGTATGACGACGTCGGAGCGAACTTGGGGTCCTATTGCATATCTGACGTTATATTGTGTAGGTAAAGATCGATAAAGTTGAGGCGTTCCTGGCCACTGAGGCGAGGCGCCACTAGGATGTGGACGATGTTCATCATCTATTCCTCGATCGGGGAGGAGAAAGCGCTTCTCCTCCTCCTCCCTGAGAGTAGGTGTTGGCGACGATGGTGGTCGAGGCGAGCTAGGATAGTCTCGCTGCGACGCCTTACCGCCTCCCTGTGACGGTTGTATTTGACGGTCTGCCCTACGGTGTTCCACACTTCGTCGTGGTGATGGCAGAACATAGTGTCCGAGAAAATGAGGTGGCCGAGGAGAGGTGTGATGTGCCTCTTTATATAACGGGGAAGAGCGGTGGCGTCCAATAACTCCGGCCAGCGACTCCTCCTCTGCCTCACATTAATGGACCACCTAGAAAAGACGTGCCCGCGTACGAACACATGCCTGACAACTTGTGGGAAACAAGCTAGCTCGTCGTAGAGTAGAAGCGACGACACGGTGCTCCCGGCTAGGAACCGAGACGTGCCACCCGCCATGAAATGCAAACCGATTTCTATCAAACACCATAGGGCAATGAAGACGTGAGTGGACGAAGTTTTTTATCGGATGCTCACCAATCACCGTAGGGCAATTGGGAGGGCTACGTGGAGGCGAGGGGAGATAACTACTCCCTCCGTATCAAAATGTAAGATGTTTTAGCCTGAATGCTGATGCTGTCGTCGTCGTTGAGGCGGTCCCGACGAATGGTCAAAAGTTGGCATGATAGGAGAATATTTTGGAGGGGGGCGGGTGTGTGTTTCCTTTTGTGCTACATAGCGTGGGGGGACAGCTGCCCTGCCGTACCCCATCCTTGCACACATCGATGTATGTCGGTATCCACTGAACAAGTACACTATATGTTGTGGTCGTAGCCTTGTATTAGTAGAGGCTGTGGTGTCGGGGCTGGTCATGTTTGCACCCAAATATACGGCGCGTGTGGGCAATGGTCGCCGGCCCAATCATCAGGGCATCCATGATCCATCAGTCATCACCTTGGAGAAGAGCCCACGAGACGGAAGGATCACGAGGCCACCTTCGTTCTTTCTCCTCGATCGGCCCTAAACCCTTTCTCCTTCACCGCTCCTTTCTCTGCCATGGCAAAGGAGGTGCTTTCATGTTCATGGGTCATGTGCCGTGGTCTGTGGGGGATGCCAGGCAGGAAGATAATCCACCCACTGATCGATGATGATGCAGATCGTAATGGCACGCTAATTCTCATCTCATCAGGATCAGGTACATACGTGACTGATGCATGAATCGGTACATACAGCTGGGCGAAAAAAGGATTTTCCTTGTTGGCGGCCTGCGCACTGGGACTGGGATTCAGATCCCTGTGCAGTGCACGACACTGCTACGCTGTAGCCGCCGACGGCTGCTCTGGGTGGCAAGATGTGGATCGATCACTGGATGCCGTGTCGCCGTGGCCAACACCAGTTTTGCCGCGGGAAAGCGAGGCAGGGCGGTGTCACCAGGTGCAAATCTTCACCGTCACTCCACGCAGAGTGCCTCGCAGTCCCTACTGCTACAAGACTACTCGCAGCTAATGTTCGCACCACATTCCGTTCTAAAACCGTATAGAATGATCTACTCCCTCTATACAACAAAAAAGATGTTACACTTTGAGCACATTTGGATGTATCTATGCACTAAGTCATGTCTAAATACATATTTTTTTTAGAAACACAGTACAACGCAAGCGCTCATATACACGTGCACACACTCACCCCTATGAACGCACGCACGCACGCACACCCTACCCATATGAGCACCTCCGAAAGACTGAGCCGGCGGGTCAGGTCTTGAGATTGACGAAGTCACCACAGGCGCCTCGCTGTGGATGGGAACGTCTTCTCCCACTGAAGAATATTCCGCCTACATGAGACAACATCAGCGTCAAACCTGGGATTTGAACTCTGATGGCTGGGGGTACAACCACCCTCCTAACCATCTTGTCACAGGCAAGTTCTCAAATACATCAATTTTTGATCAAATTGAGACATCCTTTATTGGACGGAGGGAGTATATTTGATTTTGAAACCTGGATATGGTATGTTAAGTAGCTCAGAATATGATATCTGAATGTTTTTATCTAGATAATCTGATTTTTCTACCAAATATCTAACCTAATAGAGCATAATTTACATTTAGTGAGTTGTCGAGTTGGTTCGTTGAATATCAACTTACTTAGTAGGTATTTAGTAGGTATTTGAACAATTATTTTAATTGTAAAATTTGATAATTTACTTATGCGTGTAATTGTTTTGTCCCGTTTTCGTTCCCGAATCCGTGACCACGTATATTTGTGTGTGAATATGCATTCGATCATTATCCTCTCCACTTCGAATCCGATGGTAAAATATGGTAAATGATATGGTAGAGTCTAATTCTGATCTGACCATATCCCTTTACATCCTAATTGTTCAGTACAAACGCAGATGCTCACAACACGCGCGCACACTCACCCCTATGAACGCACACCCTACTCTTATGAGCACTCCTATGAGCACCTCCGAAATACTGAGTCGGCGGATCGAGTCTTAAGATCGGTGAAGTCACCACGGGCGGCTCGCTGTCGACGGGAACGTCGCCTCCCACTGAAAAAATATTCCTCCTAAATGAAACTCTGGTAGGCTAAGGGTGCAACCACCTGTTAGCCATCCAACCACAGGTTGTTTTGCTAATTTTGAAACTTTTACTGTACATCCTAATTGTTGGTCCAGTTTGTTGCTAGATTTTTTTTTTCATTTTTAGAGAAACAGAATATTTTTTAAGTGCGGTTACAATGGGCCCGGCCTGTTGGGGCTTCCCAAACTACTGGGTTTCTTCCAAGTTTTCAGATATTGGGTTTTCTTGGAATTGAGCCGGGAAAGGGAGAATAGCAGGCAGTGCGAAGCTTTTGCACATTCCCTCCATTTCTCTCTGGGTCTCTTCTCTCCGCCACTGAGATACTCGGGCGGAAAAAACAAAACTCGATTCCCCTTTCTCCGCCGCCGTCGACTTGACTCGTCCACGACTCCGAGGATCGGGAGAAGAGTCCCGACGCACCGACCCGTTGCACCTGCTTGGCCGAGTGAGTCCCTCTCGTGCCCTGTGATTGGTAATGCTCTTCTGGACTGGAGTCCTCGATCTGTTTTTCTGCGTCACGCAATGCGCTGCGACGTCCCGTTAGTTCCCCTTCGTAGGATCGTGCTTTCGGTTTGTCCGTGGAATGCGATTTGGGGACAGTTTGCGATGGTCTGTTAGATTTTTGGATCCGGAATGTGACTGTTTAGGTCAGGTCCCAGCCGCGTCGGAAATGAAGGGGGAACATTAGTGAATTTTATGTTTATCATACAGTATAATTATCTCTTTGTCTTAACACATGTGCGGGGCGAAGCAGCAAGAAAGATATCAAGTTCGTGTATTGTTTTCCCTGCAAGTATCTATATTTGTCTATTTCGGTCTGCTTGAATGGTATTGGTAGCCACATAGTATATGTAAGACTAGAGCCAGTTAGGGATGGCACCCGCAGGGTATGGGTAAGGGTGGAGCCACCCCATACCCTTACCCGTCGCTCTCAGCCTTACCCGTGACCCGTACCCATACCCTTGTGCGGGTATAACTTTTTCCCATACCCTTCACCCGACAGGGTAAAGGGTTACCCGCGGGTAAAAATACCCTCTTTTGCACCATAATAGATTGAGTAGAAAATTGTTGTTAAGAACACCGTATAAACATATACCTTTAATCAACAACATATTTTAAACCACAACATAGAATTGAATAGCAAAACATTGTCGAAAGCAACACATTGTAAACAACATCACATATACTTATAAACAACAACACTTACAGATAAGCAACACATGTAAACAACATCACTTACGCATAAACAACAACACATTTTAATGATAAATGACAACACATAGTCATAAAACAACAACACGTAGTCGTACATTTTAAGTTCACAAACTCATGACAAAGTGCATAGTAATTTTGACATACACAAAGCCATAAAATAATCATTACAATAGTTATTAGGAGGGTACATGGGTATACGGGTATGGGTTATATGAACCCATACCCGTACCCTCTCCACCCGATGGGTCTAATATTTTCCCATTTATATACCCATGGGTATTTTGTTTCCCCAAACCCTTACCTCAACAGGGTTTTTACCCGCAGGGTACGCGGGTAATGGGTACCCATTGCCATCCCTAGAGCCAGTTGCCCTACGTTTCTGATGTTATTATCTACTGCTTAGCTAATTAATCTGATGTGTTCATCACATGCTGAAGTCCTTTACCGCTTAATATGTACTACCTCCGGTCGCATTTAAATTTAATTCAAGCAGCCAAAAGCTGAGTGTTAGTTATTTAGTAGCAACCGTCATGACAATTATCTCAGGCCACACGGAGTACTACAATACTAGTGGGTGTTGCACCTTTGGGTTTGTTCGCATTCTGGTTCGGTTTAGTTTGGACCATTTTCAAGTGGGAACATGTTTTACTCAAGTGACCCCATTAGTCCATTACTCAAAGGTTCTGCGTTTCTTTTGATGCATAGGTATGGATCGATGATGAGGATGGCAATGCCAATGACATGGTTGAACAAGAGGAGTGCACGGGAAGCGCCCCTGGCCAAGTGTTCTCAGGTCAAAACCCGAAAAGGCTCCGGTCGAAGGTGTGGGATGACTTCACACCCATCTACATCGACGGGAAGGTTGCGAGGGGCGAGTGCATGCACTGCCACCAGGTATTCATCAACAACGGCACTGGTAAAATGCTAAAGCACCAGGCCAAGTGCAGCCCCAGTGCCCAGAAGAGGCCAATGCAACAGAAGCTCCCGTTCTTGTTGACCAGCCAAAGCAAATCCTCGGACAATATATGTGCGTTGCCTGAGAAGAAGGCTTGCCTCCTGCCCGGCTTTATCACTGACACGACGATGGAAAGTCAGAAGGTTGTTCAGAATTCATCTCATAAGGAAATTGCGATGCATGATCAGAAGAATTTTGCCTTGTGTGACACTCCCACTGGCAAATATCAGAAGAATCAGTCGCATGTGGAACTTGCGGTGCCTGAGCAGGACACTCCCACTAACATTAAGAGTGAGCCCCATGAAGAACTTGTTAGAATATTTTCTGTGCGCGGGTACCTGCCATCCATGGGTATTAATGATAGATTCAGTAAGTTTGTTTTTTTTAGAAAGGGGGGCAAAGTGCCCCAATCTATTAATTAAGGGAGAGTTTTACAACAGTGTAACCAAGTTTACAAAAGGCGATTACTCTCGCGTCATGATTACACCCAAACGTTTTTGTGGTCAAGATGCCGACTGGCACGTATATGCACCTTAGGAGACTGTTTGAGAAAGAAAAAACCAAGCTGAAGGAGAAGTTTGCAGCTTTGCGCAGTCGTGTTTGCTTGCATGCTCATGTGTGGCACTATGATCTGGTCTCAGCGTTCCTGTGCTTGAGTGTTCATTACATTGACGATGAATGGGAGAAGCAGAAAAATATTATCACATTTCGTTATGTGGATCCTTCCTGCAGTGCACATCAATTAAGCCAGGCTATATTATCTGCTATTGGAGACTGGGGTCTTCGTGATAAGGTTTTCAGCATTTCATTGGACGATGCATTTCTGGATGATTCAGTTGCTTCAGATTTCAAAGCCAGTCTCCAAGATTGGAACCTTCGCTTGGCAAACAGGAGGCCGTATATGGCTGAACATCAGAGCTCGCCTCTGTCTGCAAACCGGAGCTTGTTTGTGATACGGTATGCAACTCATCTGGTTAATCTAGTCGTACAGATAGGGAAGGATGAACTTCACAGAGTCATGGACAAGTCAACGAAGTTTCCTAACTATACAAAGGGCCACATTCCTTCAGTAGTACGATTTCCGAACCGTGCTTATGCACCATCACCTGAAAACTGGAGCAACATGTGGAGAATTAGTAAGATAATGGGAAGTTTGCGTCGATACATGGATGGGATGCTCACCTGTGACAGTCCAGTTAACCTCCTTAAACGGTTATGGGATGTGAAGGAAGCTCTGCATCCAGAAGATAACTTTTACGGAGACAAGACAGTTTCGAAAGAGCTAGAGAAGATGCAACAGAAGTTTATGGAATACTGGAATCTCTATTGCTTAAGTATATGTCTGCCTGTGATCATGGATCCTTCGTATCGTCTGGAATGCATCAAGTCTTGTCTTAGGTCTAAGTTATACAATTATTGTTTGCGGCACGAATTGGACAGGGAGATAGAAGATTATTTTCAGGAAGTGCATGACGTTTTTATCAACCTCTTCTATGAGTATTCTGATAAGGTGCGTGATGCTAGCTGCACTTCTGGGTCTAAAAGTAGCAGGAACATTGTTGTGAAGGGAGATGATACACTAATAGAGTCGTCGAGGAGCGAGAGCGCCGGCGGGGACAGGTGGTGGCATAGGAACGTGGGCTGCGAGAGCACCGCGCTCCATTGCCGGCAAACGACGGCGTCACGATAGGCGATCTTAGTGGGCAGCCTGTACAGGATCTCGGAGACGATGCCGTCGTCAAGGTAAGGCACGGCCATGGCGGTCGAATTGATCTTCACGTGCGTCTAGTATTTGTAACCAACGGCGCCCAGACTCTTTGCAACGATCTAGGATATTTTTTCTTCTCAGAATCCCCTTGCCAAAAAAATCTAGACCGGAAATAATCTAATCGTTTTAAGACTCCTTTGGGCAATTGGAAGAAGGAAATCATATACAGTACCATGTTCATTAGGACTGAATTTATGAGAACCAATCTTCCACCAAGGGATAAGAGTTTGTCTTTCCAGCTATTTAAACGTAATTGGAGTCTTTCCTTCACCTTTTTCCATTCAGTGTTTGTGAGCTTCCGATAATGTATCGGAATACCCAAATAGTTGATAGGAAATTGTCCTTGCTCACAGCCGAAAAGTTCAGCATACAACGCGGCGGATTCTTGAGCCTCTCCAAATCAAAACAACTCACTTTTATGGAAATTAATTTTAAGACCCGAAAGTTGCTCAAAGGCTGAGAGAATCGGCTTTAAGTTACGAGCTTTATCGATGTCATGTTCCATAAAAAAGGATTGTGTCATCGGCATATTGAATAATCGATAAACCACCATCGATTAGATGTGGAATCACTCCATCAATATGACCCTCAGATTTTGCGCGTTCAATCAAGATGGCCAACATATCCACCACTATATTAAATAGTATTGGCGATAATGGATCACCCTGGCTGAGCCCTTTTTTCGTTTGAAAGTATTTGCCAGTGTCATCATTGACCTTAATGGCTACACTTCCTCCCGAAACAAAGCTATCTATTAACGCACACCACTCCTGAGAGAAGCCTTTCATTCTCAGGGTTTGCTGCAGGAAAGCCCAATTGACTTTATAAAGCTTTTTCAAAGTCAATTTTAAAGATTACCCCATTCAGCTTTTTCCTATGCATCTCATGGACAGTTTCAGGTAGGATCGCAACTCCATCGAGGATGTTACGTCCTTGCATAAAAGCCGACTGAGACGGACGAACCACATGATCTGCCACACTGTTTAGTCGAATCGTTGCCACTTTGGTAAATATTTTAAAACTAACGTTAAGGAGGCATATAGGTCTAAATTGTTGAATCCTTTCCGGCTCGTTAACCTTAGGTAATAAAATTATCTTACCAAAATTGAGCCGAAACAACTCTAGTTGTCCAACGTGAAGACAAGCAAATAGTTGCATTAGATCAGATTTGATAATGTCCCAAAAGTTCTGATAGAACTCAGTTGGGAAACCATCCGGCCCAGGTGCTGAATTATGCTTCATTTGGAAAACCGTCCTTCTTATTTCTTCCTCTGTGTAGGGATTAGTGAGAAGACCATTTTCCGCCTCTGAAACCTGGGGTATATCCTCAGTCCGGGCCTCATCCAGAGAGAAGTTTCCATCCTATGGGGCCCCGAACAGCCCCTTATAATAGTTAGTGATGTACGACTTTAGTTGTTCGTGGCCCTCAATCGTCCCTTCATCTTGTATAAGAGAATGAATACGCTTTTTCATGTGTCTGCCATTGGCAATACTATGGAAATAGCGAGTATTCGAATCCCCTTCTAGGATAAATTGGGCTTTGGAACGTTGATACCATTTTAACTCTTCCTCGCGAAGGATAGTTGCTATCTGTGCATTGGATTGACTCTTTAGCTCAACCTCTTGCACAGATAATAATCTAACTTCTGCTAATGCTTCAAGAGCATCAATAATCGAGGAAAGTCGTATCTTCTCTTTTTTAAGTAACCTAGTCGTATGACGAGCCCACCCAACGAGGTGCGTGCGTAGAGCACGAATCTTGTTGTTCCACCGCTGGATAGGCGAATCACCCGCAACTGGTCTTTCCCAAATTCTCTTAACCATCTCATGGAAACCCTCTCGGTGTAGCCACCCAAGTTCAAACTTGAACCGTGGCTTACACTGTGCTCTAGGGGTTCCAGTAGATAATAGAATGGGAGCATAGTCAGACAGGCCCTCAATACGTTCTAGAGCCCTTACCGACACCAATGGGAATTTAGATTCCCATTCTGTATCCATCAGTACGCGGTCTAGTTTCTCGTATCTGGGTTCCGGGAGAGAATTAGCCCAAGTGAACTGTCTCCCCACCATTGTTATTTCTCGTAAGTTCAAGCTGTCAATGACCGCGTTGAACAAGAGAGGCCAACGGCTGTCGAACCGCCCTCTACTTTTCTCAAAAGGAAAACAAAGCAAATTGAAATCACCTCCAATGATAAGTGGGTGTGGATTATGTTTTGATAAGTTTACCATTTCAACGAGAAAGGAGGTCTTTGCCACTTCCTGGGCAGGCCCATACACGGCAACAAGACTCCAAATGAAATTGTCGGATTTGTTACGGATGTGCATTTTGATATGAAAATCACCATCCGTAACATCCAACACTTCCATGGTATCAGTCCTGGTACCTAGTAAAATGCCTCCAGAGCGGCCATGAGGGGGGCGTGAGTACCAAGCAAACTCTATACCGCCTGAAAGACGGTTCAAAATAGATTGCGAGAACTCACGTCTACCCGTCTCCGAAATAGCTAAGAAATCCAAATTATGATCCCGAATTGAATCAGCAAAGTGCAAGTGTTTAGCCAAGTCACCAAGACCTCTGCTATTTTAAAACATGCCATTCATTGGGAAACAATGGGGGATTTGGACGACTTTGACCGTTTTCGGTACTTGCTAGAAGAAGATTTTGATTTTCGACCGGAAGCTTTTAACTCATACGATGAGCTCAATCCGTCGTCATCCAAACCTCCCTCCAATAATTTGAGTGGGAGCTCGTGTTCTCAAATGTGTGGAGACATAATTTGAGTGGGAGCCGGATTCATCTTGTGTAAATGACACATTGTGAATTGTACCAGTAGAATTAATGAAGTTGTGAAACTATTTGAAAGTTAGTGTCTATTTGGAATAGAACGGGAATTTTAAATAGTTAGTCGAGTTGTTTTTGGATTATATCTGAGGAGTCAGAATAGATTAAATCCAAAGGATGGTCCTTGGAAATCCAATTAATCATTAAGAGTAATGATACACGGTAATAGTGGTTGTATGACATGTTGGTCTATTATGTGATATTAGACATCATACAGAAACCATATTGTCTGCTCGATGAAATATGACCGATGTTCTTAGAAGAAGAACAGTTGTGAAAGGAAATTTGTAATTTACTGGAAGTAGAAGTGTATTAGTTTTGGATTGACATAAGTATGTCAAGTCTTCTACATAGGTGTGAAAGTATATATAGATATCGCGAGATTGTAATTGTTACAAGGAGCTCTCTATGACTGAGTGTGTTTTCAAGGCAATTATCTGGTTAACAGAATCAGAGTAAGCGCTGGGAAACAGAAGTCTCACTTAGTTACGGTATTTGTATATATGTTATTGGATAACATGTTGGTATCAAACAAGTTGATATCAATGGATCGCAAAAGAACGCACAATTATGTATTGTACAGATTGTCAGAGTAACACTCTTCCACAAGCAAGCATTATCATATAACGCTTATTTGATAAGGGGTTTTTGATGAAATAAAATGCAGCTAGTTTATTTGTACTCTAGTGCAAGTGGGAGACTGAATGAGATATGCCCTAGAGGCAAATAAATAAGTAGTATTTATTGCATTATCTCATAAGTTTATAATAGGTTTTTGTATTATGCTATAACTGTATTAATCGGAATTATTAATACACGTGTGATACATAAACAACCAGAGTCCCTAGTGAGCCTCTATATGAACTAGTCCACTGGGCAACAGTTGATCGAGATTCCCGATCAAGGACAATGACGTCGGTTGACAATGGGGTCATCTTATTAGCAGAATAAGGTGATGGTCATACGCAAAGTATTGCAACAAGATCTTATTACGATGTTTGTCATTTGCAATAGATAAGTAATATGATAACTTATTCCTTAGACCGTGAGACCGTGCTTATTGCTGCTCCGTAGGGGTACTTTGAGAGCATCAAACGTTGTGTCTTATATAGCATGACAATAACGATGTCCATCTTGGGTATCCCGAAAGAGTATGTTGAGACGTAAGGATCAAGAGCGGGATTTGTTCATTCTTGTAATGGAAAGATACTCTGGGCCCACTCGGTGAGATTGCATCTATATAGCTGCGCAGCTTATGACTAGGTCATGGAGATGTAATATCACAGACGAGTTAATAACCTATGTCGGTAACGAGATGCAACAGGACATTGGATGTCTACGATCACATCTCGGACAAGGTAGTATCGCAGAGACAAAGGGAATGAATATCATGTTTACGGTTCAACGACGATATTCGTAGAATGCACAGGGACCGTCATATGCATCCAGGTATCCCTGGCGGTCATTGGTGAGCGGAGTGTCTCGACCATGTCTGGAGTGTTCTCGAACCGTAGCGTAACAAACTTAAGGTCTTAACGACACCTGGAGAAGGTTCTGGAATAATATAGATTTTTATTGGAGAGAGAGAAATGATCCGGAAAGAGTTCCGGTGGTCCGGAAGGAGTTCCGGGAAGGTCTGGAATGGTTCCAGGAATGTCCGAAAGATGTTCGGGTGGTCCAGAAAATGTTTCGGAGTCACGGGAGATTAAATTATATATAAATATATTAATTATGAATTAATAGTATTTTATATTAATTTAATATTAATTAAAAATAAAGGAAAAAGGGGCAGCCCACCTAATGGGCCAATTGGGGCCCATTAGGGGGAGCCGCACCAAGGAGGGGGTGGGGCCCATGGCTTGTTCGGCCAGCCCATGCTGGGCCGAACCCCCTCCCCCCTCTCCTTTGTTTAGTACCACATGGGGGAGCTAGGGAGTTTGCACACCCCCTCCCCCCTTTATATAGCAAGGCATATTAATTGGATTAATACATGGAAAAATACAATTAATATTGTAGCAGGCCGGCTGAGCTGTTTCTCCGCCCGTTTTGCCTCCTCTCTCCACCAAAGCTATACCGTCGGGCGCCGTTGCCCTGCGGGATTCCAGAAAAGTTCTACCCCTGCGATTTCAGCTGGATCTGAATGACCGGGGGTTGTTGTTAAGCTCCGTATGTTTGCGAGTGCTCGGAGGCGCCACATTTGAGGAGCCTGGGCGACGTCGTCTCGCCCACCCAGCAGCCCTGTCGCTGCCCTGCCGCCGGCACCACCCCCCCCCCCTCGGCTGCCGGCGCCACGCCACCTTCCGCCCGACGCCCGTCGACGCAAGTCTTCGTCGACACCCCGGCGTCATCATCTACATCATCGCGGCAAGTTCTCCGCGACCTCGAGGTCGGCTACGTACGACTTCATCGTCAACGCTTGTGCGGGAGCGTAATCCCCGCTATCGGTCTACATGGAGGTAATGTAACCCGTTCCGCCACCGTTATCACATGTACTAGATAGATAGATCCTGGCTAGTTAGGGTGTTCATACGCTAGAAAAATTATTGTTTTCTGCACCGGAACCCCTTCAGTGGTATCAGAGCCGATCTATGCGTAGTACTGCTGGTACGGTTAGAACTCATGTTGAATGAGGACGTCTTTCTTATATTTGCTACCCTCTAGCGTGCACTTGCGATGCCTTCGGTATTGAGTTGATGAAGCGGCCCGGACCGACTTTACGCGTACGCTTACGCGAGACTGGTTCCACTACTGACATACGGCTTGCACCGTATCTGTGGCTGGCGGGTGTCTGTTTCTCTCTCTTTAGTCGGCAGAGCATTTTCAATGGAGGGCCCGAAAGGGATGCTTAAACATGCAATTATACGATCGACGTTGTGGTACAAAGTTCGTAGGTAGGGAAACGGTTCTCTTACGAATAAGCCTATATGCCACGTAAAACTTGCAAAACTAAATAAAGGTAGAGGCGTCTAACTTTGTTTTGCAGAGGCGTTATTTTATGTGACATGGTTACGGTAAGTTTGATATTACTCGTACTGTCGGAGGCAATAGAGGGCACCGTAGACTCGGAGCCATGCCGGGGCGCCCAGGGCCAGGCACATGGCGCCATGAAAGTCCAGGCGCATCGACCATGTCACATCGCACTTCATTGCATCATTATTGTGTGCTGTTGTGTGTGCATCCTGTTGATTGCTTATATGTTAGATATACAACGGTAGCAACTTAAATAGGATGATCCCTAACAAATACCAAAAGTGTGTTCTCCCTCGTTGCGCACCACCAAGAAAGTTCTACGTTATGAGGCAGGCCGTGACGATCGGGTGTCAGACATATCGTCGTTCGCATACAGTGGGTGTAAGCCATGTTGCACGCGCAGGGTCTTCGAGGTTTGATTGGCGAGCCTAGCATATGCAGATATGGCCTCGGAACACGGGAAGATCGAAAGATCGAGCATGAGTCACAGAGTTGTTGTGATCGACATTTTATGTCCACCTTTGAAGCTGTGCCGCCGGCCGTGACGATCGGGGGTGGTATAGTGGATGGGGGTCGTGTAATCGCTATTATTATTTTAGGGATAATAATTTTAGTGGAGTGTGTTTGATAATATGATTATAAACTAAAACTCACATATATTATAAACTTTACCTTACCTCTTTTGCGATCACATCTGTAGACTACGGAACTATACTTCTCTTACTTCCTCAAGAGCCCGGATTCTACCTTAGAAGCCGACGGGTCCAACTTCATCAGATGGTACATTGGTTTTAGAAACATTCTCAAACACAACAACATCCTGTATGTCCTCGATGAAGCATTAGGAGAAAGACCAGATGATTCTGCTAGCGAGGAGGAGGAAGATGAATTCCGTAGGCGTCGAGACATATTCATAGAAGTGGAGATCACCATGACCGTATGCCTAGCACCTGAGTTGAAAGAGTTGTTTCAACACAAGGAGCCATATGTCATGATTGATGCGATAAAGACGCACTTCAAAGATGAATTGAGGCGTGAGCAATTCAGGCAGCTTAGAGAGTTCCGGACCATTCATATGGAGGAGCACACCTGTCTGAAGACTCATTTGAAGAGATTGTATGACATCTACTTCAAGCTGACAAATGTTTTCGATTACTGGATGGCGGATTCATGTGCCATTCAGACTGTCCTGATATCTCTGCCTCCTAGCTATGAATAGCATGTGCGTGAATATGCTATAAAAGGAGAAACGGTGAGCTTCTTCACGTTCATGAACAAGTTCAAATCTCTAAAAGTTGATTCCATCGAAGAAGAGTTCTTCGACGCTACGGGTATATTTGATATACGAAGATATAAATGTATTCTGCTCATACTTGATGAAAAGTATTTGATACTTGTTCTGTTTATAAAACAGTCCCTGATCATCACAAGTATACGGCGATGGGTGACGTGACAGTGCACAAGTGATGGCAAGCAAGGAAGTTGATGGCCAGTAGTGCTCACGCCCTCGAGATATCATATTAGGTATCATCAATAGTTTTTGATAAGACATTTTGTAATAGTGAGAGTGTGATCTAGTTTGGTGTCTTGAATGTTACAAGACATAGTTATTCATATAAAACAAATCAGTTGTTTTATGTTATGAAACAAAGCAGTTGTTTTATATTATGAGTAATTTGTATCACATCTCAATTACATTATGCGTATGATATACATTTATAATAGCGGGAATGATAAAATTATGTATCCAAGGAATAAAAGATTTTGTTACTAGAACAAACACCATCGAATTTCATCATAAAGGCAATGTAAGAAGTAATAGATACTTTGATCTATTTAAGTATTACATGTGCCGAATTGATTGAGTTTAAAATTAGTATTGAAGTGTCAATACGAAAGGAAATTAATTAAGAGTCATTTCGAATGATTATTAAATTAATTATATGGTGAATTTTTCCTTGATCCGAATTCTTCTATGATTATTGGTAAATAAGTGTATTTGCATAATAAATCATGAGTCTGAAATTTATTTGATAAAAGATCAAATGGGGTTTTTCAGAAGAAAGATTTGTGAATATCGTATTCGCAAGATTCGATCAAAAGGGCAATATTTTTGAATTATGGTTTCAACACAAAAGACTTGTGGAAATTCGTTTCACAATATTATAATATCATATATGGTGATATGTGAAGTATTATAATCATACTCTATTTTAGATAAAGTGTGGTCTTTCAGAATCTGTCTTAGAATCTCTTAATATGTTCGAAACATTATAGTCGATGTCCACTTTAGAAAATAGATGTTTTTCAACGGTAATTCGTGAGATCGACAATAGTGTCGTTATATAGAGGATTATGCGATAATTCAGAATATACACGAATAGTTCTTTGTAGATCACTCACATTGGATGAGAGTGTATTCCAAAACCCAATAGAAATAAAACTTGTGTTGTTGTCTATGTAATTCCGAGGAAAATATGATTTTTCGAATTATGGTTTATGGATTGGAATCAGAAGCTTGAAATAAGGTGTCAGACCTATATTCATAAAAGTAGAATATTGGAAAGTGTTCCAAGAGATATATGTCTACAAATGAAAATTTGATGATTAAGAGTGAAGGAGACTAGAAAATTGTTTTCTGCTTGCAATCCTCTTCGTCAAGATCATAATGTTTTCATGAAAGAAGCTTCTAAATAAAGTGCTGTTATATTTAATATTGCTGTCAGGTCACAGCATAATATTAAGTGTTTCAGATCTTGTTGACAGATCAAGGTGCACCTTATGAATACAAAGAAAGTTGAGAAAATATCAGAATACGAACAAAGGCTTTTTGAGCCTGAAAATCCAAGTTACATTTAGAAAGGATTAAAACAGTAAATGTTGCTATAATTCCTTTTGGAGAAATAAGATTTCTTGATCATCATATAAAGTGTTATATGAGAAATGTAACTATAAGAAAGACGTGAAAGCATATTTTGTCAAGAAATGTGTCTTGGACAAGATCAAATTTGTTGACTACATTGATGTAGACATGCTTGAAGTCTGTGGGATTTGTATTAATGGAATACTGTAGTTTGTATTGAATTCGAATTGATAAGAGATCAATGATTTTGGTTTGACCAAAATGTCGAAATAAATTATGAATTTAAGTGGGAGTCAAAGTTAGTTCACTCAGGTAGAATATGTAAAGGACATATTTTTGAGTGGGAGCTTAGAACCTCAAATATGTAGGAGACATAATTTGAGTGGGAGCTCGTGTTCTCAAATGTGTGGAGACATAATTTGAGTGGGAGCTCGTGTTCTCAAATGTGTGGAGACATAATTTGAGTGGGAGCCGGATTCATCTTGTGTAAATGACACATTGTGAATTGTACCAGTAGAATTAATGAAGTTGTGAAACTATTTGAAAGTTAGTGTCTATTTGGAATAGAACGGGAATTTTAAATAGTTAGTCGAGTTGTTTTTGGATTATATCTGAGGAGTCAGAATAGATTAAATCCAAAGGATGGTCCTTGGAAATCCAATTAATCATTAAGAGTAATGATACACGGTAATAGTGGTTGTATGACATGTTGGTCTATTATGTGATATTAGACATCATACAGAAACCATATTGTCTGCTCGATGAAATATGACCGATGTTCTTAGAAGAAGAACAGTTGTGAAAGGAAATTTGTAATTTACTGGAAGTAGAAGTGTATTAGTTTTGGATTGACATAAGTATGTCAAGTCTTCTACATAGGTGTGAAAGTATATATAGATATCGCGAGATTGTAATTGTTACAAGGAGCTCTCTATGACTGAGTGTGTTTTCAAGGCAATTATCTGGTTAACAGAATCAGAGTAAGCGCTGGGAAACAGAAGTCTCACTTAGTTACGGTATTTGTATATATGTTATTGGATAACATGTTGGTATCAAACAAGTTGATATCAATGGATCGCAAAAGAACGCACAATTATGTATTGTACAGATTGTCAGAGTAACACTCTTCCACAAGCAAGCATTATCATATAACGCTTATTTGATAAGGGGTTTTTGATGAAGTAAAATGCAGCTAGTTTATTTGTACTCTATTGCAAGTGGGAGACTGAAGGAGATATGCCCTAGAGGCAAATAAATAAGTAGTATTTATTGCATTATCTCATAAGTTTATAATAGGTTTTTGTATTATGCTATAACTGTATTAATCGGAATTATTAATACACGTGTGATACATAAACAACCAGAGTCCCTAGTGAGCCTCTATATGAACTAGTCCATTGGGCAACAGTTGATCGAGATTCCCGATCAAGGACAATGACGTCGGTTGACAATGGGGTCATCTTATTAGCAGAATAAGGTGATGGACATACGCAAAGTATTGCAACAAGATCGTATTACGATGTTTGTCATTTGCAATAGATAAGTAATATGATAGCTTATTCCTTAGACCGTGAGACCGTGCTTATTGCTGCTCCGTAGGGGTACTTTGAGAGCATCAAACGTTGTGTCTTATATAGCATGACAATAACGATGTCTATCTTGGGTATCCCGAAAGAGTATGTTGAGACGTAAGGATCAAGAGCGGGATTTGTTCATTCTTGTAATGGAAAGATACTCTGGGCCCACTCGGTGAGATTGCATCTATATAGGTGCGCAGCTTATGACTAGGTCATGGAGATGTAATATCACAGACGAGTTAATAACCTATGTCGGTAACGAGATGCAACAAGACATTGGATGTCTACGATCACATCTCGGACAAGGTAGTATCGCAGAGACAAAGGGAATGAATATCATGTTTACGGTTCAACGACGATATTCGTAGAATGCACAGGGACCGTCATATGCATCCAGGTATCCCTGGCGGTCATTGGTGAGCGGAGTGTCTCGACCATGTCTGGAGTGTTCTCGAACCGTAGCGTAACAAACTTAAGGTCTTAACGACACCTGGAGAAGGTTCTGGAATAATATAGGTTTTTATTGGAGAGAGAGAAATGATCCGGAAAGAGTTCCGGTGGTCCGGAAGGAGTTCCGGGAAGGTCTGGAATGGTTCCAGGAATGTCCGAAAGATGTTCGGGTGGTCCGGAAAATGTTTCGGAGTCACGGGAGATTAAATTATATATAAATATATTAATTATGAATTAATAGTATTTTATATTAATTTAATATTAATTAAAAATAAAGGAAAAAGGGGCAGCCCACCTAATGGGCCAATTGGGGCCCATTAGGGGGAGCCGCACCAAGGAGGGGGTGGGGCCCATGGCTGGTTCGGCCAGCCCATGCTGGGCCGAACCCCCTCCCCCCTCTCCTTTGTTTAGTCCCACATGGGGGAGCTAGGGAGTTTGCACACCCCCTCCCCCCTTTATATAGCAAGGCATATTAATTGGATTAATACATGGAAAAATACAATTAATATTGTAGCAGGCCGGCTGAGCTGTTTCTCCGCCCGTTTTGCCTCCTCTCTCCACCAAAGCTATACCGTCGGGCGCCGTTGCCCTGCGGGATTCCAGAAAAGTTCTACCCCTGCGATTTCAGCTGGATCTGAATGACCGGGGGTTGTTGTTAAGCTCCGTATGTTTGCGAGTGCTCGGAGGCGCCACATTTGAGGAGCCTGGGCGACGTCGTCTCGCCCACCCAGCAGCCCTGTCGCTGCCCTGCCGCCGGCACCACCCCCCTCTCGGCTGCCGGCGCCACGCCACCTTCCGCCCAACGCCCGTCGACGCAAGTCTTCGTCGACACCCCGGCGTCATCATCTACATCATCGCGGCAAGTTCTCCGCGACCTCGAGGTCGGCTACGTACGACTTCATCGTCAACGCTTGTGCGGGAGCGTAATCCCCGCTATCGGTCTACATGGAGGTAATGTAACCCGTTCCGCCACCGTTATCACATGTACTAGATAGATAGATCCTGGCTAGTTAGGGTGTTCATACGCTAGAAAAATTATTGTTTTCTGCACCGGAACCCCTTCAGGAGTAACCGCCATTAACGTCCTGGCATGAGTCCCAGCAGCCCCAGACTTGTTAGCAGCTGGAGTCCCCGCAGAGGTAGTACCATCCACCTCCATGTTGGAGGAAAGCGAACTCTGATGGTTATCCTGGCCCAAAGAGTCATCCAAACCATGTCCATCACCTTCCTCATCATCGCGGTCATCGCTCTTGCGCCGCCAAAAGAAGGGAACAAAGCTCGGATCTTGAATAAAATCTGAAGGCTCGCGACTAAAATAGAATGCATATTGCTTGAGTTTCACCACACAGGAAGCCCCAACATAAGGACCATCAACCCCCTCACGCTTCTCAAGCACACTCGAGTCCAACATACCCACCAATATGCGAACAATTACGCGGCTCCGGTAAGTAACAAGATCGACATCCAGTGTAGTCCCAATAAGAGTACCAACCGCCCAAAAGCCAAGGAAGTGACGCATAGCATACGGTACCCCCTGCACATGCACCCAGACCTTCTCCAGAACTTTAATCGGCGCTATCTCCTCTTTAGACTTCCAAACCGAAATAGAGGCTTGTGCATTAAAAGACGGAATACTAAGCTGAAAACCGTCCACCCTGTGAAGATCCTCCGCAGACGGAAAACCAATGAGAAAAGCATCCTCGCCATGGAGTAAAGCCTCCCACGTCCACTGTGAGGCGTGGCACATCCTAGCCATCAAACTCTGAATAGCAGCAGCGGGACCAGGTCACCCACAATCGTAACCAGCGCCGTAGGCGAGCTCGTGGGAATAAGATGAGGCTTGAAAACACTGTCAGGAAATTGCACAAACATCGTCTCGTCCTTGCCATATCGCGAAGTGAAAGCAGTCGGTCTGGGGAGTCGCAACGTGGGACACCTGAAGGTGGGGTGAGCTGCGGTGTCACAAACCAAACAATAATACTTCACCGGGCAAGCTTTAGTGACATGAGAATCCGCCGAACACTTGAAACACTTGGTGCCTTTTTTTGCTTTACTCTTACACCCTGCCCCTGTATCGTACTGTTGCGTAGGCGCTGCCTCCGCTGCACTTGCCGCAGCCACACCGGCGGCCACCGCGGTAGGGATAACGGCCGCAACCGGGACGGTAGGCGGCACAAGCTCTGGCTGACGCTGAAAACCACCCAACGAAGTAGCCATTGGAGGCTGGACAAAAGGCTGCTGCATCCATTGTTGCTGGAACATAGGAGGCCTCATCAACGGTTGCGCAACCGGAGCAGGCTGCTGAGACGCATTGCGCTGCGCAGGCTTGTTCTTCTTCCGTTTTGCACGAGGAGCCATTTGGATTGCTGCCGCTGGAGGTTGTTGCACTTGTTGTTGGTAAGTCGGGTAGCTGGGATTGATGAACGGAGCCATAGCCGGAGGTTGGAACTGCCCTTGCTGCTACACCGGCGGCAAATACGCCGGCGGGCCGTACTGCATGGATGGTCGATGGAGGGGCTGGAACAACGGAGGCGTTGAGCTTGCTCCCGCAGATGACCCCCCCCCCCCCCCCCCCCCCCCCCCCGATGAAGAAGCTGGCGGGGAGGACCTGCCCCATACCGGAGCTCGCAGCGGGCGTGGCGACCGGAGGCAGCTGACGATTCTGAGCCCCGGCCGACATCTGCGGACGAGGAGCTCCCGTCCGAGGGTCGGGACCTTGGGGAGGACGCTGCGGCGCCGCACCACTCATAGTTGACGACGGAGCTGAGGGCGCGGACGAGCTTGGGGATCCAGCGGATGGCGCGGTCGGGGGCGGAGGTGCGGCGCAGAGAGCTTGAGGCGGCGACGGAGGCGAGGACGAGGCAAGGGTTGGGAACGACGGGCTGTTGTTGATCCAATACGAGTTGTATCGGTGTCATAGATGTTCCCAAGCGTCTGGACGGCCTGATCCTCTGCCTGGCACAGGGGCCCAGTCTGCATGCGATCCGAAATTCGAAAATTCACAGCCGCAGTCATGGGCGTGGAAGGCGGATCGGTGTTGACAGCCGGCTCCATGCCCACCGTGCTGCAAATCCTCTCCGCTGGCACCGGCGAGCTCGCCGCCAACGACTTCCTCGTCGCCACAGCCTTGTCGATGAAGAAGCCAAGGATAGACGGCGGCGTGATGCGTTTCAGAGGCAGCGGTCCTCGTCACGCCCCCATCTTCGGCGGCGACTTGGACAACCGTACCCTAGTCGGAGGAGACGGCGGACCGCGGCGGCGCTGCACCTTGCCCTCCATCCTCGTCGGCTCCCTGCAAACTGAAGGGGTTCCGGTGCAGAAAACAATAATTTTTCTAGCGTATGAACACCCTAACTAGCCAGGATCTATCTATCTAGTACATGTGATAACGGTGGCGGAACGGGTTACATTACCTCCATGTAGACCGATAGCGGGGATTACGCTCCCGCACAAGCGTTGACGATGAAGTCGTACGTAGCCGACCTCGAGGTCGCGGAGAACTTGCCGCGATGATGTAGACGATGACGCCGGGGTGTCGACGAAGTCCTGCGTCGACGGGCGTCGGGCGGAAGGTGGCGTGGCGCCGGCAGCCGAGGGGGGGTGGTGCCGGCGGCAGGGCAGCGGCAGGGCTACTGGGTGGGCGAGACGACGTCGCCCAGGCTCCTCAAATGTGGCGCCTCCGAGCACTCGCAAACATACGGAGCTTAACAACAACCCCCGGTCATTCAGATCCAGCTGAAATCGCAGGGGTAGAACTTTTCTGGAATCCCGCAGGGCAACGGCGCCCGACGGTATAGCTTTGGTGGAGAGAGGAGGCAAAACGGGCGGAGAAACAGCTCGGCCAGCCTGCTATACAATTAATTGTATTTTTCTGTAATTAATCCAATTAATATGCCTTGCTATATAAAGGGGGGAGGGGGTGTGCAAACACCTTGCCTCCCCCATGTGGGACTAAAGGAAAAGGAGGGGGAGGGGGGTTCGGCCGGCCCCTCCTAGTCCGAGTTGGACTAGGGGCCCAAGCCCCCCCTTTCCTTGCTTGGTGCGGCTCACCTTAGTGGGCCACAATTGGCCCACTTAGGTGGGCTGCCCCTTTTTTTCCTTTATTAATTAATGATTAAATTAATATAAAATACTATTAATTCATAATTAATATATTTACATATAATTTAATCTCCCGTGACTCCGAAACATTTTCCGGACCACCCGAACATCTTTCGGACATTCCTGGAACCATTCCAGACCTTCCCGGAACTCCTTCCGGACCACCGGAACTCTTTCCGGATCATTTCTCTCTCTCCAATAAAATCCTATATTATTCCAGAACCTTTTCCAGGTGTCGTTAAGACCTTAAGTTTGTTACGCTACGGTTCGAGAACACTCCAGACATGGTCGAGACACTCCGCTCACCAATGACCGCCAGGGATACCTGGATGCATATGACGGTCCCTGTGCATTCTACGAATATCGTCGTTGAACCGTAAACATGATATTCATTCCCTTTGTCTCTGCGATACTACCTTGTCCGAGATGTGATCGTAGACATCCAATGTCCTGTTGCATCTCGTTACCGACATAGGTTATTAACTCGTCTGTGATATTACATCTCCATGACCTAGTCATAAGCTGCGCAGCTATATAGATGCAATCTCACCGAGTGGGCCCAGAGTATCTTTCCATTACAAGAATGAACAAATCTCGCTCTTGATCCTTACGTCTCAACATACTCTTTCGGGATACCCAAGATGGACACCGTTATTGTCATGCTATATAAGACACAACGTTTGATGCTCTCAAAGTACCCCTACGAAGTAGCAATAAGTACGGTCTCACGGTCTAAGGAATAAGCTATCATATTACTTATCTATTGCAAATGACAAACATCGTAATACGATCTTGTTGCAATACTTTGCGTATGTCCATCACCTTATTCCACTAATAAGATGACCCCATTGTCAACCGACGTCATTGTCCTTGATCGGGAATCTCGATCAACTGTTGCCCAATGGACTAGTTCATATAGAGGCTCACTAGGGACTCCGGTTGTCTATGTATCACACGTGTATTAATAATTCCGATTAATACAGTCATAGCATAATACAAAGACCTATTATAAACTTATGAGATAATGCAATAAATACTACTTATTTATTTGCCTCTAGGGCATATCTCCTTCAGTCTCCCACTTGCACTAGAGTACAAATAAACTAGCTGCATTTTACTTCATCAAAAACCCCTTATCAAATAAGCGTTATATGATAATGCTTGCTTGTGGAAGAGTGTTACTCTGACAATCTGTACAATACATAATTGTGCGTTCTTTTGCGATCATTGATATCAACTTGTTTGATACCAACATGTTATCCAATAACATATATACAAATACCGTAACTAAGTGAGACTTCTGTTTCCCAGCGCTTACTCTGATTCTGTTAACCAGATAATTGCCTTGAAAACACACTCAGTCATAGAGAGCTCCTTGTAACAATTACAATCTCGCGATATCTATATACTTTCACACCTATGTAGAAAACTCGACATTCCAATGTCAATCTAATAACTAACACACCTCTACTTCCAGTAAATTCTAAATTTACTTTTACAACTGTTCTTCTTCTCAGAACATCAGTCATATTTCATCGAGCAGACAATATGGTTTCTGTATGATGTCTAATATCACATAATAGACCAACATGTAATACAACCACTATTACCGTGTATCATTACTCTTAATGATTGATTGGATTTCCAAGGACCATCCTTTGGATTTAATCTATTCTGACTCCTCAGATATAATCCAAAAACAACTCGACTAACTATTTAAAATTCCCGTTCTATTCCAAACAGACACTAACTTTCAAATAGTTTCACAACTTCATTAATTCTACTGGTACAATTCACAATGTGTCATTTACACAAGATGAATCCGGCTCCCACTCAAATTATGTCTCCACACATTTGAGAACACGAGCTCCCACTCAAATTATGTCTCCACACATTTGAGAACACGAGCTCCCACTCAAATTATGTCTTCTACATATTTGAGGTTCTAAGTTCCCACTCAAAAATATGTCCTTTACATATTCTACCTGAGTGAACTAACTTTGACTCCCACTTAAATTCATAATTTATTTCGACATTTTGGTCAAACCAAAATCATTGATCTCTTATCAATTCGAATTCAATACAAACTACAGTATTCCATTAATACAAATCCCACAGACTTCAAGCATGTCTACATCAATGTAGTCAACAAATTTGATCTTGTCCAAGACACATTTCTTGACAAAATATGCTTTCACGTCTTTCTTATAGTTACATTTCTCATATAACACTTTATATGATGATCAAGAAATCTTATTTCTCCAAAAGGAATTATAGCAACATTTACTGTTTCAATCCTTTCTAAATGTAACTTGGATTTTCAGGCTCAAAGGCCTTTGTTCGTATTCTGATATTTTCTCAACTTTCTTTGTATTCATAATGTGCACCTTGATCTGTCAACAAGATCTGAAACACTTAATATTATGCTGTGACCTGACGGCAATATTAAATATAACAGCACTTTATTTAGAAGCTTCTTTCATGTAAATATTATGATCTTCACGAGGAGGATTGCATGTAGAAAACAACTTTCTAGTCTCCTTCACTCTTAATCATCAAATTTTCATTTGTAGACATATATCTCTTGGAACACTTTCCAATATTCTACTTTTATGAATATAGGTCTGACACCTTATTTCAAGCTTCTGATTCCAATCCATAAACCATAATTCGAAAAATCATATTTTCCTCGGAATTACATAGACAACAATACAAGTTTTGTTTCTATTGGGTTTTGGAATACACTCTCATCCAATGTGAGTGATCTACAAAGAAATATTCGTGTATATTCTGAATTATCGCATAATCCTCTATATAACGACACTATTGTCGATATCACGAATTACCGTTGAAAAACATCTATTTTCTAAAGTGGACATCGACTATAATGTTTCGAACATATTAAGAGATTCTAAGACAGATTCTGAAAGACCACACTTTATCTAAAATAGAGTATGATTATAATACTTCACATATCACCATATATGATATTATAATATTGTGAAACGAATTTCCACAAGTCTTTTGTGTTGAAACCATAATTCAAAAATATTGCCCTTTTGATCGAATCTTGCGAATACGATATTCACAAATCTTTCTTCTGAAAAACCCCATTTGATCTTTTATCAAATTAATTTCAGACTCATGATTTATTATGTAAATACACTTATTTACCAATAATCATAGAAGAATTCGGATCAAGGAAAAATTCACCATATAATTAATTCAATAATCATTCGAAATGACTCTTAATTAATTTCCTTTCGTATTGACACTTCAATACTAATTTTAAACTTAATCAATTCGGCTCATGTAATACTTAAATAGATCAAAGTATCTATTACTTCTTACATTGCCTTTATGATCAAATTCGATGGTGTTTGTTCTAGTAACAAAATCTTTTATTCCTTGGACACATAATTTTATCATTCCTACTATTATGAATGTTATCATACAAGTAATGTGATTGAGATGTGAAAACTTTATTCATAATATAAAACAACTGGCTTGTTTCATAACATAAAACAACTGAACTTGTCTTATTACATATATGAATAACTTTGTCTTGTAACAATCAAGACACTAAACACACTTTCTCACTATTACAAAAAGGTCTTATCAAAAACTATTAATGATAACTATGATAACTTGAGGACGTGAACACCAATAGCCATCAACTTCCTTGATCACCATCTTTAGTGCCAGGTCACATCATACTTCGCCGCATATATGTGATAATCAGGGCCTGTAGCATCGAAGATTTCTCCTTCGATGGAATCAACTTTCAGGGATTTGAATTCGGACACGAACTTGTAGAAGTTCATATTGTCAGCCTTCAAAACGTACTTGCGTACATGCTTCTCATAGCTTGGAGGCAGAGATATTAGGACAGTCTGAATGGCACATGAATCCGCCATCCAGTAATCGAAAACATTTGTCAGCTTGAAGTAGATGTCATACAATCTCTTCAAATGAGTCTTCAGACAGGTGTGCTCCTCCATATGAATGGTCCGGAACTCTCTAAGCTGCCTGAATTGCTCACGCCTCAATTCATCTTTGAAGTGCGTCTTTATCGCATCAATCATGACATATGGCTCCTTGTGTTGAAACAACTCTTTCAACTCAGGTGCTAGGCATACGGTCATGGTGATCTCCACTTCTATGAATATGTCTCGACGCCTACGGAATTCATCTTCCTCCTCCTCGCTAGCAGAATCATCTGGTCTTTCTCCTAATGCTTCATCGAGGACATACAGGATGTTGTTGTGTTTGAGAATGTTTCTAAAACCAATGTACCAGTTGATGAAGTTGGACCCGTCGGCTTCTAAGGTAGAATCCGGGCTCTTGAGGAAGTAATCGAAGTATAGTTTCGTAGTCTACAGATGTGATTGCAAAAGAGGTAAGGTAAAGTTTATAATGTATGTGAGTTTTAGTTTATAATCATATTATCAAACATACTCCACTAAAATTATTATCCCTAAAATAATGATAGCGATTACACGACCCCCATCCACTATACCACCCCCGATCGTCACGGCTGGCGGCACAGTTTCAAAGGTGGACATAAAATGTCGATCACAACAACTCTGTGACTCATGCTCGATCTTTCGATCTTCCCGTGTTCCGAGGCCATATCTGCATATGCTAGGCTCGCCAATCAAACCTCGAAGACCCTGCGCGTGCAACATGGCTTACACCCACTGTATGCGAACGACGATATGTCTGACACCCGATCGTCACGGCCTGCCTCATAACGTAGAACTTTCTTGGTGGTGCGCAACGAGGGAGAACACACTTTTGGTATTTGTTAGGGATCATCCTATTTATGATGCTACCGTTGTATATCTAACATATAAGCAATCAATAGGATGCACACACAACAGCACACAATAATGATGCAATGAAGTGCGATGTGACATGGTCGATGCGCCTGGACCTCCATGGCGCCATGTGCCTGGCCCCGGGCGCCCCGGCATGGCTCCGAGTCTACGGTGCCCTCCATTGCCTCCGACAGTACGAGTAATATCAAACTTACCGTAACCATGTCACATAAAATAACGCCTCTGCAAAACAAAGTTAGACGCCTCTACCTTTATTTAGTTTTGCAAGTTTTACGTGGCATATAGGCTTATTCGTAAGAGAACCGTTTCCCTACCTACGAACTTTGTACCACAACGTCGATCATATAATTGCATGTTTAAGCATCCCTTTCGGGCCCTCCATTGAAAATGCTTTGCCGACTAAAGAGAGAGAAACAGACACCCGCCAGCCACAGATACGGTGCAAGCCGTATGTCAGTAGTGGAACCAGTCTCGCGTAAGCGTACGCGTAAAGTCGGTCCGGGCCGCTTCATCAACTCAATACCGAAGGCATCGCAAGTGCACGCTAGAGGGTAGCAAATATAAGAAAGACGTCCTCATTCAACATGAGTTCTAACCGTACCAGCAGTACTACGCATAGATCGGCTCTGATACCACTGAAGGGGTTCCGGTGCAGAAAACAATAATTTTTCTAGCGTATGAACACCCTAACTAGCCAGGATCTATCTATCTAGTACATGTGATAACGGTGGCGGAACGGGTTACATTACCTCCATGTAGACCGATAGCGGGGATTACGCTCCCGCACAAGCGTTGACGATGAAGTCGTACGTAGCCGACCTCGAGGTCGCGGAGAACTTGCCGCGATGATGTAGACGATGACGCCGGGGTGTCGACGAAGTCCTGCGTCGACGGGCGTCGGGCGGAAGGTGGCGTGGCACCGGCAGCCGAGGGGGGGGTGGTGCCGGCGGCAGGGCAGCGGCAGGGCTACTGGGTGGGCGAGACGACGTCGCCCAGGCTCCTCAAATGTGGCGCCTCCGAGCACTCGCAAACATACGGAGCTTAACAACAACCCCCGGTCATTCAGATCCAGCTGAAATCGCAGGGGTAGAACTTTTCTGGAATCCCGCAGGGCAACGGCGCCCGACGGTATAGCTTTGGTGGAGAGAGGAGGCAAAACGGGCGGAGAAACAGCTCGGCCAGCCTGCTATACAATTAATTGTATTTTTCTGTAATTAATCCAATTAATATGCCTTGCTATATAAAGGGGGGAGGGGGTGTGCAAACACCTTGCCTCCCCCATGTGGGACTAAAGGAAAAGGAGGGGGAGGGGGGTTCGGCCGGCCCCTCCTAGTCCGAGTTGGACTAGGGGCCCAAGCCCCCCCTTTCCTTGCTTGGTGCGGCTCACCTTAGTGGGCCACAATTGGCCCACTTAGGTGGGCTGCCCCTTTTTTTCCTTTATTAATTAATGATTAAATTAATATAAAATACTATTAATTCATAATTAATATATTTACATATAATTTAATCTCCCGTGACTCCGAAACATTTTCCGGACCACCCGAACATCTTTCGGACATTCCTGGAACCATTCCAGACCTTCCCGGAACTCCTTCCGGACCACCGGAAATCTTTCCGGATCATTTCTCTCTCTCCAATAAAATCCTATATTATTCCAGAACCTTCTCCAGGTGTCGTTAAGACCTTAAGTTTGTTACGCTACGGTTCGAGAACACTCCAGACATGGTCGAGACACTCCGCTCACCAATGACCGCCAGGGATACCTGGATGCATATGACGGTCCCTGTGCATTCTACGAATATCGTCGTTGAACCGTAAACATGATATTCATTCCCTTTGTCTCTGCGATACTACCTTGTCCGAGATGTGATCGTAGACATCCAATGTCCTGTTGCATCTCGTTACCGACATAGGTTATTAACTCGTCTGTGATATTACATCTCCATGACCTAGTCATAAGCTGCGCAGCTATATAGATGCAATCTCACCGAGTGGGCCCAGAGTATCTTTCCATTACAAGAATGAACAAATCCCGCTCTTGATCCTTACGTCTCAACATACTCTTTCGGGATACCCAAGATGGACACCGTTATTGTCATGCTATATAAGACACAACGTTTGATGCTCTCAAAGTACCCCTACGAAGTAGCAATAAGTACGGTCTCACGGTCTAAGGAATAAGCTATCATATTACTTATCTATTGCAAATGACAAACATCGTAATACGATCTTGTTGCAATACTTTGCGTATGTCCATCACCTTATTCCACTAATAAGATGACCCCATTGTCAACCGACGTCATTGTCCTTGATCGGGAATCTCGATCAACTGTTGCCCAATGGACTAGTTCATATAGAGGCTCACTAGGGACTCCGGTTGTCTATGTATCACACGTGTATTAATAATTCCGATTAATACAGTCATAGCATAATACAAAGACCTATTATAAACTTATGAGATAATGCAATAAATACTACTTATTTATTTGCCTCTAGGGCATATCTCCTTCACAAACATCAACAGAATTAGAGTTCTCACCTGAGGTCTTGAGCGACGCATCCTCCCAGGACCGACTCGCCGCCGTCGGGAACCCGGCGTCCACCCAGAACTAATGGACGAGCTGCTCCTCGGAGCGTCTCACACCGCTCAGCAGCGCTCGCTCCTCCAGCGAATCCAACGCACACCGGACGGAGACGTGTTCGTCGTCCAAACCGTCGAGGCCGGACGATTCGGCTGACAGGTCCCCGAGGCAGGCGAAGCGCTATCTCAAGATCGCCGTGTTCCAAGCCGGCGGCGCAAGAGTTAGTCGGCGGCGTCCACCGCCCACAGCAGCCGGCGGCGAGGTCGCTGGGTCGGCCCAGAACCGGCCGGCCGGTGGTGCGCCGAGCGCACCAGGCAGATCGCCAGAGCCGCCCCCCATCAACTCTTCAACAGAGCTATACATTGTTCCATATTCTCCTTCGGATCATATACCTTTTTTATTATATGTAGAAAAGTCTGGGATAGTACGTCCTACATCGACGCATTTGATTTCGCGGTGGTCTGGTTGACTCGGGTTGTGTTTGTGATTACCGAGTCCGTCGTGTGCGTATTTTTAACCAAATATGGCCGTTTTCGGGAACTAATCGCGTATCTGGCCGTCCGGCGAAACTAATTGCAAATCTGGCCTCTGAGGTCGGCGCCAATGAGGATGGAGCCGACCTTGTACAGGTCGGCTCCATCCTCTCTGGAGCCGACCTCTGTTTTATTTTATTTTAATCCTTAGAAAAATTACGGGACTGAAACGGGTGGCGCCGAACTACATAAGTTCGGCTCCAACCTCATTGGCGCCGACCTCAAGGGGCCAGATTTGAAAATAGTTTCGAGAAAGGGCCACACATATGTTTAGTTCGTCAAAAGGGCCAGATTTGGCAAAAAATACGTCGTGTGCTCCTGCATCGTACCAAACGGGTATCACGTCTGGGGTTTAAACCGACTAACGTATTTTCTAGAGCTAAATACACTAGAGGTCCCAATAGTTGTCCACCATATGCAAACTATTCTCACTATTTGTAAAATGGGGTAAGGTATTCCCAATAGTTGTCTATCAAGTGCAAAATTTGTCCCAATAATTCTTGTGGTGACACGTGGCTTTGTGTTTTCGCAAAAAACACGCCATACAATTTTGTATAGCAGAAAGAATCCCTACTGATTATTAAAGTGGGTCCCATGTGTCAGGAAGGAGGAGAAAATAAATAAAACTTGCAACTAGCATTCGAACCGATGACCTTGATTACCTTCCTCGCGTATGTATAAGACCGAATCCATTCTTTTTCGAAATCGATTTCGAAAAAGAACTACTAATCCTTAACTTTCCGAGGAATCCTTCATCACTGGTTGTGAATGATTGACTTTTCAATCCTTTCGACCTTTGTTCCGGAGGAGTCAGAAAGGTTGAGAAATATTTGATTCGTTCCCAATAGCCATGAGATGATCATCTTAGGGTGATCCTTTTGTCAACGGACCTCCACATAGGGCAGCGCAAGGAATCCAAACGTTACCACTAGACAATGCAGAACTTCGTGGTATATAGGCTGACCGACGGTCAATATATAGATGCGCAGATGTATTTGAATTTATCAAAATTTCAAACAAATTTCACCATTGTTTTCTCGTCCGAGGTTTTAGTTAGAAAGTCTGAATTAAAAATATCAAGCTTGAGCCATACCATGACTGTCCGAATTTTTCCGACACAAGACTTTTTTGTATTGATTTAATTCTTTGTGTTTTAAATACTTTGTTAATCATATCTTATAAATAAAATAGTATATTTAACGTTATATAGTCCTTTGTACAACGCAAAGGTACAACCAGTAGCCCAGTAGGCGCTAGAACAATTAAACTTGTTTTAACCATGTATGTATTTCCCACGTCAAGGCCAAAGAGACATTGAATTAAAATTATGATGAACGACTTTGCCAGAATTACCTTTAGAATTGGCTATAACTGATATTTTTTTAAATGGGTTTGAAAGTAAGAAGTGTATTTTAGTAAACTCATAATGCCAATAAATATGTCGACGAATATGTACACATATTTTTCACACATGCTTCTTACGAATAAAAACATTTCGTTTTCATACCTTTTGTCGATCAATAGTTATATGAAAAAAAAACATGTTATCCCTTTTTGCAAACTATCAAATCAAATAACTAAATTTTGGCCTACACAAAAATAGCAAAATATGACATACTTGGAAGAGTTGGATTTTTGTAGTGTTATTTTCAAACATCAGACTTTGTCATTTATGCGCAGACGAAAATGTAAATATTTCTTGTTGGGATTGTACACGTTAATTTTTATAATACAATGAGGTCTATATCTAGGATTTTGTTTGCTGATTTTCCGACATTTAAAATAAATGGCACCATGTAGTCCAGGTTCTAATTCTCCACACGAGAGGTACGTACTCCTATGCGCGTACAAAAACGTGTAGTTCCCAAGAGTAGTGCGGCGTCTGTGCCAAGAATATAATCAGACGTCGGTCCAGTTAACATAAAGTTTGCTGTGCTTCACTTGTCAAGTTGTGCTTGTTCTGTTTGCCGTAGAGGTGAGTTCGATCCTCAATCCTTGCACAGTTGTTTTTTTGATACTTACAGGCGGATCCACAACGCTAGGTAGAGGAGAGGTCATGTGTGATATAAAAAGAATATGTAAGGTTTTTTTCGCAAAAACATGACGCCACGTGTCGCCACCAGAAACATTGGGACTAGTTTTGCACATGATAGACAACTATTGGGACTACTCCCTCCGTCCCAAAATAAGTGTCTCAACTTTGGTAGACACAAAGTTGAGACACTTATTGAGTGTCTCAACTTTGGTAGACACAAAGTTGAGACACTTATTTTGGGACGGAGGGAGTACTTTTCTACAAATAATGGGACTAGTTTGCACATAGTGGACAACTGTTGGGACCTCCAGTGTATTTAGCTCTATTTTCTATACAACTAGATGAATGCCCATGCCCATGCCCATGCCCATGCGTTGCAAGAACAGGACGTGTGTCTTCCTCCGCTACCCCATTCCACCGTCATATATCTCCCCCACAACATAATATCCAAAGAGATATATATGAATATTTAGACATTCAACACATTTTAATTTTAGTGGTGTAAAATAATTCATCTCGAGGAAGGCCCCGGCCTCTCCCTCTCCCCTAGGGTTCCCTCTCCACCCACCCCGCCGCCGGCGCCCCTCCGGCCGTGCGCCCTCCCCCTCCCCCCCCCCTCTCTCTCCTCCGCGTCCGCGCCGCCCCCGCGGCGGCCGGCGCGGCTCTGCCTCTCCTCTCTCGACCCCCACCCCGAATCACCCCTCCCGCCGCCGTCGGTGCGCCCGCCGAGCTCTGCTCGGGCAGGGGCCGGCGGCGGCGGTTGTTCTCTACCCGCGCTGTAGGAGGCCTCGTGGGGCGGTTCTGCTGCGGCGGCGGTGCTTCCTAGGGTGGCAGCGGCGCAGCTCTGGCTGGGGGTTGTTGTGCGGCGGCGCTGGCGGCGGGCTGCGGGGCGACGCAGGGCTGACGGGCGGCGGCGTGCCGGTGGCAGCGTCGGCAGCGCCTGGTGGCCCAGATCTGGGCCTGTTGGGCCCCATCTGGGTCGTGGCGGGCTGGCCTGCCCGGTCGCTGGCTCTGCAGATGGCGGCGAGGTAGGGGATGGAGGGGAGAGCGGCGACAGTGACCGGCTTGTTGCAGCGTGGTGATGGGCTTTACGGGCCCAGGTTGGCCCCGGCCGGACCTTGCTCGGAATGGTGTGCCTCTGCGGAGGCCTTACGGGCTCAGGTTGGGCCCGGCCATACCAAACGAGGACTGGTGTGCTGCGTCGCCACGTCCGGTCGACTACCGCCAGTGGCGGTGGAGGAAGTTCCCTCCCGCGCGGTCGCGGTGCTGCTGACCCCGGTATCTACTCCTTGACAATATCTTGTGGACCTCGTGGCGGCTACCTTGGTGAGACGACGGCGATGGCGACTTCGTGACCATGGTGGCGCTTATTGGTGGGTGGCTAGTCTGGTGGTGTCGAGGCTTCGTCCTTGCGGGGCCCTATGCGTTGAATCGTCCGAGGGTTGCGGATAGGGTTTGTTCGGGAGAAATCCTTGTCGGCTCGGCCGACACCGACGCGGTGCCGCCTCCTGGTGGAATCATCCCTTCTTGAAGGGCGTCGTGGCTACCCTCCATCCGCTCCCGCTTATGTGCCGGGGGAAACCCCAGGACCAGTTCGCTGGCCCGGGTGGCAGCGCATGCTTTCCTTCTTGAAGGTGCTACCTGGTACTCTACGGCGATTCGACGATAGGAGCGTGGTGGTAATTCGTCGGAGGGCGCAGTGGTTTCGGATCTCCATCGTTTAGTCTTTTCCGTCTATGTCTCCTTTTATTTCTTCTTTTCTTTCTTTCGGTGTGTGTTTGCTGTTGCCTCAGCAATTCGTGTGGGTTGGGACTCTTGTTGGTTGTATCGGTTGGTTGCTATATTAATATAGCGGGGCTTCGGCCTGTTTTGAAGGGGATCGCAGGCAGAAAACAATAAATTTTCTAACAACGATAACCTTAAACTGGCCAGGATCTATACTATGCAGATATAATAATACAGAGAAGATCGATATACATACCCTTGTAGACCGAAACGCGGGGATTACGCTCCCGCACAAGCGTTGTCGGTGAAGCCGACGAAGACGACCTCGAGGTCGTGTAGAGGAAGAAGACCTCCGAGCACCACTAGCGTGGCACCTCGCAGGGATCCACACACGCACGGTGAAGACGACGACCTCCGGGCTCCGATCCAGGGACGAGCAACGGAAGACTTGGACCGGAAGACCAGCAGCACGGCGGTGTGCGTATGGTGGAGAGAACTTCACCTTGGCGCAACTCCAATGGAGGAATCACGTTTTCAAGGAGAAGAAGAGAGAGAGAGAGATTGGGTTGTACTTTAAAAGCCAAGTGGGCACCTCTATATATAGGTGGAGGGGGGCTGCCAGCCTTGCTGGCTGGGTGGTGTGGGACTATTCCCACACCAGCCCGCCCCTAAGGGGTGCGCCGGCCCTAGGTGGGCCCCATTTGGCCCACCTAGGGCAGCCCCCCTTCCTCATGCGCACCTAGGGGGGAAATTCCCCCCCTATGGGCCTTCTCTCCCATGGGAAGGCCCATTTAAGGTGGGCTGCCTTTAAAATTCCGAAAATCATTAAATAAAAATATATTTAACTATTAATTACACTAATTAATATTAAACACACATTATCTAATTTATTCCGGCTCCGAAAACTATTTCGTCGCTCTCCGATCTTCATCGGATCTTTCCCGGAACGCTCCCGGTGCTCTCTTCTAATTTCTCTTCCGGTAAACTTGTCGACTCCCCTTAAGTGTGTTACCCTAGCGGTTCGAGATCTCGCCAGACATGATCGAGACGCGCTCGAGTCTTAAACCTTTTGCCATGGCGATACTTAGCGTGTCCGAGACTCGTTCATAGATATCGCGATACCTAGCTTGATCTCGTTACCGACAACACTATCTTCTACTCGTCCATGATATTATGTCCTGGTGACCTCGTCACATGCTTGCAAGCTTATTTGACATAATCTCATAATCTTTTTCTCGTTACCTTTTCACTGCCATAAATTCAAAATTAACACAAGTTAGAACTGAAGAAAATGGAGGGGGTCTTATTGCCATGAATTTTTGAAAGAGTGCAGGTCTGCAGGATGTGGTACATCAGTATCCAATGCTCTCTATGGAAAATGGGGTGATCTACAAATAGGGAGTATCATGATAAATTCACTGTAAAATGATTGTACTCTTATATTCACTTTCATGCTTGTTCTTCACAGTAGTAGAAGTGCTTTCCAAACCTCCAATACCTTCTCAAAACTACTCCCTCCATATCAAAATGTAAGACGTTCCTACCTCTTTTGATCATTATGTATCTAGACATGTTTTAATGCAAGGTACATTTGAATCTTGCACTAAAACATGTCTAGATACATAATGATCAAAAGAGGTTGGAACATCTTACATTTTGATACGGAGAGAGTACAATTTTATTTTTTGATTTTGTTTGTCAGTAGTGGGCAACTGAATGGGATCAAGAATGATGTGTCTCCAGTAAAAATAGAAGAGAAAATCCATTATCTTTTGGCTTTTGCTTGGCAACGGACGCTAACCTCGGGGAGGAGTCACGTAGTTTTAAATGCTACAAAATTCGCTAATCTGTAATGAAATATTTTTTTGAATTTTAAGGCAATCGATACTGTCGTACGGTTAGATAAAATAGAGCTTTATGTACAGAAGTTCATCGGCAAGAAGTTCGTCAACAAGAATCTGACAGAAAGTTTGCAAGAAACATAAAGAAAAAAAAAGGCCAAGGGATTTCTCCATCTTAATACAAAGACTTTTCATATATTTTTCTATGTATGCAATATACATACATTCTGATGATATGATGAAGGGCCAAGGGATGAAACACAAGGTTTATGGCTGCGGACGGTTGAACTTGAACCCTTGGCGCCTGTTCTGAATCTTATGCTCGGAGATCGCAGGAGTGTCCGGCCAGATAAGCCAAGTCCCCGTTCCATTAAAAGAAAAGTTCTTATCTGTTGGGCCGAAACACGGTGGGCTTCTTGTATGGCTGAAACACAGGTTCGTTTCCGAGGCAGAAAAAAAAGGATTTCACGAGGAAAAGCGGCGCCAAAATGGTTCACCCTTTCCCTCCATCCTCCCCACATTCCCCTCCTCCTCCTCTCTCTCTCTCTCTCCGCCGCGTCCCCGGAGAAGGTTACCACTTCCTCATCTCATCTTCGGAGCAAGCGCGCGATTGCGCCTCACGGATCCGCTGCGATTGATCGGCACGAGTCTGAGTCTCCCATGAACCTGTGAAGATCGGTACGTGCTTTCCTGAATTCTGGATCTCCGCCTTCTCTCTTGTACACGAGACGCGCTTCTGGATGATCCATTTCATCATGTGCTTGGCGGCTTGCGATGAATAATTTGCTTCGTTCCTATTGTGTAGGTACGGGCAAAGAATTTGACAGCCCCAATCCGGGCGGCAAGTACTTGATGGAAATACTGACCGGTATGCCGTATGAAGATTTCCCTCTAGTTTCTGCAGTGGCATCCTATTTCAACATCTCTGAATAGTACTGTTGGTCGTGACATGTATTTGCGTATCTGCTCTTCGAAGCGGTACCAGGCTAGTAGGCCGGTTCGCTCGCTGATCCGACGCTGTACAGTATGAACTGTGCAATGTGGAGTTTCAGTTTTGGTCATCCGGTCCATTTAGCCTGTTTAATATTCAGTCATCTGTGCAAATACTTTGGCTTAGTTACCTGTAAAGAATTTACTCAATATCATCAGGGGATGTCCAAACACCAGGAAATGTTTTTTTTTATGGTCACGGGGGGGACGAACCCCACCTGAATTTTCTCATTTATCAAGGGGTAGAGATAGTTTCTTTACAGTGGTGTAAGCTGTATACACAGGAAATGTTCTCGTATCAATCTGCCACATTTACTCAATGACTGCATGCTCAGATGGCTACATGTTTTGTTAACTAGGCATGGAGGATAATATTATTGGCCGTGACATATGCTCGCATATCTCCTACGTTGTGTCTATTCTACTGCTTTTCCTCACTCATCTGACGTTCTACAGTGTAAACTGTACAATTTTGTGTTTGCGTTTTAATCTTCCGGTCCATTTGGCCTGTTTGATATTCAGTCATCTGCTAAAATACTTTTGCTTACTTACCTGTAAAGAATTTGCTCGATAACATGAAGGGATGCTCAAATAGCAGGAAATGCTCTCATATCAATCTACAATATTCACTTAATAAATACATACTCAGAAGACTACATGTTCTGTTAACTAGGCATGGAAGATGAGGTAGACAGTGCCAACAACATGGCGGAACAAGAGGAGAGCCCCGGCCCATCGTTTTCAGGCAGAAACCGGAAAAGGCTCAGGTCTAAGGTGTGGGATGACTTCACACCCATTTTCGTAGGGGTGAAGATTGATAGGGCTGAATGCATGCACTGCCAACAGGTTTACAATGTCGGCTCCAGTGGCACTAGCAACCTGCTAAAGCACCAGGCCAAGTGCAGCACTAGGACCCAGAAAAAGCCAATGCAAGAGAAGATTCAAGTCTTGCCATCTACCCAGAAGAGCACCATTGCAGTTGGTTCTGGTTCCACACAGAAGAAGCTCCAGTTCTCGGCCACTAGCCAGAAGAAATGCTTGGGCACAGCAGATGAAGTTCTTGAGAAGAAGGGTCTTGCTTTGCTTGACATTCCCAATGACTTGAATCAGAATAATCAGGAGGTTTATCATAACTTGTCTCAAGGGGAACTTGCAACAAATGAGAAGAAGACACTCGCCTCGCGTGACACTCCCATTGACAAAGATCACAAGACTAAGTCGCATGAGGAACTTGTAGCGCCTGAGCAGGACATTCCCACTAACATGAATCAGAAGATCTCGAAGGTTGATCAGGGTAAGCCCCTTGAAGAACTTAGCAGGATATTTTCTGTGCACGGGCACCCACCATTGATAAGGGTCCATGATAGGTTCACTAAGTTTGTTGCTTGCTTGAATCCCATGATCAAGATGCCGGACGAATTAAAAATGTGTGGCCACTGTTGGAGACTGTTTGACAAAGAAGAAACCAAACTGAAGGAGAAGTTTGCAGCTTTGCGCAGTCGGGTTTGCTTGAGTGCTTATGTGTGGCACTATGATCTGCACTCAGCATTCCTGTGCTTGAGTGTTCACTATATTGATGATGAATGGGAGAATTAGAGAAATATCATCAAATTTGAGGCCATTGATCCTTCCTGCAGTGCGAAAGAACTGAGCCAGTCTGTATTATATGCTATTGAAAAGTGGGGTCTCTGTGACAAGATTTTCGCCATTACACTAGGTGACACATTTATGGATGATTCAGTTGCTGCAGATGTCAAAGCCCGTCTCCCAAAATGGAACCCTCGCTCAGCAACTCAGAGTGTGTCTACATCTGCAAATCGGAGCTTGTTTGCGATACGTTATGCAACTCATCTAGTTAATCAGGTCATACAGGTTGGGAAGGATGAACTTGACAAAGTCATGGAGAAGTCAACAAAGTTTTCTAAGTATACAAAGGGTCACATTCCTTCAGCAGTACATTATCCAAACCAAAGATATGCGCTATCACCAGTAGGCTGGACCAACGCAAAGAACATTTGTAAGGTCTTAGAAGATTTGCAAAGACACAAAGATGAAATACAAAATTGTTGCAATCCAGCTGACCTCTTTGACAAGGTGTGGGATGTTAAGAAAATTTTGCATTGTGATGCTGATTTCTATTTCTGGGGGGATAAAACAATTTTCAGTGAGCTGGAGAAGATGCAAAAGAAGTTTAAGGAGCACTGGAAACTCTGTTGCTTACATATCTGTATGCCTATGATCATGGATCCTTCGTACCGTTTGAAACGTATCAAGTCCCGTCTTTGGTCTGATGCGGGCAATTATCATCTGAGGAAGCGGAGGTTTGATGATGATATAGAAGATTATATTGAACAAGTGCATGACATATTGCTCGAGCTCTTCTATGAATATTCTGATCAGGTGGAAGACACAAGCTGCAGTTCTGGACCTGAAACAGTAAAAGGAACTATTGTGAAGGGACGTGACACACTGATGGAGTATTATCATTTTGATAAATATCCATACTTTAAGCAACCTGTGACAGAACTTGATCGGTACCTGCAAGAGCCTAGTAGTCTCTCTACAGGTGAATCCGGTGTTCTCCAATGGTGGAAGGAACATGAACCAACCTTTCCTACACTTGCTCGGATGGCACGTGATATATTTGCGATACCACCCAGTATTGACTACAGTGTAGCAACAAGGACTGCAAGGCGCGCGTTTTGCGAGTCTAGTGAACGCTGGATTGAACATGTCGTGTGTCTTGAGGACTGGCTCAGATCAGACGGTATAGCCGTATAGCCTACACCATTAGCTTTTCATCGTTATGCAGTTACAGTCCAGCACTAACCGTAGTTTTCATATTATTGTAGGTTCCACGAGTGAGTGAATTATTCTGGTCTTGCCTACGTTCCATGCATGTAAGCTGCTCTCCTGATCTGCCCACTTTAACCATACTACCAGCAATGGCTTATTAGTTAACTTTTTTCATGCAGGATTCTAAGCTGAGATGTTGTGCGGACAAGATATCCTGTTTAGACAGTTTTGGAGGCAGTATGCTAAGTTGATTAGTCAAATGCGATTGACAGTAGATTCTGATTGGAGGAGTAATGAGGCTTTCATACTTATTTCAGCATTTATAGTTGGAGTTTTCAGTAATTCATACTTCCAGCTTCAGAAACTTTCACCTGATCAAATGCTTGATCTGATGAGATGTTCACTTATGTCCTCTGTTGGTGCTTTGGGTTAAACAATTATGGTTTCCTTAGACTGTAATTCATACTGGCCTTATTAATTCCTGAACTAGCTTGATTTGTTGTTCCAAAAAGTTCAGACTTATGAACAATTGTGCACTGCCTCAGTGCCTTGCCATTTCAGCACGTCGCTGATCTTTATTTTCAGGAAACAAGTCAGCTAATCTGATCTGTGCCACTTCACAATCAGATTTTTTTAAATGTTTGTGGTTTATAGAATTTTTTAGACTTCTTGGAAACATTAGTGCCAGAACCATTGTCAACATTATCAAAGTTTCCGAAAATTTTGAAACAAATCATAGGTGCGGAGAATGCTACAAAATGAGAACTGGGAAAAGCATCCTTTATTTACTGACTAATGAAATCTAAAATCGAAAAGAGGACGGCTTGTGCCGTTACGAACAAGTCCAGCCACTGGGCTGGAAATACGATCTCAGGTTCTTTTTGTGAAAAATAGGATTTCAGGCCCAGTAGATATTGGGCCGCAGCCTATTCATTCAGGAGCTAAGCCCAGTAGCCTGCAACGAGCTGCGCGGGGAAAAGTGGCGCGAAATCTTCTCACCATTTTCACCTCTCCCTCCATAATTCCGCCACCGAGAAGAAAAATAAATCTCAATCCCCTCTTCGACTCCTCGTCTCAATCCTCCCAACCCTAGAAGGAGAAGAACAAACGCACCGGCGAGCCGCGTCTGACCCATCGGTGATCGGTATGCGCCTTCTGGAGCTCACTCTGTAGAGATATTGCAATCTACTCCGTATCGTGTTTGATTTTCTCGGTAGATTTTGCCTTTTCTTTTTCATGTTCGCTTGAGCATGTGCGTCCAATCTGATTCTATAACTTGCGACGAATAAACTGCACCTGCCTCGGTTTCTCGGTATGGATCAACAGTGTCATTCACTCATTATGGTATATGCGATCTGTAAGGAAGGGCACGGCATCATCTCCCCTAATGCCAAAGGAATTATAAAAAATAGCTATGTAGTTCTTGTAGAGTGCTCTGCTACGAAATCCATTCGAGCAGTTTGAATGGTGCCTGCAGGCTGCAGTTTCTCCCGTGCCCCGTTTTTTTTGTTCTATTACTCCGTACTTGTCTAGGTCCAAACTCGGTCATCCTATCCATTTTCATATGAATTAGTAAATTGCAAATTGGTTATCTAATGCTCCACGGAGAATATACCACGAAATGTTGAAGTATCATACTATTTTCAAATATGACTGCATTTTTAGATTCTGCAATTTTCTATGCATAGGCATGGAACAGGAAGTTGACAGTGGCAACAACGTGGTGGAACAAGACGACAACACTGGCAGCCTCTCCCGCGGACTGGTCTCATGCGCAAGGCCGAAAAGGCTCCGATCGAAGGTGTGGGATGACTTCACACCCACATACGTCGGTGGGAAGCTCGCGACGGCTGAGTACATACACTGCCACCAGGTCTTCAGTAGCAAGAGCTCAAATATTACTAGCGGTCTGCTTAAGCACCAGGCCACGTGCAGCCCCCGAGCCCAGAAGAAGCCAATGCAACGTGCCGGTTCTGATCCGACACAAAAGAAGCTATCGTTCTTTCCCATCAGCCAGAAGAAATCCATGGGCACAACTGATGTGTGGCCTGAGAAGAAGGATCCTGGTTTGCTTGGCATTCCCAATGATACTAATCAGAAGAGTGAGGAGGTTAATCAGAGCGTGACTCATGAGGAACTTGGCACACCTGAGCAGAATGATCTTGCCTTGCCTGAAATTCCCATTGACACGAAAGCAAGCAGTCAGCAGGTTGCTCAGAATGGCTTTCATGACGAACTAGCTACAGCTGAGCAGGAGAATCATGTCTTGCCCGACAATCCGATCAACGATAGTATGAAGAATCAGCCCCATGAGGAACTTACATTGTCTGAACAGAAGGTCATTCCTGCTGTCACTAGTCGGAAGAATCTGGACGTTGGTCAGGATGGATCCCATGGTGAACTTGTTAGGAAATTGGCTATACATGGTTACCTGCCCTCGATGATGAACCATGGAGGACTCAGGGAGTCTGTTGGTTTCTTGAATCCCATGGTTAAAATGCCATCCTACACTGACTTGATGTCTACACTTTTTGATGTGTTCGACAACGAAAAGGCCAAGCTGAAGGAGAAGTTTGCAGCTTTGTGCAGTCGGGTTTGCTTGAATGTTTACGTTTGGCACTATGATCCAGTCTCGGCGTTCTTGTGCTTGAGTGTTCATTACATTGATGATGAGTGGGAGAGGCAACAAAAGATCATCACGTTCTGTCCCATGGATAACATTTGCAATGCAGAAGAAATGAGTGATGTCATATTGATGGCTATCCGAGATTGGGGGCTCTGTGAAAAAGTTTTTAGCATTATATTGGATGATGCATTTGTTGATGATTCAGTAGCTTCAGATGTCAAAGCGCGTCTACAGAAAGAGAACTCAAGCTGTGCAAATCAGAGCTTATTTGTTGTACGTTATGGAACTCATTTACTTGATCAGGTTATTCAGGTGGGGCTGGATGAACTTGACAAAATTATGGAGAAGACAGCGAGCTGTTCTAAACACATGATGGGTCCTAACTCTTCAGCATTGCACTATCCGAACTACAAATATGCACCATCTCAAGGGGACTGGGGCCAGGCGCATAAGATGTGTGAGACATTGGAAGAGTTTCATCAGTACATGGACTATATTCAGTCTCTTCCTGGTCCAGTCTACTTATTTGACAAGATACAGGATGTGAAGAGTGATTTGCGTTTCGGGCTTGAGCACTGTGCGGATGGATCATATCCCAATATGCTAAAGAAGATGCAGCAGAAGTTCAAGAAATATTGGAAACTCTGTTGCTTACATTTATGCATGCCGATAGTCATGGATCCTTCATACAGTCTGAAACACGTCACCAGTTCTAGACGCTACTGTAAAGCCGGCACAGATTGTTATAGTGATGATGTGCGCGATACATTGCTCAGCCTCTTCTATGAATATTCTGGTAAGGCGGAAGATCCTAGCTGCAGTTCTGGGTCTAAAACTAGCAAGGAAACTGTTGTGAGTGAAGATCGTATAAATGAAGATGATTTATCACCGGCATATTGCGATCATTATGGAAACCAATGTAGTAAAGTGCGACCGATGACAGAACTTGGTCAGTACTTGCATGAGAAGGGTTACTGTAGAGGTCAGACGAGTGTTCTTCAATGGTGGAAGGAACATAACCTGATCTATCCTACAATTGCTCGAATGGCACGTGATATATTGGCTATACCGCACATGACCGATTATGAGACAGCAACAACAACTGCCGGACTTGCAATCTGTGAGTCAGGTCATAAACACTGGGTTGAGCAGCTTGTCTGTGCTCAAAGTTGGCTCGGACCTAACAGTACGTCCTACTCTCTTGTTTTTCTCATTATATGCTGTCCCATTCTCGTTTTAACCATAGTTTGTGTTACCATAGATTCTGCAAGCAAGATGTCAACCAGTGATCTTATTGACTGACTGGCCTTCCTAATCCTCCATGTAAGACCCGCATCCAATTTACCCATGGCAATTAAATTCTGTCCTACTAGCTATGGCTGAAACAATTTCCTCTCTGATGCAGGTTTCTTTTGTTTCTCCGGAAAGTGGTGCAGAATTTAAAGAGGAGAAATGTGCCATTGTTCAGATGATTTTAAGGGACGCATGATGTGTTCAGTTACCAGCTATGATTATCAGCAGTTGTAGACGTTTAGCTCCTGATGGTGGAGGTGTGATGGTGCTTATGTATGTATGTGTTGTGTGGACTGGGGAGCTCTACTTTCAGATACTTTGTCAACATCTCATCTAATGATAACTGATCATGATGTTTATATACTCAACTATATTATCTTGAGTCCTTTTCTGGTTTTCCTTATTTCTTTCGCAATCTCCGGCACTAGTTTATTGTTGGTCAAAAAAGTTCTAGACTTTCCTCTGAACAATGATAGACCACCAGCTTGCCTTTTTTGGCACGCACGCCGCAGCTAATCAGGCTTTCGCCACTTCACTTAATCATGAGCCAAGATCGATCGGCGCATGGATCACAAGACCGGATTTACCGATGAATCCCCGAACCATGCATGCAACTGTAAGATCTGGATCTGGAACATCGAGCGACCAGGCAGAGAAGTTACCAGCTGGACAACAGATAGTTTCTGCCAAAAAAATGTTGAGATAATCAAAGAGAACATCTCCGGAATACTACTATTTTCAGAACATAGGATTGGCCCTGTGTGCTAAACTAAGCATGATCACTGGCCTGCCGCACTGGCCATGGCCTGTGGATCCGGATCTCAGTACAATCAGCAGTTTGTTTATTAGCTGAGCTTCAGTTTCAGTTGTTCATCCAAATGCAGACTGACCCTGGCCCTCGTGCAGCGTGCAGGACACACACAGTAGGCGCCTAAGCGGTGGACGGCCGGAGCAGCAGCGTCGATGCGCGGAGCCACACGTGCGTGTCGCCGGGGATGATCGCTACGTCGGAGGCCGGCGGCTGGCCTCGCTGGAGCTTCACTGGCACCGGCGTTGGACGGCGACTGTCCGGGCTGGCAATGGCATCGCCAAGGCAAGAGGTCGGCGCAAGTGGACTGGCTGACTGTCACAGTGTCACTGGTCCTGCTTAGTTAGCAACACTGTCCTAATAAGCTAAACCATCAGAATCAGCAGCAGTGTTAGTTGCTGTTGCCCTCGGCTGCCGAGTATTTTACGCTCTGAAACACTGTGAGACGCATGTGCCCGGCACCTGACACGCGCACCGGTAGTGGTAACCTTCTGAAAATTTCAAAATGAGTTTGGTTCATCTAGAACCTCGTGCAGTTCTGGTTGAAGGAAGGATTGAGGATACTATATATATATATATCAGTGATAAAACTGGTACGAGTAGAGTTTAATTCGAGCAGATAGTCGAGTTTGGTTCGAGCAGATAGCCAAGATGTATTCAGGATTTTGCAAAGTCGCGTGCAGTGTAGAACTGGGGATACCAGCGATGAAAGTAGCAGAATCTGATTCCAGCGTACCGCCAAAATATATAGTATATGGAAATCTGATGATTTTGCAATTGTAAAAAAAAGGCGCATTTTACTTGGACGCTTCCCTTTCTACTCGTGTAAATTTTCAATTATGCACGGACGGCACTGCCTCACTCCATGTCCGTGTCACACGGCACGGTCCGTGTGCCAATTGGTGGAATTTCTGCATTCAGATAGCGACGTTGCGATAATCGGGGGAATTCCTGCGTTCCAAACAGGGCTTTGAGATTGTGAACTTGAAGGAAAATTCTACGTTCCATCCAAACAGAGCGTGATTGGGACGTTGCAATGATCGGGGAGATTCCTGCGTTCGTTCCAAACAGAGCTCTGAACTTTGAGTTTGAGATTGCCGAAGTTGCAAGCCACTCCGCTGAAAACACTCATCATAGTTTCACCATGGCAATTATTACTACACGAGATGAGATGAAACAAGCTTCCTATTTTACTGCTGCTGCTGCTGGCCGCTGCTCTGATTTTTACAAGTTCTTTTTTTTCTGGTAGGTCCCAACTGCAAGTGCTTTATACTACTAAGAAAAAAGAAAAGAAAAGAAAAAAGGAGCAAAGCTAATCCGGCAAATCAGCTCGCGGCCGGTTCAGAGATGCTGCTACTCTGGCCAGCGGCCTGAGCCTCGGAGATGCTCTGCAGCGACGGCCGCCAGTTCCGGCCCCTGCCGCTGCCGGCCGGCTGCGCCTGAGCCTGCGCCTGCGCGCCGCCGGGGCTCCGGTGACGGTCCTTGCAGCTGTTGTTGTTGTCCCGCTTCGTGTCCTGAGGAGACAGGAGCACATATATATTAGCAGAGTGGCTCTTGCTGCAGATTGGAAGAAACCGTCAGCGTCAGGTGAACAAACAACGGAGAGGCAAGCAATTACCTTGTCGCAGGCGGGCTGCTCCGCGCCGTCGCCGCGCCGCAGCTGCTCGTGCTGCTGCTTGATGGCCTCGCACCGCCGCATCTTGTCGTTCTTCCTCGCCTTGAGCGCCTTGGTCACCTCTGCGCGAGCACGGGAACACGAACAAGCGGTTAGAACCAGAACCAGATTATCGCTGCGGCGGAGGGGCGAAATCCAGGCGCGCGGGAACGGGCTCCGCGGCGGCGGCATGGGGACAGGGTCCAGGGAGGGAGGGTTGACGAACCTTGTGCGGTGATGAGGCGGTAGACCTGGCCGAGGTGGAGCGTGTCCTTGGGCTTGAGGAGCTTGACCCTGGTGATCTTGGCAGCGCCTCCCTTTCCGGCGGCGGCGGACTCGTCCCCCGTGAGGGCCTTGTCGTCGGCGGAGAGGCGGAGGATGACGAGCGCGACGTAGTGGCCGGGGTTGGACTTCATGACGTCGGCGGCCGGGGTGGGCCAGTAGAGGCGCTCCACCTTGCCGCCGGGGTGCTGGACGATGACCTCGGCCGCCTCCGCCGCCTGGCAGTTGCCCATCGCGCCCCCGGCTGAGCGAGGAGGTGGTGGTGGTGGTGGTGAGCTCCTCCCTCTGCTGTGGCCTGTGGTGAGGGAGAGATGTGGTGGGAGACTGGAGGTAGTGGGACTGTGGGAGGAGCAGGAGGTCACGCAGTTGCCGTTCTCAGGAGGGAGGGGTGGTGGCGTTAAATGTGGTGAAGAGAAAAAGGTCTCGTCTCAGGCTCTCAGCGACGACTATACCTGGCCATCGGGCCGGCCCGGGCACGGCACGGCACGCGTCGCCTGAGGCCCGGCCCGATAGAGGCACGGCACGCCAGGCCCGTTAGCCTAACGGGCCGTGCTCGGGCCGGCCCGCGTGCCTCGTCTCGCCTTCCGGCACGGCACGGGTGGCACGGTAGGAGCACGGCGGCCCGGCACGGCCCGCTGGGCACGGTAGGCACGTTTTTTTCCATTTTTCGATTTTTACTCTGTTTTTATTCTGTTTTATGTTGTTTTAATCCTGTTTTATGATGTTTTATGTTGTTTTTATCCTGCTTTATGATGTTTATGTAGTTTTATGATGTTTTATGTTATTTATGATGTTTTATCTTTCTTATAGTATAAAGATAGAAGACAAAGTTTGATATGATCATAATAATTTTATGTAGCTAGCAAGCCGCCTCATTAAAACCTTCCAGTTCCCTCAGGTACCCTGGTAAGGAAAGAGTGCGTCTGAAACTTGCTGCTCTCCTACTTAATTGTTCCATATTACAGACCGAGTTCAAATTACAAGAATAAAAAGAAAACTACAAAGAGGATAAAAAAAACTATTCTTCTTCATTGCCTTGGATATGAAAGCTCTCCATCGCAGCCAACAACTCGGGGTCCTCCGGCATGTGTTGGGATCTCCGCTTCGCCCGCTCGCGATCTTTCACCGTCATTAAACTCTTCACCATTGAAGGGTGGAGACTTGCTCTTCTTGGCTCGAGTACTCTTCCACTTAGACTAAAAGTTCCCTCCGACGATGTGGTTGATACGGGGACAGTTAACACATCCCGTGCAAGTATGGAAAGCACCGGATAGGTACTTCTATGATCAAACCACCATTGCAAGATGTTGAACTCTTCTTCTTCTTCGTCGTGGGGGAGCACCTGGTCATTGAGGTAAATACCTAACTCGCTGCGTCGAGGAGCAGCGGTGCTTGCACTTGAGCCGGAGTTGCTGCTGAAGAGCTTGAAGATTGTTTTCTTCTTTCCGGGTTGTGTAGCTGATGGAGGACGGGGCGGACGAACTGTCGCTGCATACTTATTCTCGTACTTCAAGTAGAGATCAGTGAGTTTGCCCTTAACATTGTATTGATACGAAGCATAGTCTACCTCTAAGGCGGATGTTAATAAGGAAAGAGCATAGCCTAATCCCTCAAGTTTAGCCCTTGGGTCCAAAATGAATGCAAATGCATACAAATCAGGGATTTCTTTCCAATATTTTAAAAACTTTTCTTTCATTTTTTTAACAGCATCTCTTAAAATTTCATCATGTTCATACTCCTTCAAGTGATTAGCAATCAATACAATCTGATGCACTAGCAGAGGAGATGTGGGATAATAAACCCCTGATAAAATGTTAGTTGCATCGTAAAGAACTTCTAGAAAGTCCATTATCATTTGTGCCATAACCCAATCTTGATCCGTGATATAGATTGCTCCACCGCTGGTTGAATTAACAAAGCAGGTAAACTGTTCTTTATCACGGATCAAATCTCTAATCATTATGTATGTGGAGTTCCATCTAATATCCATATCAACATTGTAGACATGACAGGCATTTGAAGCCGCGTCACACCACCGCTTATACTCAGCTAGCCGTGGATTAGAAACACTCAGATAAGTTATGCCACTTCTTATTTTCTCAATGGGTGCTTTCATTAGTTTTAAAGCACTTTTAGCAATAAGATTAATAATATGGCATGCACAACGTTGATGGAAAAGGTATGGTGCGGAATAAGCAGAAAGTTTGGGTATGAGATCAGTCATTGCCCTAGCATTGTTTGAAGCATTATCTAAAGTTATTGCAAACACCTTAGACTCGAGGCCAAATTCTTCCACGACTTGCAAGATTTTGGCGGCTATGGCGGGACCAGTATGGCTAACATCAATTAATTCAAATCCAAGCAAAGCTTTTTTAAGTTCCCAAGTATTACTGTCCACATAATGAGCAACAACACTTAGATAATCTTGCTTAGCTCTACCACTCCATATATCAGATGTTAATGAAACTGAAAATACACACTTTGCAAATTCATCTTTTAGATCATTAGCTAGTTCTTTAGCTAGTTTTTTCATATCCCTAGATGTAGTTTGCCTAGAAACAGGTTCATAGCGTGGATTGTGACAAGTTTTAATCCAATCGACAACAGCGGGATACGCCCCAAATCCAAGCGGTAAATCATGCGAAGCTATCACACCACATAGACCTCGACGAGATATGTCAGCATCATAGTTCCAGTTCATTACCTGCCCGTCGGGTTGGAAGGGAAGGTCACCTTGTCTTCTCGCCAGCTCCTCGCCCCTCTTGATCCTGTGTGACTTCACGTGCCTCTCCAAGTGGCCGGTTCCCATGGAGGAGTTGCCGGTGAGGATCTTGCCGCAATCCGGCCACATGCACACCGCGTCCCATTGCCTGGTGCCATCTTCGAGAACCGTCATACGGTCCTCGAAATGGCCATCCTTCCACACCCAGGAGGTTCGTCGCCGCCTTTTCGTGCCAGTGGAGGTGCTTGAACTGCCGCCGGTACTACCACTCGAAGGCATCGGCTGAGACTGAGAGTGAGGCTGAGGATGAGTATAGGTGGGGGGGATTGGGGCTTATGATGTTGTAATCATCCACATGAAGACCGAATTGGTCTATTGTGAAGTCGATCATCGGCACAGGGTGATGACCCGGGGGGTTTGGGTTGTACGGCGGGGGCGGGGGAGGGGGAGGCTCCATGGGATGAGAATTGTGGCAATGTATGATGACTTGATGAGAAGTGTGGCTGTGTGGGTTGAGTGTGCTGAATGTAGGGGGTGTGAGGCCTTTTTTATAGCAAAAAATATAGCTGTTTGAAGTTCAAAATTTGAAAAAAAAAAAAAAAAAACGTGCCAACGTGCCGTAAACGGGCCGGCGGGTCGCTACCGTGCCAAACGGGCCGCTCGCGGCGTGCCGTTTCCGCGCCGGCACGCCCGGCAACGGCCCGGCAGCCCGGCAGCGGCCCGACAACGGCGCGCGTGCCCGCTCCAGCCCGCCGGGCCAGCGTGCCGCCGCGTGCCCGCGTGCCCGCTCCCGCGCCGCCGCGCCGCGTGCCCGCTCCCGTGCCGTCGGGCCGTGCCGTGCCTGACGGGCCACGGGCCGGCACGAAAGCTTCCGTGCCGTGCCGGGCCGGCCCGCGTGCCTAGCCTCGGTTTTGGGCACGGGCCCGTGGCGTGCCGGGCCGTGGCACGGCACGGTAAGTGGCGGGCCGGGCCGAAAAGACCGTGCCCCGGGCTGGCCCGTTAAGCACGGCCCGGTTGGCCAGCTATAGCGACGACGAGTTTTTGGTTTCAGGGTGGGCTGCAGGGCGACTCAAGAAGAAATGGTGGAATATTTTCACTCGCATGTTTCTTTTAGCATGATGCCCTTCTTCTCCCATACTTATTGGGTCGAGGTGATGAGGAGGAATAAGTGACAACGGCCCAACGCATACGGACAAGACGTGTTCTAATCTGTCATTTCGGACAGAGTACCCTCTCCAACGGCCCAGCGCATATGGACAAATGTCCGCGCGGACAGATTTTCAGCCCCAAACCTGGCCCAAGTTTGGTCCAGATTTGGGGGGAGAAAACGGACAACCTCTTGTCCTCCCTTGTCCGCGCCTGGCCCAGTTGGCAGCCAAACGAACCCCACTCCTCCCACTTCTTTCGGCCGCCTCGATCGCATCGGCCGCCGCCCCTATCTCTTCGGCATCTTCCACCGCGGCAGTCCCGCCCTGCGCCGCCCTCGCCGTCGTCCGCCGCCACCACCACCGCCGCTTCCCGGGTCGTTCGGCCGTTGGACCGGAGGCGGCCTTGAAGTCCACTGCCCCGAAGGTGTTCGACGCAAGGTTTGTGAGAATCAACAAGTGATGTAATTTCATTCTAACTTGTGTGTTTTGTTTAGATGGACAGTGATGATGAGTTCTTTTACAAGACCTTCATCGATACATCGGACGAAGAATCGGATGACGGTTCCGAAACTACGATGGTCGCGACCACGCTCGTTCACAACTTCAACCAGACGGAGTGGCCTCGGCATGTTGGGTCGGTTGTTGGAAGGGCTCCTGCGTTGGATCGTGACCGGGAACAAGGTCACTACCAACTTCGGAAGGACTATTTCCATCCCGTGAAGCCAACATATCCGGATCACAAGTTTCGTCGCCGTTTTCGGATGTCACGAAACTTGTTCATACGTATACTTGAAGGGGTGAGGGCATACGATGAGTACTTCGTCGCCAGACCCGATGCTACTGGTAGGTATGGTTTCTCATCTTATCAGAAGTGCACGGCAGCTATACGCATGCTTGCATATGGAGTAGCCGGTGATCTGATAGATGAATATTTGCGCATGAGTGAGTCCACTTGCCTAGAGTCCATGTACAAGTTCTGTGAGGCTATTGTTCAGGTGTTCGGTCCCGAGTACTTGAGGGAGCCTAATTTGGAAGACACTGCCCGTCTTCTGAACATGAACTCGAGCAGAGGCTTCCCTGGCATGCTTGGGTGCATAGATTGTATGCATTGGGAGTGGAAGAACTGTCTTTTTGCTTGGCAAGGACAGTATCAGGGACACGTTGGAGAGTGCACAGTCATACTTGAGCCTGTTGCATCTAAAGATCTGTGGATTTGGCACTCCTTCTTTGACATGTCGGGCTCTCACAACGATATCAACGTTCTTCAGAGATCACCGGTGTTTGATAGGTAGGCCGAGGGCAATGCACCGGTGATCAACTTTGAGGTTAATGGAAATGCATATTACAAGGGGTACTACCTTGCTGATGGTATATACCCTTCGTGGCCTGTCTTTGTGAAGACCATTCGCATGCCTGGAAATGAGAAAGCTCGCAAGTTTGCTCAGCAACAAGAAGCTTGCCTGAAGGATGTCGAGCGAGCATTTGGTGTGCTCCAATCCAGGTTTGCTATTGTTCGGCACCCGGCAAGAACGTGGAGTAAGTGTAGGAGATATGCCCTAGAGGCAATTAATAAAGTGTTTTATTTATCATATCTCATTTGTTCATAATACGTTTTTGTGTCATGCTATAACTGTATTAAGCGGAAACATTAATACACGTGTGATACCTAAAACAACCAGGTCCCCAGCAACCTCTGTTTGGCTGGTTCATTGTGCAATCGATGGTCGAGGTTTCCCGATCATGTGACATAGCGTCTATTTGACAATGAAGTCATATCGTTGGTAGAACGATGTGATGGACATACCCAATATTTATAGGACGTAGTCATTACGCCTTCGACCGTGAGACCTACTCTTATTGCTATTCCTGGAAGACACTTTGATTGCATCCAACGTCATATCTTACATAGTGTGACAATAAAGGTGTCCCTCTCGGGTGTCGGATAGGAGTATGTTGAGACGGGGGGTCAAGAGCGGGATTTGCCAATCCCATAGCAGGATAGATACTCTAGGGCCCACTCGGTGAGATTATGTCAAACGAGCTTGCAAGCGTGTGACTGGGTCACCAGGACATAAGATCATAGACGAGTAGAAGTTAGCGGTGTCAGTAACGAGATCAAGCTAGGTATGGAGATATCTATGAACGAGTCTCGGACACGCTAAGTATCGCATGGCAAAAGGTTTAAGACTTAGACGTCCAGGTTCGATAAGGAAAAGTATTCGTTATCTCGCAGGGATTAATTCTGGGTATCCAAGGTCCACGAATTAGTCATTGATCGGAGAGGAGTCTCGATCATGTCTGGAGAGGTAATCGAACCGCTAGGGTAGCACGCTTAAGGGGAGTCGACATTTTTACCGGAAGAGAAAAATAGGAAAAGAGAGACCGGGAACGTCCCGGGAAAGTTCCGATGGAGATCGGGCAGCGACGAAATAGTTTTCGGAGCCAGAACAAATTATGTAGGGAAGTCCCCCCCATGAGGGAGGGGGCAGTTCGGCCGGCCCTAGGTGGGCCACATGGGGCCCACCTAGGCCGGCGCACCAAGCTGGCCGGCTGGGGTGTGGGAATAGTCCCACACCGCCAGCCTGGCAAGGTGGGCAGCCCCTGGACCTCTTTATATAGAAGGGTACCCCTGGCCTTTGAATAGACACACAGTTTTCTCTCTCTCTCTCTCCGAGGATCACGTGATTCCCAAGTTTGGAGTTGCGCCTCGGAATTGTTTCTCCACCATACGCACACCGTCGTGCTGCTGGTCTCCCGGTCCCAGTCTTCCGCTGCTTCGTCCCTGGATCGGAGCCCGGAGTGCGTCGGCTTCACCGTACGTGTGTGACTCCCTGCGAGGCATCACACTTGTGGTGCTAGAGGTCTGCTTCCTCTACACGGCATCGAAGTCTTCGTCGGCTTCATCGACAACGCTTGTGCGGGAGCGTAATCCCCGCTTTCGGTCTTCAAGAGGTATGTGCGAAGACCCCCCTGCGTATTACTATATCTGCATAGTATAGATTCTTGCTGTTTTTAGGTTATCGCTGTTAGGAAATTTTTTGTTTTCTGCCTGCGATCCCCTTCAGTGGTATCAGAGCCGATCTATGCGTAGATATAGCTATGCGCTAGTTGAACCCGTGTTCTGCACGGGGGCATCATTCTTATTATTTGCTACCCTCTCGCGTGCACTTGCAATGTCGGCGGCATTGAGTTGATGAAGCGGCCCGGACCGACCTTACGCGTACGCTTACGCGAGACTGGTTCCACTACTGACATACGGCTAGTTCCGTATATGTGGCTGGCGGGTGTCTGTCTCTCTCTCTTTAGTTGGCTTTGCATTTTCAATGGAGGGCCCGAAAGGGATACATAAATATGCAATTATTTGATCGTTGTTGTGGTCATAGGTTCGTGTCGGAGAATGACTCCCACGTAACCGGGGTAGTCTCGGCCCCGAAGAGAGGTTCGAAGGGGGACTGAACACGGAGGTCAAACAACCCTCGATGCACGCCGCGACGTTGCTCGCGGTGCTTGGGGTGGAGCGGCACGACAGAGAGAGACACCGACCCGTACCCAGGTTCACGGCCCTCGAGAGGAGGTAAAGCCGCTACTCCTGCTTGTCTGTATTGCACTGTGAAGGTTACAGGACAATGAGCTTGCCGAAGGCTCTCTTGAGGCAGTTTAGTGCTTGGAGGGGGACACAACGGTCGTCTTCCTCCCCCAGCAGTTGGCTATCCTATGCGTTTAGGGTGCGATTGCGCGATTGGGCGATCCCCTTCTACGGTGGAGCTCCTGCTCCTTTTATAGGCGCCCCGGGCTCCGCCCTCGGGCTGGTGGGCTCCCGCACGTCAGTCGCATGGAGGAGCGGGAGTCCACCGCACCTCGTCCGTCCATGGACGCGGTCCATCCGTGCTAAAGTAGCGCGCCGTGGCCGACAGGTTGCAGGCGGTGCAGAGCGGCTTGCAGGAGCAGCAGAGATCGTGGTGGAGCCCATGATGACGATCGTCTTGGAGCGTTGCGCCGTCCATCAGCTTTATCACCAAAGAGGAAAGTCCTGGCGGTCCTGGCGCTGGCGGCGCGGCTTTGTTGACCCCTTTTATCACGGGAACGGCAATGGTGATGCTGCTGCTGTCGTGCGCGCTGGTCGCGCGCGTCACTCTGCGGCCGCAGCGGAGCCCATGTGCGCGCTGCAGCGCCCATGTGCGCTTTACAGCGCTACCTTCGTCGCGAAGTATTCCCTCAGGGGCCTGAGGCTCTCAAGGGGATAAGGCCAAACCGGCTCCCCGCTGGGGGAGGGAGCCCTCAGGCGGGACGCCCTCGGGGGGAGCCCCCTTCAGGCCTCTCCAGCGCCGCAGGTCCCCCGCAGGGGTTTCTCCCTTGGGGGGCACACTCCAAGCGGTTGGCTTGGTCCTTAGTCGTTTTGTAGACGCTGTCGCGTGCACGGCCCGTGGAGAGTGGGCCATGCACACCCTAGATTCCACTGGGCCGACAGTAGCCCCCGGGCCCATGATGGGCGCGCCGAGGCCCATCGGGACTAGGCGAAGCGTCGTGGGCCCAAAACAGCAGGCGAAGCGTCGTGGGACACGCGTCACCTAGAGGTCGACTCGCGGCGTCTCGGTTACTCCGGCGGAAACGTGCGTAGTGGGGGGGGGCCCACCACGCCCGCCACGCTCATCATCAACGTGTCTCGGTAACTGCTCGGGCGGGGTTAAAAGTCGCGCGCTGGTCCGCGGCGCAGTCATTACCCCGTCCCGTCCTGTCCATCTAGTCCATCGGCACTCCGCCTCTTAGTCTCCCACCTCCGGCGAAACTTTCTCTTTCCGGCCAACTCCTTCCGCTCTCCGAGCCCCCGTCCCTCTCCGACAATGGGAGGATCCAAGGGCAAGAAGACGGCGGCCTCGGTCCGCCATGGCGCGCACGGAGAGGCGGAGTTCGGCCCCGCTCTGGTCGGGGCGCGCATTGACGCGACGGCGCTGGATAAGATCCAGCACCTGGTTGCCGGGAAGCACAACGAGCATGGCGCCAGCGCCATTCTGCCTGCGCGGACCGGACGCTTTCCCGCCGGCTACTATCCCATCTTCCTCCACACTCTCTTCGCTGGGCTGGTGCCGCCCTACTCTCCCTTCTTCGAAGCCGTTCTTGAGTTCTACCAGATCCACCTTCTGCACCTCCACCCCAAGGCCATCCTCACCCTCTCCATCTTCGCCTTCTTGTGTGAGGCGTACTTGGGGGTGAAGCCCTCCATCGCTCTCTTCCGAAGCTTCTACGCCCTGCGGAATACTGCGAGGAAGGAGCGGACGGGCTGCGTATCCTTCCGCATCGCAGACGGCATGGGAGATGTCTATATCCCCATGGCCTGGAACGGCGACAAGCCCATGACGGCGGTGTCGAAGAAGGTGGAGGACTTCAGGCAGAAGTGGTTCCTCATCCGCGTTCCCTCGGAGAGCTCCCTCCTTGAGGTCCCCGAGGCGGCGCCGGTTAAGAACACTCACTGGAGCATGCGCTCCCTGGAGGGGCACGCAATAGCCGACCTCGTGGGCCACTTGAAGGCGCTTCGCGAGCACGGCCTGACCGGCCAGCTGGTGGCGGCGGAGTTTGTGAGGCGCCGCATCGCCCCCCTGCAGGCGCACAAGAAGCCGATGTGGGCGTACTCAGGGCCTACGGATCCGCTGCGGCTGCACCTGAGCGACCATCGCCCCGCAGTCGTCGAGACCATCCTGGGGGGCCTCTTCGTCAACCCGGAGGTGCCCGAGAGAGTCCACGTGGCGATACGGCCTCTGTTCGAGGTCCCCGACAGGCGCCGGGCCACCCTGGCGCAGGCGCCCGCGTTCACCCCGCTAGGCCTGGCGGGGGATGAAGAGGAGGAGGAGCCCATGCCAGCGGGCACCACCGAGTCGCCAAGCGCGTCCGACTCGGAGCAGGGCGATGCGGAGACGAGGACGGGGCCCTCTGCAGGCGTCGGGAGCTCGGCGGGCGCGGCGAGTTCTTCCGGCGTTGCGCCCCCGGCGGAGGAGGCGGACGAGCATTCCTCCGGCGACAGCGAGGAGGCCGCGGCGGGGCGCTATGAGCCGAGGACTAAGGCGGCCCACGACAGGCCGCCGGAGAGCCCCCGGGCGCTCCCCACAAGAGGAAAGCCGAGGAGGCCCTCGAGGCGGGGACGCGGGCTGTGCCCTCGTGGCGCTCGCCAGGCATGACGTGGGTGGACACCCGCGCCAAGAAGACGAGGTAAGGTTCTTTTGCCCTTTCCTTTCCTGGTCCGGCATGCTTGCTTTTGTTTCTTGACCAATCTCCCCTTTACTCCACCAGCCCCGCTCCTGCGAAGCGCCGCAGGCTTCGGAAGGCCGCAGACGTGAAGAGGGCCGCCCCTGACACCGCACCGGGGACCGAGGCCGGCGAGGCCGCAGTGTCGGAGGCCTCGAGGCCTACAGGCCCTCGGGGGGAGGTTCCTCAGGAGGACGCATCGGCGCCGCCACCCGAGGCAGAGCGGGTGGAGGTGCAGGTGGAGAGGGCGCCCACTCCTCCCCGCGCAGCTACCCCGCCGGCGCAGCCAGAGGCTCCTGCGGGTGCCGAGTCGGCGCCGTGTCCCCCCAAATCTCGCCGGGAGGGCACTCCACTGCCGCCACCGGGCACCGCGGGGGAGGAGGAAACCGCGAGGGCCGGGCCTCACGCCCCTGACTCGGAGGCGGACCGGGAGGTGCCGCCTGAGGGGGGAAGCACTGGGGGCCGGGGACCGAGCACGGAGGAGGTCCTGCCTCCGAGCCCCCAGGCCCACGCGAGGGCGTCTGCCGCGGAGCCTGACGCGGGTGCGGGCCCTTCTGGGTCGCGCGGTCCGCCCCAGGGCCTTGCTCTGGGCCGGTTCGACTGGGGTAGAGGGCGCCGCGACGTCGCCTTCCGCTTCGTGCGGGAGTCCCTGGAGGGGCTCGAGGCCTACCTGGCCACCGAGGACCGGGCGCTCGCCCGCCAGAGGGACGAGCTTGCCGACGCATGGGCCGCCTTCCACGCGGCGGTAGAGGCCCGGCGCAAGAGCGATCAGGCGCTGCAGGCGGAGCGCGAGGAGGCGGCGCGCTTTGCTGAGGAGATCCGCGAGGGGGCCTTGCGTGAAGCCGAAGAGCTCCTCCGGCCCCTGAGGGCTGAGCGCCGAGCTGCCGCCGAGGACCTCGCCGCTGCCAAGGCGGAGCGTGAGGCCGCGGAGCGCTCGCTGGCGGCGAAGCACACCGAGCTCATCGAGCTCGAGAAGAAAATCCTGGCGGATGCCGGGGTTGTGCGGACCGCTCTCGAAGAGCTCCGCACGGGCCTGGAGGCCCGCGGACGCGCCTTGAGCGAGCGCGAGGAGGATGCTCGCCGGCGCGACGAGCAGCTGGTGCTGCGAGAGCAGGAGCTGTCCGGACAGCGCACGGCCCTCGAAGCCCGCGAGGACAGCGTCGCCGCGGCGCTCAGCAAGCTCGAGCGCGATATCGCCGCCCACAAGGGGAATGTGGAGCGAGCCAACGTGCGGCTTGCCGAGCGGAAGGACGAGCTCAACAAGGAGCTCCGGGAGAAGGAGAACAAGATCCGCGCCGCCGTCTCCCAGGACTACAAGGAGAAATTCTCCAAGCAGGAGGATCGCTTCAAGGCGAGGCTGGGGGAGAGCGGCGCCCGGATCCAGCGGCTCGAGAAGGAGAACGCGAAACTCGCCGCCAAGGCGAAGCGCGAGACCGATCGCCGCCTCGCCGCCGAGAAGGCCCGAGAGGACATCTCCAAGGACCTCGCTGCCCTCATGGGGGATATGGAGGAGATGAACCGGCAGGTGGGGCCTGCCGTGGAGAAAGCGGTGGAGGCGGCGGAGAGCATCCAGGCGGCGCAGGTGCTGTCGCAGCAGCGGGAGCGCATGTTCCTGTCCTTGACGGGACGGGGCCGTGAGCTTGCCGCGAAGCTGGGGGCGGAGGCGCCAAGCGTTCCGGCTCAGGGCCACGCTGACGCCGCCACATACCTCCTGTACTTCGAGCAGCTCTTCACAGCGCTCGAAGGCCCCACGGCGGAGATCCGCGACGTGGTTGAGGAGGAGTGCCGCCAGCTTCTGGCGGTGGCGGTGGACCGCATCTTCTCCAACCTTGTCCACCTCCAGCCCGGGTTCGACTTCGCCACGGTGACCGAGCCGCTGGAGGGGGAGGCTGCGTGGAAAGCCTCTAGCTCCGTCCGCGACCAGGTGGACGACTTCTGCAGCCGCTTCAAGCGGGCCGCTGCGGAGGAAGGTGGCGAGGGGAGCGAGCCCGAGGAGGAAGAAGAGAGCGACCAGGACGATGCTGAGGCCTCCAGCTAATCTCCTCCTGCAACGCGTCGCGCTTGTAGCGCTTTAGGGGCGTTTGCCTGTTAGGGAATTTCATTTTCTTCCTCGTAATTTACTTCTTCGCTTTGTAAACATTTTGCTATCAATTAAGTGTGCCTCCTTCGCGGGGTCTTTGCTTCATCTCCGTGTCTTTTTCGCTCTGCGTCGTTGGACCCTACCCCTCGCGCTATGACTCCTGCCGCTGCGGTATGCGCGAGCAATGACTCGGCAAGGCCGGGGGGAGTTTAAGGCTTGGGTAGGTAAGAGCCCTCAAGTCGCGATGCTGAGGGCCCCCCTTTGGCGCGCAAGCAGTCCACGGAGAGTAAGGGAAGAACCACTTGAGGGGCGCAGAGTGCCTATGAGAGAAGTGCGAGGATCCCCTTGAGGTGGGCGAGAAACTTAGCTTCGCGAGGCGTTCGCCCGATGTGGGCCTTCTCTGGCGGAGTTCTCCCCTTCAGGGGCCGAGGGTTCTCCTCCGCAGGCCTGGTGGGGATTTTCGCTCTCTGTGGATGTTAGAGGGGCAAGCCGAAACGCTAGATCATAGCATCAGGGACTAATGCGCGCTTATAGGTCCCCTCAGGCGTTTCTTGCGAGGAGAGAGAGTACCAAGGTCCTTTGAAGAGATGGCGTGCTTGGGAGGGCCTGCCCTCTAGCCAGAGCTCGGATCCTTGGGTTTTGCAGTGCTGCTGGTGTGTCATTTGAGGCACTGGCACCGTACTCAGCCCCCGCTCGCGAGGTACGCATGTGGTGAGATATAAGTGCCCATTTTCAACAAAGGAAATAAAGCTGGAATAAAACTCACCATCAAATATTACATAGCGGCGCCGTAGCGCATAGTTCACTTAGGAACGAAAATGGCGCCAGAGCGCAAAGTTCACTTGGAACGAAAATCGGTTCATTACACTTGGGTTTGCCAAGCGAACGTTCCTTCCATGTCGCGGCATGGGGACCACCCATTAGTGGCAGAGGTTCGCTGCGGCCTACGAGGGCTCATTTGCAGGAGAGCTCGGAGGACTGGGCCTCGGGGGAAGCTTTGAGAAGCTTGGAGGTGAAGCCGTGAGCTTCCCTCTAGAGACAAAAAATGCCTGGCGTGACGGCGATCACGGGTAGAACTTGCGCAGGTGCGCGATGTTCCACGGGTTCTTGACGGGGATGCCGTCCTCGGTCTCGAGGCGTACTGCGCCGGGCCTGGCGACGTGGGAGACCCTGTATGGGCCTTCCCACATCGGGGAGAGCTTGTGGAGACCTTCCCTGGAGAGGATTCGCCTGAGGACGAGGTCGCCCGCCTCAAGGGTGCGTGAGCGCACTTGGCGGCTATGGTAGCGTCGCAGGTCTTGCTGGTACCCTGCCGCCCTGAGGGCGGCCTGGCGGCGCAGTCCCTCGAGAAGCAGCAGGTCGTCGTTGTGGAGTCCCTCTTGGGTGTCCTCATTGAAGGCAAGGACCCGTGGCGATCCATGCTTGATTTCCGCGGGGAGGACCGCCTCAGCTCCGTAGACCAGGGCGAACGGCGTCTCGCCTGTAGGCCTCGAGGGGGTCGTGCGTATGGACCAGAGCACTGAGGGGAGCTCGTCGATCCAGCCCTTGCCGTGACCCTTAAGGATGTTGAAGCTTCTGGTCTTGAGGCCCTTGAGGACTTCTGCGTTTGCTCGCTCGGCTTGACCGTTGCTGCGTGGGTGAGCTACCGAGGCGAAGCAGATCTTGATACCAAGCTTGTCGCAGTAGGCTCGGAAGATGCCGCTGGTGAATTGCGAGCCGTTGTCAGTGATGATGCGGTTGGGCACGCCGAAGCGGCAGACCAAACTCCGGATGAACTTCACCGCAGCCCCAGTTGGTATGGTGCGCACCGGCTCGACCTCGGTCCACTTGGTGAACTTGTCAATGGCCACGAAGAGGAAGCGGTAGCCCCCCTGCGACCTCGGGAAGGGACCCAGGATGTCCAGCCCCCAGACCGCGAACGGCCAGGAGAGCGGGATGGTCTGAAGCTCCAGCGCCGGCTGATGAATTTGCTTGGCGTGGAACTGGCAGGCGTCACAGGTTTGCACAATGGCGGTCGCATCTTGAAGCACCTGAGGCCAGTAGAAGCCGCTCCTGAAGACCTTGCCTGTGAGGGTACGCGCACATGAGTGGTGGCCGCATTCCCCACTGTGGATGTCCTTAATCAGCTCTCGGCCTTCCTCAGGAGGGACGCATTTGAGGGCGACACCATTTGGGCGCTTGCGGTAGAGGTTCTCCTCGAGGATGCAGTATGATTTTGCTTGTCGAGCGACTCGCTCCGCGTCAGCATCTTCTTCAGGGAGGATTCCTTTCACTAAGTAGTCCTTGAGCTCGTCAATCCAGCCTGAGGCCTGGTGGGTTGCCGTCAGCAGCAGACGCTCCCCTGTGCTGGGACCGCAATCAGGCGCCCCAGACTCAGGAGGTGGTGGGAGCGCTTCGCCTGTGCTTGCGGCTGTGGCCTCGCGAGGCTGCTTGATGGATGCCTTGGTGAGCCTTTCTTCGAAGACACCGGCCTGCTGGGGTTGCCGCCGCGAGGCTCGCTTGGCGACGTCGTCAGCCTCTTGGTTTTCTTTCCTCGGGATGTGCATGAGCTCCATGCCCCTGAAGTGCTTTTCGAGCTTGCGGACCTCTTCGAGGTATGCGGCCATGTGGTCGTCTTTCGGCGAGTAGCTCTTGTTGGAGAAGTTGACGAGCAGCTGTGAGTCTCCCTTGACGAGTAGGTGCTTGACGCCTAGAGCGATGGCGGCCCTTAAGCCGGCGAGGAGGCCTTCGTACTCGGCGATGTTGTTGGAGATCTTGTCGATAGTGAAGCACAGCTGGACGGCGTAATATAGCTTGTCACCTTTGGGCGAGGTCAGGACGACGCCTGCTCCGCCATTGCGGCAAGCGAAGGCTCCATCGAAGTGCATGGTCCAGTGGCTGGGCGCCGCGTCTCCCGAGGGCTCAGCCTCTGCCTCTCGGGGCTCCTCGGGGCTTGGGTCAGTCCATTCGGCGACGAAATCGGCCAGCGCTCTTCCTTTGATGACCCTTGTGGTGTCGAAGCGCAAGTTAAATGGCTGCAGCTCGATGTTCCATCCTGCGACGCGATCTGTGGCGTTGGGGTTGCGCAGGATCTGCTCCAGGGGGAAGGCAGTGACCACCGTGATGGGGTGGCCCTGGAAGTAGTGTCTCAACTTCCTGGAGGCGATGAGGAGCGCGACGAGGAGCTTTTGCTGCATTGGATACCGCTCGCGAGCGTCCCGCAGTACTGTGCTGACGAAGTAGACGGGGTGCTCGACGAGGGTTACTTGAGGTGGCGCAGCGCCAGCCCCGTGCGGAGGCTCTTCAGGGCCCCTGTCGAGATCTGCCTGTAGAGGCATTTCGACAGGGGTGAGAGTGGCAGACTCGGCTTGAGGCGGTGGGCCTGGCAGTGGGTCCGTGGAGGCTGCTCTCTTGACGGGGCCTTTGTCGGGGGGTTCTGGGCTTGGAGTTGCAGTGCTCCTCTTGGGGAGGACAGGCTCTTCCCTCTCGGCCACCAAGACGGCGCTTGCGGTCTGGGGGGTGGCTGAGAGGTACAGCTTCAGGTGCTCGCCTGCCCTGGGGGCCACCAAGACTGGAGGGCTAGCCAGATACTTCTTTAAGTCCTCGAAGGCTTTATCCGCCTCAAGGGTCCACTTGAACGTGCCTGATCTCTTCATGATCTTGAAAAATGGCAGGGCTCTCTCGCCGAACTTGGAGATAAAACGGCCAAGGCTGGCCATGCAGCCCGCCAAGCGCTGCATTTCCTTGAGTCGGCGGGGCGGCTGCATTTGCTCTATAGCCTTGATCTTGTCAGGATTTGCCTCTATGCCGCGGTGGGACACGAGGAATCCGAGGAGCTTGCCTGAAGGCACCCCGAAGACGCACTTGGCGGGGTTGAGCTTGATGTTCACCTTTCTCAGGCTGGCGAAGGTTTCCTCGAGATCCCTCAAGAGGGTGTCCCCCTCTCGAGACTTGACCACGATGTCGTCGACATAGGCCTCAGCATTTCTGCCCATCTGGGCCCCCAAGGCTATCCTCATGAGCCTCTGGAAGGTGGCTCCGGCGTTCTTCAAGCCAAAGGGCATGCATGTGTAGCAGTACACACCACAAGGGGTGAGGAATGCCGTCTTCTCCTCGTCCTCTTTAGCCATCTTGATCTGGTGATACCCAGAGAAGGCATCCAGAAAACAGAGGAGGTCACAGCCCGCGGTGGAGTCCACGATCTGGTCTATCCTTGGCATGGGGTATGGGTCCTTGGGGCAGGCCTTGTTGACATCTGTGTAGTCGATGCAGAGTCGGCCTCCTCCGGCGGGCTTAGGAACAACCACGCCGTTGGAGAGCCAAGTGGGGTGCGCGACTTCGCGGACGACATTCGCCGCCTTGAGTTTCTCTACTTCCTTGACGATGAAAGCTTGCTTCTCGGGGGCTTGCTTGCGTGCTTTTTGCTTGACGGGGCGTGCGTCTGGGCACACGGCTAAGTGGTGCTCGATCACCTCCCTTGGTACACCGGACATATCTGACGGAGTCCGCGCGAACATGTCAGAGTTTGCCCGAAGGAAAGCGACGAGCGCGCTTTCCTATTTGGGAGGCAGGGCAGCGCCTATGGTGACGCTAGCCCCCGAGCCTTCAGCCCCCGAGCGGGTGGTGTCCAGCGGCACCTTTTTCGTGGCGGCTTGCTCCTGGGAGAACACCTGCTTCTTCTTCTTGGGCCTCTCGAGAGGCTCCATGTCCTCGTCAGACGGGAAAGCCATGGCGGCTGCCTTGTAGGCGCTCTCGACAGCGCGCGTGGCGTCCAGGACATGTCCATGGATGGCGATGGTGCCGGCGCTGCCGGGAATCTTGACCATGTTGTAGGCGTGATGCGTGACGGCCATGAACTTCGCGAGGGCGGGGTAGCCGAGGATGGCGTTGTACGGCAAACCGATGTGGGCGACATCGAAGTCGATCAGCTCTGTGCGATAGTTCTTCTGCGTGCCAAAGGTGACCGCGAGGCGGACTTGCCCCAGAGGCTCGATAGAACCGCTGGTGACGCCCGTGAACGGCCTGGAGGGCATAAGCCACTCGTAGGGCACCTGAAGCGTCTCGAAGGTCTCGACAGAGATGACATTCAGGCCTGCTCCCCCGTCGATGAGCGTCTTGGAGACGGTGATGTTGTTGATGGTGGGGGAGCAGACCAGGGGGAGGGTTCCAACAGTCCTGGTCGACTTGGGGTGGTCCTTGGCGTCGAAGGCGATGGTGTACTGGGACCACTTGAGGGGTCTGGAGGTCTCAGTGCTCGGGAGCGCAGCGTTGAGTTCGCGGGCGAACCGCTTGAACTGATTGTTCGACTTGGGCGCCTGAGCTCCGCCGAGGATGCAGGCCATGGCGCCTCTCGGGGCCTGGTAGCCTCCATCCTCCTCGTCGGGGAGGTTGTTGTTCTTCTCGGCGGCGTTGGCTTGAGTGCCCGACGGCTTCTGGTAGCCGCCATCACGCCTGCCCTTGCCGTCTCTGCGGTAGCCGCGGCCTCTGCCGCGGCCTCCGCTGCCTTCTCCACGCTCGCGTTCCCTGCTCAGCCTCTTGAGGTCAAAGCAGTCGTCTGTGGCGTGCCCGCGCCTGTTGTGGTAGACGCAGAACGGGCGGTGGTCCACCTCATTGCCGCCGCGCTCGGGGGAGCCCCTGCGGGAGCTCTTCGCGCCAGGCTCTGCCGCGAGGACCGCGGTAGCCTTGCGCTTGGGTTCTTCCCTCTTCTTGTGGCCCTTGGACCCCTCGCCAGGGTCGTCCCCCCGGGCGCTCATCTTGACGAAGAGGAGTCCCTCTTCAGCCTTGGCGCACTTGTCCGCCAGATCGAACAACTTCACCACAGAGGTGAGTTTGTCGTGGATGCCGAGCTTCTCGAGCATCCTGCGGTTTGTGACGCCCTCGCGGAAGGCAGCGATCACCTGGGTGTCGGGGATGTTTGGAATCTTGTTCCGCACCTGGCTGAAGCGCTGGATGTACTTGCGGAGAGTTTCATCCTTCTTCTGCACCACAGCGCGCAGGTCGTTGTGGGTGAGTGCGCGCTCGTACGTGCCCTTGAAGTTGGCGACGAACTGCCTGCAGAGCTCCTCCCAGGAGTCGATGGAGTCCTCCGGCAGATTGAGTAACCAGGACAGCGCGGAGTCCCTGAGGGCGTGGGAGAACCAGTTGGCCATGACCTTGTCGTCGCCCCCTGCAGCCTGGATGGAAGTGGTGTAGAGCTGCAAGAACTCGAGAGGGTTGGTGGACCCGTCGAAACCCTTGGGGAGCGCTGGCCTGAACTTCTGCGGCCAGACCACGCGACGCAGGGCGCGCGTGAAGGCCATGCAGCCAGAGGCGTAGGTGGCCGTTCCTCCTTGGAGGGCCCTGCGGTTTTGTTGCCCCGCCTGACCGAGCTCCTCGACGAGGCGGTTCTGGAGGTCGCGACGTCGCTCCATGCCCACACGCGCGTCAGGTGCGGCGCGCTGCACGATTTGGCAGTCGTGCGGCGAGGAAGCGTGGGAGGGAGCCCGCTGCGCCGCGGCCGGAGGCGGTCCCGGCGGCGGCGGTGGCGCACCCGGCGCGGCCGTCCCTGCCGGGCCGGAAGGCACGATGGAGCGCGACGGAGCGGGGCGCGCGGTTGCGATGTCGACGAGGTGGTGGAGGCGGTCCAGCCACTGGTCGTGCGCCTCGGCACTGGGCCGGTAGCGGAGGAGCTCCTGGGCCATGAGTAGCGCGGTGTGCGGGGCGGGCTCTTGGTGTTCCCGCGTGGACACGCTCTGGCGCCGGGACGGGTGCGAGGACTCGGCGTCCTCACGGCGCCCAGAGTGTTCCTCGTCGTCGCGCTGGTCTCCGCCGCGGTGCCCCTCGCTCTCTGGCTCCTCCACGCGCGGGCCGGTGCCAGCGCGCTCGGTCGTGCGGGGGCGACCACGGCGGCCGCGGGTGGGGGCAGTGCCAGGCTCGGTGTGAGCCCTCTCGGAGGTGCGCCTGTTGGCGCGCGTCGCGCGGGTATCCATCATGGCGCGGAGTTCGGAGGTTGAAGACGCGCCTCAGTCCCCTACCTGGCGCGCCAAATGTCGGAGAATGACTCCCACGTAACCGGGGTAGTCTCGGCCCCGAAGAGAGGTTCGAAGGGGGACTGAACACGGAGGTCAAACAACCCTCGATGCACGCCGCGACGTTGCTCGCGGTGCTTGGGGTGGAGCGGCACGACAGAGAGAGACACCGACCCGTACCCAGGTTCACGGCCCTCGAGAGGAGGTAAAGCCGCTACTCCTGCTTGTCTGTATTGCACTGTGAAGGTTACAGGACAATGAGCTTGCCGAAGGCTCTCTTGAGGCAGTTTAGTGCTTGGAGGGGGACACAACGGTCGTCTTCCTCCCCCAGCAGTTGGCTATCCTATGCGTTTAGGGTGCGATTGCGCGATTGGGCGATCCCCTTCTACGGTGGAGCTCCTGCTCCTTTTATAGGCGCCCCGGGCTCCGCCCTCGGGCTGGTGGGCTCCCGCACGTCAGTCGCATGGAGGAGCGGGAGTCCACCGCACCTCGTCCGTCCATGGACGCGGTCCATCCGTGCTAAAGTAGCGCGCCGTGGCCGACAGGTTGCAGGCGGTGCAGAGCGGCTTGCAGGAGCAGCAGAGATCGTGGTGGAGCCCATGATGACGATCGTCTTGGAGCGTTGCGCCGTCCATCAGCTTTATCACCAAAGAGGAAAGTCCTGGCGGTCCTGGCGCTGGCGGCGCGGCTTTGTTGACCCCTTTTATCACGGGAACGGCAATGGTGATGCTGCTGCTGTCGTGCGCGCTGGTCGCGCGCGTCACTCTGCGGCCGCAGCGGAGCCCATGTGCGCGCTGCAGCGCCCATGTGCGCTTTACAGCGCTACCTTCGTCGCGAAGTATTCCCTCAGGGGCCTGAGGCTCTCAAGGGGATAAGGCCAAACCGGCTCCCCGCTGGGGGAGGGAGCCCTCAGGCGGGACGCCCTCGGGGGGAGCCCCCTTCAGGCCTCTCCAGCGCCGCAGGTCCCCCGCAGGGGTTTCTCCCTTGGGGGGCACACTCCAAGCGGTTGGCTTGGTCCTTAGTCGTTTTGTAGACGCTGTCGCGTGCACGGCCCGTGGAGAGTGGGCCATGCACACCCTAGATTCCACTGGGCCGACAGTTCGTAGGTATGAAGCGGTTCTATTTACGACAAGCCCCAAGCCACGTAAAATATGCAAAAGATAAAGTAGAAGCGTCTAACTTTATTTTGCAGGGGCTATGTGATATGGTCAACGTAGGTTTATTAAATTGTTTATGAACTGCTGGCGCGAAGGAGACCATCGGCGCAAGGGGCCATATCACGTCGCATTACATTTGATGTTTTGAGTGCATCTTATATTGTGTGTATATGTATATAGTATATATTAGTTACACGGCGGTAGTAATATAAGATGATCCCTCCAAAATACCAATTGTGTTCTCCCTTCGACGTGCACCACCAAGAAAGTTCTACGTTATGAGGCAGGTCGTGATGATCGGGTGTCAGACATATCGTCGTTCGCATACAGTGGGTGTAAGCCACGTTGCACGAGCATTTACGTTGAAGGTTATTATGGCGAGCCTAGCATGTACAGACATGGCCTCGGAACAAGGTGACCGAAAGGTCAAGCATGAGTCACAAAGTTGTTGTGATTGACATTCCGATGTCTACCTTTGAAGTTGTGTTGCCGGCTCTGATGATGAGGGGTTGCATAACGGATTAGGGTCGTGTAATCACTCTAGCGATGAGAGGGATATTCGTTTGAGTGGGAGTTCTTATAGTTATTTTCGAAAATACTTGAACTCAAATCTTTTATGAACAAAGTCTGATATTTTGCAAATTCCATTGTAGATGTCTCGCCCCACCTTTAACTTAGGCCTGTTCCTTGAGAAAGAGAAGCTTAAAACCAATGGGTCAAACTTCATGGCCTGGTTCCGCAACCTGAGGATCCTCCTCTCTCCCCACAGGGTGGCCTATGTCCTTGAAGGCCCCCTGGGTGACCCCCCGGCAGATAATGCCTCCGATGATGAGAAGAAGGTCTTCCAGACCAAGTCGGATGATTCCTCCTTTGTCCAGAGTGGCATGCTCTATGCCATGGAAGCCGACCTGCAGAAGCGCTTTGAGAGGATGAGTGCCTTCGAGATAATTTCTGATCTCAAGGCTGTCTTTGCGCCGCAGGCTAAGGCTGAGAGATATGAAGCTTCTGAGCTCTTTTTCTCAGCCAAGATGGAAGAGCACAGCAGTGTGAGCGAGCACGTGGTCAAAATGTCTGGCTACGTTCAACGCCTGAACGCTCTGGAATGCAAGATTCCTGATGAGCTGGCGATTGATAGGGTGCTACAATCGTTGCCCCCTAACTACAAAGGCTTCGTCATGAACTATAACATGCAGGGCATGACTAAGTCCCTGGGTGAGGTGTTCGTGATGCTCAAGACTGCTGAGGTGGAAATCAAGAAGGAGCACACGCTGTTGATGGTCAACAAGACCGTCGATTTTAAGAAATCTGGCGGCAGGGGCAGGAAGAACCGGAAGTCTAAGAAGGATGGCAAGCATGTTGCCAAGCCTAAGGCTAACAAACCTGGCCCCAAACCTGGCGTGGAGTGCTTCTACTGCAAGGGGGATGGTCACTGGAAGCGCAACTGCCCCAAGTATCTGGAGGATAAGAAGGCCGGCAAGATTGTCGGAAAAGAGAAAGGTATATTTGATATACATGTTATTGATGTGTACCTAACCTGCGCCCGTAGCAATACCTGGGTATTTGATACTGGTTCTGTTGCTCATATATGTAACTCTCAGGAGGAGTTACGGAATAAGAGGCGCCAGGGAAAGGACGAGGTGACGATGCGCGTCGGCAACGGATCAAGAGTTGACGTGGTGGCTGTCGGCACACTCCCTCAACATCTACCATCGGGATTAGTTTTGGTCCTCAATAAATGTTATTTTGTACCGTCCTTGAGTGTAAACATAATCAGTGGGTCTTGCTTGTTGCAAGACGGATATTCGTTCAAATCAGTATCAAATGGTTGTGCTATTTATATGAATGATATCTTTTATGTTAACGCTCCCGAGAGTAATGGTTTATTCTTGTTGAATCTCGACCGTAGTACTCACATTCATAACATAGATGCCAAGAGAATTAAACTTAGTAGCGATACCGCCATGTATATGTGGCATTGCCGTCTCGGTCATATTGGTATAAGGCGCATGAAGAAACTCCATGCCGATGGACTTCTAGATTCGTTGGATTTTGGATCCCTCGACACATGCGAACCATGCCTCATGGGCAAGATGACCAAGACACCGTTCAATGGTTTCATGGAACGGGCGTCGGACTTATTGGGAGTCATACATACAGATGTGTGTGGACCAATGAGCATGTCGACACGCAATGGTTATCGTTATTTTGTCACCTTCACCGATGACTTGAGTAGATATGGGTATATCTATTTGATGAAACACAAGTCTGAAACATTTGAAAAGTTCAAAGAATTTCAAAGTGAAGTTGAAAATCAACTCAACAAGAAAATCAAGCACCTTCGATCCGATCGTGGTGGCGAATATTTGAGTTTTGAGTTTGGCACACATCTGAAGGCCTGTGGCATCGTGCCGCAGCTTACGCCAGCTGGAACGCCGCAACGCAACGGTGTGTCTGAGCGGCGTAATCGCACTCTACTAGATAGCGTCCGATCTATGATGTCTCTTACCGACTTGCCCGTGTCTTTTTGGGGGTACGCGTTAGAAACAGCTGCATTCATTTTAAATAGGGCTCCGTCCAAATCCGTAGCAACGACACCGTATGAGGTCTGGTATGGCCAGAAGCCTAAGCTGTCGTTCCTGAAGGTCTGGGGTTGTGAGGCGTATGTTAAGAAACTACAGCCCGACAAACTCGAACCGAAATCGGAGAAAGTCGTTTTTGTAGGGTATCCGCGGGAAACCATAGGATACACCTTCTACAACCAAGCTGAGGGAAAAACGTTTGTCGCGAAGAACGGTACCTTTCTGGAGAAAGAGTTTCTCGCCAAAGGAGTAAGTGGGAGGAAAATAGACCTCGACGAGATCGTTGATCCTGAACTCGAAATACAGAGTGGCGCAACGGAAGCTGTTCCGGAACCGTCCTCCACAGATGGAGTGGGAGAAGATGTCGAGGGTGCTATTCTACCTCGTAGGTCAGAGAGATCTCGGGTCGCCCCTGAATGGTATGGCAACATGGTTTGCACCGTCATGTTGATTGAACAAGACGAACCTACGAACTACAAAGAGGCTATGGCTAGTCCTGAGTCCGAGAAATGGCTTGAAGCCATGAAATCCGAAATAGGATCCATGTACGATAACAAAGTATGGACTTTGGTAGAGATTCCCGAAGAGCGCAAGGCCGTCGAGAATAAATGGATTTTTAAGAAGAAGACTGATGCTGATGGTAATGTGACCGTCTATAAAGCTCGGCTTGTCGCAAAAGGTTTCCGACAAGTTCATGGAATTGACTACGATGAAACGTTTTCACCGGTAGCGATGCTAAAGTCTATTCGGATTTTGCTAGCAGTTGCCGCATATTATGACTATGAGATATGGCAAATGGATGTCAAAACAGCGTTCCTAAATGGCAACATTGAGGAAGAGTTGTATATGGTACAACCTGAAGGTTTTGTCGATCCAGGGAATGCTGGCAAGGTATGCAAGCTTCAGCGTTCCATATATGGACTGAAGCAAGCATCTCGGAGCTGGAATCTTCGCTTTGATGAGGTGATCAAAGGTTTTGGATTTGTCCGGAACAGAGAAGAGACCTGCATTTACAAGAAAATGAGTGGGAGCTCAGTTGTGTTCCTGGCACTATATGTTGATGATATACTGCTGATAGGAGATAATGTGGAACTACTGAATAGCGTTAAGGAATATTTAAACAGTAAATTTTCAATGAAGGACTTAGGAGAAGCTGCATACGTTTTAGGCATTAAAATCTATCGTGATAGATCAAGACGCCTATTAGCGTTAAGTCAGAGTACTTATATTGACAAGATATTGAAACGGTTCAATATGGATGGGGCAAAGAAGGGTTTTCTGCCTATTGTCAAGAATAAAGTGTTGAGCAAGGCACAGTGTCCGGTGACGGAACATGATAGAGTCGCGATGACTAAACATCCTTATGCTTCAGCCATAGGATCGATCATGTATGCCATGCTAAGTACTCGACCTGATGTAGCATTGGCTCTTAGTTTGACGAGCCGATTCCAAAGTAATCCTGGAAAGGAACATTGGGTAGCTGTTAAAAGTATTCTTAAGAATCTCAAGCATACAAAGGAAATGTTTCTTGTGTATGGGGACTGTGAGGAAGAACTTGGCGTAACAGGTTACGTTGATGCAAGTTTCTGCTCAGACCCAGATGACTCTAAGTCACAGACAGGATATGTGTTCAAGGTGAATGGAGGCGCTGTGAGCTGGAGGAGTGGGAAGCAACCCATCGTGGCCCAATCTACAATGGAATCGGAGTACATTGCTGCTTCTGAAGCCGCGAATGAAGCTGTGTGGCTGAGGAAGTTCATCATTGAGCTTGGAGTGTTCCCTAGCGCGCAAGACCCCGTGACCCTCTACTGCGACAACATGGGTGCTATTGCTAACGCGAAGGAACCGAGGTCTCACTCGACTGCCAAACACATACTCCGACGCTTCCATGTGATACGACAGTACGTACAAGGAGGTGAAGTGAAGATTTGCAAAATGCATACGGATCTGAATGTGGCAGACCCGTTGACGAAGCCTCTCCTGCTAGACAAGCACGTGAAACACCAAGATGCTATGGGTGTCCGGCTTTTACCAGGTTGTAACTAGATTAAATTGTACTCTAGTGCAAGTGGGAGACTGTAGGAGATATGCCCTAGAGGCAATTAATAAAGTGTTTTATTTATCATATCTCATTTGTTCATAATACGTTTTTGTGTCATGCTATAACTGTATTAAGCGGAAACATTAATACACGTGTGATACCTAAAACAACCAGGTCCCCAGCAACCTCTGTTTGGCTGGTTCATTGTGCAATCGATGGTCGAGGTTTCCCGATCATGTGACATAGCGTCTATTTGACAATGAAGTCATATCGTTGGTAGAACGATGTGATGGACATACCCAATATTTATAGGACGTAGTCATTACGCCTTCGACCGTGAGACCTACTCTTATTGCTATTCCTGGAAGACACTTTGATTGCATCCAACGTCATATCTTACATAGTGTGACAATAAAGGTGTCCCTCTCGGGTGTCGGATAGGAGTATGTTGAGACGGGGGGTCAAGAGCGGGATTTGCCAATCCCATAGCAGGATAGATACTCTAGGGCCCACTCGGTGAGATTATGTCAAACGAGCTTGCAAGCGTGTGACTGGGTCACCAGGACATAAGATCATAGACGAGTAGAAGTTAGCGGTGTCGGTAACGAGATCAAGCTAGGTATGGAGATATCTATGAACGAGTCTCGGACACGCTAAGTATCGCATGGCAAAAGGTTTAAGACTTAGACGTCCAGGTTCGATAAGGAAAAGTATTCGTTATCTCGCAGGGATTAATTCTGGGTATCCAAGGTCCACGAATTAGTCATTGATCGGAGAGGAGTCTCGATCATGTCTGGAGAGGTAATCGAACCGCTAGGGTAGCACGCTTAAGGGGAGTCGACATTTTTACCGGAAGAGAAAAATAGGAAAAGAGAGACCGGGAACGTCCCGGGAAAGTTCCGATGGAGATCGGGCAGCGACGAAATAGTTTTCGGAGCCAGAACAAATTATGTAATATGTATTTAATATTAATTAGTGTAATTAATACTTAAATATATTTTATTTTAATTTTTTCTGAATTTTTAAAGCCAAAAATCCCTTAATGGGCCTCTTTGGGCAAAGAGGCCCATGAGGGGGGGGGGGGGGGGGGGGGGGGAAGTCCCCCCCATGAGGGAGGGGGCAGTTCGGCCGGCCCTAGGTGGGCCCCACCAAGCTGGCCGGCTGGGGTGTGGGAATAGTCCCACACCGCCAGCCTGGCAAGGTGGGCAGCCCCTGGACCCCTTTATATAGAAGGGTACCCCTGGCCTTTGAATAGACACACAGTTTTCTCTCTCTCTCTCTCCGAGGATCACGTGATTCCCAAGTTTGGAGTTGCGCCTCGGAATTGTTTCTCCACCATACGCACACCGTCGTGCTGCTGGTCTCCCGGTCCCAGTCTTCCGCTGCTTCGTCCCTGGATCGGAGCCCGGAGTGCGTCGGCTTCACCGTACGTGTGTGACTCCCTGCGAGGCATCACACTTGTGGTGCTAGAGGTCTGCTTCCTCTACACGGCATCGAAGTCTTCGTCGGCTTCATCGACAACGCTTGTGCGGGAGCGTAATCCCCGCTTTCGGTCTTCAAGAGGTATGTGCGAAGACCCCCCTGCGTATTACTATATCTGCATAGTATAGATTCTTGCTGTTTTTAGGTTATCGCTGTTAGGAAATTTTTTGTTTTCTGCCTGCGATCCCCTTCAGTAAGGAGGTCATGTGGGAGGTGATGACTGCTTGCGTGATCATGCACAACATGATTGTCGAGAATGAACGGGATGATGCGAGGATATTTGATCAAGGCTGGGAATTTGAGGGTGAGTTGGTTGCGCCTACACCTGGACCGGTGACATATGAGCAGTATTCAGACGTGTATGCGGAGATGCGTGACAAGCCACTGCATGAACACCTGCAGAATGATCTGATAGAGCACCTGTGGACTCATCTAGGAAACCAGTAGTGCTACATGTTTATTTTTCTTTCTATTCGCAAATTTGTTGTAATAAATAAAGGATATTCCAGCGTGTTTATTTTATATCCAAACTTTGAATGAAATTCCTATGAGACCTATTCTTTTTTATGAAATGCGGCCGGCCGTTGGGGGCACCTCCGCCGCAAAACGGACGAAGGCCCGAAATCTGTCTGTTGTCCTCCCAAAGCGGACCGAATCGGTCCGGATTCGCTGTCCGTATGCGCTGGGCCGTTGGAGGTGCCATTAGAGCATCTCCACGGGGCCTCTAAATGTGTGTCCGGCACCCCTCAATTGGGCCTCATTTGGGGATGCCGGACATGTGTCCGGTCAACATTTAGAGGCCGCCCACAGCGGCACTCCCCAAAGGCTCACCCCCTAAACGGCGCAAATTTTCAGCAAAGTGTCGAACACGTTGCGGGCGCACGAACCCCCGGCGATGAACAACACAAATGAGGAACAGGATGGTGGTGCATGCATTAATAAAAATGATGCCGACAATCAAACAGTAGTTTTGCCGCGCCGGAGAGCAAGTCAGAGACTTGGCATAGTTTCGACCGCGCCGGAGAACAATCTCCAACGCAGGCCATCAAAAAGGGGTCGACCGCGCCGGAGAACAAGTCTCCAAGGCCGGCCATCAAAAGGGCGCCTCCCTGGCGCAATGGTTCATGCCGATCATGCGGCGGCCTCGTCCTCGACTTCTTACTCGTCGTCCTCCACCGCTTTGGCCTCCTTCTTCTCAACCAGGATGTGCCTCCGTTCGCCATCGAAGTAGGCCTTCTGGTTGGGGCTCATGCCAGTCGTGTTCGTGGCCATGAAGAGACGCTACTCCTTCTTCTCTTGGTTCTTGAGCTTGGCCTCCTGCATCTTGAAGTAGAGCTTCCACTTCTCGTTGGACTTGGCTTGTAGCTTCTTCTTCTCGACGGTCGCCGCGGCCACCTCGGCAACGTATAGCTTCACCGACTCTTGTATGCTGCCTGCGGCGCCCGAGGCCCCTAGCTTCTTGCCAGCCCTGGCGGCCGCCTTGCACGCCTTCACTCCCATCTCGGGACGATCGGCGGTAGTAGCCGGCAGGTTTCTTTCATCTCCCTCGGCGGTGCCTTGGTCTTTTATATGGCTCTTCCACTTCGGGCAACCTTTAACCACCTCCCAAACATGCACGAACTTGTATGGATTCTTGCCATCCGACCCCAAGTCAAGGTACAAGTACTTGGCGTCTTTGAGCTACACAAACAAAGGCCAAGTCAAGTATGCATGTAAACATGATGGGTAACAAGTTAAGATGATCGGCTAACCTTATCGGCATCGTTCTTGCCACTCTCGTCTCTCATCAACATTTGCTCATTGCAATGGTGAAACTTGGTTGTGAGAGCCGAGATGACGCCCCAACGGCTCTCAACCGATTTGGCATTGCGGTCAGACAAATCTTCATGAGGAGGAAACGATCTTCTTTCAGTGTAGTCCTTGTGGATGCGTGTCCAGTAGGCCTTCTTCCTTTGGTTGGCGCCCTTCTCGCCGTCCATGCTCACGTTCATCCACGCCTCGGCCAACAAGACGTCCTCAGTCTCGCACCAAGTCTTGCCTCTGTTTCCAGCCTTCCGGACGCCATCCTCTTCTTCGTTGCCATCCTCTTCTTCATCCCCTTCCTGACCGTGGCCGGCATCCCCTTCGTCGCCCTGGCCGAACTGATCTGTCTCGGCGTAGGCAGCACTGGCGGCGTAGGCACTACTACCGTTGTGGATGATTGAAGTCATTAACGAGGAGGCGTCCTATCCAGCAAAAAACACAATTTGCATCCTCGGCACAATCCAGCAATTTGCATCCGGCCGCCCGCAATAACTGCACGCAACGAACAATCAGCCGGGGAACACAATAAATGAGAGGGATCAAGATTATAAATAACACTCACATGGTCGCCGGAGTAAAGGCCGTGGGAAGCAGTCCCGTCTTGGCTCGTCGAAGGTGTCCGCCGCAACGCCGGCGATTCGCTGAACAGTGGCGCGGCGTTCAGATCGATGGTCGACTCGTCGGGGGAAAAAACGCGACACCTGCGACGGGTAGCCGGAGGTGCCGTCGAAGAAGGACGGGACAGACGGCGACCCGACAAACCCGCTTTGCCCGCTCTGGCTGCTTTGGCTCATGGCGACCAAGCTCTCGGCGGCGTTGGCGTTGTCGTTCGGCGGCGACTTGTCCTTTGCCTTGACTCGTCGTTGTTGCCGAAGCTAGGAAGCGGCAAAGCGGAGATGGTCCTGGGTCATGGGCGTCGGCATCGCAAGCTCTTGTGGCTCCCTCTTCACCGGCTTCTTCTTCGACTGCGACGACGCCGGCAGCTTGTGCCCCTTGGGTTTCGAGAGGCCGGGACCCTTGGGCGGCATGGTGGCGGAAGGCGAGGAGGTCGCGGCGGCGTGGGCGAGGGCGAGGGTTTGGAAAATGGAGGGAAGATAGGGAAGATTTTGGCGCCGGGGGCGGCAATGTAGAGGAAAGGGAATTGGGCGGGGCGCGTCGTGTGTATGATGGGCGGGCCAGCGCTGTCAGGGCCATGCCCGAGTCGATGTTCGGTACCCCCAGGAGGGCCTCCAAACTTGGAGGCCCTATAGAGGGTGCCGGACACAAAATCGCTCGGGGCGAGGCTTTGGGGGTGCCGCTGGTGCAAGTTTTTTGTGTCCGGCCCCCCAAAGGCCCTTTGGGGGTCCTTTAGAGGCCCCCGGTGGAGATGCTCTTACTCTGTTTTTTCTTTTTGAGAATTGACTGTTACTCTGTTAGTACGGCCATTAGCACTCGATGATGACTCTAATGGGTCCACTTAATTTGTATTTTGATCTTGTTTGTAAGAGGTACTCCTCACCACATTGTATCGGTTAGACCGTTTGTGCTTTATTTATAAAGCGGGTCGAAAACCTGTTTCGTGGTTTATTTTTATGTTATTATTTTCAATTTCAGTGTAATTCTTGAATTATCAATGAAAGTTTGAAAAAATAAGCCAAAACCGTGGCCGGCCGGAGAGAATGTGCGACCCGTAGGGGTGCAGTCGCCAGGGAGGAGTGGACATGAGCCGACCGTTTGTCCGTCTGAGGATCCAATCGGACAAAACGCAGATAAAACACGCGTCGTTTGTGTCGGCCGTAAGAGTAATCCTAACCAACAAGCTTTCCTTAGGTTTTATAATATGTATCATCTTAGATCATCTCTAACGTATCCCTTAAAATGTGATACCTTAAAAGTCGTTTGAAACCATTCCGCGTTACAAAGACAACTATTTTAGGGTACTACGATAACACTGGCAGAAGAAAACCCGCAAACATATACTGTAAAACCAAATATTCCAGAAATCTAGTTTGCCATGTGGGAATTGAGGATCCTACTATAAAAAACTTATTTCGCAATGCCAAAAATTTCAAAAGAAAATCCAATTTACATATAGACATATTATGTAGGAACTCAAAAATTCGTAAAAAAGTTATTTTTTGTGCCATGTGTAAAAAGACACAAACATGTCTAGGGAAATATCATTTTTAGCACCGAATTTGTCTTTCATACATAACACAAAGAACTTTACTTTTTCACGAAACTTTGTGCGTCGACACAAAAAGTTCATTGGAACACTCAAAATTTTATTTCATATTTTTTTGTCATGTTAAATGTTTTGAAAATACACTTCCCATAACAGGATTAGATGGTCCTGTGAGTCAAACCATTTCCCAAAATTTTCTGTTTTTTTTTCTCGCATTGTACTCCTTGCATGATTGATAGCCCTACTCTACTCGCGGCTCTCGCCATGCTCGCTGCAACCCCAACCTGTCGCCATGTTGCTCAGTTTGGGATGTTAAGTCGGTGCCAGACGTGCGGCAGCGGAATGCAAATGCGTAGGCGACTATGCTACAAATGATAGGAAGGCGGTGCACAACTTCGGGATGATGACGTGCGGGTCCCGCCAACCGTTTTCTGGATTAAGCGTAACATATAATTTGCCCCCTGGATTTTGATACTCACTCCGTCCCGATTTATAAGTCATCTACGTATCCCTAGTTTGTAATTTTGAATAACATAATGGATCGATATAGTTTACGGATATGTATGGACGTTATTTAAAAAAAAGTTATTTAAGGTTTATATCCGTCTTTAACGAATATGCCAGAGATGCTCTTAGTGAATCGGAATTAAATAAGCTTTTAAACCATTATTACGCAAAGCACTAGAGTTGTAGCCCTGAAAACAGGGTTGCATTAACGGTGAGAGAAAACGGGCAAAGACATCATAATACAGCGCTGCATTTGTGTGCGATGACGTGCAAAGAGACTTTCAGGTGCTTATATTATCTTGTTCTTTTTAATTGATTTTCCTTTTAATTAAAGTACGCCGTTTCCGGCTTCCCTCCACCCTTTCATTCCCCCTTCCATTTCTTCCCATATTTTCGTTTTTCACATGTTCTCTGTGTAGACATACATGAAGTCATGCCCAAGAATACATCACTACACTAGTTTATAAATTACAACCTCCAGTTTTCATGACAGCATGTGCTTTCATGCATTTCGCCGCGGTGGCCGTTAATCACTGGCTCTAGGACAAGGACGTGGTGACGTGGCAGAAGTGCACTCTATCTTCGGGCTTCCGGGGACAGTCCCGAACGCTTACATGTGGGCCACCATGGCATGGGCACACCCCCAGACCCCGGGCAGTGCTGAGTACAGCATGCATGCGTAGACGTGCGGACGCGGTGAATCTGGCCGGAAGATCTTGTCATGTCACGAGACTCTTCTTCCAGCCTTCATTTCACTTCTTTTTGCAGTGCTATTGCAGCTATTCTTCCTAGGTCACCTACCTCCCAGCAAATCTGTTCTGCATTGCAGCAAGAATCATACTCCGGCGATGATGATGTGCATGTTTTGTACTGGTTTCGCTCGTGGGAGAGCATCTCTATCGATATTAGCTAAAATCATGTCCGGCATTTCTCAATTACGTTTTTTTCTGGAGAGTGTTGGATGCTTATTTGGACCACAGGATTAGAAAATAGAAGAATTAAAAAAACAAATGAACTAGATAGGATTGCAGATATAAAATAGAGGATTACAAAACAGAGAAAAAGTACAGAAATGGTCATTTAGATGATACAGAGGAAAAATGATTCGATCCTACACGAATTAGTGTAGAGAAGAGATTTAAGTGGATCTTCACATTCCTATATAATTGGGGTGTAGGAATGCAATCCATAGAAATTTTGGAGGTGTCATTCCTTTGGATTAAAGGGATTCCTTAGAAAAAAATCATATGGATTGAAATACTTCAATATTCCGTGTCCACCATGACGTGCTAGTACGACAGTGAGATGTAGTACTTAGGGTCAACCCGCTGCTCCCACGGCCCCACAACATCTCCCTCCATCGCCGCTTGACGATGTAGTCGATGCGTTCCTGCCTGCTGAGGCGTGACGCCACTGACACGTTGGCGATGTTCGTCACCCACCCCTTCGGTCGGTGAACACTGTCTGGCACCGGGATGTTGTGGCTGTTGTAAATCCGCGCGCTCTCCCGTCAACAGATGTGGAGGCACCTTGGCTACCTCCTCACACACCATCTTGTGGTGCCACTCTTTTGCCATCTGCTGCTCCTCGTTGCGGCGGAGTTGCTCGAGGCGGTGTTGCTTCGGTTGCTCGCATCGTCGCTCGTTGTGGTGACGCACACGCTCCGCGGAGAGGAAGTCGCGGCGAAGACGAATCTCACGTTCCTCCGGTTCCTCGCGGCTGCCCACATCATGCTGGCGGTGGATCTGCTAGTGGTGAGAGGGACTAGGAGGGGAAGAATGAGATGAAGGCTCTGAGGGGAGAGGAGAGGCGCGCCGCATAGCGTTTAAAGACAGCTCGAGGGGCGGGGGTAGGTGACGCTATTAACGACTAGCCCGGTCCGCCTGGCACGCATTGACACCGATGACACGTGTTTCAGGAGCTGCCATGGGGAGCCGTTTCGATGTCAACATGTGGACGACGTGGCTCAACATGTTGCTTCGTTCTGCTCCCGCCAAGGGAGGGGACGCTGCGTTATTGCGATGCGTGCTGATAGGTGTGCCTGTCGTCTCGTCACCTCACAGAACTGCCTCCTCCATAACTAATTAATGCATCCATGTTGCTATGTGTCTATGACAAGCGGGGATCGTCTATCGGAGGGCGTGTTCGGGTAGTGCACGACATCTCTAAAGAGGCTCCCAAGTTTAGCGATCCTTTGGGATATCAGACACAAATTGGCTCGATTCGGACAATTTAGGTGTCGATGTGGACAATTTTTTATTGTTTCGACTCTAATTAGGTTTTTGAGGATCATATAGGATGCCGGTGGAGACGGTCAGGACGCCATTTGTGACTAGTCTAGTCAGGTAGTTTCAGGCATGCGTAGAGTACGTACCCTGCTTTTTTGTTGAAGAGTACACGAAACGCCCTCCCCGTTTTAGTACGAACCTGCCTCCCGTGCCCTCATATCCGTCTCCACACGCTTTGCTCAAACTAGGTGGATGCTACCACTACAGTGACAAGCAAGTAACGACAAATGATATCTAACTATAGGTATCACTTTTATTTGCCGAATAAATACTAAGTATCTTCGATCTCAACAGCCGTGTGGTAAAACTGAATTACCTTCTTTGCGTAGTTCAAAGGTGTTGGCATGTGTCTATAGGCTATTCTTGTTAATATGAAACTTTTTTGGGGGAAAAGTGCATGTGAATGATGAAGTCATGAAACACATTTGTAGAGTTTTTTTAATAAAGTTACTCATTTTATCATTTTATTTACCATGTGAAATTTTAGACGGCGTACTTTACTTCACATGACATTTTCTCCAAAGACACTTGGATCATAGAAATGAAGCTACTAAAGTTTCATGGATTGTCTTTCTATGCTCTTGCTTGCTGAGAGAGGCGTTTTGACTCTCGATGCATATTTACCCTTTATTTGAAATACATTTTAAACATATTTTGGAAATTAAAAAATTGTATACAAATATTCGGGCGCATATATTGCAACACGATATGTGTTCACAAAGACATTTCACGAAAGACGACATTTTATATGGCTTGTGTAAAAAGACAAATTTTAGTGCTAAAATAAGCCTTTTCACGAGATAATTTTTTCGTTTTTACACACGACACAAAAAATATCAAAGTTCCACGAAACGACTTTATAAAATATATAGAATATGAATATGCACCCGCAAAATTTTATTTCAGATTTTGTTTGTCATTTCAAAAAATATTTTTTAAATACCGGGTGCATATGGGGAGCCAAAGTGGATTTCACTTGCTTCCATAGCTATTTGACGCATGCTCTCATTCCTACTAGTTTTTTATAGGATCATCGGTGCCCATCGAAAACCATAAATGGGGACCGAACTCCATGGAGCCCTTTAGTTTGGAAAAATTGTAAATCATATTTTGAACTTTCCAAAAATCTGAAAAAAGATCCTGGATGTAGAGAATGATACATTTTACTAAAATGCAATATCTCAACTCAATTCATATTCTAGGCTACACGGAAAAAGCAAAAAAACATAAATTTGGGAGAGTTGAAATTGTATTGTTCACTACTTTTAAATGTCAGATTTGTTATTTATGCACAGCACAATCTAAAAGATATTTCTAGTAGAGTAGAATACAATATTGTCTACTTCTAGGATTATCTCATATTTCTTTGAAAAAAATGATTTTTTAATTTTCAAAATAAAAAAGCTCAGAGGAGAACTTCCTTCAACTGTCCGCACTTCGATGCCCACGGTTTTCATTTTCTATACCGAGATGTGTGTCATTACTATTATTGGCATTGTCGTTCTTGCTACTATTACTGTGTTTTGCACTTTCCTGTTTTTTACCAGTTTATGTTAAATTGTTCTAGTCGACTAACATATTTATCTTATTTTTTTCCAATTCGTAAAGTTCGTGTGGAAACTTAACAGGCTGTCATCTCTAGATACAAGTGTATAATCTGTCAATGCTAGACATTTTAGACATTTGCAATCGAATTTGTGGGAGCAGTTGCTTCAGGCAAATTATCTCAAATATTGCATGTTTTAGCTTACGGAACCAGTTATCAGATGTTGAACACTTTTTTGGCCTATGATTAGCGCTTAATGCCACGCGCTCCATGGTCATTATGGTACTAACATGAGCATCAAAAAGTAATAAAAGGCCGTCATGCATGTACCACATGACCCAATTAAAGGTGCGCTTGTTGCTTAGTCCACCACTTGATGATCCAGGCGCGCCTTGCCTTGATTAAACTATGATGTGGAATCTGCAAATATGATTAAGATCAGCGCAAAGCCCAGATTAACTATAATCAAATCTGACAAGAGGGATTGCTGCAGAAAGTAATCTACTCCTAGTGCTTCTCTTGCTTTCTAAGCTTTACGCGGTATTATAGGCTGCCACAAAGATCCACCAGATCAGGCCATGGTCCAAATTTTTAGGGTTAAGCAAAGGTTGGGAGGTCAACAACTTCGTTTCTTTTTGCCTTTTCGCCTTAATACCTGCAAAAAAAATACGCCATAACTTTGCCATTATGCTTGTTTAATTGCAGGTCGGCTAGAGTGTTTTATCTCAATTGTACTATGGCTAAGGCTCATTTTTGGCTGCTAGATTATCTTCAGAACTTGTTGCAAATGCTGAGTTGTTTTCTCTGAAATTTAGGTTGGGTTACTTTTAGAACTTCGGCAATATACTTGGGTTGAGTTATAAAGCGTACAAACATCCCACCAACTGAGTAGCAACCATTTTTTTTAAACGATCATGATAATGACTAGCCACCATTTGACACAAATATACCTATTTATACACGTCCGAAAAAACTTTGTATGGTCAACAACGGTAGTCCTTTGTCCTGCCGATACTGGCTTTGGATTGACATGAAATCGTGCATTTATGATACTATCATGCATTAGATGCTAATTTGCAAATCAAAGAGGACGGCACGTACGTTCACTACATGGACTTGCTACCAGATGGCATACATGATGTAGATTGATATGTATTTCCTTTGTACCCATTTGGCTCACACTTAGTGAAATATTTATGCAAAACAAAAATACAATTTGCAAATCAAAGAGCCCTGCACGCATGTTCACTACAAGGACTTGTTACCAAACGACATACATGCTGTAGATGGATAAGTATTTCCTATGTACTTTTAGTATTTTCTTGTCCATTTGGCTCACATCCGGTGAAATATTTATGCAAAACAAAAACTACTTTTAGTAATACAAACAATATTTATGGGAAACTATTTTGCTATGAGATATGTGAAAAAAATAAAGCGAATTAGCCGCTTAATTCTATTTTTAAACAGATTTGACTAGTTTTATTGATTAAGAAGAGGTTTAGACAATATCAATTAATGTTCCTAGACTGGAAAGAGAAATAGTCACTTAATCTCGCACGATTTTGGAGAAGAAATTGTTGATTAGAAATTGAGCACAGGAAGGAAAACTAGCCAAAGGAAACAAATTGGGAGGAAAATGACTCGTGTCACATGATTTTGGTATTTTGCAAGTGTGTGTGTACACATGCACTGTGGGTCAAGATTAGCAAGCGCCAAGTTCGTGCGAGCACACGCAAAACAAAGAAGCCAATCATATATGGTACTGGGTTCGATAAAAGTAGTCCACTAGATCAGGTTTTGCAAGCTTCAAAATGGTGGCTTATACTAGTACGTACTACATTACAAAACCATCCTTTGTCCCGAAGAAGTTTGGCCGAGTCAAAACTTCTGTGCGTGCGGCGTCGTACGCATCAATAGAACACTGTCCACGAGGCCCGCCGTATATGTATACAGTGATGCAGCACATGCTTTGTGTGTGTGTGTGTGTGACCGAGAATTTTTTCTGCCCAAATATTGGGTTACAATAATCATTTTGTGAGAGCAAGGACCGTTTTGGACACCTCCAATAAATTCGAAGATCTTGCATTATTTAACCCTTTTTTTTAACACTGACCGTTTCGATTAGCACGGCTCTTGAGATATTCCATGGCCTGACCAAGGTCAACGCCCAGCTTTATATATACAGAATTTATATGCACACGTGACACGTACATAAAGATATAAAGCTAATACTGAATATAGAGATAAATAATAACTTAATATTATTGTTTTTAGTGCATACCTTCAACAATGTTTGTGTGTAAGAGTTTTGACGCCTCAATTACAAAACTATTATGATGCAAACCTAGTAATCAAATGCACTTTTAAATACCCTCCGCCATCAAGATTGCCCGCTGTCGATTGTTGAATATTCGTGCATCCATGAAATGTGTTTCCACCTTCTTCTACACAAGCAGGCTAGTTATTGATAAAAACATGTATCTATAACCCCGCCATTTGGCCCTTGCACACGGTGGCGGAGCTGCATGGTGACTATGATGTCAAGCGACATCACAAAAAAAATCAAAGCAGGGAAGAAATTGCTATGTGTACACACTAATTGACTCCAAAAGTACTAGCTAATGACCTCATTTGAGCACTTGACATCACTTGAAGCATGTTCTAGCTCCGCCACTGCTTGCACAGGTCACAAACGACATGTGAACAGCTAGAGCTAGGTACCACTGTTGTTTGGGTGTTAGTTAGGGTGACACAAGCACCTTCTAGCTTGTTGTGTCTCGTGTGACAAGAGCTCATCTTTTGGTTCAAGCGAAGTGGCTGGTTATGTTCTTAATTTTGAGTCCTCTATTTCTTATCCAAAGTTGATATATAGGTAATGATAAAATCTATTATTTACGGAATAATGAATTACATGTATCTATCGCTGTATGTATTGCCTGTAAACTGGTGGCCGTAATTGATTCGAAGAACTCGTATCCAAGGTGTTTGATGATGGTTGTGATCTCCCTGGTACCTTGTCATCTATAGTTATCTTGAGTATTTCCAAAAATCTACAACAATACGTGCAGTCTCTGTCGATATTTAACACGTCTCTGCCAAGAAGACATACTCTTAACCCTGTTCTTCTACAGTATATGCCTAGCAGTAACCGAGTTCAAGGGACCATGACATCTGTATGACATCAAGGACCTCTAAGATGACATTCCCACTAAACACTCGCACCTTCCAAATGTTAGCTTAGTAAGACAACAAGCAGACTAATTAACCTAGCTATGATCACATATCCGCCACTAGCTAGCGTTCTGGACCAGACGTGCCACATACTATAAGGCAAAACCCCACCTTTCAAACACAGAAGAAGAAGTCTCAATTCTCTACACGTACCCTATTGCAGGCCAGGATAGGCTCACGGGTGTGCTTCATATGACCTCTTCCAGATATTAATTGGATTGTTGACGAGATGTCTAGATGTTGTTGCACTTGGCCAGTTGGACTACAACAACATCAGACTAATCTAGCTAAACACTCTTAGTTTTTCTCTGTCAAGCTTTTGGCTCGACGCCCTTGTTCGTGAGCTGTGAGCCTGTGACAACAAGACATAGCTTTGCATGCACCTCACAAAGGGTGCAAAGAAAGCAGCATAGCTAGCCCAGCTGATGGACACACCAACCTTGCGGTTTGTGGTTGGCCTCCAGCCTAATTGTCTCATTAGACGACATAGATCCTCCTGCCTAAGCGTAATTGTACCACGGAATCCCAATCATGGCCCATGTGGACGTGGAGCACAAGGAAGGCATTGCCGCATTGATGATCAGAGAAGTGCTTGGAAAGCAAACAAGAACGGTGCAAACTAAAGCGGCCTCGAGGTGCCATGTTAAAATTCTGTTTTATCCTCGACATTGTGATTACCATGAGCCGACGTAGCCCGGTTACTTTCTGGTTTCATGCTCACATACACGTGGCAACTTGCAGCAACTTTTCTCCAAGCTCTGTCTCTATCTTCCTAGCCACGGGCAGAACAAAATGATGCGCTAGGAGGAATTGTCTCAGGGGAGCATGCATGGGAAAAGGTTGATCCTGTCATCCAACACTACATCTTGTTTTCCCTGTCTTTTTCCTCCTCCAGGTGTTCTTTAGGGTGGCAAGTGTGTCCGGGTAGATACCACGTCTGGTCATGAAGAGCTCATTAGGGTTTGACCCATCCGTGACTTCGTGGGGAACTTTTGTCGAGCGTACAACTCAAGTCTCCTCCCGGAGCTTCTGTGACATGATTCAGTTCAGTGTGACCTCACTGTAGATTTCTGGTGTCACGCCTCTTGTACGTATCTGTCTCTAGACGGGGAGAGACTTAGATGCATATATCCGTCTTCCATGGAAGAAACGGCTCGTGGCATCGCGATGGTGGGTCGACCCCGGGCAGGTTTCGGGGGTCTCCGATTGATTCCATCTTCTCACGTATGTCTGGATCTCGGGGTTAAACGGACGTTTGCGCAACTACTCTCTCCTCTCTCTGTATCAAAATATAAGGTGTTTAACATACACACTAAGATGTGTTTATATATATGTGGATATATCTTATGCTAAATATTTTATATTTTAATACGGAGTGAGTATATGCAAATGTCTGGCTAGCCTTTGGACGTCGGGACGTAAGGGAAACTAGCCCCAAGATGGCCACAACACGCTCTAGCTTCTTCTTCAATTTTGCCATTATCAAACTGCAGTTCGATCACGTGAAACGATGTGGCCGGGGTTTGACTTCATCACGTCGACGGCCGGGGTGGCTAGTAGAGCCGTTCCATCTAGCCGTCGAGTGCTGGACGATGACCTACGCTGCCTGACAGTGCCCATCACATCCCCGGCCGCCTCGATTCACCAGTAGAGGAGGTAATGCATGTGAGCTCCTGATCTTTGTTGGGAGGGAGAGATGTGGAGGGAGACTGGCGGTAGTGGGACTGTGGGAGGAGCATGAGTCGTCGCCGTTCCGGAGAAGGAGGTACTGTGGTGGCGTTATATGTGGTGAAAAGAAAACGGTCTCAAGAGAACACGATGATTTTTTCGGCTTAGGGTGTCGTCGTGGCGGTGGGCGCCAACTGTCGTCGTGGCGAACAACAGATGCCTACGGGTAGGCTAATTTGTGGGGCCGGATGGACGCTAGAGTATTCGGGGAGGGATAGCGCGAAGGGATCGCACACGGATAAACAGATGAACACAAGGATTTACCCTGCTTCGGTGCTCTCGTGAGGAGATAAAACCCCTACTGCAGCATATAGCCTACCCTGTGTATTTCTTCTCTCCGCATATGAACACTACAACCGCTCCATGAGCCGAACCGAGTTGACTCTAAGAGGTCTTGGGGGAGAACGAGAGCGAGAGCCGTGCCCGTGGCCTTGGCCTTGCTGCCCATGGCTTGGCTTTGGCCTTCCCCCTGGTGCTCCTTATATAGGAGGAGCCCAGGGGACAAGAGGTGGCCCACGTGACACTATTCTGGTACTGTAGCTGACATGACTACTGGGGTCTTGTCCGCACTGTTCACTGCATCATGTAGTGTACTCTAGTCACATCATCGGCACTGTGGCCACGCCTAGTCACACTCAGGGCAGGCAGAACCGTGCGGCACGCGTCCCTGTCTTGTCCGCTCGCGCCTGTCTTCAGAATCATCCGTACCGGTCGGGGAAGCTGGGAGTGGCGCCATGTCGGGGAAGCCGGGAGTGCCGCCATGTCGGGGAAGCCGGGAGTGCCGCCAAGTCGGGGAAGCCGGGAGTGGCGCCATGTCGGGGACGCAGAGTCGTGCCGGGGCGAGGCCGAGGTCGACGATGACGCGGGCGAGCTGGAGGCGGGGGCGAGGTCGAAGACGGCTTGGTGGAGTCGGCAAGGTGGAAGTCGAGGTTGGAGATAACTCGGACGGCCCGAAGTCCAAAGGCACCGTACCCCTCCGCCGGCTACCTCGGTCCACCCGAGTTACCCATAAAGTCGGCCCATCCCCGGCCTAGGCTGGCCGGGAGAGCACTTATGTCGGCCCGAGTCGCATTTCTTTGCCTATCAATTTATCTTTCACCCACTCACACATTTAACTCCTCTCTTTCCTCTAATATAAGCATAATAACAGCATAACCTTAGGGTACCGGAGATTACATCCCCGACACAGGGTGAGCTGCAGGGAGACTGAAAAAATGGTGAAATCTTCTCGCTCACATGTACTCTCTCCGTATCAAAATATAAAATGTTTTAACTTTTTTTATCCACATGTATTTAGACATGTTTAAATGTAAGATTCAATCGAACCTTACACCAAGACATGTGTCTAGACACATGTGTGCCCAAAAAGTTTAAACATATTACATTTTGATACCGAGATGGCCATTAATCATGTAAAGAATGGCGGAGGATCAATTTACCCGGCGGAAGTCGGAGGACCCTTCCTCCCTCTGGACGGCTTGGTTGCCGGTCTCTTGCTGGTCTTGGCCCTCTTCGCCGCAGCTTCAGAGCCACCGACATCGGATGTACCGGAGGCGTTGCTGTCGTGGCCCTCTTGCTGGTCTTGGCCCTCTTGCTGGTCTTGTTGGTCTTGGCCCTCTTGCTGGTCTTGTTGGTCTTGGCCTTCTTGCTGGTCTTGACCCTCTCGGCTCGCTTTGTAGAGGTCGTTGGTGTCGAAGGCGCTGGAGGCGCGAAGTTGATAGGAGTAGCGTCAATAACATCTATGATTCGACACTCATCCTCGTCATCGTCGGACCACTCGTTGATGGGTACGTGGGCACGAGGCTTACCCGGGGCAGGAGCACGGGCCAGCGGGATAGACAAATGGTCCTCGTCATCCGGGTCCTCAGTCGGTGGAGTGTCCGGGACGGGGAAATCCGGATGCCACTCACCCGCGGCATGACTCCGGTCTTCTTGGAGCTGCCGGGCAAACCTCTGCGAAAGGAAAGAAAGGTTGTTATAGAGGTACAGGACTAAAAACAATACAGTAGTGTCGGTCAATTGGGTGTGTCGGTTGAGTGGACGAACACTTACTTGTGCCGGAGGGCGAGATCGCGAGTGGGGTCTCAGCCCCCATGACCAGTCCTCATCCATCTCGGTCTGAGCTATGGCTCGGACGCGCCGGAGCACCTGCGACCTATCCAGTTGGAAGGTGCTGACCCGAGTTGGATCATACCGACCACTCATGTGGCAGATCTTGTGAACTCGGGCCTGGAGGGGGCAAACTCGGCGGCTGATGAACGTCAGTAGAAGATCATCGGCGGTGAGCTCTCCCTGGAGCGAGAGGAGGTATGTGTGGATCTCATTGACCTCCGGGTCAGACATTTTCGGGTCGAAGTTCCAGTGGAGTTGAGCCGTCGGAGGGGCGAGCTTGAACTCGGGCAAGTTGAGGAACTCGGCCTCCTCGGTTCCTTCGGTCGGAGCCGGATTCCTCACGTAGAAGAAGCTCCGCTGCCATTTCCGGCAGGATTCCAGGCCGAAGATCCGGGGGAAGTCGGAATCCCGCCGAGTTATGATGATGGCGGCGTCGCAGGCCGTCATTTCCTTCTCCTTGACACCCTTGTTAGGGATGCTTTGCTTCCGGAGATGGAAGTATTTAGCCCAGAGGTTGACAACGGGCCAGAGGCCGAGATACCCCTCCGAGAAGGAGACAAAGGCGGACAAGATGGTGATGGCGTTAGCCGGAAGGTGATGGGGTTGGAGACCGAAATGATCAAGGAAGGAGCGGAAGAAGGGGCTCGCCGGGAGAGCGAAGCCACGCTCGAAGTGCGTGACAAAAACTACCCGCTCCCCGGGTTGAGCTTGGGGCTCGGTCTCTCCCTCGGGAAGCCAGCAGATGACTTCGTCCGGGATGCGGTGCGTCTGGCGCAGCCAATCTATCTCGTCTTGGGTTGCGTCGGAGCCTTCCCATCCACCCCGGACTCCTTCGGCATTCATGTCGGCGGTCTCGGAGGATATGTCGGTATTAGCCTGCGACAGAAGCAATGTGTTACTCGGGTGCACAGAGGAAAAACTAGCGGTATGTCGGGAAAGAAGGAACACCGACTATAAACCAAATCTATTACCGGGATATAGGAAAGAAGATCTACCAAGGCCGTGTAAAAGGAATTTAAATGGTTCTAATTAGGAGGAACCGCTAGCAGTACGACGGGGAACCGAGGGTGAGGAAGTATGACAAGATCTAATGGAGAAAAACCAATAGCAGTGCGGTGATGACGGATATAATAATCTACGGGGAAGTTAGCCCAAACCCTAATCTATTCTAACAAAGAACATGGGTGAACTGCCGCGGGCAGGCCATGGTTCGATCTACTTGAGGATCGGGTAAGGGCTTACCGTGAAGGTGGATGTCGCGGCACGAGAGGTCCTCGTCCCAATGGCGCCGCGGCGAGTTTCGGTCGTCGGCGTCGTGTTCTCCGGCGAGGTGCTCGAGGGCGGTGTGCGGCGCGGCAACGGCGAACTTGAGCGCGAGAGGAAGGCAGAGGAAAGGAGGAAGATGGTGCAGAGGGGGAAAAGGAACCCACTCGTCGCCGTATTTAAGAGGGAAGAGGAGACGCGGTTGCCAAGTTTCCCGCCCGTTCGTTTCGAACAAATCGTGGGATCATTTGTGGCGGTTGGTGCGGTTGAGATGTTTGCGGCCGCACGATCGGCCACATCGTGGGCTACGGGATGGGAACCGTCCACGGTGGGATCGTGTGCGGTTGTCAACCCGAGAATCGAGGAGACGCCTCGGGGTCAAACTACTCGAGTGTCTGCGGGATGTGACGGCCGGTGGGGCCCGTGCGGCGTTTTCGTGACGGCTTGTCAGGCCGCGTGGCATAAATCGCGGGATGGTGCAGCATTAGAGTGACACGTCTCGGAAGAAGATCTGAGAGAAGATCGCCTAATGTCGGAGATACCGGAATAAAGGTCAATGATAGTTGGGATGAGAAGATTGTGATAGGAACTCGATGTCAAACCGAGACGGTAATGTCAGATGGTTCGTTGTCGAGGAGTGACTCCCACGTAACAGGGGTAGTCTCGCCCTGAAGAGAGGTTCGAAGAGGGGACTGAACACGGAGGTCTAACAACACTCGAGGGGCTCGACGACGATGCTCGCCGAGCCTAAAGGAGGACAATCACGCCAGAGATGGACACCAGCCCGTACCCAGGTTCACGGCCCTCGAGAGGAGGTAAAACCGCTACTCCTGCTTGTCTGTATTGCACTGTGAAGGTTACAGGATAACGAGCTTGCCGAAGGTTCTCTTGAGGCAGCTTGGTGCCTGGGGAGGGACACAATGGTCGTCTTCCTCCTTCAGCAGTTGACTATCCTATGTGTTCTGGGTGCCCGTGCGTGGTTGGGCCCTTCCGTCCCTTTCTACGGGGGAGCTCCTGCTCCTTTTATAGGCGCCCCGGGCTCCGTCCTCGTGCTGGTGGGCTCCCACACGCCAGTCGCATGGAGGAGCGGGAGTCCACCGCAGCTCGTCCGTCCATGGACGCGGTCCATCCGTGCTAAAGTAGCGCGCCGTGGCCGACAGGTTGCAGGCGGTGCAGGGCGGCTCGCTGGCGCAGCAGAGGCCGTGGTGGAGCCCACGGTGACGATCTTCTTGGAGCGTTGCGCCGTCCAGCCTCTTTATCACCAAAGGGGAAAGTTCTGGCTGTCCTGCCGCAGGCGGCGCGGCTTTGTTGACTCCTTTATCACCAGAATGGCAACTGGGGTGCTCGCGTCACCCTGCGGCTGCTGCAGGGGCCATGTGCGCCCTGCAGCGCTTGCTTAGCCGCGAAGTGTCTCCACAGGGCCGTGGTCGCCTGCGGAGGGGTTTTCTGCTGACTCCTCTCCAGGCGGGCTGTGCCTGGGGAGTCTCTTGAAGCGCAGGGTCCTCTTCAGGCCCTGGCGTCCTCTTCAGGCCTCGAGAGGGGATGCCTCTTGAGGATCCCTCCAAGCGGTAGCCTAGTCCTCAGCCGTTCTGCCGAAGTTACCCGCGGGCGAGGCCTGTAGGGAGTGGGCCGTGTGTACCCCGGTCCTGACTGGGCCGACAGTAGCCCCCAGGCCCACGATGGGCACGACGAGGCCCGTTGGGTCTAGGCGAAGCGTCGTGGGGCAACATCTGCAGGCCGGGCCGAGCCACGCGTCACGCCGGCGAGCAACGGTTGCGCACGATACGGGACGTGCGTCGTGGGGGGTCCCACCACGCCCCGGTAACTGCTCCTTGACGAGACATAAAAACCCCGGCGCCGGAGCAGGGAGCCGTTACTACTCCCACTCCTTCTCGCAGACGCCAACCGCACAGAGCTCTCCGCTCCTGCAATCCGGCGCCCTTTTCTCCGATTCCTCCAACTTCCCCTCGCGCCGCTCCCTTCTTCCCTCCGACGATGACTCCGCCGAAGAACAAAGGCAAGGCGGCCGCGGGGTCTTCATCGCAAGCAGCGCCCGCTGAGGCCGCGTACGGCGCGGCACTGTTGGGCGTGCGCGTCAACGACAAGGCGCTCGAGAAGGTCCGCTTCCTGGTGGCGGACCGGACCAACGAGCACGGCGCCACCGCACTCAAGCCTGCGGCGCACGGGAAACGCCCGCGAGGGTTTTTCCCCGTCTTCCAGCACTGCGTCTCGGCGGGCCTGGTGCCGCCCTTCTCTCCGTTCCTGGAGGCGGTGCTGGCCTTCTACCAGATCCAACTGCTGCACCTCCACCCCAACTCGGTGCTGATCCTCGCCGTCTTCGCTTACCTCTGCGAGGCGTACCTAGGCGTGGAGCCCACGGTGGAGCTCTTCCGGTGCTTCTACGCGCTCCGGAGCACGGCGAAGAACGAGCGCTCAGGATGCGTCTCCTTCCGCATCGTGGACGGCATGGGGAGCGTCTACATCCCCATGTCGTGGAGCGAGGGCAAGGCCATCACCTCCGTGACGAAGAAAGTGGACGACTTCCGCCAGCGGTGGTTCTTCGTTGGCGTGGAGCAGCCAAGCGCCTTCCTTGAGGTCCCTGACGCGCCGCCCGTGAAGAACTCGCACTGGGGCAAGGCCACCTTCTGCGGCGCGCAGAACGTGATGCTGTCGGGCCGCCTGAGCTACCTCCGGGAGGAAGGCCTCACGGGGCAAATCGTCGTGGCGGACTTCGTGACGCGCCGCCTCGCCCCACTCCAGGCGCACGCGATGCCGATGTGGATGTATTCCGGCCCCAATGACAAGATGCGGCTTCATCGCGAGGACAACGACAAGGACGCTGTCGACAACGTCCTGTCCGCGCTCTTCATCAACCCCGCGGTGCCCGCCATGGAGGAACTCCCGATCTCCCTCAGGCCTCTGCACCAGTACAACATGACCGAGCGTTTGGCCGTTCTGGAGGGGGTTCCTCCGTACACTCCGGCGGGCCCGGCGCGGAAGGTGGTGCCCGTGCCTGTGGTGCATGATGCGGAGGAGGCAGAGACGCCCTCCGCCTCAGGAGCCGGACAAGGCGAGGAGGAAGCCGCGGCTGGCGGGGAGGAGGACGCGGCGGGCGAGGAGGAGGACGCGGGGGGCGAGGAGGCCTCTTCGAGGGCCAGGCCCCACGCGGGCGAGATTTGCGACATCTCGTCGGGTGACGACGAAGGCGCCTTCGCGGGGGCGCCCACGCGCCGCGCGGAGGAGGAGGAGTCTGCAGGGGAGGCCTCTGACGAGGAGTCCTTGCTGGGGCGTCGCGAGCCCCGGTCCAAGGCGGCCTGCGACGGGCCTGGAGCGAGGCCCTCCGACGTTCCTTCTAAGAGGAAAGCCGAGGCGCCTCTGGAGAGGCCAGACGCCAGGCCCAAGCCCTCCTGGCGCTCGCCAGGCTTGGCGTGGGTTGACACCGGGGCCAAGCGGTCCAGGTAAGTTCCTTTAATTACTAAACGCTTGATTATTGCACTCTTCTTCTCATATTCCTGACACTCGCCCCCCGGTTCTTTCAGCGACCTAGTGCCTGCGAAACGCCGTAGGCTTCGCAAGGCAGCGGAGGTGAAGGGAGCCGCGGCTGAGGCCGCGGCTGGAGAGGCCGCGAGGCCTGGGAAGATGGCCACGGCAGGCCCAGCCGAAGGGGCGCCTCAGTCGGAGGCAACTGAGCTCCTGGCGGAGGCAGCAGCGCCTCAGGCGGAGGCCGCTGCACCGTCCCCCGTGCCCTTAGAGGTGGAGGTGCAGGAAGAGCGGTCGGCCACCCCTCCTCGAGCTCCCGCACCGCCTCACGCGGCTACGCCGCCGCGCGAGCCGACTCCGGCACGCGAGACCACCCCACCTCGCACGGCTACGCCTCCCGCGCAACCAGAGGCCGAGGCAGATCAGGGCCCGCCAAGCGCGGGCGCCTCCGCAGGGGGAGCTCCCCCTTCTCCGCCACGCCCCACAGCGGGGGGCGAGGCGCAAGAGGCGACGCGACCAGGCGACGAGGGCGGCGAGACCATCCTGGGTGCGGCGGAGGACCGGGAGCAGCCTAGCCCCCAGGCACGCCCAGAGGCCTCATCTTCAAGGTTCGACGCCGCGGCCGGGCCCTCCTAGCAACGCGGCCTGGTCCTGAGCGGCTGGGACTGGAGCAAGGGACACCGCGCGGTGGCCTTCCGCGTGGTGAGGGAGTCTCTGGAGGGCCTGGAGGCGCAGCTCGCCTTTGAGGACGCCCAACTTGCTCAGCAACGCGACGAGCTCGCGGAGGCCTGGAGGCGCTTCCATGCCGCGGTTGAGACCCGGCGCCAGGAGGATCAGGCGCTCCAGGCCGCCCGCGAGGAGGCCATTCGCTTTGCCAAGGAGGTCCGAGAGGGAGCCGCCCGCGACGCAGACGAGCTCCTTGCCCCCCTCCAGGCCGCGCGCGATGCGGTCGCCGATCTCCTCGCGAAGGTGAAGGCTGAGCGCGCGGCTATGGAGGGCTCGCTGGAGCAGAAGCGCCGCGAGGTCTCCCAGCTGGAGTCGCAACTCCTCTCCGCCCACCGGGCTGCGCAGGAGACCCTGGAGGAGGACCGCAAGAGCTTAGCCGAGCGAGAGCGGCAGCTGGCCTTCAGGGAGAAAGACGTGGAGCAGCGCGACGAGCAGCGGCTCCAGGCGGAGGGCGAGCTGGCCACCAAGCGGGTAGAGCTCGAGGCGCGTGAGGGGGACCTGGCCCAAGCGCTCCAGCGGCACGATGATAACGTCACCGCCCAGAGGCAAACCCTGGAGCGCTTCCAGCTGCGGTTCGCTGAGAAGAAGAAGGAGGCGGAGGCCGCCCTCGCGGAGCGCGAGAAAGACTTCAGGCGGACCATCTCCCAGGAGTTCCGCGACAAGGCCAAGAAGCAAGAGGACCGCTTCAAGGCCAAGCACACTGCTGACGCCAAGCGGATCGCGGAGCTTGAGAAGGCCAACTCCAAGCTCGAGGTCCGCCTCCAGCGCGCCAAGGATGCCTACCGCCAGGCTGAAGAGGGCCGCCGGGCTGCTGCCCTGGAGCTGGACGCCCTCGTCAAGGACGTGGAGGGGCAGGCGGGCTCTGCAGCCAAGCAGGTGACGGAGGCCGTGGACACCGCGCAGGCGGCTCTCGTACTCGCGAAGCAGCGGGACCGCATGTTCCAGGCACTGGTAGCGAGAGGCAACGAGCTCGCGGCCCAGCTCGGCGCAGAGGCGCCGCTTACCGAGGCTCGCGGTCGCGGTGATGCTGCGATGTACCTGGTCTACTTCGACCAGCTCTTCACGGCCCTCGAGGGCCCCGCCGGCGACCTCCGCGAGGTGATAGAGCTCGAGAGCCGCCAGCTTCTGGAGGTGGTGGTCGACCGCATCTTCACCAACCTCAAGCTCCTTACGCCCAGCTTCGACCTCTCCACGGTGACCGAGGCGCGCCCGGCCGGAGAGGTCCTGCATGTCTCCAACGCCCTCCGCGAGCAAGTGGAGGCCTTCTGCAACCGCTTCAAGCGTGCGGAGGTGGCTGTGGAGGACAGCGAGGAGGAGGACGCCCCTGCCGAGGAGGAAGACGCTGAAGAGGAGCGTGCTGGCGCGGACTCCGCCTGAGCCTCGCTTGTCGCGCCTTTGAGCGCTTGTATCTGAGACAATTTCTTATATTCAGACTTTGCATGTTTTGGGCCTGTAATATACCTCTTTAAGTTCATTTATGCTAGCTTGTTTGCCCCTCGAGAGGCCTTTTCTGCTTTACTTTCATGTCTATGTTTTCTCTGCGTCGCTAGGACCCGTCTCTTCGCACTATGACTCCGCCGCTGCGGTATGCTGGAGCAATGACTCAGCAAGGCCGGGGGGAGTTTAAGGCTTGGAGAGGTAAGAGCCCTGAGTCGCGATGCCCAAGTGCTCCCCCTTGACGTGCGAGTAGTCCATGAATCGTAAGGGAGAACGAAATCGCTCGAGGGACAAACGTTCGTTTGGAGAGGAAAGGCTCTCGAGTTGCAGAAACGGGACTTAGCTTCTCGAGGCTTTTGCCCTGTAGAGGTTTTTTAGCCTGGCGAGGAGGTCCTCTTCAAGGGTTTTTCCCTGCTGCCTCCTCAGGCTTGTAGAGACGCTTGTTCTCTGTAGACGTCAGAGGGGAGAACCCAAACGCTTGTGCACGGTACAAGGGACTAATGCGCGCTTATAGGTCCCCTCAGGCGTTCCTTGCGAGGAGAGAGAGTACCAAGGTCCTTTGTAGAGATGGCGTGTTTGTGAGGGCCTGCCCTCCAGCCAGAGCTCGGAGCCTTGGGTTTTGCGGTGCTGCTGGTGTGTCATTTGAGGCACTGGCACCGTACTCAGCCCCCGCTCGCGAGGTGCGCATGTGGAGAGATATAAGTGCCCATTTTCAACAAAGGAAATAAAGCTGGAATAAAACTCACCACCAAAATATCACATAGCGGCGCCGTAGCGCATAGTTCACTTAGGAACGAAAATGGCGCCTGAGCGCAAAGTTCACTTGGAACGAAAATGGGTTCATTACACTTGGGTTTGCCAAGCTAACGTTCCTTCCATGTCGAGGCATGGGGACCACCCATTAGTGGCAGAGGTTCACTGCGGCCTGCGGGGGCTCATTTGCAGGAGAGCTCGGAGGACTGGGCCTCGGGGAGAAGCTTGGAGGTGAAGCCGTGAGCTTCCCTCTAGAGACAAAAATTGCCTGGCGTGAATGTGATCACGGGTAGAACTTGCGCAGGTGCGCGATGTTCCACGGGTTCTTAACGGGGATGCCGTCTTCGGTCTCGAGGCGTACTGCGCCAGGCCTGGCGACATGGGAGACCCTGTAGGGGCCTTCCCACATCGGCGAGAGCTTGTGGAGACCCTCCCTGGAGAGGATTCGCCTGAGGACGAGGTCGCCCGCCTCAAGGGTGCGTGAGCGCACATGGCGGCTGTGGTAGCGTCGCAAGTCTTGCTGGTACCCCGCCGCCCTGAGGGCGGCCTGACGGCGCAGTCCCTCGAGGAACAGCAGGTCATCGTTGTGGAGGCCCTCTTGGGTGTCCTCGTTGAAGGCAAGGACCCGTGGCGATCCATGCTTGATTTCCGCAGGAAGGACTGCCTCAGCCCCGTAGACCAGGGCGAATGGCGTTTCGCCTGTAGGCCTTGAGGAAGTTGTGCGTATGGACCAGAGCACGGAGGGGAGCTCGTCGATCCAGCCCTTGCCGTGGCCCTTGAGGATGTTGAAGCTCCTGGTCTTGAGGCCCTTGAGGACTTCTGCGTTTGCTCGCTCGGCCTGACCGTTGCTGCGTGGGTGAGCTACCGAGGCGAAGCAGACCTTGATGCCAAGCTTGTCGCAGTAGGCTCGGAAGACACCACTGGTGAATTGCGAGCCGTTGTCGGTGATGATGCGGTTGGGCACGCCGAAGCGGCAGACCAAGCTTCTGATGAATTTCACCGCGGCCCCCGCTGGTATGGTGCGCACTGGCTCAACTTCGGTCCATTTGGTGAACTTGTCGATGGCCACGAAGAGGAAACGGTAGCCCCCTTGCGACCTCGGGAAGGGGCCCAGGATGTCCAGCCCCCAGACCGCGAACGGCCAGGAGAGCGGGATGGTCTGGAGCCCCAGGGCCGGCTGATGGATTTGCTTGGCGTGGAATTGGCAGGCGTCACAGGTTTGCACGATGGCGACCGCATCCTGAAGCACCTGAGGCCAGTAGAAGCCGCTCCTGAAGACCTTGCCTGTGAGGGTGCGCGCACATGAGTGGTGGCCGCATTCCCCGCTGTGGATGTCCTTGATCAGCTCTCGGCCTTCTTCAGGAGGGACGCATTTGAGGGCGACACCATTTGGGCGCTTGCGGTAGAGGTTCTCCTCGAGGATGCAGTATGATTTTGCTTGTCGTGCGACCCGCTCTGCGTCAGCATCTTCTTCAGGGAGGATTCCTTTCACCAAGTAGTCCTTGAGCTCGTCAATCCAGCCTGAGGCCTGGTGGGTTGCCGTCAGTAGCAGACGCTCCCCTGTGCTGGGACCGCAATCAGGCGCCCCAGACTCAGGAGGTGGTGGGAGCGCTTCGCCTGTGCTTGCGGCTGCGGCCTCGCGAGGCTGCTTGATGGATGCCTTGGCGAGCCTTTCTTCGAAGACACCGGCCTGCTGGGGTTGCCGCCGCGAGGCTCGCTTGGCGATGTCGTCAGCCTCCTGGTTTTCTTTTCTCGGGATGTGCATGAGCTCCATGCCCCTGAAGTGCTTCTCGAGCTTGCGGACCTCTTCGAGGTATGCGGCCATGTGGTCGTCTTTCGGCGTGTAGCTCTTGTTGGAGAAGTTGACGAGCAGCTGTGAGTCTCCCTTGACGAGTAGGTGCTTGACGCCTAGAGCGATGGCGGCCCTTAAGCCGGCGAGGAGGCCTTCGTATTCGGCGATGTTGTTGGAGATCTTGTCGATAGTGAAGCACAGCTGGACGGCGTAATATAGCTTGTCACCTTTGGGCGAGGTCAGGACGACGCCTGCTCCGCCATTGCGGCAAGCGAAGGCTCCATCGAAGTGCATGGTCCAGTGGCTGGGCGCCGCGTCTCCCGAGGGCTCGGCCTCTGCCTCTCGAGGCTCCTCGGGGCTTGGGTCAGTCCATTCGGCGACGAAATCAGCCAACGCTCTTCCTTTTATGACCCTCGTGGTATCGAAGCGCAAGTTGAACGGCTGCAGCTCGATGTTCCATCCCGCGACACGATCTGTGGCGTTGGGATTGCGCAGGATCTGCTCCAGGGGGAAAGCAGTGACCACCGTGATGGGGTGGCCCTGGAAGTAGTGTCTCAACTTCCTGGAGGCGATGAGGAGCGCGACGAGGAGCTTTTGCTGTATTGGATACCGTTCGCGAGCGTCCCGCGGTACTGTGCTGACGAAGTAGACGGGGTGCTCGACGAGGGTTACTTGAGGTGGCGCAGCGCCAGCCCCGTGCGGAGGCTCTTCAGGGCCCTTGTCGAGATCTGCCTGTAGAGGCATTTCGACAGGGGTGAGAGGGGCAGACTCGACTTGAGGCGGTGGGCCTGGCAGTGGGTCTGTGGAGGCTGCTCCCTTGATGGGGCCTTTGTCGGGGGGTTCTGGGCTTGGAGTTGCAGTGCTCCTCTTGGGGAGGACAGGCTCTTCCCTCTCGACCACCAAGACGGCGCTTGCGGTCTGAGGGGTGGCTGAGAGGTACAGGTTCAGGTGCTCGCCTGCCCTGGGGGCCACCAAGACTGGAGGGCTAGCCAGATACTTCTTTAAGTCCTCGAAGGCTTTATCCGCCTCAAGGGTCCACTTGAACATGCCCGATCTCTTCATGATCTTGAAAAATGGCAGGGCTCTCTCGCCGAATTTGGAGATAAAACGGCCAAGGCTGGCCATGGAGCCCGCCAAGCGCTGCATATCCTTGAGTCGGCGGGGAGGCTGCATTTGCTCTATAGCCTTGATCTTGTCAGGATTTGCCTCTATGCCACGGTGGGACACGAGGAATCCGAGGAGTTTGCCTGAAGGGACCCCGAAGACGCACTTGGCGGGGTTGAGCTTGATGTTCACCTTTCTTAGGCTGGCGAAGGTTTCCTCGAGATCCCTCAAGAGGGTGTCCCCCTCTCGAGACTTGACCACGATGTCGTCGACATAGGCCTCAGCATTTCTGCCCATCTGAGCCCCCAAGGCTATCCTCATGAGCCTCTGGAAGGTGGCTCCAGCGTTCTTCAGGCCAAAGGGCATGCATGTGTAACAGTACACACCACAAGGGGTGAGGAATGCCGTCTTCTCCTCGTCCTCTTTAGCCATCTTGATCTGGTGATACCCAGAGAAGGCATCCAGAAAACAGAGGAGGTCACAGCCAGCGGTGGAGTCCACGATCTGGTCTATCCTTGGCATGGGGTATGGGTCCTTGGGGCAGGCCTTGTTGACATCTGTGTAGTCGATGCAGAGTCGGCCTCCTCCAGCGGGCTTAGGAACAACCACGCCGTTGGAGAGCCAAGTGGGGTGCGCGACTTCGCGGACGACATTCGCCGCCTTGAGTTTCTCTACTTCCTTGACGATGAAAGCTTGCTTCTCGGGGGCTTGCTTACGTGCTTTTTGCTTGACGGGGCGTGCGTCTGGACACACGGCTAAGTGGTGCTCGATCACCTCCCTTGGTACACCGGACATATCTGACGGAGTTCACGCGAACATGTCAGAGTTTGCCCGAAGGAAGGCGACGAGCGCGCTTTCCTATTTGGGAGGCAGGGCGGCGCCTATGGTGACGCTAGCCCCCGAGCCTTCAGCCCCCAAGCTGGTGGTGTCTAGCGGCACCTTCTTCGTGGCGGCTTGCTCCTGAGAGAACACCTGCTTCTTTTTCTTGGGCCTCTCGAGAGGCTCCATGTCCTCGTCAGCCGGGAAAGCCATGGCGGCTGCCTTGTAGGCGCTCTCGACGGCGCGCGTAGCGTCCAGGATATGACCATGGATGGCAATGGTGCCAGCGCTGCCGGGGATCTTGACCATGTTGTAGGCGTGATGCGTGACGGCCATGAACTTTGCGAGGGCGGGGTAGCCGAGGATGGCATTGTACGGCAAGCCGATGTGGGCGACATCGAAGTCGATCAGCTCCGTGCGATAGTTCTTCTGCGTGCCAAAAGTGACCGCGAGGCGGACCTGCCCCAGAGGCTCGATAGAGCCACTGGTGACGCCCGTGAACGGCCTGGAGGGCATAAGCCACTCGTAGGGCACTTGAAGCGTCTCGAAGGTCTCGACAGAGATGACGTTTAGGCCTGCTCCCCCATCGACGAGCGTCTTGGAGACGGTGATGTTGTTGATGGTGGGGGAGCAGACCAGGGGGAGAGTTCCAACAGTCTTGGTCGACTTGGGGTGGTCCTTGGCGTCGAAGGCGATGGTGTACTGGGACCACTTGAGGGGTCTGGAGGTCTCGGTGCTCGGGAGCGCAGCGTTGAGTTCGCGGGCGAACTGCTTGAACTGATTGTTCGACTTGGGCGCTTGAGCCCCGCCGAGGATGCAGGCCATGGCGCCTCTCGGGGCCTGGTAGCCTCCATCTTCCTCGTCAGGGAGGTTGTTGTTCTTCTCGGCGGCGTTGGCTTGAGTGCCCGACGGCTTCTGGTAGCCGCCATCACGCCTACCCTTGCCGTCTCTGCGGTAGCCGCGACCTCTGCCGCGGCTTCCACTGCCTTCTCCTCGCTCGCGTTCCCTGCTCAGCCTCTTGAGGTCGAAGCAGTCGTCTGTAGCGTGCCCACGCCTGTTGTGGTAGACGCAGAACGGGCGGTGGTCCACCTCTTTGTCGCCGCGCTCGGGGGAGCCCCTGCGGGAGCCCTTCGCGTCAGGCTCTGCCGCGAGGACCGCGGTGGCCTTGCGCTTGGGCTCTTCCTTCTTCTTGTGGCTCTTGGACCCCTCGCCAGGGTCGTCCCCCCGGGCGCTCATCTTGACGAAAAGGAGTCCCTCTTCAGCCTTGGCGCACTTGTCCGCCAGATCGAACAGCTTCACCACAGAGGTGAGCTTGTCGTGGATGCCGAGCTTCTCGAGCATCCTGCGGTTTGTGACGCCCTCGCGGAAGGCAGCGATCACCTGGGTGTCGGGGATGTTCGGAATCTTGTTCCGCACCTGGCTGAAGCGCTGGATGTACTTGCGAAGAGTCTCATCCTTCTTCTGCACCACAGCGCGCAAGTCGTTGTGGGTGAGTGCGCGCTCGTACGTGCCCTTGAAGTTGGCGACGAACTGCCTGCAGAGCTCCTCCCAGGAGTCGATGGAGTCCTCAGGCAGGTTGAGTAGCCAGGACAGCGCGGAGTCCCTGAGGGCGTGGGAGAACCAGTTGGCCATGACCTTATCGTCGCCCCCTGCAGCCTGGATGGAAGTGGTGTAGAGCTGCAGGAACTCGAGAGGGTTGGTGGACCCGTCGAAACCCTTGGGGAGCGCCGGCCTGAACTTCTGCGGCCAGACCACACGACGCAGGGCGCGCGTGAAGGCCATGCAGCCAGAGGCGTAGGTGGCCGTTCCTCCTTGGAGGGCCCTGCGGTTTTGCTGCCCCGCCTGACCGAGCTCCTCGACGAGGCGGTTCTGGAGGTCCCGACCTCGCTCCATGCCCACGCGCGCGTCAGGCGCTGTGCGCTGCACGATTTGGCAGTCGTGCGGCGAGGAAGCATGGGAGGGAGCCCGCTGTGCCGCGGCCGGAGGCGGCCCTGGAGGCGGTGGAGGCGCACCTGGCGCTGCCGTCCCTGCAGGGCCGGAGGGCACGATGGAGCGCGACGGAGCAGGGCGTGTGGTTGCGATGTCGACGAGGTGGTGGAGGCGGTTCAACCACTGGTCGTGTGCCTCGGCACTTGGCCGGTAGCGGAGGAGCTCCTGGGCCATGAGCAGCGCTGTGTGCGGGGCGGGCTCGTGGTGCTCCTGCGTGGACACGCTCTGGCGCCGGGACGGGTGCGGGGACTCGGCGTCACCGCGGCGCTCGGAGAGGTCCGCGTCATCGCGCTGGTCTCCCGCGTGGTGCTCTTCGCTCTCCGGCTCCTCCACGCGCGGGCCGGTGCCGGCGCGCTCGGTCGTGCGGGGGCGGCCACGGCGGCCGCGGGTGGGAGCAGTGCCAGGCTCGGTGTGAGCTCTCTCAGAGGTACGCCGGTTGGCGCGCGTCGCGCGGGTGTCCATCATGGCGCGGAGGTTGGAGGTCGAAGACGCGCCTCAGTCCCCTACCTGGCGCGCCAAATGTCGAGGAGTGACTCCCACGTAACAGGGGTAGTCTCGCCCTGAAGAGAGGTTCGAAGAGGGGACTGAACACGGAGGTCTAACAACACTCGAGGGGCTCGACGACGATGCTCGCCGAGCCTAAAGGAGGACAATCACGCCAGAGATGGACACCAGCCCGTACCCAGGTTCACGGCCCTCGAGAGGAGGTAAAACCGCTACTCCTGCTTGTCTGTATTGCACTGTGAAGGTTACAGGATAACGAGCTTGCCGAAGGTTCTCTTGAGGCAGCTTGGTGCCTGGGGAGGGACACAATGGTCGTCTTCCTCCTTCAGCAGTTGGCTATCCTATGTGTTCTGGGTGCCCGTGCGTGGTTGGGCCCTTCCGTCCCTTTCTACGGGGGAGCTCCTGCTCCTTTTATAGGCGCCCCGGGCTCCGTCCTCGTGCTGGTGGGCTCCCACACGCCAGTCGCATGGAGGAGCGGGAGTCCACCGCAGCTCGTCCGTCCATGGACGCGGTCCATCCGTGCTAAAGTAGCGCGCCGTGGCCGACAGGTTGCAGGCGGTGCAGGGCGGCTCGCTGGCGCAGCAGAGGCCGTGGTGGAGCCCACGGTGACGATCTTCTTGGAGCGTTGCGCCGTCCAGCCTCTTTATCACCAAAGGGGAAAGTTCTGGCTGTCCTGCCGCAGGCGGCGCGGCTTTGTTGACTCCTTTATCACCAGAATGGCAACTGGGGTGCTCGCGTCACCCTGCGGCTGCTGCAGGGGCCATGTGCGCCCTGCAGCGCTTGCTTAGCCGCGAAGTGTCTCCACAGGGCCGTGGTCGCCTGCGGAGGGGTTTTCTGCTGACTCCTCTCCAGGCGGGCTGTGCCTGGGGAGTCTCTTGAAGCGCAGGGTCCTCTTCAGGCCCTGGCGTCCTCTTCAGGCCTCGAGAGGGGATGCCTCTTGAGGATCCCTCCAAGCGGTAGCCTAGTCCTCAGCCGTTCTGCCGAAGTTACCCGCGGGCGAGGCCTGTAGGGAGTGGGCCGTGTGTACCCCGGTCCTGACTGGGCCGACATTCGTGATATGCCGGGATAAGCATGTCGGAGGTTTCTTGTCGAGCCGACATAGCGATGTCGGATGGCTTTTGGAAGGACCGACTTCAGCAAGTCAGAGCGGTTGGTCGACCCGACATGGTAATATCGGCTGCTTGTTCAAGACAGTTATCTAGTTAAATCTGGTGCATCCCTTCATCCAAGTCTGCAGGACTACACCAGCTTCGGGGACTAGTGTCGGGGGGCTACCCCCGGGTAGGGTAAAGGCATGGGTAAGATACTCATATTTACAGCTGGTAAATGCCCTTTGCCCGGCGCCAAAGGTCAGGTGACCCTTCGGGAGGTGAAGTGACGCCTGTTGGGGATTCTCAGGAGGTGGCTCTTGGGAGAGGTCAAGAGGTGCCCTTTGGAGAATGCAAGGGCCAGGCTGTCTCACCTGGTGACACTATAAATAGACCCCCAGTCCCTCATTCTCATTTAGGCAGGAGCAGAGAGTTCTGCTAAGAACCAGCTTCTCGAAGATGTCTTTGGGAGCAAGCCTAAGACATCTTCGAGTAGCTGGGCCTAGGGGCATTCTCTTGTGTGATATCAGAGACAAGTGCCAGTGAGTAGGGTTCTGGCCGGATTGGGCTATGAGCAAGGCCGACCTGGGTGTATGTCGGAGGTAGCCGGCATACTCCCGGCGTGGGAAAGACTGAGGTGAGGCACACTGGTAAACTAACTTGGGTCGGACCGACTTAACCCGACCGACTTCTCCGTGTCGGTGTCGTATCTCTATCTATTGTGTGCAGGAAAGAGGTTCCGGCATAGCCATGCCGGGACTCGGGAAGGCGTTCCGAGTAAGCAGGCCCGGCATATCCTTGCCGGGATATGGAGAAGAATCCGGCATAGCCATGCCGGGTTGGGCAAGGTTGTCCGGCATATCTTATGTCGGACCAGAAGTCAAGGGCAAGTACACTGCGAGGACACTGACCCGTCTAACACGGAAGCTGAGTCACATCCCGCCTGACACGGGCGGGGGACAAAAGGCACAAGACAAGAGCGACGTGACTATTTCACTGTACTGCCAACGGACTGACAGGAGACAAGGCATGTGGAAGCCACGTCCTGTCTCTGACAGGGGAAGCATCATCACCTAGGCCGGCGACGGCTACGGCTAGAGGCATCATGGCCTACCTCGACCTATCTCGGATAGCTCGGCGGCTAGGTCATGGTAGGGGATGTCGACATTACCGTTGGCCTGCTCTCACTGTCCAGTGGGACCCGGAGGAATTAGGGTTTCCGGCCAACTTGGCCCGGCCTCAATAAATAGCGCCATAACTCCTCCTGTGAGAGGGACACCAACCAGAGATCCAAAGCTATAGGCGCATTTACTCCTCTTCTCCTTATAGTTCATCCTTGTTCTTGAGTTCATCTTAGAGAGAGAGAGGCAAAACAGCTCAATGAGCACCTTTGTATATCTTGTGACATACATATAGTGAGAGGCAAGGCAGGAGTAGGGGTCTTACCTCCTCACGAGCGCCCCGAACCTGGGTACATCGTGTGTGTGTGTTTGTGGTTGCTTGTGGTTTCGTGTGTGTTCTTGCGCTTTCTTCCTCACTTGAATCGGTTTTGGTGATACCTTGCCCACTTTCCGTGTGAGCTCCTTAGCTCGCTAGACCTCACCGGATCCATCAGCGTACATCGGCCCCACACAATTAGCCATCATATGGCATCTGCCGTGATACCACCACGACAAAAAACATGGTGAGGGAGAATCTGAGTCGACGTTGTGACGTGGCAGAAGTGGACTTTATCTTTAGGCCTCTGGATGAGTACAGCGGATAAAAATCCTATACGACCCAGCCAGTGGCGACCCATCGGTGGACCTTATTCACCACCATACAAATTGATTAAGGTGAGGATTTGACTAACATGAATGCCACGCGGCTGATGATGGGCATGGTCCACCGTTGGGTCCAGCAATCCCTGGGTCGTATAAGGGCAGCCACAGCGTCTAGATAGCTAAATCTGACACATCCCAGCATTTGGCATGGGAGTAAAATTTAGAAGCAACTCCACAACGTTGCATAGCCAAATACCTGTGCAAATGGGTCCCAACTTTGAATAAAGTAACGCGTGCTCTCTCCCACCATATGGTCCAGCTCTTGCCAACTAGGAGAAGTATCAATATTTTATTGTGAAGGGAAGATTTGGCATCGGAGCAACTCCTTGCTCCGGTTCCCAGTTTTGCCCAATTTAGAACCATCCTCACAGTGTATGAAACTAGTTCTAAAAGCCAAAACATCAAAATGGAACTACTTTTGGCTACACATTGTGGCTGCCCTAAGATTTTCCTCCGAGTACAGCATGCATGCATGCCTAGGCGTGCGGACACAGTGAATCCGACCGGAAGATCTTCTCACGCCTCGTCCTAGCATAGGCTACATGTCACAAGGCTCTTCTTCGGTGCTTCCAGCCTTCATCTCACTTCCTTTTGCAGTTCTCTGTCGCCCAAAAAACTTCTATTTGCAGTGCTATGTTACCGTAGGTCTAGCAGATCACCTACCAAACAATATGCTTTGTACTGCAGCACCAGGACCCACCCGCCAGTGTCACTGCAATTGCGAGCAAAATTATGATCTGCATGTTTTGTACGTATTGGTTTCGTAGACACATCATGAGGACGCCACTTGTGACTAGTCTAGTCAGGTAGATTCAGGCGTGCATGCATGCTTACGTACCATTTTATTGTTGAAGCGTACACGAAACGAAACGCCCTCCCGTTTTAGTACGAACCTGCCTCCCGCGCCCTCACGTCCGTCTCCGCACGCTTTGCTCAAACTAGGTGAATGCTACCACTACGGTGACAAATAGGTAAAGACAAGAGTGATTTGATCTGTATCCAAATGTGGGAGATTCCTACATATGCAGATTCGTTATTTGCATAGAACATTATGATTTTCTTTAAAACGAAAGGTGGGAGAGAGACCCATACAAGGAGTTCTATTTTGAAATGGTAAGAGCATCTCCACCGGGGGGGTCTCAATCGGTATCCGGCAGCCCCCAATTGGGCCTCCTTTGGGGATGCTGGACATGTGTTCGGGCAACATTTGGAGGCCGCACACAGCGGCACTCACCAAAGGTCCACCCCCAATCACGAGCAAACTGTCGAACACCTCGCGGGCGTTTTTTTTTTTTTTTGCAAACTAATACTCCCTCCGTCTCAAAATAACATGTCTACATACATCCACTTTTTATGAAAATTGAGACACTTATTTTGAGACGGAGGGAGTATAAAAAGTTCAAATTTCATTCATTTTTCTTATATATTACAATTTTTTTGAATAAATTTGAACCCTAGCCTAGCCCTCCAGCCACGCCTCGTCGTTGTCGTCGACCATGATGTAGGCGGAGGAGGAGCCAGATCCGCCGAAGCTGGTGGACGCGCCGTCATGGCGACGCGGTGCACAGTTGCAGGAGGCGCCGCCGGAGGAGGACGAGGCTGCCGCCGTTGTCACCGAGTCCGCGATGGCGGCCAAGTAGCCGGGGCTGTCGTGCTCGATGGTGGTCACCGAGTCCGCGATGGCGGCCAGGAACCCCGGCGCGTCGCCGTCGTGCTCGTTCCCCGTCCTTGCGTGCAAGCGCGCGGCGGCAATGGCGGAGTCCACCGTGTGGCCTGTGGCGCCCCACAACCGGTGGTGGCCTTCCGCGTTGTGACGGCCCGGCCTTCTCGGGTCGTCGTAGAACGCGAGCGCCTCCGTCTGCTCGCGCTCGAACCGCCGCAGCCACGCTCCCCAGTTGTTGTCATCGTACTCGGGGAGGGTGCGCTCGTGCGGGGTCAGCGCGGATCTGGTCCGGCGTCTCCGGCAGCGCCGGCACGGAGAGGCCGCCGTGGGGGGACGTGCGCCACCCTGAGGGCAGACGCGCGTCCGGTGGCACCAGCAGGTGATACGTCTCAAACGTATCTATAATTTCTTATGTTCCATGCTTATATTATACCATTTGCTACATGTTTTATATACACTTTGTGTGGTTTTATGCATTTTCTGGGACTAACCTATTAACAAGATGCCACAGTGCTAGTTCCCTGTTTTCTGCTGTTTTTGGTTTCAGAAAACCACTTAAGGAAATATTCTCGGAATTGGACGAATTTAATACCAAAGTCCATATTTTTCACGGGAGGTTCCAGAACACCGAAGACCTAACGGAGAGGGGCCACGAGGCCCCCAGATGAGGTCCCGGCGCGGCCCCACTTCTGGCCGCGCCAGCACCTGATGACGGGGCCTCGGCCCTCCACCGCCTTCGCCCTTTCGCCCATATATTGCCCCCGACGCAAAAACACTAAAAAAATAAGCCTTTTCCCGAGAAGAGTTCCGCTGCTCCGCCGCCATCGAAGACAAGATTCGGGGGATAGAAGACTCTGTTCCGGCACCCTGCCGGGACGGGGAATTACCCCCGGGAGCCATCTCCATCGACTCCACAGCCATCTCCATCGACTCCACCGCCATCTCCATCGCCGTTGCTGAATCCTATGATGAGCAGGGAGTAGTTCTCCCCCGAGGCTGAGGGCTCTACCGGTAGCTATGTGGTTTATCTCTCTCTCCCATGGTGTGATCTTTATGTGATCATGAGCTTTGTAATCTAGTTGAATAGTAGATGTTACTCTTTATATATTGCACTCTAGAGGTTACTTAAATATGAACTCCGGAGTCTCCATGGTGTAAAGTTGACAGTGTGTGCATCGTGTGTGACTCCCTTATGACGTTGTGGTGTTTGTTTACTCAAACTTTGGGGTGTGCTTTTATAGCCCTACGCAATGAATGGTGTTTGTTATCCAGCAAGAGAGTGTTTTAGAGTAGTATTTATTATTCAATTGTGATATCATTGTTGAGAATGTCCACTGGTGAAAGTATGATCCCTAGGCCTTGTTTCTAAGCATTGAAACACCGTTTACAACAAGTTCTGCTACATGTTTGCTTGCTGGCATTTTTATTTCAGATTGCAATTACTACTTAGAATCATCCATATTACTTGTATTTCACTATCTCTTCGCCGAACTAGTGCACCTATACATCTGACAAGTGTATTCGGTGTGTTGGGCACACAAGAGACTTCTTATATCTTAATTGCAGGGTTGCTTGATAGGGATATCTTTGACCTCTACCTCCCTGAGTTTGATAAACCTTGAGTGATTCACTCAAGGGAAACTTGCTGCTGTCCTACAAAGCTCTGCTCTTGGAGGCCCAACACTGTCTACAAGAATAGAAGCGTGCGTAGACATCAAGCTATTTTCTGGCGCCGTTGCCGGGGAGGTGAGTGCTTGAAGGTATCTCCTTTAGATTCTGCAATTATTTCTTTTTGTTTCTTGTTTTTATTTTCACTAGTTAGGCTTAATGTAAAACAACAAAAATATTAGAGATCTTTATAGTATTTATCTTGAGTTAGGACATGAGGTGTTTGAAGAGAAAATTAAAAAACCTATGGAACTTTATTTGCATGCTAGTAGCAATGTTATTAGTATGAATTCTTTGAACAACATTATTGCTAATGCTATGGAAAATTCTAAGCTTGGGGAAGCTGGTTTTGATGACCATGATATTTTTAGTCCCCAAAGCACGGAGGAGAAAATTTACTTTGATGATACTATACCTCCAATATATGATGATTACAATGATGAATATGATATTTTCAGTCCACCTACTATTGAGGAGAAAATTAATTATGATTACAATATGCCTCCTATATTTGATGATTATGGTGATGAGAATAATAATGATAGCTATTTTGTTGAATTTGCTCCCACTACAATTAATAAAAATGACTATGCTTATGTGGAGAGTATTAATTCTTTTATGCATGTGGCTCATGATAAGAATGTTTTATGTGATAGTTATATTGTAAATTTTATTTATGATGCTACAAGTGAACTTATTGATGATAATGATGAGTATTGCTTAAATATGCTATATGATAATGATTTAGATGATGGTCCTATGCTTATTGATAATCCTCTATGTTCAGAAGTTATTACTTATTTATGTGAGGATAAGAATGATATAATTGCTGCTTGTGATGGTACTCTTAATCATGAGAGTCCTGCTTTGTTCTTGAATTCTCCTAATTACACCATGGAGGAGAAATTTGCTTATGTTGAGAAATACTTATGTGGTTTGCAATTGTCTATAGTTCCAAATCTTTGTTGCAACCATGATCTTAAACTTGATATTGATCTTAATAACTATTTTGAAAGAGGGAAGCGTGCTAATGGATTCCAAAATAAATTTAATGATCCTTTTTATATGCCTATATTATCTAAGTTGAATGATTCTTGTGGTTATACAGTTGAATTTATTTCTACTACTTGCAACTACTATGAGAGAGGAGAATATGGTTGTAGAAGTTTTAATGGTACTAAAACACCTCTCTCTATGTTGAAAATTTTGAAGTTGCACTTGTTTTGCTTTCTTATACTTATTGCTTTGTGCTTTCATAACTTGTTTCTTTACAAGATTTCTTTGCATACGAATAGGGTTAGACTTAAAAAGTGTTTGATATTTACCTCTTTATGCTCTCCTTTGTTTTTCAACTCTCATTTTTATGAGAGCATCATAAAAATCTCCTTGCCTAGCTAAAAGCTTTCAAGAAAAGCGCTTATGGGAGACAACCCACTTTTTATTTCTGTTATTTTATTTTGTTGTGTCAAGGAACATGCTCACCTCTGTAGCAATTCCTTTGTATCTTTATTTTATTGCATTGTTGTGTCAAGTTAAGACTCTAGTAGGAAGTTGATGCTATATTTGGATTTCTGCGCAGGAACAGTTTTTCTGCTGTTCACCGTTTAATTCGTAAGAATTCACAGAAAAATCAAAATGACCTGCGATTTTTTGTGCGTGATCCTCAGATATGTATGCAACTTTCATTAGTTTTGAGTTTTCTGATTTGAGCAAGTTAAGTGCCTCGAAAAAATTCGTCTTTACAGACTGTTCTGTTTTTGACAGATTCTGCCATCTATTTTGCATTGGTTCTTTTACTGTTTTTGAATGGATCTTTTTGTTCCACAAAATTACAGTGGCTGTAGCTAATGTCCAGTACCATGGTAATGATTGTCTCTATACATAATATGAGAATTTTTGATTATGCACTAACCCTCTAATAAAGTTTACTTCGAGTTTGGTGTGGAGGAAGTTTTCAAGGATCAAGAGAGAGTATGATATGATGTGATCAAGAAGATGAAAGAGCCTAAGCTTGGGGATGCCCCCGTGGGTCACCCAAGCATATTTCAAGAAGACTCATGCGTCAAAGCTTGGAGATGCCCAAGGCATCCCCTTGTTCATCAACAAACTATCAGGTCCTCTCTAGTGAAACTATATTTTAATTCCGACACATCTTATGTGCTTTACTTGAAGCGTCTGTTTGTTTTTGCTTTTGTTTTTGTTATTTTCATTCTCTGAATAAAATGGATCCTAGCATTCCTTTGTGGGAGAGAGACACGCTCCGCTTTTTCTTATGAATACTCGTATTCTTCACTATTATTTGTTGAGTATTCTTCTATGTTATTTCAATACTATTAGCTCTTGTTTTTCATGCATCTCTGATTAGAGCTGTTAGTTTTCTTATATTATACTCTCAGATCTCATTGTTAAATAGTTGGAGAGTTTATTTTTAGATAAGTTGATTGGTGTTTGGTTAAGAACAGAAAATGTTAAATGTGGTAGATGGTATGATGAAATGGTACATAATCTTGTAGATCATTAAATTGTGTCACTTGAATCATTAATGTTGTTTTGAGATATTAATATGCTTAATGGTAAAACATGATGGTTTAGTAAAGTGGAATGATTAATAGTTGGTCTAGAAAACTTGAAGCTGTGCCACAATTAAATATCCAGTTGATAGCATAATGATATATGACTTCTAATGTTAAAAACAACTGTAATGACTCTGTGTTATGCGCTACAGTCGGGGTCCCAACAGTGACTTGTTCATTTGCCACAGTCCGTCATGGAGTGATTTTCATTATGCCTTGTAAGATCATATTTCTAGTTGGAATCTTTTTGCTTGTGAGTTCTAAGCTGCGGTTTTCATGGCACTTCCACCACCATATTTGCTAGCCTCTTCGATACTTTGCATTGCCCTTTCTCACATTGAGAGTTGGTGCATACTTCGCGGGTACATCCAAAACTCGTGGTAGATCTTCATCATGTTCTCCTACACATAAGCCAAATATCTTTCTCAAAACACCCACCATACCTACCCACTACAGCATTTCCATAGCTGTTCCGAGATATATTGCCATGCAACTTTCATCTTACATTACATGACTTGTTGTCATTTATCATTTATATATTGCCTTGCATGATTCTTTACAGCTGATGTGTGGTTTTACCCATGTTACGCTAGATCATTGCATATCCTGCTACACTGGCAGAGGCACCGTTTAATACACTATGTTTTATTCCTTATGAGTTACTTCTATCAAAAGTGTGTTGTCATATTAGAATGTTTGCCCCTAAAAGTGAAAAGAGCCATGGAGGCCATCGAAAAGAGAAACAGAAAAAGTAAAAAAGGGGGGGGGGCAACATTACTACTCTTTATCCACACTTGTGCTCATGTTATAGCACCTGTAGTATTCATAGTCATCATTTGTGCTCATGTTTAGCACCTTTACTCCATATAAGAGAGTTTTCATGTTTTACTTGCATAACTATGTGGGGAACTTTAAATTATAGAACTTGGCTTGGATATTCCAATGATGAGCCTCTTCAAAAGTGCTCTAGGTCTTCATGAGCAAGCAAGTTGGATGCACCCCCACTAGTTCCATTGGAGAGCTTTCATACACTTATAGCTCTATGTGCATCCGTTGTGTGGCAATCACTACTCCTTACATAGCTTCGATTATAAGAATTCCTCTTGTCTAATGATCACTTTCAGCTGTGTTAGACCTTCTTCCGTTGGCCTTCCAAACCCCCCTTATTATTCTTTTAGCCACAACATCCTGGTGCCAGGAACCAACGCTGAACGCTTGCTTGTTTTTAAGTGAACGAATAGAGAGATGATTTTCTACGTGCATATTGTTATTGCTTAACTTGATCCTTTCACAAAGTTGTCATGAGTGTTGGATGCATTAGATGATTATATTGTTATTCTTGAAGCTTAAATCATCTTTAATATCTACTTTGCACGGTTGATTGTTCTCTAGTATTGATTCATTGAAAATTTTACTTTGTTCTTTCTACTTGTTTACTCATTACTCATTTGATATCAATATAAACTACAGCTTTTATTCATTTGATCTCAATTTACATGCATTACATTATTATATGATCAAGATTGTGTGAAAGCATGTCACTTCAGAAATTATTCTTGTTATTGTTTTACCTACTCGAGGACGAGTAGAACTAAGCTTGGGGATGCTTGATACGTCTCAAACGTATCTATAATTTCTTACGTTCCATGCTTATATTATACCATTTGCTACATGTTTTATATACACTTTGTGTGGTTTTATGCATTTTCTGGGACTAACCTATTAACAAGATGCCACAGTGCTAGTTCCCTGTTTTCTGCTGTTTTTGGTTTCAGAAAACCACTTAAGGAAATATTCTCGGAATTGGACGAATTTAATACCAAAGTCCCTATTTTTCACGGGAGGTTCCAGAACACCGAAGACCTAACGGAGAGGGCCACGAGGCCCCCAGATGAGGTCCCGGCGCGGCCCCACTTCTGGCCGCGCCAGCACCTGATGACGGGGCCTCGGCCCTCCACCGCCTTCGCCCTTTCGCCCATATATTGCCCCGACGCAAAAACACTAAAAAAATAAGCCTTTTCCCGAGAAGAGTTCCGCTGCTCCGCCGGCATCGAAGACAAGATTCGGGGGACAGAAGTCTCTGTTCCGGCACCCTGCCGGGACGGGGAATTGCCCCCGGGAGCCATCTCCATCGACTCCACAGCCATCTCCATCGACTCCACCGCCATCTCCATCGCCGTTGCTGACTCCTATGATGAGCAGGGAGTAGTTCTCCCCCGAGGCTGAGGGCTCTACCGGTAGCTATGTGGTTTATCTCTCTCTCCCATGGTGTGATCTTTATGTGATCATGAGCTTTGTAATCTAGTTGAATAGTAGATGTTACTCTTTATATATTGCACTCTAGAGGTTACTTAAATATGAACTCCGGAGTCTCCATGGTGTAAAGTTGACAGTGTGTGCATCGTGTGTGACTCCCTTATGACGTTGTGGTGTTTGTTTACTCAAACTTTGGGGTGTGCTTTTATAGCCCTACGCAATGAATGGTGTTTGTTATCCAGCAAGAGAGTGTTTTAGAGTAGTATTTATTATTCAATTGTGATATCATTGTTGAGAATGTCCACTGGTGAAAGTATGATCCCTAGGCCTTGTTTCTAAGCATTGAAACACCGTTTACAACAAGTTCTGCTACATGTTTGCTTGCTGCCATTTTTATTTCAGATTGCAATTACTACTTATAATCATCCATATTACTTGTATTTCACTATCTCTTCGCCGAACTAGTGCACCTATACATCTGACAAGTGTATTGGGTGTGTTGGGGACACAAGAGACTTCTTATATCTTAATTGCAGTGTTGCTTGAGAGGGATATCTTTGACCTCTACCTCACTGAGTTCGATAAACCTTGGGTGATTTACTTAAGGGAAACTTGCTGCTGTCCTACAAACCTCTGCTCTTGGAGGCCCAACACTGTATACAAGAATAGAAGCGTGCGTAGACATCAGCAGGCCGTAGCGGTACAGGTCCCACGCCTTTTCGGTGGAGACCGTGCGCCCGCTGCACCTGCTGCTGCTGCCCTCCCAGTTGTTCGCGGCCATGGACGCAGTGGGAGAGAACATAGGACGACGGTGCGACGGAGGGTGTGGGAGAGGGAGAGAACAGAGGGCGGTGTGGAGAGAGGGCGCCGTGGGAGAGGTGATTTAAGGGCAGGGGAGGGGGTGGTGCGCGAGCATCCGCGCCGGCGTAAATGCGTTGCGTGGAAACGCCGCGATGCCGGCGCGTGGACAACCGCGCACGCTGTCGCCGGCGTTAATGCGACGTGCATGCCTGCCGCCGCCGTCTCGTCGCATCGCCTCCCTCCCGTCCAGTCCCATCGCCTGGGAGACTGCCCGGCGACTGACCGCCATTAACGCGGCGGAACGTCCTCCTGCGCGCCTTCATTAACACGGGCGCGGCGCGTCGTGTGTATGACGGGCGGGCAATCTCTGTCAGGGACATGGCCGAGGCGATGTCCGGCACCCCCAGGAGGGCCTCCAAACTTGGAGGCCCTATTGGGGGTGCCGGACACAAAATCGCTCGGGGCGAGTCTTTGGGGGGTGCCGCTGGTGGGCGTTTTTCGTGTCCCCCCCCCCCCCCCCCCCCCCCAAAGGGCCTTTGGGGGTCCTTTAGAGGCCCCCGATGGAGATGCTCTAGTAGAGACTCTAAATATATTTATGAAATCAAATAGTTATATGATGAAAATATATTTTATCATGAATATAATGATGCTAATTTGGTTCATGAATGTTGCAAGCTATTTGTATAAACACAGTTAAACTTAGAAAGTTTAAATGTTGGAAGTACACTCTTTCGTGTACGTCGGGAGTACATAAATACTTGAATCCGGAGGGGTAGCTTGTTCATCCACCGTCTAACCAAGTAAGGTAGGCTTGCACAAATGTTTTTGCTACATAAATTAGAACTTGTTAATGGTCAAGCTCTGATACAGTTTGTTTGTATTTATAAAAAACTAGTGTATGAATTGTATACTTGTATAAGTTCGGTTTCTATTTGGTGCAGCCGACTACAATTAGGGGTAAAAAGTGGCGGTGGATACTCTAAATTATTCGGTATTCATATTAAAAAAACTGAAAAATATACAAGGAAATATCTGCAGATAATATTCTATAAACCAATTTTAGTAATTCTAGCCCAATATGCCAATTACGCCCCGTGCAAACTAAGTGATAAAGTGTATTTTTCTATGCCGAACTATTGTGTATTATTATTGGTATATTTATCTCTACGTCGTTCAATGTTGACTCATTATATGACATGAGTCCATTGTTTCATTGTCTCCGCATTCGTTTAGAAATGAGAAAACATCTGATCCACAAGTAACATCCGCTCATTCCTACTGAATACATTGTATTTATATTTGTATTAGTATATGTACATGTTTTAGAAATATGAAAACAAAAGCTGGAAGAATAGTCTTTGATCGGCATCGATTCATTTCTACCACTAACTATAATAGTTATTAGTCTTCAATTTTTTAGATATCATACTGGCTAAAGTTAAATTATCTCAAATGTTGCAGCTCCCATTTGACCCAATGAGTTATAAAAAAATATTGGTTCCTTTTTTTCCTATGATTAGCACTCAATGCCTCATGCGCTCCATGGTCCATTATGCCACTAACATGAGATTCAAAAAGTAATAAAAAGGCCCTCAAGCATCTACACATGACCCAATTGAAGGTGCATTTGTTGCTTAGTGCACCGCTTGAAGGTCCAGGCGCCCCTTGCCTTGATTAAACTATGATGAGGAATCTGCAACTACAATTAAGATCAGCGAAAGCCCTGATAACTATAATATAATCTGACAAGAGGGATTGCTGCAGCAAGTAATCTACTCATGGTGTTTCTCTTGCTTTCCGACCTTTACACGGTATTATAGGCTGCCACAAAGATCCACCAGATCATGCCATGGTCCAAATGTTTAGGGCTCTAAGCAAAGGTTGGGAGGTCAACAACTTTGTATCTTTTTGCCTTTTCGCCCTAATACATGTAAACACTTTCTAGTACGCCATAATTCTGCCATTTTCTTGTTTGCTAATTGGCGGTGGGCTAGAGTGGTTTATCTCGATTGTACTATGGTTAGGGCCCAATTTTGGGGTCTATAATATTTTTAGAACTTGCAAGTGTTAAGTTTTTTTCGCAGAAATTTAGGCGGGTTACTTTTTTTTTAACGCTTTAGGCGGGTTACTTTTAGAACTTCTTCAAGAGTTGGGTTGAGTTATAAAACGTAGTACTAGCAATGCACCACCTGAGTAGCGACCATCTATATTTTTGAAAAATCATGAGAATGACTAGCCACCATATATGACACATGCATATAGATGTATTTAGACATGTCCAAAAAATACTTTGTATGATCAACAACTGTATTGCTTTGTCCTGCCTGAGACTAGCTTTGCATTGACGTGAAACAGTCCATTTATAATACTATCGTGCATTAGTTGCTAATTTGCAAATCAAAGAGGACAGCACGTACGTTCACTACATGGACATGCCACCAGACGGCATACATGATGCAGATGGGATAAGTATTTCCTTTGTACTTTTAGTGTTTGCTTGTCCGTTTGGCTTACTTTTGATGAAATATTGAAAGCACAAAAATAAAACAAGAATACACATAATCTTTATGAGAAATTATTTGGCTGTGAATGTGAAAAAATAAGTGGAAATTAATCACCTTATTTGCTACTTTTTAAAGGGAGACCGGAGTTTTGACTCAAGTCATGGATTAAGAAGAGGTTTTGGACAATAACGATTAACGTTCCTATGCTCAAAGAAGAAATTGCCGCTTAATTTTGCAGGTGAAATTGTTAATTATAAATTGAGCATGGGAAGCAAAAGTAGCCATATCCTATAGGAAACAAATTTCGATGAAAATGACTCGTGTCACATGATTTTGGTATTTTGCAAGTGTGTGCGTACACATGGAACGTGGATCAAGATTAGCAAGCGCCAAGTTCGTGTGAGTACACGCAAACCGAAGAAGCCAATCATATATGCCACTGTGTTCCATAACAATTAGTGCATCAAGTCAGGTTTTGCAAAAGCTTCAAAATGGTGGCTTGTAGTATCATACAAAACCATCCATTGTCCCGAAGAAGTTGTCGGATGTGTGTGGACGAGCACCTTTTCCGTCGAATTTTTGAAATTTTATTTTTGCACTGAACGCATGCATGCGATTAGCACGACCCTTGAGACGCTCCACTCGGACTGCGGACCCGTGCGTGTCAAAGGTCAACGCCCGGCTTTACACGAAATATATATGCACACGTATGAGGTTCGTAATCCCGAGCCTTTCCATGGGAACGGTGTTCTTGCCACTTTTCACTTTTCTGTGGCGTGGATCTTGCATGCCACTCAACATGATTAGATGCCGTTCTGGACCAACGTTAAACGATATCTTCCGTTTCCTCTTTGGTTTCTAACTCACATATTTGTAATCTTGACTTTTAACTGTTCCTTTTCACTGGTAGAAAAGAAAGGAAATCATGCCATGATTTTTTTAAATAATATTTATTTAAAATTTTAATCAACAAGTAGCACACGATCTTAAATAATTCAAAAAGTAGCACGCTTTCAATAAAGGTAATGTCAAAAGTAGACTCTCCGCACCGTAAGGGCCGAAGCCTGGTTTCGGCATCCCCTGTGCTGAAATGGCACCTAAGGCTCACGTCCATGTTTATTTCCTTTGATTAAAACAAAAGTCACTCAACAATGTGATATTTTGAGATAAAAATATCTATGAAATATACGAGCGTCGACGAGTAGGTTTCATTTCTGCGATTGGTTTCGACTTTCGTCGACTGTAACTTTTTAATTTTGGATTGAAATGCACATATTTCTTCGACAAATTTTGTCAAATTTGTTGCACTCACTCAACCATATGAAATTTCCTTAGTAGATGTATCTCACTATCCTCTACAACTTTTACATTGTAACCTTTTCATTTTGACTGTAAAAGTTGTCGGGGATGTTGAGACGCATCTACTCGCGAAAGGAAATTTCAAACAGACTTGTTCGTGAAAAAATATGTGTATTTTGATCCAAATTTAAAAGATACAGTCGACAAAACTCGAACAATCGTGGGAATGGAACCATCTCATCAACACCCATATATTTCATCTCGAATTATCATACGATCGAGTGATTTTAACCAAAAAAATTAAGAAGGAAAACATATACGTGAGCACCTTTCGCCATAGGGGTTACCGAAAGGAGGCATTCGGCGCTAGCCCTGCCGAAATGCCACTTTCGGTATCAGCCTTGCTGATAGCGAGCTATTTTTTAAATTGTCTAAAACTGTGTGCTACTTATTAAATAAAAATAAAAAATATTTTTGATTTCAAAAAATTCATCATGCCATACCTTTCAGTTTTTTTATTGAAATGAGGTAAAAACTTACGGAAATTGTTTTCGGCTATCGAACTCCGGTGCTCCAGCTATTAATCGCACATACAAGTAAAAAAACTATTTTTATTTTGCCAACAGTGTGTCGCACCAACGTGTGAAATAGAAATTCAATACTTTGGGCTACATAAAAATGACACAATTTGATAAATTTAGATATTAAAAAATGTGCATACTCAGATTGACACTTCTGTCATTTTATTTGTAACTAAAATAACAGAGAATCTGAAATTAATTTTCTACATGTTTGTGGGACACACCATCGACTACATCTGGATTTTTTGAAAACTTCTAGGACTTGTAAATATGATTTTCAAATTTTTAATTATCAGGAGCACTGGAACTCAGGGAGACAAAATTCTACAGTCAAGGTTTGCCTTAATATTGTTATACAGGAGAAAAACATAGGACAAGGCTAAACACAAAAGCAAGTAGACGTAGCAAGCCAAGTTTCCGCTAACTTCTCAGCTCCAGCCAGGATCCAATTTTTTGCTTGTCTTTGCTACTCTGTGAGGGTGGAAGGCATTGAGAAGATGTTGTCTTTGCTACTCTGTGATCGCCATTTTGATCCCCTTAGACGAGGCGGGATGGCGGTAGCACGATGAATACGCAGCAACCGTAGGCATCTCTGAACCAATATTCGTTAGCAGGTTCGGGTAGGAAACCAATGTGCCTTGCCCGCCATCCTAGAATATTGGGATTCGAATAGAATATGTCGAGCCATCTCCAATTTTGCACCTACCAAGTTGACATGAAGGTCAGTGAGGCCACCCCGATGGCTAGACGGTCATAGATCCGAAGTTTGTTTGGAACGAAAAGGCAAACAAAGAAGCTACATTTTGGACGGGCTTAAATCTACTAGACGGAGCACGGGGTGGATCCGATGAATTGGGCTTTGCATGCCGACTTGGCCGAATAAATCCCATTGGCCGTGAGTGTCCAAGTGATGTTGTCTTCTATCTGTGGAGTAAGAACAACCTCATGAAGCATGCCCCAAAGGTGGACAAACCGGGAGATGTGCGACTGTAAAGTTGTCCATGGCTAAGGCCATGATCCATGTGAGTTTGGTGAGGGCATCATGGGCATACTTGTTCTTGCGTATAGAGGTTTCAAGAAGGCTTGGAGCAATGGCCTTGTGTGGAGGCCATCATGCCAGGAGGAAGCTTTGAGGTCATCACACACAGAGATAGGTCTTGCCGCGTTGAAAATTTGCTTGTCTGAGACGTCATTTGTAGTTTCTGAAAGCCACTGATAGAATTTTCCCAAGTTGAGAATCCTAAGGCCGTTCAACTCCCTTGGGGCGGTAGACTTTGTGATTTGTATAATTATTAGCCAGCTCAATGGAATATCCTTTTTTCCAAATAGGTAGATATGGTGGACGCTTGGCATAATGTTTGGCTCAAGGATTTGAAAATACCAACACTGAATGTTATTGAGTATTGGTCTTTAGCTATCAAAAGCTAACGTGTCGTTAACTGAAGAGGAAGATAAACACAATTGTATATAATTCTCAAATGAGAATCCCTAGTTGAATGACCGAAATAATAACTAACTATGGTAGCACAATAGGAATATGAATTTATATTTGAATATGTGCTGCAGTTTCATCCAAGTATAGTGGGATGTTAAGATCATTGTGTGAAGCCACTACACATTTAACAACAAGGTTGAAAACTATTTATGATAATTCCAATTTTATCTATCATATGACAAGTTATAACTAAAAACAAAGCAAAGCTCTACTATTAAAATGTCCATATGAGGTGAAATTCAGTAAGCATACAACTATTATTATTTACATACATGAGTGGAGCAAAGGAAGGCATACCAACATGCATGAGCGGACCGTAGGTCTTCGTGTTGGGGAGCCAGTACAGACCACCAATTGACTAGTCTTGCCATAATCGTGTCTCTTTTCCACGGAGGTGAGGGGAAAGGAGTAGGACCAGGCCGAGTGGCGGCCGAGAAGAATGCACACATGTATCTCCCTAGGAGGATACAAGTGGCTTAGGGTGATTTTTTTTTTTTTTTGCTTACATTATGGTAGATCTACTCAAGAGAAGGCACGGTGCTTTGAAAGGATGAGTGTGCGCCTGCCCTGGATTAACAAAAGTATTACCCGTCGCCATCAAGATCGCTGCCGTGGATCATTCATATTCCTGCGTCCACGAAATTAAGGTGTTTCCATCTTCTTCTACACAAGCAAGCTAGCTATTGATAAAACATATACCTAACATTTGGCCCTTGCACAAGTCACAAACGGCATCAGAACAACTAGGTACTATTGTTATTTGGGTGTTAGTTAGGGTGACACAAGCACTAGCTAGCTTATTGTGTCTCATGTGACACGAGCTCATCTTTAGGCTGTCATCACCTTCATTTTTCTTCTATTGCGTCTCTCTATTTCTTATCCAAAGTTGATAGTGATGAATTCTATTTTATATGGAATAATGAATTAGACGTATCGCTGTATATATTGAGTGTATATTGGTGGCCTTAGTTGATTCGAAGACTCTCTCCTGATTAGAGAAGAATGCTCGTTAAACAATGTTTATGTTAGACGTCTGTGTGTGTGTGTGACGTAACCGAAGGGTTTTATGATGGTTGAGATCTCCTGATACCTTGTGATGTATAGGTACCATGAGAATCTAGACATATCCAACAATACGTGTAGTCTCCATTGACACCTAAACAGTAACCGATATCAAAAGGAACCATGACATCTATATGACATCAAGGACCTCTAAGATGACATTCCTACTAAATATTAAGGATTTTCCGAATTCTAACAAGACAAGCAAGCAGCTAGACTAATTAACTTATGATCACATAAACATAACTACCCTTATAGACCAGACGTGCCACGCCCTAGAAGGCAAAATAACCTTTCAAACAGTGAAGAAGAAGAAGAAGAAGAAGAAGAAGAAGAAGAAGAAGAAGAAGAAGAAGAAGAAGAAGAAGAAGAACAAGTCTCGATTCTCTACACACATTGCAGGCAAGGATAGGCTGACGGGTGTACTCCATAGGACCTGTTCCGGTTTCGGTAGGAAGACTAGTTAATTGGACTGTTGACTCCATGTTGTTACACTTGGTACATCAAATTAGTCTAGCTAACCAATAAACCTCCATAGGTTTTTTTCTCTATCAACCTTTTGGCCGGACGCCTTTGTTCGTGAGCTGTGACAACAAAACATCGCTTGCATGCACCTTACAAAGGGTACAAAGAAATCAGCTAGCTAGCCCGGCTGATGGACACAGCAACCTCGCGGTTTGTGGTTGGCCTCCAGCCTAATTGTCTCATTAGACGACATAGATCCTCCTGCCTAAGTTCAACTGTACCATGGAATCCCCAATCATGGCCCATGGGGAGCAAAACGAAGGCACTGATGAAAGAAATGTTTGGAAAGCAAACAACAACGGCGCATCATCATCGAGATAAATAGCCAAGGAGAATAAAAGGGAGAATAATTAAGCAAGGCTAAATAAACTAAAAAAAGGCATGCCTAGTTGTTGTTCCAGCTAGCTAACGCATGCTTGCGTCGATCGAGTGGGAGTTCGTGAAGCAAATCACGAAGTAAAGCTGGCCTCAAGGTGCCATGTTAAAATCTCCTTTTATCTGCGTGTTCCTGGATAGATGGACAGTGTCACAAATCCCAAAGCGTCGCCGGTTTCTTTCTAACTTTTCTCCAAGCTCTGTCTCTATCCACGGGTAGAATGAAATTGATGCGCTCGTGGGAAAAGATGGATCCTGTCATCCAACACTAGTTCTTGTTTTCCCTGTCTTTTTGCCCCTGCAGGTGTTGTTTAGCGGTGACGGGTTGGCCCGGGCAGACATCACGTCCGGTCTCGAGAGCTCATTAGGACTTGTGACTTTTGGGGGACTTTTGTACTAGGGTACAAGTCAAGCTTAAGTGTCCTCCCGGAGCTTCCGTGACATGATTCAGTTCGGTGATCAGGCTAGAGTTTGTGGTACTTCCTCTATTTCACAATATAAAATGTTGTATAGATGTTGTACATATTGTTTGGATATACACTAAAAGAAGTGTCTACATATACTAAAATGTGCCTATATACATGTGTACACATGTTACTGTGGAAAAAGACTAAAACGTCTTATAATATGGAACTTAAGGAGTGCATACTGCTTCCTCCTGCCGTCAAAAAAAGAGCATGCTTTTTCCTCCCTGTTGAAACACACAAGTTTTGTGTCGATGCATTAAATAAGAAGAGTTAATACATGTTTAACAAAGAGTAGGTACCAAACTAAACAACACAACATAATTGAGTAAAGAGACTACAACTCGCTATAAATAACGAGCGTAGCACGAACTCAAGATCCGGGTAGTCCGAAGACACCCACCACCTGACATATGAACTACAAAACAAAAGAGCATGTCCTAAGCCGAGCAACGTCGCCGTACGTGTCTCAACGAACGCCGTTCACCTCCGAAGACCGATTGTTCCAACTAAGCTTCCCTTGTCAACACATCAACACCTTTGATGGCTGAAGGAAAGGCAAGTAGATGGCGAGATTTGATCGATATCGCATCTTCATGGAGCCACCGGCGACAACCTACATTGCGCCTATGAACATCAAACTTGGACAACAGTGAGTGGCGGTGGAAAGTAACAAGGAACTTGTAGACGTGTCAGCAAGCACGATGCTCTCAATAGAGGAATGAAGCCATCACGCCGATCCAACGTCGAATTTAGGCTTTCACATGGAGATAGCAACCAAACAGAAGGAACGAGTGAAATGTCGACACATCCGTCAAACCGGCTGAGGGAGGTCGGACAACCGCCAGACTGTGCACCCGTCACCCGCATGAAAGCTTTCCGGGGAGAAGGGTCGCCTCCATGGCTGACCTCACACCAACCACTAGTAGGGCACTCGTACTCTGCGCCGTCAGCACCTATGACGGCAAGGGGCCGCCGCTGCCATCTAGCACACAGGCTTTTCGCCGTGGGGAGACCCCGACGGCGGCGTCGGGAAGCATAGGAAAGGGAGGTCTCGGGCGGAACAACATGTCCAATCGTGATAATAGTTTGAACCTATCCGACATCATAATTACCCAAAGTTTAAAAAGGAAAAAAAGGTAACGCTAATAAAGCACGTGGCGAGATTAAAATTGCTTTTGTGAGTGTAGAAGTACGTGCGAGACTAATTGCATGAGCGCATATCATGTGCAGTGCAACCATGGCAGTTGGCAGAGGAGGGAGGTATCCGTCTCCTACCTAGACCAGGAGACCTAGCCTCCGTTTTCCATGGAAGAAACGGCTCATGGCATCACGGTGGTTGAGCATTTCCGCATGGATATAATAAACGCTGCCATACATGCCATCAGCATTCAGTTTCGGCGTCGACCCGATGCAGATTTTCCGGGTCCGATTCCATCTTCTCATGCACGTCTTGGCCGGGGTCAAACGAAGCTTGCAGCCACATGCAAAGACCTACTCCACCTGGCTATCCTTTGGACGCTGGAACGTCAAGAAAACTAGCCGCAAGATGGTCACCGCACGCTCTAGCTTGTTCTTCAATTTCGCCATTATCAAACTGCAGTTCGGTTGTGAGATCGATCAAACTGTGTGAGTTAAGAGCAGTCAAAACAATCACAAGATCTCCCTGTCGATCTGCCTCATACGTAGGTAGGTATGTGTAGTGCTTGTCATATACTCCCTCCGTACTTGAAAGAGTGTACATATACCTTTTATAGTAAGTCAAATTTATTAACATTTGACCAAACTTATGAGGAAATGTGCCAACATTTACGACACTAAATTAGTATCACTAGATTCATCTTGAAATGAAGTTTCAAAATATGTCAATTTGATGTCAAACATATTATTATATTTCTCTATAAATTTGGTCAAAATATTAAAACATTGACTTAGTATAAAAGTTAGATGTACACTTTTTCAAGGACGGAGGGAGTATATGTCTGAATGTCTCCTTGCAGAGAGGCACACGTACGTAGCATCGCTACTCCATAGGAGGAGCCTTGAATTCACGACACGATTGATTGCATGCTTGTTGATAAAAGGAAGACTCTAGCTGAAATTGTCTGAAGAAAAAAGAGTTGAAGCTCGTTTTATGGCGAACAGACTAGCACTCGTAGATCGTTTTGGAACATGTGATTTTCAGTTTGTCCCGTTATATATCGTGGTGGTTGAACAGTTTGATATAAAACTCTTCGAGTTCATGAGTTCTGAAGAAACAGACTGTTATTGGCCAGGTTCTGACTGATATCTGAGGGTGCTCAAAATGCATTGGGATCTTCGGTGGACGCTAGTATGTTTTTTTTTTCCTGATGGAGTGGTACATATAGTAGTACCATCACTGAACTAGAAACCCATTTGCTCCACTACCTGCCTCATCAGCTGACGGAAAACTCATGAAGCCCAGCCCATGGGCCTCTACAGCATTTTAACGGCAAGCAACCCAATAATCTCTGAAAGCCCTGAAAGAATCGACTTACAGTGTGTTTTCTCTCTTAATTCTACACTTCTCCTATATTTCAGCTAGATGAAATGTGTTTTCGCCATCAGTCACATATGTGGTCGTCCGTTTCATTTGTTTGGAGCGGATCTTGAAGCTACCGCTTCAGTCATTCCGGTTGGTTCGGTCGCTGGTTTTTCTGTCCTGAGTCAGTTAAACCGGTTTTTTGTTTTTGAATTTCGTGCCCTATCGATACCGCGTTGTCTCGTTCTGTCACCCTTTTCCTATGTCGACATATCTCAGGGAGACGCGACGGCGGAAGGCGATTTCTGCGGTGGCGCTAGTCTCCGGTGACGCATGTACCGTGAGCCCCCTATCTTATCTGTTACTAGCTCAGGCCCTCCCTTCTATCTCCCCGGCGTTCACCATCTCGTTTTTCTCCATTGGTGTATGGTCTGCGTGCCCGACGGAGTGGCGGCGGCGGAAGGCGGCGGTGAGGCTCGTCGCTGGTGGGGGCGTGCTGCGGCTGCACTGTGAGCCCTCTATCTTATAATTCTCTAGCTCAGGGTCTCCCTTTACCCTCCCCCGCGTTCACCATCTCGTTTTTCCTTCATTTTTCGCAAGGTCGGCGAGACCGATGGGTCATGGAGGTGGTCGAGACTTGGGGCTTCCACACGACGGAGCTTTGCCGTGAGCGTCGTTGGTGTCTTCGTTTTCTGTATGTATTTTTCCTTCTTCATCAACTCGTTATGATTATCCCGTGTGGGTGAGGCCCGAGCATGATTTTTGACTTATATGCCACTTTACTTGGATGTTTTAGCTACATTTAATTTTAGCGATGGGAGATACTTCTGACATGTTGTTCTAGTGTTCTTCATTATGGGTCCAGTGCAATATAGTGAAAAGAGTATCATAAAGAACTTACAAATGCTGGGCATGTGAAACTCGAGGATGCATGTTAAGTTTCACATGCCCGTGCTGGGTGTTGGAGTCCCAACCGTGGCAGCGGCTTGATGTCACGATGGCAGTGCCGGTGATGTGGCTATGGTGGCGCCCTGGTCGTGATGGCCGTTGCGGCCCTGCTGGCACGACGGGCATGCTGACGATGTGGCCGTGGTGGTGCCCTAGCCGTGAAGGTCGTTTGTATCATACACGGTTATTGAGATGCTTGATCGTTTTCACACGTTCCTTTTTTGCTTAATCATTTGCTTTGTTCCTAGACATTGCACATAGTTTTAGTTGTGTAACGGTGTGCAATTTCTATGCCATTACACACAGTTTTCATGACTTTTAAAATCGTGTGTGATGGACCCCTATCGTACGGCCATGTATGCACACGGACCCTATAACCATGTGCAATTGCTGTTTTCAGCCGTGTGCGACTGGCCCGATTAGTGATTAGTGAACGCCCGGATACAGATCCTTATTTTTCTGGAACTGTTTTGAAACTTTGCAACTTGATTTTTGTGTAGTGGGTATATCTATGCCCATGAGACAAAATGGATTTCCTATGGAACTTGTCCTTTTCTATGACAGTGCAGTAATGCACATTTCAGGCGAGTGCGATGAAGATGAGCAGGAATTTCTACAAGTAGCTTAAACTTGATTTCTTTTCAAATCTTCGTTTTTTGCCCCTATTTGTTCCAGATCTGAAGATAAATTGACCATCGCTGTGCAGCAGCAAAAATAACAGTGTAACATACAATTCAGGTTAGGAAAGAACTCCAGCAAGTATCATCATCGACAAATACTCCCTCGGGTTCGTAAAAACTGTCCATCAATCGGATGTACATATTTAACACTAAACTATATCAAGATACATCCAATTTAGCAACAATTAATATGGATCAAAGGGGAGTAGCATAAATGAAATACTTTAGCGCTTAACGTCTACAAAATATATTAGCTCTAGGCAACCATACAGACCATGAGTTTTTTTTCTGGGTGAGAAAGCCACATGTACATTGCCAGATTGACAAGTGGAGGTGAGAAACTAACAGGTTATGCGGCATTGATCAGTGCAGAACCAAAAAACGAACATGGCGCCCCCACTCCACTGGTCCAATATATCAGTCCATTTCGCCCATAAATACACAAAATTGACGCACAGCGGCACCAGGAAAACTTGACAGATCAAGCAAGCAGGACCACGTCCAGCCGATGCACGAACAAAGGATCAACATCGCGGGATCAGACCGAAGGGAAGAACTTGTTGAGGTTGAAAGGCAGCGAGTAGAACTCCTCGCTCCTGGCGTCTTTCTTGAAGCTCCTGAACTTATCCCACCAGTGGTACCCTCTGTCCTTCCTCACCGCGCTCTGGTGCAGGTGCATCGTGTTGTCCAGGAAGAAGGCCACCAGCCCTGCGACGAACGGCTTATTCGAGAACGGCACGTTGATCATGTCGTTGAACTGTCAAGGGGAAACAAACATAACCGTTAGTCATTATAGAGGGAAACAGGAGCTATAACTAAGAATGAGGAGTCGTTGTCATCTGTTTATTATACCCATCTGGCGCCGGTGTGCACCGGACCATGTCCCGAAACCGAAGTGTACTCGTTGAAGTACTGAGGGACCGATATGCCCATGAAGAAAGAAAACCCCAAGATGAATATGGTCCTGAAGCTGTTCAAGTTGCAAAACTGAAGGAAGCTAATACCGCAGGCACCTGCATGGGGAAGAACAATTCAATCATACTGCAAAAATTCGATGCTGGAAATAATCGAACGTACAATATCGAATGATGAGATGAGCGGTTTCAGATGTTTGAACCTACCAACATATGCGAAGAAAATACAGTACATGCCAGCAAATATGGGCAATGGAATGGACGCGAACAGGGCTCCAAATTTTCCTGTTTTGCCCAAAGGAAGAACATAAATATCAGTCTGGTAAATAATATATGTGCACAACCAAAATTCTAGTAAGAATATTCATAAAAGTGAGTAGTATATTACTTACCTAGGACAGCGAAGAAAATCATGAACCCGGCAGATATTTGCACCACTCTCCGACTGCCAACATGTGTCAAAGCAAGTAAACCTACATTCTCCCTACAAATACAAAGTTGGCAGAGCTAATTTAGTAATTAGTGAAACAAACTTCTTGTACAATCAAGTATTGCCACTTTTGGTACCCCCAATATATACTTACACTGCGACTGAGGTTCCATTGCCTGTCCCAAAGAATGAACCAAGCAAGATACCGATGCCCTGAAGGTGACGTTTCCGAGTAAGACTAGTCACAATGAGAAGTAACATAGACTAGTAACATACACGTTTTACGAGTCTATGTTACTACCTCCATAGTGGGTAGTAACATATATGTGGTGTCATGCAAGGGCTTATTAATTAGGTTGTAGACACATATTGTGTTGAAATATGTGATGTTATGGTAACATACCTAGTTAGTACTCCATTTTTCTCTATCTTCCTTAATTGCATGCCACATCAATATTTCTGCCTAGGTGGCACTTATGTTACCACTATGTTACTACCCACTGTGAGTAGTCTAAATAAGACAAACTGCACTGTACAATACATGATCCATTTTACCTGCCAACCAATTCCCCGACTAATGATCGCTGGAGGTATCATTGTCGCACTTGCATACCTTGAAGCAGCAATGAAGGCTCCAGTTGACTGCAAGCAGAAAAATCATCAATCTTACTATGACTGAAAGCATAGCATTTCGTTTCCTATTTTTAGTCAAATATTGCAGACAAACCTCTACAATAGCAATAAATGATGTCATCATCATCGCAAAAGCTTCTCCAGCATCAAAGGTTGGAGCACCCCACTGAAAGGGATATGGAACGCTTATCCTGCAGCCAGAATTCAGCACCTTCATAAGGAAATGTCACCAGAATACAGCATAACCTAATGGTATGGTTTCCTGGAAGCCTACCATTGAGCTCCTGAAATAAGCCCTGAACGATCGACGCGGCAATGCACCTGTGTCTTTGGCCTGACATTCTTGTAGGCACCACTGATGGTGAGAATGTATGCGTAGAGCCACACAATTGAAACGGTGAAAAGAACAGCAAACCGGCCAAAGACACCCTTTCCAGAATGCAACACGTGAGGCAAATACTGTGGAGGAAACAAACATGGTTAGTACATTACCTCGTTTAATACTGTAACACTTTAGATTCGCCATGGAGGAAGTCATCTAAAATGGTGGTAACATAATACCTGGGAAAATACGACCATCAGAATGAGTTCTGGAAGACCAACTTCCACACACTTAGCTACCTGCAAATTATCATATGACATTTTCATCACTCTTCACTGAATACAGAAGCAAGAAAAATAAACAAGTGATGGATCAGAACTAACCGCTGGAAAACCAAGTTCGTAAAGTCCAAATCCAACTAGTGAAACCAGAGGAACTGCAGATAATGGGCTCAGCAATCTGCACCAAAATTATGAAGGACAGTTAATTGCAGTCTAAAACGCTACAGAGCGCTTCACTAAACAGAACTTTAATTCCAGAAAGGCCTAAAATGAGACGCACTTAACGACATTGCGCCAGAGACCGCTGAAACCAAGGATGATCTGAATCGTCGACGCAATGATGAGAGCACCTTGTGTTCCCCTCATGGTTCGTACGAATTTCTTGACAATACAACAGCAAAACAAACTTGTTAGCTTACTACACCAACTCATAAGTTAGTGAGAAGACCAATTTGTTGGGCAGTAGTACCTCGTGAGGGTCTGCCACATCATTGTAACGTCCAGCCAAGATAATTGAGATTGTTGGCGCAACGAAAGTATATGAGCCACCCATCACAACAGGGAGACGAGTACCAAAGAACGTTTGGAGCAAGGTGTTTATGCCGGCCACGAACAACAGCGTCTGAATTACCGTAGCTTTCTCTTTCTGACAAGGAGGCAGGGCAACTGTCATTCAGAATTTCATATGCATGGCAAATTCAGATTTCAGGTAAGTTGGTGTAATGAACATTGCACTAAGATATGTCTATATGCATGTGGACATATCTTGTGCTAAAACATCTTATATTTTGAACCTTGCACTAAGATATGTCTACATGCACGTGAGCATATCTTATACTAAAACATCTTATATTTTGATATGGAGGGAGTAGTTGCATAGGTCTCAAGACTCACGTTTCCACCTCCCATCTGAGGAACAAGTGCGCTCGGTATGATGACAGTGGTGCCCAGCATGACGATGAAATGCTGGAATCCTAGAATGACGGCCTCGGCTGCATAAAACATAACAAGGACAAGGTGAAAAATTAACTTTCATGCCACTACGCAACTGCATAAAAAGAGGTGCTACTGAAAGGCTATCTCATTGTCAATTCAGGAGCAAAGAAGCTTCCTAGACTGGTGCAGCAATAATAATAAAAATCAATTAAAAACTTGAAGACCAGCAACAACATGAAGACACCTTTTCTACTGGTGAGAATACTATGAACAAACTGATATGCACCGACAAAAAAGACCATCACTAAGGAACAGATATGAGCTGGGAAAGAAAGCCACGAAATAAAACAAGAAGTATGGACGAAATTAAGGAGCAGCGAAGGACAAGCACAAGTAAGGGAATTTTTTAACAGCAAACTGAAAAGGCCCCTGAAGCCGTGAAGCGGGGAGGAGGAGAAGAGACGTACGCCATGGCGGCGGGCTGGTGATGCAGAAGGAGACGCTGGGCAGCTGCTCCTTGGGCGGGTGCGGCTGCAGCTCGTCGGCCTTGGGCGGCGGCGCGGCTGCCATCTTCCTCCCAACTCCCAAGAAACCTCACTTCACTCCACTCGCACAAGCTCCAAGAGAACTCACTCACAGTAGTATCGACTGCTTCAGTTAACCAGAGAATCAAACAAGCAACCGACGAAGGGCCGGGGAGAACCAGCGGGCGGTTGACTGAGTGATCTGTTGTTCTTTTCTGCTCCAAGAAGCAAGAATCCTCACAAGGAAAGGGGAGGAAGGAAGAGAGGAAAGTGATCTCAAGAACAGGGGACAAGAGAAAGAAATATGGAATCTATCTAGCGTTTGCTTTCTCTTGATCTGGCCTGGCTAGCTAATTCCCCACTACTTCTCCTCCTCCTCCTCCAAGGAATGGAATCTATCCCCCAAAAAGCCACCTTACAAGAGGCCCACCGCGCACGCTCTCCTTTCGTTCTCCCTCGCAGCAAGGAAAGAGCTCAAGCAGAACTCGCAGCAGAACAGAAAGGCAGCGTCGTCTCCCGAGGTGAAAATCTGGGCGGCAGAAAGACGGTGGCAGAGAGGCGAGGCGAGCAGCAGAGGCTAGAGCGAGCGGCCGCAGAGAACGACTGCTCTCCTGCCTCTTCCCCTTTTCCGCTTTAAAAACGGCGCCTTTGCAATGCAAGCGAGCTGGGCAGCCCTTTTCCTCGCTCGCGCTCTCACTTTCGATCGGCTGCCTTTTCTCCTATCGGATTCTCGCTGTTTCCTGTCGCTCGCTACCTCGCTCGGTGACGCTGCAGCGCTCCCCACGCCATTTCGGGCTACTCGCAACTGCTCGGCGGTTTCAGTTCAGGCTCCACAACCGTTACTGTACTGGCGCTGCACCTGCACCTGCACCTACAAGCTGCAAGGTTTACCTCTGGGAGGAAATTAAGATGAACAGCGCTGCGTTTTCTGCAGATCGACCGTGACCGTATAGTTTTGCCGAATATGCTTTTTACTGGTGCTAGGAAGGAACCTGGGAAGTGGGATGAATTGTTATGGAAAGAAAAGTGGTTGTTGAGGGAATTTATTCTCCTCTATCTTAGTAGAGACTATGGAGAGAGAGAGAGAGAGGATCATGCAAGATAGGCTGTCTAGTAAAGCAGCTCTGCCCTCAGCGCTAGGGCTTGGCAAGATTCAAGGCATGATTGGGAGAATTCCTCAGGACCATGCTGATTAATCGGATGGAAATGGCCTCAAATCTAGGCTTGATCTGAGGTGGCTAAACGGAATTTTTGGCAGTGGCAGCTAGTAGCCAAGTCCATTTGATGAATACGGAGTTAGTAGGAACAGGACATTCTCTGTCGAATAAAATACCTGTGCGGCTGCATATTCAAAGAGCGGGACTGTTCTACGATCTCCAACTATTTTTGTCATTGAGAGTGGCTACGTGGAGGAGGCATATGGGTGTTCAGCGGGACGGAGTAGCCGAGTAGTGCAGCCGCTTCATATATTTTCGGCAAGCTTTTCTTTTCATCTTAGTTTGCTACGGCCACACAAATTGGGATTTTGTCAAAGCATGTACACTCGCACAAACATTCTGAATAACTAAATAGGTTTCAAATTCCTGAAAGGTTTTAATTGGCCAAAATAACATTTCAACCTCTAGTCAGCCTACTCAATCTTACATATGTCAAGCTACTAAGTGCATGTGTTAAATTTAGCACACACAAAATATTTGCGGTTTTGCTAATTCTCAGGCGCCTAAGAATTTCTTAAGTCTCAGTCACCCATAAAAATATGCATCAGTTGCACTTTTCTGATAAAAAAGTGCAATTGCACTTTTCTGCCAGAAAAGTGCAACTCGTTCCAGTTGCACATTTTTTTGAACTGCAGTTGCACTTTTCTGAGTTGATTGAGATTTAAGAAAAAATCAGGCGCCTGAGACATAAGCACTCCCAAATATTTTTACTATTATGTGGGTCGGTGCTAGTTACGCATGCGATGCGTGTCATGGCTGCCCCGTAATCTGGTCGTGTTCATCATTAACAATGGCCGAGTTAGATTGGTAACCTGGATGTCAAAAGTCTAAAGGAAAAAGTTCATTCTAAATCTTTAACTCTAGAGGCGGGCAAGATTGAACTCTGAATTCTAAATCCCGGTCGATTGAAATCTAAACTTAGCAATCTCGGTCTGAAATGAATCTTGTACATGTTTGTGAGAGAAAAAATTAAAATAATAAAATTGCTACCGTCGCTGACAATATTGCTCGCATGTCATATCATCTTCTTTCTTAATTTAATCTTTTTGTCATTGAAGAGCGCAGCGAGCGCGTAGGAGGGATGGGCAGGGGAGGTGAGGATGTCGAGGAGGGGCGGCACCACGCCGAGCAGCACGATTCTTCTGTTGAGGGTGAGGCCGGAGAGCGTGCCGGCCGCATGCTCACGGGCCTCCAGCGCCGAGCCGCCTGAGCCGAGCGCCGGAACGACGCCCGCGCGGACGATGCACACCTTGTTCGCCAGCTCGAGGGAGAGGTTGACGAGCGTGACAGTGGCGTTGACGCGCGCCGACGCATGTCGGGGGATGAACAGCAACCGGCAAAGCGCCGCAAGCAGCCGCGGCGTGCAGAGCGCACGTTGGCGCTCAGCGCTCTCCCGCGTTGCCTCCCGGAGCACGGCCAGCTTGGACGCCACCTCACCGTGCTCGTCCGCGTCCATCACAGTCGCGACCACCTCGTCCTCCAACAGGTCCACCTCCAACTCCGCCACCTGGGGCACCTCCTTCACCACGGGCTTCATGGCCACCGCATCCTCCTCCACGTGGGTGAGGCATCACGTGGAGCCAGTCGCCTCCATCTCACGTGCCCCCTCCTTCTCCCACGCTCGCCGACGGTCATACGCTTCCATGGATTTTAGAGATGGGAGATGGATTGGGGGTATAGATGAATATGACATGCAAGCCATCTGGTCAGTGAGACGATGGATATTTCCGGTCCGGATTTGCTGTTGACCGATGTGCCAAACAGGTCTAGGGTTAATTTTAAACCAGGGTTTGAAGTTCAGGGTTTGATCAATCCGACCTCTACGAGTTCAAGGTTTAAAATAGACTTTGGGATGTCGGACATGTGTCCATCACATTAGACCGGGAGGTGAGATCTCCAGCGGGAGGGCCAAAATCATGTCCGCCCCCTAGTTGAACCCTCTTTGGGATGTCAGACATGTGTCCGTCACATGAGGGATGCTGCATCAGCGGCGCCCCCCATAACAAAATAGAAATTTGATGAATGCAAATTTAATCAAAATATTCATATTTGATTATATATTACAAAATATTTAATGAAATTTGAACCACGACTCCTAGCCCTACTCCTTCTCGTCCCAGCACGCCTCGTCGTCATCGTCATCGCCGTCCTTGTCAAGGGCCATCTCGGTGGAGGACAAGGCAGCTCCACCGGCAGTGGCTTCGGCCTAGGGTGTTGCAGGTAGAGGCGGCCGCACGGTGGGGCTAGCCGTAGCACATAGCCATCACGGATGACGATGTTGCCGCCTTCTCCTGCACGACACGGCGGTGAGTACGCGGGCCTGGTCGTTGCGTCGTGGCAAGGATGCCTGGTCGTTGCGGTGGGAGCTTGCTCTAGCACGTGCTGCTAGACACTTTGTAAGTGTGTGAGGTGGGCCATATTTTAATAAAATAACATATTTATATATATAGTTATTATACATGTTGACTATATATATGACATGGCAATTATATAGGTGGTCACTCGAAGGAAGACATCATTTGCTAGTATCAATCTCCACCCAAATCATTGCCCGATCCCCCTAATTCCAGTTCCCGAGTCTAACTTTTGCCCATCACCACAAAAAGTAAGAAGAAAAGCTAGAAAAAGGTTATGGGGCACCACTATTTAGACTCTGTTTGTTTGGGCTTCTACTTCTGCTTTTGGGTCTAAAAAGCAAAAGCCCAAACAAACACCCAAAAATTGCAAAGCACTTCCTAAAAGCGGTGGCCCAAAATGCACTGGTTCGGTGGACGCGAGCAGAAGCGAGGCGAGACCTGCTTCCCGAGCTTTTGCTGATTCCCGACTTACGTTGGACCAAACTACCCATCGCACTTCCGAACTATTACAGGCATCTTGCCATTCCACCAACCGCACCCTCCAGCCCAATCGTTACAGGCAGCTTTGCCATTTCTTTTCCTCTCCCCGAACCAGAGATGGGCTAGGGTTAGCCTCCAGTGCGCCGCCCCGCCGCCGTCCCGCGAAGGCCTCCCGCGCCACCGTCCGGCGCCGCCCTCCAGTTCGCCGCCCGCCGCCATCCCGCGGAGGCCTCCCGGGCCACTGTCCCGCGCGAGCGTCCTGCGCCTCCGGCCTCCGCCCCGCGACTCCGGCCTCCGTACGTGCCTCCGACCACCTCCCGCGCCTCCGGCCTCCATCCCTCACCTCTGTCCTCTTTCCGCGCCTCCCGCCTCCATTCTGCGCCACTGTCCCGAGCTGTTCAAGACGCCGGCGACCGGAGCTGTTCGAGGCGCCTCCGGCCACCTCCCCGCAGCACCACCTCCGCCGCTCTCCTGCAGCAACCCCGCAGCACCACCTCCATCTCTCTGCTGCTCCCGGCAACACCTTCTCCAGCGGCAAGGTGACCAATTCTACTCTCTCTCTCTTTCTATTTAGTTGCTGCAAGTTGATGATTGTGGACAAGAGATTGAGCCAGAATTGTAGTGTTGTGAATTGATGAATTGTGGACACTGATATGGACATATGCATATTATTTGTATTTATTGTCCTATTTTGCATAGATGAATTGTAGTGTTGTGAATTGATACAAACTTGCTCAAATATGTAAATGTTGATGCCATGTTATGTAACTAGATGGAACAAGATAAGACACCTAAGGCAATTTGGGATGCTTCATCGACCACAATATTTTGTGAAATCTGCAAGGCTCAAAAAGTGGCGGGAAATAGGCCTACCGCTTTCCTTAGTCCAGAGGGGTACAAGAATTTAGGTAGAGAATTTGGTATTAGGACAGGGAGAAATTACACCAAGCCACAGTTCAAAAATAAATGGGATTCGACCAAAGCATTGTACCAAGCATGGGTCTATTACACTACCAAAGCAACTGGACTTGGTTGGGATCCGGTGAAGGAAACAATTACGGCAGACGATGCACAGTGGGCTGAATTGATCAAGGTATGTCATATGCCATTTTTATGTCATATGTACATTGCAAACTAGATGAATCGTATTATTGCTATTAACTTGTTCAATCTTATGCAGGCTAACAAGCTTATTGCGGGTTTCCGGAAAGGACCTCCGGACAACTTGGCGTTGATGGAGAGCATGTTTGAGGATGCCCATGTTGATGGAACATCGGCGGTCATGCCGGGAGTGCCAAGAGAAGTGCCCGCTGATTTGGTTGATCTTGTAGGTGATGAAGGGTCGGCGCCAACACCTCCTAGTGTGAATAGAAAGCGTGGGGCTGCTAGGATTGCATGTAGCCCGGGGAAGAAAAAGAAGAATCCTATGCAACAAGACTTCAAGCGTTGGGTTGACCATTGCATTAATGAAGATAAGCCAATATCATCTACAACCCAAGTGGTTCAAGACATTGAAGCCATAATGAAAGAAGTTGTGGAATGTGGAGCACTTGAGGGTAGTGTTGAGCATTACATGGCAACAAAACTTTTTGGTAAACTTGAAAATCGAGCTTTCTTCAATACCATGAAAACCGCGGAGGGTCGGCTTCGTTGGTTGAAGATGCAATATGAGGATAGGAAGAGAAACTAGAGCTATTTTATTTTGCATATCTATGGCCATCTCATTATGTACTTGGAGATTGTATCCTTCTACCATGTTATGTTGTTATGTAACCGTAAGACTTGGAATATCCCTTTATGTATGAAGTGGTACATTTATCAATGGTTTGGTGCTGTTTTGGTCCATATAATGCTGTTTTGTCATATATAATGCTGTTTTGTGCTGTTTTATCATATATAATGCTGTTTGGTGCTGTTTTATCATATATAATGCTGTTTTGGTGCTGTTTTGGCCATATTTTGGTGCTTTGATTCATATATATTGCTGATCATGTATATTGTTGTTTGTAGATGAGCACAAGTCCGAGTAGTGATGAAAGCAACAACAATGATGACATTGAGTCCGCACTTATGGATTCAAGAAAGCGTCGTCGGCGACGGAATACACAAATGATGTATCATGTTCTTTCACACTCCGAGAAGCATCTTATGAAGAAAAAGAGAATAGAGCCAAGATACACCGGACAACAATGGGTATTTGATACCTTGGGCAACTCGAAGGATTGCTATGACATGTTTAGAATGCATAGGCCATGTTTTGATTCTTTGCATGACACTTTGGTTGAAAAATATGGCCTAGAGGGGTCAAGCCGTATGTGTTTCGAGGAGGCACTTGGAATGTTTTTATGGACTCTTGGTAGTCCACAATCGGTGTCTCAAGTTCATAACCGATTCAAGAGATCCAAGGAGACAATTAATAGAAAGTTTGCGGAGGTGCTATATTGTGTGAATCTATTAGCAGGAGATATCATCAAGCCTATTGATCCATTGTTCCCAACGGTGCATGAGAGGCTACAAGACTCTAGATTTACACCTCATTTCAATGGTGCCATTGGTGCAATTGATGGGACACACATACCAGTTATTGTGCCGGCTGCTCATATGATCAACCATGTTGGTCGCCTTGGATATTCCACACAGAATGTCATGGTTGTTTGTGACTTTGACTTGCGGTTCACCTCTATAGTTGCAGGATGGCCTGGTTCAGTGCATGACACAAGGATATTCAAAGATACATTGCTTAAGTTTCAAGCAAATTTTCCTCATCCTCCTCCAGGTATATGTTATGCTTGTGCACTATTTATTGGGTGATCTTGGTGTCATATATGCTATCATTAACTTGTGTTTCATTCAGGAAGATACTATCTAGTTGATTCAGGTTATCCCAATCAAGAAGGTTATCTCTCACCATATACAGGAACCAAGTATCATCTACCTGAGTTCAGACTAGCAAGGGGACCTACTGGGAAGCAAGAAATATTCAACCATGCTCATTCTTCTTTAAGGAATGCTATTGAGAGAGCATTTGGGGTATTGAAGCAGAAATGGCGCATCTTGCATGGTATATCGAGTTACCCGTTAGAGAAGCAGACATAGATTATCATTGCATGTATGGCACTCCATAACTTCATTCGCGATAGCCATTTGTTTGATCTAGACTTCTATCGATGTGATAGTGATGAGAACTATATGCCTCCGGGGCATGTTGTTTCCACACAAGGAGGGGACAATAGCAATGATTTGGGAGACGACCATGTTACCATGAGCCACATTCGTGACAACATAGCTAATGTTTTGTTCGCATCAACAGGAGATGACATGTAGTATTGTAGATATGCCAAGCTCGTAATTCTTTTGGGTTCATACGGAGAAGCCTTGTATTATTGTAAATATGCCAAGCTCGTAGTTCTTTTGGGTCCATATGGAGAAGCCCCGTAATATTGTAGATATGCCAAGCTTGTAGTTCCTCGTAGTTCTTTTGGGTTCATATGAAGGGGCATTGTAATATATATGTTCGACAACCTCGTAAGGTGTTTTCGGTATATGTGATGTTTTATGGTTTTTCGGATATATGTAATGCTCTATCTTTGGATAAATACATGCGTCAATTAGAGAAAAATATATATATTGAGATAATTTAGCGATTAAACACCGTAATTATGAATAATATAAGTCAACAATGACTATTTCACTTTAAATCAGCACTTATGTAACATCTTCAGTACTCAGGGGCATTCCAGACAATTCACCAATAAATCTAACAGCAACAGCTGTCAACGACACTTTTACCAAACATCAAATCTCTGTTTCCAACAGCTGCTTCCAACAGCAGCTTTCCCACAGCTCAACAGCTACAGCTGCTTCTCAAAAGCTGCAGGCCAAACAAACAGACCCTTAACCTGGTCTGATTGATGAAGGTGGAAGATACCTTCACAAGCTAGCGAGTAAGATCCATGCCTCAATCAGCCGGTTGTTGGGAGCCACGACTCGAGAGGTTTCGTGTCACACATCCTACCATGAATGAATTGCATCTAGTAGCAGAGCTGGTGGTGCTTCATTGGCTCGCCGGGCAGATCATTCATTCCGGTGACCACGACCGCTTGACGGAAGAACGGCCTCTCCTTTTCTAACCTACATACGGACTGTGGAATACTGACCGATGATCCCATCGAAACCACTGATTCTGAATCTGACGCTAGCTCAGTGCACGGTTTCTTCACCCCCTGACTTTCAGTTCCAGGGGTTGTTTCACGCGAAAGCTCTGCAAAACCGACGTGGCACACTGCCACTGACACCGGAACAAAGCTAACGATGGGTTTCAACTTATATAGAGTGTATTTCTTTATGTTCAATCCACAGGGTCGAGATCGAAATCCATCAACCTCAAAAACACGAAACCTTGGTCTGTTTATTAGTACTATATATATCAAAACCGAGATGGGCATGAATCTGGATAAGTTATGATCCAGAGGAAAAAGACAGTTTTCTGCCTATGAAGATCTTTCCTGCAGTGAGATCCGGCCCGAGCGTCATGCACAAGATTAACGGGAGAGGACGAATTCGGCGCACTGATTGAGACTATAAAACGAGAGCCTACGTCGTTCTCGTGTCGGTAGAGAGCCTTTCGCCGCCTCAAGCTAACTTAAGCTTATCCTAGTCCACCAGACCGCCATTCTTCTCGACTGGTCGATCGACCGATAGCTAGCTGGCTGGAGCGAGGGTACGTACTACGTGGCACCGCCAGACAAAATGCTCGGTGTGAGCGAGACACGTCGGGCGTCGCCGTCCAGACTTTCCGGGCTTGCACCACACTGAGTAGAATCACTCACAGTAGCTGTCTTGATCTTGCGTGACGGCGATCATCTATCTATCTGGTGAAAGCCCCCGTTTGAGCTCTGCTGTGCTGGGTTTCACCTAATCTCTGCCGATCGTCGATCGATCTATCTATTGGAGTTGGTAACAGTTCGTTGCCGCGCTTCCGGGGCGGGAAACAGTGCGGCGCGGCGGCCGAGAAGAAAGAACAAGTGGAGGGGCGCTCCTTTTGATGCGGAAACCCCGCTGACTCTGACGTGAAAATGCGGGGAAACGATTTGGGATTGGATCGATCTGTCTGTCTCGGCCGACGCAGCTACTATACTAGCGCAACCTCGAAATTCAAGCAAGATATCTGCGGTGGCGCTCGTGCGGCAGCGGCGCCCGCGCCGACGAGAGGAGGCTCCGGTGACAGATCGTTCGGATCGAAGAGATCGGCAGCGGCAATGTTGTCGTGCGAGACTGAGGTGGAGTCTGAGTGTGGTTGATTAATTAACAACACTGCTTGGCCTGTGAGCCTGCTGCTCTGTTCGTTGCTTGCTGCTTCTGTCTCTGCCCAGGGCAACGCAGAGCGGTGGTTGAGACAAGTTAAGGCGCGCCACAATATCGCACTGTAATTTTACTACTCCGCTCTACTCGTCGAAGTAAACTCCAAGGTGGAGTAGCACCAAGGATTTACATTGCTTTCAAAATATACTGTCGAAGTAAACTCCAAGGTGGAGCTAGAATGCGTTTTTTACCAAAATTTTTAAATTTCATTTATATTTTGATTATATATTATAAAACTTTGAATGAAATTGGCGTCATCAGCTTCTAGCTCTAACCCTAGACCTACTCAAGGTCGTCCCAGTCGATTTGGAAATCGTCGTCCTCTTCCTCGTCGAGAAGGACGACAGTGAAGGAGGTGGCGACCTGATAGGTGGACACGTCATCTCGAGTAGCACGACTGGTGAAAGCGTCACCGGATCGTATATGTATCTATAATGAACGGACACCCCTGAATAGTCTCAAGTTAAGAGTCCTCTCAAAGATGACCGACCGAAATCAGATCGTCCCGAAAACTAGGGTGGTGTTGTGACCGATTTTGTTGTCTAGACGACCGGACCCTAATGAGTCGTTTGCGGGCCATTTTGGGGTGTCGACTCTACATGAATACTAGGAACAGAATTGATCTACGTGCGACGTTCTCTGTACACAATTATACGACAATCTGATCTCACGTTCGTTGTTCATCAAACAATTTGATCCGAGGGTGACTAGCTGGTGTAAATGCATCGGATGGAAAAGTGTCGGATGTGTAGCACTGCTCTACTAGGAACCTCCTGGTTCGGATTTTTTTACAAATATAGCCCCCTGCACAATGCAATTGTCAAAAATGGCCCTGGCGGGAAGACAGGGAAGCGACACGTGTCCTCCCGCCATCTGGAATGGCGGGAAGTCTCCTGCGGCGACACGTGTCACATCCCGCCATCTGGAGTGGCGGGAAGTGGTGGGGTCCGCACGACGAGACGCAGGCTGTATTCGGTGTCATTTAAAAAAAAAGGCACTTCCTGCCACTTGGTGTGGCGGGAAGTCTCTTCCCGCCATCTGGAATGGCGGGAGGACACGTGTCGCTTCGCTGTCTTCCCGCCAGGGCCATTTTTGACAATTTTTTTCGGAGGGGGCCATTTTTAACAATTGCATTGGGCAGGGGCTATATTTGTAAAAAAATCCCTGGTTCGTGAGTGGGTGAGACAAAAGGAGAAGTGAGAGCACAGTGGAACTACCGATGTGATGTATAACTGAGCACAGGTTCGATTCATCATTCATCAGAGATCCAGTTCCGTTCACCTACTGGTACATCCATCCATCATGCCCCTGCTCCCGTGCTAGTGCTACTGTAGAGTACACTGCCCGTTAAGTTAACAGTCTCCTCTGAATCTCTGCAGCTACAGACCTATAATACTCTGACGAGACCAATCGCTGAATGTATGTCTGCACGTCATCATCTCCTGCAGCTATGCCATACCGTGCTCACCTGCTACACTGCAACAGACGCATTACTTGTTCGTTTGTTTGGGTTTCCAAATCATGTATAGTAGCTGAAATTTGAAATGGTTATAACAGAGACAGTATTCTTTTTTGTTGAGGGTTTAATGGGCCTTGTTAGTTCTTCTAGCGAAGTGGGCCTTTTTTAGCTTTTCCTTGATAAGTTTTTTGTTTTTTTTACGGGATTTTCCTTGATAAGTGGGCCTTGGTAGTTTGAAGCAGCCGATACCAACTTGGGCCTCCGGTACATATATCTGGATAGTGGTACTAGTGAGATAAACGGCCTCAAAAACAAAAACAAAAACTAGCGAGATCTACGGATGTACACTCCCTCCGATACAAAAAAAAACAGTCGGAGTTATACGTAGCACTTGTAGTGCTTATATTGTTTTAGCACGACAGTTTTGACGGATCGGAGGCAGTGTTATTTTTAGTACGGTGTTGTAAATAAAATTGATGAAAAAAGTAGAAGGTCGTGATTTTGAAGGAACCATCACAATGTCGGTGCGCTTGCAACCACTCTAATTAAATTAACATGTCCTCAAAAAACATGGAAACAATATGAAAAAATAAATACTATTCAAACATCTTAAGTTTCACTTTGGGTCTTGTTTCATGCTATTTGAAAAGAAATGATAAATCGGCTGAAAATAATACAAATGAGCAAAAGTAGCTATAAACAGATAAAACTAAAACAGATAATAGTTGTGTGCCCAGGGGGGTAGATGCCCCCCTCTGGCAACCACACAATCGCCAACAAGGGAATATGTTACTTGTGCAACAAATTACTATGCATGATTAGCCCAATGTAACAAAGTTGAGTATTGTTAGTGCCGAGATGGAAAATAACATCATGTGAAACATTTAGCATTGTTCAATGGGCCGAATGGTAGGGTCTTGACTTTTGTCTATTAGTATCATGCATTCACAAGTCCATGCAATATTTTTCACAAGCACTTTGTAGAACTAAGTTATGTTCCCAAAAACTAGCACAAACCATATGGTCTCACTGATTACTATCGCGCTAGACTACAAGGCACATTGTTATCCGTGTTATTTGTGGTTTTTCTTATAGTTTGGATTGAGGTGCTACAATTCTGGGAAACTATTGTGCCTGACACACAAGGATAATCATACACTATCAATGATTGTCATTACCAGCAATGTCTTTGTTTTATACAACATGTGTGTTAACCCTGTGCTCATACCTCTAAGCAAAATGTATGGTAGATGGATGGTGGTAGCTATCCCCCGTGGCAGCAAATCCACACTCAACTTATACACTTAAGCATTGGTCATTCTGTATGGTCTATATGTGAGAAAATATTAGAGTGGTACCATTTTGTGCCACACTCCTTACACTTGCTTAAAAAGCCCTATTTTGACACTTAAAAAATTAAATAAAAGCATACAAAGGCGAAAATAGTCTTTTGCACTAAAAAATTTACATGCCAAGATGCACTCATGTAGAAAATATCATCATATTATTATGAATTATGCCATGCATTACTTTGATCATTTAATTTCAAATACATGAATGTTCATATACATGATATGCTTTTCCGAAGAAATTTTGTAAAAAATTGTCATATTATAAGTTTGTTATTTTTCTTGACAACTAGTACACATAAAAAAATACAAGACTATATATTTACAAATATCTTCATTTTCTATGTTTTTTCAAAATAGTAGGCATTGGTATTGATAGCAACATGTTAAATCTTCAAGTTTTTTTGTGCCAACTGCATTTAATCCTACTTTGACATCTTATAATTATGTTTGTCAATTTTTATTTTAGGACCGTACTAAACACACTTGTAATTAAAATTAGAATTACTGTCAAAAAATTTGAATAAAACTCATCTTAATGGGAAGGAGTAACTACTAAAAGTGAGAAAATTCAAAATATTAGAGCATTTCCCCTCAAATATGGTCTATTTTGTGAAAATTGGAGTGATTCCAAATTGCAACACATTCTTTGCACTTGGATAAAATTGTTATTTTTGTCACTTAAGAACAGAAAACCTTTTTTGTTAAAAAAAAATGAAAACACCCTTTGGCAATTATTGTTATACATGCCATAAGACGTTCCTATGTGCTAAATATAAACACATATTGATGAAGTATATCATGAATATGACCAGGATCTTAACCATTTGGCTTGAAACTAATGAACATTCATATATTGTAGTATCTTTAATTTAAAGACTTCTTCTTTCAAAGAAATTCAGTTTCCAAGTATTTTTTTTTTGCCAAAAAGTACAGGTAAGAGGGTTCCACACACAAAAATTGTATATTCTAAAGTTTTCTTCATTTTTATGATTTTTTTAAATGGGATAAAATGGTCGACATGACTATTCTTAACAACAAGTTGAATATGCGACAACATCGTATGGCATTGGCAATCTAATAGGATGTACTTTCTGTGAAAACTCTAGTGGTCCTATTATATTCTGTATTAATTTGTAGTTGCTTCACACCAATTTTTTTATTTTATTTTGTGCACTTAACAAATAAATTTATGTGACCCTTAAGTTGACCCAAAATAGATTTTGTTTAACCAAATGTCATTATAAGATTAAGTTCTTGTGTAGAATTAGATGAAATGATTAGTTCTCAGAAGATCAGGTTGTTGCTGATCACTCAAACAAGTGATGGTGCATACTAAACTTTTAATCGCCCTTAGCATGTACGGCCGATACGATTATCACCCAAAGAACACATCGCGGATGGAGTACTGATGTCGTCCTTCGAACAAAAATGGTGCAAGTAATTTTTTGGCGTGCAAGTTTTGCCAAAAAAAACAGGGGGCATGTGTTGATGACCGTTTTTGCTTACACAGAGGTGTCACAAAGATGCGTTAAATAGAAAAATGTTGTGCACGAAAGTTGTGCGTCTCGTCGAGACATCAACTTTGTTTTTTTAACATTTCAATCCAAAGTCGTTTTTGTAGCCTCCTGAGCCAAAATACACTGAAATTGGGTATTATTCATTTGATCAGACATTCAACGTCCAAGATACGGTCAAGTGCGTAAGGGAAAACGCGCTATGTGTCTGATCGTTCGGGGTATACTTTGCGACATACAAGTGAGGAAATAGGGTATCTAAACGGTCTCCTTTGGAAAAAAAAAGTATAAAATGAAAGTTCATCGTTTTTATGAGGCAAACAACTTTGTTGTTCAAGTGTTTTCTATCTTAAATCCTTCTGACTCTCAAATCTAGCAATTACAGACGAGTCGAATCTGACTGACTTGGTACCAAATCAAACATCTTTAGTTCGGATTGAACATAAGGCCTCGTGATGGGTTCAGTTGAAAAATGTTTAACATGATAGTTGTTCATTAGTTTTTTTAAACGAGGAACTTTGCTTTTAAAGTGATTTCGATCCAAGATCGTTTACTGACTCAAAAAGGGCACGAAAGGTGCAACCAATTTTAGCTGAATAGTTTGAAAAGTTCAGACCAAATCATTTGAATAGTTTGAATAGGTTGAATAATTGGCTCTGGATTTGATTATTTTCATAGTACAATGCATAGTACAATTGTGTCATTGTTTCAGCTATCAATCACGATACAGCTGGACGGTGAGATGCTTTTACAGTAGATGAAAAGATAAAATGAAAGTAGTAGGGCAGCCCAACCCTGTGCCCACATGTCAGCCGGGTATCCACTGGATATCCATGGAGCAAATTTTGAACACTCACAAACTTCACGTGTAAAGAAATACATCGCGCAACACATTCCTGTCTATAACGGAACAACCATTTAGAAGCAAAACTACAAACCATACACAAATTTAATGAAATAAAAATTAGAGAAAAGGAAAAGAATGCAAGAGAAAATACAAGAAAAAACAAAACTAAATGAAAAATGAAAAAGGAAAAAGAGTTGGGAAAGCATCCAAGGTGTGGGAGAAAGCACGCTATCTGTGTCCTTTTGTGTAATTGGTGGAGAACCAAATCACCCGGATCAGTGACATGGCAGTGGGAAAAGAGGAAGGTCGTACGAGACAAAACGACTCGTGGCGCTCGCGTTCCGAACTTCCGATCGGGATGAGCCTTTTTTATTTTACATTGTAATACAAGTTTCATTTAAATAATAAAATCGAGTTACAAGACACGTTTATACCGAACTAGCATAACTGAAAAGATAGGATAAACCTATGCAAAAAGCCAGCGCCTATCCTTCTCTCCGACAGCACCGAAGTGACCACCAAAAGGATGGGATACATATCACCTCTTCACCTGAGCTCGACGCGGCTCCATCGCTGATCAGCAGCTTTACGGACCTCCAAAGTACTTTGTCAGAAGCAAAACCATTACTGTTGAAAGAATCAGACCGAGGCAACATATCCCCGGACACGCCTTCGAACTCCAGAATGACACTCTCGCACGACTACGACGTCGAACGAGAAAGCCAAGACTGCCAGCCTCCAACCACATACCCAGCACCAACACAGGATACACCATCTTCCAGTTGTCACTTGCGCAGACAACAGTCTCCGCGTACTTCTGGACGACACATCCTCCCTGCTCCATCATGACGTCGGAGACAACGCCGCAACAACGGGGACAGAGAAGAAGGAGAGACACACCTAATGGGGTCGCCACCACCGCCTCGCCGACACCATACATGAATCCTAAACCACCGATGTGAAAGATCGGCAAGCACACGATGTCACAACTTTCGAGACGTCACCATAAAGGAGAACGTTGGTGTGGGAGTAGAGTTGAGACAGATTTATTTACCTAGGCGGCGCTCCCACCACCCAACAACGCACCATGCGAGAACTATCCAAACCATGATCACCCTGAAAAACAGAGAAGACAGGGACCCTCTCCCGAAGCAGCGAGCGGAGGAGAGGAGCCCAACTTAATCCGTAGATGAAGATCAGCGGAAAACAATCGCCTCCTGGACCGATCCGCCTCTCCTGACGGCGGTGGCTAGGTGTCTCACAAATTACTTGCCGGTGTATCTGACAATTGCGATATGCTCCGAGATAGTCTGGGGATGAGCCTTTGGTCTCCTCCGACTCCGCGTGCAAGACTTGTTCTGAGATGTACTGTACATAGAGATCAGACGCTGGTATATATCCCCTATAGCCACATCGGGTGCGTACGTCGTATAATCGACAAGACCTGAAAACCGGAAGCCACGCCATCAGATCGATGGAGCCGGCGAAACCTGAAGAACCGAGCGACGTCATAGTCCCCGGCACCATCGCGCCGTTCCCCGTGCTGGTGCACCGCATCAACGACAACACACAGGCGCTTTTCAGCATCTCCGACAACACGTCGCGCGCCGTCAACATGCCGGAGGTCAGCGGCAGGTACTTTCCGACGTCCTACGGCTGGATCCTGGTGCTAGGGCACCCGCCCGCTTGGGAGGCTTTCCTATGGAACCCACATAGCGGCGAGAGGATCCAGCTGCCGGACATGGAGGAAACCGCCGACGAGATTTCGGATAAGAGCTGCTGCTGCCTACTCTCCGATGATGTCGCCTCCCCGACCTGCGGCGTTTTCATCTACGACAGCGCGAGGACCAACATGTGGTACTGCCGCGTCAACGGCGGCGGCGGCGGCTGGCTCTCGTACGACTACGACATCGGCTCGAAGTACGTCCCGGACGAGACCTACCAGGACGTCGTCGAGCAGAAGAAGACGTTCCACACCATCGCGTCATTCAAGGGCAGGTTCTACTTCGACGAGTCTCCGGCACGCTCGAGTTCATCGGGGACGGCGGCGACGAAACCGAGTTGCAGTTCGGCGACATGGATGTCGGATGGGTGGAGTTCCCCCAAGGTTCGGCCGCCGCGGACATGTTCATGCTGGAGTCCGGCGGTGAGCTGTTCCATGTGTGCGCCTTCTACACCCTGCCGTGCTTGGACGCGCCCACGGGGTTCGGCGTATACAGGATGGACTTCTCGGAGCCGGCGTGGCGCAAGACGGACGACATTGGTGACAGGGTGTTCCTCCTGCAGGGGGCGTTCAGCGCGTCGTCGTCGTGCTCGGCCAGCGAGTGCGGGCTGACGAGGAACCGGGTTTTTACTGGGTAAACAGCCGGGTGGACGTCCGTCTCTACGTTTTCGATCTGGATGACGGAGGAATCACGACGGTGCAGCCCTGCCAGGGGACGCCCGACCCTCAACCGAGACCTCCCTTCTGGATGCTGCCGACTGCATCTCCGACCATCTCCTAGGTCCCACAGGGCTGGGCTGCCCTACTACATTCATTTTATCTTTTCATCTACATTTATCCGGGGTGGTGCGGTATCATATGATTATGTTTTGCTTAATTAGAATGAGCGACTATGATCAGAGTTATCTGGAGTAGAAATAATTACCAGTGCAGTACTTTTGTGTTGTTTTGCACGCAACATCAATCTATCTATACCTCTTATAAAGCAAAACCCCACTAAATTTTCTATCTTCACATGCTGCATAGCCACATCACCACATATTCATAGCCGTCCGATTGTAACCATCTGACCGTCTATTCTTTTTATTTCCATCACCGCATGATCAGCCTGGCTCAAAACCGTCACGGGTCCCGTTCCTCAAATTATATTCCCTTCCACCGGAACCATTGCATGCAATAATCGCTCCACAATACATCCATTACTCATGGTAGGGCCTAATGTGATTAAATCCGTTAATGCAATTGCTCCACCAGAACTGAAGCATACATAGTAAGTACTACGTGGGTTTTAAATCCCGTTCTACAGACCTGTCCAAAGGAGTCCATATGCAGCCCCTTCCCCTCCCGTCTCTTCCACTCCTTCCTTTCCGTGGAAACTTCTTGAATATTTGCCCGGATTCGTCTCCCCTTACAGCTGTCCGGCGAATAACTTCTTCCTAGGCGAGATGTCCAAAACATCACCTTCCAGCGATTCCATGTTTCACTCCTGCGAGAGCTTGGATGACACCGCTACGGTCAAAAGGTAAGGAGTTGCATCTCCATCGGATCCCCATGCCAGTCATGAGAATATGAGACTCACCACTGTCGTAGACTTTCCTAGCGGGAAGGATGAGGTAAAGAGCTGCATCGCCAGTCCAAGAATGCTTTGAAGGTGTGTGCGCAATGTCCTTTCTCATGTACAGTCTTCTTCATGTAAATTCATTGATCTCTTACAAATGTTTCTTTTATATCTGTATGGTCAATATTGTGCAAACAATTGTGCCTATCCTTTTATGTATAAGATGATCTGCAGGTTCAGTTTATTCTCAAAAGAAATCTGAAGAAACAATTTGTTTTCACTAAACGAGATATCCTCAATCGTATGGCATCTTATAATTTGCTACAATGCTTCGTCAGGTATGATTGGTTCTGTTTGGCTGTGATAGTTCAATTATTATGTCCGGTTATAGTTTGCAAGCCTGATCCACAGCTTACTGCTCTAAAAGAACTAATACCTCAGTCTCAAAATATAAGACGTTTTGGTAGTGTATTTTAGCCCACCAAAACATCTTATATTATGATACAAAAGAAAGTATTTATTTGTGTATAGCATAGGAAACAAGAAACATTATCGGTATCAGGTATGTGCCAGTGCCATCAGTGTTTAAAAAAATAGATGAAGCTTCCACCATATGACATTAGCAATGCTCTTTGTATTTTAGGTAAAAATGGTGTATGTGTTATACTAACCACTCAAGAGTTAAGGTTATAATTTTTCCTTGCGTTTCTTTTTCAGATATTCTTCCGGGTATGGAATCGGGTTGCATTGTATGTATGGATGCACCGATTAGATGCATGGGATCATATGACCGCAATGAGCTAATGTTATATTGTAATAATGATCATTACGAATTTTGTATGGTCGTCCCATTTTTTGTTGTTCTAAAAGTTATCTTTTAAAGTTAATTAACATACTTTATTTTCCAGTTGGGTGGCCCACTACATATGGAAAAATAGTACATGGTTTAGTATGTAGTTCAAAGGATCCTACACTACTAAATATTTGCCCTTCCAAGTACTTATTAGTTTTAGTTCTTTTCTGTTCTCCAACATCATGATTTTATTGATCAATTATGATGATAAAGAATTAAATGCCTCTACAATTGTATATCACATTCTTTATTTTATTTCACATCGGCGTACAACTTATTTTAGGAAAAATGCATCATACAATGCCTGCCGCAACGCGCGGGGTATCTTCTAGTATCTAATAATGGTTCATGTTGTATTTTCCTGTTTTTGTGGAGTCATTTGTAATCGGTTTCTCCATTGCTGAAACTAGATGGCACCCTAATAATGGTCCATGTTGTATTTTCCTGTTTTTCTGGAGTCGTTTGTAATCGGTTTCGCCATTGCTGAAACTAGATGGCACCCCGCGCGTTGCAGCGGGGTTTTTATAAATTAATTGGAGTGCGAAAAGAAGATACAATTAGGGAAGATCAAACAAAAAGACCAGAAAAAATGGATGGTACATTTTTTGTTTGTTTTGAGAAACATAGTACAAACGCAGACGCTCACATACACGCGCGCACACTCACCCCTATGAACGCACACCCTACCCCTATGAGCACCTCCGAAATACTGAGTTGGCGGATCGAGTCTTGAGATTGACGAAGTCACCACGGACGCCTCACTGTCGACGGGAACGTCGCCTCCCACTGAAAAAATATTCCGGCTAAATGCAACAGACAGACGTCAAACCTAGGGTTTGAACTCTGATGGGCTGAGGGTACAACCACCCTGCTAACCATCCAACCACAAGTTGATTTGCTGGATAGTACAAAATTGAGTGATACTTTGAGGTGATTCACCAATTTACAGTGTATAGTAATATTTCAATGTATAGGGGGTTTAGCTTCCATGTTCAGTATTTTAAAGTATAGTCCATGTACATGTTCAGGTCGGGATCCATGTTGGAAGTTTCAATATTATTTTCCTCTCATGTAAAGCGCCAGCATATGGAGAATGGCTAATGTGTGTGCCACACATCCTTTTAAGGGAAAATATATGCAATATATATTTGAATAGAAGAACTATAGGGGTTTAAATCCCTTTAAAAAGTATAATTCAGATACATATTTGAGTGGGGAAGTTTTGGAATTCTTCTCCTCGTATGAAAAACACCAACAATAGAGAATGGCTAATGAGTGTGCCATGCATCCTTTCTTAGAAAAATATATCTGTAAATTAAAGAAGAAAATAGAAGAGCGAGTTCAAAGTAGGATACTTACTAACATGACATATTGCAATATCTATACCTAATAATAAAGGAAGGAAGCTTTCCTGCGGTACGTCAATTAAATTGCCCCTTATGTTGAGAGAAATTACCCATGCTGCCATCCATAAGTTACATACCGTTTCGTTTAATTATTCTCTCTTGGGTGTGGACGGAAGAATAAAAAGAACGCCAACGCTCTTTGCCGTCGGCCGTCTCCCAGCCTTCGACGACGTCCTGCCTTCTGCTGACGCCCCGGCCTAGCGTCGCCGCCTGGAAAAGCCGTCCCTATAGCCGGAATCTCCTACGATCCTGATTCTGCACGACCGCACGGGTCCGGTTACAAGGAATGATAAGCTAGCCATATATACAAGTGCCTGCGGCAGCCTTCCTGAAGATTTTTTTTCCTTATCCGATCATTACAGGAAAAAATGAGAGCATCCAGTGCAACCTCTGCTCAAGTGGAACACGCAGCTCGTTGACCATGCGATCGATGGTGTATTAGTGTGGAAGCTGCACAGGACGGACGGCGTCACGGGCCGTACGTCATGCTGCCGAACCTGTATTCGCGTCCTAGGAGGAGCAGCTACTGCCAATCTGCCATGCCGCGATCAAGATGATTGGGAAGGCGTATGTGAGAGAGAGCAAATAGATCCAACTACGAGCGTGGTTGTGGACGCCAAGAGAGAGCAGCGGCTAGCGCCGGCCGATCCATTGACGAGCATGGTCGTGTATGCCAGGGGAGAGCAGCTAGCGCAATTTCGACCCAACGACGAGCGTGACCGCGTTCGCCATGGGAGAGCTAGCACAGTTCAGTCTGAACTCTGAAGATGATTGTATTTGTGGACGCCGGGGAGCACAGACAAATATGGGATTCAGTCAGTCTCACATAGTACGCCTAAGGGAACAGCAACCACCGAAAGATCAACGTTTTCTGTGCTGACTAGGTCAAAAAAGTATGCTATTGCCTACGGTTTAAATCAAAAACCTCCGTTGTTGTGTCTAATATAATTAGGTAAAGTCTACATGTAACAATACACATGTGTCAATGGATAAGCTATCGATATGCTTGTCAATCAATCGAGGTTAAAAAACTCTCCACATAAACTATCTCAATCCTATTAGATGAGAAAACAACATTTGTACATGATAAAAGTGTGTTCACTGGATCTTTCGGTGGTATTTTCCTCTCCCGTTGCAATGCACGGGACGGTATTGACATTTATCATGCATAAATCATCATATTAGACATGCCAAAGCTAACCGGACAAATAATAATCATTAAAAAGACAATTGTAGCGAGTACCTGCATCGAGATACGGAGGAACATGGATTCGAATGAAACCCCTTTTGGATTGATGGTCCAAGCTTCAAAGCTGATGTCAAAAAATATTCGACATTCCACAATTACATTGATCGGGGAAATACCACAACAGATAACTGGACAATAATGCTTCATTTTCTCACAGTTTCCTTTCTTGAACACCATGATAGGTTTATTACTATACCTGCAACAACACAAAGGGCAAATACAGAACCTGTATCAAGTCAGAAATGCACAATGAGAACGTATGCCAGGGACGAGCTTCATCCTTATTCTTTGATGCAGGAAGGCAAGCAAGTTCATACCGCACCAAGCCATGGCAAGCAAAAGGATGTCAGGTGGATGGCGCCATCAGAGATAACCGACACATATTGGAATGGGGAGAAGCTGTACTATAATTGAAGAAAGATAAGAAACGACATTAAAAAGGATGAACAATGTCAATTTATTGACTTGGTGATGCTCAGCGTAAATTGTGCCAACAGAAGTTTGGAACGATGGTGGCCGGAGAGAGTCAGCAGACCTGAGTTGTCAGTTAAGGCAATTGCAATTATTGCACTTAGAAACTCCCTCCCCGGTCGCCCCCGCGCGGCGACTCCGGAGGGCTCCAAACTCTAGCCGCCAGAGGCAAAGTCCGGCGCGCCCCCGGTCGCTGCCGCTACCGGCGCTGGCGGCGGTGGCGGCGCCCTGCCTGCCAGTGCGGCGGAGGGCCGAAGGCGGGCCTGCGGAGCCGAGACGCCTGTCTCGACCGCTGGCCGCGCAGTTTGGTGCTGCGCTCGGCGGCGGCGTCCTAGACGCGGTGGGGCGACGACGACGAGGTGCAGGGGATGGTGGAGAGGTTGGTGGCACTGCTCCGGCGGCGGCGCCCTGGGGCTGGGGCGAGCGGCGCATCTGGGCCCATTCGGGCCCGATCTGGGCTAGGCGGGCCCGCCCGCCCAGGACGCGGTTCGTGGCCTGCTGCTGCTCGGCATGGCGCAGTCGGCTTCTGCTTGGCACTGGTGGCGGTGCGGCGACCTCCGGGGCGTGGTGGCCTGAGGTGGGGTGATGGCTGCGACGCGGGGGTGGCCGCGGTCGTGGCAAGGTGGAGGGGTGGAGTTCGGTGGTGCGCGCTGCAGGCCCTTGCGGCTCGTCGTATTCCTGTCTTCCGGGCTCCCTTCGTGGCGCGTTGGATGTCCCTGTGCCGAGGAGGTCGAAGCTGCGGGCGCCGGCCGCGGAAGTGGCAGAGGGGTTGCGGCGTCCCTACGTCCATGGCTCCAAGCGCAGGAGGCGCATGTTGGCGGCGGCACGACCCAGTGTGGGCGAGGGACAGTGGACCAGCTCTGAGGTGGGGAATGAGCAACTGCCGAGCGAAAGCTTGCCTCGGCCGGGGCTGGCAGCGACGGCGCCCACGGGCGTCGCCACCTTCTTGAAGGCGTTGTCATGGTGGTTTGCCCGTCTCCCCCGTTCCATGCTCCGGGGGAAACCCTCGATCCGGGATTTACCGATCAAACGATGTTGATGGGCTTGCCGTCATCTCCCTCTTGAAGGCATCGTTCTTGGAGTTGGACTAAGCTGCAGGGACCGGTGGAGAGGTGTGGTGGTGTTGTTGGTGCTCTCGGCGTGGTCACGACGCTCGAGCTCCTACGGAAGGGCCGGAAGCTCTCCTCTGAAGACGGCTAATGGTCGGGCTAGTGCCAGGATGCCTCCCGGGTGTCAGACTCGGCTTCGTGATGCCATTCGATTATGCTGTTGGTTGTTGCGTAAAACCTCGGCGGCGCATGGCCCTTCGTCCGGGTGTGGACTCGGCAATGTGTTGCTCTTCGGCTGCTCCAGCACCATCATGCCTAATCTCGGCTGACTGAAGCTCTTCGTCTACGGCGGTGATGACCCTTGTGCGCTAGCGTCCAACGCTAGTCGGGAGACGATGGATGTCGAAGGCTCTCCCTGCGGGGTTGTTTGCTTAGTGTCATGTTGTGTTTCTTTATTTTTCCTCTGCAACTTCTGTAATAATTCGCCGGTATTTGTGCCGGTTCCCTCTTAATAGAAAAGGAGCGGTGCTCGCTGTTTCCGTCAACAAAAAAAAGTCAGCAGACCTGAGTGACATGAGGACGACGACGCGAATGCATCCATTCCAGTAGTTGTTCTCCATGGCGTGCAGGAATAAAATATGCAAGGAGGTGAGAAGATGCACTACCCCAAACGGAGAAATTCCTGACGGCCATATGAAATTCTGACGGTCCCGACACATACGTCAGGAAAGAATGTGTTCTCCTGACGTGGATGACACTCCGTCGCGAACGATTGAAACTTTCCTGACGAACAGTCGAATGACCGTCAGGAATCGCGTGGGCCGTCACGAACAAAGAAATGAATCGCTACGGGCTGCTCCAACCATCAGGAATGTTTGCCCCGGCCGTCGCGAACCTTAGCAGGTCGTCAGGATTCGTTTTTTGGCTCCTGCGCGGGCCGTCTGCGCGCGAAGTGTGAGGGGGAAAAAATTCGTTCGCGCGAAGAACGGGCCTTTCGCGACGTGGGACGGCCCAACGTCAGGAAAGATCGTCCCTAACCGCCTACTCATCGTCGTGGGCGTGTTCTTCCTTGACTCTATCTCGATATATCCGCGAAAATAAACAGCCCCTCAGGCAAAAACAGCTCGCCGCCTCCGCCGATCGATCTAGCAGTAGCAGACGCAATGGCCGCCGCCGCCCACCCGTTTTGCTGCCTTCCCTCGTGGAGGTAGCCGGTGCGACGTTCGACAGTCTCCTTCTCTCATCTCCCAACGCTGCTCTGTCGCCGTCGTCACCTCCCCGGCTCTTCACCCTCGAAGGCGGAGCTCGTGCCTGCCTTTTCTCCCCGGCTTCACCTCGGCATCCAGGTCAATATCCTCCTCTCTGCCCTCTTCTGATCTCAATCTTTAATCTCTTATCTAATTCATCCTTTCTATTTTCTGAACCAAGCAGCAGCAGACCTCTGGTTACCCATCGTCGGAGCCCTCGGATTGAACGGAGCAGCTGCAATCTTCCGTTTCCAGTAACAGTATCCTCTTCCCAGATATTTTTCTGCTCCCAATTTGTACTCTCTTTCTTAGTCTGTCTATCATCCCGCAGAAATCGGTCTGCTCCCCACTGCCGCTGCAAAACTCCACGGCCGGCCGGACTGCTGCTTGTACTTGGACGAAGGTGTACAGCTTCTGGTACTTGTACACTGGTACGTGCCGACGAATCCGTTCTGCATTGGGATTTTCAGTTGTCCATACAATAATGTTATATTCTTGGGCGGAAGCATATCTGCTACATGGGATCACTGCCTTGGATTTTTTTTTTTTTGAATTTAAAAGGTAGAGTTGTCTCTACCTTATTCAAGGACAGTAAAGTTTAATTACAAGGTGTTGCCGTAAGTACGGCGAAAAGGAAAACCAAAACGAAGAAAACTCCGAAAACGAAAAGAAACGAGAAAAATACAGCAATGTCAGTTGCAAGTCAGACAACAAATTTGTCAGCCCAGATTTTAATCTCGGCGTTATGTTTCCGGGCTCTGGTCTCCCATAGCTGAAGATCTTCCCTTATCCCTTCCAGCAGCACCGCGAAAGGGACTTGTTTCTTGTTGAAAATCCTATTGTTCCTTGCTTTCCAGAGATTCAGAGCACAGGCAGCTACGCAAATAGGCCAAGTTTTCGAGTTGGTCATTGTTGCGCTCTGTATAAACTGTGTTATAGAATTGGATCGCCATGCGAGCTGTCTAAGGTTCAGCTTCTCCCAAACTTTCGACGCCTCTTCGCAGTGTAGTGTGATATGATGAATTGATTCAGTGGCCGGGCATTTGTCACAGCCTGCCTCATTCGTCCAGCATTTCTTAGTCATATTGTCTTTGGTGTTGAGACGCCCCTTGTATGCCAGCCAAAGGAAAATCTTGTGTCTCTTTGGAATTGGCTGTAGCCAGATCCATTGTTGATGGCTACATCTTTGCCCCCTGTCTGAAATTAGCCTGTAGATCTCCGCTGTCGTTGGTGCTTTTTCTGTGGAGATGAGTCTCCTCTCGTCATTCTGTTCTGTAGGGTTTGGGTTGTTGCTCCCCAGGCAGTCTAGCAGCTGAATCATCTCGGTCTCTGCTGTGACAGTTAGCGGTCTGTGCAGCTCGATGGTCCAAGCGTTGTCTGAAATCTGGGAGGCAATTGTGCATAGTGGATGAACAGCAAAAGTGTAGAGAACTGGGAATAGCGCACTGAACCTGCCCGCTTCATTCCAATGATCGTTCCAGAATGCAATGGTTCTCCCACTCCTGAATGTGCACCTTGTCGTTTGTTGTATCAGGTTAACTGCGGGGATCAAGGAACGCCAAAATGGCGTGTCATTTGGTGTTACCTCGTTTGGAATGTGCTCAGATAGGTACCAACGTGACAACCAGGAAAAACATGGCCCTCCTCCTCCAGAAAGAAGCTTGGCAGCTAGGTTGGCCATTAGCGCGGCATTGTGTAGCTTTAGGTTGCGTACACCAAGCCCCCCCTGCTCCTTCGTCATGGTGACCAGCTCCCATGCGACCAAGCAGTGACCTCCTTTTACTGTCTCCTCGTTCTTCCAAAAGAACGCCCGTCTCCTTTTGTCCACAGCTTCAACGGAGACCGTGTCCCAGAGAATGCATGCCATGAAATAATTAGGTATGGCTGTTAGGACCGCGTTAACCATTTCTAATCTTCCCCCTCTAGTTAACATCTGGGGCATCCATCCTGGCAGTCTTCTGTCAATTCGTTTGAGCACCGGTTGCAACATTTGGTTGTTGATCTTGTTTCTAGATAGAGGTAGCCCAAGGTATGTGCATGGCAGCGATGCAACAGTACATCCCATTGTGGTTGCGATTTGATGTGCGGTATCTGCGTCCAAGTTTAGTGGTACCAACGTACTCTTGTGGTAATTGATCGTGAGGCCACTAAATGCAGCAAATGCATCCAGGATGAGTCTCACGTGCTGTGCCTGCTCTATCGTCCCTTTGACGATGAGCAGCGTGTCATCCGCATACTGCAGTACAGGCAGGGGAGCACCCTGGAGAATTGGATGCTCCAGAAATCCATTTTCATATGCTTTCCTCAGCATTTGCTGCAGAACATCTGCGACAATGTTGAATAAGTATGGTGATAGGGGGTCACCTTGTCGTACCCCTCGTCTGATTTGAAAATTTTCGCCTAGTGCCCCATTGATTAGTATCTGGGCCTGCGACGTTGTCAGCAACTCCTTTACCCACCCGATCCATTCTTTTGGGAAACCTCTCTTCAGCAAAGTGTGTAACAGTGCTTCCCAATGGATTGAATCAAACGCTTTCTGGAAGTCCAGTTTAAGTACAAAGGCTGGCAGCTTGTTTCTGTGCGCACATTGGATCATCTCGATTGCGGTTGCAAAGTTTTCAGTGATGGACCTCCCCTTCACAAAGCCAGATTGCATCTCGTCCAGCAGTCCACTCATCCTTGGCTGCAACCTATTGGCTAGAACTTTGGCAATGAGCTTCGGAATGCTGTGCTGTAGGGAAACTGGCCTGTAATCGGACAGTTGCATGGGATCTTGGCATTTCGGCAGCAGTGTTATGTATGCAATGTTCAGGCCTTTAAGATCCACCCTTCCCGCGTGGAATTGTTCGAACAGTTCAGATAGTTTTGCTTTCAGTTCACTGGCATATTTTCTGAAGAACTCTGCCGTAAAGCCGTCCGGCCCAGGGCTTCTGTTTGGCGGTGCTTTTGTGATAGCCTTTTCAATTTCTGACCAGGTGAACGGTTGACTCAGTGGCGCAAGATCCTGTGTGTTCTCTTGGTACAGGGTACTCAAGTTTAACGATGGTTCCCACTGTCTGGTTTCTGCGAATAAAGTAGAGTAGAAATCTGTCGCTAATTTCAGTTTCTCCTTATCATCGAAAATCTCCTCGTTGTCATTTTTCAGGCATTTGATTCTATTTCGTCTGAATCTGTATGTAGCCATCGTGTGGAAAAACCTGGTATTCTCGTCGCCTAGGTTGCACCACTTGATTTTAGCTCTCCTTCTCCATCTCATGCTGTTCTGTGTTGTGATTGCCTTGATCTTCTGTGTACTGAGATGGCGCAAAGCGAACTCGCCGTCAGAGAGATGCCTCCATTCTTCCACTGCATCCAGATACGTAAGCAGGTGGTTGTTGTTTGCAAGCAGTGTATTATCTGATATTCTTCCCCTTAACCAGGACCTCGTTGCTGCTCTGATTGACCGGAGAATGTAGTTAATCTTTGTTGCCACCGCCATTGTGAAAGTGCATGGTTGTCCCCATGCATGGTTTTGGTAATTAATGACAATCCTTATGGCCTAATGTTTGCTTTGAGATATACTTGTAGATCTTGTCCATAGGAAAAGATTGGAGTTCATGTGTTGGACTCTAGTAGTTTACATGATGATCAATGCTCTACTCAAGGGTTTATATGAAGAATGGTCATGTGAAGAGTTGAGCTTATTGCAAGTATGGCTTGGAAAAGAAGATTGAGTGATCAATCATGTTTTACCCCAAGCCATCATACATATCAAGAGAAGAAGATGAAGCGCAAGATCAATATGATGCATCTCGAAGATATCATTTGATTGAAGCTTGCAAAGGAGTCATGAAGACGATGCTTAGCGAGGCCCTCCCATAATGGAGTATGGGGGAGCATTTGGAGAAGTCTTCATCAAGCATGTGCTAGCAAGCACAATCAAGAAAGGTGTTTCAACTTGAGAGAGTCAAGATCGTCATCATCGAGCTCAAGTGGAATGCGCAAGGCAAAGGTATGATCTTGATAGGTTTTCTATTTTACCGGTCTCATGGTGTTAGTGGGAGACCGGGTTTTAGGATAGACGGCGTACTATCAAGAGGGGCTCTCAAGTGAGTAACTTGATCGCATCGTTGTGGAGAGCTCAAACCTTTGCATACTTGGCATATCATATTTCTTGGTTCTTATTTGGCTTTTATGGTGGTGAGGAATTAGAGCTTGGTTCATCTCCATGTCAAGCTCTAGTTCATCGAAAACGGTTTTACCTTGGAAAACTAGTTGCGTTTTCGGTGGCGGAAATATTGCCGGTTCAACCGTGAGGAAAGTCCCACACCTTGCCATGTGTGGTGATTTTACTCTATTTATGGGATGCAATATTTTCACTTTTTGTAGCCTTCTCCTTGTCGGTACCTTTCCAACGGAGTTGGTCTCACCTCATTCGGAGTTCATTTGCAAAAGTTATAGCTGTGTTTTTGGTGTTCGGACAGGCCCGGTAGTACCGGAGAGTTTTGTTCCGGTAGTACCGCAGTCAGCCGGTAGTACCGGGATCGCTGCGGTAGTACCGGGCTCTCTGCGGTACTACTCTCTGAAGTTGGTTTTCGGACGTTTTGGCACGGATGGCCCCGGTAGTACCGGGGTTGGAGCCCAGCACTTGGGCCCGGTAGTACCGGGGTATTTTTCCCCGGTAGTACCGCGCGCTCGGTTTTCTGTGTTGACGAAGATACCGCAGGGCCGGTACTACCGGGCTTTAGGCCGGTACTACCGCACTTGCGGAACAAGAAGTGCTGCAACGGCTGGATTTTTGAGTTGAGCTATTTAAGGGGCCTTCTTCCCCAATGGTTAAAAAGCAAAAGAGCAAGTCTTTCTCCTCTCTCTCCTCCATTGTTGCCCTTTGTAAAGCTTGCTCTTCCTCTCAATCCCTCCCATGGTTCTTGCTAATATTTGAGGGAAAGTGAGAGGTGATCTTGATCTACGTTTCCACCGATCGATTTCTCCTCTATGTGAGGGAAACCTTGTAGATCTTGATCTTGGAGTTCTTGGTGCATCTCCTCTTTGTTCTTCCTCTCTTATTCCCCCATAAGCATTTGTTGCTTTGTTGGAATTTGAGAGTGAAGGATTTGAGCACTTGTGCTCTTGCCTTTTGCATTTGGTGCATCGGTGTGCTCTCCACGAGGATTCGTGGAAGTTGAAAACTTGTGAACTTGTTACTCTTGGGTCCTTGGACCCTAGACGCCTTTGTGGTGGTTGGACCCTTGTGTGGTCACTTGAAGCCGTTCGGGAGCCCCCAATCCCATTGTGGGTTGTGCCCCGGATTGTTGTTGGAGGCCGTTCGGGAGCCCCCAATCCCATTGTGGGTTGTGCCCCGGATTGTTGTTGAAAGGCTCCGGATTCCGCCTCGAAGGAATTCCGATAGTGGAAGGTGAACCAAGCCTTTGTGGTGCGGTTCATCGGAGAAGAAGGTGAAACCTTTGTGGTTGTTGAACCGTTGTGTCGGTTCACACCTCTCCAACGAGACGTACTCCCTTAACAAGGAGGAACTCGGAAATACATCCTCGTCTCCGCGTGCTTCGGTTATTTCTATACCCGAGCTTTTACTTATGCACTTTACATTGTGATAGCCTTCGTGCTTGAAGTATTCTATATTGCTATCACCTTGTTGTTTGTCTTGCTTAGCATAAGTTGTTGGTGCACATAGGTGAGCCTAGTTTATTTAGGTTGTCGGCTTGTTAATTTAAACATCTAGTTTTATTCCGCAATTATCAAGCCTAAACCGGAAAAGTTTTAAACCGCCTATTCACCCCCCCCCTCTAGGCGACATCATTGTCCTTTCAATTGGTATCAGAGCCTGGTTTCTCTTTTTGGGCTTTACCGCCTAGAGAGTAAAAGATGTCGTTTAGAGAATTAGTGCACGATCCCACTTTCATATTCGATGGCACAAATTATGATGTTTGGAAAATTCGCATACTTAATCTTTTTAGGGCCATGGGTCCAAATTATATGAAGAGGATTGTAGATGTGAGTTTATCTCCTCCAAAGGATTCCCAAGAGTTATCTTTAGAGGATGAGATAAACTCTCATCTCGAGACTCAAGTTACTAATGGTCTTATATGTGCTTTGACCGATGTAGTTCTTGCTTCAATCATGCCTTTTCGAAATGCACATGAGCTTTGGACCAAGCTTCAAGATATATATGAAGTGTCCAAAATTATTGAGGATGATTGTTCTCCCTCCACCTCCGGCCGTGATGAGTTCACAACTTCTTCCACTCCACCAACATGTGATTTGACACAAGAGGAATCCCAACATTTGTTGGCACAAGACATGGACGACAATGGTGCTTCAAGTAATTCTTCATCCTCCTCACCCATTAATCATGTTTGCCTCATGGCTAAGGATTCCAAGGTAACTTCTACCTCGAATCCCGAAATATGTGATGATGTGGTTGAGGATCCTCATGGAGAAGATTTTGACATTGAAACCTTAACCAAGAAGGGTGAAAATGTTCTTGGTGCTCTTCCCAAAGGTAGTGAAGCAATCTCTTCTCTATGTGAAATTGTTGCTCATGGTATTAAATGTATAGAAACCATTGAGGATTTGGATACTCAATTTGAGCAAAAATGTAAAATTGAGAGAGAAGATGCTATTGAAAAAGCATCCTTAGAGAATGCCCTTGACGAAGAGCAAGAGCTTCGAGTGTCTCTTGAGGAGAGACTTGAATCTCTTGATGAATCAAATGATCTTATCATTGCTAAAATCATTAAGGAAAGAGATCATGCTATTGCTAAATATAAAGTGTTTAAAAAGGAAAAAGTTGAATTTGGTGTTGGCAATGCTAGACTAAGTGAGGACATAGAGAAACTTGACAAAGCTCACAAGGCTTTAGAAAGTGAACACTCTCTCCTCATCAAGTCTCATGATCAACTCCAAACTCAACTATCTAATAATGATAAGCTTGCAAAATTGTCTTCTTCCATTTCTAATGATAATGATGCTTGTGCTACTAACTCCACTTCTTGTGAAGCATCTATTTTGAAGGAGAATGTTGAGCTAAGGGCTCAACTTGAGTTGCTAACTAGCAAGTATGGGAAATTGGAAGAAAGTCATGAAAGGCTCTCTAGCTCTAATGACGATCTTCTAGCATCCCATGCTAAGCTAAAGTTAGCTCATGAGGCTATTATGTCAAAGGTAACATCTTGTGAGCCTCATGTGGACAATGGCACAACTTCTACTCTTAATGCTATATTGCCATGTGCTAGTCCTAGTGATTCATCCACTCACAATGTTGCTACATCTTGTGATGAATTACTTTCCATGCCTTGTTGCTCTAACAACGAAGCATCTATTTCCTATAGTGTTTGTGTTGATACTAACCATGTAGAGGAATTAAATGAGCTCAAGGCCCAAGTCACTTCTTTGAAGAAAGACTTGGAAAAGCGTCATTTTGGGGATTCTACACTTGACAATATGTTGAGTGTTCAAAGACGCCCAAATGACAAGAGTGGACTTGGATTCAACCCCAATATCAAGAACAAGTCCAAGCTTAACAAGAAGAACAAGGGCCAAGAACAAGTCAAGGATTCGGCCAAGATTGTTTGCTTCAAGTGCAAAGTTGAAGGGCACCATGTTAGATCTTGCCCTTTGAAGAAGAAGGCTCTTAGTGAGAAGCAACAAGGGAAGAAGACTCAAGTTCAAACTCAAGCTCCTCAAGTTGAAGAACGGTCTCTTCCCAAGAAGAATCAAGCTACCCCTCCTCAAGTCAAGACTCCAACTAAGAAGAGAGGAGGAAGTAGATGTTGCTACCTATGCCGTGAGAAGGGTCACCTTGCTTCTTCATGCACAAATGGTACCTTATCCAACCCCATTATAGTTGATGATGTTTATTCTCTTCGGAAGGATAAGGTTGGCAATGTGTTTGCCAAATATGTTGGTACTCAAAGTGGTGTCAAGAAAAGAACCATTTGGGTTGCCAAACCTATTGTGACTAACCTCTTAGGACCCAACGTGGTTGGGGACCAACAAGCTAAAACTTGATCAATAGGTGTTGTTGGAGGACATTGGAGACTTGGCTACACTATGAAGAATTAAGGGATCTTCATCAATTATATTCTCTCAAGTCAAGTCATATGGATTATATTGTTCTATCTCATATCCAATGTTCCTCCTTGCGGTAACTTTTATTTAAATCATATATACATTGAAAGTTGCTTGCACCCTTGCATGTGTTAGGTTTTGTACCTTGCTAGTGTTTGTATGTGTTGTGCTCTCTACTTACTTATCTTGAGAAATCAAGTATGTGTATTTTGGTTTGCACACCATCTACTTGTTTTGAGCCCTATTGCTTTTATTTGCTATCTTATCTTGTTGGCTCTCTTTGAGAGATAAATGGACTATCCACTTTTGGAGAGTGATATGCTTCGTGCACTTTACAATCCTAAAAATGTGTGTACATGAGGAATACCACTTAGTGTTGATATATCAATATTATCTATTCTCTTTGTGGTATGTCATGCTCATGAGAAATTCAAATTATATAATGTCCATTAATTTCTCTAGTTGTTTTTGTTTGCCTCTTGTTTTAAAATAAATGGATTATCACATTATGGGGGAGTAATAAGCTATGTGCATATTACAAGCCTAGAAAATGTGAACATGTGAGGTTTTGCCACCTAGAATTGATATTGCTAATTATCTTGTTCCTATGTGGCATGTTGCTCAAACAAGTTCCCATTTAGTTAAATGCTCTTTGTCTCTCACTCTTTTGGATCTTGTTTGTGGAGGATGTTCTTGATATGGCTTTCCCTAAATATGTTCTCATATATCTTTTTGGGAAGCCAATTGATTCAAGCTACTCCTTGGAGTTGCTTTGCATTATCACATGATTTGTGAATCTATCAAGAATATCTATCTAAGCATGGCTTTTAATTCCTATTCTTTGCCTCATGCTTATGTTTTGTGAATATGATCTTGAATATATCCTTGCAATTCACCACCGAGAAATATCTCCATACATTACTTGTCTTGACAAGTGATAATCATATTTGGGGGTAAATATGTTGATCATATTCACTTTGGTTCTTGCTTTGAATTGCCTTATTTGATTGCCAAAGATTTGCTTTTGATCTAACTCTTATTTGTCTTCCTTGTATCTTTTGGATACTTTATTGCTCTACTTGAAATTTGTTTTGTACTTTCTTGAGTTGGGAAAAGCAATGATCCAATTCTTGTGCATTGACATTCAAAAGTCATACTTTTTGATAATGCACTATTCTTTGGGAAGCTATCCTACTTTGAGTGGAACATCGCTCTTTAAATTGGTATTGCAATTTCTTGCCTTTCTTGAATATGACTAGTGTTTGAATATATATATAAATATATATATGGAGAGTGATGATCTCATTTGTGTGCATTTTGTATTCAAATGCAAGATCATAATTAATGCACACATCTTGGGGAAGCAATCCTATATGCTTTCGAACATTAGTTGTCTTCATTTGGTATTTGATCCCGATGACGTGTCTCTTTGGAAGACAAACATTTTTCGTCTTGGCACTTTGTGGCATCATGAAAAGTGTAGAGGGTTTGGTTCATTATTTGATGGTATTTTCTTCAATTGGTTTCTTGCTTTAATTTGGTATCTTTTCAAAGTGGTTTCTTCAATCATGTGTTGATTTGGGTCCTTGATATAATTTGGACAATTCTTTTTCTTGTCACACTTGTGTGTGCTTTCTTGGTTTAATTGGTGTTTTGTCCAAATTGTATCTCGTTTGGTTCTTGAAAGTCTTGTGCATGCATACTTACTATATGTATATCTTATGGCATGTGTACTTTCGTTGATCCAATATATAGGATAAACTCCATCAAATCCTAAATGGCTAAGATGTGCATGAAATTCAATTTCATATCAATATGCACATATTTATGTGGAGTTTGTCCTATGTATTGTAGTTGCTCTAACTACTTTGGACCCAATGAGTTTGGGTACCTTTTTGTACTTGAATTTGTTTTAGGTATATTGGAGATGCATTGGAAGCTTGTCTCATCTAAAAGGAAGATGTTGTCACCATGTGCTTATTGGAGCCAAGCTTGGATGATCATGAGCTCTTATCTTCTACATCACCAATGCTATCTCGGTAACAAGTATCTACCTCATGCATACTTTTCTAGCTTTCAACCTTGTGTAGGTTGATTTCATGGCATGAATCTCTTTGGTTGCAATTCTTTTGATTCTTGCAAAACGTCTTTATTGCAAATGTGAGTAAGCCGGGATGATTACATATCAATGGAGGAATATATATAATCATTTTCATGATTCACCAATCCCAAATATGTTAATCTAGCACTTTCTACTCTATGTCTCGCATATGTAATATTGATGTGTTTCAAAATCATTTGCCTTTTGTGAGACTTGTTATCTTACTCGGAGCATCCCGTTTATCACCCTATCCCTTGTGGATACGTTTGATGCTATGATGAGTGTGTGTTTGAAGTTCATCTATATCCCCTTAAGATAAAATTGAGCTTTGTGCTATGCTTTTAAGCAAAGATCTTATTGGTGTATTTATGACTTCCTCCTGGATATCATAATCTTTACCCGTGTATCTATCTTGTGTGTACATGTTTATTTGTAGACCCATATCTTAGTGATTCGTGTCTACTTAGAAACTTATACATATGAGAATAGTACATCTTTAATTGATATTCCAATTCTTTAGTTACCATTTTTTTATTGCTTTTGATTCCTTCGTGGTTTCTAATTAAAGGCACAAGCTTTATTTTCATGTGTTATGCTTTTTGAGTTTTAATAAGCTTGTGGAGCTACTTGCTATATCTCCTTTGGTGTGTGAGTATGGGGAAGACATGATATGCACCATGTGCAACTCTTTTTGAAAGACTATGTTGATGTGTTTGCTCATCCTTGTATTAGTCTCCTAAAATGTCTTTGTATCTCACACCCATTCTTTTATTTGCCGCTCCTTGCTCTTGTTGCAAAACATTTTATTAGGTGAAAGTTGTTTTGCCTCCTTTATCATTTACATTCTCTTGCATGAGCTTGTGTTCGAATTCATCTAGGAGGGAGTGAGGATTCCATGTTGTGCACACTATATTGAAATACAAATCCTATTTATGCACGTACCTTGGGGAGTTCCCTCATGATATTTAGAACACTTTTCGGATCCTTTTGATTGCTTGCTTCTTTCGTTGAAGTATCTTTCCATTTGATATTCTTTTGCAATCCTTGGATCCTCTATATAGTTTGATCTCCCTCCATCTACTCGTCATTGGATATGTGCATTTGATTTCACTCATATTATGAGAAATGCACACATTATGGGGGAGCTCTCACTATATTTGCCTTCTAAGTTTTTCTTTCCATTTCGGCAATCGATGCCAATGGGGGAGAAATTTAGAGGGTTTAAGAGAATATGGGTTTGTTCTCTTGCGGTTCTCTTGCATCCTTGCTCTTTGTGTTGCATGGTTGCTTAAATTCATTATATAAACCCTCGTAAAATGGATTGTCATCAATTACCAAAATGGGGGAGATTGAAAGTGCATGGTTGTCCCCATGCATGGTTTTGGTAATTAATGACAATCCTTATGGCCTAATGTTTGCTTTGAGATATACTTGTAGATCTTGTCCATAGGAAAAGATTGGAGTTCATGTGTTGGACTCTAGTAGTTTACATGATGATCAATGCTCTACTCAAGGGTTTATATGAAGAATGGTCATGTGAAGAGTTGAGCTTATTGCAAGTATGGCTTGGAAAAGAAGATTGAGTGATCAATCATGTTTTACCCCAAGCCATCATACATATCAAGAGAAGAAGATGAAGCGCAAGATCAATATGATGCATCTCGAAGATATCATTTGATTGAAGCTTGCAAAGGAGTCATGAAGACGATGCTTAGCGAGGCCCTCCCATAATGGAGTATGGGGGAGCATTTGGAGAAGTCTTCATCAAGCATGTGCTAGCAAGCACAATCAAGAAAGGTGTTTCAACTTGAGAGAGTCAAGATCGTCATCATCGAGCTCAAGTGGAATGCGCAAGGCAAAGGTATGATCTTGATAGGTTTTCTATTTTACCGGTCTCATGGTGTTAGTGGGAGACCGGGTTTTAGGATAGACGGCGTACTATCAAGAGGGGCTCTCAAGTGAGTAACTTGATCGCATCGTTGTGGAGAGCTCAAACCTTTGCATACTTGGCATATCATATTTCTTGGTTCTTATTTGGCTTTTATGGTGGTGAGGAATTAGAGCTTGGTTCATCTCCATGTCAAGCTCTAGTTCATCGAAAACGGTTTTACCTTGGAAAACTAGTTGCGTTTTCGGTGGCGGAAATATTGCCGGTTCAACCGTGAGGAAAGTCCCACACCTTGCCATGTGTGGTGATTTTACTCTATTTATGGGATGCAATATTTTCACTTTTTGTAGCCTTCTCCTTGTCGGTACCTTTCCAACGGAGTTGGTCTCACCTCATTCGGAGTTCATTTGCAAAAGTTATAGCTGTGTTTTTGGTGTTCGGACAGGCCCGGTAGTACCGGAGAGTTTTGTTCCGGTAGTACCGCAGTCAGCCGGTAGTACCGGGATCGCTGCGGTAGTACCGGGCTCTCTGCGGTACTACTCTCTGAAGTTGGTTTTCGGACGTTTTGGCACGGATGGCCCCGGTAGTACCGGGGTTGGAGCCCAGCACTTGGGCCCGGTAGTACCGGGGTATTTTTCCCCGGTAGTACCGCGCGCTCGGTTTTCTGTGTTGACGAAGATACCGCAGGGCCGGTACTACCGGGCTTTAGGCCGGTACTACCGCACTTGCGGAACAAGAAGTGCTGCAACGGCTGGATTTTTGAGTTGAGCTATTTAAGGGGCCTTCTTCCCCAATGGTTAAAAAGCAAAAGAGCAAGTCTTTCTCCTCTCTCTCCTCCATTGTTGCCCTTTGTAAAGCTTGCTCTTCCTCTCAATCCCTCCCATGGTTCTTGCTAATATTTGAGGGAAAGTGAGAGGTGATCTTGATCTACGTTTCCACCGATCGATTTCTCCTCTATGTGAGGGAAACCTTGTAGATCTTGATCTTGGAGTTCTTGGTGCATCTCCTCTTTGTTCTTCCTCTCTTATTCCCCCATAAGCATTTGTTGCTTTGTTGGAATTTGAGAGTGAAGGATTTGAGCACTTGTGCTCTTGCCTTTTGCATTTGGTGCATCGGTGTGCTCTCCACGAGGATTCGTGGAAGTTGAAAACTTGTGAACTTGTTACTCTTGGGTCCTTGGACCCTAGACGCCTTTGTGGTGGTTGGACCCTTGTGTGGTCACTTGAAGCCGTTCGGGAGCCCCCAATCCCATTGTGGGTTGTGCCCCGGATTGTTGTTGGAGGCCGTTCGGGAGCCCCCAATCCCATTGTGGGTTGTGCCCCGGATTGTTGTTGAAAGGCTCCGGATTCCGCCTCGAAGGAATTCCGATAGTGGAAGGTGAACCAAGCCTTTGTGGTGCGGTTCATCGGAGAAGAAGGTGAAACCTTTGTGGTTGTTGAACCGTTGTGTCGGTTCACACCTCTCCAACGAGACGTACTCCCTTAACAAGGAGGAACTCGGAAATACATCCTCGTCTCCGCGTGCTTCGGTTATTTCTATACCCGAGCTTTTACTTATGCACTTTACATTGTGATAGCCTTCGTGCTTGAAGTATTCTATATTGCTATCACCTTGTTGTTTGTCTTGCTTAGCATAAGTTGTTGGTGCACATAGGTGAGCCTAGTTTATTTAGGTTGTCGGCTTGTTAATTTAAACATCTAGTTTTATTCCGCAATTATCAAGCCTAAACCGGAAAAGTTTTAAACCGCCTATTCACCCCCCCCCTCTAGGCGACATCATTGTCCTTTCACATTGGTCTTGCCGGCCTGGCAATCCTGTCCCTGGTTATCAGTTGTAGTTCCTGAATCTCGCACCAGTGGTTTTCATACCTGAACATGTCCGATCCGTGCCGTACCATTCTAGTATCAACTAGCAACGGCGTATGATCGGATGTGGGAGCTGTTATAGCTTTACACTCCGAAGCTATGTATTTTTGGCTCCATGCCACATTTACCAGTACTCTGTCCAGGCGAACAAGTGTAGGGTTTCTCCTCTTGTTAGACCATGTATATTTCCTGTTAGATATGTCTATGTCCATCAATTCCATATCGTTGATCCAGGCATTAAATTCTTCCATTGCGACCCAGTTTATGTTATCATTATTTTTCTCTTCCGGGTATCTGTAAATGTTGAAATCTCCTAGTATTACCCAGGGTCCGTCAATCTGCGTCCTCAGCTGAATCATTTCTGTGAAAAAAACTGTTCTGTCGTTGTTATCTACCGGCGCGTAGACATTGGTGATTGTGAAGTTCTCAGAACCATCGGTGGCTGACACTTGAACCGTCATAGAGCTTGAATCCTGTTTTAAAACCCTTGTGTCGTGTTTCTTATCGCTCCAGGCCAGTAGCAGCCCACCTGCTGAACCTACTGAAGGTTGGAAGGCATAACCCGTGTATCTCTGCGGTAGGAATTTTGCTGCTTTGAATTTGGTAATGTTTTGTAATTTCGTCTCCTGAATGCAAACAAAATCAGCCTTTGCTTTGTCAATCGTGTCTAGCACCACCGTGTCTTTGCTTTCATCCCCCAAGCCTCGTGAGTTCCATGAAGCGATCCTCATCGCGGTTTCTTTTTTCCCCGAGAGACAATTAAAAACAGAGGCGTGCAATGCAAACATGGGAGTTGATGCATGAACTTAGCTACAAAGGAAGGTAAATTAACTGCTGTTGGCATAGGGGCAACTACAGAAGCGGAAGAATTAAAAAACACATTATGCCGATCTGAGGTGCGGTAAGCGCATGCTCTCGGCTTTGAAGGAAACTGAAAATGCATGTGGTGGAAAAGCAAAAGCGCCCTAACAACGAAACCAACAGCAGGATCTAAGCACCAGCTAGCCGCTTCAACCATTGGACGCGGTTCTCTCCGAGCTGGCCTCTCCCTGGTTTGCGTAGGTAGTGGTGATTTTAGGTTGTCCAGTTAGAGTCATTAGGTTATTTAAATCAATTAACTTCCTAGATGTGTATAAATACCTCGATGTGTAGCAGTACTGAAGAAGCAACATTTTTGTTTCTGAAACTTGGATTTCATGCCAGTATTTGACTGATAGGAAGTAGAGAGTGCATGTACATAACCTCTGAAGATGGATAAAGGTCCCTACAGTTATATATTTGAATTTCCCGTTCCCCGTTGCAGTTTGGTGTAGGGTATAGGAAGATCTATCCAAGTCTGTTGAACTAACATGGCTGGCAGCGACGAAACTTCGGTACGTACATGTTATGACACACTTTCTTTTTATGTGTTTTCCTTTCAACGTCCTTGATGCACTATGATATGAGATTGTCGTTTAAATTATTTCTTAATTTAAATTACAGAATGTTAGAGGTTGGATGTATAGTGGTTGGAAACGTGGTAAACCAACAGATGAGTGGTATGAAAAAACAAAGGAATTCTTAGATTTTGCCTTTTCTGCTCAAGCAAATGTAGTGCATAGTGGAAAGATTAAGTGTCCCTGTGCTGATTGTCGTAACTACATTACGAAAGATAGAGATGGTGTGGAGTTAGATCTGTGTGGTTTTGGTTTCAAGCAGAATTACACTGTTTGGACAGAACATGGTGAGGGGCGTGTTCATCTAACCGACCATGTAGTTGATGACGATGAAAATGATAGGATGGACGTTATGATGAATGACTTAGCTGCTTCTAACCCTCCACTTGATGAGCAGCCAATAGAATCTGCCCGAGCTTTTTACAGGATGATTGATAGTTTGAAGGAGTTGGTCCACGAAAACACAAGCCATTCCACTATGTCTGCTGTTGCACGCTTGCTGGCCATAAAGTCTATGAACAACCAATCTGAGTCTGGTTACAATGATACACTTGAGCTGATACATGAGTTGCTTCCTAAGAATTCATCTTTGCCGAAGAACTTCTATAGATCCAAGAAATTGCTAGAGGGTCTTGGTATGCCATATCATAAAATATATGTGTGTCGTAATAATTGCATGCTCTATTACAAAGAGAACGCGGGTAAACAAAAGTGTGATGTTTGCAACGCCCCCCGGTACAAAGAAGGTTCCAATAAGGTCGCACATAAAGTGTTGCGATACATGCCCATAACAGATCGGTTGCAGCGATTATATGCTCATGAGGAGACCGCAGAAATGATGCGGTATCACAAAGTAACTAAACGCCCTGAAAATGGCATGATGGTGCACCCATGTGATGGTGAAGAATGGAAAAAACTAGATATAGAAGAAAAGGACTTTGCATTAGATGGTAGGAATGTGCGACTAGTTATGGCAACTGATGGTTTCACACCTTATAGTTTGAGTGCTGCTTCTTATTCATGTTGGCCGGTGTTTGTGGCTCCATTAAATCTTCCACCTGACATCGTAATGCGGTCAGAGTACATATTTCTTGCTCTAATTATCCCCGGCCCCGAACATCCTGGAACTAAATTGAATGTCCTAATGCAACCTTTGGCTGATGAGTTGTCCAAATTATGGCATGGTGTTCGAACATGGGATGCATATGGAAAACAAAACTTTGATATGAAGGCAGCACTACTTTGGACAATCCATGATTTTCCTGCCTTTGGAATGGTTGCTGGGTGGAGCACGCATGGGAAACTTGCATGTTATGATTGTGGATGTGATACAAAAGCATTTACGTTAGATAAGGGTGGGAAGGCATCATGGTTTGATTGTCATAGGAGATTTCTGGAACCAGATCATGAGTTTAGATACCAATCTAATGCATTTCGAAAAGATACTATAGTGCTAGAGGGACCGCCTCGGCGTTTGACAGGTGTGGAATTGCATGCCCAAGCACAAATGCGAGTAGGTGATGGTAGTTATGGCAAAGAACACCACTGGAACCATGTTAGCTGTTTTTGGGATCTCCCTTACTTCAAAAAATTGCATCTTCGCCACACCATTGATGTAATGCATAATGAAAAAAATGTTGCTGAATCTATTTGGAACACATGCTTTAACATACCCGATAAGACAAAAGATAATGTGAAAGCAAGGCAGGATCTACAAAGTATTTGCAATCGTCCCAAGATGCATCTACAAGAAAAGCCGAACGGCAAGTGGGACAAGCCCAGGGCTCCATTCTGCATTGAGGAGAAGCATAAGGTCATCATTTTACGTTGGTTCAAAAATTTGAGGTTTCCTGATGGTTATGCTTCAAGCTTCAAAAGGGGGGTTAACTTGAAGGATAAGAAAATCTTTGGGCTCAAAAGCCATGACTACCATATATTCATGGAGCGTCTACTTCCTGCAGCTTTTCGTGGTTTTCTTCCTGAGGATATTTGGGTTACTCTTTCGGAGCTTAGCTTTTTCTTTAGGCAATTATGTGCTAAACAAATAAGCAAAGCCACCGTAGATAAACTGGAAAAAAACATTGTGATCTTGATTTGCAAACTAGAAAAGATATTCCCCCCTGGTTTTTTCAATCCCATGCAACACCTAATGATCCATCTGCCTCGCCAAGCACGCCTAGCCGGTCCTGTCCAGAATACATGGATGTATCGATATGAGAGGTACATTTAATAAAACTAAAACCTATTTTAATTTTTGTTTTTTTGTTTCGTTTATATCTTCTTTGATTTTTTCCTTCAGGGGTATCGGAAAGATTAGAAAGAAAGTACGAAATAAGTCACGAGTTGAGGGATCAATAGCTGAGGCTTACCTAATCGATGAGGCAACAAATTTTTTCTCTCTTTATTTCAAATCAGATGTGCACTCAGTTCGAAACCGACCACCTAGATATGATGATGGTGCGATGACATTTCAGCCCACTTGTGACCTTGAAATTTTTCAACATAGTGGGAGGTGCATTAGTTTTATGCGTCTTCATGATCTCACAACAGAAGAGTACAATGCAGCATTTATGTATATTCTAACAAACCTCGAGGAGATGGATGATTTCTTCAAGTATGTATTTTCTGCCTTGTAGAAATTTGGTAAAATGACTGTACCATGTATAATTTTTTTGATACATCTGATTTATGATGTCTCCCTGTAGAAAATTTGATGAACATTGGACTGATAGAAACAAACCAAATGAAAAACAGATTCTTCAACGGCGGTTATTTGGTTCTACAGTTGTTAACAACGAGTGCCCTGACTTTTTCAGCTGGTTCAAAAATATTGTAATGTGTTCGCTGACATTCCTAGCTGTTAATCAACTTGGCAGTTAATCAACTTGGCACTAGTTGTGTGATTGGCAAAGTTAGTTCAGAATGGGTAATTGGTCAGGTTCCAGGTTGCTTCAAATTGTATGTACCACTTGTTTGTTTCTGGAATTAGAATACCTCATTTGTATCTTCCTGGAATTTTTTAGGGAATAAACAATAAAACTTGGAAGAAGTGATGCTTGTCTTCTTGATTTAATTAAAAAGCTTCCTGGAACTATTTTTGCATGCTTCCTGAAACTATTTTGCATGCAGCTTGAATGAAAAATCTTCCTGAAACTATTTTACATGCTTCCTGGAACTATTTTGCGAGTAGCTTGAATGAAAAAGCATACTGGAACTATACCTTCTTTGCAAGCTTCCTGGAAGTATCTTGCATGAAGCTTGAATGAAAACAACCCACTGCCTAGTTGCTTGCACTACCCTGTTTGATGCACAAGGTTTGATACTCATATCCATGTTATTGTAGGTGCACCAATCTTGCCGGTCTACTGAGAATGGCGGAACTACGTTGAGGCAATCGTCCGATGCTGAGGATCAAATTGGCACTCCCCCATCAGGCCAACATGATGTTGATCATCAGGCACGTCAGGATTCAGGATAGTTAGTGATGTAGTGCGCCCTACCCAAGACACACCAAGTGGACCGATGACAAGATCAAGAGTCAAAGCCTTACATGATAAGGTGAACTCGTTCCTTTCCTTGCACGATCTCGATAATTCATTGAATGGCTTGCTATCTCATTTCGATACATTGTGTGTACTTAGATATGAGCCTCATGAAGATCTCCAAGCAAGTGTTGAAGATGGCCACGAAAGGGGTCGAGAAGATCAAGAAGATAGAGGAGAAGAAACGGCGAGACGCCCCCCAGCTCGCTGGCCAGCCCCAGCGCCAGCCAAGGCTAGTCTGCTGGCTGACCGGGCGGCTGAACCAACCAGCCCCAGCGCCAGCCAAGGCTGGTCTGCTGGCTGGCCACCCGGCTGTGGCTGTCAGCCAGTAGGCCGGCCTGGGCTGGCTCCCCGGCCGACTCAACTACTACGTGCGTGCGTGTTCGAGGTGGCTCCAACTCTTTTGCCCATTTTAACCCTGGTTTGTAAAAGACTATATAAACTCCTCCCTCTCCCTAGAGATAGGGTTAGACTTTGTTGAAATCTAGTTGAGCTTAGCTCCTTTCCATCCTTTGGGTGTTGCCTCTTATGAGATGCCTCTTAGTGAGATGAACCAAGGCCTCCTTGCATGGAGATGAATTCCTCCTTGTAGTTGCGATTGCACGTCATCCATCTCGGTGGTTGAACCGGTAGATTCGACCGGTGAGATAAACGAATCTAAGAGTAAGTGTGCTTGCATCTTTGAGGATCGGGGGCTACCCTCGGGGCTTGTTACCGATCAATTGGTTGCTTGTGTCTTGCTATTTATCCTCCTTTGCCCCTCTTGTGTTTGTTGTTATTCGTGTTCATCGTCGATCCCGCCCAAATCCGTGAAGATCGGGACCGCACCCTTCAACATATGGTATCAGAGCCAGGTTGCCACGGATTTGATTTGTGTTTCCTCCACTTTTCCCCCAAATTTTTCTTTGATTTTGAGAAATTCGAAAATTTCCACCAAAAATAGCCCCAAATTGCTTTTGGATTGATCTAAGATTTGAGTGCGTTTTTGCAAGTTTTGATCCATGGATCTCGTGCAAAACAAGTTGATCTTGCTTCCTTTGTGTTCCCATAGCCTAATTCCATCGAGATCCCCTTCGATTTGAAGTTTTTCGGGCCGAAGTCGGGCATTTTCGAGCAGAAAATCGTGTCCCGGCTCGGCCAGCCACCAGCCCAGCCAAGGCTGGCCCCTCGGCTGGTCACCCGGCCGACGCCGTCAGCCACCAGGCCGGCCAAGGCTGGCCCCTCGGCTGGTCCGAAAACAGAAAAAGTTGAAAATCGTTTTGGCCATATCTTTCGACTCCGGACTCCGAATTTGGTGTTCTTTGGCTCATTTCGAAGCCACGAGCGAGGGCTACGACGCCACACCTGTTGTTTCACCATACACAACTATCCTAAATTCGTGGGCAAGCACGAGACTACGACTACGGGTAAGGTTGTCGAAGAAGGTATAACCTCTCCAATCCTTACCTCGGTCCTTTTTTCCTTGCAAGCCACATTATATCTTTGTGTTTACCACATCCTATTGAGGCTAGCTCTTAACGATTGCGTGGACTTTGCACTTCGGCACCGTGTAGTTTCCGAGCAAAAGTTGTGCGCTAGTTATCATATACCGTGTTGGCTTCAAGGAAGTGAATTTGAAAAGAGCTTGATAAGCAAAAGTGCCGCCATAGTTGACGAGAGAAAAAGTCAAGAAGCAAAAAGAGACACAAAAGAGAAAAAGAAAACACCACTCGCCTTTTTGTAGGTTGCGCCAACGCTCGATGAACATCTTATAGGTGGTGTCTTTAGTGCAAATCTTGGAGTCCAGTTATTTTTTTTTGCAATCGAGCTAGTGGCTCATCGAGCACTTGTGCAACACCGAGCGTAGTCTCCGCTAGGTTACCTTGCTCATTTTCATAGTTGCACAAGTCACTTTCATCGCCACGTGTGTGTTTCTTTCTTCTTTTCTTTTGAGATCGACTTGTCTGGCTCGTTGGTCATTTTGGTTTTCTACTTGCTTAGACAATATCTTGATTTCGGGTTGATTTCATTTGGCTTTCCAACCACCATACCTACCTATCCACATAAGTGTGTGAGTTGGGTGTGAGAACCGGATTCTCATTGAACAAGCACATTTACTTTTGGTACTAGTTTATCTTGCTAGTCTTTTCCAATACATCTCACTTGTTCTTGAGAATCATGTTTAGGGGAAGTACAAATGGGAGCTCAAGCTCGGATGGTGATGGCAATGAGGTACCTCACGGCGACCACGGCTACGTCACGCATAATGAGTTCGTCGGTCTTCGCCATCTTGTTCGTGATGGACTAGGCCGCTATGAGCGTCGCCTCCAAGCTCAAGAAGGAAACTTCAACAACATGCGACACGACTTGCACACCATGCAAGCCAACATAAATGAGCAAATGTTACAAATGAATGAGCACATGGCGAACCTTGCACGTCGTGGATCTTCTTCATCATCTCGTCACTCAAGAGAGTCTTCAAGATCATCGCGCCGGCGAGAAGATGGACAAGGTGCTCATGAAGGACGACAAGAAAGGCCAAGGCGCGACGAACATCAAGAACGTCGAGACCCTCGGGCCAATGGCAATGGTGTGCCGGATGGCAATTACTATGGTGATCAAGGGCGTCCACATCGCCATCCTCCAAGGCCACGACACCGCCATCATGAAAATGTCAATCATGAAGAGAACCCAATGCCGCATCATGAGCCGCGTCATCGCCAAGATCGTCATCATGACCATCATCATCATAATCATCACCGTGACGAGTCAAGTGATGGCGAGTCAAGCCACCACCATGGTGATGGACTCAATCAACGGAGACGTGGACGTGCATTCCCACCTCCAAACCATCGGGATGAAGATGACAACTTGAGCAATCTTAGGCTTGATATGCCCAAGTTCTATGGAACAAGTGATCCGGAAGCATACCTTTCATGGGCACTCAAGGTTGACAAAATCTTCCGAGTTCGCAACTACTCCAACAACAAGATGGTGACTCTAGCATCCTTGGAGTTTGAGGAATATGCTCTCTTATGGTGGGAACAAATCCAAGATGCCCGTGTGCAAAACCACCAACAACCCATCAACACTTGGGTTCAAATGAAAGAAGAGATGTACAAGCGCTTTGTTCCTAGTCACTATACTAGAGACTTATACAAGAAGTTACAAGAGTTGAAGCAAGGTGTGAGGACCGTGGATGAGTACTATAAGGAAATGGAAATCTCAAGGATACGAGCCCATGTTGAGGAGTCACAAGAGCAATCCATGGCTCGTTTCATGAATGGCCTCAACTACCCTATTAAGAAGATAGTGGAGTTCCAACCTTATACCAATTTGGTTGAGTTAGTCCATCAAGCAACAAAGGCCGAGCGTCACGTGCTTGAAGAACTCAAGTATCTCAAAGCAAAATCTTTCTTTGCAAACAAGCCTTCATACTCAACAACTCCAATGACACAAGCTTCACCTCAAGCAAGCATGAGAGGTCCTCTGAAAGCCTCTACATCAACACCGCAAGAGCCTCAACCGTTCAAGAAAGCACCTCTTCCAAGCAACAAACCTCAAGGACAACCTACCGGCACAAGACTCTTGCAATGTTACAAGTGCGGAGGTCATGGACACAAATCTTTTGAGTGTACAAACAAGAAAGTCATGATTGTCAATGACTTCGGAGAATATGAGTCGATGAGTGAAGAGGAGTACATCGCCACCACCAACGTCACCCCCACACAAAGTGCTCAAGATGACCCCAAGGAGATATTTTGTGATGGTGACCCCAATGAACCAACCTTGGTTGTGACAAGAGCTTTGACGACCAATGTCCAAGTAGAGGAAGACCAACGATGCAACTTATTTCAAACGAGAGCGGTTGTTAATGGAAAGTCCATCAAGGTCATCATCGATGGTGGAAGTTGTCACAACTTGGCAAGCAAGGAACTTTGTGACAAGCTCAACTTGAAGATCAAGAAGCACCACCACCCATACCATGTGCAATGGTTGAGTGATTGCGGAACCGTCAAGATTCAACATATGGTGCAAGTGCCTTTCAAGATTGGAGCTTATGAAGATACCGTCGATTGCGATGTTGTGCCTATGACCGTTTGTCACTTGCTTCTTGGAAGACCTTGGCAATATGATAGAAGTGTTACTCATGACGGAAGGACCAACTACTATAGCTTCAAGAGCAACGACAAGACCTTTGTCCTCCGTCCAATGACACCAAGTCAAGTAATTGCCGACAACGCCAAGTCTATTGCTAGGGCACAACATGAAGCCAACCATCCAAATGACCATAGGCGTCATCCCACCGCACAAGAAGGAGCGGACCGTGTCAAAGTTTCAAGTGATATGAGTGGTGAGAGAGAGATCCACCAAAAAGTGAGTGAGAGCCACAAGCCAAATATGAGTGAATCTTCAAAGAGAGTCACACCACACTTAACACTATTTGCCACCAAAAGAGACATGAGGGAGTTGAGAGAGGACCCATCCACACTTCACTATGTGCTCATTTGCAAGGGTGAAGCCTCTTTTACTAACACCTTAACAAACATTCCTCCATCTTTGTCGTCTCTTTTGAAGGAATTCGAAGATGTCTTCCCTCAAGAGGTGCCACCGGGCCTACCTCCTCTACGCGGCATCGAGCATCGCATCGACCTTGTCCCCGGTGCACCACTACCCAACCGTGCACCTTACCGCACCAACCCCGAAGAAACGAAGGAGATTGAGAGGCAAATTCAAGAGCTACTTGCCAAGGGACACATCCGTGAGAGCTTGAGTCTGTGCGCTGTGCCCGTCATCTTGGTGCCCAAGCACGACAACACCTTACGCCTTTGCATGGATTGTCGCCCCATCAACGCCATAACCGTTAGGTATCGCCATCCTATCTCTAGACTTGACGACATGCTTGATGAACTTTGTGGTTCCGCTATCTTTTCAAAAATTGATCTTAAGAGTGGATATCACCAAATAAGGATGAGTGAGGGTGATGAATGGAAGACCGCATTCAAAACAAAGCTTGGTATTTATGAATGGCTTGTCATGCCATTTGGTCTTTCCAATGCACCCTCAACTTTTATGCGTCTTATGAATCATGTCCTTCGTCCTTTCATTGGAAAATTTGTGGTTGTTTATTTTGATGATATCCTCATCTATAGTAAGTCGGTGGAAGAGCATACTTCTCATGTTGCTCAAGTTTTGTTGGCCCTTCGTAATGAAAAGCTTTATGCTAATATTTCTAAGTGCACATTTGCCACCGACAAGCTCATTTTCTTGGGTTTTGTTGTTTCTTCGAATGGTGTTGAAGTTGATGAAGCAAAGATAGAAGCTATTCGTTCTTGGCCTTTTCCTACGTCACTTGAGGAGTTGAGACGTTTTATGGGTTTTGCCGGGTTTTATCGCCGATTTATCAAAGATTTTTCAACAATTGCATGCCCTCTTCATGATCTTACAAAGAAGAATGCGCCTTTCATTTGGGGCCATGCACATGATTTTGCTTTCAATGAGCTCAAGAGGTTGTTAACCCAAGCCCCACTACTTGCACTTCCGGATTTTTCCAAAACTTTTGAAATTGAATGCGATGCAAGTGGTTTGGGTATTGGAGGAGTTCTTATGCAAAATGGTAGACCCATCGCATACCATAGTGAGAAACTAGATGGAGCTCGCTTGAATTATCCAATTTATGACAAAGAGTTGTATGCTTTGGTTCGTGTTTTGGATGTTTGGCAACACTACCTTCGTCCTAAGGAGTTTGTCATCCATTCCGACCATGAGTCCTTGAAATATTTGAAAAGCCAAACCAATTTGAACAGAAGACATGCTAAGTGGGTTGAGTTCATTGAGTCTTTCACCTTTGTAATCAAATACAAGAAAGTCAAAGACAATGTGGTTGCAGATGCACTATCCCGCAAGACCAACCTACTTACACGTCTTGATATGAGTGTTTTGGGCTTGGACGAGATAAAGGATTTGTATGCCACCGATACTTTCTTTGGAGACATTTTTGCTAAATGCTTAGAAACCAAAGGGATTGAGGATTACCATTTGATCAAAGGGTTCTTGTTTAAGGCTAACAAACTTTGTATTCCCGAGTCTTCGCTTCGTTTGCTCCTTTTGAAGGAATCACATGGAGGAGCACTTATGGGACACTTTGGACGGGACAAGACCTTCGCCATGCTCTCCACAAACTTCTTTTGGCCACGCATGTACCGCGACGTGGACCGTCTTGTGCGTCGATGTGCAACATGTCTCAAAGCTAAGTCTACACTAAACTCTCATGGCCTATACACTCCTTTGCCAATTCCACAAGCACCTTGGTGTGATATTGCTATGGATTTTGTCTTAGGATTACCACGCACTAAAACAAACAAGGATTCAATATTTGTTGTCATTGATCGATTTTCTAAGATGGCTCATTTCATACCATGCAACAAGACCGACGATGCTTCACACATTGCAACTTTGTTTTTTAGGGAGATCGTTCGTCTTCATGGAGTGCCAAAGACCATCGTTTCGGATCGTGACGTCAAGTTCGTGAGCTACTTTTGGAAGACATTGATGGCCAAGATGAGAATCAAGCTACTCTTCTCCACCGCCTATCACCCTCAAACGGATGGTCAAACCGAAGTGGTGAACCGAAGTCTATCCACACTCCTTCGTGTGTTGATCAAGCCAAACTTGAAGAATTGGGAGGAGTGCATTCCTCATGCCGAGTTCGCCTACAATCGAGCACAACACCGAGCAACAAAGAGAAGCCCATTCGAGATCGTTTATGGTTTCAATCCATACACCGCTTTGGACATGCTACCACTACCACTTCTTGAACAATCAAGCATGGACTTTGACAAGCGCGCCTCCCTCGTGAAGAAGCTACATGAGGATACAAGAATCACACTTGAGAAGCACAATGAAGACCTTGCTAAGAAGATGAACAAGAACAAGCGTGCCATGATATTTGAAGAAGGAGACCTAGTGTGGCTACACCTTCGCAAGGAGCGCTTTCCGGATGCACGGAAGTCCAAGCTTCACCCTCGTGGAGATGGACCTTTCAAGGTCCTCAAGCGCATCAACGACAATGCATACAAGATCGACATCGCCAACTCCAAGTACTTGGTGCATGACACCTTCAATGTCGCCGACTTATCCCCTTACCATGGAGCATCAAGTAATGTGGATGAACAAGAGTCGAGGACGACTCTTTCCCAAGGGGGGGGAGATGATGTAGTGCGCCCTACCCAAGACACACCAAGTGGACCGATGACAAGATCAAGAGTCAAAGCCTTACATGATAAGGTGAACTCGTTCCTTTCCTTGCACGATCTCGATAATTCATTGAATGGCTTGCTATCTCATTTCGATACATTGTGTGTACTTAGATATGAGCCTCATGAAGATCTCCAAGCAAGTGTTGAAGATGGCCACGAAAGGGGTCGAGAAGATCAAGAAGATAGAGGAGAAGAAACGGCGAGACGCCCCCCAGCTCGCTGGCCAGCCCCAGCGCCAGCCAAGGCTGGTCTGCTGGCTGACCGGGCGGCGGAACCAACCAGCCCCAGCGCCAGCCAAGGCTGGTCTGCTGGCTGGCCACCCGGCTGTGGCTGTCAGCCAGTAGGCCGGCCTGGGCTGGCTCCCCGGCCGACTCAACTACTACGTGCGTGCGTGTCCGAGGTGGCTCCAACTCTTTTGCCCATTTTAACCCTGGTTTGTAAGAGACTATATAAACTCCTCCCTCTCCCTAGAGCTAGGGTTAGACTTTGTTGAAATCTAGTTGAGCTTAGCTCCTTTCCATCCTTTGGGTGTTGCCTCTTATGAGATGCCTCTTAGTGAGATGAACCAAGGCCTCCTTGCATGGAGATGAATTCCTCCTTGTAGTTGCGATTGCACGTCATCCATCTCGGTGGTTGAACCGGTAGATTCGACCGGTGAGATAAACGAATCTAAGAGTAAGTGTGCTTGCATCTTTGAGGATCGGGGGCTACCCTCGGGGCTTGTTACCGATCAATTGGTTGCTTGTGTCTTGCTATTTATCCTCCTTTGCCCCTCTTGTGTTTGTTGTTCTTCGTGTTCATCGTCGATCCCGCCCAAATCCGTGAAGATCGGGACCGCACCCTTCAACAGTTAGGAAGCATTACTATCGCTTCACGTAGCCATTGTGTAGCAGTCTGCCTTGTTTCAGAAAGAACTAGTAAACTGTTCGTATTGCTAGATTCAATGAACAACTTGATGTTCTCTAGTACTAGTGTGACTTGGTTGTTATGACTACTCGTGTTCTATGAAATGAAATATTTAAGCGGAATGTGTTTGTTGGAAAATGTTTGTGTCAATATTGGTTTTTGTTCTATAAAAATATCATATTGCTGTCATTTTTTATATATTGAAATATACCTGACGATCTGATGGTTACCCTACAGAAACAGATTTCTGACGGAACTGCATATCAGCAAAGAATTTCGTGACGGTGTCGCAATCCTGACACTGCTCACATCCCGTCAGGATTGTTTAGGTACTCCTGACGGTACAAGTTCGTGACGGCGATTCCTGACAGGCCGTAACGTCAGGAATATCCGCTTTCGTGGACAACTCCACCCGTCAGCAAATGCCGTCAGGAACAACTTTCATGACGGGCAGCCGTCAGACATGACGCTCTTTCCTGACACTCCGATCCTGACGGTTGATTCCTGACGGTAGCCGTCAGGAAAACACATTGCTGACGGTTTTCCACATATTAGTGACGGTTCTAGGCCGTCAGGAATCTTCCAGTTTTGGGTAGTGATGTGTGTGCACCGTTCACGACTATATCCTGAACTCATCATAGCTGCGGCAGAACATTGCTGGCTTCCTGATGTGACACTGGGAGATATACAACCGTAGAGTGTATAGAGCTGTGGTGGGAAGGGCAACGGAGGAGACACATGGCTTGCCGTTTGTTTTCATGTCGCCAGTTACAGGAGAGCAAAAGATCTAACGCAACCAGTGCGTGGGCTGCGGAATAAAAAGGCACTTAATAGAGCTGGATTGTAAACATCACGAAACTAATTGTTATTGAGATTGGAAGTGGAAGAAGAGGTGTGGCTAACAGGTAGAGGCCATTATATCATCGTTAATGGGAAAATTAAAACATGATGTGGCAAATGTGATGAGATGTCATGCTCGCTTAGGTGGACGTCTTGCATGTTGAGAGAATTACCCTTATTGGGTTGCTCCCATTTATATACTATAGATTCCATCAGTTGTTATCTCAAAAAAAAATGGGACATGTGCAGATGTTATCTGCTCCCATTATGTAATTGGCATATGACTCTATATCTCATTAAGTGATTCCATGGATAGTCAAATTCCTTAGACTAATTCTCTAGCAAATTCCCCACGCATGTCAAACTCCCGCTCCTTTTCTCTGAAACAACTATAGGGTTGAAATTAAAACTCGAAACATGCAAAGTTAAAAAGTAGCTCGGCGATTTGTTTGGCTCGAACTTGTTGTTAAGCGAGTTGAGCCAATTTTTCATTTTAAACGGTAAAGAGTCTGAGCTCGTCAAAAAAGGTCATTTACCTAGTATTCTTATCTTTATGGACAAATGTTTCTAATTATTATAGTTTAACGACTAGATATTACTCCATGATGTCATATTATCATTATGATGTCATATTATGATTTCATGCCCCTGGTTTCTTAGTTGTACTCACTTTTCCCCATTCCTTAACTATTTGCTCACTTTTCCCCAGGCTCCAAAAAAAATCCCCCTCACGAAACCTCAAAAATGCCCCAGAAAAGCCCCCTGGATCCTTCAGAAATGAGAAAAAAACAGAGTGTGAGGAAAAGTGAGTACAACTAAGAAACCAGGAGCATGAAATTAAATAACTGATCATTTATTGTGATAACTACAGAATTGTACTTACGTCCACTTTTAATCAAATACAAGTCATCTAATTTAGAACGGAAAGAGTATAATACATACCCCAAATAATTAAAAATAACTGTATATAATACGTGTTGGGCAGTGTCACCGAGCAAACGCGTGGATTTTGTGAGCCAATGAGTTCCAATTTTTGACTCGTTAGTTAGAGCATCTCCGGTGGAACGTGTAAACTTGGACGTGTATATTTCCATATACACCTTCTCAAATTTTACACCTCCTGGCGTGTATATTAGAACGTGTATATTTACAACGGCTATATTTATAACAGTCAAATTTATTTCTTTCTAAATGCAAAGCGCACACATGTGGATTGCGAAAATGTAAACCATTTTCAGTTGAATTTGAACCACATAAAAAGTAATCGAGTTCAGCCGCTTCTTCCCTGCAGACCACTCATCACACAGAGCCAGGCACGGAGCAGCGTTGTGTGTGTCCCACACATGCCGCACGCTGTGCTACTGAGCTGCTTGTATATAAAACAGGGCAGCGAGTACCTAAACGAGATGGCTTTCTGGATCAGACATCGTCCAGCGGCCAGTCGTCGTCGCCGGCAACGGCAGGTTCGCACAAGTATCCTTGATCGCCACAGAGAAAGATGAGCACGACGTGGATCGGCTGATCTGGGGCGATGAGGAGCGGATTCGGAGCAATTCCCCTGCCCATCCATTCCTCCTCCTCCACCGAATCCTCCTCCCCGGCCATCGATTCTCCTCATCCCCTGCGATTCCTCCTCCTCTCCCCTTCGATTCCACCTCTATCGTTCCTCCAGCCACCTCCAGCCCGATTCCTCCTCCTCTTTCTTCTTCCTCCAGCCCCTCCCCATCTACCCACCCTCCTCAGCCCGATTCGTCCTCCTCCAGCCATCTTCCTCCACCCTGCTCGGGGAAGGCGAAAACGAACCTGTGCGGGAGGAGCGGTGGCGACGAGCTTGGAGGCGGCGGCGGCGGCGACGGCGACTTCGGACACGGTCCGGACGAGGGCGGCAGCTCGGACGGGTGAGTTCTGAGGCAGCCACGAGCGTGGATAGGGCGTGTTTAAGTCCACCACGGGTACGAGCGTGGATGCGCGTGGAAACGATCCCCGATCATATGCACGAACCCACTGGAGACCTATTTTTGGGCCAGAAAGGTGTATACGAGATTTACACGGCCATATAGACCATCCACCGGGAGATGCTGTTCGTTTCTGGAACCAACTGCAATGGAACGGAACCGTTCCGCACTTGGAGGCCGTTCTTGTGTTCGTTTGGGACAAGGAATGGAATTATGTGGTTCCTCAGAATGGAATATTCCGTGCAGATGCGGAACCAACCCGTCCGGCCAAATCGGCCGGACCGACTGGAACGGCCGTCTCGCGCGAGCTAATCCCTTTCTCCCTCGCGTAACCTCTCTCTCCCGTTGCTGCCCTCCTCTCTGCTCCCTGCTCCCTCGAAGGTCAACGTTGGCGCCGCCCTCCTCCTCCCTGCTCGCTAGGCGCGGCCAGGCGTGGCGCGGACGGCGCGGCCAAGACGCGCGCTGGGGCAGGCGCGGCCCGGAGGTCGCCGGGACGGCAGGGGCGGGCGGGGCCCGGAGGTCGCCGGGACGGCGCAGCCACGACGCTGGAGGTCGTCGGGACGGTAGGGGCGGGCGGGGGCCGGAGGTCGTTGGAGGTCGCCGGGCGCGGGGCGGAGGCGGGATGAGGCTGGAGGTCGCCGGAGAGCGCGCGGCTGGCTGGGGGCGCGAGTGGCCGGGCGCGGCTTGCTGGCGGCGGCGGCGGCCACGGCCGGGCCAGGCGCAGCACTCCAAATTAGTTAGTGCTAATTCCAAATTAGTTAGTGCTAATTGAATTGCTAATCCTAATTAGACGAAATTGAATTGCTAATCCAAAATCATGTGAACCATTCCATTCCATCTCGTTTTGTCCAACCGAACGCAAGAACGGGATGGAACCGTGACATTCCGGTTTATTGGAGCGCACCCTTAAGGAGTCGAGCCAGGTTCAGAATCCAGGCGGCTACCAGTCTACATGCTCTATGTTGGAGCGCTACCCATCTACTGGCCCAGCTAAAGGGTCTATTTTTTAATGAGCTAAAGGGTCTTTTTTTTTAATGAGCTAAAGGGTCTATTAGTGTGCGTGCGTGTCTTCTGAACTTATCTATCTATAGACTGAAAGCCGGTGCCCAGCGATGCCTCCCAGGCCATCACGTTTTCCGCTGCGACTGGTTTGTGGGCCTGTGGGAGCACCGTACGTGGCTGGCCACGCGTTGGCTCGCCTCGCCCGCTCATCTTCGCTCAAACCTTCTAGGGAGTCCGCCTAGCCCAATCCCGCTCCTCTCTCCTCCCCCAATCCTTGTTCCCAGCTCCCTCCCCAATCCCCTCCAACGACGAGATGGCGGCGGGCGGCCGAGCAGGGCGGTGGCGCTGGTCGGGCAGGGCGGCAGAGCAGGGCGGTGGCGCTGGTCGGGCAGCTCGTCCACCAGCGGAGGCCATGTGCTTCATCGCCATGGTAAGGAGCAGCAGGGCCCAGCCAGACCTGGTGACGCTCACACCGGTGGTGGTCGTCGCACTCCAGCCCTTGTGTGCTCCCAAACCCCGCCCTGGATGGCTTCGACTGGCGACGAGCGGAACTGCTGAATGCCGGAGACGTGAGGGGAGAGCCGACCGGGCAGGAGAAGTGACTACATGGCGTCCATGGCTGGGAGATCTGGCACCATCGTTTCCCACGACCTCCCCCACGCACGAGGCAGCAGCTTCTGGGCCCGGCATCCATACGTGAGCCGCCGCCGGTAGCAGGCCTACTCGGCACCCGTCTGCACACCCAGCATGCTCAAGGTAAGGCAAGACCTAGCCGCCAAACCTGCTGCGCCTCGCCTCCGCCGCATCTGCCCCGGCGGCCGCATGCCCATTGCTATTCCAAGGTAAGGCAAGCCTCTCCCCGTCCATTATTTCGTGGATTTTGTCTCCTTCCTCTGTTATAGTTGGTCTGATTTCTGATTCATTGAAACCCTGGATATAGGGGAGATTGACCTGGGGATTTGAGAGGGTTTGGATTGACAAAGGGGTGTGATGTATCCGGAAAGGTAACATCATTTTCCTCTGTTTTGTTTGATGTATGCATGAGTTTTGGTGTGTTAAAGTTTTGATTTGTTCCCCGTATATTGAATAGGATCGATGCAATGTGTGTGCACGATTCTAATCTGCTGCTGCTACTGCAGCCAGCAAAAGATTTGTGAATACGCTATACGGCCGCTGGCGACGGAGCCCGGGCAGCTGCCCCGGCTCGCCGTGTGCTGTCTCCGCCCATGTGTTCTTGGATGCTTGAATTGCTAGATTAGCTGTTTAGAATTGTCTAGTGCTTCTGTATTCTTGACTTCTTAGGAATTTATATTCTTGGCATGTAATGGTTGCAGGGAGACATCTCAGAAATTTTTAGAGTTGCAGACAAAGATAAATCGGGAACCTTGACTGTGAAAGAAATCCAAGACATCTTGGAGGATATCTATGCGAGATATCCGAAAGTAAAGCTATACGTGAAGAGCAAGCAAATGATCAGAATTGCCGATTTAATTAGGAATGGGAAAGGTAACGCTGAAAAGGAATCTATAAAACTGAGCATTGAAGAGTTTAAGAAGGCTCTTTCCCTTGTGGATTGCAAGTCAAGAATCTACCTGCATCAGCTCAGGTTCCCCTTTTTTACTTTGTTGAAATTTTCACAATACAGAAGTCTCAAAATGACCAGTTCAGGTAAAGTTTATCACTTTTATGTTCTAACTACTTTGTTATGTCAGGTTGCTGCACAACAAGGACAATATCTTGCAAAAGATGGAGGAGGCTGAAGAAAATCCTGAAGGTCCAATCCACATTAGGGGAGAAGGCCGTCATCGCTTCCGCCCCTTCAGAAGTCTATTGTTGCACCATCAATCTGCGCATTTCTTTTCCTAAATCATTCTCTTGATCTTCACCCTGACTAGACTGCGCTGAAGTTATTCATACATGCTAAAAACGACTAAGTTTAATCTGATCCACCAGAATCTAGAAAGTGATGAACATAATTACCGACCAAAATATTCTGTAGTTGAAAACAGAAATAATGACCAAAAATATATCAATTACAGAATAATTTATGCTGCAATCATTTGAAACTGTTAAACCTGCATGATTAGTGTTGTCTGGTCGCTGATACTATTACTTTGTTGATGCCTTCAGGTACAGGCATTTAGGCCAGTTTGCCCCACAAGGAGGGAGCAAACCACTGCACGGCTCCCCGGAGATTGGGTCTCCATTGGCATAGCTCACAATGGCTCTGGTATTCTGTCTACGCAACGTAAGTGTCTGTTCCCTTTTTGATGATGAGGAAGTCAAATTGTTCAGTCATGTTGTATCTCATTTCTGACTCACCTACTACTGTATCTAACTTAGCACTCGCCTTTTCATCTTCTTTGCTGAGTTCGGCAAACAAGTAAATTGGCGCACAAGGGCACTGGTGATATCTGACTGCGCTCGCCGCTTCATATTCAGCAGAGACTCGAGCGGCATATAGTCGGTGTTACTTGGTGGTGGATCAACAGGTAAGTTTTCATTTGGGATCTGAAATTTGAATTCATGAAGGATAGCAATGTATAAACGCAATTGTCATTAATATTTTGTGAGGGAGGAGGTTCGGCTGAGCCAAGCACTATGTTTATGTATGTATGGCTGCAAGTGAATTTGCATCAATATTCCTAAAAGTATCTTAATTGGTTTAGTAAGTTTCTGACACTTTTCTTCTTTGCTTTAAACCGTTTTTAGAATTCTTTTGCTAATAGAAACTATACAATTTTTTAGGGCCCATCCAATATTTCTTAGAGAGTTGTAGGTAAATAGGAAATTAGATTCTTGGCAGACCTCCCTTGATGCTCTTAGACATTATTACTACAGCTTATAAAGATGAATTGGTTATATTATCTGTGGTGCACATCTATATGATAATCATAAACAAGTTGATCATAGAGTTCACTGGAAAATTCAGAATCTCATAGTGCAGAAGGAAAACTTACAACAAGCATAAAGAGATTTTAAGCGCCATGGCCTGACATTGGTGTGCAGTAAGGTAACTGCATTCCATATCAGTTTATCACCAAGCATCGGAATTTCAGAAATGGTGGTCAGTTTGTTTCCATATACTAGGACTTCAGGTTACTTAGGAATGCTGCCGTTGGAGAGGGTTTGGGCTTACCAATATTCATATCCTGCTTATCCATACAAACAAGATGAATCAGTTTTAGTTTGCTTATTGTTGTAGCCATTAATGTACATGCAGTGGTTTAGACTGAAAGCAAATGCAATGGAACTCCCTTGGGCCTCTGCAATCCAGCTTTGTAAAAGCCTGCTGTGTGGTTTTGTAACTTAACTGGTTTGACATTATTAGTTTTTATATTTATATAAAGTAACATGGCATTTGCTTGTGGGATTGAACTCCGTCTTTTTGCTTGTGTACTTTTTGTTTAAATTTGCTTGTTGTATCTTTCTATTTAATGCAAGAAACACCGATTCTTATGTTGGCTATAAGCTTCAGAATAAAAATAAGGGCATGCTTGGCACACTGATCACGGATGGAATATGATGCAAGAAGCAATTTACAAGCCATAGACTCACCACACCTGCCGCACAGTGTGACAATGCCTTGCAGGCGGGCGAGGCGAAGCTCGCCTGTTCGTCTAGTAATAAAGCTGTGTGAGCATATCGAACAACGATGCATGATTCGCGACAGGTTTGCCTAAGTGTCCTTTGAGACAACATTCTACTCAGGCACAGCATCTTCATGCAGATCTTCTATTGCGGTATATGGATTAACAATCTGATAGCATCCAGTGTCTATGCTCCAGCCATGGGCGATCCATACATCGGCTCACTTGCAGCACGGGGAAATAAATGAAACAGCACCCAGTTGAACAATAAGCTTTTACATCACAGGATCATACGAGCACTGTCAGTAAATGCAAAAAAAAAAAATCCCTGGGACACAGAGTAGAGATATCAGGTGACAGCCAAAATTTTCGGAACAATTTTACAATTTACGGTGGCACGATCATTGAGATTTCATTTTAGGTAAGTGGACCCCAGGAACAAGAAAACATATGCAACCAATGAGGTGAGAAGCTCAAGGGACCATGTAGGTGGGATGATAAATGTTGGGATAAGAGGGACCAGTAGAGAGCCAACAATCCAGCCACCGACGAGTACTCCGAACCTGGAAGAACAGATGAGTGAGTACACATGTCGTGAAATAAAATTCAAGCATTGACTGAAGAAAATTTCGCTAACCCAGTGGTGGACGCTCTGAGAAGATTCTTCATCTTGTCATTAAGGAAGTATATGCACGAGAAGAGTGATATCGCGAGCTGCAGACGATAAATAATTGTCAATTAAAAATGATCCCTAAGCAGGAAAGTGATTCAAACTTCCATTATGTATATATATTCTAAATCTAGGACTCATCAGGTCTTATATAACTAATAATGTTATTTAGTTCTCAGGTGTCATACAGAAACATGAGTAAGCAGATGCACAGAGCAGCCATCATCAATTGTGATTCTACAGTTTTGTTGAATGGTTTGATCTAAATGAGAAGCAGTTTGAATCTTCTGTCAAACCTACCAGTTACATTTCAAATTTCTAGGTTAGCCTCGTTGAGCAACCATTGGTATTGCAACATGGCATCAAACAAGAAATAGCAGACCTTCAAAGGGCAGGATAATCAAAGCATATATACCTGGAATGCAGGACCATTCTCAGCAGAAGTTGCTATGCTCCATCCGGCGATGAAAGCAAAAAAGAATAGTCTTTTGGAAATAATATCCATTGATGGCACCTCAAAGTATCCAAGCAAGGCCTTAACCCAGGACGGGGATTCCTCAACTCGCTTCAGTAGCTTGGTCTTCAGATTAATTTTCGTTTTCTTCCGATATTGGTAGCTCTTCATTATTATCTTCTCATAAGCACCTTCAATAGCTTCTTCACTTGCTTCGTGCCCAGCATACTGTTGAATTAGAAAGTTTTTTGCGCTCCTGATCTCTTCTTCAGCTGCATCACGATCAACACCAAGAAGCTTGTAGGGATCCCGCTCACGGTATCTTCGGAAGACAGGAGCATACTCTGCGGATACACGTAAACTTGGCTGAAGATGACCTCAGATAAACACAACTTTTAGTCGAAACAGACAAAAGGTTGAAGCCTACAAATCTGGACATTCGTAGCAATATAAATAAGTAACAACCAAGAGTTGCAACAAAAAGAATTGTGGAAACGGCTAAATACAAATTGACACAAGTTACCACAGCTAAATGAACGAAAGTTGTTTTCATGTCACGGTTCAAGGACAGTAGATTACTTGCGATCACAGCTACAGACCACATTTAATTTTGTTACGACAATGACAATGAAACACTTCATTATCATACAAGTTCATCAGAACTTCATAGATTGTGAATAAACCCCAAGTCTATGATCAGTGATAGTATATGTAACTATGTATATAGTTGTAAAGTGCAGAAGGTTCAACAATAAAATGGATCGTTCAGTTATCTATTACCAAAATATCGAGTTAACCAAACCCTGTGAAAAACATGGCTCCAATATTTTGATTGATCGATCCCCAATGTCATAGCAAAGATATGGTACTGAACCAGCTACAAGATTCCGCGTATGTTTCTTCCTAGCACCACTAAACTGTCCCCGTACCGCATATGCATCTTTCCTCTCTGAACTATGTTGCGTAAAGCTTCTAATCGTCAGGTATTCCTCTAAATATCAAAATCATTTGCACACATAGTAGAACTCCAACTTCCTCGCAATCGCAATGCAAGTCATGCCCAACTCACCAGTCACCGCCCATTAATATTACCAGCAACACCAAAACCACCTACAGTACCATCCAATCCTATACACTACTCCACGTCAGTCCGTCCTCCTAAAAAAAAAATCAGCGTGGGCAGTCACAGGAGGTAGTGTTTGAAGAGTTGTCTTACGGTAGCTGAATCCGCTGTCTCCGGCGTCGCTGGAACCGGCGCCGATAGAGAGGCTCATAGAGCACCGTATCCCCCGCAGCCGCGACGGCAGCGCCAAGACGCCTCCGCGCAGCGCCACCGCCCCATATCTTCCGCCGCCAATGCTGCACCCACCAGAGCCATAGGCACAAGGCCCTAGTCAGTAACCCGGAAAAGAAACAGAGATTTGACAAGGGAAGGAGTCGGGGGAGGGGTTTAAAGCTGCGCGCGCACCGATGGGGCCGCGGGAGCGGGCGAGCGAGGAAGGATGCGGCCGTCGCCTGCATCTCCGATGCCGGCGGCGGTTGAGAGGGAGGCAGCGCAGCGGCGAGGTGGTCGCGGGCGAGACAGACCGCCGTGGGAGGGAAGGAGATGGGATTGGATAGGAAGACGGGGGAGGAGATGGGGAGGTAGCCGGGGTAGGTGGTGGGCCTGTGAAGATGGCTTTGCTAATTGCTACCTTCTGCACTTTGGTGGGCCGTCGCCGGGCTTTGTTCACTTCCCTCTGAAATTTTAAATAGTATATGCTGAGGGGAGTCTTATGTTGAAGTGATCAGAAATATTCCACTTTGCACTCGCATCCAAGTAGATTTCTGGGCGTGGTATTTTGAGGGCACAGGATTGTTTTCGGTACGTTCTTGCTATCGTGCGTTGTCAGGGGTAAAGCGGCCGCGTGAGGACTGGATGGAAGAGAGACCAGCATCGTCTAGCTCGACCGACGATGGGAAGATGTGGCTGCGGCTCTGGAAAATTGGTGTTCCCTCTAAGGTACGGATTTTCCTTTGGAGGCTTGCCAAGCACTCGTTACCAACTGGGGATGTTCGGAAACACAGAAACATGGCGCCGACAGCGACGTGCTCGATATGTGGGCAGGAGGACTCCTGGTGGCACTCTCTTATTGAGTGCAACATGGCGCGCTGCGTATGGGCTCTTGTAGATGTGGGGATTACAGAGCACATCTCCATGACGACGGAACCAACAGCAGCCCAATGGTTATTCTCTATGATTCAATCGCTGACGAAAGATGAGCTTATTCGCATGTCAGTCACGTTGTGGGCGATATGGCATGCGAAGAGAAAGGCTATCCATGAGGAGTTGTTTCAGAGTCCGATGTCGACGATTTCCTTCGTGAATAGGTTCCTTGCAGACCTAGATATGAGCAGCAGACAAGTTGTTGCGCAGCAAGGGAAGAAGCCAGAGCAGGCTATGGGTACGGCATGGATCGCGCCCCCGGCGGGCCGAATCAAAATTAACGTCGACGCAGCTGTGGCGAAGACGGCGATGAGGGGGTCCGTGGGAGCTGTTTGCAGATCACGGGAGGGTGTGTTCTTGGGTGCCTCAACTGTTGTTTATGAGGGTATCACCGATCCGGGGAGCTTGGAAGCCCTGGCGTGTAGGGAGGCTCTCGATGTGGCGGCAGACCTGCTTCTGGGGTCTATCACCGTTGCTTCGGATTGCCTGGAGGTCATCAATGGCTTACATGGCGACCACCGTGGAATATTTGGAAGCATTTTGTTGGAGATCAAGGACAGGTGCACCCAAAGAGGCAATGCTACCTTTGTTCATGAAAGAAGGGCGACGAACGGAGAAGCTCACAGATTGGCGAGATTTGCATCATCCTTGCCGGTGGGTAGGCATGTGTGGTTCTTAGAGCCACCAGGTGATTTGAATATACCTGTAACTCTTGTAGCCAATTGTTAGAGGGTTCTGTAATTTCAAAAATAAAATGCTGAGGGGAGTTTTGAATGTGTGCATGTTTCAACAAGATATTTGACATCCGAAACTTTAAGGTGTCCAATTATATTAGCAACTAGATTTCTAAATATAAAATCTGTAAAAATTAACATGAAACACTGAGCCATGATAATTTGAAGAAAAAAAATACTCACCCACAATTTTGAAGACAATTTGAACCATCGTATCACCAATATTTCTTTTTTCAAATTATAGTTTTTTTTAGTCGGGAGCTTTCATATTATGCAGAGGGGTTGGTATGGGTGATGGTGCTTTCCCAAAGTTTGAAATTAAATTAAGGTCTGACACCAAAAGCGGGAGAGGTCATTGAAATTTGTGGTAGGCTTCTCCTCCTACTTAGATGTATTACAATATATGTTTTCAATTTAAACATGACCATGACCACCTTTTTAATTATGTATCCATCATCATATTGCATCATCCTCGCCTTACTGCCGCTTCGCATTGAGGTTTTAAGGCAGGCGATATGCCATTCGATTAGATAGAAAGCAATTCCTTTACATAAAGGCCTTAAATGAGGCTAGAAAAAATAAAAACTCGGGACAAAAATAAACTACATTACGCATTATAGACCTCTCCTCTACTACATTACGCATTGATCCACCTCTCCTATTCCCCAACTGTCGATGGCAATATCTATTTTCCGCAGCGACAAGGGCGACAAGTGTAGCGTAACGTATTTGGCAGGCCCTTTGCTCGTGTCTTTCTCCTACTAAACCAAAGTCTCAGTGTTTCAGGGATTTCCAATCCACGGGGCATGACCATCAATGACTGTGGAGACTGGAGAGAGATTACTAGTGATGCTCATACTTCTGAAAAAAAAGGATCCCGTCGAAATGGCATCCGCCAAGGTCATGGGTTTGTAACCGAAGCTTTTTGTTCAATAGGCATTTTTGTTTTTGTTCTAGAGGTCAAGTTTTGTTGCCATAATTATTGTCAGTTTTTGCATCATAAATCTGTTGTTTGGCTGTTAGCTGCAACACAGCCTGTACTCCTTTTATTTGTAGCATAGCATGTTTACATTTTGCACCATTCAATTGTTCATGTTCTGCCGATTCGGTATTCCAAAAAATAAAACATACAGTATAATATAATCTCAGAGATAAAGGGGAACAAGGTTTATATGGCCAGAGCTCAAGGTGCAAACACACATGCATAGATGACATCAGAGATAATCAGATTTGCATCACACGACCAGCTGCAAGGCAGGGAATTAATCGAGCAACTAATTAACCACACAAGGGAAATGTCAAGGGATCGATCTTGCTTGCCGCAAGGAAGGATAGGGATAGAGAGATCGACGGAGCTTCGAATCATTTTCGATGGGTCGGTGAGGAACTCAGAAGTCGAAGAAGCGCTTCTTGATCTTCTTGTCGGCGCCGTGGCTGTGGACGAGGGCGTCGGCGGCGGCGAGGTTCTTGGCGATGAGGCCCTGCGCGCGGCGGCTCCTGATCTCCATCCTCATGCTCTCCGTCTTGTCCACCTTGCCGTAGCACGCCGCCGACTCCTCCCCCTTCTTCTTGTTCAGCCTCGTCTTGATGCCGTCGACGAGCCTCGCCAGCTTACCCATCGATCGCCGCCCGCCGCCTCCAAGTTGTGCGAAGGGAAACCTACGGACGTGGTGCCGAATGCCGAATGGCGAAGATGGGGTGGAGTTTGTGTGCTGGGCGTCGTCGCCGGTCAGATGTATGTGGCCGGCCGTCTAAATGCGCTTGCTGATTACTGGGGAAGCAGTTTACTTGGGCGGAAGAGGCGGTGGTGGGCGACCGCGTGCATGATCCAGCGGGGTGGTTACCTCTGCTCGCCCCGCTACGGGACGAAGTGTTGCTGGCTGGCAAGCAATCGTCCCACCTGCCAGTGGCACCGCCCTAAGGCTTTAATTGTTTGAATTGATGGTAATTTGTGTGTGCAAATTCAATCCAAAACACGAGTTCTAGTTTGGAATACTGGAAGATAAGATTTCCTTCTATTCTATACCAATGCATATCCATAAAAAAGGTACATCCAATTAATCCTGGGGATGGATGGAGCAAGTCCAAACATTGCACCCTACTCTCATGGTACCTTTTAATTGCGCATTTACCTCTCTCAACTTTTAGTACAAAATAATTATCGCTCGAGTTGCTTCCTCCTTCTTGTATGTGCATATTGTTTTGTAGCTTACTCTTATTCTATCCCGTATATGCTTCTCACATAGCAGTTACGACTTCTTTCCAGCAAGGGTGGAAAGCTGGTAAGATCATTGTTGAGCGGTGTTTCGATCTTCATGCTTGGAGTTCTAGAGGTTGTGTGAGCTTTGTCCGTGGTGTTGATGTCTGTTGTATGGTTCATCCGATTTCTTCCATAGATAAAGTAAGAACATTTCTGCTTAATTAATGAATAAGGGGAACCTTCTGCCTTCGTTTAAAAAAATTAAAAATTCTATCTTGTCCAAGGAAATTTTGACCGTCCCAAGAAAGGATTGAGGTCATCAAATTTGACCGAAAAAAATAAGACCCATGGGCACTAGCATCCAGTGCATCCTTTTATAGAAGAAATGCTCCTTTGTGAGAATTCCAAGAAATTCGTCCCCGATGGGATCAAACTCAGATCGTTGGGCCGCCACAGCGCGACCCCAACCAGATTGAGGTCATCAAATTTGACCGAAAACATGAATTGAAGAAATCGTGTACTAGAAAAAAGACTTATCTGAAAATATAGTATAGGTTATTAATAACGTATAAGTTAATTCTAGTTCCTTTTAAAGGTTTTAAACCCATCGTGCAAAATCCTAAAATCCCATATGTGCAATAAACTCTTATAACTTGAAGATAAGGTTGAAATAATCAACGAATAACATTTTCTAAAGAAAGGTAAGCCAAGGTTACGAAGTAAGGTCAGCTAGTTAAGTCAAACTCAAGTTTTTTTTTTGTTGAAAAACTCAAGCTATGAAATAGCTTATCAACAATTCAGCATGATCTACTTTTTTTTTTTTGAAATCCATCACCACTATATTAAGTCAGCAAGCCGCCTCATTAAAAAACCTTCCAGTCCCCTTAGGTACCCTGGAGGGAAAAGAGTGCGTCTGAAACTTGCCGCTTTTTAGACAAATAAATTTACATCGTTGATTACATCTTGTCTAATAAAACTAGGTGGATCAGAATCCCAAAAAATAGCAGAATTTGAAGAGAAGGTATGCCTAGCTAAATTATGCGCTACGACATTTGCTTCTCTCGGGCAATGTTGGACAGTTATGTTGCCAATGATGTTGGTCTTCAAGAAACAATCAACCAAAATCGCCGCATAAGGGCTCCAGACTTCTATCACTCCATTAAAAGCCTCCACAAGCTCAAGGGAATCAGACTCAACTATCACCGGAGAACAGCCTATCGTTTCAATTAGTGAAAGTCCCCTTTGTAGCGTTGTGGCTTCCGCCGTTGCTGAATCGAGAAGATGTGACAGAGGCCATCCTGCCCCAGCAACCGCAGCACCCCTATGATCTCGAAGAATCGCCGCCGCTGCCCCCATACCATTCGGATAGAAGGCAGCATCGATATTTAGCTTATAAGAATTATAGCTCGGTTTTGTCCATGAGATTTCGTGTGGGAAACGGCGAGTAGCAGCCCCTTTAAAGTTATTTGCCAACCCAAGAATAGCGAATGCTGAGCGTGCCGGATCAGCTACAGTATTTCCCTTGATGGCTTCTCTTCTTTGCCACCATATGTACCATGCCCCCACAGCAATTGCTTCTTTGAATCCCAAGTCTCCAATAGAATTTACTTTCAGTTTCTTGTTACGGAGAATCTCTTCGAGAACCACCGACCCCGATCTATCAATCCAAACTACTGAGTCAATAACATCCAATAGCCCCAGCGAGCTCCAGACCTATCTCGCCCTAGGACACATGAACATCAGGTGCTTTATGTCTTCTGCTTCCAATTTGCAAATAGGGCATTGGCTAGAGGTTTTGATGTGTCTGTTTGCCAAGATCGCCAAGCCCGGAATAGTGCCATGGAGTGCTTTCCATAAGAAAATTTTGATTTTTGCTGGAATTTGCAATTTCCATAGAATATCCCAAACCGGGTTGCAGCTATCTGATTTCTGTCTACTTGATGAGCTCAGTTGGTGACCAAAATTATGTTCCCATTGTGCATAATAGGCTGATCGCACGGAAAACGAATAAGATTTTGTCAAATGCCACGCCACAAAGTCTTCTATCATGTGCTCATGTAAGGGAATGCGTAATATTCTGTCCACATCTACTGGATTGAAGATGTCTCTGATCTGCTGTTCCCTCCAAGAGCCTGTATCAGTGTCGATCAGTTCATCTACAGTTCTGATCATATTTGCTCCCTTGGGTGTCAATACTCGCCGAGATGGACTTCCAGGTATCCACGGCTCGGCCCAAATATCAATACAAGTTCCTGATCCCACTCTCCAAATATAACCTCGTTTAAAGGTTGCCAATCCCGCCACAATACTCTGCCAAGTGAACGATGATCCACTCTTAGGTCCAGCTTTCAAGATATCACAGTTTGGGTAATATTTAGCTTTCAACACTTGTGCACACAGGGAGTCAGGTTTTGTAATTAGTCTCCACACTTGTTTTGCTAACATTGCTTGATTGAAAGTATAAAGATCCCGAAAACCCATGCCCCCATCCTTCTTCGGGATGCACATTCGCCACCAAGCCATCCAATGCATCCGTTTCTTCACTTCTGTATCACCCCACCAAAAGCTTGACATTGCATCTATCATCCCTTTACAAAGCTTCTTAGGAATCTGAAACACTGACATAGCAAAAACAGGAATAGATTGGATGACAGCCTTTAAAAGGATTTCCTTGCCACCCAGCGATAATAGCTTCTCGTTCCAATTCTCAAGTCTTTTGATTATACGCTCCAAAAGGTGGATAAAGCTGTCGGTTCTGTCTAACCCCACCATTGCTGGGAGACCCAAATATTTGTCAGAAAGAGCTTCAGCCATAATATTTAATTCAGTACAGATCTCAGCCTTGGTGTCAACTTGAACATTAGGGCTAAAAAATATGCTGCATTTTGACTCACTTACCAATTGTCCAGAACTTGCACAGTATTGATCAAGTGCCTGTCTCAACGAGGTTGCATTAGACAATTTTGCCTTCATGAGGATTAAGGAATCATCAGCAAAAAGTAAATGAGAAACTGATGGTGCATTTCTGCAAACCTTAACTCCTTCAAAGCCACGAACCTCCTCCATATGAGCCAAAAGACTTGAAAGACCCTCTGCACAGATTAGGAACAAATAGGGAGAAAGTGGGTCTCCCTGTCGCAATCCTCTAGTGGGAACAAACTCCTCCGTTTCCTGGTTATTAAATCTAACTTTGTATTTCACAGATCTCACACTGGCCATTAATAGAGCCACAAAGTTGAGATCAAAACCCAGCTTGATCATCATGCTCTCCAAAAAGTTCCACTCAACCCGATCATAAGCCTTATGCATGTCCAGCTTCACTGCACAATAGCCCCATTTGCCTTTCTTCTTGTTTTTAATTGTATGGATACTCTCATAGGCCAAGAGAATATTATCTGTTATCAACCTACCAGGAACAAAAGCACTCTGCACAGGTGAAATGATATCATCCAGGACCTGTTTTAGATGAAAGGCAATCATCTTGGAAATAACTTTGTAAAGCACGTTACATAAACTGATGGGCCTGTATTGAGTAACCAACTCGGGGTCAGCAACCTTCGGTATAAGCACAATTACCGTGTCATTCCAACCATCGGGGACTGTTTTCTGATTTATTGCTGCAAGGACTTCGTTAGTTAAATCATTACCAATTAGATTCCAACACTTCTTGAAAAATATAGCGTGTAATCCATCCAACCCGGGTGCCTTCATATCTCCAATTGCAAAAAGGGCCTTTTTAACCTCCTCCGCAGTATATGGTTTCAGCAAGCCCTCATTCATCAGGCCAGTGACCCGAGGGTTTACTTTCTCCAGTATATCCGGGTCGGGCTCATCTACCTCAGTTGAAAACAGACCTGCAAAATATTGGGATATCAGAGGATTTAATTCATTACATCCTTCCTTCCAATTACCTGAATCATCCTTGAGTTTATGAATCAGATTTTTCTTTCGGCGAGCATTTGCGAAGTTATGAAAATAACTTGTGTTTTTATCCCCGTGCTGCAACCAGTTCAAACGGCTTCTTTGGGCCCAACTGATCTCCTCTTGCTCAAGCAAAAATTCAATTTCAGCAGCTAACTCCTTTTGGCACCTGACACTTTCATCTGATATTGGTCCAGACACCACTCTTTCAAAACTTCGCTGGGCAGTTTTTAGCTTCTTGCTTGTACTCTGAACTGTGGTGCGATTCCACTTATGCAGCAAATCATGGACAACAGAAAGCTTTCCCGCCAGATTTTGGGATCCGGCCTGCTCGCCCGATCGGGCCCAAGCTTTTTCAACCACTTGCTGAAAGTTGGGCTCCCTAAGCCATTTAGCCTCAAATCGGAGCACTGAAGGAGTATGCAGCTCCTGTTGGGCCACCTCCTCGATACACATGAGAATGGGTCTGTGATCCGAAAGACCATAGTCTAAGTTCTGGAGAATAGCATCGCCAAATTTAGATTTCCAAGCAGAATTAGCCAGAGCCCTATCCAGGCGCTCTCTGATTCCCCCTCTGTGCCAGGTAAATTTTTCCCCAATGTACCCGCAATCCGACAGCCCACAATCATCAAGGGTAGTTCTAAAATTTTGCATAAAATGTAGAGGTCTAGGGTTACCCCCTTCCTTCTCAAAGGGATATAAAATTTCGTTGAAGTCACCCATCACCAACCATGGGAGGTCCACAACAGCATGAAGATCTCTAAGACATTGCCAAGTCTTATATTTGTCCTGCCACTTCGGTTCCCCGTAGAGCCCCGTGAAGCGCCAAACATCTGACTGATTATTTCCCACAAAAACATCAATAAAGTTGCTCGTTTTGTAGCGCAATGAAACAACCACTTCCTTTTTCCAAAGTAAAAGCAAGCCACCACTTCTCCCATCACTACGAACCACTTCTTTGAAATCCATCTCTAACTTCCGACGCAAGCATTCTGCAGGCCACTCATCTAGGTGAGTTTCCGACAGGAATACTAAATCCGGGCAACTCCGCTTAACTAACTTTAGCAGAGCCCGGGTAGCCGTGGTCTTTTGGAGACCACGACCATTGTATCCTAAAATTTTCATTGCGTCCGGTCAGCTCCCAGCATGGGAGCCGCCGATATCTCAGATTGGTTCAACTCATCATCTCTTTTTGCTCTCTTCTGAATCTGTGTTTTCTCTGCCGTAGACACCACCCCGTCAGCGAGGCTAGATTCTTGTATACTGATCTCATCATTTGATGTTTCTTTAGAAATTGCATGTTCATGTTCTTCAGTCTCCATCCCATCAAATTGCAAAGGTGCTAGAGGGACAATCGACGACTCCCCTCCTTTACTAGGAACACCATCAAAAGTCAGCCTCTTCCGGCTTAGTGCATCCTTCTTTGCCGAATTAGAGGACTTATCCGCATCCTCCATAGGGTCCTTGGAGAATTCATCATGGTCCATATCCAGGTCATCAAATCCAGGATTGTTATATTCACTATTCCATTGGCCTCTACCAGGGAAGCCACCACCTCTCATATGATAACGACCTCTACCACGCCCGTTCCCATCTGTAGCAACTCCACGACCTGTACCAAAGGATCTGCTAGTCCCCCTTCCTCGGCGAGGAGCTAAGATAAAGGTACCCCATTCAAATTATGATTCATCGTGCTCTCCGGTACCACATTCTTCATGCCAATGCCCCATCTTCCCACATGCATTAAAAAAATTAGGGAGCTTCTCGTATTTAACCTGAAAAAATTCTGTCTTCCCACCTTTTGTGAAGCTGACGAATCGGGTAAGCTTTTTGTTCACATCTAATTTCACCCGAACCCTAATGAACTGACCCACAAAGCCGTTGGGTAGAGCAATCTGAACTTCCTGGACATCGCCAATCCTTCTCGCCATATTATGGACAAAATCTGGTTTCTTGAGCACTCCATTAGGCTACCGGTCACTTTCCCTCATATTTAATGAGTCACTTTTTACCTTTTTCTACTAAAAACCCATATATTGCCGTTTCAACACCAGAGAATAAACTGGAGCACTCCGAGTCACCTCAGTGCTGGCCAGTTTTGTCCTTGAAACAAGATCAGATAAATACAGGCAAATGATGATCGCTTCATGGACAACAAAAAAGCGTGCATGGCAGCAATCATGCTTTATTCCTCATCTTCCATGTCAGATCAATGTAAATTAGTCTCTCTATACAATTGATGTGTAAAATTACAACTGAATTTCTCAAGGCATGGGCTGGTATGTGTCTAATATTCACAGTTTGGCATGTGACCCCCTGTAACTTTAGAGGTGCAAAATACTCTTCCTAACCATCTAGATTTTGGAGTGCTTTGCCTGGGTGAGCTCCTTGCGCAGGACTCTCCTCATGACCTTGTTCGAGGCGGTTCGAGGGAGTGATGGCACTACGATGACTGCTGAAACCTGCACACAAAGGGGATTAGTGAAGGAACGAAGCTATGTGGTGTCGCTGTAGGCAAAATACGCCGTGACATTTTTTCAGTATTTCCTAAGAAAAATAAGTTATCAGTGTGCAGTTCAGGAGAACAATCGAAGCACCTTGAAAAGAGGATTCAATTTTTTCAGAGCAGAGTTGAACATCAGTTTCAGTTGATTCAAATCTTCTGCTTGCCGACTTTGATCTTTGAATACGACAGCTATGGTTAATTGTTCGGGGCCGCCACCTACAGGTGGAACCCCAATAGCTGCCGTTTCAAGAATGGCATCATTCACCCTGTTGCAGATCCTCTCAATCTCGATGGAACTGACCTGAAACCAGTCATGCGAAATCAACGGATGGGCCAACTAAAACTGTGGTAATGAGTCCCATGTTACCACATTTATACCTTAATGCCACCAAGGTTCATTGTATCATCTGCGCGTCCATGTGCCCTATAATATCCATCCGCGGTACGCTCAAATTCATCACCATGCCTCCTGAGGACCTGCATATGCAGAGTCATGCGGTTAGTGTGTCAATCTTTGAGAATGATATCAAGGAGCCGGGGACAAATAATACATACTTTCGAATTCCATTCTGGCATTCCACTGAAGTACATCTCATGGTGATCAGCATTTAGCAATGTCGTTGATGATCCAAATAATGTTGGGTCGAGCGCAAGTTCTCCAATACCAGCAGAATCTTGTGGCTGTAAAATTTTAAAACATTGCACTGACATTAGGTCAAGGCAAGTTAATGGTGCCATCGCTCATTGGTCCAAAGCAAACAAACATCTAAATGTGATTTGTCAAAGAATTTGCAAGTGGTAGATGGGAAGTAGCATTTGGTGACAACATGAAACTGATGTATGAGTTGCACTGTTCCATCTCTATGACATATATGATAATGTTATGTATATTGGTAGGGAAAATATGATCAAACAATTCTCAACGGAACCATTGCATCAAAGAAAATTGTGGTTAAATCCATGCTGACACTTACTAAGGGATTCCCACTACTGGCAAGAATAAACAGGTTACAACCCATGGCAGGTGTACTGAAAGCTGACAATGCTTGAGGTTGCAGCAGGGATCCAGTAACAAATCCGCCACCAATTTCTGTGCCACCACAGTACTCGATTACTGGCTTGTAGCAAGCTCTTCCCATCAGCCACAAATAATCATCCACACTTGATGCCTCTCCAGTTGAGCTAAAGCATCTGCACAAATGAACAGTATCAGTCATACACTAGACAGCATCGGCATAATATTTCCCTTTATGCAAGTGTAAACAGAATAAAAAGTGAAGAGGGTCGACCAATCCAGAAACTACCTGACGGTTAACCAATCAAATCCTGCAGTACAATCTGTATTTTTCCACGTGCGAACAATACTGGGTACCACTCCAAGCATTGTCACCTTAGCATCCTGCAAGTCAATATAATAGCCAGTAATTTAACGAGACAAATAAAAAAGGAATGTAACATATGTAAGTCATGATTTTAATTAATAAAAACAGTGCAGATCAATATGGCCAGTGCAACAGAAAATAACAGGATATTTCATATGCATAACATTCCTTTTCCTTGGAAGGACTGAACTTTCCTAACAAGGCATGAGTGCATAAGCTTGTCAAAGTCAAACAGCTGAGATTTATTTTGTACTGGGTACCCAACTGAGATAATAAAATACACATCAGCTTTTAGACACTGATGCACAAAATCGAATTATCTGCTATCCAACTATCTTTACCTGTACAAACTTCGCAAACCCTGAACTATTCGGGGAGCCATTATACAGAGCCATGGAAGCTCCATTCAGTAAAGACGCATAGACAAGCCAGGGTCCCATCATCCAACCAAGGTTTGTAGGCCACGCAACAACATCACCTTTACGAATATCCATGTGACACCATCCATCAGCAGCTGCCTTAAGAGGGGTCAAATGTGTCCACGGAATCGCCTTTGGCTCTCCTGAACATGAGAAACTGTCAGAAGGTTTCAGAAGTATTGGATCAACTCATAATCTACCAATTGTTAGTGAGGAACTACTGCTGCATGTTAGTGAAATAAATAGACAAGCAGGTAGTTGTAAATAGATAATGTATGCTGGGACTGACAAACTAATCACTACATATCTAAATCAGAGGTCACCGGTGGACTAATCACTACATATCAAAATTAGAAGTCACCTGTAGTCCCTGATGAAAATAGGATATTACTGAACTGGTAGGCAGGTTGCTCGACTGCTGTGTAAATATCAGCCCTGCCATTTTGCCATATTAGTGCAATCTACTATAGTTATTTAGGAGAATGAGCACTAGCAAGTTAGCACAGGAAAGGCATAATCAGAAACTAACATACTTCGTTCGATCAGCCCTTCCAAGAAAATCTTGCCATGAGAGGTCATCAGTACGGAGTCCTTTTATCGGTGTGGAACCCCTTGCAGGGATCACGATGGCCATGGGAGCCTTGGCCTCCACTACTCTACTGTAGAACAAAAGAACGATGTGTGAGAAACAAATTCTGATTATGAATTATATGATCAATGCCTGTGCACTTGAGCAACGAACCTATACAATGGCAGTTCCTTGTCATCGCGGAGGATGCAATCCTAACAAGCAAAATACTATCAATATTTGCCAGAACGTTAACTTTATATATAGAAGCACGAAGTCATTTCAGAAATTAAGCATATTAATAGACAATTGCACAAGATGTACATTCAATCATTCATCAAATAATATGGTGGCAACAGGACTAAGTAATACCTGGGTGAAAATTGCTTTTGCCTCCGATATCTTTAGCCTCGTCGATATTGCAGGTGCAGCAAAGCTGTCTGCAATTGAGACGACAATGTATCCTGCTAACACGATGGCGAGGTAGATAACAACGGCATTCACATTCATAGGCATGTCAATGGCAATAGCAGATCCCTTTGCCAGATCAAGTGCATCGAGCGCATTTGCTACGAGGCTGCTCTACACAGAAGTGAGAAAAGGCAGCTGGGGAGTTAGATTTCAATGAAACAAACATACGTTGTATGCTCAGAAGTCAGAACTAGTCATATTTATTTGCAACAGTATAGCAGTACCAAACTCTTTTCCTCAATTCCTCCAGAGTCACAGAGTTGAGGGGCTCGGAATCCTTCCCCTCATCCCTCCACACAATGGCAACGTCGCCGGAAGTCTTTCCGGGTTTAGCGGTCAGGCAATTCTCGGCCGCATTGAGGACAGCTCCCGGCAACCATTCCCCACCAGGGTACGCATCACTGTCGCGCAAGATGCAAGACGGCTCCTTGCTGAATGTAATGCCCATCTCCTCAAAGACAATCTTCCAGTATGCCTGTTCTTGAACGGCAGAGACCGCACTAAACCCGTGAGTCCACTTCTCGAAACTTAAAATTGGTAGTAATGGGGGAAATATAAATTAAATATCTGAATACCTCTGGATTCTCGTTGGAGAACTTGTGGAAGTCCCGGAAGTTTGTGACAGGATCCTTGTACACTTCGCCGATGAGGTCTCTCCCCCGCGCCTCCAGAACGCGGCCGACATTGGTGAGGGCCGCCTCCTCGCTGCAAATTCGCGGAAACCCCCCAACCCGTTAGAGCATCGCGCTAGAGCTGCAAACAAGCGGGGTTCGACACGACACGGTATTCGATCGCAGAGGCTGGAGCTCTTACGGGTCGGGCGTCCAGGCGGGCGGCGTGGGGGACGGGAACCCGGCGTAGCAGCCGTAGTAGAGCATGCGGTGGACGGCGAACGGGACTTCCGGGCGGAGCACGGCCCGCGAGAGCTCCGCCCACACCGCGGCGGGCCCGCCGCCGCCGGTTGGGCCGAGCGCGCTCCGGACCGCCGAGTGGATTGCAGCGGCGTCCTCCGCCGCCCCGGCCGCGGCGAGGTCGGCGGCGGTGATCGCCGCCAGGGGCTTGTGCGCCGCCGTGGCCATGTCTGCTGGTGGTCGTGCGCGCGCGAGCTGGTGGTGGAGCTACTGGTGTGGAAGCTTCCCGCTAGATGCGGGGGAGGAGGGAACTCGTGGGGAAGGCAAGGCAGGTGTACCGATCGGGCGAGCAACCAAACGACGGGGACAGCACCAGCACGAGGGAGGAGATGCGATGAGAGATGAGATGGGAGGTGTCCGACTCAGGTGCCTGTCAGATTATCCGATGAATTTGATAGAGAAAAAGAGCCAACTTTAGTTTCGCTACGGCCACCCAGACAAAGTGTACACAGGTCGATCTGGACCATCAGATCTAGCCCACTAAAACGGATCAAACGACACAGATCAGATCTGCCCAAATCAACCCACCAGATTAATCCTGTCGACCGGGTAGAGAAATTTCCTGCCAGAGGTTCCCCGCCGCGTAGCTCCAGCGCAACCCACGCACATCTCGATCCCCGTGGCTGTCCTCCTCCTCCCCGCTCCCATCGCCCGCCGGCCCGCCGCGGCAATATTTGGAACCCACCCACATGCCGCACCACTGATCAATCCCGCCGCCGCCATCCCCATCCCGTCCCCGTCGCGCCCCATATCCAGGTCACCCCGCCTGCCCGATCGGAGATCATGGCCTCCATCGCCGACCCACTCACGTCTCGATCCCTGCCGCCGCCACTCCCTGCCGGTGACCCTGCCGTCCACCCACCCACTGCCCTCGATGCTCACCGGCGCCCCAACACACCGGGCTCCCTCGGCTCCTCGGTTCCCCTCAAACCCTAGGTGCTGTCGTCGTCGCCATGGACCCTCCCGTTCCAGCTGACTCCGACCTGAGATCCAGGTGCCCCTCCTCCGTCTCCCTCCTTCCTCTGCCTCCTTCCCGTTCATGGCGACGACACAAGCAGCAGAAGCGCCACACGCTCAAGCTGCTGACCCCCTCTTCCGCTGTAGCCAAGGAAACTTGGCTCCTGATGCTCGGCGACGACCTCCCCGGGCTGTTGGCGCCGGCCACGTCCACGACCCACAGCTGCAGACCACCACTCCGTCCCCGTCCCGCTCGTGGCTGCCGACGACCTCCCAAACCTGATGCTGCCCACCGAGGCACGTCTCCCCCTACTTATCCTCCTTCTCCATTCCTCTTGATTCTGCATCACTGGTCGGAAGGCTTTCATCTGGATGTTCTACGTCAGTTCGCGCCGGCCGTGGTCCTGTTTCTGCTTCCAGCTGCGATGGTGTTAGTTCTTCTTCTACATCCGGCTCCTCTGTTCTACGTCAGTTTGCGTCTTCTTCACTTTCTCTTACATCCGGCTCCTCTGTTCTTCATTCATGTTACCTGGTATGTTTCCTTCCCGTGATCCAATATTGTTCATTGTTCTGTTTTCTTTTATTATTTCCATGTAAGTTTTTCTTAATTATTTGTATATGTAGCTGCTGCATTGGTTCCATTGACATCAAGCTCCAGTTGAGATTTGCATGATTACGTATAGTGAGCTCACCTTCTATGTTCCTTGTCTACAGAATTCTGCTGCCAGGCTGCTTGCCCAAGTTTAGGACACTGCCACCATGTGAAATAATTCAGACAACAAAAACAGCTTGTCGTAGTTTGTACACACACTGACAATTGATTTCCCCAAAAATTGGTGATTGCATCCAGTTGAGATTTAGTATTTGTCTTCTGATGCTTAGATTTTGTTAGTTATTCGTCCAACAGCTGGAAGGACTGCAAAATATATTCAGATATGCATTGCTGCGCATGGAACTAAAATTTGACAAATGGAAGGATTTAGACGTCTCAACATGGAGAAGGGAAGAGTGTATAAAGAGCAGACTACAGACAGATGGGTACACTACCTCGACGCAATTGATATTATGTGTTGTTTGCTCGCTTCAATTTTAGTGATGTTTTGATTGATCCAGAATCCTTATGCATGGTCTCTCAGGTTCTTTTATCATCAGAGCATGTGTACGTATACATCGGAAGTTCAAAACAATGCGAGAGAGGATGCAGATGCGGCCTGCACGCAAAAACGGCATATTGCTGCCAGCACTCCCCAGCGGCGTTCCCAACCTCACCTGCTTCGTCGAGTTGAATTGGTACTAGGACTACTCCTTAAGTGAATTGGTATTCTCTCTTTTTAAGTCAATTGGGATTTTTTTTTAGATAAAGGTCAATTAGGAAATTGATTTGTAGTGTTTGGTGTTACTTCAGTTTGACTGTTTCGAAGGAGTTGTTACTCAAGAAATTGTAGAAGAAGATAGTTTAGAGCCATCAAGCACTAAAAGGACTTCATCTACTGGGCATACGGCTTAACAATCACATGAAAAAGTAGGAAACTCAAGACAACCCGACTTGGCAGAAAGCATAAGAAACTATCCGGCTACAGGCAGTTAACATAACCCTTTGCGTCTGGTCTATGTTTATTTTTATTTGACTGCATACCTACATATTCAAAGTCGCTGCTCTTGCAGGTTTTAGGTTTCAAGTTTTCTACTAATGATTACCACCACCGTTTACTCTTTCAGTAACCAGAAGGTAGGTTGCAAGTATTAAGAATTTACCAAGCACAGTTCTACATTTTCCCATGTCCCCTGCAAGTTAAAGATAGTTTCAGTTTCAAAACTGCAGCAAATCTATTTGTCTTTTCTCATTTCACTCTCATAGGCATGGTTCCTGGTTGTGCCGACAAAGAGCACACCACCCCATTGTCTCTGATGTGGGAAGCTCGATTGATGTTGAAGGGATATTTGGTAGCTAAACTGCTATGGACTATGGTCATCTGTTCACTATGCTACCCTACCCATGAAATGACATTATAAGGAACTGAATGCGAACATAGCAGCTCCTCCAACCAAGGGTTGTCCGCAAGTAGCAACTAGCCATCGAGGTTGGACTGGCCTGAATATAGTAGATTCATCATACATTGGTTAAAATGATCAATCTGAAACCCTACAACAAAATCTTACTCCTCTGCATGTTCGAGAGATGGCCCGAGTCTATAGCCATGGCAAAATAGATTTTGTCTACAAGGAAGGAACTGATGTTATTTTTTTAAGATTAAGAAGGTAGAGCTATTTACACTGGGTCTGTCTGACCCAAAAATAAAATAAACAAAAGAGAAAGAAAAGGAGAGAGCTATATACAGCGAGCTAACAGGTTCCGTTGTAGGCCTTTGCTTTTAGCTAGCAATTGTTGCTGTCAAGGTGATCTTTAGGTTGTGTAGAGGAGGAGCTCAGGACAAGTTATTAGAAGCATACGGAAAAATTGAGTACACCTCAGATAGCTTTTCCTCCTCACGGTTGGAGCTAAAAGAGAATCTTATCTTCCTGAGGTAATTAAAGCAATGTTTTATGATCTGATTCCTTTCATGTATGTTTTGTACACGTTGATTATATATTTGTCCTCATCTCTCCTTGGAACTTAAGGGGGATGTTGTACAGGCCAAAACTATCGTGAAACTTATATTAAGATATGGGTAGAATTATTATCGACTTATTGACATGAGAATGAGATTTGAAAGGTATGCACTTAGATTGGATAAATTGTAGCTGGTTGCCTGTGCATTTTAGCTACCAACTGAATCCGATACATTGGACTCATGTTCACTGCCATCTTGTCTGCCAGGGAACTCTTAATTGATTACTATGAAGTTTTTGTTACAATGCTTATAGGCCTTTCTGTCATATGAGTATCAAGTAAATTTGACAAACTGAGCAATTCAGTCTAAAGAGTTCTATGCACAAATGCACCTATGCAGTTTACCCTCTTCCTTTTTCTGGACAATTTGGTTATTACAGTTTATATGTTCTAATATTTGCTAGAGAACAAAGGAGATAACCAGAAGGGATCCTTCAAAGCTGGATGTGGTGCTACTACGGGTTTCCTTAGAGCACCGGGTTCAGTTTTGTGAGTATGTTGATATTGTAGGTTCGCCAAAGGAGTTTTGGTCATGGAAAATGCACGTTCAACCGGAGGGACACAATATTGGCTAAGTCTGCCAGCTTGAGCTACCTTGTGAAACACTCGTGGAGTTCAAGTTTGTGATAGTTTTGAGATGAATAAAGGGAAATTATGAGACATATTGTGTTTAATCAAAAGAGGAAATATCCCTATTATTGGTGTCCATGATTAGACTAATAGTTACATACTGAACTTCATTTGGGTTATTATGTCCTACAATACCCCATTATGTACTTGAGTTGTGTCACTAAAGTAATGTTCTACATTATTTAGTTAATGTGACTTTCTGGCAATCTTGTTTTTAGTTTAATGCACTCATGGTACGATGAAGCGTCATCTTTTCAAATACACAAGGTGAATATTCTCAACCATGCTTATTGGCTACACTTTTAACATGAACTTTATATGACAAATGTTTTAAAATGCATATGTAGGATGGTTTTAAGTTGAGAAAGCAGTTTCTGGTATATATTTACAAGTATCAAGACAACGAAGCGATCAACATATTCCTATCTTGAAACGAGAAATTATTAATCACATAAAGAGATGGGCCTTCTAAATAATATAAACAGTGGAGAATTGTTACTTAGAACTTGTTTTAAACGATCTAGAACTGGCGTTGTATTGTACAATATATGCATAGATAACTATTATTTTGTGCTCTCTGAATTTATATGGATGAAACGTATATTGTTTGCACATTCTTATGAGATTTAGTCATGGCATATATTGCTCTTGTAATAAAACACTCAGTAAACTAAAAATAGGACTTATATTTTAGAGACGTGCGTGCACGTGCATGTTTACTAGTAAATTCAAATGGACGTTCCTTAGACAAAATTAACGGAGGCGTTATGAGAGCATTAAACAAAATTAATTGTTATGGTTTTAGTTCAGCATTTTTTTGGGGCCGGCAAGAACAAAAAGATACTACTTGTATTATGTAGTAGACGAGTGGAATATAATTGGTTCAACCACAACAATATGTATTTGTGAGAATGCGCTGCATCAAGAATTGGAACTCACAACTCCCGTCAACTGATTATTAACATCTATCGCTTTGACATTTAACCATTGTATAGTTCGATACATTTTGTTATTTACTTTATTGTAGTTTATGCAAATTTAATAATTATGTTTCGTCATATATTTTACATCACTTTCAATCATTCTTCAACCATTCTATCGTAAAAAACTACAGGCGCAACGTACACCATCATGATCTAGTATTTAGAAACTTGAAGTTGGATGGCTAGGAGCCGACCAGCTATATTATCACATTTTCTTGGTAGTATAGAGACAATAGTGACTTCATCAATCTTGATGCTCAGTGACTTCTTCAGAATCACTATATGAATATGTGTTTGGTGTACATGTTTTTTCTTCGTGAAGGAGAATAAAACTCCCGGCCTTTGCATCTGTTGATCACACATCAATTTGTTGTTGGTGTACTAGTTTTTTTTTCAAAAATAATTTTGCATCAACATTCTACGCTATCGTTCCAAAAAGAATCTCCATCCTTTTCTTTAACGGATAATTGTATCATCCACTAAGATTAGCTTGTCGTCATCTCCCCAGAGCACGAGACGTAATCAATTTGGAAGAAGATGTTGCACACGTAAGGAATATTGGGAAGGGAGGAGGGAGATTTCGAAAAGAAGGCATAGCCTCCGGTCTCATCAACCGATGCATACAAAACTTTTATTGCAACGTTACCAAGAGTTTCACCAATAGTACAAAACTAAGAAAAATGGTGCACACATAGTCGATAAATGGACGGCCACTTACGGATTAGTATGAGGTTTTGTGAATGACCCATGGATTGTTCGATAACCCACAGCTTCGCAATTCTCATTGCTCGGCTTAAGTGCGACTCATCAGCGTGGGGAGGAAGTAGAGTAAGTTTTCCTTGTTTTTTTTCTTTTAAAGAAACTAGCAAGTACAAATTGTTGGAGAAAATATTAGGGGTACAATATGTCAAGAATATGCACAACATTTTTAGAGGCTAATTAAGGGTTTTATGATCGATAGCTAAGGGCAAGACCGGAAGCACGGCCTGTTCCGAATTAAAAGTTGAAGTGTGCGAAATGCCTTATAAATCCAACGCCATCTTTATTAGTGTGCCTGGTGCTGCTGTTTATGCCTGCGTGACCACATATTTACGGTTCTATCATGTGAAACAGTGACAATCTGTTGTCCATCGCCACTAATATCCAAACCAGTAACCATGGACTCATGTGCTGCCAAGCTTTTGATTGGCTTGTAATCCCGAGTCGACCATATCATGGCTGTAGTGTCATAGGAAGACGTTGCCAAATAACAACCGGCATGATCGTCCTGACTGGGTGCAAACTTGAGCTGTGAGATGAGACTCGTATGCGCCGGTATAGTGTACAACATCCTTCCAATCGTCCTGAGATCCCATAGTCGACAGAACCCGTCTTCACCTGCAGTGGCAACGAGATGGCCGTCGGGGGAGAAGCCGACTCCTAGGACAGGCCCTGAATGTGCTGTTAGGGTGCAGTACAATCTCCCAGACCTGAGATCCCAGACTCGGGCGTGTGCGTCGAGCCCACATGACGCGGCTAGAGAACCGTCCGGGTGGAAGCCGACTCCGTAGACGCCTCTGCTGTGCCCCTCTTGGAGCAGAAGCTGCGTCCCCGTATCGACGTCCCACAGTCTCCAGCTCTTGTCGAAGCTAGCCGTGCCGAGGTACTTGCCGGATGGATGGAAAGCTAGACGAGCAAGACGATCCAGGTGACCGTGGAGAGACGACGTTAAAGGATTATTATCGGTGCTGCTGATGTTCCATAGCCTGGCGGTTTTATCGGCCGAGGCCGTGGCTAGGAGGTTGTTGTCGACCGGAGAGAAGGCGACGTCGGTGGCGCGCTGTGTGTGCCCTCGCAGGGTTGCGATTGTGGTCATGCCATTGCCACGCGCTGGCGGCGTGGTGGTGGTGCTCCATACTTTGACGATCCCGGTCCAGGAGCTCGTGGCGAGCATGGAGGCGTCGCGGGAGAAGGAGCAGCCGGTTAGCGGGCGGTCGTCTCCGATGTCGCTGGAGTCGAGCACGAACTCCCCCGCCGCTTGCTGCTTCCCGACATGGCCCTCGTCGTCGGAGTACAACTCCCTCTCGACCCTGGCCTTAGCGCGGGGCAGCGAGTAGTGCGCGATGTCGACGCGCGCCTGGAGCAATTCACTACTGCCCTCGGTGAAGAACGGGTACTGGGTCTCCTCCTCGTCCATCAGAGAACGATGGGCGGCCAATCTGATCTAACTCAATCCGGCGGTAGATGTGTGTATATATATGTGCGTAAACCAAATCGCTAGCTAGAACAGTCGGACACGACTTGCAAAATCTTCTCCGACTCGTACTCGTACACAAGCTAAACTCATCGGGCATGTTTCTCCTGACTTGCCGTGCGTGGAACTAATATGAGTAGGATACGGACACAAACTTACCCTAGCCACTAGCATTCTGAAATACGTACGTGGATCCTTCCACCCACTATATATGCATCCAGATTCCAGAGAAGAAACAAAATATAATCGTGTCCTGAGTTGCCAAACTGATATTAGTGTGAAGTTTGACTCCTTCAAAGTGATATTAGCTAGTGTGAAGCCAATGCGTGGAGTAGCTTGATTGAAAAAAATGCACTAATAATAAAAATTATTATGGGCACCCATCGGAGTACAGGATCCAATTTAAAGGAACAACTCGAAGCCCGATGATCTAGTCTGGAAACCGCCCGGTGTGGAGCTACATCTGGACGGCTCTGTCTACCTGGCCGGGTTGTGCTGGTCCTTACACTCAACATCCATCACCGATGCCTGGCACACAGCAATTCAAGCCTCCGTACGTCCCGCAGCAACGACCGGCTGTCAAAACAATGTTGATCCTAATTAACATGCTGGATCATCTAGTAGGGAGAGGAACAACATGATTTTCAACCACCGATCATCCACGGGCCACGGCGCCGCACCTTGTGCAGATGATTAGAGATGAGGCAAGAGAATGGGCCTTGTCAGTAACTTCATTAATTAATCATATACAATTCCGTCAAAAATTTCACCACTTTTACACACTCATGGTTCTGTACTTTATGTCACTATATATGTTACCTTATTGCTGCAGAAACTAATGTTTGCTTTCTTATTCTTATTATCTTGCAAAACGATCTTTTCATACCCATATTATTTCTATAGTTTTAATTTTTAAATGGAGCAAACTTTCAGTATACATAGAGTTGTGTCAATAATTGATAGAACTTGAGAGAATACTTATCCAACTAACTTTTACTTTATTGTTCTTTATTATTATCTTGCAAAACTATTCTTTCACACCCATATTGTTTCTATAGTTTTATTTCCTAGATGAAGCAAACTTTCAGTGTGCGTAGAGTTGTGTCAATGGTCAGGCCTAACCGTGATCATCCCTTTTCACGAATACATATCAACAAAGAGTAATGTGCCAAGTTACAATCCAAACAAATCGATAAGAGATCTTTACCGATATGATAGTTGATAACTATCTCGATTACCACTAGTGGAAAAAGGACTTTACGTCCAGACTATCAGTCTCGGTTACATTTGCGGCCGGTACTAATAAACATCAGTACCGGTCCGAACGGACAGAAGGGAGGGGGGCAGCAGTACCGGTCCGTAAGGGACCTTTAGTACCGGGCCGTAACACGGCCCGGTACTAAAGGTCTGTGGCATGGCAACCGTCGCGCGGGGCTGGGCGGGTGGAGCTTTAGTACCGGTTCGTGTTACGGACCGGTACTAAAGCCCCTAACCGTTCGACTCCCGCCACGATTTTAGACGCGATTTGGGCAGTTTCTTCCTCTCCCTCTCTTCTTCCTTCGGCCGCGACTCTCTCTCTTTCTCTCCTTCTCTCCGGCGACTCTCTCCCTCTCTCTTCTACATATCAATCCCTCCGGCCACCATGAGTCCGGCACCACCAATCACTCGCTACGGATCGGTGCTTGCACATGGCAACACCAATCTCAATGTCGTTTATACGAACGATAGCGCAATGGTTGCGGGTTTTCTCTCCGATTTCAAGAACTGGCTTGGCGAAGCTCGGGAGCAAGACAAGTTCATGGGTCTTGATCTCGAGTACACGGCCGATCAAGGAGAGGTTGCGGTCATCCAACTATGTTTCAAGAAACGTGTCATGGTCTTCCAATGGGCAAGGTATTAATCCAATGTTGGGCTTATTTTCTTTAATTTGTTGATTCATATGGATAGGAAAATTGCATAGGATAGCAATTTCTCTTTGATTGTAGTGAACAAAATTATATATATTGGCCGAAATGAAAATTGCATTGCATATATTGGATGAAAATATTGGCATATATATATTGGCCGAAATGATTGTACGAAAATTCTTAATTGATCTCAAATTATATATTGGCCGAAAATCTTAGTTGCATTGCCTATATTGTTGTTATTATACATTGGCCGAAAATCTTAGTTGCATTGCCTATATTGTTGTTATTATACATGATCTCAAATTATATATTGACCGAAATGAAAGTTGCATTGCATATTGTTGTTGTTATTCTTATTATACATGATCTCAAATTATATATTGGCCGAAATGAAAGTTGCATTGCATATTGTTGTTGTTATTCCTATTATACATGATCTCAAATTATATATTGGCCGAAATGAAAGTTGCATTGCATATTGTTGTTGTTATTCCTATTATTCATGATCTCAAATTATATATTGGCCGAGATGAAAGTTGCATTGCATATTGTTGTTGTTATTCTTATTATACATGATCTCAAATTATATATTGGCCGAAATGAAAGTTGCATTGCATATTGTTGTTGTTATTCTTATTATACATGATCTCAAATTATATATTGGCCGAAATGAAAGTTGCATTGCATATTGTTGTTGTTATTCTTATTATACATGATCTCAAATTATATAATGTCAGTATTTTTAACATGTGTTCCATTTGTTGTTGCAGTAGTGACAAGCAGTGTCCAATACTCATGGATTTTCTTCGCAGCGGCATATATTTTGCTAGCGTTGATATAACGAATGACAAGATCAAGATGAGACGCACTTGGGGTATTCAGATACCATCTACCTGCCACATTGATCTCCAGGACTTGTTCAGGCTTGACCATGTCAAGACTGGAATGGCTGATATGGCAGTCGCCTTGATCGACGACGCGTACGCTGATATGAAGACAGGATTCGACAAGGATCAGCACAAACTTTGGGAGAAGACCCCACTTGACGGTTGCAACATTGAGTATGCAGCAAAAGATGCGTACGTTGCATACGAGGTGTACCGCAAAATTAGAATCGTCAACTATGGGCAGCGTCACCTCGTACCGCGACCAGTGCGCCATGAGTCTTCTACTTCTGTGTATTCAGATTCGGAGGACGATTTGTACTAGTGTTTGTAGTGCTTGAGGGTCTCCTCATATGGAAGACAGTAGTGTTAGTGCAAACACTTTATCTCTCTAATATTTTGTAGTGCTTGAGTAGTGTTATTGTTGCTAACAATTTACCTCAAATATTTTGTAGTGCTTGAGTGTCTACTCATCTGAAAGAGAGTAGTGTTATTGTTGCAAACAATTTATCTCAAATATTTTGTAGTGCTTGAGTGTCTACTCATCTGAAAGAGAGTAGTGTTATTGTTGCAAACAATTTATCTCAAACAATTTATCTCAAACCAAAGGATTTCTTTTTTTGATTGTGTACCTTTTACATGGTTGTTTCTTATACCAATATGCACCTATTTGTGGAATATAAGATCTTTATCACAAATTATGCCAAAGGATTTCTTTTTTTGAAGTGTTTATCACATTATTTCATTTTTTTAAATATTTATTATTATATTATCATTTTTTTAAATAAAGTAATATTTATTTTATCATTATTTATTTCAATATTATTATTATATAATATTTTGGTTTAATCAAGTAAATTTCTTTTTTTGAAGTGTTTATCACATTATTTCATTTTTTTTAATATTTATTATTATATTATCATTTTTTTAAATAAAGTAATATTTATTTTATCATTATTTATTTCAATATTATTATTATATAATATTTTGGTTTAATCAAGTAAATTTCTTTTTTTGAAGTGTTTATCACATTATTTCATTTTTTTAATATTTATTATTATATTATCATTTTTTTAAATGAAGTAATATTTATTTTATCATTATTTATTTCAATATTATTATTATATAATATTTTGGTTTAATCAAGTAAATTTTTATAATATAATAAAAGAAAAAGTGTTTCATCATGACCGAGTGGTTAACATGATTGATAAGATAGAACTATCAGTAAGTTCTCAGTTCTCTTCTAGTATCTAGTTTGAAAGGAACCTAAATGTTAAGCGTGCTAGTGTTATAGCAGTTTCAGGATGGGTGACCGATCGGGAAATTTGACAGTTCCAAAATGGATTAAGTGTGTAGGAAGGGGGGAAATTAACTAGATTAAATAGTTAGACTTGAGATTAAGTGTGGGTTAGTTGATGATAGTTAAGTGATGAATTGTGCGGGTTAGTGGATAGTTAAGTGAGAAATTTCGAAATTCTAAAAAAATATTATTTTTTTGTGAAAATTTCAAAAAGAAATTAAATTTTTTGAAAAAATATTTAGTACCGGTCGGTAACACCGACCGGTACTAAAGGTCTCCAGCCGAAACCACGCCTGTAGCCCTCGTGGATGTCATTTAGTACCGGTCGCAACACGACCGGTACTGATGCAGGGGGGGCATCAGTCCCGATTGCGCAGTACCGGTTGCGAAACCGGTACTGATGCCCCTCCCCGACCGGTACTAAATATGAGTTTTCCACTAGTGTACACCAAGCCGTACATATCCCATATAGTGATCCTATATGATCGTGGAAGATACAATAAGTTAACACACATATCCAAAATTGTGACACAAGTGAAGTAAAATATCATATGCCGTATGACAGTGCCTCGGAAGGAAAAAAAGCAGTCGTTAACAACACTTTTACATTGGTGTGCATGCATGTCATGTGGTATTGCGAGTGTCTGATTACCACGGTCAACCAACTAGATTGTGGAGCATGGTCGGGGCTAGAGATGATAAACGTCCCTGGTTCAATTCATATATGACTGGACAATTTACACATAACATTTTTGTTGTGTTTTGGATCTTTTTAATAAAAAACATTAACCCATAGCATGCCTATTTTCGCTTAGACTTATATATTTAGTGAGAAATTTAAGTTTGTGTAAAAATTCGATGGTCCCCTCTCGCCTCAAACATGGCATACGGGGGAGAGAAAGCAATTTTCCCCACATTTTGTATGGATTCCCCTATAGAGTTCGTCTCTGTGAATCAACAATTGTGTGACACACTAAGATATTTTTGACCAATGACATCTGCGTAACACATCACGATGACGTGAAGGATATGATCATCAATTGGCGATCCATGCGCATTAATTTCTTGAAAATCAAAAAAATTGTGGCACACTAAGATTTTTTTACCAATGAAATATGCACAACACATCATGATGACGTGGAGGATACGATCATAAATTGGCAATCAACGTGCATTAATTTCTTGAAAAGGAAGAGTATCACTCTCTCTATATATAAAGACCGGCAACCCCACGCTTTCCTCTATATCAAATTGGGTATCCATAGTGGTAAAAAGCCCGCGGGGAAAGTAGTGGTTGGGTACGAAATGAATCTACCCACCATGCATGCATGTAGAGCGAGGTTCGGAGAAGCGATGGGTGTCCTGAGGAACGGGAATATCGGGTGCCTCCCAACGGGTAGTAAGGGTGATAGGTTCGACACCTTCCACGTATTGCCGAAGGTCGGAAGGAGCCAACAAACATAGTGTGAATGGGGTTTTGCCTGAGTGCTGGGAGGGCAACATGAGCGTGCAATGGACGTAGAGAAGGCGACGGCGGTGTTGAGTTGGGCGATGAAGGCGGAGACATAGGTGGGGGCGGGCGGGGTTGACATGTCAAACACTGGGCCGGAGAAAGCCTAGAGGTAGCCGTTAGAAGAAAGTTTAGGCTCCGAGACCTCGAAGAGACGAGTCTACGCCGCCGAAGGAAGAAAGCGTAAATGCTGAGACCGGAAAGGCAAGAAACCGCGGTTGCCTAGCTCAGCCGCTCCAAGGCCGTTGCCGCCGCCGGCTAGCCGCCGTTAGCCTCTGCGGAATCAGGCCAGGCAAAATGGGGAAACCCTAGGGAGGCTCAGGGTTAAATCGCCCACGGTTCCTTCCATCGACGGCGCCGATTCTGCTCTTCGAGGTCTCGGAGCTCAAGCTTCCTTCTGCCCGCTGCCTCTCCGCTTCCTCCGGCCCCGTTCTTGCCATGTCACGCCCACCCGCCCCGCCGCCTAGCCCCTCCGCCGCCCAACCCAACGCCGCCTTCGCCGCCGCCTCCGTGTACAATGCACACATCAACGCTGCCGGACCCATACCCAGGCACCATATTCCGATGCCGTTTTCTGGCCGCTTCCGACCTCCCGGCGTCCCGCCGCCGGCGCCGTACCCGGCGTCCTTCTATCCCGTAGGACGGCCCCCGCTACTTCCGCCACCATTCTCTCTCCCCGGGCCTCGCGTATACCTGCGTCCACCACCACCGCCGGGCGGATTCATTCCTCTGCAAGGCCCCCCGTTCAACTCGTTCGGTAATTATTGCAATACGGATCATTGATCTCTTTTGCTGTTTTTTTTTTGTTGCTACGGGAATGCCTCATGTGAATTATGGTGGATTAGAGCAATTCAGAGGGGACGGCAGATTCAGATTCTAGTGAGTGTTTTTTGAAAGTAAATACAGTACCGAAGTATTGCGTTTGGTGCTAGATTTAAGAAATAGCTGCAGCTTTATTGTGATTAACAATTTACCGTTGGCTAATTGCTTCTCTGTAACAGTATTGGTTGTGCCCGGATGCACCGACCAAACATGAAAGGCGAGCCTCATGTTTGTTTCAGAAGATCTAATGATTGTACACGACCTTTGGTGTGTTTTCACGACCTTGATGCTGTTTGGTTTATTTACATTAAATTAAATGCAATGCTCATCATTTCGGTGGTTTAACTGATCACCATACTGTAGCTTATGCTTATTGAATTAGCGTTCATAATATTTTGTGTATACATAATCTCACAGTGGAGACCTGCAAAGTTCAAAAGTAAGATTCCTCATATGCGTGCTATATCATTTCCGTTTTATGTTCGAGTCATGCCAGACATTTTTTTATAAGAAACTGTTGATAGCTAAACGATTCAAGCTATCCTATGGATTAATGCACTGCATTTGTATGGCACCATGGAGTCCATGGTCTCTCTGAGTTTTGCAAATGAGTGGTACAAACCTGATTTAGGTAGGTTAAATAATAGGTTAAATATGTATATCTGCCTTCAGGTTGCAGAAATCTGCTAAGTTCAAAGTTATTTTATAGTTTGTTTTGCGTAAATGTCATTCTGATTATTTTGTATTGTAGCAACATACGTATATACACTTTTTTTATACTACTAGGTAATTTACTAAAAAAAAAAAATTATTGAAACTTTGCGAATAAACCTACCAATTCTTCCTTTTGCTTAAAGGGATGCAGATAGTAATGACCAGATTTATTGCGCTTGATTGGAGCAAAAAAAAATCTCAGGCTATTATACGTGAAATTACTTGCATGTTTATACTGAATGATCTTATTATATTCTTTCCTGTAATTATATGTTATTTTGTTTTTGTTTGGTCGCTAAGTTGATTTGTTTGTAAGGATATATCATGCATTTGAATTAATGAAGGCTTACTAATATGTCAGAAGGATTTTTCTCTTCTTTTTGTCTACAGTATATCCTAGGTATATCACGCAGTATCCTGTCTATCGGCAGCCTCTAGGCTTCCCTCCGAGACCCATAAATCCTCCCATTGGTGTTTTCTCACATCAACGGCCAGCGGTGATTGATGGAACTTTTAGCCCTGTAACAATGGCCCGACCACCTACCGCAACTGTTGCTCCAGCTGATGAACCGCAATTTACAGTATATGTTGGTAAGATTGCATCAACAGTGGACAATGATTTTGTTCTTTCTCTTCTTCAGGTATTGTTATTTTTTCTTCTTATTCTTATAGTACTTCCTATGTTCATAAGATGATCTCTAAGATCGTATTGTGACAATTAAGTTTTGGTTTCAACTGACCTTGGAAGACCTATTTGTTTTTGGGAAAGCACATTATAAGATATTTATTATGGATAAAAGAGTTAATTAGAGCTATAGAACGAAAATTTGTGAGGCATTAGATGCCATGTTCTTTAGATCAGATGAGTAGAAAGTAATGTATATTTGCCTCTTTTGCTACAGGTATGTGGAGTTGTAAAAAATTGGAATCCAGTCACAAATCCAGATGGTACTCGTACTGCATTTGGCTTTTGTGATTTTGAATCTGCCGAAGGCAGTCTTCGGGCAAGGCGGTTGCTCAACAAAATGTGCATTGATGGTCAACAACTGGTGGTATGTACTTAGATGCATCTGCATGTCATTTATGCTTGCAGTATTTATAGATTAATGTATAGACTAGGATACAATTTCCCGCAATGAAGTTAACCCTTGTTAGAGCTATTATTATCAGAATGGGGATGTAATTATGATTTGTTAGTGCATCACATATGTCAATTTGTAGATTTACATTATTTTAAGAAGTATTGTGCTAACATCATAGACATGCAATGAATTGGAGAAAAATAGACCCACAGCCATGTGGGTGGAGGGGAGCCATAGTGACTTGGGGAGTTCGGGTGGGAGCGGCTTGATGCACCTCTCTAGAGGCAGAAGGGCTGTCAGATGGGCCCATGGGTATTTTGGTTATTTGATGCCACACTTAACTGTTAATGAGACGGAGAGCCGAGTGGTATATGCAATTATGCATAGGTCCACCTAACGTAAGAGTAGTGATTTGTGTAAAACCAAGAACTTAAGTTGAATTGGCTTTTAAAAACTTGTGGCGTTGGTGCAAGGTTTCGTTTAGTTAAATAATTTATAGTGATTACGGTAATGATTTCTTGAAATATTCAATTGTTTGGAACCATATATGTATCTTTGTGCATGTTACTAAATTAGGATTGTTGCCAGAACTAATAGTGATCTCTAGTCTTCTATAGTGTTTTCTAAATCAATTGTGTAGAGCATATACTACCTGAAGTTCTGGTAATATATGAAACCATCTTAGTACTGCTGAATGATCTAGTTCAGTGAGCTGTATATAAAAGAAAGTCTTAACCTTGTAAAATTGCTTACCATTAATGTTATTATACTTGAAAGCAATTCTGAACTCGTAGGTTTTATTACGAGTTTTCACATTTGTACATTTTTTTGGTTTATGAAGATTTGGCTACGTTTATAATTTTTTGCCAATTATATATGGGTGAAACTAAAGCATTTGAAGAAGTGAGCCTTTTCACCCATTATGCTTTGTTTGCAGGAGCATTTTTTATTTCCTTTTCATGCTTCGATTTGCAATGATTTTTCTTTCCTCCAGTTCTCAATCTAGTGAAATACTTATTTTGTTCTCACCAATACTTGTTTTCTTTTGTTAAAATAGCTTAACATCAATGAAGCCACAAAAGTGTATCTTCAGAAACTCGGGGAGAATAGTACGGAAGAGGATGCCAAAGAAGCAGAAACTGAAACAAGGGATGGAATGGTATCTTTAGCTGACAATGGAAGTGATTCGTCAAGTTCAGCTATTACCGATTTAACTGAAAGGGAAGCTGTTGTTGGTGGGCAAATGAGCAGTCAAGGTAAAACAAAAAGATGTCGGTATGGTACAGAAGAGTATTCTGACTCTGATAAGGATGCTATGCAAAAGATCCGTATTATGATTGATGACAGAATGAAGAGTAAATTTCTATGTTTACCAACTCCACAAGCTCAGCCGTCTGTCAGTATTACTGATGAGAAATGTCATAATGATACGGGGAATAGTGCTCTGGAGGAGAGGAAAATCTGGAGACAGTGTGAAAAAATGGAACATGTAAGGGAAAGTAGGGCTCTGGGCTTGGAAGATAGGGAAGATGGAGAAGTGTCTCCCGCTGGAAAGTCTTCACTGCAAATTGATGCAGTATCATCATCAACACATGTCTCTATGGAGTGTGAATCTACAGTTGAACACGTGAGGAAGCGCCATCGTAGGGAAAGTGAGTGCATTTCTTTTTAGCTTTTTAACTTACAATATCTTCTCCTTATTCTAGTTATGTCTTGAACTTGAATTTATTTTTGCTTCATTGGACAGGAGAGTTTCATATGGACAGCGATGAAGAAAAGTGCACTATACATCTACCGGGCCCAGTCTCGGATAAACACAACAGCAGTGCCTCAGGAGAGAAAGTGGATCTGGAATCACAAGCTATATCCAAGTCAGGAAACGAGGAAACTTTGGATACAAAACAGCAGTGCCCTAAGATGAAGGAAGAACTATTTGCTTATGAGGTTGATTGGGCAATCTATGATAAGGTGAAAAGAATCATCCACATTCCAGTTTAAATTTTAGTTTTTGGAAAAGATGTTTGATCTATGTAAACGCAAAATGAGGAACCAGTCAATTTGTTGCCTTGCAGACCATGTTTTAAAATATTAACTGCATCACATTCTTAATCAAATTCTTATGACATCAATTACATGTTTTTTTTCTGCAGCATGGGTTGCATGAGAAAATGAGGCCTTGGATTTCAGAGAAGACCACTGAAATTTTTGGTGAGGAAATACCAGAGTTTGTGGATTATGTTGTTGCGTCCACCAAAGAGCATGTTGAGGCACCCAGAATGTTGGAGGCTCTTGCAACTCTTATGGATCATTCTGCAGAAAAGTTTGTCCTCTCCGTGTGGATGAAGCTGATATCTGAAATTAAGAAAGTCGAAGCGGGACTAGCATGAAAGGACGGAGGACATGTCAGGTCAGTTTCTCTCTCTTGAACTTCGTTTTGTTGACAATATGTTATCAATTTCGCCGTGTTGACTACTCTTAAGGTCATACCTGACATTATTAAATCACTCCCAAGTCAATGCAGTTTGAAATCCAGCTATTGTTCAAATACGTGACTGAATTATTGACATTCTGTATGTGCTGCAGCCGTCCACAGTCAGTTGCTCAAGGTGGTGGATGATTTCAAAGAAATAGGTGATGTACAGCATTCTTCTGCTGGCTATCAGCTGCAGTTGAGCGTCAAAGTGGGGCATTTTGTTACTAATATCTTGAAATAGAACGGTCAGTTTGGGCACTGTGTTCTCCTGGCTACCGACTGACTACAGTGGGAGAAGTCTTCAAATTTATTTAAGCTCATTCCGCCAAAGTGTTGACATTATTAAGTGTGGGAGAAACATATTTAAGGTCATCGCTCAGAAGTACTGAAAGTATATCGCGCCTAGTCTAAGGTCACGCTACGAGTGCATGTTAGGGAGAATTTTATGTTGCTATGCTTCGTAGTCTGCTAGTTATGCTCGGACCGGATAATGTACTCGCAAACAACAAACTTTGTAATGTTGGATGCACGCGACACCGTGGGTGCCTTGTTACAATGGTTAGTATTTGCATATAAAAGACTTTTGAGAGTTTTTAAGGAGTTATCTTCCCACTTCAAAGCTCGTGATTCTCTAGGGTTTTTCCACGCATCTAGGTCCCCCTCCTCTCTGTTCCGTGGCCAGAAGAGGGGGATCCTTCCTCTTCATTGTTTTTCTCTTGTAGGCCATGGTTTCCTTTGGATTTTGTCTCCCTAGTGCTGGTGGCGACGGCGAGTATGAATAAGGAATCTCCAACTTATTACCAAAATTTTGACCTGTAAAATTCATCTGGCACACTGCAATGGCGTGGAGGACATGTTTACCGGTCGACATGCAAACGTCTCACTCGTAATGATTATCATCTTTTACCCTCCGTTCATAAAAAGATGTCTTAAATTTATCCAAACTTGTATGTATCTAGACATGTTTTAATGTGTAGGTACATACACGTTTGAACAAACTTGTGACATCTTTTTATAGATGGAGGGAGTATTAAACATGACTAGAAAATCACACAGAAAGATATCTCGCTAACAATGAGTATCATTCTGAATAAAAATTATTAATACCATTTTCAAAAAAAAAATTATTAATACCCACATGAAAAGTTCTTATCTCTTACTCCCTCCGTTCTGAATTAATTGACTCAGATTTAGTACAACTTAGACTAAATTCGAGTCAATTAATTCAGAACGGAGGGAGTAGAAGACTGATATCGGTTGAGATCACATCTAGGCTAACAATAAAGGGCACCGGGGGGAAGTGGATGTGCATGACCAACAAATAAAGGGACAATTGGACAAGGGTAACTATTTTCTTGGACCAATATGAAGTTTATCTTTTATGTTTCTTATACATCAATCGATGCACAAACCTTTTTGAAGTGTATCTCATGAGGTATGATACGTTTCTCGACTTAACAATTGTTGTTTGAGCAAAGACACATGGAACTGGCTCTCTCGGTTTTTTAATCAAGAAATATGTTACACACCACCAAATTTGTGACTAGTAACATCCAACCAACAGGCCACGATGATGGAGAACATGCCCAATGGTCAATGTGTTTAAATACTTGCCACTAATAAATATCATATCGTTATGTATAAGAAATGAACGAAACCATGCTTGGAAAGATATCTTGTCAAGTAATAGGTATCAACCGTTATCATTGTGTATAAAATAGACTTAACATTTCCCCACACAATAAAATACACTGCTCTCGTCTCTCATAAACCTCGTACCCACATTTTCGTATCGCATCTAGGGTAAGTTCCAAACGGCGGCGACATGCGCCAACAAGGCTACCCACCTATCGCATAAAGCGGTGCGATGGCCACATGACAGGGCCGTGCTATGATGTCGACGGTGAAATTCAGAGTAACAAAAGAGGTGAGTGAAATAGATCATGAATATGTTAAAGAGAAATATGTTGGTGCCGCCCGGGTGCTATACCACCCACCTAGCTGTCGTTGGATGTAACATATAGATTCGTACACTTCATTTGTAAGATCTGGATAATTGCATGTGTACCTGTAAATCAACTGACACACCTGTATGCAGCTAGTCCTGGTTTTACGGTCATATTGCTCCCCTAGGATCGAGGCAGCAGAGTAGCATTTATAGTTTTAGCTACTTCCAACTAATAGCACTAGGCTTGCAACGAGTGATGTAAGTAAACAGTGGTATATGAGTGCTTGAATGAGAGAAACAACACTAGTACTATACTTCTATTGCTGGTAATAGGTCTTACGGTCGATTTTTTTGGGAATTTTCTACATGGTAAAAAATTAAAACCTCTGTGCATGATTTTGTGCCACTAAGCTTCCGTGGAGAGAGCCATTCATGTAGCACTAAGCTACATGCAAGCAAAACATGGAGATGAGAGAGAACAGGTCGCCGACTATACCCCCCGTTAGATGCCGTCCAATCGGTCATTCAGATTCGTACTGCGTCCAACATTTTGCCCGGTAGAAATCTGAGAAACGCATTGTATAGATGTTCAATTTTGAAAGAGGGGATGCAGTTATTTATAGAACTGGCCCTTCAGTAGGCACAGTTAAGTTTGCTAGCCTACTAAATTGGCGGGAAATCCCAACTTTTGAGATACACTGTCTCACAAATGGCGGGAAACCGAAAAGAATCTGCGGAACTGTTCCATTTATTGGCGGGAGAATGTTACAGTGCTCTCAGATTCTTCTCAGTTTCCCGCCAAACGCGGATAATATACGACACGGCACAAAAGAAACAAGAGCAGATACAAAAACAGCCATGGTCGTTGAATTGCTAATAGCACAATTAAGTGTCCAACCATAGCCTAGCCATAAATTTTCTAACTGCTATAATTGGAAGAAAAAACAATGCTGCGCATTTAAGATGGAATCAAATAAAACTACCCTAGGGGATCCGGTATTCCGCTCCATATCCAATGAGTACAGTCAGATAAACTGCCCCTGTTGCACACGGTTGGCAGATCTTTGCATTAACTACCGAACATCATGAGCACTGACTATACGCAGTCAGTGGGTCGCACTGTGTCGTAGGTACATCACCACGATGTTTGACTGCCTAGTTGCCGGTCCGTCTGGGGAACTGCTGCGGCGCTGCCAGTTTTCTGACATTTTTCTCTGCCTATCATCGAGATATTAGGCCATAATCTACCTTTATTACCTTAGGTAACCAAGACCAGCACATCTAAATAGCGTGTCAGAGCCATTTGTGCGAATCTCCAGCTACAGATCCGACGACGACGGATGGGGGGTATAGCCCACGGGGGGCAACAAATCCGCACTCATATGTTAAATTTAATGGTCAATATAAAGATATGTGTAGGTTTATTCCATACAGAGAAGACACATACAATGGTGGTGGCGGCACCGGCGGTGAGCATGAAATGACGTCAATGACGCGGGGAAAGTGATGAGCCAACAAACAAGTCTGTTTAGCAGACCACCTCCGTCACTCAAAACATTTAGCTGACTCGCTTCCTCTATGGAATCGATGCATATATCTAGAGATGCATCTGTATTTTGTCATTGTGCAAAGTTTCAACTCGAAGTACATTGTATAGGCTGTGTAAAAATGATGAAAATTGGAAATTTGAAGTAGTGAACTCCTATTTTTTTCTTCATATTTGTCTTTTTTATGTGACTCAAAATAAAAGATGTTTCGAGTTATGATTTTGCATGTTGGTAGGATACACCATTATCAACATCTAGAATATTTTTTAGAGTTTTTTAAAACTTTAAAATGTCGTTTTTAAAATGTTCAGAAAACAGGCTATACATGTGTAGCCTGAGCTACGCTTGGCTTTTTCGTAGCCCAGCCTCAGCCTGCATAGCACGTGAACGGAAAGTGTATTTTCCGCCAATCAGTGGGCGGCCAAATGCTGCGCGCCTGCACCAAACGTACCAGGCTTTCTTCCGGCCGCTTCCTCTCCGCCTCCTCCCGCGCCGCGGCTTCCATGTCGCGCCCGCACGCCGCCGCCCCACCCAGTACCACCGTCGCCGCCCGACCCAGCACCATCGTCGCCGCCCCCGTGTACTATGCACACACGAACGCGTGGCCCCCCACGCCCAGGCCTTACCCCACTCCGATCCCGTTCGCTGGCCACTTCCCACCCCTCGGCACTCCGCCGCCGTGGCCGTACCCGGCGCCCTTCTACCCCATGGGGCCGCCCCCAGCATTCCCGCCCGTCATGCCACCCGGCGCTTTCCCCGGACCTCCCGGGCAGTACCCTCCTCCGCCACCACCCCCGGGTGTACCCGGTAAGCTAATTTCTGGAAGAGAACATCACTTGCTAGTTTTGTTTTGTTTTGTTTTGAATAAGTACTTGCTAGTTTTGCAACGGGGGTGCCATCTTTTGGAATTGGAGCAATTCAAAGTGGACGGTAAATTCAGACTCTAGCAAGTGGGTGTTCGATTAGAAAAGGGTTCGGTCTTATTTAACTATTCACCGTTGACTGAATGCTTCTCTGTAACAGTAATTAATGGTTGTGTCGTGATGCACTGACCTACAAGAAAGGCGAGCCCCATGTTTGTTTCAGAAGATCTGATGATCTTACACGACCTTTGGTGTTTTTCCACGACCTTGATGTGTTTGGTAAATGCTTATCGGCTGCACTATTTTCTTATGAAAAAATGCAATGCACACCTTTTAAGTTCATGCGGTGGTCTGACGGATTGCATCATGTAGCTTATTTTTTTCTGCTTGACCTGTTGATAGCAACACATTTCGTCAAGCATTTGTACACTGTAGTGCACTGAACTGATTATGGTTTGATGATCTCTCCGATTTTACCAACTTATTGCTACAAACCTACTTTGTTCATAGCAAGACATTTGCATGAGTTATTATTCTGGTCATTGTATTACAATCTGCACTTATGCACAATTCCTCTAAGTTTTGCAAATACCCTTCCAATGCATTTTCTGCTCAAAAGGGATGCTGAGACAAGTGGCCGGCATTGCTTTAGTCATCTGCTTTGATCTGAGCAGTATAGGGATTTTTCTCAGGTTATGCCGCGCTGTACTTGTAGATAAGTTATTTGTTTGTTTGGCCGCTAAGTTAAATTATTTTTAAGGATGCATCATGTGTTTGGATTACTGAAGACTTACTAATGTATGGCAGAAGGAAATTTGTGTTTTTTGTCTGCAGTAGATCCTAGGTATATCACGCAGTATCCTGTCCGTCCACGGCCTCCTGGCTTACCTCCAAGCCTCATCTATCCTCCTCCTGGTGTTTCCTCTTATCAAGGACCAGCTTTCATTCATGGGACTGTTGACCCTGTGAACATGGCCCGACCACCAGTCCCACCTGTTGCTCCACCTGATGTACCACATTTTAAAACATACGTTGGCAAGATTGCGCCAACAGTGGACAATGATTTTGTTCTTTCTCTTCTTCAGGTATTGTTACTTTGGCTTCTTATGAACTTATAGTACTACCTATGCTCGTCAAATGATGTCTTAAGACCGTATCAGAGGAATTAAGTTGTTGTTCAAACTGATTTTCTTAGACCTATTGTGTTATGGCAAAGCATATTATAGGATATTGGTTATGGATACAAGTATAAGAGGAAAGCTTGTAAGACATTAGACCACATGTTCTTTGGGTTGAGGGCATAGATAGTTATGTGTATGTGCCTCTCTTTTTTCACAGGTGTGTGGAGTGGTAAAAAGCTGGGAGCCAGTCACAAATCCCATAGATGGATCTCGAAGTGGATTTGGCTTTTGCGTGTTTGAATCTGCCGAAGGCAGTCTTCGTGCAAAGCGGTTGCTCAACAAACTGAGTGTTGATGGTCAAGAATTGGTGGTATGTCCTGGGCTGCACGTCTTTTATGCTTGCAACTTTTGGATATTAATTGTATAAACTAGGATATACGGTATCCTGGAAATGAGGTGACCGTAGCTAGAGATATAATTTTCAGAATGGGGTATATATTATGATCTTTTTAATACACGACATATCTTATTCTGTAGGATAAAGTATTACTTTATTTTGAACACTATCAAGGTAACTAGACATGCAATATTCGGATTGGGGATAATAGGCCTACACCCATGGCAGCTTGAGGGACTTGGTAAGAGTAGTGGACAAATGGCTTGGTGGGCCTCTCTAAGGGCTGGGAGCCATACATGCATATTTCTGCATGTTACAGAAGTAACATTGGATTGTTGACAGAACTGATAATGATCTCCATGTTATATAGTAGGTTTTTCTTATAAAAACTGTAGTGCAAATCATATATAATAGGTTTTTTCTTATAAAAACTGTAGTGCAAATCATATATAATACCTGTAGTTCCTGACAAAATTTGAGAGACCATTTTGGTAATTCCGAGTGATTAATTTCAGCATCTTAACTATAGCATAAATCAACCTTGCTTAGTTATCCATTTGGCAGCTGGGACGGAACAATCCATCATTGTAAAATTGCTTTCCTTTAATGCTATTATATGTTCAAAAGCAACTTGATGCATTTGAAGAATTGAGTTTTTCTTTTTCGATTTCGTTTTGTTTGCAAGTTTCCATGAGATTTTTTTATTTTCATTCTTTGCCAAGCTTTCATGTGTAATGTCTTTTTCCCTCAGGTTAATGCTTAGTTTTGCTTTATTTCCAAGTTTGCACCAGCAAAAAATGTCATTCTTTGTCAAGCTTTCATTTGTAATGTATTTGTCAATCTAGTGAAATGCTTATTTGTTTTTTTTTATAATTATCTTTTAATGATGATTGGTTTGAGGTAGCTTATCACGTATACCATCTATGCTTGTTTTCTTTTGATGAAACTAGCTTAATATCAATCAAGCTACCAGAGATTACTTTCAGAAATATGGTGAGAGTACTTCAGAAGGGAAGACCAAAGAAGCAGAAACCAAAACAAGGGATGAAGTGGTATCTTTAGCTGACAATGGAAATGCCTTGTCAAGAGCTATTCCTGATGTAACGGCAAGGGGAGCTGTTGGCGGGCAGATGAGTACTAAAGGGGAAACAGAAAGATGCGAGCATGGTATAGAAGAATATTCTGACGCTGATAAGGATGCTATGCAAAGGATACGCAGTATGATTGCAGAGAGAATGAAGAATAAAATTTGCCTTCTATCTAAAAAAATTGAAGAGAGAATGAAGAATATACTTCCGGGGTCACCAACTCCGGCAGTTCAGACATCTGCATGTATAGTTGATGAGAATGTCAATGATGCTGCAAGGAGTGGTGCACTGGAGGAGAGGAAAATGAGGAGATCATGTGAAAATGAGGAACATTTGGGGGAAAGGAAAGCTGTGGGTTTGGAAGGTCAGAAAGGCAGGGAAGTGACTGCAGCTGGAAATTCCTCTCTGCCAATTGATGAGGCACCGTCGATGCATGTCCTTATGGAGCGTGAGTCTACAGTTGTGCTCGAGAGAAGTCAGCACAGGGGAAGTGAGTGTTTTTTCTTTTTAATATACTATGTCTTCTCCATATTTTAGTTATCTTGAATTTGGTTTATTGCCTCATTGGACAGGAGATGGGTTTTGTAATAACAATGGTGAAAAAAAGGGCAGGGAAAGGAAAGCTTTGGGTTCGGAAGGTCAGAAAGATAGAGAAGTGACAGCAGCTGGAAAGTCCTCTCTGCAAACTGATAAAGCGCCGTTGATACATGTCCGTATGGAGCGTGATGTTAGAACTGAATACGAGAGGAAAAGCCAGCGCAGGGATAGTGAGTGTATTTTTTATGCCTTTTATATACAATGTCTTCTCTATATTCTAGTTATCTTGAAATTATTTTTTTGCTTCATTGAACAGGAATTGAGTTTACGAAGAGCAATCATGAAGAAAAGGGCAGGGAAAAGAAAGCTCTGGGTTCGGAAGGTCAGAAAGATAGAGAAGTGACTGCAGCTGGAAAGTCCTCTGCGCAAACTGGTGAGGCGCCATCGATGCATGTCCTTCTGGAGTGTGAATCTACCGTTGAACATGAGAGGAAAAGCCAGCGCAGGGAGAGTGAGTGTATATTTTATGCCTTTTATATATAATGTCTTCTCCATATTCTAATTATCTTGATCTTTTTTGCCTTTTATCTACAGTTGTGTTTGTGCCAGGCCTCGTCTCAGATAAGCAGAACACCAGTGCTGGTGAGAAAATGGGTTTTGAATTGCAGGCTACATCCATTTCAGGGGATAAGAAAACTTTGGATGCAAAACAGTTGCTTGCTACTGTCCCTAAGACAAAGGAAGAACTGTTTGCCTATGATATCAATTGGGCAATTTATGATAAGGTGAAACAGAATTATCCACCTTTTCCATTTCCATTTAAGCAATTGAAGAACAAATTTCATTCATATATACGCAAAATGAGAGCTTATTAATTTGTTGCCTTGCAAACCATGTTTTTAAATATTAAGTCCATCACATTTTTCTTACATCAAGTATGTATTTTTTTTCCCGCAGTATGGATTGCATGAGAGAATGAGACCATGGATTTCAAGGAAGGCGAGTGAATTTTTTGGCGAGGAGCTGGAAGAGTTTGTGGACTATGTTGTCGCATCCATCAAAGAACATGTGACTGCACCCAGAATGTTGGAGCTCCTTGAATCTCTTTTGGATGATGACGCAGAAAAGTTTGTCCTCTTGATGTGGAGGAAGCTGATATTTGAAATCAAGAGAGTTGAAGAAGGGTGAGCGTGAAGACTGAGGCCATGTCAGGTTTGTTGTTGTTGTCTTTTGAACTTGAGTTAATAAAATCCATTTCGACTAGCTTCTCATGTTTTCCAGTTTTAAGGCCCTACTACTGACATCATTAAAGCACTTCCAAGTTGATGTAGTTTTTTGATTTTTATCTGCTGTTGAAATACATAATTGACTTGCTGCTACTCTGTACGTGCTGCTTCTTCTCACAGTCACACAGTGCCCTCCTGTTGCTTGAGGTGGTTGATAATTTGGAAGGAGTGGGCGGTGCTGACCAACATTTGGATCTCCCAGCTGTAAATGGCGGCTATCTCTTATAATTGAGGAATCAACTTGGGTGCATTTGTGCATTGCTGCCCTTGGTTATCATGATACTGGCGCGAGAGGTCTTCAAACGTAGTCCATTCTGTTGATGCGTTGGCGCTATATTGAATCTTTCTCCGTTCGGTGCAGTGTATAGAGTAGAGACTTGCAATGCAATGTCGACACTAGCAGAGAGCATGTTGGCCTGATCTGTAGATTTTCTTCTAGAATTAGGACTTGTTATCTTTCAGCGCTATCATCTTCCATGAGTGTCTGTGAGTTCCTTGGGGCTTTCGTAAAGCATATAGTCCTGCTCACGTAAGATTGGGGTTGTGGGTCCACGTTTGGTTGGACAACTCCATGATAGCGACGACGGTCCGGAGTATACTATGCCTGGCGTACCGTAGGTCACGTTTGGAATGCTCATTTCCGGGATGATTGTAGGTTGCTTCGCTTACTGGATATGCTTTCGTTTTCCTGATAGCCACTTGAGGAAGGAACACCTGCCCTAGTTTTTTCTGAATCTCAGCACGACACAGGTTAGCTTACTTCCTCCGAAGCTCAGCTCGACAGTCGGCACGATTGGCATTGATGCCGTTGCTTGCTGTCGCGTCCAACCAAGAGTGAGTCCAAGACAAACACAAACCGTTTTGGAAGTTGGATCGAAGCAACGAACACCAACGGCCTTGTGAGCTTTGTGGCGTCGCTTGGCAAGCAAGAAGCGACGGCAAGGCCATCATTTCATTCGGTTCCTTGCTCTCCATGGAATCTAGCCGAAGAAAACACGTTAGGTTTGGTGGTGCGAGCGAAACTTCCCGGCGACACGGGACGGACATGTGCTTGCTTCCCATCCTGTCTAGCTTCCCATCATCCTGCCACCTGCGCTCACCCCTGCACAAGGCTAGCTAACTCAATTCATCTCATCCGTATGACCTTCGTCAAGTCGATCGCAACCACTCCATCATCACATCAGCTCCCGATCCATCGTCAGATCAAACGAACCATCCATCCAGGTTCCCACAAGGTACGCAGAAATGCTTCTGTTCCCATTACTCCGTCCTTGGAAATGTTTCTTTCCCAATTTTACCTGTCTTTCTTCACCTTCTACCACGCATGTTCTTTGATCCATAATAAGTGTCTCAGTCTTATTTTGGATTGGAGGGAGTTCAACCGATGAACTAGTTCTAGCATTACTTTTTCTTTACTGCAATCGAGTTGAACTGTCGAAACATTTATCTTCCCTTGCAATGTCTCTCTGCCTACCCATGTTGATGCCGCGTTCTCTGTTCATGCCTTAGCCGCTAATCATCGCTGTTGGTAGCTGGTCAATCTCACATTTATTTTTTCTACGCGCAGGGACAGGCTCCGGATGCGAATTAGCGTTCACACGAGCCCAGTCAAACCAGAGATGTTTTTTTTGTTTTCAAATAAATCATCCTCAAAAATACAAAGTTAAACTGTAGGAAAAAAAACGAAAACGTTCTAAAAACAGATAAATCCAAAATCTAGATCGCGCAGGCCTGTATATAAGGAGGACGCGGCGGATGTGGAAATGGAAGAAGAAGCTGGGCCACACCCTCTCCCGCTTCAAACCCCCGTTCAATCTCGCCAGGCCCAGGCCCGACTCCACCCCGCCGCCGCCCCCGCCGCATTCCTCCTACCCGGTCCCGCCCCCGCCGCAGCAGCTCCCCGCCATGGGCCACGGGGGTCGCCCCGCGCCGCCGACCCCGGGGGGCCACGTGTTCCCGCAGGCGGCGTCCACGGTGCTCCCGGACCCGGCCCGCTTCTTCGCGCCGGGGCTCCTCGCCGCGCCGCTCCCCACTAACTGCTTCTTCCAGAACTTCACGCTCAAGAACGGCGACCAGCCCGAGTACATCCACCCGTACTCGGTCCGGTCCGCCGCCGCGGGGCTCGCCGTCTGCTACCCGACGCGCAACCACTCGCCGACCTTCGACATCCAGACCTTCGCCGCCGACCTCACCGTCTCGTCCCCGTCCGACGCCTCCGCCGCCGCGGCGGGCCAGCCGCACCGCGTCGTCGCCTTCGACGACCTCTCCGTCACCCTCGACTTCTCCCCGTCCCTGCGCGCGTTCCTCGTCCGCGGCTGCCCCTTCGTCACCGTCGCCACCGCCGACGCCGCGGGACCCGTCGACGTCTCCGTCGCCTCCGTCCACGCCTTCCTCGAGGTCGCGTCCTGCGACGACGCGGGGACCAAGTGGCGCCTCCGGATGAACAGCGGACAGACATTCCTCCTCTACGCCTCGGCCCCGATCCAGCTCTCGCAGTCCAGCGTCACGCAGCTCGCGGCGCCCGGGTTCGCCGGCGTCATCCGGATCGCCTACCTGCCGGACGCCGCCATGGAGCCGGTCCTCGACCGGTACAGCGGGTGCTACCCGACGGGCGGGGAGGCCGCGCTGGACCGGCCCTTCTGCATCGACTACACGTGGCGCAAGCAGGGGACGGGGGATCTGCTCATGCTCGCGCACCCGCTCCACCTCCGGCTGCTCTCCGAGGACTGCTCCGTGCGGGTGCTCGACGATTTCAGGTACCGGAGCATCGACGGCGACCTGGTCGGCGTCGTCGGCGACTCATGGGCTCTCAAGACCGACCCGTTATCCCCAACATGGCACTCCACCCGCGGCGTCAACGACGACGGGATCAGCGAGGTCGTGGCCGCGCTGCGCAAGGACGTGGACAGCCTTGCTACCGGCCCCATCACGACCACTTCGTCATACTTCTACGGTAAGCTGATTGCCAGGGCGGCCAGGCTGGCGTTGATCGCCGAGGAGGTCGGGTGCCCCGACGTGATCCCGGCCGTGCACAAGTTCTTGAAGGCCACCGTCACGCCATGGCTGGACGGCAGCTTCCAGTCGAATGGCTTCCTCTATGATGCCAAATGGGGCGGCCTAGTTACCAAGCAGGGGCTCAAGGACTCTGGCGCCGACTTCGGCTTCGGGATCTACAACGATCACCACTACCATTTGGGGTACTTTCTGTACGCCATTGCTGTGCTCGCCAAGATCGACCCGTCCTGGGGGAGGAAGTACATGTCTCAGGCCTACTCCATGGTTGCTGATTTCATGACACTGTCACGCAAGTGCGGGGCGAGCTACACCCGGCTGAGGATGTTTGATCTCTGGAAGCTGCATTCGTGGGCCGGAGGCCTGACAGAGTTCGGCGACGGGCGCAACCAGGAGAGCACCAGCGAGGCCGTGAACGCATATTACTCCGCTGCGCTCTTAGGACTGAGCTATGGAGACACACATCTTGCGTTTGTCGGCGCGACGCTCACCGCCTTTGAGATGCTGGCGGCACAGACATGGTGGCATGTCCGAGAGGGGGAAGGGATCTACGAGGATGACTTCAGCAGCAACAACCGCGTTGTCGGTGTGCTGTGGGCAAACAAAAGGGACAGTGGGCTCTGGTTTGCGCCACCTGAGTGGAAGGAATGCAGGCTAGGGATCCAGCTCCTGCCGCTCTTGCCGATCAGTGAGGCCCTCTTCCCGGACACTGGGTTCGTCAAAGACCTGGTGAGCTGGACCACGCCGGCATTGGCGAGGGACGGTGTTGGAGAAGGGTGGAAGGGTTTCGTGTACGCGCTGGAGGGGATCTATGACAAGGAAACGGCACTGGCGAAGACAAGGGCGCTGTCATCGCACGACGACGGTAACACACTGACAAACCTTCTGTGGTGGCTCCATAGCCGTGGCGATGTCGACAACACGGTTGTGGGAACCGGCAGGTCCTGCTGGTATCGCCAGTACGGCCACTGATGCTGGCGCTCATGGATTGCTCTCAGGCAATGGAAAATGCCCGAGTTTCAGAGCGGGAGGGTTGCTGGTTCACTGTAAGAAGATACAGAGTGGTTGTTCATTGTGTTTCAAACACCAGTTTAACACGAAGTTACGATGTTATAGTGTGCTTTCTTGTTTGAATAAATCAAGTTGCTGTCGCAGATGTCCATGTCAATTTATACGGAGGTCGCACTGCGTTTCAGAATATTCAGTTTGCTGCTGTGTAGTACAGTATAATCCATCTATGTTTACCTGATGTCTGTTGATACCGAGCGTTCCCTCGGGCACGATAACGTGATTCACAGCAGACAGTTGGGATGTTTCGTGTATTTATTCGGCATCACATTATACACTGTCGTTTCATTGGTCAGGAGATGCGATCGACAAAAACAAAAGAAACCACTGCTGCGATGCTCTGGCTCCAGCTGAATGCTCTTCCGAAGTGAAAACTGGGAAGAACTCCAGATGCTGCACGCATCAAAATCCATGATTTGATGATAGTTACGACCGCAAACCACCATTCACCGATTGAGCTGGTACGCGTGAGTTTATTTTTTTGAAACGGCCTGAGTCGATTTGTTTTTTTGAAACTAGCCTGAGTCGATTTGTTTGTGCAACACAAAGAACGAAAAGGAGAAGCTAGGAGGTGTGTCATACTCCAGAAATTGCAGGGCCGGCTCTAAATCCAAAACTAGGCCTTAATTATAAGAAACTCGAGGGTTGCTTCTAAATCCAAAACTAGGCCTTAATTTTAAGAAACTGGAGGGCCGTTTCTAGTTCCAAAACTAGACCTTAATCCATATAATTAACTAACGTTGAGACCCCATCTCTCCCTACTTGTTCCTCTTGGCGGGTGAGGGGCTGTCCTGTTTACTGAAGCATGCGATGACCTCGGGCTGCCTAACTGGGCTACAGGTGGCAGCCTCGGCTCCAAAGGTGAATCATCTTTTATTTGCGGATGACTGTATTTTATTTTGCAAAGCTTCTGTGGCTGATGCAAATTCGATGAGGAGTGTGCTGGATAAGTACTGCAATGCTTCCGGTCAAAGGCTTAACAATGATAAATCTACCCTCTACTTTGGTAAGGGCTGCTCGGAAACCACTCGGAATGCAATCAAGCAGGTTCTACAGATCCCAAATGAGTCCCTCAATGACAAATACTTGGGGCTTCCATCAGATGTGGGGAGGTTCAAAAATGGAGCTTTCGGTTACTTGAAAGATCGGATCTGGAAAAGAGTGCAAGGTTGGATGGAGAAAGCGCTTTCAGGAGGTGGAAAGGAGATTTTAATAAAGTCTGTTATTCAAGCAATTCCCACATACTCGATGGCCCTATTTAAACTTCCGAGAGGGCTTTGTGAGCAAATTACTTCGATGGTTCGGAAGTTCTGGTGGGGCAGCAAGAACGGTGAAAGGAAAGCGGCTTGGGTGTCTTGGGATAGCATGACCATGCCGAAATATATGGGAGGCTTAGGCTTTCGTGATCTAGAGCTTTTCAATTTAGCACTTCTAGCCAGGCAGGTCTGGAGAATCCTAAATGAACCTGAAACTCTTAGTGCAAGAGTTCTAAAGGCGGTATACTTCCCTTTGGGGAATATACTTGAGGCGCCAATTGGGTCCAATCCATCTCAGATTTGGAGATCTATGTGTGAAGGAAGAGACATGCTCAAGCTTGGTCTGATCAAACGGATTGGTGATGGAACCACCACACATATTTGGACTGAAAATTGGATACCACGAGATCACAAGTTAAGGCCAATCTGCTGCACCTCAGATGACCCTCCACAAACAGTGGATGCTTTTATCAATGGAGCCACGAAAACCTGGAATTTCGAAGCTCTCTCAGCACATCTGCTACCTATGGATGTGGAGGCCATAATGCAGATTCCTATAAGCTACGTGCGTCAACCTGACTTTTGGGCTTGGCATTATAACCGAAATGGTATTTTCAGTGTTAGATCAGCGTATAAGATGATAGTTGAGACAAAGAGAAGACGTGAGGACTTTTTTGATGGGAGGGCAGCTTCTTCTAATACTGATTCAGAGGAAGCGGCCTGGAAGCAACTCTGGAAGGTTAAGGTTCCTTCAAAGCTGCGCATCTTTGCGTGGCGCTTGGCTCGGGCCTCCCTTCCTACTTCGGCGGAGAGAGCTCGGAGACATATGTCTGAATCTCCACGGTGTCCCATCTGTAACGCTGCTGAAGATAACTGGCGTCATGCCCTGCTCGACTGTAATATGGCAGCAAGTGTTTGGGCGCTGCGAGATGATGATTTACACCTGCCCCTGTATGGCGATGACCGATGAGACTGATAATCCGAAGCTTTGGTTGTTCTCTCTCAGTCGAACTCTTAACCAGGGGCAGTTTGTTGAAACGTTGGTGACACTTTGGGCTATCTGGTGGGCTCGACGAAAGTTAATCCACGAGGGAGAGCAGCAACCGCCCTTGTCAACCCACCTTTTTTTTTTTTTTAGAAAAGGGTCACCCAGCCTCTGCATCAAAATGATGCATACGGCCACTTTATTACTTTTATTCAACAAAGCTTGCAAAAAGCCTTACAACGAACGAGTACAAGCTGAACCCACCAACACTGAACAACTAGCACAAACGACAGAGGGAACAGGGCCTTGTACCCCGTCCACAGCCGTCGCCGGCTCCTTGGCTAACGCAGAGATAGTGCCTTGTGCACACGCTCCGGAAGTCGCCTCCATCCTCTTCCTCCAACCCAACTTCAGCATGCCGATCGGAGCAAAACCTCTCGCCAGTCCTGCCGCCGATGCCACCATGACACCAGGCAGCGCCTCCACCCTGTGCAAGTCCACCAAACAAGGACCGTCGACAAGTCCTCGCTGCACCACGCCGCCAAGAAAAGCCGTCTTCGTCACTGAAGGTGAAGCTCCACACCACCGGTAGACCACTCCAGGCACCCATGTTCCAAAACGATGCCCCCAAGAGGGATAAACGACACCGAAAGTGCCGCCATCGTCCGATCCGGTAACACCAGATCTAGGGTTTCCCCCAGAACATCCGGGCGGAAGGCAGCAGAATCACAGCGACGACTCCTTCAACAAGGTAACGACGCCCACGGGCGCCGCCATCGTCGGCTCCGACGTCGGAGCCCGGCTCTCACCGGCCATCATCAACTCCTTCAGATCTCGAGAGCAGAGGCGAGATCCAGGCATGACACACCACCGGAGTGGGCGACACACCCGAAACCCCCCTGCGAATCAGATCCACCCCACGCCCCGATCCAAGATCGGTTCGCCGGATCCGCCGTGCAGCGCCCGAAGGGCCAAGATCCGCCCCTGCCGCCACGTCGCCGATGTAGATCGACGTCGCCGTGACGCCGGCGGCCGCGCCACGCCCGAGATCGGCCGCGCCCACCCGCGCCAGCCCGTCGATCTCGAAGGCGCCGGATCCCCCCCGCCGCCGGCCGCGCCCAGGCTTTGCCTGGCCGTGCCCTTGGTGGCAGCGGGGGAGAGAGGGAGGAGAGCCTGCGGAGGGCTTGGGCGGTGGCGGCGCTAGGGCTCCCCTGCCACCGCGCGGGGGCGGGAGGAGAGCGCACCCCTTGTCAACCCACCTGTTCATCAATAGATATTTGTCTGATTTAGAGGCAACACACAAGGGAACTTCACCACTGCCCAGACATGGAGCGAACAGAGCTCAGGCCAGATGGCTGCCACCTTCGGAAGGAATTTCTAAGATCAATACTGACGGAGCAGTAGCAAAAACTGTCAACCGCGGCGCTGTGGCATGCGTCTGCAGGGATAGTCGGGGGGCTTTCATGGGAGCCTCGGCGACAGTGTTCGACGGACTGACAGACCCTGAAGTTTTGGAGACACTAGCATGTTCGGAGGCCTTGGCATTAGCAGAAGACATGCATTTGAGCAAGCTTCAGGTGGCATCAGATTGCCTGAATGTCGTAAAGGAGATTAATGGAGGAGGCTCTAAGGGGCAGCAATGCATGATCATCAATCAGATTCTTCAGAAGAAACTGCAGTTTTGTGAGGCTACATTTAGCCATGAACATCGAGAAGCTAACGGAGATGCACATCGCCTTGCTCGTTCCGCGACTACCTTAGCTGTTGGTAGGCATGTGTGGTTTTCTACTCCTACTGAATTGGGAGTTGGTGTCAACATTTTGAACAATCAATAAAGCTTCCGATGCTCTGCTAAAAAAAAAAAAACCTAACGTTGAGTATTTAGAAGACCGTATTTGGAAACAATTCAAGATTGGCTCGAGCAGACGTTGGCTTATGGAGGGAAAGAGGTTTTGATCAAATCAGTGGCCCAGGCAATCCCTACTTTCTCCATGTCTTGCTTCAAGTTACCAAGAGGTTTGTGTAAGGCAATAAATTCCATGCTTCGTAATTTTTGGTGGGGAAGCAACGACGGTAACCGAAAGCCGTGTTGGGTATCATGGGAGTCCATGTGCTCTCCGAAGTTCTCAGGTGGCATGGGTTTCCGAGATATAGAGTTATTCAACTTGGCTATGCTCGCACGCCAAGTTTGGAGGATTTTGCAAAACCCTGAGACGACGGTGTCAGGTTCTGAAGGTTGTATACTTCCCCAATGTGGACTTTTTGGAGGCCACACTTGGACCCGCTCCCTCTCATGTTTGGAGGGCCATAGTGGAAGGAAGAGACATGATGAAACAAGGATTGATTCGGTGCATTGGAACAGGAGAAGATACGCATGTCTGGAATGAGAACAGGCTTCCGGGAGACTTCTTACTAAGGCCAGTGGCATGTGTGAAGGATGACGCGCCGTCCACTTTTGTCGCGTTCATCGACAATACGTCCGCAACTCGGAGAACCGACTTGCTGTAGGAACACTTTCTCCCAATGGATGCGGATGTTATCAAGTCCATCCCTCTTAGCACTAGAAGAATGGACGACCACAGGGCATGGCACTATGAGAAGTCGGGTATTCTTAGTGTCCGCTCGGCGTATCGTTTGTTGATCCTCAGAAAGATGCGGTGGAAAAACTGGCTAGAGGGAAGAGCCGTGGGATTGCATACGATCACAGAACATAAGGCATGGCAGCGCCTCTGGAAGTCGGAGGTCCCTTCAAAGTTGTGTGTTTTCTTGTGGAGATTGGCAAAGCAATCGCTACCCACGGGGATGTGCGGCATCACAGGCACATGGCAACAATAAGCACTTGCTCGATTTGAGCAGCAGAGGATTCGTGGAGGCACTTCTTGCTAAAATGTGCGGTGGCTCGTTCGGTTTGGGATCTCGCTGATGAGGGAATCGTGGAGCATGTAAGTCTGAATGATGCGGCCTCGGCAAAGCAATATATGTTCGCTATGATGGAGATGCTATCAAGGGATGATTTTGCTAGAGTGGCTATCACCTTGTGGTCCATCTGGTACGCGAGGAGAAAGATCATACATGAGGAGGAATTCCAAAGCCCATTGTCTACGCATATGTTCATCGAGAGTTATCTTCGGGGTCTCTCGGTTGTAAGCTCGCAAAGACCAGCTCGAAGGATGGGGCTTCGCTCTCAACACCCGAGGTGGATCCCTCCAGTGCCCCGGGGGGGGGGGGGGGGGGGGGGGGTGAAAATCAATGTGGACACTGCCATGGCCAAGAATGGGCCAGGAGGAGCAGTTGGCGTCATCTACAGAGACGAGGCGGGAACCTTTCTCGGCGCCTCAACTCTAACTATCAGTGGCGTCACTGACCCAATAATTATGGAGGATCTGGTGTATAGGGAAGCTCTGGCCCTTGCGCAAGATTTTCAGCTTCATAAGATCACGCTGGCGACTGATGACCCATAAGTATAGGGGGTGTATCGTAGTACTTTCGATAAATAAGAGTGTCGAACCCAACGAGGAGCAGAAGGTGCTGACAAGCGGTTTTGATGATAAACACTAGCAGACAAGTTTTTAGGAGTTTTTGATAATACAGATAAATAAAGTGCGAGTAAATAAAGTGCAACAATTATAATTGCAGCGAGTGGCCCAATCCTTTCTATAGCAAAGGACAAGCCGGTTTGTTTACTTATGATGACCAAACGTTCCTGATAACACACGGGATTTCTGTCTAGTGCTTTCGCTTCATATAGATGATTAATATTTAGTGTTTAAATAAGTGTTGTGTGGGTGAACCTATGCTAATGCACCGCCCTTCCTAGGACTAATACATACTTGTGATTATACCCCTAGTAAGCATCCGCAAATAACAGAAAGTAATTAAGATAAATCTAACCACAACCTTAAACTCTGAGATCCTACCGTCCCTCATGCATCGAGATACCAACGGGGGTTTAGGTTTCTGTCACTCCGGCAACCCCACAATTAATATTCGAATACACAATGCATTCCCCTAGGCCCATAAAGGTGAAGTGTCATGTAGTCGACGTTCACATGACACCACTAGAAGAATAGCACCACAACTTAAATATCAAGACATTAAATATTACTCAACATAGTTCACTACTAACATCTAGACTTCTCCCATGTCCTCAAGAAGTAAATGAACTACTCACAACACATCATTTGGAACATGGTCAGAGGTGATATAATGATGGGTAACAATCTGAACATAAACCTTAATTCAACGGTTTCACTCAATAGCATCAATAACAATAGTAATCAACACCGGGAGAGTTTCCCCTATCAAATAGACAAGATTCAACCCTAGATGTTACAGCGGGAACGGAGTGGAACGATGGAGATGACGGTGTCGGCGGTGGAGATGGTGGTGATGATGATCCCGATGAAGTGCAGCTCGATGACGGTGACGATTTCCCCCCTCTGAGAAGGGATTTCCCCGGCAGATTTCTCCCTGCCGGAGAGCTTTTCTCTCTCTGGTGTTTTCCGTCTCGTGGAGGCGGCGGAATATTTCTTCGAGCCTCCCCTGTGTCTTAGGGTTTCGGGGGGAAGAAGTACGTGAAGGGGCTCGGCCAATGGTGGGCCAGGACGCCCTCACCACGTGCCGGCGCGGCTCAAGGGGGTGCCGCGCCACGGCATGGTGTGGGCCCCCTGGGGCCCACCTTGGCCTCCCCTTTTGGCTCCCTCCGGCATCTGGCAAAATAGGAACTTCTGCCTGGTTGGTTTTGTTTTCTGATCTTCGCAAATATTTTATCTCGACGGTGCTTTTTCCAGCAGAATTCAGACTCCGGTGATCCATTCTCGAATAATAATCAAACATGCAAAATAGATGAAATAACATAAGTATCATCTACTAATATGAAATATATCAGTGAATAACAGTAAATTATGATATAAAATAGTGATGCAAAATGGACGTATCAACTCCCCCCAAGCTTAGACCTCGCTTGTCCCCAAGCGAAAACTGAACTCAGTAAACATGACCACAGGTTTATGGAGTGAAGTGTCGATAAAGAATATACGGACAAGAAGCATCACATCTATTAATACACAAGTCATTTTAGATAACAACTCCATTCATATAACTCAACTTGTAACAAGTAAAGGGAAATCACAATAAGGTGCATAGGGATAATCAAGTTGGTGTTGGCAAACTTCGTTCTTGGTCAGAGAACAATGAACAGATTGAACTTGCTCTTCAAAACAGCCCACTTACAGTAGTTGCTAACTTTCAAAGTTATATCTATGAGATAACAGCATTGTGCTAGGCAAGGAAGAAATAAAGACATGACTAATAATACAAATGTATAGATGGTTGAATCACAACAACTCAAATGCTTGCTTAAGACAGAAGGAGATAGGTTTACTGACTCAACATAAAGTAAAAGATTGGCCCTTCGCAGAGGGAAGCAGGGATACAAGCATGTCCTAGAGCTTTCTAGTTTTTATAGATTTTTGAAATCATAAAGAGAGCATAAAAGTAAATTTTTGAGCGGTGTTTGTCGTTGTCAACGAATGATAATAGAGTTCTTGTCATCTTCCATACTAAGCAAGTTTAGAGCGGTTCCGAATTATTTAGTAACAAGCATTTATAATATGCACTTTATTTATATAACTTGACACTCCTCCCAACCTTTGCTTTCACAAACCATGGCTAACCGAATCCTCGGGTGCCCACCAACAATCTCAAACCATGGAGGGGTGTCTATTTTCAACTTTCTCAAACCTTTGATATTATAGTGGTCTAACCAGCTCTTTGCAATATTAATGACGAGCAGATGAAGCATGCAAGTCAGGGGTTACTTAATTAGTATGGAAGATAACAAACCCAACTATTACTTCCTCATGAGCTAATAAACATTGACACAAATAAGGGATAATAGTTTTGAATAAAGATAGCACACGATATTTACTTGGAGTGGCGCAAAATACCACATAATAGGTAGTTATGGTGGACACAAGTGGTAAGGGTTTTGGCTCAAGGTTTGGATGTATGAGAAGCATTCCCTCTCAATACAGGTCTTTGGCTAGCAAGGTTATGTAGCAAGCACAAGAGTTGATTGATACAAACAAACATACATGTAGTAAAAACAATCATGCAATCTTTCTTGAAAGCGCAAACAATTTTAATTGGTGAATACTAAGCTTATGAGCTACAAGTGAGAAAGATCATTGAATAATATATCTACAGGTACTTATTTTCTCCACTTAAGTCTTAAAGTATTGTAGCTACTGACCAATGCTAAGTTTGCCAAAACCAAAAGATTTACCATATGCTCCCAAAGTGATACCAATACTAATGACAAGATCAATCATATATAATAGATGTTGCAAACTAACATAAGGTGTGCAGAAAGTAAATGATATAACTTCTCATTAATATTCCATATCGGCAACTCACACCAAGGGATACATAGATAACCAACTAAAAGAGAGATACTTCCACATTGCAAACTATCCTATAAGATAACTTCTCTACTCATGATATGACTCTACTGAAAAGGTAAAAAGGTGAAAGATAATGGTGTGATACCGCGACACTCCCCCAAGCTTGGAACAAGCCAAGGGGATGCCAATACCGATGATGAATTACTCCTTCGGCGGTGATGGTGGGACAACTTTGAGCGGGGTCAGGCAACGCTCCAGCATCTGGCGAAGCCTGTTGTTCTCCTCTTGAAGTATGTCCACTTCCATCCTCAGGACTCGATACTGATCACAAAACTGATCAGTGATCCGAAGAGCGTCTTCCACATCTGGGAAAGAGCTAAGATCTGTAACAGGTGGTATTGCTCCCTGCATGTTATGAGAAAAAGCACGTTGAGTGTTAATGGATCCCACAAAGATGGGCTTGCTACCACTTGCTCCTGCTCGTTCTCTTTTGGCTGATGACATCTTTTTCACTTCCTCCATGACGCTCTCGTCCATGTCCTTGCGCCTAGCCTTCACTTTTTCCTCCTCCGCCCATCCAACGAAAGATCCTTGATCAAGGTCTTGGAGGAGTTCGCGTTGGCGACGCAGCGCGTAGTCTTCAGAACAGGAACCCTGGGACGACATCTGGACAAAAACAGCTCGAAACAAAAACACGTCGAAAACACGATATACGGACCTCGGGGGATCCGGGAGATTATATAGCAAAAATTCTCGTGGCAAAAGGAAGGCAATAGGAGGAAATCGAGTAGGAGACTGACTCCGAGGCGCGCACACCATACGGTGGCGCGACCAGCATGGGGCCCACGCCACCACGTGGTGACGGCACCTCGTGCTCCGTGTCCTGCCCGTTTTCGTCTCGTATTTTTCCATATTTTCTAAAAACTAATATAGTATCTTCCAAAAATTAAAACGCGAACTTTTTCTTACCAAAACTTTACATTTTCGAATTCAGCTTATGCAGACTCAGAAAATTGCTCTTTAATAAAAACTTCCGGAGTAATCAATTGAATAATATCAACATCTTCATTATAAGAATCTCCAGAAATATAATGTTTGAGTCTTTGTCCATTTATCACTTATGTAGAATCATCTTTGAGTGAAGCAATTTTAATCGCACCAGAATGATATACTTCTACAATAACATAAGGTCCTTCCCATTTGGAGAGTAGTTTTCCTGCAAAAAAATCTAAGACGAGAACGATACAATAGAACTTTCTCACCAACATGAAACTCTCTCTTAAAAATTCTCTTATCATGCCATTTATTAACTTTCTATTTAAAGAGTCTAGCATTTTCATAAGCCTCACTTCTCCATTCATCTAAAGAACTCAAGTCTAGCAACCTCTTCTCACCAGCAAGTTTAAAATCTCTATTAAGTTCTCTCACTGCCCAATAAGCTCTGTGTTCTAATTCTAAAGGCAAGTGACAAGCTTTTCCATAAACCATTTTATAAGGAGACATACCCATTGGATTTTTATAAGCAGTTCTATAAGCCCATAAAGCATCATTTAATATACTAGCCCAATTTTTCCTAGTTCTATTAACAGTCTTTTGCAAGATAGATTTAATTTCTCTATTTGATAATTCTACTTGCGCACTAGTTTGAGGATGATAAGCTGAAGCAATTCTATGATTAACACCATATTTAGTGATACGTCTCAAACGTATCTATAATTTCTTATGTTCCATGCTTATATTATACCATTTGCTACATGTTTTATATACACTTTGTGTGGTTTTATGCATTTTCTGGGACTAACCTATTAACAAGATGTCACAGTGTCAGTTCCCTGTTTTCTGCTGTTTTTGGTTTCAGAAAACCACTTAAGGAAATATTCTCGGAATTGGACGAATTTAATACCAAAGTCCCTATTTTTCACGGGAGGTTCCAGAACACCGAAGACCTGACGGAGAGGGGCCACGAGGCTCCCAGATGAGGTCCCGGCGCGGCCCCACCTCCTGCCGCGCCAGCACCTGATGACGGGGCCTCGGCCCTCCACCGCCTTCGCCCTTTCGCCTACAAATACCCCCCGAAAACACAAGACCTAGGGCCGAACACTTTTCCACAAAACCTTACGGAGCCGCCGCCGTCGTCAACCCTAGTTCGGGGAGGGTTCAGAAGCTCTCCCCGGCACCCTGCCGGAGAGGGGAATCATCACCGGAGGGCTCTACATCACCATGCCCGCCTCCAGACTGATGCGTGAGTAGTTCATCTTTGGACTACGGGTCCATAGCAGTAGTTAGATGGTTGTCTTCTCCTATTGTGCCATCATGTTTAGATCTTGTGAGCTGCCTATCATGATCAAGATCATTGATGCACACGGTGGTGTTGTTGGGAAAACCCCAAGAGGAAGGTATGATGAGTGCAGCAGCAAGTCTTCCCTCAGTTATGAAACCAAGGTTATCGAACCAGTAGGAGATGAAGAACACGTCTGAAGGTTGTCGGTGGCGGAATATGGCACGGCGCAACACCAGGGATTCCGGCACTGACGTGGAACCTGCACAACACAATCAAACTACTTTGCCCCAACGAAACAGTGAGGTTGTCAATCTCACTGGCTTGCTGTAACAAAGGATTAAACGTATGTGTGGAAGATGATGTTTGTTTGCAGAGAATGAAAGAAAGCAGTTTGCAGTTGGTTGTATTATCAGTTTAAAGAAAAGGACTGGGGTCCACAGTTCACTAGTGGTGTCTCTCCATAAATAATAATAATAGCATACATGTGGGTAAACAAATTACAGCTGGGCAATTGACAGAATAAAGAGCTGCATATACTAATGTCATGATGTCTAGTGTGAGATTCATTTGGGCATTACAACAATATACATAGACCGTTCCAACCGCATCTATAACTAATAATCCACCTTCCGGTTAGCGTCCGCACCCCTTTCAGTATTAAGTTGCAAGCAACAGATTATTGCATTAGGCAAAGTGTGTAATGTAAGTAATACAATTATCCTTAGACAAAGTACTACTGTTTTATCCCTAGTAGCAACAGTACATCTACAATCTTAGAGCTTGCTGTCACTACCCCAGATTAAATAGAGACATGAACCCACTATCGAGCATAAATACCCCCTCTTGGAGTCACAAGCATCTACTTGGCCAGAGCATCTACTAGCAACGGATAGCATGCAAGATCATAAACAACACACAACATGATATATTATGAAGCAAATGACATAGTATTCAATATCCATCGGATCCCAGCAAACACAACATGTAGCATTACATAAAGATGATCTTGATCATGATAGGCAGCTCACAAGATCTAAACATGATGGCACAATAGGAGAAGACAACCATCTAGCTACTGCTATGTACCTGTAGTCCAAGGATGAACTACTCACGCATCAGTCCGGAGGCAGGCATGGTGATGTAGAGCCCTCCGGTGATGATTCCCCTCTCCGGCAGGGTGCCGGGAAGAGTTCCTGAACCCTCCCGAACTAGGGTTGACGACGGCGGCGGCTCCGTAATGTTTCGTGGAAAAGTGTTCGGGTCTTAGGTCTTGTATTGTCGGGGGCTTTAAATAGGCGAAAGGGCGAAGGCGGTGGAGGGCCGAGGCGCCGTCATCAGGTGCTGGCGCGGCCAGAAGTGGGGCCGCGCCGGCACCTCATCTGGGGGCCTCGTGGCCCCTCTCCGTTAGGTCTTCGGTGTTCTAGAACCTCCCGTGAAAAATAGGGACTTTGGTATTAAATTCGTCCAATTCCGAGAATATTTCCTTAAGTGGTTTTCTGAAACCAAAAACAGCAGAAAACAGGGAACTGGCACTGTGGCATCTTGTTAATAGGTTAGTCCCAGAAAATGCATAAAACAATGCAAAGTGTATATAAAACATGTAGCATTTGGTATAATATAAGCATGGAACATAAGAAATTATAGATACGTTTGAGACGTATCAAGCATCCCCAAGCTTAGTTCTACTCGTCCTCGAGTAGGTAAAACGATAACAAGAATAATTTCTGAAGTGACATGCTTTCACACAATCTTGATCATATAATAATGTAATGCATATAAACTGAGATCAAATGAATAAAAGTTGTAGTTTATATTGATATCAAATAAATAATGAATAAACAAGTAGGAAGAACAAAGCAAAACTTTCAATGAATTAGTACTAGAGAACAATCAACCGTGCAAAGTAGATATTAAATATGATTTAAGCTCCAAGAATAACAATATAATCATCTAATGAATCAAACACTCATGACAACTTTGTGAAAGGATCAAGTCAAGCAATAACAATATGCACATAGAAGATCATCTCTCTATTTGTTCACTCAAAAACAAGCAAGTGTTCAGCGTTGGTTCCTGGCACCAGGATGTTGTGGCAAAAAGAATAATAAGGGGGGTTTGGAAGGCCAACGGAAGAAAGTCTCACACAGCGGAAAGTGATCATTAGACAAGAGGAAGTCTTACAATCGAAGCTATGCAAGGAGTAGTGATTGCCACACAACGGATGCACATAGAGTTATAAGTGTATGAAAGCTCTCCAATGGAACTAGTGGGGGTGCATCTAACTTGCTTGCTCATGAAGGCCTAGAGCACTTTTGAGTAGGCTCATCATTGGAATATACAAGCCAAGTTTTATAATGTAAAGTTCCCCACATAGTTATACAAGTAAGACATGAAAACTCTCTCATATGGAGTAAAGGTACTAAACATGAGCACAAATGATCACTATGAATATTACAGGTGCTATAACATGAGCACAAGTGTGGATAAAGATTAGTAATGTTGCCCCCTTTTTATTTTTCTCTTTTTTTTTCCATTTTTTTGTATTTTTCTGTTTCTCTTTTCGATGGCCTCCATGGCTCTTTTCACTTTTAGGGGCAAACATTCTAATATGACAACAAACTTTTGATACAAGGACCTCATAAGGAATGAAACATAATGTGTGAAACGGTGCCTCTGCCAGTGTAGTAGGATATGCAATGATCTAGCGTAACATGGGTAAAACCACACATCAGCTGTATAGAATCATGCAAAGCAATATATAAATGATAAATGACAACAAGTCATGTAATGTAAGATGAAAGTTGCATGGCAATATATCTCGGAACAGCTATGTAAATGCTGTAGTAGGTAGGTATGGTGGATGTTTTGAGTAAGATATTTGGCTTATGTGTAGGAGAACATGATGAAGATCTCCCACGAGTTTTGGATGTACCCGCGAAGTATGCACCAACTCTCAATGTGAGAAAGGGCAATGCAAAGTACCGAATAGGCTAGCAAATATGGTGGTGGAAGTGCCATGAAAACCGCAGCTTTAGAACTCACAAGCAAAAAGATTCCAACTAGAAATATGATCTTACAAGGCATAATGAAAATCACTACATGAGGGACTGTGGCAAATGAACAAGTCACTGTTGGGACCCCGACCGTAGCGCATAACACAAAGTCATTACGGTTGTTTTTAACATTAGAAGTCATATACCATTATGCTATCAACTGGATATTTTAGTGTGGCACAGCTTCAAGTTTTCTAGACCAGCCATTAATCATTCCACTTTACTAAACCATCATGTTTTACCATTAAGCATATTAATATCTCAAAACAACATCAATGATTCAAGTGACACAATTTAATGATCTACAAGATTATGTATCATTTAGTTATACCATCTACTACACTTAACATTTTCTGTTCTTAACCAAACACCAATCAACTTATTTAAAACATAAACTCTCCAAGTATTTAACAATGAAGTAAGAGAGTATAACATAAGAAAACTAACAGCTCTAACAAGAGATGCATGAAAAGTAAGAGCTGAAAGTATTGCAATAGTTATAGAAGAATACTCAACAAGTATAAGTGAAAAATAGGAGTATTCAAATGAAAAAGCGGAGCGTGTCTCTCTCCCACACAAGAATGCTAGGATCCATTTTATTCAGAAAACAAAAATAACAAAAGCAAAAATAAAAACAAACAGACGCTCCAAGTAAAGTACATAAGATGTGGCGGAATTAAAATATAGTTTCACTAGAGATAACCAGATAGGTTGTTGATGAAGAAGGGGATGCCTTGGGCATCCCCAAGCTTTGACGCTTGAGTCTTCTTGAAATATGCTTGGGTGACCCACGGAGGCATCCCCAAGCTTAGGCTCTTTCATCTTCTTGATCACATCATATCATCCTCTCTCTTGATTCTTGAAAACTTCCTCCACACCAAACTCAAAGTAAACTTCATTAGAGGGTTAGTGCATAATCAAAAATTCTCATATTCTGTATGGAGACAATCATTATCATGGTACTGGACATTAGCTACAGCCACTGGAATTTTATGGAACAAAAAGATCCATTCAAAAACAGCAAAAGAACCAATGCAAAATAAATGACAGAATTTGTCAAAAACAGAACAGTCCGTAAAGACGATTTTTTTCGAAGCACTTAACTTGCTCAAATCAGAAAATTCAAAACTAATGAAAGTTGCGTACATATCTGAGGATCACGCACAAAAAATCCCAGGTCATTTTGTTTCTTCTGTGAATTCTGACGAATTAAACGGTGGACAGCAGAAAAATTGTTCCTGCGCAGGAATCCAAATCTAGCATCAACTTTCTATTAGAGGCTTAACTTGGCACAACTATGCAATAAAGTAAAGATACAAAGGAATTTCTACAGAGGTAGGCATGTTCCTTGACTCAAGAAAATAAAATAACAGGAATAAAAAAGGGTTGTCTCCCATAAGCGTTTTTCTTTAACGCCTTTCAGCTAGGCACAGAAAGCAAAACTCAAGTATTTCCAAAAGAAGAAGCATCAACATTATAGTTTGTACGAATAATAGAATTAAAAGGTAGCTTCATCTTCTTCCTAGGGAAGTGTTCCATACCTTTCTGAAGTGGGAAGTGGTACTGACGAGGTATGTCCTCGGCAATCCTAGAGTCGAGTACCCTAGGTATATTTTGAGGGAGAAGATGTGCGTGCTGGTAGTTCCAGACGGCTGACAAGCAAGGATTTACCCAGGTTCGGCCCCTCATCGTGAGGTAAAGACCTACTCCTGCTTGTCTGATTATGATGATATATGAGGTACATGGTGGCCGCAAGGGCGATATGATGAGAGGCGATCTCTCTATGCTATATCTAATTGTGTCTATGTTGTGGCTATAATGTTGCGATCTGTCTATGGGGGTGCCCCTCCCTGGCTTTATATAGGGAGCCAGGGAGGGTTTACAAGAGTCCTAGTAGACTACGAATAGGAGTCCTTGTCTTGTCCTTCAAGTTATTTCCTTAACAGCTTCTTGGTCTTCATTGGGTCACCCGGTGGGCCTTCGTCTGGGCTGAACCAGGTATACCAATAGTGGGGTGCCCGGAGGGTATGCCCACGTCAGGTACCTTATATTTCCTTCTTTCATATCAATAATAGCATCAACCGTGCGGAGGAAAGGTCTTCCCAAAACAATAGGACAAGAGGGGTTGCACTCAATATCCAAGACAATAAAATCAACGGGGACAAGGTTATTATTAACCATGACATGAACATCATTAATTCTCCCCAAAGGTTTCTTCAAAGCATTATCAGCAAGAAAAACATCCAAATAGCAATGTTCCAAAGGTGGCAAGTCGAACATATCATAAAGTTTGTTAAGCATAACAGAAATACTTGCACCAAGATCACACAAAGCATTGCAATCAAATTCATTCACTTTTATCTTAATGATGGGCTCCCAACCATCTTCTAACTTCTTAGGGATAGAAGCTTCAAGTTTTAATTTCTCTTCCCTAGCTTTAATGAGAGCATTTGTAATATGTGTAGTAAAAGCCATATTTAAAGTACTAGCATTAGGACTTGTGGCTAGCTTTTGCAAGAACTTGATAACTTCAGAGATATTACAATTATCATAATCAAATTCATTATCATCAAAAGTAATGGGACAATTATTTCCTATGCTCTTAAAAATTTCAGCACTTTTATCAAGCATAGTTTCAGCAGTTTTAGGCAATTTTAATTTTTTGGAAGAAGTAGAGGAAACATTGCCAACACCAATTATGTTACCATTAATAGTAGGAGGCTTACTAGCATGTGAAGTAACATTATTTTCAGTAGTAGTAATGGTGCAAACTCTAACAATATCATCATCTTTAAATATCATCATCTTTAGCTAATTCTTCCTCTCTTTCCCATCTAGCACGCAATTGAGCCATCATCCTAACGTTTTCATCAATTCGAACTTGGATAGCATTAGCAGTGGCAAAGGGGTTTTCATCAATATTTCAGGTTTGGCAGCCATTCTATTAATCAAAGAAGATTGTGCTTCAGACATGGATGAAATACTAGTTTCAGCCCTTGAATTTTCCCTTGTAAACCCGAAACCTCTCTATTAAGTTTCTCCATTTGATAACTAATATTTCTTAACATAGATGATTGTTCCTCCATAATTTTAGTGAAAACTTTATTTTGCTCATATTGGGTTTGCATGAAATTTTTAGTAGCTTTTTCAACCTCTAACAATCTTTCCTCACTAGGCATTCTACTATAAGAATTAGCATAACCATTACCATTATTAGGAGGATAGGGCTTATAGTTGTTATTACCATAATTGTTCCTATATGCATTGTTGTTGAAATTATTATTTTTAATGAAGTTCACATCAACATGCTCTTCTTGTGCAACTAAAGAAGCTAAGGGAATATTATTAGGATCCATATGAGATTTACCATTCACAAGCATAGACATGATCATATCAATCTTATCACTCAAAGAGGAGGTTTTTTCAACAGAATTTACCTTCTTACCTTGAGGAGTCCTTTCAGTATGCCACTCAGAATAATTAACCATCATATTATCCAGAAGTTTTGTTGCAGCCCCCAAAGTGATGGACATAAAAGTACCTCCAGCAGCCGAATCCAATAAATTTCTTGAAGAAAAATTTAGTCCTGCATTGAAGGTTTGGATGATCATCCAAGCAGTCAGTCCATGGGTTGGGCAATTCTTAACCAGAGATTTCATTCTTTCCCAAGCTTGAGCAACATGTTCATGATACGTCTCAAACGTATCTATAATTTCTTATGTTCCATGCTTATATTATACCAATTGCTACATGTTTTATATACACTTTGTGTTGTTTTATGCATTTTCTGGGACTAACCTATTAACAAGATGCCACAGTGCCAGTTCCCTGTTTTCTGCTGTTTTTGGTTTTAGAAAACCACTTAAGGAAATATTCTCGGAATTGGACAATTTTTATACCAAAGTCCCTATTTTTTCCGACACGTTTCAGAAGTCCGAAGAGGAGACGAAGAAGGGCACCGAGGCGCCGTCACAAGGTGGGGGCGCGGCTCCCCCCTCTGTCGCGCCAACACCGCGTTCGCCCTTTCGCCTACTTAAACCCCCCGAAAACCTAAGACCAGGCACCCGAACACTTTTCCAGAAAACCTTACGGAGCCGCCGCCGTCGTAAACCCGAACAATTTTCCAGAAAACCTTACGGAGCCGCCGCCGTCGTCAACCCTAGTTCGGGAGGGTTCAGAAGCTCTTCCCGGCACCCTGCCGGAGAGGGGAATCATCACCGGAGGGCTCTACATCACCATGCCCGCCTCCGGACTGATGCGTGAGTAGTTCATCCTTGGACTACGGGTCCATAGCAGTAGCTAGATGGTTGTCTTCTCCTATTGTGCCATCATGTTTAGATCTTGTGAGCTGCCTATCATGATCAAGATCATCTTTATGTAATGCTACATGTTGTGTTTGCTGGGATCCGATGGATATTGAATACTAAGTCATTTGCTTCATAATATATCATGTTATGTGTTGTTTATGATCTTGCATGCTCTCCGTTGCTAGTAGAAGCTCTGACCAAGTAGATGCTTGTGACTCCAAGAGGGGGTATTTATGCTCGATAGTGGGTTCATATCTCTATTTAATCTGGGGTAGTGACAGCAAGCTCAAAGATTGTAGATGTACTGTTGCTACTAGGGATAAAACAATAGTACTTTGTCTAAGGATAATGTTATTACTTACATTACACACTTTGACTAATGCAATAATCTGTTGCTTGCAACTTAATACTGAAAGGGGTGCGGACGCTAACCGGAAGGTGGATTATTAGTCATAGATGCGGTTGGAACGGTCTATGTATATTGTTGTAATGCCCAAATGAATCTCACACTAGACATCATGCTATTAGTATATGCATCATTATGCAGCTCTTTATTCTGTCAATTGCCCAGCTGTAATTTGTTTACCCACATGTATGCTATTATTATTATTTATGGAGAGACACCACTAGTGAACTGTGGACCACGGTCCTTTTCTTTAAACTGATAATACAACCAACTGCAAACTGTTACTTTCATTCTCTGCAAACATCATCCTCCACACATACGTTTAATCCTTTGTTACAGCAAGTCGGTGAGATTGACAACCTCACTGTTGAGTTGGGGCAAAGTTTCTTGATTGTGTTGTGCAGGTTCCACCTCCCTCGTCAACTACACGCCACCAAGCACTTTTCTAGCGCCATTGCAAAGGGGAGATCTTCAGACGTGTTCTTCATCTCCTACTGGTTCGATAACCTTGGTTTCATAACCGAGGGAAATTTGCTGCTGCTGTCGGCCCAGTGGAATCTAGGGTGTGCATGGCCCATTCTCCACGGGCCGTGCACGCGACAGCGTCTACAAAACGACTAAGGACCAAGCCAACCGCTTGGAGTGTGCCCCCCAAGGGAGAAACCCCTGCGGGGGACCTGCGGCGCTGGAGAGGCCTGAAGGGGGCTCCCCCCGAGGGCGTCCCGCCTGAGGGCTCCCTCCCCCAGCGGGGAGCCGGTTTGGCCTTATCCCCTTGAGAGCCTCAGGCCCCTGAGGGAATACTTCGCGACGAAGGTAGCGCTGTAAAGCGCACATGGGCGCTGCAGCGCGCACATGGGCTCCGCTGCGGCCGCAGAGTGACGCGCGCGACCAGCGCGCACGACAGCAGCAGCGTCACCATTGCCGTTCCCGTGATAAAAGGGGTCAACAAAGCCGCGCCGCCAGCGCCAGGACCGCCAGGACCTTCCTCTTTGGTGATAAAGCTGATGGACGGCGCAACGCTCCAAGACGATCGTCATCGTGGGCTCCACCACGATCTCTGCTGCTCCTGCAAGCCGCTCTGCACCGCCTGCAACCTGTCGGCCACGGCGCGCTACTTTAGCACGGATGGACCGCGTCCATGGACGGACGAGGTGCGGTGGACTCCCGCTCCTCCATGCGACTGACGTGCGGGAGCCCACCAGCCCGAGGGCGGAGTCCGGGGCGCCTATAAAAGGAGCAGGAGCTCCACCGTAGAAGGGGATCGCCCAATCGCGCAATCGCACCCTAAGCGCGTAGGATAGCCAACTGCTGGGGGAGGAAGACGACCGTTGTGTCCCTCTCCAAGCACTAAACTGCCTCAAGAGAGCCTTCGGCAAGCTCATTGTCCTGTAACCTTCACAGTGCAATACAGACAAGCAGGAGTAGCGGTTTTACCTCCTCTCGAGGGCCGTGAACCTGGGTACGGGCCGGTGTCTCTCTCTGTCGTGCCGCTCCACCCCAAGCACCGCGAGCAACGTCGCGGCGTGCATCGAGGGTTGTTTGACCTCCGTGTTCAGTCCCCCTTCGAACCTCTCTTCGGGGCCGAGACTACCCCTGTTACGTGGGAGTCATTCTCCGACATTTGGCGCGCCAGGTAGGGGACTGAGGCGCGTCTTCAACCTCCGAACTCCGCGCCATGATGGATACCCGCGCGACGCGCGCCAACAGGCGCACCTCCGAGAGGGCTCACACCGAGCCTGGCACTGCCCCCACCCGCGGCCGCCGTGGTCGCCCCCGCACGACCGAGCGCGCTGGCACCGGCCCGCGCGTGGAGGAGCCAGAGAGCGAGGGGCACCGCGGCGGAGACCAGCGCGACGACGAGGACCACTCTGGGCGCCGTGAGGACGCCGAGTCCTCGCACCCGTCCCGGCGCCAGAGCGTGTCCACGCGGGAACACCAAGAGCCCGCCCCGCACACCGCGCTACTCATGGCCCAGGAGCTCCTCCGCTACCGGCCCAGTGCCGAGGCGCACGACCAGTGGCTGGACCGCCTCCACCACCTCGTCGACATCGCAACCGCGCGCCCCGCTCCGTCGCGCTCCATCGTGCCTTCCGGCCCGGCAGGGACGGCCGCGCCGGGTGCGCCACCGCCGCCGCCGGGACCGCCTCCGGCCGCGGCGCAGCGGGCTCCCTCCCACGCTTCCTCGCCGCACGACTGCCAAATCGTGCAGCGCGCCGCACCTGACGCGCGTGTGGGCATGGAGCGACGTCGCGACCTCCAGAACCGCCTCGTCGAGGAGCTCGGTCAGGCGGGGCAACAAAACCGCAGGGCCCTCCAAGGAGGAACGGCCACCTACGCCTCTGGCTGCATGGCCTTCACGCGCGCCCTGCGTCGCGTGGTCTGGCCGCAGAAGTTCAGGCCAGCGCTCCCCAAGGGTTTCGACGGGTCCACCAACCCTCTCGAGTTCTTGCAGCTCTACACCACTTCCATCCAGGCTGCAGGGGGCGACGACAAGGTCATGGCCAACTGGTTCTCCCACGCCCTCAGGGACTCCGCGCTGTCCTGGTTACTCAATCTGCCGGAGGACTCCATCGACTCCTGGGAGGAGCTCTGCAGGCAGTTCGTCGCCAACTTCAAGGGCACGTACGAGCGCGCACTCACCCACAACGACCTGCGCGCTGTGGTGCAGAAGAAGGATGAAACTCTCCGCAAGTACATCCAGCGCTTCAGCCAGGTGCGGAACAAGATTCCAAACATCCCCGACACCCAGGTGATCGCTGCCTTCCGCGAGGGCGTCACAAACCGCAGGATGCTCGAGAAGCTCGGCATCCACGACAAGCTCACCTCTGTGGTGAAGTTGTTCGATCTGGCGGACAAGTGCGCCAAGGCTGAAGAGGGACTCCTCTTCGTCAAGATGAGCGCCCGGGGGGACGACCCTGGCGAGGGGTCCAAGGGCCACAAGAAGAGGGAAGAACCCAAGCGCAAGGCTACCGCGGTCCTCGCGGCAGAGCCTGGCGCGAAGAGCTCCCGCAGGGGCTCCCCCGAGCGCGGCGGCAATGAGGTGGACCACCGCCCGTTCTGCGTCTACCACAACAGGCGCGGGCACGCCACAGACGACTGCTTTGACCTCAAGAGGCTGAGCAGGGAACGCGAGCGTGGAGAAGGCAGCGGAGGCCGCGGCAGAGGCCGCGGCTACCGCAGAGACGGCAAGGGCAGGCGTGATGGCGGCTACCAGAAGCCGTCGGGCACTCAAGCCAACGCCGCCGAAAAGAACAACAACCTCCCCGACGAGGAGGATGGAGGCTACCAGGCCCCGAGAGGCGCCATGGCCTGCATCCTCGGCGGAGCTCAGGCGCCCAAGTCGAACAATCAGTTCAAGCGGTTCGCCCGCGAACTCAACGCTGCGCTCCCGAGCACTGAGACCTCCAGACCCCTCAAGTGGTCCCAGTACACCATCGCCTTCGACGCCAAGGACCACCCCAAGTCGACCAGGACTGTTGGAACCCTCCCCCTGGTCTGCTCCCCCACCATCAACAACATCACCGTCTCCAAGACGCTCATCGACGGGGGAGCAGGCCTGAATGTCATCTCTGTCGAGACCTTCGAGACGCTTCAGGTGCCCTACGAGTGGCTTATGCCCTCCAGGCCGTTCACGGGCGTCACCAGCGGTTCTATCGAGCCTCTGGGGCAAGTCCGCCTCGCGGTCACCTTTGGCACGCAGAAGAACTATCGCACAGAGCTGATCGACTTCGATGTCGCCCACATCGGTTTGCCGTACAACGCCATCCTCGGCTACCCCGCCCTCGCGAAGTTCATGGCCGTCACGCATCACGCCTACAACATGGTCAAGATTCCCGGCAGCGCCGGCACCATCGCCATCCATGGACATGTCCTGGACGCCACGCGCGCTGTCGAGAGCGCCTACAAGGCAGCCGCCATGGCTTTCCCGGCTGACGAGGACATGGAGCCTCTCGAGAGGCCCAAGAAGAAGAAGCAGGTGTTCTCCCAGGAGCAAGCCGCCACGAAAAAGGTGCCGCTGGACACCACCAGCTCGGGGGCTGAAGGCTCGGGGGCTAGCGTCACCATAGGCGCTGCCCTGCCTCCCAAATAGGAAAGCGCGCTCGTCGCTTTCCTTCGGGCAAACTCTGACATGTTCGCGCGGACTCCGTCAGATATGTCCGGTGTACCAAGGGAGGTGATCGAGCACCACTTAGCCGTGTGCCCAGACGCACGCCCCGTCAAGCAAAAAGCACGCAAGCAAGCCCCCGAGAAGCAAGCTTTCATCGTCAAGGAAGTAGAGAAACTCAAGGCGGCGAATGTCGTCCGCGAAGTCGCGCACCCCACTTGGCTCTCCAACGGCGTGGTTGTTCCTAAGCCCGCCGGAGGAGGCCGACTCTGCATCGACTACACAGATGTCAACAAGGCCTGCCCCAAGGACCCATACCCCATGCCAAGGATAGACCAGATCGTGGACTCCACCGCGGGCTGTGACCTCCTCTGTTTTCTGGATGCCTTCTCTGGGTATCACCAGATCAAGATGGCTAAAGAGGACGAGGAGAAGACGGCATTCCTCACCCCTTGTGGTGTGTACTGCTACACATGCATGCCCTTTGGCTTGAAGAACGCCGGAGCCACCTTCCAGAGGCTCATGAGGATAGCCTTGGGGGCCCAGATGGGCAGAAATGCTGAGGCCTATGTCGACGACATCGTGGTCAAGTCTCGAGAGGGGGACACCCTCTTGAGGGATCTCGAGGAAACCTTCGCCAGCCTGAGAAAGGTGAACATCAAGCTCAACCCCGCCAAGTGCGTCTTCGGGGTGCCTTCAGGCAAGCTCCTCGGATTCCTCGTGTCCCACCGCGGCATAGAGGCAAATCCTGACAAGATCAAGGCTATAGAGCAAATGCAGCCGCCCCGCCGACTCAAGGAAATGCAGCGCTTGGCGGGCTGCATGGCCAGCCTTGGCCGTTTTATCTCCAAGTTCGGCGAAAGAGCCCTGCCATTTTTCAAGATCATGAAGAGATCAGGCACGTTCAAGTGGACCCTTGAGGCGGATAAAGCCTTCGAGGACTTAAAGAAGTATCTGGCTAGCCCTCCAGTCTTGGTGGCCCCCAGGGCAGGCGAGCACCTGAAGCTGTACCTCTCAGCCACCCCCCAGACCGCAAGCGCCGTCTTGGTGGCCGAGAGGGAAGAGCCTGTCCTCCCCAAGAGGAGCACTGCAACTCCAAGCCCAGAACCCCCCGACAAAGGCCCCGTCAAGAGAGCAGCCTCCACGGACCCACTGCCAGGCCCACCGCCTCAAGCCGAGTCTGCCACTCTCACCCCTGTCGAAATGCCTCTACAGGCAGATCTCGACAGGGGCCCTGAAGAGCCTCCGCACGGGGCTGGCGCTGCGCCACCTCAAGTAACCCTCGTCGAGCACCCCGTCTACTTCGTCAGCACAGTACTGCGGGACGCTCGCGAGCGGTATCCAATGCAGCAAAAGCTCCTCGTCGCGCTCCTCATCGCCTCCAGGAAGTTGAGACACTACTTCCAGGGCCACCCCATCACGGTGGTCACTGCCTTCCCCCTGGAGCAGATCCTGCGCAACCCCAACGCCACAGATCGCGTCGCAGGATGGAACATCGAGCTGCAGCCATTTAACTTGCGCTTCGACACCACAAGGGTCATCAAAGGAAGAGCGCTGGCCGATTTCGTCGCCGAATGGACTGACCCAAGCCCCGAGGAGCCCCGAGAAACAGAGGCTGAGCCCTCGGGAGACGCGGCGCCCAGCCACTGGACCATGCACTTCGATGGAGCCTTCGCTTGCCGCAATGGCGGAGCAGGCGTCGTCCTGACCTCGCCCAAAGGTGACAAGCTATATTACGCCGTCCAGCTGTGCTTCACTATCGACAAGATCTCCAACAACATCGCCGAGTACGAAGGCCTCCTCGCCGGCTTAAGGGCCGCCATCGCTCTAGGCGTCAAGCACCTACTCGTCAAGGGAGACTCACAGCTGCTCGTCAACTTCTCCAACAAGAGCTACTCGCCGAAAGACGACCACATGGCCGCATACCTCGAAGAGGTCCGCAAGCTCGAAAAGCACTTCAGGGGCATGGAGCTCATGCACATCCCGAGGAAAGAAAACCAAGAGGCTGACGACGTCGCCAAGCGAGCCTCGCGGCGGCAACCCCAGCAGGCCGGTGTCTTCGAAGAAAGGCTCACCAAGGCATCCATCAAGCAGCCTCGCGAGGCCACAGCCGCAAGCACAGGCGAAGCGCTCCCACCACCTCCTGAGTCTGGGGCGCCTGATTGCGGTCCCAGCACAGGGGAGCGTCTGCTGCTGACGGCAACCCACCAGGCCTCAGGCTGGATTGACGAGCTCAAGGACTACTTAGTGAAAGGAATCCTCCCTGAAGAAGATGCTGACGCGGAGCGAGTCGCTCGACAAGCAAAATCATACTGCATCCTCGAGGAGAACCTCTACCGCAAGCGCCCAAATGGTGTCGCCCTCAAATGCGTCCCTCCTGAGGAAGGCCGAGAGCTGATTAAGGACATCCACAGTGGGGAATGCGGCCACCACTCATGTGCGCGTACCCTCACAGGCAAGGTCTTCAGGAGCGGCTTCTACTGGCCTCAGGTGCTTCAAGATGCGATCGCCATTGTGCAAACCTGTGACGCCTGCCAGTTCCACGCCAAGCAAATTCATCAGCCGGCGCTGGAGCTTCAGACCATCCCGCTCTCCTGGCCGTTCGCGGTCTGGGGGCTGGACATCCTGGGTCCCTTCCCGAGGTCGCAGGGGGGCTACCGCTTCCTCTTCGTGGCCATTGACAAGTTCACCAAGTGGACCGAGGTCGAGCCGGTGCGCACCATACCAACTGGGGCTGCGGTGAAGTTCATCCGGAGTTTGGTCTGCCGCTTCGGCGTGCCCAACCGCATCATCACTGACAACGGCTCGCAATTCACCAGCGGCATCTTCCGAGCCTACTGCGACAAGCTTGGTATCAAGATCTGCTTCGCCTCGGTAGCTCACCCACGCAGCAACGGTCAAGCCGAGCGAGCAAACGCAGAAGTCCTCAAGGGCCTCAAGACCAGAAGCTTCAACATCCTTAAGGGTCACGGCAAGGGCTGGATCGACGAGCTCCCCTCAGTGCTCTGGTCCATACGCACGACCCCCTCGAGGCCTACAGGCGAGACGCCGTTCGCCCTGGTCTACGGAGCTGAGGCGGTCCTCCCCGCGGAAATCAAGCATGGATCGCCACGGGTCCTTGCCTTCAATGAGGACACCCAAGAGGGACTCCACAACGACGACCTGCTGCTTCTCGAGGGACTGCGCCGCCAGGCCGCCCTCAGGGCGGCAGGGTACCAGCAAGACCTGCGACGCTACCATAGCCGCCAAGTGCGCTCACGCACCCTTGAGGCGGGCGACCTCGTCCTCAGGCGAATCCTCTCCAGGGAAGGTCTCCACAAGCTCTCCCCGATGTGGGAAGGCCCATACAGGGTCTCCCACGTCGCCAGGCCCGGCGCAGTACGCCTCGAGACCGAGGACGGCATCCCCGTCAAGAACCCGTGGAACATCGCGCACCTGCGCAAGTTCTACCCGTGATCGCCGTCACGCCAGGCATTTTTTGTCTCTAGAGGGAAGCTCACGGCTTCACCTCCAAGCTTCTCAAAGCTTCCCCCGAGGCCCAGTCCTCCGAGCTCTCCTGCAAATGAGCCCTCGTAGGCCGCAGCGAACCTCTGCCACTAATGGGTGGTCCCCATGCCGCGACATGGAAGGAACGTTCGCTTGGCAAACCCAAGTGTAATGAACCGATTTTCGTTCCAAGTGAACTTTGCGCTCTGGCGCCATTTTCGTTCCTAAGTGAACTATGCGCTACGGCGCCGCTATGTAATATTTTGATGGTGAGTTTTATTCCAGCTTTATTTCCTTTGTTGAAAATGGGCACTTATATCTCACCACATGCGTACCTCGCGAGCGGGGGCTGAGTACGGTGCCAGTGCCTCAAATGACACACCAGCAGCACTGCAAAACCCAAGGATCCGAGCTCTGGCTAGAGGGCAGGCCCTCCCAAGCACGCCATCTCTTCAAAGGACCTTGGTACTCTCTCTCCTCGCAAGAAACGCCTGAGGGGACCTATAAGCGCGCATTAGTCCCTGATGCTATGATCTAGCGTTTCGGCTTGCCCCTCTAACATCCACAGAGAGCGAAAATCCCCACCAGGCCTGCGGAGGAGAACCCTCGGCCCCTGAAGGGGAGAATTCCGCCAGAGAAGGCCCACATCGGGCGAACGCCTCGCGAAGCTAAGTTTCTCGCCCACCTCAAGGGGATCCTCGCACTTCTCTCATAGGCACTCTGCGCCCCTCAAGTGGTTCTTCCCTTACTCTCCGTGGACTGCTTGCGCGCCAAAGGGGGGCCCTCAGCATCGCGACTTGAGGGCTCTTACCTACCCAAGCCTTAAACTCCCCCCGGCCTTGCCGAGTCATTGCTCGCGCATACCGCAGCGGCAGGAGTCATAGCGCGAGGGGTAGGGTCCAACGACGCAGAGCGAAAAAGACACGGAGATGAAGCAAAGACCCCGCGAAGGAGGCACACTTAATTGATAGCAAAATGTTTACAAAGCGAAGAAGTAAATTACGAGGAAGAAAATGAAATTCCCTAACAGGCAAACGCCCCTAAAGCGCTACAAGCGCGACGCGTTGCAGGAGGAGATTAGCTGGAGGCCTCAGCATCGTCCTGGTCGCTCTCTTCTTCCTCCTCGGGCTCGCTCCCCTCGCCACCTTCCTCCGCAGCGGCCCGCTTGAAGCGGCTGCAGAAGTCGTCCACCTGGTCGCGGACGGAGCTAGAGGCTTTCCACGCAGCCTCCCCCTCCAGCGGCTTGGTCACCGTGGCGAAGTCGAACCCGGGCTGGAGGTGGACAAGGTTGGAGAAGATGCGGTCCACCGCCACCGCCAGAAGCTGGCGGCACTCCTCCTCAACCACGTCCCGGATCTCCGCCGTGGGGCCTTCGAGCGCTGTGAAGAGCTGCTCGAAGTACAGGAGGTATGTGGCGGCGTCAGCGTGGCCCTGAGCCGGAACGCTTGGCGCCTCCGCCCCCAGCTTCGCGGCAAGCTCACGGCCCCGTCCCGTCAAGGACAGGAACATGCGCTCCCGCTGCTGCGACAGCACCTGCGCCGCCTGGATGCTCTCCGCCGCCTCCACCGCTTTCTCCACGGCAGGCCCCACCTGCCGGTTCATCTCCTCCATATCCCCCATGAGGGCAGCGAGGTCCTTGGAGATGTCCTCTCGGGCCTTCTCGGCGGCGAGGCGGCGATCGGTCTCGCGCTTCGCCTTGGCGGCGAGTTTCGCGTTCTCCTTCTCGAGCCGCTGGATCCGGGCGCCGCTCTCCCCCAGCCTCGCCTTGAAGCGATCCTCCTGCTTGGAGAATTTCTCCTTGTAGTCCTGGGAGACGGCGGCGCGGATCCTGTTCTCCTTCTCCCGGAGCTCCTTGTTGAGCTCGTCCTTCCGCTCGGCAAGCCGCACGTTGGCTCGCTCCACATTCCCCTTGTGGGCGGCGATATCGCGCTCGAGCTTGCTGAGCGCCGCGGCGACGCTGTCCTCGCGGGCTTCGAGGGCCGTGCGCTGTCCGGACAGCTCCTGCTCTCGCAGCACCAGCTGCTCGTCGCGCCGGCGAGCATCCTCCTCGCGCTCGCTCAAGGCGCGTCCGCGGGCCTCCAGGCCCGTGCGGAGCTCTTCGAGAGCGGTCCGCACAACCCCGGCATCCGCCAGGATTTTCTTCTCGAGCTCGATGAGCTCGGTGTGCTTCGCCGCCAGCGAGCGCTCCGCGGCCTCACGCTCCGCCTTGGCAGCGGCGAGGTCCTCGGCGGCAGCTCGGCGCTCAGCCCTCAGGGGCCGGAGGAGCTCTTCGGCTTCACGCAAGGCCCCCTCGCGGATCTCCTCAGCAAAGCGCGCCGCCTCCTCGCGCTCCGCCTGCAGCGCCTGATCGCTCTTGCGCCGGGCCTCTACCGCCGCGTGGAAGGCGGCCCATGCGTCGGCAAGCTCGTCCCTCTGGCGGGCGAGCGCCCGGTCCTCGGTGGCCAGGTAGGCCTCGAGCCCCTCCAGGGACTCCCGCACGAAGCGGAAGGCGACGTCGCGGCGCCCTCTACCCCAGTCGAACCGGCCCAGAGCAAGGCCCTGGGGCGGACCGCGCGACCCAGAAGGGCCCGCACCCGCGTCAGGCTCCGCGGCAGACGCCCTCGCGTGGGCCTGGGGGCTCGGAGGCAGGACCTCCTCCGTGCTCGGTCCCCGGCCCCCAGTGCTTCCCCCCTCGGGCGGCACCTCCCGGTCCGCCTCCGAGTCAGGGGCGTGAGGCCCGGCCCTCGCGGTTTCCTCCTCCCCCGCGGTGCCCGGTGGCGGCAGTGGAGTGCCCTCCCGGCGAGATTTGGGGGGACACGGCGCCGACTCGGCACCCGCAGGAGCCTCTGGCTGCGCCGGCGGGGTAGCTGCGCGGGGAGGAGTGGGCGCCCTCTCCACCTGCTCCTCCACCCGCTCTGCCTCGGGTGGCGGCGCCGATGCGTCCTCCTGAGGAACCTCCCCCCGAGGGCCTGTAGGCCTCGAGGCCTCCGACACTGCGGCCTCGCCGGCCTCGGTCCCCGGTGCGGTGTCAGGGGCGGCCCTCTTCACGTCTGCGGCCTTCCGAAGCCTGCGGCGCTTCGCAGGAGCGGGGCTGGTGGAGTAAAGGGGAGATTGGTCAAGAAACAAAAGCAAGCATGCCGGACCAGGAAAGGAAAGGGCAAAAGAACCTTACCTCGTCTTCTTGGCGCGGGTGTCCACCCACGTCATGCCTGGCGAGCGCCACGAGGGCACAGCCCGCGTCCCCGCCTCGAGGGCCTCCTCGGCTTTCCTCTTGTGGGGAGCGCCCGGGGGCTCTCCGGCGGGCCTGTCGTGGGCCGCCTTAGTCCTCGGCTCATAGCGCCCCGCCGCGGCCTCCTCGCTGTCGCCGGAGGAATGCTCGTCAGCCTCCTCCGCCGGGGGCGCAACGCCGGAAGAACTCGCCGCGCCCGCCGAGCTCCCGACGCCTGCAGAGGGCCCCGTCCTCGTCTCCGCATCGCCCTGCTCCGAGTCGGACGCGCTTGGCGACTCGGTGGTGCCCGCTGGCATGGGCTCCTCCTCCTCTTCATCCCCCGCCAGGCCTAGCGGGGTGAACGCGGGCGCCTGCGCCAGGGTGGCCCGGCGCCTGTCGGGGACCTCGAACAGAGGCCGTATCGCCACGTGGACTCTCTCGGGCACCTCCGGGTTGACGAAGAGGCCCCCCAGGATGGTCTCGACGACTGCGGGGCGATGGTCGCTCAGGTGCAGCCGCAGCGGATCCGTAGGCCCTGAGTACGCCCACATCGGCTTCTTGTGCGCCTGCAGGGGGGCGATGCGGCGCCTCACAAACTCCGCCGCCACCAGCTGGCCGGTCAGGCCGTGCTCGCGAAGCGCCTTCAAGTGGCCCACGAGGTCGGCTATTGCGTGCCCCTCCAGGGAGCGCATGCTCCAGTGAGTGTTCTTAACCGGCGCCGCCTCGGGGACCTCAAGGAGGGAGCTCTCCGAGGGAACGCGGATGAGGAACCACTTCTGCCTGAAGTCCTCCACCTTCTTCGACACCGCCGTCATGGGCTTGTCGCCGTTCCAGGCCATGGGGATATAGACATCTCCCATGCCGTCTGCGATGCGGAAGGATACGCAGCCCGTCCGCTCCTTCCTCGCAGTATTCCGCAGGGCGTAGAAGCTTCGGAAGAGAGCGATGGAGGGCTTCACCCCCAAGTACGCCTCACACAAGAAGGCGAAGATGGAGAGGATGAGGATGGCCTTGGGGTGGAGGTGCAGAAGGTGGATCTGGTAGAACTCAAGAACGGCTTCGAAGAAGGGAGAGTAGGGCGGCACCAGCCCAGCGAAGAGAGTGTGGAGGAAGATGGGATAGTAGCCGGCGGGAAAGCGTCCGGTCCGCGCAGGCAGAATGGCGCTGGCGCCATGCTCGTTGTGCTTCCCGGCAACCAGGTGCTGGATCTTATCCAGCGCCGTCGCGTCAATGCGCGCCCCGACCAGAGCGGGGCCGAACTCCGCCTCTCCGTGCGCGCCATGGCGGACCGAGGCCGCCGTCTTCTTGCCCTTGGATCCTCCCATTGTCGGAGAGGGACGGGGGCTCGGAGGGCGGAAGGAGTTGGCCGGAAAGAGAAAGTTTCGCCGGAGGTGGGAGACTAAGAGGCGGAGTGCCGATGGACTAGATGGACAGGACGGGACGGGGTAATGACTGCGCCGCGGACCAGCGCGCGACTTTTAACCCCGCCCGAGCAGTTACCGAGACACGTTGATGATGAGCGTGGCGGGCGTGGTGGGCCCCCCCCCCCCCACTACGCACGTTTCCGCCGGAGTAACCGAGACGCCGCGAGTCGACCTCTAGGTGACGCGTGTCCCACGACGCTTCGCCTGCTGTTTTGGGCCCACGACGCTTCGCCTAGTCCCGATGGGCCTCGGCGCGCCCATCATGGGCCCGGGGGCTACTGTCGGCCCAGTGGAATCTAGGGTGTGCATGGCCCATTCTCCACGGGCCGTGCACGCGACAGCGTCTACAAAACGACTAAGGACCAAGCCAACCGCTTGGAGTGTGCCCCCCAAGGGAGAAACCCCTGCGGGGGACCTGCGGCGCTGGAGAGGCCTGAAGGGGGCTCCCCCCGAGGGCGTCCCGCCTGAGGGCTCCCTCCCCCAGCGGGGAGCCGGTTTGGCCTTATCCCCTTGAGAGCCTCAGGCCCCTGAGGGAATACTTCGCGACGAAGGTAGCGCTGTAAAGCGCACATGGGCGCTGCAGCGCGCACATGGGCTCCGCTGCGGCCGCAGAGTGACGCGCGCGACCAGCGCGCACGACAGCAGCAGCGTCACCATTGCCGTTCCCGTGATAAAAGGGGTCAACAAAGCCGCGCCGCCAGCGCCAGGACCGCCAGGACCTTCCTCTTTGGTGATAAAGCTGATGGACGGCGCAACGCTCCAAGACGATCGTCATCGTGGGCTCCACCACGATCTCTGCTGCTCCTGCAAGCCGCTCTGCACCGCCTGCAACCTGTCGGCCACGGCGCGCTACTTTAGCACGGATGGACCGCGTCCATGGACGGACGAGGTGCGGTGGACTCCCGCTCCTCCATGCGACTGACGTGCGGGAGCCCACCAGCCCGAGGGCGGAGTCCGGGGCGCCTATAAAAGGAGCAGGAGCTCCACCGTAGAAGGGGATCGCCCAATCGCGCAATCGCACCCTAAGCGCGTAGGATAGCCAACTGCTGGGGGAGGAAGACGACCGTTGTGTCCCTCTCCAAGCACTAAACTGCCTCAAGAGAGCCTTCGGCAAGCTCATTGTCCTGTAACCTTCACAGTGCAATACAGACAAGCAGGAGTAGCGGTTTTACCTCCTCTCGAGGGCCGTGAACCTGGGTACGGGCCGGTGTCTCTCTCTGTCGTGCCGCTCCACCCCAAGCACCGCGAGCAACGTCGCGGCGTGCATCGAGGGTTGTTTGACCTCCGTGTTCAGTCCCCCTTCGAACCTCTCTTCGGGGCCGAGACTACCCCTGTTACGTGGGAGTCATTCTCCGACATTTGGCGCGCCAGGTAGGGGACTGAGGCGCGTCTTCAACCTCCGAACTCCGCGCCATGATGGATACCCGCGCGACGCGCGCCAACAGGCGCACCTCCGAGAGGGCTCACACCGAGCCTGGCACTGCCCCCACCCGCGGCCGCCGTGGTCGCCCCCGCACGACCGAGCGCGCTGGCACCGGCCCGCGCGTGGAGGAGCCAGAGAGCGAGGGGCACCGCGGCGGAGACCAGCGCGACGACGAGGACCACTCTGGGCGCCGTGAGGACGCCGAGTCCTCGCACCCGTCCCGGCGCCAGAGCGTGTCCACGCGGGAACACCAAGAGCCCGCCCCGCACACCGCGCTACTCATGGCCCAGGAGCTCCTCCGCTACCGGCCCAGTGCCGAGGCGCACGACCAGTGGCTGGACCGCCTCCACCACCTCGTCGACATCGCAACCGCGCGCCCCGCTCCGTCGCGCTCCATCGTGCCTTCCGGCCCGGCAGGGACGGCCGCGCCGGGTGCGCCACCGCCGCCGCCGGGACCGCCTCCGGCCGCGGCGCAGCGGGCTCCCTCCCACGCTTCCTCGCCGCACGACTGCCAAATCGTGCAGCGCGCCGCACCTGACGCGCGTGTGGGCATGGAGCGACGTCGCGACCTCCAGAACCGCCTCGTCGAGGAGCTCGGTCAGGCGGGGCAACAAAACCGCAGGGCCCTCCAAGGAGGAACGGCCACCTACGCCTCTGGCTGCATGGCCTTCACGCGCGCCCTGCGTCGCGTGGTCTGGCCGCAGAAGTTCAGGCCAGCGCTCCCCAAGGGTTTCGACGGGTCCACCAACCCTCTCGAGTTCTTGCAGCTCTACACCACTTCCATCCAGGCTGCAGGGGGCGACGACAAGGTCATGGCCAACTGGTTCTCCCACGCCCTCAGGGACTCCGCGCTGTCCTGGTTACTCAATCTGCCGGAGGACTCCATCGACTCCTGGGAGGAGCTCTGCAGGCAGTTCGTCGCCAACTTCAAGGGCACGTACGAGCGCGCACTCACCCACAACGACCTGCGCGCTGTGGTGCAGAAGAAGGATGAAACTCTCCGCAAGTACATCCAGCGCTTCAGCCAGGTGCGGAACAAGATTCCAAACATCCCCGACACCCAGGTAATGGTTCTATAATTGGAAAAGATAACATTGAAGAATTCTTTAATCATGTTAGTATGCATGATGATTTTGAGGATAGATACATAGCAGAACTTGCTCCAAATTATGAAATTGCTGCAGCTTTCTTGGTTCACATGCTAGAGGCTAGGTTTGTTAACCTCCATCCCATAATTCAACAAGTGTTTCTTAATCTTCATAATGTTGAAAATGCTGAAAAGAAAGATTTTATTCTAGAAACCCTGCTTAAAGAATTTGGAGATGTTGCTAAAGAAGCTAGGAAAGTTTTTGACCGCTTTAATATGCTAGGCTCATGTGTAGAGGTTATCAATGTCCTAGAAAAATTGGGTCAAACTGAATCTAAAAAGGGAGAAATAATGAAAGTACCAATACCTATTAAACTTGTAGCTATGCATGAAGCCTTGGAAGAAAATTTTGATTGGATTGTCCCTGCAGACCCCTTTGATGAATGTAGTAAACCTAAGAGTAATGAAAAGGGATCTCTGAAACTCACATAGATAAAATACAATGCATAGTTGAGAGGATTTCTCGTATTGATGTTGATGCTTCTTCTCTTGGAAATACTTGAGTTTTGCTTTCTGTGCCTAGCTCAAAGGCGTTAAAGAAAAGCGATTATGGGAGACAACCCACTTTTTATTTCTGTTATTTTATTTTCTTGAGTCAAGGAACATGCCTACCTCTGTAGCAATTCCTTTGTATCTTTACTTTATTGCATAAGTTGTGCCAAGTTAAGTCTCTAGTAGAAAGTTGATGCTAGAATTGGATCTCTGCGCAGGAACAGTTTTTCTTCTGTCCACCGTTTAATTCGTTAGAATTCACAGAAAAATGAAAATGACCTGGGATTTTTTATGCGCGATCCTCAGATATGTACGCAACTTTCATTAGTTTTGAGTTTTCTGATTTGAGCAAGTTAAGTGCCTCAAAAAAATTCTTCTTTGCGGACTGTTCTGTTTTTGACAGATTCTGCCATTTATTTTGCATTGGTTCTTTTGCTGTTTTTGAATGGATCTTTTCGTTCCATAAAATTCCAGTGGCTGTAGCTAATGTCCAGTACCATGATAATGATTGTCTCCATGCAGAATATGAGAATTTTTGATTATGCACTAACCCTCTAATGAAGTTTACTTTGAGTTTGGTGTGGAGGAAGTTTTCAACGATCAAGAGAGAGGATGATATGATGTGATCAAGAAGATGAAATAACCTAACCTTGGGGATGCCCCCGTGGGTCACCCAAGCATATTTCAAGAAGACTCAAGCGTCAAAGCTTGGGGATGCCCAAGGCATCCCCTTCTTCATCAACAACTTATCAGGTCATCTCTATGTTAAACTATATTTTAATTCCGCCACATCTTATGTGCTTTACTTGGAGCATCTGTTTGTTTTTATTTTTGCTTTTGTTATTTTCATTCTCTGAATAAAATGGATCCTAGCATTCTTGTGTGGGAGAGAGACACGCTCTGCTTTTTCATTTGAATACTCCTATTCTTCGCTTATATTTGTTGAGTATTCTTCTATAGCTACTGCAATATTTTCAGCTCTTATTTTTCATGCACCTCTTGTTCAGAGCTGTTAGTTCTCATATGTTATACTCTCTTGCTTCATTGTTAAATACTTGGAGAGTTTATGTTTTAAATAAGTTGATTGGTGTTTGGTTAAGAACAGAAAATGCTAAATGTGGTAGATGTTTTAACTAAATGATACATAATCTTGTAGATCATTAAATTGTGTCACTTGAATCATTGATGTTGTTTTGAGATATTAATATGCTTAATGGTAAACATGATGGTTTAGTAAAGTGGAATGATTAATGGTTGGTATAGAAAACTTGAAGCTGTGCCACACTTAAATATCCAGTTGATAGCATAATGATATATGACTTCTAATGTTAAAAACAACCGTAATGACTTTGTGTTATGCGCTACGGTCGGGGTCCCAACAGTGACTTGTTCATTTGCCACAGTCCCTCATGTAGTGATTTTCATTATGCCTTGTAAGATCATATTTCTAGTTGGAATCTTTTTGCTTGTGAGTTCTAAAGCTGCGGTTTTCATGGCACTTCCACCACCATATTTGCTAGCCTATTCGGTACTTTGCATTGCCCTTTCTCACATTGAGAGTTGGTGCATACTTCGCGGGTACATCCAAAACTCGTGGGAGATCTTCATCATGTTCTCCTACACATAAGCCAAATATCTTACTCAAAACATCCACCATAGCTACCTACTACAGCATTTCCATAGCTGTTCCGAGATATATTGCCATGCAACTTTCATCTTACATTACATGACTTGTTTTCATTTATCATTTATATATTGCTTTGCATGATTCTATATAGCTGATGTGTGGTTTTACCCATGTTACGCTAGATCATTGCATATCTTGCTACACTGGCAGAGGCACCGTTTCATACACCATGTTTTATCCCTTATGATATCCTTGTATCAAAAGTGTGTTGTCATATTAGAATGTTTGCCCCTAAAAGTGAAAAGAGCCATGGAGGCCATCGAAAAGAGAAACAGAAAAATACAAAAAAATAGAAAAAAGAGAAAAAGAGAGAAAAAAAGAAACAAAGAATAAAAAGGGGGCAACATTACTACTCTTTACCCACACTTGTGCTCATGTTATAGCACCTGTAATATTCATAGTCATCATTTGTGCTCATGTTTAGCACCTTTACTCCATATGTGAGAGTTTTCATGTTTTACTTGTATAACTATGTGGGGAACTTTACATTATAGAACTTGGCTTGTATATTCCAATGATGAGCCTCCTCAAAAGTGCTCTAGGTCTTCATGAGCAAGCAAATTAGATGCACCCCCACTAGTTCCATTGGAGAGCTTTCATACACTTATAGCTCTATGTGCATCCGTTGTGTGGCAATCACTACTCCTTGCATAGCTTCGATTGTAAGACTTCCTCTTGTTTAATGATCACTTTCAGTTGTGTGAGACTTTCTTCCGTTGGCCTTCCAAACCCCCATTATTATTCTTTTAGCCACAACATCCTGGTGCCAGGAACCAACGCTGAACACTTGCTTGTCTTTGAGTGAACAAATAGAGATATGATTTTCTACGTGCATATTGTTATTGCTTGACTTGATCCTTTCACAAAGTTCTCATGAGTGTTTGATTCATTAGATGATTATATTGTTGTTCTTGAATCTTAAATCATCTTTAATATCTACTTTGCACGGTTGATTGCTCTCTAGTAATAATTCATTGAAAGTTTTACTTTGTTCTTCCTACTTGTTTGTTCGTTACTCATTTGATATCAATATAAACTAAAGCTTTTATTCATTTGATCTCAGTTTACATGCATTACATTATTATATGATCAAGATTGTGTGAAAGCATGTCACTTCAGAAATTATTCTTGTTATCGTTTTACCTACTCGGGGACGAGTAGATATAAGCTTGGGGATGCTTGATACGTCTCAAACGTATCTATAATTTCTTATGTTCCATGCTTATATTATATCAATTACTACATATTTTATATACACTTTGTGTTGTTTTATGCATTTTCTAAGACTAACCTATTAACAAGATGCCACAGTGCCAGTTCCCTGTTTTCTGATGTTTTTGGTTTCAGAAAACCACTTAAGGAAATATTCTCGGAATTGGACAATTTTCATACCAAAGTCCCTATTTTTTCCGACACGTTCCAGAAGTCCGAAGAGGAGACGAAGAAGGGCACCGAGGCGCCGTCACAAGGTGGGGGCGCGGCTCCCCCCTCTGCCGCGCCAACACCTGAGGACGGGGCCTCGGGCCTCCACTGCCTTCGCCCTTTCGCCTACAAATACCCCCCGACAATACAAGACCTAGTACCCGAACACTTTTCCACAAAACCTAACGGAGCCGTCGCCGTCGTCAAACCTACTTCGGGAGTGTTCAGAAGCTCTTCCCTGCACCCTGCCGGAGAGGGGAATCATCACCGGAGGGCTCTACATCACCATGCCCGCCTCCGGACTGATGCGTGAGTAGTTCATCCTTGGACTACGGGTACATAGCAGTAGCTAGATGGTTGTCTTCTCCTATTGTGCCATCATGTTTAAATCTTGTGAGCTGCCTATCATGATCAAGATCATCTTTATGTAATGCTACATGTTGTGTTTACTGGGATCCGATGGATATTGAATACTATGTCATTTGCTTCATAATATATCATGTTGTGTGTTGTTTATGATCTTGCATGCTCTCCGTTGCTAGTAGATGCTCTGGCCAAGTAGATGCTTGTGACTCCAAGAGTGAGTATTTATGCTCGATAGTGGGTTCATGTCTCTATTTAATCTGGGGTAGTGACAGCAAGCTCTAAGATTGTAGATGTACTGTTGCTATTAGGGATAAAACAGTAGTACTTTGTCTAAGGATAATTGTATTACTTACATTACACACTTTGCTTAATGCAATAATCTGTTGTTTGCAACTTAATACTGAAAGGGGTGCGGACGCTAACCGGAAGGTGTATTATTAGTCATAGATGCGGTTGGAACGGTCTATGTATATTGTTGTAATGCCCAAATGAATCTCACACTAGACATCATGACATTCGTATATGCATCATTATGCAGCTCTTTATTCTGTCAATTGCCCAGCTGTAATTTGTTTACCCACATGTATGCTATTATTATTATTTATGCAGAGACACCGCTAGTGAACTGTGGACCCCGGTCCTTTTCTTTAAACTGATAATACAACCAACTGCAAACTGCTTTCTTTCATTCTCTGCAAACATCATCCTCCACACATACGTTTAATCCTTGTTATAGCAAGCCGGTGAGATTGACAACCTTACTGTTGAGTTGGAGCAAAGTTTCTTGATTGTGTTGTGCAGATTCCACCTCCCTACAATAGCACTTTTCTGGCGTCGGGGAGACCTTCGTTGTGTTCTTCATCTCTTACTGGTTCGATAACCTTGGTTTCATAACTGAGGGAAACTTGCTACTACGCTCATCACACCTTGCTCTTGGGGTTTTCCAACTCCTCACACCCGTGAACATCACATTCTCTATTTAATCTGGGGTAGTGACAGCAAGCTCTAAGATTGTAGATGTACTGTTGCTAATAGGGATAAAACAGTAGTATTTTGTCTAAGGATAATGTTATTACTTACTTTACACACTTTGCTTAATGCAATAATCTGTTTCTTGCAACTTAATACTGAAAGGGGTGCGGACGCTGACCGGAAGGTGGATTATTAGTCATAGATGCGGTTGGAACGGTCTATGTATATTATTGTAATGCCCAAATGAATTTCATACTAGACATCATGACATTAGTATATGCATCATTATGCAGCTCTTTATTCTGTCAATTGGCCAGCTGTAATTTGTTTAGCCGCATGTATGCTATTATTATTATTTATGGAGAGACACCACTAGTGAACAGTGGACCCCGGTCCTTTTCTTTAAACTGATAATACAACCTACTGCAAACTGTTACTTTCATTCTCTGCAAACATCATCCTCCACACATACGTTTAATCCTTTGTTACAGCAAGCCAGTGAGATTGACAGTCTCACTGTTTCGTTGGGGCAAAATAGTTTGATTGTGTTGTGCAGGCTCCACCTCCCTTTCGCGCCAACGAGCTGTTTTCTGGTACCATTGCCAGGGAGATTTTCAGACGTGTTCTTCATCTCCTACTGGTTCGATAGCCTTGGTTTCATAACTAAGGTAAGACTTGCTGCTGCACTCATCATACCTTCCTTTTGGGGTTTCCCAACAACATCACCGTGTGCATCATTTTGCAAGAACTTTTCTAAAACCACCATGAATAAAATTAGAACCTCCATCAGTCGTAAGATATCTAGGTACACCAAACCTAGGGAAAATAATATCTTGAAGCATTTTTAATGAGGTCTCACCATCAGCACTTTTTGTAGGTATTGCTTCTACCCATTTAGTAACATAATCAACAGCAACAAGTATATGAGTATAACCCTTTGAAGGAGGAAAAGGACCCATAAAGTCAAATCCCCAACAATCAAATGGTTCAATAACAAGATAATAATTCATAGGCATTTCATTACGTCTAGACATATTACCAGTTCTTTGACACTCATCACAAGATAGAATAAACCTTCTTGCATCTTTAAAGAGAGTAGGCCAATAAAAACCTGATTGAAAAACCTTCTGTGCAGTTCTATCTCCAGCGTGATGTCCTCCATAAGCACTACTATGACATTTTCTCAATATCTCTTTTTGTTCATATTCCGGAACACATCTTCGCATAATACCGTCCACTCCTTCTTTATATAAGTGTGGGTAATCCCAAAAATAATGCCTCAAATCATAAAAGAATTTTCTTCTTTGTTGAGCTGAAAAGGTTGGAGGCAAATACTTCGAAACAATAAAGTTAGCATAATCAGCATACCAAGGACTATCGCGTGAACTCACCCTTATTGCAGCCAATTGTTCATTTGAAAAACTATCATTAACAGGAATAGAATCATAAGCAATGTTTTCCAATCTAGACAAATTATCAGCAACAGGATTTTCAGCACCTTTCCTATCTACAATATGCAAATCGAATTCTCGCAAAAGCAACACCCATCTAATAAGTCTAGGCTTAGCATCTTTCTTTTCCATAAGATATCTAATAGCAGCATGATCAGTATGAATAATAATTTTAGAATCAACAATATAAGGTCTAAGCTTATCGCAAGCAAAGACAACAACTAGAAATTCTTTTTCAGTTGTAGCATAATTCTTTTGTGCAGAATCAAGAGTCTTACTAGCATAATGAATAACATTCAACTTCTTATCTACTCGCTGTCCAAGAACAGCACCAACAGCAAAATCACTGGCATCACACATAATTTCAAATGGTAAATTCCAATCAGGTGGTTGAATGATAGGAGCACTTATTAAAGCCTTTTTCAAAGTTTCAAAAGCTTCCTTACAATCATCATCAAAAACAAAATGTACATCTTTTTGTAGAAGATTAGTAAGAGGCTTTGATATTTTAGAGAAATCTTTAATAAACCTTCTATAGAAACCAGCATGACCAAGAATACTACGAATACCTTTAACATCTCTGGGGCAAGGCATTTTCTCAATTGCCTCCACTTTAGCTCTATCAACTTCAATACCTCTTTCAGAAATTTTATGTCCAAGAACAATTCCTTCATTAACCATAAAGTGGCATTTCTCCCAATTAAGAACAAGGTTAGTTTCTTCACATCTCTGCAAAACTTTATCAAGGTTGTGCAAACAATTATCAAAAGAAGTTCCATAGACGGAGAAATCGTCCATAAATACTTCTACAATCTCCTCACAAAAACCATGAAAAATAGCAGACATGCATCTTTGAAAAGTAGCAGGAGCATTACATAAACCAAAAGGCATACGTCTATAAGCATAAGTACCATAAGGACAGGTAAAAGTGGTTTTCTCTTGATCTTGCGCCTTAACGGCAATTTGAGAGAAACCAGAATAACCATCAAGAAAGCAAAAATGAGTTTTCTTAGCCGGTCTCTCTAACATTTGATCAATAAAGGGTAATGGATAATGATCTTTCTTAGTAACTTTATTAACCTTTCGGAAATCAATGCACATTCTATATCCAACAACTAATCTTTGAGGAATAAGTTCATCATTTTCATTAGGCACAACAGTAATTCCTCCTTTCTTAGGGACACAGTGCACAGGACTTACCCATCTACTATCAGCAATAGGATAAATTATACCAGTATCAAGAAGTTTTAATACCTCATTTCTTACCACTTCCTTCATCTTGGGTATTAAACGGCGTTGATGTTCAACAACTGGCTTTGCATCAGGCTCCATATTAATAGAATGTTGACATATAGCAGGAGAAATCCCTTTTAAATCATCAAGAGTATAACCCATAGCTCCACGATGTTTCTTCAATACTTCCAATAATCTTTCCTCTTCTTTACCTGAAAGGTTAGCACTAATAATAACAGGATATATTTTCTTATCATCAATATGAGCATACTTAAGATTATCAGGCAGAGGTTTTAAATCAAAGACAGGATCCTCTTTAGGTGGGAGTGTTTTACCCAAGTCTTCCACCTTTAAATTGTGTTTCAAGATAGGTTGACGAAGAAATATTTCATCAACTCATTCCTTTCTTCTCTAAAGACTTCACTTTCATGATCTTCCATAAATTGCTGCAACACATTGTTAGGAGCAAGAGCAATAGAAGCAAGCTGTTCAACTTTAAAATCTTCATTAGGCAATTCGGTTTCATAAGGTGCTTTAGCATATTTTGAAAAATTAAATTCATATGAATCACCAGCAAACTTAGTAAAGATTTTCTCTTTCTTACAATCTATAACAGCACCACAAGTATTCAGAAAAGGTCTACCAAAAATGATAGGACAAGTTTTACTAGCAACTGAACCAAGTACGAGAAAATCAGCAGGATATTTAGTCTTACCACATAAAACTTTAACATCTCTAACAATACCAATTGGAGAGATAGTTTCTCTATTAGCAAGTTGAATAACCACATCAATTTCTTCAAGTTCACAAGGTCCAATCTCATGCATAATTTCTTTATAAAGCTCATAAGGAATAGCACTTGAACTTGCACCAATATCACATAAACCATAATAGCAATGATCACCAATTCTAACAGAAAGCGCAGGCACACTAGTTTTCCTAGAACTTTTAGGATGAGAAACAACATTAGAAGCATCCTTACAAAATATAATATACTCATCTCGAACATTTTTAGAAACAAGATCTTTTACTATAGCCACATGAGGTTCAATTTTAATTTGTTCATCAGGTTCTATAGCTTTCTTAGCACTTTTGTTAACAACACTAGCCATAACAGAATGTTCCTTCATCTTAACAGGAAAATGAATTTTTTCAATATAAGGCTCAGGAATAATATGATCAACAGTATTAACTTCAATGCTTTTAGTTATAGGAGCAATAGACTTATCTTTATAAGGCTCATGATACTTCTTAAAACCTTACTTAGGCAAACCGAAATAAGAAGCAAAGACTTTATAATAGTTTGCAACAACTTGAGAGTCAAGACCATAAGCATTACTAATATTTCGAAATGCATCAGTATTCATGAAAGTTTTAATGCATTCGAAGTCATATTTTATACCTGACTCCCTACCTTTGTCGTTCTCCATGCTTCAGTATTCTCTTCAATACGATCAAGAAGATCCCATTTAAAACCTTCTTTATTACGCGTGAATGATCCAGAACAAGCAGTATCCAATAATGTTTTATCTTCAAAGGAGAGTCTTGCATAGAAGTTATCAACAATAATATTACCAGGAAGCTCATGAATGGGGCATTTGAGCATTAGTGACTTCAATCTCCCCCCAAGCTTGGGCAATACTTTCTCCTTCATGAGGCCAGAAATTATATATAGAATTCCGATCTTGGTGAATTTCACTTGGAGTATAAAATTTAGAATAAAAGAGAGGTACAATTTCCTCTCATCCAAGAGAATCCCTATTCTTCAACAATTTATACCAATGCGAAGCTCTTCCACCAAGTGATATAGAGAATAATTTCTTCCTTACTTTGTCCATTGAAATACCTGCACACTTGAACAACTCGCACAATTCATGTAAAAATAGCAAATGATCACCGGTATGGACAGTTCCATCCCCTACATAGCGGTTATTCATAACACGATCAACAATTTTCATAGGTATTTTAAATGGCACTATTTCTTCAGGTGGCGCTCCTCTTCTACCTCAGCAGTGGTAGAAGCTCTTCCAAACAGGAAGGCAATAGATCCTCTCTGCATAATTAAGCAAATTAGGAGACAGAAATAAAAACACACTTACAGCTAAAGTTTTCCTTACCAATAACGCTTTACTCCCCGGCAACGGCGCCAGAAATTAGTCTTGATGACCCACAAGTATAGGGGGTGTATCGTAGTACTTTCGATAAATAAGAGTGTCGAACCCAACGAGGGGCAGAAGGTTCTGACAAGCGGTTTTGATGAGGATTTCACTATAAACACTAGCAGACAAGTTTTTAGTAGTTTTTGATAATACATATAAATAAAGTGTGAGTAAATAAAGTGCAACAATTATAATTGCAGCGAGTGGCCCGATCCTTTCTAGAGCAAAGGACAAGCCGGTTTGTTTACTTATGATGACCAAACGTTCCCGAGGACACATGGGATTTTTGTCTAGTGCTTTCGCTTCATATAGATGATTAATCTTTAGTGTTTCAATAAGTGTTGTGTGGGTGAACCTATGCTAATGCACCGCCCTTCCTAGGACTAATACATACTTGTGATTATACCCCTAGTAAGCATCCGCAAATACCAGAAAGTAATTAAGATAAATCTAACCACAGCCTTAAACTCTGAGATCCTACCATCCTTCATGTATCGAGATACCAACGGGGGTTTAGGTTTCTATCACTCCGGCAACCCCACAATTAATATTCGAATACACAATGCATTCCCCTAGGCCCATAAAGGTGAAGTGTCATGTAGTCGACGTTCACATGACACCACTAGAAGAATAGCACCACAACGTAAATATCAAAACATTTGATATTACTCAACATAGTTCACTACTAACATCTAGACTTCTCTCTTGTCCTCAAGAATTAAACGAACTACTCACAGCACATCATTTGGAACATGATCAGAGGTGATATAATGATGGGTAATAATCTGAACATAAATCTTAATTCAACGGTTTCACTCAATAGCATCAATAACAATAGTAATAACCACCGGGAGAGTTTCCCCTATCAAATAGACAAGATTCAACCCTAAATGTTACAGCGGGAACGGAGTGGAACGATGGAGATGACGGTGTCGGCGGTGGAGATGGTGGTGATGATGATCCCGATGAAGTGCAGCTCGATGACGGTGACGATGGCGATGATTTCCCCCCTCCGGGAAGGGATTTCCCCGGCAGATTTCTCCCTGCCGGAGAGCTTTTCTCTCTCTGGTGTTTTCCGACTCGTGGAGGCGGTGGAATATTTCTTCGAGCCTCCCCTGTGTCTTAGGGTTTCGGGGGGAAGAAGTACGCGAAGGGGCTCGGCCAGTAGTAGGCCAGGGCGCCCTCACCACGTGCCGACGCGGCTCAAGGGGGTGCCGCGCCACGGCATGGTGTGGGCCACCTGGGGCCCACCTTGGCCTCCCCTTTTGGCTCCCTCCGGCATCTGGCAAAATAGGAACTTCTGCCTGGTTGGTTTTGTTTTCTGATCTTCGCAAATATTGTATCTCGACGGTGTTTTTTCCAGCAGAATTCAGACTCTGGTGATCCATTCTCCAATAATCATCAAACATGCAAAATAGATGAAATAACATAAGTATCATCTCCTAATATGAAATATATCAATGAATAACAGTAAATTATGATATAAAATAGTGATGCAAAATGGACGTATCAGCGACAGATTGCTTGGCGATTGTGAATGATCTGGCAAGACCGTACGTTGGTAGATACAATATGGTCATAAAGGAGATAAAAGCCATGGCAGGACTCCTGTAAATGGCCTCCTTTAGGCATGAAAATCGACCTTCCAACACCGAAGCTCATAACACGGCACGCTCGGTGACTTCTGGTAGTGCGGGATGTCAGGCTTGGATCTTACAGCCCCTGATGGTCTTTGTATTCTGAACAATATATTAGCTCAATAAAATGCCATGGTTACACTAAAAAAAAACTAACATTGAGAACCAAGTTGTCACCCGTTTTTTCCCTCACTTACTTGGATGCTTAGAGCATGTCCAACAATTTACTCATGATATGGGTATCCAAAGTGGGTATGGAATATGAGAGAGATGTTATGGGTAGCTATTTTTTTCAGCTTACCCATAACTGGATACCCTAAAACTGGATTGCCAATTTGTGCTTCTAGATCTCTATGCGCATATGTAAATCGAATCATTCAATTAATTCAAACCTACTAAAATAAAACCCTAATAAATAAGAAGCAAATGATACATAATTGTTACAAGACTTTTTTTTCTCATTCAAACACATGTTTGATGCAAGAAATCACAATGTTTATCGAATCCGAAATAGGAAAGATATAAAACAAAACTGGAAATCAGTTATGTTCCATTCCACTTCCACCACTCCTCGATGAGTCTCCGCATCTCGAATTTCATGGCAGACTTGAAGGAAATGCTTGAAGCAGTCAACACGCCTACGAGAATTTACCACCCTTCGCATAAAGTCATAGTGGTGGTCGAAACCTTGGTCATGCTCATACTCGATGATCAAACTGTGTAATATTACACAAGCTGCCATGATGTTCCAAAATATCACACGCCTACGAGATTTTTTTTCATATCGAAACCGAGCCGGACCCCACACACACACACGATGACAAATTGGGTTTGCAAAATATCAAAGTTTGTTTGTTACCTTGGTGGTTGGGAATTGGCTTCATAAATGTTGGCCATTATGGGTATATCCCATGTGCAAGGTAGAATTCTTTGGTGTAGTTGTTTCATTTGCCTCAAATTCCACCTCTAGTGCTTCTTCGTTGGCTAAGTTTGCAAACTGTGGTAATCGATTGAAGACAAGATATCATTGCTTGATCCAGGCATTCAAATATAGGCAAGCCAAAACCATGACTCCTCATCAGCAACAGCCTCAAGCTTGATGGTTGGATCTTTGACAAGGCCAGTGAATTGTCTAATGCTATGTTGTCGTGTACTTCTTCCACCTTCACTTCATGCAATCAACCAACCTAAACATCCTTGGAAACCCCCTATCGGTGTTCGTCGCCAAAGTCCGTTTGGTGTACTGAGCATTGGGTGCTCACAAGTATTGTACCCCAAAGCAGTTGTTAATTGCTCTTGCAAATCATATCAGGAGTAAGTGCTCTTGCTCTCAACTATTGCAAGATGATCATCAACGAAATTGGCAGGGATTTCATAAGACATTATATCCTAAGTCACGGTTATACTCGGCAAGTGATATTAGCAATTTATTATTTGCACTAAGAAGTTGGCATACTCTTTAATCACCGAGCATGTGTGCCGAGAATCTGTACCCATAAGGAATCGCCACGGGTAAGACGAGCAAGAGGACATGAGAGAAATAACCATTGAATTATCCTTATTCTTCTTCTTTACTTCGTTGTACGATGTTAAAGTCTCCTCCTACTAACATGGGAAGACTCTAGTCCACACAAAACACCAGTTTCGGATAGAAACTCATGCCAGTGTATATCTTTGGTAGCACCATATACTGGGGCCAAGGGATTAGGGATGTGAGTTTAACATATGATTTCCTTCCACCCTTTTGACTTGAAGTGTTGTGATACACTGTAACTGTATCTATGTCATCAAAACTTTATTGTGTTAATATCCACATTATTTTAATGTATATTATGTTTCCTTTAATGTTCTTAATGATTCTTGTTGTGAAGAGAAAATGACAGCTCATAAATTCTCGAGAAATCCCATTATTTTTTATTTAATTCTGGAAGGAAGAAACCCCTTCTTGCATTTTTCCTGTTTTAGAAACCTTTTGGAACCCAATTAATTTGAGAAAACAAAACCCCGCATGCACATATTTCCAATATGAAGAGAACCAGTAAAAGATGGCGAGGAGGAATTGAACGATGGAAAAAGGGACAATGATACGTACGCCCCAGTCCCCACCCTATCAAGCGCACCGTGGAGGCCCCCCTCCCTTTGATCGTCTGATTGATTTATTATTGCGTTGTCGGGTCTGTCAATTATTGACATAAAACCATCTATGTATACAATCTGGCAATTTTACACGAGGATATAGTGACAACATATGAGAACTTTGAATATTATTTATTATATAGCAAGATGATATCTCCTCTTGTGTTATCAGCCGATGCATAGAGCTTATCGACCCAGAAAAGCCGAAGGGAAGAGTGTGCCTCTTACACCTGGGCATGGCAGCCTGGCCCAAATAACTCGGACCAAACCGGACTCAATCCTAAAATTTCCGCCCGTTGTGTATTTGGGGCGGTGCTTGGTCTTGGGTAATAGGAGTTTGCATGAAGGTACGTCCGCCCTGCTATTTTATCCCTTCGTCAGTCGGGTGCATCTGTTTGACGACCCGTGCGGAGCGCACTCCCTCCCGCACATGTTCGTGGGCCGGCCCAACAACTCCTTTCTTCCTCGCCTCTGCTTCGCCATAGCTGCTGCTCCAGCTCGTCTCAGCCACTGCCGTCGGCCCCACCTCCCGCGGCTACCGGCACAACCGTGTCGCCTTGCTACCCCGCCCTGCTCGAGTCGCGGAAACCACCGCCCTGACCATCCCTCTATCCCCCCGCCCTGCAGCCATCCTAGCTCCGGTCGCCGGAGCCCGATCGACAGCGACCCCCCCCCCCCCCCCCCGGTTAAGGTTCTTCCTCGCTTCCGTCAGTGACGCCGCGTCGTCCCCCTCTCCGACGAGGTCCTGGCCTTTCCCCCGCCAGGGCGCCACAGCTAGCCACGCCGTCCCCGTCGTTAGTGAGGGTCGCGACTTCGTCTTCTTCCCTTGCTCTGGTCACGTTGTCGTCTCCCTTCTCCGAACTTGGGCCCGACCCAAGTCGCTGCACAGGGTGTGCGGCTGTGCGGGCGCTAATGCGTGACAACCTAATCGCCAAATAGATTCACCGGGCCAGCCTCGTGCCTAGATTTTCATTTTCCCGATCGGGCCAGGCCGCGTCTGAAAAAGGCCGACAGGCCTGGCCCGAAGAATGCCAGGTACAGCATGTTATCCCGTGTGTTTCCAAAAAGGAAGAGTTAGACTACTGCTACACTGTCGTCTACTGCTGCAATCGGCAACGAACAAGTGGTTGGCCAGGGACATGACATTTGCTACTCATGAATTTACCCCGAGAAATATAATATTAAGAGGTCAATATAGGAGCGTTCTTAGCAGCAGCAGAAAACTATTAGACTATCCCTCGTTTCATCACCACCTACACATCAGGACTGTGACTCACTTTGTAATGCAATTCTTTTCTTCAGATAAAGTCCGAGATCCTGACTACTTTTTCCAGGCGTGAGCGACAAAATTTACCAAAAGCTAGTGAGAGGTATAAAACAACAATTTTTTAAAACAAAGATGAAAAAGAATCAAGAGTTGCGCTTGCAGTGTCTCCGTCAGATTGGTGAGCATCACATTATAAACTACCCATCGTTCAGCAGGTTAAAGAAAAGTTGAGGGAGACAAGTCGAAGCAGGCAACTGAAAGGGAAAAAAATACGATATAGTGCAAAGATAGGTTTACATAATGAGCTAAATTGTCGCACATCTGTCCGTGTCCATCCCTATTTTATCAGATCATGCATCAGACAACCTCACAAATTAAAGCCAGACCACTTACTGTATATGGCAACACAAACTCATCTCCAACTCTTCCTCCTGCACAGGTGTTGATTGCCCTACTAAGAACAGGAAGGCACACTTACTAAGAAATCATGGCGATAAAAGCAGAGAGCAGAATGTTATCTTTCTCAGATTAGAATTGACCACCTGCTTCAGTCATCAATATGCATGGAACAAGTGGTTGGCCAAGAACATGGCACTTGGTTGCTCTGTATTTGGCCTGAGGAATATAAGACCTAAAGTCAATTCAGGAGTGTTCTTGAACAGCAAACTGTTAGGCTATTCCTTATGCCCCATGTGAAGGACGTCACAACTCACAACTCACAAGCAGCGGCATATTTGTTGAGTACTAGTTGAAAGCTACATTTCATCGCACCAGCACACCAGATCAGGGTTGTCACCCACTTTGTTCTGTATTCTCTTTTAGTGTTTCTTCATATGAGAGTCTGAGAAATCTTTCCTTAGCACAAGTTCTTCCACAAGTGAAAGACAAGAAATGGAAATCAGGACTTGTGCTTAGAGTGTTTTGCTGGGATTGGTAAGCACCAAATGCTGAACTAGTGATCATCCAGTTAGCGGGCCAGACACAAGTGTACGATGCCTGATTTGATTCCATAAAAACTATGAGAATAACCGCATCAGAGACTAGTCCAAGCTCGGCAGCACCAGAAACAGACTAAAGAAGCATCCTTTCCGGTCTTAATTGAGACACTTCTTTCCACATTATTCGTGCATATTGGGGCAAAAGTTATTAGTCTTTCTGTAGCTTTGCTGTGCCGACAAGTTAGCAAATTTGCTTGGTTGGTTCCAATATCCTGTGGAATATGTGTGTGCTGTGAAATTCTTTCTATGCTTCGTCGCTATCGATAACGGTAACCAGCAAGCAGTGCATAGATGCGTAGAATTATACTTTGCAGGGAACAGAGTTGCGTTCCCAAGTTTTGGTGAAGGACCTGAGCTTAATTTGAAACATATCCATTTTTTCATTTTCTTGTTTTGCATGCATGTACCACGTAGTACTTTTTAGTAGTGTCGGACAGGAGTTGAAGCTGTAAAAAAATGACAAATGGGACGAGTTCAATCAGACAGTTATCAGGGATCGATTAAGCGTACGTGTTCCTTTATACGTGTTGCCCCGTCATGAAAGCTGACAGAAGTGTAATATGTTTAAGAACTTAATTAGCCAACTTTTCAACGAAAATGAAGGTAAGCTATATGTTTGGGTTGTCGTAGGTTAGCGTTTTAGGTTTCTGAAGGCCGCGTTTTTGTGGCCATGTAGTACTTGCCTTTTTACTGCAACCAAACGGCGCCACAAAACTAAACGAGTTGCGCCGAACAGCTGTGCGCTTTCACGGGTCCTATTGCAGCTGACACTATGATTTGATTTTTGTCATTCCAACGGAGGTCGTGCAAGCCATGTACTTAGCTCGAAACACACATCATAATTACACCAGGAGAGCTCATACACACAGGCATCAACAGTTCAGAAATTCGACGAGGTTGCACAATTTCAGTTTCCTACCATGAATTTCCGTGTCTGAATCAAGCTTCCCCTCACGGGGTATTAGTATTGCAGGCTAGGCCCATCAATAGTCACTATAATTCGTGAATGAATCTTGAAGGTCTACTTATGCATGGCAAATGGTGGAACCAAGGTTTCACTCTCTATCTTTCACTACTATAATTTACCCTCTACGCTATCAAATAATTCAGCTGAGCAAGTTTGCAATTCTACATTTTTATGTTCCTTTGTTTTTTGAATTCTGGAAGTCAAAGAAGCACCCTCAATCCTTTCAAGATTCCAAAGTTTCCCCCCATACTTCCATTAAAAATCTCAGTGTGTAAAAACACAACCACTAGTGACTATGTGGAATACCACTATTAATGAAAAAGAGCACATAAAGTTAAAACATAGACTAAATAAAAGGAGCACTTAAAATAAGCATAGGTTGTCATAAGAGACCAACCAATTATAAAACGGACAGAAAAAAAAATTAATCCCCCAATCAGGAGACAGACCGCCACCCTAACCAAATTAAGGATCTACTTAAAGAAATTAAGGACAGTTTAGTAAATACACACCATCCCTTAGGCCTATATATTCCCTCCTCCTTTAGACTCTAAGCTTTACCCACAACATCCCTAATCCCCCAGGTATGAGTACAGATTTTGCAAAACCAAACCACTACTGGCCGACTACTAACTAGGACCCTGAAAGGAAAGTAATTTACGGTCCACTCAATCCACCTTCCCGGACCAGCATCTCCGGCCACCGTGCAAACTTGGCCTGACAGAATCCCGTGTTCTTGTCCGGCGGTGGCGGGGGCGGGATGGGGTTCTCCATGTACCCCATGAAGACGTCGACGCGCATGCTGTGGAGCACCAGCTTTTTCCGGCACAAGTTCCCGGCCGCCGCCGCCGCCTCCTCCTCCTTCTGATCAAGCTAGCCCCGGCCCGTCGGTCGCCTCCGAGTTTCAAAAGGAGGTGCAGGAGTGCGTGGTGCGCACACGTATATATATAATTAAAGTCTCGTAAAATAGGGTCTTCTTTGGGTTTTTACTGGAATTTCCATGGAATCCGCACTACAGGAGTAACAGCCCAGCCCGACGGCATTTGCCGTCGGGCTCATCACAGAAACCCTCGGCCTAAGTGAGCCCGACGGCCACCGTCGGCCTAAGGCCGTCGGGCTGTGATCCATCGGGCTCACGCCGTGGCCGTCGGCGTCGCAAATACCGTCGGGCTCATAGTGAGCCCGACGGTATAACCGTCGGCCTTATAACTACAAATTTAGTCAGCAATGCCGTCGGGCTCATAGATGGCTCTACCAAATTTTTTTTCAAAATTTTTTTTTCAACTTTTTTATTATTATTTTAACTCCAATTTAGTCATATATTTAATTTCATATCACACACTTAATCATAATCTTAGCTCAAACTATCCACTCACACACTTAATCATAATCTTAGCTCAAACTATTCACCCTTAGTCAAACTTCCCAGACGGTCACCCATCTTTAGAGTGCTCCAGGCCAAGCACGCTTAACTATTGAGTTCTATTCAAATGAGATTCCAGTTGAGATGTCATACCTTGTTGCTATTAGTATGATAGCAATCATATTAACCCTCATCTCAGATATTATATTTTTTAATCTTTAAAATTTCAAAAATAAGATTTGAATAAACAAAATAACTATGTTTAATAATACTTGAATAATAATAATAATAATCAATTATTTTATTTTTGTTTTATCTTTTCCTTTAATAAGAAATAATTCATATCTTCATATTGATATATCAGAATTTAATAAATAAAATGTCTATATCGATCATAAAAATGAGAGGAATCCAAATATGACATCCATGCCATCATTTTCATAATGAATAATGTCAAAATGGAGAGCACTTTTTCATAATGAGAGGGTTTCTTTTTTTGAGTACTTTTTCATATTTTTCCATTTCTTTCAAAAAACGGTCAAAATGGAGAGCATGGCTATTCATCAAAAGTGGTCGAATTTTTCAAAACTATTGACGGTTCTATGTTGTAACCACTACTTGTGTACCTTAAAATTATTTTTGTAAGAACTTCAGAGCAAACTATCACACAGTTGTAGTTCAAATTTGAATTACTTCCGGAAAATTGACATAAAGTCAATTAAAGAGGCAAATTTAGATAGAAAGCAAGGAAAATCCTCATATTAAGTTATTATCCATAAAATATGTTCTACTCTTTGTGAAAATTAAATGGGTGTCACTTTGGACCATATTTTATGTACTTGCTTCACAAAAAAGTCATTTTTCACACTTAAAAAATGGAAAATGATATTTCTAAAAAGAATTTTGAAAATCGCTTCGGTGACGTTGTTTCCCATACCATGACACACATATGTGCTGAATATGGGCACTTTATCACAAACTATGACATGATAATGGTCATACATTGGTCATTTGTCTTGAAACCTATGCATGTTTATAGATGTTTGACATTTTTGTGAAGTTTCGTTTTGAAAAGTTTGCCAAAAATCAAGTTTATCATTTTTCCTATTAACTAGTACACGTAAAAGGACTTCATGCCAAAGGGTTTCTTTTTTTGAGTACTTTTTCATATTTTTCCATTTCTTTCAAAAAACGGTCAAAATGGAGAGCATGGCTATTCATCAAAAGTGGTCGAATTTTTCAAAACTATTGACGGTTCTATGTTGTAACCACTACTTGTGTACCTTAAAATTATTTTTGTAAGAACTTCAGAGCAAACTATCACACAGTTGTAGTTCAAATTTGAATTACTTCCGGAAAATTGACATAAAGTCAATTAAAGAGGCAAATTTAGATAGAAAGCAAGGAAAATCCTCATATTAAGATATTATCCATAAAATTTGTTCTGCTCTTTGTGAAAATTAAATGGGTGTCATTTTGGACCATATTTTATGTACTTGCTTCACAAAAAAAGTCATTTTTCACACTTAAAAAATGGAAAATGATATTTCTAAAAAGAATTTTGAAAATCGCTTCGGTGACGTTGTTTCCCATACCATGACACACATATGTGCTGAATATGGGCACTTTATCACAAACTATGACATGATAATGGTCATACATTGGTCATTTGTCTTGAAACCTATGCATGTTTATAGATGTTTGACATTTTTGTGAAGTTTCGTTTTGAAAAGTTTGCCAAAAATCAAGTTTATCATTTTTCCTATTAACTAGTACACGTAAAAGGACTTCATGCCAAAGGGTTTCTTTTTTTGAGTACTTTTTCATATTTTTCCATTTCTTTCAAAAAACGGTCAAAATGGAGAGCATGGCTATTCATCAAAAGTGGTCGAATTTTTCAAAACTATTGACGGTTCTATGTTGTAACCACTACTTGTGTACCTTAAAATTATTTTTGTAAGAACTTCAGAGCAAACTATCACACAGTTGTAGTTCAAATTTGAATTACTTCCGGAAAATTGACATAAAGTCAATTAAAGAGGCAAATTTAGATAGAAAGCAAGGAAAATCCTCATATTAAGTTATTATCCATAAAATATGTTCTACTCTTTGTGAAAATTAAATGGGTGTCACTTTGGACCATATTTTATGTACTTGCTTCACAAAAAAAGTCATTTTTCACACTTAAAAAATGGAAAATGATATTTCTAAAAAGAATTTTGAAAATCGCTTCGACGACGTTGTTTTACATACCATGACACACATATGTGCTGATTATGAGCACTTTATCACAAACTATGACATGATAATGGTCACACATATGTGTTAAAACTATTGCATATTTGTATATGATTGATATTTTTTGTAAAGTTTTGTTTTAAAAAGTTGCCAAAACTCAAATTTATCATTTTTTTAAAAACTAGTACACGTCAAAAGACTTCATGCCAAAGGGTTTCCTTTTTTTAGTATTTTTTCATATTTTTTTTGAATGTAATCTAATTTTTTGAGAAAAACTGAAAAACTGTATAGTGAGGCCGACGGTTATACCGTCGGGCTTACAATGTGATCTAATTTTTTGAGAAAAACTGAAAAACTGTATAGTGAGGCCGACGGTTATACCGTCGGGCTTACAATGTGATCAGGTCGCTTCGTCCAGGACGCCCACGCGGGGGAGACGGGGGGAGAAGTCCGACGGTGTTTTGACGCCGACGGTGGCCGTCGGGCTCACATTAGAACGCCGACGGTGTTTTGAGCCCGACGGTGTTTCTCTGGCCGTCGGTGCTAGATTGTGACGCCGACGGCCCCGACGTTTGGCCGTCGGCGTTATAATTGCCGTCGGGCTGGTCTGCCACTCCCGTAGTGCCGGCCGCCTCATTTTCAGCTCGGCCGCGCCGCGCGGCGCTGCCGGCGCCAGAGTCGGGCAGATGATGCTCTTTGGTGGAAGTGGGAGCTTCCTTGGAGGTATGTATCGGTATCTCTAATATTTAATTACACTTACACGCATGACTATATATATAATTACACTTACACGCATGACTATATATTAATTACACTTACACGCATGGAAGCCGGCGCCGTTTTTTCTTTGAGTGCTCTGCTTATTTAATTACACTTACACGCATGACTATATATATAATATGTAGGCTCGCCGGTGGTGGCCGCCGTGGAGGACGGGCGGCGGAAGCGGCCGTTCCTGACGACGCTGTACGATGATCACCTTCAGCTGGAAGAGGATATGTACGGCTACTATGGCCTGGACGATCAGGCGCCGGAGAGGAAGCGGCGGCTGACGGCGGAGCAGGCGGTGGCGCTGGAGCGGAGCTTCGAGGAGGAGAAGCGGAAGTTGGAGCCGGAGAGGAAGAGCGAGCTGGCGGCGCGGCTGGGGATGGCGCCGAGGCAGGTGGCCGTGTGGTTCCAGAACCGCCGCGCGAGGTGGAAGGCAAAGCAGCTCGAGCACGACTTCCACGCCCTCAGGGCCGCCCACGACGAGCTCCTAGCCGGACGCGACGCGCTCCTCGCTGACAACCAGCGCCTCCAATCACAGGTGCTGATCATCCCATAATTATCTTCACACACCAGTCAATAAAATAACCGTTCCCATGCTTTTACACCTACACCAAATGGTTCACCAAAATGATATTTAAAATTTAGTCAAGTTTGGCAAATTGTTGATGAATTTCAACTAAATGCAAATATATTTTAATTTACTGAAAACTAAAATACCACAAGATTTTGTAAGAGTTTGTTTACAATTTTGGTTAGTTAGTTTAATTCTGACCGAAAAGTATTAACTAGAAGTATGCTTCTACATAGGAGGAACTGAGATATCAAATTAGAGAATTCAGATTTAAGTAATGAACCGTCATCCAAACATGAACATGTTGGATGCCCATAACCTATCTAATTATTAGCAAAACTGGAAAAGGACCACCTAGAGGGTTAGTCCCGACACTTAAGTTAAACTCATGTTTGATTTTGTTTTATCTTTTTCCTCCCCTTTGCTAGCTTCTTCAGGATTGTATTCTTTAATACTAAATATTAAAACAATAAAAGGCCCCTTATCATTTAACATAAGAATACTTTTTTCATTTACACCAAAAAAAATAAAATACTTTTTTCAGAAGTGAAATTGAACACAAAAATTGTGTCATTGCACACAAGTTGAAATTGCACAAAATGAGAGTGTAAAAGTTATTTTTTAATTGTAATTACACAAAAAATTATAAGTTGCACCAAAAGAATGTTCTGCACGATAGAGTACATAAATACAATTTTTTAATGTAATATTAGTAACATAAACTCGTAATCAAAGCATTGGCAAATATGACATAAAACTAAAAATAATTATAGCAAAAATTAAGAATAAATAATCCATTTACACAAAAGGAGCAAAACACAGAAAAGTGCAATCACGAAAAGAAGTGCAATTCCACATACCTTTCGAAATGCTATTGCACAAGAAGGTACAATTGCAACAAAAAGGCGCAATTATGTAATTTTTACAATTTTAGTTAAAAAAAGGTACTTCTGAAAAGGTAAATTTCTTACAAAATATATAATTGTGTACTAACATTGTTATGCCTAATAAATGAACATATACAAATTTTCAAAAATTATTTAGGTGACAAAATAAAAAAAATCAGACTACTCACAAATACAACTACAAAACAAGTCTACTTATAGAAAAAGAAATCAAAAACATTGGAAACGAAAACACACAACTGAAAGAAAAGGTATATGTATAATCCGGTAGTGACCAACAAAGAATTTCAGTTATAAATAATATACACTCATAAGAGTATATGTCTTTACAATACTCAGCTATCTCACCTTCAGTCGTGGTCTCGTGGATGACCATTTTGTTTGGGTAAATTAGTTGGTTATATGGCTGAGAATTTCGTTTGGCTAAATAAGTCGAAGTGCCTCACTGAACAAATCATTGGTTGAAGTGCATCATCCTCGTCCTCCGAATTTAAGGAATAGGATTAAGTGTTTTTGCCATCTCCCGCGAAACATTTACACCATCATCAAAACAAATCCATTCTCTCATTTCTTAGATAATGGAGGAAATTGCTCTTGAAAAATTCTACTTTCGTTAATCAAAATATCTTCAATATCTTCTCTTGAAGACATTTACTTGGATGTCAAAATTTGAGCAATTCCTCCATAGGTGAAAAATATTCTCTGAAACAGAACATGGATTTATTCGTAAGCTCACATAATTGGAATACTAGAAGATGATAAGAATCTCATGGATTGCTGATATCACATCGAAATAAGAGAAACAAGGAATTACAGATAATGGATCGCAAAAGAGAACCCAGAAAGTCCATTCGCGCAGTGCTACAGCTTCCAGATAAGTGCAGCGGAACAGTGGTTGATACACTTTTTGGCGCCGCAAAACAAGAATTACTTACTGGACACGCGGACTATTTTTCAGTACTCGATATCAAATGTTTAAATCATTGACATGGATGTAGTACACGATTGTCAAAGCTGACATGAATTCAAGAAAGATGCGTCCCCTCCTTACTGAGAATGCACATTTGCATGTACACCGTGCAGGTGACCTCACTGACGGAGAAACTGCAAGCCAAGGAGTCGTCGCCGGAGGAGCAAACAGCCGCGTCAGGCACGGCGCATGCCGGTGCCCCGGAAGCAACACTAGCCATTCAGCTGAGAGAAGGCTACGCCGCCTGTGCCGAGACCAACGCCGGCAACGGTGCGCCGGGGTTGCTAGCCGGTTTCGCAGGGGGGTCGTCCTACGACAGCCCGGAGTCCAACTCCTACTTCGCCGACACGCGCTCGCCGCCGTCGTCCTCGGACGATGACTGTGCTGGAGCGGTCAGCTGCGACCTGGGCAGCTGCGCCTTCTTCCTCCCGGAGTACGCCGTGCTCGACATCGCCGCCGTGGAGCGCGAGAGCGTTGAAAGGGAAGAGGCGGAGGAGGCGCAGCAAAACTACTGGGCGTGGTTCTGGAGCTGATCCACGGTCCAAATTAGCACATGTCTCTAACTATTTGTGTGGGACGGAAGAAATCAGCATACATATGGTGGACAGTGGACGTGCGCTGAAGTGGCGGGGCTGTTAATTACTACTCTGTTCCTTCCAAATTATAAAATATTTTATTATTTTAGTTTTTCAGACCTGATGTGTATAGAATATATTTTAATGTGTCGTTAGAGCATTTCTAGCCGTGACCGAAAAGTCTTTTATGTGATGGAAAGGGCTGCGGCAGAACAAAAAGTGGGTCCCTGTCGATTGTCGAACATAGCGTTCGGTGTTTGCCGCCGTTGTGGGGATGGTTGGAGCTGCCATGCTCGGAGCCAACGAACGTGGCCGAGCCGTCGAGGGGCGTAGACGTAGACAAAGGGGGTTTTCTTAAATTAGATGGGCTAGCTAGCGGTCAAGGCGGGCTTGATATCGCAAAAATATACCGTGGATACATTTCGTAGGATTTAGATGGGATAGCGAGCGAGCAAAGGATGCAGGGACGCACGTACGGTAGTGGATTCATAAGATACGGGCATACTAGTTATCAATATGACTATGTTGGTCTTATGGCCTTATAGCTTTAAGTTATCAATTTGGTCACATTGCAAACCATGGCTAACTTGAACTTGATTGAAAAACAAAATTATTTCAATGACATACGCAGTTAATGTAAATATTGACAATAGTGGTTTCAAATCAGCGTTAATATTATGTATAAGCAAGGTGACTTCATGAATAGCTTATTATAAATGTTATGTTTATGACGTAAGATACTTTAAATTTTCTTTGTAGAGAAATTTGATTGTGTGAGCTATATTTAGATGAAGCAGTTAATATGGTTATGTTAGGATTAAGCAGTTAATCTCTTGTGACTATGTGAGAACTCCATTTGAAAACAAGATTCTATTTTGATGACACTGCATAAAATAGTAGGATTCTATCAAATGATTGTATCTCCTCAGGGATTCGGGAAGGAGCGTAGCAGTGTGAATAACAATGCGATGGAAATATAATGGTGAAATTGATCTATGATTTGAATGAATTTTACGTAATGTGCAAGGGCATATATAATCCTGTTGTAGATATATGAAAAAAAAACTCAGTGGAAACAAAAAAATCACCGTAAGGGATGAGCCCCACATTAAGGAAAGTTAATTCCTCCATTATCAATGAGGGCCTTCACATTAGTGACTAGTCTGGGGATGCATACCTTTTCTCCTTTGTCGAATATGGTTTTGCCCATATCAATAGTATGGTTCTCTACTAGCTATAGTGAGAAAGAGAAATTAGTCGTTTGGTAAAACTAAGAAAGTTAACGTTGTAAATCAAAAAAATGCGCAACTAAATGCAGACCGGATGTCCCACATAGTTCACGGACGTCCAACTGTTATGCAAAACTACGTGGAAGCTCCTTATCTACTTAATATTTTTCCAATCACAATTACAAACGGTTTTACAATGTATGAGAAGTTTCATCATTTTAACTGGAAGGAGTCTCAGTTAGAACAACCCATATCTCGGGCCTTATGTTTCCGTGATTGGGCGGTTGAGATTTGTTATTGAATGCGCTGAACGCTCAACTCGTTTTATGCCAAATTTGGGGCCTTCGATCATGAAAATGGATGGCCAAGATATGGGTTGTGCACGATGGAGAAGCTCATAACCGTATCAGCCTCCCGTTTCTTGATTGCCCCGAAACAATGTAATTCGTTTTTAGCAACTTACAGTAGTTTTTATATCAGACAGTTGATGGAGCAAGCTAAAAATGGGTGTCGGGTTAGCAGCTTTATCAAGATCAAGATTCATAATCCATAGAAACGAGAGTGTCACCCGCATTATTACTGAAAAACAGACCAAACGTAAATTTCCCCCTTTCACAGCTGAGGTGGATGATCTTGAACAATTAGGGTTTTTTGTCCTGACAAATGAATAAATATATAAACCTGGTAAAGAAAAAAAAACTCACCGAACAAGGTTCTTTCCTCCATGCTCTTTTATTATCGAAGTAAATAAACAAATTCCAACTAGCAGTCACCAATGTACGGAGAATCACAACATCAGTGAAGGAAATTACAAGAATCAGCTGTGTGGAACACATTGTCAGTGTCACTGCACACTTGCCCTATGAATGAAACTAATAAAATTATGCTACTGTAACTGAAATTAAAGAACGTGGTTTTCTAAATCAATCGTGATTGCCTACGCCTAATCCACCGATCAGTTATAGACAGGCGTCGTCATCGTCAGGGGTCAGCAATACACGCGACGACGACAGCAGCAGCAGAAGCGGCGGCGCGCATGCACGGCGGCGTTCTCAAAAAAGGACGCCGACGCCGTGCACGGCCGCAACGCTCTGATGCGCGCGCGCACGCGTCAGCCACGACCGGCGACTCCGCGCGCAGCTGGCTACTGCTCCGCGGGCGGGGCCAGCGACTCCATGAACCGGGTGAGGTCTCTGTTCACGAGCGCGTTCGACCTGACGGCGGTGTCCTTGGCAATGGTGTCCACCAGCGCCGTCGGCACCAGGCACTTGCCCTCGGCGGCCAGCCGCTCCTGCATGCCGCCGCACACGAGCAGCGCGTGCATCTTCTCCTCCGCCACGGGCGGCATCACCTTCTCCTCCTGAAAATCCATACGGAATTAACACAATTGGCACACTGCATGCATTGATCGAAGGCTGGAAAAAAAAGGCGAACTGTATGCAGCAAAATTCAGTGATCGTGCTGAGTGATTAGGTACCTCGATGGTGCGCAGGAGGGCGAGCATGCCGACCTGGGCCTGGAGGAGCTTCACGTGGCGCCCGGCCTCCTGCAGCATCTCGGCGGTGTTGAGCTTGTGGCCGCCGGGGATGAGCCGCGACAGCTCCGCCGTCTTCTCGCTGATCCTGCGCCGGCGCTCCCTGGCCGCGGCGCTCTGCGAGGACCCGTTGCCGCCCGCGGCGGGCTGCATCCTCTTCACGTCCGCCCCGCGCACGAACGGCGGATACACCTGCGGCGGAGGCGGTGGCGGCAGTGGCAGTGGCAGCGCGAACTCTGTCAGGAACTCCGGCAACGCCGGCGGCATGTGCTGGGCGGCGAGGGTGCCGTCGGCGGCCGCGAAGTCGAACCACGAGTCTTCCTCGAGGCCTCCGGCGCGGGGCTTCTTGGCGCAGCGCTGCTTGTCGTCGTCGTCGTCGTCGTCGTCGTAGCAGGGGGTGATGTTGAGGAAGGCGTCGAGGCCGGCATTGACGGCGGGGTCGAGCGGGTCGTAGACGAAGCCGAGGAGCGCGTCGCCGACGTCGGGGTGGACGTCCTGCAGGAAGCTCACGTCCTTGACGTCGTCGAGGCAGTAGTGGAAGAGCGGGGGCATGGTGGTGGCTGTCGGGTACTGGAAGGTGAACGCGGCCATGGACATCGGGACGTGGTTGCTCGCTCGCTAAACTGCTTGCTTGCTAGTGGCTTGTGCTGGTGTCTCGGCGCAGAGCTCAACCGCCTTGGGTCAATGGAGGAGGAGGTGGAGGCGGCGCGCGGCTGAACTCTCAACTCAGCTCTGCTGGGGGTAGGTCTTAACACAGAGGCAAGCGCAGTGATTAGTGGTGGTCTTAACGATTGCTTCGCGCGCTAACCGCCCCTCAATTGGCGGGACGACGAGGCCCACTCGCTCCTCCTTAACCGCCATGCCATTCTCTCCCCCGCGGTTATGCCATTTTTTCTTTTCTTTCTGGTACTAAAATACGATTTATTCAGTTATTATCCACAACCCCTGGTTACGAGAGAATTATTTTCTTTCTACTCCGTACTTACTACTTGCATTGCAGTTGCAGGCCTACTGAATGATGCAGTAACTATGATTTAACTATGCTAATATGTGCAGCCATTTTGGTATGATATTATTGCTCAATAATAATGGATTGAACTCTGAAACACCTTTTTTTTCTTCAGTTATTAACACCGTTCGATAACAATGCAACGGGACATGTCGAGGATGAGGCGCTAGGAATCTAACAAAGGTGAAGAAACAGTATTTAGCAGGCGGGATCCCTGAAAAATTGAACTTCCTCGATTGCAAACGAGGAACATAACAGAGGCAATCAAAAATGCATAAAAGGGCCATCAACAACTGCATGCAGCGGCTGCCGGCTGCAGTCTGTGGCAGCCAAAACTATTTCTTTTCCCTCCTTTTTTCCATTCTTTTTCCCGGTAACTATCGTCTTGGATTCTCTGAAGCGGTTACCGCCTCCAGTCTGTCGATTATTTTCCCTCCTTTTTATCCCTTCGATTATTCCGGTAATTGTTATCTTGGATTCTGTGCAGCGGTTAAAATGCTCCTAAATCCTAGTAGCTCCCACCTCTCCCTCATCATTGAGTAACCGCCATAGGCCCTCTCCATCTTGCCGCCACGTAGCCTCCACAGCCCTAGCAACCTGGCAGCAGGCTCAAAGAGCTGGAAGCCAGGAAGATGGGCTAGCGGGCCAAGGTCCAAGATATGCTCCGTATACATGGGCTTCCAGCAAGGGGGGCACGACCCAGTCAAACCGTGGCAGTTCGAGCTACAGTTCAGTTTCCTGTTTGTTTGAGGTCTTCCTTCTTCTTCCTTTCGCTGGTCAGCTGCTTTCCCAAGATCGATCCGGTCCGAACTCTGAAGACACTTGAGAGTGTCAGTAAGCGCATGAGCTGCGAAATCTAAATACACTTGCTTGCACTTCAAGACGGAGCAGCTGCCTCGGATCAAGCAATCCGCCGCATAAGAAAGAAGGGTCTCCACCGTCCACACCGTTTGTTTATGCGCACTCCGTTCGTGATCCCATCACGAGACGCATAAACCTTCGCTTGGAGTAATAAACAACTTGTATGATATCTCTCTTCTAGCAAGGCTCAACTAGTGCTTGGCCAAGTTCAAAGGAAAAAAAAAAAGAACGAAGTGTCCACTAACTGATGACTGTAAATAACTAAATATGTAATCTACTATGTCTACTTGGAGATTTAACAAACCGGAGCAGCAAGCAAACGCTGATCCCCTCACGTGAACTGTGATCGGTCGGTTCATCACCCAGTCAATGAGACACTATGCCGCTGACTCCGCTTAGCTCTGCAACTCTGCACGCACGCTATACGAGCGAGCTTCCATCGCCGCTGTTGATGAGTTGCATCAGAGATTAATCTATCATTTGACCAGCAATCGTTTTCTTATTAAACAATCCATGGCATCACAGTTTTTTTTTTTTTTTGCGCTCCCATGTACCAGTCACAAATTTGAGAAAAGATTGCATTCTGGTACGTCTGTAGAATGCATGTCTACATTCGGTATTTTTTTCACAGCTTCGAAAGTCATAAAAAAAAGAGTTAAACACCCCAGAGGTCACGAAGTTGCCACGAATGTGCGCATTGGTCACGAACTCAAAAAACGTTAATAACTGGTCACAAAGTTGTGAGTTAGAGCCCCGTTAGTCAATCCGTTAGGACTGACGTTAAGTTGCTGACGTGGCAGACTGTTTTTTTACAAAATACACCCTATACCTTTTCTTCTTTACATCTGTTTGTCCAATTAAAAAAATTAGGTCAGTCATTTTGTCAAACAGGTGATGCCCGCGCCCAGCCGCCCATAGCCGCGCCCCGTTCTTGCCGCCCACCCGCCCGCCGTCGTGTGCCTCGGACGCCGGCGCACCTGCTCGCACGCTCGCCGTCGCGCTAGCTGCAGAGGAAAAAGAGCAGGCCGAGCAGCAGCAACAGCAGGTCGCCGGACAGTGTGAGCTCAGCTGACACGTTTAGGAGAGACGTCACAATCTCCGTCGTTGTCGTCCTCTGTTTTTTATTCCGGCGTGGGCGACGAGCTCTACGTCGTCGGCGGCAGGTCAGGCGCATCGACGAGCGCTGGCTCCGTCAAGGCCAAGACACACAAGGGGGTCATGGTGTACAGCCCTCTGATGGGAGCATGGCGGAAGGCCGCGCCAAGACACACAAGGCGCCCCTGGTGTACGAGGACCCGCACCGGCTGTCGCTCCGGCGGCTCCGTCTCATGGATGTGCTGAACGAGGACGCCGATTCCGCTGCCCCGGCTGCTCACGGCCACAGCAAGGCTGTCAAACGAGAGGAGAAGCCGGCACAGGGAAGGTAGGCCGTCATCGCCGTCGGCGGCTGCGGGCCGTGGGACGAGCCCCTGGTGTCCGGCGAGATCTACGACCCCTTGACCGACAAATGGGTCGAGATCGCCGGGTTCCCCGCCGACGTCGGCCTGGCGTGCTCCGGCGCCGTCTGTGGCGACACGTTCTACGTCTACTGCGAGCCCGACACGCTCGTGGCCTACAACCTCGACGCCGGCTCCTGGTCCGTGGTCCAGACGTCCCGCCCGCCGCCGCCCCGGCTCCGCGACTACGCGCCGGCGCTGCTCTGCTTCGCGTCACGGCTGTTCATGCTCTGCGTCTCGTGGTGCGACCCGGCGAGCCGGACGGACAAGGGGGTCGAGGTCGAAGGCTCCTGGCGGCGTGGGCACCTTCTGCTGGTTCACGGCGATGTCGGTGATCTGGAAATAATAGGCGCCGTTGTTGATCTTGGGGTTCCTGAGGAGAGGGAGCTGGTTCTGTAGGAGGTCGGCGGCGAGCTCGACCGGTGGCGCCGCGAGGAGCTGGAACGGGCCACCGCCGAAGATGGCCACACCGTCGCTGCCACTCCGTGGTGCGCAGCGTCGTCCCCCAGCGCTCGCCTGCCTGCCGCGGGCTCGCTCGCGCCCGCAGGTGGGGACAAAAGAAAATAAAAAAAGATCTAACAATTAAAAGAAACAAAAATATAAGGGGTATTTTGCAAAAAATAGTCTGCCACGTCACCAACTTAACGTCCGTCCTAACGGATTGACTAACGGAGCTCTAACTCACAACTTTGTGACCAGTTATTAACGTTTTTTGAGTTCGTGACCAATGCACACATTCGTGGCAACTTCGTGACATCTGGGGCGTTTAACTCTAAAAAAAACACCAGGAGCAAAAACATTTTCCGTGAAATTTCACAAAAATAACCCTTTTGGCAAAGTTCAGCAAAAAATAACCCCTTTTCAAAACTATTTTGAAATCTAACCCTTTTTGGTAGCGCCCAACGACACGGCGCTACCCTCTCTGCGGTAGCGCCACCGGCTGCGTCGCTACCCTCGTGCCAGCGTGGCACGGCGGGGCCCGCGAGGTCGACGTGTAGCGCCATGTGCCTCGACGCTACCCTTCGGAGGGTAGCGACCCACGCCGTGGCGCTACCCTCCCTAATGTTTAGACCCATACTCCCCAGGGTAGCTGCTGCGGGTGGCTCGTTAAGTCCAAGAGGGTAGCGCCCCCGACTCTGGCCCTACCCTATTAACAGGAAATAAGAGGCTCGGGGTATGCCCCGAACCGTTCCTTCCCTCTCATTCCCCTCCAACAGCTCCTCCCTCCCTCTCTCTCCTTGTACTCACCCCCCCCCCCCCCCCCCCCCCCTCACAAATCCCTACATATTGGTTCGATTTGGCCGTGGATTTGGGCTCCCCTGCGTTGAGAGAGGTAATCTCCCCCATCCCCCATGTTTTTGTCCAACCAAAAAGTTGGAATTTTGTGGCATTGTGTTTAGATCTTGCAAACCCTAGAAATGTCATATGAGGGTGTAATGCTTCGTTTTTGTGGATAATTGTGGGCAATGTGTGTGTGTATGGTTGTAGTTGACCCATTGTTGGTTAGGGTTAGTGTTGATTTGGACACATTGTTGGTTAGGGTTAGGGTTTTGGGTAATGTTGTTAATTAATTAGATTTATTTTGATTTAGGAGTTAATTAGCTATATCATGTTATTGTAGTAGTTTCAAATTCATAGCTTAATGTACTTGGTGTATCATAAAATAATTTGTGCCCTACAAATTATTTGTTTTTAGGTGGAGAGAATGGTTAGTGTTCATCATGTGGACAAAGAAGCATTTTTGAAAGGCAATGTTGAGCATGACCCGGAGGAGAAGGTTGTGGTGTTTAACCGTAGTCCTAACTATGCCGAGGTTGTTGGTAAAGTGAGGATTGCATTGAATTGGACGGACCTAAATGATGTAGTTTGTTTTGAGGGAAGGCATAATGTTGGTTTCGGTCCTCACTCCCGTTGGAAGATCATGCCTATCAACTCCGAGTTGTGTTGGAGTGCATATAAGGAGACGGTTGCTGCATCTCAAGACATGGCTCCCGAGTTATTTGCCACCAAAACATTTGACTTGAACCGGGGTGCCGCCGAAGATGAAGTTGAGAGTCCGATTCAAGATGAGCCATCTCATGAACAAGAAGTGTACGAAGCAACGTGGAGCCAACCTCCAATGACCCAATATGAATTTTGCCAACCTCCAAGCCCGATTCAATATGACCGCTATGAACTATCGGATGAGGATACCGATGAGTTGGAGGATGAGCTTCATAACACTTGTATTGGTGACGTTGAGAGAACTTGTATGCAAGAGGACATGGACCATGACATCCCTTATAACCGATGCTATGCATCGGATTCGGAGGACGACGGGCCGGATGAAGAAGTGGATGAGGATGGGTTCACAGCTAGAGAATCTGAAGTGTTCAAGAAAGTAGTTGGGCGGGACCATCGGATATCGTTGTTCCGTGATCTTAGTCTTGCGGATAAAGCCGTGGTTGATGGAGGGTCATGTAAATTGCTTGAAGCAAGGCCGAGTTCGAAGAAGGATACCAATCCCCACAATTATGGTATTGCGGAGGGGGTGAAGTTTGAAAGCTTATTGGAGTTGAAGACATGGCTCAAGGAGTATGCGGTTAAGTATTTTCGACCGTTCAAAGTTGTTCACTCCGATGTCCGAAAGCGTTACACGGTAAAGTGTGAGGACGCGGACAATGGGTGCCCATGGGTTGTGCGTGCAAGACCATGGAAAGGAGGCCCTCAATGGATTCTAACGAAATGTGTGTCCTCTCACATGTGTAGTGGGAAGGGTGAAGATCACAAGGATGTGGAAGACGGACACCGGCAACTAACCTCCGAATTCATTGGTTATAGACTTTCCAATTCCATAGAGGCATTCCCGACATTCACGGTGAAGTCTATTATGGGGGCGGTGAAAGAAATCTTTGGTTACTCGGTGAAGTATGGCAAGGCATGGAAGGCAAAACAAGCGGCATTCCAGATGTTGTATGGTGATTGGGAGGAAGCATACAACCGACTCCCTAGATTGTTGGGAGCTATGGCCGCTACGAATCCGGGCATGATTACCGTAGTGGAGCCATTTGGCCAAAAGACTAGAGATTACCAAGGTGCAACCGTCCGTGTTTTTGGCCGTGCTTTCTGGGCTTTCGGGCAATGCATAAGGGCATTCAAACATTGTAGGCCGGTTGTCTCAGTGGATGGCACATTCTTGACAGGTCAATTCAAGGGCACACTTTTGATAGCTGTAGCTCATGATGCCAACGACCGGTTGTTGCCATTGGCCTTTGCTTTGGTTACGGCGGAGAACAACGACAATTGGGAGTGGTTCATGGGTCTATTGAGAACCATGGTATTCGAGGCTCAAAGAGAAGTTTGTGTCATCTCGGACCGTCACCAAGGCATACTCAACGCGGTGGAGATAGATATTCCCAGGCATGCTCCAGTACATCATCGATGGTGTATGAGGCATTTTGTGTCGAACTTCTATAGGGCATGTGGGAATAAGGAGTTGTCTGATGATCTAAAAGATTGTTGTCTTGCTTTCACCGAGCGACATTTTGCGAGATTGTACAACCGACTGCTCACGCTTACAACATCAGCTGGGGGTAAAGAGTTCTTGCATAGGCACGAGGCACTTGCACACAAGTGGGCTAGAGCATTTGACCCAGACGGTCGGAGGTACGGTGACATGACAAGCAACATGGCAGAGTGTTTCAACAATGTGCTCAAGGGTGTCCGTGCGTTGCCTGTGACAGCAATCGTGCAATATACATTTGACAAGCTGAATGAGTATTTCCAGAAATACAGTGAGGAAACAGACGATCAGATTGAAGGGAGGAACAAGGATAAGAAGAAGTATAACTATCCACCTGAAGTTGACAAGTGGATGTTGTACCAATCTAGAAAAGCGGACTCCAGTACGGCTCAGTGTTTTGACCAAAATGAGTGGATTTACCAAGTCAACGAGCCAGGAGGCACCACGTTAGGTGGTGTGCAACATGGAGGGCGGGCTCGCAAAGTTCTACTTAAGCAATGTTTGTGCTCATGCCAGAGGCCTCAGTTGCTTCACCTCCCATGCTCACACTTGCGGACGGCGGCACTCGTTCGGAAAGTGGAATACACCGATCCAGTGAGGGTGTCTGAGTACTCGATCGAGGCTACAAGGGATACATGGGCGGAGCGATTTGAGCCTTATTTCGACCAATCGCAATGGCCTGAATATCATGGCATTCAAATGTGGCCTGATCCAGCATTGAAAGTGACGAAACGGGGAAGACGGAAGACAAAGCGTTTCCGAAATGACATGGACGCATGGGGTGCGGGAGGCCTTAGAGAATGGGGCAACCAACATTTTCAAGAGCCTCGTGCGAGTGGCCGTTGTGGAGATTGCAATGAAGTTGGGCACAATACTAGAGGGTGTAGCCAAAACAAGAAATCCAAGGGCAATGATGGAAGCACTAGTCGTGGTGGCAGGGGAGGTGGTGGTAGAGGCGGTGGCGGACGTAACACAAGTCACCATGGTAGTAGCCAAAACGGTGGCGGTGGGGGTGATGGGGGTGGTGGTTGTGGGGGTGTGGGTGGTGTTGGTGGGGGAGATGGTGGTGGTGGTGGTGGTGGTAGTGGTAGTGGTGGTAGTGGTAGCCGTGTTGGTGGGGGTGGTGGTGGTAGCCATGGTGGTGGTGGTGCTTGTGGTGGTGGTAGGGGTGCTGGTGGTAGCGGTGGTGGTGGTGGTAGCACGAGCCAATATGGTGGTAGACGAGTTCGAATGTTCGACGAGCTTAGAGGGGGTAGCGGTTCGAGGCGTAGAGGTGGTAGCCGTAGATGATTGGTATGACTACAAATTATTTGGTTTTTCTCTTTTATTTATTATATGGTTTATTTGATCATGCTAATATCAATTGTGCTTCATTTTGTAGGTATGGGGTCCGATGATTGGATGTCGAGGCCGTGGGCATGGAGGGTGGCGTCTATCAACCCCGAGGAGGAGGCACCGAGGTGTTTTTGCCAAGACATTTGCAAGGCCAAGCAGTCAAATGATTGGGATGAGACAAGAGGACGACGGTTTTGGTTGTGTCCCAACTATTGTAGGGACAAGGAAGAACCCAAGTCTGCTTATGACCGTCCCAAGGTATGTCTCCTCTTATGGATGCAAATTTTAAATATATTTGTGTAATAATTGCTAATGCCCCTTGTCTCTTTTGTAGTCACCGCCGCCCCTTTGTGCCTATATCAAATGGATAGACTTGGTCCAAGATAGCTACTTCAAGAACGAGGTCGAGTGGGCGCAAGAGACTGAAGAACGGCGCATGAGGGAGAGGAAAAAAGATGAGGAGAGGGAGGAGAAGTTGAGGTTGAAGAAGGAGAAGGAACGTAAGGAGAAAGCAAAGAAGAAGCGCGAAGAGGCGAAGGCTCGTGAGGCCGAGCGGGAAAAGAAACGTGCAATAGCTCGCCGTGCTATGGAGGATGAAGCATCGGGGAAACGCAAGGACAAGTACCCGCGTTGGACTCAATAGAGCCTCCAACATCTATGTCTTAGAGATTGTGGACTTCGTGGGTTAGCTATGAACAATGTAATTCAAGACAATTGGTGGATTTGGTCGGAACCATGTAATATCGTGAACTGTTACTTTGTCTGAAGTTATTGCATATCTGTGCTATACTGTGTTGTACCTGTGCGTGATCAATTATGTTTCCAATTGGTGTTGTATCTGCCAAGTTAAGGAGGGTAGCGCCATGGCCCAGGTTGCTACCATAGAGAGGGTAGCGCCATGGCCTGTGGTGCTACCCTGAATTTCAAAAGTTACAGAGCGTCTGTTTTCGTCCACTCGTGGCATCGGCGAAAACGACTAAGTGCTGGGGGGTAGCGCCGTGCGGCCTGGAGCTGCCTTGTGGAGGGTAGCGCCGACGCCTGTGGCGCTACCCTCCTTTTCAAAAGTTACAGAGCGTCTGTTTTCGTCCACTCGCGGCATCGTCGGAAACGACTAAGTGCTGGGGGGTAGCGCCGTGCGGCCTGGAGCTGCCTTGTGGAGGGTAGCGCCGACGCCTGTGGCGCTACCCTCCTTTTCAAAAGTTACAGAGCGTCTGTTTTCGTCCACTCGCGGCATCGTCGGAAACGACTAAGTGCTGGGGGGTAGCGCCGTGCGGCCTGGAGCTGCCTTGTGGAGGGTAGCGCCGACGCCTGTGGCGCTACCCTCCTTTTCAAAAGTTACAGAGCGTCTGTTTTCGTCCACTCGCGGCATCGTCGGAAACGACTAAGTGCTGGGGGGTAGCGCCGTGCGGCCTGGAGCTGCCTTGTGGAGGGTAGCGCCGAGGCCTGTGGCGCTACAGGGGGTAGCGCCGTGCAGCCTGGAACTGCCTTGTGGAGGGTAGCGCCGAAGCCTGTGGCGCTACCCTCCTTTTCAAATGTTACAGAGCGTCTGTTTTCGTCCACTCGCGGCATCGTCGAAAACGACTAAGTGCTGGGGGGTAGCGCCGTGCGGCCTGGAGCTGCCTTGTGGAGGCTAGCGCCGACGCCTGTGGCGCTACCCTCCTTTTCAAAAGTTACAGAGCGCGGCATCGTCGAAAACGACTAAGTGCTGGGGGGTAGCGCCGTGCGGCCTGGAGCTGCCTTGTGGAGGGTAGCGCCGAGGCCTGTGGCGCTACCCTCCTTTTCAAAAGTTACAGAGCGTCTGTTGTCGTCCACTCCACAGCAGAATTTTTAAAAATACAACAGCCATCGTGTACACCAACAGGCATCAGACATATAACACAGTAATATAACACAGAAAACACAGAACACCAGGTCGAGCACGCAATAAACATAGGAACACCAGGTCTAGCACGCAATATAACACAGAAATCCAGGAGTGCATCACAACATAGTATCTAGATCGAGAAGTGCAACAAGGTTGGGTGCAAACAACACCACTTCTACTTCCTTCCCCTCCTCCTCCTAGGACCCAGCACAAGCGGCTCCTCATCGGCATCGTTCCTCAACCTCCTCAATGCCGAGTTGGGCACCGGCGCGTTCGATGCATTCTTCATTCTAGGCCTCTGCCTCCTAGGGTCACGGACATCCTCAAATGGCACGTTGGAGGCATTCTTCATGTTCGGCCTCCTCCTTACGGTAAGCTTCTGCGGTCTCTTCTGCGGTCTCGGGGGTGGCTCCTCCTCGGACTCAGCCTCGGCACGGTCGGTCTCCTCCGACTCAGCCTCTGGCGGCTCGGAATCCTCCAACTCAGCTTCCGGCGGCTCGGAATCCTCCGACTCAATCTCTTTGCCCTTTGCTTGCTTAGCCCACTGGCTTGGTGTGAATCGGATGAACTCGTGCCTCGACCTTAGGTTGAACGAGCGCCTCTGGCTGTCTTGAAACTCGTCCAAGGTCATGTCGTCGGGAACCTAAAACAACAAAAATGGATGTGTTACAAAGGGAAGACACGACTTTGGTGTATGCACGAAGCTAGAAAGGAAAAAATTACGTACCTCGTCATATTGCGGGGGGAGCTGGAGGCACCACCGTGTCCTGGAGGTGTGGAGTACGACGTCGGCTCAGTGGGCACGGTGTCATCGGTGCGACGACAACCAAGTAGTAGAGCTAGTGAGCGCATCCGTTGGGCGCTTCTCTGTGACATTAATGGAACGTATGTCTATGAAAAACATTTGACATTCATCGTACTACATTACTAGTATGCACAATGTCCACTTACCTTCGCAAACTCTTTAACGGCACTGTCGCCCTTCTTCGTACGAGGATAAGCGGCTGCTTTCTCGGCCTCATCGGCTTGCTGCGAGATCTCCTTGCGCCAGAAAAATAAAGAAATATATGAACACACAATTTATATTTATGACAATGCGAGGTACAAGAGGATCGTATTACCATAAAGTTGATCAATGGAGCAAACTTGGTTCGTGTGCCATCTCTCACAAGCCGGTTGTACCGTAGCTTCCGGAAATTTGCATCGGTGGGCGGGTCCTCCAGTATGGCCGAATCAAATGCCGGCGCGCATAGCTCCACACGACTGTTAGCAAGGAACCAAGCTAGATAGTTGTCGAAAGCACCTTGGTCATATGGAGGAAAACTAGAGAGAGTTTTCAGATGTTTCTTCGCCGCCGCCAACACCTTGTTCCACTGATCAATGTAGTCCTCGTGATGCACGTCCCACTGGAATATCTTCTTCTGTCTTTTGCGCTCCAACCTTCAAATTAAAATTTCTACAACATTAGTATGAACAGCCTTAAAGTTCAATATCAAAAGAACGACTCAGAGAGGTAAACGATGATCTCACTCGTGGAGCGATAACTTCGTGTTCACCCACTCCGGCGGTGTAGTCTGAAATAGCCCAAATTGGGTCATCACTCGTTGCGGCAAGTGAAACTCAACTGCCCACAAGCATATGAGCGGCGTCTCCATCAACCAAAGATGTTGTTCCGCCATGCATGTAGGGTTCAACTCGTAGTCGCCCGCGTATCCCAATCTATGGCCATGACCATATGGATCCCATACCACCTACAACATAATAGTGGGGTCATTTAACATGCTGCAATATCGACGAAAGAAAGAGTTAACAAAAGAAAGACATCTATTACCTGCTCGGGCGTTAGCTCGTCGAACTCGTTTGTGTACCTCTCATACTCCTTTTCGCCATCGCCATAGAACGGGGGAATCACGTCCCACTTGTACGCCCAAGTTGGATAACGGTGCACGTCGCCGTGATCATCCCAAGGCAGGTAATGCCCGGGGGTCGGCCGTCCAACGGAGAAGCGCTCCCACATCCAGACAGAAAGCAGGAGTAACGGGCCACCTATCCCGGACTCACCGCTGCCCCGGCGGCAGGCATCGTCTAGCTGCAAGTATAGGTTAAGCATTACGATAAGTAATGACTTGATGAGATGTTAAAAGCAAAAACAAACCCAATTTATTACCTGACGGTACAAGTATGCCAATGCCGCCGAACCCCAACTCCAATTTGTGTCCCAACCGCTTAACGCCTTGAGCCACATCCAAGGACACGTCCTGCCGCTACCATCCGCAAACAAGGCCCGCGAGATCACGTACCACACGTACGCACGTGCGTACATCTGAACCACAATATCATCTGCATCGGCAGGCGGTGGTGTACCAAAGGTTTCACTGACCCAATGAAAGGACGCTCCAGAGGGGATTCTATTCTTTTTCGGGTCTGGATTCGGTTCAGGTGACCTCCCAATAAGACCTTCCATATTAGCTCTCCAACCATCCGAACTTGTGCTAAAACACAACGGCCTACCATCGATAGGGAGCCCTAGGATCATCGCCATGTCCTGGAGAGTGACGGTCATCTCCCCCGTGCGGAGGTGAAAAGTGTGCGTCTCCGGCCTCCATCGATCAACGAGAGCGGTGATAGCAGAAGGGTTCATGTTCACCGTTGACCGGGTGAACGGACAGATGTCGCCTAGAGGGGGGGGTGAATAGGCGATTAAAAACTTTTTCCGGGGAGCCGGAATTTCCGGTATAACTGAGACTCGGAAATTCCGGTCAACCGGAAATTCCGAGTCAAGATGGACCGGAAATTCCGGTATGCTTGATAAAGGCGGAATAAAACTAGTGTTTTACTTTAGCAAGCATACAACCTAAATATACTAGGTTCACCTATGTGCACCAACAACTTATGCTAAGCAATACAAGTAACAAGGTGATAGCAAGATATATATATATGACTTCAAGCACGAAGGCTATCACAATGTAAAGTGCATAAGTAAAGAGCTCGGGTATAGAAGTAACCGAGGCACGCGGAGACGAGGATGTATTCCCGAGTTCCACCCAAAGGGTGTACGTCTCGTTGGAGAGGTGTGCGCAACCACAACAGGTTAGCCGCAACGCCACCAAGGCTCACCTTCTTCTCCTGATGAACTCAACCACAAAAGGTTGCGAGTTCACCTTCCACTATTGATCCCCTTTTGGGCGGAGATCGAATCCCTTACAACAATCTTGAGGCACACACCCACAACTTAATTGGGGGCTCCCAAGTCTTGAGGCACACACCCACAACTTAATTGGGGGCTCTCAAGTGACCACAAAAGGTCTTGACCACAAAAGGTCTTGGCCACAAAAGGCGTCTAGGGTCCAATGACCCAAGAGTAACAAGCTCACAAGTAACACCACCACGAATCCTCGTGGAGGGCTCAAACCGATGCAAATGCAATGGCAAGAGCACACGAAGTGCTCAAGTCCTTCACTCTCAAATTCCAACAAAGCAACAAATGCTTATGGGGGAATAAGAGAGGAAGAACAAAGAAAACCACAAAGGAGTCAAATCCTTCACTCTCAAATCCCACCAAAAGCAACTAATGCTTATGGGGGGAGAAGAGAGGAAGAACAAAGAGAAGAACCACAAAGGAACTCCAAGATCTAGATCCACTAGGTTCCCTTCACTTAGAGGAGAGATGGATTGGTAGGATTGTAGATCTAGATCTCCTCTCAACTTTCCCTAAAGAATATGCAAGAATCTATGGAGGGATTGAGAGGGAAGTGAGCTTTCCAAGGTCAACAATGGAGTAGGAGAGAGAGGGAAAACCTGCTGCCTTGGATATTCTGAGGAAGAAGAAGGGGAGGGGTATTTATACCTCTCCAGGAAATATAGCCGTTGGCTGTTTCGAAATTTCCGAGTCCATGAAATTTCCGAGCTGAAATTCCGGCTGGAGTCAGAACCAAAACCAAACAATCCTTAGCCGTTTTCGCGAGGCTCTTTGAGGGCAACTCGGAAATTCCGGGTCATCAAAATATCCGACCACAATTTCCGGTTGAGTCCAGCACCTCTTTTCCTTCTTTCCTTAGCCGATTTCTTGGACGAGTTGGGGAACCGGAAATTCCGGTGGAACGAAATATCCGGCCCCAATAATCCGGTTCAGAACAGCCAAACTAAAACCGCTATAACTTTTGCAAATGAACTCCGAATGAGGTGAAACCAACTTTGTTGGAAAGATAGCGACGAGCACAGGGCTACAAAAAGTGGAAATATTGCATCCCATGAATAGAGCAAAGTCACCACACATGGCAAGGTGTGGGACTTTCCTCATGGTCGAACCGGCAATATTTCCGCCACCGAAAACGCAAGAAGTTTGCCAAAGTAAAACCGTTTTCGAAGCACTTGGGCTTGTCATGAGGAACACGACAAGCACCAAAACCCATCATCCAAAACACAACAAGATGAACGAATGAAATCCCGATTTGGATGAGCTAGCGCTTGGCATGAAGATGAACCAAGCTCTAATTCCTCACATGGATAAAAGCCAAATAAGAACCAAGAAATATGATATGCCAAGTATGCAAAGGTTTGAGCTCTCCACAAAGATGCGATCAAGTTACTCACTCGAGAGCCCCTCTTGATAGTACGCCTATCTATCCTATAGCCCTATCAAGATCATACCTTTGCCTTGAGCATTCCACTTGAATTAGATGATGACTATCTTGATCTCTTCAAGTGGATCATCTTTCTTGATTGCGCGTCCAAGCACATGCTTGATGAAGACTTCTCCAAATACTCCCCCATACCCATAATGGGAGAGTCTCGCTAGGCTCCGTCTTCATGTCTCCATAGCAAGCTCCAAGCATAGGATCTCTTCCAAAAGCTTCTCTTGGTCTTGCACATCTTATCCTTGATGACGATCACCACATGACGTCATCCTCCACGAGCTATATGAAATCTTCATTTGATGCAAGCCCATGGGAAGATACCTAACCCCACATAAAGATACCACACACACATATCATGGGTTAGTTCACAAAGCTATATGGACAAGTGATTACCATCCCAAGAGATACATGATCCCACTTGGGACATCTTGTAGCTTTGTGTGTTGATCAACAACTTGATCAACCTTTTATCTTCCAAACTTTCTTTGCTAATATGATGTCTTGACTCCTTCAAGACATACTTGCATTGTGCTCAACTCAACACATGACCATCCATCATATACACCTTTAGATGGAACCTTGGTCATCAAATAAGCTTCAAGAGTCCAACACATGAACTCCACTATTTGCATGGACAAGATCTATAAAGATATCTCAATGCAAACATTAGTCCATAGAGGTTGTCATCAATTACCAAAACCACACATGAGGGAAAATGCTCTTTCAATCTCCCCCATTTTGGTAATTGATGACAATCCCTTTTACGAGGGTTTATATAAGGAATTGAACAACCATGCAATGCACTAAGCGAAGCAAGGATGCAAGAGAACAAACACGTATTCCAAACACGTATTCCCTTAAACCCTCTAAATCTCTCCCCCATTGGCATCCATTGCCGAAATGGGCGAAAAAATTAGAAGGCCAATATAGTAAGAGCTCCCCCATAATTTATGCATTTCTCATGATATGAGTGAAATCAAATGCACATATCCAATGACGAATAGATGGAGGGGATCAAACTATATTGAGGATCCAAAGATTGCACAAGAAAGATACCAATTGAAATCCACTAGAAGGATACCAATTGCAAAGGAAGGATGCATTCACAAAGAAGCAAGCAATCAAAAGATCCAAGAAAAACAATTGAGCACAAGAAGATATTATGATAAGATCAACCAAGTGTTCTAAAAATAAAGAGGGAACTCCCCAAGGTACATGCACAATGAAAGATTTGTATTTCAATATAGTGTGCATAACATGGAATCCTCACTCCCTCCTAGATAATTTTGAACACAGACAAATGTTGAGCAACAAGAGAAAGAAGTGATAAATGAAGACTTGCTCAAACAAGAAAGGATGGGTGTGACATGGAAATACATTTTAGGAGACTAAAACAAGGATGAGCTAAGGCATCACTATAGTCTTTCAAAATATGAGGCACATAGTGCATATCATGTATTTCGCATACAATGCACACCAAAGAGGATACATCACATAGGACCACAAGCTTATTAAGAGGCAATGTGATTCCAATAGAAAAACAAAGCTTGTGCCTTTTAGCGATCACCAAAGAATCAAGAAAGTAATAAAAGGTGATCACTAAAGATTTTGAATACCAATTAAAGACGTAACTACTCTCATGTGTATAAGTTTCTAGGTAGACACTAAGTCAATCAAAGAAACATGCACACACAAAACTAGGTACAAGGTAAAAACATGATATCCAAGAGGAAGTCATAAACACACCGATAAGATTTTTGCTTAAAAGCAAAGCACATAGCTCAAATTAATCTTAAAGGGTATAGATGAACTTCCAACACCAAATTCTCAAAGCATCACAAATACCCACATAGGATAAGTGATAGTTGGGATGCTTCGAGAAAGATAACAAATATCACATAAGGCAAATGATTTTGAGAATTCATCAATATTGCACATGAGAGACTTTGAAGAAGATTTGCTAGATTAACATATTGGGGATCGGTGAATCATGAAAATGATTATATATATTCCCCTTGATGTGTAATCATCCCGGCTTACTCACATTTGCAATGACGATGTTTTTGAAAGGAACTTTGCAAAAACCATATCAAATGCAACCTAGAGATACTCATGCCAAAGAGCAACCTACACAAGGTTTGAGAGCTAGAACTATATGCATGAGTTAGATACTTGTTACCGAGATAGCATTGACGGTGTAGAAGATGAGAGTTCACAATCATCCAAGCTTGGCTCCAAGAAGCACATGGTGAAGACATCTTCTTTAATATGAGACAAGCTTCCAATGCATCTCCCATGTACCTAAAACAAGTCAAGTACACTATGGTACCCAAACTAATTGAGTCCAAAGTAGTTAGACCAACTACAATACATAGGACAAACTCCACATAAATATGTGCATATTGATATGAAATAGAATTTCATGCACATTTTAGCCATTTAGGATTTGATGGAGTTTATCCTATATATTGGATCAAGGAAAGTAAGCATGCCACAAGATATACAAATAGTAAATATGCATGCACAAAACTTTCAAGAACCAAATGAGATACAATTTGGACAAAACACCAATTAAATCAAGAAGCTACACATGAGTGTGGCAAGAGAAAGATTTGTCCACATTATATCAAAGACTCAAATCAACATATGATTGGAGAAACCAATTTGAAAAGATATCAAATGAAAACAAGGTCAAGGCTAAACCAATGAGCATAAGAAATAAATTAAACAAACATGCTCGAAGGTTTATCTCATCCAAGAAGGTAGACTAAGGACCATGGGATGAGATAGCCAACTCCACAAAGAAGAGTAAGGTTCCAACAAATAACCAAGCCCTCTACACTTTTCATGATGGCACAAAGTACCAAGACGAAAAATGTTTGTCTTTCAAAGAGACATGTCATCGGGATCAAATACCAATTGAAGATAACTAATGTTATAAAGCATATAGGATTGCTCCCCCAAGATTCGTGCATTCTTTATGATCTTGTATATGAATACAAAATGCACACAAATGAGATCATCACTCTCCATATACATTGTTAAAACATTAGTCATGTTCAAGAAGAGCAATAAGATACCAAACCAATTTTAAAGAATGGTGTTCTAAAGAGTATAGAGTAGCTTCCCCATGATTAGTGCATTTTTAAGATCTTGTATGTAAATACAAAATGCACACGAGTGGGATCATTACCCTCCATATATCTTTTTGAACACAAAGTTCAAGAAAATCAATAAGACCCGATATCAAATAAAAGGATGATGATCTACTCAATGTAGGATAGCTTCCCCAAGAATAGTGCATTACTTAGAATTAAGACTTTTTGAGTGTAAATGCACAAGAATGGGATCCTTGCTTTTCCTAACTCAAGAAAGCACAACACAAATTATGAGTAGAGCAACAAACGATCCAAAGGTAAATGACAAAAGGGTGGTTAGACCAAAACAAGATTTGACGATAAAATAAGACAATTTAGGAACAAAAGCCAATGTGAAGATGATCAATAAATTTACCACAAATAAAATTATCACTTGTCAAGGACAATGATTGTATGGAGATAGTTCTCGGTGGTACATGACATATATGTATTCAAGATCATATTCACAAAACATAAGCATGTGGCAAAATAAAAGAATTGAAAAACATGCTTATTTAGAGATTCTTGATGGCTTCAAATAATCGATGATCATACTAAGTATCAAGAAACTCTCTCACAAACAAGATACCAAAAGATGGGTGAACAAAAAGCATTTAAGCAAATATGGAACTTGTTTGAGTACCATGCCACCTAGGAACAAGATAATCAAAATATCAACTCTAGGTGACACTACCTCACATGTTCACATTTTCTAGGCTTGTAATATGCACATAGCTTATTACTCCCCCATAATGTGATAATCCATTCTTTTTAACAAGAGGCAAACGAAATCTAAGAGATAATTAATGGACATTAGAAATTGAATTTCTCATGAGTGAGACGTACCACAAAGAGAGTAGATAACATTGATATATCACCACTAAGTGGTAGTCCTCATGAATACACATTTTAGGATAGTGAGTTACCAAAAAGCACATCACTCCCCCAAAATGGGATAGTCCATTAATATCCTTATAAGAGCCAATTAAGATGAAAGCAAATAGACAAGAGGCTCAAAACATACATGGTGTGCAAACCAACATACACAAGCTTGATTACTCAACATAAGTAAGTATAGTGCACATCACATACAAACACAAGTAAGGTACAAAACCAAACACATGCAAGGGTGCAAATAACTTTCAATATATATATATGAATTAAATACAAGTTACCGCAAGGAGGAGCATTGGATATATGCTAAGACAATATAATCCACTTGACTTGACTTGAGATAATATGGATGATGAAGATCCCTTAATTCTTCATGATGTAGTCAAGTCTCCAATGTCCTCCACGAACACCTATTGATCAAGTTTTAGCTTGTTGGTCCCCAACCAAGTTGGGTCCTAAGAGGTTAGTCACAATAGGCTTGGCAACCCAAATGGTTCTTTTCTTGACACCATTTTGAGTACCAACAAATTTGGCAAACACATTGCCAACCTTATCCTTCCTAAGAGAATGAACATGATCAATTATAGTGGGGTTGGATAAGGTACCGTGAGTGCATGAAGAAGCAAAGTGATCCTTCCCCCGACAATTGTAGCAAAGTCGGCTTTTACCTTTCTTCTTGGGAAGGGGAGGTTCTTCAACTTGGGAAGCTTGAGTTTGGACTTGAGGTAGCTTCCCTTGTTGCTTCTTGCTAAGAGGCTTCTTCTTCAATGGGCAAGATCTAACATGGTGCCCTTCAACCTTGCACTTGAAGCACACAATCTTGGCCGAATCACTAACTTGTTCTTGGCCCTTCTTCTTGATGAACTTGTGCTTCAACTTGACATTGGACTTGTTCTTGTTATTGGAGTTGAATCCAAGTCCACTCTTGTCATGAGGAAGTTGTTGCACTCTCAACATGTTGTCGAGGGTGGACTTACCTTCATGACACTTCTTCAAGTCTTTCTTCAAAGAAGTGACTTGTGCCTTGAGCTCTTTGAGTTCCTCTACATGGTTAGTTTCAACACACATACTAGAGGAAGTAGATGCTACATTGTTAGAGCAACAAGGCAAGGAGTGTAATTCATCACAAGATTTAGCAATAGTATGTGATGTAGAATTACTAGTACTAGCACATTGCAATAAAGCATTAGTAGTAGACGTTGTGCTAGTGTCCTCAAGAGGCTCACAAGATGTTACCTTCATAGTGACCGCCTCATGAGCTAACTTTAGCCTAGCATGGGATGCTAGAAGATCCTCATTAGAGCTAAAAAGCTTTTCATGAGTTTCTTCCAACTTCCCATACTTACTTGTTAGCAAATCAAGTTGAGCCCTTAGCTCAACATTCTCCTTCAAAATAGATGCTTCACATGAAGTGGAGTTAGTAGCACAAGCATCATTAACATTAGAAATGGAAGAAGACAACATGACAAGCTTATTATTTAACTTAGCATTTTCTTTACTAAGCACATTACATTTAGCAATAGCATGGTCATGTTCTTTAGTGAGTTTAGCAATTATGGAGTTATGAGACTCCATGATAGTTTCAAGTTGCTCTTGAAGGTGAGCATTAGTTTCTTGTTCATCTTCTAGAGATGATTGAAGAGATACCTTTTCATGGGCATCTTCTCTCTCAATCTCACCTTTTAGCTCAAGAACATCCTCAAGCTCACCTATACGGCTCATAAGAAGGCCAAAGTGTTTCTTGCCAACTCCTTGCAAGTTAGTCATGAAATTATCAAATGCAATAATTTCTTGTTTGATTTCAAGACTAGTATCATCATCATCATCATCATCATCATCCTCATCATCATCATGAGATGTATTGGAATTCAAGTTAGGAGATACCTTAGACTCCTTAGCCATAAGGCAAATGAGAGTAGTGGATGAAGATAATGAAGAGTTACTTGAAACACCATTGAGGTCCATGTCTTGTTCCAACAATTGTTGGGATTCCTTTACATTGTTAGCCAAACAAGTACTAGAGGAAATAGAAACATTTTGATCATGGCAACAAGACAAGGAAAGCATATCATCATGAGATTTAGTTAAGCAACTACTACATGATATGCAAGGACTATCAACACTAGCATTTATGACATTTGAAGTGCTAGAGGTGTTTAAGTCCAAAGATAGAGCATTGCAATAAGATGGGTAAGAAGTATAGTTAATAGTGGATTCACCATCAAGAATGCAATTTCTATCACCACTCACCATATCATTACCTTGTGGCAAACCACATGTCGGTGAAGCGGAGGAAGACGTGAGCTCATCACGTCCGGATGTGGAAGGAAGACAATCATCCTTGGAAATGTTGGACACCTCATATATATCTTAAAGTTTTGTCCATAATTCATGAGCGCTCCGAAAAGGCATGATTGACGCAAGGACTACATCGCTCAAAGCACATATGAGACCATTAGATGCTAGAGTATCGAGATAAGAGTTTTTCTCATCCTCTAAAGATAATTCTTGTGAATCCTTTGGAGGAGAAAAACCCATATCTACAATACTCTCTAAATTTGAACCCATGTCTCTAAAAAGATTAAGCATGCGAATTTTCCAAACATCATAATTTGTGCCATCGAATCTATAAGTGGGATTGTGCACTAGATCTCTAAACGACATCTTTATCTCTAGGCGGTTAGTCCTAATAATGAGATAACCTGGCTCTGATACCAATTGAACGGACAGATGTCGCCTAGAGGGGGGGGGTGAATAGGCGATTAAAAACTTTTTCCGGGGAGCCGGAATTTCCGGTATAACTGAGACTCGGAAATTCCGGTCAACCGGAAATTCCGAGTCAAGATGGACCGGAAATTCCGGTATGCTTGATAAAGGCGGAATAAAACTAGTGTTTTACTTTAGCAAGCATACAACCTAAATATACTAGGTTCACCTATGTGCACCAACAACTTATGCTAAGCAATACAAGTAACAAGGTGATAGCAAGATATATATATATGACTTCAAGCACGAAGGCTATCACAATGTAAAGTGCATAAGTAAAGAGCTCGGGTATAGAAGTAACCGAGGCACGCGGAGACGAGGATGTATTCCCGAGTTCCACCCAAAGGGTGTACGTCTCGTTGGAGAGGTGTGCGCAACCACAACAGGTTAGCCGCAACGCCACCAAGGCTCACCTTCTTCTCCTGATGAACTCAACCACAAAAGGTTGCGAGTTCACCTTCCACTATTGATCCCCTTTTGGGCGGAGATCGAATCCCTTACAACAATCTTGAGGCACACACCCACAACTTAATTGGGGGCTCCCAAGTCTTGAGGCACACACCCACAACTTAATTGGGGGCTCTCAAGTGACCACAAAAGGTCTTGACCACAAAAGGTCTTGGCCACAAAAGGCGTCTAGGGTCCAATGACCCAAGAGTAACAAGCTCACAAGTAACACCACCACGAATCCTCGTGGAGGGCTCAAACCGATGCAAATGCAATGGCAAGAGCACACGAAGTGCTCAAGTCCTTCACTCTCAAATTCCAACAAAGCAACAAATGCTTATGGGGGAATAAGAGAGGAAGAACAAAGAAAACCACAAAGGAGTCAAATCCTTCACTCTCAAATCCCACCAAAAGCAACTAATGCTTATGGGGGGAGAAGAGAGGAAGAACAAAGAGAAGAACCACAAAGGAACTCCAAGATCTAGATCCACTAGGTTCCCTTCACTTAGAGGAGAGATGGATTGGTAGGATTGTAGATCTAGATCTCCTCTCAACTTTCCCTAAAGAATATGCAAGAATCTATGGAGGGATTGAGAGGGAAGTGAGCTTTCCAAGGTCAACAATGGAGTAGGAGAGAGAGGGAAAACCTGCTGCCTTGGATATTCTGAGGAAGAAGAAGGGGAGGGGTATTTATACCTCTCCAGGAAATATAGCCGTTGGCTGTTTCGAAATTTCCGAGTCCATGAAATTTCCGAGCTGAAATTCCGGCTGGAGTCAGAACCAAAACCAAACAATCCTTAGCCGTTTTCGCGAGGCTCTTTGAGGGCAACTCGGAAATTCCGGGTCATCAAAATATCCGACCACAATTTCCGGTTGAGTCCAGCACCTCTTTTCCTTCTTTCCTTAGCCGATTTCTTGGACGAGTTGGGGAACCGGAAATTCCGGTGGAACGAAATATCCGGCCCCAATAATCCGGTTCAGAACAGCCAAACTAAAACCGCTATAACTTTTGCAAATGAACTCCGAATGAGGTGAAACCAACTTTGTTGGAAAGATAGCGACGAGCACAGGGCTACAAAAAGTGGAAATATTGCATCCCATGAATAGAGCAAAGTCACCACACATGGCAAGGTGTGGGACTTTCCTCATGGTCGAACCGGCAATATTTCCGCCACCGAAAACGCAAGAAGTTTGCCAAAGTAAAACCGTTTTCGAAGCACTTGGGCTTGTCATGAGGAACACGACAAGCACCAAAACCCATCATCCAAAACACAACAAGATGAACGAATGAAATCCCGATTTGGATGAGCTAGCGCTTGGCATGAAGATGAACCAAGCTCTAATTCCTCACATGGATAAAAGCCAAATAAGAACCAAGAAATATGATATGCCAAGTATGCAAAGGTTTGAGCTCTCCACAAAGATGCGATCAAGTTACTCACTCGAGAGCCCCTCTTGATAGTACGCCTATCTATCCTATAGCCCTATCAAGATCATACCTTTGCCTTGAGCATTCCACTTGAATTAGATGATGACTATCTTGATCTCTTCAAGTGGATCATCTTTCTTGATTGCGCGTCCAAGCACATGCTTGATGAAGACTTCTCCAAATACTCCCCCATACCCATAATGGGAGAGTCTCGCTAGGCTCCGTCTTCATGTCTCCATAGCAAGCTCCAAGCATAGGATCTCTTCCAAAAGCTTCTCTTGGTCTTGCACATCTTATCCTTGATGACGATCACCACATGACGTCATCCTCCACGAGCTATATGAAATCTTCATTTGATGCAAGCCCATGGGAAGATACCTAACCCCACATAAAGATACCACACACACATATCATGGGTTAGTTCACAAAGCTATATGGACAAGTGATTACCATCCCAAGAGATACATGATCCCACTTGGGACATCTTGTAGCTTTGTGTGTTGATCAACAACTTGATCAACCTTTTATCTTCCAAACTTTCTTTGCTAATATGATGTCTTGACTCCTTCAAGACATACTTGCATTGTGCTCAACTCAACACATGACCATCCATCATATACACCTTTAGATGGAACCTTGGTCATCAAATAAGCTTCAAGAGTCCAACACATGAACTCCACTATTTGCATGGACAAGATCTATAAAGATATCTCAATGCAAACATTAGTCCATAGAGGTTGTCATCAATTACCAAAACCACACATGAGGGAAAATGCTCTTTCACCGGGTGACAAGCTGGATGAAGGGAAGTAGCCGCAGCCTGTGGATGTACGGGGTATACCTCTCGTCGTATCGCATCTTATCGGGGTTTGATACCTCATGAGACCGAAGGCGAAGAGGTTTAAAAACCTACAAAATTTTAACACAAGTTAAATACATAGAATCCATGTTAAGAAAAATAAGTATTATAGTGACAAATATTTCACAAGTTATGTGCCAAAATGTATTACCTTACTCCCTTCCGCAATGAACCGTGCACGATGCACTCGGTCATATGCCTCATCAAGAAGTTCCATCCTAGGCATTTACAAATAAAGATATACTAGTAAGATGTAGCCCATATTTGTAGAAATCCGCAATTTACCATGTGAGGCAACAACATACATACAACACATCCCAATGCCAACTAAATAGCTACAAGAAATTGGATCCACAACAGCAATACAAATGGTTAAGTAGCACAATTACATATATGAACTATGGTTTGACCATATATGAACTAGGGTTTCACCTCTAGTATCACAAATAATCAACAAAAATAGCAATAGCACCTACACATATTGGGAAACGATTCCCCCCTCACAAATCTCCAAGGATTTCACCTAGAGTACCCCGAATTTCAAATCTACCATGAACTAGGGTTTCACCTACCATAGCAAAGAGAGAGCAAATGTGACAACTCCTATGGATGAAATCGAGAGGAGAGGAGGAGAATACCTGGGGGAAGGAGTTGGGGACGAATTCCTCGAAGAACTACTCCGAATCCGGCCAGATTTGGTAGGGATTTAGGAGGGGAGAGAGAGAAGGGCAGCCGCCATTGGAGTGAAATCTCGGTTAAGTGTTTCGGGTCTGTTCACAGAGCATCGTCGCCTGGGGGTTATTGCGAACCGAAGGGTAGCGCCACGGCGTGGGTCGCTACCCTCCGAAGGGTAGCGCCGAGGCACATGGCGCTACACGTCGACCTCGCGGGCCCCGCCGTGCCACGCTGGCACGAGGGTAGCGACGCAGCCGGTGGCGCTACCGCAGAGAGGGTAGCGCCGTGTCGTTGGGCGCTACCAAAAAGGGTTAGATTTCAAAATAGTTTTGAAAAGGGGTTATTTTTTGCTGAACTTTGCCAAAAGGGTTATTTTTGTGAAATTGCCCACATTTTCCCGCCCCAGAGAAGAAAAAATAACAATCGCCCACCGTGGGGCTCGAACCCACGACCACAAGGTTAAGAGCCTTGCGCTCTACCAACTGAGCTAGACGGGCTTGCACATAAATATTTAAATTAGGAAGTACATAAGTTAGCATAACTACAACGAGTAGAAAACAGCAAACGTGATACGGGAACAGACACAAAGATTTTTCTTGCGTCGAAGACACAAAGATTTAATAAGTTTCACAGATGCATAGGATGAAACGTGGAATTCACTGTTTTGCCGCAACCGTATCTGCAACTCTTCAGCCCCTCACGCATTCAAATCATCACAGTGAACAGACAATGCAAACAAAAATTTCACAGGTATGTACAGCAAGTGTGTTACAAAACAGATCGACTCCTGTATGTGTATGCACGTGTATAGCAATCGCGGGGTATAACAAAACGAATGGGGAAAAGGAAGCAAAATTCAATCTCAGCTCTTCTAAAACTCGAGCTAAGATGGAGGCAAAAATCGTCACACGTATCTATCACGCTGTACTACCTACGTACTGTACTCACTTGGACGTGTGGTCGCGCGCTATAGCACGACGCGAAGGACCCGGTCACGACCGGGGTTCGGCATCGGCACCGGCGCCGGCAATGACGACGGCCTGCTCAACTCGTAATGCCGGTGGATGACGTTGATCAGCGACCGTGCCTTCTTGCTCGTGATCGGGCTGCCGTCCGCGACGAGCGAGTGCAGCGACCCCATCAGCCCCCGCATCGTGCCCAAAAGGGCGACCACCTTGTCGCCGCCGTGCCGGCACAGCGACACAAGCAACCCCACGCAGTGGTCCTTCCCGGACCGAGACGCCGACGCGGCGAGGAACTCGACGAGGCACGTGACAAGCCCCGGACGCGCGAGCACAGCCAGCGCGCCCGCCGGCTGCTCGGCGATCCTCGCCAGCACTGAGACCGTGTCGCAGGCCAGGTCGCCGTCGCGGTCACTGGACAGGAGGCCCGCGAGTGCCGCCACGACGCCGGCGGAGACGGCCTTTGCGTGGTTGCTCGGGGACTGGAGTAGCCCGTAGAGGCTGACCATAGCGTTCTTCTGGCCGCGGCTAGCGCCATCCCGGATGAGCCGCACGAGCGTCGGTATGGCCTCCGGGAAGCAGCCGATCTCCTCGGCGTACTCGATCTTGGACGATAGGTAGAAAAGAATGGCCACGGCGTTCTGTTGCGTCTCGGGCTTGGCGCCGACATTTACGATGTCGACCACGAGGCCGATGCCTCCGGCCTCGACGAGCGCCGCCCGGCCGCCGGGGTGCTTGGAGAGGCTAAGGAGGGACGCCACGGCATTGTCCTGCACGCACGCGTCCATGGAGGAGAGTAGGCACAGCAACCACGGTACGGCGTTGGCCTCGACGAAGCGCGCTCGGTAGAAGAGGCTGTGCTTAGAGAGCTTGCGGGCCTCGCACGTCGCCTTCCTCCGCTCCTCCGTCGAACCCGTCGAGAACTGTGCGACGATGTGAGCGACGGCCAGCCTCGCGGCGCCGGCGGCGGCCGTGCTGAACGGCACCGCCGAGCTGCCGACGTCGCCGTGGTGATTCCTGGAGCTCGGCTGATCAGGAAGCGACACACCGTTGCAGAGCAGCATCCGCTCGATGATCCGGAGCAGTGCGGCGTTGGGGACAAGGTCAGCTGCATGGAGCCTCTCGCCGGTGACAGGGCACGTGCGGCAGCCAGCCTTCATCCACCGGCTGATGGAGGCGCGGTCATACGTCTGTCCCGTGGACACCGTCACCGGGTCGGTCATAAGTTCCAGCGTAATCGGGCACTGCAGCGCCTCCGGCCTGATCCACTCCGGGCACGTCGCCGGCCGGACCTCATCCGCCTGCTTCGAGTCAATGTGATCGAACAGGACCACCCGGCAGTAGACCAGGAACGCCACCAAGCCGTTGATGAGCACTACCTCGCTGCTGCTCTCGTCGCCGGCGTCCGACCTCCCAGCCAGCTCGGCATCCAAGAAAGCGACCTCCTCAGAGCACTCGGACCAGCTCCGGACCCCGATCCGCCGTAGCACCCGCATCACGTCCTCAGCCTCCGGCGCGACGCCCTTCTTGAACTGATCCATGATAGACCGGACGCTCCGCACAGCCAGCCTGTCCCCGGCATCCGGCCGCACCACGGCGCGCCAGGCCTGATCGGCCACCAGCCGCCCGAGCTCCCCGGACTCCAGGGACGCGTGCACAACGCTCCTCGGCAGGACGTCCATGGCCGCGGCGACGGACCCGAGACAGAGCCTGAACTCGGATGCAACAAGCCCGGCGTTGACGAGCACCCACAGCCGCGCGCCCCGGCGTGCGCAGTCCGCGAGCAGGAACCCCGTCCTCTGCATGGCCACGTGCAGCTCCGTAAGGCCGAGCACGGCGGAGGGCGGCAGCGTTGCCGCGTCCTGGACCTCCTCGAGGAACGCGAGAAGGAGGCCCGCGAGGCGCACCGCCTGGCGCACGGCGCGGCGGAGCACCGGGAAGGCGCTGGCGTCGGCGGCCCTGCGGCTGGCCACGTCGGCCGCGAGGGCGAGCAGGGAGGCGAGCAGGGGCTCCGGCGCGATGCCCTCGCACGGGCACACCGCGGGAAGTGCCAGCAGCCGCCGGCGTCTGGACTGGTTCCGCGGCGGCGTCGGCGGCGGCATCGTAGATAGATTAACAAGTAGTCCTGCCGGAAGTGGCGCGCGAGATCCAGGAAGTAGTGGTGTGGTGTGGGCGCAGCGTATAAAATAGTTGGGACAAGTTTTACAGGCTTCGGTTGTGAGTAAATTCAAAGTGAGAGTCCGAAAGCCGCGTATTTATAGAGGACGGCGGAAGGGAACACGTGTCGGAGATCGGAGGGAGCGTAGGCTCTAGGATGATGACGCGTGTGCGGGAGGACACGTGGAGGGCGATGGCAGCGTGACCTCTCGTTGTAGCGGTTTGCCACGGTGTTGGATAGGAACGGAAGCATGAAAGCGAGAGGAGAAGAAGCGTAGCAGCTTCGACTAACGTACCCATGATAGGATATATTCTATGCGCGTTTTGTTGTGTCGACAGTCGACACTACTAATTTTCAGTTTCTTATTGAAGATTTTTTTTTTTTTGCTCTGTGATACGAGTACGTCTTGATATATCGATCGACGGGACCTGTGAGTGCGACCATGTACGATGTATGTGAGGCATCACGGACGACGTACAAGATGTGCAATCCTCAGGTTCAGACGTACTCCTACAAAGTATAGATAGATCCCTTGATCTTTTTGAACAAGTAAAACCTTTGTAAAAGGAGTGAGAAGGCAACCCAAAATCGTGTGACGGCACATAGTGGTTTTGGTCGGCTGTGCAAATCTCTTTTGGTTTACGTCCGGATGACAACAAATACCCTACACACCCGTTAACCTAACAGCTACCGCATCAAATGGAATCTTAAGAGTTTCATGAGCAAAAAAACTCACTCGTTAATATATTGAGGAAAATCTAACCCCGTCGTGTCTAGCGGAGGCGAATATGAGGTACCAAATATGTACCCTTTAACCATGCATACCGAGTGTCCCTACCTGTTAGTGAAAACAAAGAAACTCAAAGTTCCTCACAAGGCCACGAGCCCACGACCACGAGGCATCCTCTCTTCCTCAATTCTTTCCTAGTCTTTTCCCGCCGTATATTTCCCGAGACCCCAGCAGCCGCTGCTCGCCCGCTCCTGTGTCTCCGCACCTCTCTGTGCCGTGTTGTCGCTCAATCCCTGCGTGGATCTCCCCGCACCTTCTCCTTCGCCGCTACTCAATCCATGGAGCTCGGCCGCTCTAGGTCCAAGCGGTAGAAGAATGGGTATACATGTCGAACAATTGTTGCGCTCCAAAATTAATCTTCCACGAGAAACAAGATGATGTACACAACATGCGCGCGCTGAATCTGAAAGAGGTTTAGAGGCTTGAAAACTTGGTGGCAGCCAGGTGCAACGAATTAAAATACAACATGGAGATCGTCGCGATGAGTTCATTCTGTGGTGTTGATCGGAATGGACGGTGTGGAGCCCGCGCGCCTGGCCGACATAGAAGCCGCCTGCGCTTGCGCTCTGATGCGTCGCGCGTACGTACGTACGTGATGGTAAGGAAGAAAACGCGATGGATCAACACGCTGTGAAAAGCTGTTAATCGGTTGGCATCTGCTATTAGGCGACGTGGACACGAGTTGATTAGTTTTACGTGGATTTTTTTTTTCTTGACCTACCTACGTGAATTTGTACTCCGACCGCACGTGTCGGCCTACGTGTCGGCGTGCGGGGACACGCGTTGCGTCCCGATTGCGGTTCTTTCTCCGACCGCGACATTTACGTACGTACGTCCAGGAGGCTCCAACAGTGCAGGAGGCATTAGCGTCGGTCGGACCCACACGGCAGCACGATCGGTTGATTAGTTTGATCCCGTCAAGATCGTGGAAGCGGTCAAGCAAGCGCAGAGCAGAGGAGGAGAAAAGCGTTGCTGTCAGACGTGGCGAAGGGGACAGGATACGGTTTGGCGCTCACTCCCGCGCAACTAGACTAGTACGTACTTTCTTCCGAGGACCGACAAACAAGAATCGATCGGTTTAACTACATCAGCGTGCCCATCCACAGCCAGGTGTACGACGGATTGCGAGAGTTTTGGCGCGTGGGACACAGTATATTCATGCATGGTGACTGCGGGATCAATATTATTTTCTCATGGCTTTCTTTTTCTTTCGGCGTGCACTGGATCCAACGCGTCGGGACCCGTCCTGCGGGACGTACCGGTATAGTCGCCCTCACAAGCTTGCTGTGCTGCAAATGGTGGCCTAACCAACTTGACTGCGTCTCAAGCCATGCACGGCCGGGGAGATATTTTCATGGCCGGTTCATGCTATTCTTGGCCGGTGTCACGAGCTATCTGAGAAGTGATTAATCATGTGGACGGCTCGACTCATGCAATCGACTGAAGAGCTCAGCCGGATTACTAGGAGAGTATTCTTTTAGTTTGAGGAAATCAAAGGATTTTTTTTTTCTTTTAGAGAAAAAGTCTCCCACCGATTCCATCAATGGAACCAAAAGCTACACGACGATCCATGTAGTACAACGCAAGACTCACACCAAGATCCAGACCAAAAGATAAAAGTCTTAAAGAGCATCTTCGCCAGCACTTCCGGTTGACCCCTTAAAGGCCCAATGATGAAACATATACAAAAATCATTGTCAGCGGCATCTCCAAGTGTTCGGGTCGAGCGATTTTCTATCTGACACTCCTAAAGAGGACCTAATTAAGTGGTGTCAGACACAAATTTAGAGATGCCGGTGAAAATGCTCCTGATAGGTTTTGAAATGAAAAATAAAATAAAAAACAGCACAAAGTATGGCATGACATGTCAGATACTCAAATATATACTCCAGGATAGATACTAAAAGAGGTAATTGCACCATTCATACAACAACCTGTCCATGATGTGCACTTTCCTACAAAAAGTTGCAAGGCTTGGTTCGGTGATACAAAAACTTTCATTGTATGCGCAATTTCATACAAAATCGCTGCAAGGCCGACACCTGACCCGGCCATGCTAAAACTGTGAAGGGTCCAACAAAAGGCATTTTTGCAATATCCGCTCCGTGTGTTCTATTTCGTGCTCTCCTCTCCCACCTTGATCTCCACACACCAGAGTCCTCTGATCTAGCTTTTGTCGCCGCTAGCAGCTCGTCCCGCGTGTGCGGCCTACAACGGGTGTGTTGCACCTCCGCCAAATTCTTCGGCGGCAGCAGCCGCGCCGCCGCCGCCGCCGACGTGTCCGCCGTGACGAGTGTGTTCTATGATCTGCCCTGCGCGTCGATCGGTATACCAGGCTGCGGGAACATGCGAGGCGATGGCAATGGAGTTAGAGATGCAAACTGTGGCTGCATCCGAAACGATTCAGAGTGAAGTGATGCAGAACTGAATCAATTGAACTGTGCAGAACTGAAGCAAACAGTTAAATCAATTTAGTGTGTGTTGTTTGTGTAGTGTTCTTGTGAAGTACTCATCTGTTTCACAATATAAGATATTATAGGTGTTATACATGTGATTTAGATTCATAACAAAATAAGTGTACACATACATTAAAATGTATCTAGATACAAGTTTGGACATGTGCACGTGGAAAAAAGTTAAAATATCTTATATTGTGAAACCGAGGGAGTACTTAGCATCAGTTAGTGTATTCTTGTTAGTGTTCCTGTGAAGTAGTTAGCAGGTACGTGATGCAATGTAGGAATTTTGCTTGAATATGCACAAGTCATGTATGTAAGACCTGAAATATGCGATGGCATAAAGTTGTGAAATTGCCTCTGAATTAATGTTTTCAGTTCAGTTTTACATTTTTTGTTTCAATAGTATGTATGATATTCATAGCCTAAGGCAAGCTCTGCAAGCTCTAGTTGATGCTCTGATGCAATGCAGAGCCGAAGCAAGTAAGCAAGTGCTGCAGAGCCGAAGCAAGAAAGCTCAGGATCATCTGCACATGGTACTCAAATTCAGTTTAAATACACATTTGGCTGCAGCAACCTCTATTTAAATACAAATTCTACTCAATTCAGTTTAAGCCGACACAAAGAAAAAACATGCATTCATTTCCTGTTAAAAATTCAGTTAGCCATGTGCAATACAGTGTCAAAAAATTCAGAAAACGATGATTACAGTGTCGAAAAATTCAGAAATTTCCGTCTTACCAAATTCGCAAACAGGCACCGCTACAACTATGTTGGTATACCTAAATTACTACTTACACATGTAGTAAATTTTAGTTTCTGATACTTGATCAAAGGCATCCAGCAGAAACTGCGTTGCAACATCCACAATCACATTCAGCTCATGGTTATGGCATGAAACCACACGGAAACATGGGAACCTCAAATCTCGTATTTTATGAACAATCATGGTGGGGAAACAACCCCTAAACCCTAATAGCACCTACACCGTCTCATTTTCTAGCTAATAATCAAAGGGAAACCCTTATTAAATCCCTTACCACACCCACACCATTAGCGGACCAGAGAGCACCTACAGGCTACAGAGCACATACGAAGGGGGAGAACGAGCTCACCCTAGTGCGGAGGGCCTCGTCGCAGTTTCGGCGGTGCGGATTACCAGACATCGTCGTTTCGAACTACCTCCACCCCCGTCTCCTCTCCTCCGTCCTCTCCGTGGTGGCGGAGAAGAAAACTGTTGAACAGAAATCCTGATATTTCTGCAATTCCGGTAGCACAGAGGTGGGAGGACTGGACTAAAAAAATGAAATACGAGATGGGGTTTTCGAAAAACTGTCAGGCACTAGGCCCTTGCCATTTTCCAGCGTGGACATGTACAGGTGTCGGCTTACAGATCGATTTTGTATGAATTTGCACACTATGTGAAAGTATTTGTACCACCACATCACATGTTGCAACTTTTTGTATGAATCTTCCCCTCGTGGACAAGTTGTCCCTGTAGTGCAAGTACCTCTTTTTTTCATTGAGTGATTAAAGGAAATAAGGGGGCTGCACTTATTCCTTTTTTTTAGGGAGAAGCTGCCGGTTTCCCTTTCTTGCGAAAATAAATCAATAATACCGATCTTCAAGAAAGGAAATCTCGTATCCCCCTGTATTGGTTGAATGAAATCAATTTTACTTATTAGACGCTAAGTCATGTGGACAGAGGGTCCCAATTAAAACGGGAAGGAAATCTCATTTCCTTGCGTATTGAGAGTAAACACCTTGGCCTTGATCCGACATGAAGCTCCCTCAGCTTTAGCATGGGACGATCTTGTTGGCCGCTTATCTTCTACATGTGACCTCGTTGTCATTGTTCTCGGTTCTCGTTGTTCGTTGGCAGGATCGGCGCTCCAGGGCCCAGAGCGAGAGGGCAGGCGGCCCTCTCCAACAATGACTTGGCGAGTTCGATGTTTCGAAGTCCGGTGTTTTTCTTAGGAGGCGCGATGTCTTCTCCAATTCCGTAGTCTAGGTTGCCTAGTGCTAGGTGTGGCTTTTCCGGGTTTTTTGCTCGCCTCGGAGGTGGTGCCACCGCTGCCTCCTCGTTTGTCGTTTTGTTTGACTTACTTTGTAAGAGGTTCTCCTCTCCACCTTGTTTCGGTTCGGCCGTTTGTGGCTTTATTTTTAAAGCGGGGCAAAACCATGTTTCGAGAGCGTAAACACCTTAAGGGAAAGTTTTCTTCACTGACACTGATATCCCGACCATTTGTTCCTTCGACGAGGCTTGCCTACACCGCAGTTGTGCCCCGCGGCTGTTCCTTGAACATTACATTGTTTCCTTTTTTTACTCTCCACTTCTCCCTTTGAAGTAAAAAAAGAACGCTAGTACAATTTTAATATATGGGTCGTCGTTATCGTTGATATTCTTCGCGTCGGCCGCATCCGGCCTCACGAAACTGCACCTCCTGGCTTACACGGACTTCCTCGCTGCCGCCCCGCCATCTCGCTCAACTCTCCTTGTACATGTCGTACTTATTGAGTTTCTCCGCGGTGGTGTTCATGACCACGGCAGTCCCTACCTTTTTATATGTATTCCTTAGCACAAGTGGAGCTATGTACATGCTGGGGGGCCATCCCCCTCCCTACCTGCTTTAATCCTATACTACTGATGGTGCAGCAGATCCGAGAAAAATAATGGCAGACGTCTTCCAAAGTGCAGCCTATCTAGCATTTTGGACATGGCATACACGATAATTGATTGGTGGATAAACGCACCGCACATAGGGATGAACTATAATTGCTACGTACTTGCAGTTTCACCAGTCTATCGTTGGGGAGGGGGGGGGGGGGGGGGGGGGGGCTGGGGAGGGAGGGCAACCCATGTACTTCATTATCGTTATTGTGGCAGAAGAGTTTATCTCCGGTACTTTTGACGAAGTTGTATGAAGTAGCATGCATGTTGGTCTATCGTCAAGGATTGATGCTTTATTAGCTTAAAACCGTACAATGTTGTGACTTTTGTTTCAAAAATGTCGAAGCGCTCTTTGAGGAGGGCGATAGATTTTGGCTCCACCACTTGAACATATTAATTTTTGGGTTGGTCTAAAACTCGGTCTGGGATTTTACTAAATCACAATCGGCTGGCATTATTATTCCATAGTTTTTGAATCTCAGTTTCAAACGATTTACAACTTATATATTAGTATATTACACGAACCGGGATGTAAATCTGATGGTGGTTAGATTGATGCAACCAACGTGTAATTGAAAAAAAAACTACTTGCAGCCATAAGCAATTCAAAAAACTAGAAGGGAATTCATGGCAGGTGTCCGCAAGAGATAAGCCCATGCACGTACCCTAACTATTTTTTTCTGTCAAGCCATGCATCATAACTTGGTTGATCGGAAGCTGTTCCCGTGCGACGTACGTACGGGGTCAAACGGGTACAGCAAGAAAGAAATCCCCGTGCTGTTAGCTCCCTTGCTGGCTTGGTAGTAGGAACTAAACCCTCACCTGTTGCAACTTCCACTGAACCTAAAAGCATCGTGAATGCACGCCTCTCGCTTTCTATCCATGCAATTCCCGTCCTAGCTTGATGGAGTAGAGCTAGAACCCGAGGGTATCGATCGATGACAACAACGCCAGGAGATATATAACGTCGTCGTGGTCGTGTACTCGTGTCTAGGAATGACAGGAGAGTAGGGGTGGGCATAAAAACCGAAGACCGAAAACCGAAACCGAAAAAACCGAGACCGAAACCGAAAAGACCGAGACCAAAAAGACCGTTAGAAATTTGGGTAGCAAATTAGAAAAGACCGAAATTATATCAGAAATTCGGTCATCACTTATACATAACCCGAATAGACCGAAAGACCGATTTTATTTTATTTTGAGAGAATTATGTACGAAAGCAGCCAAATATGTGTGCCAGCCTAGTTTATGTACATATATTCTATAGTCCCAACTACGGAACCAACCATACCATATAGTCTCTATGCCCAACAACTGAGTATCCTAGCCCGTGTAATGTAGATTCTCCCATGCGTGAGAGACCAGTCGATCGCTTCCCACTCTCCCATTACCAGGCGCCGATTCCTCTTCTTGCGCACTAGTTTTTGGTCTATTTGGTCATGACCGAAGACCGAACCGAATAGACCGAAGACCGAATAACAGAAAACCGAAAAGACCGAATTTATTACGGGTATCATTTTCTAGATGACCGAAATTGTTAAAGACCGAAAAGACCGAACCGAACTAACCGAAAAGACCGAACGCCCACCCTTACAGGAGAGAGATGCAAACCGACGATCCACGTCCCTTTTGATTGGGAACTCTCAGACTCTCGAGCTAGTGAGACGGAACAATTAATCATGCATAGGACGGTAGGGTAGAGTCATTTAGCTGACTAGCCTCTGTCGTTTCAGCGCGTGTCGGGAATAGGAGAAGCTGACAGCACCACGACCTTGCTATCTCAGCAGCTAGGAGCCTCCACGTACCGCGGGTAGTACGCCGGCACCATACACGTATGACGTATTTGACGTACGTGACCGATGAACGCTCAGCAATATCAGTGTGGACCTGCACGCGATGATTTTATGCGTGTATGGTCGTAGGCCGGCCGTAGCAACGGACATCGTGTAAGGCTGTACGGGTATAACGACCAACCACGTGTACGCGTGCTGATCGGTGTAATCCATTCCACGCGGACACGGCCGTTTCAAGCCTACTACGGAGGACAGTACTCGCGCAGCTCGATCTCCTTTCCCGTCGGCGGTCGGCCGCCGACCCGCCCGCCGGTGAGGTACGCACCTGCTCCTTCTTTCTTTTTTTCTTTGGAAGGAAAGTTGCTCGCTTTTTTTTTTTGAGAATAAGGAAAGTTGCTCGCTGTTATGCTTTGCTTGGGGACAGGCTAAAAAGTTTCCATTAACGGGCTTATCGGCGGAATTACATCATACGTAGCCCATTCTATCCAATGTGCATAAGGTTTGTCTGGGCCATTGTCGTTGTGTTTTCGTACGAATGACAACAGTCTGCTCTGTGGGCTCATCTATTGGGCAGGCCAACCAATAATTCATGAATTTTTTCACATGAATCACAAGTTTCAGAGGCCCACCTTTGAGGAGGCAGTTCGGAAGCTTAATCCAAACGGGAGCCTTTTTTTCCTTACATTTTTACTCTTTTTTTTAAACGGATTTGCTATTTCTCACTCAGGTGAGAACTAAGATAGAGCTCACTCACATGTAGTGTCGTTGGATCGTTTTATGTTGAGATTCGTGCATGTGTACAGGTCGGCCTTCTTTTTTCAGGTTTGTGGCCGGCCCGCGTCGCGTGGTCAGTCTCGTTTTTTGTTTGAGCCTTTTTTTTGTTTTTGGGCTGTAGTGTTTTGTGCTGGGCTTTGTTTGTTGCGCTGGGCTTCTGTGTTGTGCCGTTAAGTGAGTGGATAAGATAAGAGTAGCCGAGAAATTTGTCAACTTTTAAATTTCATTTAGTACTAGTTTTTTCTCAAAGTATTCTACTATGTAGTTGTATTTCCCTCACCGCTCTATTCCCCTCGCGAAACAGAGAGAGAGAGAGAGCACATCGAGAGCATTACCGGGAGGGGCCGGCGGACGTTCTGGTCGTGCTGCGGGCAGGCGGCAGCGGGAATGCGTTAGCGCCGCCGTTTGGGAGCTGAGATCTAGTGGAGGGCGACGAGTAGTGGCGGCGGCGGGGGCTGACGAGCGCTTTGAGTTGTTTTCACCAGAATCCAGCAGATTTGCCTTGTGATTTTTGCCCGGTAAGAGGTATAATCCAGCAGCTCACTTTATTATTTCTGTTCAAATCCTTCGTTCGTGCTAGCTTTTGCTTTTATGTTAGAGTGCTCTAAGTTGAGGTGTTCGCGCGGAATCACCCCTGTGATTTTTTGTGGAGTAAGCCGTATAATCCAGCGCTTCTTCTAGATTTGCGGCACATGCATGCTAGCTTGAATTCGTAGGACGTATAGGAGACGGCAATGCCGGTTGCGGCGTTGACGAGCGCGACACGGTCGGGCAGTTGGGACGGGAGGAGGGAGTATGCGTACGCGGTCGTCGGGAGGGACTCCAGCGGCAGCGCGCCGGGCGGCGTGGCCGCCGTGGAAGGTTCACGTGGCCGCGTAAGCCGCTGCGCGGGTCGGTCCCGCCGGCCATCGGGATGCCGACGAGGGCGGAGGTGGACATTTTGGGGGATTTTCCTCCTTTGATGCGGGGAGCGGAGGGAGTGTTGAGTCCCTCCCGACAAAACATCATTGGATTGGAGATGCAGAGTATTTTTGGTCAAGTTTGCACGGGTGTGTCTCATGAGATTTGAGGGGAAAGCAGTCTGATTCCTCATGTTTGGCACAAACACTTGCTAGGAAACAACTAGTAGTTGGAGGGGGAAAGCAGTATGAGATTGGAGATGATTAGTTTTTTTGGTCGTTTGTGCTACTACTGCACAGCTTTCAGTGTCACATCAAGTCTCTTATCATTTTCTTCTGAAATGTAGTTTTAATTCTATAGTTTGTTGGATGTGGAGGCCGGCATGAGCTCCAGATTTTGCCTTTGAGTTTCACGCCTACCCGTTTTGTTTGTTAACTGTAGGCGTCGATACAGAGAGCTGTGGAGCGTCAGTGATTCCATGGCGTTGGCCAGGTGGATGTGTGTAAAGTAGTTTATCAGCGGAGTTTCATGTTTGTATATGATGTGGCATCGTGTCCGATTATATTTGTCAGCGGAGTTCAACTGGATGTGTTTGTTTTACATTGCTTGTAAAGTTTCAGATTAGTTGCATTTACTTTTGTATATGAGGTGGCGCCGTGTATGATTATATGCTCTGGGCAAAAATTTGCTTGAGGTAGAGTTTTATAGCTAGCTAGTGTGGTGCTGCTACAAGTACATGTTCTCGTTAATGTGTGTTAATTAGTTTTCTTGAATTTATAGACATATGATTGGTGCATCACGCATGTGTGTCTTTTATTTGATCAGTAATTAGTTCGTCAGTGGAGTTGCTACTAGCTGTAGCAGTTCATTCATGTGCTGCTCTAACTGATTTGTGTGTTGTGTTTATGTTGATCTGAAGTTTCATTTTAGCCAGAGTTGGAGCTAGGTAAGTGGTGAAGCTTCAGTGTTTCTGTGAAAATCAACAACATGTGTTCAGTTTGTAGTTGTAAAGCTCCAGTATTCAGCTATAGTGATGTGTTATATATATGATGTTTTTGGCCATACTGACACGTGTCAGTTTTTTATATGCTATGTCTGTTTATTGCTTGATGTTTAGTTAGGGCTAGCTAGTGCGGCGCTGCTGCACACACAGCTGGGTGTAGTTGCGTTTTACATTGCTATGAAGTTTTATTTTTACCTAGAGATTATTGCGGAGCTAGCTTGTGAAGTTTCAGATTACTTGCATTATTTTTCAGCTATAGTGATGTTTTGGGGAATTTTATGCCAACTGGATGATGTGATGTTCCGGATTAGCTATAGTCTCGAGCTTGAGTTGCATGTGCAACTTGTCCGAGCCCGAGTTGCACATGCAAATGATGTTTTTCAGATTTTTTTTGTGATGGTTTTTGAGTTGCATTTGCAACTGAGTGTCCTGCAACTCGTCTAGAGGCCTGAGTTGCATGTGCAACTCATCCGAGCTCGAGTCACACATGCAAATGATGTTTTTCTGAATCCATTTTTTGTGATGGTTTTTGAGTTGCATTTGCAACTGAGTGTCCTGCAACTCGTTTAGAGGCCTGAGTTGCATGTGCAACTTTGTCCGAGCCCGAGTTGCATGTGCAACGCGTCTGATCTCGAGTTGCACATGCAAATGATGTTTTCTGAATCCATTTTTGTGATGGTTTTTTAGTTGCATTTCGCAACTGAGTGCCCTGCAACTTGTCCTGAGACTGAGTTGCTTTGTGCAACTTGTCCGAGCCGAGTTGCATGTGCAACTCGTCCAAGACCGAGGTGCACATGCAACTAGTCTGAGTGCAGGGCCCTGCGTGTGTGTGTTCTGTGCAGTGATGTGACCTGAGTCATTTGCCTCTGCATCTCTTAGATTTTTTTCAACACATTTTTGCATCTCTTAGATTTTTTCAACACATTTTTGCACCTGTAACTACACAAGCCCTTGCTTTTTATGGAGAGAGTTGCATGCACAACTGAGTTTCTTGCAACTCATCCGAGCCCGAGTTGCGTGTGCAACTCGTCCAAAACCGAGTTGCATGTGCAACTCGTCTGAGACCAAGGTGCACATGCAACTCGTCCGAAAGGAATCGAGAACTCCATAGTTGCAGGTGCAACTGAATCGCCTTTTTTGAGAACACCATGTCATGTGTGTTTTTTGTCCAGTGATTTGACCAGTTGCCTTAGATTTTTTGCGACAAATTTTGCATCTGCAACTGACGCCCTTGGTGAGTTGCCTTAGATGTTTTCTCTGTGATTCCTCAGTGGACAGAAAAAGCAACAAGGCGCCCCTGGTGAGTTTCTCCCTGCTATGTTTCTCGTACGTGTGGTCTGCAGCTGTCCTAGATCTTTTCGTGAGCAGCAAGTTCATCCCTTGTTGTGTTTCTTTTTTCTTGGGCCAAATGCTAAAGCCCAAGCAATACAATCAAACAAACAAACTAGACGCCCTGTAACAAAAACAAGACAATACAGAAGCCCAGAAACAAAATAAGTGAAGACAGGAAAGAGCCAGCGCAAAACAAACATGCATGTGAGTGAGAACTAGTTAGTTCTCACTCAGGTGAGCTCTAGGCGCTCCCTTTTTTAAATAGGAGTAGTTTGTAAGTGTAGCCCGCGAGCACTTCCAACTGCGCTGCGTGTGCTTTCAAATAACTAGAAGGATTCAAGGGTATGCACTTTTTTTTTTTTGCAAATACCCAATCGTTATATGCGTCCATATATCCAAGAACTCACCAAAAATCAAAACCTACATCACTTGAGGGAGCAAATCCTACTTGCCGTTCCTAACGTAAATTATTACCTTCCCTGTAGTTCGAACTTCGAGACCTTTAATCATGTGTTAATACCAAAATTACAAAGTTGTGTTTATGTACATCCTTTGACCACATAATTGAAGCTAGCTAGTCAGTTTATTTCGTTGGTATTGTCAGTATATTCTTTTGTTTACTCCCTCCGTCCGGAATATTTGACAGAAGTTTGCTTAAATATGGACGTATTTAGACACGTTTTAGCGTTTGTATATACCCATCGTTAACAGGTAAGTGTTAAGTATTTTAGACGAAGGGAGTAGTTCTTAACCGCTTTGTATACTGTTTAGACCCAAATAAAATCGAGTGTATGACACTTTAACCAAAGTTCTTGTCTTTGGTGTTAGTCTTCTGTTTTTTACTGACGGTAGAACATACAGGCATGCAGCTTTAAACCACGAGTAGCAAAGCTCTTGTCCTTGGTGTTGTGCTTAATCTTGTAAAACTACATTTACTGGTACTCCATTTAACACCATTTAATTTGGAGTGTCAGTTGATGTGTCATCTTTTGTTTAGCAAGAACTAAAATTCGGAGCACATAGCAGTTTTACTTCTCAATAAATTTTCCTACTTCTACTTATGACCTGTCATTTGTATAAAGGTTATTGTAACTAGGAAATTGATTAAATGTAGCACAATATTTCCTTCATGATGTACTGCAACTTGAATGTAAATGTGCAAATTATAAGTAAGTGTGCAGACTAAAACTTGTGGTAATTTTTTTAGTAAATTTCCTCCACTAGCAAGAAATGATTTTTTTTAGAAACTTGTGGCTCGTAGAGAAGGTCCTCCGGAGGGGGGTGCAGGGAGGCAAAGAGGAGGAAGGGAGTAGGAGCTCGCTGGTGGCCGGCAAGCGGGCCTCGACCGGCTGCGAGAAAGGAGCTGATCGCATGACGAAGAGCGGGATCACCGGCAGAGCGTGCCTAGCTCGCGAGGATCACGTGAGTAATTCGAGAATCGATTTGATGTTTGAGGGTGCATGAAAGGGTCTAAATGTAAAATTGAGCGTAGTTCAAAAATTCTGCCACTTACGATTTCAGAACAGGTGAAGTATAATGATCTGAAGAAAAAAGGAAAAGCGCAAGCTCCTGAATTGCTGCTTTCGTCGTCGCGCATAACTGCGAACCGCACGGAACTGTGCCTGGCCAAACGCCGCTTGCGACAGCGACCCGCCTGACCTGGGCCGCGCCGCCCAGCCCGCATCAGAACAAGCCGTCCCCGGTTGCGAACAACACACCGGCATCACTGCTGATTAATTTGTGTCCCCACCCATACAAATCATCCTGTGCATGCATGCACTAGACTGAATTCACACGTGCCCGATTTTTATTATTGCCGCCTACTTGACGGCGGAGCAGATCGCCAGATCCGAGAGAACGGGAACAACTGAAGATTGCATCGTAGTCGTAGCCAATGTTGTACATTGGTCTCGCCGCACGTGACCACATGAGAATCGATCTCAAATCCTCCAACGTAAGAGCATCTTCACTGTCCAAAGTATTGCCCGATAAGTATTATTGGTAGCGGCGATACATTCCGTTGTCTATTACTCCGTAACATTTAACAGCGACCTCGACGCTCTCTTTTCATGGTGGAGTCATGTCTTATCGTTGCGATCCATAGTCTATTAATCAAATAATAACAATCAAATAACCAAACACTACATCTAATTTAATTTAGGCAAGAACCTAAAAACAAAACACACCTTTACGATGCATCGAATACCTTGTGTGGCGGGAGTCATGGCTCGAGCCGTGTAGCCGGTGAGTTGACGACCAGTGGTCGACGCAGGCGAAACGTAGGAGGAGGTCAAGCGGCATTCCGAAGCGGTAAATACAAAGATTTGCCGATGAGAGAGCGGTAGCCGAAGCGAGAGCTTCCAAACAACGACGAGAGTGACACTCATAGCGGCGCAATTACACATCATTGTGAGAAAGTGCCGCCAAACTAGACGTCAAAACAGAGCGGCGACAACGGTGATTTGACGGGGGAGGGGTGGGAGAGGAGCCGGGCACGAAAGAGAATAAGTGAACGGTTATGAATGCATAAATCGATGTTATCTGGTAACCGCATGTCATTATTCTACGTGAGGAGGGTTGCTCCGTTTATAGTCCTATGCCTCTCCCTATGAACCGAGAGCACAGTGGGAGTGTCGAATGTTTCATAGGACCGTCAGACAAAATTGCTGCCACTGAGCTCGTGATTGGACGTCGTTTTTCTGCATCAAGCACCCCCATATCCCTATTGAGTGGGCTATTGTTAGAGCATCTCCACCGGGAGCCTCCAAAGGACCCTCCAAAGGCAATGAATCCTGAAAAACCATACGGCAATGGCAAACCCCCAATTAACAATTCCCATAGAATTGCATAGTTACAATCCTCTGTATATCATACATCATTTTAATCAAATAATATTGTAATATTCTTAGCCTATCTAATGTGAGTGGGTGTCTGTTTCTACTGCGCATCCTCACATGATTAGTCAACCTATATTATATATTAGGACATGTATAATGGGGTGGCATTAGCCTTGTCTTATCGTTGATACGGCTCGGTCACCATGGTTTCCTACTCAGACAACGACATCATGAACGAGTTAGGGGCAGTGGTGCATGCGATTTGCGGCCGACAACTGTGAAGCGACGCGGTGACGGTTGCGCGTCGAAACAAACCGACGTGTTCCCAAGCTACACGAAGTTGAACCGGCGGCGATTTCGCTTCTCGCAAGGTGTTGGGAGGACGCCGCTCTTAGCGCGAGCACCGATGGAGATGATGTGACCTCAGACATTGTAATGTTTGTTAGGGACGCCACGAGAATACAAGATGTCGAACATCAGAGTAGCCTATTTGCTACTGCAACCTGCGAGAAAATTACACGCAACACCATGAAGGGAATATGCCCTAGAGGCACTTAATAAAGATAGTTTATTGGTTATATTCCAATTGTTCATTATATGTTTTATACCATGCTATAACTGTATTAAGCGGAAACATTAATACACGTGTGGTAGATAAACAACCAGGTCCCTAGTTGCCTCTGCTAAGACTAGTTTCATTGCGCGATTGATGATCGAGGTTTCCCGATCATGAGACATGGCGTCTGTCGGCAATGGAGTCATATCGTTAGGTGGAACGATGTGATGGACTTACCCATAATTTGTAGGACGTAGTCATTACGCCTTTGACCGTGAGACCAACTCTTATTGTTATTCCTGGAAGATACTTTGATCGCACCAAACGTCATATCTTATATAGTGTGACAATAACGGTGATACTTTTGGGTATCGGAAAGGGGTAGTTGGGACGAGGGGTCAAGAGCGGGATTTGTCAGTCCGTATAGCCGGATAGATACTCTAGGGCCCACTCGGTGAGATTATGTCAAATGAGTTTGCAAACATGTTGAAAGAGCATTTTCCCTCATGTGTGGTTTTGGTAATTGATGACAACCTCTATGGACTAATGTTTGCATTGAGATATCTTTATAGATCTTGTCCATGCAAATAGTGGAGTTCATGTGTTGTACTCTTGAAGCTTATTTGATGACCAAGGTTCCATCTAAAGGTGTATATGATGGATGGTCATGTGTTGGGTTGAGCATATTGCAAGTATGTCTTGAAGGAGTCAAGACATCATATTAGCAAAGAAAGATTGGAAGATAAAAGGTTGATCAAGTTGTTGATCAACACACAAAGCTACAAGATGTCCCAAGTGGGATCATGTATCTCTTGGGATGGTAATCACTTGTCCATATAGCTTTGTGAACTAACCCATGATATGTGTGTGTGGTATCTTTATGTGGGGTTAGGTATCTTCCCATGGTCTTGCATCAAATGAAGATTTCATATAGCTCGTGGAGGATGACGTCATGTGGTGAACGTCATCAAGGATAAGATGCGCAAGACCAAGAGAAGCTTTCTCGAAGAGATCCTATGCTTGGAGCTTGCTATGGATGCATGAAGACGAAGCTAAGCGAGACTCTCCCATAATGGAGTATGGGGGAGTATTTGGAGATGTCTTCATCAAGCATGTACTAGCAAGCGCAATCAAGAAAGGTGATCCACTTGAAGAGATCAAGATAGTCATCATCTAACTCAAGTGGAATGCTCAAGGCAAAGGTATAATCTTGATAGGGCTATAGGATAGATAGGCGTACTATCAAGAGGGGCTCTCGAGTGAGTAACTTGATCGCATCTTTGTGGAGAGCTCAAACCTTTGCATACTTGGCATATCATATTTCCTGGTTCTTATTTGGCTCTTATCCATGTGAGGAATTAGAGCTTGGTTCATCTTCATGCCAAGCGCTAGCTCATCCAACTCGGGATTTCATTCGTTCATCTTGTTGTGTTTTGGATGTTGGGTTTTGGTGCTTGTCGTGTTCCTCATTGAACGGACAGATGTCGCCTAGAGGGGGGGGGGGTGAATAGGCGATTAAAAACTTTTTCCGGGGAGCCGGAATTTCCGGTATAACTGAGACTCGGAAATTCCGGTCAACCGGAAATTCCGAGTCAAGATGGACCGGAAATTCCGGTATGCTTGATAAAGGCGGAATAAAACTAGTGTTTTACTTTAGCAAGCATACAACCTAAATATACTAGGTTCACCTATGTGCACCAACAACTTATGCTAAGCAATACAAGTAACAAGGTGATAGCAAGATATATATATATGACTTCAAGCACGAAGGCTATCACAATGTAAAGTGCATAAGTAAAGAGCTCGGGTATAGAAGTAACCGAGGCACGCGGAGACGAGGATGTATTCCCGAGTTCCACCCAAAGGGTGTACGTCTCGTTGGAGAGGTGTGCGCAACCACAACAGGTTAGCCGCAACGCCACCAAGGCTCACCTTCTTCTCCTGATGAACTCAACCACAAAGGTTGCGAGTTCACCTTCCACTATTGATCCCCTTTTGGGCGGAGATCGAATCCCTTACAACAATCTTGAGGCACACACCCACAACTTAATTGGGGGCTCCCAAGTCTTGAGGCACACACCCACAACTTAATTGGGGGCTCTCAAGTGACCACAAAAGGTCTTGACCACAAAAGGTCTTGGCCACAAAAGGCCGGCCACAAAAGGCGTCTAGGGTCCAATGACCCAAGAGTAACAAGCTCACAAGTATCACCACCACGAATCCTCGTGGAGGGCTCAAACCGATGCAAATGCAATGGCAAGAGCACACGAAGTGCTCAAGTCCTTCACTCTCAAATTCCAACAAAGCAACAAATGCTTATGGGGGAATAAGAGAGGAAGAACACAAGAAACCACAAAGGAGTCAAATCCTTCACTCCCAAATCCCACCAAAAGCAACTAATGCTTATGGGGGGAGAAGAGAGGAAGAACAAAGAGAAGAACCACAAAGGAACTCCAAGATCTAGATCCACTAGGTTCCCCTCACTTAGAGGAGAGATGGATTGGTAGGATTGTAGATCTAGATGTCCTCTCAACTTTCCCTAAAGAATATGCAAGAATCTATGGAGGGATTGAGAGGGAAGTGAGCTTTCCAAGGTCAACAATGGAGTAGAAGAGAGGGGAAAGTCGTGCTGCCTTGGATGTCTCAAGGAAGAAGAAGGGGAGGGCTATTTATAGCTCTCCAGGAAATATAGCCGTTGGCTGTTTCGAAACTCGGAAATTCCGGTATAAGTGAGACTCGGAAATTCCGGTCAACCGGAAATTCCGAGTCCATGAAATTTCCGAGCTGAAATTCCGGCTGGAGTCAGAACCAAAACCAAACATTCCTTAGCCGTTTTCGCGAGGCTCTTTGAGGGCAACTCGGAAATTCCGGGTCATCAAAATATCCGACCACAATTTCCGGTTGAGTCCAGCACCTCTTTTCCTTCTTTCCTTAGCCGATTTCTTGGACGAGTTGGGGAACCGGAAATTCCGGTGGAACGAAATATCCGGCCCCAATAATCCGGTTCAGAACAGCCAAACTAAAACCGCTATAACTTTTGCAAATGAACTCCGAATGAGGTGAAACCAACTTTGTTGGAAAGATAGCGACGAGCACAGGGCTACAAAAGTCACCACACATGGCAAGGTGTGGGACTTTCCTCATGGTCGAACCGGCAATATTTCCGCCACCGAAAACGCAAGAAGTTTGTCAAAGTAAAACCGTTTTCGAAGCACTTGGGCTTGTCATGAGGAACACGACAAGCACCAAAACCCAACATCCAAAACACAACAAGATGAACGAATGAAATCCCGAATTGGATGAGCTAGCGCTTGGCATGAAGATGAACCAAGCTCTAATTCCTCACATGGATAAGAGCCAAATAAGAACCAAGAAATATGATATGCCAACTATGCAAAGGTTTGAGCTCTCCACAAAGATGCGATCAAGTTACTCACTCGAGAGCCCCTCTTGATAGTACGCCTATCTATCCTATAGCCCTATCAAGATCATACCTTTGCCTTGAGCAATCCACTTGAGTTGGATGATGACTGTCTTGATCTCTTCAAGTGGTTCATCTTTCTTGATTGCGCGTCCAAGCACATGCTTGATGAAATACTCCCCCATGCTCACAATGGGAGAGTCTCGCTAAGCTTCGTCTTCGTGTATCCATAGCAAGCTCCAAGCATAGGATCTTTTCGAGAAAGCTTCTCTTGGTCTTGCACAACTCATCTTTTCTTCACTAAGATGATGTCTTGAATCTTCAAGACATACTTGCAATAAGCTTCACTCAACACATGAGCTTCAAGAGTTCAACACATGAACTCCACTATTCTCATGGACACGATCTATAAGATATCTCAATGCAAACATTAGTCCATAGAGATTGTCATTTAATTACCAAAACCACACATGAGGGAAAATGCTCTTTCAATCTCCCCCATTTTGGTAATTGATGACAATCTCTTTTGAGAGGGTTAATAATATGGAATTTAACGAACAAGAGTGGTTGTACTAACATCAAATACTACAAAGGTATGTGATGTTAGTCCATCCACATATATAGTGCAAACTCCCCCATAATTTATGCACGTGTGTATGAACATGAATTCATTGCATATATTGTCAACCATTACCGATGGTGGAGTTTCCACTATATATAAAACCAAGCAACGAATGCAAAGGCAAGAAAGGCAAATAGCAAAGTACAAAGCCAATTCCATACAACCCTCCAAAACTTCTCCCCCATTGGCAACGATTGCCGAAATGGGCGAAAAGATTTAGAAGGACAACATAATAAGATCTCCTTCATAAAGTGTGCATTTCTCATAATGTGAGTGAAATCAAATGCACATATCCAATGACGAATAGATGGAGGGGGTCAAACTATATTGAGGATCCAACGATTGCACAAGAAGATAACAATTGAAATCCACTAGAAGGATACCAATTGCAAAACAAAAGATGCATTCACAAAGAAGCAAGCAATCAAAGGATCCAAGAAAAACAATTGAGCACAAGAAGATATTATGATAAGATCAACCAAGTGTTCTAAAAATAAAGAGGGAACTCCCCAAGGTACATGCACAATGAAAGATTTGTATTTCAATATAGTGTGCATAACATGGAATCCTCACTTCCTCCTAGATAATTTTGAACACAAACAAATGTTGAGCAACAAGAAATAGAAGTGACAAATGAAGACTTGCTCAAACAAGAAAGGATGGGTGTGACATGGAAATACATTTTAGGAGACTAAAACAAGGATGAGCCAAGGCATCACTAGTCTTTCAAAATATGAGGCACATAGTGCATATCATGTATTTCGCATACAAGCACACCAAAGAGGATACATCAAATACGATCACAAGCTTATTAAGAGGCAATGAGATACCAATAGAAAAGCAAAGCTTGTGCCTTTTAGAGATCACCAAAGAATCAAGAAAGTAATAAAAGGTGATCCCTAAAGATTTTGAATACCAATTAAAGATGTAACTACACTCATGTGTATAAGTTTCTAAGTAGACACTAAGTCCACAAAGAAACATGCACACACAATGTAGGTACACGGTAAAGCACATGGTATCCAAGCGGAAGTCATAAATACACCGATAAGATTTTTGCATAAAAGCAAAGCACATAGCTCAAATTAATCTTAGAGGGCATAGATGAACTTCCAACACCAAATTCTCAAAGCATCACAAATACCCACATAGGATAAGTGATAGTTGAGATGCTTCGAGAAAGATAACAAATATCACATAAGGCAAATGATTTTGAGAATTCATCTATATTGCACATGAGAGACTTTGAAGAAGATTTGCTAGATTAACATATTGGGGATCGGTGAATCATGAAAACTCGTCCAAGAAATCGGCTAAGGAAAGAAGGAAAAGAGGTGCTGGACTCAACCGGAAATTGTGGTCGGATATTTTGATGACCCGGAATTTCCGAGTTGCCCTCAAAGAGCCTCGCGAAAACGGCTAAGGAATGTTTGGTTTTGGTTCTGACTCCAGCCGGAATTTCAGCTCGGAAATTTCATGGACTCGGAATTTCCGGTTGACCGGAATTTCCGAGTCTCACTTATACCGGAATTTCCGAGTTTCGAAACAGCCAACGGCTATATTTCCTGGAGAGCTATAAATAGCCCTCCCCTTCTTCTTCCTTGAGACATCCAAGGCAGCACGTTTTCCCTCTCTCTCCTACTCCATTGTTGACCTTGGAAAGCTCACTTCCCTCTCAATCCCTCCATAGATTCTTGCATATTCTTTAGGGAAAGTTGAGAGGAGATCTAGATCTACAATCCTACCAATCCATCTCTCCTCTAAGTGAGGGGAACCTAGTGGATCTAGATCTTGGAGTTCCTTTGTGGTTCTTCTCTTTGTTCTTCCTCTCTTCTCCCCCCACAAGCATTAGTTGCTTTTGGTGGGATTTGGGAGTGAAGGATTTGACTCCTTTGTGGTTTCTTGTGTTCTTCCTCTCTTATTCCCCCATAGGCATTTGTTGCTTTGTTGGAATTTGAGAGTGAAGGACTTGAGCACTTCGTGTGCTCTTGCCATTGCATTTGCATCGGTTTGAGCCCTCCACGAGGATTCGTGGTGGTGTTACTTGTGAGCTTGTTACTCTTGGGTCATTGGACCCTAGACGCCTTTTGTGGCCGGCCTTTGGTGGCCAAGACCTTTTGTGGTCAAGACCTTTTGTGGTCACTTGAGAGCCCCCAATTAAGTTGTGGGTGTGTGCCTCAAGACTTGGGAGCCCCCAATTAAGTTGTGGGTGTGTGCCTCAAGATTGTTGTAAGGGATTCGATCTCCGCCCAAAAGGGGATCAATAGTGGAAGGTGAACTCGCAACCTTTTGTGGTTGAGTTCATCAGGAGAAGAAGGTGAGCCTTGGTGGCGTTGCGGCTAACCTGTTGTGGTTGCGCACACCTCTCCAACGAGACGTACACCCTTTGGGTGGAACTCGGGAATACATCCTCGTCTCCGCGTGCCTCGGTTACTTCTATACCCGAGCTCTTTACTTATGCACTTTACATTGTGATAGCCTTCGTGCTTGAAGTCATATATATATATCTTGCTATCACCTTGTTACTTGTATTGCTTAGCATAAGTTGTTGGTGCACATAGGTGAACCTAGTATATTTAGGTTGTATGCTTGCTAAAGTAAAACACTAGTTTAATTCCGCCTTTATCAAGCATACCGGAATTTCCGGTCCATCTTGACTCGGAATTTCCGGTTGACCGGAATTTCCGAGTCTCACTTATACCGGAAATTCCGGCTCCCCGGAAAAAGTTTTTAATCGCCTATTCACCCCCCCCCCCCCCCTCTAGGCGACATCTGTCCGTTCACATGTGACTAGGTCACCAGCTGACATAATATCATAGACGAGTAGAAGATAGTGTTGTCGGTAACGAGATCATGCTAGGTATGGAGATATCTATGAACGATGCTCGGACACGCTAAGTATCGCTATGGCAAAAGGTTTAAGACTCGACGTCCAGGTTTGATAGATGAAAGTCATTCGTTATATCACAGGGGTTAATTCATGGGGTCCAGGCCTACGAGTTAATCATTGATCGGAGAGGAGTCTCGATCATGTCTGTTATTATATCGAACCGCTAGGGTAACACACTTAAGGGGTTTCGACAAGACAACCGGAAAGGAAAGAGATCACCGGGAACGTCCCGGGAATGGTTCGATGGAGATCGGGCAGCGACGAAATAGTTTTCGGAGCTAGAATAAATTATATATAATATGTTTGATATTAATTAGTGTAATTAATGTCTAAATATGATTTTATATATTTATTTTCGAATTTATTTAGGCTGATTTTTCTAAATGGGCCTTCTGGTGAAAAGAAGGCCCATGGGGGGGGTGGGGGGACCCTCAAGGGAATTCGGTGGGGGGGCTTGGCCGGCCTAGGTGGGCCAAATGGGGCCCACCTAGGGCCGGCGCATCAGCCTTGGCCGAACCAGGCATGTGGGATAGTCCCACATTGCCTGGCTGGCAAGGTTGGCTCCCCCCGGGAGCCTTTATATAGAGGGGCACCCCTGGCCTTTTAATTCAACCAATTAATTCCCGAATTCTCTCTCGATAACGTGATTCCCTTTGTCGGAGTTGCGCCGAGGAGGATGAGGGGATCTCTCCACCATAGCCCGCTGCCGCGCTGCTGGTGTTCCGGTCCAAGTCTTCCGCTGCTCGTCCTGGACTGGAGCTTCGGAGGCCGTCGTCTCCACCGTATGTGTGTAACACCCTGCGAGGTGCTGCGCTAGCGGTACTCGGAGGCCTACTTCCTCCACCCGACCTCGAGGTCATCTTCATCGTCTTCGTCGCGCCGAGTTCTTCGCGACCTAGAGGTCGGCTGCGTCGTCTTCGTCGTCAACGCTTGTGCGGGAGCGTAATCCCCGCTTTTCGGTCTACAAGGGTATGTATTCCGATATCCGCCGTACTTCTATATCTGCATAGTATAGATCCTGGCTGTTTTAAGGATATCGTTGCTAGGAAAAATTTTGTTTTCTGCATGCGATCCCCTTCAGTGGTATCAGAGCCGATCTATCGTAGATATAGATGTACGCTGTTAGAACCCGTGTTCTGCACGGGGGCACCGTTCCTGTTATTTGCTACCCTCTAGCGTGCACTTGTGATTCCAGCGGCATCGAGTTGATGAAGCGGTACAAGCCGTATGTCAGTAGTGGAACCAGTCTAGAGTGGCCGCTTCATCAACTCGATGCCGCTGGAATCACAAGTGCACGCTAGAGGGTAGCAAATAACAGGAACGGTGCCCCCGTGAAGAACACGGGTTCTAACAGCGTACAGCTATATCTACGATAGATCGGCTCTGATACCACTGAAGGGGATCGCAGGCAGAAAACAAAAAATTTCCTAACCGCGATAACCAAAAAAACTAGCCAAGATCTATACTATGCAGATATAGTAGTACGCAGGGGGGGTCGGTATACACACCTCTTGTAGACCGAAAAGCGGGGATTACGCTCCCGCACAAGCGTTGACGACGTAGACGCCGTAGCCGACCTCAAGGTCGCGGAGAACTTGGCGTGACGAAGAAGACGATGACGCGGCGATGTCGGTGAAACCGACGACGACCTTGAGGCCGTATGGAGGAAGCAGACCTCCAGCACCAATAGTGTGGCACCTCGCAGGGCGTTACACACATACGGTGAAGCCGACGAACTCCGGGCCCGATCCAGGGACGAGCAGCGGAAGACTGGGACCGGAAGACCAGCAGCACGGCGGCGTGCGTATGGTGGAGAAAACTTATCCTTGGCGCAACTCCAAACTTGGGAGTCACGTGATCCAAGGAGAGAGAGAGAGAGAGAAATTGGTGTGTAGAGAGGGGCTCTCTACCCCTCTATATATAGGAGAAAGGAGGCACCCCACCTTGCTAACCGGGCAAGGTGGGACTATTGCAGCCGCACCAACAAGGGGAGGGGGGAGCCGGCCCCCACATGGGCCCCTTAGGGCCCATCCGAACTCCCCTTGGTGGGTTTGGCCCTTGGGGGGGAATTCGGCCCCTACATGGGCCTTCTCCCTCCCGGAAGGGCCCATTTAGTGGGCTGCATGTTTAAATCCGAATTTAATCATTATAAATTCATTAAAATAATATTAATTCACTAATTAACATTAGTTTAACATATATAAATAATTTCCTCTCTTCCGGAACTTTTCCGAAACTCTCCGAACTACCTTCGGTTCTCCGATCTCCATCGGAACTTTCCCGGGACGTTCCCGGTCTCTCTTTTCCTATTTTTCTCTTCCGGTAAAATGTCGACTCCCCTTAAGTGTGATACCCTAGCGGTTCGATTATCTCACCAGACATGATCGAGACTCCTCTCCGATCAATGACTAATTCGTGGACCGAGGATACCCAGAATTAATCCCTGCGAGATAACGAATACTTTACCTATCGAACCTGGACGTCTGAGTCTTAAACCTTTTGCCATAGCGATACTTAGAGTGTCCGAGACTCATTCATAGATATCTCCATACCTAGCTTGATCTCGTTACCGACAACACTATCTTCTACTCGTCTATGATATTATGTCAGCTGGTGACCTAGTCACATGTTTGCAAACTCATTTGACATAATCTCACCGAGTGGGCCCTAGAATATCTATCCTGCTATGCGGACTGGCAAATCCCGCTCTTGACCCCCCGTCTCAACATATTCCTTTCCGACACCCGAGAGGGACACCTTTATTGTCACACTATATAAATATGACGTTTGATGCAATCAAAGTGTCTTCCAGGAATAGCAATAAGAGTAGATCTCACGGTCGAAGGTGTAATGACTACGTCCTACAAATATTGGGTATGTCCATCACATCGTTCTACCAACGACATGACTTCATTGTCAACTGACATAAATGTCACATGATCGGGAAACCTCAATCATCAATTGCCCAATGAACTAGTCAAGTAGAGGCTACTAGGGACCTGGTTGTTTATCTACCACACGTGTATTAATGTTTTCGCTTAATACAGTTATAGCATGGTATAAAACATATAATGAACAATTGGGATATGACTAATAAACTATCTTTATTAAGTGCCTCTAGGGCATATTCCCTTCACACCCCTGGCCTTTTAATTCAACCAATTAATTCCCGAATTCTCTCTCGATAACGTGATTCCCTTTGTCGGAGTTGCGCCGAGGAGGATGAGGGGATCTCTCCACCATAGCCCGCTGCCGCGCTGCTGGTGTTCCGGTCCAAGTCTTCCGCTGCTCGTCCTGGACTGGAGCTTCGGAGGCCGTCGTCTCCACCGTATGTGTGTAACACCCTGCGAGGTGCTGCGCTAGCGGTACTCGGAGGCCTACTTCCTCCACCCGACCTCGAGGTCATCTTCATCGTCTTCGTCGCGCCGAGTTCTTCGCGACCTAGAGGTCGGCTACGTCGTCTTCGTCGTCAACGCTTGTGCGGGAGCGTAATCCCCGCTTTTCGGTCTACAAGGGTATGTATTCCGATATCCGCCGTACTTCTATATCTGCATAGTATAGATCCTGGCTGTTTTAAGGATATCGTTGCTAGGAAAAATTTTGTTTTCTGCATGCGATCCCCTTCACACCAATATTTGGTAATAAAGTTGCACAAAACACAAAATCAAAACAACGTCTATAGCTAGCCCCAATTTTTAGGATAAAAAAAGGAAATAGTTACTATAATTGCGCCAACAGCATAGGTGCACAAGCACAACTGACTAGTAAACGCCAAACGGCTTTGCTATGCGTACGACAGAACGCGTCCGATACTCGTACGACGTTATGTGGCAGCGAACTTCCCACGCGCGGACTGCTCGTGTTTTGCATAGCTTGGATCGATTGAATCCAGCTCCAGTAGGTGAACCAGGCTATAGTCAAGCTAACATATTTTCTCTTCTTCTCACAAAAGCTAGCTCTAGTGTTATTATCTCCGTTCACAATATAAGATGTTTTAGCATTTTTTTCAATGTACATGTCTAAATTTATATCTAGACATATTTTGTATATATCTATATTTTATTTTGGTTTGAATCTACATAACATGTACAACACCTACAACATCTTATATTGTGGAACGGAGGAAGTACTATTTTTTTTTTTGTAAACACGTCAAAAGATTTGCATTTTCATACTCGCATGTTGAAAAGGCTTTTCACAGATTTTATTTAATGTTTTAGACTTTAGTGAGAAGAAGATAAGAGTTGTCTAGTTTAAAGAAAACTGATTGAAAACTGATACAAAACACACCACGTGGCTCTGAAACCGCATCCTAACCCGAGTCGACGACTAATTCACCCACCAACAAAGTCGATACCTAAACGTCCAGACACAACAACGACCGAAGCAAACACACGAATCTGTTACTATGAAATCCACGTCAGACCCGAGGCCGCTCCCCCACACGAGTCGACTACCAAATCATAGCGACTAAAGCTGACACTCTAACATCTCAACGCAACATGGTAGAGACGATAGACCAGTGCAACCGCTTCGACATTCACGCCGGGCCCATGGCCAAGCCGATTGTCGGATCCATTTTACATGTACCCTTAATTTCCTACTAATTTGGCTCTTTTTCTGGCCAATTTTTCTTTCCGACAAAAAATTGTCCGTCAATATATTCACATGGAAAATAGAGTGGGAGCGAAAGAAAAACACGAGAAAAGATTTAAAAAAATAACAGATAATCTAAAAATGAAAATAAGAATATTTAAATATCGATCCAGAGTAGATTAATCTAAATAACAAATAAAGTCGGTCTAGACTAGTTTAATCTGGCAAATAATATTGTGACGACCCAAAGTAGATTAATTTAAATGTTCGATCATGACTTATTTTTACCGTGTAAATAGTAAAATAGGTCATGTATAATTAGTTTGCATATTTTTTCTCGGCAGAAAAAACTAGCATATATGTTTGATGTGTGCAACCATATACGTAGTTAGTTTTAGAGAATGCTATATTGGGGAAAAATACATAAAGAAGAGAGGGAGAGAGTGCTATAAGCAATAGTACTACGATCGTCGGACAGCTATCGGACATCAATCGTCGGACGTGAAGCAATTCCGAACGCCAAACGCGATCTTGGCGATCACATAAAGAAATCGGAAAAATGAAATCGCACGGCACTGGGAAGGAATCCTAGCCGTAGACTGATCGCCTCGTCAGAATCGCCATCATTGATACGGTCCCGAGCAAGAAGAAGAAACCCCAACACGAAGCGCCACGCCACGCCTCACCTCACCTCACCTCACCTCACTCGCTCGCTGACCAACCAGGAGCCCAGTCCCGCCTCGTCGCCGGATCCCACGGACGCCGGCGCCAGGGCGAGCAGCCAGGGAGGGAATGGACGACGGCGGGATCCAGGAGGAGCCGCCCTCGTCGGCGGCGCGGCCCCTCAGGCCGACGCGCTCGGGGGGCGGCGGCTCGCGGTGGGTGGACGGCAGCGAGGTCGACTCCTCCGAGTCCACGCACTGGTCGCTCGAGGACGAGCGCTCGCTGCGGGGCCTCTCCGCCGCCGAAGAGGACGAGTACGCGGGGGCCGTGCTGTCGCGGAAGTCCTCCTCCGGAGGCGGGTTCCGCCGCAGGCTGGCGAAGCGGGCCAAGAGGGTCGACTCCCTCGACGTCGAGGCCATGTCCGTGCGCGGCGCCCACGGCCACGGTAACACGGTACGTTTCTTAACTCCGATGTCCTGGTGATCCGCGGATTGATTTGGGGGCCTCTTTTTTTTTTGTGAACTGAAGTTTGTTTAGAGTGTTGTAAAATGAAGCGACCTTTGACTTCTTCCCAATTCTCGAAAGTATCATCCTAGGACATATGGACCGATCGGCGTTCGCCCTAGATTAACTGAGGATGTAGTCCTGAATCACGATGAACTTGCTCTGCCATTTTGGTTGGACATTAGGATCGGCTATGCGTGCACCTTCATATGTTCAGTACCTGTAACTGTCTGAGTCGAGGAAACATGTGCTAGTCAGATAGTACTTTTCTACCACATGCCATGAATCGATTTACCCTAGGATTGATCCCCCTTAGCTGAACCTTGCACCAGGATATGTCGTGGATGAGCACCGTCGCGATGGCATTTCAAACCCTCGGGGTTGTTTACGGTGACATGGGTACAAGCCCTCTGTATGTCTTCAGCGACGTGTTCAGCAAAGTGCCCATCAAGTCGGATGTGGAGATCCTCGGAGCGCTTTCGCTGGTCATGTACACAATAGCGTTGATCCCTTTTGCGAAATACGTATTTATAGTGCTGAAAGCTAATGACAACGGCGAAGGTGAGATGCACAATTTGTAGACTGTCAGATGCGTATGCTCTTGTCCAAAGTAGTTTTGGCTTACTGACTGTATCTCTAATGCTTCGCAGGGGGCACGTTTGCATTATACTCGTTGATTTGCAGGTATGCAAAAGTTAGCCTGTTGCCGAATCAGCAGCGTGTTGATGAAGATATTTCTAGTTTCCGACTTAAGTTGCCTACTCCTGAGCTTGAGCGTGCTCTCTGTGTCAAAGAATGCCTAGAAAAGAAGCCACTCTTCAAAAACATTCTCCTGTTCTTGGTTCTGATGGGGACTTCCATGGTGATTGGAGATGGCATCCTCACTCCATCAATGTCAGGTGCTTCATATGCACCCTGTTTTGTCTTTATTTCTTCTATCAACAGAGATTCTGCAATTTATATCCTCCTCGAAAATGCACTATTGCTGATCCTCCTCTCGTATTTTAAATGTATCCAGTTATGTCTGCTGTCAGTGGTCTTCAGGGTCAAGTTGCTGGATTTGACACAGGTATGGTACTTCATATGTGAAGATCACAACAGTAGACTTATGTCCTATCATTAGATCATTGCCTAAATATTAAACTATCTTTTTTCGTTTAATCCAACTTTCCAAAGCCACAAGAAAATGAATGTTTTCTTCATCTTCTTCCGCAGATGCTGTTGTAATTGTTTCCATCCTGGTTCTTCTGCTATTGTTCAGCGTCCAGAGGTTTGGAACTGGCAAAGTGGGGATCATGTTTGCTCCTGTGTTGGCTTTGTGGTTTCTTAACTTGGGCTCCATTGGAATATACAACATAGTTAAGTATGACACGTCAGTTGTGAAAGCATTCAATCCAATGTACATCTACTACTTTTTCAAGATGAACGGCGTAAAGGCATGGTCAGCTCTTGGTGGTTGTGTCTTGTGCATCACAGGTATTTCCTTACTCCAGCATCGACCGGCCTCTTAATACAGTTTTTGTTTTTCCGTACCCCTACAAGGAAGCGTTAATGTTACTGAATTAACAATCACAACACACTCATTTCCTGTTGTAATTGCAGGAGCTGAGGCAATGTTTGCTGATCTGGGCCATTTTACTGTCAAATCAATACAGGTTAAGATATTTATTTACTAGTCAATTGAGATACATCTTTTCCTGATCTTACTGTGTGATTAAATATATGTGTACGCCTTCTTATCAGACCTAAATTGATATTTCCTTTTGTTTGTCCCAGTTAGCGTTTACTGCTGTGGTATTCCCTTGCCTTCTTATTGCTTACATGGGCCAAGCTGCATATTTGATGAAACACCCACTTGCTGTAGAAAGAATATTTTATGATTCTGTACCTGGTAAGGTGTTCAAATGGCATAAATACACCATAGTGTCTAGGTTATTATCACTCAAAACAATTGCCCATTTGATGTACCTTTGTTTATGTTGTTCTTTTATTTGCAAAGCAGAAGTTCTGTTCTGGCCAGTATTTGTGATAGCTACACTTGCTGCCATGATTGCCAGCCAAGCTATGATATCTGCAACCTTCTCTTGCATAAAGCAGGCAATGGCTCTTGGTTGCTTTCCTAGAATCAAAATAATCCATACCTCAAAGAAAGTAATGGGTCAGATTTACATACCTGTGATGAATTGGTTTCTCATGGTCATGTGCATCATTATTGTGGCCACTTTCAGGAGTACTAATGATATCGCCAATGCATACGGTAAGTGCTTTTGTCTTTAGGAATTTACATCATTATCTTCTTGTTTTAGCATCTAGAATTTATATCTTCGTTGGGGTTGTGTTGTGGTGTCGGACAAAACTCTGTAGTGCTGATTCCTCTTACTAGAAATCAGGGAGAAATCCCTTTTATAATTTTTTCTAAAACCAGCCTTTTGGCATGGCCATAACAGACCATGGTGCACAACAATCAGCTGATGGCCAGTTACTGCTCATAGACATTGCATATGATATTATTTATCCTAAACAATGATATTATTTGTTTCTCATATGATTATGTAAAAAAAATCCAGGCATTGCTGAAGTTGGAGTCATGATGGTTAGCACAGCACTGGTAACCTTGGTGATGCTTCTTATATGGCAAACCAACTTGCTCCTTGTTTTGTGCTTCCCAATTGTTTTTGGTGCAATTGAGTTCATTTACTTGACTGCCGTTATGTCAAAGCTGCTAGAAGGAGGATGGTTACCACTTGCTTTCTCAACATTGTTTCTCTTCATAATGTATACCTGGAACTATGGAAGCGTCTTGAAGTACCAGAGTGAGATGCGTGGGAAGATATCCCTGGACTTTATTCTTGACCTAGGATCAACACTTGGCACAATAAGAGTTCCAGGTATTGGACTTGTGTACAATGAGCTGGTCCAGGGAATCCCATCGATCTTTGGCCAACTGTTGGTCACACTGCCAGCAATGCACTCCACGATCGTCTTTGTTTGCATCAAGTATGTCCCTGTCCCATATGTGCCGCTTGAAGAAAGGTTCTTGTTCAGAAGGGTTGGCCAGAAGGACTACCACATGTTCCGTTGTGTTGCACGGTATGGTTACAAGGATGTTAGGAAAGAGGACCATGGCTTCTTTGAGCATCTTTTGGTTGAAAGCCTGGACAAATTTCTGAGGAGGGAAGCCCAGGAACTCGCGCTTGAGGTGAGCACAATGGAGGCAGAGCGTGACGATGCATCTGATGTGGCCGAGATACCTCCATTTCGTGCTACTGCTGCTGGTGATCTGCACGTCCCACTGCTTTCTGATCAGAGATTGGGTGATGACAATCAAATGATGGGCACCGAAGGCAGCGTTCCTTTGCTCCCCTCTAGCTCCATCCCCCCAGAAGAAGACCCCAGCTTAGAGTATGAGCTTGCGGCACTGAGAGAAGCCATGGCGTCTGGGTTCACATATTTCTTAGCACACGGCGATGTGAGGGCGACGAAGCAATCATTCTTCACAAAGAAGTTCATCATCAACTATTTCTACGCCTTCCTAAGGAGGAACTGCAGGGTTGGCACTGCAACCTTGAAGGTGCCTCACTCGAACATCATGCGTGTGGGGATGACGTACATGGTCTGATGGGGCTCTGCTGCGATTATGCTGCAAGACTGAACCTTGTTTTCTTATCTTGTCTTCCACAAGAGCTTATAGTTTAGGGATTGTACCGCCGTAGTGAACAAAGTCACTGCAGCTTCTGGCCAACTGCTCAGCATTTTAGTTGCAGATTTGGCTGTATTTGTACCCAAATTTATTCTTTCCAAGCTCTTGGTCGACTTTGTGTATGGTATGGACGAAGATTTGCATGGGTAAGTAGATCGACTTGATCTTCTTCAGTCAATCTTGATCCTTGCCGCTTGCCAGAATTACAATGTTATCTTGGAAGGAAGACAAAGTGGGTTTTTTCTGCTAGTACACATGAAACCTGACTTTAATTTATGAAAGCTAGGCATACTGCAGCAATCAGAGTTGCAGCTTCCTCCCGTTCAAAGACTCGATGCTGTTCTTAAAATCTAAAAACATATTTTTTTCTTAGCATAGGAGTATGGCAGTAGCACCAGACTTCTTCCATATAAACTGAAGTTCCATACAGAGTACAGCATGGGAGCCAGCCAACTGTGTTTCAGACATGCTCAGACTAGTTCCATTCTGTGCCATGTGCTTCTAAATTATCACGATGTGCATGAAAAAGAAAGCAACGAAACAGCCTGGGATAAGTGAACATAGGATAAAATCAATCACGAACGGATATTTTTTGTCAATGCAACTACTTTAGCTAGCCGGCATATGGTGGCGATCCTATTCAGAACACAAAGATGTCAAAGAACACTACGATAATATATCGTGTCTGCAGAGGAAACATAAATACAATGATCAGACTGTTAACAAATGCACCTAAACATGTATGAGCGAGATGCCTCGGTTATATCGTTGACTATTGGGGTGTTAAGCCGCCGGCATGTGCACCTTTGGATCTCCGAGGTGGCGTTTTAGAAGAACAAGATTGCAGGATTTCGTGTGGATATGATAGTCAGCCTCAGCCAGTGGCATGCCTGAGATTTTATCCAACCCGGGGAGATGCCGTTATACTAGACTGTTGGTCACCAGTGTCGTTCGCCTGCAAAGGTGAGAGGGCTCGCTGCCTCGTGCTTCCACCGCGAACTTGCTGCTTACTCTAGCTGACATAGCAGTTGAATCAGTACGTACATGACCAACATGATAATAATCTCACAAGTTTTTAATAAACATGGAAACAGAGCAAACCAAGAGGAGTAACATGCTTAGACTGAAAGCACGGATCGACTCCCGGTGTTATCCAATTCCAGTCTGACAGTAGGAGTACAAGTGGAGCGAGGCAAGCACGGCCGATTAACCTCGTGCGGTCGGCCGGGTTTGACTTGAACGCACATGTAGACGGTAAACGGGCAAACAGAGCTAACTCTTGCTGTCTGTATCTTAGCACGCTGATCTGGCACCGTTGGAGGAGCCCATGAGCCAAACCAGGAATCGGACGCTTGCTGCGAAGTGGACGTGACCGAGAGTCCGAGAGTCAGCACGAGCGCGCGGTGTCAATGCGTTTGTCCATGGCGTCGGACTTTTCGGTCCATGGCCGGTCAGATGCTGCAACACGATGGCACGACGCTCGCTAGGAACAAACGTAACGGTCACCCGTGCCCGCCAGTGTCGATCATGATGCAATATTGGTTGTCCATTATTCTGTTACTTGTCTTTGAGTAGATGGTTTTAAGTCAAAATTAAGGCGATGGCGAAAGAATTGGGTTAGTCGGACTATCGAGGGGATATATGCACGACGTGCCTTGGTTTAGGGCGGCGCGTCGAGGTGGCTATCTCCTTAGGCTCTATCTTGAGATTTTATGTGAAATCCCGTAAATCATTGTGGCATAATGATGTGATAAGATACATCTACGATGATTAGAAGTGTAATAAGCAACAATTTTCATCATTACGGTTCTGACGTACCGGTAACATTTCTGCTCAAGTAAGTAGCCAGTGTATCTTTTTTTAGGGAAGTAGCCAGTGTATCTTTTTCCAATACATAATAGATACACTAGTTGGACGGCGAGCTCGCTCCTCGATGACGAGGTAGAAGAGGACAACAGACTTGAGCTACGCCACAACGAGCTTGTGCTCCTCCTCGACGGGTTCAAGGAGGCGCTGAGCATTGGCGTCGCCGTGCTCTCAGCGGCAAGGAGAGCCGCATCGGTTTTGCGGCACCGCTTGATGCGGGGCAAGATATATATGCTCGTTGAGCACATCAAAGCCAACCTACTTGAGGCGCCCGCCGCTCTAGGAGCGCCACTCACGGTCCCGCACTTGCGCGGGCGTCATAGCGTGGCTCGTTCGGCACTACCACCACGGCCGTCGTCGTCCACCACAACCTCTACAGCCTGCACGGCAGGAGAACTTCCTACCTGTGCGTTGTGCGAGCGATTGGCAACACGACTCTCCTCGATGAAGGGGAGGCACAACTTGCGTAGGCCATTCCAATTCGACACCCGGCGGCGGTTGCTCTTGCTAGCGGCGGAGGGGATCGAGGGAGGTGGGGGAGGCTTACCCAAAATTACCCGCAATCCTCACATGATCCCCTCCGCCTCCGCAATCCTCAAAATTATCGGGTACCCACTAAATCGCCCACAACCGTGGTGATTTAGTGGGTACCGTATAATTTTCTACTAGAGATTGTCTAAGAAGAGTAGAGTTTCAAGAAAAAAATTGTGAACCAGTAGGGCTTCGAAGTTATCATGTTGTTTTTCTCATGTTAGTCGATGTTCTCATGTGGCAGCTCATGTTTTGGCTAGATCATCTGAACATGACCTAGGGTCCTGCCGATTTAATGTTGTCCTTGATGCGATCAGAACAATCGTTGATTGAATGAAACGCAGCCGCCCTTTCCAACAAAAATCACGGGAAGCTCTTCAAGTCGTCCTGTGTACGTGTGACTCGAAGCTGTAGCTCTAGGCTCTAGCTACTGCACGAGGGCGTGAGTTGAGCCGCATTGAGGGTGTAGGCGTCAATGGCGTCAGTGCATCAGTTCAAACACTACAACTTGCAATCACACATCAAAGTGGAGGCTAATTAAAAATGATTAAGTTGCAAGTTGCGTTCTCCTCTTGTATTTTTCATTTCCGATCTTCCTCCTCGCGTCCGCCGATCCACTTCAGTTCGCGAGCAACAGGATAATCTCACTAAGTTTTTAAAATGCAGAAACGGAGCGAACCAACAGGAGTAACATGCTAATGAAACTTGGGGTTGACTAATTCGAATCCCGCGCTATCCAGTCTACTACCTACAACTAGCTAGTACAGGTTGAGAGCGAAGCAATTAAGCACGGCTGATTAGCATCGTGTGGTTGGGGTTGGCTGGGTTTGACTTGAGTGCACATGAGAGCTAACTTTTGCTGTCCGTATCCTAGCACGCTGATCTGGCGCCGTTGGAGCTGCCAAACCATGAACCGGACGTGCAACCGCTTGCCGAAGTGGACGTGACCGCCCGTCCGTCCCTCCGTGCCGAGAGTCAGTTAGTACGAGCGATGCCAATGCGGCAATGCGTCCGTCCATGGCGCCGATCATTAGAGAGAAATCTCCACCGGCGCTGTGCAGATGCATTTGTCACGACCCCAATAACAACAGTTTTGCCAAACGTGACAAATACCGCGTCCGATAACCCCGTCAAGCTTCCGATCTATAGAGACCGGTGTGCCGGACAACCGTGGCAACTCACGCATCGTCTTATCCCGACAGACGGGCCACCCTTATCAGTGACTCAACCGACCGTCAAATACGATTGACGCGGTCATCATGCGTAATAACGTCATCGGAACCGTCACCGGATTTATAAGCTTTCTCGTGACGCGTTCCCCGGCTTCACGCCAGGCCCTCCTCAACCCCTTTGCCATTGCTCTCCCACTGTCCCCCTCTCTTCTCCCATTTCTGCCTCACGAAGGACGAGGAGGTGGTGGTGGCCGAGAGCCCGAGAATCATCTCCTTGTGTCGTCGAGCATGTGTCTGCCACAAGGCTCGAACATCGGCCTGGGAGGCTTGGCAATCCCGCCGCTCCCCACAAACGACAAGGAGTGGTGTGCCGGCCTTCGGGGTCACCGCTCGACATGTCATGCCGAGTCAGCTAGCGGACCCGGAGTATGAGGAGGCCATCCCAAACTGTTCGGGGACCTCATCGACGCAACGCAAGCGTCGGTGTCTGTACGACGTGTTGGCGCTCCCTGGGTTCAATCCTCAATCCTAACCGTGGCAGTTGACGTGGATCGGGCTGCCCAGTCGTTATCGCGATGTTCATTGCAGCTTACTTTTAAATATTACATAGTTGTATCGGTTTATATTTCTTCAAATCTGAAAAGGAACTTCTAAATTTGAATGAAGTCCGCCATTTTAGTTACATTTTTTACTTCAATTTTCTTTTGAAAAAAATCTATCAAGCGGTGATGGGCAGTCGATCCCAATAGTATGACAACGTGTGCCAATGCTTGCAGTTTCTAAAGCACTTGTGAGACTGGCTACTGGTCACACCGGTGGAGATGCTCTAAGGACATCTCCAGTGGCCCGACGCATTTTGGGAGCAAACCGTGTCTGATTTGGTCCGTTTACGTCGGGTCGCGGACAGAAAATCGGCTGTGTCTGCCCCCCTCGTTCGTTTGGGTCGCTCGCCAGCCCAGCGACCCGACGTATTTGGGCGCTCGGCTATTTTTTTTATCAGCTTTTTATGAAATATTTTGCATTGTTCCGTAGGCGAAAGGGGCGTGCCGCGTTGTGAAATGATGGCACGACGCTTCATCACCCAAGACTTTTGGTTCTCGGCCATGTTGGTGGTGTCCACGAACATGATCTCCCTCTCCTCGGCCATGATCTTGGCCTCGGCCTCAAATGCCTTTGTCTTTGCCAAGCTCTTTTCAACTTCAATTGTCTTCTTGGTTAGGTCAAAGAATTTAGTGCATGTGGCCTCTTTCTCGTGACGCTTCTTCTCCTCCCTTGCGGCAAGAGTCTCCTCCTTGTTGGCCATCCACCCATTCAAAGTCTCGGTCAATGCAAGAGCGGTGGCATCCCTCTTCATGTCGGATGCCGAGGCCTTGTGACCCCTTGGCCTACGGGGGAGAGTGGCCTTGTCACCGTCCTCATCTTCTACGGCCACGGTAACCGACGCTCGGCCATTTTTCAAACTGTTCTTGTAGCTTTTATATGTTTGCTTCCATTTCTAAAAGCCCTTGAGCACCCGCCAACAATGGATCAAGTGATAGGACTTGCCATCATGGGCGGTCTTGAAGTACTCCAAGCCAAGGCAATCTACATGGACCATGGAATGGTGACCACTCACGACAACAAACAATGGAGCTTGGCATTTCACATGAGAAGGACAAGGACGTACCGTGTCGACGTCGCTGATGCTGGACTTTGGGCGGTTCATGACATGCTCATAGGCGCCGCAAAACTTGTTGGTCTCTTGTTGGATGATGGACCATCGTTTTTTAATAGAAATTTGGCCGCGGTCGCTGTGGATGTTGAAGGGCTTGAGTTGACGACGCTCATGGAAGTCGACGGTCACCCTCTTCCTATAGGCCTTGCCCTTTTGCTCGGCACCGACAATGGCGTTTATACTCATTGCAAGCCAAGACCGGCAAAGGCACTTGTCCTCCCTGTTTGTATAGCCCGCGGTCTTCTTCGATATCTTCTTCGTCGCGGCGGTGGCGGTGGCCGGAAGCTCGGCGTCCGGGTCGGCATTGTCCTCACTTCCATCTCCCCCTTGGCCATCGTTGAAGAAGGTCGTGGGGATGGTCGATCCCACGTCGAAGAGGGGCTGCCCCTTGATGTCGTATGCCTCGGCCTGGGTGCTTTCCGTCCCAATGTCTACATGGCCGCCGTCGTTGATTATGCCGAACATGAAGCCCTCGCCGTCTTCGGAATAGAACTCTTACGTTCAATTTGGTGTACCACCCTTAATACATAATAAATGAACGTAGGACAAGTAAGATGGATCATACCGGATCGGTCGGGGTCGGGGCGGCCCTTTCCTCGAACATAACATGGGCATTCAGGGAACTCGCCGGTGGCCCATCCCGAGTGCGTTTGCGAGCCGGCTGGGCAGAGTCCATAGGCGCATGGGTGTGGTAGAGATCGATTGGCGACACGCCGCGACCTCGTCCATCATCAGCGGAATCATCAGCGGCAGCTCCGACGACGACGATCAAGCGCCACCAAATCAGGACAACGTGTGGGCCTGTGGAACCGGAGCACCATCGGACCGTTAGACTAGATTTTTACCGACCCCAGATATTACCGTCTGCGGTCCGTTTACGTCGGGCCGCTGAAGATGCCCTGACACACTGGCCACGAACCAATGTACCGGACAGACACCCGTGCGTGCAGTGTTTGCCCGAATCTATTATATACTAAAAGTAAAATGAGTTAGTTTTTCGAGACGCCAGTTAATCCACATCCCCTTAATTAATATTGACTCTTAGATCTAAAATTAATGGTTGAGATTAAATTGATAGTTGCGTAACACGATTGTTCCAATTAAATAGTACACAAGGTACGTGTCAATGTGGTACACTTCAAAAGGTGATCCGTATATTTTTCAAACAATAAAAAAGATTGGGAATTAAGAGTCCACGAGTCCACGTGTGAGAATAGGACTCCCATAGGACTGCACCAATCTTATCTAATCAACTGTAATACATCACGTACACAACATGGATCCAGGTTTAGGAAAAAAGTTGGATCCAATGCATACGCACATATGTAATGGTAGTTGGAAAGCTGATTCATTAAAGTGTACTACTAATACACAGGTTTTAAATAGAGACACCACATTAAGTCACATTATTATTAATTTTGATAGTTAGATCTGAAATATACTGTTAAGATTTAATAAAAGATTGATAGCAACGTAACATTTTAATCATCGGTACAAGTCGGTTGTCGTCCATGGACAAAAATGTTGTCACGTGTAAAGCAACCGACCGCCTGGCTTAAAAAAAATTGTGTGGATCCAGCGCATACAAAAAACAAATATGCTAGCAATGGAAGAAAAAAAGTTAGACAACAGCTAGCGATCGATCGTGTTGATATACTAAGTTTTTTTTTTAAACACAGTACAAATACATACGCTCAAAAGTTTAACTTATACTCTCTACGATAGGAATTGGTTGCTATACTGTTAAGATTTAATAAAAGATTGATAGCAACGTAACATTTTAATCATCGGTACAAGTCGGTTGTCGTCCATGGAAAAAAATGTTGTCACGTGTAAAGCAACCGACCGCCTGGCTTAAAAAAAATTGTGTGGATCCAGCGCATACAAAAAACAAATATGCTAGCAATGGAAGAAAAAAAAGTTAGACAACAGCTAGCGATCGATCGTGTTGATATACTTAGTATTTTTTAGAAACATAGTACAAATACGTACAAATACATACGCTCAAAAGTTTAACTTATACTCTCTACGATAGGAATTGGTTGCCATAAATTTATCTAAATATGGACGTATCTACGAAGACTAAAAAAGAGTCAAGATATATTTAGACAAATCTGTGTCAATTATTTTCGAACGGAGAGTTACTACATCCATTTTTAGACAAATCTATGTCAACTATTTCTGAAAGTATAGATTATATATAAATAATGTGCATGATTGAGAAGACTATGTCATATTGACATACTTATAATACACCGTCGTTTGAAAAAGCTAGCACTATTGGCTCGATGTGACAGAAACAAAGACTCATAATCGAGAAAATAATTGTCGACAATTATACAGATTGGAATCCAATCACTGTTTGTCTATAAAATAAAAATAAAATGACAAGCCACAAGAACAATTGGTACCCGATCACTGCCCGATTAGCCTTATCCACTTCAAAACACTACGATTAGACAAATCCAAAGTGTCAATCATTTTCGATCAGAGTTAGTACTACATCCCTATTCAGAAAAATTTGTGTTAACTATTTCCGGACGGAGGGAGTACATATAAATATGCGAGCATGAGTGAGAAGACTTAATAAACACAAGATAAATACAATTTTTAAAAACATTAAGTATGATGTAGGTATATTCATGAGCATACTATGACCATGTATATACCTATAATACACCGTCTGTTGAAAAAGCTACCACTATTGACTGGCTATCGATAGAAACAACAATGCTTAGTCGAGAATGTAGTCGTCTACAGTTATACAAATATGGCTAAAGGGGAAGTTTAATTATAAAAATAAAATAAAAGACAAACCACAAGAACAATTGGTACCGGACCATTATCCGATGAGTGTTGATCTATTGGGGAACACCAAAGATTAGGCGAATTCAATATGATTTTATTTTGTATGACACCATCTCAACCCGATGACATGTTCATGAAAAACACGACAACTTAACATACCTAAACAATTAGTGAATGAGATCACTACATCCATATTTAGACAAATTTGTGTTAACTATTTTCGAACGGAGGGAGTAATATACGAGCATGATTGAGAATACTTCATAATCACAAAATAAATACAACTTTAGAAGCATTGAGTACGATGTAGGTATATTCGCGAGCACAAAACGACCAAATGTATGGACATACTTATACTACACTGTCCGTTGAAAATGCTTCCACTATTGGCTCGCTATCGACAGAAACAACGATGATCGAGAATGTATTCGTCTATAATTATACAGATACAGATAAGACTAAAAGGGCGATGTTTGATTATAAAAATAAAAAAATACAATCCACGAGAATAATTGGTAACGCCCCACTGTCCAATGAGTCTTGATCTATTTGGAAACAATAAGGATTAGACGAATTCAATAGATATTTTTTTCTGTATGACACCATATCAACCCAATGGCATGTTCATAAAGAACACAACAACATAAATACCTAAAATATACTTAGGAGATCGATTAGTTCCTCTCACATCACTAAGAGCCTTTTATCTGTTATCGAGGATGAATTAAGCTTGATAGAAATTGAAACAATTTTCTTTTGGTGACAAAGAACTTCAGAGATGGGAGCAAAGGAAATTTTGAAGTTACAGAGACGTCTACTTTATAAGGTGCCATGACTATTTTTACTATTCAAATCCCAAATTTATTACTTCAATAAAAGTATGCTAAGTAAGTACAATATGGTAGAGAAATAGTCAAAAGTTTCCAGAAAAACTAAACATCCGATCATCATTCTAGCACACCCTTTTTTATTTGTAGATCATACACAAAAGAAGTTTATAATTAAACAAGATGAAATCAAACATATCATCTTAATTGTGTCGGCAAAAGTCAAATGTTAATGGATTTTCATAGTTGCATTAAGAAAGTACAGATTAATATGCCATGGTATGTATACCGTACCGTCTTATAGATCTTCTAAAGTTTATAAAGTAAGTAATACAACTTAATCTCTTCAGAACCAAAAGTTTTCATGGGTTTACTTCAACCTCATACGTTTTTGCGAGAAACTTTATTTCCTATCCTATTCTTAAATATTAATATGAGACATCATTAAATATGCTAATTAAGTTGTAGAAAAAATTATGACTAATGAAGAAGTTAGAATAACGTTTTTCATAACAACGTAGTGATGTTTCATAAAAATCACTTGGTCAAAAAGTTGATTTGGCAGGGAGAGAGTTACATCATCCAAATCAAATAATTTAGCCAAAAGTATTGATCATTATGAGGATACGACAAAAAACTATAATAACATGATGGTTAGAGTTTTGTGGTGCAATTAAAACATTATTTGTGAGATGACTTATGATAATTTGGTGACCGGCTATGTACCATCCAATTACCTTTTTTAAATAATATAATATGTTATATGAAACTATAGTAAACATGCCCATGCGATGCAACGGGATACTAAATGTATGGTCGCTAGAGACACATAAATTAAATTCTTGTTAGCATGATAAGTGAACCTTGTTAAATGACCTTAGGGATGATGATAAAGATCGTAGCGACAAGTACATAAGGCTAGTGTGGTTCCTAAAAAGAATATAATCTTAGAGAGTGAACCAAATCCAAAATAAAATTACATATTCCTGATCCCCAGAAAGAATAAGCTTACAAGACGTTCTTCAACAACAATCACATGCAAGATTCAATTTTTTAGCATCTGCATGGATTGATTCACTAAATAGAGTTATATGCATTTCAATTTCGAGCACAGCATAAGGACCAGTCCCTTTCACCTATATAAATGAAAATACCTCAATACACCCACAAACAAAATTAGATCCCAAAATGCATGTAAAATTATCACGGCTTCAACTCAACTTTTGTTCAAGACTTTAAGTTAAATGATTATACAGTTTCAGATTGGCAGGACTGATACACTCTATGAAGCATTATGCCACCTAATTATTTCTATATTATTTAATTTCTGGTTAATTTTGTCCTAACACTTGTAGAGTTATGTGCAACTTACCCCATACATGTTCAAGTACTATTGCAAGTTCATAGTTAGAATCAATTGTTGATAGAATTGTATCTGCTTTTTAAGCAAGTGTATCCAACTACGATATAATTTTGCATGGCAACATAGCGAACCGTTTTTTTCCCTTTGCAACACGACACATGGCATTTGCAATCTGCCCAATCAGATTGCCTCCTAGGAAGTAGGCAAGGCATTGCCATTAAATCCCAATTAGCTATGGAGAATCAGCAGTTCTCAATTTACTGTATGTTTTCTACAAATGAAACTGCACAACGATCAGTGAATCGGCAAATGTATACCTCTATGAGTTGTACTACCTAAAATGATCTTTATCCTATTTTATACACTCCAGAGTCTAGACACTCACGGTGTCTGTCACATCTTGAAAGATAAATTTGTACCATTTACATGTCTCATAAATAACTACTTTGCAAGCGGCTCTCTTGGAGTCCTGGACTCAATGTAAGGGCTAGGCTTTGAGAAGACGGAGTGATCAGAGGTTAGCACAAAGTGGAACCCTGGTGGAGTGACCACAACGGTGAGGATCTATAGCCGACACCATGGATGCAAAAACGATTTGGCAAAATTTTGGAGTAGCCAGCTGTCTGAACTGGGGCAGGAGGTCTGACCTGGATGACAATTGACAAGGCCTTCAGGATCACCATTGTCTTGTGCAACCAACGCGCCGTACTCTTTGGGCCCTCGAGGACCGTGTCACTGATGTGTCCGTACACCTAGTCGCCTTCATTCAGGTTCTTCGCCTGGCTGTGGATCGATGCCTGTAATCCGGCGCGACGCTCACTCGCTGCACGATGGCCTTCCCCGCGCGGTGCTCAGGCCGCCCCTCCCCTAACGTCACCAACCTCCCCATCGCGATGAGGGAGAGAATGCTGCGGGATGTGGTCTGGCGTGGCAGGAGGAGGAGCAAGATTGGATTTTTTTTACTCCTCTGAGCTTCGCCGCCGCTGCCTGTTGCCTGCCTGCGGTCTTCTCCGCCGGAGAGCACCACACCGCAAAGAGTAGCGGAGCACCGCAGAGAGCAGCAGCCACGCCCCTTGCCCAGCCACAGCAGCACTGCAGCAGGAGGGACGCAATAGCGTAGCAGACACGGCCGCTCCCCATTGGCGCCGGAGAGCACCACCATCCCCGCCCTTGTGACAACAGAGATGGAGTGCTGGATCTACGAGCAGGAGAGGCCGAGGCCTTCGAGTGTGAGCCGCGCCCACCTGCGCAGGTGACGCCGCGCCACGCCGGAGTGCTGGATGGATGGCCTGGTGGAGGCGTTCCAGCTCGCCAGCTCTCCGGCAGGGTGCCCGACGCCGTGCGGGCTCGTGTCTGACGCCGCGCCACGCCGGAGTGCTGGATGGGGATGGGCTGGTTGAGGCGTTCTAGCTCTCCAGCAGGACGCCCGACGCCGTGCTGGCTAATGTCTGACGCCGCGCCACGCTTCCGTTGACGAGCTCGACGGACAGACACCCAAGCGTGACTTCCTGTCTGTGTTGTGCTGGGGAGAGATGGGGCAGGAGATATGGTGGAGGTGGCAGCGGATATGTGGCTCGCGCGCGGCCGCCGGCAACCTCCTGGCGTGAGGCGAGGCTGGCTCGTGCGTGGTAGGTCTGCCCGCCGGCAGCCTCCTGGCGTGGGGAACTGGGAAGGGGATCGATTCTGCCTATCTATCTAAAATAAAAGACGAACCGTTATTCTATTAGTCGGTGCCAATGGCGTAATAAGTAATTCCGTGGGAGGGTAAAATCGTCTAAAAAAAGGGTCGACGAAAATTTTGGCAGAAGCCTTACTGCTTTTATTATTAGGTATAGATATAGATATAGATGAGCCATGTTAGTCGATGTAATCATTTTTACGTAAGAAAAAGAACTTGTATCACTCATAGAGTAAAATGAATGAGGGATGACAGGAAGAGAATAAAAATATGTACTAAAATAGCACTACCTCCAGTTAAAAGTAACCAGGTTTATAGAACATGTGAAATGGATTTTTAAAGAAAATATTAGAGCGCCTATATTCCGTAAATTCAAAATCACATGTGTGTGTGATTTTTCTTCAATAATTTCCAACCATCACTTGATGTTCTTATTTGTACTTCGGTATTTTTCCATTATCTATAAGAGCTCAAATTTAGTACATGAACATATTCAATACATCGAGATGATGCCCTCGCATTTGCGAGGGCCAACTTGCTAGTTCATGATGAAGATGCATTGGTGGTCCATGCATGATTCCGTGCCCCGCCGCTGTTAGGTTCGGTTTCGGAAACTGTTTCTACAAGCTCCCACGGAACAAGTATCCTTCGTACGTGTGGAGAACAACACTGCCACGGTCCTCGTCTGCGTACAGGTAATCAGGTATACGGATGGTCCACCCCCACTGTGATATGGCGATCGATGGGTCGGCTGGATTTGGACGGAGCAATGGAGCATTCTCTCGCCGGTGCCGTGGATGTACCCAACGGCCCCTCACGCGCCGGTCTAGCTCGCTCGCCTTCAATGGCACGCCACCGTGCTGAGCCGTCTTTGTCGCGGCCACTTCGTCGGAGAGGCCGGCAAGCAAGCAAGAGGAAACAGCAAATGCACACTAGGTCCGTAGATCGCTTGTCCCCGCCGGCAGGCACCCGTCGGCTCCGGCCCAACCACCTCCAACGCTGACATGCTGCTCCGTCTCAATAACTGCCCGCGCTTTCCGTATGTCACAAGTGAGGAGCCGATCGAGGCTGCCTGAGCCCTGAACCCGGCCGATCGCAACGGAGGTAGAAGAAGCTTCACCTTCACGTGGTTCCCCTCATTGCCCGCGCCCTCGCAGGTAGTATCTTCCAACCACCCGTATACTTGGTTTTGGTTGGACGACGCAATAGAAAACGCCGCGCTAACCGCAGCACGGCTCCAGCGGCGAATTGATTACTGGGACTTGGTTAGTAGGGGAGCCAACAATAATAACATATCCCAACAGCAAGACAGACTCACAGACGGAGGAGGAAGACGATCCATCGGAGGAGGATACAATATTGGAGGACGTTCTCATTTGTATCCATCGCGGAAAAGGCTTTAGTGGTACTGGTGTTTGGTAGTAGGAGTAGCTTCTTCTTCTGGTTGACTTCCTGGAGGGATCTTTTGTTTCTTTTTAGGTTTGGTGCCCGATCGTTCCGTCCCAACTGATTCATCCATCTTTGCTTGCTGTCTGGGACTGGGATCGATAGTCCAGTTGTAGTTGTAGTGGATATATAGTTGTGTATTCCTCTTTCTGGTTCTGTCGTGGATATATGCATGAGTGCTGCGAGGTTGGCGAGGAGAGACGGAGAAGCATGGCGCCGGTGAGGAGGTTGTTAGGCTGGCCGTTTCTTGGCCATGAGATCAAGAGCAGCGATGCTTTCTCCGGCCCCCGCGGAGGGTGGTCGACGTCGTTACACGCCTCGGCGCCGGCGGCTGTCGTCGCGAGCCCGGACCCGGGCCCGCCGTCCGCGGCCGCGAGGATCACGCCCGCGGTGCTGTTCATCACGGTGGTGCTGGCCGTGGTGCTGCTCGTCTCCGGCCTGCTCCACGTCCTGCGCCGCCTCTTCCTCAAGACCCACCGCGCCAATGCCAGGGCGGAGGCCGTCGAGCGGCAGCTGCAGCAGCTCTTCCACCTGCACGAGGACGGCGCCGGCCCGGGGCTCGACCAGGCCGCCATCGACGCGCTGCCGGCCTTCGCCTACGCCGAGCTCTCCGCCAAGGGCCGCCAGTTCGACTGCGCCGTCTGCCTCTGCGAGTTCGCCGCCGAAGACCGCCTCCGCCTGCTCCCGCTCTGCGGCCACGCCTTCCACGTCGCCTGCATCGACACCTGGCTCGCCTCCAGCTCCACGTGCCCGCTATGCCGCACCGCGCTCTCCGTCCGCGCGCTCGCCGCCGCCGCGGCGGACAACGCCTCCGCCGAGCCGACGGACATCGAGGAGCAGAAGCTGGAGGACGCGCCGAAGGAGGTCGCCGTCGCGAGCAGCGTCGTGCTCCCCGTCAGGCTCGGCCGGTTCAAAGCCGTGCCGGGCAGCGCCACCGCCGACGGCGGGACGGGCACCAGCAGTCGCCTCGACGGGAGGAGGTGCTTCTCCATGGCCTCCTCGTACCGCTACGTGCTCGCCGACGACAACCTGGTGGTGTCCGTGCACTGGCGTCCCGGCGACGGCATCGCGGCCATGCGTCGACCCGACGTAGCAACGGCGTCGGGCAGCGACCAGCAGGGCAAGAAAGTGTGCGCTGCCAGCCGCGGCGACAGCTTCTCGGTGTCCAAGATCTGGCAGTGGCGCCGGAGCGGCAGGCAGCTCCCGGGCCTCCGCGCCGGCTCCTCGTCCCCGACGGACGACGCCCTTCCGTGGGCGTCACCGGCGAGCACACGCAGCACGAGGCAAGAAATCGACACTTGATACTGATAGAAATCTACACCACACAGTAGTACAACAACACACATGTTCCATTTGTTGATCCGTAGCTAGCAATAAGCATTTCTTGGTAGAATTTTGCTGGTGATTGATCAGTGGATCATGTTTCTTCTGGATATTTTGGTGAATCTTTTTGCCTGCCTAGTGCCTACTAGCATCACAATGTACAAGCAAGCATCATCAGAACTGACATCCAAACTGGGCAACCTAGCTACTCCATACATTTTGTACTGCTAGATAGACCGGAATATTCTCGTTTTTATCATCTTCCTGGACATGTACTGCATGCAAGATCTAGCTAGCATGGGCGCTCATTCAGTTTACTGTGGCCGGGCCGTGTCGTCCCAATCTGAGGTAGTAGTACCAAACACAGCATTATGGCGCTGCGACAGGTGTTCGTCTCGGGTGTCTTCTTCTCACCTGTGCTCCTCCTGTGCGCCATTTAAACCAAACCCACCAAAATCTGAACCGTTTGATACGCTACGCAAATGGTGGTGGCGTCGTCCTGAGATCAATTAAAGAGATCATTTAGGGGGAGTAATGGCTGATGTGCGATCTGAGAGGTGTCCCGGCTAGCTAACCCATCTACTCCTGCCATTCTTCCATGCTCTAGACGGCCGCAGCAGCAACAGAATTAGCTGACTTTAATTGTGCTGTCTCGCGATGCTGCTAAGTTAGTTGCACTGTGGTACACAGTCTGCAGTGATCGACATTGGAGGCTTTGGACTGTTGGATATGTTGAATATAATGATCGGGATCCAACTCCAGTGGGGCTGCTAGCTGCTGCTTCAGCAACTCGTTCGGCACTATATGTGCTAGCGCGTGGGCAATAGTTTTTCTTGGTGATTATGAACTTGTGATTCCTCCTCACTGTTAGTTATTAACTTATCACGATGCATTTTGGTTTGACTAGGGTTACATATGTTTTGTTTAATTGGGTCAAGGAGACAGTGACAGTGCAACTAATCCTTCTTTAGGGATGCAGAGGTAAGCTGTATACTTAAGCATTAACCCGTCAGAGTTGAGTAATGATAAACCCGCAAAAAGAGGTTGAGTAGTGATAAGAACATGTGACCATACGTGGAGGAATATACAATGCACCTGCCGCGCAAAGCAGATAAGGTCAAATTGATGATTAAGGGCCCTTTTGTTTGGGCTGGTGTGGCTGTGGGTGATGTGCAGAAAAGTTGCTGTCCAGGAGAAGCTGTTTTTCTGAGTAAAGGTTTTGGTAAACCAGCTGGCTGTCTGACTATAGATTGTGAAATTGTCTGAAACGTCATTTATATTAATGAAAAGTCGTACCGTTGCTATTTCACGTGCAATAAAAAGTATATGCATCTAAAATTCAACTCAAACTTCATATCATACAATTGTCATTACATAAGCATCACCAATATATAGTTGTCCAAAATACATTTTCACTACATTATACTAGCTAACTCAATTAGTTCCTACGTCGTCTAGAAATGAACAACGTGTTTGCAATGTCGTCACGTGTTCCGTTCATGCCTCTTGTGTGTAGTTCACCTGACACATGATCACTAGGCAAGGTAATTGCTTGCCTCTAGACCTTGGGCATGTAATCCTCATCTGCATCACATCGATCAAATTGCTTATCGCGCAAGTTGGAGTCTCTAATGAAATTGTGAAGCACACAACAAGCAATAATAATTCTCTTCTGTGTAACCAAGTCGAAATGAGGGATGCCCTTCAAAATGCGCCACTTATTTTTCAAGATCCCAAAGATGCGCTCGATGCAATTTCGCAACGATGAGTGGGCATGGTTGAAAATTTCTTCCTTCTTGGTTGACGGCCCTTCTCGACGGAAATCCGGAATATGGTACGTGTTGTTTTTGTAGGGAGCTAGGAATCCCTTTCTGTTTGGATAACCAGAATCAACAAGATAGTATGTACCTACGCACAAGAGAACATTTTTATGAAATATGAAACCAATAATGCATGAAAACACATGTGTAAAATGAAAAATAGAGTAGTACCATCAGGAGAGGTTGGGAACTCCAGTGGATACTTCTGCATGGTGTGTTGCAGAATGCGGTTTACGGAACCTGGCCATCCAGCAACCACAAATGTGAATCTGAGATCAAAGTCACATATCGCTAACAGATTTTGTGACGTGTATACATATCTTCCTGTGTGGTTGACCTCTTCTTCTTTTGCAACTTCGACAGGGATGTGTGAGCCATCAATGGCACCAATGGCACCTTTGAAATGACGGAAAAAACGTGCATCTTGAAGTCTTGGATGCACATCCTTGAAAGTTCGATCCTTTGGTTTTATGGTATCTTTACCCATTTTGTACAAACAATTCAACACCGCTAACAGTAGGCAATGGTGCTTACCTTAGGTTCGTTCGTTCAAAAATCTATAGTAAGTTGGTTCAACAAGATCGTATGCTTACACGATATAATCAACTTTAGTTGAGTGCATAATTAATGAAACGTTCAGCTTATGGTTGCTGAGATGTGTTTTCATGAACATACGATCAACCAAGAATAGTTTTTGGGCCCGACTGGTGCTCAGCCGACTGAGATTTTACGTCATGTTTTTGTTCAAAAATTGTTCACGTTCAAAATTATTCAAATTCGAAAATTGTTCACGTTAAAAAAAATCACATTCAACACTGTTCAGATTCAAAAATTGTTCACATTCAAAAAATGTTTAGATTTGAAAATTGTTCACATTCGAAAATTTTGTTCACATTCAAAAAAAAATTCATACGTGAATATCTTTCAAAATTAAAAATTGTTGACATTCAAAAAATCTGGAAATAAAAAAGCAGCGCGTCTTGGCGCAGATCTAACTGTTACACAGCGTGACTGAGATTTAGTTAAATCTCAGGCGAATTAGAACTAGCAAAACCGATATTTTTTTAGTATACAAGGGTACCGTCTAATCTGCAGCACCGGAAAAATAGGATGCCGTCTAATCTGCAGCAAAATAGGATGCCGAAGAATAGGGAAGCTTGTTAATTAGTCAAATGGTAAAATAAAAATACGTAACTTCCATTTCGTGCCTCACTACTCTGTCTTTCTGCGCGCTCACTATAGGTTTGTTCGTTCAAAAATCTATAGTAAGTTGGTTCAGCAAGATCGTATGCTTACACGATATAATCAACTTTTAGTTGAGTGCATAATTAATGAAACGTTCAGTTTATGGTTGTTGAGATGTGCTTTGATGAACATTTCATGAAAACGGCGAGACAACGACGGTCGTTTTCTACACCGACGGCTTTTTATCGGAGTCGGCAGCCTAACAAAATAGCCGTTGGTGCAGTTTAACCGTCGACGTAGGATAGACTGGGCCCACCATAGCCATCGGCGTAAGCATTTGAGGCCGTTTTACCGTGTAACGGGTACTTGATGGCATAGGCATGTGCCAGTGGTTTCGCCGTCGGCATAGCATTTTCTGCTGTCATATCTTTTTTACCTATGCCAACGACAAAACTATTTTTCATTTAATATGGAATAATTAATATATTTAAATCTGTAAATCATGATTTAACAACTAAAATGTCTAACTTGATTAAAAAACGAGAGGAATCCAAATATGACATAGATATCTTTTTTTTGCATCATCAATAGTTTTAGAAATTTCAACACTAATGTTTTTATTTCCTATGATTTAGTTATTTTTGTATTTTATTTTTTCTTGCATGATACAATTAATTTATAGTCTTAAATCGGATAAAATAAAATAGTATACAGGTTTTGATTTTATAAAAATTAGAGTGTGCCATTTTGCACCATATTGTTTGTACTTACTTCACAAAAAAGTCATTTTTAGCACTTAAAAAATAGACAATGATATTTGTAAAAATAATTTGAAAATTCCCTTCGACACAATTATTTTCTATACCATGATAGATCTATTTGTCGAATATGAGAACTTAATCACAAACAATACCGTGAGAACGGTTATAACTTGGTCATTTGTTTTAGAACTTATAGATGTTTATATATGATAGACCTTTTTATAAAGATTTTCATTTAATTTTTTTCACAAAAAATCAAGTTTATCATTTTTATAGCAACTAATAAACATAAAAGGACTCCATGCAAAAGGATATCCTTCTTCTTAGGTTTTTTTACTTTGTTTGTTTTTTCAGAAAAAAGGTCAAAATTGCCACCAAGGATGTTCATCGAAAGGGTCTATTTTCTAAAAGTATTGATATTTTATGATATAACCACTACTTTTGTACATTAAAATGATTTAAAAAAATATTCATACCAAACTATCAAACACTTGTAGTTAATATTTGGACTAGTTTCGGAAAATCGGCATAAACTCATTTAACTAGGCAAAATTAAGTTGAAATCAAGAAAATTCTTTATATTTGGGGATTATCCATCAAATGTGGACTAATCTTTGTAATTTTTTTACACGTCTCACAAAAAAGTAATTTTTTGGTACATAGAAAATGGAAAATCATATTTCTAAAAATAATATGAAAAATCTTTTCGGTACCATTGTTTCCTATACCAAGATACACCTATGAGAACTTTATCACAAACTATACCGTGGGAATGGCCATAACTTGGTCATTTGGATTGAAACTTATAGATATGATAGACCTTTTTGTCAAGATTATTTTTTGAAAAAATTATGGAAAATTTAGTTTATCATTTTTTAGCAACTAGTACAAATAAAAGGACTCCATGCTAGAGGATATCTTGTTTTTTTTTTCTTTGATTTTTTTTTAAACAATCAAAATGGCCACCATGACTATTCATCGGAAGGGTTCGAATTTTCTATACCTATCAATATTTCTATGATATAACCACTAGTTGTGTACCTTAAAATGGTTTTTTTTAAATAGACCAAACTATCAAACACTTGTAGTTCAAATTTTGATTACTTTCAGAAAATTGGTATAAACTTATTTAACTAGGCAAAATTAGGTAGAAAACGAGAACATTTCTAATACTTGGCGATTATCCATAAAATGTGGACTACTCTTTGTGAAGATGAGTGCCATTTTGCACCATATGTTTTATATTTGTTTCATAAAAAGGTAATTTTTGACACTTAGAAAATGGAAAATGATATTTATAATAAAAAAATTGGAAAATCCCTTCGACACAATTTTTTCCTATACCAATACACACATATTTTTTCTAATATTAGAACTTTATCACAAACTATGTTGTGGGAATTGCCATAACTTGGTCATTTGGCTTGAAACTTATATATATTTATACACGATAGTCCTTTTTTTTGAATATATGTTTTGAAAAATTTGTCAAAAGTTAAGTTTATCATTTTTTATAGCAACTAGTACACATAAAGGACTCGATGCAAGATGATATCTCTATTTCAGTTTTTTCACTTTCTTTGATTCTTTTTGAAAAAAAGCGGTCAAAACGGCCACCATGGCTATTCTTGAAAGGGGTCAAATTTTCTAACACTATCGATGTTTCTGTAATATAACCAATACCGGTGTACTTTATAATGATTTAAAAAATGCAGACCAAACTATCAAAGACTTGTAGTAAAATTTATATTATTTTTGAAAAATGGACATAAAATCATTTAACTAGGCGAAATTAGGTAGAAACTAAGAAAATTTCTAACATTTGGGAATTATCCATCAAATATTGACTACTCTCTCTGAAAATTAGATGAGTGTCATTTTGCATCATATTTTTTTACTTGCTTCATAAAAAAAAGTCATTTTTGACATTGAGAAAATTGAAAATAATATTTAGAAAAATAATTTGAGAAAGTGTTGAACCATATTTCCTTTGCTGGTGGGCATGAAATTACCAAGTGCTGCATTGTTTCGGGTAATTGGTAGCACATACCAGAGGCTGCAAGTGGGGTTGTGTTGGTGCTCTATGCTACGCCACTCAAGCCGATCGGTGGACCAACATCTGTTGCCTAGTGCCAACCATGCGTGTTATGCGTCAATTAGGTGATTTAGTTGTTGTTATGCATGATATCTATAGTATATAAATGGGAGCAACCCACTAAAGTTATTTCTCTCAACATGCAAGACGTCCACCTAAGCAACCATCTAATTGCTCCATGTCAAATACAAGACGTCCATGTCAGCCATTCTTCCAGGTGTATCGTTTCAGTTTACCTCCTTACAGCCGTTTCAAAATTCTTCATTTATTTTCTCTCAGTGCACGAACTATATGGTCTGCATGTTCAATTAAATTAAAGCTTTCGTTAGCTCTTCCACCATCTCCTCCTTTAAGTTTTCCATGTTCAAGTTACATGAAAACGACGCCGGCCTTTCTCATCATCCTGAAGTGTTTTCTACTCAGTTAAGAAAAGCTGCCAACTTAGCGGGGAAAATTAATGTTATGTCAGGCTTTGACGGTTGCCATTCCATCCAGCTCTCTCCATGACCGCCCAGATTCTTAATCTCCCTCAACTTGCACCCATCAAGCCAGCAGTCATTAAGAATCGACTACCCCACCTACTGCTTCAGCTTCCGTTTCCGTCATGTGTGTCAGGGTGCAAGCGGGACAACCTGCGGAAGCCCGCGTGCGCGTCGCAAATGTCCGAATGACTAGGCGGTATGCCGCGATTGAGCCGCGGATTTTGCGGCGCCGCGCACGCCGCTTTAGCCGATCGCTACCTAGTTCAGTTTGTTTCGCTAGCTAGCTCTGTTTGCGGCGCCGTGCGTGCCGCGCGTTCCCTCGCGCTGCCCACCGCATTCGCTCGCGCGCTGCTCACCGAGTCGCTCACGTTCCTCCTTCTCTGAGTCGAGTGTCTCTTGTTTTCTGTCTATCGGTGGAGAAGATCGATGGAGGAAGTGGAGGACGACGCCGCTGTAAGGAAGCGGAAGAGGGACGGGGAGAAGGTGGCCTCCGGCGCTGGCGTCGTTCCCGGGGAGGAGGCGTCGAACTGCTCTGTGAGTCGGTGGAGGATGTGATGCGGTGGCCTCCCGCGGCGAAGTGCAGCTTGGCGGCACCAATGAAGGCCATGCCGAGTATGGACAGCTCTGCTGGGGACCAGTCGTAGTAGGCGTCGTCGAAGGCCTTGGTGGGGGTCTTGGGGGCTGATTGGTGTGAATGGCGGCCATGGCGGTTGGCGGAGCCCGGAGCTCTGGCGGCGATTACCAAGGAAGGAGGCGAGCGCAGTTGACTTCTTTGGTCGCTGCGATGCGGCACGATGCGGCAACCGTGGGCCGGCCCGCATACGCCGTCTTTTTTCTTTCCAATTCTATGATGCTCGCATCTGTAATTAACTGGGCCAAATTAGCGGCACTGATGGTCCACTCCCGTTTACAGCCTGACATGTGTGGTGGAAGCAAAACGTCCTCAGATGTAACTGGTGAGGCAAGCGAGCGGCCGCCGGCAGGCCGGCCACCTTTTTAATCTCCTGTACCCACCTCATATGTGCACCTTTCTGCTCCGTCGTCTACACAGAAATTACCCACGGCTATTCCTGCCCTGGAGGCCTGGACGCCGCCATCAGGTTCCACTCCGGCTTCTCCATTCTAAGATGTCAGGATCGTGATCATACATGCGGCTTCTACGACAAAGAATATCCTCTCACATCCTTGGCAGCTAGCTCAAGCCGATGAGGCGATGGATTTGCTGCTTCTGTAATCTGGAGGTTCCACTTACTCTCCCAAATCTTAGTTTCTGAATGTGAACCCCTCTTTTGGTTTTCCTCCATTGCTTGCCTTTTCTGTCACAAGTATCTTTTTCAGTGACACTATAGTCTACAATACATTTGTACATCATGCTTGCATGTTAGTATTTCTTGGCTGCTCGACGACCAATCATGTATGACTGTCGTAGATCTCATTTGGACTTGGGGAGCTAATTCTATTGATTCTTCATGTATGGTCTACGTTCTATGGTACATGTCAATATCTTGCCTTCAGATCAGAAGTTCAGATATACCCAGGAAAAATAAGATCAAAGTTCAGATACTGTCATATATATCGACCTGGCCATGTAGGTGCATTCTTGATGTTAAGTTGGGATTTTTGGTAAAGAAGACAAAAGATCATAACCTACAATCAGATTGCATACAAGTGATGTGTTCCTTTTAATTCCTGGTTATCATTGAAGTTCAGACGTGGTGCCTGGGAAGAAGTGATACAATTAACTACATGTGACTACTACATGGTGCCTGGGAGTACCATATTTCAGGAAAGAAGAATAATAAATGGATTCCATAATACTATATCATAGTCTAATTGCACAATATAATATGTTTTTTCACTGATATTACTCTAAGATAAAAATGTAATAAACATGATACATGTAATATAATTATGAAGAGAACTTTGTGAATGGTTTCTGGAAAAAATGATAGCAGAGTGTATAGCACTATTTATTCAAAATAATACATATATATATATATATGCAATAATCAAAATAATACATATATGCAATATTCAAAATGGATTCTGAAAAATGCAATATTCAAAATAATACTATGTTTTTCTTTGATCACATATGCATAGCACTAATTATTCCGCAGCAACGCGCGGGGTATCATCTAGTTCTATATCTAAACAGAAGGTTCAAGCGAGCTCTCTCGAAATACAAATATAACATCGAACGCGTGGGAGTTATTCACATAGAACTAGGACATTACGTGCTAAATTCCGGAAAACTACCACTTTATGGCGAAATCGCACAGAACTACCACTATACGGTCGATTTGTTGCAATATGCGCACATTTATTTTTTTAAACGGATTGACAGCGAATCTGACAGAACGGACCCACCAGTCAGGGCTGAGGTGGCAGCACGCGTGGATTCTTAGTTGAGGTGGCCGCACATTTGGACATGGGCCCACCTGTCAGATCAATAAAAATATTAAATATCTCCAAAAATAAAAATAAAAATTCTTTTGGCTGACTGGAGGGTGGGTCCCGCCTGTCAGTGAGACATTTTATTTTTTCCTCTTCTCTGTGTCGTTGATTTGCAGGGCTCGATGCTGCGAAGAATTTCTATCCCTCAATGAAAGAAGCTGAGGCAGCAATGGACGAGAAGAGATACACCAAGATCTTCCGACGGCTGGCTGATCCGCTCGTGAGCTTCGACCCGTCCCCCACGGGTGTGCTGTTTCCTGGACTGGAATGGTTCGAGCTCTTCGCACCCGGCAATGGTGAGGGCAGGATTGTCAACTCCATGCAGGGTGTCGACTTCGTGCTGCTGCGCCTGCGTGGCGGCCGCCGCACCCGCGCGAGGTACCTCGGCGCCCCCGACGCCACCGCGCTCGGCTGCCTGGGCCTCCCGTCCTCCTCCTCTCCGATGGGCACAAGGACGACGAGGGAGATGCCGACCGCGGCGATGGCATTAAATCGATCCAAATACTGAGCCATTTCGTGCGTTGACCAGACAAGGGCGCAGCTCGGCGCGCGACCGGCCGAGGCGCCTGCTCCCAGAGACCTCCGCCACACCGCCGCCGCCCTGCGGCCTGGCCGGTCACGTGGTTGCCGTGCGCGTTCGGCAATCCAGCCGGCTAGCCGTGACGCCTGCCGATCCAATCTAAGCCGCCGCCGCCGCTCATGTCTTCCGCTGCAAGCTCCGACGTCACCTCCGGTGCTCTCCAGCTCAGCACCGTCGGAGCGCTCTCCTCTTCCTCCCTGTCTCAGTCCACGGAGGGGGTCCTCACGCCGCCGTCAACCACCGGCGCGTTCTCATCATCGCCAGCTCTTGGCAACATGCCACAGCCGCCGTCGAACCTGAGCCCATCGGCTACTCTCCCTGCTGGGAGCATGTTCTCCGATGGAAACAGCGAGCCTCGTCGTCGTCGCTCCGCGCCGCCGAACCGTTCCACTTCGGCCATCTTCTGACCATCAAGCTCAGCGGCGATAACTACCTGTTGTGGCGTTCTGCGGTTCTGCCGCTCCTGCGCTCTCGGTTTCTGACGGGGGGTACGTGGACGGAAGCTATCCGTGCCCGCCGGAGCGCATCCTGGTGCAGTTCGAGGGCCGCACGGCTGCCGCTCCCAATCCTGAGTATCGGGCCTGGGTGATGCAGGATCAGGCGATTCTTTCAGGGATCAACTCCTCCCTGACTCCCTCTGTTGGCGGCATGGTGACGTTCGCGCTCACCGCCGAGGAAGCCTGGACCGCCCTTCGCGACAGTTTCGACACGCACTCCTATGCGCAGTCCGTTCATGTTCGTGGCCAGCTGCAGAAGATGGAGAAGGTGAACATGATGGCCTCGGCATACTTCAACAAGATCAAGGCCTTGTCAGATTCGCTCACTGCAATTGGGCAGCCACTTCGGCAGGAGGATTTCATCGCCTACGTGCTCAATGGCCTTGACGAGGACTACGACAACCTCGCCGAGAACATCAACGGGCGCGAGACGCCCATCTCCACGCGTGATCTCTATCAGCGCCTGATGGCTACTGAGCAGCGCATTGAGAACCGCCGCTCCACGGCGCTGCACTCCGGCGCGTCGGCGAACGCTGCCTACCGCGGCGGTGGCCGCGGCGCTCCTCGCCCAAACACGGGTGCTGGCGGTGGCTACTCCGAGCCACCCAACCCCAACAGTGGTGGTGGCCGCGGCACAACACCACCCACCTCCCTGCCACACTCCAACAACACTGGCTCCAACGGAGGGGGTGGCAATGGGCGCCGCTGGAACACGTCGGACGGCAATCGTCCTCTGTGCCAGCTGTGCAATGGTATTGGCCACGTCTCGGCCCGCTGCTGGAAGCGCTTAGACAAGGATTTCCTTGGGATCGGCAATGATAGCTCCAACATGGAGTGTCAACTTGCCGCAATGGTGGTGACGCACGGTAACAACCAAGCTACATCGTCCTATCCGGTTGACCCGACCTGGTATGTGGACACCGGCGCCACCGACCATCTCATAGGCGAGCTGGACAAGCTCGGCACCAAGGAGCCGTACAACGGGAAGGACCATGTGGACACTGCAAATGGTGCAGGTATGCGCATATCTCATATTGGTCAATCTACTCTTCCCACCAATACCGACACACCTCTTCGCCTTAACGATATTTTAGTTGTCCCTCAAGTCACTAAAAATCTTTTATCTGCTCACAACCTTACTCTCGATAACAACGTTTTTGTTGAAATTCATCCTTTTGATCTTTTTGTGAAGGATCGCGATACGAAGGAAATCATTCTTAGTGGTCGGAGTCACGGTGCCCTCTACCCAGTTGGTGGCCGGGGGTCTCCTATTCAGCAACATTCGTGTTTCGTCCACAAATTGGCACTGTCGTCTAGGACATCCAGCGTCCCCAGTTGTGGAGCATGTTATTCGTCGTCATGCTTTACCTATTGAGTCTAGTAATAAAAACTCTCTTGTGTGTGATGCCTGTCAGCAAGGCAAGAGTCATCAGTTACCCTTTTCATCCTCTACTCGTGTAATCAAAGTACCTTTGGAGCTTATTTTTACAGATGTGTGGGGCCCTGCCCAAACCTCTACTAGTGGTCATAATTATTATGTGAGTTTTATCGATGCTTTTAGCAAGTTCACATGGCTCTATTTACTTAAACGCAAGTCTGATGTTTTTAATGTCTTCTTGCAATTTCAAACACATGTGGAACGCTTGCTTGGACATAAGATCATTCATGTTCAGTCGGATTGGGGTGGCGAGTATCGCAACCTCAACACTTTCTTTACTAATCTTGGCATTGATCATCGTGTTGCGTGTCCCCATACTCATCAGCAAAATGGGGCTGCTGAGCGTAAACATCGTCACATTGTAAAAACTAGGCTTACTCTACTTGCACATGCTTCATTGCCTTTTTATTTTTGGAGTGATGCTTTTCCCACTGCTTGTTTTCTCATAAATAGGCTTCCTACTCGTGTTCTTGGCATGAAAACTCCTCTGCAAGTACTACTGAACGAAACCCCAGATTATACATTTCTCAAAGTTTTTGGTTGTGCCTGCTGGCCTCATCTTCGGCCCTATAATAATCATAAACTTGAATTTCGGTCTAAAAAATGTGTGTTTCTTGGCTATAGTTCTCTTCATAAAGGCTATAAATGTTTGCATGTTCCCTCTAATCGAGTCTACATATCTCGCGATGTTATCTTTGACGAGCATGTCTTCCCTTATGCGAACTTGCCATCTCACGCTCATCCTGTTGACACAAATTCTACACCAGTTTCTATTGACCAATTTGCAGATATTGCGTATTCTCCTGCTTTGCTTCCTAACCATGGTGCAGGCACTGGTCGCGGAGCACGCCTCGAGGTCCTGGACTCGTCTTCGCCAGACAGCGATCATGTTCACGTCGAGCCAGCTTCGGTTGTCCCCGCTCACGTCGATCGCTCTGATACCATGTAAAACCCTAAACCTAGGGAGAGTGAGTTGATTGGATTGGCTCAACGTACCTAGTACGGGCCGGATCACAATATATATATAGACATGAGATGGATTACATAGTTACAAGTACAGGGACATAATTAGAATATGTACAACTAATTATGTCTAACACACGCCGCCTACTCCTGCTCGCGCGCCGCGCCGCCGTCTGCTCCTGCTGTCGTGCCGCGTCCACGCCTCCAACGAACGCGCCGCCGGAGTTCCTCGGGCTGGCTCCGCGACAGGAACGAGCTTGGGGAAGGAGAAGGGGAAAAAGAAAAAACATGTCACTGACAGGTGGGACCCACCCAGAAGATTTTAATTTCTGAGATATTTAATATTTTTATTGGTCTGACAGGTGGGCCCATGTCCACATAATGCTGCCAGCTCAGCAAACCGTCCACGCGTGTTGCCACCTCAGCTCTGATTGGTGGGTTCATTCTGTCAGATTCGCTGTCAACCTGTCTAAAAATTTAAATGTGCGCACATTGCAACAAATCGACCGTATAATGATAGTTCTGTGCGATTTCGTCGTAAAGTGGTAGTTTTCCAGCATTTAGCACGTAATGTCGTAGTTCTACGTGAATAACTCAACGCGTGGAGATCACATGTTTTTGCTCGACGTGTGTATGAACAAAATAACAGCAAAAATTAGCAGTGTAGTAGAAATCAAGTTCTTACTTGTTATCTGAATGAAGAAAAATACAACTAATTAGGGAGTATGATCATTATAAGCTCAAGTGCCGATCAATTTACGGACCGCAGAATGGCTCAACTTATATGCTCGTGTCGTGTCATGCTTCCGCGGAGAGAGACCTGTCGTCCTCGTCGCGGATAGCATTGACCATCCCGGCGACCTCCCTCATGGTTGGCGGCGCCTCGCCTGGCGATGCGTCGATGCACCTCATGGCGATCTGCAGCAACCGCACCATCCGCTGCTCGTTGACGACAGCGTCGCGCGAGAGCAGCGCGCGATCGAACACCTCGGCCGTCCACTCCTCCTGGATCACCGAGGTCACCCACCGCGCCAGCTCCGCACCATCGCCCTGCGCCGCCGTGGCCTTCCCCGTGAGAAGCTCCAGCAGCAGCACGCCGAAGGCCCGCACATCCGCACGAAGGCCGGAGCTCCGGCTGCTTCCACCAGCGGAGGCGGCGAGCGGTGGCACGATGACACCGTACTCGCTGATACATGCCTCCATGCTGGCCGTGAAGAGGATGTTTGAGGACTTGAGGGCGCCGTGTGGGACGGCGCCTTCTGCTGCCGCCGCCGCGCTGTCAGACGACGAGGAGTTGGAGGACGAGGAGTAGGAGCTCGCGCCATGGCCGCGCATGGCAGAGTGCATGAATGCCATGCCGTCGGCGACCTTGGCAGCAATGTGAAGGCGCGCCGGCCAGTCAAGTGGGGCCTGGCTGCTCTCTATGGAACCTGCAAGTCAGTCGTCGAGAAGAATCTCTTACTATTATTTTGTTGACTCAAAACAATTTACTAAGAAAAAAATGCACGCTCAGTAAGTATTTTTTTTCGACCAATCAGAAATAAAAGATGAAATAAATAAATAATGGATGCAGAGAGAGTTAGAAAACTGTTTATTCTCTGGAAGAAGGCATGGAAGTTGCGGAAAATCATTTTGTACATGATGTTTTATAAGTTTTAAAAAATATGAAAAAAATTCTTCAACTTGTACATGATGTATCCAACAAACATCCAAATTATCGCTTTGAAATATTTAATATTTTGAACTACATAAAAATTATAAAATCTTGTATATTCTGGAGATTGAAAGTGTACAGTTAGATCACATATTTGTCGATTTTGTTTAGCTCAAAAAAATAAAGTATTTTAAATTGATATTTTGTATGCTTGAGGAGTTGAGGGATACATATCTTTGACAACATACAGAATTTGGTTCAGATTTTTTGAAATTAATAAATATGATTTTTAGAGTTTTTACTTTTTACATAAAGAAATTAATAGAGACATGGAGCTATAAATCAGTACTCTAAAAATTGTCATGTACTTCCTCCGTTCTGAATTAATTGACTCAGAAATCTGAGTCAATTAATTCAGAACGGATAATTGACTCAGAAATCTGAGTCAATTAATTCAGAACGGAGGGAGTATTAGCCAATTTTCATGAAGATTGCTAAAACAAAATATGCAGGATGGGTCTTTTTGTTTTGTCTCGGTCAATCCAAACTTCAGAAAGTAGCCAAGTGCACGATCTTCTCAAATTGGTTCGACCTTACACTAAAACATGTCTAGATACTGTAGGTCTAAAAACTAAAAAGACTTCTATTGCATAACGGAGTGAGTAGTTGAAAGAAGATTGATGACAGCGTTTGTCATATGGTCAAGTGTATGACCTTCTCTACTCGATTTTTCTAGGTACCTTCTCTAGGAGTAGTTTCAAGATGGCAATTGACGGGTCTCATAGGCTGGATGTATTTGTTTTTAGGTAAAGGCTGAATGTAGTGGAGCAATTATAAGGAAAACAGGCTTCCTCAGTTGTGGGCTGGACATGGCCCAACTGTAGAAACCAAGAGGTTGTCTGTTACCCTACGACAGATAAATGGGCTGGTCATGTCCCAACCGGTGCAGTGAAATGAGGCTCATTCGGGCACAAATACGTGTTTTTTGGGCTTCTACGTCGAGCTTCTGCTCACAAACATGTCATGGCATGTCACCACATTCGAATTGGTAAATTCTTGGTGAAATCTAGGTAGACTATGTGTATTGAAATCTAATTTTCATCTATTAGACCATACATCTATACAAAATCCATACATAATTTTTTCTTGGAATAATGTGGGCTGAAGCAAACGATTTTGTTGCAAGGACTAGTAACGATAAACGAGAAGAGCGAAGAATCAGCAGCATACCGTGGAGTTGCCTGTGGAGGCTGCCGTTGCTCTGAAACTCGTAGACCACCAGCTTCTCCTGCGCGGCGCAGTAGAAGGCGAGCGGCGGCAGGACGGCCGGGTGCCTGGCGCGCGAGACCCTTTCCATCCGCCGCCTGAACTCGTCGTCGGTCACCGTCGCGTCCTTCACGCGCTTCACCGCAAGCGCCGCCCCGCCGGGCACAACCACCTTGTACGAGCTCCCGTACCGCCCGCGCCCCAGCAGTTCGGCCGGCGATTTGAGTAGGTCCTCGAACCGCAGGTCCTTGGCCGCCGCGGCCGCTGCCGTTGACGTGACCGAGGCCGTGCCTGATCGCCGCAGCACCACGAGCGACGTCGACGGTGCGCCTCCGGCCGCCGCGGCGCTCCGTTCCGCCGATGCGGGGAGCGAGTAGGCCGACTTGCTTGCCGTCATCGTCATCGTCGTAGGGTCGCTGCTGCTGTCGAACGTGTTCTTGCCGCCACCGCGTCTGGCCTTCTTGCCTAGCATGTTTTTCTTCTTCGTGGAGCAGAGCTTGTACACGACGAAGCCCATTATGACGGCGCCCAGGAGAACGTACCCGAGGTACATGAGGATCTTTCGGGTCTTCTTTGATTTGCTCTCACCGGAGCTGGGTGATGCCGGGCACTCGGAAAAGAGGGGCTTGCCGCACATTCCGGCGGCGTTGTTCGCGAAGCTGGGGTAACCAAATATTCCGAGGTGCTTTGGGATCTGTCCGGTTAGGTTGTTGTTGGACACGCTGAAGTTCTGGAACTTGTCGAGGTTGAAGTCCGGAATGATGCCTTCGAAGTGGTTATCGTTGGCGAGGAACCTTACCAGGCCGGGGATCTGGCTGAGGCTGGCGGGGAGCTCACCGGAGAAATTGTTGCTGGAGACGTTCAGCACGATGAGCTTCCTGAACTGTCCGAGGGAGCTCGGTAGGCTGCCGGAGAGCTGGTTGACGTCAACGTAGAGGTGGGTGAGGCCCGAGCAGGCCGAGACGCCCGCGGGGAGTCCGCCGGTCAGCGCGTTGTCCTGCAGGCTCACCACGCGGAGCGCCGGCGCGGCGCAGAGCAGCGAGGCGTCGATGGTGCCGGTCAGGTTCTGGGACTTGAGGTTGATGAGCCTGATCTTGCCGGCGTTGTTCTCGCTGTTGTTGAAGCAAACGACCTGCGTGCCCCATTTGGAGGCGCTGCCGTTGCCGCTGACACCAGGGCAAGGGTCGGTCGACGCGTTCCACCCGAGGCCCTGCGCCGTCGCCTGGCCACCGCTGCCGCCTCCGGCGAGCGTGACCAGGAACTGGACGAGGGATTTCCTCACGTCTACCGTCTCCTCACCGCGCACCTCATACGAGCAGCACAGGAGTAACACCACAAAGACAGCAGCAGCCATGGAAGGAATCCTCCCCATGATCGAACAGAAGTTCAGTTACACAAACCACTGAACCCGGCCGGCCGGCGTGCCCAGCTGAGCTCTACTATCTGGACGTGAGTTAATTAAGATGGCGCAGGAGGAGCCTGGGATATGTCTGCATGCATGGCGCGCTGGCACGCACGATCCGTTCACTTCCAAGTGGACAAAGACGGCGAAGTTTTCAAAGGCCACTGTGTATTGGCGCGTCTGCTGGAGCCAGGCAACCTGGGACAAGGTGGAGGCGCCAGATGCCGGCCGGGAACGCATCTCGCCATCGGCGTCTCCGGGCCGGCCGGGGCGACGGCAGGGCAGGAACAGGTCGTTTGGATTACGCCTCACGTCTCGATCATGGATTCAGCGACAGGGTATCTCCTCTCTTTGCTCAACCAAAGAGAGATCCTGATTTGACGTCGTAAATAACTTGAAGGCTTGGGTCATGTGTCTTAACTTAAGTCGTTGTTTGGGGGACTTGGTGTCGTGGAAAATGACCGTCTTGGCTTTGCATATTTAGCCGCCAATTTGTTGGTGTTTAAGGCTAGGCTCGGGCGCACATATTATAATCGGAGACTGACAATTGTGTGAAATCTCTTTCCCACCATTAGTGCATGGCGGCTGTGGTTTCTTCACTCACTACAACTAATAGTTTTGTGCAGATCACCTGCCTTTGTTCACTCACTGGACTTGACCTAACCTCCCACCACCCGTGGGCGCTCCCCAGGGCGCCGCCGGGGGTTCCCATCTCCCCACCACCAGCGCTCCCCCTCCGCCGATCTCTCCTCCGCCGCTGCCGCGAGCGCCAGCCGCGGTGGCGGCGGCCCCCTGGTACCGAAGGAGCCAGGGGAGGTGGTTGCGGCGGCTCTCTCCTACGATGCGGATGGGGCTGGGCCAAGGGACAGGCCGGGGAGGGTCGTCGGGGCGGCGCTCCCCTGCCAGGCGGCGGCGGTAGCCGGATTCTGCGGAAGATGGAGGCAAGCCACGGGTCTAGGGTTCCGCCTGGACCCGCCGTCCTCGTGGCGGCGTGTGGTGTGACTCGGGGCGGCGTTCTGGCTGATCCCCGATCGAGCGTGTGGAGGACGAGGGGATCCGGTGGAGCTCTGCCTGCCCATTCTCATCTCCTCCATGTGCTCGGATTGTTTTACAGGTGGTGGTCCTAGGGTTTCTTGTCGGCGCCAAGGTGGAGATCTGTCGGTTGTCAGGTTTCATCGATCTGGCTGAAGCGTCGTGTTCCGGAAGGCTCCACCGGTGAGTTCCACTGGGCGCATCATGCCTGGAGTTTGCTGGTTTGGAAGGGATTCGGTCGTGCGCACCCAGCGCTTCGAAGCTCTGTCAGTTGTTTATATCGTAGGACATGTTTCCGTTTCATGTTGCTGGCGGAGAATGTCATGGAAGCCAAGATCTGGAATATAGCAACGGTGTTTTGAGTCTTGGTCGCGATGAGGAGTTGGCTTGGTGATTTGTGACTTGGAGCAGCGGCATCGTAAGTGGGGGCGACATCACAGGAGAAGTTCAGAGTCTTGCCTTGCAGGGTGAAAATCCAAGGTCTGTCCTTAATTAGTTGTGCCTGGCAGTGACCTTGTTGAATACGTTGTTTTGTGAGTGAGTACTTTCTCTAGGGTGAAAACTTAAGATCTATGATCGGGCGACGACGGTGGTTGTACACTGTTACCTTCTTGGAGGCGTCGCTTTTGGAGAAGCTGGACTGCTGGTGATGTCTCGGTGGTGTTAGTGCTGCTTCCACAAGGAATAGAGAGCTATAGCAGGACTTGGCTTTTTTTGTAATTCTTCTTTCTTTTTTTGGGCTGTGTGCACCGTTAGGGAAATACGTTGTTGCAGAGGCTGGGTGTATTTGTTACTTCCTTGATATCAATAAATTCCCCTTATCTAATTTTTTTTTTTAGTTTTGTGCAATGATGTACTCCCTCCGTCCGGAAAAGGATGTCTATAAATGGATATGTTTAGATATATTTTAGTGTTAAATACATCCATATTTGTGACATCGTTTTGCAAACGGAGAAAGTACAACAAAGGTGGAATATGCGCAAAAATTCACAATTTTGACGGCGCGCAAATACTTTGCCTGTACATTTAATATGATTTTCTCTAAAAAGGAGGGAAAATAGTAGAACACAGAAGCGCATGTTAAACCGTCCCGTTCATACTAACTTAGTATTTGCTCCTTTTCTATCAGTAGGTTTGTTGATCGGTCACCGGATCCTCCGGATTTCTTTAATTTCTTCGTCACCCTCAAATTTCTATTTTGCGTGCATTCCTGATATTATATTTATCATAGAAAATCATTTGTTTTCTAGTGTGTAGTACAAAGATGATACTCACCATCTCATGAGAGGTTCGTGGATCATGGGGAAGGGAAATGAGGATCCAAGCTGACGTTGGGAACGTTTGCATCTATTGGAAGACGAATTAGATAATCTGATCATGGCATAAGAGCTTAATGCGGATGATGTAAAAACATAGTGGTTGGTGTTGGCTCGTGTTCTAACGGAGAAGGGATTTGGTCAAGGGGCCTTTCTTGGAGATATATATGGGATGCGCTTGGAATCCGGATCGTAGTGTGGATGGAGGCAGATAAACCATAACTCGTTATCATTGCAATTTAATCGTTTAGCTGATTGGAACAAAGCCATCCATGAAGGTCCCTGAGATTTAAGGGACCAGACCCGTTCATAAGGAGTATGGTGCATTCATAAGTTCTGAAAGCGTGAAACTTGATCATATCAAGACTCGAAGCTAGATTCATTAACTACCCGATAGTATGTTAAGGAATAAGAATTTTTGCAAAATATGGTCAAAAATATTGGTGAGATACTAGCTGTCCAAGTAGAGCTCCTTTATGGTTTTGCGAGAAAGTTTAAACTAATCGAAGCTTGGCGTCATTAAGAAACTCACTAGATTTCTTAGTTTCGATAGGGTGGGAAACTGAGTTCTTCCAAGTCAAGTGTGAGAAAATGCCCACCTTCCGTAAAACATGTGGTATGATGGTACATTGGCACGAAGAGTGGTACGGGGAGCATCATGAATCAAAATTTGAGTGGGGCATTTATTCTGGCTCCATGTCCAGAAAGAGGTATTGGACGAAATATGGGCAGTTCGTGGCCTTAACAGTGGTACACAAGATGATGAAGGAAATGGTTCTAGGAGAAGAGGTTGAGAAATGGGGGAGGGGGATATCAGCGATTTCACATGGAAGATAATGGTATGAAATGGAATTTCTAGGCTGGAGCTTCCGCGCATAGACATGTTCATGGCGGTACGAACGCGTTTTGGTCCTGATAGAACTTGGAGATGGAATACAAAATATATTAAACTGGAATACAACTATATAGATAATACGGAACATGATGGGGATAATGGGGAGACGGGTTTGTCATCAATCATGGTTCTGAATCAGTTTGCTTGGAAAGAGGCTGACAATTGAACCAAACCTTAATGCGACTGCAAGTGAGGGAAATAATACATAAAAAATTCAATGTCTGTGTCCTTGGTGGATACGTTTGAAGGGGAGCATGAGGAAACTGTTTTTAGACGTAGAAGGAAATGAGCAAAACATCTCATAGAAATCAGAAACAAGAGAAAACTTCGGACGACATATGGTATAGCGGAAAATACTATAAACACTCAAACATCAGAGTTTCACATGGAAGAGAGAATTGTATGCAATGAAATTTATAGGTTGGAACTTATGTGGATAGACATGCTTGAGGCGGTACGAGCACGTCGAGGGAGAGGGGGGCACTTTAGGGGGCGGGATGTGATTTTTATTTCTATATCACAAAAAGAAACGGTGCCATTCATCTGTGGTTCAATCAGAACGTCTATGTGCTGGAGGATTTTAAATCATTTTTGTGCTGGAGTGGAGGATTTGAATTCACAAAAGCTCCTCACTAAGTTCCAACCGATTTTGGAAAAAATGTCTGGATCTAGTCAAGGGTTTTGGAAAGTTTATCTTTCAACTTTGTAATATACTCCCTCCGTATCAAAATGTAAAATGTTGTGGACACTTTTGATCATTATGCATCTAGACATGTTTTAGTGCAAGGTTCAAATGAACCATGTATTTAAACGTGTCTTGATACATAATGATCAAAAGTGGCCACAACATCTTATATTTTGATACGGAGGGAGTAGCGTCTAATGAAGTTTCTCATGAGCTACCTAAGCATGGAGAGATAATCCGTCGTGTGTGTGGCTTGATATAACCCCAAGTTTCATTTTACCCTTTATCGTGGACAATATCACGATTGATTTAAGGTGATAAAGCTAGTCACGAGGCTCGTGCTGGTCTTTCAGCTTGCGGTGGATAGAACTTAGGCCTGATGGGGCGAAAAATACAAAATACTGCTCACCAACTCCAAGCCTGTTCGACTTGATGGGCCCTGATGTGTGACAAACTGGACAGCTTATGGCGTGCCCATATTGGGCCAGTGTTTTAATCACCTCGGTCCTTTGGATAAGCCGCAGCACAATCATAGTCCAGCCTGAGCAGGTCAAAGGAGCATGGAGCTCAAAAGCTACCTAGTGAGTGTTTAGTCACTGTAAGAAGTTGTAATTGTTTTAGAGCAACCATATATTTTATTCATCGCTTATGGAAGCTAAAATATAAACCGGGATAAACTATTTATCTTGAAATTGCAGATAAAATTTTAAAAGATCGAGAAATACAAAACGAGCCCTAAGATTTCCTGCAGCCACCGTAGCAAGCGGTCGCCGCCGCCACGTCAAGACGCTGGAAGCGACTAAGAGCATCCAACTTGGAAGATAAGAAATACATCATCATGAACGAGACTTTGTTAGTCGATGAACAGGCCTGCTGAGAGCACGTCGGCCGAGGGATGTCTATGTGCGCTGGTTTGGACCAAGATCGTCGCCTCCCATGGATGAAGTGGAGACGAACGACAGATCCACCACCTTCGGAGCAACATCTGTGCTCCAAAAGAACCACCTCATCCCGGCCGCCAGCGCCGCCGCAGAAAATGACATACGCTAACGACACGTCGAGAAACTGATCTCGCCAGATCTAAAGACCAACGAGAAGACCAAGTTGTCGATCTGAAGGACCAACAAGCAAACTTTGCCATTAACTATGAGACGCCGCTGTGAAGATCGCTGTCGGTGTGGGAGTAGATTTGAGACAAATTTATTCATCCGGACGCCGCTCCCACAACCCCAACAACACACCACAACAGACGGGACCTAACCTACCTATTGGACGGTACAAGTACAACGTAAGGACGACAAGGTTGTAGCCTTAGGTAGCTTTTACAAGAATAACCAAAAACAAATAATATTGAGTTTTTTTGACAGAACAAATAATATTGAGTTATTCCTAGTACATAATGTATTTCCAGGGTCGGTCTATAGCCAGAGTAAATAGAGCACCACCCTGAACCCTAGAGTGGAGGAGGCCCACATAGTAGCTAGATACACTAATATGGCATGTATTGAAAATGCGTAAAAAATTGTTTTCCTGATGTGTCGCGCGCCTTGGCGCACTCGCTCGCACGACGGACATGCACGGACATGGGCTGTCCGTTCGGCGATCCAAACGGACAAAACGCGGTTAAATGACCTGTCTATTTGGATCGGCATGTTGGTCGGTCTCGCTTGAATTGCGGGTAGTCAAACTTGTATTGGAAAAAATAATTCTACGAACCTGTTCACCTACGTGATTTTCACTAGCTTCCATCGTTTTCTACCCAGAGGAAAAATAGAAGATGAACCAGTCGGGGCATAATCTTTAATCAACTCCTGACATCTCATGTTGCCCTAGCCGCCGCCACACATGTGATAGGGAAGCAATTCCTTTTCCCAGATCTTCACTAGTAAGGGCGATGGTCCCTCTCTCTCCATTTGCCACTCTGGCGGTAGGAGGGAGGGGGGGGGGGGTCTCATCTTGTCGATCGTGGTTGTTCCTGGCCAGCTTGCCGAACCACCGACGCATCGCGGCGAACTAATTAGGGTTTGGGAGGAGGAAGGAGAGGGCGGCACGTGAACGAGTGAGTAGGCGTGGGGACTGATGTGAGGTAGGTGGGAGGGCGACAAGTGGCATTTAAAAGTACCGCCAAAGGGAGGCTGATTGGTGCGGAGTCATTGACAAATGGGTTAGGGTAGGACACCACACAGTCACGCGGTCAGCCCACCACGCGCCCACCCCGACGGGTTGGAGTCATCCTTAGTGGTATTTTTTTGCCAAATCTTGCCCTTTTCACAAACTAAACTTATGTGTCGAAATTATTTCCAATTCTGACCCCTTGAGGTCGGGGCTAAAGAGGTGGAGGCGAACTTGTGTAGTTCAGTGCCACCTGTTTCAGTCCCGTAATTTTTCTAAGGATTAAAAATAATTAAAACAGATGTCGGCTCCATCCTTGTTGCCGCCGAAGTCACAGGCTAGATTTTAAAATAGTTTCGAGAAGGAGGTATATATATGTATTTAGTTTTTGAAAAAGCCATATTTGATATATAATAATAAAAAACTCCTTAGTGACTTTAAGAAGTTGTACTTACTGTAAGCTCCCACGTACTTGTCTGACGGCCGGCGTGTACGCACGTACGACCCGAGTTTGTTGGACGTGATCTGGTTTAGCCCTACACGAGCACATGCATGCATGATGCATGATCTGGCCGGCCCAATGATCCGCTACGTCGATCGTATCGATGATGCATGCCTCTGGTAAATCTGCAGGTGTGTTTAGCTAGGCTGCATTGTGCGGTGCAGGTGTAGCTGGAATTGTTTGTTGGGTTGTGTATGATTGTACGCACGTACCTAGCTAGCAACAGTACAAGTACAGCGTAAGGACGACAAGGTTGTAAACCTTAGGTAGCTTTTACAACAATAACCAAAAACAAATAATATTGAGTTTTTTTTACAGAACAAATAATATTGAGTTATTCCTAGTACATAAAGTATTTCCAGGGTCAGTCTATAGCCAGAGTAAATAGAGCACCGCCCTGAACCCTAGAGTGGAGGAGGCCCATATAGTAGATAAACTAATAAATTATATATTACAGCTAGACACCATTATTAAATATATTAAAATAACTAAAATTCTAGATTTTTCTTGGAGAAGGTCTACATGTAGGAGCTAATCTATAGATATTCATTAGAATTGTATAAAAAACACTACAAAAATAACAATATTTATTTATGGTCAATATTGCAAGTAAACAATAGAAAGTTATAGTAATTTTGTAGTATGAAAAAATCGAAAATTTAACATTTTAGACATATTATAATATTTAGTTCACCCGGGCCTAATTATTACTTGAACGGGCCTTGAGTATTTAATCACCTCGTAATCACTACCAAAAAGGGCATAGTTGTCGAGTACCTTCGTTTACCGAATACAATTTATCGGGTGCTCAGCAACAACGCCCGTATGTCGAGTGTGAGCAGCATACAATCGAAAGAACGATTGCATTCAATAAAAACACATGAATACCGAATGTTTTCTCGACGGTGCTTGATAACGCTCTTTCACATATTGACGGGGTGTAACCCGACAAATCACTCGGTTAGATACATATGGTTTCGTATAGAGAGAGGAGTAGGCGGCTGGTGGTTCCAGACGGCTGACAAGTAAAGAGTTTACCCAGGTTCGACCCCTCATTGTGAGGTAAAGACCTACTCCTGCTTGTCTGATCTGGTATTGATGATAATTACAAGGTGGATGTAATGGTGATGGTGGTGGTCTCGCCGGGGGTTGCCCGGCTATCTTCTGTCTATCCGTTGGCGTTGTGGCTTGTCCCTTTTGTCTACCCCTCCATGTCTTTATATATGCAGCCGGGGGGGGGGGGGGGGGGGGTTACATAAGTCCTAATAGGCTACGAATAGGAGTTCTTGTCTTGTTCCTCAAGTTATTTCCTTAACATCTTCGGTCTTCATTGGGCCACCCGGTGGGCCTCATCTTTATTATACGTCATAGTGGGGGTACCCGGAGGGTATAACCACGTCATGTATGTACAAATGTTGACACGATAAAACTCGATAGTGGTAACATATGTTAAATGTTACCATTGTGCTCTAGGCAAAACATGAAGCACACCGAAAAATGGATGGACATGTGTGTCCACAATCACACTTGACGGGAAACTGACAACATTGTGCTTCTTACCGACCACCTTGTGAGAGGCACTTTGCAAACATCATGTTGTTAGTGTTTGCCGAGTGTCCTCTAACATGGCACTCAACAAACATTTATAAAACTACTTACCTATATATATTTATAAACTTTACAAAAATATTCCTTCATCTTCACGCTCTCTCTTGATCTGCCTTTTCCCATCTTTTCTCGCCCTCTTTCTCCTCCGTTCTTCCCGCCCTTTTTTCCTTGTCACTTTCTCCCCCTTCACATTTTCCCGTCGTTAGTCTTTCTGTCCACTGTTTTTGTTAGACAATAAAATATATGAGTGTCCCTTTAGTGTGCTTAGTTGTATTTGTGTGTTTAAGTGGTTGAAGTAGAGAAAATAAGAAATTTGAAATATTTTCTTAAAATATCTTTCAGGATATTATAAAAGAAGAGTATGAAAATAACATCAAACATTCAAAAGAAATAAGAGTGCTTAACCCCTTTTATGAAAATCTAGTTTTTCACTTCCCCTTGTTCGTTTCTCGTTACACTCTCTATCTAATCAATGGATTTAGCAGTGCATCCGCTAACATTACAAATAAAATAGGAGAAAATAAAAAAGGTAGAGGGGCAAATAAATGACAAAAATGATGCGAACAGAGGTCAACCTTTGAATATCTTTCAGGATATTATGAAAAATAAAGAACTTCACAATATCTTCTCGGATTTTTAAAGTTTTAGAAAATGAAAGAACAAAATCAAAAGAAATGCAATCTGATAAATAAACTAATATAAAAAGGTGACATGCATGTCAGGGATGAGAATGAGAACACGTACGACTCCCCCAACTTTTGCTTTTGTCCGAGCTTGGTACCTTAGTTGGTGGTGCAACATAACCATCCTAGCCATTGCACAGTGTCCCACTCTTTGGATAAGGCCTTTCAGTTCATGATGCAAAATCGAAGTAATCTTGCCGAGGAAGTCGCACTAGAATCTTCTCCCCATCGACGCCGACAAAGGTTTTTCATCTAACGTTTTAATTTGGTGGTCATGGTCATGTGATGTAAGCTTGTGCAATCTAACTAAGAACTTTGATGTGCAATATCACTTAGGCAGTTAACAAGAATATTCAAATTATTAGCACAAATTAGTAAGTATAGCCATAGCACCACAAAAATTGGTTTCCTATTTGTATGGTTAACATGTTTCACATTAGTTCCAACAATTTAACCACCATGGTTATACCTTTGTGTACAAATGTCAACAACACAATTGAGAAATGCAAGTGAGTCTCACAAGTAGTCCCAAAACTATCATTACCAAGTATACCACGAGAGATGAAGTAAGAAAAATACCCGATTCTTGAGTCCTGAATTCAGGACAACTTATCTCTACCAACGGGAGTTCCCTCGCGACTAGAGATCTCAAAAGTTTCCCAAATCTCCATGTATGTCGCCAACCTTCTTAAGATATCCAGTATTCTCTACTACAAGAGCAACAAAGATTTGAGCAAGTGGAAATGCAAAACTTTGATAAAATAATAATTTAAAAACACGTTGGGCTCATGCTCTTGGTAGTTGAAAGTGGATGTATAAACATGCTTCTCAAGTTTATTTTTCTATTGCAATATGAGAAATCGCTCAAGTTACAGAGTTAAGCATAAACAAAGAAGTGGTCACAACAACTTGGAAAACTAAAAATTTCATGCATGAGCAAAACCTAAGTCACAGAGTTCAGCAAAAAAATCTCAAAATAATTGATCAAAAGAACGATTAATTGGAGGACCGGAGGATGTACATAGCAATGAGTGATTCACTAAACGGAATCAAAATAATAACTGGCTAAATGAAGATATCGAAATTGGGCAACAATGGTGCACGAGATATATCTTTTCCAAAAAAAATGTACCCATAATATTTCTGAGCATGAAGAACGAGTGTTGGCTCGACCACTCCTTTCTTACGGTCCAAGTAGGGCCCATTCAGCATGCAGATGCGGACCCAGGCCTCTAACCAGTGGCCCAACCACGTGGGCCCACGAGAAGCGATTTAAATTCATATGAAATTTCTTAGATTTTCCTTTTTGTATTTTGAGAATCAAAAGACGCATTTTCTTGTAATTTTATAACATAAGATAATTAAGAAACAAAAAATATACGTAAAATAAAAATAATCTTGAGACATCAAAAGTCTGAAGTTGTAGGGCATCACAATCGAAATTTTAATTTGAGTAATCAAACCATTAATACTTTGATAATGATGATTTGAAAATATGCTCTTAAGCCAAAATAACCAAGTTACTTTTCATCTTCGGATATCAAGAATAACAAAACTTGTAGGAATCATAAAAATATAAAACAAATTAGATGTCTTCACAAATTTTTTACTGTTGATTTATCATCCATTTGTAAAGAAACATTTCTCGGGACGGATCGGAAGGATGATTCTTGAACACATCAGGGCGGAATGGCACGTAGTAGGCAAAGAAAATTCATGGAGGGCCCGGTGAAGCAAACTGTTTGCTCGATGGCACGGCGTCAAAGCTCGGTGTGGAAGTTTCGAGCGAGGCGGTTGTTTTTTTACCCAAATTTTTGGCCGAGTGTTTGCAGAGGCCGTTAGAGCTTAGTTTGGTGTCCAATATTTTCAATTTTTCAGTTGTGGATCTGAAATGGGAGAGGCCATTGTACTTGCTCTAAGCGCTAATTTGGCAGATGCCGAGCGTCTTGCCAAATTCGTTGCACTTGCTCTAACTTTACTTCTTTCTCCATTGTGAACATAAGATATTGTAGGTGTTTCACATAGTGTCTAGATACATAATAAAATGAGTGAACATACTAAAACGTGTCTAGATATATTTATATATATATATGAATATGGACAAATGCTAAAATATTTTATATTAAAGGAGGGAGAGTCCCTAGCATTGCCACGTTCATGAAGAAACGAGGATTAGGGGGACAGGCTCAGACGACTCAGCTTGGCCAAAGCTTAGCTACGGTGTACTACTATACATATATGGTAGGCCGTTGAGCCGTCGCAGAAAGTAAAGGGAAGGAGAGGGCCCTAGCGCTAAGGCAGTAGAGGCCGCCGCTCCCTTTTTTCACCAAAACATGATTGAGATACACCAAGCTGTAATATAATAAGTCATCCAAAGATTAAAATTTTCAACAAGTTAAATGTATAATTATTCCGTCTTCTCCACGGACACACCAGAAATAACATAAGACAAGATTTATGTTCTCTCTTGTACATATGTTGTACAGTATGTAAACTTGATCACAAACCGCAATATGTACTCAACAACTCTTGTCGGGGTTAATTTGAGTCATCATGAGATGGACTAATAAGATCGAGAAAACGCCAAAGATCGATTAGATTGTTGAGGTCTAGGGTAAGCGCGCGGCGATGGAAGTGGTAGTAGCATAGTATCATGCATGTGCATGCATGTGCACCGTTCCCGTTATTGAGTGAGTACACCAACCAGAACGGGCCAACCCCGTTTGCATGCGCATTCCCGCCAAGAAAAGCCTTTGCATGTAGCCATGTTACGTGCACACCTCGAGCACCCATGGTCCCCCTATCGTCCACCTCACACACAGTACGTAGCTTAGCTAGGCAATCACAGGATTAAAGATGGCGGCCATCATGCCCCGCCTACCGCCGCGCACGTGCAAACACGTTCTCAATCGGTTATGTATTTGATGTTGTCGTTTTAATTTGACGATTCAGCAGAGCAGCTTGCTCGGTGGGTTGCAGCTGGTGCGTGTGTGACCACGGTCTCCAAGGTAGACTCAGTCTTCCGACATATAGTCATTTTGTTAGACGCACTGGTGACTGGTGTAGCTGCTAACCTCCGTTCCATATAGTGTAAGCCTTTTTAGGGTTTTTTATGTATCTAGTCATGTTTTATTATAAGATTCGTATGAAACTTGCACTAAAATATGACAAAATACATATATACATGCATAAAAAGCTTAAAAAATATTACATTTCGAAAAAGATGGAGTCACTAAAGCAAACAATAATATGCATGACACCATGCGTTGTACTGTGCTACCGATTATCAGGTTACATTCCGCGTTTCCATGTGCGGATCTTGTGTAATAAGTTAGATATGGAGATATTATGATTTTGTTGTTTTAAAAAATTCGAAAAAATATATTATCAAGCTCCAAAAAGTTCTGAAAAGACACTAGGGTGTAGCCAATGTGTATCCCGCAAACTTGTAAAATATAAACTTCAGATATTTTGTATTATGTGCTACACAAAAAATGACAAAATCTGATAAATTTGGAGATCTGAAAATATAAATATTTAAATCTACGCCTTTTCATTTTTGTGCAACCCAAAATACAAAGTATTTGAAGTTGATATTTTGCACGTTTATAGAATACATCATTGGCTAGATAGTCGATTGTTTTTAGATATTTTTTAGAACTTGTAAATATTTTCTGATTAGTTTAAACCACCAGGATCACCGGTACTGCACAAAATCTCCTCTCCAGAATCCAGATATTGTAGCGAAAATACGCCGTGACTTTCAGGTATCACCGCACCCATTATTAAAATGAAAAATAGTAAAAAAAAAAAGTTCAAAAATTTCTGAAAAAATTTCAGCCCAGTAAATATAATCAAGTATTGTACCGGTACAAAAATATTCACCATTTGTTACATTTGGTGTCGAAGATTTTCCCAAATGACGCTATATACACGCTATATTCGTCAAAGGTTTGTCTTTTTTCCTTAGAAGTTAACGAATCTTTTTGTGGTGAGAGTTTCTTACATGAGTAGAACACTTGGTCATTTTTTTAGCATAAACATTTTGAATTTTTTTGGCTATTTGTTTTTGAAGAATTCCGTGTATCAGGTGCGCTTGTCTCCATGTGTCATTAGTCCACATTCCATATTGTAGTACTTGCTTCAGATTGATACATGAGACTTCATCAAGATGAGAGATTGTTTGATTTTAAATCATAATAAAATCACTTTGGCACCCAGTGTTTTTTAAATTTGTTTTAGAAAAATAGAAGAAAGAAACTTGTTTGTAGTCAATGATGCATCCTACAAACAGGGGAAATCACAATGTGTAATTTTTTGTAATATGCGATAAACAAAAATAATTAAATCGTGTATAGATTGAAATTATTATAGTGTGTGCATAAAGTAATTTAAATTTTGCACGTTTGTGAAGAATCGTCGAATTGGATGTGGATGAATTTGAAACCAGTTATGAAATCCGTTTCATGCGCAGGGTTGTACTTGTACATTCAGCCACGGCTATTACTTTGATCATTTCCATGGACTCAAACTACTTCAGTAAATTCAGTCAAACTAATTTTGTCCCTATAGGATTTCTTTTGGCGAACCAAGGTCTTGGCCTCGACGCTCGAGTATACACAGTGAAACCATTGTAACTATCCTACCTACCCCTCTCTCCCACCTCTCCTCTCGCCATGTCTCCTTGAGAGTCCACCACCGTTTCCCGGTTCCTCCCTCCTCTCCCCGGCTGGCTCTACTGGCTGGTGTGGAGATGGGGAGGTCGTCGCCCTGCTCCTCCTCCGGGTGTAAATAGGTTTAGTGTTAGGACTCGATCTAGACTTAGGGTTGATTTGTCCTTCGTGGCGACTAGCGCTATGCCGATATGTTGTCTGCTCCTGATGCTCGCGAGCAGCGCCAAGGGCATCTTCGTCCTCTCCGGTAGATGTGGTCCATGGTGGACGGTGGTGGCCGACACAAGATTCGGGGGCAAGAGCTTCAGTAAGCTCGTTTTCCTACCACTGTTTCGGCAGGAATCTTCTTCTGAGGCAGATTTACATGTCGTGCATGCTTGCTCTCCTCTATGTCGGTCTTATGATGAGAGCAACCGTGGAGTGGAAGGTGTTGGCTCCTCCTTGAGATCTTTTCTGTCGGGTGTGTGTGCGCTCTGCGGGCGCACTCAGTCCTTGACCAGTGATGGTTTCTTTGGCGCTTCGATTCGGCCGACCATTCTCTCCTATTTGTAACTTGGGGAACACTCTTGGCGGCCGATGACTACCAGCCGACTCTGGTAGCCAACTTGTGGCTTTGTTCAACCTCCATCCGTAGGCATGGTGTCGAGCTCGTGACAGTGTTCATCTTCCTCTTGATGACAAGTGGTATCGTCCATGGCGTCGTTGACGGCGTCATCGACGAATGTGGCCGTGGCTCGAGCTCCGTCAGTCTTCAGTAGCGGCAGAGGACCTGATCGCTTTCTGCAGTTTTCTAGTAGGGTCTTTTCTGCAAATTTTGGGGACCTAATTGTAATGAGCTTATTTCTTTATGTCCCTTTAGTAAACTGTACCTGCCGCTTTAATAAAAAACGAGTATACACGTACCATGGATGGAGCCAAGGGCAAAATAGGCAGACCAAAATCCACTCCCATAAATTCCCCGGGTCCTTGGGCGGTCAGAAAGCTGTCAGACACGTGTGCAAGACAAGACGTGGCGTCCACGCGCGGGCCCTACCACAGCGCTACGCGACACGGCACAGCTCACGCGAACTTTTACCCTCAGCCCCCTCATAGAAATTCCTCTCCCTGAACGACCCCTCTCCATCCACTATTTATGCCAGCACCAGCTCAGGTATCCCTCCCTCCCCATCATCGTCACGTAGACCAGATCACCAGAGCGCTACGCTACACGTTCGCTCGTAGCTAGCCACTCGAGTCAGCACATTTCATTGATTATTTTCGTTGATCTGTTCATGGAGATCGCGAGGAGGAGGAGGTCGTGGTGCCCCAGCCGTCGCCGGCGGTCGTCGGTGGCAGTGGGGCGGAAGGTGAGGGAGCTCCGGCGGCTGGTTCCCGGAACGGTGGCGATGCCCGCCGACCGGCTGCTCCTCCGCACGGCGGACTACATCGCGCAGCTCCGCGCCAGGGTCGAGCTCCTCAGGGCGCTGTCCGAGCTCTGCGAAGGCCATGCCCATGGCGATACCCCTAGCTAGCTAGCAACATCTCCCCTTGTGTGGTAGACCATATATCTACTACGTATATGGTATGTATACATGGATGTCACACATGTAAACGGATGGTATATATGAACGATTAATGCTTGGTCAACTAGTAGCGTATAAGTGAGTACTTAGGTACGTGTATACCTATGTGTTCTACAACTACAAGTAGGAGTTTTGTTTGGATTTTTGTCCAATATATATTATTTTCTAACTTTTGCGGTTGATTCATATTCTTTGTATATCTATTTATATGTGATTGTTGATCGATCTCTCACCTTGTTATAATAAATGTCATGAAACATATTGTTTAGTTTTGTCATATATACATATTTAATCCGCTAGCTTTACTATCTTCCTTTCTGGCAAAATTTGTTTGCTAGTTCAAGCGTTCTACACTACGCATAGTTGATCCCTGGGACATGGCCGGTAGATCGATGAACCTGTTGTCTCCAGCGTTCACAGCTCTTGGATACTATCCTAGGCTACAACATTCATCTTCAATTTCAAAACAAAAACATGGCTCAAATGTTCTACCGAAAACATAACAAACTCATCTTCGTAGCACCAATTAAGCTTATCGTGAACAAGATTCTTGGCTTGGTTGCTGTGCCATTGCTAGCTGTGCCATATGCAATATATCCATTTTTAGCTTGTAAAGCGCATACGTGTAATGGAGTGGCATGCACAGTATTGGCATGAATGATGAGGTATGAGCTGGAGGTTGGCTGTATCCAACACGCGGGGGCTGATCAGCTTAAATTAGTTGGTGGTAGTTAATTAAGATAAGGAGAGCCTTTTCATGATTAAGCTTCGCATCCACAACACTGGTCAATGGATATTATTATTAATTGCAGAGAAATGCATGGTTCTTAAATATTTGTTACATATATATAATCTCAAACAAGGTTTTTGTCGTGTGCACATTGAGATGGCGCTGCTTGATCAAATTGTCTATTGTGTGTCCACATAGGTTCGATTTGTATTTGGATGCTTGAGTTTTGATACCACTTGTCGCACATTTTTTGGATGTGCTAACGAATTTTCATCCTCATGTCGATGTCGATGGTTGATGCATGGTTGGCGGGTGTCGAGATCGAGCAATGGAGTTGGTGGATTGGGGCATTGAAAAATTCTTTGCGGCTACTTCCAGCAGCAAAAATGCCCTTAGACATTGTTCCTCTTACGTGGAGCCGTCGAGGCCTCCCTTTTATCTCATGAGGATTGTTGGTTTTGATAGGTTTGGGGGTGGTTCCCATACCATAGAATACATGCCTATCTGAATCATTTGATGGGATCACCCATACTTTTATTGGTTTAATGCTTTGATTAAGTCTTGCCTTGGTGTTAAATGATACTGCAAGCTTGGCAGGCAAGTTATTGTAGTATAGTAGTTCTACTCTCGCAATTAAGTGACAACAATCAGGAATATTGTGAACACATGATCATGTGACCACTCCCTCCATTATAAATTAAGTGACCCACATTTAGTAAAACTTTGTACTTAATGTGTGTCACCTAATTTAAAGCAGGGTTTTTTTAGATCTACTCGTGAACAAGCTAACAAATGAAACGGAATCATAAACCGGGTGTTACACCTTGAAAAAAAGTTTCCAAATTTAAGAATGGAGAAATTATTGGATGAAGTGAAAATTTAATTGTACGGGAGAGAGATATGTCATGGCACGATGGGTAACCAATATGAACAACAGCTCCTTGGCCTGGTAAAAAATAAAATCCAACCACAATATATTGCAGACTCGAACGTGCAAACATTTATTGTATCAAGAACAACATTCATCCGTCGATCACCCTAAACCATGAATGCATTCTAACACGTACGGGGTACATCTCTCACCGGTTAGAAGAGATTGTAGTGTTTGTTTGTTGTTTGCCAAGAAAAGGTTTACTTATTAGAACGTACACTTCAAACAACTTTGTTAACCAGGGCTGAAATCTAGTGGACTATGTCAGACTTTGCTCCTATATATATGACGCTCACTGCGTCACTTAGCCCAAAAATGTTTAAAGCGTTTTGACATAAGTTGTATCTGAGCGAAACATTAACATGATAAGTTTTTGTTTATTAATAATTTTGAACAGATCATATATTAAAAAATACAAATTTTACTTCAAAACTTGACATAACGTTCACTATAGACTTAAAAAATATATTCATATGAGGAAATATTGTACAGTTCAAACACAATTTTGCCACAGCACAAATAATTTTGACGGGGTTACAAGATGTTCACAAAATAGACAATAATAAATCATATAATTTATATAAACAAAATAAAAAATAAAAGGGGAAAACTAGAAACGAAAACATGCAAATTCTACTTATTAACACATAGTTTATAACAGTTATTACTCGATTTAGTAAAACGAAATAAAAAAGTATATGATATATGAAATTTGAATGCAATTTTAGCCCATTTTGACATTTTGCATGCTTTGTTAGAATAGACTAGCGTGTTAGGTCTGCATAGTGTCACAAAATATGTAACTATTGGAGGGTATCATCGACAATCATGCCCAGCCTTCGCTTCACCATATGTTAAATTGAACATCTTTGTCCTCATATTTATATTTCGAATCATCACCTCTAGTGGCGGATACACACCTAGCTTAGGGGGTGCACGGGACACCGGGCAGAATTTTTTGTTTGTAAGTTAGCAGTTTTTTCACCACATATGCATCACGTAAAAATGCATTTTTCTATAATGGTACTCTCCAGGCACCCACGTTGCAAATACTCTAGCTCTGCTAATGGTCACCTCTCCCACCTCACACCTTGTCCAGTGGACATGCATTAGAAAAAGAGGGTGCAAAGTTTCTAAAATGGGCGATCTAGAAGATTTTACTAAATGAGATAATTTGTGTCACATACATATAGAGTAAAATGCCGAATTCACTCATAATGAAAAAGAAAGACGGAAAGACAAAGTAAAGAGGGAAAGAAGAAGAAAAACAAACACAATAGTGGAAAAGGCCTCCCTGAGACGGCCCACCGGGCTGAGCCTTTTAGGTGTTTTGCATTAACCGTCGCAATAGGCATCATATAGGATTAGCTGTGTCAGACCAGAGAGGCGCGGAGATACACTGCTCACTTTATAAGATGGTCTGGCCCATTAGAAAGGTGGTCGAGTGACCATGAAGAAAGGCCGTTCTGTGGATGGGCCTCAAGGCTTTTCACTCGCACATGCTAACCAGAATGCTGATGTCCTGAAAAAGAAAAAAACAGAATACTGATTCTAAAAGACACAAAATATATTACATGCAGAAAGGGCTTAGAATTCTTTTGGTAGAAGCCACCGTAAGTTTGCATATTAGAAAAGCGAATTTCGTAATCCCAGTGACATGTGGGAAATGGCCCACACATCATTCTCACACACAGTGCCATCTTCCAACGATTTGTTGGACTAAGGTGAATAGTCCTTTTTGTGCACATCAATCACATTATCACAAGACATTCCATTTGGTACAGGAAAAAAATGTAGATGAGCACTTCTGACAGTTTCACTTGAGAACATGTGATCAACAGGCCTCAGGAATGCCAACTGCACCTTTGCACGCCGGCCCACATTGTGTATCTTCGTTTTCCGTCTGACTTTCAGTAATGAGATCAGTGCAGAAACCACTGGCTGGCCATATCCCTTCTTCAGACAGTGCAGGGAGCGGGGCAGAGATATCTAAACCATTAACTTAGTTCTTCAGTGCTATACCAAATCACTTGAACATACAGAGCTCACTACTACGAATCATTATGACCAATATCATCAAAAACTGAATAGGCAGTTCCCCCAACAAATTCCTCAACAACAGCATCTTCAGAAATGTTATGCCAATAACATGATTCACTTCAACACAAAAGCTATATACACAGCTGAATTCATAAGTAGTAGTTCAGTTCCAGTCTACATCAACACACGCGCACACTGAAAAACTGCACATCTGCAGCTATATATACACATCAACTGGCACCATATCTACAGGTCGAGGCCCAGAATCAAGTGGGATAAAATTAACGAGGGGATAGAAAATAATATCTACAATCTCGCTGTAGATTGGTTAATAAGCACTCTGAAAAATATATCTTCTACGACGCACAGCGCAGCTGGTCTTGTTCAGCATTTGCCTTGCTTTAACAGTTAGCTTTGAAACCTCTGGAAGGACAAACCCGTTCAGTGCTGCTTCAAAAATTCTACTGCTCCTCGTTTTCTTCTTTTTCCGTTTTGTCATTTTTTTGGGGAGGGTTTTGATGTCTTCCTTCATCGATATATGAAACATAGTAGATTGATACAGCCATACGGGGCAATGATATATACAGCGTGGCTGAGGGATATCTCAGATATCAGCTATGGAGAGAAGAAAGCCACTGTTCTACAAAATTCTTTCCATCTGCAGAGCGAAAAAGGGGCAAGAAGATTGTTATAAAAATATCAGAAACTGTAGTGATGAAGGAAATATTGTAAGACTCAAGACTATGCACATGAATAAACTAAAACTATATAAGATAGGTTATTTACGCCGAAAAACTTCTCCACAATCCAATAAGTGGAAGATATAATGGCACACGCAAGCAATGAAATGACTTTCTAACGTTCAATACCAATCACGATTCAGGCATAGCACTCCAGTACTTGAACACTACACTTAATGGTTCAAATGAAATGCGGGAGTCAGATAATAAGGACAGGAGGCAACATTCAAAAGAATAAAATAGTGTTGATGTTCAATTGACTAAATAAGGAATCAACAACAGGAAGCCATAAGCTCCCTGTGATGCAGGTGTAACGGAGGATTATATACTGTTTGAAGACTTGTTTGATAATCATACAAAACATGATGCTTTCCAGAGAATGGAAGGAAGTTAAAAAGTATTGTATAACAATGTTTAGAAATAAGTATTATCTGCTATTCAAAGTCAAATATATTCATTCACAAAACATGATAGCAGGTCCTGACAAAACAAGCTCAAACCTGAACTACAACACACACAATGGCCGAAGCACAGATGGAATTACCGAAAATCACAACAAAGAAAGATATAAATTGTCACATTTTGAAGAAGAAAGAAGGCTATACATGGATTGTACAATACAGCTATGCCTTTAGGCAAGTATCTGAAGAAATACAAGTTATTACTAATGCAAGTAACATTTAAGACTTGTATTTCTGTTGTCAGAGTCTTAAACAAAGATAACAAGCCGCAAGTACAGAGCAAAGCCAACCTAACCCACCAATCAACAGCACCAAACATTTAAATGGCATATTGCCCACAAATGATAGTATCCTGTTATAGGTTGTCTTATGTCAGCTTAAATAGCAACAGCAACAGACGTGACAAAATGATCTTATCCTGTTATAGCTTGTCTTATGTCAGCTTAACTAGCTGAATTTATTACCAAATCATCATGGAGTAACTGATTTTTTTTAGACTTGTCAACTCTATGAAGTGAATTGTTGTTATTACTTATTCGTATCTACAGTTCAACAGCATATGATTCCGTTCAAATTTCACACAGAACAGAATGCTTTCATAATCCCCTACAAAAATCTTTCATAATTAAAGCAGACGTGGCATGATGTAACACACAAGAACTTTTAGTGGTGCTCACCAGACGAGAGGCCTCCATCGGCGAGAGCGCCAGCGCCATGGAACCGGCCCTCGGGCACTCTGGGCTGCTCGGCGCGGCCGCGGCGGTAGCACGGCACTAGGACGGCGAATCCGGTCTCAGGATCGCCGTCCCTCTGCATCTCCGGCGCCTGCGGCTCAACCCAGCCGATGGACCAGTCCGAGTCGTCGGACTCCGACCCGGAAAGGCACCCGCCGCCATCGGACGGCACGATGACCATGTCGTACTCCCTATCGATCCTGGACTCGCCGCGGCTGCGCCGCTGGTTCCTGGCCCTCCTCTGCCGCCCACGGCGGCTGCCTGTGCCGACACTCGAGAAGGTGATAGTGTCCGGCTCCCGGAACCCGGAGGGGAAGTCCGGGAAGGAGGAGCCCGTCAAGGCCGTGCTGGGGAGCTCGTGGTTGGTCACCCGCGCCGTGGTACCCGGCCACAGCCAGTGGGTAAATTGGCCCAGCCCCATCGCCATGACCAGAAAAATGTCTTGATTCTTGCGAAGCCCTGGGATCCTCTCGATCAGATCAAAAAAATCGGCAAAATCAATCAAAATTGGGTGTTCCCTGGATCTGCCAAGTTAAAACGAACACCAACGGCAAAGCTTAGCAAATAAAGGTTCCGCCTTTTGATTGAAACCAAGCGCTGCAGCCACAAAAAAATCTGCTCCTATTGGGAAAGTTTCTTCTTCCAGTTCACTGATTTGTGACTGAGAAGCCCCGTTAAAAATAGCTCTTTCTGGAAAAACTCGTCCGGAAAATGTTCAGTCCAGGTGAGAAAATAAACGAATCATCCTAAGAAAACACAGGGGATCCAAATCTTTACCCTGAAAAAATCACCCGGAACTGATGAAACCAGCCAGAAATCGGACCAAATCCTCGAAGATAGAAGAGATTCCCAACCAAAAATTCTTGCCTGCTCAGAAATCGAGTCCCGGCCGACTCCAAAACGCAAATCGAAAACACCCCCACGTTCCAACAGGGCTCGTCAATCGCTCTCCATTCTCTGATCCAAAATATACAGAACTCCTCACCGAAGCAACCACCACTCCTCGGAGCGTGGCCAACGCCACATATATAATCTGCTGGGCACGGAACGGACGGCCGAGATCGCACCTGGCGAGACGGCTGGGGCAGATCCGGACCGCCCATGTGGTGGGCCCGGCGAGGACAATTGCCGTGCTCCGCGGCGTGCTGACGTGTCGCGCTCGTGGGGTTCGTGAGACGCAAGTTTTGGCTTCCGTGGGCTCCTGGGACACTTGTCGCCAGCTGCGGGATTTTTTTCCCCGTTGAATTGGTTTTATTTTTATTATTTTTGTCTGGTCTCGTTTCGCGTCTTTGTGAATCCGCTTCCACGAATGTATCTGGATGAGTTTCACGTCGCCATCGGCGAAAGACCCGTGAATGTACCTGCATTGGTTATAGTATTACTGTAGCAGAGATTATCGAAAGCTTAATGTGGATCACGCTGTAAATAAAGTGGTTGGTTTGGTCGATTATATCTACTCCTTCTGTAACATGACATAATATTAAGATGGTTTTGGTATTCAATATGGACAATAAAAGGATGCATAACATTCAGAAAAAAGGATGCGTATGGACGTATTAGTGTATAGATTCACTTATTTTATCCTGTGATAGTCCGTATTGAATATGCGAAACATTTTATATTATGAAACGTAGTGAGTAGTCATGGTTAGGAAACTCCAACAACCCGCATTTGGTGTCTGTTCATCCATCCGTTATTATCCGCTGCTTCGAAGGCGTCAGATACTTGTCCGCATTTTCATTGAAGAAGAAAGTAAGGATGCTAGCCAGAGAATTAAGAAACAAATATTTCTTATTCATATTATTATTTAGTTCCTAAGGTAGAATTTCTTTGTTTTTTATCTGTTTGCCCGGTGTACCCAATTGTTTTCCAAGAATGAAATTACTAACCTCTCGTTTAGTATACATGTAAACACTCTCATTGTTTTAATTTCTAATTGAAATTACATCGTAGGGGTTTACCGAACTGTAGCACCGTAAAAAATGAAATTCACCAAACACTTGCACCCGTAATGATCACATTATTGATTAAGTTCACTTTTGGCCCCTCAGGGTATTGTAAAAGTCCAACTTTGGTCCCTTAACTCTAGTGTGGTATGAACCTGTTCCTCGAACACTTAATTTAGTCTAATTATCAACATTACCGGTTGATTAGAGTTCGACTTTATTTGCACTACATTGGATATGGTTTGCCCAGATTTAACCCACCTAGGTTCATCTAACATGGGGACCGATTGTGCTCGATCAATATCATGTGCCTTACTCATTCGATAGGAAAAGGAAAAATCTTGTTGCTCTCTCGATTTCTCGTGATAAAATCTAGTTATGCGTCTTTCCTACCCGAGGTTCTTGTTGTGTCAGTCGCCGCAGCCCATGCCATGTCAATCGCCACCACTGCAGCCTCTAGGTGAGATGGGATTTGTATGGGAGAGTAATTGAGATTGTGTCGTTGAACGTGCATGCTAATTACATAATTGATCCCATGTCAAACGAGTCTAGTGGATTAAATTTAATCCTGTTAAGTGTTTGAGGATAAGGCTTAGCTTGAATAGAGTTAGCGGACCAAAGTTGTAGTTTTGCAACACTTGAGGGACCAATAGTGCACTTAAGCCTTAAAATAATCCATATAAGTCTATTACTTTGCCTAGGTGTTGGGATATTTTCTTCCTTCTAATGGCAATAGTACTAGTACATTGCATATTGTTTTATCCTAATAAAAGGTACATTTTGGATACGCGGAATACTATATATCCAACTAAGAATGATAAATCTATATTTCTTATAAGGCAAAACCCACTAGCATGCATTAAGTTTTTCCATCACAATATGCAGGTTATACAGATCGTTCATTTTTTGACAAAAATATTCATTCATTATAGTATATATATTGTACATGTAATCTATCAACGTCATCGTTTTTAGCCTACGTCAACATCACCATTATTTGTCGTCAAATACATAAAATTTTCACGTCAACTAAATATAACATCTCGAATATAGTGGGATTTCTACATATTTTTAGAAACATCATTCTCTTTCACGTGTCTTATACATTTCATCTTTAAAAAATCATAATGAAATTTCCGCTATAACACACGGCGTATTTTTCTAGTATACACGACAACGCCATGTAAAATTACTGATGGCGAGTGTCCGGTAAGTTAGAGAACCATGAGCCTAGAAGGTTTCGCTACGAGTAAACAACAGAGGGATTCTTACGTCTACCACAGAGGAGAAATCAGAGAGATTCCCCTAGTAACAAACCTATCACCTCAGGACACAAAGTATTACTCCCTCTGTCAAATAAAAGATGTCACACTTTCTATCAAATTTGGATGTATTTATACACTAAATCATGTCTAGATAAATCCAATTTTTTATCAAGTTCAGACATCCTTTATTGGACGGAGGGAGTACAACATTCCGGGGCACCAAGTCACCAGCGACTCGGCGCACAACACAAGCCACGAGTTGCATTTTTTAGATGATATGGCCTGGCTTATCATGCTTGTCAACAGCAGCAGCAATTCCTGAGACAGCGAGAGAAGGGAGAGGGTTATGTCCAAGTTGCCCTACTTTTTGTCTTGTGTTTAGCCAGTACCACACTCCTCTATATATAGTTTTAATCGATGAATTGTGAATGGTTAGTCGTCACCGGCCACACAAGGGAAGATATGCTCTTTGTGTGATGACACCCGCTCACAGATTCCCATCCACGTTCGTATGGATATATATAAGTTCTTTACGTGTCCTAGAGGGTAAAACACCCATAATTGGAGCAGATCAATCAGCAAGATAACTGTTCACTTTTTGCTTTCTGTCGTTCTTCTTTACCATCTGTGAGTTAACAACGGTATGTTTATCTCGAAGAATAACTAGAGTGTCATGCAAGTATGTGATGATGTATATCCAATTATCCATTCATCCACAGAATGGGGTGCGTGTGTTCTCTGTGTTTACGACTCTGCTTTCTCTTAATCCCGCTAAAGCCTTAAAGTATTTATTAAAAGATGCAATGAGCAGAAGCCTCATAGCTCGCATAAAAGCACAGGTGATCATTTAGCTTGGTGCATATGAAATATTACATGCTGCTCCACTGAAAAAGGGTCAGTTTAACATTTCGCGTAAAAGGATCAACCATATCGAGTTCAACATGCATGTTAGTTTGACTTGCGAACTGAGGACCTGTATACATTCGAATAGCCATGGTTAAATTTCAAAAAAATACAATAAAAACAATCAGGACTAGTGTGTATCTAAGGATTCTCCTTCATACGGGTCACTACTTACTTTTGCACACTGATACTATCTCCGGTTAAAAACTGGTTAAATGATATGGACAGATGCATGCACTGCAAGAACACTACCAAGAGAATGTAGATTCATCTTTTTACCGGTCGCTCTCTCGCTAGTGTTTCTTGTCCCAGTCGTGGACTTACGATGTAGAAAGAGACATGCGAACCCATTTGAGCCCCTCGTCTTGTGATTAAGATGGCGCACAATAATTATCAAATCAGTAATTTTTATTTCTGGCCGTCGAGTGAATTGCGAGGTGTCACTTCTTGTGTGGTTTCTGCAGACAAGAAGGTTCTAGAGAAATTCCATCGTACAAGGTAGCACTGTGTATTTTATTTATTTATTTATTTATGGCGATTGCTTGTCGTAAGGAAACTGGCGAAGCACAAGCAACATCAACGGCTGAGCTTCCACACCAACACGTCTATTCGAATTTATAATTCGACTGCACAGACAATAGAATCTTGTGATTTTTTCTTTCTTGAATGACAACCTCGCTGTTCTTGTTTGTCGTTATAATTTTGATTGATGCCCCGCGCTTGCTGGGGGAACCTTTAAAGAAACTATATGAGTGTATGAAATTGAAATGATTCTTTGAAATATGGAGGATTTGATTAGTCATAACAATCAAAACTCTAAATTTACTCAATATGAAACATTAGTATATTTGACCGCTAAAAAATGATGACGTGGAAAGTGCATTGCTAAAATAATTTATAATGTGAATAGCTTGTGTGGATGAGTATTATTAATAAATATGTCATGCCACAGATAAATGAATGTCTTAAATAGTGGATAATGTAGCGATGACATGGATAAATGAATGGCTCAAATAGTGCATGATGTGGACACCTTACATATAGAGATGGACTAATTTAATGTATTTTAGTGGGACTTTGTCCTATAAGAAGTATAGATTTCACATGCAGATTTCGATTGATTTACTATCTTTATTTCCTCAGTTGTGAAACTCGTTTTCTAAACGCCTATAGTACTTAAGCGAGTGAATCCACCTACCCACGCTTAAAATATTATATGTTAGAAAAGATTACTTAAATGGTGATATGCCACAAAATTTTCTAAGGAGAGCAAACCAGAAGTGGAGGTAGGAGAACCAAGAAGGTCACGGTGGGCATAATTCCTGAATCCCGTTCCCAAAACCCAAAATCCCAATCCCTATCCCGAATTTCCCGATTGCTTTTTCGGGTAGCTGTTTTGAAATCCCGAAATTATTTAGGGTAATTCGGGATTGATGTGCTGGATCCCGAATATCCCGAATTTTGATATCGGATGTTTGAATATTGAAATGACAAGTCTATCGTGTTGCTAAAAATATTATTGTTTGTCATGTTCTTATAATAATTGTTCAATTGATACTATGTTTGTGTTGTTTTCTACTGAAATATTGTGAAAATGATGCCGAAATGCTGCTGAAATCTGAATTGTTTGCTGTCATTTTTGCTCTGTTCTGAATTGTCGGGAAATACGGGATTTTCCGATCCCGACCCCGAATTTCCTGAATCCCGAATTGTCGGGAATCCCGAAATTTTCCCCGAATTTCCCGTCCAGGAATTTCGGGAATTCCCGAACGCCCACCCTTCAAGGGACCGTGGTGGAAGGGGCTCCAAGGGATATGATGGTGGTGCCATCATCAAACGCCATCTACGAGTGGCTTGACGTGGGATATGAATAGTAGGGCACCCCGTACATAGATATACTCCCTCCGTTCCATATTAGATGACTTCTATATATATAAAAGTGAATGTATCTAGACTTGTAACATGTCTAGATACATCCATTTTTGTACAAAACAAAGTTATCTAATTTAAAATGGAGGAGTAGATCTTACACCCTTGAGGCACTCTCTTTGGCTAGAGCAAATGGAATTTCGCGAGCCTTTATTTTTCGTGGTGTAGGTTTTTTTTACAGTGAAGACTTTATTTCATTTACAATCATGTACTCACTCCGTTTATAAAAGGATGTCTCAACTTGTTTTAAAGTTATACCTATCTACTCCCTCCGTTCCAAATTAATTGACTTCCATTTGCTCACATGACATACACATATGTGGGCAAATAGAAGTCAATTAATTTGGAACGGAGGGAGTACATATTAAAACATGTCTAGATACATGTAAATTGAGACAAAGTCGTGACATCTTTTTGTGAACGGAGGGAGTAACTCTGTAACTTACCCGCAAATTTCGGCTCCCGGGCTCATATGCTCCTGACGTCTTTTATAAGAAATAGTAAAAGAGTTCAAAATATTCTGAAAACAATTAGTGAATGAACATATACATATTTTTAAAATACATGCCAAGTTTCGTGATGAAATGTTATGAGTGGTGCTTGATCTCTGCAAAAATAACAAATTCAGTGCTCTAGAAAATTGCTTTTGAAATTCCATTTAGCCTACAGATTTTCTTTTTTCACGGAAGACCAAATTTAATTTCACCACGAGACATTTGTATATGTTCGTCTCCATTTTTTCTATTTTTTTAAAAAAGTTTTACTATTTTTAAATTTTTATTCTATCATGAGCATATGACTCGGGAGGCAGTGTGAATTTCCGTTTTGGAAACGTTTTGATTCTATAAGATTGATAGCAGTTGCTAGAACGATGACATTTCTTTTTATGGGGAAGGGAATAATGGCAGTATATATTAAATAAAATACACGAGGCCCAGCCCATGCTGTCAAAACAAAAAACACGAGGCCCAAGCGGTTCCCACCCCATTTGACTAGTCAACCCACCATGAAGTTGATCCCGCATCGCCACTCGACTCCTTGTTTTCGGTTCACTTCCCGCCTACTCATCTTCCCCTCCACTCCCAATCCCTAGCCATGGAGCCGCCGCCGGAGGCATCTACCGCTCGCCGGCTCGCCGTCCCCGACCTCCTAGTCCTCCGCCGCCCCACGACCGGTGCTTCCTCCCTCCTTTCCTCCTCCCCCTCTCCTAACCCCGCCACCTCCGCCACCGCCTCACAGCCCCGCAAAAAGCCCAAGCTCTCCGCTCCGAATCCCGCCCCTACCACGGCCTCCTTCGCGCCAATCCCCCACCCCGTCCTTCTCTCCGGCATCCTCTCCCTCCCTTCCGCCTCCTGCTCCGACGCCTGCCGCAACCACTGCCTATCCCTCTCCGACCCGTCCTCTTCCGCCGCCGTCTGCTGCTACCTCCTCGACTTCGACCCCGCCGCATTCGGTCGCGAGATCCTCGTCCTCGCCTGGAACTACCTCCCATCCGTCCGCCAAAACGAAGCCGGCGTGCTGGAGGTGGTCCGATGGCGCCTGCCTGAGGTGCCCGGTCCGGTCCCCGGCCCTAGCTTCCTGGCGTCGATTCCGCTTAATTGCGTGGACGCGGAGCTGGATTTGGCCACCCGCGGCCGCGTATTCGGGGTGGTGAGGTCCGTGAGCGTGGTGTTCAGCGTGCCGCATGCTGCGCAGAAGAGCAAGGCGGATGGGGGCGCCGAGTTGGTCGGGTTTATAGCAGAGATGATGTGCTGTGGGTGCCGCCAGTGCAAGGCGTCACAGCCGGAATCTGAGCAGGATCACAAGTTTGAGGTGGAGAAGTTTGTATACTTTGTGGATTCCGCAAGCAGGTGGCGGCCCGTGCTGGCCAGGCTGATTGCGAGACCGGTGTCTGTCACAGGGTTGAGGAAGAAAATGGTTTCTGTTGGGAAGAAGGGCTCATACACCATGTTGGTGTCATCTGCGAAAACCATGGTGGCATGGTGCCCATCCTATGCGGGCGCTCCACCATCGGATCAGTTGCCAGGGAAGTGCACTGGAGTTTACAGTGGGATCGTCTCTGGAATTTACATGCATGACATGTTGGTTGAGCTGGACAAGATTGCGTGGCTGCTAATTGACGATAAGCAGCTCGTGCCGCCACACTCTCTTCGAGTTGGTGCTGTTGTATGTTGCTAATTTGCAGTTCTGAACTTTGATTTGCAAATTCTTCATCCTTTTTGTTTAGATAATATTAGATGCCGGTGTAACTGTTCTTTTCCTTTTGTAGATTTCTGTGAAGAAATTCCGATTGGTTCGTCTTAATTTTGCTTGGGAAAAAGTTGTTCTACTTGGAACATGCAGTAAAACTAGCATTACTATAAATTCTTTCTCTCTGGTGGACTCAAAGTAAGATGAAACTTCTGGCACATCCGTATGTTTATGTTACTGGCACACTCAACAGTTGCTGCTGTTGTTGTAGATGTCATATGCGGACAGAGAACATGGGTCTCTTGGGAAAGTATGTTAAATCCTTGGATCTGTCCGCTAGATTTTGGTATGGATTTATGATAGTTTTACTTCTCTCAGCTACTTCAAGTCTTTTACCATGATTGATAAGATACATAATTTTTTCTCATCTCATGGTATGGTCTTTTTTGTTCCATCATTTTCCAGGACCTTACTTTTGACATCATGCTTTAAGCATAAATTCAAGTTAGGTTCGAAGAAAGAGATTTGGGGGTCAAAAAATGTAACTTCGCTAACTTTATTCCATTGTCATAGCAGTATATAGACTGGAGTAAAAAATGTTGCTCCATTGCACTTGCTGTTAATTATTTAACTGAAACTCTTGAACTGCAAGGTACCAACAGAAGCAAGGATTGGTTCACACCTATGCTACTAAAGTTCTCTCTTCAAAGGACTTCGAACCTCAGGCATGTTCATTAGTAGTTACATGTGTTTCACTGTTTACACATACTTGATAGTCTAGTTGCAGTGTTGCTTTGTTTTGCATGTGCTCGACTGGTGTTGGTTTCACAGAGTACAGTAAATTTGCTTACCTTTCTTATTTCATTACAAAATTTGACACATCCTATATTTGTTCTACTAGGTTTTCAGTTTCTTCATAATATTTTTTCCTGAAACACACATATGAGTCACCAAAACTATGAGCATCTTTTGAATCACACATCAGAGACCTTAGGCCATGTACAGGGTGCTTAGAGGAGTGCTTACAAAAATAAACAACCTTTTTCTTAAGCACCGGTGCTTAGTTGTATAGGAGAGGTGCCTAGTTAGGCATCTATCTAGTGTATGTAAGCACCGGTGCTTAAACAAAAACCGGTTTATTTTTGTAAGCACTTCTCTAAGCACTCTCCATTGTACACGCCCTTATACAGTAAATTGCCTGGAAAGAGTTACATATATTAGACAGAATCTTGAATATTTCTTTTGTAGGATGTGGAGTGATTAATCTTTCTTAGAGTAGCACGGCTCTTAGGCATTTATGCATTTCTTTTGTTATTATTTTTCCAGTTAAAATTTGGTACTTCACATGGTAATAGAACCGAATGGTGCTCATTGTATCAACCCTTTGCCATGTTTTAAAACTATTTTCCGTGTGGTTTACTTCCTGAATCTGTTTCTGCAGCATGATTTCCTTATGAAATTCTGCAATCATAATTGTGACAGTTCAAGCACAGGATCAAACTTGGAAGCTTGTAAACTGGTACTAGTTTCTCCTTTAAGTGCATGCCGTACACATGAAACTTTTTTTTGACTTTTTTAATCCATCTAACCATTTAATTTTGGTTAGGTAATACCCTTTGCTAATTTCATCTGCAAGTGTGAATCATTGTGGATATCAATAATTCTCAAATGTTGGAATGGTATGGAGGAAGTGGACAAGAACCAGGGACTTGACCGATTTCTATGTGATGGGCTTTCCTATCCTGCTACCACCAAAAGGATAATTTCAACTGCCGATCTGGGCCTTGTATTAGTGGGAAGCATGAAGGTGACTTCTAAAATTTGATGGCCCTGCTTCAAAAGTTCTGATATTGCTATTTACTCAGTCCTTTTCTTCTTGTTAGATACTAAAAGTACGATTCATGGTATGGGTCCTATTTTCTTTTAACGATTCTTCAACTCCCAGCTTACTTTCACTGCATTCATGTCGCCAATCGAAGGTGGAAACCCACTTAATTGATTTATTTTGTTTGAGCGGAGACTTGATTTTCTTGCTTTTTTGTGGCATCCCTGAAGCTTGCTATAAATAAACAGTCCATGTATTAGAGTTGGCAGATGATTTACTTGCACAGGTTTATTGTATATAATTTGCATGTAGACAGGCTTATAAACAGATTATGTCAATTGATTTGAGGATACCGTGTTGCCAAGTGTACAAACTACAGAAAAGTTAGTTGCATGGATGCCTCAGTTTTCATGACCTAGTGTTGACAGCTTAGATCATGATACACTTTGTGGCCACGTCTTTGATGCATACAGATGTCTTTACTTCCAAGGAGGATGCAGTTGGTTGATGACACAGGATGTATAGACATTGTTATACCTGATCTTCCACCAAATGTTTGCTTGGACGGCATCTATGAGGTGATGGCCATTACTTACAGCACAACACACACAAAGTGATGTATTTTGCATATTAAGTAAAGTTATCGATTGACTGCATGGCAGTCACTTGAATTTTAGAACTAAGACCGTATCATTCATCTGTTAAGAAATACGGCATATGTTGAAGTATGGATAAAACTCTGTTCTGTACAAGCGTCTTGATCTTTATTACGTAGGTTGACGATACATGGATTCTAACCAAATTACCAACAAAATAAAATACCAATACTATTATTGCCACGTACCTTGTACCAGAAATATGCAGTACAATGAAGTGATACAATTTCAGCTCTAGGAGTTTCTTGGCTTATGTGTTCGTATAATTTTCTGTATGCAGTTGTTGCTAGTAAACTAGAGACAACTCCCATGTAGCAGTTTAATAGGAAATTTATGTTTCCAAGATTATATAATTGGATAACTCAATAGCCTTACAGTACAGCTGAATAACTCATTACTCTTAACATCTACGGTTTCTGTAATAGTGTCTGCTGTACTGACTTTTTTTCACATTTATGTACACTGAAATGAAGAAGTATAGTAGAACTGGCACTATTGATCTTTCTCCATAACCAACCTTCGAGTTTGTTAGCCTTGTATATTTTCTGTTTTATGGAATTAAACTTCATAACTATTTCACACACTCACTCGACCAGTTTTTATATATACTCAGCGCTCTGATATTTCTATTGCCATCCAGATAAATGATTGCAAACTAGCCCTTGAAGGGCCAATGGCTTACCTAGATCATTATGGTGTCGCTGATCCACTATCCTGCAAGGCTGTGTTTCAGCAGCTCACATGCCGAAAAAAATTGCATCATCTCAATATCTATGTTATAGTCCGTTGGAGTGAACTGAATCGCATTGGCGCTTCCTCACAAATTCCTTCGCAAACTAATAACTATGCCAGGCCGTTTCACCTGCTGAAACTCTCGCACATTTTTCCACTAATCAATAATGTGAGTACCCCTTTCGCTATCCGGACAATCTTGAGATTTTTAGCATCATCATGTTCATAAGTAGTGACTGACTATTATCGCATTCCTCCATTTTGCTCTTGCAGCATCAGAACACTCCAGAGCCTAGCATGTATGCTGAGGCTGTGATAGAGCCGTACAATTTAAAGTTTACCGGGCAAGATGATTGCATTGAGCATTCTGAGAGCTTTAGAATGTCAAGCACCCGTTCACTTTGTGATTCCAGAGTGCCTATGGAGAAACCATGTCACATTCCATGTTCCCTAAGCTTCAGAACTACCAGTCTTTCTGGTACTCTAGTGTCTAGCTATTCCTGTGGATCAGATAGTACTATTCTAATTGATACTAATGGTGAAGAACGAGGTTGCCCATCAAGGATTTTATTGGAGTTCAAGGGGGCGTGTTTACTTAAGTATCAGGTACGGTTTTTATATGAAGCTTAGTTTCAACATTTAGCCTTAGTTATAGCTAGAATTACTGATTTATCTTGTCAAACTGCAGTCACTGCGGATTGGTGGCTACTATCTTCTCGAATGTCCTAGCGATAGTTCGAGTTCTGCCCTGAAAGTCTGTGGATGTTTTCAATGTGGCAAACTTTCATTAGATTCTCAAGATAAACTTTGGAGCCTTGCCATTACCTTTAATGGTAATATAAACACCAAGCAGGGTTTTGTAGCCCAGTCTATTGGGGAGGTGGATGAGCCATTGTCCAGAAATACCTTACACAATGAGATAAGCTTAGTACAATCTTGGCATGACTTCCGGCAGTATTTGGATTTTCAACTGAATTTTTATGGTGACACAGTGAGTGAAAAGGTGGAAGAATATGGTGCCTTGTGTCATGTATTGAATGGATTGTGCTCTTACTCAATTGAAGCAATTACTGTTTCTTCATGCACTGAGATTATGATGCGTAAAAAGTCATTGGGTTCTTCTAACTTGCACAGTAAAAAACTTGTCCAAGGAGATTTGATATCATTACACGGGAAAGTAGAAAATATCCATTCACGTGACTGTAAGGATCGACGACTTGTGCCTGGTAATGAGAAGCACAATATATGTATCCACGTCGCTGATGAAAATCAAACGGTAAATGACTAGGTTATCACTTTCAATTAATTCTCAGTTTGGCATTCTATTTGATTGAATTCATTGCAGGTGCGTCTACGTGGATGCTTAAGCAAACATTGTTATCCAGTTGGCATAGGACGAGGGGCAGCAGTGACATTCCATCGCGTCCTCTTGACACAGTGTGTTGTGCTCCTTTCCTGGCTTTCCATGGAATCTTATATTTCTTTACCATGTTAAGTTAGTTGGCTGTAAGAAAATATTGTCTATGCAGAATTGTTCCTTGCCTGTATATATGGCATGGAACTTAAACGCGACCAAAAAAGGGCCTATGCATTTCCATGTTTTGTACTAGTTTAGGTTGAACAATCTCTTAATAAGTTAATAGAGTGTAATTGCACTCTGTTATCAGTAGAAAAACATGCACTTATTAATACTTTGACTGCTCTCACTGAGGGTGCAGTCTGTTGCAAGGCAAGTGATCTCTGTAGAATGAGAAATGATGTATGCAGGATCTTGGGTATGCAGCTAATTTGAGAGCTGATGTGGCTTTTAGTGTAGAACACCTATTTGTCAACTACTAAAATAAGTTAATGCATTAGTCCTCCAAATATATAAAGTTAATGTTGTCAAGTCTTCTTGCTGAAGGCTACTACTCCCGATGTACCATAATATAATATGTTTTAGGTATTCCAGTTCGGACAATATACGGATATTTGTGTGTAGATTCACTCATTTTGCTCCATATTAAAATACCGAAACATCTTATATTATGACACGGAGGGAGTAATAGTTATAATTGACCATTCATATTACCATTACAGATGGTAGAGATGATTGTCGACATGTTTAACTGAAACTGAATCTTATGAAACACTGCAACATATTTTGTGTTTTGCAAATTTAAAGTGACATACTCTGTGCTGTCTGAAATAATTTTTCTTGCTACAGACATGAACTATTGTTAACCCCAGTAACATATATTGAAGTTACATCCATCAGTCATACTGAGCTGAATAGAGAACGTGCCACTTCCCCACTCATGCCTGGTGGCTTAAAGGACAGTCCACCGAGCACAGTTTTGCCATGTCCGCTCTTACATAAGAAGCAATTTAAAGACAGTAGGTCCATGCAGTTCCAGTGCAGGGTGGGTTATATTCTGCTTGTATTTTTGGTCCATGTGTAGGTTCTCAGCTGTATTTCAGGCTCAATCATTCTCTCATTTGATGTCTCATTTCTTGATACAGATAGTTGCCATCCATTTGTTGGTGTTGGACAGTTCTTTAAATGACTTACAAACTTCAGAAGCAATTAACAAGGGTAAAATACTAAAAGTAAAGGTTCCACTAGCTGGGTTTATTGTTGGTAAGAGATGCAGGCCAGCTCTAGGATTTTTGCAACATTCTATCCTAAATAAAATTTGTTACTTTATCCATAAAAATGTTTTTGCTTTTCGAGAATCATGAAAAAAAAAATGTTGCTTCTGCTTTTACAACAGATAATGGAACATCTTTGTGCTGTTGCTGGGCTGATGATGCAAGGGCTGAACTTCTGCTTAGGCTGCAGGAAATCACTGACCTAGATGCTCCTGTTAGTTTGAAGTTTCCAAAAGTTAAAAACAAGGCAAACTTACAACAAACTGTCGGATCGTGCCTACAGAAAATGCTGAAGAAGCACAAAAATGTCATTGTAAAAAACTATGGGATTCCTCCCGACATCTCTTGCCGAGACTTGGAACTATCATCTGGTATCGGTAATGTCTTAAGTAGTCTGGAAGAGAAACTTCTGAAATTTATCGTCCTCAGTGCTTGTCGGATGGGAACTCTGGTGAGTTTATGCTTTTTCTATCAGTTGATCATTACAACTTGGCTGAGGTATCTGTCAGTTTTATAGGACGTTTTCAGTCAGTTATTTAGAGAGAACACGAGGACACCATATTGCTAGCATTGCTGTGAACCATTATGCTCTTGTAAAAGGGAATTGTTGCTTGTGTAGCCATTAGGTGGTTATGAATTTTATGGATTCATTACTCCAGTCATTCCAGATGCTTTTGTATGTTGCCTGCTCTCTCTTTCTAACAACTTAGAAAGCTGCTGCATTGGTGGCTCGGATGTTGAATAATTGAATCTACTATTACTCTACTAGGATTATTGGAAGGAATGTTATTTAATGAGTTTTTATACCTTTACAGAATGTCATCGCATCAGTTGTCGATCCGAATGCTATAAATGCAACAAATGGGGAGCTTTCTCATGTACATCCAGTGCAGAACATGCAGAACTTTTGGGTTAATGAATCATTTCAAGTGGATCCTTTGGAAGAGGCCCGGAGATTGTTTACCACTTTAGAGAAGAGATAATGTTACTTGGACCAGTGTGAACTGTCAGGTACTCAGATTCCTGATCAAGAAATCAAAGAAGAATTCCTGAGAAATCTGTGAAGGACGCAGGATGGGCGAGCAGTTCACTGGGTCCTTACCCAGTCTGATCCCTATGTGAAGGATGCAGAAGGGACTAGCAGTTCACTGGGTCCTTACCCAGTTTGATCCCCTATATTATGCCTATCAGGCTCAGGGTGGTGACCTCCAGTTTGGTAATATATGTTCCCGGCCACATATTCAGAGTTGCATGTGTGCAGCTGAGTACCATGGTGATCCTGCAGGGAATAGATGATTCTTTTTGGTAGTAGGGTGATATTTAGACTACAATAACAAATGGACGGGTGATGCTAATCTGATACCATTCTTCAGGCTTGTGCATATATATGGACTGCTATGTGTTTGGTAGACGTCATGATGATTAATTGCTGTCAGTCAAGTGTTTTGTATAGTCAGTTTATCGGGTGCCAAATTATGCTGGCAAAAGAAATGTTGTATAGTTAGACTGCTTATGCTCAGCAGTCGATGATGTAGACTTCTATTAAGTGTAAATATAATGAAACTAGGCGATTAGCCTGGTCTATGCAAGTATATACACAACTTGCGCAAGCTGATGGGGTGTGGGAGGGTCTATGCAAGTTGCATGGAACCACATCATGGTCAAACAGAACATGCAGAGAAGGGGTGCCTTTTCTATTTTGATTTCTGACTAATGGTAAAACACAACTGTTTTTTTGCGCATGTGAATGTTGATGATCATATACCCAATTTGCTCATTTGTGGGATCAAATGGTTGAGAGGTCAAGGGTGCTGGATGCACCAAAGCAACCCCAGCTACTGATGATAAACCTAGTAGCAAAGATGAACAGACAGAAGGGCAATGTACCTCAGGCACAACATGTGATGTAACTGCATGTTGATACGGAATGTTTATTCGTGAGAGCTAGGAGACCGAGCCAAAAAATATATTTCAGTTTGCTACCACATCCCAAGCCTAAATCACATGGTTAACACCCAAGGCTGGGATCAATTGAACAACACAGTAGAGCGGAGCCCCAGATGAACCTTCGGTACATAATTATGTGGCATTCTGATCCCATAAACAGAGCATACCACTATCCAATCAAGTTCACGGGCTGGACTCTTTCTTGAACAGCTTGATTTCATCACCGTAGTAGTACGCACTGCCAACCATCAGAGCAACCGTTACGCCTTGTGCAACCACACGGGCCCTCATCAGTTTCTGACCAAGTCGAGAGTTCCCGTACCGGAAGCTGACTAGACCAGCTGTCAGGACACCCGCAGTGACGAATGCAGCTGAAATAAGATTGATTTGAGTGGGAAATAGGGTTAGATTATCCACACAAATGAATACCAATAGTAGTATTCCCTACCAAGTTTCCATTTGCTTTGAGACAGATAGTTAAAGGAGATATAGAAAGGTAACATGAGAACACCGTATTTCTAGTTCAATTAAAAGCAGACACAGTACAGTCAGTACCAGGCAAACAAAACAAACCATGATAACAACATCCAGAATATGCATGGTGTCTCGAAAAACATCCAGAATATGCAGCTTACCACGGTATTGTGAAATGTTTAGATCAGATTTGAGCAAAGCAAGGAATGGAAATATCAGAAGTGTTTCTAAAGTTCATTGCACGATCATTTATCACTTACAGACTACAGTGATACGTTTGAGCCTAGTTGACGCAATAGCTTAAAACGCCAGTGAATGTCACAAAGTAATTACACAAACACTAGCCTGGAAGCCCTATGATCAACCACCCCCTCGAACAAGTTTCAAGCTTCGTATAAAATCCAGAAAAAATGACAAGTCCTCCTTAGGCAGTTAGGCTCTTTCAACTTTATAAGGGCATCTTCAAATTCCAAGTGGATGGTTCAGGTGATGCGTAAGTGCCAAAATGTGATTAAAATGGAGCTGCAAACATCTACTATCTCCGTTCCAATATATAAGACGCTTTGGTACGCCATTTTAGCCTACCAAAACATTCTATATTTTAGAACAGAGATAATATTATCTTAAGAAGACTTCTTAAACCTCTACTATCTATCCATACGCACCGACCTGAACATACACAGCATGTGCCCTACACTTAACTAAAGTTCGCCATAGTCATCCTTGCCACCTCGAGCTCTGATTTTCATTGACTACCGCACCAACTAATATCACTTCTACCAATAAGTATAACTTCCACAACCAGCTTTACATACATTCAAAACATTAAATGCAAGTTCCTCAAGATGTCAATTGCTTCTCCCCTGGTTGGATTTTTTTAGAAGCCAAGTTCACCAGTTTAAGTGAGAATCTAGAGTTGATGAACGAAGTACCAAGTAACCATACCTATAAGACTAAGAACAATATGAAAACTCCAAAGCCCAAACTAGTGATTTTCTTGGACATGTTTGGTGTTGAGTGCTCAAAATATTTTCTTGCCACGCATGGCAAGAAATAACGAAGTTTTGTGAAGAAAACACCCAATAGTTCCATATGCCCAAAGTGAGCTGGATTACCTTTGTTGAGCTGTCAGGGCTCCGTCCCCACCCCCCCTTCAGTGAGATAAAAGACAGAAGAGCATAAAAGGGGTAAAACTACCAATGAGTAATAACACATCGATGTGCCTTCAATCTAGTAAATGAAGGATTCAACAAACTGTACATTTAGAACAATCCCATTAGCTACTGTGCTGAATTGATACCATGACAACTCTAATACTCTACAGTCTATGTCTAATTTCCCATTACTCTGTAAGCGTGTAGGTTGCTCATGGAATTTAAGCAAAACCCCTAAACATTAAAGGGATGTTGCCCATGAATTTTCAAACCAACCCAATTCATGCTAATGAAATCCAGTGCTGAGATGCGTTGATGAAAGGTCATGGCAGATAGCTCCTGAAGCAAGAGGTTGACACATCACCTCAACTCAAAGGAATTTTCTCAATTTTTCCACCAATTCATCAAAGATTCGTAGCACAATTCATAAACTAACAAACACAACATAGAAACTGACGCTGATAACAGGGGGGTAGTTAGTGAAAATAACTGATTTGACATCATGATTTACGGAAGTTTTACCCAATTCAATTCAGCAATCATTCAGTTTTACAGGATTTGGCACCATTTATCTTCTCAGCAGCTGCTGATCCGTCGAGCAGCTTCTCCTTAGCCTTATAATATCATTAAAACATGCACCCAAACCATATAAGGATAGTCCCATATCTTCCCTTATAAAGATAGCCCCATATCCGCCATTCTCAATTTCACGCCAAAAGATCCCAACAGGCAACAATCACCATCCTACCATCTTAAAACAACACAATCCACAGTTCCCTATCCATCAAATAACTTGGACAACTCGGATCTTCCAAATCATACAGAATCCGGCGGCAAACAAAGGACAAGACGATCGATCCACGGTCCCTACCAGTTTCCAACGAACTCCCTAAGGCCTGAACTAGAGAGGGCCGCGCGCGTCGCGAGCAAAGAGAGAGAGGGGCGTACCGATGGGGACGAAGGGGTTCTTGACGGGCTTCTTTCCACCGAAAGGATACTCATCCAGCTGCGGCATCGGCGGTGGCCGCGCGCTGCCTCCCGCGGCGGCGCCTGAGCCCTTCTCCATTCGCGTCGCCTGGGAGGAAAAAAAAGGAAGGGGACGACGCTTTTCGGAACAGCGGTTTTGCAGGAAGGCTGGTTGGCCGCTCTTTGGTTGGTCTGGGGTCGATGCACAGCCGTCGGATCGAGATCTGAGGGTGCTAATTCTTTGGGGTTTAGTCGGCGACGGAAATGTGCGTGTGCGGTGTTAAACGTGCCAACCAGGTGCACATTATTCACGGGGCTGATTGCGACCCACAAATCTTTGAGGAATTTGGCACTAAAAAAACTTAAAGAAACCTATTGATTTTGGCTGAGAGTCCTCTCAATTTTTGTTGTGTTCAACACAATTAGTTAAATACTATCCCTGTTTCAGCATAATCTATACATTTTTTACAAAATTTAAGGAAAATTAGCAAGAATTTAATAGTATACTTAGAGATGTAAACAAACAATCTAATATACAATAAAAAAATCAATAGAAGAAATCCAAAAGTGGCTCCCGGTTTCATTGTCATGAAACAAGGGGTGAGACAACTCATTGTGTCGAGATCAGAAACTCAACACCAGGTAACCAAAAGGGATAAACCCCCAGCCTGTTAAAGAAAGACAAATAAAACGAGAATTTGAAATCTATAAACTGGGAATTACTAACGAGACCAAGAACTTGTCAGGAAAAACGCTTAGATCTCCTTCCACTTCCACGTGCCTCGCAGACAACGCAGGGGCGACCGCAAATCGCGCCTCTTGCCCCTTCCACCATCCTCTCTCTTCCCGTCCCTGCTGGCGGTAGGCTCTCTTTACTCAGCTCGTGTTGGAGCTTCACGAGAAAGGTCTTGACGCGTAGGAGTGTTGTGGTTTGGGATCTCGGCCAGTGGGTGGTGGCGCTCGGGGATGGTGACGAGGTTGCTCTGCTAAGACTCATACCATGGTGGGAATTAGAGTGCATAGAATCCTACTTTCAGGAAGAACATGAAATTATATTTCCTTAAATGGGAGAGGAGCAGGTTTGAAAAAGTATCTTAGAGTGTCTAGGGTTGGGCCAGGAGGGTCTCGTTGCCTCTGGTAGATCCGGATGGCACGAAGGTGTCGTGGTCTTCATACTCCTACTTCTTGCGAGATGACTAGGCCAGGTGGGCCTAGTTCGGTCATCGGCTTCGCCGCCCCCTGCCTTGGGCTTGCGGTGGTTTCAGTTGCCGTGTCGCGGGTACGAGATCTTGAAAGTTGGGGCGACAATCCTGGAAGGTGGATTGCGTGGCCTTCACTGCGACGAGCGGCATGGCGGTGGTGGTTCCTCTCTCTGCTGTACTGATGGCGAGGAACATGCAGTGTAGAATCCCTGTGTTGGTGGTGCTTCGACATTGTCGGGCCCTAGATATTGTCCTAGAGGTCTATTTTGTCGGCAGCAGGTCGACGGAAATACCGTGGTGTGGTGCGAAGGTGATTTCGGGCAAATGCCTACTGCTTCGGCATCGGCGGCGGTGGCGATGTCTAGAGTGTCGTGACACTCTTTATGGCGTCGTTATGGTCACCCTTCCTGAGTCAGGGCTCCGGGTGAAAACCCTTGACAATCTTTGGCCTCGATGATGACGATGTTGTACGTCGTTACCCTCTTGGGGGCGTCGTCATGGAGCTCAATACCTGTCGATGGAGCAAGTTGACATTGACGCGCAAGTTCGGATCCAGCCTCAAAGCCGCTCTTATGCACGTGATCTCGACAGTTACCTATCTTATGCACGTGACTTAGTTGTCTCCGAGCTCGGTACTAGTTGCATGCTAGTAGAATCGACGATCCACGACCCGAGCGAGAGGGCGGATGGCCGTATTCAACGACAACTTGGTGGGTGTGTGGCGACGAGGTCCAGCGATTTCACATGGAGACGTTGTCTCACTCCTAGTCGGTAGTCTCGGGGGTATCTTGGAGGGTGCAGCTAGTCATGTACTTCTATTTTTGTTCTATCTTTAATCTGCTTCACAATACAGTTTACTCATCACTTGTATCGGTTTGATCATGTGAGGCTTTATTTATAAAGCGGGACGATATCCTTTATTGGCAGAGGGTGTTTAACTTACCGAGCAACATATATCTCTCGACCATAGGATTCCAACAATGTCACCTCCCAAAAATCCGGTGTGCCACTTTCGCCATCAATGACGGACAAAGAAGAACAACATCAATAGGATCTCTATGTCTTATATGTTGGAAATAAGATTTACTTTGTGTTTTCCACTAGGCCCAACACAGAAATAGCACGAAATCATAGCTGATACAGACTAGTAAAAAAGTACTCTCTATGTTCCAAAATAACCGTCTTTAATTTATTTAAATATGGATATATATAGACTTATTGCATGCCTAGATATATTTAACTTTGGACAAATCTAATCCACTTATTTTGGGACAGAGGGAGTACAAACTACTCAATGTCCACTGACTATATTCTAGAAATAGTTTTTCCAAGGGACAAGTAAAGAACACATTCTCTTGGGCTTTCAAAAAAACCACAAAATCACATACTTTTCAGCCTTCTTAATTGAAGTTATCTCTAGTACTATTCTATTCTTAACCAACAAAGAGTTTAACACGTAAAGGAAGTTTTAATCCCACATAACCTTATAAGGAAACCTGACTCTCTTAGCACACAAATAGTCACATCGGTTTAAATGAGAAAGTTCCACATATGGGCCGCGAGGCATACGACTTCAGGTTTCTTGTTTCTATTTTTGAAGTGTCTTGCATATACAGTAATGTTTTTCATCCGATGGATCTACAACTCGAAAATTTGACGGACCTGTGACTCCATGCATCCTACAGTTTGATGCGGATGTATGGCTGTGCGTCGTACCCCTCATCAGACAGAAACGTCGTATGTTTAGCATCACTCTTTCATTTTCTATTTTACAAGTTTTAGAGTGGTTGGCATTTTTAATAACCGTTAATCCACCCCGATCTAACGATTTTACAATAGACGGTACCAGATTGACGGTACCGAGCGGTACCGCGGTACCGAAATTTATGTGGGACCGGTACCAAAATTACGTGGGACCGATACCAAAACTATGTGGGACCAGTACTAAAATTATATATCTGTATTTTTTTAGATTAAAATTATCATTTGTCCACCGGTCACCCCTAATTTCTTCTCACTCTCTTCCCTAATTTCCACCGGCCGCCGGTGACCTCCACGAAGATCCTCCCCGCCGCCATGCTCCGCCTCGCCTACCTCTGTCTCCACGTCACCGTTGACCTCCCCGTCCGGGCTCCCAAGAGCCTCCCTACCTCGGCCAGTGGAAGCTGCCTAGTTTCTCCTAGGTACCCTTTAATCCTTCAGGTACCTAACGTTGCACTTCAGGCTTGGCAGGATTTGTGCTAAGTGGCGTTATACACGTCTGGTAGCTCGAACTAATCACGCTAGATCTAGAACCTACCGTTAAACACCTGGCTAGTAAGCTAGATCAGTAGTAGCACGTCGGAACCACTGGGCTGTTCCGATCGTATATACTTCCATATGAAGATCACAATTAAGCCACATTACCTTAGCTTGACCTAGCCTAATATACACGTATTCTCTGTTTTAGAGACAGTTTTAAGTCATCTTTGCTTAACTAGTGGCAAGTTTGGTTATTTCTCGCTCAAGCCTGAAACCACCAACCTCACCTATAACGCTCCACAGGGCCACAACACGTTGCCATCAGCAAAATCGCGCATGAAAAATATATGCTTAAGAAGCACACTTACTTCTCCAACCGTCGTTTCACGGCGTCAAAATCAAGGGATATCGCAAAAACATACAACAAGTCCTCGCCTCCCCCCGGATAAGGTTACTGTTTGAGAGGGGCGAAAAAGGCGACCGCGCGCTCCCGTCCTCGCCGGCTGCTCCCCTCCGCCTCCGGCCGCCGTTTCGGCGCCGCGAGGTGGGGGGGAGCCTCGGCTCCGTCCTGTGTGTAGTTAGGTAGTGTTTAGGTGTGTGTTTCCCGGTGGCGTCTCCGATGGCGGTGTCGGTGGCGCTGGTTTCGGGTTTGTCCTCCCCCTCTTCCCGCTCCGGCTGCGTCGCTGGCGAGGTCGTGGAGGTGCTGCGTCGGGCGCGTCCTTCCCTCTGTGCTCCTCTGGCCGGCCGTGGCGGCGAGGGGAGGAGCTGGTGGTGGGCGTTGTCTCGCTTTTGTTGCAGGTGGCTTTGGTGGTCGGTTTCTTCGCTGCTTCTGCTTCGGCTGGTCATGGTGGCTCGGGAAGCGGTGGCTGGAGAGGCTGTGGTGCGGCTGGTGGTGGTGGTCCTAGGCGTTGGCGCGACGGCTGGATGTCGGGTGGATGCGGGAAGACGGCGTTGTGGCTGTGCTCGTTCATGGAGTCCAGATTCCGGCGCGGAGCGGCGGATGGTTCTTGCAGCCTTCATCGACAAAGGGTGGCGTCTTCTTCCCGGCGAGCTGTGGTACGGCGTCTTCGCCGCCGCCTAGGAGCTTTGGGCAAAGCTCTGGGTCCGGTTGTGATCTTCGACGGTGGCTTAGGGTGCTTGGTGCACTTTTCCCGGGCTTCTTTGTAATTTTGTGTTTCCTTGAGGTCCTGGTTGTAAAGTGGCTGTGCCTCTTTTCTTATGAATCGGATCCTTCCTCAAAAAAAAAAAAAAAATCAAGGGATATCGCCGCCGGCTATGTTAACATACACAATCCTTGAGTTTCCCTGGACGATCACCATTTGAAAAACTGAAACGTGTATACTTGATCTTGACCAGTTCGGTTGCGATGCTTCGATTGGCTGATATGTTGAGTATAGATATTTGATCCAAGAGATGATGCCAGGTTGAAACCAGGAGGGCATATGACTGAACTGTTATACTATTATTCATTTGAAAGCTAGAAATATAGTATTCATCAGAAGATTTCAAGTAGTTCAGAATAAGAAGAAAGCTTCTTTAGCAACGGCTACATCGCAACCACCGGCACCTCTACCACCGCTCCTCAGTCCTTAGTCGCCATCACACCCTTCCGCTTCTTCCTCCCCATGTCCCAATCACTCACCATCCCTCCCAAATTTTCAGCTCTGCTCAGCTATTTTTCCTTCTGCAATGCACCAACCGTTAACCAATAAACCCTCCTCCCAATCCATCATTCGCCTCCCAGAAATCAGTCCCTGCTGCGCCTTTCGGGGCAAAGCTATGGATTTGGGCATTTCTTGATCCGTAAGCGCCCTTCTCCTCCACACGCTTTGCTAGTCGAAGCATGCTATCTCTGCCTATTCCTTTACTTCTTTGCCAACGCTAGGTTTTAGGTAGCGCGTCTCGACTCCTAGCTACGTACAGTAGCTCCCAAGAGATCAAACACCATCTCGGTTTTCATCTCTGAATCCTTCTTACTTGCACGCCTGTACTGCACGCACTCCTTACTCTTGTCCTCTCATCCTTCTGTCCTGATCATTCACGGCCCAGCTTCTCTTCCGTGGAGTCTGACGAAGCCTCGCCGCTGCGCACTCTTGATCAGTTCAGGTTCAGCCTTGTCCTCTCTATTTTGATTGCTCTGTTCATCATGTGCTTTGCTTTGAGGAGGGAGCCACTGTATATTTTGTCTACCTGGTTCTGACTGAATTCTCGATACTTGCAGTGGCAGCCATTCTTCCAGCACATGTCCTTTTTATCATAAAGGGAGTGCAGCAGGGGGGCTGTGTGCCTTGGGCTTGACTGGAGCAAGGAATATTTTCCAGCCCTTTGATCAAGGAAAGGTATACTGGGATTGTATACTTTTAGTCAGAAGGAAAAAAAGTTTCAACAACGACGACAAAGGCAGGGAGAAAAGCCTGAGGCAGCAATCCCAGAAGCAAGATGTTCAACATGGTCTCGACATGGAACAAGAGGAGGAGAAGCAAATCACTTGATCAGTTAAATCCATGTGTGTACAACCCTGTCTTTCCCTGAATTCATTTGTCACTGCATGATCATCTGTTTCTTAAGTGAAACTTCTCAAGCAATTTGATCATCTGATCTTTGCTTTTGCAGGGGTGTACAAGACAGCCGAGCTGTGGCAGGTGAAGGAGAAAGGGAAACCACTGCCTCTGCCCGCGCCGAGGAGACGCAACTGCTCCATGGTGTTCACCCTCAAGGAGATGGAGGACGCGACCGGCAGGTTCAGCGACAAGAACCTCATCGGCAAGGGTGGCTTCGGTCGGGTTTACAGGGGCGTGCTGAAAGATGGGCAGGTACCTTCCAAACTTTCAGAGGAAATACGCCCCTTGATTTCAGAAGATGGTGTTGTTTTTTGTCAGTTAGCTTTTCATGGTACGATTTTCAGGGTACTGAATATAGGCGAGTACTGGATATTTTCAGAGAACAAATACCACATAATTTCAGAAGATGGTGCTATTTTTGTCATTCGACTTTTTTCAAATTAATTTCAAGATTATATTAATGTTAGCACCGATGATTCGGTTGGGAAGAGAACATCCTATTTGGTTCTATATATTTTTCCTACCGATTAAACGATGTAGGACACACACACCTGACCTGAATGTGATAATCATGTCCAACAGGACAGCCAAGAATAGGCGTGGTGTGACATTTGCTGTCGACATCCTTGTCAAGAAAAGCATCTGCCAACCACCAGTCAAATATGATCAAGCATTCAAGCGTTAATTAATTCTAATGATATATATATCTTACGATGTGATACTCTCTCTTCCAGTTTTGTAAATCTGTGACCACCTTTACTCTAGTACCTAGTTTCAGTACAACAGTTGCGTTGTCTCTTTAGAGCTTTTCTTTGGACCATAAAAGTGAATGAATGACAAATACATTATTCTCAATTTGAATTTGAAGATTGTTGCCATCAAGAAGATGGACCTGCCGATGTCGAAGCAGGCCGACGGCGAGCGCGAGTTCCGCGTAGAGATCGACATCCTGAGCAGGCTAGACCACCCTAACCTCGTCACTCTGATCGGCTACTGCGCCGACGGGAAGCACCGGTTCGTGGTCTACGAGTTCATGCCCAGAGGCAACCTCCAAGACATTCTCAACGGTAGGAAACATCGCCACGAACAAAGAATCATTCTAGATAATGTCACCGAGTTACACTGCCACCTCATCGTGAATCTTGCAACATTTCTTCAGGTATCGGCGAGGTGAGGATGGATTGGGGAAAGCGGCTGCGGATCGCGCTGGGCGCGGCGAGGGGGCTAGCGTACCTGCATTCAAGCACCGCCGTCGGCGTCCCCGTCGTCCACCGGGACTTCAAGTCCAGCAACATCCTCCTCACCGAGCACTTCGAAGCCAAGGTTGATTTTAGAAACTGATGAAGCGTGTTACATGAGTTGCATTGCCTGATCAAACACTGAAATTTCTGGCACTGTCAATTTTCTTTTGTCAGATTTCAGACTTCGGGCTGGCCAAGCTGATGCCGCAGGACCTGGACTTGTACGCCACCACCAGGGTGCTGGGCACCTTCGGCTACTTCGACCCTGAATACGCTCTGGTAATGTAATGGCCACGATCTTGCACGCATTCCGGCTCGGGAATTCAACAGTTCGCTGTAAATTTTTCACTATATAATTAGATCCCCATGCTGATCTGGTTCCTCGTACTAATTCCATCTTGTAGACGGGGAAGTTGACCCTGCAGAGCGACGTGTACGCGTTCGGCGTCGTCCTCCTGGAGCTGCTCACCGGCCGCCGCGCCATCGATCTCAGCCAGGGGCCTCAGGACCAGAACCTCATCGTTAAGGTACACTGCCTTCCCACACCTGCATCCACCCGTTCATCGCTGCGATCGATCGTGCTACTGATCATCAAGCTATTTGCGTGGGCTTCTTCAGATACACCAGATGGTGGGCGACCGGAAGAAGCTGCGCAAGGTGGTGGACAAGGAAATGGGAAAGGGCTCCTACACGTTGGAGTCGGTGTCCATGTTCGCCGGCCTCGCCGCGCGCTGCGTCTGCTTCGAGAGTGACGGCCGGCCGGCCATGCAGGACTGCGTCAAGGAGCTCCAGCTCATCATGTACGCAAACATGAAGATATGACCATGTTTTTTTTCCCCTAGTTGCGATCTTTGTTTGGTTCAGTCTTGCGGTTTTTACTCGAGGATGAGAGGAAGATGAAGCAGAGAATCATACTTGTACATAATTTCAGTAACTTTTCGTTGCGCCGGACGTTCTTGTGGATGGTGGTAGAACTGATTGCAGTCAGTGTCCTGAAAGTGAGGGCCTTAATTTGTGACGTCGGAAGAAAAATGGTGTCTTGAGAAATTTATGATCATGTTTCGAGATCGAGCTCCGATTGTAGTTGACATCTTTGTTTGGTTCAATTTCGGGGTTTTTACTCCAGCCTCGAAGATGGTCTTACCTGTACAGAGTTTTAGTAATTTTTCGTTGAGCTGGACGTTCTTGTGGTTGGTGGTAGAGAATTGTTTCAGTCCTGCAATGAGAGGGCCGATTCGTGGAAAATGTGTCTTAGAGGAATTTGCCCTGTTGTCAACGACAGATGGAAAGGGAAGGTGATCATGATTAGCAACCTCTAGGGAGTCTCTGTTATTATTGAAAGAAACAATCGCATTGTCACGAGATGACAACATTAAAAGTGTATGTAATTGCAGAGTTTAGAAACGGGGGAGAAGTTCTTCTGGAGCTGGGTACCTGCGAATGGGCATAGTCATGGGACTCCGGGATAGTATGTTTGAGGTTGGTCAAGTCCACTTAGGCACCTTATGTGCGTGCGCGACGGTGTTGCATCGGCCTTCGGGCATGTTTTTCGAGATCATTGGTGTCTACGGACCGGCGGACCACTCCTGCTCCACCGAATTCCTGGGGGAAATTTCGGCCAAGATTGCGGCGTCGCCGCATCCGATCATCATGGGGGGTGACTTTAACCTGCTGAGGTCTCAGGAGGATAAGAACAACGATAGGGTAAATTGGGCTCGGATAGACCTTTTCAATGAGAATATTGCAGGGTGGGCCTTGCAAGAGTTGCCGTGAACTGGGGCGAGATACACCTGGTCCAACAGGAGGTTAAACCCGGTGCGTTGTGTGTTGGACAGAGTCTTTCTCTCCCCTATCCTGGAACAACGCTTCCCGTTATGTACGCTGGCGGCGGAGACGAGCTTGGGCTCGGATCACACCGCGCTTATTTTCGACTCTGGGGAGGGAACCCTAGTCCGTAGCAATAGATTCTTCTTTGAATCGGGATGGTTCGAAATAGAAGGATTCGCGGAGACCCTGCTGTCCAAGTGGGGAGGCTTAATGTCTAGGGTGGGAGGAAGGGACATCGTGGACTGGTGGGTTTTCATGAGTGGAAAATTGCGCCAATTCCTTAGAGGCTGGAGTCGCAATCTTGGTAGGGATGCCAAGGTGCAGAAGGCTAACCTTCTGGCGCAAATTAAAGACCTAGACACGCAGGCAGACCTGGATGGGCTGTGTGAGGAGGACTGGGCACTCCGCTACCATCTGGAGGAACAACTTCTGCAACTCATTAAACTGGAGGAGGAATATTGGCGGCAAAGGGGGCGAGTTAGGTGGGCTTTGCAAGGGGATGCAAACACAGCCTACTTTCATGCGATTGCCAATGACAAACGCAGACGCACACACATTGCCTCCCTGATGTCACCCGCGGGTCCGATCACCGGGAAGGTGGAAATTCAAGAGCACGTCTATGAATTTTACAGTGCCCTTATGGGCTTGTCGGAACCCAGATTATGTAGCTTGGCACCACATACGTGGGTAGGTAACCGCCGGGTTTCGGAGGCGGAAAACCTGTCCCTCGCGCTCACCTATTCGGAGGAGGAGTTGGAAGCCTTAGTGATGGATATGAAGTCCGACTCGGCGCTGGGGCCGGATGGGTTCCCGGTCTTGTTCTTCAAACGGTGTTGGCCGCTTGTCAAGCACGGGGTGCTTCACATTGTCAACGATTTCATCCTGGGTAGGATTGATGTGGCGAGATTAAACTTTGGGGTGTTGTCGCTCATCCCGAAACTGCAAGGGGCAGATCTAATTTCCCAGTTTCGACCTATTGCTCTGATCAATGTCATCGTCAAGATAGTGTCCAAAGCGTTTGCAGTGAGGCTCGACCCAATTGCGCACCGAGTGATCAGCCCCAATCAGACAACCTTCATTAAGGGGAGATTCATTTTAGACGGGGCGTTGGCGCTGCAGGAGATAGTGCACGAGCTCAAGCAGAAGAAGCTGGGGGGGGGGGGGGGGGGGGTTTCACTAGTTGGAAAACCCTTATCAGTGGCGCACTAAAAAGGCTTTCTGTGGCGCACCAATTGGGCATGGTGGGTGCGCCACAGAATACTCGCCACTAAAATATGATTTTGTGGCGCACCCGCCCGGTGCGCCACAAAAATATTTCTGTGGTGCACCCCACAACGATGCGCCACAGAAACATTTCAGTGGCGCACCCCCACTTAGGTGCGCCACTATTTTTTTTTTTGAATTTCAAAAAAAAGGGCGGCCAGATCTAGATCTGGATTCTGGCCAGATCTAGATCTGGCCGCCCAAATTTCACCGGAATTTCGTTTTGTCGGAGCTCGTCGGAGGCAGCACCGGGCTTGGCCGTAGGTGGGTGGAGGAGGGAGTTGTTGGAGGTTGGTGGAGGATGGTGGTCCCCGGAGGTCGCCGGAGTTGGAGAAGGTCGTCGGAGGTGGTGAAGGAGGTCACCGAAGGAGGAGGAGGTGGTGGTGGTCGCCGGAGGAGGCCACCGGAGGAGGAGAAGGAGGTGGTGGTGGTCGCCGGAGATGGTGGAGGAGGAGGAGGTCGCCGGAGGTGGTGGTGGAGGAGGTGGAGCTCGTCGGAGTTGAGAAGGAGGAGGGAGGAGAAGTAGAGGAGAGGATAGGAGAGGAGGAGGAGGAGGAGGAAATGAGAGGAGGAGTCGAGGAGAGGAGGAGGAGGAGGAGGAAATGAGAGAAGTGGGAGGAGAATAGGAGGAGGAGGAGAGGAAAAGGGGGCAGCCGGCGAAATTTGAATTTCCCGCCCAACAATTCTGTGGCGCGCCATAGATTTTTTTTTCCATTTTTTTGATTTTGCTGAAAAAAACAATCTTTTTGAAATAACTTTTTTTCCTTTTGGAATTTGGAGAATCTAAAAAAGCCTAACCGGGCAAGCCCAAGGGTGGGCATTTTTCTATTTTTCTCTAGTTTTTTTTAAGGTATTAAACACATTTTTTCGACGTCGTATGCAAAAGTTATGCCCGTTTCGACTCTTTTTACAGTGATTTTGCATAGAAGGTCAAAACTCATATTTCAAATATTCTACACGAAGTAGACACTAATACCTACCCATATCTCAAAGGATGGAATTTTTTGAACATTTATTCATTTTCTTCTTTTTGCCGCAAAACTGAAAAGCCGATCCAGGGGGGGGGGGGGGGGGGGGAGGCTGAACTTTCTGTGGCGCACCCACAGAAAGTGGTCACATTTTGTGGCGCACTGATGCACACGGTGGGTGTGTTGTTGGGAGACCCCAAGAGGAAGGTATGAAGCAGTGCAGCAGCAAGTTTCCCTCAGTTGTGAAACCAAGGTTATCGAACCAGTAGGAAATAATGAATTCGCCCGAGGTGTCAACGGCGCCAGAAAAATCTGCGACGTAAAGGCGCCAGAAAATTCTTCCTGGGACGTAGGTGACGTGGAACCTGCACACAACACAATCAAGATACTTTGCCCCAACTTAACGGTGTGGAAGAAAGATGTTTGTTTGCAGAAAGTAACAGGTTTGCAGTTTGTGGTTTATCAGATTAAAGAGAAGGACCGGGGTCCACAGTTCACTAGTGGTGTCTCTCCATAAATAATAATAACATTCATGCGGGTAAACAAATTACAGCTGGGCAATTGATAGAATAATGATGAGCAAACCAATGCATATACCAATGTTACGATGTCTAGTGTGAGATTCATTCGGGCATTACAACAATATACATAGACCGTTCCAACCGCATCTATGACTAATAATCCACCTTCCGGTTAGCGTCCGCACCCCTTTCAGTATTAAGTTGCATGCAACAGATTATCGCCTTATGCACTGTGTGTAAAGTAAGTAAGTAACATCATCCTTAGACAAAGTACTACTGTTTTATCCCTAGTAGCAACAGTACATTTACAACCTTAGAGCTAGCTGTCACCACCCCAGATTTAATAGAGACATGAACCTACTATCGAGCATAAATACCCCCTCTTGGAGTCACAAGCATCTACTTGGCCAGAGCATACACAAGTAACGGAGAGCATGCAAGATCATTAAATAGCACACACATGATATATTACGAAGCAATAACTTTAGTACTCAATATTCATCGGATCCCAGCAAACACAACATGAAGTATTACATAACGGTGATCTTGATCATGATAGGCAGCTCACAAGATCTAAACATGATAGCACAAGAGGAGAAGACAACCATCTAGCTACTGCTATGGACCCGTAGTCCAAGGGTAGACTACTCACGCATCAGTCCGGAGGCGGTCATGGCGACGTAGAGGCCTCCGGTGACGATTCCCCCTCTCGGCAGGGTGCCGGGGAGAAGTTCTGATCTCTCCCGAATTGGTGTTGACGACGGCGGCGGCTCGGGACCCGTGGAGGAAAATATGAACACCCTGTTAGGGTTTTTAGTCTGGGGGGTATTTGTAGGCGAAAGGGCGAAGTCGGTGGCGCCCCGAGGGGCCCACACCTGGTCCTCGCGCGGCCAGGGGTGCTGCCGTGCGAGCACGTGGTGGCGCCGCCTCGGTGGCCCACTTCGTCCCGTGTTCGGCTTTCTGGAACGTTCACGATGAAAAACTGACTTCAGAAAGGAAATCGTCCAATTCCGAGAATATTTCCTTAAGTGGTTTTCTGAAACAAAAAAACAGCAGAAAACAGGGAACTGGCACTGTGGCATCTTGTTAATAGGTTAGTCCCAGAAAATGCATAAAACTATATAAAATGCATATAAAACATGTAATAACTTGGTATAATATAGCATGGAACATAAGAAATTATAGATACGTTTGAGACGTATCACGCCCCACACATGATGCGCCACAGAAAGTTCACTTTTTGTGGCGCACCCCTCCCGATGCGCCACAGAAAGTCATATTTCTGTGGCGCAGGTCACATGCGCCACAGAAACACAGAAAGTCATATTTCTGTGGCGCAGGTCACATGCGCCACAGAAATATGACTTTCTGTGGCGCATGGAAAACAATGCGCCACAAAAATGCTCTTCCGTGGCGCATGGGACTAGGTGCGCCACAAAAAGGGCATTACTATAAGCCTTTTCCTGGTAGTGTTTGCTTAAACTTGACTTTGAAAAAGCCTACGATAGAGTGAGCTGGGATTTTTTGTCTGAAGTCCTACACAAGAAGGGTTTTGATGCTGGTTTTGTGCATAAGTTGGCGCAATTAGTCAGGGGTGGCAGGACTGCGATCTCCATCAATGGTGAAGTAGGGCCATACTTTGCTAATAAACGTGGGGTGAGACAAGGGGACCCTTTGTCCCCGCTGCTGTATAATTTTGTGGCCGAGGGGCTCTCGGCCATGCTTACAGCGGCGGCCGGTGCGGGCCACATTCAGGGGGTGGTGCCGCACTTGATTCCTGGAGGGGTTACGCACCTTCAATATGCGGATGATACGTTGATTACGATACAAGACGATGACAGAGCAATTGCCAATTTGAAATTTTTGCTGCTGTGCTCCGAAGATATGTCCGGCTTAAAGATCAATTATCACAAGAGTGAGGTGATCGTTATATATGGGTAAACCGAGAGCACATTAGGAGAGGGTTGCCAACATGATCAACTGCAAGCTAGGGGCCTTCCCGTTTATCTACCTCGGGCTCCCGGTGTCCGATAGAAAAAGAAAAGGGAAACTGATCCTAAGTAATAAAAAGAGAAAGGCCTCTCTCCCCTTTGAGGATTGAACTTCCTCCATTTCTACTTCTTCGTTTGCTTTTCGCACCGCTTTGGTTCAATCAACTTACAATAGAACAGTGGAACTTCTTGGTTTTACGCTTGGCGGGTCGGGTGGAACCTTGGGTTGGCAGATTCTTGTCCTCGGGAGGACGATTGATCTTGTCCCACTCTTGCTTGGCCAATCTGCCAATGTTCGCGATGGGATTATTCCTCCTTCAGGGAGGGGTACATCGGAAGTTCGATGCGCATAGAGCTAGGTTCTACTGGGAAGGAGCCGATCCTAAACGTAAATACCACTTGGTGAGCTGGCCTGCAGTGTGTCGTCCCAAGGAGTTTGGAGGGCTGGGGCTCACCAACTCCAAACATATGAACACGACGCTTATGCTCAAATGGATATAGAAATTGTACCAACAGGACAACTCGATTTGGGCCCAGCTGATTAAGGCGAAATATCTCCCCACCAATGACATCTTTGCGGCACCTACAGGGATAGGATCGCCGTTTTGGAGAAGTCTCGGTAAAATAAAACATCTGTTCAAAACGGTAGCTAGGCACTCCATTAAGAATGGGCAGCGGACCCTTTTCTGGCTGGACAACTGGACAGGGGTGCCCTTGAGGGAGCGCTTCCCTCTAATTTACGCTATCTGTGAGAATCAGCAAGCCTCGGTGTCGGAGGTGGTCACCTCTCAGCTGACTCTCTGGCGGTCGCTTGATCAACCAGCTCGCGTGGAATGGTTAGAGCTGGAGCAGTTAATCAGCCAAGTGGTGCTGACCGAAGGGTTAGATGTCCTATCTTGGTCCTTGGAGGAATCCGGGGTGTACTCGGTGGCTTCTATGTATCGCAAGCTAGTGCAGGGGATCTCGGTCACGCATTTCGAGGACGTTTGGAGGGCCAAACTTCCTCTAAAAATAAAAAATTTCTCTTGGCAACTGGTTCTAGACCGCTTACCGTCAGATGGTTTCTGTGTGCTGTGTGGGGCTGTCGAGGACGCCACACACATGTTCTTTAGCTGCTCCCTGGCAAAATTTGCGTGGAGTGTCCTTCGGACAGTGCTTGGTTGCTTATGGTGCCCAGCTAATTTCGCGCAATTTTTTGCGATCCTATCGTCGCTCTCGGGGCAACACCGTAGGGTGGTGTGGGACCTGTTGCTGGCGCAGAGTTGGGCGTTGTGGGGCATTCATAATAAACTTTCTATTGAGGGGATTCTCATTAAGCATCCTGCTGTTCTTATTTTTAAATGCTCCATGTTCTTGCAATTTTGGTCCCTAAATACCAAGGCGGGCGACAAAGCAAGCTTATGAAGTCTGGCGAACAAGATGAAGGGGTTGTATACACAATTTCGTCCTCCCTCTGATGGTGCTGGTGGGAGTAGCGCCGGAGCCCCTAGCGGAGGACCCTAGTTCTCTGTCTTTCTCTCGTGTTAGTAGTCGGTAGTGTGGTGGCCCTGTTGCCCCGGTATCTTGTCGGTTGTGTGGTGGCCTTGGTGCCCCGGTATCATTTCCCGTGATCGTTTAGCTTCTCCTTTTCTTTGGCAAAAGCTGAATGCCGCAGCATGTAATATCGGATATTGTGGCTTTTGCCTTATTAATTTAAGGCTGGGCACCGATGCCTTTTATCTAAAAAAAGTGTACGTAATTTATAAAACCGGTGAAAAGTTCTGTATTTTCATTGATCAAGGAGAAAACAAGAACGAAGCGCCCCCTGCAAGGCTCGGCCGGTCGAGGACCAACGCATGAGCGCTAGAAGCAAAGGTCTTTTGGAGGGCGACGTGTGTCTTATCGCTGAAAAGAACAATCGAGGGTACCTCTTCTCTCTCTGAATCTGTTATTTTTCATGATCTTCCTATTGATCATCTTCTTGAGGTCACACAAAGATAATTGTGTTGTGTTTCATCTTATGGTGGCCCCGTGGCCGAGATTATTTTTATGTTGTGTGAAAAGGAGTTGGCTGAAGCAGAGCATGCTAGAGAGATGATTGAAAGGGAACATAAAGCGAAGAGTAAAAAGGAACAACAAGAGGGAAAGGAGTCGAGGTAGGATTTCGGGTGCGACCCCTTAGAGCCAGAATGGTCTTGCATGAGGTGTCTTCGTTATATTTGGACTAGGCGCCTACAATGCCCAATCTAGCCAGAAACTTGCATAAGAAAACAGTCTTTGTTGGTCGTTGACCACTAACCCGAAAAGCACGTGTCAAAGGGGTGGTGCCGCGATGTGGGGTTCTTTTCTAGAACATTAGAGGCTTAAGTGTGCGGGGTGAATGCTTCTTATCTAATACCTCCGCTGTCACCGCATCAACATGACGTGCCTGCAAGAAGTGATTAAACAAGACTTCATGGACCGGGAGCTCCAAAGCCTTTAAGTTGCGAAGAAGTTCTTTTGGTGCTGGATAGGCCATTTCGAGGCAATGCTGGATGGCTTCCGAAAACCTATTTGAAGTTGGAAGTGTTGACATGGGTCACTACTTCATTACTGGGTAGGCGGTCCATCACCCCTGGAACCTTTATTTTGAATCATGGGGATTTAAAGGCCAAAGGATCATAATTAATTTGAAAATTGTGAGCTGCTCCCTTGCCAATTATCATTGTGTGTGTGTGTTGGGGGGGGGGATAATCTGAAGCATAATGACGTGAACAAGAACAATGACAAAATCTTTTGATCCTACAGTTGATCTCTTCAACATGCGCATCGTGATCGTGTCATGGGATCTTTGAGATTTTCACAATTTGGACAAATAAGTGTCACAACATGACGAGTGCAAGGCTAATGTGGACGAATAAGTGCTCAATCTTGTGCAATGTGTTCTTGTGTTTGTCTCTGGTAAGCTCGACCATCGCTTCCCGTTATGATCACTGGTAGCAAAACAAGCCTTGGCTCATACTGAATGTCACTATCCTTGACTCGAGAGAGGGCTCCCCGGTCCACAACACCCGCTTCTTTTTACAAACTTGGTGGTTCAAATTGAAGACTTTCACAATTTGGTCCATTCTTGCTGCGAACCTCGCTCCAACTATTTAGGGTCATGACATCGTAGACTAGTGGCAGTTCATGAATGCGAGGCTGCACCAATTTATATCGGGGTGGATCCGCAATAAGGTTAAGGAATCAAAACTTTAAGAAAAGCACCTACTCGGCCAAATCAAGGAGCTCGATCTTAGGACTGGTGTAGGGGGGCATGGAATCAGATGACTGGGCGTTTTGGTACTATTTAATTGATCAGGTGCTTAACATCATTAGAATGGAAGAAAAATATTGGAGGCAGAGGGGAAGAGTCTGTTGGACTTTGTGTGGGACACAATTACAACATACTTTCATGTTGTGGCCAATGGTAGGCACCGGAAATGAGATATCTCGTCCCTCTCTTCCCCTTTGAGCATGAGCTTCTTGTCTCGTCTGTTTGGCGTTCAGGTGGTCTTTCCCATAACACCCTGGAGTGCGGCTTGCCTTCCTCTCTCTTGCCCTCACCTTCTTTGAGCATGAGCTTGAACACATTGTCAGCAGCACAAAATCCGATAGTAGCCTACGATTGGATGGGAAACCCGTGCCTTTCTTCAAAATATGTTAGATGCTAGTAAACATGGGTTCTACACAGTCTTAATGACACAAATTTTGGAAGAATTGATGGTCGAGGTGTAGGGGCCGACCTAATTTCCCAATTTTGACCGATTGCTCTCATAAATGTGATCTTCAGGGTTATTTCCAAAGTTTTGCTTTGTATTTACCCTACTGCTTACACAGTTATCAGTCCAAATCTGACAACATTCGTTAAGGAGAGTTTTTATCTTGGATGCGACATATGGCCACTGTTTCCAGCAAGCCGGGTGCACGTTTTTCTGTGTGTGTGGGTGTGTGTGTGTGTGTGGTGGGGGGGGGGGGGGGGGGGGGACATCACAGTTGAGATAACTAGGATATAATCATTGAGGTGTTTGGTCGCATAGAGTTTGACAGTACCTTTGTGCACATTATTTTGTAACTGGGCTCAGATGGCGAGACTGCGATCTCTTAACGGGCGAATTGGTTCTTATTTATGATAAGTGTGGGGTGCGTCAATTTAATCATCTTTTCGTCCTTTTGTTCAACCTGTGGTTGAAGCCTGTCGATGTCGTGTGCAGTGGGCCATATTCACGGGGTTGTCACGCATCTTGTTCGTAGGGGAATCTTGCAATTACATTATGTGGATGACGCTTTGAACCTTAGTGAAAATGATGATCACAAAATTACCCATATGAACTTTTTATTGATGTGTTTCGAGGACATGTGTGAGAAGTCAAAATGAACTACCACAAGAGCGAGATTATATTTATGGGTCAACCTCCCACATCTGATCACCAAGGTCTGAAATATGCTGAACTATAAACTGAAGGATTCGGTCAGTGTTTGTCTTTGGTGGATCAGCTTAGATCCGATGTTTGTTTGTTTTCGTCTGTGTGTCTACAATTTGGATACTTCTGAACTATACGATTCTCTTAATAGGTGACGATTGATGTTCTGGTGTGCTAGTCTTGTGGGGACTTACCACGATGGAGGGGTGATGACAGCGGCGCTGCTTCGGCTCGCTCTAGTACTTGTAGTAGTCGTTAGGTAGGTCTACGAATCTGGATGTAATTTTGGTTACTTCTTATGTTCTTTGAACTATCTTGTGAGTTGATGAACAGATTGGAAGTTTTCTGAATAAAAAAACTATAAACCAGAGGTTGTATCGATACTTCTGGGGTGTTACATTGATGCCGGTTCGTATTTACAACAGTCCAGATACACGAACATGCACCCTCAAACGAAATATACACTGAATATATGCCGGTGCCCACAAGATGTCCAAAATCCTGTCAGGTAGCCCTCTCGTCGCAGGTAGCCCTCTCGCGGAGTAGCTCCTCCAGATGGGCGTTCCTGGCGATTTCCTCCTCCACCTCCAAGGTCAGCACTCCCACCCTCTCCTCGAGCTGGCGCACGTACGCAAGTAGCATCTCCTCCCTTGCCGTCGTCTCGCGGCAGAAGTTGCCGTCGAGGTGATAGCAGCCGCCTTCGAACTCTTGCTCCAGCATTCTTTTCTGCAGATCGAGGCTCCCCAAGATAGTCATCAGATGTGGGACTACCACCACCCCTTTCACGCCACCAAACTCCTCCTCGATTTCTTCTCGATCACCTTGACCTTGCGGACGTATTCCCTTGTCTTCATCGTCTCCGGCGTCGCCTTTGCAAGCTTGCTCGAGCACGTGACATTCGTCATCGAATGGAAGGAACCGACGTGCTGCCGTCCCGGTCAGATCGAGCTCCTCGAAGATCTCCTCGTCTTCCTTCGCGTTGAAGTTCCAGCCGCTAATCCGGCGGTTCTTGACGATGCTCGCCTGTCCCCGGCAAGGCGACACGCACCGCGCGCCCCCTGCGGTACAGCCGCAGAAGCTCGTGACGTCCTGGCACCGTTCCTCGATGCTAGGCATGACACTGAGGACGTTGCGGACGAGGTAGTCCTTGGAGCGGCAGCCTTTGAAGAAGGGGTGCCGGAGAAGCTTCTCGGCGGACGGCCGCTTGGACGGCTCCTGGCAGAGGCAGGAGGACACCATGTCCTTGAATGCTTTGGAGAACTTTTTCTTCTTGGAGTTCTCGGCGTCCTCCAGCCGGGCACGGCTCGTGATCCTCAGAAGCATCGACTTGGACGGCGGCAGGTGGGAGAGCGGTGGCCGGCCGTGCGCGAGCTCGAGGGCCGTGATGCCGAACGACCAGATGTCCGCCTTGATGCCGTAGCCGACGTGCGAGTGGATGACCTCGGGCGCCATCCAGTACGGCGTCCCCGCCATCTCGCTGAAGTAGGAAGAAGAACCGAGCACGACCTGATGCGCGTGGACCAAGGGACCGGACAACGACGATGCCGCGGCCCGCGGGGTCTCATAGATGGACGCGGAGACGCCGAAGTCGGCGAGCTTGACGGAGCCGTCGGCGTCCACCAGCACGTTCCCGGCCTTGATGTCGCGGTGGATCCGGCCCTGCTCGTGGAGGTAGCTCAGAGCGCGGAGCGTGTCCTTGAGCACCACCGCAATGCAGGGCTCCGGGAGGCCCTCGGGGAACCCGTGGGCCAGGATGGAGTGCAGCGAGCCGGCGGCCATGAACGGCATGACGACCCACAGGTGGCTGCCGACCGTGAAGGAGCAGTGCGCGCGAAGCACGTTGGCGTGCGACAGCAGCGCCATCGCCTTGGCCTCACGCCACACGTCCTCGAGGTTGGCGCGGGAACGCTCCAGGTCGATGGCCTTGATGGCAACCGGCGCCGAGCCGAGCGGCAGGCACGCCGCCTTGTACACGACGGCGCTGACGCCGCTGCCGATCTTGCAGAGAAGGCGGTAGGACTCCGGGTTAAGTGGGTACCTCGCTTCGCCGCCAGACCCCGCGTCGTCTGCCATGTCTCGGATGTCTGCGGAAGGACGGAGCTGAGATAATGGACGTAGTAATACGGAGCTGAGCGTAGCGTCTCGATCGTATAGAGGAAACACTAGGCGCGCGAGAGATCGACTGCTTGCTGGGAATTAAAGCGGCCGGCCTGATTGGAGCGTGCACAAGAGATGTCCGTGATGGCTTGTGGTCAGGAAGGAAGATTGATCGAGGTGAGAGCTGAGGCGTACGTGGTTCACTGTTTAACACTGCATGTGAAGTATGAAAAAGATATCTCAAAGATGAAAGAAGGGTGCTCACAGGGCTTTTGGTGTTGTTGTCGTGAATACATGGATTGCTGGAAAGAGACGGGTTTCTCGTGAACCTGTGTGCTCTAATTTTACATGGTGTTTATCTTTTCTGTTTGAAGGTGAAGCGGCAGCATCTCTAACAGAGACCTTAAACAACAGGAAAACCGTAAAACTCCGGCGACTTTACGGGGTTTGTCCTTTTTTGGACCATAGCAGAGCCCGTAAACGTCGGCCGACCCGTAAATGGGATAAGGGCGTCCGTAGCTGCGCACTGCCGAACGGTATTTATGCCGGGCTTCGGCACATTTCTAGGTCGTCAACTCATTAGATAGGTTGCAAACGAATAGTAGGGGAAAATGCATCCTCCTCTCACAACCTCGGCAGCAAGAGTGAAAGCCTCTCCCATCCAGGCACCATCACAGAGCTCATGTATTTGCCTACCCTCTCTTTATCGCTCTGGCGGCCTCGACGGGGAGGGGAGTAATGGTGCCTCGCCACCGGCTAGTAGTTTAGGTTTAGTTTAAGAATGGGAGTCAATATAAACGTTCACGGCTCCGTTATTGATTATCGACCGAAAAGTTGTTCGGGTCATGTCATATGCTTAAGTCTCTTCAGTTAGTTGAACAAGTTGTTGGTTGGAATTATGAGAAAGAGTCACTGGAATGGTTTGTGAGTGATCGCTATATTATGGAAGAGATTAAAGAAGCAGACTTGAACTGCCCTAGAGTTCTAGAAAAGAGTTTTTATATCACTATCATCATATTCATTTCGAGTTTATATAGAGGAATACTCTTTCGAAGGTTTAACATGAGGACTTGAAATGTCCCGGACCATATGAAACTATTTCATATGATATTGGATTAATTCCGGGAATTTCTGTAAGCGAAAATATCAGTTCGGGATTTAATGGGCAAACACCGATAGACGAAAATGTGTCGGAGGGACCTGGATGCTTCAGGATTTTATCTGGCTTTGGGAAGCCCGATCCGGCCCGAAATTATCGGGCCTGGGCTTATCCATGGGTCGAGCCTAGGCCTAAGATTTCACCCCAAAAGTCGGATAGGCATGGTCATGTGCATTTAATATTGACGTTTTTAGAAAGAGGCACGACCCGAAGGTCCTGATAGGATTTTACCGTCACAAGCCGAGTCTCAGCCTAAAAAATAGACACCAAGGTTGAATAGTCCTGCTCTGGGATTTCGATCGTGGGCTTTGTTAGGCCAGAAGCCCGGCCCATCCCATGGCCAGGTATACCCAGGATGTACCCACCGACGGGGCTGCCGCATGGCCTACGGGCCCACTAGAGGCGGACTTGAAATGCCTCAAAGTCCTAAAAAAAGAGTTTATGTCACCGTCAGATTCATTCCAAGATTTTACGTAAAGGAAATACTCTTTCAGAGGTTTAACATGTGGACATGAAATGTTCCGGACTATATGAAACTATTTCATACTCCCTTTGTTCCTATATGTAGGGCGTATAGTTTTTTGAGAAAAATTCCAAAATTTAGGGTTTATTGTGATTTATGGACAATTTTACCCATCCAAAAATGATTTTCAATCTCGAACAGAGTGATTTTACGGATTGTTTTCATTTCGTAGCTATCAGGAACTCCCCTCTTTCGAATGTTTTCAGAAACAAATGAATCCACCATAAGTCAAATACCATTGTCTTAATATTCGTGCAGAAAACTATACGCCTTACCTTCAGGAACGGAGGGAGTATGATATTGGATTAATTCTGAGAATTTTCTATAAAGTGAAAATATTAGTTCGAGATGTAATCGGACAAACATCAGAAGAGGAAAAAGTGCCGAGAGGGACACTGGATGCCCCAGAATTACATCTGGCCATGGGAAGCCCGGTTCGGTCGGCTCGGGCCAACCTGAAATTCATGGGCCTAGATGGACATGGGTTTAAGATTTCAGCCTGAAGGTCAGACGGGTCTAAGCGTTGGCTTTGTATATTGGTGTTTTAAGAAGAGACTCGGTCCGAAGGCCCGATGAGATTTTTACGGTCTCGGGTAACGTCAAGGCTTGAACTATAAGGGTGAAGGTCGGATGGACCTACGTTTTGAATGTATGCTTTATTAAGCCCGACCCGGCCGGTCCATGGCCAGGTATACCGAGGTTGTACCCCACCGAAGGGGGTATTTTTAACCAAATATGACCTTTTTGAAAACTAAATACATATATGGCATATATGGCTTCTTGTCGAAACTATTTTCAAATCTAGCCTGTGAGGTCGGCGCCAATGAGGATGAAGCCGACCTGGTACAGGTCGGCTCCATCCTCTCTGGAGCCGAACTCTGTTTTATTTTATTTTAATCCTTAGAAAAAAATTACGGGACTGGAACGGGTGGAGCTGAACTACATAAGTTCGGCTCCAACCTCATTGACGCGGATCTTAAGGGGCCAGATTTGAAAATACTTTTAAGAAAGGCCACACATATATTTAGTTCGTTAAAAGGGTCAGATTTGGCAAAAAATACCCGAAGGGGCTGCGGCATGGCCTACGGGCCCCACTAGTGCAGCCACACCACCTGCCTTCATTTTCTCTGTTTTTTTTTCTCCGGTGTACTTCATTTTCGCACGGCAGGCCCAAGGCCCAAAAGGCCCAAAGTCCTGCAAGAGTACAAGTCGTGTTGCGTGCGTGCGTGGCGTCTTGCTACCTGGCCGGCGCCGACACTGGCACAGACAAAAGCCCACGTTCTCCCCTCCTCTATATATCCATCCGAGTCCACCGTCAGTGCGGCCGCGGAACAACCACGCCTTCACCTAGCAACAACAAGGAAGGTCTCCGCATTTTCCAATTCCATCGTCAAGTTCAATCGAGAGAGAGAGATTCTAGTTTCCTTTTAGTTCTCGGCATGGAGAGGTTTGCCGCCATGGTCGCCGGCCGCCGCGCCGCCACCGCTCCCAAGGAGGGGAAGAAGGGGGAGGGCGAAGGGGACGCCGAGTACATGCGGATCCAGCTGGAGGAGATCGTCATCGTCAAGGACGACGCCTACGACGCGCTCGCCGCCGCCACCGCCGCCGCCGCCGCGCACTCCCGCCCCAACGCCAACGCCAGCGCCAACGGCCATTTCAGCAGCGCCGCCACGCCCACGCCCACCGGCGCCGCACCCACCTCCATGGAGAACTGCGCGATGGCCGCGGCGGCGGCGCGCGGTGCGGGGTCGACGGGGGTTACGGCGCCGCAGGGCGCGTGGACGGCGGCGGCGAGGGGACCCGTCGGCTTCGACTAGCGCACCGCGGCACGCTCTCCTCCCCGATCGGTGTGCGGGACAATATTCTCCGTACGTGTTCGTCGTTCCTATCTACTACAGTAGCATCGAAGGTCGCGTTGCCGAACTCTCTCTAGTGTAGATTTTTCCGCATGATTTTTCTCGTAGTAGGTGGTATTGGAGGAGAGGGGATGGATTCAAGGATTTGTTCTGTCGCTGATCGTAGTGTTTATATATATGCCACTTGATCCGACGGATTTGGTTTTGCGGCGAGATCTGTTGAACACATCCTGCTTAATTTTGCTTGCATTCTAACGTGTTATTTCGCTCGATTCGTTAAGTTTCATCATACATTGCCACTAATCTCTTTGAGATGGTATTGCAACTGATTAGCCTGAGGATATATTCGTGTAGTTCATGTTCATGTTATTGCCTCTAATAGTAACACATCGCTGTGCTTACGGTTGTGTGTTGTTGTTGAGTCCTTGTTCCACCATCCTCTCTACCTACGCCCTGTCGCTGTTGAGCAAATGAATAGCCAGCACATGTTTGGTGAAAACGCACATGGAACTATACGCTATAATGCTTATCAATTATTGATGTCTACTTTTATAAATTCCTTCCTGGTTAAAATTTTCATACTGTATGATCTTCACAATGCATGCACTTGTCTAAAAAAGGACATTAGACATGTATATGCATCTTGTCTTGGCCTCCAAGTCGAGATCGATCTGATCCATCTTCAAGACGCTACCGAACTAAGGAAAAAAAAATCTGTAGGGCAATCTTCTCCCAAAATTTCACAGGATTTCTTCTTATCTCGGCACCAGTTCTACCATGGTAGTAGGGGCTTCGGCGTTTTAGAGGACTCCCTCATGTGTAGAAACGTTTATCTGATCGACACAACGATTCTCTATGGAGTTAAGCATCTCTAGCAGAACCTTAAAACACCCAAAACTATAAAATATCGGCGACTATACAGGCTGGTAGGGGTGGGAACTGGTAGCGGATAATCCGAATTATAAGACATTCGTATTAGAAAAACTGAAAATGGAAGTGGTAAATATCCGAATCCGAACGAAATCAAAATGGAAGTGGTAAATATCCGGATTCGTTTTTACAAATACAAAACAAATGTGGTATTGAATTTTGGAACAAATATGGATATGGAAATGGATATATCCGTATCCGAATAGTATCCGAATAAAATTATGTTACCCAGTTTGGTAATTCTAACCTAATATGTATATTAACCAACTTTAAAAGAGTAAGAAAGTGGACAAATATAATTGTTTGTGACTGAACATTAACTATTATGTATTATATAGCTATATTTATCACTGTACTGTTCTATAGTTGACTCGTTATAAGACCTGAGTCTATTATTTGTTATATTCATATCCGTTCCGAATTGATAAAACATCCGACCCGCATCCGTATTCGAATAACATTCGCTCCGCATTCGTATCCGACTACATCCGTATTTGTATTCCTATTCGTTTTGAAAATATGGAAACGGATGTGGGAAGGGCACTATCCGATCCGCATCCGATCCGTTTCCACCCCTACAGGCTGGAGCCCTGCCTCTATTTCTGCCGCACGGAGGGCTCGATACAGGTCACAACCCCCATTCTGTCGCCACTTGCCAAATCCAAATCCGCCACCTCGCACTCGTTGCCGCATGACTAATTCCTCCTCGCCGCGTATATATCTTGTACCGCCGCACCGCCGTGTGGCAGCATATTTCCTCAATGGGGTTCCCTGACGTCACGTGGCGAAGTTGGCAACGACGAGGAGCGGAAGCGGCTCATCGCCTCCGACGCCGCTCGGAAATCCGCCACCTCGCACTCGCCACATGCGACGAATTCCTCCCTGCCGTCTACACATCCGGCAGCGCCGCACCGCCATGTGTGGTCTCATGCTGCCTCAATGGGCGCGGGGGCGACCAGGTCGGCTGCTCCCTGACCTCGAGCAGCGACGACGACAACGACGCTGATGAGGAGCGGAAGCGGCTCATCGCCTCCGCTATACAAATTACAATCGGTCGCCGCTACGTGCCCTCCTATACTGCGCGGTGCCGGAGTTCGAGGTGCGGAACTCCTCCGGCACGGGAATGCGCACATGGAAGAGGGAGGTTGAGGAGGAGCTTCTGATCGAGGGCAACGGACCGACGGCGTTCGGCTCCGCCATTGGACCGGAGGATTTTTTGACGACTCCACCGTCGTTGTCATCAATGTCGTGCTCTATGCACGCACCGCGCGGGAAGAGGAGGAGCTCCAAAAGTGCCGCTGAGACGAGGACATCGACACCCTCCTCTCAGAGTAGGTGGTCGGCGCCGAGCACGCGGCGCATGAGAAGACCGAGTAGTGGCGCTGCGTAGGCGATGCACATGACATGGTCTTCATCGACCTCGCCTCCGACGTGGAATGAGAGTCGCCGCCGCACAGGACGGGCTCTGGTGAGCCAAATTTTTGTAACTAGGGTCAGGGTGGCGACGCATTTAGGATCTCACTATGTATAAAAACTCTTGATCGTGTTGTTTTGTCGCTAATGATGAAGAACTAGTGATGATCATGTTTTGTTTGTTCCCCTGAGTGCCAAAAATTTAAATTTACAGTCAACTTATTGTTTCTGTTCTAGATGATGCATTTGGACTGTAAAAGCAGGAAACCATGAATTGTATACGCTGGATAGAGGCCAGCATTTAAAGGGTTCTGCTAGAGATACTCTTACCAGGCAACCTGTAGCCTTTAGATTGGGAGAAACTTGATAGGAAGATAATCGAGGAGAGAAATGAAATAGGCAACTATTTTATTTCAAAGTTGTAGCCAAGTCAGACAATTTTTTACCTCTTAGTTATCCGTGAAAAAATGTTTGACCCTTCAAATTGTTCAACTATCATACTGCACATCAAATACTAATACAGCCTGAATTGAGCAAATTAATATCTATAGATCAATCTCCGAAGCACTTGACACAACTGAAGCTAAGTGTAGAACGAACTTGCGAACTAATCAAACATTGAAGTCTATTCAACCGTATTAAGCATCTGGCAACAAGCTCAAAGAAAGCTGTGTATCATATCACCACCAACCAAGACTGTGCTTCACCCAGTTTCAAAAAAAAAAAAAGACTGTGCTTCACTCCTCACGTAAAATAAGGACAAGTGAGCCACACCCACATTATTAGCTGAGTCAATGGCATACTTCTCACGTAAAAAAAGGCACAGTATTTAACTCAAATGTTGCAAGTTTGAAAATAACGAGAGAAATTAACATGGAAACGCCAATATGTGCATGCGAGGGGGCTAGCAAACAATAAAGAGCCAAGTCTAAGGAAGTTAAATCTAGTCCGATGTAATTATTCTCGCTGTGATGAGCATCATTTGATTACAAAATAGTTTTGTCCGAGCACATTTCACGTCCTTACAGTACGGTGAGTTGTCCTGTCAAATTCCGTGGTGTTACAAGTGGGCTAGTTTGCTTTGTTAATTTTTCTTAGACTCAGATCAAATACGGAGTACCTAAGTCTGGCCTATAATCTTTTTCTTATCATTTTACCTTTTTTTACATTCTTATCCTTTTACTTGAACGTTTAGATCCGGATCTGTGGGCCAAAAGCTCCGGGTACCCGTGCTCCCGGTTGTTTGAATTGCAAAAAAAATCAAAGTATTTTTAAAAAATGTGAAACAAAAATTTTATGTACATGACTTACAAAACATGTACCCGTGCATGAGTTTCGTGACGAAATTATTATTTATTTTGTCTCGGTAAAAAAGAGAAACTTTATGTGCTATTAGCAGTATATATGTGACGTATTTTTGTCTTTTTTACACAGGCCAACTAAAAAGTTATTTTCTGTAAAACTTTCAACACATACCTGGTACATGCGAGATCTACGTGCGCAACATTTTAACATACATTTTAAACTTTGGGAAAATGGTTTTCCTAACCGTGAGCACATGTACCCAGAAGCACCGGAGGTCCGGAGCATTTTCCACAAACTTACCCACTAAAACACGTCCATCTACATACAATTTAGAAAAAACTGGAACATGGAGTATATCTGAACAGTTTGGTTTGGTACTCTTCTCAAATTAGAAAACAACGGACTTTGGTCTTCCTGAGTTAAGGTTAGTTTGGGCTCTCCCGTCTCCATTCACCTCAATAATATATTTTGCTGGCACTTACTATGAGCCATTATGTACATTTTCCTTTATAAAACATAGGATAAGAACGCACACACAAATACCCTATCTCTATGAACATTTTTGAAAGACTGAGCCAGTGGATCAGGTCTTAATATTAGCAAAGTTCTCATCAGTGTGTTGCTATTGATGGGAATGTCTTCTCCAGCTGAAGAATATTCCGTATAATGCAACACATAAGTGTGAAACCTGCGGCTCGAACTCGGATAGGCTACGGGTACAACCACCCATACCACTATAGGTTGGTTCGTTGTGCCATTAATTATGTGTGAAACCTGCAGTTTAGAGATGTAAACGTATCGGATTTTACCTATACCATATCCTTTATCATATTTTTTCCTCAAATTCGGATCAGACCGGATAGTGAACGGTTGCAGATTCGGTCACAGATTCAAAACGGAAACAAAGGGGATTCGGAGTGGAAATAAAATTATCGGATCAGTACATGCATATGTATTTCGTCAACCCACATAATAAAAATTAATCGTTCAACAACCTAATATTATACTCCATAGGTTGTATAATGACCATGTAAGCGAATTGTTGTTAGACGGATGAACTCCACGACTCACTAACTACAAATAATGCCCTATTAATTTAGACATTTCGGTAGAAAATTTGATTTTTCAGATTATAACCATCGGATAATCTTGATTAATTTTTAGATAATCCATATTCGGATGCTATTTACATAATATATCCTATACCGTATTCGGGCCTTCAGTTCGAAACCGGATATTCTTATCTATCGGATGATTCTGTAAAACTGGATCTGAATTCTTTAAAACAGATTCGACGGCGAATTCGATGCGGAAATTATCCTATCAGTTTACATCCCTATTTAGAATACAACAATATGTATTTATTCGGGGGTACACACCCATGTCTCGCGCAATGAGACAATAAGACAATACATATGTAAGCTCTACCCATAAACAAAGCAAAAAACATGGAAAACGTAGACAAACTAGAGAAATGAGATGAGACAAAACAACTAAAACCGAAAAGGCACTCCTACCGAGGGCATTCGTTAGTGCGACATGTCTCCAAACTATTCCCCTAATAATTTTTGGAAAATGCTTCTTTCTTCGCAGTCGATCACAAAACAAATCGTATGAAATTTATTTTGTGGGGATTATATGCTCGGTTGGAAATTATAAAATATTCTCGATACGATATGTCTACATACGAAATAAAACAAGTGAACCAACACACTAAAATACATATAGATACATACAATTTTGAATAAAAAAGAGCTAACATATATATAATGCTGAATGAAGAGAGTAGAAACTAAGCTATTGTAATCCCGACACAACAGTGATTTCTTTCTACAAAGGTTGACATAGATTCCAAAAAAACACATGAAAGGATAAAGTCTATTTCAAACCCTAAACTCGTAGAGCTTAGGCAGATCGAACCCCAAACTCGAAATCCCAGTCATTGGCACCCTAAACTTATAAATCCCGGTCTAAATCGAACCCTAGAGATGTTTGGTACACCGGGAATACTGCAATCCCGACCGGGATTGCAAGCTACTCACACTAGCATGTGGACCCCACTCGTAAGACCTTTCTTCCCCAATCTTTCTCCTGATTCATCTGGATGCTACTCTCACGTCCCAATCCGGCCTTCTGCAAATCACGACCTGTAGCCTAACTGTTGTGCTCCTGCACTGCTTCCAGCTGCCCGTTGCCGGCTGCTCGTCACTGCCCACGCTGCCCTGCTCGTGTGCCCTTAGTGAAATGTGTGAAGCAGATCAAGCATCCCGTTTTTTGGAAGCGCCCACAACATCCACACTCGATTGTTGGCCCTGAATTAACAACATAATTTTAATCTCGGGTAGCAGATAGAGCTAGCAGCTCCTTCTCCATTTCATTAGAAGAATCTGGTTAAAAAAATTCCAGCTCTTCACCATGGCATGACTTGCTCGCTTTAGATCTTCGCCTAGACAACAGTCCATGCCACACCGAACGATCCGCCGATCTCCACGCTACTGCCTGGCCGTCTGCACAGTAGAGGATGACGACCTGCAGGTGCTGACATGCTGCTCTTGTTGGTTATTAGTTTCCCATGGTCGTACCTTAGCTACCTTAGCTAGAAGATAGATATGACATATGGACTATTTTTGTTAGTGAGGGCAGCAAATTATTTAGTTTGAGATATTTATTTCGGTAATGAAAAAATAATGCAGGGTTCAAAATAGACCGGGATTTATAAGTTCAGTGTACCAATGACTGTAATTTCAAGTTCGGGGTTCGATTTGCCTAACCTTTATGAGTATAAGGTTTAAAATGGACTTTTTTCCCACGTGAAATGGTTCCATCTCGCACGAATCTGGATCAAGTCACAAGCAAGCGGGCCCGGTTGTCAGCGGTTCCCACGATGGGTCCACGAACCTCTGACTGGAGCTATTCCAAGCGTGCACCCAACAGTAGCACGCACAGTCGTACGAGATCTCCCGAATTTCTCAGCTCCAGCGGAAAATCCAACTCCCACTCCCCCCCGCCCCCCTCGCCTCCCTGTCGGAATCGCGCATCCACAGCTCGCCGACCTCGCCATGGCGCAAGGCACCGCGCCCTCCGCAGCCGCCGGCGGAGGCGGCGCCGGGGGTGTTTTCTCCACCCCGGCGGCGGTCGCGACGACTCCCCCGGGCACCCCCCGCGCGGCGGGGGCGCCGCCGCCGCCGGCCCCCTCGGGGCACTACGCGGTAGAGCTCTACTTCGATCCCGCGCTGGAGAACCAGGTGCTCAAGGCGTGGAACGCGCTGGCGCGGCGGCAGCTCAGCAGCCGCCTCATCGACACCGCGTCCCGCCCGCACCTCCCGCTGCTCCACCTCCCCGCCGCCGCGCTCCCGGACCCGCTCCGCCTCGCGCCGGCGCTCCGCGCGCTCGCCTCCCGCATCGACCCGCTCCCTCTCGCGCTCTCCTCGCTCGCGTCGCCCCCGTCGTCCCTTGACGCGGGGGTCCTTTTCCTCTCCCCCACGCCCTCCGCCGCGCTGCTAGGCCTCCACGCGCAGCTCTGCGAGCTGCTGCGCAAGGATGCGGGCCTTGAGGTGCCCGACGGATTCCGCCCCGATAACTGGGTTCCTCGGTGCGCCGTCGCCGTTGATGTGCCACGCGGCCGGATGGCTGAGGCCTTTTGCGTGCTCCGTGAGCTCAAGCTGCTGCCCGTCTCCGGGTACGGGATGGACATTGCACTGGTCGAGGTCGCGCCGATCGTCAGGGAGGTCGTGTCCTACCCGCTCGGCGGAAGCGGCGGCGTTGGAGCAGACTAAAGGTAATTTCACCTTGTATAGTCTTGGATCTCGATGTGAGATTTGGGTTATTATTTAGATGATCTGCTTCTCACCAAAGTCTTGAATCTTGATGATGAATTATCACAATACTAGGAAGTGGATAGGGTTACTAATCAAGCAGATATGATAAGAGTTACCCATTTTCCAAAAATCCATTACAAGACACAAAAAATTATTCGGTGGTTCAAGCTGAAAAGCCAAAATTTGAGTCGGTCATCTTCTTGCACTTAAATTTTTGTTTGGCTACTCAAGATCTACAGGTCAATTGATTATTTGGCTTAAACGTTAGTAATACAACTTTTCATAAAGTAGCCCACACAAATTTTTTTGCACACTTGCAATATTTTGAATCAATTCATGAAATTAGTTAGGAAATTGCTAATATTTGGTTTCACTACTCAGAATCCAAAATTGGTTATCATGTTAGTTAAAGTAGGTCGATCAAACTTAATAGTATTTTTTTCACGTTTGGTAATGTGAATTGACTAAGTTGAGAGTGTTGAGCTGCAATCTAAAAATTTATTTTGTTGTGTTATATATCAAATAACAGTTTTTTCATTTTTATTTAATTAATATTTTTGTCGTCTAATTAATTTTAAATATATATAGGAAAATTACATTGTGAGAAAATAAATTTTCTTCGTTTTCCCCATGAAAATCCATCTACAAGACACACACAATTTGTTAATGGTTCCAACACTACTCAGAAGTTACAATTTGAGTAGTTCGTCTTCATGTGCCCTAAAAGTTTGTTTGGGTATCTCAGGATTATCATCATAAGATGTACATGTCAATTGGTTTAGATGCTGGTAATACAACTCTCCACTAGAGTAGGACACATAATCTAGTTACACAATTGAAGCGTCCTAAATTATTCAATTCGAACAACTGGTTAGGAAATTGCAAATATTTGGTTGCTGAAAAGTGAAAATATGCATGGATATAAGCAATAAGGTTAGTCAAAGTGGTTTGATCAAACTCTATAGTCATTTGTCACAATTGGAAATGTGAATTATGAAGTGGTTAAACCGTTGTGGTGTTGTAATTCTTCCTCTTATACTTACGATAAACTTTTGGTCATCTAATTAAGTGAAAATAACTAAGGAAAATTTAAACTGTGATGCACTTAGCTTTGGTTCCGTCTTCTCGGGAAAAGGTAATCCGTCAATTTCTAACTGAAATCATGTCTTAATATTATAAAAACTTTACCAACCATATTCTAATATTTGCTAACCTAACTCACCTCTTCGTGGAAAATAATGAAGTGATGACTTTAATAATTAACCAAATCGCAAAGTAATTACTTACTTTCCTCATAAAAATCAATGTTGAAGTTTTTGGTAGCAAAATAGCACCCTTAAGTCTTCAAACTAAGCAAATTTCTGCTAGTCTGCCTTTTCCTTCTCTTTGCTGATGGTAGTGATAACTGTAGCCGGAAACCAGATCTACTTTTCCAAATGCAAGACCAAGATGCATTCCTGAATTCGAGACCATCCTTGACTTGTTTTTATGCTTCTTTTATTTATTACCCACAGTCAATTTGGCTGCTCCAGAGCTGTAACATCCAATAATGTTGGTTACCTAACAAGCGTCAGTAATGGACCTAAAATGATACGACTCCAACTTTCGTATGTGCAAAAATTTACTATATGAAAGAAGCGGGTTACCAGTGGCACAACCAAGTAGTGGTACATTAAAAGTGGGGAAAAGTTGCTCTAGTAAAAGGTGGTTTGGATAATCTTTTTATTTTTGCTATTTATTTTTTGTTATATTTTGTAGACTGTTATTTTCTTGTTAACCATCTTCAAGTCTCTGTGATACGTGGAGAGCATGATATCTTTGGTTTTGAAATTTCAGCTTATTAGGCGTGTTCTTGTTTGCAGAGATGGTACATTAGATACTCTGTTTCCTTAATTATGACACTCTAAAAGTCTGTGACTTACTGACTTGGAAGCTGCCAGTCTATAATTCAGTCTTTGCTTTTAGCCATCTTAGTCTAGGAATGTGTGTTGTCATTGGCTAAAACTACTAGTCAGTTTCTTTGTCCAGCATACAACCCATGAGTTTGCTTTTAGGTTAGATAGCGGTTGCAAGTTTACGACAATACTTGGAGCATTTTCATATACATGTCTAACTTGGATGTGCAGGTGCAGAGTAACCAAGTAACTAACATGATCACCTATACCCTTTCGTGTACTACACTTTGAATAAAATGGGGGTGCTGAGTGCCATCCTGGACAGGCTTCAGAAATTGCACCAGTATTCTAGTTTACCAGGCGATTGCATAAACTTTTTTGTGGTCACTCGTGATTTATGTTGGTTAAACTTAGATATCAGTCACATATGTTAAACATATTGATCAGAGAATGCTTCTTAGGTTTCCGGTAAAAAATGTTTCTTTGAAGGCATGTATTCTTGCTAGCGAATCTAATTCATGAATGTTTGCAGGTGTTGTTGTAATTTGTACAATGTGAAGATTGTCATGGATGAACAATCATATTTGACAAGCGCACCATATGAGATACTATTGGCATTTCCTTGTCCCATTTGCGCAGATCATGAGAAACTAAGTCAGAAAGAAGGGTAGATGATCATACTGTATCATACCGTATACAGTATTGTCTGATTATTTTCTTTAATCTTTTGGTTGATAATATTCCCCTCCTCAGCTGTAGAGACTTTACAAACTATAAAACTACTACTATCTTCAAGTTCATTGTAATGCATTGTCGGTTGTGTGTCTTGAGTTGAAAGTACCTCTGTCTTTCTTCTTTCCATCTCTAGATTTGTTAACATTGTACATTATTGGCTAAGTATATTAAATGGGACTGATGCCTTGATCTTTTATAACAATTTTAACAACACTGCCCCTGACTAGATGGCAATACTGATGATTGATGTTTCCTGTCAAACCAGTACTCCCTCCGTTCCAAATTAATTGACTTCTATTTGCCCACATATGTGTATGTCATATGGACAAATGGAAGTCAATTAATTTGGAACGGAGAGAGTACATGGCAGGCCCTTTCTGGCCGGACATGAAAAACGCTCACCAGCGGCACCACAAAGTCTCGCCCCGAGCGATTTTATGTCCGGCACCCCCAATCGGGGCTCTATACTTGGAGGCCCTCCTGGGGGTGCCGGACATCGACTCGCGCATGGTCTTGACAGCGCTTGCCCGCCCGTCATACACACGTCGTGCCTCGCCCAATTCCCCTTACTCTACATTGCCGCCCCCGGCGTCAAAATCTTCCATATCTTCGCTCCATTTTCCAAACCCTCGCCCACGCCGGCGCGACCTCCTCGCCTTCCGCCACCATGCCGCCCAAGGCCGCCTAAGGGTGTCGGCCTCTCGAAACCCAAGGGTCGCAAGGCGCCGCCGGCGTCGTAGCCGAAGAAGAAGTCGATGAAGAGGGAGCCGCAGGAGTTTTCGTTCACGGCGCCCTTGAGCCAGGAGCAGCTCCGCCACGCCGCTTCCCATCTTCGGCAAGTACGACGAGTCAAGGCGAAGGACAAGCCGGCTGATCTGTCGTCACCGAACGACAACGCCAACGCCGCCGAGAGCTTGGTCGACATGAGCCAAAGCAGCCAAAGCGGGTTTGCCGGGTCGCCGTCTGTCCCGGCCTTCTTTGACAGCTCCTCCGGCTACCCGTCGCAGCCGATGCGGTTTTTCCCCGAAGAGTCACACCTGGATCTGAACGCCGCGCCGCTGTTCAGCGAATCGCCGGCGTTGCGGCAAACACCTTCGACGAGCCAAGACGCGAATGCTTCCCGCGGCTTTTTCTTCGGCTGCCATGTGAGTGCTATTTATAATCTTGATCTCTCTCATTTATTGTGTTCCCCGACCGATTGTTTGTTGCGCGCAGTTATTGCGGGCGGCCGGATGCAAATTGTTGGATTGTGCATTAATTGCCGACGATGCAAATTGTGTTTTTTTTATAGGACGCGTCGATGGCCGAGGCAATGACCTCAATCATCGACGACGGTACTACCTACGCCGCCAGTGCCTACGCTGAGACAGATCAGTTCGGCCAGGGCGACGAAGGGGATGCTGCCCAGGGCCAGGAAGTGGAGGTCGATGAAGAGGAGGTCGATGAAGAGGAGGGCGTAGGCTGGAAACAGAGGGAAGACTTGGTGCGAGGCTGAGGACGTCTTGTTGGCCAAGGCACCGCCGAGGGAGATGAAAGAAACCTGCCGGCTGCTACCGCCGATCGTCCCGAGATGGGCTGGCAAGAAGCCAGGGGCCTCGGGCGCCGCAGGCAGCATCCAAGAGTCGGTGAAGCTATACGTTGTCGAGGTGGCCGCGGCGACCGCCGAGAAGAAGAAGCTGCAAGCCATGTACGACGAGAAGTGGAAGATCTACTTCAAGATGTAGAAGGCCAAGCTCAAGAACGAAGAGAAGAAGGAGGAGCGTCTCGTCATGGCCACGAACACGTCCGGCATGAGCCCCAACCAGAAGGCCTACTTCGTTGCTGAACGGAGGCGCATCCTGGCTGAGAAGAAGGAGGCCGAAGCGGCGGAGAACGACGAGGAAGAAGTCGAGGACGAGGCCGCCGCGTGATCGGCATGAACCATTGCGCCAGGGAGGCGCCCTTTTGATGGCCGGCCTTGGAGACTTGTTCTCCGGCGCGGTCGATCTTTTTTTGATGGCCGGCGTTGGAGATTGTTCTCCAGCGCGGTCGATCCTTTTTTGATGGCCGGCGTTGGGGATTGTTCTCCGGCACGGTCGAAACTAAGCCAAGTCCTTTTTTGATGACTTGCTCTCCGGCGCGGCAAAACTCTTTGATTGCCGGCATCATTTGAGACATTTCTATTAATGCATGCACCGCTATCATGTTCCTCATTTGTGTTGTTCATCGGCGGCAACCACGGCATGCCCGCGAGGTGTTCGACAGTTTGCTCGCGTTTGTGGGTGGGCCTTTGGGGAATACCGTTGTGTGCGGCCTCTAAATGTTGACCGGACACATGTCCGACACCCCTCAAAGGAGGCCCAATGAGAAGGTGCCGGACACACATTTAGAGGCCCGGTGGAGATGCTCTAGGAACTGTAAGACTAAGAATGAAGAACCTCGGAGTCAGCTTGTTGCATCCCGTAGCGAAACGTAGCACGGTAAGATAGTTTCCTAACAACGGACGCCAGCCACCGCGTGCACTCCCGTCGGCGTTGGGCGCGGGCATAGGGAAACGACACACCGAGATGCGCCACCGACTTGGCTAGTGTTTGGGCGGGTCGATCTAATGGAGTCGTTTAATTGAGTTCATGAAGCTACTCCCTCCGTTATGAATTCGTTATAAAGTAGGTCTCAGTGACCTGCCTCATTATCAGATTGGCCCACATTTCAATTTAAAATTTAAAATTGTTCAAAAAAATAAAAGATTCCAACAAATCATAATTGTTTTGTTTTGTATTATGTGAAACTTCCACATAATACAAAACGAGATAGTTATGATTTATTTGATTTTTCAAAATTTCTAAACAGTTTAAATTTTTGTATTGAATGTGGGTCAATCTAATATGTTCGATCCAAAATGGATAGCTGATCATAAGGAGGCGAATGTACCGAGACTTAGCTTAATGGAGTTACATAACCTTATTCCAGTTATTACTCAGTTGTGCCTCTTGTCTGTTGCGGCTACCACTAGCTCGATGCCATGGCGTTACCGACATTGATTGGTCTACTATGGATTATCGTTAACTGATTATTGACTTGAAAAGGCGGGAAGTGTCTTTGTATCCGGAGTTCTAGTGCTCCCTCCATTTAGAAATCTGGAACCCGAGTTTTAAAAATATCTGAATTTTTTTGGATGTAGCCAATGATCTACAAACGTGCAAATATGAATATGAAATACGTTACATAAAATAAAAAAATCTGATAAAAGTTAGAGGTTTAAAAACATGCGTACTCATATCCACTATTCTATCGTTTTTGTGTAGCTTAAAGTATAAAGTATTTGAACTTGATATCATTTCTGAAAATTATAAGTATGATTTTATTTTTATTTTTATTGGAGTGAGCACTTGAACTTGGTAGCAGAAATCTCCTTTCCTGGAAGGTCGACACCATCCGCATTTGACGGCCGTTCGGCGCGCTGTCTGAGGAGAGGAGGGCGGCAGTTATCCGTGTTACCCGCAGATCGCTGATGCGTGCGCACTCGACCAACAGAAACTTCAAGCACATACGCAAACAAAAATTAAGAAATGGAGAAACAAAATCAAGCACAAGTCACGCACAGAAGTGACACAACCACTGATGAACCGCTGATAGGTAAACATCTGCGAAATACCCTCCATGGATCCAAATGGAGTATGAGTAATATTTGAATACAATATAATCCTACGGTGGTTGAATCTCAGTACGAGGAGGCGGCGTCGTTCGTCTCCATCGCATGACAATCTGCAGCAGGATCTCGTTCCAAGTGTCGATCGGGCCCGGGAGGCACCAGTGCACGCAGTCGTTCGGCACCCGCTCCCTCTTCTTGCCGTCGCCGTCGCCGGCGAACGGGGACGCGTGGAAGTACGGGCCCGGGTGCCCGTCCGCTCGCAAGTCCGCCAGCCTCGTCACCTCGAGGGCCTCCACCGTCACCGCCGACCCGCGCGCCCTGGCCACCGCGGCAGCCGCGGCGGCCTCCTCCGCGCCCGTCCTCCACATCTCCTTGTGCATGTACGACATCTCGTTCTCCCCCGGCGCGTACGGCTGCGTGCGCGCGCACGCGTCCGGGCTGTCCCACTCCCCGACGAAATGCGCCGGCGAGAACGTCGTCAGCACGGCCAGCTTCTCCCGGCCGGCGGCGATGGAGCGAGCGATGAACTCGCGGAGGGCGTTCCTGACGGCGAGGCGGAACACGCCGAAGAAGCCCGTCTCCGTGCGGTTCGGCTCCGGGCAGTGGTGGCACCCGATCACCTCGCCGCCGCGGTCGTAGTACATGGCCGGGTGCATGAACCACTGCCCGAAGGAGAGCACCACCACGTCCATGCCCGGGACCTCCGCCGCCCACCGCTCGTCGGGCTGGTCGAAGTACAGCCTGTTGTGATCGAGGCCTCCCGGCGACGACGACTTCTCCGTTCCGTTCACCAGGAACGGCGACCAGAACACCGACACGGTCACGTTGTGCGACCGGAACGCCCACCGCCGGAACTTGCGCTCCTCGCCGCCGTCGTGAACCAGCTCGGCGGGGTACTCCGAGCCGAGGAGGCACACCAGGGACTCGCACTGGTTCCGGGCCAGCGAGTCGCCGACGAACGCGACGTGCCGGCCGCGTACCAGCTCGAGGAACTCCGCAGGCGCCAACGGGGGGAGCGCGCACCCGCGCGGGCGCCACCGCCAGTACTGGTACCCCGTGTCCGGCCTCCCGTTCGCGATGCAGTTCTGCCCGTCCTTGATCGTCGCGCCGCAGCTCGTCCCGTTGTACCGCGGTCCCGCCGCGTTCGCCACCCATTCCCCCTCCGAGTAGGCGCACGGCGCCGGCGCCGGCTCCGGGGACGCCTTCGACTCCTGTTTCCTCGCTACCGCCCCTGCAGCTGCCCTAACCCCCTGCTGTCTCTCACCTGCAAACCAAGAACAATGAAGAATCGTGAATTGATGATTGTACGCAGGGTCACAGGAAGCGTGATCGCGAGGTGGTTACCGTGGGGCAGCAAGGTGGAAGTGGAGGAGAGGCCGTCGATGGTAGGAGGGGCGAGGAGGTAGACGAGGAGGGCGAGGGGGACAATGGTGTAGAGCAACAAGGTGAGGATCTTCTTCGTTAGGCATGGAAGACTCTGGTGGAGAAAGGAGGCATCCATGGCAGCTGACAAAGCGGTTCGGGTCACGAGCTAGAAGCAGTTTCTGATGGATCACAAAGTGATTAAGTGAGTGACGCGGCAAATAAATGTCTGAATCAAATCTGGCAGCACAAAAATTAGCAAATCCCGACAAATATTCACGAGATCCAAGCGATATAGCAAAATATTCACAAAATCCAAGCCTTCCGCGTTTTGAGCCCTATTCCTCTCAACAACCAAGTATCTCCCTAAACTTGTTAGATGAATTTCATATATCAGGTTCGTAATCGCAGTCCGTACTCTCTCCATTTCATATATTAGATGAATTTCAGTTGAGATGTATAGCTGTTGGCAGACCGTAAACTTGTTAGTTTTCTCTGTTGCGATGGTTCTGTTGAAGGAAACGAGGTACAGTAGTAGCTCGTTTGTTAGCTGGTTTGGGTGAAAGTGACCTACTCCCTCCGTTCCATATTATATGAATTTTAGTTGAGATATATCTGGACTTGTAAATATATCAACTTTCATATAAAATAAAGTAATCTAATTTAAAACGAAGAGAGTGCTCTGAATCCTTCCTTTATCGCTTCCATTTTAATGAAATCAAGAGCCTGTGCGAATGTGCACCTCAATTCAGAAAACAAAATATCGAGTTTGATGACACTCATGGGTCGCACTCCCATTGATAAAGCCGTATTGATTTCTGTGTATCAGGTTCGTAATCCACTTCTGAAGGTGATCAGCAAGCAGTTTGGTATGGAACTTGCGTACACAATTAAGGAGGGAAAATTTGTCATATAGTTGTTGACACTCTTGGTAATTGAGGTGTAAATAGATAGAATAATTTTCTGTATCATATTTGACTTCGAAACCAATCCATATCTTAAGTTTTAAGGAATTCAACGATAAGGATATCCGATTCTGAATATGACACCCGGATATGGTATAGGATATGGTTGCCTAGAGTAAGGATTATCCGAAAATTAAATAAGATTATCTAATGTTTTAATCCGAACAATCTGATTTTTTACCAAAATACCTAACCTAATATAGTATAATTTAAAAGTTATGAGTTGTTGAGTTCGTTCATTAAACGAAATCTCACTTAAATAGTCGTTATAAAGATTATGGAGCACAACTCTATAGTTACTATGTTATTGAACACCTATTATTATTATTTTTGGTTATATAATTAGAAAATTTACTTATTTATCCGATTAATTTTATTTATGTTTCGAATCCGTGCCATTTTCGCTCCCAAATCACTGACAACATATATTCGTCTTCGGATCCGCATCCCGTCATTATTCACTCCGTTGTGAATTTGATGGAAAACATATGGTAAAGAATATTGTAGAGGCAAAATCCAATCCGATTTACATCCCTACGCAACAAGGTTTTTGGGATTAAGGTGGAGAACAAGTATAAAAAGACATTGCAAACTGACCTTACCGGTCCAAAAAAACGGTACTCAAGAAACTTTCATAAAAGCCCGCCCGCTTTGTTCGTGGCGTCGTACGACCTTCTTGCAGCGCGTTCGGGTGGGGTTGCGCCCCCTGCTTCTGCAGGTGCGACGACATGGCTGGCCGGCTATGCTCACATGTGTCTTCAACAGCTGCTGGAGGTGTCGCATATGCATGGGGCGCCAGATTCGGCGTGGATGGTTGCTTATGTCTGTTGGTAATGTTGGCATCGCTTAGCAGGTATTGGGTTTGGTGGGTTTTCAGGTGGTGATGTTGCGTTTCTCTTAACGACTTGGTCCGGATGCGTAGGGGTGGGAAGGTTCGGTTGCTCCGTGGTGAAAGCCCGCTGACGCAGCGACTGTGGGCGTCGCCCTCCGTATGGAAGGGTCGTCGTGGAGCTCCTCGTTTTTAATCCTCGAATCACATCTTCTGGTGAAGGCCTAGACCATGTAGTGCAGGGTTGGACGACGGCGCCGTTGATCAACGTCACCTCCCCTCCTGAGGGTGTTATCCTGAAGTTGGTGATTTATGTGTGCTTTTCCGTAGGCTGGACTCACACGACATCATGATTGCAAGCGGCCAACTCATGGTGTGTAGGTTCTGTGTGGCGTCAAACTTGACAACGATGATGGTGGTGGTGAGCAATGGCATGATCGCGACAAGATCCTATTAGTGCTCCAGCGTGTCCATGTGTCTTTGTGTTGATCTCTCTAGGTTGTGAAGTCGGACCTGCTATGTTACTTAAGCGTCTACGTTTGAGCGGCACACGATGACCTACAGGGGTGGCCCGGTGGTGTAGATCTTCTTCGGTGCAGCCCATGGGTCTTACGCATCTCTTCTCCGAAACCCTTGAATCAAAGTTGTCTGCGTGTATGTGAAGAGTCGTTTATTTGGCATAGGCCGACATGGCCTTCTCGACACGGCTTCGGCGATGGATAGGGCAACCTCGACGGCTCACTTTGGTGGTGTGTAGATTGTGTGTGTAGGTAGGGAGTTTATTTGTGACATCGTGATGGTCGTGTTTCATATGTACACATATGTATTTAGACATGTTTTAGTGTACATGTATACTTAATTTAGTCAGAGTCTAAACAAACGTGTGTTAGACCTAAAACATGTAACATTGTGAAATCGGATGAAGTATTAATAAAAATGGCAAACCTTATACAGTATCACTTAATCCTTCCGTTTCAAATTACTAGATAGCTTTTTATGTAAGTCTACATATATCTATATATCTATTTTTAAAGAAATGGAAGTCAGCAAAACGGAGGAAGTAGTTCAAATTGCACACTTGGTGCTAGTGCTGTCAAAGTGCAGGACCCGAGCATGTATCTCTCCACTCGCAGTGCCACACCCTTCGTCTTAATTTCCACACATACGTCAACGCCACGTAGCACGTTCACATGCTTGCCTAGCAACCACTCGCGGGTATATTCGGGCCGGCGTCAGGTGTGCGCGGCATGACACATCGAAGTGAACTCCACGCCACCGACCACCGACCACCGACGTAAACTGATTACTGAAATGTGGTGGAATACAAGGGTTGGTTGGCTCTGTGGGCGGCAAATGTCCCAAGCAAGGTCAAAGTACATTGCTGGCGTCTAGTGAAGAATGGTCTGGCGGTAGGAGCTGAATTGGAAAGAAGGAAAATCAAGGAGGGCGTACGATGCATTGTCTGCAATGCAACAGGGAGGAGACGATCTACCATCGGTTCTGGACCTGTCCGCACTCAATCCGGACATGGGAGCTGCTGCGGGAAAGGGCAGAGCTCCCCCTTCTATCTCCACCGCGAGATTGTCGCTCACACGGTGAGTTTCAGGCCTGGATGGCTAGCTTGAAAGAACGTGAACTTGGCGTTGCTATGATGGCGCTATATCACATGTGGCTGAGCCGTAACGAGGCGCGGGATGAACCGATGATCGAAGACCCTGATCGGACCGCAAATCGGGTCATGGCCCTGTTGGAGGAATGGGTGGTTGTTTCTGTGAGGGATTCTTCACCGCGGATAGCTCAGGAGGAGCGCTGGCGACCTCCTGCAATTGGCTGGCACAAGGTAAATGCAGATGGAGCTCTAGACCTGGGGGAAGGGCACGGTGGTGTGGGTATGATCCTTCGTGATCATTATGGACAAGCTCTTGCTGGAGCCTGCCATTTTTTCCCGCGTGTGTCTGATCCGGAGCGTGTGGAGTTAAGGAGATGGGGGTGGTTAAGCTGGTGGTGGAGACGGACTGTCTGGCTGTCGTGAGCAAGCTGAAGAGTGAAGAGGTGGACCGATCGATTCATGGGCCACTGGTAGAAGATATCAAGGTGATGCTTAGAGAGTTTGAAGGTTTTGTTGTTTCACATGTTAAACGTTTGGGTAATTCGGCAGCGCATAACTTTGCTAAGGAGGGCTGTAGGAGGAAGGAGATTAGAACTTGGGTAGGCAATTTTCCTGAGTTTGTGTCCTATAATCTGAACCGTGACTTCGTTGAATAAAGCAGCCCATAAAAATTCTCAAAAAAAAAAAATGTGGTGGAATAGCACACCACGATCGATCGATCCGCAATTGACGCCATGTCGCCCGCGGATGGCTGATGCCAAACAAGGACAAAAGGTCGAGCACAGAACCTCGCTCGCAGCTAAATTAACCAATGTTCAAATTCTCTGTTCAGATCATGCATGGATGATCCGTTTCAATGTTCTCTACAAACATGTGCAAAATTTCCCAGTGACGAACCAATGGTTTTCAAATTACTCAAGCGTTAAATAAAACTGAAGATCGAAGAGAGTAACCAGTGACGAAGTACGGTTAAAAGAATCAGGATCATCTGGACGATGTGGAGGAAGCGTCTCTCCACCGCTTGACCACCTGCAGCAGGATCTCGTTCCATGTGTCGATGGGGCCGGGGAGGCACCAGTGCACGCAGTCGTTCGCCACCCGCTCCGTCCTCTTCTCGCCGTCGCCGAACGGGGAGGCGTGCATGTACGGCCCCGGGTGCCCGTCCGCGCGCATGTCCGCCAGCCCCGTCACCTCGAGCGCCTCCACCGTCACCCCCGACCCGCGCGCCCTGGCCTCGTCGGCCGCCGCCGCGGCCTCCTCCGCCTCCGCCCGCCACAGCTCCCGCTCCATGTACGGCAGCTCCTTCTCCCCCGGCGCGTACGGCTCCGTGCGCGAGCACGCGTCCGGGCTGTCCCACTCCCCGACGAAGTGCCCCGGCGAGAACGTCGTCACCACCGCCAGCTTCTCCCGCCCGTCTCCGGCGCGGGCGATGACCTCGCGGAGGGCGTTCTTGACAGCGAGCCGGAACACGCCGAAGAAGCTCGTCTCCGTCCGGTTCGGCTCCGGGCAGTGGTGGCACCCGATCACCTCGCCGCCCCGGTCGTAGTACATGGCCGGGTGCATGAACCACTGCCCGAAGGAGAGCACCACCACGTCCATGCCCGGAACCTCCGCCGCCCACCGCTTGTCGGGCTGGTCGAAGTACAGCCTGTTGTGGTCGAGGCCTCCCGGCGCCGACGACTTCTCCGTGCCGTTCACCAGGAACGGCGACCAGTACACCGACACCGTCGCCTCGTGCGACCGGAACGCCCACCGCCGGAACTTGCGCTCCTCGCCGCCGTCGAGGACCAGCTCGGCGGGGAACTCAGACCCCAGAAGGCACACCAGCGACTCGCACTGGTTCCGTGCCAGCGAGTCGCCGACGAACGCGACGTGCCGGCCGCGCACCAGCTCCAGGAACTCGGCGGGCGCGAACGGCGGGAGCGCGCACCCGCGCGGCTGCCACCGCCAGTGAAGGTACCCCGTGTCCGGCCGCCCGTGCGCCATGCAGTTCTGTCCGTCCTTGATCGTCGCGCCGCAGCTCGTCCCATTGTACCGCGGCCCAGCCGCGTTTCGCACCCACTCCCCCTCTGAGTAGTCGCACCGCGGCGCCGGCGCCGGAGAGGACTCCAACCCGTGCTGCTTTCTTGCCGCTGCTCCTGCATCTGCAGTCTGCACGCCCTGCTCCTTACTCCCATCTACAAATCATAAACAAGAAACCATCGTCATTCTGCTGTACCAGTGTACCACACCCACGACGGCGACAATGTGCGCACGGCCGGGTTCCCGATTGATCGAGTCTTTGAGGTTGGTTAGTTACCGTTGAGCGGCGAGGTGGAATTGGAGAATGGGACGGCGACCGGACTACGGTAGAGGAAGTAGTGGAGGAGGGCGAGGGGAACGAGGGCGTAGAGCGACAAGATGAAGATCTTCTTGATGAGGCGTGGAAGCGTCAGGTGAGAGGTGGAATGGTGGCGAGGAGTGGAGGCGCCCATGGCAGCCGAGAAAGCTTGGCTATCTTTAGGTAGATCGTTGCTTGATGAGAGGAATGGGCCTCAGAAATTGGAAGACCTGGCTCTGGCCAGTAGTTTGTAGGGAATAGAGACATGAGATCATAGAGAATGAAGACAGAGTAATAAAGTAGTACGAGTCCTAGCAAGAGCTAGGAATATATTATCATTTTCATATTTGCAGTTCTTCGTTGTGATAATCCATATTTATACTGCTAGCTATTTAGATTGTTTATGAAATGAGCAATAACAGAGGTTGACTATCCAGTAATTGATTAATGTCATATATTTTTGGACATTATATTTATAATTCTTTTGGATCTTCAAGGTTTGGTTTCGTCAGATCTACGAGGCTGGGTATAATGTTGTTTAGGGTATGCTCTTATACAATCATACCATGCACTAAAATTATGATATTTCTGCCGAATCATGTTGTGCCATTCCAGATTACAGAATACGTAAAGCCGGGAGACGTGCCTGGCAGTACGGCCATACAGGTATTATTAGCCATCCATTGATAAGCGTTACAAAGGATAATGGAGATGCACTACTTTCAACTTTGCGATTGCTCGGCCTCCACGTGCTGCATTCCACGCACCCCGCACCTTCAGCCTGTAGGTGGACACGCTCACGGCGGCCCACCAAGTTCCCACCTCTGCCGTTTAATCTATTTGGAAGTTCGTTTCTTGTCTATTTATAACCTACAGTGTAGGTGGGCTTCCATCTTTCCCAGTTAAACCCGAAAGAGGTAAAAGGACCTGGCTACTCCGGTACCCCCAATCCCCAACCCCTGTCCATCTTGCTCAGTTAATCAATTGAGATTAAAATCGAGAGCTTAATTTCCTCCGTAATGGAGCTGGCGCAGCACGCGGTGGAGCTCCCGCGCGAAGATGAGGCCATTGTGGTCGGAGTTTTACATCCGGAAGGCCTCCATGAGCTCTGCCTCGGACATGGCCTCGTCGGCTCCTCCTGCTCCTTACCGCCATGGCAGGGGCCGAAGTGGAAGGCGGCGAACACCCAGAGGTCGACGAAGCTGTCCCAGTCGTTGTTCATCTCCTCCGTAATGGTCTGCACCGCCATGGCAGGGGCCGAAGCAGAGCACGAATGCCAGCTTGTCCGCCGAGATCTTGCCGTCGCCGTTCACGTCGTAGCATCGGAAGACCTGGTCAAGCTCCGCCATAGGCATGCCCAGCCCGACGTAGATCTCCGCCTTCGCCGCCCACGCCGCCGTCGGAGGACCTCGCTGCTGCTCTGCTTCTTTCCATGGACATGGCCGAACGGTTACAATGGAACTCGCCGGACGCGTTGTTCCCCGTGGAGCTCGCCGGACACCGAATGCTTGAGGGAACGGTTGGAGGCAGCCGGAGAAGAGGAGCGGAGAAGGGAGCAGAGGGATGGAGCAGTTCCTTCGGCGTGGCGCCATGGATGGGTCTCGATGTGGCGGCGCGCTGGCGGCGGTAGCGAGCACGCCGTGGCCGTCCGTCAGGATTCTATTAGCGTCCGTGGGCGTCCACTTAGAGAATTAGGTAGATTTGGGCTTGGGGCGCCGTGGGAAGCCCATGACCACTTATAGGCCTACCGCATCTCCAACCCGGCCATGCAGGACGCAACTGACTATGAACGTCAACAAGCCCAAGATCGAAGAGTTTTTTACTACAAAAACCTTTAGGGCATGGTTACGGGTTAGTATTTCTTTAATTATTTATAAAATCTACCAATCATGAGACTAACGATACCATATCACATATTTATGTCTATAAGTGCATTTTGACAGCAAAGCTGACAGATGGGGCCATCTGTAAGGTCCAGTTGACAGCACACGTGAAAGGTCGCGGTTGTTGGCAGCACACATGAAAGGTCGACGTTGTGGGCAATATCTAGAAAATTCTCGCTTGCACCATTGTTAATGTATCTCCGTTCACTATTGTACGGATGTCTGCCAGGGAAGGAGGGGGGGATGGCCCCCTAACTTGTACTAAGCTCCACCCTCAAGAGCTTGCGCTGCACATACATATTTAACCATGTGAAAAGTTCTAATGATTGGACAACCACGTAGGAAACTTATAGAAAATATGTTTCCTCATAGTAATCTTCATTAGTCATCATCATTTAATTTATAGCTTTATTTATGTGAAAGCTCCTAACCTTTTTTGTGCTGTAAATTTGTGTTGGTATGCTGCTATATGTACGATCTCTTGCGTCCGATCCGCGTATGACGTGAACCCAAAGCCATACGATGCATGGGAGAATCAAAACTAGACCGGTGGATTTGTCTGTCGGACAAATATCGTACAACAGGTGTCGTACACAAAGCAATTTTGTTTGTGTTGCTGCAGCTAAGAAGAAAGGACATGCTGATCATATAATTTTAACAGAGAAGCGGCTTGAAAGGTTTGGTGCTTTTATAGACATTAAAATAAACTTTTCGATTAACTTGAACTGCATGAGTTTCTACATGATGAAGATTGACCCTCATACAATGAGTATGTCATCTAGTCCAGATAAAGAGATACATAACCGTTATGCTATTCACAATTTGAATGGCATGCCAAACGGAAAACAGACAACTCCAAGACCGTCAACAAATGGGATAGAGAAGGTGTGGCGAAGCTGACGGCTGAACTACAGTTAACAAGAGGAGAAAAATTCAGCCCAACTCATCTCCAAACACTGTTGGGAGACGTTAATACACTATGAAGAGAATTTGAGAGAAGGTGATAAAGGAAACATCCCGCCTCCCGACATGAATTACGAGACAGGACTGGAAAAAAACACTCATAGTTCAGATTAAATACTCAAAAGATATTAATTTAATTTGTTGCTTTTAGAGATACAAGGGTAAAATTAGTCCCCGGTCTCCACTTGTAAAACACGGAAACTGCGTTGGTTTTCCCTCACCTATCTCCCTAATCATGTCACATGTCACGCCAAAGTATATTCTATGGATGTAAACAGATGGGTCCCCTTGCTATATCATGTATCATAAATTCCATTGAGACAGAGCACATGGAAGACAATGACCGTCCAATGAATTCATATACGCATATAACAGACTGCGGATTCGAAACAGAAGTGGAGCTGATTTAGGGTGAAAAAATGTGATAAGATATGCAAATGCATAAGTAGATCGACAAACTATACGAACAAGCATACTTGATAAAATGAGTTCAACAAACATTAATATGATGTATAATGATAACACGATAGTAAATAATGTTGGAGATATGTCCTACAAATAATAATATTCAGTTATTATTTAGTATTTCCAAAATTATTATTAATGTTTGTATCTTTATGTTACAACTGTATTGGAAACTGAATAGTGAGTCTTTAGAGTAAAACCATAGATAAGACCGGATATGGATTATACCCGATGGAGAATTACAAATATGTTTACATCACGAGTGCATTCCCGCAATGCACATGTGAACAACCCTTAAAACAAGTCCTTTTCTAGAGCCCATCAGATTCCTTATGATCATATATGGATTGTTTAAAATAGATTCGGTTTGGAAATTACCAATATGTTTACATCACTAGTGCATCCCCACAATACACATATGAACAATCCTGAAAACAAGCCTTCTTTTTCTAGAGAATTCGAGGGTAAATAAGGTTAAGAAAATATTTTTTGGTCCAACCCATTAGCCGTGTAACAATTTTTTTAAGGGGAAACCCACTATCGGCTGGACTTAGAGCTAATGACTTCACCAAGTCACGCTGCAACTTTAGCCCGTTATCTTCATCTGATTTCAATCCAACAACCCGGCTTTAAGCTCAAAATTCAAACTTTTTAGAAAAAAATGAATTTATTTCAGCAAGTAGTATACATGTTGATATATATTATGAGAATGTTTCGCCTCCTTTAAATTACCGGTTTATTACTTAATAGCCTTTTTTATAAGAATAAAACATGAAAATATATTTAATGGTAAACTATTTATCCAAATTAACCCGAACTTTCTTAGACAATAACAATGAGACATATACTAATTGCTGATTTTTTTCTAAACAGCTTAAATTTTAAGCTCAAATCTATACAGTTAAATTAAATTCAGATGAAAATCAAAGGGTGGTAAAGTCACAACATGACTTCATGTAATGAACTAATGAAGTCAGTGGATCTTATGCGAAAGCGAAACAGTGGAGGGTCCATTGTTTGGAGCCCTTTTTCTTCAAAATTCAAAGCCCTTACAAAGAACCCGGTTGGTGGACCCCACCTGTCATCCTCGCGGCCCTTCCCCTCGATCTTCATTTCGACCCGAGCCACAAACCCTCCCACGTCCCTACCGCGAGCTCCTCCGAATCCACCGGCCGCCGGCGACTCCGCCCTCCTCCTTCGCTCCCTCCTTCGGCGATCCGAACATCCTCGGTAAGCCCCTGCACCCCGTCTACTTCCATACCCATTTCGAGCTTGCTAGCACGCGTGCATCCTTACGTTACTCGCGAATCCGCTGGTACTACAGCCTCACCGATGCAATCCGCCGCGAGATCGCTCGCAGCGCCCCGCCGCCCGCCGCCGCGCGGAGTGCTCCCCTTCTCCCTCCCCCGCCTCTTCACCGCCGCGCCCCAGGATCCGTGCCCCGATCCAGGCCCAGGCCCAGGCCCTGATGTCGACCCGGGGTTCGTGAGCACGCTCAGCCGCGTGCTCAGCGACTTCCGCGGCCCGCTCCACGACCTCCCCGCCGCGCTCCGCGGCTTCGCGCCGCGCCTCACCCCCGACGCGGCGGCCGCGGTGCTGCGCCGGTGCCGCCACCTCCCTGTGCCATCGCTCCGGTTCTTCCTCTTTGCCGCGGCGCTGCCTGGGTTCTCCCACCGCCCGGATTCGCTCCTCATCCTCGCCAATTCGCTCGCTAGCGCACGGCTCTTCCCGCTGCTGCGTTCGCTGCTGTCTGACCTCCCGCCGGCTGCGCTCTCGCGAGGCCTTTTCCCGCGGCTGTTCCGTGCGTACTCACGCGCGCTTCTCCCGGATGACGCAATCCGGGCCTTCTCCTCCATGGCGGGGTTTGGGTTCCACCCGACCCTCGCCGACTTTCACTCGCTGCTCTTTGCCTTGTCACATAATGACCTTGTAGAGCATGCGGAGCCCTTTTTCAGAGAATCCGCAACCCATTTCGATGTCTCAGCGAAGACCTACACCATCCTCATCTCTGGGTGGGCTGTTGTGGAAAAGCCAGAAAACGCGCAAAAGCTATTTGATGAAATGGTCGAGAGACATTTCGAGCCTGATGTACCAGCCTACACTGCACTGATTGATGCCTTATGCCGTGGAGGTGATATTGCGCGTGCACAGGAACATCTGAAAGATATGCAACAAAGCCGCGGGCTTGTTCCGGATGCTGCCACTTATGGTCCATTCATTCGTGCTGCATGTGCATCAAAGGATGCTCGCGCCGCTCTTCTTGTGCTAGATAGGATGCGCATGCATGACCTCACACCAAATGTCTTCACATACAATGCTATAATTCGTTTATTGTGTGAGTTGGGAGAGATTGAGGAGGCTTACAATATCCTTAGTGAGATCATCACACGAGGAGAAAAGCCTGATGTTTGGAGCTACAACACACTGCTTAACGCACATTGTAAGAAGAACGAAGTGAACAAGGCCTTGAGGATCATCGCAAGAATGGATAAAGGCTTGTGCATACCAGACCGCCATTCTTACAACATGCTGCTAAAAATGTTGATTGGTATAGGAAGGATTGATAAGGCTGTTGAGATTTGGGATGGGATGGAAAAGCGGGGCTTTCACCCAGGCGCAGCAACTTATGCTGTCATGATCCATGGACTATCTTGCAAGAAGGGAAAATTAGAGGAGGCCTGCAGTTATTTTGTGATGATGGTGGATGAAGGGATCCCACCGTATCGGGCCACATGTGAGGTTTTGAGGGATAGGCTGACAAGGCACGGCCTGAGAGACCAACTTGAGGTCCTCACTGATAGGATGCGGCGGAGCACTTCCTGCACGATACAGGAAATGTCAAGTATCATGTGCAGTAGTAAGAGGGCAGATGAAACTATAATCGGGAGCAGTGAACATGAATTCACGGGGCATGATTTTGATGAGAGTGAATGGAGGGGGAAATGGAAACTAGGAGACTGAACAGCGATACCACATGGCTTGTCTACAAAGCCCTCTACCATGTGATGTTTTCTTGTTTGTCTCCTTATTGTAACTTATAAGGTAGTAAATTGTTCAGTCTACCTCGTACGGAAGTTCTGCCAGTACAATAGACTTTGTGGCCACATAACGAAATTAAGGATACAATGCTTGATTCTTGGTCAAGCAATTGGTGCTGGAGTATTTTTCAGTTTGCCTACCTTTTCCTTGTCACCTTTTTGTCTTTTATATACTTCCCCTTGACCATTAGGATGCTATGAATAAATTCCAACATCACAACTGTTTACCATCTGCTCATAACTAATATTCCACTGTATGGTTCTTACTACTTTCTCAAGTACATCTACCTTTTACCTTTTCATACAATCATGCGCACATCTGCCAAAATAGATAAAATAATTCTGTATTTTCAGAAGCATGTCTTTCTTGGCATGATATGCAGTTACCATACTTATAGTATTAAAACTGTGCTACATTTGACCCATTACGTGTTAATAACCTGGCAAATCAGTAATTTAGTTTTACTTTTATGTAGTTCTTCTATATAGTATCATTGCTGTTAACTCATTCACTGATTTTTTCTTGCAGGCTAGTATGGATTCAGAGCCCTCATCGCAGAACTCAACGGACATGACAGCATTTGTAAGTTCTGATGTTATATATTTATATATGCATAATGACATTGTAGGCATACATCTTTCACCTCAGTGATACTTTTTGTTTCTGGTAAAATAATCGTCTAAACATAAGACCTGAATTATCTTCAACGTGATTGTAGTAATGTGCACACATTATGCATAAAATTGGAATGTTTTGTATTGTAGCTGTACTGAATCCAGTTGCTGTTTGAACTACTAATAAATAGTTTTACTGACGGTAAGCTTTCTATTCCAGGTGCAAAACCTCCTCGGTCAGATGGTGAGTGCCTCTGGATGCATTTTTGTTAATATGTACACTTGAGTATTTACAAACACTTTACACTCATTAACGTCATGATGGATTTCAGCAAACAAGGTTTGAGTCTATGTCCCAGAACATCGTGTCAAAGAATATCCTTTACCTGCGGTATATCATTATTTTCTTTCTGTCACCATTATATTCTTCATGACCATATTGGTTCAGCAACTTACGCCAATGTACATTTAACTAGGGATAGCATTTTATTCGTATATATGGATGTCAGGTTATTGTGATGCCATTATGCATAGATGATGCTGTTACATGTAAAAAATATTCAATAATGAAATATGTTTCTTTTTATATTTGTGTATGGAAACTATTCAGTCGCTTTCTAAATACTAAAAATGAGCCAAGTATACATGCATATATGAATTATCAGTATATCACACAGCACCAACCGATAATAACTATGGGAACACAGTGTTGTTTTCAGAAATCTATGCTGCTGTTACAGTGCTCGTGAGCAAACTAGAAGCAGTTTGTTTTACTTATTACTCCAATTCATACATATTCCTGTTGTGCTCCCTTAGTTTTGAATTTCCTTAAGATTGCAGGTTTTTGTCCAATTGCTTAGTCATTCCTGTGTGTACACTGTTACCTTACCTCGATGTAGCAAGAATCTTGGTACACTATTGATAAGTTGACAGTGTACCAAGATTCTTGCTACATTGAGATAAAAAAAAAGATTCTTGCCGCTACAACAATGAATGGCTGCTAACACAATATTCACAAGCATACTAAATTTAAAGTTCAATTTCTATCACATTTACATGAGAAAGAGTTGTCTGCATCAATCATTTTTTAATAGTTATACAAAATTCATCAAATTTTGAATCCGTGAGCTGTGTACATACCTCTGGACTGCCACCCTCTGTTTTCTTTAACCACATTGCACTAGACGAAATGGGAACCAAGATCGAGGAGCTGGAGCAGAGCGTCAACGACCTGAAAGCTGAGATGGGCACCACTGAGGTACCTGCCAAGAAGCCCGAGGAGGCAAAGCCGGCTGATTCCGCATAACTTGGCCTTATGTCAGAGACTGGCTAGTAAAGACTTGGTGGCTATGTGACCAAAATTTCAGCATTTTTATGTATCTGATGGTGTCCCATGGACCATAGCTATTGTACCACTGTACTACGTTACTGTAGACATCGATTGCTGCGACTGTAACTTCTGCTCTCCAGAGCCCAGAGCCCCAAGACAGTAGCGTAAGTTGTTAGGCTGTTTTCTTATTATCGTTCTCGTATTGTTGGTTTGGCTCTTCTAAGCTGTTGCTGTTTTAAGAGGATGTGCTGACTTGCATGCAATTTTATGCTCTTTCTGTTGAAGAGTTCTGCTGTACCGTCTGTTGGTTGTAGTGTGGTTCTAAGGGATTTATATTCTAATTCATTCAGTATTACTCCATGAATTACCTTCGCTTGCCTCTGGAGTATATGATGTCTTCCATGAATTATCTACTGGGCAGGATGTGAAATTTCCTCCGATGTGCGGAAAAATATGGCAATATGTTGCTTAATGCTTCACCGTTTCTGCTTCGCACATGAAGAACTCGTATCTGGCAGGCACCCGGGTCAGGTACTCGCGTGCTCCGCACGTGAAGAACTCGTATCACCTGAGGTGACTCGCCTCGTCCCCCGGCGACCGCGACCAACCCCAAAGGCCAAAACGCCCACTAGCCAGGAGGCAAAAGACTGAAAGAGAACCCACTCAGGCACTCACCGACATGTGGGCCTCACATGCCACCTCCGCTTCGCCGCCGTCACCAACCAGCTCCTTCAAATTTTTTAGTCGTGAGAATAAAAAATACCCTCGACGTCCAACCTCGCCGCCTCCGCCCAACGAACCAGCCAACCCGGCGACATCCTCCACGCGCCGCCGCCGCCGCTACAATAACACCTCGGCTCGGCCATCTCCGCTCCGCTCCCCACCAACCTCTCAGTATGGCCCACAAGCTCCTCCTCCCCTCCAAGCCCCTCCTGCCCGCCGCCACCCCGCGCCGCGCCGGCGGTCGCCCCGTCGTCTCCGTCCGCGCGGCGGTCTCCTCGTCGGCCGCCCCCGCCGCCAAGGCCGTCGGGGCGGAGGCCGTGCGGTCGATCCGCGCGCGCCAGATCGTGGACAGCCGCGGGAACCCCACCGTCGAGGTCGACCTCGTCGCCGGCGACGGCAGCCTCCACCGCTCCGCCGTGCCCAGCGGGGCCTCCACGGGGATCTACGAGGCCCTCGAGCTCCGCGACGGGGACAAGTCCGTCTACGGAGGCAAGGGCGTGCTCAGCGCCGTCCGCAACATCAACGAGATCATCGCGCCCAAGCTCGTAGGCGTCGACGTAAGGTGAGGGTATCATACCCCGGCTTACAAAATCAAATGTCTCAAGTCAGTCTCAGAAAAATGGTTGGTTCTGGTCGTCCGTGACTATGCCTGGGGAACTTGCTGCTGTGTTCTTACTGTAGATTCATCCAACTGACAACTGCCTAGTATCAGGGGTTTTAGTGAGTTGACCGGTTTGATTACTCGATGCATGAATCTTCAGGTTGTTTAGTTCAGAATCGGGTTGCTCATTAGTGCTTAATACTAGTTTGATTGGATAATGGAGCGAAATCTAAGGCTTAATTTTGTACTAGGAGTTAGTTGCTCCTGGGCTTTTTATGCATCCCTCGTGGACTTATATATATGTGACTATTGCTCATGTTTGCTGCCGAGCTTCCCATTCCCGCTACTGACAATATTTGGTTCAAATCAAATCATCCTGCTACTGCTGTTGGTCGTCTAGTACTTCAGTAACAGCTGGTAGATCAAAATCCTGATTACTTCTTGAAACAAGATAATGTTGTCCTGAAACTAGTTATCCCTTTGCAAATTGCAACCATTTTCTTAACATGAGTGTCATTGTAATGAAGCTCTCTCCAAATGATATATCCAATAATGATATCATCCTTTGCTTTTTTTTAGAGATAAGGGGTCGCCCCCCAGTTTCTATTAACAGAAACCACAAGTGTCTGCAACGCATTCAAAACAGAAATATAACAGGAAAGAGAAAAAGGCCAACATTTTTCAGGCAGGGGGCAAGCTCCAGCTTCAAACCACCCTCCAGATCTAGACTTAAGTTACAGACCAAGCGCCACCCGAACAAAGCAAACAACAGAACCAGGAACAAGCTTCAACACTGGACAAGACACATCACCCCTTGATCCTCCTAGCAATCGGCCGCCATCCATGATTAGCTTGAAAGATGTCATTTGATAATCGCGCGAACAATCTGGCTCCCCAGCAGATCGCTGTTTGGTTTGTCTCCTTTACCTGCAAAGACGCCCAAGTGGTCATCCAATGACCAATCATATTAGTTACAGCACAAGGGTTATTAGGAATGACTGAACGAAAGCAAGCATTATTCCTAGTCTTCCAAATGGACCAGAGTATAGCTGCCACGCCCACCCTAACCATCCCTCTCTGTTTTCCCCCAATACTTTTCATCCAACCACCAAACAGATGCCTAACCGAAGTTGGTTTCGAAATGAAGTTAAAGGCGCAACACGCCACATTCCAAACATATCTTGCAAGCGGGCAATGGAAAAACTGGTGATCAATCGTCTCCTCCTCACCACAAAGGGGACAGACTTTGTCATCTTTCTTCCAACCACGCTGACGGAGAACATCTTTAGTAAGAATAGCCTTGTGATTTACCAACCACAAGAAGACCTTAATTTTCAAAGGTATCTTTATTTCCCATAGAAATTCCTGCGGAAAACCAAGATTAGACCATTTTAAAGCTTGGTAACACGACTTTACCGAAAATCCTTTACTATTCAAATTCCAAATCAACCTGTCCTCATCATTTGTTAAAACCACACCACCACAAAGATTTTTCAGGTCCAACCACATATTCAAAGTCTCCCCAGTTAAAGATCTTCGGAATCTGAAAGCCTCCAGCCCCATGGAGAAGCTTTCAGCTAGCGTCAGATCTCTCGAAAGACACACGTCAAACAACCGATCAAATTTCCTTGCTAAAGGTATATTAATCACCCAAGCATCCTCCCAGAACCGAGTCGTATAACCATTGCCAACTGTCCTATCCTCCAGCCCCATGGAGCCTCCAGTCCTATAACCACATACTCAACCGAGTCCTATATCATCCTTTGCTAAGCATATCACTTTAGTTGTTTCGTAGATTTGTACTAACTTATCTGTTACTAGCGACGTTTTCACTTCAGTGCACTTTATCTGAATATGAAGTGGAGTGCCTAAGTATTGCAAGACGTGGAGTGTTTTTATTATGTACATAGTGACACGATAAGTCTGCAAGATTAATTGAGCTCTTGGTCAAGTAAACTCTAGCTGATTCCTGATTGTGATAGTCGGCTCTACTTGGTTATGCATTGATGATCAGTGTGAAGGGAATAAAGCTGACTAAGCTCTTGCTCAGCAAACCCTACCTTATTTTCTCACTATGGTAGTGGCCTCTGCATTATAGTATTGCCTTCCATGTTTGCTTTAATTTTTTTGCAGTTGCATCCCTTACTAGTATGGAACATTTTGCGGGATTGGTTTGTTTCTAGCTTGAGCAATCTCACAGTACCTGTCAAATGAATGACATGGTAGCGTCTTGTTTAGAATTATGACTGGGCTTCTAATGGTACAGTATGTGGAGCTTGACAGAGATGAAGTAGCATCGCAGAACTACATTAGGGAATTTGGTGTATTGAACTACATTGTATCTTGTATTACGAAATTTCTAACATCCAATTCAGTCATTGAACACTAAATGATTTTTGGATACTCCTACAACTGTTTATGATTGGCTTAATTACCCAAGTTTGTGGAAGTGAGGATAGAATCATATGGATTACTAGGAATTGATGTTGTGGTGGAGTGAACCACTCGAATTCTGCTACTTCTAAGTAACCCAACCATGTTGCCATCTCTAGGACTATAAAGGGCTTGCCAACTAAAGTAAAATGTTCTATTCCTTTGTTATTTTGCATCCAGGCAACGTTTGAAATTTGGAGATGCTGTTAATTTCCTTTTACCATCCGTGTCTCTCTGCCTGGTATCTAGTTTTTGATGCAGAGTTCATTAATGATTTTGCCAGGAACCAGAGTGACGTTGACGCAATCATGCTCGACATCGATGGAACCCCAAACAAATCACAATTGGGTGCCAATGCTATTCTTGGAGTCTCCTTAAGTGTATGCAGGGCTGGTGCTGGTGCAAAGGGAGTTCCTCTATATAGACATATTCAGGAACTGTCAGGCACCAAGGAGCTTGTCATGCCTGTCCCAGCTTTCAATGTAATAAACGGAGGTAGCCATGCCGGTAACAACCTGGCCATGCAGGAATTCATGCTTCTACCTGTTGGGGCTACTTCGTTTGCTGAGGCTCTTCGTATGGGCAGTGAAGGTACTTTATTGTATTTTTTTTTCACTCACACCATTTTACCACTTCGTTTCATCTTGCTTGAGACTAGTCAGTTGTCACGACTGTTGAGTAAACAATTGTTTGGGAACAGTTGCTTCTAGCCTTCTACTACTGCTCATTTTACCTTTTGGTCGTCCATCTTTAATTCCTGACCGAGAATTTTCTTTTTTGCTCCACTTGTCCACGCTACAGTTTACCATGTTCTCAAGGGCATCATTAAGGCGAAATACGGTCAAGATGCCTGCAATGTTGGAGATGAAGGGGGTTTTGCTCCTAATGTTCAAGACAACAGGGAGGGCCTTGTTTTGCTTATGGATGCGATTGAAAAGGCAGGCTACACTGGAAAGGTGTGTTGCTAATTTTCTTTTTTTACTGGCCTCCTGTTTGATCACTCTTTTATGTTTCAATTTTTAAAACTGAGAGAAAAATATTATGCAGATTAAAATTGGAATGGATGTTGCGGCATCAGAGTTCCTTATGAAGGATGGAAGCTATGATCTGAACTTTAAGAACCAGCCAAATAATGGAGCTCATGTTCTTTCGGCCCAGCGTCTCTGTGATCTGTATAAAGAATTCGTCAAGGATTTCCCTATTGTATCAATTGAGGATCCTTTTGATCAAGATGATTGGAGCTCATGGGCTTCGTTGCAATCATCAGTTGATATCCAAATTGTCGGGGATGATTTGCTTGTCACAAACCCAACACGTATAGTAGAAGCTATTGACAAGAAGGCCTGCAATGCTCTGCTGCTGAAGGTAAACATTTGCTGCTTATTTTCTTAGCATGCTCTTTTGCTATTACAACTGACAAATGGTACTCATTCTTGTATTGTACTACATGCTAAACATAGCTGATGTTAATTGTGGTAGCCTTCCAGTAATAATTTCCACACAACTAGTTTGTTTTCCTTGTCGACTTGTCGTTACATAACTAACTGATGTTAAGCACCACCCACCACCAAATTCGTAGGAGTAAAATGCATCGCTAGTACACGAACGTGTCCACCCGGATCACTTTGGTTATTGTACTTCGGAAATACCAATTTACGGTCACTGAATACTCGTAAGGTTTCACCTACGGTCACTGGTCGCTGTTACAGCATTGTATTTGATGGCGTGGCACTACGTTGACCGGTCTCCAGCAGTGTGTTTTTTGTAAAAAGCCCCCCTCAGTTCTGCTTTGGACACAGCTGTGGGTCAACTAGTCAGACTACCTGGTGGGGTCCATTGGTCAAGAATCTCCAACCCACGTTCTCTGAATTTCCACAAAAAAAAGCTTGGATAATCCGGAAGTGCGACCTCGGCGTTGACTTCATCTCCGGAGCGCGACCGGCGGTCCCAGGTGCTCGGAACGGAGGTGGAGGGAGAGCAGCCATGGCCAGCTCCAGGCCCGAGGAGAGGAGGGAGTGCAGCATCGCACCGCCGCTCACGGCGTACGCTCACGATGAGGGAACCAGAACGGCGATGGGATCAAGCTGGGGAGGCAGCGCCTCTGCTAGCTGTCTGCCCGCGACGGAGGAGAATGAAGCAACAGCGGGCCCGAGTGACGGAGCCGGAGCATGCACGGGGATCGAAGACTGTGGCATGGGGCACTATGGTCGCCGGTGAGTATGTCGACCAAGCACGGCAATGGGAGGGTGGCACGGGAGAGACAGGGTGAAGATCATAAACTCGCCAAGGCCGTGTGCGCGCCATCTGCCGGGCCGAGCCATGCTGCTGTCGATGGCGGATTGATCTAGTGGTGTGAGCGAGCTCCTTGTTGAGGGAATGGGATGCGGGGTGGTATGGGAGAGCAGCGGCGGCGGGGTGGTACGGGAGAGCAGTGGCGGCGGGGTGGTACGGGAGAGCAGTGGCGCCGTGGGGAGGTGGGGTGGTATAGGAGCTGGGCGATGTGGCGTTCTCCCCTTCTTCCTTCTCCCGCTTCTCCGGCCGTCGCCATCTAGATCCGGTGCGTGGAAGTAGGCGACGCCGCTTCCATCGCTCGCGCCCACCGGCGGTGGGGAGATCAGAGGCGTGTGTGGGAGGCGTGCTGGACCCTAGAAATGGGCCGAGAGGCGATGCGCGGTACGGCAAAATCGAGCACCGGCGAGGGATCATACGTGGGGAGAGATAGGTGCACCGTGACATACGTGCCGGAGCCACCGCTGGAGCAAGTGCACGGCGGGGGGAGATGCGAACCTTAGGTGGACTGACAGTGGGCCTGCGGCACGCCAGTTCAGCAAATACAGCGTGCCATCAACATGAGTGACCGTAGATGACCACGCTGATCGTCTTCAGTTACCTTAAATCGGTATTCTGTAAGTACGATGACCAAAGTGAACCCGGTCGACAAGTTGGTGGACTAACCATGTCTCCTCTAAAACTAGTGCTTGGTACAGTAACTAGTCAGCCAAGATAAATCTTCTGCTGCGGAACAGATCAACACAACATGGTCCATTGAACTTTGTTTGCCTTTCCAGGTAAATCAGATCGGTACCGTCACGGAATCAATCCAAGCCGCCCTTGATTCAAAAGCTGCTGGTTGGGGCGTGATGGTCAGCCACAGGAGTGGTGAAACGGAAGATAATTTCATCGCGGATCTAGCCGTTGGTTTAGCGAGCGGGCAGGTAAGGGTCACCAGAAATTGTAACCGTGGTACTGTAGTTCTAGCAGCGTTCGTCAGTTGACCTCTCATTCGTTCGTTTCAGATCAAAACCGGAGCTCCCTGCAGAAGCGAGAGATTGGCCAAGTACAATCAGGTAAATATTCTCATTCTTGTGGGCGTTAAGTTTTACCGCTCCTTGTTGCAAATGTCCTCCGCATTATGCTTCCAGTTGCAAATGTCCACTTCGAAGCCTTATCCCCTCGCGTCGCCCCCCCAGGCGGCGCTAGGGGCGCACCTCGCGCAGCGCCGCCAGCCCGCCGCCGTCTGACCTCCCCTGCCGCTGCCGTCGCCGGCCCTGGCGGCGGCGGTGGCGGCGCCCCTCTGCTGCCAAAAGGTGGCTCAGGGGAGGCCCTCTCGCGCAGGTGGTGGACCGGCCCGTGGGGGCGGCGGCGGTCGGGGAAATGGACGCCGAGCCGGCGGGCTCGGGCTGATGCGGCGGCGGAGCGGGAGCTGCGGTGGCGGCGCTGGTGCTGTGGGGCGCGGAGCTGTTCCTGCGGCGACTGTGGAGGGGCGCGCGCCCGATGGGCTTGGCGGGCCGATGGGCCCGTCGGACCCGGATGGCGCTGGCACGGCGGTGCAAGGTGGATGATGGTGGCGCGGCTTGGCGCCCGCGGTGCGGGTGCTGGCTCGGCTGGGCGCAGCGTCGAGCGGTGGCTCGGCTGGGCGCGACGTCGAGCGGAGGAAGAGGTCGCGCGGAGGCAGGTGGCCGGTGATGCGCGGGTGCCTATGATGCTCTGCGTGGGGCGGGCGCGGCGTGGTGCGGATGCCGGGGCAGCGGCCCCGGGTCTTGGTTCCGGCATGGGTGGTGCGGCCAGGGGCGCCGTGGCCGCCATGGCCGGTGCGAAGTGTGGCTGCAGCGGCGGGCTCGGCGGGTCGGAGGTGGCCGGAAGGCTCTTTGTGATGGTTGCGCCGCCGTCGCACATGAGGTGTTTGTCTCAGTGGGTGTGCAGGCCGGCGGTTCCGCGGATTCCCCGCCTTGGTCCGGCTGCGCGGGGTTGGGGAGTCTCGAGTGCTCCGGGCGAAAGCCTGACGATGCGACGTCCTTGGACGCCGTTCTCCCTCTTGGGGGGTCGTCTTGGAGCTCTTCGATTCTCCTCGGCCTCGGACCTCCTCTTCGGGTGAAGGCCTGACTCTGCCTGCAGGGTCGGACGACGGCGTCGAGCTTCGTCGTCTCCCCTCTTGAGGGCGTCGTCTTGAAGATTGAGGTTCCTGTGTGCGCGCCCGTGGGCTGGGCTCACACAACATCGTGGTTGGCAGCGGCTGACGATGTTTTGGGTGCGATGGTGGCGTTGCGAGCTATGTGGCAACGATGACGGTGGTGAGCGGAGCCGGGTCGCGGCATGTCCTTCGTCACCGACAGTCCGTGTTGTGTCCCGCTGTGAAGTTGTGAAGTCGGAGCTGCGTGTCTCGGGGCGGGCAGGCTGGCAACGATGACACTCTTTCTACAGTGGCCAGCGGATCCCGTCGATGCAAGGTTTGCAGATTCTCCGGCGAAGGTCTCCGTCGAAGTCGGAGCTGCCTGCTCCTCGACGCTTTGGGTTGACTGTTTGGCATAGGCCGGCGTGGTTTGCGGCATCTGCTGCGGCGAGGCTTCGTCGGCGGTTGGCCTAGGTGAAGTCGGAATCGCTTGCTCGGGGAGGAGTGACGACGATGACGCCCGGTGTTGGCCTCGACGGTGTTTTTTTCTCCTAGGCGACGTTTGTATCTCGTGTGGGTAGCCAGGTTGGCCGGGTCTGCACAATGTGGTGTTTTCATGACTACATTGGTGCACTTGTAACGGTTTTCGGCCGGTTCCCCGTTAATGAACCGGTCAATTCCACTCCTTCTTTTTTAAATAAAATGAGGCAATGCTGCCCGTTTTGTTCAAAAAAAAAAAAATTACCGAATTGATCGATTTTTTTATTTGCTGTTTCCTCGCTGAACATCGTTGTCCATTTCCATCCAGCTTGTGCGTATTGAAGAGGAGCTAGGTAACGTGCGTTACGCCGGAGAGGCGTTCAGGTCTCCATGAGAAACCACAATTACAGACTATTGAAACTAGAACCGTTTCAATTTCTACAGCGGCGTCAGGGCGTGTGTACACATGTCGATTAGAAATAAGGTACTGTATTAGACAAACTGTGTCAATTCATGACATCTACATGTATGGCGGGGCATCCCAATTTTCGCAGCTTAATTTTACTGCAGATGCATGGTGAATATTATCTGCGTCTGTACCTTGAGCCTAGGACACATTTTCCTTAACGAACGACAGCGATGATTAATTACTTTTGGCCAAGGTAAACGTACATGTACCTGCAACAAAGGAAACACGGGGCACTGTACACAGGTTTGAGTCCACACTCCACGCAACACAAGCAAGCACAGGACTCCCTGCCTACTTTACAGCACGAGGTGACATTTTTCCCTAGCTGGAACATGGATAGCAAGCTTACGGCGTAGGACCAATGATCAGCCATGTTTACTGCTGTGCTTGAGAGACGCGAACTTGAAGAAGCCGACGTAGGGCGTGTCGACTGAGCCGATCCAGAGCGACCCGTTCCGCTCCACCACCTCGCTCACCGTGTTGTCCCCGAACCCGCGCAGCGCCGTGGCCACCGTGCCGTTCTTGGCGCCGGCGACGACCACCCTGACGGCGCTGATGGACTTGGGCGTGGTGCCGCTGTCGGCCCAGTCCTTGTCCCGGTTCATGCCCACCCAGTACCCGCCCCGGACGGGGCGCACGTTGTCCGGGTACCCCGGCAGCTCGGCGAGCACCTCCGTCGTCCCCGCGGCCGGCCCGCGCAGCCAGTGCCGGAGCAGCCTGCACGTCGACGTCTCGGCCACGACGAGGTGCGTCCGGTCGGCGCTCACCGCCACGCCGTTGGGGAAGGCCAGGCCGGAGCGGAGCACGGTGACGTTCCCCGTCCGCGGGTCGTACCGCATCAGCCGCCCCGTCGCGTCGCCGGTGAGCACCACCAGCAAGTAGTCACTGCATGCATGCAGAGATCAATCAACATAAGCCTCCTGCAGTATAGAATGACAAGAGAGCAGAGAGAGCTTTGCACCAGTTCTGATCAGATCAGATATCAATGCGGCGTCAGGTCATTTCATTACGCTCATCTACTACTGCACTGCACTGCACTAGCTGCTGCTCCGTATGAGTAATACTGTAGCGATTTCTTCTGGCTCCTTCCAGACAGGGCCTTAATTCTGCTGGGCAGGTTGGTCGGTGGTAGGAGCATTGTTGTTGTTTGGCAGGAGTATTTGTTGGCTTCTGCTGGTGCTCAATTATCTGATGGCTCGATAAGGTGAGGACTAACGAGTTAATGCTACGCTCAATTATCTGGTGCTCAAATTCTGTATGGCCTAGCTTAATAAATTGCATTCTTCCTGTTACTCTCGAGAATTTGTTGCGAGCGTACGGGACACATAACGAATCTATGCCAAAATAATGCTGTGCGTGGTAGTAGCAATGAACAGTGGTAGCCGACCGTGTGCTTCGACCAGATTGGCAACGACTTGATGTGCCTACAGGCTAAATTTGTGAGATAGCTAGAGATTAATGTCCACTATACTGGTATGTTCTTCCAACTGTTTTTTTTTGCATAAGATTCTTCCAACTACTATATAATAGTAAAGAAATGTGGCGGCAAACATTAATTTCATAAGGGCATGTACATTAGTTCCGACGCCTTCCGTCTGTAACAATCCTCCAACTCAGCTATAGACAGCAGTACAAAAACGGACTGTTTTTTTTTTGCTGTCTGTAACACCCCGACATGCATGGAATGGATTGGATCGTGCAGCACTAAATATGGGCAGTTCGCAAGGGAAAACGAGCAAATTAGCAACGGCTGAGCATACAACGGGTGCATGCCGTCGATAACCAGCGATTTTTTTGGGCTCTCGACCCACTGTATAATTACAGATACCCTCATTCTCTCTCCTCAATCTCTCTCTTCCACATCATCTGAAATCACATGTGTCACGTCTTACAGACAGCTGATTAGATGCTGTTGTACATGCCCTAAGAGAAAGAGAGACTACCGCATTTTAGTTACAGTTATCGCTCTGATTGACTTCTTGTATACTGCCTCATTTTTCGCAGATAAGTAGTTCAGTTTCACCTTATGCATTCCGACTTACTCTACTAAATTAGGAGTAGTGCAGATTACCGGACGGGGATGAGAATGCACCGGGCAAACTAAGTACAGTACTACGGAGCACTGACGGTGTGCATAAACTACGATCACATGTGTGTTTACTACTCGCGAAGCAGTAATAAATCTCGTCACCGTGGCACAACGTACGTACGTACCTCCGTTGGTAGGCGGTGCTGCTGTCCGTGAAGTAGACCTCGCCGGTCCGCTGGTCGACGTCGACCCCGTTGAGGAAGTTGAAGGGCACGCCGCCGGCCTCCGTGGCCACCACCTCCGCCAGCCCGCCGCGCCGCCCCACCCTCATCAGCCCCAGGTACGCGTCGGCGATGTACATGTCGCCGGTCTTGTGGTGGAACTGCAGGCCCAGCGGCCGCCCGCACGCGCTCTCCGGATCAACCAGCTTCTTCTTCGCCGCGCACGCCGCCACCGTCCTGCATGAACATAACATCTTCGGTTAGCTCTCGTGCTACTGCTGCTTTATGTACATGCATGCAGAGTTTGTTGCTTGCATGGTCGATGGACTGGATCACTCACTTGTGCTTGTTGTTGTGGGCGAACTCCGTCCAGCCGGTGCGGCCCCTCCAGCGGAGGACGCGGCCGTTGGAGACGCCGGTGTACGGGCCGCCGCCACGGTGGTCGAAGGCGAGGCTCTCCGGCCCGAACGCCGGCCGGCCCAACCGCACCGGCACGACCCTTGGGCCGGCGTCGATGGACTTCATGTCCTGGGTGGCAGCCGCCATGGGAAGCGGCCACACCCCGCACAGGAGGAGGGCGAGGAAGAGGAAGGTGGCAGAACGGCAATGCTTGGCCTCCGCCATGTCCATTAATTTGGGAAGCAGCAGCGGCGCCATGTGCCTTTTTATAGAAGCTGTCAGGGCTAGCTCCAGGCTCCGGCCCTGTAGGCATGGTGATCTGTAAACTTGCAAGATGTAGCGAGCTGTTCGCAAGTCATAGCTAATGGTGGTGTAAGTCAGTAAGTGTATAACTATGTAGAGGTGCCACGAAAAGTTGGCTCAACTCTTCATAAGCCAGTTAGACTTAGACTTAGAGCATCACCGGGACCTCTAAAGTATCCAAAGGCCCTTTGGGGGCCGGACACGAAAATCGTACAGCGGCACCCAAAAACTTGTCCCGAGTGATTTTGTGTCCGGCACCCTAAACTTGGAGGCCCTCCTGGGTGCCGGACATCGCCTCGGCCATGGCCCTGACAGTGCTGGCCCACCCGTCATACACACGACGCGCCGCGCCCAATTCCCCTTCCTCTACATTGCCGCCAACGGCGTCAAAATCTTCCCTATCTTCACTCCATTTCCCAAACCCTCGCGCACGCCGCCGCGACCTCCTCGCCTTCCGCCACCATGCCGCCCAAGGTTGCCGGCCTCTCGAAACCCAAGGGGCACAAGCCGCCGGCGTCGTCGCAGCCGAAGAAGAAGCCGATGAAGCGGGAGCCGCAGGAGCTTTCGTTGCCGGCGCCCATGAGCCAGGCCCAGCTCCGCGCCGCCGCTTCCCAGCTTCGGCAACAACGACGAGTCAAGGCGAAGGACAAGTCGGCTGATCTGTCGTCGTCGAACGACAACGCCAACGCCGCCGAGGTGTTGGTCGCCATGAGCCAAAGCAGCCAAAGCGGGTTTGTCGGGTCGCCGTCTGTCCCGGCCTTCTTCGACGGCACCTCCGACTACCCGTCACAGGTGTCGCGGTTTACCCCCGACGAGTCGACCATCGATATGAACGCCGCGCCGCTGTTCAGCAAATCGCAAGCGTTGCGGCGGACACCTTCGACGAGCCAAGACGGGACTGCTTCCCGCGGCCTTTTCTTCGGCGACCATGTGAGTGCTATTTATAATCTTGGTCCCCCTCATTTATTGTGTTCCCCAGCCGATTGTTCGTTGGGCGCAGTTATTGCGGGCGGCCGGATGCAAATTGTTGTATTGTGCATTAATTGCCGACGATGCAAATTGTGGTTTTTGTTGGGCTAGGACGCCTCGTTAATGACTACAATCATCGACGACGGTAGTACCTACGCCGCCAGTGCCTACGCCGAGACAGATCAGTTCGGCCAGGACGACGAATGGGATGCCGGCCAGGGCCAGGAAGGGGAGGTCGATGAAGAAGAGGATGGCGATGAAGAGGATGGCGTCCGGAAGACTGGAAACAGAGGTAAGACTTGGTGCGTGACTGAGGACGTCTTGTTGGCCGAGTCGTGGATGAACGTGAGCCAACCAAAGGAAGAAGGCCTACTGGACACACATTAACAAGGACTACACCGAAAGAAGGTCATATCCTCCTCATCTAGATTTGCCTGACCGCAATGCCAAATCGGTTGAGAGCCGTTGGGGCGTCATATCGGCTCTCACTACCAAGTTTCACCATTGCAATGAGCAAATGTTGATGAGATACGAGAGTGGCAAGAACAATGCCGACAAGGTTAGCCGATCATCTTAACTTGTTACCCATCATGTTTACATGCATATGTTTACATGCATACTTGACTTGGCCTTTGTTTGTGTAGCTCAAAGACGCCAAGTACTTGTACCTTGACTTGGAGTCGGATGGCAAGAAGCCATACAAGTTCATGCATGTTTGGGAGGTGGTTAAAGGTTGCCCGAAGTGGAAGAGCCATATAAAAGACCAAGGCACTGCCGAGTGAGATGAAAGAAACCTGCCGGCTGCTACCGCCGAGCGTCCCGAGATGGGAGTGAAGGCGTGCAAGGCGGCCACCAGGGCTGGCAAGAAGCCAGGGGCCTCGGGCGCCGCAGGCAGCATCCAAGAGTCGGTGAAGCTATACGTTGTCGAGGTGGCCGCGGCGACCGTCGAGAAGAAGAAGTTACAAGCCAAGTCCGACGAGAAGTGGAAGCTCTACTTCAAGATGCAGGAGACCAAGCTCAAGAACCAAGAGAAGAAGGAGGAGCGTCTCTTTATGGCCACGAACACGATCGGCATGAGTCCCAACCAGAAGGCCTACTTCGTGTCCGAACGGAGGCTAATCCTGGCTGAGAAGGCGGAGGACGACGAGAAAGAAGTCGAGGAGGAGGCCGCCGCGTGATCGGCATGAAGCATTGCGGCAGGGAGGCGCCCTTTTGATGGCCGGCCTTGGAGACTTGTTCTCCAGCGCGGTCGATCCTTTTTTGATGGCTGGCGTTGGAGATTGTTCTCCGGTGCGGTCGAAACTATGCCAAGTCTCCGACTTGTTCTCCGGCGCGGCAAAACATTTGAGACATTTTTATTAATGCATGCACCGCCGTCCTGTTTCTCATTTATGCTGTTCATCGGCGGCGACCAGGGCATGCCCGCAAGGTGTTCGACAGTTCGCTCAAAATTTGGACCGTTTGAGAGGTGGGACTTTAGGGAGTGCCGCTGTGGGCGGCATCCAAATGTTAACCGGACACATGTCCGGCACCCCCAAAGGAAGCCCAATTGGGGTGCCGGACACCGATTTAGAGTCCCCGGTGAATATGCTTTTAAACGTTATATGAAAAACAAAATACCGTATATGTACTGAGTGCAGTATTTCCGGTGCTTATGCGGTTCTGGAAAGAGTTGAGTATGCCATGCATGGGGCATGATATGTGAGGCGATTACGATCGCATAATGTCGTGTGCATGCAGGACCGTGTACGTCCATTTTTTTTTGCGGAACACAATATAACACAAAGGTGCACATATACTCGCATGCGCATACACACTCCCACTACCAAGATTTTCATAGAAATAAAGCACACCATTTAGTGCATGTTTGACTCAATGGTTTTCATAGAAATTTTAGAATATTCCACTACTTAGATTTTTTTTAACCTACTCCGTATTTTGTTTGTAGGATTGGAAGGCATATAATTTTTCATGTGAGCTAATTAGCCTGGTATTTCATAGAATAATTTTCATTAGATCCAGCCTCCGTTTAGAAAAACATCAGGTTTGTTCATATGATTTTTTTCTTTCTTTCAATGACAATCATTCATGCACTATGATGCAACCAAACATCTTCTATTACAAACTGTGTTTCGATTCCTCTAGTATTGAGTTGATATGATGCGTCATGTCATCAAATTTGTTTTGTAGCCCGTGTGTAGATACCATCAACTTGGCGTTTCGTCAGGGACGGAGCTGGCTTGTAAGCGTTGGGGTCAGCTGACCCGTGGCAACAAAGTTTTTCTAAAACTGAACTATCGTAAAACTGTAGTATTTACATGCCTAGGCAACCAATACTTCAGTTTTGGAAAAAGAGGTCCGGACCTCGTTTTTATATACTTCAAAATGACTGCAGTTTCATGATATACTGAAGTATATAAACCACATTATTCGTTGGACCCAAACACATTGAAGTATTCAATATGAAATACTGAAGTATTAGCAATATAATTTAAAAAAACGTAGCTACCAAACGTAGCCCAAATCTTCACTAATTAGTACTAGCTAATGAGTTTTTATAGAAGATAACACCAGTCAAAATAGATGGAAGATAGACATGACCCCATTGGCATTTTTTCCAGCTTTGTCCCTGCGTTTCGTTATCCGTATTGGTTTTTTAAACCTTTGGTTCTCATATGAGAGAAATTCGTGCTAGTACTACATCATCCCTTACTCTTGGGTTCCCAATAGTTTCTTTGGAAGTATCATTAACCAATGGAATTTTCTCTTTTCTTTTTGTGTGTGTTAGGACTTCATAGGAACCAAAAACCAAATGCTATCCCATATTCTCGCAAGATTACCTCTGGTGGTGTCGAAGTGGGAATTTAGCGCTATAAGGGCAGAACCTTCACGGAAGATGGTCCTACTTGAGAAGGGGGTCAAACTTGGGAGTTTTGGCTGAAAACTTGATTCGTGGGCCCCACTTCATCTACCCCCTTTGACCAGCTTTGAAACGGGGGTTTCCGATTGGGGTTTTCTTTTTTTTTTTTGTTGGTGTAGGTCATGGGAACATGGAAAACCAAAATTTATCCCGAGTTCTCACAAGATTCAGTCTGGTGGCCTCGAGGTGGAAGTTTGTACTACAAGTCCAGAATCTTCGTACAAGGTATTGCTTTTTGTGACGGGGGTCACAGTAGCTTGGGATTTCCCTATTGGATCTTTCTATGTTCAAACACATTCTTCCTTGCTCTAACAACAGTCAAAACCTGGCTCATGGGCACCGTGTCATCTATCTCTTTGACCGATGTTGAAAGGGGGTATACTAATGAATTTTCATCCTTGGTCGTGTTAGGTTTGTTCATAGGAACATGGAATACAAAATTTGATCCCAAATTCTAACAAGGTTACCTTCGATGGCTGCGAAGTGCGTTTTTTATCCCTATCAGTGTAGAATCTTCATGTGGGCTATATTTGTTTGTGAAGGGGGTCACACTTAGTAGTTGACTATCGAATCCTTCGACCTTCAACCACACTTATATACATATATACCACATGCAAATTCTTTTGGGACTGTGTCCTTTCCTCATGTTGTTTGTGGCGAAAACCTCTGATTTGTGGGCTCCGTGTCATCTAGCCTTTTGCCGAGTTCAAAAGGGGTTGACCAATGAGCTTTTCTCGTAGTTTTTATTTGGGTGGGTCATAGGAACATAGAAATGTGGAAGTTTTCCAGGTGGATGAATTATCTTGCATTTGCATTTATTCTTTAGCCAACTCGCACCAATCCGATGATATGTGTCTATCAGGAGGCGACACCGGTTCCGACTTCCTGAGCACCATCAGGAATGAATTTGTGCTAGGTTAATAGTATCTGGCTTAATTAATCAATGGATCCCAAGAAATGATATGTACAAATCAGTCGATGTCGTGGTGGTATCACGGCAGATGCCATAGGATGGCTAAAAGTGTGGGGCCGATGGACGCTGGTGTATCCGGGGAGGGCTAGCGAGCTAAGGAGCTCACACAAGAGATGGCGAAGCACCACCAAAACCGACTCGGGCAAGGATGAAACTGCAAGAACAAACGAAGAACAGACACAAAACCTCAAGCAACCACAAACACCCACGATGTACCCAGGTTCGGGGCCCTCGTGAGGAGGTAACACCCCTACTCCTGCCTTGCTCCACTCTATATGTGTCACACGAGATCTACAAAGGTGCTCCTTGAGCTGTTTTGCCTCTCTCTCTAGGATGAACTCGAGAACAAGGATGAACTACTAAGGAAGGAGGAGTAAATGCTCTAGCTGTGAACGAGACTATAGTTTTGTTTCTCTGGTTGGTCCCTTTCTCACAGGAGGAGTTATGGTGCTATTTATAGAGGTCCCGCCGAGTTGTCCGGGAACCCTAATTCCTCCGGGCCCCCCGGACAACAGCCCCCGTCCAACGGTAATGTCGACACCTCTACCACGACCTAGCCGCCGGGCTATCCGACATAGGTCGAGGTAGGCCATGATGCCTCTTGCCGTAGCCGCCGCCGGCCTAGGTGATGATGCTTCCCCTGTCAGAGACAGGACGTGCCTTCTCCATGCCTTGTCTCCTGTCAGTCAGTCGCCAGTACAGTGGTATAGTCACGTCGCCCTTGTCTTGTGCCCTTTGTCCCGCGCCCGTGTCAGACGGGAGGTGACCTTACTTCCGTGTCAGACGGGTCAGTGTCCTGCCTTCGTACTTGCCCTTGACTTGTTGCCCGACATAGGGTATGTCGGACACATCCTCCCATCCCGGCACAACTATAACGGGCTTCTCTCCGCGTGCCGGCAAGGCTATGCCGGGCCTGGACCTCCGACATACCTCACCCGGCCCGGACATGTATGTCGGATTCTCCTTCCTGCACATCACAGATAAGTGAAGAACTCTGACATGGGGATGTCGGTTAGAATATGCTCCCTACTCCTCGCCTTTACCCTACCCGGGGGTAGCCCCCCGACAGTCGAGGAACCAGACGACATAGAAAAGTTGGGACAGGGCTATACGTTGTCCTCTGGAGTGGGTAGATATTCGAGATGGCATTGTACCAATGGTGATGTTTATACGCAAGAGTCTTAAATCCAATTATAATTATAATCTAATCATGTCAATGAAGAAATACGTTGATTTCTTGGCGTGGGAGTACATCGAGATGGCATGATTGAGCTTAGAGTTATCCAACATCGGTTGGCCATAAAAGGCGGTTTTAGGCCACATAAGCAACCGATCGGAAAGTTCAATCCCAAGATATACGACCGGATTGAGCAAGAAATCACTTGAGTCCTCAAAGCTAACTTCATAAGGCTGTGTTGATAGGCCGATTGTATCTCAAATATTATGAGAGTCAAGTAGAAGCGATTCGGCAAGCTTTGGGTATGCGCATAATTTAGAGATTTAAATCGACTAACACCCAGGAATGAATATCTTATGCATATAGCCGATATTATTATCAATGATACAACAAGACACAAGGTCATCAGCTTCTTAGACGACAAGATGAGGATCAAATATTTATTGGCGTCGAGGACTCCGCCAAGACGGCGTTCAGGTGCCCCGGCTTCGTTGGTTTATTTCATTGGACGGCAGTAATCTCGAGGTTGAAAAATCACGCTGTCACATACCCGAGAGCAATAAACCTTATATTCCACGATCTTTTTAGAGTCGCACTGGAAGTGTGTATTGGTGAGTTGTTATCAAGCCGGACATCGAGTAAAATTATTTGGGCGATAGCTCATTTGTTGTGAACAAAGTTTACGATACATGCACCTCGAGATCCTCGTTTGATAACTATCAAGCGCATCTTCTCTTTATCAAGTTCGAGGTGCGCCCTAGATTGTCTCTTCGTCGTGATACTTTTCATCAGCATTCTCTGCAGATGCGATTTGGGCTGAAAATATTGATGACAACCGATTCAGGAAGGCACTATCGATATCATCTTCTATATATGGTGGAAATTTGATCACCTAAAATGCACACGACACAACCATGCCACAGTACCGCACTCTATTACTTATTCGGACTGTAAGGTTGTGTCTTGTCAAGAAAAAGAGAGAGAGAAAGAGTTGCTCATAAACAACTTCAAATCAATTTATCTCCTACAAAAAATCAAACGGCAGACATATTCACCAAGCCTTTTCCATTATCACTATTCGAGCCATATAGATCTAATCTTAACGAAATGTGATACCGAGGGAGAGGATGGTAAACAAAGTTTTGTCTACCGCGTTTGTAGCGTTTAATAGCTAACCATTTTTAGTTAGCATCTTTTTTTCGTAAGGTAATATGTTTCTCACTAATAAAAAACAAGATACAAAACACGTACACACCGATCTGAACTGGCTAATATATATAGGCTGTTTGTATTGTACGACTGACAGGCCTTGACTAACCTCCCTGATGAATACATACCAGTGAGAAGGAGTGAAGTTGTCATGGAGCGTTTCTCCCCCTCCTCGTCGCTCTCGTGGGCGACGCGGGAGGGAAGCCCTAGCCTCCCGCCGCCGGGCCCCCCTCTCTCCCTACTCCTCCTCCTCGCCGCAGCCGGACGGCGTAGCCGAGCTGAGCCTGAGTGCTGGCGGCGGCGGGGCCCCTCTTCCCCCTGCGTGGCTGCTGCGGCGCGGGCTGTGGCGGCCCGACGGGGCGGCGAGCTTGGCAAGGGGCTCGCCGGCGCGGCCCTAGCGGCGTGGCGGCCTGCGGTGGGTGTGCACGCTGGGCTGTGGCGGCGCTTCTGGCGGCGGTGCAAGGTCGGCGGTGCGGCAGCTCCTTCCGGTGGTTGTTCAGCAGGGGCCATGGCGGCTCGCCGGAGCCATCTGTGGCGGCGTAGGTTCCACGATGGCGGTAGGTGGGGGCAACGCGACGACGGGTAGGTTGAGCCTGGTGTGGCCATGGCTAGGTTTGCCTGGCCCAGTTCTGGGCCCTGGCTGGTGCGCACGTTCGGGTTCTTTCTGCAGGGCACCACTGCGACCATGGCGTTGTAGCCTGGCAGCGGGGATGGTCGGACCTGATCTAGGCCAAGTGGGCTGATCTGGGACTGACCTCCCTGCTTCTGCGTCCGGTCGGCGACCGCCTTGGCGGTGGAGGATGGCGTCTCCTCCTATCGGTTGCGGATGTTGCCTTTGTGGACCTGGTTCAATCGTCGGCCTCACTCGTCCGCCATGTTGACCTCGTGGTTGGTTGGTCCCTCGGATTGAAGTTACGGACGTCGGGGTGGCGGCTCTGGAAGGTGGACTGCACGGGCGTCTTTGCGGCGAGCGCCGTGAAAGCGGTGATGGACTCGCGTTTTGGCCATATGGATGGCGAGAAGCGGGTGGTAGTGGTCCTGGTGTTGGTGCGGCAACTCCCAGATCGTGGTCGGGAGACCATTCTCAAGGGTAGTGGGCGAGTCGACTTGTGGAAGTTGCGCGAAGGTCTTCCAAGCGAAAGCTCCGCGTTCCGACGCCAATGGCGGTGTTGCATGCGGGTATCATTACGCTCTTGAGGGCGCTGTTGTGGTTACCTTCGCCACGTTAGTGTTCCGGGTGAAAACCCTTGACCATCCCGGTCTCGACGATGGCGGCGTGTGACGTCGTATCCCTCTTGGGGGCTCGTAGTGGAACATCATCCCTTCAGCCTTGTTCCGGTGTCTTTGGTGGCAAGTTTGGTTTTCTTGTTTTTCTTTTTCCTATCGTTGATCTGCTTTGTAAGAGGTTCCGCTTATCAATTTATATCGGTTCGGTCGTCAGACTTTATTTATAAAGTGAGACGAAAACCTATTTCAATGATGAATGCATACCAGTACCAGTACAGACGCCGCCTGTTAGCTAGGCTTTGCGATCCAATACCTACACCGGCCGTATTCATCAGTCGATCGCGAGTGTAGACCTACCCGAAACGTGAATGTGTAAATGCTGCGGGAAAAGCTAGCGAAAAACCCTGCCGGTGCATACGTGTCACCGCGCGAGGAAAAGTAACCGCCACGCCGCTCGCTACACTCACTGTTGCTGTCGTCTCTGTAGTCTGTCCCCTGGCCAGCCATAAATCCCGGCCGCTGCAGAGATGAGGTGGGCCCGCATCTACACGTGTCGGACGTGCAGGACCGGTGTTAAACCCTCCTGCTGCCTTGGAACAACCGTGATCATGTTGCGCACGCCAGCTCAGCTGCGACCACAGCACACGCTGGCGGATCATGAGTCTGCATGTGCCATGCTATGGCGTACGTTCGTTGAGGATATATAGCTAAGCTACGTGAAGAAGGTCCGTCGTCGTAAATCGAGAGCTGTACTACGTACGACGCGCTGGATCCATGTGCAGTGCTTCGGCGTCATGAATCTCATGTGTAATTTTTCCTGAATATATATGTGAGACTTTAGCAAACTTTCAGTCACAAATGATCGATTTTTGCGAAAACTTTCGAGTTATTAACTGAATCCTAAGGTCGCTAAACTATGAGAATGCGAAAAAAACATCAATACAAATGGAAATATTTCAAATGACTTACCGGGAGGGCTAGATTCAATTGAAAATTTTCTCGGCGGTCGTTAGTGGATTGGTATTTAGTCCAACAAATATTACAGTACACGAATCTGGTGCATCGACGAAGACCTGGAGAGCATCCACGCAGAAGCGGAACACCGAGGGCAGCAAGGCGCCAACCGGCGGTTGGACCTTGATCGGGAAGGGTGGTGGATGGTCGGACCACGGAGATGTCCTCTGGCACAGGCAATACGGCATTGATCCATTGCAAGTAGCGTTCTGTCATCGAGTTTAAGTGAGCGTTTAAGTAGATGAAGCGTTTAAGGATTCCCAATTTTTGGGTGACACTGGTCCAGTCCAGGAGTCTTAAATAGTTAGTACAAACATCACAATGCAATGCATGGTAAATTAAGCGTATGAAATGGACTACGTAAAACCCACCTTACAGATGTACACAGTACAGTACATGATTCGTACTGTAGCAAGTTACGCTAGCAATGCAGTTCAACGAAAATTAATTCCTCCTTTCCACGGTTACGTACAGCTGCTGCTACTTATAATTGCACGAGAGCTTCTAAATCGGGAAAGATAGTAGTAGGACAGGGTGTGTATCCATACCGGCCGGTGTATCCACATCGTTGTATCTGTAGCGGTGTTGACAGCGTAAGAGAAAATCTAGCTGTGTGCCCGTGTATATATCACCACCTGATCTGTAAAGGTCCAACCTGGACATTTATTACTTTCACCACCATGTTGTAATTTGGCGAGAGTCGCCATACTGACGGCTTGTTGAGCCATCAGAGATCTGCCCTACAGCCCTTCTCCTGACTCCTGAGTTGGGACTGCCATTCCTGCGAATCACCGACCTCGGACGAGAGTTCATGCACAAACACACAACAGTCTCCATGCATAATGATGCACACGTATGGCCATCACCGGCCACGGCCACTCCATGTCTCCATGCATGCACGTCGGCCATCTCCGATCGAGCCGCGCGCGCGCCATGTTCGGTGGAGATCTCAGATCGATCGATGGCCGGCCCATACTACCTCCAAACCTAATCAGCCAAACAAGAAATCAATCCTCATCAAGCGGACCCAAGAACATCGAGATATCGCATTGCTCCTGATTCATGCCATAGCTGGTGGACATGGTCGCATGGACCGATCTCAGCTCAATGCACTCGGTGATGAATGCCTTCAGGCAATGCAGGCAGAAGCTGCTCCAATAAAATAGCAGAAAATTTGATCGTACATGTTCTGCAAAACTACCAAATGAAGAGTCCACTAACTCAACGTACGTCCATGCATCCAGCTCATCTGGCTACCTTGATCACTGCTGGAGCTAGTTGGGACTGGCTAGTCTCACGCTGAGCTTGTACACGTCTTTTTTTCTGGTTACTCCTCGCAGCTACTCCGTAGTTAGCTACATGCACTTAGGGTGTGTTAGGTTCATTGGCTATGAAAAAGTGGTTGGGGCAGTGGCGGAGGGTGAACAAAATGCAAGAGGGGACAAATTCCCCAAAAAACAGAGAATAGGCATAAAAACATGTTTCGTTTTCTTTTAAAAAAGGATTGCATCTTCTATTGTTTCACCATTGCTGCACAAATAGATTTTTTCAGTGGATCTTTGATCAAGCAATCAAACAAGTGTAGTGAAATTTACATACAAATTACCAGTACATCTAATTCTAAATATCTCAATTCGTGTGAAATTGAAATTATCCAAATTTAGAAATTGGACATCTTACCTTACCCACCAGAACCGATGATCAGTTCAAGCAATCCGCTCAGCCCTCAACCCTCAGTCCTCAGCCGCGAAGGAAGGAGGTCGCCGCCTCGCCGGACGCCGGTGGCCTTTCGGAGCGGAGCAGCAGGTGCACGACGACGACGACGGCGTGCCGCTTGCAGCAGGTGCACAGGGGGATTGGCGAGGAGGGCCGAGGGGAGAAGAACGGGATCGAGATTGGAGGGAGGATAGCGGCATGAGGTGGGGCGAAATCGAACTGCAGGAGGAAAACGACCTAGAGATCATACGTTGTCGCCATGGAGCTGGAGGTTGGGCACAGCGGCGTATTTCCTTTTCCGTCTCTTTTGTTCGTGGTGATAGAGATAGGCTAATGGGTTGGGCTTGATTACCTAGTAATATTTTTTTCCAATTTGTATAGGGGGGTCGCAGCCCACTTTGACCCCAAGGACGCTCCGCCAGTGGTTGGGGGCACCCCCAACCACGTGGTTGGTGGTAACCATTTTTCATGTTTGGTTGTGTGTGTTGACTAGCCATGTTTTATGTTTGGTTGAATGGATAAAAATTGGTTAGGGGTAGCCATATTTGTGTTTATTTCGAGCGATTAGAAATGCTTAGTGATATGGTCAATTATTTTTAAGATGGTGATGAAACCCCGTAATATATTTATAAAAGGGAAAATCTTGTTTAAATATCTATACAAATGGAGAGGGAAATTTCTTAATGTGTTGAGATAATATATCAGCATCTGAAATAACTTTGTTCAAATATTTAAAATGGAAAGTTTGTTCAAATATTTAAAAGTGAACATTTTGTTCAAATAATTAAAAGGAAAAGTTTCTTCAAATAGTCTTAATATATAATAGTAAAATGTTTTCAAATATAAAAGTTTCTTCAAATATAAATAGTAAAGTGTTTTCAAATAATTAAAATATAAAAGTTTCTTCAAATATTCTTAATATATAAAAAGAATGTGTTTTGAACTATTTTAGAAGGGTAAAATTATTATTATATTGAAAGGAAACATTTTATTCCAATATTTTTTTAATATATAATTTTTTTTTTCTAATATTTAAAAGGTAAAAGTTTATTTAATATTTAAATGGGAAATATGTCAACTTTTCTTAATATTTATATAACAAGGGAATGTTTTTTCACATATATATAAACGGGTAAAATGTCTTAATATATTTAATAGGGAAAAGTTTTTTCAAATATTAAAAAGGAGTCAAATTTCTATTTTGTGAGTACGATGAATATGTAAAATGTTTCGCAGGTGATGGGAAGGACTCGCCCACGTGTGGTTAGCCTCAACCACCAATTTTATGGTGGTTGAGCTCAACCAATTTTTTGAGAGAATATGCCTAAAATTTGGCTACCCCCACACACCCAACACCACAAACCAAACATGGGCTAACCACTTAAAAATGGCTACCCACAACCACTTGGTGGCTAGCCACCCAACCAAACACACCCTAAGTGCATGCACGTCTTCACGACCCATCGCCTTCGTATTTAAGAAAAGGACCTTGAACCCTAGTCCACCCCACTCCTCCCCCTGGCAGCGCCCGTGCCGCCCCCTCCCTCCTCCCCGCACCCATGCCGCGGTCTTTCTGTAGAATTATGAGATATGCGGAATTGGTGGATTGTTCATGTTGGTAAACGGAAATACCATAAATTAAAACTTATCTGTATGACGTAATAAAAATGGTGTGCGGAGTCGACACGGCGAGTGACGCGGTGGATAGAGTGGACGCGGCGGACCGGAGTCGACGCAGCCCCCGGGCGTCGAGTGCGACTTGGGTGAGTTGTTGAATGAACTGTTATGCCGCAGCCCTTGAGCGTCGAGTGCGACTGGGGTGAGTTGTTGAATGAACTGTTATGTCGCAGCCCCTGAGCGTCGAGTGCGACTGGGGCGACTAATTGATAACTGGTAGTCGACGCGGCGGACGGAGTCGACACGACGGAATAAGTAATCGACGCTGCGGATGAAATCAACGCGGCGAAATAAGTAATCGACACGGCGGATGAAATCAACGCGGCAGAATAAGTAGTCGAGGCAGCAGACGGAGTCGACGCGGCATTGGGTGCGGCGTTTTAACCAGATGAAAATCCGGCGGCGGACGGAGTCGACGCGGCAGAGGGTGCGACTGTCTGAGAAAACTGATGCGAGTTTTAAGGAACTCGACTTAAAAAATCCGATGCAGGTTATAGCGAACCTGACTTTCAAAATCCCGATGCGAGTGATGGAAGAACCCGACTTTAAAATTCCGATGCAGCTTTTTAGAGAACCCGACTTTAAAAATTCCATTACGGGTCATAAAAGAACCCGATTTTAAAAATTCCAATGCGGGTGATTGATAACCCGACTTTGAATATCCGATTCGGGTTATGACCCGACTTTAAAAATCCGATGCGGGTTATATCCCGACTTTGAGAAATCCAGCTGACCATCCAATATATCCACCGACGTGTGGTTTCGGCCAACAAATAATTTGATTTGTTGTAAAAGAGAAAATGGCCATATTGGTCGCAATTGTTATATCTAATACTTTGCATAATGACTCAATGACCGGTTAGTGAAAGCAAATATGGTACTTTGGAGTAAGAGAACTATGCTCGCGAGGATAAATTATAACGTTGTAAATTAAAACTTATCTGTGAGATGTAGTAATCCCGGCGAACGCAGTCGAAAAAGGCGGAGTGGCGCGACATTGGGCCACGTGGAGTCGAAACGGCAAATGCAACGCCCAGACCCGAGTCCGTCTTGTTGAGTCGATGAGACGGAGTCGATGATGCGGGTCGATGAAGGGAAGTCGATTATGGCGCCGAAATCGTCCCGTCGGTGCAGCGAGGAAGTTGTTATTGTAGATGTCGAAGCGCCAACCCTCGAGTGCATGCGGCGCCCTCTCAGGGAGCAGGCTATTTGCGCCGATACCGCAGGCGCGGTCGTTGCTGTGATGGTCGACGAAGTTGTTGTCAAGGCGCGGGCGTCGGCGCCGGCGAGTTGTCGCGGAGGCTGCCGAACCGCACAAGCCGGAACTGTCGAGTCATGGGTGTTGTGGTGGTCGAGCCGGGGGTGGTTGATGTTGAAACTGGCCACGACCGCAAGCGGCGGCTAGTTTGAATTCACCATCGTCGCGAGTGCTGCGATATGTCTGATACATAGCTTTCAGCAAGTCGCGGGATCGTTAAGTCGTCCAATTGCTGAGTCGAGATTCTTGCGATTAGCGGCTCGGCCAGAAGATCCATGCATGCCACTAGCGAGCCGGCCACCAAATCCATGCCGGTTGTTAGCACTTCCGTCTTTTTTTTCTTTTTTCTTGAGTCTGCCTCCTGATCCGCGCATAGTAGGAGCTAATTTTTTTTTGGACCGTGCTATTAACACGTGCCCCAGATTAGCTTTCCGTGGACACGGAAAGAATATGGCAACCGAGCCTTTGCATGCAGCTGCCACGTAGATTCTTTTTGTATATCAGCGTTTAAAAATGTTTTATTTCTCAAACCGTAAATCAAATTGCAAATCCGTTTTCATAGTTGACTTTGTCGCGACGAGATCTTCAAGACTAAATCCCATCTTCATATGTTTTGACAACATTTTTTTCTGACCCAAGTTACCAGATTATAGTTACTTAGTCACCAGGTATTGTCAAGTTAGTTGCCAGATTAAAATCAAATAGTTGCCTGCTTATTTGAACTTCTTTACTGACCAACGTAATCACGTCATGATGGTATTCCATATTTTACGTGTTTTGAATGAGTCAAATACTCACTATTTGATGTGTAAATCATGGATATGACAAAAAACACATATAAATTTTACCTGGTAACGAGGTATTATTTGGGTGATAAGTGTTAACTAGTAATATGTCAACTACGATAATATAACCTGACAACTAACGACGAAAAAAAAAGTTCGTCAAAACATACTAAGATGGGATCTTGTTTTGAAGTTCTCGTCGATCCAAACCTAACGATGAAAACGGATCGTCAATCGGATTAACGGTTGAAGAGATAATTTATTTTGAATCTTTGGTTATGAAAAAGATTCCTTTCATGCATGCATGAAGATTAACCGATTTTTTTTATTTCCTTGCAGCTCCCGATGTGTTTGCTTCCTTTGTATGCTGCCCGCGAGTCTGGCTTAGAAACTGAGTCATACTCCTATTTTCGCAATGCACTGAATCAGGTGACGGGTCGAAAAAGGTTTCCGCCGGCAGGCCGCCGTGATGAAATTATTTCCGATTTTTTTCTTTTCTCTCTCTTTTGCAGGCTAAGAAAACGTGCCTCACATGGACATGTGTGATAGTAGGAGTCCTAGTACTACACGGTTTTTGTTGGCGCAACTGATCTCGATTGATTATCACGTGGGCAAACTGATCATCGTTGTAGTTTTTGCTTTTCTCTTCCCGAAAGTTGATCCGCTTTGCACGTCGGCCAGCCGGCACAGCATGCTGGCCGGGACGATGAATTTTCTCGAAAATTGCTTTCCTTGCTTGAACATTTACTCAATGATGATGCCGACGAAAACATGACCCTGGCGGTCGTGCAAGTCTCGACTGCGTACAAACGCTAATCCTTTGTGATTCGATATGCTGCCACGCGCGGGCATGGTGTTGATGTAGAGCCCTGTGATGGCGAGTCGCCGCTGCTGTTGGTGTGGATTGGTTACGGTAGTTGTCGGTGTAGATTGGATATCAGCTGCATATGAGAACTCGTCGAGCCCCCATGCGCCGATCTGATACGGCGAGTTGCCGCTGTTGTCGATGAAGAGTGGGCCGGCGCAACCGTGAATCCAGCACGCTGTTGTTCCCACAGACGGCGCCAATTAACGTGGTGTAAACCCGTCAAATCACTCGGTTAGGAACCTTGGGTTTCGTATAGAGAGAAGTAGTATGCGGCTGGTGGTTCCGGACGGCTGACAAGTAAAGAGTTTATCCAGTTTCGGCCCCTCATTGTGAGGTAAAAACCTACTCCTGCTTGTCTGATCTGACATTGATGATGGTTACATGGTGGCCGTGATGGCGATGGTGATCTCGCCGGGGTTTGCCCGGCTATTTTCCGTCTATTGTCTATGGCGATGTCGCCTTGGCTATTTCTGTCAATCTGTTGGCTTGTCTCTTAGTCTACCCCTCACTGTCTTTATATATGCAGCCAGTGGGTTTTACATGAGAGTCCTAATAGACTACAAACTGAGAGTTCTTGTCTTGTACTTCAAGTTAGCAGCTTCTTGGGCATCGCTAGGCCCACCCGGTGGGGCTCATCTTCAGTATACGTTGTAGTGGGGGTACCCGGAAGGTATACACACGTCAATTATTGAGCCTCGGGGGCAAGTATATATAGGCGTACATGGGGTCATCTTGGAGTGCAAGACAAGTTAGGGGAGGAATCCAAACTATCCTAAACTACCGTAACAATAACGTACGCAATACTCTAACACTCCCCCGCAGTCGTAGCGGGAGCGTCGTGAACAACATGAACGACGTGGACGGTCAGACTGGAGATAAACCGAAGTAGACTGACGAGCGCTACACGGGTGCGTAGTTGGGAAACCCCAAGAGTAAGGTGTGAAGCAGTGCAGCAGCAAATTTCCCTCAGTGATTAAACCAAGGTTATCGAACCAGTAGAAAATGAAGAACACGTCTGAAGGTCTACCTAGCAATGGCACCAGAAAACAGCTTGTTGGCATGGAAAAGTGTTCGGGTACTAGTTCTTGTATTGTCGGGGGGTATTTGTATGCGAAAGGGCGAAGGCGGTGGAGGCCCGAGGCCACGTCACGCGGTGCTGGCGCGGCAGGGGGGGAGCCGCGCCCCCACCTCGTGACGGCGCCTCGGTGCCCTACTTCGTTTCCTCTTCGGACTTCTGTAACATGTCGGAAAAAATAGGAACTTTGGCATAAAAATCGTCCAATTCCGAGAATATTTACTTAAGTGGTTGAAACCAAAAACAGCAGAAAACGGGGAACTGGCACTGTGGCATCTTGTTAATAGGTTAGTCACAGAAAATGGATAAAACAACACAAAGTGTATGTAAAACATGTAGCAAATGGTATAATATAAGCATGAAACATAAGAAATTATAAATACGTTTGATACGTATCAAGCATCCCAAGCTTAGTTCTACTCGTCCTCGAGTAGCTAAAACGATAAGAAGAATAATTTCTGAAGTGACATGCTTTCACACAATTTTGATCATATAATAATGTAATGCATGTAAACTGAGATCAAATGAATAAAAGCTGTAGTTTATATTGATATCAAATGAGTAATGAATAAACAAGTAGTAAGAACAAAGCAAAACTTTCAATAAATCAATACTAGAGAACAATCAATCGTACAAAGTATATAGTAGAGATGATTTAAGCTTCAAGAACAACAATATAATCATCTAACGAATCAAATACTCATGACAACTTTGTGAAAGGATCAAGTCAAGCAATAACAATATGCACGTAGAAGATCATCTCTCTATTTGTTCACTCAAAAACAAGCAAGTGTTCAGCGTTGGTTCCTGACACCAGGATGTTGTGGCTAAAAGAATAATAATGGGGATTTGGAAGGCCAACGGAAGAAAGTCTCACACAGCTGAAAGTGATCATTGTCTAATAGGAAGTCTTATAATCGAAACTATGCAAGTAGTAGTGATTGCCACACAACAGATGCACATAGAGCTATAAGTGTATGAAAGCTCTCCAATGAAACTAGTGGGGGTGCATCTAACTTGCTTGCTCATAAAGACCTAGAGCATTTTTGAGTAGGCTCATCATTGGAATATACAAGCCAAGTTCTATATTGTAAAGTTCCCCACATAGTTATGCAAGTAAAACATGAAAACTCTCCCATATGGAGTAAAGGTGCTAAACATGAGCACAAATGATGAATATGAATATTATAGGTGCTATAACATGAGCACAAGTGTGGATAAAGAATAGTAATGTTGCCCCTTTTTTTTCTTTCTTTTTTTTTTCTTTTTTTTTTGTATTTTTCTGTTTCTCTTTTCGATGGCCTCCATTGCTCTTTTCACTTTTAGGGGCAAACATTCTAACATGAGAACACACTTTTGATAGAAGGATCTCATAATGGATAAAACATGGTGTATGAAACGGTGCCTCTGCCAGTGTAGCAGGATATGTAATGATCTAGCGTAACATGGGTAAAACCACACATCAGCTATATAGAATCATGCAAAGCAATATAAATGATAAATGACAACAAGTCATGTAATGTAAGATGAAAGTTGCATGGCAATATATTTCGGAACAGCTATGGAAATGCTGTATTAGGTAGGTATGGTGGATGTTTTGAGTAAGATATTTGACTTATGTGTAGGAGAACATAATGAAGATCTCCCACGAGTTTTGAATGTACCCGCGAAGTATGCACCAACTCTCAATGTGAGAAAGGGCAATGCAAAGTACCGAAGAGGCTAGCAAATATGGTAGTGGAAGTGCCATGAAAACCGCGGCTTCAGAACTCATAAGCAGAAAGATTCCAACTAGAAATATGATCTTACAATGAATAATGAAAATCACTCCATGAGGGACTGTGGCAAATGAACAAGTCACTGTTGGGACCCCGACCGTAGCGCATAACACAAAGTCATTACGATTGTTTTTAACATTAGAAGTCATATACCATTATGCTATCAACTGGATATTTAGTGTGGCACAGCTTCAAGTTTTCTAGACGAACCATTAATCATTCCACTTTACTAAACCATCATGTTTTCCATTAAGCATATTAATATCTCAAAACAACATCAATGATTCAATTGACACAATTTAATGATCTACAAGGTTATGTATCATTTAGTTATACCATCTAACACATTTAACATTTTCTGTTCTTAACCAAACACCAATCAACTTATTTAAAACATAAACTCTCCAAGTATTTAACAATGAAGTAAGAGAGTATAACATATGAGAACTAACAGCTCTAAACAAGAGGTGCATGAAAAAATAAGAGCTGAAAGTATTGCAGTAGCTATAGAAGAATATAAGTGAATAATATGCGTATTCAAATGAAAAAGCGGAGCGTGTGTCTCTCCCACACAAGAATGCTAGTATCCATTTTATTCAGAGAATGAAAATAACAATAGCAAAAATAAAAACAAACAGACGCTCCAAGTAAATCACATAAGATGTGGCGGAATTAAAATATAGTTTCACTATAGATAACCTGATAAGTTGTTGATGAATAAGGGGATGCCTTGGGCTTCCCCAAGCTTTGACGCTTGAGTCTTCTTGAAATATGCTTGGGTGACCCACGGGGGCATTCCCAAGGTTAGGCTCTTTCATCTTCTTGATCACATCATATCATACTCTCTCTTGATCATTGGAAACTTACTCCACACCAAACTCAAAATAAACTTAACTAGAGTGTTAGTGCATAATAAAAAATTCTCATATTCTGTATGGGGACAATCATTATCATTGTACTGGACATTAGCTACAGCCACTGGAATTTTATGGAACAAAAAGATACATTCAAAAACAGCAAAATAATCAATGCAAAATAAATGGCATAATCTGTAAAAAACAGAACAGTCCGTAAAGATGAATTTTTTCGAGGCACTTAACTTGCTCAAATCAGAAAACTCAAAACTAATGAAAGTTGCGTACATATATGAGGATCACGCTCAGAAAATATGAGGTCATTCCGACGTTTCTGTAAAGAGTTATGAATTTAACGGTGGAAAGTAGAAAAACTGTTGCTGCGCAGAAATCCAAATCTAGCATCAACTTTCTACTGGAGACTTAACTTGGCACAACTTATGCAACAAAGTAAATATACAAATGAATTGCTACAGAGGTAGGCATGTTCCTTGACTCAACAAAATAAAATAACAGGAATAAAAAGTGGTTTGTCTCACATAAGCGCTTTTCTTTAATGCCTTTCAGCTAGGCACAGAAAACAAAACTCAAGTATTTCCAATAGAAAAAGCATCAACATCAATAATTTCATCCAAGACATGGTTTGTTGTAATAGGTGCTTTAGGTATCCATGAAGGTGTCATATTACGTAAATCACTACCATCATTTTTAGGCATACTAGGGGGTTTTGGTTTGGGAATATAGATGAACTTTTGCTCCCTCCCCACAAAAGATTTCTCTTTCTTAGTTTTAATAGAGGAAAAGGTTGAACTTAAAGTTTCCATAGCCTCTTCTAATCCATCAATTCTATGATTATGAGTATCAAGGGTGTTACTAGTCTCTAAAGCGGTGATTCTTTCATTAATATCCTCTATTGATCCACTACTCTTGCTAGCATTATCAAGAAAAAATTTCTCCATAGAATCCAACCTTTTAATAACATATTCCAGAGTGATCTCAGTTTTAATTTCTTTAGTACGTGATGGTGATCCTACCAAACTTTTAATTAAATTGCAAGCTTCCAAAGCAGGAGTACCCAGAAAGTTACCTCATGTAAGAGTGTCAAGAACGTAGCTATACCAGCTAGTGATACCAACATAAAAATTCCTAATAAGGATTAAGTTGGAATATTTCTTAGTGCACCTATGATGAGCATCATTTATCATATACCAAGCATCTTTCAAATTCTCTCCTCCTTGTTGCCTAAACGAACGTACTTCAATTTTAGGACTTCCCATTTTAGCAATATTAAGGCAAAACCGAAATATAAATATTAATGCAACTAACTAATTTTTTTGTGGTTTTGATAATAAGAAGCAAACAAGATAATAGCAAAGTAAATAAAATGCAAATAACTAATTTTTTTTGTGTTTTTGATATTTAATAACAAACTAAACAGGAAATAAAATTTAACTAAGCAAGACAAAAACAAAGTAAAGAGATTGGGAAGTGAGAGACTCCCATTGCAGATGTGCTTCAGCTCCCCGGCAACGGCGCCAGAAATTCTTTGATGAGCGCTACACGGGTGCGTAGTTGGGAAACCCCAAGAGTAAGGTGTGAAGCAGTGCAGCAGCAAATTTCCCTCAGTGATGAAACCAAGGTTATCGAACCAGTAGGAGATGAAGAACACGTCTGAAGGTCTTCCTAGCAATGGCGCCAGAAAACAGCTTGTTGGCGTGGAAAAGTGTTCAGGTACTAGGTCTTTTATTGTCGGGGGGTATTTGTAGGCGAAATGGCGAAGGCGGTGGAGGCCCGAGGCCACGTCACGCGGTGCTGGCGCGGCAGCGGGGAGCCGCGCCCCCACCTCGTGACGGCGCCTCAGTGCCCTCCTTCGTTTCCTCTTCGGACTTCTGGAACGTGTCGGGAAAAATAGGAACTTTGGCATAAAAACCGTCCAATTCCGATAATATTTCCTTAAGTGGTTCTCTGAAACCAAAAACAACAGAAAACAGGGAACTGGTGAAGGAGATATGCCCTAGAGACAAATAAATATATAGTATTTATTGCATTATCTCATTAAGTTTATGATATGTTTTTGTATCATGATATAACTGTATTAATCGGAATTGTTAATACACGTGTGATACATAGACAAACCAGGGTCCCTAGTAAACCTCTATATAAACTAGTTCATTGGGCAACTGTTGATCGAGTTTTCCCGATCATGGACATTCACGTCGGTTGACAATGAGGTCATCTTATTAGTAGAATAAGGTGATGGACATACCCAACAAAGTATTGCAAAAGGATCGTATTACAGTGTTCATCATTTGCAATAGGAAAGTAATATGATAGCTTATTCCTCAGACCGTGAGATCATATTAATTGCTGCTCCGTAGGATACTCTAAGTGCATCAAACGTCAGTTCATAAATGGGTGACAATAAAGGTGTATCTTGTGTATCTCGAAAGAGTACGTTGAGGCATATGGATCAAGAGCGGGATTTGTTCATCCGCGTGATGGAAAGATACTCTGGGCCCACTCGGTGAGATTACATCTATAAAGCTGCGCAGCATATGACTAGGTCATGGAGATGTAATATCACAGACGAGTTAAGTAACCCTTGTCGGCAACGAGATAAAACAGAACATCAGATGTTTACGATCATATCTCGGATAAGGTAGTATCGAAGGAACAAAAGGAATGAATATCATGTTTATGGTTCAACGACGATATTCGTAGAATGCACAGGGACCGTCACAGGCATCCAGGTCTCCCTCGCGGTCATTGGCGAGCGAGGGGTCTCGACCATGTCTGGAGTATTCTCGAGCCGTAGGGTAACACGCTTAAGGTCTTGCCGACACATGGAGATCGTTGGAATAATAGAGATAAAGGAGAGAGAGAAATAACCCGGAAAGGTTCCGATAGTTCCGGAAGGGTTCCGGGAATGTCCGAAGTAAGTTCGGGTGGTCCGAAAATTGTTTCGGAGTCACGGGAGATTAAATAATATGCAAATATATTAATTATGAATTAAATATATTTTATATTAATTTAATATTAATTAAAAGAAGAGAAAAAGGGGGCAGCCCACTTAATGGGCCAAAAGAGGCCCATGTGGGGGGGGGGGGGGGGGGGGCGCACCATGTAGCACATGGGGCCCATGGCCACCACGGCCAAGCCAGGTTCGGCCGGCCCCCCCCCCCTCCCATGTTTCTCTCTTTAGTCCCACATGGGGGAGGCAAGGTGTGTTGCACACCCCCTTCCCCCTTTATAAAGAGAGGCATATTAATTGTTTTAATATATCAAAAATACAATTAATGTTGTATACGCCGGCCTGAGTTAATTTTCCGCCCGCTTGTCTCTCTCTCTTCCACATAAGCTATACCGCTGTGCGCCGTCGCACTGCGGGATTCCACAAAAGTTCTACCCCTGCGATCTCAGCTGGATCTGAGTGACCGGGGGTTGTCGGCAAGCTCCGTATGTGTGTGAGTACTCGGAGGCGCCCATTTGAGGTGCCAGGGCGACATCGTCTCGCCACCGCTGCAGCCCAGTCGACGCCGCTGCCGTCCCTCCTCCGCGGCGCGCCCTCCTCCTCGGCGCGCCCTACTCCTCGACGCCGCGTCTTCATCAACATCGCTGCGTCATCGTCGCGCCAAGTTCTTCGCGACCTCGAGGTCGGCTACATCGTCTTCGTCGGCAACGCTTGTGCGGGAGCGTAATCCCCGCTATTCGGTCTACAAGAGGTATGTGACCAGTTCCGCCCCGTTGCCGCATTACTAGATAGATAGATCCTGCCTGGTTTCGGTATTCGTTAGTTAGAAAAATTATTGTTTTCTGCTACGAACCCCTTCAGTGGTATCATAGCCGATCTATGCGTAGTTTTGCTGGTACGGTTAGAACTCGTGTTGAACATGAGGACGTCTTTCTTATATTTGTTACCCTTTCGCGTGCACTTGCTTTGCCTTCGGCATTGAGTTGATGAAGCGGCCCGGACCGACTTTACGCATACGCTTATGCGAGACTGGTTCCACACCTGACATACGACTTGCACCGTATTTGTGGCTGGCGGGTGTTTCTCTCTCTCTCTTTAGTTGGCTTTGCATTTTCAATGAAGGGCCCGAAAGGGATACACAAACATGCAATTGTTTGATCGACGTTGTGGTACAAAGTTCGTAGGTAGGGAACGGTTCTCTCGCGAAAACCTTAGAAGCCACGTAAAACTTGCAAAACTAGATAAAGTTAGAAGCGTCTAACTTTGTTTTGCAGAGGTGTTTAAATATGACATGGTTACGGTAAGTTTTGAACTGTCCGTAATGTCGAAGGCAAATGAGGCACCGTAGACTCGGAGCCATGCCGAGGTGCCCGGTCCAGGCGCACGGCGCCATGGAGGTCCAGGCACACGACCATGTCATATCGCACTTCATTACATTATTTGATCTTGTGTTGTTGTGTGTACATCCTATTGATTGCTTATATATTAGATATACGATGGTAGCTATAATAGGATGATCTCTAATAAATACCAAAATTGTGTTCTCCCTCGTTATGCACCACCAAGAAAGTTCTACGTTATGAGGCAGGCCGTGACGATCGGGTGTCACACATTTCGTCGTTCGCATACAGTGGGTGTAAGCCATGTTGCACGCGCAAAACATCGAGGTTTAATTGGCGAGCATAGTATGTACAGACATAGTCTCGGAACACGGGAAGATCAAAAGATCGAGCATGAGTCACATGATTGTTGTGATCGACATTTCGATGTCCACCCTTGAAACTGTGCCGCCGGCTGTGACGATCAGGGGTGGTGCAGTGAATTGGGGTCGTGTAATCACTAAAATTATTGTAGTGATAATAATCTTAGTGGAGCATGTTTAAATAATTTGATTATAAACTGAGCTCATATTATTTTAAACTTAGTTTTACCTACTTTGCGATCATATCCAGAGATGGTGCTCTTTCCTCGCGACAAGTTCTAATTCGATTACTTCCTTAGAAATCGGCCCTTGTTAGCTGATGGGTCCAACTTCATATATTGGTACAAGAAACTAAAAGAAGCTCTCAAACACAATAATATACTCTATGTCATAGAACAACGATTAGAAGAGGAACCAGAAGATTCTGCTAGCGAAGAAGAAGATGAGGAATTTCGTCTGCGTCGTGACATTTTCATAGAAGTGTAAACCATCATGGTCATAAATATGGTACCAGAGTTGAAATAGCAGTTTCAACAAATGGAACCTTATGACATGATAGATTCAATCAAGGGGCATTTCATAGATGAAATTAAGTATGAGCAATACAGACAGCTGAGTAAGTTCCATTCACTCCAGATGTAGCAACATACCTGTTTGGAAACTCATTTGAAGAAAATGTATGACATTTACTTGAAACTTACGAATGTCTACGACTACTGGATGGCGGATTCATGTGCGATAACTGCTGTGTTGATATCTTTACCTCCCAGCTATGAGAAACATGTCCGTGGCTATGCTATAAGAAGAGATACGATGACTTTCTTCGAGTTCATAAGCCAGTTCAAATCTGTAAAGGTTGAACCCATCGAAGGCGAAATCTTCGACGCCGCAGGTATATTTGATATACAAAGTTATAAATGTATTCTTCTCATGATACTTGATGAAAAGTATTTGATACTTATTCTGTTTATGAAACAGGACCTGATTATCACAATTATGCGAAGATATATGATGTGACAATGCGCAAGTGATGGCAAGCAAAGGAGTTGATGGCCAGTGGTGTTCACGTCCTCAAGTTATCATTATAGTTATCATCAATAGTTTTTGATAAGACCTTTTCTGTAATAGTGAGAGTGTGGTTTTGCTTTGTGTCTTGAATGTTACAAGACAAAGTTATTAATACCTGTAATAGAACAACAAGTTGTTTTAGGTTGTGAAACAAGTCAGTTGTTTTACATTATGAATAAAGTTTTCATGCAATCACATCTCGATTACATTATTAGAATGATAACATGATATACATTTATAAAACCAGGAATGATAAAATTAAATGTCCAAAGATTAAATGATTTTGTTTCAAGAATAAACACCACCAAATTTGATCATAAAAGCAGTGTAAGAAATATAGATACTTCGATCTATCAAAGTTACATGTGCCGAATTGATTAAATTACATTAGATATTGAAATGTCAATATACAAGGAAATTGATTGAAAGTCATACTGGATGATTATTAAATTAATTAAGTGGTGAATATCATTGTTTCGAATCTTTCTATGATTCTAAGTAAATAAATGTATTTGCCTAAGGAAACATGAGTCTGAAAATAATTTGATAAAAGATCAAAGGAATTTTCAGAAAAAAGGTGGATGGAAATTATATCCACGGGATTCGATCAAACAGGACAATAATTTTGAATTATGGTTTTCACACAAAAGGACTTGTGAAAATTCGTTTCACAAATTATAATATCAGATATAGTGATATATGAGATATTATAATTAAAGTGTGGTATTTTGGAATCTCTTAATGTGTTCAAACATTGTAGTCGACAACCACTTTAGGAATGAATAAGGTAATTTTTCCAACGATGATTCGTGTAATCGACAGTAAGTGTCGTGGTGTAGATGATTATACAATAATACAGAATATACACGAATAGTTCTTTGTAGAATACTCATATTAAGATGAGAGTGTATTCCAAACACCAACAGAAGCAAAATTTGTATTGCTGTCTGTGTAACTCAAAAGAAAATATGATTTTTCGAGTTAAGGTTAATGGAATAAAATTAGAAGCTTAAAATGAGGTATTAGACCTTTTTCCATGAAAGTAGAATATTGGAATATGTTCCGAAAAGAATATCTCTGCAAATGGAAATGAAAATTTGATGATAAGAGATCATAGTGTTTTCAAACAAGAAGCTTTTAAATGGGGTGTTATTTTAAGAATATTTGCTGTCAGGTCACAGTTTAATATTCAGTATTTTAGATCTTGTTGACAGAACAAGATACACATTAAAAGTACAAGGAAAGTTGAGGAAATACCAAAATACGAATAAAGACTTTGAGTCTTAAAATCCAAGTTACATTTAAAATGATTAAAACAGTAAATGTTACTCTAAATCTTATTAAGAGAATAAGATTGCTTAATCATCATATAAAATGTTATATGAAATAAATGCAACTATAAGAAAGACATAGAAGCAAATTTTGTCAAGAAAAGTGTCTTGGACAAAATCAAAGTTGTTGACTACATGAGCGTAGACATGCTTAAAGTCTGTGGGATAACTATTGATAGAATACTGTCAGATCGTATTAAAACTCGAATTGATAAATGATCAATGATTTTGGTTAGACCAAAATATCGAAAGAAATTATAAATTTACTAATTTAAATGGAAGTCGAATTAGTTTACTCAAATTTAATATGTGAGTGACATATTTTTGAGTGGGAGCTTAGAATTAGTTTACTCAAATTTAATATGTGAGTGACATATTTTTGAGTGGGAGCTTAAATCCCCGTATGTAAATGACATATCATTTAATATGTGAGTGACATATTTTTGAGTGGGAGCTTAAATCCTTGTATGTAAATGACATATCATGGATAGTACCAGTAGAATTAATTAGAAAGATGAAGTTGTGAAACAATTTAAAAGGTAGTGTCTATTTCGAATAGAACAGGAATTTTAAATTAGAAGGTCGAGCTGTTTTATTTAGATTGGATTCTGAAAGGTTAGAATGGAATAAAACCAATGGAAAGGTCCTTGGAAATCTAATTAAAACATTAAATGTATTTACTACACGATAATAGTGGTTACAAGATATGTTGGTCTTTTATATTATGATAATAGACATCATATAGGAACCATATTATGTGCTCGATTAAGTGTGACCCATGTTCTTAAAAGAAGAACAATTATCAAAGTAAATTTAGAATTTATTAGAAGTAGAAAAGTGTTGGGCACTATTTTGACAATGAGATGTCGAAATTCTGCATAGATATGAAAGGTATATAGATATCGCGAGATTGTAATTGTTACAAAAGGTTCTCTATAACTGAGTGTGTTTACAATGCAATTGTCTGATTAACAGAATCAGAGTAAGCGCTGGGAAACAAAAGTCTCACTTAGTTGTGGTATGTATATATTTGTTATCAGCATAACAAGATGATATCAAACAAGGTGATATCAATGAATCGCAAATAACATACAATTCTATATGGTATAGATTGTTGAAGTAACACTCTTCCACGAGCAGGCATTATCATAGAACGCTTATTAGATAAGGTGGTATGATTGAAAGTAAAATGCAGCTGGTTTATTTGTACTCCAGTGCAAGTGGGAGACTGAATTAGATATGCCCTAGAGACAAATAAATATATAGTATTTATTGCATTATCTCATTAAGTTTATGATATGTTTTTGTATCATGCTATAACTGTATTAATCGGAATTGTTAATACACGTGTGATACATAGACAAACAGGGTCCCTAGTAAACCTCTATATAAACTAGTTCATTGGGCAACTGTTGATCGAGTTTTCCCGATCATGCACATTCACGTCGGTTGACAATGAGGTCATCTTATTAGTTGAATAAGGTGATGGACATACCCAACAAAGTATTGCAAAAGGATCGTATCACAGTGTTCATCATTTGCAATAGGAAAGTAATATGATAGCTTATTTCTCAGACCGTGAGATCATATTAATTGCTGCTCCGTAGGATACTCTAAGTGCATCAAACGTCAGTTCATAAATGGGTGACAATAAAGGTGTATCTTGTGTATCTCGAAAGAGTACATTGAGGCATATGGATCAAGAGCGGGATTTGTTCATCCGCATGATGGAAAGATACTCTGGGCCCACTCGGTGAGATTACATCTATAAAGCTGCGCAGCATATGACTAGGTCATGGAGATGTAATATCACAAACGAGTTAAGTAACCCTTGTCGGTAACGAGATAAAACAGAACATCAGATGTTTACGATCATATCTCGGATAAGGTAGTATCGAAGGAACAAAAGGAATGAATATCATGTTTATGGTTCAACGACGATATTCGTAGAATGCACAGGGACCGTCACAGGCATCCAGGTCTCCCTGGCGGTCATTGGCGAGCGAGGGGTCTCGACCATGTCTGGAGTATTCTCGAACCGTAGGGTAACACGCTTAAGGTCTTGCCGACACATGGAGATCGTTGGAATAATAGAGATAAAGGAGAGAGAGAAATAACCCGGAAAGGTTCCAGTAGTTCCGGAAGGGTTCCGGAAATGTCCGAAGGAAGTTCGGGTGGTCCGAAAATTGTTTCGGAGTCACGGGAGATTAAATAATATGCAAATATATTAATTATGAATTAAATATATTTTATATTAATTTAATATTAATTAAAAGAAGAGAAAAAGGGGGCAGCCCACTTAATGGGCCAAAAGAGGCCCATGTGGGGGGGGGGGGGGGGGGGGGGGGCGGCCGAACCCCCCCCCCCCCCCCGCCTTGTTCCTCTCTTTAGTCCCACATGGGGGAGGCAAGGTGTGTTGCACACCCCCTTCCCACTTTATAAAGAGAGGCATATTAATTGTTTTAATATATAAAAAATACAATTAATGTTGTATACGCCGGCCTGAGTTAGTTCTCCGCCCGCTTGTCTCTCTCTCTCCCACATAAGCTATACCGTTGTGCGCCGTCGCACTGCGGGATTCCACAAAAATTCTACCCCTGCGATTTCAGCTGGATCTGAGTGACCGGGGGTTGTCGGCAAGCTCCGTATGTGTGTGAGTACTCGGAGGCGCCACATTTGAGGTGCCAGGGCGACATCGTCTCGCCACCGTTGCAGCCCAGCCGACGCCGCTGCCGTCCCTCCTCCGCGGCGCGCCCTCCTCCTCGGCGCGCCCTACTCCTCGACGCCGCGTCTTCATCAACATCGCTGCGTCATCGTCGCGCCAAGTTCTTCGCGACCTCGAGGTCGGCTACATCGTCTTCGTCGGCAACGCTTGTGCGGGAGCGTAATCCCCGCTATTCGGTCTACAAGAGGTATGTGACCAGTTCCGCCCCGTTACCGCATTACTAGATAGATAGATCCTGGCTGGTTTCGGTATTCGTTAGTTAGAAAAATTATTGTTTTCTGCTACGAACCCCTTCAACTGGCACTGTGGCATCTTGTTAATAGGTTAGTCCCAGAAAATGCATAAAACAACACAAAGTGTATATAAAACATGTAGCAAATGGTATAATATAATCATGGAACATAAGAAATTATAGATACGTTTGAGACGTATCATAGACCCAGAAGGCTGACACCCCCCCCCGCAGTCGTAGCGGGAGCGTCGTGTTCGATGTCGTGGCGCAGATGCTTGGACTGTAGAGGAAGCTGACGAGTGCTCAGGCGAGGTGGTAGTCCTTGTGCCGATGTCGAGTGAGCCGAGAGCGCGAGGCGGTGCCGAGGTTGAGGTAGCCGTTGCGAGGAGATGTCGTGGTCGATGTCGTGGTCACGGATGCCGGTGTCGATGTAGCTGCACGTGAAGCCGCGAGCGCGAAGAAGGCGCCATGGTAATGATGACGGAGACGCGTCGAGGGCAGTCGTTGAGGATGTCGATGCCGAAGGCGATGCAGTCCGAGCCGTCGAGGACGAGATGCGCCTTAGTTGTGCCAGAACTAGGCGCACGCAGGGGGCGTAGGCATACTACGGTTTTGCTAAAACCGAGTACGCAAGATGAATCGTCGGTGACGCGGTCGAGACAGTCGTAGGAGTCGATGCCGAAGAAGACGTTGTCGAAGCCGATGAAGACGAGGCGCCAATCCGAGCTTGCCAGGCACGGGGACGCGTCGGGGACGAAGGCACGCGGCGGTGTTGCCAGCACCGAGCATGCGCAGAGCGGGACCAGTACGGTGTCGTGCCATGTTGGTGACAGACTAGCAGAGAAGGCTCCTAGACGGTTGCGAGGCGCAGAGCGGCGAAGACGGGGAAGAGCCGATGCAGTCCGCGGTTGTCGGAGTAGACGCGAGGGTGGAGTCGGTGGCGACGCCGAGAGGCGGTGTTGCCGGGGTGCAGGCGCTGCCGAGGAGGCGTGCGATGACGTTGGCGACGAGGTTGTACTGGACGAGGACGAAGTTGTAGATAGCGAAAGCAGCAGCGGCGAAGGCTGTGCAGGTTACGTGAGGAGGCGCGGCGGCAGTACACAAACTTGGCGAGGAAGAGCCGACGGCTTGACGAAGACCATGCGAGGACGGTGGCGACCCACGCCGTGGGAGCGGTGCGGTGGTAGCCTGAGACGGCTATGCGCGGGGACGGCGAAGTAGACTGCGTGCAGCGACCCTACCACCGGAGGTGACGGCATAGCTGCAGGACGCGAGTCGGTGCAGCGGCTAGGAGACCACTAGCGACGTACACGCCAAGGAAGGCGTGTTAGAAGTCAGTAGCCTGGACCAAGGCGGCGGCGCTGCGGACCGAAGGGGCGACGTAGCAGCAGCCTGTAGCTCGATCGGTTGTAGGCACGTGCTCGGGGACGTGCTTGGCGAAGACGTACGCGGGGCCGGTTGATCAGACCGAACCATATTAAACCGGGACCGAAGCCGAGCAGACCGAAACCGAGAAATTCGGTTGTAACTACGGTTCCCTGTTTTGAAAAACCGAAATTATTTCAAAGATTTCGGTCGTGTGCTCCAGTGCACCGAAATGACCGATATAACCTATTGGATGTTGTGCAAAAAAAAAACTATTGGATGGAAAACATGTCACGCAGCCCATCTTGTCCAACAGCCCAACTAGCATATGCGGGCCTAGCTGCACCAATCTAGCAAATCTGAAGCCTCAATCAATAGACTTACCCATTGATCTAACACAACAGTTGACCTGAGCGCTAACCTAGCCGCCAGGCTCATGATCTTTTTTTTGTTTTTTGAGGTAGGCTCACGATCTCTCTGCCGTATAGCGGCCTCACAAATTCTCCATCGCGGCCGCCGGCCGCCGCCTGCCTGCGTCCGTCTCCTTCCTCTCTCTCTCCGTTCTCAGCATCACATCTTCTTCTTTTCGCTAGTGGCAGCCAAGAAGGCGAGGCTGTAGGTTCGGGGACAAATATCATGCATCGAATTCTTGAAGACAATCGGTCACCTCGGTTACAACCGAGACCGAATTGTTCGGTTGACCGGATGATCGGTTAGTTGTTTTTCAAAAGACCGATCGGTCATCAGTTTTAGGGCAACCGAATTTTTACATAATCTGAAAACCGAACTGATCGGTTCGGTCTAATCGAATGCCCACCCCTAGGCAGCAGGGACACCCTGGTAGCCTGCGGGCGGACGGCCGGCCGGTCATCGCGGTGCGTTCGACAACGTCCTCGGTCTTAGATGGTGGCGGCGGTGCCCTTGGTGCAGTGCCGCAGCGGGGCTTTATGGGTCCTTTAGGGCCTGGTTTGCCCTGCTGCTGCACCCCCGGTCGACTACTGCCTTCTAGCAGTGGAAGCAGTTTCCTCCCGCATGTCGCTGTGCCGTCAACGCTAGCTCGGTTCCTTCTATTCGGCTCTTGTGGCCTTGCGACATGGTTCACGGTGAGACGACAATGATGACTGCAAGATCATGGTGGGCGACAAGATTGGTATACCTACAGGGAGCGCCTGGGGGTTTGGTATCTTTGGAGGGTCGGGAGAAATCCTTGTCGTGTCGACATTAGGAACTGTCGGGATACCTTTTTTCCATCCCTCAGCGTATAAGGAGAAACCCTAAGAACTGTCCGGGCAGCAGCGTCGTCGTCATTGCTCCCTTTTTGGAGGTGTTACTTGGTACGAGGCACTTCGGATTGTAAGTAGCGTGGTGGTAATTCTCCGGAGGGCGCAGCTAGCGGTTGCGAATCGTCTCTGCTTTGTTATCTCTTCTTTGTTCTTTTTGTTTCTGTTGAACATGATTATGCTGTTTGCCCTAAAAGTGATCTTGCTGTCGGTGGTTGCTATATTAATAGTATAACGGAGTGAAAGCCTTTTTCGAGGACATGCACGTCTTCACCCTCCCCATGCTTGCTTACATGCACGTCTTCACATGTTTAGTCTTACACTATCATCTCATACGACTCCATTACAAATTTTAAACATGATCTGATCGTTTAAGCTTAGCACTAGTAACAAGATTAGTTCCAACAAACTAACATCCGTGTTCTTGTAATCGCACGTACCTATCAGGGCCGAAATCGTTTTCTCATCTGAAAGGTTGATGATCATGGTATCGATCTGCTTGGTCATTGCGACGCCATCGGAGCTGAAAAGACGCGGGCTCTGCACCAACGGACGGGAGAACCGATGCTTCTCCTCCTCCTCCAGTGCTCTGTTAGACATTTGGTAGTAAGGAAGAAACTAAATCCAATTAGCCTACATAACTGCAACTATCTACGCATGCTCTCCTATGCCTACAAACCATGAAACACACCTTCACTATGTCAGTACTAGTAGCAAGTAATGTGGCCACTACTCTTGTAGACACTGTAAGCACAACAACTTAGTATGACTCCTTCCTTTGCTACCACATCCGACTGCTCAATTGTACATGGTCTCAATATTAAAGTAATAGTTGTAAATGGACATGCTCTTCGGATCGAGTTTACTTGCTACAACTGTGACTGCATAATAAGGTGCTACAATTCCGCTCTGTTTTCAAACTCCTAAAGCTCAAAGGGCATGACATTATCGTAAGAGCTGACTGGATTTATCAGCAAAGCTCAGTATAACTTGATACTTAAGGCAACAACAGGAACTATGGACACACTCTAGGATGATAGTTTACCTTCTTCTTCCCACATTAAGGACCCTCATTTGTACAAGGTGTTGCTCCAGCCAATCTGTGGGATTGTCCTCTTTGTCAAACCAAAAGCCCCTACAATTGAACAATATCTAGTCCAATCTCCTGTAATTCAGGAACTTTTCAACAAGTACAACAACGTTGTTCAAAGAACCAACAGAGATTACCTGCTAAGAGAGACTGTGACCACATTGTTCAACTGTTTCCTAGTGCAAATGTTGTCAATCAAAGTCCATATATATTTCCTCATCATTAAAAGAATGCTATGGAAGAAAGGATCAAGCATCTGATACATAACGGTGTTATCAAGAACAGTTCCAATCCTTATTCTTCTCCTGCTATTTGTATCAAGAAGAAAAACTGGAGTATGGGCCATGGATACGGCCTCTTGCATGTCGACTGACGACCAGCACCCAACTGCTTCATCGAAGCGCTTTCTGTGACCTGATTTGTCTGACTACGCCGCCCTGTTTGCATACTTCTACTGGTACTCCAGTTTACTCCGGTCTCCGGCCGGGCCATGGTCTGCAACTAGACACACTCACTGTCTTCGACTAACAACAAGACGGAGGCAAACGAAATGAATACACCTGCATGCATGTACGCACCAAACAACCACACATTCACAAATTTAAGTTTTAATAACGCACATGATCCCCAGCACAACCACATGTCTACATGCTGTCCGCTGAGTGCTGATGCCATCCGTCCGAGCCCACCACAGTCCACAGACGTGTACGTATACATGTACATACGCCACGCTCTACGTACGTTACACTACATCACACCCTTGTACAACAAAAGTGCCGCGCACAGTTAACATTGAGTACAAACTCGATCAATGTCGATCGATGAACTGACAACGATGGTCGGCGAAGATGTACTTGCTAGCTAGCGTGGGCTGAGCTCGCCGGCGTAGGGCGTGTCGACGGAGCCGACCCAGAGCGTGCCGTTGCGCTCGCCGACCTCGCTCACCGTCGAGAAGCTGAGCCCGTCGAGCGCCTCCACCACGTCGCCGCCGCGGCCGACCCGCACGGCCACCGTCGGCGCCGTGTCGGCGTTGCTCTCGTCGGGGCCGTGGCTCAGTGCCACCCAGTACCCGCCGCGCCCGTCGGCGCGCAAGTTGTCCGGGTAGCCCGGTACCTCCGCGAACGTCTCGTTCTCGCCGGCCCTCGGCCCGCGCACCCAGTACCGGCGCAGCTCCGACAACGCCGTGTGCGACACCATGACGTGTGACCCGTCGGCGGCGACGGCCACGCCGTTCGGGTAGGAGAGGCTGTCGTGGAGCACGGCGACGCGGCGCGTCCGAGGGTCGTACCGGAGCAGCCGACCAGTCTCGTCGCCGAGGGCCACCACCAGTAGGTACTCGCTGCGATCACCACAGAGACGCGAAAACACATGTTAATACTCTAGATTCAGAACATCATGTATGATAGCAACTACTCCAAGATTCTAAAGCAAAACAAATCAACTGAGGCTGAGGGGCCAATGCTGTATCTTGCAATTAAGTTAATCGTAGATGCCAAATTAAACGTAGCATTAACTTCCATCTAAACTTGTTGTCTTCTGCTATTTATTACAGCTATGTGTATTTTCCCTATTTGTTGTGTCAGTTCAGGTGTTGGTTGTCTGGAGGTTGGATTATTGAGCGGTGGATTAAAGAGTTGGATAGAGATATATGACAGCACTACACATGAGTACAATTTTAAACTAGTTTTGGCCAACATTAACTACGCAGATGGACTAGCAGTATTGTCGGTAGTACGATGGCCCGTCAAGCATTTAGTAGTACGTCAAACTATTAACTGTATGAATGAGATTAGCAATGTTGGTGCTATACTGATGTCTAATGTTTGGCAGCGAAGTGTTCATGTAACCAAAGTATTATACTTCAGCTTCGAAAAATAGGTCTGGATTTTTTTTATATACTTCAACATTAGCGCAATTTTTAAATACTAATTAAAGTATATGAAACTACAGTTTTTGGAAGGCAAATAACTCAAATATTTAAAAATGTAGTACTTTAGAAACAACAGTTTGCTTGGAAAACTTTTAAAATATGTTTCTCTCAAAAACACCCTAATACCTTTTCTCTTTTTCATTTTTTCCCGATTAGAGCATAGACCCGGCATTTGCATATAAGTGGTGACACACCCACGTTTATTACGAATATCGTATACGATATTTTTGGTGCACACACCCACGTTTTTTCCTGATTTGGGCATAGACCCGGCGCACGCCTGTACATTCAGAACTAAATTTTTGAAATTAAATTAATCAACATTGCCAAATATAGCATTAACTTTCCATCTAGTAATTGCGGTCTTGCACTGTATGTACTAGTATTTTCCAAATTTGTTGTGTCAGTGGAGCGTCCCGGAGGGGGGTGCACGGAGGGGGTGCAGGGGGCGTACAGATCGTGTCCGAGTCGGACTGTAGCCGACTTAGGGTTTTGCCTACTATAAATACATCTTGTAAGCCGCCGGTTTGGAAGAGGTCGCAAGTTGTAAATCCCCGGCGTTTGTAACCTCACCCGATATAGTGAAGTATTGCTGGCCGGCGCCCGTGGTTTTTCCTACTCTTTTATTTGGAGGGGTTTTCCATGTTAAAATCTCGTGTCCCCGTTGATTTGATCTTTCCGCATTCATCGTTTTCGTGCTATCTTTCGTAACAATATTGAGCCGTGAATTTAAGAGTTGGATGGAGATATATGGTCGCCGGATGAATGCGCCTGTCAATTGTGTGATGTATGACAGCACAAATGAGTTCAAAAAGGAATTTAGGTGCAACAATTTTAGGCTAATATTAACTACGCAAATGGACTAGCAGTATTGTTGGTAGGAAGGCCCGTCAAACATTAACTAGTAGTAGGTGACTGGAAAGTATATAAATGCATAACTGAGATTAATAGTGTTGGTGTTATATTGAAACTGTGGTAAAATGCATGCCTTCTCCCAGCGATGGATCTAGGATCTTAAAATTGAGGGATGCCACGGTTTGTTACACAAGATACCGATAGAAATTTTGAGATCATTACACTACAAATAACATGATTAAGTCTAACTATTATGATCATTTTAGTTTTAAATATATAATGCAAATTATTTTGCATTTTTTGGAGGGGGTGCCATGGCGACCTCCCTAGATGCACCCTGCATTCTCCCAGTTCACAACTAAAGCGATGTTTTCGGTACAACTCCGAGTGAGTCATACTTATAATATTTCGACTAGCATATCATTTAAATATGGAGTGTTCGAAATCATTCTCAAGAATGTGTGGAACATTTTGTTTGGAAACAATATTTTCGTGACATTACATATGCTACTAGTATAAATAAAAAACTAGTGGGGTCATATGAAGCCTTGTCAATGTCCTTGTAAACTCAAGTGGGTATATTACAAATTTACTATGTATTCCCATTGTTCAAAAAAATGTGATCCAACACATTATTTGATCTACCTTTATTTTTACTCACATTATTTTTGCTACATTATTTGATATATGGACTGGGGGGAGTATTATATATTTTTGCTCAATGAGGAAACATTGAAGTTAATTACCAAGTCATAGAAACACAGTGTTGACTTATATATCTCTCGTGTTTTGATATATTAACCAAAATTGTAATGTTCAGATAGATGTACCAGCCAAAAAAAAAACCATATATCGATGGAATGGTGCGACGTTGTGCCGGTTTCAGTTACCTCCTTCTGTATGTCGTGCTACTATCCGTGAAGTAGACGTGCCCGGTATTCTGGTCGACGTCCAGCCCGTTGAGGAAGTTGAAGGGCACGCCGCCGGCCTCCGTCGCCAGCACCTCCGCCAGCCCGCCGCGCGCCGGCACCCTCAGAAGCCCCAGGTACGCGTCGGCGACGTACAGGTCGCCGGACTTGTGGTGGAACTGCAGCCCCAGTGGCCTGCCGCACACGTTCTCCGGCACCATCAGCTTCTTCTTCGCCGCGCACATCCCCACGCTCCTACACACACGAACGTACACAAGTGTAAAAGTTACAATCGCTACGATGTTATGTACAGTGGAGGCTAGCTCAGTACGACTGAGAGATGGATGGATGCTTGCTTGTGTCTGGAGTTGTAGGCGAACACGGTCCAGCCGAGGCGGCGGCCGCGCCACTTGAGGATGCGGCCGTCGGAGACGCCGGCGTAGGGCCCGCCGCCGCGGCGGTCGAAGGCCAGGCTTTCCGGGCCGGACACCGGCAGTGGTAGCGGCATCACGGCGAGGCCGCGGTGGTCCATGGACTTGGTCTCGATGACGGGGGCGGGAGCGGGAGCCGCGGCGTATGCCGCTGCCATGAGAGGCAGAGCGACAAGCACTGCGACTGCGAGAAAGGAAGATGCATACGAGGGCCCACACGAGTACCCCATGGCACGAGTCGCTTCGTCGTCCCGCTGCACGCAACTGCCAAGGTCGCGCTGGCTGCAGCTAGCGAGCTCACCCTTCGCAGTGGTAGTGGCGGCCTGGACAGTGTCTGAAATGGTACGTATAGGTGCATTTATAGAGATTAAGGAGTACTACGAGTACGGTTACCAACCATACGAATTGATATATGGTTGAGAGTTGAGACTTGATATGACTCAATTTTTAATTTTTAATTGCATGTTTGAGAGTTAACATGTTCGCGATAGAGCCTATACACATTTGGTGGACCAGGAATATGAAATGTATGTATGACCAAGAAATTGCAAATAGAAGGGTCTTTTCGAGTATAAATTATTCTGAGAATTCTGCAAACTTCTCATGCTTTTCTGTTTTTGTTTTGAACAATCTTTATGGCATTTGAATAATTCTTGATATTTTCTATATATTTCTGAGTGCTCTCTTCAAAAACAATTTCAATGTCGGACATTTTCTTATTTATTTCTTAAAATATTAAGAAGTCTTTGACATTGACTGGCTTTTATTAGCTTTCATATATGCGTGTTTGTGAAAGTTAGTAGAAATATTATTCTTCAAAACACTATAATTTTATTTCCATTTTAAAAATCTACATTTTAAACACATTTGCTGACTCAAGGCGGGACTCATTCTGGTGCAATCGGGTGCTTTCTGCTATGGTTATCTTCCATCTAATGTCGCTAGCTAAACCCTCCTCAATGGTTTTTCAAAGCAATAGACAAACTAAGAAGAGCTTTCCTGTGGAAAGGTACTGAGATTGTTAGTGGGGGACACTGCCTTGTCGCGTGGCCGAACGTTTGTAGGCTGAAAGCTAAAGGAAGACTGGGAATTCCGAACTTGAAGACTATGCACTCGGCTCTACAAGTTAGTTTGGCCTAGAACGCGCGGATTGCCGACAAAGCTTGGAGCCGTCTCATGGCTCCTTCGAAAGACAAGATCAGACACTTGTTCAATGCTGCAACCCGCGTCGCTGTCAGAAACGGAGAAAGGACCTTCTTCTGGACCGACAAATGGATTAATGGTCACTCGGTCGAAAGCATTGCACCGGATGTTTACCACGCGGTAAACCCTACCGCCAGGGCAATCAGAACGGTTGCGGATGGGCTTCCGGAGTGCAACTGGATAATGGATATAAAATAAAAAATCAGTATCCAAACTTTCATGCAAGTGCTTGCTACTGTATATGGGAAGAATCGAGGTCGCTCGAGTTCGATCCCCTCTCTCGGGACAGTTGGACCTGGACTTGGGAATCCAGCGGCATTTACTCAGCTAAATCGGTATATGCTGCTCACTTTGCGACTAGCACCAACTGTGTGGCTGCCAAAGCCATTTGGGAAGCCAAAACTCCTTTGAGAATCAAGTTATTCAGTTGGTTACTTTATCGGAAACGTATTTGGACTGCGGATAGATTGGTCAAGAGAGGCCTCCCCCACAATCAGAAGTGTGTTTTCTGCAACCTGGAAGATGAGACAGTCACGCACTTGTTCATGCAATGTGATGTAACTAGCATTTTTTGGGGCGCCATCTTGAGCTGGGTTGGCCTTAGCAGAATACTCCCAATGTCAAACTCCAATTTGAATAATTAGTGGCTTCGGAATGAGAAGAGGCTGAAAGCTATGGAAAGGAATAAGTTCCTCACGCTCTTCATGCTGGGAACATGGACAATTTGGCGCGAAAGAAACAAGAGGGTGTTTGACAAAAGAGTCCTTTCCGCTGCTGGCTCTGGTCGAAAACGTAGAAACTGAAGCTAAACAATGGGCTGTTGATCTGTTAGTTCCTCTTTTAGAGGGTCGCTGGTCGTCTTTTCTGCTGTTTGTTTTTCTTTCTTTTCTTTCAGTTTCAGTCGGTATCGGGGTCGTTGTATGAAGGTCTTTTTTACCTAAACCTTTCTCCTATCTCTTCTCTATTCTCTATCTCTACGTGTCTCTTCCTTCGTCCGTGCATGGTACGTCGCGTCACTTTTACAAAACGATCCCTGCAAAATAAGAAAATCAAACCCGCAGTCCAACATTAAGTTACAAAGACTTGCGTTTTAGACCCTGTTACCGCTTCGAGAACACACCCCGGCCTCACCTCCTGGCCCGTCTCAGCCACCCATCCCGCGAGCGCACGATCAGCACGCCGCCTCCGCCCCATTCCCCACCATCCCTGTCGCCGCCACCCACAGGCAGCGGGCCGCCCGGCCGCGGCGCCAGGCTGACCCCTTCCGCTCTACCACGCCCTCACCTCCAGCTCCTCCGGTCGCCGCCTCGGCGGTGATCCCGCGAGCCTCGCTGCCGGGACTGAACACAATCCCGCAAAGGAGTTCGAGAAACCGCAGCGGTCCATTCGCGAAGTGAGTTGGTGGAGCTGGTGTCTCCATGGCGACAGAAGGAGGAGAACCGGGGAGGTGAAAGGAGGTCGGCCGGAGCGTGCTGGGTCGACGAGAGAAAGAGGAGAGCGCAACTGCGCTTGGAGAGGAGGCAGGAGACGAGAACAACCAGGCTGAACACGTCGTCGCCGAGAGAGATCGGCCTGGACGCCGACGCAGCCGCACCAGCTCTCTTCCTAGATATACGTGCCGCCTCCCGGCCATCGCTCCCGGAGATCTTGCAGTTCCTCCGGGAGAAGCAGCCCTCGACGCGGAAGCCCGGAGGAGGGGAGGGCAGAGCCCGGCAGCCGCGCAGCCCTGACGTCGAGGAGGATGACGAGATGAAGACATCCACGTCGTCGGTGCTCTGCAGAGCCGCGCACTTCCTCATCAAGAAGAGGATTCCAAGGGACTGACGGCTTCTCCGTCTACGACGCTGCAGGAAAGCTCGCCTTCCGCGTCGACAACTACGCCCGCGGGCGAGCTTCTGCTCAGGACGGCCGCGGTGCCCCTCTCCTCTCCCTCAGGCCGCAGGTGATCACCGCTTCTTAATTTCCATCTAGAACCATCTATATATCTCGAAAAAACCTTGCATCTGGTTAACTTTTTTACTTGCTCTGCTCGTGACAGATTCTTAGCCTGCACGACCGATGGAACTGCTACAGAGTTGCACGACCGATGGAGACTGTTTCAGCAATCATCTAAAAATAATAATGACTGCATATGTACTGTGACCTGAGCATCTAACCAAGCGCTGAAACTAAGCCAAGTAGTTGATCTTGCCATGAAACTAACCTGAGTATCTCAACTTGATGGTCATCTACAAATGCAGGATCTCATATTGCTTTGTTTCAGATGTAAGGCATATAGACAGGGGAAGGGGATGTACTGGAGGAAGCTGACGATTGTGGAGAGAAAGTAATTAAGGACTGAGCCCATATATTGATATATAAACGCCTATATCACAAGGTTCATTTTTGCCAAAATGCAGCCACCAATTTTTTAAAAACTACAGGGTATGCGACTGCTACGTCATAAGTTTTTTTTTTTGGCAAAATGCAGCCACCAATTTTAAGAAAATGGGATAAATGGATGGCTAAGTCCTAGATGTCCAAGAGGTTGTAGAGTATGCCTTTTTGTAAGAAAAAACTTAGAGAGCGATTTCGCCAATCTGACTAACTCATACAGTTGCGGTTTAGTAGGCGATGTGAGGAGAGATATGTGGACTTGGGTGTTTCAATCTTGGAAGCTCTCGGCTGGTTGTTTGAAGAAATGATGAAGTGTGGACATGAAGGATTGGGTTATGGCAGGGAAGGTAATGTTGATTTTATACCTCAACTTTGAGCTTGGGTCTCAGATTTGATAAGAACATGAGATCTGTTTGTGGAATATTGTTGACAAGATAACCAGATAAGTATGAAATTTTCGATCAATTTCTGGAATTGATTTTGGATCTTTGGTTATTCAACACCTGGTTCTTCTTATAATGCAAATCTCAGTTTGTGTCGATAACTTCAGTACACATATAACTTTTGCCTCTCATTGTAATACCGTATGTGATTACATTATACTTTTACTCAAACCATGACTTTAAATCTGCTTCCACTTAAATTTCTATACCATGCTAGGTCATACTTATATTGTTGATTTCTCTTTATTGGTTCGTATAGCTTCCTCTATTTTACACTTGTATGAGATGTATACATTTGTACATGCACCTATTGGTAGGATAGTGATCTAACTCTTACCATATTTGGATGAATCTAGAAAGTTATAAGATTTAAAATAATAAATGATTAAATTGTTTCATAAACCCGTAGCAACGCACGGGTATTTTGCTAGTCTTATATAATACATGCAACTCTCCTCCATGGTTCTCTATACTATATTACTATCTCGATTTGTGGTCAAAGTCTGAGTGTACACTAGATTTTTTTATACGTATTCAGATATTTGCGCAAGAAAAAAGGACCGTCATATACGTTTTCCTCTTTTTTAATGGGAAACTAGTTGATCCTGTAATCTATAGAGTTTTGCAAGATAATACGTACAGCCGGCTTTGACCCAGATCGGGAGGTGCGAGTGCCACGGCCAGGGCAGCCAGATTTGGGACCCATAAATATTACACATGTAAATAGGTGGCATAGTAGAACAGATGAGGCCTTAAAATATTAGAACCGGCCTATTGATGGTGTTCGCACGCGAGCCCTGACATAATCTTCTCTATCTAAATAGGAGAACCCCACTATAAGGAATTCTCTCAACATGCAAGGTATCCACATCATCAAGTTTCTAATTGGTCCACATAGGGTACCCCACTACAAAGAATTCTCTCAACATGCAAGATATACACATTATCAAGTATCTCAAAATATGGAGAATAAATACATGTCATCAAAAATATGAAGTACTATATTATACATGTCATCAAAAATATGAAGTACTATATTTATTCTCCATATTTTGATGATATGTTCTTTCACATATATTTCCGCAGCAACGCGCGGGGAATCATCTAGTATTGTAAGCTACACAAAACTCACAAAATATTGGATCTTAAAACTTGAAAATGACTCAATTTCTCTTCCAACATTTTTTGTTGTTGTGAAGATCAGCTATGAAAATATATTCCGATACAAATTTAGTCGTACCTACAACAAATGTAGATGTATACGTATGTTTCTTATAGAACTAAATAAAGTTTTCTATTAGATGTAGACGTATTTGTATGTTTCTTAAAGACCTAAATAAAATTTTCGATTACAGAAAGGGGATCTCTAATGCTTGTTCCTCCAAAGGTCTTTTCGCACTAGCACCCATGGTATTTTTTTATAGGAGAAATTTCTTTGTGAGAAAATCTAGAAAATTCGTCCCCGATGGGGATCGAACTCAGGATGTCAAGCATGCTCAACCACACTCCAACCACTGGGCCTCTGCTCTGTTCTCGACGCTATGGCATGTGGCTGTCGACATCCATTTTATTGTCGCATTTAAAATTATAGTCGCACATGAGAAAACAGATTTTTTTTAAATAAATAAATAGTGCAAACACCCTCTCCATGCACGGCGAGTAATCACGGCAGAAGCTCCTGCCGGTTTCGAAATAATAATGAGTGAACAGAAGTGTTGCCATGCATGCATGTCATAGCCGATAGGAGTAGGACGACAAGTCAATTGTATCGTCAAACAAAGCAAGTTGCAGCAGGAAGCAGTTGCACCACTAGTCGTCACATCAATTTCTGATCAAATTAATTGCAAGAAACAGTTAGGACCGAGTTAATGTGCATGAGGCCACTTGCTGCAATTTTAAGCCGTATGGAGAAGACCTATAGGGCACAAAAGTATTTTTATGTAGGCGTGAAATCAAGCTGCCACGATTTACGTTTCTCCTGATATAGCTAGCGCGAAGAGGTGGGATAATCCCATCTACAAGTCGGAAAAAAAAAACCATTAATTGTTGGAAAGTTAACGCTTCCGCTAAGATTTATTTTCCTCCCAAACAGTAAAAGAAAACACAAACTGCATGGGTTGGAACACGATTCGCCCGATAGATGAAACATGAGACTGCATGTGTGGCGAGGCGAGGGGTGGAGGAGGAGCATCGCTGCTCTATTTCAGTTGTAGAAAAGCCACCTTATAAGTAGGTTCAACTCTGTGACACTTAGTAGCGTGGCACTAAAATTTATTTCCACCTCTTTCCATACACGAATGATGTTTTGAAATTTTAGAATATTGTCATAACTGAGTCCGAGACCGCGAGGAAGAGAGTGAGCCAAGGCTGCTGGCCACGTCAGAGGCGAACAAAAAAAATTAGGGTTAAGAGGGGGTGTGCAGTGCAGGTCTCCAGTGCCGATGAAGAAATAGCTGGGGATGCTTAGAGCGATGGTCGGGGTGGCGACGGTTTGACTAGTCCCGACATCGGGGGAAATTGGGGTGTAGGTGGAGTCCAGCGGTGGTTCTCTTCCTCTCCATTATCATCGGCGTGCTCATCCCCTCATGTTCAGTTTTTTATCTATCGGGACTGATCAGGCAACCTTCATAATTATATCGGAGATATTTTTTTCTTCTGTTTGTGCCTTTCTAGTTCGATGAAGATAATATGCATCCCAAGTATTAGGAACATGTCATGTTTAGTAAAACTTGACCACTTGGTGCAATAGTGCATTTGCCAAAAGATGCATACGTTCAAAAAAGTGAGAAAGAACTCAACAAAGCGTTTGCCACTTAAACAACTAAGAAACACAAAAATGTCCATTCGTTTTTTCACTTCTAGCCAAGTTCCATCTTCCATGCTTCAGTTTAAGATACATCCGGAAAAATCGTTCATGTAAAGAAAAAGGTGCATCAGAAAAGAACACAAAAAAAAAACACTTAGAAATTTGCTCACCCATACTATTTCATGGTGTATTCATCCATGCGTTGTTCATTCAAAAAATAAACCTTAATCCACAGAGTTCGTTGTATGCAAAATAGATTTGATTTTGTATGTAAAATCGACTGGATCGGTATGATTGGTTATTATTTGCGGAGAAGCATGAAAAATCGATCTCACTGCCGCATCCAACTTTAAGAATGGACATTCAAATTAACAATTTGAGTGGTCAAGTTCAGATATGCATGATTGATTACAGATGCAATACACTTCAGTTAGCTTCAGAAATTAAGAGGAGGTTGTTCTTACCAAATCGATCAAGTTCTGCATATTCCGAACATTACCTTTAGAGTTCGTTGTGAACATATGCTTCATATTTACTATACCTAGCAAGGAAAACTGATGGAACAAATGAAAAAAAACGAAGATGATCATGGCTGGGTGGTGATTGGTTGGCCGAGCTCGGACTCGGTCGAGCACATGAGGTTAACGTACTCGGGGCCGCAGATGGCGTCGCCCTTGATGACTCCTGACTGACGACATGAGCATGCTGTCCACGTCCTGGAGCAGCCGCACCACGGCACCAGGTTCAAGAAGACCACGTCCGGCTCATGTGAGCTTTGATGGAGCAGCCTCATGGAAGTGTTGAATAGATTCAACAATTAGTTGAATGTGAGCAATAGCATCTTCCTTTTAGCAGATACGAGGTCCGCCTAGGCAACCAAATGAGCGATTCTGCGACTGGGCAGGTTTCAGGGCTGAAGATTGCCTGCAGTTGAGCAACGATTCAGGCCGCCAACCAGGCGAAGAATTGGCCCACACTGTCTTTTTTTTTCTTTTTTTTTGAGAATTAATTAGCCCACACTGTCGAGGGCTACCAGGAGGAGATGCGAACCACGAACTGAAACTGGTACGTATGCAGGCTGGACCGAGAACACCCCGTCATTTGTCAAGGGCTGGTATTTGTTTTGCCCATAAACAACCTGAAATGACCGCAAACGACTCCACGGATCAATGGATTGATCAAGCGCCAGTGGCGAAAAGAGTGGTTTTGAGGTGCCTCGTCCAGCGGTCCTCCAACGTCGCCTCTTTGACAGTGAGGTTGCGCTTGGTGCAGTGCTTGAAAAGCGCCGGCACCGGCAGAGCCACCATCACCGCCCGATCAAACAACCATGGGTCACGCCAGAAGATAGCCAAAGGCCCAAAGCGCCATCGCCCACATATTTACCGTGCTCCCTCCGATCTATAAAAAGTGTCGTTCATTTTGTACTAAGCTTGTGTACTAGGTGGGCGACATTTTTTATGGATCGGAGGGAGTAACATTTTTCGAAAAAGATAGTTCCAGTCACAAGCTAATCCAGTGCACTTCCTTCTTATCTAGAGCCAGAGGCATGTGGTGTGTCCCCTGTACTTGAGCTAGCTTTGCATTATGTTCACAAGCAATCAAATGTGCAGCTGGATGGTATATTGGCACATCGCAATGCAACCATATAGCTAACTTTCTGGCGTAGTTTTGGACTTTTGGTCATGGAAATGAACCAGAAGCGAGACTGGTAGATTATGGGTTTATCATGTACGCGAGGGTGCAGTTTTCGATTGGGCTTACTGTCACCTTCTGCTTGTGCCACTACACTAACGTTCGTAGGTACTCCCTCTGTTTTTAAATATAAGATGTTTTAGATTTCTCAAATTTTACATCTATTCATATTATCTAAACACATTTTAGTGTGTATATTTACTCATTTATGTTCACATCTTCTCCCGCCGTTCCAAATTAGTTGACTTGAATTTGTCTAAATACGGATGTATATATAATTGGTTAATGTTAAGATACATTCGTTGTTAAACAAATGTGTGTCAACTAATTTAAAACGGAGGGAGTAGTTGACATGAGAAACAGATAAAATATTTTTCAATTAAAAATTGAGGGAGTAATTAACGTGAGAAACACATAAACATTTAAAAACGGAAGGAGTACGTGCCAGTGGCTCTCTTTGGTCGTGCACAGATTCTGTTTTCTAGGAAAGCGAGGTTCGATAACGACGGTAGGCAGGAGCGTAAGCATGAATGGCGTTAGCCATTAATCTCGTGTTTCCGTCCATCATATGGGTGCTTGGTCGCGTGTTACATTTATCTACAAAGATTTTTTTTCTTGAGGTTGTCGCCTCGATCTACTCCTGACGGTGTGTTAGAAGACGCGGCCCTCTAATAGTTGCGGCGGTGTCGTCAATGTCGTCCCAATGGTGTCGTCAACGTCGTCTCGATGAAGACGCAGCCCTCTTGTGAGCGTAGAAAAAATTCATTCCATCAATGTCTAATATCGACGGATATATGATGTTGTTACTTACCGTGCTCGTGGTAGGAAAATGAGAGCTGAGTCTTTGAGACAAAAGCCGTGTGTTGAAGAGGAAACATCTCTCGTCATGTTGAACTTGTCATGAAGTTTGATTTTTTTTGTTCATACTCCACCATTATTAAAGAAGAAAAATCACCTGCTTTCTCTTTGCTATTCCTACGCGGACTCGCACAATCGTGGTCAAACTAAAATAACAAATCGCCGCCAGAAGATTTCATCGGATGGGTCCAGGGTCATGGGCTTATTTATTCCCGACTAGGAGTAAGAAACAGTATCCCATGCTAAAGGAAAAAAAAAGTGGCCCATGCCTGGTCCGGGGGTCACCCTCACAACATGATTGCGACTCCTAGACACCGAGAGCGACGGCCCGGCCCACCGCGGCCCCACCCCGTCCACCCACTCCGCAACCGTCGAGATTCGCGCAGCGGCGCAGATCGAACCGCTCACGTCCCTCCCGTCGCGTCGACACGAGACGAGACGGCGGCAGCCGAGCCGAGCATCGTCGTCGTCATCATATACATCCCCCCTTCCTCCTCCGCCCAGCGAAGTTAAACAAGGACGAACGAAAGCAACCGAAGGAGACAGCGGGGCGGGCGGAGAGCACGGAAAAGTCGCCGCCGCCCGTCGTCGTCTTCGGCGGCCCTCCTCCTCCCGATCAGCGGCGCGCCGTGGAGGTAACTCCGTCCGTCTCTCCCTGATTCCGAGGGCGGTGGTTCGGTCGAATTCGATTGACTGATAATTGCGTCGGTTCGGCCGGTAGGTCTGGGTTCCTCCGGGAGGTCGACAGCCCGCCGCCACCTACCATGTGACGTTCGTTCCTGGGGGTACGTATTGAAATCGATCTCCGGTGGGTGGTTGTAGGCCAAGTTGTAAGCAGGTGGTGTGGGCGGTCCCAGGGGCGACTTCCTGGAAGCCCCAATGCAGGCTCTGCGTCTTGTGGTGGTGAGTCTCGTTTTTTTTTTTCTGGATTTGTTTCGTTTCCTGTTTCGTGGTGCTAAAATTGGGCGCCTAAATCGTTTCTTGGATTCAGGGTCTGCGCTGAAGTTGAACCCTGCGTGCGTGGCTGTGGCCTGTCCGGGCTGGATCATGAAGGTATGAGAAGAGGCTGATTGGGTTTTGCAGATTCTTGAAATTGTTGTGTTCCTCGTGCTGATATGGAAATGCAACGACCAACCAGGGACGCTCGATGTTGCTCTAGCCTGGTCATTCTCCGTGGTCTCTGCTGAGCATGTCCTCCTCGGCTAGCGAGGCTTCCATTGGAGCGAAGAAGAAAGGTTTGCCGAGAAAGATGGGAGGGAAGAAGAAGAAGGCAAGGACGTTGGAGGAGGAGGATGCTCGGCTGCTCTGCAGGGACGCGCTCACCGAGGTCTTTTACAGGCTGCCGGCCCGCACGCTTGCGTCTTGCAGGATGGTGTGCAAGTCCTGGATGTCCTTGCTCTCCGATCTGCATTTCGTTCACGAGCACCTCAACCGGGGCCAGCAGAAACTGCTGCTCTTTGCAAATGACAGAGGGAACGATAGGTCTCTCGCCACGGTGCTCGCGGATGCCAATGGCTACATGTACCAGCTGTCTAGGCCCGCCGCTTCCCGGAGCCTCTTCGTGCACAACTCTTGCAACGGCCTGCTCTGCCTAGGTGACAGTAGAGGGGCAGTGGAGTTGCTCAACCCGACGACTGGTGAGTCTCTTGCGTTGCCGACGCCAGACTACACTGCAGGAAGCAGCCAGTTCTCATCGTGCAACTGGCACAGCTTGGGGTTTTGCCCGTCAACTAAGGAACACAAAATTGCACATTTTTATCCTGGAGATCTTGGTTCTCTCAAGGCGTGCTGCGAGATATTCACAATTGGAGGTAGAGCCTGGAGACAAATCGGGAGCCTCGATGGGACGCCCATAGATAGAGGGATGCATGTGAATGGAACCGTGTATTATCTGACAAGGTTCCGTTATGTTGCTTCATCACGTATCAATTGTTTGAATCTTGAAAGCGAAAAGTTTGATGTGCTGATGCTTCCTCCACGCAAGACCTATGGAGGGCACTGTTCTTTGTCTGAGCTCGAGGGAAGGCTATGCTTGTTAGTTGTGGATGGTACGCTTGACGGCCTACCTCGGACAATGGACATATTGATGCTTGACAAGGATGATAAGCAGAACTGGACTCACAGATACCACATCTCCTTGCCTTTGTTGATGCAATCATGTTACTTCACTCCGAAAAACGCACTCTTCCATGATGGGAAAATTTGGGTACAGTTGTTTGCTCGGAACCTCTACTGTTATGATCCAAATTCAAATTCTGAAGAGCTGGAGATTGCCTGTCCGGAGTCTGAGTTCCCTTTCAGCACACATACCTTTGTCGAAAGCATAATTCCCCTGCGCCAAGATTACTTCCTCAAATAGATACATTGATGCTGCTGTTCTCCCTTAAATCTTCAAGATTGTCTTACAGAGTTACAGCTGCATTGTTGCTTTTCCTTTCTTTTCTTTTCTTTTCATAAATGAAGCTATTGACTGCCTCAATTTGGCCTATTTATCGCTATTTGTAATTAGGGATAAGAAATGCAAACTTGAGACGTTCGTAACCATTCGTTCTTGTCTGGCTTCTAGTTCTTGTGTTTAGTTCGTAATAATTTCTTAATGTACCTAAGAGCTTGTAGGCCAAGATCATGAGAGCATTTCATTCCTTTATATTTTCCTTTTTGAACTGCTTGTGCCATTTCTGATCAATTCGGACTAAAAAGTCATGCACCCATTCAGATGTTTGCTTCAGTATGCTACCCTTTTAGTTTACAACCACAAATTTTATGGTTGTGCCAGTTTGCATGCATCTGACTGGTGACTGCTATTATTATTGACTTCGAAAGAAACAGATTCATTGGAAAAAGGAAGAAAAAACAGCTTGATAGAATTTATCTCCGAGTACATATACATATTATAGGAAGACTTAGAAGAGAGACATATACAGTATGCTATTTTCTAATCGCAAATTTGTTTGTGATTGACACACAAGCTGTTAGAAAATGTAGAATTGTTTGCATCAGTTCTGCGAACTGCTCTGTTTGCTCTTCCAAAAGTGTTACTTACCCCATGTACTGTCAGCTTATTATTTTGAATACTGATGTAACACTGATGGCCGGATTTTAGAATTTTGTGACTTGGTGGCTAATGTGCACATGCGGGGTAAATTCTAAAAAGCAATCTAGCCACAATGCACGGCCATCAGGGTCTCCTGCCTGCAACAGTAACAGTTTCCATCACAACGTGTATAGAGAACTCGTAAACACTCCTGCAATCGTGACCACCAATGCTATACGAAGGCAACCACAAGTGTGATTTGGTTTCTCACAAGTTCAAGGGTAAAAGGCACATGTGGTAGGAGTATTTGAATTTACCCCGCATGTGCACATTAGCCACCAAGTCACAAAATTCTAAAATCCGGCCATCAGTGTTACATCAGTATTCAAAATAATAAGCTGACAGTACATGGGGTAAGTAACACTTTTGGAAGAGCGAACACAGCAGTTAGCAGAACTGATGCAAACAATTCTACATTTTCTCACAAGTCTGAGCAATTCAAGTCCCCAATAATTCATAATAAAAAATTCTAAGAAATCATTTGTGTTATGAAATCAAATAAGTTTTTTTTTGGATTCTTTTATGTTATGAAATCAAATAAGTTATAAAGTTTCTCACAGTATCCTAAAAAATTCTTTAGGAAATATAACATTCACTAATGCCTCTTTTTCGGATTCTTTTATGTTATGAAATCAAATAAGTTTTTTTTGCATCATACGAATTTTGATTTATATCAAATCTCATATATAAGATTAAAGTGTACAAGACATTACATTTCTGTGATATTTTAAATCATGTGAAACAAAGGGCCCTTCCTCCTTTGACTTTCTACAGTAGTACGTGTCTTTGACAGTAAGAGGCAACAAAGTCATCGTCGTCTGCTGGTGGACCCGTGAGAGCATCGAACCGACGAAACACGCAACAGCTGACACCCACCATCGCCATCGCAGTCGCCGCGCCCGGGTTCGCCGGCGGCGAGGGAGGATGGGCTGCTCCATCTCGGGGCTCAACGCCCTCTACGACGCGGCTACCGGCGGCGGCGACGTGTGGATCAACGAGCGCCGCTTCCGCGTCCTCCGCCAGATCGGCGAGGGCGGCTTCGCCTTCGTCTACCTCGTCAAGGAGCACGAAGCCTCCTCCGACGCCGCCCGCGGCAGGCACCCCTCCCACATCTCAGGTCCACACCTGATCCCGATCCCGATTCCGACCTACTTGCCTCGTGGCGACCTCTCGCCTCCGTGTTTTGTGTGTGTGTGTTCCTTTCCATTTTGTCTTGATTCCGTGAATTCCTTTCCATTTCTTAAGCCGACGAATGCATCCCTGCTAGGAGTACTAATGTTTTCGTGCGCTGGGTTTAAGTTTTGCAATTACACCGCTTGTTGTATGTACCTGGAGTTTTTGTTCTCATTGGTGCGTGAAACTGCGAAATCTAGGAGGTTTTTCTAAGCTTCTGATGCTGCAATGCTAATGTTGGTTCAGAGGACGGGACATATGCTATGAAGAAGGTGCTGATACAGAGTAAGGAACAACTGGATCTGGTCAAGGAGGAGATTCGCGTTTCATCCTTGTTCAACCATCCCAATCTACTGCCGCTTCTTGACCATGCCATAATAGCAGTTAAGGTAATATATGTTTTGCACAGCCGTATGCAATAGAATCTCGAATTGTCCACTCTATGCAAGATTTAAGAAAATCATGTTAAAGCTAGGCAAGTTTGTTGAGCTCAATAAGTACTGTAAAAAGTGAGATACATATTCTATGTCCGAGGTATATTTATTTGATGAGTACAATCTAGATATACTGCCTCCATTCCAAATTAATTGAAGTTCTAGGTCTGTCCTAAGTCAAACTTCTTTAAGTTTGACCAAGTCTATAGAAAAATGTATCAACATTTACAATACAAACTAGTTTATTAAGAGTCATCATAAAATGTTTTCCCTTGATAGATATATTTGATGTTGTAGATTTTAGCACGTTTTTTATAGACTTGGCCAGACTTAGAGAAGTTTACCTTAGGACAAAGGTAGAACTTCAATTAATTTGGAAAGGAGGGAGTAGCAACTAAACTAAAGTGAGTAATGTGTTAGCCTGCATAACATCTTATAGACAACTTGATGTTAATTATTTTCTATCATCATACCTTTGAAGGTACATTTCGTGTTGAGGTAACTAACATGATACGTATAGAGTACACAGGGAGATTGGAGCCATGAAGCCTACTTGCTCTTCCCAGTCCATTTGGATGGTACTCTGTTCGACAATGCTCAAGTCATGCAGTCTAGGAAGGAATTCTATTCGGTAGTCGATATTTTGCGAATATTCCAACAGGTTGGTTTTTTATACTGGACAATAGTATCAGTATACTGTTTCTTGATGATTTTGTGGTGATATCCGAAACTGTCTTGAGCTTATTTATTTTCGTGATTTTATAATTTATTGAGTTCATGTTCAGTATTGGCCAATTTATTGCCATGTTATTTTTTCATGATTTTTCTGAAGAACAACCTGTTGCGCAACCTCAGTGCTGTTGTAGACTACTCTGCATTAATTTCTCTTGTGTAGTATTCCTCAAACTTTGTCTTGCATGATTCTATGCTAGGAGCAGAGTGCAGTCACAGGTGACGACCCATTTTATTTTCTTACTCCTATCGTAGCACTGATTGAAAATGTACATTACATGCTAAGTTGAAGTAAACATAATTCTAGACTATCCTCCCCATACAGTTGCATAGTTAACCGTTACATCTTGCATCTCCCTTGGTGTACTAATATATTTCTACCAACAGCTCTGTGAAGGACTGAAACACATGCACAGTTTTGATCCACCATATGCCCATAATGATGTCAAGCCTGGCAATGTTCTTATAACCCGTCGAAGAGGACAAGCACCTCTTGCAACTTTGATGGATTTTGGAAGCTCACGGCCTGCAAAAAGTAAAATCCGTTCCCGTTCTGAAGCATTACGGTTACAGGTTTGTCTAAGCTCTTTTGATAGCATATTTGCTTTTGGTTTTCATATAATCCTTTAGGAAGTTCGGCCATTGTCCAGTAACAACAATATTTTATTCACCTTTCAGATAGATAATTTATTAGGAATGCTCTTCTATTGTAGCGTTATTTTTATGTTCCACAGTCATGACATCTTGGCAAAACCTAAGAAATTCGACTATTACTTTATTCTTTCCTTCAGAGTGAGTAAATAATCTGACTAGCCGTTACCTTTGAATATGCCACTTATACTTAGATGTTAAATAGTGGCAGTCTAAACACTACTGATGTATACCTTGCTTTGGTGCAGGAATGGGCGGCTGAGCATTGCTCTGCTCCTTTTCGCGCACCTGAATTGTGGGATTGCCCTAGTCATGCCGATATCGATGAGAGGACAGACATCTGGTCGCTAGGATGCACTCTTTATGCCATCATGTAGGTTCCTTTATGGCATGTTGCATGATTACATTACTATGCTTGATGCTCTTGTTGATTTGTGTGTTAAGACTGTTAGTATGATTCTCAATTAGTTTTGTGGTGTGCCAACGCTCCAAGTCCCCAACTGCTTCGGTGCAGAATTCATTGATACATTTATAATTTATTACAAGTTACTTCAGCTTATTAACAGACTGGAATTTAGTACAACAAATGATTATGCCATCAACTTACAATGTCAAGATTAACCAACGATGAAAGTAATTATCAATCATGACTCGTGAATTGGATTAATTACTGCTTAAAGATAACTCAGTTTTGTAGAGCTTTCAGCTAACATATTTTCCAAAGGTCCTCAAATTGCAATCAAACTATCTTGGTCTTGGAAAAGTCGTGAATGAGGTCAACAGTAGGCTGTAATTACTTGATAAATCACTGATGTCCACATTTAATTTTTTGTAGGTACTATGGTGTTTCTCCCTTTGAATATGCTCTTGGTGAATCTGGAGGAAGCTTGCAGCTGGCAATTATGAACACACAAGTAAAGTGGCCAGTGGTACCAAGTCCGTACCCTGATGCACTTCACAAGTTTGTTACCTGGATGCTCCAGCCACAGCCTGCAATGCGCCCTCACATCAATGACGTACTTCTACATGTTAACAAGCTTGTGGAAAAATTCTCAACTTAAGCCAGAGTGCATATTATGTTCAGATTTGTCTTCTTTATACAACTGCAAAGGAACATGTTGTTAAGCGTCAATTCATGCTGAGGTCGTTCTTTGAAGTGGGCTCAGTGTTGATTCTTTATGTAACTGTCAGACTGTTACGGACATGTTGCCTAACTCTTGGAAGTTATGTTACCCATCCTGTACAAAAATGTTCAGTGGATACCAAAATACATGTGCCCCATGCCTTTGCTTTCCTACTACCCCAGTGTTAGGTCTAATCTTGATTCCATGTAACTGCATTGTTCATTTTGTTCCACTCAATACAAAGAAATAGAAGGGAGAAAAGGACGCTGGCTGTGTCAGGCAGCACGTTTCCAAACACCTGTTTCCTTGTGTTTCCATTGTTCTTGTGCGAGTCTAGAGGTGGAAAAAAGAGCTGAAAGATTCAGCTCCAACACCCAGTCTCTTACAATGTTTTTGGATACCATCCACCCACTCCAAATTAACTTAAGTTCTAGCTTTGTAAGTCAAACTTATTTAATGATGAATATGAAATTAATTTGGTGTTCTACTCCCTCTGTCCAACAAAAGATGTCACGCTTTCTATCAAATTTGGATGTATCTATACACTAAGTCATGTCTAGATACATCTAATTTTTGATCGACATCCTTTATTGGACGGAGGGAGTAGATGTTTTTTTTCTATAGACTAGGTGAAACTTAAAAAGAAGATTGACTCAGGACAGTGCAAGAAGTTCAATTAATTTGGAACAAATAAGATACTTAACAATGTCAACAGTGGCAGTGGTAACTGTGTTGAACCAAGAGTAAACAATGTTTACAGATTTGTTTGGAACTTCTTGTCCAGAATACATACCCAATAGAATGCAAGATACACCAAGTTGTCAACTAAGTTGCCACAACATATTACACGACGATGTCAACGCATCATGAATCAACTAATCCTTGCTAGAACGAGCAAACTTATTGTGTTCTCTCTTTTATACAAATGACTAAATGAGGATCTACGGAAAAAATACAAATCAACTTTGTATGATGGCACAAGCAGCTTCCATGTTTGACACGGAGAATGATCTTATCTAGTGAAAGTGCATAGGGTGATGCATCTTCCTGTAGGCAACACAGTATATAGTTCTTCAGTTAAGCATCCAATAACCTACAGATTAATCTTCATGATCATCTTCGCCTTCAGAATCTGTTCGATAATAGGAAGATAAGAAATCAATATGCTGCTGCATAACAACCAAAGAAAATGGGCAAGAAAAGAATCAGAATCACTGACCGGACCGAACATCATCACCGACACGTCCTCTCGATTGGATTTGTTTGACTAGCATCCGGTAAATAAGTACCCACCAGTATATGTGAAGAACTAGAAGTGAGAACAGGAGACTGTTGAAAAGATAGTAGTATACCGAGCTGTAAAATTCTTTTTTCTCCTTTTCCAGGATCACAGCTACTTCATAGCTGGAAAAAAAAACGAGATCAGCAAATCAAGCAACAGAATGCGCTGAAAAATTTAGTGGCATGAAGCTGCTTTTGAAACAAGTCGAGTGGCATCAGATGCTAGAGCAACCTACAAGCTGGGGTAGATGTTTACCTTGTGCTTCTTAGGATCCAGAAAGGGAAAATTATTAGCCGAAGTAGGATCCACGAAGCCACAAAAAGCAGAAATGCCACAACAGCTAGCCCCTCACAGCTACTATACTTGGCCATCTTTCCGATCTCTAGGAATATGTCACTTGCATCATGGACGGCTAAAATGACCGAGCCAGCACGAGATAATCTGTTAGGAAAATAGCAATAACGTCAAGACCTGGCCACACTGTGCATCATTACGGTATAGAAGGGAATTACACTCATCTACATACCTGCAAATATAGGACATAACAACTAGAACAACAGTTGCCAAATGGTGAGACATCGAGACTCCAAAGTCCTTGCGCCTTGTTTCCCAGAACAGAAGAGCAAAGATGGAATATGTGTAAAATCCGGCAGCATACATGTATACAGCCTTAAGCTTCAGTCTGGTAGAAAGAAAAATACAATATTGAAGCCTCTTGGGTAAAGCTATTTTGCAATAATGAACAAAAGGTGTTGTTCCTCCCACTTACTTCATCTTTTGATCAGGCCAGAGCTGCTCGCCAGGCCCTACCCAGAAGTATCTGGTATTTGTAAACCATGGCTCATTGTATGTTACAGATAATGAAAGCACTTCTGCAGAAAGGAAATAAACAAATTTCCATGCCGACTCCTTAAATTTATTGATTCTCTTTCTCCTTTCTTCTGTTTCGGCAAGCTTGTCATATCCCTTTCCAAATATAAGTCTCCTTGCTAATCCCTGTGAATAGAGTGAGATGAAAGGACTATAATATACGCTATGTACTGGAATAGTCGAATAGCATGAACACTACATAGCTACAAATACAATCACAGTCGTGACTGCACTATTCTTGCAAGTACTTTGCTCAGTGTACAGCTGTAACCTGACATAACACAAATAAACACACCGGCAAGCTCACGTAACAAGACAAGTGGTGGCACAAAACTGATCTGTTCTAGCTTCCTTCAATTCCTCTCTTTACAGTAGACACTAGAAAATGCAAATTCAAAAGGGCAGTGGTAAGGAGGATTTGGGGCAAATTACCCGCCTCCATAGAGCGGCACGTGTCCAATCGTCCTACCACAAAAAATCTCGCAATTGCTTCACTGAAGCAAAAAAAAAAACCGAAAGTAGCACTTCTGGCCTCCACCGGACAAAATAAAAGTGAAGCTAGACCTAGCCGGCAGCATCGCTGACCTCTGTTGGTAGCGCCACCGACTGTCGCTTGCACCATCTCTGTCTCCGCTTGGTAGCACCGATGCACGCAGATGGCAGCACCGTCAATAGCATGTGATAGCATTGCCAGCCCGCCGCTTGTAGCATGTGGACTGACGCTGGCAGCACCACTGTCCAAGGGCCAAGGCTAGTAGAATCGCCGGTCGCCTGTGGTAGAACCGCCAACCACCGCAGGTAACATTGTCGACATCACTTGCAGCATCAGAATCCCGGCTTGCAGCGGCGATGCCACTCCTCGGAACATTGACGCCCTTGCTTGGTAGCACTGACGACCTTTGCTGGGCAGCACCTCTGCCTGATGATGGCAGTACCAACGGTCAACGCTCGTCAAAGGTGAGCAGCTGGCCGAGCCTGGCCATGGACCGCACCAGCTCGGCAGCAGAGATGTACCTGTTGCCGTCGCAGTCGAAGGCCTATAACACCTCCAGCAGCTGCGCCTGGTCCACGAGGCACTGCGCGTGGGCCGTGAGGATGTGGACGATGGCTCGCGCCAGCTCATCAAACTCCACGGTGTCACTGCCGTCGGCGTCGATGGCGAGGAGGAGGGTGCAGAAGTCCATCAAGCTGGGAGCTGGGTGGGCCCATGGGGACCCGTGTCATGCTGCGGAAGCGGAGGATGCAGTGCGTCATCCCTCCGGCTAATAGGTAGCGTTTCCCAATTCTAAATAGTGTTTGGATTCCCAAATACTTACTTTTCATGTGCCTATCACGAATGGAAATTGATTGTGGGTGAAGATACTCATAAAATCGTGATGAAATTTTGTTTTCATTTCCTTAATATAGGGTCACCTCTAGCGATATACTCATAACCATCGGAAGGCTAGTCACCTAGCATTACTCTTCATACAATGAACTAGTAAATATTTAACATGAGTTACTGCATGTAATGCAACAGTGGATAGGTGCAATTATATTATGCTACTGCAACCAAGTTAGATTAAAAATTTCGAATTACTATATCAGTAGCAATTGCTAAAACCATGGGAATAGATCTGGTGATTTACTGGAGTACAGATGGTTCCAGAGATTTTTAGAAAATCTTATATGCCAGGACTGGAAACATCAAATCAGTGCCGGAGTGCCCTTTCAAGATATTATCACTATGCAAATCAGTGCCGGAGTGCCCTTTCAAGATATTATCACTCTGCAAATTGCATCTGAAGCAATCTATCAATACTCAGAGTCTGAGCTTAGAAAGCAGTAAATATAATAAGTAACAATAAAATCAAGAGCAGGGCTGCAGCTAAGTTAAATAAGAAAGGATGTTATTTTGCTTCCAGTACAATACTGCATGTTTTATATTTTTTTACATAAACTTGGATAATGGCATGTCCTGCCTCAAAAAGGATTTACTAGCAAAATAGCACCAGACCCACATCATATTAATCAATAATATCAGTAACTGAAACATAAGCAAGATAATCACACAGTTTACAATATGAAGATGCTTAAACTACCATCTTGTTAAGATGCTTAAAACTTCCACCTTCAAAAATAGAGGAAACAAGTGGCATTCAAAAAACGTGTGTACTATCTGATCATGATAAAAGGCCCTTCACAAAACGCATGAACACCGCTCTTTTACCAAACCCAATCAAGCACAATCCCAATCAAAATGCAGTACATTGTTACGGTGATGTAGTTTGTGGTTTCTACTTTCTACTACTTCCCATCTGTTGAGAGTTTGCTACATATGATTCGATATGGTTACAGATACTCACATCAGTATAACAAGTTGACATGTCAGATTCATGGTTACAGAAACTGTTATCCACATCAATAATTCAATTCTTTTGAAGGGGTGATCTGCTCCGACCATAACTGATCCATGAACAGGGTGGACTGTGAATGCTAAAGCAAGAAACTCAAGGGGAATGCTTATCTGCAGCTTAGCACGGGCATTCCGGATCCAATGAGCAGCTACACTGAAGAGGGAAGCGGACAAACAATTTACCTCGAAAACGAATCGGTCGAGGAGGAAGCGCAAGGCGGGGAAGAAGGCGACGAGGATTGGGAGCACGACGTAGTCACTATACGCCGGGTAGGACTCCGCCTCCCAGTCGACCTGCGCCGAAGACGAATAGGATCCCATGAAGAGCTCCACGAGCGCCGCCATTGCAGGCAGAGGGAGGAGATCCAAATCCAAGAACCGGACCCCTGGGCGGTTCTTGGATCCGAAACTCCAGAAACGGCACGGAATGGACGCGCCGCCGATCCAAGAAACCTAGGAGCGCTTCCGAGCTAAGGAGAAGGATGAGGTCGACGGGAGCAGGGAGAGGACGACAAGTAGAGATTTGGGGGTTAGCTCCGTGGCTGGAGCTGAGCAAGAACTATACTACTACTATATATCTTCTTTGCTGGTGGGAATTACTAGGAAGGGGAGGGGACGATGAACTGGCTGGCGCCCTTTTCTGTCCGGGAGCAGACGAATTATTTGCAACTGGGTTGTTGGGTAGAAAGATTAGATCTGAACGTCAGCTTAATATTTTATCTTTAGTGGCGGCATCAGTTTCAAAGCAGCCAGGCCACCAGATCTCCATCTCCCGTGCTGCGGAAGGAAAAACAATGGGGATAAAATCCCCTTTGTCTCCTGCTGGTTTCCGCCTGGCCAATCTCCACGTGAGGTCGTGACCGAGTATGTAGGTTTCGCAGGATTAACTGTGGCAAAAATTCGTGGTCAAAAAGAAAAAAAAAACTGTGGCAACAATTCGTGGAAATAAAACGTAGAGAGCTCTTTTTAAGAGATTCTAAACCAGAAAAGTAAATTTTAGAGAGTTAGCACATGATGGTTTCTCATGTCGCAAAATGGGATTCTTAAAAACAAAAATGACACTTTCAAGTTTTAGAAAAATCTGAAAATATTCCTAAATGTTGATAATGATTATTTTCACCGGCGCGTAAAATATCAGTACGGAATATTATGTATTTTGTGTTGTGTAAAAATGACATATTTTAAGATCTCGGTGGTGAACAGTGTAGATTTCACTATATGTCAGAAATTTCATTTTCGTGTAGGTCGAAATATAAAATATTTCAAATTACAAATTTGCAACCTTAGATAAGTGCTTTCGCACCTCTATGACTTTTCTCAAAATTTATGTAGACTGTAAACAATAAAAAAAAGGTCTATATGTAGCCCGGGTACAAAAGAATCTTTACGCACGTACTCACTTATGCATACACGGAAAAATAGAATATATTCTTGTGGCTTGTCTTAAGAAGATAAAAAAATGTGCGAAAACTAATTTGTATCACTTTTGTCTTTTTAGACAAGTCACAAAAATATCTTTTCTTCGTAATAATTTGTGTCTAAACATAAAATGTTTGTATGTACATCCAAATTTATTAATACATTATTTTTGGCATTACACAAGATTTTTAAAATCATTTTTTAATAGTAATATATAGTCCTATGACTCAAAACGTTGCCTCCGATAAAATCCCTTTTGTCTCCTGGTTTTTTTTAGAACATTTTGTCTCCTGGTTTTTTTAGAACATTTTGTCTCCTGGTTTGTGCTTGGCCAATCTCCACGTGAGCACGACTCTGTCCCATAGCACCATCATCTCATTTGATCTCAAGGCCGCTGCTTCGACGTACCGCCACCGTCTGGAGACGCTACCCTGACATCCATCTCCCCTGACCATAAAGCCATCCTAACTATCCACGGCGAATCCGTCGCACCAGGACAACCAATGGCTCCAAGGCGACGTCTCCAATAAGTTAGTCATCGGACGCACTGTCACTGTCGCCCGCTCCCGACGGAGCGTAGGCATTCACCCGGAGATCATCAGACTGCTCTCGTCGGGTCGGTGTAGAGACTACACAACGATACAAACAAAAAGGAGAACGACACCCAAAAGACACAACCATCATTGGCACCGTCCAGAGTCGGTATGCAAGGCTTTCGCTTGGAGTTTGATCCGCCCATGAAGCTTAGGGAGCCGCAAGATTTGAAACAACAGTTGTGGCCGACCATCGAGTTCCTCCGCATGTCGTAGCCCCTACGACACCTCACGCTATAGAAGTCGTCATGCCCGCCACGCCTCCTGTCGCAGCCATCAATCCGGGGCCGCCACCCTGACATCCTCGCCTCGAGAGAACGCCATGACCGTAGGAGCTTGGAGCAGGAGCGTCACCTCCGCCCCGCGTCGGACGCTGCGAACCTTCCTCGCCACGGTCCACCCGGCTCGTCGACGGCCCAGATTGAGCCTGATGCACCGGTGTGGTGTTGTTGGGAAACCCCAAGAGGAAGGTATGAAGTAGTGCAGCAGCAAATTTCCCTCAGTTGTGAAACCAACGTTATCAATCCAGTAGGAAACTAGAATTCTTCCGAAGGTTGCTGCGGTTGACCTTGGCAGGGCGCACTACCGGTGTCAACCACGAACGTGGAACCTGCACACAACACAACCAAGATACTTTGCCCCAACTTAACAGTGAGGTTGTCAATCTCACTGGTTTGCTGTAACAAAGGATTAAACGTATGTGTGGAAAATGATGTTTGTTTGCAGAGAATGAAAGTGGGCGTGGACCCGCGCCGCCACACCATGTCCCGGCGCGGCCCCACACCATGTCCCGGCGCGGCAGGGGGTGGACCCGCGCCGCCACGTGGTGTGGGCGCCTTGGTGCCCTAATCCGTCTCGTCTTCGATGTTCTGGATGCTTCCGGGAAAAATAGGGACTTCGGCTTTTGTTTCGTCCAATTCCGAGAATATTTCCTTAACAGCTTTTCTGAAACCAAAAACAACAGAAAACAGGGAACTGGCACTGTGGCATCTAATAGGTTAGTCCCAGAAAATGTATAAAAACCATATAAAGTGTATATAAAACATGTAGCAATTGGTATAATATAAGCATGGAACGTAAGAAATTATAGATACGTTGGAGACGTATCAGAGCCCCATTGATTTCCCGTATCGCATGCTAGTGCCCCGCCTCGCCACATTCCGATGCCACTGCGTCGCCGGCTCATGCCCTCCGCCTCACCCATGCACGCCTCTGTCATCATCGAGTGTCGTCACCACGGGAGAGTCACAAGCTTGGGTAAAATCGCCCCGCCGCCACCTTCCTCGGGAGCGGCCGACTTTTCCGACGCCCACTCCAGCAGCGGCGATGCGGGGGAAAGGGACGAGGGGGGCTTAGCTGTGAGCGAGGCCATAATGTGCCTGATATTGTGACAGGGTGAGATAACACTAAAAAACCTACTGATTAGATATAGGAAGAAGAACGTGTGATTTTCTGTATGCATTGCTAATTCATGATCGGTTTATTTCTGAGTGGTAGGAGGCTTAGTAACAGGGTGTTTGGTTAGGCTTTTTAGTTGGCTTTTGGTTTTGGCTTATAGTTTAAAAAACATCTAAATAGGTGTTTTTGGCTTATGTTACACTATGGTATAAGCCAAATGCCAAAAACAACTATTTAGGTGCTTTTATGGCTTATAAGCCAAAAGCAAAAGCCAAGAAAAAAGTCTAACCAAACACCCTCAGCGTGTTCAAATTGGCTCCATACTTAGTGAGCTTGGTCCATATACTTTGATTACTTCGATATGGTTAGCTTATTTGAGTGTTGTGTCATAACTGAAGTGGTTTTGCGAGTTCAGATTATAGCAATTTCAGTAAATGACGATTTTGATAGGTCACTTGTAACAGTTAAACTATAGAGTGATGTCTTTTTTGTCTTACATACATGCCACATCGGATTCTGAAGTTGGATGTGAAAGGAGAGACGAAATGCTGATCATCAAATTGAATCTGAAAAGGTTAGTTCAACACAGATTTTGTAGCTTGTTAACTTGTCCAAAATATGTATATGCTACCTATATGCTTTTGAGAGGCAACACATTACAAGTTGAGAGAAATATCGAGAACATGCACCTAATTAGGCCACTTTTTACATATCATTATGTACCAGCTTCTTACGTCGGTATTGGCTGCAGTAATAAAATTAAAATATGTACTCCCTCCGTCCCAAAATAAGTGTCTCAACTTTGATAGAAAGTGGATGTATGTAGACATAATCAGATTATGTCTACATACATCCACTTTCTATCAAAGTTGAGACACTTATTTTGGGACGGAGGGAGTACCTAAGTTATCACTAGCTCAGACCGAGCATGTGTTGTTCACTCTTGTTAGACAATAAAATATGATGGTTGTTCCTAACTTCTTTGGTTTACATATACTGAGAGCACTACTGAAAAAGGTTAAAGTAATGGAGCAGTCGGTGCACCAGCTATTCTGAATTTCAAGACAGAGATGGTGACATTATCAACAACTATCTTACAATAAGATGTACTCGCTCCGTCCCAAAAATAAGTGTCTCAACTTTGATAGAAAGTGGATGTATGTAGACATATATATGTCTACATACATCCACTTTCTATCAAAGTTGAGACACTTATTTTTGGGACGGAGGGAGTATCATTTATTAGGGAGTGGCAAGCAATACTCGAGGAAGTTCTAGGCATGAGAAGGATCATAGTACTAATGACGAAGGGGATGAAATCTATGACAACAGGGGAGATTATGAAGGCTTTGGTTATGGTGCGCATGATGATGATGCATATGGCGACTATAACAATGGGCATTATGATCAAGATGGTGATGGGCATTACGGTAACTATGGTAATGATGGTGAAGATTATTGATGGGAACAAAGCGAAGTTCTGAAGTTGTTCAAAATTTAGCTTATGTAGAATGTTTAACCCACTAAAATATCAGTTATTATTTCCTTTCGCATATGACATTTTCTAGATGAATCACACTCTTTCTGAGGTCACTATAAATACAATAATGTTATTGAGTCGTGTGTGATTATGTCATTTTCAAATGGTATTATTCTGTGAAAGAAATCCATGAAAGTTGACGGGTGTCGAAACCATATCGGGTAGTTTTGGTACCTCCCATTATCTATAATAACCCCAAAGGGCTGTCTACACCGTCCATAATAGTAACCAAAGGTATACGAGCCTTCAGCTATAACTAATACCGGCAGGAATTTAAACCGTCATTTAAAAGGAAAACCGACGGGCCACATTAACCGTCATTTAGACATAAACCCTACGGGCCACAATAATCGTCGGACATGTACTACCCGACCGTAAACCGTCGGCTACAAGTGATTGTGAGTTCCCGCAGATAGCCGGTGGGCAAATCATGACCGACAGTTTCACGTCGGTTAGTTACCGTGGGCTAATATATTATCGGACCATCCCGTCGGCTATACATGTAATGGCCGACCGAGCTTCGCCGACGGGAGATGACCGACGGTTCACTGTCGGCTATACCTTTCGTCGTCGATAAAATAAAATAGCCGACGGTAAATCACCCTCGGCTATATTGCGGTATCTAGGAGTGACCTAACAATTTGGGTATTTGGGTATGTATTGTATCCGCTGCATATGCGTTGTTTGAAACCATCCTTAAAGTTTTTAAAAGGCAGCTGATAAGCGTGGATATCCCCATATTTTCGACGGTGAAATCTAATATCCGACGGCCCGTCGGCTAATACAGTTATAACCGACGGTGATCCCGATAACCGACGGGGATTAGCATACCCTCAGCTAAGACCTTCAATAACCGACGGTATAGCTCATTTCCCGACGGGGATAAACGAACTCTCGGCTAATTTAACTCATACCCGACGGTGGATGGTTATACTCGAGGGTTACTATTTCACGGTCAGGTATTACTTTACATAGCCGACGGTTAATGTTTGACCGTCGGTTATAGTTTACATATCCGACGGGTAATAGTAATAGCCGACGGTTGAAAGTACCCTCGGTTATATATTTAAGTGGTTGACTAGATCATGCTATCTACATCTTGAGGAAAATGAACAAAACCAACTAATTCGGAATTGAGTGGTTGGAAATTGATAACAAATCGAAAGTAATTAATATATATTTTGAGGAGCTCATTCATGACAACTGGCGCATGATCAACATCGTTCTTTTGTCATTACAGGATATTTTGGGAAGCTCAGTCATGCATGGTTAGAATCTTGCATGGTTAAGAAAGTTGTTCTAGCTTGTTGAATCGATCCATCGAAAATACGACAGAGAGAAAAATTTAATTAAAAACTATTAATAATGATAAATGGAAGCCATTCTAGGCAACTTCAACCAGTGAAGTTGTGACATGATACATGTGCATTTTTTAAAATGTAACAAAGCAAGAGTAACTATTAGAACAAAATACAAATATACGGCCTTCCCACGTGGGACTGAGAGGAGCGTATAATAATATGTCTGTGTGGTAGATATATATTTAGTTTGGGTTTATCTTTTTTTTTTTGGAATGTACTATGTCTTTGCCAACTTCATGGTTGAGCTCCTTCGCCATCTATGGGATATATATATACTCGCATTTCTCCTTGATGAGTGGAAGTATCGACAATGGAAGCAGAACAACTAGAGCAGTAAAAGGCCGACAATAGCAATCGGCTTCAGTTGTCTTGTCGTCTGACGTGTTTGGACGAGTAGATGAAGCCAAGATTCAGTGCTGCGGGGAAGATCCTCGACCGATGAGGCCACACATTTCCTTCACTCTCTTTGCATTTTGGTCCCTTGTTCTGTGTTTTTCTTTTATTTGGACCCTTTTTACAAGTTGAACTGGGACACTGATATTTTACTATGGACTATGTACTGAGTAAAATGGGTGACTCATGCGTCTACCTATTTTAGAAGGAGGTATTACATTTTTGTGAGCTGAACATTTTTAAATAATTGACACTTGGTTCTACTCTAAAAAAGTCAAGAGGGCTGGACAGATTTGTACTTGTGCTGAGTGCTGAGTGACCTGAGTCCATGTGTAGAGTACCTTTCACCTAAAATATTAAAATAGTAACCTCACCATCGAATCCCCTTTTCATCCTCACACTCACTCACTCACGGAAGTGGCCAGATGCATCTTCTCTCACCTTCGATTCCCCATCCTAACTATCAGTCATGGCAGTGGCCAGATGCATCGGAGCATCTCCTCATCTTATTCACAATGACGATTAGGCCAGACGCATTCTCACAATCAATCATCGGAAGCTGGGGCTGGTTGTATGGGGAGGAGCCCGCAAGCATCGATTTGGCGCTGACTTCGTCTACACCGTCCGGACGCGCTACGAGCACAGTTCAATCGACAGGTCCGTACAAAATCTGCTTTGCTGCCCTCTGTCACCCTTTAATTTGCTTTTGATTTCCGTTTTTCAGCGTATTTGATGCAAATAGTTCTAGAGAATGATTTTTTTTCAGAAATTACTTAATCAATGCGAGCAGATTATTTATTTATTTTCAGAAATTACCATGGTGACGATGTAATATTTTCTAGCAAATTATTTATTTGTTTTACTATAATTCCATGCGAACCTGGGTCCTTGGTCTTTCAGTAGTGCCCGCGTTGGACTCATGGCTGGGTTGGGCCTGAGCGGCATATTTTCGGAAATTTGGCGCTGATTTGGTGGCGCGCACCAAAATAATCGCGCGCGCCGACGCACCACGATCCAAGTCATAAAACTGCCGTAGTCCTGATCCCCTTCCTAAAACAAACTCCGCCTCATTGTCGTCTCTCAGAACCGATCTAGGTTTGGCTTTCTCTACGGCGATTGCCCCCGTAGTTCCTCTCTGATGGCGGACCAATCGACACGGAGCGATCACAGTGGGGCGACAAGGTATCCCTCCGCTCTCCCCCCTCTTCCCCTGCCTCTTCGCCTATCTCACACTGGCCTTAGCCGAATTGTGACTGTGCTAGCAGCATTAGATCAATATAGTTTGATGGTCGAGTTAACTTGTTTAGCTAGTAGCAAACTGATACGTCTATGTGCCTCCTTTCCTGAAATGTTTTTACAATGACAAATATCATCCATGAATTTCCCAGCTTGGCTGCGAAAATTGAGCTAGGTCCCCTACTGGTTCTCGTGGCATTAAACAGTTTAAGCCTGAACCCAATTCCCTCATTTTTTTGGTTCAGAAAGTTGGAATTGGTAATAAATCTGCCCACAAGTTAGCTTTATTATCTAGCCGTATTAATTTTTGATAATAGTATATACGTTTTGTTCCATGCACGGAGGATATAGAATTGATTGATTGATGCAATTTTCAGTACTTTGGTACGTATTACTGTACTATGGTAAGTGCCTGCAGTATGAAATAACTGTTCTCTTCCTCCCTCTTATACTCCTACTAAACTTTGGTCCACAAATCGGATACTGAAATTAAATATGTTCTGCATCGACACACTCATTAAATATTTTTTGGCTGCTGATAGCCTAATACTGCACTTTACAACCATGATACTATGCCTTGAAACTTCCATATAAATAATTGAAAAACCAATTTGTTCTTTATTTCTGTAGCAATGTAGATGACAATCGTAGTTGGATGTACAAAGAGAGAAAGGGAAAATTATTCAGTCCAGCTTGGCAACATGGACTAGATAGTTTTTTAGAGCATGCGTTCTCATTGCCAGATTCTGCTGTAGATGGGGAATCACATTGTCCCTGTACCAAGTGTTTTTGTCGTCATAAGCGCAAAAGGGATGACATGACTAGACATTTGTGCAACAATGGTTTCATGTTAGGATACGAGAGATGGGCTAGTCACGGAGAGTCTGATACACCTGAAACTATAGAACATGATAATGATGGGGATCGCATGGAGGACATGCTAACTGATGCGATCGCTGCAGAAGGAGTTTCTGCGGGTGATGAGCCAACAGAAGCTGCAAAGAAATTCTATGAGATGCTGGTGGAAGCTGACAAACCACTGCATGAGAAGACCACACAATCACGTCTATCCATTGTAGGACGGTTAATGACCACTAAAACACAACATAACATGTCAGAAGCTTGCTACAATGAGATAATGAGTCTTATACATGACATTGTTGGGGATGATGCTGCAAAAGATCTCCCCACAAACTTCCATAGGTCCAAGAAGCTTGTGCATAGTTTAGCAATGCCATACGTCAAGATTCATGCATGCCCTAATAATTGTATGATTTATTATAAGGAGACTGAAAATAAGGATAAATGCACAATATGCAAAGAACCTCGCTACGAGGAAACAATCACAAAAAGTAACTCTAGGAAGATACCAAGAAAAGTTCTACGCTATCTCCCTATTACTCCTAGGCTACAACGATTGTACATGTCACAAAGCACTGCCGAGCACATGGACTATCATGCAAGGCCTCGTGATAGTGACAAAGTGATGGTTCACCCTTCTGATGGAGAAGCCTGGAAGAAATTTAATATAGAATATGAAGAGTTTGCTGAAGAAGTTCGGAATGTGAGGCTATGTTTAGCAACTGACGGCTTCACACCTTTTGGTATGACAGCGGCCTCATATTCTTGTTGGCCAGTATTTGTCGTACCTTATAATCTCCCACCAGAAATGTGCATGAAGCAAAGTAACTTGATACTTGCACTAGTTATTCCTGGTCCAGATTATCCAGGAAAGAGCCTAAATGTTTTCATGCAGCCACTAATTGATGAACTTGATGATTTATGGAAAAATGGAGTATATACTTATGATAGGCATCGAAAGGAAAATTTCATCCTAAAAGCAGCTTTGCTATGGACCATTCATGATTTTCCAGCTTATGGATTAGTCGCATGTTGGAGCACACATGGCAAGCTTGCCTGTCCTATATGTGGATCTAACATAGACACATTTTCGTTGAAAAATGGGAAAAAACCATGTTGGTTTGACTGCCATAGGAGATTCCTTCCAATTGGCCATGCATTTCGTAGGAGTCTGAAATGTTTTCGCAAGGGAAAAAAAGTTTTAAAGCCTCCACTAAAGCCCATGTCTGGAGAAGATGTGTATAAAGAACTCCAAAGTCTTGCCCCTGATGAAACAGGCAAGAGTACATTTGAGGGATTCGGGAAGGAGCACAACTGGATTGGTGTAAGTGGTTTGTGGCAGCGAGAATATTTTAGTAAGTTGTTGCTTCGCCATAACATTGATGTAAGGCACAATGAGAAAAATGTTTCTGAGGCATTATTAAACACATGCCTTGATATTCCTGACAAAACTAAGGATAATATTAAAGCACGCCTTGATATTGCTAAATATTGTGATCGGCCAAAGCTGCACGTGACCAAGAATTCAAGGGGTGTGTGGCAAAAACCTAGAGCGAACTATTGTGTGGAGAAGGATGATAAAATCACCATCTTTAAGTGTTGTGAGGACTACAAGTGGTCTCCTCGTGCAGGAGTTATGACGGCAGCTTCTAAAATTGTAGAAGAATATTGGGTAAGTAAGTCCCCCTATAATAATGGTTTCCTTAGATGCTTCGGGAATTCTGAAATATGTCGATGGGTGATAGAAATTAGATTTCTTATTTAATCCACAGCCGTGCACAAAGCTACTTAATTTGTTGTGATTATGGTAGTATGCTAGCTGACTAGATTGTGTCCATTTTTATATTCCTACTGACGTGAATAAGCTTTGTTCTGTATAAATATTCCTACTCGCATGAAGAGCTTTGTTCTGTCCACAAATGCAAAACTAACTACATCTAATATTTTTGGTTATTCATTGGCAGTGGCGTTTCAAGTGTGACCCATCAAATCAAGAGAAAGCAGATGCTGCCTTGGAGGAGAACTTTACTAATAAAGTGAGGCAGATGCTACATGAGGAAAAGGCCGCAGCCATCAAAAGATTAAACAACAGAGGACAGATGCCTACAGAAGTGGATGAGGAGGGTAACCCGTGGCCAACGAAAGAAGCTTTAATTTCTGCTAAGCCACTTGGCTTTGGCACTGCTGTTGGCTGGCGTTTACTTTGCGAGCATTGGAGTAGTGCTGCGTTCAGAAAGAAATCTTTGACCAACAAGAGGAACAGGCTAGCTCATGGTGAAACAGTCTTCCATTGTAGTGGTGCGAGAAGTGCTGTTTCTACACGCCAATATCTGGTACTATATTTTCATGAGAGGTTTTTTTACATATTTTTTTAAAGAAACATCTTTTTATTGTTGATGAATAAGAATGTTGCATTCATGCTGGATGATGTTTATCATTCTTAACCTGCAGAAACGCAAAGACGGTAAAGATCCTGGATTTAGCGGGGCTTGGCAACACATGCACAAATTGAACCGCGGGACTGATCAAGAGAAGATATGCAGCGAAAGAACTTCTAAATGTTGGGTTAGTCAAATATTTGTAACTTACCACATTTAATTCACGGTCAGAGCAATTATTAGAGCTTAACAAATAACAACATCTTTTTATTTGGAATAGGAAAACTTTGATGATGGAATGAAAAATACCCATGGAGAAAACTGGGAAGAGGAGCACCCGGAATTAGACGCACAAATCATCTATGATGCGGCAGGTAGAATGCCACATGGTAGGCTGGGAATCGCCAATGAGTTATTTACCAAAGCTGAGAAGTCCAAGATTAAGTCTAGAAGGCCGTTTGTGTCACAGTCGGTGCCGGTGCCGGTGCCGTCAGCCAGGGAGGTTCGCCTGGAAAGAGAAAACGAACATTTGCGACGGGAGAGCAAGCGTCTTCGAGGCATTGAGCTGGTTCTAAGGGTAATATGTCATTCTCTTGTAAATTAGAGTCTATGCGTGATGGCGCTATACTGACTTGTGGACCTTTGTAGTCTTTGGCTGAGAAAGGAGGAGTGGACTATGATGCTATAATGCAATCAGATGACTTGGTAAGTTTAACACATTCTTAGTGGTAGGCTTGCAGCAACAAAACTATAGAGTAATGCATCTTTTGTTTTATATATAGGTAACATCGGGTTCTGAAGTTGGATGTGGAACGAGAAGAGATGCTGATCGTCAACGGGAATCTGAAAAGGTTAGTTTTCTAAGAAATAATATATCATGTGTTGTTCACTTCTGTTTGACAATTTGCACTAGGATGCTTCTTTCAAGTTGTACACTAAACTCGAATCATGGTCCCCTGTCTTAGTTCACTCATTTTGACTACAACAGTACCTACACTTGTTTTGTAGTATTTGTGCATTATCAGCAGCTATCTTCTTCCAAGTTGTACAGATAAACTTGAATCATGGTCCCCTGTCTTAGTTCACTCATTTTGACTACAACAGTACCTACACTTGTTTTATAGTATTTGTGCATTATCAGCAGCTATCTTCTTCCAAATTTTAAAAAAAAGCAGCTATCTTCTTCCAAATTGTACAGATAAACTCGAATCATGGTCCCCTGTCTTAGTTCACTCATTTTGACTACAACAATACCTACACTTGTTTTGTAGTATTTGTGCATTATCAGCAGCTATCTTACAACTAAATTTATCATTTCTTAGGGAATGGGAAGCAATGGAAGTCCTAGTCGCGAGAAGAATCATGGTACTGATGATGATGCGGATGATATCTATGACAACAGGGGAGATGACGGCTATGGTTATGGTGATGATTATAACTATGGCTACAACCATGACGATGAGCATTATGATGAAGATAATGATGACTATGGTGATGACGGTGAAGATTATTGATGGCGAAAGAGCGACATTCTGAAGTTTTTACAATTTAGCGTATTCAAATTGTTTGAACCATTATAATATTGGTTATTGTTTGCATTTTGCATTTAACATTTTCTGGATGGATCATACTGTATGTTGGTCACTCTAAATATAATATATGTTCATGAGTAATGTGTGGTTGCATTGTTTCTGAAATGCTATTATTCTGAAATATGTAATTCCCCTCTCTGTATATCGGCTCTCAATTTTAAATACGTCGTCGGTAATTGTTCTAACCGACGGGTTAATACTACCATCGGGCTAGAACTAACACCGAAGGGCAAATAAACCGTTGGTAAGCAAGATAACTGACGGCAAGTAAACCGTCGATAATACAAAAACCGACGGGCAATAATAACTGTCGGAACTATAATACCCGACCGTAAACCGTCGGCTACATGTGACGCCGGGCGTCCAGGCGACAGATCATGAACGACGGCTTCCCGTCGGTTTATTGCCGTCGGGCATCTATTACCCGACCGGGCCGTCGGCTATAACTGTAATGGCCGACCGAGCATAGCCGACGGGAGATGGCCGACGGTACCCCGTCGCTTATCAAAATAGCCGACAGTAAAATCAAATAGCCGACGGTAAACTGGCCCTCGGCTATATTGCAATATCTAGTAGGATCACTAGCACGGATATATATTTTACCTTTTCTTTTGTCCTTCATTTCACAAAACCTGATAAGAAATACTCCCTCCGTCCTGACATAACTTTGTTAAGTGTGACTAAAAGTGGATGTATCTAAGACATGATGTTTCATATTTGACGGAGGCATGATGTTTCAAATTAACTTAAGACATTTATTTTGGGTCGGAGGGAGTAATTTTACATTTGATTTAAGGTTAACACCCCCTGATAGTTTTAATCTAGAGAATTATTTCTTATTGGTGGGAACAGTGTGCTACAAACTTAAACAAGTATATTTCTTAACAGCTCAAAAGAAAAGAAAAAACTACTCTCTCCGTTGTAAATTTCATGACTTCTATTTGTCCACACTCGTGGACAGTTATTTAATTTAGAATGGAGGGAGAATGTTTTTACGGGTGCATGTGAGTATACAAATGTTGTGGGGTACTCAAATTCTTACCCTCTTGGTGAAAAACACACTCGAGCAAGTTCCTTTCGTGCTAAATTAGATGATTTATATGTGGTTCCATGTGAATGTATCTAGACAAATTATAAGTCTAAATGCATCTACACATGTGGGCACATGTGAGTGATCTAATTTTTAAGAGGGAGTACTTGTAAGCAGTTCGTGGCCACTCGAGTATGCGCAGACAAAACATCGTAATATTTTCATCACCATCAATAGAATGAATTGAACAAATTTTAAACCTAGCTAGCTCTATTTCAACTCCACTGCCGGACGTACACGTAGGATCGATCATCTCGCGCCCACCGTCTTCTTGGCCACCGCCTTGGCCCACAACTTGAGCTTCTCCTTCATGTCCTCGTCGTAGCTCCGCGGCTTGCCCCCGCGCCGGAGACGCGCATCCTCCTCCCGTCGCGACGCCATGATCATGTCCACCGGCACCACGTTCTCCAGGAACGCCTCGAAGGCGCGCAGGTGCTCCGGCGGCCTGCATCCTCCGTCGTCGGAGCAGCTCGTGGCCGGCGGCGTGCACTGGAAGCCGGCCATGGCGATCGCTTCGACGGATGGCAGTGGCACGCCCATGCTCGTCGCCTCCGCCACCGTCGTACGCTGCCGGTGAACGACCCGCTTCTTGATCCTGTCCTCCTCCTCGGCGCCGCACGTCGTCCTGGTGGCAACCGTTGGCATTGTGGCGTGTAGGTGTAGCTGCATCCTATGTTTTGCTCGCAGCAAGGTCCGTATTTATATAGAGTATACAGGCACCGCGATCGCTCGACCTATCGTATCGGTCAAAATTTATTGGCAAGAATTTGAATTGTATGAGAGTACGGAGATGACACTCCGACTCCAACTGGATGTGTCACGGGCGATCGATCGATCGAGCTTGGATAGAAGGGCTTCCTCTGCATGCACACAGGCAGCGCTGGCGTGCGGCGTGCCTACGTCTCGGTTCGTGCGTGCGTGCATGGGTTTCTTCCGGATTCCGGACGTGGTTCATGTGAGCTCGACCGAGACCGGCCTCTGACCAGCATATATATGCGTTCCCTCGATGCGTTGCGTCCATGGTCACGCACGCTTACGACGGCGCACACGCTCGCATGAGCTGTGCCGGCCGTCCGCATATTGTTGGTTGCAGGGCTGTGTAATAGTCTCGGTCTCCCGGAGCTCGATCTTGCACGGGTGAGCCTTGACTTACACGTGTGTGAGAAGATTGGAAGGAAGCACTTTTGGATACCAATATATGCATCCATCAATCCAAGCGATGCGACAGCTCCGATACGAGTACTTGAGTAGATCCTAACCTAGTTGTCGCAACCCCGCAGCCGCAGCCTGCATCCTTCTTTTCTCAAAAAAAAAAAGCTTGCATCCTTCTTTGGCTACGACCTACGAGCATCACGTATGTGTGAACACGAGCTAGGGTTTGACTTTTGACTCAGTGGTGCTTGCAAAAAGGTCACTAGAATCTGTTGACCGGTCAGCCGGGTCAAGGATGTTTAGAGCATCTTCCACCGGGGTGTGCAAATTCGGCCTCCAAACTGTCCGCATCCGATCGTGTTTGTGGATACTGTCCGGACAACCCTTAAATATGATTTCCTCCGACCACAATATCTATTTTGTACCCTATATAAATCCATGCACATTGATCAATGATCATTCGATTAATTTGATTTTGAAAGTAAGTACAAATAAACGTTACAATTATTCGGATTACATAAAAATATATCAAAATATTCAAAGTACATAACTCAAATACCGATTTCCCATGAAGGTCCATATATGCTCCACTAGATCATAAAGTAGTTGGGTGTGCGCTTGTTGATCGCAAAGTAGTCAATGCATCACAAGAAAGTTAATAAGATGTTGCACATATTATTCTCCTAGGTGGGCATGTTCTCCAGGCTTCTCAAAATCATGTGTGCAAGCCACCCCTTCTCACTCGTCCTCCACAATCATGTTGTGTAAGATTACACAACAAGTCATCACCTGTCACAATGTCTTCGGATCCCACATCATTGCAGCTGCACGGAAAATACCCCATCGAGCTTGGAGAACTCCAAATGCCCTCTCAACATATTTTCTAACAGGTTCTTGTGCAGCGGCAAATTGTACCATTTTCTGACATGTCTGATTGCTTATAGTCTTCACATAACTCGCGCACTGAGGAAGATACCATATGCAAGATAGTATCCATGGTGTAGTCATGCCTGTTGACGGTGTAGTTTAGCGACGGAGACAGGGGGACCGGCAGGGGACCCGGCGCCCCCCTAACATGCAAATTTTTTCAAAAGACCCCTAGATTTATTTACCAAAAACACCTTTAATTGTCAAATTTTTGTACTCCGACCCTCCCTAATTTTTTTTCCTGGCTCCACCCATGCATGGTGTAGTTGCACGGTAGAGCATCCTCATCACATAGTCTTTTGAACAGGGGAGAGTGCTCGAGCACGTTGATATCGTTGTGAGAACCAGCCATACCAAAGAACACGTGTCAACTCAACATGTCTTTTGATGCCACTGCTTCAAATACGATTGTGGACTTTTTGTTGTGACCTTGGTACTTCCCACGCAAAGCTATGAGACAGTTTTTTCATTGCCAATGATGCAATCAACTGAACCAAGCATACATGAAAATCATGTACCTTCTTCAATAGCCATTAACTCTTTGATGTCCTTGGCGTTTCGTTATCTCAGATATACCGGTCCAAACACCTGCACCATAATGTTTGCTAATATTTCCACGACCTAATACATGTGCTCTCTCCCATCCGGACAATGACGTCTGCAACTTTTCCATACGCAAGCATCCTCAAAGCTGTCATGCATTTCAGCATAGGAGAAAAGGATAGTTGTCCGCAGCTATGTTTTTTAATGTGAAATAATTATCAAACTTCGTCACTGCTTCCTCAATTCGCTAGAACAATTTTGAGCTTAACCGGAAGCGAGGCTGAAAACCCCCTCATGGAACACTAGAATGGGCTTGAAGTAGTCCTTGTAGAGATTGTGTGGTCCCTTTTATCCTATCATGGGGGGCGACAATACAGCCCTTGATCGAACCCCGAAAGTTAAGAACATGCTGTTCTTTCTTCTCCATTTCTTCTTGGATGCTCATAATTGCCATTAAGTCCGCAAAGTCAGCTACAATCTCGTCCTCATCTTCATCGCCAGTGAACTCTTTGTACATGAACTCATCTACGACCGAGTAATTGGACTCATCAGTCGATGAATCCATTCCTATTAAAACACAAAAATCAAAATCCGGTTTCGATAAATCATGGAACAGTTGACGGGCGAGGTGAATGGCTGGCATTGTACAACGTACCTAGGGCGCCGCAGACAAGCGAACTCTATGCTGGGCAGTCCACTGCCTGCTCAGGGCGACGCCAGAGCAAGGTTGAGAACGCCGGTAAAGCTAGTAAGGGTGGCGACGAGGATGAGAGTGGGAGGCGGGCGAGGTTTCAGTCCGATTTGGGATGCAAATATGGTAGAATTTAAGGATTTTCGGACAGCCCGGACGTTTAGTCTGAGTTTAGGGGGGTGGTTGGGTGCAGTTTTCGGTCCGGCCGGCTGTTCGCCTGGACATGGGGGGGAGGGGGGTTGAGGAGGCTTGTTGAAGATGCTCTTAGTACTACCCAATTTGTCATGCGTCGCTTGATCGGGTCTTGTGGTACTCCCTTTGTTCTGTATTATAAGATGGTTTAGGGTTGTCTGGTACCCGATGTATATAGACATATTTTATTATATAGTTTCATTCATTTTCATTCGTATGTAGCCTTTGTTGGACTGTCCAAAACATCTTATAAGCAACAAAGGGAGTACATTATATGCCCATCATAACCCATGCATACATCAAATGCGCATAGGGACATCGTTTGCATGTACTCCTCCGTTCCAAAATATAAGTTGTTTTAGCCATTTTACACGTTCAACATATGGCGATATGCATAGGGCAGAGCCGTCAACCACCGCATAAGAATAAGTGTCCGGGAATGTTCATGGATCACTAACACTGAGAAATGGTGGAGGCGGCAGAACATCCCTGCACCACCCCTTCTTCTTCTTGTGGTGCGAGAGGACCTCAAAGCAGCTTCCGATTTCTCTAGCGGAGGACAGGTCCAAGAAGTACATGGACTGATGTCGTATGGGATCCGCATCCGCTTGGGAGAAAGAGATGGTAGGCCATTTCTTGCTTGCTCTGGGAGGAGGGATGGAGTCGACGAAATTCGAACCGGAGTCTACATAGAGAATGTTGGAAGCTGATCGTCGGCGGAGACAATTTGTTCCAGCCGCCACCCATCACGCCTCCTCGTTTACTCCTCTTGTTCAAGCTTTGTGATGCTTGTTGTGCCACTTGCGAGTCTCTATAGAAGAGGTGCTTGCCGAGGTTGATGTGGCGGAGCAAATACAAACGATTCGTGAAGTTGTTCACTATCAGATTCATATACCGACGAGTCATGCCGTCGCCTGATCAATCTGGATAGAAAGAAAAAGAATAGTAGGCTGAGTTGAGGAATAATGAATCCATGGAAGAGATGCAGAGAGGCGGCGGCAGAGAGGCTCAGCGAGTTTTGGATGGAATCTACTTCCTCCAGTATAGCAAATGGGTTGTATAGACCTGCAAAAAAAAAGGGTGTATATGTATTTTTTTAGATAAAAAATATATATTAATATCGCGATGATACCAATTACATCCAGACTCTATACCAACGCATTGCCCTATTGACATTAATCCCCTGAGAGAGATGCAGAGAGGCGGCGACAGATAGGCTCAGCGAGTTTTGGATGGAATCTACTTCCTCCAGTATCGCTGGAGCAAATGGGCTGTATAGACCCGGAAAAAAAAAGGTGTATATATATTTTTTAGATAAAGAATATATATTAATATCGCGATGATACCAATTACATCCAGACTCTATACCAACGCATTGCCCTATTGACATTAATCCCCTGAGAGAGATGCAGAGAGGCTGCGACAGAGAGGCTCAGCAAGTTTTGGATGGAATCTACTTCCTCCAGTATCGCTGGAGCAAATGGGCTGTATAGACCCGGAAAAAAAAAGGTGTATATATATTTTTTAGATAAAGAATATATATTAATATCGCGATTATACCAATTACATACAGACTCTATAGCAACGCATTGGCCTATTGACATTATGGATGTACACAGCCCAAAAGGGGTGTCTATATAGGAGTTCGATATAATCTAATCGTCCGGCCCATATTTCAACGAAGAACAAGCTATCAACGGAAAAAAGGGACTACGACTTGCGTAGATTCTATCCCAATCTCACTGCGTCTCCGCCGCCGGCTTTCTGCCCGATTTCTCCAAACCATCCTCTCCCTCACCGCCTCCATACGTAGATGTGCAACAGATCTCCAGCCCTCTCGTAACATTTCTTGTCGTGCTCGTCTCCAAGCCTAGCAGGCGCAGCCTTTATTTAGGGCTCAGGCATGGATCGTCGGTTTCTGAATCTGGTTATGCACGACCTCAGAAATAACATCTCTTCCCTGCACCGCATGGACCTCCGGCACCTCTTCTACAAAACAGCAGAAATTGCAGAACAAGCCGCAACACAAGAGGCAAAGGCGACGAAGAAGAACAAACTAGGAGCTCTATCAAAGATAAAGCCCATGAACGGTCCGCGGGAGCCGCCGGTGATCAGTTCCAAAGCGAACAGTTTCTTCGCTCTCCCGAGAGAGAGCAGGGAGAACACCATCATGATGGCAGACCCCTCCGGCCGCACAACGATCTTAGACATCGACTTCAAGTGCATCGTAGTAGCGCCTCCCATGGACTACGGCAAGGGGCCCAACTCCGTGTGCTTCTACACGCCCGATCCTGACCCCTTTGATCGTACCATGGATTCCCGGTACCTCTTTGTCTTGGATCTGGTTCCTGGTAGCAAGTCCTCCAGCTTTGAGGTCCTCTTCAACTTTGGCAGCGACCTCCCCTCGCAACCGCTGGTGTCTTCCCATTACAACGTGCACCTGGAACGGGTACACTCTGCCGGTGCCACCGTTCCTGGACGACCCTGCATGCGTACACTTCAGCTACCAAGATGTGTTCTTCCATGTTGCTTGGCGGATCAACCATATGCGTATCCTCCATGCAGGAGGGCATCGGCACCTATATCTACACCTCCACCTCCAAGGATAGGCTCCGCGACGAGTGGTCGCGGGTTGGGAAATGGGTGCTGCCCTTCTGCGGCAAAGCAGAGTATCTCCCTGACCTCCAGCTTTGGTTCGCCCTCTCTGCTAGCAGCCCCCACGGCTTGTGTGCTTTGGACCTCCCTGCCATGGATTTTCAGTCTCCGCCTGAGGTGCGGAGTGCCTGGGCTTATCTCGACCTGCCTGAGACTCCGTACCGACGCCACCTGGTGAACCTGGGCTCGGGTAAGTTCTGCGTCGTCTCCTTCTTCAAGACCTCGACGTTTACCATCGAGAAGGAAATTATCAAAGATGAATGTGCTGTTTTCACTGGCTTGGAGGTGCGCCGCTGCGACAGTGCGGAGGGCTCTGTCCGCATGATCAAGCACATGTCTACACGTTACAGCTTTCAGAAATATATCATCCATTGTGTCCTCTGAATCTTTTCGGCCGGAAGCTCCTCGGGACCAAAGCATCTTTGTATGACCAAAATGATGTTTTTATAATGTACTGCACTGTTTTAGTATTGGGGTACGTGTGTACTTTGAATGGCTGCCTGAAAGCCGTTTTAATTCCACTATTAGGTGTCTGTGCTGTTGATACAGAATAGTGAAAAAGTATATGTTGACGTCCATATAGTTTATGTCGACATTGCGACCAGTACCAACGGAAATTCCAAGTGGTGCTCGGGCATAAATTACCTAAATTCCTAATTATAAAACGTTTTGGTAGGCTAAAACTATTATAATGTAGGGCAAAGGAAGTAGATGTCTAATATACACGTTTAATTTATAGACTCTGCGCAATTTGCTCACCTCTTGGGTCTCCTTGCGGAGGTTGCTCTCACTCCTGGAATCTGCAACATCATAACCTGGACTCTCACAACCAATGGCATTTACACTGCAAACTCGGCTTACAAAGCTTAGTTTTCTATCCTCGCAAAAAAAAAAAGCTTAGTTTTCTGGATCCTCCTCCAGCACCTTCATGAATATTGTCCGGAAGATTTGGGCTTAATGCAGTTTCTTTGTTTGGCTCACCATCCAAAATAGGCTTTGAAACTCTAACCTCTTGGCCGTCAGGAATCAGGATGGTGAGAATTTGGACGCAGGCAGCTTTCGTGGCTGAACTGCCCAAATGTGATGTCGAGCCTTAGTTGTGATAGGCCGACGGTCTGTAACTATTGGAAAGCACTAGCCGCCCTGATGTCATCCTCTCATAGGAAGCTTAAAACTGCGATCAACCTCATCACTTAGAAAATCTGGACGGAAAGAAAAGTGAGAGTCTTCAACAACAAACTCTCAATGCCATCCCTGCTCTTTCAGCGCATCAAAGACAAAAGTAAAAACTAGATCCCGGCAGGTGCTAAGAAGCTGACAGAAATAAATTTCAGGCCGATATTTCCTTCGGTTTGGTTTTGTCTTTCTTTTCTTCGGACTAGGCCTTCGAATGTTTGCTCCTTCTATATCAATATAAAACGCAAATCTTTTTGCCTTGTTTAAAAAAAACTATTTTCAGCTGTAATAATCTACAAAAGAACTAAAAGTGTTGATGTTGAGACCAAAACCGGGTTCTTTTTGCCTACTTTATGAATGTTTTTGTAAGGATGTCATTGAGTGAGTGACCGTTTGCTTAGAGGTTGCGGCTCCTGTTTCATGGAAGATCTAGCCTTCGGATTGGCCTCTAAATTCGTTGCAAGACGTCCTTTTGAATCCCTAATTTCTTACACTTCCAATCTCCCAGGTAGGCAAATTGGACAGTTAACAGATTCATATCAATCGCCCCAAAGTTCACGAGAAGGATTCCATGCCCCTCGCATATTTGCATAGAAAGCTGTATGTCTAAACCCTCTTAGGATATTAACCCTCACGAGAGCCAGCCACTTCATCGGATCTTGGGTTGCAGCAATCTCCCCCTCCCAGACTAGTTCATCCTCTTCCTCCTCCCTGAATTCCAATCGATTCAGTAAGTTGCACATCCATTCACAACTTGTGTTGCAGAGCCAAAGCAGAACACGCCCCCAGCACCTAAGAAGGTTGGTTATCGAGCTCGAGATCACGGTGGTTTTCCAGGGCTCAATACACTAGTCGCCAGCTAGTCACCGGCTCACCGCCAAAGGGAGTGGGGTGCTGTTGGATCTACTCAATTCATACAATTGACCAATCCTATCTTGGGGGAACGAACACATTCTTCTATATCATTATCTCTTAAGTTACAATAAGCCTCCAATGTCATAGATGGTGATGTATCAGAACACATGTAACATGGTGCTAGTGTAACCTGTGAAAGAAAAATGATAACTCATAGCTGTGCATGTGCAAATGCTCGTGTCGGCTAACATCCTACACTGCAAGTCACCAGCTCTTTTCCTTGTCCACATCATAATACAAGCAAAGGCAGTTCTGCCATGGGAGTTGAGAACTAGGGGGCCTCTATTGAAAACTGGAGCCGCGTATCAGCACATCGACGGGACATTGGGAAGTATATCTTGGGAGCGAACTTACGGTTGGCTACTCCGTGACAACATCTTTCTGTATTTCTGTGTGCACGCCAGTTTGCTCGCCCTGCATTTCGTTGTATGCGCCTGATTGTTCATCGTACGAGTACCTGCACATGTTGTAGCACATCAGCATAGATATTATTGGAATGCGGAGACCAGAGATAAGGATTCTGTCACTGACATGTTAACTGAAAAATTGTAGCTATATCACATGGATAAGGCCAAGCAACTTTGTTCTACTTAGAAAAATATGCAGATGCAGCATAACCTTCAATTCAGCTACATGAGATGATGGCAACAGCACGGGTTGGGTGTGCTGCCCTGTGGCCACATACCAGAGTGTCCGTCCAAACTGACCAAGCTATCTCGTGCTCTAAACATTTCTTGTGTCAAAAGCACTGTTTGATGACTTCTGTAGTACGCGTCAAGTTTGAACTAAAAATAACTCAAGCTAAAATGCTCAAGGCAATTCGGCACGGGTGCCTTACAACCACTGGTTACCCAAATCAACCATGGGGTAACTTGTTTTCAGATATGGGTTACAACTTTTATTGCAACAGTGAAGTGGAAACATGTGACATGCAATGAATTTATGATAGGCAAGCAATTGGCATCGACCTCACATCATGCTCAAACATTTCATAATAGGTTTTCTAACTATCAGGATATCATCCCCTATTTAGATTAACTAGGGCACATGGACAAGCGAGCTTCATCAAAATGCACAAATGTTCCAAAGTATAGGGTTCCCCTAAGTTGTTAATACTAGAATTACCACACATGTACTAACGCAAGGGGAACCATATACTAACAAAGACAGATTGTTGTTGCATCAAACAGTAAGTGGCTGGTCAGACGGAAAGAAACAACACTAATTGACTGTGAATGAACAACAAGTTCAAATAGAAATACCAGGTTCCTGTAGATGCAGAGCAATAACACCCTGATGCAGAATCATAGTAATAGCCTGTGCTGCTGCTATAGTAGTACCTACATGAGAACCATAAGGAAGTATAAATGTATAATCAGCGCAGATACGAAAGTCACCACTACATAACCCTGGTTGTAATCCTAAAATTCATATATTTCAAGAGGGTAACTGCAGAAAGCAGTACAAAGTGAAACATATAACCTACCCAGATGATGGATCATAGACATAATCTGAGTCTGCGCTTCCATTGCCAGCTTCTGCAAGAATAAACAAAAGAGTTGCTACTAAATACAAGAACGATTCTTGATAAGAAAATGGGGAGCATGTGAATTCGCTCAGCATTAAGAGAAATCACTGACATAACAACTTACTGTCTGCACTTGAAGGTCCAGAAGCATCTTGTGGTACTGGATCAGGATTGCAACCTGAATCTGAAGTTTTCACATCAGAATCGCGAGTGGCATCAGTGTCGTCAATGTCTCCAAACATGTCAAAGTCGTCATCATTTGTTGTAGCATTTGTCATGGAGGTATTGGCAGCTGACAGACCACGGTCAACCTCCAGTAAGGACGAGGTACTTGGGTCATCCTCTGTGGTGTCTGCGAAGATATCTTCTTCAACTTCTGGTATACCAAGTCGAGCACGCTTTAGACGTTCATAACCCTCTGCAAAAGGCAAAATGATGGAAAGACGTAGTCAGGTGTGATCCTCATTAACTCAATATAAAGGAATAGTTTACCATGAGCACTAACATAGCATAATGCTCATACAGCTACAAGACTAATCTTAATTGAGAGACTACTATCTGCTTGATTTCATTTTAAAATCTCCTTTTAGTAGATGTGTAGTTTCTTATTTCATTTATCAGTGGTACATCTTTTAGATGGGGAATATTATATTTGTTTGTTTAATGAGCTACTCCCTCCATTCCTAAATATAAGATGTTTTAGGCCTTTTCTAGATTCACATGTATCTAGACATATTTTTAGTGTGTTCACTCATTTCACTCTGCATCTAGTCAACATGTGGAATGCCTAAAACATCTTACATTTAGGAACAGAGGGAGTATGATGTCAGCTTGACTATGTTGTGTAAACATGAACAATGGTGCTAGCTACAACATATGTGATAGTATGAATCATGTAAAGTTCTTTGATTCAAGGGAGTCATGGATTCGGGTGGGTGGTAATGTATTTATCTGCTGTATTAACCACAATAACACGTGAGGATCTGTTTCAAACTAAAGCTTTCACAGAAATAATATGAGCGAACTGACTATTGTGCACACACGTTACATATAAGATCTCAATTTGTAACCTATTTTTAATATTTCAAGTAGTCAAATATATTCCATTTCTTACTAGTAACGTTGATACAGTGTTGTTTCCCCAATGGAATGGGAACATATAGCAGTGTAAAACGTAAAACCTAGTGCTTATATAAGAGAAATAATCTAGTAATTAGGGATGGGAGTGAGGGTACTAACCAGCCTCACGTACAAATGTCTCCCGGTCATCTGAATACACATCTACACCAGGACAATAAAAGAAGGAATGAGGGTACAGATCATGGGATGGTTAAAACATATTTCCATACTGAAATGATTGATGGATGGCCAAAAAACTATCAACTAAAAATTTAAACAGAAAGGAACACATACTGTACTCCCCGTTCTCCATTAGCTTCATGGCAGCTTCTGTCAGCTCATCAAACATACGCTTTGTCTCCTCACTCATTCGTCCACGTTTATCAGTTGACGTACTCTTCAATCGTTTTAAAGCCTGAATTATCTGGCAGAGTATCATTCAAGAAAATATTTAGCATACATTCTCAACCTGAATATTATTAATATAAAAGGTCTGATATGTTTCCCTTGCCTAATGATAGGTTTTGATTAATTTAATATTTCCATTTAAATTTATACATGGCAGACAATGTTGTGAGTTGTAACTAAAAAAGGTTATATTCATAATTAAAAGAGAGTTTTCCCAGAACAGTTGGCCTAATAAAGGCAACAGTTTCTGGATTCTTTTGGTTCAGATTATTAACTCAGCCGGGATGAAAACGTGCAGCACACGGGGATATCACAAGCATGCTTGTCCTCAATCTCCATTCGGACATGTAGTGACTCAGATTGATTATATGTATAAGCCGATCAAAGGTGTGCATGAAATGAGTAACGCGCTGCCAGGTTTGAGGCAACAAGTACCTAAGAGATATAGTTAAACTGATGCACAATATCAATTTATGTAGTACTATTTCCTTTCAGTCAAGAACTAGAACAATGACAACACACAAGAGAATAAAAAAGAGGAACCTTACCCCCCCCCCCCCCCCCCCCCCCCTAACTCATCTCACAGTGCATAGGTTAAAACTACATAAAAGCTGCAAGTGAACATACCGTTTCATCTGCCTCAAGCATGTCTGCTATTCTCCTTTTTATCATTCCAATATCATCGGAAGAGAGGTCCTGGAACTCCTCTTCTTTGCCCTTTTTCTTTTGAACCTTTTCAGCATACTTTGTGTCAACTTCCACATTGTCCAGCCAGGCATCCTACAGCAAATGGGTACTGCTCGTGTCACCAAATTAACAGACTGTAACTCCACACAAAACATCCAAGACGATAAACGGACAAACACAGAGTACCTTCATATCGTTGCCTCTTGCAAACTCCACAAAATTCCCATTGTCATCAAAGTATCCTTCTTCTCTCTCTTGATCCAAGTTAAAAGGCTCAATCTCAATACCATCATCAATAAAGTTGGCATCATCCTGTGGAACATCAAAGCCGGTGTTATCTGACAATGATAACAATGGTTAGCAACTTACGACTAATAGTTTTAATGCCAATGGTAAGCAAGGAAGAGTGCAGGAAATAAATAGTGTCAGACTTACAAATCAAAATACGGAAAAGGGAAAGGAAAAGGCTTGATCCCTGATTTTTCATGATGGCCAAACGGTAGGAATAGGAAATCACAGCTACACAATATTTCAGTTGTAAGGTGAAAAGCAAAATACAAAATTAAAGTTCAGATGTTGCAAATAAACTGCGTAAAAAGGTGCATCCATCATGCTTAGAACTCGTTAAGATGTGAGGAACATGCACCGTAACAAACAGTCAAACATTAACCCTTTAGAAATAGACCCATGACTTCAATATAGACCCAATAAGAGTAGTTAAGTGAACCCATAGATACTAAACCATTTGGTAGAGCCATTGAGGCCTGGCCTATGCCACTACCTTTTTTGTTTAGTGCATATACTTCTAATTTTTTCCTTTTTCACCAGATGTTTTGCCAGACCACACACAATGTAGAAAAACATCCCAATTTGATCTTTGATGTCATCGGAACTGCAACTTTCAGGAAGCAAACAAGGTTAGACAACCGTGGTTATCTTCGCAACTCCTGTCTGGGCTTTAGTCTTTCTTCGTGCAATATTTGTGTTTGTGTTTTGACTGTTCTATTGTTAGAGCATCTCTAACAGAGACCTTAAACAGCAGGAAAACCGTAAAACTCCGGCGACTTTACGGGCTTTGGCCTTTTTTGGGCCATAGCAGAGCCCGTAAACGTCGGCCGGCCCATAAACGGGATAAGGGCGCCCGTAGCTGCGCACAGCCGAACGGTATTTATGCCGGGCTTCGGCACATTTCTAGGTCGCAGCCCGTATTCCCCACCGCCGCCGACGAGAAATCCGCCGCGCGCCTCTGTTTCTCCGACGACCAATCCACCGCCGTAGACTTAGATCCACCGCCGCCGATGGCCCCCAAGCGCGAGTACTCGTCGCCGCCGCCGAGCCGCGACCCATTCAACGGCGACTACTCCGACGAGCGGCGCGCGCAAGCGGTGAAGAGCGACGGCGCGCGGAAGCGCGCCGCGCGCTTCTACAACAACCGCAACCTCCTGATCCCGACGTCGTACTTCCTCCACCAGGGGCTCGAGGCAGACCGCCTCGCCGCGGAGAAGAAGGCCTACTGGGAGGCCGACGCGGAGGTCGTTGTCGACCTCGTCTCCGACGACGAGTGAAGCTCGTCCGCCTCGACCTCGTCGCCGCCGCACCAGAGGCTTCGGTGAGCCGATTTTTGGCAGTAGGGTTAGGGCGGCGACGAATTAGTATTAGTTTAGCTTTTGGATTAGTGTAGTTCTTATCTAAATTCCGTATGAATCGATGATGAACTCGTGTATGCAATGAATCAATGAAGAACAAGTGTTTGTTCCCGCCAAAATTAAAACATTTGCAGTTTCGTTTAAGGTTTCTGCTATGCGCCGCTCGTATCTGTGAGCAGAATTACCAAAAAACGTGAATTGTAAATCTTTTTTGAGGTTCCACGTTTAAGGGCTCTGTTAGAGATGCTCTTAACCTTGTAATGCTGGTAATCCCAGTAGCACTATTGTGTTGTTCATAAGTCAGGGCCATACGGTCTTTCCACTAAAAAGGTTACTGGGTAGTTCCCCCAAGTTGGCAAGTTACCAAAATATGTCAACAGTTAACATACTTTGGTAGTTTAATTGGTTGCAGCCGTACCAGAAGAAGAAAAAACATTTAAAGGCAATATTAGAGGCAAACTAGCTGCAATATCGCCTACAACCCCTATTTCTACGTCCGTCCAGTTGTGCTGCCCATATGGTGGCAGCTTATAAATTCGGACACATGATCACTAGCATAAGAATCGTAACTATTCTATCCCCAGAATAATACAAGCGCTCTGAAGGAAGGAGAGCAGCACCGCATACCTTGTAGCTCATTTCGAAGCCCTTGACACTGGCAGTGCCCTGCGCGTCGTCCCCTTCCCTTCGGTGGCGGCGGCGCGCTCGCTTCACCGCGGCGAGCTCCGGGTTCATGAGGCTGTCGATGTCCTCGGCCGCGGCGCCTGGCTCCCCGCCGCCGCCAGCGGCGGAGGGGTCGCGGTACTTGGCCTTCTTCCCCTTGGGGAACCGCACCTTGCGGTCCCTGCACGGAAGAGTACATCAGGCGAAACCCTAACGCGGGGTCCCGACGAGAGAGAGGAAGGGAAACGGGAAAGGGTCGGGCAGGAGGAGGGGCTTGGATTGAACTTACGCGGGATCGGAGCGGTCATCGTCGTCGTCGCCGGCGGCGGCAGTCGCGGGTAGGGCGCGCTTGGTGCCGCGCTTCGGCGGCGTGGGCTCCATGGGTCGGTGGCGAGCAGCGAGAGCAGAAGCGGCGTCGGAGACGGCAGAGGAAAGAGACGATGGGTACCTTGTGTTTGGGCTTTTTCCAGCTTGCTCTTGTGGGTTGATTTCGAAATGAAAAGAAAGGCAGGCCCGGGCCGGGCCGGACTGAAATTGATTACGAACAGAACCAGGGTGGGTAGGCTGGGCTGTATGGTCCCAGAAACAAGGCCAAGCTAGATGGGCTGGGCACAACAGGTTGCCTCCCTCCGAAAAGACCGGGTGCCCGTGTTTGACGACCTGGCCGTAGCGCATTGCGCTCCGCCCGCAGGCGCGTCGTCGTGGGCCGCGGCCCACCACCGCACCACCACCGCCCGCGTTCTTCTTCTTCCTCCACAACGGCGCAACCACCGCGCAACGCCACCTCCGCGAGCTTGCCCACCACCGCGCCTCACCTCCTCATCTCTTCTTCCTTCCTCGAGCCGCCCCCCACCGCCGGCCAGACCGCCTACTCCCGCCCCCCGCGCTCGGCGCCGCTACCGTGCCGCCTCCGCGCCTCGCCCTCCAACCGCCGCCCACCGCCGGTCCTCCGCCCCCCGGCCGGCCATCCCTCTAAGACCCCCCCACCACAGAAGCTTGTCGCCGGCGAGCACCCGCACCCCTCCAAGTTAAGTTTCTCCTTGCCGGCCGCCTTCTCCGCCACGGCTTCGCAGCGGCGTCGCCGGCGCCGCCTCGGCATGGGATTCGTCCTTGACGTCGCCTTCTCCGCCGCGCGTCCGCGCCGGCGTCACCGACGACGTCTCGGCCTGGCCGCCGCTGTCCCCGTCTTCTTCTTCCTTTGGCTCTCACAGGCGCGACGAATTGGGCCGGGCCCAAAGCGCATCGGAGGGTGGTCGTGCACTAATAGTGCACGACCTGGTCGTCAAATAGGATCCGCCGAAAAGACCTGGTTGCCACCTGCTTGATATAAAGCCATACGAGCATCTCTAGCATATCATGAAAACTGTTTTGTGATATGTTTTGTGATATCGCAGCGAAATAGATTTTCTAAGCTCATTCTCTGTTATAATGGCTCTTGTCCCGTCATTGAACTCCGGTAAGATTTTTAAGCCCTCACACTAGCATATACCTCATACTCCACATCTGGTTGTATACCTGACATGAACATGAGTTTACTTACCTAGGCGGCAAACCGGAACATATCAGTTGCAATATATGTTACGTGTTTCTGTGTGAAGCTCCGGTCAACTCCAACCCTATCAGAGATGAGCTCACACATCCTCTTCAAAACATAGGTGGATAAAATAAGTGCAAACTATCATGTTAGTTCTATTTTGACGTATGACATCATCGCATGCGATGAAAAAGCTCAAAACGGCTTAGACCAGGGACGGAGCCGGGAAGTTGACACAAGGGGGGCCAAGTGAACACAACAATAGTTGGAGGGGGGCATGTGGGTTAATATTTTCAAAAATTATAGGAGGGGGTATTTTAGAATTTTTTCCAACATGGGTGGAGCCATGCTACAAGATGCTTTGAGCCCAACTTTACGTGCAGCAAAGCTGGTTAGTCTTGGTGTGATGCCCTGGGGAGAGGGGCCTGGAGAGACATTGATCCCACATGCTCGAAACATCAACATGTATTCAAGGCTTCATGTTTGTGTCTGGCTGCTTGGAAGTGATAAAACGTCTTGAGGACAGCATCTCAAGAAAATAGAGCATTGAGGACCAGGAACTTGCTTTGTTGTGGGAGGTCGGAAACTAATTATCTGAATCAACGACCCTAGTTCCTGGTTTACGAGCTTTCTCCTCATCATTGCATCACTTTGAGACAATCCGATTCCATAATGATATTCTTACAGCCCAGATTTTCAGTGAGTTCCAAACCTTTCTGAATCGCAATTGCTTCGGTTGTCGCTGCATTAAGGATATTATCTAACATCCAGGATTGGCCCTCCACAGCTTCTCCAGGGTTATTACGAATAATTGCAGCCGCCGTACCAGTTCCATTAGCAAAGAAAGAAGCATCAACATTTAGTTTGTAAAAAAACATCATATGGGGCTTCTCCCATTTATCTTTAACCAGAGATGGCACGTCGATGCTTTACTGTAGTTTTTTGTAGGACACGAATGGCGAAGGCAGCGGAGGACACTCGAGCCACTCTTTCACCTTTCACAAATTCACGCCGTTGCCACCGAACATACCACCCACCCACAGCCACTGTTTCTTTCGAGCCATAATTACCTATGATTTCTTCCCAATAAATTTGTTACAGATGATTTCCTCTAGTATAAAAGAATCATGTATGTTGACCTTTACTATTTCCTCTATTACATCATTCACTCCCAAAGTTTTCCAAACATCTTTAGCTCTGCCGCATGTAAACATGAGGTGGCTAATCTCCTCACTTCCTATTTTGCAAACTGGGCACTGAGCTGAGGTTTTTATGTGACGTTGTGCCAAAATTGCCAAACATGGGACTATACCGTGCAATGTTTTTCACGGAAAATCTGTACCTTGCTCGAGACATTAAGCTTCCACATCAGGGTTAATAGCCGAAGCAGCATGACCGTCTCCTCGAGACACCACCGAGCAAAACTGATGTTGCCATTCGATATAATATGCCGACCGTACTGACAAACATGGGTTGTGCAAATCCAGTAAGCACAAGTCTTTTTTGTCAAGATAGTTTCAAGTGTGGTGTCATAGTTTGATGGTGTTGCACCTAAGCATGATGCACTGCTGCACTAGTTTGGTTCAGTTTTTTTGCATATTGTTAAGCCACAAAGTCACCCAGCAGTTCTCCATTAAGAGGTATTTGCAATATTCGCTGCACATCAGGATTAAATGTACTTGACATAAGTTGAGTATCCCATTTTCCACTAACCCGATTCATCAATTCATCCACATTACGTAGGATAGTCTGTCCTTTAGCAGTAATCACTTTGCTCGAGGGACTAGAAGGAATCAAGTGATCCTCCCATATGTTAATGTTCATTCCATTCCCAACTCTCCAAATATGTCCTCTTTTAAAAGTCTCAATCCCTTTTACAATACTTTGCCACGTAAAAGAGGATCCACTCTTTGTTCCCGCGCGTTGCAATGGGAGATAAAAAATGTGAAGAGAATTTCTTATTTGACCCTATTTTAAAACTTGGTTCCTTATTTACCCCTATAAAAGAAATTTTCCTTTATTTGACCCTTGGTGTAAATTTTGTAGCCCTATGACATTACCGTCGAGCCCTCACGGCCTTGCCGTCTCGGGTCGAGCAACTGACTGCCAGCCCAATGCCAACGCGCCTTCCACTGGCGGGACGAGCGGAAGCGGCGAGGCTGCGATGAAGACAGGGGATCCGACCTACTGCTGAGGCCCCGCTTGGTTCGCCGCCGAGCGGGATATTTTCCGGAGCTCCTTCGTTATTTTAGCCGGAGGTCCACCGGTCCATAATTCCTCCCGATCGTTTTGCCTAATATTATATACGACGTGCCAAGCGGGGCATGAGGGGTTGTCACGGCGCGAGCATCACCATCACGCCGACAGCAGAAATCAGCGCCGGCGGGAAGACGTGCGTCCCACTCTCCGTGTGGCCGCGCTTGTCGGCCGCACCCCTGCGCCTCATCCGTGCCTGCAGGCCGGCTGTCCCGCTCGGCTTGCGGCGCTCGTCGGCAGCACCCGCACGTCTCCTCGTCGGACTGCCCACTCGCCGCGCCGCCGCGCGCACCTCGCGCCATCACGTCGGGCGCCGTCCTGCTCGGCTAGCGGCGCTCGCCGGCAGCACCCGCACACCTGCGTGCCGCGCTTGTACACATAATGAGGCGCTCCGTCGTTGGCAAGCTAGCGGCCTGGAGACGTTCTGCGGCAGGTGACGAGTTGTGCTGGCCGGACAGCAGGAGGCGCCGCGGCGGCGAGGTTCTGCAGCAGCAGATCAGGCGTGAACTCGTTCGGGAGCTTGCAGACGTCCATCTTCCTGACGGTGGCGGGCACGGCGAGCACCCAGTGCTTGGCGACGTCGGAGCCGTCCCAGAGCACGAGCACGGACCCCGCAGGCAGCTTTATCCACCGTGCCCTGCCACCTCTCTTCATCCATGGAAGGCTCCCCGCTTCTGAACAATCATCTGAGCCAGCCGGTAACTTGCCCTTCGGATTAGACCACTGCCAAACCTTGGACATGGAGAAGCTCTGCCGTTTGTTTCTAGCACAAAATTTCTTTCCTCCATAATGTCTGCATTGACAGAACTGATTCCCAGCGGGTTGCTGTCCCTGTCGGTGCCTCGGTGGCGTAGTCGACTACGGCGATGCCCAGCGGGTAACCTTGGTCGGCATAGGGAGGGAGACACGACTGCCAGATGGGCGTAGTGGTCTAACCGCTAGATTGAGATAGACACTGGGGCGAGGCGGCGACAGGCATCCAACCATAGCGAGACTGGGCAGGTCGACGTACGTCGGTGATTTGGAGAAGAGAGAGGGCGACGATGAGGCACGCGCAGAAGACATAGGGTTGCAGCAACCGTCGTCCTCGGCGCAGCTGTTCCTATTTTGCGACATCTTGGTGTGGGCTGCGTCGCCATTGACCTCGATCGTCTCGGCTCTGCCTTCATGACATACGAGCGCCTGCTTCGACTCTCTCGGGCTATTTATGGTACGACCGAGTGATCTGTTTCCACCCAGGTTAGACTCCCGATCAGGGATGCTGCGAAGAGAGCTGCTGGGTCACGATCGGGGATGCTACTAAGAAAGCTGCTCGGACACAGGACAATCGGGACAGAGAGCTAGCGCTAGAACAAAAATACTTGATGGACGAACAAGAAACGCCATGGACGAAGAGAGAAACCTTACTGCTTTTATTATCAGGTATAGATATAGATATAGATAGATTTGTACTACAAGAGTGCAAAATCACAATGCGGTTTTTTTGTACTCCCTCTGTCCCAAAATAAGTGTCTCAATTTTGATAGAAAATGGATGTATGTAGACATGTTTATGTCCACATACATCCACTTTCTATCAAAGTTGAGACACTTATTTTGAGACGGAGGGAGTACTATGGCTTACACAAAAATGACAAAAGTTGGAAATTAGAAACTATACATTTGAAAGTTTTGTGTAGATAAAAAACGTGAAGTATTTTGCATCAAGATTTCACACGCTTTTAGGATATATCGTTGAGAACTTGCATAATTTTTTTCAGATTTTATAAAACTTCTAAATATTTTTTTGATCTTTTTAAAAATAGTGAGATCACTAAACCTCGGGAGCACCAAATCTACACTCATTCACTCGGAAAGTCATATTGCCCCCCAAGTTCCAGTGATCCCACTATTTTATAAAATTCAGAAAATATACAGAAGTACAAACTACAGACGGACAACAGGCACATCAAATCTCCACTCTTATTCACTCTTTTAACAACAGGCACAAACTACAGAAGTACCGACAACAACTAACAACAATGCCTGGACCTAGGCATCTCACATACACAAAAGAGCACGACACATCACAAGCCAAATTCAAGTTCACGCGGGCTAAAGGCGCATTTGGATGGTGGTATTTGTTTGTGGAGTTTTGGCAAAAGCTCCCCAAAAGACCCTCATCCAAGCAACCCTAACAACATAACTAGCACACATCTCTAGACAGAAGGGAACAACACCCATCAGAAGGGGTGACAACATCTGCAGCCAGAACAGCTTCGAATATACAGGATCAGCTTCTTCCAACACCCTGCCAACACGGCTGAATCAGTACAGTGCAGTGTCAGATCAACATGACAACGCATAAGAAAGTATTTGTTACCTATTAACTCTTAATTTTATTCCTTTTCAATCACTGTAGCCAAGCAGAGAAAGTGTGTTAAACATCCTCAGACAATGAGGGTGACGACGATTGACATGTGGAAGGGAAAGGATGGCAGTGGCCAACCGGTGCCGAAGAGGAGCCTGGACACAGCGAGGAACTTTTCACATTTGTGTTACTGTGGTAGAAAATGTACCACATGAAAGTAAATCGTGGCAGAGGGCAAGTTACCTTGCAAACTGTAAGGGCTCTAGAGATAACATAGTTAGCAAACTCATCTGTCACTAAATCTCTGAAGCGAGGAAACCAGACCAATTCATCGACAATGGCGAACCGCTCTTTATCATCAAATACTTCTAGACACGTTTCCACCACATTGCTGCTATATCTTTGCCTTGAGAGTCTCACATAATTATGCCTGAAGCAGGATGCGATAATTGCCAAGTGGGATGGGTCTCTTTGTTTCAGGACGTCCTGAACAATGTAGTTTCTAAAAGGAAAAAAAGAAGAGAAATGGTAAGCCTTTCAGCTGTGATTATAAGATCACTAGATCCCAAAACTACTAAAGGTGGTACTAGAAGCAATAAATAATTTTGAGACAACAAAGGTCAGATACTGTCTACCGAAAAACAAGAGCACTGCTAACTCTTATCTTTATGAACTTCCATTCTTCCAATAGTTTTAGCCACAGCACTATCTGGTAATTTCTTTTGAGATAACATTAATTCCTGCCCAGTGCCCATATTGGAAGTTCTGAGATAACATCAATTCCTTTCCAGAAAATGTATGAATTAAACAACCTGTATTATTAAAAGTAAATATTGTAGATGCAGAACCTTACTATACAATTAACTCCATTTACATTCAAACATGAAGTTGAGATGGAAAATTCTTATGTACCAGATACACAGATGACTTCCATATGAGAACAAAAAAATGAGCTAAGCTTGAATTATCGGCTAAGAAATCTGCAGTCTACTTGAAAATATAAAAAATGTTCAGATTAATTAAACACAATCAGATAACAGTTTGCTGTGTTTGCATGGATCAGTTGTATATCATGGAAATTTAAAATAAATAGTTACCCAAAACGATGTTGAGCAAGGTCGTTGCTGCACCAAGCGATTTTTGACAATACATTATCCTTTGCTGTCCATTCGACATGCTCCAGACAACTTTGCAGTAGGGACAGTCCATGCGGATGAATAACAAGTGCTAGGCAGCTCGTAGCAATAGCATCAAAAATGAACTGCCAATAATAATGCAAAGTGTCAACGCATGAAACAAGAAAACCAGAGGAATTTCGGCTGTGGAAGGAGGAAACAAGCAAGATAAAATACAAGCAAGCATGCAAGACAAAATTTCAAGACGGCCTTCTTCAAGGTTCTCGCAGTAACATATGGAAGATGACACTGTTAACTAAAACAAAGATTTTAAGCAAAGATAAAATACCATGCACGTTAGGATAGGAACCGCAAGGACAAGTATTTGTAGCTCTCAAAATCTCGCTGTGCTGAAAGATTGCACACATGACCATGAACAGCAGCCAAAGTTTGCTCTCAAGTCTGGGCAAAGGTTCACCTTCTCTGTGATGGTGTTGTCCAATTGTTTCACCGCAATTTAAGCAACTATCATTTGTTTCAGAAGACACCCTTTGAGGCAAACGAACAGAACACATTACCTTGCTAACCCTATTCCCTTGAATATTGGCCTGGTGGTTCAGTTTTTCCTAGGTGATCAAGATATCCAAACATGCCCCAAACTAAATTAGTCTACCAAACATTGATCTTCCAATAAAATGTATTAAAGTAAAGCAACTTGAGAGCAACATACTCCTGAGCAGAGAGATTCTTGAGAAGGGTTCACGAACAATGCAATGTTTTATCAAGAGAAGAAAACTAACTTTCTGGTAAGACATGTATATACATAGTACATCAGTATATATAAACACAATGCCACAGCAAAACTATATCTTAGCTGTGTTCTTGCTCTGGATTGAGTAGCTTTATAAGCAACCACAAAATCTTGCACCAATGTTACTAACACAACAGAACCACACATTGGCATCAATTTCTGCACCAATTACAATCTGGATGGAGGAAGTGAATCGAAGTACCTCAGCAAAGTAGGGATCAGGAGCACACTGTACGAAGGCCTGCACCACCTTGAGTCTACTTGAATCCAAAGTCACAAGGCGTTCCCAGATCGAGGGAGCCATCCATGGCGTGATGGCATTTCTCACAAGCTGCAACGATCGCTCGGATCTGCAAGACCTGATCATGCCCACCACTTCATCTGACCTGAAATATACCAAACAATCTTGTTAACAGATTTTGCAACGGATCGAGAGGAAAAGAAACAGCGTCAGAGAAACGTGATGGGTGTATGTAACTAAACATGCCTGGCAGCACAAATCTTGAAAAACCTCTTGGAGTCTCGCGTGATTCTAGCGACGATCATGTCCTGGAGCCCATCGGCGCAGCTGCGGAGGACGAGGCCGAGCAGGCGAGTCCCGTGGCTGCTCTCGATGAGAGGGACGGCGTGCCGGACGATCAGCTCCGCGCAGGCGCCCCGGGCCTCGGGGAGTCCCCTGAAGAGCGTGTCGAGCACCTGTTGCTCGTTACTGGCGAGGTACCGCACGCAGGCCTCGACCATCTGCGTGCTGGCGGCCGCGCGGTCAGTCCACGCCGCGTCGCCGGGGAGAGGATCTCTATGCCAGGCGGCACGCGGGGGGACAGATCCCCCGCCGCGGAAGCTCTGGAGCGCAGGGGCCGCGTGGCCTCCCCCGAGACGATCCACCACGAAGCGCCATCCGTCGAGCATCTTGCGGTCGCCGGACATGCCCATCAGCGGCGGCGGCAGCATGCGCGGCGGGAGCATCGGTGGCTGCGGCGGCGGCGGCCCGTACAGGTACCGCTGCTGCTGGAAACTAGGGCGGTCGAGAACTGCCGGAAGCCGGAGGAGGCCGTCCGCCGGCTCCTCCGCGCTCTCCTCCTCCTGGCCATGGCGCTGCTCCTGGAAAGTAGGGCGCTCTAGAACCGCCGGAAGCGGGAGGAGCCCGTCCGCCGGCTCCTCCGTGCCCTCCTCCTCCTCCTGGCCATGGCGCCGCCCCTCCTCGGCCTCGACCTCCGAGCACTCGCGGAAGCTGAAGCGCGCCATCTCCCTCGCGATGTCCTCGAACAGCGTCTCATCGTCCCCCTCCTCCTTCGTCGCCGCTGCGGCGGCCGCCGGCTCCAGAGCCATGACCCTGGCCGTTTCTTGGAAAAAGCCGCCGCTTTTGAGCGCGGACGGGGAATCGGGAACGGGGGATTGCAGAGATAGGGCTGGGGATCGCCTTCCTTAATCTGAGACGGAATTTTTTTAATTCCCCTGGCCCGGATTGCTTCCTTCCTTGGAGAAGGAGGGAGGGGAGGAGGAGAGAGCAGGCAGAGAGAAAGGCGCCGCAGCTGGGTTTTGTGCGTCGGGATCCGTGGGGTTTACTTTTTTTTTTCAGTTCGTTCGTTATGGCGTCGCGCAAATGTACGGGAGGCCGAAGACACGGCTGCGTGGACGGGTCACTTACGTGTGGGCCCGGTACTATGGGGCACGGTATGTGGGGGATGGTCCGAGCTGTGGTGGTTGTTTTAGTTGCAGATTTTTTGAACAGATTCGTTGTGGATTTGATGGGTCTTTCACTCTTTGTTCTTCTAGAAGATGTGATAGTTTGTTCAGAATTTACTTTTAATTTTTGAGGAGACAAATGTATAGAAAATAAATGAACGTGATTCACATACACAAATTTGGATATCCTTGCATGAATGTTATTCACATACACAAATTTGGTTATCCTTGCCTCATAATGAAAATATGAATGGGATTAACATACACAATTTTACATATCCTCATTGCCCTGTGGAGACAATGTTGTATTTCAAAGGGTATCTTGCTTAAGAAGGAGTATAAAACTTTTTTTTTTCTAAAAACAGTTCATGTATATAAATGATCTACATGAAGACACTGCATATTTATTTCGAGATTTTAAGCAAGATCCATCTATGCTGGGAGATATAATGCCACTAATTATTTTTCTGAGCAGGCAAATCTTAAGCATCATTTGAAACATGATACATTATCTCTTAGAGAACAATGCGGTAGGTTTGCAATATCTCTCCACTTAATAGCTAAATTGCAATGCAATTTTGAACAAATCTATGACAATAATTTTTCTTTTACCGAGAGCATGTTAGAAGTATAATTGGTACCATAAATACCGAAGAATGTTTTGCTTTGGGAGACGAATATACAAATTTATATTTTCTAGACGACCGATCATCTGTCGAGCAACTGGCCAAACATCCTAGGTGGCAGTGGTGGGAAAGACGACGAAACCATGTGGGACTGGAGCATCGCCTGCGACATGCCTTACAAGTATTTTTGTTGGCCGCTAAGGCGCTCAAGAACCACCAGAAGCGGGATGGGGCATATCGCCCTTTCACTTCAATGCGAGATCCACAAAGTCGAACTCAAGATGTCTTTTCCTTCCACACATCGCCAGTCCGCACACGCTATTTCTCCTTCATCCCCTCATTAAGCACAATTAATAATATCGTTTTATATACTTCTTTGCATAAATGATAGCCCACCTTTGCTACATGTTCTCTATAAAAGTCTACCAATATGTTTTAGATTGTTGGATTGGAATCCACTTCCTATCTCCCGTACCGTTACTGCTATAGAGATGTCTAAAACCTAAATTTAGCAAGCCTTCCCTCACACACGCCGCCAGCACGCGCTTTCTCCTTCACCTCGATCTGTATGATGTTGATTGTATGAATTTAGATGACACAACCTTTGTGGAATATAGTTCCTTTTTTTATAACTCCACCAATCTTTTGGATCTTCATATCTGGATCTGCTTTTTATTTCCACTTCACATACTTGGTAGGCAAATCCCTTGAACCCTAGTCCCCATTTCCTCACGTGCATTGGCAGGTGGCATTTCTGTCCCTCGGAAACCTTCTGCTTGTCTCATATACCATACTAGAAACATACCCCACGCGTTGCAGAGGGAATCTTTTAATGTTTTTACTATACAAATAAAGAGATATAATACTATGAATATGAATTTGTTTACAGAAATATACAACATATCACAGTTGTCAAAAGGTTATATTATTTGACATGATTTTTTTGTATTTGATGATAAAAAGTAAGTGACATAGAAAATTGGATGATGAAAAGTAAATGACACGGATATGTTGCATGCAGGAATATATTAGATTTAATAAATTAGTTGGATGACATGAACATTTGGTTGGGTAAAAGAGTGAATGATGTGGATAGCTTGCATGTTGAGATAGAAAATAATTACTGTATTTAGTGGGATTTACTTTATAAGAGGTATAGATAATACGTGCAGTGACAAAAACTTCCTTTAGCACACGAGCACTAGTGATCTTTTTCAATCAAAAGTTTATTTTCAGATCTTGAAAATTCAAAAACATACACACATATATACTTTCTAGTGTAGCTTTCCATTAATTTTGAGTACACATCAGGATTTTCTTTCCGCAAATACACATAGAGCATCATATTTAGATGCATTGGTAGAAAAGATGGAGTAAAATGCATTTGATGTCCTCGAAGTTGTTGGTCATGCCCAAAACAGTCCCTAAACACATGATTTGCCTCAATATAATCCCGAAAATTGCTCTATATGTCCGTCTACGGTCCTAAATACAAATGGCTAGTGTATAGTGTTGATGTGTCAATAGAGGAAGCTCATTGTGGTCCTCCAAGTTACCGACGATGTCTAAAACTGTCCTAAACCTCCGGATTTTTTGTAAACAATGCAATAGATAACATCTATGAACGGAACAAAAAAGTCATCCAGGTCGCTCCCGCGAGCAACCGGCTGGCCTCTCGTCCCTCCTCCCCTCCCCTCCACCGCCGCCGGCACACGCCGCCAGGCAAAGCCTGATTCTTCATGCGCATAGGAGGGGCCTCAGGGGCGGCTGGCTTGCGGCAATTCATCTAGGATCGGAGGCGGGCGGGGCAGGGATATTCGGCGGTGTTTCGGCCCTCTTAGTGGGCTGCGGTGATGATGACGTGATGACGGCGGTGCTCGATTGTGTGGAGCTTGAAATGATGAAAATCCACACACTTTGTTTCCTATCTTTAAACATTATAATAGGTAATTTTCTGACTCATTTACTTATTTATGTGTGATTTATCGATCGATGTTTTCTGATCATGGAATAGTGCATGTAATTGCAGAGCCGATGCAGTTCATAAAATATCTTGCACCTTACATGTCAGATCATATTATGAAACTTATGTGTGTTTTACTTGGGAACTTTTTTACTTATACTATACTATGCTCAAATCCATAAGGTTAACAAAATAATACTAGTGCATGATCACCGATAATTTTCATAGGAAGGCTAATATTTATTTTGTTTCATTTTAATCTACATTTTTGTCAACAATTTCATTTTTCGTCTTGATATGATTTGTCTGATATATTCTTTTAATCTACGTGTAAATTAGCTAAATATGTGACATGGTATGTGTTGCATGCAAACTCCTTTTTCGTGGTTTATATGTAAAAATATATTGCATTGTTTTAAAAATGGAAATTCTGAGGTTTAGAACTGTTTTGGACTACGTCGGTAACTTCAAGGATCGTTGTGAGCATTCTCTATTTCCATGTAAGCGCTATACACTAGCCATTTGTATTTAGGACCGTAAATAGACATGAAGAGCAACTTTCGGAACTAAGTTGAGGAAAATCCTGAGTTTGAGGACTGTTTTGGACATGGTCAGAAACTTTGAGGACCGTAGATGCATTTCACTCGAAAAGAGGGCTTGGGATCGACCCCAATATTGGAGCAACACTGTCGAGGTAATACCCAAATGGGTAGGCCCACTTCATGGACATAATTAAGTCGACCAGGGTGGCCCATCAGTGATTATATTCACCAAGATACCACGTGATCCTGGAAGACAAGTGGAGATGAAGTCCCAGGTGGCAAGAGAAGGCCCAAGAAAGCTCCTAGAGGAGAAGACATGTCACACGACATAAAATGAGTTTGAGTGCAAGACAAGGCAACCTCTGCCAGAATAGTCTAGGACTCCATACCCGACCCGACTCGGGATACTTTGTAAACCCTAAGTTATCTCACTATATAAGGGTTGCCTAGGAGCGCCCTTATAGTCGGTGATCATTTCCAACGAACGCACCGAACCCTTGAGCCCGACACCCCTATTCGCCAGGTCGGCCGCAGCTTGCGCTAGGAACTTTGTGTATTGGTCCTACCATCCAGTCGGTGGCGACCGGCGGGGGCGGTGTCAGCATGACTATGCATGATGATGGATATCCCAGTTGCCTTGGCCTGGTGGTTCCATAATTCAAAGGCATATCAGCAAATATGGAGGGACATACCTTATTGGCACTAAGCATGTGGTGAGAAGGAGCAGGGAAGATGGTGGTTGCTGGTGGAGAGTATCATACGGCGCGGGACTACAAATTCATTTTTTCGAAATGGTGCGGGAGAAACACATTCATGTCCATGGCAATCAATCAATACATGACAATCCGCGTGGACTCGCCAATATATAGGACCAAGGCGGAGCCACGCGTGTTGCCAATATATATGTCTATGATAGGTCGACCTGTAGGTTGGAAACAAACATGATACTTAACTAGATGGCAGGAAAAAACCGTATTATGATGGATAACTAGATTTCAATCTGGCCTCAGCGTCTTGTTTAGTCAAAACCGCTACATTAAGAAAACTCCTAAATATAACTTTATCTCAATTAGTTTTCTCCTTGTTTAGGAGCAATCCATTTATTTATGCCTTCCGTTATAGTCTTTCTTAATTTTGATTACAATTCGGGATTTTTTTCCCGCAAAACACATAAAGCATGATATTTACATGCATTTATAGAAAATAGGGCTTAGGTACAACCCCAATATTGGACCAACACAGTCGGGTAATACCAAATAGGTAGGCCCACGACATGGACATAATTAAGTGACCAGAGTGACCCATCAGTGATTATATTGACCAAGATACCACGTGATCCTGAAAGACAAGTGGAGATGAAGTCCCAGGTGGCAAGAGAAAACCCAAGGAAGCTCCTAGAGGAAAAGACATGTCGCACGACGTCAAATGAGTTTGAGTGCAAGACAAGACAACCTCTGCCAGAATAATCTAAGACTCCATGTCCGAACCGAATCGGGATAGTTTGTAAACCCTAGCTTATCTCACTTATAGTCAGTGATCATTTCCATCGAACGCACCGATCCCTTCAGCCTGACACTCCGATTCGCCAAGTCGGTCGCAGCTTGCGTCAGGAACTGTGTGTACTGGTCCTGCCATCCAGTCGGTGGTGGGGTGGTGTCGGCACGACTATACACAATGATAGATAGCCAAGTTGGCTTGGTCTAGTGGTTCCATAATTCAAAGTCATATCAACAATTGTAGAGGCACCTACCTTACTGGCACTAAGCATGTGGTCAGAAGGAGCGGGGGGGCTAGTGGTGGCTGGTGTAGCGTACCATATACGGGAACTACACATTCATTTTTTCGGAATGATGTGGGAACTACACATTCATATCCATGGTAAATGGTGTGGGAGCTACACATTCATGTCCATGGCAAATGGTGCACGAGCTACACATTCATGTCCATGGCGATCAGTAATTACACGACAATCTACATGGACTCGCCAATATATATGACCAAAGAGGAGCCACGCGTGTTGCCAATATATGTTTCTATGATAGGTCGACATGTAGGTTGAAAACAAACATGGTACTTAATTAGATGGTCGAGAAACATCATATTTATGGTGGATAACTAGATTTCGAGCTGGCCTCAACGTCTTGTTTGGTCGCAACCCCTACATTAAGAAAACTCCGAAATATAAGATTATCCCGATTAGTTTTCTCCTTGTTTAGGAGCAACCCATTTATCTAGGCCTTCCGTTATAGCTTTCCCTTAATTTTGAGTACAAATCAGGATTTATTTCCGCAAAAACACATAAAGCATCATATTTAGATGCACTGGTAGAAAATAGGGCATAGGTACGACCCCGATATTGGACCAACACTGTCGTTTGGGGAATATCAAATGGGTCGGCCCACGACATGGATATAATTAGGGTGACCAGTGTGGCCCATCAGTGATTATATTGACCAAGATACCACGTGATCCTAGAAGACAAAGGGAGATGAAGTCCCAGGTGGCAAGAGAAGGCCCAAGCAAGCTCCTAGTGAAGAAGACATGTCGCACGACGTCAAATGAGTTTTAGTGCAAGACAAGGCAAGCTCTACCAGAATAGTTTAGGACTCCATATCCGAACCGACTCGGGATACTTTGTAAACCCTAGGTTATCTCTCTATATAAGGGTTGCCTAGGGGCGCCCTTATTGTCGGTGATCATTTCCAGCGAACACACCGGAACCCTTGAGCCTGTCACCCCTATTCGCCAGGTCGACCGCATCTTGCACCAGGAACTCCGTGTACTGGTCTTGCCATACAGCCGGTGGCAAGGGCGGTGTCGGCATGACTATGCATGATGATGGCTCCCAGTTGGCTTGGCCTGGTGGTTCCATAATTCAAAGGCATACCGACAACTATGAATGCACCTACCTTATTGGCACTAAGCATGCGGTGAGAAGGAGCAGAGGGAGGCTGGTTGTGGCTGGTGTAGAGTATCATATGGAACGGGAACACACATTCATTTGTTCTTGTAATGGTGCAGGAGCTAACATTCATTTGTTTTTGTAATGGTGCGGGAGCTACACATTCATGTCCATGTCAATCAGTCAATACATGACAATCCGCATGGACTCACCAATATATAGGACCAAGGCGGAGCCACACGTGTTGCCAATATATATGTCTATTTGGAAACAAACATGATACTTAATTAGATGACAGGAAAACACCGTATTTATGGTGGATAACTAGATTTCAACTGGCATGGACGTCTTGTTTGGTCGAAACCGCTACATCAAGAAAGCTCCTACATATAACGTTATCCCAATTAGTTTTCACCTTGTTTTGGAGCAATCCATTTATCTATGCCTTATAGTTTCCCTTAATTTTGAGTAGGAATAGGTATTCTTTTTTCTGCAAAAACAAATAAAGCATCATATTTTAGATGCATTGATAGAAAACAAGGCTTAGGTACGACCCCAATATTGGACCAACACTGTCGGAGGAATACCAAATGGGTCGGCTCACGACTTTGACCAAGATACCACGTGATCCTGTAAGACAAGTGGAGATGAAGCCCCAGGTGGCAAGAGAAGGCCCAAGGAAGCTCCTAAAGGAGAAGACATGTCGCACGATGTCAAATGAGTTTGAGTGCAAGACAGAGAAAGCTCTACCAGAATAGTCTAGGACTCCATATCCGAACGGACTCGGGATACTTTGTAAACCCAAGGTTATCTCACTATATAACGGTTGCCTAAGAGCGCCCTTGTAGTCGGTGATCATTTCCAACGAACGCATCGAATCGTTGAGCCTATCACCCCTATTCGCCAGGTCGACCGCAGCTTGCGCCAGGAACTCTGTGTACTGGTCCTGCCATCCAGTCGGTAGCCGGGTAGGTGTCAGCATGACTATGCACGATGATGGATATCCCAATTGGCTTGGCCTGGTGGTTCCAAAATTCACAGGCATACCGGCAACTATGGAGGCACCTACCTTATTGGTGCTAAGCATGTTGTGAGAAGGAGTGGGGGGAGGATGGTGGTGGCTGTTGTAGAGTATCATATGGTGCGGGAGCTACACATTCATTTTTTTCGGAATGGTCCGGGAGCTACATATTCATGTTCATGGCAATCAGTCAATACATGACAGTCCGCGTGGACTCTCCAATATATAGGATCAAGGCGGAGCCACGCGTGTTGCCAATATATATGTCTATGACAGGTTGACCTATTGGTCGGAAACAAACATGGTACTTAATTAGATGGCAGGAAAACACCGTATTTATGGTGGATAACTGGATTTCGAGTTGGCATCAGCGTCTTGTTTGGTCGCAACCCCTACATTAAGAAATCTCCTAAATATATCATTACCCTTGTTCGTGAAGAAGAATGCATATGATAAATCCATATGCGACGACGCTGTGATCTTCCTCAATCCCGACCCAAATGACATCGTCAATCTCAATGCTTTGCTTCAGAACTTCGGTCAAGTTACTGGGCTTGTCACCAACATTGAGAAAAGCTCTGTCGCCCCTATCCGCTGCGCGAACATTGACATCGGGAACATCCTCCTCAACTTCCCGGTCGCCACCGCTCAATTCCCGGTCAAGTACTTGGGCCTCCCCCTCTCACTAGGGAGGCTTAGGCGAATTGACCTGCAGCCCTACATTGACAAGGCGGCCTCGAGGCTCAACCCCTGGAAATCCAAATTCCTAAACAGGGCTGGATGCGACGCTCTCGTCAAGTCTGTCCTCACCGCCCTGCCGATCTTTCTCCTTACCGCCCTGAAGGCGGACAAGGCTACTATCAGGGCTTTCAACAAACTGCGTCGGGGTATGCTGTGGGCCGCCAAAGACACTGTCAGTGGGGGGGAGTGTAAGGTCTGCTGGACTAAGGTCTGCCGCCCCAAGCGCTTTGGAGGCCTGGGAATCCTAGACCTCGAGAAGTTTGCACGCGCCTTGCGCCTGCGGTGGCTTTGGCACGAGTGGGTGTCCCCCGACAAACCCTGGGTTGGAATGGAAACGCCAAACGACAGTGCAGACAGGGAGCTCTTCAATGCCGCGACTCGGGTCACCATTGGGGATGGGGAAACTGCAAAATTCTGGTCCTCCACCTGGCTTCACGGAACATCTCCCAAGTCCATTGCCCCCAAGATTTTTGAGGCCTCCAAGAAAAAGAACAGAACCGTCAGCAACGCACTCCACAACGTGAGCTGGACTACTAGCATATCGATCGTCAACTTCACCTTTGAGCACATCACCCAGTTCGTCAACCTCTGGGACGCCTTGCATGAGGTCGTGCTAACGCCGGACACCCCGGACTCCATCGTCTGGACCCTAACCCCTTCAGGCACCTATACTACTGGTTTGGCATACCAAGCACAATTCCTCGGTTCCACCGAGTGCTCTTTCCAGAACTTAGTCTGGAAAACCTGGGCTCCCCCGAAGTGTCGTTTCTTCGCCTGGTTGGTGGTGCAGAACAGGCTTTGGACCTCGGACCGCCTGGCTATTAGGGGCTGGCCTCACAACCCCCTATGCCAGCTTTGCAACTGCCACATGGAAACCGCAAGACACATTCTCTTCGAATGCCGGTTTGCTCGTCGAATATGGCGTGACGCTGCCGCTTGGCTCTCTTGCCCTTTCCTCCCCCAGACACTGGGAAGTGGCCGGGCCACGGTTCTGGATTATTGGCACGCCATCGCTAGAACCCCTACTGCTCACCCTAAAGGCCTCAGGTCGGCGGTTACCCTCATCACTTGGGAGGTTTGGAAGGAACGGAACGCTAGGGTGTTCAACAACAGCTTCTCCACGCCCACGGTTTTGATGCAGAAGATTAAAGACGAAGGGAAGAACTGGATTCTCGCAGGGGCTAAACACCTTGCTGCCATTGTAGCTTAATTACCATGTCGTGATTTACTTATTTATTTTCGGCTTCGGCCTCCTGTTTGCTTCTCCTATATCAATATAAAAGGCAAAGCTTTTGCCCGCTTCAAAAAAATAAATCCATATGACACTTTTTTCTTTCGACTGAATGTCTTAATGTGCTATGTAAATACAGATATTGCCCTTTTTTTTGCTTATGCGGCAGCAATTCAGGCAAATCCGTTGTTGCACTGACATGGGATGTCACTATTATTCGCAAGCTGGCAAGTTTCTCGTTTAAGGTGGTAGATATACAAAATCTTCAGACCCAATAGTTAAACTACTAAAGATCGAAAAGAATTACATGTTCACAAAGATTATTAATATGTTCTAGAATCTAAAATTATAATAGATTCCTGGAGTCTCCATTTTTTCTTGAGAACATGCATATATAATTTGATACTTTTCTAAGTGAGCATCAAGCATCGAATTGTAATATCACCACGAATAAATATACTTATTTAGCCATTCTATTTTTTTTTAGTTTTTTAGTCTTACACCTGCAACTAAGATCCAATCAAATTCCTCGCCGTCTTGCGAACATAATACTTAACTAATCCTTGTTTGTAAAGCATAACTCATATGTGAAAAACATATGCATACTAAATTTTGTAGATAACGTCAAGTAAGTTACTGCACTATATGAAGGCACGCTTCCTAAGTTGTCTGGCTTTTGTGGCTGCGATCGAGGAAAATAAACCGCTACCCTCGTGTTAGCAACACTAATTTTCCTGCAAATTGGTAGTTTTAGGGCTCATTTTCTCAAGAGTAAAAAACGGTAGATATATTGTACTTTTGCACTTAACGCTTGAATTATAATTGTGATGAGAAAAATCAATGTATACAGATGAATTATTAACATGTTTTACAGAAAGCTTACTAAAACTATAATTGATGTCCTAATTTGCGGAGACTCTAATTATCTTTGGGACTTGCATACACAAATTGATCTATTTTTGGAGATGATCAAATATGTAATTTTATTGCATTGACACGAATGCATACACATATTCAATCTTCTGTGTCTTTTTTACCTGTTTATTATTTCTACTGCCACCATGTCAAACCCCTCACCATAATTAATCCTTGTTTAAGAAGAAAATTGCAATTGTGAATCCCATATTTAGACATATTTTTTCTATTTCTAAGAAAATAACAAGTATATTAATGTACTATATGAAGACATATCGCCTATTTTGTCTCGCTCGTGATGTCGTGATTGAGGTAAGTCCATTGCTTCCCTGACTCTAAAGCGCCACTTTTGACTTTCCTACAAGCTGGCAAGTTTTAGTCCCCATTTTAAACGTGGTACATTTTTTTTTCGAGAGTACAGCATGGAAGATTTACAGTATGCTTGCAGTCGATACATAAATTACACTAGATATCGGAATATCTGTGTGCAGCACATAGAGTGTTAATATATTGAAGAGCATTGCATCATTTTTCTAAGGAAAACGAAGTACGGTAATGTACTATATGAATATGAATATGAATATGAATATGAAGTGATATTGCCTAATTTTTCTTACTCTTTTGGGTCTGATCGAGGTAAATACAAACACTGCCCTTACACGTGAACACCTCTACTTTGTTGCAAGCTGACAAACTTTATGTCTCACTTGAAACGTTACACGTTTTTTTTGTTGAGAGAACAACGTAGTAGAATCATAGTACCTTCGCACTCAATACTTAAATTACACTGAAGACCAAAAAACTACTAATATGTTTTACCAAGAGTATACGAAAACTATAATTGATGTCATAATTACAAAAACTCTAATTTGGTTTGAGAGTTGCAGATATAAACTGATATTTTCATGAGGATCGTCCAATTGCAATGCTTAGACACGAACATATACCATTGTCTGTCTTGTATTTTACCATTTTAGTGTTGCTCCTGCAAACCAATAACAAGTTAAACCTCCAGTCGTCTTGAAGAGGTCATGATTCTTAATCCTTGTTTAATTTAAGAAGAAAAATGCACTTGCGAAACCCATATGCAAACTTAACATTTTCTCTTTCTAAGAAAACATCAAGTACATTAACGCAAGTCCATCGTTGCCCTGACAAGGAAACACCACTACTTTCTTGCAAGCTGGCAAATTGTAAGCCTCATTTGAAATATAGTAATTTTTTTCCTGAGAGTGCAACATGATAATTTACGATATGTTCACACTAAATAGTTAAATTACACCTGAGAACAGAAATTTTTATGTGTTCGTGTTGAGCATTAATATGTTTTACCGAGAACACGCCAAAACTATAATTGGTATCATAAATACCAGATACTCCATTTTGCTTGGGGACATCCATATACAAAATCATATTTTCCTAAGCGTGGGTCAGGTATCTAATTATAATGCACGACACCTAGAAAAATACATATTGTGTGCTTCTATGTATTTTTACCTTTTAATCTTGCTCCTACGGCCGAGATCCAGTCAAATCTCTCGTCAATGTCTTGTTTGTGACGAGATTTTCTAAGAGGTCTCATCCTATTGTAGTCGATACTTAATACCTGTTTGATGAAGAAGGAAGCATATGTGAAACCCATATACAAACTTAATATTTTCTTTCTAAGAAAATGTCAAGTACATTAATGTACGAAAAGTCATTTTGCCTTCCAACCTCTAGTGATCCTATACTTTCAAAAGAAATAAAAATATATGTAAGTTCTAAAAACATCTGGAAAAATTTCTAGGTGTAGACTAATTCATCGTACAAGTATTTAACATTGTAATGCAAAACGATGCTCGCTGCTCGGTACCATGAATACGGAAGGCGGTGGTGTTGGTTATTCACCTTTTCTGTATCTATCGTATCTTATCAAACACCCTAAATATAGCAAATGGGGAGTAAATATGCACAAGAAAGATATAGTTGTTCTACAAATAGTATATCTCTTGTCACAAATACCATCCCCTTCTTCCAAAGATTTGTGTGCGCATAAAGATGGAGTGGGATTACTTTAGCACGGCCGCATGGCCGAACAATGTTGATCAAGACGAAGCGACTTAAGTGCTACGAAGAAATTGGGAGTGCAACATAAACCCGTTGCAGAAGGTGCTAAGATGGTGGCCCAAACTTGCATCCGTTGCAAAGCAGAGGCATCAAACTAGTTATAGGTTAAGAACAATGTTAGTGAAAAAATGTGATTAACGGGCTTCCTTCCAAGTTTGAGCGCTAGAGCACACTCTCACTTCCGCGTTCCTAGTAAGCTTGTTTAAATGTTTTGGAGATCTTTTTTTTTAATAACGGCAGGAAATGTTTTGGAGATGATCCAGCGAGCAAGGTAACGTGTGCAGCAGCAAACTGAATATGGTCAGCCTGTGCCCATGCGTTGCACAAAACACCACTTTCAACATTTTTTTGCGGTTTCCACCAGGTTCTAGTCTAATCATTATGTTTGCCACCAATTGGTCATCTAATCAGTTTATTAACCTCATTCCAAGCAAAATTGATACTTAGCCCTGACAACAAAAATATCCATGATGTGACACCATAAGCAAATCACAAAAAATAATAGTACTCACAAAATCATGATTTACAAGATTTAATAAAACTATATTGAACATTAATTGTGCATTTGAAATACGGAAAAAACTTTTAGATAGAAAAATTATAAATTCATTTTTATGTAAATTTTCTTAAGATCTTTTTAGTGCGTCGTGGATAATTATTTTAAAATATAAGCGTATGTTTTAAAGTAAAAAAATTGTTGTTAAGTGCATGAAAAAATTCAGAATTTTCAATGTACAATTAATCCTTCATGATTTTTTAAGTTCTTCCAAACAATTAATGTTTTAAATAGTTTTATTAAACCTTTTAAATCATGATTTCATGATTTATTGACGTACAATTATTTTTTGATTTGCAAGGATATTTTATATGTAAAACAATATAGACTTACGATGGAGTCTACATATTTTGACAACAATCGAACCATTGACATTTTTGATTTGCAAGGATATTTTATATGTAAAACAATATAGACTTACGATGGAGTCTACATATTTTGATAACAATCGAACCATTGACATACATGGTTAAGTGTTAATTTTGCTTGCTATGGAGTTAATAAACTGATTAGACGATCAAATAGTGTAAAACACAATGATTAGATCATAACATAGAGGAAGCCGCAAAGAATTGATGGATGTGGCGTTTTGTGCAACGCAAAGAGAAGAAGATGGTGGAACCTGCAATTTCCTTTGTGCTCCTAGCACGCTCCTGATTGTTTATCCTCACTCTGACACTGAAGAGACTACAAAGACTTTCTCGCCCTCTGACTACCCGGCCTACAACCCTAGTGAGCAGGCTAGCTACGACATCTACGAGGCCTTCCCAAAGACTTCGCCTCGAAGGAATTCCCAAGATACGTAAAATCTTCACTCTACCAAGATTTTTCACCGTGGCTGAGAGGAACAAATGAACAATGCTTCGGCCTGTGCTGGGTTGGAACGCAGCAAGGACAAGAAAATACCCTCCTCAGTAAAACCAAATTATTACCAGGAATTTTCACAAAGCACCGGACTAACAACAGTATCAAGCAGGAACACCAGAGATCACACACATCGGCTGTCTGTAAAAAGGTTCAATTGACTCATATATCCCAAAGGGTTCCTCTGTTCCTGTTCGACCAAAAAAGGTTTGGATTTACCAATATACCCAGACACGGTTGCAGCATTCAGCATAACCATATATCCATGAACAGCTGAACCAACCAAGGTAAAACTTATGAGATGGGACGACGACCTATAACACTTTCTTCACAGTATAACGGAGGTAAAAAAGACGGCAAGCAAAGGCGACCACAAGTTTTAGCGTTCTTTGCTCCAAGAGAAACCGAGCCATAGCAGCAGCACCACAACCACCACCAGGTGCCCCTCAGTTGGAGCTGGCACCGAAAACCCTGATCCTCTCGTCGATCTTGGCGTTGCAGGTGGGGCAGCGGACCGCGCCCTTCTCCTCGTGCTGCTTGTTGCAGCCGACGCACAGGACCTGGTGAGCACACTGCAGCAGGATCACGCAGGCCTCCTCCCTCTTGCAGATCACGCAGTCCCTGCGACGGCCTGGCCTCTGGACAAGCGGCTCCTGCGGCCTGTTGGATGCGGGCGGTGCTGCCCTCTGGTTGCCCTGCTTGGGTGCCCGCGCTGTATTTCGATCAGTCATGGCAGGAGGGTGGGTTGATGGAACCATTCGCCCATTTGCACCCATTGACTTCTGCAGACGGGATAGTTCATCCTGGAGCCTCCGGAGATCATCTTTGTAGCACTGGGACTCCACTTCTGTTTTCCGGCGGATTTCTTCTAGACGGCGATCAGCATCAGCTTTGGCAGACTCCCGCCTTCCACGTTCCTGTTCCGCAAGTGCCAGGTTGTCTTCTGTGGCCTTTGTGTCTTCTCAAATTTTAACCTGCAAACCAGACACATGTTGCAAACAAATCTGTTAGACAACCGAGCCAGCACGATGAAACCAATACAGTACATATCAGCACTAGCTACATTTCATTCCATCATCGACATAGCTTGTTACCCAAAATATGCAAAAAAATGCAGAGTGTTAAATATATCAATGCTAGCAATATGAATTATAGACCGACAGAATGAATTCTTCATTTATGCATGTGAAAAGTAGAGAGGAAATGAAAGAACCAATGAACAGGAAAGAATCAAGTGATGTGATGTTTTGTGGCAAAGAAAAGAACTGTCGACAAAAAGGTATAAGATCAGTCCCATAAATAGTTAAATAATACTTAGTTATTCTACACAATATTTTCAATACTGAACATGTTCACACAGAAAATGCATAGAAAAAATATCCTTCAAGATATGTAGGCCTAGCACGGCATGAAAATTTGATGCACCAAGAGAAGATCATTAATGGAGACTTTTAAGACATGCAACTGATAAATCAAGAAAATGAAAACTGAGTTCTGAGTAGATATATACAACAGGTTGAACTCGTACGCCCATGGCATTCAAAAATCAAGTTACAGTACAAAGTATTTATGTAGATGATGGATTAATCAGTTATACTCCCTTCGTCCAATAAAGGATGTCTCAACTTGATCAAAATTTGGATGTATCTAGACATGAATTAGTGTATAGATACATCCAAATGTGATCAAAAGTGAGACATCTTTTGTTGGACAGAGGGAGTAGTACAATAAACCAGAAAACAAGGAAAAACCTATTTGAAACCCTCAATAGGGAACTCCGAGATACGTAAACTAGTTCAATTGCACTAATGTAATCTGCATTTATAATAAAATCTGGTGGAAATAGAGAATGAAAGGTTTGCAATAAGAGGCAAAATTAACATGAAGGTAAGAAGCTTGAAATGTGGAGAAAAATCAAACATAACTAGATATATCAAATTCCCCTAGTCAAACCTGCATATACTGGGTCCTGGGATGCAAAGGTAGGAGCTAGGATAACTAACCACATTATGGCCTTGTTAAAAACAGCATTATATTAAGCTGCGTACCACTTTGAAAAAAAAACTTGAAAGAGACTGCAGTGTTAACCTTCCGAGTATAATGGAACAACTGCTAAGTTAGTATTTTAATTCTGAGGAGCATTAGAAGTCACATAGATAGCATTAAGTATGTTCTCAGTGTGGTATCTTACAGTAGTACAGCAATAAATATAAATCAAAGATGGCAAAAGCCATAATAGCACCCAAGTCTGTAACGTAAAAAGAATCAACAATTTAATAGTTAACAAAATAAGGCTTAAAACAATTCTGAGTTAGGAAACTGCCCAAAACAAATTATATTGGCTTAACAAATGCCAAGTTTCAGAGCACAGACAAAGTTTGATAAAAGGCATGTGCAAAATTCTAACAAAACACACAACTTAGGCATGTTCTTTTCCATGTACTTCTCTAAGATAGACCTCAGATCAGGATGAGACGAAAACCCTGAGTTATGTCGTAAGGGCCGCCCCCTTTCGAGCGCAATAAATTTACCGAAAAGCTACCATGTAAATCTAGGTTACTCCCTCCGTCCCAAAATAAGTGTCACAAATTTGATAGAAAGTGGATGTATGTAGACACTTGTCCACTTTCTATCAAATTTGTGACACTTATTTTGGGACGGAGGGAGTATATTTTTTCCAACTATCAAATGATTCTAACTAATTTGATGATTTAAGCAAGCATATTTGGTGCAGAAAATGAGGCAACCAATCCAACGGGATTCACATGGTTACCTGGGAGGCTGGGATGTGGTACAACCAGCCAAAGAAGACAACAATACACGTCACACCACAAGCAAGAAACTAATGTGGCATGGCGGCAAACTTATTATATGTGCTGTTCATGAATCAAGACTGGATGTCACGACATTATTATCAGTATCAATTTTATCAAAAAATGCATATGATTCGGACTAACTAGACAATCATTAGTAAATCATGTAATAATTCTGGCCCTAGCAGAAACGCAAAAAAGTAGCAGTTACTGAGCAATAGCTCACAGTTATGGGTGAACGCTGATGCTGCCAGCTGCATGAAACCAAAATTTCAATAAGAACTCTAATGTATGATACCAATGCAGATCAATATGTAGCAGGGAAGTGCAGTAACTACCAGTTAGCACCAACAGAAGCGTACATAATCAGTGATCATGTTTGTTCACTAATAAGAACAATCATGTTGTCTAAATCGTACAAATTGAAATTTCCAGTTTAAAATACCATGGGACATCCAGAACAATTAAATATTTGACTTCTTAACAAATGTGGCTTTTACCACCAGGCTGTCAGGATTATTACTAATTTATTAAATTTTATGTTGCCAAGATGACCAACTGAGCACGTTACGTGGATACGTAAAGGTTACGTCCCTACTGCAACTGTAAATGATCTAAACGCTGCAAACTCTCCTCGTAGGAAGGTTGTCACCTATGACTACATGTTAGCAAATACTCCCTCCGTATCTTAATATAAGACGTTTTGGTAGTTTAAATTAAGCTACCAAAACATCTTGTATTTAGTTACAGAGGAAGTAATAAGATAGATGCACATGTCGATTATGGCAGTAGAGCGACAGTTATGATGTACTGTGGAAATTCATTCTCACCTCCATATTTTTTATTGACTTGTTGACCCCAGCAAGCTCCTTGTCTGCCTGTGTGATCTTTACCTTGCATTCAGCGATCTCCTCACGCAGCTTCGCTTTTTGGCGCTCCCACTGCTCAAGCTTTTTGCTATCTTTCTTTTCTTTCCTTAGCAGGACCTGGCATTGCCGTTCAGTCTCTGATGCACTCAGCTTAGCGGCTTCCATCTCGGCGCGTATTTCTGCATTTTCCATTTCCAGCTTCTGCACGCTTGCATTACTTTTGTCAAGCAACCCACTCTTCTTCTTCAGCTCCTCCTCCAGATCGGTGAGACGCATCATCGTCTCATCCTCCATCGCCTGCTTGTCATTCTTCCGCCGCTTGTTATCGTCACGCTCCATCCGCAGCACACGCAGCTCGGTGAGATCATTGCCTAGCTTGCGAGCAGCCTGTACCGCCTTCTTCTGGGCCCACTCCTTGCGCTCCTTGAGAAGCTCCTCCATCTCCCGCGTCTGTTTAATGAGGTCACGCACCATCTCGTTCTTGGGATCAGGCTTCTCAGCAGGAGGATCCTTTTTGTCAATGTCCAGCGACTCAAGCTCTGTGACGACAGACTCGATGAGATCCTCAGTGGAGACCTTCATAGCAAATGACTGCTTGGGCTGTCCATCCGGGACCGAACTGCCAGACCGCAGCCATGTGTTCTTGACGCAGGAGGAGTGGCCAACCGTGCTGTCAACGTTGGCGCGCATCCCAAGACGCATGAAGGTTTCAGGATCAAACATGTGGTTTTGTGGTTCCGCAGTGGCCGTGGTCGCATGGTACTGGCAGTGGCCACTCTGCCCTGGGGCAGCCGCGAGAGGGATAAGCCCATCTGTGGGCGACTTATCGGTGAAGGAGGCTCCCATGTTGATGGCCTGCTCGAGGCGGAGGTCGTTGGAGAGGAGGCACCACATGGCCTCGACGCGGGAGAGGGTGGGGCGGCTGCTCTGAAGGAGGCAGACGAGCCCCGCTAGGGAGTACTCCTCGAGGCGGCGGAGGTCAGCGAACCCGCCGGCGGAGCCGGCGAGGTCCGGATCCGAGAGGAAGGAGATGGCGTTGGCGACGATGTTAGCGACGGGGTCGTCGAGCTTGCCGTAGCAGTGGCCCGCGCGGAGGACGGCGCGGAGCGCCGCATCCTCGGCATAGCCGCGGTCGGCGAGGTCGGCCAGCGCCGCCGCGTAGGCTTCCTCCAGCTTCTTGAGAAGGCGGTCCTCCAGCTCGTCCGCCGTGGAGCGGCCCCACGGAGATACGTCCTCGGAAGCCGGCGCGGACGGATCGGGATCGGGATCGGTGGTGGGGTTCAGGGCGAGGGCGGCCGCTGGCGTGCGGACGGGGCGGCCCTTGCGCGCGGCGCGGGACCCCCGCTCGCGGGGCTGGCCGGCCATGGGAGGGGAGACGGCGGCTGGTGGGGTTTAGGGTGGAGGCGATCGGCGACGGGATCGGAGTTAGGGCGGGGTGGGCGGCGCGGATAGCCGGATACCACGTCGATTGGTGTGCGCAAATGGTGACCGGGTGTGGGGTGGAATGGTAACGGAAGAGGAAGCCAAGGCCAAGGGGAATCGCTTCATTCTGGGCTCGATGGGCTATGGGTTTAGGGCTTTCGTGCGACAAGCCCCACACAGGCTCACCATACCATAGCTGCCAAACCTATGAACTATAACCTCTCACCTTTTTTTCCTCCTAGAGCCAAAGATCATAGTTCTTCACAGGTTTCACCCATGAATTTTGCTCGCCACCTGTCAACTAACTCATGCGAAAATGTGACCAATTTCGTGCCGCTACCCGTAGTTGACCTTGCTTGTCGACCAAGAAAATTAGGCGGGAAAGTTATCTCGGGAGGCGAGGAGTTGTTGTTTGTTATTTATTGTTTTGGAGGTACTTGCGTGATTACCAATGGAAATACGTTCCTTACCAAAAATGACTAGTTTATTTTTCAAAACGACATTTTTTATTTTTCCCTTTTAGTTTTAGTTACTAGGAATAGAATGTAAAGTATTATATTTTGAAATACCCTAGTTGGATAAGCGGTGGAATTGTATGCATATGTAGTGGAGGTGGAAATCAGAAAGTAAGAAACACAAGTGAGAAAGGCTTTGCCTGTGAGATAAGACGGGTTAGGCTACTTGTTTTGAGATATGGGGAAGGACCGTCATAGAAAGGTCGACTTGTCGCTTTTAGATTGTTAGTAGTTTTTTCCTCCTTGCATTCATCTTTCTTGCCTCTAAACGCTAATTTGTTAGCCGTGTTCGTTCATATTACTTCTCTCATGACCCACCACCCACAAGCAATAAGGCAATACTTTGTGTATGATGTAAAATGCAAGTGCTTAGAGTTGCACTTAAGAGATAATTCAGTCCTTTTTGCTATCTAGACAAGCATTTGGTGCTTATTTTCTAAGGATGATGTTGAATTAGAAATAGGCACCCACGCGGCCACGCTTAGGAGGTGCTGATGCATTGGCTCAACTTGTGTTTATTTATGTTATTAATTGGATACTAAATAGGTATCATTTCGGAAAGCATACGATAAAATTCTCTAACTCGACTGGCAATGCACAAATATATCTTCGGATTGGTTGGATATAAATGATACATTATATCATTTTCTAGTGTAACCTTCTGATGCTCTAGTCCGCAATAAGTCCCGTAACAAATCAACTGCTACGGCCTTAAGTCATAGTACACCTTCAGACATTTATTTAGGATCAGAGCGAGTACTAAAGTTAATAGAGAAATAATGATCAAAGTTGTGTATTAGAAACTTAGCTTATGTGAAATTTTCTTATTTTTGCTTAATAATATTTCTCCTTTGTCTCCCCTAGATCTACAAAATTCACGTTCATATTGTTTTATTTTTCCTCTTTGAAGGGCCATGACTAAAAGCCACGAAGCTCAAACATTTTGTTTACTTGTGGTTTGACGCAGATTTTGGGTTGAAGCAGGCCAGAAAGTATAAATCTTTCTTTCATGTGGACTTGATGTTTTTTCTCCGATTCAAATCTTATATGATTTTAGTGCCAAGTTATAGTTTTGGGAGGTGGTTGAAGCCTTCCTGAACATGAACTGGCAGTTAAATCGTAGTGTTGTTAGTAGAAAGTTGACTACCTTTTTTAATCAATAGCTCTGTGGTGCAGATTTTTAGTAGGGGTAACATGATTTGGAAAATGTTACTGTTTTTAGTAGTAGAAAGTTTGTTGAATATGACAACAGGAACACATGCGCATCGTTGATCGCGAAGAGTAAACCGGAGGAATGTAACCAATTTTCCTGATTTTGAATATTAATGTCAGTTTATTAAGTAAATTCTATTGAGCATTTGGTCATCCGCCGAGCACAAATGGAAATCCCTGCAGAACAGCCCAAAAGAGTATCACGGAATTTGCAAAAACAATATAGCTTTAAAATGAAGTTCATTCACATATGGATGATGTTTTAATATAGAGGTACTGCTTTGTTCATTTTACAACACCAAACAAGAGCAAGACAGACACGGAAACTCAGACAGACCAAAAGAAAATGGTCAGGGCAATCGATGAATTTTAGCCTTGCTCTCCATGGGAACAATGTGGTGACACCAGACTTCTGATAGCTACATTTTTTGCAAGCTTCAATACGCAGACTCATCAGGTTTCCTCAATTTAGTTTTGCTTTGGTGGTGCAGCAGGCCAGCGGCTGAATCTGTTGTTGATGCTCCGACGACAAGCACACTGAGAGCAAGCTTACAAAAGAACAATTAACAGAACCAAAATCTGAAAAAATAACAGATGCTCAGATTAGAACGTGCCAGTAGTTTGTAGCTGTGCCAAACATAATGTAACAACGCCTACTAAAAGTCAGTTTAAGGTAAACACGACGCAGACTGCTAATGATTTATGTGTGCAGCACATATAGATTGAACACTGGTAGGAAAAGCATTTTTTCACCTAAAAAATACTACCTCTGTTCCAAAATGTAAGCCTTTTTAGCAAGCTAAAGTAGCTAGCTAAAAAGGCTTATATTATGGAACAGAGAGAGTACTTAATTAGTGGATGGTGAGAAAAGTTGCTTAATTTCATACAAACACAAGTATAAATCTTATAAAAAAATTCTTACCTGTTTTACACTACACTTTTTTTTCGATAAAAACAGAGTTGCAAAAAAACAATATAGGGAAAACAATTTTTATGCTAACCTGTTTCTCAGCTTTTCTCATAAGCATCTTCCCGATGACCACCATTCTTCCATTCAGTTTCATCATCGGCTTCTCCCCTTTCATCATTTTCACCATCGCTTTCACTCACTGTCTCCCACTCAGAGTCATCAGCCTCTTGGCCAAATGCATCACTAGCATCCCCCTCACAATGGATTCCCCCATGTTTCAGCGATGATTCCCTGAATAACCAAGCAGCACGCATCTGCTTCTTTACCAACCGCTCAGCATAATCAGGAACCTTGTTTTGCCTCAAGGACAGATCAGGATCACTGGACTGAGAGCATTCATTTATGAAGAGAATTGCATCCAGCAGGCTCTCTTTTGCTAAACCGAGCATATCATATGCTTGAGCTCTTCTCCACAAACTTTTGGCATGTCGATTCAAAGGACTATGAAGGCACAATGCACGGGTAGCATCACTGATAGCAGCCAAAGGTTGCTGCAGGAGAAGATAGCACTGAGCTCTGTTGCTATGGAGCACCACTCTTTCTTTCTTAGATTTCATTGGACACAATGCAAGTGCTTCAGAGTACTTCGCTGCAGCTCCTTCAATATTTCCTGAAGAGAACAGAGAATTTCCTTCTAACTTTACAACCAATGCTGCAGCTTGTTTTATATGAAGATCCTCTTTCGGCATATTCTTTTCTGATTTCAGCTTCTGCTTGAAACTCAAGAGTTCATCAATTTCTTGTTTGGTGTGACTGCTAATCGAATTCCGCGAATTCCCATTTTGTTGCATACATTCTTGGAGGACTGTGACAATAGTGTCACCAAGCCTTTTGTAATCACCGAGTGTGGAAATATCTGCTAAATCTATCAATGTTGGGGCGATTTTATCTATAACCTGTACACAGAGAAAAAGTGACTAAAGCTACAAAAAAACAAAGCTTCACAAATAAGTATAGGTTGCATTCAAACTGGACTACAGAGATAACTAGGTGCTTTTGGGCCAATAATCAGCAAGAATAACCATTCGGAACTAGCTTCAACAAACAAGAAAGTGGCCAACATAGCTTACAGCAAACAATATCTGAAATGCTGAACAGTTTGACATAATTGTACCACTTAAAACAGAAAATAGATGCAGCATGCCACTTCCTAATACATAATTGAAGCTGAATATCAGTATTCAAAATTATCAGAAGTTGGTAGATCAAAATACTCAGCTCTTCATTCCCTGAAGAATTATGTAACTTGCATTTAAGTTTAAGGAAACTAGTGTTACAAGTCCAAGGAGCAGCACATGCTTCTAACTGTCTTGAACTGTATCAAACAATAGTGCCATCAAGTTATTTCATAGCCACTTAGCGTGGATATGTCTGCTAAAGGTACCGTGCACAGGGAAAACAGTGACCAAAGCTACAAGAAACAAATCTTAACGAATAGTTATAGCTTGCCAGTTCCTGGTATATAAAGTGAATCTTACATATGTTTTTTAAATTTGCTAGATGTGGGTAGCTCAAATACTCCTTCCTTCTATAAATGCAAGCCACTTCATATTTTGAGTCTAACTTTGACCATCAGATAGACCAACAAACGTGAGTTATATGCCACAAAAGGTATGTCACTGGATTCACTTTTCAAAGAAGTTTTCAATAATATACTCTTTTTTTTAAAACGAATAATATACTTTTGATGACATATAACTCATATTTTTTGGGTCAAACTATTAGCCAAAGTTAGGTTCGAAGTATGAAGTGGCCTTCTATACCTCCTAATGTTTATGAGGAGTTATTTCATTTGCATTTAAACTGTAACAAAATTTCTTGTTATCAAGTCCAAGGAACAACATGTACTTGTCAATGCCTTAAAGTTCAAGCAATTCAAAAGAAATATAAGCTGGGCCTCTTCAATTAGGATATGAGAATGCGCAACAAGTTATTAACAAACACACTAAATTAAAATTATTGGTCATGCTGAAGTAAAATGTGGATGTCTTACCTTATGATATGTACTAGGATCCTGCACTAACCACAGTAGACAATCAACGGCCATGTATTGCCAGTCATCTGAAGACCGAGCAATGTTGCATAAAGCTTCAAGGACACTAGAAATACTAGCAACATGGCCTCGGCCAAGCTTGCTCTGGCAGATTGTTCTTAGCAGACCAACACCAGCAGGTGAGTTCTCATTCACAAGTCCACCCCACATACCAGGTAACTTAGCTAGAAATTCAGGCTTGCAGATATCATGGAGAAACTCAGGCTTAAATGCGAAGCAGTTTATGAGCTGCAAAGACCAGCACTGCAGTTGGCTAGCCCATTCCTCAGCTTTCCGAGATTCCATTTCAGCACCACCCATGCCACGTGTAAGAAGATCACAATGGTAGCCAAGCCTCCGATCTACGAATTGGTAGAAGTGAGAGTACACAATTTCAAGAGAGCTTGAGGCAAGTTGAATGGCAAGTTCAAGTACTTCTCCATGATCAGCAACAGCAGGGAAAGTACTAGGATATGTAGCCAAATGCCCCAGAGCTCTAACAGCAACTCTTTGCTCCACCCAAGTCAGCCTACCTCTCAAGAGTTCAACTAGCGGAGGTATTACTCCAGCACGAACAGCACGTTCTGCAAACTCCTCCATATTCATCGTATAGGATCCAATAACATGCGCCGCATAATACGGGATGTAAATATTCTGATCATGTGAAAGCCAGCGCCTGTTTTTCAGGCCCTTCCATATTACAGCTGCCATGCACTCAAATATTCCCAAGTTGATGAACTCAGGGTCATTTGGGTGTGCCATTGCAGTGTTCCAAAGGCCACTAATTGGGAGAACTTGGCCATCATCATCTTGGGAAGGAAGTTCTCTGAAGAATTTCAGCACACTTGCTCTTCGTTTGCTAGGGTTTGCCTCCTTCATAACACAGAAGAAACATCCAGGATAAGGGCAATCAGATGGTAGCTTATCCATTACAAGAAAATAGTGAATATTATCCACTTCTTTATTCAGATCCTCCAAATCATACTTCAGAGTTCAAACTGCATCAATGAACAATAGCATCAGCAAACAGGAGAAAAAGAAGTCCTTCAAGGAACACACAGTCTAACAGGCCATCTAATAATGCATGATCAGAATATAGAAAGAAATCGGAAGTACCAAAGAACTACAGCATGCCTGCCAGCCTATCTTTTATAGCAACTCCAACAAATTAAAGTGGTAACTACGCGACGTTAACTGATAAAAGATTACCAACACATTTATAGCAACTCCAACAAAGTAAATTGAAGTTCACTCAACTTTCCTGATATTACATGGGACATGTTCTCTTTATTTGTGAACCCTAAAACGTGGTTAACGGGGGAAGTTCCCTCCCTTAACTGCGCACTTTTTAGGTAGAGGTGGGGCACCACCTACGGAGGCTGCGCGTCGAACGCGGATGCACGAGCTCACACGTACGCGCTCTAGCCAACCACACACTGCTCGGTTCTCATTTGTGAACTCCAGAAGAGTTTAAGACCTACCGAATATGAATACTTGTTATAATTTTTTGAGGTAACTACTCATTTATTTCCTAGTAATGATCCCTAGAATTCCTAGGCGAATTCCATGTAGGCATGTAGCGACAGAAAATGTACACTAAACTGGCAAGGACGTGACAGAAGTAGTGAGTTTAATTTAACCTGCAGTAGTAACCACATCAAACTATGTTCGGAGGCTCATCTATCTTGTAACCTATTAACCTCACATCATTGCTATACCCCTAGCCAGCTACTCCGTAATCTCCCAATGAATAAAAGAATCTAGCTAGCGTCTGAATCTCCCAGCAGGGGGAACCGCCATGGAACCAAAGAACAACAGAAGAAAAAAAATCGACAGCGAGCGAAATTGGCACACTGAACTGCACTGGAGCAACAACGTTGTGTTGCCTCCCCGTTTAATCGTTTATCAGGACGAACCGAGGCCCCCGGGGAGAGGACGCACAGGTGACAAGCCCAAACCCTACCTCGCCAGTCCACTCTCTCTCTCACTCCAACCAAAGCAAGGCGCGCCCCTGCCGCCCCCAGGAACTCGCATACAGCTGGAATACGGCAGAGGATTGGAAGTGTGTAGGCGGTGGGGGAGGGAGGGGAGCAGAACGAACCGCTGAGTCGGCGCCGGCGACTGGAGCCCGCCCGCCCGACCGACTGGCCACGGGACGGAATCCCCGAATGTAGGTCTGGATGGAGGCGGAGGCGGGGGCGGATCGGGGGCTGGTCTTCGGGAGGCTGCTGCTGCTTGATTTGGTTTCCGGTATGATTTGATTTGATTTGGTTTGAGAGCGAGTGGGGGGAAGGGATGGGATGGAAAGGAAGGAGGAGGCGGGGCCTGAAATTATCAGTGCGGCGTGTACCCCCAGTGTCCTTTGTGTCGAGCCTGCCTGGAGTCTGGTCCAGTGCCTCCGTGCGTCTCCACGGATCTCCCGGTTTTACCCCTCACGACACGGGACGGACGGTGTGGAGTGCGTTGCCGTCAATACCTCCGCCACGGCCGCCACTGCAGACACGGGATCTGGAAGATCTGCCCTCAACTGCACTATGGATGTGCTCAACTTCGACTAGTGGATACGCTCGTATGCTGGCGAGCTCAGTGAGAAGATGACAGTCCCTAGTTAACTGAACCCTTCTGCTGCCCTGTTGAATAATCAATTTCTATGTGCTTGTGCAACTCCCGCCGCATGCGCATCGGTCGGGCATCGAAAGCCGGGCAACAAAGCAATCTGACAAGCCGGACGTGTTACCCACTTATCCTAGCTTATAAATACTTTCGGTGTAAAGAAGCTCGTCTCTACCGAGAACCTGAAAATGAAAATGAAGAAGGGTAGTTATACTTTGAGGTTTGATGTTGGTGTTTCTTATTTAGGTCATTTTTTACAGGTTTATAAATGTAAAACAGAAGATTGTAAAACACAGAAAATGTAAGGAAAATATTGTTTAGATAAAACACAGGAAAAATGTCAGTCATCCTACACACTTAAGAGGTTGGATTAATCTAAAAAAAAAAGAGGTTGGATTGAATGTTCAAATACCTAAGAAATTATAGAAATCCAATCCATAAAATGTTCTTAACATCATTCCTTTAAACCAGAGATAACCCATAGAAAAAAGTTAAGGATTGGAATCCTATGAAACTCTTTTAAACTCTTTACACAGAATATTCTTTAATGAAAGACGGCATTTTTGTACTATGTTAAAAAAACTATCGCTACCTCAAGGACGAAAATCTCGGTTAGGATAATATCAGAGTGCCTGAACATGGGGTGCGATGATACTTGAAATTTAAAAATAACACATGTCCGAAAGCAATTTCACATCAATCATCTTCAACATAAAGATGGGTTCCACAAAAAATTTGTTAGAACAAAGGCATTAGAATCCAATCTGGTCACCACCTCCTATTTCAAAAAATAAAATCCAGTCACCATCTCAGTCGTCAACATACAATAGGACAGTCTTGTTCATGAATACGGGCACAATACCACCGAGCTGTTCTACTCTGGCTTATTCTCGGTGTACAAAAAACTCCCCAGCATTAGCTCATTCAAGGACAAACGATTTTCCCACGGTGCAATGAAGTACTGGTACAATGGTACAAGCCAGCGACCCTTGCGCCGGAAAACGGCTTTGACAAACGACAACGCAAGGTAAGAACACAAAGAGCAGCTTTGGCAGTAAGAATGAAGGATGGCCAGGCAGGCCAACACTGTAGGACTACTCCTCGGCCTTGTCCTCCTTAGGAATGTGGAAGCCTTCGATCTTACTTGTAACCTCCTCCACACCAGCCTTCGGTTTACCATTTGCAGAGACTGCCTCTTCGGCGTCTGTGTTAGCTGGGCTCAGCTGCCAGATCCGGATAGTGCCATCTTCTGACCCTGACGCATATGATTCACCTCCAGGTGCGAACCGGACGCAGTGAACTGGGCCATGATGTCCTTTGTTACAGGCTGCACAATCAGAACAAGAATATCAGTTGTGCCAGGATAAATATTACTTAGTATCAGTTATGGAAGAAAAAAGAATCAAATAAGAGCAACAACGATCAACAAGCAAAGTTCTGAAAATATACAACCAAAGACAACCAAACCAATAGCATTACAACACTGCAACATAAATAGATCAGATGGTCAATGCATCAGGATATAAGAAAAACACAACAAGCGACTACACGCCTACAAGGTGTTGTCGTGAAAGAAATCCTGCAGCAGTGGAACAACTTCCACTGCATGGTTTTTTTTCGGAGTTAATGGTAGTTGTTCCACTGCATGGTTTTTTCAGAGTTAATGGCAAGTGCAACAAGAATGATCATAGAGCAAAAGCTCAACATTCAAGGAGAAAAGTTATCAACACAGAATTTCAGTTTCATTATGTAATTTGTGATTATAGTAAACTTATAGTGCTATATTTTATGGTTTGGATAATGCGACACACAGGGAAGCTATAAATAAGAACCCAAGATAACGTACAGTGCTATATTTTATGGTTTGGATAATGCGAAACCAGACTAAAATTGAAGATGAGTGTGATGACTAAATGTGAAAACAGACTGACTTACTTATTTCTTCACCGGTGAAGAAATCAAATACGTGAACCCACATATCTTCTCCTCCAGCAATGAACTTGCTCCCTGACTTTGGTTCAAGTGAGGCTGATTCCACGGTAAACAACATGTCATAGCTTTTAACAAGCCCAAAGCTGCAGGATAACCACCAAAAGGTTTGTAGGTAAGGAATTAATCGTAATTGTATGATGCAGATATATGTTAATGGAAAAAGACTTACTGGTTAGCATCCCAAAATTTTACACTTGAGCCATCGGCTGTGGTGATGAACCTGCCATCCTGGCTTACTTCTGCACTTGTAACAGGTGCCTTGGTTTCAAGAGTTTGGACAATCTTTTCGCTCCTCACATCCCACAACCTGTTAAATACCATAGTAGTTATTCAAGATGCATTATACTATACAACCAAGCATGAAGCATCTACTCCTGTTAAATGCCATAGTAGATGTTTAGTATACTAATTGAGGCACTTCTTCCACAAAGACAAACAAACATACCTTACACCACCGGTATCAGTGCAGGAACTTAGTATAGTTTGGTCATTATGAAGCCAAGCAACAGTTCGGACAGAAGCAGGTGATTTGGCTAGTTCTTTTGGAGCAGCATCTGGACGGTTCAAATCATATACACGCAAAATCTTTTCCATACCGCCAGTAAGCAATAGGTGGGTATCCTGCAGTGGCATTTGCAATTTAACCAGGTTAAAAATGCTCATGAAGGACAACCCAATTGGTTAAAGCACGTAAAACAGTCCAGATTTCAATAAACAAATATGTTTTCTTTTGATAGTCAAAGTCAATACATCTCCAGCAGGAATAACATATTAGATTACATCAGGCTTTAATTCGGTAGGCCACAATGTGTGACATCAAACAACATTCGGGGCAAAAAATGATGCAACATGGCATCAGTTTGAACAAGCAATACCTTAGAAAAAGCACATGCACGGACTATATGCTTGTGTTCAAATGAGTGAAGTTCATCTCCTGTTAGTCCGTCCCACACTTTACTGAGAAGAAAAAGAAATGAAGGTGTCAATGGCATATGTTTATAAAAACAGCAAGCTAAAATCAATTAAAAACAAGAACATCTTTGAGTGTCAACACCAGAGAACTACGGAGTTTGCTGGTTAGCTTATTTCTTGCAAGCATGCTTGTTAGAATTGTTTTGCACACATTTGGAACAGATCTCACACTGAGTCCATTTTATTCCAAGCCTAGTTTTGCAATTTTAATATCTATCCACATTGGAACACATTTCTCAGACTGTACGGACTAATTTATGTACCAAGACCTGCTTATGGATGCCAAGTCCTTAACTCCTAAATTGACTTTACACTTCTGCATACCATGAAGTAAAAAATTTCCATAAACTTAAGGCAGAAACAGATGAGATCATACCCAAAGTTTTCTCACTACTTCTACCCCTAATCTTCTCCCAATTCTTCATGCCAGATTATCATTGTGAAGTTTCTAGTATCCTCGTGACATCACCTATGTGGCTCTAAAGGATTTCGAAACAAAACTATGTAACTGTTACATGTTCCCAGTCGTATAACTTGTAAAGTAAAGATGATGTTATTGTTCCTTCCCAATGTGTACTGACAAGGAATAAAGTTATGTTGTCCTTTGCTTGGCACATCTCCTATGCTATTTGAAGTTCCATTTTACCTATCAAATGTATACCCACATGCACGGGCACGGATTCGCCGACTTTGTAAAAGGCAAAGTCAGGTGACTTTGGGTCACATGTAGGACCCACCCTGTGTGGGGCCCACACGTCAGTGGCTCAAAGTCAGCCAAAGTCAGCCGGAGCAACAGCAGCGAATCTCAACCCCACATGCACCAGAGTTTAGTTAATCTCTAATAAACTTATTTAACCTTTTCTTTGATTTGTAGAACAGAAAGAAATGGACTCTATGCACCCTAGACATTTAAACACGTAATCTCTTGAGTTTATTGTAACCATACCAGGCAGATTGCAGGTTGCTAACCAAATTATGAATCCAAAAATGGATAATTCCCATTTGCATGCAAAGTTTTACTATGTTTCTACATGTTTGGTCCTGGGGCTTTTATTACCATGTATGCAGAAAGTTAAAAAATCATGTGCATTCAAACAAGTCTGGTTGTCAATGCATGCTTGTATTGCTCTACCAGTCGCAAACTAATGCAGCATGCTACCCCTAATGGCCATCAATATTTTCTTCATCTTGCCATTTTTGTCTACTTCCACCGCCATGCTGCCCTACCGGTTCAATGGTTATCCATGGGTTTCCTCCACGCCAGTAGCCTCTTGCCCACCCTCGCCTACGCCCAGCCTAACTCGCTTATAAACCACCCACCAGGCCGCCACCTCAGCACACTGCCCCACCTATCCCACGCCCCGAAGCACAATCACCACCCTCACCCTACATCTACAGTCAAGACATGGTGAACCACCACCCTACAAATTGGACCTTAATCTTAACCCTGCCGCCAGCCACCCGCCTTTGCCTAAGAAGAGCACTGCAGTTGTAGGAGAAGAGGAGTGGAGAGATCGCAACACAAATAAGGGAATGTAAAACCACCAGCATGGAAGCATTACCCACAGCAAAAGAACATGATCCATAGGATAAACATCAGTTGGCATACTAATGCAAATGTATTCCACTTTGTGAATAAATTAATTGGAATAAATAACAATGGATAAGAAAATCGTACGCTGAAAAGTCTGCAGAACCAGAGGCAGCACGCAGAGCATTTGTGTCAAGGCAACAGCTCCAAACAGCACCTTTATGACCTTCAAAAGTCCCAATCCAATCTCCAGTCTCACCATTACGAAGCATAGGATTCGAGTCTGTAAATGAAAGTACAAAATATTTAACACATTTGATAGCCAGCAATCGAATAAGACAGTACATTACTGTAGTGTACAATCTTAAGTGATATGTTTAACAGTTTCACCACCATAGGACACACCTGTTTCCAGCATTTGTAATATGGTATCAAGTAGAAGTTAAGTCACCATGTTACAACGTCCTAACACTTGCAACAGAGGACATGAGCTGGTTATTGTTTCATCTAATAGACTAAAAACTTCTTTATGGGCATTCATCGACTTGTTCCAAATTTAATGAACTCTCTTATCAAGGCACGCACGCAAATAAATGGGATGTCATCTGCTAGAATAAATGGGATGCCACGTGCTAGAGATGGAAATGGGTGCAGATACCGCCTCTCTTTCTCCAATCAGGGAACATCTGATTTGATTCTAGCAAGCACTGTTCATGTCTAGATATAGATACTGCTTGGCTATGAGTTTGAGACATCGAAAAGACGCAATCAAATCCATATCACAGTGTATGCATACAATAGTATTTTCTATAATCTATATGCAATTGTGCATAACATAGATTTTTTAGAACCAGTTTCATCAGTCCCTTACATTTCAGTGTGTACCTACATTAGTATATTTATAGTGCTTCTAACTGTGGAAACAAGCATGGTTATGATACTATCCAACTCTGAATGCATATGAGGGCGTGTGTGTGGTGGGCAGGGGATTTGTTGTTTTACGGTTACTACCTCACACGGGAGTGATTACCAGTGTAGCCTTGAGGCTTCTACAAGCACGTGAAAACTGAGACACGTCATACGAACTAAGAGACCACAATTAGAACAACAAGGAGTGCCGCGTCAACTACGTTGAGACGCTTCATCCTCCAAATCTGACCAATATGGCAAAAACTCTGCTTCATGGCAACACGTACACACCAGATACACTAAACGAAAGCATTAAATAGCATCACCATCAGGGGTATAAACTGTTGAGATCTCCCGTTCACCATTCCACCCTTCCTATCTCAAACATCTTAAATTCACATAATTGTGTAGTGCAGTAGTCATCCTACTGGTCACCAAAACGAAAAAAAACACAATATGAACACATCAAATGACCATAAACCACACTGACTTCCACCCTTTGGTATCTCAAACGCCTTAAAAGTTCACATGACTGAGGAATGTGGCAGTCTGCCTGCTTATGACCCAAAAAAATACAAACTACACAACACATTCGATAGCCTAGAGCCGTACAAATTGGTGTAATCTTAGGAGTGCACGGTGCAACTTCGAACCAGACAACCAATCACGCTAAGAAGCACATCAAATGAAACATTAAACCCCGACAAAAGTCACATCACAGGCCACTATTCATCCACCAAAACGCAATTCATCCAGACAGCGCACAGGAACACGGGCGTATCAACAGCTATCCCACTGAGGCAATCGAATCACATAAACTGGAACATTAAACCCCGACGAAAATCACATCACAGGTCACTATTCATCCACCAAAAACGTAATCCAACGAGACAGCGCTCGGGAACACGGGCGTATCAACAACTATGCCGCCGCGCAATCGAATGACGCGACTAATAACTGCTCCTAGAGCGGGGGCATAGGGAGAGGACGGCTTACCCTTGCTGGCGCTGATGAGGAAGTAGCCGTCGGGGGTGACGGGGCTGTAGAAGAGGTCCACGACCGGCCGCGAGTGGCCGTGGCACACCAGCGGCACCGCCGCCTTCTTCTTCTCCATTTTATCTTCCCCGCTGCAGCTCTCTAACCCGGCGGCGCCCTCGGTATCGATCGACCCCGGCGGCGCGATCGGCTCCCAACCCTAGCTAGCCCCTAGGAACGAACCTGATAGTAGAATCGAAGCGGATGGTAATTGGTGAAGGGGAAATCAATCAAATCAGATGCGAATTGCGCGAGCGGATCGATGGGGAGGCGGATCGATGGGGTATGATCTAGGTCAGTGGGGGTAGATTTGTACGCGGGATTTATTTTTTTGTTAGAGCTATGGTATGGTGGGTTCGAGCCCGGAGGCCGGCCTAGAGGGTGGGGGGGAGGAGGAGCGGAAGGGGATGGCTGCGTTTTTATATAGACCACGACCAGCCCCCGGATACTCTATCGGTCGGAGTGTGAGGAACCGTTGCCAATTCGCCGCCCTGCAGTACACAGGTGCTGAGCTGACTGCTGTTACCAATTTTCAGCAATTGTTTCAAGTAACTTTGATTTAGAAACCTTTGATTGTTGAATGATGCATCCTTAGACTCATACTACTCTACAATGTTCTTCTTAGCCATTCACCTTCATCTTGGTCAGTTTTATATGTTCAGATGCAGGTTCTATTTTGGAATAAAAAGTACTCTCCGTCCCAAAATAAGTGTCACAACTTTGATAAAAAGTGGATGTATGTAGACACTTTTTATTCCAAAATAACTTTGATAGAAAGTTTTGATAGAAAGTGGATGTATCAAAGTTGTGACACTTATTTTGGGACGGAGGGAGTATCAGAATAAACATTGTGAAACCAAGAGATGAAGCACAAGTTGTTCGTGTGTGCATTTTGAGGTTAGTGATTATCATCATCGGAAGAAAATGATTGTCGAGTGGGCTTAAGAAGATGATAAGGAGGTGGAACAAATGGTGAAGGGCATGTCAATTACGATATTGTGCTATGACGAAAATACCGAGCTCAAGATATAGGGTTGAATAAGACCGAGTGAGAAATGTGAAACCAGTGATGTGTCAGATGCATTGTCTAAGCTGCGAATTTTAGAGTTTTCAGTGTTCTAACCTTGTGTTTAATCAAACTGATCTTTCCCATGTTATTTTAGAGATTTTTTTTGAAGAAAATACAATGCAAGGTTCTGATGTTATTTTTGGAAGCTGGTTATGGACTATGTATCTGAATTTGGCACATATATTTAGATACTATGTGTTTCTTAGTTTCTTGGGTCCTATGTTACACTCTTATACTCTATCTTTGATATTACATTTCTGTAATTTTGATTTTATTTCAAATCTTCTTTGTGGATGGAAAATCTTGGATTAAAACACATTATGGTCGATATGGTTTCTAAATTTAATGACCATTGAATTTAGTTTAGATTGGTGGATACGTGCATTGCACGTGCTTATTAAATATAAAGTCAAAAAGCTCCATTGATAGTTCCCTCTGTTTTGTGAGATTCTGACTCATTGCTTGGCCAGTTCACTAATCTGATTGATAATTAGTTTCCCATGATTCGTAAGCTGTCATGACTTGAAATTTGTTGTGCTTCAGTTTTAGTTGAGTTGCTACAGAAGGGGTGATATAACATCCCTATTGAAGAAAGAAAAAGATGAATAGACTGCACATCAGTCACGGTAGCAAATTATTTGGAGAAAATCTAGGTTAAACTTAAACCCGATTGTTGGACTTATAATCCTGAGAATGGAGATTTTACACTCAAATTCGAGACCAAATAATAAGGTAAATAAGAAGCCCCAAACAAATTATCTTTTGTGTTCCGTGGAACTCAGAGAAGTGTGTTGCATGTAAGAAGATTGTGTACCCATGGGAGAGGTAAAAATATTCCCATCTAACGATCATACAAATTTGATGCATGGTGGTTTGTTCTGCAAAACTGCTCCAGCTTGATGCATACTTTTGGAGCTGGGAGAACTATAACGCCACTCTCCATATCTGAGTACAACAATGCTGAGAGCAATGAGTTGGAAACATCTAGTATCGTGGCTTCATTTTATATTTTTGGAATTGGGAGAACTATAACGCCACACTCCATATCCGAGTACAAGAATCAGTAATGGCAACAATGGTGACAGCGACGAGTTGGAAACATCACTCTACTGTTGTAGCTTCATTTTATATTTCCGTGATTTCTTACTCTAAATCTTTTTATAGAGTAAAAGCAAATCACTTGAAACGAAGTAATACTTTGAGAGTAATAAATTGACTTTGTATAGGCTACTGTTTCAAATACTTCACCCATTTTATAAAGTTTACACCACGGTTTTTGGGTACTAAAACTTTTTGGGTATATAGAGATATGGTGCAGGAATAATTAAAAAGATATGCTTCCTTGTAAGCGTTTATTGTAGCACTAGAATATTTTTCTCCACACACGAATCAAAAGCTAAAACTTTAAAAACATTGCATGATTTTGTATCACTGAAAATATTATTTATACATATCATCATCATTAGCTTATAAAATGGATAGAAAATACTTTTATGTAACATGTACATTATTTTTATGTGTATTAATTAATACGTGCATGTGCACGTGTACTAGTTACTATATATAAAGAGGAGAGTGATAAAGGATAAGACCCACCTAACATTAAACGTAGGATTAACTTAGCCTAACGTGGTCTTAGAAGGCTCCACTGGGCTTCCACATGGCCACCTACGGCCCAAGTTTCCCAACACGCCTCCTCGACGCTGCGCTGCCACTTCGTCTCTACCGCAACCGCCGCTGGCAGGCCCCTCCTCCCTCCCCAGCTCTCCTCTCCGACCTTTCCCCGATCTAACCGAGCACCCAAAAAACCGAACCGAATCCCCATTCCTCAACACCTAGGTCGTCTGACCTACCCCCACCACGCTGCATCCTCCTCGGTGCAAACCTTGGCGCGTGGCGATGGCGCCTCCTCCAACGGAAGAGCAGCTCTTGCGTGGATTAGGGGAAACCGAGGTCTACCACCTTGGTGCTCACGGCGACGGCTACCCCAGTGCTTGCACGGATCAGCCGGCAGACCTAGGCGGCCCCGCGATCAAGCATATGGAATCCCATGATCAACAAGCGCTCATTTTCACAGGTGCGCCTATCTGTGCACCTCTACTCAATGTTCCAATAATCTTCATACCTTCTGTGCACTAACTCAACCAGGCATTACTGATCAGTTATTTGATAAGATTGCGCATATCCAGATCAGCCTTACTGCCACACTTCTGAGATTGTGAGCAAACAGGAGGTGAGCGATGTCAGGGTGGACGTCGATGAATACGATGCCCAATCGATAGACGAGGACAGCGGTCGTGAGGTGGGTAGCGATGGTCAGGAGGATGGCGATGAACGCGATGCCCAATCTGATGACGAGGAAGGTAGCGATAATGACAAGGGTAGTGATGGTGAGGAGGATATCGACGAATACGATGCCCTATATGATGACTACGGAGGTAGCGCTGACGAAGATGACCAGCTGATATGTAACGCAGAGACGAATTGCCCAGGTTACTAATGGTTCTTTCTGAATAAGCTGCGTTTCTGCTACCAAATAGTAACTATAAGTAACTGCTAATCGATGCTGTATTGATTCTTCAGGAGAAAACTACTCCAAGGAAGAAGTGGATGAAATAATGTCCAAATCGATAAGTAGTTTCATCAGACAGTATGATGACTTCTTGGCCCTTCGTAAGGAGATTCTAGCCCAGGGTGATAATAATGCACGTCATCCTTCTTTTCCTTTGAAAGTACTCCCTGTGGTAACAGATTTATGCAGTAGAAAGAGCTTCTGCCACCACCGTGAATACATGACCCATGATACTTCCACCAGTAAGGGCCATAGACTCTTAGTAATCCACAGTTGTTGTATTTATATATATATATATGGCAACTTACCTTTGTCCTCTATATTTGCAGCTGCATCATATCTTGGGTATCACAGGCCAAAAATAATGCTACAGGTTTTCTCTTTGCGTTTGGCAAGCTGTGCATCCTATCCCATTAGTGTTTATGGAATATTTGCTGTTAGAGATGAGTTGGAACCGCTGCGGAATCTTCTCTTTAACATTCCCAGAGATGATGCTATCACAGTTGATCAGGTAATTAAGGCCTGTTCTATTTTCAGAATGGTTTTGGTTCCTGAACAATGATGTACAGCCTTAACAGACAGCACCTCAACTTCAAATCTGGGCGAATGAGCTGCTATAATGTCCTTAGTTTGTATAGTTTGTGTTTCTTTCTCTAGTCTTTCTTCTCTTTTGTTTTCTTTTCCTTTCTTTTCTCTTTTTGATTCGCCTCTTGCTTGTAAATAACTTGTTCAATAAGGTAGAGCAAGCTCTACCTTCTTTAAATTCAAAAAAAAAAAAAAAAAAAAAACAGATTTATGTTGTTTAGCTTCTTCGTTGCATTCATTCATTGAAGTTGTCGGCCGTTAGATGCATTTAGTCCTCCATTTTTAAGGGCCAACCCGATATATGATACATGTTGTTAAACATTTTATGATCACATCAACTTACAATCAGATCCCCGAAATTTTATATGACTACACAAAAATCATACAAGACTGATATAATATGCTTCCTCCATTTGTTTTTCACAAGGCGTATTTTGATTATGTATACGTATTAAGGTCATAAATCTAATGGATATTAGGGGGACATGATCCTGAGGTTCCTACCTAGTGTTTGTCTTTTGGGATAAGAGATAATGTATGTGAAGAGTAATTAAGCTTTTGATCACTGGACTTGTTCAAGTGTTTCAGATAGGTCACTGTGTTCTTAATTTGCACATCTGGGCTAAAGTAAGTGGGTCACTGTGCATCACGGCATGCCATGACTACATTCCCTTAGATTGTAAGATTTTCTTCTTTTCAAATTATATACTTGCTGAAGAAGTTGGGGGTAATTTCGGGATGCACCGATCCCTTTGGGAACCGCACACTCATGTATAACACTCAAAGGGGCTGTACTTACACTGGACTCATACATAGGCATCCAACATACCACTCTATTTGCAGAAGGAAAAAATCATCAACAAACTTCTCAAGTAGGACTCAACTACCGCCCTCATTAGACACTGATACTATCAGCACTTCCCTTGAGATGGGTCCTGGGTTAAGAACAATGGCCATTTTGTTATAGTTTCATGATTCTCACTATGATCAATACCTTCATTTAGCTTGCCAGCGCACTGTACGATGATCTTCATGCCAACCCACTATCATTCTCTCTCCATTGACCACTTACATCATTTAGCGAATCCGGCAGATGACGGAACACTTTGCGTTTTTAAGTAGTAGAGATACTACAGCAGACAGTGAAATGTATAAATTTTCTCAACAAGTGTGGATGCACATGCCCAGTACTACTCTGTCATCCTCTCAGCTCCATTCCATCCTTTCTCCCATCTGCTCCTTGTAGCAAGCACGGGCAGCTGCTGCATCATCCCAGCTCCTTGCAACAGCTGCATGTCCGCCATGAGCTCCACAGCACCCACAACGAAATGTCTTCCTCTTTTCACTTATCGCCAAGCAATCGAACAACGGCTGTTCTTTCTTCTTCTAATCCGCACTACATTAACCCTATCCTACTCTGAAATCATGTAGAAATAAGGGGTTTTCTGATGGATCGATCCTTAGTACGCCCACATCCGTATGTATAGCACTATGGGATTATAACGGGAGTCGTACATGGGCCTCCAACAGATTAGTCTAAACTTTCCACCAAGGCTTAGCTAGACCTTTATGAGACACTGATACATTATCCAACACTTACCTGCATGCTGCAGTTTCTTTGTAATAATAAGGATGTACATTGCAGCTGTGCTTAGTTAGATGCTCATAAAGATATAAGACTAGCATACTCATGATCATTGTTTGACCCATCTTTGGGATCATATACACGTGTTGACTTGCTTTTCATAAGGATGTACGAGAAAACAGTCAACCATCTATCATGAACTGCTGCAACTACTCATTTCTGCAACCATGTTGAATCCATTAAGCATTTTGTTTCTTCTTTGCATATGTCAAACAAACTATAGGCCGCAGCTGTAAACGGCACACCATATGTTGGATAGTTGGAGGCATCACAGTCCACACCCACGGTTGGTAATGGAACTGCAGTAGATGCCTGGATTGTAATAGTAGGCCCATATTTTATGTGGACGGCATCGTAGCCAGCTGTTTGTTTCTGTTTGAATGAGATACATAAGAAATAAGATGAAGAATGGTGCTTATGACGTGCAGACAACTAACCTACTTAACTTGACCTAAATGTACAAAACTAGAAGAGCGGTGATGCATACTGCGATATCAGTGAATTATTTGACAGAGAGTGTTCAGTGACTGAATGTAATTTACTCACATGTGAATGTTTCTCATAAATGTTGAAGTGGTTGGCAAGATAAATGAGGGCAAGACAGAGAAAATGCCATCAATGTCACACGCATGATTCCATTTGTAAATAAATGTTTGTACCTTATATTCTGAAATGAAGGGACTGAATTAGTATCATTTTATACTTGATGTAAACATGTGCAGGCATATCTTATATGATTTTATTATGCTAATAAATACTTGCAAGGATTACTTTGGTCAGTTCTGACAAGTTGTTAAATTACTTTGGTACTTGCAAATGGATTACTTTGGTCAGTTCTGACAAGTTGTTAAATTGTAGGATTCCTTTACCCTACCTCTTTGTAGCCCCTGTCGAGGGATACATGTAATGGATCATGCATTACTGGAATTTGATCTTTGGGTAAAGAAAGAGGGAGATGAATCAGCTGACGAACAGTTGCTCTCTGCTTATGTTGAGACTTATGCCCGCTCACCATATGATCGGATGCTAAGAGGACAGATTCTTGGTGAAAGATGCAGCTTGGAGCTCAGTTACATGTATCTTTTACAGAGTGTTGAGGCTGTGATTCAAGTCTATGCAAATGTTAACCATCCTCAGCATTTGAGATTCACTGCTTTCAGCAGCGGCTTTGATCATGAAATTGTGCTGTTTGGTGACAAATTTGATGGGAATGGTAACCTAAACCAGCATGTCGTTGTGGTGAAGCAGAAGGGAAAATTGGATATTTGCTTAAAAGTGGAGGAAGAAGATTTTCGGTGGACTTTTCAAGACGGGTGGTTGGAACTGTTAGTTCTCCAGATGACTCGGTTGTGGAGTATGGCCAATTTGTTGTGAGGGTGTTCTTTGCTCCAAAGGACGTACAGCCTGAGTAAAGATTGCCAGTGTTTGCTCGAAAACTACATGGAAATAAGTGAAGAAGTGTATACCTTCCGCAAGGTTTAATTTCCTTGTAAGACCTGGCTTAAACAGTAGAAGTTTGAGGTCCGACTTGTGTTTTGTCCTCTATTTTTATCAAACCATTGTTCTCCAGACGTGATGAAAATTGAAACCACCTGAAAATGTGATATACTTGGCTCTCCTCGGTACCCCGCGGATATTGAGCTTTATTTAAGTTGCAATGAGCTACTCCCTCCGTTTTCTAATATAAAATGTTTTAACTATTACACATGTTGTTTAGATACAATTTTGGACATATGAATATGGACACTAAAACATGTCTAGATATAAGTTTGAACATGTAAATATGAGGAGAGGGGGCACACCATTGATGCGGCGGCTGGGCGTCTGACCCCATGCGAGCTGCGCCCCCAATCCGGCGAGGGAACCACCAATGCGATGCGGTCGGGCACCAGACCTCATGCGATCCATGATTCGGTTCGGTCCATGGAGCGGGCATCGATCTGCGATTCGGCAGCTCGTGCAGTAGGGAGAGCGCTGTCTCTCATCATTGATGGTTGCTGAGATGATGCGTCGCTCCTGATTGATGGTGTGCCTAATGAAGGTTGTTAAAATTTTCAGTTCCTAGAAACCCCTAACGGCTGCCATCATGTGTAAATCGCCGCCGGGTACTGGTGATGGTACGTATCCCTAATGTCTCCCCTGTCCTATAAAATCAGTTGCCTCAAATCATCTCCATATCTCACTTCTACGCGTGCACAATTTCCTGATCCACTGGTATTCTGCTCTCCTGCCAAATCCTCATTTTGCACATATAAACTGCCACCGTTCCTACAATTGAAAAAACACCTTTTTTGCAGGTTGTGTTTACCGTGGTTCAGTTTTTTTCATTCAGTTAATCTTGGTCTTTGGTCATGTTTATTTGGCTGTGAAATTCATCATAGATTACCTCATCTACTTGCTTCATGATACATGTCAGCCTACAATTTTTGCCATTGCTAGCCCTACAACATGTCCATTATTTTAAACTGTAGATATTTTTTTATGATGAATATGAACAAATGAACATACAAGCGAATCCAATGATATCATCTTGTTGTTTATAGAGGGGCTGAAGCCTCGATGTCATAAACATATGAGCTATCGGTTTCAACGGTCAGTGCAACACACATAATAGTTCAAGAATTGAATCTCTCCTGAAACTCAACGATTTGCCTTCAAATATTAGGTAAATTTGTCACCTTTCTCAGTGTGAATTTCAGGTACATAACCCCGTGCTTCTGCAATTTTCCATTTGTTAATTAGGATTATACTTTCTCTCTAAAAAACTTGGATTATACCTTTTCTTTTTTCCCCCATATTTTCTCTACTCGGAGGCTAGAGTGAATCAAGATCAAGAAATTATTTATTACTTTTGGCAGGTGTCCTTTCTGTGGTACTTCCAAAGAATCTTCTTCTACGTTACCAAGTCTCGTAGTAGTTCCCCTTGAACTCACTATGGGAGCATCTGCAAATTTCAGTGTTTATGATTTTCTGATTTTTTTTTTTTGAAACGTATGATTTTCTGATAATTAAGGCCGTATGGATTGACCTATTGCTGCACTAGCATGATTGCTCGAAGCAAAGGATGTTTTGTGTACTTTGTCATCTTTATACCCGCAAGCTTATGTTAGAACTCTACACCTTTCTATGGATGCTTGTCCCCATGGCATGTTGACTTATCATTTATTTTAGCCTTGCTTCATAAGTGCGAATGCTACAGACTGAGGGAGCATTTGGGGGTTTGTTGCTTCTTTCATTCGTATTCTGAGTTCTAATTGAGATCTTCATTTTTCTTGCATTGTATTCATGTGGTTGGACAACAAAAAAAAGGAAAATCAGGTCATTTCAGTTACATGCCTGACGCTAACCGTGTCACTACTGAAAATGAATAATTTAATATCTACAATCTATGCTACAGTCTCACTTTGTGTATTTCAGCATATAAACCTAATGATTCAAGTCCATTTAATTTCCGTTGAATGATACGGAAGGTTATGCGCTGCAAGGAGCGTCGCTGGCGCGACCTGCTGCTCGACAGGCAGCTCATCCATGGCGACGGGGTACCCCTTCAGCTTCGGCCGTGGACTCGCTACTTCCTCACGCAGCAGGTCACCCCGCGCTACCGTGTCCGCGTCTTCATTGAGGGTTTGCCACCCCAGGGTTTCACCGTCACCAATGCGCGCAAGGTCCTCCCTTCCTGCCATTTTCATACTGTTGCAGTTTCGTCCTCGGAGAAGTCCGACCTCTCCTACTTCATCGTCTATGCTTGGGTCCATGACCCTGACACCATCCACAAGGTGGTCGCCGTCGACCTCCCGGTGATCCCTGCGGCAAATGCCCCTGAAAGCCTCATTCTCCCTCCGGGGTTCGATGAGATCAGCCACGACGATCCCACTGCACTGCCCCGCTACATTCCTACACCGATGACTAGGTTCTATGCCACGGTGCACATTGACTCGGTTGTTCTCCACCCTGAGGGCGCCGATGCTGGTGGGGGCGGCGATGGAGGAGATGGCCACCCCATCAGGAGAAGGTACCCTTGGGGACGGATCATGGTGGACGGCACCTCGGCGGGACACCCTGATGCTCCAACGTTGAGCCTGGCCGCTGCGCCGGGTTCGGTGTTCGACCGCCTTGGTGCACGCCGTCCTCGTCGCTATCGCCAGCTCGTCCTCAACTTTCGCCCAATCTCGAGCGTCCCGGTGCAGGCGGCGCCGGGGCTGACACAGGCGGCGCCGGGGCTGACGCAAGCGGCCATGGAAGCGGTGGCGGCGCCGGCCGTGCTTCCAGAGAACCCTAGTCCTAGGGTGGTGCTGCGGCGTGCACGATCGTGGCCCTCCATCGCCCCAGCCACGAACGTGGCGCCATCGCAGGCTGGCCTGGCCCACGACATGCAGACCAGCGTCCCAACCGATGCGATCCCCACCATCCCCGTGACCGCCCCGACAGTTTTGGCTCCATCTGACGCTGTGGAGACAGAGCCTATTGTTTCCCTGCTGGGAACTGCACCGTCTGAGGTTGTCTGCGCTGCAAACTCTGAGGTACTTCTCATTGCCGATACGGGAGTCAGCCAAGACTCTGTGGTCAACTCTCCTGTCCTCTCGCCTCAACTGCAGCCGGCCACCCTCGCCTTGCCAAACCAGATGTTCGTGCCTGGGCCAAGCTCGGGACGAAACTCAAGCCCACCAAGAAGCCCAGCAGAGCAGCTCTCGGCTTTCCTGGCCCATGTTGGAGAGCCTGTCACCCCAGGTCTGGTGCGCGCCCCTCCTGTCATGCAGCTCGGTGCTCCCCGCCGCCGACCGCGCCAGCCGCCGCCACCGCCATCGCGCTCCAGCGCCAGGCTTGCAGCGATGCCCAAGAAGACGGGAGGAACAGTCCTCGCCCAGGCACAACATTTGCTCTGTCAGCGCCTGGGGGTGCCCCCGGCCGCAGCTCTGGACAGAGACTCTCGGCGGCAGCAGCTCGAGAAGGTCTTCGACAACACTCTTTCCACTGGGCAGATGGAGGCCTTCAACGATCTGGTGGACAAGGCCACACTGAGAGCTGCCACAGCTCCTACTGCTCGGAGTGCCTCGGCAACTGCCTAGGTGTTTGCGTCTGCGGGATCTCACCCTGTCGTGTTAAGTTTTTATGTATCAGTGCAAACTCATGGTCTGGAATGTTAGAGGGCTCAATGCTGTAGCTAGGCAAGCGGTGCTGTGCCGTCTGGTTAATGATCACCTTGTATCCATCGTCTGCATCCAAGAAACGAAGTTGCAGTCTGTCTCCGCACAACTGGTCATTGATGCTTGTGGGAGCAAATTCAGAGATCACCTGTCTGTTATCTCTGCTAGCGCGAGTGGAGGTCTCATGATCGCATGGGATGACTCCGCTGTGCACATTGTTGAAATCGCCTCGTCCCCAAACTTCCAGCTTGTGTCCTGCCTCTGCCGTGCTACTGGAGCTACTTGGTTCCTTTGTAACGTCTATGGGCCGCAGGGTACGGTGGAAAAAGTTAATTTCCTGTCTGATCTCAAAGCCGCGGTCGCAAACATCCAGCAGCCGCTTGCCATCCTTGGTGACTTCAACCTAATCGCAGAAGCAGCGGACAAGAGCAACACCTCAATCAATCGGGGCCTCATGCTGGCCTTTAGAAGATTTATCAACGACCTGCAGCTAAAAGATCTCTATCTTCACGGGCGTCGGTACACGTGGTGTAACGAGAGGCTAAACCCCACGATGTGCAGACTTGATAGGGTGCTGTACAATCACCCCTTTCATGATATGTTTCCTAATGCCATGTTGCAAGCCATCACCTCCTCGGCCTCGGATCATGCACCACTAATCCTCACCTTTGATGCCGAGTTCAAGCACACGAGAAGATTTCGCTTTGAATCGTTCTGGGGAAGGCAACCTGACTTCATGGAACAAGTGAAGGAAGCATGGACTGCGGCACCTACACATTCCAATGCTTTCATCAACCTACACCTCAAGCTGCAGCACACTGCTTCTCATCTTCAGCGCTGGAACTCAAGGCTGGTCAGTGATCTGAAACTGCGGGAGACAATTGTTAACGAGCTTATCTTTCTCTTGGATGTGGCAATGGAAACAAGATAACTGTCGACTGAGGAACATCGGTTCAGAAAAGGGCTTAAAATCAAATGCCTTGGCCTTGCCGCCGTTCAGCCGTCCATGTGGCGGCAGCGTTCTCGTTTCCTGTGGCTCAAAGAAGGCGACTGCAACTCACATTTTTTCCATATGAAAGCCTCGGCCAGAAGAAGGAAAAGCTTCATACCCATGGTAACCGTTGGTGACACTACCACTGTCGATCAAGGAAACAAAATCCAAGCTTTTTGGTCACACTTCAATGAGCTTATTGGAACTTACAAGCCTTGCCCCTCTTCCATTAATCTGAATTCTCTGCATTTCCCTGAGGTGCAACTAGCAAGCCTGTCGCAGCCTATTGATTATGATGAAGCCAAGGCTGCCATTCTAGACCTGCACCCGGAGAAGGCACCTGGTCCCGATGGTTTCACCGGCCTCTTTTATAAACTTGCTTGGGATATTATCAAAGAGGATATTATGCTTGCTCTGCACAAGCTGCAGGCTGCGGGTACGCAGGGCCTAAGTACTCTAAACTGTGCATTGCTCATTCTTTTGCCAAAGACTCCGGAGGCAAGCAAGCCGTCCGAGTTCAGGCCGATAAGCTTGGTCCACAGCTTTGGAAAGCTATTTACAAAAATTCTTGCTAAAAGGCTGCAGTCCTTCATGCCCAATCTGATTGAACCATGTCAAAACGCCTTCATCAAGGGTAGATCAATACATGACAACTTTGTCTATGTCCAAGGGGTGATCCATGCTCTCAAGCGCAAGAAAACACCGGCCATTATGCTCAAATTGGATATCTCTAAAGCCTTCGATTCTGTCTCGTGGGAGTTCTTGATCAAACTGTTGAGACACCGAGGCTTTGGTGATGATTGGATAAATTGGATCAGTGCCCTCCTTAGCACGAGCAATACAAGAGTCATTGTTAATGGTGATTTGACTGAAGATATTAATCATAGAAGGGGGTTGCGGCAGGGAGACCCCTTATCTCCTCTCCTATTTGTATTGGTCATTGACTGCCTCGGTAGACTGTTGGAGAAGGCTCAGGAAGACATGTTGCTACCCCCAATTAACAACCATGTGCTCAGATTCAGAACATCGATTTATGCGGATGACGTTGTTATCTTCCTGCGGCCTGATCTTGCTGACATACAAGCCACCTTTGCGATTCTGCGCCTTTTTGGAGACGCTACTGGTCTGCACACCAATGTGGCCAAAAGCTCAATTCTTCCAATTGCTTGCGGTGCCATCAACCTGGATTTTTCTAGTGCAACTGAGTGCACAGTGCAACAATTCCCGTGTCAGTATCTGGGATTGCCGCTATCTGATAAAAAACTGAGAAGAGATGCTTTCCAAGTATTGCTGGATAAATTCATGAAGAAGCTTTCTTGTTGGAAAGCCAAGTGGATCACCATGGCGGGAAGACTGACCCTGATCACCGCCGTCCTTTCTGCCCTACCGGCGTATCAATTGATGGCTGTCCTGCACCCCAAGTGGCTGCACCGTGAGCTGAATAAATTGCGCAGGGCCTTCCTTTGGAATGCTTCTGACAAGGTCTCTGGAGGAAAATGTCTCGTCAACTGGACAACAATGTGCTTGCCGAAGAACCTTGGCGGGCTGGGTATTCCTAACCTCCAACTTCAAAGCAATGCACTTCGTCTCCGCTGGCTTTGGCAACAAGGAACAGACCCATCCAAGCCTTGGGCAGGGCTGCCGTTACCAATTGACAAAGATGTGCTGACACTATTTCATGCTACTACTCAAATCCACATTCATAGTGGTGCTGCTACTAGCTTCTGGAAGAGTCATTGGATGGAAGGATGGCCTCTGTGCCAACGCTACCCGAAGCTTTTCAAGCACTCTAGGCTCAAAAACATATCGGTCCGAGATGCCGTGCTGCAGAAGAAGTGGATTGCCCTCATCAAAGTCAACCCAACAATTGCCGTCCTAACTGAATACCTAAGCTTGTGGGAACTAATACGCACAAACACCCTGGCACTTGTGGATCAGCAGGAAGACAAAATGACTTGGCGCCTGACTACAAATGGTACATACTCAGCTTCCTCCGCCTACCACGCACAGCTGCTAGGACATATTACCTCAACCGTTTGGCCTCAAATCTGGAGCACCAAAGCAACACCAAAATGTCGACTACACTCCTGGCTGTTGATGCACAACAAGGTCCTGACTGCGGATAATCTGGCAAAGAGGGGATGGCCACATGATCCTACTTGCCCCCTATGTCATATTCATCCCGAAACTGCCGTCCACCTCTCAGCTACCTGTTCTTTTGCAAGACAGGTCTGGCGTCTCGTTTTGTCAATGCAAAACTTGCCTGCCACTATGAACCCCGACCACGACTGTGAACAGCTGAAGACTTGGTGGAAACAATGTACAGATACTACACCTACAGACACTGTCGATCGCTGGAGAACCACTGCCCTGCTAACGTGGTGGTTACTCTGGAAGGAGAGAAACAACAGAATTTTCAACAAGATTGCAACCACACCTTCTGCGGTTGCCGATAGCATCTCGATTGAGATCAGCCACTGGAAAATGGCCGGTGTGCTTGGGCCGTCGAGACTCACAGGAGATTAGCAACTTACACACTTATACCTGTTTTTCCTTTTTCCTTTTCATTTTCTTGTACCCTTCTGTTCCTAATCTTTGTAACTGATACTAAACCGGCATTTGACCCGGCTCCTCTTAATTAATCGAAGCAGTGCCTACTGCCTTCCATCAAAAAAAAAAAAGATACGGAAGGTTATTGATTTTCAGTGTAAATCTCTAAATCATGTGTTGACCCGTGATACAGTTACCTTATCCACTCTAACACATGTTTGTTACGCCTGCGGGCTCATGGGTCATTTACTTAGAGATCAAACACTCCATAGCATTCAGTTCTACAAATTCCAGCTTCTAACTGGTGCAAACTTGTGGTAATTATTGCTTCTGAGATAGCTATCTATTTTTACTCTTCGGACTTATTTTCATGAGCATTCTTTTCTATGCCTTAAAACGACTCCTAGACCCTCCTACACCCCCTATATGGTGCACCTTAAAATAACTACTCTTCAATTAAATAGCATTTCACATGAACTATGATGATTTGGTCATGCTTTACTGGGGAATCTAGCCTAATGTCAATAACCAAATAACGTGAACTGATTTTGCTTCATGTTTATCAAATCCACTTCGCGTGCCTAATAATTAAGTAGCTTGATTGATTTCTTATATACAATATTCTCTGATGTTCTGCCTCAACAAAGTGGTAGTATAGAAGCAACTTAATTGGTTGCTCTGTTTTGTTCACTGTGTAAGGAACTTCTTAATGATCTGTAGATAATGTGTTATTCTTATGAATAAGTAGTATGTTCTTACAACTTAGCTTAATAAAGAATATGTATAGTTTTCTTAATTCCGTTGCACCTAATGTAGAACTGATGTTGTCTGAGAAATAAAATGTAGAACTCAGACCATCTTTAGAATTCTACACCTTTCTATGGATGCATTACCTACTGCCATGGCTATGACCGCAGGTCAATACCAAAGATATAATTTTATGACCGCAAGTCAATGTCAAAGATGTAAGATTTTTATAAATGTTTGTTTAAATGTCAAGTGTTAGTTTAGCAAACTATGTCTATAGCCTCCACAGGTTGTGAGAATCTCATGGGATTCCTTTCTCATTGCGACTGTAGTCCCTTCCTGGAATAACATTAAGTTTCTGTAAACTTTTGTTTAAAAGTCTTAAGGTTTAATTTTCAAAAGTACGCGAGATTTGAGAATCTCACGGGATTACTTTTCCGTTGGGATCATAGTCCCTTTCTGGAATAAGAAACCTTGCTGCTCTTGCCATACTCCTTGGTGTGTCTAGCTGAGTCAAACTTCTTCAAGTCGCATCGAGGTTTTCTCTGCGACCCCAAAAATCTGCCCGGTGTGGTGCAGCTGGTAAAACGACCAATGCCAGACAACCACTTCCGAGATAATAGAACATTCACCTGGAAATATATGCGCTTCCACACGGTAGACCATCACAACAACCCAATCAGGTTGAGCCGTTTGAGGATATTTGAAAGGAAGACTATACTTGTGACATGTCCATCGTTAGTAAATCCGATGGTACTTAATGAATAACCTCCCCCACATCAATCATTCCGTGGATCCATCGCCCAGCAACATATAGGAAATTTATAATAAAACGTTAACAATTATTTTCAATGAAGGTAATAAGTTGTATATATGGATTCGTGTACTTAAAAAATTGGTTCAAAGTGTAGATGAGCAAGTGTTGAACTTGGCTTAAAACCGATAGGTACTACGGTACAAAATTTCCGGTGACTCATGCATCATGTTCTATATAAGACAATGTTTCAAGACCGAATTTTATGTTGGTACGCATAAGATAAGATGAGATGGTTTGATTTCTAAACCTCGGCTTTTAGAGTTTTAGAGTCATTGGGAATATCTATTTATTTCTTAAATGATTTTAGTAAATATCTAATCATTTAATTATAATTAGTTGAGGATTATAAAAGGAGGACCAAGGGCGTTTGAGAAAAGGATCAGATCATCTTGTGACACAAGCCAGAGAGGGATCCAAGATCTTAGAGGCTGCCTTCTTCTTCCTCTGGCTGTAGATCTGAGAGCTCCCGTACCCGGAACATATCACCACCATATATACAGAAAAGCAGGAGTAGGGTGTTATGCTTGATAGCATCCCGGATCTAGGTAAACTGCTTGTGTGTTCTACTTTCTGCATCGACTACAAACTCACCTAGATCCTCCTAGCGCCCTCCTGTCGAATCTCTTAAGGGGGGGGGGGGGGGGTGAAAGAGCATTTCTTAATCCTATGTTTTCTGCGTTAGTTAACAATACTAGTGATACTCTAATCTAATGCTAGGTATTGCAGTTGGTTTATGATCAAATGTCATAAGCATCAAAGCCAAAAAGTTAAAGAGAAGTTGTTCTGGAAAAACTCCAGGAACCAGATTATTGGAGCCGGATATTTCCAGGACTCGGAATATCCGGGTCCCTAGAACTTCGCAGAAAAACGACAAAAAAAAAGTTGGCGAGGCGTGCTGGACCGAGCCAGAAATTCGGCTCGGATATTTCCAGGACTCGGAATATCCGAGTCGACCAAAAAGAGTTTCCCAGAAACGGCTAAGGAAAAGAAGAAAGGGTGTGCTGGAAGGAGCCGGAAATTTCCGGGACTCGGAATTTCCGAGTGACCCCTCGAGCCCCTTGGAAAAACGGCTAAGGAAAGAAGACGTTCTCGTGCTGGCCCGAGAGGGAATTTGTGCTCGGAGATTTCAATCCGACTCGGAATTTCCGGGTGACCGGAATATCCGAGTTCAACTTATACCGGAATTTTCGAGTGTCGAAACAGCCAACGGACACTTTTGGGGAGAGCTATAAATACCCCTTCACCTACGTACCTTGGAGCAGGTAGCTCTCAGATTCTCTCTCTGCCCATTGTTGTGAAAGCTCAAATCTTCAAGATCTCCCAATCCCTCCACCCAAATCCGTTGATATTTGGAGGATTGAAGGAGAAGGCCCGGATCTACTACTTCACCAAAGCGTTCTTCATTTCCCCCATTCACTTGAGGATTTCGTGCCTAGGGTTTCCATTGGGAAAACCTAGGTCACCATTGTTGCTACTTGGTGTTACCTTGACCTTTTGTGGTTATCTTGAGAGCCCCCAATTAATTTGTGGGTGTGTGCCTCAAGTTGTTGTAAGGGATTCGATCTCCGCCCCAAAGGGGATCAATAGTGGAAGGTGAACTCGTACCTTTTGTGGTTGAGTTCATCGGAGAAGAAGGCGAGCCTTTGTGGCGTTGTGTCAAACCTGTTGTGGTGGCACACACCTCTCCAACGAGACGTACACCCTTTGGGTGGAACTCGGGATTACATCTTCGTCTCCGCGTGCTTCGACTTGATTCCCCTATGATACGTCTCCAACGTATCTATAATTTCTTATGTTCCATGCTATATTATACCAAGTTATTGCATGTTTTATATGCATTTTATATAGTTTTATGCATTTTCTGGGACTAACCTATTAACAAGATGCCATAGTGCCAGTTCCCTGTTTTCTGCTGTTTTTGGTTTCAGAAAAGTACTTAAGGAAATATTCTCGGAATTGGACGATTTCTTTTCAGAAGTCAGTTTTTATTTGGGAACGTTCCAGAAAACCGAAGACGAGACGAAGTGGGCGACCGAGGCGCCGTCACCTGGTCCTCGCGCGGCAGGAGCCCTGGCCGTGCGAGCACGTGGTGTGGGCCCCTCGGGGCGCCACCGACTTCGCCCTTTCGCCTACATATACCCCCCAGACCAAAAACCCTAGGACGGTGTTCATATTTTCCTCCACGGGTCCCGAGCCGCCGCCGTCGTCAACACCAATTCGGGAGAGATCGGAACTCCTCCCCGACACCCTGCCGGGAGGGGGAATCGTCACCGGAGGCCTCTACGTCTCCATGACTGCCTCCGGACTGATGCATGAGTAGTCTACCCTTGGACTACGGGTCCATAGCAGTAGCTAGATGGTTGTCTTCTCCTCTTGTGCTATCATGTTTAGATCTTGTGAGCTGCCTATCATGATCAAGATCACCGTTATGTAATACTTCATGTTGTGTTTGCTGGGATCCGATGAATATTGAGTACTAAAGTTATTGCTTCATAATATATCATGTGTGTGCTGTTTAATGATCTTGCATGCTCTCCGTTACTTGTGTATGCTCTGGCCAAGTAGATGCTTGTGACTCCAAGAGGGGGTATTTATGCTCGATAGTAGGTTCATGTCTCTATTAAATCTTGGGTGGTGACAGCTAGCTCTAAGGTTGTAGATGTACTGTTGCTACTAGGGATAAAACAGTAGTACTTTATCTAAGGATGATGTTACTTACTTACTTTACACACAGTGCTTAAGGCGATAATCTGTTGCATGCAACTTAATACTGAAAGGGGTGCGGACGCTAACCGGAAGGTGGATTATTAGTCATAGATGCGGTTGGAACGGTCTATGTATATTGTTGTAATGCCCGAATGAATCTCACACTAGACATCATAACGTTGGTATATGCATTGGTTTGCTCATCATTATTCTATCAATTGCCCAGCTGTAATTTGTTCACCCGCATGAATGTTATTATTATTTATGGAGAGACACCACTAGTGAACTGTGGACCCCGGTCCTTCTCTTTAATCTGATAAACCACAAACTGCAAACCTGTTACTTTCTGCAAACAAACATCTTTCTTCCACACATACGTTTAATCCTTTGTTACAGCAAGCCGGTGAGATTGACAACCTCACCGTTAAGTTGGGGCAAAGTATCTTGATTGTGTTGTGTGCAGGTTCCACGTCACCTACGTCCCAGGAAGCATTCTCTGGCGCCCTTACGTCGCAGACTTTTCTGGCGCCGTTGACACCTCGGGGGAATTCATTATTTCCTACTGGTTCGATAACCTTGGTTTCACAACTGAGGGAAACTTGCTGCTGCACTACTTCATACCTTCCTCTTGGGGTCTCCCAACAACACACCCACCGTGTGCATCAAGCAATTTTTCTGGCGCCGTTGCCGGGGAAATAAGAATTCCTTTGAAGACCTTCACACTCCTCCGTCAACTTCGTTGCCGGTGATTTGAAGATTCTTCTACGAGGGGAGTTTTCGCACTTCCAATCTTTTTATTTTGTTATTGTCTTGCTTAGTTTATTTTTATTACTGTCTTGTTTGCTTAATATCAAAAATACAAAAATTAGTTACTTGCAATTTATTTTATTGTCTTGTTTGCTTAAATATCAAAAAATACAAAAAAAATTAGTTACTTGCATTTATTTTTATTTCGGTTTGCATATTTTATATTCAGTTTTGCATTTTGTATGCATTTGTTATTTCGGTTTGTTATTATGTCTAGTTGTTTATTTGCTATCAATGGCTTATCTTTATGAAACTAGATCCTGTTGGCAAGGTTGCTCCACGGAAAATGAACGAAGACATTATAGGAATTACCGTTTGTCACAAAAAGGGATGTACTTATGGAAATTGTTAAATCAACTAGAGGAATATGCTAGAAATTTATGCTATATGTTTGGCAAATCTTTTTGCTTTAATGAATCTGATTGCCACAGGAAGTCTAAACACTTTCCTTTCCAATGTGCTTGTAATGAAAATGAAACCTTAACTTCTTATGTTAAAGGTTACTATAATGCTTATGAGGTAGAAAGGATGGAAGAATTTATTATCTTTAAGGGTGCACTTGAAATTAGTTCTTATCTTGAGCATAAAATTGATGCCCCTTATAAATCTGAAAGTCTTGCTATACTTAAATATTGTTTTGATAACTATAAGGATGAAAACTCTTATATTACTGAACATGTCAAGAGGATTTTTCTTCATACAGAAGAAACCGTTGTTTTGCAGGAACCTGTAGAAGAAGAAATTGCTGAACCTGAAAGCTCTTTAGATGAAAAAGAGGAGGAGAGTGAAGATCAAAAGGAGGATCTACCTCCTAAAGATAGTAACTTTTTAACTCTTACATTATTTGATTGCCCTCCATGCGTGCCTAAGGAGGAAGTGTGCTATATTGTTGAATGTCATGAATCTAGTGAAATATCTACTTTTGATAAATTTGAAATAATCATGTTCCTTGACTCAACTAAAATTGAAATAACAGAAAGTAAAAATGTGGTCCCTAATGTTATATATGATAATGCTTTAGATGATGCTCCTATGCTTATCAATAATCCTCTATGTTTAGAAGTTATTACTTATTTATGTGAGGATAAAAATGATATAATTGTTGCTTGTAATGGTACTCTTACTCATGAGAGTCCTACTTTGTTCTTGAATTCTCCTAATTACACCATGGAGGAGAAATTTTCTTATGTTGAGAGATACTTATGTGGTTTGCAATTGTCTCTAGTTCCAAATCTTTGTTGCAACTATGATCTTAAACTTGATATTGATCTTAGTAACTATTTTGAAAGAGGGAAGCATGCTAATGAATTCCAAAATAAATTTAACGATCTTCTTTATGTGCCTATATTATCTAAGTTGAATGATTCTTGTGGTTATATGGTTGAATTTATTTCTACTACTGAAAATTATTATGAGAGAGGAGAATATGGTTGTAGAAGTTTTCATGGTACTAAAACAACTCTCTATATGCTAAAAGTTTTGAAGTTACTCCTGTTTTATCTTCCTATGCTTATCACTTTGTTCTTTGTGAATTTATTTGTGTACAAGATTCCTATGCATAGGAATTGGGTTCGACTTAAATGTGTTTTGAATTTGCTTCTTGATGCTTCTTTTGCTTCATTTTCTATCTTAATGAGAGCATCATTAGAACTATCAAGCCTAGCTAAAAGGCATTAAAGAAAGCGCTTTTGGGAGGCAACCCATTATCTTTTATTTTCAGCTTTAGTCAAGGACTTGTCCTACCTCTGTAGCAATTCCTTTGTATCTTTACTTTATTGCATTATTGTGTCAAGATAAGCCTCTAGCTGAAAGTTCATGCTAAATTTGGATTGCTGTGCTGAAACAGTTTTCTGCTGTCCACCGTTAAATTCATAACTCTTTACAGAAAAATCGGATGGACCTGGGATTTTTTGTGCGTAATCCTCAGATATATATGAAACTTTCATTAGTTTTGAGTTTTCTGATCTGAGCAAGTTAAGTGCCTCGAAAAAATTCGTCTTTACGGACTGTTCTGTTTTTGACAGATTCTGCCATTTATTTTGCAATGCCTCTTTTGCTATTTTGATTGGATCTTTTTATCCTATGAAGTATCAGTGGCTGTAGCTAATGTCCAGTGGCTGTAGCAATTGTGTTCCTACAAAATATCATAATTTTTCGTGCACTAACCCTCTAATGAAGTTTACTCTAAGTTTGGTGTGGAGGAAGTTTTCAAGAATCAAGAGAGAAGGATGATATGATGTGATCAAGAGGATAGTAAAGCCAAAGCTTGGGGATGCCCCGGTGGTTCATCCCCAACATATTTCAAGAAGACTCAAGCGTCAAAGCGGGCATCCCCTTCTTCATCAACAAACTATCAGGTCATTTCTAGTGAAACTATATTTTAATTCCGCCACTTCCTATGTGCTTTTCTTGAAGCGTCGGTTTGTTTTTGTTTTTGTTTTTGTTATTTTCATTCTCTGAATAAAATGGATCCTAGCATTCCTTTGTGGGAGAGAGACACGCTCCGCTTTTTCTTATGAATACTCGTATTCTTCACTTATATTTGTTGAGTATTCTTCTATGTTACTTCAATGCTTTCTAGCTCTTGTTTTTCATGCATCTCTTGCTAGAGCTGTTAGCTTTATTATATCATACTCTCATATCTCATTGTTTATATACTTAGAGAGTTTATCTTTTAAATAAGTTGATTGGTGTTTGGTTGGAAACAGAAAATGCTAAATGTGGTAAATGGTATAATGAAAAAGATATACATGCTCTTATGGATTGTTATCTTGCATGTTGTGGTGCTTGGCAATTGTTTTGAGCTCTCAAGTAGATCATGTTTAAGCTTTTACATCATGTAGTTAAAACCTATTAGTGAGGAACTACCGTAAAACTTGCTGAAATTTGGTTTGCATGTTTGGTATCTCTAAGGTCTAGATATTTTCTAGTTAAAGTGTTTGAACAACAAGGAAGACAATGTAGAGTTTTATAATGCTTGCAATATGTTTTTTATATACGTCTTGTTGTCATAGTTTATACTTGTGTTTGTTTCAAACAACCTTGCTAGCCAAAGCCTTGTACTGAGAGGGAATGCTTCTCGTGCATCCATAATCCTTGAGCCAAAACCTATGCCATTTGTGTCCACCATACCTACCTACTACATGGTATTTCCTGCCATTCCAAGCAAATACTTCGTGTGCTACCTTTTATTATTCAAAACATATTATCTCTTATTTGTGTCAATGTTTATTAGCTCATGAGGAAGTATGTGGTGTTACGGATATCAACCTTGTCATTTGCTTTTAGACAGACTTTCACAACCGGACTAGTGGCATATACATCCGCTTATCCATTAACTTTGCAAAATATTTGATTTATGAGTGCTTGTCCTAATTGATTGTATCATCGTGCACTCATATTTCATGAATAAATTTTGGACTCAAGTTTGTCTTGATAAATTTAATGATAGTTATCTATATCGTCTCCAAAATATGGCCTTTGGATCCTTATGGTTTCATTGCTTCTTAAGTTGATGCCGCTCTCATATCTTCTTCTTGCAATATTTAGATTCTCAATATGCTTTGAATTCCTCCAATTATTTTGTAATTGGATAAGTGCAATTTAGTCCACTTATTGTTATGAGATATGTACATCTTGGGGAGGATCTCATACTATATTGGCTCTCTAGATTTTTCGTCCATTTCGGCAATTTTTTTACAATGGGGGAGAAGTTTAGCGGGTTTAAGGGAAATGGGTTTATGCTTAAGTTTGGTTTGTTCTTAAGTCTTGCCTTTCATGTATATCTATCTTTGCTTGATGTTTGCATGGTTGAATATATAGTGAAAACTTCACCAAAGGTTAATCTTACCAATCTATGCAATGTAATTCATGTTCATCACACGTGCATATATTGTGGGGGAGTTTGCTCTATATATTGTGATTCTACTCACATCACCTTCTCTCATAGTGGGTGATGTGAGTACAATTAATTTTGACACGGGCTAGTATTTTATGATACTTGACCATATGAAATACAACCTCTATTATGTAATTTATTTTCGAATAAGTTGCATACTTGTTTTCAGTATTCATTATATAAACCCTCTTGTTGAGATTGTCATCAATTATCGAAATGGGGAAGATTAATGATAATACATGTTGCATGCGTATATTAAATGAGGGTTGCCCGCGTCTTATTTATACGAGTTAGTCCTAAGCCTAGCGCTCTCCCAACATCACCAAAAGGACTGCCTCATCGCAGATTACGCACTAGCAACAAGAAGGCTAGAACCTCGTCGTCTAGTGTCTAGGCAGTGTCGCTGGAGATGGAGGGCATCCGGACGTTCGCAAGATCTGCATCAACCTCTGCTTCCACGACTACGCCTATACCAACTCTGAACCTCACATGCACCAAGCAGGCGAGCAATGATGTCATTCAATACTTGAACCAGTAATGATCTCTAAGGGCATCTCAAGCCATTGGCGCTCCCAAAGATGTTTGCTGGACGAAAAATCACATTGTCTTGGCGGGGGAGGCAAAACGCTTCTGCAGGCGGAAATAAGGTGTCCTACGGGTACATTTTACGCGTCGTTGGTGCACCTAGGACAATCAATGGACAAGGTGATTGGGTGGGTTAGGGACAAAGGACGCGTGGAGGTCTTGGGTCCCCCAACACGTTGAGTTTGACATGGATTCACCGACGCTATTTTAAGGTCTTGGGTGCTTTGAAGGGCGACTGGGAGAATTTTAAGCTTTATTCTTCCGTCAGCGCAAAAAAGGTTTTTTGGGGGACTCTTGTGGGTGGCTGGAGATGCCCAAAACACTCTAATATGATCTGTTTTGGTGTTTCAGATAGCTGTCATATTTGTATCTAGTAATTTTTTTTTGGAGAAACACAGTACGGACGCAGACGCTCATGTACACGCACGCTCAGACACGCGTATGAACGCACAAACACGCGTATGAACGCACACGCATAAACTCTACTAAAAAATAGCGCCGATTAAATTCTGAAAGAATCCAAAAAAAAAATACGAGCAGTTCAAGTGATCGAGAAGTAGGATTCTTGATCCCTCTCAATCTCTCTTTCAATTCGAGTATCCAGAGTGTGATGACCTGAACCAGAGCTAGGCTAAATTCGTTCTACGGCTTTGCTAGTTCTAAGTCGCCTGAGAACTCACGAGTTCTCAGTCGCGTCCACCACCATTCGATCATGCGCCAAGATGCGTGCGTTTTTCCTTTTTTCTTTTCTTTTTCACGTTTTTTCCGGTTGCATGCGACCTGTAACTGAGATTTTCTGATTACACGCGGTTTGCAACTGAATTTTTTCCAGTTGCAAGTTGGTCGAAACTGATTTTTTTTTGAGTTACAAGTGAGTTGTAACTGGATTTTTCGGTTGCAAGTGGGTTGCAACTGAATTTTTTCGGGACAATTTTCGAATTTGAACAGTTTTGGGTCAGAACTCATGATTACGTCATGCTTACGTCAGCCGACTGAAAACTCACGAGTTCTCAATCGACTGAGCTCTAGGCGTGCCCATAATTCTAACAATAGTCGCTTGAAATTGTTTATCGCCGGGTGGTCTCAACTCTCAACTTAGTAACGATGCACATTCGAAATCATTGCAAGACATGAGGGAACGGGCGAACTGCAAGATTTATTTTTCTTTTCCGTCGGACCTTTTTTTTATCACACGGGTCGTCAATGTTTCTACAGAAGTTCAGTTCTGTACTTCTGTTACCGTACACTGGTGCACAGTCAACGCCGCTCACTGCGGCAGCAGCTCCCTCTCGTCCTCCCCGGAGTCAGACCCCTCGCCGCCGGGACGGGCTCCATCTTCATCTCGCGTCGTCTCTGCCCGCGCCAGGTCCCTGTCTCTGGGGTACGTGCAGTACAGAAACGAGTAGACGAGGCAGCACAGCGACATGGGGATGGCGATCGCGGTGTACAAGGCCCTGGCGAGGGAGGTCGCGTTGTGCCGGTCCGTCTCTACGGAGGCGGCGTGTTCGGCGTCGCCCGCAGCAGGATGCAACAGCTTGTAGCCGTAGATGCGCTCGGCGAGGAGGCCGACCACCGGGGGAGCGAACGAGGCGAGCACGGCCTCGAACGTCCGGTCCAGCGCGAAGACGGTCGTCCTCGACCGCGGCGGCACGATCTCGGCCAGTATAGGGCTGTTCGTAGCCGCGGTGTTCCAGGAGGCCATGAACCCCATGACGAACAGAGCGGCGCCGTGCTTGGCGAAACTCGCTGGGTTGTTCGGGAGTGCGAGCAGCAGGACGGCGCAGAGGGGGATCGCCGAGCCGGAGCTGATCTGGGAGAGGATGATGCGGCCCGAGTTCTTGAGCCTCCCGGCGAGGACGTCCCCCATCTTGCCGCCGAAGAGGCCTCCCAGCGACGTGGCTACCTTGAACAGGGTAATCAGCGCCGCCGTCTCGCCATGGGAGAACCCGACCAGCTCCAGCCACATGGCCGTGAAGGACAGCGCCGACCACGGGAACGAGCCCGTGAGCCCCTGCGCCACGATGACCTGGAACGACGGGACCCGCAGCACGGCCTTCGCCTCCCTCGCGAACTCCTGCAGCTCCTGCCATACCGGTTTGGCGGCCCGGGTAGGGGCCTTGCCGCCGGCGGCCGCGAACGCGCGGATGGACACGCCGACCGCCGCCCCCATGACGGCGAGCAGGAGGAAGGCGAGCCGCCAACCTGGAACGCCGAAGAACGAGGTGGGCGCCATGAGAAGGCCGAGGGTGGTGCCCCCCACGGTGCCGGCCTTGCTGGCCACCAAGAGCCATCCGAAGGCCATGCCTCTGTTTGTGTCCTCTATAGAGTCGGCGACGAAAGCGAAAATCGCCGGGATCTGCAGCGCCAGCCCGACGCCGTTCAGCGCCGCTGTCACCGCCATCTGCAATGTTGCATTATCCGAGAGATGTGAGCTTCTCTCTATCTGGTTCAAAGAAGTGACGCACGTACGCCGAGCATGAACGGAAAAGACGTGCAAGATTCACCGGCCTGCGCAAAGTGTTGGGCCATGTCCCTCCACATGGAGGTGTGTTGGCAGCCCAACTTTAGCCCAGAAAGTCCAACACGTGTGAGCCGTTGATCGCTGTATGCATCCAACGGCTAAGCTGCCTCCAAGAGAGGTAAGAGAAGAAAACCCTAGCCACATTTGTGGCTGTGCAAGCAAGCAAGAGAGGAAGTCAGAACGTGACTGCTGCTGAGAGAGAGTGAGAGAACACACAAGAACACCACAACCTAGTGAGAAGAGAGGAAGAAGAAGAAGAGGTGATTTCTGTCAGGATTTGGCGCATCTGACCGGTCTGCCTTCAAGCCTGTGTTCGGAGGGTCAAACGTGCTTGGATCGACTCCATACTTGGTGAGCTCGTTCCTTACTTTGAGTACTTCGAACTGGATAGCTGGTTTGAGGTTTGGGTCAGAGAAGCATCAGATTTGAGAGAGGTTTCGTCAGTTCGGACTGCTGCAGTTTCAGAACAGCATAGTTTGGTAGAAGAACAGTTTGGGCAGGCAAACGATGTCTGATTGAGCTCATCTTTGGTGGGTATGTTGGGGACACATATGTCTGTTTGTCTACTGAGTTTGGTGCTGATTGGATCTGCGGTTTAAGAGCAGTTTGCTGATTACCGAAGAGGACAGAATCTGTGATACTCTGCTTTGCTGAAATCTTGCCTCTTGTGGTTGTTGTTGTTGTTGCCGGTGGGCAACGAGCTGAAGTGTGTGTTGTAATCTCTAGATGTTCTAGAGAAAACTCTTGATCATAGTGAAGCTTGCGTGGACCGGTTGGTCCACAGCCGTGGTTTTTCCTCCTCACGTTGGGGAGGTTTTCCACGTAAATCCTTGTGTCACTTGTGCATGTGATTGTGCTTATTTCCGCTGCAAATTGTTGTTGGTTGAACCTATCCTCGAAGTTCATTGCAGGCCAGAGGCTTTTGGAGTTGTTCATCATCTCCCTTTGCCCTAACAAAGTGGTATCAGAGCCAAGTTTTGTTTTGGGTTGAGTGCAGTTTGCTTGTGTTGAAAGATGGAAGTGAATACCAACAGAATGATATCATTGAATGGTACAAATTACCAAGCTTGGAAGAGCAAGATGAAGGACCTGTTGTATGTGAAAGAATACTGGAAGCCGGTGTTCTCCACTGAGATGCCCGAGGACATGAAAGAAGATGTTTGGGAGGTACTTCATCTCCAAGCTTGTGGGTTCATTCGACAATGGGTCGATGACAATGTTTTGAACCATATCATTGATGATACACATGCACGCACCTTATGGCAGAAATTGGAGGAGCTGTATGCTCGCAAAGAAGGTACCAACAAGATGTTCTTGATCAAGAAATTGATGCGTTTGAGGTACAAGGAAGGAACTCAAATTGCAGATCATGTGAATGAATTTCAGGGCATTATAAATCAGCTATCTTCAATGGGAATCACATTTGAAGATGAAGTGAGAGCCTTGCTGCTACTTGGCTCATTACCGGACACGTGGGAGACCTTTAAGGTCACCGTTTGCAATTCAGCACCTAATGGAGTTGTCACTTGGAACCTTGTGAAGACTAAGGTACTAAATGAAGAGTCCAGAAAAATAGCTGACAAGGACAGTTCTTCCTCACACTCAGAAGTGCTAGTGACTCAGTCACGGGGGAGAAGCAAGAGTAGAGGTCCAAGTAAAGGGGCTGAAAGAAGTAGAAGCAAATCAAAAGGCAAAGGAAAGTATGCTGATTATGTGTGCCATCACTGCCATGAGAAGGGCCATATCAAGTGGCATTGTGACGAATGGAAGAAAGACAAAAAGAAGAAAAAGAAGCAAGTTCAGAGACAGCCAAACAGTGACAGTGATAGCGACGGCCAGATTGCTGTGCTTGAGGAGATCATGTCTCTCATGCATGAAGAACATGATGGCAGATTTGGTTCTACTATTGAGGAGAAGATCACTGTTGTTTCTGATGAGACCATCAACCTTGCAGATGGTGATGAGATGACTTGGATTCCGGACAGCGGTGCTACCATACATGCTACATCTCGTAGAGAGCTCTTCACAAACTATACAGCTGGTGATTTTGGTGTTGTGAAGATGGGAAACAATGATAGAGCAAAAATCATTGGAAGAGGAGATGTGCACTTGGAGACTGAAAATGGTACGACACTAGTCCTCAAGTCGGTGAGGCATGTTGAGACACTTCGTCTCAACATTATCTCAGTTGGTTTGCTTGATAAAGATGGGTACTTGAGCAGATTTGGAAATGCGCAGTACAAGCTCACTAAAGGAAACCTGATTGTTGCTAGAGGTAACATGGTTTCAGTTTTGTATCATGTTCATGCTAAGCTTTCTGCTGCTTGTGTAAATGCGTTGCAGAAGGAGGACACTTGTGCTTTGTGGCACAAGAGGCTTGGGCACATGAGTGAGAAGGGGATGACGGTGCTAGTGAAGAAGAAATTGCTGAAAGGTGTGAAAGGTGTTCACATCAAAAAATGTTCAGATTGTCTAGCAGGGAAGCAACACAGAGTTGCATTCAAGAGTCAACCTCCTCACAAGAAGCCCGAGGTGTTGGACTTGGTACATTCCGATGTTTGTAAAATGTCGGTGAGGTCAATGGGTGGAGCAAAGTACTTTGTCACATTTATTGATGATTTTTCCAGAAAGGTTTGGGTCTATGTTTTGAGAACCAAAGATCAAGTACTAAGTGTATTCAAGCAATTCCAAGTCTCAGTTGAGAGAGAAACTGAGAAGAAAATCAAGTGCCTTCGCACTGATAATGGGGGAGAGTATATTGGCCCATTTGATGCCTATTGCAAGGAGCAGGGAATTAGGCACCAATTTACTCCTCCGAAGACACCACAGCTAAATGGTCTTGCTGAGAGGATGAACAGGACAATTGTTGAGAGAGTTAGATGCTTGCTATCAAGTGCAAAGCTGCCGAAACAATATTGGGGTGAGGCTTTGTCGACTGCAGTTTATCTTATTAATCTCTCACCAAGTTATCCATTGCAGGGAGATGTTCCTAACAGGGTCTATTATGACAAGGAAGTCTCATATGATCACCTGAAAGTTTTCGGGTGCAAGGCCTTTGTTCATATCCCTCAAGATGAGAGGTCAAAGCTGGATTCAAAGACACGACAGTGCATATTTCTTGGCTATGGAGGTGATCAGTTTGGCTACAAGTTGTTTGATCCAGTAGCAAGAAAGGTTGTGAGAAGTCGCGATGTTGTGTTTGTTGAAGACCAAACAATTGAGGATATTGGGAAGACAAAGGTGCAGGTTCCGGAGCAAGTTCCGGTAAATGTTTCTCCTCAAAACCAGCAGCAAGACAGATCTGATTCTGACCCAGAACCTGCAGATTCAGCTGAGCAAGAAGCTGAAAATGAAGATGCAGAAGATGTGCAAGATGATGATGATGCACATGGTGGTGCAGGTGATGAAGAAGCTCCCGAGCAGCATGAGTATGATGCTGAAGATGATGATCATGATCAAGAGGCACCAGCACCAAATAGTCCACCGGCAGCTCCAGTCACACGGTCCACTAGAAACCGTGTTCCCTCCACTAGGTACCCATCAGATCAATATGTGGTGTTATTGTCAGATGGTTCAGAACCTGAGTGTTTTTCAGATGCAATGAAAGATGAGAAGAAGAAGGAGTGGAAGAAGGCTATGCAAGAAGAGATGGATTCCTTGCATACCAATCATACTTATCAGCTGGTGAAGTTGCCCAAGGGCAAGAAAGTTCTCAAGAACAAGTGGGTCTACAGAATCAAGCAAGAAGAGCACACGTCACATCCAAGATACAAGGCTAGGCTAGTCGTAAAAGGATTCAGTCAGAGAAAAGGTATTGACTTTGATGAAATATTTTCTCCGGTGGTGAAGATGACATCTATTAGAATGATCCTTGGCTTGGCAGCAAGTCTCAACTTGGAAGTTGAGCAAATGGATGTGAAGACAGCTTTCCTACACGGAGAGTTGGAGGAAGAAATTTACATGGAGCAGCCTGAGGGGTTTCTTGTTAAAGGCAAAGAAGACTATGTGTGCAAGTTGAAGAAAAGTCTCTATGGCCTGAAACAAGCACCGAGACAATGGTACATGAAGTTTGAATCTGTCATGGGGGAGCAAGGCTACAAGAGGTGTAGCTCAGACCATTGTGTATTTATTCAGAGGTTCTCAGGTGATGATTTTATCATGTTGTTGCTCTATGTTGATGATATCTTGATTGTTGGCAAGAATGTCTCAAGAATTGCTAGACTAAAGAAAGAGTTGAGCAAAAGTTTTGCCATGAAAGACTTGGGTCCAGCAAAGTGTATTCTCGGCATGAGAATTGAGAGAGACAGAAAAACCAACAAGTTGTACTTGTCTCAAGAGAAATACATTGAGAAAGTACTTCGCAAGTTCAAGATGGACAAGGCAAAAAGTGTGAGCTGTCCATTAGCATCTCACTTCAAGTTGAGCAAGAAGCAACGTCCCTCCAACGAGAAGATGGAAAAGGAAATGCAGAAAGTTCCTTATGCTTCAGCGGTTGGGAGTTTAATGTATGCTATGGTGTGCACACGGCCTGACATTGCTCATGCGGTTAGTACTGTGAGCAGATTTATGTCTAATCCAGGAAGACCGCATTGGGAAGCCGTGAAGTGGATTTTGAGGTATCTCCGAGGCACCACAAATATGAAGATTTGTTTTGGTGGTAGAGAGGCCAAGCTGATTGCTTTTTCAGATTCAGACATGGCTGGAGATGTTGATACAAGGAAGTCTACTTCAGGTTATTTGGTTACCCATTCAGGGGGAGCAGTGGCATGGCAAAGCAGGTTGCAAAAGTGTGTGGCATTGTCCTCAACTGAAGCTGAGTATATTGCTGTAACAGAGGCGAGTAAAGAGCTATTGTGGCTGAAACGATTGGCTCAAGAGCTTGGTTTTGAGCAAGACAAGTATGTGCTATTTTGTGACAACCAGAGTGCCATTCACCTGAGTAAGAATGCAAGTTTTCATTCAAGGTCGAAGCATATTGAAGTACGCTATCATTGGATTCGAGATGTGCTGAATTCCAAGCAAATGCAAATTGAGAAGGTGCACACGGATGACAATGGGGCTGATATGTTGACCAAGGTGGTGACAAGAGAGAAGCTCAAGATATGTTGTCGGCTCGCCGGCATGGCTGCCGGTAGGCAGTGAGACCCTCCATGATGTCGGGAGGGGGAGTTTGTTGGGCCATGTCCCTCCACATGGAGGTGTGTTGGCAGCCCAACTTTAGCCCAGAAAGTCCAACACGTGTGAGCCGTTGATCGCTGTATGCATCCAACGGCTAAGCTGCCTCCAAGAGAGGTAAGAGAAGAAAACCCTAGCCACATTTGTGGCTGTGCAAGCAAGCAAGAGAGGAAGTCAGAACGTGACTGCTGCTGAGAGAGAGTGAGAGAACACACAAGAACACCACAACCTAGTGAGAAGAGAGGAAGAAGAAGAAGAGGTGATTTCTGTCAGGATTTGGCGCATCTGACCGGTCTGCCTTCAAGCCTGTGTTCGGAGGGTCAAACGTGCTTGGATCGACTCCATACTTGGTGAGCTCGTTCCTTACTTTGAGTACTTCGAACTGGATAGCTGGTTTGAGGTTTGGGTCAGAGAAGCATCAGATTTGAGAGAGGTTTCGTCAGTTCGGACTGCTGCAGTTTCAGAACAGCATAGTTTGGTAGAAGAACAGTTTGGGCAGGCAAACGATGTCTGATTGAGCTCATCTTTGGTGGGTATGTTGGGGACACATATGTCTGTTTGTCTACTGAGTTTGGTGCTGATTGGATCTGCGGTTTAAGAGCAGTTTGCTGATTACCGAAGAGGACAGAATCTGTGATACTCTGCTTTGCTGAAATCTTGCCTCTTGTGGTTGTTGTTGTTGTTGCCGGTGGGCAACGAGCTGAAGTGTGTGTTGTAATCTCTAGATGTTCTAGAGAAAACTCTTGATCATAGTGAAGCTTGCGTGGACCGGTTGGTCCACAGCCGTGGTTTTTCCTCCTCACGTTGGGGAGGTTTTCCACGTAAATCCTTGTGTCACTTGTGCATGTGATTGTGCTTATTTCCGCTGCAAATTGTTGTTGGTTGAACCTATCCTCGAAGTTCATTGCAGGCCAGAGGCTTTTGGAGTTGTTCATCATCTCCCTTTGCCCTAACACAAAGGTGGTGGAGAGGCCGATGAGCAAGGTGGCGGCGGCCCAGAGGAAGGCGCCGAGGGCGATGACGGTGAGGCGGTCGTGGCGCGCGGCCAGGTAGGCGGCGAGCGGGTAGCATACGGCCTGCACGATGGAGCGTGAGAGCGCGATGGAGCCGAGCGCCGCGGGCGAGGCGTGCAGCGCGGCGCCGATCTCCCTGTACACCGCCGGAAGCAGCGCCGCGTCGGCGCGCTCCATGGCCAGCGCCGCGTACGCCAGAAGCAGCGTCGCGGCCGCCGTCCGCTTGCGCCTCAGCTGCCTCTTGCTCTGCTCCGGCATCGCGTGCGTCGGTCGTCGAAGTGTTTGCTCTCGACCGGGATAAATAATGCTCGCGCATCACGTGCGTATGCGCGTGTCCCCATGACGTATAAATAAACAAGACAAGTTGGAATGCAAAAGGTGTTGTAGCATCCAAATAACCTAGCTAGTTGCAGAGGATGATTTCAACGGGTGAACGTAACCTTGCTATCTGTTTTTTATCAGTTCAGATCGTCAAACGGATAGAGATCTGGCACAGGTTGTTTTTGCTTAGCCACTGCACCAATGAGCCGACACATTAAGTCCATCTGGTTAGGTTGGCTATTCTGATCATAATTTTTTGGGGATCTCTAACGCTCAGCTAGCTGAGAAATTTTCTCAGCTAGCTGACGTCGGGTCGCTCTGTTGGGCCAATTTTGGCGCTGGCGCGCGCTCGTGCGGCGCGCAGCGGCCCAACTGCGAGCAGCCGGCCCGTTCTGTTTTTTACGTGTTCTGTTTTTGCCTGCTGGATAGATTTTTAAACACTCGTAACTTTTAAACCGTAACTCCGTTTTTGGTGATTCAACTTTCTAAATTTTCGTCTCGACGAGATCTACGCGTTGGTACTGGTTTTGTTGTCTTTAAAAAAATTCTCAATTACAACCCTAATTGCAACTACCACCCTATTTTGTAATAGAGATATCAGTTGCGTGCCGAGTTGCAACTGAAATAAAATATAAAAATCTCAATTGCAACTACCACCCCACCCCTATTTTGCAACTAGAGTAGCGGTTGCGTGCCTAGTTGCAACTGAATAAAAAAAGAGAGAAAGTTTATTTTTGAAATTGAAAATGTCAATTTCGTGTCGAGTTGCAACATGGAACCCCCTCCGATCTCCCAATTACAACCGTAAGTGTAAACTGACTCCACATAGAGTCCGTGAGGATCAAAAATGGGAAAAAGTCAGTTGCGTGCCGAGTTGCAACTGAAATAAAAATAAAAAATCTCAATTGCAACCCTAATTGCAACTACCACCCCACCCCCTATTTTGCAACTAGAGTAGCAGTTGCGTGCCTAGTTGCAACTGAATAATAAAAAAGAAAGTTTATTTTTGAAATTGAAAATGTCAATTTCGTGTCGAGTTGCAAATGAACCCCCCCCCCCCCCCCCCCCCCTCCGATCTCCCAATTACAACCGTAAGTGTAACTGACTCCCAGTTAGAGTCGGTGGGGATCAAAATGAGAAAAGGTCAGTTGCGTGCCGAGTTGCAACAAAAAAAAGTCTCAATTGCAACCCTAATTGCAACTAGAGTAGCGGTTGCGTGCCGAGTTGCAACTGAAATGAGCATGTCAATTTGCGACTAAAAGAAGATACATAAAAAAATTAAAAAGGGTAAAACAAATTCAAAACACCCCTCAACAAAATAAAAAAGAGACACAGACAGAAAAAAAGGAATAAACAACACTCCCCAAAAAACCCAAGATAAAACAACATTAAAAATGAAAAAAAATGAGCGGGTCGATTTGCAACTAAAAAGATAAAGAAAAAATCCAGAAACTTTAAAAGAAAACAACAGGAAAAAAAAGAAAAAGGAACACAGACACACGGACAGAAAAAAAAGCAACATTCAGGAGCAGCATTCGAAAACATGTAAAAAACAGAAAATCAAAACTGCAAAAAACATTCGAAACATGTAAAAAAACGGAAACAGAAAAATCGAAACTGTACAAAAAAAAAGACGTCCACTGAAAACTCCCACCTAAAAACGGCCCAACAAAACAAGATAACTAGCCCGCAGGAAAAAAAAAAGCAAAACCGGCCCGATCCCCCAGTTCTGCGCAACACGGGCCGAAAAGCAACAACTCCTGCGCCTGCACGAATCTTAAAGCGAGGGGGGATCGGACGGCTCACGGGTTGACTGCGCTGTAAGGTATTTCTCAGCTAGCTGAGAAATAGCAAAACCCTAATTTTTTTGTACATTTTGATCACAATTGATCAAACCAATCAAATAAGCATAGGGTCACATTTAATCAAATAAAATATCTCAAAATAATAAAGCATTGACCATGTCGACATACATCAGTAAATAATCAACAAAATCCCGACTAACTCTTGGCCATGTTCCTTCAGCCATCTTGATCATAGTTCAAGACCGGCATAAAAATATTTATAAAAGGAACGAGGTTCGGTCAAAATTTGGACGAAAAATGAGTCCCGGCAGACAGAAAAATGGACCATAGCTGTTTGTGTCGCCACGTTGGGCCTTGATATTGGCTCGCCCGAACAGGAAGCCGACTGACTCAATGTGTCGGCCCGTTGGAGTCATTCATAGTTGTTTTCATTTATATTTACAGAATGATTAGGCATGCCGTAGTATTTGTTGATAAATGTGTGTTTGGGGGGTGGGGGTGGGGGGTAATGGTAGTCATGTACTCTGATTTAATAATAAAGATAGATCTGGTGTGAGCTTCACGAGGTTTGATGCAACCATATTTTACTTAATGATTTTTCTTCGATGAAGTGAGAATCGCTTGATCAAACTGAGCTAAGATGCCTTTACATTTCTTCAAAGTTACATATGAAAATATATTTTGTGACCTAGACAGAAATAAAAAGTAGCACAGTAAAAACAGTTTCTTATTAGCATCAATTTTGTTGTCGTAATTTTTTTCCTAAAAATTACTCGTGCACATAGGATATGGCAACGTACTTGTGTTTTTGTTGTTGTTGAAAACTCTTGCCTTTCGGCCCTAGGCAAGAGCTCTATGATTGAACAACCTCAACCAAGAAACCAGGGATCATACCAAAGTATACACCATTATTACAAGAAAGAGACCCTCTAGCTACTAAATGATTTCAAGATTTTTGAGTGGACATGTCTTTTTTTATGGGAGCATGTCCTTCTAGGTGCCATTTTGAATTTCCGGCTTTGACATAAACACAACAACAATAAAAGTTAGTCAGAAAGCAGAATCCTCTCATGCTTCATGTAGCATGTACACGTCGCTGAGAGAGAAGGGAGCTTGCAGTCAAACAGCAGAGTAGTCGTGAAATAAAACGGAAATCCCCGCTAAGAGGACAAGAAGTGAAGAACCCAGATCCCCCGCGCTACCAATGGGACCCATGCATCTCGAGCTCGAGCTGAATGCTCGACGAGAAGAGGAGAGGACGTAAAGGCGGATTCATGCGCAGCAGGGAGATGGGGCCGGCGGTGTCGTGGGAGGAGCGGCGGACGCTGGTTCTGGTTAACCTGGCGTCCATCATGGAGCGTGCCGACGAGGCTCTGCTGCCGGCGGTGTACCGGGAGGTGGGCGCCGCCCTGCACGCCACGCCGACGGGCCTCGGCACGCTCACCCTCTACCGCTCCATCGTGCAGGCCGCGTGCTACCCGCTCGCCGCCTACGCCGCGTCGCGCCACAACCGCGCGCACGTCATCGCCGTCGGCGCATTCCTCTGGGCCGCCGCGACCTTCCTCGTCGCCATCTCTGAAACCTTCCTCCAGGTGAGCTCCGGCCGCTCAACCTTCGCTCGCACATCTCGGGTACAACGGCCAACTCACGCTTCCAGCTTCCTGTAGTACAGAGCAGTCTGGTGCCTAATTAGTCTGCTGTGTCCTTGACAAGCATAGATCTCGGCTGCGATAAGATGTCATTAGCTAATTAATCTGCTGTCTCCTTGACAAGCATAGATCTCGGCTGGGAACTCAGAGATTTGTCCATGGTATGCTAGGTAGCCATCTCGAGAGGCCTGAACGGCATCGGCCTGGCCCTCGTCATACCGGCGGTCCAGTCGCTGGTCGCCGACTCCACCGATGACGAGCATCGCGGCACGGCCTTCGGGTGGCTGCAGCTGACCAGCAGCATCGGTTCCATCATCGGCGGCTTCTCCGCTGTGCTTCTTGCGCCGACCACCATCTTCGGGATAGCCGGCTGGCGCTTCGCGTTCCACCTCGTGGCGGCCATCAGCGTCGTCGTCGGCGTCCTCGTGTGGTTCTTCGCCGTGGACCCCAACTTCCCGACAGGCGAGGCGGCATCGGCGCTCGGCGAGAAACGGCCGGCGTGGGACGAGGCCAAGGACCTGCTGAGGGAGGCCAAGGCCGTGATCCAGATCCCGACGTTCCAGATCTTCGTGGCGCAGGGCGTGAGCGGCTCGTTCCCGTGGTCCGCCATGTCGTTCCTGTCGATGTGGCTGGAGCTCGTCGGGTTCAGCCACGGGGACACGGCCGTGTTCATGACGGTGTTCTCCGTGGCGACGTCCCTGGGTGGCCTCCTCGGCGGCAAGATGGGCGACGCCCTCGCCCGCCGGTACCCGAACGCCGGCAGGATCGTTCTGTCGCAGATCAGCGCCGGATCGGCCGTGCCTCTCGCGGCCATCCTGCTTCTCGGCCTGCCGGACGACCCGTCCACCGGCGTCGCGCACGCAGTCGTCCTCTTCGTCATGGGACTCATCATCTCCTGGAACTCAGCTGCTACAAACAGGTTTGAAATGCCCCTTGCTAAAGTACAGTACAAGTGAATATTCATTCATTTCATTTTGCTTGGTACTGTGCAGCCCGATATTCGCGGAGATCGTGCCGGTTAAGTCGAGGACGAGCATCTACGCGCTGGACAACTCGTTCGAGTCGATCCTGGCCTCGTTCGCGCCACCGGTCGTGGGATTGCTGTCGCAGCACCTGTACGGGTTCAGGCTGGCGGACGGCGGCGGTAGCAGCACCGGCGCCGAGAGAGACCGGGAGAACGCCGCGTCGCTGGCCAAGGCGCTGTACACGGCCATTGCGATCCCGATGACGATCTGCGCGCTCATATACTCGCTGCTGTACCGCACGTACCCGCGGGACAGGGAGAGGGCGCGGATGCAGTCGCTCATCGGGTCGGAGCTGCAGAGCATGGAGCTGCTAGAGGTAGAGGGTGACGAGTTCGGGTTCCAGTGCAGCTACGGCGACGATCGGTTCGAGCTCTTTGAACCGGAGACGGGCGACGGTGCAAGGACTGACTCGGCGGCTGATGCCGCCGGCACTGCGAAGCTACTGGCGGACAGGGAGTCGTGACAGTGAAGAAGGGCCCGCTCTGCTTTTGCTTGTAGACACCTGATTTTAGGATTGTAACTTGTAACACGATCTGCTTCACCAAAAGGAGTTTTGCTTGGTTGAGAACTTGCCTGTGGGTTAGGGGGTGGTTGTATTCCAGCCCACCAGAGTTCAAATTACAGGTTGACGCTGGTGTTTCTCATTTAGACGGAATATTCTTCAGTGGGAGGCGACGTTTCCGTCGACAGCGAGGCGCCCGTGTGACTTCGTCAATCTCAAGACCTGACCTGCCGGCTCAGTCTCTCGGAGGCGCTCATAACCGACGACTTCCCAATTAAAATAGGACTGCACTGGGGGTCATCTTTGAGCTGTTATCTTTTTACTCTGATGATGGATGAGGTCACAAAGAATATACAAAGACATATCACATGGTGTATGCTCTCTCGGGGTGATATGGTGCTAGTCAACCATAGCTGGGCGGCGTTAATTGAAAGTTAGAGTTATGAAGACGAACTCTAGAATTGAAAGGTTTTAGGCCTAGTAGATGTAAAATTGAGTACATGAGGTGCAGTTTCAGTACTTCTAGGCATAGAGAGGGAGAAGTTAGCCTTAATGGATAGGTGGTACCTAAGAAAGACACCTTCAAGTATTTGGGGTTTATACTCCAGAAGGATGGTTATATCGATGAAGATGTGAGTCGTTGAATCAAAATTGGTTGGATGAAGTGGCGCCAAGCTTCTGGCGCCCTCTGCCATAGGAGAGTGTCACAAAAGCTAAGAGGCAGGTTAGACATGTGATGTTGTATGGCGCGGAATGTTTGGCAACCAAGAGGCGACATATTTAACAGTTAGGTATTTTTATGCGCATGCTGAGATGGATATGTGGCCACACAAGAAAGGCTTGGGAAGCGCCTATGCATAGCAGATTGATAAAACATGCCGAAAATGTTAAGAGAGATCATGGTAGAAACTTGACATGAGAGGAGTTGTTAAGAGATATCTGAAAGATTGGAATATCACCAAAGAACTGGCCATGAACAGGGGTGCGTGGAAGCTAGGTATCCATGTACCAGTACTATGAGTTAGTTTCGAAATCATATGGGTTTCAACTCTAGCCTCCCTAACTTGCTTGGGAATGAAAGACTTTGTTGTATGTTGGTGCACCGGTAAGCTAAATGATGGTAGTGGTCGTGTAGAGAGACCGACACCAAGAGCTTGGTTGCCATAAAGATCATCGGCATGTGTGCTGGTAAGCGAAATGATGGTATTGGACGTAGTAAAAATCATGAAATTATAGCAAGGCGGCCATGGTTCTTAACCCATGCCCATCTCAATGGAGTGTTATCAGTGTCCCGTCATAAGGCCACCCCACCCCACCCCACCCCAAAGCACTAACGCGGTAGTAAAATTTGCAATTATCAAATATTTAAATTTGAAAATATTTTCGTTCAATACATATAGATTTAACGCACAAAGAATTCTGAACTTTTTTCCACATTTATCTCAAATGTTTCGGTGAACTGCAAAGTTTGAAATTCAAAGGATGTATGGTTTGAGATACACAAAAGAAATGTGAAGTTGGTTCGAAGTAGGAAGAAATGCTAGGACGGATTGATGTGGATATGTACAGTCCAATAGCGGGGTGTACCTGTTTGACTGCCAAAAAATCCATTATGCTTCGTGTGGATGTTTGCTTTAGGCCAATACCGTATTGAATATTTAGGAGGTGGCTGTCCCGAATACCATGATTACAGTTGTTTGGTCGGTCTTGCGTATTCATTCCATGTATTCGGGCTCAATACTGAGACGGTGAACTTTTGCCAGCATGGATTAAAAAACAACTTATGTTTGCACACTCCATTCCCCAATGTCCTTGGTTAGACCTTGACATTAGCGTCGTATTCGGGTCTGAAACTTTTTTATCTCTATCGCTTGTCTGTCTCCTTCCCCTTAGCGAAACCCTCCTTATTGGTCTTCTCTCCATCGCTCGTCATGATGCAGGGCACGTAATCCCACCGCCCCATCCCACATCTTCCTCAGGCGAGCAGTAGGACGATGTTCCCAGCCATGGCACGAGCTCGCCCTTGTGGTTTTCTCTCATTGATGTCACCTTCATGGCCTTGATAATGTTATATATAATTATTCAAATACATACATCAGATGTTAAACATAAAAAAAATCAAAATCGCATACAACCGCAATTTCTCACTTTGACCATCCAAACAACATTTGGCATTCAATATTAATATCAATGTCCCGTTGATATTCGTATTCAACCCAATACAATGCCAAAGCTTCCAATGCAAACATCCTTAATTATATCTTAGATCTATTCCTTTGGTTTGGTTAATGCAATCAGGGAGAAGTCTCTTTTATCAACAAACAAAAAACTCTTACTTTTTTGTAATGCGGAAAAGAGCCTTCTCGAATATGGAGTTCGATTGTGGAATTTAGAACAGTCATCTAACGTTGCTCAGCATCTGATAATAATTTCGCGGTATCCTTCTCAGCGTGCGACGAGGCCTCCTTCGAACCGTCGTCAGCGGCGGATCCTCCATCTCCATCGCCGTCTTCCATCTGCTGCAGCTCCGACTCCGACTCGGCCAGCGACTGCATCCGGGCGCGGTCCCTGTCCCGGGGATAGCTGCAGTAGAGGAAGGAGTATATGGCGGTGCAGACGGTGAAGGGTATCGCGATGGCCGTGTAGAGCGCCTTGGCCAGCGACGCGGCGTTCTCGCGGTCCAGCCGGGGGCTCATCCCCTTGTCGTCCGGCCTGTACCCGTAGACGCGCTGCGCCAGGATGCCGACGATCGGAGGCGCGAACGACGACAGGACCGTCTCGAACGACCTGTCCAGCGCGTAGATGCTCGTCCGTGATTTCTCCGGTACGATCTCCGCGAAGATTGGGCTGCAAAAGTTTTGAGTTATTTCACCATGACATTTATTTGTTGAAATGATTCTGGATGTACGGCGGCGAGCCGGCCGGCGACGGCGAGGCTTACAAGTTTGTAGCGGGGCCGTTCCAGGAGATGAATACGCCCATGACGAACAGGACGATGCCGTGGACGACTCCGGTGGACGGATCGTCTGGCAGCCCCAGGAGCAGCACGGCGGCCAGGGGCACGGCCGAGCCCGCGCTGATCTGCGACAGCACGATCCTCCCGGCGTCCGGGAAGCGCCGGGCGAGGGCGTCGCCCATGTGGCCCCCGATGAGGCCGCCGAGGGAGCTCGCGACCCAGAAGATGGTCATGAGGAAGGCGGTGTCCCGGTGGCTGAACCCGATGAGCTCCAGCCACATGGACGCGAAGGAGAGCGCCGACCACGGGAACGAGCCGCTGACGCCCTGCGCCACGAAGATCTGGAACGTCGGGATCCGCACCACGAACTTGGCCTCCGCGATCATCTCCTCCACCACCCGCCGCGCGCCGGCCTTCTCGTCGCCGCCTGGCCCGGCAGCCACGACGTCGCCGGTGGGGAAATGGGGGTCCACGGAGAAGAACCAGTTGAGGGCGCCGACCGCGACGCTGATGACCGCCACGAGGTGGAAGGCGATGCGCCAGCCGGCGATCCCGAGCACCGTGGTCTGCGCCAGCAGGAGGCCGACGAAACCGCCGGAGATGAGCCCGATGCAGCTGGCCAGCTGCAGCCAGCCGAAAGCCGAGCCGCGCGTGCCGTCGTCGGTGGAGTCGGCGACCAGGGACTGGATCGACGGCACCACGAGCGCGAGGCCGATGCCATTCAGTCCCCTCGAGATTGCGACCTGGATTGCATGTGTAGGTGTGAGAACTTCTAACTGATGAACTGACCAGGAGATCGATCAGACAAGACAACAGCAAGCTGAACTTCTAACTGACGAACTTAGCAAACGACGCTGTTTCAGAACTTGTGCTTATTGTCAGTACTCAGAAAGTCAGAGCATCACAAAGCTTGAGACATTTCAAAAAATGAAGTGCATATACTGAAGCTTGAAGGATTAAATTACAATAACAAATTACTGTGTCGATTCCAAATTCAAATTAAAGGGATCCAATCTGAATGTTTTTCGGTAATTCAATTAGCGTCTGAGAGGACAGCAGATCTGCAGATTTAATCCCCAACTCGACGACACGCATCGAACTGCAGAAGAGGCGTGAAGAAGAGCAGAGAGCAAGTCGGAATGGATGGGTGGATACACGCGGTAAGGATCTGACCTGGAGGAAGGTGTCGGAGATGCCGACGAGGAAGGTGGCGGCGGCCCAGAGGAAGGCCCCCACGGCGATGACGTGCGCGCGGTTGTGGCGCGCGGCGGCGTAGGCGGCGAGCGGGTAGCACGCGGCCTGCACGATGGAGCGGCACAGCGTGAGGGCGCCGAGCCACATGGGGTCGGCGTGCAGGGCGGCGCCGATCTCGCGGTACACCGCCGGCAGCAGCGCCTCGTCGGCGCGCTCCATGATGGACGCCAGGCTCACCAGCAGCAGCGTCCGCCGCCGGTCCCGCTCCAGGTCACGCTGCGGCCCCTTCATCGCCACCCCTCGCCCTCGTCTCTCCCGTGCCGGCTCCGGTCTCGGCTCTCTCCGGCAAGAGTAGTGCTGCGCCGGCGATCCGGGGTCTCCTCTTCTCTTCGCGGGAAATTTTATATTACGACTTGTCGCCTCGTTACGAGAGACGTTTTCTTTTACCCTCACGTAGTGAGCACTGAGAGTTGAGCTGCGCGTGATGACAGCACGTGCGACACTACGGACTTGGTAAGTTGAGCCGAGGTAGCTGGAATCTGGGTGCTTCTCATTGGTTCGGTCCTGTGGGTTCCAGGTGTAAGTGAGAAGTGTGTACAATGACTGGATCCGTTTTACAGAATGAGAGTTTTGTCCTAGGATGGATCAACTAGTATATTGATATGATGATCAGCTGAAGTCAACTTTTATACTTTTGCTAGCTACTCCCTCCGTTTCTAATGTCTAGATACTTCTGGGTAAAAAAAAAAGCTAATATATTTTACATATAGAAACGGAGAGAGAAATAGACAAGTTCTAAAATTAAAAATTATGATCCTATGGCTAATGTATAAAAAATGTGTCGAATACCGAGTGAGCAGGAGACGTGGACGGCTGAAGATGGTTAAATTCACACACCTTGAGGTTTAGAAGTCACATATTGTCAAATGGTTATGTAAACGTCAAAGTGCAAATAAAAAGAATTTAACTGGTAAAAAAAAAACAAGAGAGGGTTTTGTTTTCATGAACGTCGATGCTGCATATGATCCTGACATGAGGAGAGGAGCCACTGGAGGGCCAGCGCGACAGCCGCCTCCGGTGGGAGTCCCTGCTCGGCCATCCCACCCCCTCTCTCTTCTAGATTTGGGTTTACTTTTTACAACATTTTTTTTTGATTGCCTTGTTAGAATTTTAAAACGGCAGTTCATTGTGAATTTATATTCAAAATTGTATGTCAATTTTTTGCGCACTTATAGGTTTCCCGAAAATCAAATTAGGATAAGAAATAAGTTTCCAAATTTAAATTGTTGTCGAATCTATACGTGTACAAATATTAATTTTCACTTGTATGTGTCAAAAGTGTTGTTGTAATGAAATAGAAGCAACCAAAATAGATGAAATGGACAAATTAGGAACACCCTTGTGTTTTTACCATGTTCATCCTCATTTGTCCACCCCTTCCCCATATGACAAGATTTTAGGAAGGATGTTTAGAGATGCCCTTGGTATCAGCATATGAAAACACAATGAATAGTCTGATCACAAACAAAAGAAAGGGAAGAAACTCACGAGCTACCGGAAAAACCGTTGTTCATTTTAGAAAATCATGTTGTTTGAACATCGTATAAACTTAGTAAAAATCAATCAAGTATATTGATAGAAACATCAACGACTACAATATTAAATAAATAAATTATGAAAATATCTCCTATGATGATTCTACTGCTATTCATCTGATATCTTTATATTCTTGTATATGTACTTGGCCAAACTTAGAAAATTTTAAATTAAGTTTATAAGGCACCTATTTGGTGGGGGAGAGGTACAACATAAAGGTTTGAAGGAGTTCCAAATATGACCTATACCAAAGATTCGGAAATACTTGAACTAACGTCATTTCTTATAGAAAATTAAGAATTTAGTCAATTCCTCATAGGATGAAGTGCACTTGTTTATAACCAAACAAAATACACATCTTATATTTTTACTCTTCTCCCTAGCTCCGAAACTTTTTAGGTCACTGATCTCAAGTCATGTGTTCAAATCACCGGTCATCTTCACCATTGGTTTTGTTCCGTCTAGGCCTTCAAACTAGCGCCTCGCTGAATATATCTCAACGACTTTCTCCATGGCACACAATTGCAGTGTGTGCTGTATGTTTTCTTTAATTCTATGTCTTAGAACAACTAATGTGCACAATACCAGTTGCCATCTTTGTTTTTGTATATCTTTATGAGCTGCATATATCTTAAGAGAGTGTTCTTTGTGTTATCACAGGTGTGAAACCAGAACCATGTCAGTATCAAACCACTAAGAATCTGGACAAGGTGCAAAGCTGTCTAATTTGAAATGATCGAGATATTATGTCGATACGGCATAGTTCAAATTCTAACAATGTACGACCAATTCCGATGCACAAGAAGGAACCATGTCACACAAGTACACATCGCCAGGTGCATGTGCACAATACCAGTTGCCATCTTTGTTTTTTATATTTATGAACTGCATATATCTTAAGAGAGGGCAACTTTTACAGTACCTTTTACTAGTCCTAAAATATGACTAGTATGGTTTGATCTAATGGCTAATTTGGCCCAGGAAGCCTATTAGTGGTAATTCGGTGCAGCTAAAAGATTAACCAGTGAAAAAAAAAAAACCACAATTTTTTTCGCCAGATTTGGAGGTAAACGTTGAAGAAAACACAATCAACCATTTTTTCTCCAAGATAAACACACATCAATTGTCTAATCACTTTAACACATAATGAATTATTCGGTCCAATTCGTGTAATCACCGTGACCAATCTGTCAGGGTCTAATCAGACAGTTCTTTGTCGCTTGCCTCGTCATCAATCTGGACTGTGCCTCGCTCTGCAGTTCAGGATGAATTCCTGGTCGCTGGCGTGCCGCCTTCGTCACCCTGTCGCGTGCCAACGCTGCCGTCGCCATTCTCCGTTCGCCCTGTCGGCTAACACCGCCGTCGCATTCGAGCACCTGCCAAGTGCTAGGCCACGTCCTCGTACGGAGATTTTCAGTCTTGTTCCTCACTTTCCAAATCCAAAGCTTCGTGATGATTTTCTGGATCTGCAATCAAGCTGCGGTGGCTGCGATGGGAATAAGTTCTGGGTCAGCACCCTTCTGCCCTATTGGGCCACGGCCCATCTGCCGGATGCTCAGATTTTTCCACTAGTGCCACTTATACTGGTTATGATTTGGGCACTAGTATGAAACGTTTTCAGCCCTTAGATCAACGAAAATAAATGGTTGTAATTCATTTGAGGGTACCACAAAAGGCCTCTAAGAGAGTGTTCTTTGTGTTATCACAGGTGTGAAACCAGAACCATGCCAGCATCAAACCACTAAGAATCTAGACAAGGTGCAAAGCTGACTAATTTGAAATGGTCGAGGTATTATGTCAATCCGACATAGTTCAAATTCTAACAATGTACAATAATCTACGACCAATTCCGATGCACAAGAATGAACCATGTCACAAAAGTACACAGCACCAGGTGCATATGCCCTCAGAAAAAATTGGAAGTTCCAATATATTTATTTTTATTTGTAGGAAAGACACTCAGAATGTAGGCCCACTTGAATAATTTGCCAGGTCAAACAGATTATGGGCCAGTCCTGTCAACATACTCGCACCGACCACATTGTTCCAGGAAGGAAAAAGTATAGATTTCACCCTGAAATCTCATGATTTGGAGACTATTCACCTTGAACTTTTAATTTGGATAATTCGTACCCTGAACTTTGCCATACCGGAGAAATCACACCCTAAAGTGGTTTTTGTTCGATTTGGGTGGTTTTCTGCGATGACTAGGCGACGACGTGGCAATGACACGGCGCAAAAAAAGTGGGCCCCACATGTCATCCTCAGCTCTGCTGCGTTAACTTCCGACCGTCGCCCCGCATCTGAGATCCCTCCGACCGCCGCCCCGCATGAGCTCCTCCGACCGCCGCCCCGCATCTGAGCCCCTCCGACCGCCGCCCCGCATCCAAGCCTGGTCGCCCGCCACTGCCATTGGCTCGAGGAGACCGTGGCCACCCCGGTCACGGCGCGGGTCCAGTTCAGCATCACCTCCGCGGCAGAGGAGCGGCACCACCGCCTCGTGCCCTGCTTCCCCAAGAACGCGAAGACGGCGCTGACCACATAGAACAACCAGATGCGATTTTGTTTTTGCGGGCAGACGATTTTGTTTTTGCGGGCAGTCAGTTTCTAATCAAGCAGATTAACACGCAAAGCAGAGCACGATCTGAATTCCAATCGATACATGCCTCATGCCTCTGCCTGCCGCCATAGATCAAACGTGAGCAAAACCAGTCGACGCGATCTCGCGTTCCGCCGTCCGCCGGTTTGCGACCCAAAGCGCCGCTCGCACAGGGCCCCTATTTTTTTGGAGACGGCCCTGCCCATCCGTTCTGAAGGAGCTCGTCGCCCGGCCAGGACGCAGCTGGCCTCGCCGTGCAGCGCGACAAGGCGCGTGATAGCGCAGTGGGCGGCGGCGAAGAGCCCTCCGGCGCCGAGCGCCCCGGCGAGGAGCTTGGCCCTGTGGTCGAAGCCGGCGTCGCTGATCGGTATGTCGCGGACGCGCTCGTCGTAGGCGGCAGCGTCGCCGTGCTCGACTTCCTCCTCTGCGCAGGCCGCGTCGTCATCGTGGTCGCATCAACGCAGGTCAACGCAGCAGAGAGGATGACAGGTGGGGCCCACGTTGCGATGCGCCACGTCATTGCCACGTCGCCACCTAGTCATCGCAGAAAACCACCCAAATCGAACAAAAACCACGTTAGGGTGTGATTTCACTGGTTTGGTAAAGTTCAGGGTACGAATTATCCAAATTAAAAATTCAGGGTGAATAGTCTCCAAATCATGAGATTTCAGGGTGAAAACTATACTTAATCCTTCCAGGAATGAACCACACCACTGGGCCACTGCCAAGCCGGTATACTTTCACCAACTTGATCCTGGCGAGGCATTCCTCTCAAATGAACAACTAGCGACTCCTTCAAATTACATAAACCATTCACAAAACCAGGTAACAACCTAGGTACTCCTAGGAAAAGCTTTTTTTAAGGAACCGGCAGTCATTTGCCTTTTAGTTAGATAAAAATAAAGAGCTTATGTACATTGACAAGGCAAGTCTCTCAACAAAAAAATAAAAGAAGTCGCCCACCGTGGGGCTCGAACCCACGACCACAAGGTTAAGAGCCTTGCGCTCTACCAACTGAGCTAGACGGGCATGTTGAATATCAAATGAATTTACAGCTCACTATTACTCACTTGTCCTACCAATACAGAATTTCATAACTAGAACAAATTTCTTCTCCTGCATATCACAAAAAATAAGCTCTAACACTTATTCTACACATATTCCTAATTACTACTCACTATTCCTACTACATAAACCAATGTATGCGTACTATCAACAAAGTTGTTCAAGGATATACCATCAACAAAGTAAAAACTGAACGAAAAGAGATCTACGCTGGTTAAAATTGATCTCCTGAAGTTATGCAATTTGTCATCTCACCCATGCTTGGAGCTATTTGGCAAAACAGCACCATCATCTGAGACTACCACTCTGTTCAACTTGGTGATGCATCAACGCTTGCTCATCGTCATCAGCATCATCCTCTTCCTCGCCATACTCGATATCCATCACAGTAGCATCCTTCCTTCCAGCGTAGCGGTCTCCTGCTCCATCTGACCTTTCCAGCTCGACCAGTTGCAGCTCCGGTGCGATTACAGTGTCCAATCTCGCCCTTTCCCTGTCACGTGGGTAGGTCTTATACAGCAGGGAGTAGATGAAGCAGCAGAGCAACATCGGGATGGCAATTGCCGTGTAAAGAGCTTTTGCTAGGGCAGCAGCATTGGACTTATCCCTCGCAACACTACTCACTCCATCCCCATTTGAAACGGGGCTGTAGCCGTATGCATGCTGGGCTAAAAAGCCGACGATTGGTGGAGCAAATGAGGCTAGTACCGACTCAAAGGAACGGTCCAGTGCGTAAATACTTGCCCTTGATCTCTCAGGAACGATCTCCGCAAATATGGGGCTGCATACAAAAAGTTTATAGTTATGGCCAACAACCAGATACGTCACAGATTATCAGCAATTTGTAGTTCACATACATATGTGTTAAGCTTAAGCCCCTTATTACAGGTCAGAAAACTGAAGTACTAATGATGAAACTGTGTACAGTGCGTAACTAGTCACAGTGAACTATAAGTTCTTTCACGGCAATTGGCTTCATTGTTGTCACAAACTTAAAATGCATTTTGTTGTTGTCTTCATATCTAACAAATCAAACAATCAATGAAAGTTACTTGTTTTTGTACGGAAAAAGGTTACTTACTTGTTAGTAGCAGGGCCGTTCCAGGAGATGCTTAGCCCCATGATAAATATAACAAGTCCATGCAAGACACCAGTAGAGGAGTCATCAGGTAGTCCAAGCAGCAACAGGGCTGCAAGCGGAACTGCAGAAGCCGAGCTTATTTGAGACAGCACTATCCTTCCAGAATTCGGGAAGCGAACAGAGAGATAGTCCCCCATCTTTCCACCAAATAGCCCTCCAAGTGAGCTTGCCAACGAAAATATTGCTGCGAGAAGTCCAGTTTGATTGTGTGTAAAGCCCATCAGTTCCAACCACATCGGGGTAAACGACAACGCTGACCATGGAAATGACCCAGTGACACCCTGAGCCACGATGATCTGAAACGATGGTATCTTCATGACAGCTTTGGCTTCTGTGACCAAATCCTTCATCTCTGCCCATGCCGACTTGCGCAAGAGCTGTCCGCCACCCTCAGCGTTGCAAAAACGAGGATCCACAGCAAAAAGATAGACCAATGCCCCTACCACCACACTGATGAGGGCAACAATGTGAAATGCAATACGCCAACCAGCGATACCTAAGATTGTGGTTGATGCTAGCATGATGGAGAACACACCTCCAATCACTGAACCTATGTTTCCTGTGAGTTGAAGCCATCCAAACGCAGAGCCCCGGTTGTTATCATCAGTGTAGTCTGCCACTAGAGATTGGATGGCTGGAGTGACAAGTGCTAGGCCAACACCGTTCAATCCCCTAGCTACTGCTACCTGCTTAAAGAAGCATATTTTCATGAGATTCGTTCTTGATTGTCATTTATGCAACAAAACAAATAAAGTATGTTTAGGAAGCCTCGAAACATTATCGCCAAATATATCTCACTTCACACATTTGCTGCAGTGAAGTATCTAGCAAGCAGCAATCTTAATCCAGATTTGTATATTGGCACACCGAACATCACTCACCAGCATTTCACTTGATATTCAAAACTTACATGATTGGAATTTTGGAATAAAAAATATCACAAAAAAATAGAATAGTGAATTGAACTTCTAAATATGACGAAACAAACACAACTGCAATCACAGGAAATCACGGATAAGCATGTTTTACTTCGCCTGTATTTGGTTATGCTACACTAATGGCAATAGTCACAACTAAAAGGTTGGTTGCCGTTCGGGGATCCGTTTTGAGATGCGAATATGCTGTGGGCACAATTTTTAGTACGGAGGATGTGCTTCGGTTAGATCGACATGAACTTTGCTTCAAACTTCGCAGCTACGTCAGATGCAACGTGCTTAGGTAGTTAAAACTGAGCACTCATCGGATTTTGGCTGTGAGAAAGCGTAAACGCACAATGGAAATGGGCCCAGAGGATTTTCTGCGGATGAACAAAATCATATACGCGTGGGCGTGGCAATCCCCAAATTTCGATCAACAATACAGTGGAGACGCTCTCGAATCACAGCCAAACCCTGGAGGGATCGAGTACTATCGTTAGGTAAGGACGGACGGACGGACCTGGGCGAAGGTGCCGGAGACGGCGACGAGGAAGGTGGCGGCGGCCCAGAGGAATGCCCCGACGGCGATGACGTGGGCGCGGTTGTAGCGCACGGCGGCGTAGGCGGCGAGCGGGTAGCACGCGGCCTGCACGAAGGAGCGGTAGAGCGTGAGCGCGCCGAGCCCCATGGGCGTGGCGTGCAGCGCGGCGCCCACCTCCCGGTACACCGCCGGCAGCAGCGCCTCGTCCGCGCTCTCCATGATGGCCGCCAGGTTCACCAGCAGCAGCGTGCGGCTCGCCGCCGCCATCGCGCTCCCTCTCCCCCAGGTCCCAGGCGCGAGCTCCAGTCGTCGTCGGCGGCGGCCCTTCGCAGACCGGCAGCGCTTCCCCGAGAGCGAACGACGGGGGCGTGTGCTTCGTGTCGCGTCTTCGAACGACTTTTTCCCGTGGTTATGGAGCTTGTGGAGCACGATCATGGCCGTTCGTGTCTTGTTGAAGGGCTCGATGCGATGGGACCTCCGGTGCTGTAGCACCGTGTTGGATCAGCTGGTGGGAACAATCGTGGAATGGGGAGGACGATGGAACAATCGTCGGCTGGCCGTGGCCGGACATCGCCGCCGGCCGCAACACCACGTGGACGTGGCTCGGCCCACGGCGGAGGTATGCCGGAATATTCAACGCGTGGAGGCGGCGGGTCCCAGTGCCGCTTTGACGTTGGCTTGACTGTTTTTTATGGACCAGGTCAGGGGAAGTGGCGAGAGCGTGGAACGAAAGGTTTGGGCCTCTGGCCCATTAGACATTACAGTTTCTCCGCCGTGTCATTTGTTACAGACAGAGCTTGCATAAGCCCACTATGACCTACAGCCTGCGTTTCACAAAATGAGATACAAAATGAAATGTTATACTACCTCCGATCCGTAAAATGTGTCGTAGGCAAACAACGTGGCTAGTTCATCCGGTACGTAAGGCTTGCGACACTTTATTCGGATCAGAGGAGTAGTAGGTGTTATACTATTATGGAACGGAGGGAGTATTCCTTTATTTTTTTAGGATGCACGATAACCTATTCCATCGGTACTGATAAACTTATAACTTATGTTAAAAAAGTCAAATAAAACTCATGTTTGAAGAGAGATGGAAATTGAATGAGAACATCTCCCTTAGTGGAATGCTGATATTCGTTTAGTACGAGATGGTTGTTTTGTCCATTGTACCACATGTATTGCCTACTACCGTAGATGCCCGTTAGAGAAGAAACTAGAAATAGAGAGTCCACACATTGTGGTTAAGAATACTACTCTATAGAAGAATACTTCCATGTTTTGTTCTTCCATGGACAATGTGCTTTTTTCTTCTTCTGCGTTTTCCCTGTCCATGTGGGTCCTGTTGGATTTTTTTGTTTCTGGAATTGCATTTATATGAAAATATGTTGTTTTAATTAAAGTAGATAATATGAATACAAATTTTTCGCTCCCATGTTTCATTGATATCATTATTTAAAAATAAATATCATATTAAAAGTTAGTGAAAAATTGTAAATAAACACGCATTGTATCAAAGATGTATTCCATAAATGTATAAAATATCAACTTCAAATACTTTATATTCAAAGCTACATGAAAGTGAAAAATATGTGGATCAGAATATACATACTTTCAAATCTCCAAGATATACAAGATTTCGTTATTTTTATGTAGCTCATAATACCAAAAAAATACATTTTGATTTTATATGCTTGTAGGATGCGTCATTGACCACATTTTAAAAAGAATCCATTTAAAAAAAAACTTATAAATATATTTATTTATTTTAATAGACGATCACTAGATCTCAAGAGCCAAAATTATTTTTGGGGGTAATGCTTTACCCACAATTAATAAGTTTCAACTAAAAACTAATACAACAAGATTTGACTAAGCCTTTGTATAAAAAAATTTGCAACTTGGTAGTTGTGGCAACGATGGACTGCATCAGTTTAATCGTTTGTTTTTCCTAATTTTATGTTGCTTGTATTCGTGTCATTTTTGTATCAGTAGTACTTTTATCAATAATCTTATGGGCGTACAATGTAAAAAAAAAATCAAATGTTTTGATGTTTGACCAATATATAGGAAAAAATAACTTCTACAACAAAATTTAACATTATTAAATTTTTCATAAGATATATGAAATACATATTATATATATCTAATACTCACTCTTTTTCTAAATGTAATCCTTTCTACAATTTTTCTGCACATATGTATTTACACATGTTTTAGTGCAAGATGCGCAGAAAAAGGTTGAAAACACTTACATTTGGAAATCGGAGGGAATATTATATAAGTTATTTTTTTTGCCTTTGAAAAATCCAGAGCACCAATTAAATAATAACGCAGGGAGTATGCATGTCTACCCGGATATGGAAATTGATTCGAACATGAGCAGGGCGGTCGGGTGGTCGCGTCGCCACCGAACATGCTGCTTTGCGCCGTAATTCTCGCGGCTGTCCAACAGACAACCAGTGCATGCAGAGTCAACTTACCCGGCGGAACCTGGTGCCACCCACTGTATTTCCCCCTATACGTAGTTAGTAATTACGGTTGGGCAGTCTTATGTTAATTCCACTCGTCACGCTCGCGCCATCCTGACGCAAATTCATCTTTTCCCAATCATCATTCATCAAGATTCGAAAAATACAGCAACATCACACGAATAGATTTTGGAGCTAGAGATCACCACACTGTGCCCCTCCTGAAAAGACAAAGATTTCAGGAAGATTACCGCGGTCTGAAAGTGTTTACATTACCCAGTTTGATCCTGTCCGTTTCTCAAGGGCCTTTCGGAAAGCGGTAAAGCTGCTCCTGCTTTTTAAATTTATACTCCTATATATGATGTCAACTCGTTCGTTCGTGCGCTCTTTAGTTCCTTTTGTGGACAAACTGTCTTTCATCACGGGCACATCAAACCTGCTCGCTTTTCACTGTGTCCCTGGCATGGTTTTGCTGGGTGAATGAAAGAAACACATGCTAATAATATCCGCAATATGTGCTTCTGTAATTGGACGTCATCAGAAATAGGTAGCGTCAAAATTTAAGTGGTATCATGAGCTTTGGAAGTGGTATCGTGACCCTGTCGGCTGTATCCAGAGAACGGGACGCACTGATTTGCTATTCGATCTGGAAAATAAAAGTTTGCTAGAAATGATGGTTCTTTTAACTTTCTCTTCTGCTCGGATCTAATAGCAAAGATTGCGACACCGAAATCCGAAGTCATGCATGTGCCATATTGTTTCCCGGCGTCCTTCCTCGACTACAGCCCGGCTGCTCCAGACTTGCTGATATACAGTCTGATTCTTGTTGTGTTTCAAGCTAGATTCAGTGTCATATTTGATGAACATAGATTCGCAAGCTCTCTCTATTCTTGCAATGCCTTTATACTGGCCAGATAGGTTTGAATGTTTGCGACTATGCTGTATCACTAACTCTCTTGACACCATTTTCCAATATTTTAAATGTTCTTTGCTTACACGTTTTTCTAGCAGACGGAAGTGTGCTTTTATCAATGATTTTTGTTAAGAATTCCTCTGAATGCCATTCAACATTGGCACTACAGGATCATGACATGCATGAAGGATCAAGATTGCCACTATAGCTATGAAAGACATGTAGGAATAATTTAGAAGACTGATTCCTCATGCGCGCATCGATAGGCCCCAAGCTCGCTCCACCGGCAAAAAGACTAAAGATGGTTACAAGCACACAAAAAATTAAGATATAATTAGCTCAAAAGATCCAGCGCCATGGCGTGACGCCTCGCACAGATCTGAGGGCATCTCCAGTCGTCTCGCCCCCCAGGCCCAAAACGCCGCTGTTTTGGGGTCGCCGCGGCGCTAATCTGAAACCTGGGGGGGCGCGGTTTCCAGTCGTTTCCCAGCCCAAGTTTCGGCCCTTGCGATTCAAAAAATGGCGGGTAGACAAAGTGGCGATTTCATTCAAGATTTGGCGCAAAACAGTGACGATTTCATTCATATTTTGCAAACTCGCCCGATTACATTGCAGAAATTAAACTAATACATAACTAAAAACACGCCTAGTTGTTCAGTAGGCCTGGCTGTAGTCGCCGGCGCCATCGTCGTCGTCCGAGCCGTCGTCGTCCTTGCGCCGGTTGCTCGAGCCTGCGCCGGCGTCGTCGCCCCACCACCTGCTCTGCTGCAGGGTGCGCTGGAGCGGCTCGTCCTCCACCTCCTTCTCGCTGTCGGGGTCGAGGATGTGGTACTCGACCGCTTTCGCCACTGGGGGAGGAGGGACGCGGCGGCGGCGGCGGGCGGCCTGCTGTTCGCGCTCCGCGCGCTTTCGCTCCGCCTCGGCGAGTAGCTGGCGCTGTTGCTCGATCTCCTGCGCCGTGAACTCGCGCAGTCTCCAGTCCTCGGCGAAGTCGTCCGTCGCCGGCTGGACGATGTTGAAGGAGAGCTCCTCGGCCTCCTTCAGGCCAGGCCACTCCTCCTCCTGTTCCTCCTCCGGCTCGTGCTTGGGCTCGCGCTCCGGCTTGACGACGCGCTGGAACCACTGGGCCGGAGAAGCCGCGCGTCGCTGGCGCGGCTCGCCGATGCGGAGGGCGCCGCTGCGCAAGGGGGCAGGACGCCCGGAGTTGAGGAGAGGAGGGGTGGCGGAGCTTGGCGCCGAGCGCGTACCTGGTGGAGGCGCCGAGCGCACGCCGGAGGATGAGGAGGTCGCGGACGAGGAGCCGGTGCCCATCCGCCTCGGCGTCCACGCCGGCATGGTCAGCCGGGGCTCATTGCCGGCGGCGATGTAGTCGAGCACCCACTGGAGTGTGCGGTGCTCGCCTCCCCACCACCGCCTGCGACCGTGGCTGTTGCAGCGGCCGTCCACCGGGCCGTTGTTGCCGCGGTCGGCGACCTCCTCGTCGTGGCGGCGCTGGAAGTACGCCGTCCAGAAGGCGTCGTTGCCTTCTGCCCTCCAGCGCCGGTCCGCCGCCTGCTCCGGCGTCAGGCTCGCGCGTACTTCGGCGATGGCGTACTCCCTCTCGCTGTCGGCAGGGACGGGGGGCACGGGCACGCCGCCGGCGCTGAGTTGCCACGCCCCGTGGCCGGCGGAGGCGCCGGGGACGCGCATGTCGGGAGGACATGGGTACCCCGCGCTGTACAACGCCCACGCCTCACCCTTGCGGAGGTGGCGTCGGACCCAACCGTTCGCGGCGGCGGCGGCCATCTTCTTGACGGCTTCTTGACGGCGGAGAGACAAGAGAGAGGGAGGCAGAGGCGGCGAGAGAGTAATGGCAGGTGTGGGAGGGACGGCGAGGGCTCGGAGGGGTTTTATAGCGCGGCGCGGCCAGGCGAAGGGGTGGTGGTGGCCATTACTGCGCGCCGCGTGCCGCGCCACGCCATTTACTCCGGCAGCTTTTGACTGGGGAGCTCTCACTGGCCGCCCGCCACACCATTACTATGGCAGCCTTTGACCGACGCAGGAGCCGAGAAGACGAGCACGGGCGGTTCCTGTTCTGCGCCAATTTCTCCCGCGTCGCTGACAGCGCTGGCCCGCGTTGCGTTTCGCGCCATTTTGCCACCCCCAAGCCGAACCCAGTGGGCTGGGTTTTGCCTGGGTGCGCCGGCGCAAAATAACGCCGAAACGGCGCTAACTGGGTTTCTGGGGGGGCCGAGTGGTGGGAAAACGGCGCTTTTTGCTGCCGCCGGCGCTAAAAAGGCCTCTTGGGAGGGCTCTGGGGGGTGACCGGAGATGCCCTGACTAGTGTCATTCCGAACTCCCGGCCAAATAATATCTTTTTGTTCTTAGTTGGACCCATACGATTTTAGCCTCAAGTAAACCAAAAGGAGGGCTTACAAGAACCATGGCTTACTACTTACTAGTGAAACCCTAAGGTGTGTTTGGTTCTAGAATGAAGTGGAACGGAATGGAACCGTTCTGCACCCAAAACTAATTCCTATGTTTGGTTGTGGAGTAGAATAGAACCAGGTGATTCCTCCAAAGCGAATATACCTGCTAGATGCGGAACGCACTCGTTCCACCGAATCGGCCGGATCGGGTGGAACGCGCGCGCTAATTATCGTCAAAACTCTAATCCCCTACCTCTCGCTCCTGTTTTCCTTACATGCCACGCCGCCACACACGCGCGGCTGAAACCCAAGCGAGGCGCAGCGGGCCGTAGCAGGCGAGCGGCGGCGGTGGCAGCTCGCAGGCGAGGGGCATCTTGCACAGCGGTAGCTGGCAGGAGAGCGGCGGCGACTGCAGTTGTAGGCGGCGCGGGATAGCTGGCCAGCGGTGGCGTCGCAAGCAGGGAAGCGAGGCGTCAGGCCAAGCAGATGAGGAGGGCAGCAGCTTCGATCTGGATGCGATCTGTGAGGTAGAGCTATGGATCGATCTGGGTGCGATCTGACAAGTCTGTTTCCTAATCGTCCGCACTAGCTAATCCTTGATTAGTGCTAGATGTGAGTGCTTTATGTTGAGAAAAGCCATGGATTTATGTTTGATTAACACTGTGTACCTACTTGTCATCTAGAAAAATTATTGTGACAACAGATTATGTACTGATATCATATGACTATGAAATTGCTTAATGACAGTGAAACCTCACTCTTCGCTAAAAAGGTCATTTGAGCCACCTATATCCCATCTAACAAACACTTTTAAAATCATTCCATTCCACATTATTGCCTCTAACCAAACAGATGAACGGAATGGAACCGTGACGTTCCATTCTAGTGGAATGGAGCCGTTCTATTCCATTCCAATTGGTTCCGAAACCAAACACACCCCCCTAACCATTTTGTCTGCATGCCGCAAGCCGCCGCAACAGCTCAAGGGGACCGTGCAAAGTAGAGCGAAGTGAGAGGAATCATAGAGGAAAATATATAGAAGGACCGGCGACACACTATGTTTAAGAGGAGTCAGAATCTTGCAGTGGCTCCACGGTTGGCGGCAGCACCAGCAGCCTCTAACCAACCCATGGATCGGATGGACCTAGAATTCTAGATGAATGTTTAATTGATATTCTGTTAATCTATATAGCTGAAACAGAATTTACAGTGAGAAATATAGAAAAGGAGATGGCCCCTTCTAGCAAGACAAATAAAATTCATTCATAAGTACTCCCATGTATTGTATTTTACATGTCTTGTAGTTTATTAGTAAAAATAAGCACACACATGTATATTAATTCATTAAATTTCATAAATTCATATATTTATCCTTTAAGAATTGTATTTGTATTTAAAAAACGAAAATTTGTACCTAGATGTTGCATATAATTTTAGTTAAAAGGGGTTTCAAATTTAAGCAAACAAAAGTATCGATTTCTCCACTCAAAAATTGATTGACTCTTTATAATTACAATTTCCTTAAATATCTAGAATTGCTACAAAAGATGCCATTCCAAGGACTAGGAGGTCCACTGTGAGTCCCTCCCGACACGACAAGTGTCACGATGTAGAAGGTTCTCCCACCCACGGGTGAATCAAAGTACGCCACTTGTCACGTGGGGAGAGAGTCCCTTGGTGGGAGAGTCCGCCAACCTCATTAGCAGCAACTCGTTGAGTGCCTTAGCGTTGCAACGGGTTAATTTTTGTTGCATATTTTATACATTAAATTGATGTAAATATTAATGTACTTGATAAGATAGCAAAAATTTGTTCTAATTTAAACGTTATGTGTATAGAAAACAACTATTTGAAACATGCATGGTAGATGAATGCACTATCATTATATTGAACATCAGGTTGAAAATAAAAATTATAATTATGATTTTGAATAAAATCACTTGTCAGGGCTTTTTAGAATGCCATCTCGATAACTTGTGGCGACAAAAATATATCTGAACTCTATCCGGGTTGTGCTGTTTTGAGTGCTTCGTTTAGATAGATTGCATATCTCTAGAATTTTAATTGATACCTCTCTTTTGCTAACATTTTAATTGGATATGCGGCAATTATGTTTGTCAATGAAGAACAACATGAAGTGACCTGTGAATGCATATGCCAATTTTTTTGCAGGTGGCAAACATTAGAAAAACATAAATCATAACCATAATTAACAAGGGGTAAAGCAACCGAACTTACCATATGGCACGACAAGATGCTATTGTTAATCTCCGGCCAGTCGTGAAACAATCCCGCCATACGTAAATTCAAATTCAATCCCAATGAATATAGTTTGAGCTCCACACCCTTTTGCTAACAGCCGGCAAGAATGATGATATAATAATAATAATAATAATAATAATAATAATAATAATAATGTATTGGCATTTACTGTGTTTTCATAGTATGACACTTACGCCAAACAATTTGCATCGCAATGGAAATATCTGATCTCGCCAACTAAATCATGTGGGTTGGTAGACACCATGGAGGAGGGAATGGTACATATTTGTTTTTCTACAACATGCGAGCCTGACTACCTTGGACCCGATATACAATGAAACAAATTTTCAGTGAGAAATACAGAAAAAATGGCCCCGTACTAGCAAGACAAATAAAAGTATGACCAGCTGCCCACTCATTTCTTCAAGATTAAATTCATGCTACTACTAACCAAAGAGACTTTTCTTTAACTCGCGTGCCAGTTAAAATGATCGACTTCTGCATATTTGTACTAAATTTTTTTACTTCATCGTAATTCATTTTAAGTATGAACAGATCCATTCTTGTATTTTACATGTGTTGTATTTTATTATTAAATATAAGCACACTCATGCATATTAATAAATTAAATTTCATAAATTTATCCTTCCAAAAACATTGTATTTGTCTAAACATAGAACTAAATTTTGTACCTAGATGTTGAATATAATTTTCTTTAAAAGGGGTTCCAAATTTAAGCAAACAAAAGTATCAAATTTCTCCACATAAATACTGATTGACCTTTTTTTGCATGCATTTACATATATATAATTTTCTTAAATATCAAAACGTGTTAAAAAGTGGCGGCCTTCCCAGGAGGTCCATTGTGAGTCCCTCCCGACACGACAAGTGCCGCATTGTAGAAGGTTCTTCCACCCATGGGTACGCCATTTTTCATGTAGGAAGAGAGTCCCCTGGTGGGAGATTCACTAGTAGAAAACAGGGCTTCGGTTTGAAGCCCTGAGAACCTTTAGTCCCGGTCTGGCTTGGAACCGGGACTAATTACACCTTTAGTCCCGGTTCCAACGGCTAGGACGGAATCTCCAGCTCGAAAACCTATAGTCCCGGTTTCAGCCAAACCGTTAGTCCCGGTTTGAAATACGAACCGCGACCAAAGGTTTTAGTCGCGGTTCGTGTAATAAACCGGGACTAAAAGTCCCATTGTATATATACAGCAGCACCCTCTCCCGAGCCGGCCGTTGCATTTTCAGGATCCGAAGCGTGGAGAGCTAGGCACGGGAGCTGTTCTTCGTGTTCTTCGCGTGTTCTTCGTGTTCTTCGCGTGTAGCTCGAGTTCATCAGCGTTGCCGTCGATTTGTGAAGATTTGAGGCTTCCTGGCTTCTAATAAAAGGTTAGCTATTGTATCCTATCATCTCTTATATATTGCTATTTTTTGCTCATTTCATGTTTTAGAAGTATATATATATATATAGATTGGTGGATTTAGCTTTAGGAGTAATGTTGTGGAAATTAGTTTGATCTATATATATGCAATGTGAGCTCAAATTTTAGCTACCTAGTTTGCATATGTGTGAAGATGTGGTCAACTTAGCTCAACATAGCTCAACTTAGTTATTTATATATGTATGTAATAATATGTCGCATATCCGAGCCGCAGCCGTATACGATGGTCGACAATAGCGAGCTCCTCTACGGCGTCGGGAACAACTCCTCCTTGTCGGATGAGGTATTATTAGCACATCTAGATGTCATGTCGTCTCTCTAATTAAAAATGATTTTTAATTTAGGGTGAGAATTTCCTAATTTAATTTTTTTCCATTATAAATACTAGGAATCAGTATGTGAGTGCGGTATTCGTGATGGATGTGTCCAGTTTCAACATTGTCTACAAGGAAAAGTCATTCTCCTAAAATAATTAAATTTTACAAGGGAGGAGAAGAGAAATACCGATGAAAATTTGAGGAGGACCGAAGAAAAGCTAAGGCTAGCTCATGAGACAATCCACAACATGAAGCAAGATTTAAAAACTCTTAGTGAAAAAAGAGACATGGTTGGGAAAAAGAAGGGGGAAATAGACTTGGATTTGGCGGATATCATCGATGGACACATGATCCAGACTCGTGAAACTAGGTAAAGAACGAGTTTGAAGATTAATATGATGAAAAAGGCATCTCTCCGAAATGAAATGTTCCTACATTACTCATTCGGTGTCATTGTTCTCCTAGTCGCGATTATAATTGCCATATACGGTTTTTTAAAGTGTGCAAACTAGTTTGTATCCTAGCTAGTGAGCGAGTCGTACTGTGTTGGGACTCAGAATTATTTTTAGCACCGTGATTCCGCTTGTATTGTGATGAACTCTGTATTAATTTGAGCACTTATTCTCTATGTATATAAATATGTGCAGATGAGACGACAATGGATGTACGGTGATCGGCGATCTAATGAGTTCATGCAAGGCGTGCAGGAATTTATCGAGGTTGCTCAGGCAAACACGCAGAATGGTTTTATGTGTTGTCCATGCTGTGTGTGTCGGAACGAGAAGGATTACCACGACTCACGGGATATTCACGTCCACCTCTATAAGTCCGGTTTCATGCCTGGCTATAAATGTTGGACCAAACATGGAGAAATAGGGGTCATGATGGAAGACGACGAATCAGAATATAATGATGACTATCCTATGTTCCCTGAACAGTGTGAGACAGAAAATGTCGAAAATGAAGAACAACAACAAGAAGAAGAAGCTGAAGCACCAGACGAGCCTTCTGATGATCTTGGTCGGGTCATTGCTGATGCGAAGAGAGACTGCGAAAGTGAAAAGGAGAGGCTGAAGTTCATGCAGATGTTAGAGGATCACAAAAAATTGTTATACCTAACTTGCAAAAATGACCAGAAAAAGCTGGATACCACGCTGGAATTGCTGAGATGGAAGGCGGAGAATGGCGTGACCAATAAGGGATTTGAAAAGTTGCTAAAAATTATGAAAAAGAAACTTCCAGAGGATAACGAATTGCCCGTCAGTACGTACGAAGCAAAGAAGGTTGTCTGCCCTCTAGGATTAGAAGTGGAGAAGATACATGCATGCCCAAATGACTGCATCATGTACCGCGGTGAGTATGAGAATTTGGTTGCATGCCCGGTATGCACTGCATTGCGGTATAAGATCTGACGAGATGACCCTGACGATGTTGATCAGGGCAAGAGCACCAAGAAGAGGGTTCCTGCCAAGGTGATGTGGTACGCTCCTGTAATACCACGGTTGAAATGTTTGTTTAGAAACAAAGAGCATGCCAAGTTGATACGATGGCACAAGGAAGACCGTAAGAAAGACGAGATGTTGAGACACCCCGCCGATGGGTCGCAGTGGAGAAAAATCGATAAAATGTTTCCGGACTTTGCAAATGAAGCAAGGAACTTAAGGTTTGGTTTAAGTACAGATGGCTTCAATCCTTTTGGAGAGCAGAGCAGCACTCATAGCACCTAGCCCGTGACTCTATGTATCTATAACCTTCCTCCGTGGTTGTGCATGAAACGGAAGTTCATTATGATGCCATTGCTCATCCAAGGCCCAAAGCAACCCGGCAACGACCTTGATGTGTACCTCAGACCATTAGTTGAGGAACTTTTACAGTTGTGGCAGGAAGAAGGTATACGTGTGTGGGATGAGTACAAACAGGAGGAATTTGACCTACGAGCGTTGTTGTTCGTAACCATCAATGATTGGCCTGCTCTTAGTAACCTCTCAGGACAGACAAATAAGGGATATAATGCATGCACACACTGTTTAGATAAGTCTGATAGTGTATATTTGGCTAACGGTCAGAAGAATGTGTACCCCAGGTATCGTCGTTTTCTTCCACCCAATCATCCCTTAAGAAAAAAAGGCAAGCATTTTGGTGAGGCGGAAAAAGGGAAGAAGCCTACCCTTCGTTCTGGTGTTGATTTATTTGATATGGTTAAGGATTTGAAAGTAATCTTTGGAAAGGGTCCTGGCAGCCTACGTGTTCCGAATGACGCTAGCGGACACGCACCCATGTGGAAAAAAAATCTATATTTTGGGAGCTACCCTATTGGGAAATCCTTGAGGTCCGCTCTTGTATCGACGTGATGCACGTGACGAAGAATCTTTGCCTGAACCTTCTATCCCACTTGGGTGTGTATGGGAAGAATAAAAAAGATACACCGGAAGCACGAGAGGACCAGCAACGTTTGAAAGAAAAGGACGGCATCCATCAAGAGCCGTTTGAAGGTTCTGCCAGCTACACTCTTACCAAAGAAGAGAAGGACATATTTTTTGAATGTCTCAGAAGTATGAAGGTCCCGTCTGGCTTCTCATCGAATATAAAGCGAATAATAAATATGGAGAAGCAAAAATTCCAAAACCTAAAGTCTCATGACCGCCACGTGCTTATGACCCAATTGCTTCCGGTTGCATTGAGGGGGCTTCTACCGGAAAGTGTTCGACTTCCCATTGTGAAGTTATGTGCATTCCTGAATGCAATTTCTCAGAAGGTAATCGATCCAGTCAGTCTACATAGCTTACAGATTGATGTGGTTCAATGTCTTGTCAGTTTCCAGTTGGCGTTCCCACCATCCTTCTTCGATATTATGACGCATCTCATAGTTCACCTAGTCGAAGAGATTTCCATCCTCGGTCCTGTATTTCTACACAATATGTTTCATTTGAGAGATTCATGGGAGTCTTAAAGAAATATGTTCATAACCGTGCTAGGCCAGAAGGAAGCATCTCCAACGGCTTTGGAACAGAGGAGGTCATTGGGTTTTGTGTTGACTTTATGCATGATTTTAAGCCAATTGGTGTTCCTGAATCACGGCATGAGGGGAGATTGAGTGGAAAAGGCACACTCGGAAGGAAAACAATGATAAATATGGACGGTCATTCTTTGACTGAAGCACATTACACAGTTCTACAGAATTCCACCTTGGTGGCTCCTTATATTGAGGAACACATGAATATTGTACGGTCAAAAAACCCGGAGATGGATGACTCCTCGATTAAAGATACACACATGGCGAATTTCAACGCTTGGTTGCAAGCACATCTCATGAATAACAACACTGTTGAAATGGATTTGTAGTTATTGGCCAGCGGGCCATCTTCGACCATATCGACTTTCCAAGGGTACGAGATAAATGGGAATACATTTTACACAATGACACAAGATAAAAAGAGCACCAACCAAAACAGTGGTGTCCGCTATGATGCAACAAACGATAATGGAAGTAAAGACACATATTATGGTTACATAGATGAGATATGGGAACTTGACTATGGACCTTCTTTTAAAATCCCTTTGTTTCGGTGTAAATGGGTCAAGATGACAGGGGTACATGTAGACCCCCAATACACGGAATGACAACGGTGGATCTCCAGAATCTTGGGTACCTAAACGAACCATTCGTCCTAGCCAATGATGTGGCTCAAGTTTTTTATGTGAAGGATATGTCTACTAGACAGAATAAAAGAAAAGACAAGCAAGCGAAAACAATATCCGGTGAGACAAAGCGCCACATAGTTCTTTCAGGGAAAAGAAACATCGTGGGAGTGGAGGACAAGACAGACATGTTAGAAGATTACAATAAGTTTGATGAAATCCCACCCTTCAAAGTCAACACTGACCCGAGTATCAAGTTAAACAATGAACATTCTCCGTGGTTTCGCAGGGATTATAAAAAAGCGAAACACTAGATGGTGATGTGTAATAATGTATTAAACCTTTTATGTAACTGTATGTGTCAAAAGCTGTAATAATGTATTCCGCGTCATCACGCCGCCTTATTTCAAGTTATTATTAGTTTAATTATAAAATATAATGCAAAAGATCTGAGTTTACCTCATATTTAATTGAAAATGGCAAAATGGTTATTATTTAATAGCTGAAATAATTATTTTAAGAATCAGAAAATGGTTTTATATTAGTTATTCAAATTGAAACACTTTTCATGTTCAAAGTTTTGTCAGAATCCAAGTATGTAGTCAGAAGTTATTCAAATGTATGTTCAACCTCTTTTGAAATTGCAAAATGAAAAATATTTGAGTTTTGGCGCAAAAACACCCCTTTAGTCGCGGTTGGTGTTACGAACCGCGACTAAAGGGGTGGCACCGCGTGCGAAAACTGAGCGGTCGAAAATTAAGTTGGTCGCGGTTCGTGGCTCAAACCGCGACTAAAGGGGTAACTTTAGTCGCGGTTGGAGCCACGAACCGCGACTAATGGGCTGCGGTATATATACTCCGTCTTCGCCATCCCGGTTCAATCCACGAACCGGGACAGCGCTAAGGATCCACCAGGACGCCGCCAGGCTGCTCAAATCGAGCGCGCCGCCTCGCCGCCGTCTGCTGCCGCGCGCCGCCATCCGCTGCTGCGCGCTGCCGCTCGCCGCCGTCCGTCAACGCCGCTACCGAGCTCGCCGTCCCCGCTTCCTCTTCCTCTCCCTCAATGCCGCGCTACCGAGCTCGCCGTCCCCGTCCCCGCTGATACGTCTCAAACGTATCTATAATTTCTTATGTTCTATGCTTATATTATGCCAATTGCTACATGTTTTATATACACTTTTATATCATTTTATGCATTTTCTGGGACTAACCTATTACCAAGATGCCACAGTGCCAGTTGCCTGTTTTCTGCTATTTTTGGTTTCAGAAAAGCTGTTAAGGAAATATTCTCGGAATTGGACAAACGAAACGTCAAAAGTCTTATTTTCTCCGGGAGGTTCCAGAACACCGAAGACGACACGGAGGGGGACCCCGAGGGGCCCACACCCCCAGGTGGCGCGGCAGGCCTTCTGGCCGCGCGAGCACATGGTGTGGGGCCCTCGAGGCCCCGCCGCCTTCGCCCTTTCGCCTACTTATACCCCTCGGATATCTAAGACCTAGGACACGCACATTTTTCCTCCACGAAGTCCAGAGCCGCCGCCGTCGTCAACCCTAGATCGGGAGGGTTCAGAAGCTCCTCCCGGCACCCTGCCGAAGAGGGGAATCATCACCGGAGGGCTCTACATCACCATGCCCGCCTCCGGACTGATGCGTGATTAGTTCATCCTTGGACTACGGGTCCATAGCAGTAGCTAGATGGTTGTCTTCTCCTCTTGTGCTCCCATGTTTAGATCTTGTGAGCTGCCTAACATGATCAAGATCATCTTTATATAATGCTACATGTTGTGTTTGCTGGGATCCGATGAATATTGAGTACTATGTTATTGCTTCATAATATATCTTGTGAGTGCGTTGTTTATGATCTTGCATGCTCTTCGTTGCTAGTAGATGCTCTGGTCAAGTAGATGCTTGTGACTCCAAGAGAGTGTATTTATGCTCGATAGTAGGTTCATGTCTCTATTTAATCTGGGGTAGTGACAGCAAGCTCTAAGGTTGTAGATGTACTGTTGCTACTAGAGATAAAACATTAGTACTTTATCTAAGGGTATTTGTATTACTTACATTACACACATTGCCTAATGCAATTATCTATTGCTTGCAACTTAATACTGAAAGGGGTGCGTACGTTAACCGGAAGGTGGATTATTAGTCATAGATGCGGTTGGAACGGTCTATGTATATTGTTGTAATGCCCAAATGAATATCACACTAGACATCATAACTATAGTATATGCATCATTATGCACTTCTTTATTCTGTCAATTGCCCAGCTGTAATTTGTTTACCCGCATATATGCTATTATTATTTATGGAGAGACACCACTAGTGAACTGTGGACCCCGGTCCTTTTTCCTCAAACTGATAAACAATCCTACTGCAATCCTGTTACTTTCATTCTCTGCAAACAAACATCATTCTCCACACATACGTTTAATCCTTTGTTACAGCAAGCCAGTGAGATTGACAACCTCACTGTTAAGTTGGGGCAAAGTATCTTGTTTGTTTTGTGTGCAGGCTCCACGTTGGTTATCGTAAACGGCGCCACCAACAACCTCCGGGAGATCTCTAATTTCCTACTGGTTCGATAAACCTTGGTTTCACAACTGAGGGAAAACTTGCTGCTGCACTACTTCATACTTTCCTCTTGGGGTTTCCCAACAACACCTCACCGGTGCCATCACCCGCCGAGCTCGCCGTCGTCGTCCCAGCCGGTGAGCATTCCTCTCCCCTCACTTAGTGTTAGGGTTAGGGTTAGGGTTAGTGTTAGTCGATTTAGTGAAATTGTTTTAGTAATTTAGTTGATTTAGGAATTTAGTTGATTTATGAATGTAGTGTCTTAGCAAATTGTTATAGTATTTTAGTGTCTTAGCAACTTGTTGTTTAAATTGTTGTTTCTTAGCAATAGGAATTTAGTTGATTTAGGCCTTCAATTTAGAATTTAGAACTATTGTTTTAGGACTTAGTTGAATTTAGAATTTAGCACTATGTTGGAATTTTATACAATGTCTTTGAATTTTCAATGTTTTATACAATGTCTTGGAATTTTAAGAGTTAATGTAAAGATTCATAGTTTCGAGATGGACGGGACTATGGATGTCCGGGACTGGGCTCCGCCGGGTTGGCACTCGGAGGTGCTACCTTCCGGTGTGCGCAGATTGGTGAGGAATGAGGGAACCATCGTCGACCCGGAGCTTCTTTGGTGGCGGTCACGTGGGCCACGACGGGTACAGAGGGTGCCGGCCCCCGAGGAGTTGGTACGTCGTCGTGTCAGGACGGAGGACGAGCACGTCCGTGGGTACATGGTCGCGTTGGACGTCCGTCCGTCCAACACTTGGCAGCATTTTCAGGGATCTCACATTAGTTATGATCCTGTTTGGGTTCCTTCACTTTGGGTTTTCACCGCCCGCGGCATGTTTCCAGCGGTTCTACGTCCATTTTGATTAGCGTGATGTATTATTGATGCGATATATATTATTATGACTTGTAACTAATTGATGTTATTGCTACTACTACTTTCAATGTGCCTGTTTGTTGTTATTGCTACTACTTTTAATCTTTATTTAATCCTTCTTCTTTATAGTTAAGCTATGGACCACAACGGTACCGGTAGAGATCCTCAGGAAGATGCATTGTTGAACATGATAGGGGAAAGCCGACCAGAAGATGTAGAGAACTTTCTAGATGACGGCTCACAATATCTGAATGAAGATGGTTATGCGTTGTTGGATGATTTGTTACAAGGACACAACCCGCAAACAAGTATTGATGTCGACACTAGCGCTGGGCCCTCAACCTGCAAGTCCTCCGATCTAAATATTTAAGTCTTAATTTGCTCATGATATATATCACTAGTTAGACCTTCACACATTGAGCATATATTTAACGAATGTTTTTTTTAGACCTCCAAATCAAACAAATCTTCCACTTCAAGGTTACGGGGCCCGACCAAAATGTGGGATGAGAATACACGTATGAAGATTGATGTAGTCAGTGCCGATGGGATCCCTTTGGAGCGCAAAAAGAGCGTGACAGCATTTACAAATCAAGCAGGAGTTCTTGTTAGGGATATGATCCCGATCACCTGTCGAGAATGGAATAAGCCAGCAAGAGCCGACGGAATAAGTTTTGCCTCTGACGAATTAAAAAAATCTATTTGGGAGAAGCTGATATCACATTTCACTCTGCCGAATATGGACACCCCGGAGCAAACAAAGTCCATGATGGATAAAGTGAAGGCGTGGATCCTTAAGAAGATGGCCACACAATTATGTAACCACAAGAAAAGATTGTGGGCGAATTATGTCAAGAGCGGGAAAAATTACTCCGGAGTTCAAGGGAACTCAATAGAGGTTACGTGCTCAATGGGATGATTTCAAGGCGTACAAGGAATCGGAAGAAGCTATTGCTAGGTCGAAAAAGAATGCGGATAATGCCGCGCTGAACGCATATCGTCATAATCTGGGGACGGGTGACTACAGGACTGCCATGCCTAAGTGGGATAAACTTAAGGCTGAAATTAATGCAAAAGGGCTATCTCCAGCTACAGAGAAAGTGCCCGATAGAGTAGGAAATTTCCTAATGGCGCATGGTATGACGTTGGATAAGGATACAGGGGAGTTGGTTCTTCGTGATCCGACGAAGAAAGAAGTGTTGACTCCCCTCAAGGAACTTAAAACAGCAATAGCCGAGGTGGAGTCGGGAACGTTCATTCCCGATAGAGAGTACGACGAACTGACAAAGGCACTCAAAAAGCCTGAGCACGGAGGACGCGTACGAGGCTATGAAGGTGTTTCTTGAAAGATAGGGTTTCATGAGAACTTAAACACTTATATAAGCCGAGCGAGAGCACAGAATAGGAGGGAGCAGCAGGCGGCAGACCGGCTGAAGAAGGTGGAAGAAAAGAACGAGCAGCTCTTTGCGCTGTATTCTCAGATGCAGGAGCAAATATCAAGCCGTCCAGAGGGAGATCAGATGCACATAGATGCCGCACCCGACTGTCGGAGAAGCAGCATGGCTTCCACGGCGCTGCATGTAAGCGTTGATGATGCACAGGTTGATGCGTCACCGATGGAGCGCTACTCCGTGGACACTATCGAAGAGACGACTGATTGTGAGCTACACCAGCCAATGAAGAATATATTCATGAAGGTGGCCGTCGGCTATGCTTTCAAAGTTGATCCTGCAGCGCTTTGGCATTGTCGCGAGATTCCAGCTGGGTATGCTCGTGTTGGGGTGGATGAAATTCTACCCGGATGTGAGACATTGGAGATTGACATCGCTGGCCCTGAAGGGGAGTCGACCCTGGGAGAAGTCTTGCATGGAGTCATTTTATGGAAAAAGAAATACATCATATTGCCAGGCTTGAAGCAAAGGCCTAAGGCTCCCCCACCTCCACCTCGATCATCGCCGCCTAATTCTACCTCACCTCCACCACGATCATCGCCGCCTCGATCTGCGCCTAAGGCTCCCTCACCTCCACCTCGATCATCGCCGTCTAAGGCTCCCTCACCTCCACCTCCATCATCGCCGCCTAAGGCTCCCTCACCTCCACCTCAATCATCGCCACCTCGATCTGCGCCTAAGGCTCCCTCATCTGCGTCTAAGGCTCCCTCATCTTCCACGCTGCATCAGCGGACTCGATTTTCGGCGCCGCCCACTCAGTACATTGGAGTAAAGCGGAAGTGCCCGCCTCCGCCTACTAAGGAGAAAGTGTCACCGCTTCCACGGGTCCCCAAGGGTCGTCCCACGGAGAATAAGAGGCAGCAGAGAGCCGACGTTGCCCAGCTTGGACAACAGAAAAAAACAATCGATCATTCCGTTGAAGGTGGCATCCCCAATTGTATTACCAGAACGGTTTGAAGAAATTTCTGGTCTGGCGATGGATGAAATGCTATGCCGAGTTGAAGTCCCCATGGCTCCCCTGGCAAGGAAATTTGTCATGAAGAAGGAACTGGTGACAGAGGCGGAGTTGGCACTGCTACCTCCAAGAATGCGAGAATTACATAAGTGGTACATGGAGGCCTCAAAAGACGACCAGATAATGTTGCTTCTTAAATATAGAGAAGAGCATTACTTCATCGGAGAATAGACAATCCATATTAATTTTGATGAATTGTTTCAGTTATTCAATATGGACGCCCTCGACAAATGTATCATGAGCTGCTATTGTCTGTAAGTGATTAATTTATTTCTGTTATTAATTAAGTCTCTAGCTAAGCTCATCATTTTGCCTATAATTGTCCTCACTACATACATTCTTTGTATGCTATTATGCATAATGAAGATTCTCGAATGTAAGAGGATGCCTAATTATCAAGTTGGGTTCGTTGATCCAGATCGAGTTCATGTACATAACCTACAACAAAAACCGGAGGAAATGGAAAACAACTTGTTCAATGCATTGGAGCAACAAAATTATAAAGATGTGATTTTGTTTCCTTACAACTTTAGGTGAGAGTGTTCTTATTGTCTTGTACACATTAACTTTCGCTCTGACTAAATGTTGATGAGTTAGCGATATATATATATATATATATATATATATATATATATATATATAAACGTGTGCAGCTTTCACTGGATTCTCTTGAACATTCAAATTGACCGTGGGGTAGTTGAGATCGAGCACTCAATAGCGCATCCTTGGAGTATTACGCAAGCATTACTGATATGCTCCAAAAGTAATTTCAATCGTTATTACACTATATCGGCCTCTTTATTTTGCTGTGTTCTAGTTATTAATATCTTCTTTATTCATTTTATTTGTAGGGTATGGAATCGGTTCACAAGAGGGGCCAATGGTCAATTTAAATCACAGCTGACCTTTAAACAAATCCCCGTAAGTATAGTACTCATTTTAATTCTAGTTTTAATATCGGATTGTCCTGTTTCATTATTATTTGATTCTACTTTATTTTCGTAAAGTGCGAGAAACAACCACCGGCGACTAATCTATGTGTATATTTCGTTTGCGAGTACGTGCGCACGTGTGTCAGTACGCGGACTTCTCCACATGTACGTTAAAAATTAATATATATATTCAGAGTTTTACTTTTGTTAATGACAATTTATATATTCATATCGACTTTCTATTTGATACAGAACGTGGCTTCGCGGTCGCAACTCCCAGCAAAGCAACGCATAAGAGCAATTCAAGAGAAAATTGCTGGATTTTTGCTTGATGAGGTCATAGCCCCACTAGGAGAATATCATATAAACCATCCTTAGTGATATTCATGTAATCCTCATGTTCGGAAGACACTCGTGTATATATGATCGATGTATATATGTTCGTACGACTGACTCGTTATATTATATAGTCATATAATATATGCATCGATGTGTATAATTGTAGCGTACGAATAATAGTTTAAATCATAAATAAAACATAAAACAGAAAACAAAATTAAAAATCCTAAAACCTAAAACCACTCGAACTTTTTAGTCCCGGTTTGTCTTACAAACCGGGACAAAAGGTTATCGCCTGAGCAGCTCGCCTGCGAGCCCACGTGTATGCCTATTTGTCCCGGTTGCAGACACAACCGCGACTAAAGGTGGTGGCCTTTAGTCCCGATTTCGCAGTGCCGGTTTGTAAACCGGGACAAAAGGCACTTATCAACCGGAACTGTTAGCCTGTTTTCTATTAGTGATTCCGCCAACCCTCATTAGCAGCAAGGTAAAGATTCAAGATAAAACCATACAACTGCTCTTAAACATATTTGTACTGACAGTATTCTCGATTGAGAAAGCTCACAACGTTTCTCTAAAGAAAGCTGGAGGGAAAACTACCTACTCCAATTCAAAATATTTTCTTTGTGGCCATGGTGAACGCCGCGTCGGTGGAACTTCCAACCGGTCCAACCATGTTACCGGTCGGCTGATAAATCTGCCAAAAAATTCATCGAAGTATTTCTCCCTTCCAAGGCGACCAATCCGTGCATCCACCAAATTCCATCAGAGCCTACGCATGGGCATGGCTGACCACATCTAGTCCAGGTACAATATTTGCAAGACTGCAACCATACATTTCTTGTTGACATCTCGTTTAAACAGCCAATTTATGAAAAGTTGAACGCTGTTAAGGTTCCTCTCTACAATAATCATATTACCAGAATAGCTCATATAGCCTGATAGAATACGAAAAGGACTTGTAAAGTTGAACAAACAGAAACTTGCCACGATGGAGTGTCCATAGTTTAGTTGTTGAGTGTGCATTGGCGCCCGTGATTCCACCGACAACTCAACATCTGCAACGATGAAGGAGGATTATGATGATGATGATGACGAGGAGCGGTCCTAACACCAGTTTACACCAGTGGTAGCCATGGAGTTCGTCATCGAGGCGTTCTTGGCTCTGCCGGACCATGCATGACCAACACCTGCACCGTCATCGGTCGACGGGCCTCTTCCTTATCTGCACCTTCGCCAATTATCGCCAGGCACCAATATCGGCATGGGCGGGTTCTTGCCTGCACTGTAAGTGCCCGACATGCCGCCCTATTTATAAGGTTTAGTTACTTTGAACAAATTATATTTAGTTTGAATGAAATTTGTATAAAACCTATATATTTTCATGTTTGAATCTGTTTTTCGAAAACTATTGGTCACAAAAGTGGAGAGCGGCGGCCCCGATAGTCTGTAACGTGTCCGGATGGCCCCAATAACACCCATCTAATACTGCTGCCGGTCGTGTTTTGTTTTGTGGTGAGTGGAGATGCTCTAAAGGAACCATCGTGAACGTTGCGTCGATGAACTTTCAATCGGTCAAGGTCCAGTAAACTGTTGTACTGGTCGCATAATAAATCTATCAAAAATATCATCAAAGTCTACCTTTCTTCTACCAAGACGACCAACCTTTCCATCCATATGTCACCATGTTAGAATAGAATACGGATACGAGTTATTATTAGACTAGAACTTTGAGACCTTCTCGTACTCCAAGTCTATCTATCCTTATACAACTATATATACTCCATCAAAATCATAATAATACAATAATAAATATTAGAGATTACATAATTTGTAGACGCCAAATTCCATCGGATGTGTAGGCACATCTCCTCCAGATAAAGTGTTTGCAAAACTGCAACAATCCATTTCCTGTTTGCAGCTCGTTTAGACGGCCAATTCTAGAAAGTTAAACACCATTATGGTTTCTACAATAATCATATAGGATAGCTAGGGTGTCAGAGCGACGTCCGGATCCTGCTTCTTCCAAAAATATGCTTAGCTAGTTCGTTTTTCCTCCGCTAGATTTACGTGATTCTGAACTGAAAGTTGCTTACGCGAACCTAAGCGGGACCACTGCCTGAACTCTAAGATCAGCCATAATGTGTTTATAAAGCGGTTCAAAGCCAAATTTGAATCAATTCAATACGTTGTGGAGCATCGGTTCAAGGTGTCAGAGCAGAGAAGCGAACCAGGAGTTGGTTCGGTTCGTAACAATTAAATAAGCTTTGTAATCTGCCACGAATAACAGAGAACGACTTTTCGTGAGAGGTGCGAGCTAGCACAAGCAGGAGACTTCCCATCGTTGATTGTTGAACCGAACCTACACACTGCAGCAAATATATAGCGATTCCAAAGTCTGACAACTTTTTCGTTGAATCGATTCAACAGTACTGTGGTTGGTCTAAGGATAGTATAGGAGCTTGATGGTATACGAGAATGACTTGCGCACACAGAAGCTTACCGTGGTGGAGAGTGTATAGATTAGTTGTTGATTGAGCTGAAAAAGCTAGAGAAACCCTCCTAGTCCTACCCGCGTAGGCGTAGAACAGTTTCCAATCTCATTAGTTTTGCTGTTGAGCACGTCGCGTCCGATCGAGAAAACAGATAACAGATTACCTCACCGCCTACGTACAGTTTCCCGGATGGTGCCACTGTACGTGGCGAACGTTCATCGCCTTCGTTAATGTGATGGTGAAATCTAGGGGCTGAGGCCTGCGCAGGCGTACGTTGCTGCATTCAGTCGGCGTCGCTTGGCAATTTTATTTTGGAACGTGGGATCGGTGGAACCCATGCATCGCCCGGAAGTATGATACGTATTTGATTTTTCTTAACAAAATCAAGGGAAATTCGAAACGTTCCCGAGTAAGAAATAACCCCTCTCGATCATACGTATATTAGACGGCGTCGTTGGCAAGCTTTGTAGGACTTGTGTACGTGATCAACTTTGTTTGTGGCAGAGAAAAAGACCGACAAATCGGGCGATTGTCTTCAAAACATAAAAAGAGAAATATTAGACGGCGTGTCTTTACTGCCGTTCTGCCAGTCCACCCGGAGCATTCAACTGGTGTGCATGTCTATGACATGGCAGGAACGTTGCACAGAAACTGATAGCTACGGCTGGACCCGGCCGGGGTCAAGCTGGGCATGATGGCTGTGCCCCAGAGCCATCTGCCAGGCACTAGCAGCAACTCCTTTTGTGTATCCGTGGCAGATCGGCCGGTCCTTGACCGCCCGATACATGCATGAACGGTCCATGCGGCGCACGCGCGATCCGTAGTCACGCACTGCCGTGGGATTGACGCGCCATGGATCGCTCCGATTCCGCAGGTCCATAGACAGCCGATACACGAGTTTCGACGAAATGAATTGAAACTCAATAATTCCGGTATAAATTGAATTCTACACCTATTTGTCACGTCGGAAAAAAGCATCCTAAGTTCCTAACCCGAAATTTAAGGTACTCTCATCGATGTTGGCACCCATATGTCATACTTTTCCCAATTCTTCCTCTTAGATGCACGACCGCCCTTCTTAGTCTTCTCAGGCTGCTAACCGGTGACCTACGCCGCACCTCTACCAATTCTAGAAAAGCGCTTCTTTTGTGTTTTGCGTTAGCTTGGACTGATCGGGGCGGCACCGTCGCTTTCCTGCCCACCTCGCCCCCCCCCCCCCCCCCCCCCCCCCCCTCCTCGCTCCTGCCTTTTGATCTCGCTTTGCACCACAAAGCTTTGCAAGTTTTACGCTCCCACTGGACTAAGCGCCGGTCCTCGCCGCACCGTGGTAAAGGGCGACGACGGCCAAGCAATGGAAGGCAATGAGCCGGAGGATGAGGATTAGGATGGGGCGGTGCAGTATAACGATGCAACGACGACAATCGACCAAAGAAGAAGAAAACATAGCAAGGATGACCTCCCGCTTTGATTCTTTTGACACACATACTCAGAGAAGCAAGGCGAAGCTGTTGGACATGGCGGTAGGACTTAGTGAAGTCAATATTGACTAGAAGAAGCACGATGCGGGGAAGAAGATATATCTCCCATTTAGTCAGCATAAGTAGTAATTTATTTTTTATTTTCTCTCTCTCTCTAAAACGGGTGCAGTGGTTTGTTTAATTTAGACCATGATTAATTACCGAGTATAAGGTTCAATCAACTAGGATTTTGATAGTTGGGATTTAATTTACGAAACCTCTACAAGTTCAGCATTGATAGTGGACCTTTTCTTGCGCGCATCCGGCTCATCCCTAATATTTAGAAGTTTGTCATGTCAATGTAGTATGACAAATATGGTCCTTCTAGCCCATCAGAGTTAGGTCTATAGATTCACCCCCAACCCCAATGGTTAACCTTGTTTAAATAACCGAGCAAAATACGGAAGCCGTCTACTACGCACACAATATATGAAACAAGCATATTCTCCGTGTGGATTTGGTGGTATTGGATATATTGTATATGGTGATCCATCCGGCCCGTTGGATTTCTCATTTGCGCCGGCCCGTTGAAGGCTCCCTTTTGTTCGTTTGGACAATTTCGGACGGATCATGTCCTTATAGGTATAACCGTTGGAGGTGCCCTAAATGGACTTTCACTACAAGAAGAACACCCCTACAACAATACATAGTCAGCAACGCGTTAAATATGCGTTGCAAAATTTATTGTAGATACGAATACATGTGTTGCAGGCGATCTGTTGTCCATTATACAGATTGCAGCTGCAGAAAATGAGCCCACCCGCGAACGCACGTCTTCCCTGCAGTCCCACTCCTCGCCTTCTCGAAACCGAGCCGCCACCCTACACTCACCGCCGTCGGCGGGCAGGGCCTCCCTCGCCGGCGACCAGTGGCGGCCTGTCTTGCAGCTTGCCTCATATCATAAGATCCCTAACTCTAGGTATCTCTCGTGTAGGCAAGGTTGATCTGGGTTACTACATGACGGAGGTTTGTTGAAAAGTTGCGGCGGCGTGTCGGAGTACGAGGGTGCGGCGGCGCAAGTGCACAAACAGATTCAGTCCTAGGTGAAATTTCTGTTTTCCCTCTGTCAGATTCCTCTCTCTCTATTTCTCTCCTTGTCCATACTATCCTGTGTCCACCGCTAAGATTTGCTCCATTATCGACTTCTGTTTCTCTCCCCATCAGATCGAGCCATGGAGTGGACGACTTCTAGCTGCACCTCCATGGTCAGGCATGAGACAGGAAAGCTCCGCCCCAAGGGGCCCTCATCTTCGGTCGGCCTTGAGAGCACCCGCACGGAGGCCCACACCTCCTATGGTTTAGGTCGACTAGTCATGGTGGGCTGACTTCTGGCTGCACCTCGACATGGTGCCTCCACCCTACGGACACAGGTTTGAAGAATTGGCATTTGTTTTGTCGAGTATTCAGCTTCACAGCGATCCAGGGCATTTACCTTAGATGTCTCCATGTGCTTGCCACCACTAGCAGTTGATAAACTAGTAGTAGTCCTGATGTCTTGTAGTCAAGTTAATCACTCTATTTATTTGTTATTTATACTATATTACAAATGATTGTTCAAAATATAGAGATCAATTGACGCTTGGGTTGAGTTATTCATGTGATGTGTTTGTATACGAACTGGGAGGGTAACACCGTGACAGTACCTACACTACACCTCTAGCAAACTTGGCAAACATAGAATTTTATTTGGCTTCATGTGAGGCCATTAGCTATTGTACGTGTAAAAAAAGAGTTACCCATGTGATATATTTAGAATTCATCGTACCCTTCACACTGTCTCTTGCCACATTGATTCTAAAATGAAAATTTGTATCTGCAGGTCCCATGCATTTGCAAGACTTTGATATGCGGATATCAGCTCTGATCTTTTTGGAAAAATATTGGAACAAATGTATATAGGACAAGGGAGAGTTTCATATCTTGATGCCAGATTGTAAATTGTATGTTCCTTAGATAATTTTGTGTATGGAATGGTGTTCCAAAAGAATATATATAGGACTAGGTAGAGCATCATATTTTGATGCAAGATTGTAAATTGTCTATTCTTTGAATATTACTTTGGTACTGGAACCGTGTACTAATAAGGAATACTGAAGTATGTGTGATGCGATGCATTCACATTCTACGATTTGTGTGTGCTGTGGTATGTTTCTTATGAGCCATATTGCTTCGCTGAGCAAAAATATATAAATTTCCAAGCAATAGAAAATCATGTATAGAAAATAATATTTACGAATGAGAATTTTCAATGCGTATATGGAGCCTCTTCCAACGCATATACTTGTTGCCCAGATTCTGTAGCTACCTTTTCTACACTTACCGAATTAGTTACCAACGCATGTGTATGCGTTGCATAGTACCCTTGCAACGCCAGATAAGGCAACACATTTATATCCGTTGGTATAGTAGCTTGCAATGCCTATATGAACATTTAGATACGCATACATGCGTTGCTATAGAGGGGGTCTTCTTGTAGTGTTTGTCCTACACTATTTGTACACGCAGCCGGCTCATGCGGCATGTGTCGACGTCGGCATCGTGGGTGGCGGCAAGCAGCGGCGAAATGCTGTGCCATTGTTTCGCCTCGTAGATCGCGAGACGGTGACACAATCGTCGCGTCACCCTTCTTTCTCTTGTGCGGGTACGTCGCATCACTTGGCTCCGCTTCTTGCATCAACCACGCAGCTGCGTACGTTCCATCTCCATGGCCGGAGTAAATTCGCGTCCGGCGATTCGGCCGTTAATCTAGTCGATGCAGAGCGTGAAGCACGGGCACGGGGCACTGTGGCAGCGGCGTCTCCTCCCTGTTTGTCCCCCCTGCGCCTGGCTCGTACGCAGGTGCATTGGCGCACTGTTGACCGTGACGCGCGTGCAGCATCATCGCATAAATACCATCCGTGGCCCGGACGCGGACTCGAATAGCGTGAAAGATTTTTGGCGCCGTCCACGATCTAGTACTCCGTATGTATACCATCGATCGATGGAAGAATCAGCGGCGTAGTTGGACTATACTCCGAGCTAATTAATCCTGAGGATGGAACTTGCACGCAAGCGCCAACACACACACTGTAAGTGCAACAAAAAAACACCACATTTGTAGGTTGGGTTAGGTTTCGAAAACCACTACCTTTAAAGCAGCGGCGAAGCTAGAGCAGGGTTCAACATTTCGTTTTCAGTTCTTCTTTCGCCCATGACAGAGATTCACTAATTTCGAGAAATTAACGAAATTTCAAAGAATAAAATAAAATATTTCGGCCGGTTTTAAATTCTAGCGCTTCAAAATATTTAACAAAACATATGTAAAACTGCAGATTCAAACTCACAACCATGCAGAGCAGTGACTTGACACTTAACAAGCAACCTAGGGCACTACTTTTGTAAGTTACTAGATTCCTACATTTTATAACCATGGCTTATTTCATATTTTCAAATTAAGAGAAATGTTTGATTGATTTCAGTTTTTCTCGCCCCTAACCAAGAATCGTTAATTATTCTCGCCCCTAACCAAGAATCGTTAATTGTTCGATGAAATTATTCTCGCTGAGCTAGAGTATTTGGCCATTAGGTTCGGTTTTCATATTTATCGTGTAATATATTTCACTAATAGGAAGTGGTATAGACTAGACTAGTTAAGGATTTAAATTTTTCATTGGGTTCATATAAACCCAATCATTGTATGGTAGCCCCGCCACCGATGGTGTGCACCAACGTCGACAACACGATGGCGGAGAGCCACCGATGAGATAGCCCCAGTCGGAACCTTGTTATCAAAAAACACAACGGGTCAACGGCCGACGTAGGTGCATTGGGGATAATCGGGGAGCTCAATCGAAACTGTGTCGAGAGGACCCGCATGACTCAGAGGTGGCGACATGGACATCAATGCATAATTTTTTGTGCATCTCTAACAGATGGACGTAGAGTGAGTGATCCATTTTTTGTGCAAACATTAGAGGATGAACCACAGGGTTCCGGGTTTTTTCTTATAAAGAGTGGCTGTTTTCTAAAAAAAAAACTAACCAAGACGTGGTTGTCTTTTGCAACAGCACACGGCTAAAAGGATGGATCGTTTAGATTAAACCTGGGAGCCAAGGGCAAATTGACACAAGGAGGCAAATGCTACAATTGGAATGAATCTGGGCGGTGTCAGGGAGACCCATCATCGGCACCACGTAAACAGCGAAACGGGACAAAAGGGAACCGGGGGGCGGGATCGGGAATAGCTGAACCTGTAGAGCTTCTGGCACCAACCCTCCCTCAACACTTTTCCTCGCTAGCTGCATCTGCTGCATGCCACGGCAAAACGAGCGTGAGCGAGTAATGGCATTCACTCACCCGGGGCGGGGCGGAAAACTAGGCCGCCGATCGATACACAGCAGGCCAGGCATGAAAAGAGCAGAGCAGGGCCAAGACGAGACGAGAGCACAATGCAATGCGAGACTTTTTCGGCCTCTCTCTCTCTCGGCAGTCGGCACTGAAAAGCTCCTTAACTTTCTCCTGGTACGTTTACGTTTGGCACGATCAGATCAGGGTCAGCTATTCAGGCGAGGCCCCCTCACCCTGGCCTGGCCCCTGTGTGCGAGACCGAGATCATCATCATCATTCAACCCAGCAAGCGCGAGAGCAGCAGCAGCCAACTTGGGAGCATCATTGCAGTGCAGTGGAACAGAGTTATATTCCCTGCCAATCCATCCACGGCCACGGCCACGGCCACGGCCGATCGAACATGATTCCAGCCAAGCTCAACCAGCCTTCACATGTCGCTACCCCTCTCCTCCTAGTCCTACGTACGGTAGCGCGCGCGTGCACCTGAACCGAACCAGCGAGAGTACTGTACGTAGACGCGGATGCATGGTTAATAAGATCTCTGGGACGATACTACTCCGTACTAGCTTGCTTAGCTGCTGCTCCGGAGGATCAGACAAGATTCATCGATGAAAGTTACGTAAATAATACTGTACTAGATGAGTGGCGCTTTGCATCCGACTTTCGGTTAGACCCTGGAATTATCCACCGGCCTGCCTAGGTCTATGATTAGATGGTAATCACTGTCATCCCACACAGTAATCAATGTGTAGACTAATCATCTCTAGGGTTACTATTATTCGTCTCAAAAGTTGCATCCTCTAACCTCTATGATGACAGAGTTTTGTCTCTGCAACACTTGTCATGTCAAATTATGGAGTTACACGTGATCGGATAATTCCAGAGTAATAATTCCATATTATCAAAATTTTGTCGTTTTCTATCCCTTTTCTATAACGCAATAATTTCCACACAGACTTGGAAACATGAATACTTGGTAACTTAGAGCATGCTTAATAGTATAGCAAGTTGCTGGCCCTATGGACCTACCAAATCACTTATAATAACCATTTAAAAATATTCATATAGTAAGGTAAATTATAAGGTTGGCTATGGTACTACTAGTATTTTACAACCTTCTCCCTATCTCTCTACTTGTATTTATTATTTTTACCTAAAAACACGCATAGAGCCAGCCTCTTGCTTGAGAGCCCGTACTTGCTCTTAGAAACATAAACTACTTGAAATGTGTGTTATTACCCATTCATTAAAGGAATGACTATGACTCACTCGAGTGAGAATTAAGTTAGTTCTCACTCAGATGACGTCATCAAGTTGCATATATAACCATGTGCAACTCATTTTTTTTTGAGAAACACAGTACAAACGCAGACGCTCACAACACGTGCGCACACTCACTCCTATGAACGCACACACGCACACCCTACCCCTATGAGCACCTCCGAAATACTGGGCCGGCGGGTCGAGTATTCAGATTGACGAAGTCACACCACGGGCGCCTCGCTGTCGATGGGAACGTCGCCTCCCACTGAAAGAATATTCCGCCTAAATGCAACACACAGACGTCAAACCTGGGGTTTGAACTCTGGTGGGCTGAGTGTACAACCACCCTGCTAGCCATCCAACCACAGGTTGGTTTGCTGTGCAACTCATATCTCACACGAATAAGCTCTAACTTAATTCTCACTCGAGTGAGGAGTAGCAAAACCGATTGATTAACTCAGACTTGTGTTCAAGTACTATGAACACAGGGCTACACCCGTTGAGGTACACATAATCATAATAAAATGAAAGTTAAAATATACAATACATATGTGAAAACACATGAAACGTCTAAGATGATAGAGATACGATTCATAGACTATGTTGTTATTGTTTGGGATAAAAATATCCCTCACATCCTATCCAATCCGTATCTACATATATATAGCTGAGCCAAGTAATATGAAACGGAGGGAGTACTTGTAATTGTTATGATCTTTTTGAAAATTTTAAAGCCTAAGGAGGCTGACTGGTGAGTACTGTTGGATCTGTCTTGCTTCATTAATCTTACAAAACAAACTATCTCACTGAATTTTTTCTTCAAAAAATCTACTTGTTAGGTATGAAGAAACATAATTCAAAACTTTGACTTCATGACATACCAACTGTTTTGGTAAAACTCAGCGGGGATTACATCTAGACCTAGGTCCTTGTTGTGCTCCATTTGGAATACCATTATTTTTTAATTCCTCCTCGTTAAAAGGTGGCGTACCAGTTCGTGTTCACCTCATCGAGTCCCTAGGTTATGATGTCGTCTGCTCGGGACTCGTCGAGAGCAGAATTTTCTTCCTCTGACGCCCCAAACAAATATTTGTAAATTATTTTAAATAGGATTTAGCTTCTCATGGCATCCTATTGTGTCGTCATCTCGAATTCTCGATGGATAGAGTATGACTAAGTTTCTTCCTATGATAGTCATTGGTCAGAATATGAAAAATATTATGGTAGACTATTCTTCAAAATGAATGTGCTTTTGACGGTTAGTATCATTTACCCCCCCCCCCCCCCCCCCCACACACACACACGCACGCACGCACGGCATACATCCAATTTTTCATTTTATTGGCTTTTAGGCCTAAATCTCTTGTGTGGTTGTAAAACGTATTTCCATAATTTATTCTAGCTCGTCGACGGCTTGATGAAAGTCTCATTTTTTATTGTCAAGGATGTTACATGTGTGGAGCGCACATCCCGTAAGTTATCGCCACGTAGCGCGAATTTTGTTGGCGCACTTTTGGAGCAATATTCTACCAGCAACCAGTTTAGCTCATACATCTTTCACTTTCCACAAAATCCATAAAAGACATTCAAGATTCATGAGTATTGTTGGTGTTTACATAGATAGCTTGCCGCATCTGTGCTAAGAAGAAAAGAGTCATGAGATGGCAGATCCCCAATACATTCTAGAGAACATATAGTGGCGAAAGGTTATGTTCGCACCAGAGGTGCTTAGCTGCCCCAGGAAACTGTTGTCTAGACACTGGAACATCTCTAAAATAAAAAATCCTTTGGGTGGTCCTTTGGCAAATTGTAGGTCTGAGGCATGACGAGGCAAGATCCTTTGGGTGGTGGATCCATGGCCAGTAGGTTTGACGCACATGTCAACAGAAGGGGGACTACAAATGCCAGTCGGTATAGAAATTTAGTAATTGACAAAAGGAATTGTCAAATATGATAATCTGGCAACAAACTTTAGGAAGCTTGATAGATTTTCCCTAGCACCTCTTATTGGAATGCTAAATGAGCTGTTTTTGCAACCACCACCACCCACCCCCCCCCCCCCCCCCCCCCCCCCACACACACACACACACATTAGTTAAAAGAGATACATGTTTAGCAATTGGGGAGAAATATAAGAATGCTTTTAGAGATGTTATGTGGACATGTTTCGAAATTCACAACCAAATTCAAATTATGATCTAACATTAATCAATAGTTTGTAAAAAACTATGAAAAGCAATTTCTAAATATTTAGCCAAGTCATTAAGAACTCTGTGGAGTATAAAAACATTCGGAGATTTAGGGTGTGTTCGTTTCTGGAATGGAGTGGAATGGAATGGAACCATTCCATTCCACTGTCATGCAACCGTTCCATTCCTGTGTTCTTTTTGGACAAAAAATTGTCACGGAACCGTTCCATTCTTGTGTTCTTTTTTGGAATGGAATGAGAACGGCATCAAACTCGATTAATTATTTCCTAATCTAGATTAATTATTGTTAAACTTAATTAATTATTCCCAATCTTGATTAATTATTGCTAAACTTGATTAATTATTGCTAAACTTGATTAAATTAGAGTTAATCGCCTAGCGTTACTGTTCCGTTCCACCTCGTCCGGCCGAATCGGCCGGACCGGTCGGTTCCGAATATTGAGGGAATATTCCCTTTTCTGGTTCCACTCCATTCCACTCCATCCCAGAAACGAACACGAGAACGGGCTCACGGAATGGACCGTTCCATTCCATTCCACTCCAGAAACGAACACATCCTTAGAGTCTGATGTACGGTGTTGTCAGATTAAAGCGCGCATGGAGCCTACTTCTTAATTGCTAGCACTAATGACAAACCTCGGCCCCGCACATTCATATACATATCCAAAACAAAAATCCCCTCCTTGGCCTCGATCAAGTGCTGAAATCAAATGCAGTCCCCACTCGATCGGATGATGAGATTCAATACAAAGCCATGCACAGAAGCAGGAGGAAGCAGTACCCGGGCTCAATCAAGGGTAGGCAAGGAGGAGACACATGCAACAACTTGTCACTCCCAGTGCCAATCTCCATCCAGTATCTCCACATCTACATCGTCTTCGTCGTCGTCGTACGGGCCCAGACCAGTACAACTCCTCGATCATCATCGATCGCAATAAAAAGAAAGATCTTCTCGCTAACTAACCTCTCTTCACCGGTCACGAAGAAGATCTCGTCGGCGGGTTAAGACGACCGTAATCCACGACGGTGGCCATGCCGTGATCTTTCTTTAATTAATGGCTAGCTAGCCTACGACGGTCGGTCAGCTCCGGGGAGGTACGGTTGTTGGTCTCCTCCTCCCGATTGATCAAATCGATCGGTTTTTTATTCTTCGCTTTCTCTCTATCTTCCTCGCGTTGCATCATGCGGAGTGGTTAGCGTAGCTAAGCTGAAATCCAGGGCTACTGTTAGTACACACTACTGGAAAGAAAAGAGAGGCCTTTCCCTCTCTAGGATGGATATGAGCTTTCTCATCTTGTCCCCGTCTTTTTGGAGGCTTTCCGATGGTTTTTGTACGAGAAAAAGACATCTTTGGCAGTTTGATGAGTTTCGGTTGAGGCCGGTGGAGCTACAGATTTTTTTTCTGAGGGCGGGTTCTTTATGCAAGGTCGCCGGAAAACGTCGTCGCCGGCCAGCCGCCGGTGGCCTTTGACACTTCGGGATAATCGATCCGTGATTCTCGGCCGGCAAGATCAACTACGGGTACCGCTGCTCGATCGCACGCAGTTCCTATCAACATACTACGGAGTAGAGAACGAGAAACTAATGTTCGGAATTGCACCGTCACTCTTTATCTATCCTTGCATATGTGACATTTTTGTATCTAAGACCGAAGCGAATCAGGAGATTCAAAGACGAGGTTTCAAAATTCTAATGTACATACAAGGACGATGGCAGAAGCAAGAAATTAACAAAACGATCGAGGTAGTATACTGCTAATAATCAAAAGGTTAATCAGACCTTTGTTGTTTGCGATGTGCATGGTGGCGGGGGAGCAAATTCAGCAAACATGCACCTTTCTCTTTCTTTGCTACTACTCGGATGTACAAAGCCACGGGTCTAGGCCCTCGCCTCGGCCGGGCCGGGCGGCGCCGTCCGGCGGCGCGTCAGTGCTGGCCGCGGCAGACGAAGATGACGCAACGGCGTGGGACGAGGTGTAGTTCGGCTTGCAGCTGCCGCTCCCGGAGGCGCCGGCCCGTACCACGCCGGACAATTCGTCGCCGCCGCCTTGGTGGACGTCGTTTCTTTGCTGGTGCATGTGCATCCCCTCGGAGACCATCATCCCGCCGTGCGTGAGCCCGATGCCGCCACCGCTAGACAGCAACTGCGACGGCGACTGCTCGTGCAGCCGTGGCGCGCCGTGCGACGACAGGCCACCGAACATGTGCTGCTGCGACGACATGGGCTGCGTGGAGCCGAGGAGGTTCTGGAAGGAGAGGTAGCTGCTGCTCTGGTCCTGCTGCATCCGCAGAAGCGCGGAGGACGGCAGCTGGAAGTCGTTGGCGGACGCTGCTGTTGTGGCGGCCGTGGCATTGACGTTGGCATTGGGGCCGGCGATGTTCGCGGAAGCGGGTGTCGACGAGGACGGCGACGTGAAGGGCGCGAAAGGGGAAGGCGCCGCCGCCTGGAGCTTCTGCGCGAACGGGCGGAGGAGGTAGGGCGGCAGCGAGGAGGACGGGTCGGCGGCGGAGCGGAGCGCGGCGGACGAGGAGAAGATGTGGTCGAAGCGGGAGCCGAAGGGCGCGCTGCCGGGGCCGCCCGCGGCGAAGGGCGGGTTAGGGATGCCGGTGAACTCCTGCACCATGGCGCGGAAGTTGGAGGTGTCGGTGGTGAGCACCGTGGTGGGCGCCCGCCGCGACGCGCGCGCCCGCTTCCGCGACCCCCTCGGCGGGGCTGTCGCTGGCGCCGGCGCGGCCGCCGCCGCCGCCGACGGATCGGACGGCTGATGATGCGCGCTCGTAGTGCCGCCCACGCCCATGCCCGCGTCGGCCGGCGCGACGCGGTGGGACGAGGAGGCCGGCCCCGCCATGTACTGCGCCTGCGCCGGCCAGGGCGCCTGCTGCTGCTGTTGGTGCTGGGGCGGACCGGAGGAGAAATCTTGGAGGCCGTAGAGGGAGCCGTGCAGCGAAAACGCGCCGGGCGACTGCGCCGGGCGGAGCAGCGCGGAGAGCGGCGAGGAGTCGACGCCGCCGCCGGCTCCCCGCGAGTCGAAGTCGTCCTCGCCGCCGCTGGACGACTGGAGGCTGCCGCTGTTGCCTGAGTCCATCGGGCCACCACCACCCGTAGAGACCACCAGGTCGATCGATAGATCCCTTGCAGATTGCGGCCGGTGCAGACGCACGCGGTGGTGCAACCGTCCAAGAAAGCCAACTACCACCACCAAACCACTCAGTGACCACCACAAGTGAGTAAAAAGACCGGATCTTCCATTCCACAAGAGCCCAAGCCCAACCCTGGCTGCTGGAAGACGAAGGAAGAGAAGCTTTGGTATGAACCGGCGGCGTGGTATAAAAGGGCAGGGAAGGGGAGAGAGAGGAGGGGCTGCTGCTGCTGCTTCGGCGCACGTTCCACCCACCCCCCGACGCACGCAGGCAAAGGGGAGGGAGGCGTTTGGTTTGTTGTTGGGCGAGCGAGTGCGACTTGGCTGGCTCTCCGCTGGTTTGGTGAACAACATCGTTCCGCGTCCATAATTAGTCGCCGGGGAAAAGGAAAAGCTGCGTGCGTCGCAGCTGACGACGGCCCCCCCGGTGCCAGCGATCTAGAGGTTTTGTCTCCTGGGGGCAAATGTCCTCATTTGCATCATCAAATCAATGGTGCACCACAAAATGTATCTTTATTCAATAAATGGGAGTAGATATATGATTATTATTTCGTTTATTCAATTTTAGTGTGGTTTGACACAAAGGTAGTGTACTCAAGCAATGTGCATTCAATCTATGTTTCTCGGCTCCTTGTTGTATTAAACAAGACAAAATTCTTCTTTGAATCAAATACTCAATCTTGCCATTAATGCATGAACTTAAAAAGTTGTTCTTAACGCATTTATCCGGAAGCGGTTGTTAGTGCATATATCTAAAAAAAATATTGTTAATGCATACGGTCCAGAGTTTAACCATATCAAATTCATGCATTAATCTGAAACTGCACTTTCCATGATTTCACATTCTTTTTTCTGTCATAGTCCATTTTTTCGCAAATGATAAAATCTAGGCTCGTACATAGAACAATTTGTGATAATATTGAAGGAGCTTGTCGAGTAGTCTGATCCCATGATGCTTTGTGAAAACAAATTGTGGTTTTAATTCTTTGTAAATGAGAAAGTGCTAAAATGGAATGTCTCATTGAGAGATGATAAAAAAAATAAGGCTAAAGGTGTGTGACACATTGTTTTTGCACAAATCTCAAAGAAACAGACGCTCCCAATATTTTTTTTATAATCCCCCGCACCCCCAAATAGTTCATTGTGGTTTAAAGAGGATGTTTGAACCTTTGGGACATCACATACAGTCATCCTCTGTTAAACCACGACTCCACGAGTTGGTTCTTGCATCTTCAGACTTCAGCAAAATTTAGAAATGATGCATTGTGTTAAGCTGGTAACGAGAATCAGATAGTAGTACTTGACAAATTTTATGATATACTCCCTCCTCCCTCCGTTTTTTGAAAGTACGGCGTATATTTTTCTGAAAAGCCAAACAATGTAAAGTTTGAACAATCTTAAAAAAAGAACAATGACAATATAATATGCACATCATATGATTATGTATTTCATGATGTATTAACTTCCTATTGGAGATGCTAATATTTTTTGTAAAAACTTGGTCAAACTTTATATTCTTTGCTTTTTCAGGAAAACAAATGTGCGCCTTACTTTAAAAACGAAAGGATATGTTTATCTAAGTCGTGTTGCAAGATTGTGGTAAGAACATTCATTCTTTCGAACGAATCCAAGATGCGAATTACTTGACATGATTTGAGCCGGGGGAGTTTCAGCCGGATTGAGGTCCAATGGCTTGCCAGCCGGATTGAGATCCAATGCCTTGCAAAATGTTTGAAGATGGAAAATTATTCCTCTGTCAAAAGAGATATACAGCCCGGGCCTACTCAGTATTTGTGAGATCCAACATGTTCTACGGACAATGTGTGATGAAGTTCCATCGGGTGGGATATCATAATATGTGAACGAGTAAAAGGATACTTACCGGGTAACAAGATAGACAAAGATATAATGAATCAAAGATTGATTCATTGAAAAATATCAATGGATCTTTATCTCAGATAAAGTACAATATCGTGAGTAATGAGAATGACATATAAGTAATCATCAAGTTCAACAGAGCATTCTTTCGTATAACAATAATGATCATTCAGGACGTCCAGGTTGCCGACCCTGATGAATGATTGGATAAGTATTTCGATCATAGCTATCTGTTATTGAACCTGTAGGGTCAGACACTTAAGTTAGGTCTGGTTAGTGTATTATGGTTGGTCTGGATATCGAGAGAGTGTCAACAGATTAGTGTTTCCGCGTGATAGATAATAGATATATTTTCAAAGAGATAATATAGGCATACACTCGATGTCTCAGGATAATAGGAATGGTTTCTATTGTCGGAATTATTCTGAGGGTTTATATAAGAGGGAAACATTTATCTGATATTTTGTGTGCGTACAGTGGGTGCCATTTATATGATAAGTAATTAATTCCAAGAATTTCATATAAAAGGAAATATTCAAATAGGAATTAATTTAGACAAAATAATTTATTTCGAAAAATATTTAAATAAAGATTTGAAATTGTGTCCACCAATTTGGGGTTGCAATGTGGGCCCATGGGCCCACAGGCAGCCGCACCACCAACATGACCGGGTGGGCCAAGACACATGGGGGGAGTCTCCCTAGGCCGAAACCCTAATGGTCCTCAAGGCCTAGAAGGGGGCCATACGACAAGGGAAGGAAAGGGGGACGAGCCCCCCCCCCCCCCCCCCCCCCGCCCAATTCTCTAGATTTAGACAAGATCTAATTAGAAATTCATCTAATTGAATTAGATCTTTGTCTAATTGGATTAGAGGTATCCTCTCCGGTTAGGCATAGAGCTAATCTTTCTCTCCTTCTCATGTGTCGAGATCCCCACCTTCATATATTCCAGTAGAGCTTAGGGCTGGAATGGCGAAGCCGTGCTGAGCCGGTCCGAACGTACGTGTGCGAGTTCTTGGAGGGGGTGATTCGTTCAATACAATGGTTGATCCTCACTTTGCTGGATCAAGAAAGTCGAGCGAAGGAGAAGGCGGCGACATTCTCTCCACTAGGCTTGGCTAGGAAAATCATTGAGCAACTTCATCAACTATGTTATCAACAATTATTTTGCTGCAACGGTGTCTAGATCTTTGGATCTTCGTATTCACCTGTACCTTCATAGTAAATGTTGAACTATTGCGTAGAATGCTAGATGAATTTTTTAAACTTACCATACACGAGGCAACCCTTTAGTGGTATCAGAGTGATCCCTTTAGTGGTATCAGTGCGATCTATGCGTAGATACACAATTTGATCTAGAGCACATGTTGTGCGGGCATTGCATAGGTTTATGTCATTGAGTTTTTCTGACTATTTATTTTTGCTTCCCAATAATCTATACATGTTTTGTTCTCGGCGACGTAGTGAGATTTTACGGAGTTCTGACAATCCACATATCAGCGCAAACGAAGTGCTTCCGTAACTCTAGGTCTCTCTACGATTGAGTTCGTTAACTGCATGGTGGAAAGACCTTGTGGACTAGGTCCACACGAGTGTCACACGCATTAAGTGATTGCCTAGATTGAAGTTCGAGATGTTTTCGTATACCTAAAAACAGGACAAAATATACAAGCAAAATCAAAACAATTCTTTAATTTCGAATCACTTTACATTGAAACATGGTCTTGCATAATCATTAAAGTACATAAATTGGGAGAGAGGACTTTTTACCCCCGAGGTCAAGTCCAGTGCTCCTGCTCTATAAAATAATTCAAAAAAAGTTTTTCGAAGTTCAAAAAAATCCCTAAAAAAATCGTGGATACATATACGTGTACATATCTGTAAATTTCGTTCATTAATACTTTGTACTGTATGCTTACTTGGTAGATTTGTCTTATTTGTGTAGATCTCATATGAAAAGATGTTTCCCTAAAAAATTGGACGTACATAGTAAACAAGTATATGTACCTGTATTTATTTTTCAGAATTGTCTAAGATAAAGAAATAAATTCTTAACAAAATTTAAAAACCAGAAGCACTAGATATCGGGATCAAGAAGTGTTTTCATTGGGCTACCTCATGTGGCACACGCCCGCGTGATTATGCTCTGGGACGGGGAGGCGCGTGCGTGCATGATGCCCGTGCTCACGGCCGGGATCTCCGTCGGCTCTCATGAGTCATGCCCGTACGTGGATCATGATATACTCATGCATGGCACCGGCAAACGCATGATATACATACGTGCTCCCGGAATCGCCGTGCAATACGTGCGGGCGCGACGGTGTGGCCGCACGACCAAGGACAAACCACGTGATCGAGTCGTCAAACGTTGCAGCGCACCGGCCGGTCCCCAACAGATCTGATATACAAAACCACATGGTTTGAAATGACATACTGTGGATCATTATGTTCGTTACTGATACTGATGATCTCCCATAACAAACACTATTCTTCTTGTTATTAATTTTACCCCTACATGAGGAGTAGTATCTTGGTAGAAAATGGCTACGTACGTTCTGTCATAACGAGTAACGACTGATTCAACTGTAAAGTAGGTGAACACCTCACCTGGTGAAGGACAAATCAGTTTCAGGTCCATGTTGCTGCTAAAGTAACAGTCGCTGTAAGTATCTAGGATTAAATTAACCTCTTTCAAAAAAGCATCTAAGATTAATTAACTTTGTCGCAAGCCAAGCAGTAATCTCCACTAGCTCTTTGAGAGCCTAGTCTCACAGTTAGAAAAGTCTGAAAGTAACGTCGGTGAGATGAGACTATGTCAAACTAATTTAGCTTGGCTCTTGCTACGCTAGTCGCCGGTTAGTCGGTCCAGCCTGCTTTGCGCGCGCAAAATTCTTCTAGAAATTCTTGACTGGTGGTAAGTAACTCTGCATGGCTGCGCTGTTTGATGCCATTTTCATCTCGCCTTCGGAGGGAACACGCATGCAGCAGCGTCGCATTTTTGTCCTCGTTCTATCCACGTCAGGCTATATGTTTTCTTCTTGCATGTGAATACTGTTTTTGCGAAGATTCGATGAAAGCAACATACAAAATCAGGGAGGAAGTTCTAGGGCTCGAAGCAGGCCAACGGAAAGAACTCCACTCGCTTGTTCCCTCCGCTCACTCTTTATTTTAGGAAATACGGTAAAACATCTGACACATACACTAACCCCTGTAAACAAGTGCATCCACATCCTACCCCTATGAGCATATTTAAAAGATAGAGCCATCGGATCAGGTCTTAAAATTAACGAAGTCATCACGGACACCTCGCAGTCGACGGGAATGTCATCTCACATACCCGACTAAAGAAAAAACACCAACGTCAAATCTGGGGTTTGAACTGTGGTGGGTTGGGTGCAACTACCCTGCTAACCATTCTACCACAGGTAGGTTCTCTCCTCCTCTCCACTCGATCATGAATATTTTGCCTATTTTCTATGCGCGTTTTTTCCACGCATGCTTCTGACATTTTTTTAACCGAGACAAAAGACTTATCATTTCATTAATTAAAAAGAAGTGGGAATTGTCAAATTAATTAGCGGGAAACAGCCTAAACCGAAACAACACCCTGAACGACCACGATCGTCATGAAACATGACCGTCGCGAGGGCACACTCAGTCACCCTGGCTACCCACACAAGCTACACGGCCCACCAAAGCAAGATTCGTCGTCGATGTTGTCCTGTCTCATCGTCATCAAGGTGCACACTTATAGTGACGACGACTTCATAAGACCACCAAGGAGACCAATGCTGAAGCAGCGTCAAGAAGCCCACACCAGTCTATGCCGAACAGATGCATGTCCGCGCAGAGGCAGACAACTCCGATTCTACTGAATAGCTCCAGAGAGTTACAATTGCCACATTCATCTACTGTAACTACAAAAAATACCCGCGCGTTGCAACGGGAGTCTCTATAAAAAACCATTATGCAAATGGATGAGTATAGACGCATGAAATATTTAATTTTCAAGATTCGGTTGATCACAGCGGTCAAGACACTAAATAAATTCATATGAAATTGTTAAATATTTGAGAATAAATATCAGTGACATGCATGGCCACTTATATAGCTGAAAAAACGACATGTGTATATGTTGCATGAAAGATGTACTCTTAATAATAATAATAATAATAATAATAATTGATTGGCTTACATGAAAGATGTATTATTATTAATCATTATTAGTAGAGATGATATGGACAATTGATTGGCTAAAATAGTGGGTGCTGTAGATATATTGCATATTAAGATAAAAAATAATTAATCCATCTTAGTAGGTGGTTTTGTTTCACAAGAGGTATAGATTATTTTACCATCTGAATGTTTTTCTCCCTTGCAATAATGTGGATATGTGAGGCGGGCCCTAAAAGGCCCAACATATTACCCTCAGCATCTTGCCCATTTTTTAGGTAATATTTTTTCCCACAAATTCGGAAAATAATGCACGATCTGAGAAAATTACAGGAATAATACACACTCGACCACGGTATGGCCGATAGGGGTCCGTTGGCCACGCCGTGGTCGACCAGTCTAGTCCGTCAAATCAAAACTGAGCAGGTGCAAAAGCTGGCGCAAAAACTAGATTCAGCAATTCATGTGTGAGAAATGGGCGGCCACGGCGTGGCTGATTAGTACCTGTCGGCCACGCACCTGCCGGTCACGGTGTGGCCGACAGGACCTATCAGGCGCGCACCGAGGCTGTATTATTTTATAAATTTTATAGAATGTGTATTTTTTTAAAAATAAATATTACTTACAAAAATTAGCTACTGTCTCACCGTAGCCAAGCCATGGCCCATGTGCTCTGTGTTAACACGGCCGCACGGCACGAGACGAGTCCATGGATAGGCCTGTCAACGAGCTGAGCTCAAGCGAACACTGGAAGGCATGCCATGAACAACGAAAACATTAAACCACTTGTATTCAACAATACGAAAAGGCATGTCATGAACAATGATAAGCTTACAAATATTTTCCCTAATTCTTGCATTATCACAATAAGCAGGCTTAACAACAGAGGGAATTGCCACATCACCTTCAGCTCCCTCTTCTTCGTCTGTCCGAAAATTGAAACCAGAGTGAATTGCCACATAGAACAGAGGGAATTGTATGCAAAATATAAGTATCCAACTTCAGTGAAAAAGAAATCAGATGTAGTACTTGTATTAGAAAAGATAAATCACACGTAGCACACCAACTAGGGCACTGCATAGTCCCTTTCAATCAAAGGTAGGGCCTAATTAGATGCTGCTATAATCGGTGGTATAAGTAAGGCCTAGATGCAAGATTTAATTACTAGCATACTATGTTTAATCGGAAGAGTAGAAAGATGTACATCACGATTCACGAAACTAGACCTGGACGATCTCCTGGACCTCCCGATGCAGCACAGCAGCAGCCGTGGCGTTGGTCGTCAGGCGCGCGTGGCGAGCTCCAGCTCAAACCGCTCTTGGCTGTAGCCACCTCGTCCTCCCGTCCCGCACGTACGTGTCACCGCGCCGAGCTCCAGCTTCTTAATAAGTCCGCCGCTCGAGCTCGACCAGACCAGGTGATCCTCTTCCACAGCTGCTGTCGCGCGCAGCCGGCCACGCCACGCCACGACCGAGCACTGCTGCGATTGCCGACGATGCTGAGGAGGACGCTGCCTCGGCTGGCCTCGGTGAAGGACCGGGTGGTGGACGCGGCGAAGCAGGCCGTGAAGGGCGACGAGCACTTCCCGGCGCTCAAGGGCCACCCGGCGGCGCGCGTCCACGCCCGAGAGTCCGCGGAGAACCAGGCTGGCCTCGCCGCCGCAGAGGCCGAGAAGGAGCGCGGCGGGAAGGCCTCGACGGTGAAGGAGTTTCAGATTTACCGGTGGAACCCGGACTCGCCCGGCCGGCCGTTCCTCCAGTCCTACTTCGTCGACCTCGGGACGTGCGGCCCAATGGTAAGCTGCGCCAGTCTCTGCAACTCGATCTGCTTGGGCGCACGTATGTTGAGGTTTGTCGGTTGATCCATGGATGGATACATGCATATGCAGGTGCTGGACGTGCTGCAGAAGATCAAGAATGAGCAGACGCTGGTTTTCCGGCGGTCGTGCCGGGAGGGAATCTGCGGGTCCTGCTCCATGAACATCGACGGGGTGAACACGGTGGCGTGCCTGAAGCCGGTGGACACGGACACGTCGGCGGCGACGATGATCACGCCGCTGCCGCACATGTACGTGGTCAAGGACCTCGTCGTGGACATGACCAACTTCTACCAGCAGTACAAGTCGGTGGAGCCGTGGCTGAAGACGAAGCGTCCGGCGGCGGCGGCGGGGCGGGAGCACGCGCAGTCGCCGGCGGAGCGGAAGAAGCTGGACGGGTTGTACGAGTGCATCCTGTGCGCGTGCTGCAGCACGGCGTGCCCGTCCTACTGGTGGAACTCGGAGGACTTCCTCGGCCCCGCCGCGCTGCTGCACGCGTACCGCTGGGTCTCCGACAGCCGGGACGAGTTCGGGGAGGAGCGGATCCAGGCGCTGTCGGAGGGGTGGGACAAGCTGTACAGGTGCAGGATGATCAAGAGCTGCACGGCGACGTGCCCCAAGAGCCTCGACCCGGCCGCGGCCATCTCCAACCTCAAGGCCATGCACCAGCTCCGCAAGGCGTGAGAGCCGCACCGCGATGTCAATCAGCGGCTCACAGCGATGTGATTGGCAACCTTTGTACCTCTCGATGCAAACTACGGAGTAATCTATATCTATACTCTCTCTCTCTCTATATATATATATATATACTAATAATAAAGGTCGCAAGGTTTCTGCCAATTTTTTCGTCGTCCACTTTTTTGGACGGTTTTACCCCTGTCAGTTTAAGGTATTTACCCACCGTTGCCACCAGCAAGTCTAGCATAACGATTCGTTTTAGTAGGAACAAGTCAACAGAGGCCACCGACACTTCCCAGAGAATTCCCCTCCCTGCATCCTTCTTCCTCCTTCACCGAACGAGTCGACGGCCGCGCCGGCGGACCAGACGGGAAACTAGGCGAGATCTGGGACTGTGCGACGAGACGGAGGCGTGGACAAAGCATACAGGTCTTCGCCGGACCAGACGGGAAACTAGGCGAGATCTGGGCCTGTGCGACGAGACGGAGGCGTGGACAAAGCATACAGGACGAGCGGGCCGTGGCCGGATGGAGCTGTTCCTCTCCACGACGAGGGCGGAGGACGCCGACGAGTTGCGACCAGAGAGCCGGTGGTCCAAGAAGATGGTGACCAGCACCCGGAGCATCGCCGCCAGGAGAAGGCTGGCCCTGAAGCTTCAAGATTCGCTCGCTTTGATCGCGCCCCCGCCGCCAGTTTGTCATCCTCGCGAGGACATACCCGCCGACCCGCCGTCCGCCGCGCCAACAAGCCGTACTGCTGTGACCCTGGCCACCTTCTTCACGAGGAGCCTCCACGTCTTGTCCACTTTCTTGCATCTTTATCTTGAGATTGCTGGACGAAGAAAACAAAAGGCTGTTTTAGCTACAGATGTGAAACGGTACTCAACTTCAGGTCTCTTGCGTTCAGATCGTGACAAATAATCTGGCGGAACTTTAGTTTTCAGGAGTAGCTAGGTGGTGTTTCAGATTGATGTCAGTACCACGTCAATTAAGCGTGATCGAAAGCTACGTCCTCCGCGGGAAGAGGGCAGAACACACCAGCGACATGACCAATACTTCTAGCGTGAGTACGTTCTCTACGAGTTCATCAAGCTGCGTTACCTGCACAAGGCTGCACAAGGGGACTCTGCAGGGTTCGTCCTCGGCGGTGGCGCGGTCGCAGACGAAGGAGTGGAGCCGGAGGAGCTGGAAGATGCACTTGCAGTGCGGGCAGCCGCTGCCGCCTCCTCCCTTGTTGCCGCAACCGGCCAAGTGCCTCACGAGACGCCCTGCCGCGCCGTGCAGGCTCCCCCGCTGCCGTCGTCGCACGGGGCCGGGGACGCTTCGGTGAAGGCGTGATCCAGGGAGGCCATGGCGTCGCTGAGCTGCCGGTACACGGCCTGGGACGCCCGCTCCCGCTCCCATCGCTTCTTCCTCTGCCAACAGAAACATGTGAGCGACGAATCTATGTTCGGTGGAGCGCGTGTGCATCAGTGTCTGCATCTCTGCGATGGTGACCCTTAGAAGTCGGTGTCCATGTATATGTTCAGTATGCCTGTTGGAGCGGAAATAATCTCTGTATTGACCTCCGGCGGCAGAGAGGGAGCGACATCCAATACCAGGGACAGAGACCGTAGTCTCCGCCTCCGTCGACGACTCACATGATGACGATGCAGAAGCCGGCGCCTTAGGATAGAGAAGCGGATGGATTCCATTGTATTCGGGTCGATGTCTGCCCGCATTGTCTGCTCTGAAGGCACCGGCTGCAGCGGCAGAGGTGGGTGCAGCGCCACCGGTGGTGGATGAGGTGGGGAATCTGGGGAGGTTAATCGGCTCCATTGCACCATGCCACTGCACCATAACTGCCTGTGCAAAACAAAAATAGAAAAAAACCCGCAATAATCAACCCTTGTCTATGCAGGGGCAAATAAATATATTTATTAAATTAAAAAAGGAGTATAATATAGTAGATAAATAAAAATTAACAAAAAAAAGTATTATGAAAGAGTCGATTAATAAAATATAATTAAAGATTAAGACGAAAGGGCAAACTGAGGCTTGCTGAATGTTAATTTTTTAACACCCGTTGCAACGCACGGGCACATTTACTAGTTATGCTAAATCATGTAATTCTATGCTGTGTCCAATAATGTTCTTTCACGTGGTTACAGAACAAAATCCATGAAGTTCTTTTGAAGGGAAGAAAATTTGGGACTAGTGCAGCAACAAAAAATAATACGTACAGAATTCCGTGCACAGCCTTTGTCTTATTTTTTTGTATACTGTACTTGAAATGAAGATCCTGGCAAAGCCCATCGCAAACACGGCTCAGGCCTAGAAAGGTGGCCCGTTATAACTCTTCCTGCCGATCAATCATCCACGCCATGTTTTAGTCCCACATTGCTAACAGTGCAGCTTCGGCACCAGCTTAAATAGCCACCCTTCCCCACCCGCATCAGCCGGGCGTTTAGCGGACGCTTGTGACTCCAGCTTTCGGAGGGCTACTGAGTTGGTACGTTTGGTTGGTAGGTTTGAAGCCCATGTCAGAGTCAGCGTGGAAGGCCGCCTTTGCCAAAGCTGTTCGTCGGCAGCGCAACGCTAGAGGCCCAGTGTGGTGCTCGGAACGTGCGCGCCGTGGAAGAGGCCCAAAGAAAGAAGCCCGGTCCGAGAGGTCTCTGCCAAATGGGCGGGCCCGTGGACCGACGTTTTAAAGTACCCCGGCCAGGTGTTGTGGAGCAGACGTGCTCCGACCTGGCCCGAGAGAGATGTTGAGCAGACGTGCTCGACATGTTGTGCTCTGTCAGAGTGTCCGGCCCGGCCCGTTGTCAGCCCACATGCGGTGGTGCTCGAATTTGGAGCTGGGTGGGCGCTGTCAGATTATCGGCCCGGCTCATGGTCAAAGCCCACATGCGGTGGTGCTGGACTTGGAGCCAGGTCAGAGAAAGAAAAGGCCCGGCCGGAGAGATTGTTGCCTCGCAGATGGCTTGGCGCTCTCCAGTGTTAGGCCGAAAAGATGGAAGGGGTTGCTCTGATTCTGGCCCGCAGGCTGCCTGGCTCCTTGCCGGCGGGCTTCTAAAGCCCTGATCTCGGATGCCTGTGGGCTTCCACGAATTCGGCCGGCCTGAACTGCTGTGGCACCTCGTCTCTATGAGGGAGATGGTGCATGGCATTCGGGTTCGTACACACGGTACACGGTCCTTTCGTGTAGCATTGGTTCGCTCACTAACCAAACATACCAACTCTTTTTGTTTATTTAGCACGTAATGTTTTTATGAATATTATTGACCTTCATTTTATAGCATGTAAAGGCGTGAAGTATGCATTTCCTATGTTGGATTTATAGTTTTTGGTCGGATGATATTTAATTGTGGTTTCTTTTCTATTTGGCCCGAATTTGCTTGCACATGGGTATGATTTGGGCGGATTTATATTCTTATGAAGTCACAGTTTGAAAGCACATTGTTTATGAAAAAGATGAACATAATCATCGACGTCTTGGGAAAAGGTGCGTAAACCCAAATCACATGGTGGAGTGAGGATTTCAGAAGTGAGTGTTTTGACTCGTAGTATTAGATACTCCCATTATGTAAAAAATACTTTTAGAATGTCAAAATTTACAAAAATAAATTTGTGTTATGTATATGAATATTTATGTTTGCGCACCAAGTTTCAAGGGAAAGGATATTTCGTGTGGATTGTGGAGAAAACGAATTGGGGTGGTACAGAAAGACTTTTGCAAGACATTTTTTTGTCCTTTTTAACACAAACCACATAAAATGTCTTTTCTGGTGAAATTTTGTGTGTGGTCGTACAATGTTGGGATAGGCACCCAGTTTTTTTCGATTTTTGTGAACATTTTGAAATACGTTTTTGAATAATGAGAGCATATACTTCTATGACCCCGAGTGGATTTCCCGTGATTTCATGACCTTTTAATGTTCAGCTCAACACTCATACTCGACAAGATTGGCATCTTATTCGGTTGCTCAGTTACTTAAGGTAAATTCCGGTGATCGATTAGACACAACATTCATACCAAACTTGTTTCTGTGCTGACAGAGTGCAACATTTGGAACATATTCTATACATCTATACAATGAATATATTCTTACACTCATAGCTACGAGAACTCTCTATCTATTTACTCGTAAATGTCATAGTTTTGTACTGCAAACTCACACCAAGTCATTGTTTATTAGATTTATAAGTTCTACAATATTCTATAAATATTTAAGGATGCTATATATGGTCAAGGACACACATGATATTAGTGAGGAGCATAAATCATTACTAGAGATGGAACTCTTGATTTGCTTAATTATATGGCTAAATATATTTAACAAATTAATTTTCTCAAAATCCCAAACTGCAAGAAAATTATGATAAAATAGTACATGTCTAACACAAAAAAATGCTTTTATTGGTAAATGTTAGAACGGTGATACCACAAGCATGACTACCTTGTCAATTATGCTAGTTATACGTCAACACTGTTAGTTAGCAAAATATGTACAAGGTTTTTATAAATCATAAGGAAGACATACATATACCGGAAAGATGAGATGCGATCAAGTAAAAAAAGTTTAGTATAATTCATTCAGAAACACATATAGTTTTTTTCGTTGTATGATGTCCTGGTCTCATAGCATATTTTAACAAGAACTAGCTGGTAATTACTACAACACAGATTAGTGTGAGTCGTATGCCCCTTTTAGCCCACCAACTACTTAAGAGTTTGGTATATATATTCACCGCCATCCCCAGTGTCAATGGTAAATCTTGTTTGAATGACGCAACGTCGTAGTTCTGAGCAATTCAGAGAGAACAATTGACTTTCGTATTATCAAAATCAACATCATAAACTCTAAAGTTTTATCATTAGGGTACTTATAATAGGATAGGACCAAACTTAAATTAAATCGGACAACATAGTTATATACAAGATGTACATAAGGTTAAAATAACTTAGGAATAACCGTTACTCACAGATTGGTGCAGCTAAATAAGGGAAACATTTGCCAAACGACTTGTTTGGTGCCCAAGATCAAAGATTAGGGAAAAATCTTAGTGGCTCATTAATATGCTAAGAACAAATTCGTGTCAGGTACTCATAAGGGGATTGTTGAAGAAACCATTGGGACTGGTGGAGCTAATATGAGCTACCCCATCTCTCGTGGTTTATGGGGACATGCACATACATAGATTATCAATAGTAAAATTATAATAAGAATTGTATAACATAAAAGTTATGCCATCAAAAAATATGACATCCAAAAGGTTCTAATGGTTCTAATGGTAATTTTAATATATAATTTGTATTAGTTTGATCAAATTTATGATCTAATGATACACGCGTGACCTATATACCGGAAGGGAGGGAGTATACCATTCTCCATGATTGGGGTGGTAGACACCTCTGATCCATCTTGTGTGGTATGTAAGGGCAAGGTTGACAATTTTTTTTTGCTGAAAATGTTGGTGCTCACATTTGTGGAGCTACCAAGTAAAAAATTATTTGGTTTCGTAAGCAACTTATGGCTAACAAAAGGTGATCCAAGACAGTCCCCGGTGGGACTAAGTCCCAAACCACGATGCTTCTAAGGGTGTGTTTGGTTCAACTGTGGATTTCAGAAAAGCTGCTGTGAACTGTGAGCTGTGAAAAACCTGCTGTGAGGTAAGAACTGTGGCAAAGCTGAAAGTTGTTTGGCTGAAACAACTGTGAAAGTGCAGATTTTGTGTAAATCATGTGTAAAACCCTATGAGCGCCATCAGCCGGAGCATCGCCGGAGTTGGTCAGAATCTCGCCGGAGTTAGCCACGTCTTGCCAGACCATCATGCCTCGCCGGACGACCACGCCGGAGCACCTTGCCGGAGCTATGCCGCGCTTAACCTCCACCGGCAGCAGACATCGTGCCGGAGATCGGCAAAGACACTCCGTATCTTGGTGGAGCCACATTGGATCACCTCTAGCCACCTTGGTTATCGTCGGACACTCGTCGGAGTTGACCGGTCCTGGCTGAAATCTCATCGGAGATCGGCGAATACACGTTGTACCTCGTCGGAGCAGCGCTGGACCGCCTGAGGCCACCTTGATTATTACCGGACCCTCGTCGGAGTTGGACAAATCTCGCCGAAACCTAGCCGGAGCTGTCGGGAGGTGGGGCGCAAGTGTAGAGGAGCTGCCGGGAGGGTCGGCGCTCCGCCGGAAGGTCGACGGCGCTCGAAACCTACTCGCATATTCGCATGTGTTCGCTCGATGCAGAGGAGCGCTTGGAAAAATAGAACAGTATCGAACCGGTACGACACTTATCGGTGGCATGGTGGGTTATTTCCACCAACTTTGTTAGACTCAACGCGACGAAAGCAGGGTCTGAGCTGCTGTCAAAAATGTACTACCAGAATCTGCTGCGTTGGAAAATCTGGTATGATAAATTTTTCGTTTGGTTAGCGTTCAGCTAATTTTTCTAAAAGCAGGTTGGAAAAGCTGAACCAAACACACCATAAATTCACCACTCGGTTATTATCAACACAAATAATTATAGAAGTTAAAAAAACACACCAATAATTATAGAGGAAATACCTACATATTAAAAAAACACCGCACAAATACTCCTTATCAACACTTGTCTATGATTGAATAGGATAAAACAATCTTCATATGAATACACAAAATTCTTGGCGAAGCACATCCACGTATGTGTAAAAAACAAACTAGCAATTTGCCCGTGCGTTGCAACGGGATAGAAAATGTTATATAGGTTAAAATTAACGTGTGAATGAAGCATATAATTTTAAAATTCTTCTGCGCGTCAATCATCAAGTTTTGAGCAAAGGCATAATTTTAGTAGTTCATCCTATACTCTTGGTGAACTCTTCATCCTCGGCTTCTTTCTTCTCCATTTGTTATCGGTTTGGCTGATGCAACAACCCATCGCCAACATCTACTCCTATGGTCCTCACTTCTTCTCTCCTTGTCCTTGCCTCATCTATGATATAACTGAATCACAATGTAATTACTTTAGTGGCGCATTTATGTGTAAGTCCATCATTTCTCCAGCGAAGTATAATGGTTTCTCTCTAACCAGATGCAATTCCATAAATGATAGGCGCTCAAAAGGGAAACAAAGAAAGTGCATCCATGACCATAAATGGTTTGCAACACCATACATGTGTTTCTTGGAGCTATCGATATTTGCAAATTAAGTAGAAAGTCTCACCTACAACCCAAAAAAAAGTCTCACCTACAGACTTTGACAATTCATATAGGTAGCCGGGGATATATGTAAGAGCTTGTTCTCTATTTCAGTAATCACCCGAGGTAATATTTTCTTGCTTGGTAGCTAAACCTTCACAATGTCAACAAAAAGTAAAAATGGAAATGTTTCAAAGAAATCCAATCATTTTCACACGGAAGTAGTAGTAGCATCTCATTTCTTAGAAAGAAACTTAATCTTAGAGTAGACCTAACCCATCTAGAAAAAAATTACCAGTGTCTCACTTTAATATTGAGCTTCATGGCATGATTTCAGAAGAATAAACATGGCATTGCAATTACTTTTTTCTCGCTACTATCATGAAGTTGTTGGGCAGCAATGGTTCTCTTTTGTGTCATTTCAAAGAACATACATAAAAATACGTATTGCGATAATGCCCAAAATTGATGGAAAATACAACAACATAGTATACAAATTGATACATAACAAACTGATACATATACACACGGGAAGAGGCTTTAGCTCAGCCAGACATCATGTGGTGAACGACTGGCAATTTCTTATCCCTCACCTTGATTCGAATTGATCAACAGACGATAGTTCTTGAAGATGTCAGCCTGTGATAACATTAGTTCCTGCATGTAAATGATTGTTTGGGGAGAAAAAATGAGATTGATTAGTAGCAAAACGTGATGGTTGGATGATTGTACTGTAGAAAAGTGAAAGAGTCCTCTTGATCTACTCCAGGAAATATAAAGTGATGTCGTGAAGGTCACGACAAAATCATATCCCTACGACCCTACTTATCCCTGCTTGCAAGTTACAATCAAGGCTGTGCTTGTTAGGTGCTACAATGTAATTTTAGATACATGGAAGATGAATTCTGGAATCATGTAGCATTCCAAAACTGATGCATGAATCCTCAGATTCCACAAAAAATCATTTACAAACAACATGGACGTTGATTCTTAACTCATTTACAGACTTCTTCATTCACAAATATTTTATAGTTACAGCAAAAGGAGATTTCTATTTCTTAATTCACAAACCAGTTATAAGCAGCAAAAAAGAGCTCACACAGGGGTTCCAGTCCAGTTTTCGTCGAAAATATCAAAAGCTGTAAACTGGCAAACTAAAACTCTACACACTAAGAAACATGAAAAAAATGATCTGAATAGAACCGGCAAAATATGAACAACTGTAAACCAGCAAACAAAAATAAAGGGTGCAACATCTAACCGGGAAATCAAATTACTAAACAAATGAACTATTGACAAAGTAACAACATAAAAAATTGCATAACGGAAGTCGATATGTGTATAAATGATTGTATGGTAATGATTCTGAAGCAAAGATGCAGGGGAGGAAAGGCAGACCAGACCTCGACGAAAGCATCTTGCCGGCGTCCGAGCTCACAAGCGAGCGGGCCAGCGGCAGCAGTCCACATCAGATGAATGTATGCAAAGAAATAAAACATCATCATGCACACTGCCAGTGATATAAAACATGTGGATTAGATTTTCAGTTTCTAGCCTACTGAAGGCTACTGTATATATAAAAGGAACAATATAAGAGGCTTATGATGGATGATTAGCATCAGCAGGCAAGCACCATTGGATGATCATTACGTTAAAGAACTATACATATTTGCTTAACATGCTTATCTGCGCTACGACTGTATTGTAGATTTTCAATCTGAAAACCTTGATAGTGCACCGGAAGTAATCCTAGCTATTTTTGTACAATATGTCTAGTGGATTTAAACATTGACGCATAAGTATTAAAATAAATGCATAAGCACTTGTGCTCCCTCTTGTACATTATTAGTACCGACACAACTAAAGAAAAGGAAATTAATTGAAAAATCACCACATGATTCTATCACTTATGCACCCACGCACCTAAGAAACTCAAAATGTGCTACCTTTTGTAAATTACTAGATTCGAACGGCGCGGCTCGCCGCGCAGCGCTTGTTAGTTCTTTGAATTTTTTGCCCGTGGTTGCCACAATTTAAAGAGATCACTAAAAAGATATTTACACACAAGCATATTTTCCACATCATATGGAAACAATAATCAGAACATCATACAATTAAAATCGTAAGTAACAGAAAGATTAAATCAATGGTGAAGCACACCCGGAAAGTAATATAGAGGTGTGCTTCACCTGCATACAAATTAGATTCAAACGGCACTGCTTGCCACACGACACTTGTTGGTTCTTTCAATTTTTTGCCCATGGTTTTCCATTTTTTACAGATTATTAAGGAGATGGTCCTAGCTAAAGAAAACTAAGTTCAGTAAGTATAAGCTAAACAATATTTAGTGTTAACGTATCATCACGTGGTGATAAGAACTGGGCATCATAGGACTGGGATTTAGCGATATTAAGAAATATAGAACCAAAATATTTACAGATTATATACCTAGAGAAATCTAAAATAAAAAGCAAGCATGAGGTGAAGAATTACATGCACGGATTTTAGAGCTCACCAATCTAAGTTGTCCATGAAAGCAACAATTACCAAAACACACAAGCAGAACCTTAAGAAACAAACAAACAAAATGTATACAGAGCAGTGGCGAAAAAACACAAGGGCAATAATTTAGAGATCCACATCACCCTGATATAACACAAGATGTTTTGATAAGAGTCCCATCTAGGTACACATAACAAATACACACATGGAAATAGTTCTAAATACATAGGATCTGATAGGTTCACCTATCTAAACTGGATAGGGAATACATGATCTCAAATGCCCAATGAGTTTCATGCAACCAATGAAGTTACCGAAAGCAATAGATAGATGGTCTCAGCAACATTAACAATGAGACATCTGGGCACGAAACCTCGACGGACGACGGCACCAAAATATCATACTTAGGGGCTGTCACAAACAGACACTATGTACAGGCAAATTAAGTCTAGCCCGCAAGAACAAAATTCATAATTAACCAAGCGTTCAGTTTTTGTGTAGCCTAACACAATACTATGCATGGTTTGATCTGATCTTCAGCAGTAGCATCCTCGCCGGGTTACCTAGCTAGGTCTTGTCTTTCTGTGCCATACCATTATTTCCACCTTCCAGCGCGCCGACAGTGAAGAGAGAAGATGAGATCACACCTTAACACTGGTAGAAAGGAATCAATAATATAGGGAGAACTGGATTAGTATGATCCATATAATTAAACATTATTCTAGTTAACTGAAGAATTCATTATGAGACTGGATTGTTAGACTGTTTTCTTTTTGGGAGTGTGGACATAGATTCTTTGTGAACAGCAGTCTGAAACATGGAAGTCAAAATTATAAGAACCTACAATATGTTTATCTAAGGAGCAGATACTTTTATCTCTGAAGAAGACCCTTTCCTGGCAAAAGAAAACGTTAAGCATAAGACAATGTAACACGAAAGAGAAGGAAATGAAGATAGTGCGATTGAAGTGAAATGGTCGCAAGCATAAATTCAGTAGCTTGGTTTAGAAATGAAATAGTCCCAAGAATAAATAACTAATCGTATAATCCGAAGACTGGAATGATATAGTTGAGATATACAAAGAAGCAAATCCAAAATGGAGAATGGAAACATGGTAATAAACTCAAAAGAGGTAGTAAGAAATGATTGGTAACAAAGAGTACTGATTGTTATAAACCAAAGTATTGCTTATAAGAAATCGAGTAACAAAGTCGTGAATTGCTAACAAATAAAATGGTGTAACGTAGACTGATGTGACATTAACGTTAGTCCTATAAATCAAATTACACCATCCAAATCAATCTTCAAAAAATATGAACACGTGTTTTGATCCACATGCCAAATGAATAACAATGTAACTTCTGCAACTCCCACAAACCATTGATAGAGAACATAATTAAGCCAAAATTTATATGAACTTACAGTATATTAGAAACATGTGCCATTATACCATGTGATAAAACAGTTCTCAATACAATGTTAGAAAATGGACGCCTTATTAGCTGACAGTATAACGGTTCAGAATCTAGCAATGCATGCAGTCAAGGCAACTGTTTAGGTAAACATGTGAAGCTGGACACCAAAATTTTGAAAGTAAAATAATAACCGTTCTTGTGAAAGCTAAGCATGAAGCATTCTAATTATCTCATCTCTCATAATTAACCAGGCAACAGTACCAAATTCTACCAAGCAATGGAACGATAATTATAGTAGTTCATATCAGTAATATAAGTCAAGCAAAATCAAATAACCACTATCATTGTCAAAACCAATCAGTTCCCTCACACATTTTGAAGATTAAGCATTGATTGCACACTTCATAAAATTATGCACAAGGGAAACAAATCCACAGTTAGTTGGTAACCTCTCTATGGTTAATGGAATCTCTTATGTTAACATATATTTATTTTATTTTATGTTTATAATAAATTAAATCAGTAGAGATTTATCTTCGAAAATGAATTGTGCAAACCAGGAAAGGAATCCTAATCTTTGAAGGCAAAGCACTGAGAAGAGAAACAATTTTGAATTTCTAGCTACCAAGCTGAAGTGATAATAGCGAGTTTGCTAGATCTGCTCTATTTTCGAACAGGCTGATACTTTCAAAATACCAACATCTCAAATGGGATAAGATATACTATACGACAAAGCCCATAAAGCAAACATAACAGTCTGTTGTCTTCCCTCCGTGAACATAGTTTTTAGTTGTATTCCAGAAAAGAGAGAACTGGTCTTTTCTGGCCAAGATAAGCATAACCAAACTATCTAAACTTCTAAAGGCAGAGCCCTATGTGAGAAGAAAATTTGAATATTTAGTTACCAAACTAACTAAATATATAGTAATGAGTTCACCATCTCTGCAATTTTTGGAAGCAGATAATAGAGTATGTACGTAACTTGAAAATACCTATCTTTGAAGCCGGATAAGGTATACTACACTTCAGGTCTCACAAATTAAAAATTCAACCAACCAACTCAAAAGGATAATAAGGAAACATCAAGTTGTAAGAAACCAAATAAAATAGGAAGATGGGAAATGACCAGTGCATGTCCATGCGAACCTTCAGAATCCAAGCAACACCCAACTTCAGATCAAGGCAATGTCTCCTTTAGCAGGACCACCTGCTTACATGGAGGTTGGGGTGAGGAACAAAGAACCGAGGTAGGGGGAGACGGAGGACAGCAAGCATCGCTGCTATAAATGAATTGGAAATCTAAAGAACCTAGAAATTACATCAACCTCTACACACAGCCAACCGATAGGAAAACAACAAATATTTCTAATTGGACATCCCAAAGAATTTAGAAGTTGCATCCATCTCAATGCATAGCCAACTGATAGCAAAAAAAACTTGCACGCACCTCAAACTACATCGACCTCTACACACAGCCAACCGACAGGAAAATAACAAAGATTTCTAATTGGACAGCCCAAAGAATTTAGAAACTGCATCCATCTCAATGCATAGCCAACTGATAGCAAAAAAAAAAAAAACTTGCACGCACCTCAAACCAGCGTTTCCGATTGAGCACCATATCGAACCTAAGAGCAATTCACAGTGGCAACTGCAGAGAAAAGAAGGCTACGATCAAGCTCAATCAACCGGAAAAGGGAGAAAAGATTATAAGCCGTGCAAGATGAAACACCCCTGAAAGCTGAAACACATCCAGCCCAAAATTGTACCACGTACCAGCAAAGAATCTAAGTGTTCTAATCAGCTAAGTTACAGTTAATAGCCTGACATTTTCAGATCCACACACAAAACATAAGAGAGCTAGGAGAGCATGCACATCACCTTGATTGAGATGCGTAGGAAGGAAAGGGGTGGTCGGAGCTCTGCTATGGAGGATGACGGGTGGAAGACCTTGAGCACCCAGCCAGGGACGCATCAGCGATCTAATTTAGCCATCCTTTTAAGTAGTCCACGTATTGATGAGGAAACAATGGGAAGGAATCAATAAGATAACACTGATACGTTGTTATACAGAAAACCCAAGGATTAAGCTGAAAACTATACACAAATAGATGTCATTCAATTTAGCAAATCATAATTAACAATAACAAAAGGGGAGAATAAAAGCAAACTAATCAAAAGACTAAGTTATTATTAACTTACCAAGTTTAAGACTCTATTTGATTTTACTTTAGCAGGAGTACAGGACAAATTATGGGCTAACAGACAACACAAACAAAAGGCCAAATGTTGAATGCATTTTGTGCCTCGTCAATTGAATAGATGGCTTCCTATGTGGATATCTGAATAATAGTTCCTACTATAGGCTCACTCAGCAAAATAGAGAACCAAAGGCCCACTGAGCACACAGATAAATAGATTTCACAAAAAATAGGAGAATAACAACTACTTATTACCATCATGGATTTCGACAGCCATTTCTTACCTTCATGTATAGACAGATGGGCAATAGTTAGGAGAGAAAACCAACAGCACGATAAATGAGGATGTGCCCTGTTCGTGACCAGCAAGAGTAATGAGATTAGAAATGGTGATAATACTGAATCCTTAGCATAGCTGAATCATAACTACTGTAGGCTTCCAATCACAATTCCAAAAAAAAATCAATATACACGACACAATCACAGAAGTGTCAGCAACAATATGTAGATTGTAAAATATAATTAACTATGCTTAACAATGCAGAGTAAAACATCTTGCTGTAAAGAAAAGCTAGGAAATGAATTTCCAAACATACAGAAAAAACAGTCGAAGCAAGAAGATCATTCAACACTCCCAGAGAGCACACGTCCACACACACGTCCAAATGAAATAAGGCATAAAACGTGCATAGAAACTAAATACATACAGTAAAAAGAGAAGACCGCTACCTAACAGAATGTAGCACGCAACCTCTAACAGCAAGCAAACGAGCAGAGAAGCGTCCAGAACTTTCTTCCTGTGAAAGGACATCGTTAGGCATATACATACAATAGCAATCCCAGATATACAAAAGGCATGTATACTGACAGAAATCAGAAATGTGAATATTCAACTACTCACCAGTGTGAACGTGCATGCAGAACAAACGAACTTCAAGAAGCCAAGCAACAAATTTGGAACCTAAGACAAGAAAAAAGGCATGTAAGGAACAACAGGAACTCACAACAACTTTATCAATCAGCAACTAATAATAGATCTGCTCTAACCAGATGAACAAAGCACATAACCAAAGGTAAAGATGATGATGCCAATTATGTTGTTCTCAAGAAATTACCACGCACCTAGCTAGAAACCGCATCTACCTATAACTCTACACATGGCCACCAAGCAAAGTTAGCAAAAAAACAATTTCTGCACAATCTAAGTAACCTGGAAGGTACCTCTACCTCTATGCATGACCACCCCATGGGGAAAATTTGATTTCTGCACTCACCTTCAACCAGAGCGTCCTGTGAAGCAAGGGATCCAACAAAAGAGCAGTTCACAGCAGCAACTGCACAAAGAGAGAGACATAGCGACAACTGCACAGAAAAAAGGCCACGACCAACCTCAGTCAGTCGGATCCATCCTAAGAACATGTACAGGGAAACAGAGGAAAAGCTGGAGCGAAGGGGAGGATCCGTGCACAGCCAACCTTAACCATTGGAGCCCATCCATCCATCACAGCGACGGAACCGGCGGCTACCGAGACGGCAGGGGGGGGCGACGAAAACGGCATCAAGATCTAAACTGAAGAAACAACATCTCAGAAACCCTAGATCGAGAAAAGCGAGGAGACGCGCCGCATATAACCTGGTGCTGGGCAGAGAGGGCATGGGCGGAGGAGGCCACCGGCTGTAGCTCCCGTACCCGGCGTCGCCTCCTAGGTGCGGTGTGGCTCCTCCTGCACCACCGTGACCTCTTCTCCGCCTCCTTCTCTTGGCGCCGCTCTGAATCGGCGGTGTGGAAACGGCGGACACGACAGCAAATCGGCGGCGGCGGGGCTGCTAGGAAACCCTAGATCGAGAATATCAGGTCTAGGCTTCTGAGCGAGGAGGCGATGGGCATATGGTTGGGGCGGCCGGCAGCGAGGGCAGGGGCGGAGCGGGGCACCGCCTGTAGCTCCCGTACCCGGCGTCGCCTCGCAGGTCGCCACGCGCGTACGGCCGCCGTCCCGTGGCCATGGATTGGATGCGAAATGACGATTCTGCCCATCCTTTTTCGTCGGAATCACGGGCCGAGCCACCGCGCCCCTTCGCCCCCCTGCGATGGTTACGTGGGGAACGACACGGATACACGCTTACATGCGGGTCCAGAAAATACCTGGCCCACCGGCAGTGACTCGAAGTAACCTCCGTGCGGGTAGAAATCGGCACGCAGTGTAAGCAGGTGGAGGAAACGGACGGCCAGGATCGCACAAAGATCCTTATCTACGGCCCATATGCTCAAATCGCTGAGGAGCCTCCGGGTCAGGGCAAGATTGTTATCTTTAGATAATTCCACTAACTATTCTTACCTCCTAAGAAATTCTTTGCTGTGTGATTTTCTAACATGCACTTGTGTAGAATTGTATACCCCAGCTCCAGTTTGCTAGTACATAAGTTAGATTATTGGCGCAATTTGATATCAACTGAAGTTCCCAATTTGTTTGCTAGTATATAAGTTAGATTACAACAGGTCACTAAGCATTTTGAAAGAATACAGTGAAGTAAATATGTCATCCTCATGCCGCATTCGCAAAAAAAAAACTCATGCTGCCGAGCTTGTCATATTCTTCACTGAACTATATACTTCATCCTCGAGAGCTCTGTAAGCATGCAAAGAGTACACTTGCTGACGAGCTTATCATATTCTTCATCTGATATAGCAAACCTCTCAACCAGCATTGTGTCTTCCAAGAACCACCAGAGTTCACCGACAAGGGATAAGAAGATCAACAATGTGCGGCCCGTACCTTAGAGTGCACCATCAATCAGATCAAGAGCAGTATATAGACACACCAGTATGTAGCAAGAGGAGAAACGTGTGAGGGACGGGGCACATCTCTCATACGGCAAGTATGCGGAGCGTAGCATTGCATCGCGGTCCAGATCAGCGACCTTGGCGCCGTGGTCTCGTCACAGAGGTCGGGTCCCCTGGAGGCCACAGCAGTTCCGATCCTGTTCATGAGATTCTCCAGAAACACACACCCAGATCCGTGGCGGCTACATCAGCGGCGGATAGCCCCGTCTCTGGGCGACATCGGTGGCGGCGGCGGGAAAATGGAGCAGTGGTGTAGGCGGCGATGCAGGACGCGGTGGAGGCCGTGCAGCGAACCCTACTATCACTCACGTACGCTACGGTGGATGGGAAGAGATGGGAAACGGAGAAAATCTGCTTGTGGGCTGAATCGCAGGCGCACTTGTTGACGGGAGGGGGAGGCGTAAATGTCGATTGATTTCCGCATATTGATTTTGAAATGAAACTGGTCAAGCGTGGGATTTACAGCGTGGAAGAAAAAAAAATAAAGGTTGGACGAATGGGTGGGCAGAAAGAGGAACCAATAGTTCTTTTTAGATAGTAGAGATAACCACTCGTTTGAAAACTAGACCTCAACTAATAACGATATGAAAAGGCCGGTAACACTTACTTAGGATAAATTTCTTATAATTATCTTCAAAATGTAAATTAATTGTGGAAGTAAAAGCGATGTCAAACGACTATAGTTGTTTTGGACCGAAATCTGACCGTGAATTTCAATGAATCACATCCACATATGAATAAAAAGGAACCACAATCTCATAAATATAGCTGAACTAATAACAAAATGAAAATACCGGTAAAATTTACATAGACGATACCAGCAGTATACGTTTCCTTGAAAAAGTGAACTGACTGTGAAAATGAAGCGACGAATTATTGGGCGCAGCAAATCAGACCAAATCAGCCCAGAGAGCAAAACGATCTCTTGGGCTGCACGAAGGTCGAACTTGCTTTCTTGGACCAGAAGTTGAACACGCCCGAGTCCTGAGTCCTGACCGAGCCGAGACCCGGCCGCAAAATCTCACCAAAGCTTTCCAGTTCAGTTCCTCCCCTTCCCCTTTCCATCCCCTTTCCTTCTCCACCACCGCCCCGCCTCGCCCGGAGCCTTCCTCCCGGTCCCTGACCATGCTGCCCGCGCGCCTCCTCAAGCTCTCACTGCTCCGCCGCCTCGGCGCCGCCCGTGCGGCCGAGGTGCCCCCGCCGTGGAAGACCAGGTACCGCTGCCTCGTGTCTCGCTCATCTTTTCCGCGTGATGCTCCTGTCCTTCGCGCGCCACCTGTTTGTGCTAATGCCGCATCCGGCGCTTCCGCGACGGCGTCCTTGGTTGGTCCGATTCTCGTCTGGGTTGGGGATTGAGGTTCCCTGTAGGGTACTCTGCGTGGGAAAAAAATCTGGGCCGTGTCTCCTTGTGTATGTGGGGGGAACGGGAATGATTCGGGGGCTCCTAGAACCGCTGTCTAGTCTCGCGCTAGTTGGGAGACAAAATTGCTCTGAACTATGGTCAGCGAGTTACCACAATTGTGTGTGTCCTGCACTTTGTGACTCACAATGTACTCTATGTTCTCCATTCTGGTGTGTATGTGCTCTATGTTCTCTTGATGCTACATTTTGAGGCAATAAAATCCCTTTGTCGAAAAAATCTGGTATCACAGTTCGTCAGTACATGTGATTCATGACTGCTTAAACTAGTACTTGGCACACATATATGTTCTTCACTCTGATGCCGCAGTTTCTCAGTACATGTGACTCATAAATGCTTAAACTAGTATTTGACATTCATGTCAATTATGATCAGACCTACTAGTGTACAATTCACTGTGCTGCTGTTTGTATTTCTAATTGCAAATGTGTACATGTTCTGTTGCTGATGGCTCGCGGCATAAGTGGCTACATCATGGTAGGATGGTGAAGTATTGTAGCTATACCATACATTCCCACGACAAGTACAGACACCGTTTGGTTCGGCAATTATTTTGATGCCCTTTATTTATACCTCGAATTATCTGAATGCTACCCATCTGTGGCTATTCTTCCAAGCCTCTTTGCATGCATGTTACTTGTTCAACATTGACATATCTTTGTTTGTTCGATTGTGTGGTTGTAATTCTTAGCATTTGGTTCTGCAGGCTATTTCCAGTGCGAGATTACCAGTCTCGAGGTTATTCTACCGGAGGAAGCTCCAAGTATAATAGACCGATGAGACAATTTCCTGAAGAGGACGTGTCAACTTCTCAGCCACTGATATATTACATTGTCGTATGTTTCTTTTGTGGCCTGCCCTTTATCATTTTCGCCTAACTATGATTTATAATTTTTGTAGTATTGTCCAATGTCAAATTATTATCATGTCTTACTGTTGAAGTTTGACAGTTTTTTTTTTGGACATATGCACTGTACTTTGGCCTAACAGTATCCGTTGGAGCATTTTGCATCTGCAATTTTCTTATGGAAATTTAAATGTTGGTTTTGCAGCCATCTGCCATTCTAGCCTTTGCTGGACTGGTCACTTTTGTTCGCTATAATGATGAGAAGCGTATGATTCCCTCAGGTACTTACAATTATTTTTTAAGAAGTGATGCTTCATATTTTTCCTGAAGCATTTGATGTATTTATGTTTTCAACAAGTTCAACTCTGGTAGTCAGTGTTAGTTTTATAATTTTTTTAATATTAGACTAGCCACTTTTGTTCACTATAATGATGGGAAGCGTATGATTCCCTCAGGTACTTACCATCATTTTTAAGAAGTGATGCTTCATATTTTTCCTGAAGCATTTGATGTATTTATGTTTTCGGCCAGTTGAACTCTGGTAGTCAGTGTTAGTTTTATAAAAATCTTAATATTAGACCGGGTGATGCCATGATCAGAGTATAATTATCTATGCAATGAAAGATCCTTGAAATGCGCCTTCTGCGTTGTCCAGATCTCGGAAATGAAAAAAGAAAATGCTGAAATCCTATTGATTGAAAAATTAAATCTGTGCCTGGTCTGCCTTCCAATGGCACTTTTATTTTATTTTGGACTAGTGTCTCTCCTAAAAAGAATAGGAAGTGCATGATAGTAACTTAGTAAGTTGCTTATAAGTTGTACATGGCAACTTAGCTCGAATGGTATAAGATTTTTATTGTTACTTTTCAGCTGCAAATGGTATCTAAGATTGAATGGCCAACAGTTCTCATTTAGCCTTTTAACGTGTCTTATTGAGTTTATTATTGCTCTTAACTATGGCGTCATGTTGTTTCAAGGTAACGAAGCACAGCAGACCACTGTTCCCAAAAGGTGTACTACCAACAGACCTGCAATAGGGGGACCATTTAAGCTCTATGATACAGAAAACAATGTGGTCAGTGAATCAAAGCTTCGAGGAACTTGGACGCTGATGTATTTTGGGTATACATCTTCACCAGATGCGGGGCCAGCAGAAGTTCAGAAGATCGCTGATGTTGTTCAGCTGTTAGGTGCGTTGCTATATACCTCATACTGCTTATTTGTTATGAATACTTGATGGGAGACATCTCATCTTTTGATATTGCTTATTGTTATGATATTTATCATATCATCATCTCTGTGTTTTCTTTTACAGATTTAGTAGATAGCACCCTCATATGCATAATGCATAAGGTTTTTTGGTCTGTGAGTGCACAAATGCATGCTATGCTTATATCATTTGGGCTAAAACATTCGATTTTCTTGAAACATTTGACAGAAATTCCCAATGATTTACGGTCTTCTGCGTGAAACTACTCCCTCTGTTCCAAATTAGATGACTTCCATTTGTCAAAAAGAGCATGTATCTGACTATCTGTACATGTCTAGATACATGCTCTTTTTGACAAATGGAAGTCATCTAATTTGGAACGGAGGGAGTATTATTAAGTCATTTTAGTAACCATGCCGTTATAGTTATTTAACTAGTTCTCTTCTGTTAGTCTCAGTCATTCTTAGTCTGAAGTTTGAACTACTCCGTGTCTGGTGGGCTTAATTGATGGCACTCCACATTCTAAAGCAGCGATTTTCTGTGTGCTATATTCTGCTTGTACGAGTAGATTTTGTTTGCACTCTGCTGTTTATACCACTCATTTGTTATCTTCATGATCTGTTATGAACATTTATTGTTTGTTTTATAGAGTCAAAGCATGATATCAAGATTAAACCACTCTTTATCACAATTGATCCTCAACGTGATTCACCTGCTCAGCTTAAGGCATATCTTAGTGGTAAGTTGCTCTCTATTTGCTCTATGTTATTGGAACCTTTACTGTGTTTTGAACTGATGATTAGTCCCATTTCAACTGCAGAATTTGACCCAAGAATAATAGGATTAACAGGTTCCGTCGATGCAATAAGACAGATAGCACAGGAATACCGCATTTTCTTCAAAAAAGTTGGTGAAGTTGGTCAGGATTATATTGTAGACAGCTCTCATAACATGTAAGAGCACATGGGATTCTTCATATACCTTCCTTTGTTGATAAAGATTCAAGAACTTGACTGTCTGAAGTTGTAGGTACTTGCTAGATCCATGCTTGGAGACAGTAAGATGCTTTGGAGCCGAGTATAAGGCATCAGACCTTGCTGTGGCGATAACAACGGAGGTCCAGAAAGCATATAATTCAGCAAATTAGTCTAATATGCTGCTTGTGGTATACCTCTTGATTTTTCTTCTTCACTTAGTTGCAATTGAAATATTTAAGCATATGTATGTCTTTTTATCTGTTTATCTTTTCCTTTCTGGAAGTAAAAGTCGCTGCGTACTAATAGATTTAACCTTTGTTTTCTTAGGTAGCTTTCTAGAGGTGACGGTGACAGAATTTTCTTCTAATGGTTAATTGGTATTGCTTATCACTTTAACCTGTTTGCTATCACAAATTACTTGCATAATTCCTACCTTCACACCCGACAACACCAGCTTCAAAGCATAATAATACCTCGGTGTATCTAGTTTTATGTTGGCACCTTTTAGCTGTGTTTTCGCACTGTTCTCATTTATTCTTGTTATTTCGACCAAATATCTATATTTTTCCAAGAACGAGTTACTCTTGATCATACATGGCATATATCTGCATTATTCTTTCTCATTTACATCCAAGACATATGCTGTGCTGTAGATACATCATACAGCCTTTATTTCATAAGAAAATATATGTTTGTGTGGATAGTTTGATGCATTGGTTTAAGTAATGCTGCTAACACAGCTTTGCTGCAACGATTTTCCAGAGTGAATTCGACGGTGTTAGCAGTTTCCGGTGTCTGCTCTGAAGTGCTTACCCTACCCCACCTTGTATAGCCTGGCCAACGGAATGGTGACATGGCGAACCTTTTCAATTAGCCCTTCCTTCAACTGCTCCAGGCTCTTATTCCCATCCCCGCTCTTTGCTGCGTAAGATTTGAGAAAAAATTACCTAGTGCCTCACTCGATGAATGTTTCTTCAGAGATCAGAGTTACAAATCACCTGCAGTTTCGCCGTGCCTGAATATCTTTCTGAATGGATGTGCTAAAACTACATATAATCAGCTCCCGTAGCATGGATTCAGGAACTCGTTTATGCGGCTATGCCTTTTGGATGAACAGGTAAATGGGAAACTTTACAGCACTGCCCATGTTCTGTCTTGTGTATGTCTTCAGAGAAACAACTGTTAGCACAAGCTCTCCGATCCGTGTGCGTAGCTTCTTCCAGTGTAAGTGACCAGGGGTAGAACGGAGCTTTCCTTGCCGTTTACCCTTTGCATATATCTCGGTGTCGTGTCTCGCCGCAGGTGTACATTCGCCACTTGCTGCCATTATGCTTGCCGCAGGGCAGTTCGGCACACTCATTTCCTCGAGGCTACTTTTTTTTATCTTGCTACTTTATTTAAGGCTACTTTTGTTATGCTAGGTGTTGACATAGATGTTGATATGCCACTCTTTTACTGCGTAACTCTTATTCTGAGTGGGGTTAATTAGGCGATGCGTGCGTTTGGTGTAAACTGATGCTCTTTCTGATTGAGATATCATCAGTAATCATCTGTTGATTATTTGGTGATCTTGGCCGGGCGATGGTGCTGTAGCAGTTTGCCATGTTGAGGCCACGAGTACTACGGTGTGACCTGGGAAGGCTTAGAGCATCTCCACCGACACCTATCAAATATGTGTCTGGCACCCTAATTGGACCCCCTTGGGGGGCGTCGGACCTGTGTCCACGAATTTAGTGGGCGTGCTCCACAGCGGCGCCCCCCAACCGGCGAACCCCCAAACGGCAACTCCCAAACGGCAACTCGATCAAAAAAATTGGAAAATTTCAGTTTTACCCAAAAACACGGCGATCAAATCGAATGATAGTCTCAACCAACACACGACATACATCACCTCAGCCAACACAAGGCCATTCATACATCGTCTCGGCCAACACAAGTCCGGCCATCAAAAGGGCACCACTCTCAGTGCATGGGAGTTCATTCTTCTTGGGTCGGCATTCGCTATAGCTGTCGCCTCCGCGGCATCGGCGTCGGCAGTTGCTGCAGCCACCGCATCAGCCTTGGCAGCTATAGCAGCCGCCGCTCTTGCCACCCTCGCCGCTCTTTCTGCCGTGATGCGGTGTCTTTCAGTCTTGAAGTAGGCCTTTTGATCAGGGCTCATATCAACCGTGTTGGTTGCCATGATCGAGCGCTCTTCGGCCTTCTCTTGGGCTTTGGTTTTCACCTCGGCCAAGATAAGAAAGGTGTTCCATCTGTCTTTGATATCGTCGTGCATCTTCAGTTTTTTCGCCGTCAATGCGGCCACCTCTTGCACGTACACGACCATCACCTCTTGCACGCCGCCTGTCGACACCGCATGCTTTCCAGCCTTTGCCTTCTTATTCCCAATAGGTCGTTCGACGCTCCTGCCCGGCATCTTGGTTTCATCGACGTCGGCCCCGTCCTCTCCTTTGCCGGCCGCACTGAGACGCCAAGTCTTCCACTTTGGACATTCATTAATCTTGCTCCAAACATGCATGAACTTGAACGGCTTCTTATTATCCATGTTCAGCGTTACGTACATCTTGTGGGCGTCCTTGAGCTACACAAAGGCCGGCGTCATAATAAGCAAGAAAAGTAAAAAAGGGACATGACAACTTATTGAAAAGCTTCTTACTTTGAGGTCGTCGTTCTTACCACTCTCGTTCCTCATCCACACTTGATCACGACGGCCATGAAATTTGTTGCAAAGCCCTTGAAGAATGGCCCACCGGTTCTCACATCCTTTGGCATTGCGACCGGGGAGGTAGTCGTGCTTTTGGTATGCCTTCCTTTCGTCGAAATCAGCTTTAATGCGCTTCCAATACGCGTCACGTGTTTGTTGTGCGCCTTTGCCGGCGTCCATGACCACGAACATCCATGACTCGGCCAACAGTTTATCCTCCAAATCGGACCATGTCTTGTCTTGGGTACCCGGCTTCTTGACGATCTCGTTGGTCTCGAGATCGTGCACGTCTACTTCCTCACCTTGGTCGGCGTCAGCTTGCCCAAATTGATCGGCGTCAGCTAGCCCAAAGCAATCAGCGTCGGCGTGCCCAAATCGCTCGACGTCGGCGTGGTCAAAGATGGTGGTGGAGTTGCAGATAATGTCATGCATGGACCCCTACATCGGCAGATCGGCAATCAGTACACAATTCACCTGGCCAACCGGCAGATCGGCACAATAAATGCACGGTAGCAATGAATGAACGGCAGCAATGAATGCACGACAACAATGAAATACCTCGGCCTGCTCCGTTGTTTGGTTCATCATGGTGGCGCCTTCTTCGCCGAAGAGGTCGCCCCAGGATGCCGTCTGGCTGTCGCTTGTGAATCCTGTCCGACGCAGCGCCGGCGAGGACCTCCTTGTTCAATGGAGAAGCGGGATTGATGCAAGGCCTATACCTGGCTAGACTCGGCGTAGTACCGCGGGGAAGACGGCGACAAGCTACAATGGGGGGGGGGGGGGGGGGGGCAGATGTGGCAGTTTGGCTCAACGCCATCAGCACGTCGGCGATCTGATTTCTCTCCAACCTCGCCGCAGCTCTCGGCCGTTCGCGCCGGTTTTGACGGAGGGCAGAGGCGACGGTACGCTGCTGCTTCTCTGACATCTCCAACGGCTGATCTGTCAGATCCGGCTTCATCTGCAGCCTCTTCAGCGCCATATTCGACGCCGACCCACGCTGGAGACCGAGTTTCTTTGGCGGCATGGTGCAAGAATCTGAGGAGGCGGCGGTGGGAAGGAGGTGAAAATGGAGGGAAGAATGGGCGTTTCGGCGTTCTGCGCGCCAAAGTGGAGGAATTGGGCGCAAATTGTCTCAATGACGGCTGGCCCCCGCCTGTCGGGAGGGGTGACCGGACAATGTCCGGCGCCCCCAGGCAGGCCCTCAAGTTTGGCTGGTGGGCTGGGGGCCCGGACACAAACTTGGCGGTGGACAGCTTTGGGGGAGCCGCTCCAGCGTTCACAAGTCAGTTTGCATATTACCAAGTCAGTTTGCATATTACCAAAATAACTTACATTCACAAGTCACTCATCATTCAACACAACAGACTACATGATCAGATTTTTTTTCAATGGTTGCCACTGCCTGTTAAGTAGGACATAAACCTCCCCCCTGCTGCACCCAAACATCTAACAACTGGAAGTTTGTCTCTGCTTGTTGGCTGTGAAACCAAAATGATGAGATGATGCTTCTTCAATTTTTTTGAATGGATGATGTGGTGCTTCAAAAGCACAGAAATTGAACTGATGAGAGAACAACTGAAGATCAAGAGACTACAATAGAGTTCCATCTGACGTCTGTGTTAACTGAAGTCCAGATCCTCCTTTGGCTTCCAAAAGACATAACCAGTTAGGGATGACTACAAACACATAATGTGGTCTGAAGCACAAGAGCTAAATGCAAAGCAGCTTCTGGCACTGAGTCTTATTCCTTTCTCGTGCTCAACGGAACGTGTGACACAGTCCAGATGACCAATTTTCACCGGTTTCATTTTCTCGCCAAGCGTTTTCTCCGTATCAACATGCACAGTGATGATACGCACATGATGCTTCGGCCAAGCTGGAGGATATCCACCTAGAATACACATATACATATGGATTAGAGGTGTCACCTTTCAGGAACTTATCAGAATCATGCATACTTGAGAGAGAGAGAGAGAGAGAGTGAGAGAGAGAGAGATTAATCACCTTGCACCACAAAAAATATAATGCCACCAGAGGTGTCTTTGCCAGCATAATCCAAACACATCGTTTCATTCTCCCAAACTATATCCATTGACAATGGCAAAAAGATGGGCTCGCTGAGGAACACGGTGTCACCTTTCTGAAGTAGTTCATAAGCATCAAGCCCTCCATCCACGCATGTGTAGATAAAACCATCAACAAATACGGATCTACCATTTAAAAGGCACCTTCTAGGCAAAGTATTCACCAGGTGTGATCTCCGAAATTTCAGTGACATGACAACACGACATTGTCTGAAATTGAGGTCAAACAAAAGACATGAATTGGTGACAGCATCACAAACTATGAACGAATCATCACCCAGGGCAGCATATCCAGACAGCTTAACCTTCCTATTTGGAACATGAGACTGATCTATGTGGTAACGCAACCAGAAGGCTTGGTTATTACAACTTGTAGGAGTCTGTCTAAAAACTTCGAGAGCATCAGTAAGAGCAATAGTCTTATAACCAACTCGGATGGCCATAACAAAATGACCAGCAGCAGCAGCAGATCGCCGGAAACGTGGATCAAAAGTCGGAAGTTTTTTCCTGAAACCAACCACATGCCTGCCATCCTTTATGCCTGAGACAGCATATACGTCTGAGCTGCTGCAAAGAAAGTGCCACAGGGGAGGTGGCTGTTCTTTCAACACGTCATCGCAATCATCACCATAATCTGGTATGGAGCAAAACTGTTTGAGAAGCTTCCCATCATCTCTTTCTAGCTCTCCACTATCATCTATGACATTAGTCTTATAAACAATTGACTGTGTGCCCGCTTGGCAAACAATAATTAGATCTGGCTTGATATGTGCTATATCAGGTTTCACAGGGACAACAGGACTTGGGGGACAATAACCAGGTAGGAGATTCAACCTGCAAAACCAAAAATGTGCCACGCACAAACACAAACTTAACCTCAAATATGTAAGCTAGGTTAAACATGAAGCTCTTAGATTAAGACCTGCAACATTCAAGAACCAGGGGGGCTCGTGCGCTGGGGGGGCAGCTGATTTGATCCTCATCAAGTTGCAGCACCGGAGAGTGGCTCAACTCCTCGTCCTTGTACTCCCTAATTGATTAGTAGTTGATTAGGGAGTAATCTTAAGCAAAGATGACCAAGGATGGAAAAAACTACTTAGTAACTTACTGTAGAAAGCAGAATCGATGGGTGTATAGATTGGGCATACTGGGCAGCATGTCTATCCGGCGGCAAGTGGAGTGCAAGACCTCGATTTCTCCTTGAGCTGGGAGTTGGAAGGTGGTAACGATAGCATGTAGGTTCTTACATGAGCACCGGAGCCCCACACTGATCCATACGGAGCACATGAGTCGGCTGCCGAGATGGGTGAGGAATCCATACCCTGATTGGGACATGAAAGGGCAAGCAGAGTCAATCTTGACAGGAAGCTCCAGCTTGAGCCTAGGGTGATACTGATCATAGTGGAGCTTGTATGAGTAGATAGTGTTTTCTCTGAGCATGTAGACGGTTTCATCTTCTTGTATGTATACACCACGGCCCATGATAGGGATATAGTCGGACAGAAAGCTTCCTGGGGTGGTGTTAGTGTCACAGGTGTCGACGCTGCTCCAGTCAGAGGTGGAGCAATCGAAGGTGAAGAAAAGGCCATCTTGCCTGAGGGACACCAGTATTAATGTGCGGTTACCGCCGCAGAGGGGGAGCACGGTGTATCCTTGGAGGAAGGGACCATCCCAGGACATGTCGTGCTTGTCATGACCGTCGACATGTTGGCCAACCTGCTCCCACCGGCTCTCGCCGCTGCCAGCGCCCCCTTGGGTGAGGCGTAGCATCACCATGACGAACTTTTCAGACTCAGAAGGAAAACGGATGCAGGGTGCCCAGATGTTGCCTGCTGCCGAGATGGGGCAGCAAGGCATCCCAGGATCTATCGGAAGGGGAGTCAACTCCTCGGTGGTGACCTTCTCTGCGTGGAGTAGCTGGAGCCGCAGGGCCTGAGGCGGCGTCTCGTAATCCTGGTGCAAGACGCAGAGCGAGGCGCCGTCGGGAGCGAGGCTGGCGGAGGCACTGACCACAATATTCCCCAGATCGTGGAAGATCTCGAGCGCGCCGCCGCTCCGGCCGAGGATCCGCCCGCACCGAGACACACGGAGGCGGTGCAGCCGTAGATTGGCGCCGTCGTTGAAACCGACGAGCAGTGACCACGCGGGCCGCCGATCATCCGCGTCCGCCGGTAGAGACACGTAATCATAGCGGGGGTAGACGTGATGGATCCGAGGCGAGCACTGACGATACCAGCTGCACACGCAAGTGAACATACCGCACCAATACTCTTCCTCCGCCACTTCCATCCTCCACCGGACCTCAAGCAAGCAAGCTAGGGTTAGGGTTTGCTCAGGCTCAGCGATTTGGGGGCTCGCTATTTGGGGAGTACTGTAGAAAAGAATAGGTAGGGAAGAGTGACCTGGAGGACTGACGGGGCTGGGTATTTGATATCAACTCGGTCGATCTTCCCTCTGCTGACAGGAGTCTGATCGTTGAAAGAAACAGATCCTGTCTCGTGATGCGTGCTGATTACGAGATGTCTAGATTAGCATTCCAATGCGTGGGCCTATAACAAGAAGCAAGTCCCTTTCATCTCATCATCGTCCCGCTTGTGTTGTGTGTATGAATCAGAGGTTCTCTGACGATCGTCCGAACATTGAACCATGGAGGAGCAATCGCAATTCGCATGACTAAAACAGAACATCTGCTGTTGCTTGGAGTATTTATAATTATATTTTGCAACCGAAAAAGAACATAGCCGGTAGTAGAGCCCTGTACAACGAATGCCATTGCTGTTATGCCTCATGAGCGGTCACCTCTTCCAGCTCCGGCTCCGCGCGAGGGCGTCGACGCCGCCGACGACCCACGTCTCCTTGGCAATGTCGATGGACAGCTTCAGAAAATCCGGCGCCGTTCTCATGAACACCATATCATCCTTGTCCTCCTCAACACTTGCCTTCTCATGGGCCGTCTCCTCGCCGGCCGGTGGCTCCTCTGCTCCTTTCCTCGCTAGGCCCTTCGCCGGCGCCGATCGGCACCGCATGAGGAGCAGCGCGTTCGGCGGCGGCAAGGACGGCAATTTGGAGCAGTCGTCGTGCGCCTCTCTGTTAGTCCGCTCGTCCTCCTCGTCTCTTGAGTCCTGCTCGCTTGGTTCTTGGCTCCCTTCGAGCACCATGAGCCACTTGGAGAACACGCTCGCGGCGGCGCCCGATTCGCGTTCGTGCTCTCCCGCGTCGTCGTCGTCGTCGTCGTCCGTCGAGGTCGAGGAGTCCGCCGCGGCGTGGAGCGACGTCCCGAAGCAGCGCACCTTGTGCCGGAGGCTCCGGAGCGCGCCGCCGAGGAAGGGCAGCGCGTCCCGCCTGATGCCGAAGGCCTCGAGCCAGCTCCCCTTCTTCCTCTGCTCCTGCAGCCGCTCGATCTCCTCCGCCACGGTGATCCACCTCCTCCTCCCTCTGCCGCCGCACCTACCGTTTTTCTCCACCGCCACGGTCCTCGGCTGCTTCCTCGGCCGGACGACCTTGATCTGCCCGGCGCACGTCACCTTGGGCGACTGCGGCTCCTCGTCGCCCTCCGCGGTCGTCTGCCTCGCCTTCGAACCACGGAACAGCGGGCTACTGCCACGCGGACGCCCTCCGGCGCCAGTACCAGACGGTCCGGAACGCGCGGCCGGGAGCTGGAGCTGCCTCCGGCGCGCGGCCACCGCCCTGTCCAGCGTCGCCCGGGACGGGCTGCAGATCGACTTGGGCATCAGCGCCAGGTGCTGCCGCGCAGGGAAGCATACGAGCAGGTCGGTCGGCGCCGTCGCCGCTCCCACCTTAACCTTCTTCATTGCAATGCTCCGGCCGGCTCGCTCTGCAGGTAGCTTCAGGGGAAGGGGAGGACGAGGGAGGAAGGAGGCGCGCTTTAAAAGAAAAGAAAGCGCGCGGATGGGGAGGTTGCCTTTGCGGTCGCTTTTGCTGGTACTGCTCCTCTCGATTTTTTTTGTTTAAGCCACTCTGTCATCTTCTCTCTTTTTTGCATCGATGTCTCGTTTTCAGTCTTCTCCTTTCTGCTCTCTGATGCGTCTCTGTTGTTCCTTGATCTGGGACTGGCTCGCCAGAGGCACTAGCAGGCAGGCAGCATGGCAGAGTATATTACTTGCATGCAGTTTTTTTTTTTTGAACAACTGGCATGCAGTTTGTGTCTCGGTTTCATGGTAATTCCATTTATGTTCTTGTAAATATTCCTTCTGTGGTCATTTGGACGCCGTCCGCATGGCCTTTCGCATATGGGCGTCGTCGATCCTGACTCGCGGCACCTAATTTTATTTCAAATTCGATATTTAAATATGAAAGTAGCCAAGTTTTACATAAATTTTATTCAAAAAAATTATACAAACTACAAATAACATGTGTAAAGACAAAAGTAAATAAATTTAGATATCTAAACTAAATCCTAATTGGTAAAGTGGCACGCCGTGTACCGGCACTTCGGGCAGTAGCCCGCCAGCACGACGTCCAGGGGACCCGGCGGCAGTCGGAGCAGAGGCAGTAGATGTAGTCAGTGCGGTGGTGGACGGCGGCGGAGGACGTTCGGCGTCGATGGCGGTTTTGTCGGCCGCAATGGCGCTATAAGTGGTCTGGGTCCCACTCGGCGTCGGTGGCCAGTCCTCGGAGCCGTCATCATCACCATTGACGTCCTCTACCTCTTGTTGAGGTTGCGGCGGAGGAGGTTGCACGCTGCCTTCTTCTCGTTTGTTCCACGCCTCGTAGCGGACCCTCTCCCTCGCCATGCTGGCGCGATGTCCTTATCGGAGGTGCCGATGAGGACGTCGTCGTCGGAGTTGAACCAGCTCACGGGCGAAAGAAGGAGCCGAGGCGGTAGCTGTGCTCCCAGTCGACCTGCCCATCCTAGCTAGTACGTCGAGGCAGGGGCGTACAAGGGGTCGTCGATCAGCTCCGGCAGCAGGTTCTGCTGGCTCCTCTCGATGAAGTTGAAGGAGATATGCCCTAGAGACAAATAAATATATAGTATTTATTGCATTATCTCATTAAGTTTATAATATGTTTTTGTATCATGCTATAACTGTATTAATCGGAATTGTTAATACACGTGTGATACATAGACAAACCAGGGTCGAGATTTCCCGATCATGGACATTCACGTCGGTTGACAATGAGGTCATCTTATTAGTGGAATAAGGTGATGGACATACCCAACAAAGTATTGCAATAGGATCGTATCACAATGTTCATCATTTGCAATAGGAAAGTAATATGATAGTTTATTCCTCAGACCGTGAGATCATATTTATTGCTGCTCCGTAGGATACTCTAAGTGCATCAAACGTCAGTTCATAAATGGGTGACAATAAAGGTGTATCTTGTGTATCTCGAAAGAGTACGTTGAGACATATGGATCAAGAGCGGGATTTGTTCATCTGTGTGATGGAAAGATACTCTGGGCCCACTCGGTGAGATTACATCTATAAAGCTGCGCAGCATATGACTAGGTCATGGAGATGTAATATCACAGACGAGTTAATTAACCCTTGTCGGTAACGAGATAAAACAGGACATCAGATGTTTACGATCGTATCTCGGACAAGGTAGTATCGAAGGAACAAAAGGAGTGAATATCATGTTTATGGTTTAACGACGATATTCGTAGAATGCACAGGGACCGTCACAGACGTCCAGGTTTCCCTGGCGGTCATTGGCGAGCGAGGGGTCTCGGCCATGTCTAGGGATGGCAACGGGTCTGCTCCCCGCCGGGGAGTGCCATCTCATCCCCATCCCCATTTAACAATCGGGGAACATTTTCTCCCATCCCCATCCCCGTTGGGTTCGGGACGGGGATCGGGTTCCCCGTTAAGAAGCTAAATTTAAAAGATATTGACATAATCTTATGATTTTACACTCTCAAAACACAAATGTATGAAACTTGTGTATCACATATGTGGTAAAATGACAAAAAAATAGTATCATATGTTAAATACTATTAAATAGACAACACTTAATACAATACTGCAACAACTTAAATATTAAAGTATACTAATTTATATGTATACGTGTATATAACGGGGAAAGACGGGGAACGGGGATGGGGAGACCTTTTAATCCCCATCCCCGTTTAACATGGCGGGGATCAAAGTTCCCCATACCCATCCCCTAATAGATGAATTCCCCACGGGTATACGGGGAACGGGGCCCCATTGCCATCCCTAGCCATGTCTGGAGTGTTCTCGAACCGTAGGGTAACACGCTTAAGGTCTTGCCGACACATAGAGATCATTGGAATTATATATTATTAGGAATAATATAGATATGGGAGAGAGAGAGAAATAATCCGGAAAAGTTCCGGCAACATCGAAAGGGTTCCGGGAATGTCCGAAGGAAGTTCCGGTGGTTCGGAAATTGTTTCGGAGTCACAGGATATTAAATAATGTATAAATATATTAATTATGAATTATATATATTTTATATTAATTTAATATTAATTAAATCAATTAAAAGAAAGGAAAAAGGGGGGCATCCCACTTAATGGGCCAAGAGAGGCCCATGTGGGGGAGGCAAACCAAGTGGGGGAGCCCACTTGGTTCGGCCAAGGGTTGGCCGGCCAAACCCCCCTCCCCCTCCTTTTTCATTGCTTTTTTTTTTAGTCCCACATGGGGGAGGCAAGGTGTTTGCACACCCCTTCCCCCTTTATATAGAAGGGCATATTAATTGATTTAAATACAATCTAAAAAAATACAATTAATGTTGTATACGCCGGCCTGAGTTAATTCTCCGCCCGCTTGTTTCTCTCTCCCACATAAGCTATACCGCTGTACGCCGTCGCACTGCGGGATTCCACCAAAGTTCTACCCTTGCGATCTCAGCTGGATCTGAGTGACCGGGGGTTGTCGGCAAGTTCCGTATGTGTGTGAGTACTCGGAGGCGCCACACTTGAGGTGCCAGGGCGACATCGTCTCGCCACCGCCGCTGCCCTGCTACCGCCGCTGCTGCCCAGCCGCCGCCGCTGTCCTGTCGCTGCTGCCGCCGTCGCCGTCCCTTCCCTTCGACGCCGTGTTTGCATCGACATCGCTGTGTCGACATCGCGCCAAGTTCTTCGCGACCTTGAGGTTGGCTACGTCGTCTTCATCAGCAACGCTTGTGCGGGAGCGTAATCCCCGCTATTCGGTTTACAAGAGGTATGTGACCAGTTCCGCCCCACCGTTACCGCATTACTAGATAGATAGATCCTGGCTGGTTTTTGGTATTCGTTAGTTAGAAATTTTTTGTTTTCTGCTACGAACCCCCTTCAGTGGTATCAGAGCCGATCTATGCGTAGTTTTGCTGGTACGGTTAGAACTCATGTTGAACATGAGGACGTCTTTCTTATATTTGCTACCCTCTCGCGTGCACTTGCACTGTCGGCAGCATTGAGTTGATGAAGCGGCCCGGACCGACTTTACGCGTACGCTTACGCGAGACTGGTTCCACTACTGACATACGGCTTGTTCCGTATATGTGGCTGGCGGGTGTCTGTCTCTCTCTCTTTAGTTGGCTTTGCATTTTCAACGGAGGGCCCGAAAGGGATACATAAACATGCAATTGTTTGATCGACGTTGTGGTACAAAGTTCGTAGGTAGGGAACGGTTCTCTCTCTCGCGAAAGCCTTAGAAGCCACGTAAAACTTGCAAAACTAGATAAAGGTAGAAGCGTCTAACTTTGTTTTGCAGAGCCATTTAAATATGACATGGTTACGGTAAGGTTTTGAATTGTCCGTACTGTCGAAGGCAAAGGAGGCACTGTAGACTCGGAGCCATGCCAAGGCGCCCGGTCCAGTCACATGGCGCCATGGAGGTCCAGGCGCACGACCATGTCATATCGCACTTCATTACATTATTTGATCTTGTGTTGTTGTGTGTGCATCCTATTGATTGCTTATATATTAGATATACGACGGTAGCTATAATAGGATGATCCCTAATAAATACCAAAATTGTGTCCTCCCTCGTTGTGCACCACCAATAAAGTTCTACGTTATGAGACAGGCCGTGACGGTCGGGTGTCACACATTTCGTCGTTCGCATACAGTGGGTGTAAGCCATGTTGCACGCGCAAAAACATCGAGGTTTAATTGGCGAGCCTAGTATGTACAGACATAGCCTCGGAACACGGGAATATCGAAAGATCGAGCATGAGTCACATGATTGTTGTGATCGACATTTCGATGTCCACCCTTGAAACTGTGCCGCCGGTCGTGACGATCGGGGGTGGTGCAGTGAATTGGGGTCGTGTAATCACTAAAATTATTGTAGGGATAATAATCTTAGTGGAGCATGTTTAATAATTTGATTATAAACTGAGCTCATATTATTATAAACTTAGCCTTACCTTCTTTGCGATCATATCCAGAGAGATGGTGCTCTTTCCTCGCAACAAGTTCTATTTCAATTACTTCCTTAGAAATCAGCCCTTGTTAGCTGATGGGTCCAACTTCATATACTGGTACAAGAAACTAAGAGAAGCTCTCAAACACAATAATATACTATATGTTATAGAACAACGATTAGAAGAGGAACCAGAAGATTCTGCTAGCGAAGAAGAAGATGAGGAATTTCGTCAGCGTCGTGACATTTTCATAGAAGTGCAAACCATCATGGTCATAAATATGGTACCAGAGTTGAAAGAGCAGTTTTAACAAATGGAACCTTATGACATGATAGATTCGATCAAGGGGCATTTCATAGATGAAATTAAGTATGAGGAATACAGACAACTGAGGAAGTTCCATTCACTCCAGATGGAGGAACACACCTATTTGGAAACTCATTTGAAGAAAATGTATGACATTTACTTGAAACTTACGAATGTCTACGACTACTGGATGGCGGATTCATGTGCGATAGTTGCTGTGTTAATATCGTTACCACCCAGCTATGAGAAACATGTCCGTGGCTATGCTATAAGAAGAGATACGATGACTTTCTTCGAGTTCATAAGCTGGTTCAAATCTGTAAAGGTTGAACCCATCGAAGGCGAAATCTTCGACGCCGAAGGTATATTTGATATACAAAGTTATAAATGTATTCTTCTCATGATACTTGATGAAAAGTATTTGATACTTGTTCTGTTTATGAAACAGGACCTGATTATCACAAGTATGCGAAGATATATGATGTGACCGTGCGCAAGTGATGGCAAGCAAAGGAGTTGATGGCCAGTAGTTATCATCAATAGTTTTTTATAAGACCTTTTTGTAATAGTGAGAGTGTGATTTTGCTTTGTGTCTTGAATGTTACAAGACAAAGTTATTCATATCTGTAATAGAACAAATCAGTTGTTTTAGATTGTGGAACAAGTCAGTTGTTTTACATTATGAATAAAGTTTTTATGCAATCACATCTCGATTACATTATTAGAATGATAACATGATATACATTTATAAAACCAGGAATGATAAAAATTAAATGTCCAAAGATTAAATGATTTGTTTCAAGAACAAACACCACCGAATTTGATCATAAAAACAGTGTAAGAAATATAGATACTTCGATCTATCAAAGTTACATGTGCCGAATTGATTAAATTGCATTAGATATTGAAATGTCAATATACAAGGTATTTGATTGAAAGTCATACTAGATGATTATTAAATCAAATAAGTGGTGAATATCATTGTTTCGAATCTTTCCATGATCCTAAGTAAATAAATGTATTTACCTAAGGAAGCATGAGTCTGAAAACATTTTGATAAAAGATCAAAGGAATTTTTCAGAAGAAAGATGGATGGATATTGTATCCACAGGATTCGATCAAACAGGACAATATTTTTGAATTATGGTTTTCACACAAAAGGGAATTGTGAAAATTTGTTTCACAAGTTATAATATCAGATATAGTGATATATGAGATATTATAATTAAAGTGTGGTCTTTTTGGAATCTCTTAATATGTTCGAACATTATAGTCGATATCCACTTTAGGAATGAGTAAGATAGTTTTCCAACGATGATTCGTGCAATGGACAGTAAGTGTCGTGGTGTAGATGATTATACGATAATCCAGAATATACACGAATAGTTCTTTGTAGAATACTCTTATTAAGATGAGAGTGTATTCCAAACACCAACAGAAGCAAAACTTGTATTGGTGTCTGCGTAACTCAAAAGGAAAAATATGATTTTTCGAGTTAAGGTTAATGGAATAAAAGTAGAAGCTTAAAATGAGGTATTAGACCTTTTTCATAAAAGTAGAATATTGGAATATGTTCCGAAAAGAATATCTCTACAGATGGAAATGAAAATTTTATGATAAGAGATCATAGTGTTTTCAAACAAGAAGCTTTTATATAAGGTGTTATTTTAAGAATATTTGCTGTCAGGTCACAGTTTAATATTCAGAATTTTAGATCTTGTTGTCAGAACAAGATACACCTTAAAAGTACAAAGAAAGTTGAGGAAATATCAGAATACGAATTAAGGCTATGAGTCTTAAAATCCAAGTTACATTTAAAATGATTAAAACAGTAAATGTTACTCTGAATCTTATTAAGAGAATAAGATTGATTAATCATCATATAAAATGTTATATGAAAGAAATGCAGCTATAAGAAAGACATATAAGCAAATTTTGTCAAGAAAAGTGTCTTGGACAAAATCAAGAATTGTTGACTACATAAGTGTATACATGCTTGAAGTCTGTGGGATATGTATTAATAGAATACTGTCAGATCGTATTATAATTCGAATTGATAAATGATCAATGATTTTGGTTTGACCAAAATATCGAAAGAAAATTTGAATTTAAGTGGGAGTCGAATTAAAACTCGAATTGATAAATGATCAATGATTTTGGTTTGACCAAAATATCGAAATAAATTATGGATTTGCTATTTTAAGTGGGAGCTTAGAATTAGTTTACTCAAATATGTAAGTAACATATTTTTGAGTGGGAGCTTAAATCCTCGTATGTAAATGACATATTATGGATAGTACCAGTAGAATCAATTAGTAAGATGAAGTTGTGAAACAATTTAGAAGTGGTGTCTATTTCGAATAGAACAAGAATTTTAAATTAGAAGGACGAGCTGTTTTATTTGGATTGGATTCTGAAAGGTCAGAATGGAATAAAACCAATGGAAAGGTCCTTGGAAATCTAATTAAAACATAAAAATGTATTTACTACATGATAATAGTGGTTACAAGATATGTTGGTCTTTTATATTGATAATAGACATCATATAGGAACCATATTATGTGCTCGAAAGGGTGTGACCCATGTTCTTAAAAGAAGAAGAATTACCAAAGTAAATTTAGAATTTACTAGAAGTAGAAAAGTGTTGGGCACTAGTTTGACAATAAGATGTCGAAACTCTGCATAGATATGAAACGTATATAGATATCACGAGATTGTAACTGTTACAAAAGGTTCTCTATAACTGAGTGTGTTTACAATGCAATTGTCTGATTAACAGAATCAGAGTAAGCGCTGGGAAACAAAAGTCTCACTTAGTTGTGGTATGTATATATATTTGTTATTAGGATAACAAGATGATATCAATTAAGTTGATATCAATGAATCGCAAAGAACATACAATTCTATATGGTATAGATTGTTGAAGTAACACTCTTCCACGAGCAGGCATTATCATAGAACGCTTATTAGATAAGGTGGTATGATTAAAAGTAAAATGCAACTGGTTTATTTGTACTCCAGTGCAAGTGGGAGACTGAAAGAGATATGCCCTAGAGACAAATAAATATATAGTATTTATTGCATTATCTCATTAAGTTTATCATATGTTTTTGTATCATGCTATAACTGTATTAATCGGAATTGTTAATACACGTGTGATACATAGACAAACTAGGGTCCCTAGTAAGTCTCTATATATGCTAGTTCATTGGGCAACTGTTGATCGAGATTTCCCGATCATGGACATTCACGTCGGTTGACAATGAGGTCATCTTATTAGTGGAATAAGGTGATGGACATACCCAACAAAGTATTGCAATAGAATCGTATCACAATGTTCATCATTTGCAATAGGAAAGTAATATGATAGCTTATTCCTCAGACCGTGAGATCATATTTATTGCTGCTCCGTAGGATACTCTAAGTGCATCAAACGTCAGTTCATAACTGGGTGACAATAAATGTGTATCTTGTGTATCTCGAAAGAGTACGTTGAGACATATGGATCAAGAGCGGGATTTGTTCATCCGTGTGATGGAAAGATACTCTGGGCCCACTCGGTGAGATTACATCTATAAAGCTGCGCAGCATATGACTAGGTCATGGAGATGTAATATCACAGACGAGTTAATTAACCCTTGTCGGTAACGAGATAAAACAGGACATCGGATGTTTACGATCGTATCTCGGACAAGGTAGTATCGAAGGAACAAAAGGAGTGAATATCATGTTTATGGTTCAACGACGATATTCGTAGAATGCACAGGGACCGTCACAGACGTCTAGGTTTCCCTGGCGGTCATTGGCGAGCGAGGGGTCTCGGCCATGTCTGGAGTGTTCTCGAACCGTAGGGTAACACGCTTAAGGTCTTGCCGACACATAGAGATCATTGGAATTATATATTATTAGGAATAATATAGATATAGGAGAGAGAGAGAAATAATCCGGAAAAGTTCCGGCAACATCGGAAGGGTTCCGGGAATGTCCGAAGGAAGTTCGGGTGGTTCGGAAATTGTTTCGGAGTCACAGGATATTAAATAATGTATAAATATATTTTATATTAATTTAATATTAATTAAATCAATTAAAAGAAAGGAAAAAGGGGGGCAGCCCACTTAATGGGCCAAGAGAGGCCCATGTGGGGGAGGCAAACCAAGTGGGGGAGCCCACTTGGTTCGGCCAAGGGGTTGGCCGGCCAACCCCCCCCCCCCCCCCCCCCCACTCCTTTTTCATTGCTTTTTTTTTAGTCCCACATGGGGGAGGCAAGGTGTTTGCACACCCCCTTCCCCCTTTATATAGAAGGGCATATTAATTGATTTAAATACAATCTAAAAAAAATACAATTAATGTTGTATACGCCGGCCTAAGTTAATTCTCCGCCCGCTTGTCTCTCTCTCCCACATAAGCTATACCGCTGTGCGCCGTCGCACTGCGGGATTCCACCAAAGTTCTACCCCTGCGATCTCAGCTGGATCTAAGTGACCGGGGGTTGTCGGCAAGTTCCGTATGTGTGTGAGTACTCGGAGGCGCCACACTTGAGGTGCCAGGGCGACATCGTCTCACCACCGCCGCTGCCCTGCTGCCGCCGCTGCTGCCCAGCTGCCGCCGCTGTCCTGTCGCTGCTGCCGCCGTCGCCGTCCCTTCCCTTCGACGCCGTGTTTGCATCGACATCGCTGTGTCGACATCGCGCCAAGTTCTTCGCGACCTTGAGGTCGGCTACGTCGTCTTCATCAGCAACGCTTGTGCGGGAGCGTAATCCCCGCTATTCGGTCTACAAGAGGTATGTGACCAGTTCCGCCCCACCGTTACCGCATTACTAGATAGATAGATCCTGGCTGGTTTTTGGTATTCGTTAGTTAGAATTTTTTTGTTTTCTGCTACGAACCCCTTCAGAAGTCGAGGTGCTCCTGACCTGTTAGTCGAGGAGCGACCGACACGTGTGTCGGGTTCACCGTCCCATCCCTCGGGGAGGCGGCAGTTGCTAGGTGGTGGTGGAAGAGTGGTGATGTGACGAATATGGCGAATGGAAACCCTCCCTATATAGTAGTCGAGGGAGGAGAACGGATGAGCACGCCTTAACTCCGGCCAGCCAACGGCCCGCCTGCCATGCCATTACAGCGACGCTTCAAAAGGCGCGCTCGCCTGCATTGACGATGTCGTGGCGCAGACGCTTCGTCGTCACAGAGGGGTGTAACGAAGCGGCGCTGTGCCCGGCTAGGAAACTGAGACGCCGCCCACCATTAATTAAGCTGACCGATCTTGACGTCTCAATGACAGGCGTGGCCCCCACGTCGGAGGCCGACGTGGCGTTACGTTTCGTTTCGTCCACGCAGCCCATCGACCGCCCAAGCGGAGGACGTGGGTTGGGTGTGCCGGACAAAAAGTTGGGCCGTGGATTTTAGACGCCGCAAGTGGGACCGAAAATATGTCCGACTGACCCCCAAGGATTTTGGACGGCCGATTGTCCGTCCCAAGTGGAGATGCTCTAATTATTCTCGGGCGCTATATAAGATCTTGAGAGAATCTAGCTCTTTACAGAACCGGACGATGCCACTGAAATTTGGCCCTCAAATTTATCCTCGAAAGTTGAAACTGCTTTGAAACAATCCGATTCACGTACGAATGTACGATGCAGCTCATATATCCATCCATAGCGAACACGAAATTACAGCATGCGGCCGGATCAGTCGTCGGACAACGATCGGACCCAGAAGGTCGTACGCGTAGAAGTTCCGATGTGATTGCCTTCTCATATGACATGATGTAGTAGTTGTACCACTATCGCCACTGTTCGCAGCATGGTTAGCTTGGTCGTACCTTACCTAATCCGCCGACAGGTTGATGAAATGAAATTTGTTTCTGGCAACACAGTCCAGTCCTGCATATACTACTTTACTTTCTCCGCTATCGCTTTAGACAAGTGTTCAATTGTTCACCGTACCCCTTTCTGCACCATGACATGTCTCTTTCTATTTTAGAACTCGACATCTAATACTACAGAGCTCCACTCTACAGAGATTGAAAGGAGGCTATTTCATCTTTTTTTTCACGGTAGGAAGGTTATCTCCGACAAGTGACTAGTGAGTTTGTCACAATTTTTGTAAAGGTTCTGTATATTAACCGAGAGGGTTGTTCTTAGAATCTCGCAACACCGTCTGGCACTCAGGTCGGTACTTCGCCTTGCAAGTTGCAACACCCCCTTGCACAACACCCTACGCCCATGTTAGGCAAATACCCTGCCCCTAGAGCATTCCCCTCCCTGTTTACATGGATCATCTCACAGCTCTTCCACCCGGGTTCATGCGATTAAAACTCATGAGCAATGATGCTTGATATGAACTTGTCCTCGCCTCTTTGTCCACTACTCCCTCTCTTCCGAACTTATATGATGTTTTAGTTTTTTCTCTTCTAAATCGCATATATCTAACGCGTTTCAGTGCATCTACTCACCAACTTCGGTTCGTATGTAGTCTACATTAAAATACTCAAAACCTTTTATAATTCGGAATGAGGGAGTGCTTTCTAAACATTATCAGTTGTTTCAGCTAATCCGGATGCAACTCCGAGCAACATGCGACATCACATCTAACTGTGCAGGCTGAATCACCTCCGTTTCCTCCAATTTTTAATAAATAGCATCAGGAGGTTGATGAACTGGAAACTTGGTGTGCTTCTGTTTAATAAGTTATCATATGCACTTTAGTAGTCTTACGTGGTGGGTTGCAGCTAAGCATTGCTAGATGAGGAGTAAAAGAAGCATGAACCCCAGCTTTTGCAAGCCCCTGTTTAACGCTTTATCCTCAGCTGCCCAGCTAGTTCTTTCCGGTCAAATTTCAGGACCACGATCTTACTGTTGCATTGCATACTACTCCTACTAATTATATTACTCGCAGGATCATCAAAAAGACTGGTAGGCAAATCTAAATAAAATACGGCAAACGTGCAAACGCCACGGCTGTGTGGATTTGTGATGCAACTGTACTAGCCGGTCCGTGATTAGTGGTTTAGGTAAACCTTTTTGTTGCTACCGCACAGTTGTTCACACCAAGTGGAACAATATTGCAGTTGTATAGTGCAGGTGTGCAACGTAAAGGCAGCGCACTCCAATTTAATGGAGGCACCAGCTGCTTCATGGAGAGCTGCTCGGAATCAATTAGCTCGACCGCCTCGCTTAATTAAACGGGCGCACCTTGACAATGCTGCTGCAAGTCTACTCTTCAACTGCTGCATCATAGGAGTATAGTATGCAGACGCGACCTCTTTGATAAACCTTCAAGGGGCGGCTAAACAACCCAGTAGCTCCCGTAGCTCAGTTGCTCTCAAGTCTCAACCACACTACTTCACTAAGGTGTTTTTGGTTTCTTTACATGGTTGCACTGTGTTTGTTTATGGCGTGGGGTAGTTGAGGGTAGCCACATTTTAAATGTATTCTTTTTAAAATGTGGTTGAGCCAACCACCTGACGAGTCGCTACCGTCACTTAAGAAACTTTTTACCAAGTGCTCGTCTTAGCATGAAATAGAAATTGTAACCATTTGAACTGTTTAAACAAACTTTTCTTTATTAAAATATAATACAAAATTTTACCTTTTTTATACATTTGAATTTCCCTTTTTATATAATAATAATATTTGACAATTTTTGCCTTTTATATATTTGAATAATTTTTCTTCTTTTAAATAGTTAAACAAACTTTTTCCTTTTTATATATTAAGAATATTTGAAAAAATTCCTTCTAAAATATATTAAGAAAATTATTCCTTTTTAATATTTGAACAAACTTTATCCATTTATATATATTTGGAATATTTTTAAAAAAACTTTTCACTTTTAATTATTTGAACATATTTCCTTTTAAATATATGAGCAAACTTTCCCTTTTACATATTGAGCTAATGGCTTCTATACCATTGACAAACTCAACAATAGCTCATTTGCCATCCAACAAATCTATAACACAAACGAATTCTATAGCTTATTTGTCACTCACTGTTATTCTAGAGTTAACTCAGTCCGGTAAAGGGCCAAAATGACCGTCCTGCCCTCGGTGGCAAATAAGCAACAGTCATAAAACATGTATATAAAAAATTGACAACAATTTATTTGAATTATTTGTTTAGCAGAGAAATCTGAGTTCCCTTTTTCGAAAGTAATTGTACTGTACCGCAACATACTTTAGTATTGAATATGTAAAATTTACACTTCCTAACAACAGATTGACACTTGAGCAAAATCTTCACAGCTACTTGTAAGTGTATAATTGTATCATCCTGTAGATGATGCAAGTATGTCAATGTGCATTCTCCTATAAAAAACTCCAAGAAAAACGTAAGAAAATGCGAGATTCTACCTTGTGCAAATTATATAGAGAGAGGTCGAGCCGTCTTCAGCTACATCGTCCTCCTCCTGGGCTTGGAATCCAGACGCCCCTGCTTGTGGATGAGAGGGCACGGCGCGGCGCGTCGAAGGGAACTTCTGGCAGCGTTAGGTTGGGGAAACGGCGGCAGCGGTTCCGCCATGCTTCCTCGCGACGAGAGCTTGAGGAGCGGCAGTTCCTACGACAAGGGCTAGGGGAGCTGCGCCGGGGAGAGCGGCGGCGGGCTGCAGGACTGCGGGTTCCATGACGGGGGCAGAGGGCGCGAGTTTAGCGCCGACAGGGCGAGCGGCGGCAGGCGCATGGAGCGCGGGGTCCGGCGACGGGCGATGGAGGAGCGCCGGTTCCAGCGAAGACGGGGGCTCGGGAGCGGCGACGGGGCCTGGAGGAGCGGCGGCGAGCGCTGGGGGAGGGCCGGTGGCGTTTACGCCATGGCTCGCTCCTCGATCTGGTGCATGTGTGTATTTGGTCAAGGGCAGTTGATTCTGTATTTTCTTTTTCTAAATCGAGGGTAAAAGTGAAAATTTTGAAAAAACTGACATGAAAACCGAGACGTCTTGACGACTAACTAACATCGATGGCATTTACGCACTAGAAACTGGTTGTGATTGGTATATAGGCACTCGTCGTTTGCTTGATGACAAATGAGCCATTGCCGCGTTCGTCGGTGGTACATAAGCAATTTTCTCTTAAATATTTGATTGAAAAAACTTAAATATGGCTAGCCCTAACCGCATTTTATCCTCTCAATCAAACAAGATTCTGACTCAACCAACACATGCAATCAAACATGAAAAATGATTACCCAACCACATGGTTGGGGTCCCAAACTAATTTTTCATATCCACTCAACCAAACACATCCTAAATTTATACCCTACCACGTGACTGGGAGTCCCCCAACTATTTTTTCATAGCCACTCAACCAAACACATCCAAAGTTTATGTTCTGTCGAACGAGCTTCTCTTCGGTCCGCGTGGGCGGGTACGGAGGGCCAGGTGTCCAAGGACTCAGTTGTAATTTCCATTTTTCTCCGGCTCTATACTGCAAAGTAGTGTTAATATATCTGGGTTTTAATCGCAAAAGAAAAATCGTGACCACGTCATCAATCCAACCACTCCGAGAGTCCGAGTCGGTGTGTTGACCAAACTATTGAGCGATTTTTCTTGACTTCTTAAAAAACATGGTCATGAGATAAAGTAGAGTTTAAACCTGGGCCATTGAAGTGTCATAGAAAAAAGTACATGTCCCCATAGGTTGAACTCATGACGTAACGTACCTGACCGAACGTACAAGTGATTATGCTCTTTGTTATTTGACATTTTTTTTGGCAGATCTCTTTATTATTTGACCGAGGGAGGAGGTTTATATTAGTATAACATTCGGCCCATCCAAGAGAATAACGAAACTAAGAGAATAGATAAAATGGGCTTGGCCCATTCAGATTGTGATAAATGAGCGAAAATGGTGGTTTGGCCTCTGGATATTTAGTCCATCTTGGTATTTTTAGAATTTCCAAAAATATATAAATCATAGAAAATTGATTATAGCTTATAAAATTGCTACACAAATTTCGAATGAATCCATAGAATTATAATAAATAAAAATAACTTACACGAGCTTTTGTTTTGAAGCACAAAACAGCAGGGAAAATCTCTACTGTCTCATTTTCGATTTTCTCATTCAGAACAAAAGAATAGAGTTACAAGTTAAGTGTTCACAAAGTATCAACCCGCTGGGACATACTTTTAAGAGAAGGTTTAGCTCTATGCATAACAAGCTTAAAAGGTTTAGCTCTACCCACTTAGACGAGCTTTAGGAAACTAATTTATTATGCGCTCATATTAGGCATACGTAAGTTCACCCTATAATTTGAGACAATTTGAGAAAACCATGGCTACATGTTTCTTGTAAGAGTTGTGTGTATCAGGATGAGGCCTTATGTTTGTAAGAGAAGGTTTAGCTCTATGCATAACAAGCTTAAAAGGTTTAGCTCTACCCACTTAGACGAGCTTTAGGAAACTAATTTATTATGCGCTCATATTAGGCATACGTAAGTTCACCCTATAATTTGAGACAATTTGAGAAAACCATGGCTACATGTTTCTTGTAAGAGTTGTGTGTATCAGGATGAGGCCTTATGTTTGTAACCCAAATATAATATCTACTTGAAAATTCTTAAGCTCCTTTGTCACTTTAATATGGAATTTCTTAAAAACCTTCCTTTAGAATATATATTGACAATCATAAATTTATGTATTGATTTCATCATGTATTTTTATGTAACTATTTGAGGCAACTTGTGTAGTCGGGCCTAAAGTAAAAAAAGAAAACTCGAGACCAAATCCTGCCCAAAATTGGTCCAGAAAAATATCGAAACAAAGAGGTCGCGGACCGGCTGTCTGTTCCCGGTACCACATTGGACAGATGGCAGCAGACCAAATTGGGCGCGGGGGGGGGGGGGGGGGGGGGGGCACGTTTAAGTTACTGTGTGATTGGTTTCCTGCGTTCTCTTGGGCCAGGCCTCGTGGGTGAAAAAATGAGTGTTTGGGGGCAGCCCTGGTTCCACGTATTTGCATAGCACACGAACGTAAAGCACACTTGGGTCAGGCCCTTCAGGAACAACCAGTTCGGGCATTTTTCTAGAGATACCCTCTCCGCGTGCATATTGGAGAACACCGATGCCATCTTCTTTCGAGGTCGTGCAAAGTGTGTGAGGGCGCAAGTCCATTCCGTGCACGCGAAAATGCAGAAATTTTGTCTCACCGCCCTCGATTTTTGCCCTCTATATCATACCCTCCTCTCAACGCCAGAACTTAGGCCACCATCCCCCCCTTCGAGTTATCTCTTCCGGTAGCGTAGCAAGATCTTGACGAGAGGTACGCGACAGAAGCCTCCGGCCAAAGTTGCAGCACGACGGGCTACATCTTCCTCTTCCTCTCCTCTTCTCCGTGATGCGAGCGTCCGGATCGGGTGTTACCATGCCAGTAAGTTCCTTCACACACTTGATGTACTAGATTATGTCGAGATGGTCGTGATGTACTGTGAGCAAGTAGATTTGAGTAGATCTACCACATTAGGTTGTAGATTTGAGCATACATTATTAGCTTTAGCCGTGTTCATCATGATGATGTCGTGGTAGATCCTTATGTTGTTGTATTGCTCGTAGCCTTTGTAGGAGTTTAGCACCGATCAGTTTTCACAAGCGCCAACAGAAAACCGGACAGACCTTGCCTTGTCCAGACCAGAGTGAGGACTAACAAAAGGTTCAAGGAGGTGCACCTCAACACCGCTGCCAATCTCGTGTTCCAGTTATGTGGCCAAGAGGTCACCTCCACTCAGGTGCACAACCACCTTATGAAGTGGAAGGTGGCGCAAGTGGATTAGGAAATCCATAGCGTTATCCTAGAGCTCGAGCACCTCAAAGGTTGTATCAAGGTTGATCACCTACCCAACATACTTAACAATCACCCCCTTCCTCTTATCCTGACCGACTAACATTGTTTTTTTGTCCATAGGACCACCCCAGACACCGAGTACCTCAACAAGCCCATCCAAAATTACCACCAGATGCATACCATATTCTCCTTCGATGTGGAGACTTGAAAAATCGCTATGGGATCCAATGAGATTCTTGGCACACCTTGTCCGTGACTACGTTGACCTTGGTAGCCAGGAGTCCGACACCATGCACATCGATGGTGGAGACAAGAACGATGACCCTGTCGGCAAGCAACCTGCAAATGAGAGGGAGAGGAAGAGGAGGAGGTAGATGAAGATAGGTGCACTGGTGGGTGAAGAGGTCCTCGTGTTCACCAACAAGACTTGCTCATTATCGTCCAGTTCGTCCTCATTTACTATTTGTTCTTCACCTAAATCTATTTATAACTGTATGTGACCTTGAACTGATAAGCTCACCGTTAGTGGATGCAACATGATCACAACAAATCAAAAACGTGCGACCAAACAGTGAGTCTCAACCCTTAAACGTAAACTTTGGCAACCAAACACTGAAACACCTTGGCAGTGCTTGGCATGCTAAACCTGATCTCGGGAAGACGGGTGTGACCGCCTTTTTGTGGGTAACTAAAAGGGCTACAGAGCACTTTGTGGAGTCATGGAGCCGAAAGATCTACAAATCATGTAGAACCAAACACGCCATAAGTTCACGAGGGAACGCATCAAGCTTGTGTACTGTTGACAAAGCGTGCAATCAAGGTGGCCGCCGATGAGAATCAGCTGGGTTTGGCTCGTCCCTGCATGAGCGCATGTCTGACGGGTCAACTTTGCTCCCCGCATGCAAGACTGAACCTGTGAGGGGTCGGGATACGCGGCGCGCAAAATCTCTTCTATTCAGACGTCCGCCGGATGGAGTATGGTTTTCCTAAATTATAGTAAGCTCCAAGTACGTAGAAAAGCGTTCGCCAAAAAAGATCCAGTGGAAAAGTAAGACTTATAGAGAGACTAAATAGTCCGTCGCAGGAAATGAATGAGGGAGATCGAAATGCAGAATAATAGTCAGCTCGCCGGAGCGCACATTGCCACCGGAGGCCGTGAGGTGGCAAAGAACGACCCGATGGCCCGCATCGACGTCGGCGTTTTGACAAGCTGTTGACCATCGATCGGGGCGCCCAGGCGGTTGCCGCTTGCCGGTTGGAGCAATGCGTGCGTGCAGCCGGTGACGGACTGTGTCCCCCGCTGGTTTCCGAGGCTGGCCCGACCAGAGCGCCGAAAAGCCGTCGCTGGAGAGGAACACTAGTAGAAACAAGACCTTTTGGTGCGGCCTTTTTGAAATCGGTTGTAATGGAACCGGTACTAAAGGGGCATTAGTACCGGTTTCAGAGCCGATTCGGCCGGCCGGAAACAGCACCGGTTGGTGCGGACCTTTTAGTACCGGTTCCATTACAACCGGTTTCAAAAAGGCCGCACCGGTACTAAAGGGTATGGGCAGGCGGCTGTAGTTGGGGGCCCCACGGTCAGACCCTTTAGTACCGGTTTGTAATACCAACCGGTACTAAAGGTCCACCTTTAGTACCGGTTGGTATTACAAACCGGTACTAAAGGTTTGCCCTATATTATCTTCTTCCACGCGAGCACAGCTCCATTTTTCGTTTAATATGAAATAATTCATATCTTTAAATTCATAAATCGAAATTTAACAAATAAAATGTCTAAATCGTTTAGAAAAATGAGAGGAATCCAAATATGGCAACTATATCATCTTTTGCATAATATTTTTTTATACTTGGTTCACAAAAAAAGTCATTTTTAACTATTAAAAGATGGAAAATGATATTTATGAAAATAATTCGAAAAATTCCTTCGGCATTGTTGTTTCCTATACCAAGATGCACCTATATGTGGAATATAATATCTTTATCACAAACTATGCCGTGGGAATGGTTATAACTTGATCATTTGGCTTGAAACTTGTAGATGTTTATAAATGATATAGAAGACTTTTTTCACAAAAAAAATTCAAAAATCAAGTTTATCATTTTTCATAGCAACTATTACACATATAAGGACCCCATGCCAAACGATATCATTTTTTGATGTGTTTTTCATTTTATTTGATTTAAAAAAAACTGTCAAAATGGCCACCATGACTATTTATCGGAAGAGGTCGATTTTTTTTAAAACTATCGATATTTCTATGATGCAATAGATGATATGGGTGTCATATTTGGATTCTTCTAATTTTTCTATTCGATTTAGAAATTTTATTTGTCAAATTCTGATTTCTGGATTTAAAGGTACAAATTATTCCATACTAAATGGATAAGGAAAAAGGAAATTAATATTTATTTTATCATTATTTATTTCAATATTATTATTATATAATATTTGTTGTTTATTCAACTAAATTTTTGTAATTCAAACAATGAAGAAGTGTAACATCATGACCGAGTGGTTAATATGATTGATAGAATATTAATACCAGTAAGTTCTCTGTTCTCACTTGGTATTTAATTTGGAAGGAACTCAATAGTTAAGCGTGCTTGGGTTGGAGCAATCTGAGAATGGGTGACCGAATGGGAAGTTTGACTAGATTGATTACTTTGACTTGAAATTAAGTGCGTAGTTAGTGATTAAGTATGTGACTTAGTGGGTAATGAAGTGTGTGGCTAAGTGAGAAATTTTGAAATTTAAAAAAAGTTTAAATTTATTTTGCAAAAAATTCGAAAAAACGGAGGTCCGCCGCCCGCACGCACAGCTATGCCCACGTGGAGGCCTTTAGTACCGGTTTCATATTGTACCGGTATTAAAGGGGTACCCCTTTAGTCCCGACCTTTTAGCACCGGTTGTGCAACCGGTGCTAAAGGCCCTCTACAACCGGTGCTAAAGGGCCCTTTATCTACTAGTGGAAGGCCACCAGCTGCTCCGGCACGTGGCGCGGCGGATCACGCGTGTCGAGCTCGCGCAGAGTCCACGTACCACGAGCGTGCGGGAGCGGCGCAAGGCATGCACCGCAGCGACGTCCGGCGGCGGCGGTGGCCCTTCCCTTCTCGGTGCGCCGTCGTTCGCGCGCCAGGGCATGGGCCGTAGCCAAGTTGGTGCAAGTTGCACGACCAATGCGCGTGCGTGGTGCAGCTACAGTGCTCTACCGGCACGACGAACTGCCCGAGTGAGTCTCATGCTCGTGGCGCAGATCTGGATCCCGGATTGATCGACGACTACTACTAGTTGGGTCGATTTGATTGGATGAATGTTCTCATCGGTGAGTAGTGCTTTGGAACGAGGCCGTATCAATATGGCCGAACCGTGATCAAGGTAATCACCTGTGCCGCGAAAAGCAGGACACGTCTCTGATTTCCTCATAAGCAAAGATTTATAGGTGCCTGATTGGTTGGCTGGATGCATCTCAGTTAGACCTGATGGATACAAAGATGAAAGTTTAGTAAGCTAGTTTGTTTCTGCGTGTATCTGCACCGTATAAACCTCAAAATAGCATTGGACAATCTGGAACGGTCCATATAGCCGTTTTCAGCATTTTGCGTACAAAATTGATTGCCACGTTCCTTTCTCATTGAACAATTTTCATAACTATTTAGCAAGAAGAGCTATGTTCATTAATTCTAGATCAAGGACTCCCAAACCCCCCGGTCTTTTGGAAGACACGCAGTTTTCCAATTAACCAGGTGGTATTTTTTCTTATCTATTATGTCACTCCAAAGAAAACTAGACCTGAGTTTGTTAAAAGAATTCCTCTCCCCTACAGGAATCCTGTAAAAGAAAAGCATGTAAAGCAGACTACTAGTGAAGAAGTGTTAATTAGAAGCGCCCCCCCCCCCCCCCCCCCCCCCCCACGACCACCACACCCAATAGACAGGATTTTACCATTAGTTTCTCGCCTATGGTATAGCTTTGAGGTGTTTGTGAATTACTCATTTAATTTAATTGCCGGCAGGTTATTGAACCCCGCAAAGACTGGAAGCTTTCCATCGAGGCCAGCGTTAGACTACATGACATGTTGATACCTACGTTAGTATTCGTATACATACGTTTAAGCTTCGCTCTCGATGTGTCATCTTCTCAATTTAAATGGAAGAACCCCACTATAAAGAATTCCCTCAACATGCAAGATATACATATCATCAAGTGTCTAATTGGTCTAACTATAGAACCTCACTATAAAAAATTCTCTCAACACGCAAGTTATACACATCATCAAGCCTCTCAAAATATGGAGAATAAATACATATCATCATATTTCCGCAGCAACGCGCGGGGAATCATCTAGTTTGTTAATAGGGAAGCAAACAATTGTGTGGTGTTTATGGAGAGAGAGGGATTCAATCATATATGTGTGGGTTGATATTCCGTTTTATATTTTCACCGTTCATAAACGATACACGATGGCTTAAAAAAAAAGCCATATAAGAACGTGTTTGATTACATGTGTAGTTTTTACTTTTCAGTCAATTTGCATCTGAGACCCACTAGGCCCTAACGTTGGAAAAAAAAAGTTACGCCATCTGCACTACAATTGGTTGGCTGCATTGTTTGTTGCCTGCATCCAGAGAAAAGAAAACAAGGGTGTTTGGTTGTATACTGCATTTCGTATGCTCTCACCTATACTTGGCCATGGGCAGGCCGGCCCAGACAGCTCGACCAGAAAATCCAAGACAGTAGGGAATGTACCTTATAGATTTTGGTGGAAGGTTAAAATCCCTTTGCGGATAAAAACTTTTATATGCTGATTTTGAGGAAAAGTATCCTCACACGAGATGTTTTTTTGAAGAGAAGTGGGGTGTGTACAAAAATGGTTTGTTTTGCGGACATGATGAGAGTAGACAACCAATTGCCAGTTCTCTAATGCTCGCCAATGTCTAGATATTTGGCTTAACATTGATAAGCGACATCTCGCACGGAAGCTAGGTTTCCTCCGCCGCCGCCGCCACCGTCAGGCTCCCTCCGCCGCCGCCGTCCTCTCTCCCTCGCCGGCCCAAGGACCCCCGACCCCGTGTCGTCCTCCTGGGCGGCCCGGGGGAGCAAGCTCGGCGCCAAAGAAGCCACCACGGTGCTCGCGCCGCCGCTGCCGCCGGAGTCGTCCGCGGTGGCGGCGGGCCCTGCTTCCCAAAGGCAGCAGGGAGCCTCGGGCTGCTGCGTGCGCAGCGGAGGATGGTCGCCGGGGCGGCGGCCCCGGGCCGGTGGTGCGCGACAGCGGGCGGTGCTCGCGCGGGCGGTGCGGCTGCTGGCGCGGAGGAAGCCGGGGCAGCGGCCCCGGGCAGGAGGCGGCGCGGCGCGCTCTGCGGTTCGCGACGGCGCGAGGTGGAGCTGCGGAGCAGCAGAGGAGGAGCAGGTCGTGGTGGCGCGCTGCCGGCAGCGGCGCGGCGGCCGTGAGCTGCGGCAGGCCCGTTTTGGGCCTGGGTGAGCCATGACCTCCATTGGCGGCTGGTCGTCGATGTGCACGACGTTGGCTTGGCTCTGGTGGTGCTGGTGGTCGGGGCTTGCGGTGGGTGTGGCTTCCCGCTCACGGTGGTGGCTGGCCGTGCCCGATTTGCTCTCTCCTTGGCAATCGGGTAGGCCGGTGGTGATGATCCGGATGCGGCACTTCTCGCCGATGCGACGGGGAGCCTAGGCGTGGCTGTGTGCGGCGGGCTGGGCTCGCTTGGTTTGCTCCGATGGTTTCGACGGCGGGCGTCTCGGTTTCTCCACGACGCTTCACGGACGGACCATGGTGGGCTCCTGCTGGCTACGGCTTGGCATGGTGCCCGGATGTCGGGGCGGCGGCCCCGGATGGCTGTCTTCATCGAGCGAGCTAGGAGGTGGCTTGGCGTGAGGCGGTTCTCGGCCCCGGCGCCTAGTTCCGTTCGTGGCCTCAGACGTCTGGCGCGTGGGACGGGCGGTCTGTGTGCAGGTTCGCGGCGGTGGTCTGGTCGGTCCATGCGACGGGTTGGAGCTTTGCGATTCATCATCGGGCGAAAGCCTTGCCCTGGTAGCCGACCAGGGCAGGCGGCGGCGACGCCCCGGGGCGCCGCTTTCTTCTTGAAGACGTCGCTGTGGTGATGATTATCGCTTTTTCCGCTCGGAAGCTTCCGGGGGAAACCTTGATCCTTCGTGGGATCGGGCGAGAGCGGCGCTTTCTGCGTCGTTTTGTCTCTTGGGACCTCGTCTTGGATACTTCGCCGGCCGGAGGGACCCGATGAGAGTTGGTGGTAGGCGGCGGCGAGCTTTTCCCGTCATCGGCTTGGTGGTGCGTGGCTCTGGAGCCGGCGTGGATGTCGGAGCGGCGGCTCCGGTTTCTTTCCTCCGCCTTGTTGCGTTGAGGAGTGTGGGTGTTGGCTTTGGCCGCTCGGGCGGTGCGGTCATCGACTAGTCTGGAACGCGGCCTTGGGGCCGGTGTGTTGTGTTCTGTGTTTGTATCGGTTTTCGGCCAGTTTTCCTTATAAACTGGCCAATTCTTTTCTTCTATATCAATGAAAAGGCAAATCTTTTGCCCCGTTTCAAAAAAAAAAGAAGATATTTGGCTTAATGGTTTCTCGCCTAGTCACAGGAACAATTTCAGTTGGGGTTGCGGCTGTTTGTTGGAGTATTTGGAAAGCGAGAAATCTTGCATGTTTAAAAAATAAATGGCCTTCGGAGCCAATTGAGATTATTCACAGAATTAGTTATTAGATTGACTGAAGGACGTAAAAATGGAGCTGCGGTTGGGCGCAAAGCTACTGGTAAGAGTAGCGGACGAAGCATTCCGAAGCGCTAGGGATGGGTGTCATAAAGACCGAGGCTGGGAGGATGAAGACCTTCCTGGGAGCAGTTTTTCTTTTTTTCTCTCTTTCTCCCTCTCAAACTCTTGTTGCGGTAAAAGGGTGGAGGTAGTAGGTGGTAATTAAATCTGGGAGAGATCCCTTTACTTCAAAGAAAAAAGTAGTGCGAGCTTTCCAAGGTTCATTTCATTTAACTACAAGAACATATTGGATGGTTCATTCCGTGCAGCAAAATATCTACGTGCATTATGTTGAGTATATAGGCAATTGTTCGATTAAACTAATCCAATAATAAATCATGAACATGGCATAAACGGTGCTAATGACATACTGAAACTTGATGATAAAACTACATACTAGACAGATAGTAGAAACATCTACACATGTGACTAGTACTGCAAACATGGAAACAATCAGGAGAGGGATAAACGTGTTGTACCCTCTAGTAAGCCATTGGCCGTAGCAGCAGCAGAGGCGGCAGCAGCAGCGGAGGCGGCAGCAGCAGCAGAGGCGTTGGCAGCCTCTTGACCGGCTGCGGCGGCGGCAGCAGCAGTAGTGTCGTCGGTGTTCATGGCGATGATGAGGCGACGCAGACGTACAGCGGTGAGAAGTCGCGTATGAGACGCTCCCCAAAAACCTAATCGCCCCTCTCCCGTAACAGTATGTGACTAAACTCGCACCACATGCCATGATAACATGGGCCTTAGGGATTTTCAGGAATTCTTAAATAGGCTAAAAGGCCCAATATTTCAGCAATCCCCCACCAGATCCCAAAGACCCATGATGTTGTCATCTGTTCCAAACACTGTTTTGATATACCAGTATTTTCAGTGGAGACCCGTTAGATTGAACATCCACCTAGAGCAATCAGCTACACTCCTTCACAACTGACAATGGACTAGGCCTTGAATTGTCAGTTTGGCGTAAAGTAGTTTCACTGAATGTCTTACCAGTACTAGGCTGCCGAAGACCGACCCTTCGGGTGGAGCATATTAGTCACTCCTAACCTTTTCATGAACTTACTAGAGATCACCCTAATCTCATAGACTGTGACCAGCAGTCAGGTTCATATAGGTGTGTTTCTCCAAAGATCGCTCTGTAGGATAGCGTCTTACTTATGCAAAGCTTTGGAACACGTTAAGACAAATGTCAACCTGCCATACAGTAACCGAGAGTATTGCATCTCCAACGGAGTGAGTTAGTAAAGTTTACTCTCTTCAGTTAACCAATGGCTTGTTTTCCCAGGTCCTACTTCACGGGATCTCCGATCACATAGGTTGGGTTACTGCCATGGCAACTCATGTGGGTTTCATACCCATCTTTCTCGATGCATTTTCTATCACAACACGTGATAGCCCTTTAGTAAAGGGATTTGCCAGATTCTTAGCCGACTGGATATAATCCAGCGCTATTACTCCAGAGTTTCTCAAATGTCTGACAACTTTTAACCTCATTCTTATGTGTTTGTTGGATTGCATGTTTTTTTTTGAACTTTTAACCTTGACAATCACTGTTTGGTTATCACAGTTCATAAGGATAGCCGAACTGGCTTTTCAACCACAGGCAAGTCCATCAAAAGATCTCGAAGCCATCCTGCTTCGACACCAGATGTGTCCAATGCTGTTAATTCTGCTTCTATTGTCGATCTCGTCAGGCTCGTTTGCTTGCAAGACTTTCAGGAAACAGCACCACCTCCAAGGGTAAACACATACCCTGTTATGGCTTTCATCTCATCAGCATCAGAGATCCAATTCGCATCACAGTACCCTTCAAGCACTGACGGGCTTCCGGTATAGTGAAGTCTATAGTTCTCAGTACCTTTCAGGTAGCGCATGATTCTTTCGACAGCATGCCAATGCACATCACCCGGATTGGAAACAAACCGGCTAAGTTTGCACACAACAAACATGATGTCAGGCCTTGTCGCGCTAGCTAGGTACATGAGTGAACCAATTACTTGAGAGTATCTCAGTTGATCCTTAGCTGTGCCATTTGTCGGCTCAGTGGGATCCAGGGTGTGCAGGGCCCACTCTTCACAGCCCTCGCACGCAGCAGTTTCGAAAGATGGCTAAGGACCAAGCCGAACGCTTGGAGAGACTCGCGAGGGGAGAAGCCCTCGAGAGGGCTTGAAGGGACAGCAAAGGCCTGAAGAGACAGCAAAGGCCTGAAGAGGTTTCCCCCCGCGAGTGTCCCTCTACAAGGTTCTCTCCCCTGGAGAGGAGTCAATGCAAACCCCTCCATAGGGCCGCACTGGCCCTGTAGAGATGCTTCGCTAAGAAGCAACCGCCGAAGAGCGCACATGGCCTCTGCCGCGGCCGCAGAGTGACGCGCGCGTCTGCGCGCGATGACGACGGCGCCGCAGTTACCATTCTGGTGATTAAAGGAGCCGACAAAGCTGTGTCCCCCGCGCCAGACTACGAAGCTTTCCCCTTTGGTGATAAAGCGGATGGCCGGCGCTACGCTCCAACGACGACGTCACCGTGGGCGCACCCACGATCTCTGCAACACCGGCTGGCCGTCCTGCGAGGACGGTGGTCTTCCTGCCACCAGGGCAGGCTTTGCGACCATGGACCGAGTCCATGGACAGCCCGGCAGCGGTGCACCCCGTTCCTCAGTTTCGTCGCCATGTGGGAACCCTTCCGCTGCGCAGGCCGCAGGGATGAGGCCCGGGGCGCCTATAAAAGGGGAGGGGGCACCTCCGTAGCAAGGGGTCGGACCCCAGAGAGAGAGGAATCGACCATTCAGACCCTGAACTCTCCGCCATTGTGTAGTTTAGCCTAGCGCACTCGAGGAGGAAGAAGACCCTCGAGTTCCCTCCTTGAGCTCCGCTCTGCCAGAAGGGAGCCCTCGGCAAGCTCATCGTACTGTAACCTCTGCAGTGCAATACAGACAAGCAGGAGTAGCGGTGTTACCTCCTCCTGAGGGCCGTGAACCTGGGTACGGGCCGCTGTCCATCTCTGCCGTGCTGTCCCTCCTCAGGCCCGACGAGCACCGTCGCCGTGCCGGTTGAGGGTTGTAGACCAACGTGTTCAGTCCCCTTCTCGAACTACTCTTCAGAGTGTGATCACCCCTTGCCTCGTGGGAATCGAGGAGCCCGAGAGCGAGGATCACCGTGACGGCGACCGCCCCGACGACAGAGACGCCTCCCCGGATCACCACGACGATGCTGAGTCCTCGCATCCGTCTCGGCGCCAAAGCGCGTCTTCTCAGGGACGCCCGGAGCCCACGCCACACACCGCGCTTCTCATGGCCCAGGAGCTTCTCCGCTACCGGCCTAGCGCGGAGGCCGACGACCAGTGGCTTGACCGCCTTCACCACCTCGTCGACGTCGCGACGACGCGCCCCGCTCCGTCGCGCTCCCTCGTTCACCACTCTGGCCGCGCTGGAACGGCCGTGCCGGATGCGCCTCCGCCACCGCCGGGACCACCTCCGGCTGCAGCGCAGAGGGCTCCCTCTCATGCGTCCTCGCCGCGCGACTGCCAAATTGTGCAGCGCGCCGCACCTGACGCGCGAGTGGGGATGGAGCGCCGGAGGGACCTCCAGAACCGCCTCGTCGAGGAAATCGGCCAGGCGGGGCAGCAGAACCGCAGGGCTCTCCAGGGCGGGACCGCCATGTACGCCACCGGCTGCATGGCCTTCACCCGCGCTCTGCGCCGCGTGGTATGGCCACAGAAGTTCAGGCCTGCCCTTCCCAAGGGCTACGACGGGTCAAGCAACCCCATCGAGTTCCTGCAGCTCTACACCACCTCTATCCAGGCTGCAGGAGGAGACGACAAGGTCATGGCCAACTGGTTCTCCCACGCCCTCAGGGACTCCGCGCTGTCATGGCTCCTCAACCTGCCTGAAGACTCCATCGACTCATGGGAGGAGCTCTGCAGGCAGTTCGTCGCCAACTTCAAGGGCACCTACGAGCGCGCGCTCACCCACAACGACCTGCGCGCTGTGGTGCAGAGGAAGGATGAGACCCTCCGCAAGTACATCCAGCGCTTCAGCCAAGTGCGCAACAAGATCCCGAACATCCCCGACACGCAAGTCATTGCCGCCTTCAGGGAGGGCGTCACAAACCGCAGGATGCTCGAGAAGCTGGGCATTCACGACAAGCTCACCTCTGTGGTGAAGCTGTTCGACCTCGCTAACAAGTGCGCCAAGGCTGAAGAGGGGCTCCTCTTCGTCAAGATGAGCCAGCGGACGGACGACCCGGCCGAGGGGTCCAAGAGCCACAAGAAGCGGGAGGAAACCAAGCGCAAGACCACTGCTGTCCTAGCGACTGAGCCAGCCGCCAAGCACGCCCGCGGGAACTCCCCTGAGCCTGGCGACAAAGAGGCGGACAACCGTCCGTTCTGCGTCTACCACAACAGGCGCGGCCACGCTACAGAGAACTGCTTCGATCTCAAGAGGCTGAGCCGAGAGCGCGAGCGCGAAGAAGGCAGCGGGAGCCGCGGCAGAGGCCGCAGCTACCGCAGAGATGGCAGAGGCGGACGCAATGGCAGCTAACAGAAGCCGCCAGGCACTCAAGCCAACGCCGCCGAGAAGAACAATAACCTCCCTGACGAGGAAGATGGAGGCTATCAGGCCCCAAGGGGGGCTATGGCCTGCATCCTCGGCGGAGCTCAGGCGCCCAAGTCCAACAACCAGTTTAAGCAGTTCGCCCGCGAACTCAACGCCGCGCTCCCCAGCGTTGAGACCTCTAGGCCCCTCAAGTGGTCTCAGTACACCATTGCCTTCGACGCCAAGGACCACCCCAAGTCGACCAAGACTGCTGGAACCCTCCCCCTGGTCTGCTCCCCCACCATTAACAACATCACCGTCTCCAAGACGCTCATTGATGGGGGTGCTGGCCTGAACGTCATCTCTGTCGAGACCTTCGAGACGCTTCAAGTGCCTTACGAGTGGCTCATGCCCTCCAGGCCATTCACAGGGGTCACCAGTGGTTCGATCGAACCTCTGGGGCAGGTCCAGCTGGCCGTCACCTTCGGCACGCAGAAGAACTACCGCACTAAGCTGATCGACTTCGACGTCGCGCACATTGGCCTGCCGTACAACGCCATCCTCGGCTACCCCGCCCTCGCGAAGTTCATGGCCATCACGCATCACGCCTACAACATGGTCAAGATCCCCGGCAGCGCTGGCACTATCGCCATCCATGGTCATATCCTGGATGCCACGCGCGCTGTCGAGAGCGCCTACAAGGCGGCCGCCATGGCATTCCCGGCTGACGAGGACATGGAGCCTCTCGAGAGGCCCAAGAAGAAGAAACAGATGTTCTCCCAAGAGCAAGCTTCCACGAAGAAGGTGTCGCTGAGCACCAGTGGCTCGGGGGCTGAGGGCTCCGGGGCTAGCGTCACCATAGGCGCTGCCCTGCCTCCCAAATAGGAAAGCGCGCTCGTCGCCTTCCTTCGGACAAACTCTGACATGTTCGCTTGGACTCCGTCAGATATGTCCGGTGTACCAAGGGAGGTGATCGAGCACCACTTAGCCGTGTGTCCAGACGCACGCCCCGTCAAGCAAAAAGCACGGAAGCAAGCCCCCGAGAAGCAAGCATTCATCGTCAAGGAAGTAGAGAAGTTAAAAGCGGCAAATGTCGTCCGCGAAGTCGTGCACCCCGCTTGGCTCTCCAACGGCGTGGTTGTCCCTAAACCCGCTGGAGGAGGCCGACTCTGCATCGACTACACAGACGTCAACAAGGCCTGCCCCAAGGACCCATACCCCATGCCAAGGATAGACCAGATCGTGGATTCCACCGCCGGCTGCGACCTCCTCTGTTTTCTGGACGCCTTCTCTGGTTATCACCAGATCAAAATGGCTAAAGAGGACGAGGAGAAAACAGCATTCCTCACCCCTTGTGGTGTGTATTGCTACACCTGCATGCCTTTCGGCCTGAAGAACGCCGGCGCCACTTTCCAGAGGCTCATGAGGATAGCCTTGGGGGCACAGATGGGCAGAAACGCAGAAGCTTATGTCGACGACATTGTGGTCAAGTCTCGCGAGGGGGACACTCTCTTGAAGGATCTCGAGGAAACCTTCGCCAGCCTGCGCAAGGTGAACATCAAGCTGAACCCCGCCAAGTGCGTCTTCGGGGTACCTTCAGGCAAGCTCCTCGGGTTCCTCGTGTCCCACCGCGGCATAGAAGCAAACCCTGACAAGATCAAGGCCATAGAAGGGATGCAGCCTCCTCGCCGGCTCAAGGACATGCAGCGCTTAGTAGGCTGTATGGCCAGCCTGGGCCGTTTCATCTGCAAGTTCGGCGAGAGAGCCCTGCCATTTTTCAAGATCATGAAGAGATCCGGCACATTCAAATGGACCCCTGAAGCAGACAAGGCTTTTGAGGACCTAAAGAGATATTTGGCCAGCCCACCAGTCATGGTGGCCCCCAGGACAGGCGAACATCTGAAGCTGTACCTATCAGCCACTCCTCAGACCGCAAGCGCCGTCCTGGTGGCCGAAAGGGAAGAGCCGGTCCTCCCCAAGAAAAGCGCCGCCACTCCAAGTCCAAAGCCGCCCGACAAAGATCTCGCCAAAGGAGCAGTCACCACAGACCCACCGCCAGGCCCACAGCCTCAAGTCGAGTCTGCTCCGAATACCCTTGCCGAGACCCCTCCACAGGCGGATCTCGACAAGGGCCCTGAAGAGCCTCCACAAAGAGCCGACGCTGCACCTCCCTCGACAACCCTTGTCGAGCACCCCGTCTACTTCGTCAGTACAGTACTGCGGGACGCTCGGGAACGGTATCCTATGCAGCAGAAGCTTCTCATCGCGCTCCTCATCGCGTCAAGGAAGCTGCGACACTACTTCCAGGGTCACCCCATCACGGTGGTCAATTCCTTCCCCCTGGAGCAGATCCTGCGCAACCCCAACGCCACAGATCGTGTCGCGGGATGGAACATCGAGCTGCAGCTATTCAATTTGCGCTTCGACACCACAAGAGTCATCAAGGGAAGAGCGCTGGCGGACTTCGTCGCCGAATGGACTGACCCAAGCCCTGAAGAGCCTCGGGAAGAAGAGGCCGAGCCCTCTGGAGACACGATGCCCAGCCACTGGACCATGCACTTCGATGGAGCCTTCGCCTGCCGCAATGGCGGGGCAGGCGTCGTCTTGACCTCACCCAAAGGCGACAAACTCTACTACGCTGTCCAGCTGTGCTTCACGATTGACAAGATCTCCAACAACATCGCTGAATACGAGGGCCTCCTCGCCGGCTTAAGGGCCGCCATCGCTCTGGGCGTCAAGCACTTACTCGTCAAGGGCGACTCCCAGTTGCTTGTCAACTTCTCCAACAAAACCTACACGCCTAAAGACGACCACATGGCCGCGTACCTTGAAGAGGTCTGCAAGCTCGAGAAGCACTTCAGGGGCATGGAGCTCATGCACATCCCGAGGAAAGAGAACCAGGAGGCCGACGACATCGCCAAGCGAGTCTCGCGAAGGCAAGCCCAACAGGCAGGCGTCTTTGAAGAAAGGCTCACCAAGGCATCCATAAAGCAGCCTCAAGAAACTACAGCCGCAAGCACGGACGAAGCACTCCCACCACCTCCTGAAGCTGGGGCACCCGACTGTGGTCCTCACACAGGGGAGCGTCTGTTGCTGACAGCGGCTCACCAAGAAACAGGCTGGATTGACGAGCTCAAAGACTACTTGGTGAAGGGGATCCTCCCCGAAGAAGATGCGGAAGCAGAGCGAATTGCTCGACAGGCAAAATCCTACTACATCGTCGAGGGAGACCTGTACCGCAAGCGCCCAAATGGCATCGCGCTCAAATGCGTCCCTCCCGAGGAAGGCCGAATGCTGATCAAGGATATCCATAGCGGAGAGTGCGGCCACCACTCGTGTGCGCGCACCCTCGCAGGCAAGGTCTTCAGGAGTGGGTTCTACTGGCCGCAAGTGCTTCAAGATGCGGTCACCATCGTCCAATCTTGCGACGCCTGCCAATACCACGCCAAGCAAATCCATCAGCCGGCGCTGGGACTCCAGACCATCCCGCTCTCCTGGCCGTTCGCGGTCTGGGGGCTGGACATTTTGGGCCCCTTCCCGAAGTCGCAAGGGGGCTAACGCTTCCTCTTCGTGGCCGTCGACAAGTTCACTAAGTGGGCCGAGGTCGAACCAGTGCGCACCATACCAGCCGGGGCAGTGGTGAAATTCATCAGGAGCCTGGTCTGCCGCTTCGGAGTGCCTAATCGCATCATCACCGACAACGGCTCACAGTTTACCAGCGGCATCTTCCGCTCTTACTGCGAAAAACTCGGCATCAAGCTCTGCTTCGCCTCGGTGGCTCATCCACGGAGCAATGGTCAAGTCGAGCGAGCAAATGCGGATGTCCTTAAGGGCCTCAAGACCAGAAGCTTCAACATCCTCAAGGGTCACGGCAAGGGCTAGATCGACGAGCTCCCATCTGTGCTCTGGTCCATGCGCACAACCTCTTCAAGACCCACGGGTGAAACACCGTTCGCCCTTGTCTACGGAGCCGAAGCAGTCCTCCCCGCAGAAATCAAGCACGGGTCCCCACGGGTCCTTGCCTTCAACGAGGACACCCAAGAGGACCTCCACAATGACGACCTGCTGCTTCTCGAGGGACTGCGCCGCCGTGCCGCCCTCAAAGCAGCAAAGTATCAGCAAGACCTGCGACACTACCACAGCCGCCATGTGCGTTCACGCACCCTTGAGGCGGGCGACCTCGTCCTCAGGCGAATCCTCTCCAGAGAAGGCCTCCACAAGCTCTCGCCGATGTGGGAAGGCCCCTACAGGGTCTCCCACATCGCCAGGCCTGGCGCCGTACGCCTCGAGACTGAAGACGGCATCCCCGTCAAGAACCCGTGGAACATCGCGCATCTACGCAAGTTCTACCCGTGATCATAGTCACGCCCGTGATCATTGTCACGTCAGACATTTTTTGTTTCTAGAGGAAAGCTCACGGCTTCACCTCCAAGCTTCTCGAAGCTTCTCCTGAGGGCCAGCCCTCCGAGCTCTCCTGCTAACGAGCCACCACAGGCCGCAGAGAGTCTCAGCCACTAATGGGTGGTCCCCATGCCTCGACATGGAAGGAACGTTAGCTTGGCAAACCCAAGTGTAATGAACCATTTCGTTCCTAAGTGAACTATGCGCTAAGGCGCCGTTTCGTTCCCAAGTGAACTATGCGCTGAGGCGCCGCTGTGTAATATTTCGATGGCAAGTTTACTTTCGTCATTTACTTTTCCATGTGCGCTTATATTCTTCCCATGCGCACCTCGCGAGCGGGGGCTGAGTACGGTGCCTGTGCCTCAAGAGCACCCCAGCAGCACTGCAAAATCCAAGGGATCCGAGCTCTGGCTAAAGGGCATGCTCCCAAAAACACGCCACCTCTCCAAAGGACCTTGGTACTTACTCTCCTCGCGAGATACCCATGAGGAAACCTATAAGCACGCATGAGTCCTTACTACCATGCACTAGCGTTTGGGTTTGCCTCTCTAACATCCGCAGGGAACAAGAGTCCCTCCAAGCTTGTGGAGAAAAAACTCGGCCCCTGGAGGAAAACGCATCGCCAAGGAAAGCCTACGCAGAGCAAAAGCCTCGCGAAGCTAAGTTCCCTGCTCGCACCGAGAGAGTCTATTCATTCCTCTCACGAGCACTTTTCGTCCCTCGAGCTTTTCTTTTCCCTCACTCTCCATGGACTGCTTGCACGTCAAAGGGGGGCCCTTGAGCATCGCGCCTCGAGGACTCCTACCTCTCCAAGCCTTAAACTCCCCCCGGCCTTGCCGAGTCATTGCTCGAGCATACCGCAGCGGCGGAGTCATAGCGCAAGGAGAAGGGCCCTAGCGACGCAGAGCGAAAAAAGGCATGGAGTTGAAGCAAAAGGCCTTCGAGGGGCACGCACACAAACTTAGTAGCATATACTTAAAAATATATTGTTACAGACTGCGAAGCAAAAGTCTCTAAGCCAAGTTTCCTAATGGCGCTACAAGCGCATTACAATGCAGGAGAGGATCAGGCAGAAGCCTCGTCGTCCTCCTCCGCAGACTCTTCCTCCCTGGGCTCGTCCTCAGAGCCTGCCTCCTCGCCGTCGTCCTCCCCCGCCTCGGCCCGCTTGAAGCGGCTGCAGAAGTCGTCGACTTGGTCGCGAACCGAGTTGGAGATCTTCCACCCCTTCTCCCCCCTCGAGAGGCTCGGTCACCGTCGAGTAGTCGAAGCCGGGCTGGAGGTGCTGGAGGTTGGTGAAGATGCGGTCGACCGCCACCGCCAGGAGTTGGCGGCATTCCTCCTCGACGACGTCGCGGAGCTCCGCGGCAGGGCCCTCGAGCGCCGTGAAGAGCTGCTCGAAGTAGACGAGATACGCGGCGTCGTCGGCATTGCCCTGAGCGGGGACAGGCGGCGCCTCCGCACCCAGCTTCGCTGCGAGCTCGTTGCCCCGAGCCACCAAGGACTGGAACATGCGCTCCCGCTGCTGAGATAACACCCGCGCGGCTTGGGCGTTCTCGATAGCCTCCACTGCCCGCTCTACGGCAGGGCCCACCTGCTGGTTCATCTCCTCCATGTCCGCAATGAGGGAGGCGAGGTCCTGCGCCATACGCTCGCGAGCTTCTTCGGCAACGCGGCGGCCGTCTGCTGCACGCCTCGCCCGGGTGTTCAAATTGGTGTTCATCTCCTCCAGCTGGTGGATCCGGGCGGCGTCCTCACTGCGCCTCCTCTTGAAGCGACTCTCCTGCTTCTTGAACTTCTCGTCGTAGTCGCGAGAGACAGCGGCGCGGTACGCCTTCTCCTGGGCCTGGAACTCCTTCTCAGCCTCCTCCTTCCGCTCGGCGAACTTCGCGTTGAAGCGCTCCACATGTTTCTAGTGGGCGGCCATGTCGCGGTCGAACCTGCCGAGGGCCTCGGCCAAATTCCCTTCCCGGGCCTCGAGGTCGGCGCGCTGCGCCGACAGCTCCTGCTCCGCCTGCAGCAGCTACTCGTCGCACGTCGTTCTCGCGCTCGGTCAGCTTCTGCCCTCGGGCCTCCAAGGTCGCACGGGCTGCCTCCAGGGAGGTCCGCACGACTTCGGAGTCGGCCAGGATCTTGGCCTCGAGCTGGACAAGCTCGTGATGCTTGTCCGCCAGGGAGAACTCCACAGCCTCCCGCTCCGCCCTGGCCACGGCCAGATCGTCCGCCGCTGCCTGGCGCTCGGCCTGAAGGGGCTGCAGGAGCTCTTCAGCGTCGCGCACGGCGCCCTCGCGGACCTCCTGGGCGAAGCGCCGAGCCTCCTCGCGCTCCGCCTGAAGAGCCAGGTCGCTCTGCCGGCGATCCTCCACGGCTGCGTGGAAGGCGGCCCAGGCCCCCGCAAGCTCTTCCTGCCGCCGGGCGAGCTCCTCGTCCTCGAGGGCGAGGTGGGCCTCCAGTCCGTCCAGGGACTCCCGCACCAGGCGGAAGGCGACGTCACGGCGTCCCCTGTTCCAATCCCAGCCGCTGAGGACAAGGGCTCGCGAAGCCCCGCACGGCGCGGAGGTCCCCGCACGCCGCGTCGAGCTTGGAAGAGGAAGCCTCTGTGCGGAGCCCGGCAGTGTCGCGGGCCTGGGGGCTTGGAGGCGAGCTCTCCATTTCAACGTCCGCGCTCCGCGCCCCGGTGTCGCCCTCCTCGAGCGGCACCTCATCATGAGCCTCGGGGGCAGGAGAGGTCTGCCCCGTAGCCACCGTGTCCGCCTCCGCTGCAGGGCTTGGCGGGGGTGGCGGAGGAGCTTCCTCCCCCGCCTCGGCGGCCCTTGGCGGGCTCTGGCTCGGCGTCGCATCCGCCGTGGCCTCCCGCTGCGCTGGAGGAGTCGCAGCACGTGGCGGAGTGGGCGCCTTCTCCACCTGCTCCTCAGAGCGCCCCTCCTCCGGAGGCGCCGCAGTCGCCTCAGCCTGAGGCACATCCTCCTGAGGGCCTACGGGGTCCCCCTCCACAGGCCACGAGGCCTCGTCTGCCGTGGTCTCTGGCGCAGCCTCTGGCGTGGCTCTCTTCACCTCCGCAGCCTTGCGGAGCCTCCGGCTCTTCGCGGGCACCAGGTCGCTGGCAAGGAGCAAGGAGACTTGTCAGAGGAGAGCAGACAGGCAAAGATCGATGAAGAAAAACCAAGTTAGAAACACTTACCCAGCTTTCTTGGCGCGGGTGTCAACCCACGCCATGCCTGACGAGCGCCACGAGGGCGTGGTCTTGGCTCCGGACCCCTCGGGAGGCGCCTCCGCTTTCCTCTTGAGGGGAGCGCCTGTTGGCTCCCCAGCAGGCCTGTCGTGGGCCGCCTTGGACCGGGGCTCTCGCCGCCCCGCCGCAGCCTCCTCCTCGTTGTCCCCCTCCCCCTCCGTCGCAGGGCGCGAGGAGGGCATCCTGGGGTGCTCGTCGTCGCTGGACGAGACCTCGAAGACCTCCTCAGTAGGGGGCACGGCCTTTGACGAGCTCGCCCCGCCTGTTGAGGGGTTCGCCCCTGCCGCCGCGCCGCCTTGCTCAGCGTCTGATGCGTAGGGCGACTCCGCGGCTTCTGGCCCCTTCGCCACAGGCATGGGCCCCTCGTCCTCCTCCTCCCCCGCCAGGCCAAGCGGGGTGAACGTGGGCATCTGCTCCAGCACCGCCAGGTGCGCGGCCAAGTTGAGCTGGTGGAGAGGCCTCAGTACCGCAGCAACCGCCACGGGCACGTCCGGGTTGATGAAGAGGAAGCCCATGATGGTGGAAACGACGGCGGGGCGATGGTCGCAGCAGTGGAGTTGCATCGGGTCCGAGAGGCCCGAGTACATCCACATCGGCTTCTTGTGCGCCTGTAGAGAAGCGATGCGGCGACTCACGAAGTCCTCCGCGATCATCTGGCCGGTGAGGCCGTTCTCCCGGAGAAGCTTCATGCGGCCCACCAGCTCCGCGATCTGCGGGTTCCTGAAGGCCTGCTTGCCCCAGTGGGTGTTCTTCACGGGCGGCGCCTCCGGGACGTCGACGAAGGAGCTCTGCGACTTGACGCCGATGAGGAACCACTTCTGCCGGAAGTCGTCCACCTTCTTCACCACCGCCGTGACAGGCTTCTCGCCGTTCCACGACATGGGGATGTAGACGTCCCCCATGCCGTCCACGATGCGGAAGGAGACGCACCCCGTCCGCTCGAGGTTTGCAGAGCTCCGGAGCGCGTAGAAGCTCCGGAAGAGGGCCACCGAAGGCTGCACCCCCAAGTAGGCTTCGCACAGATAGGCGAAGATGGAGAGGATCAGGATGGAGTTGGGATGAAGATGGAGGAGATGGATCTGGTAGAACTCCAGGATCGCCTCCAGGAAGGGCGAGTAGGGAGGCACCAGTCCGGCGTAGACGGTGTGGAGGAAAATGGGGAAGAATCCCTTCGGAAGCCGGCTGAGCTTGGCGGCCTGGATAGCGCTGGCGCCGTGCTCATTGGTCTTCCCGGCGACCAGATGCCGAATCTTGTCCAGCGCCACCTCATTGACGCGCTCCCCGATCAGGGCAGGGCCGAGTACCTCTTCCCCCTGCGCGTCCGAGGGGGGCGTCGCCATCGCCGCCTTGCCCTTCGCAGGACCCATAAGAAGAAGGAGTTCGCCGGTGAGAGAAAGCTAGGAGGGCAAGAGCAGAAGGCCGGCTGCGCAGAATGAGAGCAGTAACCGCTGCTCGGACCGGCGCACAGGCTTTATGCCCCATCTGGGCAGTTACCAAGACGTGGTGGGACCCCCCACGACGCACGTTCTGCCGGAGAAACCGAGTCGCCGCAAACTCGCCACAGATCGACGCGTGTCTCGGGTCGGCCGGACACTTTGGACCCACGACGCTTCGTCTGAGCCTGGTGGGCTTCGCCGTGCCCGTCATGGGCCCGGGGGCTACTGTCGGCCCAGTGGGATCCAGGGTGTGCAGGGCCCACTCTCCACAGCCCTCGCACGCAGCAGTTTCGAAAGATGGCTAAGGACCAAGCCGAACGCTTGGAGAGACTCGCGAGGGGAGAAGCCCTCGAGAGGGCTTTAAGGGACAGCAAAGGCCTGATGAGACAGCAAAGGCCTGAAGAGGTTTCCCCCCGCGAGTGTCCCTCTACAAGGCTCTCTCCCCTGGAGAGGAGTCAACGCAAACCCCTCCACAGGGCCGCACTGGCCCTATAGAGATGCTTCGCTAAGACGCAACCGCCGCAGAGCGCACATGGCCTCTGCCGCGGCCGCAGAGTGACGCGCGCGTCTGCGCGCGATGACGACGGCGCCGCAGTTGCCATTCTGGTGATTAAAGGAGCCGACAAAGCTGTGTCCCCCGCGCCGGACTACGAAGCTTTCCCCTTTGGTGATAAAGCGGATGGCCGGCGCTACGCTCCAACGACGACGTCACCGTGGGCGCACCCACGATCTCTGCGACACCGGCTGGCCGTCCGGCGAGGACGGTGGTCTTCCTGCCACCAGGGCAGGCTTTGCGACCATGGACCGAGTCCATGGACAGCCCGGCAGCGGTGCACCCCGTTCCTCTGTTTCGTCGCCATGTGGGAACCGTTTCGCTGCGCAGGCCGCAGGGATGAGGCCCGGGGCGCCTATAAAAGGGGAGGGGGCACCTCCGTAGCAAGGGGTCGGAACCCAGAGAGAGAGGAATCGACCATTCAGACCCTGAACACTCCGCCATTGTGTAGTTTAGCCTAGCGCACTCGAGGAGGAAGAAGACCCTCGAGTTCCCTCCTTGAGCTCCGCTCTGCCAGAAGGGAGCCCTCGGTAAGCTCATCGTACTGTAACCTCTGCAGTGCAATACAGACAAGCAGGAGTAGCGGTGTTACCTCCTCCTAAGGGCCGTGAACCTGGGTACGGGCCGCTGTCCATCTCTGCCGTGCTGTGCCTCCTCAGGCTCGACGAGCACCGTCGCCGTGCCGGTTGAGGGTTGTAGACCAACGTGTTCAGTCCCCTTCTCGAACTACTCTTCAGAGTGTGATCACCCCTTGCCTCGTGGGAATCACTCTCCGACACCATTGAATTTTCGAATCTGCACACTAGGATCATAAGGTGTTGGAGAAGTTTTGCAGTCCGAATATCCAAATCGACTCAAGATCTTCTCAACATAATGGGATTGCAAAAGTGTAATCCCACCCTCATTATCTCTCAGTAGCTTGATGTTCCGAATAACATCAGCCACACCAAGGTCTTTCATCTCAAAGTTCTGAGATAGAAACGACTTGACCTCCTCAATGACTTTGAGGTTGGTCCCAAAAATCAGTATGTCATCAACATACAAACACGGTATAACTCCTTCGCCCCCACCATGGCGATAGTATACGCATTTGTCAGCTTAATTAACAACAAAACCAACAGAGGTTAAAGTTGTATTGAATTTCTCATGCCATTGCTTAGGTGCTTGTTTTAGGCCATATAAAGATTTCAGTAACTTACATACCTTTCCTTCCTGACCATCTAATACAAAGCCATCTGGCTGTTGCATATAGATTTCCTCGTCTAGCTCTCCGTTTAGGAAAGCCGTCTTTACGTCCATTTGATGGACGAGAAGACCATGCGAGGCCGCCAACGAGAGTAAAACTCGTATGGTGGTCAGTCTGGCCACAGGTGAATAAGTATCGAAGAAATCTTCCTCTTCTTTCTGGGCATAGCCCTTGGCCACAAGCCTAGCCTTGTACTTTTCAATCGTACCATCGGGCCTAAGCTTCTTTTTGAACACCCACTTACATCCCAACGGTTTACAACCATAGGGACGTTCAGTAATTTCTCATGTCCCGTTAGCCATGATGGAATCCATCTCGCTACGGACTGCTTCTTTCCAGTAATCAGCATCCGAAGATGCATAAGCCTCTAAAATAGAAGTGGGAGTGTCATCCACAAGGTACACGAGGAAATCATCGCCAAAGGATTTTGCAGTCCTCTGTCGCTTGCCCCTACCAAGGGTTTCCTCATCATCCTTCTCAGGATTTTCATCATGGGTTTGTTCATAATATTCCATAGGAATGGCAGGCTCAAGAGTTTCCTCAGATTCCTGTCTAGAAGTGCTTTGCATATCTCTCATAGGAAAAACATTCTCAAAGAAAGTAGCATCTTTAGACTCCATAACTGTACCGACCTTCACGCCAGGTACTTCAGATTTCACTACTAAAAATCTATAGCATAGCGTAGCCCAAATTAACACAGTCCACGGTCTTAGGTCCAAGCTTACGCTTTTTGGGGCTCGGCACATTGACTTTCGCCAAACAGCCCCAAGTACGTAAGTATGAGAGTGTTGTCCTTCTCTTCTCCCATTGCTCATATGGAGTGAGCTCATTGTCTTTTGTTGGAACTTTATTCAGGACATGACATGACATCAATATCGCCTCCCCCCACCATGCCTTGGATAATCCCGATGTATCTAACATGGCGTTAACCAAATCTGTTAGAGTACGGTTTTTCCGTTCGGCTACCCCATTTGACTGGGGAGAATAGGGACTGGGGAGAATAGGGAGGCGTCCTCTCATGAATAATACCATGTTCCGAACAGAAAGAGTCAAATTCATTCGAGAAGTACTCTCCGCCACGATCTGACCGGATTCGTTTAATTTTCTTTTCAAGTTGATTCTCAACTTCTGCCTTATAGATTTTAAAGTAGTGAAGAGCCTCATCTTTAGTGCATAGCAAATATACATAGCAAAATCTAGTGGAATCATCTATCAGTGTCATGAAGTATCTCTTTCCACCTTTAGTCAACACGCCATTCATCTCACAAAGATCAGAATGTATAATTTCTAACGGTGCCAAGTGTCTTTCCTCAGCAGCTTTATGGGGCTTGCGAGGTTGCTTTGCTTGCACACACGAAAGACATTTAGAACCTTTGGCTAAAGTAAAAGATGGGATTAAACTTAATTTTGCTAACCGCGTCATACAACCAAAACCAATGTGACAAAGACGTGAATGTCAAACTTCTGTTTCATTAACATTCGATTGAATATTGTTCACGACTTTATTACAGAAATCAGCAAGAGAAAAGCGGAACATGCCTCCGCATTCATAACCTTTTCCAACAAACAGTCCATATTTCGTCACAACTACTTTATTAGACTCGAATACCAACTTAAACCCTTCTCTACATAGAAGGGAGCCACTAACGAGATTCTTCTTGATGGCGGGGACATGCTGCACGTTCTTGAGCTGCACGATCCTTCCCGAAGTAAACTTCAGATCGACCGTGCCAACACCAGAAGCACTCGCTCCATTCCCCATCAATACGAATCCGTTCCCTGTGGCCTGATAAGAAGAGAACAATGAAATGTCAGCACATACATGAGTATTTGCACCAGTGTCAATCCACCCTTCGTTAGACTGACAAACTGAAAATACAGTAAACAAATTACCGTACCCGGATGCACCATTCTCATTGTTGCTCACGATCATGTTGACGGACTTGGAGTACTGTCCTGGTTTCTTGAACTTCTTCGGGCACTTAGGAGCCCAATGTTCCTCTGAACCACAGGTGTAACATGCACCTTTCTTCTTATCCTTCTTGAAGGGTTTGTTACCCTTCTTCTTGAAGTCGGTATTCTGTTGGACACCAGTTTTTCCCTTATGCTTGTGGGGGTTGAAGTTCTTCTGTACCATATTGGCAACAGAGGTACCTTCGCCTTTTCCATGCGAGTCCTTTGCCCTCGAATTCTGCTCAACACTCAGATGGCCAATGACATCCTCAACAGAGAATTCACGCCTCTGATGTTTCAGAGTAGTGGCAAAGCTACTCCATGAATTAGGCATCTTAGCGATTATGCATCCCGCGACAAACTTGCCCGGTAACACACACTTCAGAAGCTCAAGCTCCTTAGCGATGCACTGTATCTCATGAGCTTATTCTAATACAGAACGGTTTTCAACCATCTTGTAGTCATGGAACTGCTCTATAGTGTACATCTCGCTTCCAGCATCAGTTGCGCCGAATTTAGATTCGAGCGCCTCCCACAAGTCCTTGGCAACCCGCACATGTAAATATGCACCAACCAATTTATCTCCGATCACGCTCAGAACGGCTCCAACAAAGACGACGGTGGCATCTCTGAACGCCTTCTCCTGTTCAGGAGTAATCGTTCCAGTGGGAGTGACACCGGCGACCCAGAACACGTTCATCGCAGTGAGCCATAAGGTGGTTTTGGTTTGCCAACGCTTAAAATATGTCCCCGTAAACGGGGTTGGTTTCAGTGCAGCAGCAAAACCATTGACCGAAAATTGACTACACAGATTAGGTTTTTGGATTGTTGAGTATATAGGCAATTGTTCGATTAAACTAATCCAATAATAAATCATGAACATGGCATAAACGGTGCTAATGACATACTGAAACTTGATGATAAAACTACATACTAGACAGATAGTAGAAACATCTACACATGTGACTAGTACTGCAAACATGAAAACAATCAGGAGAGGGATAAACGTGTTGTACCCTCCAGTAGGCCAGTTGGCCGTAGCAGCAGCAGAGGCGGCAGCAGCAGCGGAGGCGGCAGCAGCAACAGAGGCGTTGGCAGCCTCTTGACCGGCTGCGGCGGCGGCAGCAGCAGTAGTGTCGTCGGTGTTCATGGCGATGATGAGGCGACACAGACGTACAGCGGTGAGCAGTCGCGTATGAGACTCTCCCCAAAAACCTAATCGCCCCTCTCCCGTACAGGATATGGAGAGGCGGGGTTTCGGAGGCCTGCTCTCCCGTCGGCCGTGTACGCGGTGGACGGGATGGGATCACCGGAGGCAGCAACAGAGAGAGAGGAACTATGGTGGCGGGCGCGAGCAGATGAATCTTTTCTCGTGTATCTGCTGAAGAGGAGCGACCTCTCATATAGGCACAGACGCAGGTAGAAGTTCAACGGAAACGCACGCAGTTAAGGAGAGAGTGAAGAGACTCGAAATGGCCGTAATTAAGGCAGACGTTTCAGCTCACATTTATTCTCTATTAACGCCATTAAGTTTCCGTTGCTGCACACATTTTTCCTGCGTGGTAAAAAGATAAGCTCGGCTCGGCGAGATTCCCGCAACCCGCGGCGCGGCGCGGCGCGTTGTGACGTGACGAGGCGAGGCCGGCGGCGGAAGAGGAGGAGCGCGCGTGTGGTACACAGCCATTCTCTTCATACCTCACACCAACTCATGCTAGTAGGAGAATGGGTCGGTATATAAACTGATGTCCATCTCACTCAACTAACAGTATGGGACTAAACTCCCACCACATGTCATGACAACATGGGCCTTAGGGATTTTCAGGAATTCTTAAATGGGCTAAAAGGCCCAATATTTCAGCACATTATATCTAATCACGACCTCTATACCACCAGAAAGTCTTGTGATTAAAAGTTTAAAATTTACATTCATGACCTTCCGTTTTGGTTTAGCCCACATATACTCTTTTACTTCCTCAATGGATTTTTTCTCAAGGCCCTAATGTTATTCTAATCCGGAACAAACTTTGTTCATTGCATTTTTGGAACATATATAGTTATTAGGGTTTAGGGATCAATAAGGGCAAATACAAGTATGAACATGTTTACACAAAAAACCACCTTTTAAAACTAAGAAAAGCTGCAATTGCAGAGTTTGAAAAAAAAATCTCTAATAGCCGGACAGTTTTGACTCGTATGTGTAGATATACCCATTATGGAAAATAAATTGAAATAGTTTTGAAATCGTAAAAAAAATTCATGAAAAAAATGTCGGGTATATATCTAGACATTTTATATTTCTACAAAAAAATTGTGAAGAAAAGACATTTTCTGTGGCCTTTGTAAAAATACAAATAATAGTTTCATGAAAATACATTTTGGAGCATCGGAATTTATGTTTTTTCCACAAGTGACCAAAAAATGTCATTTTTCACTAAACTTTTTGTGCGAACATAGAATGTCCGGTTGTAGACCCAAAATTTTTTATTAGATTTTTTTTATCTTTTCAAATGCAATTTTTGAGTGGTGGGTGCATATACACCGATGAGTCAAAGATGATTTCCCCCAATAACCCACATTCTTACAATGTTTTAACCAATACGTACCTAGGTGTGTGCTTCTTTCATAACTTATCAAAAACTGCAAGTATGTTTTTTAGCTAAGATTTAAAAGTTGGGTTATGTTGTACCTATGCACCAAAGTCCACTCTAAGGAAATATGACAATCAATATCTATTTTTCTTTATCAGAAATGCTGTATCTAATTAGTGTTGATTGAAATTACGGCTCAAAGAAAGACCCATGAGTTCTATGGTCCATTAGGTTCTTTTTTGTCGAAGTCATATGCATGAAAGAACTTTTTTTTAGGGAAACAGCGGGACTCCATCCTACTGCGAGCTTTATTAATCAATCATATAACAGTATTACAATCAGCCTCTAGGCTGTGAACTAAAAACGCTGGTGGATCGGTTACCCAAGTAGAAGACCCATCCTGTATAGTGGCATACTTTGCACAACAGTGAGCTAATTGGTTGGCCTCCCACCGAGCAAACACAATAGAAAAACTCTGAAAAGCTAAACTTAACTTGCTAATCTCATCTAAGATAGGTTTGATAATTGAACGATCCAAGAGATGATCATTCCAATGCTTCAGAAGAACCTCACAGTCGGTTTCAAAACAAACCCGACTATAGCCATGCACAGTAGCAAACGTGAATGCATCCCTCAAAGCCAAAGCTTCAATTATTAAACGATCTTGAATATTATGATAAACCTTGCAAAATGCACCACAAAAAGAACTCGAACTCCTTGCCACAAGTCCCGAAGCTGCCAGATCTTTGTCAAGAGAAATTGCCCCATCAGAATTAATCTTATTGTGCTTGAATCAGGCGGTTTCCATCTAGCCACCGACCTCACCGGTTTACTTTTATTACCAACTTTTGGTAACTCGATCATCCGAAGAGTTTCATGAATAAGCTCCATAGTTTTCTTCGGATTAAAGGCCAATTCTCCATGCGTCAAATTGTTCCCGACGTCCAAATGGAGTACATCACCGATGTGATCATTGCCCGATACCACCAGCAAAAAATCTTGGGTCACATAAAATGTCCCTTGCCCATTTTTGAGGGTGCAGCTTAGGAAGTTTCCACAAAAACAGTCCTTTGCCTCTCTCAAAAACAACTCGGCATGGCTGCACTCAATAAGTGCATGCATTAATGTTTCCTCTTTCGCTTTGCAAATACCACAGGTGCTTTTCTCCATGACATGCCGCCGTGACAAAGTCCCATAATCAGGAAGAATTCCTCGAAGAACTCGCCATCAAAACACTCACACCTTTGGAACAACCGAAAGTTTGCACAACTTATTCCACACTTCTTTTTCATTATCTGAAGTTGAAGCATGAACATCGCCCGATACGGAATCAGCAGCAGCTGTCCGAATAAGAGCTTGATAAGCATATTTCACCGAGTAGACTCCTGACTTTACTTCGTGCCAAGATAGCCAGTCATCACCCACATTATTCCTCAGCGGGAATCTTCAAAATCTCATCGGTATCAGGGCCGAAAAACAAACTACGAATTAGAGGAACATTCCACTGCTTGGAAGCGGTCATCAGTTCATTTACCGTACTAATACCCGAATCAAACAAATGACCCATGGGCCATTTTGAGAGAGATCTTGGAATCCAATTATCATTCCAAATAGATATACTTTCCCCGGAACCCACTCTCTTAATTAGGCCTGTTTTCAAAGCCTCTCTTTCCACCAAAATTGCTCTCCAAGTAACTGATGCAGTTTTAGGCGCCACCACTTCCATAAAATTCTGGTTATGGCAATACCAATTTAGGAGAACTTGTGCACACAAAGAGTTTGGATTTGTTAACAGTCTCCAACCTTGTTTACCAAGAAGGGAAATATTGAATTTATGCATATCTCTGAATCCCATTCCCCCTTGCTCCTTCGGAACAACCATTCAAGGCTATCCAATGCATGGATCTTTTATCCAAATTACCACTCCACCAAAAATTTCCCATCGGAGATGTGATCTTTTTGCAGGTTCCTTTGGAGTATAAAAGTAACTCATACTAAATGTGGATTTAGCTTGGATCACTGACTTCAACAGAGCCTCCTTTCCGGGGTAGGAGAGGTTCTTCTCAGTCCATCCATTCATCTTACTTCTGCCACTCTCCACAATATACTCAAAAGCTTCACTAGTAAGTCTACCAATAGCCGTGGGAAGTCCCAAATATCTTTCACTGGAAGTCTCAACCTGAATATTCAGATTGTCTTTGACTTCTTGTCTATCATCCACCGAGGTACAAGGAGTAAAGAAAATTGCACTCTTGTCTCTGTTTACTCTTTGACCAGTAGCCTCACGATAAATACGGAGTATCTCATCTAGTCTTCGTGCACTTTGGGCATTTGCATTAATGAAGATGAGACTGTCATCCACAAATAAAAGATGTGAAATCCATGGCGACCGAGTACAAACTCGAACACCTCGGTCCACCACTCCACCATTATAATTATGTAACCGGGCCGTCAAACCCTCTCCGCAGAAAAGGAAAAAGGTACGGCGAAATTGGGTCTCCTTGTCGAATTCCTCGAGTAGGAATAAAAGGCTCAAGAAGCCTGCCATTTAATTTGATAGAGAATCTAACAGTGGAAACACAGTTGAGAATTAGTTGAACCAGGCGAGATGGAAAACCCAGGTTCAACATCATTGCTTCACGAAAAGGCCATTCCACATGGTTATACGCTTTCATCATATCCAGCTTTGCCGCACACTGACATTTGCATGAAAGAACTAGAAAAGGGCTTTTAGTGACCTTTTTTGCCTTCACCATTGCTCATGGTTTGACCTGCCATTTGACAACCCTAATCAACGAAAAACATAATATCTAAGAGATTTAAGCTAGTTTAATTGAAACTCAAGGATGTGTGGATTCCCTGACTCCACGCTCATGTAAATCAAACAATTCAGTCGACATATTATGTGTGTGTTTCAATCATATGTTTGCAAATCATATGCTTGTCATATTCTGATGTTTTACCTGTTACATATTCTTAGAATCGGTGAACCAAATAGTGACAACGCCCTCTAGTAATGACACGACTCGTTCATTTATTTTTCTCCAAGCATAATCTAACGAATAGTGTAGTACTCCCTCCATATCAAAAATATAAAATGTTGTGGCCACTTTTGATCATTATGTATCTAGACATGTTTTAATGCAAGGTTCAAATGAACTTTGTATTTAAACGTGTCTAGATACATAATGATCAAAAGCGGTCACAACATCTTACATTTTGATACGGAGGGAGTAATACACATTTGCATGCATGTAAAGACAAATCTTAAAATTTAAACCACGGAGAGAGTAACAATGCCCAACTAATCAGCCGCCATTCAACAAGAATGTAAAATGTAATCATGAAAGAACTAAAAATTAGCAAACTCAATTATTAGCATGCATGAGACTAGATTCGAAGGACAAATCATTTGTTGAAACCACACATACTCTAGACCTTTCTATTAGTTACGACTAAGATAGGAAATACGACAAAAAAAGGGTGTTAACATATTTGGGACAATTGCTTCTGTGCCCCGGTTGGCTCTGAATGTAAAATGTAATCATGAAAGAACTAAAAATTAGCAAACTCAATTATTAGCATGCATGAGACTAGATTCGAAGGACAAATCATTTGTTGAAACCACACATACTCTAGACCTTTCTATTAGTTACGACTAAGATAGGAAATACGACAAAAAAAGGGTGTTAACATATTTGGGACAATTGCTTCTGTGCCCCGGTTGGCTCTAGTTTATCCGTCTGTGTTTTTCTCGTCTGTGCCCTGTTTGGCTCGCAAATCGGCCAAACGCTCCATTTCCCTCTAGTTAACCGTCTCTTGGCCTGACTGGCGGGGTCGGCCTGGCGCGGCTCGGTTGGAATTTACTGGGGTCGGCTAGTGTGCGGCTCGCTTGGGATTTCCTGGGGTCGGCGCGTGGGGTCGGCTCATTTCGAATTGAAACGTTGGTAGGTTTGAATCATCGTCTTCCCCCCAAATCCCGATCTGACACGCTGCCCCGCCCCGTGCCACCGCCCTAGCGCCGCCCCGCCCGTCCCCATCCGCCTGTGGTGCACTGCACCTCTGCTTGCAAGACGCATCCATGGCGGTAGTTCCAGACCCCGCCGTTCCGCCCGTTCCGCCTTGTGCTTATAACGGCGAGGACTGGGTGAAATCGGATTCAGATAACACTTGGATGAGGAAGTAAGTACATAATCTCTCGACTGTCTCGATTAATCTATCGATTGTGTCAATTTCGTGATGTATGTAGTTGAATACGGCTTCAATTTGACCTTATCGCCATGAATTTTGTTCAAAAGGATGAATCCGAATACTGCATTTCGCTTGTCAGTCGAAATTGTCAGTCGTTGGCAGCCGGAACTCGAGTTCTTCCCTCCTCATTGGTTTGAGTTGGTGGTAGAAACGAGTTATTCGTTAAAGGATTTGCTTAAAGCTTGCTATGAAAAATACAGCTGGCGGACAATTGATACTGTCGTGATCAAATACTGGGATATGTTGGAGGGCTCTTTCATCCCACTGCCCGATGACACTGCAGTTGGATGCTTATTTGCTCAGAGCGCGACCGAGCGATTCGGTAAAATTAGGCTTGAGGTGTCTCGGAAACGAATTCAACATGAATTGCAAAAGACAAAGGGAAAGGGAGAGCGAAAGGGGGCAGCTGCTAATGCTCAGCTTCCGCCGTTACCTCGTAGTCAGCCTAGTGGCAATACAAGTCAACCCAGTGAAAGTACAAGTCAGCCCACCAGTGGTAGTGCAAGTCAGCCCGCTGTAGATACTATTAATTCAGACGATGAAGTGGTGCCCGACGATCCCGTGCCGCGGAACGACGATGAAGATGAGAAGATGTTTCCTGAATTTGTGCATGAATTGGGCCATAGGGCCCCTGTCGCTCAGCTTGTACAAGATAGTCCTGAAGAAGGGGAGGAGAACGCTGACATGTTGATTGCAGATGAATACGATGGCGATGAAATGCCAGAGCTTGATTGGGATAGGAATGCTCCTATGCTTGCTGCAGGGACAAGATTCAAAAATGTGGATGAACTTCGGAAAGCACTTACAACGTACAGCATCCTCAGCAACAATATTTTCTCCATTGATAAGAGTCAGACAGACAGGTATACGGTTCACTGCCCAGATGAGAGGTGCAAGTGGAAGTTGCATGCCACTCTTGTGGCAAAGAAGATTCATGACAAACATGACCAGAAAGACATGATAGAGATAAGGTATAACGAGCATGAGCACACTTGTCCATCTAAGGTGGCCTGGCAGAAAACACACTTAGCAAGCAAAGGGTGGCTGACAGAGGTGATGACTCCATTGCTAAGAAAAGACCAAAGATTAGGAGCAACTGCCCTCGGGAAAATGATCAGTGATAAATATAAATTTGAGACGAAGATATCTTACACGAAGCTATGTAACGCTAGAGAAGAGGCCCTGAAGAACATACGAGGTACTGCGTGGGCAGATAGCTTTCACTTGTTGTACGCATTCAAAGCAGAGGTGGAGAAGGCAAGTCCAGGTAGTGTGGTAGAAATCGATCATGTGGCTGTGCAGTCCAAAGTGAGAGGAAAAATGGTTGAAAGAAATATCTTCAGGAGGGCTTTTGTCCCTTTCAAGGCTTGCCATGAAGGGTTTCGTAAAGGTTGCAGGCCATATTTGGCTGTGGATGCAACTGCTCTAACTGGAAGATGGAAAGGACAGTTGGTAGCTGCTTGTGCAGTTGATGAACACAACTGGCTTTTTCCAGTTGCTTTTGGTGTGGTGGAGACAGAGAACGAGCTTAGCTGGAGGTGGTTTTCCATACAGATGCTGGATTGGTTATAGGGGACCCTGCTGGATTGGTTATCCATACAGATGCTTGCAAGGGTTTTGAGAAAGCTGTATAAATTGTGTTTCCTGAAGCAGAGCACAGGGAATGTATGAGACATCTTGATACGGGCATCGTCGGCATTATATTGGTCCGTTGACACGCTAGGACATATGTAATAGTAATATAAGTCTAAGGTGTTGTTAATTAGGGCCTGCGTGCCAAACATGGCCGAACCCAACCATGGGTCGGTTTGTATCAGTTTGAGTCCAATTAGGTTTAGGTGTCTGAGTCGAACCAGGTTAGGTTTCAGCGGCTCCTACCCCTTTGGCCTTTATAACCAGAGGGGGTGCCACAATATTGGGGGAGTTGAAAAGTTATGTAGAACATTGTGTTCAAGGTCGCCTCCGTCCTAAGGGACCGGCGTGTAGACGGCGTCTCGGACGTTCGTCGGTAATCTTTGAAAATAAATGCATGAGTGTTCTTGAATTGTCAAGAGTTATCGTGCGTGCGCGAAGGTTCTTGGATCTGCCAAGGGTTGTCGTGCTTGGCGTGAGGCGTGGTGTTCATCATCATGTTGCTCGCCTAAATCTATCCATGTTCTTCAGGTTGCGTGGATTGCCACGTGGTTGGGAGAATAGTTATCTCGGTGGTTCTTGCGGTGAAAGATCGGGCAACAATCATAGGATCGTTTGATCCTTATCATGTGGTATCAGAGCACCAGGTTGATCACCGCAAGTTGGAAGGCGACGAGTTGGCAAGGATTTGCATCTAGGCGCTTGGAGGAAGTGAGATGGCGAGTTGGCAGCGTTGTAGCAGCCGACGAGTTGGACAGGAAGATCGGAAGCTGTCATCTATTGCGATCTCGGCGAGTTCGTTCGTGGGTGGATTTTTCGTTCGATCGGTTGGGCAGCATAACGGAAAAGCTTGGAAACAAAAGGTACGGAAGGAAACTCCTGTTTCTTTTTTATTCTGGTGGAGGGTTTCCGGCCGAGCGACGTACAGAAAAAAAAAAAAAAAAGGAAAGGGTCGACGGAAGCGGTCGTGGAGTTTCCGTTCGATCGGGTGAGCGTCTCAGAAATAAAAGGCAGGGAGGAACGGATTGTACAGGAAATATCCTACGAGAGATTGTTTCTTAAAATTCGGATCGAATTGATATACAGGGAAGGATTGGAGCTGCTCATGTATTCTTGACGTGGCTCTTTCCGTTTGTTCAGGTCGAATTACAAGGAAAGTACAAACGGAAAAAGGAAAGACTTGATTGCTCCGTACCGACCAGATCGGAAATAGAAGATTTGATTGGTTGACACGAAAGGAAAGGAAATACCGGATTTATTTTTTCCAGATTTCGTGGGATTCGAAAATAAGAAAAGAGAAGATATAAAAGGCCGAAAAGGAAAGGAAGAGACCTCGATTTAATTTGCTCCGGATTTTGTGGGATTTGTTTGGTAAACAAAAGGAAGTAAAAACAGAAAGGAAAGGAAACAAATTTGATGCAGATCCGAAATTTGTGGTGAAAATGCAATCAGGGTTAAAAAAAAACAAGAAAATAACGGAGTTTGCTACTGCTCGGGAGGAAGTGCAGATTGATTGGGACGTCATGCATGTACGTGACCACAACTATGTTTGGAGCGGAGCAGATATTGGTGCAGCAGCAGAAAAAAAAAGACACTGATTTAAATTTCAAACGGTGGTGGACTTGAATCATTTGGATCCTTGGCGTGCAGTAATTTGTGCTGTTTGTTTTGGATGATGTGCCAAGTTTGTCCCAACAATTTCAGATTGCCTCCGCAGGCGTATTCAGCTGATTTGGACCCTGGGTGTGCAGGAATTGTCCTGTTGTGTTTGGGGTGATTTCCGTGGTGCGTTTGCGTTGCAGTCCGAAAGTTGTGTCTCAGTCCGGTTGATGGTGCCAAACATGGTTGGCGCCAAGAGCAAGTCTAGCTAGCCGAGAGGGAGGATGTGGTGTGGCAGGCCGGCGAAGACTTGAAGATGAACAAGGATCGTGGCGATGTGCAAATTTGACGCCACAACCGCTGGAGAAGACCTTCCGGCGTTGAGGACAACGCCTTTCTAAGAAGGGGAGGATGATACGGGCATCGTCGGCATTATATTGGTCCGTTGACACGCTAGGACATATGTAATAGTAATATAAGTCTAAGGTGTTGTTAATTAGGGCCTGCGTGCCAAACATGGCCGAACCCAACCATGGGTCGGTTTGTATCAGTTTGAGTCCAATTAGGTTTAGGTGTCTGAGTCGAACCAGGTTAGGTTTCAGCGGCTCCTACCCCTTTGGCCTTTATAACCAGAGGGGGTGCCACAATATTGGGGGAGTTGAAAAGTTATGTAGAACATTGTGTTCAAGGTCGCCTCCGTCCTAAGGGACCGGCGTGTAGACGGCGTCTCGGACGTTCGTCGGTAATCTTTGAAAATAAATGCATGAGTGTTCTTGAATTGTCAAGAGTTATCGTGCGTGCGCGAAGGTTCTTGGATCTGCCAAGGGTTGTCGTGCTTGGCGTGAGGCGTGGTGTTCATCATCATGTTGCTCGCCTAAATCTATCCATGTTCTTCAGGTTGCGTGGATTGCCACGTGGTTGGGAGAATAGTTATCTCGGTGGTTCTTGCGGTGAAAGATCGGGCAACAATCATAGGATCGTTTGATCCTTATCACATCTTGTTGCTAATTTCAAGAAGCATTTTAAGGGGAAAGTATCTGATGCAAACCTTTGGCCAGCAGCGTACACATGCAGCAAGAAGAAGTATAAACACCACTTGAAGACCATGTACGCTGAAAATGCTGGTGTCAAAACATACTTGGAAACACATCACGGAAAGCTGTGGACGAGAAGCTTATTTGGAACATTGTGCAAGGTCGACTATGTGACAAGCAACATTGCTGAAAGTTTCAACGCAAAGATTAAGCACCTGAAAGGTCTAATGGTGTGGGAAATATTTGACAACATCAGGCAGTTGATAATGGAGAAGATGGTATTGCGCAATAGAATTGGACAGTCATATGATGGCCATCTCATCATCCCAAGTGTGATCAAGAATTTGCATGCGCGAGTAAGAAATATGCAGGGTGATATGAGTCTGCTAAGATTAAACCCCGTAGAGGCTGAGCTGACATATGCCTTCCGAGACCGTGTTTGGAGGTATCCAGTAAATTTGGTAAAGAAGAAATGTAGTTGTAAGCGATGGGAGATCACTGGCAAGCCATGTATACATGTCCTCTACTTCCTGAACTACATCGGAGGCGAAACGGGCAAAGTTGATCCATATGTGTCTGAATATTTATCTGTTGAGAAGTTTAAGTTAGCATATGCTGATAACATGCCTGTTTTATTGGAAAGAGAACAATGGGATGATTATAATCTAGGATTCAAACTGCACCATCCGGCGCTACATAAAGCACCTGGAAGGCCAAGGGTAAACAGACTAAGACCAGGTGCAGAGGGTGCAGCCGTAAAGAGGCGCCCGTGCAAAAGATGTGGAATAGAGGGGCACATTTAAAGGCTATGCAACAATGCAGCCCCCTCTATAGTTGTAACAGATCCAAGGATGGGGCGCAGATGAAGCAGCAGAAGCAGCAGAAGACGCAGCAAAAGCAGCAGAAGAAGCAGCCATAGCAGCAGAAGTAGCCGCATTAGCACAAGCCGTAGCAAGAGAGTTTGCTGAAAGGTATGTGTGTCTACAATGGTTGTCATATGCACTAGTAAACATATTTTCCATATTTGTTAATATCCGTTTCACTTGAATTTCGAATGCCAGGGAAAAGAGAAGTAAGAAGGGTAGAACTAAAGACCACTGGCAGAAAAGGACTCGTGCAAGGAAAAGACCTGCTCAAGAAGAATGGGGGCCGGCAATAGAAGCTATGGAAGGAGAAGCTTATGTTCCCGATCTTGAAGAAGAGGCATTTGTATCGCCAGCATGTGCCGCAATGGAAGAGCCATTTGTAGCTTCGCCTCCGAGACCACCAGTTTCGGCTACTGGAAGTACCCGGGTTACAGCATCACCAGCAGCAGGAACATCACCAGCAGCAGGAGCATCACTAGCAACACGAGCATCACCAGCATCACGAGCATCACCAGCATCACGAGCATCACGAGCTTCAGCAACAGCAGTAGCATCAACAGCAGCATGAGCATCAACAGCAACAAAGAACAAACGAGCCAAGAAGCACGAGAAGGGGGGGTCGTGGACCCAACTGGTCCAAATCCAGCAAGGAACACACGGAGCAAGGTCGCCTGAGGTCTTCATAATCGCACAAGGAGCAAGTCAAAGCTGTGAACATTTGAGGAAATTTGTAATATTTGTTATTGTACTTCTGTCGAACACCTTAAGTGCGCACTCTGGACGTGCTCAGAGCGCGACACGGCGTGCTCTGACGCAAATTTGTGTAAAATTTGGGCGAGAAGTAAGCCTAGACCATTCTTAGTCACTCCAAAATGATACTTTCGTGAGTATTTTGAAATTACCATGCTGCAATTCCAAAACCACTTCTCTTCAACCTTAGACCTCATCGTTTGAGTTTTGCGATATCACATGAGATACATGCCCTTCTAATTTTGAATGTATGTAGACCATGTTTTTCAACTTGAGTCGTTAGTATATGACATATGAAGACTATGTGCGTCGGTTTTTCAATTTTTCGATAATTTTTGAATTTATTATGGTTATTTCAAATTCGGTCAAACCTAAGTTTGACCAACATTTAAACAAGTTTAAAACATGAAAATGAAAAACTAAGCATGGATCCTTCTTAGTCACTCTAAAATGAAGCTTTTGTCAGGTTTTTGAAAATTTCATGTTGCAATTCCAAAACCACTTCTTTCTAATCTTAGACCTCATAGTTTGAGTTATGCAATATCACATGAGATCCACGCCCTTCTCCTTTTGAATGTATGTAGACCATGTTTTTCAAGTTGAGTCGTTAGTATATGACATATGAAGACTATGTGCGTCGGTTTTTCAATTTTTCGATAATTTTTGAATTTATTATGGTTATTTCAAATTCGGTCAAACCTAAGTTTGACCAACATTTAAACAAGTTTAAAACATGAAAATGAAAAACTAAGCATGGATCCTTCTTAGTCACTCCAAAATGAAGCTTTTGTGAGCTTTTTGAAAATTTCATGTTACAATTCCAAAACCACTTCTCTCTAACCTTAGACCTGATAGTTTGAGTTATGCAATATCACATGAGATCCATGCCCTTCTCCTTTTGAATGTATGTAGATCATGTTTTTCAACTTGAGTCGTTAGTATATGACATAATACGACTATGTGCGCATGATTTTCCTTTTTTTGATTGTTTTTGAATATTTCAAGCTCCTTTCAAATGTCGGTTAAACTGCAGCCGTCCGATTTCCTCTAAAAGGAATCTGCACGCAGACTCTGGGCGATCCGCGAGAAGCTCATTCTGCGATCTGATTGGACGCGCGCGTAGGACAAGGGCTGTACACCCGCTGACGAGTGGACCACGGCGGACCCAACGGGGATTTTGACTCGCTCCCCCCCATTTGACTCAGTGACACAAAATGGGTATTTTGGCACACCAAATGTGGATTTTTGTTGTTACCCGTCATCGTAACTTAAATGGGGATTTTGGCAAACCAAATGGGGATAGCCATGAGCTTGCTCAAATCTACCTTGAATCCATATAGATTTTCAAATGAGCTTGGACTCGCTGAAAAATGTGTTTCAAAGTGCATGCACCCCGACTGTTTGAAAATTTCATGTTGCAATTCCAGAACCACTTCTCTTCAACCTTAGATCTCATCGTTTGAGTTATGCGACATCACATGAGATCCATGCCCTTCTCATTTTGAATGTATGTAGACCATGTTTTTCAACTTGAGTCGTTAGTATATGACATATTAAGACTATGTGCGTCGGTTTTTCAAATTTTCGATATTTTTTGAATTTTTTATGGTTATTTCACATTTCGGTCTCATTTCTAAAAAAAATGGTGGACTCGCGGCCCCATTTCTAAGAAAAAATGGTGGACTCGCTGGAAAATGTGTTCCAAATGAGCTCCAAAGATAGGGTAAACGGCCCCATTTCTAAGAAAAAATGGTGTACTCGCTGGAAAATGTGTTCCAAATGAGCTCCAAAGCTAGGGTAAACGGCCCCATTTCTAAGCAAAAACAGTGGAATCGCTGAAAAATGTGTTCCAAAGGTAGGGTAAACGGCCCCATTTCTAAGCAAAAACAGTGGACTCGCTGAAAAATGTGTTCATACGTACTTTTCAAATAAATCAGAAGTTTGCGTAACTCAGCTTGAAACCCGTTCATTTGTACCATTTATTTTTCACTCTTTTTTGACCTAGTTTGACAGTTTCGCGTACTCGCTGGAATGTACGTGCTCGCTGGAATCTATGTGCCAGTTTCGCGTTGCGCGCCATATGCGTAGCATTTCCCGCCTACTACGCGGCCATTTAAACCCTTCCATCCTGATACGTCTCCAACGTATCTATAATTTCTTATGTTCCATGCTATATTATACCAAGTTATTACATGTTTTATATGCATATTATATAGTTTTATGCATTTTCTGGGACTAACCTATGAACAAGATGCCACAGTGCCAGTTCCCTGTTTTCTGCTGTTTTTTGTTTCAGAAAAGTACTTAAGGAAATTTTCTCGGAATTGGACGATTTCTTTTCTGAAGTCAGTTTTTCATCGGGAACGTTCCAGAAAGCCGAACACGAGACGAAGTGGGCCACCGAGGCGGCGCCACCACGTGCTCGCGCGGCAGCACCCCTGGCCGCGCGAGGACCAGGTGTGGGCCCCTCGGGGCGCCACCGACTTCGCCCTTTCGCCTACAAAGACCCCCCCCCCCCCCCCCCAGACTAAAAACCCTAGGACGGTGTTCATATTTTCCTCCACTGGTCCCGAGCCGCCGCCGTCGTCAACACCAATTCGGGAGAGATCAGAACTTCTCCCCGGCACCCTGCCAGGAGGGGGAATCGTCACCGGAGGCCTCTACGTCGCCATGACCGCCTCTGGATTGATGCGTGAGTAGTCTACCCTTGGACTACGGGTCCATAGCAGTAGCTAGATGGTTGTCTTCTCCTCTTGTGTTATCATGTTTAGATCTTGTGAGCTGCCTATCATGATCAAGATCACCGTTATGTAATACTTCATGTTGTGTTTGCTGGGATCCGATGAATATTGAGTACTAAAGTTATTGCTTCATAATATATCATGTGTGTGCTATTTAATGATCTTGCATGCTCTCCGTTACTTGTGTATGCTCTGGCCAAGTAGATGCTTGTGACTCCAAGAGGGGGTATTTATGCTCGATAGTAGGTTCATGTCTCTATTAAATCTGGGGTGGTGACAGCTAGCTCTAAGGTTGTAGATGTACTGTTGCTACTAGGGATAAAACAGTAGTACTTTGTCTAAGGATGATGTTACTTACTTACTTTACACACAGTGCTTAAGGCGATAATCTGTTGCATGCAACTTAATACTGAAAGGGGTGCGGACGCTAACCGGAAGGTGGATTATTAGTCATAGATGCGGTTGGAACGGTCTATGTATATTGTTGTAATGCCCGAATGAATCTCACACTAGACATCATAACGTTGGTATATGCATTGGTTTGCTCATCATTATTCTATCAATTGCCCAGCTGTAATTTGTTTACCCGCATGAATGTTATTATTATTTATGGAAAGACACCACTAGTGAACTGTGGACCCCGGTCCTTCTCTTTAATCTGATAAATCACAAACTGCAAACCTGTTACTTTCTGCAAACAAACATCTTTCTTCCACACATACGTTTAATCCTTTGTTATAGCAAGCCGGTGAGATTGACAACCTCACCGTTAAGTTGGGGCAAAGTATCTTGATTGTGTTGTGTGCAGGTTCCACGTCACCTACGTCCCAGGAAGCATATTCTGGCGCCCTTACGTCGCAGATTTTTCTGGCGCCGTTGACACCTCGGGGGAATTCATTATTTCCTACTGGTTCGATAACCTTGGTTTCACAACTGAGGGAAACTTGCTGCTGCACTACTTCATACCTTCCTCTTGGGGTCTCCCAACAACACACCCACCGTGTGCATCAAGCATTTTTCTGGCGCCGTTGCCGGGGAGATAAGAATTCCTTTGAAGACCTTCACACCCCTCCGTCAACTCCGTTGCCGGGGAAATAAGAATTCCTTTGAAGACCTTCACACTCCTCCGTCAACTTCGTTGCCGGTGATTTGAAGATTCTTCTACGAGGGGAGTCTCTCACATCCAATCTTTTTATTTTGTTATTGTCTTGCTTAGTTTATTTTTATTATTGTCTTGTTTGCTTAATATCAAAAATACAAAAAAAAAAATTTAGTTACTTGCAATTTATTTTATTGTCTTGTTTGCTTAAATATCAAAAATACAAAATAATTAGTTACTTGCATTACTTTGTTTATTTCGGTTTGCTATTTTATTTTCAGTTTTTGTTATTTTGGTTATTTCGGTTTGTTAATTAATTTGCTAAAATGAGTACTGCTGAGAATACTAAGTTGTGTGACTTTACTAGTACCAACAACAATGATTTTATATGCACACCTATTGCTCCACCTGCATCTAAAGCTGAATTCTTTGAAATTAAACCTGCTTTGTTGAACCTTGTTATGAGAGAGCAAAAGTTTATTTATATTCCCAAACCCAAACCTCCCAATATGCCTAAAAGTGATGGTTTACATAATAGGACACACTCATGGATACCAAAAACACCTATTACAACCAACCATGTTTTGGAGGAAATTATTAGTGTTGATGCTTCATCTCTTGATAATACTTGAGTTTTGCTTTCTGTGCCTAGCTGAAAGGCGTTAAACAAAAGCGCTTATGGGAGACAACCCACTTTTATTTCCTGTTATTTTATTTTGTTTGTGTCAAGGACTTGTCCTACCTCTGTAGCAATTCCTTTGTATCTTTATTTTATTGCATTGTTGTGTCAAGATAAGCCTCTAGTTGAAAGTTCATGCTAAATTTGGATTCCTGCGCAGAAACAGTTTTCTGCTGTCCACCGTTTAATTCGTAACTCCTCACAGAAAAATCCAAATAATCTTCCCTTTTTTGTGCGTAATCCTCAGATATATATGCAACTTTCATTAGTTTTGAGTTTTCTGATCTGAGCAAGTTAAGTGCCTTGAAAAAATTCGTCTTTACGGACTGTTCTGTTTTTGACAGATTCTGCCATTTATTTTGCAATGCCTCTTTTGCTATTTTGATTGGATTTTTTATCCTATGAAGTATCAGTGGCTGTAGCTAATGTCCAGTAGCATTGGTAGCAATTGTGTTCCTACAGAATATCATAATTTTTCGTGCACTAACCCTCTAATAAAGTTTACTCTAAGTTTGGTGTGGAGGAATTTTTCAAGGATCAAGAGAGAAGGATGATATGATGTGATCAAGAGGATAGTAAAGCCAAAGCTTGGGATGCCCTGGTGGTTCATCCCCAACATATTTCAAGAAGACTCAAGCGTCAAAGCTTGGGGATGCCCAAGGCATCCCCTTCTTCATCAACAAACTATCAGGTCCTTTCTAGTGAAACTATATTTTAATTCCGCCACTTCTTATGTGCTTTTCTTGAAGCGTCGGTTTGTTTTTGTTTTTGTTTTTGTTATTTTCATTCTCTGAATAAAATGGATCCTAGCATTCCTTTGTGGGAGAGAGACACGCTCCGCTTTTTCTTATGAATACTCGTATTCTTCACTTATATTTGTTGAGTATTCTTCTATGTTACTTCAATGCTTTCTAGCTCTTGTTTTTCATGCATCTCTTGCTAGAGCTGTTAGCTTTATTATATCATACTCTCATATCTCATCGTTTAATTACTTGGAGAGTTTATCTTTTAAATAAGTTGATTGGTGTTTGGTTGAGAACAGAAAATGCTAAATGTGGTAGATGGTATAAAGAAAGATATACATGCTCTTATGGATTGTTATCTTGCATGTTGTGGTGCTTGGCAATTGTTTTGAGCTCTCAAGTAGATCATGTTTAAGCTTTTACATCATGTAGTTAAAACCTATTAGTGAGGAACTACCGTAAAACTTGCTGAAATTTGGTTTGCATGTTTGGTATCTCTAAGGTCCAGATATTTTCTAGTTAAAGTGTTTGAACAACAAGGAAGACAATGTAGAGTTTTATAATGCTTGCAATATGTTTTTATATACGTCTTGTTGTCATAGTTTATACTTGTGTTTGTTTCAAACAACCTTGCTAGCCAAAGCCTTGTACTGAGAGGGAATGCTTCTCGTGCATCCATAATCCTTGAGCCAAAACCAATGCCATTTGTGTCCACCATACCTACCTACTACATGGTATTTCCTGCCATTCCAAGTAAATACTTCATGTGCTACCTTTTATTCAAAATTTATTATCCCTTATTTGTGTCAATGTTTATTAGCTCATGAGGAAGTATGTGGTGTTACGGATATCAAACTTGTCATTTGCTTTTAGACAGACTTTCACCAACCGGACTAGTGGCATATACACCGCTTATCCATTAACTTTGCAAAAAGAGCTGGCAAATGGGGTGCCCAGTCCCAATTAATTACAACTTTAACCGCTGCATTCTCTTCACATTTTTTCCCTGATCTAATCAGCCAAGCAATGATACTAGTTCTAAACTACATGTGTAAACAAAAGAGAAAAGAGGGATGATCTGCCCTTGGGTAGAAATAACGTCCTTCATGGGAGCCGCTCTTAAGAAAGTCTGGTTGACAAGGGGGGTAGAGTGCCCATTACCATTCGTTGACAACGACAAACACCGCTCAAAACTTACTTTTATGCTCTCTATATGATTTCAAAAACCTATAAAACTAAGAAGCTCTAGCACATGCTTGTATCCCTGCTTCCCTCTGCGAAGGGCCTATCTTTTACTTTATGTTGAGTCAGTTTACCTACTTCTTTCTATCCCCGAAGCAAACACTTGTGTCAACTGTATGCAACAATTCTTATATGCTTACTTATTGCACTTGTTATATTTCTTTGTGTTGACAACTATCTATATGATATACATGTTCAAAAGTTGAAAGCCAATGCTGAAACTTATATCTTCCTTTGTGTTGCTTCAATGCTCTTTTGCTTAGATAATATTGCTTTATGATTTAACTCTTATGCAAATCTTTTTGATGCTTGTTTGAAAGTACTATTCATGAAAAGTTTAACTTATATGATGTAGTTGTTTACTCCTTGTCTATTTGTTAGCAAACTATAGATCATTGCCTTGAGTCACTTCATTCGTAACATGAGCCTTACATTATATTATGATCAAGATTGTGTTTAAGCATGTCACTTCAGAAATTATTCTTCTTTTATCATTCTTGCCTACTCGGGACGAGTAGAACTAAGCTTGGGGATGTTGATACGTCTCCAACGTATCTATAATTTCTTATGTTCCATGCTATATTATACCAAGTTATTACATGTTTTATATGCATTTTATATAGTTTTATGCATTTTCTGGGACTAACCTATTAACAAGATGCCACAGTGCCAGTTCCCTGTTTTCTGCTGTTTTTTGTTTCAGAAAAGTACTTAAGGAAATATTCTCGGAATTGGACGATTTCTTTTCTGAAGTCAGTTTTTCATCGGGAACGTTCCAGAAAGCCGAACACGAGACGAAGTGGGCCACCGAGGCGGCGCCACCACGTGCTCGCGCGGCAGCACCCCTGGCCGCGCGAGGACCAGGTGTGGGCCCCTCGGGGCGCCACCGACTTCGCCCTTTCGCCTACAAAGACCCCCCCCCCCCCCAGACTAAAAACCCTAGGACGGTGTTCATATTTTCCTCCACTGGTCCCGAGCCGCCGCCGTCGTCAACACCAATTCGGGAGAGATCAGAACTTCTCCCCGGCACCCTGCCGGGAGGGGGAATCGTCACCGGAGGCCTCTACGTTGCCATGACCGCCTCTGGACTGATGCGTGAGTAGTCTACCCTTGGACTACGAGTCCATAGCAGTAGCTAGATGGTTGTCTTCTCCTCTTGTGTTATCATGTTTAGATCTTGTGAGCTGCCTATCATGATCAAGATCACCGTTATGTAATACTTCATGTTGTGTTTGCTGGGATCCGATGAATATTGAGTACTAAAGTTATTGCTTCATAATATATCATGTGTGTGCTATTTAATGATCTTGCATGCTCTCCGTTACTTGTGTATGCTCTGGCCAAGTAGATGCTTGTGACTCCAAGAGAGGGTATTTATGCTCGATAGTAGGTTCATGTCTCTATTAAATCTGGGGTGGTGACAGCTAGCTCTAAGGTTGTAGATGTACTGTTGCTACTAGGAATAAAACAGTAGTACTTTGTCTAAGGATGATGTTACTTACTTACTTTACACACAGTGCTTAAGGCGATAATCTGTTGCATGCAACTTAATACTGAAAGGGGTGCGGACGCTAACCGGAAGGTGGATTATTAGTCATAGATGCGGTTGGAACGGTCTATGTATATTGTTGTAATGCCCGAATGAATCTCACACTAGACATCATAACGTTGGTATATGCATTGGTTTGCTCATCATTATTCTATCAATTGCCCAGCTGTAATTTGTTTACCCGCATGAATGTTATTATTATTTATGGAGAGACACCACTAGTGAACTGTGGACCCCGGTCCTTCTCTTTAATCTGATAATCCACAAACTGCAAACCTGTTACTTTCTGCAAACAAACATCTTTCTTCCACACATACGTTTAATCCTTTGTTACAGCAAGCCGGTGAGATTGACAACCTCACCGTTAAGTTGGGGCAAAGTATCTTGATTGTGTTGTGTGCAGGTTCCACGTCACCTACGTCCCAGGAAGCATATTCTGGCGCCCTTACGTCGCAGATTTTTCTGGCGCCGTTGACACCTCGGGGGAATTCATTATTTCCTACTGGTTCGATAACCTTGGTTTCACAACTGAGGGAAACTTGCTGCTGCACTACTTCATACCTTCCTCTTGGGGTCTCCCAACAACACACCCACCATGTGCATCACATCCGCCTTCTCGCCATCCATCTCGCCACCCATCTCCGTTCTCACCGCCATGTCATCCCTATCCGATAGCGACTACGACCCGGAGGAGCGCCGCTGCCGTCAATCGAATGTCATTGCAGCGAGGAGGAGAAACGTAGCTCAGAGGAGGGGGAGCGGCACCTGCGCGGTGCGCGGTCGACGCCCACCGCAGCGACGTCAGGATGGGGAGGCTGGGTCCTCGCGGGCCTCGCGAGCCGCATCGCTTTTATTTGGAGACCCCACCGCAGCGACCCCACCGCCGCCGCCGGCACCGTTTACCGAGTCCAGCGACGACGACGAGTCCTACTCAAGTCTCGAATCGCCCTCCACCGACGACGGCGAGGACCTCCTCAAGATCGTCGACCAAGTCGAGCTGGATGCGCGTGTTTTCGCCAAGTCCGTGCGTTCATAGTGTTGAAAAATGGAATTGAAAAATTGATGATAAGAGATCATAGTGTTTTTCAAAGAAGAAGCTTTTAAATGAGGTGTTGATTTAAGAATATTTACTGTCAGGTCACATTTTGATATTCAGTATTTTAGATCATGTTGTCAGAACATGATACACCTTGTAAATACAAAGAAAGTTGAGAAATATCAGAATACGAATTAAGGCTATGAGTCTTAAAATCCAAGTTACATTTAGAAGGATTAAAACAGTAAATGTTACTCTGAATCTTATTAAGAGAATAAGGTTATTTAATCATCATATAAAGTGTTATATGAAAGAAATGTAACTATAAGAAAGACTAGAAGCAAATTTTGTCAAGAAGTGTCTTGGACAAAATCAAAGTTGTTGACTACATAAGTGTAGACATGCTTAAAGTCTGTGGAATAAGTATTGGTAGAATACTGGCAGATCGTATTGTAATTCGAATTGATAAATGATCAATGATTTTGGTTTGACCAAAATATCGAAGGAAATTATGAAGTTAAGTGGGAGTCGAATTAAAATTCGAATTGATAAATGATCAATGATTTTGGTTTGACCAAAATATCGAAAGAAATTGTGGTTTTGCTAATTTAAGTGGGAGCTTGGAATTAGTTTACTCAAATATGTGAGAAACATATTTTTGAGTGGGAGTTTAAATCCTTTAAGTAGGAGTTGAATTAGTTTGCTCCATTTAATATGTGATTGACATGTTTTTAGTGGGAGCTAAGATCCACGTATGTGATTGACATATCATGGATAGTACCAGTAGAATTAGAATTAAAGATGAAGTTGTGAAAAGATTTAAAAGGTTGCGTCTATTTCGAATAGAACGGGAATTTTAAATAGAAGATCGAGCTGTTTTATTTTGGATTGGATTCTGAAGTGTCAGAATGGAATAAAGCCAATGGAAAGGTCCTTGGAAATCCAGTTAAAACATTGAGTGTAATTGGTACACGATAATAGTGGTTGGTGGATATGTTGGTCTCTTATATCATGATAACAGACATCATATAGAAACCATATTATGTGCTCGATAAAGTATGACTCATGTTCTTAGAAGAAGAACAATTATCAAAGTAAATTTGGAATTTACTAGAAGTAGAATAGCATTAGGCACCAGACTGACATTGGAATGTCGAAACTCTACATAGATATGAAAGGCATATAGATGTCGCGAGATTGTACATATTACAGCTGAGTGCGTTTGCAAAGCAATTGTCTGGTTAACAGAATCAGAGTAAGCGCTGGGAAACGAAAGTCTCACTTAGTTACGATGTGTGCATATATGTTATCAGGATAACAGGAAGATATCAAACTAGGTGATATCAGTGAATCGCAAAGAACACACAATTATGTATGGTACAGATTGTTGTGGTAACACTCTTCCACGAGCGGGCATTATCATAGAACGCTTATTGGATAAGGTGGTATGATTAAGTAAAATGCAGCTGGTTTATTTGTACTCTAGTGCAAGTGGGAGACTGAAGGGAATATGCCCTAGAGGCAAATAAATAAGTGGTATTTATTGCATTATTCCATTAAGTTTATAATATGTTTTTGTGTCATGCTATAACTGTATTAATCGGAATTGTTAATACACGTGTGATACATAGACAAACCAGAGTCCCTAGTAAGCCTCTATATATACTAGTTCATTGGGCAACAGTTGATCGAGAATTCCCGGTCATGGACAATTGCGTCGGTTGACAATGAGGTCATCTTATTGGTAGAATAAGGTGATGGACATACCCAAAGTATTGCAACAGGATCGTGTCACGGTGTTTGCCGTTTGCAATAGGAAAGTGATATGATAGCTTATTCCTCAGACCGTGAGATCATATCAATTGCTGCTCCGTAGGTTACTCTGAGTGCATCAAACGTCATATCTTATTTAGTGTGACAATAAAGGTGTACCTCGTGTATCTCGAAAGAGTATGTTGAGGCGTATGGATCAAGAGCGGGATTTGTTCATCCTCGTGATAGGAAGATACTCTGGGCCCACTCGGTGAGATTACATCTATACAGCTACGCAGCTAATGACTAGGTCATGGAGATGTAATATCACAGACGAGTTAATAAACCTCTGTCGGTAACGAGATACAACAGGACATCGGATGTTTACGATCATATCTCGGACAAGGTAGTATCGAAGAAACAAAAGGAATAGATATCATGTTTATGGTTCAACGACGATATTCGTAGAATGCACAGGGACCGTTACAGATGTCCAGGTCTCCCTGGCGGTCATTGGCGAGCGAAGGGTCTCGGCCATGTCTGGAGTGTTCTCGAACCGTAGGGTAACACGCTTAAGGTCTTAGCGACACGTGGAGAACGTTGGTATGATTTATTATTGGAATAAATATGGATTTAGGAGAGAGAGAAATAATCCGGAAAGGTTCCGGCAGCATCGGAAGGGTTCCGGGAATGACCGAAGGTAGTTCGGGTGGTCCGGAAGTTGTTTCGGAGTCACGGGATATTAAATTATGTATAAATATATTAATTATGAATTATTTATATTTTATATTAATTTAATATTAATTAAATCAATTAAAAATAAAGGAAAAAGGGGGCAGCCCACATATGGGCCGAATTGGGCCCATAGTGGGGCGCACCATGGTGGTGCGGTGGGGCCCATGGCCACCACCCATGGCCGGCCGGCCAACCCCCCCCCCCCCCTTTCCCTTTGTTTAGTCCCACATGGGGGAGGCAAGGTGTTTGCACACCCCCTCCCCCCTTTATATAGAAGGGCATATTAATTGATTTAAAAACAATCTAAAAATACAATTAATGTTGTATACGCCAGCCTGAGTTAATTCTCCGCCCGCTTTTTCTCTCTCTCCCTCAAAGGCTATTTTGCGGCGCCCAGTTGCGCTGCGAGATTCCACCAATTGTTCTACTCCTGCGATCTCGGCTAGACCTGAGTGACCGGGGGTTGTCGTTAAGCTCCGTATGTGTGCGAGTACTCGGAGGCACCACATTTGAGGTGCTCGGGCGACATCGTCACGCCCAGCCGCCGCCGGCACCCAGCCGCCACCGGCCCCAGCCGCCGCCTGCACCCAGCAGCCGCCGCCGTCGCCCAGTCACCGACGCCCGGCGCCCGACGCCCGGCGCCCGACGCCCGGCGCCCGACAACCGACGCCCGGCGCCTGACGCCCGACGCCGCCGACATCGCCGCGTCATCGTCTACTTCGTCGCGCCAAGTTCTTCGCGACCTTGAGGTCGGCTACGGCGTCTACGTCAGCAACGCTTGTGCGGGAGCGTAATCCCCGCTATTTGGTCTACAAGAGGTATGTGACTAGTTCCGCCCACCGTTACCGCATTACTAGATAGATAGATCCTGGCTGTTTTGGTTTACGTTAGTTCTATTATTTTCTGCTACGGAACCCCTTCAACTTTCACAATGCATAGTAACATATGAGTGGTATCATATGGCATTACATTTATTAGGTACTAGACTCATATTGTATTGGAATCCATTATGTTACGGTATCTACCTATGATACCACTATCATCTCTTTTTTCATTAATTGTTATGACACGTCCTCATTTTGCCAACATAGCATGCATGATACCACCTATGATACCCCCATTGTGACTAGTCTTACTAGTCTAAACTATTGTCTTCATATTGGGTATGTTTGTCTTCTTTTATTAGGTTATAGATTTATTTTGCCTTGATATGTTTGATGTTGCAGCAACTAGCTAAGTTACAATAAACACCTCTATCGACATTAATTACATGTCACAAAAGTAAACTTGTCGATGTGTAAGACTAGCCATAGTGGTGGGATATCATTTCTGGTATCATGCATATTATGTTGGTAAAAGGCTGATGGTGTTAGGTTTTAATTAATTAGCTTAATTAAAGGGATAATCCTCCCTATGTAAACCGTCGTACGGTTGCCAGGCAACCGTCGCGGCGCTCCTCTCGCCCCCCCACGATCGGACGCGACTCCCTGTCGTGACGGTTCCCTTGTATAAATACTCGATTCATCAATGGAATAAAGAACAGTTCGATTCATTCGCTTCTCTCTCGATCGCTCTCATATTCTATTTCGAACACGTTATCAGCACTGCTCGCCGGAGCGATTCCGACGCCGGCGAACTCGCCGGAAGAAAGAAGAACAAGAAGAACGGGCAAAAGAAGGTGAGAAATAGAACAATGCATCGAGGTACGATGTCCCTGTGTCTTCACCTTCAACGCGACCACGGCCGTCGCCGCCGACTCGTCGCGCGCCACCGCTACCATGGTGTAGGCGGACTTCGCCGGTTCCAGCGTCGCCAGCGCGACCTCCGCCGCTTCCTGCGTGGAGACTGGAACAAGCAGCGCCGCCACCGCCGGTTGTCGACGCCCACGCAGCCGCACCGCGCCTGCCGTCCCCGCCGCCGGCTCTTCCGACTTCGCCGTGCGCGGGGGTTCGCCGTCGCCTTTTGGCCCTCGGCCTCCCGCTGGCCAGCCCGTCGGCGGGCTCGCCAACCTGCCGCCGCGCCGGCAACTGGAGCCCGGCCGCGCTCGGGCTCGCAGACGGCGCCTCCAACGGCGTCGCTCCGGGGATCCAGCTCCCTTGGCTCCTCCTCCGAGGAAGACGGCGGAGCGCCTGGCCCCTCTGCCTGTCGCCGGTGATTAGCGTAGCGGCCGCGAGTGCAGAGGTCGCGCGCCCACGGCGCTGTGCAGTATTCTCTCTCGGTCATGTCGAGGATTGGGGATGAGCAAAAGTGGGGATTTATTTTCCTGTCGCTCTCCCTTATCCACTCGTTGACCCAGAGTGTACTAGTACTTGCCGGATGGTTGCTTTGTGCCCATGTGCTGTGTACAGCCAAGCATGCTTACTTTTATTTGCTAGCAGTACTCGTAGCTACTTGCTTACTGTACTCATTTACTAGTTCAGCACTTTAGCAGTAGCCTTTTAACAGAAGTTCTAGCAGTAATTTAGTTCCTGTTGTAGACACTGTTGATTATGGTACAGTTTTTCAGCACTGCTTTGCAGTTTAAGCACTATGTGTATCACTGAAAATGTGTGATGTAATATATTTCCGTGTGTGCACACGTCGAGATTTATTACATTCACCGTTTGCAATTGAGATTTTAAATCTCTTGCTAATTTAAAATGCAAAATTCAAGGTGACTTCTTCAAATTGATGTTCTGGGATCACGAGGTAGCGTGTAGATTTATCTACACCTACTATTTAAGCCTACATATTGTCATTTTTGACATTATGATTGCCTATGTGCTCTCCCATGCATTCAATTAAGTTATGGCATAAGGCATTCGAAGTGCGAGTATCCAATACTCCGCTAATGCTGATAGACCTACTCCAAAATTTCTTTTGGAGATTATCTACATATGTCATGCTTAACAATTTGAAGTTCACACCGATGAGTTCAAGCCCACTTCTTGAATCTTCATCTATTTTGTATAGTTCATTACAACATAACCATGATGGATTTGATTTACCGGACGTAAATTAATATCCTCTGGTTTACCCATGTAGGTGAACGATGGCTCGAGAGTTCGATTCGCTCGCTCTCAACGGCCACAACTACCCTATATGGGCCATGGACATCAAGATCGCTCTTGCGTCCCGTGGATTAGTGCGTGCAATCCAGACCCCGGTGGAACCACCCCCGGCTGGAGTGACGCCGCTGACAGATGAGCAAAAATATGCCGCCTTGTACATCATAAGGCACCATATTCATCCAGATCTCAAATCTGAGTACTTGGAGGAAGAATCCCCTAGTACGTTGTTTCAGGCCCTCAAGACGAGGTATGAACAGCAGAAGGCAGTTGTCATGCCCGAAGCACTTCGTGATTGGACTCACCTCCGACTCCAGGACTTTAAGTCCGTCGGAGAGTACAATCATGAGGTTCATAAGATCAGTTCCAAACTGCGCTTTTGCGGGAAAGAACCTACTGATGCGGAGAAGATAGAGAAAACTCTGTCTACTATGCTCCCATCTGACAGGATCCTCCAGCAGCAATACCGTGCTCGCGACTACCAAGTCTATTCCGATCTTATTCATATTTTACTTCAGGCTGAAAAGCATGATGAGCTGCTCGCTAAGAATGGCTCTCAGCGTCCGGTTGGTTCCCAACCTCTACCTGAAGTTCATATGAATGTCGCGAACGGACGAAAGTTTGATAGTGGCTTCAATAGCAAGCCCTCAAACTTCAATGGTAAGCGAAAGCGCAATTGGAACAGGAAGCCTAGAAACTCAGACCGTGGGAAAAGCACCGCAAAGCCCAAGTTTGACAAAACTAAACTTTGTGAAAAGTGTGGATGCTACACGCACCTCACGAACAAGTGCAAAACCCCAAAGCATCTGGCCATTCTGTACCAGCAATCCCAAGGACGCAACGGACCTCGAGGGAAAAGGTTTGAAGCCAACTTCAACCTTCATCCAGATGGCACTGATGGAGCTGGCTGTTCGCAAGATGTTCCCTCGGGACCTAGCAACGCCGTTACTCTCCTTCGGTCAGAGGACCCTACAGGAACGGAGGACATGATGGTTGAGTATGCATCAACCGACGTGTTTGGAGACTTCGATTAGTCCCTATACCTCCTTAGTGATTGATATATTCATGTCCATTTGTGATGTTGTAATAGAACATAAGTATTGTTGTCATTTATATTGTATCAGCACTTTGATATAATAAGATTGTAATCTATGTATTTAAATAAAGGATTCTTATTGAAAATTCTTCATTTTTATATATAGTTCTCTACGGGACAATCCGATGGAAGAGGAATTATGCCTTGTGGACAGTGCTACCACAAACTCCATACTGAGGGAGTTGAAATATTTCCAAACTCTGAAAAAGATGAATGGTGATATTTTGACTATCGCTGGACGCGATACGGTAATTGTTGGCACTGGACGTGCCATATTTACCCTCCCAGGTGGTACACAAGTGGCAATTGAGGATGCATTATTGTACCCCGATTCTTCACGTACCCTAATCAGTTATCGAGATATCCGTAAGAATGGTTTTCACATCGAAACCCATGAAGACAACAAAGAGGAGTATTTACTCTTCACAAAAGATTACGGATATGGCAAGCAAGTACTTGAAAAAATTCCTTCTCTATCGTCTGGATTGTACTATACGTACATCAAACCCGTAGAACATGTTGCTTACAAGGTAATTTTCCAGAATGTTAACGCATTCCAAACCTGGCATGATCGCCTAGGCCATCCTGGTATCGGGATGATGAGGAAAATTACTAGCAATTCCATTGGTCACAATTTGCTTGAGTCCAAATTTCCTCAATCATCAGACTTTGTGTGCACATCATGTGCCACGGGAAAGCTTATTCTGAGGCCTTCGCACCTTAAGATACAAGCTGAACCACTTCAATTCCTTGAACGAATTCAAGGAGACATTTGTGGTCCCATCCAACCATTGTCTGGACCGTTTAGGTATTTCATGGTTCTTATTGACGCATCTACACGATGGTCACATGTGTGCCTTCTTTCCACACGGAATCATGCATTTGCCAAGATAATGAGGGAAGTAATTAAGTTACAGGCCCATTATCCAGAAAGTCGAATTAAGTCAATTCGCATGGACAATGCTGCAGAATTCTCCTCACGTGCTTTCAATGACTATTGCATGGCCTTGGGGATTGAAGTTCAGCACTCTGTTCCATACGTCCACACTCAAAATGGTTTGGCTGAATCCCTAATTAAGAGGATCAAACTCATTGCAAGACCTTTGTTGATGAATTGCAGCTTGCCAACGTCTTGTTGGGGTCATGCAGTTTTACACGCTGCTGACTTAATACAATTGCGACCTACTGCATATCACAGTACTTCCCCTCTGCAATTGGTACGTGGAAATCCACCAAGCATTTCCCATCTGCGTAAGTTCGGATGTGCTACATACATCCCGATCTCACCACCTCAGCGGACATCCATGGGCCCACACAGAAAACTGGGGATCTATGTGGGGTACAAATCGCCGTCGATTATTAAGTACCTGGAACCCCTTACTGGGGACCTATTCACAGCCCGTCACGCTGATTGTATATTTGACGAGGAACATTTTCCGCCATTAGGGGGAGATTTCAAGTACCAGAAAGAATGCCCGGAAATTGATTGGAATGCTCTTGCCATTTCAGCCTCCGATCCACGTACCCAAGAGACCGAACTCCAAGTTCGTAAAATCATAAATTTGCAACATCTTGCAAATAATCTGCCAGATTCATTTACTGATCTAAAAGGTGTCACAAAATCCTTGAATCCGGCCAGAAATGCGCCCGAAAGAGTGGAGGTACCAACTAAAACCACTCAACTACCCGTTCCCAAAAAGAGGGGGAGTAGTACGGCCTCTGATCCGGATCCTGCTTCGCGCAAGCAGCAAAGGAGAGCAAGGAGAAACTCCTCCAAGTCAGTAAATGCAAGTCAGCTCAACGTTGACAAACACCTTATGGGTAGTATACACCCAGTGGAAGGGCAACCTCCACAACCCAGCTCCAGCTTGCACACACTGGCTGGGACATCGGAACACCTAGACTCACGCGTATTGGGAAATCACGAAGAGTCATCAAGGGTGCACGAGATATCGATCAACTATATCGATTCTGGAGAATCATTCAACCGTAAGTCTACGATTGTCGACACTTATTTTTCTGCTACAATTGCATATACCCTTCTTAATGATCATGATCCAAGGACTATCGTTGAGTGTGAAAAACGCTCCGACTGGCCTCAATGGAAGGATGCAATACAAGCAGAATTAGCCTCGCTTAATAAAAGGAAGGTATTCACAGAAGCAATACCAACACCTCCCAGTGTTTTCCCTGTGGGATTCAAATGGGTTTTCCTCCGGAAACGGAATGAGAACAATGAGGTGGTGAGATACAAAGCAAGGCTCGTAGCACAGGGTTTCACGCAGAGACCCGGCATTGATTTCAATGAGACATATTCTCCAGTTATGAGTGGTATCACTTTCCGATATTTAATATCTTTGGCAGTGCAAAATCGTCTATCTATGCAGTTGATGGATGTCGTGACCGCATATCTTTACGGGTCACTAGATTCGGACATTTACATGAAGGTTCCTGACGGAATCTCTGTCCCGGATGCAAGCGCAAAACGCAACATGTATTGTGTAAAACTGAACAAGTCTTTATACGGCTTGAAACAGTCGTGGCGGATGTGGTACAACCGACTTAGTGAGTTCCTTCTTCAGAAGGGTTACTCCAACAGTGATGACTGCCCATGTGTTTTCATCAAGAAGTCCTCTTCAGGATTTTGCATCATTTCCGTGTACGTCGATGATCTCAACATCATTGGCAACGCACAAGATATTGATGAAGCACGCAATCATCTAAAGAGGGAATTTGAGATGAAGGATTTGGGTAAAACCAAATTTTGCTTGGGTCTCCAACTCGAGCACCTTCCCTCAGGAATAATGGTACACCAAGCTGCCTATATCCAGAAAATATTGGAGAAGTTTAATATGGACAAATCCTATCCGTCTAAAACTCCCATGGTGGTTCGATCTCTAGACGTAGAGAAAGATCCGTTCAGGCCGAGGGATGATGGAGAAGAGATGTTGGGACCCGAGGTTCCATATCTCAGTGCCATTGGAGCGCTTATGTATCTTGCAAATTGTACGAGACCTGACCTCGCATTTGCAGTGAATCTACTTGCTAGACACAGCGCAGCTCCCACCAAACGCCATTGGGCGGGAGTCAAGAATGTCTTTCGATATCTCCAAGGCACAAAGGATCTTGGCCTATTTTTTCAGTTCCAGAGAAACCTGGACTCTAGTATGATTGGATACGCTGATGCTGGCTATTTATCTGATCCCCATAACGCCAGATCGCAGTCCGGCTTTGTGTTCCTACATGGTGGAACGGCCATATCATGGAAGTCTTCAAAACAGACTCTGGTTGCAACGTCCACCAATCATTCTGAAATAATTGCAATATATGAAGCATCACGCGAATGTGTGTGGCTTCGCAGGATGATAAACCACATACAACAGTCATGTGGAATTGGTTCTATCGAATCACCTACCATTATCTATGAAGATAATGCGGCTTGTGTTGCACAGATGCAAACAGGATACATCAAGAGCAATATCACTAAGCATATTGCCCCTAAGTTGTTTTTCCCCCATGAACTCCAAAAGAGTGGGGAAATCAACATCTTGCAAGTCAAATCATGCGATAATCTCGCTGATCTTTTTACTAAGTCTCTACCAACTTCAACATTCCAGAAATACATTCATGGGATTGGTATGCGACGGCTTCGTGATTTGCAAGAGTCAGGGGGAGTATCTTCCTGAACATTCCTGTTCAAAGCATCATATTACACTCTTTTTCCCTTCATGAGTTTACTTCTCAGGTTCTCATCAAGGTTTTTAATGAGGTAATATCAACGTGAGATTATATGTCATACTTTCTGTTTTCCCCATCGGGGTTTTTAGGAAAGTATACACGACATACTTATTGTCCTCTAATTCTATGATATACCTCATATTGAGTTAACAGAGGCAATAACTATTATATGTTGGATCATTTTCTCCTTATTTTCCCACCGGGTTTGAAGGAGTTTTACCGGCATATACTACACTACTCCTCATATTTTTCCCACAGGGTTTTTGGAAGAGATTATTCCAAAGATGTTCGATGACAAGCACAAGGAAGGATTAGGGGGAGTGTTAGGATTTAATTAATTAGCTTAATTAAAGGGATAATCCTCCCTATGTAAACCGTCGTACGGTTGCCAGGCAACCGTCGCGGCGCTCCTCTCGCCCCCCCACGATCGGACGCGACTCCCTGTCGTGACGGTTCCCTTGTATAAATACTCGATTCATCAATGGAATAAAGAACAGTTCGATTCATTCGCTTCTCTCTCGATCGCTCTCATATTCTATTTCGAACACGTTATCAGCACTGCTCGCCGGAGCGATTCCGACGCCGGCGAACTCGCCGGAAGAAAGAAGAACAAGAAGAACGGGCAAAAGAAGGTGAGAAATAGAACAATGCATCGAGGTACGATGTCCCTGTGTCTTCACCTTCAACGCGACCACGGCCGTCGCCGCCGACTCGTCGCGCGCCACCGCTACCATGGTGTAGGCGGACTTCGCCGGTTCCAGCGTCGCCAGCGCGACCTCCGCCGCTTCCTGCGTGGAGACTGGAACAAGCAGCGCCGCCACCGCCGGTTGTCGACGCCCACGCAGCCGCACCGCGCCTGCCGTCCCCGCCGCCGGCTCTTCCGACTTCGCCGTGCGCGGGGGTTCGCCGTCGCCTTTTGGCCCTCGGCCTCCCGCTGGCCAGCCCGTCGGCGGGCTCGCCAACCTGCCGCCGCGCCGGCAACTGGAGCCCGGCCGCGCTCGGGCTCGCAGACGGCGCCTCCAACGGCGTCGCTCCGGGGATCCTGCTCCCTTGGCTCCTCCTCCGAGGAAGACGGCGGAGCGCCTGGCCCCTCTGCCTGTCGCCGGTGATTAGCGTAGCGGCCGCGAGTGCAGAGGTCGCGCGCCCACGGCGCTGTGCAGTATTCTCTCTCGGTCATGTCGAGGATTGGGGATGAGCAAAAGTGGGGATTTATTTTCCTATCGCTCTCCCTTATCCACTCGTTGACCCAGAGTGTACTAGTACTTGCCGGATGGTTGCTTTGTGCCCATGTGCTGTGTACAGCCAAGCATGCTTACTTTTATTTGCTAGCAGTACTCGTAGCTACTTGCTTACTGTACTCATTTACTAGTTCAGCACTTTAGCAGTAGCCTTTTAACAGAAGTTCTAGCAGTAATTTAGTTCCTGTTGTAGACACTGTTGATTATGGTACAGTTTTTCAGCACTGCTTTTCAGTTTAAGCACTATGTGTATCACTGAAAATGTGTGATGTAATATATTTCCGTGTGTGCACACGTCGAGATTTATTACATTCACCGTTTGCAATTGAGATTTTAAATCTCTTGCTAATTTAAAATGCAAAATTCAAGGTGACTTCTTCAAATTGATGTTCTGGGATCACGAGGTAGCGTGTAGATTTATCTACACCTACTATTTAAGCCTACATATTGTCATTTTTGACATTATGATTGCCTATGTGCTCTCCCATGCATTCAATTAAGTTATGGCATAAGGCATTCGAAGTGCGAGTATCCAATACTCCGCTAATGCTGATAGACCTACTCCAAAATTTCTTTTGGAGATTATCTACATATGTCATGCTTAACAATTTGAAGTTCACACCGATGAGTTCAAGCCCACTTCTTGAATCTTCATCTATTTTGTATAGTTCATTACAACATAACCATGATGGATTTGATTTACCGGACGTAAATTAATATCCTCTGGTTTACCCATGTAGGTGAACGATGGCTCGAGAGTTCGATTCGCTCGCTCTCAACGGCCACAACTACCCTATATGGGCCATGGACATCAAGATCGCTCTTGCGTCCCGTGGATTAGTGCGTGCAATCCAGACCTCGGTGGAACCACCCCCGGCTGGAGTGACGCCGCTGACAGATGAGCAAAAATATGCCGCCTTGTACATCATAAGGCACCATATTCATCCAGATCTCAAATCTGAGTACTTGGAGGAAGAATCCCCTAGTACGTTGTTTCAGGCCCTCAAGACGAGGTATGAACAGCAGAAGGCAGTTGTCATGCCCGAAGCACTTCATGATTGGACTCACCTCCGACTCCAGGACTTTAAGTCCGTCGGAGAGTACAATCATGAGGTTCATAAGATCAGTTCCAAACTGCGCTTTTGCGGGAAAGAACCTACTGATGCGGAGAAGATAGAGAAAACTCTGTCTACTATGCTCCCATCTGACAGGATCCTCCAGCAGCAATACCGTGCTCGCGACTACCAAGTCTATTCCGATCTTATTCATATTTTACTTCAGGCTGAAAAGCATGATGAGCTGCTCGCTAAGAATGGCTCTCAGCGTCCGGTTGGTTCCCAACCTCTACCTGAAGTTCATATGAATGTCGCGAACGGACGAAAGTTTGATAGTGGCTTCAATAGCAAGCCCTCAAACTTCAATGGTAAGCGAAAGCGCAATTGGAACAGGAAGCCTAGAAACTCAGACCGTGGGAAAAGCACCGCAAAGCCCAAGTTTGACAAAACTAAACTTTGTGAAAAGTGTGGATGCTACACGCACCTCACGAACAAGTGCAAAACCCCAAAGCATCTGGCCATTCTGTACCAGCAATCCCAAGGACGCAACGGACCTCGAGGGAAAAGGTTTGAAGCCAACTTCAACCTTCATCCAGATGGCACTGATGGAGCTGGCTGTTCGCAAGATGTTCCCTCGGGACCTAGCAACGCCGTTACTCTCCTTCGGTCAGAGGACCCTACAGGAACGGAGGACATGATGGTTGAGTATGCATCAACCGACGTGTTTGGAGACTTCGATTAGTCCCTATACCTCCTTAGTGATTGATATATTCATGTCCATTTGTGATGTTGTAATAGAACATAAGTATTGTTGTCATTTATATTGTATCAGCACTTTGATATAATAAGATTGTAATCTATGTATTTAAATAAAGGATTCTTATTGAAAATTCTTCATTTTTATATATAGTTCTCTACGGGACAATCCGATGGAAGAGGAATTATGCCTTGTGGACAGTGCTACCACAAACTCCATACTGAGGGAGTTGAAATATTTCCAAACTCTGAAAAAGATGAATGGTGATATTTTGACTATCGCTGGACGCGATACGGTAATTGTTGGCACTGGACGTGCCATATTTACCCTCCCAGGTGGTACACAAGTGGCAATTGAGGATGCATTATTGTACCCCGATTCTTCACGTACCCTAATCAGTTATCAAGATATCCGTAAGAATGGTTTTCACATCGAAACCCATGAAGACAACAAAGAGGAGTATTTACTCTTCACAAAAGATTACGGATATGGCAAGCAAGTACTTGAAAAAATTCCTTCTCTATCGTCTGGATTGTACTATACGTACATCAAACCCGTAGAACATGTTGCTTACAAGGTAATTTTCCAGAATGTTAACGCATTCCAAACCTGGCATGATCGCCTAGGCCATCCTGGTATCGGGATGATGAGGAAAATTACTAGCAATTCCATTGGTCACAATTTGCTTGAGTCCAAATTTCCTCAATCATCAGACTTTGTGTGCACATCATGTGCCACGGGAAAGCTTATTCTGAGGCCTTCGCACCTTAAGATACAAGCTGAACCACTTCAATTCCTTGAACGAATTCAAGGAGACATTTGTGGTCCCATCCAACCATTGTCTGGACCGTTTAGGTATTTCATGGTTCTTATTGACGCATCTACACGATGGTCACATGTGTGCCTTCTTTCCACACGGAATCATGCATTTGCCAAGATAATGAGGGAAGTAATTAAGTTACAGGCCCATTATCCAGAAAGTCGAATTAAGTCAATTCGCATGGACAATGCTGCAGAATTCTCCTCACGTGCTTTCAATGACTATTGCATGGCCTTGGGGATTGAAGTTCAGCACTCTGTTCCATACGTCCACACTCAAAATGGTTTGGCTGAATCCCTAATTAAGAGGATCAAACTCATTGCAAGACCTTTGTTGATGAATTGCAGCTTGCCAACGTCTTGTTGGGGTCATGCAGTTTTACACGCTGCTGACTTAATACAATTGCGACCTACTGCATATCACAGTACTTCCCCTCTGCAATTGGTACGTGGAAATCCACCAAGCATTTCCCATCTGCGTAAGTTCGGATGTGCTACATACATCCCGATCTCACCACCTCAGCGGACATCCATGGGCCCACACAGAAAACTGGGGATCTATGTGGGGTACAAATCGCCGTCGATTATTAAGTACCTGGAACCCCTTACTGGGGACCTATTCACAGCCCGTCACGCTGATTGTATATTTGACGAGGAACATTTTCCGGCATTAGGGGGAGATTTCAAGTACCAGAAAGAATGCCCGGAAATTGATTGGAATGCTCTTGCCATTTCAGCCTCCGATCCACGTACCCAAGAGACCGAACTCCAAGTTCGTAAAATCATAAATTTGCAACATCTTGCAAATAATCTGCCAGATTCATTTACTGATCTAAAAGGTGTCACAAAATCCTTGAATCCGGCCAGAAATGCGCCCGAAAGAGTGGAGGTACCATCTAAAACCACTCAACTACCCGTTCCCAAAAAGAGGGGGAGTAGTACGGCCTCTGATCCGGATCCTGCTTCGCGCAAGCAGCAAAGGAGAGCAAGGAGAAACTCCTCCAAGTCAGTAAATGCAAGTCAGCTCAACGTTGACAAACACCTTATGGGTAGTATACACCCAGTGGAAGGGCAACCTCCACAACCCAGCTCCAGCTTGCACACACTGGCTGGGACATCGGAACACCTAGACTCACGCGTATTGGGAAATCACGAAGAGTCATCAAGGGTGCACGAGATATCGATCAACTATATCGATTCTGGAGAATCAATCAACCGTAAGTCTACGATTGTCGACACTTATTTTTCTGCTACAATTGCATATACCCTTCTTAATGATCATGATCCAAGGACTATCGTTGAGTGTGAAAAACGCTCCTACTGGCCTCAATGGAAGGATGCAATACAAGCAGAATTAGCCTCGCTTAATAAAAGGAAGGTATTCACAGAAGCAATACCAACACCTCCCAGTGTTTTCCCTGTGGGATTCAAATGGGTTTTCCTCCGGAAACGGAATGAGAACAATGAGGTGGTGAGATACAAAGCAAGGCTCGTAGCACAGGGTTTCACGCAGAGACCCGGCATTGATTTCAATGAGACATATTCTCCAGTTATGAGTGGTATCACTTTCCGATATTTAATATCTTTGGCAGTGCAAAATCGTCTATCTATGCAGTTGATGGATGTCGTGACCGCATATCTTTACGGGTCACTAGATTCGGACATTTACATGAAGGTTCCTGACGGAATCTCTGTCCCGGATGCAAGCGCAAAACGCAACATGTATTGTGTAAAACTGAACAAGTCTTTATACGGCTTGAAACAGTCGGGGCGGATGTGGTACAACCGACTTAGTGAGTTCCTTCTTCAGAAGGGTTACTCCAACAGTGATGACTGCCCATGTGTTTTCATCAAGAAGTCCTCTTCAGGATTTTGCATCATTTCCGTGTACGTCGATGATCTCAACATCATTGGCAACGCACAAGATATTGATGAAGCACGCAATCATCTAAAGAGGGAATTTGAGATGAAGGATTTGGGTAAAACCAAATTTTGCTTGGGTCTCCAACTCGAGCACCTTCCCTCAGGAATAATGGTACACCAAGCTGCCTATATCCAGAAAATATTGGAGAAGTTTAATATGGACAAATCCTATCCGTCTAAAACTCCCATGGTGGTTCGATCTCTAGACGTAGAGAAAGATCCGTTCAGGCCGAGGGATGATGGAGAAGAGATGTTGGGACCCGAGGTTCCATATCTCAGTGCCATTGGAGCGCTTATGTATCTTGCAAATTGTACGAGACCTGACCTCGCATTTGCAGTGAATCTACTTGCTAGACACAGCGCAGCTCCCACCAAACGCCATTGGGCGGGAGTCAAGAATGTCTTTCGATATCTCCAAGGCACAAAGGATCTTGGCCTATTTTTTCAGTTCCAGAGAAACCTGGACTCTAGTATGATTGGATACGCTGATGCTGGCTATTTATCTGATCCCCATAACGCCAGATCGCAGTCCGGCTTTGTGTTCCTACATGGTGGAACGGCCATATCATGGAAGTCTTCAAAACAGACTCTGGTTGCAACGTCCACCAATCATTCTGAAATAATTGCAATATATGAAGCATCACGCGAATGTGTGTGGCTTCGCAGGATGATAAACCACATACAACAGTCATGTGGAATTGGTTCTATCGAATCACCTACCATTATCTATGAAGATAATGCGGCTTGTGTTGCACAGATGCAAACAGGATACATCAAGAGCAATATCACTAAGCATATTGCCCCTAAGTTGTTTTTCCCCCATGAACTCCAAAAGAGTGGGGAAATCAACATCTTGCAAGTCAAATCATGCGATAATCTCGCTGATCTTTTTACTAAGTCTCTACCAACTTCAACATTCCAGAAATACATTCATGGGATTGGTATGCGACGGCTTCGTGATTTGCAAGAGTCAGGGGGAGTATCTTCCTGAACATTCCTGTTCAAAGCATCATATTACACTCTTTTTCCCTTCATGAGTTTACTTCTCAGGTTCTCATCAAGGTTTTTAATGAGGTAATATCAACGTGAGATTATATGTCATACTTTCTGTTTTCCCCATCGGGGTTTTTAGGAAAGTATACACGACATACTTATTGTCCTCTAATTCTATGATATACCTCATATTGAGTTAACAGAGGCAATAACTATTATATGTTGGATCATTTTCTCCTTATTTTCCCACCGGGTTTGAAGGAGTTTTACCGGCATATACTACACTACTCCTCATATTTTTCCCACAGGGTTTTTGGAGGAGATTATTCCAAAGATGTTCGATGACAAGCACAAGGAAGGATTAGGGGGAGTGTTAGGATTTAATTAATTAGCTTAATTAAAGGGATAATCCTCCCTATGTAAACCGTCGTACGGTTGCCAGGCAACCGTCGCGGCGCTCCTCTCGCCCCCCCACGATCGGACGCGACTCCCTGTCGTGACGGTTCCCTTGTATAAATACTCGATTCATCAATGGAATAAAGAACAGTTCGATTCATTCGCTTCTCTCTCGATCGCTCTCATATTCTATTTCGAACACGTTATCAGCACTGCTCGCCGGAGCGATTCCGACGCCGGCGAACTCGCCGGAAGAAAGAAGAACAAGAAGAACGGGCAAAAGAAGGTGAGAAATAGAACAATGCATCGAGGTACGATGTCCCTGTGTCTTCACCTTCAACGCGACCACGGCCGTCGCCGCCGACTCGTCGCGCGCCACCGCTACCATGGTGTAGGCGGACTTCGCCGGTTCCAGCGTCGCCAGCGCGACCTCCGCCGCTTCCTGCGTGGAGACTGGAACAAGCAGCGCCGCCACCGCCGGTTGTCGACGCCCACGCAGCCGCACCGCGCCTGCCGTCCCCGCCGCCGGCTCTTCCGACTTCGCCGTGCGCGGGGGTTCGCCATCGCCTTTTGGCCCTCGGCCTCCCGCTGGCCAGCCCGTCGGCGGGCTCGCCAACCTGCCGCCGCGCCGGCAACTGGAGCCCGGCCGCGCTCGGGCTCGCAGACGGCGCCTCCAACGGCGTCGCTCCGGGGATCCTGCTCCCTTGGCTCCTCCTCCGAGGAAGACGGCGGAGCGCCTGGCCCCTCTGCCTGTCGCCGGTGATTAGCGTAGCGGCCGCGAGTGCAGAGGTCGCGCGCCCACGGCGCTGTGCAGTATTCTCTCTCGGTCATGTCGAGGATTGGGGATGAGCAAAAGTGGGGATTTATTTTCCTATCGCTCTCCCTTATCCACTCGTTGACCCAGAGTGTACTAGTACTTGCCGGATGGTTGCTTTGTGCCCATGTGCTGTGTACAGCCAAGCATGCTTACTTTTATTTGCTAGCAGTACTCGTAGCTACTTGCTTACTGTACTCATTTACTAGTTCAGCACTTTAGCAGTAGCCTTTTAACAGAAGTTCTAGCAGTAATTTAGTTCCTGTTGTAGACACTGTTGATTATGGTACAGTTTTTCAGCACTGCTTTTCAGTTTAAGCACTATGTGTATCACTGAAAATGTGTGATGTAATATATTTCCGTGTGTGCACACGTCGAGATTTATTACATTCACCGTTTGCAATTGAGATTTTAAATCTCTTGCTAATTTAAAATGCAAAATTCAAGGTGACTTCTTCAAATTGATGTTCTGGGATCACGAGGTAGCGTGTAGATTTATCTACACCTACTATTTAAGCCTACATATTGTCATTTTTGACATTATGATTGCCTATGTGCTCTCCCATGCATTCAATTAAGTTATGGCATAAGGCATTCGAAGTGCGAGTATCCAATACTCCGCTAATGCTGATAGACCTACTCCAAAATTTCTTTTGGAGATTATCTACATATGTCATGCTTAACAATTTGAAGTTCACACCGATGAGTTCAAGCCCACTTCTTGAATCTTCATCTATTTTGTATAGTTCATTACAACATAACCATGATGGATTTGATTTACCGGACGTAAATTAATATCCTCTGGTTTACCTACGTCACCTACGTCCCAGGAAGCATATTCTGGCGCCCTTACGTCGCAGATTTTTCTGGCGCCGTTGACACCTCGGGGGAATTCATTATTTCCTACTGGTTCGATAACCTTGGTTTCACAACTGAGGGAAACTTGCTGCTGCACTACTTCATACCTTCCTCTTGGGGTCTCCCAACAACACACCCACCATGTGCATCACATCCGCCTTCTCGCCATCCATCTCGCCACCCATCTCCGTTCTCACCGCCATGTCATCCCTATCCGATAGCGACTACGACCCGGAGGAGCGCCGCCGCCGTCAATCGAATGTCATTGCAGCGAGGAGGAGAAACGTAGCTCAGAGGAGGGGGAGCGGCACCTGCGCGGTGCGCGGTCGACGCCCACCGCAGCGACGTCAGGATGGGGAGGCTGGGTCCTCGCGGGCCTCGCGAGCCGCATCGCTTTTATTTGGAGACCCCACCGCAGCGACCCCACCGCCGCCGCCGGCACCGTTTACCGAGTCCAGCGACGACGACGAGTCCTACTCAAGTCTCGAATCGCCCTCCACCGACGACGGCGAGGACCTCCTCAAGATCGTCGACCAAGTCGAGCTGGATGCGCGTGTTTTCGCCAAGTCCGTGCGTTCATAGTGTTGAAAAATGGAATTGAAAAATTGATGATAAGAGATCATAGTGTTTTTCAAAGAAGAAGCTTTTAAATGAGGTGTTGATTTAAGAATATTTACTGTCAGGTCACAGTTTGATATTCAGTATTTTAGATCATGTTGTCAGAACATGATACACCTTGTAAATACAAAGAAAGTTGAGAAATATCAGAATACGAATTAAGGCTATGAGTCTTAAAATCCAAGTTACATTTAGAAGGATTAAAACAGTAAATGTTACTCTGAATCTTATTAAGAGAATAAGGTTATTTAATCATCATATAAAGTGTTATATGAAAGAAATGTAACTATAAGAAAGACTAGAAGCAAATTTTGTCAAGAAGTGTCTTGGACAAAATCAAAGTTGTTGACTACATAAGTGTAGACATGCTTAAAGTCTGTGGAATAAGTATTGGTAGAATACTGGCAGATCGTATTGTAATTCGAATTGATAAATGATCAATGATTTTGGTTTGACCAAAATATCGAAGGAAATTATGAATTTAAGTGGGAGTCGAATTAAAATTCGAATTGATAAATGATCAATGATTTTGGTTTGACCAAAATATCGAAAGAAATTGTGGTTTTGCTAATTTAAGTGGGAGCTTGGAATTAGTTTACTCAAATATGTGAGAAACATATTTTTGAGTGGGAGTTTAAATCCTTTAAGTAGGAGTTGAATTAGTTTGCTCCATTTAATATGTGATTGACATGTTTTGAGTGGGAGCTAAGATCCACGTATGTGATTGACATATCATGGATAGTACCAGTAGAATTAGAATTAAAGATGAAGTTGTGAAAAGATTTAAAAGGTTGCGTCTATTTCGAATAGAACGGGAATTTTAAATAGAAGATCGAGCTGTTTTATTTTGGATTGGATTCTGAAGTGTCAGAATGGAATAAAGCCAATGGAAAGGTCCTTGGAAATCCAGTTAAAACATTGAGTGTAATTGGTACACGATAATAGTGGTTGGTGGATATGTTGGTCTCTTATATCATGATAACAGACATCATATAGAAACCATATTATGTGCTCGATAAAGTATGACTCATGTTCTTAGAAGAAGAACAATTATCAAAGTAAATTTGGAATTTACTAGAAGTAGAATAGCATTAGGCACCAGACTGACATTGGAATGTCGAAACTCTACATAGATATGAAAGGCATATAGATGTCGCGAGATTGTACATATTACAGCTGAGTGCGTTTGCAAAGCAATTGTCTGGTTAACAGAATCAGAGTAAGCGCTGGGAAACGAAAGTCTCACTTAGTTACGATGTGTGCATATATGTTATCAGGATAACAGGAAGATATCAAACTAGGTGATATCAGTGAATCGCAAAGAACACACAATTATGTATGGTACAGATTGTTGTGGTAACACTCTTCCACGAGCGGGCATTATCATAGAACGCTTATTGGATAAGGTGGTATGATTAAGTAAAATGCAGCTGGTTTATTTGTACTCTAGTGCAAGTGGGAGACTGAAGGGAATATGCCCTAGAGGCAAATAAATAAGTGGTATTTATTGCATTATTCCATTAAGTTTATAATATGTTTTTGTGTCATGCTATAACTGTATTAATCGGAATTGTTAATACACGTGTGATACATAGACAAACCAGAGTCCCTAGTAAGCCTCTATATATACTAGTTCATTGGGCAACAGTTGATCGAGAATTCCCGGTCATGGACAATTGCGTCGGTTGACAATGAGGTCATCTTATTGGTAGAATAAGGTGATGGACATATGAAAGAGCATTTTCCCTCATGTGTGGTTTTGGTAATTGATGACAACCTCTATGGACTAATGTTTGCATTGAGATATCTTTATAGATCTTGTCCATGCAAATAGTGGAGTTCATGTGTTGAACTCTTGAAGCTCATGTGTTGAGTGAAGCTTATTGCAAGTATGTCTTGAAGATTCAAGACATCATCTTAGTGAAGAAAAGATGAGTTGTGCAAGACCAAGAGAAGCTTTCTCGAAAAGATCCTATGCTTGGAGCTTGCTATGGATACACGAAGACGAAGCTTAGCGAGACTCTCCCATTGTGAGCATGGGGGAGTATTTCATCAAGCATGTGCTTGGACGCGCAATCAAGAAAGATGAACCACTTGAAGAGATCAAGACAGTCATCATCCAACTCAAGTGGATTGCTCAAGGCAAAGGTATGATCTTGATAGGGCTATAGGATAGATAGGCGTACTATCAAGAGGGGCTCTCGAGTGAGTAACTTGATCGCATCTTTGTGGAGAGCTCAAACCTTTGCATAGTTGGCATATCATATTTCTTGGTTCTTATTTGGCTCTTATCCATGTGAGGAATTAGAGCTTGGTTCATCTTCATGCCAAGCGCTAGCTCATCCAATTCGGGATTTCATTCGTTCATCTTGTTGTGTTTTGGATGTTGGGTGTTGGTGCTTGTCGTGTTCCTCATGACAAGCCCAAGTGCTTCGAAAACGGTTTTACGTTGGCAAACTTCTTGCGTTTTCGGTGGCGGAAATATTGCCGGTTCGACCATGAGGAAAGTCCCACACCTTGCCATGTGTGGTGACTTTTGTAGCCCTGTGCTCGTCGCTATCTTTCCAACAAAGTTGGTTTCACCTCATTCGGAGTTCATTTGCAAAAGTTATAGCGGTTTTAGTTTGGCTGTTCTGAACCGGATTATTGGGGCCGGATATTTCGTTCCACCGGAATTTCCGGTTCCCCAACTCGTCCAAGAAATCGGCTAAGGAAAGAAGGAAAAGAGGTGCTGGACTCAACCGGAAATTGTGGTCGGATATTTCGATGACCCGGAATTTCCGAGTTGTCCTCAAAGAGCCTCGCGTAAACGGCTAAGGAAAGAATTGTTTTCGGCACTGACTCCAACCGGAAATTTAGCTCGGAGATTTTCTTTGACCGGATATTCCGGGTGACCGGAATTTCCGAGTCTCACTTATACCGGAATTTCCGAGTTGCCCTCAAAGAGCCTCGCGGAAACGGCTAAGGAATAGTTTGGTTTTGGTTCTGACTCCAGCCGGAATTTCAGCTCGGAAATTTCATGGACTCGGAATTTCCGGTTGACCGGAATTTCCGAGTCTCACTTATACCGGAATTTCCGAGTTTCGAAACAGCCAACGGCTATATTTCCTGGAGAGCTATAAATAGCCCTCCCCTTCTTCTTCCTTGAGACATCCAAGGCAGCACGTTTTTCCCCTCTCTCCTACTCCATTGTTGACCTTGGAAAGCTCACTTCCCTCTCAATCCCTCCATAGATTCTTGCATATTCTTTAGGGAAAGTTGAGAGGAGATCTAGATCTACAATCCTACCAATCCATCTCTCCTCTAAGTGAGGGGAACCTAGTGGATCTAGATCTTGGAGTTCCTTTGTGGTTCTTCTCTTTGTTCTTCCTCTCTTCTCCCCCCATAAGCATTAGTTGCTTTTGGTGGGATTTGGGAGTGAAGGATTTGACTCCTTTGTGGTTTCCTTTGTTCTTCCTCTCTTATTCCCCCATAAACATTTGTTGTTTTGTTGGAATTTGAGAGTGAAGGACTTGAGCACTTCGTGTGCTCTTGCCATTGCATTTGCATCGGTTTGAGCCCTCCACGAGGATTCGTGGTGGTGTTACTTGTGAGCTTGTTACTCTTGGGTCATTGGACCCTAGACGCCTTTTGTGGCCGGCCTTTTGTGGCCAAGACCTTTTGTGGTCAAGACCTTTTGTGGTCACTTGAGAGCCCCCAATTAAGTTGTGGGTGTGTGCCTCAAGACTTGGGAGCCCCCAATTAAGTTGTGGGTGTGTGCCTCAAGATTGTTGTAAGGGATTCGATCTCCGCCCAAAAGGGGATCAATAGTGGAAGGTGAACTCGCAACCTTTTGTGGTTGAGTTCATCAGGAGAAGAAGGTGAGCCTTGGTGGCGTTGCGGCTAACCTGTTGTGGTTGCGCACACCTCTCCAACGAGACGTACACCCTTTGGGTGGAACTCGGGAATACATCCTCGTCTCCGCGTGCCTCGGTTACTTCTATACCCGAGCTCTCTACTTATGCACTTTACATTGTGATAGCCTTCGTGCTTGAAGTCATATATATATATCTTGCTATCACCTTGTTACTTGTATTGCTTAGCATAAGTTGTTGGTGCACATAGGTGAACCTAGTATATTTAGGTTGTATGCTTGCTAAAGTAAAACACTAGTTTTATTCCGCCTTTATCAAGCATACCGGAATTTCCGGTCCATCTTGACTCGGAATTTCCGGTTGACCGGAATTTCCGAGTCTCACTTATACCGGAAATTCCGGCTCCCCGGAAAAAGTTTTTAATCGCCTATTCACCCCCCCCCCCCCCCCTCTAGGCGACATCTGTCCGTTCAACATACCCAAAGTATTGCAACAGGATCGTGTCACGGTGTTTGCCGTTTGCAATAGGAAAGTGATATGATAGCTTATTCCTCAGACCGTGAGATCATATCAATTGCTGCTCCGTAGGTTACTCTGAGTGCATCAAACATCATATCTTATTTAGTGTGACAATAAAGGTGTACCTCGTGTATCTCGAAAGAGTATGTTGAGGCGTATGGATCAAGAGCGGGATTTGTTCATCCTCGTGATAGGAAGATACTCTGGGCCCACTCGGTGAGATTACATCTATACAGCTACGCAGCTAATGACTAGGTCATGGAGATGTAATATCACAGACGAGTTAATAAACCTCTGTCGGTAACGAGATACAACAGGACATCGGATGTTTACGATCATATCTCGGACAAGGTAGTATCGAAGAAACAAAAGGAATAGATATCATGTTTATGGTTCAACGACGATATTCGTAGAATGCACAGGGACCGTTACAGATGTCCAGGTCTCCCTGGCGGTCATTGGCGAGCGAAGGGTCTCGGCCATGTCTGGAGTGTTCTCGAACCGTAGGGTAACACGCTTAAGGTCTTAGCGACACGTGGAGAACGTTGGTATGATTTATTATTGGAATAAATATGGATTTAGGAGAGAGAGAAATAATCCGGAAAGGTTCCGGCAGCATCGGAAGGGTTCCGGGAATGACCGAAGGTAGTTCGGGTGGTCCGGAAGTTGTTTCGGAGTCACGGGATATTAAATTATGTATAAATATATTAATTATGAATTATTTATATTTTATATTAATTTAATATTAATTAAATCAATTAAAAATAAAGGAAAAAGGGGGCAGCCCACATATGGGCCGAATTGGGCCCATAGTGGGGCGCACCATGGTGGTGCGGTGGGGCCCATGGCCACCACCCATGGCCGGCCGGCCAACCCCCCCCCCCCCCTTTCCCTTTGTTTAGTCCCACATGGGGGAGGCAAGGTGTTTGCACACCCCCTCCCCCCTTTATATAGAAGGGCATATTAATTGATTTAAAAACAATCTAAAAATACAATTAATGTTGTATACGCCGGCCTGAGTTAATTCTCCGCCCGCTTTTTCTCTCTCTCCCTCAAAGGCTATTTTGCGGCGCCCAGTTGCGCTGCGAGATTCCACCAATTGTTCTACTCCTGCGATCTCGGCTAGACCTGAGTGACCGGGGGTTGTCGTTAAGCTCCGTATGTGTGCGAGTACTCAGAGGCACCACATTTGAGGTGCTCGGGCGACATCGTCACGCCCAGCCGCCGCCGGCACCCAGCCGCCACCGGCACCCAGCCGCCGCCTGCACCCAGCAGCCGCCGCCGTCGCCCAGTCACCGACGCCCGGCGCCCGACGCCCGGCGCCCGACGCCCGGCGCCCGACGACCGACGCCCGGCGCCTGACGCCCGACGCCGCCGACATCGCCGCGTCATCGTCTACTTCGTCGCGCCAAGTTCTTCGCGACCTTGAGGTCGGCTACGGCGTCTACGTCAGCAACGCTTGTGCGGGAGCGTAATCCCCGCTATTTGGTCTACAAGAGGTATGTGACTAGTTCCGCCCACCGTTACCGCATTACTAGATAGATAGATCCTGGCTGTTTTGGTTTACGTTAGTTCTATTATTTTCTGCTACGGAACCCCTTCAACTTTCACAATGCATAGTAACATATGAGTGGTATCATATGGCATTACATTTATTAGGTACTAGACTCATATTGTATTGGAATCCGTTATGTTACGGTATCTACCTATGATACCACTATCATCTTTTTTTTCATTAATTGTTATGACACGTCCTCATTTTGCCAACATAGCATGCATGATACCACCTATGATACCCCCATTGTGACTGGTCTTACTAGTCTAAACTATTGTCTTCATATTGGGTATGTTTGTCTTCTTTTATTAGGTTATAGATTTATTTTGCCTTGATATGTTTGATGTTGCAGCAACTAGCTAAGTTACAATAAACACCTCTATCGACATTAATTACATGTCACAAAAGTAAACTTGTCGATGTGTAAGACTAGCCATAGTGGTGGGATATCATTTCTGGTATCATGCATATTATGTTGGTAAAAGGCTGATGGGACATAACAATTAATGAGAAACGATCTATGTTGCGTAAATCTAGATAGTTTAATAGTAAGTAAATTGTGTACACATGTTTATATTGAGATTCAACAAACTACTAAAAGGGTGTGGTTATGATATATGATACTATTGGGTAATGTCATACACCAGTATCATATTATCATATGATACTCCACAATATGACTATGTAAACTACACAATAAAAAGTATTTTCAACACACGCATGATTAACCGCTCAATTCTTGAGTAAATTGATAAACGTGTACAAGCAAGGCAAACACATCTGTTTTGACATGGAAGCAAGGCTTACAATTAGGTGCAAGTGGTTCCTCGCTAAAACTAACTTTTCCAACGACATCATCGATGTAAAAAATCCAGTTCATTTTTTGTTCAGACTAAAGAGGGTATAATATAGGGTGTCCTAATAATGACCCACCTGCATGTCCACTTATATATATAGTGTAAATATTTCTCGGCCCACTGACACGCTTGTTGCAGGATCATGCGTTGGGCATCGGTTTCATGGAGTTCATGGAACCTGGTGTTGCGTATCCGCTCCTACGTTGATTTGATCTCCGAGGAAACGAAAACCGATGGCGCAAAGAGGATGAAGCGGTGGAGTCGCAGGTGCAAGGCTACGAGGCGGCATGCAAGGGGGCCAGCGCAGCCCCACGCGTGGACGCGCAACGGCCACGTAGCGCGGTGGGGGCCACGTGTACGCCGGCCGGCCCCATGCCTCGGCTGGGCCCCAGGCGAGGTGGCGGGCACTAGCGTGCGAGGTGTCCCGCGCAGCGTGCGTGGCGCGTGCGAGCTTGCATGCATGCAATGGCGCTGCCTCCCACGTAACCGGTCTTCCTCCGTCCGTCTCCCCGCCCCTCTCTTCTTCCCTTCCCCCTCTATTCTTTTCTTCCTTACAAACCGGAGTCTAGCTCTGGTCTTTTATTTAAGGGCGGCTAGCTGCACTCCTCACTCATAGTCATACTTGCACACACATACATTCGTCCACTCCTTCTCTTCTTCCTCCTCTCCGGCCCCCTTCCTGCAGTCTGTCAGATCTTTGTCATGTCGACCTTCTAGCGCTTTCTTCTTGCACCTCAACGATCGATCTCCCTCCGGCCGGATACTTGGTAGTGTTGCGCGAGGTGTGAAGCTCGAAGCAGCGGACTTCTACTCTTCCAGTGTGGTAAGCAATACACCACCATTGTTTCCACCAGTGGGCGACAACTGTTGTTTTCCTTTAATTTGCAATAAACACACAGTGTTGTTGTTGATCATGCTACGATAATAATCCGTGATCAGAGTGTGCTGGGATTTTGCCTCTCAGTGTCAGCGGTAGTATGCATAGTTTCTACGACAAATATCAGAAAAATATCTTAGACTGAACAGTCGGCACTGTGCGGATCATAACATCTTCATCAGCTCAATTATAGCAGCCACTGTACCGTTTAAACACTCCACAAGATCCTGCGTGCACGCGCGAATCATTACGTTTCCTGATTGTAACATGTCCTGCCCTTCTATCGAGCAGCATTGCCAACCTGATGGCGTCCAAGGAAGGAGGAGGAGCGCATACTACTGGCCGAGCGCCGCTGAGGGTCGGCCGGACCCAGGAGTACCGGATGGGCCGGGACACGCAGCTGCTCGCGGCCGAGGGCACGCCCGTGAGCCTCTTCGTGCTCTGCGGCGACCGCTTCGAGGGCACGCAGATGTTCCGCTCCGGCGAGCTGGCGGTGCACATGATCCGGGTCGAGGGCCATCCGGTGTCCATGGCCACCTGCGCGGTCGGCGACCACCAGTGGATGCTTTCCAGGGACGCGCTCGTGGCACGCATCGACGCGCGTGTCTTCGTCTTCGAGCTGCCTGGGTTCTTCTACGCAGTCGTCGTGCCGCCAGATGCGGATGGTATCGTGGCCGCGGCGGAGAGGAAGTGCGCCACGCTCGCCGAGATCTTCTCCCGGTTCTGCGCCTACCAAGATGTCTCCAGTGCAGAAGGTAATTAAGACACATTGTTAATTGCACCTATATAACTTGCAATCGTACTAGGTCTAGGTTGCTTGCTGCATATTTTAAGGAGATTCCTCCGTATATGGCCAAACTTCAGCGTTTAACAACACCATGACTGAATCCCAACTTTATGTTGGTATTGATACGTGTCGAGCATAGAGCAGACGAGCATCGTACCGCAACTAATTATTTTTTGTACTGTTCGATTTCGTTCAGGTGCGGAGGAAGCAGACGAGCAGAGCCAGCACTGGAACCCATGGGTCCGTGCCCACGCTAGGATACAGCGCCTCGGGAGCCCTGCCACGCTGCCCGGCCGGGCGACCGTGGACGCGCTGGCCGCCACCAGCACCGCCCGGCAGATGGAGCGCGCCGTCCGCACGTCGGCCGTCGTGAAGCTTCTAAACCGCTCGCTTCTCGCCGGTGCGATCCATCCCGCGCGCCACCTGACGATCGCCCTCGGTGCCCGAAACGATGCCGCAGGCGCACACCTCCCGACCGCCTTCGCCGCGGCACTGCCGAGCAAGTCCGTCGTGTCCGATCTCCTCGACGCCATCGAGACAAGCCGGGCGGGCGCTCCTCGCCACGAGCTGGCCCGCCGGGGCAACGACGCGGGGTGGTGGAACCTCAACGTGGAGGGCGTCATGATGCTCCTCAGAGTCGTCCAGGCGATGCGGGGCCGGAAGCTGCAGGCCACACCTCTCGGTGTGGGTACGAAGAGACCGCACGACGAGGGGAACGGTGGTGCCGCGCACGATGGTCTGAGAGGTGGTGGCGGAGCTGCGTTCAAGGGCGGGGCGTCCCGGCGGTGGTGCGGCGGGAAGCAGAGGAAGCTCGGGAACACGGTGGGTGCGTGGGGAAGCTCCTGATGTGGGATTAGCGTTAGGTGTTCCCAAAGGGGAGCTGACATTACGAGGGATTGAGCAGGGTTTTAGGTTATTTGGAGACGGGGTTAATTAGCGTTAGTCCAAACTCTTAGATGCTTGTCTTAGTAGAACGGGTCAGTGTGTGCTACGACAAAAGGAAGTTCTTGCTTTAACCACTAGATCTGCAGCCTCTACATGAACTCCACAACACTGTATAACCATGTTATCTATATATCTGTAAAATTAGGCATTCTAGTACTAGCTGTTTATAAACAAGCGAGAGTTTGAACAAGCCGACTAATGCATTTTTTCTAGTGTGATTGTTTGAAGAATTGTCATACTGATCACCAAGTGAAGGAAATGTCGATTTTCCCCATCGCTTGAACAGCTATTACAGTATAATAATTAAAGGAAAATTAGTTTTTCGTGGATCAAGATTATAAGCTGCAAGCCTGCAAGGTAATAGCCAGGCAGTGTTCTTCTTGACAGAATGCACTTTACTGATTAGTAACCATCCATCGCGTGGAATACGTGATAAGCTCCCACGAACCAAACAACGATTAGTAACCATCCATGCACAGAATTGGCCTGATACATTCTGGAGCAGAGTAGGAAACAACACGCGAAACAGCATGGCTCATACTCACAGGACCTAGCTAGTTTGTGTGCAGCAACACTCAAAAGAACGCTCAACATATGCACCCATTTGTGCAGGCCGGTCCTGCCTTTTCAGTGGCCGGGGCAAACTGGAAAAAAATAGCCCATGGGTTGAGTTGTGGCCGAATTATGGGAATCACCTACTCTCCGACATGGGCGGAGCGCATTCCGCTCCGCTAGAAGGGAGAGTCGTGGACCGGCCCACCTACTCTCTCCATACTCCTCACTTTTCTTCTCTGTTTTTTTCTTCAGTTTTTATAGCAAAAATGCGTGATGAAAAAGATGAACACAAAAATCATTCCAAAAAAGTAAATTTATACTTCTAAAAATCTGATCATATTTGAATATAATTTTTTTAAATATGGACAATTTTAAAATGTGAACAATTTTCTAATCTGAACATGTATTTTAATTAAAAAAAGTCAATTCAAACATTTACCTCATTTTGAACGGTTTTATAATGTGAATAGAAATTTGCGGTGAACGGAAACGACTTCTGCATGATTTTAAAAGTGAATAAAAATGGTACAGAATATTGTTATATAAACTACACATAATATAAAGTACAAAAATACACAAATCCAGATAATACAACTACACAGAAAAAGAAGTACGCAACTACACATAACAGGAAGTATAAAAGTACACAAAAGTAAAAGTAAAGTACACTAACCGGATGTACGACTATACATAAACAGGAGTACAAAAAATAGTTATTCAAAACCTATCAAGATGGGTTCTAGTTTGAAGATCTCGAGTAGCTTAAAAATGAAAACGGTTCATAATTTAGATAAAAGGTTTTCAAGATATTTCATTTTCAAATTTGGATTCAAAAAATAAAAAGCAAAAAGGGGAAACCGCATGCTCCCGGAATGCATGCCCTCTTTCTCTCTAATACTCCACCACTTTCAATTTAATTGTAACACTTGGCATACATACAGACAACTAAAATTAAAACATGTGAGAACAAACCAACATTTGTCACGATTAAAACCATGTTGGAGTTACCTTTGCAAAGAGAACCATGTGCCCTCATGTGTGGTTTTAGTAATTAATGACAACCCCTATGGACTAATGTTTCCTTTGAGATATCTTTATAGATCTTGTCCATGGGAATGGTGAAGTTCATGTGTTGGACTCTAGAAGCTTATTTGATGACCAAGGTTCCATTCAAGGATGTATATGATGGATGGTCATGTGTTGAGTTCAACATGTTGCAAGTATGTCTTGACTCCTTCAAGACATCATATTAGCAAAAAAAAAAGATTGGAAGATAAAAGGTTGATCACACAAAGATACAAGATGTCCCAAGTGGGATCATGTATCTCTTGGGATGGTATGCACTTGTTCATATAGCTTTGTGAACTAACCCATGATATATGTGTGTGATATCTTTATGTGGGGTTAGGTATCTTCCCATGGGCTTGCATCAGATGAAGATTTCATATAGCTCGTGGAGGATGACGTCATGTGGTGATCGTCATCAAGGTTGAGATGTGCATGACCAAGAGAAGCTTTTGGAAGAGATTCTATGCTTGGAGCTTGCAATGGATACATGAAGACGGAGGTAAGCGAGACTCTCCCGTAATGGAGTATGGGGGGGGGGGGGGGGGGTATTTGGAGAATTCAGCAACCATGTGCTAGCAAGCGCAATCAAGAAAGGTGATCCACTTTTTTTTGCGAAGCACTAGCTTATATTAATTAGTCAACAGCAGGAACATCCTGCTGAATACAAGAGTTCAGAAAGGCCGGCACCTGGCCAAGCCAGACACAATCCGGCATTCCACAATAGGCATGTTTAGCAGTGAGATGAGTAGCAAAGTTTGCTTTACGGTTTACATAACTGAAGTTGAAACTATTAAAACTCTCACTAAGCTCTTGAATTTCAAGGAGAATAGGCAAGATAGTCACCCGGTTCTTCTTCCTCGTCTTCCATAACTCGATCAACCCCATGCAGTCCGTCTCCAAATGCACATTTGCAACATTTTGGCTTTGACACAGAAGAAGACCATCTCTGCAAGCATAAGCTTTGGTTGTGATTGCATTTTCCAACGTATCATACCACTTGGAACTAGCAGCAAGAAAAGCCCCATCTTCATTACGCAGGACCGCACCCGAGGCCCCCAAATGTTTCTCAACATCAAAGGCAGCATCAGTGTTGATTTTAACAAACCCCGGTGATGGGGCAGACCAGCTTACACAAACCTGAGGTGTCATCAGACCTTTTTTTGTTTTGGTCGACAACAGCAGATCATTAGCAGTGTCACGCGCCCATTTGCAAGCTTTCGCAAGCTCAATAGGCACAGTTCCATGACACCTTCCATTCCTTGCAGTCCAGATTGACCACATACCACACAAAATAGTCCAGATCCACTTGAAAAGATCAAGATAGTCATCATCTAGCTAAAGTGGAATGCTCAAGGCAAATGTATGATCTTGATAGGTTTTCTTGTCTACCGGTCTCGTGTTGTTATGGAGAGATCGGGTTATAGGATAGTTAGGCGTACTAGCCAGAGGGGCTCTCGAGTGAGTAACTTGATCGCATCTTTGTGAAGAGCTCAAACTTTGCATACTTGGCATATCATATTTCTTGGCTCTTATTTGGCTTTTATTCTAGTGAGGAATTAGAGCTTGGTTCATCTTCATGTCAAGCTCTAGTTCATCGAAAACGTTTTACTTCAGAAAACTTGTTGTGTTTTATCCATGTGAGGATTTAGAGCTTACTTCATCTCCATACTAAGCTCTAGTTCATCAAAAACGGATTTCATATGAATATCTTGTTGCGTTTTTTATGTTGAAGGTTTTACCGGTTTGCATGTGGAAGAAGTTTTCAAGGATCAAGAGAGAAGGATGATATGATGTGATCAAGAAGATGAAAGAGTCTAAGCTTGGGGATGTAGGAGATATGCCCTAGAGGCAATTAATAAAGAGTTTTATTTATCATATCTCATTTGTTCATAATACGTTTTTGTGTCATGCTACAACTGTATTAAGCGGAAACATTAATACACGTGTGATACGTAAAACAACCAGGTCCCCAGTAGTCTCTATTTGACTGGTTCATGGTGCAATTGATGATCGAGGTTTCCCGATCATGTGACATGGCGTCTATTTGACAATGAAGTCATATCGTTGGTAGAACGATGTGATGGACATACCCAATATTTATAGGACGTAGTCATTACGCCTTCGACCGTGAGATCTACTCTTATTGCTATTCCTGGAAGACACTTTGATTGCATCAAACGTCATATCTTACATAGTGTGACAATAAAGGTGTCCCTCTCGGGTGTCGGAAAGGAGTATGTTGAGGCGGGGGGTCAAGAGCGGGATTTTCCAGTCCCATAGCAGGATAGATACTCTAGGGCCCACTCGGTGAGATTATGTCAAACGAGCTTGCAAGCGTGTGACTAGGTCACCAGGACATAATATCATGGACGAGTAGAAGTTAGCAGTGTCGGTAACGAGATCAAGCTAGTTATGGAGATATCTATGAACGAGTCTCGGACACGCTAAGTATCGCATGGCAAAAGGTTTAAGACTCAGACGTCTAGGTTCGATTGGTAAAGTATTCGTTATCTCGCAGGGATTAATTCTGGGTATCCAAGGTCCACGAATTAGTCATTGATCGGAGAGGAGTCTCGATCATGTCTGGTGAGATAATCGAACCGCTAGCGTAACACACTTAAGGGGAGTCGACATTTTACCGGAAGAGAAAAATAGGAAAAGAGAGCACCGGGAACGTCCCGGGAAAGTTCCGATGGAGATCGGGCAGCGACGAAATAGTTTTCGGAGCCGGAATAAATTATGTAATATGTATTTAATATTAATTAGTGTAATTAATAGTTGAATATATTTTTATTTAATTTTTCCTGAATTTTTAAAGGCAAAAATCCCTAAATGGGCCTTCTTTGGCAAAGAGGCCCATGAGGGGGGGAGGAGTCCCCCCATGAGGAGGGGCTTGGTTCGGCCGGCCTAGGTGGGTCACATGGGGCCCACCCATGGCCGGCGCACCAACCATGGCCGGCTGGGGTGTGGGATTAGTCCCACACCGCCAGCCTGGCAAGGTGGGCAGCCCCCTGGCCTCCTATATATAGAGGGGTACCCCTGGCCTTTGAGGACACACCAATTCCTCTCTCTCTCTCCTTGGATCCCGTGACTCCCCAGTTTGGAGTTGCGCCAAGGATAAGTTTTCTCCAACATACGCACGCCGCCGCGCTGCTGGTCTCCTGGTCCCAGTCTTCCGCTGCTTCGTCTTTGGATCGGAGCCCGGAGTTCGTCGGCTTCACCGTACGTGTGTAACGCCCTCCCAGGCACCACGCTAGTGGTGCTAGAGGTCTGCTTCCTCTACACGGCATCGAAGTCTTCGTCGGCTTTTCGGTCTACAAGAGGTATGTGCACCGACCCCCTTTGTACTACTATATCTGCATAGTATAGATTCTGGCTAGTTTAAGGTTATCGCTGTTAGGAAATTTTTTGTTTTCTGCCTGCGATCCCCTTCAGTGGTATCAGAGCCGATCTATGCGTAGATATAGCTGTGCGCTAGCAGCACCCGTGTTTATCACGGGGACATCGTTCTTATTATTTGCTACCCTCTCGCGTGCACTTGAACTGCCGGCAGCATCGAGTTGATGAAGCGGCCCGGACCGACCTTACGCGTACGCTTACGCGAGACTGGTTCCACAACTGACATACGGCTGGTTCCGTATATGTGGCTGGCGGGTGTCTGTCTCTCTCTCTTTAGTTGGCTTTGCATTTTCAATGGAGGGCCCGAAAGAGATGAATAAATATGCAATTATTTGATCGTTGTTGTGGTCTTAGGTTCGTAGGTATGAAGCGGTTCTATTTACGACAGCCCCAAGCCACGTAAAATATGCAAAAGATAAATTAGAGGCGTCTAACTTTATTTTGCAGGGGCTATGTGATATGGTCAAGGTAAGTTTATTAAATTGTTTATGAACTGTTGGCGCGAAGGAGACCATCGGCGCAAGGACCATATCACATCGCATTACATTTGATGTTTTGAGTGCATCTTATATTGTGTGTATATATATATATATATAGTATATATTAGTTACACGGCGGTAGTTATATAAGATGATCCCTCCAAAATACCATTTGTGTTCTCCCTTCGACGTGCACCACCAAGAAAGTTCTACGTTATGAGGCAGGCCGTGACGATCGGGTGTCAGACATATCGTCGTTCGCATACAGTGGGTGTAAGCCATGTTGCACAAGCATTTACGTTGGAGGTTATTATGGCGAGCCTAGCATGTACAGACATGGCCTCGGAACAAGGTGACCGAAAGGTCGAGCATGAGTCACAAAGTTGTTGTGATTGACATTTCGATGTCTACCTTTGAAGTTGTGTTGCCGGCTCTGATGATGAGGGGTTGCGCAATGGATTAGGGTCGTGTAATCACTAAAGCGATGAGAGGGATATTCGTTTTGAGTGGGAGTTCTTATAGTTATTTTCGAAAATAATTGAACTCAAAAAATTTATGAACAAAGTCTTATGTTTTGCAAATTCCATTGTAGATGTCTCGCCCCTCCTTTAACCTAGGCCTGTTCCTTGAGAAAGAAAAGCTTAAGACCAATGGGTCAAACTTCATGGCCTGGTTCCGCAACCTGAGGATCCTCCTCACTCCCCACAGGGTGGCTTACGTGATTGAAGCCCCCCTGGGTGACCCTCCGGCAGATAATGCCTCCGACGATGAGACGAAGGTCTTTCAGACCAAGTCGGATGATTCCTCCTTTGTCCAGAGTGGCATGCTCTATGCCATGGAAGCCGACCTGCAGAAGCGCTTTGAGAAGATGAGTGCCTTCGAGATAATTTCTGATCTCAAGGCTGTCTTTGCGCCGTAGGCTAAGGCTGAGAGATATGAAGCTTCCAAGCTTTTCTTCTCAGCCCAGATGGAAGAGCACGGCAATATAAGTGAGCACTTGGCCAATATGTTTGGCAGCGTTCAGCTCCTGAAAGATCTGGGATATGTGATCCCAGAAGAGCTGGTTATTGATAGGGTGCTGTTGTCGCTGCCCCCTAGCTATAAGGACGCCATCATGAACTACGACATGATTGGGACATCAAAATCCCTGTCGGAAATTCTTATGATGCTCAACATGGCCGAATTGGAAATCAAGATGGACAAGATAGTGGTAACCATCAGACCCCTGGAAGCGCAACTGCCCAAGTGTCTAGAAGATAAGAAGGCCGGCAAGATTGCCGGAAAAGAGAAAGATATATTTGATATACATGTTATTGATGTGTACCTTACCTGCGCCCGTAGCAACACCTGGGTATTTGATACTGGTTTTGTTGCTCATATTTGTAACTCTCAGGAGGAGTTGCGGAATAAGCGGCGCCTGGCAAAGGACGAGGTGACGATGCGCGTCGGCAACGGATCAAGAGTTGACGTGGTGGCTGTCGGCACACTCCCTCTACATCTACCATCGGGATTAGTTTTGGTTCTGAATAAGTGTTATTTTGTACCGACCTTGAGTGTAAACATTATCAGTGGGTCTTGCTTGTTGCAAGACGGATATTCGTTCAAATCAGTATCAAGTGGTTGTGCTATTTCAATGAATGATATCTTTTATGTTAATGCTCCCGAGAGTAATGGTTTATTCTTGTTGAATCTCAATCGTGGTACTCACATCCATAGCATAGATGACAAGAGGATTAAACTTAGTAGCGATACCGCCATGTATATATGGCATTGCCGTCTCGGTCATATTGGTATAAAGCGCATGAAGAAACTCCATGCCGATGGACTTCTGGACTCGTTGGATTTTGGATCCCTCGACACATGCGAACCATGCCTTATGGGCAAGATGACCAAGACACCGTTCAATGGTTTCATGGAACGGGCGTCGGACTTATTGGGAGTCATACATACAGATGTGTGTGGACCAATGAGCGTGTCGACACGCAATGGTTATCGTTATTTTGTCACCTTCACCGATGACTTGAGTAGATATGGGTATATCTATTTGATGAAACACAAGTCTGAAACATTTGAAAAGTTCAAAGAATTTCAAAGTGAAGTTGAAAATCAACTCAACAAGAAAATCAAGCACCTTCGATCCGATTGTGGTGGCGAATATTTGAGTTTTGAGTTTGGCACACATCTGAAAGCCTGTGGCATCGTGCCGCAGCTTACGCCAGCTGGAACGCCGCAACGCAACGGTGTGTCCGAGCGACGTAATCGTACCCTATTAGATAGCGTCCGATCTATGATGTCTCTTACCGACTTGCTTGTATCTTTTTGGGGGTATGCGTTAGAAACAGCCGCATTCATTTTAAATAGGGCTCCGTCCAAATCCGTAGCAACGACACCGTATGAGATATGGCATGGCCAGAAACCTAAGTTGTCGTTCCTGAAGGTCTGGGGTTGTGAGGCGTATGTTAAGAAACTACAGCCCGACAAACTCGAACCGAAATCGGAGAAAGTCGTCTTTGTAGGGTATCCGCGGGAAACCATAGGATACACCTTCTACAACCAAGCTGAGGGCAAAACGTTTGTCGCGAAGAACGGTACCTTTCTGGAGAAAGAGTTTCTCGCCAAAGGAGTAAGTGGGAGGAAAATAGACCTCGACGAGATCGTTGATCCTGAACTCGAAATTGCGAGTGGCGCAATGGAAGCTGTTCCGGAAACGTCCTCCGCAGATGGAGTGGGAGAAGATGTCGAGGGTGCTTCTACCTCGTAGGTCAGGGAGATCTCGGATCGCCCCTGAATGGTATGGCAACATGGTTTGCACCGTCATGTTGATTGAACAAGACGAACCTACGAACTACAAAGAGGCTATGGCTAGTCCTGAGTCCGAGAAATGGCTTGAAGCCATGAAATCCGAAATAGGATCCATGTATGATAACAAAGCATGGACTTTGATGGAGATTCCCGAAGGGCGCCAGGCCGTCGAGAATAAATGGATCTTTAAGAAGAAGACTGATGCTGATGGTAATGTGACCGTCTATAAAGCTCGGCTTGTCGCAAAGGGTTTCCGACAAGTTCATGGGATTGACTACGATGAAACGTTTTCACCGGTAGCGATGCTAAAGTCTATTCGGATTTTGCTAGCACTAGCCGCATATTATGACTATGAGATATGGCAAATGGATGTCAAAACAGCCTTCCTAAATGGTAACATTGAGAAAGAGTTGTATATGGTACAACCTGAAGGTTTTGTCGATCCAGAAAATGCTGGCAAGGTATGCAAGCTTCAGCGTTCCATTTATGGACCGAAGCAAGCATGTCGGAGCTGGAATCTTCGCTTTGATGAGGTGATCAAAGATTTTGGATTTGTCCAAAGTAGCGAAGAGACCTGCATTTACAAGAAAATGAGTGGGAGCTCAGTTGTGTTCCTAGTACTATATGTTGATGATATACTACTAATAGGGGATAATGTGGAACTTCTGAATAGCGTTAAGAAATATTTAAACAGTAAATTTTCAATGAAGGACTTAGGAGAAGCTGCATACGTTTTAGGCGTTAAAATCTATCGTGATAGATCAAGACGTCTATTAGCGTTAAGTCAGAGTACTTATATTGACAAGATACTGAAACGGTTCGGTATGGAGACGGCAAAGAAGGGTTTTCTGCCGGTTGTCAAGAATAAGGTATTGAGCAAGGCTCAGTGTCCGGTGACGGAACATGATAAAGCCGAAATGGCTAAACATCCTTATGCTTCAGCCATAGGATCGATCATGTATGCCATGTTAAGTACTCGACCTGATGTAGCATTGGCTCTTAGTTTGACGAGCCGGTTCCAAAGTAATCCTGGAAAGGATCATTGGGTAGCTGTTAAAAGCATTCTTAAGAATCTCAAGCATACAAAGGAAATGTTCCTTGTGTATGGGGACTGTGAGGAAGAACTTGGCGTAACACGTTACGTTGATGCAAGTTTCTGCTCAGACCCAGATGACTCCAAGTCACAGACAGGATATGTTTTCAAGGTGAACGGAGGCGCTGTATGCTGGAGGAGTGGGAAGCAACCCATCGTGGCCCAATCTACAATGGAATCGGAGTACATTGCTGCTTCTGAAGCCGCGAATGAAGCTGTGTGGCTGAGGAAGTTCATCATCGAGCTTGGAGTGTTCCCTAGCGCGCAAGACCCCGTGACCCTCTACTGCGACAATACGGGTGCCATTGCTAACGCGAAGGAACCAAGGTCTCACTCGACTGCCAAACACATACTCCGACGCTTCCATGTGATACGACAGTACGTACAAGGAGGTGAAGTGAAGATTTGCAAAATACATACGGATCTGAATGTGGCAGATCCTTTGACGAAGCCTCTCCTGCTTGACAAGCACGTGAAACACCAAGATGCTATGGGTGTCCGGCTTTTACCAAGTTGTAAACTAGATTAAGTTGTACTCTAGTGCAAGTGGGAGACTGTAGGAGATATGCCCTAGAGGCAATTAATAAAGAGTTTTATTTATCATATCTCATTTGTTCATAATACGTTTTTGTGTCATGCTATAACTGTATTAAGCGGAAACATTAATACACGTGTGATACGTAAAACAACCAGGTCCCCAGTAGCCTCTATTTGACTGGTTCATTGTGCAATCGATGATCGAGGTTTCCCGATCATGTGACATGGCGTCTATTTGACAATGAAGTCATGTCGTTGGTAGAACGATGTGATGGACATACCCAATATTTGTAGGACGTAGTCATTAGGCCTTCGACCGTGAGATCTACTCTTATTCATATTCCTGGAAGACACTTTGATTGCATCAAACGTCATATCTTACATAGTGTGACAATAAAGGTGTCCCTCTCGGGTGTCGGAAAGGAGTATGTTGAGACGGGGGGTCAAGAGCGGGATTTGTCAGTCCCATAGCAGGATAGATACTCTAGGGCCCACTCGGTGAGATTATGTCAAACGAGCTTGCAAGCGTGTGACTAGGTCACCAGGACATAATATCATGGACGAGTAGAAGTTAGCAGTGTCGGTAACGAGATCAAGCTAGGTATGGAGATATCTATGAACGAGTCTCGGACACGCTAAGTATCGCATGGCAAAAGGTTTAAGACTCAGACGTCTAGGTTCGATTGGTAAAGTATTCGTTATCTCGCAGGGATTAATTCTGGGTATCCAAGGTCCACGAATTAGTCATTGATCGGAGAGGAGTCTCGATCATGTCTGGTGAGATAATCGAACCGCTAGGGTAACACACTTAAGGGGAGTCGACATTTTACCGGAAGAGAAAAATAGGAAAAGAGAGCACCGGGAAAGTTCCGATGGAGATCGGGCAGCGACGAAATAGTTTTCGGAGCCGGAATAAATTATGTAATATGTATTTAATATTAATTAGTGTAATTAATAGTTAAATATATTTTTATTTAATTTTTCCTGAATTTTTAAAGGCAAAAATCGCTAAATGGGCCTTCTTTGGCAAAGAGGCCTATGAGGGGGGGAGGAGTCCCCCCATGAGGAGGGGCTTGGTTCGGCCGGCCTAGGTGGGCCACATGGGACCCACCCATGGCCGGCGCACCAACCATGGCCGGCTGGGGTGTGGGATTAGTCCCACACCGCCAGCCTGGCAAGGTGGGCAGCCCCCTGGCCTCCTATATATAGAGGGGTACCCCTGGCCTTTGAGGACACACCAATTCCTCTCTCTGTCTCTCTCCTTGGATCCCGTGACTCCCCAGTTTGGAGTTGCGCCAAGGATAAGTTTTCTCCACCATACGCACGCCGCCGCGCTGCTGGTCTCCCGGTCCCAGTCTTCCGCTGCTTCGTCTTTGGATCGGAGCCCGGAGTTCGTCGGCTTCACCGTACGTGTGTAACGCCCTGCGAGGCACCACGCTAGTGGTGCTAGAGGTCTGCTTCCTCTACACGGCATCGAAGTCTTCGTCGGCTTCATCGACAACGCTTGTGCAGGAGCGTAATCCCCGCTTTTCGGTCTACAAGAGGTATGTGCACCGACCCCCTTCGTACTGCTATATCTGCATAGTATAGATTCTGGCTAGTTTAAGGTTATCGCTGTTAGGAAATTTTTTGTTTTCTGCCTGCGATCCCCTTCAGGGGATGCCCCCGTGGGTCACCCAAGCATATTTCAAGAAGACTCAAGCGTCTAAACTTGGGGATGCCTTGGGCATCCCCTTCTTCATCAACAAACTATCAGGTCATCTCTAGTGAAACTATATTTTAATTCCGTCACATCTTATGTGATTTACTTGAAGCGTCTGTTTGTTTTTGTTTTTGTTTTTGTTATTTTCATTCTCTGAATAAAATGGATCCTAGCATTCTTTTGTGGGAGAGAGACACGCTCCGCTTTTTCTTATGAATACTCGTATTCTTCACTTATATTTGTTGAGTATTCTTCTATGTTACTTCAATACTTTCAACTCTTGTTTTTCATGCATCTCTTGTTTAGAGCTGTTAGTTCTCTTATGTTATACTCGCTTGCTTCATTGTTAAATACTTGGAGAGTTTATGTTTAAATAAGTTGATTGGTGTTTGGTTGGAAACAGAAAATGCTAAATGTGGTAGATGGTATAATGAAAAGATATACATGCTCTTATGGATTGTTATCTTGTATGTTGTGGTGCTTGGCAATTGTTTTGAGCTCTCAAGTAGATCATGTTTAAGCTTTTACATCATGTAGTTAAAACCTATTAGTGAAGAACTACCGTAAAACTTGTTGAAATTTGGTTTGCATGTTTGGTATCTCTAAGGTCTAGATATTTTCTAGTAAAACTGTTTGAACAACAAGGAAGACAATGTAGAGTTTTATAATACTTGCAATATGTTTTTATATACGTCTTGTTGTCATAGTTTATACTTGTGTTTGCTTCAAATAACCTTGCTAGCCAAAGCCTTATATTGAGAGGGAATGCTTCTCGTGCATCCAAAACCTTGAGCCAAAACCCATGCCATTTGTGTCCACCATACCTACCTACTACATGGTATTTCCTGCCATTCCAAACAAATACTTCGTCTGCTGCCTTTTATTCAAAACGTATTATCCCTTATTTGTGTCAATGTTTATTAGCTCATGAGGAAGTATGTGGTGTTACGGATATCAACCTTGTCATTTGCTTTTAGACAGACTTTCACCGACCGTAGTAGTGGCATATACACCGCTTATCCATTAACTTTGCAAAAAGAGCTGGCAAATGGGGTGCCCAGTCCCAATTAATTACAACTTTAACCGCTGCATTCTCTTCACATTTTTGCCCTGATCTAATCAGCCAAGCAATAATACCAGTTTTTAATTGCATGTGTAAACAAAAGAGATAAGATGGATGATCTGCCTTGCTGGTAGAAATAACGTCCTTCAATGGGAGCCGCTCTTGAAAGTCTGGTTGACAAGGGGGGTAGAGTGTCCATTACCATTCGTTGACAACGACAAACACCACTCAAAAACTTACTTTTATGCTCTCTATATGATTTCAAAAACCTATAAAAACTAAAGAGCTCTAGCACATGTTTGTATCCCTGCTTCCCTCTGCGAAGGACCTATCTTTTACTTTATGTTGAGTCAGTTTACCCACTTCTTTCTATCCCCGAAGCAAACACTTGTGTCAACTGTGTGCAACAATTCTTATATGCTTACTTATTGCACTTGTTATATTTCTTTGTGTTGACAACTATCTATATGATATACATGTTCAAAGTTGAAAGCCAATGCTGAAACTTATATCTTCCTTTGTGTTTCTTCAATACTCTTTTACTTAGAAACTATTGCTTTATGAGTTAACTCTTATGCAAATCTTTTTTATGCTTGTTTGAAAGTACTATCCATGAAAAGTTTTTACTTATATGATGTAGTTGTTTACTCCTTGTCTATTTGTTAGCAAACTATAGATCATTGCCTTGAGTCACTTCATTCAAAACATGAGCTTTACATTATTATAAGATCAAGATTGTGTGAAAGCATGTCACTTCAGAAATTATTCTTGTTATCGTTTTACCTACTCGGGACGAGTAGAACTAAGCTTGGGGATGCTTGATACGTCTCAAACGTATCTATAATTTCTTATATTCCATGCTTATATTATACCCATTGCTACATATTTTAAATACACTTTATATGGTTTTTATGCATTTTCTGGGACTAACATATTAACAAGATGCCACAGTGTCAGTTCCCTGTTTTCTGCTGTTTTTTGTTTCAAAAAAACTGTTAAGGAAATATTCTCGGAATTGCACGAAACAAAAGCCAAAGTCCCTATTTCCCCGGAAGCATCCAGAAGACCGAAGAGGCGTCGAGGAGGGGCCACAGGGCGCCCACACCTGGTGGAGGCGCCCCCCCCCCCCCCACTCCCCCTGCGCGCCACCATATGGTGTGGGGCCCACGACCCTCCACCGACGTTGCCCTTTCGCCTATTTATACCCCTCGACGGGAAAACCCTAAGTACCCGAACACTTTTCCAGAAAACATTACAGAGCCGCCGCCGCCGTTAACCCTAGTTCGGGAGGGTTCAGAATCTCTTCCCGACACCCTGCCGGAGAGGGGAATCATCACCGGAGTGTTCTACATCACCATGCCCACCTCCGGACTGATGCGTGAGTAGTTCATCCTTGGACTACGGGTCCATAGCAGTAGCTAGATGGTTGTATTCTCCTATTGTGCCATCATGTTTAGATCTTGTGAGCTGCCTATCATGATCAAGATCATCTTTATGTAATGCTACATGTTGTGTTTGCGGGGATCCGATGAATAATTGAGTACTATGTCATTTGCTTCATTATAAATTATGTAAGTGCGTTATTTATGATCTTGCATGCTCTCCGTTACTAGTAGATGCTCTGGCCAAGTAGATGCTTGTGACTCCAAGAGGGGGTATTTATGCTCGATAGTGGGTTCATGTCTTCATTTAATCTGGGGGAGTGACAACAACCTCTAAGATTGTGAATGTACTGTTGCTACTAGGGATACAACAGTAGTTCTTTGTCTAAGGATAATTGTGCTACTTACATTACACACTTTACTTAATGCAATAATCTGTTGCTTGCAACTTAATACTGAAAGGTGTTGCGGAAACTATCCTGAAGGTGGATTATTAGTCATAGATGCAGTTGGATAACGGTCTATGTATCATGTTGTAATGCCCAAATGAATCTCACACTAGACACCATGACTAGTATATGCATCATTATGCAGTTCTTTATTCTGTCAATTGCCCAGCTGTAATTTTTTTACCCTCATGTGTATGCTATTATTATTTATGGAGAGACACCACTAGTGAGCTGTGGACCCCGGTCCTTTTTCTTTACATTGATAATACAACCTACTGCAAAACTGTTACTTTCATTCTCTACAAACAAACATCATTTTCCACACTATACGTCTAATCCTTTGTTACAGGAAGCCAGTGAGATTGACAACCTCACTGTTGAGTTGGGGCAAAGTATCTTGGTTGTGTTGTGTGCATGTTCCACGTCAGCTACACGCCAAGCTCTTTCCTGGCGCCGTTGACACCTTCAGAACGTCTTCATCTCCTACTGGTTCGATAACCTTGGTTTCATAACTGAGAGAAATTTGCTGCTGCACTACTTCATACCTTCCTCTTGGGGTTTCCCAACAACACCACCTTGTGCATCAAATATCCGATCCAAACTGGACCGGAATATCCGATCCGTACAGTTTTTCTCCAAAACTTTGGCTAAGAAAAAGAAGGAAAGTGGTACTGGACCTGGTCGGAGATTTGACTCGGAAATTTCACTTTTGGGCGGAATTTCCAGTCATTCGGAATATCCGGGCAACCGAATTGACCTTGAAAAGCTTGACCTCTCAATTCCTCCATTGATTCTTCCATATTCTTGAGGGAAAAGTGAGAGGAGATCTAGATCTACAATCCCACCAATCCATCTCTCCTCTAAGTGAGGTGAACCTAGTGGATCTAGATCTTGGAGTTCATTTGTTGTTGTTCTCCTTTGTTCTTCCTCTTCTCCCCCATAAGTATTAGTTGCTTTTGGTGAGATTTGGCAGTGAAGGATTTGACTCTTTGTTCTTCCTCTCTTATTCTCCCATAAGAATTCATTGCTTTGTTGAAATTTGAGAGTGAAGAATTTGAGCACTTCGTGTGCTCTTGCTATTGTATCTTGCATCGGTTTGAGCTCTCCACGAGGATTCGTGGTGGTGAAATGCGTGAGCTTGTTACTCTTGGGTCATTGGACCCTAAACGCCTTTTGTGGCCGGCTGTGGCCAAGACCTTTTGTGGTCACTTGGGAGCCCCCAATTAAGTTGTGGGTGTGTGTGCCCAAAATTGTTGTAAGGGATTCGATTTCCGCCCAAAAGGGGATCAATAGTAGAAGATGAACCAAACCTTTTGTGGTGCGGTTCATCGGAGAATAAGGTGAGTCTATTGTGGCGTTGAGACCGACCTGTGGTGGTGAAATGCGTGAGCTTGTTACTCTTGGGTTAAAGTAAAACTCTAGTTTTATTCCGACTTTATCAAGCATACAAGAATATTCGGGTCCATCTTGGACCGGATAATCCGGCTCCTCAGAAAAAGTTTTAAATCGCCTATTCACGCCCCCCCCCCCCCCCCCCCCCTCTAGGCGACGTGTCTCCTTTAAATTACCTCATTTCCAAAGACCTAGGAAGAAAGACCAAGTAATAAATATCGCTAACACAAAACACTCGTTTTTTGGACAAATTAAATACTTGAGATGATCTTTCTCACAGGATTCATGCAACATTTTTTCTCTTTAATAACCTCAAACATACGAGGGAGGAACTGAATTGTATTTCTCGAAAAGATATGGAGACATTGTATTACAAAAATTAGAGTTTAGTGTGATCTTGTATTGAAAGAAAGATGGAGTACATGAAGTAGCCAGCAATGGCATAGCATAATAAAATGTAAAAAAAAATGATGTTAAGTCACATTCTTCCATGGAACAACCTTTACGAACAGAGCACACACTCATCCTGCCATCGTCAGGTCTAGAAAATTAATTCATCGTAGGTGTTGCGTCAAATGTATTAAAGGCGCAAAAATATAATGCCTACAAAATAGAGAGAATTAAATGGGTCGTTGCTGGATTCGACCAATGAAGGCCAGTTCCTAAGATTTCACCCTGGCATGAAGTTATTTCCAGTGACCACCTCAATCGGATCTTCTTACGATGTGCTCTGCCAAAAACCAAGGTGGTGTCCTCCAGAGAAGCCCGTTCATGGGACGCCTCTACCGGAACTTTCTTAGAACACGCACCGACACGTCGCTGATCTAACACATTTTACCAAATCAATAACCCTCCACCAAGACCACACGGGACGAAGAGGGCCAACAACCTCCAATGGAGAGAAAAAAAAGGCATCTGCACTCATGATTGTATTGGTTATAAAGTCAAAACAAATAGGGGAAAAGTAACACATTTACTTAATTAACAACTTATAAGACCTTACTATTACTCCTTACGTTTTACAATATAAAATGTTTAAGCCATTTTTCAAATTCATATGTATACACATGTATGATACATGTTTTAGTATACATGTGCAGTCATTTTAATTCGAATCTAGACTATGTGTTACAATCTAAAACATTTTATATTGTGAAACGGAAGGAGTATATGTTATAAACGATGGAGACACCCGTGGGCAGCCACCAGCCAGCTCAACTATTAGTGATAATGGAACAACATGATCAAGAAACGGAAACAAAAGATAAATGTTACGCAAGGCCAAAGCAGGCACCTACGTCATGATAGATGCATGATTTGCTATAACGAAGGGCCACCTAGGTGTAGATCAATGTGCGCGTCCTCTCAGACTTTAGGCTAAATTACGGAGTACTGTTTGTGACCATGGTATGTTTATCCTTGATGATAACTCCTTGAAGATAAAGATTTGGTGATAACTGATAGGCCCTCATAGGTTCCTCTCCTATATCCAGACGATCCTTTTAGTCGATTAGATGTTTAGATGGGAAAACAATTCGGCGAGAGGAGCTGGATGGATTTGTATGTGCACCGCTTTTTCGCCAATTAATTAACAGCGTCTCCGTGATCAACCCCTACACACCGAGCATATATGTTGTCGTCAGCTCCCTGAAAACGGAGCCCTTTTTTGCATTCACTGTAACCATCTAGGACACTGTACCCTTAATCTGCAGTTAACAGTGACTTGAGGCTTTCCGGCAAAGAAAGACTCGAGGCATTCGGCATCCTACTACCCAAGAAACTAACATAGTAGGCTTTGTTTCCACGGACAAGGTCGAACCCGGCCCATACAGTCAAATGGAGCATCCGATCATTTTCCTTGTCCATCCCAGCAGAGTGGGCACACCTCATCCACCAAAATAATCATTGGTCAATGAATGAATCAATTGACATGCCCTGTATAATTGGCACGATTATAACTGATCCAGATAAATCATTGAATTAAACTTGGGCTCCCAAATGCAAAATTTCCACATAGTCGGTCATGCAAAATAGGATGTGGACATACGAGCACCTTCAACATAGAAGATGGCAAAATTGGGGAAATTGTCATCTTTCTAATGAAGTACCAAAATCGACCGCTTGCATCTTCTTCAAGTATCCGTACAGCTCACTGATTTCGACGGCAGTTCTCTAGTGGAGTGGCTTTCAGGACACCAACCCGATACAATGGATCAACGATGCAAGTGTCATGGAATGGTGTACAAAATTAGTTTAGGAAAATGGTCGGTCACCCGGGCTAGGAAAACGATGGCTACATGGTTGTCACATGGGAAATTTGGAAAGAGCGAAATGCAGGGAATTCTGAAATCACACCAATACCTATAATATCAGCAAAATTTAAAGATGAGGCCAATTTGAGGGGATTGATGGGGTATTTCTTTTAAACAGTACCGGAGAGTAGGTCATTATCCTAGGATGTGTTCCTAAGCGTTTGTTTCCCAAATCACTAAAATCGTCATTCTTACTTAATGAAAATAACAATCCTTTTGCCTTGTATAAAAAATGACCGAGCCGTACAATTTACCATTCAAAATATTCAACGGTCTAAACGACGATAATAAGTCGGCAATGACATCCACCACCCATGAACCAAAACCCATCCAAATTCACCCTCCACGCCACTCCATCACATCTTTCCACCCGGGACAAAAAACAATTGCAGCCATTCTAGCGTCGCCATCTCCAATGTGGAATCCAACTCGTCGCCGAAGAGGCAGGCACATCATCACCGTCAACACCACGCGTGTTCGTCGTAGATTCCATTTGGCCTGGTAGCTAGCGAGCTGGCTAGCTAGTGGTGGCGCCTCCCTTTCATGTGGTTTGCCTGGGCTAGCTCCGGCTCCAGAGCACAACCACAAGTGCATGCACAGATATTATCCCCAAATGGTAAGAAAAAACATGTAGGCACGCACACATCGATCATCGATCGACATGCATTGTATATTATCCAAGATTCCGCTCCACTTGTGTGCTTGCTATCTCCTTTCTGATGTGGTTTTGCTATCTCCTTTCTGATGTGGGAGTGGCCAATGGTTGTGCAAGATTGCATCGCTTCGCCATCAGGCCAAACCTAGTGCGCCTTTACCACTGGCAAATATCGCCTCCCCGGCCGTTAATCATTGTTTGATGCGCGTGTTGTTGCTGTATTAATCGCTAGCGGCACTTGTTCCATCGAGTATTCACTACGGGAATCACTAGGAGTGCCGACGGCATTTGCCGTCGGCCTCACCACGGCTACCTTCGGCGTAGTGGTGCGCCGACGGCCACCGTCAGCCTAGCGTCGTCGGCGTATAATCCATCGACGTAGCTCCGTTACCTTCGGCGTAGTTTTTGCCGTCGGGCTCATAGCTACGCCGACGGCATTGCCCTCGGCCTAGCTCCGTCGGCCTAGCTTTACCAAACAGTTTCAGAAAAAAAAATTCAAAAAAAATATATTTTTTTGAATTTTTTTCCTGTTTTATTACTATTTCAATTACAATTTAGTCATATATTTAATATCATATCACACACTTAAGCAAAGGTCAAACTATACACCATTAGTCAAACTTACCAGACGGTCACCCATCCTCAGATTGCTTCAGGCAAAGCACGCTTAACTATTGAGTTCTATTCAAATGAGATTCCAATTGAGATGTCATTCCTTGATGTAATTAGTATGATATCAATCATATATTAACCCTCATTCATGATATTACACTTTTTAATCTTTAAATTTTCAAAAATAAGATTTGAATGAACAAAATAACTATGTTTAATAATACTTGAGTAATAATAATAATAATCAATTATTTTACTTTAGTTTTGTCTTTTCCATTTAATAAGAAATAATTCATATCTTCATATTTATATATCGGAATTTACTAAATAAAATGTCTATATCGATCATAAAAATGAGAGGAATCCAAATATGACATCCATGTCATCATTTGCATAATGAATAATGTCATACATTATAATGGTCATACATTGGTCATTTGGCTTGAAACTTATGCATGTTTGTAGATGATTGACATTTTTGTGAAGTTTTGTTTTGAAAAGTTTGCCAAAACTCAAGTTTATCATTTTTCCTATAAACTAGTACACGTAAAAGGACTCCATGCCAAAGGGTTTCTTTTTTTGAGTACTTTTTCATATTTATTCATTTCTTTCAAAAAACGGTCAAAATGGAGAGCATGGCTATTCATCAAAAGTGGTCGAATTTTCCAAAACTATTGACGGTTCTATATTGTAACCACTACTTGTGTACCTTAAAATTATTTTTGTAAGAATTTCAGAGCAAACTATCACACAGTTGTAGTTCAAATTTGAATTACTTTCGGAAAATTGACATAAAGTCAATTAAAGAGGCGAATTTAGATAGAAAGCAAGGAAAATCCTCATATTCAGGTATTATCCATCAAATATGTACTACTTTTTGTGAAAATTAAATGGGTGTCATTTTGGACCATATTTTATGTACTTGCTTCACAAAAAAAGTCATTTTTGGCACTTAAAAAATGAAAAATGATATTTCTAAAAAAAAATTGAAAATCGCTTCGGCGACGTTGTTTCCCATACCATGGCACACATATTTGCTGAATATGAGCACTTTATCACAAACTATGACATGATAATGGTCATACATTGGTCATTTGGCTTGAAACTTATGCATGTTTGTAGATGATTGACATTTTTGTGAAGTTTTGTTTTGAAAAGTTTGCCAAAACTCAAGTTTATCATTTTTCCTATAAACTAGTACACGTAAAAGGACTCCATGCCAAAGGGTTTCTTTTTTTGAGTACTTTTTCATATTTATTCATTTCTTTCAAAAAAACGGTCAAAATGGAGAGCATGGCTATTCATCAAAAGTGGTCGAATTTTCCAAAACTATTGACGGTTCTATGTTGTAACCACTACTTGTGTACCTTAAAATTATTTTTGTAAGAATTTCAGAGCAAACTATCACACAGTTGTAGTTCAAATTTGAATTACTTTCGGAAAATTGACATAAAGTCAATTAAAGAGGCGAATTTAGATAGAAAGCAAGGAAAATCCTCATATTCAGGTATTATCCATCAAATATGTACTACTTTTTGTGAAAATTAAATGGGTGTCATTTTGGACCATATTTTATGTACTTGCTTCACAAAAAAAGTCATTTTTGGCACTTAAAAAATGGAAAATGATATTTCTAAAAAGAATTTTGAAAATCGCTTCGGCGACGTTGTTTCCCATACCATGGCACACATATTTGCTGAATATGAGCACTTTATCACAAACTATGACATGATAATGGTCATACATTGGTCATTTGGCTTGAAACTTATGCATGTTTGTAGATGATTGACATTTTTGTGAAGTTTTGTTTTGAAAAGTTTGCCAAAACTCAAGTTTATCATTTTTCCTAGAAACTAGTACATGTAAAAGGACTCCATGCCAAAGGGTTTCTTTTTTTGAGTACTTTTTCATATTTCTTCATTTCTTTCAAAAAACGGTAAAAATGGAGAGCATGGCTATTCATCAAAAGTGATCGAATTTTCCAAAACTATTGACGGTTCTATGTTGTAACCACTACTTGTGTACCTTAAAATTATTTTTGTAAGAATTTCAGAGCAAACTATCACACAGTTGTAGTTCAAATTTGAATTACTTTCGAAAAATTGACATAAAGTCAATTAAAGAGGCGAATTTAGATAGAAAGCAAGAAAAATCCTCATATTCAGGTATTATCCATCAAATATGTACTACTTTTTGTGAAAATTAAATGGGTGTCATTTTGGACCATATTTTATGTACTTGCTTCACAAAAAAAGTCATTTTTGTCACTTAAAAATGGAAAATGATATTTCTAAAAAGAATTTTGAAAATCGCTTCGGCGACGTTGTTTCCCATACCATGGCACACATATTTGTTGAATATGAGCACTTTATCACAAACTATAACATGATAATGGTCATACATTGGTCATTTGGCTTGAAACTTATGCATGTTTGTAGATGATTGACATTTTTGTGAAGTATTTGAAAAGATCGGTATGACACCTAGAGGGGGGGGGGGGGGGGTGAATAGGTGCTAATTCAAATTTTAGTTCTTTTTCAATTTAAGGCTTGACACGAAATGTAAATTCTCTAGATATGCAACTACGGTGAATTTACCTATATGACAAGCTATCAACTAAGCAAGATACGAGGTAAAGGCGGTAAACAAGGATAGAGGTAACCGAAGTGAAAGCACGAGACGACAAGGATGTATTCCCGAGTTCCTCCCTTCAATGGGAGTACGTCTCGTTGGAGAGGTGTGAACCAACACAATGGTTCAACGGCCACAAAGGCCTCACCCAAATCTCCGGTGAACCGCACCACAAAGGTTTGGTTCACTTTCCACTATCGGAATCCTTCGAGGCGGAATCCGGAGCCTTTACAACAACGATTCGGGGCACGACCCACAAAGGGCTTGGGGGCTCCCGAACAGCTAAAATCTGTCACAAAGACAATAGGTAAGTACAACAATGGGCTAGGTTTTCCTAGTGGAAACCCTAGCTAATGGTCCCTCAAGTAAATGAGGGGGAAATGAAGAACGGCTCGGTGAAGATGTAGATCAAGGCCTTCTCCTTCAATCCTCCAAAGATCAACGAGTTTGGACGGAGGGATTGGGAGATCTAGTGATTCTTGGACTTGCAACAATGGTGTTTTTCCTTTTCTGGTCGAGCTAGTTGGCTGGAGGAAGGGGGAGGTGTATTTATACCCATCCCCAAAAGATAGCCGTTGCAGTCCACTTAGACCGGAGACTCCGGTCCTGGAGGGACGGAGACTCCGGCCAGGCCGGAGACTCCGGTCCCTGAGGCCGGAGACTCCGGTCTCCAGAGGCGGAGACTCCGGTGTCACTCCGGACCCCCATCAGAGAGTGCCGTCCTTGGCTCTCTTTTCGTCGAAAAGCATGGGACCGGAGACTCCGGCCCCTGAGCCCAAAATGGCCGGAGACTCCGGCCTGAGCAGATGAACTGCTCAAACAGGCGATCTAAATGACGGTTTCTTTTATCTTTCCTGCACACTCAATACACTATCAGGTACATAAAATCTAGGTTTGTCGTCTAACACACAAAACACATGGGGATACACAAAAATGTTCTTTCAATCTCCCCCTTTTTGGTGTTAGATGACAACACTAGGATTTGCAATAAGACATAATTCACAAATGACAGTAATCAAAAAGAATTGAGGAGCTCCCCCTACATGTGTGCATATAAGTAGTTTGCTTTTGAATACAAATGCTCAACATGTATAGGAGAGACACCTCACAATTATTTGAGCAAGATAACAAACTTTGGACAAACACAAAGTAATGGATTGAGAGGAAAGAGTCATACCTTGTGCATATTTAATAAGACAAACATCCAATGCACCAAGATACATATCACCATAATAAACACCATCTCAACCATCGATAGAAATATCCATATGACTCGGAGTGGATTATCCATGGTCTCACAAACATAGTCTTACAAACATTTAACAAAGCAAATAGAGTTCAACAAGCGAGAATAAAAAGGGGCACAAGCTTTAACGAAATGATAAAAGAGCATGCTTGTGACCCGCCCATGCAAATCCCACGGTGAGAACCTAATAGAACTACTTCTCCCCCTTTGGCATCGAAACGCCAAAAAGGGAAAAGAGCAAGACTACCGCACCCCGAAGGAATCACTCGTAGTCATCTTCGTCGGCATCGTTGTCACCATCATCATCATCATCATCATCATCATCATCACTAGCCTCTTCATTTTCTTCCTCACTATCTTCCTCACTAGCTTCTTCATAAGTCATGGGTGCCTTGCCGGTGATGCGAGAAGAGGTAGGCATGGAAGACACATCTTGGAAATCACCCCAAGGGAAGGTATCACAGTACCATTCTTCAAGCGGGATGGTGCGCTCGGATGGCGGGGAGGGAGGAGCACCTTGTGGACGAGGAGGAGTGCGGCCACCATTGTTCGTTTTGCGCATCTCCTTCATCATGTTGGCTTGGTTGGACAAGATCCTCTTGTTGGAGACATAGTTTTGATGGTTCTCCTTGTGCACCGCAATGCCCATGCACAACATAGTCTTTTGCCACCAAGAGACACGCTTCACCTCATTGTTGACACGGGTACGCCCACCCGAGAATGATGAGGAAGGAGTGGCATTTTTCCTTCTTGCCCTAGGAGCTTCTTCCTCCTCAATCTCTTCATAGGTGCGTTGAGAAGAGCTATGAATGGAAAGCACTTGAAGAGTTCCATACTTGTGTACCGTGAACCGAGAGGGATCAAGTTGGAGCCTTGAGAGAATGAGCTTCATAACATACGGAGCATACATTGGATTCTTCCTCTCAATGAGGGTGATGTGCATCTCATTCCTCATGAAGTCCATCACATCAATCTCAAACCCTTGACACTCCGGTCCGGCAAGATAAGCTCGGTGAGCATGATGCATGAGGTTGACTAGTGCCCCACGGATGGCATCCGTATTTCCGGCTTGAGGTGCAATGCTCCAACGAAACATCCGGATCAAAATGTTGTAGATAGGCTTGAGACCACGGGTTGTCGCTAGATTACCGTTGCGAGCACAAAGTGGAAGGAGGAGCTTCTTATCATAGGATTGGCCCTCAACATGCATTCTTCTACCAACCGGAGTGGATACTCCTTTGAACTCATAGCCCAAGAGTTGACCAAACTCGGAGAAGGTGGCGGAGCATTGGACGGGCCCGGTCATCCAAGTCATCTTGGTGTCCTCTTCCGGTCCAAGAACAAGAGTAGCAAAGAACTGTTGGATCTTGATGATATCATAATCTTGAATAGTGGACATGAGGCGCTCTAGTCCCAACTTTCTTGCAACCCAAAGAGCTTCCACGAAATATTGCTTCTTGGCCAAGGTTGGAAAGTGCAATGGCTTTTGGGGACACACAAGCGCTTATGGGTCAAGATGAGCATATATTTCCTTCATGATGAGTTCTTGCTCCTTTCTCCAAAAGTGTCCATCGGAGGAGTTGTTGGGCATAGCATAGAAATTTTGCATCCTCATAGTGCGGAAATCTTCCTTGTTCAAGCTCTTGACGGAGGGGATATTCTCAAACTCGGCCCTCTTGGCCCTTTCTTCCCTTTGAAGGGCAGCCTCTTGCTTGAGCCTACGTGCCTCAGCAGCACGTTCTTGATACAAAACACTCCGCTGAACTGTCCGACCAGATGCTTCATCATAGACAAGATAGTCTCTCCCTGGCTTCTTGGACGAAGTTTTCTTGATCTTGGATGATGATGAGGCACCAGGGTACCGCTTGCTAGCTGTGAAACAGAGGTAGAGAGATAGCATATAGATAAGCATACATGTCCAAGGAAACAAGGAAAAGAAAATTAATTGATCATATTTTACTCAGATTTGGTCTTGACCGGAGTCTCCGGTCTCCGATGGGCGGAGTCTCCGGCCAGGCCGGAGACTCCGGTCATGAAGACCGGAGTTTCCGGTCTGGAGACAGAAAAATTCGAATCTAGCACAAATCTGAGTGAAAAATGACACAAGTAATTTTCTAGGATGTGCATTGTCAGCATAAAGGTACTACACCATGAATTTCCACTAGTACTCCGCTCAAAACTAGATCGGAGACAAATCTTGAGAGTAAGAGAGAGGAGTACCCGTTTCTTTCATGATGGAGATGCAAACGACGGAGAGGAGAGTCTCCGGCGCTTGGAAAGAGAGGAGGCCGGCGGCACGGCGGATTCCGGCACCGGGGAGTGGCCGGAGGAGCACCTGGGGCGGAGGGCGGCTGCAGGGGGAGGTTTGGGGGTCGGGGGTGTGTGTGAGTTGTGAGAACAACTCCCAGCCCGATCCCCTTTAGAACCCAGCGAACAGTGCCGAGACCGGAGTCTCTGGCCCAAACGCACCGGAGTCTCCGTGGTTTGGGGCGGAGACACTGGTCCGACCGGAGTCTCCGGTCCTAGACACCGGAGTCTCCGGCCCCTGCGACCCCAAAATGCCAGATATGTGGATTTTGGACATGTATGTGGCAAGAGGAGCATGTTTTTAGGCGAGAAGGCTTGGGTTAGAAGCAAAGTCACTGAAAATGGTACTATACACTCAAGTTTGGTAAGAGGCAACAAAAACGACATAAAAAAGCAACGCTTGAGTGCATTTTCCAACCGAGCAAGAATTAAGCAACGAAATCCAAATAACACACCATGAAAACCAAACCTTCACAAGGAAGATGTCGGTGGCCTAGGTGAAAGAGCATTTTCCCTCATGTGTGGTTTTGGTAATTATATGACAATCTCTATGGACTAATGCTTGCATTGAGATATCTTATAGATCGTGTCCATGAGAATAGTGGAGTTCATGTGTTGGACTCTTGAAGCTTATTTGATGACCAAGGTTCCATTCCATGATGTATATGGTGGATGGTCATGTGTTGAAGTTGAGATGTGCAAGACCAAGAGAAGACTCTTGAAGATATCCTATGCTTGGTGCTTGCGATGGATACATGAAGACGGAGCTTAGCGAGACTCTCCCATTATGTGTATGGGGGAGTATTTGGAGAAGTCTTCATCAAGCATGTGCTTGGACGCGCAATCAAGAAAGAAGATCCACTTGAAGAGATCAAGATAGTCATCATCTAGCTCAAGTGGAATGCTCAAGGCAAAGGTATGATCTTGATAGGTTTTCTTTTCTACCGGTCTCATGTAGTTTGTGGAGACCGGGTTATAGGATAGATAGGCGTACTATCAAGAGGGGCTCTCGAGTGAGTAACTTGATCGCATATTTGTGGAGAGCTCAAACCTTTGCATACTTGGCATATCATATTTCTTGGTTCTTATTTGGCTTTTATCCATGTGAGGAATTAGAGCTTGGTTCATCTTCATGCCAAGCGCTAGCTCATCCAAATCGGGATTTCATTCGTTCATCTTGTTGTGTTTTGGATGATGGGTTTTGGTGCTTGTCGTGTTCCTCATGACAAGCCCAAGTGCTTCGAAAACGGTTTTACTTTGGCAAACTTCTTGCGTTTTCGGTGGCGGAAATATTGCCGGTTCGACCATGAGGAAAGTCCCACACCTTGCCATGTGTGGTGACTTTGCTCTATTCATGGGATGCAATATTTCCACTTTTTGTAGCCCTGTGCTCGTCGCTATCTTTCCAACAAAGTTGGTTTCACCTCATTCGGAGTTCATTTGCAAAAGTTATAGCGGTTTTAGTTTGGCTGTTCTGAACCGGATTATTGGGGCCGGATATTTCGTTCCACCGGAATTTCCGGTTCCCCAACTCGTCCAAGAAATCGGCTAAGGAAAGTAGGAAAAGAGGTGCTGGACTCAACCGGAAATTGTGGTCGGATATTTTGATGACCCGGAATTTCCGAGTTGCCCTCAAAGAGCCTCGCGAAAACGGCTAAGGAATGTTTGGTTTTGGTTCTGACTCCAGCCGGAATTTCAGCTCGGAAATTTCATGGACTCGGAATTTCCGGTTGACCGGAATTTCCGAGTCTCACTTATACCGGAATTTCCGAGTTTCGAAACAGCCAACGGCTATATTTCCTGGAGAGCTATAAATAGCCCTCCCCTTCTTCTTCCTTGAGACATCCAAGGCAGCACGTTTTCCCTCTCTCTCCTACTCCATTGTTGACCTTGGAAAGCTCACTTCCCTCTCAATCCCTCCATAGATTCTTGCATATTCTTTAGGGAAAGTTGAGAGGAGATCTAGATCTACAATCCTACCAATCCATCTCTCCTCTAAGTGAGGGGAACCTAGTGGATCTAGATCTTGGAGTTCCTTTGTGGTTCTTCTCTTTGTTCTTCCTCTCTTCTCCCCTCACAAGCATTAGTTGCTTTTGGTGGGATTTGGGAGTGAAGGATTTGACTCCTTTGTGGTTTCTTGTGTTCTTCCTCTCTTATTCCCCCATAAGCATTTGTTACTTTGTTGGAATTTGAGAGTGAAGGACTTGAGCACTTCGTGTGCTCTTGCCATTGCATTTGCATCGGTTTGAGCCCTCCACGAGGATTCGTGGTGGTGTTACTTGTGAGCTTGTTACTCTTGGGTCATTGGACCCTAGACGCCTTTTGTGGCCGGCCTTTGGTGGCCAAGACCTTTTGTGGTCAAGACCTTTTGTGGTCACTTGAGAGCCCCCAATTAAGTTGTGGGTGTGTGCCTCAAGACTTGGGAGCCCCCAATTAAGTTGTGGGTGTGTGCCTCAAGATTGTTGTAAGGGATTCGATCTCCGCCCAAAAGGGGATCAATAGTGGAAGGTGAACTCGCAACCTTTTGTGGTTGAGTTCATCAGGAGAAGAAGGTGAGCCTTGGTGGCGTTGCGGCTAACCTGTTGTGGTTGCGCACACCTCTCCAACGAGACGTACACCCTTTGGGTGGAACTCGGGAATACATTCTCGTCTCCGCGTGCCTCGGTTACTTCTATACCCGAGCTCTTTACTTATGCACTTTACATTGTGATAGCCTTCGTGCTTGAAGTCATATATATATATCTTACTATCACCTTGTTACTTGTATTGCTTAGCATAAGTTGTTGGTGCACATAGGTGAACCTAGTATATTTAGGTTGTATGCTTGCTAAAGTAAAACACTAGTTTTATTCCGCCTTTATCAAGCATACCGGAATTTCCGGTCCATCTTGACTCGGAATTTCCGGTTGACCGGAATTTCCGAGTCTCACTTATACCGGAAATTCCGGCTCCCCGGAAAAAGTTTTTAATCGCCTATTCACCCCCCCCCCCCCCCCCTCTAGGCGACATCTGTCCGTTCACTAGGCCACCATGTATGAGTGTATGTGGTGTGACACCGCGAAGATATATCTTGGGTTCACCGCCACTACTCATCATTTAAGCTCACCATTCATAACAATGAATAACGAAGACAAAATAGGTTCTTACTATCGGCATAATGGGGGGGAGGGATAGTCCAATGGATTAGGACCGCACTCCCCCTATGTCCATGCCTACATCTAGATCAAATATATAGTTGAGATAAAGGTGTGCATGCAAGGTAGTCAACCAACGCTCCTAGAATCCACGATATTTAGCTCATGCCTCAAAAATGTGAACCTTGCTTCATCAAGTGGCTTCGTGAACATGTCGGCGAGTTGAATCTTCGTGGGAATATAACCAAGCTCAATGTCACCCCGGTTGATGTGATCTCGAATAAAATGATAACGAATCTCAATATGCTTCGTTCTTGAGTGCTCCACCGGGTTGTGACCAATCTTGATAGCACTTTCATTGTCACACAAAAGAGGCACTTTGTCACAATGGACACCGTATTCCTTTAAAGTTTGCATCATCCATAACAATTGAGTGCAAGCACTAGCGGCCGCCACATATTCGGCTTCGGTGGTGGATAGTGATATGCAATTTTGCTTCTTGGAGGACCAACTCACCAATGACTTCCCAAGGAATTGACATGCACCGGAGGTTGACTTCCTATCATCCTTGCAACCGGCCCAACCCGAATCCGTGTAACCGGCAAGAGAGAAGTTGGACCCTCTAGGATACCACAAACCAAACCTTGGGGTATAAACCAAATATCGGAAGATTCGATTCACCGCTATCAAGTGACTTTCTTTAGGAGCCGCTTGGTACCTTGCACACACTCCTACACTTAACACAATATCGGGTCTAGATGCACAAAGATAAAGCAAAGAACCAATCATAGACCGATAGAGTTTTTGATCGACATCTTTACCCTTTGGACTAAGTTCAAGATGGCATTTGGTGTCCATAGGAAACCTCTTCTCTTTAGCATCTTGCATCTTGAACCTCTTGAGCATGTCTTGAATATATTTGGCTTGAGAGATGAAGGTCCCTCCACTCAATTGCTTGATTTCAAAACCAAGAAAGAACTTCAACTCTCCCATCATGGACATCTCGAACCTATCGGTCATAAGCTTTGAAAATTCATCATTAAAAGCTTTGTTAGATGAGCCAAAAATAATATCATCAACATAAAGTTGGCATATGAAAAGCTCCCCTTTTACTCTCTTGGAAAAGAGAGTGGGATCGATTTGCCCCACTTCAAACCCACGGTCTAGTAGTAGCTCTCTTAGGTGCTCATACCAAGCACGAGGTGCTTGTTTGAGACCATAGAGGGCCTTATCAAGTTTGTAGACATGGTTTGGGAAGTGTGGATCCTCGAATCCCGGTGGTTGCTTAACATATACCAACTCCTTTAAAGGACCATTCAGAAATGCACTTTTCACATCCATTTGTTGTAACTTAAAATTGTGATGTGATGCATAAGCAAGAAGGATACGGATGGACTCAAGGCGAGCCACGGGAGCATAGGTCTCTCCAAAATCAATGCCTTCAACTTGAGAGTACCCTTGAGCTACCAATCTTGCCTTGTTCCTCACAACCATTCCATGTTCATCTTGCTTATTCTTGAATATCCACTTGGTGCCTATAACATTTTTGCAATCTTTTGGCTTCTCCACTAGATTCCACACTTTGTTGCGCTTGAAGTTGTTGAGTTCTTCATGCATGGCTTCCAACCAATCCGGATCTTCAAGAGCTTCAAAGACTTTCTTTGGTTCCACCATGGAGATATGAGCTTGATGTTCACTAAAACTTGCCAATTGACCTCTTGTGGACACCTTGCGAACATCACCAATGATGGCTTCAAGCTTGTGACACTTGATTTCCAAGTTTCTCTTGACTCTTGCTTGACGACGGGTTTCGATATCCCCATTGTTACGAGGGATTTCGGATTGATCATCTTGATCATTTGAGTCCCCGTCTTGACCGGAAGGATGAGCTTGACCATCTTGTTGTACATCTTCAATAATGGGAGTAGATGGTTGCTCTTGATCTTTATCTTGACTAGAGTTGACAATAGGAGAACTTGATTCTTGTGTGGCCTCATTGTCAACTTGAGGAGGAACTTGTTCTTGTTCTTGGATAGGTGTCTCATTTGCTTCCTTAGTAGGTGCCGCTTCAACTCGTGATGATGGAGTCTCCACTTGAGTGGAGCTTGTACTTGCTTGAGGAGGCTCATGATGGATTTCAATGGGGCGATGGAAACCAACTCCCATTCTTCTTATGGCATCTTGAGGTTCCTCATTATCTACATCACAAACATGAAATTGCGCCACTTGGGAGCCGTCATTCTCATCGAACCTCACACTACAAGATTCCACAACTCTCCCTAAGGATTTGTCATAGACTCTATAAGTGTGAGAGTTCGCACCGTACCCAACAAGAACACCTTCTAAAGCTTTAACTTCAAATTTAGATAAATGAACACCTTTGATTTTGTAGAAACACTTACAACCAAATACTCGATAGTAGGAGATGTTGGGCTTGTTGCCGGTAAGCATTTCATAAGGAGTTTCATTCTTCCCTTTGCGAAAGAATAACCGGTTGGAGGAGTGACACGCCGTGGAGATAGCTTCGGCCCACAAGAAGAGTGGAGACTTAAACTCCGCCAACATGGACCTAGCCATATCCATAAGAGTCCGGTTCTTTCTCTCGGCTACACCATTTTGTTGAGGGGTATACGCAGCGGAATATTGATGACGAATTCCCTCATCACTAAGAAACTCATTTAGGGTGTAGTTCTTGAACTCGGAGCCATTGTCACTTCTAATGGCCAAAATGGGAACATTGTGTTGACGTTGAACTTCATTGGAGAAGTCGATGACGGTTTGTTGAGTTTCATCCTTCGTCTTGAAGAAGAAAACCCAAGTGAATCTTGAATAGTCATCAACAATCACCAAGCAATACTTCTTCCCACCAAGACTTGGTTGCGGTACGGCACCAAAGAGGTCAACATGAAGAAGTTCCAAAATCCTCGTTGATGAGATGATGGTCTTGCTTGGGTGGGGAGAATCATGCATCTTTCCTTCAACACAAGCCCTACAAACACGATCTCTAGAAAAAGAAACATTCTCATTTAGTCCAAGAATGTGGCCACCCTTGTGAAGACTTTGCAAAGTTCTCATATTGACATGGGATAAGCGGCGATGCCACAACCACCCCACGTCGGCCTTTCCGAATAAGCATATTGCTTGAGTGTTGGTTGACCCCGAAAAGTCAACCACAAACAACTCATTTTCAACATACCCAACGAACATGACCTTTAGAGTCTTGCTCCTCAAGAGTACCACCATATCAAGAGTGAAATGGACATCAAAGTTCATCTTATTAAGAGCACGAACGGACATAAGATTGTAACCTAGAGACTCAACAAGCATGACATTTACAAGGGTGATATCCCTTGCAACTACCACCTTGCCGAGACTCTTTACCTTGGCTTTAGACTTGTCGCCATAAGAGACGGTTGAGTGATTTAGATTTGGTCTCAACTCCGTCATGATCTCCTTGCTTCCGGTCATATGACTAGTGCATCCACTATCAATCACCCATTTAGATCCACCGGAAGCATAGTCCTACAAGAGATCATATCTTGGATTTAGGTACCCATTTCTCAATGGGTCCTTTTCGGTTAGCAACAAGGGTCTTAGGAACCCAAATAGAGTAATCAATGTAACCATCATAAGGACCAACATATTTTGCATAAACATCACCATAATAGTCAACATAAAGAATATAATTGGGATTGTTATGCCCCGCGAAGTCACTACGAGTAGTCTTGCCCCTAGTGGCATTGCTACCCGCAATGGAAGTCTTTACTTGTGCGGGCTTGGTCTTGTTCTTCTTGATGTTGCTCACTTTCTTCTTTGCTTCGGCCACATAACCAAGACCCTCCTTCCCTTTGTGTGGTTTTTGCTCAAACAAGTAAGCAATACCCTTATCTTTACCTTTGGGAATAGAGGTCTTAGCACTAGTGGCCTTAGCAAGATCCACCTTCAACCTAGCATTTTCTTCACTAACATCTTCATGAATACGAGAAAGAATGGATATACTAGTTGAACGAGTTTTAGAAAGTTGCGCTTGAAGTTGTTCATGAGACTTGACTAGAAGGGAGTGGGTCGATTCCAAGACCTTGTGAGCTTTTTCAAGCTTCTCCATATTCTCAAGAAGCCTAGCATTCACAACTCCAAGTTCAACTTTCTCCTTTTTAATCACTTTATATTTAGTAAAGACATGATCTCTATCCTTAATGATTTTATCAATGATTTCATCATTTTTAGCATCAAGAGACTCAAGTCTTTCCTCAAGAGTGGTTCTATATTCACTTTCTTCATCAAGAGAGCTATTTAAGGATGCTATGGAAGCATTCAAAGAAGCAATGGTGAGAGAATCCTCTCTCTCAATCTTACTCTTTTCTTGAAGAAGTTCTTCGGCCGCACATAGTTGTCTCATGAGAGACTCAACATGTTCTTTGGCCTCACCTTGCAAGTTAGTCACAAAAGTATCGAAGGCAACTAATTCCTTCTTAATCTCAAGACTAGATTGATCATGCGTAGTCTTAGAAGAAGGGCATGATACCTCGGTGACATGAGCCATGAGGCAACGAGCGGTGTTGGTGGAGAGGTTCTCATTGGGGGATTCAAAGAGAGATGATGATGAAGTGGAGACAATAGCCAATGCGGCTACCTCTTTGTTAGGTGCATCTTCATCTTCGGAATCACTTGTGGCATATTCCTCTTGTGCCACCAACACAATTCTCGGTGCCTTCTTGAAGAAGGGCTTCCTTGGTCTTGCGGGCTTCTTTTGAATCAACTTGGAGTGATCCTTTGGGATAAGCTTCCCACCATTTTGCTCACGGTTCTCATATGGACATTCTCTTATGTAGTGATTCTTGTCATGACAATTGTAGCAAGTCTTTGTCCTTGAGGCAAGCTCTTTCTTGCCACTTGAGTTGTTCTCTCGATCAACACGAGCTTTAGCACTTGCCGGGTCATTCCAAAACACCCTTGTGGCAAGAGCAATGTGACTATTGAGGGCTTGCTCAAGATCATGTGGTGCAATGTTGCTTGGGCAAGCTTCAACCTCATCGTTCTCATCCATACTAGTCACCTTGGCCTTCAAGGCAAGTGAGGGTCCTTGTCTCATTCCCATGGCCCTAGCACGGTTATCTTCCGCATTCTTGGAGGCAACCTTGGAGGCTTGAACCTCTTGCATAACTTCATGTGAAGACATTTGTTGATAGTTGTATCTCCCTTGAATTGACTTCAACTCCATAGGCTCCGAAGGCAAGAGAGCATTCACATACTTCCTTTTGACCCAAGCATCATCCACATATGTTGCCCCCACATCATAGAAGGCTTTGGCAAGAGTCTTGAGTCTTCCATACATCTCTTCATGATTCTCATTGTCAAGCATGTAGAAACCTTCGGCGGCATTGCTCAAAGATTCATATCTATTCCTCTTCATGCTATCATTTCCAAGGAAAGCAACTTCAAGACAATCCCAAGCTTCTTTGGCGGTGGTGACATGGAGAACATGATGTTTGTCATTGTCGCCCAAGGCGAGCTCGATCATGTGGAGGGCGGAAGCATTGAGTTGCTTTTCGGCGAACTCTCTTTTCGTCATGTTGCTTGGATCCTCAACATGATATCCATCTTCAATGATCCTCCAAAGCTCGATGGAGGCACTGTTAACATGAGATTTCATTGAGCGTTGCCAACTTGCAAAAGCTAATGCATTAAGCTTAGGTGGAGGACCTAGAGGGTTTATGCGGGTTGTAATAATTGGATCGGGAGAGTACCATCCTGGAACGGCATGATACCCTTCCTTCTCCTCATGCAAAGTAGGAGAAGTTTTAGGTCTAGTATCGGTTTCAACCCCCTTTTTCTTTTTCTCTTTATCCTCCTTGGAATCACCCTCTTCGGAGTTAGAGGCTTCCTCTAGTGGGATGATTTCCGAGCGCTTGCCATTTGCAAATTTCATGAACATGTCACGAAACTCATCAAATTTGGCATTCATGGTCGATGTCAAAGTTGTTTCCAAAGCTTTGATATCGGCCATGGATGCCATGGTGACTTTGGCCTTTTCAAGGGCCTCATTAGCCTTGGCAAGAGTCTCGGCCTCATCCTCACTATGTGTCATACTTCTCTTAGGCGGTTAAACCCAACAAGAGAGCCTTAGCTCTGATACCAATTGAAAAGATCGGTATGACACCTAGAGGGGGGGGGGGTGAATAGGTGCTAATTCAAATTTTAGTTCTTTTTCAATTTAAGGCTTGACACGAAATGTAAATTCTCTAGATATGCAACTACGGTGAATTTACCTATATGACAAGCTATCAACTAAGCAAGATACGAGGTAAAGGCGGTAAACAAGGATAGAGGTAACCGAAGTGAAAGCACGAGACGACAAGGATGTATTCCCGAGTTCCTCCCTTCAATGGGAGTACGTCTCGTTGGAGAGGTGTGAACCAACACAATGGTTCAACGGCCACAAAGGCCTCACCCAAATCTCCGGTGAACCGCACCACAAAGGTTTGGTTCACTTTCCACTATCGGAATCCTTCGAGGCGGAATCCGGAGCCTTTACAACAACGATTCGGGGCACGACCCACAAAGGGCTTGGGGGCTCCCGAACAGCTAAAATCTGTCACAAAGACAATAGGTAAGTACAACAATGGGCTAGGTTTTCCTAGTGGAAACCCTAGCTAATGGTCCCTCAAGTAAATGAGGGGGAAATGAAGAACGGCTCGGTGAAGATGTAGATCAAGGCCTTCTCCTTCAATCCTCCAAAGATCAACGAGTTTGGACGGAGGGATTGGGAGATCTAGTGATTCTTGGACTTGCAACAATGGTGTTTTTCCTTTTCTGGTCGAGCTAGTTGGCTGGAGGAAGGGGGAGGTGTATTTATACCACTCCCCAAAAGATAGCCGTTGCAGTCCACTTAGACCGGAGACTCCGGTCCTGGAGGGACGGAGACTCCGGCCAGGACGGAGACTCCGGTCCCTGAGGCCGGAGACTCCGGTGTCACTCCGGGGTCACTCCGGACCCCCATCAGAGAGTGCCGTCCTTGGCTCTCTTTTCGTCGAAAAGCATGGGACCGGAGACTCCGGCCCCTGAGCCCAAAATGGCCGGAGACTCCGGCCTGAGCAGATGAACTGCTCAAACAGGCGATCTAAATGACGGTTTCTTTTATCTTTCCTGCACACTCAATACACCATCAGGTACATAAAATCTAGGTTTGTCGTCTAACACACAAAACACATGGGGATACACAAAAATGTTCTTTCAGTATTGTTTTGAAAAGTTTGCCAAAACTCAAATTTATCATTTTTCCTATAAACTAGTACACGTAAAAGGACTCCATGCCAAAGGGTTTCTTTTTTTGAGTACTTTTTCATATTTCTTCATTTCTTTCAAAAAACGGTCAAAATGGAGAGCATGGCTATTCATCCAAAGTGGTCGAATTTTCCAAAACTATTGACGGTTCTATGTTGTAACCACTACTTGTGTACCTTAAAATTATTTTTGTAAGAATTTCAGAGCAAACTATTACACAGTTGTAGTTCAAATTTGAATTACTTTCGGAAAATTGACATAAAGTCAATTAAAGAGGCGAATTTAGATAGAAAGCAAGGAAAATCCTCATATTCTGGTATTATCCATCAAATATGTACTACTTTTTGTGAAAATTAAATGGGTGTCATTTTGGACCATATTTTATGTACTTGCTTCACAAAAAAGTCATTTTTGGCACTTAAAAAATGGAAAATGATATTTCTAAAAAGAATTTTGAAAATCGCTTCGGCGACGTTGTTTCCCATACCATGGCACACATATGTACCAAATATGACCATTTTATCACAAACTATGATACGATAATGATTATAGATTGGTCATTTGGAAGAAAATGAAAAATAAGAGCTATGCCTACAGCTTTCTTAAGCCGACGGCATTGCCGTCGGCCTAGCTCTGACAGAACTACACCGACGGCATTGCCGTCGGCGTAGCACCGTGAAAACTACGCCGACGGTTATTTTTTGGACGTAGGCATTCATACTCTACGCCGACGACCCCGACATATTGCCGTCGGCGTTGAAATAGCCGTCGGCGTTCTCAACGTTTCCCGTAGTGATTGGATCATGGTTCTGATTGTTAGGAGGTCTTTGATAGAAAACAGATGATACCATTGGTACATTCATGATTGCTTGATTAATTTGTGCGTCGGATTCAGGGCGATGCGGATCTGACACTAAGAGTACGAGGTTCTTGGGGCACGTACTAATAATCCACGTGCCTGAGTATTATTTTTGTCCTGTGATCGATCTTGGTAGGTGGATAGATCCAAGGAGTCCCGTCAAAATGATTCATCTCTAGTCCAGAGTTGAGTGGTCGATCTTAGCTGACGACGCACTGCGACCTACTAGTCGGCCAGTTCTTCAGTACTGTCTACACACCTTCTTTGTTTGCAGGTGCAGGCAGCGACTGCTTCAGCTATACCGTGTGCTAACTGGTAGCTACCTCGCGAAACCGTACGCTCGCAATGACAAAGATTGTTCATGGCAAAGAGAACATTTTCCGGCGGCGATATGTGCGATCACGGTCAACATTTCCAGCTACGTACGGCCACAGTCAGTTGAGAGCCAGCCGGAAGCTTGAGCCGGACGAGGACGACGATGCGTCGTCAGATATGGGGACAGATCGTGGGAAACAAGACAAACGACAACGTACGAGGCCGGAGCACCGCTGCGGCTGCATGCCATCACGTGAAGCCAAGCGTTGTCTGCATGCGTCCGAGCTATCTTAGCTCTGAAGAAAAGGAAGCAAACTAATACCATTGGCTAGCTAATTCGGTTTTAATATCTGGTGATGGTCGCCTGCACACATATAATCGATCAAGGAGTTGTTGCTAGTTACTCAGCTAGCTTATTGATATTCCCTGCCTTGTACATAGACAAGGTGATTTTTACATGATTAATCCATCGGTATACATCCCCAGAAAAAGAAGGGAGAGAGAGGAGAACAACACAACCTAGCTATATGTTCGCTAGGTTCGTCGTCTCTCGTACGTTCCTTCTTCTCATCCACGAACGCAGCCTTCGGCCTTGTTCGATCAGACGAGCAGGGAATGAACTAATTAAGCTAGATTACAGGTGAATCAACGGAGACCTGCCGGCCGGGCCTGTTAATAATCAATACTAGTCCCGCCCGCTCCCGCATGCAAGCGCTTCTCTTGTAGGTAGTTCAGGCGGCGGCGGCGTCGGCCTGCTGCCGCCGCAGCCTGAGGCGCGCCTTGGAGAGCTGCTTCCACTCGACGAGCCGGTGCAGGAACTCCATCACCTCGGCGGGCTCCTGCAGCGAGAAGGACGCGCTGGTCTCCTTGGGGTGCTTGGACACCAGGATGCCCACGCCCTGGCCCCTCCGCCGCAGCACCTTGAAGGCGTCCTCGTCGGTGCGGTCGTCGCCGATGTACACGGGGAGGACGTTGGCGCAGTCGGCGTAGCCCAGCGACTCGAGCAGGAACTCCAGGGCCTTGCCCTTGTCCCACTTGATGGTGGGCCGCACCTCGAACACCATACGTCCCTGCGACAGCCGCAGCTTCGGGTACTCCCGCACCACGCCCTTCACCGTCTCCGCCAGCGACGCCCAACTCTGCAATGCATGCGCCATCGTTGTCACATTGGTTAGCTTAGCTATCTTTGGCTAGATTATACAAGTGATTAGGCCTAACTAACCTCCCCACTTGCGACAAACTAAAGGGACGTTTAGTAAGCACTAAGTGGCAAAATAACAGCAGTGGGGAAAAGCTATAAACGGGAAGGATCGGAAAGCGGCAGCCATTTGCGTTTCTGTTTCAATTCGATCGGCGCCTACCTTTTCGTCGACGCATCTGAAGTGGACCGAGACGCAGAACTTGTTGTTCTCCACCTTGGCTCCAGGTACGTGGCTCGTCTCGTCTATCAGGCGTTGATGCACCTGAAGAAACAGATTCATGAGTAAAACTTAACAACAGTTCATATATTCGAGCTAGCACCTAGCAGTTTGGAACGATATGTGTGAGGTAGAAGGAACGTACCTGCTCGATCATGGGCAGGAACTCGCTTGCTGGTTGAAACAGAACTCCTTTAGCCTGCTGGACAAAAGGCATTTAACTTTAGTTTGTGATGATGTGCGAATATTCGTCTGAATAAATATGGAGGTGCGGATACATAGATAGATCTTTGGTGTCTGACGGGAGAATAAATTCACCTTCGACTTGGCGTGCCCGGCAGAGGGTTTGGCAGGGCCCTTGATGTCCATGCCGTGGCTGCCGGCGTAGTACAGCTCGGCCAGCTTCACGAACTCGAACACCTGCAGAATTGAAATCCATCGGTGAGCTGCTTAATTTCGTTGGTTGGCTAACTAGTGATGCTCTGTAGATGATGGCAATGGGAGTTCCCTAATTACGTACCTTGTCGCGGCACCGGCCGCTGACGATCGCCGTCGGGAACTGCTTGGCGACGCTGCGCACGGCCATCCGCATCTGCAAGTTCATCACCATCAGAAATCAATAAGAACGTATATTCGCAGGTGAGTACAAGTCGTAGGAATGATTAAGCAGAGTGGCCAGAGTCGGCGGGCTCACCGTCTCGCTCATGAAGGCGGCGTCGGGGTCATCGACGATGGGCGACAGCGTGCCGTCGTAGTCCAGGAACATGACGATCTGCTTGCCCTTGGACGCCGCCACGATCTCCTCGAACTTGCCCAGCGCCGACGGGTGCCTCGCCTGCACGCAACAAATGGTGGTTCGTGTCAGCGAGACGTGCATGTATCGTAAAGTAAGAGCGAGAAGATCCTATATATGTAATGATGATCAGCGCTAGGTAGCTAGCAAGTGTCGTGCAGTGAACGGACCATCCAGGCGGCGTGCTCCTCGTCGACGCCGGCGGCGAGGGCGGCGGCGGCCCTGGCGTGCGTGGGCGAGGACGCCCGCATGGACTCGACGAGCCCGTTGAGCAGCCCCGCTCCGAGCTCCGCCTGCGCCGCCCGCAGGCACTTCCGGCGCACGGACATCCCGGCTCCGGCTCTCGGCGGCGGGTACGGGAAGAGCGGCCCCGGGCAGGGGCACGCCGTCGCCGCCATGCCAACCTCCGGCACCACCACGCTAGTCTGTGCCATCAAGCTCCACTAGTCGTCCAAGGAGAAAAAGAAGCTTCGATCGTGAAAAGGAAGATCGAGAGTTCGAATCGAGGGGGATTCGACGGGGAGAAGAGAAGAGAAGAGAGTGAGGAAATGATCGGTGCTTGTTAGAGTGGAGGCGGGAGCGGGTATTTATAGAGGAGGGGGAGGGAAGCGACGGGAAGACGCGAAGGGTGTGGGCCGATGTCTCGGACGCGTCCGCCGCCGCGCAGCCAGGTGGCCGCACGCGAGCACGTGATGGGCCCGCCTGGTGGAGCCCACGCGTGGACGTGTGGGCCTCCGGCGCGTGACACCTTAGCGTAGCTTGTCGACGAGCAAGGCCCTTTTCCCTACGTGAGGCTGTTTCTTCTTTGGATCCAGCTTTCCGGCCGGTTAGAGTTAAAACTCGTGCGCTGTTGTTGTTTGTGCTTCCCGTTGAGAAAAAAATTAGGAAAAGAGGTGGGACAAGTTTGCATGTCGTATAAAATCGATAAAACCATTACTCGAAAATCTATTTCAAATAACAGGAGCATCTACTCTCATGGTTAAAAAATGGAAAATAAATTTCGGATATACCTACAAACAATTTATACTGACACTTTAAATTTTCAGAAAAATAAATTTTTTGGGTCCTGGATTAAAAAGAGAAAAAAATCTTTTAAAAAGTCATTTTATAGTACCAAAATTCTTGATACTTTATGTGTGGAGATAAAATGTTAAGCTGAACATCCAAAAAAGTTGTTGGATTTTTTAACATTTTAAAATATTTTGTTTCTAAAACCTAATACTGCGTTTTTAGCATTTGGTATTCCTACTATTTTCCGCTTTTGGTCGAAACTAGGGCAAACCAAGCCACGTCTAGAGTTAAAGCTTTGATCATGGACTCGCATGCTTTGCGTTTGGTAAAACTACGTAATGGTCCATAAAAAGTTACTACTCCCTTCATCTCGATTTATTAGTCACATTTTAGGTTTCTCTGCAATCTACTAGGGTAAGTATTGGTCAAGATAATCACTTTTAAATTAGGCAATTAATCAAAGAAGACCTATAAGGTCCAATCGAATTGCATGCATTGACCTAATTAAATGGAGTATTGACTAAACCGCATGTAGATTGGGGAGAGAAAGTAGATGAGAAATTTTCTATAAAATCATAAATGCTAATTGCGCCCTATTTTTAAGATTATCTAGTTTTAAAGATGTGACTAGTAAACCGAGATGGAGTGAGTAGTAAAATGTCTAAGGTAACAAGGAAAAAAGATACCACTTAAACCAACAACCCACACTCAAATCAATGTTTACCTAGAATTAATGGCAAATCAAGGACTGACCCAAATTTTTTTGTACCCGCTTCATAAAATTCACTTTTGGCATTTCAAAAATGGAAAATGATATTTCGAAATATAATTTGGACACTCGGTTCGGCAACGTCGTTTCCCATACCATGACACACATATGTGCCATATTTTGGTACTTTAACGCAAACTATGACAAGGTAATGGTCATATATTGGTCATTTTGCTTAAAACTTATACATATTTAGAGTTGTTTTTTTGCGAATACCTATTTATAGTTGATTGACCTTTTTCTAATGGGTTTTTCAAAAGTAGTTTCTCTAAACACAAATTCATAATTTTTCCTAAAACCTAGTACACATAAAAGGACTCTATGTCAAAGAAATCCGTTTTTAGATTTTTTTTTCAGTTTATTCGATTTTTCTGGAAAAAGTCAAAATGACCACAATGGATATTCATTGAAGGGAGGTATTATTCAAAACTATCTCAGGTTATTTGATATAACCATTACTTGTGTATCTTAAAATGTTTTTTTTTAATATTCCAGAGCAAACTATCACACACTTAATAGTTTGAATTTAAATTACTTTCGGAAAGTCCGCATAAAGTAATTTAAATAGGCGAATTTAGATAGAAAGTAATAAAATTCTCTATCAAATATAGACTATTTTTCGCTACGAAAAAAGTCATTTTGACACTTCAAAATGGAAAATGATATTTTTACAAATAATTTGGAAACTCGATTCGGCAACGTTGTTTCCCATACCATGACACACCTATGTTTCAAATATGGGTACTCTATCACATACTGTGACACGGTAATGGCTATACATTGGTCTTTTTGCATGAAACATATACATGTTTGTAGATAATTGACCTTTTTGTGAAGTTTTTTCAGAACGTTTTTCAAAACTAAATTTTATCATTTTTCCTAGAAACTAGTACGCATAAAAGGACTCAATGTCAAAGGATTTTCTTTTTTTGAGTATTATTTTGTTTATTTGATTTTCTGAAAAACGGTTAAAATGGATACCACAGATATTCATGAAAGGGGTCAATTTTTTCAAAACTATCGACGGTTCTATGATATAACCACTACTTGTGTATCTGAAAATGTTTTTGTAAAAAAAATCATAGCAAACTATCACACACTTATAGTTTAAATTGAATTACTTTTAGAAAATCGGCATAAAGTCATTTAAATATGCTAATTTAGATAGAAAGCAACCACATTCCCAATATTTCTTTATTGTCCATCAAATATGGACTAATTTTTGTTAAAATTAGATGGGTGCAATTTGTTCACCATATTTTTTGTACCTGCTTCACAAAAATAATCATTTTTGGCTATTAAAAATGCAAAATGATATTTTAAAAATAATTTGGAAACTCGGTTCGGCAACGTTGTTTCCCACAAGATGACGCACCTATGTAATAAATATATGCACTTTATCACAAACTATAACACGGTAATGGTCATACATTGGTCATTTTGCCATAAACTTATACATATTTACAGATGATTGACCTTTTGTGAAGATTTTTTTCGAAAGTTTGTCAAAACTTAAATTTATCATTTTTCGTATAAACTAGTACACATGAAAGGACTCTATGTCGATTTGAGTATTTGTTCACTTTATTTGATTTTTTTTGGAAAAAAGGTCAAAGCGGCCATCATGGATATTCATGGAAAGTGGTCGATTTTTTCAAAATTATCGACAATTCTGTGATATAACCACTACTTGGGTATCTTAAAATATTTTTTTATAAAAAATTCAGAGTAAATTGTCGCATACTTATAGTTCAAATTTGAATTACTTTCAGAATATCGGCATAAAGTCATTTAAGCAGGCAAATTTAGATAGAAAGCAAGATAATTCCTATTTATGTATTGTCCATCATGTATGGAATAGTTTATGTGAAAATTAGATGGTGCCATTTATCACCAAATTATTTTTACCCGCTTCACAAAAACGATATTTTTGCACTTAAAAATAGAAAATGTCATTTTTAAATATAATTTGAAAACTCGATTATGCATCGTTGTTTCCCATACCTTGAAACACCCATGTGCCAAATATGATACTTTGGTTTAAAAGTATCATGCAAGAAAAAAAAATCAAATGCAAACATAAGTAGGTAAAAGGAAGAAATCAAATGAAAAATATCTAGTCGTCGGAATAGGTAAAAGAGTTATGCCTAAGGCTTTGCCGTCGGCATAGCCGTATACGCCGACGGCTAAACTGGCCCGACGTCCAGTTTAATGGGCAGCCTGCGTCGACGGCTCTGACAAAAAGCTGTCGGCGTCTCGCAGTTTTCCCGTAGTGATTGTATGCGTACAAAACAAAGTTTAAAGCGTCATTTTTTACTTATGAATACTCTTAAATTAGTAAAAGTAATTTAGAAAAGGTGATTTGACGCAACTTTTTGGAAAGAAAATAGTCAGGAGTCAGAAATTAACAAGACACAAACGAAAAAAAATCCAAACTTACTATGATGCATGATCGTATGCAACGGTAACCACACCTAAAAACTCTGAATACAACACACTTCACCCCACTCCTTGTCAAGTAAACACCTAGGTTGCTGGAGAAGGAGAAACTTTACCTGGGCCTTCGCAATCATCTCCACTTTGCATGGCCTCTAGTCATCTTCCTGGAACCAAGAGCCTCCTAGTATTGCATAACAATGAAGATGTTTTATATAGTGCCACGATCGAGAAAGACGACACCTTGTGGCGAAATACATAGTTGTCCCTGGAGTTCTACAAACTAAGAGATCAATACCACTAAGGCCCAATGTAAGTAGTTTTCTTTAGCCACCCCGAGAACATTAAAATGTTTAATAAAATTTAGTGGTTGTCCTGAGCCTTTGCACAACCAAAGATTTATCAAGCAACACTGAAAATTTTATATGTCACGCATAAACGGGGTGAGTAGGCATTTAAAAATAGTCATGGTTTTGATTTATTTCTATTGACCTATTGTGTGAATAGTAGTCATATTTTCCCGATAAAAAACCTAAGGCCAAGTTCTTCTGACGACTTCTCCGAGAAGCTGCCCCTCCCAAAGCTTTCTCGGGAACCCACCCAAAATTTGAGAGGGCTTCCAAACTCAATGTTAGCTTCCTATTTTTGAAACCTAGCTAAATTTTGGGGACGTCTTCCCCAGGAATCTGGAGGAGGGGCAACTTTTCGGAGAAGCTGCCGAAAGAACCGGGCCTAAGTATGCTAGACTCACTTAATTAGTGTGCCAACCACCTATGTGTGAAGGAGATTAGCAATTAAGGAAACAGTCAAGCAACTAAAATTCTATTACATATGTTTCTGTTAGAGCAAGTATGATTTACAAAAAGTATTGGGACAAGATATAACTATATAACCTGTGTTTTTTCCGAATCTCAAATGCCCACTGATATTGTACTCCCGGTTGAAGAGGCAATGGAATCCAATCATAAAGGTCCTATAGATCTAGTAATCTTCTAAAAGCCCCACCTAGGAAAGTATTGAGTCTTCCACGGTGATTACTTTAACCACCACCCCGGATAGTGGCGGAGACGGGGGGGACCAGCAGGGCCCTGGCCCCCCTAACACAAAGGATTTGCTGCTAAAAAATATATGAACAGTGTAAAATCAACTTGGGTCTTATCGGTATTCACAATTTTCAGTGAGGTCAATCGGACAATAATCACCGAACCGTCTTAATTGGTGGTGGTCTCCAGGAGTAACAAGCCCCAAGAGTCTCGCTAGAAACAACATATGAAACGGTCTTAAACAAAATGAGCAGATGCAAAGTGAGGCAAATTATGCTCATAATTTCATCTAAAATCTCACAAAGATGCAACTCGTTTTAAGGGGGTATTTGTTAGGAAAGGAACGATGGTGGATATATCCATTGGTTTATTTTACTTCACATATATGGAATATAGGAGCACCCGGGTAGGAGCAATGTGTTTAGCTACGTGTACGCTGCACTAAAGTAAAATAAAGTTTCTACTATGTAAGCCAGGATCGTGATGTTGTGAATCTATGATTACTTAGACACACAAAATCGTCGAGAAAGCATACTCGGGGGTAGTACGACGGTGCAAATGTAGTAGCACTACTTACTCACCTCGCATTATCTCTCAAACAATTCGTCCTATCATTGTGATACAACGCCTCCAAGGTATCCACACACTTATAGGGAGATTACGTCGTGGACTGGTAGACTCAATTGCCTGACCTTGGTGTGGCGGTGGCTAGGGTTTTGTAGCACTTTAAAAGGAACAAAACAACCTTATTACTGTCTGCCCTTAAAATTTTGGCTCAACAACGGGACTCCATGCGTATATCCAGCCAGATGCAATCCAAATTGGTTCCCGTTTGATAAACGTGTGACCCAAGTCGTCACGATTGCCCATATCCGGCCGTTTCGAAGTCGATCTCAAGGAAAATCCCTTTTTGTTTACAGATATTGAGCTCATGGATTTTTTTTGGAAGTAACCATATATTTCATTAGACAATCCTTTTACAGAGAATACACATATATATGGTCACCCACATGACACAAACACTCTTGTCACCATTTCGTTTACGGATATTGACCTCGTGGACAATTTCTTGGGAGGAAAGGATGTCCCTCCAATTATTTAGGTGTTTGCTAAAGAAAGTTTTGCACTTGTGGACACGAAGAGTAGTTAGCATAAAACTACCACTCTACAGACTAAATCACAAAAAACTACCATTTTTGCCCGCAATCGCAAAAAACTACCACTTTTGGATTGGTCCGCAATCGCAAAAAACTATCACTTTTGCCCGCAATCACAAAAAACTACCACTTTTACCCATTATTGCAATGTGATATTTCTATTAATCTCGAACTGTTTATTTGTTTGACAGCAGTACACAATAATAAAGATAGAATCGACATAATCTTACACATCTGTTTCAGACGTAAAAGAGGGAACTTAGCAAGGCCTACTGTAACTAGCGAACTAGCTAGCAAAAGCAGATCTTGGTAAAGAGCATTGCAGTTTGCTGTTACGCCATGGAAGCGTAGAATATATGGTAGGTGGCGGGAACCAGAATCCATCCATCCATTCCGTCCTCCCTGCGATATATGCATGAGATCGAATCTCTTGGCGCCATTCGGCAGCTAGCCGGTGCTTCCCCGGGAAAGGGATATCAGGAACCTCGCTATGGCTTCCACGACGACGAAGCGGAGTTGGTTGGCAATCGCACATGCATGACTAGGTGCCGGGAAGAGACCACGCAAAGCAGCACGGCACATGTTCCCCTGGTACGTGGTACGCATGGCATGACCCACGGGCCCGAAGGTAGCGACGGCGAAGCGAGCGCCGGCGAAACAGGGGTCGGCCGCCGCAGAAACAGGCGCCCATCGGAACTAGTCGCCGCCGACGCCGCCGCCGGCCGGCTGATTCTGGTATACACGTACGCTGCTGCTAGGCCGCTGGGCCTGGGCGACATATATATGCGTGATTATTACCTTATAAATTTATAATCTTGTCGACTCTTGGTGGCGCCAGAGGCCGTCAATCTTCATTCAGTTTATCGTTGCTTTGCATCCGATTTTTTCATTGTTAATGCTAGCTAGTACTAGCTGTGTATGGCCCGCATAGGCGCCGAGCGGTTAGGATTAGGAACCTTTGTTCACGTGCCTGCATGCTTCCGCGCGTGGCCTGGTGAACTGGTGAAGCTTCTGCAATGCCATGCATCAACGAACGGCCGAGGAGGAACGGGAATCCGGGATAGACGACGGATGGACAGTGATGTTAGGTGTGGCCAGATGACTTGAAGAACATCGGATAGTGCATGCATCATATGGCCAAATCTTCGCTGGGTACGTACGTCGCATACTCTGGCTGCAAAATGCAGCAATGCTGCATCAATCCTTGAGTTTGTACCAGCAGGACACCTAGCTATGTTGCAGGGATCGGAGGAGAATATGTTCCCTACCTACCTAGGTCTGGTAGCTGACTCTTCGCGCATGGATTGTTGCGATGATCATCGTACTGGATGAACGAGCAAAAGATCTCCATAATAATTGGATGATGGGGCTTCAAATAATTGCGCTAGCTCACAAGTTGCTCTTGCAAAGATAGGAGTACGATTTAATGGTATAGCTTTGGACAGATTCGATCGAAGCAACTTTACATATAGTGGTGTTAATACGCGCCATCACGCAAACGCAAGAACGTTCGTACCTAGTGTGTAGACGGACGTGTGGTTTGTGCTTTCGACATATTTAAAGCAATTTCCACAACTGACATAACTATAGCTCGTTTCTTTTCTTTTTCTTTTTCCCCACAGTTTCCACAACTGACATAACTATAGCTCGTTTCTAGTCTGGCTTCGTCCGCGAGAAACAAATATAAGAATAACTGACAGGCCAGCCGGAGAAGAAAATCACGTGGAAGAGAAAAAGTTCATCAAACACAGAATCAAGGGGAAAACAATCAAATGATCAACCTTCAACAGGTTGAATATGCCGCTTTTGTAGTATCAGATCATAAGATTGGAAAAAAGCCATTTCAAATGGTATATTTTGAACGTCTTAACAGTTTTTGCATTTTCCATTTCGAACAAGAAACTGAATGACGTGACTACATGTTGAAAAAAATCCATTGTCAGTGGAATTTTTGGGAGGGGAACATCTCTGAAAGTTTTTTTAGACGCCATTGGTGGTTGATAGGTTGATAAATATCAAGTTAAGACAATTTTTCTGTAACAGGAATATATTAATACCAAATATTTCAATTACACAGTACAGGTTCCGCACCAACATAATGCTACAAACTAGGTAACACATTAAGGATACACACAACTAAGAAGAAGAAGAAGAAGAAACAAAAAAAGACCCCACCATAGCAATTAACAACTCATAGCAGGTGGACCCGAACCATCACCAATCACAACACCCTCACTACAAAAGTGCAAAAGAGGTTCTCTCAAAACAACACATCTAGGAAGGGAATAGTGCTCGCCCGATCAACAATTTTAGATTTTCACCCTCGAGAAAGTCTGACCTCTCCAAACAATGTCTTCAACAAGAAGGCGATCACCATTGCCAGACACAACCAGTAAAGGTCAAACATAGGGTTTTCACCTTTAAAATCAAGAGACGGGACTCGAGTAGCACACCAAAAAAGAAATCTCGTAGTGCTGTCACCCCCACTTGTCGAGGCCGCTGCTACAAATTACCAATCATCAGCCTCACAAGCATCACATGTGCCATTTCAATCGGAACCATCCCGTAGAAGAACACTTGGCATTCTCAAACTCTGGTTTGAGTCATTGAGACCTTCTGATCTTTTAATCGTAGCCTCCTTGACATTCCACACCTCTAGCGACATCATGGAGATTGCAACGTAGATGTTGATCTCGACGTGCCCCATTGTATCGACGGAAAGCGGAGCTTTGCTACGCACCCTTTGAAGCCGCACGAGATGATACTTACGGGCACACATCCTAATCCAATCCGATTTAGAGGTTCATGAACGCCAATCCTTGTAGACCACCAGCGGAGGAGTTTGGAACTCGTCGGCGACCTAATTGAGGACGACCTACGACATGAAGATAAGTGAGTTGGATGTAAGAAGATCTCATGGCAGCCGCACTGCCTTCCTCTTTTCCGTCGAAAACGCTCCACATGGGCGGATCTTCACCTTCTGAACTGAGCACAGCCCGTCAAAAAAAAAACTGAGCACAGACCTCCCCCCCCCCCCCCCCCCCCCCCCCCCCCCCCAAGATCGGTAGGGGCGAGTGCGAAGCTTTTTCATACCAGATGATAACGATCTACTCCCACCGCAATATAACATGATTTAGGTGTGACATATGTTGTATAGATTCACATTAAAATGATTGCACATGTACACTAAAATATATCTAGACATATGTGTATATATGGACGTAGAAAATTACTAAAACATTGTATATTATGAAACGGAGAAAGTAGCTTACTGATCGTATACACATATGCATGACGACGTGACTCGGGCGGACAAGAAAACGTACGGGTCACAAACATGTTAATCCATGATTAACTTGTAGTACTGTCAGGAATAGTAGTGGTAGTCCATTCTGTGCCGTACGTGTGTTGTCTCCAATCCAATCATTTTTGTGTGCGCCGCAGCCCCGCAGGCATAATCTGATGTGTGCATACTGCATACTGTAGAGGCTGCGGCTCAAACGTGTTGCGTGTGCGTCGGCTCTTCTAGCCGTGTGCTGTTTCGTGTAGCCGCGAGCTTACTACAGCTGCATGTAGTATATATATGGCATAAACAAAAAACAGGGAAGTATATGTCAATTATGGCCGTGGTGTAAGGTGGAAATTTTGGCCCCTATGGATACTATATATATATGTATTCTCATCTGGTGTAAAATGTTAAAAGTTTATATCAACTACACATTCTTGTTCCGAGACATCTATCAATAATTTCGATATGAACGATTAAGCTATGTCATATTACGACAGGAAGTTTAAAAGAGTTGTAAAATATAATAAGTAATATTTTCTTGTAATTTGAGGACCTCAATAAGAACCAAACTCTAATGAGTTCGTCATCAATAATGTTTTAGTGCTTCAAAAAAACTGTTTCGGGAATTATATTTCTAGATACAAAATCATTGCAAACAATATGAAGATCGAACTGGCGAACATCAAGGATAGCCTCTTTCTCGCCCTGCTGTCTGTACTCTTTACAACTTACTATTATTATTTTTAGCCCAATTACAGTGAGTGTACATAGACATATGTAGACTGCAGTAACGGACCCCTCACTGTCCCTTGTGCATCACACGAGGACGTCTAGGCCCTGCCACTAAACCATGCATGGATCCAGCAGCATAAACAACTGACTGTTTTGTGCAAGGCGGCCTAGAGATGACTAGCGAGATCTGGTTGATCGGTCGTGCATACATGTGCAGTGTTGTTGCTGATACAGACCTGGTCCAGTTTTAGGTGGTTAATTAGCTAGAGAGGCTGATCCACAGACAGATTGTTGCGCATTGTGGTAGTTACGACGCTTGTGCGTGCGCGGCAAGGACCGGCGCACATGCATGCATGGATCCGGCCGGCGGCGGGGCCTACTTCTTAACTTAACTTGTGCACATATAGGCACAAATGGTGCTTGTTTAATTTCATTGGCGACATGGCTGACTTTGGTTGAACAAAAATGAACCGCCAATGGCTCAAAGCTTTTGGATCTCTATCATTGGGCTGTGTCGCATTTTGCTCTCCACTCCCTCTCTTTTTTTTTGAAAGGGGGCAAAATCTTTACCCCAATCGATTAATTAAGCAAGGAGTTTTACAATAAAGTTAATAAGTTTACAACTGCTAACTACTCTTCCGGCATGATTTTTGCTCAAGCATTTAGCTTCGGCGGTCACCCACAACCGGGTTTCGCATTTAATGATCTAAAAATGACCGTGGGTAGCGCATGTTTACTCCGAAACATCCGAGCATTGCATTCATTCCAAATCTCCCAAGAGAAAAATGAAGAGGGATGATAGTTTTGCGGTTCGCGGTCGAGGGCCCCGACATCTTGTCCCACCAAGACATGAGGGTTGTGGTGGACCAAGCTTGAAGATCGAGATTAGGTAGGCCGACCCAATTTTTGATGAATCCCCAAAGGTGTAATGTTTATCGGCATTTGGTGAGTAGATGGTCGACGGACTACGTTTCCCTCTTGCAAAGCGGGCAAGGGCAACAACTTGGCCACCCTCTTTTCCTAGTCGATCCGCTTTCCAAACTCTATTTTGGAGAGCAGGCCATAAGAAAATTTTGACCTTGGGTGGAGCCCAAATCGTCCAAACCATATGTTTCATATTTGTTGTGGTGGCACCCAAGAATTGTGCCTTGTAAGACGAAGCCGTCGAGTATTGACCGTCCGGTGTTAGTGTCCAAGTGATCTCGTCCTCCATTTCCTTGTCAAGAGTAACTTCGGGAAAATGAATGTGTCACGCTTCCCTGGCAAGAAGAATGATTTGCTATACCTAAAAGAGAACGGGAGAGTGCGGCGCACCTAATGTTCAACTGCAAATGTAGGTACTCCCTACGCATTTGACGTGGCCTTCAAGAATGGCTTGGTTTGATTGACTTCAACACCACGTAATGAAGTTTTTATGCTTCGGCTAGGGATTCACCAGTAGAAAACAGGCTAACAGTCCCGGTTGGTAAGGGCCTTCAGTCCCGGTTTAGCAACCGGGACTGCGGAATCGGGACTAAACACCCCAACCTATAGTCGCGGTAGGATCTGCAACCGGGACAAAAAGGTATCCACGTGGGCGCGCAGGCGAGCTGCTCGGCGATGACCTTTTGTCCCGGTTTGTATTACAAACCGGGACTAATAAGTTCGAGGGGTTTTAGGTTTTAGCATTTTTATTTTGTTTTCTGTTTTCTGTTTTCTGTTTTATTTATGATTTAAACTATTGTTTGTAAGCTACAATTACACACATCGATGCATATATTATATCGATGCATGTATTATATGAAGTGTCTAACGAGAATTGATCCATACCAACGAGACTCGTATCAAGTTAAACATGTATCATATACATAAGTGTCGTCCCAACACGATCATTATTACATCAAAATCATTATTTACAGTTTATATTGTATTCTCCTGTTTGGGCTATGACCTCGTCAAGCAGAAATCCACAAATTTCCTCTTGAATTCCTCTAGAGCGTTGATATGGAGTGAGATGCGCTCGTTGATTCATTTGCTGGATATATCAAGAGAAGACGGTCAATATAAATGCATCAAGAGTTAAATTGTGAATTGATATGTAAATGCTTTACGTACCATCATATCCATCCGCTCACTGACATACATGCGCATATACTCGCAAACGTAATATCCACACAGATTTGTCGCCGGTGGCTGTCTCTCGCACTTTACGAAAATAGAGTTCATATCAAGTAATAATCAAACATGACAATCCGATATTGAAACTAGAACTAAATAGAGTAATCTACTTACGTTGATTAGCTGAAAGGTCAGCTCTGGTTTAAATTGACCTTCTCCGGCACGTTTTATGAACCGCTTCCATACCCTGCCCCGGCAAAGAAAATGAATAAAGAATATATTCATAACTGGAACTTAGGAAATGAAGAAAAGAGGTCAATATAGTACCTCTGGAGCGTTTCAATAATGTTCAAGCAATCCGTCATGGGTCGATGTAATGAGTCCTCGATCTGAACTTTCCCCAAGTCAATTTCAATGTTGAAGAGAATCCAGTGGTGGCTGCACATACACATCAGCACATAGAAGAGAATTCAGTGAATATTAAGTCTCTAGCTAACTCATCAAAATCGAGTACGAGGAAAAATGAACGTGTAACACTCTAACCTGAAGTTGTACGGAAATAATATGTTCTTCTTGAAATGTTGTTTCTCCAAAAAATTGAGCAAGTTGTTCTCCGTTTCCCCCGGTTTTATTTTTAAGGTATGTATATGAACTCGATCAGGGTCAACGAACCCAACTTGATAAATCTGGTTCCTCCTACACTCAAGAATCTTCATTCTGCATAGTAGCGTACAAAAGAATGTAGCGAGGACAGTTATATTATAAGAAAATGATACGAGATTAGCTTTAATTGATCACTTACAAACAATAGCAGTTGATGATAGATTTGTCGAGGGCCTTCTGGTTCAATAACTGAAAGAGTTCGTCAAAGTCAATATGAATCGTCTGTTCTCCCATGAAGTAATGCTCATCTCTAAGTTTAACAGACAGTATCTCGTCCCCGTATGCTGAGGCATCCTTGTACCATTTATGTAATGCTCGCATTCTTGTAGGTAGGTTGGCCCAGTCCTCCTTCGTGACCAGATCCTTCCCAAGGCGATATTGCAATGCCTCGGGAGCAATGTCGGCCTCTATCAAATCCACCATTTCTTCGTAGGTCATACCAGGAATCTCATACCCTTCTGATATCACAATCTTGGATGCCAACTTCCGCGGAGCAACGTCGCGTCTCTTCTGCTTTGTTTTCTCAAGCCCCTCATTATATGCCTTGTCAATACAACGATCATAGTCCGATAGTAAGTTTAAAACATATTGGGGTGGTTGAAAACAATGTTTCAGGAAGTACACTATTTTTTTCGGATCAATTGATACGTCTGGCATGTTTTCCACGGGGGGCTTATAAGGGTAAGGAAACTTTGGAGGACTCTTGGGGACCTTTGGAAGCGGCGACAATTTCGCCTTAGTAGGCGGAGGCGGGCACTTAGTCAAGTTACCCCACTTGAACTGGCTGATCTTCCGCTTTCTCGCCCTGTACTCAGCCGAAGAAGGTTCAGGCGAAGAAGGTTCAGGCTGCTGACGCGGCGGCGAAGATCGAGGTGGAGTCATGTAGGAGTTCAATGGACTTGGAAGTGGTGGAGGTGAGAGAGACCGTGGCCTCTGCGTCGAGCCTGGAAATATGATGTATTTCTTTTTCCATAAAATGATTCCATGCCTGACTTCTTCCAGGGTCGCCTCCCCTTCAGGGCCAGGGTGGTCAATCTCCAATGTCTCGCATCCAGGTACAATTTCCTCCACCCCGACACGAGCATACCCAGCTGGAACCTCGCGGCAATGCCAACGCACTTCAGGATCAACTTTTAAAGCAAAGCCGACGGCCACCTTCACAGATATGTTCTTCATTGGCTGGTGCAGCTCACATTCAGTCTTATCTTCGATATTATCCACGGGGTAGCGATCCATCGGTGACGCATCAACTTCTCCATCATCGTCATGCAACCCCGTGGAAGCCACACTGCTCCTCCGGTTAGATGGGCCATCAGCTGCAGGATCTATGTAAATCTGATCGGCCTCTGGACGGCTTGAAAATTTCTCCTGCATCTTCGTATACATCGCAAAGAGCAGCTCATTCCTTTCTTCGACCTTCTTAAGCCGGTCTGCCGCCTGCTGCTCCCTCCTCTTCGTTGCTCTGGCTCGGCTTCTATAAGTATGATAGTCCTCATGAAACCCCATCTTCCAAGGAACACCTCCATAGCCTCGTGTTCGTCCTCCCTTCTCAGGATTTCCGAGTGCCTTTGTCAGCTCGTCGTTCTCTCTATCCGGAATGAACGTTCCCGCCTCCACCTCGGCTACTGCTTTTTTAAGATCATCGAAGGGAGTCAACACTGCTTTCTTCGTCGGATCACGAAGAACCAACTCCCATGTTTCCTTCTCCAACGTCATACCATGCGCCATTAGGAAGTTTCCTGCTCTCTCGGGCACTTTCTCCGTCTCTGGAGTTAGACCTTTTGCCTTAATTTCAGCCTTAAGTTTATCTCACTTAGGCATGGCAGTCTTGTAGCCACCTGGCCCCAAATTATGATGGAGAACCTTTTTCTTGGAATTATCCGCATTCTTTTTGGACCTCTCAAGAGCTTCTTCCGATTCCTTGTACGTCACGAAATCATCCCAGTGATCACGTAACCTCTCGTCTGTTCCCTTAAACTCCGGAGTAATTTTCCCACTCTTGACATACTTCGCCCACGTTCTTTTTTTGTGGTTTTGGAATTGTTTGGCCATCTTCTTCAGGATCCACACCTTGACTTTGGCCTTCAAGGCTGTTGTTTGCTCCTCGGTGTCCATCGTCGGCAGAGTGAAATGTGATATCAGCTTGTCCCAAATAGAATTTTTCAATTCGTTAGAGACAAAACTTATTCCATCAGCTCTTGGCTTCTTCCATTCTCGACAGGTGATCGGGATCATGTCCCTAACAAGAACTCCTGCTTGATTAGTAAATGCAGTCACGCTGTTTATGGGCTCCAAAGGTTCCCCATCAGCACTGACTATGTCAATAATCATATGTGTCTTCTCGTTCCACTTTTTGGTCGGGCCCCGTAACCTTGAAGTGGAGGACTAAAAAAACATTCATTAAATATATGCTCAATGTGGAGGTCTATATATATAATTAGCAGAGACTTAAATATTTACATCAGAGGACTTCGTTGAGGGTCCAACGCTAGCATCGATATCAATACTTGGTTCCGGGTTGCCTATGTTTTGTTCTTCTAACTGATCATCCGACAACCCAGCATCACCATCTTCATTCAGATACTGTGAGCCGTCATCTACCTCATTATTTTTTTGGCCTTCCCGATCATCTCTACCGTCATGGTCCATAGCTTCACTATAAAGAATAAAGATTAAAAGCAGTACTAAAAAGAATAAAGAATAAAGAATATATACTAGCAATACTAAACTATAAAGAATAAAGAATAAAGACTAAACTTCACTAAATTTCACTAAGTCCTAAAACACTAAAGCTATAGTAGCAATACTAAAACAATATTTATACTAATGCTATACTAGCAATACTAGCAATATAACACTAAACTATACTATAATATTTATGATAAAGCTATACTATACAAATACTAAATACTAAACTTAATTGGGACTAAATTGAAAAAAATAGTCCTAATTGCTAAATTTACCACCTTTCCTAACACATCACTATGTCCATTTAATTAAAATTCAACCTAAAGCAACTAATTCAACTAAAATTCAACCTAATTAAACAACTAAAATTTAACCTAATCAACTAAAATTCAACCTAATGAACTAAAATTCAACCTAACAACTAACAGGAGGAAGAGCGGGGCGCGGCGGGGGGGGGGGGGGGGGGGGGGGCTCACCGTGGGGGGCTCGGTGTTCGCCGGTGAGAGGGAGCTATGTTGAGCGGCGACCTCGGTGGCGGCGGTGAGGGGAGAGGAAGAGCGGGGCGCGGCGGCGGTGAGGGAGAGGAAGAGCGGGCGCGGCGGCCTCCTCCACAACGGGGAGGAAGAGCGGGGCGCGGCGGCGGCAGCGGCTCGTCGTGCGGCAGCGGACGGCGAAGGGGGCAGACAGCGGCGAGCTCGGCAACGGCGGCGCGAGAATCCGGCAGCCTGGCGGCGTCGACAGTTTCCTTAGCGCTAGGTCCCGGTTGGTGGCTCCAACCGGGATCTGAATCTTGGTATTTATACCCCACATCCTTTAGTCGCGGTTCGTGGCTCGCACCGGGACTAAAGGGGAGGGGGGCCTTTAGTCGCGGTTGGAGCCACGAACCGCGACCCAGTGAGTGTTTCGACTGGGCGCGCGCGCAACCCCTTTAGTCGCGGTTCGTTGCACGAACCGCGACCCAGTGAGTCTGATTTTTTTTTCCAGTTTGCACTTTCAAAAGAGTTTGAATATACATTTTTAATAACTTTTGTATATTTTGGAATTTTACAAAACTTTCTATATGAAATGTGTTTGAATTTGACTAACTAATATAAAACTATTTTATGTTTTCTATAATAATTATTTTAACTTTGGATATGAATTTGAAGAACTTTTGTATAATTTGGAATTTGACAAAACTTGCAATATGAAATGTGTTTGAATTTGACTAACTAATATAAAAACAGTTTCTTTTGTATAAATATGTTTGAATCAGGGGTGTGTTTCTTTTGAGGGCTTGTGAGCTGTTGGATCAACAGTTTCACTTCCGAACCGGGACTAAATTAAGAAGCACACGGATCGTGTGTTTTTGTTCTATCTACAAAGTACTTCAGTTCATCGACTGAATACAAATCTTCAGGAGCCACGGTTGGGCTGTATGCAGGAGCCTCCAACCGCGACCCAGTGAGTTTTTCGACCGCACGCAGTGCTACCCCTTTAGTGAGTCTGAATTTTTGTTCAGTTTGCACTTTCAAAAGAGTTTGAATATTTATTTTTAATATGAAATGTGTTTGAATTTGACTAACTGATATAAAACTATTTTAAAAATAGTTTGGAGCTGTTGGATCAGCACTATCACTTTCAAACCGGGACTAGAGAAGCACACGGATCGTGTGTTTCTTTAGAGCACTTCTGAGCCATTAGATCAGGGGTGTGTTTCGTTTTAGGGCTTGTGAGCTGTTGGATCAACGCTATCACTTCCGAACCGGGACTAAAAGAAGCACACAGATCGTGTGTTTCTTTCAAGCACTTGTGAGCCGTTGGATCAGGCTACAAAGAGATATCCAGTGAATTCTTCGACTGCGGGCTGCACATTTAGTCCCGGTTCGATACACGAACCGCGACTAAAACGCCTTTAGTCGCGGTTGGATGGCAAAGGTCTGGATGCCCTTTCGTGGGTGACAGTGGCCAAGATGCCTCCCCTGGTGATGCTATAAATAGACGCCCAGACCTTACGTTCAATCCAGGCAAAGGCAGAGGACTCCTCTAGGCACCAGCTTCTCGAAGATGTCCTTGTGAGCATACTAAGGACATCTTCGAGAGGCTGGGCTTAGAAGCATTCTCTCTTGTCGTCGTGCTGAACAGACAGATGCCTACGGGTAGGCTAATTTGTGGGGCCGGATGGACGCTAGAGGATTCGGGGAGGGATAGCGCGCTAAGTAGCACACACAAATAAACACAACCGACACGGGGACACGAGGATTTACCCTGCTTCGGGGCTCTCGTGAGGAGATAAAACCCCTACTGCAGCATCTATCCTATTTGTTGTATTATTCACACTGATATCTGGGCGATACAAAAGGTGCTATGCTAATATTGCCTCTAAGAGGTCTTGGAGAGGAAACGAGCAAGGAGGAAATGAACTGCCCGTGGTGGCCGTCTCCTCTCCCCTCCCCCTGGCGCCCTTTATATAGAGGTGGCCAGGGGACAAACAAGGGGATAAACAGACCAAGATCACTATTCAAGCACTGTTCACGTCATCATGTCTTGTACTATTGTCACATCACGAACACTGTAGCTGTTCTGGACCTGTCTTGGACAGTCTGAACCCGTGCGGCGCGCGTCTGCGCCTTGTCTCCTAGCTGTTGTCCCCGCACCTTCCCGCCTGTTCCTTATCCTTGCGACGAATATCTTCATTGTGCCCATGCCACTGACGGGGACGGGATATTGCTCTCTGGACATGCCATGTATCCATCTTGCGCCAGGGTGAACTCGGTTTGACCCACGATACCGAGCGATCCTGCCCAACCGAGAATTGGATGGGCGTTCTGGTCTACCGAGCTTGGGGAAGGAGCCCTCCGCCCTTCCGAGACGGTAGCGGCCGTGCCAAGCTGCCGGAGATGGCCCTGGCCCTGCCGAACTGCCGCTGAAGTCGGAGGAGAGGTTGGCGCCTCCGAGGACAACGTGGCGTGGCGGTGTCGGGCGGAGCCAAGCCGGTGCTGCCGAGGTCGAGGTCCCTCCGGCCGAGGCGACGGCGTGCCGGGGGCGGCGAGGTCGGGCCCGAGGCGGGACGCCGGAGGTGATGCCGGGGGCGGCGAGTCGGAAGTCGACGTCGGAGCGCGGGGCGGCCATCAGTGCGAGGTTGGGGGTCGATGTCGGAGTGGCCGCCGGTGGCGCCAAGTTGCGGTCGAGGAGCCGGTGTCGGGCGGCCGGAGATGCAGCCGGGGTCGGGGAAGATGCCGGAGATGAGGAGAGGTTGGCGCCCCCGAGGACGACGTGGCGTGGCGGTGTCGGGAAGCGCTATGTCGGGAGCGAGGACGGGGAAGACCTTGGCGCTGGAGGTTGATGCCGGGGGCGCCGAGATGCGGGAAGCCCGGTCGCGGCTGCGGCCAGGTCGGAGAAGCACGGGCGAGGTCGGCCGGGGCGGTGGTGTCGGCGAGGCTGCGCACGCGGGCGGCGGGACGCCGGAGCGGGCGAGGTGAAGTCGGAGGCGGCGCGGTGCTGCGCTCGGTCGAAGTCAACGACCGAGAGGATGACCATCTCGGCCTGCCGACTTGGGGTGGAACTCGGCCCAGCCGAGGCTGGGGAACCTCGGCCCATCCAAGCTTGTCTTGGCCCGCTATGGGATATGTCGGCCTGGGCTTTTATCAAATGGACCCAGGAACTCCTTTTTCCTCTTTTTCCTTTACTCCTTTATTATTTAAATGTATCTTTCCCCGCAATATCAACACAATGATCCCGTACCTTTGGGATACCCGGGGATCGCATCCCCGACACTAGTCCCCGAGGCTGCGGGGGACTCGCAGAGTCGCGCGTAGACTTAGAAGAAATAACAACACCACCATCTTTACCTACTCCACCGTGTGGCTGCAAAAATACAATCATATGCCGGTGCCTTAGCCGCTCTGGGCGTTTTACCGACATAGATGTCTTCGGCCACTGCCGTCTTGACATAAAGATACCTCACATGCCGGCTTTTAGCCACTCTGGGCGTATACCGACACGGACGTCTCATGTGCCGGCCTTTAGCCACTCTGGGCGTATACCGACACAAAGTCTCATGTGCCGGCTTTTAGCCACTCTGGGCGTATACCGACACAGACGCCTCCAACCTCTGTTGATTTGACATAAGTATATCTCGGGTGCCTCGGTATCTCGGCCACTCTGGGCATATCACACATGTCTCGGTATCTCGGCCACTCTGGGCGTAACACACATGTCTCGGTACCTCGGCCACTCTGGGCAACTTACACACGTTGCCTTTGGCAAACCCACAAACTATGATCTGAGATATGAAAAGATGCCGTGGTACAGTGGCGAACCGAAATAAACGGCGATCTGGGATATGGAATGATGCCGTGATACTGTGGCGAACCGAAATAAACGGCGATCTGGGATATGGAATGATGCCGTGATACAATGGCGAACCGACATAAACGGTGATCTGGGATGATATGACATTATAACTCGGCAAGCCGATACCAAAGACTATCCGTGATATATACCGGGATGATAATAACTATGAGATGGATCCGAGATAACCGGCATAACCAAGACTTTTGACATGAGTATTCTCACGAGAAAACCGGTATCACCTTTTAATGTTAGTTCAGGCACATACATATTTAACAAGAGTAATGACTCTATTTAACTGATCAAACCGAGTCTAGCACAATACAGAAATTACAATGAGTCGCAAAGCTATGCACTATGATGCTGACTCGGCGTCCACCGAGTCCCCGAGTTAAATTAGAGATCTAGCAGAAAGAATAGAATGCACTGGCGGGCCAGCCCCGGGTCAAGACATCTCGCTCCGGGGAAAACACACAGACAACATATGCCGAATTACTTTTTGGACCGAGTCCCCGAGTATGTTTTCATGTTTACTATACTCCACAATCTCTGCTCTTGACTACCATTGTAGGCGTTCGTCAGTCGAGTCACAAGATCATCTCGGATAGCATACATTACTTGGACTTTGAAACAAGGTTGAAAGTTTATCCGGCACATGGGCAACACAGATAACAAGACAGACATATAAACATGGCAGTCCCCGAGTTTCACTTTGAGACGCCGGCATACGAACGATATAGAAAGAAAACATGCACAGAGATAACAGTGCAGTCCCCGAGTCCATCTCGGAGTGCCGACATACAGGCAATACAGAAACGACTGAGATAAAACACAAAAGTAAATACGGGGCAGTCCCCGAGTTCATCCCGGGGTGCCGACATGCAAATATTTCGGAACAAACAGACATAAACCACACGCATACAGATAAACTGATTTCCGAGCTGCTCTACCGACTTAGGATGAAAAGCATAACTGACCGGTGAGCCAGTCCCCGGGTCAAGACATCTTGCCCCCGGGGAAGATTATACAGATAACATAACATGGCAGTCCCCGGGTTACGACCTCTCGCTCCCGGGTTAACAACTAAATTAGGTACGAAGGGGCAGTCCCCGAGTTACTCTCAAGACCGGCAGATTCCACGATACAGATGAAGATACTCACGGAGCATTGGTGCGGTCGGGATCGACGGAGCCGACATGACCCGGGCAACTATCGGGGAGTTACCCGGAATCTGTCGCCGGCGAGCGCTGGTGTAGGTCGGAACGGCATCTGCGTGTGGCAGCGAGTTGGAGCGTGTGGACCATGGTGATGTCGAGTCCCCGAGCCGATGAAGAAGGTCCCGTCCGAAATTAGTCCAGCAAGCGCCACTGAAGCCCCACGGTGGGCGCCAACTGTCGTGGTGGTATCACGGCAGATGCCATAGGATGGCTAAATGTGTGGGGCCGATGGACGCTGGTGGATCCGGGGAGGGCTAGCGAGCTAAGAAGCTCACGCAAGAGAAAACAAGAAACAGACACGAGCCGATTCAACTCGGCTCAAGAACAAGCAAGAACAACCAAGAACACAAGCAAACCCACAAGGAACCACAGACATGCACGATATACCCAGGTTCGGGGCCCTCGTGAGTCGGTAACACCCCTACTCCTGCCTTGCTTCTCTCTATATGTGTCTCCCAAGATCTACAAGGTGCTCCTGGAGCTGTTTTGGTAAGAACTAGGATGAACTACAAGTGAGGGAGGAGTAAATGCTCTAGCAGTAAATGAGACTATAGCTTCGGCTCTCTGGTTGGTGTCCCTCTCACAGGAGGAGTTATGGCGCTATTTATAGAGGTCCGGCCGAGTTGCCCGGGAACCCTAATCTCTCCGGGCCCCACCGGACAACAGCTTCAGTCCAACGGTAATGTCGACATCCCTACCACGACCTAGCAGCCGGGCTATCCGACATAGGCCGAGATAGGTCATGATGCCTCTTGCCGTAGCCGCCGCTGACCTAGGTAATGATGCTTCCCCTGTCAGAGATAAGATGTGTCTTCTCCCTGCCAAGTCTCCTGTCCGTCAGTTGCCAGTACCTCGGAGTAGTCACTTCACCCTTGTCTTGTGCCTTTGTCTTGTGCCTTTTGTCCCCCGCCCGTGTCAGACGGGAGGTGACCTTACTTCCGTGTCAGCCGGCTCAGTGTCCTTGCCCTGTACTTGCCCATGACTTGCTGCCCGACATAGGATATGTCGGATGGTTCCACCTAACCCGGCATGACTATGTCGGGCTCCTCACCGTGCTCCGGCTAGAGTATGCCGAGCCTGGATCTCCGGCATACCTCGCCTACCCCGGACAAGGCCATGCCAGATCCTCCTTCCTGCAGATCATAGATAAGTAAAGAATACTAACATGGGGATGCCGGTTAGAACATGTCGGCTAACACCGACATCAGCTTAAGTCGGTCAAGCATACAATCTTGGGCTAGCCTTGAGCCGGCACACCGGCCGCTCTACTCCGCGAAGGGTCACGCGATCTTTGCAGCTAGACAAATATCAATTACCGTGTTAACCTGAGCGAGTAGACCATGCCTTTACCCTACCCGGGGGTAGCCCCCCGACATCTCTTGTGAGGTAGAGGAGGAAGCAAACATGTCGAAGCTATGTCCCGAGGTGGACCGAGGTGATCCAGGCAAAGGCAGAGGACTCCTCTAGGCACCAGCTTCTCGAAGATGTCCTTGTGAGCATACTAAGGACATCTTCGAGAGGCTGGGCTTAGAAGCATTCTCTATGTCGACTAAGCTATGTCCCGGGGTGGAGGTGATCTGAGACCGACATATGCCTATGTCGGGAGGAACTAACACATATGCCTATGTCTTTGTGCTCTGTTTTTCTCTGGTGTGCAGGGGAGTACCTACCGAGGATAATCCGGCATAGGTCGCTTGGCAAGATCTAGAGAAGAAGAGAAGAGAGAAGAGAGAGTGTTCATCTCGTGAATTCATATCCTCACTACCTCGTGAGTTCATCTCCATATATAGGAGATTCACACAGCTCAAAAATGAGCATCTTGTAACACTTGTGGTATACATCTAGAGAGGGACACAATTAAGCAGGAGTAGGGGTTTTACCTCCTCACGAGGGCCTCGAACCTGGGTAGATCGAGGTATTGGTTTTGTGTTCTTGGTGTTCTTGTGTTCTTCTATATGTCAGAACCATGGAGCATCTTCTTCATCTGACACATGTCTGTCTTGTTTTCCACTCCCACGATGTTTTTTTTTTGCGCCAAAACTCATTTTTTTTCATTTTGCACTTTCAGACATCTGCCGTGCTTAATTTTTCATTTTGTAATTTCAAAAGAGTTTGAATCTACATTTGAATAACTTCTGAATATATATTTGGATTCTGACAATACTTTCAACATGAAAATTATTTGAATTTGAATAACTAATCTAAATCGTTCATTCTCTTTTTATAAAAATAAAGGGGTGTTTTTATTTCAACTAATCAACTCATTTGAATAACTAATCAACTCATTTTATTTCAACATTAAAATCGGATGGAAAATAAAATCCATATAATCATATTAATCTTATTGTTTCATAAAATCGGATGGAAAATAAAATACATATAATCCATATAATCATATTAACCTTATTGTTTCATAAAACCGGATGGAAAATAAAATACATATAACCCATATAATCATATTAACCTTATTGTTTCATAAAATCGGATGGAAAATAAAATACATATAATCCATAAAACCGAAGGGCTCAAAACCGAAGGGATGTTTTCTACTAGTGACATAATCCATAAAATCGGATGAAAAATCATATATTAATCTTTGAATATGGAAATATTCAAATCTTTCAACCGGTAACCGAAATTACTTAGAAATGGAAATATTTATATTAATAAACCGGTAGCCGATATATAAGAATCCAAGCATTTCCAATACATGCATGAGATAGCTGAGACACACAACGGTCTACTAATCATATCAATCTAAATACCACTTCCGTGCAATCTCGTAGCCAAGGCGAGCGTCCAGAGCAGCATATACGACTCTCTCGTAGCTCAATGGAACCGCGGCCCAATATCTCGTTAGGTCTTTTCCTTCTTCGTCGTCGGCCCGTTTCTTGTCGTCCTTCTTCTTCTTTTTCTTCATCTCTAGATTTGTCCCAACGACAGCATTGGAGAGAGCATACAGGCTCGGGGTAGGATTGTCGGTTGGGTTCCGGCAATTCCTCTGGATCGCACCATCCGCACGTCATTCTGGATTGAAACACCGTAAAAGTTGACAGTCTTGTCACCTAAGAAATCGATGAGTAGCTTCGGCACCCGATCAGCCCTGCAAATGTGGAAAATAAGAGTCTCGGTCGCCACCGAGAGTTGAATGACGGCGGCGCGCTGCTTCTGCTCCTCTGGAAGATCCTTCTGGCGACGACCCGGGAGTGCGTCGGTGAACTCGCAGTCGAGTCCAACCCCCTTGATCGGTGCGGCGTCGAGATACTCCTTCTTCACGTGTCGGATCCACCGCTCCACGCGTGATGCACGGAGGGTGACCCATACCTTGAAGTCCATGCCTTCCTTGGAGAAGAAGAATAACCGAGACGCCGTGATGTGTCCGAGTGACTCCATTGGAATGGAAGAGAGCAAGGATGGAGAGGGAGATTTTGTGTGTGATTAGGCATTTTTGTACTGTTCCTTTTATAGGGCGGAGAGGGAGGCCGGCGGTCACCGAGCAGGTGGCGGGAGGCCGGCGGGGCGCCGGCGCGGCGCTGCTTCGCGTTCCACACGGCGCGTTCATATTAATTTCGTGTGTATCATCTTCCAAAGCGCGGCTGATCGATCATCTTCCAAAGCGCGGCGGGCTGATCAATTTCCAAACCGCTGCGAATTCCACATATCATTAGTATCGGTTTGAAACACGAACCGGGACAAATACCTTTAGTCGCGGTTTGTATTAGAAACCGGGACTAAATGTTCCTATGGAACCGGGACTAAAGGTTTCCGTGCCCGTGATGCCGTCCTAACCGTTCGAACCGCGACTATTGATGTCATTAGTCGCGGTTCCAGGCCTGACCGGGACTAAATGTGCTCCGACCTCAAAACCGAAGCCCCATTTTCTACTAGTGATTGGTGGTGTTGCATCTCCAGAATTAATAGACGGAGACGATGTGGTCTCTCGTCTTTGCTCCCTCTCGCCGCTTGAGAGATTTGGAATGAACGAAATGTTAGGGTGTTCCGCAAGGTGACCACCAGCATGTCCATTTCGGTTATCATTAAGATTAAGACCTCGTTTGGAACACAGTAAGTAAAAATGTAGGAATAGGAAAATGTTGAAATTGATGAGTCATCTTTTCTAAATTCCTACGAGAACCAAAACAATAGGAAATTTTTCAAAGTGTCGTTTGGATGACACGCAGGAAAAACACAGAAATTATAGACATAGGGTAGAAAGATTAAAACATGAGGTGAGACCTCATGTTTAGTCTCCTGCAAATCTCTTATGGAATAGCCTATCCCATAAGAATTTTAAAGTAATCCAAGTTTTCTATTTCAAACGGTACCATAGAGAAAAAAAATCTATACTATCCTTTAAAATTCCTATAGAATTCCTTTGTTTCAAACGGGGCCTAAAAAATGCCCTACATGGCAAAACATTTAGGTAGTATTATGTCGCAAGAGTAGACATTTGTTGCCAAGTTATGGCTCGGAGTAGTGGTAACTAAAACTCTTCTTAATCAATGATGAAATAGGCAAACCTTGTTGATATGTAAAAAAAAAGTTGATACATGGAAAAATAAACATGCCACCCTTCCCTGTCATGCAAGATGATTTGCTACATGAAAAAATAAATATGGCTGGGTGAGCAAACTGTGACGGCGCCACTCCTACGAGAGACGTAGGAGAGCTGCGGTGTAGCACTTGCGGTCTTCCACGACGAGAGACGACGGTTAACAACTCGCAGAACTGCGTAGTACTCCCTCCGTTCTAAATTAATTGACTTCTATTTGCCCACATATGTGTATGTCATGTGGGCAAATAGAAGTCAATTAATTTGGAACGGAGGGAGTAATTTTCAACGACAATGGTTTGCAGATAGATAGATAGTGGCTCAAGTTGCAGGCAGTGACAGTTGGGTGGGAGCCCTGACGAGGACCGGAAGAGAATCCCTCACTTTGCTAGCGACCGGCCGGCCATGCCGCCATTCGATCCCACCTACCGGCCTCGTCCGCCCCTGACGCCTCGCCGACCTGGCATCCTAGTCACACATCCCCTTTAACAGACCTTAGCTTAAACTACACGCGCGACTTTTTTTGTTTTGTTTTCTTGCATCCGATCGATACCGGCCGGGGCTTGATCATTGATCAAACTACAACACTACCACTGATATCCTAGCCCAAATGATTGCTGCCTTTGTGCTAGCCACTTCGTGATTTAGCAAAGGATCTTCAGATTTTCTTTTTGTTCCTTAACTTGATGCTGAGATATTCTTCAAGATCGATCGATTATCGGCCTTAAACAACGAGAAAGAGAGAGAACAGAAGGGACGGAGAAAAGCAGCCATCCAGATTTTGCATGCCTACATAATTACTCCAGCATGCAACTGATCCACTTGCAAAGTTGCAATAGCCAATAGTCCAGTGGTGATTTGCCCTAGCTAGAATAGCTTGTTGCATCAGATACATGGCACTGCAGCCGAATATGCGTTCCACCGCGACAGATATATATATATATATCCTAAAACTAAAGAGAGAACCATATCTTACCCACCGTTAAAGCCTGTTACACAACATTCATATTTCCGCATCCTATGCGCAAACGAATATGGAAAATTCTCGTGTCTTGCTATGTTGTTCTCAACTACTGTATATTTGGACTTCAACACAGCCGGGTTTAACTCCTTCCTTCAAAAAAAAAACAGAACATAGAAGAGATAAAACTCCCTAGCATCTGTTGTGTGCCAATTCAATTGGTAGTGTTGTACTTGTTTTCCTGATTTTCAATAATTGACCGATCAAATCTCTTCTTCTTAACTAATGGATGTGGCAATTTTTTTGCCTCCGTTTAATAAAAACAAATCAGAAGGAAGATAGCGTATGGCTGCAGTAAATATGGTAATGAGTGTGAGTATTTTACAATGTATGGTTGACAAAATTTGATCCTAACTGGACATTACCAGGAAGGGATACACATCATGCTATTTAGAAGGGAATAACATGCAAGCAAGATACAATGATACTCTGATAATGATCCTTCTTTCCGATTCTAGTGGTTTAGAATTCATGGAGGAAATCATGCCAAATATTCGAATTATAAACTGTGAAAAAATCCTGAATTTATGTAGAACATGCATACGGCTATATCTACAACTCGAAAATACCGAGCTCAAAATTATATCTATAGCGAGAGGAATATAAAAAGACAAAAATGATTGTGACTGGTATTGATGACTATTTTTTTTCTTTTTTCCTTTATGTAGGCCGAATCCGCAGTTGCAGATTTGTTGCTTTATGGTTGTGTATTGTCCTTTTTAATGAAATCCGCACATCATTGTATAAAATAAATATTCTCAAAGATCCTAAGAGGAGATCCTACCCAAGCCCCCCTGCGGCACTATTTTTCCGTTTTAATTCAAAATTGGAGCAGAGGAAAGGCAAAGAAAACTTTCATTTAATATCAGCTCTAAAAGGAAAATGCTTTGAGAGCAAAGTATGTAAGACTGCTCATAGTGGGAAGTAACATAGAGTAGTAACATGTACATGTACTATCTCTATAGTGGGGAGTGTCATATGTGTGATAACATAGAATCATTCATTTATTACTTTGTAGACCAATTTTGTACTCCATTTTTCTCTCTCTTTACTAAAATTGCATACCACATCATTTTCTATGTGTCATCTATGTTATTAATTATGTTACTCCCATTATAGGTTGTATAAACAGCATAATAACGTCCTAATTATAATACTCCCTCCATGTATTTAATGGAGTATGTCACGTGCTTTCATTCATGTATTTCTATTGTTCTTGTAACTAAATATGCACGTCTATAAACTTGTGTGTATTCTAAATCCCAATTTTGCTATGTGTTTTCATGTTTCTACGAATCAAAGAGGCGAACGAGTATGGCTGTTATTTTTTGTAGACGCAACTCTTATTTTTTTGTAGACGCAACTCTTATGTTGGAACACAAAGATCAATTTCGCTGCAGGCACAGGTCCGTTGAGTAATTAATGGACTAATCTAGATGATTTCCACGTCTAGTACCAATGGATATACCATTTTAAAATCCAAGTGAAAAAGCTTCTTAGTGTGGAAGTAGCTCTGTAGCTGGCTGCAGATAAGATACATTATCCCCGTGTGAATGGGGCCATAAAACTACAAATCCCAGAGTAAATCTTTTTCCGTTTGGGACAATAGATAACAAAAACAACAAACATGGATTTGCATGCCAAGTGCACTTCAGCTACTAATCTAAGCAGCTAGTTAGCTACATCTAGGCATCTACGAAAGGACGGTTTTAGTGCCATCTTAAACAAATGAACAGATAATGAATTGAACATGCATGCAAAGCAAGGCTCAAACTACTTATCAAGATTGACCGCACAAACGGAATGATATGGGCAAGATACCTATCTCCAGCCCAAGCCCACAACTCTACAAGCGTACTCTATTGCAATCTTACATGGGATTGTCTTGTTCATACGTGGAGAACTCCACTTGGTGCACCGTGAACGTACGGTGGGCAATATGAGAAATTATCTGAATTTTAAGTGAGTACACTAGTCTTATCATTCAGACATTCACATATAGAAAATAATATTGCGTATATATTGTTAATTAAGAAGTTATGTCCTCCAATAGAGTTGACGTGAACGGGTTACAGTTTTTTTTTTGAATTTTCCACATATATTAAACCAACAAAAAGTACATGATTACATTGATTATAAAAAACAAAGCTAAAATAGAATAGCCAATCTATCAGATCTTCAAGACCTTTCTTCATCCATGACACAATCTTGTACTTTTCTGAAGGCAGTCGTAGAACAACGCCAAAACCACGAAACCACACACCTATGAATACCCATGAAGGTTCTCCCTTTTTAATTTTGAGCCGCAATGCCAAGGCTTTGTGCACGCACGCAGCCATTAAATTAATCAAGCAACATCGGCAAGAGCACCACCACTGATATTCCAGGGACAAATAACCGAGCCACTTTGTCGATGACGCTGGGAGCCGAGAGAACGAATCACCATTGCCGAAGACGTAGTAGCCGGGATAGCTAACGGGAGGACAAACCTCCTCGCGGCAACCATGAGAAACAATCCAAGATTGATCTGGCGAAGCAAGATCTGAAGAACCATACCTAGAAAAATTTAATCTTCCAAAGCCACCATTGACGTCGAGAAGGAGATCTCGCCGACGGCCGAAACGCGGAAGATCACTTATTGCAAACGATGTCATCTCCATTGACAAAGAAGGCAACAACCAAAACCAAGCGCTAACATTAAGGACCCTTGTATAGCGCACTGCGCAGGTCCGAGGTCCCCACCCCTCCTAGTGCCAGAGCGGCATCTAGAGGAGGTGAGGACCCGTCAATTCTTAGACGAATGTGACGATGAAGTTGCAGATGATGCCGACGGCGACGACTAGGGTTGAAACCCTAGCCGCCGCCTTTCTTTTCCGTGAAGCAAAAATCGCTGAATGGGTTACAGTTGATGACGCATGACCTCGCTAATATTAATTAAGTAGTGATGATCCAGGTTTACTAGCAAAGGCAACCTGATCTACCTTAAAACCCACCCATGTCTATCTTATTTTCTACAATCCTCACAAGCAGCTATTGAAATGATTTTTGAGGGCTGATAAGCTAAGCTTATCATGGGAGGCTTTTTTGGATAACATCTGGATTATATTAGCCGATCATAACAATTACAAAATACACATCCACACCTAAGTTATCCCCACTATAAATAACATATTTGAGAAAAATTGCAAATACATTCAAATCCTCCAACATAGTCCCCCGCCACCGCTTATTTGGTCCTCGTCCTATCAACGGGGCAGAGAACAAAGTCGGACAAAATGGTCACCAAATCGTCCAAAAAGATCTGTAAAGTGATATTTCTCGTTGAAGCTGTCCCAGTAGCCAGGCACCGCGTACAACGGGATCTGGAAGAAAAGCTAAATCAGCGGTGTTGCTAAACTACAAGCAGTCTGGTGTTTCTTTTAGAAAAGATACATCAGGGCCATCTTATTTATCAATAAAAGTAAAAATAATTACAAAGCGAGATACAAATCGACACAACATGACCAGATAAATAAAATACACTAAAAATCATATTGTCATTTTGTTCTTTCCATTGTTCATCGATTATCAGAGCTTGAGTCATGCACATAAATATAAGTTGAAACAGGTTGGGGACCTATAAGAGCTCTCGCCAACCAAGATATTGAAAATGCAATAGCCTGTCGGAACTATAAGATTAAATAACTTTAAAAAGCTGCTAAGGACACACCCCAAGCAACACAATCTTGCAAGTTCACCACCAATTTAGAGGTTGGAGAATCTAAACTTTGCCCAGACCAAATGAACGAAGAGATCCAAAACGTCGCACCACGGATTCTCTTGAATGGCGCAGCAACTGCCACTATCCAAACTAAACCAACAAATATTTACAACAACTACCCTCCTTAGCCTTTCAAAAACATCTGATTTTTTTTGCTTTAAAAAAACATCTGATTGAACATTGATGCAGACATGAGGTAGGAAGAGGCCTAAGAGATCTTATTCCATCTCGTTATCCCGAAACCAAACAAAAGCAAGGACTTGCAAGGACTAAATCTTACAAGAGCGGTTCACACCCCTCTTACCTCGATGATATTGTCGGACATGAAAGCGTAGGGGAACCCAGGTGGCACTAGAAAATAATTTGGGGAAAGGAATGTGTAGCAGTTTGGTTCAGACTACTCCACTTTTTCAATTAAGGGGCGCTTTATTATTCAAAAAGTGTTGAGCCTTACACCTGACCTACGCATAGTTAACAGTCCATGCATAGTAAAGATACACATGAACGCAACATGTTCGCAACATAAAAAAGAAGAAAAAGTCGTAAAACAAATGATCATACAGAATTTGGATCGTCTAGGACGATGGAGGACCAATCCATAGTGTCACTCTTCTTGGATAAAAATATCCATCCATTTAGACTTCTTCATAGGAACGGGGGATCAGGGATGGGGTTTATGTTGGATTCAGTACGGAGTACCTCGGATGATGTCGCTGTGGAGGTCACGCAGTGTAGCACGTGTATCCTGGAATCCTGGCGACTGTTAAGAAAATAAGAAGGCAACGATTATTCGGGACTTCTACTCAACTCAGCTAGCTAGGCTAGGATGTGTATGTGTAGGTGCACAACGTCTTGGAGTCGATCACGGTGCTCTCTTTCTGATGGGCCAATTCCACGCCAGTTTGCTCCGTAGTCCGTACTCTCCCATGAAGGGAGACACCCGACAGGCGACAGGCCCAAATTTCTCAAATGGCTCACCAACAGGACGTCCAGTTCCTCGCCCAGTTTCTGACCCAGTTATGGGTTAGAGCATCCCACTCGCCCCCCCTCCAAAGGCCTCCGGCGCAAAAAATCCCGCCCAGTCGCGGCCCCCAAATCTAAATTCACGCCGGCTCGGCCCAAGGAGATCTCCGGCGACCCCAGGCCGAACCCAATACGAAGGGGGACAATCGGGGGCGCGAAAGCCGCGGGAAAAAAAGGCGGGCACCTCTTCGGCGTCGTGGGCCACGGATGTCAGCGACAGGCAGCCGTTCGCGCCACCGTTTTGACCGGTCCTTCGTCTTCCTCGCCATCCGCGCCGCGTTAATGGCCTGCTCGCCTTCCGCGCCTGCGCGGCAGTGGTCAGGCGGACGGCCGCAGTTGATGACGCGTCTCGTCGGCGTTAATGCGGCCACTGCCCCCGCCCTCGCGCCGCTATAAAACCACTCTCCGTCGCCTCCAACTCTCCACACACCCCCGCCGTCTCCTTCTCCAGCCACTCTCCGTCGCCTCCAACTCTCCACCGCCGTCTCCCGCAAGATGCATCGCTCGGACGACGACGGCGCCGCCCCAAACGGCTTCGGCCGCCGCCACCTGCTGAAGAAGGAGGCCTGCGCCTTGTTCGAGGCGGGCTACCCTGCCCCACCGTACTTCCGGTGTCCGTCCGCGGGGTGGGTGCTCAGCGTCGGCGGCGTGCCGGTGCCGCCCGTGCCCACCGGTCGCGAGCGCGCCCTCGCGATCTTCGACCATTTTTCGAACGAACTGACGGCGGAGGAGCGCAACGACCCCCAGTGGCACCCGAACAACGTCGCCGCCTGGAACGTGTTCTTCGAGAAGCAGCGCCAGGACCGCATCGCCGCCTACGACGGGACCGGGCCGCCGCCGACGAACAACAACGCCCACGGACGGCGTCGCTGGTGGGGCGCTCTAGGACGTACGCTGGCGTACGTTCTGGAGTACATCGCCAACGGGAACAATCCCCCGTTGACGATGCCGCCGTCGCGCCCACGCTACCCCCAGGCCCAACAGTGGGGCCCTCGGCGCACGTCGCCGGTGGCCTCCTCGTCGCGCTCGGGCGGCTCTTCCGGGCGCTATTCGCCGTACGGGGCGCCGTCCCCGCGCTTCTACCAGCCCCCCCCCCAACCGGTGAAGGCCGAGCCCGAGGAGGAGGAGGACAGCGCCCCGCTCCGCCGCCGGCAGCCAGTCCGTCGCCAGCCATCGCCGCCTCGAGATCGCCTCCGCCTCGGCTTCTCCTCGCGTCCGGGCCCGTCGTCGTCGCGCCTGGTGAAGAAGGAGTGGACGCCGCCCCCAGAGTACAAGGCGGCGGCCCTCCAGCTCAAGCTCGAGGACGACGATGAGGAGTTCCCGGGGCTCCGCGCCGCCATGCTCGCCTCCTTCAACGAGGTGCCCGCGGCCACCCCCGAGTTCGCCAGCGAGTGGTCGCTGGAGGAGCACCGGGAGGAGATGGCGCGGCGCCATGGCCAGTACATCGACGTCTCCGACGACGACCAGCCCATCAGGGGGCCGACCAGGCCGCTCGGACGAGGGCGCTGTGGCGACCCGGCGAGGGGTGCAGCAGCCGCCCGGCGATGCGGCGGCCCAAGAACGAGCCCGACGACGACGAGGAGGGCGACTACTCGGCGGAGATGTACTACCGCCTCGGATTAGGCCGGGGCGGGTTTTAGTTAAATATTTTTAAATTTATGCAAAATTTCGTGTAATCGCCGAACTATCTACGAATTTCTATGAAGTTTACTAAATTTCTCCTAAATTTAAATTTTAAAATTGTTTGAAATGGGGGGCACGACTGGGACCGCTCGGCCCCCATTTTGTAGAACGCGCTGGCGCCCCCCATATGGGCTAAAAACAGGCCGTTTTGCACGCCATATGGGCGGACGAATGGGATGCTTTTAGTTGACCTATGAGGCCATTGCGTTTCAGGATATCCGTTGCTACAATCTTCTTCTTTTTCGTTGAAAACGAGCGATCATTTCACTACTAGAGTGACACAGCGGCACATGGCCTTAAATTTTGCTCAACGAGTTTGCAGCTGGCTGTTCTGAGCAATTTCTCACTTCTTTATGAGAGGAACACAAGCATTCCATTAAGACACGACGAGATCGTCAAAACCAAGTAAAAAAATAGTGTGCTATCAAGAATAGTGTGGTCCTGCTCCATAAGCTATACAAGTTACAGGGTGTTATAGTGCTCCATAAGCTATATACAAGTTACAGTGTGTTATAGCGAAACTATATTTAAAAATAGCACGCTGAAAAACAATGCGAGATATAACTCGAATATTAAGAACTTCAACACTAAATATTTGTCCACAAGCAATGCATGTATAACCACTCACAGATATATTTGTCTAATCCATAGCGCAAACACAAATATGAGGCATAAATTCATGAACAAATTAACAAATTCTAAAAGACAAACTGTTTTAAACTTTTAATTACAATCGTTGGCATCATCTTAAGATTCACTAGAAGAACCAGCAGACTGCATCCCATCATCAGCAACTAAAACAGAAAGCATCTTCTTCATAGAGGAGCTTAGTGGTCGGCAACAGCGCCCCTCTTCTTGTCTTGCTCCTCCCGGCGCATTGTGGGCAGATGGAACTCCGGGCGGAAGTCTTGCATCGATTTAGGTCCATTCCGATGACGATGGTGTCTTCGGGCGTCGTTCCCCTTCTTATTGTTTTCGTCATTGTGGAGCTTTTGATCCTGACCGATGCGAGTGGATTCAAAATCTCCGAGTGGAAACCTAAGCTCCTTCAAAGCAGGCGACGGTGACGAGCGTCACTTCTTTCTTGGAGGCGTCGCCATAGAGCTCTTGGCCCTCGCGGTGTGTCGGTTTCGTGGCGGTTGGGCAGGATGGCTCTATGGTCGGAGGAGACAGATGCCGGATTGGCGAACCCATACGGTGATGGTACGTCTAGGCCACAACCTAGGTCTCCTCTATAAAGACAGTCGTATGGGGGCAGGGCCTTCACCTAGCGAGGTTTGGGTGGTGATCTGTTCCTTCGAGGGCATCAAGTTTGTCGACCCGGATGGTTTGGCTCCGGGCAGTTCAGAGTTTGATCTGGTTGCTACGTCGGGGTGGCGGCCCCAGACTTGGTGTGACGTCTGAGGTCTAAGAGCGGTCTCCTGGGTAGATAGGACTACGAGACGATCGGTTCATGCCGCGATGTGCTTCACGTGCAGCGTTGGAGCCGAGTGGTGACCGGAGCTGGTGGCGTGTTTTTATCGCGTCGGTGAACTTGCATCGTATGGATGAAGAGTTACCTCGCTTGTGCGGTTTTTAGCCCGGTTTTCCTTACAAACAAAACAATTTTTTGATCCCGGCTTTCATTATAAACTGAGCCAACCATATTCTTCTATACTAATTGCAGGAACATCCCGCCCTCTTCGAGAGGCTTCTTAAAAAAAAATGGTCCAGCCATCCCATATATGTTCGTCCATCAAGCAAGGGCACGCTAGCCCGTGAGGTCAGTTCACTACTGTATATGCTACTGGAATTTCGATCAGAGAGCTGAGAGCTGCTGGCATCGGCCTCTTTGGCCCGCGTAGGAACCACGCGCATCGCCAGGCAAGTTAAATTTGGAACCCCCTTCTCTGTTGGACTGCTCCCCACTTTCCAAACTCTGCTCACCTCCCTCTGTCTCCCGCCACCACGCCGATCCCAAATCCAAAACCTAATCCTTCGGTCCCGCACATCCACCCGACCATCGAACCCCCAGCTCGCCCTCCGGGCGCCTCCTTCGCCCTGGAAGACGGCGACCTGATCACGCTCTACCTTTGCCCCAGCCCCCAAGGTCGCGGGCGAGCCGCTCCCCTCCGCCACGGCGCCCTACATCCATGACCGCGACGTGTACGCCGCCGAGCCCGCCGCGCTCGTCTCCGGCCTCCGTCACTCAACACTGGCAGCGAGGAGCGGCGGAGAGAGCAAGGAGTGGTGCTTCTACACTCCGTGCGGGCCAAGAGCAGCCGCCGGTGCCACGCCGTCGCGGGAGGCTCGGGGACTTGGCACTCCGAGAAGGCGCGGCAAGAGATCGTCCGCCCAGGAGAGGAGCGCGTCGTCGGGTACCGTCAGAGCTTCAGACACGAAACCAAGAACGGCTGGCTGATGATGGAGTACACCGTTGTCGGCAGAGAAGGCGGTCACGGCCAGGAACATCCCGCCCTCTTCGAGAGGTTTCTTCTATACAAATCATAGGAACATCCCGCCCTCTTCGAGAGGTTTCTCGAAAAAAAAATGGTCCATCCATCCCATATATGTTGGTCCATCAAGCAAGGCTACATTATCCCGTGAGGTCGGTTCACTAAAGACCTGGAATTTTAGCCGAGCGGCTCGACTTGTTTAAACTCGTTTGACTGGCGAGTCAAGCTCGACTCGACTCGTTCAACAAATGAGTTCATAAATGAACTTGGCTCGTCTCGGTAAACTCACGAATAGCTGGTTTAACTCGCTTATAGAAAAATATGAAAATTTGATATATTAGTGTGAAACTGTTAATATTTTACACCGATAATGGTGTATAGGTTCATTTAACTAGAGATGTAAAATTACAGAACGACCATCATTTTTATAGTTTAAAATTAGTAGAAAAATTACTTACCCCCTCCGTCCCAAAATAATTGTCTCAGATTTGATAAAATGTGGATGTATCTAGATATGGAACATGTCTAGATACGTCCACTTTTGATCAAACTTGAGACACTTATTTATGGACGGAGGGAGTATTTTTTATGAGCATAATTAACATTTAAAATGTATTAAACAAGTTATCGAGCTGCTCGTGAGTAGCTTAGTCAGTAAATGAGTTTAGATTGAAAACTCGACTCGGCTCGTTAGTAGACAAGTTCAAGTCGAGCCGCGCATGCTCAGGCAAATTTGCCCTTCTCTGCTCCCCACTTTCAAAACTCTGCTCACCTAATTTTCAAAAAAAAAACTCTGCTCACCTCCCTCTCTCTCCCGCCACCGCGCCGATCCCAAATCCAAACCCTAATCCTTCGCTCCCGCACATCCCCACGCCACGCCCAAGGAACCCCCAGCTCGCCCTCCCGGCGCCTCCTTTGACCCGAAAGACGGCGACCTGATCACCCTCTACCTCGGCCCCAAGATCTCGCGCGAGCCGCTCCCCTCCGCCACTGCGCCCTACATCCATGACTGCGACGTATACGCCGCCGGGCCCGCCGCGCTCGTCTCCGGCCTCCGTCACTCAACATTGGCAGCGAGGAGCGGTGGGGAGATCAAGGAGTGGTACTTCTACACCTCCGTGCGCGCCAAGAGCAGCCGCGACAGCCGCAGGTGCCGCGCCGTCGCGGGAGGCGCGGGGACCTGGCATTCCGAGAAGGCGCGGCAAGAGATCATCCACCAAGGAGAGGACCGCGTCGTCGGGTACCGTCAGAGCTTCACATACGAACCCAAGAACGGCTGGCTGATGACGGAGTACACCGTTGTCGGCCAAGAAGGAGGTCGCGGGGAGGCCACGCCGGTCCTCTGCAAGATCTACCGGTCGCCTCATTCCGCTGCCGGCCAATCCTCGTCAAAATCGATTTCCGCGTCCAAGAAGAGGAAGGCTGCGGTGGTGGAGAAGGAGCGCTCTGGCGCTGGTTGGTCGGGCCGCGTGAGGCGGCGGCTGCAGTTTCCTTTTCCTTCCGCACCAAGTCCTTTCGCCGTGGTTGCTACTGCTGCTGGGTCGGAGTTCTTGCTTCCCACTGAAGCACGGGCTGAGAAGAAAGCAGAGGATGAGTACTTGCTTCCCATTGAAGCACGAGCAGAGAAGAAAGCAGAGGACGAGTTCTCTGTTCCCATTGAGTCCCAACAAGAAACAGAGGAATTGCAAGAAATGCTGGCACGGGCAGAGAAGAAAGCAGAGGAGGAGTTCCAAGGCGAGTTCTTTGTTCCCATCGTGTCCCGGGCAGAACAAGAAACAGAAGAGCTTCGAGGATTTGAGACGCAGCAAGAACTGCCGGCACGGACATAAAACAAAGCAGAGCAGTCACAAGGCGAGTTCTTGGTTCCCATCTACCCCAGGCAGAACAGAACAGGGAACAGAGCAATTGCGAGGACTTGAGACGCAGCAAGAACCACTGACATCTATGGCTTCAGCGAGGGCATCGATGATTTCCAAACTACCCATGGCCGTCCGTTATGCTTGTGCCGGCGCTCTAGCCTCCATTGGCCTACCCTTCCAAGATTTGGCTACTGCAGATGAGATTAATTCACATTACGGTGACGCTTCGCCAGCAATGGGCAGCTTCATCTCGCCCTACGATTCCGGTCGTGAGCTGAACTGCTCATGCGTTTGTGGCTTCCCGCCTTCCCCTCTGACCTCCTATAGCAATGCGCAGCACAACGGGCAGCTTTACGCATCGACTGGCAACTTCCTCTCAGCTAATCAAGCTAGTCCTGGATGCTATTGATGGTATGGGTACAATACACTTGCTCAAATTGTGCACAAACTGCTATTGTTGCACAATTGCATGAGTTCTAGGTCTCTATGACATCTAAGAATCATGTTAATGCTGTTATTGTTATCGTAGAATATGCATTGGAGATTCAAGGGATAATAGTTTGATGATTGAAGTAAACTTACAAGTTCGGTTCCATACTCTTCATGGTACTAGCCTACACCGGTGGAGAATGTGAATTACTGATTGCTCAAATATATTTTCTGTATGCTAAATAGTAAGATTTTTCATACGACACTTCTTATTTAAATTTCAAAGGTCTACCGCACATTTTGCATAAAGTTTCAAAATGTATGAGGTAGTCCTGTTGCACTGGCTCATTGAGTTTCGATTATTATAAATCGCTTGTCTTGCCTCATGTAATAAATACTTACAAGAAACCTTCTGATTTTTGCAGAGAAAATGAGTGTTAACAGAATTTGCATGTATGCAGTCCAGTGTTGTGAATGTCATAAATGGTGTGGTGTTCCAACAAAAGATGAATTTGAGACACTTTGTGCGAACTGCACTGAGAGCATCTCCACCGGGGGCCTCTAAATGTGTGTCCGGCACCCCCTAATTAGGCCTCCTTTGGGGGTGCCGAGGCTGGACATGTGTCCGGTCAATATTTAGAGGCCGCCCACAGCGGCACTCCCCAAAGGCCCACCCCCAATCGCGCGCAAATTTTCGAACACCTTACGGGCGCACGAACCGCCGCCGGCAAACCGCCGCGTCGCTCCGCATTGAATGGCCGCGTCGCTCAGCCGGAGTAAATAGCGGCCTCGGGAACCGCCAGCGGTGTCTCTCCCCCGGCTATATCAGCCGCGTCTCTGTCTCCCTCCCACCGACGCCCCCTCTTCCTCTCCCTCCCACCGACGCCCCCTCTCCCTCTCCTCTTCCTCCACCGGCGGCGATGGCGCACAACAGCGAGGCCGGGGGCAGCGGCGGCGCGGCGCCGTTGAGGACCAACATCCGGCTGGAGGAGGCCGAGTTCATGGCTAGTGAGCGCATCCCGGTTCCGCCGGGCATGCGCCTGCCCGGGCGGAGGGTGGCTAGCCCCATGGGCTAAGCCGTCCCTCCCCTGTCGGACGAAGGAGCCGGGCTCGACGCGCTCATCCTCGCCCGCCGGCTGGACCTGACGCCGGAGCAGCGCGAAGACCCGGCGTACGCGGTGGACAGCCCGAGTTGGCGCCCGCTTCTCGCCGCGGAGCGCCAGGCGTCCATCGACGACCAGCCCGGCCTGTACAAGCCGGCGGCGTGGAACAGGGAGTGGCGCCGGCACTGGTGGGGCGGCTGCAACTTCCAGGCCGTCCTCGCCGAGCGCGGCTTCGTCCCTCTCGCGCAGCGGGCCCCGTGGTTGGCGCCGGCATCGAGGACGCCGAAGCCGAAATCGTCGCGCGGGTCCTCCTCGCGTTCGGCGATGACGACGTCGACTGCATCGCGCCAGACGCTCCCCCTCGCCGTCAAGAAGGAGCCGAGCTGGTCGGCGCCGCCACCACGCCGGACTAGGCTCGCCGTTTTGGCCCACGCCGGCACCAGCACCAAGAAGGTGAAGACGGAGGACGACGAGGGCTCGTCGGCCGCTCTGGCGCGCCAGATGACGGAGGAGGAGGCCGAGGCGCTGTTCCAGGCGCAGATCGCCGAGGCGACGCGCCTCTCATTCAACACCGTCCAGCCAGCGAGCTTGGAGTACGCGGAGGCCTTCACCGGACCAGACGCCGGTGAGGTCAAGCAGGAGCCGGCCGACGACTGGGACGACCTCTACCGCCACTTCGGCTAGATTAGGTTTAGGTTAGGTCTTGTACTCCATTATGTATGCATGCACACCATTTTATGTAAAAAAATCTTTGCGAATCACATTGCATTCGAAAAAATGGTGCGTCGTGTGTATTACGGGCAGGCCAACGTTGTCAGGGCCATGCCCGAGGCGATGTCCGGCACCCCCAGTAGGGCCTCCAAACTTGGAGACCCGATTGGCGGTGCCGGATACAAAATCGCTAGAGCGAGGCTTTAGGGGATGCCGTTGTTGAACGTTTGTTGTGTCCGGTCCCGAAAAGGCCCTTTGGGGTCCTTTAGAGGCCCCGGTGGAGATGCTCCTATGACCCATGGTTCTGGAGTAAAAGACCTGACTGCTCATATGTGAAGACCCTGCAGACATTGAGTATAGCAGCAGCCGCATCTAGGTCATCGACAAGCCCAACATATCGAAGCCTCCACCAAAGACTGAGAGACTAGTGATTAATTAAAGGTGATATCACTAAAATGGATAGCTACTATGTCTCGCCAAATGGGAAGCGTGCAAGGACCATACGGGATGTGTAGAAGTTTCTCAACACAAATCCAGAGTACAAAGACAGCTTATCAACTGAAAACTTCAGTTTTACGGTACCCAAGATTGTTGAGTAGACTGTCTAGCATAGCTCTGCACGGAGTAAAAAAAGCAAGACAAGACAGTAAAATATGGAGTGTTGCAAATTGCTTCATCTGTATGTGATAATGAATATATTTCGGAGGACGGAAATAAATGAGAATAAAGTGTTCTGTGAGAAAATTGGAAAACTGTAAGGCATCCTGATTCCAATCCGGATGTAATTGTGGGATTTTCTATAGTTCTTTTTTAACTTCCTTTTGGCGTGTATGAACTGGATTGTCTCTTGTTTAGCCGTGTTCAAATCCAGTATAGCGAAGGAAACAACAACTTGAGCATCTAGAGGACATAGAGCATTCATCAATCATGAACCTGATACTGTTGACTTGTGACGAAGCAGATGGTTTCAGTTTTCAGTTAGGCAGATTCAAGTGAGAATAATCTTTGGTTCAAAAATTAGAGCCTGACAAGCAACTTGTTCTATGATTGTATCAGACAGAAATATACTTGGAACTAAATTTATTTGTGCCATATCTCAGTTTTAAGCAAGGGTTGAGAAGATGAAAAAGATTCTACCCATCTCACTGTCAACTCATGAACACTTCCTCGAGACCTAACTAAGCACAGAGCACATATCAGAAGCTACCATAATTATTATTATTTTGAAAGGGGGAAAAAGCTTTTGACCCAATCTATCAATTAAGAGAGAAGTTTTAGTAGAAAGTAAAGTGTGATTACAAAGTCAAGTACTCTCGTGATATGATTTTGCCTCAATGTTTCGCATCCGCGATAACCTACGGTAAGCCTCGCGCTAGATGTTCACTGGCGGAGCAACGTTGTGGCCGACCTGGGCCGTGGTCCGCCCAGGTTTTTTGCTAAAACATCTACTCCCTCCGAACCGAATTAAATCCCGCGCGTTATGCTAATGGATTGTACTAGCTTAGCTCATTTGTTACGACACTTAAAGTGGTTCAGATGGAGTACTATACCTCTGTATCTATGGCCCGATCCATTAGCACACCCAACTCAGAAGTACGTACCAGGCAGGCCGGCAGCCTTGCAGCGATACAAACTAACAAGCACCATATGGTAGCATGAGCCCAAAAGAATAATAACCCAAGAAGACACATGCTGTTTTGACTGCTTCATTCCACTAAAAAAAAGACTGCTTCCTTGATTTTCTGGAAAAAAATGTCGTTGCTAGCTAGCTTTGCTAGTCAGTTTAGGTTCTGATGTGACTTTGCGGGCCTAGCAGGTGTAAATTAATTTTTTTCTCAAATAACATGCTTTTCCTTCGATTTTTCCTCCAAAATCTGAACTAGTCAACAAAAGAATTGTGCTATATTTTAGTCGGGCCCGCCCAGACATTTCTTTGAAGCTCCGCCACTGTAGATGTTCTCGAAGTCAAAGATTGTTGTAGGCGGGGAGTGCTTGCTAGGGAAGACACGGCGCTCCATTCGTTCCATATCTTCCAAGATGTGAGCAAGGTAAGAGATGACAAGTCCTTTCGGTTGGGGGGTGGAGTTACCCGATGCCTTGCACCACCATTCCTTCAAAGTGAAGGAGGGCCAAAGTGGTAGGTTGAGGGCGTGTAGGCCTACCCAATCCTTCACAAACCCCCAACGACGCAAAGTATAGCGGCAATTGGCAAGGAGATGTCCATCTTTGGCAAAGGGGGGCACAAGCCACAACTTAGCCACCCTCTTGCAAAGGGGGCACGGGCCGTAATTTGATCATTGATCACCGTTGGACTGGACTGTATCCTGAAACCCAAGTTCAAGGATCAGTTGTTTGTTGTCCTGAAACTGATGTATCAAACTAACTATTCGCGCGAGCAAAGTTAAGGATCGATCCGTTGGTTTCACTTCTGCCGACCCGTTCCAAAACCTAAATTCCAATATCTTCAGTATAATTACGTGCCTAACCGAAATCAAATCCAGTCAGTTAATAATGGCAGGAGAACCGCCATATTTCATTAGCAGAAGAAGCAAAACGTACAAAGGTTAAAAAGGACCAAAGGGAAGTTAATAGGAGAAAGAAAAGGCTAATGAACAGTGATGATTAATGGCGTGAACAGAATGTGCGAGCAGCAAGCGTATGAGCGCAGAAGGAGACACTAGAATGGGCCCCAGGGTGGTCGTGAACGGCAGGGCCCATCTGCAGGCAAGCTTTTGTCCAGTGGGTTGGTACGCCCAACCTTTGCATTTAGAACAAGGATAGGATCATGTTGAGCGTGCCTCATCCTCCCTGCGTTCAAGTGCCAGTTACCACATGGCAAAGCAACGACAGATATCCATCCATTCAATCCTCAACAGAGACGCTGGTGGTTGCACTGTTTTTTTGACCGGAGATGAAAGACCGGGCAGTGGCACTGGCACTTGGCCCCGAGTCTCCACACGATTCTCTTCTCTCCTCTCCTGTCACGTCGCCTTTGCCTTTGTGTTCTCGCGGACGCGGAGGCCACGCGGATTCGTTTGCCAATCAATTACAGTAGGCTAGGCCGAGGAAAGACAGACTGAAAGAGCGTGCGGCGATTTCCGGCGGGAAGAAAATGCCCAACCGTTTCAACCCCCTACGATTCTCTCGCGATCCGGTCTCCCACCCGCCGTTTCCAAACACCGCTCCACACTACTACCACCGTTCCGATGAATAAGGTCTATATTTTTTTTGTCATAGTTAAGCCAAGTAAAGTTTGACCAAACTTTTAGAAAAATCTATAAACAAATGTGATATTATATAGATATCATATGAAAATATAGTTCATGATGTTTCTAATGACATTAGTTTTATATTTTGCATGTTAATATTTTTTCATAAAAACTTGGTCAAACTTTATATGGGTTGACTTTTACAAAATAATATAAGCCTTATTCATTGGAATGGAGGTAGTAGCATATGCCTCTCCGTGGAGAAAATGACTGAGTGTCAAGCCTACGTGGCCAAGCGGGACGTCGACGCTAGGTTATGGATTTTTTGTAGTACATGGGAAAACCAAATAAACAGTAATTTTCGATGGTGTCAACGGGGCTGGCCGGCGAGCTTGTGCTTGACGAAGTAGGTATCACCCGGACGTCCGTGTGCACGGATCCGGAAACAGACCATGCCCACAGGCTACTAGCGGTCGTTGGTGCCAAATGGTCGTCGGATCCAACTTCGACGACCTCCAAAGTGGAGTTGGATGACATCTTATGGTGGCAAGACGCTACGTCGCGTGAGGGACCAAAGGTTCACCAAAAGTGACGATTGCACGATCAGGACAATGATCGGGGAACGGTGGAGGAGGCGAATCATGGCGGCGGTGCTCCGACCAGAGTTGGAGAAGGAGCGCCGGTTTCAAACATTACCGACAGTCCCAACCAGAGTGACTCGAAGAGGAGGTACATGAGGTCGCGGCGAAGCTGGAGGCGTTGGTCGGTTCTTCTCGAGACAGTGCGAGAAGGCTGCGCCGCCATGGCGGTTGCGCTAGTGTTTATCATGACAATGGTGCTAGGAGAGCAGAGAGAGGGGGATGTTGGATGAGAGGGAATGAGAAGAGGGGGAGCACGTCCGACTTGCTATAGGGGTGCTCCCTCTGTCTCATGTCATGACCTCCATCTACAGAATCAGTGCTCCCGTCCATCGTGCCATCCATGGACAGGGTAGCAACGGCCATTGTTAGCCTCATCATGACTTTAGGCGTGCTGTAACACTGAAGTCCATGTGTTTGCTCCGTCTAATTTTCCGACAAGTTGGCCCAAACGGTTAGAAAACGGTTTGAACTAGGAATATCACAGAATCTCATGTGTGTGCTGATGCACAACTGATTTTCTTACTCCCATTGTCCTCCAAAGAACCTGACCACCAGAAGTTTAAAAAGAATTCTAGTACTCGAGTATTTTGCACAATTGTTTATCTACCATCGAAATCATCAGGGACGAATTTTGGCGCTGCGTGTATCCGTGGGTCATTTCTGGAAGGCGCGGGCGATGGTCACGACAACGATGGGCAGCAGTTCAGCATGGCAACTTTGCAACGGCGCTCCGGTAGGTGACAAGAGAGATCACGTCGTCGTCTGACCTGCCTGCATCGAGGAGCGTCTCCTTCAAATCGCAGAAATATATATTACACCTATGTATGCAATAGAAAAATATCGCCTCAGCCGGAAGCTTCGTGCTATCCAGCTCATGTCCAGCCCGGCGGTATCTGTTCGACCTACTCCCCATTTGCTGATGGTAATAAACTACTAATTTGGATTACAAGCAAAGCGACGTGGTGAGAGGGATGTGTTCCTTTTTCTCCTCCTTTTTTCTTCTTCTCCCTTCACCTAAAACGAAAGATACATGATCTCTTATCTCAAGCAATGGATGAATGAACACAAAAGACATGACTCCGGAAGCAAGTTCTGTCAACCTCAACCTGCTAAAATTCACAACCGCAAAGAGAAACATCCATTGCGTGTAGCTAACAGTTCAACCGTCTGCCAACACTGCTTAGTTGCATTCTCATTTTCAGACAAGCAGGAAGCTTCAAGGATTTCGCAAGACCAACAGACATAACACTAACAACAAAACAATATAATCCACATTACACGATTTCGACACAGCTAATATTACACAGACATGGTACCACTGTTACAATCTGCAGAGCAGTGGGCGGACCAGCACCTAGCTAGAACAGACTTGACCACCGGCCGGAGTCACATACCAGTGACCGACCAACCGGAGACGCCGGGCACAAAAACGCCGGCGTACACCCCTCCGGGACTAACCAAACACTAGACAAAAAACGAATAGGAGATGATCTACACAATGAACCAAAGGATTAGAGGCTTAGAGCTAATCCGCTAAAAGCCGGTGCAGAGTGTCTAAAATGCCATCTGCATCGCGGCGACCATTAATTAACCTAGCATCATCATGACACGCTACGGACGGTACTAGTAGTAATAGCTGAAGAACATGAACCGCTGGGTGTTAATTGGCGGCGAGAAGCGAGTCCCAGTCGATCTCATACGAGGGGTACTTGGTGAGGTTGAAGCAGGCGGCCTCATCCCATGGCGCCTCGCTGAAGTCGAGCTGCTGCATCTCCAGAACCTCTGCTGCGGCGGCGGCGGTGGTGGGTGAGGGTGAAGACTCCGGGGATGAAACTGAGGATGACGCGTCGTCGGAGGACGGCGAGGAGCAGTTGCTGGTGGGGGTGGACGAGGTGGCTGCGGCGGTGGAGACGGAGGCGGACTTCTTGGCGTTCTTGGAGGCGGTGATGTTCTGGCAGAGCGTCTGTAGCTTGGCGTCGACGGAGGCGTCCAGCGGGCCGCGGGAGGCGGCGTTGTCGGGGAAGTTGAGCCGGGCGGCGTCACCTCGGAGGCGGTACGCGGCCTGGTCGTAGGAGAGGGCCGCCTCCTCGGCCGTGTCGAAGGTGCCGAGCCAGAGGCGGGTGCGGTCGCGGGGGAGGCGGATCTCCGCCACCCACTTGCCCCAGTGGCGCTGCCTGACGCCACGGTAGAGCTTCTGCGGCCGCGGCGGGGTCGCCGCCGCCGCCGCCGCCGCCGAAGCGGGCTTCATGGGCTGGGCCCGCGGGCCGAGGTGGCCCGGCTGGGCGGTCTGGCGCTGGAGGTGAAGGCGTGCCTGGATGTAGTGCATCTGGGCCGGGCTGAGCTCGGTCTGGGCCTGGGCCTGCACCCCGTACGGGTACCCACTGTAGGCGGCGTGGGGGAAGGAGAAGGGCGAGGACGGACTAAGCTGTGGGTGGAGTGGAGGGGAGGCAGAGGCATCTCGGATAAAAGGCTCGAGTGCTCTCAACAGATCCTCCCCGGACAGATCTATGGCGGCAGCCATCTACTCTCTGGACTTCAAAGAAAAGAAACTTTTTTTGGGGATTTTTTTTCTTGGAGAAAGATGAAAACAAGAAAGCTGCCTGGTTTCCAAACCAAAACGCAGAACAGGCAGAGGAAAACAAGCTAGGTAGATCCACAGCCACAGCAAAAAGAGATGGCTTTGGTGGTAGATCTAGACGGACAGACACGGGCTGCAAGGAGGTGTGGAAAAAGAACCTCTCTTGGCAAGCAACTACTGATAAGCTAGAAACGGAAGAAAGAAAGAACAGGTCTGAAGCCCGGGATCTAAAAGGCCCTGGATACCTCACCGACTGCTCTGTGACGAACAAGAAAGACGACGGAGGAACTGGAAGAGGGTTTGAGGTCGGATTCAGTCAGAGAAGCTTACCTTGGAGGCGCAAGAACTCGCTCGGATCTATGCTGACCTCGCTCGAACTCACGGAGGGCTTGTGTGTTGGTCTGGGTTTGGGTTGTGGGCTTTTTGGGGGTGGTTTGTTGGCTGTGGACGAGTGTGGACGAGTGTCGGAGTGGGCGAAATGGAAGGCGGGGAGGAGGACTGGAGGGCCGAGCAGCTTCTTTATAGCCGGTCCCGAGTTGTTATGGCCATAGTTTATCTTCTTCTTCTTCTTCCTCCGGACTCGGGATAATTGATAATTGCCCTTTTTCCGTCCTCTCGCGGCTGTTTTAGGCCTGTGATTAGTGGTTCCTTCGCTCTCACTCCTCTCCCTAATCACTTTCATAATTTCATTGACGACGGAGACAAAGAGCTGCGAATACTGTCGCGTGGGACCGGGGTTAGATGAACGGATATTAAATACAGTTTTGGATGTGATGTATGTTCGTGAACCGATCAGCGTGTGTGGCTTCCACCACTGGGAGAATGCCAGGTGTCCTACTCGCTGACACGTGTGGGTTTCATGAACCGGGTGTCGCCGGTGGAGACGACGTGGCGGCCAGTTAGTGGAAGGTCTCGGTGTTTGCTGCCCAACGACGATCAGCTTCGCCGGCGCCGCGAATATTCCGCAAGAATCGCTGCATCAGCCGCTGCAAGTGGCGAAACGGCTCTCGTTTCTGTCAATCAATCGCAACTTGCACATATAGAAATAGTAACCGCCAGCGGTTATTCTGGTTGATTTCCCTTTGTTTTGTGTTTCTTTGGAACGACTTCTTGTGTGAGAGCATCCAGTTCCATGATGAGCTCAAAGAGCAATTCTTTTGTGCTTGGGAAATTATTTCTGTGTGTTTGAATGTATCTGGGCCGTCGATTAACACTTTCATCTGATTGTCGACGATCAAAGCTATGTGATGTACCGTCTACTCGTTTTGAGCTACCAAAGAGAGGTACTCCTCTGTTACATGATTTAAGATGTTTTAATCCTTTCTTATATTTATATATACACATATTTATCTAACATGTTTTACTCAGCATGTTCACTTATTTTAATGTGAATCTATACAGCATGTGTTGCACCTAAAATATCTTATATTGTGAAACGGAGGGAGTATTAGGCATCGAGCCCCCTCTCTTTTCCTCCTCCCCAGTTCCTTCTGTCTCCCCGCCTCCATCGAACCATGGATCTTCCATCCTCTCAGATAGTCGAAGTCTTGTGAAGTGGGGGTATATAAGAAAGAAAAGGAGAGCTTAGTGACTATTATTGATAACCTTGATGTTAAGCCTGAAACTTTCCCTCCTGATGCATCTGAACGGGCGCTTGAGGAAAGCCAGTTAATGATCTCCTCTTCAAGTAGCGTCCGAGAAGAAGATGCTAAGTGGGTGCAAAGAGTAAAAGTTAAACATGTACGAGGAGGGGAAAATAATATGAAACAGTTTCATCTTATTATGAACGGTAAGCAGAAAAAAACATATAGAACAACACGAGGGGACTATTATTGGCTAGGAAAATTTCAAGTGTTCATAACCGAATATTGTAAGAGCTTGTTTGGGACTCTCGCCTCAAATAATTTCTATGCAGGAACATCTTAACTTGGATATTCCATAGTTGTCCACAAGAGTTTTCAGTAGAGATTTATCAAGCTCTTTGGAAAGTGATTGAAAAATATCATTTATTTGTTTGTACAAATGCAACAAGGATTGTTGCCGTTACATAAACTTAACTTGCTTAATAAACTATCACTTTGCTAACAAAAATGAGAATGTGGTTCTAAATCAGCAATGTAACCCGATTTGCTTACCAAATGTATGTTTCAAATCCTTTACTAATGTGGCCACAAATAGAATAACCAGTATAGCCAGAGGGTTATTAGACCGACCAAACTGCCTTCACGCGAGGAAGACATATTCTTAAGGGAGTGGTACTTCTACGCAAAACCATCCATGAACATCACAGGAACCAAATTGACTCGGTGTTGTGTTCAGGGGCGGAGCTGGACTAAAGTTGAACCTGGTGCATTTTAGTCACCATTGTGCATTTTATCAGGATTAGCATGGTGCACACACTGTTTTTCAAGCTAATTCCTCAAGTAAATTATCAAGTACCCTGATGCCTGTGCATCACCCTAGAGCCATGCAGCTCCGCCCCTGGTTGTGTTCAAAACTTACTCTAAAAAGGCTTATAATAAGGTCAAATTGTCATCCCTGCAACAAACTTTACGTACGAAAGGCATTGCACAAAAGTGTCACAAGCTTTGCACCAGGAGGGTCGGTTGGATAGAGGTCAATGACGGCGTTGGACATTTTCCAAACCATTTGGGTTGAGACAAGCTGACCCCTTTCTCCAACGTGGTAACCGATATGACGGCAATTCTAATTGAAAAGGCGTTTCTCATCTTGTTGGTGGAGGGTTTCCATACTTCGATACACCGATGATGATACTATTCTCTCTATAGAACATGACTTAGCAAAAGGTGAACATGAATCTTATCCTTTGTATCTTAGAGCAATAAATATGTTGTGTGCATCGATTGGTGCTGAGACCGGAGCTCTAATCCCATTCAAAAAATAAGTAGGCAATCTCATCCTCAACAATATTTCGTGTTTACGGTTCTCGTTGAAGTATGCCTTCGTCCAAATAAAGCCACACGGCCATACCGATACAGAGTGATGATTGAACCCTCTTTCAATGCACATCAAATGAAAACAAAACAAGGTTAGTAAACACCCGACAAAACACTCGATACAATTAACTAGAGGTGCTACCACGCTTCCTCATGAAACCACCGAACTTAGTCACACCACACCCACCAATTTGTGGCGGGAGAGGGCCCTATGCCCTCTCACTCTGGGTCACGGACCACTGATCTTGCCAGCCGATAACGAGAAAGGAGAGAGAGGTGAAGACAGAGTGACATGTATAAGATAAGAGAACGCCCCACGTCAGCGCCAGAATCGACTCCAGACGGGATCCATCCTTGCCCACCGATGCCATCGGGAGGACACCGAGAGGTTCTGAACCTCCACGACGACGCCCCAATAAGGTAACGACACAATACGTCTTTGTCGTTGATACCTACGCGGAAAAGGATTACAGACTGTCCTTGCTGCAGTATTCGTCAGCTTTAAAACCTAAGGCCCTGTTCTTTTGATGTCTTGTTCTATAAGCTGCCCCTCTCCTAGCTTAATCTATAAGCCAAGCAACTTATTACTTATAACTTTCAAGTTAGTTATGAACTGGGCCTAAGTCTATTGTCGGCGTTGGAGGGCATGGATGGCAAAAGCCGCCGGGATGACGCAATGACGCAATGAAGGAACATGGAAATTCTCTAAGCCCGGTTGCAGCCTTGGAACTGAAGGAGATATGCCCTAGAGGCAATTAATAAAGTATATTTCTTTATCATATCTCGTTTGTTCATAATATGTTTTTGTGTCATGATATAACCGTATTAAGCGGAAACATTAATACGGGTGTGATGCGTAAACAACCAGGTCCCTAGTAGCCTCTACTAAGACTAGTTTCGTTGCGTGATCGATGATCGAGGTTTCCCGATCATAGGGCATGGCGCCGGTCGGCAATGGAAGTCATATCGTTGGAGAACGATGTGATGAACATACCCATATTTGTAGGACGTAGTCATTACGCCTTTGACCGTGAGACCAACTCTTATTGTTATTCCTGGAAGATACTTTGATTGCACCAAACGTCGTATCTTAATTAGTATGACAATAACGGTGATACTTTTGGGTATCGGAAAGGAGTAGTTGAGACGAGGGGTCAAGAGCGGGATTTGCCAGTCCGCATAGCAGGATAGATACTCTAGGGCCCACTCGGTGAGATTATGTCTAATGAGCTTGCAAGCATGTGACTAGGTCACGGAGACATGAAATCATAGACGAGTAGAAGATAGTGTTGTCGGTAACGAGGTCAAGCTAGATATGGAGATATCTATGAACGACGCTCGGACACGCTAAGTATCGCTATGGCAAAAGGTTTAAGACTTTACGTTCAGGTTTGATAGATGAGAGTCATTCGTTATATCACAGGGATTAATTCATGGGATCCAGGCCTACGAGTTAGTCGTTGATCGGAGAGGAGTCTCGATCGTACCTGTTATTATATCGAACCGCTAGGGTAACACACTTAAGGGGTTTCGACAAGGCAACCGGAAAGGAAAGAGATCACCGGGAACGTCCAGGGAGAGGTCCGATGGAGATCGGGCAGCGACGAAATAGTTTTCGGAGCTAGAATAAATTATATATAATATGTTTGATATTAATTAGTGTAATTAATGTCTAAATATGATTTTATATATTTATTTTCGAATTTATTTAGGCTGATTTCCCTAAATGGGCCTTCTGGTCGAAAGAAGGCCCAAGAGGGGAAAATTCCCTAGGGAATTCGGTGGGGGGCATGATGGCCGGCCTAGGTGGGCCAAAAGGGGCCCACCATGGGGCCGGCGCACCAGCCTAGCCGCACCAGGCATGTGGGATTAGTCCCACATTGCCTGGCTGGCAAGGTTGGCTCCCACCGGGAGCCTTTATATAGAGGGGCACCCCTGGCTTTTTAATTCAACCAATTAATTCCCCAATTCTCTCTCGATTTCGTGATTCCCTTTGTCGGAGTTGCGCCGAGTTGAGAGGGGGATCTCTTCCACCATAGCCCGCTGCCGCGCTGCTGGTGTTCCGGTCCAAGTCTTCCGCTGCTCGTCCTGGACTGGAGCTTCGGAGGCCGTCGTCTCCACCGTACGTGTGTAACGCCCTGCGAGGTGCTGCGCTAGCGGTGCTGGGAGGTCTGCTTCCTCTACACGACCTTGAGGTCGGCTTCGTCGGTCTTCATCGACAACGTTTGTGCGGGAACGTAATCCCCGCTTTCGGTCTACAAGGGTATGTATTCCGATCTCCGTTCGTACTACTATATCTGCATAGAATAGATCTTGGCATGTTTTAAGGATATCGTTGCTAGGAAATTTTTTGTTTTCTGCACTCGATCCCCTTCAGTGGTATCAGAGCCGATCTATCGTAGATATAGCTATACGCTGTTAGAACCCGTGTTCTGCACGGGGGCACCGTTCCTGTTATTTGCTACCCTCTAGCGTGCACTTGTGATTCCAGCGGCATCGAGTTGATGAAGCGGCCCGGACCGACTTTACGCGTACGCTTACGCGAGACTGGTTCCACTACTGACATACGGCTTGTACCGTATCTGTGGCTGGCGGGTGTCTGTCTCTCTCTCTTTAGTTGGTCTTGCATTTTCAATGGAGGGCCCGAAAGGGATGCTTAAACATGCAATTATTGGATCGTTGTTGTGGTCATAAGGTTCGTATGTATGAAGCGGTTCTATTTACGACAGCCCCAAGCCACGTAAAATATGCAAAACATAAAGTAGAAGCGTCTAACTTTATTTTGCAGGGGCTGTGTGATATGGTCAAGGTAGGTTTATTAAATTGTTTATGAACTGCGGGCGCCAAGAAGACCATGGCGCAATGGACTATATCACATCGCATTACATTTGATGTTATTGTGTGCATCTTATATTGTGTGATTATATATATTAGTATATATTAGTTACGCGGCGGTAGTCATATATAAGATGATCCCTTCAAAATACCACTAGTGTTCTTCCTCCAACGAGCACCACCAAGAAAGTTCTACGTTATGAGGCAGGCCGTGACGATCGGGTGTCAGACATATCGTCGTTCGCATACAGTGGGTGTAAGCCATGTTGCACAAGCGTTACGTGGAGGTTATAGTGGCGAGCTTAGCATATGCAGATATGGCCTCGGAACACGGAGGCCGAAAGGTCGAGCATGAGTCATAGAGTTGTTGTGATGGACAATTGTCTACCCTTGACGTTGTGCTGCCGGCTCTGACGATGAGGGGTGGTGCGATGGATAGGGGTCGTGTAATCGCTTAAACGACCAGGAGGGATGTTCGTTTGAGTGGGAGTTATGTTAGTTATTTTCTAAAAATACTATAACTCAAAATTATTATGAACAAGGTCTTATGTTGTTGCAAATTCCATTGTAGATGTCTCACCCCTCCTTTAACCTAGCTCTGTTCCTTGAGAAAGAGAAGCTTAAGACCGATGGGTCTAACTTCGTGTCCTGGTTCCGCGACCTGAAGTCCATTCTTGAAACCCACAAGGTGGCCTATATCCTTGAAGCCCCCTTAGGTGATCTGCCAAACACCGCCTCAGAAATCGAAAGGAATGTCCATGAGGTTAAGGCGGAGATTTCTTCTTATGTCCAGAGAGGCATGCTCTTTGCCATGGAGGCTGACCTGCAAAACCATTTCGAGAACAAGGGTGCTTATGAGATAATCACTGAACTCATGGTTGTTTTTGCACGACAAGTCAAGGCTGAGAGGTTCGAAGCATCCGTGCTTTTCTTCTCAGCCCAGATGGAAGAGCACGGCAATATAAGTGAGCACTTAGCCAAGTTTTTTGGCTGCGTTCAGCTCCTGAATGATCTGGGAAGTGTGATCCCAGAAGAGCTGGTTATTGATAGGGTGCTGATTTCTCTGCCCCCTAGCTATAAGAACGCCATCGTGGACTACGGCATGAAAGGGACGTCAAAACCCCTGTCGGAAATCCTGAAGATGCTCGAAGTGGCCGAATTAGAAATCAACCTGGAGAAGATGGTGGTGACCATCGGATCACCTGAGCGCAATTGCCCCAAGTACCTGGAGGATAGGAAAGCTGGCAAGATAGTCGACAAAGAGCAAGGTATATTTGATATACATGTTATAGATGTGTACCTTACATCCGCCCGTAGCAACACTTGGGTATTTGATACTGGTTCTGTTGCTCATATATGTAACTCTCAGGAGGAGTTACGGAATAAACGGCGGCTGGCTAAGGATGAGGTGACAATGTGCGTCGGCAACGGATCGAGAGTCGACGTCGTGGCTGTCGGCACGCTCCCTCTACATCTACCATCGGGATTAGTTTTGGTTTTAAATAAGTGTTATTTTGTACCATCGTTGAGTGTAAACATTATAAGTGGGTCTTGCCTGTTACAAGACGGTTATTCATTTAAATCAGTATCAAGCAGTTGTGCTATTTATATGAATGATATCTTTTATGTTGATGCTCCCGAGAGTAATGGTTTATTCTTGTTGACTCTCGATCGTAGTACTCACATCCATAACATAGAAGCCAAACGGATTAAGTGTAGTGATGATACCGCCATGTATATGTGGCATTGCCGTCTTGGTCATATTGGTATAAAGCGCATGAAGAAACTCCACTCCGATGGACTTTTGGACTCGTTGGATTTTGGATCCCTCGATACATGCGAACCATGCCTTATGGGCAAAATGACCAGGACACCGTTCAAAGGTTTCGTTGAACGGGCGTCGGATTTATTGGGGATCATACATACAGATGTGTGTGGACCAATGAGCGTATCGACACGCAATGGTTATCGTTACTTCGTCACCTTCACTGATGACTTGAGTAGATACGGTTATATCTATTTGATGAAACACAAGTCTGAAACTTTTGAAAAGTTCAAAGAATTTCAAAGTGAAGTTGAAAATCAGCTTAACAAGAAAATCAAGCACCTCCGATCCGATCGTGGTGGCGAGTATTTGAGTTTTGAGTTTGGCACACATCTGAAGAGTTGTGGCATCGTACCCCAACTTACGTCTGCCGGAACACCGCAACGTAACGGCGTGTCTGAGCGACGTAATCGTACTCTATTGGATAGCGTCCGGTCCATGATGTCTCTTACCGATTTGCCCGTATCCTTCTGGGGTTATGCGTTAGAAACAGCCGCATTCATTTTAAATAGGGCTCCGTCCAAATCCGTTGAAACGACACCGTATGAATTATGGTATGGCAAGAAGCCTAAGTTATCGTTTCTGAAGGTTTGGGGTTGTGAGGCGTATGTTAAGAAACTACAGCCCGACAAACTCGAACCGAAGTCGGAGAAAGTCGTCTTTGTAGGATATCCGCGGGAAACCGTAGGATACACCTTCTACAACCAAGCTGAGGGCAAAACGTTTGTCGCGAAGACCGGTACCTTTCTAGAGAAGGAGTTTCTCGCGAAAGGAGTAAGTGGGAGGAAGGTAGACCTCGATGAGATCGTTGATCCTGAACTCGAGATTCCGAGTGGCGCAACGGAAGCTGTTCCGGAAACATCCTCCACAGATGGAGTGGGAGAAACTGTCGAGGAAAGTATTCTACCTCGTAGGTCTGGTAGATCTCGTATCGCACCAGAATGGTATGGCAACATGGTTTGCACCGTCATGTTAATTGAACAAGACGAACCTACGAACTACAAGGAGGCAATGGCGAGTCTAGAGTCCGAGAAATGGCTAGAAGCCATGAAATCCGAAATAGGATCCATGTATGATAACAAAGTGTGAACTTTGATGAATATTCCCGAAGGGCGCAAGGCCGTCGAGAATAAATGGATCTTTAAGAAGAAGACTGATGCTGATGGTAATGTGACCGTCTATAAAGCTCGGCTTGTCGCAAAAGGTTTCCGACAAGTTCATGGGATTGACTACGATGAAACTTTTTCACCGGTAGCGATGCTGAAGTCTATTCGGATTTTGTTAGCAGTTGCTGCCTATTACGATTATGAAATATGGCAGATGGATGTCAAAACAGCCTTCCTAAATGGAAACATTGAGGAAGAGTTGTACATGGTACAACCGGAAGGTTTTGTCGATCCAGAAAATGCTGGCAAGGTATGCAAGCTTCAGCGCTCCATTTATGGATTGAAGCAAGCATCTCGGAGCTGGAATCTTCGATTTGATGAGGTAATCAAAGGTTTTGGATTTGTCCAAAATTTGGAAGAGACCTGCATTTACAAGAAAATGAGTGGGAGCTCGGTTGTGTTCTTAGCACTATATGTAGATGACATATTGTTGATAGGGAATGATGTGGAACTTCTGAATAGCGTGAAGGATTATTTAAACAGTAAGTTTTCCATGAAGGACTTAGGAGAAGCTGCATACGTCTTAGGCATTAAAATCTATCGTGATAGATCAAGACGTCTATTAGCGTTGAGTCAGAGTACTTATCTTGATAAAATACTCAAGCGTTTCGGTATGGAGAAGGCAAAGAAGGGTTCTCTGCCGGTTATCAAGAATAAAACATTACGAAAGGCACAGTGTCCGGTAACGGAACAGGATAAGGCCGATATGACTAAACATCCTTATGCTTCAGCCATAGGATCGATTATGTATGCAATGTTAAGTACTAGACCTGACGTGGCATTAGCTCTAAGTTTGACAAGCCGTTTCCAGAGTAATCCTGGAATGGCGCATTGGATTGCTGTTAAGAGCATTCTTAAGTATCTCAATAAGACAAAGGAAATGTTCCTCGTCTATGGTGGCTGCGATGAAGAACTTGGCGTAACAGGTTACGTGGATGCAAGTTTCTGTTCAGACCCCGATGACTCTAAGTCACAGACAGGTTATGTGTTCAAGGTGAATGGGGGCGCCGTGTGCTGGAGAAGTGGGAAGCAACCCATCGTCGCGCAATCTACAATGGAGTCGGAGTACATTGCTGCTTGCGAAGCCGCGAATGAAGCTGTGTGGCTGAGCAAGTTCATCATTGAACTTGGAGTGTTCCCGAGCGTGCAAGACCCCGTGGTCCTCTTCTGCGACAATACGGGTGCCATTGCTAACGCCAAGGAGCCAAGGTCTCACTCCACCGCCAAACACATACTCCGACGCTTCCATGTGATATGACAGTACGTACAAGGAGGCGATGTGAAGATTTGCAAAGTGCATACGGATCTGAATGTGGCAGATCCTCTGACGAAGCCTCTTCCGCTTGACAAGCATGAAAAACACCAGTTAGCTATGGGTGTTAAGCTTTTACCAAGTTGTAATCTAGATTAATTTGTACTCTAGTGCAAGTGGGAGACTGAAGGAGATATGCCCTAGAGGCAATTAATAAAATATATTTCTTTATCATATCTCGTTTGTTCATAATATGTTTTTGTGTCATGATATAACCGTATTAAACGGAAACATTAATACGGGTGTGATGCGTAAACAACCAGGTCCCTAGTAGCCTCTACTAAGACTAGTTTCGTTGCGCTATCGATGATCGAGGTTTTCCGATCATAGGGCATGGCGCCGGTCGGCAATGGAAGTCATATCGTTGGAGAACGATGTGATGGACATACCCATATTTGTAGGACGTAGTCATTACGCCTTTGACCGTGAGACCAACTCTTATTATTATTCCTGGAAGATACTTTGATTGCACCAAACGTCGTATCTTAATTAGTATGACAATAACGGTGATACTTTTGGGTATCGGAAAGGAGTAGTTGAGACGAGGGGTCAAGAGCGGGATTTGCTAGTCCGCATAGCAGGATAGATACTCTAGGGCCCACTCGGTGAGATTATGTCTAATGAGCTTGCAAGCATGTGACTAGGTCACGGAGACATGAAATCATAGACGAGTAGAAGATAGTGTTGTCGGTAACGAGGTCAAGCTAGATATGGAGATATCTATGAACGACGCTCGGACACGCTAAGTATCGCTATGGCAAAAGGTTTAAGACTTTACGTTCAGGTTTGATAGATGAGAGTCATTCGTTATATCACAGGGATTAATTCATGGGGTCCAGGCCTACGAGTTAGTCGTTGATCGGAGAGGAGTCTCGATTGTACCTGTTATTATATCGAACCGCTAGGGTAACACACTTAAGGGGTTTCGACAAGACAACCGGAAAGGAAAGAGATCACCGGGAACGTCCCGGGAGAGGTCCGATGGAGATCGGGCAGCGACGAAATAGTTTTCGGAGCTAGAATAAATTATATATAATATGTTTGATATTAATTAGTGTAATTAATGTCTAAATATGATTTTATATATTTATTTTCGAATTTATTTAGGCTGATTTCCCTAAATGGGCCTTCTGGTCGAAAGAAGGCCCAAGAGGGGAAAATTCCCTAGGGAATTCGGTGGGGGGCATGATGGCCGGCCTAGGTGGGCCAAAAGGGGCCCACCATGGGGCCGGCGCACCAGCCTAGCCGCACCAGGCATGTGGGATTAGTCCCACATTGCCTGGCTGGCAAGGTTGGCTCCCACCGGGAGCCTTTATATAGAGGGGCACCCCTGGCCTTTTAATTCAACCAATTAATTCCCCAATTCTCTCTCGATTTCGTGATTCCCTTTGTCGGAGTTGCGCCGACTTGAGAGGGGGATCTCTTCCACCATAGCCCGCTGCCGCGCTGCTGGTGTTCCGGTCCAAGTCTTCCGCTGCTCGTCCTGGACTGGAGCTTCGGAGGCCGTCGTCTCCACCGTACGTGTGTAACGCCCTGCGAGGTGCTGCGCTAGCGGTGCTGGGAGGTCTGCTTCCTCTACACGACCTTGAGGTCGGCTTCGTCGGTCTTCATCGACAACGTTTGTGCGGGAACGTAATCCCCGCTTTCGGTCTACAAGGGTATGTATTCCGATCTCCGTTCGTACTACTATATCTGCATAGAATAGATCTTGGCATGTTTTAAGGATATCGTTGCTAGGAAATTTTTTGTTTTCTGCACTCGATCCCCTTCAGGAACATGATTGTGAACAAAATAGCTAGTGAGTTTGTAATAGCAAACATAGTTTACTGTCCGCGAGAGTCAAACGAAGTAGCAGGTGAACTAGCTAGACATGCATCGAGGGACATGTTGGGTCCCTGGTTAGTTTAGATGATCCGCCAGATTTTTGAAGCCTAAACTTGTACTGTAAGAGACACGACTATTGTTGAGTAAAAATGAAGTTATTTCTGTCAAAAAAAGAAAGAAAGAAAGAAAGATAATGGATTGACTCAGACTATGATTTCAAAAGAGGTTGTGAAATTGAACTATCAGGTAGACAATACACGTGGGCGAGTAGACGGTCTGAGCCAACATTCGAGAAGTTGGATAGAATTCTGGCCACGGTTGAATGGGAGCAGAAATTCCCACTTGTTACGGTTCACGCGTTGACCCGTACGGGATCCGATCATACACCCCCGTTTGTCGATTCAGGGGTTCATGCGCATATAGGTAATAAATCGCGCTTCTCGTTTGAACTTTCCTGGCTTCGGTTGGAGGGGTTTTACGAGATGGTGGCAGCCGAGTGGGCTAAACACGTGAATGGGGACTCGCCTATTGAGGTGTGGCAAAATAAAATTAGACATATTAGACGTTATTTGAGAGGTTGGGCCAAAAATCAAAGTGGGAAATACAGACAAGAAAAAGAACGATGGTTAAAAATTATTGATGAGTTAGATGTTAAAGCTGAAACAACACCTCTTTCAGCATCTGAGCGGGACGCTATGAGAGAGGCGAATGATCGGATTTGCCATCTTAGACGTGTTGAGGAGACAAAATGGGCTCAAAGAGCGAAGGTAAAATATATACAGGAGGGTGGTAACAACACAAAGTATTTTCATCTTATTGCAAACGGGAAACATAGGAAGAAAAAAATATTTCAGCTAGAGCAAGACGAAGTAATCATAGTAGGTCAGGAGAATTTAAAAACATACATTTCTGAGTATTATAAGAAATTATTTGGGGAGTCATCACCAAATTCAATTACGTTAGATGAACAAATGACTCATGACATACCGCAATTAACACCTGAGGAGAATAGGATGCTTACAACTGATTTCTTAGTGAAAGAAGTGTACGAGGCTATATGTCAAATGGAACTAAATAAAGCTCCGAAACCAGCCTGCTGAATTTTATAAAACCTTTTTGGGAGGTTATAAGGGAGGACCTAATGGCTATGTTCTTTCAGCTACAACAAGGGAGTTTGCCTTTGTTTAAGTTGAATTTTGGAGTCATTACATTACTTCCTAAAAAACAAAATGCGGTGCAAATCCAACAATACAGACCTATATGCCTTTTAAATGTTAGCTTCAAAATCTTCACAAAAGTAGGTACTAATCGTATTACTGAAATTGCTCATAAGATTATCAAACCGATACAGTCGGCCTTTATGCCTGGGAGACACATACTCGAGGGTGTGGTTGTCTTATATGAAACTATTCATGAGCTTCATAGGAAGAAGATGGATGGGGTCATTTTTTAAATTGATTTTGAGAAGGCATATGATAAGGTTAAATGGCCATTCCTCCAACAAGCGTTGCGTATGAAAGGTTTCGCACAACAATGGTGCGATTGGATTATGCAATTTGTGAAGGGAGGAAGCGTCGGTATAAGAGTTAATGATGACATCGGTCATTATTTTCAAACAAAAAAGGGGCTCCGGCAAGGAGACCCGTTGTCTCCGATATTGTTTAACATTGTAGCCGATATGCTGGCCATTCTTATCGCTCGTGCGAAGGAAGATGGTCAGATTGGAGGTCTCATCCCTAATCTAGTGGAGGGAGGGCTATCCATTTTACAATATGCGGATGACACGATTTTATTTATGGAACATGATTTAGCGAAAGCGGTTAACATGAAACTTATCCTCTGCATATTTGAACAACTTTCTAGACTCAAAATAAATTTTCATAAGAGTGAATTTTTTTGTTTTGGGAAGGCTAAAGAGGTAGAGGCACAGTATAAACAAATCTTCGGATGCGAAGCTGGGTCCTTACCTTTTAAATATCTCGGAGTACCAATTCATTATAGGAGATTGCGTAATTCTGAATGGTATCCAGTAGAATGTCGGTTCGACGGCAAACTTGGGTGTTGGAGAGGGAAGCTTCTATCATATGGAGACCGGTTAGTTTTGCTTAATGCGGTCCTAACAAGCTTGCCGATGTTTATGTTGTCCTTTCTGGAAATACCTATAAGGGTAAGAAAGAGACTTGATTTCTATAGATCACGTTTTTTTTTGGCAGAGTGATGAGAACAAGAGAAAGTATAGATTAACTAAGTGGAATATCATTTGTCGACCTAAGGACCAGGGAGGTCTGGGGGTTGAGGTGCTCGAGCTCAAGAATCAATGTTTACTCAGCAAATGGCTGTTTAAATTGATGAATGAGGAAGGAGTGTGGCAGGAACTCCTACATAACAAGTACCTCTCTAATAAACGCTAGCTCAAGTGGAAGCACAACCAACAGATTCACCCTTTTGGAAGGGTCTTATGAGGGTCAAAGCGAGCTTTTTTGCTAAAGGATACTTTAAAATTGGTAATGGAGAGACAACGAGGTTCTGGGAGGACACTTGGTTGGGTAAATCTCCACTAAAAGATCAATATCCGCTCCTATATAACATTGTGCAGCATAAGGATGTTTCGGTGCATCAAGTGCTACATAATGCGCCCCCTATGAATTTGATTTTTAGGAGGGCTCTTACTGGGAATAAATGGGACATGTGGTCTCATTTAGTGTATAGGCTTATGGATATTACATTAAATGATGTTCCTGATTCTTTTCATTGGGGCTTAACTCAGAACGGAATTTTCACTGTTAAGTCGATGTATGAAGATCTTATGAATGGCCATACAAGGTTCTTGCGCTCGTATTTATGGAAGCTCAAGATTCCGCTAAAGATTAAAATATTTATGTGGTTCCTTGATAGGAAGGTCTTGCTAACGAAGGATAATCTCGCCAAAAGAAATTGGCATGGTAATAGTAAGTGTGCCTTTTGTGGGTGTAATGAAACTATTGAACATCTTTTTCTTGATTGCCCGTTTGCAAAACTGGTGTGGCGTGTTGTGTTTTGTACATACAATATTCCACCACCCACCAATGTTTCTAATATGTTTGGAAATTGGTTAAATGGAGTGGACAAAAAGACCAAAGATAGGATTCGTATCGGCGTTTCCGCTATTTGTTGGTCTATTTGGAATTGTCGTAATGATATTGTTTTTAACAAGAAGGACACTTTTTATGTATTACAGGTTATCCACAGGGCGGTTCACTGGATACAGTTATGGGCTTTCCTGCTGCCTTCGGACCAGCGGGATCTTATGGTGGCTGGGTGCACGAGACTATTGCGCGTGGCACAGGAGTTTTTCTGCCGACATATTTGGCAGCATACTAGTCGGCTTTTGTAGCTCTACTTTAGTGTGTTCTGAGTTGATTGAGACTTGTCTTGATCCTGGTGATCTCGCAATGTAATAACGGATAAGATACACTTAAACTTTGATTACTTTGTAATAATCGGCTGGGATTAATAAAATTCCCTTTTCTAAAAAAAATGTCCATGTGGAACTCTCACCACCCCAAATGCAAACAAGTTGACCTGACCTCTAGATCCGCAATGAACAGCTTGATTGATTTCGAGACGCTGAAGCATGCATATGCATCTTACTTAGCTGGAAACAATACGCGACCCACTAATTAATCCAGCTCTGACCTTACAAGTAAATATATATCCATCGACGAGTACTACTAATCAGTGGGCTGTATCCAGGGCAGGTGTTCGTATACAACTGACGCAAAGGTATTCGTTGCTTGACTTGCTTGTAAAACCTGTCATGTACTTCCTCGGCTAGACCAAAATCCATTCCCTAATCAGCTCCTATTCCCATTCTCTGCATCACACCTTCAAAGCTAAGCTCATCGTGCGCGTCTCTACCACTCTAGGCTCCACCCCCACTATCCATGTCGATATGGTTGGTGCACCACCATCATGTATGGCCACTTTGTCTGGTGTCACTCTCGCCGTTCCTCATGGCACGTCCTCGTCGTCCCTATCTTCCATCACATGACGCCATAACCACCTTGCTACTGCCCATGAACTACGCGTGGTGTTCCAAAGCAAATATCATTGTCTCGGCTTTAGGGTTTCTGTTCAGAGACGCGTGCCCATGCCCATCAAAATGGTTACTCGTAGTTGACAGCCCTCAAATGGCCAAATCAATCATTAGACTGGAAATGGGAGGCAGAACAACGTCTTGACAGTTTGGAAGGGTGAGGCTAATCTTAGTTTGGGACCGGAATTTAGAGCTTTCCATGTGCAATCCTATCTCCCCAAATGTGCGGAAGTTGACCTTAAACCTCTAGATCTACATTCACCTTGACTCTACAAGAGATTGACTTGGATGCTTATTAGATAGCTGGAACGGATATCATATGGTATAGCTTTGAGTTACACAGCTAAGATTTGGTGATTCAAAATTGAGGACGTTGACAATCGTAAGATTGTCATACTCTCCAAAGATCTTTGATTCAAAGGAAATTCAGATGTTGTTTGATACGGCTCAGTTTGTTGTTGTTGATGTTTATTGTTATGAAATTATTTTATCTTATAATTTAATATAACCCAAAAGAAAAAAACTATGTGAACATCTAATTGGGGGAAAGAGAACAGATATAACTGAAGCTTCATCATCCACGGTGTCACATTTACAGCACAAACACTAGAAAACTCATGTTTTATCCTACCACTCCTTGTCTGGTAATGTAGGGCGCATGATTTGCTTAGATAATGATTTCAACACAAATTAAGATAAATATTGATTTGAATATGAATCCAATGCCATAGTGCTATACCACATAAAGTGCATAGTAGTAAAGAATTATTGCTCAAATCATGTAAAGCCTTATGAATCAAAATTTGCGTCATTTATGGAACATAGGATTATATTTTTGGGAAATATTATATGGTGCAAGTTCTTATATTTATCAAATGGTGTAGTAAATAAATTTCTGGTGGCTATTTATTATTTGGTCGGATTGTTGATCAAACTGAGAGCTAATAAAAAATCTACACAATACAAGTACAAAAGTTTGTTGCACACCACAAGTATATCAGTTGCAAACTGTAACTAGTATATATTTTAAGTCCAATAGATAAAACATACACATATTTTTTTAATGAATAAAATTGTGTATCACAAATAAAGCATTTGAACATGCAAGTGGCGTAGACTAATGATTATTCGTTGTTGTTGAATCATGTTCAATCTACTAATCAAAAGCAAATCCGTTTGTTGTTGTTCAATCATAGAACTATATACTATATTTATTATTGCTCACTAGGACTGCTCTCCCCTCCCCTCCCTCCCACCCCCAACCTCTTATTGTTGCTGATTTAAGTACATTACTTATTTTAAGATACATCCAAGCCATCATTCTTGCAATTTTCTGCTTAATGCTTGGCTCCATCCTAACAATATGCCCCCCTCCCAACTCAAGATGTAGCTCCCACTCCACCTTCCTAAACTTAACTACCAATATTTTGAGGGGTTTGGGTGGAGTTCCTATATAACTTAACTCCCTAAACCCCTTCGTACACACAATGACAAGTGAGGTCCCAAATAACACATAATCCCCCCCCCCCCCCCCCCCGCACCTCAACCACATCTGGGTTCCCCTTCAATTTCAAGTCCAACCACAACCTTAGTGGCCTCACTCTGTTTATTTGGGGTGTGCAACATGCCCCTATCGCAGCTTTGGACGACCTACAAACGCGGTAGTAGGGTTCGCAATAACTATTGCTTGTGAAGCAGTGGGGGTAGCGATCAATAGGGAGGACGCAACACAAAGATGTTGCTCATGGTCGCCGCTAGCGGATTTGCCTTTGTGTAGTTCAAATGAAACAATGGAAGGACACAGATAAGCATGGCGAGGCGGTGCAACCAGTGCAGAGGCGGTGGTGTGGCTAGGGCATGTCGCAAAGGACTCAATGGAGATTGCACGTTTTATTTCGCACAACGGCGTGGTTGCTCGAGAGCTGTTGCTTGAGAGCGTGAGAGGAGAAGTTATTCAACTGACCCGGTGGGCGGGGGTTGGCTAGTAGTGAACCCCCCCCCCCCCCCCCGCCTTAAAACTGGACAAGGAGTTGTGTTAATAGAATGAAAAGGGACAAGCTTTGAGGTGTTTCCCCCAAATTATAAGAGTTAAAACATTTTCATGGGAAGGATAGACCCCTTTAACTCACTCTATTTTTAGTAGTTTAGCGAGTTATGAACTTTGTAGGGCAAGAACTGATATGCTCTTAGAGCATCTCCACCGGCACCCTCCAAACGAACCCTCAAAGACCCATTGGGGGTCCGGATGCCAAAAAAAACCCACCAGCGGTACCCCCCAATGCCTCGCCCCGAGCAAAATCGTGTCTCGGCACTTGGAGGCCCTCTCGGGGGTGCCGGACAAGGGGGTGGACATGCGTCTGACAGGGCTGGCCCGCCCGTCATACACACAGCGCCCCGCGCCCGTGTTAACTTGGGCTTGGCAGGAGGCCGTTGCGCCGCGTTTAACGGTGAGGCGACGAGACGGCGGCTCGCAATAACGTTCCGCCCGTTTCCCAGGCGGGCGCAGAGCGAAGCGACGCGTCGCAATAACGCCGCCCATGGCTCAGACAGAAGCGACGCGTGCTGCAGGTGCAGCGGCTGCCCGCGGCGGCGCCCTGCGCACGCGTCGTCGGCGTCAATGCGTGGCCAGGCGAACCGGTGACCGCGTTAATGCAGGCCACCCAACCAAGCTCCTCCGGCCGCCTTTAAAACCCGGCGCGTCGTAGCCCTCTTCTCCCCACACCACCACTTCTCCCCTCTCTCAACACGCCACCAGTAGATCGGCCGCCGAGCATGGAGGGCAGCCGCGAGACGCCGGAGGAGCGCGAGCTCCGTCGTTAGCGCGAGCAGATGGAGGAACGCCGTCGCCGCAACGAGGAGGTGGAGATGGCCAGGGCGTATCAACGCGAGCGGTGGCTCGAGGATGCAGCCAACACGCCTCCATACGTCGGGTCGCTGGAGACGGCGCAACTGTGCAGCCGCCACAGCGTGCCGGTGGAGGGGGAAGCATCCCTGCCCAAAGGGTGGACGAGGAACGCCGTCAACGTGCCGGTGGCGCCGCGGCTCCGCGGCAAGGAGCGCGTCGACTGCATCATGCAGCAATGGCATGCGATGCCGTTCGAGCAGAAGCTTGACCCCAAGTACTCCATCTCGGCGCCCTACTGGCACGCCGTGGTGGACGCGGAGTACGAGGGGCGCTATGCCGGCGACTTCCTCCCTACCGGCGCGCGGGAACCATCGCCGGAGTTGTCTGCATCGGACAACGACGACCCCGTGCTGCCCGATCTACCGGTAGAAACAGCAGGCGCATCTTGGTCTGCAGCGTCGCCGTCACCGGAGAAGGGTGCGCCAGCCCAAGCCGGCGAGGATTCCCATCAGGCGCGCCGCCGGTAGCTAGCTGGCCGCGGCTGAAGCTAGAAGCCTCAGCCGCCGTTTCTAAAGGCTGTAACCGATGGGAATAGCAGCTGATACTTCCGGCGCCAGATCATCGACGCATACATATCTTTTGATGATTCCGGCGCTTGGCTCGGCCATGAAGCGGCATCCCTCCTCGTCGGCGGCGCGTATAGTGGTTGGCTAGAAGCTATAGGGCGACACCGGTACCGCCGTAGTTAGGTTTAGTTTGTTAAATCTCGTTTAGATTTTAAATTATAAGTTTGTTAAATCTCGTTTAATAAAATCTGCCGCCCGCGAGGTGTTCATTTGAATTGTTGAAGTCTTTTTTGAGTTAATTTGATCGCCGGCAAGGTGTTCGATCATTTGCTCGCGCTTGGGGGTGAGTCTTTGGGTGCGCCGCTGTGGGCTACGTCGAAAACATGGGCGGACACATTTCCGACAACCCAATTGGGCCTCCATTGAGGGGTGCCGGACAAGAATTTGGAGGGTACCCGTGGAGATACTCTTACAAATAAGAAACTTCCCTAGACAAATCATCCCAATCCACCGGAAATCATCCCAAATTTGTCTTAAAATCTCAAATAATCTGAAGAAAAAAATCACCACCTCCCTCAGTCCACTAGAATCAACAGAAAACGTCAGTGTTCATACAGTCACATACACATTGCCTGTGACCGAGCAGTGAGGGCATCTCCAACGGCCCGACGCATTTTGGGACCAAATCGTGTCCGATTTGGTCCGTTTGCGTCGGGTCGCAGACAGGAAATGGGTGATGTCCGAACACCTTGTCCGTTTGGGTCGCGCCCCAGCCCAGCGGCCCGACGCATTTTGGTCCAAATCGATCACTCGGCGCGAGCTAAAATGATGGCGCGCTGCTTCATCACCCAAGCCTTTTGGTCCTCGGCCATGTCGGTGGTGTCCGCGAGCATGATGGCCCTCTCATCGGCCATGATCTTCGCCTTCGCGTGGCTCGTTTCCATTTCTACCGCCTTCTTTGTGAGGTCATAGAATTGAGCGGCCATCTCTTCCCTCTCGCGACGCTTCCTCTCCTCTCTCACGGCTATGGCCTCCTCCTTGTTGGCCATGTAGCCCTTCAAGGTCTCGGTCAGAGATTGCACATTGGCATCCCTCTTCATGTCCATTATCGTGGCTTTGTGTCCCCTCGGCCTTCCTTTGGAAACAGCGGCCTTGTCGCCGCCGTCATCTTCCGCCTCCACGGTGGCCGGGTCTCGGCCATTCTTCAAACCGTTCTTATAGCTTTGATATGTTTGCTTCCATTTCTCGTGATCCTTAAGCTCCCACCAACAATGTATCAAGCGGTAGGACTTGCCCTCATGGGCGGTCTTGAAGAACTCCAAGGCCTGCGCAATCTACATAGGCCATGGAACCGTGGACTTGCCCTCATGGGCTGTCTTGAAGAACTCCAAGGGCTGGGCAATCTACTTCTCGGCCAACCGCCGCGCCTGCCGCTTGGCGTTCTCGACCTTCCTCTCCTCCGCGGTCAGCGGCTCCTTATTCACCCTGGCCTTCTTCCCGATGGCGGCGGTAGCCGTGCTGCCGGATGGCGCGGAGGCCGCGACAACGCCGGTCACAACCACGTCGTCGTCGTCGGTGGCGGCGTTCTCCATCGGCGCCGGGGGAAGAGGGTTTTGGGTTTGGGAGGCGCGGTGAATTTTTGACAAATGGCGGGAGTGGAAGTGGTGTTCGAGCCACTTACAGGCGGGCCAGGCATATAAGGGGGCGGACAGTCCGCGCGGACAGCACGGACCAGCCCAAATTTGGGCGCGGTTTGCGTCGGCGCGGACAGCGCGAACATTAAGCGTCGAGCCGTTGGGCTGGGTTTTTCCCGGCCGCGGACATTTTCGGACAGAAACGGACGTCCGCGGTCCGTTAGCAGTATCAACAGCAGCTCGTAGTTCCAAGTTTGAATTGAATGCGCGTCGGTTGTTCCGGTTCCGGTTCCGGATCCTGAGGATCTTGAGGCGAAGACTTTCACGCCCATCCATGATCTATGGCCATGACCCGCCATGTGCGCGGCTGCTGTGGAGTTCAGGAGATCGATCGACCCACCGACGGGCCAACGCCATTGGGGCTCTGAGCCAGCCCACATGCGCTGCTGCCTTCGCGCTCGCTTCTCGGCTTTATTTTACCCTCGATCGTGCGTCAGTTCAGGCATTGCCAGTGTGCATGCACCTGGTTCTTGCGATCCGCGCGAAGTTTAGTCGCGATGGCTCCTTGGTTTCGCGGTCCTTTTTGTACGTAACTGCTAGAGTATTGCTGATTCTCTCCGTTGAAGTAATCGCTGTTTTACTAATGGTTTCCTAGTCGTTCAAATTTGTCATTACTAGGACATGAAGATGGGCTTACAAATTTCTTTTCTTTTCTTTTCCGGTCGGTGGTAATCGTAGACGTTGTGTATGTCGGCAAAGGAGTTAAGTAATTAGCGTACTAGGTACACAGTTTCTCCCTCCCGTTTTCTGGTCCTGGATCATGGATGTGCGTGCTGATTGTTCATTGCATCTGTAGCATCGTATGGACTATTGGAGCTTGGAGGTATCAACTGGGGTGCATGTGCGTGCTATCGGCCCGACGCACACGAGCGAGCGATTTTCGTGGTAGTCTAAAATCTCTAGACTAGACTAGAAAGGTGAGCGAGACGTACATGCATGGTGCGATGTGCTCTTGTCTCGGGGACGAGATGAGACGGCCGGGTGAGCCTAGCTGGGGCCTGTCTCTGTAAACACCCTTTCGTGCCTTCACGCTTGCGATTGCTGCAGAGCTGTGCTGTTGTTTCAGCGTTCCCCTCCGACGAGGCGTGTCTTCTTCTTCTCTCTATACATCTGGCCGCCTCTCTCGGTCTCTCCGCTCACGCTCACGGCGAGTTGCGGTGCACGTCGTCGAGACGTGTTGTGGTCAAGAGGCACACAGATTGTGGACGATGATGCCGCTACGGATCGGTCTAGTTTCTCAGAAAGGATTGAGCGCATGTTTGATGGAAAATAATTACATAGGATTTGTAAGAGATTCAGAGCATATCCACCGGGGCTCTAAATATGTGTCCGGCACCCCCAATTCGGATTCATTTAGTGGGTGCCGGACATGTGTCCGGTCAACATTTAGAGACCGCCCACAGCGGCACTCCCCAAAGGCCCACCCCAAACGCGAGCAAACTGTCGAACACCTTGCGGCGCACGAACCGCCGCCGATAAACAACACAAACGATGAACACAAATGCCGTGGTCGCCCCCATTTATTCAAACATCATTTAAAAGAGATTTAACAAACTTACAATTTCGAATTTAAACGAGATTTAACAAACTAAACCTATAAGGTGCGAGAGAAGGCCTATGTTGTGCTACACGCACCGGCGAGGAGAAGAGATGCCGTTTCGTGGCCGGCGAGGGGAAGAAGATGCGAACCAAGCCAGGGAAGCAACGACGCTTCACTTCTGGCCATCGCTCATCACCGTTCCCATCGGCTACAACCTTTAGAAACGGTCCCGTAGCATCGGCTGAGTCGGCTGAGGCTTCTGGCTTCGCCGGCGCGCCGTTTTCGATTCACCACCGTGACATGCGGCGGGGCGTTTGATGGGAAGCCTCTTCGGCTTGCGCCGCCCCTTTCTTCGGTGACAGCGACGCTGCTGACCAAGATGCAGCCGGTTGTAGAGGCAGATCGGGCAACTCGGGGTTGTCGTCGCTGGCGTCGCCATCCTCGCCGTAACGGTCGTCGTCCGTTGAGGACAACTCCGGCGTTGCCTCTCTTCGACCGCTACGACGCGCCTTGTACTCCTTGTTCACCACTGCGTGCCAGTAGGGCGCCGAGATGGAGTACTTGGGGTCGAGCTTTTGCTCGTACGGCATCTCCGTCCACTTGCGGCTGACGAACTCGACGCGGTCCTGACCGCTAAGCCGCGGCGCCACCGGAAAGTTGGCGGCACTCCTCACCCACCCGTCCGAAAGGGTGGCGTCGTCGGACACCGAAAGCTGGTGGGGGCTGATCAGCCGCGCGGTCTCCAGCGAGAGCACGTAGGGAGGAGCGTTCTCGGCCTCCTCGCGCCACATGACTCGCTCGAACGCCTTGGCCATCTCCGCCTCCTCGTTGCGACGCCGGAGTTCCTCCAGCTGCTCGTGGCGTTGCTGCCCGCCGGGGCTGCCCGCCATGGTGGCCTATGTTCTTGGGGGAGAGGGAGATAGAGGGAGAAGTGTTGGTGTGAGGAGATGACGGCTGCGCTGCGTCGGGTTTTAAAGCGGCCGGAGGAGCGGGGTTGGGTGGCCTGCATTAACGCGGCCACCGCTTCGCCTGGCCGCGCATTGACGCCGACGAAGCGTCTGCAGGGCGCCGCCGCTGCGACTCCAGCACGCGTCGCTTCCGTCTGCGCCATTGGAAGCGACGCGGCGTTATTGCGACGCTTCGCTTCGGTCTGCGGCGCGTGATGACAGGCGTGGCGCCGTCTAGTCGCCTCGACATTAAACGCGTCGCAACGGCCTCCTGCACAGCGTTCGTTAACACAGGACGGGCGCGTCGTGTGTATGACGGGTGGGCCAGCGCTGTCAGGGCCATGCCCGAGTCGATGTCCGGCACCCCTAGGAGGGCCTCCAAACTTGTTGGAGGCCCTCCTGGGGTGCCAGACACAAAATCGCTCGGGGCGAGTATTTGGGGTACCGCTGGTGCACGTTTTTTTGTGTCCGGCCCCCCAAATGGCCTTTGGGGGTCCTTTAGAGGCTCCCGGTGGAGATGCTCTTAATCCTATAGGAAATTTTGCTTTCTTACTTGTTCGATTTGTAGGATTGGATCCTATAAGAATTTTTTCTATGGATTCATTTGTGTTACTTCCCACAAGAATTCTAACGTTCACTCAAATTCTAACATCACTCAAAGTTTTTATATTTTTTTTGGGTGAAATTAAACAAACTTCCGTACAAACCAATCCTATAGGATTTGAGTGGTGATGACATAGCAATTCTATACATTTCGTATTGCTACGTCTTTCCTATCTTACGAATCAAACAAGCCAAGAATCAAACAAGCCATCTGTGACCCTTATATGAGGGGTAAGGATTGGCTGACTTTGCCCCATCGAAAGTCAGGTGACTTTCTGCCACTTACATGTGGGACCATCATGTATGGGGTCTACATGTCATCTATACAAAGTCAGCGAGATCTAAGTCAGCGAATCCCAATCGTTATATGAGGCAGTAGCATCAGGTTCAGAACACAAAGTTTGAGTAGTTCGGTGAAAAAACTGTCAAGCTTTCTTCCATCCTTCCTAGCTCATAAGCTTGCATCCTTCTCATGCATCACTGCTTACTTGTGATATACTCCCTCCGTATCAAAATGTAAGATGTTATAGCCTTTTGTGGTCCATATGTATTTAGACATATTTAAATGCAAGATTCATTTGAACCTTACACTAAAACATGTCTAGATACATGTGGACCAAATAAAGATACAACATCTTATATTTTGATACGGAGGGAGTAGATATGTATCCAGCGTAAAATGGTGCCCCTGTATTTTTTGAGCCATCAAAACCTTCCCTCGTGCATGCGTTGATGCCGCTTCAAGCCACAACATGACATATGTATGATGAATTCATGTATGACCGGCAAGGAGGGTGAAGTAACTCCCTCCTTTGCTAAATATGAAATTTTTAACCTTTTATGACCCACACGTATCCAAACATGTTTTAGTGTAATATGTAAATGAATCTACACACTAATACGCATTTAGATAAGTACGGGCTAGAAAAAGGTAAAATATGTTATATTTAGAAACATAGGGAGTAGAAGTTAGTAATTTGGACCACGCGTCCTGTGAGGCCACAATTGGGTTAACTCAGGATGTCGTCGTGGTGAACAGACAGATGCCTATGGGTAGGCTAATTTGTGGGGCCGGATGGACGTTAGAGGATTCGGGGAGGGATAGCGCGCTAAGTAGCACACACAAATAAACACAACCGACACGGGGACACAAGGATTTACCCTGCTTCGGGGCTCTCGTGAGGAGATAAAACCCCTACTGCAGAGTCTATCCTATTTGGTATATTTCTCACTGGTACCCGCGCGATACAAATGCTCCATGAGCCGAGCTAGGCGTGCCTCTAAGAGGTCTTGGTGAGCAAATGGAAAGGGGGGAAATGAGGAGCCCGTGGTGGCCGTAGCTTGAGCTCTCCCCCTGGTGCTCTTTATATAGAGGGAGCCCAGGGGATAAGGGGTGGCCCGCATGACACAGCACACACACTATTCATGAGGTGACTACTGGGGTCTTGTCAGCACTATTCACTATGTCATGCAGTTGTACTCTCGTCACATCAGGGGATGGGCTTGGCATGTCTTGTCTGTCCTTTGTCCTGTAGCGCTTGGCATGGCATCTTCTCCGCATAACCCGGCATGGATATGTCGGATAACTTGGCGACTCCTCTCCTGGGCAACCCGGCATGGATATGCCGGATTCCACCTCTTAACCCGGCGTGGGTATACCGGATAATCTTCTTCTCCCGAGACCCGGCATGATTATGCCGGATTACCCTTCATAAACCGTTCTTCCTGCACATAAGAATAACACAATGCATACCGACATAGATATGTCGGGTAAAATATGGTTAAGTTGGTTAGAGTATGTCGGGCTGCACCAATATCATATCCCGGTCCCTTCCGACCCTGGCATGTGTCGGTCAGCAAGTATGTCGGTTCCGTCTTGGACGTAGATTTTACCATATCTTTACCCTACCCGGGGGTAGCCCCCCGACACTAGTCCCGAGGCTGCGGGGGACTCGCAGAGTCGCGCGCAGACTTAGAAGAAATAATAACACCATCATCTTTACCTACTCCACCGTGTACCTGTAAAAATACAATCATATGCCGGTGCCTTAGCCGCTCTGGGCGTTTTACCGACATAGATGTCTTCGGCCACTGCCGGCTTGACATAAACATACCTCACATGCCGGCTTTTAGCCACTCTGGGCGTATACCGACACGGACGTCTCATGTGCCGGCCTTTAGCCACTCTGGGCGTATACCGACACAGAGTCTCATGTGCCGGCTTTTAGCCACTCTGGGCGTATACCGACACAGACGCCTCCAACCTCTTCTGATGTGACATAAGTGTATCTCGGGTGTCTCGATATCTCGGCCACTCTGGGCATATCACACATGTCTCGGTATCTCGGCCACTCTGGGCATATCACACATGTCTCGGTACCTCGGCCACTCTGGGCATATCACACATCTCATTTCACAAACCAACATGAACGATGACCGGGGATACAGGATGATGCCACGATACTATGGCGAACCGAAATAAACGGCGATCTGGAGATACGGAACGATGCCGCGATACATTGGCGAACTGACAAAAGTGACAACCGGGAAATGATAGGCCATTTATAACTCGGCAAGCCGATACCAAAGACTATCCGACATGAGCAACAACCTGGTATGATATGCCGTTTATAATTCGGCATGCCGATACCAAAGACCATATGCAACATATCTTGAGACAATAGCAATTATAAGATGGATCCGAGATAACCGTCATAACCAAGATTTCCGACATGGTATTCCCCCGATAAGACCGATTCCACCTTTCAACGTCAGTTCATGCATGCATATATAATGAATTTTCAACGGGAGCAACAACTTTATTTAACATGCCAAATTAAATCTTACCGACATAAGTGGCGACACGGTATAACAGGTCATTTATAACTCGGTAAACCGACATCAAAGATAGTCGAGGATACACTTTCAGGCCATAATAAATATACGATCGATCCGAGATAACCGACATAACAACCAAGATAACCAAGATAATCAATCCCTTTGACATGAATATCCTCTCGGTAAAACCGACATCACCTTTCAACGTTAGTCCAGGCATGCATGTGCAATAAATATTGAACATGAGCGACTGCTCTATTTAACAGGTCAAACTGACTTTAACTTAAAGACAGAAATTACGACGAGTTGCAAATCTACGCACTAGGGTGCAGACTCGGTCTTCACCGAGTCCCCGAGTTACATTAGAGATCTAGCAGAAAGAATAGAACGCACTGGCGGGCTAATCCCCGGGTCAAGACATCTCGCTCCGGGGAAAACACACAGACAACATACGCCGAATTACTTTTTTGACCGTGCCCCCTAGTATGTTTTCATGTTTACTATACTCCACAACCTCTGCTCTTGACTACCACTCTAGGCGTTCGTCAGTCGAGTCACAAGATCATCTCGGATAGCATACATTACTTGAACTTTGAAACAAGGTTGAAAGTTTATTCGGCACATGGGCAACATATAAAAAATACACAAGGCAGCCCCCGAGTTTCACTTTGAGACGCCGGCATACAAACGATACAGAAAGAAAACATGCACAGAGATAACAGGGCAGTCCCCGAGTCCATCTCGGAGTGCCGACATACAGGCAATACAGAAACGACTGAGATAAGACACAAAAGTAAACACGGGGCAGTCCCCGAGTTCATCCCGGGGTGCCGACATGCAAATATCTCGGAACAAACAGACATAAACCACATGCATACGGATAAACTGATTTCCGAGCTGCTCTACCGACTTAGGATGAAAAGCATAACTGACCAGTGAGCCAGTCCCCGGGTCAAGACATCTTGCCCCGGGGGAAAATATACAGATAACATAACATGGCAGTCCCCGGGTTACGACCTCTCGCTCCCGGGTTAACAGCTAAATTAGGCACGAAGGGGCAGTCCCCGAGTTACTCTCAATACTGGCCAATTGCATGATACAGACGAAGATACTCACGGAGCATTGGTGCGGTCGGGAACGACGGAGCCGACATGACCCGGGCAACTGTCGGGGAGTTACCCGGAATCTGTCGACGGCGAGCGCTGGCGTAGGTCGGAACGGCCTCTGCGTGCGGCAGCGAGTCGGAGCGTGGGGACCATGATGATGTCGAGTCCCCGAGTTGATGAAGAAGGTCCCGTCCGAAATTAGTCCAGCAAGCGCCACTGATGCCCCACGGTGGGCGCCAACTGTCGTCGTGGTGAACAGACAGATGACTATGGGTAGGCTAATTTGTGGGGCCGGATGGACGCTAGAGGATTCGGGGAGGGATAGCGCGCTAAGTAGCACACACAAATAAACACAACCGACACGGGGACACAAGGATTTACCCTGCTTCGGGGCTCTCGTGAGGAGATAAAACCCCTACTGCAGCATCTATCCTATTTGGTATATTTCTCACTGGTACCCGCGCGATACAAATGCTCCATGAGCCGAGCTAGCCGTGCCTCTAAGAGGTCTTGGTGAGCAAATGGAAAGGGGGGAAATGAGGAGCCCGTGGTGGCCGTAGCTTGAGCTCTCCCCCTGGTGCTCTTTATATAGAGGGAGCCCAGGGGACAAGGGGTGGCCCGCATGACACAGCACACACACTATTCATGAGGTGACTACTGGGGTCTTGTCAGCACTATTCACTATGTCATGCAGTTGTACTCTCGTCACATCAGGGGATGGGCTTGGCATGTCTTGTCTGTCCTTTGTCCTGTAGCGCTTGGCATGGCATCTTCTCCGCATAACCCGGCATGAATATGTCGGATAACTTGGCGACTCCTCTCCTGGGCAACCCGGCATGGATATGCCGGATTCCACCTCTTAACCCGGTGTGGGTATGCCGGATAATCTTCTTCTCCCGAGACCTGGCATGGTTATGCCGGATTACCCTTCATAAACCGTTCTTCCTGCACATAAGAATAACACAATGCATACCGACATAGATATGTCGGGTAAAATATGGTTAAGTTGGTTAGAGTATGTCGGGCTGCACCAATATCATATCCCGGTCCCTTCCGACCCTGGCATGTGTCGGTCAGCAAGTATGTCGGTTCCGTCTTGGACGTAGATTTTACCATATCTTTACCCTACCCGGGGTAGCCCCCCGACACAGGAGAAATGGTGGAAGGACTCCGCTGCTAGTTTATGTTAAAAGTTTTCCTTTCTAGCGAGTGCGTCAGTTGACCTGCGCCGAGGTAAAAATAATCCCTCTCTGCTCTTTAGGGTCGCCATCCAGTGACCATTGTGAGCCAGACATAACATAATTTTTGCAATTTGATCCCCCTTTAATTTTGGGAAATGCCACTGCAATACGAAGCAACACCACTTAAACGAGAAAGGGGTATATCACGTTGCCCCTGTTATTTCTTATATTTGCAACAAAAAGTCACCATGTTGATTTACCTCAAATATTGCATCACAATTTCAAGTACCGAGTATTGCAACAAAATTACTCACCTTGAATACAAAAACTATACAACAAGTAATGATATTCTTCTCTTAAACAACAATGTCATTGTTGCTGCAGATTGAACTGAAACAAATATCACCAAAAATTGTAACAAAAAAGCCTGCGATCTGAGACACCTTTGTCTGAACCAAAATCTAGCTCTTGAGACTTGACTGTCATATTTTGGACTCAATGTCATCATAAAAGAGTTTCCATTGGCATGATGATAACTCGCATATTCTTAGAAATACAATGCCAGGTTTCACAGCCTTTCCGCCGCCTTCCACTTTCCGCACGAGGTCCAAACCTTCTAAAAGTGTCTTACGTTTGTATGGAATGCTGTTTCGTTCCACATAAACGAATTTGAAAAAGGAAGAAGGCTTTAGCTCCCTTCCAGAAACCAGCAATTCCCAGACTAGAAATCCTATTTCCAGCTCCTCTAGTTTTCTTAAACCAGTACTGTTTCTTTTTCCAGCAGGGATATTACCGAAAAAAGGGCTTCCGTTCAAAGCAAAGGATCTCTCCTCAGACTAATAGGAAGAAAGGATCTCTCCGAGGTGGTGGGGATACCATAATTGAGAAATATCATGTGCTTTCTTCAATCACTTGCTTTCCCGAACTGGACAGCAGGATTTTATCAGCACTGGACTTGAATCGCGTCGATGACTCTAATCTTTAGAGACAGAAGCAAATGGGAGTACAAAGTGAAGTGATTTAATGCCGGAACTATGTTGGGGGACTGGTGGAATGAAACCATCTCTCATTATCCCCACACCAAGTTCGATTCCTGTTTTTCATTGTCGAAACAAACACAACTTCGGGAGGCAGCAATTTAGCTGCTGCACTAACAGAGAGTTAATAAGTTGGGCTGCTACCTGTATGCTTAGTAGAACCATGAGAGAAGGAGGGCTTATCGATATCGGTCCGCCGCCAACTCGACGTCGTCGTAACGAAGCCTAACCATGCCTCTTATAGTATCGGTACCTTGCCTTGCCGGTAGGAGTCCAAGTGTTTGCAGCAAATAAAAATGGTCAAGAAATATTGTTTTACTGTTGATTCATTTGTAACAAAAGTCACCAACCATTTAACAATAAACACAAACAATTAAATAAAACAACACTTTGTTTTGCAACATTTTGGACGGAGCGATAACTTATAGCACTCGTGTGACTATGTTACAAAAATAAAAGTCGTATACTCCCTTCTGTATCAAAATGTAAAATGTTGTGGCCATTTTTGATCATTATGTATCTAGACATGTTTTAGTGCAAGGTTCAAATGAATTTTGTATTTAAACGTGTCTAGATACATAATGATCGAAAGTGGTCACAACATTTTACATTTTGATATGGAGGGAGTACAACATTACAAAATCACAAGAAATTTATTAGCTGTGCAAAAATAATCAGGCGATGGGCTGGCGGGTGCTTGAAATGCTACATGTTGGGCTGATGGAGTTACGAGCTGGACTGGCGGAGTGCTGGAGTGCTTGCGTGCTGGGCTGGAGAAGACCCGCTGGGCGTCAGCGCGCTCGCTAGCGTTTTCCTCTTTCGTTTTTTTTAACAGACCTTCTTCGTTTGTAAGATGCTGGTTTCAGGACGAAGACGAACTGACGAACCTGACCCTGAGCACAATGCTGCATGACCTTGCTGCACTGCACAAACTCTATGGTGATGATTGGTACAACTCAGAGGACATAAAAATAAAACACTAGCACTTTGTAGATTCTCACTCCAGCTGAACAATGACCCGCAGCCGCATGGGCCATGACGCTGCTTGTTATTTGAAAGAACCCCAGAACCTCTGAACCCATCAGTTCAGCAGGGGTAAGAGTAAGACATTTCAAACTGCCAAAATGGAAAGATTGTTCAATCCGAAAAATAAAACCAAGCACCGCAGCAGATATAGAATAACAGGTAACCATCAGTTGCCCAGGAAACAAATGAGCGAAATGCCCCAACCATCATGGATATTTTTCGACAAACTTCACCGAGAACCGACCAGAACGGTTTGATTACAAAAGCTGGGGACCGCGTCCCAATCACCAAACACCACCCCAGATATTACACCCAGGCGAAGGAATGTACAACTCCACGGTATACCGAAACTAAGTATCACCCATTATCCTTCTTTTCTGAAGAAGCTTCTTTCTTTGTCCTATATAACTAAAACACCTGAACCCAAAATGACCTGGTATGATCTTATAACTTACGCTGCACGGCAATGACCAACGGTATACGCATCCTGGGCGATCTCCACCTCTTGTTTCACATTTTCAGACAGGCTGGCCATGGCGTCTGACAGCTTCGAGAGACAATCGAACATTGCGGTTAGACCTCCCTGCAGGGTAACCAGCTTCGCTTCACTCTCAGGTTTGCCATGCTCTTTACCCTCTGCCCCAGTGTCTGAAGATCTCTTCTTCGCTGCCTGCTGCTTGCACATTTTCTTGAGATCTGCTGCAAGGTTCTTGATGGAATCACACGATTCTTCAGACGGCAGCGACGACATTCCTGTGGACCAATCTCCCAGCAGAACAAATAGCGGTGGAGCGAGGTGTTGGCGAGGTGAGAGGGTCAATTTTCTTCCCCGTGAGCGGTCTCTTGGTTGCACCACACATCTCTGCAGCCAGGAGTGGAGACCACCCACATAGTTTTTGTAAGCGTTGACCCAGCTTGCCAAACTGGAGTGGAGGAATCCCAGTTCAGTGATAAGGTTCATCAAGGTATGTTTCTGCGACTCGCTTGAAGGAGATGTAGCTGAGATCTTTGCATCTGCCCGAGAGATAATGGTATGCTGAATTTGGTGAACTTCCTGCATCATTCTCCACATGCGCTTCTGCCTGTCATAGTGTCATTCACAATAATAAGTATGACATTTACATTTAATAAAGGAGTTTGCATATAATGCAACTGATGAATATATCATCAAGCTTTGCAACATAGACCAATACTCCTAAAAAATAATTCATTATTTAACTCTAAGAGGTGCAAGTGCAAATACATAGCACCATAAAGCAAAATAAAGGCTTACCCTTGCAGTAACTCAAGAAGCTGGGGCTGCAACTCTTCATCTCGTAACTTCTCAATTATTTTTGAATTTGAGTATAGTACTTCAGTACCGACCATGAGTCGCGAATACAACTCTTTGATAGTAGTCCGGGTTTTGTCAAGTTGCCTGGCATTGACATCCCTTGCAAACTGATGGCTTAACTGAGCACATTTTTTGTCGTACATCTGCTTGATTGATTCGCTATTCTACAAATTACAACACCAATAGAAGCAGTTAGGCCAGAGCGCAGCAAACCAGATAGAAGTTAGTATGTGCACATAGGAACATTACAAATAACAGAAGTAGCTGAAAACTTTTGGCACTTGTAAGATATTTCTTACGCTAAAAATATCACACATCTACGGAAATATTATCCCAATGCAATCTGTGAATTATGTAGGCATTTTTATTGGATAAATACTAATCTTTTTTTGTTGCAAAAACAAATACTGATCTTAGGCCAGGTATTTTGGACACTACAAAATATATGGGGTGTACTGCATATCAGCTTTAAGATAAAAAAAATATATTAAATGTTAGGAGGTTCATGGTTGGTGCTACTGTATTCTAGAGCCTTCTACTGCTACCTATCTTATTGGCTAAGAACTACAATATTCTAGAGCCTTCTACTCCTTTCTACTGCCTAGCCTAAGATTTACCAAATAGTAGAGTAGTCTAGAACATACTAGCACCTATTGACTTAGCTCCTTCCACTCTCACACAACCTATGTGTGTTCACACTAGCCTGCACACAACCTATGTGTGCAGTTTACACCATGACAAGATTATATCAGGCCAACATTAAATACCCCCTTTTTATCAAAATCTAACCCTTTGGTTCTCTCACCCACTGCCTCCCTTGTCACTCGTAGTCCTCCCTTCGCTTGCCAAACCTCTACCCCAACGAGGTGCTATCACACCACAATACCTCCTTTCAACAATTCAATGCCTTGTTACCACTCAGCCCCAGCCCTTTTTTTTACTATGAGCTGCCTACCTTCAATCCATATAAGTCCTGAATCCTTCATGGCGCTTTATCACAATTATTGATCCTACTTTTTATGTAAACTCTAGGTGATTTTTAGCCCTTCCTAAATTAGTACTAGCTGTTGTAGCTTTTCGTTTGGCACAGTAAGTCATTGCCGAATAGCTTAGATCTAGAGTGAGTACATAAGCCTAATACACACATTCTAGCATTGGCGCATCGCCGAGAACGTGCATGTGAGTATTCATTTTCTGGCATGTAGCAGGCTTCGTCAAAGCGAAATGTTATTGCAAAAGAATGCAACGACAAACACACACAAAAATGCAGCAACCGACAAAATACAGTTATGTCCTAAAACCGAAGCAAAGGCTAAATTAAAAAACCACAACAAATTAAACTATTGAAGGAGACAAAAAAACATTATAATTACTTGTGGACACATTGATTTAGAATAAATAACCTATTGCTACATGTGTTCCAAGTTTTCAGTAATTTAAAGCACAAATCAAAAACTTATAAAGTAAACTCAAGTACCAAATTCGGGAATATAAGAGCTAGTTGAGTAGTACATAGATACTAGAATATAATTGCAATTACTGTGTTAAAAGCATCCGTAGTGCAGTTACCATTTTCGTTGTACCACGTGTCGATTCGCTGAAAGATATGGGTTCCCCTAATAAGTTTTGGGAGGAAAACGTGTACACACACACCGCGACTTGGACATATAAGATTCACGGCGACAAAGGTTTGGACACTATTACAGAAAAGGATAAGCTGACTTGATTGTTTCTACCAACACCGCAGGCATAATGTGGAAGTTCTGTTTCGTATCCCATGGTTTTTTCAAGAATTGACTCAGGATGGTTTTGACCATCAGACCACGTAAACTTATTTGTATCAAGGACGTGACTACATAGTGGTCAACCACTTTTTAGACTTAAGGAGTGGTCACTTTCAGACAAGGTAAACTTTGTATTTCTGAAAAGCTAACCCAAATCCGAACTTTCATAAAATGAAATATAGTCAGAAACAAACACCACGCTCACACATTTCTTTTTTCTTTTATTTCTTCTCCATCACCGAAAGTTACATCATAGGATGTAAAATTACATCCAGTATAACCAAAAACAAACTAGAGAAAACTTGTGCGTACTATACTGTCAATGAGAAAGTACATCTACAAACAATTGTAGTTACCTCCAGGATAACCAAAAACCAAAAAACAAACTAGAGAAAACTTGTGCGTGCTATACAGTCAAGGAGAAAGTACATCTATCTACCAACCATTGAAGTTATATCCAGGATAATAATGTCTTGACACCATGCTCGCGCATTTTTTCCCTTCTTCATCGGCCAGAGTTAATCCAACAAAGCCGGTACATCCATGAAAAAGCAAAATAATATAATCAGATTAACAAAATAAAAAATATAGTGCAACAAATAAGACACTAGTAACTTGGTAGTATCCATTTTGGTGCAATAGTAAAAGTTACATTGCATAACCTTAAGGATGTAAAATTACATCAGAATAACAAAACAGATTCTAGAGAAAACTTCCAAGTGATATATTACTATCAAGGGAAAACTACAACTACAGATCAATGAAGTACATCCATTATATACATCCACCGATCAATGAACTACAACTACTCGTAAGAAACTACATTATGTAATTATAAAAAGCATCAAATCTACTACTGGCCTACTGGGAAACTATACATCCACTGATGCACTGAAACTGAAAGTACATCCATACCTCATGAGCAACTTCTAAGAATGTAACATGCATCAAAGATCAAACTGTACTAATTTGGACATGAAAATTAAATCCTACATGCATAAACTTCTACTATTAAACTTGAAGACAAGTTACATCTTAAAAATCAATAAGTCACATTAGGTACCAACTACAGTAAAATAGTTACATCCGGGACGCTGCGATGATAATTGCGGCGACGCCGATAAGCTGCAGCCTGTTGCACCGTAAACGGGTTGCACGGAGAGGAAGCAATTGACATAGGAGACGAGGGAGGTAGAGCTTGTCGGCGACGAGCTTGACTCCTCGGCGATCTCGACGAGCTAGTAGATGAGGATGTCGCACATGTTGGCCGCCACTTTCATTTGCATCGCCTCAATCCAGTCCGCCGCCGGCCGATATGTTTCCTGCACCTACATCCCGGAAACTGATCCTCACCCAACGCACTGCCAAAAACTATTGTACATAGAAAACATCACGTATATTTTCAATGGCACAATAAATTATGGAACAGATCTAGCTACTTACATCCATGTAATGAACAAGAAAAATCTAACTTACATCTGCATGTTCATGAAAAACCATCCTCTGTAGTTGTCCTACATGTTAATGAACTGAAAAACTAAATTCGAATAGGACTAGTTACATGCAGAATTATAATATATAATACATCTGCATATTCCTTACAAAGGGTACCATACGATCAGCTATGTTCAGTTCATCGACATCATAATTTTGCAAACGAAAAAATTATGCTAGTTACATGCAGGACACCAGCACTAAAACACATAGCATCCCCTTGCTTATTATGATGCTCAATGAACTACTGAACATTATGGATATATACATCAGGGCGATACATAAACTATGATAAAACTACATGTGCATAATTACATCAGGGTGATACCATAAAGTACGTTGTTACCATCCAAATGAGGTATGTTCATGAATTATATACCGTGCTAATCACATCCAGGACACTAGTACACAAAACCATATGCCTGGTGCCTAAAATACATACAACATTTAGACTAGTTCCCATCCATTACACAGGCAGACAATCAGGCCTAAAACTACATACGCAATGTAAACTGGGGGAGACCAAACATACTGAAGGGCACAAATACTACATGGATTAACCCGTGCGTAACTACTGAATCAACAACTGAACACTGTTCTGGTTGAAGCAAGCGCCTGTATCGATGCCCTGCAAAAATCCTAGCTAAGATAACAAAAAAAAAATCGACGGTGTATTGCCACACAAAACGAACCAATAAAGATGAGTAAGGGATGGGAAACGCAACAACAACTATCTGATGCCCAGGAAAGTAGATCGACCGATGAATAGGGAGCTGAATCTAGCCGCTGAAATTCCTGCACGATATGCAACAATGCAGCGAAATCAAGTCGAGATTTAGGTGCGTAGCTGATGATTAGTAGCGACAGGGAGATCGAGCGAAAGGAATCGAGAGTTACTCACTTGGATCGACGCTGATTCACGATGGAAAATGGATGAACCGTGGCTTGGAGTCGAGATGTAACTTCGTCACACGGATGAGATTCTCCCTACACCTCCACACCAGCGGTAGCATCGGCGGCGGCTGGACTGGCGACGGAGACGACGAGCGGCGGAGGAGAGATGCGGTAGGCGACGACGATGACGAGAGTGGATTTCGGCTCTGGCCAGGTGTTTATCTCCCCTACGAACGGGACAGCTCCCGAACGGGATGGCTCCATCCATGGTACATCCAGAGCACGACTGTGATGGCCGGAGCGCCGCCGCGCGTGGCGATGTAGGGGAGGGGCACGGCGCAATGCAGCTTCCGAGCACGGCTGGACATGCGGGAAGTAGGGGAGGTCGATGCGGGCGGGCGGTGGAGGCCGGGCGGCGACCTGCTGAAGACGGAGGCGAGGCGGCCATGAGGATCTAGTGGGCGGGGCGCCGGATATCTACCGGTTGTGAGCAGGGGAGCTAGGGGCGGCGACCGGTGGCGGAGGCGGCCATGGGGCCGTGCGGCTGTGGATCGTGGGGAATTTGTGGCGTTCGTGCGGAATTGCTTGGTCAACGGAACCCAGAAGAGTTGTAATTGTTTTTTTGTTTGGGGCGGACGGGTCGACCGGTGAAGTGGTGCAACATGTGAGCACGCGGAGAGATCAGATAGTGGTCAGCCACAAGTTAGATTTTGCCTTGTATCAAACCTATATTTCTGTACACTTACTAAATAGCACCAAAATGTTAAGCATCTGGTTAGCGGGACTAGACGTGAAGCACCACACGATATATGTTAGGTCTCATACTATCAAGCACTACTGGATACTCAGAGTGCAAGGCATTCTCGTAAAACAAATTTGTCAAACGGCACAAGAGCGTCTGTTATAGTAGGTCTAAATAATGTACTCTGAGCATCCTGCAAGTTTTGTTTATTCAATAAAAGATATAAAAAGTTGGTGACACTTGTGTAGCCTCGGTCTAAATCCAGAAGGAAACTTATTTATTTGGAAAACTCGTGGAAGTTCCTACGGTGCTCGACTTGACGGATCTAAATATGCCGGTTACTCCAAATACATAAATAATGTAAAACCAAAAGTTTGCATGAAAAAATTGCAAATAGAGTTCATCATTATAAAGAAATGCAACGATGTGTGATAAAATGAACTTGGACAATAAACTATCTGCGGTAGAGGTAATTTATTGTTGGAAGATTGTCAGTAGAGGTAATTCGTTTACTAACAACTCATAATTCCTGTAAGCTATCCTCACTGGAAAATATGTCCGAAACAAAACTTAATGGAAAATAACAACAACAGAAATAGAGATTTTGAACGAGACACAAATATCCCCTAGGCATGATCATAGCTCATTCGTGCAAAGAGCATCTCCAAGTAAATGGGAAGATCTCCAAACCTGTTTCGAGCGGGCGAGTTGCAGGACATACTTTTATTTAAATACACAACATTTATCTCCAATGATATTCCAAAAGAAATAGACATCGTAATACAATTCAATTGGGACTATATCTAAGTTTTGAAAATGCCAACAGCTCACTAGAAAAAAAATATTGGTTGCCACATGGCAATGGTATATTTAGATTGGATGACATATATGGTTTCCTTTCTAGAAGATCAATATATGACACATGATAGCGTACATGCCAAAAACTTGTCCACAGTTTCTATATATACATTTGTAGCATGTACAAGAAGATCATTGCCAAACTTGATAAATGCCATAACAAAAAGTTGGGTCAGCTCTATAAGCTACAGGTCAAATGTGAAACACAGGACAAGCACAATCTCAAGGCTCTGAAGTGATACTGTAGAAGTTCCATTTTCAACGTAGTTAACTCTATAAGCATCTGCTGAATAACATATGTTAGCTCACCTTTAACTCATCATAAATCTTTCTTTCCCAAGCATAGAGTCTATCTAAAGAGGATGCATGGCTTCCTGAAATCATACAGAACTCTTCGACGAAATCGCTACAGCTATCTGGAGGGTCATCCTCCTCTTTATGAGCTGAAATCAATGGATTCTTAGATGATGCTGATCGTGATGAAAGCGAACGATTCCAAGTGATCACTTTTGTGACATGCTGCTCTGATTCTGCAGTAAAACAGTTGAGTAAAATAACCATCCACATGAGGCGGTTACTGTTTATAGTACAAGAAAACAGGCTAGACTTCACAAAATACTGTATTTGGTATGAAAAGAAAATATACCATGGGATGCTACATTTCCAGCATTGCAACAGATCAAGGATGCTGACAGAGAAAGCGCACCTGACCGTTTCCCTGGAATAAAATTAGCACCAACATTACGCAAGTGCAAATGTAGAAGTTCAGAAAACAGTATCACTAAAAATTATTGTCCTCACCTATTATCTGGGAAGAAACGCTTAGTCGGACCTTCCTTGTCTCAAGCATCCTCGAGACCTCATGGCAAGATTCAGCTGCCCTAGTAAAATGATGCTCAAGTTCTTTCACATCGGATAAACAACCTTTTGACCCTATAGCGATGAAACTGCCCTTGTCTTCTTCACTGCATGGTCGTTTGGGTACATTAACCATGTCTACATAACGGGCTTCATTTTTTCTATCATTACTAATATTTGTAGGATTCTGCCCCTCTAAAACCTGTTTCTGAACTTGATCAGTTCCTTTCTCTAAGATTGAGTCATCTGGTAGATGATTATCAGCAATCTCAATTTCATTACAATCATTGTAATTCAAGTTAAGATGGTTTAAATTGCCATCGACTTCTTTACATCCATATGTTTCCAGTAGTTCTTGCACCTCAACAATTGGACTTGTGTTGCTGATCGACGAAGCTAAATCCTTTTCATCTCCATGGACACAATCCTCCAAACTATCCATGTGAATGCTCTGGCTATTATCTGAGACATGAGATGCAACATTCTGAATCACATCATTTGGATCAAAGAAATCCCATGAGGAGCAAACCTCCAACGGCAGCGGTGGTGAAAAGGAAGTAGAAGTGGGCTGCCCTTCTTTGACAAAGCTAGCACTACTTGGGTTGACTGTCACTGTCAAGGATGTGCTTACGGCTGACCTCAAGCGACTAACATCGGAACGGCAGGGTACTGGTAATGGTGGATAGTTAGCACTGTCTGCAGGAGGCAATGGGGATGGCAAAGCAGACGAAGAGCGAGGAGACTTCTCCAGATCACCCTCATGCTGTGACTCTACAAACTGCCTCAAAGCAACGCCGACATTGCGCAGAGATTTCTCATACGACAGCTGAGCAGCCGAAAGGGCATACCTTGCATCAATTGCTTGTTCAATGTGTTTCAGCCGAGCCTTGCACATCTGCATTGCAGCGTTGCGATCTTGCTTCGAGACAGATGACCCCATGGTTCACTTCCTGACAAGATAATTCAGACTTGCAATCAGAAGAGCGAAAACAAGTCATCATGATTGACAAATGGACCAATCATTTGCATTCATAAAGGCATGTTGACTGTAAATAGAACCAAAGCATGCTCATCGAACTTATAGGATTTTGCTGCGTTATAACTACAAAAGCAGAGGAGCTTTCATTTATGCAAAAGTTCAGGGTTTTTAAGGTGCATGTAATGTAAGCAAGGATTGTGCCCACCAATCATCAAAATGAAAGAACTCGGGCAGAAACAGGAAAACTCTAATCGATACCTATTAAAAGAAGACTAGAAATCCTCACAATATTACTTTCTGAAGTAGGAAATAAAGTACTCGGCTATTTTACCACAGAGATATCATCATTACAACCCATCGATTCAGGCTACCTACAGGATTGGAGACCACACGGCGCCTAATGATTAGTTCATCGAGTACAGCGAAGTTAAAAGCCACACGACAGAGCAGGGATCAGGCAGGAGAAACCAAGAAGTACACAGAGAGGACCGAGCTCCATGCCTCCATGGACGAACACTCACCTGAACCAACTGGCGAGCCAAGCACCACCCCCAAAACAGAGCACTCACTTCAGCATCCTGGGAACACCCGAACCAGAGTCAGAATTCCAATCAAGGAAACCAAGAAGAACCCAAACCCCAAAACCCCAGGGCAGGGCAGGGCTCCCCCCGTCCTTGCCCAACCAAATCCCCCTGAGAGGGATATGAGAGGAAGCAATCTACGGAGCAAGAACCGAGGCGGAAGATCGCACCTTTCCAGGCGCACCAAAAAGGAAACCAAAAAAAAAGCAAGCCCCGTAGTCCGTTCCAACACCGAGGCCGGAGAACCGGAGGGTAAAAGAGGAAGCCCTGGGCAAGGCAAAGCAGGGCCTCCACTAAAAGGAGCAAGAGGACAAGCATGAGAGAGGGAAAGGGGGAGTACATTGATCTCTCCTTGAGCGGAGCCGCCGCCGCCAGCGCGAAGCCGTTTCCCTCTCTAGGTTTGTCCCTCTCTGTTGCGACCTGGCAGTGGCAATGCGGGGAGGGCGCGGCGCGATGTGGTGCCGAACCATCGTCCCTCCGCATGTACCGCGTGTGACGCAACGGCGACGCCGGTGGCTCTCGCTCGCTGCCCGTTGGCTCTTCCGTTTCTTGTTTGCTCCGGCCTCATTGATGAAATGGAGATCGGGAAGAGTGCAGTTCAGCAGGGGGATGCGGGCCCCGCAGGAACAAGCCAGGAGGGGAAAGGGTGGAGAGGCATGCGTCATAAAGTGCGCGGCGTGGGCCTACCTGTCAGCTGGGGGAGGTATGGTGTGGGCATTGATGGTGAGAGATCTTTGCGAGATCTATTTAGCAGGAAGATGGAAACCTTTGTGTGATTATTCTCTAGACTTGGTTTGGTGTATTTTTAGCAAAGAGTGATGTTTGACAATACTAGTTTTTCTTGAGGCTCTCCAGAGAAAAGTTTGACATATTTTGGAAATGCAATAGTGTGAATTTGTGTAATTTTGTCTGACATGTCACCGCATGTTGGGAACTCCTCCACAGTCGCACCCCCGTGTCATCGACGAGGCAAAGAACACGTTGCCAACATATAAAACACTTAAAACATCTTACATTTATAAACGAAGTAGGTACTATTCTGTGTTCCAAAATGTTTTATTCGCACTACGTTACCATGAACAATAATCTCATGGTTGAAGATGTGGCTAATCAGCAAGACTAAAATGGCCTTTCATCTATGTTTGCTTGAAGTATAGTCAGTTGTAGAGCATATAACTGTAGTGGAACCGGAACAACTAGTTTATCTTTAAATGCACGCTCGCACAGCCCTATACAATGAGCATCTCCGACAGATCGGTCGAGGGGTCATATATTGAGATTAATGAAGTCATCACGGACACCTTGCAATCGAAGGAAACATGTCGCCTCATTCCGCCTTAAATGAGAAATACCAATGTTAAATCTAGGCTATAAGGGGACTGAACACCGACACATTATCAATTTTATGAACTATACTAAGTTGGGTGTACAACCACCCTAATAACCATCCAACCACATGTGCATTCCTGATATATTGGGAATAACTATGTACAAATAAATAAATAAAATAAAGAAAATTCAGAAAAATCTAAAACAAATAAAAGGCCAACGATTGGGGCTTATGGGCTGGTTTTGGCGATTGTCTTTAGTATGTGGCAGGGCGAAGGTTAGAGCATCTCTAGCAGACACCGCATTTCGGCCCGACCTGCAAAATAACCGTTGTTTTACCGTTTCGGGCCGAAAACGTACCGCAGACCAGACCCCGCATAAGTCCGTGACCTGTAAAAAAAATTGCGGGGCGCGGGATCTACCCCCCCCCCCCCCCCCGAACTGTGAAAATCTCGTTTTCGCGGTCGACCCGGCGGTGACCTCTATACCTATATTAAATTGGCGGGAGGGACATTTCACCGCGATCGTTCCAACTTTCCCCTTCCGCCGCCGCCGCCGATCTCCACCTCTAGCTCCGTCCGACCTCTAGCACCCCCGCCGCCGGCGCCATGGACACCTCCGACCCCGCGCTCGTGAGTGTTGAAGTAGGGCTAGCCAAATCGCCACCGGGCGGCGGTGCGGTGGATCTCGCACCGGCCATGTCGGGTCCGCGGCGGAAGCCTCCTTGATACGTCTCCAAGGTATCTATAATTTCTTATGTTCCATGCTATATTATACCAAGTTATTACATGTTTTATATGCATTTTATATAGTTTTATGCATTTTCTGGGACTAACCTATTAACAAGATGCCACAGTGCCAGTTCCCTGTTTTTTGCTGTTTTTGGTTTCAGAAAAGTACTTAAGGAAATATTCTCGGAATTGGACGATTTCTTTTCTGAAGTCAGTTTTTCATCGGGAACGTTCCAGAAAGCCGAACACGAGACGAAGTGGGCCACCGAGGCGGCGCCACCACGTGCTCGCGCGGCAGCACTCCTGGCCGCGCGAGGACCAGGTGTGGGCCCCTCGGGGCGCCACCGACTTCGCCCTTTCGCCTACAAATACCCCCCAGACTAAAAACCCTAGCACGGTGTTCATATTTTCCTCCACGGGTCCCGAGCCGCCGCCGTCGTCAACACCAATTCGGGAGATATCAGAACTTCTCCCCGGCACCCTGCCGGGAGGGGGAATCGTCACCGGAGGCCTCTACGTCGCCATGACCGCCTCTGGACTGATGCGTGAGTAGTCTACCCTTGGACTACGGGTCCATAGCAGTAGCTAGATGGTTGTCTTCTCCTCTTGTGCTATCATGTTTAGATCTTGTGAGCTGCCTATCATGATCAAGATCACCGTTATGTAATACTTCATGTTGTGTTTGCTGGGATCCGATGAATATTGAGTACTAAAGTTATTGCTTCATAATATATCATGTGTGTGCTATTTAATGATCTTGCATACTCTCCGTTACTGGTGTATGCTCTGGCCAAGTAGATGCTTGTGACTCCAAGAGGGGGTATTTATGCTCGATAGTAGGTTCATGTCTCTATTAAATCTGGGGTGGTGACAGCTAGCTCTAAGGTTGTAGATGTACTGTTGCTACTAGGGATAAAACAGTAGTACTTTGTCTAAGGATGATGTTACTTACTTACTTTACACACAGTGCTTAAGGCGATAATCTGTTGCATGCAACTTAATACTGAAAGGGGTGCGGACGCTAACCGGAAGGTGGATTATTAGTCATAGATGCGGTTGGAACGGTCTATGTATATTGTTGTAATGCCCGAATGAATCTCACACTAGACATCATAACATTGGTATATGCATTGGTTTGCTCATCATTATTCTATCAATTGCCCAGCTGTAATTTGTTTACCCGCATGAATGTTATTATTATTTATGGAGAGACACCACTAGTGAACTGTGGACCCCGGTCCTTCTCTTTAATCTGATAAACCACAAACTGCAAACCTGTTACTTTCTGCAAACAAACATCTTTCTTCCACACATACATTTAATCCTTTGTTACAGCAAGCCGGTGAGATTGACAACCTCACCGTTAAGTTGGGGCAAAGTATCTTGACTGTGTTGTGTGCAGGTTCCACGTCACCTACGTCCCGGGAAGCATTTTCTGGCGCCCTTACGTCGTAGATTTTTCTGGCACTGTTGACACTTCAGGGGAATTCATTATTTCCTACTGGTTCGATAACCTTGGTTTCACAACTGAGGGAAACTTGCTGCTGCACTACTTCATACCTTCCTCTTGGGGTCTCCTAACAACACACCCACCGTGTACATCCAGCATTTTTCTGGCGCCGTTGCCGGGGAAATAAGAATTCCTTTGAAGACCTTCACACTCCTCCGTCAACTTCGTTGCCGGTGATTTGAAGATTCTTCTACGAGGGGAGTCTCTCACATTCAATCTTTTTATTTTGTTATTGTCTTGCTTAGTTTATTTTTATTATTGTCTTGTTTGCTTAATATCAAAAATACAAAAAAAAATAGTTACTTGCAATTTATTTTATTGTCTTGTTTGCTTAAATATAAAAAATACAAAAAAAATTAGTTACTTGCATTTATTTTTATTTCGGTTTGCATATTTTATATTCAGTTTTGCATTTTGTATGCATTTGTTATTTCGGTTTGTTATTATGTCTAGTTGTTTATTTGCTATCAATGGCTTATCTTTATGAAACTAGATCTTGTTGGCAAGGTTGCTCCACGGAAAATGAACGAAGACATTATAGAAATTACCGTTTGTCACAAAAAGGGATGTACTTATGGAAATTGTTAAATCAACTAGAGGAATATGCTAGAAATTTATGCTATATGTTTGGCAAATCTTTTTGCTTTAATGAATCTGATTGTCACAGGAAGTCTAAACACTTTCCTTTCCAATGTGCTTGTAATGGAAATGAAACCTTAGCTTCTTATGTTAAAGGTTACTATAATGCTTATGAGGTAGAAAGGATGGAAGAATTTATTATCTTTAAGGGTGCACTTGAAATTAGTTCTTATCTTGAGCATAAAATTGATGCCCCTTATAAATCTGAAAGTCTTGCTATACTTAAATATTGTTTTGATAACTATAAGGATGAAAACTCTTATATTACTGAACATGTCAAGAGGATTTTTCCTCATACAGAAGAAACCGTTGTTTTGCAGGAACCCGTAGAAGAAGAAATTGCTGAACCTGAAAGCTCTTTAGATGAAAAAGAGGAGGAGAGTGAAGATCAAAAGGAGGATCTACCTCCTAAAGATAGTAACTCTTTAACTCTTACATTATTTGATTGCCCTTCATGCGTGCCTAAGGAGGAAGTGTGCTATATTGTTGAATGTCATGAATCTAGTGAAATATCTACTTTTGATAAATTTGAAATAATCATGTTCCTTGACTCAACTAAAATTGAAATAACAGAAAGTAAAAATGTGGTCCCTAATGTTATATATGATAATGCTTTAGATGATGGTCCTATGCTTATCAATAATCCTCTATGTTTAGAAGTTATTACTTATTTATGTGAGGATAAAAATGATATAATTGTTGCTTGTAATGGTACTCTTACTCTTGAGAGTCCTACTTTGTTCTTGAATTCTCCTAATTACACCATGGAGGAGAAATTTTCTTATGTTGAGAAATACTTATGTGGTTTGCAATTGTCTCTAGTTCCAAATCTTTGTTGCAACCGTGATCTTAAACTTGATATTGATCTTAGTAACTATTTTGAAAGAGGAAAGCATGCTAATGAATTCCAAAATAAATTTGATGATCCTCTTTATGTGCCTATATTATCTAAGTTGAATGATTCTTGTGTTTATATGGTTGAATTTATTTCTACTACTGAAAATTATTATGAGAGGGGAGAATATGGTTGTAGAATTTTTCATGGTACTAAAACACCTCTCTATATGCTAAAAGTTTTGAAGTTACTCTTGTTTTATCTTCCTATGCTTGTCACTTTGTTCTTTGTGAATTTATTTGTGTACAAGATTACTATGCATAGGAAGTGGGTTAGACTTAAATGTGTTTTGAATTTGCTTCTTGATGCACCTTTTGCTTCATTTTCTATCTCCATGAGAGCATCATTAGAACTATCAAGCCTAGCTAAAAGGCATTAAAGAAAGCGCTTTTGGGAGGCAACCCATTATCTTTTATTTTCAGCTTTAGTCAAGGACTTGTCCTACCTCTGTAGAAATTCCTTTGTATCTTTATTTTATTGCATTGTTGTGTCAAGATAAGCCTCTAGTTGAAAGTTCATGCTAAATTTGGATTCCTGCGCAGAAACAGTTTTCTGCTGTCCACCGTTTAATTCGTAACTCCTCACAGAAAAATCTAAATAATCTGCCTTTTTTTGTGCGTAATCCTCAGATATATATGCAACTTTCATTAGTTTTGAGTTTTCTGATCTGATCAAGTTAAGTGCCTCGAAAAAATTCGTCTTTACAGACTGTTCTGTTTTTGACAGATTCTGCCATTTATTTTGCAATGCCTCTTTTCCTATTTTGATTGGATCTTTTTATCCTATGAAGTATCAGTGGCTGTAGCTAATGTCCAGTAGCATTGGTAGCAATTGTGTTCCTACGGAATATCATAATTTTTCGTGCACTAACCCTCTAATGAAGTTTACTCTAAGTTTGGTGTGGAGGAAGTTTTCAAGGATCAAGAGAGAATGATGATATGATGTGATCAAGAGGATAGTAAAGCTAAAGCTTGGGGATGCCCCGGTGGTTCATCGCCAACATATTTCAAGAAGACTCAACCGTCAAAGCATCAACAAACTATCAGGTCCTTTCTAGTGAAACTATATTTTAATTCCGCCACTTCTTATGTGCTTTTCTTGAAGCGTCGGTTTGTTTTTATTTTTTTTATTTTCATTCTCTGAATAAAATGGATCCTAGCATTCCGTTGTGGGAGAGAGACACGCTCCGCTTTTTCTTATGAATACTCGTATTCTTCACTTATATTTGTTGAGTATTCTTCTATGTTACTTCAATGCTTTCTAGCTCTTGTTTTTCATGCATCTCTTGCTAGAGCTGTTAGCTTTATTATATCATACTCTCATATCTCATTGTTTAATTACCTGGAGAGTTTATCTTTTAAATAAGTTGATTGGTGTTTGGTTGAGAACAGAAAATGCTAAATGTGGTAGATGGTATAAAGAAAGATATACATGCTCTTATGGATTGTTATCTTGCATGTTGTGGTGCTTGGCAATTGTTTTGAGCTCTCAAGTAGATCATGTTTAAGCTTTTACATCATGTAGTTAAAACCTATTAGTGAGGAACTACCGTAAAACTTGCTGAAATTTGGTTTGCATGTTTGGTATCTCTAAGGTGTAGATATTTTCTAGTTAAAGTGTTTGAACAACAAGGAAGACAATGTAGAGTTTTATAATGCTTGCAATATGTTTTTATATACGTCTTGTTGTCATAGTTTATACTTGTGTCTGTTTCAAACAGTCTTGCTAGCCAAAGCCTTGTACTGAGAGGGAATGCTTCTCGTGCATCCATAATCCTTGAGCCAAAACCTATGCCATTTGTGTCCATCATACCTACCTACTATATGGTATTTCCTGCCATTCCAAGTAAATACTTCATGTGCTACCTTTTATTCAAAATTTATTATCCCTTATTTGTGTCAATGTTTATTAGCTCATGAGGAAGTATGTGGTGTTACGGATATCAACCTTGTCATTTGCTTCTAGACAGACTTTCACCAACCGGACTGGTGGCATATACACCGCTTATCCATTAACTTTGCAAAAAGAGCTGGCAAATGGGGTGCCCAGTCCCAATTAATTACAACTTTAACCACTGCATTCTCTTCACACTTTTGCCCTGATCTAATCAGCCAATCAATGATACTAGTTCTAAACTACATGTGTAAACAAAAGAGAAAAGAGGGATGATCTGCCCTTGGGTAGAAATAACGTCCTTCATGGGAGCCGCTCTTAAGAAAGTCTGGTTGACAAGGGGGGTAGAGTGCCCATTACCATTCGTTGACAACGACAAACACCGCTCAAAACTTACTTTTATGCTCTCTATATGATTTCAAAAACCTATAAAACTAAGAAGCTCTAGCACATGCTTGTATCCCTGCATCCCTCTGCGAAGGGCCTATCTTTTACTTTTTGTTTAGTCAGTTTACCTACTTCTTTCTATCCCCGAAGCAAACACTTGTGTCAACTGTGTGCAACAATTCTTATATGTTTACTTATTGCACTTGTTATATTTCTTTGTGTTGACAACTATCTATATGATATACATGTTCAAAAGTTGAAAGCCAATGCTGAAACTTATATCTTCCTTTGGGTTGCTTCAATGCTCTTTTGGTTAGATAATATTGCTTTATGAGTTAACTCTTATGCAAATCTTTTTTATGCTTGTTTGAAAGTACTATTCATGAAAAGTTTTACTTATATGATGTAGTTGTTTACTCCTTGTCTATTTGTTAGCAAACTATAGATCATTGCCTTGAGTCACTTCATTCATAACATGAGCCTTACATTATATTATGATCAAGATTGTGTTTAAGCATGTCACTTCAGAAATTATTCTTCTTTTATCGTTCTTGCCTACTCGGGACGAGTAGAACTAAGCTTGGGGATGTTGATACGTCTCCAACGTATCTATAATTTCTTATGTTCCATGCTATATTATACCAAGTTATTACATGTTTTATATGCATTTTATATAGTTTTATGCATTTTCTGGGACTAACCTATTAACAAGATGCCACAGTGCCAGTTCCCTGTTTTCTGCTGTTTTTGGTTTCAGAAAAGTACTTAAGGAAATATTTTCGGAATTGGACGATTTCTTTTCTGAAGTCAGTTTTTCATCGGGAACGTTCCAGAAAGCCGAACACGAGACGAAGTGGGCCACCGAGGCGGCGCCACCACGTGCTCGCGCGGCAGCACTCCTGGCCGCGCGAGGACCAGGTGTGGGCCCCTCGGGGCGCCACCGACTTCGCCCTTTCGCCTACAAATACCCCCCAGACTAAAAACCCTAGCACGGTGTTCATATTTTCCTCCACGGGTCCCGAGCCGCCGCCGTCGTCAACACCAATTCGGGAGATATCAGAACTTCTCCCCGGCACCCTGCCGGGAGGGGGAATCGTCACCGGAGGCCTCTACGTCGCCATGACCGCCTCTGGACTGATGTGTGAGTAGTCTACCCTTGGACTACGGGTCCATAGCAGTAGCTAGATGGTTGTCTTCTCCTCTTGTGCTATCATGTTTAGATCTTGTGAGCTGCCTATCATGATCAAGATCACCGTTATGTAATACTTCATGTTGTGTTTGCTGGGATCCGATGAATATTGAGTACTAAAGTTATTGCTTCATAATATATCATGTGTGTGCTATTTAATGATCTTGCATGCTCTCCGTTACTTGTGTATGCTCTGGCCAAGTAGATGCTTGTGACTCCAAGAGGGGGTATTTATGCTCGATAGTAGGTTCATGTCTCTATTAAATCTGGGGTGGTGACAGCTAGCTCTAAGGTTGTAGATGTACTGTTGCTACTAGGGATAAAACAGTAGTACTTTGTCTAAGGATGATGTTACTTACTTACTTTACACACAGTGCTTAAGGCGATAATCTGTTGCATGCAACTTAATACTGAAAGGGGTGCGGACGCTAACCGGAAGGTGGATTATTAGTCATAGATGCGGTTGGAACGGTCTATGTATATTGTTGTAATGCCCGAATGAATCTCACACTAGACATCATAACATTGGTATATGCATTGGTTTGCTCATCATTATTCTATCAATTGCCCAGCTGTAATTTGTTTACCCGCATGAATGTTATTATTATTTATGGAGAGACACCACTAGTGAACTGTGGACCCCGGTCCTTCTCTTTAATCTGATAAACCACAAACTGCAAACCTGTTACTTTCTGCAAACAAACATCTTTCTTCCACACATACATTTAATCCTTTGTTACAGCAAGCCGGTGAGATAGACAACCTCACCGTTAAGTTGGGGCAAAGTATCTTGATTGTGTTGTGTGCAGGTTCCACGTCACCTACGTCCCAGGAAGCATTTTCTGGCGCCCTTACGTCGCAGATTTTTCTGGCGCCGTTGACACCTCGGGGGAATTCATTATTTCCTACTGGTTCGATAACCTTGGTTTCACAACTGAGGGAAACTTGCTGCTGCACTACTTCATACCTTCCTCTTGGGGTCTCCCAACAACACACCCACCGTGTGCATCACTCCTCCACCACCGTTCCTCGCAAGCGGCTCGGCAACATCATCGTCCAGGGAGGCGCGGGAGCTCCGGGCGTCAACGCAGCCGCCGCCAAGGGACCCGCTGGACCTAAAGCTCTCCCTTCCGCCGCCGCCAAGGGACCCGCTGGAGATGGTTTATCATGCCTAGATGATTGAAACAATGTTATTTGATATGTAAAAGGGTGAAGAACTATGTTTAATTTCTGTTTTATCGTCACATTTTGTTTTTGCGGATAGGCGTATGCGGGTCGATTTTTTGCTGCGGCAGAACAGACACCGCATTGCGAAACTGTAAAACAGAAATCGACCCGCATACGCGTTTTCCGCAACCTGCATTTCGCTTTTGCGGGTTCGCGAAATGCGGTGTCTGCTAGAGATGCTCTTAGCCTTGCCCTTTTATTTGTGTGTCGTGTCGTGCTTGTGCATGGGCCAAAAATTTATAATTGTAATCTAAATAGGTCAAAAGTTTATAAACAATTGTGTGTGATACTCTTTTAGAAGCGAGAGCCAGATGACTGGTAAGAGATTTCCATACACTACCGACGCTTGACGAGTGTCTTAGAACATCTCTAACAGCTGCCCTATCCTATATGGTGTTTTATATAGGGCACCTGTTTTAGCACATATAGGACACCAAGCAGTTTTCCACTTTTCCAGCTGCCCTATTTTAGGGCACTACCTCTACAACAGCTGCCCTATTTTAGCTGCCCTATCCTATACCAAATGACTCTTTTTTGCACATATTTCATACATATGACGAACAAATGATATGCTATGTGATCTAAATAAATTTCTAACAAATGAAAATTAAATAGTACTGGCTTTATTACAACACAATATGTCTAGTTCATCAAATGGTTTATCAAATAAAACATAAATGGGCACACAACATCAAATTGTTCATCACATACAACAATGGCAACCGCAAAGCGCCGAAGGCACTTGATGCTCTGGCTCTCACTCATGGCCAAGTGATCATCCACAAGATCTGCAGGAACACCATAAGCTATCTGGCGCAATGCGGAGGTGACCTTCTGGTAGAGGCTATGTCCAAGCTCTCCGGTACAATTCCTCCGCTGCTCAAAGAACATGTCGTGCAACTGCACACACTCGGCAATATGCCGCAACAAATCACGACTCATCCAAAACCGGCGTCGAAAGTACCTCTCCAGAAACACCGGTCTCTCCACGAAGTAGTTGGCCATGAGCTTGGCATGTGCTTCTTGCCGCTGCCTCCGGATGTGCTCTCGCCCATCACCGAACCGCCGTGCTTCGGCCTCTTGTTCGCCTCGTGGTGCATCATGAGGAGCATGGCAACATCCTCGTCCTCGTCCATGTCGAACTCCTCGTCGGACGTGGTGTAATCGAACACCACCATCTACAAACAAGCACTACAATTATCTATCTAATCATCTAGATCAAAAAAGCAAAAAAAATATCATCTACTTTGTGAAGGAAAAAAAGCTCACCTCGGCCGCGGCGGGGCGGCGTCAAATCGTCGGCCGCTGCTCGCGGGAGAGCGAGGAGGGGTGGCAGACGGACGGCGGTGCTCGGGATCCACCCGCCCGGAGCTTCGCGGCCGCGGGAGACGGCCGAATCGAGCTCGGCGGCGCCCGGCGATGGCGGGGCGGATTCAACACAGCGGGGCCGAATCGAGCTCGGCCGCGGCCATTTCTCGGCGGGAATCGGCGGCGGAGCGGCGGGGCAGCCTGCTGGAGCAAGGGCGGGAGTTGGGGCGGCGGCGGGCGGCGCGAATCGGCGGCGGCGGCGGCGGATCGGAGAGGCGGGTCGGGGTCGGAAGCGTTTCAGGATGGCAGTTGGGCGCGCGCGCGGTGAAAAGGAAAGGATAGGGCAGCCTCCCACGGGGTTCTCTCTGCCCCCAAATATGGGGCAGAGAGGAGCAAAATTTAGGGCTGCCCCAAAATATGGCACGTCATAGGGCAGCTGTTGGAGAGCGTTTTTCGCCCTCTCGTGCCTAAAAAATGGTTTTTAGGGCACGGAGGCTAAAATAGGGCAGCTGTGAGAGATGCGCTTCGCCGAGTTCTCTTCGTCGGGTGCTGGTCAGGATGCCCTTTGCCGAGTGTTGTCAAATATATTCGGCAACCTTCACATAAAATAAACAAAAATAAAGATTTGATAAAGTTTGACACTCAGCAAAGGCACAGAAAACACTCAGCAAAGATGCAGGACGCGTCGCCCCTATGCACCGCGGCTGATCGGAAGGAAGCGACGCCGTCCCCCTAGGTGTTTGATCCCTACACCACAAGAGGAACTTCTTAAAATACAACTAAATTTCTTCAAATCGAAACATACGTGTGTTTTTCTCGTTGTAGTGTTAAGAACGTGAAGCTTCTAGTTTCCTTCAAAGGACTTGAAAATCCTAGAGTTTTCTGTTTGATAGACGTTCAACTTCTACCTAAGCAGATCATGCCTGAAGGGGCCTGAAACGTTCTAACAGCCGGCCTCCCAAACACCCAGACGATCAACGTGGCCTCTTCGTACGGACAACGGTCGTCCGGCTAAAACAAGGTCAGCTCGGAAAATGCATTAAGCCATTAACTGTACGCTAGCCCTGGCCTTCCGCCGGCCGCCGAAACTGCAGCGAAGCAGTCAAGCAGATGGCTGCCGGTATTGCCCGTTCCAGCGATTGGGTGGTGTTTGCCTACGCCACGCCGGCGCCGGCGTTGGTTGGAGCTTGCCTAACAGGCTTTGCCGCCGGCACCGCCCGCTATGGCTATATCCAGCGCCGCTGATACTCTGCCCACGCACTACTCGTTAACCTCGATCTTGCGCTTGTATCTCTGAGTCACAATGCAGTTCTCCTACGCCTATGAGCCATAGGATCTCCCCGCTATATTACTCCTGCTAAATGATATGTTGATAAAACAAATAAATATGTTAATACGTGATTTTTTTTTCAATACATGTACCTAAATTCTGTTGTTAGTACATCAATCTAAAAAATAAATTACATTAATTCAAACATTATTAATAATGCATTAATATTTAAAGAATTATTGATCATTTGTACCCAGATCGTAAAGTATTTGGCCGTCTGAAATAGTGAGGGAATTGCATTTCCCCTCTTACAACAACTTGGAGTGAAGCATATTTGGAGCCTAATTTGTTCCTTTAAGCAACACCTGCCTTTGCTCACTGAAAAAATCGAACAACTAAATACACAACATTAGCAATTATCGCTTTGTTTGGATCGGGCTGGTCAACGGATTCATGGCCAGCTGACTCGGTCGCGGATATTAGGGCAATTGTATAATATAGAGAAGACGTTAACCATGCATCAACATCATTTAGGGAAGATAAAATTATAAGTTGTATAATGGATTATCTCTTATTGTCATCCCTAATAAATAATGAGAATTATATACATTTTGGTAGACAATTATCCTACATGTCGAGTGGCAGCCAAAAAATGTGAGTGGGTGTTATATGATGTTGTAGGACTGGACAATGGCTGCTTGGGTTGCACGTCCTCGAACCGATTTGTGTGTTTTTCAGATGTATCATTTTTTCTACTCCTTTCTATCCACTAAAGATGTTTTTTCTGATATGTCACGAATTGCTGCTAGATTTTGCGGACAACATGAGACAAATAGGTCAGGCAATGGCTTCAGCGGCAAAATTGCCAAATTGAGGAAGAAAGCGAAGAAGAACAGAAATGCGGTGGTGGTGTGCTATGAGGAGATAAAAACTTGGGATTAGAACGTGATGCGGTGGGGCGCTGACATGCTATGAATTTGTGATAAATATTTTATCTTGATTTCAATGTTGTAACTTGTAAATGATCGATTTAGAGTTTCTCCGTCACAAAGATACGACATCTGTTGTTCATCGAAAAGAAAAGGGTAAGAAAGCCGTTGACAATAATACACGTTCATAAAATATTGACTACAAAATCAAGCAAAAACACTGAATAGAGTGCTGCATGTTGGCACTAAAAGTTCAAAGAATCAAGTTATTTGTATCATCATTTTACACTTTACATAACTCAAACACCCAAATAAAAACAGATGCTACGAGTCTCGCGGTGTCAACGGTCGAATCAGACCAACGCAAAGAACAAACTTGAGCCTGCAATGCATGCAGCGCTCAAACATCATCAGAAATTCAAGATTGTCCATCGCCTAGAAGGCTAGAGCCGGCGGCCGCTACACCTGCTCGCCGTCTGCCGCCGCTCGGACCTCGCCCGCAGCACGCACAGCTGCGCCTCCCACACGTCCCTCGCGAACCCGTCCGCCATCGGCCTCGCCGCCGACGCAGTGCATCCCATCCCCAGCTCGGCGTCGTACCGCATCCTCGTGGCCGGGTCGGACAGGGTCTCGTAGGCGCGGCGGAGCTCGACGAAGAGCTCCGTGGACTCGGCGCGGCGCGACGGCGGGCAGACGTCCGGGTGGTACTGGAGCGCCAGCCGGCGGTACGCGCGCTTGACCTCCTCCTCGCCCACGTCCGGCGAGTGCTCCAGCGACAGCACCTTGTAGTAGTCCTTGCTCCTGCTCGCCGTGCGCCGGACGCCAGCGCTCGTAGACGCCGCCGCCTTCACCTTGACCGTGCGGTGGCTGCTCCTCCGGCCGAGAAAAAACACGGGGCCGCTGGCAACACTGCCCGTGGTGTTCATGGCTGATCGAAAGGAAGAAGAGACAAGCTAGCTAGTGTTTGCAGGTGTTTCAGAGCGTATGATGCGGCCAGGGTATATATACGCCGACCGGAAGGAGCGGCGTACCGGAGGACGGGACAAATAGCGTGGCCGGTGCGTGCTGTAACGCGGTTTGGGTAAACTGGCGGCCAAGGTACTATGCGATGTGCCATTTGGACGGAGACAGCCCGCACGCAGATTCGAGTGTTTGACCGTGCGGCTGTCATGGAGACCATAGTTTTAGCCGAGAAGATACACCCGTGCGTGCAGTGGCGCAAGGCCAGCAACAGCTCTCACGCGCATTGTTTCCTTGTTTCTCTCGGTCTCATGGTTTTGTATTTTTATTTCATTTTTGCGAGGACAGAGCCAAATATAGTGAGACCTGGTATACGTAAGCGCAGAGCTAATCGTTAGCTAACTTTTTTTTTATGAAACACATTACAAATATAGACGTTCACATATGCGTAGAACTTTAATTGGGTATAAATTTAGGCAGTGCTTATGTCTCAGTCAACTGATATTTTCTTATTTCTCAGTTAATTTAGAAAACTACAATTATAATTTTAAAAATTGCAATTTAGAATGGTGCAACTGCACATTTCTTTGAACCGCGGTTTCACTTTTCTATAAGGTGGCTTAGAAAAAAAACTGTTGACTCTGACTTAGCAAATCCGATAAACTTATGGTTTGGAATTGCCTAAGGTTAGAAGATATCTTCGGCACAATCTTAACGAGGCAATATTTTCTTTGACGGGTCTTGCATATGAAGGGACACCTTGATTTTTTTTAAAAAAAATAGGGGCGGTCTCGAAGGACAGAGAAGTTCTCATTAACTTGCCAGTGGAGTTATGGTTACATTGATAACGAGAAAAAGAGTAGAAAATTACAACAAAATCCATTCATTTTGCACAAAGGACAATAGAACTAAAAGGGAGAACACAATCGGGTTCAACTCCCTCTCTACCACGACGGAGCTTCACCCAACCGTCTCGTTCCCCGGGCCTTGACCACTTGGGACAACAAGAGGTCATTGTGCTAGAGCATAGTAGCCTCGACCTTGGCATGGCAGACTGGAGGTTGAACACCTGCAGTCCCCGACCGAAATAAGATGAAGTTGACGATAAAACTGGAAGTGTTCATCCTTCGACCATCTAGAGGGGGAGGGAGATGGTTTATGGCAGGGGCCTGAGGAGTGTTTCATCGCATGTCGACGGTGACCTGCGCGGGGAGGAATCTCCATGGCGGCACCTACATCGTATATTGATCGCGCCAATGAGCGTTTTGTTACTGAAACTCTTTGAACCAAATGGGTAACTGAAGGATATTATTATAAAAGCGTGTTTTCTAAATGGATGTGGCGTTTTCCACTTTTAATCTAGACCGCAGTGGCGGTTATCCGCTAGAAAGGAAAGACGTTTTTTGGATCTTCATCTCGAATCACACTGGATACTCGCCTATGTGCTACTCCCTCTGATCACCCTTTTACTTATCGCAGACGGAGAAATATTTCAACACAAATGTGGTACACTACTCGTGACAACTAGTTCAGATCGAAGGTAGAGTAGTAATGTTTTTTTTTCACAAAACACACTATAACGCAAGCGCTCGTATATACGCGCATATACTCAAACCTGTAAAGGCACACCCTACCCCTTTTAGCACCTACGAGAGATTGAGCCAGCGAATCAGGTCTTGTGTTTAAATGAGAAACATCAGCGTTTAAACCCGTCAAACCTGGGATTTGAACTCTGTTGAGCTGGAGTGTACAACCACCCTTCTAATCATCTCACGGATAAGTTTTTCTGGGTTAAAATGTTAAAATGTGTAGAGGTAATAATCTGTTTTTTTGGACTGCGTGCACATGTGGGTGTGGTGCGACTCCGTGGTGCGGTCGAACCTTCGCCTAAGGTGTCAAGTGGGATCCCACCATTGTCCCACTTTTAGTTCATTTGTGAATTTTTAGTACAAATTTTGGTCCGAATTTTTGAACTAAAAATCCCCAAATGAACTAGAAGTGGGATATTGGTGGGATCCACTTGACACCTTACCTTCGCCAGCCGCTCTGTTCCGACCCGAACCGCACCTCATCTAACGGGCAAAGGAGAGTTGAGGTAAAGCCAGCCAGCGAGCAACGAAGCAGCCACGACACCGGCGGCGAACCCGCAGGCTAACACAGGAGGGGGGCCGCACCCCCTCGGTAGAATGGAGCGGGGCGGCGCCGCCGCGCTCGCCTGCACCTTCCGCTCCTCCTCTCCCTCCCCGGTTTCCCACTGGCGGCCTCTACTTCCCTCCCGCAGCCGCCCGTCCGCGGCCGCCAGGGCTCCTCACTTCCTCCTGCCTACTGTTGGCCGGCGCTGTAGGTAACGATAGAGCTCAATTCGTGCTCCCTTTGCTTTTAGCTTGTTTCCCCTGTTCTTTGTGTTGTGGTGTGATGCGGTGTCGCCTCCCCTGCGTCTGCGCTCGCAAGCTGTTCGACGGAACGCTTCAACCGTCGGGCGTTCGTGTCAGGTGGTGACACCTTCGCCGTTGGAGTAGAATTAGAATTCTATTGCAGCATTTTTTATATCCATATGTCAGGATGCGTGCTGGTGAATTTTGGACTCATGGAGGTGGTGGTAGCTTTTGCTGTCGTTATGTGTTGGTTTATAAAACTTGACTAGTTGGACAGTTATTTAGGGTTGGGTTATTCACTGAAAAACTTATTGGTGTTCATGATGATCCATACCAAACACTTCAAATGCGAAAAATCATCCTGGAATTCTAGTAGTAGATGGGATAGAACAGGAATTTGGGGGTGAGGCTTATCGAGTCGAAGTTAGCCTCTTCCATTTACAACTTCGTAGTGTTAACGGAACTTGTATGTAGCTAGTTTTCATACTAAGCAGAAGGTATTGAGGTATGTCTTCGTGACTAGAGCCAAGCCAAGCTAGGTTATTTGGCAGCTTGGCAGGTGTGGTCAACCAAAGTAGATTGGGGTAAACGGGATCGAGATTTCGAAGTATGCATATGCTAGAACAGAATTTGCATGTATTATGTTCATTATTAACCTACTGCTTTCTAATGCTGTGATGCAAATACATAGCCCTAATGTAAGTGACTCCGGTAAGTTGTTCACACTTCACACTGTCCTATAAGATTCTCACCACAAATCAGATTATGAAAACATATAATGCGCCTATCATTTATTCAATTTAATTAATCTTAAGGGAGATGTGCAAACATTGACATCATCCTGCCAGCAGACCATGATTTCTAACCCACCCCCTGTTAGATGCAAATCATTTCTTGCGAACATCACTTTGTGCTCCATCATTTTATTTTTCAAATGTTTAGCTTAATTATGTGCTTCTAGCTACTACAGCCACAAGAGATTTGTAGACACAAGCAAAGGGCTTAAAAGGTTCTCATTGACGATATCCAGCCCATTTGGACGTATCGGGGTTAGTTTGAACGATGAAGATTTGGTGAAAGATAACCTCCTAATAGACTGTGGAGAAGAGCAAGATTGTGTGCTTGGTAAGTTCTATATGGCCTTCTTTTATTTTGTACATTTAAGCTCCAAAATATGCTGTTGTTATGTGTGTAAACTAATACCATAAACCTTATGTGCTGGTAATAGCTATCTCATCCAAAATATGGCGTGGAAGCTGAGAAACAACTTATTCCATAACTAAGGACTTTGTCTAATTGTTCCGAGAAACACAGTTCACACACTTTTTATTACTAAGGTCTAAGGGTGGATTTGACTTTTGAGCTTACAGGCTCCAGCAGAGAAATTTGGCCATTCAAATCCCAACTCAGCCTCTGTTCATCTCTGTGGTTCCGCCTCCAGTTCATATTGATTACCATACATTCTTTGGTTTTCCAATGGCAGCTAAAGGTTGGGAATTTTGCTGGTTTGAATTATGCGTGTATGTCACGGGAGACATCTGAGTGAATCTGGGTTGTAGAAGCTGGGTTGGGTGGGGTTTGGATTGGGTCAAATTGGGTGTGGTCGTTGGTGTGCTGACCTCAAAGATCGGGCTAAGGCGATGCTGTGAACAAGTAGGTGTTGAAAACCCTGCCTTTGTGTTTGCTGCACCATTGCCGCACTCGACTGAGCTGCCTCAGATCTCTGCATAAAGTCCACGCTGCGCTTCCATTTCAGTGAGAGTAGAGATGCTACCATGCAAATCATCTGCCTTGTGATGTTTAGCACCTCTTGGGGTAGCCGATGCCAAATCTCCTCCTCTTCTCGGGCTTGATCTTGAGCCGCTTGGAGAAGAGCTGCTTCTTCTTCTTCCCTGTCGAGCGCGTCCTGTGAACGTGTCCGCACCGGCGACATGGTTCGAAAGGGGGTGGCTTGAGGAAGCAATGGACGGCGGCGAGGCAGCGTGGGTGATTCGTCCGCCAGATCCGCGGCACAGAGGGGATTTTACGTACCAATCAAGATGGTCGAACAACCCTCCGCGGCGATTTTTTTAGATCTGAGAACCTAGGCTCTGATTACCAACTGTCAGGATAATGGCGTGACAAAGCTACTGATAACCAGATCATGAGATGCAAAACGGAAAGTAAAGGAAAACTAGGCAGGAAAGTAACGGTAAAAGTAGGAAGAACACGAAGATAAGAACAAGGGTTTTTGTTTATAGCTGTCGAGCCACCCAGCCTCCCACTCTCCGGCCTTATATACCCAACCGTTAGCCTCGATGATTAGTAGCGATATTACAGATAAGCACTGCTAATTAAGTACTTTGTCTCAGATTACAAGACGAATAACACTCTCATTTCCTGAAGAGGTAAGTTGAAGATATGCCGTTCGATCTGTATCGGACGGCCAGGAATGATCTGGACAGAAACCTTCAGAACAGAGAATACCCAGTTCCTGACAGTGACTTCATGTGAGCTGTCCATTGTTTCACTTAGCGTCTTCGTGCCATGCCAGCGAAGAATCAAGGTGCACCTTTGCTCATGGCATGCTGTTGGGACCATAGTAATGCTGAAGTACCCTGGGATGTGACAAATGTTAGGTCTTAATTTGGATTGCTACAGTTACCAGCCCACAGATCAGAGATTTTCATACTTACCCTGAGAATAATTAACACAAAATGCTTTGAGATCTTTGCAAAATCTGGAAGAGCACTGAAGAGCTGCTGAGTTGAGGAATTTATTTGTTAGCTATGCAGTAGTATATGGCATTCCCTTAGCTTTTCACTTAAATCATCTTGCTTGCCAGTTTCACATCAGCGACCCTAGTTAACTAATTATGCGGCCTTTGAAGTCATATAGTGCACAAGTTGACATGTTTGGACTCACCTGTGTTCTTACCATCAAGGGGCTCATACTATTAACTTTTACTCATCAGTTGTGTTTGTGTACATCAGAGGATAGAACAGTAGAACCTGATAAACTTTACATCTTAAACAGGAGGAAAAAGAAAGGAAAACATTGCAACCAAATATCCAAAGTTCCATTTTCCGTCAAACATATTTGAAGTTCCAACCTAGAGATCCCAATGTTGCTGTACAGCTTTATTTTTTGACACTTCCTATTGCTAGCAGTTGAGCATTGTCCTGGATCTTTTCTCAGTGCTTTTGTGTTCCTAGATCACTGATTTTCACTCTCTTTATGACCTTCTGTTTCACTGATCAGTGTTGTCCTTCAGACCTGCACATCTTTTTGTTTCTTTTGTTAGTACAGTTTCACTGAATCTTCATGCACATTTCAGATGGGATAGTTGCCTTGGGAAAATTTGATGCCCTTCACATTGGCCATCGGGAACTAGCAATGCATGCTTCTAAATCAGGAAATCCTTTTCTTCTTTCTTTTGTGGGGATGGCTGAAGTACTTGGCTGGGAGTATAGGTGAGCCTCCAGGAAACTTCAAGATAAGACTTACCCTTGGCAACAGTAGCCTAACATCAAGGATGGTATTGTAAATTCTAGCAAATCCTTACTTTTTTCGCTTGTACAGGCCTCCGATAGTTGCTCATTGTGATCGGAAACGAGTCCTTTCTTCTTGGGCTACATATTGCAGAAATGTGGTGCCTCTTGAATATCAAGTTGAGTTTTCAAAGGTCAGGTACCTAACTCCACACCAGTTTGTTGAGAAGTTATCAAAGGATCTTAGAATAAAAGGTGTCGTGGCAGGTAAAACATATTATTTTCTCTCACAGTCTCAGTATTATGCTGCAGTATCGTACTTCTAATAAGTTTCTTCATGTACTATGAAAGGTGAAAACTACAGATTTGGCTACAAAGCATCTGGTGACGCAGCTGAGTTAGTGAAACTATGTGAGGAATTCGGCTTAAGTGCTTTCATTGTACGTTCTGTCATGGACACGGCAAAAAGATCTTATAACGGAGCAACACCTGCTGTAAATTCAAGTGATAAAGGACAGGTGTCTTCTAGTCGTGTTCGTCATGCTTTGTCAGTTGGTGACATAGAATATGTTTCCAAATTACTTGGGCGAAAACACCGGCTTGTGCTAACAGTTGACGAATATTGCCTCAAGGAACAGAAAAACATTGTAGTCCCTAAATCCTCCATGTTGAACATGCCACCAGCTGACGGTTTGTATGAAAATTGTGAGCTCTTCAATGGAGGGTACCTTGGACTATGCAGGGTGGTCATCAGCACAGAAACCATAGACATTGAGATGAAAGATGAGAGCAGTTTGACACCAAATCCTTTTCATGAAAATCAACAACTGGGGATTGAGTTTGGGTGATGCACAGCTCAATTCATGATCAGAGTGGCTGGTCATAATGTGCATACTTCAGTCAATATTTGGACAGTTTGGGTCGATGCCAAAGGTGGGAGTTTTTCCCCTGGATGGAACATACATAGAGGTAATCATCAGAACTTCGTAAGCAGTTCATGATCAGAGTGGCAGAACAGGCTTGATCAATCTAAAGTCCGTTTCAGAGTTTCACGAAATATCGCGGGAAATTAGAGATTAGTGCATGGATGTACAAACATGGTAGACAAAAGTTGCATTTTTGTATCCGGGTTCGCATATAAAGAGTTGACTGGCTTGTGGCCGCTTTATGTATGAAACTAAAGCAGAGACTGCATCTAAGCAGAGGCTTATTTGTAGCTTCTTAGTTCACTGTAGTTTGTACGTTTATTGGTTATTCATAGTCACCTCCTTCTGTGTTGCTAGATTGGCTAGCACGTTTTGTTGCATCAACAGTGAAGGCAGTCTGTTGCTTCTCACTATGTACTATACTATTTAAGGACTAAATGGACATATCGATTATGACAGAAAGTATATGTCTGGATTTGTGACAAAAGATATTCTGCTCAATAACTTCAACTGAAGTATATGTATGGAGTATATTTTTCCAGGTTTACTGAAAAACTTGTGAGCAGCTGGAAATTGAAGTTGTTTTCCCCCTCGACGATGATTACTGCAAAGTAACTAGAGCAGTGAGAGATCCAGGAACAAACATGAGGGAAGGGGATAAGAGGGCAGTAGTAGTCGGGCCACTGGTGCGCTGTGAAGGGGAAGTGGTTAGCTCAGCCTCAACATCGAACTGCACACCAAGTTGCCTCGTGGTGGCTGTGTGCCTCATCACGATGCAGAGGAGGCCGGGTTACCCATTCCGAAAAGAAAAAAATGTTGCCTGATGGTATTAATTGGTACCGACGGCGTCCGCAAGTCCTGTGGTGGCGTCGACCGGTGAAATTGAACTTGAGTCCTGTTGACCAAGGGATCATATGAACTGGGACGGCAAAGTGAAGGTGGCATAAGTTGTCATGAGTATCTGTATATGACACGGTTCTTTGGTTCTCTGAACCACATTATCAGTGTTCAGACAACTCTCTCTCTTTTACTTCCCATATGCAAAAGAATTCAAGTTAAGCTGTACCCGTGGTTCCATTCTCGCAAGTGGATTAGGAAATGCCGCCACCACTTCTATTGGGTAATAAAAATAGCCTTCATGTGTAAAAAAATAAATCCTTTGGTGAACTAGAGAAGCCATTTTTGGCGTGGAGGGGGAGGGGGCAAGTGGTTATTTTTTATTACTCATGCGCATGTTAAAAGGTTCCATGGCTCCATCGTGACTTTGAGGGCCGGCGGCCTTAGTTAGTCGTTCATGGGTCACATATACTTGATTTTCTTGGAAGAAGCGAAGTTTCCTTGAATCTATACTACTATTAACTATACATCTATATAATGTTCGGACTTCCTGTTTTGGATGTTGCTATTGCTCGGATAGGATGTGGCCAATACGCAAGACAAGATAAAAGTAAAGGATAAGATTCAAGCCAACCGTATCATAATCGACTCAGTGCATCTGTACGCCTAGTCTACCCATTAGGTGGGTACTTGATCAAGAGATTCTAAGATGTGGTTGATAGGAAATTAATCATTAGCTTATTTTGCGTCCCTTGATTTCCTCTCAGGGTCTCTCTCAATTAGGACAAAAAGAACTCGATGATATACTTGTCCTTACTCTCGCTTATGAGGGGATCAATATACTCCATACATATAAGGTGATGGCTTCTGCTCCGGTGCTCCTCCCCAGCCAAAAATTTGGATTAACAATTTGGGCTTCACAAGCTCAACGAAAAAACAACCTGGACAAAATTTTCCCTTTAAGTTTCGATAGGGGCGAAGCACTGAAGCAAACCTCCGCTTATAGGCTAATTTGGAGACATCTTATCAGTCCATCTTTTACAAGATATAAGATTGTTTTCTGATAAAACATACTCCCTCCGTTTCGATGAATAAGGCCTATATTTTTTTTACAAAAGTCAAGCCAAGTAAAGTTTGACCAAACTATTAGAAAATTCTATGAACAAATATGATATTATATAGATATCATATGAAAATATAGTTCATGATATTTCTAATGACATTAGTTTTATATTTTGCATGTTAATAGTTTTCATAAAAACTTGGTCAAACTTTACATGGGTTGACTTTTCCAAAATAATATAAGCCTTATTTATTGGAACGGAGGAAGTAGCAGTTAGTGGAACTTCCCGTTATGAGGGAAGTTTTTTTTTAGTTAAAGCTGTCTTTTTTAAATAATTGGTAATTGACAAGCGGCATGTTTATACACGTGTAATTGTATACCAGATGTATGATTTGAAATAATCTGAAGCTAGTGAAAGTATTTTCTTTTGTCTTTTTGTGGTTTTTTCTTTAGTCTTTCTCCGTGACTCCGTTTATCGAGGACGCCATACACCAGAGCAGAAGTGAAGAAGAGAAGTTCAGTTAAGTTCAACGTTGCATAGTTCAGCAACCGACAACCGTAAACTAAAGGCCAATGAACCAAGCGTTCGATAAATCAATTTAATTGTAAAGCATACTACCTCAATTGATCTACACTTTGCACAATTTAAACACCTGCACTAGAAACAGATTTTCTCAACAAAAAAAAGTACTAGAAACAGATGTCACGAGGCCATGGCATCTCAGGTTAGAACCAAACATATGCCTAGAACCTCGTCGCGCTCTGCCGCTGTTCGGAACGCGCCCGCAGCACGCACAGCTGCGCCTCCCACACGTCCCTCGGGAACCCATCCGCCGGCCGCCTCGCCGCCGCCCCCGTCCTCATCTCGGCATCGTACTGCAGCCTCGTAGCCGGGTCGGAGAGCGTCTCGTACGCGCGCCGGAGCTCGACGAAGAGCTCGGTGGACTCGGCGCGGCGCGACGGCGGGCAGACGTCCGGGTGGTACTGCAGCACCAGCCGCCGGTACGCGCGCTTGACATCCTCCTCGCCGACGTCCGCGGAGCGCTCCAGCGACAGCACCTTGTAGTAGTCCGTGGTCCTGCTCGCCGTGGCCGCCGCAGCAGCTGCCTTGACCGTGCAGCGGCGGTGGCCGCTCCTCCGGCCAAAGCCGGCGCCGTAGCTAGTAACCTTGGCCGTGCACCTCGCCGTAGTAAAACTGGAGCTGGCGGTGTTCATGGCTGATCAAACAGAGGGACGACAAAGCTGCAATTTGCAGGTGAGTGTGGCTGATGAGTGATGAGATCGGTGGTGGTGTGGAAGATGGTGACGGAGAATGGAGATGCGCAGATATATATAGGCAGTTGGAGGGGTGACAGTGTGATACCACATACCGGGTTTGCGCACGCTGTGGTTTTCGCCGTCGCCGTCGCGGTGTCGCCGACGATCAGCTGTCGGCCGAGTGTAGGCATTTAAAAAATGGAGCCACGTGATCCTATGGGCTTGCCGCTGCATCGGGAAAGTTCGACGACGGTAGTAACGTGGATGGTGTCACGGTGAGCTGGTGATGAGAAGCGTGATTACGCCACACGACGGAGTTCTGGCGGCAGCGCCATCCACCAAAGGGTTTCGGTTCGCTGCACCAAGTTTACTTTAATTTTCCCGACGTCTCTCTTCAGTCTCCCGCCCAGCTTCAGATTCAACGTTCTTCAGCCGGCCAGCAGCTAACTGTTCACTGTCCACGACAGACCTCTGAGATCAATACAAATTTTGTCAGATAACTAGTTACCCAATTGCTGCCATGCCGCTTAAAGTTCAACGATCGACCAAAATACATGTCCACCTTGTTTTGTTGGTATTCTTATCCTATCTTCTGAAAGTCACATGACACATGGCGTGAAGAACATGCCCTTGGCGACCTATCCTGCTAAAATCCGGATTACTTGATGATGTAGGTGATTATCAACCAATAATCAAAACAGTTATAAGCCCTTGCGTGTGGTGCCCTGACCCTGTCAACAACAACGGCGGGAGGATGTGTACGTGGCGATGATGCGGTCACCATACAGCTTCTCGGGAAGAAGATGAAGCAGAGATGCTGTAGCGGGCTGGGCTGAGATTTGCCAGAACTGGGCTTCGTGGTAGAAAAGGATAATGAGAGAGTAAACAGAGCTGGGTTAGACTGTCCAAAGGAGAGTGGATGTTTGGAACCTGGGTTACATGGAGCCTTTTTTCTTAAACAAATCGAAACTGAAACTTTCAATAGTCATGAAATAAATCACATATGTAGATAAGGTCGAGATCTATTAGCGTGCAAATTTTTACATTAAAGTTCGTTGTAGTTTGGGCTGTAAAAAACAAAAAATAGGGGAAAAAATTCAAATTTTTGAAACCGTGTATTGTTCACCACCCAGATCCACCCATTTGTCGTTTTTGTGCAGCCCAAAATACAACTAATTTGGATTTGAAAATTTGCACGATTGTAGATCTCAACAATATGTACATCTAGGAATTTTTTCTTGATTTTTGGAAACTTAAAATGTCTATTTTGAATTTTTGAAAAAACGGACACCGTGTACCTGGGCTCCATTTTAGGTTTTCGTGTCCCAAGTCCCAACTATATTAGGGTTTTCCTATATCGTTTTCCTATTTAGCATTTTATTTTCAACACAAAAGTTTATATTTGAATTGTTTGAAGATCCAAATTTGTACATTTTTTGTCATACGAAAGTTTTTCCAGAGTTGTTTGAGAAATTTTAGGATCATTTGAAATTAGAGTGGAAAACAACCAAAACTTGAGATTTTGAATTCCCCTTGTTTGTATTTTTTAAAAAATGCCATGAATGATCATGTGCACATTATAACTTCTAATTAAGATTAACTAAAATTTGGGGTGTTACACCATCTGATGAATATGACCTACACCTGCCGTGACACATTAACCAAGTAGATGCTGACCATGCCTACTGAGATAATTCCAATAGAAGCTAATATCTTCCTGTCAAGTTATTAATATGGTAATCCTACGACAAACCAAACATGGTATTGAGACAAATTATGACATTTCCTGTGCTAATCCTCCAATACACTCCCTACTCCATACTCTCGCTGTCTTTCCCCAAAGTGCCAAACAGGCTATTAAGAGTTGGTACATATTAGAATATGTATACAAATGAACAAAATACGGCACATCCATATATTTATCATAAAAATGTAAATAATAATAATATATTTATCATAAAAGTTACTCTTGTGATAAAAAAAAACTAGTTATTAGTGGATCATTTTTTCATATGTATCTATTGTAGTATTTGGCCTTATATTTGGTGTGGAAACTAAGTTCCAGTTCACAATGAAAACAATTCCCCTTAACTAATCATGATTCACATACATTTAGTCGAATAAATGTAGACTAAATTTGACTACCCCAATTCTCTCCACAAACTTTACGATAATCGAACCTACATTTTGTGAGGGTGTGTTTACAAATTGCTTGAAGGCGCAAAGTGCTCTGAAGAGTCATGGGAGTGGGTTGGTGTATCATAGTACTTAACCACAAATTACTGGTTGTTGGGTGGTTCGTTTCTTGCATATCATATAGGTCCATGTGACATTGTAGCATGACAATAATGAGAAGGATTGATATTGTGGTATTAATCCCGTTTTACCAGCAATAAGTTATACAACACATAACACTAAATTATATTACCCCAATAATGTCTGCAAATCATCTGGTGACAGAACTTGCAATTTGATATTATGAGTGTTTACAAATTGCTTGCAGAAGCCACAATCAAAGTGATTGGAGGAGTCATGCATGTTGGTGAATCATACTTTACCATAAATTACTGTTCTTACTTGGTAGGACAATAATGAGCAAGATTGGTACAGAATCATCATATATACCACCTCAACTCCTTTGCATGTGAAGTATTAGACAACTTCCATTTCCACATCCCATGCTTTTCTTAATCTTGCCTCATGCATATCATCAACGACCATGCGATCTCAAGAATTGCATGCATGTATGGCATACATAGGAAAAGGAGGCATTGGGAAGCACACCACCACCAGATATACTTCATAAACATATACAAGGGGCGTATATGTAGCATAAAAGCGGTGATGGTTTCGCCAAGGTGCAAGAGTTTATAAAACCGAAAAGGACAAAGTAGAGGGCGGGAAAAGAATATATGCCGCCATATCAAATGATGTTTTATGAGGCTGGATTGACGTGCGAGGACTATTTTCAGTCTGGCAGCAAACCTGAAATACTTATATATTTTTATTTTGTAATTATGGTGACCACAATAGGTAGATCTAGTTAGACGGGTTTGTTAGTTGAATTAGGTACCAAATTTGGAGGGCGAAGCCACAATTATTGAAAGCTTATTTCACATACTTTGAGACAAATTTGAATCTGACGTTGTGTAGTACTTTCTGTTAGTTCCATATGGAAATTCATTAAATTCAAATAAAATTGATTTTTTAAATTAATCTTGATTCAAAGTTATTGAGTGACACCACATGGCTACTAAATTTGACTACTCCAATTATCCCTACCAAATTTAGAATGAAAGATTTCACACTTCGTGATTATGAGTATTTAAAATTTCTTGAAGAAGTCTCGTGAAAAGTGCTCGGAGGAGTCATGTGAGTTTGTTTGTCTATCAAAGTACTTGACAAAAATCAGGGGCTCCTTTGATTCATAGGATAGGAATAGACATCTGATAAGATTGGAATGACATGTCTAACTGGATCCTATGAGAATAGCAAGTAAGTTCCTTTGATTGCGGTGAAGGAATTTTCCATGAGGTTAGACCTCATAGTATTTTTCTGTAAAGTTTACACAACAAGATTTCTATGAGATTTATTCTTTAGGGTATGGTCCTATGAATCAAACAACTTTCGAAGGAAAATCTCCATATGATTTCAATCCTATACAAACCCTATGAGACAAGGAGCCATAGATGTTGTTTAGTGGTTTCTTCATACCACAACCTAAATTATGTTTAGGGCGACATGACATCGTGTCACGATGATAGTGTGAATGATTTCTATTGTTAGATTAATATAAGTTCACCAGCATTGAGTCATATACCATGTTACGCTAAATTTGCTACTCCAATTTGACAAGTCCTACAAACCGTAGTATGGACATGATTGCGATTGTTTACAGATTGTTCGAAGAAGTGTCGATGTAAGTTTTCAAAGGAGTCATGTAAGCGTGCTAGCGTATCACAATACTAGACCATAAATTCCTGACAGTTGGGTGGTTTCGTTTCCCACGCCTAAAATTATTTGTAGGGCAACGGGGCACCATGGGCTGGCAAGACAATAACGAATTTGAAGGATCCACACCTCGAGCCTTTTTCTTACTTGTGCAATTGGTGCATCGGCAACCATGAAATAACGAGAATTGCAAGCATTTTTATGTTGCATATTTGACCATAATTACTAGTCGTTGGGTCTTTCATTCCTCTCACGTGGTATATTATTTTTAGGTCGACAAGACATTATGACAGGACAATAATGAGAAGGATTGATAGAGAGGTTCACCATGGATATATATACCACCCCACTCCTCCGCATATGGAATCATAGACAACTTTTCTTCCCACATCCCAATTTTTCTTACTCTTGTAGTCCTCATGCATGACATCACTGATCATGAAATTGCAAGAATTACACACATCCATGTCATCCGAAGGTTTATGGTATATACGTAGGAAAAGAAGGCATCAGGAAGCAGACCATAAGGTGATTACAACCAATACGTATCACGCTGCGGTGGTTGCATCTCGCATGCCAAGCATTCAACCTATTCGTGGAGTAATAATGTTCAGTTGGAAACTATGCCGTGGTGGCCCTTCCAGCTCATCTGACGGGAAGTCACTTTGTACCGTTGCGAAGAGCTTATGTTGCACCACTTTACGCTGAACCAGACAGAAACATGTGTCTTTCAGCCACTTGAAACAGCCGCAAGTCACTTTACGGGAGCTTATTTGGCGAGATGACACGTGTTGCTCTTTGCACTTTTCGCCGGGATCATTTTTAACAGTTTTTTCGTAGAGGTTACTTTCAACAAATATATTGAGTAGGGGTCATATTTGTAAAAACTCGAGAAATCTATGCATGTATGTCTCTCTTTGGACATTGATCGTTTTTGTGTGCAAGGTTCTATCGCCAAATGTATGAATTCAGTTCTAAAATAAATCAGTATAGAAACACGTCTCCGTAGAAAAGGTTGATGTGTCCATTGTTTCCCGTGAGTTGTGCCAAAAATGAAGCTCGTTCTACAATATATTCCATATTTTCCCTCCATTTTATCACGGAGAAATATACTAGTATTTTATACGTGTACAAGTACGACGCATCAATGGCTTACCCGAACGCCACCTAACATGGAAAAATCATGCTGCAGCGTTGCTCGTACGACAATCGCTAGAGACAAACAAAGATGCATAGATAATGTTCACCGGAAAGTTCATTTGAGCACGGTGTCTCTACGGACCCGTCTTTTGAAAAACATTAATCGATATTTTTAACGGTTTCGTTATTTCTCACTCGAGTGAGAATTATGTTATGATTCACTCAACTCTAATCCCATCAGATTTACATCGTGATTCGTGCGGGTTGTGAGTTGCACATGAGTTGCAACTGTGATTTTCCCACTTAGACATGAGTTGCAACTAAATTTTTTTTAGTTGCACATGGATTACACATGAGTTGCATATGCAACTGGATGGCATCATCTGAGTAAGAGTTAAGTTAATTCTTAGTCGAGTAAGCCCTAGGCATTCCGTATTTTAAAGTTCCCAAATATATGAAGAAAATCTCAGATGTCAAAAATGACGTTTTTTTACGGTCTTGCAACTTCTTGACCCAAAATAGCTTGTATTTTTTTTCCATTAAGCTGACAACATTATAGTTCCCCTGCACATATTGTATATGGGATGCAATTATAGATGAAAATTTGAGACAACTCTCTGGGATCGATCTGGAATATACACCGGATGTAAATGGATGCTTAATTAGCCGTGCTGATCTCTATCTTTGCGGGGTTCATATATAACTCTGGGCTACACAAAAAAAAGCAAATTCTGTCAAATCTGATTTTTTGAATTATGTACTGTTCACATCTCAGGACTAGAAATTTATCATTTTTACACAGCCTAAAATATGTAACATTTGCATTGATATTTCGTACACTGGTAAAAATTGCCATTGTGTACATCTAGGAATTTTTTTTTCATTTTTTTAGAATCACAAAAATGTCCTTTCGATTTTTTAATATTTTTTTTTCAGAAAAAAAGGGCTCCGTGAAGCCTGTCCTCAAGATAGTGCAAAGAAGCAAGCTAATCATCGACTGCCAGGCGATTCAGATGATCGTTGAACAGGTTTGGCAAGTTGGTTTCCATCCATCACGCGTGCGCATCACGCATATCATAACAAGATTTGATGGCTGCTAAACATGCTGCGTTGAAAACATGAAGTCGACCGATCAAAGCCTCGATGGACAGTGCAAGGCCGGCATCTTCCATCCAGCAATTTTTTTAAAACCATCAGACAAAGATTGACAGCACCATTTAATTACAAGTTTTCTGTTAGTTTACCCCGTCTTTACAATCACGCGTTGACCACATACTCTTCGGGTTTAACATACTCTAAATGAGTATGTCGGATACATAAGACAAAGTGATCTAACCATCTAGTTTAGATAAGAGAGATTAGCTCAAATGGCATCAGACAAAGATTTACAACACCATTTAATTACAAGTTTTCTGTTAGTTTACCCCGTCTTTACAATCGCACGTTGACCACATACTCTTCGGGTTTAACATACTCTAAATGAGTATGTCGGATACATAAGACAAAGTGATAACCATCTAGTTTAGATAAGAGAGATTAGCTCAAATGGTTGGGGAGTGGATGTACAATTCCAACACACATGTTCAAGACCTAACAGAAGTGAATTTAGATTCCTATTTATAATTGAGGATGAGCCTGATACTCATGCAATTTATCTTGAGAACCAGGCTTAGTTATTACCCAAGATAAAAATTATGTTGCTCATATTTAAAAAGGTTGTGTGCATACCCAGTTGGTACATCAGCGGGAAGTGAAATTCCCCCAGATATCCCCTTTTCTTAAAAAAAAACTAGTTTAGACAGATAGGTGCACGACCAGATACATATCGATGCATATTTTAGAATATCTGAGGGATACATGCACGAATGTTTCGTACATCGATCGATCGGTAGGTTAGTGTGTATCTGTTGAGCGTTTCACTTGACCTTTTCTTTAACCTGTAGTGCACTTTTGGATTTTATTTGGTTTATAAGAATAATGGCCGCCCATGCTGCAGGCCGTACCAGCCAGGTAGAAAAGAAGCACATTGTGATGAATTGCTACAGATCAATGTGGGTTGAAAATTTACCCGGCAACATTGCAAGGCAGACTATCATACATATAGACTATCTCTTAATTCCTTGGTTCTTTCCGCAAAAAAGTAGTGTATTTTGCAAGATATGTATCAATTCATTAATTCCAATCTTGAAAAAATCTATGATACATGACACACCAATGACAATTTTTCAACATAGAAGGGTCCCGGAGGACCGTCATTGCGTCGATTAAGAAACAATATTACACAACGAAATACATCAGGGCCCAACACATATAAGAATGACAAACAAGTCCTGAAACATCTACGAAAAAGACCTCAAACTGTATCTTCGGATCGAGACCAGGCCCATCGTTCTGCTCGGAATCGACCTCATCGTGACCGGGTCAAAGCCACTTGGGATGGCGTGGTTGCCACGGTGTACTACCCTAGCATTCAAGTTTAAGAAATATGGACTCCACATCGGCATCGTGTCAGAAGGTTGAGAGTTGCAACACAAGGTCGTCCTTCGGCCAAGAAGAATCATCACAGTTCAGAGGGGGAAAGTTCTCCCATCCATCGCCAAGAAGATCTTCTAGTGAGCGGTGTTGCTTCGATCCAGATCCGGTCAGAGTGTCGGGGGGCTACCCCCGGGTAGGGTAAAGTTATGGTAAAAGCTACGTCCAAGACGGAACTGACATACTAAGTTGACCGACATATGCCCGGGTCGGAAGGGACCGGGATATGATATTGATGCAGCCCGACATACTCTAACCGACTTAACCATATTTTACCCGACATATCTATATCGGTATGCATTGTGTTATTCTTATGTGCAGGAAGAACGGTTTATGAAGGGTAATCCGGCATAACCATGCCGGGTCTCGGGAGAAGAAGATTATCCGGCATACCCTCGCCGGGTTGAGAGGTGGAATCCGGCATATCCATGCCGGGTTGCCCAGGAGAGGAGTCGCCAAGTTATCCGGCATATCCATGCCGGGTTATGCGGAGAAGATGCCATGCCAAGCGCTACAGGACAAAGGACAGACAAGACATGCCAAGCCCATCCCCTGATGTGACTAGAGTACGCTGCATGACGCAGGAAATAGTGTCGATTAGACCCCAGTAGTCAAATCATGAACAGTGCATGTATAGTGTCGTGTGGGCCCCCTTGTCCCCTGGGCTCCCTCTATATAAGGAGCACCAGGGGGAGAGACCAAGAGAGAGACACACCCCCCACGGCAGCCCCGTTCCCTCCCTTGCTCTCTTTTTCCCCAAGACCTTTTAGAGGCATTTAGTACTCAGCTCATGGAGCATCTATCCCGCGATGATGTTAAGAGAAGAAATATACCAAATAGGCTAGATGCTGCAGTAGGTGTTTTATCTCCTCACGAGAGCCCCGAAGCAGGGTAAATCCCCGTGTCCGTGTGTTCATCTGTGTGTGCTTCTCAGCGCGCTATCCCTCCCCGAATCCTCTAGCGTCCATCCGGCCCCACAAGATAGCCTACCCGTAGGCATCTGTCTGTTCACCACGATGACAGTTGGCGCACCGTGGGGCTATAGCGGCGCTTGCTGGATCAAATTCGGACGGGACCTTCTTCATCAACTCCGGTGAGCTCCTCGGGCCGGGTTCCGCGATACGGCGCTCGGGGCGAATCGCCATCGCTTCCGTCATCCTTATCCTCATCCTCATCCTCATCCTCATCCTCATCCTCATCCTCATCCTCATCCTCATCAGCGTCGCATCAACGTCGAGCTCCCCCGCGCAGCTCGGAGGCTCGTCGTCACCGCCGCCTTTACTTCAACTTGGTGCGGCCTGCACACCAACCTGCGCTCGCCCCCCAGCGCCTGCGCCGTTCGACCTCCCGCGCTCGTGGTGCGAGCTCGCGTACGCGCCCGTACTTCGACCTGCTGCCTCGCCCGGCGCGCCGCTCGGTCGGCTCCACGGCAACCAGCTCTTCACGTCGACCTCGTCTCTTGCTGCGGCCCGACCTCCAGCCCCTGCGCCTATCTCCAGCTCACTGCTCCCGCGCCTTCGTGCTCGCCTCTACTCCAACTCCGGCCAGCTCGCAGTGTCGACTACCTGCGGCGCCCTGCCGCGATTCGCTCCAGTCCCACGCACAGCCGCGCCCCCGTCCACGCTCCTCAGCCGCCTGGTGGACTCCCTGAAAGGACAATGATGTCGCCTAGAGGGGGGGGGGGGGGTGAATAGGCGGTTTAAAACTTTTCCGGTTTAGGCTTGATAATTGCGGAATAAAACTAGGTGTTTAAATTAACAAGCCGACAACCTAAATAAACTAGGCTCACCTATGTGCACCAACAACTTATGCTAAGCAAGACAAACAACAAGGTGATAGCTATAGAATACTTCAAGCACGAAGGCTATCACAATGTAAAATGCATAAGTAAAAAGCTCGGGTATAGAAATAACCGAGGCACGTGGAGACGAGGATGTATTCCCGAGTTCCTCCTTGTTAAGGGAGTACGTCTCGTTGGAGAGGTGTGAACCGACACAACGGTTCAACAACCACAAAGGTTTCACCTTCTTCTCCGATGAACCGCACCACAAAGGCTTGTTTCACCTTCCACTATCGGAATTCCTTTGAGGCGGAATCCGGAGCCTTTCAACAACAATCCGGGGCACAACCCACAATGGGATTGGGGGCTCTCGAACGGCCTCCAACAACAATCCGGGGCACAACCCACAATGGGATTGGGGGCTCCCGAACGGCTTCAAATGACCACACAAGGGTCCAACCACCACAAAGGCGTCTAGGGTCCAAGGACCCAAGAGTAACAAGCTCACAAACTTCCAACTTCCACGAATCCTCGTGGAGAGCACACCGATGCACCAAATGCAAAAGGCAAGAGCACAAGTGCTCAAAATCCTTCACTCTCAAATCCCACCAAAAGCAACTAATGCTTATGGGGGGAGAAGAGAGGAAGAACAAGGAATCCACAAAGGAGTCAAATCCTTCACTCTCAAATCCCACCAAAAGCAACTAATGCTTATGGGGGGAGAGGAGAGGAAGAGCAAAGGAGAAGAACCACAAAGGAACTCCAAGATCTAGATCCACTAGGTTCCCCTCACTTAGAGGAGATATGGATTGGTGGGATTGTAGATCTAGATCTCCTCTCACTTTTCCCTCAAGAATATGGAAGATTCAATGGAGTGATTGAGAGATAGGCAAGCTCAAGAAGGTCAACAATGGAGGATAAAAACGTGCTCAAGAGCTTAGGTTCAATGGGGAAGAAGACCCCTTTAAATAGGGCCTCCAAAATCCAAACGTTATGCAGTTTTTCTCCGCAGGGTCGGTACTACCGCCCCCCAAAACCCGGTACTACTGCCTGGGCATTTTGTGCACTCAGAAAACGCGAAACCTTCTGGAATGGGCGGTAGTACTGCCTGAAATCGCGGTACTACCGCAGTGTCCAGAAACTGCAGAAACTGGTAAACGAAAACGTCAATATCTTTTCCATCCGGACTCCGTTTTCGATGATTTTTGGCTCGTTGGAATCGTTACAACGAGCTCTACTTGAATGTGCATAGAAACATCACAGTCCATCATGTGAGGATAAAACCAAATGGGGAAAGGTTGAACTTTCCTAAACAATGCAAACCGGTAAAACCTCCTTCATAAAAAACGCAACAAGATATTCATACGAAATCTGTTTTTGATGAACTAGAGCTTAGTATGGAGATAAACCAAACTCTAAATCCTCACATGGATAAAAGGCAACAAGTTTTTCAAAGTAAAACCATTTTCGAAGGACTTGGTCTTATCATGAAGATCACGACAAGCACCAAAACCCAACACGGAGAAAAAACAAATAAGAACCAAGAAAGATGATATGCCAAGCATGCAAAGGTTTGAGCTCTCCACAAAGATGCGATCAAGTTACTCACTCGAGAGCCCCTCTTGATAGTACGCCTATCTATCCTATAGCCCTATCAAGATCATACCTTTGTCTTGAGCATTCCACTTGAGCTAGATGATGACGATCTTGGTCTCTCCCAGTGGACCACCTTTCTTGATTGCGCTTGCTAGCACATGCTTCATGAAGACTTCTCCAAATACTCCCCCATACGCCATTATGGGAGAGCCTCGCTTAGCTTCGTCTTCATGTCAATCTCCAAGCTCCATTAGCTTCGTCTTCATTTCGACCTCCAAGCTTCGAGCATAAGATATCTCCGAAATGCTTCTCTTGGTCTTGCACTTCTTAACCATCCCAAGAGATACATGATCCACTTGGTACATCTTGTAGCTTTGTGTGTTGATCAACATTTTGATCATTCTCGTATCATCCCATCTATCTTCATATAAACCCTTGAATAGAGCATTGGTTATTATGTCATCTTGAAGAGTCCAACACATGAACTCCTATAATTTCCCATGGACAAGATCTATAAGAATATCTCGATGTAAACATTAGTCCATAAGGATTGTCATTAATTACCAAAACCATGCATGGGACAACCATGCACTTTCAATCTCCCCCATTTTGGTAATTGATGACAATCCATTTTACGAGGGTTTATATAATGAATTTAAGCACCATGCAACACAAAGAGCAAGGATGCAAGAGAACCGCAAGAGAACAAACCCATATTCTCTTAAACCCTCTAAATTTCTCCCCCATTGGCATCGATTGCCGAAATGGAAAGAAAAACTTAGAAGGCAAATATAGTGAGAGCTCCCCCATAATGTGTGCATTTCTCATAATATGAGTGAAATCAAATGCACATATCCAATGACGAATAGATGGAGGGAGATCAAACTATATAGAGGATCCAAAGATTGCAAAAGAATATCAAATGGAAAGATACTTCAACGAAAGAAGCAAGCAATCAAAAGGATCCGAAAAGTGTTCTAAATATCATGAGGGAACTCCCCAAGGTACGTGCACAAATAGGATTTGTATTTCAATATAGTGTGCACAACATGGAATCCTCACTCCCTCCTAGATAAATTTGAACACAAGTTCATGCAAGAGAATGTAAATGATAAAGGAGGCAAAACAACTTTCACCTAATAAAATGTTTTGCAACAAGAGCAAGGAGCGGTAAATCAAATAATGGGTGTGAGATAAAAAGACATTATAGGAGACTAATACAAGAATGATAGCATCAACGTAGTCTTTCAAGAAGAGTTGCACATAGTGCATATCATATCTTTCCCATACCCACACACCAAAAGAGGTATAGCAAATAGCTCCACAAGCTTAGTAAAATGCACCAAGCATAACACATGGAAAATAAAGCTTGAGCCTTTTAGAAACCACCAAGGAGTCAAAAGCAATAAGAGGTGGTAACTAAAGATTTGGAATATCAATTAAAGATGTACTATTCTCACGTGTATAAGTTTCTAAGTAGACACTAATCACTAAGATATGGGTCTACAAATAAACATGTACACACAAGATAGATACACGGGTAAAGATTATGATATCCAGGAGGAAGTCATAAATACACCAATAAGATCTTTGCTTAAAAGCATAGTACAAAGCCCAATTATATCTTAACGGAATATAAGTGAACTTCCAACACATACTCATCATAGCATCAAAAATTATCCGCAAGGGATAAAGGTTAACAAACGGATGCTCCGAGTAAGATAACAAGTATCACAAAACGCAAATGATTTTGAAAATTCATCAATGTTGCACATGAGAGACTTTAAGTAGAAAGTGCTAGATTGACATAATTGGGATCGATGAATCATAGAAATGAATATATATTCCCCTTATATGTAATCATCCCGGCTTACTCACATTTGCAATAAAGACGTTTTGCAAGAACCAAATTAATTGCAACAAAAAGAGATTCATGCCAAGATACAACCTACACAAGGTTGAAAGCTAGAAATGTATGCATGAGGTAGATACTTGTTACCGAGATAGCATTGGTGATGTAGAAGATAAACGTTATCAATCATTCAAACTTGGCTCCAATGAACACATGGCGACACCATCTTCTTTGAAAATGAGACAAGCTTTCAATGCATCTCCAATGTACCTAAAACACGTTCAAGTACAACATGGTACCCAAACTCATTGGGTCCAAAGTAGTTAGAGCAACTACAATACATAGGACAAACTCCACATAAATATGTGCGTATTGATATGAAATTGAATTTCATGTACATCTTAGCCATTTAGGATTTGATGGAGTTTATCCTATATATTGGATCAACGAAAGTAAACATGCCATAAGATATACATAGTAAATATGCATGCACAAGACTTTCAAGAATCAAATGAGATATAATTTGGACAAAACACCAATTAAATCAAGAAAGCACACACGAGTGTGGCAAGAAAAACAAATTGCCCAGACTATATCAAAAACAATATCATCACATGATAGAAGATACCTCTTCGAAAAGATACCAAATGATGAAAATATTATCAAGAAATAAACCAAACCCTCTACACTTTTCATGATGGCACAAAGTACCAAGACGAAAAATGTTTGTCTTCCAAAGAGACACCTCATCGGGATCAAATACCAAATGAAGACACCAAAAGTTCAAAAACATATAGGATTGCTCCCCCAAGATGTGTGCATTATTTATGATCTTGTATTTGAATACAAATGCACACAAATGGGATCATCACTCTCCATACATATTATTCAAGCACTAGTCATGTTCAAGGAAGGCCATAAAATCCAATACCATTTTAAAGAATGGTGTTCTACTCAATGTAAGATAGCTTTTCCAAAGAATAGTGCATTAACAAGAAGTGTGACTTTTGAATGAAAATGCACAAGAATGAGATCATTGCTTTACCTAACTCAAGAAAACACAAAGCAAGTTTTGAGTAGAACAACAAGGAATCCAACCGGTGCAAGGAAGACAGAACGAGAGTTAGATCGAAACAAATCCTTGGCACTACACTAAGGCAATTCGAAGTAAGAACCAAATTTGAAGATGGTCTACAAATTCCACCACAATTATGAGCTTCACTTGTCACGGACAAGGAGTATATGGAGATATTTCTCGGTGGTATATAGGAATGTTATTCAAGACCAACTTCACAACAAGTAAGTATATGGCAAAGAATAGGAATTAAAACCATGGTAGATAGATAGATATTCTTGATAGCTTCACAATTCATGCGATAATGCAAAGCAACTCCAAGGAGTAGCTTGAATCTATTGGCTTCCCAAAAAGATATATGAGAACATATTTAGGGAAAGACATACCAAGAACATCCTTCACAAACAAGATCCAAAAGATTGAGGGACAAAAAGCATTTAAGTAAATGGGAACTTGTTTGAGCAACATGCCACATAGGAACAAGATAATTAGCAATATCAATTCTCGGTGGCAAAACCTCACATGTTCACATTTTCTAGGCTTGTAATATGCACATAGCTTATTACTCCCCCATAATGTGATAATCCATTTATTTTAAGACAAGAGTTAAATAAAACCAACTAGAGAAATTAATGGACATTATAGAATTTGAATTTCTCATGAGCAAGACATACCACATAGAGAATAGATAATATTGATATATCGACACTAAGTGGTATTTCCCATGTACACACATTTATAGAATTGTGAAGTGCACGAAGCATATCATTCTCCCATAATGGAATAGTCCATTAATCTCTCAAAGAGAGAGTCAACAATATAAGATAGCAAATAAAAGCAATAGGGCTCAAAACAAGTGGATGGTGTGCAAACCAAAATACACATACTTGATTTCTCAAGATAAGTAAGTAGAGAGCACAACACATACAAACACTAGCAAGGTACAAAACCTAACACATGCAAGGGTGCAAGCAACTTTCAATGTATATATGATTTAAATAAAAGTTACCGCAAGGAGGAACATTGGATATGAGATAGAATAATATAATCCATATGACTTGACTTGAGAGAATATAATTGATGAAGATCCCTTAATTCTTCATAGTGTAGCCAAGTCTCCAATGCCCTCCAACAACACCTATTGATCAAGTTTTAGCTTGTTGGTCCCCAACCACGTTGGGTCCTAAGAGGTTAGTCACAATAGGTTTGGCAACCCAAATGGTTCTTTTCGTGACACCACTTTGAGTACCAACAAATTTGGCAAACACATTGCCAACCTTATCCTTCCGAAGAGAATAAACATCATCAACTATAATGGGGTTGGATAAGGTACCATTAGTGCATGAAGAAGCAAAGTGACCCTTCTCACGGCATAGGTAGCAACATCTACTTCCTCCTCTCTTCTTAGTTGGAGTCTTGACTTGAGGAGGGGTAGCTTGATTCTTCTTGGGAAGAAACCGTTCTTCAACTTGAGGAGCTTGAGTTTGAACTTGAGGCTTCTTCCCTTGTTGCTTCTCACTAAGAGCCTTCTTCTTCAAAGGGCAAGATCTAACATGGTTCCCTTCAACTTTGCACTTGAAGCAAACGATCTTGGCCGAATCCTTGACGTGTTCTTGGCCCTTGTTCTTCTTGTTAAACGTGGACTTGTTCTTGATTTTGGAGTTGAATCCAAGTCCACTCTTGTCATTGGGGCGTCTTTGAACACTCAACATATTGTCAAGTGTAGAATCCCCAACATGACGCTTTTCCAAGTCTTTCTTCAAAGAAGTGACTTCTTCCTTGAGCTCTTTTAACTCCTCTACATGGTTAGTATCAACACAAATACTAGAGGAAGTAGAAGCTTCATTGTTAGAGCAACAAGGCATGGAAAGTAATTTATCACAAGATGTAGCAACATTGTGAGTGGATGGATCACTTGGACTAGCACATGGCAATATAGCATTAAGAGTAGAAGTTGTGGCATTGTCCACATGAGACTCACAAGATGTTACCTTTGACATAATAGCCTCATGAGCTAACTTTAGCTTAGCATGGGATGCTACAAGACCGTCATTAGAGCTAGAGAGCCTTTCATGACTTTCTTCCAATTTCCCATACTTGCTAGTTAGCAACTCAAGTTGGGCCCTTAGCTCAACATTCTCCTTCACAATAGATGCTTCACAAGAAGTGGAGTTAGTAGCACAAGCATCATTGATATTAGAAATGGAAGAAGACAATTTTGCAAGCTTATCATTATTAGATAGTTGAGCTTGGAGTTGATTATGAGACTTGATGAGGAGAGAGTGTTCACTTTCTAAAGCCTTGTGAGCTTTGTCAAGTTTCTCTATGTCCTCACTTAGTCTAGCATTGCCAACACCAAATTCAACTTTTTCCTTTTTAAGCACTTTATATTTTGCAATAGCATGATCTCTTTCCTTAATAATTTTAGCAATGATAAGATCATTTGATTCATCAAGAGATTCAAGTTGCTCCTCAAGAGACACTCGAAGCTCTTGCTCTTCGTCAAGGGCATTCTCTAAGGATGCTTTTTCAATAGCATCTTCTCTCTCAATTTTACATTTTTGCTCAAATTGAGTATCCAACTCCTCAATGATTTCTATACATTTAATACCATGAGCAACAATTTCACGTAGAGAAGAGATAGCTTCACTACCTTTGGGAAGAGTACCAAGAACAATCTCACCCTTCTTGGTTAAGGTTTCAATGTCAAAATCTTCTCCATGAGGATCCACAACCACATCATCACATATCTCGGGATTCGAGGTAGAAGTTATCTTGGAATCCTTAGCCATGAGGCAAACATGATTAATGGATGAGGAGGATGAAGAATTACTTGAAGCACCATTGAGGTCCATGTCTTGTTCCAACAAATGTTGGGATTTCTCTACATTGTTAGTCATGCAAATACTAGAGGATATGGAAGCATTATTTTCATGACAACAAGACATAGAGAGCATATCATCATTATATTTAGTTAAGCAACTATTACTTGATATGCAAGGACCATCAACTCTAGCATGTATGACATTTGGAGTGCTAGAAGAGTTTAAGTCCAAAGATAGAACATTGCAATGTGATAGAGAAGAAGTATAATCAATAGTAAGTTCACCATCACCAATGCAATTTCTATCACCACTCACCATATCATTACCTTGTGACGAATCACATGTTGGTGAAGTGGAAGAAGTTGTGAACTCATCACGGTCGGAGGTGGAGGGAGAACAATCATCCTCAATAATTTTGGACACTTCATATATATCTTGAAGCTTGGTCCAAAGCTCATGCGCATTTCGAAAAGGCATGATTGAAGCAAGAACTACATCGGTCAAAGCACATATAAGACCATTAGTAACTTGAGTCTCGAGATGAGAGTTTACCTCATCCTCTAAAGATAATTCATGGGAATCCTTTGGAGGAGATAAACTCAGATCTACAATCCTCTTAATATAATTTGGACCCATGGCCCTAAAAAGATTAAGCATGCGAATTTTCCAAACATCATAATTTGTGCCATCGAATATGAAAGTGGGATCGTGCACTAATTCTCTAAACGACATATTTTACTCTCTACGCGGTAAAGCCCAAAAAGAGAGCCCAGGCTCTGATACCAATTGAAAGGACAATGATGTCGCCTAGAGGGGGGGGGGGGGTGAATAGGCGGTTTAAAACTTTTCCGGTTTAGGCTTGATAATTGCGGAATAAAACTAGGTGTTTAAATTAACAAGCCGACAACCTAAATAAACTAGGCTCACCTATGTGCACCAACAACTTATGCTAAGCAAGACAAACAACAAGGTGATAGCTATAGAATACTTCAAGCACGAAGGCTATCACAATGTAAAATGCATAAGTAAAAAGCTCGGGTATAGAAATAACCGAGGCACGTGGAGACGAGGATGTATTCCCGAGTTCCTCCTTGTTAAGGGAGTACGTCTCGTTGGAGAGGTGTGAACCGACACAACGGTTCAACAACCACAAAGGTTTCACCTTCTTCTCCGATGAACCGCACCACAAAGGCTTGTTTCACCTTCCACTATCGGAATTCCTTTGAGGCGGAATCCGGAGCCTTTCAACAACAATCCGGGGCACAACCCACAATGGGATTGGGGGCTCTCGAACGGCCTCCAACAACAATCCGGGGCACAACCCACAATGGGATTGGGGGCTCCCGAACGGCTTCAAATGACCACACAAGGGTCCAACCACCACAAAGGCGTCTAGGGTCCAAGGACCCAAGAGTAACAAGCTCACAAACTTCCAACTTCCACGAATCCTCGTGGAGAGCACACCGATGCACCAAATGCAAAAGGCAAGAGCACAAGTGCTCAAAATCCTTCACTCTCAAATCCCACCAAAAGCAACTAATGCTTATGGGGGGAGAAGAGAGGAAGAACAAGGAATCCACAAAGGAGTCAAATCCTTCACTCTCAAATCCCACCAAAAGCAACTAATGCTTATGGGGGGAGAGGAGAGGAAGAGCAAAGGAGAAGAACCACAAAGGAACTCCAAGATCTAGATCCACTAGGTTCCCCTCACTTAGAGGAGATATGGATTGGTGGGATTGTAGATCTAGATCTCCTCTCACTTTTCCCTCAAGAATATGGAAGATTCAATGGAGTGATTGAGAGATAGGCAAGCTCAAGAAGGTCAACAATGGAGGATAAAAACGTGCTCAAGAGCTTAGGTTCAATGGGGAAGAAGACCCCTTTAAATAGGGCCTCCAAAATCCAAACGTTATGCAGTTTTTCTCCGCAGGGTCGGTACTACCGCCCCCCAAAACCCGGTACTACTGCCTGGGCATTTTGTGCACTCAGAAAACGCGAAACCTTCTGGAATGGGCGGTAGTACTGCCTGAAATCGCGGTACTACCGCAGTGTCCAGAAACTGCAGAAACTGGTAAACGAAAACGTCAATATCTTTTCCATCCGGACTCCGTTTTCGATGATTTTTGGCTCGTTGGAATCGTTACAACGAGCTCTACTTGAATGTGCATAGAAACATCACAGTCCATCATGTGAGGATAAAACCAAATGGGGAAAGGTTGAACTTTCCTAAACAATGCAAACCGGTAAAACCTCCTTCATAAAAAACGCAACAAGATATTCATACGAAATCTGTTTTTGATGAACTAGAGCTTAGTATGGAGATAAACCAAACTCTAAATCCTCACATGGATAAAAGGCAACAAGTTTTTCAAAGTAAAACCATTTTCGAAGGACTTGGTCTTATCATGAAGATCACGACAAGCACCAAAACCCAACACGGAGAAAAAACAAATAAGAACCAAGAAAGATGATATGCCAAGCATGCAAAGGTTTGAGCTCTCCACAAAGATGCGATCAAGTTACTCACTCGAGAGCCCCTCTTGATAGTACGCCTATCTATCCTATAGCCCTATCAAGATCATACCTTTGTCTTGAGCATTCCACTTGAGCTAGATGATGACGATCTTGGTCTCTCCCAGTGGACCACCTTTCTTGATTGCGCTTGCTAGCACATGCTTCATGAAGACTTCTCCAAATACTCCCCCATACGCCATTATGGGAGAGCCTCGCTTAGCTTCGTCTTCATGTCAATCTCCAAGCTCCATTAGCTTCGTCTTCATTTCGACCTCCAAGCTTCGAGCATAAGATATCTCCGAAATGCTTCTCTTGGTCTTGCACTTCTTAACCATCCCAAGAGATACATGATCCACTTGGTACATCTTGTAGCTTTGTGTGTTGATCAACATTTTGATCATTCTCGTATCATCCCATCTATCTTCATATAAACCCTTGAATAGAGCATTGGTTATTATGTCATCTTGAAGAGTCCAACACATGAACTCCTATAATTTCCCATGGACAAGATCTATAAGAATATCTCGATGTAAACATTAGTCCATAAGGATTGTCATTAATTACCAAAACCATGCATGGGACAACCATGCACTTTCACTCCCGCGTCGGCTCATCGCCGGTCGAGCGCCGCAGCGCAGCCAGCTGCGCCCCCGGGCAGGTCGCCGGCAATCGCTTCGCTAGAAGCACCGGCCGAGCCACCGGCCGGCGGGCCCAGGTGCAACGCAGTTTACTCCCTGCCCAATCCCGCGGCTGGAGAGAAAGCAGCGTGCGTGTCGCGTGGAGAGAGAAGAAAAAGAAAGGAAGAAAAGAAAAAAGATAAAGGAATGCAGCTTAAGCACTGCATGCTTTGTCCCCTTGTCGGCTGCATGCATGGTCGGCCGGGCACTTCCGTGTTGTCTGGCTAGCTGGCCAGCTGAAGACACTCCCGCTACACGCATACCCGTATGATCGGCTGACCATCCATCCCGATTGGAGATTTCTCGATTATCGACTGGCCGGCATCCGAGTGCGCTCCGAGATGATTGTGTCGGATGACCGACCTCCCAGGCGCGCCGGTACTCCAGTATCGGCAACCCGGCGTACTGATGGGCCGACATCTCCATATCGGCAGACCTAGATCCCGGCTGGCGCGCACGTCTCAGTCAGGCGTATCGACCGCCGCGCCGGCGTCGGGAGTAATTCAACGGCATACATCCGCGCCAAGTGGTTCAACGACATGCATCCGCGCCGAGACTGCAATGTGAGTACTTTACCACTTATTTGAGTTGCGCACTAGTTAATCAATCTCAAATTTTACTCGGGGACTGTCCCTTCGTATCTTGCTTATGTCGTTTCCCCTAGGTTTATAGAGTAACTCGGGGGGCTGCCTTGTCTATATGCATGTATTTTGTCTCAGTTTTGTCTATGTCGTCTAAATGCCGGCACCTCGACATGAAACTCGGGGACTGCCTTGTCTGTGTACGTATGTTTTGTTATCCATGTTGTCCGTATGCCGAGTAAACTTATAACCGTGTTTCAAAGTTAAAGTAATGTATGCTATCCGAGATGATCTTGTGACTCGACTGACGAACGCCTCGAATGTTAGTCAAGAGCAGAGGCTGTGGAATGTAGTAAACATGAAAAAAATAAACTCGGGCACTCGGTCTAAAAAGTAATTCGGCATACGTTGTCTGTGTGTTTCCCCCGGGAGCAAGATGTCTTGACCCGGGGACTGGCTCACTAGTGCATTCTGTTTTTACCTCTAGATCAGTAAAGTAACTCGGGGACTCGGTGAAAACCGAGTCGGCACCATAGTTCATTGCTTCGCAACTTATCGTCATTTCTGTCTTGTGCTAGACTTAGTTTTATGTGCTGGATATAGTTATCGTTCCTGTTGAATATTCGTTATATATATATGCCTGAACTAACATTAAAAGGTGATGTCGGTTTTACCGAGAGTATATTCATGTCAAATGTCTTGGTGATGTCGGTCATTATGTCGATTATCTCGGATCCATCTCATATTTGTTATGGCCTGAAAATATATCCCAGATCACCGTTTATTTCGGTTCGCCACTGTATCACGGCATGTTTCTATATCCCGGATCGCCGTTTATTTCGGTTCGCCACAGTATCATGGCATCTTTCCATATTTCAGATCATCGTTTGTATTGGTTTGCCAAGGGCAACGTGTGTGAGTTGCCCAGAGTGGCCGAGACATGTGTGAGTTGCCCAGAGTGGCCGAGGTACCGAGACATGTGTGATATGCCCAGAGTGGCCGAGATACCGAGACACCCGAGATACACTTATATCAAATCAACAGAGGTTGGAGGCGTCTGTGTCGGTATACGCCCAGAGTGGCTAAAGGCCGGCACATGAGACTCTGTGTCGGTATACGCCCAGAGTGGCTAAATGCCGGCACATGAGACGTCCATGTCGGTATACGCCCAGAGTGGCTAAAAGCCGGCATGTGAGGTGTGTTTATGTCAAGCCGGCAGTGGCCGAAGACATCTATGTCGGTAAAACGCCCAGAGCGGCTAAGGCACCGGCATATGATTGTATTTTTGCAGGTACACGGTGGAGTAGGTAAAGATGGTGGTGTTGTTATTTCTTCTAAGTCTGCGCGCGACTCTGCGAGTCCCCCGCAGCCTCGGGGACTAGTGTCGGGGGGCTACCCCGGGTAGGGTAAAGTTATGGTAAAAGCTACGTCCAAGACGGAACCGACATACTAAGTTGACCGACATATGCCCGGGTCGGAAGGGACCGGGATATGATATTGATGCAGCCCGACATACTCTAACCGACTTAACCATATTTTACCCGACATATCTATGTCGGTATGCATTGTGTTATTCTTATGTGCAGGAAGAACGGTTTATGAAGGGTAATCCGGCATAACCATGCCGGGTCTCGGGAGAAGAAGATTATCCGGCATACCCTCGCCGGGTTGAGAGGTGGAATCCGGCATATCCATGCCGGGTTGCCCAGGAGAGGAGTCGCCAAGTTATCCGGCATATCCATGCCGGGTTATGCGGAGAAGATGCCATGCCAAGCGCTACAGGACAAAGGACAGACAAGACATGCCAAGCCCATCCCCTGATGTGACTAGAGTACGCTGCATGACGCAGGAAATAGTGTCGATTAGACCCCAGTAGTCAAATCATGAACAGTGCATGTATAGTGTCGTGTGGCCCCCCCTTGTCCCCTGGGCTCCCTCTATATAAGGAGCACCAGGGGGAGAGACCAAGAGAGAGACACACCCCCCACGGCAGCCCCGTTCCCTCCCTTGCTCTCTTTTTCCCCAAGACCTCTTAGAGCCATTTAGTACTCAGCTCATGGAGCATCTATCCCGCGATGATGTTAAGAGAAGAAATATACCAAATAGGCTAGATGCTGCAGTAGGGGTTTTATCTCCTCACGAGAGCCCCGAAGCAGGGTAAATCCCCGTGTCCGTGTGTTCATCTGTGTGTGCTTCTCAGCGCGCTATCCCTCCCCGAATCCTCTAGCGTCCATCCGGCCCCACAAGATAGCCTACCCGTAGGCATCTGTCTGTTCACCACGACGACACAGAGTGAGTTCAGAATAGGCCACCCTTTGGCCTCAGATTTAACGATGTCTTTGATCTAGCTGGCCAACGACGAAACAACGGGTGTCCAGACTTCTCCGTTGAAACTACCGATTATGAGTATGTACCCGGTCTCGAAGCTGATGTCTTCTTTGCTTCATCTTTAGGTTTTCAAGCTTGTCCGCGAAGGAGGAAAGAGAGGATTCCTACCCGAAACCAAACAAGCTTACATCGCCGACTCACTCCTGGTGCAATGCTGGCACACGACAGGCACAAGCAGGACCACCGCTACCAAACGCAGTTTGTGGCTGTTCGCAAATGGAGACGACTAACTCCAAATCGACATTGCAGCCGACACAATAGATAAGACCTAACCTAAACCTACCCTTGTATATGTAGTTCTACGTCAGGCTTCTATCCTTCCTCAACTCCGGCAACAAAGCCGACGGAGAACGATTGGGATCACGCCGGAAGAGGAGAAACACATTTTATTCTCAAGGGAAGGTCCTAGAAATTGATAACATTTTTTTCATATGTATAGTAGGTTGATCTTCTTATAAATTTGAGTAAGAAATAATATACTTAAGTGTGCAAAATGATGTAGCTCTTGATATCATGTTGGTAGACTTATCCTTGTTTTAGTATTTTATATAGTATTTTCGTAATGTCCTTAATTCTGATTATAGTCTACACTTTGTTAAAATTTTACTTACTAGAAATATTAACCAATAAATAGTAATGTCCTAAGTTTAGTTTATAATCTACAAGTTTCTATAAAAATATTTACTTAATAATACACTAGAAATTTGTTATATCGTACTCGTTACACGTACCATAACTAAATATAAATTGTATAGATTGTGCATTGTAAACATAGTTTCATAAGAGAGTTGGTTAAAACATAGTTTTCTATATTTCAATAAATTCACTAACAAATAAAATGCACCATCTAATTATTTAGTAATAATCGTTGTTATATGGTAAACTATATGAAAAAAAAGTTATGCTTGCAATACTAGAACATATGAAAAATAAGAATCATAGAAGTATAAAAGTTTATTACAAATTATATATATTTATATTAATTTGTCCCGGGCAAAAAAAGCTATTGAACCAGACATGTATGATAAAGGACGTGGAGTTGTTGAAAGAACACTTGAGCCCAGCGACGACATCGAGTGGCTGGAATCTGAGCCATGTAACATGGTCGAAACAAACTGGCTACAACTTTTCCCTACCGCCCTCCATTTCTGAGAGTCTGGCTGGCAACGGTGAAGCGCAAGCTGCACTCCAGCACAACCCAGAGAGGAGGCACAGGTTGCACAGTCAGTGTCGAAGACCTGCGAGCGGCGTGTTCAACAATGAGGAGACATGAGCTGAGAGGAAGACTGGTGACAAGGCTGTGTGACTTAGGAGCTGCCGGCGACACTAGAGGGTGTGGATTTTTATTCTCTTGGAAAGAGAGCAGAGAGAAGGCGATGTATGCCTTAATCTCGACCGTGAATGCTTTCTGTGATAATCTGAGCACCGGTCTTTTTTTTAATTGTTTGCAATGTATGTTGTTTGAAAACTTTTGACATAATTGTGGTTATTTTTTGTTTTGCAATTTTCTCCGCCAATGTGATAACATGAAGTGCAAAATTACTGAGCGCAAGATGATGTGCCGCATAAACATCAACTTAGAACACGACATATGCATACCGTTAATCAGTGTATCAACAACTAACACCGTATGAGGCTGCAGCCAATTTCGTAGCCGTTGAAAACCACTCGCATTCTCCTCTTATCGCCGTCCTGACAATGCGAGGGGAAAGCGAGCCATGGTTTTGTTTGTGCACTTGTTTAGTCCTAGTCTTTTTTAAAAATTTGGAGTTTTCTCTATTAATGTCTTGCTGGGCTAATCTTGATGATGCTAGCAGGAATAATTATCTTCCAGCCCATACTCCTGCTTGTCGGAAAGTGTTTCTAGCACCAGGGAGAAGTTTGTGGAGTTCAAACTATTGAAGTGATTTGGATCTAGCGTGTTGTGGGCACATGGTTGAGATGCTCTTAGAGTTGGGCAGTGTTGATTCTTTTGGATATGCGTGAGTATATATCCGGCTGCTTGATGAAGAATGATGTGGCTTTAGCCCCAGATCCGGTGTTAGGCTAGAACATTCCTCTAGGCAATTTTTTTTATTTAGAAATGGGTGCCCCGGCATCTGCATCAAAGTGATGCACACAGCCTAATAGACAATAATTAATATCGGGTAGATTGAGTCTTCCGGGCTGATTGCTATCGTGACTCATTAACGCTTTATTTAGTTTTTTTAACGTCAAGATGTGAATCAACCGCCTATTTTTTTTCGACGTGAAAGACCTGGGTGCTTTGCGGCAAGTGCGGATTGTAGCAGTACAACCAATTATATCCTCCTAGTTTTATTTTATTTATATGCGTATCAAATATATATCCTTACTATTATTATGAATACAATTAATATTCATGTACTTTTTCAACAAATCGATTTTTACACCATCAAGTATCAATCACTCTTTACTTCTGCACAGCTTAATCACCGATATAAACAGATGTCTAGAACTTGTTGCCGCTGAACCTCCTTGCATTCTGCCGCCGTTCGGACCGCGCCCGCAGCACGCCCAGCTGCGCCTCCCACACGTCCCTCGGTAACCCGCCCGCCCGCGGCGTCGCCGCCGTGCATGCCGTCCTCAGCTGGGCATCGTACTGCATCCTCGAAGCCGGGTCGGAGAGCGTCTCGTAGGCTTGCCGGAGCTCGACGAAGAGGTGCGTGGACTCGGCACGGCGCGACGGCGGGCACACGTCCGGGTGGTACTGCAGAGCCAGGCGCCGGTAAGCGCGCTTGACGTCCTCGGCGCCCACGTCGGCCGAGTGATCCAGCGAGAGCACCTTGTAGTAGTCGGTCGTACTCCTACTAGCCGTGGCCGCCGCACGCGGCTTCACCGTCGAACGGCAGTGGGCACTCCTCCGGCCTAATCCGGCGCCGTAGCTAGTAACCTTGCTCGCCGTAGAAAAACTAGAGCTGGCCGTGTTCATGGCTGGCTGATCAAATTAACAGGGGAAGAAAGTTCCGATTTGCTGTTGCTGGTGACCGATTCAGAATGTTGCAGATGGTCTCACGGAGGATGAAGATGGCCGTATATATAGCCGATTTCAGGGAGGGTGGCAGGAGGATGAGACAAAGGAGGCGTGCCGTTGCTGTACGCGTTTATTTGCACGCACGGTTGTTGGCGTCGCCGTCGCGGAGACGCGGACGCGACGAGCTGTAGCTAGGCGGCAGGGCGGTGGACCGGTGAAATGGAGCCTTGTGAAAAGCTAGGGAAACATGCTGGGCCAGGAGGACGGCAAAGTGCTTTAATTATGAGTAAGTTTCATCCAGATCGAAGGTTCGACGAAGGTTCTAAGCGTAAGTGTCATGGCGACGAACAACCTTACCGTGCGTGTGCGTGGACCGTAAGGTGAGCACTGACCAGATGTGGCTACCCGCTGTTTACCATAAGCAGATTTGACTTTCCTACCTTCGCCACCTCCCTCGTTCCTACCCCATTTCCGCTTCCTGCCGGCCCACCTGTTTCTTCACCGTCGGCGCGGCGTACCAATCTGGGGCATCAATGCAAGGAAAATTCAACATGTCATAAGATGCCAGTATTTTTTTATCGGATGTCCCCGAAGGGACTAAGATGCCAGTATTTAGTTGCACCATCGGCCAATGCCCCACTTGAATAGTTGGGATTCATGTCATAGCTTTTGTAGGCTTACTTTTGGGTTTTTAATTTTGTCTTCTAAGCCCAAAAAAGAAGTAAAACATAAGCCTAGCGAAACAGGTTGTATGGCATGGCGTGAGGAACATGCATTTTGTCAATCTAACAAATCAGAATTAGGTTTACCTAGACGATAAACTATTAACCATATAGTTGTAAAGTTATTGGAGATGATTACTGTCCGCTCCAAATTCATATGAAGGCTATGCAGATAAAAGCCTAACTTCTATCGGATCGAAGCGGGGTCCCGTCGCTAGCCGCTTGGGACGCCTAAGGGGTGCGAGTGTGCGACGGGGTTAAGCACCCTTGGTACGGATCACGATCGACCTAGGTCACCAACTCTTTATATATTTCTTGTAAGCCACCGCACGGGACAATTTAAATCATTATAAATCCCCGACGTTTGTACACTCTCTAAAAATAGTGAAGTAATGATGTCCGGTGCCCGTGGATTTTTATTCTTTTGATTGAGTTTTTTCTTGTTAAAATCTTGTGTCCCCCGTGTTTGATTTTGTTTTTGTCGCTATTTATTGCCTACCGTGCATACCAATCTATTGACTTTATGCTAAGCGTAATGCAAGAGTGTGGAGTGCCTAGTTCGGACTAGGGAAGTGGAGAAAGAACCGAAGCACCCCTCTTCACTCCCAGGGGCAGCTCGGGCGGCCAACCCTAGGCTGCCACTCCCTCCTCCCCTTGACTGGAAATTGTCATTGCAGACATGAGTCATTGGGTCGAGCTCGATTCATTGGGGTTGTCGTTGTGGTCGTGCCACTTTGTTCTCTGGCTCAAGGTGAAAAACCTAGTCCATTCTCCGGATCGGGCGGCGGTGATGCTTTGACACCGTTTCCCTTTTAGAGGCGTCATCTTAGGAGCCCAATTTCCGCCATTCGATTGGGTGTGGTAGGTTGGCGGCCGTTGATAATGCCCTTTCTCAATGTTGTCCCAACTCTGATTGGTTGGTCATGTTACCTTGGCATCTCATAACCAGGCTCTAGGGTAAGCTTCTCTAACTTTTGGAAGTACATTGATATTCAACCCAGAGCGCGGGGGTAGGGCTCCCCCTTCAGAAATGGAGACAGGCAATATCTCGACAATAGGAAGCCTTGGTTCTAGTATATGGTCATGGTCTCTTCTTCGGTGTTTTCTTTAGCATCAGGATTCTGTTTGATTTTCTCTTTGGGTGTTGTTTTATGTGTCGTCAACTAATTTCCTCATCTTGTGTACTTGATGCCGTTTGACGTTTTATTAATGCAAATAACTCTGAAAATGTATTCACCCTATTCTTAACCGCAACGACCATTTGTTAGTTCTTTTGTTAGAACATCTATCGATGCAGCATTAGCTTCAACACGTAGCTAGCTACTGGATCCATAGCCAGTTGCAGGCGCCAACAGTTCTTTTCAAATGAATAATGTTTCCATTTGCTACTCCCTCCATTGGAAGTGATAGACACAAATTTATCTAAATACTGATATATTTAGACATATTTTAGTTTGTAGATACATCCATATTTTTTTGCGGGGGAAAAGATAAAACTAGTGAATTACAGATGGGTTACAATCTGCTTCTAAAGCTTGCACTATCTCCGGCAGGAAATCGTGAAGCCATACCTCAGACCTTGCTTGAACACGGCCCATCCTTGCTAGCTCATGGCTGACACCATTGATTTGGCGACTGATTTTTGCTACCTTAATGTTTCTTTCCCCAATAAGATCTCTGATCATTGATCCTGAAGGCATGTACGGAGGCATTTGGCGCACTTCCTTTGATCATTTCCAGTGCCTCGACACAATCTGTCTTGACGTGTCTCGACGGTGAAGGTCATAGACGTCCAGTGCAGGGATAAACGTACCCCCTCCTCGATGGCGTGTAGTTCTGCCTCCGTAGCATCCACGCAATTGCGGATCATGCAGCAGGCTGCGACGATGATCTCCCCTCTGCTGTCCCGGAGATACATCCATATTTTGATTAATCTGTGCCACTATTTTCGATCGGAGGGAGTACTTTTTTGCGGTTTGGTTTGGGAATGGCACTTTGAACTTGCCACGAATAGCAATGAACAATGTTCAATCATTTTAAGAATAACTCCATATAGTTTGAGACTCAATGGCGGCATACAGAAAGTGAAGGCCAGCAGTCTTCAATAATGAGTCACGGGTTTAGGCTTCTTGTTGGCCCTCGAATACGAAATCTTTCAGTTTCCTATAGAGATAGTGGAATATCAACCTAATGCTCGGCCATCGCTGACAATATGCAAGACAAAAGAGACAGGGAGATGCAAATCCAAATCGTATCTGAATACGTCGGATTTGTAGCAAATATTGTAGTAAAAAATAGTCCCAATGCATGAATATTGTAGTGCGATACAGATCTGCTCACGCGGTGCAACTCAGAGACTGAAATCCCCCAAGGGTCCATGTCACTAAAAGGTCATTCTTGTCGTATCCGGATACCACTTCTGCATCGTCAAGAGCTTAATTGACTGTCTTTATTTGTCTTAACTCCTATAAAGAACTTGATCTGATGCGTTTCGTGAGCTAGCGTTGATGCAATGAAATGCCACGTACTACAACCAGAATCTCACGGTGTTTATCCGTGTGCGTTCAAATGTTATCCTGCACTGTGAAAAATTAAAATGGTATTCGGCGTCCTAGCCATGCATGTTACAACTATGTAACTAAGTCCAAAAGAAAATATAGCCAGGTCAAGCTTCTCTTGCCAGGAAGCCAACTGCCATGGTGCATGTCGTGCCACCTTCCACGCAGACCAAGTCTACACTACACAAACCACAGTAGGAGTAACTTAACTTGTAACATAAATACTAGATAAGAAACAATATGACGTGATATGTAATTAGTGAGGCAACAGGCAAATGGAATACTAACATAGTTACTAGATGTAGACTAGATAGAGAAGTTGGAGTAGTTACCATCGCATAAAGTTTTCCAATATAAGACAAGTACATAGCCAAAAAAAAAAAGTAGATCATCCATGTTAGTCTCTTTATGTTATTTTACACTATGAAGTTAGTAACATAAACTAGTAACATATGCATCTTACTAGTTAACTAGTTACTCCCCATTATGACTAGTTTTGTCTTTTAGGTCGTATTTGATCCATTCAACTTTTGCGGCATCCATGGATCCAGCGTCGAAGCTTAATCTATGTTTTTTTTCAAGAAATCCATGGATCATAAGACAAGATGGGATGACCTCCACTTATTATAGACACACATAATAGTACTACCACCGTCCGTGCAATAGTTCGTATTTACAAGATTTAGTAAATATACTATAAAAATATCTATTTAGTTGAGTCTATTGATATTACACTAGTAGAAAACGGATCTTTCGTCCAGAGCATTAGTCCCGGCCGGGTTGGAGGCAGGTACTAATGTGTCATTAGTACCGGTCCCAACCCGGGGGCATTAGTACCGGCCCGTGACGAACCTTTAGTACCGGTCCGTGACACGAACCGGTACTAAAGGTTTTGCGTCAGGCTGGGCCCGAGCCAAAACCTTTAGTACCGGTTCGTGACACGGACCGGTACTTCCATGTTTTGAATTATTTTTTAAAAATCCACATAAACTCATTTAAGTAGGCGAAATTAGGCAGAAATCAAGAACACTTATAATCTTTTGGAATTGCCCATCAAATGTGTACTACTCTTTGTGGAAATTAGATGGGTGCCATTTTGCATCATATTTTTTATACTTTGTTCATAAAAAAGTCATTTTTCACACTTAAAAAATGGAAAATGATATTTATGAAAATAATTTCCAGAATCCCTTTGACATGATTGTTTCTTATACCAATATGCACCTATTTGTGGAATATGAGATCTTTATCACAAACTATGCCGTGGAAATGACCATAACTTGATCATTTGGCTTGAAACTTCTAGATGTTTATAGATGATAGACCTTTTTGTGAAGACTTTTTTTGCAAATTTTGTCAAAAATCAAGTTTATCATTTTTCATGACAACTAGTACACATATAAGGACCCCATGCCAAAGGATTTCCTTTTTTGAGGTGTTTATCAATTTATTTCATTTTTTCGGAAGAACGATCAAACGGTCGCGATGACTATTAATTGAAAGAGGTAAGATTTTCTAGAATTATCAATGTTTCTGTGATATAACCAATAGTTGTGCACCTTAAAATGATTTTTCCTAAAGATTCAGACCAAACTATCAAACAGTTGTAATTCAAATTTGAATTACTTTCGAATAATCGGCATAAACTCATTTAACTAGGCGAAATTAGGTAAAAATCAAGGAAAAACCTAATACTTGGGGATTATCCATCATATGTGTATTAGTTTTCATGAAAATTAAATGGGTGCCATTTTGCATCATATTTTTTATACTTTGTTCATAAAAAAGTCATTTTTCACACTTAAAAAATGGAAAATGATATTTATGAAAATAATTTCCAGAATCCCTTTGACATGATTGTTTCTTATACCAATATGCACCTATTTGTGGAATATGAGATCTTTATCACAAACTATGCCGTGGAAATGACCATAACTTGATCATTTGGCTTGAAACTTCTAGATGTTTATAGATGATAGACCTTTTTGTGAAGACTTTTTTTGCAAATTTTGTCAAAAATCAAGTTTATCATTTTTCATGACAACTAGTACACATATAAGGACCCCATGCCAAAGGATTTCCTTTTTTGAGGTGTTTATCAATTTATTTCATTTTTTCGGAAGAACGATCAAACGGTCGCGATGACTATTAATTGAAAGAGGTAAGATTTTCTAGAATTATCAATGTTTCTGTGATATAACCAATAGTTGTGCACCTTAAAATGATTTTTCCTAAAGATTCAGACCAAACTATCAAACAGTTGTAATTCAAATTTGAATTACTTTCGAATAATCGGCATAAACTCATTTAACTAGGCGAAATTAGGTAAAAATCAAGGAAAAACCTAATACTTGGGGATTATCCATCATATGTGTATTAGTTTTCATGAAAATTAAATGGGTTCCATTTTGCATCATATTTTGTGTACTTTGTTCACAAAAAAAGTCATTTTTCGCACTTAAAAAATGAAAAATGATATTTATGAAAATAATTTCAATAATCCCTTCGGCATGATTGTTTCTTATACCAATATGCACCTCCTTGTTTAATATGAGATCTTTATCACAAACTATGCCGTGGAAATGACCATAACTTTATCATTTGGCTCGAAACTTCTACATGTTCATATATGATACACCTTTTTGTGAAGACTTTTTTTGCAATTTTTGTCAAAAATCAAGTTTATCATTTTTCATGTCAACTAGTACACATATAAGGACCCCATGCCAAAGGATTTCCTTCTTTGAGTTGTTTATCACTTTATTTCATTTTTTCGTAAAAACGATCAAAACGGTTGCGATGACTATTCATCGAAAGATGTAACATTTTCTAGAATTATCAATGTTTCTGTGATATAACCAATAGTTGTGCAACTTAAAATGATTTTTCCTAAAGATTCAGACCAAACTATCAAACAGTTGTAGTTCAAATTTGAATTACTTTCGAATAATCGGCATAAATTCATTTAACTAGGCGAAATTAGGTAGAAATCAAGGAAAAACCTAATACTTGGGGATTATCCATCATATGTGTGCTAGTTTCCATGAAAATTAAATGTGTGTCATTTTGCATCATATTTTTTGTACTTTGTTCACAAAAAAAGTCATTTTTCGCACTTAAAAATGGAAAATGATATTTATGAAAATAATTTCAAGAATCCCTTCGGCATGATTGTTTCTTATAACAGTATGCACCTATTTGTGGAATATGAGATCTTTATCACAAACTATGCCGTGGAAATGATCATAACTTGATCATTTGGCTTGAAACTTTTAGATGTTTATAGATGATACACCTTTTTGTGAAGACTTTTTTTGCAATTTTTGTCAAAAATCAAGTTTATCATTTTTCATGGCAACTAATACACATATAAGGACCGCATGCCAAAGGATATCATTTTTTGAGCTGTTCATCGTTTTATTTCATTTTTTCGTAAAAACGATCAAAATGGTCACCATGGCTATCGATGTTTCTGTAATGCAAATGATGATTTGGATGCCATATTTGGATTCCTCTATTTTTTTGATCAATTTAGACATTTTATTTGTTGAATTCCGATTTAAGGATTTAAAGGTACGAATTATTTCATACTAAATGAAAAAGGCAAAAATAAAATAATATTTATTTTATCATTATTTATTTCAATATTATTATTATATAATCATTTTTGTTTATTCAAGTAAAATTTTATAATACAAGCAATGAAAAAATGTATCATCATGACCGAGTGGTTAATATGATTGATAAGATAGTAATATCAGTAAGTTCTCAGTTCTCTCTTAGTATCTAATTTGAAAGGAACCTAAATGTTAAGCGTGCTGGGGTTGGAGTAGTTTGAGGATGGGTGACCGAACAGGAAATTTGACTAGAATAAATAGTTTGACTTGAGATTAAGTGTGCGGCTAAGTGAGAAATTTCAAAATTCTAAATTTTTTTTATTGTTTTTTCTGAAAAATTCACCGACCGGTACTAAAGGGTTTCCACACGAATCGCTGTCCCACGCCCACGTGGAGATCCTTTAGTACCGGTTTATAAGTAACCGGTACTAATGCTTCGGGGGCTTTAGTCCCGGTTGCGAAGTACCGGTTACAAAACCGGTTTTAAAGCTACTCATGGACCGGTACTAAATATCAGTTTTCTACTAGTTTTTTTTTTGAAATTTTAACCACATATATTAGGTCAGCAAGCCGCCTCATTAAAACCCTGCCAGTCCCTTTCGGTACCCTGGTTAGGGAAAGAGTGCGTCTGAAACTTGCCGCCTTTAAGCATTAATCACAGTTACATCCTCAATGAGTTTGCTAAGAATCAAGCTAGGAGGGTCATCAGCCCAATTACAAGTGAAATTATTAGAGAAGCTAAACTTAGCAATCTCGTGGACTACTTTGTTAGCCTCACGCGGGCAATGTTGGAAGGATACTTCACCAATACGAGGGATTAAGTCCTTGCAATCCGCAAAAATGGCAGCAGATTCACTCCACCACCGCTGCTCCCCCGTACAGGCTTGGATTGTTTCCAGAGAATCGGATTCAGCAACAACTCGATGAGTTCCAAAATCTTCAGCCATCTTCAAACCTTCTCTCATAGCTATTGCCTCTGCAGATGCAGCCGAGATCACATGCGGTAATAAGGTACACTTTGCGGTAATGAATCTACCATCGCAGTCGCGGAGGACAGCACCGATCGCTCCCGCTCTAGTGTTATCAGAGAAGGCTGCATCAACGTTTAACTTCAAGAATCTTGGCACAGGCCTAGTACATCGCTCCTGCACCTGCAAAGATCGTGGCTTGGCAGCACTAATAGCATTAGCAGTAATAGCAAGGATAGATAATTTACATTTGAAGAGAGGTGGCACATCCTCTCCATGAGTTCGCCGTCGGCGAATCCACCACAGATACCATGCCGTCACCACAATTGTTTCCTTTAGAGTAATATGTTCAAAACCTTGCATGGCATTGTCAGGGAGCCGCAGCAGGTGTTCCAAAACTGCGGAACCAGATCTGTCCACCACTGTAGCTTGGGAAATAATGTCAGCCAAGCCAAGTTCAGTCCACAGCTCTCTCGCCGTGTCACATTGGAAAATTAGATGAAGGATATCTTCAGCATCTAGGTGGCAAATTGGACACTCTCCGCTGGTTCCTATATGACGATTAGCCAAGATGCTTTCTACTAGTGTTAATTGGTATTCTAAATGTTTATATCCTTGCATATATGATTGGTTAAACTGTTTTTCTTTCTTTTACAAAATTTATACGTCCTATTTTGAGCATTCGGAGAGGAAGTATATCTTTCCATTTTGTGGCTGCGGACATGCATCGATTTTTTTAAATACACCATGCTGAAAGTGAAAGGGCGGCAACCTCCATACATAGATGATCGTTGAAAGCGAAGTGAGTCTAGCTCAACTGGTTTGGTTTCTTGTGGTGGAACCAGCCCACCCAGGTTAAAGTCCCAGACTTGACATGTGTGCTCGCATTTTTCTGGATTTTCCAGGATTTAACCGGCGCTATGCTTTCAGTGGTAGGTGACGTGCCCGTAAACAGCGAGGCGCCCGTGGTGACTTCGTCAACCTCAAGATTTGCCGGACCAGTCTCTCGGAGGTGCTTATAGGGGTAGGGTTTGCGTGTGTGCGGTCATAGTGGTATTTGTACGTGCGTGTGTAAGCGTCTGCGTCTGTATTGTGTTTCTCAAAAAAAATAGATGATTCGTTGAAAGCTATTTAATTAGTTTTCTTTTAGTTTACTCCGTCTCCACTAACCACGCGTTAATTAGTTGTATATACGTACACCCTTTGGCAAACTATTCACGTACTGTGAATGCGTATGTCCGTCCAGTACAGAAGACAAAGAGCACGACCATCGACCAGATACACATGTGATGTATTATAGATATGAATACAGCGTATTCAATCAGCCTTGTATTTTACAATAAATGGCACGGGAATGTTCATCCATTACTCCATTAGTCGATCGGTAGGTTTATATTTGTTTATGCTTTTTTTAACAGTCATTTCACAGGCAGGTGTACCTACATGTTGTAAGCTCGGCTTGCGCTGTGACCAGATCAGGGAGTTACGGAGTAACCACACTTCATAGCAGTACGTATTCATTGTATATATATAGCACTAGCAAAATGCCCGTGCGTTGCAACGGGTGATAAATTTGAAAATAGAAATCGCGAAATTGTTTAAACAAACATCTTATTTTTGAATTTATGTACAAGGAACATGATCAAGGGGCGCCTGTATTTTCTTTTAAGGAACATGATCTATTGCATGTTCCAGTTGTTCCAGTTGGAACCTAGATGTGTCGTGTCTGCTATATCCGGATGAAACTAACGCGCCAAATTGGTCGCATCGTGTGTGCTACGTCTGCAAGTGTCATCGTTGTGGGACACAAAGTCGGCTCATCGCTCTTAGTTTGTAATTTTGTTTAGAAGTTGATGGTGTTATTATATGAGTACATATGATTCATGGACTTATATAGTCTCCATCTAATTATTATGTTAATTACAACAACACCATTCATTACTGTGTAAAAGTTGAAAACGAACGGAAAAAAGGGCTTTACTTTACCCAGCTTTTCTTTTTCAGTGGTTTGACTGAAACTGTTATCTGTTACAAATTATGGTGAACTCATGTCGTAGATTTATATGATAGCTCAACTCTGGTATGCTTCTTTCAGAGATATGAAAAAAATACTTAAGTTCTGCATTAGCAGTCCAAGCGTGAACCCTGTTCAAAATCATGATCTAATCATCTGAAGTAATGTGGTTTTGCAAGTTTCTGTTAAAAATCTATAAATAAAAGTAGTCACTATTTTTTCGCGAAATCAGTCCACATTGCACCTGGCCACACACACACATAAAGAAAATCAAAGATTGTATTTTAGTTGGAGCAGGTAAAAAATATCAGTACACCAGCATATAACCTAGAACTAAGTAATATTGTCTGCAACACCAAATATACGGAGGAAACAGAACTATATTATAGATCTTTCAGTAATACTTCCTCTATAATAAATATAAGACGTTCTGGTACAGAGGGAGTAAGAAAGTAATAGTCACAAACAATTCTTATTTATGCATCAAACAGAACACAATGAAAACAAAACCAGGCAAATGTTTCTTTACAACTCTACAGCGATCTAGCAACATCTGATGGATCATGGATGTTATTTAGAGTACGTACCTTGGGTTGGCGAGACGGCGGCGTCAATGTCGATTCTGGACGGAAATTCAGCCGTGGCAATTTTGATCTTCGACGAAATTCCGGCGTGGCGGTTTTGAGCTGAAGATGCGATCGAGGGTGTCGATATGTGGTTACTTTCGAGGGACGGGAGTCCTTTTTATGCAGGCACCCCACGGCTGTGTGGTCGACCACAGTATGTGTACGAGCAGGTCTCGGAGAGGTTTAGCAATCAATGCCGGAGCAGAGTTCTTCTTGGAGCACACACAGTCCGTGTCGGCCGAGCGGGATCTCACAGAGTCCTGCAGGAGCAGCAATTTCCACTGCGCTGGGCTGGGGAAAACAGAACTGCATTCCACGGGCAAGCTTCAGGTTTAGAACTTCAGAGGTAAAAACGACGAGCACGATGTGCGGTGATGGTGCCGTGCGCGTGTGGTTCAGAAGGCAGGGACAAGAAGCAAACTGGAGAGAGGCAACCGAAGGGGAAGACATGAACTGGCATCCATCAACACCACCGCCGCCGCCGCAGGCATGTCACCCAGCCCCATCCGTCCAGTGCCCGCCCGGCCCGGCCACCGCTTCCGGCCGCTCGCGAGGAGAGTTTCCGTTGACGAAAAGCAGGACACTCTTCTGCGTCCAGTGCCCGCCCGGCCCGGCCACCGCTTCCGGCCGCTCGCGAGGAGAGTTTCCGTTGACGAAAAGCAGGACACTCTTCTGCAGCGCGCTGGTCGGCATGGCCGCGCCGCCGCGGCCGCATCGCCGGTCACCTCCTCGCCATCCCGGCCCCGCGCCTCGCACCTCCTCTTCGCCTTCCGTCGCCTCCTCGCACCTCCTCTTCGCCTTCCGTCGCCTCAGCAAGGACAGCGAGCCAGTGCAGGCTGCAGCCAGGCTCCTGCGGCGGAGAAGAAGAACGGCGACTGGAGGGGATAAGACGCGATGGAGAGGTACGGGAGCCGGTTGACTTCACTCAAGGACTGCGGGCTTGATTTCGTATTTTCTTAGGGGTTTTTTTGCAAAAGGACCGCGACGTACGACCAATGTCCCCAAGACATATTATATAGTAGAGATTACAAGCAGGGTGCCTCAATATGACTCGCGGGCTCCAGATAGCTTTTTTTCGAAAAAATAGAAAAGTTCTAATCTAAAAGTTCCGAAAATTAAATAAATATCACAATTTAGTAATGTTTGGGATATCGCTTATCGGGAACTTATCGGTCGACCCAAGATAAGGGGTAAATCGGTCGATTTATCGACATATCGACCGGTTTATCGGTATATCGGCTGATTTATCGGTAATATCGGCCGATAAATCGGACACTGAGAAGCGATAAATCGGTCGATTTATCGAAATATCGGAAGATATCTTGAACAGTGAATTTAGGGAATACGGTATTCTACCCGTGTGTAAAATTTTCAATGCAAAATAGCATATATTCTAGTCTCAGCAAAAATGACAAATGTGCATATTTGGGGGGCTTGAATACATGCCGCCTATAAATGCCTCTTGTAAGTCACACAGTTAGTTGACGACTTATTGTAAATCATGTGTTTGCAAACACTTACACAAAGTGATGCTCGCCGTCGTGCCCACTAAAGCTAAACTAATGTGACTTACATGAGGTATTTATATATATATATTTAAATCACTATAAGAAAACTACAGAAAACCCTTGCGAAACAAGGTCACTGAGTCTACCTTTAGTTGGACAAAGAAAACTGCGGAAAGCTAACCTACCAAGCTGGCTTTTTCATTCCAAAATATAAGACTGTGTTTAGTTTTTCTGATTTTGTCCCTGTTCACATATGTAGCTATGTTTTAGGGTGTTAATTCACTCCTTAAGAAATGAATCAGGACAGAGTTTAAAAAACTAGAAAGTCTTATATTTAGAAGGCGGGGAGTAAACCTTTTTTGAGATTTGTACCAAGCTAACTGATCATGATTGTTTTGAAGCCACGTGTCCACACGGTCTTTGTTTTGGGCCTTTCACGGAAGTATTACTCACTCCGTGCAATAAAGGATGTCACAGTTTTGATCAAAATTAAATGTATCTATACACTAAGTCATGTCTAGATACATCCAATTTCTGATGAAGTTGAGATATCTTTTGTTGCACGGAGGGAGTACTAGTAAATATAAACTTTTACCAGCCAGCGCCTAATTCACAACCTACACGAGAGTGTTTCGCTCCCGCCTGTAAGGTCTACCTCAAGGGCCAATCTAGTTGTAGCCCAACAACTGCTTATCTTTTTATTTTTAAATTTTCAGTTTTCTTTTCTATTTTAATTCAGAACATTTTTTCAATACCAACAATTTTTAATTCTGAACATTTTTTCAAAAGCTGAACATTTTTTCAAAAAACTGGACAACTTTAAATTTGAATATTTTCAAAATTTAACATTTTTTTCCATTGTAAACGTTTATTTGAACAAAAATACTCAAATTCATCTTACTCGAACAAGAGAAATAATCAAACAAGAAGTCATAATAATATATGAAAAATATAATGGACAAATAAATAAGAAAAAATAATAATAAAGAAAGAAAGAAAGAAAAAAGAGAGGAGAAATGAAAAAAATCTCCACTACTAATAAAAGGGCAAAGTCAAATTTCGCTACAGCCACCAAATCCAACCATACACATGTCAACCAGGACCATCAGATCGTGCCCACCAAAACGGATCGAACGGCACAGTTCCGTTTAATCAAAACCCACACGAACTAAGGCCCCAGATTCATCCTATCGACAGGCAGAAAATTTCCTGCCAGTGACCCGATGCCCACGACCTGCCATCCGCAATTCTTCTCATCCGCAAAAGAAAACCGATGCCCACAATCCGTTGACCGCCGCCGCAATCCCCTCACACTCACGACTCACCCGCCGCTGCGGAAATCCCCACAAACCGGCGACACGCACGCTCCACACGCCGAACGCCGACGATACGCCGCCACCGCCGAGGCGTGATCCAGCGTCACCGCGGTCACGTCGTGGTCCGCCGTTCTCGCTCCATCGAACGCTCTCTCCTCGCCTTGCCGAAGGCCTCCACTGCGGCCTCGCCTCGCCATTGGCAGCCCCCCCACTCGGTCGCGTAAATCTCATCGAGGACGATGGGGAGGACCTCGGAGGCTCGCACAAGCCGCCCCTTCCCCCACGCCGTCGTTCGTTCTGCCCGAACGTACGGCCGCCGCCCACCAAGGACGTCTTCACGTCCTTCCTCCAAAGGCTCAACGAGTTGCTCTAGGTGATGGGAGTTCAATCTCACGGTGATGTGCATTACGTTCCTTTTTCATTTTAGTTTTGTCATGGTCTCTGAACCAAAGTAGATCTACTAGCTTATTGTAACACCTTGGATTTTTGAGCCTTTTAAAATTTTCCCAAAATACATTAATTCTATTTATTTGAATGTATTTGGATTTAAACCTCAGCAAAACCATTTGAATTTCTAAATCCTTTCAAATCTGATAAATCAAGTTGGGATCTTGTGCTTTCCTTTTCCCTCCCACTTGGTACTTGCCAACATTACTTTTACCTTGGACAAATATGGATTTGAGGAATTCCTTTTCTCTTTTAAAAATTTACCTTTTATCTAGCCCTCCAAAGGAACCCCTATATTTATATCTTCAAAAATTCTGCAAAAATCAGGGAAGCATCCCTAGTTGATGTGGGAACTATTTCTAAGAAAATATAGAGCCTTGTCTTAGGAAAATATTTCTCCACACCCCTTTTTCCATTCTGCCCATTTTGCAAAGCTATTTTTAAAACCTGCCTAAATAATTCTCCTGGAAGAATCCAAGGCAGGGATAAGCTCCTTGACCCCTCCTACGTCCGAACAAGAGGGCATCTTCAACCAACTTCATTTACCCCTCCTAGAAAAATATCTCCACTTTGACCAGAAGTGTTTTTCAAAAACTTTGTATAGAACTTTGGTCGATTTTGCAAAAACTCTCTTCTGCAATCTGGTAGCCATCACCATTTGGCGCACGGGGATGTTCTCCTTTTTGCGTTTAGTGACCTGTGCGCCGAGATCGAAGCCAATGCCGCTTTTGGCATGATCTGGAACGCGTCGGCATCGGCATGGCCGTGCCCGCGGAGCGCCACCCGTTTCTGGTCGCCGGAGACGCGCGCGTATCCGCGCCCCTGCACGTCTCCCACACTCCCCGCCCTCCTTTGACCGTCCACGGCACACCCGCACGCACGCGCGCCGCCGCAGAGCCGCCAGCAGCTAGCCGACGCGCCGCCTGGCCACTGTGCACGACAAGCCCCGCTCGTCAGCGTGTCCGACGGCGCCGCGCATCCACTCCACCCCCGCCTGACGCGCCACGAGCCGTACTGTGCCACCGCCCCCGCGACACCGGTGTTGAACGCCACCAGAGAAGCCGCTCACCGGCCGAGCCACCTCTTTACTCCGGCCGCTCGCCGCGCCGCTATAAAAAGCCCCCCCAGCCCTCGGTGGAGACGCACACCTCCTCCTCTCACTCACACCTCACTCCCCTGCCCCAATCGTAGCTCGATGAGCACCGCAGCTCCGGCGATGGATTTGCCCTAGCCGCCTCGGCCGTGGACAAATTTCTCGCCAGAGAGGCTCTGTTCGTCGATTCCTCCAGCCAGTAGAAGCCTTAGGTGTAGACGGACCGATAGCCGTGCTCACCGAGGTGTAAGGTGCTCGGAATCGTCGGATTCATCCACGACCCGACGCCGGAGCCATAGAAGAAAGAGGGCTTTCCGCCCGAGCCCTCCTCGCCGCCCAAAACCTCGCTGCCGTGACACCCCCGTGCACGGTGAGCCTCCCCGTACCCTCCCCTAGCCCTAGCACCCCCTCCCCTGGCCGCAAACCCTCGCCGGAGTTCTTGCCGGCTGCTCCCGCCCGCGTTCTGTTCCCGCGCTGGGTAACGGTTCAAACGGAACCGGGGTCACTGGCCAGTGGGGCCCGCACGTCAGCGTTTTGAACATTATCCGAATCGTTTTTCTGTTTTGTTTAAAACTCTGTTTTTATTTATTTAAAAACAGAAACTTTGAAAGGGCATATCTCACTCAATTTTTGTCCAAAAATTACAAACTTTAGCTTGTTAGAAACTAAAGATAAATCTCTATCCAATGAAACCAAGATGGGTTGATTTGGAGTTTATTTGCTGATTCATTTCTTCAGTAGCATTTGGTAGGTTTTTAACACATATTTATTGATTTTAAATAGATTCTAAGGATCTTGAGGAGGAACCATCACCCTATCTTGTGGAAGGCACGATATCCACCACATTCCACGATTGCTGCATTTTGGAATTGCTCCATTTGACTTGGATGTTTTTGCACTCGTTCTTGCATTTAGGCGTTGCATATGAACACGTCATTTGCATTTGTTATATTGACATATGAATGTTAACAACCCACTAAAGACGACAAGTGGTGGATCTAGGCTTCATAGCTAAGAGCCCCCTGTCGGATCAATTGACTTTGGTTGTTTCATTGCTTGTGTTGGTATCATGACTGTTAACAACCCACTAAAGACGACAAGTGGTGGATCTAGGCTTCCTAGCTAAGAGCCCCCTGTCGGATTAATTGGTTTTGATTGTTTTCTTGTTTGTGGATTATTATGACTGTTAATAACCCACTAAAGACGATAAGTGGTGGGTCTAAGCTTCACAGCTAAGAGCCCCCTGTCGGTTTAATTGACTTTGGTTGTTTCCCGTTATATTGATATGAATAGGTGTATATGTTGTGATCACCATATTTACCTGTTGTTATACTAACCCTGTTTTGGTGATGCATTCGGAACCGCTGGTTTTGCATTCATTGTTGTGGAAACATCTTTTGGGAATGACCTTGATAACTTTGACTAAGAACTTAACCACCTCCCTCGACTAGATTGAGTCATCGGTGCCATTCACCAAACCTTTTTGCTCAGTCACGCGTCGACTGAAATGGGCGGACCTAGCTTAGTAGCATTATCGGGATCCCCTTTGATGTCACCCCTTGGTAAGTCTAGTCGGTTACCTGTGTGGTCGGGGCTAGTCTTGTGATAGTCCGGGGCTAGGCGTCGCTCATAGGTTGGGGACGTTGATGCACACGGTGGGTGTGTTGTTGGGAGACCCCAAGAGGAAGGTATGAAGTAGTGCAGCAGCAAGTTTCCCTCAGTTGTGAAACCAAGGTTATCGAACCAGTAGGAAATAATGAATTCCCCCGAGGTGTCAATGGCGCCAGAAAAATCTGCGACGTAAGGGCGCAAGAAAATGCTTCCTGGGGCGTAGGTGACGTGGAACCTGCACACAACACAATCAAGATACTTTGCCCCAACTTAACGGTAAGGTTGTCAATCTCACCGGCTTGCTGTAACAAAGGATTAAACGTATGTGTGGAAGAAAGATGTTTGTTTGCAGAAAGTAACAGGTTTGCAGTTTGTGGTTTATCAGATTAAAGAGAAGGACCGGGGTCCACAGTTCACTAGTGGTGTCTCTCCATAAATAATAATAACATTCATGCGGGTAAACAAATTACAGCTGGGCAATTGATAGAATAATGATGAGCAAACCAATGCATATACCAATGTTATGATGTTTAGTGTGAGATTCATTCGGGCATTACAACAATATACATAGACCGTTCCAAACGCATCTATGACTAATAATCCACCTTCCGGTTAACGTCCGCACCCCTTTCAGTATTAAGTTGCATGCAACAGATTATCGCCTTAAGCACTGTGTGTAAAGTAAGTAAGTAACATCATCCTTAGACAAAGTACTACTGTTTTATCCCTAATAGCAACAGTACATCTACAACCTTAGAGCTAGCTGTCACCACCCCAGATTTAATAGAGACATGAACCTACTATCGAGCATAAATACCCCCTCTTGGAGTCACAAGCATCTACTTGGCCAGAGCATACACAAGTAACGGAGAGCATGCAAGATCATTAAATAGCACACACATGATATATTATGAAGCAATAACTTTAGTACTCAATATTCATCGGATCCCAGCAAACACAACATGAAGTAGTACATAACGGTGATCTTGATCATGATAGGCAGCTCACAAGATCTAAACATGATAGCACAAGAGGAGAAGACAACCATCTAGCTACTGCTATGGACCCGTAGTCCAAGGGTAGACTACTCACGCATCAGTCCGGAGGCGGTCATGGCGACGTAGATGCCTCCGGTGACGATTCCCCCTCCCGGTAGGGTGCCGGGGAGAAGTTCTGATCTCTCCCGAATTGGTGTTGACGACGGCGGCGGCTCGAGACCCGTGGAGGAAAATATGAACACCGTGTTAGGGTTTTTAGTCTGGGGGTATATGTAGGCGAAAGGGCTAGGTCGGTGGCGCCCCGAGGGGCCCACACCTGGTCCTCGCGCGGCCAGGGGTGCTGCCGCGCGAGCACGTGGTGGCGCCGCCTCGGTGGCCCACTTCGTCTCGTGTTCGGCTTTCTGGAACGTTCCCGATGAAAAACTGACTTCAGAAAAGAAATCGTCCAATTCCGAGAATATTTCTTTAAGTACTTTTCTGAAACCAAAAACAGCAGAAAACAGGGAACTGGCAATGTGGCATCTTGTTAATAGGTTAGTCACAGAAAATGCATAAAACTATATAAAATGCATATAAAACATGTGATAACTTGGTATAATATAGCATGGAACATAAGAAATTATATATACGTTGGAGACGTATCAACATCACCAAGCTTAGTTCTACTCGTCCCGAGTAGGAAAGAACGATAAAAGAAGAATAATTTCTGAAGTGACATGCTTAAACACAATCTTGATCATAATATAATGTAAGGCTCATGTTATGAATGAAGTGACTGAAGGCAGTGATCTATAGTTTGGTAACAAATAGACAAGGAGTAAACAACTACATCATATAAGTAAAACTTTTCATGAATAGTACTTTCAAACAAGCATAAAAAAGATTTGCATAAGAGTTAACTCATAAAGCAATATTATCCAAGCAAAAGAGCATTGAAGCAACACAAAGGAAGATATAAGTTTCAGCATTGGCTTTCAACTTTTGAACATGTATATCATATAGATAGTTGTCAACACAAAGAAATATAACAAGTGCAATAAGTAAGCATATAAGAATTGTTGCACACAGTTGACACAAGTGTTTGCTTCGGGGATAGAAAGAAGTAGGTAAACTGACTCAACATAAAGTAAAAGATAGGCCCTTCGCAGAGAGAAGCAGGGATACAAGCATGTGCTAGAGCTTCTTAGTTTTATAGGTTTTTGAAATCATATAGAGAGCATAAAAGTAAGTTTTGAGCGGTGTTTGTCGTTGTCAACGAATGGTAATGGGCACTCTACCCCCCTTGTCAACCAGACTTTCTTAAGAGCGGCTCCCATGAAGGACGTTATTTCTACCCAAGGGCAGATCATCCCTCTTTTCTCTTTTGTTTACACATGTAGTTTAGAACTAGTATCATTGCTTGGCTGATTAGATCAGGGCAAAAATGTGAAGAGAATGCATCGGTTAAAGTTGTAATTAATTGGGACTGGGCACCCCATTTGCCAGCTCTTTTTACAAAGTTAATGGATAAGCGGTGTATATGCCACTAGTCCGGTTGGTGAAAGTCTGTCTAAAAGCAAATGACAAGGTTGATATCCATAACACCACATACTTCCTCATGAGCTAATATACATTGACACAAATAAGGGATAATAAATTTTGAATAAAAGGTAGCACATGAAGTATTTACTTGGAATGGCAGGAAATACCATGTAGTAGATAGGTATGGTGGACACAAATGGCATAGGTTTTGGCTCAAGGATTATGGATGCACGAGAAGCATTCCCTCTCAGTACAAGGCTTTGGCTAGCAAGGTTGTTTGAAACAAACACAAGTATAAACTATGACAACAAGACGTATATAAAAACATATTGCAAGCATTATAAAACTCTACATTGTCTTCCTTATTGTTCAAACACTTTAACTAGAAAATATCTAGACCTTAGAGATACCAAACATGCAAACCAAATTTCAGCAAGTTTTACGGTAGTTCCTCACTAATAGGTTTTAACTACATGATGTAAAAGCTTAAACATGATCTACTTGAGAGCTCAAAACAATTGCCAAGCACCACAACATGCAAGATAACAATCCATAAGAGCATGTATATCTTTCTTTATACCATCTACCACATTTAGCATTTTCTGTTCTCAACCAAACACCAATCGACTTATTTAAAAGATAAACTCTCCAAGTAATTAAACAATGAGATATGAGAGTATGATATAATAAAGCTAACAGCTCTAGCAAGAGATGCATGAAAAACAAGAGCTAGAAAGCATTGAAGTAACATAGAAGAATACTCCACAAATATAAGTGAAGAATACGAGTATTCATAAGAAAAAGCGGAGCGTGTCTCTCTCCCACAAAGGAATGCTAGGATCCATTTTATTCAGAGAATGAAAATAACAAAAACAAAAACAAAAACAAACCGACGCTTCAAGAAAAGCACATAAGAAGTGGCGGAATTAAAATATAGTTTCACTAGAAAGGACCTGATAGTTTGTTGATGAAGAAGGGGATGCCCAAGGCATCCCCAAGCTTTGACGCTTGAGTCTTCTTGAAATATGTTGGGGATGAACCACCGGGGCATCCCCAAGCTTTGGCTTTACTATCCTCTTGATCACATCATATCATCCTTCTCTCTTGATCCTTGGAAACTTCCTCCACACCAAACTTAGAGTAAACTTCATTAGAGGGTTAGTGCACGAAAAATTATGATATTCTGTAGGAACACAATTGCTACCAATGCTACTGGACATTAGCTACAGCCACTGATACTTCATAGGATAAAAAGATCCAATCAAAATAGCAAAAGAGGCATTGCAAAATAAATGGCAGAATCTGTCAAAAACATAACAGTCCGTAAAGACGAATTTTTTCGAGGCACTTAACTTGCTCAGATCAGAAAACTCAAAACTAATGAAAGTTGCATATATATCTGAGGATTACGCACAAAAAAGGACAGATTATTTGGATTTTTCTGTGAGGAGTTACGAATTAAACGGTGGACAGCAGAAAACTGTTTCTGCGCAGGAATCCAAATTTAGCATGAACTTTCAACTAGAGGCTTATCTTGACACAACAATGCAATAAAATAAAGATACAAAGGAATTGCTACAGAGGTAGGACAAGTCCTTGACACAAACAAAATAAAATAACAGGAAATAAAAGTGGGTTGTCTCCCATAAGCGCTTTTGTTTAACGCCTTTCAGCTAGGCACAGAAAGCAAAACCCAAGTGTTATCCAAATCAAGAACAGAAATCCTCTCAACTATGCATTGTATTTTATCTATATAAGGTTCAGAGTTTCCCTTTTCATTGCTTTTAGGTTTACTACATTCATCAAATGGGTTTTGAGGGACAATCCAATCAAAATTTTCTTTCAAGGCTTCATGCATAGATACAAGTTTAATAGGTATTGGCACTTTAATTTCCTCCCCCTTAGTAGGTTCAGTTTTACCCAATTTTTCAAGTGCATTAATAACATCTACACATGAGCCTAGCATATCAAAACGATCAAAGACTTTCCTAGCTTCTATAGCAACATCACCAAATTCATTAAGCAAGGTTTCCATAATAAAATCTTTCTTTTCAGCATTTTTAACATCATGAAGATTAAGAAACATTTGTTGTATTATAGGATGTAGGTTAACGAACCTAGCCTCTAGCATGTGAACTAAATAAGCTGCAGCAGTTTCATAATTAGGAGCAAGTTCTACTATGGATTTCTTCCTAAGATCCTTATGCTTACTAACATGATTAAAGAATTCTTCAATATTCTCCTATCCAATTATAGAACCACTACCTACTGACAGGTCTTCCAGGGTGTACTTAGGAAGCAACATTATAGCAAAAGTAAAACTAAAACCGAAATAACAACAATACTAAACCGAAATAAAAATAGTAATGCAAGTAACTATTTTTTTTTGTATTTTTGATATTTAAGCAAACAAGACAATAAAATAAATTGCAAGTAACTAATTTTTTTGTATTTTTGATATTAAGCAAACAAGACAATAATAAAAATAAACTAAGCAAGACAATAACAAAATAAAAAGATTGGATGTGAGAGACTCCCCTCGTAGAAGAATCTTCAAATCACCGGCAACGAAGTTGACGGAGGAGTGTGAAGGTCTTCAAAGGAATTCTTATTTCCCCGGCAACGGCGCCAGAAAAATGCTTGATGCACACGGTGGGTGTGTTGTTGGGAGACCCCAAGAGGAAGGTATGAAGTAGTGCAGCAGCAAGTTTCCCTCAGTTGTGAAACCAAGGTTATCGAACCAGTAGGAAATAATGAATTCCCCCGAGGTGTCAACGGCGCCAGAAAAATCTGCGACGTAAGGGCGCCAGAAAATGCTTCATGGGACGTAGGTGACGTGGAACCTGCACACAACACAATCAAGATACTTTGCCCCAACTTAACGGTGAGGTTGTCAATCTCACCGGCTTGCTGTAACAAAGGATTAAACGTATGTGTGGAAGAAAGATGTTTGTTTGCAGAAAGTAACAGGTTTGCAGTTTGTGGTTTATCAGATTAAAGAGAAGGACCGGGGTCCACAGTTCACTAGTGGTGTCTCTCCATAAATAATAATAACATTCATGCGGGTAAACAAATTACAGCTGGGCAATTGATAGAATAATGATGAGCAAACCAATGCATATACCAATGTTATGATGTCTAGTGTGAGATTCATTCGGGCATTACAACAATATACATAGACCGTTCCAACCGCATCTATGACTAATAATCCACCTTCCGGTTAGCGTCCGCACCCCTTTCAGTATTAAGTTGCATGCAACTGATTATCGCCTTAAGCATTATGTGTAAAGTAAGTAAGTAACATCATCCTTAGACAAAGTACTACTGTTTTATCCCTAGTAGCAACAGTACATCTACAACCTTAGAGCTAGCTGTCACCACCCCAGATTTAATAGAGACATGAACCTACTATCGAGCATAAATACCCCCTCTTGGAGTCACAAGCATCTACTTGGCCAGAGCATACACCAGTAACGGAGAGTATGCAAGATCATTAAATAGCACACACATGATATATTATGAAGCAATAACTTTAGTACTCAATATTCATCGGATCCCAGCAAACACAACATGAAGTATTACATAACGGTGATCTTGATCATGATAGGCAGCTCACAAGATCTAAACATGATAGCACAAGAGGAGAAGACAACCATCTAGTTACTGCTATGGACCCGTAGTCCAAGGGTAGACTACTCACGCATCAGTCCGGAGGCGGTCATGGCGACGTAGAGGCCTCCGGTGACGATTCCCCCTCCCGGCAGGGTGCCGGGGAGAAGTTCTGATCTCTCCCGAATTGGTGTTGATGACGGCGGCGGCTCGGGACCCGTGGAGGAAAATATGAACACCGTGTTAGGGTTTTTAGTCTGGGGGGTATATGTAGGCGAAAGGGCGAGGTCGGTGGCGCCCCGAGGGGCCCACACCTGGTCCTCGCGCGGCCAGGGGTGCTGCCGCGCGAGCACGTGGTGGCGCCGCCTCGGTGGCCCACTTCGTCTCGTGTTCGGCTTTCTGGAACGTTCCCGATGAAAAACTGACTTCAGAAAAGAAATCGTCCAATTCCGAGAATATTTCCTTAAGTACTTTTCTGAAACCAAAAACAGCAGAAAACAGGGAACTGGCACTGTGGTATCTTGTTAATAGGTTAGTCCCAGAAAATGCATAAAACTATATAAAATGCATATAAAACATGTGATAATTTGGTATAATATAGCATGGAACATAAGAAATTATAGATACGTTGGAGACGTATCAGACGTGCCGGAAAGTAGTTCAGCCTAAGACAAGGCCCGTCGGGCATGTCGGTGACTATACAGGGGGCATTCTGATCTTGTGGACCGCTGGGGAGTGTGCACCCGCCGCCAGGGATGGTTAAGTACTTCGGTACCGGCGGGACTATTGTCCACTCCAGCGTCTGTTGTTGCGACATCTCGAGAGTGTATCTAGATACTAGCCTAGTCCAAAGGATACGGGACAAGTTTGGGTCGAGTCACACTTAGAGTCAGTCTTGTCACGGGGAAAACTTTGCAAATGAACTTGATAAGCTATGTGAGACTCGTGGAGTCTAAATGTGGCGCCAGAGTTGGCGAGGGGCTAGGAAGCCCGGAATCGGGGAAACTTACCATGAGATATATGTTGTGCACACTGCTCCTCGGTGTCATATTTAAGCCCCAATGATAAGTCGGGACTCGTTGTTCGTTTGATTGATGCTGTGCTAGATTATTCTATCTTGCTTTATCTATGCCATATATGTTTAGAACAATGCTATGCTACTTTCCGTACTTATGCCATGCTACTTTCCGTACATATGCCATACCATATAGATAGTCATGTGTGTCGTGTGGCTGATGTCTTGCGAGTACATGCAATGTACTCACCTTGCTAATTCTTTGGTCAGACCCTGCGTCGCCAGTCCCGGAGTACCCGTTCTACGAAAACTAGGATCAAGTATTCCAGGCAGAACCCCGTGGAGTCCGCCCGCCGTACTACGCTTCCGCCTACGCTTTCCGCTGCATTAGTCCTTAGCTCCGACGACCAAGAATAATGTACAAACTGTTGTGTGCGCCGTTGTGCCTTCCTCCGGAGCCACTCTCGTGAGTCGTGTTTTGTATAATTATTCAAACCTTGTATTTGGTCTTATCTTTAATATCAAGTGATCGTATACTAGTGTTTCTGGGACTAGTATACGGGACTAATCCGGTCTTTAGATCGGGGTGTCACACTTATACCCTACAGCAACCTGTGATGTAGCAGTAGCACTACTTTGTGTTTGCATGCACTTGCAATCCTGCATCAATAGGTTGTTGATGATCCCCATCGTATTTTAATACACAAGATGTAATCTAACCCAGCTCATTATCACTTCAATTCTGGAAAATTGCATATTCATAATGACAGGTACCTGTACTACTAATCTATTTGGTAGTTGTGATTTTAGATCCGTCAAGGTATGCATAGGTAATCTTTAGAATCGTCTCTGAATCTCCACTAACAAATGAGTCAATTTTAATTCTTTTAGATAATTCAGGTTCTCTAAATTCTAAATTTACTCTCCAGGGACCAGTTTTATGTGCCAGATTAAAATGTACGTTCGCTGACTGTATATTCCTGCTATCTATCCTGATATCTCTTGGTGACTGCCACACTATTGGTAATTGGGATTACAACATTGTAGAATTTGCCTCTTGAGTTACTGGCATTTTAAATTTGGTTGAACTTGAAGTCTATCATGTGTGGACAGCACAGAGCCATTACTGATGCTTTCCGTACCAACTTGATACAGTTAATAATTGTCAGGCACTAGAGAAGTTAGAATTCGACCGCATAGAGTTTTTTTTGTCCAAAAGCATTGTAGTTAATTAACCGGTGGAAAACATTACAAGTAGGATCCTAAATGTTTTATAGTGAATTACACCATTTTCATATAATGATGTTCTTTTATTTTGGATGTTTCATGTGGGCATGCACTGATTTTCACTTACAAGGAAGGATTAGAAGTAGCTTCTTTGCATGTGGGTATTCGTTTGTGGGCATAAATTCTAGATGATATACATTTTCTTTTGAGTTGTTTTCAGGTCCGAAGTGAGGAATTTTTTTGTTGCAAAAGAAATATTTTTCTCACACCACGCTGAAGACCTTCAAGGAGATGGAGACCCTGTGCATGAGCACACGTTCGACTCAAAATCTCAAATGACCTCAACGCCTCCACTGCCACCAAAGACGAGCAGAAGCAGAGTGAGTTTGCCATAAAAGTATCCAACTATGCCAATGTCATCCTCGTGGCTTCAAGGTGTTTGACCTATTGCTTTCCCGTGGGCATGATGTAAATGTCACAGTTGGGTTGTGCTTATACCATTCGCATTTAGGGCCGCTATTTTGATTTGATAACCAACGTGGTTGGGTGTGTGGATGTTGTTCTAGGAGACTATTGACCCTACAAGTGTTGTGCTTCTTTGGGTCTATACCACTATAAACAAAACATGCAGGTAACTTCCTAAATCTTTGTAATTTTCATCGGTGATTTGGTTCTTCTCTTCATAAGTTAATTTGAGATTGAAGTGGTTGATAAAAGAATGGAAACTAAGTTTATTCTGTAACATATGAAAGTGATGAATATTGAGAAATGTCTTGCTGCTGCCATTTTTCATTAGACATCCTACTCAATTACATGTTGTACTAATTTTCTGATTTTTTATATCGATGGACATGTGCTCAAACTGAAGAGGCCTCTTCGTTGAAACCACCTTTTGCTTCATGCTCAGATGGTACGGGTTTCAGATTTGCATGTAAAAGACTGAATCTTGCCAGTGGGTTGCGTGTATAAGACTTAAAAGGTATAAGACTGAAATTTACAGCCTTTTTGGTGAGAATAAGCATGCGGAAAATAAATACAAGTTACGAATACTTTGGTGTATTCATATAGCTTAGCCTGTAAACGTGATTTATATGTTTCATATCTTTTGACTGGTGGTGACTTAATTTTTTTTGAACTTCGTATGATACAAGACTGTTGGTAATTATAGTGAGAATAAGAATGCAGACAAATACGTCCAGATAGTGCATTGTTTTGGTGAATTTCCGTAGCTTAGCACGTGAAATATGTAAGTCTTTGCATACCTTAGAAAGTGAAATATGTAAGTCTTTGCATACCTTAGCACGTGAAATATATAAGTCTTTGCTAGAGTCTTATGACATAGAATTATCTTGCCTCTATAATGTGTAATGTATCTCTGGAGACTCCATTCCAAGTTTATTTACAGTCAATGGAGGTGAAGTTTTCTAAAAAAAGGAAAGGCTTAAATTTTGAATATAGTCTACCAACAACAAAAAATAATAGCATGATGATATTTGTCACTTAAGATACACACGTGCGTTGCATGTGCACGATTACTAGTAATTGAAAAGCCCCTTAAAAAACGAACAGACTAACTAACACTGGAGGTACCGAGGTACTGGATCAAGCCACAGCCACGAAAGGGTCTGCGGGAGCGAATACCTCCCGACCTTTGAGGCAACTAGGACAGAGCCTTTTGCCACCAGGCCACATATAGGTGCTTAACTGGCCCATGTGCTCGTATCCGCAAGGCTTGGATTAGCAGGACGTTGCCACCGGGCCATGAAGATGTTTCTTAGATGGCTGTTCTTCCTCCACTAAAAAAAAACACATTATTCTAAAAAAAAAAGCACATTAGTTGGTCTTCCCCTAGAATAAAGGAGAAAAATGAGGCTTGCTCTTCTCACCCTAAAAAAACAAAACGATGGCTGTTCTTCTTCCCCATCAGCTGAAGTGAGGAACGCGTGGACAGAACTTGAGCTCTCATCACCATCTATGGCCAGGACACACATATATTTACAACTTTACGTCTTTATACTGCTGAAAAAAAGATGGACGGTACGGCCTCAGAGCCTAGCTTCCCTACAGATTCACCCTGCTTTTCTTTTCGATAGAGAGCATTTCATAAAACTCAAAATTTAGCACCACGCTGGTACAATCCAAGAGAACTGTTAGGACATACACAGCCGCAAAAATCAAAACTAAAATAAAAGAGAATGGCGTATAACAAGATAACATGAAGATCTCGACGAAATCCTTCAACTTCATCGCTGATTTTAAATGGATTATCTTCCAGGATGTAGATCTTGGTCAGTAAACGTGTACTTGGGTAAACAAATAAATTAAATAAACACGTACTTGGACAAATTTTGATCAGGTTCTCTTATAGTGAAATTTCAGGGTGATCAACACCGTTTTACTCTTTTTTATATAAAGGAATTTATTACTTAAGTAAGCATTACACCCGGCCGCTGCATAAAAATGCATACAACCTCAAATCCACCGTTCCAAAAATTGAGAGAATCGGCTTAGCACAAATTACAACCATAAAAGGGATCATCTAAGTCTCTGGAGGACCAATTCGCCTATCAAGCGACCATCCATGTCGAATAAAAATATCCCTCACCACCTCTTTCAGTCGTGCACATGCCTTCATAAACAGGTCTCGAAACGCCGGCCGTTGTAATGTGGACCACGAACGGAGAATACCTGTGCACCGGTAGAGAAACTGCAGACGAGAAAACTTTTATGATTAAAAACCTTGTCATCTTTACACAACCAAAACGACCATATGTGGACCACGAACGGGAAACCTGCCGTATTTGACTCTTGGAACAGTACAGGAAACACCACATGAATCAACCAGCAAGGATGGTATATCTTCCGTTGCACGCCGACTATTGCATGAAAGTCACAAGCGTACAATAAACATGCATTTTGTAAAATTGTAAGGGAAAATAAGATGAATGGAACATGTACTTTACATGTATGCATATTTCCAAGCGCCACACGGATGTATTTCCAAGTGTAGTACTCACTCCGTTCCGTAACGTAGGGTGTATAGTTTTTTGAGAAAAATTCCAAAATATAGGGTGTATTGCTATTTAGTAGAGATAATGTTTGTCTTCAGAGTGACTTTTCGGGTGCCACTCTTCCAAGTGACTTTTTAGGGTTTGTCTCGCGGGTCTGGGTGATGCTTTGGGAGTCGACCTAGGAAAAACAAATAGTGCGCCTAGTCTTTATCCGGATGACAACGTTGACATGGGTTTTTGTTTCGATTTTTTCGGTACTCCCACCGGAAGCGCCTACTTCACGACCTGTGCGGGAGCGATTCGCTCCCGCACAGAGTAAGGGTTAGGTGGGCCGGCTCGCAAACTATTCGCTCCCGCTTCTTTCCTCTGTCTATTTTTTTTTCTGTTTTTCCTTTCCAGTTTTTACAGAAAAATAACATGATGAAAAAAGGAAAACAACAAACTTGTTTTTAAAAAGTAATTCGAATATGAATATATTTTTATTTAATATAATTTTTGAATGTGAACAAATTTTTTAATTTGGAAGATATTCGCATATGAACAATTTTTGAATGTGAACAAATTTTAAATTTGAACATTTTTTAAATCTGAACATTTTTTAATTTGAATAATTTTTTAATGTGAATAATTTCGAATTTGAATATTTTTATATGTGAACAATTTTTTAATGTGAACATTTTCAAATTTAAACATTTTTTAATGTGAGAAAAAAAATCATGAACGGAAAAAGTCTATGAACAGAAAAAAAATTAAGAGAAAAGAAATAAAAAGAAAATTTACACAAAATGATGAAAATATTAAAAATTATAACTGAAAAAAGAACGAAAAAACATCCAAAAAAAATAAAGAAAAAAAATAGAAAGAAACTAAAACAGGAAAAACAGAAATAGAAAAAACCCAGATCGGAGAAAGAAAGGGTATAACTGTTGGGCCGGCCCATGAAGCGCGTCGGGATGTGCGTGCACTATTAGTGCACGACCTATTCGTCAAATAGGAATTGCCACTCCCACCGGTCCATAGAAAATGTGGTGGGAAAAATAACGAGACACGTTAAACTCGTACACATGCCTTTCGACCGATTTCGTGGATCGAATGGAGTACCACTTAGCGGTATCTATATTACTCCCTGCGTTCCAAATTAGATGACTTCCATTTGTTAAAAAGTGGATGTATCTAGACTTATAACATGTCTAGATACATTCATTTTTATACAAATACAAGTCATGTAATTTAGAATGGAGGGAGTATATTTGTCTATATTATATTTGGCTACTTTGTAAATCGAAAAACTGGTTTCAGAGAACCCGATACGGTTTACGTTTTTCAGGGATCTGCTAGAGATGCTTCTAATCCCGGCTAAGCATTTCCGTTGTCTGTCTTTGCCTTGTGCACTCGGTTGTCTGTACTCAATCTTGCATATCAATGAATCTAGCAGAAAGCAAAAGATTTGCCTGCTCCGTATAAGGTGAAGTAGAGCAAAAGGATTGCTGGAATCAGAACCTGACACAAAACACCGATTATCCAGATCATACCGAACTATATATACCCTTTAATTTGTCCTGCTGATGCGTGCGTGCTCCTGGACTTGGAGCAGAGTATCTACTGTACATGCTTGAACTTCATACTCCTTCTGGAGCATCATCCTCAAGAACGCCGCCGCCAGAGCTAGAACTCTGCACATCCCCATGCTCCAACTCTGCACATCCCTGAGTTCTGACGAGCTAGCCGCACGCCGCACGCGTGGATCGCAAGCGCAAGCGCACTATCTCGCTCGCATACGTCCAGTACATAGGTCACTCTCATGCCTCTGGTCACCACTAAGCACAGCGGTAAAAATCGAATTTGCGTCTGAAGTCAGAACAGAAATTTACTCCCTCTCGCTCGATACTTGGTTATCGCTAGCTTCGCTTTCGTCTACCCCGCCCCGGTCCGGACGAGACGACGCAGCTTTCCACAGCTATTAATCACCGCCGCGCTTGCCCGGCGCCCCTTGGCGACACACAGGAGGCGCGCAACTGCGATCGATCGATCGATCGATGCTACTCGGCGGGCTGTAGTCCTGCTCATACGAACGTCTGACGAGGACGGATCAGCTCCCCCGTCGCGTTCATGGCGGTTGATTGATTCCTCCGTCTTGGACGGGCAGGTGACGGGTGTCAATTAAGGCGGTACCTGGTGCAGATGCCACTCCGGCCAACAATGTCCAAAGAACTAGGTACACGACGTATGACGATCGATCGATCGATGATCAAAGCGATCCCTCCATTTCTCTTCCCGGATTAATCAAAGCAAAAGAAGTGGCACTAGTTGCTTTGGATGATCTGGCGACACATAATCACCGGAATTATCAAGTGCCCAGTGGTTAGTGGGAGCTCCTCGCTCCCTGGCGTCCGTCCGTGCATGCATCAGCCGACTGAGTGCTCTCTACTTAACTAATATGCGATGCGATCCTAGTTTGCTTGACCTAAGATATTAGTTCATTCTGGTTTCACAATCCTCAACCCGGCCAGTGATAGTTGCTCTCGGTGACCTGGCAACACATAATCATCTGAATTATCAAATACCCAGTGGTTAGTTAGCTGTAGCTCCTCACTCCCAGGCACCAATCCGTGCATGCATGATGCATCACAGTGTGCTCTCTACTTAATTAACCTAATCTCCCAGTTGCCCTAAGATATCAACTCATTCTGGTTCCATCAGCTCTATCTTGCACCACTCGATCTGCTAGCTACGCTACGCAACAAAGAATTCCTGCCAAAAGTTCGTTCCAAAGCGCAGAGTTGTTTGCATTGCCACTTGGACTCGGGGTCCCGACTCTCCCAAGCGTTAGCTTCACTCGATCCCACAAAACGTTAACGAATGCTAGGCGCCACTTGCAAAGGTGTCACTTTGGAGTGCAGAAACCTTCTACCATACTGCTTGCAGTTGCAAACGGGATGGCATGGCAGCATTGTCAAGTTTGGGCAGGAAAACGACGACCTAGCTACCGTACGTGATTGGTGCTGACTCGGACGTGTCCCCATAGGGCTAGGCTAGCTAGGTAGTACTACGTACTACTCGTACAACTTGTAGTACACGAATTATAGAGTGAATTTTCGTTTTCCAACAAAGAGCAGATCGCAGAACTCTTCCTTAATTTTCAGTTTCATTTTCCAACTAAGAGCAGGGGCCCCAACTTCGTACCACAAAACTTTACCAGTAGGGATGGCAGTGGGATACTGTAGCAAATAGACCCGAGGTTAAGTTTTGATGCCAACTTCATAACAATTTCATTGATCTTCCTTTGGGGAAGGTGTTTTGCGGTTGTACTGTATATTGGTTCGGAAGGACAAGTCCTGTTGCTGTGGCTGACCTGTTTAATGTAAGTGGGCTCCGAACTGAATTCACACCCGCATTTTCTTCCTTTCTAACTAATTGGTGTATGATTCTCAAAAAAAAAAAACTAATTGGTGTATGGCATGTCTGATTAGGCCTTTAGTTCAATATATAAGCTGGATTATTTAAAGCTATCCAGCGTCAACCATGTATATCTTTTGAATTGTGATCCTGTTCCTGTGTAAGGATGCTGGCTCGTAATGTACAGTTCCTTTAGCAAGTAATTGTTTTGCGAAGAAAATTCAGCATCAAGATATAAACCATTCAGTTCAGCTGAACGAGTTGTGAGGAGGTCTCAAACCTATTTAGAGGTTTGCACATCCCGTTACAGTTCAATACCTTGAACGGTCGCTTTCGTTTTCTTCATGTTCTCACAAAGATTTATTTGTTGAGAAATGCTCCGGTGCTTTCCGGAAAAACATGTTGCACGAATTTTAAAGCAAATCGATGGCTGCGATTAGGGGTGAGGATTAAGGGTGTCAATCTCACATGGTTAGTACTCCTCTTAGATCACTTTGTGAACCTAATCATAGCCGTTGATACGCTTTAAAATTCGTGCAACATGTTTTTTTCGGAAAGCACCGGAGCACTTCTCTTATTTGTTAATGGCACGATTTACTTAAACTTATTGCTTTAAGAGTTGTGTGAAAGAACTAAGCATCATAGAATTCATGGACATATATAAAATAGATCAAACAAAGCATTAACTTTGAAGCCGAGTATAAGCAATTCATGGTTTGTCGTTTGAGAACCTACCTCTGCTTGCATTCACTCTAAGCTTTCAGTTTATTTGTTGTACTTGTTTTCTTTATTGTAGGTTTATTATTTCTAGTCAAACTTAATAGATCATTTCATATAATGAAGAGTTATACACTTGTTCAATTAGCACTATATATGCAAATCAAAAAAAAAACACCATATGTGTAGAAGATCATACCTTTATCATAAATAACAAGTACAGTAGTATTCACCTAATGGTAGATCTAACAAATTTATCACTCATAAACTGAAATAACTTCACTCATTACAAATGTACGAAGCTCATTGGGTAAGAACCATCTGATCCCCTGCACATTGAGAGTTGAAGTTGCAACCTATTGTGCAAAACTGGAAATAAACTGAACACAATTTGCAAAAAAAAAAAATGCCATATGTGTAAAAAATGATGTCTTATAATCTTCCCAAACTTAGTCCACAATAATCACGAATTATATAGAAAACAAATGAATATTTCAGGACGGGAGACAACCATGGTGAAGAGATGATGAGGTTGGGATGATGGTACATACTCCCCCCATCCACAATTACATGACTTCGTTGCTTTTCCTTCTCTAACTTGATCAACAAACTGAATAATAATACATGATAATTACTATATCATAAAGTTTATATCATGAAACTTTATGCGGATATATTTGATGGTATAATTTTTGTAGCGCATAACCACAAAATTATTGGTCAAATTATTTGAACCTTAATTAGATTAGATGGATGGAACAGGGAAGAAAAAACAGAGAGGTCGAATTTAAGATGCCGCGAATGGATGATAAAAAAGTTAAGACAACAAACTTTTGGCGCAAAGTTTTGGTGATCTCTCTTTTTTAACGGTTGTGATCTTTGATGGTTATAGAAATCTTTTCAGTACAGAGCGTATGATCACGGATTCTAGCAGCTTAGTCCTACGCATAATGAATCAGCCAACATGCACAAAATGCATTGTTTCTAGCCACGGAATAGGAACAAAGACACCACAACTTGGAGACGAAAAGTTCAAACAAAATAAAGCGCTTTCCGATAGCCATGGCCTTTTGTCTCGCTCAACGTATCCATAATGCCTGGCCTATGGCTGCCACAAAGCTTGCAAGAGGGTGACACCATTTATGCTTTTTCGTAAAGGGCAAAGAAAATAGGGGGACGAAAAAACACCTATTGGAATCATGGTGAAGTTACGCTGGCATGACTCCTTCCAATAGAGTTCAAATCATGTACTCTTGTTTACACATATGCTCTCTTTATTTAAACATAAAAAATGATTTTGAAAATAAAAACCGAAGACATAAACTGTGGTGCTATTATAAGTTTCTTTTTTACGTGCAGACCACAAAAATACTACTCCTCCCCCTCCGCCAAATAAACCTCCCGTGGCGCAAGCGACGGCGGGGCATCTATTACCCGCGTTCATGGAGGGTCTCGTGGGGCGGCCCGGTTAGGCGGTGGTGAAGTGTGGACTTTGTCCGGTGGAGCGACGATGATCCATGCGGGCGACAGAGGTGTCATATTGTCCGCGGTATTCCGCACTAGCTGGGTTGGCCGGTGGCAGTGTGGTCGTGGAGTGGGGGCGGTAGGCCTAGATCTGTGCCTACTGGTCAAGATCTAGGCCGTAGACTGGTGGGCCTGATCTGGGACTTCTTTGATGCGCACAGAGCATGGCTCGACTTCGGATTGGAGGCACTGTGACTGTCGTGCATGTCGTCCTCTGTTGTCATGCCCTCTTTATCGTTCGAGGATGCGGGATCGAATATCCGCTTTGTGAGGTGCGTTGAGTCGTTGACTCACAAGAGCACGTTCTCGGACGCTGGAGCGAATACCCTCGTAGGTGTTATGCGCGTCTGGCTCCCTAAGAGCGGCGTTTTGTGGTGTATTTGGTCGTGTGGATGGCGAGAAGTGAGCGGCGAAGGACCCTGGTGTTGGCGCTGCTTCGGCAATGGCGGCTCCCAAATCGTGTTCTTGAGTTCTGTTTAGGTGCAACATGGTACATGGGTGTGCGTGCGTGTACTGGGGGTTTGATTTTGGGCAAAAGACCACAGCTTCTGCGCCAGAGACAACAATACCTCTGAGTGTCGTGGCCTTTTTAGGGTGTTGTTGTGGCAATCCGCACAGCCACGTCACCTGCATTCTCTGGGTCGTCTGATCGCTCAGGTTGACGTCTAGGATGGTGCCACGTCACCCCGTGCACCCTAGATGCGCCTTTGCATGCTTCTACAGTGCGCGCCCGCCTCTGCGCCGTCCGATCCAGATCTGACGGTTCGCGTGACCTTTTTGCGAAACAATCCCTGATGTATCCGGAATTTATGAATCAGTCCTTCGTATAAATACTTGACCTCAACCCTAGAACCCAGAAACAGCCTCATTTCCCCTCCCCCGTCTCCCCCGGATTGGCCATCTCCGGCCCGCTGCCGCCGCCGCCGCCCGCAGCCAGCTCTCCGGTCACCTCCAGCCCGAGCCTCAATACCTCCTTATTTTCCCCACTGCCTCCACCTTGCCGTCGTCGCCGCCTCATCGCATCCTTGTGCGTGTTCGTCTCCTGGTTCCCGTTGCTCCTCGTCACGCCTCTCCTCCACGACAACGTGCTCACGTGCACGTATCGCGTCAGGATTCTGGGTGAAAATTGTTGTGTCCACTTCGGTCTCTATGGAGGCAACACTTTGCATTGTCACCTTCTGGGTGCGTCATCATGGAGCTCACATACCGATGAACGCGTCTCATCGTCACCGAAAGCTCGGATCCTGTCTTGACACCCCTTAGGCTTTGGCCTAGGGCGATCTCCGTGGCCTTTTAAGTTTTGCACATTTATTTTGTCGTAACTTTACTTGGTCCTCGCTTGTCCACTGGCAGGATCGGCGAGCAACGACCCAGATCGAGAGGGCGGGGGGGCCTTTCTAGCGACAACTTGGTGTAGGGTGCGATCATGTCCAGTGGTGTCCTACGAAGGCGTGGTGTGTCGTCCATTTGGTAGTCTCTGGTGACTCTTGAGGGGAGTGGCTACTCGTCTCACTTTGTATCGATTCGGCTGTCTGATTTTATTTATAAATTTTCTTAGCCTTTACGGGTGAAATGTGTGCCATCTATGCATTTTTCTTTTGTCGGGAAAGCAAAAAAAAAAATGAGATAGAGACATTAAAGTGACAGTGGCAATTGGGAGCGAGTGAGCTACTAGTTGAGTGGGTGACAGAACGTGAGAAGGTGTCGAGTGCGTGGACAACTGGACGATGCTTTGGGGCCTGAAACTTGTGGTTGGGTGCAAGTGCGTCCAATGCAACGGACCACTCGTGACATATCGGGGTACTGCTGGCTGGACGTGCTGAGTGCCGAAGATCGACTATGCCAGACTTCCAGTGTGATATGAATGCTGCACTTATCAGTCTTGAAAGAATACGGTGTACTTATATGCAGAGTCGGTTTTGCTCCATTTCGACGAAAAAATCAAGTCATTGGTTCCAAGTTTAGCATATTACGGACACAGCAACTGCTGCTGCAACTCAGCGCCTGGAGAAGCTTCGGTGATATATAGAAGTAGATATATATATATATATATATCAAATTCTACTGTTTGCTACTAGTAATTTTTCTGTCACTGAGTTTCTGAATGTTGTTGGTTCCTACTTAGTAGGAGTATTCGGTTGTCTCATCGCTTGATTATTCCGAAGAAGCGCAAGAACACACTGGCAAGTGGCAACTAGTGGTACGTACTGTTTGCTGAAAACTGCTTCGGTTGTGTGTTGAAAGAGCGCTGTTGGCTTGCACTTGCACTGCTAACAGATAGAGTTGTTTGACTTCTACTTTATTTATCAGTGACATGTTGTGCAAGTGTTAGCCCAGTGAGCGAGACTGCTACACTGCCGTTCACGAGACTGGTCGATTAATTACAGTGAGATTCAATTGTGTTTTACTTTCGAGCGGCCGGGCGAGTACCCTCTCGAACGGGTAAAACAACAGTGACTGCACATCACCAAGACTTCAGTTACAGTGTGCAAGATAAGATTGTGGTTTGTGAAGCAATGCAATTGATTAACCAATATAATCGATCAGTAAGGGAGTGGAGTACTATAGTAGGAACGAACAAACTCAGAAAACGGATTCCAGCTCCAAGTACAATTAATAAAAAGCTAGGTAGAAGAAGTATGAGTTGTGCTGTCTGAAGTGTTGATCGATCAGTGCCACTGGTTATATTTTAGCCGTACGAGTAATACATGCGTAGGAGCGCCGCCGAGAAAGTGAGAACTCTGCTGCTGCGCGCGCTAGATCGATGAAATAGCTAGGAAGATGCGCGACGATCGATCGATCGATATCCGGCCTCGATCGTGCTGGATCGGTGGTCACGCCGCCGCCACCGTGCCGCTGGTGTCGGTCTTGCTGGAGCGGCCGCGGCTGGTGGGCGGCGCCGCCGGAGACCTCGCCGTGCACTTGTCCTTCCACTCCTCGTGCGTGATGTGCTGCTGCCGGCACTCCAGGCTGCAGAACGCCGCCTCGCCCCTGCAAGTCGTACGCACGCCAGCAGCACAAGCAACATATCAGTACTAGTTTACTGCTAGTGGTTGGTCTACTTGGGCGCCATGGATGGATGCACGTACGTCGCGTGCGTGCAAGATCGGACGTGAAAACTTACTTGTACATGAAGGTGTCCTTGCCGGGGCCGAGGAGGCGGCGGCAGAGGCCGCAGTGCCGGAGGAACGCCGCGGTCTCGACCTTGGAGTAGTCGGCCGAGTTCCGCCGGAGCCCCGCCCGTGCCGGCGCCGCGCGCGCGCGGTACGCGGCGATCCAGTCCCGGCTCGGGGGGCCAGGACCACCGGCCGTGCCGCTGTCGGCGCCACCGCCGCCGAACGCCGCCAGCCAGTCCTGGCCGCCGTCGGCCTGCTCCACCGTCGTCTTGACCTGCTCCTCCTCGTCCTCGTCCTCCAACACCACAGACAGCACGGACGGCGGCTGGAACTCCGTCAGGCTCGTCGTTCGCCTCATCGGGTTGTTGCAGGCCATGCACAGCACAGCAGCTACGACGATTACTCCCTTGATCGCCAACAAATCAAGAACCCTCCACTCTTAGTACATGACCCGCTCTAGCACACGTACACCAGCAAAGTTCGCAAAAGACACGAGGAAGCGGAGCTGGGAAGAGGGGACGCGGCGGCCATGGAAGTGCGGGCGCGCGTGAGCGTGTGGAGAGGAGAAGAAGAGGAAGGAGAAGTGATCCGCGAGAGGGTGGGAGCGAGGAGTGGGGGGAGATAAAAGAGAGGGAGAAAGGATCTGGGCCGTCGGATGGGGCCCATGACCGATCGGATCCACGTCAGCCTGCGCACTGATTGTTATTCCCCTGGCCCCTGGGCCCTGGGCCCTGGGCCGCTTGTGGTCGCGGCTGATTGCTGCGCGTTTGTTCGCATCCGGGCAGCCCGGTCGGGGGCCTGTCGTCACGTCTCGTTCGCCGAATTTATTACGATTCCCGCCCGGTCACCTGTTGTTGGCAAGTTTCATTGGCTGGTTTTTGCTACTAGCAGTAGGAAAGGAGGGTGCATTATTGTTTGTTGGCTCGTGTGTGTCATCGACAAGTTTCTTTTCTTCCGGAGGAGGATAAAAGAGAGCATGTGTGTGTGTGTGATTCAGCAGCTCGATGCATGAAAGCTGAGTTTGTGGTCGGGTTTCCTGGCGATCCTAGAGACCTAGACATTATATATTTCTTTTACTTTCTCAAAGAGAAATACTACATGCATGAAGTACACGAGGAAATACATGAGTGCAATTAAAAAAAACGGGTGCAGACCTCCGACCTCTGTATCAAAATGATGCACACAACCCTTCGTATTTTATTAAAAAGTTTCATAGGTTTAACAGTTTACACATCACTGATCATTCAAAGTGGATATAAAGATCAACCACTTACACAAAGAAGCCATAAACATTTATTCTTCTAGGATGTTATCGCCCACCCGGACAGAAGATAGCCCGTACAAACGTCATGCGCGTACATCCTGTATTCATGAGACCAAACTGTTCTAAAAAAAAGTACCACATATGGATCCAATAAATCGTCTTCTTGATAAGCTGCAAATAATGAGTAGAAAATGTTTTGTGAAAAACAATATCATTATGGTAGTTCCAAATTTCCTAAAGAATGACCGAGACACCAATCCTAATACAAGCTTTGTTAACTTTGTCTACCCATTCAACCGGCCACCAAACATATTCGGTACACTAGTTCGTGGGTAGATACTGAAAGTAAAATGCACAAGCCTCCAAATATCTCGAGCAAAAGTGCATGAAATAAACAGGTGCTCAACAAACTCATGTGCATTGCATAAAACACATTTCTTACATCATGTCCATTGCCGCTTAACCAAATTATCTTTTGTCAAAAGTTCTTTTCGATGTAGAAACCAAATTAAAAATTGATTTTCAAGGGATCTTCAATTTCCACAAATATTTTCTCAAGAAATACATGAGTGCCAAACAACATGTTGCACATGATGGGCAACATGCTATGGTCGAGCTCAGAGTTGGTACACGTGATGGATTCGTGTCCTTGTTCCTCGATGACTTTCGACTCCATGGAATTTAACTAAAAGGATAGCCAAGCTACACCGAAAGAGCCCTCCACCGTCGAACGCCACTCCGATGCCAGAGGCCACCAACCTCCACGAAGAGGAAGGTGGGCGGTGCTGGAGGATGACCAGTGCGGCACCAGAACCTTATATGTGTAGTCATGGTCCAGTCTCTCACATGATTGTCTATCCGATTTGTGTTTTTTGGCGAACATGCAAAATCCTTGCGTGTTAGTCTTTTAATAGAAAGAAAGGGCTACAACGTCCGCGTCATCAGAAAAATGTAGTTACAATTTACAAGAAGGGGTGGCATGCTACAGTATTTTTAAAAAGTATATATTAATATCACTGAGATACCAATTGCACCTAGCCTCTACAACAGCTAAATACCCTTTTTCTACGAATCAACGGCTAAATACCCTAATGGCATTACAATTGCACACAGTAAAAAAAGAAACTAAAAAGAAAGGTCCCGCTATAAAGTTCGAGTACTTGGAGTAGCAACACAACTACCACCAAGACAACACCTGATGTCCAAGTTCTCCAAAATTAGCAATGCTTTCAAGAAGGAAACAATGCTCAAGAGCGCCGTCACCCCGATCATAATCTTGGTTTTTACCCTGGAGATATTCTCTGCTCTCAAAACAATGCTTTCAACAAGACTATTGCCAGACAGACCCAATAAGGCCAAACCATAGATTTTTTTCTGAAAGGTAAGACTTTAAACTTCATCTGTGCTGTTGACCCCACTTACATACCATTGCTGACATTCCTGAAACTCCAAGCACGTTCCTCATCGATGTAAAGGCTCCAATCACCACTAACTGGTCCTCCAATCTTAGTTTTCATGACATTTTCCGTCTCTGACTTATATCATGGATTTGCACATGATGACAATAGAAGCAGAGCTTCATGTCGCACCCTACGATGCGACCGAATCCCATCCGATCTAGCAGCCTAGGCATAAACACCCATGGGAGATCGTCGGTGGAGCTTTCGAGAACCCGACAGGACATGCGTCATGCAGATTTTCGCCTTGTCGCAAGAGGAAAGGAACCACCGTTTTTATTCAATCGGAGCCTCTACGCAACAGGTCTACCACATATTACAACCCAAAAGGAAAAACATACTGGCGAACAATGCTAGCAGGACTACCTCTAAATCTGTCCCAGGCTCCCGGCCTCTATACCTCTAGAGAGCTTCCAAAGCTCAATCTCTTCTGCTATCGGATGACAAACGGTGCTAAACACTTCCGCTGATCGCTCAAAAGCCCTGACGTTCCTCTCTTTCCAGAGTGACGAGACAATCAGAAGGACCAAGGAATGGAAGCCTTTCCGAGCCCGCGGGGGTGCGCGTCGCCGCGCTTCCGGCCACCATTCGATCAAGGAATCCTCCGCAGCTGGGACGAGGAGATCAAGGTCACAACGTCGAAGGCTCGAAGCAAGCTATGCCAGACCTCCCGTGCGAATACGCAACCAAGCGCGATGAGATCGGCCGTCTTGAGAGCCTGATCGCAGAGGGGACAAGCTGTATGCGAGTCCAGGCCATACAGTAGCCTGCGATCTTCCGTCCAGAGCCGCCGCTGCATAGCCAGCCAGCTATGGGTATTACAGTTCGTCGGCGCCCATGTCTTCGAGATGGTCTTCCCGCAGGGGAAAAACTCGGGCCCCACGAAGAAGGCACAGTATGCAGAGCTGGATGAGTAGGATTCAGAGCTTGTCCATGTCCAGACTACGGGATCTGGGACCCCTGGCGTCAGCGTGATGTGCTGGAGTGCATCCACCAATGTCAGTAATTGAGTCAACACCTTAATGCTCAGTGGGGCGGTGACATCACGGATTCGATATGTGTTCTGTAATTTGACAGATTATGTGTGTACTTAAGGTTCAGTCTCAACTTTTCTGCACTACAAATTAATAGCACAAACTGTACAATTTACAACAGTGAGATAATATGGGGCAAATCAAAATTGTACATATGTCACTCGCAAGATTGGCTTAAGTAAAGCATGAAGTGAGTTTCATTTCCTGTTTTGACAGCTCCTAGTTGAGTTTTTCTTTTATACCAGTCCCCGTCGCCGGCCGCGCCGCTCCCCGCGGCACCTTTTGTGGGGCCAGGGAAGGTCGCGTTCCTGTTCCTTGCCCGCGCCTGCTCCGTCTACGGTGGCCGCCGTTCCGGCCGCTGATTCCGCTCAGCCGTGGACCATGGCGACCGAGCTCGTGCGGCCCCCTCCCTCGCCGGCCCTATCAACAACATCTCAGACGCCAGAAATTGAGAAAACGAAAAATCAACAGAAACCCAAAGCAGAAGCAAAGCCGCGAGCGGCTCAAACCAACGACCAGCCCCGGTCCAGCACCGCAGAATCCCAGAAAACCAACAAACCCCAGGGAACACCTCCACAGATCGAAATCGCTCCGACCGAAACCCTAGAACGCTGTGGAGGAGGAGGAACAAGGAGAGAAAGAAAAATCAGCGAATTTTGACCACGGGACTGGGTCTGGGTGTCTGAGATGGTCGGGAGACACGCGGAGACGCGCACCAGCGACCGACACACGGAAGGCCCACCCACCAGAGACACACAACAGAAGTAAAACAAGCGACAACGAGGCCCACCTGACAGCGTCAGAGGGAAAGGGAAGATGTGCGTGGATGCTCTCGACAGCCTCGCTCGGCACCGGCTTTACATCCTTAGATAAATGTACTTGAATGATTATGTAAGTATATGAGAAGTGCTCATGTGCTTTCCGGATAGTTTTTCCGTACGATGACGGCTGTTATGAAGGGCGGGACACGGTCTTGGACTCCTACGGTCCTACCACATCGTTGGGTTCACATGTGATCTAGAAGTGATGTAAGAGAAGTACTAATCACAGTAATTGGAGCGGTATAAAATTCGAGAAAACTTTGTGGAAAACACATGAGCACTTCTCTAAGTATATATTTGGATGTTAAATGTTTCAAAATTTCAGTTGTCAAGTCCTACAGAAATATTGAGCTTTTGATCTTATAATTTGACCCTACGAAATTTCAACTGTTCAGATTTTTTGCTTCTCTAATCTGTCATTGTAACGTGTGGGTCAAATTTCCCCCCCTTCTGCTCGTTGTATGCTAAACTGAACTGTATTGTGTTGGTGTTGTTTACAGTCTTGTTTTGCTGAACTTTGCTATTTTGCTGAACAGAAATGCTGCTATTTTGCTGCTGAACCGATATGTATTCTGTTAACTTTTTTGTTGTTGAGAATAATGTATTCTGTTAACTGAATCATGTTTGCTAAACTCAAACTCGTTGCTGGGCTCGTGGCTACCGCTCGCGAAGGCCACTGCCTGCTGCCTAGGCGAGGACGAAGCTGTGAACTCGTGCTGTCCCTTCGATTAAAGTTGGACGGTGGATGTGGGGGGGTCGAGGCACGCTGCGACTTGCCTTGACCAAGGCACCGGATCTCAATCCCGCCGTGTTACGGCGCGCCGTCTCCCTCCTCCCCGCCGCCGCCGTCACCCGAACTTTTCCTCCGCCGCCACTCTGTCCTCCACGGCGGGCGACTTCGACGCCGCAAGGGCCCGCCTCACCACGCCCGCAACGCCGCCGCAGAGAAGAGGATGAGCGGTAATGGAGATCAATTTGGTGGGGCCAGGAGCGTCTCCAACCCCACCAGCGCCTCGATCTCCCACTCCGCCGCGGCGGCAAACCCCGACGCCACCATCTCCACCGCGGTGTCAAGCCCCGACGCCCCCGTCTCGAACCCCACCACCGCCGCCTCGACTTCCCCCTCCGCCGCGGAGGCAAACCTCGACACCACCATCTCCGCCGCGGTGTCAAGCTCCGACGCCCCCGTCTCCAACCCCACCACCACCGCCTCGACCTCCCACTCCGCCGCGGCGGCAAACCCCGACGCCCCCGTCTCCGCCGCGCCAGTCGCCTTCTCGCTGCAGCATTCGCCACTCCCACCCCCGCTGACTTCGCACCAGCAGCTCCCGTCCAACCCCACCGTCTTCGGAGAGGTCGCTGCGGCACCGTGGCGGACAATTTGGAGCAACGAAAAGCCATCGCCCTTCGAGAGGGTGGACGTGACGGTGGTGCCGAGGAATAAGCTCGCGTGGGGCGTACAGAGCACCAACCCCACCACCGCCTCGACCTCCAACTCTGCTGCGGCGGCAAATCCCGATGCCAACATGAACATCTCCACGGCGGTGGCAAATCCCGACGGCCCCATCTCCCACCCCACCACCACCGCTTCGACCTCCAACTCAGCCACGGTGGCCCCCGTCTCCAACCCCACCACCACTGCCTGGACCTCCCACTCCGCCCCCCTATTCGCGGCGCCAGTTGGCTTCTCGGCGTTCTCGCAGCAGCAGGTCCCGTTCAACCCCACCGCCTTCCAAGCAGCGCTCGCCGCGGCACCGTGTCAGGCAAAACGGAGCAACGAGAAGCCATCGGCCCTCGAGAGGGTGGGCGCAGCGCTGGCGAAGAGGAAGAAGCTCGCGTGGGGCGTACAGGGCACCAAGCCTGCCACCGCCTCGACCTCTCACTCCGCGGCGGCTACTTCCGGCGCCCCCCTATTCACCGCGCCAGGCGCCTTCTCGCAGCAGCATTTGCCACTCCCACCCCCGCCCACTTCCCACCAGCAGCTCCCGTTCTTCCTTACCGCCTTCGATGGAGGGCTGGGCGCCGCACCGTGGCCGGTAATTTGGAGCAACAAGAAGCCATGGGCCGTCAAGAGGATTGATGCAGCGGTGGTGCAAAGGAAGAAACTCGCGTGGGTTCGTGACACCAATGGTACGGAGAAGTCACAGGGCTTCCATATGCGTGTTGATTCAGATGATGGAATTTCTGACGACGAGCAAGGTAGTGCCGTGGCTCCAGGCCCCGTCTGCAATCGACAGCATAATAATATCACTCGGCCTTTGTCAACACAGCCCATGAAGAAGCAAAAACGTGGAGTACCACCTAAGTACACCCTCGGCTTGGATAAGCTGATGGAGTTTGTAGCAACCTGGAGGGAAGTGTGCCTTCGACATCCAGTTGACCATGACCCGGTATGTTTTATATCATGGCAGTGTTGAATACTTATAGGATCAACTAGCTTAAGTTTGAGCCACAAAATAAAGATGAATAAGAAAATTACCTTGATCTGAAGATGAAGAAGCCATGCCTTCAAAACTTGCTCACACAAAGATGGAGCAATTAGTGCCTAGTTCTTCCTAGTGTTTTGGTGCTTGCTAGATCGGTTTGCCTTTTTCTTTAGAGAGTAAGAGAGTGAGAGAGGAAAAGGCAGAGAGAGCTTCTGCGTGTGTCTCCACTCTTCTAGGGTCATCTAACCCTTTATATTTTGTTTAGCACCACACACTAGGGGAACTAGCACCGTTGGATCAGAATTGGATGTCTCCGATCAAGACAACACATTAGAGATACTGTAGCAATTTACTGTAGTGTCGACCTACTGTAGCAGACGTAATTTTTGACTTTTGACCTAAGAGAGAGAAGCCTCTAGATCACAAAATGTCCAACATTCTCCCCCTTGATCGTAAGGCTGAACATTGTAAGCTCACTTTTCAACAAAATAATGCACTAAGACGAAAAGATTACAATGGTCTATTAGGTACCATTTAATCCAGTGACTATAGTACATCACTTCATATCAAAATGAACCTCTTTAATTTATGAGCTCCATAAACTTTATTCACATTATACATTAACTTAATTTACATAATTCTTTACATAAACATTATAAACATTACAGACTCATCTTTTGATAAAATGGTACACCAAGACAATAGATTACAACAGTCAATTAAGTACTGCTAAACCAAGTGACTATGGTTCCCATTCGATCTCAAAATGAGCCCTCTTTGGGGAGATGGTGCCATAATAGTTCCAACTTCTCCAGGATTAAAAGCTTTCAACCAAACCCATGCCGGCAACATGCTCTCTGAATAAGCTGGGTGGTAAGCCTTTTGTGAGCGGATCCGCTAACATGAACTTAGTACTGATGTACTTGACATTTATTGTCTGATCCTGGATTCTATCTTTCACAACATGGAATTTAATGTCAATGTGTTTGGCAGCACCACTTGACTTGTTGTTACTCGCATAGATCACCGCGGGTTGATTATCGCAGTACAGAGTGAGAGGCCTGGAAATGCTGTCAATCACTCTCAGTCCCGGGATAAAATTCTTCAACCATACCGCCTGCCCGGTAGCCTCATAACATGCTACAAATTCTGCCTGCATTGTCGACGATGCAGTGACAGTTTGCTTTGAGCTTTTCCATGATATAGCTCCATTTGCGAGGGTGAAAATATAACCTGATGTGGATTTCTTAGTGTCAACACACCCCGCAAAATCAGCATCCGAATAACCCACCACTTCAAGGTTATCAGATTTTTCATAAGTAAGCATGAGGCCTTTAGTACCTTGCAAATAACGCAAAACCTTTTTAGCAGCCTTCCAGTGATCCTGACCTGGATTAGACTGATATCTGCCAAGCATCCCGGTCACGAATGCTAAATCAGGGCGAGTGCACACTTGTGCATACATAATGCTCCCAACAATTGATGCATAGGGAACTGACTTCATCTGCGCAGATTCATAATTGTTTCTTGGACACTGAAAAGTCCCAAATTTATCGCCCTTTACAATAGGAGCAGGCGAGGCTGAGCACTTATGCATATTGTACTTCTTCAGTACCTTCTCAATATATGCTCTCTGAGATAGCCCCAATATTCCTCTGGATCTATCCCGGTGAATTTCAATTCCTAAAACATAAGTTGCTTCACCGAGATCTTTCATATCGAATTTAGATGACAGAAATCTCTTGGTCTCCATTAGCATATTTATATTGTTGCTGGCCAAGAGTATGTCATCAACATATAATATCAGGAAGATAAAATTACTCCCCTTGAACTTAACATAAACACAATTGTCCACTTTATTTTCCTTAAAACCAAATTCTTTTATGACTTGATCAAATTTGAAATACCACTCTCTCGATGCTTGCTTCAAACCATAGATGGATTTCTTCAGATGACATCCCAAATGTTCATTTCCTTCCACAACAAAACCTTCCGGTTGTGCCATGTATACATCTTCATGCAAGTCACCATTTAGAAATGCCGTTTTAACATCCATCTGGTGTAGCTCTAAATCATAATGAGCCACAGGTGCCATAATTATTCTAAATGAATCTTTGGTAGAGACGGGTGAAAATGTTTCATTATAATCAATCCCTTCTCTTTGAGTAAAACCTTTTGCCACAAGCCTGGCTTTGAACCTTTCGATATCACCCTTGGAGTCACGTTTGGTCTTATAGACCCATTTACTTCCAACTATTTTAGCTCCTTTGGGAATTTCTACTAAGTCCCATACATCATTAATGCTCATGGACTTCATTTCATCTTTCATGGCATTAAGCCATTCAGACGAAAATTTACTTTGCATAGCTTCTTTATATGAGGTGGGATCATTATTCAACATTGACTCATTCACATCCTCACTCATATAAGTGAAATAATCATCAGGAATAGCAGACTTTTTAGTCCGCTGTGACCTTCTGAGTGGTTCATTATTTGGCACATCATCAATATTTTGAGGCTGCTGAGTATCTTCAATAGAAGTATCATCAGATGTGACATCTGAAGTAGTCACAGGAGTCTCAGCAGGTGTATTATTAACAGGAGGTGCAATATCAGCAGACACCGGGAAAATAGGTTCTAAAATTATTGGAGCCGGGACATATACCCGTTTTTCCTCCAAGATTATTTCCCGAGGTGTTACGCTCCCCCTCATCACATCATTTTCCAGAAACACTGCGTGTCTTGTTTCAACAAACTTAGTTGTCTGATTTGGACAATAAAATCGATATGCTTTAGATTTGTCAGGATAACCAATAAAATGGCAACTGACTGTCTTGGGGTCTAATTTTACCATAACCGGATTAAAAATCCTTGCTTCAGCAGGACAGCCCCATACATGAAAATAATTCAGGGTTGGCTTTTTCCCAGTCCATAATTCATACGGTGTTTTGGGCACCGATTTACTAGGAACCCTGTTAAGAATATGTGCTGCTGTTTTAAGGGCTTCCATCCATAAATTTACCGGCAGAGTGGAGTGGCTTAACATACTTCGCACCATATCCATAAGTGTGCGGTTTCGCCTTTCAGCCACCCCATTTTGCTGAGGTTCGCCCGGTGCTGAGTACTCGGCTACAATGCCATTTTCCTGTAAGAATTTTGCAAACGGTCCAGGAATTTGGCCATAAGTAGTATGTCTGCCGTAGTATTCTCCACCACGATCAGATCTTACAACTTTAATTCTTTTATTACATTGATTTTCAACCTCAGCTTTAAAAATCTTGAACTTGTCTAATGCCTCTGACCTTTCTTTAATTTGATAAACATATCCATAACGGGAGAAATCATCGGTGAACGTTATAAATGAATTAAAACCATCCACCGATCTCACATTAAAAGGACCACATATATCTGTATGAATTAATTCCAAAACTCCCGTGCTTCGATTTGCACCTTTCTTAATTTTCTTGGCATATTTTCCTTTGATGCAATCAATGCAATGATCAACATCCGCATCCGTAAAATCAAGAGAAGGAAGGATTTGATCTTTAATGAGACGCTCAATTCTCCCCCTCGAAATATGGCCTAAACGATAGTGCCATAATTTCGAAGAAGTCTCATTATCATTACGTTTGCGTTTGGTACCGACATTTATATTTGAGGTAGAACCCACATTATTTATATCATCACATAGGGATATTACATAAAGTTTGTCTTGTCGAGAAGCAAGACCAACATTATTATTGTCATACATAATTATACATTGCTTATTCCCAAAGTGACACTCATAACCATCATCATCTAAACATGAGACGGAAACTAAATTCCGTTTCATCGAGGGTACATAGAGAACATTATTTAGTTGAAGCCCAAAACCACCATGAAGTATGAAAGTGAAATCTCCAAGTGCCTCGGCATGAGCTTCAACACCATTAGCAACTCTAATTGTTCTTTCCCCTCTTTTTAGGGTCCTCCTCATATTGAATCCCTGCAATGAATTTGCAATATGAATTGTTGCACCTGAATCAATCCACCAAGTATTGGTGGCATAATTAACATAAAGGGATTCTTCAACAAAAGTAATAACATCGGTACCTTTTTCTTTGAGCCACCTCTTGAAGCCAAAACAATCCTTTTGCTTATGTCCACCTTTTCCACAAAAGTGGCAAGCATTAGATTTGTTTTCTTCCGCATTAGGTGCTCTTTCTGGCTTCTTCTGTTGTGAACCTTTTGAAGGTTGGCCTTTTTCCTTAAACTTATTAGGCTTGGGCTTCATACACTCATTCACAAATTTTGTATACCTTTTCTTCTGTGAATGAGCAAACTGATTAATATGCTCAATTCTGTCAGCCTTCAGCCTTTCTTCTTCTTGCACACATCGCGCCATCATCTCATCAATCTCCCATTTGACATCCATCGCATTATAGTTGATCATAAATGGATCAAATTGAGGAGGCAAAGATGACATAATAAAATGGACGAGGAAACCACTAGAAATCTCCATCTCCATAGACTTAAGTTTGGCGGCCATGTTGCACTTCTTCATAATATGCTCTCGAAGGCTTCCAGTGGGATCATATTTTTCATCAATTAGTCTTCGAATAAGGCTTGTTGCATAAACTTTAGAAGACCCTTTAAACTGATGTTCAATTTTTGCAAAGTACCCTTTAGCTGTCTCACAGTCAGGAAGGGCTCCCCTCATACTCTGTGTAATGGAGCCCTTTATCATCATAAGGCACTTGCGATTAGAGTCATCCCACTTGGCCTTAATAACATCATACTCCTTCTTGAGGGCTTCAAATTTTTCATTATCTTCTTTAGGTGCCTCAGGAGGATCATTAAGGAGAGCATAATCAATATTGAGTAAGGCCATCGTAATCTCCAGTTTCTCCTTCCATATAACATAATTGCTACCATTTAGCTGTTCGATGCCATTTAGCATTCCAGCAATATTAGAGACATTAGTTGCTGCAAAAGAAAAATTCAAAATGCTTTAGCAAGCATCATCATAATTATTATTAAATTCTATTGATCAAATTCAAAACAGCTTTGGCCAGAGATGAAAATGAACAACAAAATTTTGTGGACAAATATTCATCAATTAGCTTTGGCCAAATTGACAAATAAAAGCCACACATTAATAATCCTCACACATTAATTCTCCTCTACTAACCCGATTCACATCAGCTTTGGCCAGAAGTGAAACGGATCAATAAAAGAATTTTGCGGTTAAAAATGCCCGTCAAACAACTTTGGTCAGAATGACGAAGCATAAAACCACACTTTATTTGAGGATCCATTAAACTTTATTTTGCAGCGGAAACATTATTCCATAATAATCATAGTGATTAAAATCACCATAAATCATGAATCATAAGCAAACTTAATAATAAACATAATTAAAGACATGTAAATAACTAAGCATGGCAATTAAAACATGACTAATAATAAACATAATAAGCATAACTAAAACATGCAGGAAAAATAGCCCTGAAATTCATTTATTTTAGCCCCAAATTTTTTTTTTATTAGTAACAATTATCCACTGAACTGGGCCGCAAAACCCAGCCCAGCTTTCAGCTCCCCCTGTCCCATCTGGGCCGTAGCCCATTTAGTGCCAGGAGCGACGCGAGCCGTCGGATGTAAATCCAACAGCCGGGTCACGTACCCGTCCGGATAAGGCCGGTGCGCCCGTGCACCCGCGCCGCATCCCTAACCCTAATCCCCTTTTCTTTCTTCCTCCTCTGCTCCCGATGGCGACGAGGGCGAGCGCAACGGCGACGAGCACCGCGCGACAGAGAAGATAGCTTCGGCGTCGTCCAGATCCTCTCGCCGGAACTGCGTGCAGCTTTGGCCAGCGCGCAGCTCCGTCGAGCGGTTCCAGGCGGCGCCCTTTGCGAGGCGACGGCGTAGAAGCAAGCGTCCCTGCGACGGCGTCGGCGACCTGCGCATCCAGCACCGCAGCGGCGTTCAACGGCGACAAGCGCACGAGGAAGCACCGCCACGGCCCGGCGCGGCGGACGGCGAGGTCACTCGGGGTGCAGCCCGAGATCCCCTGCCAACATGAGTTGGTGGCTTCGACGTCGCCGTGGCCAACGACGACGGCGAGGCCCATGAGGTAAGTTTCCACCGCCATAATCCTTAAATTAGGGTTAGGGTTCTTCAATTTGGGGAATTTCTTGATCTAAGGTTTCGGAAATTTGGGGATTTCATTAAAGAACTGCATCAAAAGAGCAATTCCCCACTAAAACTTGCTTAATTCGAAAACCCTAGCTTAATTACAGAGGGAGATTAGAGGAATTTCAATTCTAGGGTTTCATAAAATTGGGAACTTTGCTTAAAAGCTTGCTGAAAAAACATTAGTCCCATTTAATTTCATCAATTGCAAACCCTAGAGTCTTAAGTTTAATCCACCAGTTTTCATTTCTTCAAGATTTAGGGCTAAAACTTAATAAAAGCAGGGCTAAAGCAAAACATGATCATAACTAGGAAGAACAACTTTATAAACAACATAACATGCTTGATCTCAGCAACAAAAGCTTGCTGTTCTTGAACTTTAGCACTTAACAATTAATAGATCAAGCAAGAACTCGAGCTAGGGCTCAAACTTGAGAGCCAGAAGGCTCTGATACCATTGTTGAATACTTATAGGATCAACTAGCTTAAGTTTGAGCCACAAAATAAAGATGAATAAGAAAATTACCTTGATCTGAAGATGAAGAAGCCATGCCTTCAAAACTTGCTCACACAAAGATGGAGCAATTAGTGCCTAGTTCTTCCTAGTGTTTTGGTGCTTGCTAGATCGGTTTGCCTTTTTCTTTAGAGAGTAAGAGAGTGAGAGAGGAAAAGGCAGAGAGAGCTTCTGCGTGTGTCTCCACTCTTCTAGGGTCATCTAACCCTTTATATTTTGTTTAGCACCACACACTAGGGGAACTAGCACCGTTGGATCAGAATTGGATGTCTCCGATCAAGACAACACATTAGAGATACTGTAGCAATTTACTGTAGTGCCGACCTACTGTAGCAGCCGTAATTTTTGACTTTTGACCTAAGAGAGAGAAGCCTCTAGATCACAAAATGTCCAACAGGCAGATCCTTGTTGTTGAAATAATAACTAGGATCTTGACCACTCGAAAAAAATAAGTAGGACCTTGAGGAGCCATCACCTATGCATCATCATTAGTAACTAGTATATCAGATATTGATGGTACTTATTTGATTATAGTAATTCATAAATCCTTCTTTGTATTTCAACCTATTTTAAATAACCACATTGATTGTTTAGCAGATGTCAGACGATGTTTTGTTCCAGCCTCTGTTATTTCTGAAACAACCTTCTATTTCCTGACCATGCAGATCCTGGGATCCATGATAAATAGGTATGCACACACGCTAACTCCGAATCAAATGAAGATAATGAAAAATTGCTTCACACAATACCCTGCCATTGCCTTGCTCAATGTTGCTGTAAGTTGATTATCCTGTTTATATCCATTATACGTTTTATGTCTCTATTACTCAAGTCCCATATCCTTGTAATGTTTTCCTTTCCATGCTCTGTGCACGTACAAGGTTGTCTCTTTCGATTTGACTCTTTAGTCTTTGTGTCACATGATAGGTCTCATCAGTGGGGTAAAATCCACTCAACTAAAAAAATTATGGTAACTAATTTTTTTTATTTGGCTGGCTTGATACATGATCTCTCATGTAGTTGGATATTTCTCTCGATAAATTGGATTATGTCATGTGGTCTGGAAAATTTTCTTGACATTTCCCCTTGCACCTGGTTATAGTTGTTTGCACTGATTTAGATATGATGCCTCAAACATAGGAACACATACTCTCGTTTGGCTGTGAAGAGATCTCGAATGGTATTTATGGCATTCATTTTCATGTTTTGTTTTCTCCTTTTATTTAGCTCTTTGGCTAGTGTACTCAAATATTTACTGTATTGAAGTCAAAGGTTTACTACGTCATAGCTCGTATTATTCACTCTTACGCATTCAATATTAGTTCAGTTACATAATGTAGCTGAATGCCTATGATTCTTATATCTATCTTAGCATGGGTTCCTCTTTTTGTTTTGTTGCAAACTTGTAATGTTGTGTTACGGTTTTGGTGTATTTATTTATTCACCTTTACATGTATATGCAGGCTAGAACAATGGGAGCTCCTTCTTTATGTCCTTCACTAGTACCAACTGTTCCTGTCAGCTTGGATGCTAAACCTGAACGCAGTAATGAGGGCAGCAATAATCCTCCAGACAGTTCTCTCTCTCTCTCTCTCTCTCTCTCTCTCTGGTGCTCAGAATATTGATGCAACTTGTTATCATGGTTTCTTTGTTGGGCTTATGTGTATAGCTGCTTTTTTAGGGCACTGAGGCACCAAAGACAACAAAATCCCTTATAATCTACTGTATCTGTATATAAAAGACCTTTTCACATTTGATATTGGTTTGTGCAGGTGTTGCAATTGATGATGTCATCAAGAGGACTGCTGAATATTTTGAATCCAACACTGCAGTGAGTGAACTAGGATCTTTGCAAGTGGAAAGTTCATTCTCTCTGAAGAAACTCCATGAATGTGAAATATGGGTGACTAATCAATTTTCCGTCCAGCAATTTAGTGCTCTTGGCCATGGGACTTTCCTGGAGTTTCTGGAAAGATATGGTCATAACTTCCCTCCTAACTGCAGTGGTTTCTTAAACAGGGAACTTCCTGGTTCTTCCTCTCTGGAAGTTTCTGTAGTGCAGCAACAGATTAGAGTTTTACTCTGTCAAGCTGAGAGTAACTGGCTGGAGAACGGTGAATTTTCAGTCGATAGTTTCCATATGCTTCTGAAAAGGCAATTTCCAACAATCAACGTTGATGTGCAAAACAAATCAGGAGGCCTGAATGGTACTACTGAGGCTAGTAGAAAGATCACACAGACAAATACCATCAAATTTTCCATCGCGCTGTTGGAGAAACGGTGGTCTGGAATTTTGCTGGGAAATACTGGTGTCTTGAGGAATGATACCGCTCAACAATCTTATCCTGGATCAGTTTCCTCGCAAGAAGCAATTAAGTGCTTACTTAAGGCTCCGCTGTTGTCTGATCTTCTTCTTTGGTCTAATTGGGATATGCTGTTTGCTCCCTCATTGGGCTCCCTCACAGATTGGTTGCTGAATACAGGTCCAGTTCAGGAGTTATCATGCATTGTGACCACTGATGGCAGGTTTATTAGAATAGATACATCAGCCACAGTTGACCAATTTTTGGAAGCGGCCATTCAGCAGTCACCGTTTCAAGTGGCAGTCAAACTGCTTTCCTTGCTACACATTCACAATGGTTCTAGCAATGCTCCAATTTCGTTACTGAAGTGTTATGCACAACAAGCAGTGGATGTTATAATGAATAGAAACATTGATTCAATCAACACTGGCTCCGAAGGAAAAATATTTGTGCACGAGGGACTGCATGCACAAATTGCTGAACAGCGTGCATGCTCTTCTTCCTATATTGGCCACATTCAAGGAAGTTCTGAGATCCATTCTGTAAGGAGGCTTATGTCTAAAAGCTTATCAAACATTGACCTCACTATTCAGTTGATTGCGAAATTTATACTAGACTGTCTTGGCCACCTGCCGTCTGAATTCTGGAGTCTGGCAGCAGATATATTATTATCAGGACTTCGGACTGTTACTAAGAACTGTTATTTAGCCATCTTGCATGCATGCAGTGATACTTGGCAGCTTTGCATGCTTCACAATATTGGATTATCACTTGGAGTTGCCGAATGGGCTGAAAAGTGTGACCCTACCTGTTGGACTGAAGATGTTCATGCACATGGAGAAATTAATTCATCATCTGCATCTGGAGGACATTTACATGAAAAGACTGGCATGCTTAATGATGCAGATGATGACATGATACATGAGCGAAGCAAATCATTTCAGGGCTTGGCGGATGTAAATAATGGAAATGTGAAAGTGTTTGATCCTATTAAAACCGAGGCAGATATGGAAAACACACCCGCACTGATAGCAGAATTAAATCTTGAGGAAGCAGCTCTTATTATTGAGACTATACGTCAAGAGGAGTTTGGTTTGGATAAGACACTAAATTATACCGATGGCTTGTTGAAAAAGCAGCATGCTCGACTTGGCAGAGCTCTTCATTGTCTCTCACAAGAGCTATATTCTAAGGATTCTCATATGATTCTTGAGCTAGTATGCATCATCCTACCCATTCATCTTTTCTTTTATATCATTTTCCTAAAGTGGTCGGACCCTTCCCCGGACCCTGCGCAAGCGGGAGCTACGTGCACCGGGCTTCCCTTTTTTGTGTGCATGGGAGTGGGTTTGTATGCATATATTGATTTGCCAATATCTTTCTACTCTATTTCAGATACAAAACGCTGATGACAATACTTACCTCGAGGATGTCGAACCAACATTAGCGTTCGTTCTTGAGGAGAATGGAATTTCTGTTCTCAATAACGAGAAGGGCTTTTCTGTTGATAACATTAGAGCCTTGTGTGATATTGGTAATTCAACAAAGAAAGGGTCAAACAGGGGTTATATTGGAAACAAAGGCATTGGATTCAAGTCAGTATTCCGGGTAGGTGCAAACATACTTATTTTTTCAGTTATCATCTTGACACTGTAAACATTTTAACCTTCACATGCATTTGCTTCTCGTCTCAAGATTCTTTTTGTTTTTTACATGGGAACCATATGGGAAGGCCATACAATATTTTTTGTTTTATTTATCTACTACTAGTTGTCGCTGATTTAGTAAAGTTGTACTAAATCAACGACAAGTAATATGAAACAGAGAGAGTAATAAGATAATTTACATCTAAAGTTTCATGTATCTCTTGTTTCATCAGTCAATTTGTTCTTTATTTGTACCTTTCTAGTCCCATCTTGTAAGACTTCCATGTTCTGTGTGGAATATATAAGTGTTCTTTTGCAGGTAACCGATGCTCCAGAAATCCATTCAAATAACTTTCATGTGAAATTCGACATCACAGAAGGCCAGATCGGTTTTATCTTGCCAACTGCAATTCCACCCTTTGATAGCGATCCTTTAAGCAGATTATTATCACCCGAAGATGGCTACAATGCATGCTCCTCCTGGAGCACTTGCATTTTGCTCCCTTTCAGGTCAAACGTCAGGGAGGGCACTGGTATGTGCTCCGTCGTGTCCATGTTTTCAGATCTTGATCCATCTCTGCTTCTGTTCCTTCAAAGGCTAAAATGCATCAAATTCAAAGAGGTGTTCAGTGAAAAATTTCTAGTTATGAGAAGAAAATCTCTTGCAAATGGCATCGTGAGGATCTCACATGGGGATGAGGCAATGAGCTGGTTGGTAGTTAATAAGAAACTACACGGCTCAATTGTGCGTCATGACGTATGTAGTACGGAGATAGCTATGGCATTTCCTTTTCAGGAGAATGAGGAAGGAGAGTATGAGCCTCATTTAAAGCAACAGCCTGTGTTTGCTTTCCTTCCTTTAAGGAACTATGGTCTTAAATTCATTCTTCACGGAGATTTTGTTTTACCTTCATCCAGAGAGGAAGTGGATGCAGATAACGCATGGAATCAATGGTTGTTGTCTGAATTCCCTTCTTTATTTGTTAGCACGCAAGAATCCTTTTGTGCTCTACCTTGTTTCCGGAAGTGCCCTGGAAAAGCTGTGAAAGCCCTGATGAGTTTTGTGCCTTTACTCGGAGAAGTTTATGGGTTTTTTTCGCAGCTCCCACACTTGATCCTTTCCAAGTTGCGCCTAACCCGCTGCATGGTTTTGGAGGGATCCAGTCTGCAATGGGTCCTCCCAGGCAACACACTCAGGGGTTGGGACGAACAGGCTAGAACGTTATTGTCTGATGCCTTACTTCATGAACATCTTCAGCTTGGATATCTATCAAAGGATATCATTATATCTGATACCTTATCAAGGACCTTAGGTGTACATGAGTATGGACCAAAAGTTTTGACTAATGTTATTTCATCTATTTGTGGAACTGATGGTTGTATCGAGTCACTGGGGCTGGAATGGCTATGTGCTTGGTTTGTCACACTTCATTTGGCATTGTTCTCTCATTCTTCTCGCAATCTTCCCTTAATAACAAGTGTTGAAAGTGATATCTTATGTTCTCTGAGGAAACTGCAGTGCATCCCACTTTCAGATGGCTCGTTTAGCTCTATAGCAGATGGCCCAATATGGTTGAATTATAATCTTCTTGACACTCCATCTGAATCTGAATTTACCATGCAGAGCTTCCCAGTTCTATATAATAAGCTTAGACTTGTGAGCCCTATCATTCTCTCGACGTCCTGTAAAAATAGTTACATTATGGAAGAGATGAAAACAGATGACCTTGTAGATATTCTGCTCAAAATTGGGGTGCGGAAGTTGTCTGCACATGACATTATAAAAAATCACATCCTTGTGTCACTGTCTAATGCTACAAATGCTAATGCAGAAGAGAAAATAATGACAGAATATTTGAGTTTCATTATGCTACACCTTCAGTCATCTTGTACAAGCTGTGACTCTGGGAAAGAAGAGATTGTGTCAGAACTACGAAAGAGGCCTGTTTTACTTACGAATAGTGGCTATAAGTGCCCAGCTGATGTACCAATTCACTTCAGTAAACATTATGGAAATTCGGTGGACACAGGCAAGCTGCTTCAGAATGTGGATACTACGTGGATTGAACTTGATACTTGTTACTTGAGACATCATAGTTCTGCTTCATTGCAATTTAAATTGAAAAGTTGGAGGTTATTTTTCGAGGAGTTGGGTGTGACTGATTTTGTTCAGGTAGTAAAAATTGAGAAAAGTATATCAGAGGTTGATTGTGTTCTAGATGGTACTCCATCCCAAGATTGCATATCTGGAACAAATTGTATTGTATATGACTGGGAGTCACCAGAATTAGCTAATTTGTTATCAACGTTTTCTTCAAACAAATACCGAGAAAATTGTATATATCTTCTGACAGTTCTCGATAAAGCCTGGGATGATTATTACTGTACAAAATCCAGATGTCTCAGAAATGCAACACATTGCAGTGAGAACATTACAATTGAGTCTTCCTTTATGAGATGTCTGCGAAACTTCAAGTGGATAGCATCAAGTATGGATGAGGACCTTCATTATGCAAGAGATCTATTCTGTGATTTGGGAAATGTGCGATCCCTTCTTGGCAGTGTCGCCCCATACGCTAAACCACTGGTTAGTAGTTTATCCTTGTCAAACTATGCTGTTATATTGAATTTTATCCTAGATTCCTTCACTCATTTTTGTGGAACAGCTATCAAGTAAATCACTTCGGAAGGATATTGGATTCAAGACAAAGGTATCCTACAGTGACGCTTTATTGATCCTGAATCACTGGATAGCATCGCAAGGTCCTTTTAGTGCAAGGTATGGTGTGCCTCCATCTATTTATGAGTTGCAGAAAATGGTAGTTGCTAAAAAATGTAGCAACCTATTTGTAACTTGTCTTGAATCACTTACCTCCATAGGGAGGTGTAAGGAAGGGATTAGGTTATTTTGGACGGTATTGTTTTAATTAAATTGCTAAATGATTGGTCCCTGGTTCTGATATTATAAATTTAAACATTTCAGATATTCACCAGCAATACATATTACATACTTGTTCTACAATCTGTTTTTTATCTTGTATAACCAAGCTCTTTACCTGCCTTTCCTTCAGAATGGACCAGATGTGCAAACTCTATACCTTCTTGTCGGAAGGTGCGGCTAATGGAGAGATCAACATTAAACAGGATCTCATATCAGTCTGTTCTGTATTTACACCACTGCAATGTTCACGACCTGCTGATCTCGTAACTGGGAGATTCATGTCTTCAGAAGATTTGTATTGGCATGACCCAACAGGCTGTTCTGAAATGACGGATGCATTTGTTTCAGTAAAGAGGACTATGCTTCCAAGAAGAATGTTGTCCGCGGCTTATCCAAGCCTGCACTCATTCTTTACTGAGATATGTGGTGTGCCCAAGATTCCAACTACATCTGACTACCTTGAGATACTGTTACAGTTATCAAGTGTTGCATTGCCTTCACAAGTAGCCAATCATGTGAGTTCTTCATGCACAAATACCTAACCTGCATGGCGTAAAGTTGTCAGTTTCTGCCTAAATATGATTATATTAACTCTTGGATAAAAAATAGTAAATTGCATTCGCATCGGGCATTTTGTGTCGAAGAGGATGATTTCCTTTACGTTATTAAATCTTACTTTCACACTTTATGTAGGTCTTTCGTGTATTTGTAAGATGGGCCAATGATCTTCATTCTGGAAGTGATAAGATGAATGATATCTTGTACTTGAAAGAATCTCTTCAGAAGTTGGAGACGACAATATTGCCAACCCTGGTCGATAAATGGGTGTCTCTCCATCCATCTTTTGGCCTTGTTTGCTGGGCAGATGATGATGATCTGAAGCAGGAATTTCAGAACTCTAATGCGATCGAATTTATACATTTTGGGGAACTTTCTCTTGATGACAAACAAATGCTATCTGTAAGAGTTGCTTCACTGATAGGCATCTTAGGTATTCCGGCACTTTCTAAGGTAAGAAGATCCTGTACAGCTTATTTCCTTTTCCATATATGTTAAGTTCACGAATTAGGTATAAAATTGCAAATGGACCAGTCGGAAATCAGAGAAAAAATCAAGTAATTTTTCTTTTGTTTAAGTTGAACTGGTTTCATTCTCCATGTGTACTCCAAGAATTACAAACAATTCATCTGCAATGGCCAACAGCCTAACACAATGAGCTTGTTATGACAAAAGCTATAAGTTATTCAATACTCCCTCCGATCGGAAAAGATTGGCGCAGGTCACGTACAAAGTTCATTTTACAAAAACCACCCCATACATTGAAACCATCACAAGATTAGATATCGTACAGGCTCGGGATCTGATTGCTGGTCTCCTTCCTCTCGCCGCTCCTCCCCGGCCCCCGCGCAGCTTCTCTCCTGTTGCTTCCGGCGTTGTAGATCCTCTCCAGCGCATCCCCTATCCCCAAGCTGTAGATCTTCTCCAGCTCCTCCTCTCCCACGCCCCTTCTCTCCCAAAGCCGTTGTTCCGCACTTCCGCTTGGTCGGCCACGGCTGCTGCCGCTCCTCCGCTCGGCCGTCCGCCGCTGTCGGCGTGCTCCAACACGGAACTACTCCGCCCGCCTGCCGCTGCCGCTGCCCGCCCCAGCAGGCACATCTATCGGCCGTTGCTCGCTATGCCGTGCTCATGTGCAGAACATGATCACCAGTAGTAGGAGCAGCTCGCTGTGCTCCTCGTTTGTGACTTCCAGCGCAACAGCGACTCTGCAATGGGTCCTGCTAGCATATGAGCGCAAAGCCAAGGAGAATTCGAAGCCCCACTACAGCTGCAGCTGCCTTGCAACGACTGACCACCACAGCAACTTCTCATGTCACCATGGAGCAGGGCCGGGCCGGTGTAATTCGAGGCCCTGTGCGAAACTCTAAAATGGGGCCCTATCTCACACAAAAATTAGAAAAAGAAATTCTAGTATATATGAAAGAATATTTTGTTATTTTGTGTAACAGTTTAATATATTAAGAATCATATTATATAACTCGTAGTTGCATAATGTTTATTTAAACATCATCATATTTTTAGATTTTTTGAAATAAAATCTTCTGATATCTTCATAATCAATCTTCTCCAATACTTCATTCTTGCTATTGTGGTCAAATCATTGAGTCTTAGTTACGTCATTGTACTCCCTCCATTCCATAATAGAAGATGTTTTTAGCTTTTTTCACCTTCACATATATACATATATGTAGACACATTTTACTGTATATATTTATTTTATTATAAATCTAAATAATATATACATCACCTGTAATAATATTTTACATTGTGAAACGGAGGAAGTAGTACGCATATAGGACTTTGCTCGCCGTGTCATTTCGACGTCTCTTGTTCGTCTCTGGCGTGGATCGTGAGCGTTTAACATGGATCGATCCATCTCAATACGCCACAACGCTAGGAGCCTAGGAGAGAGCAGTAGGACACAGCCCAGCCTAGCAGTGCAGCAGCGAGCGCAGCCCAGCAGCACGTGCAACCCAGCACGATAGAATTTCTTCAGATGTACTAGTATATGTGTACGTATATACAAAATTTGGGGCCCCTAAAAATCGTGGGCCCTGTGCCACCGGCACATTTTGTACCACTATAGGCCCGGGCCTGCCATGGAGTCTTGCCACAAGTTCTTCCGCTGCTGGATGTCGAGACATGAAATAAATTCAGACCAACAGCTTGTCATCACACGACAGTCATACAAAATGGAGTACGTACGATAAGCTCAGGATTGATCCAAACAACCCGAATCTTGATTACTCCCAAATGTAGGACTGGAGCTGCAGTAAATTAAAGGACACTGATAGACGGATCAATCTACGTACCAGGGCGAGGAGGCCTGGGAGGTCGGCTGCGGGCGCGCCCGCGACTCTGGACTGGACCTCAGAGCCGAGCGAGCCACGGAGACGGAGTTCCGCTGGCGCCGGCGTCGTCGATTTTTTCACGGAAGGAGGCCCATGTACGGACGAGATACCGTGGGGTCTCGTCGTCCTCGGTGGTGGAGGAGTAGGAGCTCTAGAAGCTCATCGCTCACGCCGACGAGGGCGTCGCACGGCGGAGGAGGGGCAGGGAGGCTGAGGCGCGACCACCACCACGATTGTAGCTCGGCCCTTTCCTTGGATCGACAGATCCCGTACCACCGCAGCAAATCCAGCAGTGCCGACCGCCGGAGGGGAAAAAGATTCCCTTGAGGGGAAAAAGATTCCCTTTTGAACTCGACCTCGCCGTCACAGGGCGTTGCTAGACGATTGGCGTGAGGAAGAGGCCGGAGGCGACGCCGCGAGCGATAGGACAAGGGACGCATGAGAGGAAGCCTGGGGAATGGCGGTGGACGGGGCGCCGGGGCCGGGGACGGGTTGCCGGTGTGAATCGGGAGGGGAATGGGACAAAGACGAGTGACTCGCGAGTCGCGACTCGTACGGCTGACCAGGAGGGGAGGAGTGCGGGTTGAGTTGGAAATGATTGAAGGGGGGTTTCGTAAAACTTCCACTTGCGACAATCATTTCCGACCGGAGGGAGTAGTAGTTAGTTAACTTAATTGCATTTGGACAGCCTTGATCATCATTTAATATGATGAGATTAGCTTTATTACTTCAACGCCTTCCATATGTTTGGAAGTACAAACATATGCTCATGTATATATAAGTTAATATGTGATTGCTAGTATTACTTTGTTGCATTGTTTATAGATCTACCATTTGTTTAATGATTCTAATCCACTAATCCTGCCTTTACACAGGTTGTGTACCGGGAAGCAATATTCTATGGTACAGGGAACAATAGGGAAAAGGCCAGTTTTATTAGTTGGCTTTTACCATATATGCAACGTTACATCTACAAGATGCATAGAGATACTTACAACAACTTTCAGCAAAATGAGACCATGAAGCTTAGCAGTCTTGAAGTTATTCTTGTTCAGAAGTTATTCTTCAAGTATATGCTGAAAGGAAGCGATTGTTCTTCTAAGAGAAGATTTGAGTGCCATTGTCTCCTGCAGGTTAGCATCTGCCTTTATCTCGGCAATTATAGTCAGTACCAGCAGCTGTTAGCCTCTTTTGTTGGCCTATATTTGGTATTTTCGATGGGACAACCTTTCTTAAGGATCCTGGATTCCTGGAAGACATGTGAAAATCAGATGGTTTATTCTCAGGTGCCCCAAGAGTAGTGTACGAATGAACAATAGCGATATAATTTAGCTTGCAATGATTTATGTTGCATTTTTTTATTAGCAATCACTAATCAATAGTAGTTTGCTTTGGACCTGCTAAAATTTTGTCAGTGTGGTAACATTAGTTGTCAACCTTCCTATCATCTGTGCACATGCTAACACCTAGATTCAGTTTCCAGATTTTTTTTGTCTAGATAACATTATCAGATCTAGAATTCATTTGGTTTGTTACTCATTTCCAGGGAAATATTTTATACGCTACACGAGAAGCTGATTCACATTCAATTCTTTTGGAACTTTCTAGACTTTTCTTTGGTGGGTCTGGTGATCTACACTTTGCAAATTTTCTTCACATGGTCAAAACCATGTCGGAATTGGGCTCCACCATGGATCAAATTGAGCTCTTTATTGTCAACAATCAAAAGGTGCCTGTGCTGCCTGAGCAGGAATCTGTTTGGTCATTTTGTTCCTCGTTTGTGGCCAAGGAAATATTCACATCCCAAACAGTTCAATTGCAACCTGCATGTGAACCCAGTCATACCCTCAAGCGTAAGAGGAGCCAAGAAATCATTTCAAGCCAGCCGCTCAGTAACAAAACAAGCCCTGATTTCAGAACCTCTCGCAAGAGCCGGCAAGAGATAAAGGTGAATGACCTGACATCTCCACCACTGCTCAGCAAGCCTGTCGAGTGTGGACACTCTGAAGATACTTCAGTTCCCGTCAAGTTTGAAGGTGATTATGTTGTGAAAGAGGATTTAACAACGAAAAATAATATGTTTGTCGAAAAAACTACAATGGAAGTTGGCGATGAGCCTACTTGTTTGGACCTGGAGGCAGCAAGCGCACCAAGTCCGATTGATGAAACCGAACTAACCGACGTTGATGAGAAACTTGGCGTTGCAGAAGGAAAGGACAACACTGATACTGGAAGCCAGTTAGGAGCTGGCACACCTGGTGAAGACGCAGTAAGCAAACCAGATGAGCGGACAAGAACTGGCAGGCTTGGTGAAGCTGCAGTGCACCAATACCTCGTGGAGCAGCTAGGATCAAGCAATGTCAAGTGGGTGAATCAGGAGAGCGAGTCTGGGCTTCCCTATGATATTGTCATTACACTCAAGGATGGCTCCACGGAGTATGTGGAGGTGAAGGCGACTGTGAGTTCAAAGAAGGACTGGTGTTACATCACACCCAGGGAGTGGCAATTTGCGACGGAGAAAGGGGATTTGTTCAGCATCGCTCATGTCCTGTTGAGAGCTTCAGATGAAGCGAATATAGTGATGCTGAAGAATCCGCAGAAGCTCTGTTGCCAGCAGAAGGTGGATTTGAGTCTTGCTCTCGTTATGTCAAGAAAACGTAGAAACCTCGACCAAATTTCAGTTAAGTTGAAGCCTGACACCAAATCGCTGACAGATGAATCTGCATCTTGATCAAGCCTTTGTTCACGGGTCTATGCCTCCGTCATTTCTAACTCTAGCTCATAGATTTTGTATATAAATATCCTAGCTCATAGATTTTTTGTATTACCATGTGCCTCAGAAGCTGACATGTTAGGGAAAAATTGCTTGTAAATCTACAGTATTTTTTTGCTGAAAAATCAGAAGAAAAGAGACCCTCTTCTGCAGATTGGTTTAAAGACTAGCGGCAATGCTAAAAATAGACGCATGCCTTTGATTGTAGTCATTTCGTTAGCTTTAGGTGTGAGGAAAATCATGTTAATCTTCAGTATAAACTGATATTCTGAACTTGATCGGTGATGGTGGGAGTGGCCGAAAATACCAAGCGACCGATCACGATCCATCAGTCGACCAAGGCAATCCATCACTGCCTTGGCTGTTGAGCCTGTCAACTGTTAATCAGAATTACAGTTGAGATGGTGTGCAATATTTATTTGACTAAGTTGGTGTGGAACATTCCTGCGGCTCAGTTTGTCCACTCGGAACCGAAACCGGGAGAAACTCCTAGAGGGAAGATGGAATCAAAAGCTATGGAGGTATCTAGTTTCCACATGATGGCAGAGATCTTCTTGTGATGCAGAGTCATGGTAATGAATTGCACATGTAGGAGAAGTAATGTAGGGTGCTCCCTTGATGAAGGCAGGATACTAGCTAGGTCGCACATTCTTAGCTGAATTCTCTTTAGTTTCCAGCTCCAACGTAATTCGTCTGTGTTGATCATGTTGTTGGTTCTAATCACTTTTCTCTCGAATTTTAAATCTAAAATAGAGGGAGGGAGAAAGAGAGTGACTGAATCTAGATGACATGCTCACTGAATCTAGTCCCTAAAACTCAGATGACGAGAATTAGAGTTCTAACTACGATCCAGCCTAACTGGTCTGAGAATAAGTATCGCTCTTCTAGTATGTGTAGGACGCGCAAAACCAAAAGAAAACGAGTTTGAGCCAGCCTAGGTAACTTCAAGACGAAACGCGGTGACTGGACAAGTACCCGCAAGGTTGAAACTGAAAATCCGGCCGTATGTAAAGGTAATTACTCAGTCACATGCTAACTATGCGTGGTCAAGTCGTCTAGGCTAGCTGTCACCTCTATGCGGTCAAATACGGAGTTGCTGCGTTGCTGCCGGCTGGTCTCATTGACCTTCCAGCGATCGAGCACACAGTTCGTTACGCTTTCCTAGATGGAGCATCTTTGTTTGGTCAAGACTTTTTTTATACGGTATGTGTTTGGTCAAGACTGAAGATACTACGCCCCCGGCCCCGATCTGTTTTAAATGTCGTCGAGAGAGACATGCACTAGTGCAAATGAATAGTAAAAGTCACTGACAAGTGACACTTAATTAGGATTATATATTTGAGCCACACATATCCCGCCTTACTTTGGAAATTCACGGGGATATACGATCGAATTAAACCTAGCTTGCAGTCGGATGCAACATTGTTTTCGTTGATTTCGAAAGAAACATGTCAGCAAGCGTGTGTATAGATGAGAAGATGACACAGGACGCACCGATTTTTCTGCTGAATTTCAAGTTGACCCTGCATACTTGTAAGGAAAGACAAATCTCCATACGAAATATGAAAACGTATTGTTTTTCTGTGCACTCCATGTCGTGATGGTAATGTTGTTTCCAAACCTGAGGATTTGGATCACACACGGATAGATCACACGAGAGAGAAAAAGTTTGTGCAGCGTACTGAATACTGCTTTTCTGGTTGTTCTATTTATCCTTCCGTTACAACTGATAAGCTAAAAACTAGGATCAAGACCGAGCCTACCGGGCAGTGCCATCCCACTACCGCTCATGCCCATCACCCTACAATCTCGCCACGGCCGCCATATCTCGTGCCATCCCACGAGGGTCAATCGTGACAAGCTAGACTAAATCTAGTTGACCAAGCAAACTGCTACCAACTGACACTTGCGACGTGCACAGGCACACGCTACGCACTGTCATTATTCAGAAAACTGAAACTAACACTTGACAGGCTTAACTGAAGCTAACAATTCACCCCCTTAAGCCTGTCTTACGCTGGCCTTACTTCCTCCACTCCAAGCTTCTGCTTCATTTCATCAAACTTGATACGCCCCAGCCCCTTGGTGACGATATCTGCCAGCTGCAGTTTAGTACCAACATGATCCACGTCAAGCTTCTCTGTCTCATAGCACTCTCTGATGAAGTGGTAGCGCACATCAATGTGTTTGCTCCTGTCATGGTACACCGGATTTTTGCAAAGTGCAATTGCAGATTTGTTGTCCACGCGAATTCTGAATTTTGCTGGATCACCCCCCTTCATCTCTGCGAGCAAGCGACTGAGCCAGATGCCTTGACAAGCAGCTGCTGAAGCTGCGACATACTCAGCCTCGCATGACGACAGTGTTACAATTTTCTGCTTCTGCGAGGTCCAACTTACAGCACTTGATCCGAGGAAGAACAGTGTCCCCGTCGTGCTTTTCCTTTCATCCATATCGCCGGCGTGGTCACTATCACTGTATCCCACTAACTCCGGCTCCGATGATCCTTTACGGTAGACACACCCATAATTGATCGTCCCGCGCACATAGCGCAATATCTGCCTCACCAATGCCCAATGTTGTGTTCCTGGTGACTCCATGAACCTGCTCGCGATCCCCACTGCATAAGCAATATCTGGTCGCGAGTTTACCAAGTACCGCAGGCTTCCAATGATGCTGCGATACTGGTTGGCATCGACCGCACAGCCATTGTTCTTCCCAATCTTCAGTCTCGTTTCAACTGGTGTGTGTACTGGATTGCATTCCTCCATACCCGCAACCTCGAGTATCTTCTGAGCATACGCTCCCTGACAGAGAGTAATCTTGCCCGGCTCCTGGCATACCTCAATTCCCAAGTAGTATGACAGCACACCAAGATCACTCATGCGAAACAAATCATGCATCTGTACCTTGAATGCTTCAATGTCTGATATGCTGGTGCCGGTTATGACAAGATCGTCGACATAGACGCCGACAAGCAGATAAGAATTCTCATCCCCTCTCCTGTACAACGCATGCTCCAGAGGGCACCTCTCGAACCCAAGCGACGCCATGGATGCGTCCAGCTTAGCGTTCCAAGCGCGAGGTGCCTGACGAAGGCCATAGAGTGCCTTTCTCAACCTGAGCACCTTGTGCTCATTGTTGCTGTCCACAAAACCTGCAGGTTGTTGCACGTAGACCTCCTCAGCTAGGTCTCCATTCAGAAATGCACTCTTGACATCCATGTGGTGCACCTGCCACCCACTGTGAGCTGCCAAAGCCATCAACAACCTCACTGTTTCCATGCGAGCCACTGGAGCAAAGACCTCATCAAAGTCAATCCCCTCTCGCTGTGCATATCCCTTCGCAACAAGCCTTGCTTTGTGCTTCACCACATTCCCGGCTGGGTCCCTTTTCACCTTAAAAACCCATTTCAATCCAATTGCTTTGTGGCCACGTGGGAGTAAGCTCATCTCCCATGTGTGATTGTCGAGGATGGAGTTCATTTCCTCTTGCATAGCTTTCTTCCACGGTGCCTGTTTCAACGCCTCTTCCACGCTAGCAGGCTCCTCCGCAGCAAGCAAGCACAATCCACTGAAGTCATATTCATAGTCATCACTGCTGTACCTTGGGTTTGGGCGAAAGATCCCTCTCTGAGCTCGTGTCTGCATCTGAGGTTCAGGAACGGTACTTGTCTGTCCTGCCGCAGTAGCAATCGCCTCAGTGTTTACTTCTCCTTCTGTGGCACAAGTTTCTGTCCCGGCAGAGTTTTCTATCACGGCATCGCTTACCTCCCTCTCTGAGGCTGCTTTCACTGCTACTCCTTGGTCTTCCTCTTCGTACACCACAGTGAACTCCTCACGTTGTTCCAGCTCCGAGCTGCATGATGACCAGTCCCATGGCCGTTCTTCCTCGAAGATCACATCCCTCGTGACGTGGAGGCGTTTTGTGGATGGATTATACACTCTGTATGCTTTTGCTCCATCTTCATACCCAACAAACACCATCGGTGTGGACCTGTCATCAAGTTTTCTCACCCCTGGTCCGATGTTCTTCACATGAACTGTACAACCAAACGTGCGCAGATAGCTGACATTTGGCTTCCTCTTGTACCAGGCTTCATATGGCGTGATGCCCTGCAGAGCACGCGTCGGTGATCTGTTCAGCACGTGCACTGCCACCTTTACAGCTTCAGCCCAGAACGTTGACGGCACTGCCATGCTTTTCATCATGCATCTAGCCATCTCAACTACAGTCTGGTTCCTTCTCTCTACCACACCATTTTGCTGTGGTGTGTAGGGTGCAGTGGTGTGTCGGCGCAAGCCCTGCTCATTGCTGAACTGAATAAATTCAGTGGAGTTGAACTCTCCCCCTCGATCTGTTCTGAATGCCTTCATCTTCAGTCCAACTTCATTTTCTGCAAGTGTTTTGATTTTTCTGAAAAAATTCAGAGCTTCATCCTTGCTTCTCAGCATCTCCACCCACATGAACCGGCTGGCATCGTCCACTATGAGAAGGAAGTACTTGTTGCCTGCGGCAGTTGCAGGCGTGATGGGGCCGCAGAGATCCCCATGGGTGAGCTCCAGCCGCTCCTCCGCGCGATATGCAGTGGCACGCGGGAACGGTGCTCTGTGCTGCTTGCCAAGAGCACACCCTTCACAAAACTCCTCATGCCGGTTGATCTTCGGGATGCCACGCACCATTCCCTTGGCAGAGAGGTCGTGCAACCCGCGAAAATGAAGATGTCCGTACCTTGCATGCCAACGCCACGCCGCGTCGCCTGCTTGAGCTAACAGACACACCGGCGCCGTCAGTTTCAGGCACACTGAGTACAGGCGATTTGGCATCCTTCTCACACGTGCAATCACCGTCTTCTGTCGATCAAAGAGAGTCATGACTCCATCTTCAACCACAGTCTTGACTTGGATCTCATCCAACTGTCCAATGCTGATGATGTTTGTGCGCAGCTGTGGGATCCAGTACACCTCCGTCAACACCCTGTGTTCACTGTTCTTGCACACGAACAGTACAGATCCGCGTCCCTGAATATCCACAACAGAACCATCACCAAACTTGACCGTACCTTTCACTCGTTCATCGAGAGATGCGAACATGCTGCGTGTCCCTGTCATGTGGTTGCTCGCGCCCGTGTCGAGGTACCAGTGGTCGTCGGCGCTCGGCACCGGCACGACACGTTCCTCATTCAGAAACACATGCTCTTCAGTGTTCTGACTGGACGCCTCAGCCACCAATGCGACGGGCATGATGGGTGCGGCGGGCGTGGCATGATTCTCGATCACCTCTGCCACCATCGCCATGAGCAGTGCGGGCTTATCCTCTTGCCCCTGAACCTGAGCCAGGTTTGCCTGCTCCTCGCGCTTGCCGCGATCGCCACGCTCGCGTCGTGGCTTGCGGCACTCACGTGCCCAGTGCCCGGCGATCCCACAGTTGTGGCAATTGCCGTCGCGACGCGGAGGACGTCCACCCCCGCCGCCTTTGTTCCCGCCACCGTCACCAGATGGACGTGGCTGCTCCTTGGCGGGCGGCTTGCTGCCGCTGCCGCCGCCTGACGATCCTTCGCCGTGCTGACGATTTCTTTGCCGGGTGCGCCACTCCTCCTCCGTGAGAAGAAGCCGACCGCCCGCGTCTTGCTCCACCTCGCCACGCCCCTCGGACGCGGACAGCCTCCCGCTAAGCTCCTCAATAGACATGTCCTTGAGGTCAAGCAAGGTTTCAATTGAACAGGCCATTTGTGCATACCTCGCAGGGACAACACGCAGATATTTCTGCACCGCCATGAGCTCGGTTGTGCTATCGCCCAGTGCCTGCAGCTCGCTGACGATGCCCGAGAGCCTGAGAGAGAAGTCCTCTACTCCCTCCCCACTCTTGAACGCGATGTTCTCGAAGTCCTTGCGGAGCTTCTGACGGCGCGCCTCGCGCACCCGATCGACGCCAACACGCATCGTCTTGATCACGTTCCAGGCGTCCTTGGCGTTGTCCTTCGCCGCGAGCACGGGCACCATCTCCGGTGGAACGGAGCGCAGAATGGCGCCCAGCGCCTGCCGCTCCTTGTACTCCGGTCCGCCGCCAGTGGAGACGGCCTCCCAGAGACCCGCCCCCTGCAACTGGACGCGCATGATGATCGCCCACTCGTTGTAGTTCGTCTTCGTCAGGGTTGGGTAGGTCACGGCCCCGCCGCCACCGCCGCTCTCCCTGATCACCTCACGCACTACAACCTCGCCTCCCCTGCTCCGCGTCCTGCTCCTACCACGACTCGGGTCACGCGAGCGCGGTGGCGTGGAGGACGGCGAGCGTGAGGTGGTGCTCTTTTGCTCACCGGCAGCGCCCTTCTTCTTCTCCTTCTCTCCGGCCATGGCTCTGATACCACTTGTTGTTTCCAAACCTGAGGATTTGGATCACACACGGATAGATCACACGAGAGAGAAAAAGTTTGTGCAGCGTACTGAATACTGCTTTTCTGGTTGTTCTATTTATCCTTCCGTTACAACTGATAAGCTAAAAACTAGGATCAAGACCGAGCCTACCGGGCAGTGCCATCCCACTACCGCTCATGCCCATCACCCTACAATCTCGCCACGGCCGCCATATCTCGTGCCATCCCACGAGGGTCAATCGTGACAAGCTAGACTAAATCTAGTTGACCAAGCAAACTGCTACCAACTGACACTTGCGACGTGCACAGGCACACGCTACGCACTGTCATTATTCAGAAAACTGAAACTAACACTTGACAGGCTTAACTGAAGCTAACAGGTAACACTGTTTTTAGTGGCCTCATGCATAAGTGCGAGTGGTACCAAGTCAAATATCATCAATTCTGTCAGAGTGAATCTCACATGCTACCCCCTAGCTATATATTTGTGACACTAATTATCCCATCGAGTCAAAATCTGTGTAGATTGCCTCTTTAAAAACTTTAGGACCTCTTTTGTTGATGCATGCATCTCTATTGAATAAGGGCTGAGGTGATGATAGAGATTAAAAAATGTTGAGATTTTGATTAGGAATACTAGCACAGATGGGCACGAGAAGGCTAGATATGATCCCGATGATACCCTCCTAAATTTACATACTTGTTGTGCCACATTGGCCTAACACGTCGGTCTTATTTAATAAAACATTTAAAATGCTAAAATCGGAGTAAAGCCATGATCAAAATTTTCTAGATGAGCTATTTCGATGGAATTTTCACTAAATGAGATAATATATATTCACCCCATGTAAGAAGTGGAATTAAAGTATCATACACAAGGTGCAGAAAAAACATCTGATCCTCTAGGCACTTCTGGTCTAAAAATCAGGACCACATAACCGTGTATGATCATACAATATATGGTTCACAGAATAATAATTATATCATTTCATATCAGAATACAAATAAATTCAGTGTCCAAATTAACTACTCATTCATTAAAGAATAGTAGATGAAGGTTTAAGTGTTAATATGGTCCCAATTTGGATCATTACGCTTCTTATTTTTATGTTTGGTAGAATCCAATTTTATATTGCAAAAAATGACATATTAGGTTATATCATTAATTTTGCTGTACCAATCTAAATATATTCTTATAAATATGTGTACCAATAATCAAGTTTAGTTAGAAATGTCTGATTGTACGCTTTCTACAAAATTGTGGGTGTATGTGAGTATTATATAGGTGTACTAGACCTAGAAGGGTGATATAAATTCGGTTTTGTAACGTGGAAAAAGACTTGTCATTTTTATTAATTAAAGAGAAGAGAGTTAGTCAGTTTATTAACATAAAATCGGTCGAAAACCACTACAAACACATACTCTCGCCAACATGATAATAATAAATTAAACGGCCAGCTAAAAGCGATTGAAATCCTTGCGAACTGGAAAGAGCATGGCTTTGACAAATCAAAATATTTGAGAAGTTCGAAAAGTACTGGCATTCTTGTCAAAAAGAAAAAAGAAAGGAAAGGAAAAGGGAAGAGTATTATAACGAATGCCGCGTCCAAAGAAAAGGTGAACAGAAAATATTCAGGAAGCTGCACGGCGCTGTAAGGTCGAAGAGAAGAGCTGGCTACTCAGCTTGCTTTTCTAAGCTCGTTTTCTTTTCTTTAAACGGGACTTTTCTAAGAATAGTACTGTTCAAAAAACTGGTAAAAAATAATGTGCTTCGCATAGATTTATGCTCCAAGCAACCGGTCGTGCTTCAAGTTCCCCATAGACGTACAGAGCAAAATCAGGACGAAATCTGCATGCCCTTCCGAAATGTTGAGCGCAAAATCTGCATGTGTAGGTATAGCTAGCAGGCTTTATAGATAGGCAGCCTCCACGTTAAAAAAGATGTAATAAGATCAGATCGGTCGACCTGGCCTGTTGCCCTGTTCAACCCGAGCTAATTTTGCAACGAGCCACCGCGACGAGGCTACGAGCATCTGCTAGAACAGCTTTGATCAACGAGGGCGATCTAAAGTCTAAAGTTTGAATAATCGTAACGCGCCAGGACGCTTATGCAAGGCTGTAAAGAAAGCAAAAGCAATGGGGCATCCCCGCCAGGAAGGAAGTGCTCTAACTAATGGCACCTTTGCATGCTGCAAGCGTATGAACGAGCTGGTTCGATCGTTGAAATCTGAGTATCTGAGAGCAGCTCGCGAGAAATGCAGTTGAAAGTTCTTCACCGGATTCATCGCAGTTCTTCATTACAGACGGGATTACATACGGGATTGGTCTAATAAAAACCTAGACTACGCCGGCCTAACCCTAAACTGGCCAAAATCAGCTTACCGGAGCTCGCAGGGTGCGGTCGGAGTGACTTCACTCCGAGTCGTCGTCGACGTAGATGACGACGGCCTTGCCCTTGTCGCGCGCGGCGGAGGCGGAGGCCGCTTGCTCGCGACGGAGGCGGTCCATCTCCTCCTCAGACCGCGCCTGCACAGCGTCGGTCACCGTCTCGAGGAAGTCGTCGGGGACGAAATCCTCGCGTGTCACCGAGCCCTCGAATGCGGCCGGATCGTACACACCTCAAATCCGTCGACGACGACCTCGCGCGCTTGCGACGATGCCGGAGTTTGCGGCGACGAGCCGCCCGTGGATAGGGTCCAGCTGCCGGAGGAGGATAGGGTCCAGCTGCCGGAGGGTGCGGGCGGGCGGCGCCGGGAGGCCGTGGAGACCGTGGAGGAGGTCGAACTCCTCCGTCTCCCGCCGCCACAGCGACAACGGCACCGGGAGCCCCCTCCCAATCCATTTACGGGAGGAGCGCTTCCGCGCGGCGTCAGAGGCAATGCAGCGGCGCCGCTCGGCCTGCAGGGCCGGCGAGAGGTGGTCCATGGTGGCAGGAATCGACGACTGGAGAGAGAGAGAGAGAGAGAGAGGGAAGTGGCTGGTGGCGAGAAATGTGGGGAATTGCGGCTAGGTTTCAGCGGCGGAGGGGAGGGTTTCGGCCTGCATTTCGGCGACCGAACGGCTTAAATAACGTTCGCGAGTGGACATTTGCGGAGGCCGGTAAATCATTTACAGGCCGGGCCACCGTTGCGGTATCTACTCTGCGCAGCAAACTGGACCCGGCCTGCAAACTCGCCGGGATTTTGCAGTTCTCGCGGATTTGCGGTGTCTGTTAGAGATGCTCTGATATGAACCCTTAAACTCTCATTTTGTTCATATAAAGGTCATACTAATAAAGTCTAACTTTTGCCAAAGCGAAGGGAGGTCTATGACCGGGATAAGCCGAACAGTTGTAAATCCACATGATTGTTGTATATACCTTCTGCAAGCAACCACACAAGATAAGTCAAACAGTTATAAATCTCGGGGGTTCATAACCTCTTCTAAAATAGTAGTAAATGTTTACTGGCTAACGCCCTAGGTTTTTTACCCTTCTTCTTGGAGGTGGGTTTCCTCGTTAAATCTCGTATCCTCTATGTCGATCTTATTTTTGTTCATCGGTCGTTTTCTTGCTTGTCTTGTATAACTATAACCCAAATAGCAAAAATAAGCTCGTGAATTGTTCTGAAAGAGAGAAACCGCTTGTGTCTTCCATAAATCAATTCTTCACTAAGGTGATGGTAGTAAGCAATATCAAAGAGGATGCTCGGATGTGGTCCTTCTCAGGTGCTAAGGCTTCCATCGAGTGTTTTGAATTTTGATGCCGCAAGAGCATACTGTTATTGTTAGATCGGGCTTTGCCTTGGCTTTTGGTTTGTAATATATCTTAAAACTTCTTCTTCATCAATGAAGAATGGTAAATCTCTTGTTTTGTTAAAAAAATAAAGAAAATCAGGGAGAAGTAGATTCTGACCATCGTGGGAGGATTTCAGTCCGGGTAGTAGTTCATTTCTCTTTACTTACTTGGGATCTTTCTTTATCTAGATCTTTTTTATCGAACAGTAGGATGGCTTCTAGTTTCTTTTTTTAAGACGACGCAAAATATTTGCCTTCTCTGCCAAACTTCTAGTTCCAGTTTTTGCATCGACTGATGTCCACAACTATATATTTAATTATTCAACGATGTTGAGCAAAGCCAAGCATCCATTCCCAACAAATCGCTTACAAACGATAAAACAAGCCAGGCCATCCAAAAAAGCTCCTATCTCCACAAACTTTTTACATGCTCTTTTTGACTCTGCTAAGGAATTAAGGCTATTTGAGCCACTGTTATTCAAAGTTCAACTCTTTCTTTTCACTTTTTCTTTTCACTTTGAGGAGTATTCAAACTTCCAAAGTATCGGATTCTGAATAGTTTGACAATGATGGGCTGATCGAAGCCCGAAGGTGCCGACGTTCGATCCCATACGTAGTTGCATTACTGACCATTACCTCATGATCCAGCAACTTGATAAAAGAACATACACTTGAATTTCTTGAAATTATGAAGATAACGGTAAAGTGATGTAAGAGACGCGCTTCTCGTCTATATAATCACAACACTCAAGCTCGGAAAACACAGCAAACCACAGCGCGGTTGTCTACCACCGGCGCCCTTGCCATCAAAAGAAGAACAGCCTGCGCCGTCTTTTTACAGATAGGAACGTACTGCCAGAGAATAAGGAGATCGAGCGAGCAGCATAGCAAGAACCTTGAAAGCCACCATCCGTGCCAAGGCGACGTCGCGGCCAGCGGAAGCCGGAGGTCGGTGAGAGGTGGTGGAGAAAATGGAGTTAGTAGGAGCAAAACGGCCTCTCCTCTGCTGCCTCTTCCTAGTCCTGTCGGCGCTAACCGTCGCTCAGGCGAAGACGGTCCACGAGAAGTGGGACATCAGCTACCAGTTCGCCTACCCAGACTGCGTGCGCAAGCTCGCCGTCACCATAAACGGCCACACCCCTGGTCCCACCATCCGCGCCGTCCAGGGCGACACGGTGGTGGTCACCGTGAAGAACTCGCTGCTGACGGAGAACGTCGCCATCCACTGGCACGGCATCCGGCAGATCGGCACGCCGTGGGCCGACGGCACCGAGGGCGTCACGCAGTGCCCGATCCTCCCCGGCGACACCTTTAAGTACGCCTTCGTCGTCGACCGCCCCGGCACCTACATGTACCACGCCCACTACGGCATGCAGCGCTCGGCGGGGCTCAACGGCATGATCGTCGTGTCCGTCCCGCCGCGCGCCGGCGCCGACGTCGCCGAGCCGTTCGCGTACGACGGCGAGCACGAGGTGCTCCTGAACGACTGGTGGCACAAGAGCACATACGAGCAGGCCGCGGGGCTCGCCGCTGTGCCCATAGTGTGGGTCGGCGAGCCGCAGTCGCTGCTCATCAATGGGCATGGCAGGTTCGTCAACTGCTCGGCGCTGGGGGCGTCATGCAACACGACGCACCCGGAGTGCTCCACGCCGGTGTTCGCCGTGGTGCCCGGCAGGACGTACCGGTTCAGGATCGGCAGCATGACATCACTCTCCGCTCTCAACTTCGAAATAGAGGTAATTATTTCGAAAATTTCTTTTGGTTCCCGACCTCCAGTGGTGCTGATCCCTTAATTTAAAATGTTCACCCCTAATCCGAGCCTTCGATTTGCTTTAAAATTCGTACAACATGTTTTCCCGGAAAGCACCGGAGCATTTCACAAATAGATGAGAAGTGCTCATGTGCTTTCCGAGAAGTTATTTTGCACGAATTTTAAATCACATCAATGGCTTGTAGGATACATCATTGACCACACATCGAAAATTTTCCATAAGTTTTTGGAACATGCAATGCAATTATGATTTTCAAAATTTTAAAAATCATAGAAGCACCGGAGTTCAGAGCAAAGTTTCTTTAGCTCGGAAGTTGGTCGTGATTTTGATTGGCTTGAGTCCATGGAGTAGCTCTCAGTAAAGTCCGTGTGAATGAACAAAAACAAAATGCAGCCGGCAAAAGCGAATTTGTGGGTGGATGGATGTGCGCAGCCGGCGTTGATCCCGGACAAGATCAAGGTCGTCTCTAATTCACTCGCCCCGGAAGAATATTTGATGCCCTGCTGTGTTCTTGTCCGGCCACGTACGGCTGCTAGTATCAGTGATATAGATACTACCATGTTACTTAGCCGATAATCCCGCCCGGCCGGCTGCATCCGGCCGCCATGATAGGGTTTCGAATTCGAGGGAGAGCGTCCGTGTGACCCGCGCGGCCGGCCGTTACACGCGATCGTAGCATAACCAGTCATCTTGGGAGCTAGCATGCACCTCAATACGAAATATGCAAGTGCACACCAAAAGCAAATGGACATATTATGGACCTTAATTATCGGGACACACTAGCTTGCGGTAGTTATTAATTCTTTCTCTATCCTTCTCTCTATATTCAAATGGGTTGTCACTAACATACAAGCGTATAGCCAACTAGCCGGCGAGGCAGATATGTACAAGGCTATAAGACTACAAGTGAGAGGCGTTGCTTCCGATTAACACCTTTCACCTACTACCGAAGAATGCTTTGGAAACATTGACCTGTATATCCAAGTCAAGACTATGTTCCACATCTACTACTACTCTACTAAAGCCTGTTTCGTGGGACCTAATCATCAATATCTATCTCTTTGAGAAAAACGCCCCCGCATCGTCTCTAGGAGGCGGCTCGGGCGGAACCCTAGTTCCCCAGCCGCCGCCGCCCCCCTCCTCTTCCACATCCTCGCCGCCGGCCGGAGGAAGCTGGCCAGGCACAACCCTAGGCGGCGGACGGCGGCGGCGAGGTCCCGCCCTCCTGGCTCCTCTTATCCAGAAGGTTGGCGCACCTCTGCAGATCGATTGGCGGCGAGCTTGGCGGCTGCGGTAGGCGGGCCGCGGCGGCGCTGGGATCCGGCGGCGCTGGGATTCGGCTGGTCGCGCCCCGACCTGCTCTGGGCCGAGGTCAGCCCCGGGCAGGGGAGAAGGTCGGGTGCCGAGTGGTGCGGCGGTGGGCGAGCAGGGCGCGGAGGCGCAGGTCCGGCGGACGCTGGGGTGGTCGGCGGCGAAGGTGTTGCTCCCGAACTCCCAGCCCCCTGTCCTCGCCTCTCTCCATGCGGCGGCGCCACCAGCCAAAGGCAGGACCTTCTCCCTCATTGGACGGGCTTGGCACGGCCTGTTGATCGACCTGGGACGGTGGCGGTGGGGCGGGTCAGAGACGGCGGCGTCGTGCGTGGCGGCGGCGGCTCGGACGACGCGGGTTGCGGCTTCGGGCCGGAGTTCTCGGCCAAGGTTGCACGACGCTCGAAAGCGGCTCTCCTCTGGAGCAGGTGACGAGAAGGCGCAAAGACAGCTCAGCCTCGGGACGGTGGATGGCGGAGCTGGCCGGAGGCGGCGGGCTCTCGGCCTAGATCTGGGCCCTCTTGGGCCCGATCTGGGTTCGACGGGCCCTGCTGCCTGGTGGTTTCAGTGGTTCCCGACGGGTTCGGGAACCCTTCTCCCGACCATGGAGTGGATGGGGTGCTGGACCCGGGCCAGGAGGGCCTGGATCTGGTGACCGCCTAGCAGCCTCGTTGACTCGAGGTTCGCGGGTATGACCAGCGGGTGCGCCCTGCTAGTTGCACCCCCACTGTCCTACGGCAGGCTGTCTCGGGCCTTCTACTGTCCGTTCCGATGGATCTGTCGTCTAGACTCGTGTTGTTCCCTAGGTGCGAGATCTTGGATACCGGGGCGGCGGCCTCGGAAGGTGGTCTGCGCGTGCGACTCTGCGGCGAGTGACGTGGCAGCGGTGATGGTCGTCTTCTCGGACCACGTGGGTGGCGTGAAGTCGGTGGGAGGAGTGCCTGCTGCTGGCTTCGCTTCGGCTGTGACGGCTCCCAGATCGCGTCCTGGTGACCTGACTCGAGACTATTGGTGCTCCGTGAGTTCGAGTGTGGTAGCAAGGTGCTTCCGAGCGAAAGCTTTGCGTTTCGGCGCCAATAGCGACGACGCCTGCGGGTGTCGCTACCCTCTTGGGGGCGCTGTTGAGGGTGCCTTCTCTGCACTTAGCGTGGTAGTAAGGTGCTTCCGAGCGAAAGCTCTGCGCTTCAGCGCCAGCAGCGACGACGCCTGCGGGTGTCGTAACCCTCCAGGGGGCGCTGTTGTGGGTGCCTTCTCCGCACTAGGGCTTCGGTGAAAACTCTGACCTCTTGGTCTGGACGGCGGCGGCGCTTTGCGTCGTCACCCTGTTGGGGGCGTCGTCATGGAGACTCGTTTCTTCTCGATCCTGCGTCGGAGTTCTCGGTGGCAAGTCCGGTTTCCTTTTTTGTTGTATATCTTTGATCTGTCTTTTAAGGGTTCCTCATCACCTTGTATCGGTTCAGCCGTTGTCTTTTGAGCGTTGTGCTGTCTGACCCAGCAGCTGTCTTAAACGGTGTGGCTTTATTTATAAAGCGGGGCGAAAGACTGTTTCGTGAAAAGTCTGTTTCGTGGTAACTATTAGGGTTTACGGGTGGCGAAAATTATAAAGGCCAGTTGATTAACTAGAGCGTGTACAACGTATCCGGATATAGTTAGCTAGCTAGTGCCTATAGTAAACTGGATTGGAGCTGCTGACCAAGGTATCGTGTGTCGGAAATATGCAACGGCTAGTTGATATACAGTCTCTAGTTAATTTATGCCGGCGATGTCACATGGTACGCTAAATAACCGGGAGAAGCAACACTAGCTATCTCTTACTCGTCAATGGATGAAAGAGTGCACGTATAGCGCGCAGGATTAGTTTAACAAGGTATTCCCAACATGATCTCTTGATTAGCGTGAGGAAGATGCACTTGATTAGTCTACTTGTAAGTTGTAACGTACACTTGCCTGCTTACGCTTCCTATGGCCGATGTCATGTGGTGCTTATCTCTAGTCCTAGACGATATACACACACAAGGAGTGGTTTGAAATAAAAAATCCATGCGAAGCTAAAATCTCCGGCTTAAGGGCATGTATAATGCAAGGTGTTTATAGAGGTGACTAGCAAAATAAATTGGTTCTTTATTAAGCGTTGGTACTTATTTACACAAGAGAAATGCTTAACTAGACACCTCTCCTATAGCAATAAGCATTGGTGCTTACAAAATGTTTAGTTTATTTTTGTAACCACCTCACTAATCTTTCTAAAAAAAACCAACTCACTAATCACCTTGCATTATACATAGCCTAAGATAACATAACAGAACAGAGGCTGTGTTGCACTGCCTAGAAGGCGAAAAGAGAACAAAAGAAGAATAGAAACTACTTAACCAGCTAAATATACCATCCAAGAATTTAACAGTCACAAGTTGACGATGACTTGAGAGAGCGGAAAGATGAAGGTGACTTGTACTGTATGTGGTTTGTGGTGGTACATACTTGACCTGTTCCATGATCAAGACTAAGGCACGACTTCAGGGGTCAACTTTAGCTGGTTTGGGATCTCCGTATTTAGTAGAACCATGTAGCAGTTGAGAAATTGCTGAACTGCTGCTGCAAGTTTCTAGAAACGCAGTCAACGTCTCCCCTAACCCTTTTTTCGATAAAATGCATCAAGATGCCCGGCTTTAAATTAATAGAAAAGTTGAATAGTTCGCAGAAGCATGAACACTTATGCTAGGGAAACCAGCTTACAAGTAAACATAAGGGCTCAAAGCCACGGTTAGAGCATCTCTAACAGCTGCCCTATTTTAGCCTCCGTGCACTAAAAACCGTTTTTAGGGCACGAGAGGGCAAAAAACGCTCTCCAACAGCTTCCCTACGACGTGCCCTAGGGGCAGCCCTAAATTTTGCTCCTCTCTGCCCCATATTTGGGGCAGAGAGGACCCCGTGGGAGGCTGCCCTATCCTTTCCAAATCAGCGCGCGCGACTCTAACCGTCACCCTGAACAAATCCAATTCCCCACCTCCGCCGCCCGATTCTGTCGCCGGCGGCCTGCTTCTCCTGCCCGACAGCTGTTAGAGATGCTCTTATAACGCCGCCTCCTCCTGCCCGAGCGCTAACCCTAGCTTCCCCCTTTCCCCGCCGCCGCCTGCTTCTCATCCTCGCACGCGCCGTCGCCATGGACGCCGAGCATCCGAGCTCGGGTCCCGCTTGAACCCGGCCGCCTTCTTCCTCTACCGCGCGCCAAGAGCTGCCCTTCTGCCTCCTGTTCCTCCTCGACGTCCAGGAGCCGGACCCGGGAGCAGCAGCGAACCGCACAGGCTCTTCTTCCCCGACGACGGCTGTAGCTCTGCATCACCTTCTCCGACACGTGCCGCTCGCCTCCGTCCTCCTCGTCTCTCCTGCTCTCTCCAACGAGCTCCCTTGGGTGAGCCGCATCCGCTCCACCGCTTTCTCCCTTCGATTCATGTCTCGGTCACCGTAATTTGGTGTTGCCGGCGCCGGCGTCATCGCGGCCGCGGCGCACCGCACGCTCCCGCGCACGGACACGAGCGTGTGGACCTCCCCCCTTGCTTCTTGACACACACACACGAACGCACCACGTTTCCAGCTTCCGATTGCACCCCCCCCCCCTCACGCGCACAACGCTGCTCGAATTGGTCGTCGGCATGTGCAAATCGTCGCCGCGTTTCCTCCGGCGAGAAAACTCTGAACTTTGTTGTCGAAATTCAGTTTCGACAGAGTTGCGCACACAGACTCTGTTACACAATATGTTTTACAATTCTAATTAATACAAAGTTTACACTGTGTTTGGATGTTGAAAAACTAGTCTGAAATTGGCAACTTGGAATTACTGGCCCGCTTTCGGACGTTTGGGGTGGTCACGGAATTGAACGCAACCTCGATCAATTCCGAGCTCCTCAGCTCGGAAAGGCAGGGAAATACGCACCCCGCGTACCGCTTCCTCTCTCGACAGAAACAACTCGCCCCATCGACCGACCCGAAGACGACACCGCCGCCCCTGACCTGCAGCCACCAGGCGCCGCCGCAGCCGCCGGGAAGCCCTCCTCCCACTGATCGGCTCTTCCCTTCTCGGCGGCCTCTCCCCGTTCCCGGCCACCTCTCGGCTGCGCCCATGGCCACCCGCCCAAACCCTAACTCCTGGCGGCTGTGGCAATGAACGCTGGTGGCAGAAGCTTGCGGGATGGAGGCGGCGGAACGGCAGCGGAACGCCGGTGCCAGAACTTGCGCCCATGACATCTCACTGCCCTCCTTTTCTCCATGGCGGCGCCGTACGCCATCCATTTGTTGATTTGTTCCCCGCAGCGAGCGAGCTAGCGCGCGCATGCGTGAGGTTGGGAATTTGCTAATCTGATCGACCCTGCGGTTGGGAATTTGCTAATCTGCTAGACCGATCTGCTTGCTCCCCTGTAACTAGATAACCTGGAAGTGTTTACTGATCGGCTAAATTTATTTAATCACTATCACTGCTTAACTTGTTCCATTGACATAAGTTTGTAGTAAAAACATTCACAATTACTCTGCTGTATTTGTCGTGTCTGACTGCAGAACCGGAGGAGAAGAACCTCCTCCGTATTCATGTTTACTGTGGCTATTTAATCTATCTTTAATTTGTAGGTAATCTGTTTTTGATTGTTTTTGAGTAGTGACATGTACTAATTTATTTGGTGACATGCATGGTGTTATTTACATGATTTTAATGTTATTATGTGTAAAAATAATATATAAACATTGTACTACGTACATGTTTTTTTTCATGCATGTATAAAAGTTTATATTGTCTAAAACCAACAAAACATCAAATTCCATAGTTTGTACATCCAAACAGGAATTGGAATTGGTCACTAGCCCCTGTTTCCAACAGGAAATTTCGAACACGCCCAAACAGCAGAATTGAAATTGGAAGCCAATTCCTTTCCATCCTGGATTTGGAATTCCTTCTCCAATTCAATTCCAAGCTAGTTTTCCAACATCCAAACACAGTGTTATATCTATTTTGATCAGTAAAGTGTAATGAACATTAATTTGTGTGCATATATCTATTTTTCATGTTTAAATATCATATTTGTGTGCATATATCTATTTTTATCTCTCAAATATCGAATAGACATGTCATTTGGTATAGGATAGGGCACCTAAAATAGGGCAGCTGTTGGAGAGGTAGTGCCCTAAAATAGGGCAGCTGGAAAAGTGGAAAAGTACTCGGTGCCCTATATGTGCTAAAACAGGTGCCCTATATATGCTAAAACACCATATAGGATAGGGCAGCTGTTAGAGATGCTCTTAGGCCTAACAGTTAGGAAGATGGAGCAAAGGCTAAGATAGATACAATTAAAACTAGTCTTGCGACGAGGGCAGGGGAGCGAGTCAATATGTAGTTGGTGAAGATCCGCCATGAGCTCGTCGATGATATCCTGGTCCTTATGTTTTGGCAGAGGCCATAAACAAGTTTTGAAGATGCAACATACCGTTCAGACATACATGGCGGCACACATTAGGTTCATAACTATCCTTCTAACCATCCAAACACTTGCCGGTTCTCGTAATATAAACATTGTTTATTAACTATAAATATCAATTTGTGATTTTAAACCCACAACCGTATAAAATATGTGCAATTTTAAGAATCATTATTAATCCATAAGTCCAATAGGTACACTATCGTGGTTAAACATGCGAAAACTACTCGTCTGCACACTCTAATCCCAAAATTGTAAAAATAATATGTGTAATTTGGGTAAGAAATTTGTACATTAATCAATTGTACACTGGAAGTCGATATTGCACAAATAGTACCAGTTGCAATGCAGGATTAATTGTAAAAACTGACGTCTTCCACTATATGTGTACCTAGAATGGTACAAATATCACATTATGTGCAATTTCCAACTTCAAAATGTGCAGACAACCCAACTGCACATTTTTAAGCCCAAAATTTCACAGCTCATTTATGTGCAAACTTTGGTTAGGAAGTGCAACTAATGAAATACAATTTTAGTTACAAGGTTGACCTAAGCAAGTAGTAATGATATTTTTACTTCAAACTGCGTGCTATATGTATTGTGGCAACTAGAACGATATGTGCTAGTAAAGTAGCATCGCACTATCTGCTCAAGGAGTAATAAAACAACCAAGTGATAGTTCATCATTGTCAAAATGTTGAAAGTTAACTGTACACATGTTAATTAAGCCTGCTAATAATGAATTGTATTTATTAACCAAACTTCAGGGCCATCCAATGACGGTTGTGGAGACCGACGGGCACTACGTGAAGCCGTTCGTGGTGAAGAACCTGAACATCTACTCCGGCGAGACCTACTCCGTGTTGATCAAGGCCGACCAGGACCCTAACCGGAACTACTGGCTGGCCTCAAACGTTGTGAGCCGCAAGCCCGGCACGTCCACCGGCACCGCCGTCCTCACCTACTACGGCGGCCGAAGCAGCCCGCGCGCGCCGCCGCCCACCGCGCCACCCGTTGGTCCGGCGTGGAACGACACCGCGTACCGCATCAATCAGAGCCTCGCGACCGTGGCGCACCCGGCGCACGTCTACCCGCCGCCGCCGGGCGCCGACCGGACCATCCTGCTCCTCAACTCGCAGAACAAGATCGACGGCCGGATCAGGTGGGCGCTGAACAACGTCTCCTTCTCGCTGCCCCACACCCCCTACCTGGTCGCCCTCAAGGACAGGCTTCAGGGCACCTTCGACCCGCGCCCGCCGCCGGAGACGTACAACCACACCGCGTACGACGTGTTCGGCGTGCAGGCGAACCCGAACGCGATGAGCAGCGACGGGCTGTACCGGCTGGGGTTCGGCTCCGTGGTGGACGTGGTGCTGCAGAACGCCAACATGCTGGCGGCGAACAACAGCGAGACCCACCCATGGCACCTTCATGGGCACGATTTCTGGGTGCTCGGCTATGGCGTGGGGCGGTTCGACCCGGCGGTGCACCCGGCGACGTACAACCTGAAGGACCCCATATTGAAGAACACGGTGGCGGTGCACCCCTACGGCTGGACGGCGTTGCGGTGGAGGGCGGACAACCCCGGGGTGTGGGCGTTCCACTGCCATATCGAGGCGCACTTCTTCATGGGCATGGGCGTCGTCTTCGAGGAAGGCATCGAACGCGTCGGGAAGCTCCCGCAGGAGATCATGGGCTGCGGCAGTAGCAATGGCGGCCGTCACTAAAGGCAATAGAACTCCCCCCGGTATGTGGAGTGCTTTTCCAGTGCTTCGGTGCGGTTCTGGAAGGTGGTGGTTTTGCATCTCGACGAGGCTTCCGAGGAGGAAGATGGAGTGGAGATGCTGGGCGGCAGCTCGTTTCAATAAGCGCCCATATGCCCTCTTTGGATCAATTTCTGCTTCTCTGCTTCCCCTCATGACCGGCCGTGGTGGCGAGGGTGAGGGGCGGTTTGGAGTGGTGGATCTTGATGCTGGAGGGGGTCGGGAGTCTCGTGGTACTGCGATTTGGAGAAGATCCTCGTTGGCTGTGTTTGGCTACCGACTCTTGATGCTGGCACAGCCCTGTTCAGCCTCATGCCGAGGCTCTCTGGAGTTCTTGCGGTGGCGTTTCTCTCCCATCCTGCGCCAAGTGGTTTCGTCCACGGCTCTCGCGTGGGGGGCCGTCGCTCGAGCTCGCTGTTCATCGGTGCTGGCGAAGAAGATGGTGGATATCCGATTTCGTTCCTCTTTCTTCGTCTAGGGTTTATTCTGAAAATGTTGAGGACTCCTTTCTTATTTTGGTTTCTTGCAAGGTCCTGTTTGTAAAATGTATTGCACAGCTAAATTATTAATGCAGTATCCAGACCCTTCGGGGTCTATCCCTGTTGAAAAAAAAAGCGGCCAATCCTATACATCGCCCCGTAGGGGATGGGCCGGCCGATCAGACATTTTTTTTCTTTTCTTCTCTTCTTCTTTTCTCATTTTCGTTTTTTGTTTTTTTGTTTTAACTAGCAAATTGCCCGTGTGTTGTAACGGGTATAAATATTTTAATGATTTCGCACTAGTTAAAGATACTCTCCACTCTGGTTAAAAGATGGTTATTCTCTACCAAACAGGAGCATACTCTCGTAGCTAAAATATGGTTATTCTCGACTAAACAAGATCCTTAGATTGGGACCACGGCTTGAACAGAGTAGAGCAGCATATTATTATTTCTTACATTGTGTCTATTAAGTATTAGAAAAGGCAAGCGGAAGACTTATATTAGTCAAACAATGTTATTTGTTATCTCAGTTATCTTAGAGTCTTCTTAGGATCTATTTCTTACATCAAAGTAAAATTGAACATACAACGATATTGTGTTTTAGAGTACAAAAATCTCCGTTATCGAGAAAATATACATCCAACAATGATGTACATATCATACCAATTTATCAAAATAATTTATTTCTAGCAATAAATAGAGCACGTGTTTTCCATTTTGAAGATGTCTACTGGAGAAGACCGAGATTTCATTCGATCTAGGAGACGATAAAATTCAAGGAGCACAGGTATTAGCATGAATTAAGTTGTTCTGCTGATGTCCAAGTACCCATCATTAGAAGCAGATTGGCTCCAACATATAAAAATAATGCATAGAAATAGGGCTACAGTGTGTTGATACTGATTAGCATAAGAGACCTTCCGTAGAATATTATTTGATACAATTTTACTATCATGTCAATGTTTAGTTTATAAAAATGGGGCATGCAAAAGATTATCGGATATATTTTTTCGCTCATGTGTAATTCAAAATGAGGAAAACTAGATATTTGCGTCCCTTATGTAGAAGCACATTTCCCCAATTGGTTGATGTCGAATATTTCCGAACCATCGAAAATGCTAAATTTGCAGGTTAGCCATAAGTTTTTAATACTTACAAGTGGACATAGGCATACTCCATGTATTAATCTGTGTTAAATAACTGGCTCTGTGAAAACATATACCTATGATACCTCCAAAGTTTTACATTAGGACTTTGGCTCATTGAGATGGCTGGCAGTTGCATGCCCACCAATTCGCGTCAACTATTCCTTCAAAACTTACGTCCGGCTAGCAGGGAGATTTTTGAGCCTATTTGCGTGGCTGGTGTCAGACCTGCTCCCGCTGGTTTGTGGGTCCTGCTGTTCGGATGGTGCCGTGTGTGTTTTGGCTATGTGCTGTCGGGTGTGGTCATTCTAGTTGCTTCGTTCCTGCAGCTGGGTATTTTGCATGCGTTCCACGCGTTGACCCGTAGACAAACAGGCACAGCCCGTAGTCCCCAAATACTCTCCTCGATCTGTCCCTCGATTTCTCTCCATTGCTGCTAGGGTTTCTGGATGCAATATCTCACTTCCGGCGGCAGCGGCGGCGGAACATTGGGTAGAGCGGACGTGCGGGCGAGGGATACTTAGGGCGTCCTCTTCTCTCCCCCTGGTCACTGGAGGCGGCAGCGGTAGTGGAGCACCGGGTGGAAAGTGTTGGGGAAGGCCAGGCGTCCTCTCTTCTTTCTCCCTTGGTCCCTAGAGGCGGCAGCAGCGCGGCAGCGACGCGCAGGTGAAGGGGGAGGTCGGTGTGTCCTCTCCTCTCTCCCTTTGGTCTCTCCTCTTCCTCTCTTTTTTTTTTGCCCTATCTCCTTTCTTTGTGAGCTGCATCGGGAAAGGCGAGCGTTGGTAGCGTGGAATAGCAGGTGGACTCGCCCCTCCATGGACGCATCCAAAGGGGAGACAGGTGGTGTGTCTGCTCCCCATGGCGAGCAGGGTGACGATGAAGTAGACCGAGAAGTTCCTGGCTAGGTCTAGATACACCATATTTGGAGGTACAAAAACTCCTCCGTCCCGGCCCTCTCTTTTCCTCATAGCCTAGCGTTATGATTTTTCTGATTTGTTTGATGCAATTAGGGCTTCAGCTATTATTAGTAGTTCCTTTTCTCATTTGGTTTGCCAAATGTTTCTGATTTTTCATGGTTATTGCTTTGATTGCACAGATTTGTAACGTGCTGCGTGGATTTGGTAAATTGAAGTGTTATCTTATGGTCGTATTGGGTGGATTATGTTGTCCTAACCTTGCTATATATTTGGTAGATGCCTTCAAAGATGGTTTCAGTATCATGGATATTTCTCTGTTTCACTACTTGTGCTGAATCGGATTTCATCTCTTGCTTCAACCTGAAGGTTAGTTGTTTGCACATAGATTTTTCAGCATCTTGGGTTGATTATGTAAGGAATTGCTCCTCGGTATTCGAGGGTAATTTCTAGGCTAGAAACTATTATCAACTTTGAGCCTACGTGTGTGCATGATATGTTTTTTGGTTGATTGGATTTGATTTAGGTGCTTAACAGTTTAAAACCTTATTATGTGAATGGAGTTTTTTTAATTATAGTACCAAAAGAGAAGCATTTGATTGTTATAGGTAATGGTAGCATTATTGTGTTTCTGATACGAACTTATGACATATGTATTAAGAATCAGGTTCTTTCCAAATGAAGTTTTTGATATAAACAATTCATTTCCTTCCGATCTAAACATTGTTGGTGATGATTAAATCAGTTGTAGTTACGAGTGGGAGAATCATGGAAGCAAATTTTTAGTGGTACCTCTTGCGTGGATAAATTTCCCTTTCGATTTGACGGAACCATTTGTAGTTTGAGAGGGTATTTTTATATTTGATTAGCTTTTGACCTTTTGTTCTTCAATTCATTTATACTCTGTGGAATAGAATCAGTGTTTCTCAACAGAGTGGTGGTGGATTAGACGAATAGAAATCGTGATGTCTGTGTTGGACTCAACTTTTGTCATCTGCTACCAGTCTTAGGACAATCCATGTATCTGGCGTTCTGCGTTCATGATAGTTGGTCATGTTTGTATTGGAGATGACAGCAACATTGCTCGCGAAGTTATGCTAATCTTTTTGCTCATGATCTTGGCAGAAATTATGTTGATGCTCTACAAATATGCAACTTGCAGGGTTTGACTAACTATATTGGTTATTGTCACAATATGTGTCCTCTTACTGTTTCATATGTCATATTATAACTTGATTTCTCTTTGTAACAGTTGCAATATATATTGAAATATCTAGACCTAATATCACGCTCACAAATCTTGGTGGTAAATGTATAGTTAATTTATTAATTTATGGTATATTGTCTACAGCCCAAAAATCTCTAGATTATTGTCAGACCGAGATGGCACATGTAAGCAGGGGAACTCTCCTGGATGGTTAGTTCTGTTTTCCTAAGATGAGTAACCTATATATTGCACGAAATTTAGTTTTGTACCTACCCGTGTTGTGCAGTTCCATCTGATTTCAATGTAGGGTAGCTATGGAAATAAATACATTTTATAACATGTGTTGAATTCATGCCTAGAGATTTGCAACTCTATTCTAAGGTTCTGATTGTAGACGTTTTGCGGACATCTGAATGTGCAGGCTTGCCATGCTTTCACTTCTCAATAGTTGACACTTGCCGTATTATTTGAAGTGAAACATATTTTGCCTATGACGTATGTGCTTCTTAATAGAAGCAGTATTCAGGTCACATGTATAATTATGGTTAAAAGGGGGCAATATTATATCCACAGATCATCTTATTGGAGGGGAGCCGTATTCATAGGTATATGCACTTGGCTGGTCCTGTTATGATCTGATAATTTAGGAAAAAAACTATTAAAATTGATATGTCTGCGGGTAGTTGTGGTTAGGTTGGTGTTTTCTGTACATGTTAGTGAAGGAGATATGCCCTAGAGGCACTTAATAAATATAGTTTATTCGTCATATCTCAATTGTTCATTATATGTTTTATACCATGCTATAACTGTATTAAGCGGAAACATTAATACACGTGTGGTAGATAAACAACCAGGTCCCTAGTAGCCTCAATCTAACTAGTTCATTGGGCAATTGATGATCGAGGTTTCCCGATCATGTGACATTTATGTCAGTTGACAATGGAGTCATGTCATTGGGAGAATGACATGATGGACATACCCAATATTTGTAGGACGTAGTCATTACGCCTTTGACCGTGAGATCTACTCTTATTGCTATTCCTGGAAGACACTTTGATTGCATCAAACGTCATATCTTACATAGTGTGACAATAAAGGTGTCCCTCTCGGGTGTCGAAAAGGAGTATGTTGAGACGGGGGGTCAAGAGCGGGATTTGCCAGTCCGCATAGCAGGATAGATACTCTAGGGCCCACTCGGTGAGATTATGTCAAATGAGCTTGCAAGCGTGTGACTAGGTCACCAGGACATAATATCATGGACGAGTAGAAGTTAGCAGTGTCGGTAACGAGATCAAGCTAGGTATGGAGATATCTATGAACGAGTCTCGGACGCGCTAAGTATCGCATGGCAAAAGGTTTAAGACTCAGACGTCTAGGTTCGACGGTAAAGTATTCGTTATCTCGCAGGGATTAATTCTGGGTATCCTCGGTCCACGAATTAGTCATTGATCGGAGAGGAGTCTCGGTCATGTCTGGTGAGATAATCGAACCGCTAGGGTAACACACTTAAGGGGAGTCGACATTTTACCGGAAGAGAAAAATAGGAAAAGAGAGCACCGGGAACGTCCCGGGAAAGTTCCGATGGAGATCGGGCAGCGACGAAATAGTTTTCGGAGCCAGAATAAATTATGTAATATGTATTTAATATTAATTAATGTAATTAATAGTTAAATATATTTCTATTTAATTTTTCCTGAATTTTTAAAGGCATTTTTCCCTAAATGGGCCTTCTTAGGCAAAGAGGCCCATGAGGGGGGGAGGAGTCCCTCCAAGGGAGGGAGCTTGGTTCGGCCGGCCCTAGGTGGGCCACATGGGGCCCACCTAGGCCGGCGCACCAGCCATGGCCGGCTGGGGTGTGGGATTAGTCCCACACCGCCAGCCTGGCAAGTTGGGCAGTCCCCTGGCCCCTTTATATAGAGGGGCACCCCAGGCCTTTGAAGACACACACCTAATTCTCTCTCTCTCTCTCCTTGGATCCCGTGACTCCCTTGTTTGGAGTTGCGCCGAGGATAAGTTTTCTCCACCATACGCACGCCGCCGTGCTGCTGGTCTTCCGGTCCCAGTCTTCCGCTGCTCGTCCTTGGATCGGGCCCGGAGTTCGTCGGCTTCACCGTATGTGTGTAACGCCCTGCGAGGTGCCATGCTAGTGGTGCTGGAAGTCTGCTTCCTCTACACGGCCTCGAGGTCGTCGTCGGTTTCATCGACATCGCCGCGTCATCGTCTTCTTCGTCGCGCCAAGTTCTCCGCGACCTTGAGGTCGGCTACGGCGTCTACGTCAGCAACGCTTGTGCGGGAGCGTAATCCCCGCTTTTCGGTCTACAAGGGTATGTATACCGATCTCCTCCGTATTACTATATCTGCATAGTATAGATCCTGGCTAGTTTAAGGTTATCGCTGTTAGGAAATTTTTTGTTTTCTGCTTGCGATCCCCTTCAGTTAGCTCGTCTGAAAGTTCTATTTATTTGGTAGTATGTGTATTTTCTGGGGTTGTGCAATCGTTTGCTGGACTGTTGCTTAGGATATCGACAGAAGGTTTGGTTTTCTGTTCTAGGTCTTTTGCAAGCCTATCTTTATAGATGCAGTAAGCAGTCGTGTTGAATCTATCCGTACTCCGCTACAAGCAGCGCGGCCACGGTGACGGCAGAGGCGTCCGATCCATTAGGGATAGAAGCAATTCTTTGTGTGCTTGGATATGTGTGGGGGAGATTTGTATAGGATCTGTTGATTTCGAGCCCTCGAGGAGCTCGCGCCCGCGTGGATCTCTACTCTTCTGCTCCGCCATGATCGTCCACGCGTGGTAATGTCCGCTGTTGGCCTCCATTGTCATATTGCTTCTGAGATGCATTCCCCTTCCTTCTTTCTTCCTGATTTGTACTTCGCCCACATATATTTTTTCTGATCTTTGGTAGATTTCTGGGGTTGTTGTGCGTGTAGCCGTGTAGGCACATGGATTTGAGATTGGATTTTCTTGATGTTTCCTTCAGATGGATTAATCGATTTAATTTTGATGATTTGTCTGCCGTATGTTCTTCTCAGTCTGATAGTTGCAGCATTTTTTGTTGCAGAGAAGCAAATGAAATGTGCTGGACATTTGAAGCTAAGTGTGGACGACTCTTTCATACTCAAAAAATGGAGAAGCTTCCATGGGTTGTGTGATTAGAGACTGTATTGGTATTTTTATCTGTTCCATGGCTGAGGCCCTGCCAGTCTGCAAAGAACCAGGAGTCTGCACTCATGTATCGATCTCGATATCCTGCCTAGGATCATCGAATCCAACCGTGCATCAGTTATCTTCACGCTGAAAGCGAAAACCAACATATGTCCAGCCTCTGGTACATATACAAGGAGGTAGACAACATCAAGAGGAACCTGCCTTTTAGTTCTTTAAAATGAATGTAATTTTGTAACCCAGGAACTTGCATATCTAGCTCGGACTGTTGAATTGGTTGACATCTACATGAACTTTGTACCTGGGCAAATATCCCAACCTGTCCAAGTAAATTGTAACCAGTTACATGATCAATGAAAGCTCTTTCAACATAAAAAAAAAGAGTGACACAAATGAACTGAACACAGATCAGAGCATTTATCAGTAATTTTCGTCGTGATCAGGTGGTTAATATATTTCTGAGTTGTGTTCCACACACTACAAGAACTATTAAGAAATAACAACATTTGTTATTTGTTGCATATTTGTGTAGTATGAAAACGGGCATTGGTCTTCATTTTGCTTCCTAATTTAGATATACTTTTTGATAGAATATATCCGACCATTCATGACTAAAGTTACTTTGTAAACTAGAATTTGATGAACTCTATTTCAGTTAGATGTTTCATGAACATATGTAGTTAAACTTATGTGATGTGTTGTTGCTTGTTGAACACGGTGGTGTGTTGTTGGGAGACCCCAAGAGGAAGGTGTGAAGTGTGTGAAGTAGTGTAGCAGCAAATTTCTCTCAGTTATGAAACCAAGGTTATCGAACCAGTAGGAAACTAAGAATTCACTCGAGGTTGTTGGCGGTTGACCTTGGCAGGGCGCACTACCGGTGTCAGCAACGAACGTGGAACATGCACACAACACAATCAAGATACTTTGCCCCAACTTAACGGTGAGGTTGTCAATCTCACCGGCTTGCTGTAACAAAGGATTAAACGTATGTGTGGAAGAAAGATGTTTGTTTGCAGAGAATGAAAGTAACAGGTTTGCAGTAGGTGGTTTAACAGATTAAAGAGAAGGACCGGGGTCCACAGTTCACTAGTGGTGTCTCTCCATAAATAATAATAACATTCATGCGGGTAAACAAATTACAGCTGGGCAATTGATAGAATAAAGAAATGCATAACAATGCATATACCAATGTCATGATGTCTAGTGTGAGATTCATTTGGGCATTACAACAATATACATAGACCGTTCCAACCGCATCTATGACTAATAATCCACATTCCGGTTAGCGTCCGCACCCCTTTCAGTATTAAGTTGCAAGCGACAGATTATCGCCTTAAGCACTGCGTGTAAAGTAAGTAAGTAACATCATCCTTAGACAAAGTACTACTGTTTTATCCCTATTAGCAACAGTACATCTACAACCTTAGAGCTTGCTGTCACTACCCCAGATTAAATAGAGACATGAACCTACTATCAAGCATAAATACCCCCTCTTGGAGTCACAAGCATCTACTTGGCCAGAGCATCTACTAGCAACGGAGAGCATGCAAGATCATAAATAGCACACACGTGATATATTATGAAGCAAATGACTTAGTACTCAATATTCATCGGATCCCAGCAAACACAACATGAAGTATTACATAACGGTGATCTTGATCATGACAGGCAGCTCACAAGATCTAAACATGATACCCCAAGAGGAGAAGACAACCATCTAGCTACTGCTATGGACCCGTAGTCCAAGGGTGAACTACTCACGCATCAGTCCGGAGGCGGGCATGGTGATGTAGAGCCCTCCGGTGTCGATTCCCCCTCCCGGCAGGGTGCCGGGGAGAAGTTCTGATCTCTCCCGAATTGGTGATGATGACGGCGGCGGCTCGGGAGCCGTGGAGGAAATATTGCGCACCGTATAGGTCTTAGGTTTTCGGGGGGTATATGTAGGCGAAAGGGCGAAGGCGGTGGAGCCCCGAGGGGCCCACACCATGTGGTGGCGCAGCCAGAAGTGGGGCCGCGCCACCACCAGGTGAGGTCGCCTCGGTCTCCGTCTTTGTCTCCTCTTCGGTGTTCTGGATGGTTCCGGGAAAAATAGGAGTTTTGGCTTTTGTTTCGTCCAATTCCGAGAATATTTCCTTATGTAGATTTCTGAAACCAAAAACAGCAGAAAACAGGGAACTGGCACTGTGGCATCTTGTTAATAGGTTAGTCCCAGAAAATGCATAAAACTATATAAAATGCATATAAAACATGTAATAACTTGGTATAATATAGCATGGAACATAAGAAATTATAGATACGTTTGAGACGTATCAAGCATCCCCAAGCTTAGTTCTACTCGTCCTCGAGTAGGTAAAACGATAACAAGAATAATTTCTGAAGTGACATGCTTCACATAATCTAGATCATATAATAATGTAAGGCTCATGTTATGAATGAAGTGATTCAAAGTAATGGTTTATAGTTTGCTAACAAATAGACAAGGAGTAAACAACTACATCATATAAGCAAAAACTTTTCATGGATAGTACTTTCAAACAAGCATCAAAATGATTCACATGAAAGTTAACTCATAAAGCAATAGTCTCTAAGTAAAAGAGCATTGAAACAACACAAAGGAAGATATAAGTTTAAGCATTGGCTTTCAACTTGTAACATGTATATCATATAGATAGTTGTCAACACAAATGAATATAACAAGTGCAATAAGTAAGCATATAAGAATTGTTGCACACAGTTGACACAAGTGTTTGCTTCTAAGACAGAAAGAAGTAGGTAAACTGACTCAACATAAAGTAAAAGAAAGGCCCTTCGCAGAGGGAAGCAGGGATACAAACATGTGCTAGAGCTTTTTAGTTTTTATAGGTTTTTGAAATCATATAGAGAGCATAAAAGTAAGTTTTGATAAGTGTTTGTCGTTGTCAACGAATGGTAATGGGCACTCTACCCCCCTTGTCAACCAGACTTTCAAGAGCGGCTCCCATGAAGGACGTTATTTCTACCAGCAAGGTAGATCATCCCTCTTATCTCTTTTGTTTACACATATAGTTAAAAACTGTTGTCATTGCTTGACTGATCGGATCAGGGCAAAAATGTGAAGAGATTGCAGCGGTTAAAGTTGTAATTAATTTGGACTGGGCACCCCATTTGCCAGCTCTTTTTGCAAAGTTAATGGATAAGCGGATGTATATGCCACTAGTCCGGTTGTGAAAGTCTATCTAAAAGCAAATGACAAGGTTGATATCCGTAACACCACATACTTCCTCATGAGCTAATAAACATTGACACAAATAAGAGATAGTAGGTTTTGAATAATAAAAGGTAGCACACGAAGTATTTGCTTGGAATGGCAGGAAATACCATGTAGTAGGTAGGTATGGTGGACACAAATGGCATGAGTTTTGGCTCAAGGTTTTGGATGCACGAGAAGCATTCCCTCTCAGTACAAGGCTTTGGCTAGCAAGGTTATTTGAAGCAAACACAAGTATAAACTATGACAACAAGACGTATATAAAAACATATTGCAAGCATTATAAAACTCTACATTGTCTTCCTTGTTGTTCAAACACCTTTACTAGAAAATATCTAGACCTTAATGTTACCAAACATGCAAACCAAATTTCAACAAGCTTTACAGTAGTTCTTCATTAATAGGTTTTAACTACATGATGTAAAAGCTTAAACATGATCTACTTGAGAGGTCAAAACAATTGCCAAGCACCACAAAATACGAGATAACAATCCATAAGAGCATGTGTATCTTTTCATTATACCATCTACCACATTTAGCAATTTCTGTTTCCAACCAAACACCAATCAACTTATTTAAAGATAAACTCTCCAAGTATATAACAATGAGATATGAGAGTGTAACATAAGAGAAACTAACAGTTCCAACAAGAGATGCATGAAAAGCAAGAGCTAATAGTATTGAAATAACAGAAGAGAATACTCAACAAATATAAATGAAGAATACGAGTATTCATAAGAAAAAGCGGAGCATGTCTCTCTCCCACAAAGGAATGCTAGGATCCATTTTATTCATAGAATGAAAATAACAAAAACAAAAACAAACAGACGCTTCAAGCAAAGCACATAAGATGTGACGGAATTAAAATATAGTTTCACTAGAAAGGACCTGATATTTTGTTGATGAAGAAGGGGATGCCTTGGGCATCCCCAAGCTTTGACGCTTGAGTCTTCTTAAAATATGTTGGGGGTGAACCACCGGGGCATCCCCAAGCTTTGGCTTTACTATCTTCTTGATCACATCATATCGTCCTTCTCTCTTGATCCTTGAAAACTTCCTCCACACCAAACTTAGAGTAAACTTCATTAGAGGGTTAGTGCACGAAAAATTATGATATTATGTAGGAACACAATTTCTACCATTGCTACTGGACATTAGCTACAGCCACTGATACTTCATGGAATAAAAAGATCCAATCAAAATAGTAAAAGAGGCATTGCAAAATAAATGGCAGAATCTGTCAAAAACAGAACAGTCCCTAAACACGAATTTTTTCGAGGCACTTAACTTGCTCAAATCAGAAAACTAAAAACTAATAAAAGTTGCATATATATCTGAGGATTACGCACAAAAAATCCCAGGTCCATCCGATTTTTCTGTAAAGAGTTATGAATTTAACGGTGGACAGCAGAAAACAGTTTCAGCACAGCAATCCAAATTTAGCATCAACTTCCAACTAGAGGCTTAACTTGACACAGCAATGCAATAAAGTAAAGATATAAAGGAATTGCTACGGAGGTAGGAAAAGTCCTTGACTCAACAAAATAAAATAACAGGAATAAAAAAATGGGTTGTCTCACATATGCGCTTTTCTTTAACGCCTTTCAGCTAGGCACAGAAAGCAAAACTCAAGTATTATCAAGAGATGAAGCATGAACTCCATAATTTGAACGAACAATAGAATCAAAAGGTAGCTTCATTATTTTCCTAGGGAAGTGTTCCATACCTTTCTTAAGTGGGAATTGGTACTTAATAGTACCTTCTTTCATATCAATAATAGCACCCACAGTTCTAAGAAAAGGTCTTCCCAACACAATTGGACAAGATGGGTTGCATTCAATATCCAAGACACTAAAATCAACGGGGGCCAGGTTATTGTTAACCATAATAAGAACATCATTGACTCTCCCCAAAGGTTTCTTCAAAGCATTATCAGCAAGAAAAATATCCAAATAGCAATGTTCCAATGGTGGCAAATCAAACATATCATAGAGCTTTTTAGGCATAACAGAAATACTTGCACCAAGGTCACACAAAGCATTGCAATCAAATTTATCTACTTTCATTTTAATGATGGGCTCCCAACCATCTTCTAACTTCTTAGGGATAGAAGCTTCAAGTCTTAATTTATCTTCCCTAGCTTTAATGAGAGCATTTGTAATATGAGTAGTAAAAGCCAAATTTAGAGAGCTAGCATTGGGACTTGTGGCCAACTTTTGCAAGAACTTAATAACTTCAGAGATATTACAATTATCAAAATCAAAATTATTATCATCAAAGCAAACCGAACCACATTCTCCCATGTTCTTAAAAATTTCAGCACTTTTATCAACACTAGTTTCAGCAGTTTTAGGCAATTTTAAATTTTTGGAAAAAGTAGAGGAGACATTTCCAACACCAACTATGTTACCATTAATAATAGGAGGCTTACTAGCATGTGAGATACCATTATTTTCAGAGGTAGTAATAGTAAAAACTTTAGCAATATTATACTCTTTAGCTAGTGCTTTCTCTCTTTCCCATTTAGCATGCAATTGGGCCATCATCCTAACATTTTCATCTATTTGAACTTGGATGGCATTAATTTTAGCAAAGGGATTACTCTCTTTAGTTTCAGTAGGCATGACTTTAGATCTTAAAAGATCAACATCAATGACAAGATTATCAACTTTAGAGGCAAGTATATCAATTTTCCCAAGCTTTTCCTCAACAGTTTTGTTAAACGAAGTTTGTGTAGTGATAAAATCTTTTAACATGGTTTCAAGTTCAGAGGTGGTACTCCTATTATTGCTATAAGAATTACCATAACCACCACTATTATTTGAAGGATAGGGCTTATAGTTGTTATTACCATAATTGTTCCTATAGGCATTGTTGTTGAAATTGTTATTTTTAATAAAGTTCACATCAACATGCTCTTCTTGTGCAACTAAAGAAGCTAAGGGAACATTATTTGGATCAACATGAGATTTACCATTCACAAGCATAGACATAATAATATCAATCTTTTCACTCAAGGAGGAGGTTTCTTCAACAGAATTTACCTTCTTACCTTGAGGTGTCCTTTCAGTATGCCATTCAGAATAATTCACCATCATATCATCTAGAAGTTTTGTTGCAGCCCCCAAAGTGATGGACATAAAGGTACCTCCAGCAGCTGAATCCAATAGGTTTCTTGAAGAAAAATTCAGTCCTGCATAAAAGGTTTGGATGATCATCCAAGCAGTCAGTCCATGGGTTGGGCAATTCTTTATCAAAGATTTCATTCTTTCCCAAGCCTGAGCAACATGTTCATTATCAAGTTGTTTAAAATTCATGATGCTACTTCTTAGAGAAATAATCTTAGCAGGAGGATAGTATTTTCCAATAAAAGCATCTTTGCATTTAATCCATGAATCAATACTATTCCTAGGCAATGAAAGCAACCATTCTTTAGCTCTTCCTCTCAAAGAGAAAGGAAATAATTTCAAGTTATGATATCACCATCTATATCCTTATATTTTTGCATTTCACAAAGTTCAACAAAATTATTTAGATGGGCAGCAGCATCATCAGAACTAACACCAGAAAATTGCTCTCTCATAACAAGGTTCAATAAAGCAGGTTTAATTTCAAAGAATTCTACTTTAGATGCAGGTGGAGCAATAGGTGTGCATATAAAATCATTATTGTTGGTGCTTGTAAAGTCACACAACTTAGTATTCTCAGCAGTACTCATTTTAGCAAATTAAATAGCAAACCGTAATAAACAATATTACTAAACCGAAATAAATAAATAACAAAACTGAAATAAAAATAGCAAAACCGAAATATAAAAATAATGCAAGTAACTATTTTTTTTGTATTTTTGATATTAAGCAAACAAGACAGTAATAAAAATAAACTAAGCAAGACAATAACAAAATAAAAAGATTGGATGTGAGAGACTCCCCTCGCAGAAGAACTCTTCAAATCCAGCAACGGTGCCAGAAATTATTGCGACGTAGGGGAGTTGAAGGTCTTCAAGAGAATCTCGTTTCCCCGGCAACGGCGCCAGAAATTTTTGTTGCTTGTTGAACACGGTGGTGTGTTGTTGGGAGACCCCAAGAGGAAGGTGTGAAGTGTGTGAAGTAGTGTAGCAGCAAATTTCTCTCAGTTATGAAACCAAGGTTATCGAACCAGTAGGAAACTAAGAATTCACTCGAGGTTGTTGGCGGCTGACTTTGGCAGGGCGCACTACCGGTGTCAGCAACGAACGTGGAACCTGCACACAACACAATCAAGATACTTTGCCCCAACTTAACGGTGAGGTTGTCAATCTCACCGGCTTGCTGTAACAAAGGATTAAACGTATGTGTGGAAGAAAGATGTTTGTTTGCAGAGAATGAAAGTAACAGGTTTGCAGTAGGTGGTTTAACAGATTAAAGAGAAGGACCGGGGTCCACAGTTCACTAGTGGTGTCTCTCCATAAATAATAATAACATTCATGCGGGTAAACAAATTACAGCTGGGCAATTGATAGAATAAAGAAATGCATAACAATGCATATACCAATGTCATGATGTCTAGTGTGAGATTCATTTGGGCATTACAACAATATACATAGACCGTTCCAACCGCATCTATGACTAATAATCCACATTCCGGTTAGCGTCTGCACCCCTTTCAGTATTAAGTTGCAAGCGACAGATTATCGCCTTAAGCACTGCGTGTAAAGTAAGTAAGTAACATCATCCTTAGACAAAGTACTACTGTTTTATCCCTATTAGCAACAGTACATCTACAACCTTAGAGCTTGCTGTCACTACCCCAGATTAAATAGAGACATGAACCTACTATCAAGCATAAATACCCCCTCTTGGAGTCACAAGCATCTACTTGGCCAGAGCATCTACTAGCAACGGAGAGCATGCAAGATCATAAATAGCACACACGTGATATATTATGAAGCAAATGACTTAGTACTCAATATTCATCGGATCCCAGCAAACACAACATGAAGTATTACATAACGGTGATCTTGATCATGATAGGCAGCTCACAAGATCTAAACATGATACCCCAAGAGGAGAAGACAACCATCTAGCTACTGCTATGGACCCGTAGTCCAAGGGTGAACTACTCACGCATCAGTCCGGAGGCGGGCATGGTGATGTAGAGCCCTCCGGTGTCGATTCCCCCTCCCGGCAGGGTGCCGGGGAGAAGTTCTGATCTCTCCCGAATTGGTGATGATGACGGCGGCGGCTCGGGAGCCGTGGAGGAAATATTGCGCACCGTATAGGTCTTAGGTTTTCGGGGGGTATATGTAGGCGAAAGGGCGAAGGCGGTGGAGCCCCGAGGGGCCCACACCATGTGGTGGCGCAGCCAGAAGTGGGGTCGCGCCACCACCAGGTGAGGTCGCTGATGCACACGGTGGGTGTGTTGTTGGGAGACCCCAAGAGGAAGGTATGAAGTAGTGCAGCAGCAAGTTTCCCTCAGTTGTGAAACCAAGGTTACCGAACCAGTAGGAAATAATGAATTCCTCCGAGGTGTCAACGGCGCCAGAAAAATCTGCGACGTAAGGGCGCGAGAAAATGCTTCCTGGGAGGTAGGTGACGTGGAACCTGCACACAACACAATCAAGATACTTTGCCCCAACTTAACGGTGAGGTTGTCAATCTCACCGGCTTGCTGTAACAAAGGATTAAACGTATGTGTGGAAGAAAGATGTTTGTTTGCAGAAAGTAACAGGTTTGCAGTTTGTGGTTTATCAGATTAAAGAGAAGGACCGGGGTCCACAGTTCACTAGTGGCGTCGCTCCGTAAATAATAATAACATTCATGCGGGTAAACAAATTACAGCTGGGCAATTGATAGAATAATGATGAGCAAACCAATGCATATACCAACGTTATGATGTCTAGTGTGAGATTCATTCGGGCATTACAACAATATACATAGACCGTTCCAACCGCATCTATGACTAATAATCCACCTTCCGGTTAGCGTCCGCACCCCTTTAGTATTAAGTTGCATGTAACAGATTATCGCCTTAAGCACTGTGTGTAAAGTAAGTAAGTAAGTAACATCATCCTTAGACAAAGTACTACTGTTTTATCCCTAGTAGCAACAGTACATCTACAACCTTAGAGCTAGCTGTCACCACCCCAGATTTAATAGAGACATGAACCTACTATCGAGCATAAATACCCCCTCTTGGAGTCACAAGCATCTACTTGGCCAGAGCATACACAAGTAACGGAGAGCATGCAAGATCATTAAATAGCACACACATGATATATTATGAAGCAATAACTTTAGTACTCAATATTCATCGGATCCCAGCAAACACAACATGAAGTATTACATAACGGTGATCTTGATCATGATAGGCAGCTCACAAGATCTAAACATGATAGCACAAGAGGAGAAGACAACCATCTAGCTACTGCTATGGACCCGTAGTCCAAGGGTAGAATACTCACGCATCAGTCCGGAGGCGGTCATGACGACGTAGAGGCCTCCGGTGACGATTCCCCCTCCCGGCAGGGTGCCGGGGAGAAGTTCTGATCTCTCCCGAATTGGTGTTGACGACGGCGGCGGCTCGGGACCCGTGTAGGAAAATATGAACACCGTGTTAGGGTTTTTAGTCTGGGGGGATTTGTAGGCGAAAGGGCGAAGTCAGTGGAGCCCCGAGGGGCCCACACCTGGTCCTCGCGCGGCCAGGAGTGCTGCCGCGCGAGCACGTGGTGGCGCCGCCTCGGTGGCCCACTTCGTCTCGTGTTCGGCTTTCTGGAACGTTCCCGATGAAAAACTGACTTCAGAAAAGAAATCGTCCAATTCCGAGAATATTTCCTTAAGTACTTTTCTGAAACCAAAAACAGCAGAAAACAGGGAACTGGCACTGTGGCATCTTGTTAATAGGTTAGTCCCAGAAAATGCATAAAACTATATAAAATGCATATAAAACATGTAATAACTTGGTATAATATAGCATGGAACATAATAAATTATAGATACGTTGGAGACATATCAACATCCCCAAGCTTAGTTCTACTCGTCCCGAGTAGGCAAGAACGATAAAAGAAGAATAATTTCTGAAGTGACATGCTTAAACACAATCTTGATCATAATATAATGTAAGGCTCATGTTATGAATGAAGTGACTCAAGGCAATGATCTATAGTTTGCTAACAAATAGACAAGGAGTAAACAACTACATCATATAAGTAAAACTTTTCATGAATAGTACTTTCAAACAAGCAAATAAAAAGATTTGCACAAGAGTTAACTCATAAAGCAATATTATCTAAGCAAAAGAGCATTGAAGCAACACAAAGGAAGATATAAGTTTCAGCATTGGCTTTCAACTTTTGAACATGTATATCATATAGATAGTTGTCAACACAAAGAAATATAACAAGTGCAATAAGTAAGCATATAAGAATTGTTGCACACAGTTGACACAAGTGTTTGCTTCGAGGATAGAAAGAAGTAGGTAAACTGACTCAACATAAAGTAAAAGATAGGCCCTTCGCAGAGGGAAGCAGGGATACAAGCATGTGCTAGAGCTTCTTAGTTTTATAGGTTTTTGAAATCATATAGAGAGCATAAAAGTAAGTTTTGAGCGGTGTTTGTCGTTGTCAACGAATGGTAATGGGCACTCTACCCCCCTTGTCAACCAGACTTTCTTAAGAGCGGCTCCCATGAAGGACGTTATTTCTACCCAAGGGCAGATCATCCCTCTTTTCTCTTTTGTTTACACATGTAGTTTAGAACTAGTATCATTGCTTGGCTGATTAGATCAGGGCAAAAATGTGAAGAGAATGCAGCGGTTAAAGTTGTAATTAATTGGGACTGGGCACCCCATTTGCCAGCTCTTTTTGCAAAGTTAATGGATAAGCGGTGTATATGCCACTAGTCCGGTTGGTGAAAGTCTGTCTAAAAGCAAATGACAAGGTTGATATCCGTAACACCACATACTTCCTCATGAGCTAATAAACATTGACACAAATAAGGGATAATAAATTTTGAATAAAAGGTAGCACATGAAGTATTTACTTGGAATGGCAGGAAATACCATGTAGTAGGTAGGTATGGTGGACACAAATGGCATAGGTTTTGGCTCAAGGATTATGGATGCACGAGAAGCATTCCCTCTCAGTACAAGGCTTTGGCTAGCAAGGTTGTTTGAAGCAAACACAAGTATGAACTATGACAACAAGACGTATATAAAAACATATTGCAAGCATTATAAAACTCTACATTGTCTTCCTTGTTGTTCAAACACTTTAACTAAAAAATATCTGGACCTTAGAGATACCAAACATGCAAACCAAATTTCAGCAAGTTTTACGGTAGTTCCTCACTAATAGGTTTTAACTACATGATGTAAAAGCTTAAACATGATCTACTTGAGAGCTCAAAACAATTGCCAAGCACCAGAACATGCAAGATAACAATCCATAAGAGCATGTATATCTTTCTTTATACCATCTACCACATTTAGCATTTTCTGTTTTCAACCAAACACCAATCAACTTATTTAAAAGATAGACTCTCCAAGTAATTAAACAATGAGATATGAGAGTATAATATAATAAAGCTAACAGCTCTAGCAAGAGATGCATGAAAAATAAGAGCTAGAAATCATTGAAGTAACATAGAAGAATACTCAACAAATATAAGTGAAGAATACGAGTATTCATAAGAAAAAGCGGAGCGTGTCTCTCTCCCACAAAGGAATGCTAGGATCCATTTTATTCAGAGAATGAAAATAACAAAAACAAAAACAAACCGACGCTTCAAGAAAAGCACATAAGAAGTGGCGGAATTAAAATATAGTTTCACTAGAAAGGACCTGATAGTTTGTTGATGAAGAAGGGGATGCCTTGGGCATCCCCAAGCTTTGACGCTTGAGTCTTCTTGAAATATGTTGGGGATGAACCACCGGGGCATCCCCAAGATTTGGCTTTACTATCCTCTTGATCACATCATATCATCCTTCTCTCTTGATTCTTGAAAACTTCCTCCACACCAAACTTAGAGTAAACTTCATTAGAGGGTTAGTACACGAAAAATTATGATATTCTGTTGGAACACAATTGCTACCAATGCTACTGGACATTAGCTACAGCCACTGATACTTCATAGGATAAAAAGATCCAATCAAAATAGCAAAAGAGGCATTGCAAAATAAATGGCAGAATCTGCCAAAAACAGAACAGTCCGTAAAGACGAATTTTTTCGAGGCACTTAACTTGCTCAGATCAGAAAACTCAAAACTAACGAAAGTTGCATATATATCTGAGGATTACGACAAAAAAAGGGCAGATTATTTGGATTTTTCTGTGAGGAGTTACGAATTAAACGGTGGACAGCAGAAAACTGTTTCTGCGCAGGAATCCAAATTTAGCATGAACTTTCAACTAGAGGCTTATCTTGACACAACAATGCAATAAAATAAAGATACAAAGGAATTGATACAGAGGTAGGACAAGTCCTTGACACAAACAAAATAAAATAACAGGAAATAAAAGTGGGTTGTCTCCCATAAGTGCTTTTGTTTAACGCATTTCAGCTAGGCACAGAAAGCAAAACTCAAGTATTATCAAGAGATGAAGCATCAACACCATAATTTGAACGAACAATAGAATCAAAAGGTAGCTTCATTCTCTTCCTAGGGAAGTGTTCCATACCTTTCTTGAGTGGGAATTGGTACTTGATGGTACCTTCTTTCATATCAATAATAGCACCCACAGTTCTAAGAAAAGGCCTTCCCAACACAATTGGACAAGATGGATTGCATTCAATATCCAAGACAATGAAATCAACGGGGACCAGGTTATTATTAACCATAATGCGAACATCATTAACTCTCCCCAAAGGTTTCTTCAAAGCATTATCAGCAAGAAAAAACATCCAAATAGCAATGTTCCAATGGTGGCAAATCAAACATATCATAAAGCTTTTTAGGCATAACAGAAATACTTGCACCAAGGTCACACAAAGCATTCCAATCCAATTTATCTACTTTCATTTTAATGATGGGCTCCCAACCATCTTCTAACTTCTTAGGGATAGAAGCTTCAAGTTTTAATTTATCTTCCCTAACTTTAATGAGAGCATTTGTAATATGAGTAATAAAAGCCAAATTAAGAGAGCTAGGATTAGGACTTGTGGCCAACTTTTGCAAGAACTTAATAACTTCAGAGATATTACAATTATCAAAATCAAAATTATTATCATCAAAGCAAACCGAACCACATTCTCCCATGTTCTTAAAAATTTCAGCACTTTTGCTTGATGCACACGGTGGGTGTGTTGTTGGGAGACCCCAAGAGGAAGGTATGAAGTAGTGCAGCAGCAAGTTTCCCTCAGTTGTGAAACCAAGGTTATCGAACCAGTAGGAAATAATGAATTCCTCTGAGGTGTCAACGGCGCCGGAAAAATCTACGACGTAAGGGCGCCAGAAAATGATTCCTGGGACGTAGGTGACGTGGAACCTGCACACAACACAATCAAGATACTTTGCCCCAACTTAACGGTGAGGTTGTCAATCTCACCGGCTTGCTGTAACAAAGGATTAAACGTATGTGTGGAAGAAAGATGTTTGTTTGCAGAAAGTAACAGGTTTGCAGTTTGTGGTTTATCAGATTAAAGAGAAGGACCGGGGTCCACAGTTCACTAGTGGTGTCTCTACGTAAATAATAATAACATTCATGCGGGTAAACAAATTACAGCTGCGCAATTGATAGAATAATGATGAGCAAACCAATGCATATACCAACGTTATGATGTCTAGTGTGAGATTCATTCGGGCATTACAACAATATACATAGACCGTTCCAACCGCATCTATGACTAATAATCCACCTTCCGGTTAGCGTCCGCACCCCTTTCAGTATTAAGTTGCATGCAGCAGATTATCGCCTTAAGCACTGTGTGTAAAGTAAGTAAGTAACATCATCCTTAGACAAAGTACTACTGTTTTATCCCTAATAGCAACAGTACATCTACAACCTTAGAGCTAGCTGTCACCCCCCAGATTTAATAGAGACATGAACCTACTATCGAGCATAAATACCCCCTCTTGGAGTCACAAGCATCTACTTGGCCAGAGCATACACAAGTAACGGAGAGCATGCAAGATCATTAAATAGCACACACATGATATATTATGAAGCAATAACTTTAGTACTCAATATTCATCGGATCCCAGCAAACACAACATGAAGTATTACATAACGGTGATCTTGATCATGATAGGCAGCTCACAAGATCTAAACATGATAGCACAAGAGGAGAAGACAACCATCTAGCTACTGCTATGGACCCGTAGTCCAAGGGCAGACTACTCACGCATTAGTCCGGAGGCGGTCATGGCGACGTAGAGGCCTCCGGTGACGATTCCCCCTCCCGGCAGGGTGCCGGGGAGAAGTTCTGATCTCTCCCGAATTGGTGTTGACGACGGCGGCGGCTCGGGACCCGTGGAGGAAAATATGAACACCGTGTTAGGGTTTTTAGTCTGGGGGGATTTGTAGGCGAAAGGGCGAAGTCGGTGGAGCCCCGAGGGGCCCACACCTGGTCCTCGCGCGGCCAGGAGTGCTGCCGCACGAGCACGTGGTGGCGCCGCCTCGGTGGCCCACTTCGTCTCGTGTTCGGCTTTCTGGAACGTTCCCGATGAAAAACTGACTTCAGAAAAGAAATCGTCCAATTCCGAGAATATTTCCGTAAGTACTTTTCTGAAACCAAAAACAGCAGAAAACATGGAACTGGCACTGTGTCATCTTGTTAATAGGTTAGTCCCAGAAAATGCATAAAACTATATAAAATGCATATAAAACATGTAATAACTTGGTATAATATAGCATGGAACATAAGAAATTATAGATACGTTGGAGACGTATCAGTCGCCTCGGTCTCCGTCTTCGTCTCCTCTTCGGTGTTCTGGATGGTTCCGGGAAAAATAGGAGTTTTGGCTTTTGTTTCGTCCAATTCCGAGAATATTTCCTTAAGTGGATTTCTGAAACCAAAAACAGCAGAAAACAGGGAACTGGCACTGTGGCATCTTGTTAATAGGTTAGTCCCAGAAAATGCATAAAACTATATAAAATGCATATAAAACATGTAATAACTTGGTACAATATAGCATGGAACATAAGAAATTATAGATACCTTTGAGACGTATCATGTGTTACGTTTGTACATGAGCTATTCTGCCAGCTACATATGAACGGTGCTAGGTGGACTATGGTTCGTTATCTTTGAGGGTGATCGTCATGAGAGACACGAGGAACAATGGGGATAGTGGTGGCTTTGTGTCAACGGTGGAGAGCCATGTCCATAGGAAGTGCCATCCTCGGGTGCTCCATAATGTTGTGTTCGTACCACGTGGGTATGATATGACTGCGTACCGTAATGACCGGCCAACGCACAACTAAGGACATCAAAACAAATTGTTAATAGCACATTATGTCAAGATCAAAACACGGATGCATCTATCTCACTTGCCACGCCATGCAAGAATCAAAGGCAGCCGGTGCGGCGAAGCGCGCTGCTCCGTCTAGTACCCATGCACCTGTAGGAACAAAAGCACATCCTAAACATTCTACAAAAGAAAAACCCAAAGTGTTCTGTAGAATCCTTTAATCTAGTGACTGTTTACTAATTTTCTTTTATAAGCATTATTGAAAAACAAATGAAACTTCACAAATGGCGTTCTCATTTACTGAATCAAGAACTCACACATGGAAATGTGGTAGCCATTCAACTTTCTTACCCGCAATACAAACCATTATTGGAGCCGAATGACCCAATCATTTTGGTCCTGAATTGACTAAATAATTAGATGGGAAGACGAGCAGAAAGTGATACATGGTGTGGTTCCTTTGACAAGCCAATTTCCTTGATTGAAGCAACCAGAAGCAACCAGAACCCACTGATAATCAGACTTCCAAGATTAAGATAGGCATGGGGAGAGAGATATTATCAGTAGAAAGTTCGATAATATCAAGATTATTGAGCTAGTCAAGTTGCCCCTTCCTTCTCTCTAGATGGAGTACTCAATGTACACAAAGTTCCTGTGATTGACAGTTCTTGCATTCTCACGGAACTCTGCTGAGACAACAAACTCGATCATGTGGCGCTCCTCTAGAGATAGTCACGCTATCCGAACGAACCACTGTATAAAGCCAAGGCCTGCCTCTGGATACTCTATCCAGTGGCGCTCCTTGTTAAGCAATCATCAAGCCTAAAAAAAAAATATCAAATTAGTTATCTCGCAATGGTCTGCATACTTCTACCGAGGAATGGATGTCAACTACCAAACTAATCGGTCGCAGACTATTTGTGCATGCAAAAGAAATGGAGATAGCAAAACGTAAGCTCCAGCAACCAGTTTCTTTTATAAAAAATCTAAAACATCATGCAAGTTGATTTCATCCTTCTATTTCTGAGAACTAATTCCTTAATTGCCGAGTTTACAAAGATAACTCTATTGCCTTTTGGAAGCTAAACTGTTTTTAATTGACAATCCTCACCTCCTATTTCCATCGCACCTCATTGCCTCTGCTTCCGCATCTTCCGTGGCTTGGGTTAATAACTTCAAGAACCTATGGCTGAGCATCATAAAGATAATTTTATCTAGAATGTCTTATGAAGTGAAGGGCAACAATATTGATCTGCAAACGAAGCAAGTAGTGCAATGCGATAGTTTTACCGAGAATGCCGTCCATCTTAATTCCTGTGGAGTAGAGATATCATCATATTTCACAAACATATAAACCAGCATCCTGAGTTATAACAACAGAGGTGGTCTTAATGCCCACTTAGAATTGAACATCAGCATCCCAGAAAGAACCATGGAGTAATTCATAATGCCCTGATTCAAAATGCCCGGTTAGAATTGAAGTCAAATCTGTTGGAGATAATTCCTTCAGAAGATACGCAAATGTAACAGAATGTTACAAAAGTTTAAGACTATAAAGTTCCTAACATTACATCGGTCACTCTCTGAGACAACCACGCACTCGCATATCTTAAGAAGCTGGAGTAGACATCCAAAGCAGTCCTAAAGTGCCTAGTTGCTTTCATAGACATGGAACAGTGAGTTCTATAATAAGATTTGATGGGTGGTGATAATATGATATCCATAACTTTGTAAGGGCACGAGGACCAATTTCTCATCTGAAATCAACATCTTGATGAAGAAGTGAATGTCAATGAGAAGCAAATCCTTCGAAAGTAAATGGCACTGCTTGTCCTCAAAAGATTCATGAAAGCATATCAAGTTGACACATGACAATCATCCTTGATACTAACACAATCATCAAACCAGAACTTAGATCTCTGTTCTTGTAGCAATCTTAAGATTTTTCACGGGTTCATCTATAGGGTCCACAGTTTTTGGTCATCTGAAATAAGACACATTCATCATATTTGTCGTGGTGGTATCACGGCAGATGCCATAGGATGGCTAAAGTGTGAGCCGAATGGACGCTGGTGGATCCGGGGAGGGCTAGCGAGCTGAGAAGCTCACACGGGAAGAAGCAAGAACACACAAGAGCAAGTCACAACAACACAAACACCACGATGTACCCAGGTTCGGGTCCCTCGTGAGGAGGTAAAACCCCTAATCCTGCCTCTGTCTCTCTCTATATGTGTGTCACAAGAACTACAACATGCTCCTTGAGCTGTACAACTCCACGGTGAGGAAGAACACAAGAACTGTGAAGGTCTAAGCGAGAGAAGAGAGCAAGGCTCTTAGCAATAAATGAAACTAGGGCTCGGGCGTCCCTCTTGCAGGAGGAGTTATTGCTCCTTATATAGAGTTCCGGCCGGGTTGGCAGGAAACCCTAACGGCCCCAGGCCCCACTAGCACTGTAGCCACGCCAACTGTAAGGTCATCAAGGTCTACCACGACCTAGCCGCCGAGCTACACCGGGCTATGTCATCATATCTTCCACTGTATCAGACGCCGGCTAGGTCATGATTGTCCTCCCTGCCAGAGACAAGACATGGCTTACCCATGCCTGGTCCCCTCTCCCAGAGTCAGCGGTACGGGTGAGCAGTCCCTTCGTACTCTGTACCGCACCTTCTGCCCCGCTTCCGTGTCAGGCGGGACGTGACTTGAGCTTCCGTGTCAGGCGGGGATGTCATCATGTCTCTGACTTCTGTCCCGGCATGAAGTATGCCGGCACCTCTTGGTCTAACCCGGCTTGGTCATGCCGGATACCCCTTCTCAGCCCGGCATGGGTATGCCGGACTCCTCAACCCGGAACCCTCTTCCGAGTCCCGGCAGGGCTATGCCGGAACCACCTTCCTGCACACATAAGACAAAGAGATGATGCCGACATAGGGATGTCGGTTATGTCATGTCGGTCCACCTCAAGCCGGACTACCTCACCACCAAACCTCGGCCCCTCCATGTCCAAGTACATGTCGGACCTCTCCGAGTTAACTATAAGTCGGTACCTCCTTACCTCGATCCAACCGGGATAGTGCTCACTTGTGTATGTTTCTCCTACCTCATAAGAGAATAATTCTAGGCCCAACCCCTCGAAGATGTCCTAGGCTCGTTCCCATGGACATCTTCGAGAATCTGGTTCTTAGAGGAGTCCTCTGCTTCTGCCTGGAGCAAACTGAAGGACCGGAGGCCTATTTATAGCATCACCAGGGGAGGCAGGCTGCCCTTTACTTTCCCCAAGGGACAACTCTCTGCCACCTCCAAGGGACACCTCCTGACATACACGAAAGGGCGCCTCTTCACAATTCAAAGGGCCACCTGGCCTTTGGTACCAGGATAAGGACAATTATCTCCATAAACAATAGCATTACTGCCATGCCTTGACCCTACCCGGGGGTAGCCCCCCGACAATATTAGAAGAGATAGTTGAGTGTTAATCATGAAATTTGTAAACAATCTAATACTCTGATCTAATTGCGATATAACAATTAACAAAAGACATGTAATTATACATGCACCAACAACTTAAAAACTTAAACCTACTGAAAATAATATGAGGTTCTCAAGCATAAAAAACATCTCCTTTTGCGTGGAAGCATAATACATTTGAGATGCAATGTATATATTCACCTGCTCAAGTATTAAAAGCTCCATGCCAAGACACCTTTTTTTTTTTGAAATTGTTATGCCAAAAGAGCAAGCATTGGGGCAAGGACGTAAGGTCAACCTGACAAAAAAATTCACAACTTTCAGTGTTACCATCTTGAAATACTACTCCATTGGAGTAATTATTTCTTGAGCATGAGTGCAATGGCAGAGAACTGAACAAGAGAAATCAAAGCGAAAACTCAGAACCTTAGCCCTAGGTCACTACTCATCTCGGTGTGGCGGATGGCCAGGAGGTCTGCGACATCTTTGACGAAGGGAGAGAGTCATGCGCGAGGCAAACCCGTTGCACCGTCTCCTGCAGATGCGTCGCATAGGCCCGGTACCCCGCAACCTACACATGCAGACCCGATGCCTCGGTCCCCACCGCGCAGGACCATGTCCGCAATGTCGTTTGAGCCACAGAAAGAGAGGCAGACACACAGTTCATAGGATGGAGAAATCCTCACGCCGCCGCGGTCACTATCGAGGTTCTACCTCGTCGTCCTTTTGTTCAACAAGCAGCGGCTAGGTGATGTTGTGGGGGAAGTGGATGGAGGATATGAACGGCTTCGTTGGTTCCCGGTTGATGTATCTAAAATACATACATGAACTTTGCATTGTATATTAACTGTTATTTCATCATATTTGCATCATATAAGGGTTATATAAATGTTTTCTATTGATTTATGGGAATATTTCACAGTTTTCCTATTTTTCAGGAATTAACTCTGCACAGTAGAAACCTTTTTTTTCTTCTATATTTTGATGTTTCAGGGACTCAAACGACGTCCAAATGACCTAAGATTTCACGGGGATCAGTTTTTGTAAGGAAGAAAGAGTAGGAGCCAAGGAAGCGCTCAAAAGGAAGTCCGAGGACCAAAATAGTTGGGCCCACGCAGCCAGATTCCTTGGTCGCGTGAGGGCCCCTCTTTTGCCCGTAGTGGCTCCGATGCCGTCGATCTTCATCTCCGTGCTTTCGTCTTGACCTAAATCCGACTATAAAAATAGTCCCCCGACGGCTTTCGGAAGGGAGAGCCGCAGAAACACAGAACCACGAAACAGGAGCCAGAAGCCAGCAGATTGGAGGGGAAAAACTCCGACGGGGCGCTGTCGGGGTGATCTCCATCTTCTCCAACGGCTCCACCATCGTCATCATGATGAAGGGGGAGTAGTCCACCCTCTGGACTTTGGGGTTGTGGTGGTAACTTGATCTAATCTCTCTATGTATGATCATTGTTGAAGTCCATATGATGTGCCTTGCATGAATATGGATCTATCTATGTAATTCCTATGGTGGATATTGTGGTACGAGATGATATTTTTTATTCATTTACCGTTGTGTTTGATCTTTTATGGCTTGTCATACTTTGGAAATATTCTATGATGGATGTAATGGTTTGATCTATGCAAAATGCCTTGTTTATCCATGACATGAGGTGATTGACACCATCAAGTGTAGATAGATGAGAGAGGTGGTCATACACACGACATATAAATTGTTGCACTAGTGTTTGGAATATTCTCCATTAAGAAGTATGATGTATGTTGGTACGGGATGGCCGATGTGATAGCGGCATATGTATTGAGTGACACAATACAGCACACCATCCTTTATCTAGGCGTAAAAAGGGAGAAGTATGATGTGGGAGTGACAACAACCACGCTATCGGTACGAGGGTGACCTAGCAACACAAATGATTATTTTTTCAACTATGTGTTTTAGGACATGTAGCCGTCATAGATGTTACCATTAAAGCATGACAATTGTGTGTACTTTTATCTATAACATGATAATCACCATAGATGGGAGAGACGGGATTGAGTGAACCCATGAACCCATGTCCATTGTTCATATAAGAGAAAACCTTTGTCTTGTCCTCTTGCATTGAAGAGGATTGGGGCACTTTTACATTTTTGTATTGTTACATTAAACTTCCATCCATTAAATCAACCATCTTGTTCTTTAAACTTGTTTAGTGCATAATAAACTAAAACTTGTGACACTTTAGTTGTAGGGAATAGATAGTTTTTCCTTCTTGCTCCTGCTGATCGATACTCTACATCCATATTGAGAGGCACTACAGTGATCCCCTGCTCTAGGGGGTAATCACCGGTCACCGGAGCTGGAAGAGATAACCAAGAGCGAGCGGCGCTAGGGTTTGAGGAGGGGCAGCGGCACCGCTCTTTTGCTCGAACAGCATGAGTTCGCGGAAGAGAGAGTCACGACGTATCAAATTGAAACTTGGTAGGTTCTGATGGGCTTGGCCCATTTGTGTGGACGGGAGACGAGCCGAGAGACTTCGAACGAAACACGATGACGTCATGCGGGCAAAACGAGAAACCAAACTTTTCTATTAGATACGAGAGATTTTTTTTCCTAATTTTCAAATCTGGAACCATTTTGAAAAATATTTTTAAAAAAATCTAAACCATTTTATAAAAGTAACTATTTTAGTTTGGAATCATTTTAAAAAATGAACATTTTCAAAATCTAAAACATTTTAAAATGAATCATTTTTAAAATTGGAACCATTTTTAAACGTGGAACCAATTTCAAAATGAATATTTTTCAAAATCTGAACCATTTTCAAAATTGGAACCATTTTTGGTTTTGTTCAGTTTTTTAAAAAATAAACCATTCTTAAAATTGGGATCATTTTCAAATTTGGAACCATTTTTAAAAGTAAATATTTTAAAATTCTATTTTTTTTAAATAAACCGTTTTCAAAATTAAATAATTTTTAAAAAATTGAACCATTTTTATAATCTTAAAATATAAATGGAAAAAACAAAAAAACCTAACAAAAAAAGTAAAGGGAAAAAATACTGGTCGGCCCACTAACGCCATCCCTTGTCGCTTGCGGGCGATTTACATGAGCTCCCATGGACTGAATCCTCGGCACGCCATTGCCCATTTCTCTATTCTCTCTCTTATTCTTGCTTTTTTGCCCGTGGATGGTACCACATGATTATGCTTATGGTATGGATATTTTTTATTTGTTGGAAGTAGGATTTGCCAACATCAAATTATTGTTACAACATTGCATTTTTATATCCAAAATTTGATTAAAATATGCATGTACGTTATTGATTCAAAGGGTAAAACAAAGATGCATATATATATATATATATAACCATCATTTCATGCATATTTACATAGATATATGTATATGCCTGATCAAAGGAATGTTACATCAAACATGTATGTAGGAATAGTTCTTGGATGTGCAATGTTAAATAGAATGTATGTAAATATGCATGAAATGATGGTTAATTTGTACAGATAATACAAGACGTGGGAATGTAGATTCTATAAAGTGGTGGTGGTGGGGTGTGGGGGGGGGGGGGGGGGGGGGGCTTTTTGTATGAATTGAGCATCAATCTCAAAGGTTTCAATGGTGAATGCTGTTGTCGAGCCTTCCACGTACAAGGCAATTGTATTTCCCTTAGTGAGGACCACCCTTTTTTTTTACGGAAAAAGAGTTGGGAAGACCCGTCCGCTTCATTTATCGTTTATAAACGATGTCACATACAAATAAGGAAGATGAGTACTAAAAGAAATTTACAAATTATCAACCCTGATAAACACAAACTAAACTCTCTCATGAATCAAGTGCACAAGCACGTCGTTAGGGCTCCCTGCTGCCTTCCTTGTTCACCTATACCAGTTCAAGAAGAACATGTTGCCCTTCTCCTACGTGTAGTAAGGTAATCCATAATGTGTCTATAAACCTGTTCAAATGCCTTTTTGAATCGATTTGAAATGAATATATGGATTCTACTAACCCTTTACACCAATTCTGAAATTTTGGGATAGTTGGTTAGTGTATGAAACATGACACGGTATGAGAGCCAAGGTCTCAAGTTCGAGTTCTGGTTTTTGTAATTTATCTAAAAATTGTTGTTTCACCCTATTTGTCCATGTATTGGCCTCTTGAGCCATACCAGTGAGACTTGCGCACCTTTACTCTCTCTTCCGCTTGAGACTCGCACACCTTCACTCTCTATTTCGCTTGCATGTATTTCACACGTGAGAATGGGTGTTGAAGTTTATATGTGGATTGTTCTAGCCCTTTCCATCGTTTCTGATTTTTGGAATAGTTGGTTAGTGCAGGAAACATGACAAATACAAGAAAAATTATTGAACTTCCTGATTCGCTTGTTTGCAGTGTTTGTGGTCCGTTTGGTCCCTTATGGCCAAACCATGGGGTAAAAAAAAACTCGAAAGAGTAAAAAAAATAGATAGTTGTTCATTTGATAGTGGAGCCCATAATCGATTCTCTGTAATGCAGGAGAAAACTAGAGATTTCCAACTGAGAGCACATTTTGATTTGAATGAACTTAGTAGTGTCAAGGTATTAGCGAACATAAAGTATTCTTTGTCAAATTAACAAGGTTGCAGTAATGCATTAATGCGGTGTGCAGCCTAGTTGCCTCTCTTATGTTCATATGCACCGGTGAGAAATACAACAACACTAATGGAAGAAACGAAAAGAATGGCCAAAATTCACAACTAAAAAATTAAACAAGTGCCAAAAAGTAGAAGTGTGATTCTGAGATATAATGTGGTGTGCAGATTAGTCGCCTCTCTTGTGTTCATATGCACCGGTGAGAAATACAACACCACTAATGGAAGAAACGAAAATAATGGCCAAAAATCACAAGTAAAAAATAAAACAATGCCAAAAAGTAGAAGTGTGGCTGATTATGCACCGGTGAGAAATACAACACCACTAATGGAAGAAACGAAAATAATGACAAAAAATCAGAACTAAAAAATAAAACAATGCCAAAAAGTAGAAGTGTGGCTGATTATGCACCGGTGAGAAATACAACAGTGCTAATGGAACAAACGAAAATAATTGCCAAAAATCACAACTAAAAATTAAAACAACTGCCAAAAAGTAGAGGTGTGGCTGCTTATGCACCGGTGAAAGATAAAACAAAGCTAATGGAAGAAACAAAAATAATGGCTAAAAATCAGAACCAAAAAATAAAACAATGATTATGCACCGGTGAGAAATACAACACCACTAATGGAAGAAACGAAAATAATGGCAAAAAATCACAACTAAAAAATAAAACAATGCCAAAAAGTAGAAGTGTGGCTGATTATGCACCGGTGAGAAATACAACAGTGCTAATGGAACAAACGAAAATAATTGCCAAAAATCACAACTAAAAATTAAAACAACTGCCAAAAAGTAGAGGTGTGGCTGCTTATGCACCGGTGAAAAATAAAACAAAGCTAAAGGAAGAAACAAAAATAATGGCTAAAAATCAGAACCAAAAAATAAAACAAGTGTCAAAAAGAAGAAGTGTGGCTGCTGGGATTCGAGCCCAGGTCTCCACGGCCACAACGTGGAATTCTCACCACTAAACTACAGCCACTTTGGTGAATTCTGACATACACAAAGATATACAACATAGTCTGTACGGTGGACTGATTAGGCGCCAGAAACATCTGTGTTCACTGTTCAGTGCTGAATTATCACTCCTAATTAGCTGACCATTTGAGTGTCACCTCATGGATCAGTTAACGTTTTTCTGCTTCCGATTTGCCATCTGAGTTCGTGATGTGCAGTCAGGAGCTACTTCATGAGGTCACAGCCATGAGCTGATGATGCTCTGTTCTTCTGTTCAGTTCAGTTGCCACCAAAGTTTTGGACAACGTTCGGATTTGCGTTTGACCATACGAGGCAGCCAAGATCTTGTTCTGATCGTAGTTTTTCATATGACGATGCAGCAGTATGTCTTGTATCCTTCCCATAGTACATCTGATGTGCGTTTTCAGTTTGTCGACACAGAAGAAGAAAACATACGGGCAACTACGGATGGCACCCGCCGGGTACGGGGCCGGGTTTGGCAGCCCCATACCCGTACCCGCTGGCGGGTCCAATTCTGCACCATACCCGCCACCCGCCGGGTGTACGGGACCCGACGGGTACCCGTGAAATCCTGTACAGCAGGCTGATGAGGGAAGAGGAACGACGGAAATCCTGTACAGCAGGCCGCTGAAGGCACGCAGGACGAGCAAGAGTGACTGGCGCACCTGCAGGTGGACGACGGAGCAGGAAGGGCGGAGGAGCGGCGGCGCAAGAGGGAGCGCCGTGGACATCCTCGTCGCAGGCGGCGAAGAGCGCGGCCTCGTCGGCACAGCAGCGCACGCGCACCCGCAGGTAGGCGACGGAGGAGGGCGGAGCAACGGCGGCGCAGGAGGGTGATGGAGGAGGGCGGCGCAGGAGGCCGGAGGGAGGAGAGATGAGGGAGGCTCGGCGCTCGAGGCATTGGCGGTCCATCTCCTCGCCGGAGCCGCTCCCATTGTCCAGCTCCACGGGCTCATGCTCCATGGCTCCGGGGAGCGGACGGCTGGCAGCGCGGGGCGCAGTGCACAGGCGGCTGGGTGGGGAGAAAAAGAAGAGGCGGCGGCTATGGGGAAGCAAGGTGAGGAAAAGAGGAAAAGAGAGAGTACAATTGTGTGGGCTGGCCGCGTGGAGGGCTTAGGGTTTTCTCTTCTGTACCATGACATGTGGGGCCGCGTGGGGGGCTTAGGTTTCCTTCTCTGTACTCATTGACATGTGGGGTTGTGGGGTGGCGGGTATGCGGGTTGCCGGGTACGGGTTTGACACCCCCATACCCGTCCCCACTAGACCCGACGGGTCTGGAATTTCCCCGTTAAGCATATCCGCGGGTATTTTTTCACATCATACCCTCCCCATTTGATGCGGGTACCCGTCGGGTTAGCGGGTACCCATTGCCATCCGTACGGGCAACACATTCCAATGCAAATAGAATGAGGAGGAAATTCCATATAATGATACAGTGAGTAGATTACATCGTTTGCAGTGTATTCATTTGAATTTTCATACAGTACACTGTTCTCTTATATGAATAAATTTCCTGTGACACAAGAAATTTCCTTTCTTTCATCTGAAATTCTCAAAAGTCAAAAGGACAGAGTCCGATCGCGATCCGGCAGCCGCCATCAGCTCTCTACGACCCTGACCTTGCTGCCGCAGCAGCCGCCGGACGCCCTGTGGCCCTTCGCCGTGGCCGCCGCGGCGTCGTTGCGGTCGAAGAACTCGCTGTTCTCCTTCCACACCTCGCCGTCGTCGTACACCTCCTTCTTCCAGATGGGCACGGAGCCCTTGATCTCGTCGATCACGTACCGGCACGCCTCCATGGCGTCGGCGCGGTGCACCGCCGAGGCCGCCACGAACACGCTGGCCTCGCCGGCCGGGACGGGGCCGAGCCGGTGCGCCACGGCGAGCCGCCGCAGCGCGTGGGCGGCGCGGGCCTCGCGGAGGATGGCCTCGAGCCGGCGGCGCGCCATGGCCGAGTAGGCCTCGTAGCGGAGCTCCACCACGCGCCGCCCCGCGAAGTGGTCCCGGGTGGTGCCCTCGAAGGTGGCGATGGCGCCGGCCGCCAGGTCGCGCACGTGGTCCACGTACCGGCCGATGTCCAGGCGGCCCGATTCCTCGTCCAGGATCTCGACCAGGTCCTGGTCCGCGTCCGGCGGGAGCTCGTGAGACGCCGTGATGGGCTCGCCGCCGGCCATCGTGGGGGGGAAAGCTGCGGCTTTGGGTTCTTGGTCCACGGAGCTCGGACTCTCTCGGAGTTGTCGCTACAGCGAGATAAGGTTTGGTGGAGGAGAGAGAGGACGCGAACAAACTACGAAACTGCCCTTCCCAGCACCGAAAATGTCTTTGGGCCACTGATGATGATCTTGGAAGATTAAGAAAGTACAAACGATCACGTCAGAGAACATGTTCGTCTTGAGTGCTTGTAGGTGGCTCCGATGGGTCGATGATCGTCACTGCTTGCGCCCAACAGCCAAAGAGTTGACTGATCGAGGCGCTGCGTACGTTGACACCTGCTTCCAACTGTCGGCCTTGAACCTTGATGAATAGTTGAAATCTGAACTCAACGAAACTTGCTGCACCACTGACAAAATCTTCCTACGAAGACGAAAGCGACTCACAGTTTTTGTTGGAGCATCTTTTCCAGCAGATTTATTAGAGCAAAGAACACGCCTCGCCTCACGAAAGCTTCCCATCAAAGTTTCATCTCACTTCAACCGTAACCACTAGAGAATGCTTTTTTTAGTGGAAACTAGAGAATGCTAAGGTCCCCTAAAGAAACTAGAGAATGCTAATCTGAACCCACTAGAGAATATGTCTTGGTCTTCAACCTGGGCTTCTTTTGTAGGGACTACTGTCCAGCCTTTTCTAAAATGGGCTTTTTATGTTCACTTTTGCTTGTCTTGGATTTTTTTTTTGAACTTTGGAAGTAGAATTGCCTTCCGATTATATATAGAAAAGGAATTTATGTATAAAGGTCTTTGTAAAACTTTAATGTTCTAAAAAAAAAACAGGAGTTACACCGCTACTTGCACATCTTCAAGGTCTTGCGAGTGGGCATACACCCTTGCGTGCATCCCTCCTTGACCAAGGCCGCCACTGCCTCCGGAAGGAGCACCTTATTTTGAGAAAACCCTACGATTTTGTTCCTTCCAAGTGCCCCACATGATTATCGCGCCACTGGCCTCTCTCTTCTTCTCCTTTTGTAGTGCGGCCAACACCGGCTACAACCAGGCACTAATGCCAACGCCTCACCGTCGGAGGTTGTACTCCAATGGTGTAACAAGACAAAATCGGTTAGTTAACAGATGGTTACGGCAAAAAAATTCAGTAACATTGTGAGGTGCAAAAGAGATTTTCCGTATTTATAATTATAAAAGAAATTGATTTGCAGATCGCCTTTGCTTAGACAAGCTAATAACAACAAAAACAAAAACGGTGTATGCACGAATCTCCGTACATGAATCTAACGGTTACGAAAAAAGTTGATTGAAACTAGCATAATTCTAATTCCCGGTTGATTGAGAATTAGCAAATCAGTATGTAATTAGGGAATTTACTACGAGACACCAACTGTCATTTGGCTTATTTTTATAGGGCACGGTGACAAGCCACTTGAGGGCACTAAATACCGACTTTACAAAAGAATAATATAAAAATGCATTTTTTAGGTCCGCGTCTAGCACCAAGAAAGGTACAACAGTAGAACCTAGCCTCACATCGTAAGACTTCAGATCAATTTAGCAATAGTTAATTTTACATTCATAATGTCTAGTCGAAATATAATGTGTAGATTGTGTTTCACGTCGGGAATCGTGTTGTTAAAACCTAACTAATGATGATTAGACATTCTACTAGCTATTAAGTAATTTAATTAGCATCTTGGCCCCATCCTTATTTTTTTCTCCAACCTCCGGTACTAGCCATGTAGTGCATAAACCGAGGTTATGTTTTGACATATTAGACACATTTGCGTTTCAAGTGAGAGGCTTTTATCGAGTTTAGGGAAATCTTGTCCGCGATATCTATTAGTGTGTAAGTTCTTTGATGCCTATGGGATTGCCTATAGAATCTATACCGTAAATCCATGTTGGTCTCTTGAATCGAGGGGGTTGGCTTGTTGGTTCCCTAAGATTTGTGAACACTATTTAAACTTATAACCGTGCTACTTGTTATGACGGAGGATATTGCATTATCTCAAGGTTCGCTTCGCTACTTGTTATGACGGAGGATATTGCATTATCTCAAGGTTCGCTTCGCATCAGCAGATAGCATCTAACAATTCCTTTGAATCAGATTATGGTTTATTTGGTTACTAAACTATTTATGAATTTGACCACTAACATAAGGAAAAACCACCAACACTACATTCTTTGTCCCTAAATATAAAACACCCTACCAGTTCAATTTTGATTGCCACAACGAGTCTTATGTTTACGGACGTGGGAGTACATTTTTAGGTAGCTGTCACTTGGCTTAATTTTATGAAATATACTATCATAGGGTATAAACTTATCTTTGAAACGGGTCATACGTGGCTGGATCTCTTTTCGTAATTAAAACACACAATTCAAAAAAAATTACATGGTTTTTAAATACCAGATGGGTTAATATTGTTTCACTTTGGCAAAAATAGGTTTATGGTGCTTCAGTAATTATATGGAAGTTTCTTATACAGAATTTGCTTTATAGACCAAAAGATAATTTAGACACAAAATTGTTACAAAAATTGTGAGAGAAAGAAAGCTCTTGCTCAGAATCCTGCGATGTTGACGCGCAACACACACTAAACCAGGTAGATACTTACATGATTCGGAAAAAGGCAGGATATGTGTATAATACGACTCAAATCATAATTAGTTTGACAATATGCTTGATTTCTTCCTGGGGTATGCTTGCTGGTAATATCTTCCAATTTGGCTTTGGTTTATAATGGGAGATATATTTTTTTGAGGTAAAGGTGGGAGAAAACTTGGTCCTGAAAAATTCGATGTAAATAATTGCTCCTATGCTTTTCCAAAAGTTTTTCTGTACGAATTTTAAAGCACACCGACGGTTGTGATTAGGGGCGGGGATTGGGGTGCTAATCCCACCTTGTTATTACTTCTATTACGTCACTTCTAAATCTCATGTGAACCTAATCGCAGCCATCGGTGCGATTTCGTGCCAAAAAAACTTCACAGAAAACACATGAGCACTTCTCTTCCCTGTATGAAAGCACATACATGATCCCGATTCTTGTTCTTCCACAGGAAGTAAAATTCCCTTTACAAGCATGTCGAGAAGACTCTATATTCAAGTTCTGGTAGGATATAAGTTACATACACGAAAACAACGTCCTAATAGTGCAGAAGGTAAAGACTAAGGTGTGTTTGGTTTTAGAACCAAGTGGAATGTAACGGAATGGTTCCATTCCATTCCATTCTGGTAGAATGGAACGGTTCCATCCCTATGTTTGGTATGTAAAAAGGAGGTGGAATGGAATGGCCACAACCAGCACTTCCGATCTTTATTTTCAGTCATATTGTGTTAATTAACAGAAATTAAGCATGTCTTAATTACATCCATCCAATACAAATCCATACATGCCACAAATAGAATAATTAAAAAGTTGGGAGATTCCATCGTCCAGAGCGTAGCTGCCGTTGATCCATCTTCAGTTTCTGTAGCCGATGTTGATGCTCCTCTTCTTCAATTCCTACCGCCGCCATCTGCTGCTTGCAATCAGGACTCATAGCTCGCATCCGGCCACCGCCCGCGTCCAGCCGAGACGAATCTGCTCGTGCTGCTCACGTCCGGCCGCCGCTGCCTGTTGCTCGCCACCCAGCGTCGGCTCTTGCTGCTTGCGGCCGGCCGCCGCCGGCCGGCACCTCCGCTGGCTATACATGCTTCTTCGAGTAGTGGTGCTGCCACCAGATAGGGACGAATTGAGATGCAGATCGGGACGAATCGAGACGAGAAAAATAAGACGAGAGAAGGATTGGTGGATCCGGGCTTGGGAGAGACCGGGGTGACAGAGGTTTGCGGTCACAGTTAGCGAGAGGCATTCGCTCGTTCCACCACGTTCGACCGATTCGGAGGAACGGCTTCATTCGGCATATTGAGAGGATATTCCATTTTGAGGAACCACTTGGTTCTATTCCTCTTTTCAACCAAACATGGGAATGGGTTTTAGGAATGGAACCATTCCATGACATTTCACTGGGTTCTAAAACCAAACACACCTCGAGCGCACATGCAGCAGTCAAAACCCTGGAAAAAACTCGTCCCATATATACTCTCTTTTCTCTTTTATAAGTTTTAACCTATGAACAACACACGCGTTCATTACTCTATAGCCACATACATGAACAGACGATCGAGGGATCCTCGAACACGAACAGATATCTCCATGCTACAAAGCCGATGGGGTCCTCACATGACGGAGCAGGCGTTGGGGTTGTCGTCGCTGAACATTGTGGTGAGTCTCTCCTCCTGCGCAGCGCCGGCGCCGGCGCCAGAGCCGCCGTAGCTGGCGACCGGCATGACGGCGTCCACCTTGCGTACATAGCCCGGCGGCGCCTTCTTGTCGTAGGTCTGCGCCGCGTAGGGGTGCGCCACCAGGTTGTAGGGGATGTATGGCCAGATCTCGGCCTTCTTCCCCGTGGCCTGCACCCGCTTCACCACCTTGTGCGGCTCCACGAACCCCTGCACCGTCACCTTGTACTGCTTCCGGTTTATCTCCACCGACTCCACACCTGCAAAAACGTACAACAAATCTCTCTCAGTTTTCCAGCATTTATCTGGGCCATATATAGTTTTGTTTTAGGTGAAAGAATCAGAAATTAATCATCATCGGATCAGCACAACAACAAAATGGCCAGTGGATTCTCCAGCATTTTTGCTGAGCCATCGTAATCCTTTGAGAACATGTTGAAAAAGATGTGCGCATACCTTTCATGCTGGAGAGGGCGTTCCTGACTTTGAGCTCGCAGCCTTCGCAGTCCATCCTGACCTTGAGCTCCACCGTCTGGAACTGCTTCCTCTTCTTCTTGTAGCTCCGGCGACGGCTGCTGCCACTGAGAAGCTCGGACAAGAAGTCAAGAGTTCCACCCACACCCATCCTCTCAACCAAACTCAGCCTACTATGTGTCCTGAATCTCAATCGAGTATGTACTTCCAAATTGCTCTCTCAAAGAAAGCAACAAGAAACAAAGCTAAGGACACTGGACCTAATAAACCTTTGTTCTCTTCCTGAACTAAACGGTCGCTTCCACTGACAGCACTACTTCGTGAGCTAGAGATATGATGGCTGGAGAATAGACACAAGATGGGGTGCATATATATATAGGCCCTCTGCAGTTGTTGGCTTGTTACAAGGCAGCACCTCGCTAAGCTAAAGCTAAGCCGCCTGCTTTGCTTTGCGGAATCTGTTTGTTTTGTTGTACAGCTAGCAGCTGCTAGCCGGCCGGCCGCGTCTGTATTTTCTGCAAGAAGTTTCCCAAGATACCTTGCCTCTTGCTGTACCTGTACCCACTGCACCTTTTGCTGAGTTCTGCAGTCTCAACCGACTCCGGAAATAGGGACTTGTAAAGCTAGAACCCACGGATAAAGATGACCGAGCTTGGGGAACCGACTATTGTTAGTAACTTAGTAATGTTTATCCCCTGTGCTAAGCAAGTGGAACAAGATGCGTGTACTTGCGTACCGTGTGTCTGGACACCTGTTGATCCATTTCTTCATCCATGATTCAGTGTTCCTCATTTAGTTTTCTGAATTTTTTATAACTGAACTTGTAGTGAACCGACCAGCGGAGGATTCAAACGATAACTGATCTGAGCATGTACTCACATTTCAGCATCCCCGGCAACTTTACAGGCGGAGAATACTGCGAGTAATGTGCAATTGTGTGTATCTCATGATTGTATTGGGCTAGCTGCCCTTCTCAAGTCTCAACTGGTTTCAGTTTCTAAAGGGAAATGCAGACAACCTGGACATGAGTCCTCACAACAGAAACCATGCCCATGCAATTGCTGTGTGCTAGCTGGTGTGAATGATGGGTGTGGTATCATCCACGAGCAAGCAAGCAAGCAAGCAACTGCAAGCTGCAACAACGAAGGTGCATACATAATGGAGATCAAACATAGTCATCCTAAGACCAATCTGGGGGTGCCAGCTGCCCTCTGGTGTTAGCTGAGGTGTGGTTCTGCACCCCGATTGGGTGATTCGGCGTTCCATGATTGGAGGTCAGGGCTACATCTCCAGCGTTCCTGTTCCTTCTTCCATCTGTCCCTCGCCTCACTGAAATATTTGCAGAAAGAAACCCATGCATGTTGCCCTACACATGCTCTACATGCATGCAGCCAGAAGCCTAGTTAGAAGAGTTAGGTTGGCTGATTGGTGATTGATTTCATTATTGGTACTACAAAGTTTAAGATAGCCATTGTCTTCTCTTTGTATGTCAGGTTGTGATTTTTCTAATGACATGTACAGCTTCGTGATCTAGCTAAGAAGCCTAGAAGTGACGATTGATCGTATTCATGATCTAAAAGAGCTGATTATAAACTAAACTACTTCCTTTCCCCCTATATTGAGTAGTACTCCCTCCACACTACTGTTTAAAAATACTCACTTGGTTCCTAAATATAAGATATCCTTTCTCAGAATCACATGTATCCACATCTATCTAAACACGTTTTAATGTGTATGTTCACTCATTTTGGTCTGCATCTAGTCAACATATAAAACACATAAAACATCTTATATTTAGAAACAAGTGGAGTAATACATATGTAGAATACTACTGTCTTCGGTTACAAAAAATAACCCTTGCATACAATTTGGTGTAAGTCATCAAGATATGTTCCCAATTCTCAGCAAGTTGCATTTAGGTAGAGAAATAGAGACAGGCATCATCATTAACTCCAATAAGTGCAAGAGTAACAACGATGAACAGACCGAAAGTTGAAATCCAAAGTCGTCTTTCAAGGTAGTGAAAGCTACTCTGGTTTTCTGTTTTACTCCATATTGAAAAGTGAAACATTATGATTTGGACACTAACTTGGAAAGTGAGCAGAAAATGTGAAAAAAGGCACTAGCTACTCATGTGAAGCATGGTATTTTTACTTTGAAGGCGATGCCTAACCTCTTTAAACCCCAGCCGGCCGGCCCTCTTTTAATCGACTTCGTGTCCACTTCATTCGAAAAAATGTCATGCATTGATCCTTTTGCTGTGGCACCTAACTATAGCAACTAGCACTAAGTTGCAGAATCACTGAAGGTGTGTGCATCTACAAGTTATTTGCGATAATAAAGCTAACAGATGTGAACTTAACTATGACATCTTTTCCATAACGGCCCTGACTAGCTTGGCTATCTTGACTTGCTGAAACAATGCAATCAGTGCACTTTTTATAGAAGCGACCAATTATTAATTAGATAATTGGTCTAAGATTTCCGAATTTCAGTAGGAATTGAAGCTATGTCAAACATATATGCCTCCGTTGATTCAGAACAGGCATTTTCTCTAGTGGTAGTCAATTCTCGTGACCCATGTGAAAAGTACTAACCTTATTAAGAATAAATCCTTTGGATCCAAAAGAGGGATATCCTATAACGTGAGTGACACAAATTGAACAAACATCTAACCGGCTAATGGAGAATATCAATCAATGCCTAATCTCCGGCCGGCATGACGGACCTCCACTGATCAACATATATAATAGAAAACTAACAGACCATATTAGCAACAGCTAGCTACTACTATAAGATATGGATTTCATTCGCATCCATAAATCCATAAGTGCATGGTTGGTATTGACCGACGGACACTCGAAAACCATTAATCAGCATTTCAGCCTGACACTGGGTGGGTGCTGGCCCTACAGTGAAGGGCAGAGCTGCTTGCTAATATTTCCAAAACATAGAAGCTTCTAGTAATGACTGTTATAGACACATTCATTTCGTGTTGCTACACTCAACTTTACAAGATTCTAGCCATTCAGCATTGGACATGAAAGATGTACCAGCAGCCGGCCGGGAAAATGAAGGCGGCGCCGTCACATCGACATTGGCTCATGAATATATAAGTAATCATGTGCAGATTTTTTTCTAGATCGCCTTTTTGCCTTTGGGAGTTTGGCTCTCCACATAGCAGCATACGTGCATTTAAAATATACTTGCCAAAGATTCCGCATGTTCTCCAAACTTTGCACACCTATACGATCGATCGAATATTTCTTCCTTCTTTCCGTCGCGCACTTCTGCGCCGCTTAAACTTAGCGAATAAGGAAGGGCACATTGCATAAGTAACCGTACTGTGTACAATAATAAATGTCAAAAGGATTCACGTGTCAAAAGGAGTACTATTATACGTGTTGATCGAACGCGCGAGTACCACCAAAGCACTAATAAGCATGAACGTGATAGTCCAAGATACTCTCCCATGTTTCTCCCAGAAAAAGGTCCATGTACGATAGTGTATTCTTTTCAGTTCCACAAAAGCTACTTTCAAAAAAACATTCCATCACATATTTGAAAGTAACATGAGACTACATGAGAAATTTCTCTCAGATATATAACAATTTGAAGGTTATTATAATTTAAATTTGATCATAATACTCTAGGCGTGTGCAACTAGTTGTTGTTTTGGAATGAGTTAGAGCATGTTTGGTTGCTCGCACCACCTCCATGCAGGCTTTGGGGTGCTCAGGATCATATCCTCTGCAAGTCGGGAGCTCAGGATTCAGAAGGCAAAATGAAGGGGGTCGGGAACTCAAGATGACTGCAACGGCATGTTGGGTGCACATCGGATATAGTCTCTCGCACATGACGCGGCCAAAAATTGGCGCTCAAAATAACGCCTTTTCTTCTGAAAATGGAAATGAAAAGGGAGTGAGCGACGAGGAACCTAACGAGCTGGTCACTTGCTTAGGTTTAGCTGCATGAAGCTATAGCTATGTTAGTATGTTTACCGGTTACCATAGGCGTCACATCTCCGCCATAGAGTCATAATACTAGTTGTGAGAACTAGGCATCCCATCGGGAGCGAATTCATGTGCCTCACCTGGTGGCTGCTACCTATACAAAAAAAAGTCCTGGGTGCTAGTGCCCATGGATCTCATATTTTTTATAATACTAGCTGACACCACTAATAAAACTAGATTCATTTTTTAGCGTTTCAAACTTGCTAGAAGACAATGGGGAATGATCTTGAAAAACATTCAACTTTCAAAAAATTGCTCGATTACTATTAATTTTTTTTTTATAATACTAGCTGACACCACTATTAAAACTAGATTCATTTTTTAGCGTTTCAAACTTGCTAGAAGACAATGGGGAATGATCTTGAAAAACATTCAACTTTCAAAAAATTGCTCGATTTCTATTATATAATTAAAAATTACTATCATAGACTTAGAAATAGTAATTCCTCGGTTGTCTTATAAATAGACACACCATTTGCACATTCGTAGCGCAGTCGCAGTATCTTGTCCTTCACTTACATTTTTTTTTGTGAATGTCCTTCACTTACAATCACATCCACAAAATCATAAAATTTACAATGATCTAGCTAGTCAGCCATCCTGACGCGGATCCCGGTTGTTGTTCTCATTATCTCATAGTGTCGACTCTTTTTGACATCTTAAACCGAGTAAGACAAGTCATTAACTATGCAAAAGCTGATATCGGAAAAGCACAAACGTTAACACAAACATGAAATGATTATGTTTGCTACTTGTGTTAAATTTATTAATCCAAAAGATTGTACTTTATGTCAAAGATGATTTTTGAAGATTTGGGTTGAAAAGGTGGGCTTCTACTTGCCATCGTTCTTTCAAGTTGCTATCTGTCCCCAATTATAAAAAGTTTTGGTGGGCTTGAAGAGCCTACAAAAACCTCTAATATTTGGAAACAGAGGTAGTACTTTTTAAGAATTTTTGAGTCAGATTATAGAATGTAAGATTGACAAGCACAAACTGAAGCAGATGTTCTTTAGATTACATCACTGAAAGAAAGCAGCAGACAAAATAACTTCAGAGATAGATGGACGTGCCAAAGTTGCAGCTGGATATAATTGGATGGAGCAGCTGCCAATTTGATGGGGATTTGTCTGCGGCATGCAGTCAATGTAATTTACAGTGCAGGACGATGGGTCATGGTGCAAACATTGCTTTGGGCGCATCTTGACGATGAGAAAGAAAGAGAAATGTTAAGGTACTGCTCACATTTAACACTTCCAGGGACCAGGGATACTGCCCTGATGTTCACGTATCAAGAATAAAACTTGTCCACGGACAGTTTGACACTGCCCCTGTCTGACTGCTTCGATGTAATATTGTCCAGATGCATATATGGCCTGAACCCTCTCAGGTAAAATGGAAAACAATCATCCTGCTGTGTCTTCAGAAGAACATAACAGTATAATTTCAAGAAGTAGAGTAACAACTGGTGTAAATGTAAAACATAAGCTCTATACTCCTTCCTTTCCACAATATAAGATGTTTTAGGACTTCTCCACATTCACATGTATCTAGACACGTTTTAGTGCATATGTCCACTCATTTTACTCCTAATCTAGACAATACGTGAAACCTGTAAAACATCTTATATTGTGGAGCAGAGGGAGTATAACCAGTCTCACAAAGGGCAGGCTGAATTTTGTGAGTTTTCTAGTAAACCAAGCTGGAGCGTAAAACATGCAGACTGAGTTTAGAAGTGTTAGTCAATCTTTGGAAGAGAAACCAAATGCGAAATCTCTAGATTCCATCTCAAAATTCAGAGATTACAACTCCAATGTAAGTTACACAACTTTAATGCAAACCTTTTATCATGTAATTAACATTGTTGGACACAAGATGTTAGATACACAGAGTGAACAGCCTACAAAGGGAATTCCTGACAGGCAATCCAAACTGTACACCGGCCATCTTACGAGGCAAGACATACTAGCAAAGATTCATTTGACTAGATTATTATTACCAGTCCCTAGCAACTCTAGAAGATGGCCATGTTCCCAGAAAAATCTTCTAGGAACAACAGCCAACTGAACAAGTATACATGGCACCATGTGGTGTTGTATGTCTCAGACCTCATTTGACAGCTTAGAGGGGCAAATACTAACATTGTAAAGCATGTTCACCTATGTCCCTGTCACAGAATGGAATGAAACACTCAAGCATCTATAACCGCAGCCGGTTCTAAAGGTTCTGGTGCTGCAGAGGTGCATGAATTGGCTTTGCTCTCTTTCCTGTTGATCGTTTTCTTACTGCCTTTCAACTTATTTGTCATGCTATCTGCCTTGGAGACTATCTTTGAAACTGAGAATCCTGCTTCCTCAAAAATCGACGCCCTCTCATGGACGAGGGAGTTCCTGGGGACAACATCAACACCATCGTATGTCCATAACCCTAACACTGCCTCTCCTTTCAACCCGATTCCATACCAGCCAAGACCTGAAATGGCTATATCCATAGTATTTTTATCCCAATTATCCCCAGAAACTTTCAACTTTTTCCTCACCCATTTCCCAAGCTCGCTCACCCGTTTCTGGCCTATGGGAGGCTGCAGTTATCAAACCAAGCAGAAGGTTATTTTATGATGTGCATGAGATAGGATAAAAAAAAATTGTTAGGATAAGATGGATGCCTGAAGTTGCAAGCCGAAGTGATCTTTCATCATAGAGGCTGCATTTTCAGTCTTTCCCATGTGAAGTGGCAGAAGTGCTGACGCCCATACTGTAACATATATTGATCCTACAGTTAGATCTTCAATATCCAGACGCGCCAATCCTCCCATATGTATGGACTGCCCTGCCTGAAAGGGTTGCAAACAAAACAAATTACATATAAGCCAGGACCGTTTAACACGTGATATGGCAAAACAGCATGGTGAATAATCCTGTCTCACAAATCTTTTGTCTAACTATTGATCCTTATTAACCACAGTCCACAGGCACTGTAAATCATTCAGGGCGAACCAGCCATGATATGAAGACCTGAAACTTAGTTACATCAGTGTGTCAATTTCAAAATCCACTGTATCGTTACGCATTTTGGTACTTTGTTCAGAAATACTCCATCCGTTCCGAATTAATTGACTCAGATTTAATACAACTTGTACTAAATCTGAGTCAATTAATTCGGAACGGAGGGAGTACATATTACTTGAAATAACTACGGCCTCCCATTCTTTCCTACCAATCCCTCACATAATCACAAATAGTTAACCGAAAGCAGATTCGTTATGTAATAAGTAATAGAACAAGCTATAGTTGTTCACAGGAAACAACAATAATACGGGAATGAGAAACTAATCAGAAATTAGCTTCATTGCATCTAATCACAAACATCACTGATAAAGCGTGCATAACAAGAGCAAAATGAGACCTTTAATCTGTATGTTCTGGGCCGCATCTCTTTCCTCACTTGAACAAGCTTCTGCTCCTCAAGAGTAAGTCTTGACGTCAGCTGGTGTCCATGAAGCAAGCCCGGAGTGTCAAACAGCTTTGCCTGAGCACCAAGAACGCCGTCCACCCGGATCACCCCGAGCGTTGTTCCCGGAACTGGTGCCTCTGTCAAGGTTTGCCCGCCCTCTGCCCCGGAGCACCGAGCAATGGCATTGAGCAGCGTCGACTTACCCACGTTTCGCGCGCCAACAGCCCAGACCTTGCCGCGCGCCCCGGCGAGCTCACGCACGTGGTGGAGCAGGTCCCGTACCCCCCATCCCCGTGAGGCGCTGACAAGGTGAACGCCGGCAAGCTGCAGGTCGGCGCCAGCACCAGCGCGAGCGCGGCTCTGCGCCCACGCGTGAACGTCGTCGGGGGAAAGCGACGGCGTCGGGAGCAAGTCGAGCTTCGTGACCACGAGCACTGCGCGGGGGAGGTTTGCCGGCGCACCATGCTTCCAGTCCGCTTGATGCGCCTCGCTGGTGACGGCGACCAGGCGCGCCACGGCGCGCGGGAAGGAGCCGTCGAAATCCGACGCGTCCGCGAGGAGCAGCACCAGCGACCTGGCTCCCGACGGCGACGCGAGGCGCGGGCCCACGGCGGCAACGAAGTCGAAGTCCGGGAGCAGGACCTCGGCGTCGGGACGCTTGACGTGCCCGTAGTGGCGCAGCGAGTGGCACCGAGCGCACACCAACACCTTGCTCTTCTTCTCAGCCTCCGTCCCCGCCGCCGCCGCCACCTGGACCTCCCGCGTGTTCTCTTGGCCCTCCCGGAGGTGCCCGGTTTTCAGAGAGGCCGAGATGCCGGTGTCGTCCGCGGTGACCGGCGCGAGGCGCGCGCGGTAGTCGGGGGATTTCGGTGATGGGAGGTTGAAGAAGCCTGGGAGCGCCGGGTCGGCAGACTGCATGCGGATGCCGCAACCCGGGCACTTTTCATTTGCGCTAACGGATGAGAGGGTAGAAGACACCACCGCTGGAGGTGGAGACGCCGTTGGCGGCGGCGGCGGCGGGGATGAGAAGTGGCGGCGCAGGAGCGGGGAGGGTTTAGGGATTTGGGGGGTTAGGCTGTGAGGTGTGTGAGGACGCTGAGCAGGCGGGGATTCATGGCTTGCACGGAGGAGGCGGCGGAGGGTAGGGTGGAGGCGTCGAGCGCGGGAGAGCATCTTGCCGTGTCGCCGCCGCCGCCGCCAATTCGTGACCGGCGGTGGGTGCTGGATGTTTTAGCGGGGAGGTAAAGGAATTGGGCTTTTGGCCATGTTAAGAAACATACGGGCCTTGAATGGGCCAGATACACGGAAAGAACAAAATATAATTTCGCCCAGATCTGCAAAAGGAAGCCCACATCGCAACACCTCAGCAGGTAACGAACATTCTCTTCTCTCTGCTCCGCCGCCGTCAGCCGGCCCTTTCTCGCCGCCAACCCCAACTCCGGCGCATACCCCCCTCTGGCGCTAGTGTTTTACAGAGAGCTGCTTGGTGGCGATGGCGTTGACCAACTTGATCCTGACGGTGGTGGGGGTGGGCGCGGCGGTGATGCTGCTGCGTAAAGACGTGAAGCAGTCGGGCGCCGTCTTCCGCCGCAACATCCGCCATATCAAGACCTGGCTCGAGGAGGAGTCCGCCGCCACAACGTACGCTCTTCACCTGCCCCCCCCCCTTTTTTTTGCTTGTAATCAATTAGTACTGTTTAGTAATTTGCGGTCGAACTGGAGGGGATCGGAATCATCGGATTAGATCTTATTATCAACCAGGTACATGTAGCACTGCAATTTGGGAAAATTAAAATTTGATTTGTTTGCATCCGTGCTAGATCAGCATAGTTATATGCAACGGATTGAGAAATCGTAGAGCCTACCTGTTCTTAAATGAAGTAATGTTGAGGTTGTTCCTCGTGCACAACAAGAGATATGGTGCTTAAGTTCTAGGTGTATGTTTATGTCCCCCATTTTACTTTTGGTAAAAATTCTGTATCTCTGTTTCTCTAGTGCACGAATTATCAGCTGTGATTCTCTAGTGCAGGAATTATCACATGTGATTCTCTAGTGCTGGAATTTGTTACCTGTTACTCTCTGGTCCTGGAATTATCATTCCATGCTTGATTCATCACCAAAGATAAAACCTTTAGTTTTGTTTCCACCTAATTCAACCAGCCCCTCTGCCTTCGTAGATAGCCTGGATTTTCCCACATAGTTCCAAACATGACCTTACTCTCTCATCTTTTCGTTCACTTCAAAATGTTATTTTGATTTTTGAAACATTCATAGATATCCATCATGATATACGCATGTAAAGTTGCAAATTTAATGCGAAACTATGACTGCATGGGCCGTGCAAAATAAATAATGTACATCTGAATACCATACTGTTCACTCCATAAGCCGGCTCCAATTTGTTATTTTGTACAGAAACACGTATGGTCATATTTTTTTACGGGAATTTTGAAGTTCACATATATATTATGATGAACACCAATGACATACTTAAAACTAAATTTAATTTTTTCGAGTGTGTAAGACAATGTACATTCCACACAGAACTCGTTTTACACTTTTTGTTGACTTAATGTTGCTGCTGTTAATGACAACGCAAGGTTTCTTCCAGATTTGGATTTCTTCCTTTCAAATTCTAAACTTGATATTTTATTATCTTGACTAGGAATTAATGCTCACCTTATGTCAGTCTGGAGGCTTGCATGGTCTCTAAGTTTCATCCATTTCTGATAACATATTCCTCATTTCTTTCACGATAACCCATTTATTGTGAAATCGAGCTCCAATTGTAGATGCTAGCCTCTCTCAAGAGACTCCAATTATTACACTTGTGGTAAATTGTATGAACTTTAGGTTAGCTTTATAAAACTGGCTATAGATGATAACATATGATACGCTATCCACCTCTACTTTTGAATACCTAAAATCATGTGCACACTCTCTTTTGCGATGCCAAACCTTTCCGCTATCCATCCCTAGGCATCTCCTTCCATTCTGACTTTTTTCTATGTTATTTATTCATTTGTAATAGGAAAGCCTAAACATAATAATTCGTATCAGCTTACGTGAGAACTGGGTAGGAAGTGCTCTTCTTGAGTTTCTTGATTGTGCAATGCGATTCAGTAATGCTGTACTTAGCCTTAATTCATGCATTTTAGAAAGATACATTTATTGTAGCCTCTTGTTCCAAAATAACATTAGTTGCACATGGAGGCTTTCACCTCATCCATGTTTTTATTTCCGCAGATCTTCTGAGCGATCAGTGCCAAAGGAGCTGGAGTCCCAAGCTGCCAAGAAAGATGCTGCACCCAAAGTGGACAAGGATTAGATGATTTTACACGCCATTTCAGTTCAAAGTAACTGCGGGTCTAGGTTTGCAGAAAAGTACCTGTACAAAAAAAGATTTGGTAGGATCTTCAATCTAAAGATATTGGACTCAAATAATGGGCGGATTTATGGATAGCTGCATGTCGGTTCTGTCTGTTTTGAGGTTAGCTTTGAAGATTGGAGTGCACATTTACATTTCTCCGGTGTTATACTTTTTTTGAGCTGAGATCAATCAATCCATAAGTGATCATTCGTTCAATTGTGATTGACATAATTTCAGCAGTTTCATGTTCGTATATGCATTCACCCCCATCATCTTTCAGCATTCAGTGAGGTTTTCGTCGTGTGTGTGCAGAAACATGTTTGAAATTGTCACATATCAAATGGAGCAATTCAGTGAGGTTCTTCTAAGCAAACTCAAACCTTGATAGAAATTTTACGGATGTCTGGCATGCACATATCGTGTCAGCATTTGATATGTTGTTTATGCAATAAACGCAATGCGTACAAGCAAGCCAAAAAGGAAAAGGAAACCCACAACATGCTTGAGTACAAGCAATACGCACAAACCTACACAGCATGTAAACATCCGACCATCGAATGCCTATCTATGTACACGAGACGAGAGCATCTAAAAAATGGATAGCTCTCCCTCTAAACAAACAAATGAAGCAATTCTCTCTGTGAAAGAAAAAAACAAATGAAGCAAATGACCACGTGAATCAAAGCCGGCGGCGACGTCCACGGCAGCAACTCAAGCCTGGGTTGTGCTCTGGACTTCTGGGATTTGGCGGTCTGAGCTTTCAAGTTTCAACGATCAAACGATGGGATCAATGATTGGTATCTGCCGCCGCGGTTGCCGGCGTTCCGCGGCCGGCGGCGCGGCGCTTGAGCATCTGGGTGTAGTTGAAGATGGAGTCGAGGCGCTGCTGCCTGAGGTCCTCCTTGAAACCCTGGATGAACTCCTCCGCCTTGGCGTCCACCTCCGACCCGGCCGCTTCCTCCTCCGTCGGCGGCGGCTGCTGCCGTCCCGCCCGGACCAGCGCGTACACGTCATCCATGGTCAGCGAGTTCGCGCCCTCCTCCTCCTCTTCCTCCGGTGCGGTTGCCTCTGCCGCGGACGGTGGAGTTACTGCACGGGGCGTCGACGGCGACCTTGTCTTCGGCGTCGTCCCGGCCTCCTCTGTTCCACGGAAGGTCGCCGGTGAGTCTGGCGCCGCTTCTGTGTGGAAGCCCGACGACGACGAGGACGAGAAGGTTGAGAAGGACCGGAGCCGCTGCAGCAGCACGGACGAGGCCCTGCGCGTGATCCCGCTTCGCGGCGACGGCGACTGCGGCTGCACCCGCGACGACAGGGCAAAGATGGCGCCCACGACGACGTTCAGGAGCAGGAACCACGCCGCGCCGGAGCCGAGCCACGCCGGCAGCGGCCAACACCACGCCGCCATCGGCGCTTCGCTCGCTTTGCTTGTCTTCTTGGTTAGCGTAGGCGGCTTACCAACTCGTGCGTGAGTTGCTTGCTCTGCTTACTTGGGAACTTGCGTGAGAGACAGACGGAGATGAATGATGAGATGACAATGGAGCTTGGTTGTGGCGGTATATATAGAGCGGATTAGGTTGATCGGGTTTCGTGGTGGAAAAGGTGGTCGATGCCATATCTGGTTTGAACATTGTTCCGCTCAGGACCTAGTAGCATCGTTCGTTCCCATGTGCCGCACATGTTTCCTGTCCTGTCAGCTAGCAAATCACCATTAATTTGGTTGTTATTAGTATCCAATTAGATAAGCATCTCCCTCCCTCCCTCCTCGGTTCCCTTTGCGTCGCGGCAGCTAACGTTGTACAGACTTTTATCATACGCAAAACAGATTACACATGGATCTTTGAGTGATCCAAGAATTGTCAAACTACGGGACAAGGTTGCGATTAGCACTGACGACATCAAACTCAAACGTACGGAACCTTCAAAGGCACTCTCAGAGGCTGTAAATATGGCCTCTAATTACGGTATCAACGCCAAACGAGCGGAACCTTCATTTTCATGATGGCATGGCAGCCAAGGTAGAACAGCCGAGGTTACTCACGGTTCATTGATCCGATTCTCGATTTAACGTTGTTGAACGCTTCAGGTATTTTTTTTTTCTTCGAATGATTAAATTAGTCCAGTCAATCGCAACTCAGCACCTTCTGGCTGGCAGTCACGGTTTGACACTACTACTGGGCAAGACTTCCTCGCTATCATACCATTACCATCATCGGCCAAATTAAACCTTCTCATTTGTTTTTAATTTCCTTGTGCTGAGACTTGGTGTAGACATCTCATATCTCAGATCACCCAATATGTCCACGTTTGTTAAACAGTACGTCACTGCTCTCAGAGGCTTGGCCATCAAGTAGTGTCACCGCTTCATTCTTCCATGTGTTCGATTAGATGCGTTATCAGTTTTATAAACAAGTGTAGCACGTAGTAGAACTGTAGAAGAAGGTCTACTGTACTGTTACTGGCTCTCTATAATATTTGCTCGACGCGCATACCTTCCGCTGTCTAACTTAGATATGGCATGGGTATAGCTGTCGAGTTTAGATATGGTGTGGATGCACGATTATTGTTGCGCTGCGACGATGCTAATCAAACAATTACTATTTCACATTCGTATATTTTAAAATTAATATTTCTTGTTGTGAAGTTATATCACATATACAAGTTTCCAGACCAGTATATATGAAACAGTTATTTTTATTTAACATTCTTGATGGGCCTTCATCCAATATTTGAGAACAAGTTGGCACCATTTATACTCTCCCATATATGTGAAGTGCTTCGACAACTCACCCCTTGTTTCTCCATTATTATGAGTTATTGAGACTGAGACTACGCTTTGCCTTGCATGGCCCATGCCAATGTGTATGTCATCGAGAAGATTTCTCGACTGGTACTTCTACCCCTTCAGTTTTTAAACATGTCACCTTTTGTATTAGACCCTGCCAGTGAACCTTTTCTCTTGTTGTCCTCCCTTTATTCCAGCTCATATGTGTCTGGATTAACATTTTGAGCTAAATAATTAACCATATATATATATTTTTTAGAAACTATGAGCAGTAGGGAAGGCCCCTACTGCTTTTATATTAATAACTAGCTGGAGTTACAATATTTACATGGTGGGGGGAGGGGGGTCAGCAAGAACAAGTAACCCTTTACAAGCTACTAGTCAAGTCTCTAATGAAAGGGTGTAGTTCATTTTTAGTTCTATGAACTAACAAAGCAAACTCTGTGATAAATCTGATTCTCCAAGACTCAAGAGTATGGCTGATTCCATTGAAGAGTTTATCATTTCTTTCTTTCCAAATACTCCAAGCACCAATGATAAAGATCTCCATAAACATTGGTTTCTTCCAAAGAGCTCTAGCAGCAGTGATCTTCTCCAATCTATTCCCATGTTGAGACCATGTGATGCCCAGTTTGTTCCAGCAAGTAATACTAAATGGGCAAGTAAAGAATAAGTGCTCTAGAGTTTGTTTAGGCGGGTTATTACAGCATAGGCAATTAAAGTCAGAGTTGATAATGTAATTCTTCCTTCTTAACAGGTTTCATGTGTTAAGCCTATCAGAGAATAGCAGCCAGCAGAAGAATTTTGTTTTGAAGGTGCATTTGGATTTCCAAATCCATTTGAAGGCCATGGGTGCTACAATATTTCTGAAACAGTGTTGATAGTATTGTTTGACTTTGAAGGTATTGCTACCCCAGGAGTATGCCCAACAATGATTCCTTTGAAGTTAGGTGTATATTTCAGGATGTCTCTCCACTAAAATGAGCCACAGGGATCCACAGCATGGCGGATACCATATATTTTTCTTATAGACGCATGAACTTTATTCAAAGTGCTTACGCCGTTCAGTTAAGTGATCTAAATGACAAATTATTAGTCTGCTCCTTTCAGCGAAACGCTCAAGAACCACTTACACCACTTATGCTTGTATTATATTATGTGAAACTATGTTCACAATTCATATAGTTTTCCATTACATTTAACATAACTGAATACATGACACTATAGTATTCATAAACATTTTGAAGTATATCATTGTAATTTACTTACATTAATTTGTAACACCAGTTTTAGAAAACAACTAATTTAAATACACTATATTTTATTTTAAAAATCAACTCTAGCGTATCGACATAAAAAAAAATCCGATACATCCATAGATCAGTTGCACATACATGGATCATATTGTATATGTATATCTTATTGTCCATTTGGATATCATTAAAAATCTTTACAAAGATCTGTTAGGGCAATATCTAATAATATGTTGATAATTGTTTCTATGATGTATTATGGTCGATCTTAAGTACAGATGCAAATAAGTTGGTAAACTTTATAGTATACTAGAAAGATACCCAACACATTGTAGCGGGAATATTCAGAAAATAAGAGAAACGAAAGGATATTTTATGCATAAAAGGAAAACCAGTGTGGGGAATATGGATGATTTGATTGGGCACAATAGTCGAGAATATAAATTTAATCGGTTTGAAATATTCATATATTTAACCGCTAAAAATGGTTGGTGTAAAATTGTATGACTAGCCTTTTTTTATAATGTGAATAGTTTGCATGTGTTGATAGAATATCATTAAGAAGTACTCCCTCATTTCTAAATGTAAGCTTTTTTAGCCCATCGTGTATTTAGACATGTTTTTGTGCATTATTTAACTGCTAATTCGACCTTTTTGCTACTTTTTTGGGCCACAAACTCTGTAATTAAACATTCTCTTCTATCTAATCGAGTTGCAAACGACCGCCTTTAACCTAAAAAAAAACATCTGGACCAAAAAGTTAAAAAGGCTTACATACTAAAACATGTCTAAATAATGTGGGCCAAGAAAGCTGAAAATGCATACATTTAGGAACGGAGGTAGTATAAGGTAACATGGATAAATGAATGGTTACGTGAATGATGTGAACAACTTACATGTAGAGATAGACTACGTTATAACATTTAGTGTGTTTGTCTTATAAAATACTAGAAGATACCCTGCGACACTGCAGCGGGGATCTCTTCAGAAATCATACGGTGCTAACAAAATGGTATAATCGGTATGATACATTAATTTATCTAAAGGAATATGCAAAATTGAAATCATAGTCGAGATCGAAATGGTACGACCCAGCGATGCCGCATTGCACCACTCTTTTAAAACCGATAGCAAGATTTTCCTGATTTTTTACAGTGTTTATGCAACAGCAGGGTACCATAAAATTCTCTTTGCGGATAGTGTAAAATGCACATATCTTTTCTGCAATTGGCATGCCATTATTTACTGGGTCTCAAGTAACAAATTAACAAATGTGCGTACAACAAAAAAACACTGCATGCAATGCATACAAGCAAAGCCAACAACAACAAAAAATCAAAACTAAAACCACTCCAAATAATCTGCAAAAACCTACACAAACATCTATCTGAACATCTGACCACCGAATGCCTACATGTACACGGAGCAGAAGAGAGCATCCCAAAAACGGACAGCTCTCTTCTTTAAACAAACAAATGAAACATGTGATCCGAAGGTCGACCGGACCGGCTGCTGGCGGCGAGCACCCTGAGTTGTGCTTTGGACTTTGTTTTAACGTTCAACGATCACGTGAGGATGAACACGTTTGAATCAATGATTGGTGTCCGGCGCAGCCACCGGCGTCCCTCGGCCGGCGGCGCGGCGTTTGAGCATTTGGGTGTAGTTGAAGATGGAGTTGAGGCGCTGCTGCCTGAGGTCCTCCTTGAACCCCCGGATGAACTCCTCCGCCTTGGCGTCCACCTCCGACCTTGCCGCCTCCTCCTCCGTCGGCGGCGGCTGGTGCCGTCCCGCCAAGACCAGGGCGTACACGTCATCCATGGTCAGCGAGTTCGCGTCCTCCTCCTCATAATCCTCATGCTTCGCCGGTGTAGTTGGCTCCGACGCTGCATGTGGTGCGACTGCGCGCGGCGTCGACGGCGACCTCGCCCCGTACTCGGTTCCACGGAAAGTGGCGGGCGAGTCCGGCGCCGCGTCTGCGTAGAAGCCCGAGGCCGACGACGGGGAGGAGAAGATGGAGAAGGACCGGAGGCGCTGCAGCAGCACCGAGGAGGCCCTGCGCGTGATGCCGGCGCCGCGCCGCGGGGACGGCGACTGCGGCTGCGCCCGCGAGGACAGGGCGACGATGGCGCCCACGACGACGTTCAGGAGCACGAACCACGCCGCGCTGGATCCCAGCCACGCCGGCATCGGCCAGCACCACCACCCAGCCGCCGCCATCGGCGCTCGCTCGCCCAGGCGGCTCACCAACTCGCGTATCTCTCTCTTGTGCGCTGCTTGCTCTGCTTTCGGTTGGCAAGAAAGGCTCCGAGAGAGAGAGAGACAAAGAGAACTTTGTTGGCTTCAGCGACTGGCACTGGCTGTATATATAGAGCGCGCGACTCATCCAGTTTCGTGCTGAAAAAGGGGGATGAGGTTAAGGTATTGGAAATTGTCCAAGTCTCGGCCGCGTCATCTCGGTCGTGAGCGAAGCAATGGTCAAGCGTAGACTGGGCACCTAGCCTGCCATGTGCGGTTTCCTGTCCTGTCAGCCGAGCCAGCTAATCACCACATTAATTGTTATCTAATTCGATAAGGTTCTCGGCTCCGTTAAGCATCGCCGGCAGCAGCTATCTATAAAATGCCTAATACAGTATATATATAATAAGTGAGCTGTAGGCGTAGATTATTTTATTTTGATAACTACTTCCTTATCTAATTTGGAACGGAGGGAGTAGAAAACTACCCCACTTGATGTAGAAATGTTAAAAAAGTTATAGAAGTATAAAAGGAATGATGTATGAAATGGGAAACATTCTCGATAATATATCAAGGATCTGATTAGTCATAATAGTTAAAACTTTAAATATGATCAATATAAAATATTAGTATATTTAACTACTAAAATGGATGACGTCGAAATAAAACAATTTATAATGTGAATAGTTTGCATGCATGGATGAATAACATTAATAAACATGGGATGCCATAAATAAAATGATTAATGATATGGTGGTGACATGGATAAATGAATCACTAATAGTGAATGCATGGTGTATGCATTTTGCATGTAGGATAGACTAATTCATGTTGATGGGAGTAAAGATTGGCCACCTTTTTTTTTCATACAGTGTGTTGGAGCACCGGTGCTCCCAGGCCCAGCGGGCTCTAATTTCTCTCTTCAAACTCAGTAAATATATATTATATCCTTACAGTCTGATGACTAGAGCCTACTGTACTTGCTCTAAGATTTTATAGAATTTGATTAGTAGTACAGTAGTACATATTTCAACTGACGTCCCTGCTTGGTCGAATTAATTGGGAGCTTGTTTTTCACAATAATAAAAGGAACTTTAGGTTCTGATTCACGGACAGGGAGCTTGTTTACTTTTCTATTACCTGGTGACCTCTTCTACAAGATGTAGGTGGCCGCGACGCGGAATCTAGCTCCTAGTTTGATAATTCAGTTAGTACGAGGTGCACCGAAGCTGTCGTTCTCGGGGCGACCGAGGTTCCTAATCATCTCACGGCACACCCCTCCTTTTCTACACTATTATTAAAAGAGCAAACTTGTCGGGATACATTGCATCTCACGCGTTTAATTGTCTATCAACGATCCAGATCGTCCTGATGTCGAGCACCAAACAACCACGCGAGAGGAGAAAAAAAAGCAACTAAGAGTCCTGGTCGAGTAGCCCACGACCCCACGATATATGGCTGGTATCCTTATGACCAAATTTATCCCGATCTCGATCTAAACTGAAGAACTCCACCATTGCCTTCTCTCTTAAGGCGTCAAGACTCAAGCGGCCGGAGAGCACATAGAAACCTTCCAAGCATACGCAAGTCCAACCGTTATTTTTGAACACGTCCGTGCGGATTGAGCCTCGCTCGCTGCCGCTGCGGAGAGGTCGACGATGTCGCGCCGCCGGCGATCTCCGCGTCGTCCAGCTTCTGGCTGCCGGATAGATTTTCTGTCGAAACAGTGTATGTTTGCACCATTGCCCTGCTAGCTCTTCGTCGTCGTCGCCGTACGTCTCCTCGGACCGGCGCCACGAGCCGCCCCGTCCCCCGTACCGTCGTGGGCACCGGCACCTCCCTTCACTATGTCGCCGCCAGGACACGCTCCGAATGCGGCTACATCATCGACCTTCCTCATCCTCAGCAGCGACGCCTATCACGAGCTACTCTCCGCCAGGACCACCGCTGCTCTTCACCAAGCGCGTGTTCGCCGTGCTCTGGAGTCTCGGCAGGTCCGACCTCCAGCACTGCGACGTCCGCCCAGGCCCAGTTCCTCGCTACTGCTAGGTCCCCCTCACTCTTCCGTCTTCCCTTCTCTCCTCCTCTTTTTATCAAGAGTTGTGTTGGCATTGGTTGTTGATGCAGTTCCAGATATGGAGTACTTTGTTTTGTCGTGTTAGTTATACCAGCAGAATTAGAGCCAATTTGGGTTTGGATCTTTGGTCTATCCACAAACTTAGATACATTATGAGAATTACTCGCTACCATCTTACATGTGTATATATATCATGTATATTGGCACTGGTTAGTTTGGTTCACATTACCCGAGTACACTTTGTTGCCAATTGTGCAGCTCTTCTACTTACATTCAGTCAGGATAGTTTTACTATTTTGTAACTTGATGAGCTTGGGGAGGAGACTGGTTGTTCATTCTATGGGCAGGGTGTTCATTGACGACAGAGTACTGCCATGCTGTCGCTGCCTTGGTACCGTGCTCGACAAAGATCTGGTTTTCAAAAACTCTCTAACGGAGGTATACAGAATGTCGAGGCTGCGGTGAGTGGAGCTGAAGGGTCTTGTCCTGGGGAGCGCACCTGTCAGGCTATGTTACGTCGTCTAGCTAAGACCTGTCATGACACTCCTTTTGTTGTGAAAAAATGCAAAACATGTTTTCAAGTAACACCAATGCACTTTACAGTATATAATATTAATGCAATCATCTTGGTTTTAAGTAATTCCAGTGTAATCATGTTTTTAAGTAATTCGAAGTCAAAATCTTTCTCTTGTTGTGTCATTCTGGAGTGTTTAAAAAAACCAACACACTATCTGTCTAGACCGCATGATTCCTTAGGTTGTACTACTTGTGTGGTGTTGTGGGTTGTTGATAATCAGGCCCTTGAAGCAAAGTTTTAAATCTCCGGCTATAGCGGCGCTATAGCTGCGCTATAGCCTGCCGAGAGACCTCCCGTTACAGCTACCTTCTTTTTACGCTAATGATGGAAAAACGGTAATAGCGGCGCTAAATCATGTTTATAGCGCTAAAAAGACCTGTTTCACGCTACAGCGTTACGCGAACCCTAGCCTCAATATCCCTTTCCCCCTTCTCTCCTCCAGAACAGAGCACGAGCGGCCGCTTGGCGGCGGTAATGGCCGCGGGTACGAACTGCTGCAGCTGCTCCCGTCATGCTTGGCTGCTGACCAGACCTTGCTTGGCTCCTCTCCTTCGATTTTTTCACTTCTGACTTGTCAAATGAATAGCCTCTGGTTGCATCTTGCATCTACGAAGTATTGAACTGTGATGCCTGATTAGAGATAGTGGTTATTTGCCATTATATATGATATATGCATCAATTTGGGATGCCTGGTTATTGTTTTTTCATGAATTTAGCAAAAACGATAAATAGCATTATCCCGCTATAGCTGCGATATAGCCTTGCTTAACTGCTAGAAAAGCTGCCGCTAAATGACTTCTCCCGCTATTTAAAACTTTGCCTTGAAGTGCTTAAAATATGTGTCTCTTTGTTTATGGGAGAGCGTAGAGGCATGCACACCCTTAGTGGATTTTTTTTGACGTTTCTATAAACATTCTTCAAAATTTAGCATTGATGATTGATCTCACAAGGATTCAGGTGCTTTTGACACTTGTCAAAAATAATTCGCGTTGTCTGAACTCTAAATGTATTGCTCAGGGATCAGTTTTATGTACCTGATTAAAGTCTTCATGCGTTTAATATATACTAGTTGAGTGCCCGTGCGTTGCCACGGCGCATCAAATTTCTCTCTTCCCGCATATATAAATAATGCATTTGTGAACTCATGTGTATGAAAAACATGGCTAAATAATATTGTCGTTCTGTTAGCAAATTGTGCCTCAAGTTCAATAATAACCCTTATTTTATCATTTAACTAGTTGAATGCCCGTGCGTTGCTATGGGTTATCAAATAATTTATATATAATAAATAATTTCGAACTATTTCACATGTCCATGCAAGTTTAAATAAATTTGTAGATAATAAATGATTTTGGGCTATTTCACATGTCCATGCAAGTTCAAATCACACCAGTGACGGTCTAATATTGTCTCTCTTAAGTATTGTGTCTTTTCGGCCCTTCCTCACAAGAATACAATGTGTTTCTCACTCTTATCTTCTGCAATATCATATTCCAGCGGTGCATTAGTGCATCACCCAATATAGATGGCTAGGGAGACATGCAAAAATATCAATTTAGTTATGCTCTCATATGCAGTACGAAAATATATTGTGTCAAATTATTCGGATGAGAAGAAGTGCATGCACTGCTCATTATGTTCACTATAGTATGATGGCTGTTGCTGAAGGTAATTTGTTATAATTTAGTAATTAAGTATTCTTTGATACTTGGGAGTTTGTTCACTTCCACCTTGACGCAATATTACAATAAGAAAATGTGTAAATATGGATGAAAAAGGATTGTATTTGAATAAAAATCGCATAAACCAAGCGCACAACCACGTCACGCCAAATGATTTTCCTGCTTTCAGTACACAGTACACACAATAGACTTTTAATATTGTACTCTAATAATTACAAATATTAGGATGAAGTAAAGAGAGATGAACCGTTTTAAGGATGCATATATTCCCTCTTGGGTGCTCTCACATTTAACCGGAATTATTCTGCAAAGAATAAGCAGGGTTCACCCCTCAACAATAATCATAATGACGGAGATTTTGTATAGGAAGGATGACCACTGTTTTATCTAAAAAAAGATGACAATTTCCTATTTCCTCTGAGTATGTAGTATGTACACCTCATGCTACAGCTAGATGATAGAAAAAAAAGTCAAATCAGGCGTAGAGACAGAACAGCCGTCTCTTTTGCAGTCCAGCTAAAGGAAATCAAGAACCACATCGTCATTCCGGCTTTTCGTTCTCTCTTCGAATTCATCATAGAACGCCAATTACATCTCAATGTTATCCTATAGAAGTTGGAAAAAATAAAGAATCAAGAAGCACGCATGATTAATCCTACTCTTCTTAGAAGAAGTAGTGTTCAAAAATTAGAAGATGAGATTGAAATGATCTGATGAGTGATGACGCACCTGTTCCCGGTGTATGGTGAGATGAAAAACGCAGAAATGCGTCGCCAGGATTAGGTGCAAAAACAGGTAAGGCTGAAATTTGTACGGCCTTGTCCTTACAAAAAAAACATAGTCAGTCAGCTAAAATAAAACGTGTCAAGAAAAAATTGAGTCAAAGATTTTTTGTAACTCTGCAATCACTTAGCCCCAAGAATTAACAGCTCCTTGCAGACAAACAACTCTTTCAAGATGGATCAGCTCTCTGCATTTTTTTCTGCTGCATTTCCCACGATGGATCAGTACATGCCACAGTACACTTGAAGTGACAAAAAAACAAGCTAACACACCAGATGAGCAAGTGAGTAACTCGATCTACCGTTTAGTACTCATTAAACGAGAACTTGAGTTCCTCCGTGTCAGATAATAGAGGGGTAATTCCATTCTGCAACTCAACATATCAAACCATCAAGAGAGACATACCATTGTTGAAAGGCAATCTAAGGTGTAGGGTCTAGCTTCGGCCAACATGTCCCAATAGTAAAATATACTGCAAGCTGCCGATACAAAGAAAAAAATGCTAAGATAGCGAGAAACTCTGATGCCCAATTCAGGTGTAGGCATAGTTCATAATCATATAGGGAGTGGGAGAATGTCACCATGGTGTCTCGACATCTGCAGTCACACAATGTGTGTGTTGCTCCTCAAGCCAGGCCCATGTTCTTCATCACCGTGCCCTTTCATAATCAGATAGGGAGTGGGAGAATGTCGCCATGGTGTCTCGACATCTGTAGTCACTCAATGTATGTGTTGCTCCTCGCGTAGGCCTGTGTTCTTCATCGCCGTGCCCACGCCTGTTGCATCACACCATGGTCCTCATCTCTGCCGCATCACACCATGGTCCTCATCTCTACCGCAACAAGGCTCTACGCGAACCAAAACTCAGTCAACGCAGGATTGGTGCAGATTTCTCTGAACCAGTAATAATTCCAATACAAAATAAGTAGGTAAACACTTTAAGCAGATTAACAAGTGCAAAGAAGATGATTTTTTTGGTAATTGAACATTTCTTATCCAATAATACTTTAAGAAATGATAACTACCCGGAGTTTATCGAACATTGTAATGCAAATCTGAAAGAAATACCGAGTATATAAGCATTAAGAGCTTCATAGGCAACATGAAAAGAAAAGCACCTGGGAGTCCCGGGAGTTCTCAGAAGACCCTAAGGAGATTGTGCAGCCAGCTCTGCTGCTTCATTGTATTTTGTTTGCGCAAACAATTCCTGAAATTTTTGCAGGACCTTCAATTCAGAATATTCAACGCTTAGTCTCCACACATAACAAATGAAACACGGGAAGGACATCCACGGCAAGCCGTCAGAGCCAAGCTCTCTTCTTATTGCTTAAGAAAACAAAAAATCCAAGTTCAGTTACCATATATATGTTTTAATGACAAATGAGGAGGATCGCGCAAGGCGCTTTGGGAGGATCAAACGTCAAACACGTTGCCTGCAGATGCAGAACTGTGAAACAGGAAGGCGATGAGCATGCCATGCGCTGACGGAAGGGGATTTGAAAGGGAGGAATTCAGGCCAGTGGGATGCTGCCGCTCACCTCCAACCTCCTCCCATGCTGCTCACCGGGATGTCACCGCATCAGCCTCCACTGTCGATTCCCTCCGCCACGAGGCCGTTCCGCTCCTGTGTGCTGCCTGTAAGAAAGAGGGAGAGATGAGGCGAGAGAGCTCGGACGTGGAGCAGACAGGCCAGGAGTCCATACCGAGTGCGAGGACATTGCCATGGATTGATACTAACACTGATGAACATGGGAGTGTGACCTTGGCACCATGGACTGATACCAACAATGATGAACATGGGACTGCGACCTTGACGAGGATGAAGACAATCTGGCGGCTATTTTCCTCTCCAACACTTCAGGCAAAACTTGCCGTCGGTGAAGGCATGTCAGTGGAGGTGAGTAAGCTGCATAGGAACAGAGATGGTGTATCGTACATGGTGAGGAAATATAAACTTCATTCAGGTGGAGAAGATACGTTCAAGGTGTCGCGCCATAGCGGGTGATTAGGGCGTGGTCGATCTCAGCGGCGTCGAAGGCCATCTTCTCATCGGTGAGGAGGCAGAACCAGGGGAGCCCCATCTGGAACTCGGCCTTCTCGATCTTCAAGTGAATCATCATGGCCTGCCTCAACCGCGGATTCTCACGCTGAAACTATCCACCAGTTTCACCAGGAGGCGACGAAAGACAGGGGCGTCAATTGGAGGTGGGGACACATCGGCCGGGGGTTCCATTCCTCCAACCAGAGGAGGGAGATGTCTCCATAGCGGATCAACGCAGTGGCGGCGGGTCGGTGGTAGGGATGGGGGTACTATCGAGGACGGGAGGTCTGCCTTCCTAGAGTCGCTGCGTCGAGGCTCGTCGGCCGCCCCCGCCTAGGCTTTGTACGCGGACAAGCGTTTTCTTCCGGGTAAGGAGATCGAAAGCCAGGAAACCTTTTGTTGGGTTTAGTTGGGATTGGCCCATGCGCGTGCCGACGATCGAGCAGGCGAGGCAGACCATCGGCAGACGAAGGCAGACGAAGGAGTTTGACGTACGTACGTTGAACTCCCATTTAATAGTAAAGATTAGCATATGATTCACAATGTTTCCGATTCTCCTTCTCCTTGGATCATCGCTTACAATTGTAGAGAAGATACCTTCAACCCAACGAAAGCTCTCTAAAAAGAGTATCTGGAAAAAAGAAGAAAAAAAGAGTCTCCATCCTCCTTCCCTAGGACATGTGGTAAAATCTTCTTTCATAGACCATACATCTCTGAAGGATGGCCAAAAGCAACGTAATGAAAACGCATCTCATTACTGTCATTTCATCCTCCTTTGCTTAATACATGAGAGATCGCGACAGTTCAATCTATTACAACTATGTTTTTTCTCACAGTTTGACTATATTTCATCAATAGTTATCTATTTCATTGAAGTTTATCTAATAGTTTTATCCACAATATTTATTTTTGTCTTAAATATCACATGTGTACATATTGAAAAGCACATTATACCAAAGATAACCATGTCACATACATATACCAAAGATAACCATGTCATATTACAAATATATAAATATTACAATTCACATTATAAAGTGACATACATGAGGAAAAAGCAATAAAGCGATTATTTATCTCTTACAAACTAAAGATGTACCCAATGAGACATATTCTTGTACAACATTGGAATGTCCAACTAACTTTGGCGCAGCAACATCAAGCGCTAAGAACCTCCATATATACTATGTTCTGTGTGGTCGTTATCAAGGACTCAAAAGACTCGGATATTTTCCGCTTCTTTGATTTTTTTGTCTGTTCCTTCCTCTCATCCTCGAATGCCAGGATCTTAATGTTACGCTTTGCGGTTGCTCTCGATAACGCCACGTAGAGCTGGCCATGTGAGAATACTGGTTCCGGAAGGTACACGCCGACAATCGGGATGGTCTGCCCTTGCGCCTTGTTGATTGTCATGGCAAAACTGAGCCTGATCGGGAACTGCTTCCTCTTGAATTTGAATGGGAACATTTCATCGTCGGAGGGACAGAGAGGTATCCGCGGAAGAAATATCCTACGTCCAGCGTGTTGTCCCATCACAATCTCCGCGTCGATGGCGTTCCTCTGGAACCCACGGACGATAAGCCTCGTGCCATTACACAACCCATTAGCTGGGTCGATGTTCCTCAGCAATATAATAGGGCAATTTATCTTCAGCTTAAGTGCGTGCGGAGGAAGGCCATTTGGAGTCAGATCATTCAGAAACTCTTGAGAGTAGTAGCCATGTGGATCATCTTCTGCACTGTCAAAGCTATGGTAGATCTTCTCCTCTCCCTGGAAACGCTCTATCATTCGCATGTTTATTACATCGACGTTGTCATTCTTGGTGGAGAGGATTGCTCTAGACGTCATGTAATCTGGATTGGCCATATTGTGGTCGAGAGCAGGAAACACATGATCGATCAACTTCTCTATGTCGGCTACCTTGCCTGTGGAAGGTACGCATATATCTTCGGGTAGTCGGATGTTGCCCTGTTCATCAGTTTCCTCGGTGCCATTGCCTACCCTCAATAGGTAGTGCGCGAACCAACTGTCGTTAAGCGCCCTCATGTTAGCGACGAGCCTTTTCTGGCGCATTACATTCCAGAGGTACGAACTACGCAGGCTCGCGTCAATTATCTGACCACGTGACCCTTTCCTAACTACCGGAAGCACCTGCCTGAAGTCCCCACCAAACACGACAGTCTTCCCCCCGAAAGGTATGTCTCGTCGGCCCATGATGTCTCGCATGCTCTTGTCCAACGCCTCAACCGCCTGCCTCTTCGTCATGGTGGCCTCGTCCCATAGGATTAGTGAAGCCATCCTGAGGAGCTTTGCTGTTCCACTTTGCTTGGTGAAGTTGCACGATGCACCTTCATCAATGTTTAGTGGGATCTTGAACCTTGAGTGGGCGGTCCTGCCACCAGGCATGATAGAAGCGGCGACACCGGATGTCGCTGTGGCCACCGCGACCTTTTTCGCGCCTCGAACCGTAGCGAGCAATGCCCTGTATAGAAAGGTCTTCCCAGTTCCTCCCGGACCGTCGATGAAGAACACGCCCCCTTCACTTCCGTCAACTGCTGCTAGTATCTCGTCATAGGCATGTCTCTGCTCAGGGTTTAGTGAGGACTCTAGAGACTTGTCGCACTCGTCAACCTCGATAGTGGTTTCCTCGATGACTTCCCGGGCCTCGCCTTCTGTGCTATCATAAGACTCGTCGATGTCTGGAAGAGGGAACAACTTTATGTCCTTGCCCATGGACTGCAGCATTCCCCTGATATCAAGCAACACCATTTGCTGCACCGCGATTGGGCACGTGTGACGTTGCCTGTAGTCGTCAGACATCGCCTCAAGGTGCCTATCCCAAAGACCACGCACGTCACCAGGCTCACAGAATACCAAGATTGTTGCAAAGAGCCTCCTGAGAGAAACTGGCATGGCCCATTGCTCTGACTCCGTAAGGCACTCATCGAGGGTGTTGTCCGCCTCGATGAGACCCCTCCTTTCGGCGGCCTCACGAAAGGTATCACATAGCACACCTTCCACGGTTTTCAGGTCTTCGAAGGACACTGAGCCCGGTACATGGTTTAGAAGCACCCTCAGGAAAAACCGCTCTCCCTCGGCAGGATTAGCTGACACGATTCGACCTACTTGGAAACAACTGTTTTTCCTTTTCTGCCAAAACTTTGATCTTTGCCAAGTGAACCTTCCTGGAAAGTCCTTGTACAGAATATCTCGAGCCCACACGTGCTGCTGGTTAGCCACAAAATACTCCGTCAACATAGACTTTGATGTGTTATCATTGGCGAGGACGTCATTCAGGTTATCTCCCGCTTTGAATGTGACCATCTGCATGTTTGGAAGATGCAGCGGCAACTGTAGGACCGACGGGTAGTTCTCGCATAGGGTGAAGCCAAATATCCTCCACATCGCCTCCGGAGGAGTTACCCACCTCGCATCAATGAATCTCTTGATCTCATCAATGTTACCATTGGCGTCGGGTTGGTCGATATTGAACGAAGTCTGATCATGGCCCTTATATATGTATTTATATAGGTACTTGACGGCCTTTATGCTAGAGCACACCTCCACATTGATGTGGCAGTTGAACATTCGTAGGAGGTAAGGGTTGTAAGGCACGACCCATCTATTGTCCAGCACTTGACCCCGGACCAGCGCTGATGGACCGTCTTTTCGTCTTCGATAAACGGGGTAGGCGTCTTTTCCCTGTACGGTGGTCTCGTTGAACTCTCGTGGGTACTTACACTTGCACGACCCATCTTGCATGCAAACGTTGTTGGGTTTCAGGACCCCACATGGGCCATGCATCATATGCTTCACGACCATGGCGTAAAGCTCCGGGTACTTATGCTTGTCCGGGAGCTCGGCAGATATGAGACGGTCGTACTGTTCGGGCACAACAAGTTTATATCTCGAGTCCATAATCAACAAGAAATGGGCATGCGGGAGGCCCCTCTTCTGGAACTCTACCACATAGACGTATGCCTTCACAACGCCCAAAATATTTTCCTTCGTCAGCATATCTTTCATTGTTTCCAGCTTGGCCCTAAACACTCGGGCCACAATATCAGGTCGGTCCTGCGGGGTTTGGCCTGGAAGCAACTCATCCTTTATCTCTTGCCAGTTTGGATTGCAGGTCATCGTTAAGAAGATGTCAGGCTTGCCGTACGTCTGCACCAGTGCCATGGCGTCCATATGCCTCCGCTTCATGTCACGGAAGCCCCCCTGGAATGTCCATGGGAGAACAGTCCTAATGCCAACAGCGCTAGCTCGTGTCTCTCCTGCTGTGATGCTATCGACAACGCCTTTGTATAAGTCGGCACGTAGCTCAGGCTGGTGACCCCTTATCCAGTTTAACCTGCATCCCTCGACCTTTATGTACTGGTCGACCCCCCACTGCTGGAACAGACGCCCTCCGTGAAGTATGGGGTTGAATATCCCAGGACGTATTTGTAGCCTGTAGCAGTAGTAGTCTCTGATGGAGACGCATAAACGGCCACCCCCCTCTACGTGAAAGATTGAAAATGAAGGTTAGAAACGATGGGAGGATGATTCATTCTATTAAAAAATTGTGCAGCTCTTCTACTTACATTCAGTCAGGATAGTTTTACTATTTTGTAACTTGATGAGCTTGGGGAGGAGACTGGTTGTTCATTCTATGGGCAGGGTGTTCATTGACGACAGAGTACTGCCATGCTGTCGCTGCCTTGGTACCGTGCTCGACAAAGATCTGGTTTTCAAAAACTCTCTAACGGAGGTATACAGAATGTCGAGGCTGCGGTGAGTGGAGCTGAAGGGTCTTGTCCTGGGGAGCGCACCTGTCAGGCTATGTTACGTCGTCTAGCTAAGACCTGTCATGACACTCCTTTTGTTGTGAAAAAATGCAAAACATGTTTTCAAGTAACACCAATGCACTTTACAGTATATAATATTAATGCAATCATCTTGGTTTTAAGTAATTCCAGTGTAATCATGTTTTTAAGTAATTCGAAGTCAAAATCTTTCTCTTGTTGTGTCATTCTGGAGTGTTTAAAAAAACCAACACACTATCTGTCTAGACCGCATGATTCCTTAGGTTGTACTACTTGTGTGGTGTTGTGGGTTGTTGATAATCAGGCCCTTGAAGCAAAGTTTTAAATCTCCGGCTATAGCGGCGCTATAGCTGCGCTATAGCCTGCCGAGAGACCTCCCGTTACAGCTACCTTCTTTTTACGCTAATGATGGAAAAACGGTAATAGCGGCGCTAAATCATGTTTATAGCGCTAAAAAGACCTGTTTCACGCTACAGCGTTACGCGAACCCTAGCCTCAATATCCCTTTCCCCCTTCTCTCCTCCAGAACAGAGCACGAGCGGCCGCTTGGCGGCGGTAATGGCCGCGGGTACGAACTGCTGCAGCTGCTCCCGTCATGCTTGGCTGCTGACCAGACCTTGCTTGGCTCCTCTCCTTCGATTTTTTCACTTCTGACTTGTCAAATGAATAGCCTCTGGTTGCATCTTGCATCTACGAAGTATTGAACTGTGATGCCTGATTAGAGATAGTGGTTATTTGCCATTATATATGATATATGCATCAATTTGGGATGCCTGGTTATTGTTTTTTCATGAATTTAGCAAAAACGATAAATAGCATTATCCCGCTATAGCTGCGATATAGCCTTGCTTAACTGCTAGAAAAGCTGCCGCTAAATGACTTCTCCCGCTATTTAAAACTTTGCCTTGAAGTGCTTAAAATATGTGTCTCTTTGTTTATGGGAGAGCGTAGAGGCATGCACACCCTTAGTGGATTTTTTTTGACGTTTCTATAAACATTCTTCAAAATTTAGCATTGATGATTGATCTCACAAGGATTCAGGTGCTTTTGACACTTGTCAAAAATAATTCGCGTTGTCTGAACTCTAAATGTATTGCTCAGGGATCAGTTTTATGTACCTGATTAAAGTCTTCATGCGTTTAATATATACTAGTTGAGTGCCCGTGCGTTGCCACGGCGCATCAAATTTCTCTCTTCCCGCATATATAAATAATGCATTTGTGAACTCATGTGTATGAAAAACATGGCTAAATAATATTGTCGTTCTGTTAGCAAATTGTGCCTCAAGTTCAATAATAACCCTTATTTTATCATTTAACTAGTTGAATGCCCGTGCGTTGCTATGGGTTATCAAATAATTTATATATAATAAATAATTTCGAACTATTTCACATGTCCATGCAAGTTTAAATAAATTTGTAGATAATAAATGATTTTGGGCTATTTCACATGTCCATGCAAGTTCAAATCACACCAGTGACGGTCTAATATTGTCTCTCTTAAGTATTGTGTCTTTTCGGCCCTTCCTCACAAGAATACAATGTGTTTCTCACTCTTATCTTCTGCAATATCATATTCCAGCGGTGCATTAGTGCATCACCCAATATAGATGGCTAGGGAGACATGCAAAAATATCAATTTAGTTATGCTCTCATATGCAGTACGAAAATATATTGTGTCAAATTATTCGGATGAGAAGAAGTGCATGCACTGCTCATTATGTTCACTATAGTATGATGGCTGTTGCTGAAGGTAATTTGTTATAATTTAGTAATTAAGTATTCTTTGATACTTGGGAGTTTGTTCACTTCCACCTTGACGCAATATTACAATAAGAAAATGTGTAAATATGGATGAAAAAGGATTGTATTTGAATAAAAATCGCATAAACCAAGCGCACAACCACGTCACGCCAAATGATTTTCCTGCTTTCAGTACACAGTACACACAATAGACTTTTAATATTGTACTCTAATAATTACAAATATTAGGATGAAGTAAAGAGAGATGAACCGTTTTAAGGATGCATATATTCCCTCTTGGGTGCTCTCACATTTAACCGGAATTATTCTGCAAAGAATAAGCAGGGTTCACCCCTCAACAATAATCATAATGACGGAGATTTTGTATAGGAAGGATGACCACTGTTTTATCTAAAAAAAGATGACAATTTCCTATTTCCTCTGAGTATGTAGTATGTACACCTCATGCTACAGCTAGATGATAGAAAAAAAAGTCAAATCAGGCGTAGAGACAGAACAGCCGTCTCTTTTGCAGTCCAGCTAAAGGAAATCAAGAACCACATCGTCATTCCGGCTTTTCGTTCTCTCTTCGAATTCATCATAGAACGCCAATTACATCTCAATGTTATCCTATAGAAGTTGGAAAAAATAAAGAATCAAGAAGCACGCATGATTAATCCTACTCTTCTTAGAAGAAGTAGTGTTCAAAAATTAGAAGATGAGATTGAAATGATCTGATGAGTGATGACGCACCTGTTCCCGGTGTATGGTGAGATGAAAAACGCAGAAATGCGTCGCCAGGATTAGGTGCAAAAACAGGTAAGGCTGAAATTTGTACGGCCTTGTCCTTACAAAAAAAACATAGTCAGTCAGCTAAAATAAAACGTGTCAAGAAAAAATTGAGTCAAAGATTTTTTGTAACTCTGCAATCACTTAGCCCCAAGAATTAACAGCTCCTTGCAGACAAACAACTCTTTCAAGATGGATCAGCTCTCTGCATTTTTTTCTGCTGCATTTCCCACGATGGATCAGTACATGCCACAGTACACTTGAAGTGACAAAAAAACAAGCTAACACACCAGATGAGCAAGTGAGTAACTCGATCTACCGTTTAGTACTCATTAAACGAGAACTTGAGTTCCTCCGTGTCAGATAATAGAGGGGTAATTCCATTCTGCAACTCAACATATCAAACCATCAAGAGAGACATACCATTGTTGAAAGGCAATCTAAGGTGTAGGGTCTAGCTTCGGCCAACATGTCCCAATAGTAAAATATACTGCAAGCTGCCGATACAAAGAAAAAAATGCTAAGATAGCGAGAAACTCTGATGCCCAATTCAGGTGTAGGCATAGTTCATAATCATATAGGGAGTGGGAGAATGTCACCATGGTGTCTCGACATCTGCAGTCACACAATGTGTGTGTTGCTCCTCAAGCCAGGCCCATGTTCTTCATCACCGTGCCCTTTCATAATCAGATAGGGAGTGGGAGAATGTCGCCATGGTGTCTCGACATCTGTAGTCACTCAATGTATGTGTTGCTCCTCGCGTAGGCCTGTGTTCTTCATCGCCGTGCCCACGCCTGTTGCATCACACCATGGTCCTCATCTCTGCCGCATCACACCATGGTCCTCATCTCTACCGCAACAAGGCTCTACGCGAACCAAAACTCAGTCAACGCAGGATTGGTGCAGATTTCTCTGAACCAGTAATAATTCCAATACAAAATAAGTAGGTAAACACTTTAAGCAGATTAACAAGTGCAAAGAAGATGATTTTTTTGGTAATTGAACATTTCTTATCCAATAATACTTTAAGAAATGATAACTACCCGGAGTTTATCGAACATTGTAATGCAAATCTGAAAGAAATACCGAGTATATAAGCATTAAGAGCTTCATAGGCAACATGAAAAGAAAAGCACCTGGGAGTCCCGGGAGTTCTCAGAAGACCCTAAGGAGATTGTGCAGCCAGCTCTGCTGCTTCATTGTATTTTGTTTGCGCAAACAATTCCTGAAATTTTTGCAGGACCTTCAATTCAGAATATTCAACGCTTAGTCTCCACACATAACAAATGAAACACGGGAAGGACATCCACGGCAAGCCGTCAGAGCCAAGCTCTCTTCTTATTGCTTAAGAAAACAAAAAATCCAAGTTCAGTTACCATATATATGTTTTAATGACAAATGAGGAGGATCGCGCAAGGCGCTTTGGGAGGATCAAACGTCAAACACGTTGCCTGCAGATGCAGAACTGTGAAACAGGAAGGCGATGAGCATGCCATGCGCTGACGGAAGGGGATTTGAAAGGGAGGAATTCAGGCCAGTGGGATGCTGCCGCTCACCTCCAACCTCCTCCCATGCTGCTCACCGGGATGTCACCGCATCAGCCTCCACTGTCGATTCCCTCCGCCACGAGGCCGTTCCGCTCCTGTGTGCTGCCTGTAAGAAAGAGGGAGAGATGAGGCGAGAGAGCTCGGACGTGGAGCAGACAGGCCAGGAGTCCATACCGAGTGCGAGGACATTGCCATGGATTGATACTAACACTGATGAACATGGGAGTGTGACCTTGGCACCATGGACTGATACCAACAATGATGAACATGGGACTGCGACCTTGACGAGGATGAAGACAATCTGGCGGCTATTTTCCTCTCCAACACTTCAGGCAAAACTTGCCGTCGGTGAAGGCATGTCAGTGGAGGTGAGTAAGCTGCATAGGAACAGAGATGGTGTATCGTACATGGTGAGGAAATATAAACTTCATTCAGGTGGAGAAGATACGTTCAAGGTGTCGCGCCATAGCGGGTGATTAGGGCGTGGTCGATCTCAGCGGCGTCGAAGGCCATCTTCTCATCGGTGAGGAGGCAGAACCAGGGGAGCCCCATCTGGAACTCGGCCTTCTCGATCTTCAAGTGAATCATCATGGCCTGCCTCAACCGCGGATTCTCACGCTGAAACTATCCACCAGTTTCACCAGGAGGCGACGAAAGACAGGGGCGTCAATTGGAGGTGGGGACACATCGGCCGGGGGTTCCATTCCTCCAACCAGAGGAGGGAGATGTCTCCATAGCGGATCAACGCAGTGGCGGCGGGTCGGTGGTAGGGATGGGGGTACTATCGAGGACGGGAGGTCTGCCTTCCTAGAGTCGCTGCGTCGAGGCTCGTCGGCCGCCCCCGCCTAGGCTTTGTACGCGGACAAGCGTTTTCTTCCGGGTAAGGAGATCGAAAGCCAGGAAACCTTTTGTTGGGTTTAGTTGGGATTGGCCCATGCGCGTGCCGACGATCGAGCAGGCGAGGCAGACCATCGGCAGACGAAGGCAGACGAAGGAGTTTGACGTACGTACGTTGAACTCCCATTTAATAGTAAAGATTAGCATATGATTCACAATGTTTCCGATTCTCCTTCTCCTTGGATCATCGCTTACAATTGTAGAGAAGATACCTTCAACCCAACGAAAGCTCTCTAAAAAGAGTATCTGGAAAAAAGAAGAAAAAAAGAGTCTCCATCCTCCTTCCCTAGGACATGTGGTAAAATCTTCTTTCATAGACCATACATCTCTGAAGGATGGCCAAAAGCAACGTAATGAAAACGCATCTCATTACTGTCATTTCATCCTCCTTTGCTTAATACATGAGAGATCGCGACAGTTCAATCTATTACAACTATGTTTTTTCTCACAGTTTGACTATATTTCATCAATAGTTATCTATTTCATTGAAGTTTATCTAATAGTTTTATCCACAATATTTATTTTTGTCTTAAATATCACATGTGTACATATTGAAAAGCACATTATACCAAAGATAACCATGTCACATACATATACCAAAGATAACCATGTCATATTACAAATATATAAATATTACAATTCACATTATAAAGTGACATACATGAGGAAAAAGCAATAAAGCGATTATTTATCTCTTACAAACTAAAGATGTACCCAATGAGACATATTCTTGTACAACATTGGAATGTCCAACTAACTTTGGCGCAGCAACATCAAGCGCTAAGAACCTCCATATATACTATGTTCTGTGTGGTCGTTATCAAGGACTCAAAAGACTCGGATATTTTCCGCTTCTTTGATTTTTTTGTCTGTTCCTTCCTCTCATCCTCGAATGCCAGGATCTTAATGTTACGCTTTGCGGTTGCTCTCGATAACGCCACGTAGAGCTGGCCATGTGAGAATACTGGTTCCGGAAGGTACACGCCGACAATCGGGATGGTCTGCCCTTGCGCCTTGTTGATTGTCATGGCAAAACTGAGCCTGATCGGGAACTGCTTCCTCTTGAATTTGAATGGGAACATTTCATCGTCGGAGGGACAGAGAGGTATCCGCGGAAGAAATATCCTACGTCCAGCGTGTTGTCCCATCACAATCTCCGCGTCGATGGCGTTCCTCTGGAACCCACGGACGATAAGCCTCGTGCCATTACACAACCCATTAGCTGGGTCGATGTTCCTCAGCAATATAATAGGGCAATTTATCTTCAGCTTAAGTGCGTGCGGAGGAAGGCCATTTGGAGTCAGATCATTCAGAAACTCTTGAGAGTAGTAGCCATGTGGATCATCTTCTGCACTGTCAAAGCTATGGTAGATCTTCTCCTCTCCCTGGAAACGCTCTATCATTCGCATGTTTATTACATCGACGTTGTCATTCTTGGTGGAGAGGATTGCTCTAGACGTCATGTAATCTGGATTGGCCATATTGTGGTCGAGAGCAGGAAACACATGATCGATCAACTTCTCTATGTCGGCTACCTTGCCTGTGGAAGGTACGCATATATCTTCGGGTAGTCGGATGTTGCCCTGTTCATCAGTTTCCTCGGTGCCATTGCCTACCCTCAATAGGTAGTGCGCGAACCAACTGTCGTTAAGCGCCCTCATGTTAGCGACGAGCCTTTTCTGGCGCATTACATTCCAGAGGTACGAACTACGCAGGCTCGCGTCAATTATCTGACCACGTGACCCTTTCCTAACTACCGGAAGCACCTGCCTGAAGTCCCCACCAAACACGACAGTCTTCCCCCCGAAAGGTATGTCTCGTCGGCCCATGATGTCTCGCATGCTCTTGTCCAACGCCTCAACCGCCTGCCTCTTCGTCATGGTGGCCTCGTCCCATAGGATTAGTGAAGCCATCCTGAGGAGCTTTGCTGTTCCACTTTGCTTGGTGAAGTTGCACGATGCACCTTCATCAATGTTTAGTGGGATCTTGAACCTTGAGTGGGCGGTCCTGCCACCAGGCATGATAGAAGCGGCGACACCGGATGTCGCTGTGGCCACCGCGACCTTTTTCGCGCCTCGAACCGTAGCGAGCAATGCCCTGTATAGAAAGGTCTTCCCAGTTCCTCCCGGACCGTCGATGAAGAACACGCCCCCTTCACTTCCGTCAACTGCTGCTAGTATCTCGTCATAGGCATGTCTCTGCTCAGGGTTTAGTGAGGACTCTAGAGACTTGTCGCACTCGTCAACCTCGATAGTGGTTTCCTCGATGACTTCCCGGGCCTCGCCTTCTGTGCTATCATAAGACTCGTCGATGTCTGGAAGAGGGAACAACTTTATGTCCTTGCCCATGGACTGCAGCATTCCCCTGATATCAAGCAACACCATTTGCTGCACCGCGATTGGGCACGTGTGACGTTGCCTGTAGTCGTCAGACATCGCCTCAAGGTGCCTATCCCAAAGACCACGCACGTCACCAGGCTCACAGAATACCAAGATTGTTGCAAAGAGCCTCCTGAGAGAAACTGGCATGGCCCATTGCTCTGACTCCGTAAGGCACTCATCGAGGGTGTTGTCCGCCTCGATGAGACCCCTCCTTTCGGCGGCCTCACGAAAGGTATCACATAGCACACCTTCCACGGTTTTCAGGTCTTCGAAGGACACTGAGCCCGGTACATGGTTTAGAAGCACCCTCAGGAAAAACCGCTCTCCCTCGGCAGGATTAGCTGACACGATTCGACCTACTTGGAAACAACTGTTTTTCCTTTTCTGCCAAAACTTTGATCTTTGCCAAGTGAACCTTCCTGGAAAGTCCTTGTACAGAATATCTCGAGCCCACACGTGCTGCTGGTTAGCCACAAAATACTCCGTCAACATAGACTTTGATGTGTTATCATTGGCGAGGACGTCATTCAGGTTATCTCCCGCTTTGAATGTGACCATCTGCATGTTTGGAAGATGCAGCGGCAACTGTAGGACCGACGGGTAGTTCTCGCATAGGGTGAAGCCAAATATCCTCCACATCGCCTCCGGAGGAGTTACCCACCTCGCATCAATGAATCTCTTGATCTCATCAATGTTACCATTGGCGTCGGGTTGGTCGATATTGAACGAAGTCTGATCATGGCCCTTATATATGTATTTATATAGGTACTTGACGGCCTTTATGCTAGAGCACACCTCCACATTGATGTGGCAGTTGAACATTCGTAGGAGGTAAGGGTTGTAAGGCACGACCCATCTATTGTCCAGCACTTGACCCCGGACCAGCGCTGATGGACCGTCTTTTCGTCTTCGATAAACGGGGTAGGCGTCTTTTCCCTGTACGGTGGTCTCGTTGAACTCTCGTGGGTACTTACACTTGCACGACCCATCTTGCATGCAAACGTTGTTGGGTTTCAGGACCCCACATGGGCCATGCATCATATGCTTCACGACCATGGCGTAAAGCTCCGGGTACTTATGCTTGTCCGGGAGCTCGGCAGATATGAGACGGTCGTACTGTTCGGGCACAACAAGTTTATATCTCGAGTCCATAATCAACAAGAAATGGGCATGCGGGAGGCCCCTCTTCTGGAACTCTACCACATAGACGTATGCCTTCACAACGCCCAAAATATTTTCCTTCGTCAGCATATCTTTCATTGTTTCCAGCTTGGCCCTAAACACTCGGGCCACAATATCAGGTCGGTCCTGCGGGGTTTGGCCTGGAAGCAACTCATCCTTTATCTCTTGCCAGTTTGGATTGCAGGTCATCGTTAAGAAGATGTCAGGCTTGCCGTACGTCTGCACCAGTGCCATGGCGTCCATATGCCTCCGCTTCATGTCACGGAAGCCCCCCTGGAATGTCCATGGGAGAACAGTCCTAATGCCAACAGCGCTAGCTCGTGTCTCTCCTGCTGTGATGCTATCGACAACGCCTTTGTATAAGTCGGCACGTAGCTCAGGCTGGTGACCCCTTATCCAGTTTAACCTGCATCCCTCGACCTTTATGTACTGGTCGACCCCCCACTGCTGGAACAGACGCCCTCCGTGAAGTATGGGGTTGAATATCCCAGGACGTATTTGTAGCCTGTAGCAGTAGTAGTCTCTGATGGAGACGCATAAACGGCCACCCCCCTCTACGTGAAAGATTGAAAATGAAGGTTAGAAACGATGGGAGGATGATTCATTCTATTAAAAAATTGTGCAGCTCTTCTACTTACATTCAGTCAGGATAGTTTTACTATTTTGTAACTTGATGAGCTTGGGGAGGAGACTGGTTGTTCATTCTATGGGCAGGGTGTTCATTGACGACAGAGTACTGCCATGCTGTCGCTGCCTTGGTACCGTGCTCGACAAAGATCTGGTTTTCAAAAACTCTCTAACGGAGGTATACAGAATGTCGAGGCTGCGGTGAGTGGAGCTGAAGGGTCTTGTCCTGGGGAGCGCACCTGTCAGGCTATGTTACGTCGTCTAGCTAAGACCTGTCATGACACTCCTTTTGTTGTGAAAAAATGCAAAACATGTTTTCAAGTAACACCAATGCACTTTACAGTATATAATATTAATGCAATCATCTTGGTTTTAAGTAATTCCAGTGTAATCATGTTTTTAAGTAATTCGAAGTCAAAATCTTTCTCTTGTTGTGTCATTCTGGAGTGTTTAAAAAAACCAACACACTATCTGTCTAGACCGCATGATTCCTTAGGTTGTACTACTTGTGTGGTGTTGTGGGTTGTTGATAATCAGGCCCTTGAAGTGCTTAAAATATGTGTCTCTTTGTTTATGGGAGAGCGTAGAGGCATGCACACCCTTAGTGGATTTTTTTTGACGTTTCTATAAACATTCTTCAAAATTTAGCATTGATGATTGATCTCACAAGGATTCAGGTGCTTTTGACACTTGTCAAAAATAATTCGCGTTGTCTGAACTCTAAATGTATTGCTCAGGGATCAGTTTTATGTACCTGATTAAAGTCTTCATGCGTTTAATATATATTCCTGCTAATTAGCCTGATATTTCTACTTCTTGAGTTACTAGCCTTTAAATTTGGGTGAAGTACGTCTTCTATGTGTGGACACCGAAGCCAAACAACTGCTTTCTGTACCACGTTACAGTTAACAAATTGACAATCTAAAGAGAGTAATTGATATTATTGTAGGCGTTTATGACTTATGACCAAGGTAAACGTAGCATATATTGGAATTTATTTTGTATGTGGATCAATAATCCCAATTTCATTATGATGAGTGAACCAGTTTGATATTGCAAGCCTATATTGAAGGAGCAGTCACTCAGACTATTCTTCAGTGAAATTACATTTTGTTTTCTGGCCGTGTGTGCTATGTATGATTCATTTTTACCATATTAATATAAGGCAGAAATTAAGGCTTTTCAGGTCGATCTGATGCTTGCATCAAAATCTCTGCAAAATATTTGGTATGTATATTTTTTTTTCTTTTTTGGTGCAGAAGTGCCAAACTTTGAAAGGAGTGATGAGTTGTAGTATGATGTTCAATCATGCGATATTGCACGAGACCGACATATTTCTTATTTTCATTTCCACCGTGTGATTGTCATGCTTCTGATATTTGTTGTTGATTTTTGCTAATGCAAAAGAATTCTTATACACCATGTAAAATCGTTTCATTGTACGAGATTCATCTTTGGAGTGGATTAAGTATTTTAATAGTTATTTTTTGAAACAAATAAAGAAGATATTTTCAAGAACAAATTGTATAGACAATATTAGAGTACATGTAACTTCAGACTATAGAAAGGAGAAAATATTATTGTAGATATTTAAAAAAGATAAGACGTGTGTTGCACGTGCACGTTTACTAGTCCTTAGAAACAAATTGAAACAAGCTCAAAAGGCTCATCTGATTCGATGCTGTCGGACGCTTTCCAGGTATTTTCGGTTAATTAAACAAGTCACCGAGTCAATAAATTCGCCTGAGTAACTTCCGGGAGATGGTGCTGAGTGCTGACTGCTCAGCTTAGCTGGTCGTACATCATTGTTTTTTTAATGGAGGCTGAGCGATGAAATCCTGAGGCTCCCTATCAAAAAGATGTACGTACACTATTTTTATTATGTCATTCAAGAAAGATGGACAACACAAATACATAGATCAACCCAGAGCCACTTTCATGCTGACATATGTTCCTACACTTATCAACTTGATGATGGGTGTCCATGCTCGGGGCCATGTGTCTGACCTTACACCGACACTCACCGTCTAAATTTGGAGGCCTCGATCGGGCTATTAACGGTGAGTGGGAGCAACAACATTTCTAGTTGACCATGAGCACACTCCTCGCGACCGTTCCGCAGATCCATCTTCAAGACAAGGATCAAAGCAGACCTAGCGAGACCCACTTTCAACGTCGTCACGATGCCAGACAACGCCACCGGACATCACAACCACCCTACCGTCTATCATCTCTCATCCATCGTCGAAACCCCAACGCGCCATGCCGTCGTCGAGGTGATAGATACCACACTGCTCCACCTCCTCAAACCTTCGGCAAGCGCCTGCTCAATACAATGCTCCCAGGAGGGAGAATGACACCTTAATGTCGTCATTATCCGATACGGAAGATTTACATATAAGATTTCCCCCAAAACAGCCTAAGAGGAGATGAGAACGATGCCTCAAATAGGTCGCGGTGCATAGACATCACCATCATCCTACATGACCAAAGTCGAAGCCCGGTTCACCGACAACATCACCTCCCCAATCTCGCAGCCCTGAATCGCTAGCCTGTCACCGTTGGTATTCGCCCCACAGGGGGTGACCAAGATCCGGCTCCACCACTCGCTTCACCCCACCGCTGCACACCGCCAGTGTACCTGGGGAAAGCCCATCCGTGATCCGACGACCACCCAAATCCGCCGCCGAGAATCCCCGCCACGAGAAATTGCCTCCCCCCCCCCCCCCCCCTACATGGCTTTGTCTAGTGCTGTCCTCTGTTGGCGTCGTGGGGAGGAAGGCGTTGTTGGGGCTAGGCGAGTCCCCGTGTCACGCTGGGTGGAGGAGCCACACGGGGCACAAATGCGATTTCGGTTACGCCACACATTGTATATGCTTACCACTGTTATATATTGCTACATTTTTTCGTACTCCCTATGTTCTCACTATTGTTAATTAGTGTGTAGATTTCTTATTCTGTATCTAGTGTACATTTAAATATCTATAAGGTCATATAAGTGAATAGAGTGAGTACTTTTTTTTTGAGAAACACATTACAACGTAAGCGCTCATATACACGCGCACACACTCACCCTATGAACGCACGCACGCACGCACGCACACCCTACCCCTATATGAGCACCTCCGAGAGACTGAGCCGGCGGGTCAGGTTTTGAGATTGACGAACGTCGCCTCCCACTGAAAAATATTCCGCCTAAATGAGAAACATCAACGTCAAACCTGGGATTTGAATTCTGGTGGACTGGAGATGCAACCACCCTACTAACCATCTTATCACAGGCAAGTTCTCATAGAGTGAGTACTTTTAATTAGCTGAATTGCAAGTACTGGGCCAAGTCTTCGTACCACGATCGACCAAACCTTTTCTTTTCTTCTAAGTTTCTTTGTGCTGACCCGGTATAGCTATCTGATAGTTGTCGCTGTTAGTTAGGACTTATGAGGAAGGAACTAACTGTACGTCAATTGGAGGCTTGGCCCTCAAGTAGCGTCACCGAATCATTTTCATGTGTATCTTCTCGATTAAAAAAAGAAGTAGCATCAGAACTGACTTGGTCTACTGTAAAAGCCATAATAATATCCGTGTCTTGCTGTTACGTTTCCAGATATCAAGATCAGCTCGATCCACGCGCATGTCTATCGTTGTCGGGCTTGGATATGACTTGGAGTTATACGTAACCTGAAAGCACTTCTATGATACCCCCTCGATCGTATGTGAAACTACAACCCGAATTCCAATATTTTAAACCAGAACACGTTAAGAAGCTCCCTAAAGTGATGAATAAACAACTCAACTAGATCTCTGTATTATAGAAAAATAATTTGCACAAATATTACTATCTTTTTTTTAACAAAGGCAAAATATTACAATCATGGCTTGTTTGAAAGGAACTTCATAAGATTCTTATAGGATTTTAACCTATAGGAATTTTTCATTTGCTAGTGGTTTGATTCATAGGATTAGTTCTATAGGAATTTTTCTCCTAGGAATGTTTGTGCAACATTCTAACATCAACTCCAACCTGTTTTTACAATTCGGTTGATGGAATCAAATAAATTTTGATACAAACCAAATCCTATAAGATTGGAGAGTGTGCATGACATAGCAATTCTATACTTTTCCTATTTATATGTCTTTCTTATCCTACGAATTTAACAAGCCCTCGATTTATTTAAAACTAATCACACACAATAAAACCATATGTGAAGGGGTCAATCGCACGCGGTTACCTGGAACTAACTGCGAGCGATTGGGGTGCCCCTCACAGAAGTATATAGAGATATTTGTGGGTCTTTTGAGCCATCACACAGGTAAACTCCGGTTGAGAATCAATCATCGATTAGATGCTAGAGGGGCCGTGTACTCCTATCCCTGAAGGAATCAAACCTAAGGTTTCATTCATTGTTGTCTCTTGAAGTGGTTTGTTACTTCAAGTTCAACATAAAATCAGTTTACTATTTCGATGGGAGGCGTCATTGTGCATGTCAGCATTGTGTGGGTCTGAATTGTACTTTGTGTTTATGGAAAACCCACTTCACTCTCCACCCAGGTTCCAGCGGCCCATTTATCATGATCAATTTCATGGTTCTGCTGGAACATCACCAAGCGTAGCTTTAGAGATTGGGAAAGTAGAGCATTTCATGGTAGGTGTTCTCAAATTCGGTCCAAATAAGCACGAGGGGCAAGGGAGACCGACATAAGTCTTCTCAAATTCTACGAAGTTGTTCGATGGGTCCGTTCAACATTAACAGGGTAGCTACGCCCTCAAGACCTTGAAAACTTGTTTGTACGTGCACAACCATGGTATATCATGGAAGTGTCAAAGTTGGTTTAATATTGTAAACTACATTCGTACATAAATCAAACTAAAATGTTACTTAAGAAAAGTGAAAGCACTAATAAGTGGACGGGATGGGTAGAGAGAAGGAGCTAGGAGGGCGTATGTGTCCTCTTATTCTGTCGGTTGTGTAAACTGGACCCTTCATATATCTAATTACATAGAATAATACTATGATGACCCTTATAAGTGAAGGTTTTCCGCAACCGTTGATAAAATACTCTAGTCTTACATGAAGTTTTTGAGACGAAAGAAATAGTATACAATGGACCGTCTATTGGTGTTTTCTCCAGCATTTAACATTTGCATGCTCCTAAAGTTAAAATTAAAAATAAGTGACTAAGAAAAGACATCTCACACACAATGGATAAAATCCTTACCTAGAGATGCTCTCTTAGATGAGAGAAGCCAAACCTCAATTATTTTGTTTCTCGTCAAACCACCGATTATCGATTATGACCTTGTTAATATAATATTATTGTAAATGTCCTTGGGATATTTTGATGATTTTTTTATAAGTAGATATGCAATCAAGCTCATGTGTGTGGGGAAGCACATCAATACATTTATGTAGATCTTCCATTCTGAGAAGTTCATCAACACATAAGTGCTCTTGGCATAAACACAGCTGCGAAATATATAGCATTAGTTAAATATTTGCCCCACATCGAGATATCCACAACAACGAAATGTCTCAATAAATATTTACCCCACATCGATCGAGATATCCACAACAGTAGTTAAATATCTCCCCTCGCATAATGAATTGCGAGAAAGATTATTGGGACTAATAATGTGTTTGTCGACCTAACTGCTGATGATTATAACTAGCTAGCTAGAGATTAACAAAGACTAGGTGGAAAGTGGAAACAAAATTGAGAAATGCAACAGAAAAAGGAACATTCTTTTCTTAGCCTAATTTAAATGAAGGGAAAGAAATGAAATTGTGCCTCGCCCAAAAGGGGGATTATTGTAATGCGCCGTATTCCAACTTCTCTGCATGGTCATCGATCAAATGGATGAATCTTGCATGCATTGTCAGAAGGGAAGATCAGAACCCTAGCTCCAGCTGGCAGCGGGACGCCGCCGTCGACGACTCCACTGCCATCTGCGCCACCGCCTGATGGTCAAGCGGCTCGTTTTTCACCACGGTGGCCAGCACCTTTTCCTCCAGCTGGTGGTGCTCGAAGCTGTCGTCACTGCCGGCATCGTGCTCCATGACGACGGCGGTCGCCACTGCTATCCCCGGCGGCTTCACGTCGAAAGCGTCGACGAACTGCGTCTCGATCTGGTCGTCGCCGAGCGATGCCACGGGAGATTCGGCCTTGACAAAGCCATTACCGTAGTGCTGCTGCACGTTGTTGTCGGCGTAGCTCCATGCGTGGCTGCTCGTCTCGTCGCCGGCCGGCCCGTCGTAGTAGAAGTAGTCGTACATCTGGTGCGGCTGCTGCTGCTGCTGCTGCGCCAGGGCCTGGTCTGCGGCGGTCAGGAGATACGGGTCGGCGCCGCTTGCCTGGCCATAGTCCATCTCCTGGCCGGCGGCGTAGAGCGCGTCCACCGGCCCGCCGTACGAGGCGGGCCCGGCTCCGACGAGCATCATCATCCCCGAGCCGTCGTCGTTGTCGTCGAGCGCGTGCGCGTCGTCGTCGGCCTGGTGATGACTGCGGCAGGCAGCTAGGTGGCGTTGCACGGCTCTGAGCTCGGCCGAGAGGCGGTCGACCTCCCTCGCGTAGTTGGCTAGAATATGGGCGCATCCGCCGATGGGGTCGAACGCGCGGGCCTCGGCGTGGTAGATGAGCGCGCGCATGGCGTCGTTGCGCAGGTCCGGCGGGGTCTCCCGGAGCGTGCGCTGGATGTTGCCGACGCCGAATAGCTTGTGCGCGTTGTGGAAGCGGCGCTGCTGGTCGGCGGGGAAGTAGCGCGCGAGAGGGCAGTCCGGGTTGCACTTGCGTCGCTGGTACTTGCATGCGGCGCAGGCCTGGTTCGGCCCGCCGGCGGGGGCGGGGGCGAGGCGGGGGGAGCGGATGGAGGAGGAGGATGGGTGGCCCTGGTGCTGGTGATCAGTGACGGTGGAGGAGGAGGAGGCTGCTGCTGCGGCGGTGGAGATTGTGATCTGGAGGTTGTGCGGGTTGGAGGGGGAGGAGGTCATTGCCGGTGCGGCCGGCGAGGTCGGGGGCGTCGGCGTCGTCGTAGGAATAGGGAAGGAGAGGAGGAGAGGAGGAAGAGGAGGAGGCTGGTTTGCCTACCAGCTGCCGTTACTCTGCGCGAACGGTGGTGCCTAATAAGAGGAAGCCCGTTGAGAGATGGAACCAACTTGATATCCATGCAAACAAACGATCCAGACGCCATGCAGATGCATGCAAGTTTCCTACCATCTACTACCTCTGTAACTAAATATAAGATGTTTTGGTAGTTCAAATAGTACCTAGGAGTATATAGAAGGGAAAATATTCAGAGAAAGATTAAGAAGGATATATATTCTCGAAAAGAGGAGATCGAGATGAAGAAGGAAGCTTCGAGGTAGATGCTGGACTCGGTCGTGCGATGCGTGTCCGACAAACTCGTGGGCAGGCCGGTGCTGTAAGGGAGAGCGCGCGCGCATTTGGATTTATACTCCAAATTCGTAATGCCGTTGGAGGATTTGTTTCAAGAGTTTGTTGCAACTTATTACAACGGTCGCCGCAAGTCTTCTTAGTTAGACTAGTACGAAGCACTACGTTTTGTACTCCGAAGCTATAGGGTGTGTGTACGCCTCGGGATGAACTGATATTGGTTTCCGGCCGTGTTAATCGCACTTGAATTTCACATGCATCCATATCATCTTCAGTATGGGGTCTGAAATTTATGTTGTAGAGAACCATTAATTTAACTCGATGATCTTAAGGGACGATAATTTGAGTACTCTACAACTTAATACTACCTTCATTTCTCAAAATAAGCCATATGCTTTTAGTCAAAGATCAATGTAATATTTGGGCACTCCTCCTTGCAACTGTTGGGAGGAGGTGCTTCCTGTGTCTCTGGGGCTCAAGTTTGGGTCGCCGAGATGGGGTGTCGAGTTGCTGATCGATGCCGAGCACTTGTGGGTTTTTCACACGTGACTAGGAGAGCGGCTGGTGAGACCATCATCCACTCGATGGGGCAGACAGGGAACGAGAGGAACCTATGTACTTGCTATGTGGCAATCTTGCCTTCGGAGGTGGCGGATTTGGTGTTGGAGGAGTTTGCGTTGCGGGCTTTCGCCCACACGCAAGATCCCGGAGACTAATTTTTGTTGTTTTTTTGTGCTTGTAGAGGGATTTTTCCCTATCTCACAATTCTGTACATAACACTCTATTCTATCTAATCGGACGGCGGATTCGACCGCCTTAAACCTCAAAAAAAAAATCAATGTAATATTGACCAACCTTATAGACATAAATATGAACATTTGCAAGGTTTAAGTAAACACACTGTAAAAACATATTCTATGGGGCCTATTGATATTGATTTGGTACTTTTAAATATTCATATTTCTGTCTATATGATTGTTCAAACTTATTATTTGTTGACTTTTACCGAAATTTATATGCCTTATTTTGAGTAACTGAGGGAGTATGAGTTATTTGTAATAGCTCGGCTGGTTAAAAATCAATCAAGATAGACTGAGCTTTGTTTTTAATAAAAGACACACAAAGGGTTGGGACGAACAACATAACAATAATGAAACTAGCATGAAACTTTAAGAAGACTTTGTACACCGGTGTGCTCGATGAGCAAGCTTGACGGGATGCAATGCCCATAGAAGAGGAAGGAAACTCCACAAGAAAAGTGACCTTTGTTTAGAAAATACGATGGACTTTGTACCATTCATCGATAACTGAAGAAGGCCCACAGTCCCCTCGCATAGATCGAAAAAAGTCCGACCCGACGGACGACATGATGCTCATTCTAGAGCTCAGAAACTGAAAACCCGTCCACCCAGGAAGAAGAGACTCTCAACACAACCACCGCCTTGAGCCAAACAACACCAAGAGCAGCAATGTTGATGACCACACACAAAGCCCATGAAAACCATCTGAAAGACGACGCCTGCTAGAAGGGAACAACACCAAAGTGTCGTCGCTTGTTCCGATAGATTACAGCAAGGGTTTTCACCCTGAACAACGATGGAAGGGCACAACCGGCTATGCCGCCTTTATAAATGAATGAATCTCGACAGTGTCTCCGTCCCCGGCAATGACATTGCCAGCTCGGAATCAATCTGCTGCCACTTATTATCCTCCTAGGCACAAAAATTTCTATGCAAGCAGATGCGACAACACGATATACAGATCCAAACGCCGCTCTAGGCAAGGAATCTTGGGGTGAGACCGATACGGAACCCGATCTATACTTTCAACCGGAGGGGTCGCCACGGCAAGGGTAGCCTACCCGTTGGAGGGGCTTGGTTATGACCTTTGGCACAACAGAACGAGCTTCCGCTGACCAGGAAAGTAAACCCTGTGATGATGGTGCATACCTCGCGATAAGCCTACATCTAGAGAGACGTGAGATCCAGGGGTACAGGATAACATATCAAATATTATTCTCCTCAAAATTTTCCCATAGGTATTTAGGGGAGACACTATCAACTTCAAATATCATCTGTCATACTCCACACTCCACCGGGAGTTTAAAAGGGAATACACAAGAAATATTCACTGTTCTATAAACTAAATCATCGGTTTCTTTCATTAGATTTTCTCATAGGAGTTACTCAAGTGACAATAAGTAATAAATGTTGCATCATTTTCTCCTTATTATCCCACTAGGTTTTAATGAGTTTTAGCAACCTATCATACACTCTACCTATTAGAGATAGAATCGGAGTAGGATCCGTGTACGAGTCAGTTTGTAACTCCTGTACCTGTCGTGTATATTAAGAGACCACGGGTGTAGGCTTTAGCTACACACCGAAACCCCTAACTCAAACTTGGTATCAGAGCTAATCACGATTCCTTTTTCGCTGCCGCCGCGTGAGCTCTCTCCACGCCGCATGCAGCGCGATCTCGTTCTTTCGCCGCCGCCGCGTGAGCTACCTCCACGCCGCAGCCGCGCCCTTTCCGCTCGACGTCGCGAGTCGCCATCCCTCCGCGCCGTCGCCCGCATCACCCAGAAATCGCGTGAGCTCCCATCCACGCCGACGCAATGACGTCTTCCCTGCAGCTCTCCACGTCCGCGGGCGCCATCGTCTCTGCTGCGCCCGCCACCTCCGGCATCGCTCAGCCCGCCATTCGTCTCGGCACCACCAACTTCATGCTGTGGAAGGGGCTGACCTTCCCGAATCTCGCCGGTGCCGGCTTCTATGGCTATCTCGACGGCACCATGGTCGCCCCAGCGAAGACCGTGACGCAAGGATCAGGAGATGCCGCTGTGGAGGTCCCAAACCCAGCCTACACCTCATGGTGGGTCACGGATCAGAGGGTCATTGGCCTTCTGCTCGGCTCCATGGAGCCCGACATTGCCTGCCAACTCATCGGGTGTTCCACTGCTGCAGCGGCTTGGGCCGCTGTCCACACCATGTTCGGCGCTCAGAGTCGCGCCAACGTTCGCCACATCCGTCGTCAACTTCAATCGCTGCGGAAGGAGGAGATGACCGCAGCGCAGTACATGCACAAGATGAAGTCTCTTGCCGGTTGCATGGCGGCAGCCAGAGTCTCTATCTCCGATGATGAGCTTCTGGACTACATCATCACCGGCCTCGGTCCTGCGTTCAATGCGATCGCGGCGTCTCTCACCGTCGGTAATCGCTCGGTGACCTACTCCGATTTTTATGCCCATATTCTCTCGTTCGAGGCTCTCCAGGCACAACAACTTCAGTCCGCGGAGTGGACGTCCTCGGCGAACGCTGCGTCGCGGCCTGGTCCGTTCTCCAACACCGGCCGCCCGCGTCCCTCGGAATATGCTCCTGCCCCGTATGGCGGGGTGATGCACACGGTGGGTGTGTTGTTGGGAGACCCCAAGAGAAAGGTATGAAGTAGTGCAGCAGCAAGTTTTCCCTCGGTTGTGAAACCAAGGTTATCGAACCAGTAGGAAATAATGAATTCCCCCGAGGTGTCAACGGCGCCAGAAAAGTCTGCGGCGTAGGTGACGTGGAACCTGCACACAACACAATCAAGATACTTTGCCCCAACTTAACGGTGAGGTTGTCAATCTCACCGGCTTGCTGTAACAAAGGATTAAACGTATGTGTTGAAGAAAGATGTTTGTTTGCAGAAAGTAACAGGTTTGCAGTTTGTGGTTTATCAGATTAAAGAGAAGGACCGGGGTCCACAGTTCACTAGTGGTGTCTCTCCATAAATAATAATAACATTCATGCGGGTAAACAAATTACAGCTGGGCAATTGATAGAATAATGATGAGCAAACCAATGCATATACCAATGTTATGATGTCTAGTGTGAGATTCATTCGGGCATTACAACAATATACATAGACCGTTCCAACCGCATCTATGACTAATAATCCACCTTCCGGTTAGCGTCCGCACCCCTTTCAGTATTAAGTTGCATGCAACAGATTATCGCCTTAAGCACTGGGTGTAAAGTAAGTAAGTAACATCATCTTTAGACAAAGTACTACTGTTTTATCCCTAGTAGCAACAGTACATCTACAACCTTAGAGCTAGCTGTCACCACCCCAGATTTAATAGAGACATGAACCTACTATCGAGCATAAATACCCCCTCTTGGAGTCACAAGCATCTACTTGGCCAGAGCATACACAAGTAACGGAGAGCATGCAAGATCATTAAATAACACACACATGATATATTATGAAGCAATAACTTTAGTACTCAATATTCATCGGATCCCAGCAAACACAACATGAAGTATTACATAACGGTGATCTTGATCATGATAGGCAGCTCACAAGATGTAAACATGATAGCACAAGAGGAGAAGACAACCATCTAGCTACTGCTATGGACCCGTAGTCCAAGGGTAGACTACTCACGCATCTGTCCGGAGGCGGTCACGGCGACGTAGAGGCCTCCGGTGACGATTCCCCCTCCCGGCAGGGTGCCGGGGAGGAGTTCTGATCTCTCCCGAATTGGTGTTGACGACGGCGGCGGCTCGGGACCCGTGGAGGAAAATATGAACACCGTCATAGGGTTTTTGGTCGAAGGGGTATTTGTAGGCGAAAGGGCGAAGGCGGTGGAGCTCCGTGGGCCCCACACCACCTCCTCGCGCGGCCAGGAAGGCTCCCGCGCCTGGGGGTGGTGTGGGCCCCTCGGGCTCCGTCTTCGACTCCTCTTCGGTGCTCTGGAACGTTACCAAATAAAAAATGACTTCTAAAAAGAAATCGTCCAATTCCGAGAATATTTCCTTAAGTACTTTTCTGAAACCAAAAACAGCAGAAAACAGGGAACTGGCACTGTGGCATCTTGTTAATAGGTTAGTCCCAGAAAATGCATAAAACTATATAAAATGCATATAAAACATGTAATAACTTGGTATAATATAGCATGGAACATAAGAAATTATAGATACGTTGGAGAAGTATCACGGGGGTTGCCCTACTGAGAACATCTCTTACCAGTACGGGCAAGGTCGCCCTTATGACGGCGGCAATGACCGCCAGAACTATGGCGGGTACGGCGGTGGAGGTGGCGGAGGCAACCGCCAAAACACCGCGCAACAACCCGGTGGCAACGGGCGCAGTGGCAAGAAGCAGCGTCCTCGCTGCCAGATATGCGGCTACTTGGGGCACTTGGCCTCCGACTGTCGCAACCGCTACAACCACGACTTCCGCGGCAACACTAACAACAATCAGCGTTCCGGCAACGCTGCATCCACGAGCTCTACTATCGCGCCCCCTTGGTTGATGGACACCGGGGCAACGGATCACTTCACCAATGACCTCGAGCGTCTTCACTACCATGAGCGCTATGGCGGGAAGGATCATGTTCAAGTAGCTAATGGTACAGGTTTGTCTATTTCACATATTGGTCATTCGAATTTAGCCGGTTCCATTCGCTTGAACAACATCCTTCACGTTCCACACATTAGTCAGAATCTCCTCTCTGTGCATCGCCTAGTATCTGATAATGACGTTTTTGTTGAATTTCATCGTCATTTTTTCTGTGTCAAGCACAAGGCCACGAGGAGAATTCTGCTTCACGGTAGGAGTCAAGATGGGCTCTATCCGATTCCATATAGTCGAGCATCGGCGTCAACCCCCTCTCGCCAGGCTAGCTCCAGCGTCAAGGTCACGTCGTCTCAGTGGCATCAGCGTTTAGGTCATCCCTCGAATAATGTAGTGCAAAACATTGTTAAACTCCATGATTTACCTTGTTTACCATCACCCAACTCTGGTTTAGTTTGTGATGCATGTCAGCGTGCAAAGAGTCATCAACTTTCTTATACTGCATCTCATCGTGTTTCCACTGTGCCTCTTGAGTTAATCCACTCCGATGTTTGGGGTCCGGCTATTGCATCTTCCGGTGGTTACAAATATTATGTTAGTTTTGTTGACGACTACTCCCGTTTCTGTTGGATTTATCTTCTCAAACACAAGTCTGATGTTGAGCAAGTTTTTTATGCCTTCCAGGCCCATGTCGAACGTCTTCTTGATGTCAAAATTAAGCCAGTCCAGTCGGATTGGGGGGGTGAATATCATAGGTTCCATCAATATTTTCAGCGCACTGGGATTTCTCATCGGGTGTCCTGTCCGCACACATCACAACAAAACGGTGTTGCTGAACGCAAGCACCGTCATCTTGTTGAGACAGGCTTGGCTCTTCTCGCCCATTCCTCGATTCCGTTACGGTTTTGGGATGAAGCTTTCTTAACAGCGTGTTATCTCATTAATCGCATGCCCACGCCTGTTCTAGGAAAAGATAAACCTATTCATCGCTTGTTCAAAACCCCGCCCAACTATGATTTTCTCCGTACCTTCGGTTGTGCGTGTTGGCCTAGTCTACGCAAGTACAATGCCCATAAGCTTGATTTTCGTTCTAAACAGTGTGTGTTTCTCGGCTATAGCCCCATGCACAAAGGTTACAAGTGTTTGGATAGATCCACGGGGCGTATATATATCTCTCGCGACGTTGTCTTCGACGAGTCTGTTTTTCCGTTTGCAACTCCTGGTGTTATAGTTGGCATCCCCACTCTCTCCGAAGCGATTACTTTTCCTTCATCCGAACCGGCTACGAGTGATCATGTGCGGAAATATGACTTGTCGTACCTTGCTACTAATCCTCCTTGTGCAGTTGATTTTGTGTTGCAGGTGCCTCTACCGCCCGTCCCTCCGCTCCCTGTATCTCCGCTTGATGCTGAGAGCAGCACCTCCAGCACGCATGCAATCAACGTGCATGAGCCGCATGCCTCTGGATCGTCTCCCGATGCAGCCATGCAGCCAGCATCTCCTGCTGGGCCGTCTTCGACTTCGGCTCACAACGAGCAGTCCTATGCGTCGCCCTCGACGGCTCCTTCCGCTGATCGTTCTCCGGCCGTGTCGTCATCAACAACTGCTTCATCCACGCCATCTGTTGCTCCGACCGCGCCAGTTGCCGCACCTGGTCATGACATGGTCACGCGTCATCGGGATGGTACGCGGCGGGAGAAAAACTTCAAGGACGGTACTGTCCGCTACGACCCGCGTCGTCGTGCCTTCTTCGCTGAACCAGTCTCTCACCGTGATGCGCTTCAGGAACCAGCATGGCGCGCTGCCATGATTGATGAGTTCTCCGCCTTGTGTCAGACAAATACCTGGATTCTGGTTCCTCGCCCGTCTGGTGTTAATGTTGTTGGAAGCAAATGGGTGTTCAAGACCAAGCACCGACCTGATGGCTCGGTTGACAAGCATAAGGCACGTCTCGTTGCTCGTGGTTTTACCCAGCAACACGGTATTGACTATGGCGACACCTTCAGTCCAGTGGTCAAGCCTGCGACAGTGCGTGTCGTTCTTTCTCTAGCTGTTTCTCGAGGATGGACTCTGCGTCAGATTGACGTAAGTAATGCATTTCTTCACGGGTTTCTGTCTGATGATGTCTATATGCAGCAGCCGCCTGGTTTTGAGGATGATCGGTATCCTTATCACGTCTGCAAATTACAGCGTGCTATTTATGGTCCTAAGCAGTCTCCCCGGGCTTGGTATGCCCGTTTGAGTGCTCGTCTGTATCAGCTAGGGTTTACTTCGTCCAAGGCCGATACATCCCTATTCATCTTCTCTCATGGTGAAGTTCAGATCTACATGCTGGTCTATGTTGACGATATTGTTATTGCCAGCTCGAGTCCCGTTGCTGTAGAGCGTTTGGTGCGCTCTCTCGCTGACACTTTTCCTATTAAGGACCTTGGTGTGTTGAAATATTTTCTTGGACTTGAAGCAGCTTACATTTCCGGGGGCATGACATTGCCTCAACGTAAGTATGCACTCGATCTTCTTCATCGTGTTAGCATGGAGAACTGCAAGCCCACTTCAACTCCATTGTACCCGTCAGAACGGATTTCTCGGAATACCGGTTCACCATTAGGTACAGAAGATTCATTCAGGTACCGCAGCATTGTTGGTGGTTTACAGTATTTGACTCTCACACGCCCGGATATTTCATTTTCTGTCAACAAGGTGTGTCAGTTCCTCGCCCAGCCTACTGAGGTGCACTGGGAAGCAGTTAAGCGCATCCTGCGCTATGTGAAAGGAACTCTGGACACTGGGTTGACTATGCACAAGTCCCCTTCTGTGGGTATCAGCATTTTTACTGACGCTGACTGGGCAGGATGTGTAGATGATCGTCGCTCTACTGGAGGTTTTGTGATCTTTGTTGGATCTAACCTTGTGTCGTGGAGTTCGAAGAAACAACCTACTGTCTCGAGATCCAGTACGGAGGCAGAGTATAAGGCGTTGGCAAATGGTGCTGCTGAAGCTATGTGGATCGATACACTGCTCCAAGAACTTGGAGTTATTCGGCAGCGTGTCCCCATTCTATGGTGCGACAATCTAGGGGCCACTTACCTTACGGCAAATCCGGTTTTTCATGCTCGTACTAAGCACATTGAGATTGATTTTCATGTTGTGCGTGAGCGAGTCGCCGATTGTGCTTTGGAGGTTAGGTTTATCTCTTCAGATGATCAATTGGCTGATATATTTACGAAACCAGCCACACGACAGATGTTAGACCGATTCCGAACCAATCTAATATGTACTAGCTAGTTTAGATTGAGGGGGTGTATTAGAGATAGAATCGGAGTAGGATCCGTGTACGAGTCAGTTTGTAACTCCTGTACCTGTCGTGTATATTAAGAGACCACGGGTGTAGGCTTTAGCTACACACCGAAACCCCTAACTCAAACTCTACCCTTTTCATATTTTGCCCGCTGAGTTTATAGACTAGGTATTCAAAGCGACATTCACTTGGTATCAAGACAATATTTTCCTATAATTATATATGTAATAAAAGATATGCAAGAATGTGTCAGGAGTAGATTAACACTTTCATAGTGCAGTTAGTGCTTGCCCAATGCACCGTATGGACACATGTGTTCGTACGAACGCCTCCATTACTGTAGAGACACCTCTTTAGTGAGAAGACACCCTCTATTTACCGGCACCGTGAAGCCCTCTTTCCCTTGTAACCGACGTCTAAAAGACGCTTGGACTATCTCTCGTGACTAGTGTATCGTGGCGTGCAAAAAACGAAAACCCAAAAACACTTTTCGGTGCTCGTGTATACGGTCATGGATGTTTTCCACCTACATCCACCGAGAGGAGATTTTGTGCTCCAAACTCGAGTGATCCTGCTGTTTTAGAAAAATCGAAAAAAATATTTATGAGTTCTAGAAAAATTGGAAATGAAAATTCCCGGACGTAGTAGCTAATGGTGTATCTACGAATGTGAATACAGAAAAATGACAAAAGTGTGATCTAAACAATCATATTTTATTATCATTTTTATATGCGCAGAATACAAAGAATTTTATGTTATTTTTTGCGCTCGTTTGTGGGACATCATTAGCCAAAAACATTTTACACCTCGCATCCACCTCGTCGACGCAAACAACCGAAGCAACTGCCGCTCCCGCCCCCGTCCGGACATTGTGGAGGAGGCCTCCGAGGTCGCCGGTCGCCACCCTCTCCCGCCCCCGTCCGGAGCCCCATCGGTGGAAGACGCCCCCAAGGTCGCCGTCGCCACTCCACTCCACTCCGGCCGGACAAGATTTCAAATCTACATGAAGTGAATCCGGCCGCCATTTTAGAGTTCGTGTGAAGGGGAACTGGGGAAGGGGCAGCGCAGACCTGGCGACGGCGCGGTGTGGCCGGGGCAGAGGAGAGGTTGGGTGGTGGTGATGTGGCAGAACTGCCGGCGCGCGGCGCCGCAGCCTTCCCCTAGCTCGAGCGCACCGGCCGGGAATCGATCTGCTGCGGCCGTCCAGTGGCGCCTCCGGCCTACCTGCTGCTCCCTCCAGCACGCCTCCTCAAGGCCACTACCTGCTTCTTCCCTTTCAGCCTTTCTCTCTACACCACGCGGCCAGAAGGTGAGCTTGTCTTCTCTGGTTTTCTGTTTTGTTTCAGTTTCGTGAACCGAATAGCATGTACACCATCTGCTGCTTCCATTGTAGTGTATGTGAACATGCCCAGCACAATAAGTTAACAATATTACAAGTTTTATCATACTTGGCATTTATACTAACCGTTGATTGAGTCTAATCAAACGGTAGAAAAAATAGAACTACCTGAAACTACTAAACTAAAACTACCTGAAACTACTTGAAACTACTAAAAAGGAATTATTTTTAATCTAAATTAAAAGGGCACCTTGGTAAATTGATAGGGCATCCTCAATCTCAGTCTCTCTCCATGCGGTCGCTCCTCTCTCAAGTCTAGTGAGATGCGGCATTGGGCCAGCGGCGTCGCGGCTCCAGGCCGCGGGAGGCGACGGCGGGGCGCCGGGCTGGCTGCGGCCAGCGACGGCAGGATGCCGGGATCCAACCCCAGAGGGATTCCCGCCCTTGCTGCTGCTGCCCCTTCCCCGCATCTCACTCTTTCCCCTGCCCCGTCGCCGGTGGCCGCCGTCCGCCCGCCTCCGTTTCAGTAGCCCCGCGGGTTCGGAACGGCAGGTACACTGGCGTGTCGCCGAAGGTCGTGAACACGGGGAGGCAAAGCGCGAACCTGTTGCCGAACCCGCGCTGCGCCAGGAGTTGCGACGGCAGCGAGAGCGGCTGCCGGGAGAGCCCCGCCACGCCCGTGGCATCCGCGGGGAGCGAGCTCAGCAGCCGGTCCGGCGCGCATGCGCCAACCACGGCGAACGACTCCTCCGGGAGCAGCTCCATGGTGGTGTTGGCCGACATAACCAGGCTCGTAAGATCGCCGGTGGAGCACTCGCCGGTGACCGAGTTAAGCGGGTGGGCGGTGCACGCGCACCACAACGACCCCGGCTCGCGGTTTTCCCAGAACCGGCCGCCGTCCACCGTTCCACGTACCGGCAGCCAGACGGGGACTGTTGTTTGGCCGTGGCGTAGGTGGTGGACTCGCATGATAGCTTAAGCCATGACGTGTGCGTGACCTGTGCGTGCGTGAGTGCAGGCGTGGGTGTCTGTTAGCTGTTAGAGAGATTAGAGGATCGTTGGGCGTGGTGATCGTGGTGTGCGTGTGGACTGCGTTGCCTGGGCTATAAAGCCCAGTCCTCTGTAATCTCCTTGTACTGCGAGTTATACATAAGAAAGACTAGGGCGTTTGTGCGCCCGCGGCGGCGCCGTTGGCGTCGGCCGGAGAAAACTTCTGTGTCCCAGCTCCAGTCCATGTCTCCCACCTCCCGTTCTTGTTAGTGCGAGCTCGAGAGGTCCAAGAGGAGAGAGGTGCAGCTTCTGGCTGCAACAACATCGCACAAGACGGTGCTGTGCTTCGAGGACGACGGGCACGTCGACCAGACGAGCGAGCCGGCGAGGTCGACGACGAGCGGCGACTTGTCGGCCTTTACGGCGATGGTGTAGAGGGAGGTGGCGGGGTCCTTGGCTGGGATAAGGAACAGAACGGCTCTGAGATTCGTTTCCAGCCCCTGACTTCTTGGGGAAAAAAATAATGGTGCTTGAACGGTTAGTATTATTTAGAGATGAAGGAGATCAAATCAACGGTTGATTTTTTTTAAACAGAAACTACCCAAAACTATCCAGGTAGTTTCAACAAGCACCGTAAAAGAGCTCTAACAATATTGGACTTGGATTTTTTTTGTGCTATCTTGCTAATCTATCATATACACAGATTTGTAAATTCCTCTATATGTGGAACATGAATTCCCAATGTTTCTTTATATACGAACAAAGCAAAATCTGTTGGTGCCTTGTGCTTCAAACATTCAGGCCTTGAAGTGACACTATAAATTCTTGTTTTAAATACTCTCTGTATTTTTCTGATGAATGGATTCGACGATGAATGCAGCAACTATTGCAATGTATGTTTATGGGTAAAAAATCACTTTAAATTATAGCTGATAAATCGTAGTTACAAAATACTATTACAATTACAATATAGGTGAGAGAATATAGATGTCCTGGATGTACACCTTCCACTAAAAAACTGGGAGGTGTATATACTGGGAAGGCGTATACGGAGGTCAGGTGTACATAGAGATATGCGCCTCCAAATTTATACCAGCCACTAGAAATGCTCTTACCCATGTATAAATACCCAGTTTTGGGATCAACGAAGGACACAAGTTTCCGATCATTACTTTACATGTCGTTTCATATTCCAACAGACTAACCGTCATCTCCTGTAGTGTACTGTAGCCTGGAGTAGCCTTGTCATGTCCTATCTGTTTTTAGAAATTCCCCCGTGTCCGGTGTCCCCGTATCCTTGTCGCCTGTATTGGTGATTCATAGGTCGGAGTTTTTCTGCTCTAGTGAAACCTTGTAGCAGAGACAGTGCAACCAGAAAGGTCCTTTACCGTGTTCCATAGACTTGAATCAACATTTCCAGCCTCGCCTGTTTCTCAACAGATTCCATGTAGCGCTGTTCAAGGAACAGGGTCTGTTGCTTATGAATGTCGTACTCCATTTGCAGACTCTGGTGTTCTTGGGGTGAGTAAGGGTAGTTGCCTCTCCATTGTGGCTCAGTTGGAGGTCCCTCTTGGTACCAAGGCTGCTCCCAATGTGCAAGGAATGTGGTACTTGGAATCCTCATCATTGGCGGATGAAAGCCGCCTTGGCTGGGAAGAACATCAAGTGGTGGCCCTCGGCACATTGACTGGAGTATGTCCTGGTGTTGAAAGCAAGTGCCATAACAGTTGACTGGATGTTCCGTTTCAGCAACTCCAAAGGGGTAACGATCAAATGCTATTGGCATGTGAACTTTGTTGACTGGATCAAAATATGGCTGAGGCCATGCTGGAGCAACTGGATGCAGATCAATAGGCGACATGTAAGTTGCTGATATGCCAGGATAGAATCTGTTGTCACCAATGTATGAGATCGAACAAGCCATGTTTCCATGCCCTTGCTTCAGCTTTTTTACGTCTCCGATGCAGAACATATAAGTGCAGCAAGGGCCTAGTGCAAAAGGTTGATCACACGTTGCACTATCTCCTCTCTTTTGGTTATAACCAGGGTAGTCTTCCTTAGAAAAAATAACTTTTCGAACCATAATAAGACAAGACTCATAGGCTAGTTTCTCGATATCCCATGCATCGTAAGGAAATCCTATCTTGTGGCTAATGTGAGTTTCACCATAGGGCCCAAGCAGGTGCCGCGCATTTGCAAAAAATCCATGCACCAGCTGCTTATGTGCGCTGCATGTCAGAATGAACAACAAGTTAATGAAAAGTTGACTATAAGACCCAAAGTCCTAAAAGCCAATTAAAGCATTTTGTTTGGTTAACTGAATTCAATAAGAAAAATCAGTTAAATTTCATTGGCACACAAATATTTTAACGTCTTATGGCCAACTTAAATCAATCTTACTTCTTATACATAAAAAACATTTGCTTACAGGTCAGAAAACAATTTCATGTTGTAGTTCAAATGCCTTTGTTAAATGGTTAGCACATGCTCCCTCTGAACCAAATTATAAGACGTTTTCGCATGCTAAAACGTCTTATAATTTGGTACAGAGGCAGTAGAAGGAACTAGCAAAAAGTAATATTAAGTGATTCATAAAGAGATTTACAGAAAGGTTCAAGAATTTAACAGAAATGTTCTTAGTTTATTCTGCTTGGATTGAAGGCTACATGGGATTTTCTGTGTATATGACAAGATAAAATGTCATCTTAACTAGATATAATCTGTGTAGCGCTGTAGCTTATTTAAAATGATATTTGTTCTTATCATAGGGATATTGATTGCGCGCATTTGAACAGATGAGACTACGGATATTGATTGGTTGAGCAGTGAACCAGTGATAGACAGTCGTTAGATTATACCCAATATAAAAATGATCTCCCAAGAGATTCTATGCAATGTTGCATTCACCTGCGCACAATTTTTCTAAGTAGGACCACCTAAGATGATGAAGACACATACACAGATTCAGCCCTATAGATAAAAAATCAAACTTAAACCATAGAAACTCGGGAAGACTAATTATAATTCAATCAGTCCACATAGAAATGAGTGTGATTTAGTATAATCCAGGGATTAACCAAACATTAGTACACATACTTGATAACATGCAGGTGATCCTCTTTTCCATTGAACCCGGAATGAGGAAAATTGAAGACAACCCGATCAAATTGTCTCATCTTCAGATATGAGTGAAGCTTCATAGTTTTTGCATCAACGCCATGCAAAACTGTGGCCCCCAATCTTTTCAGCTCTATAACATTAGATTCAGCTTTGCCATACTTGCTCGTTAGAGTCTCTGTACAAAACAATTCCAAGCAAGAATGCGGAGAAAACAAGATAAGTTCATGTACAAATGGTCACAAAAATCAAAATAACAACATTATCCCTCTGTGCTTCAGAATTAGGAGTGAAATAAACAAAAATTCAGAAGAGTAAAAACCATATAAATACAACAAGTCCACATAAGAATGTAACAAAAATTTGTTGTGACTTGGAATGAAATCAAGATATTTCTGTGGTTTAGCCTGATGCCCTGATAGTGGTTGAGCCTCCATTCACACAAAGGCGTTGTAAACAATAATAATGCTGTGGTTTTGATTGGGGACGCAATGAGCATAACTATGTCAAACAAACACTAGAATAAACAGCTCTCATCAGCAAAACAGGGGATCTCAGTGTAAAAAGGTAAAACAGAGTAGCCAACAAGGCTCGAGATAACATCCAGTGAAATTTTTCAGTTCCCAACAATGCAAAAATAAGAGAAAACTAGAAATATCAAAAGATTCCCAATGCACGAATTGTAACACACCTCGTCTCTCCATAATTAGGTTCAGTGAGATAACGCAAATTTATTACCAAAATTAATATCTTCCAACGTATAATATTTATTAAATAAAAAGCACATTGTCAGCTAAGATGAAATTAGTAACACCTAATTTTAAATTATGTTGCATATTTCCTTTACCATAGAGTGTGAAACCAATTTAAGGTAGCCTTGATGCTAAGTTCCTAACCTAGTGAAGTGCATCAAATCCTTCTTTAACCAGTATTAGAAGATAATGAATTCTGCTAGAATTCTCAAATTAACAAACGATATTTTAGCATGTACCTTACGCTACAATAGTTCCATGTCCCAAAAATGATGTATCGTCATCCAAATTAGTACTGCTAGCATGAACACAAAGCGCACATCTAATCATATCATAAGCAGTAAGAAAAAAAAAGAGGAAAGGATATCAAACCATAAGAGTCCAGGGATGTGGCGACGAGGTTCTCTCCTGAGCCGAAGGCGGTGGCGAGTGCCAGCGAGAAGGACAAGTCCCCGTCTCCAATGATGAGTATGTTCTGCACCGAGGAGTAGTGCTTCAGCCACTTGATCCCCTCCACATCCTTCTCCTTACCATTACCCTTCTGGTCAACGATGGGGACCAATGGATCCCCTTGCACGGAGACCTCGCCCTTCCTGTCGGTGGCGATAACTGGAGCTCCATCCTGAGAAATGCCATCCTCCAATGGCCTCTTTTCCCCACATCTAGTCGTGCCAACAACCGGAAATTCTAGCACCGACGCCTCGACCTCCCCGTCAACGACATGGACTACTGGATCCCCTTGCACCGAGACCTCGCCCTTCCCGTTGGCGATAACCGGTACACCATCGAGAGCAATCCCATCCTCCAACGGCCCGTTTCCACCGCCATCCATAGCCGCGACTGGCAGAACCCCTGGTACCAACGCCTCGACATCCCTGTTGACAGCGTGGACCACCGGATCCCCTTGCACCGATACGTCGCCCTTACCAACGGTGGCAATAACTGGAGTACCATCAAGAGAAATACCATTCTCTAGTAGCGCCTTATCCCCTCCCATGGCTGCCGCGACCATCGGAACACCTAGCACCAACGCCTCGACCTCCCCGTCGACAGTGGAGACCATCGGATCCCCTTGCACCAAGACCTTGCCCTTCCCATAAGTGGCGATAAATGGAGCCCCATCAAGAGAACTCCTATCCTCCAGTGGGCCCTCCTCCCCACCTCCGGCCGTTGCGACCACCAGACCCCCTAGCACCGACGCCTCGACTTCCCGATGGATAGCGGAAACTACCGGATCCTCTTGTATGCTAACCTTGCCCTTCTTATTGGTGGCGATAAACGGGGCCCCATCAAGAGCAATATCTTCCTCCATTGGCCCCTTCTCCCCACCATCGGCCGCCGCGACCATCGGTACCTCTAACATCGACACCTTTACCTCCCTATCAACGGCGATCATCGCAGTCCCATCGGCAGCCTTCACTCCAACCGTTTCCAGTGAAGCCTTCGCTGGTAGTCGTGGCCGCCACATTTTCCCCTGTGCAAACCCTTCCGTACCCTTGACTCCCACTGTTTCCAGTGCAGGCCTAGCCGGTAGCCGTGGCCGCAACATTTTCCCCACCGCAACCCCTTTCGTGTCCTTGACTCTCACAGCTTGTAGTGGAGCCTTAGCCGGTCTCCGTGGCCACACCATTTTCCCCACTATAACCCCTTCTGTACCCTTCACTCCCACCGTTTCTAGTGGAGCCTTAGCCGGTTGTCGTGGCCGCAACATTGTCCCCAGTGCAACCCCTTTCGTGTCCTTGTCACCCACCGCTTCCAGTAGAACCTTAGCCGTTCGCCGTTGCCGCAACATTTTCCCCACCGCAACCCCTTCCGTATCCTTGACTCCCGTCGCTTGCAGTGGAGCCTTAGCCGGTCGCCGTGGCTGCAAAATTTTCCCCGTCGCAACCCCTTCTATGTCCTTGACTCCCACCGCTTCCAGTGTTGTGTTCGCCGGTTGTCGTGGCTGCCACACTTTCCCTGCCGCAGCCTCTTTGGTGTCCTTCACTCTCACCGCTTCCAGTGGCGTTTTCGCCGGTCGCAGTGGCCGCCACATTTTCCCCGTTATCCCGCGGCGAGAGCGACAACCGCTATGTGCTTATGTGAGGCGAACAGAAAGCGAGTTCGAATGGACTATGGAGTGCAGCTAAATTTGCAGCCTTCAAGATATATAGCCTGAAAAGAGGTTGGATTAATCCAAGTGAGCCACAGCCACTAAACCCAACGTTACAGGAGGGAGGCCTGATAATGAGATCGAAGCACGGCGAGGGAGATGGAGTCTTTCGTACCTGCCGGGATCCTGTCGTGTCGTGGAGGAGCTCGGACGCCGGCCGGTGTTGCAGTGCAGCTGGAGTGGAAGCTATGCTCCTCACCCCTTATAGTTGCAATCGCCAGTATACTCTCTTCTTTTAATCGCTCTTAGGGAGAACAGCACATATATATATATATATAGAAATGTCGATCGATCCTTCTTCGTTAAGTTCCATGCACCTGCCACCAAATCGCTTTACACGCCTGCTGTCTGCTGATTACTCTTTTTAGGTACAGATTGATAATTTCCTAGCAGCTTTCTACGCGCCTGCTTTTCGTTTTCGAGATGCGCGTTACCCTACCTGACCGTGATATGTTGTTTGTGCGCATTATATTTCTCTTCGATTCATTCGCTCTTTTGGAAAGACCTATTACTGGCTATACATTTACAACTATGCTTTCGGACCAGAATATATGCCATTCATCATTTAATGTATATTAGAAAACACGTCTGTGCGTTGCAACAGGGGTATATTCTAATAATTCAACACTAACGTGTCAAACATGTGAGTTTGGAATTGTCACGCACATCAAGCACCCTTGTCAAGTTTTGAGCAAAAGCACATTTAGCAATTCATAAAAATGAACTTTGCGACAATGAACTCAAAAACATCATCTTCAGCATCATCATCATCATCATTACACTCACTCAAATCTTTCCATTCCCTATATCTGACACACGAGCTGCCAGCAAAACTCAATGGCTCAATATCTCACACAACCATAGCATGCATGGTTTAGTTAGAGAAACCAGCAGCTAAAGCGCCGTGACTTTGTTCGCCTGCCTGTATAAATGATGTTATGATACACGGTCGATGTCACATTTTCTGAAACTAACTGCACTTGGAACTTTTGCTTTTGGTTACTCTGTAGACTGTGAAGCAATATCTTTCTGAACCTATATTGCTTGGTAAAAAAAGGCACAGAAAAATAGAATCAACACAAGTTATTTAATTGATGCTTAGATCTCTAGACCATTTCAAATCAACAAATCTCACCGCCGTTAATTCTGGAATATGAAGTTATCAACCATTGAGGAATGGTACATTTCACCTATTCTGATATTCAGTTCTTGAACAAATCAACACAAACAAGTCAACCAAGTAACCTGGAACAAACCAACACACATAAGACAAGCAAAGAGAAATCCCACAAATAATTTCAGGTTGCTTCCCTTTAATTCAAAACTTTATAAAAACCAATCTGCATGCGTTCAACAAATTAGCATACAAGCCACACTCTGATTAAACATATATACAGTTTACTAAAAAAATTGAAACAAAACGGGCATATTACCTCATTTTATTTAAAAAAAGGAGAGAATTGACCGGTTAATTAACGAGAAACCAGCCTAAAACCGATACAGACATTCTCACAAGTCGTCATGGCCCACAACCGCTTCGAGGACACATGTAGCCACCATGACTACCAACACGCACACCGCTCAACGAGGACAGTCATCAAGGTTGTCCATCAGTAGCTACTTGCACAAGCAGAGTGGTTTTGGAATGACAAAGCTTTCCAAGCAATGCCATATTAAAAAAAAATCCATGAGATAACGATTAAACATGTGACAGGCATTCCAAGTGTTCTTGCGTACGTTAAATCTCAACTATTGCATCAAGAAAGTTGGAGGTTTCTACCATCCAAATATAAAAAAGTAAATGAACTATTGACCACCTGTTGAGCATGTATATTACTGTGCTTAAAATGATGGTGTTGATAGATGCACCAAACATTTAAATAGAGACATTTTTTTGCAAAAAGTGTAACATAAGTGTTTTCCCATCCCCCTCCACTTCATCTAAATCTCGGCCAAGGATCCACATGTCAATGACCCAACGGCGGGGATGCCGTACGTCAAGGGAGCTGCATCCCTAAATCTTAAGAGCCCGGTGAAGATGGGGAGAACGACATGCTGCTGGATGGTCGAGGGCTTCTCGAGCAGGCGCAGCACGGCAAGTTGAGCCCGCCCAGCGCCACCAATATTTGCCACTGAATGCCTTGTAATAAGGGATGTCGTACCAGCTTGGTTCAATTGTCAATTCAACAGTTTCCTCGTCAATGAAAATTGCTTTTCCTTTCTTAAACATGGCCAACCTACGTGATCATAACGTTCAGCTACAAAAATGTAAATCTGCAATAAATTCCGGATCAGCTACAACTTGGACTACTGCCTCTCATAGCCCGGCTCACTTGTTGGGAACACGCAAGGACTAATCTCAGTGGTTATACCAACAGCAGGCATACAGCTACCTTGACGTTTGCATGCATCGAACTTTTAGAGGTTGGTGGCTTCAGCATGCTGTCATTCAGCAGGATCAAACTGCTGGAACCCCTGTTTAAAATCATCCACCATCTTAATTTCTTCTTCCTTGGAGAGCTTACAATTCCTCCAGTCTGCACGATCTGCCATGCTTAACAATCCCGCCATTACCTGCGGAAATTGCAAGGAAAGGTTCAGTTGTAGCTATCTATAGTATCGCCTACTGTTACTGAGGTACGTCTTCGGATTAACAAAGTTAGGTTACTGAGGTATGTCTAGAGAACATATTTAGGTTACTGAGGTGTCACCCTGAGAATCTAAAAAGGTGACACTGTGTTGTTTTCTTTGCCTGTTTCAATAGGTTATTTTCTGAAACTAAAAATGGACCAAAGATCATTTCTAACATACCTCACGTCCAAACTGGGCAGGGAACTTCTTACCACTGTCAATCATATGCAACAGTAGTGTACCATCTGGGAGCTCTACATAAAACAAACCTGATTTACCGTCATACTGCGATCTTAACAGTTCTCTACCTTGATTAGCATCACCATCTGTCAACAGTCAAACAAAAAGGAGCTTAGCACAAATACAATACATGTTTTTTCATTAAAGAATGGGATGCACCTAGTTACTGGTGATCAGCATTAAAGCCATTCGAGAAACATAACAAACCAAAAATCCCATTCACACAAGACAATGATTTACATTCCATTAGCTTCAGTCAACTAGTTACCGTAAGAAATAGTAGCAAACATGACTTGACATGCTTCAGCAGCAACATTTTTTAATATATGAAGACTTCTTCAAAGAAGCAACAAAATATGCCAAGTAATATTCGCATCATAATAAGCATTGATGTGTAAAGAACAATATAAACAATAACTAGTAGATAATCAGGACCATGCATGTGCCCTACTTCGTGCATTAAAAGAATGTGTGCGCGCTTGTATCCTTCCTTTTCTTTACCCAACCATAGATAAAATGACGTAATGGCTCACCTGGGTTCACCACAGAAAATTCAAATCCAAGTCTTTGAGCTGCTAAATGAAATATCTTCTTAACACTATCTGCCCTTGACAACGGTACAGGAACAGCCTGCACAAGACATTTGGTGCAATACCATCCAATGTAACATGAAATCAAATATTCTGAACAAATAAAAGCCTCCAGACATCCCAAGTCTTAGCATCAGTATGAGATAGAGCAATCACAATAGGGCAAAGGAATCCTTACCTGAAGGTTTGCATGGCGAGATTGCTGTGACACCCACTCAAAGTATACTGCTGCTTTTCCTTGTTTCTCAAAGTACTTACCCAGACCATTCTTATATCTCCTTAGTTCTGCCTCTGGTTCCGCAGGCATTGTAATTGTAGAGGGGAAGTGCTCAACCGGTATCAGAAGAACATGGTCCGGAACCAGTGGTCCCTTCGCAAGCGAACAGTAGTAACCATCTCCAATACTAATAACAAGATGTGACTCAACATCAGGACTTGACAAACAGAACCAGCAACTGCTCTCAACAGGTCTTCGGTCACTATAGTCAATGAAAATATAGGATGAATTCCACAGCTGAATGCATGAAAATTCTGTAAAGTGATAATACGCATGAGAGAGAGAGAGAGATTTGGACAACTTCTCTCACCTACGGGGTTTTGCGTCCCTTACAGCAGCCTCCTCAGTAAGGCTGTGAACATATCTGCATTCAGGGCCCTTCTCACATTTCCCCTTGTTTAGGAAGTCAAAACAAACATTTCTCTGACAATGCTCCCTGGCTTCCTCGTCATGCTTAAAGTGGCAATTGCTCCCTCGAGGACAAGAACCTGAGGATGTAAATTTGAAACACAATAGACTCCCGTCGTTTTGCCCTTGCCTTTGCCGCTTGACATCATAACGCCAGTATTGCAAATCAGTGGTTTCAGCAGGACGCTTTGGAGTGTCTACAGCAGGAACAGATTTTGCTGGAGCAACATATGGTGATAAAGTAGCATTTGGAGGTCTCGCGTGAATATCAGCACTGGACATGGTGGATGCTGGAGTAGGAGAAATCGCATGAATAAATTTCTGAAAAGTATATGCAATAAAGAGTAGCCAATTAATGACTTAATAGTTTATCACATTATATCAATAAAGAGGGTATTTACTTAACAAGACACTGGAGTCTGGAGGTATTAACAGTGCATGTTCACAAATGAATGGATCTTACTTTTCCAACTTGCATTATAGGAAACTGCAAGTCTTGAAGCATGAATATAGGAAAAAAAATGGCAGTGAAACAGAAGCTAGAAAGATATACAAAAGAGTATTTTAGGACAGGTGACTTTGCTAAGTATACCTGCTTCTCTTTGTTTCCCACATTAGCAAGTCCAATAAAACGTGTAACGTGGAGAGATGAATCATTCACATAAGGTTCCCTCGCATAAAATACACCTTTAGTACCTGCAATATGATATCTGCAAGAAAACAACCTTGTCACAAATTTGGCACAATTTCATGACATCGTTTCCAATATTAAAGTAGAAGCTACACTTTGGCTAGGATAGTATTACAGAATGTCACTGATCAAATATAAATACCAAACAAGGAGGCTAGTCTCAACAATTAAAAGTATTATATGAGTCTGGAAATCAAACCTTGGCTTAATCTCAGTAACCAGTTCAGCAACAACAGGATCATACCCCTGAGGATCCAATACCTGAGGAGGCACATTAGAAGTATCCGCTCCATTCACCACTCCGGCTGGCCACTCGTTAGTACCATCTAATTTTCGTCAAGGGAACCAACTTTGCATGCTTAATGCTTTTCAGAATAGATGATATATATAAAACTCGGAATATGCACTCGTAGATATTCAAAAAACCAGTACAATGAAACAAAGGATATGTCAAGAACAAATCAACAATTCCTGGCTCTTCGGCAAGAGCCCGCAGGGCATCAACGTCATCCTGGCTGTAGCAGCCAGGCCCTCCTAGCCCTCTCTTTCCTGACAAGTAAGCCACAGATAAACCTACAAACAGAAGGGGAACTCAATCAATTGAAATGTTGATAATCTCACGGTCAGTCCTTCAAACCGAAAAAACTCACTGTCAGGTACATTAGCTCATATAATCGCGTGCAACGATTTACCAGCTGAAAAATGTAGCAAATGACCATACTCTTGGCAAACTAATCTACTGTTAGCTTGGTTAACCAAACAAATTAGGGGGAGAGAGAGACCGTGGAGGTTGAAGACCGCGCTGCCCCTGAGCCAGAATAGGTTGGGGCATATCTCGATGCCACCAGGGGTGAATCCTCGGGCGTCAGCCGCGGCCTTCGAGAGGAGGCGGGGCGCCGTGGGGCCGTAGTCGCCGGTGAAGTAGGTCGGGATGGGCACGGCGGCTCGTCCCTCCAGATAGTCCGCTAAGTCCCCCGGCAGGGCATCCCCCTCGGCGACCTCGGGCGAGAAGAACTGCCCGACACAGAGCAGCGCGTGGAACGGCCCCGTCGACTGGTTCACCTGGCGCGCACAGAGACACGAGTGAGAGGACGAAACAAAGCGAGGGGATGAGGTCGGGGGGGCGGAGGGTACCGATTTGACGCGCTTGAAGAGCTGGTTCAGGCGGCCGTGGGCGTCGCCGGCGAGGAGGATCCGCGGCGGCGCCGGTGACGGGGCGGCCGCCATGAGGGGTTTGGGCTTTTCCTTGGTGGGGAGGGCGACGAGGGTGCTGGCAGCAAGTTCTCGATCTGTGACCGATTACTAGGCCTGGGCCGAGGATGATGTCTAGGGCCGTTACCTTTCAACTTTGTATTTTGTTTTTTTAGAAACGTTAGAGCATTTTCAGTGGACCCATATGGACATGGAAATTTAGATGTCCCCAAATTCTGCTAGACATCATCAACATGTGGATGATGCTTGGAGGATCATCCAAACACAACTACCCATTAAAATAATGTTGAGGGTTTCCCGACCTTATCCTCGCTCCCGCGTCGCCTCCCGCGGCGACACCAAGGCGCCCCATCTCCGCCGCCAGGAGCCCTCCCCTCGCCTGCTCTCGCCGCCGCTGCCGCTGGCCTCTGCCGCGGTGGTGGGCCGGACCCGGCGGGACGGCGCCGGTCTCTCGCCGGCAAGGAAGGCCGGAGCGGCGGCTCCGGAGCCCGTGGTCCAGCGGGTGGCGGCGGATCCGGTGGCCTCGCGCCCGGATTCGATGGGGGCGACCTCCGTCCTGGCCACGTGGGCGGCGGGTGGTGGTCGCCGGCGTCGCAGCGGCTCGAGTTTCGGCGCTCGGTCGGCGCGGCGTGGTTCCTGCGGCGGCGCAGGACGTGGCTGGGGGCGCGCGTCGGCTGCAGCGTCCGCCATGGCTGGGCACGTGTGGGCCCCATCTGGGCCGCGCGGGCCGGCGCGGCAATGACGGCGTGGCGGCCGCGTAGGCGCCCACGGTGCTGCGCCCCTGGTTCGGCAGGGGCGTGGCCGGTGAGGAGGATGCCGGGGCTGCGGGTGTGCGTGGCGGGATCTTCCTCGGTCGGTGATGGCGGCGGGTGCGGCTGCCCCTCGCAGTGGTGTCCGGTCTTGCCCGATTTGCTCTCTCCTTGGCAATCGGGTAGGCCAGTGGTGATGATCCGGACGCGGCACTTCTCGTCGTTGCGACGGGGAGCCTAGGCATGGCTGTGTGCGGCGGGCTGGGCTCGCTTGCTTTGCTCCGACGGTTTCGACGGCGGGCGTCTCGGCTTCTCCACGACGCTTCACGGACGGACCATGGTGGACTCTCGCTGGCTGCGGCTTGGCGTGGTGCCCGGATGTCGGGGCGGCGGCCCCGGATGGCTGTCTTCATCGAGCGAGCTAGGAGGTGGCTTGGCGCGAGGCGGTACTCGGCCCCGGCGCCTAGTTCTGTTGGTGGCCTCAGACGTCGGGCGCGTGGGGCGGGCGGTCTGTGTGTGGGTGTGCGGCGGTGGTCTGGCCGGTCCCTGAGGCGGGTGGAGCTTTGCGATTCATCACCGGGCGAAAGCCTTGTCCTGGTTGCCGACCAGGGCAGGCGGCGGCGACGCCTTGGGGCGCCGCTTTCTTCTTGAAGACGTCGTTGAGGTGATGTTTATCTCTTTTTTCCGCTCGGAAGCTTCCGGGGGAAACCTTGATCCTTCGTGGGATCGGGCGGGGCCGGCGCTTCTGCGTCGTTTTGTCTCTTAGGACCTCGTCTTGGATACTTCGCCGGTCGGAGGGACCCGAGGAGAGTTGGTGGTAGGCGGCGGCGGGCTCTTCCCGTCATCGGCTTGGTGGTGCGCGGCTCTGGAGCCGGCGTGGATGTCGGAGCGGCGGCTCCGGTTTGTTTCCTCCGCCTTGTTGCGTTGAGGGGCGTGGGTGTTGGCTTTGGCCGCTCGGGCGGTGTGGCCATCGACTAGTCTGGAACGCGGCCTTGGGACCGGTGTGTTGTGTTTTGTGTTTGTATCGGTTTTCGGCCGGTTTTCCTTATAAACTGGTCAATTCTTTTCTTCTATATCAATGAAAAGGCAATTTGCCCCGCTTCAAAAAAAATGTTGAGAATAGGGAAAAAGGACTTTGTAAAAGTATAGTTGCTAAATGTTACTTATAAGATACTATTAAAAACTAAAGAAAATTTATGAAGGACGATAAATTCATTGTTAAAAATAAAGACGTGCAAATATATTAAATAAAAGCTAGTTATATATATTATTAAAATATAAGAGAGAATATATTTTATTAAAAATTTAATGAAAGCTAGTTATAATTTTTTTAGTAAAAATTGATTTTTTTTTTAAATGAGAAAACTATGCCGTCGGCGTAGACGGTAAAAAGGTCTATGCCTTCGGGCTAGAACGCCGACAGCGTCGGTGTAGCCTATACCGACAGGAAACAATAGATACGCCGACGGCCAGCTGCTGTCGGCGGATGAACTTTTTCCCATAGTAAGACCAAAATCGTTTTTAATGTCTATTTATGACACTAGTAGAAAACTGATATTTAGTACCGGTCCTGTCCGTGAGGACCTTTAGTACCGGTTTTGCAACCGGTACTGCGCAACCGGGACTAAAACTCCGGAGCATTAGTACCGATTGTTTATAGACCGGTACTAAAGGGTCTCCACGTGGGTGCGGAACAGCGATTCGTGTGGAAAACCTTTAGTACCGGTCGGTGAATTTTTCTGAAAAAACAATAAAAAAAATAGAATTTTGAAATTTCTCACTTAGCCACACACTTAACTATCCACTAACCCACACACTTAATCTCAAGTCAAACTATTTATTCTAGTCAAATTTTAGGTTCCTTTCAAATTAGATACTAAGAGAGAACTGAGAACTTACTGATATTACTATCTTATCAATCGTATTAACCACTCGGTCATGATGATACACTTTGTCATTGCTTGTATTATAAAATTTTACTTGAATAAACAAAAATGATTATATAATAATATTGAAATAAATAATGATAAAATAAATATTATTTTATTTTTGCCTTTTTCATTTAGTATGAAATAATTCGTACCTTTAAATCCTTAAATCGGAATTTAACAAATAAAATGTCTAAATTGATCAAAAAAATTAGAGGAATCCAAATATGACATCCAAATCATCTTTTGCATTACAGAAATATCGATAGCCATGGTGACCATTTTGATCGTTTTTACGAAAAAATGAAATAAAACGATGAACACCTCAAAAAATGATATCCTTTGGCATTGGGTTCTTATATGTGTATTAGTTGCCATTAAAAATGATAAACTTGATTTTTGACAAAAAAAGTCTTCACAAAAAGGTGTATCATCTATAAACATCTAGAAGTTTCAAGCCAAATGATCAAGTTATGGTTATTTCCACGGCATAGTTTGCGATAAAGATCTCATATTCCACAAATAGGTGCATATTGGTATAAGAAACAATCATGTCAAAGGGATTCTTGAAATTATTTTCATAAATATCATTTTCCATTTTTTAAGTGCGAAAAATGACTTTTTTTGTGAACAAAGTACAAAAATATGATGCAAAATGGCACCCATTTAATTTTCATGGAAACTAGTACACATATGATGGATAATCCCCAAGTATTAGGTTTTTCCTTAATTTCTACCTAATTTCGCCTAGTTAAATGAGTTTATGCCAATTATTCGAAAGTAATTCAAATTTGAACTACAACTGTTTGATAGTTTGGTCTGAATCTTTAGAAAAAATCATTTTAAGGTGCACAACTATTGGTTATATCACAGAAACATTGATAATTCTGGAAAATCTTACCTCTTTCGATGAATAGTCATGGTGACCGTTTTGATCGTTTTTACGAAAAAATGAAATAAAACGATGAACAGCTCAAAAATGATATCCTTTGGTATGGGGTCCTTATATGTGTATTAGTTGCCATGAAAAATAATAAACTTGATGTTTAACAAAAATTGCAAAAAAAGTCTTCACAAAAATGTGTATCGTCTATAAACATCAAAAAGTTTCAAGCCAAATGAAGTTATGGTCATTTTCACGGCATAGTTTGTGATAAAGATCTCATATTTCACAAATAGGTGCATATTGGTATAAGAAACAATCATGCCGAAGGGATTCTTGAAATTATTTTCATAAATTTCATTTTCCATTTTTTAAGTGCGAAAAATGACTTTTTTTGTGAACAAAGTACAATAAATATGATGCAAAATGGCACCCATTTAATTTTCATGGAAACTAGTACACATATGATGGATAATCCCCAAGTATTAGGTTTTTCCTTGATTTTTACCTAATTTCTCCTAGTTAAATGAGTTTATGCCAATTATTCGAAAGTAATTCAAATTTGAACTACAACTGTTTGATAGTTTGGTCTGAATCTTTAGAAAAAATCATTTTAAGGTGCACAACTATTGGTTATATCACAGAAACATTGATAATTCTGGAAAATCTTACCTCTTTCGATGAATAGTCAATGTGACCGTTTTGATCGTTTTTACGAAAAAATGAAATAAAACGATGAACAGCTCAAAAATGATATCCTTTGGCATGGGGTCCTTATATGTGTATTAGTTGCCATGAAAAATGATAAACTTGATTTTTAACAAAAATTGCAAAAAAAGTCTTCACAAAAAGGTGTATCATCTATAAACATCTAGAAGTTTCAAACCAAATGATCAAGTTATGGTCATTTTCACGGCATAGTTTGTGATAAAGATCTCATATTCCACAAATAGGTGCATATTGGTATAAGAAACAATCATGCCGAAGGGATTCTTGAAATTATTTTCATAAATATCATTTTCCATTTTTTAAATGTGAAAAATGACTTTTTTTTGTGAACAAAGTACAAAAAATATGATGCAAAATGGCACCCATTTAATTTTCATGTAAACTAGTACACATATGATGGATAATCTCCAAGTATTAGATTTTTCCTTGATTTCTACCTAATTTCGCCTAGTTAAATGAGTTTATGCCGATTATTCGAAAATAATTCAAATTTGAACTACAACTGTTTGATAGTTTGGTCTGAATATTTAGGAAAAATCATTTTAAGGTGCACAACTATTGGTTATATCACAGAAACATTGATAATTCTAGAAAATCTTACCTTTTTCGATGAATAGTCATCGCGACCGCTTTGATCGTTCTTACGAAAAAATGAAATAAAGTGATAAACACCTCAAAGAAGGAAATCCTTTGGCATGGGGTCCTTATATGTGTACTAGTTGCCATGAAAATGATCACGTTATGCCAATTATTCGAAAAATGAAAATGATCAAGTTGCTGAAGGGATTTTTGAAAAAAGTCTTCACAAAAAGGTCTATCATCTATAAGTTTCAAGCCAAATGATCAAGTTATGGTCATTTCCACGGCATAGTTTGTGATAAATATCTCATATTCCACAAATAGGTGCATATTGGTATAAGAAACAATCATGCCGAAGGGATTCTGGAAATTATTTTCATAAATATCATTTTCCATTTTTTAAGTACGAAAAATGACTTTTTTGTGAACAAAGTACAAAAAATATGATGCAAAATGGCACCCATCTAATTTCCACAAAGAGTAGTACACATTTGATGGGAAATTCCAAAATATTATAAGTGTTATTGATTTCTACCTAATTTCGCCTACTTAAATGAGTTTATGTGGATTTTTTAAAAATAATTCAAAACATGGAATTTATTGCCGAAACCTTTAGTACCGGTATGTGTCACGAACCGGTACTAAAGGTTTTGGCTCGGGCCCAGGCTGACGCAAAACCTTTAGTACCGGTTCGTGTCACGGACCGGTACTAATGCCCCCGCCCGAACTAACCGTTGAGACCGGTACTAATGCCACATTAGTACCGGCCTCCAAACCGGCCGGGACTAATGCTCTGGACGAAAGGTCCGTTTTCTACTAGTGTGAGCCAAATTTTCTGTACCTAAAAATACAAAGTACTTTTACACGTTAATAAAATTCATCTTTACGTATCAGAACAGAAAAACTGAATTTTTACACCTTTGAATACATTATATATATTTAAAAGACTTTAACTAAAACTTATATGCAACATATTTTGTGGAGGAGGGAGCACGTACAGACATATATTCCTTCACTACTGTCTTCGATCTGTGTGATCAAATTCTTTGGAGAATTGCTGAACAGAATACAAAGCTACTTTCATGATGAGAATACGCAAATGAATCGAGAAACCATACAAAAGGTTACGACTCTTTTAGATAATATATACCAGTTTCCCATTAGCAGCAGAAACTGAGAATGGTTTATTATTTCAATATTGAACGTAGTTACAACTCTTTTTGATGACTTGGGCCACTATGTCAGCACTTATTTTCTTGCCCGTCCTAGAGGAACGAGCTAAGGATCTATTAGTAGAATTATTCGTTTCCTGAAAATCCAACATAAACCTTTTTGATGTGACTAATCTTGCTCTCGTGTACCTCCCATTCTTCTTTTGACTGAAACTTCTCAATAAAATCATCGGCCGTGCTCTCGAGGTGCAATGCTGCGAGGTTGTGGAGGAACTCAACACCTTGAGGCAGCTCCTTCAGTGCCGGACAACCTGTTACCGTAAGACGGACCAGGTTGGCCATAGAGCCTTCTTCTATCTCAATGCGTCTGAGTTGTGGTGCACCGTGTATCAGAAGTGTCTGAAGTTTAGGAAATGATCCTGCAGAAAACAACATGATCTCACCTTGAAATGCATGCAGAATACAGAGCGATAACAAACGATCTGATCGGAGGTAGCAGAAGAGATCTTGGTTGATCATTGAGAACCATAGATGGAAATGGGTGATGTTCTCAAGGCACTGAACTGATATGAAGAGGTTACGCGCTGTGGTCTTCTCCAGCAGACCCCCAACCTCGAGCTTCTGAATTGTTTGAGGCAGTTGAACAGATGGAAGCTGCAGCACTTCCTCACCTTTCGAGGAGACCAACAAATGTTGAAGGTTACACAACTTGGAGATAGCACTGCACAACCTTGCAGATTGACCTGATCTTACGTCTGTAATGCCAAGCGTCCTTAGCTCGGACAAACATGCAATGTTCTGCAACATTTCGTCATTTGCTTCGAGATTCTGAAGAGTTTGCAGACTAGTGGAATGCCATTTGCCCCGGGGAGCAGTTGTACCAGTGAATACCATGACATTGCTTGCAGTGCCATCGATTCCAGATGCGAACAGGTGCCTCAGCTTCCGGAGCTTTGTCATTTCTTCGGGCAGTGTTGTAATTCTTGTGTTGTAAGCATCCAACACCTCTAAGTTCTGTAACTTTTTTATTTCTTTAGGAAGCACATCAATTTCGGTTCCTCGCAGACCGAGATATCGCAGATTAAACAAACTAAACACTTGAAGGGGTATACTTCTAACCGGAGTTCCCTCTAGGTCTAAAACTGACAAAAGCTTGAGTGTCATGAATAAAGCACTTAGGGCGTCCATAGGGACACATTTGTCAAATACAAGTATCGAGCGCACGTGTGTCAGCTCATGTACTGGAAGCACAGAATCAGCACTCTGAATTGACATCCTTCGTGCTTTGCCTAGTAAAGAGGTTGTCTTTGAGCTTTCATAAACGACGGAAAACATCTCCTCTTTTGATTTTGACAGAGCAAGAACACGGATCACATCGTGCATTCGACATTCGCGTACACGCCCAAATTCATTTCTCTTAGTTACTTGTAGCAGGCACCGGCTAACTAGCTCATTCAGGTAATCCTCGGCAATCTCTTCCTCTGTTCTTGTTTCACTCCTCCTAACGAATCCCTCTGACACCCATAATCTGATTAGCTTCTTCCTTCTGATCCTGTAGCCCTCTGGGAACAAACAACAGAATAAGAAACAGTTCTTCAGATTGTTTGAGAGATCCTCCAGGCTAACCTTCAAAATGAGGTTCATATCAAGGATTGAATTGCTCGTCAGCTGCAACTCAATATCTTTATGCACCTTCTCCCATTCATAACAAGTCTGCCTTCTGAAGGACAAGAGGCGTCCTATGCACACGATAGCTATCGGCAAGCCGTCACAACTCTCCACGATTTTATGACCCCACACTTCCAGTTCTCTAGGACAAGTTTTATCTTCCATTTTCCAAAATGCTTCTTTGCAGAACAAATCCCATGAATGCTCACTTTCCAATGGTCTAAGGTCAATTATGTAGTTCTCTTTTGCTACGGATGCTACATCATGGATCCTTGAAGTAAGCAATACCTTACTGGAACCATCTCCCCCAGCAAATGCATCACGAATTTCAAACCAAACATTAGCATCCCATAGGTCATCCAAGATGAGGACATACCTTCTGCCGTGCAGATAACTTTGCATCATGTCAACTAGGCTTTCACGGTCCATGGAGTCAATGCCTTCGCATAGAGTCACATTATGATCCTTCTTGCAGAACTTTTTCAATATCTGTCTTAGCAGATCAACAGGCCTACAGTGTTGTGAAACTGTAACGAATGCATGTCTCTCAAATCTTTCCTTAATAATTTTGTAAACATGAGTTACAAGGGTAGTCTTTCCAACTCCACCCATGCCCCACACAGAGATCACTGTGTGATGCTGTTTATCATCTGTTAGCCACCCAATCAGCAAGTCCCTGTTACGCTCAATCCCAACCAGGCAATTAGCTGTTCCAAGGCCAGCAGAGTCTGGTGATCCCAATTTTTTATCTTCTGCTTGAGGTTTTTGTACCATGATAGTTCCTTCTGTACTGAATATCTTCACTCTTTCTACGGCAGTTTTCAAGCTAGCTTTGATTCGGTGAAGGCGAAAGGCAAGGCGATGCCATGTCCTGACGTGCCTGAGCCTCCGTATCGCTCTTGTAGCAGCTCCACCATGATCATCGCAAAACTTGTAGCTGAACTCATCAACAACATCCTCGATGCAAAAAGAGAGGGTCCGTACCTTCCTAACAAATGTTGCCATCGATTCGTCGCGGTCCCTGAGCCTCTCAGAGACCTGTAAGAAGGACTGCATGCACTCCAGCTCATCCTTAATTTCCTCCATTTCGCTGAAGAGCCTTCTCAAAGCAGACACTTCGTGGGCGATGCATGATCCACCAAACGTTGTCGCCTGAGTCGCTAAGGCGACTCCTAGCTTGACCATCAGTGAGGCAATGATGCCTTCCGCCATGCCTAAACGCAGCGAGTGGTTCTTAGGAATTCCTCCAATGTACCCTGGTAGGAGTAGAAACGCAGTTATGCTTAGGTCAAGGTTAATAGCACACCATCTTTGACTTGGAGCTCATAGTACTTTAAGATAAAACTGGAATAAAGCTGGCACGATTTATCTTCCATTTTTCGAAAAGATTGGTTTTTCTAAGCAGGTGACCTACACACCCACTACCTTTTTGATATTTTGGGCGTTTCAAAATTTTGAAAAAAAAAATCTAGACACTCTGGTACAAAACTTATGTTAACTTGTAAAGTTTGAGGTTAATATGTTCTGCTATTTAAGAGAAACAAAAAAGATAAAATTTGATGAATTTATATTGACACAAATTCGGCATCTCTTGTTATTTTGTATAGGTCATATACTATAAGGTATTCACCTGATTATCTTCTTTTGACATAGTATAATGTTGTACCAAACTCATATTTTTTCTTAGAATGTTTTGTTGTAATTTGGTATCATAAAAAAAAAATCAGTGGGTGTGTAGGTGCCATGGTGCTCAGCTACAGCTTTCTCTTTTCGAGAATGCTTCTCAACAGAACAAATCACATGAATGTTTGTTTTCTAATAGTCCGAGATCAATGTTCTTGCTACCTAAACACGCTTCAGGCTATAATCTGAACCTATCAGACTTCAGTAACATAAGTTACCAAAATTCAGATTAAGGAGTACATAAACAAAGCTCTAGATAGTAAAAATCGATGCGACTGTGCATGATTAGTCGCCATTAAGCCAATTGTTCAGATGAGCAGTGACAATCAGAAGTCAGATCTGTGCGGAGTGATCTAGCACATTGCTACTAGCAACAGCACTGCAACCTTACGTATATATTCAGACTAAGGAAAATTATATACAGTAGTAGACGGCAAGAAAACAGAGGACATATATATATAGGAAACTCACGTCCGTCGATCCGCTGCCTCCAGATACCTCTACGCCGCCGCTATGCCGCGGAGTTGCTCACCGAGATCCAGTGCCTCTCCATGGAATAGGAGCAGGAAGAGTGCTACGCCTCAAAGCACGAGTCAAAGATCAATGCCGCGCTGCAGCTTCCTTCTCTTGTGTGTGTGGATACACGCTACTTGGTGCGAACCCGCGGCTGCGGCTGCTGCTGCTGCTGCTGCTTTTACCCACACAGTCGTCGCTGTACGCGTCTCGGAAAACATGTCTACACCGCAAGACGGCAAGAGGCTACCCCCGCAGCATGTTGGACGGCTGCCCCAGCTCCCTAGTTGGGTTGGGAAAATATCCCATGAAAAAATAACTTTTGAAAACAGGCGAAAATTAGAAATTATCACATTCAAAAGTTTTAGAAAACTCTTAAAAAAATATTCGTTAGGTTGGAAAGCCGAGGTTCTATGAACATGCAAATTTAGAAAATGAAATTTAAATTCTTTTAGGAGATACAAAAAAGAAATTCAACAATGAATAATGAGTAGTAACTTTTGCGATATGCTACTCCTCTGTCCCGGAAAAAAATGTCATTAAAATAAATGTATCTAGAAATAATATTTTAGTACAAGAACATCCATTTTAGCGACATCCTTTTTCGTCCGGAGGGCTATTCATTGATGAATTTTCATTTCTAAATTTTCATTTTTATAACTCTTGTACGTGTAGTGTGGTAGTTGGGCCTACCCATCCTATTTATCACATGATCTATGGGTCTTGTCTTGTTCGTTCTCTTCAAGGAGAGAAATCCTTTCTCGAGGAGTTCAAGTATTGGATATTTTCTCTGTATCAAAATATAAAACGTTTTGATAGCTTAAATTTTGCTACCAATATATTTTACATTTTATTACTCACGAAGTACATTGGTGGGGGAGATAGTCTTCCTTACTTTTCTAAGTAAGCCCTTGATCGAGCAGTTCATCTGAAAGCATTTGACCCTTCAGATCAATGCTTGAGTTATTTTACTTGATTCGTCAAGATAGATGGAATCATGCTCTGTAGTTGAATTTGCAATTTTTTGCATGTTTGTAAATTTCCAACATGATGCATTGTCTTGAGAATTTTAGAACTTTTAAACATGATTTTTTCATGTTTTCACCGCTTTTCACTTAAAGTTAATTTACACTGGATACTTTATTGGTTGGGTTTGGATGCTCTAAAACTGCTCATACTGCTGCCCGAAACCCGCCTCTGGCTGACAAAGGATGTACCAACCTATGCCTAAGAGCATCTCCACTGCATCCCCCAAATTTATCCTGCACCCCTATATTGTGCCTATTTTAATGGGTGTGAGACACATGCGCGGCACAATAGGGTGTTGTATGCCAAAAGATTCAAAGAGTTCTTTTTCGAACAAATCATATCAAAATATTCAAATTTCATTCAAACTCAATGGTTTTTACACGAAATTGACAGAAATTTGACCAAACTTGACCCTAACTCGACGACATCTACTCACCGCTGGAGATGTAGATGATGTCAGTGTTGTAGTATTTTGGCTTGGGCTGCATTGACGGGCATGTCTGCTCCTACTCCACAACACCGTCGTTGGCTTTGATTTGATCGCCTCCTTCACCATGGTGCTGCGGCACCCTCATTGAATGTTTGTTGTGGCTCCATCAATGTGCACATCGTTAGTCAGAAGCGGGGCAGTCCTCCGAATCAAGAGGGTGTCGCGGCGGCGAATGAGGCTCACTCGCGGAGAGCAAGAGCGTCGTGGTTTTCCCTGGCGAGTCATGTCCGACGGGGTCCCATAAACGCGGTGGAACGCTCCAATTGCGGTGACCCAACATAGCACTACATATTGTAGAGCATAAGTCGTTGACCTAATAGTCATGGAAGACCTTATCCGCCAATATTACATCCCTTGGAGTATTACAACGGAAACATTGTTGGTCGAACTCTTACACTTTATTGCACACTGCTAAAAGTTACAATTCAGAAATGTATAAAACTCAACTTCCTCCTTAGTCAGTTGGGGAAGATGAAACTAACGGTAATCAACTCAGGTGAAACAAACGGCGACCAGAAGCAAGTTTATTTGTTCGAAAAACAGTGCATATCAACAGGCTTAAGTCGTAGACAAGGAAGATGCAGACTTTATTCATTGTGTGGCTACAAAACTAAGTACAAATCTATATCCACGAGTTATAGGAGGTCTCGACCGGAGATTATAGATGTGGATCTAGGTTTAGGTTTTACAGAGTGGTACGAGAAAAGCTTCCTCGTCTAATGAATGTGGCGGTCTTGATGAAGTTCGACTTGGTAAGGTGCACTGCATTGATCTCTTATGTCTTAGTCGAGACCAAAATTACTTACTTTTCACCTTTTCTTCTGTGATGATCTGCCTCTTCCAGCCCCCGAGGGTGTGTGGTCATTATGTGATGGTCGGACGCCTTGTAAACAATCAGAACCTTCCTTGTGTCTTTTTTTGCGGCAGTTAGTGACAGAGGTTGGGTAACTTGAGAAAGTGTATAGAAGAAAGGAAATGTAGGGGAGGTGGGGTTGCTGTGAACTCCCATTTCTCTCCCGGCGCTCGAACCCTACCCTTCCCTCCCCGCACCCACGCCGCCCCGCGGCGGCCGGTGCGGCCCCTCCCCTTCCAAGACTATTTCGAGGAAAGGAAATGTAGGGATGAACATGGTTTACTCTTTTTTTGTCCTTATTCCGGTGGTCGGAGATGAAGGGTGGAACCCCTAGGCTTGACCATCTATGGATAAAACTTTCGCTAAAGAATGACGGTGGCTTTGGTATTACCTAAAGTATGTAACTGAACTGAAAGTATGTAATGGACTGGGATTCTTCAACAATGGCACTTAATCTACGCGCACAACTTTTTTTCAAAATATTTAAACATTTACAAAATTGTTTTTCCAACCGGGAGCATATGCTCCCGGGAGCATCCGAGCATTTTCCCACATAAGATCCCCTTCCTTTCATAGGAGGAAACTACATAAACCAGCTACTCTGATAGCAACTTCTTGAACAAATTAATTCTTAGCTTTACACGACATTATCTATTGGAACAATAACTCAATAAGAGATGCTATCATTCTACAGAACAAAAAGGGCGAATCATGGTACCTCTTGAGTGTCCCTGCTGAAAGTTACAGGCCTGTTGTCATTGTTTTCTAGAGTGATATGCTTGAAGAGCCGATTCGGAATGTCCTTTATAATGTGCCAAACTACAGGGAAAAAGCCATTCCATTTATTTTGTTGCCAGAAGTCCATGGTCTTCTTGAAATCAACAGGACCTAACATCTCAGCCATTCCTATGAACTGCCCACTGGTATTAACCTGAAACATAGAATACAATTAAATGACCTGTTTTAAAATTTTCCAATTTGATAAGATAGAGCTCAGCTGGGGGCTGGGGCATGAAGCTTCACTGCCGTTGCCTCCCATCCCAAGTGCTCCTCCGATCCTCATTCAAGCGCGCACAGCTCAGCAACAACTGTTCTACTACTTCAACTTGCGTGTTACTACCGCGCGCCACCATTCATTCATTCATTCGCATCGGTCCACAGGTTCCCCCGGCGTACGGGCAACCGCTTCAACTTTCACGGCGAAGATCCGTCATGAACAGAACAGACTGCCGTGGTCACGCCGGCCGCGCAGTGAATCGCCCGTGGCCCAGCAGTGACGATCGATCGACCGGTTCGTACGGGCAGGGGCAGCAGCGGCGCCCTCACGCCCGGCCCCGGCGTGGTGGCGGTGCCCTCGCGCCCGGGTGCAGAGCAACTTTCACGATCCTCATTCAAAGTCCACGGCAGGGAGGGGGTTGTGAATTACCCCACACCAGTTATTAAGGGTTTCGCGCAAGATCGATCGATGCCACTCTTATATTACTCCTAACCCTCCGTTCTTACTAAATCTGAGTCAATTAATTCAGAATGGAGGGAGTACCTCCAATTCAGAAAGATTGCCGTGAACGTAGCATGTGAAACGTACGTGTATAGGTCAACATATACATGCAAAAAAATTGTCCGAACTTTTTGACATTTCAAATGTGTTAAAAAATGTATTTTAAAAAGCAGGAGCATATGCTCAATTGTCTACTTTTACTTCGCTATTAGAGTTCAAAGTTCAACATGGTTTGCATCTTCAATCATCTAATCTAAAAATGCTAAAAAATATAGAAGCGTCGTCTCTCTCATCAACATGTGATCTTGTTATCAAACTATTGGCTGCACCGGTTATATATCAATCATGACATGCGTCCTCTCCCTCTCCCTGTTCTTCCTCTATCTCTTCCCTTCCCTCTCTCCGCAGCCTCCCTCCCTCTCTCCGATGGGTTCCCAGGTCGACGACGACGCGGAACCGCTTGCTCTCCCTCTCCCTGCCCCCTCTCTCCCGTGCCCTTCTCTCTCCCTCTCTCCCTTCTCGTCCATCTCCAGCATAGCCCTAACCCTAGATGAGGAAGGCTGTCTCCCTCTATCCCTCGCTAGGATGGGAACACCGGCTGGACCTCCCTCTATCCCTGCCTAGCCGTGGCCTTCTCTCTTCCCCTCTCCCTCCCTCCATTATTCCTCCACCTGGTCGAGCTCCTGCTCACATTTTCTTAAAAAAAATCTGATTCAAAACTGCAAATTGTTGTGAAGAGTTCTACTAGCAGCTAATTGAAGAGATAAAATTATTATCCATGTGTTGTTTGTATTTCAAAACTATTTAATTTCTAGTTGTGTTATTGTTCTAACTTGATTTCATTTTTAAATTTTATTATGTGTGCAAAGTAATATATCAATGTTTAAATATACACATATAATTCTTTTCATATATGTGACAAGTTTTATGTTGTCCAAACTGAACAAAACAATCAATTCCATACTTTACACGTCCAAACAGGAATTGGAATCATGTGCTACCTTTGATTCCCGACATAAATTCCAGTTACAACCAAACACTGAAATTTGAATTGGAGCTCAATTTTTTTCCAGCAATTCCATACTTTACATGTCCAAACAGGAATTGGAATCATGTGCTACCTTTGATTCCCGACGTAAATTCCAGTTACAACCAAACACTGAAATTTGAATTGGAGCCCAATTCCTTTCCAGTTGGAAAATGGAATTGCTAACCCAATTCAATTCCAAGAAAACTTTGCTACATCCAAACACAGTGTTATGGATCAAGTGGGTAGACAAAGGAATAACCAAGCGGGTAGACAAAGCGATAACCCGCAAAAGAAAGATGAAACTTCCGTTCTGTTAAAACTAAAGTCATTACGGTCATTCCACATAGCCCAAAGTAAATCACTTACTCCTACTCGAATTTGTACTTTATCCTTTTTTACAACACCCGATCAACCATTTCCCAAACAGATTTGTAATGTTGGCGGGAGGTTGTAAATTATAAGTCATACACACAATATGCCAAATATTTTTTACAAATAGGAAGTCACTTCTTTGTCCCACATCACTAAAAGTCTGACCGCCCATCCCAGAGGGTTTAGGTCAGTCATCACCCTAACTCCTTGGAGATATGGAAGGAACGAAACGCTAGGGTCTTCAACAAACCCTCCTTCACAAGATCAAAGAGTTTTTCTTTTGGCCTAGACTGTCCCATGCTTGCTTCTCCTATATCAATATAAAAGACAAAGTTTTGCCTCGTTTCAAAAAAAAAAGAAACATGTGTCAAATCGGATGTTTATTAACTGTGGCCGAATCAAATGTGTCTAGACACATCCTGTCTAGATATATCAAATTCAGCGATAATTAATATGGATCGAAGCGAGTAGCTCTCCTTTGTGAAAAGCTACAAATTAACATTGCCATTAAACCAGTTTTTTGAATATCCAAAAAGAATTATAGAACACAGCAGGAAACCAGTCTGCCGGAGTCATGTTCTTTTCAATGAGCATAATAGCTTCATGCACCTCCTTCTCGTTGAATTCTGCTGTTAGGATGAGATTTTGTTCCGAAGATAAACATGGAATGTCATGCGTTTCAGATTCTATCATGGAAAAAATATTCTGCTTGGGCAGTCCGAAAAGCCGCTTATAGTATTTCGAAATATATACTCACACATTTCCATCTGGAACTATCGTAACTATATCTTGATCTAGTAGGAAGATTTTTTTCTCTTATGTTTGCTATTAGCGATTAAATGAAAGTACTTAGTATTATTGCCACCTAACTGGCGTTAAGCGCTGATTCACACGAAAACAAGATTGCCAGTGTATTAAAAGAAGGGAGATGTACGATACCTTAGTTTTGTCGTCATGATGCTTCCTTGATGATTGATCGATACATCTGGAATCCCAGGCAGATGAAATCTTGACTTCAGCATCTGGCCAGGTCTCGTTGCATAATTTGGACCAGATTCCAGGCTGCGTCGTCAGTCAGTCAGTCGGTGTTAAAACTCCATGGCTAGCAAGAATTCGGCAACCATGCCGTTTAACTTTGTGGCTACTTCTACATATACTTCGTGTGTGTGTCGCAGTGTGTGCAGGTTAAAACGGTCTGTCGATAACTAATCACTAATGAGCACTTATTTAGTTATTAATCAACCTGTAATCCGTACCATCACAAGACTGCCTTGAGCAGGTTGGTAGGCGCCATCATGTGATGATGGTGATGTGACTCATGCGATGCGAACCCTCTCATTGTCCTCTAAATAAGAGATCTTTAAAGAGCAGGACGGAGAGGAGGATATATGTCTCTTTCTCCAAATCTGCAGACAGATAAACAGACCCGGTTTCAGGAAGAAAGAAAAAAAGGGAGGTTAAACCAGACCGTCAAGTTCCTTTCCATGGTTGCAAGAAACGGGGGGAAACAAAACACAACACGGAAGATTACAGATCGAGATAGCTGCACTGTACTAGTCAAGTAACCATCTCCTGTCCTCTAAACAAGAGATCTTTAAAGAGCAGGACGGAGGAGAAGGATATGTGTCTCTTTCTCCAAATCTGCAGACAGATAAACAGAACCAGTTCCAGGAAAAAAAAAGAGGTGGCCTTAAAGTTCCATTGCATGGTTGCGAGAGAAACGGGGGGAACAAAAAAAGGGCACGGAAGATTACAGCTCGAGATATCAGTACTAGTCAAGTATTAACTATCTCTGGTTAATATTCTGCACTTCTCATCATGTATAAGTTATGTATTGCAGGGAAATGGAAGAGAGCAGCGCAGTGCAGTTGGCATACCTGTAACTGGTATCATGGTATGCATTCTATTTCACTCTTTTCAGCTCACAGGTTCCATGGCAGCAAGTGAATGAAAAGAGAGCAACCTACAACTGTGGTGGTAGCTGCGCTACTTTAGGTCTCACTCTTTTCATGTGTGTTAATTAGTATTATTATGCTGCACAATACACAGAGGCAGTTGCTGGTGGCCATAAATAATGTTCGTTTGCTTTCCATTTAAAAGTTGCTTTTGCTTTTGTACCGTAGTAAGTACTTTCAAGTGAGCACCGCTCAATGGATAAGAGGGTTCTATACCAGCATTGTACTACCAAGCCCAGGTATACGCTAATCCTAGCTAAGGAGTATCTTCCACTACAAAAAAAAGTCAAGGAGTATCTTATAGGATGGGCAGTATCTTCCCTAACCAAATGAAGAACACAGCATTTAATATCATTCACTCTCTTGTTATGGACATCAATGGTGCTTTGTTTAGTGCTATTGATTAATTCAAGAATAGGTCAACACAATTGGTTTTTTTTTTTTTGAATTTAGGTCAACACAATTGGTTAATTCAAGTCTGTTCGGCTTTTAGTTTGCACTGATGAACTGGACTAAGAATAAAAAGTAACAAGCCAATAACGTGATGCCATGCATAACCTTCATTTGAAGCATGGCCTCGGAGTTCAAGTCGCCAGGAGATTTGTCAGCATATATTTCCTGCAAACGGTACGTCAAGATGACAGAGCACACGCTTTCAGCAACAGGTATATAAAATTAGCACCATACTACAGTTTCTACAGCTGCCTTTTTTCTATGGAATAACTGGCATTCATACACGGCAGCGTCTACTACAGAGCAGGACTGTCGCCATTTAGAAATGCAGCATACATATTTATTGCAAAAAATAAAGAAACTACAGAGCTGGCCTAACCAATTGGCAGAAGAAGAGCACAGAAAAATAGTATAAGAAAATGAGAGAGAGAGAGGGACGACAGTCATTCTTGTAAATGAAGGGGGTGGTGGTGTGGGCACCTTCGTCGCAGCCTTGCATTGGTTGGTTGGTTGATGAAGCCCATAAATCACAGTTGTACCGGAGCAGTGCTCCCTCTGCATTGAATGGCATTACTGCAGCTGGTGAGCTGCCTTCAATGCACACACGATACTCTATTGGCTTCCAACCCTGCGCCGTCTACATAAACGGGTTCAAGTCCGGCGGACGAGCTCGAGAGCTAGCTGGAAGTGGACAGTAGAGCCACTGGAAGGAAGAAAGGGGAGCAAGCTTTTTAGGTTGGCAGGTGCTTTCTCAGGTCCAATGGCTTCGAGCAAGGGAGTGCTGGCCATGTCCTTCTTCAAGGTCATAGTAAGCCTCTGCTTCTTCAGATTATCCCAAGGTGCGGGCCTCTCCCATTTCTATCTTGTTTCTTAAGCATTTTTGCTCCCCATCCAAACACATCTGCGTCACCTTTCAAATGAAAGACTTGCGTTGATGGGAGATTAGGCCCTTAGAAATGCTCCAATTATGTTTCTCAGCCTCTGTTTTCAAAATGCTGCAGCTCTGTTTCTCAGCTTCTGTTTTCCTTCTTTCGCCTAGTCACTTGCTCATTCAGCGGACTTCGCTCCTCGGACATTTTGGTTCCAGTCGCTGTCTTCTCGGAGCACGTTCTCCTTTTTCTGTAGCAGAAGGCCCATTAAAAATAAAATATATAAAGAAATGGACAAAGAATGTGCTAATATAAAAAGGTGTACCTGTTAATCCGGTATTCCAGTCCTAGACAGCATAAGACCAGATCCTTGATGAATAGTTTAATAAGTACATTAGCTCACCTAGACTGGGGCATTCTTTCCCAAAAAGATAAAGCTAGGCTAAAACTCGCAAACTTGAGAGCCCAAAACGAAGCGGGCAGTGACAACAGTGTGGAACACTTGTACCTGCAGGCAAAGGCACGGCCAAGCAGCCATTCACCTTGAGGAATCTCCCTCCCCTCCAGAAGGCAAGCAGCTACCCGGCAATGCGTCACGCGACGTACGACTACATTGTCGTGGGCGGGGGCACCGCCGGGTGTCCCCTGGCGGCGACATTGTCGCTCAAGTATAAGGTGCTCCTTCTGGAGAGGGGTGGATCCCCTTATGGCAACCGCAACATCTCGTACATGGAGAACTTCCACATTGGCCTTAGCAACACTGCGCCGGACTCTTCGTCTCAGGCCTTTGTCTCCACCGATGGCGTCATCAACGCCCGGGCAAGGGTGCTGGGCGGTGGTACCTGCATCAACGCCGGCTTCTACAGCCGGGCCAGCTCAAGGTGCGGAATGCATAGTTATGTTGCATATTTTCTCAGTGTCTTCACTCTGCATCAGAACACAGAGATTTTAAAATAGAAAAATAATTGTTTACTGCGGTGTTAACACATACCAAGCGAGTACAGTGAGATTTTCAGCCTTCCCCTACCCATCGTGGTCTCAACAATCTTCAGGAGTGAGGACTTGGATTTTTCTTACTTTAGAGGCAAACAGATAAATACAGTGTCTGACCGAAATCAGGTTAGCTTAGGTATAAAATGTCATGTCATTATTCAGTATAAGCAGCATAAAACCCTGTCACTTTCAGGCCAGTAAATGTCAGATCTAGGGTAAATGCAGAGCAGTGATAGCACCAGGAGAAAATAAATGTAAAGATTGGTTGAGTGCTGCCACCTGGCAATGTATGCTGCTATAGCTGACTCCCAGAGTATGCAGACTGCCGAAATGGGCAGCAAGAGCAACTGTTCTTAAGCATCTTTCATTAACTTTCTTTTACAGCATTATACATAATTAAACAGAAGCCTAAGCACCTCAAATATGTCCTGAAAGGAGTAAGTAACCCACCAAGAGGCAAGTAAAGGAATTTATCTTCTGCTTACTATACCCAACACTGCACTAGTATTTTGATTCACAATTTGGCACTGATTCTAGTTTTGGTTACTATAGTGCGGTTGTAAAATTGGCAATGTTTCCATCCATGAGCATGCGTACATATGAGCACTTGTGGGCAACTTGATAGCAGAAAGAAAAACAAGCAGATGCTGCATTAATTTGCATTTAAGTGGCCCAGCTCTGTAGTACTCTACAGAGAAGTAACTGATCTGACAGTACCATGTGCTTTGTTTCTCTCAGACTCAGATTTTTCAAGCTGGAATTAAAATTGTAAGCTATATATATTACATAAGGAGCCCAGGCCGAAGGGGGGCAACGAAATAAAATCACATGGGCCTATCAATAATACGTTGATGCCATGGCAACTATGTTAGCTAAGCAAAGACTGACAAATGACCAAACCCCAGCGCAGATCATGCAACTTACAGTTTGAACCAAGAGTTAGGTTTGTGAGATGTATCAAATTAGCAGAACCATATCCATGAAAATGAATCAGAAAACATTCGTAATTGGTAATGATGCTACAGTCTTAAAGAAGAGAATATATATATCATGCTGAGATTCCATAAGGTAACTAAATTATTGCAACTTGATAGTTACTAACCTTGTGTTTGTTGGACCAACAGCTTCGTGCAGGATGTTGGGTGGGAAGCAGATCTGGTGAATGAGTCCTACCCTTGGGTAGAGGATAAGGTTGTCCAGTGGCCTAAGATTGCGCCTTGGCAGGCTGCACTGAGGGATGGGCTTGTTGAAGCAGGTGTATCCCCTTTCAATGGGTACACCTATGATCATGTTTCCGGGACCAAGGTTGGTGGCACCATATTTGACGCGAATGGCCATCGCCACACAGCAGCCGACTTACTTGCAGCTGGAGATCCTAACAACCTGAGGGTTCTACTTCATGCTAGTGTGCACAAGATAGTGTTCAACACGCGACAAGGTATAGCGAAGCACCTAAGAGCTTTATTCTCTTCCAAAACAGTATCACGGTCTTTACAGGAATGTCTACAGCAGAAGAGTGGATACCACACAGTCATCATGTACCCTTCCTAAGAACCTATATTTTGATGCAGGACGACTAAAACCAAGGGCTATCGGAGTACAATTTGCCGATGAGGACGGGAGACTCCACCAGGCACTACTCAACAACAACAAAGATAGTGAAATAATTGTCTCTTCTGGTGCAATTGGCAGTCCCCATCTGCTGCTCCTTAGTGGCATTGGGCCCAAGAATGATCTAAAGAAGCATAACATTCCTGTAGTTCTCCACAACAAGCATGTGGGAAAAGGAATGGCGGACAACCCCATGAACTCCATATTCATACCTACAAAAAGCCCCCCTCGGCAGTCACTCATTGAGACTGTTGGAATAACTGAAGCCGGTGTTTTCATTGAGGCTAGCAGTGGTTTTGGCCAGTCACCAGATAGCATCCACTGCCACCATGGAATCATGTCCGCTGAGGTTTGGCATCCATCGTACTTGCGTACTACTTCTACATTCATAATTTCACCTCAAGGTTGCACTGTGTGAAGCTTATTCCTTTACAAGGTCTAAACTTTGAGCGAAAGCATGATAACTTCAGTAGGGGGAAAACATTCTAAAGTGTGTACAGCAACACATAGTCATGTCATTCGGAATACAAATCCAGCAGCATCCATTTATTACTAATGTGTATGCATATGCACATCAATGTATGTTTCGATAAATACTAGTCTTTTTAAGACTAGCCATCGTGGGAGTAACATAGGTAGTAACATGCATCCTCATGCAATGCCAACTAGGCATATTGGTACATGGCATGGTATTTAATGAGGAAGAGATGATGTTGCCAACATATTATGTTACCATCACATAGCGTTTTCCAAGAGAAACTGAGTCTTGAGCATAATAAATGAAGCCATCTGTGATACTTTGCACTATGAAGGTATTAACAGACTAGTGTCTCCCCACTATGACCAGCCTAAGTTATAAATCATAACGTCATCATTTCATTCTCACACCTAAGCGTCACAAAATGTAGATGGATCTCATTGCGCATGTTACCATATATTTCAAGAAAAAGTTAAAAGGATCTCATTCTCACACTTTTGATTTTCATGCATTAGGAGTCAAGACGAAACTTGTTGCCTTCGAATTCAACTATAACTATGTTTTCACTGTTTTCATTATTCTGTGAATCTATTCCTTTTTTGCCGTTGTTGGTTCTAATGCACTACCATGCTGCATTCTTACGAAATGCAGATTGGACAGCTGATGACAGTTCCCCCAAAGCAAAGAAGCCTGGAACTAGCCAAGATGTATGCACATAACAAACTCAATCTACCCAAAGAGGTATTCCAAGGTGGTTTTATCCTTGAGAAGATCGACGGTCCACTGTCTACAGGCCATCTTCTCCTTGTAGACACTGATGTCAAGAACAATCCGGCAGTTACGTTTAACTATTTCAGCCATCCACAGGATCTCAGCCGTTGTGTCTATGGTATCAAGACCATTGAAAAAATATTGAAAACAAACCGTTTCGCTCAATTGACTCCTGATGCTGCTGGATATCAAATGGAAAGGGTGCTCAACATGAGTGTACAGGCTAATGTAAATCTGATACCCAAGCATGCCAATACCACAGAATCCCTGGAGCAATTTTGCAAGGACACAGTAATCACCATCTGGCACTACCATGGTGGATGCCATGTAGGGAAGGTGGTTGACGAGCAACACCGAGTGCTTGGCGTTTCGGGTCTCCGCGTTGTTGATGGCTCAACATTTTCTAAATCACCAGGGACCAACCCTCAAGCCACGGTCATGATGATGGGCAGGTACTTTAATACAGACATAACTTACCTATTTACCAAAATAATTTCTTAATTTAGATTGAATGACTTCTAACCATAATTCATGATCAGATACTTTGGAGTGAAGATCTTAAGAGGACGACTAGGACAAGAGTGTGGTGTGTAGACTTGTCAACACCAGCCCTGTATGATGCGTGTGTGTGTGATCTAGAAAGGAAATCACTAATTTTTGCTGGGTTCCAGTGTGAATCGCTAATGAAAGACAATCTAGGAGTTTCATCTGTACCCAGTAACCATTTGTCTCGTATGATATTGCACTAGAATGTTATTTATCGACTCCCTTTTGTTCTTTCTAGTTATTTTCTTCTTAAGTAGAGTTTGAGACACGAGCCATGATGAACTGCTTCAGTATATGGCTATATGCTCACGAATCTTACATGAATAAATTGACAAAACATCTTACAAAATGAAAATCCACTGCATGGTGAAAAAACGCAATATAGCACACAAATAAAAAGTATCAATTTAGAAAATATTAAAGAAATCATTGTGCAAGAAACTTTATTCCATATACGATTGGAAGGTGTAAATTTGACACATATGATCCCTCTGTTCAGGGTGATGGGGAAGGGGGTGGGGAGAAAACTACATGAAGGGAAAACTTGAGGCAAGGAATTTAACATATTACATCTTGCGATCATTTTACTCAACGAAACTACAGAAATCTGTAACCACCATTTAACAGTGCCTAAAAGATAAACACACTGTGTGTGCCCAATGGTTTTAGAGCCTTACAGGTATGCTGAGACCATCATAGCTAAGCTGGACGTCAAGCCCCTCTGTTTCCATCAGCCTCGCAAGATCATCGTTTACTTTTTCATGGTCCATTAAATGCATCATTCCTGAAGATAGCATTCATTCCAAATTAATAGCAACATAGTCTAAACAATGGAAGATGAGACACGCAGTTTAATCTAATTAGACAATATAGGATTCGCATAGTTGTTCCATAAAAAGGAGAGATTGTAACTGAGTTTCTAACAATTTATTCCTGACATCAATAAGCTATGATCTGTAATTGGCGTAAATTTTGAGATTTAATGTGTTAAGAGGCAACGTCTTGTTTTCTTTGACAAATATTTGGAAGGTAACATCTAATATCAAAAGCTAAAAGGTAAGGTACACCAGTGTCATCTTGAGTTGAAGAGTTTTGTGTGATGTTTCAGAAACTAAGTTATCAAATTATTAAACATTACCCTAAAGAGATCAAATAGTTGGATGATTTATCAGTTCAAATGCCTTGCCGTTCTTGTTTCTTTTAAATGAAATCATGTACATTATACAACAAGCAGGTAGCATTTCTCGCCTGTACAACACAATCATGTGGCTGTATCTTTGTAAATCCACAAAGAAAATCCAATGCACTTCAAAGTTGAGACTAAAGCTATTTTGAAATAAAGTTCGCTATGAAATTGTCGAAGAAACGACAAAATGAAATGATTAGTTAGTGAGGCCATACCAGTAAAGAGTGTTTTCTTTGGTTTGATTTTCCGGACTTCCTCAAGGGCCTGCACAGTTGAAGAATATATCAATACTGAATACGGTGAAACAGTAAGAAGGTAAAACTGATGAATTAGAACTTACCCTAGGTAATCCAAAGTGTGTTGAAGAAGACCGATCAGGTCTAAGAGCATCCTGTACGAAGTTAACATAAAACCAAGATCAATAGTATTATATATCGTCAATAGGCAATGCTCAAAGATGCACAAACATAAATTAATACAAAAGCTAGAAGTGCAAGAAACGTACAGCTTTCTGATGGATTCAACTATTTCATAATTTACAATTCGAGAGATGCAAGAAAGTAAAGCCAGCAGCATAACAAATGTACAGCTTTCCAATGATCAAAACAATTTTATAATTTAACAGAGATGTGCAAAAAAGGATACCATTATAAGGAGCTCACAGTCTTCCAGAAGTTTATAGGTTTCTTCAGGTATATCACTGACATCACTGCAAACATCAGAGCAGTTCATACAAGATGCCTTCCAACAATAAAATTCAATAGAACAAAATGAGCCCTGAAGTAAACTCAATCAACCTTATGTAGCATACGTCACCAAAGCGGAAACCAAGGGAACGGTAACACTGACCATGCCATACAGGCAAAGGAATTACCTGAAATATAGGCATTATATTTGTAGCAAGATAAACTGAAGAGTTGGTCTGTTATGAGTATGAGTATACTCAGGAGTGAATAGGTTGAACATGGGGGCATATGAACCCACTAATTTGGTATGTGCATAGGTGATGCAAAACATGTCCAAAAAAATTGAAACAAAATTTCTATGCATAGGGGATGCAAAACATGTGCCGTGCACATCAGTTTCGTGACAAAATTACTATTTACTTTGCCTCCGTAAAAAAGAGAAAAATTACATGCTATATAGCAGTATATATGTGACGTATTTTTGTCTTTTTTACGTAGGCTAAGTAAAATGTTGTTTCTCTACGAAACTATTTTTTCACCCATGGAACGTGCAGATGCACACGTGAACATTTTTTTCAGAACTTTTTTATATTTAAAAAATATATTTCCGAAACGTGTTCATATGCACCCATGTTCAACGTAGCACTTTCCTATACTCAGCACATATTGACATAAATGAAAGGTAAACTGCATTTGAGCATGCAAAAATAGATAACAAGTACATGACAGGTTTACTAAGACCCACAGGTTGGTAAGTTCCCAATATTACGTTTGTATACCAAAGTTCCCATGTTACCTTGAGCTACCGCCTACCAATAAATACAAATTTACTAGAATTTAATGGAAAGCATCTTGTCTGAATTAATCTGACAAATTTCCCAATCCGGTGTTTCTAAGAACACTATCAGTTATATAAATGATCTCATCCCACGACAGTTGACCAAAATAAAGACATGAGCATCCATTTGTAAACCTGACTACATGGCCTATTCTCTTACTAGTTCTACACTCACCTGTAAACAGTATCGGTGGAAATCACTCTTCGTCTATATATCTAGTTCTAACTTTTTAAGTTATAATTTCAGACTGCAAACCTCAAGATTGTGAACTGTAAATGGTTCCTCTTTTATAATGTTGAATTGCAATGTTGAAACTGCGGCTCCAGGTATAACTGTGCTAGTGTCAACCAAATAGTGGTGGGTCATCTTCATCACCTGATACAAACCAGCAAGTGGGAAAAAGAAATAAATGAAGGAATTACACTGAGCCATTTGTTAAGATCTAAAACAGAAACTCCAAGGAAAAACTATTTTAGTATAGCATGAGGGTTTTTCGTGTATTCCATCAGCTTTGTGAGGATTTGATGGTAGAGAAAAATAACATTTAGCGTAACTCAGCACAAGATGTTCCAACCTCAAAATCACGTTGTGCCACATATATTGGGATGGATGGCTGGACATTGTTTGTCCAATCACGAAGGCAGTCAAGGCCTGCACCATAGAACATGTTATCGTTTTTGAAAATAACAAGACCATAAGGATGATGGCTTGCTGTCTCGATTAATATAAGCAAAACTGCATCAAGAAAATCATTCTAAGAGGATAGACACGAGGAGAGATATTTTTATAAATGGTCCAAACATTCAACTACAGGGTGCATAACAGGAATGCATAGGAAGGAATTGAGAAGGTTGAAAGACACTGCAGACCTCCAATTGCATCAGCATGAGAATGGGTAATAATGACAGCATCAATCGCCCTCAACCTGAAGATGAGCAGCAAACGGTTAGCACGATTAAGTTTCTTGGAAATAAATAACAGAACATGTGAGCAGTTCAGTACCCAAAAGCAGGAAACCACTGGATTGCGGAGTGGTAGAAGAACCTGACAGCAGAAACAAAGCAACCAGCGTGATGATAAGAGACTGCTCTCTTTATATTTCCGATAATGTTAACTTGGTACTTTGATCGCAAAAGAAGTGCAGCGACCCAAGCAACAGCGCATACTTTCCCGCGTCGACGAGGATGTTTGAGGTGCCACACGGCGTGACGTGCCGCAGGAGGATGCCGGTGTTACGCCTTCTGTTGGGGCTCCCCGGCTCCGTCGCCTTGGTGCAAACCTTGAACCAGGACGTGGCAAGGCAAACAAACAGCCAGCGTCGCATTTAGCACTGTGAGAATGCATGCATAGCCGAAGCAAATCCTGGTTGATACGTAGGTAGAGGTGCAGGGTCATACTGGGCAAGTCTTGGAGGGGTCGGTGAGGCAGCTGACACGCGGGATGCCCTCGCTGGTGCCCGTGCCAAGGAAGATGAGCTCCGACTTCCGCGAGCCATCCTTCTCCGACACCAAGGAAGACGCCTCGGGGGCACCGTGGGAGGAGCAGAAGGAGCGCGCTGCAAGGTTCATGCACGCACGCTGGGCATTACGTCGAACAGCTGGTGCGCCAAAGGTGATCTGCGCTCTTACGAATTTTTTCTACTTACCAGACGCACCGAAGCGGAGGCTCGGGAGGGAGAGAGGCGCGGTGGACGCCGGGGCGCGCGGGAGAGGGAGGCGCCCGCGCAGGGACCGCGCCGCGGCGAGCGAGCACGCGAACGGTGAATGCAGCATGGGCAAGCGGTGGGCGCGCAGGAGAGCCGCGATCGCGCCGGCGCCGGCGCCGGCCGCCCCTGACATCGGAGGAGCGCGGGTGCGTCTGACTGACCGGCGGCGGTGGGCGAGTCGGTAGCCGGGTGCTGGCCACCGGTCGACGGGAAGAGGCGACGCTGGCAAGTGGGCCCGGCCTTCTCTGTTCACGGTCAAGAAAGACGCACGACTTTCCTCCGTACGTCATCTTCTCAATGATATGTGGGCCCCGGAGCCCACCTGCTGGCGCATAGTGGATTCGTTGCTTGCCACAGTGGGCTAAATGGGCTTTTGGGCTAGACCGAGGAAAATATTCGTTGCAGATAATATTCGCCGCCGGATGCTGTTGTCTGCCACCTCTTCCTTCTCCTCCCGGTTCTCCCCCCCCCCTCCCTTCCTTCCTTCCCCATCGTCTCCTCTCCTTCCGGAGCACGCAGGAGACCGACCTCGCCGCGCCGGCTCGCCGGCAACGCCACCGACAGCAGGCACGCACCTCTATCTCCCGCCGCATACCATTTCAAGCAACCCGCGTGCCGTGCTCGCGCTCCACGCGTTGTTTCGTGATCGACGGATCCGGGAATAGGCCAGATCGATCGATCGCTCGTGGGGCTTACCAGCGAGATCCCGCGCGCTCCGTCGGCAGTACGATTCTGCGATCAGCGAATAGACGAGTACTGCCATTTCTCGCCGTCTCCGGTGAAGATTTTGCAGGAAGGGTAGCGCGTGGCAGCTAGTAACGCGGACATCAGCACAGCTACTAGCAAATGTCGATCTGTGCATGTTTTCTGGAGCTGTAGACTACTGATTAGCTTGTATAGCTAATAATTCTCGGTTTATTTGCTAGCAGACACTTGATCTTCTTTGTTTCGTGTTAGTTAGTGCTGATTAGGCGGCGATAATGGTCTTGTGTACCTCTGCGACTGAGAGCTCTCGCATCTTTTGACAGGGCAGTGGTGTGTGATGAAAAAAGGCAGCATTCACAACAAGGAGACCCACGGAACAAGCGGCGACATAAACGAGGAAACCTCTGTGGAAAGGGTGAAGGCCCCCAATCTGCTTGAACGGGCCAAGGAAGAGATCGAAGCTCTCGTGGCATCTATTCACGACAAGATGGAGCACCATTCCAGTCCCCGTAGGAAGGAGGGTGGTAATTTTCTTAGTCTGATGACTATTTATCCTAATTTAACTTGTACAAGTGTTGTGTTCTGATATGTTAACATATGTTGTGCTATACAGCCTATACTGAAAGTGACTGTAGGATTTAAAATAGGAATTACGTGGTAAAAAACAAAGATGGTTAGGATAAGAAGGAATAACTGTGGAGCAACAGAGAGAAGATGCACATATTGGTGCTCTTTTACCGACTACACTTGTCTTACCGAGATTTCTTATACCGCTTTAAATTGCTCATGGCCGAACTGGGTCTACCTAAGTGACGCCGTAGCCACTTTCCACTAGACCAGGAGTACCAAAATATACACAAGTTTCATCTTTTCAAGTCTTGGCAGGTGACAGAGTTCCACAGAGTGGCACCTAATTTCTTCGGGGAAAACTTAGTACTTATGTGCTGAATATTAAAACATGTTCAACCATGAAATTTCTGCTCACTGTTCTTTTTAAAGCATATTCAGTTGATTTGTTTATGTAGATGAACTATTAAGTTGATTGTGTGCTTCTGCGGGATTCTTTTCGCCTTGTTAAGAATGAGTTGTGTTTTATGTACCACTATACCGGGCTTTCCTAGGATACCGAGAACATTTGGATTTTCAGATTTTTCTTAATTATAACTGAGACTTCTTGAGTATATGGGCTTAAGGTTTATAACTTAAACTTATAAACGGCAAACTTTGAAAGTTGAAACAATAGATTTTGTGGACAAAATTTCAGTTATAAATGATGTTTATGAAATATTGCCTCTAGAAGCTACCGTACAAAGCAGGTCTTCCATTTGATAGAACGAAAAAGAAAGTATGTACTGAAGGAAACAACGGATAATAATATTTCCCCTGAAACCTAGTGTTCAGCTCCTATATTTCTGGTTCTTTGTACTACTGTCGTTATACATGATAGTAGTTGGTTTCTTTTATCAGCAGTCTGTTGAGAACATATCTTGATCATTAAGCACCACTCTGAATTGCGTGCAGAACTACACAAGGACTCCAAGGAAGCCATTGAGGCGATCACGCATAACAAGACACACGAGAACGAAACACATGGTACCAGCAATGATATAGATGAGGACACCCCAGTTGACAAAGTCAAAGGCCCGGGCGTGTTTGAACGAGCCAAGGAAGAGATCGAGGCTATCGTCGAGGCTATCATTCCGAAGAAGGGATCCGATAAGAAGTGAGGATTGAGTGCAGCATAGCAGAGGTGGTGTCGTCGGTGGTTGTGACACTTCATGGGCATTGTATCCAAGATATTTCCAACAGGCAGGCCTGTATTTGTGCATTGCCAAACTCTATGACCTGTAAGAGCTGAATATTTTATTGTACTGCTGTTTGGTGTTGAGTGGAAGGTTTTGTACAAGGTGTGACGTGACCGTACAAGTGTAATTGTTGTCTTGTGTTTGAATTACCAATAAGCAGCATACAAAACATCATCGCTACATTCCGATTGTGTCATTTGGTCAGGCATGCTCCTTTATTGGGTACAATTGAGCTGTGGACTGTGTCGTCGATACTCAAAGAGATCTGCCTGGAGCAGGAAGAGGAGCTAGCAGGCACTGATGGTATGACGGAGTATAGACTGGAAGTCGAGGGACAACTGAAACTTGAGCGACCGCCGAGGGCGTCACAACATATAACATGGCTGTGTGATAGTTACAGGTAGTCGCATCATGTCGTTGTGACGATGCTTTTTTAGGGGTTCTCATATATCTTTACTTATAAATAGTGTATGAACTCTGAAGTTAAGTGCATCATTTGAACTAGTGAGAATCATGGGTTTGGGTGTTCTCTTGTTTCGTCAGGCAAACTTGACTGAACCTGCCATGAGCTGCATCAATTCAGTTCGTAGAAATAGCCTTTTGCCCTGTATTTGTAGCTCTTCAAAATGCCAACTTACACTTCATGCCGTACGTTGTACATGAGCTGAAATGAGATACTGAGAAGGCCATTTCCCTTTGCGTTTGCTCGTCTTACAGGCAAAAGAAAAAAATTATATTGCACCTGCTCACCCCTGACGTTGGCCTGGCCGAGCTCACCTAGCCTACCCATCATCGCTCCGCCCTCTTTGTATCTCCGTCCTTCTTGCCGATTGCTCCGCACACCCTTCTTTGTTCTGTCCTCCACCTTTCCTGCGGCCTATGAAAGCGTGGTGCTGTTTGGAAGTCTCGCCTTGGTGATGGTGATGCTTGAGCGCATCGCATGCCTCGCTTCTATTTTGTTCCCGTCTGTGTTTCTTGTTTTGCCCGATGGGGTTCGAGCTCGCTCTGTTTCCCATGTTTTCTCTTGTCTTTTCTGTTACCATACTCGTGTTTGAGTGTGTATTTACGATTTTTTTTTCCTTTGACAAGTGTATTTACAATTTGATCGGCGATCGCGAGCATACAGGATGATTTATTGCTGCCGGTGATTTTCAAGATTGTATGCAGATTCTTTGCTCCCTGATGTTTCCTTTGATCAGTATGTATCACGAAAGAGCGCGACACATACAAGCAAGAAAATACGACATCGAGTTGGAAAAAGGAAGTATGTTTTGTTCTGTAGGAACCACGCACGCATCTCGAACCAAGCCTTACATGCATGATGATTGTTACTCGAGATAACATCAATGGAGTAGTACTTGTGCCGATCGATCAACACAGAATAGCCAAGAAAAGCTTCACCATGCATGTGGGCCCCCCCTAGCTAGCCCTAGGGGATATCTAATTGGCCCGGTAACCCAGGAAGAGGTTGAAGAGTCCGTCGTCGCCGAGGTGGTGCGCGGCGTGGATGAGGTCGATGGCGGCGTCGTGCGTGAGCCCGCGGACGAACGCGCCGTCGAACTCCTGGCCGTCCTGGCCCCGCTCCTCGGCGTCGGCGCGGGCCTTGTAGTAGGCGACCGCCGAGGCGAGGCCCTTGCCGGAGACGCCCCGCGGCAGCTCGACGACGCGCTCCCCGGCGCCCACCGCCGCCGCCACGCGACCCGCCCGCTGCACGACGAGCGACGCCGGCACGGCGAACTTGGCCAGGTCCGCGCTCCGCAGCAGCACCTTCGGATGGTCTTCTGCCTCCTGCTCCTGCGCCATCGATCCGGCCGGCGCGCGGCGGCGGCTGCTAGCTAGGCCTGAGTTTAGTACGTCCGCGCGCCTCCTGGCTAGGGCTTTGTGTGCGCGCGCGAGTGGGGATTCCGAGGCTGGGGGTCGATCGATGAGGTATGGCGATTGGTTTCTGCAGGGTGCTGAGGGGAAGGTGCGCGTATATATGCGAGACTCACGGCTCACGGGCGGGCGGGGTTCAAGTCCGACTCGGGGAGAGGAGAGGAGAGGAGAGGCGACACGCACGTGTGCCGTGCGGATCGGGCTGAAAAGGTTCTTTTCCGTCCGTGCCATGATGTCCGTGTCTTTTGCCGCAAGAATACGAAACCCATTTCAGTCTCGCGGATCATGCATGTCAAAAGGAGTTAAGGTGAGTTTCCCTTTGTTTTCTTCTAAAGAAGAGTATAACTGAGATTGGTTGCATCATCTTTACATTAGGACGTGATACGTATGGTAGTGCTAAATCAAACATCATCAATATCTACTTATGAACTGAGCGGGTAGATAAGTGAATTCATGAACCCGGTCAACTTTTTATCGTAAGAAACGACTTTCCATTACTTTTATTGTCTTTTACATTTTTTGCATTAATTAATCCAAAAATACTATTACTATTGGCAAATACTATTAATTAATCCAAATTATCGTAAGAAAAGACGTTTGATACAACTTCAGCACTTGTGGAGTCCCAACGAGTTGGTACGCACGGAGTTGTTGCCATCATATGCCTACGTATTTGTTCTGTCGCAACAACTAGGGTTCTAGGGAGGGATTTATTACCTAGCCACCGCCGGTAGATGCTTGTGCAGATGTTTCGAACACAACTCTCGAGGGTTTTGGAGCGGCGTCGGGGCCTCATCCTCGTCGAGCTTGACTGATTTGTTACGACAGGGTTACAATTTGCGCGACGTGGTGGAGGTTGTCGTGATGTAGTAGCCCTACACCTGATGTGGTTCCTCGGGAAAAGGATGTCGTGAAGAAGGTGGGCCATGTCGTAGAGGAGGCGCAACACACGGACGCAATAAATCAGCGATGGCGCACCCCGCTGCAAAGTTACCCGGGAGCGGACAGAGGTGAGGACAACGTTTTGTTTTCATTGAAGCAAATCAGATTGTTTCATTTCGTGGTCGAAATATGGGTGTTGATCGTATGGTGTGAGTCCGTTCGATCGAAGGTTTGGGAGGGGACCTAGCGCGCCCTTTCCTGCAAAACCTACGCCTAGCCCGTCCCATTTTTGTAGCTTCTCCTCTTCATCAACTTCGTTAAATTTTCTGTCAAAAAAAAACTTCGTTAAATTAGCCAACATCGATGAAGGAGGTCCCCGTTTAAAGAAGGACTGTGCTACGTAGGGCACGTGCCGTACAAAACAACTTTTTTTTTGCGTACGGCATCTTGGTAACTCGGCAATCGATTCCCCACATGCCACGCGACAGGAAAAAAGGCCATGTTAGGTCATGTGATTTGGCCCATGTAATGCGATTTGTGCTAATTTCTTTTCGTCTTCACCACTAACATGGCACAACTATTTTTATCGGACTATTCCTTGGTGCAACAACTATTAGGTTCATTACAGTTTTTTTTTCGTAGAACAAACCACTAAAAAGACATATCATGTACATACTAAGTTACCAAGTTTATGTCACATAATTACCACATTGAGTAGATTTGTAAAAAAAGAAGACAGTTATCAGATTCTCCGTCTACAATTACCACATTATCCAGCTACTAATACCAAGATTCTTAATAAACATTGCGACAATACAATATCTACGGTCTCATACAATTACCAATTTTTGAGCACACAATTACCAGATTATCTGGCTACTATTACCAGATGTTTAACTGACAATTACAACAACAAAATTTTATACACACCTTCATGCAATTACCACATTTTGAGCACACGATTACCAGATTCTCTAGCTACTATTACCAGATTTGTTAGCACAACTATGACACCATCCGTACGTTGTCATGCAATTACCAGATTTTCCAGCCAATCTCGCCAGATTGTTTGTAGATAATTACCACTACACTACTTTTACACACTACTATGTTTACAAGTTACCAGATTGTTTGTGCATGATTACCAGATTGGCTAATCACAGTTGCCAAGTCTCTGATAGATCGTTACCAGCGCATAAAATTGCGTTTGTTTACAAAATCCAATCTCTTGCCCATATGAAAACACACTCAAATGCTTACGGCAGAAGGGAGAACGACCACACAGAGCTGATGGATTCGAGGTAGTTGTGCCTGACCCACTAAGAAGAGGAATTGCTAATCCCGGAGGGCCACGACTCGTCCTCCAGATTCGCCCGCGCTGATGGGCAGCAGCGCCGCCGCGCTACCTGCCTCTGCTACAACATATGCGCCTCCACCTCGCGCCCATGGGTTTCCCTCGTCTGCCCCTGCCGCGAGCCACGGGTGTCGCGTCAGATCCGTCTGCTTTGATGGAAAACAGCTCCGCCGTGCTACAGGCTCTGCTACACCTCGTCGTCGACCCGCTCTCCGATGACGCCTTCCGAAGCTCATACATCCCCTCGCTCCTTACAGAAATCGCCAGAGAGAAAAGGTGTGAGGATAAAAAAACGCGGCTGGGATCCAAATCGATCTGACTCACCGCACGTAGATTCCACTCGCCGGTGAACCATCCCCACACCACCGAAGTGCGCCGCCGTACCACAGTGAAAAATCGCCGGAGAGAGAGAGAGAGGTGGACGGCGGAAGCGAAACCGCAGGAAGGAATGGGGAGAAACTCAGGGTGGGAGAAACGACTGGGCTTATCTGAGATTATGCCACGAACGGAACGAAACATGTACTACAACTCGATTATTGAAAAAAAAAACTTTGCAGTTCGATTCTAACAGTGCACGCCCGCCGAGTCCGACTTGATCCCCCTACCGTGTGTCGTCCGCCCATATATACACACGGACCAACCCCTTATCGTCGTACCCAGAAACCATAATCGTCGATCGTCATCGCAGCTTTGGAACACCCACACTAGCTAGGTAGCGAACTCAGGTCCAGTCAAAAGCAACAAGCTGCAATCGATGGCGCAGGAGGATGATCAGCGGGTGCTGCTGCGGAGCGCGGACCTAGTCACGTTCGCCGTGCCGGCATCGCTCGCGCAGCGGGCGGGGCGCGTGGCGGCGGCGGTGAGCGCCGGGGAACGGGTGGTGGACCTGCCGCGGGGTGTCTCCGGCAAGGGCCTTGCCACGGCGGTCTCCTACTACCAGGCCCGCGCTGACGCCGAGGCGCGCGGTAGTAAGGACATGGAAGAGTTCGACGCCGAGTTCATCGGCGGGCTGAAGCACGACGCGGTCATGGACCTCATCCACGCCGCGCACCACCTCGGCGACGATGGCCTCTTCAACCTCTTCATGGGCTTGGCCGCTTGAAGTCTATTTAGTCCTAGAAGGAGCTAGCTAGTAGTAAAGCTTTTGTTAACTTGTTCTTGTTGATCGGCACAAGTTTATTTTCCAATCGTATCGATGTTATCTTTTTCTTGTTGAACATAAGTATACCCATATGACTCGTAGTTTCGGACGAAAACATGCATACCGCCTCATAAACATCACGTAAATAGGCTCGAAAACATGCATACTGCTTCTGTTATGCAGATTATTTATCGGTGTACAGCAACGCTACGAGCATGGTCGGCCATGCAGCGTGTAGAGCACCGAGACTTATTTTTGGAGGTGACGTTGAGACTGGAGGCTGCGGTCCGGGAGTTACTTTTCCGGCATGGGTGACAACATAGACTCCGGATAGACCTACCAGCATCTTAGGCGGATTTATAATTTCTTATTTTGATATGTAATCCGTCTTTTTACATTTTGGTTCGGATTTGGCTACTCGTGAATTTGTGGCTGTATACATCTTTATTATGCAGAGGCCAGATGTGATGCTTAAAACTCTTAAGTAATAAAATCTCTTTATAAAAAAAATAGGCTCGAAAACACACAATGAGCTACGGAGTATTAGGTAGGTGAGCTCGGCCAGGCCTGCCAGGTGCCCACGCGATCACCCCACCACCAGAAAGAAAATTTGAAGAGCTAGAAATACAAGGTGAGATATGTACTTTTCTTTGTTGTTCTTGCTGCATGAGAGAGCAGAGACGATCGAGAGATTTATTTTGCCTGTTGCTGAGTGTTAAGAGCATCTCCACCGGCACCCATCAAATATGTGTCTGGCACCCTCAATTGAGCCCCGCGCCGGACCTGAGTCCGATTATTTGATAGGCGGGTGTAACAGCGGCGCCCTCCAAATTTAAACCCTCCAAATAAACCCTCTCTTGAAGTTGTTAACACAAACACCTTATGAGAAATATAAACTTTCATTTAAAACATTCATAGGATTACATTTAAACTTAAACTACGGCGGGGAATTTGAAACTAATCTATCCTAGACGTCCTCCTCGTCCTCGTCCTCTTCCTCGTACTCGTCCACGTCGTCCTCGTCGACCGCCATGTTGGAGGGGCCAGCCTAGTCGTCGTTCCCCTCCGGTTCGGAGCTAGGCGATGCGTTCGTCACCTGAGCGAGCCAGCGCCGCTCCGCCCTGCTGAACGGACAGATGTCGCCTAGAGGGGGGGGTGAATAGGCGATTAAAAACTTTTTCCGGGGAGCCGGAATTTCCGGTATAACTGAGACTCGGAAATTCCGGTCAACCGGAAATTCCGAGTCAAGATGGACCGGAAATTCCGGTATGCTTGATAAAGGCGGAATAAAACTAGTGTTTTACTTTAGCAAGCATACAACCTAAATATACTAGGTTCACCTATGTGCACCAACAACTTATGCTAAGCAATACAAGTAACAAGGTGATAGCAAGATATATATATATGACTTCAAGCACGAAGGCTATCACAATGTAAAGTGCATAAGTAAAGAGCTCGGGTATAGAAGTAACCGAGGCACGCGGAGACGAGGATGTATTCCCGAGTTCCACCCAAAGGGTGTACGTCTCGTTGGAGAGGTGTGCGCAACCACAACAGGTTAGCCGCAACGCCACCAAGGCTCACCTTCTTCTCCTGATGAACTCAACCACAAAGGTTGCGAGTTCACCTTCCACTATTGATCCCCTTTTGGGCGGAGATCGAATCCCTTACAACAATCTTGAGGCACACACCCACAACTTAATTGGGGGCTCCCAAGTCTTGAGGCACACACCCACAACTTAATTGGGGGCTCTCAAGTGACCACAAAAGGTCTTGACCACAAAAGGTCTTGGCCACAAAAGGCCGGCCACAAAAGGCGTCTAGGGTCCAATGACCCAAGAGTAACAAGCTCACAAGTATCACCACCACGAATCCTCGTGGAGGGCTCAAACCGATGCAAATGCAATGGCAAGAGCACACGAAGTGCTCAAGTCCTTCACTCTCAAATTCCAACAAAGCAACAAATGCTTATGGGGGAATAAGAGAGGAAGAACACAAGAAACCACAAAGGAGTCAAATCCTTCACTCCCAAATCCCACCAAAAGCAACTAATGCTTATGGGGGGAGAAGAGAGGAAGAACAAAGAGAAGAACCACAAAGGAACTCCAAGATCTAGATCCACTAGGTTCCCCTCACTTAGAGGAGAGATGGATTGGTAGGATTGTAGATCTAGATCTCCTCTCAACTTTCCCTAAAGAATATGCAAGAATCTATGGAGGGATTGAGAGGGAAGTGAGCTTTCCAAGGTCAACAATGGAGTAGAAGAGAGGGGAAAGTCGTGCTGCCTTGGATTTCCTGAGGAAGAAGAAGGGGAGGGCTATTTATAGCTCTCCAGGAAATATAGCCGTTGGCTGTTTCGAAACTCGGAAATTCCGGTATAAGTGAGACTCGGAAATTCCGGTCAACCGGAAATTCCGAGTCCATGAAATTTCCGAGCTGAAATTCCGGCTGGAGTCAGAACCAAAACCAAACTTTCCTTAGCCGTTTTCGCGAGGCTCTTTGAGGGCAACTCGGAAATTCCGGGTCATCAAAATATCCGACCACAATTTCCGGTTGAGTCCAGCACCTCTTTTCCTTCTTTCCTTAGCCGATTTCTTGGACGAGTTGGGGAACCGGAAATTCCGGTGGAACGAAATATCCGGCCCCAATAATCCGGTTCAGAACAGCCAAACTAAAACCGCTATAACTTTTGCAAATGAACTCCGAATGAGGTGAAACCAACTTTGTTGGAAAGATAGCGACGAGCACAGGGCTACAAAAAGTGGAAATATTGCATCCCATAAATAGAGCAAAGTCACCACACATGGCAAGGTGTGGGACTTTCCTCATGGTCGAACCGGCAATATTTCCGCCACCGAAAACGCAAGAAGTTTGCCAAAGTAAAACCGTTTTCGAAGCACTTGGGCTTGTCATGAGGAACACGACAAGCACCAAAACCCAACATCCAAAATACAACAAGATGAACGAATGAAATCCCGATTTGGATGATCTAGAGCTTGGCATGAAGATGAACCAAGCTCTAATTCCTCACATGGATAAAAGCCAAATAAGAACCAAGAAATATGATATGCCAAGTATGCAAAGGTTTGAGCTCTCCACAAATATGCGATCAAGTTACTCACTCGAGAGCCCCTCTTGATAGTACGCCTATCTATCCTATAACCCGGTCTCCACAAACTACATGAGACCGGTAGAAAAGAAAACCTATCAAGATCATACCTTTGCCTTGAGCATTCCACTTGAGCTAGATGATGACTATCTTGATCTCTTCAAGTGGATCTTCTTTCTTGATTGCGCGTCCAAGCACATGCTTGATGAAGACTTCTCCAAATACTCCCCCATACACATAATGGGAGAGTCTCGCTAAGCTCCGTCTTCATGTATCCATCGCAAGCACCAAGCATAGGATATCTTCAAGAGTCTTCTCTTGGTCTTGCACATCTCAACTTCAACACATGACCATCCACCATATACATCATGGAATGGAACCTTGGTCATCAAATAAGCTTCAAGAGTCCAACACATGAACTCCACTATTCTCATGGACACGATCTATAAGATATCTCAATGCAAGCATTAGTCCATAGAGATTGTCATATAATTACCAAAACCACACATGAGGGAAAATGCTCTTTCAATCTCCCCCATTTTGGTAATTGATGACAATCTCTTTTGAGAGGGTTAATAATATGGAATTTAACGAACAAGAGTGGTTGTACTAACATCAAATACTACAAAGGTATGTGATGTTAGTCCATCCACATATATAGTGCAAACTCCCCCATAATTTATGCACGTGTGTATGAACATGAATTCATTGCATATATTGTCAACCATTACCGATGGTGGAGTTTCCACTATATATAAAACCAAGCAACGAATGCAAAGGCCAATAGCAAAGTACAAAGCCAATTCCATACAACCCTCCAAAACTTCTCCCCCATTGGCAACGATTGCCGAAATGGGCGAAAAGATTTAGAAGGACAACATAATAAGATCTCCTTCATAAAGTGTGCATTTCTCATAATGTGAGTGAAATCAAATGCACATATCCAATGACGAATAGATGGAGGGGGTCAAACTATATTGAGGATCCAACGATTGCACAAGAAAGATAACAATTGAAATCCACTAGAAGGATACCAATTGCAAAAGAAAAGATGCATTCACAAAGAAGCAAGCAATCAAAGGATCCAAGAAAAACAATTGAGCACAAGAAGATATTATGATAAGATCAACCAAGTGTTCTAAAAATAAAGAGGGAACTCCCCAAGGTACATGCACAATGAAAGATTTGTATTTCAATATAGTGTGCATAACATGGAATCCTCACTCCCTCCTAGATAATTTTGAACACAGACAAATGTTGAGCAACAAGAGAAAGAAGTGATAAATGAAGACTTGCTCAAACAAGAAAGGATGGGTGTGACATGGAAATACATTTTAGGAGACTAAAACAAGGATGAGCTAAGGCATCACTATAGTCTTTCAAAATATGAGGCACATAGTGCATATCATGTATTTCGCATACAATGCACACCAAAGAGGATACATCACATAGGACCACAAGCTTATTAAGAGGCAATGTGATTCCAATAGAAAAACAAAGCTTGTGCCTTTTAGCGATCACCAAAGAATCAAGAAAGTAATAAAAGGTGATCCCTAAAGATTTTGAATACCAATTAAAGACGTAACTACTCTCATGTGTATAAGTTTCTAGGTAGACACTAAGTCAATCAAAGAAACATGCACACACAAAACTAGGTACAAGGTAAAAACATGATATCCAAGAGGAAGTCATAAACACACCGATAAGATTTTTGCTTAAAAGCAAAGCACATAGCTCAAATTAATCTTAAAGGGTATAGATGAACTTCCAACACCAAATTCTCAAAGCATCACAAATACCCACATAGGATAAGTGATAGTTGGGATGCTTCGAGAAAGATAACAAATATCACATAAGGCAAATGATTTTGAGAATTCATCAATATTGCACATGAGAGACTTTGAAGAAGATTTGCTAGATTAACATATTGGGGATCGGTGAATCATGAAAATGATTATATATATTCCCCTTGATGTGTAATCATCCCGGCTTACTCACATTTGCAATGACGATGTTTTTGAAAGGAACTTTGCAAAAACCATATCAAATGCAACCTAGAGATACTCATGCCAAAGAGCAACCTACACAAGGTTTGAGAGCTAGAACTATATGCATGAGTTAGATACTTGTTACCGAGATAGCATTGACGGTGTAGAAGATGAGAGTTCACAATCATCCAAGCTTGGCTCCAAGAAGCACATGGTGAAGACATCTTCTTTAATATGAGACAAGCTTCCAATGCATCTCCCATGTACCTAAAACAAGTCAAGTACACTATGGTACCCAAACTAATTGAGTCCAAAGTAGTTAGACCAACTACAATACATAGGACAAACTCCACATAAATATGTGCATATTGATATGAAATAGAATTTCATGCACATTTTAGCCATTTAGGATTTGATGGAGTTTATCCTATATATTGGATCAAGGAAAGTAAGCATGCCACAAGATATACAAATAGTAAATATGCATGCACAAAACTTTCAAGAACCAAATGAGATACAATTTGGACAAAACACCAATTAAATCAAGAAGCTACACATGAGTGTGGCAAGAGAAAGATTTGTCCACATTATATCAAAGACTCAAATCAACATATGATTGGAGAAACCAATTTGAAAAGATATCAAATGAAAACAAGGTCAAGGCTAAACCAATGAGCATAAGAAATAAATTAAACAAACATGCTCGAAGGTTTATCTCATCCAAGAAGGTAGACTAAGGACCATGGGATGAGATAGCCAACTCCACAAAGAAGAGTAAGGTTCCAACAAATAACCAAGCCCTCTACACTTTTCATGATGGCACAAAGTACCAAGACGAAAAATGTTTGTCTTTCAAAGAGACATGTCATCGGGATCAAATACCAATTGAAGATAACTAATGTTATAAAGCATATAGGATTGCTCCCCCAAGATTCGTGCATTCTTTATGATCTTGTATATGAATACAAAATGCACACAAATGAGATCATCACTCTCCATATACATTGTTAAAACATTAGTCATGTTCAAGAAGAGCAATAAGATACCAAACCAATTTTAAAGAATGGTGTTCTAAAGAGTATAGAGTAGCTTCCCCATGATTAGTGCATTTTTAAGATCTTGTATGTAAATACAAAATGCACACGAGTGGGATCATTACCCTCCATATATCTTTTTGAACACAAAGTTCAAGAAAATCAATAAGACCCGATATCAAATAAAAGGATGATGGTCTACTCAATGTAGGATAGCTTCCCCAAGAATAGTGCATTACTTAGAATTAAGACTTTTTGAGTGTAAATGCACAAGAATGGGATCCTTGCTTTTCCTAACTCAAGAAAGCACAACACAAATTATGAGTAGAGCAACAAACGATCCAAAGGTAAATGACAAAAGGGTGGTTAGACCAAAACAAGATTTGACGATAAAATAAGACAATTTAGGAACAATAGCCAATGTGAAGATGATCAATAAATTTACCACAAATAAAATTATCACTTGTCAAGGACAATGATTGTATGGAGATAGTTCTCGGTGGTACATGACATATATGTATTCAAGATCATATTCACAAAACATAAGCATGTGGCAAAATAAAAGAATTGAAAAAACATGCTTATTTAGAGATTCTTGATGGTTTCAAATAATCGATGATCATACTAAGTATCAAGAAACTCTCTCACAAACAAGATACCAAAAGATGGGTGAACAAAAAGCATTTAAGCAAATATGGAACTTGTTTGAGTACCATGCCACCTAGGAACAAGATAATCAAAATATCAACTCTAGGTGACACTACCTCACATGTTCACATTTTCTAGGCTTGTAATATGCACATAGCTTATTACTCCCCCATAATGTGATAATCCATTCTTTTTAACAAGAGGCAAACGAAATCTAAGAGATAATTAATGGACATTAGAAATTGAATTTCTCATGAGTGAGACGTACCACAAAGAGAGTAGATAACATTGATATATCACCACTAAGTGGTAGTCCTCATGAATACACATTTTAGGATAGTGAGTTACCAAAAAGCACATCACTCCCCCAAAATGGGATAGTCCATTAATATCCTTATAAGAGCCAATTAAGATGAAAGCAAATAGACAAGAGGCTCAAAACATACATGGTGTGCAAACCAACATACACAAGCTTGATTACTCAACATAAGTAAGTAGAGTGCACATCACATACAAACACAAGTAAGGTACAAAACCAAACACATGCAAGGGTGCAAATAACTTTCAATATATATATATGAATTAAATACAAGTTACCGCAAGGAGGAGCATTGGATATATGCTAAGACAATATAATCCACTTGACTTGACTTGAGATAATATGGATGATGAAGATCCCTTAATTCTTCATGATGTAGTCAAGTCTCCAATGTCCTCCACGAACACCTATTGATCAAGTTTTAGCTTGTTGGTCCCCAACCAAGTTGGGTCCTAAGAGGTTAGTCACAATAGGCTTGGCAACCCAAATGGTTCTTTTCTTGACACCATTTTGAGTACCAACAAATTTGGCAAACACATTGCCAACCTTATCCTTCCTAAGAGAATGAACATGATCAATTATAGTGGGGTTGGATAAGGTACCGTGAGTGCATGAAGAAGCAAAGTGATCCTTCCCCCGACAATTGTAGCAAAGTCGGCTTTTACCTTTCTTCTTGGGAAGGGGAGGTTCTTCAACTTGGGAAGCTTGAGTTTGGACTTGAGGTAGCTTCCCTTGTTGCTTCTTGCTAAGAGGCTTCTTCTTCAATGGGCAAGATCTAACATGGTGCCCTTCAACCTTGCACTTGAAGCACACAATCTTGGCCGAATCACTAACTTGTTCTTGGCCCTTCTTCTTGATGAACTTGTGCTTCAACTTGACATTGGACTTGTTCTTGTTATTGGAGTTGAATCCAAGTCCACTCTTGTCATGAGGAAGTTGTTGCACTCTCAACATGTTGTCGAGGGTGGACTTACCTTCATGACACTTCTTCAAGTCTTTCTTCAAAGAAGTGACTTGTGCCTTGAGCTCTTTGAGTTCCTCTACATGGTTAGTTTCAACACACATACTAGAGGAAGTAGATGCTACATTGTTAGAGCAACAAGGCAAGGAGTGTAATTCATCACAAGATTTAGCAATAGTATGTGATGTAGAATTACTAGTACTAGCACATTGCAATAAAGCATTAGTAGTAGACGTTGTGCTAGTGTCCTCAAGAGGCTCACAAGATGTTACCTTCATAGTGACCGCCTCATGAGCTAACTTTAGCCTAGCATGGGATGCTAGAAGATCCTCATTAGAGCTAAAAAGCTTTTCATGAGTTTCTTCCAACTTCCCATACTTACTTGTTAGCAAATCAAGTTGAGCCCTTAGCTCAACATTCTCCTTCAAAATAGATGCTTCACATGAAGTGGAGTTAGTAGCACAAGCATCATTAACATTAGAAATGGAAGAAGACAACATGACAAGCTTATTATTTAACTTAGCATTTTCTTTACTAAGCACATTACATTTAGCAATAGCATGGTCATGTTCTTTAGTGAGTTTAGCAATTATGGAGTTATGAGACTCCATGATAGTTTCAAGTTGCTCTTGAAGGTGAGCATTAGTTTCTTGTTCATCTTCTAGAGATGATTGAAGAGATACCTTTTCATGGGCATCTTCTCTCTCAATCTCACCTTTTAGCTCAAGAACATCCTCAAGCTCACCTATACGGCTCATAAGAAGGCCAAAGTGTTTCTTGCCAACTCCTTGCAAGTTAGTCATGAAATTATCAAATGCAATAATTTCTTGTTTGATTTCAAGACTAGTATCATCATCATCATCATCATCATCATCATCCTCATCATCATCATGAGATGTATTGGAATTCAAGTTAGGAGATACCTTAGACTCCTTAGCCATAAGGCAAATGAGAGTAGTGGATGAAGATAATGAAGAGTTACTTGAAACACCATTGAGGTCCATGTCTTGTTCCAACAATTGTTGGGATTCCTTTACATTGTTAGCCAAACAAGTACTAGAGGAAATAGAAACATTTTGATCATGGCAACAAGACAAGGAAAGCATATCATCATGAGATTTAGTTAAGCAACTACTACATGATATGCAAGGACTATCAACACTAGCATTTATGACATTTGAAGTGCTAGAGGTGTTTAAGTCCAAAGATAGAGCATTGCAATAAGATGGGTAAGAAGTATAGTTAATAGTGGATTCACCATCAAGAATGCAATTTCTATCACCACTCACCATATCATTACCTTGTGGCAAACCACATGTCGGTGAAGCGGAGGAAGACGTGAGCTCATCACGTCCGGATGTGGAAGGAAGACAATCATCCTTGGAAATGTTGGACACCTCATATATATCTTGAAGTTTTGTCCATAATTCATGAGCGCTCCGAAAAGGCATGATTGACGCAAGGACTACATCGCTCAAAGCACATATGAGACCATTAGATGCTAGAGTATCGAGATAAGAGTTTTTCTCATCCTCTAAAGATAATTCTTGTGAATCCTTTGGAGGAGAAAAACCCATATCTACAATACTCTCTAAATTTGAACCCATGTCTCTAAAAAGATTAAGCATGCGAATTTTCCAAACATCATAATTTGTGCCATCGAATCTATAAGTGGGATTGTGCACTAGATCTCTAAACGACATCTTTATCTCTAGGCGGTTAGTCCTAATAATGAGATAACCTGGCTCTGATACCAATTGAACGGACAGATGTCGCCTAGAGGGGGGGGGGGTGAATAGGCGATTAAAAACTTTTTCCGGGGAGCCGGAATTTCCGGTATAACTGAGACTCGGAAATTCCGGTCAACCGGAAATTCCGAGTCAAGATGGACCGGAAATTCCGGTATGCTTGATAAAGGCGGAATAAAACTAGTGTTTTACTTTAGCAAGCATACAACCTAAATATACTAGGTTCACCTATGTGCACCAACAACTTATGCTAAGCAATACAAGTAACAAGGTGATAGCAAGATATATATATATGACTTCAAGCACGAAGGCTATCACAATGTAAAGTGCATAAGTAAAGAGCTCGGGTATAGAAGTAACCGAGGCACGCGGAGACGAGGATGTATTCCCGAGTTCCACCCAAAGGGTGTACGTCTCGTTGGAGAGGTGTGCGCAACCACAACAGGTTAGCCGCAACGCCACCAAGGCTCACCTTCTTCTCCTGATGAACTCAACCACAAAGGTTGCGAGTTCACCTTCCACTATTGATCCCCTTTTGGGCGGAGATCGAATCCCTTACAACAATCTTGAGGCACACACCCACAACTTAATTGGGGGCTCCCAAGTCTTGAGGCACACACCCACAACTTAATTGGGGGCTCTCAAGTGACCACAAAAGGTCTTGACCACAAAAGGTCTTGGCCACAAAAGGCGTCTAGGGTCCAATGACCCAAGAGTAACAAGCTCACAAGTAACACCACCACGAATCCTCGTGGAGGGCTCAAACCGATGCAAATGCAATGGCAAGAGCACACGAAATATGATATGCCAAGTATGCAAAGGTTTGAGCTCTCCACAAATATGCGATCAAGTTACTCACTCGAGAGCCCCTCTTGATAGTACGCCTATCTATCCTATAACCCGGTCTCCACAAACTACATGAGACCGGTAGAAAAGAAAACCTATCAAGATCATACCTTTGCCTTGAGCATTCCACTTGAGCTAGATGATGACTATCTTGATCTCTTCAAGTGGATCTTCTTTCTTGATTGCGCGTCCAAGCACATGCTTGATGAAGACTTCTCCAAATACTCCCCCATACACATAATGGGAGAGTCTCGCTAAGCTCCGTCTTCATGTATCCATCGCAAGCACCAAGCATAGGATATCTTCAAGAGTCTTCTCTTGGTCTTGCACATCTCAACTTCAACACATGACCATCCACCATATACATCATGGAATGGAACCTTGGTCATCAAATAAGCTTCAAGAGTCCAACACATGAACTCCACTATTCTCATGGACACGATCTATAAGATATCTCAATGCAAGCATTAGTCCATAGAGATTGTCATATAATTACCAAAACCACACATGAGGGAAAATGCTCTTTCACCTGCCTTGCAGCCGCATCCGGTGCAACTGCGCCGCCTCCGAGCGACGGCACAGGCAAGACAACCGCCTCGCCTGAGCGTCCTCCACCCGCGCGACGAGGGCCTGCTGCACCGGGGACGCCGCGTAGGCGTTGAGCTGCTCGTAGACGTGGTGCTCCGTGTCCATGGCGGCGCGGGCTTGCTTCTCCCTCTGGGGTAGTCTCCAGGGAAGCCTGAATGGCGGCAGCCTCGGCCACTGCCGCCGCCTCCTCCAGGCCAGCGCAAACCCGGCGGTACGCCTCCTCGTTGCGCCATGTGGCGAACGAGTTGTACGCCACGACCTGGTCGGGCCAGACCGGAGGGACCTGCTGCACCTCCTCCTCCTCGGCCTGCGGCTCCTGCTGCCCCGCCTCCTCCTCCTGCGGCTCCTGCACGTCCTCCATGGGCGCCACCGGCTCCTCCTGCCAATGGCCGTCGTCGTCGTCGTCAGTGCCACTGTCGTCGTCCGGTGACGGCGGGCTGCGGCGTTTTTTTTGGTCCGGACCCCATTGGCCCTTTGGTGGGCCGTTTGGAGGGCGCCGGTGGAGATGCTCTAACAACATAGAAAACAGAGAGAATAGAGTTTTTTCTGATGATTTTGCATGTTCTTCCTCACAACAAAATGAGCATCGGCTTATCTAGAGTTCCAATGGTAATTGTTCAATTCTTCAAATTCCATTCACCTAAGGTATCCGCGGTAATGAGGTCTAAGAGAATATAAAAGTAGTGTTTACCCAAAAAAAAACGGTCTCGGTTCTAATTCTCACAAGCACAAGCTGAAAGTTGAGCACAAACGTTGGAGTGAGATAGAATTTTGGCGGGGTGACAACAATAGTTCCATGATCATAGAGGAGAGCTGGCAATATCTTCTTTTCAACCGGTATCTAGACTGGAATTCCCTTAAACAATGAAAATTCAGTAAATCAATCAAATTGAAGGTCTCCAAATTAGTCATGTAATGATCGAACTAGTGTACAGTCATTTTATCAAGCAGATGATCTGCATTATAACCCATAAAAGAGAAGAAAAAACACTGTTTTGTTATCAATGAAATTAAATATATACGTGAATAGTATAGGAAGCTGCCTTCGTAAGCAATCTGAAGGCCGTTGCAGCCGACTGGTGATGCACCGTGAACCACTTAATGTAAGAAAAAAAATACCACAATAGGCACACCTGCATCGATCTACTCCCTCCATATCAAAATGTAAGATGTTCTGGCCACTTTTGATCATTATGTACCTAGACATGTTTTAGTGTAAGGCACCTTACACTAAAACATGTCTAGGTACATAATGATCAAAAGTGGCCAGAACATCTTACATTTTGATACGGAGGGAGTACTATAGGGATTTTGTGTGGGGAAGGGTTGCGTGATTTTGTGTGGGGAGGCGTCGCTTCCAAAATTAGAACTGGGGCATGAGGTGAACAATCAATAAATCTGCTATAGCATCTGGAACCGGTAGGCAGTGGTTTTGGCCTCAGCTTTGGACATTATCCAGTTCCATGGACAGTCTTAAACAGGAAACATGAATACTCTTGCTGAAACTGTTATGTTTTTAACTCTAGCCCAGAGGAACTTCATCAAACAAGTAAAATATGAGCATTGCAGAGGTCAACCGTACCATCCCTTCCTTGCCAGTTCTACTGACGAAAAAGATAACAAGACAATTCAACAAGGCTGCGTTATATGCCTCGTCACAACGACATGATGTGACTACCTTTAATTAGCACACATCAACATTATATGCCTTCAGTGATCGCTCAAGTTTCAGTGATACATCAACTTCCAGTCTATTTCTGGCCAGATAATGGCATGGAAACTGGACCTGCGATGTTGCAGCAATCCAGCATCTTATATGATATGCTAGTAACTAGTAGCATCTCATTTGAGAAGCAATACCATATCTCCTAAATAGAATCAATATGATATGCTAGTATCTAGTAGCTTATCTTTTGAGAAGCAATACCATATCTCCTAAATAGAATCAATATGATATACTAGTATCTAGTAGCTTATCTTTTGAGAAGCAATGAAAACACATCCTCTAGAATCAATGTCAACAAAACAATCATGTCTCATTTGTAAATGTCCATGCGAAACTATGACCATTATACTGATCCATATGCCACACGAAAATAGCAGGCAGAGATACATGTCTTCAGAATCAATTTCATAGTAAAAAAAATGCTTCATGACTTCTTAAATAAAACAATAAAAAGCAAACCGTCAAATGCTAAAGGGGGTCTTGGGTAGGGGCAATCTGTGTGGATTTCGAAATGGCTACAGTGTAGAAATTAAGCAACAGGAATTACCGAAGTACATAGTTTAAAAGTGGTGGCTAATGTTAAAGTTTCATTGACCGGAGGTCATCCAAAGTTTCATCATTAGACTGTCATACAGGACACATTGTGGCAATAGAAAGTTCGGCCAAGACTGGTCGGATGATGGACACAACAGAATGTCTTCACCACCAAATTGATACTGCAAATTTTGGAGACCACTTCATAAATAGGCAAAACCAAAACCTATTTTCTTCCTAAGGGCTACTGAACAGTCCACGGAGTAGTGAACTAACTTGGTAACACCCTGTGCGGCCTGCAGAGAGACCTGACTACAACACTCAATGACCAAAGACGCTAACTTATGTGCATGTCCCAGTTCAGCCACTCCAACATCAGTCACCTTATGACACAACCGAAGTGTGAGATTACTCAAGCATGGGGTGTTCGCAATGAAGCGCAACCCAACATCAGTTACCGCTACACAACATATAAGCTCGAGTGTCTCCAGAAATGGTGAGGATGAGAGGGCCTTCATCCCTTCATCATCAAAGAAGTTGGCGGTATTTAGCACGAGAACACGAATTGGGCAGGTCTGAATGAGCACCAGAAAACCTTTTTGTGTGAATCCAATTTCTGATGGCCAGTCAGCAGAACATCCTGAAAATTTGAGGTCTACGATCTGAAGCATATGACAGTTTAGGGCTAGAGCGTAAAGGCTTTTATCAGTAAATGACGTCCTGGGTTCACAATAGCTAACATCACTAGAGTAGTACTGAAGGTTGAGACAAAGGCTGATGCTTTTAAGGTTGCTGCAGCTCCGGGATAATGCAATTATGTCATTGTCATTTAGGGCATGAACATACTCAAGGCAAAGGTTCTCCAATGCTTTACACTTCCCTAGGACAACACGAAGTCCTATTTTAGGCCAAGTTCTAATATGCGCCAACCTTAAATCCTTCAAACTCTCACAGCAGAAATCATATATATCCGTGCTATGAGCATCGTACGAGGAGTCATAGAGCACCTCACCTGCAAGAATATCATGTATTTCTCTTTTCCGCTCAAACTCAAACTTCTGGAGCTTCATCCATCCCGAATCAAACTTTAGGAGATCATGATGATTGATTCCTTTACAACTGTTCACTACAAGCTCTTCCAATGATCCATCCCTACCAAGGTATTCCAGCCACTCTACGTTGTCAATTTTCTCACAATCAATAAGGTGGAGAGCAGATAGACTCGTGCAACCAACTGCAACCGAGAAAAGCCCAGCTGAAGTGATTTGTGGTGCGGTGTTCAGCCTGAGAGACACCAATTTCTTGCAATAAGCTAAATAACCAAGCCCAGAGTCATCAATGTATGAGCAGAAGCTTAAGGTGAGGTCAATCAGCGAGGAACAGTGAGATGAGAACACAAAAAGGCCTTTGTTGTCCAACTGATTTCCATGTCCAGGTATCCAACCAGAGTAATCAATTTCAACTTTCCACAAATTTGGGAACCGGGCGCACAATGATGTTAGTGCTTTTGTAGCAGTTGAAAGACCGGAACCAACACGGATAGCACCCCTGTCCCCTGTGATTCCCTTCTATCTTGTAGAGCTGCTTTGACACAAGGGAAAGAGAATTCAGATCACTTGTCATGGGGATCTTCTTGAGAATCTCTGTCACAAGAGCCTCCGGTAGGTCCTCCATTGAGCAAGTTCAGCTGTGATAATCAGATAATATCATGGTTCAGAAAACACCCGAAAACTGGACTAAAACTAATGATGTATCAGAATAAAGCATGTGATCAAGGAGATCACACTGGCAACACTCATTAGAAAAATATGCTGATGAAGTTTGAGCATTTATTGTATCCGTCCAATACTTGTGTGTTCTTCATAAGAATGAAGATTTATTTAAGTAGCTAGCACCTTACCTGTATCTAGATTGCTATCGTAAGAAAAAAAAATGATGCTACAATCCACATCATTAAATTAAAACACCGCCATAAGTAGCAAAGCCTGAATAATGAACGGACAAAGAGAAACATAGAAAAAAACAAGAATTGACGCAAGCACTTCCTGAAGGAGACCCACGTGCTTAATCAGAAGTTCTGAACCTATTTAGATGGAGGCACCTAATTAATCACATGAAAACCAGAGCATACAAATTACTGCTTGTAGCTATTGGGAGAGAAAGTAGGGATCAAAGGAACGCGAACTAGAAATGTTTTTCTATTATAAAACTCCGATCTTTTTTTGTAGTATCCCTAATTTATAAATTACTCATATTGGTGCTCACAAGTTCGCAAGAAGTGAAGATAGGTGATCATGCCACACCAGAGCGTCTCCCTTTAATTCGGTTTTCATCAACCGATGAGTCCACATGGTGCAGTCATCAATAGATAGCGCGCCGATTTCATATCAGTTCAACTAGAAATACTGTTTGCTGCAACCCTAGGCTAGTACTCCATCCCAAAAGGCTCACTTCCTAACTAGGAGATCCGCTTTACAACTAAAAATGAATGATATTACTGGTTCCCTCCGGCAAGTCTCAATGAGGAAGCGAATCGAAAAAAAAATACTTGTAAATGTCGAATCGGGGAACCAACGACCACGGGCAAGAGAAGCAAGAAAAGGCGGTACCTTCAGCACGACCGGGAGAGAAAAACAGCGGCGATAGAGAATAGGCCGTAGAAAGGGACCTCCGCCGCCGCTCAGATTTGGAGATGTGCGCAGCGGAGGAGAGCGCGTGGCCGATGCCCTATTCCGCAGCGGAGGGTGCCTTCTGCTGCCTCACTCAGAGTGGATGGAATGGGGCAGCGCCCTTTTTGTAGTTTGAGCAATTCTCAGTTTTAAAAGTTCCCAATTTTGAGTTTACTCCTTTCTTTATTTGCCAAAATAAATAGGAAATAAGCCAAGTTAGAAGTTGATTGTTCTGGTAGTTGTGCAAACATTTTTTTTTTGAATTAAAACCACACTTTATTGATCAATTAACATCAAAGTACAGAGTCTCCCGGATACAATCCGGAGCATAGTCTAACATAAAACCAGAACTAGATACATCACATGATCTAGCAAGAATGTGTGCCGCTTTATTGAGAGAGCGATGAACATGTTTAAAGGCTAGAGACGACAATCATCAGTATTTAACTTAAATGTCGAAGCAAAAACGCTCCAATGAATTGTCAGGTAGAGGGGCACGGTCAGAGGGTAGTTCTTTGATCACTCCGAACACTTAATCTTCGCTGAACATGTTCTCTAGATCCTGCAGATCTACAGGCTCCATACAAATGGTTTCCAAGTCGATGCTATACCGTCTTTTGTGAATGGCTCCCAGCAGATCCTTGCATGCACCATAGAAGGCTTCCCCTTTTCTGCCTTGATCAGTTATGAGCTCATCTCAATGAAATTTTTAACTCTTCTGACTTCTGCCATGCCAACCATGTGAAACTGTTTGGTGTTGGTGTCACCCTCTTTGAGCATGGCATACGGGACCTCTGTCTTGCAATGGTATGCTCCAGAGATTATAGGCCAGGCTTCTGACGGTGTTAACGACAATGCTGGCTATCGCAGTCTGGAGCTTCACATTCCCAATCATGCGTTGCCCCCATGACCGCAAGTGTCTTTCTGTGTTTCCAAACAGTTCATTGAGGCGTTTAGACGGTTCCACCATAGGAGGATCGCACTCCATCCAGTTTTCATTTAAAGTCTGGAAGTTTGTCCAGAAGGCTTCAAATCTGAACCTTTTTGGGGGTCTAAAATTGGCATTCAGAGATAGGTGTGCGGTGCTTGGTCAGATCCATAGGATGAGAGCGCCTGAAGTTGCCTGTGCTAGTAACTTTTCATTTGAGTAGCCATGTAAAGACATCCTAAAAAAGAATCAATATCAACACACACAAAAACCCAGCATTCCAACTTTGTACATGTCCATGCGAAACTTTGACCATTATTACTACAGTGATCCATACCAAGATTGCCACGCGAAAAAAGCAGGCACATATACATGTCTTTAAAATCACTTCCATAATAAAAAAGAGTTCATGGCATAAGTTTACATAGTAGAAACAATAAAAGGCAAAACAGTCATACACTGCATCCACATAAAAAACATGGAATTTGGGGCCGGTTTCGAACAGCTAAAGAGAGTAGAAATTAAGCAGCAAGAATTACAAAAGTGGTGGCTACTAAAGTTTCATCAATCATATCCCATCTAGAATTCATCATACAGGCCTATTTTCCTCCTAAGGGCGACTGAACCCTTCTTGGAGTAGTGAACTGACTTCGCAACACCCTGCGCAGCCTGTAGAGAAACCTTGCCACAATACTCAATGACAAGAGACTCCAACTTATGTGCACATCCCAGTTCAGCCACTCCAACATCAGTAAACTTATGACACGCCCGAAGTGTGAGCTTACTCAAGCATGGGGTGCGCGCAATGAAGCGCAACCCTGCATCAGTTACTGCATGACACATTATAAGCTCGAGTGTCTCCAAATATGGTGAGGTTGAGAGGGCCTTCATCCCCTCGTCATCAAAGAAGTTGGCAGTATTTAGCACAAGAACACGAATCGGGCAGGACTGAATAAGCACCAGAAAACCATGTTGTGTGAATCCTATTTCTGATGGCCAGCCACGAGAACATGCTGTAAATTTCAGATCTACGGTCTGAAGCATTCGACAGTTTAGGGCTAGAGCATAAAGGCTATTATCAGTAAATGAGGTCCTGGTTTCAGAATAGCTAACGTCACTAGAGTAGTGCTGAAGGTTGAGCACAAGTGAGATGCTTTTAAGGTTGCTGCAGCTCCGAGATAATGCAATCATGTCATTGTCATTTAGGGCAAGAACATGCTCAAGGGAAAGGTTCTCCAATGCTTTACACTTCCCTAGGATGACACGAAGTCCTATTTCTGGCCAAGTTTTAATACGTCCCAACCTTAAATCCTTCAAACTGTCACAGCAGAAATCATTTATATCTGTGCAGTGAGCATCATACGAGGAGTCAAAGACCTCGTCACATATAATAATATCATATATTCCTCTTTTAATCTCAAACTCAAACTTCTGCAGCTTGATCCATCCTGATCCGAACTTTAGGAGGTCACAGTGCTTAATTCCTCTGCAATTGTTCAATACAAGCTCTTCCAACGACCCATGCCTACCAAGGTATTCCAGCCAATCTACATTATTGATTTTCTCGCAATCAATAAGGTGGAGAGCAGATAGACTTGTGCAACCAACTGCAACCGAGAAAAGCCCAGCTGAAGTGATGTGTGGTGCGTTGTTCAGCCTGAGAGACACCAATTTCTTGCAATAAGCTAAATAACCAAGCCCGGAGTCATCAACATATGAGCAGAAGCTTAAGGTGAGGTCAATCAGAGAGGAACAGTGAGATGAAAACACAAAAAGGCCCTTGTTGTCCAACTGCTTTCCATCTCCAGGTATAGAACCAGAGTAATCGATTTCGACTTTCCACAAATTTGGGAACCGGGCGCAGAATGATGTTAGTGCTTTTGTAGCAGTTGAAAGACCGGAACCAACACGGATAGCACCCCTGTGATTCCCCTCTATCTTGTAGAGCTGCTTTGACACAAGGGAAAGAGAATTCAGATCACTTGTCATGGAGATCTTCTTGAGAATCTCTGTCACAAGAGCCTCCGGTAGGTCCTCCATCGAGCAAATTCAGCTGTACAATCAGATAATATCAAGGTTCAGAAAACAGCCAAAGAGCTGGACTAAAACTTGTGATATATCCAAATAAAGCCTGTGAAAAGACTGAGATCACACTGGCAGCACTAATTACGGCGAATATACTGATGAACTTTGAGCACTTACTGTATCCATCCAAAACTTGTGTGTTCTTTATAAGAGTGGAGATTTATTAAAGTAGCCAGCACCTAATCTGTAGTTTGCTAACAAGAAAAAAATACGCTACAAACAACATCATTTAAATCAAACTACCACCCTAAGTAGCAGAGCCTGGTAATGAACGGACTAAGAGATACACAGAAACAAACTGGAATCAACGCTAGCAATTCCTCAAAGGAGACCCACGTACTGAATCTGAACCTACTAATTTGGAGGCACCTAATAAGTTACATGAAAACCAGAGCTTGCAAATTAGTACTTGTCGCTCTTGAGCAAGCAAGTAGGGATATAAACCAAAACGAATTACAAATGATTTTCAACTAGATAACTCCAATCCTCTTTTTTTTTGAGGATCCCCACCTGCATAAATTACTCAATTTTTTTTTGAGGATCACGCCACACGAGAACGTGTCCCTTTAAATCAATAGACAGCGCCGATATAACATCTGCTCAACCAGAAATGTTGTTTGCTGCAACTCTAGGCTAGTACTCGATTGCAAACAAAAAAAAAGCTTACCTTCTAACTAGGAGATCCATTTTACAACTAAAATGAATGATGCTACCGGTTTTCCTCTGCGGGCAAGCCTCAATCAGAAAGCGAATCGAACAAAAACCAAGCAATTGGTGAATCAATGAACCAACGAAGAGGGGCAAGAGAACCAGAGAGCAGAAACGGCGATACCTTCAGCACAACCGGGAGACAAAAACTGCGGCGATGGAGAATAGACCGTAGGAGAGGACCTCCGTCGCCGCTCGACCTCGGAGGAGAGTGTAAACCCTAGCCTCGCTCGCAGCGGAGATGGGTCTTGCTGTAGTCTCGCTCACATGGGCCGGTCGAAATGCATGTGCAGTCCTTAAACTTGTCAGCTATGTCTAGAATAGTCCTGGAACTCAGAAAACGCACCAATACAGTCCCTAATGTTGTTCCGTATGTCCACATACGGTCCAACTTACGGTTCCCGCCGTATATCGCTGATCTGGCAAACGTTTAGGCCATGGTTTTGGTTACCGGTCGGGAAATCCGGTTACCGGTCGGTAACCGGATATCCCGACCACCCCCGGGAAATGGTCATACCGGATAAAAAATCCCGAATTTTTAAATTTTAATAAAAAACTCTCGATAAATGGTCATATTGTGAACCAAAAAATTTGAAAATTTGAATTTTGGTTTTCAAATTCGTCCGGTAACCGGTCGGGATTTTTCGGTAACCGCGATAACCGGATATCCCGACCCCCCTCGGGAAAAAAATTCTACCGGTAACCAAAACCTTGGTTTAGGCCCATCGCTTTATTTCCTACCGAACGAATCGCTAAATCAAAGGTCGGGGCTTGCCTGCGCCGCCGGCGGGTGACAGCCATCCAGTGCCCGCTATTATAAGTTCGAAGAACTTGCAGCTGATCGATTGCAAGCTACCTTTTTTTCAGTCCAAGTATTTTTCCCAGAAAAAAAAATACGAAAATATGCCCATAATACTATCCCGGTCGTAATCCCTCCCGTGATACTCGCATTCATCTCCTTTGGTCGTCTTGCCCATCCATCCTTCTCGCCGGCGCTGCTCAACTTCTTCTTGTACCACCATACTTCTACTTCTTCGTCGTTTCAAAAAAAAACTTCTACTTCTTCTCTCTCTTGGCATCAGCCGTCGTTGTTGATCCAACTTCTACCAAGATCTGTACGTCGGTGCTTGCACATACTTTCCCTGTGACACTTAGCAGTCGGTGCTTGCACGTACTTTCCCTGTGACACTTAGCAATATTCTTGTCGACACCGACGACAAGCAAGCGCTCGACGGGGAGTCGAGGGCGGCAGTAGAACCGTGAGCAAAGGAGTTGGCTTGCTTGTAGCCCATGGCGGCTTCCTCGTCCTTTCTTAGTGTGAAGCTTGTCAAAGGCGACCAAACCTATCTGATCGTGTAGGTGACGAGACCATTGTCGCCTGCTGAACGCGACCTCCATTACGACGCAAGCACTCGACGGGGAAGTCGACAACGGTGGCGGACGCAAGCGTAGAAGTTGGTTTGCTCGTAGGCCATGGCGGCTTGCTAGTACTTTGTGTGCTGTGGAGCCAGGCTGATAGGCCATGGAGGCAGTGTGTCCAAGAAAAGGAATGTGTGCACGGACTGAAGCTGGCCACGAAGGTAGCTAGAGTTACTACGTACGATAGTTCGTATTGCCATGGTATTTCCTTTTTGGCTTTTGTAAAAAGAGGAATGTGTAGAGAGTAACAAAACACAGCAGTCGCCGACCTGCATGAAAAATGGCGAGGCCCGGGCATGATAGCAGCGCCGCTTGAGCCACCCCACTGGATTCGTACACATTCGTTGGTACTGAAAAGACTAGCGCATTTGAGGCTTGATTCATTGGGGCTTTCAAAGGTGAGGAACGAAGCTATATGCCCCAATCCCGCGTCACATCAGCAAAATACGGTGGATAATCATAATGAGGACCGTATGTAGACGTACAAAGCAAGATCAAGGATCATTTTGGTACATTTCTTGAGTTTGGGGATCATCTTAGACATAGCCAGCAAGTTTAAGGACTGCACATGCATTTCACTCAATTCTGAAGCACTTGCGACCCATTAACAGGTACTGTACGAAATTCAAAAAAAAAAGAGGTCCCAATCTCTTTTTTAATAAACCTAAAAAATATATTATTTATTTCAAAAAAATCATGAATGAACCAGCGTGCATATTGTTGTCTCTAGGAAAGAATTTGCTGGCCTCTTCCAAGCCCTTCAAGAATGACAAGTTAAGCATGTCTTCATTCCAGGGATTGAGCTCGTTCTGATCACCATTATTCTCCACCTCAACACCATCCAAGACCAAACTCTGAATGCCCTTGTCGGCCAAGAACAGGCTGTCCCCACGCATCAGAACTCATCCCTCTCTATCACTCTAGAAGCTTGTGAGGCCTGGCAGCGAGCGGGCACCAAGCCTCCGCGACCCTGTCTTTACCGGACTAGAAATAGAAGGAAGGGGATGGCGTGGCGGAGAGGACTCCCTGAGTCTCTCCTGGGCAAGCAACTCTATGGTGATTGGCATGGTGGGTGAACTGAACTGGTGATGGCGCTGCGCTGCATTCCACACGGACATGACCGATTGCTCTTGTACAAGGAGAGGGCAGAGTCGATCAACAATGCACATGCCTCAAAATTAGAATGACATGTAATTTTGAATTTAACAAAACCACAAAAAACTAGGTATCATTGTATTACAAAATAGTACTAACTCTGATCTAAAAAAAGTGTGGAAAGTACTACCTATCGATTGTACTGCCTACGTTGATTTCTGGCGACAATTTTAGTGGATCGGAGGGAGTAGTATACTCATATTTTTCTTCCAATATGTGATCACTGTTTAGACAGTGGTGGCCGTTTGTTGCCTTCAGACCTGATCTAGTTATCTCTTGGGATTGCAATAGTATTCCACTATTCCCTGTCTCTAAATATAAGGAACTGCCAGAACGTCTTATATTTAGAGATAGAGAGAGTAATAAACAATCCTTGGCAGCTACTTCTCGTTGCAAGTCTGCAACGATGCTATATACTGTCAGCTCACCCCGGGCATAAAAAACCGTACCCGAAGACCGAACCTGAAAAAACCGTGACCGAAACGGAAGTAACCGGTAATTCGGTCTTCGGTCATTCCATCGGTCCTGTGAGCTAGCTAACCGAAATAATAACGGGCTGCTCGGTTACGCTGGTCAGATGACCGTATCGACCGAAGAGACCGATCATTAGCAGAGCAGAGCGTACACGCGCGTATGCCACAGAGACAAAGCAGGCCCATCGAGGCCCTCTCCTGTTTCCTCTCATCTCACAGCCCAGCCATACACTTACACGCCCAGGACAAGGCCAAGTCGCGACCAATCCACACACCAAACTACTCCCCATGACTCCATGACCTAGTTGCGCGCTGCTGCCACATCTCCAATCCCGGCCGCCGTCGCATCACGTCGCTACATCTCCGACGCTGCCGCGCCAATCTCCATCCCCGCTGGCCGCTGCATCTCAAGTCATATGAATATAGGAGCGAATGGATCGGCTCACCAAGTGTAGATTTGGCCAACATCACGTCGAGAGCTGCCATAGACTTTGCATCGGGGAGGACAACAACAACCACACATGAATCGATTTAATTCCAACCAAAACAGGTTCGTCGAAACATCAGTAAGTCGCCGATGCGGTACAGTGAACCAATGCGGACGATCTCCTCTATGTAAGGTCGCCGCCGGGAGCGGCCGGCCGACAATGGCCATCAAGTCGAAGGCGATGCCTATGGCAGGGAGGATACACACATGGAGGCAAGTGGAAGCACAACGCCTCGACCCGCACATACGTTTGGCCGGCGGCCGACGGGATGACCAGGCACGCGGTGGGGCTGCTGCTGGTTTTTCTTGTGAGACGTCATGAGATGTTTAGAAAGACGTGGGAAGGAAGGGGAGAAGACATCATGGAGAAGACGACTGTTGGACTACACAAATTAATCAATTGCAGTTTCTTTTTGGGTGCGGAGTAAAGACATGAAGGGAATGAACGGAGAGACGATTAGCCAGCGGTGATTGGTGGGAGAATTAACAATGACGTGGCTGCATGAGAGGGCAGGAAAATCATTTAGTGGGTCATTCCTATTTAGATGATATAGAAGATCACCATCGGTTGGAGCATTGGAGCACCGTTGCCGCCACGACAGTAGCCTTGCCTCCGGGCCCTGGCAGCACCGCACCGCCATGACAGTAGCAGAAAGTGCATGCTTGCTGCGGAAGGCGGTGGAAGACGCAGACGGTTGGGGGAGCTTGTGAGGCGGGGGGGTGATGCAGGGGGTGTAGACAGGGCAAGTGTGTGCGGCAGAGAATGTGTAACGGGAGACGGGTGTATCGGCACATGGGCTCATCTCCGGCCCACAATTCACCTACTAATTCAGTAATTCATGACCAATTTACCTACTACCTCCGGTCCGCATTGAGTGTCGCTAAGGGAAGTCTAGACTAGTACAAATCCAACATATATTTCGGTTTAGACAGGTACTAATTCATCACCAATTCACGTACTAATTCATCACCGAAATAGAAACATAATGAAATAAGAAATTAAAACACATTGCAAAGGTTAGATAGGCCATATCGATTTGGGCTGAGATGGCTAAGATCGTATATCCAATTATTTTCCTACCAATGAAATAAGAAATTAAAACACATTGGAATACCGGTGAATACACGTAGCACCGCCACTGCCGGTAGGTACTTCTCTTTGCAAGTCTGAACCCGAAAATGCTATGTACTGTCACCGATGACGAACTGGGCATCAACGATGCCTCGTCTAAGAATGCTATCTGTAAGTCGGACATCGGACATATCACAGAAGAAGAGAACAAATATCAAATAAGCAAATGATGTAACAGTAGAAAATTACAGTTAACTCCTCAACAAGGGTCTATTTCGAGCAACCAAGAGAGGCACCCACGGCGTTCTCGCCTCATACCTTCACAAACCACAAGCACGCATGCTTCCTGTAAAGTGGACATATAAGATGTTTGAAGTGTTTCACAAATTGTCTAGACGCCTACTAAAATGGATGAACATACACACTGAAATGTGTCTAAATACATTTATATATATTTGAATGTGGACAAAAATAAACATCTTAAATTTAAAAACGGAGGTAGTAGCAGCAAGCCATAGATCGACTAAATTATGTACAAATACCCACAATTATGCTACTGCACTAACTTTTCCTTTGAGAAGCAATGAAAACACATGCCCAAATAGTATTAGTATTATAAATATAAAACAAAAAAAGCCACCTTTGTACATGTCCATACGAAACTAAGACCACTCTTACTACAATGGTCCAGGCCAAAATTTCCACGCCAAAATAGCAGGCAGATCTACGTGTCATCAAAATCACTTCCGTAATTAAAAAGGGTTCCTGACATTTTCATAAATAACAGAAACAATAATACCAAACGGTTAATTACTGCATCCACAGCAAAAGCAGGAAATATTGGGGCCAACTTAGCTTGTTTCAAAACTGCTAAAGAGAGTAGAAATTAAGCAACAAAAATTATACAAGTGGTGACTACTAATAAAGTTGCATTCATCAGATGCCGACAAAATTCATCGCTAGAATGTCAATACAATCATTGCAATAAAGGTCTAAGGCAACAGAAAGTTCAGATAATCTGGGTCGGATGATGCACGCTCTTGTCCAATGGTGCCACTCAACAACTTAATGGCTTCAGCAGCAAATTCATGCTTACAATTTTGTAGACCACTTCATCAAAAGCCAAAATCCAAACCTATTCTCCTCATAAGCGCATGTGAACTATCCTTGGAATAGTGAACTGACTTGGCAACACCCTGCGAAGCTTGCAGAGAGATCTCGCCACAATACTCAATGACCAACGACTCCAACTTACGTGCACGCCCCAGTTCAGCCACTCCAGTATCAGTCACATTATGACACATCCGGAGTGTGAGATTACTCAAGCATGGGGTCTGCGCAATGAAGTGCATCCCAGCATCAGTTACCGCATGACACAATATAAGCTCGAGTGTCTCCAGATAAGGTGAGGATGAGAGGGCCTTCATCCCATCATCATCAAAGAAGTTGGCAGTATTTAGCACGAGAGCACGAATCGGGCAGGACTGAATGAGCACCAGAAAACCCTGCTGTGTGAATCCTATTTCAGTTGGCCAGTCAGCAGCACATCCTGTAAAGCTGAGGTCTACGGTCTGAAGCATACGACAGTTTAGGGCAAGAGCGTAAAGGCTTTTATCAGTAAATGACGTCCTGGTTTCACAGTACTGGACGTCACTAGAGTAGCGCTGCAGGTTGAGCCAAAGTGAGATGCTTTTAAGGTTGCTGCAGCTCCGGGATAATGCAATCATGTCATTGTCATTTAGGGCATGAACATATTCAAGGCAGAGCTTCTCCAGTGATTTACACTTCCCTAGGATAACACGAAGTCCTACTTCTGGCCAAGTTTTAATATGCGCCAACCTTAAATCCTTCAAACTCCCACAGCAGAAATCATATACATTTGTGCTGTGAGCATCGTACAAGGAGTCATAGACCACATCACCTGGAAGACGATCATATATATCTCTTTTGCTCTCAAACTCAAACTTCTGGAGCTTCATCCATCCTGAACCAAACTTTAGGAAGTCATGATGATTGATGCCTATGCAGTTCTTCACTGTAAGTTCTCCCAACGAACCATCCCTACCAAGGTATTCCAGCCACCCTACACTGCCAATTTTGTTGCAATCAACAAGGTGGAGAGCAGATAGACTTGTGCAACCAACTGCAACCGAGAAAAGCCCAACTGCCGTTATTTTTGGTGCGGAGTTCAGCCTGAGAGACACCAGTGTCTTGGAATAAGCTAAACAACCAAGCCCAGAGTCATCGATGTATGAACAGCAGCTTAAGGTGAGGTCACTCAGCGAGGAACAGTGAGATGAAAACACAAAAAGGCCCTTGTTGTCCAACTGCTTTCCATGTCCAGGTATAGAACCAGAGTAATCGATTTCCACTTTCCACAAATTTGGGAACCGGGCGCACAACGATGTTAGTGCTTTTGTAGCAGTTGAAAGACCGGAACCAACACAGATAGCACCCCTGTGATTCCCCTCTATCTTGTAGAGCTGCTTTGACACAAGGGAAAGAGAATTCAGATCACTTGTACTGGTGATCCTCTTGAGAATTTCTGTCACCAGAGCCTCCGGCAGGTCCTCCATCGAACAAATTCAGCTGTATCAATGAGGTAATATCTAGGTTCAGAAAACAACTAAACATCATATCATAATAATGCATGTGAGGATGGGGATCACACTGGCGACACTCATTACGAAGAATATACTGATGACTTTGAGCAATTTCTGTAACCTTCCAAAACTTGTGTGTTCTTCATAAGCATGGAGATTTACTAAAGTAGCTAGCACCTTATATGTCTCTAGATTGCTAGCAAGATAATATGACGCTACAAACCACATTATTCATAAGTAGCACAGCCTCAATAATGAGCTAACTAAGTAAATACAGAGAAACAAGCAAGAATTGAAGCGAGCAATTCCACAAGAAAGTAGGATTTCATACTCGAATTGACATGAGCAATTCCACAAAATCGCCAGTACTGACTTATTTGGAGACAAGCAGAGCATGCAAATTAGTACTTGTAGCTCTTGGGCAAGAAAGTAGGATTCAAACTAAAACGAAATAGACGTAATTTTCTACAAGATACCTCCAACCTTGTATTTTTTAGGAAGCCCGCACTAGTGTGTGTCCCCTTTACATAAGTTTTCCACAATCGATGAGTTCACAGGCTGCAGTTATCAACAGATAACGCCAACTTGATATCCATTCAACTAGAAATACAATTTGCTGCAACCCTAGGCTAGTACTCAGCTGCAAAAAGCTCACTTATCGCCCAGTAGAAGGGATTTACAACATTAAATTTAGAAAGGATGATACTGCCGGTTTCCCCTATCAAGAAAGCAAATCGAGAAGAAAAACATGTACATGTCGAACGGGGAACCGACGAACAGGGGTCAGGGGAACCGAGAAGCGACGGTACCTTCAGCTTCAGCACGACCGGGAGAAAGAATCAGCGGCGATGGAGAATAGACCGTGGTAGGGTATTTCCGCCCCGCCGCCGCTCGTCCTCGGAGATGTCGATCGATTAGCCTGGTCGGCAGCGTAGGAGAGTGCTAAACCCTAGTCTCGTTTCCAGGCTTCCAGCGGAGGAAGAAGGCCTGTAGCGGCGCCTCGCTCACATGGGCCAGCCAGGAAAGATGTGATGGAGCATTGGGTCAGTACCTTGTGCGATCCATTTACAGGCACGAATTGCTTTTCCCCTTTTTTAGAAATAAATCTCAAACATATTTTTATCTACTAGGAGTAGGAGATTTCACATAACCATTTCAATGAATAAGTTAAATGTTAAGGTTCTGTAAAAGATGTTCATGTCCACCAAAATAATGTACTTATTGAAATGTCTAGCATTTTTGTAACGTTTCTTGTACTATGTGAAAGGAAAATGGTAAAGACAAAAAGGAAAATAAAAAGAAAGAGTGAAAGAAGCATATGAAAACATATAATTTTATTTGACTAAACCATAAACGTAGACTAGAACAAACAGAAGCAGTAAGAAGGGTGTCGAGGATGGTGAGCATGTTGGAAGATCTGTTAATGTACCGGTTCATGCTAGCACTTTTGGTATGTACTGATAGTTGCCTTGATATAATCCTGAGCTTTCTTTTATCCAGTTTGCTGGTTGTTTGTAATACTAGGATGTTTATAAAGTAATAAAATCCCCAGGTTTCAGTGCAAAAAAGAAAAGAAAAGAGGACGACCCAACTCACACAATACCATGGAAAAGGCCCCGGCCCAAGCAGCCAGGCCCATACATCGTGTTTTTTACCTCCGTACCCCTACATTCACTCCCGAAACAGCAGCAGCAGTCAACAGGAAGAGCAAAGAGATGGCGACGGCTACGGCGGCGGCGGCGGCGCAGGCGCAGCCAGGAACCGACGCGCGCGAGTGGGACGAGGCGGCGTACCGGCGGGGCATCCTGCGGGAGCGGGACCTCTCCTGCCGCACCCTCTTCCGCGCCGTCTTCTTCGACCAGCGCGACGACTCCGACCCGGACGTCCTCCTCGCCGCCGCCTCCAGCGACGGCTCCGTCGCGTCCTTCTCCCTCTCATCCTGCATCGCCTCCTCCGCCCCCACCCGCGCCTCTCCCCAGGTTCCGCCTCCCCCCTCCCTCCTCCTCCTCCTCTCCCCGCCGGCGCCCCCACTCCCCACTATGTTCCGTGTATGTAATGTAACTACTCCATCTTTCCCTGATTTGATTCAGCCGGTTGCTGCGGCGCTCGTCGACCCCGTCTGCATCGTCCAAGCGCACAGCGGCCCCGCCTACGACGTCAAGTTCTACAACGATCCGCATCAGCCGTTGCTCTTCAGGTAAATGCTTCTTTATGACCAATTATTTTTCCTTTTTCTGTTAGTGCCATGGGATTGGCGGTGAAGAGCATTCCCAAGAAGGGGAATTTGCAACTCGATTCGTTGCTTTTGACAGCTGCGGGGATGACGGCCACATTCGGGGCTGGAGATGGCACGAGATGCAGAGCTGCCTGGTGCCACTCTCTTTGCAAGGTGATACAACAGCTCCCGTTCGTGGCTTGGTTTGCTAGATCAGTTGGACATGCACTTAACTAGGGGCTCTTAGGTAGAGGCATTTTCAGTTAAGAGGAAAAAGAAACTACATTGTCTTGCTAGCAAAGATGCCAATCTTTGCACATTCAGCTTTCTATGCACAGTCCCATCTTGAAAGTTGATTTACAGCAGTTGTATAAAGAAGAGGTACACCCGTACTACTTTGGAGCATGACTTGCGAAATCCTAAATTAACAATTGTCAAAATGCTCGAGAGATGCACTCACTTTCTTCCATGAGACTGGAAGTGCTTTACAGATCATTTATGTTAAAATATTATCCTTGCGGCCTGCACTGATGAAAAGGTTGATAATTTGTCATTGAGTTGAGTCAATTATATCAGTATGAGACATGCGTGCATAAGCTACATAAGGAAACTCTAATGGTCATTCATTAATAGGTAGATCGCTTATTTTCTCTATCTCATAATGTCTTACCATTGCCTTTTCTCCCCAGGGGATCATATTGAACCAGTGCTTGACTTGGTTAACCCTCAGCATGAGTAAGATTCCGTACTAAGACATTTAGATCTTAGAAATATTTTCATACGCCATTTGTTCCTGAGGGATGCTTTATTTCTCTCGTCCTCCATGTTTTGATATATGATCCTGTCAATTTTGTAGAGGCCCTTGGGGTGCACGCTCTCCAATACCGGAGAATAATGCCATTGCAATAAGCAAACAGGTAAATACTTCATATTTGCATATTTTAGCTGTATAAAGAAGCCAAGAAGCATAATAGCTTATTATTTGCAGGCTGTCCTCATTCATATTGTAGAATGCTTGATTTATTATTCTTTTGAGGGATTAATGATTTTCTCATCCATGCTTCTTTCAAACAGGATGGATCTATTTTCGCAGCAGCGGGTGATGCATGTGCTTATTGCTGGGATGCGGTATGTATTTTCTTGAGGTAAAATACGATGTATCTAAGTCCTAAATTAGTTGAAAGGAAATATGCTTCTGGCTAAACAACATCTGAGTCACAAACTTACCCTAAATTAATTTTCAATGTGACTGCTTGAGGACGAGGCATTTGACAGTAATTTTGATCTTGTCTGGTTGTCTCAGGAAAGTGGCAAGTGTAAAATGACCTTTAAGGGGCATACTGACTATTTGCACAGCGTTGCAGTTCGTGAGGCAAACCACCAGGTTAGCTCATTATTGTACTACAATATTATCTTATTTAGCAGCTGCTACTTTTGTTTCATAGCTTTTACTTGATAGACATTTTTTTCAGGTTGTAACAGGATCAGAGGATGGGACAGCCCGTATATGGGGTGAGCACTGAGCAGCGCTCTCAATTTAAGATTTTTTCCTATTTGTCTTTGGTTTGGATATGGCTTATTTGTGCTCTTTCAGTTCCAAGTGATATTGAAAGCAGTATCTGCCTTTCTACTTGTACTTGGTACAAAGAGAAAACACCCAAAAAGCTATAGCAACCTCTTCCTATTAATTGTACCTATCCGGTTATAAACATTGTTTAGAAGTTTTATCATGTAGGTTCAACTTTGGCAGGCTTTTAAAGGCTATGGTCCTCTAGGACATTCTGTTATCATGCTAATCCATGCTCTTTGTGGAAACTCCAGATTGCAGAAGTGGAAAGTGTACACAGATTATACATCCAGTAAAGAACAATAAATTTGAGGGCTCGTGGGTCGGTTGCATTGCTATTGATGCGAGTGAAAGTTGGCTGGTATCATTCATATCTAACTCATACAGATACTAAGTATTTTATTTGTTGTAGCTAACCGTTTTAATAAACACCATGTATCTTACCTTTTGTTCTGTTCCCAGGCTTGTGGTACTTCTAGTGGTATATCGGTCTGGAGTCTTCTTTCAAACGAGTGCATCTTTAATGCGAATTGTGGTGCTCCTGTTCAAGATGTGTTGTTTGACAAAAATCAAGTAAGTGCTCATGTGTTTATCTTCATTTGCATCCTACCTAAAGGGTTGTTTAGATCCAGGATTTTAATAAACTATACTGTGTTCAATTCGTTTTGAAGCCTATCCAACTAAGACCTTATTTAGGTATCTTGAGCAGTTGTATAAATATGATTGTGCGGGTCTGAAAATTTCTAGCGGATCTCCTCTCAGGATCTACCGTACATATGTTGCTGAAAGTATGCAGTTAGACGGATGGGTTGTTCTAATGCGTTGCACTCTGTGCTCTGCCAAATTATAACTTGAGATGTTCCTTGATGAGAAAATCTGAGATAAGAATAAAAGATGTCACTGCGATCTGTATTGAGATAAAACAGTCCTCGTTCTTCTGGGAAATACCATAATTTCCACATTCTCTTTTGATTGGAGATTTGACAGGATTGTTAATGTAAAGAAGGGAGATGGGTAGGATGAATATCAAGGTTACATGCATGATTTATCTCAACTCTTGTTCTTCCAGTAGCATGCTAACCGTTTCCCCATTTTCGGCGCAAACTTTTGCATCGATTCAGATTTTAGCAGTTGGTGCTGAGCCTGCACTCTCCCGTTTTACAATCAATGGGGCTGTTCTTTCGCAAATAAAGTGTGCTCCTCCATCAGCATTTTCCATCTCCATGCATTCATCCGGGGTATGTATCCATATCCCTTTTTGGTCCTCATTTGAGACCACTTGGATCCGTGTTTTCCCCCAGTTTCTGGGGCTGTACATTCTGATCTCACCTGCTACCCACCCTGTTCAGATGGCTGCTGTTGCCGGGCATGGAGGTCTGGTGGATGTCATCTCTGGATTTGGGAGCCATCTCTGCGCATTTCGTTGTCGGGGCCTGGAGAAGTAACCAATTATCCAAGCGATGGTTAAGCACCGCAAATCAATGCATTAGTCTGCGCGGTGTGCTAATTGTAATTTTTCCCTGTTGTAATTCTAGTTTCAGTTCAATCTGTGCCGAATTCTTTCATGACAAGGATATATTCTTAGTAAATATCCTTGTCACTTGTTGTAGCTACTCTCTTGGTACAATCCATTGGATATGTTTCTCATATGTTAATTTTGAAATTTACGGGGCAAGAGCTACTCCTGCTGTTCTATAGCACTTGGCTTGGGAAGTGAATTTACAATCGTATCACCTAGCTCTACTTTCTGTTCTTCTTTAACAAAATATGAGGAAGAATAGGCTTCGCTACAGAAGCACCTCAGTAATTGGTTTTATATGTAGTGTGGTTTTCGAAATAATAGTGGTTCGTTGTACGTAGTGCATAGTATACCACAACACTTGTGAAATTCCATAAAATTTGTTATCAGAACTTGCAAATTTCATGCTATTTGAAACAGAAAACCAGCCGTTGTATTCTGTGAACACCATACAATTATCATGTTTTTCTGTATGAAATGGGGTACCAAAATGTTATTACTTTAGTTGTTCGTTGTACACAGTGCATAGTATACCACAACACTTGTGAAATTCCATAAAAAATATTATCAGAACTTGCAAATTTCATGCTATTTGAAACAGAAAACCAGCCGTTGTATTCTGTGAACACCATACAATTATCATGTTTTTCTGTATGAAATGGGGTACCAAAATGTTATTACTTAGCGAACACAAAGCTGGTACGCTTGCCTTACACTTCAGCAGAGAACTAAGTTAGATTTATGGTCCAGGTTCACACATAGCTGCTACCAACCTGGCAACCTGTGATCAATTTGTAAAAACCAAGAAGAGCAATACAACTATTCTTATACCACGAAAAGAACCAACTTTACATACTTGCAGCATATATCATCTAAAAAAACATCAAGCTTAGTAGTACAATTGTTCTTACATTTAAGAAAAGAACCAAGTTACATACTTACAGTACACATCACCTAAAAACATAGTTACAGTACAGGTTTACACATTCGTTGAAGTCGACTGATTTTGAAGTTCCACCACCACATGTCCCATATGCACAATATTCACAAATTCAACCCATTACCCATGGAACCTACAGGTGCACCAGAAGTACCCTATTCTGGCAATATGTACACTGAACCCTTCCTATATATACACGAAGGCAGATATCATCGGCAAGGCTTCCAAATCATCATGCTTGTAAGATTCGATCATTCCATTCTCCTACTCATGAAGCATATATCTGGAGCTTGCCTTTACCTACCACCTATATTTGTGGAATCACACATTGCATAGATGAACTCACAACCTGGGCAGCAGCCACCCAAGGGTCCAGCCGAGAAGCAATCCCGCACCGACAATGCCTACTCCAACCGCAAACATGATGGCCTTGCGGAAGCCACCTTCTTTGTTCTGCCTCCTGCCTTTCTTCTTTGACCTGTCTTTTCGCTCCTCTTCTGGAGATGCCTTCTCTTTTATCATTCCCCAGGGTAGTTCTGGGAACATAGCTGTGATCTGATGCTCTTTGAGCCTGAGCTGGAGGCATATGTTCTCCAGTTGCAGCATTTTCAGCCATTGCTTACACGCAAAGAGATGCGAGGCCTGACGAAACAATAGCTTGATGACATGATCCTTCTCATCATGAGCACTCTTGGCAGCTATCTCTGCTTCCCTGGCCCGTGTCTGTGAATGGCGGAGAGCGTCCAATAGCTGGGCCCTCTCAGCAGCTTTCTGATTCTGATATTTTGGCTTGCTGCTTGGTAGATCATCAGTACTGTACGAATCCTGTGCACCTCTGCATTTCAAATGTAATGATATCAACACGCAGAAATCAAGAAGATTGGATGAAGAAAAGACCGTCCAATGGTCAAAACAACAAATAATATACAAAAGGATGCATAACACGGGCGCCAATGGACGTGATGCCATATTACTTTGAACATAAATTGATGTAAAGTAGATATCCCACTTCTAATCACGTTTTAATTTACCTTCATCAAAAATAAGTTTTAGCCAGAGTTAAACAGATTTAACTGATTGCGACGAGAGAGTACAAAGGACTAATGCTCCGTTCGGATGTTCGCTTTCAGCCTTGATATTGGATATTCGGGATATTCAGCCCCGAATATCACCGTTTGGATGTTCGTGGCATTTAACCGTGACATTCGGACTCGATATCGAACCAACCCGAGCGAAGGCAAAACGGTACCCGTCGAATGTCGAGCTCCAACCCTGGAGATTGGCTCCATATTCGCGAGCGAGGCCTTCATACCTGTTCGCGAGCGAGTGAAACAGAACCACTGCTGTCCGGCGGCCCGCGGGCGGCGACCTCCTCCAGCCACCCTTTCTCCCCGCTGCTGCTTTCTCTCCCTCTTAGCGCTCCCTCCCTCCCCTCTCATCTCCGGCAGGTCGGGACAGATCAAGGGAGACCCGGCGGCCGGCGCATCTCATCTCCGGCTCCGGCGACCGGCGCATCTCATATACAGCGCCGGCGACCGACGCCAGATTGATCCCGAGCTCGGCCCGGCTCCGGCGACCGGCGCATCTCATCTGCATGCTTGTTTGCTCCTGCGATGTGATGCTAGGCGGCGGCTGCTGATCGTGTGGGCACCGCAGGCCACGAGACACCTCTGATCGCGATGTGACGCTAGGCGGCGGCTGCTGATCGATGTGATTTGGGAGCTGCCGAGGGGATTGATTTATGACGCCGGTGCGGAGATAAACCAGCTGCAGTGGGTAGCCGGACACCCTGACTGGATGGGCATCACTACAGTGTCTGAAAATTTATGGCAATTCTCTAGCATATAATTATATAAATATATTCAAATTATAGAAAATATGTGGTTGTTCTGCACATTTTGTCATGAATATAACAATACAATGATCAATGTCTCGAAAAACTGTTTTTATAACATCCAAACAACATATGATATTCAAACTCAATATCTTGTCTAGATCTGAATATCTAACACATCCAAACATAAGATATTGACATTCAGACTCAATATCAATATCCCATGGTATTGATATTGAACACAATATCAATATGGAGCTCCCAATGCGAACATCCGAACGGAGCATAACAGATATTAACATACATATATACAGACTGGAATTAGTATCCCGTTGCTTAATTTTTAACCAAACTGGGGTTGGGTGTAATATGTATTGACAGAGCCATAAAAAATCCTTGTAGTGAAAAGGTACATAAAACAAAAGAAAGAATGTATTTGTGCAAATCTACAAAGGGGGATGGTTACGAAACAAGATAAGGGAAAATCACATACCCATCCACATCATTTTTCTGAGGTTGTTGCCAAGATCTACCATCAAATGAATTTGTCTCATTGGTGCTTGAGATGCTATAGCTGCACATCATAGTGTCATATAGTTCAGACTGTGACTCTTTACCAGAGGATGAATTCCCACAGTCATCCTTGTTTTCATGGCTGTTCACTTTTGCGCCATGAACACGGACTGTCTGAGTGGGTTTTGGAAGATCATTGTTCTCAATATGCTGCATTGCTCTTTCTGCGACAAGCGAAGCCAGCCCATCCTCATCAGCCACCTGCCACCATGGGTGAGATTTCCTGTCTTCTTCCCAAGGTGCATCCGTCTCATAGCGTGCCTTCTGTGGTTTCTTCGGAAACAACGGATCAAAATTTTTGAATTCCATAAACTCTTTATCCTCATGAAGGAAGTTGATGGAATTTCCTCTGCACTTGAGACTCACTTGAGAAGACCCAGAAAGAGCCTTGACCTCTTCAGAAGCTGTTTCGGATGTTTTCTTCATAAAAGCCGTCGAAACCATCCACGGCGGCTCAAAAGGATACTCATTCTTCTTAGCATCAATGTCCTCAAGCGTAGACACCGGTGAGAAAGTGTCAGCTTTCTTTGCAAGGACCTCCCCACCCATATAATTCAGATGTTCACCAGCAAGCGCCTTCTGGCACCCAAAATTGGGCTGCAACTGAAGAAACCATGCATCTATCGGCTGACTGGAGTTCATCGGGTTCCAGTTTAAATGCATAAAATTTGGGATATGGCAATCTTGCGGATTCGTGGGGTTCCCACTGTTTGTTTCATGCTGCTGCACTGACTGTGGACAGCAGGCCAATTTTGGAGCTCTCTTCGCATCCTCTTGAAATAAGCAGCGGTTCCCAGCCCGTTGCCAAGCAGCTCTCGCTTCTGCCGCTGCCATCACACTTGCATGTCAAGAAAGCTGTCCATCAGAAAGTTCCTCATTAGCGTAACTCCATACACGCTGTAAACGGAAGTAACACGCAGAATTTACAAACATTCACATAATTTGTTGGATAAACTTAATCCCACGATGCAAGACAATTCACAAAGTCCATGTACAACTGCTTGTGTCAAAACAATTTAGATGCCGCGTGGACGACAGTGCTATACTCTGTATGATACCAGTATGCTGCCCCCCCCCCCCCCCCCCCCCAAACAAGCAGCGTTGAAACACCAGGAAATGTCCATACCCAAGAAGAAAGCAAAACTTTACTAATTCCAGCGGGGTAACTTCGGATGAAAAGTAAAAGATCACGGTATTGGCCGACGAATCATGGCGACTGGATCTGACACAGAAGCTACTCAGAGACAGCCCGGATTCTTTCTTCGGTATTGCTTCACAACTTACTCCATCGAATAATTGTGCGGGCAATCATAATCATATTCATGTGTGAGATCCAAGAAAACTGTGAGGGCGAAGGTAATCCAGCTCAACTAACCTGGATCAGCAAGAAGTGGAGAGCCGGGACGAGCGAGCCGTACAAGACCAAGATTCAAGCCAAGGGTCTCGGAAGAGAGACTTGAGCAGCGACGGCGTCTCCTCCTCCTCCACCGTTCCCTGATCGGACCACCGGCGACGAGCTACGTGACTGAATCAAGAAGTGAACCCTCTTGATAAATGAGGGAGAGGGGGAGACCGGAGAAGCTGTGTTATTACAGGGGATCGGCCGGAGCCTTCTTGCTTGCTTGTCTGCTTACTCCCTCTGGAGAATGACGTGAAAGCAAAGCAAGGAGAACAATCAAGCACACAGATATTTTAATTACTGGTAAATAAATAAAAAGGATGTGTTTTTTTTCCTTACCTTGGCTGTCAGCGCCGTGCTCCTTCCGAAGGATTGGATTTTTGCCCCTGTTCTTCTCCCCTCGTCTCTGACCGAGAATTTCGGTTTCGTGTCAGCTCATTTTTCTGCCGGATTTATTTTATCTGGTCTATTTCTGGGGGCGAGGAACTGAAGAATATCCGTGCCGTCTCGTGGCTTCTCCGATGTGAATCTTGGGGGATCCTATCCATATGTTTCTCTCTCCTGAGCTTTCTGTTTGCCGGTCTTTTTTGGAGAGTACTGTGCACGCTGGGGGCGGTGTGGGGACAGCTGCCCCCTGCTGACGCCGCCACCTCACCTTCCACTTAAAAGCTAGATCTACTTGTGAGTTGTGACTCACTCCTCCACCCAAAACAGTTGATTTTACGTATGAACACAAACAGTAAAATTAACACTTGTTTGTTTAACATTCTAGTGTGGAAGTTTTGAAAATGTTTGATTTCTATAAATTTCTCAATGCAACTTAAAACTCAACAAAGTCATCACAGGAGTAAATTCTGAGAACAAAGAAGTCTCCACAAGAGTTAGAATTCTATAAACAGCACCCATGGCTTCTCATGCAAGCACATATTCCAATCTTTATTCGTTAAACAAAAGGTAGAACAATCGCTAGTAGTAATATAGTAAAACTGTATACATGAGTACATGACCACCAACGTAAGGTCACCCTTTTACCCACTCAACTAGAGTAGCTTAATATATCCACAAAACTGCAGCTTTTGCCTGGTCTCTCGCCACCGATGAACTATGAAGAGTAATCCCAAAATCACGCGCACTGTTTCGTTACAGTTTCCGCAGATCATGCACGGCACTCCGCCTGCACGCAAAACAAAACTCAGCAAGCAAGCCACAGGAGTCAACAGTTGATATTTTCGTTTTTGAAGCCGTCTACACAAGTACACATGGATATGGAACGGACTGTGCAAACCAATCGTTGTCTCGGGTATTTTTGCGTAGAAGGATTTTACACGTTCGAGAAAAACTTAGGACGTGGAAAAGTTCTTTCACTAAGCAGAGAAGCAAACAGATGTGCAGCAGCTAGGCCTCCAAGTTGTCTTGTACTATGAGACTTGGCAGCAGCGCTCCATTGGACGTGTAGCAGCCAGTGGTTTAACCTAACCACAGTGCGTAGATCCAGCAGCTGTTGGTCGTCCACGACTAGGACCGTACACGGGGTGGATCCTTTTCACCACCACGTGGTGAAAGCGGCAGCAGAAGCTTCTACTTGCTGCTACTGTGGAAGTATCATTTTTTGTTACGTAGGTCAGTGTGATTCTGAGCCATGGACGTCGACCGGTCCATGTCTTCAGAGAAGCTGCATCTTCTTTGCTCTGTTCTTATGCCTAATCAGAACTGAAGTTTACTGTGATTGGAAGATATTTCAATAGAAAAGTTTACTTGAAACGTGGCTTTTGTTCTAAGCGTGCCTGGTGAGACCAGTTCAAATTATGTAAAAAGTACAATAAGGAGATTTTACTGAGGGAACTGTAAACAAAAACAAATTAAGTCAAACATCAGACATGCTTAACTATATGCAAGATGTGTGGCAAGTGGCCCTATGTCATCTGATGGTAGTATAGTGTAGCGTAAACCTAATGAAGGTGAGAGACTAAGCGACGGTTCATATTATCCAACGGTGAACGGAATTGTATGAATAAAGATTATGGAGTACAAAATAGAGCTCCTGTCAAAAAAATAAAAATAGAGCCGTACCTTCCAGTTCCATCAGAAGCCAAGATCAAATGAAGGGCAGTCATCTATCAAATCCTGAATCTTGGGATCTATACATCTACGGCTGCTTGGAGCTGGAAAAGAGACGCTGCCACTTTTGGGGTCCACTGTTGTGTTATTTGCACCGAGCTGCAGACACATAATAACAAGTCAAATGACTAAGAAAGTATGCCTAAGAAAATATTAGCAATGTAACACCAGAAACTATAACTTCCAGTGTGATCTGAGAACAATTGAATTGCAGCTCTGCGCAGTCAATGCACCACTAACTATAAAATTCACAATGGCAAAATTTTGCTCCTCGGGGAAAACTTCCACAGCTTAGAGTGCAAACCTGATCTGCAATTCCAGTTTTATCTTCTTGCAAGCCTGGGGTGCTAGAATCATTAGAAACTGGCGCATAACCTGTCAAATAAAAACTAACATAAGGCACATTTGTCGTTTATTCTCAAGCAGCATGCATGCTTAAAATAATGTAGAAGCTGGTTTTGATGCAAAGCAGTTCACTGAAGCAACTTACCTGTACCATTAGAGTTTCCAGTTAGAAGATTGCCTGGTGATTCTAGTTTCTGCTCGTTTGCATTGGACATCTCAGATGTTGCGATATCTATCATTGCCAATTCCAGACCATCAAAAGCTGCTGGTTTCCTACAAAAGCATCCTTGGTGTCAATATTCATTTGTCATTCCATTTTCCATGTTGGAGCTTCTCTTGCTTTCAATAAGGCATGCTAGGATATATAGAAGTATTAAAATCTTACATGACGGCCCGATGATCGTAAGTTGGATAGGCATTCCCTGATGATTCATTCCTATGAGTGCTTACTGAGTTCTTTGGCTGTACAGTATCTAACTTCAAGCAAGATTGCACCGATGTACGGAGCTGGGTAGCAAAGTGAGACAATCCAGCTGGGGGCTTCATGATAGATAGTATTTGGGACGCTAAAGATCAAATTAAAGTGTTGTTGTCAATATTAAAGCACATGAATGTACATGAATAAGAGTTGCTGCGCGAGCTATTCAAGTTGGTCATATGCCACAAGGATCACAAACTTGGGAATAGTTCCTTCAAAATGAGCATTCTACTTTGTGAATAAATAGTGCAGGGACTCTTAAGTCTTTAAGTATTTATCGCCAAAGTTATGATATTCAGAATTTTGACTGACAAATAGTGTTCTGGTAGTAAACAAGAACAAGTAGAGCAAAATGCACATCATGGAGAAATATACCACAAGTCACGCCTGTTACAAAATTTCATAGTGTCTGAAGTGGAGTGGAGAGACGTACTAGTTTCTACTCTGGCGGCGCACACCTCCACAGGAACGATCACTCACTGAACTAGGTCAGCTTACTCTAACATATGGGCCTGGGCCTGCTGGGCCACTATTCAACACTCCCCCTCAAGAGGGGTGATAGATATCTATCATTCCCATCTTGTCACACGCCAGATTGCATTCTTTAGTTCCCAATCCTTTAGTCAAACAGTCTGCAATCTGTTGTCCTGAGCTCACATGTTCTATCTTGATGATTCCAGTATCTAGCTTTTCTTTGATGAAGAATCTGTCTATTTCCACATGCTTGGTTCTATCATGCTGCACTGGATTGTTTGCTATGTTGATTGCTGATTTGCTATCACACCACACATTCACACAAGTAGTCTTCAATATCTTCAGTTCTTCAAGCAAATTTCTTGTCCACAACATCTCACTTAGCCCTTGAGCCATAGCTCTATATTCTGCCTCGGCAGTTGACCTCGACACAACAGCCTGCTTCTTACTTCTCCATGAGACCAAGTTCGCACCAACAAAGACACAAAATCCCGAGGTTGATCTACGATCATCTAGGCAACTTGCCCAATCTGCATCACAATACCCATCTATCACGAGATGTTTGTTACTCCCAAATAGCAGCCCCCTTCCTGGAGTTCCCTTCAAATACCTCAAAATTCGATATACTGCTTCAAGATGATCACTCCTAGGTTCATGCATGTATCTGCTTACTACGCTTACTGCAAAGGCAATGTCAGGACGTGTATGACATAAGTATAACAACCTCCCAACTAATCTTTGGTATCTCTCTTTCTCAACTGGTTGTCCTGAGTGAGCTGTCACTTTGTGGTTTTGATCAATTGGGGTTGAGGCTGCCCGACATCCTAGCATTCCTACATCACTTAGGAGGTCTAGAGTATACTTCCTCTGAGATAGCGCAATCCCCTTGGCAGACCTAGCCACTTCTATACCTAGGAAGTACTTGAGTCGGCCCAGATCTTTGACTTCAAAAGCCTTACCTAGACACTCCTTCAATCTTGCAATTTCTTCTTTGTCATCCCCTGTGATAATAATATCATCCACATATACAGCAAGTATAGTGATTTTTTCTTTTCCATGTCTGTAGAACAGTGTGTGATCACAATTACACTGCCCATAACCCATACCGCACATGGCACGTCTGAATTTGTCAAACCAAGCTCTTGGAGACTGCTTTAGTCCGTAAAGGGCTTTCTTTAATCTGCATACCTTGCCAGTAGTCTCAGAGGTCGAGAAACCAGGTGGGATCTCCATGTAGACCTCCTCCTGCAAGTCCCCATGCAAGAAAGCATTTTTCACATCGAGTTGATGTAAAGACCACCCAAAGTTCGCCGCACAGGATATCAGAATCCTCACTGTATTCATCTTTGCTACTGGAGCAAAGGTCTCATCATAGTCAATGCCATAGGTCTGACTATAGCCCCTTGCCACAAGCCTTGCTTTGTACCTTTCAATCTTTCCTTCTGCATTTTGTTTCACAGTGTATACCCACTTGCAACTGACTGCCTTCTTTCCTGCTGGGAGAGGTGTGAGAACCCATGTCTTGTTCTTACACAGAGCCTCCAACTCCTCCACCATGGCCATACGCCATTTTGAGTCCTCCTTTGCCTCCTTCCAGTCAGTCGGAACTGACACAGACTGAAGAGAAGCAACAAATGCTTTGTAGGCTGGTGATAATGCTTCATAGGAAACATAGTTTCCAATATCATTTACATTGAACCCCAACCGTTCTGGTGGTATCCCTGCGTTTTCTCTAGTAGTTCTCCTCAAAGCAATTTCCCCATCAATTTGCTCGTCAGCCTGATCTCCATCAGAGGAGATGGAAATCACATCAGCACTACCTTGTTGTTCTGTTAGTGGCTGATCTAGTTGCTCCCCCTTCTGTGCAACCCCATTACCACGCTTCCGTGAATAAACCTTGAGATGCTCCTCTTGATCTAAAGTCCACCTCGGCACACTGCCAGGCACGCTAGCATTTTTTGCCGGTGCACCAACCTGCACGTCACCAGTGTAGGCCGGTGGTACAACATTGGTGTAGATCGGTGCTTGTGTCACAGGACTGCTACTCTCCCCCTCTTGACCAATGTCATTATCTGAACATTGGTCAAGACTTTCAAACATGGCGCTTAGATCAGTTTTCTCACCATAGAATGGTTCCGACTCACAGGAATGTAACATCCATGCTCACAAATGTCCTCCTCTCAGACGGACTCCAGCATTTGTACCCTTTCTGCCCTGAAGAATACCCAATAAAGATGCATTTGACTGCTCGAGGATCCAACTTGTTTACTGATGGCCTATGATCACGAACAAAACAAGTGCAACCGAACACCTTGGGAGGAACTGGAAATTTATTTTCTGCGAAAATCAACTCACACGGTGATTTCATACCTGTCACCCGAGATGGTGTGCGGTTGATCAAGAAGGTGGCCATCATGACAGCTTCACTCCAGAGAAACTTGGGCACGTTCATGGTGAACATCAATGCCCGAGCCACCTCCAGTAGGTGGCGATTTTTCCTCTCCGCCACCCCATTTTGAGGAGGTGTGTCCGGACAAGATGTCTGATGCAGAATGCCCTTGTTAGACATAAAGGCTCCCATGGCCTTGTTAACATACTCAGTGCCATTGTCTGATCTGAGTGCTTGAATGTTCACATTAAACTGAGTTTGAACAAGTGCATAAAATTTTGTGAAACACTGGAACACTTCATCTTTATGTTTTAGAAGGTAGACCCAAGTAATTCGAGAATGGCAGTCAATGAACGTAACAAAGTACTTCATACCACTGACAGATAACACTGGACATGTCCATACATCCGAATGGATTAACACAAACGGAGATATACTCTTGATCCCCTTACTCACATACGAGCTTCTAGTATGTTTAGCAAACTCACACGCATCACAACTCAGCTGGTTCTTGTCCACACCACTCATTACATCAGGAAATACTTGATACATTTTGTCAAAAGACACATGTCCCATTCTACAATGATGGATTAGGGCTCTATTCTCCTTATCCTCAGCAACTGCAGCTAGCATGTGTATTCCCTCCTGATCTGTCATGCTGCGGTCCATGTACCACAGCCCCCTAAGCCTCGCTCCAGTCCCAAGACTCTTGCCCGTCGATCTCTCCTGGATCAAGAACACAAATCTGTCAACGATGAGTCGACAATCAATTTGGTCAACCAAAGCACTCAAGGACAATAAGTTGACAGGAAAAGCTGGCACATGCAACACTGAGGATAATTTTATACTAGGTGTGCAGCTCACTGTCCCAACACCTATGATGGGCTGGGCTGTGCCATCTGCTGTGTGAATGGTTTTTGGATGCGTGAGAGAGTGCGGAGTATAGGATGCAAACTCATTTAAGTCTCCAGCAACATGTTGTGATGCTCCAGAGTCAAGAACCCACTCAGATTTTTGTTTATGGACAGCTATTGATGCATGTTCAGTGTTACCTTCATTTGTATCGACAAAGTTTGCATAACTGGTAGCGGCCTCAGTCTCATGTCCTCCTGTAGGCTGCTTCACCTCGGCAGAGGCAGCAACATTTGCCCTAGGAGCGTTCCAAGAAGGAGCATTCCAATAACCACCACGTCCATTCCGGCCACCTCTGTTGTTACTGCCACCATTATACCCTCTGCCTCTGCCTCTTCGGGGTGGTGCAGTACAGAAACGGCTGATATGCCCTGGGTTACCACACTTAAAACAGTCCCTAGAAATGTGCTGATCAGCCACTCTATAAGCAGATTCGTTCCCAGCTCCTCCTCTAGACTGCAGACGTACCTCTTCTTGAGACATCGCAGCAATGGCCTCATCTAGAGACACGAGTGTATTCTGATGGAGCAGTGCAGCGCGCCTGTTCTCAAAATCTTGATTTAGACCCTTTAGAAACTGCATCACCCGCCTGCGCTCAACCCAAGTCCTGGCAATCTCCATGGACTCTGCATGTGGAAGCTCAAGGGGGTCACACTGATCCAATTCTGCCCAAAAATGTTGTAGCTCATTCACATACACCATCACACTTCTGTCACTTTGACGAACAACATGGATCTTGTCTTCAATTTGAGACATGAGCATTAAATTCCCCTTACCAGAGTACCTCTTGGACAGCAAGGTCCACACATCAGAAGTACATGGCAATGCCTCAACGGACGCTGCAATAGGTGGGATCATGGAGTTCAACATCCATGCCAATATCAGGGAGTCAGTGACACTCCACTTCTTCCACTCTGAGCTCTCCTTGTCAGCCGGTTCTCCAACAGTCCCAAGAACATATCCCATCAGACCCTTTGTTTTCAAGATCAACAAAGCCCGCCTCGACCAGCTCAAATAGTTACTCACCCCATTCAACTTGATATCATTGGGCATGAGCTCGAGCTTTAGAACCTGATCTGCTTGGGATGCAACAATGGCGCCCCCTGCTGCACCATTTGCTGAAGAGCCCGCAGCATTTGCAGTCAGCAGCTGCGCCAATTTCTCCAAGGCAGAAGTGAGCTCAGTCCCCATGATAACCTCCTGATGCAGTCTACCTTCACCAGCCACCTCCAGTCGCCTCCACCTTCAAGGCTTCAAGGCAGTGCACAACACCCAGCTGCAACACCTCTCAGCCAGCAACTACACGAGCAAATCCAAGCAGTTGCTCCCCCTCGACTCCTCTAGGCTGCACACGGACGTCTTCCCCTCACCCAGCACCAATCCGCCTCCTTATCTTCCACTCCACAACCACCAGGACCACGCCCCGCCGCCAGGACCAAGCTCCGTCTCTGCCACGTACACGTGCGCGTTGCCGGCCGCCGGCACTTCCCAACAGCAACACCTCTGTTGGGCTGCCGACCTTGCCTCGAGCACGTCCCCGCCTTCACTGTCGCCTCTGGGAGCCCGGAGCTCTGCCTCACGCCGCTGGTTCACCGCCGGCGAGGGCCGGCCGCCATTTCCGGCTCTGATACCATGAAGTGGAGTGGAGAGACGTACTAGTTTCTACTCTGGCGGCGCACACCTCCACAGGAACGATCACTCACTGAACTAGGTCAGCTTACTCTAACATATGGGCCTGGGCCTGCTGGGCCACTATTCAACAGTGTCGAAACAGAAAAATGTTAAATATGCCCCGTAATGTCTATAACATCATGTTTCTAGACTGAGTATTTACCTACCCAGTGAATTAACCAGAATTAACTAAATTATTCACTTAAGGAAATAGGAAGAACCATCTCCCTATATCACACCTCTGCAACAACTGCTTGACGATGCATGTAACAAAACACTTCAGATGCATGCAATCAAACATCCTGAATCCCGAACTGCTAAGCTACACCTGTATCAAACTAATTTGGAGTTCATACTATGGAGTTACTCGAATTCATCCTAGGTGAGTATTAGTCTTTCTTGAATAACAAACCCTATTGTTCAACACTAACCTTGGCATTACACGTCATGTACGTAACTTTATAGAACGGCGCCTATAATTTGTTTTAAGAATAGTAACCTGCTGTCTATTTACACAATAAATAATGAGCATTACAATCTTTTGTGAACAACTGATTGTATTGTTATATTTTAGGTGCTTATCATGATCCTTGGGTAGTCTGAGGTATAACAGTAAATGTGCCGCTCAGAAGACTACTTTGTCCTTGTTGTGTTCACCATGGAACAAATATTGTTCTTCCTAATTGCCTTGCCTGGAAGGAACCATGCAACAAATACTAAAATCTAGCAGTTCAGTAAAGGTGTACAAACCAGTCCGCAAAGAATCATCCGTTCTGCCAAATGTTGATTTTCCAACCTCTCTCCCGACAGAACTAGTAGAACACAGTGATTGACCGTCCTGAAGATCTACAAAATGCGGAGAAACATGGTTATTACTGCATTCAGACACCAGCCAGAAGTAGAGTCATGGATGAAAGTATGAGCATTAAGTACGAGTACCACAAAATTCTCGTGAATCGTCTAATCTATTAAGAGTTGATTTGCCAACTTCTGGCCGGTTATAGCTGGTAGCAAATCCAGATTTAGCCCCCTGGATATCTGTAAAATCTGGAAACCACCAGCAGTCTCAGCACATAAAAATATATAAGGAACTGCAGAAATAGTACTGTGTAACATTAATCCAAAGTACCATTGAATTTATGTGGATCATCCATGCCACCAAATGTTGATTTTCCCTGGTCACTAAATGTTGACTTGCCAACTTCTAGACGGCTGTAGCTAGTAGAAAAATCTGATTTACTCCCCTGGAAATCTGCAAAATCTGGAAACCACCAGCAGTCTCACTAACAAAAAATAGAGGCAATTGCACCTGAAGTACACGAACTTGCCACGTGGGAACATATTCATACACAAAGTTCAAAAATGCAGTCACGTGATCCCTAAACTTGGCATGCGGGTTCATTTTACCCCAATACATATTTGGTTAGCTAAAGTGCGCCCCGTGTCACGACACATCAGCAGAGAGGTCACGCACGGGGCACGTGAGGAGCGCATCACGCGTGGAGCGATGCAGTTTTTCCAAGCAAGACCCAGGCACATTCTCAATCATCTGTTGCGCTCCTTCCCCAAAGCGTTTTGTCTCCCGGAATGACGGAGACGTCGACGCCGATCATGGCCACGGTTACGGCGACCACAGACGGCGAGGATCTTGATGCCGGAGCGATGAAAGGGCCTCAGGGAAATTTTCTGTAAATTACGCGCTTAATTGATAATCTATGACTCTATGTATGCCAACTTCAGCTTGTTGTTCTACTCGTCAAGTTGCCCAATTATTGATCTTTCCCTCCCCTTCCATTCAGTGCCTTTCTACTAAACAAAGAGACACTTCTTGTTCCTCAGTACAAATTCCACTAAATTAAGTCAATTAAAAATCTAGAAATCATTTGAGAATATTAAAGGAAAAATCTCCTTCTGCTTCTTGCTGTAGTCGCAGGTAAGGTAACAACTGACATAATCGTAGCCCAGCCACCGTTAGCGTTCGGCTCCATCTCCCACTGTCGTCAGCTCGGCGCCACAACCACGACCCGTGAGCTACATACGACAACAACACGGATTCGACCACCCACAGTGCCACCTCCAACGCCCGCTCGCAAGGCTCCTCCAATGCCAGGACGTAACGCCTACACCGACCTAAAGAAATGCAAAATGCCCAAAGATCGTTGAAAGTACATCATGCCTGCTCCTCACGTGCCCCCCGCGTGACCTCTGTGCTGATGTGGCGTGCCACGGTGGCACGTTTTAGCTAACCAGATATGTTTTGGGGTAAAATGAACCCGCAAGCCAAGTTTAGGGATCACGTGGTTGCATTTTTGAACTTTGTGTATGAATTTGTTACCGCCTGGCAAGTTAGTGTACTCCGGGTGCAATTGCCTCCAAAAAATATATGAGCAGTTGCAGAATTTTGAAATGATGTGTAAAATTAAACCCAAGTACCATCAAGTCTATGTGGATCGTTAATATCACTATAAGTTGAGTTGTCCAGGTCTGTTCTTCTGTAACCAACAGTGCAATCTGGTTCACCCCTCTGAAAATCCGTAAATGCTGGAACAAACAGAAGTCTTACTACATTTAGATATACAGGCAACAGAAAATAGAACAAACTGATCATTGAATTAAGCTCAGTTACCATGAAAGTTAAGTGGATCACCCATGTCACTGCGTGCTGATTTTCCAACCTGTGGCCTGTTAGGGCCAGCAGTGCCTTTTTTTCTACTTTTTTGATGATCTGCTAATTACGGAGACAGATGAATGATTGCAAATGAAATATGTGGTAAGCAGGAAAGTACACCTAATGTACGTGTAGTATTCTGATACCATACCATTGAACTTAAGTGGACTAACAAACTTCGGAATGTCACCCGTCTTTTCACTTGTATTCTCTCCATTCTTTGGTCCTGTGTGATTCAAAGCCTCCCCAGAAGTGTTCTTAGGCTCTACATGTGCATTTAAATTAGCGAACTAACAAGAAATGCTTGCATGTTACAGAACAGAAAAGGTATGTTTCTAGAACCACCTAGTTGTGAAAGATTGGACTAAGAACTGACCATCCTTAGGCATGAACATAACTAACCTTCCTTTTGATTTTTGAGCCCACCGACTTCAATAAGATAATGAGGAAACGGACATCTCGTCTCGCTTTCGATAGATTCACCTGAATTCAAATATCTGCTTCCAAGCACTGCACCCTCTTCATCCATTAAAAAAATCTGAAAATATAGTTGATACAGCTATAACACGGTAGTACAATCATCACAGCATTTCATCAGGTATAATTTAGCAGCACCCGCTGGCAAAGCTGTCATACAACAACAACCTCAAATTAGCATGTCCATTCAGTATTGAACGCTAGTTGCTAACCTGCTTTGCATGTGGACCAGCTTGCATGAGCCTTATAACACCATCATGATACTTCTTTGCCTTCTGAGTTATTTGGGCTGTGTATAAGACACTCCATTCTACAAAGGATGCATATATCGTATAAGCAGCAATATACAACAAAAACAATACATTATGTGTACAAAGCCCAAGCATCATTTATAGGAGACAGAGGCTACACATGAACCTTTGAAACTTGAGTCTGTTGAATGCATAAGGCTCCCTACACTACCAGTAGCTATAACTTCACTCTTTCCAAGCTCCGGCGTGTTAGAACTGGAAGTGACTTCTGATTGACTCTCGTCAAAATCTACAGATTGCAGAAACAAATGAGTTTTTTTACTATGATATGCTGGAATCATGTAAAAATAACTAACTGATGTGTAACTTTAAGTCCACGTACGATGGAACTTTTGTGGGCTGATGAATTTCAGGGAACTTGTTGCACCATTTCCCACTTTGTTACTTGCATTCTCCACTTTCTTTGGTCTTGTTTGCACCATAGGTTCCTCTGAAGAGTTATGTTGTCCACCTTCATATTGATCAATGCAGAAACACATCCTTTCAGTGACAGCAAGGGAAATATTCTATAAGAATTATCATATAATTCTCAAACAAATCAGAAATTCTCAGGAGGCACAGGCACGTATTGAACACAGAAGTCTATACTGTTAGATGTACAAAACCACCTTTGTTTAAGTTTTTGGCCTCGCCGATCTCAATCAGATAGTTAGGGAAGGTGCATTTCTTCCCGGTTTCCAGACACTCCCCTGCCTTGAGGTACCTGCTGCCAAGTGTTTCGCCATCTTCATCCAGCAAAATGATCTGAAACATTTTAATTCACACAGCGCTTCACGTCAATTTATCTACAGTCAAATGCCAAATCGCTCCGAAATTAACTGAGCGGTCGCATGCCAAATCAATCTATGAATCTATGGTTACTCATTAGCATCCCCAATCTTCAACATACGAATGGAAAACACTTGCAGACGAGAGTTGCATCCTTACCTGCTTCGAATGTGAACCCATTGGCCTGAGCCTCACGAAGCCATCGTGATACTTCTTAGCCTTCTGAGTCATCTGGGTGGTGTACATCGCATGGCACTCTACAATCAAACAAAAGCGTATCCTACTCAACCCTCAGGGCAAAGCCAACTTGTTCATCGCCCACGGGTCATTCGTAGAACAGGTGGCGCGCAAACCTGGGCACGTGGGATCCGCGGACTTGGCACAGCCAGAACCCGCTGCTTCATCCTTGCCGCCGCCGCCGTTCTTCGGTGGGTTCACGAACGCGCGGGGAGCGGACGTGTTCGGCGCGCTCTGACGCGACCTGGCGCCGCCGCGGTAGGCGGTTCTGGAGGCGGCGGGCTCGGAGGACCTTCCGGTGGGGCCGCGCTGGGCCTCGCCGACGTCGACGAGGTGGCACGGGAACTCGATGGAAGCGCCGACGGAGACGGTCTCGCGCGCGCGGAGGTACTTGGCGTCGATGGTGACGCCGGCGTCGTCGAGGAGGACGAGGCGGCGGGAGTCGGTGTGGAGGAGGAGGGCCCCGTCGTGGTAGGCCTTGCGCTTCTTCTTCAGCTGCGTCGTGTACGTCGCCGCCCACCGCTGCGGCTCCGGCTCCGGCTCCATGGGGACGGGAGATCGGGTCGCGGCCGCAGTGGAATGGGGAATTGGAGAAATTCGACGGAATTCAAAATTCGAAATGGAGAAGGAGAGGGGAGGGGAGTAAAAGCGAGGGAAGCAACGGGAGGAGGCGAAATGGTAAAGCCCGGCCCAGCAGAAAATGTTCAGGCTATCTTCAGTCGAGTGCACGATTATCCCAAAAAAATCCTCTAAAAAAATGATTGTCTAAAAAAAAAGTCGAGTGCACGTTTTAAAGGCGAGAAACAAAAAAATGTTGTACATTGATAGCAATTACCAACTCATTTTTTGCAGGTAAAAAAAGAAGTCATGTTTTTTTTTTGAGGATTTTGATCCTCGAAAATGTTTTCTACATGAGTTTTTATTTTATTTGTTGAATTGCAATCCATGCATACGTTACCTTGACGATGCTTTTTTTGTTGCATTGGGAGTATTTCATACAATGCAAACCATGCGTAGTGTTGTAGTCCTATGTTTTCAATATCCCCGTGCTTTTATGAATTCCGTAAACCGCATAGATCCTTAAGTAGCGTAAGAGCATCTCCACCGTCAACCTCTAAACCGGCCCCCCAACCGGTTTGAGGATTGGGATTAAAAAAAATGACTTGCACGAGTGTGCCGATACCGCTGTCGGCAGATTAGGTCGCCCTCCAATATGTCTGACAGCCCCCAACCCGTGGTTGTCGGATTGCAGGCCACACAGGAAAGACCGTGTCGGCCCCCTTGACAGCCATACAAAACTCAAGAACCGTTAATTTAATAAACAAGTACACAAGAAACAACTAGGGTACAAGAACTACGGCCGGCTACTCCGGCGGCCTCTACGGCGGCTACAACAGTCGGATTTCTTCAAGACGGCCTCTCCACCATCTCGTCACCGCTGTTGAGGCCACCGGTGTCGACTCCGTTGCCTCTGTTGCTTTGGTAGCCACTGCTGCCACCGGCAGAGCCGTCACGGCGGAGGGTGGTGCTGGAGCCGACTAAGCTGCTGCATCCCTCGCCGGCAGCCTTCCTGGCTTCACACTTCGCCATCGAACCCGCCATCCTCCGGTAACGGTCCTCCGCCAAGACCGAGCATAATGTTTTCTCTGTCTGGCTTCCTCCCGTGTCGCCGCTTCGGGGCGCAAGTCCGTCAAGAACCTTGACTAGGTGGTCATAAACTCGCCATTGCGAGCCTCCTCCGCCGTCGTCATCATTGACTCGCGTCAGACGACGGCTTCGATGACTTCGGCGGTCTGGCGGATGGTGTGAGCCGCCCGTTGCCCATGGAGGAGTTTCTGGTCGACGTGGGGCTGCCGCGGCTACCAGTCCCACTCGACGTCGTCGAAGTCATCCTCCATGGTTAGCCGCACCTCCTCCGACGACGGTGGCTGCTGCTCCTCTTCCATGGGCTCCACCAACTCCTCCGGTGTAGGCTCCTCCCGCATCTCCACCGACGGCCAAGGCAGCTCCTCAAGACCGGGCGGCCCCACTCCTCCCATCTGCGGCGGTGGCTGCGGGTAGGCGGCGCGAGCGGTGTTGGTGAGCTGCGTCAAGGTGGTTGGAAGACGGCGAGGCATGGTGGTGGTGTGTCTTTTCGTCCCTTCGCCGTGCTCGCTCTTTATAGGCGACCGCGGCTGAGCGGGAAAGGGGGTCGGAAAGGTGGGAAACTAAGCGGGAAGAGGCGTGCATGCTGGAAGTGGCGGGTAGGTTGGCAGCGAGCTCGCCATTACTCCGACGTCAGGAGGCGAGCCATCACGGACGGTCTAACGGACAGAGAAGAGATGTTTTACTCGCTGCCAATCGGGCCCCGCCCGTCAGATCCAACGTGGTACGCCGGCGCGATCATTGTGCGCCACTGGTGCCGGGAGCGGCCCCCAAACTGCCAGCGGTTTGGGTGCCAGCCCCCAACACCATTGCCTACGGCTCTGTCGAACACCCTTTGGGGGGTGCCAGCTCTAAGGGTAGATGGGAGTACAATTGCAAGAAAATTGAATGGAATGCTTCTCGTAGGAGGGAAAGGAGAAAGTGCACAAGAACTTTAAAGGAAATCTAAGGATAGGTCTAAGCCACCAGTCCATTTCCACCTAAATTTTTCAGTAATTTTCCTATCCTAAGATATTTTTATGGTGCAATCCTACAAACTCAGCATACCACAGGCACAATTTCCTCATTTTCCACATGAAAGCATATGATCCAAACGCCTAAACGTATACGTATGAGTTTTGCAACGGTTCAGGAGGGAACAATCACAGTGCTGCAAAACTCCCAAGAAGTTGGTGCCTTCCAGACATGTCCGGCAACATCAGTAGAATCTGGAGAATAAGTCGAACACTACATATATTATTAATTTACAGCTGCTGCAAAAGGAATTGCAACGGAGCCTTCCACTTGCAAAGCTCCTTCTCCAAAGAAAAAACAGCCTGGGTATGTCAAAGGAAACCTCGTTGAATCTGCAGAATTTGACAAGGGAAGGAGGTGTCCAGGGCAAATGCAAAACGATGCCTCTCAAGTCGCGGCCTTGTTGGTTTCAGGACTCACTGCACCGGTGACCATGTGGCATTTCAATCTGTTCGTAAGACGCCATCTGAGCCTCATGCTGCCAACACCCTTCAGTTGAGAACTACTCCCTCCGTCCCAAAATAAGTGTCTCAACTTTGATAGAAAGTGGATGTATGTAGACAAGTGTCTCAACTTTAATAGAAAGTGGATGTATGTAGACAAACATGTACACTTGTCTACATACATCCACTTTCTATCAAAGTTGAGACACTTATTTTGGGACGGAGGGAGTACATGCTAGGAGTGTGCTATAGGCTGTAGGAATGCAGAAGTCGAAACCACATTGGCAAGCACCGCCTTACAGATTGACTTTGCCTTGTTCTTAACATGTGGGTATGCAAAGAAGAACACTGGCCTGCAGTTTCATCAGTTAAAACTGTCACAACTCAGAGACATTCGTTGGAATCATTGTCGGCGTCATCCTCATCGTCACTGATGTAAGTTTGCAGGTAAGCTTCATCTCCTTCATCCTGCAACAGCACAAACTATCTATCAACCTCTAGACTTTTAAGAGTAATCACCCCGAGCAACTTATTAAAGAAAGTATCTGAGATATTGAGGCAAATCGCATGGGCACGTGCATATTGTACCAGCAAAGAGTGCCTGCAAGGATCGCTCTAGCTTGCAGGGACGGTGATTATTTTGCTATGCTAGCTAGGTGACATGTATGCTTTACCTGTATATTATCATCATCTGAAGAAAAATCATCGTCAACCGTTTGGAGTAAATCTGCATCCTGTTTATTTCCAGCAGCCCTCATCTGTACCTGATGATGATAACAAATGTGTAGCGTGTCAGCAGGGAGAGTTAACATGGTAGTTCAAGAAAATTCAGATCCAACGAAATCAGATATAAAATGTCTTACAAGTTGCGACTTCAACTTCCAGATCTTGTGTCTCAGAACTGAGATATGATGATTTAATGCCTGAAAAAATGTCCAGCCATCCATATATAAAATGTAAATACAAATTATACAAATATAGGGAGATCAGAGTTTACGATCAAGTTACCTCTCGCCTTTGGAGCTCAATAGACCGTGCCATTGCTCGTCTCCTTGTCAATAGGTTCCGTGGCTTTAAAACTTCAGGCCTTTTATAGTTCTTACCACGGTAAAAAATGATCGAATATCCTTTTGTTGTCTTGTCAAGTGCAATGAGCACGCCTCCACTCTCAGCTTCTAGGGAGATAGCAATATGTTTCACTTGTTCAAAGGTCTTCCCCCTCACAACAATTTTGACCAATTCTCGATGCTTCCAATGAAAGTGCATGTTTTGCACAGTTCCATCAAAAACTTCGCGTCTGCCTACAATATTTTAATACAATGAGGTAAATCACGAGATGTTCACCCTATGCATTCCATATTGCAACTGTTAAAAAGTGAGTTGTACCAAGCATCAAAAAGGCCTTCATTTTCAGGCCAATCCTGCGAAATAAGAAACGCTCCTCGTCTGTAACAGTTTCCAGATCAGTTGGAAGCTCTGCTGGAGACAGATATTCCTGAACTTTGGCCAACGCCATCTCTGCTTTTGCAACTTTTGTTTTTGCCTGTAATTACATGAGAGTTGTTATTTAACTTATGATTATATCTCATATTATTATAAAGAGACAGTGATCGCATATTTTCTAAACAGGGAGAGATAAGGGGTAACATTCTCTAGGAAATGAACAATAAAAACACGAAAATATTGACTTTGTCTCTGCATGTGTATTTTGAAGAACATACCAAAATCAGTTTCCTGTTCATGTTCTTCAAAAGAGAGGTATGTTTTGCCAAAATTAAGCGATTATTCTCCTTTTTCCTCAGCTCGTCATTAAGCGAATATCCCCATCGAGATGTGGCTTCTCTGGTTTCTGCAAGGGTGCCAGCAACTAGAGGATTCTTTAATGCACTGGAGATGGGAGTAATTGAGGCTGATGCTTTAAGTCGGGCCAGCTCTTCCTGGTCCTGCCGGCTGATTGCTTGTTCTTGCTGTTCCACCAAGACCTGCCTTACTTTAGGCGTTACAAAGTCGTTTCCCCTATAGAAAATAATATACTCTTTGTTCCTCGAAACAAGTACTCCTCCTGTCAATCTCTGCAAGTGTTTTGTTACACAGATTCAAGACACGTTCTCACAAAAAAAATGATATGAGCAAGGACACAATGATCATATTTCAGAGTCCAAAATATTCTTCAGAAGAAGTCTGATTTATGACATAGACCAATCCTAATGGGCAACGGGTAACATATTGCGGGTTTTTTTGTTTTGCGAATAACATATTGCGTTTTCATAGGAAAGCAAAAGCAAAAAAATCTGCATATATAAGCAATCTCAACTGATTTAAAGCATTCAGATAACGTGGCATAGTGAACTTTAAATATGTGTGTTTTACCTTGATTTCTTCTGCCATTCTATCGTTAGATGTGTTTGGCACTCCCCTCTTGATGGCAATCTTAACAATAGAACTTTTCTCCCATAGTTTAACAATAGCAGTAGCTAAGCCCTGGTGTTCCCTGTTTCTGCCTGTCCACAAACATGTAAATAAAATGTGTGATTTTTTTTGAAGATTGAGTACAAGTAGTACAACAAGCAAAAGCAACTCCGCCGCAGTACCTAGAGCGAAATGTGGAGTAGTTTGTCTTGCAAGTCTACGCAGAGCTGTCATCTCCTTATCTTTCAAACTATTTTTAGTCCTGTAAGAAAGTTGCCTAAATGGTGGCTTGTACCCAGGAACTAAACCGGGAAGCAAGTCAGCATCCACAGGGATGGGGTTTCGACCAGACCAATCCTTGTACCGTGGTCCCAACTGATCCAAGAAGCTATCGATGTCAAACGTTTCCTTAGCTTCTTCAGAGGGTTTCAAAATGGATGTGGATCGATTCACACCGTCTGCACTTGACTTTTGCAAATTACGCCCAACGGAGCTGGGTACAGCACTAACGGCATCACCAGCTTTTTCAGATGAATCAACTTCCGCTGTTTTGGCATATGATTGCACACATCGAAGGTTGTAGTTCATTCCTCGGAATAAGACAATCGACCTCCCTGACCTCCATATCACAGTTCCTCCAGTCCTGTGCTGATTGACAAAAACAGAGCCAGCAAATGCCTATCAGATTCACTGAACTGGAAAAACCTTAGAAGAACAACACATGCTTTCGCTCAATCATGGCTGTAGCGATAAGGCAAGTCAAAGAGGTAAAAAGGCCATAGCAATAGGTACCTCTAATAACTCATGAGTCCTCTTCATGTTCAGGCTCGGAGGGCCTTCGAACCTCAACTTGACCACCTCATCCACCCTCCATTTACTGTGGATGGACTCCACAATGGTCTGAGTAACCCCTCCTGGACCAACCCTCATCCTCTCCTTCATTCTCAATGCCGCATCTCTAAGCCTCCGCAGCTCGGGTTCTGGGATAGTCCTCTCTGCCAACTCGGCATTGCTATGCTTCCTGCGCATGTCACCATCAAACGCATGCCCCTCCTCCCTCTCCCATGGAAGGAGCACAGGACCTAGCTTCTGGACAAAATCTTCGGCATCGGAATGCCCAATTGTGGCACTTGGGCCACTTCCCTCCATCGAATTCCTCAGTGTGTTAACGATTGAGCTTACACTGCTCCGCCTAGTACTCCTATCGATCCCAGCACCTGTAGAAGCTTGGTTCAGTATAGAGTCCAGCTGCAAAGAAGAATTTGTTGTCGGTGCAGCAGAATCCTCATACAGTTCCCCTTCCAAGTTCACAGTTGTTGGCTCTTCTTCCAGTACCTCACCACTGTCCACCCATTCCTCATCTTCATCCACCGAACCTAGCTCATCATCCAATGCACCATTCCTGTCAACCTCTTCCTCTTCATCCACCGAACCTAGCTCATCATCGAACACACCATTCCTGCCAACCTCTTCATCTTCATCCACCGAAACTAGCCCAGGACCTGAAACCAGCTGGTCGACGGCGGCGTGTCCTTGCCCGTGCATCCAGGGCGCGGAGACCGGCCTGCTCCCGAGCAGATAACTCGGCTGGGAACGCGGCACCTCGTCCCGGTCCTGGGCCGCTTCGACCAAGGCCACACTGTCCTTGCCCTTGCCCTTGCCCTTGCCCGCTCCTCCGTCGCCTCGCGCACCAACAGGTCGTCCAACGCTAACATCAACACCGCCGTCGCCATCATCCGAGGGGTCGTAGTCGAAGTACTCCACGATGGACCGAAGAGTGGCGCTGCTGGGCTCTTGGTCCTGCTGCACGCCCTCGTTTTCTCTGTGGGCCGGCTGCGGCTGCCGCTGCCAGGGGAAGGAGGCGCGCTGGGAGGGCGCCCTCGCGGACCAGCGGCGCAGGGCCTGCTCCTCGAAGCTGGGCTTCAGGTTCCTCCCCTTCTTGCTCTTCTTTCTTATCACCGCGCCACCGTCCGGCGCCGGCGCCCTGTACGGCGAGGAGGTGGACGGGGATGGCGCCGCGGCGGGAGGGAGAGGGGAGGAGACGCTGCTGATGCAGTTGCCGCGCCGAGACCGTGCTGCTCGGAGGGTGGAGGGGAAGGGGGGTTTTGGGGAGAGGGCGGGGGCTGAGAGGAGCAGCGCCATTGGTGGGAGAGGAGGAGCAGAGCTTTGGGATGCCGGTGTGGGAGGGCGACACGGTTGGGGAGATGGGAAGGAGAGGAGATAAACCTTGTGGATCTTCGGCCCATAAGTCGTAGATGCGGCCCAGCTTCCTATCGAAACATGCAAAAAGCCCGCTACCGAATCCGACTCGATTTCAACTCTCTCGCCTAGTTGCCGCGTACCGCGGAGTTAATAAACCTCCGCGCACCCCATGGCTTATGGGCCAGGCCCAACAACCGGGGCGGCTAGAGGCGAGGAAGACGAGCGAGGCGAGGGGGTCGAGCGAGGCAAGGAATGGAACTCGCCGGAAATGGGGACGACGCGGCGGGCCGCGGCGTCGCCGGCGGAGGTGAGGACGAAACTTAACGGAGAAGGATGCAGGTGCGGGTGCGGGTGGGATGGGGTGGTCGCCGGAGCTCTTGATTTAGGGTTAAGGTTCGCGGGGGGTGGGGGGGCTTAGAGGGATGGTCGGTCAGGGGGCGGCGGACCGGCAAAGGTGCCGGCTTGAGCAGGGCGGGGCGTAGAGGCGGCGCGGCAGCGGCGGCGGGAGCAGGCGATTAGGTCGGTGGTGGTCGCGGTGGCGGTGCGTGCGTGCAGGCGAAGCGGGAAAGAAGGAGCTGGTGGGCCGCGGCCCATGAATCCGTGTCGTGCGGCGGAGCTGTGTTAGCTCCGCGTGCATGCTGCGGTAACTATGAGCACCCAACTCTCCCGCAAAAAGGACAATACACCATAGCGCACGCGCACTTTCCCGGCCCAGAGCGCACGCGCCAAAAAAGGAAAATATTCCCTCGCGCCATGCAATCTGATGTGTAAGAGCACACAATAGTCTAAATTTTGAAAAACACATAACTTTCAAACCAAGCGTCCAAATCAAAATGGTTTTGACCGTAATGTTCCTCGCGAGCAGATCTACGAAACTAGATCTCCCATGAACATGTTTCGATAATTATTTTCCAAAAAGCAACTTTTTGTCATGGTAAAGCAAGTTCATGGTAAAAACATGTTTTTCTATTTAGAAGTTGCTTTTATAAAATATAAAAGTATGAGATAAGATATTGTTTTGAATGTCTCATGCCAAGTAGCATGATAGTCTCTCATAAACCAACAACTTGACCATTGCTTGGATTTCAAAACATATCCCCACTCATCCTCACATTATTTATTGTATATAAAAGAAAAGGCAAATTTATAGTACAAACTTTATTCTTGTCATGAAAGTTGCTTTTAGAAATCAGACCATAAGAGAAAGGGAAAGGGAAATGTTTATGCTAGAAAAACATATCTCAACCAATAAATTGTTTTTTTGAACAAAAAACAACATCGGAGTAGAAACAAGATTTTCTCTTTTAAAAACAAGTTTATAGTACAAAGTTGCTTTTCGTACTAGTGTATACTACATAGTTGCTTTTGTGATAGAAAAACAAGTTTGTATTTCAAAAGTTGACTTTGTAAAACATTTTGAAAACCAATTGTTATCAGAAAAATAACTTCTAGTCAAAAAAAAAATTGTCGAACGAATCGACCAGTTGAAACAAAATTGTATCAATATTTTAAAAATGTATAGTACAAACTTTTATGTCATAGAAGTTGCTTTTAAAAATTAGAAAATGTGATAGTACTATACATGCCGATAGACAAGATGTCAAGATTGCAGTATGCCAATTTTTTTGTTTTTTTGAACGAAAGCAAGTTTATAAGACAAAAGGTTCTTTTCGTGTTGTATACTACATAGCTACTTTTGTGATAGAAGAAGGCAAATTTATATTTCAAAGTTGATTTCATAAAAGAAAATTTGAAAAACAATTGTTATCATGAAAAAACACCTTATGGTCAAAATTTCCTTTTGTACAACGAATCGACGAGTTGAACAAAATTTGTATCACAAAAAGGCAATTATACGAGGAAAGTTTGCTTTTTGATAGAAAAGCAAATTTATGATACAAAGTTGCTTTTGGGAAATAATGGTCAGAATATACTCATATGGGATCTAGTTTTGAAGATATCGTTGCGAGTAACACGATGGTGAAAACCGATCTTTTTTTTTTTGAATTTTCCACATATATTAAATCAACAAAAAGTACATGATTACATTGGTTATAAAAACAAAGCTAAAATAGACTAGCCAATCTATGAGATCTGAGATCTTGAAGATCTTTCTTCATCCATGACACAATCTTGTACTTTTCCGAAGGCAGCCGTAGAACAACGCCAAAACCACGAAACCACACACCTATGAATACCCATGAAGGTTCTCCCTTTTTTATTTTCAGCCGCAATGCCAAGACTTTGTGCACGCACACAGCCATTAAATTAATCAAGCAACATCAGCAAGAGCACCACCACTGATATTACAGGGACAAATAACCGAGCCACTTTATCGATGACGCTGGGAGCCGAGAGAACGAATCACCATTGCCGAAGACGTAGTAGCCGAGATAGATAACGCGAGGACAAACCTTCTCACGGCAACCATGAGAAACAATCCAAGATTGATCTGGCGAAGCAAGATCTGAAGAAACATACCTAGAAAAATTTAATCTTCCAAAGCCACCATTGACGTCGAGAAGGAGATCTCGCCGACGACCGAAGCGCGGAAGATCGCTTATTGCAAACGATGCCATCTCCATTGACAAAGAAGGCAACAACCAAAACCAAGCGCTAACATTAAGGACCCTTGTATAGCGCCCTGCGCAGGTCCGAGGTCCCCACCCCTCCTAGTGCCAGAGCGGCACCTAGAGGAGGTGAGGACCCGTCAATTCTTAGACGAAGGCGACGATGAAGTTGCAGATGATGCCGGTGGCGACGACTAGGGTTGAAACCCTAGCCGCCGCCTTTCTTTTCCGTGAAGCATAGTGAAAACCGATCTTAATTTGGACGTTCAGTTTGAAAGTTATAGACTTTTAAAAAATTTAAACAGTTTTGCATGCCTACTTGTCTCTAGTTTCGACAGGTGCCTGCGCTGTGCGAGGTAGAAGCGCACGCGCGCATATTGCGGTTGCCCATAAAATTCTCCGGTCTCAGCATCACAGAGACGAACACAAACCAGATCTGCCGATAACAATGAGCAGATCCAGTTCAGTTCCCGCCGGCTCCTCAAACCCGCCGGCCATAACGGAGTTGGACGCCTCCCAAGGCCTTCTTCCCCCCTCCATCCTCCTCGGGACGAGGGTGTACTTCGCCGACCGCAGGAACTCCACCACGGCTAGAGCCAGTGATACGTCTCAAACGTATCTATAATTTCTTATGTTCCATGCTTATATTATGTCAATTGCTACATGTTTTATATACACTTTTATATCATTTTATGCATTTTCTGGGACTAACCTATTAACAAGATGCCACAGTGCCAGTTGCCTGTTTTCTGTTGTTTTTTGTTTCAGAAAAGCTGTTAAGGAAATATTCCCGGAATTGGACAAACGAAACGTCAAAGTGCTTATATTCCCCGGGAGGTTCCAGAACACCGAAGAGGAGACGGAGGTGGACCCCGAGGGGCCCACACCCCCAGGTGGCGCTGCAGGCCCTCTGGCCGCGCGAGCACAGGGTGTGGGGCCCTCGAGGCCCCGCCGCCTTCGCCCTTTCGCCTACTTATACCCCTCGGATATCTAAGACCTAGGACACGCACCTTTTTCCTCCACGAAGTTCAGAGCCGCCGCCGTCGTCAACCCTAGATCGGGAGGGTTCAGAAGCTCCTCCTGACACCCTGCCGGAGAGGGGAATCATCACCGGAGGGCTCTACATCACCATGCCCGCCTCCAGACTGAGGCGTGAGTAGTTCATCCTTGGACTACGGGTCCATAGAAGTAGCTAGATGGTTGTCTTCTCCTCTTGTGCTACCATGTTTAGATCTTGTGAGCTGCCTAACATGATCAAGATCATCTTTATGTAATGCTACATGTTGTGTTTGCTGGGATCCGATGAATATTGAGTAATATGTTATTGCTTCATAATATATCTTGTGAGTGCGTTGTTTATGATCTTGCATGCTCTCCGTTGCTAGTAGATGATCTGGCCAAGTAGATGCTTGTGACTCCAAGAGGGGTATTTATGCTCGATAGTAGGTTCATGTCTCTATTTAATCTAGGGTAGTGACAGCAAACTCTAAGGTTGTAGATGTACTGTTGCTACTAGGGATAAAACAGTGGTACTTTATCTAAAGGTATTTGTATTACTTACATTACACACATTGCCTAATGCAATAATCTGTTGGTTGCAACTTAATACTGAAAGGGGTGCGGACGCTAACCGGAAGGTAGATTATTAGTCATAGATGCGGTTGGAACGGTCTATGTATATTGTTGTAATGCACAAATGAATATCACACTAGCCATCATAACTATAGTATATGCATCATTATGCACTTTTTTATTCTGTCAATTGGCCAACTGTAATTTGTTTACCCGCATGTATGCTATTATTATTTATGGAGAGACACCACTAGTGAACTGTGGACCCCGGTCCTTTTTCCTCAAACTGATAAACAATCCTACTGCAATCCTGTTACTTCTATTCTCTGCAAGAAAACATCATTCTCCACACATACGTTTAATCCTTTGTTACAGCAAGCCAGTGAGATTGACAACCTCCCTGTTAAGTTGGGGCAAAGTATTTTGGTTGTGTTGTGTGCAGGTTACACGTTCTTTGCTGATACCGGTAGTGCGCCCTGTCAAAATCATCTTCAACAACCTCCGGAGATCTCTAATTTCCTACTGGTTCGATAAATCTTGATTTCACAACTGAGAGAAAATTTGCTGCTACACTACTTCATACCTTCCTCTTGGGGTTTCCTAACAACACCTCACCGGTGCCATCAGCCAGCACAGGAGAAGGCCACGACATCCAGGTCTCGATCTGCATCGCCGACCCGCCGGCGCTCTCCTACGCGTGCATCCACTGCCCAGACTTCTCCTCATCCAGGGAGCCACGCGTTGTCCGCTCCGAGAAGCGGTTTCTTCTGCTGCAGTTTACTGATGAGTACTACGTGTATCAGATCACTCCTGGCGGGAAACCCTGTCTCTCCCGGATCCCGGATCTGCCTGCAAGCCCTAGCAGTTTTTTCCTCCGCATAGATGATTTCGGCATATACTGCTGTGGCGATGGGGAGTTCATCCTGGCCGGGCTGACGTACACTGATGTGGGCTATCAACTAAACTCGTACTCATCTGCGTCGGATGCTTGGACTGTGAAACCTGCTCATCTGCACACACTTCTCACCGACGAGTCTACGCCAGCCATGGCGCACAAGGTGATCCTGCTTGGAGGAAGCCTGCTAGGCTGGGTGGATCTCTGGAAGGGTATTCTGGTGTGCGACGTGCTCTCCCGGGACCCCCAGCTCGAGCTGGGGTTCATCCAGATGCCTCTGACCGGGAGCACGTACCATCATCTATGCCCGTGGATCTCTCGGGACGTCACCACCTGCACCGATGGATCGCTTGAGTTCATCGAGATCGAGCATCTCTCGGTACCCGCCGCTATGGCTTATGGGGAAAGCGGCGGTGGGGCGATGTGTGTTCATGAACCCTACTTTGAGAGTTCCCTTGATGATTTGGAAAGGGGGCCATGTTGGTTTGTCGACTGGAGGGCCACGATATGGACCAGTGTGCTTTCTGACTATTGTTGGTGCAAGGCTCGCGAGGTCTATGGTAATGGCGTATTATTGCTCGAAGATCTGGGGAACAATGGCGCGGTCGGAGGATCAGTCTCAACAGCAAGGAACTTGTTACCATCTTTCCCCACATTGAGCATCATCCGTGGTGACCATGTTGTCCACACGAGTTCCTCCATGAGGTTGGATAGGGACAGGATGCAGATGATCTCCGTTGACTTGAGTAATAATACACTCAAGGCATTGGCACCGTGTCCTCCTGTTGAAACGGATGGCGCCTGCCCATACTTTCCCTGTGAGTTGTCAAGTTACCTGAGGCTATGAGCAGGTTGGATTAGGCGATCGATGTTGAAAATCTGGTACAAATAAAGCTGCGGTGCATGTTTGAGTTTCCTACAAATAAAAATGGACCTTTGGGTGACGGATCGAGGGTGTGGTTGGATGTTGGCATAATTGGTCCTTTTGAGGGAAATTAACGGCAGGACTGGTTAACTTTCATGGCGAATATATATATGTGCTCCACACCTTATTGCATGCGTACGCAGGGCTTCATGAGCTTACTATGTATTATGATTTATGATATTTCATCTTTGTAACGGTAATGATAATTTTTCAAGTCCTGACTCAAGACTTTAAATTTGAACTAGTGTGGAGCATCCCTGTACATCATTATCAATACACCTTGTATTGAAGTACTCCCTCCGTTCCAAAATAATTGTCTTAAGATTGACTAAAAGTGGATGTATCTAGACATGTTTCGTGTCTAAATACATCTACTTTTGGGACAACTTGAGACCGTTATTTTAGGACGGAGTGAGTAATACAAATAGGTTTGTCATGTCAATTCTCACTCCGAGGGTGTGAATGTCACTCATGTCTAGTTCGTCTTCTACACCCCTTGGTGTATGTTGCGCTTGAGAGAATCTTGAAGCAATATCTCCTTTTTGAATCTCGTCATTAGGATCGAAATTGTTCGGTCTTCTTCACAGAGGAGCGAATATTAGGCATGAGTCGATGTGGGCTGACAAGGCCACTACTTTGAGGTTTTCATAGTTGGTTGTTCTTCGGTGCAATCAGAGTCACCAACTCATGAAGGAATGATTATGATGTCACCGGTGGGAGACCACGACCATGGCCCTCGTTTTCGGCACGGTGTGCAGTTTGTGTTGGTAACTAGTTAGCTTGTGTGTACCCTCGAGTGTTCCATAACGATCGAGAAAGGTGCATGGATTGGTTTTTGTTTCCACCTGATTAACATAATTAACAACCAATTCTCTGTTTCTTTCTTTCCATTTTACTTTGGGTTTATCTTTCGAGATTTCACCATGTTTATTGTATAAGCCCTGAATCTGTACAAAAGCGGTGTCAGTTTTTTTCCGTGTATGTCACATATCATACATGTTGATTGTATAAGCCTTGAATCTGTACAAAACCAATTTACTGAGATTCTCACTCGACGTTTTATTCTGCACAATAGTATATCTATTTATATGAAGTTTAATTAGAAGCAAAGGGTCCACAAACATATTTTAAGAAGTAAATACAATTTTTATAGAGTCCAGAGAATTATAGAAAATGATGTAAACGGGTTACACAATTTTAAATAATATATTTTTACCGAATTGAAGGAAAAAAGAACAAAGAGAAATGAAGACGACGGTAGATTAAGAGTCAACTCAAGCACGTACAATTTAATAAGAATGTGAGGTGGACCACGTATTAAAAAAAATCTCGCTCTGTCAATTCTCTGGGACCTATATATTTATTGTATTTATTGATTATGGCTGAAGTCTTGCACGTACAGGTGGAGAGAGGCAACAACACCCTAACTGAAATGAAATTAAGGCAAACATGCTTAAGAAGTGGGCGGATTTTGAGACCGCATGATTTTCAAAGTATCATACATATTGGCTATCGGATTGACAACGAATGACATGACATCAATGATATAGCCACCCCGATTGCTCTAGTGTGATGCTTAATCTAAGACTGTGGTCTCTCGCAAAGACTTGCGTGAAAGTTGCACCTGAGGTCACAAACAGCTCGCGTCAAGAAAAAATCGTGGTGAATCTGTTATTTTTATTGAAGCCTCTGATTGATATTGTTTTGGAGGTAAAACCTCTGATTTATGTATTGAAAGTTATGCAAGTTCTCTTGGCATGGTGAACACTCACATTGTGTTCGATGAAATGCTCGACTAACCACATGATGATCGTATCTTCCGCGGGGCCACGGCGGCGACCATTGCCACCCTCCTCTAGTACCTGGGTTGGATGCATGCCGTCGTGTATGGATGGAGTTCAACGCTTTGCTGGTCATCCCATGTATGACGACTTCTCTGTTGATCGGCTCATTTCTTTTTGTTGTCCTCTCTGCCTTGTTCCTTAGCCCAGTAAAATTGTGCATAAACTTTTGGTTCCGTTTTATTAGAAGCAAAGGGTCTACATACATATTTCACTGAGTAAATACATTTTTATAGTTTAGAGAACAAATTAGATAAATTAGATGATTCTAAGAGCAAGTATAGAAAAATGATGTAAACGGGTTACATGATTAGAAAAATATATTTAAGGTGAGTTGAAGGAAAAAAGAGCAGAGAGAAATGAAGCAGACGGTAGATTTAGTCAACTCAATCATCGTGCAATTAAATGAGAATGTGAGGTGGACCATGTGTTAATAAACTAGATAACATCCCGCACATTGCTGCGGAATTTTGTATTGATATACGCTAGGAAACTTTCTATTATAAGAAATATGAATTAAGTTGTTCTATTTCCTTGTTCAAAGATTAACTTATAGACTAAATGTAAATGTGGATAGCTTAATGAGGTGGACCAATGAGAAACTTGATGATGTGGCATGCTTGCATGTTGAAATAAATCAAGTAGTGGGGTGCTCCTATTTAGATAGAGAAGATTTTGTATTGATATACGCTAGAAAACTTTCTATTATAAGAAATATGAATTAAGTTGTTCTATTTCCTTGTTTAAAGAGTAACTTATAGACTAAATGTAAATGTGGATAGCTTAATGAGGTGGACCAATGAGAAACTTGATGATGTGCCATGCTTGCATGTTGAGACAAATCAAGTAGCGGGGTGCTCCTATTTAGATAAAGAAGATAATGCATTGTTTATGTCAATTCTGTGGGACCTATATATTTAATTATGGGTGAAGTCTTACATGTATTGGTGAAGAGAGTCAACAACACCTAAATAAAAACAAATTAACGTAAATGTGCTTAAGAGGTGGGCAGATTTTGGGACTATGTGATTTTTGAAGTATTATATATATTGGCTATCTGACCGGCAACAAATGACATATAGCCACCCCAGTTGCTCTACTGTTATGCTTACTCTAAGGCTATGGTGTCTCGACTTGCGTGAAGGTTGCACGAGGTCATAAACAGCTCGCGTCGGATTAAATCATGGTGAATCTGTTTTTTAGCCTCTAATTGATGTAAGGTGCCTAAAGTTTTACACGGAAATTAAAGAATGCTCGTAGAGTAAAAAATTACACTAGTTTTGGGAACTATATTTAGCTTATTGACGTGGGATTACGAGGAGTATAAATGGGATAAGGAAACATGGTAATATCTCTAAAATAAATTATTTAGGTGAGTGGTAGAAAAAATACATCCTATATTTTGAAATTTTGCTCAGAACCTTAGACACCTTGCATCAAAGAACGGATGGAGTATTGTTTTGAAAATAAAGTCTCTGATTTATGTATCGAAAATTTTGCAAATTCCCTTGATGGTGAACGCTCGCATAGTGTTCGATGAAATGTTCAGCTAACCGCATGATGATCGTATCTTCCGCGGGGCCACGGTCCTCTCGTACCTGGGTTGGATCCATGCCGCCGTATGGGTATTTGCTGTTTGCGGTGCGTACATGAATGGAGTTTTCATCAAATGAGAACGGGTTTCAGCGCTACTGGCTTTGCTGGTCATCCCATGTATGACGGCTTCTCCGTTGATCAGCTCATTTCTTTCTGTTGTCCTCTTGGCCTTGTTCCTTGCCCAGTAAAACTGTGCAGGAACTTTTTTTTAAGCTTAAAAACTGTGCAGGAACTTTTGGTTCCGTTTACTTTTCTTAACCGATGTCCAATCGTCCAATGTAACTCGGTTTGGACAGAGTTGTGTTGCTGTGAATTAGAGACAGTTACCGCGAAGTTACATTTAAGCACAATGTCTATTGGAAAACTACATCTTGATGATCGTGTTCTGTGTATATCATCAACAAATTTGATACCCCCAGATCTTACAAGTTTTACTTTCTTACCTGATAACCCAATATTAATCATCAACAAATTTTAGGATTCAGGAAACAACAAATACAGAATAACAAATACGGATGTAAAAATCATTTTTCACTCTAAGATAGTCATAATCCACTGCATTTTTACCAAATAGAAACTCAAACAGCTGCAATATTTGGCCTGAACTTGCAAAGGTCCCATATGACATGGTCCTATAATTGCCCAAAATTATGTGATAACCTCTCCAGCAAGTTCATCTGAATATTTACAGCTGTTGACCCACAACGGTCATTTCAAGACAAAAAAAAGATGAAGATTTGAATCTGCATCTTCAGTCGCCACAGCTTGCTACAGCCTTGTGATCCACAATTGAGCAAAATGATGCGGACAGTCCTTATGCAGAAGCATTTCACAGCAAATTATCATGAGGCTTGTCCCAGGCATCGCAAGAGCGGATCCACGCAGCTCTGAACATTTGTGGCTACCATCTTTCCTACTAGTTTGGTGCAAAACTTAACCTAAATAAAAATTCAGTGTGAAGCTCCAACAAGCTAATCATTGCACATCTGTATCCTTCAGATTCATGCGAAGATTTTTCAGGAGAATATGCAAGGCCAAAATGCTTGATTCTGCAAAAACCATCATCACAAAAAACACCAAACGTCAAACCTCATGTTATACACAGTACAGTATCCTGGACAAAGAGAACAATGAAACATACCTTGGCACTTCAAATTATCTTTTGAAGTCTCCCTTATAGATAAAAAGGGTGAGCTACTCTAGCTCATATGCTTTTCAAAATGCAGTAACAATTAAGAGTTCGAGCCGAACAGAAAGTAAACACCACATATCATCTGCGACTGCAAGGTGACCAGAAGAGTAAAACGAATGAGCACTGCCACGATACGGGACCACTTTCCACTGAATATGAACATTACCATCCCCAGTCACCAACAACTTAGTAAAGCCTGTGACAGCATTCAGATGAACCACACAAGCACTCTTTAATCTTTTCCTCGCCATTCTTGTCACGGACTTGACCAATTGTATAATTGTAGTGGTAAGTCAGTTCTTGCAGCGGAGGAATGTTCTCCGCAGCGAAAAACATAATGTGCGGCATCCTCTTGTCATCATGGTCCCAGAGGACATTTTGTGCATACAGGTTTGGGGAACAGCTATGGTTGATGAACCTTCCAACGTTACCAAACTTTGCAGCATCTATTGTGAAGCCCACAGTTTCCTCCATTGTCTCAGGGGTAGAAGATTCTAAACCTGGAATCATTGATGGAAGACCCTTCCAAAGTTCTTCATCGTCATAGTTATGACCAATATCAAACAGGTACTCATCATTCTCTGTCTTTTCGGCATCTGTATCTTGCAATAGCTCACCTCCATACTCACATATGAAACTGCCTGAAGAGATAGAACTGAGAGATCTTACACCCCAGCCTGTCTCTCCTGTCTTGAATATTTCCAGCGGAAATTTCACACCATGCTGGCTCACCCTATTGTGGCATGTTGGAGGGCACCTGCATGTAATTACCAGCATTTGATTAGCTCACTAATTACAAAAGAACTTTGTGATCTCGTTTTAACCAAGCTGTCCAATGTAAAAGAACATTTTTCTGTCAAAACCAACTTGTTGTATTTCAATGGGAACCTACACGTTAGACTGAGTATAAGATTGCATAGTATTTTTGGTGGCACTAAGAAACCTTTCCAACCTCTACAAATTTAATTTGGCGATCTGAAAAACAACTAAACTAATCTCAAATGGCTATAACAACTAAACTAATCTCAAATGGCTATTCTCATCTAGTTAGGTTATGTTAACTTAAGAAAATTAACATCCTACCTGCATGATGGTCCACACTCATATATGAGAGGCTTTGCATGAACAATTGCACCATTGAAATTGAATGGGATTTCACCTCCATTCTTCACTGCACAAGCACATTTATTAGAGTCTGAGCAGCCATTAGTGCAGTCACAACCTACCGGAGGTTCTTTTGCATACGAAGGTGGATATATGATTTTGGTGGTATACTTAAATGGTGCTGGCTGCATGTCATCAATTGTGTTGACCACACATATGGGAATCCTCTCTTTTCCTTGAGATATATCAGGACAACAAAGACCTGCCCGAACTTTGGACTTCCTCGTCTCCCTGACTATGTGCAAAGCTAATTCAGGTTGACCTGCAATCCTTTTCAACTTGTACTTGAAGACCATCGAGCCCTTTTCTCCTTCTTGCCAACTGTCCACCACCACATACAGCCCATCATAAGTGTATGTTGATACTTGCTTGGATTTAGATTGCCCGGCTTCACCTTTACTTTGACCTTTGAACCCATGAGTCACTCGGACCGGCGTCTTAGTTTCGATGCAATTCTTCAAGGCAAGATTACCACGCTTAAGTTCTTGATCTTCCGCCTCCTTCTTGCCACTGGCCTTACCTCCCGACCCCGTATATATTAACTCATCGGAGCTAGACAATTCGTCAGGGTACCCACCGGAAGCGACAATGCTTATTGCAATGAGGACACCATTTACCTTGGTACTGTCAATACCTCCTTGGTATGGCCGATGTAGTCCAACCATCGACAACTCAACTCGAAAGTTAAATTCATCGCCAACAACAACACCGGGAACATTGCCCACAATAGGCCCGGGCTTAGTATATCCTTCATAGCTCTTTTTGATAACGTTGATGGCCTCGATGTCAATTCTTCCGACATTGCGTTTTCGTTGTTCCTCGGCTTGCATAAGCTTACGACATATCAACTGGAAAACTTTAAGCAACTTCTTGACTTTGCTTCGGTCATCAACGCTTTGGTCGCCAGAAGGAGCACAAGGAGGGAGGGTGACACACAATTCTTCCTTTCTTTCATCCACGACTAATGCCGTAGAGGCATCGACATCTTCGGAGCAAGAAAGTTCTTGGTCCTCGATTGTCTCGTTGAGAGTCAATGTTGAAGGGGTTGGTTTGGGGGGCAACTCCTTTCTTGGAGTAGCATCCTTTTTCTTACTAATCCTACGAGGAAGACACTTGCTCCTAGGAGGAAGAGAACTAGAAGCACTAGTAATAGGCTTCCTTCCTTTTGTCCATGGGCATTGGTTTGCAGCCATCAATGCTTGTACAATTAGCTTGTCGGTAACAAAGTTCAAATCTTCATTTGCTTCATTTTGATCAGTCACATCAGGATTTCCACACTTAGGCTCCTTAGATTGCTTATTCAAAGAGCTCTTGCTTATGTCATCGCTCTTCAACTTAGCAAACACACCTCGCTTCTTGTCACTATTTGAGTGCAAGTTGCCTCTTTGAGTGTCCGAAATTTTGTTTCTCGGCGTACCATCTCCAGAGACATCTGTATCATCTGTCAATGTGTCATTCATCATGACATTCTTTGGCCGTTTGCCCTTTGTCTTCGCATCAACAAGACCTCTCCCATTACTCTGAGTAGTACCTTCGGACAAACTTCCTTCGCCTTTGCGTACATGCTTCCTTTCATAATATGGCTTCTTCCCATTCATATTTTCAATGAAACCATGTCTAGGTGAAACTTTTGCAACAACATTCGGTGGACAGCCACTATCATCATCATGCTGGCTGCCTGCAAAATGACTTGGAACAAGACCACGGACAACATTAGATTCTTGGATCTTACCGTGTGCCTTGTTAGTTCCTTCAACCACTGCTCTGTTGCCTTCTGCCTCCTTGTTAGAAGCATCTTGGATTAACACTGGAGAAGCCCCATGATCTGAAGCTGAAATCGTGTGCAAGGTATCTGCTACAGAGGCAGCCCCTGGAGCAAAACTGATGGGCTTGACATCCAGTACTAACCCTTCCTCACCTCTGCTGCCAGTTCCAGTAACAGCAGACCTTCCACAGCCAGGTGGAAATTTGCGTATGGCTGAGACGGCTCTCCTCTTGGGAGGCGGATTCACGACAGACGTCAACCACCTCTTCTTTCTGACTGCATTATGTTCATGGTCCTCCCTCTCCAATTCACCATCATGCACTCTGCTTTCCCTCACACCGCCACCCACATTGCCAGTCAGATCCTCTTCCCTAACCAGTTGACCACTCCCCAGGCCTCCCTTGCTCTCCATCAGCGACGAGTCCGCCCCATGTCCCCCAATCTCAACAAAACCACTGCCAGCAGTAACAGAAAAATTGTGCGGGGCAGCAAACGCCAGTGGCATCACCTCGATCGCTGTGCTCTCTGCTAGGCTATCAGAGGAGCGCACATCGCCATCATCTGGCAGTTGTTCCTCTCCACCGTCCTTAAGCTCCTCCTCCACTCCCTCCATCTTCTGCACAGGCAGGGCTTGCAGGAGGCTGCCATTGCACGCCACGGAAGAAACGGCACTGGTGGCGATGTCCGCTTCTCCACGATCCTTCTTCCCCTCCACCAACCCCTCAGTTGGCTGGGACGTAGCGGGATGGGGATCGCCGATGTCCACAACTCCACCATCCTTCTTCTCCTCCACCAGCAGCTCCGTCTCTGGCTGGGGGTCACCGTTGCACGCCGCGGAAGAAACAGCCACAGTGGCGATGTCCGCTCCTCCACCATCCTCCTTCTCGTGCACCAACCCCACAGTCTCTGCCTGAGTAGGAGCGGGCGGGAGGTCGCCGTTGCACGCCGGGGAGGGCACGACGGCCTGACCGGCCGCCTCCTCCACAGTACCCTCGATGGCGCCGGCCTCGGGGGCAGGCGCGGGAGGGGGGAAGCGGCCGCAGCCGGGCGGCCAGGAGCGCCTGGCGGAGACCTTCCTCGGCCTCACCCCACGGGCCGCCAGCCGCGCCCCAATCGGAGTCCGCGCGGGCGGCGCCGGCGGCTCCACACCCACCATCCGTAGACTAGCCCTACAAATCCAGATTGGAAAAAGGTACCTTTAACAGAGAAGATAAGAACCAAACCCTAAAACTCCGATTCCGCCGCATAATCCGCGACGGGACGTTCCGGCGAGCCACCGTACAACGAGGGGGCGAGGCACTCACCTTGCAACAGAAGTCAGGCGGGCCGCCGCGGCGGTGTGTGGGCGGTAGGGGACGTCGGAGAGCGAGGGGAGCAGGTTGAATGGCGGAGGGAAGCGGAGGAGGTCCCCGATTCCGACGAACTGGGGCTAGGCGGCCATCACGCCGACGGATGTCTGTTCTGGAAGGGCAAGTCTCCTAAATCCTAAAATCGTGGGCCAGTATCTATGTTTGGAAGTGGAATATTTATAGAGGGTAATTGTGCGCAGTTATGCCTTTCTAAACATTTAAATTATATGTGCCAAGATTTGATCTCTATCTTCTTTTTAAATGACAAGATCTGGTGATTTTAAAGACTGACCTAACCAACGTGACCTCCGCATTAAGATGGATATATACTGCCAGAAAAGATTTTGTTTGTTACCAGATCGTATCAAATTTAAGATCTTTCCAAACAAGAACTTTGATTCTTTTATTTTGACAGTAGAACTTTGATTCTTGGTTTTGATATTTGATTTTGCAAACTATCTCTTCTAAAAAAAAAATCTGAGGCCAATTGTCACGAAATCTGGCTTTTATTTGTTGGACAAGGATTTTTTTTAATACTGTATATACTTAGCTTGAGAATTATTATTTTTTGAATCATAACCGTAAAGTTTGTACTCCTTATCTTCCTAAATATAACACGTTTTGTTAGCTCACGAAAACATGTTAAATTCAAGAACAGAGGTAGTAATATCATAATATTCTCACCAAGATATCCTTTTATCGCATAATTCATACTATTTGACGTGCATGTGTAGTGCATGTCTCTCCGTGCACGAGTAATCATTCGTGCCTATTTTAACCTTAGTTATGTTTATAGTGAGCTGGATGACGTTCGCCAATACATATAAAATATCAAACTAGTAGTTTCCTTAAGATTAAATTTCTGAAAATGATCTAGTATGTGTATGTAAAGGAGTCACCCTAATTACAGGGTTTGCTTTCCCTCTATAGTCTATACCTAAACCTATATCTCAGAACAACCACAATAGTCCCGCACCAAGAACTACACTTGATCACTACAAATATGTATACCAATAAAGATCATTCCTTTACATAAATAAACCTTTTGCCATTGAATACCACCAAGTCGCCAATACCAAACACAATTTTCTCTTGTTCAACAAGATTAACCTGTGATCGCCAACACCTGTGATGAACAACATACAATTGTATAGTGTGAGATGCAATCAGCATGTGACCATGGGTGTACCTTTTGACCATGTTGCTATGAATGCCAGTCGTCTTCCTCTCTTAAGCTCTAGCAGTTAAATTTTCTCCCAGCATAACATTTTTTGTAAAGTGTAAAAGAATAAAATAGGGATAAATATTAGAAGTACAGTTCAGAAGCCCTAGAAATTCCCCAGGTCGCCATGTTCCTCTCCTCTTTCTCTGATACAAATTTGCCCAAAATCCCGAATTCATTCATCAATATGTAGGTAATTACCTCTTAGCGCAGCTGCGCTATTTGGACGGATCAAGCGCTCGGGCGTGACAGAGATAGTGACACATTGGTCATCCCCGACCCCGCGCGCATCCTCCCCAAATCATGCACCAACCATTCCTCCACCTACGGCGGCGCGTCCATCTTTGGTTGTCGGCGCGCTCCGCCCTGCCCCCATCTCCGGTCGTCAAGCGCTCCGCCAACATCCATCTTTGGCCACCACAGCCGAGCCCAGCCCCCCTCCATTACGGATCCCCTATGCACCATCCCTGGGCCCCAGGGAGCCGCGCATCAAGTAGAGGTGATTTCGGGTGCGCCGCGAGAGAGAACGAGAGGATGTTTTTTCAGAAAAATAGGGTTCGCCCCGCTTCATTACATTGAATGAAACAGCGCAAAGCGTAAATTGTTCATTACAATATTCAGGCTCTGGAAAAGTTTAAGAACCAGAAAAATAAAAACAGCTTTTTAGGCAGCATGAAACTTAAACTGTCTAGGCCCCAGGGAGCCTAAAAAACTACAAAAGAATCATCATGGAGACACCGTTCAGTTGGTGTAGAGCATCAGGTTGCGGGTTCTTTTAGCATCCGACTGCGAGGGGGTCATGAGCTTGGGGTCCAGGCAATTCTGAGCACTTCCCCACGTGTAGGCTCTAGGAGCCTGATCCCATTGTCCAGCAAGGCGGGCTTTTGCACAACGGTCGCCGGTGATGAAGAGCCTTGATCATTCCGGACCAGATCACCTCCATGCTTGACCAGTGAGATTCCTGAAAGCAAATAGAATTTCGGGTGTTCCATAAGCACCATAATGCAGCAGTTGATAAAAACATTATCAATTGTGTTCCTTTTCGAGCCTCATAGCTGAAAAATTGATTCCATATCAGAGCCAATGGGTCTTTTGATGATTTCAGAAACGAGCAACCAACAATTTTGTGCAACCATACACTCAAAAAAAAAGTGAAATAGTTTCAGGTTCAGTATAGAAAACACAAGTTTTGTCTTGAACATTGCACCGTTTATGAAGGTTGTTCCGCGTAAACAGTTTGTTATGGATGAGAAGCCAAAGAAAAACATGAATTCAAGCCGGAACATCAATGTCCCAAATGAACTGGAGAAATCTGGGGGTAATGCCTCCGAAACTAACTAGTACGGAGTATATCATAAAAGAAGCAGTGGTGTAAATACCAGATTTTGTGAACTTGCTGCGTTTCCCATAAAAATTACTTCCTCACCCCCCCCCCCCCCCCCCCCCCCCCAAAAAAAACTTGCTCCGTCGTCAACAGAACTTGCCTCAGTGGCCATAAAAATTGTTTTGATACCAACAAAACTTGCTTCGTTTCCCAAAAAAATCCTCGCCAACAGAACTTGTTTCATCGCCCACAAAAATTGCTTCCTCATCCACAAATCTTGTTGGCTCGCCCACAAAACTTGCTTTGTCATCATCAAAACTTGCTTCGTAACCCACCTAAATTGTTTCAACGTCCACAAAACTTGGTTCAACCCAAAGCTCACTGGGTCGCCCACAAAAGACCTCCCTTTCAGAAGGCCACTTCGGGAGCAGCGCAAGCACGCCACGTGGTGTGTTAGTTGAGTACGCAAAACGAATTTGATCGATGCCACACGAGCGGAAGCGGTCGGCGTTGCTGTCCGTGGAAACTCGGTTGGAACACCTCCACACCTGCGACGCCGCCGGCTCCCGAACCTCCAAACCCTATCGCTCTTCTCCAACCGCATCATAGGCACCATCCCCGACGACCTGCTCAACCTCTCTAGCCTCCGCTCGTGGGCGTGCTGGTTGTGGCCACACAACATCACGGCGCAACAGTCCGGGTCCGGCGGCGAGCGGCGACGGCAGTGGTGGTCCCTGGTGCTGCTGGCCGGCAACATTGCGGTGTCGCTGCTCATGTGCTTCGTGTGGAAGGAGCAGGTTTAGCTGCCGTGGTGGGGGATGCTCTTCGCCTTCACGCTCGCCCAGCACAAAGACCGCAGCCGAGCTCCCCTTGGAGCATACCCGAGGCTGAGCTCCCCTTGGAGCTGATCTTCGCCCGCGTCAGAGCGGCGGCGGCGGCGAGCTGGCGGTGTGGGAGGCGGAGAGCTCAACGGGAAAAATGAGGAGAGAGTAGTTGGTGGGGAAAGAAAGGAAGAAGAAAGAGCGCATGGGCAGATAGAGAAAATGAGAGGAAAAAGAGGAGTTGGGAGGCGGACAGGTGGGGCTTTGCATGCAAAAGATTCCATCCGGCGCCCCCAGCTGCCCCCCAACGCAGTGGGTTCGGCATGTGTGTCCGGATTAAAATTTGCTCCAATCCGGCGAAAAATGAGGTCTTGGCGGGGCTGGGAATTTTTTGTCTAATCCGAACGAAAATTTTGCCTGGGAAGGCTCCTGGGGGGCACGGCTGGAGATGCCTTTAGATGGAGCGAAATCGGCGTACATGCACCGCGAGGAAGCCCCCACGCCTCACGTGTTTGAACAAAGCTCCGTGGGTGTCAGAAGCCCCATGGTATGTACGAGACAGAGTACATGTGTTGTACAAGCTAAACATGCTACCAAAACTGAAAGTACAAAATACTGTTGTACAAACTACACATAACAGGAAGTACAAAAGTACACATATCCAGGTAGTACAATTACACATATAATAATGTACAACTTATCAGGGACTTGAAGTATATAATACTGGTATACAAACTACACACAACTAAAAATACAAATGTACACACACCTAGGTATACATAGAAAAAGAAATACAAAATTAGACAAAATAAGAAGTATAAAGGTACACAACAGTTGGGGTGCAAAGTATACGTGACAGGATGTACAAACTATACATGACCGGGAGTATGAAAAAAAGTTTGTCAAAACATATCAACATGGAATCTAGTTTTAAAAATCTCGACGCAAGGAGCTTAAAAATAAAAACGGTTCGTAATTTGGATAAACGGTTCTCAAGATTTTTGTTTATAAATTTTGAATTTTAAAAATAAAAAGGAAAACCGCATGTTCATGTACGTGCATGGATCATGTCCCCTTCTCTCTTATACTCCACCACTTTTAATCTAATTATAAAAAATAAACATACGGACAATTAAAATTAAAACATGTGACGAGAAACCGACAGTTGTCACGATGATGCAGTTACTTTGCGAAGGGAAGTTTTTTCTACGAAATCCTTAGAAAAAGGATTCTCTTCGCGAAGGTCCATACGCGCGGGCTCCGCTGCCGACACGTGTCGAAATTTCGTTCGCTTTCGCTCACCACCTTTTCTTCGCGCGTGAAAAGTGGCGGCTGTCTGGTGGTGCCCAGAGGGCTGTAGGTGCATTTATTTTGAGATTCGTTTAAAAAAAAATGAAATATCTTGAGAATCGTTTATTCGAATTACGATCCGTTTTACTCGCGTCGAGATCTACAAAACTAGATCCATGTTGATAGGTTTCGACGAATTTTTTTTAATTTGTAATGTGTATAGTTCGTACAACCTGTTATGTGTAGTTGTACGTACCACTGAAATTACAACTGAACCTGAGTGTAGTTGTACGTACAAACTGATCTGTACAACTGATCTGTACAACTTGATCTGTTTCAACCTCATCTGTACAACCTGATATGTGTAGTTGTACTACCTGATCTGTACAACCTGATGTGTGTAGTTGTACGACCTGATCTATACAACCTGATCTATGTAGTTGTACGTACAACCCGGTATGTATAGTTGTACTAGCTAAGTTTGTGTTTGTACATAGTGTTGTGTGGTGTTTGTACAACTTATTTGCAAAGATCTGGGATATCGTCTGCCTAGCGATACCCTTTTTCTAGTACTAGTTGTCATGTACGTGCAACACACGTTTTCATAATTAAAGGGGCAATTTATAAGTACAAAATATTGCACGTGCAAAAGCATGTGTCGACTAATACATACACACAGATTAGTCTAGTTTTAATAAATATTGATGTACACAAGTAATTATTAAGCCAAAAATTAATCAATTTATTTGCACAATGTTATTCATTTGAGATTTTAGGATCTAACAAGGGGCTAAGAATGTAAAAATACCTTGAGTAAATCATGGAATATTATTTATGTATTCCTTCTCCACCAAATGACTTATGTCTTCATATTGTACTGATTTAGTTAGAGCATTCTAAGTATTAGCACTTTTTTCAGAATTCTCAGTAGAGATGTCCCATCAAATGTGATGTTATCATGTTCCGATGTTTCCCATGAAAGGGCTTATTTGAATGCTGATAATAGGCTGAAACTTAACACCATAATTTTTAGAACCTGCCAATTTCACATTGTCATCAGTAAGATCCAAAACCTTTGCCAGATTTCTTCCACATCACCAATGCCCGAGTCAATACCATTATTATGAACCGAAATGTCCAAATCAGTATCATCTCCAGAAACGCTAGAATAATGTGCTCTACTCTGTCCATAGACCCAGGAGGTTTTGATGTGTCTCCAAGGGAATTATGCACCTCTCCACATACTGAGAGATGCAGGGAAGCTAGGACCTGCAACGGTTTCTAATTGTGGACCGCAGACTTCTATAACTAATTTCGTCCACATTCACTATCTGATAAGTTGCATGTTGTCCTGTTTAAACCTTATATACTCGGTATGCCAGTCCCGACAAAAATCGTATAGTACTCAATGCATGTGAGACAGTATCACTGCAGAATTTTCAAGTTAGTTGCTACATGTTAATTTGCAGACTCTATCAGATTGACGATTCTGAAAGCAAGCAGCAGATCAGTAGAACACAAATAAGCAATATAATCAACCATTGTCATATAGAAAATCTACAGACGCACATGCATCATTTTTGCAAATCGATCCACTACATTTGGCCAGCTAGGCGTTGAAACTAACTTAACAACAGAATTCTGAACTCTACTACTTTCTCTGTCCCAAAATAAGTGTCTCAACTTTGATAGAAAATGGATGTATGTAGACATAAACATGTCTACATATATAAACTTTCTATAAAAGTTGAGACACTTATTTTGAGACGGAGAGAGTATTTTTTATTGAATTCGGAGGCGACGACATAAGAACAATAGAGCCCATGTTAACTGAATTTGACAGAAAAGATTCAGACTTGCAGGAGCAGTTTCATAGCAACGGCGACGAAGACCGCAGCAGGTCGTGGCTTCCTGGCGTGCGCGAGCTCGGGAGTGCAGCTGGGCGTGCTGGTGCGGTGCTGCTGTGTGTGAGGCGAGAGCAGGAAGCAAGAAGCAGGAGAGGCTCGTGCGCGAGCAGGACATGCCGCGCCATGGCGACCGGCGGCGACCAACATCGAATCGAAGGGTCCGGTGACCAACTCGAAGGCGAAGAGGGAGTAGGAGGTGCGCCTCAGTCGTCACCTCGGGTTGGTCGATGGAGAGCTCGCGAGGCGGAGGAGGATGGAGTCGACGTCGAGGAAGAAGATGACGGCGAGGCAAGGGGCACGAACTGGTTTCGAAGCCCGCCTCTCAGCAACGCAGTTTGGCATCCTTTATCTGGTTTGGCGCAGCGGAGCCTGTCAGGAGAAGAGAAGAACGGCAGCGGCGACGACTGGTGTCGGACATGACTCGTCGCGAAGGCGGAGGGAAGTAGCGGCGGCAGCGCCTTCGGGGAGATTTGGAGCACGAAATTCTCTCCGTCTACAGAGAGATTTTTGCTATCGGTCCATCCAAATAACATGGTAACTGCCGCAGATTAAGGCGAGCGCAATCGGCGTTGATTCTTGATTCCCGTTATTTTAGCCCTTTTTTCCTGGAACAACTCATGCGTGGAGGCGGGCGGAACTTCGGCGCGGAGCTTCGCCTGGCAGAGTTTTCGTCTGCCCTGACAAATTGCTAAACATACTACTGGTGAGGGTTCGTTTCTACCCTAACGGTCAGATCTAACTAAATATTCCTGATCATGCGGTTGTACTTGGTCCTTGCTGCTGTGTGTACATTGGCAGGGTGCACTTAGAAAAGATAATGTTTGCTCTTTTATTAGTAGTAGATAGATAAGCTTGCCGCCTTGCACCTTAAACGATGGACGTTCGAATGTATCTGCAATGCGCTTGGGCCGTAAATTGATGGCCCAAAGTTACACCTTTTCTATTCCGGTCTACACGAAGATAAAACCTTTTATGTTCCTACCCAGCCACCGCCGTGCTCACTCTGGCATCCAGGAAGCTCGTGTATCATGTTCAGACAATAATCCAACCTCTCTTCGGATTGATTGAAGGCAATATTTCTTTCTCTATTTTATCTTGTTTTCGATTTCTAGTTGTATCATCAAGTAGTGTGTGTGCAATCTGGCTTGATTAAAAGGTTTCGTTCATGCACGTCGGATGTTAAATTCGTTCCCCTTAGAGACCAAATCTCTATTCTGGTTGTTTGGATTCTTCCTTGGATCAAGTAGCGCCTGAAATCTGTCTATTAATAAAGGCCAATCTTTGTCCTCCATTACCATGCCTTTGTTTTAATTTGGATTTTTGTTCTGTAATTTGTATTTCAGAAAAGCTACCAATTTTCCAGAAGGTTACTAGTAGTAGAAGAAAAGGCTGGTAAAATTATTAGTCTAGGAATAAAGAAGCAAAGATAGTGTTAGAAGGATGAACCGGCGTTTTCTGTACATGGTGGCCAGGAAGAGCAGGAGCTGCTCATACACGCTCCATCGCCTCAAGCCGTTGCAATTGTTTTACCCCAATGGTGTTCCCGACTGCAAGGCTGCGGCGGCAGTGAAGGACTGTTGCTTGCCTCCGCCCATCACGAGTTTCTACCCTCCTCAGTCTGAGGTTGCACGTGGAAGAATGGAGTTCATGCTCTTTGGCAGCAACAGGAATAAGATTGTGGGCATGGACCAAACAGGACGATCCGTCTTATATGACGATGGCTTGAGCGCTATCCGCACGTTGCCAGCCTGAAGGCGCCTAAGTGCAGATCTGTACCCCTCGCAATCGGAGATAGTCTCTATGTCCTGGAAGCGATCCCGATGATTAATCATGAGAAGCGGCACCAATCTTTCGAGGCGCTAATGTGCTCCAAACTATTTGGTCGGGAGGGCCTTTTGTGGCACTCCCTGCCGCCGCCTCCTTATGTCCATGCGCCTGGCTATGGTAAGGATCGTTCTGGGTTGATCACAGCAGCCTGCACCCTGCAGCTCAGCTCCTCACTCATCTGGATATCGACCGAGAGTCTGGGCACATACTGCTTCGACTGGGCGAGCGGCAAGTGGAGCAAGATTGGTGGCTGGTCGCTGCCATTCCAAGGACCTGCTGAGTATGTGCCGAGCTACAAGCTCTGGTTTGGCGTCCTGGCCGGAGACCAAGACGAAGACGGCATCCTCTGCACCTCAGATCTTACCCAGGGGATACGTGACGTGTTCAGGAGCTACAGTACAAGACATCTCCAACTACTCTGATGCTGCATGGTCTCCGGGATATAATGGCCAGCCGATCCCTGCTCACCTGCTGGCATAGGTATCTACATGCAAATTCATGGTGACAGGCCTTGCTCCCAGGTTAGCATCTCGGCCATCTCGGCACCAGTTTCATCAGCAATCCAAGCCGAAGCGTTTGGGCTGCTGCTTGCCGTCAAACTTGCGGGAATACTACATATCCAGCAGGCAACTTTTCTGACGGATAATGCCATCTTAGCAACAATAGCTGCAGCTCGAGATCTTCTGCACACTCCAGGAAACTGGGCAACAAGACCACAACTTGCCGATATGATAGCATGCATTTCTTTTGATGATTCGAAGGTGTGTCATATATCAAGGTGTCTCAGTTTTAGAGCTGATCATCAAGTTAGACTGGCTCTTAAGCTTTAGGGTAGACTTTTATCTTTCAGATGTTTAGGTGCATGCAAGGTTTAATTGTTCTGTCTTGCGTGTCCCAGTACACACTCGTCCTTGTAAAATGCTGCTAAATCAATAAAGTTCTTTGTATTAAAAAAAGTGTCCTCGTGTATCCTAGTACTCCCTCCGTGCTTGCCAAAACGTCTATAAGACGACGGAGGAGTAGTTAATAAGCTGGCTCGGACCAGTCCTGTTATGTAGCATCCAGATTCAACCAAGCATGGTGTAAGAGGATTCTGTCAAAGCATCTGTAAGTTTGAAATAAGCACGCATGCCTGATTACGGCATTGCACATCTCGTTTGTAAGAGGATTCTGTTAAAGCATATGTAACCATCACCCTCGTATGCCTCCGGAAGATTAAGTTTTTCACCTTTTTTTGTGTGTCAATTGAAATCGAGGATGCCTATGTTTTTTAGATAAAAGGCTCACTGCCCAGCTTTGACATTAACAAAGCAAAGGGTTCACACAAGGGGATACAGTGTTGCGGCATACAGCTTAGCCAAATACGACATGCTGCGGCATACAGCTTAGCCAAAGCTAAAAAACGACATGCTGCGGCATACAACTTAGCCAAAGGTAAACTAGGTAGAGGTAGCCACTGGCTCGGGGGTGGTAGCGGGAAGGATCTCCGAGTGGATGAGCTTCAGCTTGCTAGTCAGCGATCTAGCGTCCTCCACATCTTGGGGTTTTAGCGCATTGCTCCACGACTGCAAGGAAAGCATGGTTTTAACAATCAAGTCAGCAGGTTTCTTAATGAAGATAGCCTCGATCGCGCTTTTATTACGGACTCTCCACAGGGCCCAAGATTGGGCAGCAAAAAGCACCCAAGTGAGTCTCCTCTCCTTGCCCGAGAGAGAGGATAAAATGGAGAAAAAATGAGCAAAATTGGAGGGGCACCATGCCCTCCCTAGGGCACGGCGCAGAACACTCCAAGCGAACAGGGCTAGTGAGCAGGAGAAGAATATGTGCGAGGCATCCTCCGCTGCCCCGCACAGGGCACAGAAGCCATCTGAAGGTCCTCTCCGCGTCACGAGGTTAAGGCCCGAAGGGAGTCTGTCTAGGACAAGTTGCCACGTGAAGATTTTTATTTTAAGCGGAATCCGCGCTTTCCAAAGGTCTTTGAAGTGTGCGGCCGTGGCGCCTTGGGCAAGCTTCTTGTACATCGAGTTGACAGTGAATCGGCCCGAGGGGTCAAGCGACCAGGAGACACTATCATTGTCGGCAGAGAGGGAAATGTTGTCAAGGATCGTCTCAAGCTGCGTCCATAGGTTGGCCCCTGCCAAGTCTAGGGTACGCCTGAATCTGCAACCGGTCATGACAGCTTCAGCAACCGAGATCTCCGGATCCGCGGCAATGTTGAAAAGCGTCGGAAAACGGACACTAAGGGGCCTGTCCCCACACCACCAATCTGTCCAAAACAGGATTTTGCGTCCGTTGCCCAGGTGGTATCTAGCACCTAACTTGAACAGGTGTTTTAATTTGTGGAGGCCTTTCCAGAACTGAGAAGCTCCCCGGCAGGAGCTAGCGAAGATATCTCCCGAGGAAGTGTACTTGGCTCGAATGAGGGTCGCCCAGATGGACCCGTCCATCTGGTAGATTTTCCAAATCCTTTTGAGCAGGAGCGCCATGTTCATGTGTTTAGAGTTGGTGATACCCAGACCACCGCAATCTTTTGGCCGGCAAAACGCCGGCCAATTTAGCATGTGGTATTTCCTATTGGGGTCGGTTCCTTCCCAAAAGAAACGGCCCCTGTGCGAGTCAAATTGTTCGTGGACACCGTCTTGTAGCAGAAACAGACCCATGGCGAACATAGGGAGGATGCCTATGTTTGTGGGCCTGATTTTCCTTTCTCCAAATTAACCGAAACAAGTGCATTCTACAGCAACGCCTTTGGTTGCATCGCTCTCGTGTGGGCATAGTCGCTCACTAGCTCGGCTCTATGGACCCTGCCGTTGCCATACGTTTTTTACAGCTCGGCAAATTATGTTTGGGTGAGGTAACCATAACGTTAATAACTCAAGTTTAAGTGTTTAACATGGCCATTGTCTCCTAAGTCTTTCCTCTCCTGAGCGTTCCTAACCTAGCCACCACCGCAGCCGGCAATCCGCTGCTCTCCTTCCCCTCTGCTTGCCGTCTTGGCAGCACGAGGGGGAGAGGAGCTCCGGCTCTCGTTCGTGTGGTCCAGCCCATGCTCACGCTCGTTGGACGTGTTGTTGACACCCGCGAGAGGCTTATGTGCTGTGGAGTCCAAACTTTTGGAGCGGTTTTAATCTGACGTTGTGTTCAGGCGTGACGGCAGGATGGGGCTGCAGATGGAGTGTGGCGGTGCTGACTGTTGAGGATCTGTGGAAAATGGTGGGGGATCCGATCGCCTGTTGTTGGGTGGGGGTGGCGTTGGCCCCCAATCCGACGTTGAAGAGACTCGGAGGGCTTCTCTGGTCGATGTTCCTTATCAGAATAGATCCAGTCTCACGGGGGGCTGGTGACTACTGCGGCTCATTAATGCCTTGTGGCAAGGGGTTTACTCAATGTAAGATGTGGACCAATTGTTGGTGTTCTTCTTCTCCAGCGACGAGGTGGAAGACGTGTACGCTTGGTAGTTACGGGGATGATGGTTTGTAGCAGTTTAATTGCCCATTTTCTCCTAATTTTATGTTGTTTGTATTCGTGTCATCTTTATATCGGTATTGTTATCAATCTTTACTATTCTTAAAGGCTGAATCGGTGGTGATGGTCGTACGTCCATGCGCTCCGCCTCGATCTCGCATAGAAAAAATCTCACCCCCACACTGAAGAAAGACCGGAGTGCAATCTCTAATCTCACTCAGCCCATGTCCTCACGCACGCCCATTACGGCATAGAAAAAAAGTACAGTTCGATTCCTGCCATCGCTGCTGATGCGATGCCCATCTTCCTTCACCACGCCGCCACCACTGTCCCTGGCGCTGCCTTCTCCATTCCCGGTGTAGCCTCCCATGCACCATGGTTTCCTAAAACTCGTTATATCGGGCGAGAACTAGAGTTATGGGAGTGTATGATGATGGTGGCTGAGATCCCGAGCAGTGGAGATTGAGGTGAGTCGTTGCTGTCGATCACGTCGTGGAAGCCGTAGCAGCCGCGCCACAAGCTGGAGGTGTACCATGAGTCTAGAGATCCACGACGCTGGTGTCCAGAGGACTTGTCCCTGGCTTGTCAAACACGAATTCTGGAGAGCCTATCGATGTGACGATGATGCGTGTTATTGCGTGAATGCGCTCGGCATCGGTGCTACCTCATGTGTACTGATTTGGATTTGGTGTTTATTGTTTGAAATAAAACGGTGGTTGAACTTGGATCTCTTTGGAGTTGTGTTCATGCTCCATAGACCATGAAATATGGTGTGAAATTTGTTGATCTGTTTGGAGTTGTGTTCATGCTCCATAATACTGCTCGCAATTCGATGAATAAATTTCCTCGATGAGTCACGACTTAATGCCCTGAAGGATCTCCTTGGCCATTTGACTGTGGATGAGAGGCTGATGCTAGGTCCAAATGTATGCCCTTCTCGCGGCAAAAGATTGTTGTAGCTCCTTTGATGTATTGCTCCGATTGTCCGTGATGACGTTGTATGGGTATCCAAAGTGATATATGATCTTTTCAAAACTTGACTAATGTTCCCAATCTCCACATGGCTCTGCTTCTAGCCACTTTGTGAACTTGTCCGCTTCGACTAATAAGTGAGTCTTTCTATTGAAGGATCTTCTGAAAGACCCCACCATATCGAAGCCCCAAACTACAAAATGCCATGTAATAGGATGGTTCTGAAAAGCCCCACCATATCGAAGGCATATGATCATGTCTCACATACCTTTGGCAACCATCACATACCTTGACTAGTTGCTCGAACATCTGCTAGGGTTGTTAACCAGAAAAAACCATGCCTAAACTCCTTAGTCATTAATGATCTTGATGAAGCATGGTGGTCACAATCTCCTGCGTGAATCTCATGTAGTATCTTCCATCCTTCCTCTAGTGACACACATCTTTGGAATATGCTAGCTATGCTTTTGATCTGCGCATGATGTTACACGCCTCAACCTCTTCCTGTCGCAATTCTCCTCTAAGTAGGCATGCCATATAAGGTAGTGTCCATTCTGACACGGAATGTAAAGCCACGACTAATGCCGACTTGACGAGATCTCCCGACTCGACATCTGGTGCAGCTAGATCAATTTTCGTTGGATGCTTGACTGACGGGCTATGTAGCTCATCCAAGAAAACATCGGGTAGTAAAATGTTGCCTCTGTGATCCTATGCGGGATAAAGTAATCGAATTCTCTTCTATAAGCTGCCATGTTTGCTTGTTTACGGTCCCAAGTTCTAGATACATGTTGGGCCACTAAGTCTGAATCTCCTAGACACCTGATGCGACTTATATTCATCTCTTGTGCAATGTGGAGTACATGAAGTAATATCTCGTACTTGTAGTTGCTTGGAGCCATCAAAATGCATACTCCAATACTTAGTATCTGGTGCGATTGGGCACCCCTTGTATCTTTGTCCAGCCGTTCACAAAATCGACCAGAGCTTGCGAGTTGATGGAGGTCTGTGGATCATGGTTGACGTGGTATGATCCCATCTCTATGGCGCACTTGGCTTTTCTTCATGTTGCCTCTTTGTTGCGGATTATATCTTCCAATGGTGTTGCACCGACAATTGTGATGGGATATTCTTGAAAATAATGTTTCAATTTGAGACTTGCCATGAATACTCCAAACACAACCTTCTACCACTGAGGGTATCGTTGTTTGGATGATGTAAGTACTTCACTGGCATAATATACCGGCCTTTATACCGGGTATTCTTTTCCTGCTTCATGCCTTTCAACAACAACAACTGTGCTAGATGATATGTTTCTTTGTTTATTAAAAAACAAATTTGTAAGGTTGATGAAATATAAAGAAAAAATACCAACAACTATAATCTCATATTAATATTATTATAACTATCACTAAAACTTTCTTAGGTTCGTCCCCAGCTAGGGTAGGTCATGTATGGCTAGATAATGTGTTTCTTTTTTTATTAAAAATTAAACTTTGTAAAGTTGATCAGATATAAAGAAAAAACGTCAACATCTATAATATCAAATCAATATTATTATAAGTATCATTAAATATAGTTTTCTATAATATGTATTTGGGAGTAAAAATGTGTCTATTGTCACAAAGATGAGACAATAAAGCACTTATTCTTCGAATGTAAATTTGCTAGTTCTATATGATCAATCTTTCAGATAGATTCTACCTTATAACCACCAACAAGTATCGGTAATATTTTTGGCACATGGTTGAACGGTGTGGACACTAGGTTTAAACAACTTGTTAGGATGGCAACGCTAGCCGTAATATGGTCGCTTTGGCTTTGTTGGAAAAACAAGGTTTTTTATGAGAAAAATTCTTCTCTTATGCAAGTTATCTACAGGACTACTGCTACACTCCGTTTGCGGTCTCCGTTGCAACGTGTGGAGCATCGCGACCTATTTACGGCGAGATTCTTTTTATCCCAACATGGATGGCAGCATAATTTACGGATCGGCCCTCCACCACTTTAGACGTTCTTACAATTTCTCATCATGATATGTAATACGTTTTTAATTTTACATTTGAACCTTGAATCTATCGGCAGTGTACATCTTGGTTATGCAGAAGCCGGGTGTAATGTTTAAAACTTTTTAGGTAATAAAGCTCCATTTATCGATTTTTTTGGTATTATAGATATTGATTTTTCAGTATACTTGGTCAAACTTTAGATAGTTAGAGATTGCTTAAAACTTATATACAACATATTAGAGAAGAATGTGGTAAGTATACAAACAAACCAAAAATATGGAAGAAGTGTACTATTGAAGGACATTTCATTCAAATTAGTGGCCTTGTAGCGTAGAAACCATTGGGTCCATTTCATTCCCAATCCTCATCCAATGTCACACTACAAAACGCACCCGTGAATCCTAAAGCGCCATCTCGCTACTTAAATGGGCTCACAGTTAGCGGAAGCTATCGAAATCTGCATCAATATGCCTATATATGTTGAGAGATTCACATGTGCCCATGGTGGCATGCGGCGCACATGAAGGTAACAAGTGATTTTATGGTTGTGTTTGACACTTGTTGAGGCATAAAAGAGGATTCGGAACGGAATTTTTTTTCTGACATAAGAACTTGCACACATGGACCCCCGCCGTGTTAAACTTTTTTTTTTAACAACCGCCGTGTTAAACTAATGTGTGAGATCTGTCATGTGATGTGTGTCGTTACCAGAGAACACTCAAGAATAAACAAATAAATCACATATAAGATGTTTATATGGTTCATTTAATTCAAATATATAAATGAAAAGGTTTCACAAATGTGTATGCTTTTATACTTAACCCCTAGTTATCGATTTGGAAAGGTGTGGATGGTTAAGCTTGCTAAATTATGATAATAATCCGATGTACAAATCGGGCATATATTGCAAACAACATTTTGTGGGATTAACTGATATGGCATGAACCAGTTTTGCTCTAAAAATCCCACGTCGCGGAAACAACACGCGATCCCCAAACACACAGACATGTTTCGGATTTTGCAGCGTGTGACCGAGAGAGAGCGGCTGACATCGGAGTCCGACTTGCAGTGGGCTCGGATTCCACGGGCAATCGACTGGAAATAAAAGGCCGGCCGGCTCCTGCTGATCTGCCTTGCATTCTAGGTTTGTGCCCAGTCCCATCTTTCCCACCTTAATTCGAGAATTCCGCCGCGTCCTCTGTTCTCCGGCGTCGACACTGCTCTGAGGACGGCGAACATGGAGATCGCCGCCTACCGGCAGCCGTCCGTGCTCAGGCGGAAGCGTGCTTTGGCGGGGTGCGTGAAGACGGAGGACGCCCTCGGCGCTGGCGTGCGGGACGTCCTTCAGCAGCGTTTTCAGTCGGAGCTCGACGCGGTCCGTCGCCTCGTCCGTGAGGCGACCGCCGTGCAACGATCGGAGGAGCCACCGGCCAAGAGGATCAAAGCGTCCCCTCCTCGCGTTGACAGGGAGCAGCTGAAGGCCGAACTGGCGAAGCTAGCGTCAGAACTCCCCGATCACATCATGCAGTTGTTGATGAAGCAGAGCCGTGCCATCCGCGGCGGCGAAATGGAGATCGACATGGACGCCGTCCAGGAGGAGGCCATCCTGGAGTTACGGGAGAAGCTAGATGAGTTCGTTCGAGTTCGAGAGAGGGCGGAGCAAGAACACCAAGACGATGGCCGAAGAAGAAGAAGAGGAGGAAGACGTTGACATCGTTGGCGGCGTCTCCCCCTTGGCGATCGTGTCGGCGCCGCTGCATCTCGCCGAAGAGGAGGACGAGGACGTGGACATATGTGGCGACGTCTCGCCGGTGGCGTTGCCGAAGAATCTTGGCGGTGACGCGATCAGCAGCGGCAGCCCTAGCTCCAGCAGCAGCAGCAGCGACTCTGATTCAGATTCAGACGCAAGCGACAGCAGTGGTTCTGATTCTGATTCAGACGAGAGCGTCGACAGTCCAGCTCCGGCGGAGCGCGCCGCCACGCCTCCAAGAACCGAGCTGATCGTCCGTGCCAAGGAGTCTCTGGAGAGGCAGCGGAAGGAGGAGGCGAGATGCAGGGCAAGGGAGAAGGCCCGTCAGGACGTGCTTGAGGCACAGAGGATGGCCATGCCCACCGAGACGATACACTGGACGGAAATCAAGAGCCTCGGCATCCATGAGTACGGCCTCGGCCCACACAGCTTGTTGCATTGGCTTGGTCTCTCCCTCAAGGTTGAAGAATACGACGACATCGAGCAGCAGCAGCAGCATCCTCGTGAGAGTTTGGAAGAAGAATTGGAGGAAGGGGAGATCCGGCTGTGATCGTTCTTGGCTAGCAAGAACTTGATACTGAAACTTGTTGGTGTTCTTGATGCAGGCTTGTACAATCACTGTGATTCAATGTATGAAATTATTTGATTGATTAATTACATCTCTTTCATGTACATGTTTCCAAGACACCGCCGTCAACAACGTCTTCAGCTCCATCTGGTATTCTGGTATTACCACGCCAGTGCTGAAGAAACATCGGCAGCAGCTCGTGATAACCTTTATCATGAAGATAACATACTTTTTTTTTTGCGGGGGGTGAAGATAACATCCTTGACGTCACAGACGCCTCGCTGTCGACAGAAACGTCGCCTCCCACTAAAAAAATATTCTGCCTAAATGCAACACACATACGTCAAACCTGGGGTTTAAACTCTGGTGTGCTGAGAGTACAACCATACTGCTAACCATCCAACCACAGGTTGGTTTGCAGTCCGTGCATTTCATTCTTAGAAACCTGAAAGAACTGCTGCAAGACTATGGCCGGAGTCAGGGTCTGGGATCAGGATTCGATTCAGCTACAAGCTGGTTGCCATCTGCGGAGTGGCACCAGCCTCGTACAGCTGCATTACGAAATGCTACCTTGTCAATTTTCTGGCAAGCTTGAACCGCCTAAGCTATTCTTCGCCGAATTCTGATACCCGTCCTGTCTCGGAAACAGAGGAGAATCGGCAAAGCCACCTCTGTGCTACCCTATAAACCAGCACCATGAAAAGGAGGCGTGTGGATGCTTCTTCTGTGAGGCTTCTGAGAGCAGAATTTTGCATCCGTCTTCTGGAGAATATTACATGGGCGAGGACATCGGGTTATCGCTCGACGATTTGTGCTTTACTCCCAAGCACGGTGCGTTGGCAGTCCACGGTAAGTAGTCTCATGCTTGTATGTTTTATTACGATCGACGTGATATGTTTTAAGGGTGACTGTCTCTGCCGGCCAGAAGGGCGGTCGCTGGGTGATCTGCTTAAGAGGAAGTCACAGGTGGGGCTCAGGGTGCTGTTGCTTGTCTGGGATGACTCGCGTCCAGGAGTATGTAAGGTTAACTGAATCAAATGATGACTGATTGAATATCGATCTAGAATTTAAAATTTTATGTTCATGTAAGTTATCTGAATTCTCATGCAATTCCATGGTTGGCTTGATGAATCGTTTAATTTGGCCTATGCTAACAACGTTTGCCACAGTTCATATTCTATTACACCATCTAAATTAACACGTACTAGCTAGCTCACGATGGAAACAAATCGCCGGATGCACCCGCCCGCGTCGATTCCGGCGAGTTTGGCCGCCGTCCAGCTCGCCTACCACCGCCGTCATCGATTCCCGCAATTTTGGCCAAACTCGGACAAATTTGACACGCACAACGTGAAATTGTACTGATTTCAAACTCTACGGCGGGATTAGCTCGAGTTTCGCCGGAATTTGACCGGACTCCGGCAAGTTTACCGGCGGACGTGGTGGCGCCAACGCCTTGCACAGGATAGGGGTCGTCCTGCAAAAGCCCTCTCAACCTGCGTATATGGGGATCTGGGGACGCATTTGTTATCCCCCCCAAAAAAAATAGGCCGACGCTTATGCAGTGCCTGGTCTGCGTGTTTTTCACGTCCACAACCGTAAATTGCCGGTTATTTTGTGGATGCGGGTTGGATGAGGGTCTGCTAGAGATACTCTTAGGACCTTACCTCAGAATATTTACAAAAACCTCATTCAATAATCTGCACAAAAATCAAGAAAACTAGTGTGGCTTATAATGGGCAAGAACAAACGAGACACCACGACAACAACCAAAGAGCAATTCACAACAGAAACCAAGATTGCGCAAGGTGGGGTTTCAGGGAGATCGTTCATGAATAAGTGGTTGCGCATCTCCTATAGAGCAATCTTCTTATCATCCAGTGTGGTGTATGGTGCATGTAAAACTCCTAGCAGATGTTAGAGACATCATCAGTCTATTAAGAATTGGCCTGAATTTTTCATTAAGTTGTCATCGTGAGCTGATGTTACATCTACATGGAATGATCGACGCAACACATTTTTATAGAAAGGTTTTATATGTTGGCCGTGCTGATTTAGTGTCCGCCACAGCTAAACTCCAACGCTGCAATGAGTATTATATATGATCCTTTAAATTGAACTTGAACTGTAAGATTCAGAGATGCTAAGATGTTGGGAACATGTCTACTACTACCTCCGAACCGGAAAAAGTGACAGCGACCTGTGGTTTGAATTTGTGCGTACGTAGTTATGTTTCTCCGACACTATTATGTTTCTCCAACACTATTATCGGATCGGAGGTAGTATATTTGTTCAATTGTATGCATCTTAGGAATGTTTGTGTCACCCTAGACGAAGTTCTGTTATTGCTTAATTGCAACAAGCAGAAATTAGATGTGTGAGTTCAGCTGTTCTCTCGGATCACTGTATTTTCTATTTGTGGACCTTTGATGTGGATCAGACGATTTATATTTCAAATTTTGGCAATGTACCTACAAGCAATAATTTAAAAAATATATAATTAGTTCATAGTATATTGGACACTCAACTTGTTTATTTTAACATTTCTGAAGCATATTGTGCAACATTTTAAGTACTGAACGACTAACCTACAGATCTATGTACACATAATGTTTTGCTTTTCTTTTGGGTCATTGGAGTTAGTGAGACATCACTCGATTATTTTTGGCCATTGCATTTAGGGACAAAAAAGTGGAGCACAAGGGCAAGGCTAAGGCTAAGGCTAATTGGAGACAATGGAGTTAGCAACTGTCATGACAGGCAAGGGGAAGTCAGAACCAAGCCTCCATAAGGCATGTCAAATGAAAAATCAGAAACTTATCCTCATCTCCAAGTTACCCTCTCTACGACATGCTTCTATTCTCCTGCTTCAGGAATTCCTCTAAATTTAATCTGTTGTGGAAAACTAATACACATTCATTCTTGATGGGCTCGTGTTGGTTGTCGATCTTCCTCGCCTTGCCCGGAGAAAAACATCAGGACAATAAGAACAGCAACCAAGAAGAGGAGGATGTACAAGGCATTCACACCAAGTAATGTCGGGGAACGTCCGCCCATTGACTTCTTTATCGTTTTTCCAGCTCTATATCCCTCGAGGAAACGACTAATTTGGGATCCTTGGTCACCTTCTTGCAGATTCTCCAAACCCTCAACCTGCGGCAAGAATCATTTCAATCAATTACATAGAGCACAACAAATAAATCATATTTGAGGTTGTGGTCAAAGATTCATAAGCAGACAATGTCAGTTTGACCAAAATCTGATGGCAACACCAAACATAAGGTTGCACATAATAATTGCATCAATATACCACGTGACATACAAAGTTTTAGTTGTGAAATAAATCACTCCTTTCATATTTCAAAGGTAGTATCATAATGAAAACTAATAGGGACAACAAAAATAACATACTTACCACTTCATACTCCTCATCTTTGTCCCAGACTACCATTTTTGGCAGCTGTGAGCTCTTAGAATCATGGAAAGGCACAGTAAATTCTTCCCATTGCTCGACCCCCACATATCCAAACACGAGATCATGATTTGCATTGGCGGCAGACCTTAAAACTTTTATCAACTGCAAGGAAGTTTCATCAGATTCATCCTCCAGAATTGTAAGAACAACTTTCCTATCATCATCTTTTAACATTTTAAGAGTCTCTGCATTGATGGGCACAGTTATAGGCAGTAGAGATTGCCGTATAAAATCGTCCAAGAAGGTTCCTGCATCCACAACAATATATTGCGATGTACCATCAATCTGTGAAGGACATGCATTACACAGCAGATCGTCCATGTTTTGGTAAACTAGGTGAACTACATACATAGATCCATCACTACAAAGTCGAGGTACATGAATCAATAGTAACAGAATGACGAATCCAAGATTTCAATCCATAGCACATGTACAGAGAAAACATATAGAAATTAGTCATCCAAGCATACCTTCAAAGGGACCATAGAAAACACTATGCTGGTTATAGTTTATGTTCAGTGAAACCAATGCTGGAATCTTGTCAAAATCATATACGGACATCATATCCTCAGAGAAATCTTTTGCTATAGAAAACCATGCCTTCTTCTTGTATCTCGCTCCGTACTCAGCAATTGATGATTCATCCACCCCAAATCCAATAAATAATGGAAAACCTGCACCGGCTTCCTGAACATAACTTTTGATTGCTGAATCGGACTCGAGAACAGAAACATTAGGTGCGACAAGCTTCTTCAGGCTCTCAATGAGCAGACCGGCCTTCCTTGAACCAGTGTACTCCGTGGGGACTCCATGGTCAAAAAGCAGCAGAGTAGGGAAGCCACTGCATCCAGCAAAACAAACGAAATTTTCATTTATAAAGCACACTCCCGCCTGGTTTAACCAAACTAGCAGAAATATTCGATCAGGTTTCTTACTCTACTCCGTATTTAGATCCAAGCTTCTTGTACTTCTCTGCATTTACTTTTGCCACTACAATTGGGGGGCTCAGCCCAGCAAGCACTGGAGCAGCTTCATCCAACTGCAAGTGGGCAACAGGAGAGACGGCTTATCAATTCACATCAAGGCATGCCACACCGACGAGGGGGTAACAGAAAAAACAGGTAAAGGTGGCATGTCTTGTCTTGGCCATCGATTTGCTTTAAAATTCGTGCTACATGTTTTCCCGGAAAGCACCGGAGCATTTCTCGTTTGTTTTCACTCTACAACTGAATCCAGTCAATGTCTTTGAACGATCACCAGTTCACCACCAGTAAGCACCGACAAATTCCCGTCGATCCAATCCAAGTGGGTCGGGATCTCACTTCCACAGTGCCACTTCTAACTACCCTACAACTTTAAATTGAACTCAATCCGGTTTCTCCTTGCAGACTCGTCATCGGAGTAGGAGGTTTCTACGGAACATGGGTGGTGGTGGATCGCGCGTAATAACGGAAGAAAGGGCGCGGGCGGACAGGGTACCTGCGGGGCGAGGCGTTTGCAGTGGCCGCACCAGGGGGCGTGGAAGTCCACGAAGAGGAAATCAACGGCGGCAACCGCCGCCTCAAAGTTGCTCTCGTCCAGCTCCACCACGCTCCCGTCCCGGGGGATCTGGAACCTCGCGGGCTCCCCGTCGCCGCTCGCCAAGCAAGCCGGCAGCACAAGAGCGAGAGCGATGAGGGAAAGCAGCCGCCGCCGTAGCTGCTGGAGCCTGTCCACCGCCACCGGCGCCATGGTTAGCTCGATTCGATCTCGAGCGGAGCTGGCAGTGGTGAACTGGTTTGGACTGGGTACGATCGAGTGGTGCCCGTACAATAGAGATCTCCATTGGGCTGTGACAAATGTCCGGCCCAATGGGTCAGCCAACGTCATCTTACAAGTTACCGGAGAGCGCACGCGCGCCTTTCAGACCAGAGCGCATGTGCTAAAAAGAAATATTTTCCTCCACCCATGCTAGAAACTCCCCTACCAACCCCACGTGAGCTTAGTCTAAATTTTAAAAAAATGTATAACTTTCAAACCAAGCATCTAAATGAAAATCCGTTTTGACCGTAGTGTTCCTTACTACCAAATCTACAAAACTAGATCCCGCATGGACATGTTCTAATAATTATTTTCCAAAAAGCAACTTTTTGTCATGGTAAAGCAAGTTCATGGTAAATACATGTTTTTCTATCTAGAAGTTGCTTTTAGAAAATATTCATCGGAGTATATAAGTATGAAATATTGTTTTGAATGTCTCATGCCAAGGAGCATGATAGTCTCTCATAAACCAACAAGTTGACCATTGGTTGGATTTGAAAATATATCCCCTACTCATCCTCACATTATTTATTGTTTATAAAAGAGAAGGAAAATTTATAGTACAAACTTTGTTCATGTAAGTTGCTTTTAGAAATCAGAACATGAGAGAAAAGAAAATGTATATGCTAGAAGAACGTGGCTCAACCAATAAAATGTTTTTTTTAATTCAACTTTTCACTATAAACTTGCTTTTTTATCACTCATGAAAAGCAACATAGTACTATAAACTTGCCTTTGTATAGAAAAAAACTGATTTGTACTATAAACTAGGACGAAAGGCAACGTTTAACGTTATAAATTGGTTTACAATCGCAGGACACAACTTTATCTTATTTACAGTGACGAAAAATCAACTATGTATTATTACATCCTTTGTTATGTCAAAAATAACTTTGTACAATAAACCACACTTGCTTTTGTATTACAAAACAAGAAACAATGTGAGGCGAAGGGGGTTTGTTTTAATCATAAATCACATTGAATCTAAAATCAAGTGCGCTGAAATTATAAAATGATTTCACTATTGTATATATGTTCATCGGTTTTTTAAACAAATTTTCATATAGATATATTCAAATGAATATTTTTGAAAAGCAACTAACCACTTGATGATATAAATTCACACAAAAATGTAACTTTGTACTAGAAACTTTGTACTAGAAAGTTGTTTTTCTACCATAAACATAAAAACAAGTAACATAAGGAGGGGGCTTATCTTTACACTAAGGAATGGCCAACCTCTCGGTGTTGTATGATATAATATTACACTCCACAGAAAAATATTGTCTATCGCTAACATAGTTGTAAATTAAAAGAAACGGTTTTGCTATTTCTCACTCGAGTGAGAATTATGTAAGGTCTCACTCAACTCTTAGTCCATCAGATTTACATCATGATTCGTGTGGGGTGTAAGTTGCACAGGAGTTGTAACTGTGATTTTCCCACTTAGACATGAGTTGTAACTAAATTTTTTTGTTGCATATGCAACTGGACGACGTCATCTGACTGAGAATTATGTTAATTTTCACTCAAGTGAGCCCTAGTCATTCCCTAAAAGAAAACACCCTCTTGGTTGAAAGCAAGTTTTTACCTTAAATTTGCTTTTTCAAAAAATGAATGTTAAACATGTTCATATGAGATCTAGTTTCGAAGATCACGCCGTGAGAAACATTATGGTGAAAACCGATTTTGATTTAGCACATGGTTTGAAAGTTATAGACTTTTAAAAATTATAGTTTTGCAATCCCACTCATTTCTACACCGGACAGGTTGATCAGATGCGTGCGCCCGTGCAATCAATAGCGCACGCGCGTTATGTCGTTTCCCTTACAATATACTGTATGTGAAAGACTATAAGTGTGAACAGTAGACTGTTAAAAATACAGTCAGATCTGTAAAAAATGGTCTCCTCCGTTTCACGCCCACATCCTCACTTGTTTGTTGCCAACACCACCATGGAATAGGTTAACACTCTTTATGAGAGTCATCAGTTGACAAACCAGCATATTTTACAGTTCAAATATCAATGCGTTAATGCATATTATGATCTGAAATGGAACTGCATGGAAGAACCAGTGAACATATATATAGGATGCAATGCGTTTCACAATGAGGTAATAATAGATATTGGTGCAGATATTCCAGATTGAATCTTTACTATTAAAGGGGAGTACGTACGTATGGTTCGACCGAAAAGTGAAAATTTCTGCCGGACTCAGATCGCTATACTTGGGCCCAGGCCCAACAAAATTCTGCCGGAATCGATCGCTAATCTTCCCTGAATATGACGTACTAACCAGGGAAACTGATGCCGTACGAATCAGGGAACCAAATTCTACCTTTTCTGTTCCCACAATCACGTAAACGAAATTAATCATCATTATTGCTCAAAGCCTAAAAATTGGATCCTTCCCAAATACAGCCCTGGTCGCTTATCTTCCATATCAAAATCGGTTTGAATACACAAACCTGCCGCTCTAGCGCACACTTTCGCCAAGCTCGGGTGTCCAGCCAGGCACGACTCAATTTCCACGCCGGCCGCAACGACACCGGTTATCGCGACGACCATCATAGCGGCACAGTGGCCGCAACGACGCTGGTTATCACGACGACCATCAGGGCGGCACAGTCGCCGCAACGACGCCGGTTATCGTCAACGTCCTTCGATTCCTGCCAACCAACAATAGAACCACGGTCAGTAATGGTGAATCAAATAGCTTACTGAAACATGTACGTGATGGCATTTCCTGCTTATCCGACAGTACTCTACGGTCAGTAATGGTGAATCAAAGAGCTTACTGAAACATGTACGTATGGCATTTCCTGCTTTTCCGACAGTGCCCTGATGGTCAATAGTGATACTGTAGGTTGCCCTGTAGGTTGGCGATTGTTATCCATCCTTAAGTTCTGTGCTACCCCTTACGTCTAAAAGTACTCTACAGGCCTTATTTCCTGCTTATCCTATGAACGTACCATCTTGATTTACCAACCATGTTGATTCCAGAACAGTGTCCAACTCATATGTTGTTATTTACAGCCAAATAAATCCAAAACTGTACAAAGACTTTAATTTCAGCTAGCCGACCTCAACTATTGTATCAGTACCATACTCCTTCCTCCACTAAAGCATGTCAGTCCACATTTACAGCCAAAAAAAAATACAAACTGTACACTGACTTTAATTTCAGCTAGCTGACCTCAACATTTTATGTCATATTTACAGCCAAATAAATCCAAAACTGTACAAAGACTTTAATTTCAGCAAGCTGACCTCAACTATTGTATCAGTACCATACTCCTTCCTCCACTAAAGCATGTCAGTCCACATTTACAGCCAAAAAAAAAATCCAAACTGTACACTGACTTTAATTTCAGCTAGCTGACCTCAACATTTTATGCCATATTTCCTTGCTTTTAGAAATTCCCATAAGTACAAAAAATTCCCATAAGTACAAAAACTCAAACGAGATGGTGAAATTCCCATAAGTACAAAAAATCATACCAAAATTATTCGAAGAGCTCTTAGTCATCTAGAACATGACATGGTAAGACTAATTAGATAACTTTTTGGGTTTAGTTTATTATTTATTCTGGTATGACTTACATTATTTTTGTCAGCTCTTCGTCCCAATTAATGTGCCAGGCTTCCATTGGTATCTATGTCGTATCGATGCCATAAAATGTTTGATAGAGGTATTCGATTCATTGGGTTCTGCGGTGGGCCGGTCCGACTTACACTATACGGTGAGTATTTACTACAACCGTACCATCTTTCCTGTTTCCATAATAATTTAATTCTACATATTATCTACTCTTTCATTTAACAGCTTCTAGGGCTCAAGCGTCACTTTATGATTGCTTCACAAATGAGTGAATTTAACATAGGTGATAAGTGGGTCGACCTTTGAGTAACTCAATGGCCTATAGTTGAGTGTGTTCATGAGCGAATTCAAACAGATGGGTACGTTAAAAACTTATTATATGATCAAATGAATATGAATATTAACATGTATACTAATTTAGAAAGTGTTTTCTTAACTATTGCAGCTCATCATGCGGCTTGTTCATGCTGCAATTCATGGAATACCATACGGGTGAAGGTCTTGCACATGTTGTAACACAGGTATTTTCAAAGTAATCAATAAAGATACACTATTACAATCAATTGATTCTAATTCATATTTCGCAGGAGGGTATCAAACCCTTTAGGAAGCATGTAGCTGTAACTCTGCATGAATCTGTTTTGAATGAGATAAAAGGAGCACCAATATATTCGCCTGATAGAGTCATGCCCACGGACCCAATCGTTTTATATAATGAGCTTTGCAAGCAAATATTGTCGATTCAAGACGCCAAGTCTTTGGAGTAAGTACTATTTATAATATGTTACTTATTCAAAAGTTTTTTAATATGTATTGTTATGATTTCGTAAGCCTTAACTTATGTTGCAGAATGGAATGGGTGCGGAGCTCCAAACCTTATCCTATAGGTTTGAGTCTTAAGAAAATTCAGGATATAATCAGGATGGACCAGCCTATGAACAATGATTGTTTCAACCTGGCCATACGCATAGTGGCATGCGACGTACTGTTTCAGCTGGCTGAAACCGACATTCATTACATGGATCTGCGGTTTTGTGTAAGTTGTTATAATAACGTATTATCATTTGTATCACTATGTTTCTAAGTATAATTTTTTGTTAGACGGCAATGGTTGATTCCACAAGAGGCGGCAAGTGGCGCGTGAAGCAAAATGTTCAGTTTTTGGCAACGTTGTTACATAGTTGGCCAGGGATAGATTACAAAATCTCAACTCGCAAAATGGTAAAAATACTTTACTTGTACATTGTTGTCGTGTTTCATATTTCTTTCTAATGATCGTCCATATGCAGATTTTTCTTCCTTATGCATCCATTGACCACTTCGTCTTATTTTGTATCGACAAGCACATATCTTGTGTATACGTTTTGGATTCTCTTTCTGTATCTTCATCGCTGGAGGATAAAATGATGCGAACTTATGGCATGCAATTGAAATTACAAAGAATCTCTTTCTACTTCAACGATGCGTTGCAATAGCACAACCCGGTTGGGATTCTGATATCTTTTTCTGGGCACGTAGAACATCAGTTGGTATTCCAACAATCTCATCAAGGTGACTATCTTACGAAATAAACTAAGAGTGTTTTATTTTATCTATTTCTATTCAACATACTGATTCTGCATCCATCTACAGGAATTTATCTGGTTGTATTGTTTTTTACATAATGCTCTCGTGGAATGGTAAAATCTTGGTCCATCCAGTATGCACGGTGCGTTTTAACACTACAAATTTTTATTATTTCCACATTAATTATTCAAGCTAACGACATGTACTATTTGTATAGGATGCTTTTAAGTTGAGGAAGAAATTTCTGTTACACTTGCTCAAATACCAAGAAAGTGAAGTGCAAGACAACATTCCTGAGATTATACGGCAATATCTAGCTAGCATCAATGAGAATGAGTAGACATTAGTTGGGTGCTAATTTAATGTTCGAAGGATGTCAAAATATACCTTTTTCTCGATATACATTTCATTTGAATTGGAATCTTATTCTTTTTTAATATCGAGTGGATGTTTTATTCTTACACATTCATTTTTGCATATATTCTATAGACAAAACATTACGAAAGTTGCTCATATCCGTAGCAACGCACGGGCATTCAACTAGTAAGTATTAAGTTTAAGCCCAGCGCTAGGTATCGGGCGACGGATCCCGGAAAAAATTTCGGGGGAAACGTCTGCAACATCGAAAAATCCATGAAAAAGCGAACTTCTAATAGATTAGAATCATTAAAATATCTCAAGCGTGTGTGTCTGAAGCAAAAAACACACAAATTTGTTGCATTAATGAAGGTGTCATCTTGAACGATTAATACAAATCAGAGATTCACATATTTCTGAGACATTGTGACAGATGGAGATCAATAGCATTATGCTAAATTGGTGCCTGAAGAACTCTGAACGATAACATAACCTCCTACATTGATCCAAAAGATACATCAGGGAGGATGCTGCAATGACAACACCATTCAAGCCACTTCGGTGCCTGAATTTCTTTGTAGTTCATATCCTAACCAGTTCCTGCTCGACATTCTAATATATTCTTTATACAATCTGTTTCCCCCTAAAATGTTTCGACTAAAAACTGGCACCCGATGGCTCGCCGCTACTGCACTGCATTTAAAGAAGATGGCAACCAATATTTCGTATGATGATAAGGCAGGAATGCATTCTTATTGGCAACCACAACAGTAACACCTGCAACTCTGCAAGCAGCTTCCAAGTTTTTCCTAGGGAGTTGTATGATCACAACTATAGCACTCTAGCAGCAGGACATTAGGGCTTGCCCAGCAGCTCACGCACCGTCTGTGCAAGCCCAGGCTCGCTCTTAATGCCCTCAACCCATCTCGCGCTGATCCGCACGTTTTCAAGGCTCTGCTTCAGCGTCCTCTCAAATCCCGGCGTTGTGCGGGTCGCAAAGAACTTGGAAACCTCCGCTGCCTTCTCATCGGAGGTGAACTGACAAGAAACAAGTGTGCATTAGCTATTGCCTGATGTGAATAATCCCTGCAAAATTGGGGAGTATGAATTGCAGAAATAGGCAGACTCGCTAATAGAACTGTGGTTAGATGTACCAATGGGACAATGATTTTAATAAAGTCCCCCATTAGTGAGCTCGCTGAAATTGTCTTCGAGATACGCTCCCAGTTTTCCTGCAGACAGACAAATAAGGACACAAATTAGCACTATATTTTTAAATATTTCAGTATATACTAACACCAACATGAACTGTCAATCATTTCCCAAGGTATCAGATGAAGGAATCACAAAAACCAATGGTGGGGTGGTGCCTCAGGTTCACTCTCCTTGAAAAATATATACAAAGGAGATCCTTTTGAAGGGATCGGGATCACAAATATGGTTCATTTGTTTACTGAAAAGTATGCCACTTGAATAGTTCCTGTTGACCAATACAAGAGCAGGTCCTCTTTGTAATGCAGAAATCTCAAATGAAGTTGGTAGGAAAACACATCAAATAGTTGGATATAATCTCAAATGAAGTTTGTAGAAAGAAAACAGCCAGTGGTTAGATATTCCATTTGGTTCAGAATTCCTGCAAAGACCGGATGTTCCAAACAGGGCCCAGAAATCATGACTTTACGCGCAGATAAACGGGTTATCTGTCACAGTTAGAAGCGGTTGTACCTTCAACCAGTTCCACGCAATATCACGTGCCTCTATTTGAAGACCTCTAACTGCAACATATGCATCTTGACTACGGACCTGACAAGCGAGAGAGGCACAGATATCTGAGTACAAATTGCAAGTAGTTAACTCAGAAGTACAAGCTCGACCTCACACTATAATCGTGGATAAAGTAACATTTTTTGCACTTACCTCATTAGTGAAAATCAAATTCAGTGACTCTAGGACAATAACCTTATCCCGGCAAGAAGCTAATATGCCTATAAACAATAAAAAAAAGCTTTCAGAACAACCAAAAACATGCGCAAGCTCTGTTAATTTAACATGGTCGAAGGGCCACACACCTAAGACACGTAACCTGTCTTCCCCTTCAGCTGACTCCCTGTATACTTTTCGAAGAGCGTCATAACCTGATCTGTTCGAGCTACTAACATTCTGCATCACAGCGAGGTATGCAGGCTGCAGAACAATGGTAGTTAGAAATGGAAGCAATAATCACTGGAGCACCACATGAAGTAATAGCAATAGGTAGGACCTTTCTAGTATCCGGAGGAAGAAGAGAAGTGTTGCTGTCATGTATGAAGATGTTAAAGCGCCTAACTCCTTCGTTAATGGTCTTACCATGTCCAAGTTGGACAAGTGCAGTCAAGAGCAGTGGTCTAAGCATTACATCCAGGTGGCTCTCACCATTTTTGGGGTCCCAGCCTAACTTTCTGAAAGAGTACAGCACAAGACAATTGTCATATACCAGATTATAAGGCCCACTTGAAGTTTGAGCCTAATTTTGACCATAAAATTAACTAATTAAATATGTTTTGTCTGTCACATGATTTACATCACTGGGAACTTATTTCAACTATGAATCCAATGGTATACTTTTTATGACATATACTTTATATTGTGTATATTAAATTCATGCTCAAAGTTGGGCTCAAAAATCAAGGGGAGGCTTATTAAACAACCAAAAACATGATCAAGCTCTGTTAAGTTAACATGGTCGAAGGGCTACACACCTAAGACACGTGGCTTTTCTTCCCCATCAGCTGACTACTCCCAATGGTATACTTTTTATGACATATGCTTTATTTTATATATTAAATTCATGCTCAAAGTTGGACTTGAGAATCAAGGGGGGGGCTTACAATCCCGAACAGAGGAAGTAGTCAGAAAGAATATACTGTAATAATACAAAAGAGCTATATGATTGGGCATGCCATTGGTGACAAGAAGGTATGTTGTGAGGAAGTAGAGATTTATTTTATTTATATTTTGTTTTCCTTTTTGTGAAACAAAAGAGATGATACGTTGTGAATGTAACACATTAAGAGACTCATAAGTAGTTATGTAGGACATGGTTGAGCATACTCTGCAGGCGACAAAAGAATCTTGATCAAAAGTTGTTTGATGTCACCAGCCAAGCCAGGAGTAGCATCACCTGATATTTTAGCAATACTTGCAGTTACCTGCCCACCCAAGAAAAAGATATGGGTGATTTATCTTCAAGAAAAAATTGAACATGATGGAATCAATTGGACGTACAAGATTCACATACAGAGTTTACGTGTGAAAGAACACTATAATCAGCTTCCCCGCGATAACTGTAGAGTAAACGTAGCAACGATGCCAATGTTTGCTGGCGGGCCATGGAAAGCGCATGTGAGTCGTCCACAATGCCTGCAATGCTAATGTTATAATACCTGCCACCAAAATATTGCAAGCAAACTCAAGTACCACATGTTGTTTTACCAATTTTATCCATTAGTGAGAGCTTCTTGGTCTCTAACGCATTTTGAAGTGCAGCTGCAAGTTCTTCATCATATTTAACTCTGTAAAATCCTGTTCCGTTTATATTCAATTTAGTCCAAAAGTTTCCACCCTTCTTTCGTTCACCACATTGTGACCCAATGACCAGCTTATCCCGTTTAAGTTTCAATAACTTTTTCTGTGCATCATATCCACCACAGCCTGAAGTTATAGGGACAATCCACATGCCAGGGCCAGAGGATCCATCTAATAAAAATTGGGCCTGCAACACAAACAAACCAGAAAATTCGTAGATGAAATACTATATAATGGGGATCTATCAGTCAAAATGAGGTCAACATATTACTCCCTCTGGTCCACTAAAATTGTCGTGAAAAATGAACTGAGCATGTACAGGTGACTGCATAAGCTACGACATATTTTTAGGATCGGAGGGAGTAGTATTTTCATTTACTCTATTTTACTATACAAATGTAAAGCGTCACTTATGTTTTAACATCAATATGGTACATCAGTATAACCTAATCCATAGAATTTAAAACTGCAAAGACTAGAGACAGATCTCAGCGTATAATAAACGATGCATATGCCGTATAAAATATGAATGAGGCACAGACTAGGTTGTTTTTATGATGCAGCTACATCTGTGACAACTGCTGTTTGCTTTGGTATAGTGGCTAGGGCTATCTATTATCATGTAGTGGGAACTGGCTAGGCTAATGGTTTATGTGCACATAATACATGAAGTAATTGGCAAAGTTAAATGGAAATTATCACTGTAACGCCACTTATACCTGGAGGCTCAAATTTGAGAGGACAAAACTCTGAATAACATTTTCCGAATTGTTTTTTTGAATTGTTCAAATGCAAAACTCCGTTTAATTTTTTTTTGAAAGAAAATTAAATATTTATATACAACTTATCACTATTAAATATGGCAGTATATTATTACGGAAAAACATACTTCATAATTAAAATTTGATGATGAATAACATTTGTCTAATGATTAATGTATGTGTCTAACAAGTGCTGTTTCAAGTCCAAATCTGACACTTCCATTTCAAGCTGCATAAAAATTGAACACTAAATATTGTTTCCAAATATATATATTCTAATGCAAACTAGGTGGGATATATACCTGAAACCAAGGTTTTCGAGTCGACGAGTCGTTCAGGGGTAGCGACTCTTGACTAGTCATGACTAGTCAAGACTCATGGTCGACTAGTCGACATGAGTAGTTTGGCAATAGGTACTATAAAATTATCATATTATATGTATAATTGTATGGAAAAATAGTTTGGCAAGCAATATCATATTATATGTACTATAAAATTATCATATTATATGTATAATTGCATGGGAAAATTTGTTTGACAAGCAATTATCATATTATATGTATAATTGTATAAAATTATCATATTATATGTATAATAGTTTGGCAAGCAATACAGAAAAAATATTACAAGCGGGGGCAACTTTAAGTCGTTCGACTCAAAAACCTGGACTATCGAGACTAGTCGATTGAGTCGTTCGACTCAACCAATTAGTCGAGTCGAGGTGTTGAGTTGACATTATATTTGAGACTCATCGACTAGTCGCTCGACCCAAAAACAGAGCCTGAAACTACAGAAAATTCTGATTTACATCATGGGAAGTAATGTGCATTCAAATAAGTCTCTCGTGAGTCTGCAGGGGAAGTTTCTATCTATCTTACCATACAAAATTAATTGTAGGTTTCCTTATGCATATTTGAATTAGGGCCCAAACTTTTAAATCTTCATCAATCAATGACTCAGATATAAACATCGTCTTACCTGATACCTCTAATGTGGTAAGATTGAGAACCCTATAAGAGCTCCAACTTTAGAACAATCTCTAGTTCGGTTCTTCTACGGGATTCATCGGATTTCTTCTTGAAACTGTTCATACTCACGCTGTACCCCCACAATGTTTGATTAGATAATGTGGTTGCTGTAAATAAGGTAATATGTCGAGGGACGGATTAATGGTCGTACAACCCAGGCATCAGATGGGGGGCAAAGCCCAAAACCCCTCTTTATAATCTTTGCAAAATAAACTAGGATAGCTGATACATCAACTTAATTTAGAGTAAGGGAGGATGAGAAGACCTAGCCCTGAGCTAGAGGCAGGCGCCCTTGGCCTTAGAATGATCTTGCCGACGACCTAGGATGTTCATTGATTTTTGCATGTGCCTTTTTTTCTTCCTCCTAGGAGGCTTATGTACTAACCCTCTATCTTTTCAATGGAATGAAATGCAAAAGGTTTTTGCGTTTTCTCGAAAGAAGACCCAGCCCTGGGCATGAAGAATTTTTGGATCCGCCCCGCATAGGGACACTAGAATATGTCCAGTTTCGTCTATCAATGAGTACAGTATTCTCAGGGGAGCAATTTAAAGTCAGTTATATGTTCACAAAACGGTAAGAAACAAAAACTAGGTTTGGTTATCATAACCAGTGAGAATATGATTTTTTTTTAAACAACTCTAAACGGCACAACTGACCTTAACAAAAGAATAACAAGAAATTCAAACAAAACAAACGTGTACTTGGTCGTTCACGTGATGATAAATGCGTGACAAACATGAAGGGTGTTATTTAAGATAACTTATTACCTGCTCAAGTTCGATGTCATTCCCTTTAAGTTTTGCGTTAATAACCGGGTACCCTTTTTGCTTTGTCCATGAAGTCATCAAATCCTTGACAGGTTCACCAGTTTCCTTTTCAATAACAGCCCAAAGGTCCTCGGTTTTAGCATTTGAGTATGCATATTTCTTTATATATGAAGCCAGTGCTTTCTGAAAAGATACAGTTTCGTAACTTTAGTGTATCAGAATACACTAGGAGAGCTTTATGGAGTTAAACAGTAACATGGGAAAAGTAGATAGTAAGGAGAACGGAGCTATTCGTTTCACCAACTAATGTAATTAATTATAATTTAAGTTTCAACATTTTATGCAGTGCGCAATTTGACACATTCATGATATGACCAACAAAAGAGTCAAACATAGCTAAATTTTACTCATTCATTTGTGAATTGACGTAATGTGTATCCACTTATTGTGATGCCTACTACAACAATACATGATGACCATCACATGTTGAATATGATATCTAGCGATAAAATTTGCCTCTATATGCTCATTTACCAAATCATTCACCTTTACTCATGTGACCAGTGAAGTATAAATGGTCCTGTATGATGTTCGCATGTAAACAAGGACAGGACATTTTGGAGGAAATGGCTATTTTGATCTTAGAACATGTCTTTGTAAAACAACCGTCTCACCCTAAAATACTACATAAAAAAATGAATCTACGAACTAGTACATTTCAAGAGCATACAAACATTTAATATATTGGGCAAGCCATGGAGTCAACTAGTGTTCCCATTGGATGAAATAGGAGGTTATCACTGTTTCCTCGAAGAGCAAAAGAAACGGCTTGAGAATGATTCTGCACACTTTTAAGCAACATGACGAAGAAAAGAAATCTGATAGAATTTCAGTCAGAGGCAGTATTAAACCTGAAAACGATCTGCACCAAGGTAACTTTGTAGCATGCGAATAACAGAAGCACCCTTTTCATAGCTAATAGCATCAAAAATCTGATCAACTTCACTGGCATGGTGTATTTCAACCTGAGCATCAAGGAAAATGAATAGTGAATAATATGAAATGAATCACAAGTCAGCATGAGAAGTCAAAATATTAGCGCTACAAGCTGAATATGCGTTGATGAATCTACTGAAGTTAATCTTCAAAGTAAGATGTCAGACAAAAGATGTAAGCATCGGTTTCAATATCCCATAGACTCAAGCACGATAATGTGTCAGTAATAAAACAGTATGCAGTATTGTTACTTATACTTACCATTGTCAAAAATAACGATTTAAAACAGATTCTTGTAGTTCTATGACAATATAATGCATGAAACCTATTGTTTTGGAGGAACTAGTGCACAACATATCCAACCACCGGACCAGGCTATGTCACGGAGTAACCAATGAGATTACCTCAATAGGATGAGACTCCTCTAATGAATCCAATCTGAGAGCAGTGGTTGTGCTATCTAAAAACTGTGTCCAGATATTCCATTGCGGAAAAAAGGAATCTACTGCTAGATGGCTCACCTGTGCAAACAGAAACTCTATTCATTCAGTATACGTTGGAAACCTGATATTTCATTTTTCAAATTTTCGGGCACTGAATTAATTTACCCATGTAGCAAATCCCTCATTTAACCACAAGTGAGTCCACCATTCCATGGTGACAAGATTACCGAACCATTGATGAGCCAATTCATGTGCCACAGTAATTGCAACCTACAAAAATACATGCTGAGTAAAATAAAGAAAGGATATTTACACACAAATAGATTTAATTACAAAGAAAATTGTATCAATTATAGTGAATTATAGATGATTATAAGATAGTGCAGTCTTTTTGTGAAACCCATGCATGTATGGTAACAATGCACAGTTAAGAAGTGAACCACAAACGATGACCATATTAAAATGTTTGTTATGATAGATACGTTCTGTTTGCTGGAAGCTGATGAAGACTTGTCATCAAAAAGCAAAGCTACTTCACGGTAAGTGACCAATCCGTAGTTCTCCATGGCTCCAGCGGCAAAATCGGGGATAGCAACCATATCCAACTTGGGGAGTGGATAAGGAGTACCAAAGTAACTGCACAATTGAGGAAATGATTTTTTTTGTTAATGATACTATTTCAGCAACAATCACGGCTTGACAGACTATTTCATTAACACCAATCATGTTCGGCCCTTCACTAGAAACCAAAGTGTGGAAGCAAGGTTAGATTGTAATCTTACTCTTTATAGAGATTTAACGACTTCACTCCAACATCCAGTGCAAACTTCCCTTGACTACTCTTACCGACTTGAGTGTACACACGAACTCTCGTGCCTGAATAAAATTAAATAAACTACTGAAATGAAAAGGGATAGAAAGAATGACTCGTGCAACTATTTAAATTGACAATGTCAGAGTAAGGAGAGAAACAGAGCTGATACCTTTCGATGTCATACCCTCTACATATTCAAACAAACCAACTACTATGGCCACTAAGTACGTAGACATAAGTGGCGATTCCTGGTAACGGACAGTCTTGATAGGACCAGCAACTGTCGTGTTAGCTACTGGCATGTTGGACAGTGATGTCAGCTCAGATGGAACTTCAAGCGTTAGCTTAAACTTAGCCTGGAAAACAGATATAACAATACAGGGGATGTTAGAAAATACATCTGCTCTTACGGATGGTCTGTGTGCACATATGTGGGAGGAAACAAAGTCATGTGTTGACCAAGCAGAATATGCTTCGCAGATGTACACAAACTCAACTTACGAGCAGATTAACAGAGTCACTTAACAGTACTAAAATAGTTGATGAAACAAGCCAGGTGCAAAAGTATGATCACTGAACTCTCCATCCGGCTATCAGAATTACCTTGAATGCAGGCTCGTCCCAGCAGGGGAAGCACCGTCGCGCATCTACGGACTCAAACTGCGTCACTGCCATGTTTCTCGACTTCCCCTTATACTCGTACTTGCTGCAATCAAATGGAATCAGCAGAAGCATAAAATAGCAATGATGTGCACATAATTAATGCTCAATTAGATCATTGATTTAGTAAGGGATCATAGCAGTAGAACGCCTTCACGATGAACTTCCCAACCGCGTACTAGTGAGGAACAGGTGACAAACAACAATTCAGTTTTTCTCCCTTGGTCTATATCACCATGATTTGCTGGTATATATCACCAATGTCGGGGACCATGATTTGCTAGTATATATCACCAATGTTGGGGTTCACTGATCACGATACGGTGGATAGACCAACAAGGGTAAATTTCCAGAATGAAATCGGACAGTACCTCCTGTAGAAGCCTCTCATCTGGTCGTTGAGAGTCCCGTTGAAGTCCATCTTGAGCACGCCGTCGCCGAGCGGCAACTGCTTGGCAAACCCGAGCACCAATACACCGTCCTCCTTGAAGAAGACCACCTCCGTGGGCGAAAGAGCCTGCGAGAATCCAGGCAAGGATGAATGCTGAATGAGGTTGTCTGTGGCGCGAGGGATTAACAGTGCAAAGCGCGAGGGATTACTGTTACCTGGAAGCGGATTGTGGTGGTGTTGAGGGAGAGGTCGGCGGCGTTGAGCACGAGGAAGCGGGTGGACGCGGAGACGGCGACGTCGATGGCCACCGAGCCGGAGAAGGTGCAGGCGACGAGGTCGGGGCGGAGGCGGAGCTCGTAGCGACGCGGCGCCGCGAAGCGGGGCAGCCGCGCCTGGCCGCGGAACTGGCCCGCCGAGCCGCCCGCCGGCGGCGGGGCGGGCGGGCCCGGAGATACCTCGAGATTCGCGCCCTGCGTGCGTGCGCATCGCGCTGGGTTTAGCGCGAGGGAAGGGAAAGATGGGCTAGCGAACAAATTTCCACACATTTGTCTGTTGTTCTTTTATTTGTTAAGACATTTTAATTGTTTATCATTTTTTAATGAAATTTATAAAATGTTCACTAAAAAGAGTTCCTTGTAGCTGCCAGAGAAAAAAATTCATCTAACAGACACTTCACTCCATGAATAGTACTCCCTATGAACCGATAAAAGTGTCGCTCATACAGGTACGAAGTTGTATCTCATACGTTTGTTTCCTCCGACATTTAAAACGGATCAGAAGGAGTAGTATAAGTACTAGATTCGGCCCAGACAGTAGGGAAACAGAAGTGTACTCACCTCGTTTCAATAAGTGTCCTAGTTTTTTTTATCGTACGTCAAACTTTTAAATGTTTTGGTAAAATATATAGAAAACTAGATATATACACTGCGCATTGCAGCGAAAATTACATTGAAAACTTTGTGTACTATATATAATTGGCTAAAATAATAGATAATGCGTGTTTGTGGGTATAATATACTATAATTAATAAAAATATTAATGGGCGATGATATGAATAATTGACTGGATAGAAGAATGTATGATGTGAATGGCTTTCATGTGAGATAGAAGATTAATTAATGCATGTTAATGAGGAGAATAACCCGCGTAAAATCTCTTTTAAAAACTATTATATAAATGAAATGTGTATAAGACGCATGAAGTATTTTATTGTTGAGATTTAGTTAATCACAATAGTCGAGAAACTAAATTTAATTCGTGTAAAATTGTTGACTATTTGAAAACTAAATATTAGTGATATGGACAATTATATGGCTGAAAAATGACATAGATATTGTTAGCGAAAATAACGTGGATAATTGTGGTCAAAATATTAGACGACATGGATAGATTACATGTTAAGATTAAATAAAAATTAAGTTTTATTTTATAAGAGGTGTAGACAGTTATTACAGTAATAAATTAGTGCATTATGACAATACATTGCGATGCATCTAGTGATAGAAACTCGATGTTGTTTATATTGCTACGTATTTTTCTGTAGCGCTGATCAAACTTACCAAAAAATGTTTAGGTCATATGGGAAGGAGTACAAGACTAGAAAAGCTCACTACCGTTGGGCCAAAAACATAGAGGTGAAAGCCGTACGTGTATCACTTGTCCTATCCCGTCGTCGTGTTCGTGTAACACATGCAGCCGGGCGCGGCAGTGCATTCAAGTCAAGGTGACAATCGAATATTAAATGCAGATACAAATCTCGTTGAGATACTCCTACGACTAGGACGCACCTCGCCGTGGGACGCCATCTTCCGGCCGGCGGCCGCGTCGACGGCGGGCATCATCACGGTGCCGGTGACGACGACGGCGAGGAGCGCCACCGCCACGGGCAGCGCGCCGGGTCGAGCCATGGACGCTAGCTCTCGTCTGCTCGGCCCTTCCTTCCTTCCTACTGATGAGGATGAGCAGTACTGACGGAGCGAGCGAGTGAGTGGAGGCGCGGCAGCGGAGAACTGGAGATGTGTGTTTATAGCTGGGTAGCCTTGACTGAGCAAGGCGAGCAGAGGTGGACGACGATAGCGTTGTGGTTGTGGATCGTGTGAACCGCCCGCACTCGCATCGCGGATCCGGACGTCGACGGATGCGCACAGCCCATCATCCATCGAGTGACCCATTTTTCTTCTACCAGGAGCATCACTGTTTAAATTATATATACTGTATGTTCGCTAAAAAGATCTCATTTTTAAATACTGGCAGCCGCTTTTCATTTTGGATTACTCATCAGTGCCATGATTCGGGCAAAAAAAAACATCTGTGCCATGTGGTCCTGGAAGCTGCTACTACAGTATTTGGCAGCGCATGCGCGCCTGACGCACTGCTGCCATCTGCAATTATCTCCCAATTATTCCTCCTCGATCTATCCACGAGATAGCGTAGTTCTAACATTTTTTTTTTTTGAAAAGTTAAGGAAAAACTAGTTTGGCCGTGTCTACATCAGAGGGCACCGTTATTAATTAATATTATTATTTCATCATATAACTGTTTTATTTCATAGGTATTGTTATGTATCTGTGTAAACACAGTCAAAATTTAGGATAATTTGATTCTCCAAAAAAAATGGAAGTATACTCTTTCATCGACCGAGGGAGTCTGCGCACACCGTCTCCTTGAGATCGATCGATGGCAGCTTCACATGATGGTCGAGCTTTTGACGGTTCATAACAATATCACCCACCTGCAAGTGCTGTAATTAATTTTGATCCTTTGTAATTAATCTTGATCCTTGTCGCATCCATAGGGTGTGAGATTTTCATGTCTATCTTACACGTTACCCAAAATTTCTCAAATTACATGAAAAGTTCATTGGTCTGAAAGCTATGGATAGGGATCACTCCTGCTCTCCTATAAGATAGTCCTTACTTTCGGAAGAAAAAATATAGTAGCATTGGTCACACAACCTTCTCCACAGTTGTGTGGACAATAACACATAGCATCGTAGTTGGCAGTATCAATAGAAAGCATATCGACTACATCTTCATACAATGGCTAAGGTTTTTAATAGTTCGTACCAGGATCACCAATGTACTATTTTTCTAGTTAGTTTTGATCCTCGTCGCCGCCTATATATATATGTCATAAATTCATACCCAATTTGAACCACCGTCTAGGAAACAAAAATACAAAATAGCGTAGTGATACGATTGATGGGCATTTTTTTAATACAATGATGATTACTCTTTTCTATAATTTAAGCCGCCGATCGAATTTGAATATTGTAGTTTGTTTATTTGGTAAACAATCACATATGGTGTGTATCTCCTTGTCCAATAATATTTTTCCAAATTGTTCTAATACAATATAAAGCGCTTTCATCTTAGATTCGGGGTGCATCATGGAGGCACCGGATAAGTCTCCCTCCTACAGTACAAGACACGAAGCAACACGACAGCACGTTGATCGCAGACGGGCCAAAGCTGATCCAAAAGCAGCAAGACTTTGCGGTTGAACGATGGTTGCCTTTGTCACTAAGTACCCTGCAGGCTTGCTGTTAGTAGTGCTTGCAGGCGTCCGGCGATTCTTAATTCCACACATTGCAGCGAAAGCCAAATAGAACACTACGGAGTCAATCAATTATACGTACTATGATGCTCGAGGGATAAAATTTTGAAGATTCGACGACTTAGTTAGCAAAGCGTATCTATCTAGAAGAGTATCTACTTTGTTAGGCATGGTGACATCTAGATCATCGGAAGCTACGAGGTCGATTTACCTAGATTTTTTTTTAAACACAGTATAATGCAAGCGCTCGTATATCAGTGGCGTATCCAGGAAAAAAATGGAGGGTGGGCACACTCCAACAAAAATGTCGCACCGCGATATTTTTTGCCAAATGAACAGTATAAAGAGGTGATCTATTCACAAAATTGTCATTCAATATGTATGTTGTCTCATGTATGTTTCATATGTGTATGATTCCTACAAATAGTTAAAATCATAAACAAACTCTTACATGATGAAATCTAGCATAAACATAAAATTGCACCACTTAGATTTGACAAATCTACATTGTGACATCTTAAAATTAGCCCTGGAGATCTTCTCTTAAAATTAGATTTGGTAACTCTACATTTGGCTAAAACACAAGTACATGGACGAAATGCTACAAAGTACCAACCAGTCAAGGATTAAAGAGTTTTACCCGAGGTCTGAGGAGGCCGCAGGAGGACCGCGGTCCGCAATTGGCCGAGCGGCGACTGGCAGCGGTGGCCGCAAATCGGAGCAGGCGAGGCCAAGGAGAGCGCTCGACCACGCGAGGTTGGCCGAGGGGCGAGGAGGCGGCAGCGGTCCGCGAAGTCGGGCGGGACTGGAGGTCGCCGAGCGGGGGTCGGTAGCCGGCGAGATTAGCTAGGTTATGGCCATGGCGGTGCATCCGTGGAAGACTGCGAGTTAGAGCGAGGCGAACAGAGCGAACGAGGCCGTTCTAGCAATAGGAAAAAAGCCCAGCAGCCAGGCCTAATCTGGGGGTCTCAATCTTTTTCCAAATTTTCTGGGTGGGCCACGACCCCACCGTGAAAGGACAATGATGTCGCCTAGAGGGGGGGGTGAATAGGCGGTTTAAAACTTTTCCGGTTTAGGCTTGATAATTGCGGAATAAAACTAGGTGTTTAAATTAACAAGCCGGCAACCTAAATAAACTAGGCTCACCTATGTGCACCAACAACTTATGCTAAGTAAGACAAACAACAATGTGATAGCTATAGAATACTTCAAGCACGAAGAAGGCTATCACAATGTAAATTGCATAAATAAAAAGCTCGGGTATAGAAATAACCGAGGCACGCGGAGACGAGTATGTATTCCCGGGTTACTCCTTGTTAAGGGAGTACGTCTCGTTGGAGAGGTGTGAACCGACACAACGGTTCAACAACCACAAAGGTTTCACCTTCTTCTCCGATGAACCGCACCACAAAGGCTTGGTTCACCTTGCACTATCAGAATCCTTCGAGGCGGAATCCGGAGCCTTTCAACAACAATCCGGGGCACAACCCGCAATGGGATTGGGGGCTCCCGAACGGCTTTCAACAACAATCCGGGGCACAACCCACAATGGGATTGGGGGCTCCCGAACGGCTTCACAAGTGACCACAAAGGTCCAACCACCACAAAGTCATCTAGGGTCCAAGGACCCAAGAGTAACAAGCTCACAAACTTTCAACTTTCACGAATCCTCGTGGAGAGCACACCGATGCACCAAATGCAAAAGGCAAGAGCACAAGTGCTCAAATTCTTCACTCTCAAATCCCACCAAAAGCAACTAATGCTTATGGGGGGAGAAGATAGCAAGAACAAAGAAGAGAACCATACAAGAACTCCAAGATCTAGATCCACTAGGTTACCCTCACCTAGAGGAGAGATGGATTGGTGGAAATGTAGATCTAGATCTCCTCTCTCAAATCCCTCAAAGATATGCAAGAATCATGGGAGGAAATGAGAGAGGGCCAATCTTTCCAAGGTCAACAATGGAGGTGAGAGAGGGGGGAAAACGTGCTTGGAACAGCTGGCTGGCTGGAGGTAGGTGGAGGGGCTCCCAGAAAAAGAGCCGTTGCAGCCAGCTTCACACCGGAGTTTCCGGCTCAAGTGACCGGAAATTCCGGCCAGGGGCGGAAACTCCGGCCCCCACCAGGGGCTGAACAACTTTAGCAGCCGAGGCTTGGGCAAACACTCCGGTGCCCTGAGCCGGAAAGATCAGTCAGGGGCGGAAACTCCGGCCTTTGGGGCCGGAAACTCCGCCCCCCACCAGGGGCTGAACCACAACAAAACAGCTTTGAGGAAATGCGATGAGTCCGGAGACTCCGGTCCTGTGGACCGGAAACTCCGGCCTAGGAAAAAGCTGCAGCAAAACCGAACACGAAAACTGCTATAACTTTTGCAAATGAACTCTGAATGAGGTGAGACCAATTTTGTTGGAAATATTGCATCCCATAAATAGAGTAAAATCATCACACATGGCAAGGTGTGGGACTTTCCTCGCGGTTGAACCGGCAATATTTCCGCCACCGAAAACGCAACAAGTTTTCCAAGGAAAAACCGTTTTCGATGAACTAGAGCTTGACATGGAGATGAACCAAGCTCTAATTTCTCACCACCATAAAAGCCAAATAAGAACAAAGAAATATGATAAGCCAAGTAAAAAGCAAGAAAGATGAAATACCAAGTATGCAAAGGTTTGAGCTCTCCACAAAGATGCGATCAAGTTACTCACTTGAGAGCCCCTCTTGATAGTACGCCGTCTATCCTAAAACCCGGTCTCCCACTAACACCATGAGACCGGTAAAATAGAAAACCTATCAAGATCATACCTTTGCCTTGCGCATTCCACTTGAGCTCGATGATGACGATCTTAACTCTCTCAAGTTGAAACACCTTTCTTGATTGTGCTTGCTAGCACATGCTTGATGAGGACTTCACCAAATGCTCCCCCATACTCCATTATGGGAGGGCCTCACTAAGCTTCGTCTCCATGTCTCCTTTGCAAGCTTCAATCAAAAGATATCTTCCGAGATGCATCATATTGAACTTGCACTTCATCTTCTTCTCTTGATATGTATGATGGCTTGGGGGTAAACATGATTGTTCACTCAATCTTCTATTCCAAGCCATACTTGCAATGAGCTCAACTGTATACATGACCATTCTTCATATAAACCCTTGAATAGAGCATTGGTCATTATGTCATCTTGAAGAGTCCAACACATGAACTCTTATAATTTCCCATGGACAAGATCTATAAGAATATATTAATTTAAACATTAGTCCATAGGGATTGTCATTAATTAACAAAACCACGCATGGGGGCAACCATGCACTTTCACACCGGCCCACCCGCTAGATACGCCACTACACACACTCACCCCTATGAACACACGCACGCACACCCTACCCCTATGAGCACCTCCGAGAGACTGAGCCGGCGGATCAGGTTTTGAGATTGACGAAGTCACCACAGGCGTCTCATTGTCGACGGGAACGTCGCCTCCCACTGAATAATATTCCGCCTAAATGAGAAACACCACCGTCAAATCTAGGATTTGAACTCTGCTTGGCTGGGGGTACAATCACCCTCCTAACCATCTTGCCACATACAAGTTCTCGATTTACCTAGATTCTCAATCCTTCTTGGTAAAAGCCCTCGTCGTGACTTTTATTTCTACTCCCTGTGCTGTGTCCTTAATTACAAAAAGTTTTGGTAGACAAATTACTAGTCTCATTATGTGCATCATGGCACACACTTGTGAGACTGATTTGGCTTGGTGCGCGTCAATAGAACTTGTCTCGAGTACATATAATAGTTTGTTTGTTCAGGGCAGTGAGTAAGAACAAACGAGCAAATTATATAGTCATAAAAGCACAAATAAATCTGAATCATCTTGTTTACGTAATGTTGCACTTCACTAATTAACAAGCATCCATACAAAAGAGTTAGAACAAGGAACAACACACACAACGACAAACTCACAAGACTGTTTTGTGTTTTCCGATTGACCATGTTTTACTTTCAGTGCCTTGATTTTTAGATGCTCTTAGACCAGCCACACCGTGTGTAAAAATCAGGATGGGAACGGGCCGACCCGGCCCTGGCCTTGGACCCGGCCTTGCTGGCCTCAGGGCCAATTTGTGAGTCCATGGGTCGACCCAAAAAAATATAGGAGTGGCCTCGCTGGCCCAATGGGTATTTTGGGTCTACCCAAATATTACGTTTGCTGTGCCTCTCCGCACATGACCATATAGATGAAACGTCAGTGTAAATATGTAATGCCACCAGCGTTGCCGTTCGTCGTTCTCGCAGGCTTGGAGCCAAGACCATGCTGCTGGTGAGGTTGTAGTGCCCAGCGGCATGGCGACCAACGAGCGGAACAACTGTATGAGCTTCCAGCGTACAACGAGTGTCTCAGAAGTACAAGCTGGCTAGCTATCAGGAGGAGGACGTGCGCGTCTGCGAGCAATGCATCATGCATGCGCAATTGCCGTCGGCAGCTAGCAGCATGCTGGCAAGAGAGATGTGCGTCGCGGCGGAGGTGGCCGACCAGGGTTCCCGGACATGTCCATGCGTCCATGGAGCCCGCATCGTCGTGCCTGAAGAAGACGGTTTTCCTGTAGCTCGGCTTTTCCGCCATGATGCGGATCATGTATGACTGTTAGAGTCTCTCGTCATGAGCTCGTCAGGCTCTGGCTCTCTATCCCACGAACTGCACGGCTGCATTTATACTGGGTGGGTGGTCACCGTCTCACCGATGTCAAGCTCTGCATGGACGGCGGCAAGGTTGCGCTCATGACCTCGCAGTCTAAGAAGGCAGCTCGACGCCGTCGCAGCCTTCGAGCCAGTGCAGCACAATAATGCGCAAGCATGGCTCCAGCAGCAATATGAGTCGTCTCTACTCTCTACCTCCAATGACACGGACTGGAACAATCATACAAATGATTGGTAAGAATCGTAGTGTGGCTGCGGGACTAAGAACTGGTAGTTGTCGGGTCGACCCTGCTGACCCAACGGGCCACTCGGGGCCGGCTCTATTGACCCAAATCACGTTTGAGGCCGACCCACATGACCCGTTGGCCTCAATATTTTGGGTCGGCCCGAGACCCAGCGGGCCGACCCGGCCCATTCCCATTCCCATGCTGATGTGAAAAGCGGTTCCATGCAAGTTAGGAATCGATTCCATACATTTTTCAGCATTGCTTCTTTGTGTCAGAGAATAAAAACGGTACTTGAAGTTGGTTCGGTTCAAAGCGACTCCAATCATTAAAATATAATTTTTGGCTGACACAATCCATGGCAGCTACGCATAGATGAAAAGCATATACGCATGTAATTGGGTCACATGTACAGTGTTCATTCGGTTCCACACACTGCAGCCAAAGATAGGCGGTTCGATCTTTTTCTTGAATCGCACCAACAATGTGGCTGGTCTTAGCTTTTTATGTGACTTTGGATGTATCTGGTTGGGCACTCGTGTATCTTCCGCCATTCGGCGCTACTAATTTGAAGAACGCTCAATATATGGTCAATCAAGGCTAACGAAAAGCATAAACAAGAGCGGTGGCAGATAGATTAGGCTCAGTTTTTTTTGACGGCTTCTCTGAGAAGTTGCCCTCCCCCAGCTTCCCCCGGAAGCCGCCCCAAAAATTTGAGAGGGCTACGAAACTCAATGTTGCGTTCCTATTTTGAAAGCGTAGCTAAAATTTTGAGGCGGAGAGGCAGCTTCTCGGAGAAGCCGCCAAAAGAACTGGGCCTAAACATGGTACCATGGGTTCTTATATAAACACGGCGCCTATAGCCGGGTTGTAGATTCCTTCTACCAGAAGAACTAATGAAAAACTTGGATGGTGTCTTTTATCTAGAGCAAGAGCATTGTCAAACAAAACATGTATGTTAATTTTGTATGCAGATTTTCTGTGCTAGTATTTGGCTGCACGCGCTAACATTATAGGATTACAACAGTCTGTGATATTTTTATGAATATTGAACGTCTATCCCACGGTGTATTTTTATTCTTATCTCAAATACATTTTTTTGTACCAGAGCAGTACTATGGGTTATGCGCGGTGGAGAAAAAAAACTTCAAAATACTGTTTTACCTCATCAAGTTGAGCATAAAATAGCCGTGAACATAATTCGCAAGTATCGACATATTGTAAACTGCAACACGTCGTAAAAACCCACACAACCTCAGAAATAAACATCACTTGCTCATCCATAGCAACAAATCACAAATGATAAACAACTGTGTATGGCCATAAACAACACCACATAATGGTCATGAGCAGAGACGATTTCAGTGTTACAGGAGACCCACTTATCATAGTTTCAGACGGGTAATAGGAACACGACAGTATTAGTTATACGATCTCATACATGTATTTACTTGATGGGTTTGAGTTTTTTTTTTTGATCTCATACCCTTATTTTATTAGGTTTACACGGGTAATTGGACAATTGCTTGTTACTGATGCTCCTAGAATGTGGTACCGAAATCAAAGAGTAATCGAATTGCATCAGCCGTATACAAGACGATACGAATTCGGGTATAATTTGGATTCGAACAAGCGATGATATATTGGATCCGCCAGGTAGTGAGGGTTACGTAAACTAGAGATTCCGCTTTGGGGAGGTGGGGACGAGAGAAAGAGGGAGACACAGAGAACGCGGCGGCGGCGGGAGCAGAACGATGGTGTTCGGTCGGAACAAGCCGACTCCGTCCACAGCGTCTCCGTCCTCGGCGGCGGCGGCCGCCTGCGCGGAGGTCCGAGCGGCGTACCACGAGTGCTTCAACCGGTGGTACGCGGAGAAGTTCGCCAAGGGGCAGTGGCACAAGGACGACTGCGTCGGCCAGTGGAACAAGTACCGTGCCTGCCTCGAGGTAAAACCTAGACCGCCCTCTGAATCTTCCCCCCATCTTCGCCTCAATCGCGGCTCGGGGTTCGATCCGATCTCTGGTTTGCGGTGCGCCGTAGAGTAGAGATCCCATCAATGACCGTCCCGTTTCTTGGATTCCCAAGAGGTTCTAATGGGGATGTTAGGATGGTCTATGGAGGTTTAAGTTTCATGGCAAGATCTGGAATCGCTTGTCTAGAAAGGATCTTTGAGGGATGGTGTCGATTATGTAGCTTCTTTAGCCGGAGCAGGTCAAGGTGGGTTTTCTGGGAAGAATCTTAGAATCTTCATAGTGGGAACTTATGGTGATCATGTTACATTGTTGCTTCTGATCTGCATTTGTATTTCGATGAAATATGTTACACATATTTGGGGCCGGTGCTATTTTGTGTGATGGCAATCATAGTGTTGCAAATGTGGGTTCGGTGATATCGCGCGATGGCAATTTGCAGCACTTTTGTAGACAGGCGATGTTAGGTTGTCGAGGAGGACGTTGTTTCCCATTGTTCATTCTCCAACCCAAGAAAGTTATTACCTGAAAAAAAGAGGTTTTCAACCTTACATCATGTTTAAATAGTTGAAACAATTGAGGTTGCAAGACTTCGCTAGTTTCATGGCATTTGTATGAGAAAGCAGCTAACTGATCTCAGTCTGTTCTAAAACGTTTACAGTTACAGCTGTTCTCACTTTGCTTACTGTGGTCTGCAGCTGTTTCGTAAGCTAGTATTGGTCATAGTTGGGGCAATGCTGACTGAGAATTTGAGGCATGGTCGCTTGCTTGCAAGCCTGGTTGCTTAGTGACTGCCAACCCATCCAAAGCTCAGCCAATTCTCAGGAAAACTTGCTATTCCCAATTTCTGTTTCTGAAAAAACTCTTATTTCATGACCTAATTATCCAAGGTAAATGGCAACGCTATGTAGGCCCTCAGATGGATGGTTATTATCAGGTTCACGGCTTTGTTGTTTTGTTTGAAGTGGTGATTTGCTGTTACTGTGAGGGACAAAACCTTCGTAGCACTTGAATGTTCAGTTAAATTGTTTATTTGTAGACAATATTTCTCACAGTCTAATTCGGCTACTGTGTTATTTACCTATCTAGTTGTCCATATATATCACCAGAATAACTGTGTTGAGGACTGAGTTCAACAAAGCTGTCTTATACACAGCACTGTTTTATTAACCAATGCCATACTTTCTTCAGTTCCACTTAAGCAATTTGTCGTACTTCCATAATTCCATTTAGTTTGGGATTATATGTATTTAGGTTTTGATTGTACGTATTTAGCTGATCTTTCCGTGTTTAATTGTTTACAGGAACATCTCGAAGACAAGCATCTCAGGCAAATCCTATTGGAGTCGGAAACGTCCCCTAGTTATGCGCAGCTTGATCCTGATTCTTCATCAGGACAAGGTGCGGCCTCTTCAAAATGACAGTCGAGGACTAACAACATGGTCGAGTTCTTTACTTTACCAAAACTCAGAGACCCTCGGTAGACTCAACCAAATTGTAGTTCTGTTTGGACACATGTTATGTCCCTGGATCACGTTGGGTTCAGCACATGAGATTAATTTGTTGAATTTCCTAGGATCAAACTGTACTCACAAAACAGAATGTGCTTTTATATACTCAGATCGATCAATAGTTCATAAATATTTGGTGGTTGTCATCTTGAAGTTATTACAATATCTGATCTACCGTATACTGTCCAGGTTCTAGAATATTGTTTCATGCAATGGTGGCCTTGGGCCCGAAACTTCACTTTCTTTGTAGGGTGTGTTTGGCAGCCTTGTCATCCAGACATGGACTTTCCAAGTGAGACACGCTAACCTTATATACAGGTTTGTTGTGTGTTTGGTGTCATGTACATGTCACCCAGGCTAACAAACAATTGTAATTGGTATGGGGTGGGAATATTTGTGCTCACCTACCAAACAGACCCAAGTATTGTGCATGTGCTTCAAAGTCAAATGGTGCAAAGGTACAAAAAAATGACACGTTGAAACTGGAGCTTAGCACAAGCTTTGGGTACACCAGATAGCTTCCGTAGGCCAGTGCAACAAACAGCATCTGCCTCCATATATCGGAAGATATTCGAAGCTACCCAAGCTGTCAGTATATCCAAGTTAAGGGGAGGTCAAGTTCGTACCTATTTCCATGTTGAACGCCATATTACATAGCAAAAGGAGAAAACAAGCATTGTACTTGAGTGGATTATATTCGATTTTCAAGCATTGTCCGAGAGAGGCAAATAGGTCTGCAGATTGTCTAGCGAAGTATGGGGAAGGTCACCACAATTGTTCGTGGGAGTCTGAGCCCCCTGATTTCCTTTTTCATCTTTTAGTTGATGATGTAACATTACTCTCTGATTGAAGCGGCAAGTTTTTTACGCACTCTTTTCCTTACCAGGGTACCTAAGGGGACTGGAAGGTTTTTAACGAGGCGGCTTGCTGACTTAATATATGGTGTCTTTAAATTTCAAAAAAAAAAGTGGATTATATTCGAAATGCTCTTGCGTGTTACTAGTACAAATGATGCCTTTCCCGTATGCCGTATAGGCGTGCGCATGTGCTGTCACCCAATGCTTACCCAAAGGCAAATAACAGATTTGATTTGACCTCTTTTCAAAGATGCATTTGATTTTACCATGAAAGAATAATAAACGAGCACTGAAACGATTGGATGACAAACCACTTGACACATCGTGCACTAGCAATTTCTATTTAGTATATCTATCAGGATATTTAGGACACATATGTTCTAGAGGTACAAAAATATACTGAAATAGGCACAAAAAACGCATAGAGACACACTAAATACATCTGAACGCAGAATAGAACTGAAAAAAAGGGATCAGATTCAATTCAAGGGAAATGTCTCAATCTAAAGTTCGTAAACATAAACAAAACAAAAACAAATCAACTACCACTCCAAAATGTAATTTCATTTTGGTAAAAGAGTGTTTGAAGTCAAATACATTAGAATTATACAACCAAAATTAATAAAAAATAGTTGCACTATTTTTTTTGTTATCTTTTGATATTTATAATGCAAAATACATTATAATTAATATTGTATGAAATAAAAATTATAAATAAGTGAGAATAATTAGTATAAATGAATGAGAGGAAATCTAATTAGGGTCTGTCGTATGCTTGTTCTAGACTATGGCGCTCTAGCAGGCGCTTTTGATCTCCTTCAGCCACCTCTGATCAATATATGTGGAATTATTTCCTATGTCACCAACTGAAATGTGGGAACTAACGAGTAGGACCAACAATTTCGATGAGTGGGAACATTGATTAAAATACATGTAAGGTCCTTTAACTCATGGGTGACGTCCGAAACAGTCCTCAAACTTAGTAATTGCACCAACACAGTCCGCTTTTTTGCTAAATAAATAATACCGTATGATGTTTCACATATTTAATAACATGGCATCAGGTGAGCGTTTGATGCATCCATTTTATATTGTTTTTAGTTGACATTTTATTGTGTAGATGTAGGGACTTCTGCATTTTAACTGCGACAACGCGCACTTTTATGTCTCTGGGGTTTGACTAGTTGACACATAAATTTTGATTAATTTCTCGTGCCAAATCTGCTCCAACTTTGTGTAAGGATTAATTTACTGGATTGCATCCTTCCAATTTCATAGACGGGGATCCTCGATGATGAAGCTTTTGCCTTGTCTCGGGTTCCAAAAACAGCCGAGGCTATCACATTTGTGGGATACATTATTGACTACATGGATGATTTAAATAGAAATTATTTCTAATCAAGGTCTTGCACGTTTGTGGGATACATCATCGACGACATGCATGATATTTTAGATTTTCTTAAAATTTACAAATATGATTTAAAATAGAGATATAACATGAGCCACGGAGCCGAAATCTCTACTCATCGTTTTCTTACTTTCATTTACCCTAATAATATGCCCACAAGTTTGCCTAAATTCATGTCTATACACAATTACATAGTAATCGTGTTAAAGGTGATAGGCGATAGTTTTGACTCTAGAAATATCTACAAAAAGGAAACCACAAGATTTTGGAGGTATTGGATGTAACAAAATTTTAGATGTGGTTGTGGTGCACCATAAGATGTTTTGTTTTCGCGAGGCTTCAGCCAATGGGCACCAACTGGCACACAAGAATAAAACTATGGTCAACGAGTATGAACACACTATCCATGTCATTGTTCATTTCCTTGCAATAAGAAGTATCCAAACTATATAAGCAATTGAACCATCATAACGGATAAGTACTCAAATTAAATTTGATATACACTTGCTCTAAACCGACTTGTTACAATTATTGTACATTTATCTAAAATGCTTTCGTTGAATCTATTGTATTCACGACTATCATCACCGCCATCTCCTTGTTCAAATAGTCTTATTTGGTGGACAAATACTTCAACAAGACAATTCATCGAAGTTCTAGATTCTTCTCATCAAATCAAAACTTTCCTGTAAAAGGAGTCCATAATCATCCCGCCAGGGGTACTATTGTCAGATAAAAAATCAAAGTTGCAAACATTCTATATAATTGAGATAAACTAAGTTGTCGGCTTGTATTTAGTGGTCACAGTAATCTTAAATTTCTGATGACTTACTAGTTACATTTCAAATCAATGTCCGCATATTTCTTGCCTCTTGGTAGCAATTGTGCTGATCTTGATACTGCAACAACTTGGCAAACTGAACATATTTGCAATCATGTTGCATTAGCATTTGAAATAGATGTCAGCAATAATATACATGTTGCTGGACAGAGATTATACCTGAGATGCTTTGAGGTCAAGCTCGTCCCATTCAAAAGATGGATTTGTCCCTTCGACAATCCCTGCACCGGCATAAACTAAAGTGCTATGGCCCTGACACAACACAACTACGTGACTATATGCTTCCTAGTTAGCATAAGTTAACTATAATGACAAGGTTTATATAAACACTGTAGATCCAAATTCATAAAATAACTTCTTTCTCACTTTTCCAAGTAGTGCTGATCTAATTCCAACTGCAAACTCACTTTCAGCTCCTCCAAACCAACCAACAGGTCCAGCATACATTCCACGGTCAAAAATTTCTGTGACAACATCAGAAGATAGGAGAGATCACAATCAGTCCATTTGATTGCATATTTTATGAAATACACATAGCATACGTTAGTTGGAGGACAATATTGTAGCCTGACTAAAGGCACACACCATAATCTCGTATGAATTGGCGTGCCTCTTCAGTGGGCAAACCACAAACAGCTGGGCTTGGATGAAGAGCATTTAGGATGTCGAACTGCAATGCCAACACAAGAGTCAAGACCATTATATGAACAGTTGTCAATGCCTCTTAACAATTCACGATAAAAGAAAATCCAAACAATGCGAACATATCTAACTGATGGTAGATTACCTCATCGTCCTCGCTCCATAATCTTGCAGCTAACTGAGCTGACAAATGTTGTACTCTTGGAAGTTTCCGAAGAGCCTTGCTGGGATTGACAACAACCTCATTACAGATCATCTGCAGATCAGGTCAGAACCACTGGTTCAACACAACTGCAGTAATCACATATTTTTTCTTTTCTTTTCTTTTCTGAAAAGCATTACTGCTGAGTACCAAGAGCAAAGCAAACTATCACATGGTCATATCTGAAATCGGAGCGTAAAACTTAACTTGCCTCAAGCTTCTTCTTTATGCTGTCCCGTACTATAGTAAATTCAGTATCCTCTTTGGTGCTGCAAGAATTATTTACATTACTAACCAGTCGGTTTTCATACAAGGTGCTGATATCACAGTAAAATTACAGAAATATGACAATCCTATGATTGTGAACACAAATAAATGAAACAAACCTTAGAAGCAAATCCTGTCCAATTTGAAAATCATCAGCCCTTGTTTTCCCTCTTGCTCGCGTACCAGCTAAAGCCTCGCTAGAAATGTTCAGGTATTTCCGGTGAAATAGTTGCTCTGGCTATTCAGAATGTTTCGATAAAATCAGCAATAGTTAGCACCGAGGTATTTAGGGTTTAGGGTTTAGAGAAAGTATACATGAAAATCATGCAAGTCATACGTAAGAAAAATTCCAACAATGATTCTGCACATAGTTGATACAAAGGAAGGTCGGGTATAAAAAGGAAAAACTAAAGTGCATCGCAGAAGACATACACTATTTCCAACAAATGAAGGAGCATCAGGTGGTTGTATGCAAAACTGGTAGGCATTTTGGCCCTCAACCTGTATAGTCAAGAGTCACAAAATGATCTTCTCATAAACTAGATGATTTGACTACATGCATTATGAGGGAGGGAAGAGCAATACAACATATACCTTCAGACAAGCTAACAGCTCCAAAGGGTCAATGCAAGTATCAGTAATGTACCTGCTGCACCTTGCCAGTACAACCTGCAGAACACATTTCATCGGCAAGTTCAAAATCTTCAGCGAACAAAGATAGGAAACAAGTATGTTCGCAGCTAATAGAAAATTCATGCATTGGCGGAAACATAAGATTTGGAACAAATTAATTGAATAAAACTTCTGTATAACCGCAAAAAGACAAGATTGTCTAGTTTTTCTTTTAGCAAATGGTGACGTTAATGAACCGTTTACCTTCACTAATTCCGTTTGCCTCCCTTTGATCATCTGGAGAGCCTTAGTAACAGCAAGATCCCAAGAGGCCTTGGTGGGTACATGATTAAGATTGATGATGGATGTTTGTAGGGTGGACTTGTTCACCTTGACTGAAGAGGGTGATATCTGCATAAAAGTACAAATCAGTTGTTACTATCTTTTCTTTCTATTTGTTTTAGATGAATTGTCACTCTCTGCACATGGCAATTCATACAGAGAAAGCAATGCGTGCCTTGTGCAATGTTGATTGGAGCTCTTCCACAGCGCTCTGCCATGTCCAGGAAAGCGAGTCGTCCCACGCAATCGTCGTCGCAAGAACCGAGCTCTCCTCAAGCTCATTGAACTCAACCTGCAATACAGTTTACACACACTTCGAAGAGGCTATCAAAATTGAAATGGAACTGGCATAGTAGGTGCTGAACCTTACCTGTGGAACAACGAAGTAGAATGCACCGTAGTCCTCCCACTCGACAGAGGCTTCGCTCGTTGCATCGAAACGGATGGCGCCGTATGCGCGGATCAGAGGGCAGTCCCTTGAAAGAAATCTTCAGACATAGAGAACAGGAGGAACAACATCGTGAGCAAGCTGACATATATAGTTCATCCAGCAGTGGGATGTTGCTAGCCATGGTGTGTACGCTACCAGCTACTGTACCTCTTGATGGCGCGCCAGTCGCGGAGGGAGAAGGGGTCCGTGCCGCGGAAGAAGACCGCCGACCCCACGCCGGCGACGCTCACCGGCTGCTGCTCCTTCTGGCAGCCGTTGCCGTTGCTGTTGCCGTCGGCGGCGAGGACCGGCGTGTCCGGCAGCGGCGCCCGGGCGGAGAAGAAGCAGCGGGGCAGCGAGCTCTGCCTCTGCGCGTGCAGCCACTCGATGGCGTCCCCGCGCTGCCGAATCGGCACCTGCGATGCGCGCGCACATTTAGACGCAAGGCACGCACGCAAGCGCCACATGGACACGACACGCGTCCCGACCTACCTCGATGCGGATGATGCCGGAGGAGGACGCCGGCGGGTCGGCGCCTAACGCGGCGACGGCGGCCCTGAGCTGGGCCACAGCCTCCTGCGGTGCCGACGTGGCCGACAGTGCTCGCGTCTCCCGCAGGCTCACCGCGCCACGGTCGCCGGCCGCGCAGCCGTTCATGGAAAGGGAGCACGACGGCCGGAGCCACCGCCCGACCTATATGCATGTGCACACCAGGCAAGAAAGACGCTGCCAGGTCAGTACGTGATCAAGAAAGGACAAAAGCAGAGTGGTGGTGATTCGTACGAGCCTCGCCGTCGACGCCGTGCGGGAGGGGACGAGTCGGCCGGAGGAGTACAGCGACGACGACGGCGCCATTGTTCCAGGCAATGGAAGGAGAGGAGGGGAGTACACACGTACAGCGAGACAGTCGTGCCCCACGCACGTTAACGTTTCGTCGCGACGGAAATGGTAGGAGATAAGACACGATCCTCGCAGTCGCAGGGGATAAGTGGCAAACTCGTAAATTCCACGTTACAACATGCCCAGCTGGGCTACAACAGGATTCCTTTCACCGACGTGGACAGTCAATCAGCCGTTCATTGCTGCTCCAGATCAGCAGAGGATCTCTCACCCCTAGCTGGAATTACACAACGCTTCAGCGGACAAACGTGCCGTGCGGATAAAAACTTGCGAATGTCGACAGTATAATTGCAGCCTGTTGAAATTTGAGTGAAAAATGGTACAAGACGAGAGTGAAGCAAGTTCAGGATTTCAGAGCCTGAATTATTGTAAGAGGTCGCTCAATGGACACGCTACTACACCCGGCAAAGACAAAAATTCCTCAAGAATGAAACACGGCAGTTCTTTAATCGAACAGACTGCAACAGCAGCACCCGAGAAAACGGAAGGCGTGAAGAAGTCTTGGCAACTCGCCCCAGTTTCATCCGAAACTGAGGTACATCCCGAGAGCTTACGAAGATCAAGCAATCAAGGCTTGAGGGCCAAGGCGATGCCGACCTTCGAGCTCTTCTCAATGGCCTTGGTGTCAACTTCCGCAGAAATGGTGATCAACGACTTCGGCCGGAACTCGTTCTGGATCAGTGTGCTGACCTTTCCAGAGTTGTTGACGCGGATCTTCACGAGGGTAAGCGGGTCCAGAGTATGCTGACTGCCGATTACGAGGGTGTTCTCGTTGCTAGAGAAGCTGTGGGTCAGCTCCGCCCCAACAGCTGCGTTCGCTTTTCCCACAAAGTGGTAATAAGCTGCAGTGAGGCTGTCTCCCTTGTTATTCCTGCAAGAAAAAAAAATTAATCAGCGATGGAAAATGGCTGGCTATGAACTCAGAAATGATATCAGCTCCTGATAGATAGAAGCACTCATATCAAACTATGATTGTTTAGAGGAAGCTCATACACAGGGAGATAAATATTTTACCACCAGACATAAAATGAAACTAATACTAACAATTATTCACAACTTGCCAATTGGATTAAGCTAAAGGAACGAAACTGCACAGAATCTTAATTTTTTCTAGATAATGCTCAATATTAGCTAAGTGCAATATGGTGTGTTTAACTTCTATATTCTTCATCTAATAGGCCAGACAGATATACTTGTGCTCGCAATAAGATGCTCCCTTTGTTCAATATACAAGGCGATTTCTGACAGTTCAAACCCATGCTTTGACCAACAATTATTCCGAGAATATGTGTGTTACGTCCCACACGGAAGGTGATTTTTCAGTACGGAGTAACATAAATGCAGCTGCCAAGAAAATGATACATGAAAGACAATGGACTAAGAAACAATACATTCTTGGTGACTGTTGGATTTGGCAACTGATATCTTAGCTATTTGTTAATTATTATACAGACACATAAAAAAGTGACTAGTTTGGTAACCTATGCAACAAGCATCAAATAAGCGAAGAATAGTAATGTGATACGTAGAGATAACAAATGACATAGCTAGATCTTGAAAACTCACAGGTTCAGAGATGCAATAAGATCTTCATTAGTGAAACTGAGTGCAGCATTGTATTTGGTGAAATTCTTCGTCGCGGTATCAAGTGAGACATCAGCACCAACAGCTAGAGTGTTAGTTCCAAATGCAGCAGAGAGGTTGACTACAGGATTGGCAGTCAAACCAATGCTTGCATTAACACCAGCATAGTCATGTAAGTACTGAAGCTCAACCTGCAAAGAAAGGAAAAATAAAAGCATAAGCAATATCGAACTAAGAAACCCATTACATCGAGCGCTTGAACACTACCTTTCCAGATTTCTGATCAGGAACAGCAAAGCTCAAGATGGTCTTCAGCCCTGGTGCTGCAAGGTCATCAGCGGTAATTGTAGTAATGACCTGCCCAAGAGATCAAAAGAGTAAGTACAAAAGTTGCAAACACAACAGAATCAAGAAGCTGGTTAGTCAGACAGCGAAGTGGTCGCAACCCCATATGGATTTTACAGGCATTGTCTGCACACCATGACATACCAGATACAAGTACAGAGAGAGAGAGAGGGAGGGATATCTATACATTTGAGGCTGAGTTTGCCTTCACATCTACAGTAATGTTTTTGTTCTTGATCTGTGATTGGATCTCGCCTAGTATCAGATCAGCCTTCTTTGAACTGGTAGCAGTAATTGCCTGCATAAGAAATTTAGAGGAAATGTCAAAACCATTAGAACTTATGCCATAGGTATTGCAGTTACCTTAGTAGTGTCAAAATAGCAGCACTTAATACAAGTAATATCAAAAGAACACTGACACCATGACACAAAGTATATATTGTTATATTTCATTGTGAATGCATGGCACTTCACACAATGATTCTCTTTCAGGAATGGGGTGGCATCCACAAAATGCTAGTTTGCAAAATAGATCATGAATTGAAGAGTATGGTGTTAATGACTCATGACTCAAGATCCATATCTTATCTTATTTTATTTTGAGGGGGAGAATTAGAACTCACAAACAATAAAACACTATAGCTTCTAGAACACTAAATTAGCCGATTTCTTTTGTCCTAAAGCACGATAAATTACCTAGAATCGGTTAAAGCTAACACTGTATTAGCTGACCAACCATGACAGAAAAGCCGAAGATATAGCTCTAGAAGAATAAAACAAGCCATCTATTGTTGTGCTCGTAATTGCTTGCAGACAACAAACCTTGTATTGTTGCGCTAGTAATTACTCACAAGATAGCTACCTCAACATACAACAATGTAGCTATTATTCTCCAGGCTTGCTAAGGAGCTATGTTGATGACTTGATGTCCAAATAGGTGTGTCATGAACAAAGATTTAACCTACCTCCTAATACTCCCTCCGTTCCTAAATGTAAGAGGTTTTAGGTGTTGTACATGTTATCTAAAATGAGTGTACATATGTATAAAATGTGTCTAAATACATATGTATACATGTGAATGTGGAAAAAGGCTAAAACATCTTATCTTATATCGTGAACGGAGGGAGTACTTGTGAAGGATATTTCTATAAAAACAGCTTCCGTACCACAACTCCCTAATGAGTTCAGAACCTCGAAAGGGCTAGTATATGGAGTACCCCTTTTCCCGAAGCAGGAACCAACAGAATTACCAAACAAATGCAAACAAACGACGAATCAGCCAGCCATAAGAAGCAAAGCCAATCTACATAATACCACCGCGCTGCCCACAACTGGTCAAACCAATGCCGAGAGATCAATCCAACAATCGGATCGCGTGACGGGACAAAAAACAATAGCGCGAACAGATCAAGGACCCCTAATAATCTCCTAAGGCGCGACGGACGACGCAACGACGCGACATGACATGGCCAAACGGAGCAAAAAGGGAGGAGATGCCTCGGGGCACTTACGACGCCGCTGGCGGTGTAGGTGGTGAGGGTGAGCTTGTGGTCGGTCTGGTAGTCCCTGTACAGCAGATCTGCAGCGAAAGAGAGCATCAATCAACAGCATCTCATCTCATCTCATCTCATCGGAAGAGTAGCTCCTTCCAGAACCGCGGCGAGCCGGCGGGGGGACTGGTTGGAGGGACGGGGAGGCGCGGGCGCGGGCACGTACCCTTGGCCTTCTTGCCGATCCCGCTGTAGAGGCCTGGCCCGCCCATCTCCTCCTGCCGGTGAGCTCGGTGCGGCCGCTGGAGCTGCGTGGGCGTGGGCGTGGGCTCGTGGAGGGGCGTTGGGAGGCGGCGGATAGGTGGAGGAAGGGATGGAGGGGAGGAGGGGAGAATAAAGGCGGAGAAAATCTACGGCGCACGCGGCGATGACGAGAGCGGCTGCGGCTGCTCGTGGGCCCGCTTAAACCCTAGCATGATGGTATTTTTTTTGTTTTCGTCGATGCAAAGCATATTTTTGTCTCTCTCTCGTTTGAATAGACGTCATTATATCTTTCTACTCCCAGTACTATATTTTTCATGATAATCCTTTTCTCTGCACAACTACTGTGTCTTTGAGATTGGTAGATGCAAAAGTTCAGGAACCAACACATTCACACGTTGGAGAGCCATATACTATGAAAAAATCGACTGGCTTCTCTCAAGCTTGTTGAGATGCGGCTACCATTTCTTGATTTGGTAGCGGTTAATCCGGCCTCGTTGTGAATCCATAAATGTTTCTGATTCACGCTAATCAATATACACCAAAAATATTGCATGTGTATAATAACGTGACTTGCCTTGTTGTGTCGGAGAATTGACGTTTTTTGCTAAGGAACCTATAAACATAATAAAAAATATTTAAGCATTAACTTGAGCCAATTGCTGATGTACAACATGTCTTTAGTCCTTGTGTGCGAAAATATATGGGACTAAGTTTAGAGAAACAAAACTCGTTCATTTTTTTCACTCTTATGACGCACAAAGGTAACTTCGGAAATACCCCCCCCCCCCCCCCCCCCCCGACAAGGGTGTTGTTCATCCAACTTTGACGGGGGAGGCTATCTTCATCTGATGTGTTCGTCTACGCCTTTGTTTGCTTTTCCTAGAAGTGATGTTGAGGCGAAGGCGTCACACCAAAGCTCCTCTAGCGACGGAGCTGGTACACAACGAGCGCACATAAGCTGCTTGTAACAAAATTCAGGGTCTCAAGTGAAGCGCACATCGCACGCTTGAATTGACATTTAGCCAAGAGTAAATCTACTTCCCCTAAATAAAATTAAGTACCAGCATTAAATTCCTCGCGAAGCTCGGCTCTGTGTTTACAATATGATATGACATATGAGCATGACTATACTATACTTGAAGCCTGCCGTTCGTCGTTGTTTTCCCAACGTCAATTTGGGCGTCACTGTCAAGCTTAGCCCGATAATCAGCCCTTCCTTGCTAAGCACATCTTAATAATTCAGTTATGTCATCTTGTTAACATCATAACATGGCATCAACTTCAACCAAAACCACCTCCTCCCCCTCGAGATTACAGAAACCGCGATCGGTTGCCAAGCCGACCACTCAAATTCAACCAATAAGGAGGAATCCGAAGAAGCTTTTCTGAAGCCGATCAGACGCGGATTTTCTGAAGCCAGTCCAAGAACTGGTCCTTCTTGGGACGGGCCCGCCGGACATGGCGTCGCCGCGGCAGGAGGAGGACGGGGCGGCGCTCCGCGCGCCGGCGCACGTGATCGCCCGGGTGTTCTCGCAGCTGGACTGCGTCGACCTCCTCAGCTGCTCCCTCGTCTGCAGGTGAGCGCCGCCCCCCTCCTCTTTCTCCTCTTGCACGCGCCGTGTTCGACAGAACGACCGCTGCATGCTTCCGTGTCCACCTGAACCTCCTGATCACTCGAGGACGACACGAAATCTCGTCTGATCAGTAGCTGTGTGCCTATGTGTGTTTAGTGTGTATTGGTGTGTGACCTGAATTTTGCTCACCAGACAATGGTACCGCGATTCCGCCGAGCTCCGGGACGAGTGGAGGAAGGAGTACCTGGAGGCCTGGAACCTGCAGGGTCTCAACGTCAAGTCCGAGACGCAGCCATGCCCGACCTGCTCCATCAGAAGCCTGCGAGCCTGGTGCCCTTGACCTTCATGAGCAAGCATATATCACTCAACAGCATCAGTATCAGAGCTACTACCCACAGATTCCACAAGACTAGAGTGTTTATCATGTACTCCTAATAAACTACAGGGGATCCATGTTCTTAAATACCATATGCAGCTGTACATTCCTGTACAATACATTCCGTCCAAAGAAGTTTGCATTATGAGTTTCAGACACTAGTTGCTCGGCAATGCAATTGCAAACTCTCCTTACTGACAACACAAACACTTCTCGTGCTGAGAAAATAGCATAGCAGACATGACTGGACAATCAAAATCTGCACACTTCTACAATCCATCATAATGGACTTCTTCCAATAACAGATGAATCCAACAACATGCATTTCATTCTACAATAACAGCCATAAGCCTCTCAGCAAGGCTTGTCTGCACAAGAACAAATTGCTCACAAGCAATCAAGCTCAATTTGATCAGGATGCAGTTAAGACATAACACAGATGATAGTAGTAGAGTAACACCCAAATGATATGACAAGACTGGACATCCACTCACTTGCAACCAGCACCATTCAGGGCAATCGTCTGCCTAAACTTCTCCTTACAGTAACCCACTCCATGTAAGTCTTACCAGGTGTTTGTCTAGGTAATAACACCGTGAGATTCACAACTTAACGCAGTAGCCCGTGCATGTAGGTACAGTACTAAGGATGTTGTCTAACATAGTTCAAGTAATATACTTATTATAGGATAACTAACAAAAATTGCAGAACTCTTGCAAAAACTGAAGGGCGTCCTTTTCTCAAGGTCTTCTTAGACTTTATTGGCCTGTAGGAGACCATCTCTTATCTGCGCGGCAACATCCCTGACGGCTCCAGGACCATGGGGGATGAACACGGAAGAGGACTTGGACGAGGCCCCAATCTCCTTCATGGTGTCAAAGTACTGGGTCACCAGAACCATGTCCATGATATCCTTTGCAGTGGTACCAGGGACATTCTCTGAGAAGGTGAGGACGCTGTCTCGCAGCCCATCCACGATTGCCTGACGCTGCCTTGCAATACCAACACCAGACAGGTACTTGGACTCAGCTTCTCCTTCTGCTCTTTTGATCTGAAGAATCTTCTCTGCTTCAGCTTTGTCATTGGCTGCCGACCTCATTCTAGAAGCTGTTCCACAAAATGAAAAAATAAATCCCAGCATGTATCCCAGTGGAGAATACAATAATATCATCGAGTATTAATCTAATTCATACGGACTGAAAGAAACAGATCATCAGTACTTACCAGCATTTATCTCATTCATCGCTTTCTTGACATGCACATCAGGTTCAATGTCTACTATCAAAGTTTGCACAATCTCATACCCATACATAGACATTGCCTACAACATTAGCAAATCAGGTCAGTCAAGATATTCTCTGTGCCCCAAAGCAATAAATAGTGAACAAAAACCTTTTCAAGCTCATCTTCAACAGCCTTTGCAATGTCATTCTTTTGCACAAATGCATCATCCAGCCCCAGTTTTGGGACAGTGGCTCTAATGACTGAAACAAGACATAGAGCTCTATGAGAACGAGCAGAAGGATAAAACTGGACCCAAAGATGGGATGTAGTCAAAACATGCATGCAATTCCGAAGACAGAAAACTTACCATCAAACACGTAGGACTGGATTTGTCCCCTTGTGTTGCTTAGTCTGTAGAAGGCATCAGGTGCCTTATCAACAAGGGCACGGTATTGAACAGAAGCAACAACAGTTACGAAGACATTATCCTGAATCGATGAAGATTGAGACATCAGAGTTGATAAAAAGCAGGAAAGTATAGTGATGAACCAAAGAATGTTATAACGTGAATGCACTGAGTGATGAACAGAGAAACACCCAATTGGAACATATGGTGGATCTTTGCAGAAATATTTTCCGTTCGTTAAAATTGGTTCAGCAAGGTGTTGAAAAAGTATAGACATGATGACATAGGAGAAAACCTTTGTCTTTGTTTCGCAGAGGACATCTAGCTGGTTCACACGCAGTGAGAGGTAACCAACAATCCGATCTCCTATGCACCAAGGCAAGAAGTGGCAACCAGGCTCGAGGACTGCATTGAACTTCCCAAAAGTTTCTTTGATGGCTACAGTTGACTGATCAACCTGAACTAAACCCAAAATGCCACCCATGATTTTTCTGCAAAAAAGGAAAAGGAAGATAGCCATCATAAGTTTTGGTTAAGAAAAATATAAATGTCAACTGCAGACTATACAGGAAAGATTATTTGTTCACCATGCAAGGATAACCAAACTATTAGCTGATTACGGATATAGCAGCATACAGCTGAATACAAACATGGTAGATATTGTACCAAGTATTTGAACCGTCTACAGATTAATTGGATATTCTAATTAATTTACAAGGCACAAATTTTGATAGGTGGGTTTTTTCACCTTTCTGTAATGTAAGAAGAAAATGCCACCACACAGTAAGTTAAAACGCATGACATCAGTCATCCACATCAATAAATGTATCAGTTATCACTGAATAGGATAAATCACCAACAAGACTACAGATAGATGATGCTCGGTTATATTCTCGTTGTTAGTAGATGACAAGTGAAACCTCCTAAAATCCATGATGCACCACGATGCTTTCAAAACCAGCGAAGACACAACAAAACAACTAAAGATCTTTTTTGTTTGCAAATAGTATTGTTTTGCTAGAAAAACTATGTGCAGATTGGTGATTGTCGAAACAAAAAGTGAGAAAACTTAGATCAGAGGTAATAACGGGCACTTGGATGGAATATTCTTTGGAGCTAATAGGCAACATGAATAACATATCCATACTATGGAGAGATAGTGAGATGCAGATACATGGCAACTCAGGGTAGCCACAACACAAACGCCACGGTTTTCACACGGTTTAGGGGGTTTAAGCATCAAAGCTACCTGACTAGAAACATCTTAAACATGCAAGTTAACACTAAAACCCCAGAATTTTGGAATCCGGTCATCCACATGCACACTCGCCAATAAACCACCAAAGGTAGTACTTTTAACCATCAGCATCTAAAAAGTGATCAAGAAAGCAAGATCTATAACAAATCATGCTCGCTTACAGCCCACAGGAATACATATGTAGGATGATAAAAACCACATTTACGAGTAGGGAGTTGCGTAACCGACTAAAACCGCCTCGGATTCCAAAGATTACCACATCCTTTCAGAAAAATTACAGATCGAATTACGGGAAGAAGAAGATCGCAGCTACTGACTGACGGGGACCTAAAAGGGGAAACTTTCGCATCTAGCAGAGCAGGAAACAGCAGCACACCCCGGATAATCCCCATCTAAGAACGCGACCGCATCCCTCTCAACTGATCTAAAGAGCGCAAGGAAAAGTGTAGCAAAAAAAGAACGCATCCATCTGGTCTCCCGGCCGCGTGAACAAGAAGAGATTCCCGCGAGGAGGAGGAGGAGGAATGGATCGTCTGTTACCCTGGATCTTCGCGAGCTGCACAAGAAGTCCGGAGATTTCGCCGCAAGAAATCGGTGCTGGCGTTGGGGGTTTTCCGCTTCACCTAGGAACCCTGGTGGGGATTGGGGAAGCCCGGAAGCGGCTTATATATGCGCGGCAGCAGCGGAGAGGGTTTTGTTACCTGGACAAGCCTGACAAGATGGACGGTCCAGATCTTTCTGCGGCCGATCGTATGATCCTAACTTCTTGTTTGGAACCGATCAAAGCTTCTATCTCCTTCTGGCCTATAGATCTTTTCTTTCTTGGCAATTATACGTACTAGTTTTTTGACAGAAACATAGCACTTTATTGATCACATAATATCAATACAAAGAGTCTTCCGGATTGACACCGGAGCAGAAATTGAAATAAAGCCCGGTCTAGTTACATCACAAGACCTAGCCAAAATGTGTGCCGCCTCGTTTAAGGAACGTTTATCATGTCTAATAGTGGCCGATTCAAAATTCGCCAAGCAAGGCAATAACCGCGTGGGGGTGTGAAAGGCTCAACATTTTATTACTTCAAAGGTTCAAGTATTACACCCAGTCTCTACATATTTGCTGAGAGTCAGCATATATCTTCTATAAATTTATATAGTTTATTTGGTGAGTAAAAGGCAATGAAACATCAAGGAAAGTGCATTGTAACGTGTCATAGACGGACCTATGTGTCAAGTGGGTAAGAAAGAAATGACCGCAACTGCACTTCCTTAGTGCGAGTCTAGCTGACGGTCACGCGTACCCCGATCGAAATTTCAACCAACATTGTAGTTGTGCAAAAGCTAATGTTGGAATGAGAGGGGAACTGCCGCCTACCGCCACACACTCCAAATCCACCATGGTACCCTGATCATTTGCACCCTGTAAAAAACCGTTGCATCAAAATGAGATGATATGGAGTACGACGGCGGACCTGGAGTTTGGCATCAGCGGCAGTTCTCCTCTCATTTCACATAGGACTAATGTCTGAATATAGAAGAACATACTTACAACATGATTGGGTTTTCGACAAAGTCACTTTTCATACCTCTTACAGCATGACGCCTGATTCAAAGGTGTGTTTGAATATGTTGGCGATGACAAGGCGAAGGATATGTGATGGCTCATCATCCCGACAACCTATTAGGAGGATGCACGATGGCTTGTGTCTTCGACAACACCAACTTTACGCATATGGGTTAGTTAGAAATACGCTATCAATGAATCTTTAGGCGATTTTGTCTCAATGTGTGGTTGCTGGAGGCAATCGTCCAAAAATTTGTTATGTAGTAATCCACAAATTTGAAGGTGATTTGTTTCAATTGTGTGGTTGCTGAAGTGTGTGCGCATATACTTATACTATTATAACTTAATACTAAAAATTAGCCATAAAACACTAGGCAAAAAAACGAGCCAAACAAAATGTCACCTTAGTGGCAAATTTTCAAATTGTATGAAGAATCTATAACCAACATTAATGGAAAGACCAAACAGTGAATGCATTAGTGGATGCAAGCATAACTCACTTGTTTAGATTGAGGTAACGGATGGGTTTGACTCATCTGACTCACCATCCAACCTTTCCTTGTAAGCACCAAGCAATTCCCTCTAAACAAACTCGAAAGACTTTGACATTAGGAAAACAACCCAATTAGGGGTCTTTCTTCTCTCCCAAGTCATGCGGATGTGGACTCATAATCAAAGAGGCCAATATAGAGTTAGATGCAACACAATGTACACATCTACAGTAATAAAGGCAGGCCTATCCCACATCTTGCGTCTACTTTTCGGGTGCGTTTAATTGAAGTATAACATTTGCCAATAAAAAAATGAGACCCATGGCACTAGCACCAGCAAATTTTATAGTACAAATGCTCCTTTGCGAGAATTACAGGAAATTCGTCCCCGACGGGGATCGAACTCACTTCGTTGGGCTGCCCCACAACATTTGTCAATAGAAAACGGCATATGTTCACTCTTTTATTTTCTTTCGGAAAAGGAAGCATGCTAACTTCATACGCTCTTTCTTCCTTTTCCATTATTTGGACAGAAAAAAGCGATGGAGCCGTGCAACGATAGGACTAACATTCTAGAAAACCGCGGATAAGAAAGGGCGTCGTCCCATCTTTTCATCTTTTAAGCCCTGTGATCTTGATCCGGAAGGAACGTCCCATCAGTTTCACCGTACACCCCTCTATCCCAAACGAAACGAAACTTCCCTGTATCTTCTGGTTTCTAAAATGGGCGCTAGGAATGTAGGATACCACTAGTAGGAAAAGGCTTATAGCCACCACATTACTGCTGGCGAACATATTATTTAGTGCGCCAGTAATTTTACCGCTGGCGAACAAAATGTGTTGTACGCCAGCGGTATTGTTGTTACCGCTGGCGTACAATAGTTTTTGTTCGCCAGCGATAAGTATAGACTGAATATAACCGCTACCACATATTACCGCTGGCGAACAAAATATAACGTGCGCCAGAACTAAATCGTATATTGTTGGCGAACTGATTTTGTGTTCGCCAGCGGCTTGTTGCTCTGCACCGAGTACCGACTATACCTGGCCAAACGGGCCGTGCTTGTCGGGCCGGCCCGAGGCACGCATTTTGCGGCCCGGCACGAGCACGGCCCGGCCCGTCTGTAATCGTGCCGTGCCTCGGCCCGGCACGCCACGGGCCCGTGCCCAACTCGGAGGAAAGGCACGCGGGCCGGCCCGGCACGGCACGGTTGCTTTCGTGCCGGCCCGTGGCCCGCCAGGCACGGCACGGCCCGGCGGCACGTTGCGGGACGCCGGCGGGGAGCGGGGGGTGGCGACGCGGCGTGGGCACGCGGGCACGCGGGCACGCGGGCGGCACGCGGGACGCCGGCGGGGAGCGTGGTCGACGGGCCGTTGTCGGGCCGGCGTGGGCCTGGCGTGCCGTGCCGGCACGCTACCGGCACGCCGCGCGCGGCACGATGGCCCGATAAGCCCGGTGGCGGCCCGTTAGGCACGGGAAATTGTTTTTTATTCGTTTTATTCGTTTTTTATTAATGAGGCGGCTTGCTAGCTAAATAAAATTATTATGATCATATCAAACTATGTCTTGTGTTTTTTTATTATAAGAAAGATAAAACATCATAAAACAACATAAAACATCATAAACCAATATAAAACATCATAAAAGGGGGAAAAAACATAAAACATGATAAAAAACAGCTTAAAATTAAAAAACAAAAAAAAACGTGCCTACCGTGCCGGCCGGGCCGTGCCGGGCCGCCGGGCCCATAACGTGCCGGCCGTGCCGTGCCTGAGGCCGCACGCAGGCACGCGGGCCGGCCCGAGCACGGCCCGTTAGGCTAACGGGCCTGGCGTGCCGGGCCGCTATCGGGCCGGGCCTCAGGCGACGCGTGCCGTGCCGTGCCGGGCCGGCCCGATGGCCAGGTATAGTACCGACGCACGCCCCACACCCCCAACCACACACGCACCAACGAGCTCTCAAAAAAAAACCTCCTCTCGATCCCCTTCTCACGCGGTCACGCCCCTTCTCCTCCTCTCTCCTATCCCTCCCCCCGCCGGCCATGGCCACCGCCGCCTCCGCCTTCCTCTTCCACGCCCCGCCGCGCGGCCACCTCAAGCCCAGGCCCTCCTCCTCCAGACCAACCTCCCTCTGCGCCGCCGCCTCCCCCTCCTCCACGCCCTCCCTCGCCGACCAGCTCGAGCCTCCCACCTCTCCCTCCGCTGTCGCCCCATCTTCCTCCAGCCCCGGTCGCTCCCTCTTCTACCGGATCCGCTCGACGCCGCCTCCTCCTTCACCGATTCGGCAGGATCCGAAGCCCCTGCCTCCTAGTTCGTCGATCTGCTCGACGCCGCCGCCGCGGGTGCCGTGGACCAAGGTACCTCCTGCTTCCTCGCTGACGCCGCCACCGCCTTCCTCTTCCTGCACGGCACTCACGCCCCCGTCCTCCTCTCCCCTCCGGCTTTCCCGCCGCCCTGGTGAGCTTCTCTTCCCCGATATCGAGCTCCGATATCCCCTGGCGTGGCAGGTTGCTAGGTCGTAGCACAGGGTCGCTGCACCCCATTCTTGTTGCTGTAATTTTTCAGCCATGTTTTGGCTTTCTTCCTCTCCTAATTTTGGTAGCTGTGGATATATCATAAAAAGAGTTAATCTCAACTTTTAGTAAAAGAGGTGACTACATCCTTTAACCAAACAAACAGATGGGTTAATTTCTTGTTGCTTAATTATGAACAACTATTATGATTGCTCTGTGGAGGTGTAGGTGCAGTGCACTATGTTTATGTCTTATGGGTTAATTTATTTCATAGATACATCTCATAGTTAATTCAACTATTTTGTTGACACACAAATATCCCCAATTGTCTAACTATTATCCAAGTCCAGTAGCAAAGTTCTTTAGGTTCGGTAGCAAATCCCAAGCACAATTTAATTCTAAAGTTGTAGTTATTTTGTTAATCCCTCATATCATTATGTGCAAGCTCAGCTATTAAGTTTCGTGTTCTTGTTCATGTGACAAGGCCTTGATCAACTTGTTTATGCAGTAGAGTCTCTGGGATCTATTCTCTAGGATCTTCTGTAGCTAGGAGTTGCTGATAATCCGACAACAACCTCTTATTGGTTAACTGAAAACACAATTCAGGGATCACCTGCTGTGTATAGCGATGAATTTTATGGAAATATGTTTTGCCTTTTTCAGTCAACCGAAACAGATGCCTTGTTTACTTATTGGTGCCTTGTTTACTTATTGTTCATGATTTTTGCTTGTTCTTTAAGTTGTAGATGAACATAAATTAGATAGATGTGTTATACTTGCATACTTGGACGATTTAATTGTCTCTGGACAACACCAAGTAGCTATCCAGCAACATATGCTTGATAACTTGTTGGTCTTATGTGATGTTAAAAATTCTCAAGGGGAAAAAATATTCTATTTCCAGTGAACCGAAACAGAGTATTTATAGACCATTTATAATCATCTTGGCCTGTTTTGATTTATGAAGAAATTATGTATTGTTTCCCACATCTTTAGCCAGCTAAAAGGAAGTGCATAATCTGCTCTTGTATTGTGTAGTTATTAGATATGGTGTTAGTTAAGAGAAAATTCAATTCTGTAACTTTTAGCCATACTAGGTAGTACACTTAAGTGTTTCAGTTTCAAGTGGCAGCAGAGTTAAAGGGAACTTTTGTGTACAACTTTCTAAGCTGAGAAGAGTAGAAGTTCTGTACTAGTGTGATGGTAATATCATTTCGCACAAGCACCCTATTGGAAATATGTTCATCATTTTAAGACCCTTCCCTGTAATTGTACTCTTGTTTGCTAACTGCTTATTTACCATTCGCTTGTACATTCTGGCTGTAACAGTATATGCTTGTCATATTCATGCATCTTTCTAACTGAATTAGTGATTAAATAGTGTAAATAGAACTGCTATGTTTACCTGGTTCTTTCCTTGTGCAGAACGACGAGTGATTCGTCCCAGCAAGCAGCTGCATCATTAGGTGAAGGAGGGAGTCCATGGTGGTGCCCTGAACGTTGATGTACTAGTGTCGGCTGTTGTGGCGACATCGACATGGGCTGCTATGGCGACATCGGCACACAGCTGAGGCAGCGACGACGACATCGACATGAGGCTGCGGCAGCGACGACATGGACACGAAGCTGCGGCGACGACCACAGCGACACAACGGCGGCCATCGTTTTGTAGAAGTCTTTAGACTTATTCATCGATGTAATGGCGTATTTGAGATATTAATAATGATCTTTGTATGAATTTATTGGATAAATTAATACGGTTTTTATTTTTTTTAATTCCTAATTGATTACTAGTGGCGAACAGAATGGGTTGCTCACCACTAGTATTAAATTTTTTAAAAACTGAAAATCTTACTACTAGCGCACATGTTGCACGGTGCGCCACTAGTTTTCCTTTACTAGTGGCGGGCATAATGAGTTGTGCGCCAGCAGTAACTGCTATTACATGTTCGCCAGCGGTAACCTACCTTAGCGCTGGCGAACAACTGTTCGCCAGCGGTAACTGTTACTACTGGCGGATTCACACTGGCGAACCGGTGTTCGCCAGCGGTAGCTATATTTTGTTCGCCAGTAGTAGCGATTTCTCTGCTAGTGTACGTACGCCCCAACCACCACCCCTCTGTCTACAGATGGTTTCATTGCTAGCCATTTTCATGTAGACCTTGCATGGCAACTGCAGGTGATAATGTCGGCTCTTTCTGAATGTCTTGTTGCGTCCTTGTGCTTGACTTTGCTTGCTACAGGAGCAAGATATGATATCCCATCTCTGTGAAGCAATGCGAAAAAATGGCAATGAGCTCGTCTCGTCTGCTTGCAACAGCAGCGCTCGTACGCGTCAAGGAAGAGGGGGAGAAAATGCAAGCATCCTAATGCGCTCTTGACACGGCAATGATGATTGGCTTAATCCCTCTTCGATTCGTAGGATTATTAAACATACTACATCTGTTCTAAAATGTAAACCCTTTTAGCAAGTTAAACTAGCTAGCTAAAAAGGTTTACATTGTGAAATGGAGGGAGTAGGAAATAGGAAAACGTTTGATTAGACTTTGAATCCTACATGAAATTTTCGTCAAAGAAGTGTTTAAATCACGGGAAAAATAAAGTAATTGTAACATGTGGTTTGTGCGGATGAAAAGTTTCTTTCAAAACATAGTGCAATGCATTCATATAGGAAAATTCCTAAAATCAAACAACACACATAAGACGAAGGATTAAAATCCTTCAAAATTCTTATGGGGATTTCTTTGAATCAAAGGAGCTTAGTGTGAATTACCATCTACTAATTTCTGTAAGTGCCACGCTGATTCTACTGTGACAAGTGCAGCTATGCCAATTGAGAGAGGCTGAAGAGCAACTTCAAATCAGGAGGGCCGTTACGTTTGGAAACTACCCAAAGCTAGCTAGAGAGATGATGTACAGAGGGACGGGCAGCATCCAGCTGAGATTAACCTCTAACGCAAAACCATCCACGAGGGAAAATCCATCACTACATCTCCTTTTTCGCCTATATATCCTTCTTCACATGTCAAATCTACACGACAGAGATATCAGTCAATTCAGGTCGCACAACAATGTTCAGGCAGCCCGCCCCGCCCACCCCAACCCAAGTTCCATCACCAGAACAGATCCATGACCACGACACGCCGCCGCACCGCATTAGCTATTTCATGTTGGGCTTGGGCGAGTAACGGAACGGGGAGGCGCGGGGGCCGTCGGACATGCTCCTCATCGGCTGCTGCCCCCCGTTGGCCCGCGCGAACGAGCCGTGCACCTTGAGGCTATGGCTGCTCCGGCTGTTCATGCTGCTCGAGTGCGCCATCCGCTCGGCCTGCATCGATTGGTAGAAGTAGGAGGAGCTCGCCATGTCCTTGAGGTTCAGTAGCGGCTTGAGAGCTTCCACCACCTGGCTCATCAGCGGCCGGGCCTTGGGGTCCCGGCTCAGGCACGCGCGCGCCAACTGCGCCGCCTTCTGGGCGCCTTTCACCGAGAAGTTGCCCTCCAGCCGAGGGTCGACTAGCTTGTAGAAGCGCTGCCGCTCTCCTAGGAGGGGCCGTGCCCACTCCACGAGGTTGTGCTCGCCGTTTGGGCGGTTCTTGTCCATCGACCGGCGCCCTGACATCATCTCCAGCAGCACCACGCCGAAGCTGTACACGTCGCTCTTTGATGTCAGATGACCTAAAAAGTTGGGCAAGAAATTTATGAGATCGAGTAAACATTACAACAAACATTGCATAACTAAATAATGGAGGAAAAACAACACATCGGAACTATGATTGCAACAGCATTCCAGTATCTAGTACGAACACTGCCTTTTAATTTTGGCACGATTAGCAGTGCATTGTGATTTTTTCAAGAAATCTACTATTAGCTGAAGCTTGGTATAATACCATGAAACTGGTCGAACCATATCCATGACATTCACCACTATTATCACAATGTCATACAACAACATTATTTCCATATACTCCGTATTTAAGTACATCAACCTACGCAAGCACTTTCACCACACCTAACTGGTTTCCGTAAGTATCTTTCACTCTTTCAGAGTTGGCAAGTTATGTCCAGAATGAAGAACTTACCTGTCATGACATACTCTGGAGCTGCATACCCATAGGTCCCCATTACTCGAGTAGACACATGAGTTTTGTCACCTACAGGGCCATCTTTAGCAAGCCCAAAATCTGAGAGCTTTGCATTGTATTCCTGCAAGAGCACATGTAAAACATATGAAATTAAGAAGATGCAACTACACAAGTCATGTGATCCACAATGCAAGATCCAATTACTGGATTCAATACTTACCGCATCTAATAGTATATTAGATGTTTTAAAATCGCGATAAATGACTGGTCTTTCTGCTTCTTCATGAAGGAAGGAAAGGCCCTGTGCTGCCCCAAGAGCAACCTTCATTCTGATGGACCATGGGAGAGGAAGAGATCCTACAGATGAAACATAATTCATGTAAGCTTCAAATTTAATGGTTTCCAACTGAGATGGAATGAGCAAACGCTTGCTCTAATATGACAAACAAAAAGGGAAAAAGGTTTACACAGATTTAATGGTTCAGTACATACTTCTGAATAGATGATTATCCAAAGATCCACGTGGCATAAATTCATATACCAGCAATCTCTGGTCATCTTCAACACAATATCCAATTAATCTGACCAAGTTGGGGTGGTGAAGGTTACCAAGGAAATCAACTTCTGCCTGCAAAGAGTGACACAACATAGAACATGGGGCAGAGTTATTGTGAATCATAATGAAAATAGATAGCAAAAATGATAAAAATAAATACAGCTTGAAGTAACAAAGCACACACCACCCATTCTTTGTGCCCTTGAAGACCATCATGATTGAGTGTCTTCACAGCAACTGTAAGACCTGTACCGGGTTTCACAGGCGCGGTTCCGTTCTCTTCAATCCACCCTTTGAACACACACCCAAAACCCCCTTCACCAAGAAGACTCTCGGGCCTGAAGTTCCGTGTGGCACATTTTAGGTCATTGAATGCAAACTTGCGCAATTTAGAGGACACCTTTATTTCTTCCCCAGCTTTAGATGCTGATGAACTGCTCTCGGCATTACTAGTAGATGTCGAGCCTGAGACTACTGATGCAACTGGTTGGTTCCTGCTACCATTTTCTGTCGACTTTTCTGCTGTTCCATGAAATGGATAAAGTTTTAGTAAACCATAATATTACAAGAATTGTTCGTACAATAACAAAATTAAGAAATATAATTGCAATCTACACAACAAAGTGTGACACACCAAAGTGTAAGTTTAATTATGGGGCATGGACAACACAACCTACACACAAGTAGCTCACACGGTATTACCAATCCCCCTCAAAGATATTTTACGGTGCTTGGGAGTCACAAGATCTGTTCATCACCAATGGCCTAGGGTAAGAGGTACTTGTAAAAAGCTATTTATGTATGGGACAGGTACTAACATCAAAATAAAATGATATTTTAGCAATATAACTCATACCCACAAATATGAAACATAGTAACCAAAGTAAACGCACATAGTTTCTTGCAGTTTGACACAAGAGTAGCTAAACGGCATTATTGGCGTGTACAAAAAGCTAGCAGACACAAATTAACGTCCTTGCCGCTTGCTGTGGTTATCCACGCTCTTTTGAATTGGAAAGAATTATAATTTCTGCCAGCTTGACAGATCCAAGGGAAGCAAGAGGAGGTAGTAACATGGGGATGTTGACTGGAGGTACCTGGTAGTACCTTTCAAGCATTGTAAATATCTCTCTCCTAAATAAATACCTAGCTGAATAGTCAACAATTTTTAGATACTTCCAATTAAGAAACAGAACTAGGTTTCTCTCAAGGAGGATAAGGAAAGAATGGCTTCTTTTATCTTGCTTCACTGCGAGCAGTAGCACCTGTCAAAGGTGGTTTTAAGGATTATAAGTTAATATACATGACAGACATTACACTGCCAACTGGAGACCTTTTTCATATCTTTCCATCCGTTTTAGTAATGATTTTCTTTCCAAGATATGTAATATCGTATCCTTAAATGAAAATTCAGTAGCTGACTAGACTCATTATCCCTATTTCTTCCTGTGCCGTGTGTGTTTCTTCATGCCTAAAATTCGATTAACGGTGATTTAGGTATCAGAATTGTTGCTTTCAAACAATCAGAGTATTGTCAACTTTGGATTATAAACTACATAAAGAGGTCCTCGGTAGGCCCATATCATAAACTACTGGTGTGCACAAGTCCATATAACTAACTAGATTTCAGAGGAGTACAAATCACATCATACGAATTCAGAAGTAGACTCAAATTATATATATGCGATCTAACCAAGCACTGTTTCTTAGTCAACTAGTTGACACCAGTTAAAACAAAAGAGGTCCATAAGGCAGCTACGTTGATCTCTCGCATATTTTAAACTATCCATCTCCATCTATGGATGCAGCAAAACAGTCTCGATGAATCTAATTTGACAAAGTGTAAAGGATACTTTTTAAATTTTAGTATATCACAATCACACCTGATGATATAACAATAACATTATCAAAATAAGTGAGGTGGCTGAGTATAACATATCAAATTCTCAACAGCCACTGTACATCACAGATGCCAGTGACACTTTTACGTGTGCGCATTCTTGTTCAACTTGTACATTATTTAGTGTGACCTCTATGGAGCAAATTGCCACATCTATTCTAAAAATAGATACACATGAAACCACTCACACCACTGGTGCCACATGGACACTTGCTCCTTCAGAATTCCATCCTCCAATTTCACATTAATTAGGTGATGATAATGTGAACCGCGGCTGAGCTAGAAATACGGCGCTCAATGTTCGGTAGGATTTGCCAACTAATTGGTGATTTTGTCGGTTTGTTATTCTAGTGGATAGTACATTTCAAAAACTCATTGCTCGACGACATGGATATGCGCAAAGAGTAGTGTCCCCAGCCGCGCACACACCTAGTTCACTCAGCTCTCCAGCAATTTAAACAAGTTGTTACAGTTGTACATTTCAACATTCGTGGCTGGACGTGTGTAAACGAACTCAAGCAAGCAAACACAAGTTCACTCATTATGATCCAGCAATAATAAGCCAAATAACATAACTACCAAACCACACGCATCCTCATCATTAACCATCTACTAACAAACTAGCAGCACAATCAAGACCAAAGAACGGCACGCGTGCGTGACGTCAAATCTGAGCATCCAAAACGAGAAAGAAATGGAAAGAGACATTACCGCCGTGCGTGCTGGCGCTGCTGGTGGAGGTGTCGACCTTGGACCGCGGGCAGCTCCCCGTGGGCCACAGCCGGATGCAGCACCCGGTGGCGACGCTGGCGTTGTCGTCGTCCCCGCCGCCCTTCCGGGGGAGGCCCTTCCGGGAGCGCCTGCTGCGGCGGCACCACCCCCACCTCTCCCGCTCCTCCTCGCCGGAGCTCTCCCAGCCGTCGAACTGGCCCAGCTCCGGCGGCGCGAGCCCCATGGCCGAGCTGCTAGCTCCCTCCCTCGCAACACAGAGATCCCGCCAAATCGGTCCGAACCAGCTGACTCCCCTGCACGAGCGCCACCAGATCGGCCTCAGAGAGCAGCAAACACCCACCTCCCACTCCACGAACCCCCGCCACCTGACCTAAGCACACACACAACCCCTGAAAGGCTGAAACCGAGCCGAATCCCGTCAAATCACACCCAACTCCAAGCACCAACCGACCACCCACGCCGAACCATCGCGTCCCCGGCTCCCGGTAAACCACCACCACCCCCGCCCCCACGGAGCCGAGCGCAGGCCCGCCGCATGAGGAGGCAAGCGCACACCTACCGAGCAACCGAAGCGGTGGGCAGCACCGGATCCCCGGGACGCGGCGGCGCTCCTCTCCGGCGGCGGCGGCGGCGGGAGCAGTGAGAGGGATGATGGAGGGAGTGGGGAATGAATAATAATAAGCGAGAGAATAATTGGATGGATTGCGCAGAGAGAGAGGGAGGGAGAGGGACAGGGCAGCGGGGGAAAAGCACAAATGTTCCTCGCTCGCTCGCTCTTTTCTTCTGCCTTTCCCGAGCACGTGGCCGCCTTTTCCAGCGTGCGCGCCGCGGGCTGACGTGGCCGACGACGTGGCTGGCTGACCGGTCTTCGGTAACGGAACGGATTACGGATGGTTCTCTTCCTCTTGCTTGCTTGCTTGGTCTCTCCTGATGGAAAAGTTTTTGAATTCTGAAGGGGGGAACAACTGCTAGCTTCTTTTCCATAACCAAGCATCATAGCAATTTACAACATGTTTTTCCCTCACATTTATTGTTGCCGTAAAAGTAGCATGCACTTAAAAAAACTGCTAATTTGACACGCGGAGAGCTTGTTCGCTCGTTGCGCCCACGGTTAAAACGGCATTACACACGCTATATATTGGACGTAGCCACCCGCCCGGAATCTTCCATTCCCCACCGCTCGCACCGCCGCTCGATTCCACCGCTCCCCTCCTCCCAACCTTCACCACTCCGGGATGCCTCAGCGCCACCGCGGCCCCCCTTCAGCAACTCCAGCTACCGCGGCATGCCCGCGACCGTCGGGGGTCTTATACGCCGAGATACGCCCCGGCGACTATCGCCTGTCGCTAGGCACGTACGAGATGAGTAGACGATACACGAGGCGGCCCGCGCGTACGACGCAGCGACGTGTCGGCTCGGGTTGTCTTGCCGCAACATGAATTTTTACGATGTATGGACCTGCGAGCAGGCGCAGGACCTCGCTCCTCCGCCGCGTCTCATCACACGAGAATACATGCAGTGCCACCCTAGCAGGAGCGCCGCCTCCTCATATGTGAGGCGGACAAGAGCGCCATGGCAGCATGGAGGGAGCAACCAAGACGTGATAGACGAGCAAGAGTTTTAGGCGCAGAGGAGTGCCGAGAGGGAGGTGAACTATGCTTGTCGCTGATGAAGTATGCAATATATATTATTTTCAGTCTAATTTATTTGCTCATTTTGCTCGGTAGACTTTATGCATGTTGGTTCTCTATGTATATAGAAATTTTAGGTGTAAAAAAAAAGTCGTATGCTGAGCTATAGAAATATAGCAAAATTATGGACACATAATAGGAAAAATATTGGGTTGTAGTTGTCAGATTTTTTTCTTTTTTGCGTAGCTTAAAATATAAAAAAAATATTAACGAAATTTCTTGCGTACACACATAATGTGTATATATAGTGTACGAAAATTCTGAATTTTGGGGTACATTCTTCTCAAAACAGTCGGTCGGTTTGACTGAGGCAGCACGTACACATGGACTCTGACATGACATGTGCACCGGCCAAGAAACTTCATATATGCTGTATTTGTTTTGACTGGCCGTGCCGCCATTCGGCCATTAGACCAAGTCAAGACTCTTCTGCGAGAAGAAATACGAACGAGCGCTCACATGTCACGCAAGATGACCACAAAGCACCGTCAGAACGTGTACGTTGTTAGCTCATCGTCGCACATGTCACCTATGCTTACGCCGTAAATCACGGCCTTTTAGCAGCTTTAATTATACTAATAATGCCAAGTAGCTGTCGCATCTAGTAGCTCTAGCATGTCAGTTAGTTAATCCCTCAGGCGCGTATATTTGCTTCTTTGAGAAAAACTAACTATCAACAAAAAATAAACACACCGGCGTTCTGCACAAACACATGGCTTGTAAAATGTAAGTTTGGACGCTGGAGTGCGGACAAAGGGCTCCAGAGAGCCTAATACAATTCGAAATGTCACATTTTCAAGTTACAAAGAAAATCATATTTTTTTGTATCTAGTCGATGATGTATATTACAATACTGCCAAATTTCAATGCAAAATTCGTTGTATTTTGAGTTATAAAAAAAGATAAAATCTGATAAAAGTACGAGTTTATAAAATGTGCATTATTCACAATACTCATGCCTACATTTTTTCCCTTTTTGTGTAGGCATGAATACAAGGTATTTTGAATTGGAGGTTTTGCATGCTTATAATATAGCATTGACTACACACATATTTCAAAAAAAAATTAACTATTTATGTTTCTAAAATAAATTTCTATATAAAGCTCGAGCTCCATTTTGGGTTTCCGCGAACATCTAGAGAAATTTTGTGGAAGTACTAGTATGCCGCCTCGTCCAGCTTTTGAAAGGTTGTCATTCTAGAAGTCGGATACGTAAAATTTGACCATTAACTTTCACTGGAGTAGAACCTATAAATCTAAAAATTTGTTATATTATAAAATATTTTCTTACATAAATCTACTTTTTTACATGCCTTGTAAACTATTTTAATTTTATTTGTTGTAAAAAGCTATAACAGTGTTACAAAAAAAACTACATCTGAGTATCATATGTATGTGGAATTGAGGAAGTATGTACATTTTTTTCAGGTATCCAATACATACAAATCTATACCTCTTATATCTAGGTCACCCATTCATATGTATGTGGAATTGAGTCATAACATGCATTAATTATTTTCTATCAAGCTATCCGCATCACCCATTCCCTTAGCCAACCAAATATCCAGGTCACCCCACTAATATTCATTAAAACAAAATAAATAAATTGCATGCAACATATCCATGTTATTTACTTTTCATCATCCAATTGTCCATGTCATCTATTTTTATTATCAAATACAAAACAAAAATCACTGTCTGGATGTAGGAATTGGGGCTTGGAATCAGGGAATCTGGAATTAGGAACAAATTCCACGGTTTGGACTGGTTAGGGAATTTAGGCTTGGAAAATCATGCCAATTCCGAGCGCAGCCCCGCCTGTGTCCCACTCGACCCAATCTTTCCGAGCCTGGAGCCTGGGAAAGGCCTGGAAACGGGGCGAGCGAGCTCGCCTTGCGAAACGTCATCCTCCACCCGACCCGACCTCGCTCGAGAAACAGAAGGCGATCTGGCGAGGCGGCTCCGGAGCTCTTCCTCCCTCCCACCGGCCTCCTCCATGCTCCTCCATCCGCCCTTCACCCCTGTCCTCCCTCTTCGTTTCTCTGCTCGTTGTCCGCCCGAACCCTAGATCTACGGCGGGAGGGGACATGGTTGCGGTGGCGGCAGGGGCCCTCTTCTCTATCGCTGGGCGGCGGAAGCAGCAGAGGCACCCTCTTCTCTGGCACAGGGCGGCAGAGGCGCCAGGGCAGCTGGGCGGCGGGGGAATGGGCGGCAGGAGGCTGAAGCTCATAGGACTCGTGTTGTTTCCCGTATCGTAAGACATGAATCAAGCAAATATGCCCTGAAAATCCTGTTTCGCAAGAAAATCTTGTTTTTGTAGCTGACTAGCTGTCGACACCCGGAGGAGCAAACAAGTAGGAAACCCAAAAAGTGATGTGATTGAGTTCCAGTTCTGGCCGCCCGATTCATTTGTCTTTGCTGCCATTGCTTCTAGCACATAGAACTAGATGTATTACATCATCTGTCGTTGCAAGTGGTGTGAGAAATTTGGGTACACTATGTGATATGAATGATACAAATTTGGCTACACCTGCTTGCTATGGTTCAATTATATTTTGAGTTGATCAGCGGGTATAAAGAATTACCTCGACTGAGTTTTCACAATGGTGTTATTTTTCTGACTTGATTTCGAAATTTTTAATTTTATTATGTGTGTAAAATAATATATCAATATTCAAATATACATATACAATTTTTTTATGTACGTGACAAGTTTTATGTTGTCCAAACTAAACAAATATGCAATTCCATATTTTATACATCCAAACGGGAATTGGAATCATGTGCTACCTTTGATTCCAACCATAAATTCCACTTACAACAAAACAGTGGAATTTGAATTGGAGCCCAATTCATTTCCATCTAGGAACTGGAATTGCTAGCACAATTCAATTCTTAGAAAACTTTCCTACATCCAAACACAGTGGTCAACTAATTTTACCTTTCAACATTTATGATACGTTATATATTTCTTTTAACAAATTCATATTCATGGGTCTTATATCTCTTTGTTTGCATAGTAAAAAAAAAGATTCCAGCCGCACTGCGCGGGGTACGTTTCTAGTATTGAAGAAAGATGATAACAAAAATAGACGGCTTCAAAGTTTGACCCACTTGTATTCATATACGAAAATAAACTGCTAGTGCGAAAGAGTGGTAGAATGTTTTGACATAAGAATGGAATTTTCACTTTGAGAGTGCTTGGAAAATGATTGGACAAACTAAAGTAGGCGGCGCTTTTATTCGTCAGCAACACTATCTCTTTACAAAAATATTTTATGTTCTTTCCTTTTCCTCTTCTCCCATAACCACCTACTGACCTACTATATGCTATTTCACCCTACAAAATCCTGGGTGCTATGATTATTTACCCAAAAGAACCTATATGCAAAAATTATGTACGAGGTCACATGGAGTGCTTGGGTTTGCGGTCCCTTGCCGTCCATGACGAATGTCACAATCTATGAAACATCGTTGAACACCTCCGCTCCCTTGGCAACCTTGATGAAGACATCCTCCAAGGTAGTGTCAACGAGGCCCCAGGCATGTATGCTGAACATGGTTTTCGCAATCTCAACTGCATGAAAAACGTCGTCTATTCTCACCTCCTGCTTCGGTAGCTCAAACTTATGTGTTCCAGAAAGATTGTAAATCTTGTTTGCACTTGGCGACAGGCGACGCACTAGCCGGTCAACTTCCGACTCTTGTTCTGGAGATGTTGTCACTGTGAATATGTATGCACCCCCGTATCTTGCCTTTAGCTGTATTGCATGGTAGTGGTAAATAACTTTTAGAAGCGTTGCTACAGTAATCTGTGTGATTCAAGAAGGTAACCTACCTCTTTAGGGTTTCCGAGGCACTGGAACTCGCCATCAACAAATATGCCAACTCGATCACAAAGTACTTCTGCCTCCTCCATCGAGTGTGCTGTCAGATACATTTGATCAGACAATATCCATTGTTATTTTCAGACGCAGTAAAAGTGGTGAACTGGAAGGTAGGATTTAGATGGATGAATGAACAGGGAAAACATAGCCATAGTTACTTGTGAGAACAATTGCACGGTTTCTCTTGGCCTCCTTCACAACGTTCCACAGGTTATTTCTTGATGCCGGATCTAGACCTGTGCTGGGCTCATCCATGTAGACAACCTAAGGAATGTTTCCTTCAGTTTCGTAACCAATTTGTGATTGAATTTCTACAAGTGTTAAATTTTGAAACATGAGAACGAGAAGAATACTTTGGGGTCTCCGATTAATGATATTGCCACACTGAGCCTTCTTTTCATGCCTCCGCTGTACATTCCCACTTGCTCATCACCAACACCACCATGAGACAGATTTACACTTTTCAGAGAATCATCAACAGCCTGATAGTGGAAGAGAATTCAATGTGTTTAAATGTGGCCACTGATACTGAACATACATCGAGATGCAGAATAGTATGACTGATGAGTGAAGAAACAGTAGTTCGAATTCTCCAACAGTAATATGCAAATACCAGACTCAAACAAAGTTGCACAGATTATAGTACCTTCACTAATGCAGCACCTTTAAGATTCTTCAACCTAGCATAAAAGAGTAGATGCTCTTTTCCCGTCAATGTTTCCCAAAGTAAGCTGCAGTTTAGAGACAACACGAATTAACATGAGAAGACAATCTTGTTTGGGAAAGAAGGCGCCTGGCCTGGCCTGGCCAGATAAGATTTTAGTTCCAGTAATTACTCATGCTGGGGGCACACGCCCATATTTGTATATATGCCATCCATGTCCATATTTATATCCATTCCATGGGCATAAGCAATACCAGATGTAGGTCTAGTAAGCCCAACCATCTGAGAAAACATCAGACAAAAGTTAATCAGTGTATGTCATACTTTATGCAACTTCCATAAAAAATGCTACCGCATACTGTTTCAGTACCATACCATGCTAATGAATGATGTTTTCCCTGCACCATTTGGGCCAAGCATTCCGAAGCATTGCCCTTTTGGTAGGGCCAGAGATAATCCTCTAACAGCAATCTTGTCTGGGTTTCCGTCCCTTCCAGGATATACCTTCCTGAGGTTGTCACAGATCACAGCTTGGTTTGCGTTGCGGTCCATCAATAATTGCTCAACTACTCGTCTCTGAATAGATATCAACACATGAGTTTTAATACAAATGTGCTGTAGAAAAAGCTGGAAGTGACAAAGTATGGCAGGTAACCTACTTCTTGAGCAACATCTGCTTTCTCCATACTAATGATTACTTTAGAATCCTGTTGCGCAAGTCTAGTTTTCTGCAATGATGGTGTATGCTTCTTCTGCGAACATCTAAAGAGGAGTAAGGGGTTTCTGATGCTGCCACTAATTAAAGAGGCTCTATCCAAATAGAATGCTAACACAAGCAGCAATGCCCATTCTACAGTCATTATGATCAAGATATCACACATTCCATTGATTGGGTCTTTCAAATTTCTCCAGGTCATGCCAGTGGTTCCCATAGCACTTCCAGAAAATGCATATTGACCAAGCTCATACAATCCCCGATAGAGCGAAAATCCCGGGACAATTTCCATAACTAATATCCAACCACCTGAGTAGAAAACACAAAGTTTGTTACAGTATGGTCATAAAATGTAAATCGAATTGCAGATTACCGCTAAGCTAGCAACTTACGGGGAAAAGTTCTGTCCTCGATAAAAAATGGGAACAGAAAAGCCCCTAGTAAACCAGATCCAAATACATAGATGTAACCAATCACTGCAGCAGGACAATAAACAAGATTTGTCATTTCTAAGAAGGAAATTTGACAGATGATTACAAGTATAAGGCACTGACCTGTGGCTATCTTGACCGATGAAAAGAAACATGCAACAAAAAAGGCAAAAGTAATCTGTAAATTTATATAGACGAAGAAAAAAACAAATTGTATGCCGTAGTTGTTGACTCTGAAGAAATTGAGACCTGCACAAAACAGGGTCAATTAGGAATGCATATATTTGTTCCCCCCCAAAAGCAACTTCATGAGTAAATAGGTTATTTCAAGAATACCCATGAATAAATTGTGGAAGTTAATTACCTATCAAGTATCCAAAAATCACAAAACATGTGATATAGGAAACTGATAGAACAAAGAAATAAGCATAAGATATCATCCAGTAAGGTCCATCCTTCAGACCATGCATCTTCATCATGATTTTTAGCTTTTGTTGCTTCTCATACACCAGATATGTCAACATAACCTGGAAAGGAGAGTTAATTTGCGAGCTCCACTTATACTGTAACACGTTAAGATTTTTTTTTCACTGTACTTAAGGAATGTTACATCTAATCATACTCACTGGGAAAAGCAGTTCAACGACCCATGTGAAGAATAGCGAACTGAGAAGAGAAGAGAGATCGAGCCTATAACTTGTTCCAACTTTGGGCATCTCTTTTACATATTCAAGTAACATTTCCACCCCAGGTCCTCGGATAAATTTGAGATATGCATTGGATACCTATAGGAAATGAAGATGGAGAAGAGAAAGTTGTCAAGTTCGACGGTACACTGAAATTACTTAGAGATGAATCAATGGAAAACAAAGCACGTACGGCATTCACCAAGCGTGGAACTCGTAATGCTGCTATAAATGAATATGCAGTTTTGTCGTTATAAGTAGAGTTGTACCAAACATTTATACCAAGGCCATACTCCGTTGTGTTCAGGAAGTCATAACCTGCAAAGAGGAATGAAGCTATACAGTATAGATGGATGCAAATAAGTGTTGTCGTATGACAAAAGAACTGTTTGTACTCATGTTTGGATAGCTGGGCTCGTGCAATTGTTAATAACACGAGTAGCATTCAAAGGCAAGTTTATCAGAATAAGGTATTATGAGACTGAGTACCAGAATCCCACTGCTATGCAAACCCATTACAAATGTAAAGAAGACAAAAATAAAATGGTGCTATGATGATAGGAAGGATAACCTGCAATAAACTCGTTTGTTGTTCCTCCTTCTCGTATATAACCCTTTAATAATTCATCATTGATAACTGATGTACTGTCACGCCATAACGAAACACCTTCAACACACTGTATATCTGGTTTATTTCATGAAGATATCAGAGATGCAATCATAGCAGGCCTAAGCAAGAATCCAAATGGAAGAGGAACCTGTCTAGTTATTGTTGTAGCAAATATTTGGTACCGAGTATCCAGTACATTAGTAATTAACCAAGTAAATACAAGATTCACTTTGTTGACTAGCAACTAGTATTTTTTTTCTAACATAGCAATTAGATGGTTTTTTTCCTGTTTGTTTGTATTAAAAGTAGAAAACAAACAACAAAACATCAAAGTGAACTATGAATAATTTATGATCCAGATAACTGGATTGTAGACTTTATAGTTGAAAAGCTTCACTATAACAGATAATGGATGGTTGGTAATACAGAAAACACTGTATTCGACACAATTTTGAAAAATATTCATCATCTTGAGTTACATGTACTGTATATATGAAATGATTTGTTGTATAAATTATTATTGATTTACGGACATAATACACACCTACATTGCAAAAAGATCTGCAAGATCAACTTACAAATCGTTCCTGCTGCTATCTTAGTTGCTACCATCACAATAGTACCCACAACCATCGATCTATTGGCCCTATCCGTTGTTATACTCTAGACCACCATTGTGAACCACTACATTTTCTCACTAGCGCCCAGACCCTGCTAATGCTAAATGGGAGATACAAACACTATCAGGTACAGATTATTATGATATTTGCATGCAAGTATGTTTCCTAGATAATTGCACGCTTCAGTCATTTTCCATGCACAAAAGAGCATAAACTTATACTAGTTGTCAGTGACATAAGAACCATCAAAGGCACTCGCTGTCACCCGACACTTAGAGCTATATGAGGTGCTCTGCTAGTCCAAAATGACTAGCCTTTGCATAGTTTTGAACTTCTGGGTATATCTGTATTTTCTCATCTTTTATGTTTGTCAGTCCTTTTCAAGCCTTGACTTTGTTCTATTTGTCACTGTGTGGCCTCTTTTTTTCTAATAAAAAGATGTGCATAAAGGATTCTGTCAAAGACTGAACTATTGACTATCCACATTGGGAGATCACACCCCTTTCCAAATAAATAAAATGAACTATTGACGATCCACATCGAAACACAATTCTGTCGAATGCAAATAAATTTTAATGTGGACATTGGGAGATCACATCCCTTTCGAAATACAAAACTGCAAATTCGATATCTTGTGGAAGGAAAGTTTAACTTACTTAGCTGAAGGGGTATGCCCCTAGCGTTATACGAAATGGTTTGCGACAAGTAGGGAACACACTGAGGCTGAAGCAGATATAAAGTATCTGAAGAAGAAAATGCAGGCTCTAACAATTGTGTATACCATGGCACGGTGTCTGAACCCTAAGAAAAAAAATGAAAAATCAACCCAGTCTTCCATAAACAAAACAGAAATTTAGAGAAACTTCACGGGCATCAAAGGAACTCACAACAACTATCCTGGATAGAGCATCAAGATAATCTGTCACATTAAGAGTGGGAGAGAACGCCGGAAATAGACCTCCTGCAATACCTGTCAATTGAAAAATGGTTAGTAGTCAGGAAGTAAGGCATATTGATCTTAATTATGAACAGTTGGTATGCATTGAGTTGTACTGTGACAGCACATACTTTCAGCAAATGATCGGTCCCTTCCAGTGATGAGGACACTGGCGGGGCAAGACCTGGAGTCACGGCATGAGGGATCAGGCAAATCATCAAATGGCTGGGAGAGTGTTTTGACAGCTCGGAACTCAGGCTGTGGGACCTGAATCAGGGCTGGCCACCGTGGCGGGTTGGGAATTGCGCAGCTCCAGACCTGCTCCAGTGTTGAGTATTGGACACCACACTCCCTCTTCTTGCAGATTCCATTAGTGTCGGTCTCGACACAGGCACAACCACAGTTGTACTTGGGATTATCGAGCTCTTTGTTGATGATGTTCTGGAGTACGAGAAGTAGAACGCAGACGAGGACGGGGAAGATGGTGATGCCAAAGTTTGTCTTCAGGTTCCGTTTCTGCATCGCAGTTATAAAGAGAATCAGATACTGCATTCTCCACCATAAGTTGTAAATTTTTCTTTATCGAAAAAAAAAATGGCAGGAAAAGACAAGCAGCTGCACATCTATCTGCTGAGTGGTTTTCCAGAAACATTGCGTGAAATCCAAAAACGACATCAAGATTTTCAAAAAACATATGTTGCTCCGTGCACATAATGCTGGTTCCCAGTAATCTATAAGGGATCCTGGAGAAGCTGTCAGTCCCTCCTTGGCTCTCCTAGAACAGTCGCCCACTCGCGCAACAGATCTTTACTGAACCCCACTTGAGCTAAAATTCCACAAGCGCCTCAAAACAAGCCAGATTGACGGGAAATTCCCCGCTCGACCGACCCACCCGCTGCAACTCCAAGAACCGTCCAGACATATTCACAGGCACTTGGCGGGCACACACAGAGTAACGCATCAAGAAAGTATAAGCAAAACAGACAGTAAACTACGAACAAGCGCGAGGGAGAGAAACGGAGCGTGCCTGGAGGCAGATGTTCTTGCGGAGGAGTGCGTTTGCTTGAGTCAGGAAACTCGCGGGGCGCCTCCGAGAATCCATGGGGAAGATTGCTAGGTCTGGAGCAGATAGGGGGAAAGACGGGGAAAGCAGATGGAGCTCTGCTTTGAGGCGTTAGGAGTTCGGAGGCGGTACGAAACCGATGGAAGGATTTAATTTTACCGGTTTATATACCCACAAGCTCTCGTGCTCCCGCCAAATTGTCTGCTGGCTGTCATTCCTATTTCAGCAAGGGTCTGGAGAAAATTGCATAATACCACCACATTTGAGGCAAGGGTTTCAAAAAACCACCATGTTGTCAAAAAATTGCGAAAAACCACCGGCCTGAAGTAATAGCGTTGCAGAAAACACTGATCCGTCGTTTTAAACGATTTAACAGGGAAACTGACAATGGGGTCCCATTGTCAGGATGACGTGGCGCAAATCGGTCAACGCGCGGAGAGCCCCGTTAGCGGCCGTTAACGCCGATGACTTGGTCGAGCCGGACCAGCTCGAACCTGACCGTTGCCGCATTTCTTCCCCGCACCTTCTCGCTCCCTCTCTCGCCATGGAATCCGGTGGCGGCGGCGGCGGCGGGGACGGAGAGACAAGCTCTGGTGTTCTCGGCGGGGGTGGCGCGGTCGCAAGTGGCGCAGTCGCAGGCGGCGGTGCGCAGGCGGCGGAGGGGTCCGTCGTCGAGGAGGATTGCTGTGGCAGCTCCAACCCCTCTGCACATTCGAAATACTCTTTGCTTCCCAGGGCGGCGGCGGCCGTGGCGAGGATCTGGGTGGCGAATCCGGAGCAGAGCCATCACTACAGCTCCGGCCTCGGTGGAGTTGTGTAAGTTCTTGCCCCCTCTTTCAGTTAACACATGGATTTCGAATCTAGGGTTAGGAACTACTGTTGGACCGATAACTGAATTTATTTTTACAAAATTGTAGTTTGAATGACGAGATTTGGGAGGTCAGATTCAACTTCTATGGTCTAGACAATCTGGAAAGAAAAATAGGCAGAAATGACATCACATATATGAATCTGTTAGCACTTATTGAGACACAGGGTTATGGCATCAATGATAAGATGTATTATGTGAAGGAGGAAGGATTAGGGGTGAAGGGGATGGCTTTGCTAGATGGCATGGACCAGGTGGATGAAATGGTGGAGCAGTATGAGCATAAACAGTGTTGTAGCATAACTGTTGTCAGGGGCACAGAAGAGCTAGATCCATCAGTCAATATTGCAGCAATTAGAGTTGAAGAACAGATTGCAATTTCAGAAGTTGGAGTACCAGTTGTATATTCAGTTGATAATGATGGTGTGCTTTTTGAAAGCCAGCCCAGTGCATCAGATTCAGAGTACTTGTATCTTTGTACTCAACAGAGCAATAATAAAGGGAAGCAGGTTGTGGTATCTGAAAATCTGCAGTGCTCAAATGTGTTTGACACAGATTCAGAGCATGAAGTTCTTGGTATTTCAGATGTTGAAGTACTGTCAGAGGCTTTAGTGGAATCTGATTCAGATGGAGAAGATGCAAATGCTAGGCTTACTGCATTGAAGAGGAAGAAAACTGAGGAAATGGATCACTGTGAAGGTGAAACTGATGTGGAGGACTTGTATGCTGACAGTGATTCAGATGATTCAGAAGATTGCATCCCAATTGCAACTCTGAAGAAGTTACCAGTGAAGAAAGGTCCCACCAGCAGGTCACATGGTAGCACTGCAAGTAAAAGAAAGGTTGAGTACATCTCAGGTGATGATTTCAGTGGAGAAGAACCTAACTCAGATGATGAAATCCAATTGCCCTTTGTGCTACCAAGTGGCAGGAAGTCCAGGTCAAAGAAAAGGAAGGCAAGGGTGTGGTATGATGAGCAAAGGCTGCTTCCTGAAGAACAAATGTGTTTGCAATTGTGTTTCCTAGATGTATACCAATTTAGAAGAGCTCTTGAGCAGATGCACATAGCACAACTAAGGAATTACAGATTGCACAGAAATTGCAAAGACAGAGTGATAGCTAAATGTAAAGAGGAGGGATGTCCTTTCTATTTTGTTGCTAGTCAGATAGCTGGTGAGAAGACATTCTGCATTAGGAAAATGGAGCTTCAACATACTTGTGCCCCAGTAGGTGAAGCAAAAAAGGTTAGTTGCAATTGGGTTGCCCAAAACTCTCTCCAAGCTTTTAGAATTGATCCTGGTACAAAGATAGATACTGTCATTGATACCACAAAGGAGAAATTTGGAGTGGTGCCCTCTAAGTTCATGGCATATAGGGCAACGAAGAAAGCTCTAAAAACTGTAATTGGTGATGATCTTAATCAATACACAAGGCTGAGGGATTATTTGCAGACTGTGCTAGATACAAACCCTGGAAGCAGGTGTATTGTCACTACGAAAACTTTACCTGAGCACCCTAGCCCCAATCCTAGGTTCCATGGTATGTTCATTGCTTTTGGTGCATCAGTGCAAGGATTTTTAAAAGGATGCAGACCATTCATTGGTAAGTACATTGCTTATGTTCTTTTCTTTTGTTGAGATGGACATTTGTTCATTGTTTTTTAAAAGGATGCAGACTAAATGTTCATTTCTGCAGGTTTAGATGGATGTTTCATTAAGGGTCCAACAGGGCAACAAATCTTGGCTGCCACTGGTAGAGATGGCAATGATAACATCTATCCTATAGCTTTTGGTCTTGTCGACAAAGAAGACACTGCTAGCTGGTCATGGTTTTTGACACAACTTAAATATGCAATTGGTGGGACTTCTGGAGAGTTTGGGAACTACACAATTATGTCTGACAGGCAGAAGGTAAATCATATTACTTGTCGATGTTTCATCTAAATCATATTACTTGTCGATGTTTCATCTAAATCATATTACTTGTCGATGTTTCGTATAAATCATATTAGTTGTCGATGTTTCAACAGGGATTGCTAAATGCTATCAATGCTGTATTTCCAAACTCTCCGCAAAGGTTTTGCTTAAGACACATGTATGCAAATTTTCAACTTGCTGGTTACAGAGGAGAGGAGCTCAAAAAACACATGGATGCTGCTAGCTACTCCTACACCAAAAGTGGGTTCGACAAAGCTATGCAGGCCCTGAAGGAGGATTGTGAGCCTGCATGGGAATGGCTCAGCAAAATTCCAGAGGAGTGCTGGGCTAGACATGCATTTGACACAAATTGCAAGACAGATCTGGTTGTGAACAACCTCAGTGAGGTGTTCAACAGAATGATTCTTGATGTGAGAGGAAAACCAGTGAAAACAATGTTTGAAGGGATTAGGAACAAGCTTATGGCCAGATATGAGAAGAAGAGGACCAATGCTGCTTCCTCTAGGTGGGAGATCACACCCACACACTCTGAAAAGCTAGAAGAGCTGAAGAAATGGTCCAGGGCATGCAAAGCACAGAAATCTCATGGTGATTTGTGGCAAGTTACAAGCAGTTTACAGAATGTGTATGCTGTTGACCTCTCCAAGAGAACATGTCAATGCAGGAAATGGGATGTGACTGGATTGCCTTGCCACCATGCTATATCTGCAATCTACAGATCACAGCAGTACCCTGAAGACTTTGTGGCAGATTTCTTCAAGAAATCTATGTATCTGGAAGCTTACAACCCACCAATCTTTCCAGTTCCTGGTGAAGATTTATGGACAAGGACAGACACACCAGATATTGACCCTCCTGTCTTCAAAATTGAAAAAGGAAGAGCTCAAACCAAGAGGAGGAAAGGTAGGTTTGAAGTGCCACAGCCCAAGATGACAAGCAGAATGGCAACCATTACATGTGGCAACTGCAAGCTTGTGGGCCACAGGTACACTGACTGCCAGAAGGCACTGACACCAGCATTACAGATGAGAAAGAATAAACACCAGGTACCTCAGTACAGAGTTTAATCCATTTATATTATAGCTCAGTATATATTATGATATGAAAGTCTAATCCATTTATATTTGTACTGCAGGAAAATAGAAGTCAATCTGCTACAACTGGAGTTTCTTCATCCACTTCTCAGACTACACCAACACCTACTCCAGCAACCAGGGCACAAGCAGCAGCAGCACCTACACCAACACCAGCAGCAAGGCCAGCAAGGACTACTCCTACACAAACAGCAGCATCAAGCCAAACAAGAAAAAGAAAAGAAGCACCTACTGCTCCAGCAACAACCAGGGCACCAGCTACTACGCAAGCATTCACAGCTCCCAGGAGAAACAGTGCAGGACATGGAACAGAAGCTAGTTCTAGGCCTGTCAGGTCAGTCCAACAGAGCAGTAGGCTAAAAGGATACTTCACTGCTAGCAGAATCAATGAGAAGTCAGTTGCACATCTACAAAAGGAAGGCAGATGAAGCACCTTGGTGTCTGACTTAATTCCTAATTAAACCTGTCTGTTAAACTTAAGTTATGTGATGTAATGGATCAGTAAACTACTTATTTTGTTAGCTCTTTGTCATGAAACTATTTATCATGCCAAATGTGATGTAATGGATCAGTCTGTGGTAATGCTATGCTACTGCTACTGGTATTTATCTTGCTTAATTGTCAGTGTGTGCTGTGTTTATTTGGTTCATTGTTTCTGAATCGGTACTGCTAAATGTCCAACTGGTGGTTCCCTGTTACTAGAAACCCCAAAGGTGGTGGTTCTTTGCCAAAAAACCTGAAGATCACACATGTTGCATTCAGACACACAGACATACAGAAAATTACTGCTGCATTCAGGCACACAAATATATAAAATTAACTGAACATCACACACAATAAAATGATAACAACTCAGACCTAATATTAATGGTGCATTACATCACACAAACAAATGTGTGAAACTGATTACACACAACTGATACATGAGTTCAAATAAACTACTTCACTCCAGGTTCAACTGATACATGAGTTCAAATACATAACAAATTCAAATTAAGCTGCAGCCACTCAACTAATTCACTCCAGCAAGATCTCCTTCATCTTCTTTAACTTCTGCTTGTTCACATCACCAGCTTTGAGGAGATCAGCAATGTAGTACTCTAGTTTTTTCTTCTCTGCCTTCAGAGCATCCCTCTCCTTCTCTACCTGCTCCTTCTCCTGCACTGAATCCTCCATTTGTTGCTTTGCTTTATTTTTCTCTTCAACCAACAAAGCTGTTTGCTTTATTGCTAACTCACTAACTTGCACATCCAAATCCTTCACTAGCTGTTTCTGTTTTGATGATTCTCCTTCACTAACTGCCTTCCCCAAGTCTATCTGCAGTGATTTAATTTTTGCCTCCAGCTCCTCGTTCACTTTAAGCAGATTGTAATATTTCTCAGATTCCACACATGCTAACCTTAATCTAGCAGTTATTTCTTCCTCGTGCATTTCCCATATCGTAAGCAAACACTTCTTCAGATGTGGTGGCCACTCTGGGTCAACCCAGTTGACAGTGGAACATACCTGATTGCCCTATAAAATCAGAAACAAATGGAACTGAAATATGTGCAGACAACTACAATCTAAATGGAACCAGATCACATTACTAACCGGTCTGGCACATCCGAGGAACCTCCTACCAGTGTTTTCCCCTCCGAACGCGACATACTTCATCAGTTTCTCCAAATGGTCACATTTCAGATCGGTATGCCTCTCAATGCCGCAGAAATCAGGGTCATGTAGGGTTTCTGGCACCTTCATAGCAAGAACAAAGTACAAATCGAGGGTAAATCGACAAATTTCAGCTCAATTTTGAAAAATCCCCAATCTGAAACCCTAACCCTAGCCTGAGGCATACGAAGAAGAAGGAAGCGAGAAACTCACATCGGGGTTCCCCTCGGACCACTCGCCGTCACCAATGAACAACGGTTCCTCGCTGCTGCTCGATCCATCGGTCCAGGAGGGCATGGCGACGCGGCGGAGACGGCGGCCGGAGTCGGGAGAGAGAGAGGGAGCGAGAAGGTGCGGGGAAGAAATGCGGCAACGGTCAGGTTCGAGCTGGTCCGGCTCGACCAAGTCATCGGCGTTAACGGCCGCTAACGGGGCTCTCCGCGCGTTGACCGATTTGCGCCACGTCATCCTGACAATGGGACCCCATTGTCAGTTTCCCTGTTAAATCGTTTAAAACGACGGATCAGTGTTTTCTGCAACGCTATTACTTCAGGCCGGTGGTTTTTCGCAATTTTTTGACAACATGGTGGTTTTTTGAAACCCTTGCCTCAAATGTGGTGGTATTATGCAATTTTCTCCATGGCTCTCCTAGGCTGTCAGTCCCTCCTTGGCTCTCCTAGAACAGTCGCCCACTCGCGCAACAGATCTTTACTGAACCCCACTTGAGCTAAAATTCCACAAGCGCCTCAAAACAAGCCAGATTGACGGGAAATTCCCCGCTCGACCGACCCACCCGCTGCAACTCCAAGAACCGTCCAGACATATTCACAGGCACTTGGCGGGCACACACAGAGTAACGCATCAAGAAAGTATAAGCAAAACAGACAGTAAACTACGAACAAGCGCGAGGGAGAGAAACGGAGCGTGCCTGGAGGCAGATGTTCTTGCGGAGGAGTGCGTTTGCTTGAGTCAGGAAACTCGCGGGGCGCCTCCGAGAATCCATGGGGAAGATTGCTAGGTCTGGAGCAGATAGGGGGAAAGACGGGGAAAGCAGATGGAGCTCTGCTTTGAGGCGTTAGGAGTTCGGAGGCGGTACGAAACCGATGGAAGGATTTAATTTTACCGGTTTATATACCCACAAGCTCTCGTGCTCCCGCCAAATTGTCTGCTGGCTGTCATTCCTATTTCAGCAAGGGTCTGCATGAGATTTGAATGGATAATCTTCGAAAAACTTAATCGTGAGAGTCTGCAGAAAAATAGTAAGGTGAAAAGACGTCAGATTTATATACATATATGAAATTATACTATGAGCCCCCTTACCTTTGAGATTTCAGGAAGAGCAAGGATGATGAGAATGTGTAGGTGAGGCAAAGGACTTTGGTTACTTGGTTGCAGGGCCAGACACCTGAGTTTAAATTCTCACAGACTCGAATTTAGATTCCAATTTATTTTCAAGGATCAGGCTCTCCATGTAGATGTACAATTTGTCCTTGAGGATCAATCTCTCCGTTACTCGTACAATTTATCCTTGATGCACCAGGTTTGGTGTGTTACCGAAATTAAAATCTCGATACTCTTACTAAATGGTTGTGTGCACCTCTAATTATTGTAGAGGCGGGGAAGTGAAACTTTCTCCAAATTTTAATATCTCACGTCGCTTCTAGGTGGTAGCACGGGTGAAACCCCCACCGCCCCCGGAAGAAGCAAACGAGTCAAACCTTGGGCTGGCATGGGCATCGTCACATCTCCCCTCGTGTGAACCGTTTTTTATGCATCTACTGCCATCGTCATTGGGAACGGGGCTAACATGTGAACCGTCTTTTATGCATCCATTGTACAACCCCTGGCTCCGCCTATTCGAGCTCTCGTGCGACCTGTAGTGGTCACGCCGCGCTATGTGAAAGACGGTATCGCCAAGAGCAGGTGGGCACGGGACATTGCCGAGGTCCTTCTGGTGGAGGTCGTGGCCTAGTACATCACACTCTGGCTTGCGGTTCAGTAGGTTCAGATCCGAAGCGGCCAGGACATTTTTTTGGGTGGAAGTGGAACGTGAATGGGAGCTTCTCCTCCTGCTTCTTCCTACCACATCATGTTCGAAGGGACAACTCCATTGCGCCAAGCCTCGCTGGTCTGGAATTCGTTTGCCCCTTTTTAAGTACAAGTTCCATGCTTGGCTTCCTCTCCATGGAAGATGTTGGTCGGCAGACGAAATGCGTCGGCATGGCCTGTAATTGCACGACGTTCCCGTTACGCTCCATCCATGATGAAACCCTGGATCATCTGCTCCTTCAATGCCCGTTCTCCAGAGCCATCTGGTTTCGGCTGCTTCGGCATAGGGTTGCTCATCCCTGATGCCTTCACCCAATGACACACTTGCTGATTGGTGGACATAAGTGGTCTCTCTTCATTCCTGATCAAGGAGAGTTGCACCGTCAACTCCTTCGTCCGGCTAGTGCTTCGTTCCCTTTGGCTTGAGCGTAGTGCTAGGGTGTTTGACAGGGCTGTTAAAAAGACTCACCCTCTCCTTGAGATTGTTGACAGCGAGTGCCTTTCCTAGGTTAGATGGAGAAGTGACTAGTGCGGGAGATCGAGTTGGCTTGGCCTGTCCAAATCGTCATTCTAAAGTGACGAGTTGCTTTGTGTTTTTTTTTTTTTGGTGGTTCCTTTCTGTCTGGTGTAACTTTGAGACCTTCCCTCCTCTTTCAAGCTTAATACACAGACATGTAGATCTCCTGCTGGTTCTTGGCAAAAAAAAAACCCCTCGACGGAGAGCGAAATTAAAGCTTCGGAATCTCGCTTAATTGAATCTCCGGCTCCAGGTAGAATTTCCAGGCATTCTGTATATGAACCCCTTCAGGGCTTATTGCTATTGACTCGATAATCCCCATAGGGCGCGGTCAGCGAGAGTTCATTATTGGGGACAGAAAAACTGGCAAAACAGTAGTAGCCACAAATACAATTCGAAAGACAAAAGGGAAATATGTAAGAAGAACGAGAGTGAAAGAAAATGCAAGTGAAAGAGAATTGTAGGCTTATTTACTAAAAACGGTGGTTCTCGCCTCCCTGTGCCCAAAGCTTCTCTCATGTCCTCCTTTGCAAGGACCTCCATCCTAGTGTGACGTGTGGCCCTAGATGGTGTAGCGTGTGATGGAGCCTGAAAACCGGGGACAACGACCACACAATTTGTTTGTGGTGGCATGGGTGAGGTGGCTAAGAGGGAAGAACGACAACCGCTTGTAGATCTGGGCGTCGTCGGCTGCGATGATAGGCATGATGGTTGCGAGAGAATTGATGCAATCTACGACATCGATGGTAACTCATCATAAGGATGTGTCCCGATCTGAGGAAGGGTACGAGTGTACGACATCTTCATGGTACTTGGGCCTACAGAATGAGCTTAGTGTGGGGCCATGTACAAGTGGAAAACATTAAAGATTGTTTTTGAAGGGGAACCATTTTTTCAATCTTTTTGAAGGGGAACCATTTTTTCAAAAGTGTATGGCATGTCGATCGTGAGGACAACTAGATTCTGCTAAAGGGGCCCTTAATGTAGGTTTTGGCGATTCATTCTTGGTCAACAACAAGCTCTCTTTTTTGTTTTGGCTATGTGGCGTTGATCACGTTGTAATTGTGTGCGAGAAATTTTTGGAAGCCCAACATTCATACTGAATACACACTGACATGTCATGAATGAGATGTGTCATGTTCCATGGTTCTCGACTTCTCGTGCATGTGGTCATGCATTTTAGTTGCCAAGTGGTCTAGAACACGTTGCGTAGATGACTATGGGCATATGCGTGTGTATTCGACATGCCAAGGTTAGATGGAATGAAGGTGGTGGTCAAACGGATGCGACAACTGATACCCACAAGTATAGGGGATCGTTGAAATCTTCGATGTGTAAGTAAAGTATCGATCCCACGAGGAGTAGAAGGTATAAGTGTTTATCCTTTCAAATAAGAGTGTCACTATTCTTATTATCTATGCACTAGACAAAGTAAAATGATGCAAGTGTTTTGGGTTTTTGGTGTAGAGTTTGCAAATAAAGTAAAAGCTGAAAATAAAGTATGACAAGTGAAAGCTCTTAGAAAGCCCAATCCTCTATGCAGCAAGAGGACAAGCTCAAGTGTGTGTTTCTTATGTGTGGAAAACGTTCCCAAGGGCTAAATGAATTTCATGGCATAGATATTTCTAGAACAACAAGGTAAATATTTTGTCAAGTTTTAATCTTCTTTGGACGGAGCCATAGTTTAGGTAAAGCTAAATAAATAGACTAAACCATCTTATGATGGATCATGTGGCCAAGTAAATGACTACACAAGAGTTATTAAGACATAAAAGTCCCACCATAGCATTACACTCTAAGGTCCCCGATATTAATCCCCTCCTAATGGAACTTCATGTATTAGATTTAGACCATAGGTTTAGTTGTCAACTCCCAGGTCCTACCCAATCCATTACATAGTGTCATCACCTCATGCATTACTCAACATATGCGTGCACTCATATATTGTACAATAAGACAATCATCAAAGATAAAGACTTGACCAAATACTCAACATATATTTAGTGAAAATCATAGCCAATCCATCCTATGCCCCCAGGAACATGAGAGAACTACTCACAACGCGAAGACATGATATGATTCAATGGTATAAGTGATACAACACAATCTGAAAATACAATCTCCCCACAAAACAATCACAAGTAACAATTCACACACATGTAGAACAGTACTTAGACAATAGCTAGGGTTCGAACAATCTCAAACTATGAGGGGGATGAAGTGGATCACGGAGATGGTGATGGAGATGGTGCTGGTCTTGACGGTGGTGTTGATGGAGACTCCGGAGGGGGGATGGAGAAGCCTTCCGGAGGTGATCCGGCGGCGTTTACCCCCTCCAATCTTCTCCGGTGGCAGCCATCTGACTCTCTGTTTCTTGGTTTCGTGTTTCTCCGCCGCCTCCTTGCGAAACTCCTCGGGGGACTATTTTTATAGACGTTTTTAGGTCAAGACGAAGCCACGGAGACGAAAACAGACGGCATCGGAGCCACGAGGGCCCAAACGGGGTGCTCCACGCGGCCAAGGAATCTGGCCGCATGGGCCCACCTCTTTTGGTCCTCGGACTTCCATTTTCTCGCTTCCTTCGCTCTTACGCTTTGTTCCTTCCAAAAAAATGAGCTCCGTGAAATCTCAGGTCATTTGGACGTTGTATGCTCCCTGAAAGTCATAAAATGGAAAAAGGAGTTTTCCGGTTCTGCAGGGTTAATTCCAAATAAAAGGGGAAAGTGTCAATTATCCCACAAAATCATTATGTAACATAAATATAACCCATATATGATGCAAATAAGTTGAAATATCAAGTAATAAAATGTAAAGTTCATGTATGCATTTTACATGCATCAACAACACATAATTGTTGAATTTTGACGGTAGTACTTCAATACCGCGACTTGAGCTCCGGGTGAAAACCCTTCGTCGTCATTCATACCTAGCAATGTCATTTTTTACATCATTATCTTGCTGAACGCATTCATGTAGTTTTCTCATTTACGCTCTTGAGAGTGGAAACTCATGATATAGTTTTTTAATAGATTCATGAGTGAGACACTTTTGTGTTATTACCTTTCTAATTAGAAGTGTTACTTTTGGACAAGCTTCTCACCGCCTGTGTGTTGAGTCTGTTGACAGGGCGGTCGGTAGTTGGTATTGTTGTTGGTTACTTTGTGTCTTAAGACGTGGGATTTTATTTTCTTCTTAATAATTAAACTTTCTATATGTTTTGATTTGCTTTTTTGAGAGGTTGGGTGACTTTTTTATAATATAATACCTTTGTTGAAAAAAGAGTGGCAATGTCGTCTATGGTGTTGCCTTAGCTTGGCTGAGTTTTAAAAAGTAAGTCATGGCTACCGTTTACAAACTTAAACTAGTGAAAACATTGATACGTCTCAAACGTATTTATAATTTCTTATGTTCCATGCTTACATTATACCAATTGCTACATGTTTTATATACATTTTATATGGTTTTATGCATTTTATGGGACTAACCTATTAACAAGATGCCACAGTGCCAGTTCGCTGTTTTCTGCTGTTTTTGGTTTCAGAAAACCACTTAAGGAAATATTCTCGGAATTGGACAATTTTTATACCGAAGTCCCTATTTTCCTCGGAACAATACAGAACATCGAAGACGAGGCGGAGTCGGGCACCGAGGCGCCCAGATGAGGTGGGGGCGCGGCCCCACCCCTAGCCGCGCCAGCACCTCATCACGGGGCCTCGAGCCTCCGCCGCCTTCGCCCTTTCGCCTACAAATACCCCCCCGACAATACAAGACCTAAGACCCGAACACTTTTCCACAAAAAATTACGGAGCCGCCGCCGTCGTCAACCCTAGTTCGGGAGGGTTCAGAAGCTCTTCCCGGCACCCTGCCGGAGAGGGGAATCATCACCGGAGGGCTCTACATGACCATGCCCGTCTCCGGACTGATGCGTGAGTAGTTCATCCTTGGACTACGGGTCCATAGCAGTAGCTATATGGTTGTCTTCTCCTATTGTGCCATCAGCACTAAATATCGTGGTGAAAAAAAATGTGAGATATCTCTCAAATATTAAGAATTTCAGCACTAAATATTTGTTAAGAAGCAATACATGCATAACCACTTAACCAGATACAAATGTCACGTTCAAATCCATGGCACAAACATAAACATGAGACATAAATCCATGAACAAATCAACAAACTCTAAAAAACAAACTGTTTTAAACTTCTAATCATAATCGTAGGCATCAGCTTCAGATTCACTAGAAGAATCACCAGATTGCATCCCATCGTCACGAACTAAAACAGGAAGCAACAAACTTCAGTAATACCATCGGTGCATTTAGTTTCTTGTTTGAGCGTGTTGAACGGGAATCTGGCACCTAGAGGGGGGGGGGGGGGGGTGAATAGGTGCTATTACAAATTTTAACTCCTTTTCAATTTAAGCTTAACACAAAGGTAAATTCTCTAGATATGCAACTAAGGTGAATTTACCTAAATGACAAGCTAGGCAATTAAACAAGATACAAGATAAATACAAGTGCGAAACAAGCAAGTAAGGGAGTAAGGATTAGGGGAACCAAGTGAAGCACGCGGAGACGAAGATGTAATCCCGAGTTCCACCACAAGGGTGTACGTCTCGTTGGAGAGGTGTGGGTCACCACAACAGGTTGACCACAACGCCACAAAGGCTCACCTTCTTCTCCGATGAACTCAACCACAAAGGTTGCGAGTTCACCTTCCACTATTGATCCCCTTTGGGGCGGAGATCGAATCCCTTACAACAAGCTTGAGGCACACACCCACAACTTAATTGGGGGCTCTCAAGATGACCACAACAGGTCAAGGACCACAAAAGGTCAAGGCAACACCAAGAAGGCAACAATGGTGAACTAGGTTTTCCTAAAGGAAACCCTAGCCACGAAATCCCCAAGTGAATGGGGAGGAAATGCAAATCGCTTCGGTGAAGTAGTAGATCTGGGCCTTCTCCTTCAATCCTCCAAGTATCAACGAATTTGGGTGGAGGGATTGGGAGATCTTGATGATTTGAGCTTTCTTGAAGTTGAGGAGAGAGAGAGTAAGAGAGCTAGCTGTTCTTGAGGGAGTGAGGGGGGTATTTATAGCTCTGCCCAAAAACTGGCCGTTGGCTGCTTCGACCACCCGGAAATTCCGGTATAAGTCACAACCGGAAATTCCGGTGGCCCGGAATATCCGTAATATTGAAATATCCGACCAGAATATCCGCTTGGAGCCAGAACCGAAACCTCTTCTTTCCTTAGCCGTTTCTTGGGTGTCCTTCTGGGTGCACCCGGAAAATCCGGTAGACTGGAATTTCCGGGCACAATTTCCGGTTGAAGGCAGAACGCTTTCTCAACTTGACTTAGTCGTTTCTGGGGGGCTCTTCTGGGTGCACTCGGAAATTCCGGTAGACTGGAATTTCCGGGCACAATTTCCGGTTGAAGGCAGAACGCTTTCTCAACTTGACTTGGTCGTTTCTGGGGGGCTCTTCTGGGTGCACTCGGAAATTCCGGTAGACTGGAATTTTCGGGCACAATTTCCGGTTGAAGCCAGAACCACTTTCCAACAATTCCTTAGCCAATTTTTGCGAAGTTCTGGTGGACCGGAAATTCCGGCCCTGGGAATTTCCGGCTCCAATAATCCGATTCCTGGAACTTTTTCAGAGCAACTTCTTCTTTGCATTTTTGGCTTTGATGCATATGATATTTAGTCATACACTAACTGAAATACTTAGCATTAGAATTAGTATATCATTGGTATTGTTAACTAACACACAAAACACTAGGGGTTAAGAAATGTTCTTTCAATCTCCCCCTTTTTGGTGTTAGATGACAATACACAGATTTGCAATAAAAGACAATGCTATATCATGCTTATGGTAAAAAAATGGCTCCCCCTAAACATGTGCATACTTGAAAACAGCTAGACAACGGATAGCACAATAGACAAGAGCATTTTTGCAATAGAGAGCACATGATATCATAAGGAGTAATGAGACAATATACAGCCATGGTATAACTAGAGACTTGATAGAATTTCATACCTTTTGCATATAACATATGAGGTGAATACCAACACAATAGTCTTGTAGTCTCAACCATAGATAATATAGATAGCATGGGAACTGTCTCAATACACACAGAGGTTCTCACAAATAGTTCAACAAGCATAAATAGTTTGACAAACACAAATAAGATAAATGGACACAAGCGCAAATAAATGGTAGAAGCATATGCTTGTGCCCGAACCCATGCAAATCCCCGTTCCTAATAGATCAACTTCTCCCCCTTTGGCATCGAAACGCCAAAAAGGAAGAAGAGCGATGCTACGTCCCGAAGAACATCACTCGGAAGGGGTATCCTCATCATCGTCCTCATCCTCGTCATCATCATCAGAAGTAACCTCCTCATATGCCTGTCCCGTGGAGTATGAGCTGCCACCAAGATCGTTCTCAAACTGAGACCACGGAGCCATAGACCCCTGGTTCCACTGAGCATAGGAGAGAGGCGGTGTGAGCTCAGCAGGAGCGGGAGATCCAGAAATGTGATGGAGGATCATCTCTTGATTGTGGGCAGATTGACGGCGGTCCTTGTAGGCTGAGTATTGCTCCTTGCGAATGTCGATGTTCATGCAAAGGATGTTGCGTTGGAACCAATTCAGCTTCTTCACGTGCCCGGAGGTGGAGGGGGCATAAGAGGGAGTAGCAGCCCTCCGAGCATCACCCATGAACGAACCACCCCGAGTGGACCGAGAGGATGGCACACTTGGGGGCTTGGGCACAGTCCTCTTCTCATAAAGTTGCTTGAAGTCATGGACCTCCAAGTCATCATCACTAAGATCATGGTCGGGGAACTTGGACTTGATGAGCATCATGATGTATGGAGCATAGGGAATGGTGACCGTAGTGGTCATGGCATCATGCATCTCATGGTGAATGTAGTCCATCACATCCACACTCCAATCCGCACTATCATCTGTGCTCATAGCAATGGTGTGGGCATGAAGTAGCAAGTTGCAAAGGGGAGTGACCACATTATCATTGTTTCCACCACTTGGAGCAATATTCTCCCGGAGAATGCGCACAAGGACATCATACAGAGGGAGCAAGTCCTTGGAGAGACCGGGAACTCCACCCTCGCCATAGAGATGAGCGGTATCCTTCTTGTTGATGCGGTAGTTGTGGTGCATGCGGTAACCCAGAGGATTGTCACCATCAAATGAGTAACCCAATACCTTTGCAAACTCATACCAGTCAGACTCACAGTATGTCTCGCCAGTCATCCACTTGATGGTCTTCCTTGAGTCACCCTTCATCACAAGAGTGGCAAAGAACTGCAGCACGAGCTGAGAGTTGTAGTCGCAGCGGGTGACCACAAGTCTCTCCAACCCCATAGCCTTGATAAGATGGATGGCTTCAGCAAATGAGGCCTTCTTCTGTAGCGCCTGAAGGTTGTAGGGCTGCATCTTGCGGATGGGTTTCTTCAATGAGTAAAAGACGTCCTTTAGGATGTATTCTTGCTCTTTGCACCAAAAACTGCGATCATCGAGGTCATCATCCCTCGGCCTAAGGTACCAATCCCTTTGACGAAACAGAGCATAGTCAACTGCACTCATCTTTGTGTACGGCAGACGGCGAGTAGGAGGAGGAACTTCCTTTCTCTTCTTGGACTTGGGCTTGCTAGAGGAGGCAACTGCTTTCTTGGACATGGACATGCTAGAAGATGCAAGACCTTTGCCCTTAACCTTTCGAGTGACTTGCCTTGAGAGTCTTCCACTCATGGAAGGAGAAGAACTCCCACTCAAATTACCTGTGAATTTAGAATAGATGGATAGCACAAGATGAGTACACACAAGTCAGGAGAGCATACGCACATTAGGTAGGCATTTAGTTGATCACATATAGTTAAACATGAGGAAATCTGAAAATTTGCACTTTTCAGGTTCAGACCGGAAATTCCGGTTCGTGTTCAGACCGGAAATTCCGGTCTGACGGAGAACAGTGCAGTTTTGAGATTGACTCCGTCTAAAACTAGATCGATCCAACAAAATGCAAAACTAATGTATGTAGATGGCAGGGAATGGCACTAGGAGCAACCTCTACCAAGCAATTTCAAAACAAATAACTCCACATCTAGATCCAAGTGCAAGCACCTAGGGTTAGGGATAGTGGTAGTTACCCTCATCCATTGAGGACATTGCTTGGAGGAGAACGTTCCCGGGGTGGAGGAGGAGCAGATCCGGCCGAGAAAGAGGTTCCCCGGCGGTCGGAGTGCTCCGGAGGGACCTTGGAGCAGCAGGGGCGGCGGCTGGAGGAGAGGGAGTTCGGGGGTGGAAGAAGGGCACGAATGAGCCCTTCACCCCGAGCCTGCCCTTATATTTTTTAAGACAAACCGCCCGACCGGAAATTCCGGGTGTAACTTACACCGGAAATTCCGGGTCACCGGATATTCCGGTCTGAAGACAGACCGGATATTCCGACCTGCTGAACCAATCTTTCCGGTTTTCAAATGGATGACTTGTGTGCAATAAATAGAAATGTTTTCAAGATAAGAAAGGCTTGGGATAGATTTCCAAACTGTCATTGGTACACCATACCCAACTTACAACAACCAAAACGAAAATAAAGCGCCAAGTTGAGTAGGTTTCCCACATGCATGAACAAGTATGCAACAAGCATCAATAAGCTCCAAATAACACCAACTCTTCTACACGAAGAGGGCGGTGGCCGAAGCCACCATGTAGGAGCGTATGGCATGTCACCGCGAAGATATATCTTGGGTGCATAACCAATACTCGTCATTTTAGCTCACTAGTCATAAGAATGAATATAGAGATAAAAGAACACTTACTGTCGGCATAATGGGGGGAGGGATGGTCCAATGTATTAGGACCGCACTCCCCCTAAGTCCATGCCTACATCTAGACAAAATATGGTACTATCGCGTCCTTGGTGTGTGTGCAATAGATCAAGCAAGGGACCTCGAATCAATGATATTGAGCTCATTCCTCAAATAGCAAAACCTTCCTTCTTCGAGAGGTTTTGTGAAGATATCCGCCAATTGATCTCTTGTGCCCACATAAGATAAGTCAATGTCTCCTCGGGCCACATGATCTCTAATGAAGTGATGGCGGATCTCAATATGCTTGGTTCTTGAATGTTGCACCGGGTTGTATGCAATCTTGATGGTACTTTCATTGTCACATAGAAGAGGCACTTTGTCGCAATCGACACCGTACTCCTTTAAAGTCTGCCTCATCCATAGTAATTGGGTGCAACAACTTGCGGCGGCAACATACTCGGCTTCAGTGGTGGAGAGAGATATGCAGTTTTGCTTCTTAGAAGACCAACTTACCAATGACCTCCCAATAAATTGACAAGCACCGGAGGTGGACTTCCTTTCATCTTGATCTCCCGCCCAATCGGAATCCGTGTACCCGCATAGAGTGAAATGAGCATCCTTGGGGTACCACAATCCATAGGTTGGGGTATGAGCCAAATACCGAAAGATTCTCTTGACCGCCACATCATGGCTTTCTTTAGGAGCCGCTTGATATCTTGCACACACTCCTACGGCTAGTACTATATCCGGTCTAGATGCACAAAGGTAAAGAAGAGATCCAATCATCGAGCGATATACCTTTTGATCCACATCCTTACCCTTGGGGTTGAGCTCAAGGTGGCACTTGGTTTGCATTGGAGTAGAGGCACCCTTGAGCTCAAGCAACCCGAACCTCTTGAGCATGTCTTGAGTGTACTTTGCTTGGTTGATGAAAGTCCCTTCCTTCAATTGCTTGATCTCGAATCCGAGGAAGAACTTCATCTCACCCATCATGGACATCTCAAACCTATCGGTCATAAGCTTAGAGAATTCTTCGTTAAATGCTTTGTTAGTAGATCCAAATATAATATCATCCACATATAATTGACATAAGAAAAGTTCTCCATTTACTTTCTTAGTGAAAAGAGTGGGGTCGATTTCCCCAACTTGGAACCCACGGTCTACAAGTAGTTCTCTAAGGTGCTCATACCACGCACGTGGGGCTTGTTTAAGGCCATAGAGCGCCTTATCCAACTTGTAGACATGGTTCGGATATTTGGGGTCCTCAAACCCCGGAGGTTGCTTAACATAAACAAGTTCGCTTAGTGGACCATTTAGAAAAGCACTTTTAACATCCATTTGTTGCAATTTAAAGTTATGATGAGAAGCATAGGCAAGAAGTATACGAATGGACTCGAGTCGAGCCACGGGCGCGTAGGTCTCTCCAAAGTCAATGCCTTCAATTTGGGAGAAGCCTTGAGCCACCAATCTTGCTTTGTTCCTCACCACTATGCCATGCTCATCTTGCTTGTTCTTGAATATCCACTTAGTGCCGATAACATTGCGGCAATCTTTGGGTCTTTCCACTAACTTCCACACCTTGTTGCGCTTGAAGTTGTTGAGTTCATCGTGCATGGCCTCCAGCCAATCCGGATCCTCAAGCGCTTCAAACACCTTCTTTGGTTCCACCATGGAGATGTGAGCATGATGCTCACTAAAGCTTGCTAGTTGCCTTCGAGTGGAGACCTTTCTTCTTACATCTCCAAGAACCTTGTCAAGAGAGAGGGCTCTCAATTCTTGAGAGGTGCCAACTCTATTCACACGACGGACTTCGATCTCCCTTCTTGAGGTGGGAGGAATCACTTGATCATCTTGATCATTCTTGTCTCCGCCTTGACCGTTTTGATGGCCTTGATCAACCCTTGGAGTAACTTCATGAGATGAGGGAGTAGGTTGATCTTGGCCTTGTTGCGTACTGCCACCGGGAATTTCAGCAGAACCGGATATTCCGGGTTCACCCTGAACCGGAAATTCCGAGCCACCGGAATTTCCGACATCAGACTGAACCGGATTTTCCGGCTCTCCGGAAATTCCTGGAGCAGTCGAAGGTTCTTGTCCATCTTCTTGGTTGGACGTGTTGGGCACGGTGTTGTTGTCTTGGGTTCCCTGTGAGGAAGTAGCTACCACTTGCGTAGAGCTTGGTCCTTGTTGATCACCTTCATAATAGACTTCGACGGGGCGGTGAAAGCCCACCCCCATCCTTAGGATAGCATCTTGAGGTTGAACATCACCTACATCGGAAACACCAACTTGCTCCACAAGGGAGCCATTATTCTCCTCGAACGCCACACTACAAGATTCTATGACAATGCGTGAAGCCTTGTCATAGACTCTATAAGTGTGGGATTCGGCACCGTAACCAACAAATATCCCTTCAAGAGATCTAGTATGAAACTTTCCTAAGCGAGCACCTTTGATGAGATAAAAACACTTACAACCAAAGACTCGGAAGTAGGAGATATTGGGCTTGTTCCCTGTAAGCACTTCATAGGGTGTCTTCATGAGTCCTTTGCGAAAGAAGAGCCGGTTTGAAGAATGGCAAGCGGTGTTGACGGCTTCGGCCCAAAAGTTGTTTGGGGACTTAAACTCGGCCATCATCGATCTTGCCATTTCAATGAGAGTGCGGTTCTTCCTTTCGGCTACACCATTTTGTTGGGGAGTGTACGCAGCGGAATATTGATGACGAATCCCTTCTTCACTAAGGAACTCATTCAACGTATAGTTCTTGAACTCGGACCCATTGTCACTTCTAATCACCAAGATTGGGACATTGTGTTGACGTTGAGCTTCATTGGAGAAGTCGATGATTGTTTGTTGAGTCTCCATCTTCGTCTTGAAGAAGAACACCCATGTGTATCTCGAATAATCATCAACAATAACCAAGCAATATTTCTTCCCACCAAGACTAGCTTCCGGAATAGGACCAAATAGGTCAACATGGAGGAGCTCCAAAACCCTCTTTGATGAAATGATGGTTTTGCTTGGATGGGGGGAATCATGCATCTTGCCTTCAACACAAGCCCTACACATTCGATCCTTCGAGAAATAAACATGGTCTTTTAGTCCTAGGATATGGCCACCTTTTTGGAGACTTTGCAAAGTTCTCATGTTGACATGGGCTAGGCGGCGGTGCCACAACCAACCCAAGTCCGCTTTAGCGAATAGGCACATTGTATGAGAAGTGGTGACTCCGGAGAAGTCAACCACATAGAGCTCATTTTCAATGTACCCAACGAAAGCAACATTGAGAGACTTGCTCCGCAAGAGGATAACCATATCCTTTTCAAAAAGAACGGAGAAACCCAACTTAGTTAAAGAACGAACCGAGAGTAAGTTGTAACCTAGGGATTCGACAAGCAAGACATTCACAAGAGTGATGTCCGGCGCCACTACCACCTTGCCGAGTCCCATTACCTTAGACTTTGATTTGTCGCCAAATGTAACGGTTATATGATCATCATTAGGCCTCAACTCCGTTACAAGCTCCTTGCTTCCGGACATGTGACTAGTGCATCCACTGTCAATTATCCATTTCGATCCGCCGGAAACAAGGCCCTACACACAATCAATTCTTTGACTTAGGTACCCATTTTGCAATGGGTGCCTTTTGGTTAGCAACAAGGGTCTTTGGAACCCAAATAGCATACTCAATATAACCATCAAATGGACCAATGTATCTAGCATAAACATCTCCATAATAATCAACATATAGAGCATAGTTAGGGTTAGATATGCCCGCAAAGTCATCACGAGTGGGTGTGCCCCTTGTGACACTTCCACTCGCAATGTCATCTTTCTTGGCTAGAGCGGGCTTGGCCTTCTTCTTGGTCTTCTTATTCTTCTTGGCAACATAGCCTAGACCCTCTTTCCCTTTGTGGGTCACTTGCTCATGAAGAGGGGTAGCAAGTGCCTTCTTACCCTTATCAAGAGAGGTCTTGACTGTAGTTGCCATTGAAGGAACAAACTTCACCCTAGCAACATTCTCAACAACAATGGCATGGTCATTTGAAGGAGTAAAGGTGCTAGGTTTGTGAAGGTTTGACAGCCGAGTTTGAAGTTGATCATGAGACTTGGTAAGAAGATCATGTTCACTTGTCAATGCCTTGTGAGCATTGTCAAGTGACTCAAAGTCTTCCACTAGTCTAGCATGAGCAGCCACAAACTCGACCTTTTCATTTTGCACAAGTTTATTTCTAGCAAAGTAAAGATCACGATCCTTAGTTAGTTTGGCAACATCGGAGTTATGAGACTCCACAATAGTTTTAAGTTGCTCTTGGAGAAGAGCATGAGCTTCTTGTTCATCCTCTAGAGAAGATTGGAGAGATGCCTTAGCATAGGCATCTTCCCTCTCAATCTCACCTTTGAGCTCAAGCTCATCTTCAAGCTCACCTATACGACTCATGAGAGAGCCAAAGTGTTTCTTGCCAACCCCTTGCAAGTTAGTCATGAATTCATCAAAAGCAATAATTTCTTGTTTTACTTCAAGACTAACTTCATCATCAAGATCATGGGATATAGAAGTAGGAGGCAATTTTACCTCGGATGCCTTAGCCATAAGGCATCTTGCATTCTTGGTGATGTGGCTCTCATTTGGGGATGAGAAGAGTGATGAAGTGGTAGAGGTAGTGGCTATTGCGGCTACTTCACTTCGAGTGTCATCCTTGTCACTATCTTCATCATCGGAGGGATATTCCTCTTGAGTCACCAAAACAATCTTTTGGTTCTTCTTGAAGAAGGGCTTCTTCTTCATGGATACTGGCCCTTTGCCCTTGGGCTTGGCCACGAGCCTCCCCCCATGCTCTTCTCTCCTCTCCCATGGACAATCTACAACAAAATGGCCTTTGTCATCACAATTATAGCAAGTCCTCACCTTGTTACCTTGGTTCTTTCCATTGTTTGGAAACTTCCTGTCCATCCTTGCTTTGGACTTCGAGGGATTCTTCCAAAACTTATGAGCCGTAAGAGCAAGATGTTGGTTGAGTGAACCTTGGTAATGATCATGTGATAGCTCGATAGAGTCATCACAATCATCATCCTCTTCTTCTTCAACGGTGGCCTTCAAGGCTACCGATGCGTGCTTGTGCATCCCAATAGCTCTTGCTCTTGCGTCTTGAGCAATCTTCGCGGCAACCTTGTAGGCGGTCATCTCTTGCATGACTTCATTGGATGTCAATTTGGCGTAGTCGTGTCTTCCTTGTAAGGTCTTCAAGTCCGCTTCCTCAAAGGGCAAGAGAGTGCTCACAAACTTCCTCTTGATCCATTGGTCATCAACGTAGACCGCACCAAGGCTTCTAAATGTAGTAGCGATGGCCACCAACCTCCGGTACATGTCCTCATGGTTTTCACCATCCAATTTGAAGAACCCTTCCACCTCGTTACACAAGGCATCATACCGGTTCTTCTTCATGCTCTCATTACCGACAAAAATGTCAGAAAGAGCATCCCAAACTTCCTTCGCGGTGGAGAGATGTTGGATGAGAGGCATGTCCTTTTCTCCAACGGCCACTTGAAGTTGGTGGAGTGCGGTGGCGTTGAGTTGACCATCAACCACCTCTCTCCTTGTCAAGTTGGTTGGGTCATTGGCCTTGAATCCAACTTGAATGATGCGCCATAACTCCATGGAAGCACTGCAAATGTGAGACTTCATTTGAAATTGCCATTGAGAAAAATGTTGAGGTTTAAGCTTTGGGGGATCGGTTCTAATGTTGACATGAGGGTGTGGAATGGGAGGATCCGGAGAATAGGTGTGGAAGACTTCATTATATTTCTCTCCGGATGGTGGGGTTTTAGTGGAGCTAAGTGGTTCACCCTTTCCATCTTTTTCCATAGAAATACCCGGAGGCGTTTCCTTGGACTCACCCGACGATGATTCCTTGAAGGAATCACCTTTCTCCTTAGGAGATAGTGGGGTTGAGAGAGAAGCATTCGAGGTTTCCTTAGATTTCAAAATTGCTTGAAGCAATTCGTTCATCTTTAGGAATTGGGCATCCATGGATGATTTCAACAAGTTGAGATCGCCCATGGTTGCTCCCTTGGCATGCGCCTCTGCCAACTCCAACTCACGGGCTACCCTCTCGGGTTCGGATTCCGACATCGGATCACTTAGGCGGTAAAGCCCTTAAAAGTGAACCTGGCTCTGATACCAATTGAACGGGAATCCGGCACCTAGAGGGGGGGGGGGGGGGTGAATAGGTGCTATTACAAATTTTAACTCCTTTTCAATTTAAGCTTAACACAAAGGTAAATTCTCTAGATATGCAACTAAGGTGAATTTACCTAAATGACAAGCTAGGCAATTAAACAAGATACAAGATAAATACAAGTGCGAAACAAGCAAGTAAGGGAGTAAGGATTAGGGGAACCAAGTGAAGCACGCGGAGACGAAGATGTAATCCCGAGTTCCACCACAAGGGTGTACGTCTCGTTGGAGAGGTGTGGGTCACCACAACAGGTTGACCACAACGCCACAAAGGCTCACCTTCTTCTCCGATGAACTCAACCACAAAGGTTGCGAGTTCACCTTCCACTATTGATCCCCTTTGGGGCGGAGATCGAATCCCTTACAACAAGCTTGAGGCACACACCCACAACTTAATTGGGGGCTCTCAAGATGACCACAACAGGTCAAGGACCACAAAAGGTCAAGGCAACACCAAGAAGGCAACAATGGTGAACTAGGTTTTCCTAAAGGAAACCCTAGCCACGAAATCCCCAAGTGAATGGGGAGGAAATGCAAATCGCTTCGGTGAAGTAGTAGATCTGGGCCTTCTCCTTCAATCCTCCAAGTATCAACGAATTTGGGTGGAGGGATTGGGAGATCTTGATGATTTGAGCTTTCTTGAAGTTGAGGAGAGAGAGAGTAAGAGAGCTAGCTGTTCTTGAGGGAGTGAGGGGGGTATTTATAGCTCTGCCCAAAAACTGGCCGTTGGCTGCTTCGACCACCCGGAAATTCCGGTATAAGTCACAACCGGAAATTCCGGTGGCCCGGAATATCCGTAATATTGAAATATCCGACCAGAATATCCGCTTGGAGCCAGAACCGAAACCTCTTCTTTCCTTAGCCGTTTCTTGGGTGTCCTTCTGGGTGCACCCGGAAAATCCGGTAGACTGGAATTTCCGGGCACAATTTCCGGTTGAAGGCAGAACGCTTTCTCAACTTGACTTAGTCGTTTCTGGGGGGCTCTTCTGGGTGCACTCGGAAATTCCGGTAGACTGGAATTTCCGGGCACAATTTCCGGTTGAAGGCAGAACGCTTTCTCAACTTGACTTGGTCGTTTCTGGGGGGCTCTTCTGGGTGCACTCGGAAATTCCGGTAGACTGGAATTTCCGGGCACAATTTCCGGTTGAAGCCAGAACCACTTTCCAACAATTCCTTAGCCAATTTTTGCGAAGTTCTGGTGGACCGGAAATTCCGGCCCTGGGAATTTCCGGCTCCAATAATCCGATTCCTGGAACTTTTTCAGAGCAACTTCTTCTTTGCATTTTTGGCTTTGATGCATATGATATTTAGTCATACACTAACTGAAATACTTAGCATTAGAATTAGTATATCATTGGTATTGTTAACTAACACACAAAACACTAGGGGTTAAGAAATGTTCTTTCACGTGTATAAAGCTAGACCATCGGTGTACTCTGTAATCCGACCGTGAGACAAAGCAATAAAGCAAAGAGCAAGGCTCGATATGAGCATCTGGCTAAAACTTCCATTACGATAAGTACGTTGAGCAAGTAGTACTAGTTTGATCAAAGCAATAGATCAACTAGCAATCAACGTGTGCATTTCGGCGGAAGCAATTGATCGGTGGATTGAATTGTTTAGGGCGTGTTGGGCTTTGTTTTGGGTTTTACTGCTTTGGGTTTCTTTTGAGCTCACGCTATTTCCAGAATATTTTTAGCGCGCTATACGCTAACATGATTTAGCGCGATTTAGCCCGCTAATAGCGCCATTAGCTTCGTAGCATCAACTTTAGACCAAATATAGCGAAGCCTCTCCAAATAAGCTATAGCGTGCTATTTAGCGCGAAATAGCGCGCTATTTTTTTCGTTGGTATTTATGCTCGATAGTGGGTTCATGTCTCTATTTAATCTGGGGTAGTGACAGCAAGCTCTAAGATTGTAGATGTACTGTTCCTAATAGGGATAAAACAGTAGTACTTTGTCTAAGGATAATGTTATTACTTACATTACACGCTTTGCCTAATGCAATAATCTGTTGCTTGCAACTTAATACTGAAAGGGGTGCGGACGCTAACCGGAAGGTGGATTATTAGTCATAGATGCGGTTGGAACGGTCTATGTATATTGTTGTAATGCCCAAATGAATCTCACACAAGACATCATGACATTAATATATGCATCATTATGCAGCTCTTTATTCTGTCAATTGCCCAGCTGTAATTTGTTTACCCACATGTATGCCATTATTATTATTATGGAGAGACACCACTAGTGAACTGTGGACCCCGGTTCTTTTTCTTTAAACTGATAATACCACCAACTGCAAACTGTTACTTTCATTCTCTGCAAACATCATCCTCCACACATACGTTTAATCCTTTGTTACAGCAAGCCGGTGAGATTGACAACCTCACTGTTGAGTTGGGACAAAGTTTCTTGATTGTGTTGTGCAGGTTCCACCTCCCTCGTCAACTACACGCCACCAAGCAATTTCTGGCGCCATTGCAAAGGGGAGACCTTCAGACGTGTTCTCCATCTCCTACTGGTTCGATAACCTTGGTTTCATAACTAAGAGAAATTTGCTGCTGCACTACTTCACACATTGCTCTTGGGGTTTTCCAACTACACGTCCGTGAGTGCATCAAGAATTTTCTGGCGCCGTTGCCGGGGAGACCTTCAGACGTGTTCTCCATCTCCTACTGGTTCGATAACCTTGGTTTCATAACTGAGGGAAATTTGCTGCTGCACTACTTCACACCTTCCTCTTGGGGTTTTCCAACTACACACCCGTGAGTGCATCAAGAAATTTCTGGCGCCGTTGCCGAGGAGATAGGAGCACCTCTGTGTCAGCAAGTCTTGACTCCCTGCAACAACACTTTTCTGGCGTCGTTGCCGGGGAGATCAAGACACATCTGCAAGGGGAGTCTCTCACTTCCCAATTTCTTTTCTTTGTTTTTGTCTTGATTAGTTTATTTTATTTCCTGTTTTGTTTGCTATTAAATATCAAAAACACAAAAACTTAGTTACTTGCATTTTATTTACTTTGCTATTATCTTGTTTGCTTCTTATTATCAAAAACACAAAAAAATTAGCTACTTGCATTAATATTTATATTTCGGTTTGTTATTATGTCTAGTTATTTATTTGCTATCAATGTCTACTCTCTTTGAAACAAAATCTTATTGTCTAAGTGGGTTCACGGAGGAACAGAAAAATTATTATGAGGAATATCGCTTGTCTCAAAAAGGGAAATATTTATGGGAACAAATAAGTAGGTTGAATTATTTTGCTAATGACTTGTGTTCTACATATGATGAATCCTACTGTTTTAATGAATCTTTTGTGGTAGAAGGCATAAACACCTCCCATTCCAATGTGATTATAATGATAATGAAACCTTGGCTGCTTATGCCAAAGGAAACTATGACTTTGGTAAGCTTGAACAAATTGAATAATTTGTTGTTCTTAAGGGTGCCTATGAAATTGCTGTTTATATTCAAAATGATGATGCCCCTTGTAAAACTGAGAATTAAGCTATACTTGGTTATTGCCTTGAATATTATAATGCTAATCCTTATATCATTGAATTTCTTGCGAAAACTTATTCTTCAGAACAACTTGCTACCTTTCAGGAACCTGTGGAAGAAGAAACTGTTGAAACTGATAGCTCATTGGATGAAAAAGAGGAAGAGAGTGATGAACAAAAGGAGGATTTACCTCCTAATGATAGTAACTCTTTAACTCTTACATTATTTGATTACCTTCCATGCCTACCTAAGGAGGAAGAGCGCTATATTGTTGAATGTCATGATTCTATTGAAATATCTACTTTTGATAAATTTGAAAAAAGCATGTTCCTTGACTCAAATAAAATGGAAATAACAGGAATTAAAAAATGTGGTCCCTAATGTTATATATGATAATGCTTTAGATGATGGTCCTATGCTTATCAATAATCCTCTATGTATAGAAGTTATTACTTATTTATGTGAGGATAAAAATGATATAATTGTTGCTTGTGATGGTACTCTTACTCATGAGAGTCCTACTTTGTTCTTGAATTCTCCTAATTACTCCATGAAGGAGAAATTTGCTTATGTTGAGAGATACTTATGTGGTTTGCAATTGTCTCTAATTCCAAATCTTTATTGCAACCATGATCTTAAACTTGATATTGATCTTAGTAACTATTTTGAAAGAGGGAAGCATGCTAATGAATTCCAAAATAAATCTAATGATCCTCTTTATGTACCTATACTATGTAAGTTGAATGATTCTTGTGGTTATATGGTTGAGTTTATTTCTACTACTGAAAATTATTATGAGAGAGGAGAATATGGTTGTAGAAGTTTTCATGGTATTAAAACACCTCTCTATATGCTAAAAGTTTTGAATTTACTCTTGTTTTATCTTCCTAAGCTTGTCACTTTATTCTTTGTGAATCTATTTGTGTACAAGATTCCTATGCATAGGAAGTGGGTTAGACTTAAATGTGTTTTGAATTTGCTTCTTGATGCTCCTTTTGCTTTATTTTCTATCTTCATGAGAGCATCATTAGAACTATCAAGCCTAGCTAAAAGGCATTAAAGAAAGCGCTTTTGGGAGGCAACCCATTATCTTTTATTTTCAGCCTTAGTCAAGGAACATGACTACCTCTGTAACAATTCCTTTGTATATTTATTTATTGCATAAGTTGTGCCAAGTTAAGTCTCTAGTAGAAAGTTGATGCTAGAATTGGATTTCTGCGCAGAAACAGTTTTCTGCTGTCCACCGTTTAATTCGTTAGAATTCACAGAAAAATCAAAATGACCTGAGATTTTTTGTGCGTGATCCTCAGATATGAACGCAACTTTCATTAGTTTTGATTTTTCTGATTTGAGCAAGTTAAGTGACTCGAAAAAATTCGTCTTTACGGACTGTTCTGTTTTTGACAGATTCTGTCATTTATTTTGCATTGGTTATTTTGCTGTTTTTGAATGGATCTTTTTGTTCCATAAAATTACAGTGGCTGTAGCTAATGTTCAGTACCATGATAATGATTGTCTCCATGCAGAATATGAGAATTTTTGATTATGCACTAACCCTCTAATGAAGTTTACTTTGAGTTTGGTGTGGAGAAAGTTTTCAAGGATCAAGAGAGAGGATGATATGATATGATCAGGAAGATGAAAGGGCCTAAGCTTGGGGATGCCCCCGTGGGTCACCCAAGCATATTTCAAGAATACTCAAGCGTCAAAGCTTGGGGATGCCTTGGGCATCCCCTTCTTCATCAACAACTTATCAGATCATCTCTAGTGAAACTATATTTTAATTCCGCCACATCTTATGTGCTTTACTTGTAGCGTTTTTTTTTTTTTTGCTTTTGTTATTCTTGTTTTCTGAATAAAATGGATCCTAGCATTCTTGCGTCGGAGAGAGACACGCTCCGCTTTTTCATTTGAATACTCCTATTTTTCACCTATATTTGTTGAGTATTCTTCTATAGCTACTGCAATACTTTCAGCTCTTATTTTTCATGCACCTCTTGTTCAGAGCTGTTAGTTCTCATATGTTATACTCTCTTGCTTCATTGTTAAATACTTGGAGAGTTTATGTTTTAAATAAGTTGATTGGTGTTTGGTTAAGAACAGAAAATGTTAAATGTGGTAGATGGTATGATGAAATGATACATAATCTTGTAGATCATTAAATTGTGTCACTTGAATCATTGATGTTGTTTTGAGATATTAATATGCTTAATGGTAAAACATGATGGTTTAGTAAAGTGGAATGATTAATGGTTGGTCTAGAAAACTTAAAGCTGTGCCACACTTAATAAATATCCAGTTGATAGCATAATGATATATGACTTCTAATGTTAAAAACAACCGTAATGACTTTGTGTTATGCGCTACGGTCGGGGTCCCAACATTGACTTGTTCATTTGCCACAATCCCTCATGGAGTGATTTTCATTATGCCTTGTAAGATCATATTTCTAGTTGGAATCTTTTTGCTTGTGAGTTCTAAAGCTGCGGTTTTCATGGCACTTCCACCACCATATTTGCTAGCCTCTTCGGTAATTTGCATTGCCCTTTCTCACATTGAGAGTTGGTGCATACTTCGCGGGTACATCCAAAACTCGTGGGAGATCTTCATCATGTTCTCCTACACATAAGCCAAATATCTTACTCAAAACATCCACCATACCTACCTACTACAGCATTTCCATAGCTGTTCCGAGATATATTGCCACGCAACTTTCATCTTACATTACATGACTTGTTGTCATTTAGCATTTATATATTGCTTTGCATGATTCTATATAGCTGATGTGTGGTTTTACCCATGTTACGCTAGATCATTGCATATCCTGCTACACTGGCAGAGGCACCGTTTCATACACCATATTTTATCCCTTATGAGATCCTTGTATCAAAAGTGTGTTGTCATATTAGAATGTTTGCCACTAAAAGTGAAAAGAGCCATGGAGGCCATCGAAAAGAGAAACAGAAAAATACAATTTTTTTGGAAAAATAGAAAGAAAAAGAAAGAAAGAAAGAATAAAAAGGGGGCAACATTACTACTCTTTATCCACACTTGTGCTCATGTTATAGCACATGTAATATTCATAGTCATCATTTGTGCTCATGTTTAGCACCTTTACTCCATATGTGAGAGTTTTCATGTTTTACTTGCATAACTATGTGGGGAACTTTACATTATAGAACTTGGCTTGTATATTCCAATGATGAGCCTCCTCAAAAGTGCTCTAGGTCTTCATGAGCAAGCAAGTTAGATGCACCCCCCACTAGTTCCATTGGAAAGCTTTCATACACTTATAGCTCTATGTGCATCCGTTGTGTGGCAATCACTACTCCTTGCATAGCTTCGATTATAAGACTTCCTCTTGTCTAATGATCACTTTCAGCTGTGTGAGACTTTCTTCCGTTGGCCTTCCAAACCCCCATTATTATTCTTTTAGCCACAACATCCTGGTGCCAGGAACCAACGCCGAACACTTGCTTGTCTTTGAGTGAACAAATAGAGAGATGATTTTCTACGTGCATATTGCTATTGCTTGACTTGATCCTTTCACAAAGTTGTCATGAGTGTTTGATTCATTAGATGATTATATTGTTACTCTTGAAGCTTAAATCATCTTTAATATCTACTTTGCACGGTTGATTGTTCTCTAGTACTAATTCATTGAAAGTTTTACTTTGTTCTTCCTACTTGTTTACTCATTACTCATTTGATATCAATATAAGCTACAGCTTTTATTCATTTAATCTCAGTTTACATGCATTACATTATTATATGATCAAAATTGTGTGAAAGCATGTCACTTCAGAAATTATTGTTGTTATCGTTTTACCTACTCGAGGACGAGTATAACTAATCTTGGGGATGCTTGATACATCTCAAACGTATCTATAATTTCTTATGTTTCGTGCTTACATTATACCAATTGCTACATGTTTTATATACATTTTATATGGTTTTATGCATTTTCTGGGACTAACCTATTAACAAGATGCCACAGTGCCAGTTCCCTGTTTTCTGATGTTTTTGGTTTCAGAAAACCACTTAAGGAAATATTCTCGGAATTGGACAATTTTTATACCGAAGTCCCTATTTTCCTCGGAACAATCCAGAACATCGAAGACGAGGCGGAGTCGGGCACCGAGGCGCCCAGATGAGGTGGGGGCGCGACCCCACCCCCAGCCGCGCCAGCACCTCATCACGGGGCCTCGAGCCTCCGCCGCCTTCACCCTTTCGCCTACAAATACCCCCCGAAAATACAAGACCTAAGACCCGAACACTTTTCCACAAAACCTTACGGAGCCGCCGCCGCCGTCGTCAACCCTAGTTCGGGAGGGTTCAGAAGCTCTTCCCGACACCCTGCCGGAGAGGGGAATCATCACCGGAGGGCTCTACATCACCATGCCCGTCTCCGGACTGATGCGTGAGTAGTTCATCCTTGGACTACGGGTCCATAGCAGTAGCTATATGGTTGTTTTCTCCTATTGTGCCATCATGTTTAGATCTTGTGAGCTGCCTATCATGATCAAGATCATCTTTATGTAATGCTACATGTTGTGTTTGCTGGGATCCGATGGATATTGAATACTAAGTCATTTGCTTCATAATATGTCATGTTGTGTGTTGTTTATGATGTTGCATGCTCTCCGTTGCTAGTAGATGCTCTGGCCAAGTAGATGCTTGTGACTCCAAGAGGGGGTATTTATGCTCGATAGTGGGTTCATGTCTCTATTTAATCTGGGGTAGTGACAGCAAGCTCTAAGATTGTAGATGTACTGTTGATACTAGGGATAAAACAATATTACTTTGTCTAAGGATAATGTTATTACTTATATTACACACTTTGCCTAATGCAATAATCTGTTGCTTGCAACTTAATACTGAAAGGGGTGCGGACGCTAACCGGAAGGTGGATTATTAGTCATAGATGCGGTTGGAACGGTCTATGTATATTGTTGTAATGGCCAAATGAATCTCACACTAGACATCATGACATTAGTATATGCATCATTATGCAGCTCTTTATTCTGTCAATTGCCCAGCTGTAATTTGTACCCACATATATGCCATTATTATTATTATAGAGAGATACCAATAGTGAACTGTGGACCCCGGTCCTTTTTCTTTAAACTGATAATACCACCAACTGCAAACTGTTACTTTCATTCTCTTGAAACATCATACTCCACACATACGTTTAATCCTTTGTTACAGCAAGCCGGTGAGATTGACAACTTCACTGTTGAGTTGGGGCAAAGTTTCTTGATTGTGTTGTGCAGGTTCCACCTCCCTCGTCAACTACACGCCACCAAGCAATTTCTGGCGCCATTGCAAAGGGGAGACCTTCAGACGTGTTCTCCATCTCCTACTGGTTCGATAACCTTGGTTTCATAACTGAGTGAAATTTGCTGCTGCACTATTTCACACCTTCCTCTTGGGGTTTTCCAACTACACGCTCGTGAGTGCATCAAACATATATGCCATGTAGGTAAAAAATCTGAGGTGACCAATGATGAATGGAAAGAGAGGTGGTGGTGGTAACGTAACCATAACATTACAATACCCAAGATTGGGTGAATCTATAGCCTAGTAAATAAATTTTTGCATGACACCATTTATGTTATTATCAAATATGGAGGTAGCATCGTAGTCTTCAAAATCGATAGTGGCTCCCGAGCACTACTGCGCCCACTTTTTGAAAATTTTGAAAACCTTTTATGTTTGAAAAAAATCTAAAACTTAATACACAAATACATATACACATTATGTACATACGTCAGAAGTTTTATATAAAAATACTTATATTTTGGGCTACATAAAAAAGAAAATTTTCTGACAGATTCAACATACTATTTTTCTTTTTTCGTGCCTAGAATTTGTTATTTCTATATAGCTCGGAATACAAATTTTTGTACCAAAAGTTTGGGACATAAGTAAAAAACAAGCATTGTATTATAGAATTATATTTGGATTTTTCAAACTCAAATTCAAAATTTTCAAAAAAAAAGTCCAACAGGGTAGTGCTCAGGTGCACCAAGTCTACCCTCCCTAGTCTTATATGCATGTTACTTACTTCCCATTATGAGCATGCAGTCTTAGCCTCTCTGCATTGTTAGATGGAAAGCGAATGGTTTTCCTCACAAATATAAAATCCGTGCAAAAGAAAGTATAGCAGGATCTTAAGTTACTGTAGATAAATGTTCGGTCCTATGGCAGATTGCTATCATATACCTTTTTTTTAATATAAGACCTTTTAGCCTTTTACTTATTTAGTCATTTGTGTGTGTATCTAGACATGTTTTAGTGGCCATATTCACTCATTTGTGTGTGTATGTAGTCAACATATGCAATAGCTACAACATCTTATATGAAAAAAATGAAGGGAGTATGTAGTAGCGTTGTAAAGTTAACCCAATAACTTCATAGAAAAGTGAGATCTATTAATAGTCGAGGAGAAAGTTTTTCCCTTTAGAAAATTATTATCTAGAAATGGTTAAAACTTTTGTTATTTTCAAAATTACGTAACCCCGTAAAGACGCTCAAATGTCGAGCTATCTCCTCACTGCAGTGGCCGCGTATATAGGAAACAGACACTATCAGTCTGTTGCTGGCTTTAGTGACAAAATGTGCTTCGTTGTGAGAAGAGCTAGATATAACTCTGTACCAAACTACTATCTCCGTTGCAAAATGTAACCTTTTTTTATAGTATAAGCTAAACTAGCTAACTAAACAGATTATTACATCGTGAAAAACGGGGGTGTAGTTTGCTAAGAAAACTTACTGTTTAGCTTGCTAAAACGTTTACGTACGTGTAACAGAGGAGCAGGTAGGTAGTGCACTACTGTGCTGGGCTTACGTACGTGCGCGTGCATTAATCGTGCCTCACTAACACTGCCACCACGCCCCAAATGGCCGGCCGCAGCTCATTCCTCTCGTGGCATCATCCTCTCCAGCTAACTAACTATAGCCGCGCGCGAGATGTGGCAGTACTACCAATAGCAGTGCGTACTCGATCTGTACTGTACGTACACGTACGCTAGCTCCGAATTAACGGTGATCCATCAAATCGAGTGCGGAGAGCGGTGCGAGCGTCGTTCATCACGGCAAATTTGACAAATTTGATCTTTTTTTAATTTATTTTATAAAATGGATCAAAATTTTAAAAAATTACGAATCTAACCCTTTTGCCCGGCGCCCGTCCCCAGCGCGCCGAGTTCTACAGTACGACGTCCTGGTAAAAGGCGCCGTGAACTCTGCCAGCGTGGCGTGGGCGGGCCCGCCGGATGCAAGTTCGGCACCCCGGACCAGGGCGTCGTGCTTCTTACCACAACGCCCCGGGTCAAGGCGTTGTGCTCCTTTCTTCTTTTGGCTCGTGGAGTACCGGGTCAAGGCGTTGTGCTCCTTTCTTCTTTTGGCTCGTGGAGTAATAAAAAAGCTACTCCATGTGTTACATGTATCATGCTCTATCCTAGTGGTCTGTGGTGTGCTCTTTTGTGCCGTTCGATTTCTTGCCTTGCACTAATTTTTGCCCCGATTTTTTTAAACCCTGCCGACCACGTTCCCCATCGCCTCCCACAGCAGCTCCTCCAACATGGTCGGCTGACTCCGCTCCGACCGGCTACAGCACTACTACGCGCCGCGGCAGCGGCGTTGGCCGAGCTGTACACGAGCGGCGGCCAGCACCAGGCGTCGTCCCGCTTCGCAGCGCACAACCGCAGCTGTACTCGAGAGCCACGGCCAGCAGCGAGCACGCGATGATGAGCGGCGCGGACCAGCCGGGCGCCGGGCGCGACGAGCTCATCGACATGCTCAACTGGAGGCGGGGCTGCCACGGCCACCACCACCCCGTCGCCCGCCAGCACCACCACCACCTTCAACTCCGGCAGCAACAACGGCGACGGCAACGACGAGGAGCTCGACCTCAACTTGAGCCTATGATAGTAGCGAGCGAGCAGTCCGTGCGCCAGAGTCCAAGAAGACTCCTCCAAGGTCGAGCCGTCGCCACGTACCTTGATCTACTCTACTCCTCCTAGCTTCCCAACCAGCTGTCTACTGCTACCCATCATCACGACGACGAACGCCGGCCTCGATTAGCTCTTCATTCCAACTAGGGATGTTAATTAATCAATTCCTCGAACGGTTCCAAGTCAGTCTCCTGTATGTTAATGCTAGTGACTCCTTGTAATCTCCATCTTAGATGAAAAATTTGCATATTGCAAAATTTGAGCTGCCTACTTAAATGAAAAACAGAAAGAAATAAATTTTAAGTTTTGTATAACATTCTGCATATGCGGGTTGAGGAAAAACAAAACATAACAAAAAAAATCGGGGCAAAAATTAGTGCAAGGCAAGGAATTGAACTCAGTACCTAAAGGCACAAAGAGCACACAACAAACCACTAGGGTAGAGCATGTTAATTGTAATACCTGGACTAGTGTTTTTTATCAAGTCACTCAATGAACCAAAAGAAGAAAGGAACACAACGCCTTGACCCGGGGCGTTGTGGTAAGAAGCACGACGCTCTGGTCCGGGGCGCCGAACTTGCTTCCGGCGGGCCCGCCCTCGCCACGCTGGCAGAGTCCACGGCACCTTTTACCAGGGCGTCGTACTGTAGAACTCGGCGCCCTGGGGGCGGGCGCCGTGCAAAAGGGTTAGATTCGCAAATTTTTAAAATTTTGGTTCATTTTATGAAATGAATTCAAAAAAGGTCAATTTTGTCAAATTCGTCGTTCATCACGGTCGACATGTGCATGCTATGTGCGGGAGCGATTCATTGCCTTGCTGTTTCCGTAGCTAGTACATGCATGGGCCTGTTATCTTCAATCAAAGACTATGTAGAGCATCCACTCGTAGCGTCCAAAGGGACGCTGAAACCGATTTAGGCCTTTTTAGACCAAATCTGCTTTCACTCACAACACCCAATTGTAAAATTTTATCCCACAGAGCCACTACACGTCTTATACATGGGTGTGGCTGGGTGTGCCGGATAAGAGATTTCGTCCGCCCAACCCGCTCACGAGGCTCCACATGCATCTCTTTTTTCCCACTCATTTCTCTCCACTCCATGCCTCGCCTCCATGCTGCAGCTTGTGCCAAGGCACATTCGACACCCAAATGACCCGTCCGAACGATCTTTGGACGGCCATTTGGGAGCCGCTAGTGGACTCTTATGGTGAAGTAATAACATATTTGTAGTATCATATAACAATGCATTTATTAGTTTATAAAATCATTTTATATTATAATCAGTTATGTTACGATATCCACCTATTATTATTATACTATTTTGTTTTGCAGAAAATATAACTATGATATTATTAACATCTTTTTAATCCTTAATTATATCAACCTTTTACCAACCTGACATTATGATAGCTTCACTATGATTAGTCTATAACATAATAACCTATTTACACACAAACCGATCAGCACTCTCCTTTGCACAGAGACCAATCACCACTCTCCAAGTAGTAGAACTACAGTCTACAACACATACGAGGGGGAATTGATTATATATAACCCCAGTTCTTGTGCCTTTGATCATAATCCCCTTGTTCGTGTGTCTCGTTAATAAGCCCCCACTTGGGTCTGTTGTTGATAATAACTCCCGGATTTATCAACAAATAGACATGAAAAAAAAAACAGATGTCAATCTCATCAAATTAACACCTTTTTATTTTTGCGACTCGCATCAAATTAACACCTATAGCTTCCACGATTTAGAACAACCCCCTTTGGTCTAATGGAGATGTTTAGTTTCTCCCGTGCAATTATATTTGCTAATGCATATTCCAACAGAATATTCAGTTATTTTGGTCCAAAATGCAGCAAGTACTACTGAACTGTGAAATGAATACGTTTCGGCGGGAAAAATCTATAGATTGTGGAACAGAAAGCATTCGGGCGTGGCAAGTGGCATTACGTTCGATGGCAACCACCAACGACTATTCACTGCGCGCGGTCACTCCAATGTCCTCTGTACTTCTCAAGAGCTGATGACGATCTTGAAACCCAACAATGGCGAGTCTTCTCCGACATGAATCTCCGTGCAGGACTGCAGGTCACAGGCAGGAAACACCGCGGCAGTCAGTGAAAGCCAGGCATGCCTTCCTGCAGGTAGCAGCTGGCCCGGCGAGGTGCCGGGGCTTGATGCAATTCAAGAACACGACACCCATGCACGCAGGCATGGGCAGACACCCATGGCATGGCAGGGAGGAGAGGTATAGGGACGGCTACGATAAATGCTTGATATATGGTGGATTGGATTGTTCATCGAACGACTACCAATCGATATTGATGTTTGCATCGTGGATTCGTGGTCGAGTTCATTATTTGGAAACGAAGACGGAGAGGAATCAAGGCAAGGCCAGTAGGTCTCAAACAGGACGCATGGTCTCATCTGGTTCTCCCATGATGCATGCAGCAGCTGCATGTTGGGATGTTTCAATCAGCATTCACGTCTCCTCTTTTTTACAGAATGCAGCGAGCGTTGCTTCGATTATTTAAGATGAACCCAGGACAAATGCCGGCGCAGTACATGAAAAGGGAATAGCAGGGTAAGCTAATTACAGAACTCGAGAGCATACATAGCAGGAAAAAAAGAGACACGCTGGCCACACCGATCCCATTCCCATCAATCCAAATGATGGCCACAATCTCAGCGCAGTGACAGTCATATCAGCAAGGTCCAACGTACGTGTTACGAGCTTTACTGTTTAAGATGGTGTCGTTTCCTAATTTCCACGACATCCACCAGCACAGCAGAGCAACAGAGCGCCATTTTAGCACAATTTTACATTGTCGGCCAGCAGATTGAGAACAGAGCTCCACCACTCGTGAAGGTTGCCGGTCATTCATATGCTTCCGAAAATAATCAGTACATCAGGCGTGTGTAATTCGTGCTAGTATCTCCCCTTATGCATCTGTCTGATACGGAGGTCGATCGGGGATATCCCCATTTCAAAAAGAAATTGCCGCCTCTATATGGTAGCATTGCTATTGTACAATGTACGCCTCCATTTCTAACATTTGTCATAAATTTGTTTACGAAAGTAAAGACTTCCTTTGCTATAACTTCTTCCATTTACAACTCACGACTGCTATATCGTGGTCGTGGAGAACGGGGTTGTGGGCCTGTGGCCCAGTGGTTAGGGCCACGGTGCCGCTTCAAGTGACCAGAGTTTGACTCCTGTCGAGAGTAGAATTTTGGAAATTCTTACTAAAGTGGATTTCTACGATATCAATGCCACCGAGGGCTAGTCCTCACAGGTTTTCATTTTTCATTTTAGTCTGCTACAAGAAATGAAACCTCTGCTTCACTCGTTTAGGCCTTACTTTTAGTGTATTTTAGGGGATTGGGGTGAATTATCTCGGATTCCGGTAAATCACCACTAATATGTTTACTTCTAGTGTATTTTAGAGGATCAGAGTGGATAAATCCTAGATATCCCCCACCAACCATCTCATTTTTGTCTAAACAAAAACTCTAGTATATGCTAGTATATTATATGGTAAGAGTATTTGTGGAGATTTGTGGGTGTTAAATCCCCTCACATCCTCATTCTTCTCATCCCCTAGAATATTTTTTGAGTAAAGAAGGCCTTAGGCTTTTTAATATCACGAGCCAGCTTCGATGGACCTTTTTATCTCGACGGGCTGAAATCATGACTAGATTCGACATGTTGTAAGCTTGAACTGGATTGTTAACTTTCAAGAGCTTCTTACAAATGTGAAAAAAATAACAATATATATGTAATGTATACTGGAATTAAGCTATTTTATGGAAGATTTCATTCCCCCGATTTTCAATGATCTCACAATTTAAAAAAAAATCAAAAAATAAATTTAATAGTTTCAGAAAAATCTGAAAAAGAATCATGCATGTTCTCAAAATATATACTACACACGTGCAAAAATCTCAACGCAAAATACTTTGCAGATTAAGCTACACAAAAATAACGAATGTATGGATCCGATTGTGGACATGTATAGTTTTAAAACTGTAAATTTGTCATTTTTGTGTAGCCCATTGTACAAAACAATTCATACCGTAGCTTTGCATGCTTAGAGTATATATCATGTACAATCATTATTTCTAGAAAAAACATTATTTTTTATTTGTCTAAAATTAACAATTATAATTAATCACTTTAGAGAATAAATGACAATTATTTTTCCTTATCCACTTCGGCGAGGGGTTCATATTATAGCAAACGCTTACAACCATATGGGCAATCTCATTCTATAGCCACCTAATATTTCTTTACGGTCTTGCGTAATTAGATTCAAACTAATCTTGATTTTGAAGCATTGTAACATTTTGGTACAATGATTGGTTTCCGAGAGAAACAAGATAATCAAAGTTTAATAGCCACACTAACCGGATGATTGGCTTACCTAATAATTGCAGCTTATTTTGGCTAACAATTCAACGGTCTAATGATTAATTTGTAAAATAATTATGGATTCTTGTAATAGAAGTGCAGTACATATGACTCCTACAAATATCTCAAACACGTCAGTTGAATGCAATGTTTAAGCAAGATAAACATAAGTGAGAGAGGACAAAAGGTACCAAAGGAAATTAAAACGAGGATTGAATTTATGAGCGGCTGCTGTATAGAACATGCCATATTTCAGAATAGAGAGAACACTGTGGATTTGATAATTAGGGCAGTAACAAGAGGAAGAAAAAAATAAACCAGCTAAAAAAATAAAAAAAACAATATTACAATTAGACTAACTGTGAAGGAGGAACAACACTTTTTCAACTACTTCATTTAAGCAAATAGTTTGTAACTCCACTAATAATATCACCATAATTTTAAAATTATCCTCCAAGCATCAAACAAATATTCACATATTGTTGTGTGTTTTCAGTTGTTGAATTCTTAGTATGAGATATGTTCATGTCGTACATATATTTAACATAGCATATTTTCTCTATATGGGAAAAATGTATGATCAACCAGAAAATAGAAAGCCGAGCTAGAGATCTCACATAAATCTTACAAGTAGACCCGATAAACAATACATAATCAAAATTAATATGTTCTGGTTAACCTTAGTATTAACATGCTAGAGTAGATATATAAGCACGTTACGGTGTTTGTTTTGTAAATGCCACAACTATCATGAGTACGGAAAGTAAAGTTGATTAAATATTGTTGTGGTACAAAAACATTGATGAAAAATGTATCCTCGATAGTTTGGCATAATATTTCTAATGGCTATAGAATTGTACCACTTTCTAACGGTGTTCTGTAAATATTGTCAAATCACAAGTTTAGTTTCATATATTTTTGACACAGTTAGGACTATGGCCTCGAAATTGCGGGCTAGTTTGTCTAAATTTGGATGCATCTAGATTTGTAACATGTCTAGAAACATCTATTTTGTATAAATTGAAGTCATCTAGTTTTGAACGGATCAAAGAGTATATGGATATATTTAAATAAATGTAAATCTAGGTAAACGCTAAAGCATCTTATATTGAAAAACGGAGGAAGTATTATATATGGGCGTGGATCGCGAGCACTGCACTCTCATTTTGCAACGATATGGCAGTTTTCATCTAGTTAATACCAACCAACAAAATGTTTACACCCAGCTTCTACCTGATACAGGGGTATGGGCACAAGTCGCGCGTAGTGGTGTCTGACTACACTTGTCACACTATGGGTTTCGGGCCTTTCGGCCCATACTGGCTTGGGCTTGCTGCCTATAAATACAAGACAAGATCCAAAATATATCACGAAACACCACGCCATTCCTAGTCCCTAGCACCACGTCACGCCTCTAGCTCTCGGCCGAGCGAGGAGCCGGCGATGTCGTCGTCCATGGCCTCAGCCGTGTCAACGCTCCGCTCCCTCCCGCTCCCCATCCTCGTTCCGCTCGTCGCCTCGGCGCTCGCCTTCGTCGTCACCGTCCTCCGCCGCTTGCTCCGGCGGCAGCGCCCGGTGTACCTGCTCAACTACAGCTGCCACCTACCGGACGCGGAGCGGCAGTGCAACCTGGAGGTGTGCGAGTACTTCGGGCTCCGCTCCGGCCGCTACACCGACGAGACCGCCGACTTCATGCGGCTCATCTTCCGCAAGTCCGGGCTCGGGCAGGAGACCTTCGCGCCGCCCTTCATCTTCTCGGGCAAGTTCGAGAAGACGCAGGCCTTCGCCATCCAGGAGGCCGAGGAGGGCCTCTTCACCGTGGTGTCGCAGCTGCTCGCCAAGTCCGACGTCCACCCGCGCGACGTCAGCGTCCTCGTCGTCGCCTGCTCCATGTTCTCCCCGCAGCCGTCCCTGGCGTCCATGATCGTGCGCCGGTTCAAGATGCGCGACGACGTCAAGTCCTACAGCCTCGCCGGGATGGGGTGCAGCGCCGGGACGGTGGGCATCGACATGGCGGCGCGCGCGCTCCGCGTCCAGCGCAGGCCGGGGTACGCGCTGGTGGTGGTGACGGAGAACACCAGCCTCAACTGGTACTTCGGCAACAACAAGCACATGCTGGTCACCAACTGCATCTTCCGCGTGGGCAGCGCGGCGGCGCTCATCACCGACGTGCCGGCCCGCCGCGCCGCCGCCAAGTACGAGCTGCTCCGCACGCTGCGCACGCACCACGGCGCCGACGACGCCGCGTACAACGCCGCCGTGCAGATGGAGGACGAGGACGGCATGGTGGGCGTAGCGCTCACCAAGGACCTCGTGCGCGTCGCCGGCGCGGGGCTCCGGCAGCACATCTCCACGCTCGCGCCCTACGTGCTCCCTGTCTCGGAGCTCCTCAGGTACCACCGCGCCGTACCTTACGTGTTGCCCTCGCAGTAAATTGTGTGTCTCCTCGATGCTTCACCTCTGCGCGCATTAACGGTTGCTGCGCCGTCCAGTATAGTAACTTTACTACTACTCTGGTATCTCTGCCACGCTGCGACTAGATGAACTGCTTTTCACCCAAAGACAGCAATGCTGCTCTATCATGGAGTATTAATTTCTACTACCAGATTCACGACAAAATCTAGACATCTACTCATGATCTAATGTAGTAGACATGCTTATTTTAGAAGAAATTTAGTTGCCCGTGACACTTAAACGCCAGAAATGAGACGGTGTAGAAGTCCTCTGATCTGGCTTGTAGCATTGTGAGCACACTGTAGATCGGAGATCCCCTGATCTACAGTGTTTATCATATTCAACCTTGATCAAAATGCAAGTCCTTCAACACTCTCAATGTACTTTTGCTCATGTTTTTTTCACTCAGTGTCCAGTATTTTAACTTGTGGTGATTATTACATCTCTAGTGTAGTCCTTTGTTGAAGTGTAGCATTGATACAGTCAAAAAGAAGTGTAGCATTGACATACCTACTACTAGTATTGATTGTAATTTGGGAGGGAAAGATATGGTTGTATAGCCATAAAATTTGTGAAGAGTAGCATTGGCATTTATTACCATCAATAATTCTCTTGTCTCAACTCTAAGAGGATATAAATTTTGGATCGGAAGGAGACATGCTCGAATTTTTGGTACTCTAAAAGAGTATGGGCAGCTTCGAGAATGATTATAGAAGTGTGTGCGGTCGGGGTTTTCCTTCATCAAGGATATGGTGTCCTCTAGGTGTCTACATTATTAGAAGGAAAATAAACAAAAATAATATCCCCAAAAAAAGAAAGAAAGAAGATCCTTCTTTATAAGTTATTATTAAAAATCAAGTTTTAGATTAAATAAAGCATAAAAAGGAGGGAAAATCTCGTTTTAATATTAAATTAGAAATCGGACTTATAATTGTTCAATGTAAATGCCTTCAACTTATCTTTTAGGATTATTCCTTATTGATTTTTTTGCTATGACGAAAGAAATATTTAGAGAGTTTTTAGAACTAAATCAAAATAAATGAAAGATGCCTCTGAACTGTTTTGTTTTTTTCCGTTATATTGATTTGTACAGACAGTAGAGCAATATTTCCCACATAAAGGTTACCTTGACTCTTGGTTTCAACATTTGAGGCATGGCTTCAAACTGTACTAACATAGCACAGCCCACATGCATCTTCAGAGCAGCAATATAACTTAATGGGACATGAGTCAAGATGGGAACGGTCCGGGTCGCCCCACTGGGTAACTGGCCCGACCCAAAATGTCAAGGCCATGGGCCAGGTGGGCCGGCCTTGGTAAATAATTGGGTCAACAGAACCGACTTCATGCGACCCGATGGATCGGACGGGTCGACCCAGCCTTCGACTCTGTCATCAGCCGGTCGCCACCATGCCCTTGCCCTAGTAGCCGCCGCCGCCCGCGCATCACAGCCTAGCCGCCGCCGGCCGCAGACCATAGCCTAGCCGCCGCAGGCCGTGCACCAGAGCCTAGTCGCCGCCGCCTCCAGTTCATCTCCAGCCACACTCCCGTTCTTGATCCCGCCACCATCCCCGTCCCTGTCCCCGTCGCCTGCAGGAGCCGGCGGAGGAGCTTAGTCTGCAACGATTCTGAACCATGTGAGTCCCCTCTGCTCCCTTCCCTTCTCTTGTGCCTTACTCCAGCTTCCGGCGCCGTCCAGCGAGACTCAGCACTTGCCGGGGACGAGGTGGATCGATTCTGGACAAGTACGGGAACGTACACAAGCTAGCTTTAACTTGGATTGATCGATCCTCTGAATGCTAGTTGAAGAAGAAGACTTGTAGCTCTGCTAGTAGCTCTGCCGATCAATGCTAGTAGCTCTGCCGATCAATGCTAGTAGCTCTACTCTTTCCTTGCGGCATTAGTTCATTAACCAGACTTGTTCTAGGTAGTTTGATATTAGTTCATTAATCAGACTTGTTCTAGGTAGTTTGAACGAAGCAAGGCATGCACTTTCTGGTTATCCAGATGATGTTCCAGATGATGTAGCAAGGCATTGTTGTTTTTCAGATGATGTTCCAGATCTTGACTTATTTTATATTGTTGTGTAAAATAGTAATTTCTGAACGAAGCAAGGCATGCACTTTCTAGTTGTTCCAGATGATGTAGCTAGCCTCTGAGTCGTATTTTAACCTATTCCTATGGATATTGTAGACCTGATTTTTATACTGTATGACAACTAGTTTCCAGATGATTAACATGTATTTCTAAAATTTGGTTCGATTTTTGGGTCGACCCAAAATACCCAATGGGCCAATGAGGCCACAACCAATATAAATGGGCCGACCCGTGGCCTCTCAAATTGGCCTTGAGGCCATGGGGCCAGGTCCAAGGCCAGGTCCGGGCCGGCCCATTCCCATCCTGAGACATGAGCGCTCAGCCTGTAGCTTTTTCAGTAAATGTTACTATCAACATCGTTCGGTACGATCCCTCAAAAAATAAACATCGTTCGGTACAAAACTGCACTATTTGCTTCTCTGTAGTTTTCGTACCTGTCTCTGAACAGCTTAACGTTTTAAAAAAATTACAATCACTGATATGTACTGAGATATTTGCTTATAGTTTTACACATGACATTCAGTAACATGCAGCTATACATGCAAGGGCAATATTAGGTATGGAGTGACATTTTTTTTAGATAAAGAGGTATGGAGTGACATTGCGATGAGGGTGATCAGATATGATGAGGATAGCTTACAGATGTAATTCAGATCTTAACCAACTAATCAACAGATAATAAAAATAACTTTAAATATAAAAGTGCATCCCTAAAGCTGTCAAGCATTTCATTCTTTGCCTGTAGTTTTCAAGACCCAGCTAATAACATTACTGACGCGGTGTTAAAAGTGTACAGCTTCAGTAACATGCAGCTATATTAATATGCCAGCGCAGTGTAAGGACTAAGGACTAAGGACTGACATGGCACTGAGGGATAACTTCAGCTAACTTATCAATAGACAGCTAAGGTTGAAACTCAAATCGCATTCGTAAATTTGCCACGCATTGTCAAGATCCAACTAATATATATATACTGACGCGATCTAAGATAACTTTTTTAGCCAACTAATCAACACATAATAGTGCATCCTTAAAGTTGTCAAGCATTCCATCCTTTGCCTGCAGTTTACAAGACCCAGTTAACAGTATTACTGACGCGGTGTTGAAAGTGTGCAGCTTCAGTATAACATGCATGCAGATTCAGCTAACTTATCAACAGAAGACTGAAATTCAAGCTTTTTCAAGATTCTAAGTAATATACTGACGCGATCTGGCCGGACGTACCTATATACTGCAGGTACGTGTACCGTGTGGCGTGGGCGTACAGCGGCGGCAACCCGAAGGCGGCGGCGGCGTTTGTGCCGGACTTCCAGCGCGCTTTCGAGCACATGTGCATCCACTCCGGCGGGAAGGCGGTGATCGACACGGTGGCGAAGCTGATGGGGTTCGGCCCCGCCGTGGTGGAGCCCGCCCGGGCGACGCTGCACCGGTTCGGCAACACCTCCAGCAGCCTCGTCTTCTACGAGCTGGCCTACTTCGAGGCCAAGCGCCGCGTCCGCGCCGGCGACCGCCTCTGGATGCTCGCCTTCGGCACCGGGTTCAAGGCCTGCAGCAACGTCTGGCGCGCGCTCCGCGACGCCGGCCCGGACGCCGACAACCCATGGAACGCCTGCGTCCACCGCTACCCGGCGGCGTTGCCCGTGCCGACCCCGCGCAGGCCGAACTACCAGCCCCAGCAGCAGGAGCAGCAGCAGCAGAAGCAGCAGTGAGGCTGTACGTCGCCGTCGATCCATCCATCGGCCGAGGAATAAATTGTGCTGTGGATTCGCTAGGAACCGGTCGATATTTGAACCTTTGGTTTTTTGCTTCATGATCTCTAAGTCGAGGCGTCGTCACGTTTTCGACGATCATCAGATATAGTACTTCTTTGTGTACTGTTGGTTTTTCGTTCCAGTAAACATTCCATCGTCGTCTCAACTGTCATTTCTACTACAAGAGCAAAAATGCAGCTATGTTTCATAAAACATCTTGAGCAGCAGATCATCATCATGAGAAGATGCATGGTAAGGAACTAGGGATGTCCTCATATCATCATCCTTCCCCCTCCCTCCTTCCTCTTCTTGAAAAGACATCGTTCTCGACACATCAAGGTCTTCTCTGGCGTCAAATCAGGAACATTGAAAGTATTACTCAAGCCGAACTTAGTTCTAGGAAGATCTGTCTCGTATGCACTATCATTTCGAAAAAACACACAGGTTTACGAATGTTGCAGACTACCGGCCCGGGGTTGGTAACACTGTGGGTTGGTTGGGCCTCTCCATCAACGACCGAGCTAGATCGAAGATGGTCCATCCACGATGAGCTAGCTAGCTTCTAGCAAGATCGTGGCACATGTCCGCCAATCAAACACAAAGATGCACAGCACCGCGCGTCATCAACAGCTGCTCCTCTGTGCTCTGCGTGCACTTACTGAAGAGAGAATGTGATCATGCGCCCTACACCAACAGTGGTATAGTTGGTTCATGAAATAAACGGCCTGCTTACTTATGAACGCACTCCATGTGGGCGTGATTGATGGCGATGAGGAGGACAAACACAGCATAGCATATGTTTCACCCGGCCGGCGCTACTTGGCCTGCTGCTTCTACTCTAGCTAGTCACTTCACTGCTAGGTCCTTCAACGGCAGAGAGCACTTGGAGCTGAAGCTGGACTCGGTTTGCTTGTAGATTCCTAGCACGTTATTGATTTGATCAACGGGCACTCGGGTATGTCATGCTTCTGTTTTTTGTACGAGTGAGGGGCCTTTTTTCCTTTTAGAAGATTGGTCCAAAATTTCCTAGCAATTAGCCCTTTATGATTTTATTGCCAGTAATCCAGAAAAAAGAACCGGACACAATGAACAATGGGATGCAATAGTTGTTCGATGGATGGGGCATTGCAACACCGCGACCTGTTCTTGGAGGTAGGCTCACGGCTGGAGGTTGCGGCCCGGGAGTTGTGTTCCCTACATGGATGGCAACATAATCTTCGCATTTGTCCTTTATCACCTTAGGCATCTCTACAATTTCTTATTATGATATGTAATTTGCATTTTTATTTTTCGTTCGAAGACTTGTGAAATGGTTTGGATTGTGTGCATCATAATTATGCAAAGGCCGGGTGTAATGCTTAAAACTCTTTAAATAATAAAGATACCTTTATTAATAAAAGGGCATCCCGTCCTCGGAGATAAACAAGGACATGAGAGCGAACGTTCCTTTTAGAAGAGCAGAATCCAAATGAAGTGATAGACAAGTAGATGTAACAATAGAATTCTATGGTGGCAAACTTACAGAATACAATATTTTTCCTACTGCGACGTGATGTTAATTGGGAGATTTTTTTTATTAGATTGTCCTAGTATTAAATCAGATGGCATTTCCGCATCCGATCAAGGTGTTGGTTCATCTTTTGCCATGCTACCTTTGCTTTGCTCTTCCTTTTGGGACACATTTGGCATGACGCTAAAATTTTGGTTGCATGGAGTTCTATTAGAGTCGAGTTCATTCTGTTACAGTTCTACACGTTTATTCACATCGCTTCGTCTTCCACTCTGGCATAGGAGTCCACACGGAGGGAGCGATGGAGACTGAGACGAAACAAGTAGTTGAGGCGTTCATCAATCCCAGGCAGAGCCTGAGTCGACACAGAAGAATTCTCCAGGGTCTTGCTCAACATGTCCATGGTGACAAAGTTCACCAAAACATCACTTGCATAATCCACTCTTGAGTGGATCATCACAACCATTGTCTTGGCGTAGGAGATGATGGTCTGGAGGAACCTGGTATTGAACTACCGTCATTACCACAAGGGATTTGAGTCACATGAAGAGATTTTTTTGTTGTTGAAAGGAACAGCAGTGTTCTGCTGGTTATTTTATAAATGAGTAAAACGCCTGTGCGGTCACCAAGTTGTCACGAGCGAGCGCATTGGTCACCAACTGGAAAAACGCCAAATCGTGGTCACTTAGTTGCGTGGTAAAGCCACGTTAGTCATTCCGTCAAGACAGAGACGTGGCAGTCTGACTTTTACAAATACACCCTTATAATTTTATTTATTGCTAGGTCTTTTTTATTAGCCCCTTTTTCAAAAAAAATGAACAGTATATTCTTCTGCACGAGGAGAGCATCCCAATTCTGATCCGTCCCCGTCGCATCACGAGAGCCCGAGACGGAAGCCCGAGCGAGATCGATCGATCGATCCAAGCCAGGAGAACGCGTCCGCGGCGATTTCAGGCCTCTTTGCGGCGGCTATATCAGGCATCTTCCGGGCGGCGGACGACCATTGGTAAGCTCGACGCCTGATTTCTCGCCGATTCCATGGTTTTCTGTCATCCTGAATCCATCATCCGTTCTTGAATCCTCTTAATTTAATCTTTCGGTGTTGCAGATTGGCTGGATTAGCGAAAAGTTAATTGATTTGACAGGCGAAAAAAGGGGGAGCGCGTTGATCTAATTATTCAAAAAGATTCAAGCTTTAACGGGCGGCGGCGGTGATGGTTCTGCCTATGGACCCGCAGGCGGTGGCGGCGCAGAGCAACTGGGTGCCGACGGTGACGCCGCTGCTGAAGCTTATGTGCCTGGCCGTCGTCGGGCTCCTCCTGGCCAACCCGCGGACGCAGATCGTGCCCAAGGCCACCTTCAAGCTGCTGAGCAAGCTCGTCTTTGCGCTCTTCCTCCCCTGCCTCATCTTCGTGCACCTCGGCGAGTCCGTCACCCTCGACAACGTGCTCCGCTGGTGGTTCATCCCGGTCAACGTCCTCCTCAGCACCGAAATCGGCTGCGCGCTCGGCTAAGCCGTAGCGCTCGTCTGCCGCCCGCCGCCGCAGTTCTTCAGGTTCACCGTCATCATGACCGGCTTCGGCAACACGGGCAACCTCCCCATCGAACAGTGTAACAAAAAATCGAACAGTGTATTCCACGAGGAGAGCATCGCCGAGCGGCGGCGGAGGTACGGTAGTTTTGGATGAGGAGCGCATCAGGGAGAAGAATACATGTTGAAAAAGGAGTTAATAAAAAGGACCTAGCAATTAAAAGAAATAAAATTATAAGGGTGTATTTGTAGAAGTTAGACTGCCACGCCAACGACTTAACGCCTGTCTTGACAGAATGACTAACGTGGCTCTACCACGCAACTAAGTAACCACGATTTGACGTTTTTCCAGTTGGTGACCAATGCGCTCGCTTGTGGCAAGTTGGTGACTGCACAAGCGTTTTACTCATTATAAATCTTATGAAAAGTGTATTTACATGCAGATCAAAAGTAAAGACAAAAAGTAACAAACAGGAAACAAATCTAAGGAGTCCTAAAGTTCTGAATCCAAAACTTGAAGCCGGCCAAACTGGCTCTGTTTGCTCTGAAAGCAACCCAACTGAGCTCTTCTTTGAATTTCCGAAGGCGTCTGAAGAGATTTGCACGAATGGCTTTGAAGATGTGATCATTTCTGGTTATCCAGACAGACCAAAGCGACAGGGTGAAAACTTGCATGAAGAAAGGCTGGTGGAAAGCCAAAAGGGAGGAAACTGAGTCTTTGGTGGACTCCCCGTCCAAACTGAGGGGTTTTTATGCATGACTTTGACCACTTATATATAAGATGAATGTGAAGTCGAACTCGATATAAAGTATAGTTGAATTTTCCTTGCATTTTTTTCTGTTCTATACATATATATACTATTTTATTGACATATTATAAATACAAATCATAGTCAAAGTTGTAGTTTGTTGACCAGCGAAAATTAAGGGTACTTTACATTTTGGGATGAAGGGGGTTTATAATATTACTTTTAGCCAAAAATATCTTAGTACTTAATTGTTTACAGAAGGATGAACTGTATGACGAGACGGTTGCACTTAAGAGAGAGCTTCAATCCATGGGTAGATGTCACATTAAAAGAGGAGAGATAGTTGTAGATGTATGCTTTAAAAATCAGTCAAATTAAATGTCCTTATAGACAACTATGGTTTACCTGGGAAATCAAGGTGTTTTTCTGGCTTGCCTTTAGAAATAGCAGTCTTATTAGCGATAACCTAAGTAAGAGAGGTTGGAAGGTAGCCAAAAGTGTTTGTTTTGCGACGAGAAAGAATTGGTACATCACTTTTTCTTTAAATGGCTAGGTATACCTGGTGCGTAGTTAAATGTGCTTTTGATCTAGATGCAAATGTTGATTCAGTAGGGGGTTTCGCTACCTGGCTAACTCAGGTAAAAGTAGTTTTCAGTTATGTGGTAGCAGTTGGTTTAGCTTATGTTCTTTAGATATTATGTAAGTTCTGTTTTTTCCTTGGTAGTGTTTCTCTGCTGTTGGCACTACGGTGAGATTTGAAAGCTGGATGCGCTGTGTTATCAAATGAAAACATGGGGAGGGTCCCCCTATAGCCGAAAAAAAGATTTAACGGTAACAAAAGTATCAGACCAGTTGTATTTCTGGATGACTGAAAATTGATCTCCTTACACCTTACTCCCTAACTTGCTCAAGAAACACCTAGCAACTGTTGGCGGAAATTTCTAGGGCGTCAAGCGACCTTGTCTCCTTCCTTGTGATTTGTGTGTTCCCTCACCCTCTGATTAGCGTCCCTCCCATAGAGACATTGTTGCAGGTACAAGTTCATTTTCACTCCTTCACTGTCACACCATATCTTCTTCGGTGTCAAGGTGGAGAGGTGCCAGGATGTTCTCAGTGACATGTGAGCCTATTTCCACCTTGGATTCATGTGGCTGAAACCATACCCCATCAGATCAGATTCGGTTTTGGCCAAGCAGTAACACAGTAAGAGCAACTCTAGCAGAGTCGCCATATCAGCCCAAAAACCCGGTCCAAATCCATCCCACGAGCCTCCACATTTGGAGCTTGGAGGTGGAAATATGTCATTGCCTCCACACACAAAATTTTATCCCCATTGTGCTGCCATCTCCATCTCCAGCTTCTCCCTCGGGTCACCATGATTTGGCCTAGCTCTCCTCGCCGAATCCTTCTCCAACATCTGCATTCGCCAACTCCGTCTCCCGCATCTTTGGTGCAAGAGCCTTTCTCCAATGTAACAATTGCCCAAATTTGTTCACTACTAGTATGGCACACATTCGTGTAGATGACCATAAACCCTACAACGTGAATGGCCATGATTATCACCGACGGTACTATCTAGCTGATAACATCTATTCATCTTGGTCAACATTTGTGAATATAATTTCTAATCCACAATCCAAGAAAGATAAACATCTCGCAATGGCTCAAGAGACTCCGAGGAAGGACACTGAGAGAGCATTTGGAGCGTTGCAAGCAAGGTTTGGAATTGTGTCCAGGGAGGGACGCTAAGCAGAGGGTGAGGGAACACACAAATCAAAAGGAAGGAGGCAAGGTTGCTTGACGCCCTATAATTGTCCGTCGACAGTTTCTAGGTGTTTCTTGAGCAAGTTATGGAGTAAGGATATCAATTTTCAGTCATCCAGAAATACAACTGGTTTGATACTTTTGTTACTGGTAAATCTTTTTTCTAGAACAAGAGTATCCTAGCAAATATATAATGACTTTTTGTGTGATCCTACACAACATAATCATTGAGGACGAGAGGGATACGGCGACGGTCAATGAGTATGACAATGTTCGCACATCAAGCCTCAGAGGCACCCCCACTGCATTCAACCATTTCTTAAGGCGCACCGGAAGATTGAAGACTGAGCCTCCTATTATCAGCTGTGTAAAAATCTCATTGGGCATCACTTGCAGTATGGCAGCTACATGTGGGATAGTTTATAATTTTTAAATTCACTATTTGATTCAGTTTCATTGTATTATTTGTTGCATTCTGATGATTTGTTAATTTAGATTATTTTTTGTATTCAGATTATTTGTTAACTTGAGTTATTTGTTGTATTTGGATTAATGCTTTGTACTAATATAGTAGTTGATTTTTTAAAGATTGTTAAATACTCCCTCCATTTCAAATTAGATGGCTTCGAATTGTATGAAAGTAGATGTTATCTATACATGTTACAACTTTAGATACATCAAAAACATTATGCAGGTTACAAATGCCGCCTTTGAGTTTAGACGTCTCTTCGGCACCCTCCATAATATTGTGGAGGGCGACCCATTTGGCGTTTTGGATCAACTGTACTCCAGTTGGTCGAGCAAGACTACCCACTATTGACAGGTTAGAATGAAAATGTTTCGGACCGATTTGCTACACAGCTAAATAGAAAGGTTGATATGAAAAATACACCTCTATTATATGCCTGGTTGCAGTACATGCTGCACGATCAGCACGTTTGCTATCAACCAATCTTAGCCGTCGACAGCAGTTTTAGTAACGTTTGACTCAACACATGTAGAGACGGTGCAACAATGTCAGTTCTTTTGAAGGCTTCTCACCTTGTGCCGCATGCCAACCTCAGTAGATACAAACGCTACAGCAAGCTTGAGAAAGCAACAGAGGCCTAGATGGCCGTAGCAACAGCATAATGCGTACTCCACAAAAGATAGGCCGTTAATAAGTTTTCCTTTTGCCAGCATAATACACTTGACCACATACCGACAGTAATATGCACAGATAAATCAAGTTTTACAATCTTACCCACAACACAGATGCATGAAGGTTACAGTATCTTCACAAAGTAACAGGTGGTAAACAAGTGACAAACATAAGACATGCTTAGCATAACAGGCTATGGAGGCGGGGTTAAATCGAATAGTCCTACTTGAGCGGTGACAACAGGCAACATCTGGCAGCCGATTTCTTCTTTCCTGCATTTGCTGTTTTTTTTTCAGTTTGTTCTTTCACTGGATGCGATGTTCTTCCAGCTCTATGGAGCAAACTGCTCAGGAGGAGTCGTGAGCTGGGCTATCCGAATGCATGTCCATGGAAGAGTCATTCGAAGCTGTGGGATTCGGCTCACGGACTGAGCCGTTCGCGAAGTACCCTGCATCCCCGCCCTGATCCAGATGGTATGGTTGCAGGCCCCGGCGGACGGGGCTGGATAATGCGTTTGAAAAGACCGCTGAGTTCTTGGGCTGAGTCAACCCTGGGTTTCCTAGTGCAAATAAGCTCGGAGATGGTTGCTGGTTGCTTGTGTTGGGCAGATGCACAGTGGCCAGAGTGTTTTGGCTAGCATATTGTGATCTTGGGGAGGCCAATGGATTGTCGCCTCCATACTGAATCTCATGCTACACATACATACGTGTTGTAAACGTAAGTTATTAGTCTTGTACTAGAATGGCACAGAAGTACAAGTGATGTAACTGTACGTTAGGGGGCTACCGCCAGAGGTAATGAGGTATAGACTGGTAAAGGAAGCAATCAGTGCATATGATTAGTGTTAAGTTTGTGAGGATGGTAAGGTCATCTTATCCATTATACATCACTGTTCACTAAAGGACAAGATGGCAAAACTTGCAATACCACTCAGGACAAACATGATCCTTGAAATTAATCCATCCGAAGTCCACGTTTGAATAAAAATAGTTCCCTACATACAGCAGAGGAAAACAAAAGAGTAACACTGCTTACCTGGATGTGCGAGGCTATATCGGCAACTGTCAGCCTCAATCCATTTTCATGCTGCCTCAAGATCCACTCATACAGCTTTTCCTGCTCAAGCGAAACAGACAATGAATAACGATACTCAAAAGGGGGAAAAGAAACATATGTCTGGCCTTGCGAGAAGTTTGACTGAAGTGGAATGTACAATTCAAAATTAACTATACGTCCTGCTGTTTACAGGTAGGTACAATCCTAGTGGATTCTAGGCATTGGTAGAATTAACAGGTGCAGTATTTGGGAGGTAAATCGTCGTTCTAGAATCATTGTGTCACGTGGGTTCTTTAAGATAGCCAGCACACACATGGAAGTGCAGTGCAGTGCACAGCTTGCAGCAAAAAGATTAGACGCCGAGCAATTAGGATAGAGAAGAAACTGAATAGGATAAGATTTAGCATTAACAATATGTTAGTGGTACGAATCCTAAATAAGTATTCCCCTCCAGCTCCAAAGTCCAAACCATACAGATTCCCGATACCCTCACGACATGGCTACCGCTAGCAATGGACAGGGGTTGAGGCCAATTACCCACAATGGTTATTCATGACATCCTAAAGCCTCTAAATGTGAGACACACGTTGTCTGGTTCCTTTCATTCTGACTTAATACTGTGAGAGCGAGAGTACCATGTGCGCAAAAATAATATGACATGTGTAGTCATGCAGAATTGGTATAAATTATTCATAACTCAAAAGTAATCTGTGAAAGAAAAAATATGAATTGCGGCCCCTGAAAAAAAACTCACGGTATCCATCCCTGGGGTAGTTCATTATAAGAGGCGTTGTAATACAAGCAATATGCTTAAACCTTACAACATTGGTAAGAAAACTCTGGTCAAATGCCACTTTTATTGTATTTGATGAAAATATTTAGCTGGCTTTGTACTGCGAGAATAGTCTATGACTATGTGAAAGCATGAAAACAGTAAGATGATTATAAAATAAATAAAACATGGTAGCAAACATAACGAACTAGCTGTTCAACCATTCCAATACATAAAGGCCAATATAAAATATAAGTACTCTGAGCAGGTACCTCTTTGTTCTTAATTGTGCCAGTGCTTCTACACCAAAACAAAAAATGACCAAACCACATCTCGACTTTATACTTAACCTGTTTTGTTAAAGCGATGCATGTGCACTGTCTAGTGTTTCACTTAATAAGTTGAGAAGACCATGCTCTTATTAAGAAGATCATGCCCGCGAAGATACTTTAGTCCGATTGACTTGTATGGTGTTCGGGTATTACAGAAACTAGACTGAAAAGTAGCTACGCATACAATTTATCGATGATAGAAGCCATCCAAGGTTCCGATCATAACCATAGCTAAAGGCACTGGAAATTCAAACTCCAATGCCAAGGACGGCCTTCCGCGATAGGAAGAAACACTCTCACCTAACAGTGAGACTACAACGCATAAGTAGGAGTAAAGCTGAAAAGGATGACTCCTTAGTACTGGTCCGGAAGAAATCTGTCCCATAAGCAAAGCCTCTTCCGCTTTGCACACCCTCCATCGCCACGCATAGATGGTCAATTCTAATCAGGGTTGTTGGCTTGTTGCACGCACAAGTACCAGTGTACTCTCTGAATTATTATTGGCCTATCGCACACCAAATATAATATGAATTATGAAGTGAGGTCAAAGGACAGTGTCACAAGGCACCTCCCAAGAGAACAAAGATTGTGTGCCACACGCTAACTGTACAGTTGAAGCAGAAATTGCATGTTTCACATAAGAACTACGCCCCGGAATCTGAACAATCTCATCACACGTCCAGCGAAAGGGCCGCCTAATTCGCCTCTGAACGACCCACTACTACCACACGAAAACAATCTACTAACTCTTCACAGCAGACGCTAAAATTTCAGCAGCGTCGACCGGGTCCTGATAATAACCACCACGAATCCAAATCCATTCACCACGAAAAAGGGACGAATTCGACGGAACAAAATCCAACCTCCCACGTCACCCAATCAATCAATCAATCAATCAAAAATCTTCTACAGTGTCAGCAGCGCATGAATGAATCAGTCAGTCTGTCTGTCTGTCGGTCGGTAACTGCACACGGTCAGAGATAGGCCGGGGCCCCGCACGTACGTACCATGGCGTGGCGCTCGCCGGCCTGGAAGGAGAGCTTCTGTCCGCCCATGGCGAGCGTGTAGAGCTGCGAGAGCGAGTTGGCGGCGCCCCGGAAGGCGCCGTACATGGCCCGGTCCGTCTCCTCCAGCCGCGCCGCCTCCGCCTTGCGCTTCTTCCCCGTCATCCCCGCAACCGATCGCCCCGATCCACGCGCCGGGCGCCGTCCAATTCGGCCGGAATCGAGCCCTGGCGGAGCGCGGAGAGGGCGAGATGCGCCGCGACCGCGAGCTCTCGGCGGAGGTGAGGAAGGGAGGGGGGGAGGAGGGGGAGGGCGTCGCGTCGACACGAAGCGGCGGCTTTACGTCTATAGGTTTCCTATCATTTCCCACCGGTTTTATTTTATTTATTTATCGTCTGCCGCTGCTTTAAAATATTGCTGTGGTGGGCACGTCGCTGTTGGTGTGTGGCTGCAGGGTGGTCCCGTGGGCCCCACCGGGCGGTGAGTGAGAGAGGGGAACGGAGCGAGCACGTGGAGTGGGGTCGTGGGTTTGGCGCACGTGAGACGTGAGAGTGATGTCGACACTAGGAAGAGGGGACTGACGGGTGGAACCAGTAGCATCATAGGAGGCATCAGGCAGTAGGGTTTTTAGGACGGCCACGCGCCTTTTTTTTTTTTGAGAAACACGGTACAACGCATACGCTCACGTACACGCGCACACACTCACCCCTATGAACGCACACCCTACCCCTATGAGCACCTCCGAAATACTTAGCCGGCGGATTGAGTCTTGAGATTGACGAAGTCACCACGGACGCCTCTCTGTCGACGGGAACGTCGCCTTCCACTGAAAAAATATTCCGCCTAAATGCAACACACAGACGTCAAACCTGGGGTTTGAACTCTGGTGGGCTGAGGGTAAAACCACCCTGCTAACCATCCAACCACAGGTTGGTTTGCGCCACGCGCCTTCTCCTCTCCCTCCAACCGCTTCTTCTCACCTCCCACCTTCGGCATGTGCAGTGAAATTTCACACTATTTCCCACTCGCTCTGCTTCCGCCGCCATGACGCCGGGTCGCAGGAGCAGCTCCGGCTACCACGGCGTTCACGCACGGCTGAGCGGCATGTATTATGCAGAGATTCGATCCGACGAGGAGCACATCTCCCTTGAGACGTTCGAGACAGTGCACGAGGTCGCCCGCACCTACGACGCGACGACGTGGCGCCTCGGCCGGCCCAGGCGTGATATGAAATTCTCCGACGTCCACAACATGCAGCAGGCGCAGGACCTGGCGTCGCCGTCGCGCCTCGTCACGGCGGAGGATCGGCGGGTCAACCAGGAGGCGAACCGGCGCCTCCTCGTAACCGAAGCCGACGAGCGCTCCATGGTGGTGTGGCGCGCTCGGTTCCCGCAGGATGTCGCCGCCGAGCAGTAGTTCTTCGCGTCGAGCGTTCTGAACGCGTCGAGATACTCGCCTACAAGCGGGCGCGCAAGGTGACGGCCATGGAAATGCTCTACGGCTGCCCGAGCACCAGCAGCACTATCCCTTGGGCCGAAAAAAGACCCACGGTGGCGGGATCTCTTCACCTCCACCGACGACAACAACACCGACGTCGATGGCTTGGACTTTAGTTTTTTGTTTTACTAGTTTTTTTTACATTTCCATTGACAAACAAAGTTGGAGGCGTTTATTTTCAGTTTTTTGGTCTTCTTTTTTAGCGAACGATTGTGCGCTGCAGTTTTACCACGTCCGAAAAAACACTGCTTGTGGCGCGCTAAATTTAAACGTTTACCGATGAAGCAAAAGTGCACCCGGGCGCATTAAAACGGAAAAGCGCATGTTGGAGATGCTCTTACAATGCTCGACTTCCTGTCCGACTCTCCTTCTTTTTCAATTGCTTATTATTACTATTTCAATTTGATTCTATCTTTCAAGGTACCGTAAAAAAATTTAGCTTAAAAACCTACTCCCTTAGATCCTGAAAAGAAAATATGAAAGTTTTATCTACATTCAAACAGCCTAGTTTATAAATCAACAACTATAGTGTTATATAGATATATATCTTCACTCATTCCAACCAGGTTTTCTTTTGCGCAAAAGAAAAACCTTGCAAGATTTACAATACTAAAGACATCTTGGAGGATGACGCTAATCAAAACTTGCAGAAAGTCCGTCGTCGTTCCTTCTCACGATTACATGGAAGATATGGGCTCACCTTCGTGTATAGAATATACTAGTTGAATTCGGCGCGGCGGCACGCCGCGCCCTTGGTGAGAAAATGCAGAATGATATTGGCGTAAAACTCATACTAAATGATACTCATATTTCTCATCATTACGAGTAAAATAGGTCACGATATTTCTACACCATTAATATGTATTCTAGAGTATACAGTAAAATTCAAATTCACTAACTCCCACAACTTGCTATTAAAATATGTATTCTAGATAATTCAGAGTAAAACTCAAATTCGTCCGCTCCCAAAACTTATTCGCATTACACATTCTAGGAAAGTTAATGTCAATATGGCAAAGTTAATATTTGACAGTTGACAGACCTCACTGCAATAGGTTATATAAATGAATATTTCTATGTTTTTGATTGACCTATACACCAAAGAATAGTTTTTGGCCGAATGGTTCATACACTTAATTTAGCAGCAATAGCAGTTATGCACAATATTGCAAAACACACTATCCCCATATCTGGAACTTACTTCAGTGTAGAAAACTGAGAGCGTCCTCTTGGTGGCTTGAAGTATTGCACGACAAAGCACAACTGCTACACATACATTGACAATGGTGGCCTAGGAGTGAGACGATTAGCTCTCATGGTCATACTAAATTCAGTTTGAATATCAACTTCTTCATTCGTTTCAAAAGTATGCCCTCTCCACTCATACATGAACTGATCATCGTGATCAGATACCTGAAACAAAACGCAGCAGCATGAAATGTTCCAGCTCAATACTGACCTACCAATTCTTTTCACAAACTCGGCTGCATAGACATGAAAGATCAAACGGGCCTAAATAAGTGACGTGCGAGCAATTTTTGCAGACTACCAAATCCTGAAAGAAGCCTCCAGTTAGGAGTTCAGATTTTGAGCTACTGATAGCCATCAGCATGCAAGTATAAGGACGAAGGTAAAACCAGGCAATGTTAGGGTATCGAAGAAAATTCTAGCATTTCTCATATGACAAATTTGGCTAATTCTTTACCGGGCCCTTTATTTTCTTCTTAGGTGAACAATTTGATGGACCATCTCGTACCCTCTAGTGACCTACAACCGTCCATGTTAAAGGCTTGCATAAAAGTAGAATGACAAAATGGCTGCATAAGAGGGCTAATGTTGTAAGAATTTGTTCAAAAAAATGTTGTAAGAATCAACATGACATAAGATAAATAGATAATATGTGATTCTGGTACATACTAATTAATAAAAGTCTTGTAAAAGCTAACTCGATGAAATGAACTTCTGCTTGTGGCAAACTGGCAATCGTCGCTCTGTGATTGTGCTATCCTTTGTTTCAATAGAAAAAACCAATCACTGCATAAAAAAATAAAATAAAAATATATTTAGGAAAAGTCCACAGGCCAGAGAAGAAAACAACACACTGCATAAGAGTATACAGAAAAATGAAATGAAACTCAAGTTCATTGACATCCTATCCTACATTATTGCTCAGCTGGACTATATTATACATCTAACTACCTAAAATTAATTGATCGCCTACGTGAAGCCGTTAGGCCCGTCACCTTCATGAACTGTCCAGGTGCAACTTCAGAACATTTCTTTTTTGAGAAACGCAACTTCAGAACATAATAAGTCTAATCATACTACTTGTTAGTATGCTAACCTACAAAACAGGCAAATAATCACGCTCTTGCACAGGTAACTGATCACAACTTTAGAGAAATATTAGAGAAAATTGGAGAGAGTAAAAGAAAGGTAATATGCATTTCCTAAAAGAAAGGTATATGGTGATACGAACCTGGCTAAAGCAATACACAAGCTTGTCACACTATGCATACCCTAAAGCTACAATACACCATGACCCTTCTCTGTTTCCGAGATTTCAGTCAGTACGGTATATCAAGAATGCTCTTTGAGGCCAAAAGTAATATTTGACATAAACAAATACTTTCTACAGTACATCAAGAATGCTCTTTGAGGCCAAAAGTAATATTTAACATAAAGAAATACTTTTTGTGTGTGAGAAAGCTAATTGGGTTGCAAATTTTAACGATGTCCACCTAGACCAAATTACATAATTAAGAAAAATTACAGTGGAGTACATGCTAGCATTTCTCAGCTCCATCGCACATTACTGCTAACTCCAAATGACTCCTTTGAAGAAACTAGGGATAAATGACCTTTATAAAGGGGACATGAAGCGATGGTTCCGGCAAGGACGAACGCCACAGCGTGTTAGGCGGTTTTGCATGGACGACGGTGTGGCCACCATTGCGCGCGGGCTCCTCCTCCTTGAGGTAGCCGACTGGCCGGTACCTGCCGCAGCGAATGGGAGAGATGTCAGCAATAGTTATGTACTTAAATCTGTCTTATTAAACCAAACCGACACATCAAAGTTGAAATGGTGCCTTTGCGACAACCCCATACCATTTACACACGTGGAACACATAGTCAGAAAAAGTTCCTGCAAAAAACACCGACCAACATATGCACTTCTAAGTCTATTGCCAAGAGGAACTCCAATGCAACAATTACCAGGACACCTGATGGTTCAGTAGATGAATCCTGAATGATACATATATTAAAAGTGCAAGATTATGAAAGGATGGACTGTAATATTAACAACAAATTTCAATCTTTAAATATGCAGTAACTACTAATTTCAAAAGAAATGCAATCCAGCAATGGAGTAGTTCTATAATGTACATGGAAACCTGATACGTCTCAAACGTATCTATAATTTCTTATGTTCCATGCTTATATTATGCCAATTGCTACATGTTTTATATACACTTTTATATCATTTTATGCATTTTCTGGGACTAACCTATTAACAAGATGCCACAGTGCCAGTTGCCTGTTTTCTGCTGTTTTTGGTTTCAGAAAAGTTGTTAAGGAAATATTCTCGGAATTGGACAAACGAAACGTCAAAGTGCTTATTTTTCCCAGGAGATTCCAGAACACCGAAGAGGGCACGGAGGTGGACCCCGAGGGGCCCACACCCCCTCCCGGCGCGGGTCCCCCCCTGGCCGCGCGAGCACGGGGTGTGGGGCCCTCGAGGCCCCGCCGCCTTTGCCCTTTCGCCTACAAATACCCCCCAGATTTCTAAGACCTAACACGCGAGCCTTTTCCCGAGAAGAGTTCCAGTGCGCCGCCGCCATCGAAAACAAGATTCGGGGGACAGAAGTCTCTGTTCCGGCACCCTGTCGGGACGGGGAATTGCCCCCGGAGTCATCTCCATCAACTCCATCGCCGTCTCCATCGCTGTTGTTGACTCCTATGATGAGTAGTGAGTAGTTCTCCCCCGGGGCTGCGGGCTCTACCGGTAGCTATGTGGTTTATCTATCTCTACCATGGTGTGATCTTTATGTGATCATGAGCTTTGTAATCTAGTTGAATATGTGATGTTACTCTTTATCTATTATGCACTCTAGAACTTACTTAAATATGAACTCCGGGGTTATTCACGGTTGTAAAGGTGACAGTGTGTGCACCGTGTGTGATTCCTTTATGACGTTGTGGTGTGTGTTTACTCATACTTTGAGGGTGCTCTTGTAGCCCTACACAATGAATGGTGTTTATCATCCAACAAGAGAGTGTTTAAGAGTAGTATTTATTATTCAACTATGAGGTCATTGTTGAGGGTGTCACTAGTGAAAGTATGATCCCTAGGCCTTGTTTCTAAGCATCAAAACACCGTTTACAACAAGTTCTGCTACATGTTTGCTTGCTGTCATTTTTATTTCAGATTGCAATTACTACTTATAATCATCCATATTAATTGTATTTCACTATCTCTTCGCATAACTAGTGCACCTATACATCTGACAAGTGTATTGGGTGTGTTGGGGACACAAGAGACTTCTTGTATCTTAATTGCAGGGTTGCTTGAGAGGGATATCTTTGACCTCTACCTCCCTGAGTTCGATAAACCTTGGGTAATTCACTTAAGTGAAACTTGCTGTTGTTCTATAAATCTCTGCTCTTGCAGGCCCAACATTGTCTACGAGAATAGAAGCGTGCGTAGACATCAAGCTATTTTCTGGCGCCGTTGCCGGGGAGGTAAGCGTTGGAAGGTACCTCCTTTAGATTCTGCAGTTATTACTTTTTGTTTCTTGTTTTTATTTTCACTAGTTAGGCTAAATGGAAAACAACAAAAAAATTAGAGATCTTTATGAAATTTATATTGCATTAGGAGATGATACTTTTGAAGAGAAAATTAAAAAACCTATGGAAGTTTGTTTGCATAATAATGGTAGTAATGTTATTAGTATAAATTCTTTGGACACCATTATTGCTAAGGCTATGGAAAAGCCTAAGCTTGGGGAAGCTAGTTTAAATAAAAATAATCTTTTTTGCTCCTCAGCTTTGGAGGAATTATTTTGACTTGATAATGCTTTGCCTCCAATATGTGATAATTTTAATGATGCTTGTTATATTCTAAAGCCACCTGAAGAAATAGTGTCGTTTAAAATACCTATGAAAATTATTGATCGTGTTATGGATAACCGCTATGTAGGGGATGGAACTGTCCATCCTGGTGATCATTTGCTATTTTTACATAAATTATGCGAGTTGTTCAAGTGTGCAGGTATTTCAATGGACAAAGTTAAGAATAAATTGTTTTCTATGTCACTTGGTGGAAGAGCTGCGCATTGGTATAAATTGTTGAAGAATAGGCACTCTCTTGGATGGGAGGAAATTGTATCTCTCTTTTATTCTAAATTTTATCCTCCAAGTGAGATTCACCAAGATAGGAATTCTATATATAATTTATGGCCTCATGAAGGAGAAAGCATTGCTCAAGCCTGGGGAAGGCTGAAAACATTAATACTCAAATGTCCTAACCACGAGCTTCCTGATAAATTAATTGTTAATAATTTTTATGCAAGGCTTTCAGGTCATTGCAAGGATTATCTAGATGCCTGTTCGGAGGGCTCTTTCACAAGTAAGAAGGTTGAAGCTAGATGGGATCTCCTTGAAACAATTCAAAACAATGCTGAAGATTGGGAGAATGACAAAGGTAAAGAATCAGGTATAAACTATGAATATGATTGCATTAAGTCTTTCATTGAAACTGCTGGTTTTCAAGAGCTTAGTGCTAAATATGGTCTTGATTCTCATATTATTATTGATTATTTTAGAACCTTTGCTTCTCATATTAATGTTCCTAAAGAAAATTGGGACGTGTATCATGAACCTTTCAAAGACACTTGCGTGAAAAATGAAATTGTTGTTAATGATTGCAATAAACATGTTCAAACTTCTGAAAATACTATTTCTTATAAGCATGTTAATTTTTGTGAAATACATAGACCTTGTGGAATTAATCAAATCGAAGATGAATATTGTATCCATCATAGGAATGAAAATACTAGAAGTTGGTATAAGGTTCTAAGAGAACTTGGTGAAAAAATTTGTGCCACCTATCTTTTTATTTGTGAACTTTGCTATGAAGAGGGTCATTTCGAATTTCAATGCTCAGGTTCTAATAATGATATTGTAGGAGACTTTTGTGATAACAAGATCACTCCTAATCAACATGATGAACTTACATTGTTTTTGGGGTGTGAAGAGTTATCAAGAAAAATTTCTTTGTTAAATATGAGTGATATTGATATGAATGATCTGTTGCATGGATGTTATCTTTATTGTGTTAATGATTGCCATGCTAACACCTACATACAAAATATTATAAAGGATGAGACTTTACCAAAGTATGACAGGACTAATGTGTGTTTTGAGCTTATTAATGAAAGAGAGGAATTCCCCCAAGTTTCTTCCATTGTCCCTAATACTGAACCAGGTTATGTGGAGAAGCTTCCTTTCAAGCCTCTCCCTCCTAAAGAGGAAAAGAGGAAGAAAATGGGGAAGAGGAAGAAGAAGAAGAGGAGTAAAAGGAGAGAGGAAACGGTATCTTCTCCCAAACTTGTTGCTCCTGTTACAATTGATACTTATAATTCTGAATTTGATGATTCTGAACTTGATGATGAACCTATGCCTGTTATTTATATTAGTGATCATGATTGGGAAAATCACACTTCTTTTGATATTGAAGATCTCTGGGACATTAATTCTGAAAATGATGATGTTAATAATTGCTATGCTATCAGTACTATCCATGTTCCTTCCCATGATAATATAGAAAGTTCTGAGTTTGGGGATGAGGTGTTTGAAAATCCTTTTGCTACTAATGATTATATATTTAATACCTCCCCTTCTAGTAAAAATGATGATATGTTAACCAATAAACACACTTTGGAGGATAACTATTCTATTGCTCATGATGATACTATGCCTCCAGTCTTTGATAATTATAAAGAATACTATAACATAGGTTATTATTACAATTATCTTTTTGAAACTTGTCATAGTTATAGAGAAATTACTCAAACCAATACTTTCAATACACAACTTGTCTATCATGTTCAAGTTCTTTATGATGATCCTGCTCCCATTGTTATTAATGAGAAGAACTTTTCTTATGAGGGAAATAATGATACTTTTATACATATGGATCATGATAAGAATGTTTCATGTGATGGTTATATTGTGGATTTTATCAATGATGCTACTGAAAGTTATTATGAGAGAGGAAAATATGGTTGTAAAAGTTTTCAAGTTACTAAAACACCTCTCTTTATGTTGGAAGCTTTGAAGTTTTATTTGTTTCATCTTTCTATGATAGTTGCTTTATGTTTCAATAATTTATCCTATTACAAGATTCCTTTGCATAGGAAGTGGGTTAGACTTAAATGTGTTTGATGTTTACCTCTTGATGCTCTCTTTTGTTTTTCAACTCTCATCTTTATGTGAGAATCATAAAAATCTCCTTGCCTAGCAAAAAGGTTTTAAAGAAAAGCGCTTATGGGAGACAACCCACTATTTTATTTCTGTTGTTTTTCTTTTATTTGAGTCAAAGAGCATGCTTACCTCTGTAACAACTCCTTTGTATCTTTATTTTATCGCATTGTTGTGCCAAGTTAAGTCTCTAGTAGAAAGTTGATGCTAGATTTGGATTGTTGTGCTAAAACAGTTTCTGCTGTCCACCGTTAAATTCATAACTCTTTACAGAAAAATCGGATGGACCTATGATTCTTTGTGCTTAATCCTCAGATATATATGAAACTTTCATTAGTTTTGAGTTTTCTGATTTGAGCAAGTTAAGTGCCTCGAAAAAATTCGTCTTTAGGGACTGTTCTGTTTTTGACAGATTCTGCCATTTATTTTGCAATGCCTCTTTTACTATTTTGAATGGATCTTTTTGTTCCATAAAGTATCAGTGGCTGTAGCTAATGTCCAGTAGCATTGGTAGCAATTGTGTTCATGCAGAATATAATAATTTTTTGTGCACTAACCCTTTAATAAAGTTTACTTTGAGTTTGGTGTGGAGAAAGTTTTCAAGTATCAAGAGAGAGGATAATATGATGTGATCAAGAAGATGAAAGAGCCAAAGCTTGGGGATGCCCCCATGGGTCACCCAAGCATATTTCAAGAAGACTCAAGCGTCAAAGCTTGGGGATGCCCAAGGCATCCCCTTCTTCATCAACAATTTATCAGGTTATGTCTAGTGAAACTATATTTTAATTCGGCCACATCTTATGTACTTTACTTGAAGCGCCTGTTTGTTTTTGTTTTTGTTATTTTCATTCTCTGAATAAAATGGATACTAGCATTCCTTTGTGGGAGAGAGACACGCTCCGCTTTTTCTTATGAATACTCCTATTCTTCACTTGTATTTGTTGAGTATTCTTTTATGTTACTTCAATGCTTTCAGCTCTTGTTTTTCATGCATTTCTCGTTTAGAGCTGTTAGTTCTCTTATGTTATACTCTCTTATTTCATTGTTAAATACTTGGAGAGTTTATGTTTAAATAAGTTGATTGGTGTTTGGTTAGGAACAGAAAATGTTAAGTGTAGTAGATGTTATAACTAAATGATACATAATTTTGTAGATCATTAAATTGTGTCACTTGAATCATTGATGTTGTTTTGAGATATTAATATGCTTAATGGTAAACATGATGGTTTAGTAAGGTGGAATGATTAATGGTTGGTCTAGAAAACTTGAAGCTGTGCCACACTTAAATTTCCAGTTGATAGCATAATGATATATGACTTCTAATGTTAAAAGCAACCATAATGACTTTGTGTTATGCGCTACGGTCGGGGTCCCAACAGTGACTTGTTCATTTGCCACAGTTACTCATGAAGTGATTTTCATTATGCCTTGTAAGATTATGTTTCTATTTGAAATCCTTTTACTTGTGAGTTCTAAATCTGCGGTTTTCATGGCACTTCCACCTCCATATTTGCTAGCCTCTTCGGTACTTTGCATTGCCCATTCTCACATTGAGAGTTGGTGCATACTTCGCGGGTACATCCAAAACTCGTGGGAGATCTTCATCATGTTCTCCTACACATAAGCCAAATATCTTTATCAAAACATCCACCATACCTACCTACTACAGCATTTCCATAGCTGTTCCGAGATATATTGCCATGCAACTTTCATCTTACATTACATGACTTGTTGTCATTTATCATTTATATATTGCTTTGCATGATTCTATATAGCTGATGTGTGGTTTTACCCATGTTACGCTAGATCATTGCATATCCTGCTACACTGGCAGAGGCACCATTTCGTACACCATGGTTTATCCCTTATGATACCTTTGTATCAAAAGTGTGTTGTCATATTAGAATGTTTGCCCCTAAAAGTGAAAAGAGCCATGGAGGCCATCGAAAAGAGAAACGGAAAAATACAAAAAAATGGAAAAATAGAAAAAGAAAGAAAAAAAGAAAGAAAGAAAGAATAAAAAACTGGGGATAAATGACCTTTATAAAGGGGACATGAAGCGATGGTTCCGGCAAGGACGAACGCCACAGCGTGTTGGGCGGTTTTGCATGGACGACGGTGTGGCCACCATTGCGCGCGGGCTCCTCCTCCTTGAGGTAGCCGACTGGCCGGTTGATGCACACGATGGGTGTGTTGTTGGGAGACCCCAAGAGGAAGGTATGAAGTAGTGCAGCAGCAAGTTTCCCTCAGTTGTGAAACCAAGGTTATCGAACCAGTAGGAAATAATGAATTCCCCCGAGGTGTCAACGGTGCCAGAAAAATCTGCGACGTAAAGGCGCCAGAAAATGCTTCCTGGGACGTAGGTGACGTGGAACCTGCACACAACACAATCAAGATACTTTGCCCCAACTTAACGGTGAGGTTGTCAATCTCACCGGCTTGCTGTAACAAAGGATTAAACGTATGTGTGGAAGAAAGATGTTTGTTTGCAGAAAGTAACAGGTTTGCAGTTTGTGGTTTATCAGATTAAAGAGAAGGACCGGGGTCCACAATTCACTAGTGGTGTCTCTCCATAAATAATAATAACATTCATGCGGGTAAACAAATTATAGCTGGGCAATTGATAGAATAATGATGAGCAAACCAATGCATATACCAACGTTATGATGTCTAGTGTGAGATTCATTCGGGCATTACAACAATATACATAGACCGTTCCAACCGCATCTATGACTAATAATCCACCTTCCGGTTAGCGTCCGCACCCCTTTCAGTATTAAGTTGCATGCAACAGATTATCGCCTTAAGCACTGTGTGTAAAGTAAGTAAGTAACATCATCCTTAGACAAAGTACTACTGTTTTATCCCTAGTAGCAACAGTACATCTATAACCTTAGAGCTAGCTGTCACCACCCCAGATTTAATAGAGACATGAACCTACTATCGAGCATAAATACCCCCTCTTGGAGTCACAAGCATCTACTTGGCCAGAGCATACACAAGTAACGGAGAGCATGCAAGATCATTAAATAGCACACACATGATATATTATGAAGCAATAACTTTAGTACTCAATATTCATCGGATCCCAGCAAACACAACATGAAGTATTACATAACGGTGATCTTGATCATGATAGGCAGCTCACAAGATCTAAACATGATAGCACAAGAGGAGAAGACAACCATCTAGCTACTGCTATGGACCCGTAGTCCAAGGGTAGACTACTCACGCATCAGTCCGGAGGCGGTCATGGCGACGTAGAGGCCTCCGGTGACGATTCCCCCTCCCGGCAGGGTGCCGGGGAGAAGTTCTGATCTCTCCCGAATTGGTGTTGACGACGGCGGCGGCTCGGGACCCGTGGAGGAAAATATGAACACCGTGCTAGGGTTTTTAGTCTGGGGGGTATTTGTAGGCGAAAGGGCGAAGTCGGTGGCGCCCCGAGGGGCCCACACCTGGTCCTCGCGCGGCCAGGGGTGCTGGCCGCGCGAGCACGTGGTGGCGCCGCCTCGGTGGCCCACTTCGTCTCGTGTTCGGCTTTCTGGAACGTTCCCGATGAAAAACTGACTTCAGAAAAGAAATCGTCCAATTCCGAGAATATTTCCTTAAGTACTTTTCTGAAACAAAAAACAGCAGAAAATAGGGAACTGGCACTATGGCATCTTGTTAATAGGTTAGTCCCAGAAAATGCATAAAACTATATAAAATGCATATAAAACATGTGATAACTTGGTATAATATAGCATGGAACATAAGAAATTATAGATACGTTGGAGACGTATCAACATCCCCAAGCTTAGTTCTACTCGTCCCGAGTAGGCAAGAACGATAAAAGAAGAATAATTTCTGAAGTGACATGTTTAAACACAATCTTGATCATAATATAATGTAAGGCTCATGTTATGAAGTAAGTGACTCAAGGCAATGATCTATAGTTTGCTAACAAATAGACAAGGAGTAAACAACTACATCATATAAGTAAAACTTTTCATGAATAGTACTTTCAAACAAGCATCAAAAAGATTTGCATAAGAGTTAACTCATAAAGCAATATTATCTAAGCAAAAGAGTATTGAAGCAACACAAAGGAAGATATAAGTTTCAGCATTGGCTTTCAACTTTTGAACATGTATATCATATAGATAGTTGTCAACACAAAGAAATATAACAAGTGCAATAAGTAAGCATATAAGAATTGTTGCACACAGTTGACACAAGTGTTTGCTTCGGGGATAGAAAGAAGTAGGTAAACTAACTCAACATAAAGTAAAAGATAGGCCCTTCGCAGAGGGAAGTAGGGACACAAGCATGTGCTAGAGCTTCTTAGTTTTATAGGTTTTTGAAATCATATAGAGAGCATAAAAGTAAGTTTTTAGCGGTGTTTGTCGTTGTCAACGAATGGTAATGGGCACTCTACCCCCCTTGTCAACCAGACTTTCTTAAGAGCGGCTCCCATGAATGACGTTATTTCTACCCAAGGGCAGATCATCCCTCTTTTCTCTTTTGTTTACACATGTAGTTTAGAACTAGTATCATTGCTTGGCTGATTAGATCAGGGCAAAAATGTGAAGAGAATGCAGCGGTTAAAGTTGTAATTAATTGGGACTGGGCACCCCGTTTGCCAGCTCTTTTTGCAAAGTTAATGGATAAGCGGTGTATATGCCACTAGTCCAGTTGGTGAAAGTCTGTCTAAAAGCAAATGACAAGGTTGATATCCGTAACACCACATACTTCCTCATGAGCTAATAAACATTGACACAAATAAGAGATAATATGTTTTGAATAAAAGGTAGCACATGAAGTATTTACTTGGAATTGCAGGAAATACCATGTAGTAGGTAGGTATGGTGAACACAAATGGCATAGGTTTTGGCTCAAGGATTATGGATGCACGAGAAGCATTCCCTCTCAGTACAAGGCTTTGGCTAGTCTGGGGGGTATTTGTAGGCGAAATGGCGAAGTCGGTGGCGCCCCGAGGGGCCCACACCTGGTCCTCGCGCGGCCAGGGGTGCTGCCGCGCGAGCACATGGTGGCGCCGCCTCGGTGGCCCACTTCGTCTCGTGTTCGGCTTTCTGGAACGTTCCCGATGAAAAACTGACTTCAGAAAAAAATCGTCCGATTCCGAGAATATTTCCTTAAGTACTTTTCTAAAACCAAAAACAGCAGAAAACAGGGAACTAGCACTGTGGCATCTTGTTAATAGGTTAGTCCCAGAAAATGCATAAAACTATATAAAATGCATATAAAACATGTAATAACTTGGTATAATATAGCATGGAACATAAGAAATTATAGATACGTTGGAGACGTATCACCGGTACCTGCCGCAGCGAATGGGAGAGATGTCAGCAATAGTTATGTACTTAAATCTGTCTTATTAAACCAAACCGACACATCAAAGTTGAAATGGTGCCTTTGCGACAACCCCATACCATTTACACACGTGGAACACATAGTCAGAAAAAGTTCCTGCAAAAAACACTGACCAACATATGCACTTCTAAGTCTATTGCCAAGAGGAACTCCAATGCAACAATTACCAGGACACCTGATGGTTCAGTAGATGAATCCTGAATGATACATATATTAAAAGTGCAAGATTATGAAAGGATGGACTGTAATATTAACAACAAATTTCAATCTTTAAATATGCAGTAACTACTAATTTCAAAAGAAATGCAATCCAGCAATGGAGTAGTTCTATAATGTACATGGAAACCTGATACGTCTCAAACGTATCTATAATTTATTATGTTCCATGCTTATATTATGCCAATTGCTACATGTTTTATATACACTTTTATATCATTTTATGCATTTTCTGGGACTAACCTATTAACAAGATGCCACAGTGCCAGTTGCCTGTTTTCTGCTGTTTTTGGTTTCAGAAAAGTTGTTAAGGAAATATTCTCGCAATTGGACAAACGAAACGTCAAAGTGCTTATTTTTTCCAGGAGGTTCCAGAACACCGAAGAGGACACGGAGGTGGACCCCGAGGGGCCCACACCCCCTCCCGGCGCGGGTCCCCCCTGGCCGCGCGAGCACGGGGTGTGGGGCCCTCGAGGCCCCGCCGCCTTCGCCCTTTCGCCTACAAATACCCCCCAGATTTCTAAGACCTAACACGCGAGCCTTTTCCCGAGAAGAGTTCCAGTGCGCCGCCGCCATCGAAGACAAGATTCGGGGGACAGAAGTCTCTGTTCCGGCACCCTGCCGGGACGGGGAATTGCCCCCGGAGTCATCTCCATCAACTCCATCGCCGTCTCCATCGCCATTGCTGACTCCTACGATGAGGAGTGAGTAGTTCTCCCCCGGGGCTGCGGGCTCTACCGGTAGCTATGTGGTTTATCTCTCTCTCCCATGGTGTGATCTTTATGTGATCATGAGCTTTGTAATCTAGTTGAATATGTGATGTTACTCTTTATCTATTATGCACTCTAGAGGTTACTTAAATATGAACTCCGGGGTTATTCACGATTGTAAAGGTGACAGTGTATGCAACGTGTGTGATTCCTTTATGACGTTGTGGTGTGTGTTTACTCATACTTTGAGGGTGCTCTTGTAGCCCTACACAATGAATGGTGCTTATCATCCAACAAGAGAGTGTTTAAGAGTAGTATTTATTATTCAACTATGAGGTCATTGTTGAGGGTGTCACTAGTGAAAGTATGATCCCTAGGCCTTGTTTCTAAGCATCAAAACACCGTTTACAACAAGTTCTGCTAAATGTTTGCTTGCTGCCATTTTTATTTCAGATTGCAATTACTACTTATAATCATCCATATTACTTGTATTTCACTATCTCTTCGCATAACTAGTGCACCTATACATCTGACAAGTGTATTGGGTGTGTTGGGGACACAAGAGACTTCTTAATTGCAGGGTTGCTTGAGAGGGATATCTTTGACCTCTACCTCCCTGAGTTCGATAAACCTTGAGTGATTCACTTAAGGGAAACTTGCTGCTGTTCTACAAACCTCTACTCTTATAGGCCCAACACTGTCTACGAGAATAGAACCGTGCGTAGACATCAAAACCAAGCAGCAATATGAAGTCCACAAGTCCATGACTAACTAACTAATAAGAACCGTCTTTTATTCTGAATGGAAGCCAAAAACATGTATGCATCTAGTTGATTAGATGAAGCCCAGAACATTTGTAGTTGGCAAACGACCAGCCCTATAACCTTAGTTTTCCTAATTGGTTTTTAGATTGTTACTACTTCAATTCTGCCTATTCTAATTTGAAAGAAGCCATACATAAGAAGAAATGGATATAAGCCAAACAAATACGTGTGGAAGGAGAGACATAGTAACCTGAACAGTAGGCAAAACCAATTAACGCTTTGATCTTGATGTAAGCATCCATTAACCCTCTGAGTACCTTATTTTAATATATTGAATCATATGTACATGAAAAATCCTTGCTTCATCTTGTCTTCTCCCATGCACTTTGTATGATGTAAATGTTAGCTTAAATACATGGGTTACTTGTCGAGCATAAAACAATGAGAACATAATCATTTAGCTTACATTCTCTAAGATCTACAGCTTTAGTCACCTACATAATGTAACTTAGACCAACAAATGATTATACTACATGAAATTTTCTACAATATTGAGAAGGATTTAGCTTAAATGATTATAAGGAATACCAATATTCAAACCCTTGTCACCATAAGGGAAAAGAAGAGGATACTGTAACGCTATCATAGATGGATTAAGGGGAGACACTTGTTGAAGATGACCTGAATTATACTTAACAATTCCATCGAATCAATTACAGTCAAATTTCAGTTATACTTATGTCTTAGCCCATCTTAACGCCAGTGTTTATCAGGATACACTAAGAACTGTCTTGAATTTCCTCCTTACTAAATACTGCACACCATACTGCTGCTCATGATGGGTTGGTTCAGCTGATAGAACACAGTACATTATAAGGCACCAAATTTCAGTTTTCCTTGCTGTTTAGCCCATCCTATCACCACTGTTTACCACGACATTAAATATTTTTTTGAATTGATTCCTTACTGAATATTGCACATCACACTGCTGGTCATGATGAGCTGATTCATTCTGAGCCATTTTTAGAACGCGGCAAAATTCTTAAATGATCACCTAATGGGATCCATTCCTATATTCTGTGTGGTCAAATTAACAGCAATGCATGTTTATTTAGGATTTCCTAAATCCCAATAACCGACTATCTGATAGAAAAGGGAAGTTGCAAATTGAACTAAAATCAAGTCAGTTATAATTACATTTATACCATCGTCTTGTATATTTCATCTTTATCTTCCAATCCAAAATCAATTCTCGAATCGAGTCCAGCCTCCTTGACTGCACCAATGGCAAATTTGCTCAGCCTTCTTCCTGATTGACGCGAGCAAGAGAATCTGCAGCATGCTCCATCCCTTAGCAACAACCTTGATCAAGAAACAATCATTTTTATGCCTTTTACTATAGCGATACATGTAGTAGCCTTAGGCTTAAGAAAAAATTACCTGAAAGAGCAGTACATCGTAGAGCAGGGTGCAGGGGAGGACGGTGGGTTCCAATTGCGATGCTGAGGCCGGATTGCCGGTGGCGAAGCGTGCGGACGGGCGGCGTTAGGGCGTAGGCGGCGTCGAGGCGCTGCGGCGGGTGGACGACGACGTGCGGACGGGCGTGGGCAGAGTCGACGCGCTGATGGCGACGGCCGGACAGCGACGTACGACGGAGCGGCGGCGATGCGCTGGGCCGGCTGAACGTTCCGACGGTCGGCAGCTCGGACTGCGGGGTGCGGAGGACGGGGACAGGCCTGGCACGGTCGCCGGCGTGTCCAATCGGCAGCGGCGCGGCGGGAGCCGTCTCGGGGCCGGGAAAATGAGCAGATTAGGTATCTAGGGTTACCGGTTGGCTTTTTATATTCGGGACCGGTTCGCAATTTCCAGAAACGGAAGGACTTTCTTGCAAAATAGCAGCGGGGACCGTCGGATCGGGAGGCGACAGCGCAGGATGAAAAACACTGTTGATACTGTTCATCGGAACAGTAACCGGACGCACGCCGGGACGTCAAAATCTCGCGCCTTAGTATATGGTGGTAAAGAGGTAATATATAGAGAGGGGTAATGCTATCACCTTCGTCTTCCTATGGACGACATTAACATTGAGGTGAACGCCAAAGTGCCTCCGTCAAGCCACCTGTGCCCTCTTTTAACATACCCGAGCACTATACTACCAGATCCCTTGTTAATACGGTGAACGACTTAATTGTATCATATGGGTTATTCGATTGTACAACCAACGGCTTGTAAGTTTTCTCCCACTTTTTGGAAAATATACGTGTCCCCTCGTGATTATATAGTCCCTCTTTGGATTAAACGATTTTCACATAAATATTGGAGAGGATTCCATTCGAGAGGATTTTTTTTCTAAGAAATCCCTTTGCATTAAAGGATCAACCTCCAAAATTCCTATGGATTGTCTTCCCACACCCCAATTTTATAAAAAAAATCAACATCCACTCTAACCTTTTTTAATACTCATTCACGTAGGATCGAGACACTTTTCCCATGTTTTTCACGTGTATCATCCAAATGACCATTCTTGTAGTTTTTCTTGCTTTGCAATTCTATATTTTGCACCTGCAATCATACAAATTTATATGTTTTCTCAATTCCTTTATTTTCTAATTAGTTGATCCAAAGAAGCCCTTATAGAACGTTACTCATAAAATGATTCATATCACGAGAAGTCAGTGGAGGGGTATAAAAAGTAACATGTATTATTTTTTGCGAAAACCGGATCTATTATAAAAGTTCTCAATTAGTACAAAATACTCAAAACTTAATGTTTGGTTTTGACAAATTGACATATAGTATTTAGACAAAAATAACATATGGTAGCAGCCATATTTCACTAACAGCTACATGCACTGGCATTGGGCTGGTTGTGCGCCGAGGCATGGCCCATAAGGGCATGGCCAGCGGGTCGCCCCAGCCTACTGCCCCAGCAGAGACAGCTAGGCTCGGACGCCACAGTGGCGGTACACTAGGGTCTGCATGTGACAGGTGAAGCCTGTAGAGGAGGCCGCCTCCCGAACGAAAAAGCAAGCAGGGAGAGTGGAAAAGGAGAGAAAAGAGAGGGGAAATGATGAACCGAGCACTGCTGTGTGACGTTTCAGCGTTGGATGAGTTGTGGTTTCAGACTTCCGAACCTACATGGAAATCATGGGGCAGTAGCATTCTACTGCTACCATTGGCCATGCCCTAATAGACACTACCTAAACAAGTGGAAGAAGTCAATGGAAAATGTTTTTTCTCCCAAGCACGAGGGATCCAGTTGTCTTTAAAATCAAACAAAATATTTAAGAGTTCCTAAAAATCTGAAAAGAAAACCGGAATATATTCAATAGTGTATTGTACAAGCATTGCAAAATATCGACTTTACATACATTGTATTATGAGCTGTAAAAAAATGAAAAAACATCTAATAAATTTAGAGATTTGAACTAATTAAGCATACTTAGATCACTCTTTTGTCATTTTTGCGTAGTTTAAAATAAAAGGTATTTAAAGATCGTTTTGGCACGTATGAATAATACATTTGATCTTTTATAGATTATTTTGAAACTTAGAAATATTTTTCCATTTTTTTTAAAAGGACAGGATCACTAGTGCCGCCCCGGGAGCACAAAAAAAGTGGGGAGAAGAATATCATCATTAGGATCAACTATCAAGTCCAAGGCTTCCCTCAGAAGAAGAAAAAAAGAAGCCCAAGGCTTCTCTAAAACAAAAATCAAGTCCAAGGTGGCAGCAAAATTATCTTGCTCCGTTCCAAATTAGATGACTTCTATTTGGACAAAAGTGGATGTATCTAGATATGCTATAAGTCTAGATACATCCACTTTTTGACAAAAGGAAGTCATCTAATATGAAACGGAGGGAGTAATAGTTAGCCACTATTCTCCATTAGCTTGTATTTGCCACAAAAATAGACCAGATCGATAGTATCTTGTGGGAAGATAATTGTGTGCTACCAACATAACATTGTGTCGACCTGTGGGATCAAGGGCCACCGGCCACATATCGATGACATAGAAATGTGTCATTTGTTCTTTTCGGGAGTAGCGAAATCACACAAGAATATTGAAGACACTGTAAAGATAAATTTCCTACGTAACCGAGCTACTGTACCAGTTACTTGAGTACTTAAGCCATGCGACGAACGTACGCATCAAAGCTCAACTGCTCAAGTGAAGTGAAAAACGTCATCAGAGGCTGAAACAACAGCATGTATTAATACAAACCATTATGCTGTTAGGGGAATACTACAACATACCATAACGTTAATTAGTAAATACAGTAAATCAGAGGGAACCATAATTTGCAACCGGAGGCGCCGGCCGGCGAGCGACGGCGCCCACACCGAAGTTCGCACAGCCATCGGCGGGCATCGCACACGCATGTACGCGCACGCAGTGCCACGCACGTACGTTCATCAGGGCCCAGGGGTCACGTCGAGGCCATCGTTTCGTCGACGTCATCCGTCCGCTGCCGCCGCCGTGTCCGCCTGCTCTTGGGCTTCGGCGCCCTGCGCCTCCGCCGGAGCGCGGCGACCGTGTCGGTGAACGCACGGAGGATGTCCTTGTGCACCGCCCGGTCGTTGAGCTGGAGGTAGCAGAAGAGCAGCTCCTCCATGAAGTCCCAGTCCACCGCCGCCGCCTCACGCCTCGCCCAGTGCGCGTCCGCCATCTCCCGCATGGACCGCCGGAAGTCCTCGTACGGCGCGACGGAGAACGTCACCACCGCGACGCCGCCGCTCCGACCGGCCATCGCCGACGCCACGTCGCTCTCGGATACACCGGAGTCCTCCTGCGCCGACGAGCCGCCCTCACCGTCGTCGTCAACATCGACGGTCCGGCCGATTCTGAGTGACCGGAAACCGGCCGCGAGAGCATCATCCTCGTCGTCGTCGTCGTCGAGATGGACGTGGCGTTGGCGGGCGCCTGAGGAGAAGGAGTGGGTCCGAGGGTGCATGCACGCGGAGAGGAAGGAGCTGGCGGCGGCGGTGGAGGAGGATGAAGGGATCGGGGTTGTCGTTGGCGGTTGGACGGGCATGGGCGCATGGCCATGGCCATGGAGCTTCTTGAGGGCCTTGGAGAAGTGGAGAAATGACTTGTGGAGCCTCGCGCGCTTCTTCTTGCTCATGTTCTTCTTGGCCTCCTCGTCCAACCCCGCCATGTCTGATCTCTCTCTTCGTATGTGGGGAGTGCTTGTGCGATGGCAAATGGGGTCTGAGGAAATGGGGGCCGGGGATGGTGAGGAGGGAGTTACATATTTATCTCAGAGTTTTGTGACAGTTATGTGCGATTTGTATTCAGTACACTTGAGCCTTGAGAGCATATTTACTTAATATGTTGACTTCTTTTAAAAAACTCTGAACACAACCTATTCCAAAAGTCCTACTACTATATGTCACAATCTCTGGGATTAGCACACATTTATGCATGTCAATCGCTGTTTTAATGTGTGAGCACGTACCTCTGACTATTTTTTCCATCCAGACTCATCCTCTTTTCCATTTCTCAACGAAATAATTAAGTCTCACAAAACAAAGAGAACAGAAAAAAGAAAGACTTGTAACACCTTGTTGTAAATACCCTTTTTCTCCTCAATCGACACACAAATCTTTTGAGTGTTCTAAAAACCATATAGAATAAGGCGATTAAGTTTGAGGCACTAGCAGAAACTTAGTGTCTTTTTTTAGGGAGAAACGTAACGTCTTGCCCTCCATGTCACTGAGCGCACATACTCTCACTAGATCGAGTGAAGATTTCACGTGGCTCCGGTAGCCGGAGATATATTTTGTAACTAGTTATGTTTGTCCATAGATAAATTGGCGGGTTCATGATACACATACGCACTGCAGATCATAATGTTCTGAGAGAGAACCCGAAATGCAGTGAAATGGACAGAAGATCACCATCATCATTTTTACGGCCTAAGATCGCACATATTAGGACACAGTGATTCACACTGAAACTAGCCAATAGAGCAGGCGATCCTACGAAGGAAGAGTGCGCATCCACCCTATGGCCTCCTAGTCCTAGGCAACAGTACAGTACCACAGTGAAAGAAAACTGCAAAGCACGGCATACTGACGAGCAAGGGGCAGACATGAACTCTGAAACGTTCTGGAAAAAAGACTGGAATCCCCACATCTCGAGCTTCTTTAGAAGATACGAAGTTCAAGAGAATCAGTTTGCTTTCCGCACGAACACAGGAATGCCCATGCATTCCAAACGGTGCCAGCGGCCACTGCAGAATTTGAACTTTCTGATAAGAGAATGAAATCTTCGCATCACAGTCCACACAAGCACGATCACCTCGGAGTCCTGTAGTTCATTTCCCCCACATTAACTTAAAATCGACCTACAAGATCTGGGCCGGACCGATTTGCAAGGTGCCTCATCACAGATCTATCCTGACAGCAGAGAGCAAGAACACAACTCTATCTACAGGATCAGCTACGTATATATCATACAATACACACGCATAGATCCCTAGGAACAGAGAAGACACCTGGAAAACGGACACAAGCTTCTCAGAAGCCCTTCCCATGGGGGAACTTGCCTTTGGTACTGACAATCGACGGGCGGGAGAGCATGGGAAGCCCCCACTGTGACAAGAAGACAATGGTCGGGCAGGCATCGTCAGCGTCCATCCCGCTGGCATGGCAGATCTTGGAAGAAGGCTCAGAGACCTTCCTTGGGAGGAAGACCGAAGTGATCTTGCTCCACTTCAGCTTCTTAAGAGAGAAGAAACAGGAGCAAGCGGCCTTACCATTCAGAGACGGCAGCCACCGCCTCCTGGCCCGTGGGCTGGCCCCGTCGTCCCGGCATTCCAGCCTCTGGTACTGGAAGAAGCTACCCGTCGGGGTGCCGCAGATGCCAGTGTCCTGCAGCCCCATCATTGCAGCTCAAAGGGAAAAGCTGCAAGGCCAAGATATAGACACTACGAGGAAGATGCAGATCATCTGTGAGACAAGCAACAGTAGCTTGCACATGGAGTGACCCAAAGCGGTACAATGCTGATAATTAGAAACATTGGAGCATGAACAACAAGACAAAGGTTGCCCTAATGTTTGATTCCTTATGCCACATGGGCCTAGCAACCCTTCACATCCATGTCCCTTCCTCACTCGCCACATCTCCCAGTTTATTTTCCTGGAGTACAGCTGGAGTATCTACTGGAAGACATTCTTGGTTGCCAGGTCAGCATGGTGTCATGTGTATCATGGCTTCTAGAAACAAGAGGTAAAGTATGGGAGTACAATTTTGTTTCTTGTTCCCCTTTTTGATGACTTGTCAGTTTCTATTGATACTCAATCAGTTCTGTCTGCCATTGGAATTACCCAGAATCTTTGCTATGATGTGCAATAAAAAGTGTTACTTTTGTTGTCAAAGTTATGAGATGGTACGAGAGAAAATAATGGAGAGTTTACATAACGGAGGAAAGTGTACACATGTTTAATGATTGTGATCCAGAGATAAGACTCCATGGACATATACTTCTATGACTTTGCAAGAGTAAAATAGGGCTTTCTTTTAAAAATAAACGCTGATAAAAATATATTCGATCATATTGAAACTGTAACATTGGATTAAAACAGCTAAACTAAGGCTCACACTCTACCAATATGTAGCCCAATAAAAGTTTGTATTTGATACAATAACCACAAATGTGTTGCTAGTCTACTTGAACGAGAATTTCCAAACCTCCCTAACATTGGATGATCCATCAGTAACTTCAGCAAGTAGGTCGGATTGCATGGCGCCTAAAGGACAACAAAACAACAGTAAAGACAATGCATGAATACAGTAAAGAGAATGCATGAATACCACAACACATGCAACTGTCTATACAAATTTCACATGATGAATCCAAAGAAGTCATGCATCTGAGTGTTAACAGCTGGTCTATAGTTTTGCCATGTGATGCATTTAACAAAGGATATTTTAATCCTCACCTCCACATGCAGCATGCAAACTCCTTTCTTAACACATGTATTGATGCTTGCCTTCAAAGTAATAATGCAGAATTTAAACCCTAGACAGAATCTTGGCATGCAAATTTACTATGCACATGTAAAACACAAAACAAACATGACCACTGTATAAAAAAGTACAGAACTGTATAAAAAATTACAGATGTTTTTCTCAAGCCTTCCATTATGGAAGTGTGCAAAACAAGCATGCATTAAAGGGGAAAAAGTATGGGGTAGATGAACAAATACTGGATGGTTAACAAGATTAAGAAACAAAACTTTACCATCTTCTGTAACCAAGCGTAGGAATTGCCTTGTGCCACCACCTACACCAAAGTAATGCTTCTTCCCTGCCATGTAAACTACACCACCAGGGTAACGTAAGCACTGCAAAAGGTTTCATAACTGTCAATAAAACATATTAAGAAAACTGGAGCAAACAAAAGAAAAATCAGTGAAGGAAGATTTCGGGTGTGTACTTTCTTGATGAGCCTGTAGAGGCTAGGAAGTGAATCCAATGCATAAACAGTCTCAGCCATCAGGATGATATCGTAGCCACTGGACCCTTCATTTTCTGTGTGACGGTTGGTTGTTTTATCATGAACAGCATCTCCACAAAGAAGTAAACTGTCGATTTCACTCCAGTCACCAGCATAAAAACCAACACTGCTAGATGTACATGTTCCTTGAGATGATTCCTTGAACAGGTTAACTTTCACATTTGGGACGGTGAGGCACCTAAGTACCTCAGCATTGAAATCTTGGAAGTGAACTAGACCAGCACCCTGAAAGTTCAAGCTTTTAAGAAACCAATATAATCAGGGAATTGTTTCAAAATGCCAAACCAAAGAGCAGACACATACCTTAAGACCTGCAAAGATGCCAGGAAGGCCATGTCCACATCCTAACTACAGAATCACAAACATAGATAACGTAAGCAGATATCTGAATATGCCATTTTTTATATCTCAGCTTAGAACTATCTGTATCAGAAATTTGTCAAAGACTTGAAGTACTTTGGAAGCTAGATACCATAGAACAGTCCATGATTAGTTGGAGAGAGAGAAGATCTAACTATATAACAGAACTTCCAATTGTGCGCGAGATTGTTCATAAAACATATAATCTTAAAGCAAGTATCACACCTCCAATACATGTTTGCCCTCTACAAGCAATCGACCATCTTTGATGTCTAAATTTACGGTCTTCACCAAGTCCAATGAACCTTCCCACAGCTTCAACCCACCTAGGACCCATGGATATTGTCAGGTTAACAAATAAGGCAAAATAAACTGCAAATAATCTTTACCTTCGTATTTTCCTGGGACTAAATCCGAGTTTTTTACGCCAAAAACGTCACAGGTGTTCACTCTCCCCTAATAAATAAGATGAAGGGCGAGAATATATTAGTTTAACGTCATCATAGGATCTAAAATGACATGTGGAATACGGTTAAAGAACAAGAAAGCTTGTATGCGATAATATTCCCCATAACTTCTGGAATAGAAGTAATTGACCTGACGAAATATTTACTCAAGATGTTGTGTGCACTGTCATTTTGTGCTCGAACTTCACAAGAAAAGAGTCCGGAAAAGGCGAAACTATTATATGGCTAAAGCAACATGTTTTCCTTTTCTTCATATTGGGTTTAGGGAAGAGCGTGAAAAAATTAAGGCATTAAAAATGTCAATGTTTCATCAGGTGTCATGTATTTTTGCTTCCCCAGGTGAAGCATCAAGCATGTAGTGCGCATTAAGAAATAGTTATGAAATAATCATAATCTCATCATTTCTTGCATCCATCAGTAACACTTATCATTGCACAATTTGAACTACAATTTGCCAAACAATCAGTACAAAAATGACTCTTTTTTCTCCAAAAGCACAAATTCAATGACCAACAAATATCAGGTTGAGGGAAGAACGAAATTAATGTATTTAACATAAATTTAATCTACTTAAATGTTGTTGCCTGTTGTCTACTTGCAGAACTGCTGTCCTAAGTCTCAGTAAAATCAAGATACTGTATACAACAACACTATTATTAGTCCTACGGGGGAAGGACCCTGTGGCATTTTATCATAGAAGAGTGATGCAACATCACCGAAATTGCGAGCATGGGGACTCGAACTCAGTGGGAGGGAAGGCATCAGCTACACCCCACCATCAGGCTATGCCTTAGTCTGCACAGCATATTATTAATAGTGGTAGCAGAAGTGGTACTACTGCAAGCTCTTCGAACAGTTTTGTGACATGCAAGACAACAACAAAAATATATTTGTGCTCTAGCTTATACCTATCATCCTCACTTCAGTTCACACTTCCAACTGCTCAACTCTTTCAATGTAGCATAAAGCACGGATGCTAAAGTGGATCTTTTGTGTTTATGCACCAATTGTATTTAGGCATCCTCGAATCTTTGCAGTTCAACCAGCAATCAGATGAGCTTATACACGAGCAAAGAAATGATACGAGGCTGCCAGTAGAAACAATTGCCCTTCTGCTTCCATGCTCAACTGATCATCGTGTCATTCTTGAGACCATGGGTTACAGAATAATCAAGCAATTGCGTATTTTAGGGCTGCTCTTCTTTTTTTTCTATTTACTTACACGAGGTAACTAGTGGTAGGTATGCATCGTAAGAGAGGCATTTCGGCGAACACAAGGTAGGCACTTGTAAACCGCACCTTGTAAATCGACAGGGAATCGTCCACCACCACAGGCTCCAAGTTGCCGGACGCGACGGGCGATTCCTGCAACGCAAACAAAGCGAGAGTCGAACCTTGCTCCGAGAAGAACACGGAGAAGAAACCAGAAGAAACGGGTAGTGGGGCAGAAATACCTCGGAGAGGAGGACCTCGACGGCTGGCGGCGGAGGCGGAGGAGGAGGGCCGGGGGCGGCGCCGAACCCGAAGCCGAAGGAAGCGCCGGGGTTGGAGAAGGAGAAGAGGGGCGAGGGGAGGGTGGGTTTCTTAGCCTCTGTGTCCTCCATGGCGGGTGGCGGAAAGGGTGCTGCGGCGGCGCGCGGGGTGCCTCGGCTCGGTGGTGAAGTTTTCTGTATTTTGGGTGATTTTGCCGTAGACCGAAATTTAGCACGTTTGTAAGTTGTGATTTGCCGAAGACACAGTCCAAAGTTTCAAATTCGTATCTTTCTGGTTTGCCAAATCTACCAGAGTATAAAAGTTTGTGATTGCTGCGTTCTCCTTAATTTACAGTGTACCGTTAAGATTAGCTAGTAGCCTAGTACGCTAGCTAAGTAAGTTAAGGCATGCCAAATACTCCTCCGTTCTTAGAAATAAGACGTATTTTATATTTTCTTAAGCCAAATCTTTGATCAACAAGATGCCCACTGAATACAACGTTATATGATATATGAAATTTGTGTCACTGGATTTGTTTTCAAAAGTAATTTGTTATGACAATGATTTTGTATCAGGTAATCGCATATTAAAAGACTATTTGTTAGCCAAAGCCTTATCTTAGTGAAGTAAATATGTCTTAATCATCCAAATACACGGAGTAAATACTAACATGGTACATAACGAAAAGATGGTTGTCACAATAAGAGAGTGATAATCCCCACCATGCTAAGCACAACCTAAAGTATGTGCACCAAACGGTGCCTTGAAAATTATAATTTATTATTAAAATGATATAGATATAGGTACAAAAAATAAACAAACGATAAATAAAACCAGTTAAATGAATGAAATTATTATAATTAACCAAATGCTAGTGGGGGCTAACATTGTTTAAGATGCCATGTATCTAGGTGTAATTGATGATATCATCTCCACACCAAATATGATGGATTGAGCATTTTTCTATGTTCACCCTCTCTCTCCGTCGCTATTCTTGAGGCTAAACCGGTAGGCCCTACTCACCTAACTACCACACATCGCCACAATAAACACGCTTTTGTTGTTGGTTGACTGACATATCAAAGGGCAAAGCAATAAATAATCGAAATAGCTAGGTTCAGGGCTATCTCGTCAAGCAAAAATGATGGTGCAAAGCAACCATTACTTAGTACTAAATTAGGGCAAATTCATTGGGGTTCAACAGAAGCAAACCACTGCATGCTAGATTATCTCATGTGGTTTTTGCTGTTTTCATGAGAACCATCCCAACACTCGGTTTACTCAAATGATCCTCCAAATTTTTCACTCTAGTTGACGTTGTAAATAATTCCAATTGACCATTTGATCATTCTTAGGGTTCCTCCCACAAAAAAAACATGGTTGATGTCATCATTGAAGACAATGACAATGCGCAAGCTTCATGTCGACCCCATTACCCATTAGGAGATCAAATACACTTCGAAAGACAATGTGGGGCATGTGGGAGCAATATTGGCAAGTTGACCTTGAAAATGAAAAGATTGGACATGGGATAACTTTTGAATGCCATGGAGAACATGTTAAATGAAAGAAAGCATGCAATAAAATAATCAACCAATAACTCGAATACAAGACGTTTTAAAGACTTTTGGTGAACTTGAACATGAAGGAGATATGCCCTAGAGACAAATAAATATATAGTATTTATTGCATTATCTCATTAAGTTTATAATATGTTTTTGTATCATGCTATAACTGTATTAATCGGAATTGTTAATACACGTGTGATACATAGACAAACCAGGGTCCCTAGTAAACCTCTATATAAAGTAGTTCATTGGGCAACTGCTGATCGAGTTTTCCCGATCATGGACATTCACGTCGGTTGACAATGAGGTCATCTTATTAGTAGAATAAGGTGATGGACATACCCAACAAAGTATTGCAAAAGGATCGTATCACAGTGTTCATCATTTGCAATAGGAAAGTAATATGATAGCTTATTCCTCAGACCGTGAGATCATATTAATTGCTGCTCCGTAGGATACTCTAAGTGCATCAAACGTCAGTTCATAAATGGGTGACAATAAAGGTGTATCTTGTGTATCTCGAAAGAGTACGTTGAGGCATATGGATCAAGAGCGGGATTTGTTCATCCGCGTGATGGAAAGATACTCTGGGCCCACTCGGTGAGATTACATCTATAAAGCTGCGCAGCATATGACTAGGTCATGGAGATGTAATATCACAGACGAGTTAAGTAACCCTTGTCGGTAACGAGATAAAACAGAACATCAGATGTTTACGATCATATCTCGGATAAGGTAGTATCAAAGGAACAAAAGGAATGAATATCATGTTTATGGTTCAACGACGATATTCGTAGAATGCGCAGGGACCGTCACAGGCATCCAGGTCTCCCTGGCGGTCATTGGCGAGCGAGGGGTCTCGGCCATGTCTGGAGTATTCTCGAACCGTAGGGTAACACGCTTAAGGTCTTGCCGACACATGGAGATCGTTGGAATAATAGAGATAAATGAGAGAGAGAAATAACCCGGAAAGGTTCCGGTAGTTTCGGAAGGGTTCCGGGAATGTCCGAAGGAAGTTCGGGTGGTCCGAAAATTGTTTCGGAGTCACGGGAGATTAAATAATATGCAAATATATTAATTATGAATTAAATATATTTTATATTAATTAAAAGAACAGAAAAACGGGGCAGCCCACTTAATGGGCCAAAAGAGGCCCATGTGGGGGGGGGGGGGGGGGGGGGGGCGCACCATGTAGCACATGGGGCCCATGGCCACCACGGCCAAGCCAGGTTCGGCCGCCCCCCCCCCCCCCTCCCTTGTTCCTCTATTTAGTCCCACATGGGGGAGGCAAGGTGTGTTGCACACCCCCTCCCCCCTTTATAAAGAGAGGCATATTAATTGTTTTAATATATCTAAAAATACAATTAATGTTGTATACGCCGGCCTGAGTTAATTCTCCGCCCGCTTGTCTCTCTCTCTTCCACATAAGCTATACCACTGTGCGCCGTCGCACTGCGGGATTCCACCAAAGTTGTACCCCTGCGATCTCAGCTGGATCTGAGTGACCGGGGGTTGTCGGCAAGCTCCGTATGTGTGTGAGTACTCGGAGGCGCCACATTTGAGGTGCCAGGGCGACATCGTCTCGCCACCGCTGCAGCCCAGCCGACGCCGCTGCCGTCCCTCCTCCGCGGCGCGCCCTCCTCCTCGGCGCGCCCTACTCCTCGACGCCGCGTCTTCATCAACATCGCTGCGTCATCGTCGCGCCAAGTTCTTCGTGACCTCGAGGTCGGCTACATCGTCTTCGTCGGCAACGCTTGTGCGGGAGCGTAATCCCCGCTATTCGGTCTACAAGAGGTATGTGACCAGTTCCGCCCCGTTACCGCATTACTAGATAGATAGATCTTGGCTGGTTTCGGTATTCGTTAGTTAGAAAAATTATTGTTTTCTGCTACGAACCCCTTCAGAACATGCCATTAAGGGTCACCAACTTTGTAGCAAAAGCAAAGTAATACCTTATTTCAGTAAACTTCTATCAACGAGTCCGTGTGACACAAAACCACATATGTTGTATTCAACTCCCTTACATTGTAAGAAATGGTTTACCCGACATATGGTTGGATTTTGTGTTTTCTAAACCTCATGCACGAAGAAGTCTCGACACTACACTATTGTTAGAGGTGTCACTTCTTCTTCTTAGTTTGACCTATTTTTTAGTATGACTAAGCAGCCTTTTAATTCTGTCAGTTTTTTTACAATAATTTACAAGCTTAGTCAAATTTTCTACAACACACTCTTGGTGTTATCCGCCACTGTTTAACATATATCTCTTATATCACTTAAAAAACGTCAAACAAGTATGACAGACCATGTATTCCGGTCACACTCGTGCGGCTACATATGATTTTAAGAAATATATAATAATATTCTCCCATATGTACTTAGGGCCTCTTTGATTCGTATGATAGGAAAAACGTAGGAATATGAAAACCATAGCATTCCAATGTCATGCACATCCCAATGCTATAGGATCTTGCATGCATCAAAATTTGTTTGCTTCCACCGAAGGAATTGTAAAATTAGATTGGAGTGAATGTTGGATTTCGTATGGAAAGTAGTACAAAAATTATTTTCCCGTAGGATCCAATCCTACCAATCAAATGACCAAGATAGGAAAATTTGCTATAAGATTAATTCCTCCAGAAATCCTTTGTAAATACTTTGAATCAAGCGAGTATACGAGTAATTTTATCCCTACCATCGCAAAATGGGACTTTATTTTCTAAAAACGTACTCCCTCTGATACAAGTAACTGTAGCACACTTCGAAACTGTGACAATTATTTTAATTTCGGAGGAAGTACCAAACTGTGTATGGCACTGAAACCTACTCCTTATGCCAAATTTTGGCATACAAAGCGGAGTCAAACTCTGACTGCTGTTCAAACAGCACGCCGTTGTGACGCCGGACTGGATATTTATTTGTGCCACGGTGGCTACCTATAAAATCTCCGCGCCTCTGTCTTTCCCTCTCCTCCCAAAACCCTAGCCCCCGTCCCCTGCTTTGCGGCGCGCCCGAGCAAGCAACCCACCTGAACCCCGAGCGAGCAAGCCAGCCAGCGAGATGGATCGGCGCAAGGGCAGCCGCGACGCCAGCGCCAACGGCGGCCTCGCCGAGGCGACGGCGTCCAGGCTCAGGTTCGAGGACGCCGACGAGGCGGCCATGGAGGTGGAGGTGGAGGAGACCGCCGCCGCCGCGCCGGAGGAGGTCATCGGCAACGACAAGACCAGCGCCGACTACTACTTCGACTCCTACTCCCACTTCGGTACGCGCCCCCACCGTGCTGGTTCCCCGTTGATTTCTGTTATTAGCGTGCTTTATGTACTACCTTTTGTTGTTGCTGTTGTCCTATTTGTGATATTGGCTAGCTGATGATAGAAACCATGAGCTGCTGTGTCGTTTCTTGTAAGTATCTGTGAGAGAAGAGAACACGGTTGGGCTGATCTCTTGCAGGTTTAGTGCAGCATGGACTTTAATTTGTGTATTGTAGCATCCCCCTCTGTTGGTTCAAACATTGATTCCGAACCTCATAATAGTATAACCGGTGGAATGAGATTGTTTAATTAGTAGTTGTTGTGGGAAGATCAGAGGTTCAGATATTGACATTTGCTCTTTCACACTTTTGTTGCTTCTCCAGATAGTTTTCCCTTCGGTTGTTTCTCTGCTGAATGAAAATTTGACCTTTAGTCAAACTGCCATCACTAGTTTGAATTTTAAATTTTTCCATTGCTTGTTATCTCACAGTTGTGGTAAAAGTTGGCGGCCCTATTACATGTGTTCTTCCATGCGCTACTCTTCGATATTGATTCTCCTTCCACCCATGTTTAGTGCTTTTGTTTGGTGCTAAAAATGTCTTTTGTGTGGTGTATTGTCACGTTGCTGAAAATATGGCCCGATTTTCTTATTCTGTTGAGTAGAGTCTAGTCATGTTCAAGTGGCATGGATGGTGAACTTTCAAAATCTTGTGTGGTCATGATCTTTTTTTGGTGACTATATGCTACGCTGGCAAAACATTGTTTAATTCTTGACTTCTTTCTTGGATTGATGGTATTACATACTTTCTATTATGTATTTTGCTTGTGTACTTGTTCCCATTAGCAGTTTATTATAAGATGTATTTTTATGTTTTGCAGTAAGTTTATTTTCTACTCATACTTTACCCTTGGTGTTTGTTTTGCAGGTATTCATGAAGTAAGTGGTTCTGAAGGAAACACCACCTCTCTCTTTCTCTCTCGGCCTTGCAGTTTGTGCCAATCAAATATTTGAGATGCCGATTATTCTCCATGTATTGATTGCAGGAAATGCTAAAGGATGTTGTTCGTACAAGATCATACCAAAATGTTATCACCCAGAATGACTTTCTTTTCAAGGATAAAATAGTCCTTGATGTTGGCGCTGGGACTGGTATCCTATCCCTTTTCTGTGCAAAAGCAGGAGCTAAGCATGTCTATGCGGTCAGTTTACTTAATCTATGTTTTCAATTCAAGCTATTTTCGAAGGTTGCATATTTTTTAATAAGAATAGTAAGATATTGACCGACTCTTGTTGGAGTCTTACAACCTAGTTATGTGTACCCAACTATCTATAATTTGAAATGGAATAGACTTTACTTTACCTACCCATATATTTCAGAAGTAAGAAAAGATGCACAAAACATGTCCTGGAGACGAGGAGCTTGAAAATATTAACCTGCATGTTTGTCCCATATGCTCCTGTGCCTTTCGTTTTCTTTGTACCCATTTCAAAAAGTAGCACACCAAGGCTCTCTCTCCCATCTCTAAAGAAAAAAAGAACAAAAAAGGATCACACAAGTGGGTACATTGTGTATGTGAGGGACATGTGTCCTCTATTGTTCTGTGAAGTTTGGGATTTCAGACACTCTGTAGCGTACTGTTTAGGGAATCATTTGTTTCATTCTACTCTGGTTCATTGACCACTGTTTTTTCTGATATTTTATAATTGTGCTTCTAACCTTTATACTTTTCTTAACTTAGTACTATTCTTTCATTTGCAGATTGAATGTTCCCAGATGGCTGACATGGCAAAGGAAATCGTGAAAACTAATGGATTTTCTGAAGGTAATTTTCTGGCACTTTTACTAACCATTCTACGATAGTCTATATCATGGTAATCTGATATGATATGTTTACATTTTGCTTATGTTGCAGTCATAACAGTAATAAAAGGGAAAGTTGAGGAAATTGAACTCCCTGTCCCGAAAGTAGATGTCATAATCTCTGAATGGATGGGTTATTTCCTCCTGTTTGAGAATATGCTGGACACTGTTCTTTTTGCACGTGATAAATGGCTGGTAAGTGAACCATCACAGGGTACAAGTGCTTAAATTTTCATTTACAACTGCCTTGTAGTATCTTTCTCCTTCAACTTTATGGCTGCAAGAAGCAATTTTGATTTTATTGGGAGGTGGTGTATTGTACTTCAACTTTGGGAGGACTGTAAGCTTATATTACATGCTACTTCTATGTAGGCTGAAGACGGTGTGGTTCTGCCAGACAAAGCCTCTTTGCATCTTACTGCCATAGAAGATGCAGAATATAAGGAGGACAAAATTGGATGTAAGTATGACGTATGGTGCATTGGAGTATCATGCATGTGTTCAGAAGTTTTCCAGCGTTTACATTTTTATTTCTCCCTGATTGCTTGCTTTTCGTTCTTGCAGTTTGGGATAATGTGTATGGCTTTGATATGAGCTGTATTAAGAAACAGGCAATGATGGAGCCACTTGTAGATACTGTAGATGCAAATCAGATCGTCACTAACTGTCAGCTACTGAAGGTAATGTCATATTTTCAACCAAGTTATGTTTTGTTTCTGTATTTCTCTGTTTGAGTAGCAAATCAGCTGAAATACTTCTATCTATTTTCTTATGTGTTACAGACAATGGATATTTCTAAGATGTCATCTGGGGATGCGTCCTTTACTGTACCATTCAAGTTGGTAGCAGAGCGTAATGACTTCATCCATGCTCTTGTTGCTTACTTCAACGTGTCATTCACCAAATGCCATAAGCTGATGGGCTTCTCAACAGGTTTGTCTGTTTTTAACTTTTGTTATACTGGTTGTCTAGTCTTTCTTCAATAAATTTGTTGAGTAACGAATGTACAATTTACTCTTTGCAGGCCCTAGATCAAAGTCCACTCACTGGAAGCAAACTGTTCTGTATCTTGAGGATGTTGTAACTATCTGCGAGGGGGAGACTCTGTCGGGTACTATGACGGTCGCAAACAACAAGAAGAACCCCCGAGACATTGACATTACGCTGAAGTACTCCATAAATGGGCAGAGATCCAAGGTGTCTAGAACACAAAACTACAAGATGCGGTGACCGATGAGGAATTCAGCTATCCTGCAGCCCACTCAATTTTCGTTGACCAAGTATCCTGCGTTTCACACTGATGCTTGTTCCTTGGTCTTGTATTGACATGAGTTTGTCAGTGACATAAGCAACAAAGTAGAAAGTAGAGTTGACTGGCATGTTAATGTAGGTTGCTATCTTGCAAATCTATGCAGTGTTGCTTGCTGGTGTTGGCTTGGCATGAATTTTGGGAAATTGTTGTATACATTTTTTTCAAAATGGGTCCGTAATAGTATCAGCAGTTCACCACCAATACAAATCTATTTTGTGTTCGCAATTTATGGGTGAGATATTCTGCCATTTTCATCTTCTCTTATGTCTTTGTGGTGTATCCCCATTATTTCTACTGCCTGAGCACATTTTTACTCTTTAGAAATTTCTTTTAGTGCGTAAAGTAGATTGTAGAATAATGAAATAATATCTTTGTCAGACCTGCCTAGCAACAGTAGAGAGAAAGAAAGCCCCTTGGCAAGTTGGCATGGTACACTACACACTAACTTCATAAATAAGTAGTAGAACAGCATTTCTATGTCACAATACTGTTCCTGAACAAAGCATGCTCTGACGATTTACTGGGAGAGGACACTGCAGAAGAAAAGTAAGAATGCAGTTAGAGATCAAAACCTCCAAGTAAATCGACACCGAGTAGTGCTGATAAAACGCTTACTTATAGAGGTATGCACCAATGCCAAGAATGACACAGATCAGTATGATATCGACCGTGAAGTTCCTGGTCGATCGGAACTGCACAGCACATACGACCGTCAGCGGTGAGCAAGAGTGAAGCCGTTCATTCTGAATTCAGGGTCTAATAAAGCCAACTCCTCACCTGGTTAACTGTTTCTTTAAGCCTGACATTAGTCTTTCTTAGCTCCGAGTTTGCTTTGTCCACCTGTGGAAGTCATTATGCATATATTTCATCTTCAGCTATGGACATGAGAGCAACAAAGGCAAGAAAATAGGACCAAAACCTTTCTGTCCATTTCATCCATCAAAGGAACCTGCCTGTCAAGTTCCTGCAGAATTAAATGAGCAGTTTTAGGCTATTTAACCTAACTTCGGCATAGAATCAAGGATACAGTACTTGATGCATTTGCAACAAACCTCACTCATGTCCTCTGCCAGATTTTTCAGTGTGTCCAGGCCTTCGGATATGAAGTCCAGCCCTTCATCCTGGGAATCACATTTGGCAAAGACAATTTTGTAAACCGGCCAACAAGCTGTGTTGGATCGAATCAAATACAGTTGTTGTTACGAACCCACTTTACTAATCACTCAACAACACAAGGTTACAAGGATTGAGTAGCTGATTTGGGGATACAGGTAGCAGCAGGAGGTTGGGAATCAGAGAAAGAGAACCGGAGGTAGGAGAACAGAGTTCGGGGGAGGAAGAGAGCCGCCGTTCAGGTTCGTGATCCAACTGGATGAGTTGTTCGTTGTCTTCTGGTGCGTACATGTAGCAGCGCTGACTCCTGGCGTGTCGTCTGGGCCGAGCCCATCGTTGATGACCCGTGGCGATGGCCCAAGTTGGGGCACATAGACGAGGGTCATAACATTCCTCCCTTCTTGAAATTCGGCTTGTCCCCAAGCCGAGGTCTTCATACGATGACGAAGGGATGATTTGCCGGGATCCCATGGAACGTGAACTTCCTTGATATTGTTGTTGTCGCGATGGTAACCTTCACGGTAGATGAGGTCGCTGCAGACTGTGTCGAAGGAGTACACTTGGTTGGAACAGTGGTCGAGGTCGCTGCAGACTGTGTCGAAGGAGTACACTTGGTTGGAACAGTGGTCGTGGACGACGGCAATCTTGTTGACGAAGGTGATGTAATAGTTGTGGCCGACATGGACTGAGGTTGAGATGCAACCAAGGGTCATGACATTCCTCCCTTCTTGAGAAGGTGCTTGCCCGTAATCAGAAAAGAGCTTCAGGTCATTCTCAGCCCATGCTACCAACCAGATCATAGATGCATATGCAAGCAACTGCGATAACCACCAGAGTTGATCAGAACAATGTAAAGCAGTGGCTTTTGAAGTATTCCACCATTTTTCGCAGCTGTACCAAGCAAGCATGTAACCTCCCGGATCCCACGGACTCCTGCCGTGTAGATTAGTGTTGTCAACCAAGACCATAGACAGCCAGAAAGTTACTGTCGTCGCGACTGGAATGCCCCTTTTACTGATTTGAAAATGGCTGCTGGTACTTGATTTATTAGAACCAAATGTGTTGTTGGGGAAACTCTCACCAAATAGATAACCGGCCAGATACTGGAATAGTTCACCACTGCCCCTGGACCTCTCCATCCTGATGCCATTGCACACACCACCATGAAAAGCACCAGGTGTAGTGCTCCTAACAACATCATACAGTAGTTGTTCCACCTCGAAATTTGTTTCCTCTTGACAATGGTTATAACTAGTGAACTTCCTGTAGCTCTGAACCATGCGAGGTTCACAAATTCCACCCGGAAGCAACTTGTATGCTGACCATGTTACCAGAACTCCAAAACCCAGCCTATTGTGATGGTCAATAAGAATGCCGCCAGTGTCATCTTGTAGTTTGAATTCAGACAGGAGTATAACACAACTTGAGTACCACTCCTCTCGATACAAAGTTCTCAATAAACATTCACCAATTAGTTGTCGGACATACGGTTCTAGAGCAGCAAGGATGATTTTTGAATTCAGTGTCATCACTTCACCGTGTGGGCGCAATTCTCTTTTCTCAACATGTGCGTAAACTGGGGTCAGAATAAACAACCATGGGGGCTTTGGCTGTAGGAATAAGGGCATATACTTCCCAGTCTGTGCCATAAACTGATGCATCTCATCTCTTTTTGGCTGCAACATCATATGATGTATATGTCCATCAGCAGAATAAAACAACAGCTTCTCTTGCCCAGATGCCCATAGTAAACAATAATTCACACTACGACCTTTATAACCTCTGGAAATACATATGCAGAGAAGGTCTCCAGTAGCTCTGCCATGTACTTGTTGCCAGGAGAATAGGCACATGATTTGAGTCGTGCATATGTACCAAACCAAGGCTGAACCATCTGTGACAGAGATGATGCCCCTTCCAGATTGCACTCGATCAGCGACAATGGCCTTGGCCTGAACATGTCCCTTTAGACACTTCAACCTGTTGCCGTCCTCTAGGAAATTTTCCATAATAAGAACAGGTGCAGAACAACCCGACAACAATTTCAGTGCTGAGCATGTACCAAAGACTTGTATAGGAATTCCAGGGACACAACTCCAAGAGCCAACAAAAGTATCCAGAAACACACTGACTTGCTGCACCTTTTCAATATTTGAGCACCATTGCTGAACACTTGAAATATCATCATCACAGTACTGCGTCCTACTAGTACTGTACTGGTCCATGGCAATGCTGCAAGTAGGAGAGATACAGAAGCTGCGTACTAACCGTGGCATGTGTAGCTCTGGAGCAGGAAAGGTAGTTTCTATGTGGCCAGTGGGATTACATTGCTTCCACCTCTCCCAGATATGGCTGCTTACACCACTTCCCCTGCCAACCAATGTGACTGACGGCCATGGTGGCTTTAACTGCAAGCGATGGGACCATGCTTCCCCTTCGAATTTGATTTGTGGTGGCCTTTCCTCAAACAGCTTGTGTGTATCAACATCTTCAGAATTGGCACTCACTGGAACCAGATGAAACAAGGACATTACCATGTTGGTGTGGTCGACGGAGCATTCTGTCGAGCACTTGGTGAGTGTCGGCTTGTCAGGCTCGTCGATGGCAAACGAGAAGAGGGGCAGGACTGGTGCTAGCATCACAGGCTTGGTAATAGAAGTGGTATCAAACTTCGAGCAGGTGGCGTGAATCGGTGTAGCGCCACTGATGGCATCACGGCCGAGGGATCCATCGCTTGCTGCAGTTGTAACAAGCACGGAGATGAAGTCGACGGTGGCCGAGGGCGCCGTTGCTGAGTCGAATGGTGACCTCAGCTCAGGTGCATCGGTACTTGGGACTTCCGTCGAACACCTGGTCGGCGTCGAAGTCACCATGGCAGTGACGTTGATGGCGACGTCCAGGCAGGCGTCGGGGATGACCGGGGACGCACCTGGTGTTGCGGGTGACCCTGGACTGGAGCTTGGGCCTCCAACACTGAGTGCCGGTGCAGCCGTGGTGGTGTCACCGTTGCTCACGGTCACTGCAGCTGTAGGCGCTGCTGAAGTTGTAGATGGTGATGCGTTCCAACTCCTCATCATTTCCAGGATCTCGTCCAACTTCCGCTCGATCCTTGCCTTCTCGTCTTGAGTCATGGCATCCCAATCCCGAGGAGGACCAAGTTCATCCTTGGAGGTGATGGAGATCATGGTGGAGGTGGTGGAAGCGTGGGGAGATGGCTCTGATACCATAATGTTACGAACCCACTTTACTAATCACTCAACAACACAAGGTTACAAGGATTGAGTAGCTGATTTGGGGATACAGGTAGCAGCAGGAGGTTGGGAATCAGAGAAAGAGAACCGGAGGTAGGAGAACAGAGTTCGGGGGAGGAAGAGAGCCGCCGTTCAGGTTCGTGATCCAACTGGATGAGTTGTTCGTTGTCTTCTGGTGCGTACATGTAGCAGCGCTGACTCCTGGCGTGTCGTCTGGGCCGAGCCCATCGTTGATGACCCGTGGCGATGGCCCAAGTTGGGGCACATAGACGAGGGTCATAACAGTTGTCTAGCTGAATCGGCAGGGTCCGCCGCAAAGTTCAGAAAACGCGTCATGGATGCCTCACCGGCACGTGGGACCAGGACCCACATGTCAGATCAAGCCAACCTCATTTTTTTTCTTCCGTAGCTGCTATCGTTGTGGTGGCATTTATCGACAAGTTCAGAAATACATTTGATCGGCAGAAAGCATGCTCCATGAACAGAAACCTGCCTGTTTGATCCGGCGCATCTCGTACTCTCTTCTGAAAGCCTCCGATTCTTCGCTGGTCTGGAAGTAGCCCTCATCCAAAGTCTCAGCTGCAGTTAGTCGACACACTGCGATTAGTTTGAATTCTGAAAGAAACTTACATACCTATGTTTTGGAGTTAGGTGTCTTAACAACTCCCTGAAACCAGAGGCATTTTTATTTTCAGATTAGATACCATTTTCTGCAAGGAATGGTACAAACTGGAGTATATGTTGCTGTTCACTAATAACTGAAGAATGCACGGAGACATCAGAGACGGCCTGAAAACCATTTCAGTAGCAGAGATGTAACTTTGCAGGAGAAAACAAGGAAACCTGAAGAATCGAACTGGATCCCTGGCCGAACGCCGTTCTGATCCGCCGTGCCGCCCTCACCGCTGCCGCCCTCGGGGACGGGGATCGATTGGATCCTGTGATGCAATGCTGCGACCAGATCAGGCCGCAGCGCCATTTCCTCGGTAGACAACCCTTTCATCTGTTAGTTGATGACGAACATAGTTGATGGGAGAACGTTTAATGTTTGTAAATTTATGAGCTCGATCGCAATTGAATGGTACGTGATTGGTTTTGCTACCTTCTTGACGGATAGCTTCTGGAGCTTGACCACGTCCTCCATGAGCCGGGCCTTGGTGCGCCGCACGCCGGCGTTCAGGGTCACCTTGGCCGCCCGGTTCGCCTCCCTCGCGGCCCTCTCCGATTTCTGAAATTCAGCCACAGTTTGACAGCATTTCAGGACAAGAATCCGAGAGAAACGTCGCAGTGATTTCAGGCAGGAATGATCAAACGGAGATCGATCACCTCGATGGCTTCGTCGATGCCGGCGTCGATGTCGGCGTAGAGCCGCGAGAAGGGGTCGGCGGCGTCATTCCGGTGCTTGTCGGCATCGTACCTGTCGTACTTCTTGCAGATGGCGTCCACCCGCGTCAGCACGTCGATCATGCTCATCCTGCCGCCCTCCCCGGCCGTACGTGATCACCGGCGGCGGCGGTGCGGTGGTGGTCAGTTAGAACGGTGGATAGAGGGGAAGGGGACGGAGGAGGAGGGCTCGGTCGGGTTGTGAGATGGTTGGAGATGTTCGATTGGTGGTCGAGTTAGATGCGCGCGAAACTCCCGGGGTTCTGTTATTTGGGCACCTGAACTTTCAGAAAGTGTTATCTGAACATTTGCGGTGCCTTTTCTCTTCTTGTTATTTGAAAACTTTTTTTTGGCACAAGTGTTTCTCCTCGCCACCCAACTAGGCCTGGAATTCGAGCTCGGCTCGACTCGCTTAAACTCGTTCAACTGACGAGTCGAGTTCAACAAACGAGTTCAGAAATGAAACTGGACTCGACTCACGAGTTTCACCATATTTTTGATATAATAGTGTCAAAATGTTAATATTTTTTGCACCGATAATGGTGTAGAGGTTATATGTTTCAGCATTGATCTACTCTTTGGTTAGAGATGTAAAATTGTAGAACGACATCATTGTTATAGTTCAAAATTAGTAGGAAATTTACTTGTTTTTTCGTATACGCGCATGTTTGAACACTTAGAATATGTTAAACGAGTTATTGAGCTACTCGCGAGTAGCTTGGTAAACAAACAAGTTCAGATTTAAAACTCGACTCAACTCGTTAGACACCGAGTTTGAGCTGAGCCGAGCCGAGTCACGAGTTGCTCGTTTAGCTCACGAGTTTCGAGTTTTAATTCTAGCCCTGCACACAACATTTCACTGAGTTTCGCATTAGGACAAGAATAGCAGATTTACCATCAGGACTAGAGTACTCTGTTAGTCTTGCTTTTGTTACCCTTTGGTTATGAAGCACTGTGGCATAGAATTGTCATTGAACATCCAACATTGAGCTACTGCTAGACGGCGGTGATCTTAGGTGTTATCCCATATTACCACTACACTCAAAGCTTTTGAAATTTTGCTGCGTTTCTAAGACATAAACTCGGCAAAGTTTTGAAAGTTTCCTGTGAAGTCGTTTTTTTTGCCGACAGAGGCATGAACACAGTAGGACACTCGGCAAACTGTTTGCCGAGTTCCGAAGTAAATTTGCCGAGTATTTTTTTGGCATTTGCCGAGTGAATCATGGAGCTCCTGCTCATGAATTTCCGGCCGATGTCTGAGAGAAGCGCTCTACAGAGTTACAGGTACAGACAGAACATCCCGGTTGTCAGATACAACTGATCGAGAGGATGTCCAGGCAAGAACCTGACTAACTATCTGAAGACACTCTGATGAGGAACTAAATTGCAATCTATTTGGCCTGCTATCCTACAAGCCCTCGGAGCAGCGATTCAACGTCAGCATGCGTTGAGACGAAATTAGCAGAATAAAAGCTTGAAACAGAATTGGAAAAACCCACAAGACTCTACATCTGGCACAAAGTGGCACCAACAAATAGCAATCAGAAGATTGCTGGGATGATCATCCTCAAGTCAAACAAACAAAGTGGCACCAACAAATAGCAATCAGATGACAAAAAGGAACACAACTGGCATCCATTCATCTATTCCAACAGAACACACATAAGGAAGCAGGAACACTTTTAACTAGCATCTCTTAAGCACGCATGCCACTGCCTATAGGCATCACCATCAGAAGTACTTAGGGTGTTAAGACCCATGCAACAGGAACCATAGTAGAAGTATTCAGCAACATTACTCAGGGTTTTAGAACCCAGCAGGAGCTTAACAAGTAGCCAGGACAAAGCTTAAGTTCTACTGGTAAACTACTACGGTATTTAGGAGGCTAAGGAGACAGGTTTGATTGGGGTCATCGCTTTTGCTTGCCGGCCAGTGCTTCAGTAGTCCCTCACTCCCTCTTGAGCTTCAGCTTCTTCTTGATCCTCGTCTGGAACCAAAATGTTGGAACACAGTGAGCAAGCTACAATGTGCATGCTTCATAACATGAACATGACAGTACTATTAAGGTATGAAGCAACAGCATGAAATATGATAGTCCACATACACGCAGAACAGAAAAGCAATCACAGTAGTTCATGATTCTCGAGAACAAAATCACAGTAGTGTTCAGGCCGCTCACCTCGTTGCTGTGGCCACACTTCTTCTTGCGGCAGTTCGAAGATCTGAGTGGGAGGCGAGCGTAGCACCTGGAAAACAGAGTCACACGAAACCGATCGATGTTAGGCATTGTCAGCGCGCGCAGAAATTACATTGTCCACAAAAATTGCCTGTCATCATTCTTATGCAGTTCAGTTCAACAAGGAACAAACAGAAAACGTTGGAGATAGCAACGGATGTTGGAAACTAGAGAGGGGTTTCGATTCGTACACACGGCAGACCAGCTTGTGCTGCCGGTACTTGAGCGCCAGCTGCAGGAGTTTCGGGTCGAGGTTCTTGGGGTACTCGCCGCCCTTGCCCGTGCCGCCCTTGCCGCCGCGGAGGCGGAGCACCAGGTGAAGCGTGGACTCCTTCTGGATGTTGTAGTCGGCGAGCGTGCGGCCATCCTCCAGCTGCTTCCCGGCGAAGATCAGGCGCTGCTGCTCCGCGGGCACACCTGAGCCAACAAATATTTAGGATGAACATCAGTTAGATTGGTGTCCAAAAACGACAAAAACGAGCCGATCCAACCCTCCCTGACACTCATCTCGCATCAACAAACATGGAACCTCTTGATGTCAATCTAGCTTATAAATGATTTATACGATCAATGGTACGGACGGCACTCTGCTGTTTCCTACTACCGATGGCTAAACAGCGGCATGCAGGAAGTAGCTAGTACCAGCGCGCATGGCACGGGTAATCCACAGACGAAGATGAAAACAAGCGGTCGCCCATGCCAAAAGAAGCAACGCGAATTTAAGATGAACAACAATGACAGTATGCTATAGATCGCCATCAATCAAACAGGGACAAGTGAATTAATGAGCCAACAAGTATTTAAGACGAACTTCAGTTAATCTGGTGTCCAGGATACTAAGACGAACTTCAACTTCAGTTAACAGAAACAACTCGGAGCAACATGAACTCTCTTGATTAGCATCATGCATTGAAGTAAAGCGAGCGAGAATTTAATTCATGAATGACAATTATTTGGTAGCTAAATCGACTTCAAATGCGTCGCCCCGCACGTAGCCAACAAACAACGAAACCGATCACATCCTAGCAGAAAAAAACACTTAAGAAACGCACAAAACAAGCCGATCCAACCCCACTACTACGCTATATATCGCCAGCAATCAAGCAGCAACAAGTTACAAGTGCAATTAGGAGCCAAAAAACAACACAAACTACTCGGATCAAACATGGATCCACTTGATTAACTTCACGCACTGAAGTAGAGCGGACGACAAGTTAATTCATGGACGAACAAATCGATTTGGTAGCGAAAATGGAGTTCAAACGCGTCGCCTGCAGGTTACCAAACGACCAAACAGGATCCCATCCTAGCTCAGACCACTCGAGAAACGCACAAACAAGCCGATCGATCCACAGCCCTACCCCGAGAGGACCTCGCACACAGATCGATCTGCTCAGTTCCTGAACACGATCACCAAACAGCGGCAGGAAGCAGATCTACCGACGGAAACCGCACAGAAAACGGGAGAAATGTTTAGCATCACCTGGACCTGGGTACGAACGACGCACGCGCATGGGTAGTCGCAAAGCGGAGATCAAAACAAGCGGCCGGCTCCAAGCAGCAAGCGAATCAGCGGCAGAACCAACAGGGAAACCGGCGAACGAACGGAGAAAAATAACTTGGTCGGGCGGAGAGGAGAATACGCCGATGCGGGCGTGCGGCAGCGGCACAGAGAGAGAGAGAGTGATAGGGTCGGGACGAGGCGGAGATGCTGGTTGCGTACCTTCCTTGTCCTCGATCTTGGCCTTGAGGACGGCGATGGAGTCGCCGCTCTCGACCTCGAGCGTGATCGTCTTCCCCGTCAGCGTCTTGACGAAGATCTGCATCTTGGCCGTCGCCGGAGTGCAGTGTCGCTGCGTGTGTGGGGTGGGTGGCGGTGGCGGTGGTGGTGTGGAGAGAGGGACACGGCCCCGGAGCCGACGGGCGTTATATAGGCCGGGGGAGTGGGTGAGGAGGGGTAAGGCCGAGGCGGCTTGACGTTGACGCAACCGCCACGGAATCCTCGGGAACCCAAAGCCCGGATGAGCAGGCCGGAATGGGCTAAGCCCGCCACGAAGTATAGAAGGCTAGTTCATTTTTTCTTTGGGCCTGCGTTGTCTTCGTCGTACGTTTTGTTTTTTGAATTTTTCCACAATGTTTTATATCTCTGGACATAGTTCGTATAAACTATAAACCAAAGCACAACATAAAGCGAAGTTTTAGAATGAGAAAGGGGTAGTAACACGCGGCCTTACGAAGACAAAGAAAGGAGGAGCAAGATAACATCACCAAGATGATCCCGGCGTTTGCTTGATCATTGTTGTAGGCGTTTGCGAGGAGTTTCCTTCCTATGTTTGGTCCTATCTGTCCGTGCACTTTGAAACCCACTTTTTCTCTCCTATCTAAAAAGAAGAATTCGTTCCGTATCCTGCCACACAGCGGTCCGCTTCGTCCAACTCCCTCGACCGCTCTGACAGGTAGACCAACGACGCGCCGATCCCGCCCATCAGTTTCCCTACAGGTATCATGGGGAGCCAGGAACTAGGGTTCCGGTCAGAGGCTTGGCTGGCGGCTCCAGGTCGCCTCTGACGAGCTCCTCGCTCACCGTTGTTTGCCTCGAGGTCGGCACACGAGCCCACCTCTGAAGCGCTCGTCGTCCATGGTCAACAGCTCAAGGTCGCCATCGACGCGTCCGCGCCCGCCGACTTCGTCGCCAACCATCCAATTTCGCCACCGCCGTCATCCGTGAAGCCCTCTGCATCGCCTCTCCTCCAAGCCCACGCGTCTCCTCTCTGGATCGCCGATGAAGTCTCCCCTTCCAAGACCGCTCCACCTCCTCCAGTACCCCATCGTGTACCACAAGGTTGTGCCGCCACCTCCAAGATCTGCATCACCGCCGCATCCTCTATAAAAGGTAGTTGGGTCTTCTCCTACATGCGTATACTTCTTCCTTCTACATATTTGATTCTTTTCTGTCACCAGATAGTATTGTGGCTAAAACTTCGAAGTTCGCAAAGATAAGATTTAGAAATACTCTTGCTTTTCGATAAAAGGTAGTAGGCTTACCAGCTGCAATTCCTTCCTTTTCTTCCAGAAACTAATTTGTTCAGGGTGTCCTGAAACTAAGAGACCCGTCGGACTTGGCGATTATTGTATCCCGATTCAGGCATAATTATGTGAGACTCTCAAGGCAAAGATAGCAGTAATGTCATGGAAACATGTCCAGGGAGTGATTTGGCATTATTGCTGAATTGGTCTGGTTCTTTGCTTCAGAGATTTAGTGATTGCTAACTATGTTATCTCTAGATCCCTCGCCTCCACCATGATTACTTTCATAGTATTTTTTTCTACCAGAACAAATGTGAAAGATGTCTTTAAATTTGATGATAATTCTTTTCATCAAATGATACAGTTAAACAAGGATGTTCCTGTCACATAGACATGAGTTTTCGAGAGAGAGAAAACTGGTGCGACTTGATTTGCACTGAGTTTACTGTAATGTCCTTTACCTGTGAAGATCTCTTCCACCCAACGCTTTTTAGGTAACAAATCATCGTGTCGTCATCTATCTGGGTTTGTGTTGTTTGGTTTAGTTCTGGATTGATATGGTAGTGGATCTGGTTGGAGCTATTATCTGGGTTTGTTTTGTTTGGTTTAGATGTAGGGCTAGGCATTTCATGTCTTCATGATGCTATCGTTTACATTGGTACTATTTGCTATTTTTCAGGTCAGAATGGTGAGAGTCAGTAAGCTAAATGCTGCTCTCAACAGCATGTACAACGCTGATGACGGTGGGAAGAGTCAGGTATGATCAGGCCCTATTCCAAGGTCATCATCAAGTTCCTTATGATCATGCAGAAGTACAGTTAATTACTACTGTAAATGCCAAATTAGAAATACAGTATATCACTATTAATTAGTAGCGTCCTGAAACACAAGGTAGTTATAACAGTTCTTATAGCTTGCAACCACATGGTAGTTAGGTCCTGAAACCAGGCAGGTGCATACAAATGTGCCTTTAGTTGCCATAGAAAGGGTTGATCATGTATGAATCTTATCGTCAATTATGGAGCTGAAATTAAAGAATGCCTATGAACTGAAATATGATGCCTTTGGCGGCTAAATTGGCAAGGCTTAAGCAAGCAAAAGAAGAGTCAGAGAAAGAAATACGTGGATACCCTTAGGCAAGCAGAAGAGTCTGAGAGAGAAATACCCGAGTACCGTTCGCAGATGGAAGCTTAGTTCGAGACGAAGCTTGCAGAGGTACGTATAGAGCATGTGCCTATTCAATCTTTTTCTTTATATAAGATAGTGACAAGGTTTTCGTTCTATTATTTATGTTCTTGTCATTTAAACTTTCTCAGATTAGCGGCGCTTTCGCAAATTGCCAAGGATGAAAAAGCAGCAAAGCATCTCCTTGAGCTGGAGACATGTCACCATTGTGAAGAACTAATCGTTGATGCACATTCTGTCCTGCATATAATGGCAAACTTGGACTTTCAGTTTATTATTTAGAAGGTGCGATAGAATTGGCTTTTGCCGCTTTCAACTGTAATTTCTTTTCTTTTGTCTTGAAATAAGCTGATGCGATTCAGAAACAGCTTTGCCGCTTTCAACTGTAATTTCTTTTCTTTTCTTGAAATAAGCTGATGTGATTCACCAGCAGCCATGTTTGATATTATTTGCTAAACCTTTGGTGATTAGTTGTTAATTTTTGTCAGACTTATACTCATGTCTCCTTGTAATTTACAAGCATCTATATGTTTATTGCGAGCTAGGATTCACTAGAGTAACTAAGCTTCAAAATTCGTGATGAAATTGGCACGTTGTGGTTTATACAAACACCATGATCATATATGACAATAAACATAACATGATTTCTTGTTAGTTATTCTTTCCACAATCAAATAGAATAGAACAATGACACACTGGAGCCCGTAGACATACCTTTGAGAAGGCCACCACAGCGTTGTCATAGGTATTCTCCTCCTTGCCACTGTCTTTACAGTGAGTATCGTGTATATAGATGTACACATCGTAGTTATGTTATATAGCGTGAAGTAAGATATTGTTTGAATTTTGTTCTCATGTTGAACAATGTTTTATAATTCTCTAACATATAATAAGAATAAACTAAGTTTCTATGTTTGCATCATATTTTGTGTGTCACCATTATTCGATATCTGGCCTTCATGTTCCCCATGTCTTTGGATAGTGAGAACAAATAGGTGTAGGCGATGGGCACGTGGCAACACTTTCGAGCACACTTGAGCGTGGAGCTTGCCGTTGATGCGACAAACCACGATTATATCAATTAAAACTTACTCCACGATGAAGATTTTTCTCATCCGTTGCAACGCACGGGCATGTTTCCTAGTCTATTGAAAAAATAGTTCCGAAAACACAATCAGTGGGTTGGTTTACAATTTTACCTCAACTGAAATCTTATTTTGGAGTGAATCCATAGATCCCAACATTGAGTTGTGGAGTAAATCCACATGCGACATCTAGTTTTGCTAGAAAAATCGTGTAAAAATCAAAAAGAAATCGACAAACAAAGCCGGATTCCACCTACTACCTCTTTTCATAAATATAAGACGTTTTAGATATAGTACATGTTGACTAGATGCACATCAAAACGGATGCACTTATACACTAAAACATGTCTACATATATGTAGATACATGTGAATCTAGGCAAATGCTAAAACATCTTATATTCAAAACGGATGGAGTATACATGAGCTGATTAGCATCTCAGTTACCCCAACCATCTTAGTTATTTTGTGTATTTTACATATCGGCGCAACACTAATACAGAAATCACTTATGTTGTATCTCTCTTATCTAAAAAGAAAAATTGGTTCCTCCTTCCCTCCTCTGATTTCATCCAACATTTCCTTTTTCTACCTACATCATCCCCTAATCCGGTCTATTTAATGGTAATAATATCTTAGATGACAGGCAAATTAAATAAAATCAATCACTCAAATATGGAAACGAAACTGCTGTAGGTACTATGTTTCTCGGCCTACAAACGTCCGACGCTTCCAATCTTATTGTGCTAATTATTCTAGTTGCCTCGTGAGCCCACGGTCCAGCCCAAAAACCCAAAACAAGAGCGACCTAGCTAGCATCGGTCATTAGCTCAACATAGAGGTTGTTTCCCTAAAAAAACATAGATGTTGTTTCGCTAAAAAGATATGTAGTAGAAGTTTCTATTGAAAATTGAGCACACATAGGCACACGAAGCACATGAAGTTGTATCGTCTCCTCCCATCGCTTCGTCCTTCGTGGGTTCCAAGGGTGCCGCGCAGGCTCGCTGCAGCTCTGTATCGCCCGCGCTTGACTTCTCTCTCTTCGCCGCCTCTGGCTCACGCAAACCTGAGAGGACAAAGAAGGGTGGGAGGCATGAAGCGGTTGCTGCCGCTTGAGAACTACAGGGAAGAGAGCAACTAGGAACAAGAAAGGGAATATGAAGAGAAGAGAAAGGCATGGGGATATCATAATTTGTCAAGTTGAAACCAAAACTGATGAGCTACGCTAGTAACTTTTACGTGCTATGGTTGATCGATTGATAGGATTCAGAGAATTAGTCTCCTAGGTACTATTGCACGTTCGGGACAATTTGAGAATAAATGAATAGTATAAGGATGACACCATACTAGCCATAGTTTAAAGATAGCAACAAAAAAAAATATTATAGAGATTCTCAAGCTTTCTAATAGCAATTAGTTTATTAGTTAGATCCAATATTAGATTGTCGAATGGACATAGCATGTACATCAGATTTGTGGTATGGATGAGGATGAGGCATCATACAAAACATGAAAGAATTCAGCCATGGTTTGAACTTGCAACATTATTTTTTATTACTTCCATTTGTGTTTGTATAATCGTAAAAAGTAAGATAAAACAAGTTGATTCGGAAGATATCAAGTTTGATATTTAAAACGGTGTTGATCTGTTGGCAAAATGGTCAGGACGAGCAAGCCCTCAGGTCGGTACGAGCTGAAAAAAGGGAGACAGAAAGAGATAAGGGAGTTGGAGAGGGGAGCTGTGTGTTAGAGGTGGGTAAGAGATGGATATATGGGATGGAGGCGATAGTTAAACCAAATCAAAATACATATCGGTCCAATGGATATAGCATGTACATCAGATTTTTGATAGGGATGAGGATGAGGCATCATACAAAACATGAAAGAATTCAACCATGATTTGAACCTGCAGCATTCTTTTTATTATTTCCATTTATGTTTGTTTAATTGTAAAAGTAAGATAAAATAAGTTGACTGGGAAGATATCAAGTTTGGTATTTAAAATGGTATTGATCTGTTGACAAAATGGCCAGGGCGAGCAAGCGCTTAGGTCGGTACGAGCTAAAGAAAGGGAGACAAAAAAAAGGGAGTTGGAGGAGGGATGGTGTGTGTTAGAGTTGGGTAAGAGATGGATATATGGGATGGAGGCGAGAGTTAAACCAAACGAAAATACATATCAGTGTTAACTAACAAATGTAATTTAAAATGAGAACTGAAAATGCCAAGACAAATAAAACGTGGTAGAGAATTGACATTTATATTGACATATGAATGGAGAGTATGTGTCATCATTCTAAATGCTCATTTTCGGATTAGCCCGTAACTGGTCTAGATCATCTCGACCCTCCGGTCGATCATCGCCATCCGGTGTTTAGCGGCACTATATCGAGCGAGTCTTATTCGACAGCTCAGCCACCGTCACGCCCAAACCCGTCGCTTGCCAGAGCGCCGCCCCGCACGCCTCTACCCATGCGCTACCCTCCACCGGCCCACGCGCCGCCTCCTCTGCTGCGTCGGCTGCCGACGCGCCCGCCCGCCGCCGGCAAATCCGCGTCCATTGCTGCGCTTGGGGGCATGCTTTTAATGTGATCCCTCTCACTGCCCCGATCCACGGCTACTTTGTTCACTTAAACAGAGAAGGTTTCCCCTTGTTTGAGGAGATTAGGAGTCGAGGAGAGGTGGAGTTGAGCCAGGACAGGGGACTTCGAGCGTGCTCGTGACCTGTTTGACGAAATGTGCGCGCGGCACACGCAATGTTGCCAGTTAATACGTCCTCATTTCCCGGATATGCAAACACAGTAAGCTGAAGGATGCCACCCTGCTGCTGAAAATGGTGCCAAAGGAGGGTACCTGTCTAACCGTCGCGATGTTTGATCTTCTTGTCGGTGGATATCGACAATCTGCGAACATGTCCAGTGCGTCACATTTATCCAACCAAGTGACGGTGCCTGGTCGCCTGGGTGCCAACCAAGTGCTGATGTACAATGGGATTATTGTGGGATTCCTCACATGAAGGAGCGAGGTTTGACACCCACGGAAGTGACGTACACCATACGTCCATACTAATTGATGCATTTTTTCGAGACAATGGCATGGACAAAGCTTTTGAGATGTTTGTAGACATGGAGAAGACTAGTTTGGAGGTGGATTTGTGCTGTGTGCATTCACAGTGTTGGTGCATGCTCTCTGCATGGTAGGGAGCATGAAGGATGCCACAACGCTGTTCCAGTCAATGGGATGGAAAGGTGTTAAAGCGATTTTTTTTTGAATTAATAAAGCGAAAAATATGATCTATGACATGATGATTTATGGCTATAGGCGATAAGGCAGATCATACAAGCCATGAAACTAATCATGGAGACGAGGAAGAATGGCTTGGTTACAAATTCTGCTAGCTATGGCCAGATGATCTGTACTGTAGTCTTCGCAATAACGGTAAATGTGGTAAATGTCCGGGAGCTGAAGCTCTTATTGATGACAAGGTGCATGCTGGTCTACGAACACTTGAACTGATATGCCAAGCGCTATTGAATGCCAAGGACGGACGGGGAAATTTGTCTGATGACATTCTTAGGCAGTCATATATCGTTTGTGTTTCTGGGCCAAGTCATATGTTATGGTAATCTTGAGAAAGTAGGAAAATGAACCACACCATTTGATGGGAGTGTGATCAAATTTGATTTGTAAACTGCAAGACTGTTCAGTGGTTTACTGGACATTGCCAGAAGATAAAGGTCCATATGATGAGAACTTACTGGCGTGATAAGGGTCAGTCCATCCATACTTGTCTAATTTATGTTGGTGTACATTTTTCTTTGTACATAAGCCACCAAGTTATGTTCAACTTGGATAATTTGTTTCCTCTTTCCCTTATATCAACGGTAAACATGCGAATTCTTTTTGAGAAAAAAAAAACGGTTCATGTTATTTTGAAGACAGATTACTTGCGAACTGCTTTCTGTGTTCTTTGGAAAAAAGAAAAACTATCTTTATATTAAAAAACGTGGCCAACGGGGGAATGATCCCTCCCTTGGTTTTACGTTGTTAGGTAGGTGGGATACCCGGTCCATTAGAAAATCTATCTTTACATTAAAAGACGTGGCCAACGGGGAACCATTTAAGTTGTAATTTCTCAGTAGGTTTTAGACATAGCTTGGCATTTTAATCTAAGCTATTTGTCTCTGTCACCAACAAAGTAACCTCTTCATATCTGTGCATTCCATTAGCTGGTTAATTTGGTGATACTTGGCTATCATGAATTGCTGCTTTTTTCCCATTTTGGTCAGACCACTTTCTGTTCATCTTATCATTTCCTATTGTTTGGTGAAATTTCAGGTTTGTTGAGATTTCAGCATAAATGACCAATCTCTAGCACCGGTATGGTTCCAACTTTTATTTTGAGAATGAGCATTCCAACTTGAACTTAAAGTTAAATGAAATCTCTAATCAAATACTGTGTCGTACTGATTCAGGCCGTGACGCTATTAAATCTCCTTCCAGCTATGATGAACTTAGAATATCATGAAGGACATGTTCCATATAGAATTGCATGTGAGAGGAGGGGATGTTGTTAAACACAATGACTTAAGGATTACTACAAGTTATTATGTATGAATTACTTAATGTGGAGTGTACAGTTTCTCTACTGAGCACACATGTGAATATTAGAGCACCAAGTTATATTCGTCTAAGATAACATTTGTTTCCATTTATGTACAAATTTTAGTGTGGGCAAAATAAATACATAAATTTAGCAGTAGTTTCTGGCTGATTCTTTCCTGATGAGATGGTTAATCAGCTACATGTGGAGTGTACAGTGTCTTGAATGGTCACATATGATATTCATTATGATTTTGTTTCCTCTTATGTACAAATTTGGTGCAGGCAAATAAAAAGCAAAATTCTCAACCATATTCTCTAGCTGATTCTTTCCTGATGAGATGATTAATCAGCTTCATTGATCAAGAGATTTTTCTCTTTTTCTCGGTACCTGCCAGTTTTATTTTAGGATATTGTATCCAGCTCTACTAGCATATCTACATGTTATCGTGGTTGTGCCTAAATATTTCACCCATTTTGTTTGTGCATCCTGGAGGACGTGTTACTCTTTTGTTAATAATTTTTGTATATTGTGTAATATATGTAGTGGCGCCAATAAATTTTCTGATAAATATATGACAATATGTATTATCTGCATGTGTGTTCACTTAAGCTTGTACTCCTCTCACAGCTTAAAGTGTTGAGCTTGTCTACAGCGGAGTAGAGGGAAGATGTTTTTTTTTTTTGAAATTTACCGCATATATATTAGGTCAGCAGGCCGCCTCATTAAAACCCTGCCAGTCCCTTTCGGTACCCTGGTTAGGGAAATAGTGCGTCACCTACCTGCTGCCTCAAACAACCACAGAATTACAATCAGCCCGAAGGCTGTGAGATAGAAATGCCGGAGGATCAGCATCCCAGGAAAACAAACCCTCCTGTAAACTCGCATATTTCGCGCAGGAATGGGCTGCCTGGTTTGCTTCACGACGGGCATGAACAATCGTAAAGGACCTAAACGAAGAAGCTAGATCACTAAACTCATCTAACACTGGTCTGATCACAGACCGGTTATCAAGTCTTCCATGCCAGATACGAACAAGATCAGCACAGTCAACCTCAAAGATCAACTTGCTAAAACCTTGATGAACAGCAAAAACAGCCGCATCACGCAATGCTACTTTGTATGAAGTTATAGTATATTTGGTTTCACACATGAACGGAAGACAATTTACTAAAGGACTGTTTCTTCACACCCTTATCGCACTTCTTTTTCTCAGAGGTGTTCGTGGTATGCTTGATCACTGGTATTTATATTTTATAATTTCTCTCTCATGTGCACAAGGGGAGTTTGTCTCTTCATGCGGCAAATAGTTCTAAATTTGAATGATTACATAAGCCATATGATACATACTGTCGTAAACGTGCATTGCACGCGCTTCATTACTAGTTACATACAATCTACATAGTTTAGGAGAAAAAAGTGAATAAAAAGAAAACATTGAGCAAAGTAAAAAATGATTAATATGGTACAAGCTTAAAAATATTTGATATTCTGCAGAGTGTGGTGGGTGGATAATGGATTCAAAGTTATGAAACGAATTTCCATGCTAGGCGCCACCCCATGGTGGTGCACTGGCACCGCCCCCTGCGCGTCTATTGTCACTTTGTCAGTGTCCCTCCAAGAGGCGATGTCACTGCCCCGTGCTCCTCTAGCAAACACGAGGCATGCCCTTTGGCTGGCGGCTTGGGTCTGCTTGACACACATGCCTACCCTCATGTCATGCTCAAGATGTTTGACGAAATGACGCTTAAGGTTGTCGAACTGGAAAGCTGTTTCTATTAAACCAGCCAACCAGGTAAGTCAGATCACTGTAAATCTGGTGAAGTATCTGCACTTCTGCAGTGAATTAGATATTCTATTTAACTTGTCATTTTCTGATGTCCGTGCTCGAGTTTTCAGATATTTTCTACTTGTGTAGATGCAACTAGCCAAAATTCTGGCACACTTATATACAAAGTTATTCATTTATTCTTGATCAGATTAATTTGCACATAATATGGAATGTGGAAGCTCCTTTTAACCTTACTTTAGTGATAGATTGGCTTGTGGAACCACAATCTGATCTCATGAATTATGCTGCTGTTAGATAAAACCTAGCTATTTCATGTAGAGTTTAAATTAATGCCTGGGTGTTCCACTATAGTTGCTAAAACATTTCAGGGGCTTGTCCTGCAACAACTGAAGTGCGCTCGTACCTTGTTCTCGACCTACTTATCCTTTCCATAGACTTCTGTAAGCGCATTTGATTAGGTATAATTTGTTACCAAGGCAGAAAAATTACTAAATATCGAAAATGCATGTTACTTTCTACAGAAATTTGTCAGGCAACCGTCTGATGGTTCACTTCGAGTCTCCCCCGCAAAAATAATGCAGGATATCACGTTTTGAATTTTGATTTTCTTGTTAACGTCTTTTTTTTATATTAATATGGATCCAAATGTGGAATGTTCCTCTTCTGTGATTTTAACTCATGTACCTCTTCATGATTATTTCCGCATCAAGTACTCTGAACTGGTTGCATTAACTAATTTCAGGTATTAATCTTGGCACTGCATGCACAATAACACCATTAGTCCGTCTCCACAGAAATATACATTTATCGTATCTATTTTAGTTGTGTTACTATGCTGGTAGTGGTTGTACTTGTCCTTTCATATCTGATCTGCAGGCAGAAAAAAAAAATTAATGGTGTGCGTGCTCTTATCTTGTTATAGCATGTATTTAACTTAATCGATTATCAAGTTTTACTATATTTGGTATGTTATATATCTGACATTTGTGCCACCAGTTTCTAAACAGATCCTACCAGCGTGCCACAGCTTGTGAATGCTCTAGGAAGCAGAAAAGTTCATGGGGACCACAAGCAGAATACTGGAAACCGATTCACATACATGGAGTATACAAATAGGTTCGAACAGTTCGTTGGACAGGCAGGATCTGGGCTCGTATACTATGAGCGTTTAGAAGACGACAATGAGGTTGTTGTCAGATGCGTTTGAATCCTCGTAGCATGGAACTGATGAGTTTTCAGCTGAGGTATCAAAGTACGTACAGAGGTTTAAGATTTGAGGATCTTCCATTGGTGTATATGTGTTAGGCCAGCTTGTCTTCCCCTCTTAGCTGAGAAATTGCAGTTTGTAAACTTAGCCTAGTCAGTCGCATTCACAGTGAGATTACTCACAACTTAAGAGATTTGCTTTATGTTCTCTGTGAGATTGTGACTACTGTACTTGGAGTCCAATCAGGCATGTCACTGTTCAGTCTTGATGTAATCTGAATCCTGAAAGTGATACTAGTTAGTGATATTTTCTTTTTTGTCATTGACATCTCTGGTCCATTTCATACTGATGATCAGTTTAAATAATTTCTTGCTACATTACAAAAAACTGAATTTCCATGAATTAATGTTTGCTCATTTTGTTTTTCAGGTACTTTCTACTAGTATTTATCTATGTCTGCAGCTTGATAGGATCAATCATGTTACAGGTCAGCGTGTCTTCTTATAAGTTTAAATTTTGTTCCTCAACGCAATGGGGGAGTTTGTTTCTTTGGAGGAAGAGGAACCAACTCAATGGAGTTCTATATTGTTTAAAGGAGACTAGATGGTTGGGTTAGAATCTAAAAATTAAGTTCTCGGCTGGAAAGTTGCTCTAGATATTGTCTCGTGTTCTGGAATTGTTCCCTTTGCTGAGAAGAATGCACAACTTCATCTATTGCCTGTCAATCAAAATAGGAGTTGCCAGTGCACTCATGACTCATGAGTCATGACAGTAAGGTAAGTTTGATTCAATTTTAAGATCTACTATGGCAAAAATCCTATGTATTGGTCTTAGAAGTTCATTTTAGATGTTGTTCATGGCCATGTAAGGTTTTACAGCTCTGACACATATATCCATTTAGTATATGCGTATGTGTTGATGTGATAATTTCTTTACCGTCTTGAATATTTTTCACTAAATTTGTCAACATTTACGCTATGATGCATAATCATGTTATAGGCTTGCAGTACACTTTTCATCAATCTTATCTTTTCAGTTTTCCCTTGATCACAGCTCACTAGTATCACCATCGTTGTGTTTATTAGGAGAAGATACAAATGGTTGTGTTTTTGTGTATGCCTCATTAAGTTTGTTGTGAAAATGCCATGTGGCATACCTTTGTATGTTCTTGAGTTCAGTCTTGGCCCTGATGCATCATCATAATAAGTGATCTGGTACTCTTGCACTACAGGGAAAGAGTTTTATATTTGCATGGAAGGAAGAAAGCACCGAGATCAGTGAGAATCAACAGTTGGCATTTGGCTATTCACCTCCGAGGCTTGGTTTGGAGCTAATTCCAGCTGCATGTTTGCTGTTTTCAGCTAGTAGCTTATACCATGAACATCCCTGAACTCGGCGAAGGTCTCTAGTGGAGCCTCTTCTCGTGTAGCTATTGCTGGTGCTTCCTCCTCTGTGGACCTTTGATCACCAGTGACCTTTTCTGTGGAGTTACTAACAACCTGGCACGTGAGTTGTGGGGGAACAGATTCCGATACTGTATAGTCTGGACCAGTTTTAGAGGATGAAAGTAGCGGAGAAGTAGAAACCTGCTGATGATTACACAACTGTGTAAATTGATCTCCAATACCCTATAGCTGCGAATGTAGCCCATCACATTGTTCAAGACAATTCAAAGCTTGTATTGTATATCCATTGCTATAAAATTTTAAAATTCATCTCAACACTCGCCGTGCTTACATCTTGGCATGGGATTTTTGGCACAGGTCTATGTTACGGATGACTGTAGTATTGTGATTTGTGATATATATATCATACTAAGTTTCACTAGAGCCGTAGTGGTATCTGTATTTAGAGACTGAAACTGCCTTGGCCTGCCATGATATGCTATTGCAGGTACTCTGCCTCGTACAAAGCTGGAATGTTAACTACAGTAACAAATTGTAGCGTTTGCATGTGCGGTATGTTCTATTAGTGTACCAGGGTGGAGACAAAAGAATAGTGGAGGCCGTTTCCATTCCTTGTTTGATTTGGAAGGCCGTTTCCTCAATCATCAGTTCATCACCGTCCAGAATCCAAATTATCCCTGAAATTTTTGAAATCAGCACCAAGTTTGTTTCATGGCTGTATTTAGTTTCCATTTGCCAAGTATTGTGACCTGTGTAGCAACAATTTTGCCGAGCTACCATGATGATAACTTAATATGGCAATGCACAATACATCAATGGCTGCAAACTTCCAAAAGGGTAGTGGAGGCCGTTCCATTCCTTCTTTGGTTTGGCAGGCCGTTTCATCGCCGTCCAAAATCAAATTTGTTCCCGGGCAGAATCAAAATCAGTCTGCATTTAGCTTCCACTAGCTGAGCATTGTGCAGGAAGAAATCCAGATGTAGCATCCACTAGCCGAGCCAGCGTGATGAATGAGTGATAGCTTAACATGGTAATGCAAGCACATCAATGGCTGCAAACTTGCAGAAGAATGAAGAACTCTTACCCGCACGACGGTGGCGTCACAGGTTGTTCAACCGAGCTCACCCTCTATAAAACCCGTACCACACACATGCATTCCTCCCCACAAGATCACTGACACACACACACTTCAACAATGGCTTCCACGATCTCCATCCTCTCGTTCTACTCACTGCTAGCTCTCGTGCTTGTCCAGTCCACACTCTCAGCCATCATCCCAGAGCCCAAGAACTCCATTGACGAGCTCAAGCCTCATCGTCCTTCGAGCTCGCACCACCACACCTACATCGTCCAAACCAACCACCTGGCCATGCCATCAAAGTTCGCCACCCTCGACCACTGGTACGCGTCCATGGTGAACACTCACTCCCCTCGTGCAACCACCACCGACCGCATCCTGTACACCTACGGCACCGTGATGCACGGTTTCGCCGTTTCCCTCACCGCCGGCGAGGCCCGGCGCATGTCGGCTGTCCCCGGCGTGACCCGCGTGTACAAGGACAGGATGTACCACACCCAGACCACGAGGTCGCCCTGGTTCATGGGCCTCCATGACGACTTCGGCGCGTGGCCGGACTCGGAGTTCGGCGACGGCGTCATCATCGGCATCATCGACGGCGGCATTTGGCCGGAACGCGCCAGCTTCAACGACACCGGCCTCAGCCCTGTTCGTCCCACGTGGAGGGGCAAGTGCGTGGACGCCCAGGGATTTAACGCCAGCTTATTGTGCAACAACAAGCTGGTCGGCGCCAAGTCCTTCACCACGCATTACAACGATCCGAGCCCGAGGGACTTCGACGGACATGGCTCCCACGTGGCGTCGACGGCCGCCGGCGCCGAGGTCCCCTGGGCCGACCTGTACGGATTCGCGGGCGGGAGGGCGAGCGGCGTGGCGCGCAATGCCAAGATCGCCATGTACAAGGCGTGCCTCCCAGGGGAAGTGGGGTGCCCTTCATCGTCTCTCATCGCGGCGATCGACGCCGCCGTGAGCGACGGCGTCGACGGTCGACCTCATCTCCATCTCCCTCGGTCGCCTCGCGGGCGACCCCTTCTACGACGATCCAATCGCCGTCGCCACGTTCGGCGCCGAGCGCAGGGGCGTGTTCGTCGTCCTCGCCGGTGGCAACAGTGGTCCCTATGCCTCTTCCGTGTCCAACGTCGCGCCATGGATGACCACCGTCGGCGCCGTCACCACGGACCGGGTGTTCCCGGCGGAAATCAGGCTCGGCAACGGTGTGGTGCTCAGGGGCCAGTCCCTGTACACCATGAAGTCCACGGTAACGGGCACGGTTGGGCTCGTGTACAGCGCCTGCGCCCCGGAGTACCTGACGCCCGACAATGTCATGGGGAAGGTTGTGGTGTGCACGCAGATGGCAGGAGCCGAGACCGGCTTCTACGTGGAGACAGCCGGCGGAGCCGGGATGGTGTCCCCGCAGAGTGTGGACCGGTTCTGGGACGCCGTCGTGGCCGAGACCTTCACACTCCCCGGCGTCGTGATCAGCGACACAACCAGCAAGAAGCTGGACGCTTACATGTCGTCTTCGCCGTACCCGGTGGCCTCGTTCTCCTTCGCCTGCGAGACGGCGACTGGCGAGAACCGGGCGCCGATGGTGCCGGGGTTCTCGTCGCGGGGCCCGAGCGTGCTTGCCCCGGAGATCCTGAAGCCGGACGTCGTGGCGCCGGGCGTGAACATCCTCGGCGCCTGGTCGGGCGCCGCGTCCCCGTCGGGCTCCGAGATGGACCCGCGGCGAGTCGAGTTCAACATCCTTTCCGGGACGTCCATGGCTTGCCCGCACGTTGCCGGCGCCGCGGCGCTGATCAAGAAGATGCACGGCGACTGGACGCCGGCCATGGTGCGGTCGGCACTGATGACGACCGCCGGCCCGCTGGACAAGAACGGCAGGGACATCGTCGACAGCGGCACCGCTGGCGCCGGCGCCGTGATGGACGCGACGCCGCTGGCGACCGGTGCGGGGCTCATCCTCCCGCGGCTCGCCATGGACCCGGGCCTGGTGTACGACGCCGGCGCGCAGGACTACGCGGACTTCCTGTGCACTCTCGACTACACGGCGGAGCAAATGCGGCAGTTCGTGCCGGAGACTAGCACCGATTGCCACGCGAGGACGATCCCCGGGGGCGTGGCCAACCTCAACTACCCGTCGTTCGTGGTGGTGTTCGACAGGATCCACGGTTGGATCCGCACGCTAACGAGGACGGTGACCAAGGTGTCGGCGCAGCCGGAGACGTACAACGTGACCGTGGCGATGCCGAAGGGGGTGGCGGTCACCGTGACGCCGACGACCCTGGAGTTCAAGGGGAAGAACGAGAAGCGGAGCTACACGGTGGAGTTCAGCATCCAGTCGCAGGGAGATGTGAGGCCAGCCGGGACATGGGACTTCGGCCACATTTCCTGGGAGAACAGGAAGCGTCGGGTCAGGAGCCCCATTGCCTTCAACTGGAAGATCTGAATATTGGCTGATATGTAGTATCTGAATAAGTGAGAGAGGGAGTTCTGAACTCTGAAACTGTTGTTGCATCTGGACTGTGAGTTGATCTCGCGAAGCTGCCATGAAACGATCAGGATTGCTTGCTTGTTGTGAATTTCCGAGAAGGAGATGGGAATAATTATCATACTACTATGTTTTCTCTCTCTATGGTTTTAATTGCCTATTAATCATATGTTTTTCTCGCTTGTCCATTTCCTTAGCTACAGAAATTTGTGTGGCAACAGTCTCACATCGAGATTCCCTCGCTACAAAATATCGCACTCTTGTAGGTTCTGACTCGATGAGCTTCTAGCCGAATTCCGATTACTTACGATAAGTTCAAGAATACAAAATGCAGAAGTCAAATGGTGTACAAATGTACCGATCTATCAGATAGCTTGTTTTCGATCAAGCAGAATAAGGGAAGAAAATAGCACTCCTGACAGAACTCATCGAGTCACATTCAGTGAGAGATTACTGACAAACAAACATCTTATTCATGCTCACTGACTCTATCCTTAACTACCTAGGTTCAGATCTTGAGCATCAAGGAGGAGAGCAAGAACTGGATCCTAGCAGGCGCGAAGAAACTTGCTGAGTGTGTGGCCTAATGGGCTTTTTGATCTCCCTTTTCGCTTTTACAGTTCACTAGGGTTTCGGGACTGTCCTTAAACCCGCGGTTTTTGGAACTTGGCCTTTTTTTGTCTTTGCTCCTTCTATATCAATATAAAAGGCAAAACTTTTGCCTTGTTTCAAAAAAAAAAGATCTTGAGCATCTTTGGGGTCATCTGGAGTATGTACTTCAAGTTAAGACGAAGTTTCACTAACTATAACCAACGAGACTAGCAAGCCTATCAGTGGCTAAGGATGCGTCTGGTATTTTTGGGGTTTATGACAACCTTGTTTGTCTCGCCAACTTTTGCATTTTTCGTTTTTAAACAAAACTATTTATAGTCTATCGGCATTTCTCCGTGACAGATGATTATAGAACTTAATAAGCATAACACAGTTCAGAAATGCAGAACTGCAGACTCATTTGGTTGGTTTGCATAAACAACCAATTCTGCACTGAGCAACTTAACCGAGATTAGAACAGAAAGGAGAAGCAAAAGAGAGGAACCAGCCACAAAAGAGTAAACCTGCAATTGCCATAAGCTACTACGAAGATCGCTGGGATGATGATCAGCAGGTCCAATAGAGAAGTGACCCAACAAACAGCAACCAGATGAAACAAGGCACATAAACCTGACAGGAGCCCACTCCAGCACCAGCCATGAGAAAAGAACACATCCATGTTTTCATAAGGAGTGACGATACAGCAGGAACTTTTAATTAGCATCTCTAAGTTCAGCATGCATGTCACTGCCATGCATCACCATTAAGAACATACCTAGTATTCAGAAAGGGTAACTAAGGTGCTTAACTCAGAAGGAACTTAAATTTAAGGTAGCTCAGTACAACAAAGCTTAAATCCTAGTAACTACGACACTAAGCCGCTAAGGAGACGGTGCTGGTGCGTATCACTCTCACATTCCATTCCAGTGCCTTATTTTGGAGCCTTGGAAGCGAGCCTTTTCTTCTTCCTCAGCTGAAAATAAAATGGTGAAACAGAATTGATGTTAGCAGCTACCAGTGATTGGACTATGCATGTACAAGTATATTCCAACAGAGTTAATATAAACGTATTGCACGAAGTATTGGAGAACTGGGAGATAAGTGATTTAGCTAGGAGCATCGAGCAATATGCTACATAGATCAGTTAAAGGAGCCACCAGTGCACAACATGAGAACGAAACTGTAGTCGGACTAAGCTCAGTTAATGTCTATGGCACATCAACTCTGAAATAAGCATATGTCATGGAATTATTTATATTGATGATGAGAACCTACAATGGCAAAGAGCCAAAGACGAAGCACCAGGGAGATATATGGGAAATCTAGGGAAATGATATTAAGCATGATAGTGCAGTAAGCTCTAATATGTACAAATTGGTATAAAAGCGATTTATTAAGCATAGAGAATAATGCACCACCAACATAATCCATTAGTGTCTACATCGATATGAAATGTTGGTTAGCTGACTAGTACTTCACATCAACACTAAAGCATGCACCATTGAATTACTTATATCTAGCATGCTCCATTATGTTTAAATTGATACAACACTGCCAATGTAGCTTTAAAAACACTGAAACACACAAAGATATCCATGATCAAACTCTCAAAACAGAAAATGTTGGACATTATATATGCTGTGAGGTCTGGGGCCAACATGGACAGCGTACAAAGTACTAAGGGCAAGAAAATGAAATGTGATAAATCAAATGGGTCACATTTAAGGCCGGGCTCACCTCATCGCTGTGGCCACACTTCTTCTTGCGGCAGTTTGAAGCCCTGAGGGGAAGGCGTGCATAGCACCTGCAAAGCAAATTGCACAACAAAGTTAATCACTTCAGCGAAGAGATGCTTGTGAACGGTTAAGGGAATCTACTTATGCAAAAGAAGAGAGACGCAAATGACAAATGCCAACAAATGTCGGGTTAATTTGTGACAAGGAAGTGCATCCACAACTGAGTGTAACTACCAAATTGATCGCCTTTATGAAGTGCTAACTAACACATAATTAAGATCTAGAAAAACACAAGTTTCATGGCGGCCGGGGAAGTAAAGTAAGCAAGCAAAGAGATTGGCATGTGTGCGTACTGGCGGCAGATGAACTTGTTCTGCCTGTACTTGAGCGCCAGCTGCAGGAGGCCGGGATCAATGATCGGGTACGTGCCACCCTTGCCGCCGCCGCGGAGGCGAAGCACCAGGTGAAGCGTGGACTCCTTCTGGATGCTGTAGTCGGCGAGCGTGCGGCCATCCTCCAGCTGCTTCCCGGCGAAGATGAGACGCTGCTGCTCCTGCGGCACACCTGCGGTTACAGATCAGGCAACGGTCAGCATGCTACCACCCTTGATCAAGCAGCGACAAGCAATTAACAGATGCGACGTGAATCTAAGATGGAAGTGCGGTAAGATTTGGTGGCGAATTCGTGTTCCAATGCGTGGATCGCCCGCAGCAGGTTGCCGAGGAAAGAAAGCTATTCCTTTTCTGCTCTGTTTAAGAGCGAGCAAGCTGACGAATTAGTCAGCGGCAGGAAGGAAATTGTCAGAAAATCTTCTACGGATCGAAACGGCGCAAAGGCGGAAAAATGTTTGTAGCAAGCATCATGGGTAAATCAAATCAAGAGCAAACGAAGGTGGAACCAAGTGGCCGCCCGGCCGGAGTCCAAAACCTATGGAAGCAGCGGGAACTGACAGATGCGATGAACAGGGCCGCCGGACGGCGAGTGATGGGAGCAGAAAAGGTAGTCGCACGGAGAGCGCGCACACAGCGACGCACCAAAGCATGCGCACGGATAGATAGGGAGGGATGAGGGGGAGATCTTCACTCACCTTCCTTGTCCTGGATCTTTGCCTTGAGGGCAGCGATGGAGTCGCTGCTCTCGACCTCGAGCGTGATCGTCTTCCCCGTCAGCGTCTTCACGAAGATCTGCATCTTGGCGGTCGCCGGAGGCCCGGAGTGGAGCGTTGGACTGTGGGTGGTGGTGGTGGTGGTGTGGAGTGTGGACAGCGCCGCGGATTCCACGCTCGTTATATAGGCGGAGCGTGGGGAGGGAAACGCGGCCGCCACGAAACCCTCGCAGCCCAGAGTGTGGTAGGGAATGGGTAAGCCCTGCAGGCCCGGCCCGGCACGGGGGTTAGTTGGCCGACAGATGCTGCACCGTCTGGAAATCACTCGGTAACGCCCGAGTGATTTGTACCGTCGTTTCGCTGAAGACATTTTTATCTGGGCTCAGCCTGTTTGATCTAGCTCAGCCAGCGAGGACGATGCCCGGAGGCGCTCCCAACGCAGGAACACGGATATGTTCTGTTCGCTGTCTTCAGTGGCGAAGCTATAGGATTAATTCATTGGGTTCATTGCCTTGTTGGTGATATAATTTTTTGCTAATAGCCAGTGGAAGAGCTTAAATGGATGAAGGGTTTACATAATTCATTGGGTTCATTTGAACCCAATGGTTATACTGCAGCTCCGCCACTGGCTGTCTTTGTTCCTTCGTTGCTCTATCTTTGTTCCTTCGTCTCTTCAACTTTTATGTAGGCTAGTTTTTTCCTTCTTTCTTATATTCCGTTCCTTTTAGTTTTCCTACGCTGCTAAAGTTATGTTTTAAACATTGTTTCTTATTCCCGATAGTACTGCAGATTTGTTCCTTCGTACGTAAATATTGTTCTCGCATGATTACAATCTTTGTTCTTCTTATACTCGTGGTTTGTTCGACTTTGTTCATATTCTTCTTCCCCACATTTTATGATTCTTTTCAGGTTTCACGATGGATGCAAAATTTGTTTCACTTAACTGCAGTTTGTTAAACGTGTAGATTTCATTTTGTCCCTTCATGATCTTTGGGCCCAACTTACGATATTTGTTCCATGTACTCTAATTCTTTGTTTCCTATTAAGGCGATATTTGTTCCTTAGATGCTACAATATTTGTTTTTGAAATATAATGCTACAATATTGTTCCCCGTGTTGACTTGATTTGTTCCTTTTTGCTAAAAAAATCTAAGACTGCATAGTGATGTTTGTTCCCTGTAGACCAATATCTTGTTCCCTCTAAAGACGATATTTGTTCCTTGGTCACTACGAGATTATTCCACGTGCAAATTTGATTTGTTCCTTTGGGCTATAATTTCGCCCAAACTGTAGTGCGATGTTTGTTCCATGTAGACTAATATTTTGTTCCCTTCGAAGACGAGATTTGTTCCTTGGTCACTACGAGATTGTTCCACGTGCAAATTTAATTTGTTCCTTTGGGCTATAATTTATGTTGCGATGTTTGTTCCCTGTAGACTAATATTTTGTTCCATTCGAAGACGAGATTTGTTCCTGGGTAACTATGATATTGTTCCACTTGCAAATTCGATTTGTTCCTTTGAGCTATAATTTCGCCCAAACTATATTGCGATGTTTGTTCTCTATACTATAATATTTTGTTCCCTAGAAAGATGATATTTGTTCCTCATACACTACATTATTACTGTACGTGTAGATTCAATTTGTTCCTTCAGGCTTAATTTTCGCACCAACTATCAGAATTTTATTCCTCTATAATTTTTTATTCCTAATTCTATAAATCCAAAAAATACTTGTTTCCAAAATATATGGAGATTTGTTCCTTTAAATAGGAGTTTTTGTTTCATTTAATAGTGGTATGTTCCTCGATCCTATAGTTTTTGTTCCCAATAAGTGTGCAACACCATGGATTAGAAACATTTTTGTTCCTCTGAGTTCCAACCAAGGAGGCTTGTTCCTTCATGATCCCAGATTTTTGTTCCTCACTCAAGCAGTTTTGTTCCCCTATAACCCTTTTAGCACTAAATCCATTAATCCATAACTATTGTTCCTAAATCAGTGGAAATGTATTCCTCTCTTCTAGAGTTTTGTTCCTCGAAGTAGAATATTATTATCCTCTTTTTAGAATTGTTCTTCCCCTATATAAAGATTTGTTCTTCTCTCTTACAGTTTTGTTCCCCAATAGTTTTTCATTCCTAAGTCAATGCAAAAATTGTTCCTCTTTTTAATACTTGCTTCTCTAGAAGTTCTTGTTCGTCCATTCAGTTTGTTCCTTTTCTCAAGTGTTTATGTTCCATTTAATAGAGTAATGTTCCTCTCTATCAAAGTTTTTCATTGCTAAGTCAATGCAAAATTGTTCCTCTTTTTAATACTTGCTTCTCTAGAAGTTCTTGTTCCTCCATTCAGTTTGTTCCCTTTCTCAAGTGTTTATGTTCCATTTAATAGAGTAATGTTCCTCTCTATCAAAGTTTTGTTCCCCAATAGTTTTTTATTTCTAATTCTATAAATTAAAAAATGTTTGTTCCCAAAATATATGGAGATTTTTTCCTTCAAATAGGAGCTTTTGTTCTATTTTAATAGTGGTATGTTCCTCTATCCTGTAGTTTTTTGTTCCCAAAAAGTGTGCAACACCACGGATCAGAAATAGTTTTGCTACTCCGAGTTCCCATCAAGGAGGCTTGTTCCTTCGTGTTCCTCTTTTTTTGTTCCAGAAATGTTCAGCGAACTGATTAAAACATACGTAAGCAAGTTTTGTTCCTCCACGGTCACGATGTTCCTTCGTGTTCCTGATGGATCGTTCCAAACAGGAGCTTGTGTTCCATTTAATAGTGGTATGTTCCTCTATACAATAAATTTTTTCTCAAAAAGTGTGCAACACCACGGATAGAAACCGTTTTGTTCCTTCGAGTTCCCAAAAAGGAGGCTTGTTCCTTCGTGTTCCCACTTTTTTGTTCCAGACATGGGTAGCGAACTGAGGAAAACATACAAAAGCAATTTTTGTTCCTCCGCACTCCCGATGTTCCTTCGTGTTCCTGCTGAGTTGTTCTGATACGCATGTGTGGAGCGCGCGCGGCGTCAGGTGCGTAACTTTAGTCCCATCTCGAAAGTTGAATGCCATGCGCACCAGCTTAAATAGCTCGGTCTTCTCACCCATGTAACAGCAACACAAAGTCACACAATAACATCTGACAAGAAGGCCCCAAAACAAAAGGAACCAACTGGATGAAAAGGAAGGAACAATGAAGGGGATTAAATGGGCCGGCCCAGTTGAGCGAAAATGAGAACAAGGAGACGCCCGGGCGGGAGGGAGGGGGACCCCACCGTCTGCAGATGCTCTTATACATCGCCCCGCGGGGGAACGCCTATATACCGCTCGCCGCACCGGTAAGCCGCGTGAAGCGAAAGGTAGTTGGGCCGCATTTTCGTAGGCCCCATATCAGGTACGATTTTCTCTACTTTTTTTTTGTTATTTTCCTATCCAAATATTTTAATATGATTTTTCAAAAATCCGAAAATATTAAAATTATGAATCTCAAAAATTAAAATATGATTTTTTAATCTAATAACTATTTTGAAAATGAACATTTTCAAATCGGAGTATTTTTCAATTTTGAACAATTTTTAAAATATGAACAATTTCAAAATACAAGCGCTTTAATTTTTTTTTAGATTTTCAAATCTGGTTATTTCAAAAAAGCTGAACACTTTTCAATTAGGAACATTTTTTTAATTTGGACATTTTAAAGTTGAACAACTTTTAAATTCTAAAAAAATCAGTAATAACAACTTTGAAATCTGAACATTTTTTAAATCATTAAAAGTGAAAAGCGATAAAAATATGGAAAAAATAAAATAATTTTTAAACCTAAACAATATTTAAATTTATAGTTTTTAATTATGCTTTTTAAAAACAACTTTATAATCTAAACAATATGTAAATTCATAAAGATTTCAAAATTCATCAATGTGAGCAATTTTGAAAATATGAATTATTTTAATTGAACAATTTTCAAATCTATACATTTTCCATAAAATGATGAACAATTTATAAATCTGATAAATTTTATAATTTGTTTTTTTAATTTAAACGTTTTCGAATGAAAAATAAACAGAAAAGGGACGAAAAAGGAAAAATAAAACCAAATAAAAAAGAAAACAAAAGAAAAAACACTAAAATGATAGTCCTTGTAATGGGTCGGCCCATCAGTGTTGCGCTTCAGGCGGATAAAGCATATCGTACGCTAATGGAAGACATATAGCATTCGCGTCGTATGCGTCGTATGATACTCCCATGCCCACACGGTGCTCGTTGCGTCTGTTGTTGTTCATGGACCGATCTAGGTAACTCGCTACTCATGTGGTTGGATCAGTGTAATCTTTTTTTGTTGGCCTTTTACTGTAGCTAAAATAGTCCCCAATTTCTCTAGAAATTTAACAATATTAAAATAAAATTCACGAAAAAATATTTATGGATTTGAATAAAATCCCTGATATTCGTATTTTAAAATGGTTCATAAATTTAAAAATTGTTCATGAATCAAAAGCATTTCACTAAAAAAATAATCAAGAATTTTATAACAGTTCATAAATTTGAAAATGCTTCATGAATTGGAAAGTGGTTCATAAATTTGAAAATGGATCACGAAAAAATTAATTAATTTGAAAACGATTCACAAAAAATATTTACGAATATGAAAAAAGTTCATGCAGAACTTTACAAACTTCTTTAACTTTAAATGTTTTTAAATGTAAACATTTTTTAAATCTGATCAATTTTTAAAATGGATATTTTCGAAAATGAAAAACCCCAAAAGAACAAAAAAAACAGAAAAAGAATTGAAAAAGGACATAAAATTGATTAACCAAAAAAACTGCGTAGAAGTTTCTAGAAACAGTGTGGCGTGGGGGTCCTCGCCGGTGGCATCCAAATCAGGAGGAGAGGCAGAGCGGCGGCGAGGAGTAGCAACCCTATGGCGGCGGCGGTAGAAGAAGGGTGTGGAAGCTTGCGATTGCTTTTCTAGTTACTTGATAGAATATGTTAACATTGACCACAATTATTTTTCGAGGGAAAGGCATATCGGGGTTCATAGAAGAAAGACCAACTAGCAGCCATAGCAGGAGGAGAAGCAACATGGACCCTAGGGCGGCAACAATGAAAGAGGGGTGCAGAAGCGTGATACGGGTTTTCTGATACAATGATAGAATAAGTTAAGATTGACCACAATTATGTTTCAAGGATATGCCTTGGATAGGCATATGAGGGTTCATAGTAGAAAGACCAAGCAACCTAAATTACATCGTGGGTCGGCATAGATGTCGAGCGCGCACCCACACTTCCAAGAAGTTACAACTCATCACCTACTACTCACGACACCTCCACCACTCCGCCTCTAAAAGGTAACCTCTGTACAACCTATATGTTCTCCACACCCCGGTTTCCTCCTCAATCTTCTGAAGCAGCGGTTGATATGTTCTAAACGTATCTATAATTTTTTTCATTCAATGCTTATAATATATCATTACTAAATGTTTATATTTCATCAGTATATCATTTTGAGAGATTTTATGAACTAACCTATATTCTATATCTTCTATATCTAAATAGGAATGACCCACTAACTGATTTTCTTGCCTCCTCATGATGCCCCGTTGTCCCTTTTATCCTTCCGCATGCGGTTGCTCGCTCCTCACATCGTCCATGTTCCATTCCCGCACGTACGAAACCAGCGCTGGTCGTCCCTTTGTGGCTCGCCGAGCCATCCTGCCAGCCGTTGGTCTTTCATCCTGTGAAACGAAGAGCGGTAATTGTTTGTGCTCGGTGGTGGCTAATCAGAAATCACCGAAAATCAATCCTCCGTCCCAGCGACGTACGACCTACTCGCCATAATGCTTCTGCCGTGACTGGACGCCTCCCCGCAAATAATGCTCATGAAACCGATGGAGTAGCATTCATGGAGTAGTTCGGCCGCTACCTCCAGGTTAAAAACCAACTGGTGCTACCATTGTCATCGACATCGGCTGCTCGCATCGCCACCTCCGGCAGCGGTATGCCGGTATCCACGTTGGTAGTTGGCTGCTCCCGATTAAACTCCCCTTTATTTTCATTCGTCTAGTCGTCCTCCAAACATTTGTTGCAGGTTTCAAAGTTTCTCGGCATTGTTGGGAGGAGGTGCTTTCTGTGTCTGTGGGGCTCAAGTTTGCGTCACCAAGATGGGGTGTCGAGCTGCTGCTAGGAAGGGAGATATGCGCGTTGCTGATCGATGTTGGTTGTTGTCATGCCGAGCACTTGTGGGTTTTTTCACACGAGACTAGGAGAGCGGCTGGTGAGACCATCATCCACTCGATGGGGCGGACAGGGAAGGAGAGGAACCTGTGGACCTTCTGCAATGTGGAAATCTCACCTTCGGAGGTGGCGGATTTGGTGTGGGAGGAGGTGGCGATGTGGGCAGATTCGCCCACACGCAAGATCCTGGAGACTAGTTTTTTTTGTTTTTGCTTGTAGAGGGATTTTTCCCTAGCTCAAAATTCTATACATAACACTCTATTCTATCTAATCGGATGGGGGATTCGACCGCCTTAAACCTCCAAAAAAAAGTTGCTCGGCATTTTGCCCCGCCACATGATTTGATTGGATTATGTGAGCTGCTCGCCCAAGATTCCTCCCCTATCCCCTGATTTGCTTGGATTGTGTGTGCTGCTTGGAGGAAACCGCTATTGTCACGTGTTCTGCCTATTGATGCTGGACAATGGTACCGCAGTACCTGCTTGGGCTTTGGTATCAAAAATCGCACGGTTTGTGAGCTCTTCTCTTTGGCAGTGTCTTTGATGTATTAGTTCTAATTAGCTATGCACACGAAGTTTGCGTCGTTGTTCATTGGTATATTCTTAGGTTTGTTCTTGAAGAAGCGCGGAATGATGGCTGGACATCGATATGAAAACCAGATATATAACCACAACACTTAGTTTCTTTTTATCTATTTATCACATTTTATATCCTCTACATGCTTACATTCTTCCTTTTTTTTCTTTGCAGCCGCTGCATCGCATTGTTTCTTGTGATTTGCATCCAGGGGCCTGCCCTAGAAACCTTAAACATGGTAAGATTTCAGGGGCAATAAGTGTATTCAATTTACATATGGTGAGTGGGTATTGGAAAAATACTGACAGTCCTTTTTTAGAGGGATTCCAAATCTCTCTTTTCAACAAAATCTCGGTCATGCACATAACGAGATACCTTATAAGTAGTTCCTTAGCCAAGATTTATATATGCAATCTTTGTGTGTTTTGTCATTTTAATCTGATAGTGCAGTAAAGAGTGGACTCAAGAGCCCATTCTACAATGAGGCGAATCTGTTTGGTCTATATACCTCCTGATCCCACTGGTACAATTATCAGAACATCCTAAGATTTTTCATACTACTAGATTTTCTTGGATCCATTTTTGATTCCCAGCAAGTGTGCTCATATTTTTTTTAAGCAATCACTTTTAATGCAGCTCTGGCCTCTTTTTTGTTGGGTGTACCGAATCATTCTTATGGTCAAGTTTTTTGGACCTGACGATGTTAGAGCACAGAAAGGGTTTCAGTCCCAACTGAAAAGTAATTAAGAGTACAAATCAAATGTTGCGATTACTTTCAGTTTTACCCTTTAGGGTTCACCGGCTGAGCTGAACTAATAGCGCCTCTCATTGGTCTTTTCTTTCTATGACTTTTATCTAAAACATCATGTTCATCTATCAAGAATATGAACGAGTGCTCATATCTTGCATTATCCGGATGTAAAATGGATGATGAATGAATGAAGTTGCTTCACTTGAACAAAGAAAATATGAATACGGTTCTGGTTACATTTTTCCCATTGGTAATAAATCTTTGCTTTGGCATCCGTCAGGCTGTCATTGTACCCTTCCCGATGAAAACAATATGTCCACATTTATCTCTCCCAATGTTAGTATAGTCCATCTTTCAAAGATATTACTTCGAATGTAGCTTCTCACAAAAATGTCTTTAAAATAAATATACCGTGAGCCGTAATTAGTTGATTTTCCGTGGTAAAATAGATTTTGATAACAATTTATACACACATGTTTCCGTAGCAACGCACGGGGAATCATCTAGTTAACAAAATGCGAGTGCTAGTTCCTGTTTTCTGCTGCCTTTTATTTCAGAAAATCCTCTTCAAAATATATTCTCGAAAAATCTCGTGAAAAATCAGGGAGGAGTTCTACTTCGAAATGGAGGACCACACGAGAGGGGGCTAGGGAGTCAACCCCAGGTCTGACGCAGCCACCAGACGCGGCCAGGAGGGGGCCGCGCCAGCCCCATGCGCCAGGACCTCAGGCACCCTCTCGCACCGCCCTTTCGCCTATTTATTACCCCCGGAGAAAAAACCCTAATACGGAGAAAAATATCAATAGTAGAAACTCGAGGTTGCTGTCAACTCGAAACCTAGTTCAAGAGGGTTTCTAGAGCTCTTTCCGACAGCTTCCTGGAGGGGAGATCATCACCAGAGGCTTCTTCATCGCGATGCCTTCCTCCGGAGTGATGTTTGAATAGTTCATCCTTGAATTACGGGTCCATAGCAGCAGCTATACGGTTGTCTCTTCTATTTGTGCCACCACGTTTAGATCATGTGAGCTGCCTAACAGATCACTATTATGTAATGCTACATGTTGTGTTTGTTTGGATCCGATGATTTGTCAATTTATGCCCAGCCGAGTTCATTGCAAGTCTCTGATGCCGCATACCGCATACTTGTCTCAAAGTGTAGTGCTAATTACATACCGTGCACAATTTTGTTGGCAGGCTTCATGACCTTTTCTTGTGGTAAGAATCGAACCCTCATGTACTGCTTCCTTTCAATATCCTAAGTCCAGTACAAATAACTGAAGTCACTAGCGACACGAAGTTCAGGTCACAGTAGGATACGATGAGCTGAATCAAGTGCCCAGAGTTTTACTCTGCTTCTGTTCCTATGACCTTTTCAACTACCGATCATTTTTCTCCTTTAACCACGTTGTAAAACTAGCGTAGCGTAAGTAGATCAAACGAAGAACCAGAACACAGATTTTTACGTGGAAACCTTGCGGGAGAAAACCACGGAATGCACGAAGGCGTATAACTATAATCGGGAGGAGTATTACAATACACGAGAGGACAAACCCTCTACGTGCTATCAATATGGTGGAACTCTCTCTCAATCCCACAATCTAATCTATGACTACCTCTCACTATATATGGGGGCAAACAACTCTCTTTCTTGGTGGATATGCCTTATTCCGATTAGGACTCCATATATGGTACAATAGGATTAGGATTTGGAGCATACCAAAACAACACTCCACCTTGAGACGAATCCTCTATAACAGTCATAGATAGCATCAACTCCTCAATTAAGTCAGCACAAGTAAAACTTGTGTCTTCAAACGTCCATATGACTTATAAACTTCTCATGAAGTAATCTTGAGCAAATCAACGGTAGGTCGTTCAGAAAACAACACCGCTGTCAACAAAGCAGACGAACGAAACTTGGATCTCCCATAAAACCCAATAAAAGTCTGAGTCTGTGCCAGTAACCTTCAAAATAAAATGTTCAATCATCAAATGACATAAGTCATCATATCTCCTGTGGCGCATTAACGAGCGCATAGCTCAATAGTGCAATATCTCGGTGCACATAACATTGTGAAGAACTCATCTCATGTAATCTGAACGTGCCACAAAGCACAAACCTCGACAAACAATACTCATGCAAGAGCACCTGGTACGGAGGCCATCTCGTACACCAAAAAACTGCCGACGGTAATGAAAAATCCATGATATGGTTATAAACTGTCCTCATAGAACAACTGTCGGATGAACGAATCTCTTCAACATGCAACGGAGCATCAACTCTGCAATAGACCTCTCATGAAAGAGCAAAGACAACTGAATTGTACAGAAAGCTTAACAGTACTAAATGTTGTAGTATCTAGCAGATAACAAATCTCCTTGAATCTCAATTGATCCTCATCATGAACATGAATATCAAAACAAAACCTTCACATGTAATAACAGCAAAACTCTGGAGAGAAAAGAGTATATGCTGCTACCAACAGGCTTAATAATCACCTCCTCCATATTTTATTTTCTGAATTGTGTTCTTCATATAATTGCAGCAATATAACACCTCAAATTTTGCATCCTCAATATCTCCCGTATAAATGCTATTGAACATGAACAATCATAAAACTTATTTGAACTCCAGCCTCCAAATAAGATAACCCAAATACGAGCTAGTCGTAGAAAAAGCCGCAAATAAAACCGCCATAATGTTGAGCCCAAACTGCCAACTGAATGACAAATGACAGGGTATAAATCAACAAACTCCACCTTGAACGGCAACACGATGATCATCTCAGCGGCAAATCATCGATCATAGGTGGCGCGGGTACAACCGGTATTGGGACCGGATTAGAGCATGGGTCAATGCTCGAGCTGGAAGAAACAGATTGTTCACTTAACACCGGTATGAATTGCACATGTGCTATAATAATCCGCATCTTGACTTGATGAAACAAATCAGACCAAAAAACTCTCAATAGAATCTGGTAGCTGAACTGGGTGGACGAAGCAATTCGAGATTTAAGAATTGATGCCTTCACGTGAGTCACCTCGGGACATGATCCCGGCTGGGCTGATCCACTTCTCAGATCGCTCTGATACTCCACCATTGATTCACACATAGCTAGCTCCTCTCGCACGGAATTGATACCGAGGCTAAGAGGACTTCATACAACGGCGGCGGATCTGAAGTCGTACCAGATAACGTTGCAGACGGACGGGAAACTGCAGGACGGAGCTCGCGATCTCGGCGACTTGACATCACGACGACGGGACGCGCCGAATCCAATCTCATAGATCCGATCTCGAACGAACATGGCTCGATCTTGGTGATACTGCTTGTTGCCGCAAGACCGCGGCCATTGATCCAATTGACGCTGCGACGATGCTACGATGCTGCCCGGGAGCGCAGCGGAGAGTTTCTCGGGCAGCGGATGGAAGTTGAAACCTTCGGCTCTGATACCACTTGTTGTAAAACTAGCGCAGCGTAAATAGATCAAACGAAGAAAACACAGATTTTTACGTGGAAACCCTTGCGGGAGAAAACCACGGAACGCACGAAGGCGTATAACTATAATCGGGATGAGTATTACAATACACGAGAGGACAAACCCTCTACGTGCTATCAATATGGTGGAACTCTCTCTCACCCACAATCTAATCTATGACTACCTCTCAATATATATGGGGGCAAACAACTCTCTTTCTTGGCGGACACGAAATAGAGTTGTAGACATGCCTTATTCCGTTAGGACTCCATATATGGTACAATAGGATTAGGATTCGGAGCATACCAAAACAACAAATTACACGATGCAGCCGCACATATTCACTTTGTGCAGTTGAGCACAAGCGGTTCAGCTTATCATACAATTGACTTTCTATCCATCTGTATAATAGAGTGCATATGTTAGAATTCTGGCTTGAGTTTCTTATTAGTGTTAGCATTCTGACCAGACCAATAACACTTTGTATCTTTTGTTGAGTTTATGATGGCATCCAGGCTAACAACCACGAGCACTCCTGTCCACAACACATTCGCCAGCCTCTGCAGGTTACCGACCAGCTATGGCGTAACCGGGCTAATGGAGGCGAAGTTATCCGGGTTTCGTTAACACTTGTGGTTAATCACTCTTCCATTTCTTGCAATACCGCTGGACTAAAGGAAGAAGATACATGATTATCCATAGCATCATTTAAGGTACTGTTTTTAAAAAAAAAAATGATGTACTGTTGTATATAAAAAAAGGTGATTGAGTATTGACCGCCAGGCCATTTTCTTCATCTTGACTATGAGGGAAACAGGCCATCCTTGAATAGTATCACCTTATTCAATCATCTTTGCTGTCGTATTTAAAATAAGGTGATTGAATATTGACCGCCAGGCCATTTTCTCAAAGAAATGGTTTTACATATTCAAGTGATATAAAATATATTTGATTGCCCTTCAAATTATATATTCTCATGAGTAATGTTCCACTTCCCTTATCTTCAGCTTCCGGACAGTGGTAACAATCATGGAGAACGAACACTCGCGCAGGTTAATTAGGTTCAGAGAACTTTAAGCCTTCGACAAACCAATGAAGAATGGAAGCTTCCCCATTAACGCATTAAGAATAGTTCATTTATTTCACTACTAATCAATCAAACGTGCATACTACTAGATAGCTGAGCAAAATGGTTACCATCATTTGTACTGAATACTCTATTTGAGTAAATTATATATAGTTATTGACACTTCTGTTCGTATACGTCTCATCAAATTTCTATTAATTAAAATGTGCATTGCACGTGCACTTGTTACTAGATCTAGCTTGGGTTGTTGGGTAAGGGTTCTAGATGTATCTGTTATTTTCATGGTGAACTTAACAAACATGGAAAACACTCATAGGTCGAGATAGAGAGAGCGCAGTATCAATTTTTCTTTCATTTCTGATGTAAAGTTAGTCCAAATTTGAAATGCATCAATTAATTTATGAGACGTGCGTTGCAGTTACTAGTTATATTAACGGTTACCAAGTATCACAATACTCCATCTTATAAGGTGGTACCACTTCGCTATAACGAACAATGTGGGGACTAAAATTCAGCTCCCACCTCTTTTATTTAATCTGCCACTAAATTGAGCTTAAGAATTCAGGATTTGTCTAATTAGACTTCCTACGAATAGGCCGAAATTCAAACCGACGTCGACGTGGAGGGAGTGGAGTATGGTTTGGAGGGGCAGCGGCGGATTGCGGGAGAAGGGGTTGGAGTCGTGGGGATAACGTGGACCGTGAATTTTTATACGAACCAAAGGGATGAGACTAGAGCAGGGCGGCAGCACCAGGCCGGAGCCACTAACAACAGTCGTAGAAATTAAGGCAGCCGAACGTAAAAAAAAAAGTGCAGTTGTGACCAGGTAAGAGCATCTCTAGCAGACACTGCAAATCGTCCGGAACTGCAAAATTACGGTGAGTTTGCGGGCTGGGCCCAGTTCCGTGTCTAGAACAGACACTGTAAAATTTCGCGGAAATGTAAACGTTTTGCAGGCCCCCGAAAACACAAGCGTCCAAACTCTATTTCTACCGTTTGGAGCACACTATGCAGGTCACAAACTGGCCGGAATACGTTGATTTCTCGCCGGCGCCGTTGTCCATAACAGAGACTCCAGCCGTAAATTTCTCGTGACTCAGCCAAAATTTTAGACTGTCGTTCAGAGATTTGGACTCGCCACACTCGAGACGTGACCGTACAAGCGAGGCCGGGACAAACAAACGGAGCAAATCCGGCGGCACCACGAATCTTGTCGCTGTGGTGGCCCAGCTTGTCACCGTCGGGAGCGTTGAATAGGAGCTGCGCTGCGTTTGCGGCCGGAGCCTAGCGACGCTGCCCACACGCCTTCTCGCCGGCCGCTCTGGCGGACGCGTCGTCCCGGCCAGGCCCGGCGCCGTCTCCCGCGCACAGCCGCGAATCTCCTGCCGAATCTCTGCCTAGCTAGCTACTCAGTTTTGCTAGTTAGCTAGCTGAAAGATGCAAGGAGGAAAGAGGAAGATGCAACAACGGAGACGTACAATTTTATGAAGGGGATTGAAAATAAGGAGGAAGAAGAAGACTGCTAGGAATATTCTTTTTTACAATTCTGTTTAACGTGTCTATCCTGCCGCAGACAAAAATAGACCTGTAAACGCGTTTTTCGCGACCTGCATTCGAATTTACAGGCTGACGAAATGCGGTGTCTGCTCTAAGTCTTTTCAACCATGGCGATAAATCGTGCGTGCGGGAGTCGCTCAGCAGCCGGGGTCACCAACAAGCTTAAGGCCGTGGTTAATGAGGGCTGCTGTGGTATCCTTTGTTTTTAGGAAAGTCAACGGAGGAATATTTGAAGTTTGGTGTCGCATGAGCACAACCATGAACCATCCCACCCGTGGAAATCCGCCCTGCAAAACAGCTCTCACCCAAACCTGGTGCTCGACGCTTATAGCTGATGGAGCACTTTAAGAGAGAGGATCGATGGGCTAGTTCAATTGTTTTTTCAGTAATGGAAGAATAGTTGTGTACACGATCCAATTTATTAGAAAGCCCTGAGAGTTGAAACAAAAAAAATAAACACAACAAGTTGTCGAAACACCGCTAATTAACTGGTATTATAGCTTATATTATCTAAACCCACAAACATATATCGCCTTAGCCATATCATCATCAGCTGTCTAGTTTTGATGATTGTACTCTGGTTTTTCACATTGTTCTGATTCTTGCTTGGGGATGGAGCAATTATTTATGAAAACAGCAAAGCAGTCGTCACCTATGGAATGTCCAAGTTTCGGTTGGTTGGGACTTGTGACAAGTATGCGGGAAATTGCACTTCAACTGAACCACCGATCTCCAACTACAATATACATAAAATCTATATTCGTGGAAATGTTCCAAGTCCAAGTTTAATGACTTCTATATGGGTGTACCTTTCATACTATACAATATACTACCTCCGATCCATATAAAGTGTCGGAATAAAACAATGTGCTACGTACAACTGTCGTGTATAACTGGCGACATTTTTTTTTGGTTCTATCAAATTTCTGTAACACTGGAATATTCCATGCCTTTCATATCTTTCTCATTGTGTTGCAAGTCGAGGCAGGCACGCAAATATAAGAGTTCCCCTCTTGCTCATTTTATTCCAGGTTGAGTCACTCAAATATATTGTAGTGGTTTTATAAGAGGTCACATAACACACTAGGTCTTCCAAAGTGCAAAGTCAACTAAATCACATCATGGCAAGCAATTTCGTGCAAGTGTTTCTATTGTACAATATAGCACTCATTTTCTAAGGTGGAACTGGTGAAAGAACTGAAGAAGAACCAGTCAGTCAATGCCACATGTTTATTGACCCCGTGAAACCCTAGTCGCCAACTAAAGCGGCTCTTGCAACCTCAGTTCTAATCGAATAGCTTTGGGATAATTTTTCACATTTTCATGTAACTTTCAAATATAGTTGCAAAGTTTTGGGTGCACCAGCACCATATTAATCGGTGCAACTAGATATATTCTCATGAGGTACTGAAATATATGCTTCATGGTCACTCGGTCAATATTTTAGTTAGACATGAGTACAAGACCAAGCCAAAAAGGATTCTTACCTCGTTTAAATTCCTCAAGTTGTTTTTAGGGAATTAAATTCCTCCAATTTTGGTTGGCCTTCGTCTAAATTCAGGCAAGAAAATATAATTTTCAATAAATTTTACAACTTCTGGATAATAAGGGTACAAGGTTGGGCATCGTTGCAACTAGATATGTTCTCATCCTAGTATAGCCGTATATAGGTACTAAAATATATGCATCATGGTCAACATATTTATTTAGACATGAGTGCAACACCAATCCGAGAAAGATTCAACCTTTGTTTCTTCCTCGAATTTTGATTGGATTTCAGCTAAACTCAGGCAAAAATAATTGGTCGCTTGGCCTAACTGAAAACCAAAATGTCCAATGGTGCTGAGAGCAGCACGCCAGCTATTAAATAAGAAGGCGTACTCGGCCAGCCTGCCTATAATTTTATTATGCAATGTTGATGAAAGCATCCAACTCTCATCCCAAGTTGGCACGCAATTTATATACCTAAGGCATTGCTCATTTTGCCGATGCCATTGCGCATTTGGGTACAGCGGTGGTTTTAATGGCGATGTTTCTTTTCTTTGCTGCAGTCGTGTTAGCAGCCACAGCAGTTCATGTCGCCGGCCAGCAAGGTTGAGTTTCACCTAAAGTGCATGCATGGGTCGCTGATACTTCCGCGAATCAAATTAGTCATCTTGTTGTGATAGATGTTCTAACTCTTAATTTTGATCTCGTTGTGTAAAACAGGTAATCAAAAGGGTTTTATAAGCATCGACTGCGGCGTGCAAGCCGCATACAGCGGCCGCAGCGACCCCAAAACAAACATCCTCTACGTCCCCGACAGTCAGTTCGTCGACGGCGGGGAGAGCCACGAGATTGCCGCCGATGAAGCGTACAATGCTGGCGACATCTCCGAGTTAACTCTGCGGAGCTTCCCGTCCGGCGACCGGAACTGCTACACGCTCCCAACCGAGAGCGGCGCCAAGTACCTGGTGCGGATGGTGTTCTTGTACGGGAATTACGACGGCAAGACCAGCCCGCCGTTGTTCGAGGTACACCTGGGCAGCAACTACTGGGACACGAACGATAGGAAGGATTACTGGTGGTCCGAAGCGACCTTCATAGCGTGGGCGAGCTGGGTGCCGCTGTGCCTGGTGAACACCGGCACCGGCACGCCGTTCGTCAGCACGGTGGAGCTCAGGCCGCTCCAAACATCGCTCTACCCCGAAGTCAACTCCAACGTGTCCTTGTCCACGTATACAAGGAGAAATATGGGGTCAAACACTACTATCCGGTAAGTTTGAAGTTTCCCATGTCAAATAACGATATTTGTACTTTCCCCTTGCTACGATGGTCTTTGGTTGTGGTACTGAGTGCGGTTATTTGGAGGAAGGGCTCAATGGAGCTCTTTTTCTTATTTTTTTAAAAGACGGCTCAAAGTTTCGAAAAAAATTCAAACAAATCCTGAAAATAGATAATGATTATTTCTATTTGTGTACATAAAAAATCAATGTGAAACATCAGTATTTTGGTCTGTGTAAAAATGACAAATTTGTAGATTTGAGATGTGAATCCTGTAAAATTCGGAAAAATTCTGATTTGCGAATAATTGTTCTTTTTATATAGAGAAGAATACAAAATATTTTGGGTTAAATATCTGCAGGACCGTATAATCCATCATTTTCAACATCTAGGATTTGGACGGAGTTTTCTAAAACTCAAAAATATCGGTTTACTTTTTATAAAAGAGCTATATGGAGCCCCCCAGGGAGGAGCTCGACCCATGGCAAGGCCATATGGTCCAGGACCTTTGAGTTTTACGAACTACTCCCTCTGTTTTTTAATATAAGATGTTTTAGCCTCTTTTCACATTCACATGTCCAAACTTGTATCTAAACATGTTTAGTGACCATATTCACTCATTTCTGTGTGTATCTAGATAACATGTACAATAGCTAAAACATCTTATATTAAAAAACGGAGAGAGTAGATGTTCTCCTACGAACTAATTTTTTTCTAGATATCGAAATCGTAATCCCTAATAAAGGTAAAAAAAAATATTGGAAGGTCACCGTGCATGCTCTCATCGTGCCGCCTGGTACGTTCTCCTTTGGGAAGTCACCCTATAGGGTGTCTGCATGCTCGCTAAGTGCGGCAACGAAAATAAAACTGGAATGAGGATGAGAGAGAAATGGACATTGGAGGTGAGAGTGTATGTTTTGCTTTTATACTTCCAGTCCAAGATTTAAAACAAAATATCCTACAAACTGTGCGTCCAAATTACGAACTGTTTTCACTTTTAAATTTATCGTGTCAAGATTTTCAAAACTAAATCTCATGTCGATAGGTTTTGATGAACTTTGTTGGTACTCACAAGCTTTTATACTTGTCCTTTATACTTCATAAGTTCCGTACCTCGTGATTTTTGTACTTCGTTTTTTCAGTGTTTTCTACTACGAGATTTTTGTACTTTTTGGGATTTTATACGAGGGAGCTTCGCGGAGAGAGGTCAGCCACCTTGTTCCCTTTGCAAGACGGTCGTCTTGCCAAGTTGTGGGAGCAACTTTCTGATCTTGCAGGTCCTTCTTCGCGCGGACACGCGCACGGTTAGTGATGGAGTTGAAGACGGTCTTAAAGTTGCCCATGATGCATATGTTGCGCCACTTCTTCACCACGAGCTTAGCCCACGCTTGAGCGCGAGGAGCTCCTCCCCTTGTCGACGTGATGTGCGTAGCGTGGGCGTGGCCTAGTACGAACTTGCCCTGGTGATCACAGTAGACTCCCCCAATGATCCTCGACGATGAATCCTTGTTCAAATTCCATAGCATGTCCTGTACCCGCCTGCCGCATTGGAGGACTCAGTGTCGCCTTGCGGCTCGCTTGTGCTTGGGCCCAACTATGGGATTTTTCTTGTCCAGTGCCAGTTTTTGCTGTCACACTTGTCGGAATAGAGAAATGGGCTGTAGTCCCAATACATTAATATTGTAGTAACCACCCCATACAACCAACTAGTCACCGGTTTACCACTAGTATAAACTGTTATCAACCTTTGGATTAACGAAGATGAATGGTTGTTATTCATTTGGGATACCACAAAAGGCCTCTCATATTATGATTATATTTTCTAAGACCAATCTAAGCCATTTTAAAATGTTCTTGATCTAAATATTCAAATCAATATGTATAGGTAAATAGTTAAAATACAAGTTTTACGGTAGTTTGGAATTTTAACAACCGTCCATCCGTTGTGATCAGACGTTCATAAAATAGGAAGAACCAGAAACTACCAAATAAAAACTACCTGAAACTACCAACATATATATATATATATATATATATATATATATATATATATATATATATAGATTAATGCGTGTCAGTGGACCCCACTGTCAGTTGCCTGGGAGCGTCGCATGGCAACGCGCCGTTCGTTTCTGCCCGCAACCATCCGCCTCGCCGCCGCTCTTTGTTATTTTTCTATGGCGAGCATCAAACAACAGCACAAGCCTCGAAGGTCGAAGCAACCACGCCACCATCCCAACGCCGCTACCTTCCTTTCGTTTTGCTGCGTGCCCACATGGCCAGGCGATTGCCAGTTTCTAACCAAACCATCCAGAAGCTAGGATCCTAGTTTAGCTAATCGGGCTTTGTCCAATACATCCAGCTGCTAGTGCTTGCTTGCTTGCTTGGCTAGAATACGTATGCCGGTGTGTGCACGCGCGTCCCGCCGGCCGGCCGTTACCACTGTCCGCATTGCCTTCTACTATTGCGCACTAGCTGTGTTCGAGGCCGAGACGAGGATCATGTTCTGGGCGCGCCGGAGCGTGCAGAGGCACCTCATGGAGCTGTAGCACCACGACCCGCCTACAGAGCTGCCGCTACACATCATCGCCGCCCCCACGGCCCGCAGGACGTGCCCGTTAAGGCTTCATTCGGTTGCTCAGGATCCAACCCCCACAGGGAATGAACCCCCACGTGGTTTGGGTGATCCCGTGATGTCACCCAAATCCCTCGCATGGTTCGTTCGCTACCAGCTTACGTGTTCGGTTACTCCCGGCTCTGATAGACATCCCCGCATCCACGCATACCTGCTTACTCGTATAGAGTAAATTTTGTACAGCTCCCAAAAAAATATCAATACATATGTAGATAAATTTAAAATCATTTTTGCCGTACATTTTTGTACAACAAGCAGCAATCATCAGTTTAGCGGCTAGCACCATCAGGTCCAAACAACAATCACCAGAAACATACATAAGCTCCAAACAGAAAGCAACTTTGAATATAAACTCGAAATCATATTTTCTAACATAAACTTGGTGATATACTGACGCACAATAATCTCACACAAACAGAGAGATACAAACAGCAACTCCAAACAAGAAGTATCAGAGACATACAAACATAGGTATCTCCAAAGTTTAACGAATAACACAAGAATTGATCGCCACATCATCCTTGTCTTTCTTCTTCTAAAGCTTTCTCATGCAGAACTCTTGTTCCTTGCCCTGAAGATTATACCTATAATTTCAAAATATAAATGTAAATAGGTGATAGTAAGAAAGATCCTACTCTTTCACAAGTAACATTTACCATCTACACAATTGTCAGCTCCTAAAACAGTATAGCCTAGTATAATTATAAGAGCAGGTTCAAAATCTGAGAAACGTAAATGCCAAGTTTATAGGAAAGAAACTACATGTTCAGCTGATAGTATTTGCTCCTAAATATTCAGCTAAGTGGTGCACTGAATATTCAGACATTCAAGGGACAAAAACAGAATTAGAAATAAATTCCAACGAAAATTGCTCAAGGTTTAGAACAGATCAAGAACTGGTATAAGACTTCTGTGCCCTCTAATTTTCCCTCTTACAAGGTTTCAATGTACTGCACTGTTAAAGCAATGCAGGCAGACACAAAAACACTAAAAACCAAATCATCATCCGCTTCAACAAAACTATAAGCACATTTTCTTAAAGAATAAGCAATCTATTAGTACACAAACTTTGTTACCTGGTTATGAAGTCTAAGCACATTGGTTATGAGCTTTGTTACCATGATCTCTAATGAAGTAGTCTTGCAGCAATATTTTGCACCTCATTTCAGCTCCTCGCCCAGCGTCGACCAGTCTTGCCGGCAAAGTCGCCTTCTCGCTGGAAAGCACCTGCTGCTGCTCCCCGGCCCCCTCCTCAACATGAGTGGCGTGTCCTTCGGCAGCTCATACTCAATCATCAGCACAATCTTCTTGGTGGTTTTGGCCTGAAGAAAGTCACCGAATATTAATCAGGTTCAGACTTGCAAACTTGCAAATAGAATCATTAGGTTCAGACTTGCAAATTTGCAAATACTGGACTATATTGCTCGATATCATCAGGTTTTACCATTTACACAATTACACAATTACAAGTAGAGCTTTCGGTCCCACACAGGAGTACTCCATACAACGGGTGATATTCACAAGCAGTACTCCATACTTATGTACTCTTAAATTACTCCACAGATTTAAATATACATGAGAATTACTCCACATATCGATTTAAATCCTAAGATGAAAGCCGATAACCCCAGAAACTAGTGGAGGACCCTGAGAGAGAGATCAGTGGATTCGTTCCAGCACGAAAAATTCTGTTTAGTTGCTTACCAAACTCATGCTATGAAAAGCTGAGCCTTGAGAACCACAGTGACATGTAGTAGTAAAGGTGCAAAGAGAAAAATGCATCAGTTTGAGATTGAGACTCTACACAGTGCGTCCAAAATCGAAAGTAGTACAACCAGCTCAAGAAAAGGCACCTAAATAATTACAAAACTAATCATCTCACACTGACATGCCACCTTACACTAGTAATCCAGACATATAGGTGTCAAGTACATCATGTGTACAGCAAAAAAATGAGTACACGACTACAGATCTCATGATTAACAAGTACCCAGCTACAGAACACTCGAATCAACATCAAACACAGCTACTGTTTTCTTTCAATAATTTAGGAAAGAACCCTAGAAATTTAGGAAGGAGGAGGAGACGCTTACAAGGCAGAGAAGTCGGAGATGGAGAGGGCAGTGGAGATGAATCTCACTGCCATCGCCAAGCTCGGATGGAGGTGGGGTTTGTGGGTCCATCTTTCACCGAGTTCAGATGCAGGTGAGGTCTGCCGCCGGTTGGAAAGGGTGGGGGAGGGAGAAACACGAGTTCCGCTGCTCGATTTGTCCCTCCGCCTCAGCATCGCCGCCGTCCCTCAGCCGTCGCGCCGCGCCGCTGCCGTCGCCGTCCCTTCGGATTCGAGGGAGAGAAAGAAGGTCGTGGGGACTGGGGAGGGAGCGTGGCGTACGGCGTCGTCTCGTGGTTTCGTTCCCCGGGATAAAGGTCGGGGTTTAGTTCCCTGCGAAATTCAACGGGGTCAGGATGGAATAGGGCGGGGTCGAATCCCTCCGGGTTTAACCGAACGCGTCATAGCAGGGGGCCGGGATTTAATCCGCGTGGGTCCGATCCCGGTTGACCCACGGGGATTTGACCCCGATCCCGGCCGGGGTGGGCGGAAACGAACAAAGCCTAAGATGGAGATGTGGAACCTCATCGGCAAGGTGCTGGGAGTAAAGCAGCGGCGAACAGAGACAAAGTAAACATGCACAGGCTGTTCGTGAAACATTAGACGGCTAGAATAATTTGGCAAGGATGGATTGAAATCTAAGGGTCGAAATAATTTAGGATGAAAACTACCTGGGTAGTTTCAACAACCACCGTAAAATAGCTCTAGTTAAAAATATTAAAGGTTAAACTTGTCCAAAAGACCATCTTTGGAGAGGCCTTTTGTGGACAGGCAAATACTATTTAGGTTGGCGTTGTCGGGATAATATCACCCTATTTAAGATTGGTATATTTTATTCTCAAGAAAAAAGACCATTTACTTTTCGGATAATTGATAATTATCATTTTGCATGAAGGTTTCCCGACGATCCATACGACCGCGTGTGGGGGACGAGGAGCAATAATGCATCGTTGTGGACATACCTTTCCACTCAAGAGACCATCGAGCTGGATTACAACTACGCGGTGCCCATGTCCGTTCTTAGGACAGCCATCGCTCCTGCCAACAACACAGTGCTAAATGTCTTAACATGGGAATCGTACAACTCGTCATTCCAGTTTATGGTGTTACTCCACTCCGCTGACTTCCAGCAAGACCAGCTCCGGCAGTACAACCTCTACATCAACAACAAGCGGCAGTACTTCGGCCCTAACGACAAGTTGTACGACTGGCTTAGCCCATTTTATCTGTCCGCTACTTGGTTGCAAAGCTCTTACTGGTGGGCAGCCGACAACGAATACAATGTCACTCTTGCAGCCACAAATATATCCGTGCTGCCCCCTATTATCAATGCATACGAGATCTTCAACCGCATTCCCCACGACACTCCGAGGACGTCCTCCATAGATTGTGAGCTCTATCGATCTCCCTCTTTCTCTATGTGTCTTCCCTGTCTTATTCATATATTTCATTAAATTCAGTTGGTTTATTCTTTCCCAAAAGAGTATATAAATTGTCTTTGGAGGGAGGTATATAAACAATGTTCATATATACATAGCATGTATCCTATCTAATTTCTACCGTTCTTATTACAATTGATTCTATTATGAAAATATTTGATTACATTGGTGGAGATATATCTGTAGCATTGTGGTTACGTATCTGTATATTTGGGATGTGCTTTGGTGCATCCCCCATCAATGGATAGAGTTGGATATTAACCTAGTTGTGAACTTGCAGTTTTCTATCAACATATATGTATCTATTATTAATTAAAACTAAACTGACATGAATTAACTAGTGTCTATCGCTTAGACATCCCACCCTTCCGCTTTGTTGGCTCCGCCACACTGCTTGCATGGTGGAGTGACACTCGGTAACATTGCAATCAAACTACTATAAACTGATAGCCTAATGGCTATAGCATGTATATGACCGGTGAGCGAGGAACTATAACCTGTCAATCAGCGCAAAAAAACTAATAAAAAAACATCAACATAGGTTATAGTTTCGCATATCTCGTCAGAAATAAAATCACGGTAAAGAGAATTGTCAATTCGGTACAGGGTATGAGGGATAACTTAGACACGGAGAAATTTTGATTAATGTAGTTTGTTGCATACATTGATTGTTCAAAAATAGAGGAAATGTTTTAATTCCTATAAACCAAGGAGTAAAAATTACAATAAATTGATGATGCATATACTAAAACTAGCAGCGGACATATCATGTCATGAAATAGCATAGACAATGCAAATTATGTATTAGAACTTACACGGATTTTTCTCATTAATGCCTTGCCAAAAGTAGTAATACAATCTATGAATAACTCGTTTTGTCATCTAGAAGAATGATATCATATATAGTGCCATATTACTTAGTATTGAAATAACGAGACCAATCATTTGTCACCAATCACATGCTCCTTTCCAACTACGTGATATTTTCTTGAGGCTCATTCACGTGTTTTCATTTGGTATTTTTTAGTCTAGAATATGAAATAGAATACTCAAATACCTAATTGGGCATCCCTGCTCACAACCAAATAGTTTGCATATTAACCGATCGAGTCCTAAAGCTTCTCTGAAACAAAGCAATTCACTATTCTTGATATTAGTTTTGAGCGCATTGGGGCCTCCTCCCTGCCACATGCTTTCGAGGTTTTTGATTAACTGGTGCTAAAGGTTGTCTTGCTGGAAAATACGATCCCATATTTTCACTTCGGATTGAGTTGCACCCAGAGACTAGAATCTAGGTTGGATGGTTCTAAAGTTTTATGAAGTATTTGTAATGTAGCGAGATTAAATTGTTTGTCCTAAACCTACACTTATTAATGTGTGTAGAAGTGTTAGAGTTTTGTAATGTTTTGGATGCAATTATCCCGACAAAACCATCATTAAACTACATATTTGCACTCAACTATCAAACAATATTTTCACTGGGAGGATCAAACTTTTTTCTTCCCTAACAACTCATTTATATTTCACTTTGTTATGGTAGTTGACGCAATGATGGCTATTAAACTTGAGTATGGAATAAAGAAAAATTGGATGGGTGATCCTTGTTTTCCCACCAGCTATAGATGGAACGGTGTGATATGTAGCAACTCAACTAGTAACACCTCAAGGATAATTTCTCTGTGAGTACTATTTTGATGTTGTTTCAAGTTACATGTGTGAATAACTATTATTTTCCTTAATATGGAATGTTAATGTTCATGCAGGGATTTGTCCAACAGTAAATTGAATGGATCGATATCTGGTAACTTCACATTGCTCACAGAGCTCCAATATCTGTAAGTATATATATAATGAGACTATGAGAGGAGGACTATGGTATATACAAATTTGTTTAAAGTTATACTTTTTTATACCCAAATGTTCTAGATAACTCTCTCTTTCATAGTATTAGTTAGATGGAGGGAAGTGCATGCATAAAAGACCAGCATAAATTAGCCATAATATCTTATATTTTCATTTCATTTGAATAAAAAATTAAAACTTCAGTTGAAATGGATGGGGATTAGCATTGACGTGTAGTCATGAGTATAAACACCAATAGAATACACTTGTGAGGAATTCTTTCTGGGTAGTTTGTAACATTTGTTATAGTGCTAAAACTAGCGTTGAGTGTCTAAAACTACATGTCACTTTCTGCAGGGATTTGTCTGGAAATAGTCTTAATGGCCCAATTATGCATACACTTTGTAAAAATAATGGAGGCCCCCTCATTTTCAGGTTTGCTTTTGTTCTTGAGGTTTCCTTTACAGTAAAATATTAATTTTAATTGTACTTGAATGATTATTTTTTATGATTTTTATGCAATTGAGACTGTTAGAAATTATTCATGTACCAAAAGTAACCGTGAACTGATTGAGGGATGCAATCTCACTATTTTCAGGTCTGAATCTGGCGAAGATATGTGTGCCAATACCATAACTAGTCCGCCTCCATCAAGAAAGAAAATAGCTATAATATCTATTTCTATAGTGATTCCCACGGTGGTAGTGCTGGTTCTACTTGTTATTTCATGTCTGGTTTGGAGAAGGAAAAGAAAGCCCAAGAGTATGTGTGATCGTCTATTTCAGAAACTACCATTAGCTATTAATATTTACTATATTAACTGTTTATGTTATATGACTAACATTTGTGAAACCAGCCTCTACATATGATTCTCCAAGTGCACCAATATCTGATAGGGCTTCAGTAAGTACAAAAAGTAAAGGAGATCATTTGCACAACTCTGAAAATCGCCAATTCACATACAAGGAGCTGGAGAAGTTTACGAATAAATTCGAACGGTCTATTGGACAAGGAGGATTTGGCCTCGTGTACTACGGTCGTTTAGAAGACGGTACTGAGGTTGCTGTCAAGATGCGGTCTGAATCATCGACGCATGGGCTTGATGAGTTTTTAGCTGAGGTACTTCTTCCCTTAGTGTAAAAATAAATTGCAATGCAAAACGTAACTCACCGATTCGTTGTCATAGTTAGATTGTACGGTAGTTAAAAGGTTTTCTTTGAAATATGTTTCATTACGAATATGATTCATTACGCAGGTCAATAGCTTGTCAAAGGTGCACCATCGGAATCTCGTTTCTTTGGTTGGTTACTGTTGGGAGAAGGATCATTTAGCACTTGTTTATGAATACATGTCTCGAGGCAGTCTTTCTGATCAATTGAGAGGTTTGTCCATTTATAAACCTACGTAATGATTAAGTGGTATATTTTTTGTGGTTTCCTTATAATTCCATACGAATTTTATATTTATTGTTTGAACTTAAGAGACTACCTTCAGTGATTCAATATACTTTAGTACAGAAATAGTTTGAGGATATCTACATATGTTCCTTTTGAAGTGCATGTTATAATCAGTAACAGCTATTCGTCGCTGGGTTTTTATTTTCCATTTTTTGGTATATTGAGAACTGTGTGCTCACAAAGTACCAACCTATATATCTATCTATACTTATTATAAAGTAAAACCACACTAACTTACAATTAATGATTCTATCTCTCAACATACAAGCTATCCACATCACAAACTATTATAGCCAATCAATTGTCCAAATCATCACACTACATCCATTACTTATTATTCATCTCTACATGCAAAATTCCACATCATCTTTTTATTTAGCCATTAAATTATCCAAGTCATCCTTTTTCTTTTGTCGTTCAAATGATAAGATCACAGAATACCGTAATGTAAATAAAAAGTTAAATCATGTATTAGGGGAACACCCGAATTAGTTTGTCAATCAAGTGAGTTTTTTTGTTTGCATATTTCTATAGTCCGCTTTAAACTCTAGGGACAATTGGTTCTGTGCCATGGTTCGATGAGTTTTATCTGTTTGTGCCACCCCCGCGTGTTTTATTGTGTTTGTGCCCTACTTGGCTCGCGGATGGCTGTTGATGGCTGTTTCCGTCTGGTCAATGGTTGACCTTTAACTTATGGGTGGGACCCATATGTCATAGATTTAATAATTTTAGGAAAAGGTTTGGATTTTCGAATTTTCGAATCTAAGATTCGAACGGTGCAAAATCGAATTTCAAGATTGAAAAAATCGAAAATGTGAAAAAAAATCCAGGTGTTGCTATTGATTATTTATACATGTGTTCAAAATCTGAGTGTGAAATATTGTATAGTTTGATCTGTATAAGAAAGACAAATTTTTAGATCTGAAATCTAGATCGGAGATCTAGATCTAGAACAGTGCAGAATTCGAAAAAAGTCAACTTTCGAATTTAAATGTGAAAAAAATCTCGGATGTTGCCAATGATATGGGAAGCAACTTTGCCAAAGCGATTTTCCAAAATTCTTGTGTCGTTTGGCCTGTGTAAAAATGAAAAAGTTGTAAAATATTGTGCTATACGTGAGTTGATGGATGGGTGGCTGGCTAGCTCATATAGGTGAACGCCGCGGTGCTCGATTCACCTGCGTCCGACCTCACTTTCCACTCTAACGTGCTCAGGATGAACCGAGCATCCTAATGGGCAAGGTGTTACGCGAGAGAGAGGGTTTCTCCACGATCACAAGCGGGCGACGCCGTTGCACTATTGTCGAACACCTTGAGTGCGCGATCTGAGCATGCCAATGTTGGCATCAGCATGTTCCCACCGATTCCCAACTAATTCGGAAGCAATCTTTATATGTTTGTGTGCAGAACTGGATTTCCTACAACTTTCCAGTTATACGGGTTTGCTAGTTTTGAACTTCCTCTGTTGTGTTTTCGTGAAAAACAGATCTAGTCCGACCTCCCAGTCCAATTTATCGTGCTCAGTGTGAGCCGAACGTTCTAATGGGTAAGTTTTGACGCACGAGAGAGGGCTTCTTCGACTACCACGAGTGAGCAGCGCCGTCAAACTACTATCAAACACCTTTAGGGCGCGATCTTGACATGGTCATGTCGGCATCAGTATGGCCATTATCGTGTCATAGTTTGTGATAAAGTTCCCATATTCTGCACATATGTGTGCCATGGTATGGGAAACAACATCGCTGAAGCGATTTTCAAAATTCTTTTTAGAAATATCATTTTCTATTTTTAAAGTGCTAAAAATAACTTTTTTTTGTGAAGCGAGTACATAAAATATGGTCCAAAATGACACCATTTAATTTTCACAAAGAGTAGTACATATTTGATGGATAATCCCTAAATATGAGAATTTTCCTTGCTTTCTATCTAAATTCCCTTCTTTAATTGACTTTATGTCAATTTTCCAAAAATAATTCAAATTTGAACTACAACTGTGTGATAGTTTGCTCTGAAATTGTTACAAAAATAATTTTAAGGTACACAAGTAGTGGTTACAACATAGAACCATCGATAGTTTTTGAAAATTCGACCATTTTTTATGAATAGGCATGCTCTCCATTTTGACCATTTTTTTCATGAAATGAAAAAAAGTGAAAAAATACTCAAAAAAAGAAACCCTTTGACATGGAGTCCTTTTATGTGTACTAGTTTATAAGAAAAATGATAAACTTGAGTTTTGACAAACTTTTCAAAACAATACTTCATAAAAATATCAATCATCTACAAACATGTATAAGTTTCAAGCCAAATGATCAATGTATGGTCATTATCGTATCATAGTTTGTGACAAAGTTCCCATATTCAGCACATATGTGTGCCATGGTATGGGAAACAACGTCGTCGAAGCGATTTTCAAAATTATTTTTAGAAATATCATTTTCCATTTTTTAAGTGCTAAAAATGACTATTTTTGTGAAGCAAGTACATAAATATGGTCCGAAATGACACCCATTTAATTTTCACAAAGAGTGGTACATATTTTATGGATAATACCTAAATATGAGAATTTTCCTTACTTTCTATCTAAATTCCCCTCTTCAATTGACTTTACGTCAACTTTCCGAAAGTAATTCAAATTTGAACTACAACTGTGTGATAGTTTGCTCTGAAATTGTTACAAAAATAATTTTAAGGTACACAAGTAGTGGTTACAACATAAAACCATCGATAGTTTTTGAAAATTCGACCACCTTAGATAAATAGCCATGCTCTCCATTTTGACCATTTTTTTAAAGAAATGAGAAAAGGTGAAAACATACTAAAAAAAAGGAACCCTTTGGCACGGAGTCCTTTTATGTGTACTAGTTTATAGGAAAAATGATAAACTTGAGTTTTGACAAACTTTTCAAACAATACTTCACAAAAATGTCAATCATCTACAAACATGTATAAGTTTCAAGCCAAATGACCAATGTATGGCCATTATCGTGTCATGGTTTGTGATAAAGTTTCCATATTCAGCACATATGTGTGCCATGGTATGGGAAACAACATCGCCGAAGTGATTTTCAAAATTCTTTCTAGAAATATCATTTTTCATTTTTTAAGTGCTAAAAATGACCTTTTTTGTGAAGCAAGTACATAAAATATGGTCCAAAATGACACCCATTTAATTTTCACAAAGAGTAGTACATATTTGATGGATAATTCCTAAATATGAGAAATTTTCTTCCTTTCTATCTAAATTCCCCTCTTTAATTGACTTTATGTCAATTTTTCGACAGTAATTCAAATCTGAACTACAACTGTGTGATAGTTTGCTCTGAAATTGTTACAAAAATAATTTTAAGGTACACAAGTAGTGGTTACAACATAGAACCATCGATAGTTTTTGAAAATTCGACCACCTTAGATAAATAGCCATGCTCTCCATTTTGACCATTTTTTTAAAGAAATGAGAAAAGGTGAAAACATACTAAAAAAAGGAACCCTTTGGCACGGAGTCCTTTTATGTGTACTAGTTTATAGGAAAAATGATAAACTTGAGTTTTGACAAACTTTTCAAACAATACTTCACAAAAATGTCAATCATCTACAAACATGTATAAGTTTCAAGCCAAATGACCAATGTATGGCCATTATCGTGTCATGGTTTGTGATAAAGTTTCCATATTCAGCACATATGTGTGCCATGGTATGGGAAACAACATCGCCGAAGTGATTTTCAAAATTCTTTCTAGAAATATCAATTTTCATTTTTTAAGTGCTAAAAATGACCTTTTTGTGAAGCAAGTACATAAAATATGGTCCAAAATGACACCCATTTAATTTTCACAAAGAGTAGTACATATTTGATGGATAATCCCTAAATATGAGAAATTTTCTTCCTTTCTATCTAAATTCCCCTCTTTAATTGACTTTATGTCAATTTTTCGACAATAATTCAAATTTGAACTACAACTGTGTGATAGTTTGCTCTGAAATTGTTACAAACATAATTTTAAGGTACACAAGTAGTGGTTACAACATAGAACCATCGATAGTTTTTGAAAATTCGACCACTTTTGATGAATAGCCATGCTCTCCATTTTGACATAAAGTCAATTAAACAGGGGAATTTAGATACAAAGCAAGGAAAATTCTCATATTTAGGGATTATCCATCAAATATGTACTACTCTTTGTGAAAATTAAATGGGTGTCATTTTGAATCATATTTTATGTACTTGCTTAAAGAAAATGTCATTTTTAGCACTTAAAAAGTGGAAAATGATATTTGTAAAAAGAATTTGGAAAATTGCTTCGGCGACGTTGTTTCCCATACCATAGCACACATATGTGCTGAATATGGGAACTTTATCACAAACTATGACACGATAATGGCCATACTGATGTCGACATAACCATGTCAAGATCGCGCCCTCAAGGTGTTTGACAGTAGTTTGACGGCTCTGCTCGCTCGTGGTAGTCGAAAAAGCCCTCTCCCGTGCGTCAAAACAAACTCATTAGGACGCTCGGCTCACACTGAGCACGATAAAGTGAAAAAGGAGGTCGGACTAGATCTGTTTTTTACGAAAACACAATAGAGAAAGTTCAAAACTAGCAAACCCGTATAACTGGAAAGTTGTAGGAAATCCAGTTCTACACACAAACATATAAAGATTGCTTCCCAATTAGTTGGGAATCGGTGGGAACATGCTGATGCCAACATTGGCATGCTCAGATTGCGCACTTAAGGTGTTCGACGATAGTCCAACGGCGTCGCCCGCTTATGATCGTAGAGAAACCCTCTCTTTCGCGCAACACCTTGCCCATTAGGACGCTCGGTTCATCCTGAGCACGATAGAGTGGAAAGTGAGGTCAGACGCAGGTGAATCGAGCACTGCGGCGTTCACGTATACGAGCTAGCCAGCCACCAATCAACTCACGTATAGCACAATGTTTTACAATTTTTTCATTTTTACACAGGCCAAACGACACAAGAATTTGGAAAATCGCTTTGGCAAAGTTGTTTTCCATATCATTGGCAACATCCGAGATTTTTTTCACATTTAAATTCGAAAGTTGACTTTTTTTCAAATTCTGCACCCGATCTAGATCTCAGATATAGAAATTTGTCTTTTTTATACAGACCAAACTATACAATATTTCACACTCAGATTTTGAACACATGTATAAATAATCATTAGCAACATCTGGATTTTTTTTTCACATTTTTGAATTTTTCAAACTTGAAATTCGAATTTGCACCGTTCGAATCTTATATTCGAAAATTCGAAAATCCAAACATTTTCCTGAAATTATTAAATCTATGACATATGGGTCCCACCCATAAGTTAAAGGTCAACCATTGACCATGCGGAAACAGCCATCAGCAGCCATCCGCGAGCCAAGTAGGGCACAGACACAATAAAACACGCGGGGTGGCACAAACAGATAAAACTCATCGAACCATGGCACAGAACCAATTGTCCCTAAACTCTATGCATTTAATGGATATGCAAACAAATAAATATTTTATGGATGTATTTACTTTGACACATAAAGTTTTTACAATAATTATGCTCTAACTCTTAATATGCTTTTATATGAAGGGAAAAAGGGTGTGGGCGAAAACTTGACTTGGGGAACACGTGTACGAATTGCGCTTGAAGCAGCACAAGGTACGGTATAGTGAAGACATATATGAAGTTTTCATAGGATGGGTTGTCGATCATCTGATATTCCTATCACTAAGAAGCTTGATGTGATTTATGTAGGTCTAGACTATCTGCACAAGGGATGCAGCTTGCCAATAATTCACCGAGATGTGAAAACCAACAACATTCTCTTAGGTCAAAATATGCGAGCAAAAATAGCTGACTTTGGACTTTGTAAAACCTATCTTAGTGAAATGCAGACTCACATATCAACTAATGCAGCCGGTTCAGCAGGCTACATGGACCCCGAGTATGTGTCTTTCTACACTATATAAATTGTGTGCCTCTTTCTCGTATATCTAATAGTAATTGAACATGAAGGGAGCCATGCATGTGTTGTTTAGTTTTCATTATTTCTTATCAGTCCACCATGTCGAGTCAAGAAAGGCAATTACTAAAATAGCGTTGTCTTAATTGCTTACTAAAAAATAGGATTGACAAGATGTGGCTTGTATATGAAGAAATAAGTGGTGTTGGCAAGAAAAGTAAAAAAAGTACCTTATTTCATCTAATTTATTGTTCTTTCATATAGACTTATTAATGTAGTTATTATGCTTGTATATGAAGGAAAAATGTTAAAACATTTTCCTTCATATAAAAGAAAGATGAACTAACTGTTACTCTGTTATGTATGAACTGTTGTTTTAATTAGGTACTACCACACTGGCTGGCTCACTGAGAGCAGCGATGTTTATAGTTTCGGTGTTGTTCTACTTGAGGTAGCCACCGGTGAGCCTCCAATATTGCCAGGCCATGGCCACATCGTTCAACGCATGAAACAAAAGATTTCCAGTGGCAACATCAGCATGGTGGCTGACGCTCAGCTGGGAGGTTCCTACGATGTCAACTCCATGTGGAAATTGGTCGACACTGCCATGGCTTGCACATCAGATGTTGCTAGTCAAAGGCCAACAATGGCCGCCGTGGTGGCACAGCTGAAAGAGAGCCATGCATTGGAGGAATCACACGAGGATAGTAGCGTAATGGGAAGCTTCACGAGTATTCCAGGGGCCCCGGTGTCCACATTTGGTCCATCGGCAAGATGAAGAACCGTGACTTGCTCATGTTTGTTTCATTGCATCGTTGATGGACCCCTATTACAGTTGGCTCTTGTGAATAATTTGCATGTCATAAGAACTTATGTGCGTACGGGCATGTTATGTGTGTGGATTCCGTGTGTAAAACCTAAGGTGTGGCTCAGCTAAACTAAGCTTAAGTTTGCTTCACATGCTTGTTTGTATGAACCTACATTTTATGATTAGTTAATTGTTTTGCTAATTCTCACTCGATTAAGATTTTTTCTTAAGTCTCCTCCAATCTTCTTGAAATGTGATTGCAGTAGATACCTTTTGTGATCCAACGACCCAGATTCGTAATACTACACAAGATATTAGTATATTTCAGCACAAATGAATGTTATTTTAGGTGTTGCACTGTTTCGAGGGCTGAGCTTCATGTTCACAGCGTGCATCCGCAGCTCCACCTTTTACTCCTCTCCGCATACCTGTCCGCCATCTGATATCCACCGGCACGTTCTGCTCGGCCAGCGAGCAATGGATGGGCAGAGCAAGCAGAGGCGGGTACTGGCGTCGTCGTGCTCGTAGTGCTCGCGGCACATGCTTCCATGTACACCTTGACGGTGAGCACCGTGTCGTCGTCGTAACTGAAGACGAGGAAGTGCCTAGCTGCTACGCCCGAGATTTGGGCAACGCCGTCGAACACCACCTCCATGTCCATACGCGACGCCCTCCGCTGGCATCCAGTAGCTTCACTTCCCGGGTCTCACGGCCGTCGAGCGCGCTTGCAATACTGTCTGGGAGCCTTTGCAGCAAGGATCAAGCACCGATCAAACAATTGGAAGCACAGTGGTAAAGAATAAGGGTGAAAATGAAATAGAAAGGGGCCGGGATCTGCAGTTTCGTGGAGCCATTTTTAAGTTTGATCTGGAAGAACTCGAAATCTACCAGCTCGTCCCTCACGGTGCGCACGTCGTGTCGTTGTATTGAGAACGGCGTATGCTACGGGGTAGCTAATTGAGGGGCGAGACAGCGCGGGCAATGGCGTTCCGGCGGGATTGGGCACGAGCAGGGCAAACACGCGCGATGTACACAGGTTCGGGGCACTCGTATGGAGGTAACACCCCTACTTCTCCATCTATGGGGTATATGGTGGAGCATATCTCGAGCTATAAGGTTGCTCCTTGAGCTGTGTTGGTTACTAGCTAGGAGAAGTCATGGAGTGGATGAGGGATTAGAGAGGATAAGACTGAGTGCCTTGGGCTGCTTCCCTAGTGCTCCTTATAAGGTGGAAGCCCAGGGGACAAGGGGTGACCCACGGTATGGGTGTATAGTGTTTCTTGTCTGGTGAATAGTGTTTTCTACTTTATGTGCTCATCCTTATCTTGCTGCAGAGGGGGTCCTGGATTCTTGTACAGCTGCCTCGTTTCGTGTGTCTGATGGGACGCGGTAGTTGACTTCTATACTGCAGGGTAGGGAGCCTGCAGCTAGCTGCACCCGGATGTCAGGTTCTGCACCCGGACTCGGAAGTCGGCTACCCGGAAGGCAGCACCTGGAAGCCTGCACCCGGAAGGATTCCTGGACCTGGAAGTCATGTTGGGTCCTGACCCGGACCCGGAAGGATTCCTGCAGGAGCAAGTGGTCGCATCTTCTGGCCGGGTGCCTTCGGGGGCAACCGGTTTGCAGTTTTTCGGCCCCGTTCCCATACCCCCAACACGTCGTTTGGTATGTCGTAGCCCGGGGACAGTGAAGATGAGTAAATCTTTCACCTTATTTATATACGTACTAAACATATTTATAATTTTTAACATTTCATGTTTATATTATATCATTAATACATGTTTATATTATATTAGTATATCATTTTGAGATGTTTTATGAACTAAACCAATTAACAAAAGGTTCGGTGTAAGTTTTTGTTCTCTGCTGTCTTTTTATTTCGGAAATCCTCTTCAGAAAATATATTCGAAAAATTCAGTAAAAAACCGAGGAGAAGTTTTAAACTTAGAGGAACAAATTTTGGAACAGAATTTGCATGGAACAAAAAAATTAATACGCGTGAAACAAACCACGTCGCAAAGTGGGACATTTATTTTAAACTGAGAGGAACAAAATTTCAATACACGAGAAACAAAAATTACTACTATTTGGGGAAAAAAATCGTGCTACATGGAACAAAAACTTAGTGTCCGTGGAACAAACCACGTCAGAAAGTGGAACTACATTTTTGATCTTTTGAAGCTTACACAATTAGTATATATTTTTATTTATTTTTGACGAAAAAGAAGCAAACATTGTGGAGCTCAGTCTCGGGTTTCCGTTCAATCTTCAAGATATATAAATCCAAAATTATCTAACGCTAGTAAATAATTATCTATTTATACATTATTAAACCTCCATAAAGTAGCAACGCGTTAGTTATATTCCCGTAGAAACCAGCAAAGCTTCTGCATCTCAAATGTCACGTTTTCCATGAACCAATCTGAGACGATTACAAGACGCACCGCCGCTGGGGCCGCCTCCTTCACTGGCTTGCGGGCCCTCCACGGGTCATACCGGTGACGTGGCCGTCCCAATCCCGGTTCCACGTCACAGCGACCCAACATCCACCGCCCGTTCCCGATCAGACGGCCAGCGCGCCCCCGCAGCCTCTCCCGGTCCCACCCGCAGCGACCGTAACCCGTGCTCGCTCCGTCGTCGTCCTCACCTCTCCTCTTCAGATCTCTCAGCAACTCCCCGCTATTAATTACCCACCTCTCTCTCTTCATCCTTCTCTCCGTAGCTCCCCCTCTCTCCTCGTCCGACGTCGACCTCCTCCCTAGGGTTCGACGCCCGCCCGCCCGCCCCACCGCGGCGAAGCTTCCGGCGGCGTCCGTCCGTCCGCGGCCAGGTAAACCCGCTGCGTCCCCCCGCCCCGCCCGGATCTCGAGGCGATCGATCCTACGTGATCCATGTCCTTTTCCCGATTCGCGTGCCCCCCCCCCCCCCCCCCCCCCCCCCCCCCCCCCCGGCCGCAGATCTGTGTCGCACGCTGCCGTTTCGTGGTCGATCCGGGTTGTAGTCCGCGTAGTGCTGAGCCGTGCATCCGTATTTGGCCTCGAGGTTTGTATTCGTTGTTACAGCCGGCTGGCTTGGTAGGTAGGTGAGCCGTCCAGATCCATGCGAATCTAGGATGCCGCGACCGTTGCATGGCTGCTACGTTCTTCGCTGGAGTCGTTAATTCGCGGTCGATGCGACGTTTAGTCGGTGGATCTGTGCTTGATCTCGGACTTGGAGACTTTCTTGTTCCTGGTTGCACTTGATATGGCTTTAAGCAAAGCGTTCGTTTTGACAGGTGGCTGATAGCGTAGTTTAGAATGAATTGAATCGCGTTCGGGATCCAAGCTAATTGACCGAGTCAATGTTAGAGCGGTGTAGTTTGGACACTATAGATTGGCAGGAAAATTTGTAAACATCTGCAAGTTGCCTGCTTTGCTTAAATTAGTATTGAGCTTTGCGTAGTTGAATTGGAACTGTCAAGTATTAATTACTGAGAAAGTACCTTGGCCGGTTGCAAATTGGTGTAACTGGACAGGACTCCTGCACAATTTGAATGTAAGAAGTCTGGTTGATAGCATGATATGTCGTTAAGCTTGGTTTTGATTTTATTCCTGCATCTGTGTGTCAGTAGCTATGTTTAAGCAAAAAGGTTTATCTTTTCCGACCCCATTCATGACTTTGGGTGAAATGCATCAGATGTCAATTGCTGTTAAGTTTTATGTGTTCTAATCTGTTACATACTTTCATGTGCATTGTATGTAGTGCTGATCTCTTTTCGTTTGGTGACACAGGAAGATGGCTGGCGGTTTTCGAGTACTGCACCTTGTCAGGCCCTTCTTGGCTTTCCTGCCGGAAGTGCAGAGTGCTGATAGGAAGATACCATTCAGAGAAAAAGTGATCTACACCGTTATTTCTCTCTTCATCTTCCTGGTGTGCAGTCAGCTCCCGCTCTATGGCATCCATTCGACCACCGGAGCTGATCCTTTCTACTGGATGCGTGTTATCCTTGCATCAAACCGTGGTACGGTTATGGAGCTGGGTATCACACCAATTGTGACATCTGGAATGGTTATGCAACTTCTGGTGGGATCCAAGATTATTGAAGTTGACAACAGTGTGAGAGAGGATCGTGCTCTGCTGTAAGTATTTATGAAAATAGCAGAATGTCGTGGTTTTCTTTAATTTCGTAAATTTTAAACAGTGATGAGTAGCGTGTCCATAATCTCATGTATATGTAGTTTATTATTTATGCAGTGAATGCCAGTGAAAATTGTAAAGCTTGCTCATTCATATCATATGTCCAGTACTATTGTGATGAATGTTGTACTTCTTTACTCAGGAATGGCGCACAGAAGTTGCTTGGTATCCTGATCGCCATTGGTGAAGCTGTGGCATATGTTCTGTCTGGAATGTATGGCAGCGTGAGCCAACTTGGAACTGGAAATGCTATTCTCATTATACTTCAGCTTTTCTTTGCTGGCATCATTGTCATCTGTCTAGATGAACTTCTCCAGAAAGGCTATGGTTTGGGTTCTGGCATTTCTCTGTTCATTGCTACCAATATCTGGTAAGCATATTAAACTTGAATTCTCTTTACTTATTGATTGCTTATTTTGCAAGCTGGCTTATAGAAAATGTTCTGTTATGCAGTGAGAATATCATCTGGAAGGCGTTTAGCCCCACAACCATCAACAGTGGACGTGGTGCTGAATTTGAAGGGGCTGTCATTGCATTGTTCCATCTGTTGATTACTCGATCTGACAAAGTTCGTGCACTACGGGAGGCTTTCTATCGTCAGAATCTGCCAAATGTGACCAATTTACTTGCTACAGTATTGGTCTTCCTCATTGTTATCTATTTCCAAGGCTTCCGTGTTGTGCTTCCAGTGAGGTCAAAGAATGCTCGTGGGCAGCAAGGCTCATACCCAATCAAGCTGTTCTACACTTCGAACATGCCCATCATTCTGCACTCTGCACTGATTACCAACCTGTATTTCATTTCCCAGGTACAGGATTCAGTTCTAGCACTTTAGTCAGTTTAGGAAGCACTTACATGTATGTTTAGGGGCTGACATGTTTTAATTGTTTATTGCAGCTTCTGTACAGGAAGTACAGTGGAAATTTCCTTGTTAACCTTCTCGGCATATGGAAAGAATCTGAATATTCTGGTCATTCTATTCCTGTTGGTGGTCTTGCATACTATGTGACTGCCCCATCCAGGTGAACATTGATTTTGTTGGCATTGCTACATTTTTCCATTCCGTGTCAACATTTTGGTTACTCTAAAAACTACTGTTAGTTACTGACCATGTTGTTCAAACTGCAGTTTGGCTGATATTCTGGCGAATCCATTCCATGCATTGTTCTACGTGGTCTTTATGCTGTCAGCATGTGCTCTCTTCTCAAAGACATGGATTGAAGTTTCTGGTTCATCAGCCAAGGATGTTGCTAAGCAGCTGAAGGTAAAAACTGCGTATATGCAGTATCTGTCTTGCCTAGTCACTGATTCTTCTTGCATGTGAGACATAATGTTTTGTGGACAAAATGATTTTTATGTGCATCATATGTATATGTTTTACATGTAAGGTTTGCACATGTAACCCAAAATATTTATGCAACATCAATTTCACATCCCTTTCAGAAAACCCCAATTATTTTGGACTCGGTCAGAAAACATTATTATCTTTGTTTAGAACTAGTTTTGTTTAAGTGTAATATAAGTCCCCTGTCCTTAAATATAAACGTTTTAGTATGCTAAAATAGCCTACCAAAACGTCTTATATTGTCTTTTTTGGTAATTTAGTTTCAACCTGCAAAATGTACTTAATTTAATCTTGGGTAATTCAACAGGAACAACAAATGGTGATGCCAGGCCACCGTGAGTCGAACTTGCAGAAGGAGTTGAACAGATACATCCCTACTGCTGCTGCATTTGGTGGAGTGTGCATTGGCGCGTTGACAGTTCTTGCTGATTTCATGGGCGCAATTGGTTCAGGAACCGGTATACTGCTTGCTGTTACCATCATCTACCAATACTTCGAGACCTTTGAGAAAGAAAGAGCAACAGAGCTTGGTTTCTTCGGATTTTGATATCATTAGCTTTGGGAGCATGTTATGGCTATAGCTCAGTCTTGACGGTCGCAGTGCTGCTTGGCTGGCTGTTGTGGTTGTAACCGGAGATCTTAAATTCTGTTTAGGTTGCCGACTTATTTACAGTTGAGAAATTTGTAGATGCTGCGCTGTGTTCTCATGCTAGTGTGGTGGCAGACCTGTCCAAGGACGGACATGGCCATCATCGATAATCTTCTGTAGCCTTCTCCTCTCTTTTGACTATAGCAACTGAATGTTTTGGGATCAATTTTAGTTATCTGGAGCTGAGTATATGTTTCTTTTTTATTGTGACCCTTATTAATCTCTGACACTTTTGAACTGTGAAGTAATGCAGTTTTTTGCGTCCTGACAAACGCTTTGTTTGATATTTTGAACTCTGCACCTTACTTGTGCCCTTACTGATATAAACTTTGGTGGTTCTTCGTTCAGTGAAACACTTGCAGAAATAGGACTACACTGGAATAAATGAAATAGAGTCGTGTGCGCATTATACATGGAGACATACCGTTGTTGAAATGGTTGTAACAGATCAAGAGAGGCTTACTGAGCGTTTCAGTGTCTCTTCGTAGCTACTCCCTTCGTTCTGAATTAATTGACTCAGATTTAGTGTAAGTTGTACTAAATCTGAGTCAATTAATTCAGAACGGAGAGAGTATTTCATACTATAATTCTTAGACCTTTTGGATTGATGGGAATATTTTTCAAAGCCTGTTTCGCACTAGCAATTTCGTCACTCCTGTAAACCGTGCTATGATTCATCTCGACGAGTTCTCTACAAAGTAGAAACTCGGGCGTTGTTTTTCAATCATACTGGACGTAAAAGGTAATGATATGGCAATTCAATATTATTATATCAGGTGAATCAAAGATCATTAAAAGATACCAACCCATGATTATAAAGAGCATGATTATATAACATTCTGTTCAAGAAGTCTGCGTGACATAGTTCTCCACATCGAGGATATAACCTCCCGTTAACATTTTTTTTCTACTCTCTATCCTCGAGCTACAAAGAATCTTACGGTTCAGGTAATCAATTTATCCTTGCCGCGAGAGGTAACGTTCTTGGCAACCTCAACGATCTCTTCCATTTGGTTGTCCACCAGCTCATTGAGCTGCTGCTCCTGGGTATTGAGATCTTCTGGCTGCTGCTCAACCGTCTGGTCATCTGAGTCCGCGCCCTCCTTTGTCCAGTACACAGCAAAAGATGCATCCTCATCAAAACTAGTTGCCGTTTGAATAAGCCGCTTCCCATTGGTTCCAGAGGCGCCACCAAGCAACTCGCCTTTGGTGCGGTCGTAGATGCAGGCCCTGAAGTTGTCAATGCACTTGCGGTCCTCAGCATCAAGGTGTAGGTAGATCAGGATTTCCCAGCACCGCAGAAACTGCTTCTTGTTGATCTTCAGCTTCCCCCGCACGGTCTCAGCAAGGTCAGCCGGTGGAACCATTATCAAACTGCGTGACCTTTTTGACAGGTTGGTCCCCTCCAGCGACATGACCATTGCACCAAGAGCAGGCTTGATTGGCTCAAATGTAAGAAGACGGAGACAGTCGATGGACGAACGTACATACTGTAGGTAATCAGAAGGGTCTTCTATGGTTACATCATATATGTTCTCGGATTCTGCGATAGAATTGATTGACTCAAGAAGACGACGTCCATGGCCTTCACCCTGATAAGGTGGCAAGACCAATATCTGAGAAAGACCAAAGAAACAATATCAGCAGAATCCAAACCAGACAACAGACCAACTTTATTTTCCAAACATCAGGTTATGCATTTATGTAGAAGTCAGTTCAGACATCTGAAATGGAAGAATATATAGGTTTGCTTTACAGAAATTGACTACACATGGATGAAACAATGCAGATGCATGAAGAAATAAAGTAAAAGCTGCAATAAGTCCAACCTGGCTGATACGCAAGCGAGTGCTCTCAGGGTAATGATAAAAATGATGCACAGCTGCAAAGCCTAACAACTGAAATTTCGATGCAGATGACTCCGGTGCTGCCTTCTTCACTACAAGGAGCATTTCCCATCCATGTTCTGTGATGTCTATAGGTGTGGAACCTAGAGTGGAATTGTATTAGAAGAAAGGTCCAAAAATATTTGACAACTATACTCTAAACCTTCAGTTACCTTCAACCAGAAGCAGAACAAGTGATATCAGGCGAGAATAAAGAAATGCGGCAGCACCTTGGAGCTCAACTCGAACAATCTGGCAACAAAAAGTAGGTCTAACTCAGGACATGTGCAGCTCAGAAGGAGGATTGCAACAGTTTGAATGCAAATTGCTATGAAAGTAAAAGATCTAAACCATGTATCATTCAAAATTCTGAAATTGGAGTGGTAGTATTCTCACAATCACATCACCCATTACTCTGCATCAACGCAAAACTGAATCCTAATATATTACATAATAACAGTTGAGGTAAACATTTCTTTGAAGAACTGCAGTTTATTTGCTAAGTTCAAGAACCAAGTCAGCAAAATGTCATCAATCAAATCACTTGAGCGACGGTTCAAAAAGAAAACCTACCTCAACTGCCAAACCATCTTTGTTTGAGGCATCATGTTTAACGGAAGTAGCATTTTTCACAACATCACTGCATAGATTCCAAAAATAAGTCCCGTCTTGCCTCCAAAAGCACCTCCAAAAGCAATACAGAAATTCAGCTGTTGGGCTGTAAATAAAGGTACCTTATATAGTAGCATTCCTTTGAGAATGTCTCCAGGAATTCATCCTTTTCTACTAGGTTTTCCCCAAAAATGTTCTGTCAAAAGAGCAAATAAATATTACACTTTACAGAGCCATGCATGTGGTTCTTCAATTATGAATGAAATTCTACACAAACAGATCTTACCTGAAGGATAGGTTTTAGATCTGTGATTCCTTTCCCTCCCTGAAACAAATCAGTTAATTCTATGTTACTCGATGGCTTGAGAAAATCAGTATATGCTTAGTTTTTATTACTGACAAAATACAGGTGAAGTAAGTTCCAAACTTAGGATTAAGTCAGATAGCAGTATACAACATCATTAGTGTAAGATATTAAAGTTGTCATGATGATGGTTAGTGGTTAAACAAGCTGAACGCCAAGAAAAAAAAGATTTCTATTTTGGCAAAATCATGTAAAAAAGCATGGCAAATGAGTGTTATTAAAAGTGGCAACACCAAAACATCTACTCCCTCCGTTCCTAATTAGTTGACTTTCATTTGTCTAAAAGTGGATGCATCTAGATTTGTAACATGTCTAGATACATCCACTTTTAGACAAATGGAAGTCATCTAATCTAGAATGGGGGGAGTATATGGTATTACACAATGTTTGCAAGTGGAAATTATAGAATAGAAGGTGCCATCTATAAACATTTAAAGGATTAAACACAACATAACATGCTAGATGTAATAGCAAGTATATTCTAGCGATAAAAACAAAATGCTCCATGCATACATGACGTTATAAATAAGAAACACACTGCAAGGAAACATTAATCACAAGGGTAACAAGTATAGAGATTAAATGTAGTTCTGTACAGGCAAATTTAAGATTTAGGACACATGAAATGTTCTTACAAATAGTCTCATTATATCACAACCGAATAAGCAATACTTGCAGAAATAAATTTTAGAAAAAAAAGTACTCACGTCAGATGTTTCTTTGAATGAAATCTCAGCATATGCATGCAATGATATAGCATTTATCCACACGTTGATCTGCACAGATTGAGACATCAGACATAAAAAAAGATCCCATATTTTGCAAATAACAAGCATGTCAAACATACAAACAGAAATAAAGATGCAGGGATTGGAGAGCCTGTTATTTCATCATTATTATTTTTTACAGAAAATAAATTTATTACTTTGTTTATACCTTGAGATCTGTGTAGCCATATATCTTGCCATCTTCACCAAAGAAATGATTTAGGTCAAATGGCTCAATAGCAATGCTGTCTTCCGAGCCCACGTCATCAGGATTTCTTGCTGTAGTGATGCCAACAGCAAAATACATTAAAAATCGGAAGAACCCAGATAACTGGATTATATGTTTATTGAGCTCAGTTTCACAGCCTACAGGTAATCTTGTTTGCTTAAATGCAGTTAGTGAAATTTGTAACTATGTGATGTTTTTCAGATGAAAGGCACATAATTTAGCATTATGTTACATGATTCATCTTTACACTATATAATGTTTTTCACCTGAACTTTTGGCACACTGAGATTTTGTCACTACTGGTTACTTATAACTCTACTTCAAGGATGTATCTTTCTCCTAACTGGTGATACACTCCAGTTGCAATTCCATGCTACATAAGCTAGTGCAAATTTGCAGGACAGAAAATTCAAAAAGAGAGTAACACTTGCTGCCAGAATTATTTCAGATTAGATAGGACTAAGGGAGGCAACAACATACCAATAAACACATGCATGCACTCATTTGCCTCAGTTCCAGCATCTGTCGAACACATAAAAAGAGGATCACATTAAATTTAGACATGTACCTAAACAAAAACAAACTATGTAAAATCAACGAAATATGTCAGAAAATGACGTGATGACATCACAAGTAACACGTGCAAGTAGGAGCTCTACAAGGCCAATACGATTTAAGGGAGTGAGTACTCTCACTGTTGCTACAGGTAAATTTATCTGACCATTTCATCAGCATAATTGTCGGATCAAATCAAACAGTTGGAAAGTTTGGAAGCAGAATACATAGCGAAGATATAGACTCCTCTCCAAAGCGCAGTGAGCATCTTAATCATTTCATTTGATGAGAGTAAACGTGCAAAAATAACGAGATCAACAGCTCCGCAAGTAAGCACGGGATACACCGCCAAGCAATCTGTACACTCCTATCGGTATTGAAGACACAGACAGAACTGTTGATGTGGAAACTGAATCTGTAAGTAAAAATTCACTACCCCTGTTGACTAACACAGAACATAAAGAAAAAAGATCTTCCATTGGTAGTACCCAGCAAAGAAAGGCATTCCATCTGAATATAACGGAGCGCGTATCCACCAGAAGCACAAGAACCTCGAGCCGAGGGCACCTCAGTCTCAGTGGCCCAGTATGCGTCTCTACGCCAAACCCCGCCGCAACGAGCTCCACACAAGAGCGGGGTAGAACCTAGCAATATACTCGCAGGACTACCGGCCGAGGGCAGCATGAGCACGAACCCCGGCCACGAAACCAAATCTACGAATCGGGAGAGAGAGAGAGGAGGCGGGGGAAGACGAGTCGGGTACCGATGCCGGCGAAGCCCACGCGGCGGCGCTTGCTGGGGTCAGCGGCGGCGGCGTCAGCGCTCCCCTTCTGCTTGAGCGCCATGGGTGTCGGGTCGATCTGGTGGCTGGGCGGGGGGCTAGCTAGGGTTTGGGGTTTTGAGGGGGAGAAGAGGCGGGAGATGGAGGCGGGAAATGGGGAATTGCTGCGGCTGCGTGGAGGGAGTGGCGACAGCTGAGACCAGCCGGGGGGTAGATTCGGAACTCTTTTCTCTTCCAACCCTTCTAGTCGAGGACAGATTGGTAACTTGCAACTCTGGCCCTCGGATCTTGGATGGACAGTCCAGATCGAAGGTGATATGTGCCAACTGTCAATTTTTCTGAACTTTATTTGTTTTTTGATTGATTGATGTAAGCTACTGTCCTAGAGCTTGTAATAAGGTCGCGGATGCTCTGTGCGAAGCTGTGTGATGATTCCCAAGCCGTATGGCTCGATCATGCTCCAGCTTTCGTACAGGTTTCTGTGGCCAGAGATATTGTTGTGCCTTTCGAGTAATGCATTGCATTTCTATTTTAAAAAAAAAAAGGTGATATATGCCTTCAAATACTTGACATGTCCGACAAGAGGGTGTTACCCGCAGCGGCACCTCGAAACGGCTGTTTTTATCATTTTCTTATCACTGTCATAATATGCTCTGCAGTTGATCGTGGGTCGTTTAATCACAAATTTGTAGATACTTGGCAAGAATCGGTAAACTCGACCAGGTAAACTCGACCAGCACGCCCGGTTGTGACTCGATAAGAGGGCCCTAGTAGTCGAACAGTTGATCAAACACCATATTAAGATCTCGCTCGCTCACCACAATCATGTTGTACATGATAACAACAGCATTCATGACCTGCCACATCTAACTTAGGAACCATGATAGAGAAGAGTATCAGACAACTGCAAAGCGGGTTTGGACCATACCGAATGCTTGCTCCACCAACAAAATATCAGCCCCAAGAAAATGTTGAAGAGCCCTGAGGTACCAGCACTAGCAGGTGAGATGCATACACAAGTTTAATATCATCGTCAGAACTCCAGAAATGAACAATCAGTTCCACAAGGCCCTGGTACTGTCACCGCTCTACGAAAGAACATAATTTAGACAAATTCTTCACAGTGAAAGCCAGCAACATCTTTTATTAATATAATGAGATCAGAAAACAGCAATCAGGTGGAAAACAGCGAAATGTTTTCTTACTGTTATTTGAAGCCATCGTGGCTACTCATGGTTATTATACATACCATACCACAATGAAGATAAATGCATACGAGAAATCAACCACAAATTTATGAAGGTGAAAATAGCACACTACATCGGCATATATTCAAGACAGTTTAAAAGCCGCCATTCAAAAGTGACAAAGCATATACATGTAGAAGTTAACGATTGCATGCAAAGCTTGCATCTCGATGCGTTGATAGAAAGAAACAACTCACAGGCTTAAGAATAGGATAACATAACCAACACAACGACCCATGGCCGCTTGACGAGCATTACAAAAGATGCGAGTAATCTAACTGGATGAGAATGATTTTTAGGGTGTTGTGAAATATCGATATAGATCATGATAAATGTCTTCCACAAAATGGTGGTTAATTTGCTCATCAGTATCAACATTCACCATAATACTGTAGAGGCATCAAAAGCTATAAGGTTGTGACCTGCAGTATCCTGTCCACCAGATCGGACGGTGACAAAAGTACTAGAGAATATCTACATCTTTTGTAAGCTTCTTTACAGTATTTGGAGGCTTTCTACTAACATCCAATTTCAAGTGAATACTGTACACACTTCATCTGATATGGCTGAAACTATTAAACATTCCAGTGTGTACAGTCTTTGCTGCAGGTTTCGGTGCTTCAGAAGGTCCAAATACATTCCAGAACCTTAGAGTCTCATCTGCTGCCACAGAGGCTACCGTGGAGCCATCGGGGCTCTGCAACAAACACAAAGTATAACAGGGAATCATTTATTGGCAGCATAAGCAAGCAATCATCATCACTAATACCGTGCCACCGGAGAGAGAGAAATACCTGTGCCAAGCAGAGGACACGAGAAGTGTGACCTTCGAGTTCAGCCAATTTGACCATCGATGGGTATTTCCATAAAATAAGTGGTTTTTGAACAAATCCACAAGCACTCAGTAGCTCCTTTTCATTCTTATTCCAGAGTAGTGCACATACTTGAGCCCCGGTATCAACAGAATTCAAACATAAACCAGTGTGTGTGTTCCAGAATTTGATGCATCTATCATTTCCACCACCACCAGAGGCGAGTAAATTACTCTGGAATGGACACCAAGCAAGAGCTTTCACTGCAGCCACGTGGTCATTAAACCTATGAAGCCATCTATTATCCCCCAGAGATGGATTAGAAGATGCCATCGATGCATCCCATATGTGCACTAGGTTGTCGTTTCCACCACTTGCCAATTGCTGACAAGATCCTGACCATCTCAACCCGCATACCTCTGCCGCATGTCCTCGGTATGTCTGAACCATATGGGTTCTCATCCTGACATCATTGTTCACGATCTTGCCGTCCATTCCACCTGTTGTTAGGATGTTACTGTTCCAAGCCAGTGAACCAACCCTCGATTCATGGACACCTCGGAGTGTTCTCAGCTGCAAAATGTATGAGATATATTTGTATCAGTATGAGCTGAAGTGCTTACACTGCAGTTCGAGTGTTGAGAGAACTAACCATGCGACTAGAGCTCGCGTCCCAGAGCTGGATGTCAGAAGAGTTCAGGCCAACGGCAATATGTTGCCCCTCAGAAGACCAGCTGACACTAGTGATGGGACCATTGTCACCGTCAACAGTCACAAGCTCAGAAGTAGAGCTATCAGATGAATTCCACAAGTACAAGGTATTCTCAAGGGCAATGGACACCACATTTTTGCTTCCCCAATCCAACACGTTCAGATAGTAATCATCAACCACTCCAGGGGCATCTAACGTCCTCTCAGCAAACTGAAAAAAGTAAGCAGTCTAAGCATATGGTGTAACTACTAGAACAATGCTACTTATTTGAAGAATCAGAAGGGCAGGAGGTCCCCAATAGGCAATAAGCAATGCATTTTCCATACCTTTGGAATCTTTCGGCACTGTTTAACAGAGTTGGTTTGACTGAAAGTTTCAACTGATATCTGCTGCAGCATCCCTTCAGGTTCCGGTGGCTTGTTCCTGAAGGCAAGAATCCTGGTCCTGCCGCTCAAGAGTTTCTCAGAGAGAAGCCTCCTGTATGCTTCTTTAGCTGGTGATACGATGCCTTCATTTTCCTGGTCCTTCTTAGGTTCCGTGAGGAGGTAATATGCCATGTCCATGTCCATTGCTGACCTATCTGGTATGAATCTGTCACCCTGTCATTGTAAAGATTCATACATAAATTAGACATGTTTATTTTTCTACACATTAGTGTAAATCCGAGAGTTGGTACTCAAAAAGCTAAGAACTATTACACCATCTAGTATATTTCCGTGATGTGCTTGCTGGAAGTTGGTACATTAGTTTATGACCCCGAGGAAGTGGGCATGATTATTATGACGCTGTTGGAGTTTTCCAGAGCATCACGAATAATTCTCCCTTGATATATGTTGCAGGCAACTGAGACACAAATAAGTAACAATTTGTACTGATTCTATTGTGAAGTATAACCAAGCTTAAAGTAATAACTGTAGAGGAAAACAGATAAGAACAATGCATACAACATATAAGTGCAGCGACATATTTATTAAGAAGTATACAACAGATATTAATGTATGCAGAAAATTCTATAAAAAACAAATATCAGAATGCTAAAGTAACAAACAATCAATTCATGTTTGAAATGAAGGGCACATGAGAACAAACTAAAGTTTATGAAGGATTAATCCTTCGCAACGGAATTTACTGAATGAATGCATTGTTTGCATTTGACAGACCAAGGGCCGAAAAAACCACATTCAATAGTTTCTCGTTGATTAACAACACCAATGAGACCTAAAGGAAGTATGCATTTAAAGCCTAACAAGTTCATAAATCTTCAGAAATATTTATCAAACACCAAACTGGGCCAATTGAAACTAATCAAAAAATCACGCTGACCTTTTGTAAGAATAAAATCAAAATGTCTTGTGGTGTTTAATTTTCAAAAAGTAATCCTCTTAGCATTTCGGTTCTTTGTACGTTCTTCCATTTTTATCCCCTTGTGGACCCAATCTTACGGGTTGTCTTGTACATGGTAACTGTCTGTCCTACATTATATGAAGTAGGTAATGTTTCTACATTGTTGCACAAAAGGAATTAAATTTATCAGCAGCAAACTACAGTTTATGAACTTATGAAGGATCACTCTTTCTCAAACAAATGTACGGATTAACCATCTAGGACTGAAGAAAAGAGCTTCTTTACAGAAACACTAGTACGCGTAACGCTCAGTGATCAACTATCATACAGTTTCAATATGTTTTGTTAAATATATCAATAAGAATGAGATCTAGAATGGATTATTTCATTTCGAAGCTGGACAAGTTTATAAATCTTGATAAGTAGCTAGAAAACACCAAAACGGGCTAACAAAATATAGCCAACCAATTAAGAGATCATGCTGATCTTTTCAACTGTGAAACCACAATGTTTTGTGTTTCAAGAAGTAACCCTTTCAACAAAAGCCGTGAGCAAGAACTGCATAAGCACAAGTAGTTTGGTTCAGAAGGACGAATCATACTTCTTACCAATCAACACATGTCCCTCCCAAAAAAGGTTCCTTGGCATCCATATAACTGCTAACTCGTCCATAGCTGGGATGCGATCACGCATTTCCTAAATTATCCGCTAATCAAACATCAAGAACCACCGAATAACCAAGGTAGGTCATATTTCTTTCAAGAATTACCAAACTGCTTCGTTAATAGCCGCCTAATCATGGATAACTAGCACGCAAGCACGGGATCCCTTTCAAGAACGAGCGAGCTAGAACATCAAGAACCACCGAATAACCAAGGTGGAACACGAGAACATGTTTCTTTCGGAAATTACCAAAAGTACCTTGTTAATAACCGCCTAATCAAGGATAACTAGGGCGCAAGCAAGCAAGGGGTCACTTTCAAGAACGAGCGAGCGCACAGCAACAATCGGGGGGGAGAAGCCAAGAAAGGGGGGGGGGGGGGGGGGGGGGGGGGATTTCGTGGCAACTCACGTAGCATTTGGTGGACGGGTTCTTGGAGTTGGTGCAGAGGGACGGCATGTAGGGCCTGCTCGGGCCGGCCACCTCAGGCGCCGGCGGCCGCAGCTCCCGCGGGCGGCGTCTCGGCGCCCGGGACGAGCTGGAGCCCGCCGCCTCCATGGGCGAGGGATTGATTGTAGCGAGGAATCCCCCGAAGGATCAGACAACCAGCAGCGCAGCGAGATCCAAGAATCGATCCAGGTAAGTCGAAAGATTCGAGAGTGTCAGAGCTCGGAGGCAACCGATGTGGATTGCGATGCACGGGGGATTTCGCCGGCCGGCAAGGTTTTGCGAGGATTTGGGGGCGTTTGGGTGTTCGACGGCGGAAGCGCGAGGGGGATTGTGTTGGAGGCTATTTTAGGAATAGAAATACCGTGTGTCCCGTCGGCTCGAAGCGGACCCTAACGGCTACTCGGCTAGTAGAACGTCCTGTTCTGAACTGAACCGTCACAAGATTTTTACAGTAAAATCTGACGGAACACAATTTGAATTTACTCTATATAAACTTACCTTTAATAGCATATATCTGTGAAAACATTGTATTTTTTGCGAAAAGGGTCCTGACATTCAAAAACACCGAACAATATACATATCAACAAAAAATAAAATTACAACGAGATATTTAAGATGCCCTTCGTTTTCAAACTCCAGACCGTGTGGACGGCGCGCTGCCGCTGCCAATTCTCTCAGACCCGGCCTGACGTTGTTGGTTGATAGCACACTAACATATCAAATAACCGCTTATGTCTAGTAAACATGATTCCTTTTAACATTGACATTTGTTTAATGGTCTCTTTGATTTGGAGAAAAAAATAGATGGTTAGGAAATTTTTCATATATGACATGTTCACTCCTCTTATTCAAAGGAACAGGAGAAGGAAAAAATCATATTTTGCATGCATTGTTCGTAGATGACATTCCTTTGATCCTTTGAATCAAATAGGTCCTAAAAGGGTAATATTCCAAGCATTGTTCCCGTTTAGAAAACTGGATACTTCGTTGAATATGTAGGTTCCTTTAAAGTATAAACGAATACTGTCTTCAATAATTCCAATTCATGTTTCACACCTATCCACACAATTCAAGCATTAATTGTAGCGACTACCATGCTATCTAAGTTACAATAGGGAACATATTTTGCACGCAGTAGACGCACATAAAAATTAACAGGCGAATCAATTAGCCTCCACGCTTACATTTGCTTGGTTAAACAATCACGTTTCATGAAAGCCAAAACCGCCATATAATTTTAGCAGTATCAATTTTTCATGCTTGCCAGCTCTTCATTCTCTACTTTCATCGATATTGTCTTGTTAGGCAAGTAAGATTGACACAAAAGGAAGCTAAAGCCTTTGAAGGCTCGGACATCGTGAGCAACTAACTTAGACCATCTCTAACAGAGCCCTTAAAATATGAACCTCAAAATAAGTTTACAGTTCGGCTTTTTTCCCAAATCTCCTCGCAACTGCTCGCTCACGATAGCAGAAACCTCAAACGGATCTGTTAAACGGCGAATTTGGACGCGAACGATCTAGTTTTCATCGGCATTTCTTCGCCACGGAGGAGTTCATCACCAAATCAGACGTAATGTACATATACTCCAAAAGTAATCTACTCTAACTCCAAAAGTAATCTACTCTAACTCGTCGCCGCCCTACCCTACTGCCAAAACTTGGCTCACCGGAGCCTCAGGTGCGGCGGCGACGAGGTCGACGCCGAGCTTTTCAGTCCTCGTCGCGGGCGAGGCTCTGCTCTGCCGTCTTCTTCTCCTTCCGTAGCAGGACGAGGGAGAGGACGCCGCCCACCATCTCGACGGGGATCGACTCGAGAATGTCGAGGGCGTCCGGTCGAAGAAGATCAAGCGTCCGGTCGAGAAGGTCGAGGCGCGAGGCGGCGACGCTCGAGCTCTTTGCAAGGCGGCGACGCTGGACTTCGCGGTCGAACTCCTCCACCTCCCGCCTGAAGCACGCCTCCGGGACGATCTGGCCGGCCTTCGTGTACTTCTTGATAAGCCGCTTGCGACCGGCGTCGGCGCGGACGAGAAACTTCCGATTCGCCTCGGAGAAATCGCCGAATCGGTCGCCGCGCCCCCTCAGATTCGACCGCGCCCTCTTCGGTGCCATCACGCGGCGGCGGCGGCGACCGATCTACGTCACCGGCCGCGGATTGCTCGTCGGAGTAGAAGAATGCGGGGGGCGGATTGCTCGTCGGTGGCGGCGGTGGATAGGGTTTTCGCACCGCGAAATGACGAGATCCCAGCATATATACCGTTCCGCGGAGGATATCTACGGTCGCCCTTATCGCGTTTACGGGCCGCGCTGAGCCTTGCTATGGCGCAAAAAAAGCATCGGCCCGTTAACTCGCCGGAGTTTTAAGGGTTTTCGCGTGTTTGAGGGCTCTGTTAGAGATGCTCTTAAAAGAGTAACCTAGTTTGTCCCATAAAAAAAAAAGTAACCTAGTTTGCCCCTTGAGTCATGAATGTTTGTCCTCAAGTCAACACGATGTTTACTAAAAAAAATAGATAAAAGGAGGTCCCCCAGATTTCAATGAAACCATAAGTTTACAACCGTTTTACCAGCGCCCAGGCCACACCCGAAAACCATATGTACCAGGTAACATAAATGTTTACTCAATTTTGCTTATAAAAATTCAGACTTCTCTTAATTCATAATCCCTTCGCCAATAGAGAGACCGAAGTTCCTAGGATCAGACACTTATTGTGGGACGCGGCTTGCCTGTCGCCTGGGCGTGCGACCATCCGTGCGCCCGGACGGATGGACGGCATCCGCCAGCGCTCCCTCCCGCACGTCCAGCCCAGCGGTTTTGTTTAACAAAAAGCTGAGATACAGTTCCGTAATAAAAGCAGGACATTAAAACTAAACACGAAATAAAATAGGAGGTAACGATCGGGCGGGAACACATCGCCAAAATACACAGCTGCGCGCCAAATAACTTGCCCCAACCAACACAGGCGATTCCTCCAAGTGAACACACCCGATCCAATTGATCGTTGCAGCCGTCAGCACAGGTCGTCAATGGCTACAAGTAATCATGGCCATATTGATGGTGATGAATCTCACACACAGACAGTAAGTAATCTAGCCTAATTCTTCATTATGAATCATAGTCGAGATTTGTAATTTCTTTACTTGAAGCGACACTGGGAATCCTGTCATCCGCTTCCTACGCTTTCCTCTATCGTCCTCCTTGTAACTCTGTACAAAACATGATATAAACATATAATTATCAGCATATACACAGATCTCAGCATTGCAGAAAACTTTGATCAAATTCCAAGCCAAGGTTCCACCCAGCACCGGCCACTAGATCAGATCAGAATCAACTCCTCATCGGTCCACAAACATGGGCATTGGAATAAGTTTTGATCTAATTCCACATCGTACTAACTAAATTAAAAATTTATTATACAGGATTTTCAAGAAACAGCAGAACATTCTACTGATGAAAGGGCACCAAAACTTGGGATGCAATTTTTATCAGAAGAGGAAGCTTATTCCTTTTATAACAAGTATGCTGAAACTGTTGGTTTTAGCATTAGAAGAAGCAGTGGCCATAAAGTGAAGAACTCTTGTACAATGCAACAACGGACATTTACATGCTCTCGTCAAGGTATGGGCTATATGTATTTTATTATGATTGCAAAGATTTTTTAATGCACTAAGAAACTTACTACAACTTATAGGCTATCGTGGGGATGATAAAAGAGAGGAGACATTCAGCTACAGCAGGTCTGAAACACGATGTGGGTGTACCGCACGTATGAAGATAAGCCTGAAAAATGGATTTTATGATGTGTATGAATTTGAGGCGTCACATAACCATATTCTTGCTCCTGGAACCATGACACACTTTATTTTATGTCATGAATAGGCTAACATTTTATTTTATGTCATGAATATTTTGACTTCTAGGTTGCCAGAAAAAGTATTCTTGCTGTGAGATTGGTTTGCATCTCTTTGATGCAAATGTGTCGTTATAAATTGGCAGACTACATTTTCTATTACAATTGCAGCAGAACAAATTCAGAAAGTCAGAAAGAGTATTACCTGAGTCCGGCTTGCTGCCTGCTGCCGCGCTCGAGCTGGTAGAAGCAGCTCGGTACTCCCAGGATCCACCGCCTACAGGTCCGGCTACGTTCTACCTCGTGTACCTCCCCGCCGCCGCCGGGAGCCTAACCACCGCTAGCCCCGCTCGATCTCTCCTCCCGCTTCACAGGTCGCCGTCCCGCAAGACCAGTTGGGCCAACGCCAACCGTGATTCGCAAGGGGATGCAACTTCGAGGATCTGGCCGGCGGCGGACTGCGGAGCCGTGTTCGCGCTCGTCCAGGTCTAGGCTCCATAGCTTTGACCCGACGCGGCGGAGCGGCGAGATGGGATGCGGCTTGAGGATGGAGGAACGGGAGGAAGGTGAGAAGTCTAACAGGGACGGGATGGGCGGATGCTGGAGGCGGAGGAACGGGAGCTCGGCCATTGCTCACGCAGGCGGCTCAACTTCCGCTGCTTGCCGAGCTCGCGTTCTCTTCTCCAGCTCGCTTTCAGACAGGGGATGGGGATTGATACGAGAGATGAGAGTGAGGGGAATCGTAGCACGGTTTTTTTCTTCTTTTTTTTTACTTAAGAAAACTGGCCAACTGGCCAGATGCCGTCCACTCGATCGGCCGCACGGATGGTCGCACGTTGAGGCTACAGGCAAGCCGCGTCCCTTATTGTGACACATCTGGGATTCACTTTCATCGATATTGTTTTGTATAATTAGTATGACAACAATATGCAAAGAGCATGAATACAATTCCTCGGATTCCTAGGTTCCTGACCCATATGTGTTCAACACGCACCTTAAGACAGTAGCCTGCGCTGCATTGGCTCTTAAAAATTAGAGTATATTCATTTGCAAGTAAGAGATGGGAAATCTCTCATACTTGCTGACATATCCGAGCTAGCTCCATTTATTATCATGGATTACCTTGTTCAATAGACCAGATAGCGCATCAGATATAAATAAGAACAACAAAGGGGACAGTTGATTACCTTGGCGAAATCACCATGATGTCAAATTTTCCAAGAGATTTCCATGGAGTCTCAAAGAATATTTTAGTGATATAACACGATCCATGGTACAGCCCACACATATATGTGAAAAGCCCACCTTACACTAGTAGACAACACCTGCATTTGTCCCGGTTCTAGAGGCCCCTTTGTCCCGGTCGTGCAACCGGGACAAAGGGTTCGGGATAAAATGCCCCCTTTTTGTCCCGGTCATAACACGAACCGGGATAAAAGACAATCCCCTGTTTTCTATTTCTTTTATTATTTCATTTCTCGTTTTTTGTTTAACTTTTTCTTTTCTGTTTCTCACTTAGCCACACATTTAACTACACACTAACCCACACACTTCGTCACTAACTACATACTTAATCTCAAGTTAAACTATTTAATCTAGTCAAACTTCTCATTCGGTCACCCATCTTCAAACTGCTCCAACCCAAGCACGCTTAACATTTAGATTCCTTTCAAATTAGATACTAAGAGAGAACTGTGAACTTACTGATATTACTATCTTATCAATCATATTAACCACTCGGTCATGATATTACACTTTTCATTGCTTGAATTATAAAAATTTAATTAAATAAACAACAATGATTATATAATAATAATATTGAAATAAATAACGATATAATAAATTTTACTTTATTTTTGCCTTTTTCATTTAGTATGGAATAATTCGTATCTTTAAATACTTAAATTGGAATTTAACATATAAAATGTCTAAATTGATCAAAAAGATTAGAGGAATCCAAATATGACATCCAAATCATCTTTTGCATTACAGAAAAATCGATAGACACGGTGACCATTTTGATTGTTATTAGAAAAAATGAAATAAAATGATAAATACCTCAAAAAAAGATACGAGTTGGTTGTTAGAGCATCTCTAAGAGCATCTCTCGCAGACTCCGCAAATCCGCGAAAACTGCAAAATCCCAACGACTTTGCGGGCCGGGTCCAGTTTGCTGCGCAGAGTAGACATCGCAATGGCGGCCCGGCCTGCAAATTATTTGCCGGCCTCCGCAAATGTCCACTCGCGAACGTTAATAAATCCGTTCGGTCGCCGAAATGCAGGCCGAAACCCTTCCCCCCGCCGCCGAACCCTAGCCGCAAATCCCCACATTTCTCGGGCCGGGTAATATGTTTTATAAAATAAATATTACTTTATTTTTGTCTTTTTCATTCAGTATGGAATAATTCGTATCTTTAAAACCTTAAATCGGAATTCAACAAATAAAATGTCTAAATTGATCAAAAAAATTAGAGGAATCCAATATGACATCCAAATCATCTTTTGCATTACAGAAACATCGATAGCCATGCTGACCATTTTGATCGGTTTTACGAAAAAATGAAATAAAACGATAAACACCTCAAAAAAGGATATCCTTTGGCATGGGGTCCTTATATGTGTACTAGTTGCTATGAAAAATGATAAACTTGATGTTTGACAAAATTTTCAAAAAAATCTTCACAAAAAGGTCTATCATCTGTAAACATCTAGAAGTTTCAAGCTAAATGATAAAGTTATGGTCATTTCCGCGGCCTAGTTTGTGATAAAGATCTCATATTCCATAAACAGGTGCATATTTGTATAAGAAACAATCATGCCAAAGGGATTCTTGAAATTATTTTCATAAATATCATTTTTTTTCCATTTTTTTAAGTGCGAAAAATGACTTTTCTGTGAACAAAGTACGAAAAATATGATGCAAAATGGCACCCATTTAATTTTCATGGAAACTAGTACACATATGATGGATAATCCCCAAGTATTAGGTTTTTCCTTGACTTCTACCTAATTTCGCCTAGTTAAATGAGTTTATGCCGATTATTCGAAAGTAATTCAAATTTGAACTACAACTATTTGATAGTTTGGTCTTAATGTTTTGGAAAAATCATTTTACAGTACGCAACTATTGGTTATATCACAGAAACATTGATAATTCTAGAAAATCTTACCTCTTTTGATGAATAGTCATCACGACCGTTTTGATCGTTTTAACGAAAAAATGAAACAAAACGATAAACACCTCAAAGAAGGATATCCTTTGCCATGGGGTCCTTCTATGTGTACTAGTTGACATGAAAAATGATAAACTTGATTTTTGACAAAATTGCAAAAAAAGTATTCACAAAAAGGTCTATTATCTATAAACATCTAGAAGTTTCAAGCCAAATGATCAAGTTATGGTCATTTCCACGGCATAGTTTGTGATAAAGATCTCATATTCCACAAATAGGTGTATATTGGTATAAGAAACAATCATGCCAAAGGGATATTTCAAATTATTTTCAAAAATATCATTTTCCATTTTTTAAGTGCGAAAAATGACTTTGTTTGTGAACAAAGTACAAAAAAAATGATGCAAAATGGCACCCATTTAATTTTCATGGAAACTAGTACACATATGATGGATAATCCCAAGTATTAGGTTTTTCATTGATTTCTACCTAATTTCACCTAGTTAAATGATTTTATGCCGATTATTCGAAAGTAATTCAAATTTGAACTACATCTTGGTAATTTGTGATAAAGATCTCATATTCCACAAATGAGTGCATCTTGGTATAGTAAACAATCATGCCGAAGGGATTCTTCAAATTATTTTCTTAACTATCATTTTTCCCATTTTTTAAGTGTCAAAAATGAAATTTTTAAGTGTCAAACCATTTTTTAAATATATAGTCACCTACCTTTTGTCCGGGTTCGTGGCTGGAACCGAGACAAAAGGGGTGCGGTGACCTTTTGTCCCGGTTCGTGGCTGGAACCGGGACAAATGGTTCGATTCTACCGGGACAAATGGGGTATTTCGGCTGGGTCCGAAGACCTGTTTTCTACTAGTGAGAGGGAAAGTTGTTTCTCAAAATTATATCTTTAAGCTATGGATGTAAACGGACGAGACACTTTGACACAATCTTGTGAACCCGTTGCATCCTAGTTAGATGGTCGTTAACAACTTCGGTAGATGTGTCGTTAACATGATCTGGCATACAACTATTCCCTCTGTTCTATATTAAATGACTTCTGTTTGTATAAAAGTAGATGTATGTATACGTGTTACGAGTCTAGATAAATCCATTTTTATAGAATAAAAGTCATCTAATATGTAACAAAGGGAGTAACAAAAATAACTTGTATGCATTGACATTTTCCACTTTGACCATATCCTAGCTGCGTTGATAAAAATCAGGCTGGAAAAACCATTTGGCTCGGTGCTTTGATGGGTAGTAATCTGAAAAGGTGCATACAAGATTTCTGCCAGGGGTATCCAATCACTAACAGATGCTTAATTTGGCAGCAAAGTTTTTTTAAAAAAACTGAAGTATTCTAATATCAAAGTATTCATGTGCCTCGTGTAGCAATACTACAGTTTCAGAAACACATGTTTCTGGTTGTTTTTCCAATACTTTAAAAGTAGAGATATTAAAGTATCAATACTGTAGTATTTATTCACAACCAAAGACATCAAATTATTTGAAACTAAGGTACTTTAAGAACTACAATATTATCGAAATACTTTGAAAATACTTTGGCACCAAACTAGACATTCCCACAAAAAACATACACAATTTTCCCGTCCTCACGATTCAAAAGTCTCTCTACGGACGCCACGGAGGAAGAATACCCTAGTCACCGGACTAGAAAAACAACAATAACCAAAAGTAAAAATTAAATCAATTCTTATTGTCCAAATTTATTTGACCAACAATTAGCTCAACAATATTTAATTGACACGGTTGGATTCATATTAAAAGTTGCTTTCCTATGATTATGACTTTGTGGTCTCGTGAGCCAGCGATTCCTCCCTTTCCCAATTCCACCCACGTGATGTTTTCCCTTCCTTTTCTTCAGAATTTCTCACACAATGTTTTTCTTCTCTGTTGCAAAGGTGGACCGGACAACTTGGTCTCCATGCATGTAACAGTAAGCTATGACCAAATGCATACTTTTTCATCTAAAAAATATATATGGTTTTTTACTACTTCCTCTATTTTAAATTAGATGAGTTTCATTTATTATCATAGTTGTATTTAGATATGTTACATGTATTGTCGACCTCTTCTCATGGTTTTGATAGCCGGTCGAGAAATCCGGTTATTGGTCGGTAACCGGGTATTTATTTGGTCCGAGCCCCCTCGACAAATGCTCATATCGAGCAAAAAAACATGTGTTTTCTTTAATTCTGAATTTTAATAAAAAAGTGTTAGGAAATGGTCAAACCAAGGTAATTTATTTGCATTTGCAAATTTCAGATTTCAAATTCATCCGATAATCAATCGGGATTTTCCACCGGTGCCCTCTGCTATCTCTCCATTATACTGGAGGTATTTTAGCGCTGTCCTCCCATGACCGCTGTTTTGGTGCATACCGGTCCCCTGAAGGAGGCGCAGTTTTGCCACCGGCACACCCAGCGCCGTCGTGGCCACGGTGGCCTCCGGTCTTCATCGACATGGAGGGGATAGCGAGCGATTGACTAAATACTGCACCGGAATACCACGGCTCAAAGATTGGATTTGGAGTAGTAGAAGAAAGACAGCGGACGAGCACAAGAGCACGCACGCCGGCGAGTCAACATAACCCAACCATGGAGTCCATCGACGCAGGCGGCGAGGTGCGGCACTGGAGCGCGGAGGTCAACGGCGTCTCCCTCCACGTCGCGGAGCAGGGCCCCGCCGCCGGCCCGGCGGTGCTCCTCCTCCACGGCTTCCCGGAGCTGTGGCTCTCGTGGCGCCGCCAGATGGCCGCCCTCGCGGCCCGCGGCTTCCGCGCCCTCGCCCCCGACCTCCGCGGCTACGGTGACTCGTCCGCCCCCGCAGACCCCGCCGCATACACCATCCTCCACCTCGTCGGCGACGCCGTCGCGCTACTCGACCACCTCCGCCTCCCCAAGGTGCGCCCTTTTTCTGGCTTCTTTGTCTCATGGCCACTGCGAGACAGAGTGTGCGATGCTGACACCGTCGTGGTGCTCCGTGCGCGTCCGTGCGGGAGCAGGTGTTTGTGGTGGGCCACGACGTGGGCGCGCAGGTGGCATGGCATCTCTGCCTGCTCCGGCCGGACCGGGTGAGCGCCGTCGTCGCCCTCGGGGTGCCCTACTTCCCCCGAGCCCCTATCCCGGCGACGGAGATTTTCGCGGCGCTTGGCGATGGGTTCTACATCACGCAGTTCCAGGTTCCAGCTGTGATCCTTGCCCATGATTGCCTCATGTGTCTTGTGATTTAGTTCTAGCATCCAATCTTCTTCTGCTTAAAATTACACTGCATGGGTTGTGTGAAATGGAAGCTCTTGCTCTTGCAGACTTTTGGTTACAGAAAGTTGAAGCAAATGTGCTTATAAATAGTTTGAAGCAGATGACTATTCCAGGGGGCTAATTGGATGATGAAGCTTTTGACTTCTTGTGCTCAGAGGACACTCAGTGAAGAAACTTTGATTTATTAACTGACTGTCTATATCCAAATTGTAATCCTGTTTGTTTTCTGAAAATTAGAACAGTGTGCATCGTCTGTTAACATTTTGGAAAACTAACACTAGTAGGATAGATTCTATAATCAACAGTTTCATTCGATATTTTATAATCAATAGTAGGATTAGAGATTCTGTATTCAGGACACAAACACTCAGTTGGCTCTCGTTTGCTCCCACGTTATAAACAACTCGAAAAGAAAATAATTACAGCTTCAAGCACAGTGTGTCATCAACATGATCATGTCTTTTACCTTGCATTTGTAGTCATGGTCTGTATTTAGCATTTACCAACATATAGTTGTCGCAAAATGACCAATTTATGTGTGCAGGAGCCTGAAAGAGCTGAAAAGACATTTGCCCGCTATGACACCGCGACTGTCCTAAAGAAGTTCTACTCCAATGAATTAGACAACTTTGCCGCTCCCCCTGGAGTAGAGATCATAGACTTCCTCGAGGCATTACCATCCCCACTTCCTTGGATGACCGACGGAGAACTAGGCCTGTACGCCGAGAAGTTTCAGAAGTCTGGTTTCACCGGGCCACTCAACTACTACCGCATGATGGACACGTAAGTTCCATAACCTCTTCCACACTTCCTGTTCCATCTAGCTCTGCACTAATCCACATGGAATGCAGGAATTGGAGGCTCACTGCACCATGGCATGGCGCGAAGATCACGGTGCCTGCGAAGTTCATCATGGGCGAGAATGACATCGGCGTCGAGTCCTTTGGAACCAAGCGCTACGTCGAGGGAGGGGGTTTCAAGTCCAATGTTCCAGACCTCGAGGTTTCCATCATCGAAGGACACCATTTCCTACAGCAAGAGCAGGCCGAGAGAGTGAACGCTGAGATACTGTCCTTCCTGGGCAAGTTTACTGAGAACTGAGTAAGAAGATGGTTTGCAAGTGAGCTGGTAGAGCTATATACAATTTTATCTAAAAAAAGAGCTAGTATATACAAGAATAAATGTCAGGGCTAGATATAGCCATTTATTGGCTTGAAAGGATGTCAAGTGTTCAACAGATTTTATACTGAATAAAGCAAGGTTTTGATACGGTGTAAAAGCAAGGCTTGGTTTCTGCATGTATCCATGGATACACCCTTTGTTTAGATGTTTTTCTCCAAGCTACTACTACGGAGTACTAGTAGAAGAAAGACAACGGACGAGCACAAGGGCACGCACTGAGCTCGGCGAGTCAACGTAACCCAATTACCCAACCATGGAGTGCAGCGACGCAGGCGGCGAGGTGCGGCACTGGAGCGCAGAAGTCAACGGCGTCTCCCTCCACGTCGCAGAGCAGGGGCCCGCCGCCGGCCCGGCGGTGCTCCTCCTCCATGGCTTCCCGGAGCTGTGGCTCTCGTGGCGCCACCAGATGGCCGCCCTCGCGGCCCGCGGCTTCCGCGCCCTCGCCCCCGACCTCCGCGGCTACGGCGACTCGTCCGCCCCCGCAGACCCCGCCGCCTACACCATCCTCCACCTCGTCGGCGACGCGGTCGCGCTCCTCGACCACCTCCGCCTCCCCAAGGTGCGCCCTTTTCTGGCTTCTCAGAGTGTGAGATGCTGAGACTGACGTGATGGCATCAGGTGTTTGTGGTGGGCCACGACTGGGGCGCGCAGGTGGCGTGGCATCTCTGCCTACTCCGGCCGGACCGGGTGCGCGCCGTCGTCGGCCTCGGGGTGCCCTACTTCCCCCGCTCCCCTGCCCCGTTGACGGAGCTCTTCGCGGCGCGCGGCGATGGGTTCTACATCACGCAGTTCCAGGTTCCAGCTGTGATCCTTGCCCATGATCGCCTCCGGTGTCTTGTGAATCTGTGATATAGTTTCTGCATCCAATTTTGTGCTCTTGCAGTTGCACACTTTGGCTGCAGATTTTTTTGAATGATTCAAGGGGGCTAATTGGTCGGTGAATCTTTTAATTTCTGTGCTCAGTGTCAGTGGCTCAGAGGACTCAACGAATAAGCTTTGATTTATTAACGACTGTCTATATCCGAATTATGATCCTGTTTGTTTTCTGAAAATTAGAACAGTGTATCGTCTGTTAGCATTTTGGAAAACCAGGACTAGTGTCTATAATCAATCGTAGGATTAGATATTTTATAATCAATAGTAGGATTAAAGATTCTACATTCAGGGCACAAACACTAAGTTGGCTCTCATTTGCTCCTACATTATAAGCAACTCGAAAAGAAAACAATTTACAGCTTCAGGCCCAGTGTGTCATCAAGATGAGCATATCTTTTACCTTGCATCTGTAGTCATGATCTGTATTTACTACCATATATCCTGTTGCAAAATGACCAATTTATTTCAACATCATGTCTGCAGGAGCCTGGAAGAGCTGAAAAGGCATTTGCCCGCTACGACGCTGCGACCGTCCTAAAGAAGTTCTACTCCATCGAATTCGACGACTTCGCCGCTCCTCCTGGTGTAGAGATCATAGACTTCCTCGAGGCCTCAGCATCCCCACTTCCTTGGATGACCGACGGAGAACTAGGCCAGTACGCCGAGAAGTTCCAGAAGTCTGGTTTCACCGGGCCACTCAACTACTACCGCATGATGGACACGTAAGTTCCATAACCTCTTCCACAGTTCTTGTTCCATCTAGCTCTGCACTAATCCATGTGGAACGCAGGAATTGGAGGCTCACTGCACCATGGCATGGCGTGAAGATCACGGTGCCTGCGAAGTTCATCATGGGCGAGAAGGACATCGGCGTCGAGTCCTTTGGAGTCAAGCTCTACGTCGAGGGCGGGGGTTTCAAGTCCAATGTTCCAGACCTGGAGGTTTCCATCATCGAAGGACACCATTTCCTCCAGCAAGAGCAGGCCGAGAGAGTGAACGCTGAGATACTGGCCTTTCTCGGAAAGTTTACTGAGAACTGAGTAAACAGATGGTGTGCAAGTGAGGTGGTTTTAGACCTGTGAGTGCTACCTTTTCCGAACTGAATAAACGCAAAGCTTGTAGAGCTATATACTTGAATAAATGTCAGGGCTAGATATAGCCATTTGTTGACTTGAAAGGAATATAAGAGCATGTAAAATATGCTCCTGTTTTGATAATGTTTTGATACTGAACAAAGCAAGGTTTTGATAAGGTACACTGCTGTTTCTTTAGCAAAACAGAGAATTTCACATATGGCTACCTTGGAAAGACCGATTCGATGTGTGATGCAGCTGGAAATACTAGTTGCTGAACATGTGAATTACAGGCCTTAATTCTTCAAGCCATCAGAACCAAGTGCCTTGTGGCTTGTGCACATCACTTATAGTGATGATGGGGTGCGTAAATAATTATGTAGCACAATGGTCTTCCCATCGATGCTTCTGGACCCCCTTGATTATTTTTGTGTCAACCGAAGTATGTAAAATTGATAAAAAATTAATACGTATAAGCTGTAAAATGGAAAGAAGATGTGGTTCTTTCATATCATGTCATGATTTATGCCTCTAGTTTTAAAATGTTTTCTCTTACAGTAGCATTTGCTGCTGTTGGTAAGAGACCGAAAATTACTTATCAGACGCCGGTATGAATCGAAGCGGCTTCTCAAACAGTACCCACGGAACCGAAAGATCCGGGGGAAGTGGGCGTGTCCTACGCAGGTTACCGTTATAAGTAGGAAAAAGTCCATTTCAAACCCCGAACTCGTAGAGGTCTGACGAAATGAACCCCGAAGTCGGAATCCCGGTCGTTTGAACCCTCAACTTAGCAATCCCGGTCTAAAATGAACCTTGTACCTTTTTCCTTATAAGTATGCATCTTAAGGGGATAAAACAACCAATTAGATCAGTGCTAATCATGCATCTTCAGTACATGCTTTTATGTATAGTGGAAACTTGATACAAGGATCAGAACTACAGTGTATAACCAAGCCTGATCACAATGTAATGATCAGCAGATTGAAATTGAACACATAAACATAGTAGAGCATCAATGAACTACCACAATGAAAGCTAAACATGCATTATCTTCACTGCATAATGTCATGTATGGGAGAAACAATGATACAAGGATGAGAATTACACCATGTAGAACCAACCATCACATTACGTTTTCCCTCCCACCCGAACTACATAGTAATGAACCTATGCGAGTCAACAATTTCCCTCATACACAAACAACAGAGCAATGAACACAGAACAAGCCAAACATATCGTAGAACCAATAGATCTACCACACGCTCATGGGTTTAGGCTATATGAGCGAGAGTTGCATGTTAATTATTTGCAGCCGTGGAAGCAGCACAGGACAAAGATAACATATCGGAGAAGATGAGGAAGAAGGATTACCGCCGCCGACCACCGCAGGAGGAGGAGATGGCACTACTGAACTGCTCCTTGGTGAAGAAGGATGATGGGGGAGAGCTTGAGGGGAGGGGGAGGGTACGGGGGCATGAGTATCAATGGTGAGGCGAAGGGGTGAAATGGGGTGGGGGGAGTGAAATGGCGGGCGGTCACAAAAAAATTGGGCCGTATTTTCACGACTATAGTCCCAACCCAACGTTCTTGTACCTAAAATGACTCTCCCCAGCTTGATGCTTGCGTCATGCCGCCCTTACATTCTATTTAGGATTAGGAATAGGTGTAACCAGACATGCTTTTGACAAGGAGTGGTTTGTAAGAAACCTCTTTAAGCTAGGCAATGACGTATGGATGCACGAGATCGACGTTGTGTTCCCCCGCTATGCACGAGAAAGCATGCAGAAAGGGTGGATTTGCGAAACGACCGATTCAACCGGTTCTACAAGGCCTGATTCAAAGGTCGTTTAAGTATCACACCGGCCAAGACGCGCAGATCAGGCCTGACAAAACAAACGGCTCATTTTTCATCGTAGTGCATGCCTGAGATGCCTGAGATTCAAAGGCCGTAAGCTAGCTAAGTACTGCCTCTGATACTATAAGATGTTTAGATATTTTAGTGACTACTAGAAACGGACAAAAAAAAAGTGGATTTACTACACATTATTAAAATACGTACCCATACATATGGTATTTTCGAGAGAGAAAAGCTAAAAGTGACGGTTGACCTGTCTATTTCGTCAATCCAATGATTCAAAGTCAACCTTCCTTCTAATCTTCGAAGACTCTGTGCCGTCCCGTACGATCTGCTTCCCATCTTTCTACTGACGCTGACGCCGTCACAAGATATCGGCAAATTTGGAAAAAATCTCAGGCCTACCGAACATCACGCACGTCTACTGTACGTCCGTCCATCCGCCCCGATGAGATGAGATGAGCCGAGCGTAAACTTCGCCGGGATTCCCAAACCACCACTCCCTCCCCTCCAGCCTCCACTTCCAGTTCAGCACCCACAAACCGCCGCGGTCTCCTCCACTCGCCGCCGGCGTTGCGCAATGTGAGTGCCCGTCCGCCGTCGACCACACCAACCACCCTGTCGATCGCACGCGCGCACCCAACGCCGGATTGACAGGATTCGGTGCTCCGGTTCTTCCCCTTTTTTATACAGTAGAATAGATCGATTCTTCTAACGGCGTTTCGATCTGGATTTGTAGGGTTTGTGCCCCGACGGTGGAGGTGCCTCGCGGGAGCGTCTCCGCCCGCCGCTCCTGGCCGCCCCGCTGCGGCCGCCACCCCGAGAACGGCGTCGTCGTCGAGGAGGCGGCCGCTGCCTCCGCGGGCGGCCTCCCGCACGACCCGCAGCCGACTAGGGGTGCCGACGAGGTGCAGGCGGAGAGCGGGGCGCTCGATGTGACGCCGCTGGCGTTCGCTGCCCTGCAGAGTTCTGCCGTCGCTTCCGCTGATGGTTCCGTGGAAGATGGTGGGTATGTGGACGATTCGTTGATTGTGGAGGTGAAGGGAGGCTTGGTCAGGGGTGAGGATGATATTGGCAATGGAGATGGCGCCGGGGGAGTGGGAAGCAGCAGAGCGGATGATGGTGAATTGGGGAGCGAGGAGGATGAGAACAGAAACAAGAGGTGGCTTGCATCCGCCATGAATCCACCTCCCAAGCGGAGGGCGGTCCCAGCCAGGCGCAGATTTCCACCCGGCTGTCGTACTGGTGGCATCGGCATCGGAGGTGAGGAGGTGTTGGTATCGGACAACACACCGATGATTACTAGCTAGTGGATATATTGTCCATTTGTGTGTGCCTTGCTCATTCTTCCAATTTCAGGTGGTGGTGCTTCTCCGATGTCTGGGCGAGATGATTCTAATAAGGAACCGGAAGGCAAAACGGAAGGGGTTGGAGGTGCTACCGAGGCACATAATTTTAGCATCCAAGAGTCTCGAGTCGTTGACCGTGTTGTTCTAGATGATTTTGCAGACCATCAACAAAGTGATGTCACAAACGATTCACCAAGACGGGATTTCTCTGGGGAGATAGATGATAGCACACCGTTACATGAATGGAAGCACATATCACTAGTAGCGGGAGATGGTGATGTGAGAAGCGATTGCGAAGGAAGCTTGCCAGAAGGTACTTCCATGATTCCTCCAAGAGGTCCTGTTAATGTGAAGAAAAATGGCAAGAGAAAGTTAAAGCATGATAACATTAACAAGGACTATCTTAAGAGATCCGGTAAGGAGTCTAAGTGCGGACATCATGTTGCCACCGATCAAATTGAAGAAAAGGATGGTGTGGGCCTTACTACTAAGAGAGTAATTATACATGCGTTGATGGCTCCAGACCAATGCCCATGGATACAACGAAAGAAGTCTATTGCTAGTATTTCCAAGTGTTTTGCTCCTAGGAACAATGTGAAGAAAAAACATGATTCTCAAAGGCAACAATTTCCATCCGAAGTTACCCCTTCTCCATCAACTAGGCACGAGACAAGAGAGGGCCAAGAAGATAACGGAACCTCTTTGGCACTAGGTGTGCATGAAGGAAGTAAGGAATTTTATGCCACCCTCCCTCCGTGTGCTGCTTCCGGGAACGAGAGTGTTGGTACCCAAAGCAAAGTGACAAAGATGGACGAGAGAGACCCATTACATGAACTGGAACACACTCCACTAGTAACAGTGGATGTCAAATATGAGGGAAGCTTGCAAGAAGGTAACCTGAGGACTTATGCGAGAGGTTTTGTTAATGTAAAGACAAAGGGAAATAAACATGGTCTTGTTAGTGTTAAGGTGAATGTGATACGGCTAGATGAGACAAGGGTCTTTGATAATGGCACAACGAGAAACAAGATTTCAGCCACTCATAGACGCGTGACACGCTCAAATATGAAGGTTAAGCAATGCATGGTTTCTCGTAAGTCAAAGCATGATGACATCAACAAGAACTCTTTGAATAGGTCCACCAAGGAGTCCGAGTGTGGAAACCATCTTTTGGCCGATCAAACCAAAGAAAACAATTACACGGGCCTTCCTACCGGGATAAATATATTAGCATTGATGGCTCCAGAAAATTGCCCATGGAGACAAGGAAAGAGGTCTATTGCTTGTTCTTCTCAGCCTCTCACTTGTAGGACTACGGCTCTTACGGTTCGTGAAGGTCTTTGTTTGCTCGACATATCTGAAGGAAAAGAGAGCATTCCCATATGTGTGTTCAACACAATTGATGGCATGCAGCTAATGCCATTTAAGTACATCACTGAAGTCATATACCCGCCTTCGTATGTAAAAGCACCTCCAAAAGGCTGTGACTGCACTAATGGTTGCTCGGACTCCAGTGAATGTGCTTGTGCTGTGAAAAATGAAGGAGAGATTCCATTTAATTTTAATAGCGCAATTGTTTACACAAAGCCTGTCATATACGAGTGTGGCCCATCATGCAGGTAGGGTGTTCAATAGATAGCTTACATAAACAAAATAGCCTACCCTTGCTAGGTAGAAATTAATGATTTTATAGTGTAATTTATAATGTCAGGCAAGATTTCTTGTTGCCAATGCAATATTGTACTAAGTCTGACATAGGAGGTTCAGATTGGCAGATCCAGATGGCAGTGAAATATGAGGAATAGCTCATAAAGCTAAAACATTTTCATCTGAAGTTAGTTTTAGCAGAACTATTTATTGATATTAGATAGTTTGGTTAACTGAAAAATGCAAATTTGGTTAGAAAAATAGTGAGCTAACAAAATAGTCAAAACTGCTTGCAGGTGCCCACCAACATGCCACAATAGGGTGAGCCAGCATGGTCCCAAAATTCGGCTAGAAATTTTCAAGACGGGGAAGACAGGTTGGGGTGTAAGATCCCCCAGTTTTATCTCTTCGGGCAGTTTCGTATGTGAGTATGTAGGTGAGGTATTGCAAGAGACAGAAGCTGAAAGGAGAGAGAATGATGAGTACCTGTTTGATATTGGCCGTGACGACGACGATGATGAAGAAGAAGGCTCACAATCTTCTACCTCTGAGACAGTGGAGGATGTAGGCTATACAATAGATGCTGCAAACTTCGGTAATGTTGGAAGATTCATCAACCATAGTTGCTCTCCAAACCTGCATGCACAGGATGTTCTCTGGGACCATGATGACACGAGGGTGCCACATGTTATGCTTTTCGCTGAAAAGAATATACGTCCGCTGCAAGAGCTGACTTACGATTATAATTATAACATAGGTCAAGTCCGCAAGAATGGCAAGGAGAAGATAAAAGATTGCTTTTGTGGTTCGCCCAAGTGCCGTCTTAGGCTTTACTAACGTATCAGTGACTGCTGATGGTAATGTTCATATTTCAGTGGAAAGGAGTCCTGTTAGTGCAATGCTTTTACTCTTCAGGCCACCTTGCGGTCATCGATGGCATGTAATGTTTATTTTCACGTACGCTGTCATTGAATTATTATTGGGTTTTAAAGAGCATATGACCTGTGCTGGTTCACTATTTTTTTCTTCTGTGTTGAACTTCAAACGAGTAAATGATGATCACTGAATAGTTAGTTGTCAATTATGTTGTCGTGTTGTTTTATTTTCAGAATAGAAATTGTACTGGGTATAACATGAGGTCTCTCACACTGTACCTTTTGTGGTCACAAATTGTATACATAGTTGTTGATGCCTTTCTTCCAAGATAGATTGAATCACCAAGCTCAGAAAATGTCGCTATCCCTGCACACTCAAATCAGACTATCAGACAGTTGTATTGCCAGTTCTGGAATTAAAAGTTGGTTAAATAACAGTCCCATGGCAGTGCCAAACTGAATCAATCATACTATTTCCCCCCTTCCATCTCAACTCACTTCCTTGATCTTACATGGCCTTGGCCAGCATATGGGTCCTTCCCTATCTGAATGCACAAGACACCATTTATCAGTGCACACCTGTAGCAGTCCGTGCGCACAATCTCATTTTCCGCCTGTGATGAGCCTGCATACTTCCGTTTATATGCTGATCTCGAGATGAAAAGTCCGTTTGATGGCCATGAAGAAACAAATAGAATTAAACATGTTGTAGGTAGGGCAAGAGCAAGACTACGCATTGCAACCAAACGCTTTGGTTTGGGCCTGACAAAACTAATTCAAGAATGCCATGTCTGACACAAGACAATCATAAACCTCTGTACTCCATCCATTACAGAATTATGTGCCACCAGTTGCACTACGAAAACTATTGTCGACAACGAGGATAGAAATCCATTTAATATCCAATGAGGATAGAAATCCATTTAATATCCAACAGTCTGTCACGAAATAGAGACTACCAAGCTGAAGTTTATGAAATAATAGAAAGTGGGATGCATGTAAAAAAGGCACATTTATGTAATTTCTCATAGTGTATATCCATTTAATATCCAATGAGGCAGTGACTAAATAAGCTCACTTACATCTGAATTCAGAGAAGACGTCCAATGAGGCAGTGACTAAATAAGCTCACTTACATCTGTATTCAGAGAAGACGCTTCTGTGCTGGTCCAGAAAAAACAGCAACCATGGCCTAAAAGAAGTAAGGGGCATGTGAAACTAGTCTGGCCTCATCTACAATTTCAGAGCAGGCATGACTACTCGGAAGTTGACAGCAGTTTCGTCGTTCGCCCAAGAAATATAATTTACCATCATTCGAGATATTCAGAAAGAAATATGATCAAGGCTAGAAGTTTGATCACCAATAACCTTGTATCTCATTTATCCAACCCGAAAGACTGTCTGTCTGGAAATGAAAATGGAAGAAAGATAAGTCGTTCTCCGAAATCCACGTGTTCCTAAATCATAGCAGATTGATGCATGAACTGGGTATAACATGATGGTTAATTGCAGCTCTTTTCGTGACGAATTGTGCAGAACCAAACATACGGTTGCAACACATTGCCACAAGCACAACTGCACAAACCATAAAATTCTCTGAACACAAAAGCAGCCGAGCTGCTGTGAAGGCGAAATGGAGTGTCCTGCTCGAGAACACATTGCTGAGTACAAACAAGAGATTTCATTAATCGATTGAATTTAATACAATCAGTCACGCTACACATACATTGCAGAGTTTACAAGCCTTCTCCGAGGCAATGCATGGAGATTGGAGAATACATCTAATTCTAGCCAAGAATCTCCCCTTCCTCCAACTCTTCTTGTTGGAAGCTCTGACGATGACAATGCTTCTTGATGCCGTAGTCGTCAAGGATCTCCCCATCCTCCAACTCTTCTTGGAAGATCTGACGGTGAGAAGCCTGCTGCTCCTGATCGTCGTCAACCTTGAGGGAGAGTCCAAGCAGCCCCAACAAGCTGTGTGGGCCGAGGCCGTACTCGTGGATTCCGAGGCTCTTGATGACCGTCCAGTGTATCGTCTCGGTGGGCATGGCTGTCCTCTCTGCCTCAAGCACGTCCTGACGGGCCTTCTCCCTTGCCCTGCATCTCACCTCCTCCTTCCGCTGCCTCTCCAGAGACTCCTTGGCACGGGCGATCAGCTCGGTTCTTGGAGGCGTGGCGGCGAGCTCCGCCGGAGCTGGACTGTCGACGCTCTCGTCTGAATCTGAATCAGAATCACTGCTGTCGCTTGCGGAGTCTGAATCTGAATCAGAGTCGCTGCTGCTGCTGGAGCTAGGGCTGCCGCTGCTGATCGCGTCACCGCCAAGATTCTTCGGCATCGCCAACGGCGAGACGTCGCCACATATGTTGTTAGGATCTCTCTAGGGATCCCTCTGTTCGATCACACACAAGTGCTGGAATCAACTACAGCGAGTAGCAATGTCCGGATACAAGCACAATTGTGCAAAGGAAGAAGCAGGAAAAGGGGATCGGGGAAGAGAGCCAGGTGGGAGAGGAAGCCGCCGCCGTGTTCCTCTGATCCAACTGATCCAACTTGGATGGTTCTTCCGTGGCCTCCTACCATGTATAAGTAGCAGCACCAGAAACTTGGGTCGGCCCATCGGTGCCAGCCCATCATAGCAGCCCAGCATCAGGTAGACACGCACGGTTGCTAACATCCCTCCCTCGTTGAAACTCGGCTTGTCCCCAAGCCGAAGCTTCCGATGATATCGAAGGACTAAGTACGTGCCTGGATCCCAAGGCCTTTGAAGTTCATTGCTCTTGCTGGAGTCACCGTAGTTGTCTTCACGGTAGTAGATGAGGCCGACGTTGATTGTGGCGAAGTAGAGTACTTGTTCGGATACCGCTGCTCGGGTGACATCCCTCCCTCCTTGAAAAGCTGTTTGGTCGTAGCTCAGGTGATACACATGAATAAGCAGTAAAATTGGCTGGACTCGATCAATTGTTGAATTCTCCATGTAGTTGAGAACAGCAGACTGGATAATGACTAGCTGAGGAACTGGTGCAACTCCAGGCTGTACACTGTGCCAGTTCCGACTGTGTTGTCCGTCAGGCAAAACAACAGTATCAATAGTTGCACAAACTGACCTCACACATAGGAACCATAACCTCCATATATCAGCAAACGAATTATACGTGAGGGAAGAATTCCTAGGCCAATAAGAAGCATCACGAATTGCACAGTTGACAAAAGTTTCAGGTATAGGACCAACTGACAAAAGCTTCAATTCAGATTTAATCCAAGCACCACTTCTAAGAACCCCAACCAGTAAGGCACAAACCTCTGAACTTTTTAGCCAATAATGATCCACGCTGATGCTTATTGTGTTAAGAGTAGTTCCTTTCATTTCACCTTTATCCAACTGTAAGCCTTGTAAATACACACAATGACTGCCACTTTTGCTAATCTGCAGTTCAAACATTACCGTTCGATGACAACTGGGCAAGAGGCCACTCAGAAATCTGTGCAGGGCTGAACATGCAACAAAAACCAGCTGACTGCTAGTGACAGGATATCCAGGAAAACATGAAGTATACTGATTTGCACATGATAATTGATCATACGAGCTAGCTGGCATATTCACTGAATTCAGAACCACTAATTCCTTCAGGTGAGAACAGTCCATAGTAATAAGTAGCCGAGAACCATAGTCACTTGCAATCAGGTAATCAGTGGAAGATTGTACTGAATAATTCTGGCATACAGCAAGCAGACAACCAGCAAATAACCAGGGATCAAAGCAGAGCGTTGTGTCTACAACCAAATACTCATAGGTCGAGTCTGCAAAAGTGCCACTGTCCACTAGAACTGACGATAAGGTGACATACGTAGAAGGAATTGGCAATAGCTTCAGTTCAAGAATTCTGACCATGTCATAGGCGTCGAGGATTGGGAGTTCAACAGCAGCACAAATCCTGAAGGATGGCCATGGCAGGGGCCGTGTTTCATCTACATTGACATGAATATCCAGGAAGAAAGGCCAGGGTATAGGTCGAAGTACATGGATCTTGCTTGCGAGGCACTGACTAGAAGTAGGCTCGAAAAGCTCACTGTCCAGGTGGTGTTGTTGCATCTGAAGCATATGCGCGAAAGCTGTAGGTGCCCGGACTGTCGGTGAGTCGCCCATTGCGACCAGGGGCACCGTTGCAACACGGCCGTTGTTGGTGTCGAGGACGTACTCGTTCGAAGTTGATGTCGATGACGCATCCAGTACAGGGGCGGCCATTAGGTGTCGAGGCAGACATAACGTCGAACAGGTGGTGTGCGTTGTGGCAACGCCACTGATAGCTTGGTCGTCGATGGTTCCGTCACTTGCTGCAGGTGCAGCAAGCACGGGGTCGATATGGACAGTGGCCGCGTGCACCGTATGCGCCGTCGTCGGGGTCGGTGCTGACCTCGACTCGGCGGTGTAACACCCCGGGCCTTCCATCGAGCAGGTTGCAGGCAGAGTAGTGGTGAAACCGCTGGAAGCAGGAAGGACGATCTCGGGGGCCCTCTCGACGATGGCTGGCGTCGCCCTGTCGCTGGGACACACGAAATTGACCGCCGCCGTCGCGGCTGCAGCCTCGTCGTCGATGATTTTGTCGCTTGCCGCCGCTGCATCGATCGCAGGGATAACGCCACCAGTGGTCGTGGGCGCCGTTGTGCTGGCCTTCAGCGCCAACGGATCGAGTGGATCCTTCGCGAACGCCTCCTCCACGATGTCGCCCTTGCCGCTGTAAACATGCTGATGGAGCAAGTCCACCGCCGGCTTCCAGGTACCGAACGCCTCGGCGATCGATTCCTTGATCGATTGCTTGAACTCACTGCGAAACTCGGTAAGTAGAACCTTGAGATCGGCCCTTGTGGCGGGTTCCATGGTGGATCGAAGGTGTGGATGGGAGAAAAATGGTGAGAAAAATTGGGGAAAATTTCTGGAAGGGTGATGGGACGGCTCTGATACCAGATGTTAGGATCTCTCTAGGGATCCCTCTATTCGATCACACGCAAGTGCTGGAATCAACTACAGCGAGTAGCAATGTCTGGATACAAGCACAATTGTGCAAAGGAAGAAGCAGGAAAAGGGGATCGGGGAAGAGAGCCAGGTGGGAGAGGAAGCCGCCGCCGTGTTCCTCTGATCCAACTTGGATGGTTCTTCCGTGACCTCCTACCATGTATAAGTAGCAGCACCAGAAACTGGGGTCGGCCCATCGGTGCCAGCCCATCATAGCAGCCCAGCATCAGGTAGACAGGCACGGTTGCTAACATATGTCCACGTCCTCGTCCTCCTCTTCGGCGAGATGCAGCGGCGCCGACACGATCGCCAAGGGGGAGACGCTGCCAACGATGTCAACGTCTTCCTCCTCTTCTTCTTCGGCCATCGTCTTGCCGTCTTGGTGTTCTTGCTCTGCCCTCTCTCGAACGAACTCATCAAGCTTCTCCCGTAACTCCAGGACGGCCTCCTCCTGGACGGCGTCCATGTCGATCTCCATTTCGCCGCCGCGGATGGCACGGCTCTGCTTCATCAACAACTGCATGATGTGATCGGGGAGATCTGACGCTAGCTTCGCCAGTTCGGCCTTCAGCTGATCCCTGTCAACGCGAGGAGGGGACGCTTTGATCCTCTTGGCCGGTGGCTCCTCAGATCGTTGCACGGCGGTCGCCTTACGGACGAGGCGACGGACCGCAACGAGCTCCGACTGAAAACGCTGCTGAAGGACGTCCCGCACGCCAGCGCCGAGGGCGTCCTCCGTCTTCACGCACCCCGCCAAAGCACGCTTCCGCCTGAGAACGGACGGCTGCCGGTAGGCGGCGATCTCCATGTTCGTCGTCCTCAGAGTCGACGCTGGAGAACAGAGGACGCGACGGAATTCTCGAATTAAGGTAGGAAAGATGACTGGGCACAAACCTAAAATGCAAGGAAGATCGGCAGGAGCTGGCCTTTTATTTGGAGCCGATTGCAAGTCGGAGTCCGATGTCAGCCGCTCTCTCGGTTCTAGGCGGCAAAAACCGAAACATGTGTGTGAGTTTCCGGAAAACAATACATCGCGCGAAATGTCATTCCTACAACTAGTCACGGGTACCCGGCCTATCCGTGCCGTCAATTTGCTCAAGATTCGTGCTAGTTTTTTTTATAGAATGCACCCTTAGCTTTGTAAAAAGGCCTCTGTATTTCGGAGCATTTTTTTCTTTGGATCCATGAACAGCATATGTTCATCCGAACATACATGCCACAAAAAATGTTTTATTTTTATGTTCATATACATGAACAGGAAATTCTTGACATACGATTTTTTGTAAAAAAATTATGTGGGCTTACTATCCCTCAAAGTGCAGGGACTTTTCTATAAAAAAGCACAACAACCTCCACGGCCATTAGATGGAGAATGGACGTCCCGAGATAAGCCGGGTACCCGTGACTAGTTGTGGGAAAACCACTCTCTACATCGCGTGATGTTTCCGCCAACCTACCATATCAATTGATCCCACAAAATGTTGTGTGCAAATATGTCCGATCTGTACACCGGATTGTCATGATTTACCAAATATACAGGGTTAAGTAGAAAAGGATACACATATGTGAAACCTTTAATTTGTATGTTTGGATTTAAATGAACCATAGAAAAAGAATTGAAATATTTTAGTATGTGATTAATTTGTGCTATTAATTGGTGTCAAATGTTCTCTGGTAAGTCCACACATTACATGACATATCTCACACAGTAGTTAAACACGGTAGGGGTCCATGTGTCGAAGTTCTTATTTCAGAAATTTGGTAAAAAAATATATATCGTTCCATCAAATCACTTGTTACCCGCACTGGCATCATGTGCACCTACAACCATGGGGAGTAATGCTACACTTACGAAAGATTTTTATGGAATAAACTAACGGACGGAGCGTGGCATCACGCGATTGGGAGGGAATCTGGTGGTTTCTCTAATATTTCAGCGCAGGGGCAGACAACATCACGCCACGTATGTCCATATTCTCCTTTCCGTAACAAATCATCGGTAAGTCTAGCATTGTTGCAACCATGGGCACTTGTGAATCTCTCAACATGTATAGGCATAATGATGCATATTTTGGAAGCTTCCGCTAACTATAAATCACGACCATCACCATCTATCCCCTATAGTCCCTAGGGGTTTGTAGTGTGGCATTGATGGAGGATGGGGAATGAAATGGACTGAGCAAAACTAACAACTTGGTTTCTACACTACAAGGGCACTGATTTGAATCATGTGTCTTTCAATAGTATACTTCTTCAATGTTTTAAGTTTGGTTGTGTACAGACCCCATTCTTTCCTAAATATGTTGTATACAAGTTGTAACAAAATATCTTACTACGTAATGTTTGACCAAGTATATAGAAAAATATCAACATCTATGATACCAAATACATACTAAAAAGTATATTTAATGATAGTTATAATAATATTGATTTCATATTATAGATGTTGATGTTTTTCTTTATATTTGATCAACCTTCCAAAGTTTAATTTTTAATAAACATAAAAATATTATATAGCCATACATGACCTACACATAGTTCGGGCCGACCTAAAGCAGTGCGACATGTTCACCTACATTCGGCCCGAGCCTTAGGGGTTAGAAAAAGAGAGAGAACATATCAAGTGTTTACTTGTATCCAGGATGTTTTTTTCTCTCCACTGAGCTCGCCTCCTAGTTTCCTTTTTCTAGTCCCAACCTGTTGATTCCTAACAAATAACTCACCATTTTAAATGGTTAGTAATTTCCCCATCTATAAATAAGTTTTATTTGATTTTGTCAGTCCATTTAGTGTTTCTGCAAGTCCATTCCCAAATTGTTCAATGGCTTCTGCTGACTAAAGATTCATACTGTAGTTGTACTCCTCCATCTGTTTTTCGTTGTGGAATGTTGGTTAAAATTTGTCGATTTCTTGTTGTTTGAATAGGTTAGAGGGGGATTCATACTAGAAAGTTTTGTTTCCCTCATAGATGTGTTCGAGATCGAGCACTTTGAAAGAGCATTTTCCCTAATGTGTGGTTTTGGTAATTGATGACAACCTCTATGGACTAATGTTTGCATTAAGATATCTTTATAGATCGTGTCCATGGGAATGGTGGAGTTCATGTGTTGGACTCTAGAAGCTTATTTGATGACCAATGTCCCATTCAAGGATGTATATGATGGATGGTCATGTGTTGGGTTGAGCATATTGCAAGTATGTCTTGAAGGAGTCAAGACATCATATTAGCAAAGAAAGATTGGAAGATAAAAGGTTGATCAAGTTGTTGATCAACACACAAAGCTACAAGATGTCCCAAGTGGGATCATGTATCTCTTGGGATGGTAAGCATTGTCCATATAGCTTTGTGAACTAACCCATGATATGTGTGTAGTATCTTTATGTGGGGTTAGGTATCTTCCCATGGGCTTGCGTCAAATGAAGATTTCATATAGCTCGTGGAGGATGACGTCATGTGGTGATCGTCATCAAGGATAAGATGTGCAAGACCAAGAGAAGCTTTTGGAAGAGATCCTATGCTTGGAGCTTGCAATGGATACATGAAGACGGAGCTAAGCGAAACTCTCCCATAATGGAGTATGGGGGAGTATTTGGAGATGTCTTCATCAAGCATGTGCTAGCAAGCACAATCAAGAAAGGTGATCCACTTGAAGAGATCAAGATAGTCATCATCTAACTCAAGTGGAATGCTCAAGGCAAAGGTATGATCTTGATAGGGCTATAGGATAGATAGGCGTACTATCAAGAGGGGCTCTCAAGTGAGTAACTTGATCGCTTCATTGTGGAGAGCTCAAACCTTTGCATACTTCGCATATCATATTTCTTGGTTCTTATTTGGCTTTTATGGTGGTGAGGAACTAGAGCTCGGTTCATCTCCATGTCAAGCTCTTGTTCATCGAAAACGGTTTTACTTTGGAAAACTTGTTGGGTTTTCGGTGGTGGAAATATTGCCGGTTCAACCGTGAGGAAAGTCCCACACCTTGCCATGTGTGCTTATCGTCGCTATCTTTCCAACAAAATTGGTCTCACCTCATTCGGAGTTCATTTGCAAAAGTTATAGATGTTTTCGTTTCGGTGTTCTGCTGAACCAGATTATTGGGGCCGGATATTTCGCTCTACCGGAATATCCGGTTGCCCAGCTCGTCCAAGAAAACGGCTAAGGAAAGAAGGAAAAGAGGCGCTGGACTCAACCGGAAATTGTGGTCGGATATTTTGATGACCCGGAATTTCCGAGTTGCCCTCAAAGAGCCTCGCGAAAACGGCTAAGGAAAGAATTGTTTTCGGCACTGACTCCTACCGGAAATTCAGCTCGGAGATTTTCTTTTGACCGGATATTCCGGGTGACCGGAATTTCCGAGTCTCACTTAAACCGGAATTTCCGAGTGTCGACTCAGCCAACGGCTATTTTTATACCCCTCCCCTTCTTCTTCCTCAGCTCATCCAAGGCAGCACGTTTTCCCTCTCTCTCCTACTCCATTGTTAACCTTGGAAAGCTCACTTCCCTCTCAATCCCTCCATAGATTCTTGCATATTCTTTAGGGAAAGTTGAGAGGAGATCTAGATCTACAATCCTACCAATCCATCTCTCCTCTAAGTGAGGGGAACCTAGTGGATCTAGATCTTGGAGTTCCTTTGTGGTTCTTCTCTTTGTTCTTCCTCTCTTCTCCCCCATAAGCATTAGTTGCTTTTGGTGGGATTTGGGAGTGAAGGATTTGACTCCTTTGTGGTTTCTTGTGTTCTTCCTCTCTTATTCCCCATAAGCATTTGTTGCTTTGTTGGAATTTGAGAGTGAAGGACTTGAGCACTTCGTGTGCTCTTGCCATTGCATTTGCATCGGTTTGAGCCCTCCACGAGGATTCGTGGTGGTGATACTTGTGAGCTTGTTACTCTTGGGTCATTGGACCCTAGACACCTTTTGTGGCCGGCCTTTTGTGGCCAAGACCTTTTGTGGTCACTTGAGAGCCCCCAATTAAGTTGTGGGTGTGTGCCTCAAGACTTGGGAGCCCCCAATTAAGTTGTGGGTGTGTGCCTCAAGATTGTTGTAAGGGATTCGATCTCCGCCCAAAAGGGGATCAATAGTGGAAGGTGAACTCGCAACCTTTTGTGGTTGAGTTCATCAGGAGAAGAAGGTGAGCCTTGGTGGCGTTGCGGCTAACCTGTTGTGGTTGCGCACACCTCTCCAAACGAGACGTACACCCTTTGGGTGGAACTCGGGAATACATCCTCATCTCCGCGTGCCTTGGTTATTTCTATACCCGAGCTCTTTACTTATGCACTTTACATTGTGATAGCCTTCGTGCTTGAAGTCATATATATATCTTGCTATCACCTTGTTACTTGTATTGCTTAGCATAAGTTGTTGGTGCACATAGGTGAACCTAGTATATTTAGGTTGTATGCTTGCTAAAGTAAAACACTAGTTTTATTCCGCCTTTATCAAGCATACCGGAATTTCCGGTCCATCTTGGCTCGGAAATTCCGGCTCCCCGGAAAAAGTTTTAAATCGCCTATTCACCCCCCCCCCCTCTAGGCGACATCTGTCCGTTCACACTTGCAGCGGTTTTCCTGACTAGTGCCTCCTTTTTCAACTTGCTGCCCGTGTATCTTTCTGTTTATGTTCTATTGCATGCAACAAACAAGTTACTTAAGCTATTTATGTTATGCAAGTAATAAAAAAGGGGAGAGTGATACGTCTCTAACGTATAATTTCTTATGTTCCATGCTTATATTATACCAATTGCTACATGTTTAATATACACTTTATATGGTTTTTATGCATTTTCTGGAACTAACCTATTAACAAGATGCCACAGTGCTACTTCCCTGTTTTCTGCTGTTTCTGGTTTCAGAAAAGCTGTTAAGGAAATATTCTCGGAATTGCACGAAACAAAAGCCAATATCCCTATTTCCCTGGAAGCATCCAGAACACCGAAAAGGATACGGAAGAGAGCCACGAGGCGGCCTCACCTGGTGGAGGCGCGGGCCCCCTTCTGGCCGCGCCACCACGTGGTGTGGGCCCCTCGGGGCCCCACCTCCTTCGCCCTTTCGCCTATAAAGACCCCCCGATGGGAAAACCCTAAGTACCCGAGCACTTTTCCACGATACGTTCCAGAGCCGCCGCCGTCGTCAACCCTAGTTCGGGAGGGTTCAGAAGCTCTTCCCGGCACCCTGCCGGAGAGGGGAATCATCACCGGAGGGCTCTACGTCACCATGCCCGCCTCCGGACTGATGCGGGAGTAGTTCATCCTTGGACTACGGGTCCATAGCAGTAGCTAGATGGTTGTCTTCTCCTATTGTGCCATCATGTTTAGATCTTGTGAGCTGACTATCATGATCAAGATCATCTTTATGTAATGCTACATGTTGTGTTTGCTGGGATCCGATGAATAATTGAGTACTATGTCATTTGCTTCATTATATATTATGTGAGTGCATTATTTATGATCTTGCATGCTCTCCGTTACTAGTAGATTCTCTATCCAAGTAGATGCTTGTGACTCCAAGAGGGGGTTTTATGCTCGATAGTGGGTTCATATCTTCATTTAATCTGGGGGAGTGACAGCAACCTCTAAGATTGTGAATGTACTGTTGCTACTAGGGATAAAACAATAGTTATTTGTCTAAGGATAATTGTGCTACTTACATTACACACTTTACTTAATGCAATAATCTGTTGCTTGCAACTTAATACTGAAACGTGTTGCGGACGCTATCCTGAAGGTGGATTATTAGTCATAGATTCAGTTGGATAACGGTCTATGTATCATGTTGTAATGCCCAAAGGAATCTCACACTAGACACCATGACTTGTACATGCATCATTATGCAGTTCTTTATTCTGTCAATTGCCCCGCTGTAATTTGTTTAACCTCATGTATGCTATTATTATTTATAAAGAGACACCACTAGTGAACTGTGGACCCCGGTCATTTTCTTTACATTGATAATACAACCTACTGCAATCCTGTTACTTTCATTCTCTGCAAACAAACATCATTTTTCACACATACGTTTAATCCTTTTGTTACAGCAAGCCAGTGAGATTGACAAACTCACTGTCAAGTTGGGGCAAAATAATTTGATTGTGTTGTGTGCAGGTTCCACGTTCATGGTGGACACCGGTAGTGCGCCCTGCCAAGGTTAACTGCAGCAACCTTCAGAAGAATTCTAGTTTCCTACTGGTTCGATAAACCTTGGTTTCATAACTGAGTGAAATTTGCTGCTGCACTATTTCATACATTTCTTTTGGGGTTTTCCAACAACACCGCACCGGTGCATCAGCGAGCCTAGTTGGAAAAAAATCTTCATAGGCTTCCCTACAAATATCTATTCTTCCTTGGATAATTCCCCTAAAATAAATTCTCCATAGACCTGACTTCTCTCACTTTCTTCAGGAAAGAGAAAAAATATCAACATGATTTACAACATCGGGACTCCCCCGTGGGATCTCCGACAGCGTGCACCCATCTGGGCTGACCAATTATTTAAGGGCAACTCGGCATGGAAATTGCTGGTGAGAGATGACTAAGTTGTGTTCTATAATGTAGGTATCAAGGGCTAGAGAAATTATTTCGATCACACATTTGATTTTAGAGGAAATATTTTGTTTGCTGCTTTCATCTTCTTCGTAACAATGTACCTAAACACTCTCTATCTAATCAAATGACAGAATGGATGCTCTTCCCTAAAAAAATAATACAACACATGTAAACAAGAGTTTTTTTATAATTATTTGTGTACAAAGGGCCCACTTTGTTGTCTTGCAGCCGGCCTCTGGACATGTCAGGGCTGGCCGAATACTCTACTTAAGGTTTCACCATAGAGGATATACAACTCAGTGGTTTCACCATAAAGGATATACAACTCAGTACCTCTGGTTTTGCTTGCGCATCCAAGTAGTCAATAGTCACAAGTAAAATCTAGGTTGCTTACCTATCTAGTCCCAACTTTAGTTGACAACGCGAAGATTTTCCACAAAGTGAACCATTCTATCTCATTGACAAGTTGTGATTTTCAAAATAAAAAACTTGGAACTTCATGTTTGTATTTTATTCTAGAAGAAGATGAGCCAGGCTTGAGCACATAAACATACATACGGTTAATTGCAGCTCTTCTCGTGACGAATTGTGCAGAACCAAACATACGGTTGCAACAAATTGCCATGATGTGCAGTTGTGCACAAGCCATAAAATTCTCTGAACACAAAAGCAACCGAGCTGGTGTGAAGGCGAAATGGAATGTTCTGCTTCGAGAAAATACATGCAGAGTACAAACAAAAGATTTCATTAATCAATCGAATTTAATATCAGTCACGTTATCTTTGTGTGTTTTGAGATGTAATTTGGATGTGATACTCAAACTATTACTTTGGTTAAATAAATAGTTGTGTGCATCGCTTGATGCAGAGGTTGGGACTACGTTTTTCTAAATAAAAAAATCAGTCACGTTACGCATACATTGCAGAGTTTACAGAATACATCAGTGCCAGCATCTAATTCTAGCCAAGAAGCTCCGACGATGAGAATGCTGCTGCTCCTTGATGCCGTAGTCTGGAAAAGAAAATGGAAGACAGGTAAGTTGTTCTCCTAAATCCGCGTGTTATCATAGAAGATTGATGCATGAACTCGGTATAGCATGCATGAGGGTTAATTGCAGCTCTTCTCGTGACGAATTGCGCAGAACCAAACATACGGTTGCAACACATTGCCATGCTGTCCACAAGCACAACTGCACAAACCATAAAATTCTCTGAACACAAAAGCAGCCAAGCTGCTGTGATGGCGAAATGGAATGTCCTGCTCCCAGAGAACACATTGCAGAGTACAAACAATTGATTTCATTAATCAATCGAATTTAATATAATCAGTCACGTTACACATACATTACAGAGTTTACAAGCCTTCTCTGAGGCATGAAGAATACATGAGTGCCAGCATCTAATTCTAGCCAAGAATCTCCCCCTCCTCCAACTCTTCTTCTTGGAAGCTCCGACGGTGAGAATGCTGCTGCTCCTGATCGTCGTCAATCTTGAGGGAGAGTCCAAGCAGACCCAACAAGCTGTGAGGGCCGAGGCCGTACTCGTGGATGCCTAGGCTCTTGATGACCGTCCAGTGTATCGTCTCGGTGGGCATGGCCGTCCTCTCTGCCTCAAGCACGTCCTGACGAGCCTTCTCCCTTGCCCTGCATCTCGCCTGCCTCTCCCGAGACTCCTTGGCACGGGCGAGCAGCTCGGTCATTGGAACCGGAGCTGGACTGTCGACGCTCTCGCCTGAATCAGAATCAGAATCGCTGCTGTCGCTTGCGGAGTCTGAGTCTGAATCTGAATCAGAGTCACTGCTGCTGCTGCTGGAGCTAGGGCCGCCGCCGCTGATTGCGTCACCGCCAAGATTCGACACCGGTGACGCGTCGCCGCAGATGTCCACGTATTCGTCCTCCTCTTGGGCGAGCTGCAGCGGCGCCGGTGCAATCTCCAAGGGGGAGACGCCGCCAACGATGTCAACGTCTTCTTCCATCTTGCCGTCTTGGTGTTGTTGATCTTCCATCTCTCGAACGAACTCATCGACCTGCTTCCGTAACTCGAGGACGGCCTCGTCCTGGACGGCGTGGAAGTCGATCTCCATTTCGTCGCCCCGGATGGCACGGCAATGCTTCAGCAGAAACTGCCTGATGTGATCGGGAAGTTCCGACGCTAGCTTCTCCACGTCGGCCTTGAGCAGGTCCCTCTCATCCAGCGTCATGATCTCCTTGCTCTTCTTGATCACGTGAGGAGGAGACGCCTTCATCTTCTTGCGGTTCATCACATGAGGAGGAGACGCCTTCTTGCTCCTCTTGCGGTTCATCACGTGAGGAGGAGGAGGAGACGCCTTCTTGCTCCTCTTGGCCGGAGGTTCCTCGGATCGTGGCACCGGCACCGGCACGGCAGCCGCCTTCTTGAGGAGGCGACGGACCGCGGCGAGTTCTGCCTGGAACCGCTGCCGAACGATCTCCCGCCCGTGCTCCGCCTCCGCCGGGCTGACTGTCTCCGTCGCGGCGCCGAGTGACTTACGCTTCCGGTTGCCGAGCTCCATGTCCATGGCGCTCGACCCTTTCTCTCCGATGGCGCAAGAAACGAACAGGGCCGATCGAGAGGATGCGGGAAGCTAGGTGACTGATTGGGAGGGAGATGAGGATGGAAGCGCAATCAAGAACGAAGGGTACGGCATCCATTTAAGAGGAAACAATGATGATCAGCTCACGCGCTCTCGCTGCAGGGAGTCCATGTTTGGACTTGAACTCGAACTCGAACTCGGATTCTCCGAGCTTAGGGAGGGCACTTGACCAGGTTTAGTCCGTTTTGTACTCGCGCTTGTCTCTGAACTCCATGCGCAAAAGGAAAATATTAAAGGAGCCGTTTATTGAAGTACTTCCCCGCTTCATCCATGTCAAGGCGGAAAAACGGGACAAAACAAAACGATCGATGCGGTGAGCGTGGATCGAACACGCGACCTTCAGATCTTCAGTCTGACGCTCTCCCAACTGAGCTATCCCCGCTTTGTTTAAAATTTTGACACACAGGCTTATAGAATCTGGTTTATTCCATTTTATGACAACCATTCCAGCTCATATCTACCTCCCCAAATCTTTGCTCCGTTAATGCTGTCTGTGAAGCCGCTTCAATACATAACGGCGTCCGATAAGTACCTCGCACATTTTTTTTTTAATAATAATGGTCACCGCTATGTCCCCTTTCATCCCGAGTGAAATTGTCGAGAGCTCGCAAATAAGGGGGTCTATGTCGAAAAGGGACTTAAAAAATTGAATCGCAAGAAATTGCCACCCATGGTCTCATTTTCTCCGTTGGTAGTATAGCCACCTAAGAAAGTGGAGTGGAAGGTGGGAATGCTCCGCAAAGTAACACAAGTTTTTCTAATATGCTATCAGTGTTGACATTTTTGGTCGAGTGATGGGTAAGTTCACCGCTCAGTCGAGAAAGTTACCAGATCAAGAGATTTCCACATAACTAAACGCCTTGCACTAACACCAAAAACTACGAAAGGGTGAACAACAAGCTACCAAAGACTATGGTTTTTTGTATTCTTATGCAAATTAGAGTTTTTTTTTGTCAGTAAAAGTGCTGTAAACATGACCACAACGTGTTACTACCTCTCTGTCTTAAAAGGTAAAAGTCACGAATGTAAAAGGAAAAAAATCAGTGGGAGTAAGCAAACACAGTTCACGCTCTCTCTCTGTTTTTGCTGGTGGAAACGAGGGCCTGGGGACTCACCAGAAAATCTGAGGCTAGCACCGGGTTGGGCTTTAGGCCCAAGAGACCATCAGTTCGTTTAAGAGCACGACCCCAAGCCCACCGGCAGTGATAGACTGCAGAAGCGCTAGGGTATCAGAAGCCTCCGCCTCCTCCTCCTCGCGCCGCCTCCGCCTCCTCGTCGGCGATAGCCCATCGCCAACCGCCGAAGAAAGGTTCTTGTCCGCTCCCTACCCTTCCCCTGTACCTCCACGGATTCAGCTCTAGATATCGATCCGTTTGCGCGTGATTAGTTGTTGTCTCCGATGATTCCGTTACCTAGCTTCGTTGGGAGGGAGATCTTTCTCCTAGTTTCAACTTGTATTGCTGGGTTTCTGCGGATATGAGTAGCTGGTGTTTGGATCTCGAATAGGCCCCGCGTCTGTACTTGCAAAATCGGCGAAAAACTATTTTCGTTGTACTGTTTCAGTTGCTTGTTCTTGCTGTGAAGGAATTATATAGGTGGAATTGGGATTAGTTTTGTATAAAAAATACCTTTTTAATTTTAGCTATATTGGCATTGGACGGCAGACATTATACTGTATTTACTTTCATGTCGTTTGCTTGATTTACCAGAAAGCTTGTCCGTTTTGACCTGGTATAAGATATACTACCTTCTCACATGCAAAACATTGAACTGTTGATTGCATGTTTCTGATAGACTACGAAATGTACACACCACTAAAATTGGTGTATCTAGGCATTTGTTTTACTAATATTGTGATCAACATACATGAACATTTGGGTACTCGCCTGTGTGTTTAGAAGTAATTGTGAACACAAAATTTGTGCCAGCACTAGAGCAATTGAATTGTACTCTAGCTACTTCTGACGGTGCTCCTTCTTTGCCTAATCCCAGTGCCTTCTGGTTGTGCAGCATGGACACTCAGGTCAAGCTTGCTGTCGTGGTCAAGGTGATGGGCCGCACCGGCTCCAGGGGTCAGGTCACCCAGGTCAGAGTGAAGTTCTTGGATGACCAGAACCGTCTCATCATGAGGAACGTCAAGGGCCCTGTCCGTGAGGGTGACATCCTCACCCTGCTCGAGTCTGAGCGTGAGGCCAGGAGGCTGCGCTGAGCGGTTGTTTTTCCTGTCTTCAGGAGTAAAATGTTGCTGCCTTCTTACTGTAGTGTTTTTCAATCAAGTCCTTGAACACCGGTTTTGTCTTCCCTGGTAGGCTTTCGAGGTGTAATGAGTATTTCACTGGTTGCAGTTTGGTTCTGTTGCCTAAATTAAACCGCACTGTGGTTTGAGACCTAATCATGATGTCACCTATGGGTAATGTGAATTGATCGGATGACTCCTATGTTGGATCCTATGATTTGGTTGCTGCTATAAATCTGAGTTGTGTAATGCAATTATGGGGTGATGATGTGCCTGTGGTTGGCTCTGGTTCTTAATGTGTTTTAAATCTTGTAGTATAAAATGTGTAAGCCTGTTAAAAGATGGAATTTCCACAAGTGTTGGCTGACTATTTGTTTCTTCTTTGTCAAACTTTGATCGAGTAATGATGATCCACGAACAGTTAGATTTCAGAAATGAAATTCTACCGGGTGTAACATGGGGTCTCTCACTGTAGCTTTTGTCAGTCACACAATTTACAGAATCGCAGGCTTTCTACCAAGACTAGTAATTGGACATTAGAGGATATTTTGTGTTAATAAAAAGCTGCAAGAATAATAATTAAGAAAAATGATACATAACTGTTATCTATTAATTATGAGAAGATGACAACGATATAATACAATCATTGTTCCGCATGCGTATGATGTCTGAGTAAAAATCCTCATTTCTAAACGGAGTTTAAGTACACAACTTTGAATTTCTTGGAGTATTAATTTGTACTCAAGGAGCTAGTCTTAGCTCATCCATCTTACCATGGCTTTGGACCTTCGTTATGTCCTCAAATGCAATGCGCTTGGAGGATGATATGTGCAGTTTTGCTTCTCCTGTCTGTAAGAACGACGACACTAAAACAAACAGTAGTCAAATAATAATAGACTATGATATTTGATATAGCTTTACAACTTATTGGAAATATCTTCAGTTTTGATAAATAAATCTACCTACAGACGATACATATTGTCTTGTAATAAGGATAGTCTGCTCAGATAGGTTCGGTTTGGAATAAACTAAACAGAAAAGTTTTCTGCCACGTAATATAACATTAAGGTTCAGTTAAACTTTAAGAATCAGTAAAAAAACCTACCTGTAGATAACTCATTACTCACTGCTGAAACGTTCGTTAAAATTTAAGGTTGTGAGAAAAGCCCCTTTCTGAAAATATACTAACATGCTTGTGACTTCGTCAATCTCAAGACTCGATCCGCCGACTCAGTATTTCGGAGGTGCTCATAGGGGTAGGGTGTGCGTGTGTGCGTTCATAGGGGTAAGTATTTCGGAGGTGGCATGACTCCTCTGAAATTTACAGCAGTTCCGTCACTCGCCAAACAAATAAAATTTAGCCTCATTCGAGATATTCACAGTCAGATCTCCAAAAAATCAAAGGCTAGAAGTAACTTTTACCTTATAAAAAAGATAATCAGTAACCTTGGTTCTCATTTGCCTGACCCAAAAGACTGTCTGCAAGAAAGTAAGATGTAATAAAGATGGATCATTCAGAAACAACTCGTGTTTCCACGTATATATTTTCTTGGCCATTGTCTGAAGCAGAATTTATTCTGTTGTTAAATCTGCGTGTTCATAAATCATAGCAGATTGAGCCATGATATGGGTATAACATGAGGGTTGATCGTATCTGTTCTCGCGACAAGTTGTGCAGAACCAAGCAAATGGGTGTAGGACATTGCCTTGCTGTCCACAAGCACAAACACAACCGCACAAGCTGCTGAGAAGGTACTGTTCGTCTTCACTTTTCCCTTTCAGAAATGGAATGTCGTGCTCCGAGTGAAATGGTGATGGTGTTGTTATGTTAAATTAGTCTTCCCGTTTTGTTAAGTACTCTCGTGCTGTCGTGCAGAAATGGAGCAATTGAGAAATGCCGTTGTATGCACTGAAACATGTACGAAACAGAGATCACTAATTTGGCTGATTCTCCAATAAATGGAGCAAACAATTTCGTATATTCAGTCATGTTTAGCATACATTCTACAGGGTTTACACTTTACACGCCTTCTTTCTTGAAGGCATCGACAAATCTTGGACTCCTTGTCGAAAAAAAAGGAATCAACAAAATATGAAGTGTCAGCATCTTGCTAGCCAAGATCAGAATCGAATCTCCCCTTCCTCCAACTCTTCTTGGAAGATCTGACAATGCTGTTCCTCCTGATCGTCGTCAACCTTGAGGAAGAGGCCAAGCTGCCGAAACAAGCTGTAGGGGCCGAGGCCGTACTCGTGGATGCCGAGGCTCTTGATTTCCGTCCAGTGTATCGTCTCGCTGGGCATGGCCGTCCTCTCCATCTCAAGCACGTCCTGACGGGCCTTCTCCCTTGCCCTGCACCTCGCCTGCCTCTCCCGAGACTCCTTGGCACGGGCGAGCAGCTCGGCCATTGGAAGCGTGGTGGCACGCTCTGCCGGAGCTGGGCTGTCGACGCTCTCATCTGAATCACTGCTGACGCTGGAGCCTGAATCGCTGCTGCTTCCCGAGTCCGAATTCGAACCGCAGCTGCTGCTTGAGCTCGGGCTGCCGCTGATTGTGACGTCATCGCCAAGATTCTTCGGGATTACCACCGGTGACGCGTCGCCGCAGATGTCCACGTCTTCCTCCTCGGCGAGCTGCAGCGGCGCCGGTGCGATCGCCAAGGGGGAGACGCCGCCAACGATGTCAACGTATTCCTCCTCTTCTTGGGCCGCCATCTTGCTGTTTTGGTCCGCCCTCTCTCGAACGAACTCGTCAAGCTGGTTCCGTAACTCGAGGACTGCCTCGTCCGGGACGGCGTGGAAGTCGATCTCCATTTCGTCGCCGCGGATGGCACGGCAGTGCTTCATCAGCAACCGCCTGATGTGATCGGGAAGTTCCGACGCCAGCTTCCCCAGGTCGGCCTGCAGCAGGTCCCTCTCGCCCCGCGACGCCTTCTTGCTCCTCTTCTTGGCCGGAGGTTCCTCGGATCGTGGCACCGGCACGGCGGCCGCCTTCTTGAGGAGGCGATGGACCGCGGCGAGTTCTGCCTGGAACCGCTGCCGAACAGCCTCCCGAGCGCGCTCCGGGCCGACCGTCTCCGTCGCGGCGTCGAGTGACTTACGCTTCCGGCTGCCGATCTCCGTGAGGGCCGAGAGGATGTGGGATGGTGATTGACTGATTGGGAGGGAGATGAGGATGGAAGCGCGAATCAACAACGAAGGGCACGGCGCCCATTTATGAGGAAGCAATGATCAGCTGACGCGCTCTCGCTGGGCGTTCATGTTTGGTGGACTTGAACTCGAACTCCGATTCTCGGAGGGTAGAGGGCGCTCGTTTTAGTCCGTTTTGTACACTCGCTCCGTCGCTCGTCTTTGAACTCCATGGGCAAAACGGAATAAAAAAGGAGTAGTCGATCGAATTGCTGTCTCCCTGCTAATCCATGTCAAGGTTCAAACGAAAAAATACAAAAACAATGCGGTGAGCGTGGATCGAACACGCGACCTTCAGATCTTCAGTCTGACGCTCTCCCAACTGAGCTATCCCCGCTACATGTACTATTTTGGCACCCTGGCCATTAGAAACTTAGTTTGCTTCCATTCTCTTAACAAATAATGTTGATTCGGTGTTGCAAATTTTTGTATTTGTTTCCTATAACCTTGATCAAACTTTAAAAAGTTTGACTTAAGATAAAAGGTAAAAAAAAACCTAAGAGAGTATTGCTAGACCTTGGTCCTAAATCAGCCAACATAATATCTCCAACCGAGTAATAAACGACCTTTAAGATTCTTGCACTTCAAGTAGTACGGCCAGTAAGTAGTCGCTACGCTTGGAGAGCTAGAAGCGCCAAGTTAAAGCTCTTTATATCTCTAAAACTTTTTATGTCTAGTTATCGTAACCCAAAATACCCAGTCAGTTTCCTGTTTTCCTTGCTTCCACCCCCACTAGAAACTTCTTATCATGGAACTAATGTGCTCGCACAACCTTCTCGGGATCTTAAAGCACAACACACAAAGTTTTGGTATAACTTGAGTGACCAACTTTACTGGAACTCCTTTGCCTAATGCTCCATCCATTCTTGAACATCTTTTAAGATTACATCCTTGATAATACTTAAAGGCCTCATTTTTTTGACTTTTCAATATCCGTTGGCATTACTAGGTGCTTCTCTATGAGGAATCCAGTAGATAAGTCGAAGAAATGTTTATATTAAAAGGGACATATTCCGAAACTCGGTTACCAAAATGTGTGGATGCTTTGCTAAGATTTATCCTTAGCCCCAAAGCTTGAAAATAAGATTGTAAATCATCCTTAACCTCACCGGTTGCACCACCGGTATTTTCCTTGAAGAAATCAAGTTATCATATGTAAGAAGATTATTTACTGGAGGTGCACTGGGCACCACCTGGATGTCCACTAATTTTGTCTAAATTTACACGCTCCTCAACGCGCAAGACACATCTTCAGATGCTAACAAAAAATGTGATATAGGGTATTGTTAACACGTGACTAGACCGGTTAGTAAGTCGGGGTATATATTGAAAAACACGACTCGTGTCTTTAAGTGCTTTAGAGATTTCCATAGTATGATTAGTACCCGATAAAGTGCTTTTATCAAAATACTCCATACCAACAATTGATTCAATGAATATTTCTCATAACATGCTTATATAAAGGAAATTAGCGCCGACAATGGCACCGAACATGTGAACAACAGGTCCGATGAGTATTCGTCAAACTTTCTTATTATTCGCCTATATAACTCTGAATAGAATAGCTCCGACAACTTCCTTGTGTGATTTCGATATACCTGACAATACTTTGGGCCAGGCCGGGCTTCGGGACAGAGTTAAAAAAAACCTGACGCGAAAAATCTAGGTCCAAACCCAACTTGATTGTCGCTCAACAGAAATCGGGTACAAACAAAAAAAAAAAAAAACTAGACCTAAATCACGTATTTGGAAGCCCGAACTCGGCTCGGGCAGCCCGACCGTTGGACCCGAAATTCATAACTGAATCTGACCCGACGAACAAGCCCGGACCCATATGTTCGGGCCCGACCGGGCCGCCCAATGCCCAGGGCCGAGGAGGAACCATCTCACGATAGCGACCACACGGTCCCAAAGGTGTCAGCGGCTCACAAGTCACAAGCGGGGTCCACCCCGCTTCCCGTGGGCCACTTTCCGGGATTCCTGCTCTGCTTCTCCTCTCTAGTCTCTACTCACATTGTTTTTTCTCTGCCTGTGCCTGCACACGCTCGGCGCATCCTGCTCCTCCACTCTCCATAATTGCCCTTGGCCGCTGGTGGTTGGACTAGACTCCGTCCGTCGCCGCCTCCCTCTCCCCCACTCACCGTCCCTCGCAGCCGCCCGGCCTCCACCTCGCCGCCGGCGAGCCATGGAGCGGCGATCCAGCACCCGCTTCTCGCCCACCGAGGTACGGCGCCCTTTCCCCGCCTCCTCGACTCCCTGATGCAGCGAGGGTGCTCTGCTCTCTGGCGCGTACTGCCACTCCCTCCGTACTGGCCGTACTTTAGGCGCCGGAGGAGACATGAGCTCTCTTTGATTCAATCGGAAGTAGATGCTCACAGCTTGATGCGATCCGGCCGCTTAGATGCTGCCCCCATTGCGTGCGTTCTTGGGTGCGGCGGTGGTCTTTCTTGGGTTTTGATCATGCTGCCCTCGGTGCATTAATGTTGATCCTTCTTCCTTCCTATTGTGATTGTCCCTGCTCTAGCTGCACGATACCGTGTACTTCGGTGCCACATTGGTGGACAGAGTGGTCTCTGATGAATGGGTCACTAGGGTTTGGTTTGGTTTGTCAGGCGTGATTCCCAAATGGTCGGAGCAAATGTTGGTGCTGAACTTCAGGTGATCAGTCCACCAAACACTGGCAATGGAGTTGTTGGTACATTGCGTTATTCGATTCTGTAGATAGCAAATGAGTCGTTTGATTTTAGGACAACATTGGAATGTGATAAAACTGGCTGAGGTGATTCCAATCGTTTTTTATTAGCACGGAACATCTCGCTCGAGTGTTAAACTGGGCCTATCTGTAAATGGACATCGACAGCTTATTTTTTCCCCCTTCGTTGTCCTGTATACTATGTGAATATGTGATAGCACATTGGTTGCATTTGGTACTTTCATGAGGTTAGAGAATCCATCATTCACCGGCCGAGCAGTGAAAATTATCTAGCACGGCTCGATTTGGATTGGAAAAACTTCTTTTTTTGCAGGAATTGAAAAAGATTTCTTGACATTCCTCTTCTACTACGTGTACTAATAAGAGCAACAAACATGAAAATCATCTTTTGCTCCTGATTAGAAAACCATTCAAGCTGTTCCTAAATAGCTCCCTTCAAAACGATTTCAAGTTATTTGACACAAGGCAGCAAAACCTTGCGAGTGCATCTTTTTACTTGTATTGGTTATCCATTTTAGAATAAGGGCATAGTGCTATCATAAAGTTCTTCGTAGTTCGGTTTACCCAGATTGAGAGTTTGTTATGGGTCCTCTAAAGAAGAGAATGTTACTACTGTGCAAGGAGTTACTGTTGTGCTATGTTCCATTTATGATACCTCAGGCGCTGCGTCCAAGCTGCATACCGGGTTTGAAAAGCGGCATGGCTTCAGTACATGCCGGAGCATTATTGGAGTGTTTGGTTTGTTATGTAACTTAAAACTACTACCTGGATGTCACACATTCCTATTATATTTTCGAGTCTGGTCTTGATGATTGTAAAGCGTAAACAAAGAATATAGCTATAGCAGCACGTTGGTATTTTGGGAACTGGTCAATAGCCATTTTGCTTATCATGATTTGCCTGTTACCTGTCTTTTTCACTATTTTTAATGCTAGCGATTACTAATTAGAAGTACTTCTTGGTACAGATTGCAAGGATGGAAAAGTTGGTTTCAGGAAGAAAAGATAAAGTCTTGGATGATAATTTCTGTGAGAAGCTTGCTGAAGAATTTAAGTGAGTGCTGGACTGCTAGGCTGTGAATTATGATGCAGTGTTATTGATTCTTGTACATCAATTGCAATTTTTGGGAGAAACTAATAGGAGGATCAAAGTGAATTATTTGTTCTTTCTAAGCATGGCATGACTGTATTTACAAAGGGTGATCCAAAGTCAGCCTTATATCTGTGAAGCATACTTAGATATAATTGTTTATAAGTGACACTTGTGATAATTGATCTCATTTTCTGCTCCCGTGTGCAGTCGTTCTGCAGCTCGAACCGGAAGTAGAGCACTACAGGCTACACAGGTGACAATGTCGTTTTGCACTGTCCATGTTTCACCATGTGAGTTCATATGACATATCTTTCAACAGGTTCGAGGATGGTTCCTTGATAAGCTCCCAGCATCAACTACACCTACCAAACCTACTTGCTTGCCTACTACTTCTGAAGAAAAGACTACCTCAGAAGCACATGTGTTAGTTTCTGAGATAAATGCTTCCCCTTCTGAAGAAAAGACTTTAGCATCAGAGGCTCATGTGTTAGTTTCTGAACTAAAGGCTGAGCCTTCTGAAGAAAAAGTTTTAGCTCTTGATACAAGTATTTCAAACAATGAGGATGCACTTTCCCCGGATTTACTGAAAGGTTGTCCCAAGTATTAGTCTCTTAGAACTTATCCTTCGTGCTTGTACGGATTTACCATTTACTAATTTATTATGCGCTGGTTTCTTTTCAGAGAGTATAGATAAGGTTCCTGAACTTGAAGACCTGCAGTTTGAGGCTAGGTCATCAAAGGATTCTGCATGGTGAGGATTCTCTTACTTGCGACAATCTGTAACTTTTTATAAGGCGTTTGGATAAGGTAAAATAGCTTCACAGGACGTCTTATATACTGTTACAGAGGGAGTACAAGCCAACTCTGAATAGTCTGAATTTTGCTTTAATAATTCTAGATAATGAGCATGCGAGTTGATCATAACAATTTGTATCTGTCTCTCTTGATAATGCTAGTATAATGTGTTAATGACTGTAGTGGTCCGAGACATCATTGTCAATGGTACCTGGATGACTTATATCCTTTGGTTCTGGCTGTCTGATCTTGCACTTCCATAATGTTATTAGCGTTATTGCCATGGAGTAGGAATCTTAATCGCTGTAATTATACCCTGAAAAGGTGTGCCCACATGCTTTGGTTGGGTATCAAGTTTTTATCTTTTGTTTCTTTGGCAGCAACACTAAATTTCATATCAATTTATGGTATGCAGGTACGACATTGCTGTATTTTTGGCACACCGGAAGACAAGTTCAGGCGAAGTTGTAAGGATAATAATTAACTTCGTCGTATATAAGAGCATTTTCTTTGTTACACCCATGACTTGTTTAATTGCTGAGTAGGGAATCGTCTGTTATCATGTGTTGTGGTTTCATCACGAGATTTTCTCAGCCATGCCATTTCTTTGGATGAAGAATGAATGCCAAGGATAATGCACTTCGTTGCTTATCTTTTTGCTGTTATTTGTACAATAGTAACTTACGTTCTTGTGTGTTTTCTATGTAACGAACTATTTCTACATTGATGTTTGTCTATGTGATCCAATATTTCTACATTGCTCTTCCTTCCAATATACTCCGTATCTACATTGCTATTCCCCAATGTAACCCAACATTTCTGCATTGCTGTTGTAGGAAGTCCGGGTGAGGTTTAATGGATTTGGGGCTGAAGAGGATGAGTGGATAAATGTCAGGACGGCTATCCGCCAGCAATCCATTCCGCTGGAGTCCTCGGAATGCCGAACCATTGTCAAAGGAGATCTTGTCCTGTGCTTCAAGGTGCGTGGGTAACGGCAAACCGTGAGTAGCATTTCACAAGATCTGATACTATCGCCATACCCCCTCCCTCTCAACTTATTTGTTTTCTTGTTGCAATTTGTATGGCAGGAGAGCAATGATGATGCATTGCATTTTGATGCACATGTTCTGGATATCCAGAGGAAACAGCATGATATAAGGGGATGCAGATGCGTGTTCCGCGTTGAATATGTTCATGATCAGAGTCAGGTATTTTTCATATTGCTCTTCTCTCTCAGTTATAAATTTCAATGCTCGTACATAGACCAACTGTGGTCTGATCTTGTGAGACTTGATTTTTTCTTCTCCAGGAGACGGTGAACCTGAAGAGACTGTCCCGGCGCCCGAAATACCTCTGATGGCTTCTGCTATCGAGGATCTTGCTCCTGCTATCTGCGCTTATGGAACTGACTGGGAGCCTCATATCTATTGAGAGAATTTAGACTAAACTCTAGTTGTTTCTTATTGATGAGGTGTGTATAGTAACCACCCGGCAGAACACTTAAGCCCTCTGAGGCACTTAGCTGTTGTAACGGCTATGAGTAGGGCTCCTCCCAGACAGGCATTTTTTTGCACGTACACTCTGAGAAAGTTGGTGCCTAACTGGGCAGAGTCGGATTAAACCATTGTGTTGGGATCGAAATACCATTTGACCTTTGCAGTTCTGAAGCTCTTGCGATTTGCTTTCTGCATTTCAACAGCTTGTTTGTTTATCCCTACATACTTTTCTCTTGCTTGCTTATTTGTATCGATCAGTGTGACAAACCTCTGCATTTCAATTCGTATAAATAAAGAAAAAAATTAATTCAAGAGGAAAGCCCGTCTAGCTCAGTTGGTAGAGCGCAAGGCTCTTAACCTTGTGGTTGTGGGTTCGAGCCCCACGGTGGGCGTAGCTTAGTTGTTGCACTTTTTCATCCTTATTTTTTAGGGAATTCACATCGTAGTTCGAGCCCCACGGTGGGCGTACCTTAGTTGTTGCATTTTTTCATCCTTATATTTTTTTTTGTTGAGAAATTCATCTGGATAGAAAGGAAAAGGGCTCGAGCACATAGTTAGCGTTCTACGACTTTTATTATACGAGAATAGTGTCACTTGATATTTTCAAATTCACATCATAGATTTTATCTTCGAATCTAATGTTTCTTTTATTTCCTTACTTTTAAAAGAATGAATTCCATCTTTTGCAGCTTAGCATATGTGCCGCCAATTACACTGTCTTATCGATGTTTTTCTAGATTAATAATCCCTTCCGATGATTTCTAAATTAAGAATTTTTAGATCAATTTTTTTCCTTTAATAATTTTAGCCGGTTGTGTCAAATGAGGCCTGCTTGTCAGGATGGCGTGGCACACTTTTTTATATGAAAAGTAGTATTAATTAGTGTTGATTTCTTTCATTAAGGGAATAAACGAGCACAAATGACTCAAAAAAAGAGAGGAGGAAGCAACTCAACCTCACTATGAGAAGAGAACAATACACACACACCATGATCTTAATGGCAAAGAGGGGATACAACGTCGACATCAAGATCATGATGCATGGATGTGGGTTGTGGATCTCGATGGAGAAGGTGACAGCCGGCGGCACATGCAACATCACTCAAATATGTATTCCCTAATCTTGATAATCTCTAATTGGTCAAATTATCAACCACTCCAATTTGTATACCAGCAAAACAATTAGAAAGAAAATCTTCTGTTTGTACTAATGTAATTACCAGGCTATTTCTGCAATTACAAAGATTTTTTTAGGGCGTTAAAGAAGAATGCAGCAATATGACAAGATGGATGGGAGAAACCGAAAGAAGGATACTGCAGACTGAACGTGGAGAAGGATATTGCAAACTGAATGGACGCCGCTTTCATTGCTGAATCATGTACAGGAGCTACTTGTGCTGTTATACGTGATGATAAGGGTTCCTTTATGGCATGCAGTAGCTGTAGCATCGGTTCAGTATCGGATGCAACAATGACCGAGGCGAAGGCATTGCGAGATGGTCTGCTGCTTGCTAAAACATCTTTTATTTACGAATGTAGAGGGAGTAATAGGTTAGCTCACATGTTGGCTTATAAGGCGGAGGGACCCATTTTTGTTTGGATGGAGGATTCGCCGGATTATATTTTTGAGCTTCTTACGAACCATGTAACCCTATTTGACAATCAATGAAGGCCACAGAAGAGTCCTGCTGTTTTCTCCACACACAGAAAAAAAGTACTATTTAAAATCACCTTCTGTCTAAAAAAAGTAATTAATCACCAGTAGTCTTGGTAGTAAAAATAACCTCAGATTTTACAGTTACCGTTCTTGCCCGTCTAGCTCAGTTGGTAGAGCGCAAGGCTCTTAACCTTGTGGTCGTGGGTTCGAGCCCCACGGTGGGCGATCCGTGTTTTTAGTTTCTTTCGATATGAAGATACAGCAACATGTTGCTCCCTCGATTTATGCAATTTATTTATTTGGCGACAGTTTATTTAAACAAATGTGTACAATCTCCCAGAAATGGACCTCAAACGATGGACCAGAGCTTCGCCTTGATAGGCACCGGAAGCATGGTTTTATGAAAGGCACAGCATGATTCTGTATTGAACCCAAGGTCGTGCCAAGTTTTCTTCCAGATGATCCACAGAGTGGAGAAGAGCCCACGGTGGAAACTTTGCTGCCGGATGGATGCGTAGATGAATACAGTATGTTCAAGCGGTGGAAAACTATCATCTCTATCTGAATAATATTGCAGGCGTCCAGTTCCAGTCGCCTGCATGCAGTATGACTGTATGAGCACTTCGGTCATGAAAAGTCGAGACATATATGCAGCCTGAGATGTCGAGAGCACATATATGCTTTCCTTAATCAGGTAAAGCAGTGGTGTAGGCTAGCTTGTGATAAAGCTGTTGCTCTACATCCTCTTTCAATAATCTCCAAGCACAGTCAGTGACAAGGGCTTTATTTGTTATCAGATTTATTAGTACTATCTCTAGATTTGCTTAGCTCAAAGCTTTTGGAACTTTATTTTGCCCCCTTGCGTCTGGACCTTTCTGTGCTTGCTTACTTCAGTTGCCTTACTTACTTGCTGTCTTTTTCTTCTCTTACAGAGGATATGTATTTTGCTGTACTTCTTGAAACATACCTGGCACTCACTCACCAGCATTTCTATGATTTTACTCAAAATTCTGTGAGACAGAATGTACAGACATGTGGATCCAGGTGGCACATCAGAATATCCATACACATTTAGTGTTTTAGATACTACATCGGCTGGACAACCAGACATACAGTTGCTGTTTGATGTATCTTTCATTTCCTTCCATAACAAATGGTTGCCAGCCAGACACGACTCACGCATATCCAGTCCATCAGTGCACCTACAGCGGCATGTGAAAACGATTGGCCTCCAATCATTTGCACGCTGACACTAGTTAGAGCTCTCAATACACTGAGTACCATATAAAATGGATGCTGGCTGCCGCTGCCAACTAGTGTTTCCAGGTTGATGCATTTCTGGCAGGTAGATATACTTTTTTTTGTACTAGAATGTATAGCGTCCATAAAATTTGCTGGACTTGGTTTCGAAGATGTGCATTATGACTAGAATTTGACATTGTATATGGTGAGATGGTTTCAAATGAGGTCGCCAAAATAGACCAGACCAATATATAGACAAAGATAACGAGAAAGAAATCTCGTAAAGAAAAAAAACACGGGAAAGACTGTTGGGGCATGAGTGGCACAAAGCAGAGAGAAAATATACCGGATAAACCTTAATGGTGAGTTTGGGACTGAATTATTTTTTAATTATTCCAAGAACTGTGATTTAAAAAAATACAATGGGTTTAATGCTACATGTTTGACTTTATAAAAAATTGTAGCTTTATATATTTCAATATTTAACAAACAACACTAATTTTTGAAGTATATAAAAAAGAGGTCCCGACCTATCTTTTCAACAGTGAAGTATTGATTTGCTAGTCATGCAAATATGAGATTTTCTAAAATAATATTTTTTTAAAATTTCTTTAAAAATAGCACACGTTTTAAGTAAATTTAAATAATAACACAGTGCTTTCGGCAAGGGCTGGGCCTAACCCCGCTTTCGTCTTGGCCGCTGAGGAAAGCTGACCTGACACACATGCACGTACATACCCAAACATCTTCGTGCACCTACATTTTTCTTTCTAATTTTTTTAATTTAAACAAAATTTGTTCAACCGTGTCTCGGTTCGAGATAAAATATATATGAAATATATGCACATTGAGGACTAGGTTCCATTCCTGCAATCGGTTTCGAGTTTGGTCGCCTCAAACTTCTTAATTTTGAATCAATTCGCATAATTATTACTCAGTCGACCCTTTGAGATTTCTTTCACGAGTAGATGTATCTCATCCTTCTCCACACCTTTTATGTTGTAACGTATTTATGTTTTTTCCCAAGTACATATCCTTTTTTCTAACCTTTTCTATAGATGATACATAAAATATCAATACATTCATCGAAACAAAACAGTTACAATGTAAAAGTTGTGGAAAAGAGTGAGATTCATCTACTCGTGAAAGGAAATTTTGAACGCCGTCTAAGTGCGACGAATTTGACAAAAATCAGACAATTAATTGCGATTCAAAATTAAGAAGTTAGAGGCTAACAAACTTAAAATCGATCACGGGAATAGATGTTTGAGCCTGCTCTGTTTTTGAGTACTCTCTTCGTTTTTAATATAAGATGTTTGAGACTTTTGCCACATGTACATGTCCAAACTTGTATCTAGACATGTTTTAGCGTCCATGTTCACTTATTTTGATGTGTATCTAGACAATATGTGTAATAGGTACTTATCGGCTTCGTCATGACCGAGGTTGTATTATTTTTATAAATTTCTTAAAATCATTTATTACTCTAATTTGTTAAAAATATATTTATTAAAAAAGATAGCCGGTTAAGGGTCTGTTAGAGATGTGGAAACCGCACGCCTGAAAACGACACCCTCTCTCGCCGACCTTTTCCTTCTGTTTGTCGCGTTGAGAACAGAACACTTCTGCGGTAGTACATGCGAATTCGGTCCATCAGACAGCTCGGCAGGCAGACGCGTCTTGGAAGGACCTGATCTATGCAATTACTAGGCGACAACTGGTACTCGTACTCCTACCAAAGTCTTTTGCTTAGCCTTAACACGCACGATAACGGTACCACTAATGGAGATGGCTCTACAGGAAGAGATCACTACCACTAGGAGTGTTTTGCAGTGGTTACTCTCACAACGTACACCAGGACAATGCATGTTCCTACCTACATATACATCATGCCAAATGTGCATGATATGAGTAACATATCCGCAAGGCCTTATTTATTAGAGTGAAATTTGACAAAAATAACCCTTTGAGCAAAGTTCAGCAAAAAATAACCCCTTTTCAAAACTATTTCAAAATCTAACCCTTTTTGGTAGCGTCCAACGCCACGGCGCTACCCTCTGTGCGGTAGCGCCACAGGCTGGATCGCTACCGTCGTGCCAGCGTGGCATCGCGGGGCCCGCGTGGCCGAAGTGTAGCGCCACGAGCCACGGCGCTACCCTTCAGAGGGTAGCGGCTTGTGGTGTGGCGCTACCCTCCCGCACCCGAACTCGCTGTGTGCCTTACCTCTTCGCGAGTAAGTCGTATCCATAGCAGAAACAGAACCGAGCGCTGCTCTGTGTCTCCAATGGCGGCCGCCCTTCTCTCTCCCCCATCCTAAATCCCCACCAAATCCCCACGGATTCGAAGGAGATCTTCGAGGCAATCGTCCCCAGCTCCTTCCCCCAGGTATTCTCTTTCTCTGCTCTCAATTTCATCCATAGGAGTTGTCACATTTGCTCTATTTTTGCTATAGTTGGTGAAACCCTAGTTCATGGGTGATTCGGAATTAGGGGTACTGTAGGTGTTTGCCTTTGAGATTTGTGAGGGGGAAATCGTTTCCCAATACGTGTAGGTGCTGTTGCTTTTTTGTTGTTGATTAATTTCTGCTAGTTCGGTTCATGAAACCCTAGTTCATATTTGGTTGACTGTAGGTGATACTATTGCTATTGCTATGACTGTAGGTGAAACCCTAGTTCATATTGCTTGAATTTTGCTGGTGTAGGGGAAACCCTAGTTCATGCTTGATTTTTGTTAGTATGTTGTTGCCACACATGCTGTAGGTGAAACTCTAGTTCATATATGTATGTTGTTGACACACATGCTAATTTTAGGATTTCTACATATGGGCTACATCTTACTACTATATTTTTTTTTGTAAATGCTTAGGATGGAACTACTTGATGAGGCATATGACCGAGTGCATCGTGCACGGTTCATTGCGGAAGGGAGTAAGGTAATACATTTTGTCACTTGACTTGTGAAATTTTTGTCACTTTTAACACTTATTTTTCTTGACATCTATTCTATTACTTAACTTGTGGTAATTTTTTGTAGGTTTTTAAACCTCTTCGTCTTCGGTCTCATGAGGTATCAGACCCCACGAAGATGCGATATGACGAGAGGTATACCCCGTACATCCACAGGCTGCGGCTGCTTCCCTTCATCCAGCTTGTCACCCGGTCAACGGTGAACATGAACCCTTCCGCTATCACTGCTCTCGTTGATCGTTGGAGGCCGGAGACGCACACTTTTCACCTCCCCACCGGGGAGATGACCGTGACTCTCCAAGACTCGTCGATGATCCTGGGGCTCCCTATTGATGGAAAGCCGGTGTGTTTTGGCACATCTTCAGAAAATTGGCGTGCTAATATGGAAGCACTTATTGGGAGGTCACCTACACCGAATCCGGACCCAAAGTTGAACAGAACCCCCGCCGGAGCGACCTTTGATTGGGTCGCCCACACCTTTGGTACACCACCGGCCGCCGATGCCGATGATATTGTGGTTCAGATGTATGCCCGTGCGTACGTGTGGTACGTGATCTCGCGTGCACTGTTTGCTGATGGCAGTGGAAGGACAGCACCGTGGATGTGGCTCAAGGCGTTAAGCGGTTGGGACACAAATTGGAGTTGGGGTTCTGCTGCATTGGCATACTTGTACCGTCAGGTAATAAATTGGGTTTGTTTTTGCGTTTAGCATCTCATCCAGACATTTCTTATTGTAATGTGTTTGCCTCTACTTGCAGCTGGACGATGCGTGTCGCCGGGGCGACGGTCAGTCCGGGATAGGTGGCCCGCTACTCCTACTTTCTGTCTGGATGTGGGAGCACTTCTCCGTTGGACGGCCCACTGTCCGGCAGTACCAACCTTGGGACGATCACGATGATGTGCATCGTACGGCTACTTGGGCGTACAAGGGGGACGTGGTTGACCCGTTCTATGGCGACGCGGAAAAGGAGTACTAGAGGTACACGAACGAATTCGACGCGCTAACGCCCGAGCAGGTAATAGTAGTCTTCTTTTAGTTAACTCTTTCTTTCGTCGAGTTTTCACTCTAAATTTACCCCACTATATGTTGTAGGTGACATGGGATCCATATGGTCATGGCCGTTCATTGGGATACAACTCCGAGTTCCCTCTGAACCCAATATGCATGGTGGAACAACATCTTTGGTTGTTGCGGGCGCCGCTTATATGCTTGTACGCAGTTGAGCTCCACTTGCCGCATCGAGTGATGACCCAATTTGCGCTATTTCAGAGTACACCGCCTGAGTGGCAGGACACGAAGTTAAAGCTTCACAAGTGAGATATCATCTTTTACCTGTGTAACCGTTCTCTTTTTATTGAAGATGCTAATATTGTTGCAATTTTGTTTGGAAGATTGGACCGCAAGAGGTAGAAGAAGGTTTTTAAGTGGGATGAGGATCACAAGAAGTACATCAAAAGGTGGCATGTGGCGTTGGCGGCGGCAAACGAGGAACCGAAACTTCTATCTAATCTTCCACAATATGACCAAGGTGCTTTCGACAACTATCTTGCTTGGTTCCTTGGTAGCACACGTGTACAGCTTTGTCCGCCGGCTTTCGATTCGACCATACTGGAAGATCCAAGTGGTGTTGACAATTTTCGGAAGCTTGAGTACAATCATGACGTCAGAGAGGGCTACCGAACCAAGTTTGCTCCATTGCTGAACTTTTTGGTAATACAATCCTCTTGTACCTCACATCATCATAATTTGAGTTTGTGTTCTGACATTACTATATTTTTGTAGCGCACCAATATCTCGCAGCAAGCCGATGAGGCCGAGGAAGCAGCCGCTTGCCCTCATACCAAGAAGGGCGACAGTGCCGTTAGAGAGTTTGCGAAGGTAAGCCGACATTGTGCCGTCATATATTGCATTTATGTCAAATGTTCTTGATACACATACGTTGCATGAATGTCACAGCGAAGCGCCCAGCGGATGCGCTCACTAGCTCTACTACTTGGTTGTCGTACCACCGATGACACCGTGCCGACTCAGCCGACGTCGTACTCCACACCGCTACGTCATGGTGGTGCCTCTAGCTCCAACCCGCAATATGACGAGGTATGGTATTTCTCTAGCTTCGTGCATACACCAAAGTCGTGTCTTCCCTATGTAACCACATCCATTTGTGTTGTTTTAGATCCCCGACGACATGACCTTGGAGGAGTTTCAAGAGAGCCAGAGCCAGAGGCGCTCGTTCAACCTAAGGTCGAGGCACGAGTTCATCCGGTTCACGCCCAGCCAGTGGGCTCAGCAACGGAAGGGCAAAGAGGCTGCTGCGTCCTCGGAGGAGTCCGAGCAGCCGGAAGCTGAGTCCGAGGAGTCCGAGCAGCCGAAAGCTGAGTCCGAGGAGTCCGAGCTGCCGGAAGCTGAGTCCGACCGTGCCGAGATTGAGTCCGAGGAGGAGCCACCCCCGAGACCGCAGAAGCTTCCCCTAAGGAGGCCCAACATGAAGAATGCCTCGAACGCCCACGTGCCATTTGAGGAGGACAACGAGCCCGTGAGGAGGAGGCCTAGAATGAAGAATGCCTCCAACGCGCCGGTGCCCAACTCGGCATTGCGGAGGCTGAGGAACGATGGGGAGGAGGAGCCTATGCTAGCTCGTCGGACGAGGAGGGGAAGGAAGTAGATGTCGTCATGCGGTTATTATGGTGTTATGGTGTTGTAGCCGTGATGGTGTTGTAGCCGTGATGCACTTCTCGATTTAGTCGTTATCTCCTGATGCACTTATGGATAGCTGTGTGATGTCGTGATGCACTTGGAGGATTTAAGTGTGATGTACTCATAGGCTTATGGATGTTATATATGTTGCTTTGCCTACTGTTATATATATGTTGCCTGCTGTCATATAGGTTGCTTTGCCTACTGTTTTGCCGCTGTATCATCTGGTAGAAAAGGGTAGCACCCCACGCCGTGGCGCTACCCTCTATAGGGTAGCGCCCTAGTCCGTGGCGCTATCCTCTAGAGGGTAGCACCCTAAACCACGGCGCTACCCTCCTAACTTAGCCGTTTTCGTCGAGAGGGCAAGAACCACTGCTCTGTAACATTTTCGTAAAGAGGGTAGCACCCTAGCCCGTGGCGCTACCCTCTACATGGTAGCACCCTAGAGCGTGGCGCTACCCTCCCGACTTAGCCGTTTTCGTCGAAAGGGCCAAAACCAACGCTCTGTAACATCTTCGTAAACAGGGTAGCACCCCACGGCGTGGCGCTACCCTCTATAGGGTAGCACCCTACGCCTTGGCGCTACCCTCTAGAGGGTAGCACCCTACGCCACGGCGCTACCCTCCCGACTTAGCCGTTTTCGTCGAGAGAGCAAGAAACATCGCTCTGTAACATTTTCGTAAAGAGGGTAGCACCCTAGCCCGTGGCGCTACCCTCTAGAGGGTAGCACCCTACGCCACGGCGCTACCCTCCCGACTTAGCCGTTTTCGTCGAGAGAGCAAGAAACATCGCTCTGTAACATTTTCGTAAAGAGGGTAGCACCCTAGCCCGTGGCGCTACCCTCTAGAGGGTAGCACCCTACGCCACGGCGCTACCCTCCCGACTTAGCCGTTTTCGTCGAAAGCGCCAAAACCAACGCTCTGTAACATCTTCGTAAAGAGGGTAGCACCCCACGCCGTGGCGCTACCCTCTACAGGGTAGCACCCTAGCCCGTGGCGCTACCCTCTTGGCAGTTAGTCGACAAATAAAAACAACGTCACAGTGCAACATAATCGAGCACACACAGATAGCACAATAAAGCACAGATATTAAACAGGTTCACACAAAGTACCGGTTCACGATATTACATGGTTCCGACCAAATCCACCAAATGCACCGAATTACATGGTTCAAAACAAATGCACCAAGTCCACAATCTCTAAGACATAGATGTTGGAGACTCTATTGAGTCCAACGCGGATACTTGTGTTTTCCCGATGCTTCATCCTCCATAGCACGGCGAGCTATTCCACGTTTGACTTCCCTCTCGGCCTCACGAGCCTTGGCCTCTTCACGCTTCTTTTTTGCTTTCTCCTTACGTTCCTTCTCCTTCCTCAACCTCAACTTCTCCTCCCTCTCCTTATCTTTTTCCCTCTCCCGCATGCGTCGTTCTTCAGTCTCTCGCGCCCATTCGACCTCGTTCTTGAAGTAGCTATCTTGGACCAAGTCTATCCATTTGAAATAGAGACAAAGGGGCGGCGGTGACTATAAAAGAGACAATAGCCATTAGCAATTATTATACAAATATACTTAAAATTTGCATGCATAAGGAGGAGACATACTTTAGGACGGTCATAAGCAGACTTGGGTTCTTCCTTGTCCCTACAATAGTTGGGACACAACCAAAACCTTCGTCCTCTAGTCTCATCCCAATCATCTGACTGCTTGGCCTTGCAAATGTCTTGGCAAAAACACTTCGGTGCCTCCTCCTTGGGGTCGATAGTCGCCACCCTCCATGCCCACGGCCTCTCCATCCAGTTCGAGGACCCCATACCTACAAAATAAAGCAAAATTGATGTTAGCATGCTAATTTGTAGCCATGTAATAAATAAAAGACAAAAACCAAATAATTTGTAGTCATACCAATCATCTACGGTTACCACCTCTACGCCTTGAACCGCTACCCCCTCTAAGCTCATCGAGCATTCGAACTCGTCTACCCCCATATTGGCTTGTGCTACGACCACCACCACCACCACCCATACCACTACCACCACGGCTACCACCCCTACCACCAACACCACCACCACCAACACCCATACTACCACCACCACGGCTACCACCCCCACCACCACCACCCATACCACCCCCACCACCACCACCACTACGGCTACCACCCCCACCACCACCACCACCCCAACTACTACCACCACCTCCCCCACCACCACCACCACCACCACCACCACCAACACCCATACTACTACCACCATGGCTACCACCCCCACCACCACCACCACCCCAACTACTACCACCACCTCCCCCACCACCACCACCCCCATCACCCCCACCGCCACCGTTTTGGCTACTACCATGGTGAGTTCTGTTACGTCCGCCACCGCCTCTACCACCACCTCCCCCGCCACCACGACTAGTGCTTCCATCGTTGCCCTTAGATTTCTTGTTTTGGCTACACCCTCTAGTGTTGTGCCCAACATCATTGCAATCTCCACAACGACCACTCGCACGAGGCTCTTGAAAATGTTGGTTGCCCCATTCTCTAAGGCCTCCCGCACCCCATGCGTCCATGTCATTTCGGAAGCGCTTTGTCTTCCGTCTTCCCCGTTTCGTCACTTTCAATGCTGGATCAGGCCACAGTTGAATGCCATGATATTCAGGCCATAGCGATTGGTCGAAATAAGGCTCAAATCGCTCCGCCCATGTATCCCTTGTAGCCTCGATCGAGTACTCAGACACCCTCACTGGATCAGTGTATCCAACTTTCCGAACGTGTGCCGCCGTCCGCAAGTGTGAGCATGGGAGATGAAGCAACTGAGGCCTCTGGCATGAGCACAAACATTGCTTAAGTAAAACTTTGCACGCCCGCCCTCCATGTTGCACACCACCTAACGTGGTGCCTCCTGGCTCGTTGACTTGGTAAATCCACTCATTTTGGTCAAAACACTGAGCCGTATTGGATTCCGCTTTTCTAGACTGGTACAACATCCATTTGTCAACTTCGGGTGGATAGTTATACTTCTTCTTATCCTTGTTCCTCCCTTCAATCTGATCGTCTGTTTTCTCACTGTATTTCTGGAAATACTCATTCAACTTGTCAAATGTATATTGCACGATTGCTGTCACAGGCAACGCACGGACACCCTTGAGCACATTGTTGAAACACTCTGCCATGTTCCTTGTCATGTCACCGTACCTCCTCCCGTCTGGGTCAAATGCTCTAGCCCACTTGTGTCTCAGTGACTCGTGCCTATGCAAGAACTCTTGACCCCCAGCTGATGTCGTAAGCGTGAGCAGTCGGTTGTACAATCTCGCAAAATGTCGCTCGGTGAAAGCAAGACAACAATCTTTTAGATCATCAGACAACTCCTTATTCCCACATGCCCTATAGAAGTTGGACACAAAATGCCTCATACACCATCGATGATGTACTGGAGCATGCCCGGGAATATCTATCTCCACCGCGTTGAGTATGCCTTGGTGACGGTCCGAGATGACACAAACTTCTCTTTGAGCCTCGAATACCATGGTTCTCAATAGCCCCATGAACCACTCCCAATTGTCATTGTTCTCCGCCGTCACCAAAGCAAAGGCCAATGGCAACAACCGGTCGTTGGCATCATGAGCTACAGCAATCAAAAGTGTGCCCCTGAATTGACCGGTCAAGAATGTGCCATCCACTGAGACAACCGGCCTACAATGTTTAAATGCCCTTATGCATTGCCCGAAAGCCCAGAAAGCACGGCCAAAAACACGGACGGTTGCACCTTTGTAATCTCTAGTCTTTTGGCCAAATGGCTCCACTACGGTAATCATGCCTGGATTTGTAGCGGCCATAGCTCCCAACAATCTAGGGAGTCGGTTGTATGCTTCCTCCCAATCACCATACAACATCTTGAATGCCGCTTGCTTTGCCTTCCATGCCTTGCCATACTTCACCGAGTAACCAAAGATTTCTTTCACCGAGCCCATGATAGACTTCACCGTGAATGTTGGGAATGCCTCTATGGAATTGGAAAGCCTATAACCAATGAATTGGGAGGTTAGTTGCCGGTGTCCGTCTTCCACATCCTTGTGATCTTCACCCTTCCCACTACACATGTGAGAGGACACACATTTCGTTAGAATCCATTGAGGGCCTCCTTTCCATGGTCTCGCACGCACAACCCATGGGCACCCATTGTACGCGTCCTCACACTTTACCGTGTAACGCTTTCGGACATCGGAGTGAACAACTTTGAACAGTCGAAAATACTTAACCGCATACTCCTTGAGCCATATCTTCAACTCCAACAAGCTTTCAAACTTCACTCCCTCGGCAATACCATAATGGTCGGGATTGGTATCCTTCTTTGAACTCGGCCATGCTTCAAGCAATTTACATGAGCCTCCATCAACCATGGCTTTGTCCGCGAGACTAAGATCACGGAACAACGATATCCGATGGTCCCGCCCCACTACCTTCTTGAACACTTCAGATTCTATAGCCGTGAACCCATCCTCATCCACTTCTTCATCCGGTCCGTCGTCCTCTGAGTCCGATGCGTAGCATCGGTTATAACGGATGTCATGGTCCATGTCCTCTTGCCTACAAGTTCTCTCAACGTCACCAATACAAGTGTTATGAAGCTCATCCTCCAACTCATCGGTATCCTCCTCCGATACTTCATAGCGGTCATATCGCATCGGGCTTGAAGGTTCGCTAAATTCATGTTGGGTCATTGGAGGTTGGCTCCACGTTGCTTCGTACACTTCATGTTCATGAGATGGCTCATTTTGAACCGGGCTCCCAACTTCATCTTCGGCGGCACCCCGGTTCAAGTCAAATGTTTTGGTGGCAAATAACTCGAGAGCCTTGTCTTGAGATGCGGCAACCATCTCCTTATATGTACTCCAACACAACTCGGAGTTGAGAGGCATGGTCTTCCAACGGGAGTGAGGACCGAACCCAACATTATGCCTTCCCTCCAAAGAAACTACATAATTTAGGTCCGTCCAATTCAATGCAATCCTCACTTTTCCGACAACCTCGGCATAGTTAGGACTACGGTCAAACACCACAACCTTCTCCTCCGGGTCATGCTCGACATTGCCTTTCAAAAATGCATCTTTGTCCACATGATGAACACTAACCATTCTCTCCATCTAAAAACAAATAATTTGTAGAGAACAAATTATTTGATGATACACCAATTACACTAAGCTATGAATTTAAAACTACTACAATAACATGATATAGCTAATTAACTCCTCAATCAAAATAAGTCTAATTAATTAAGTACATTTACCCAAAACCCTAACCCTAACATACAATGTGTCCAAATCAACACTAACCCTAACCAACAATGGGTCAAATACAATCATACACACACACATTGCCCAATATTATCCAAAAAAAAACGAAGCATTACACCCTCATATGACATTTCTAGGGTTTGCAAGATCTAGACACAATGCCACCAAATTGCAAGGTTTTTGTTGGACAAAAACATGGGGGATGGGGGAGATTACCTCTCTCAACGCAGGGGAGCCCAAATCCACGGCCAAATCGAACCAAGATGGAGGGATTTGTGAGGGGGGGTGAGTACAAGGAGAGAGAGGGAGGGAGGAGGTGTTGGGGACGAATGAGTGAGAAGGAACGGTTCGGGCAGACCCCGAGCCTCTTATTTCCTGTAAAGGGGTGTAGCGCCCCAGTCGGGGGCGCTACCCTCTTGACTTACACGAGCCCTTCCAGGCCTGCTTCGAGCGACCGGGTAAAAATAAATAAAAGGGTAGCGCCACGGCATGGGGTGCTACCCTCTGAAGGGTAGCGCCGTGGCTCGTGGCGCTACACTTCGGCCACGCGGGCCCCGCCACGCCACGCTGGCACGACGGTAGCGGCCCAGCCTGTGGCGCTACCGCACAGAGGGTAGCGCCGTGGCGTTGGGCGCTACCAAAAAGGGTTAGATTTTGAAATAGTTTTGAAAAGGGGTTATTTTTTGCTGAAGTTTGACCAAAGGGTTATTTTTGTCAAATTTCACTTTATTAGAGGTGTAGTTTTATTTCCAATGGAATTAGAGATGGGAAAGGATTTGGTGAAATCTTTCTCTTCACTCAATCCCTTGAAATTCTCACCAATACCGTTCCGCTCAAGATGGTAAGACATTAACCCTTTATGATGATTAGAGATGTGCTTGATAAGGTAAGACATCTAGATGAATTTGCATCAAGTGCGTTACGAAATAGAGGTTTGGATAGATCGAAATTGTCCTCTAAAGCATAACACATGTGCAATCATTATGAAAATTTAAGCAATCCATAGATATTTGGGAGGATTCATTCATTTAAACAAAATGGACTCAATGGGAAAATTTTCATTCATCCAAACCTCTATTTTGTATCTGTTACACCCGGTCTTAATTACCAAACAGATTCATTCATTATCATTATGAAACCTACATTCATCTTCAAGCTCAAAAAGATATTACTTTGAAATACATTAAACCAAAGAGGGCCTTAAACTTATGGTGCACCCGTTGCAATCGGTCTCGATTACACTATCTATAAACTCTATAAGATATAGGAAAAAATTAGATCATCCAAGAAACACGTTCATCATAGTACAAAATTAGAATTCAAAATCATAACAACAATGACAAAAGGCTCGACCTCTTGATATCCATGCTTCCCGAATTTATGAACCACTTTATATAGCTACTATCTGAATTGTGATTTTTTTGTGCATTTAAATCTAGAATTGACATTTCATACCATGATAGTAATATGTCGTATATACTATTTTATAAAACATTAAAGTAAACACAGAGATTGGGTGCATGCACCATGAGCCTTGTTGCAATAGACATGTGATGCACTCTCACTTTCCTTCAGGAAAATATCTAATCTTACACATGGTAATATAAAGCTCCATAACAACCACATACAAAACTCTAGGAGTGACTAGTGATTCAGAAGATAAATGATAGGTAGGATATTTGGCTTAAATTTGCTTAGGAGTTGTACTACATGTGGAAAATCTGAGACTATCATATCACTTACTAAGTTTAGTTCTTTTAAATGACAGGGTAATTTTTTTGTTTGGTGTTCTACAACCTCAACTTATTCATGTGCACATTCATTTAGTATGTATAAGTGTCATTTTTCATCGAAAACAACGAGCTTATTAATCGATTTTTAATAAATAAACCACCAATTTTACATAGCTACAACAAAAAACGAAATATTACAAAGGATAAACTACATTATACCTATTACATGCCCAAATGTTAAGAATAGCCGAAGAATTTTCGCCGCTAACACTACATTGCAACGAAAGCGTAATCCAACACATGCCACCATGAGACATTTGGTTCATCGATCTTCATACAATGGGAGTATGTCCCGCAATATGGCTCCATCACACATACCTGTTGATCTTTTCTACTCGGGTTCAAGGTTTTCTATGTCTTGCCAATTTCCAAGATTATACAATTTGTAAGAAAGTTACGTAAATAAACTAGATATCATAGTAGACGCAGGATCATTACTGTAGTATCCTTGCTTAAAGACTGTTGACCCAAAATTTACTCCATGATAGTAACTGATTCGGTTAAAATAGTTATGAAGATTAAAACAGATTCTATCTCTCTGCTGACTAGGCAGAGCAGGCAGGGTGCGTCTTGCAATTTACCATGCGTCTCTCTCTCTCTCTCTCCTCATCATCCCTCCCTGGAGAGAGCAAAAGCGGCACGCGCACACACCCCCACCTTCCTCCCTTTCTCTCTCCACCCACCAGCGAGAGAGGGAGAGAGAGACAGAGAGCGGCGAGCTGCCCACCTCCACTGCCGCCGCCGACGCGATGTCGCGCCTGTTCCGCGAGGCCCGCCGCGACTCCGCCGCATCCTCCTCCTCCAATGGCTTCGCCGCCCCGGCCGCCGCGTCGGCGCTCCCGTCGCCGTTCCCGGACATCGGCGTGTCGCTCTCGGCGGCCGAGCTCCGCGAGGCCGCCTACGAGGTCCTCGTCGCCGCGTCCCGCACCACCGGGGGCCGGCCCCTCACCTACATCCCCCAGGCGGCGGGCCCCGCGTCCCCCGCCTCCTCGGCGTCCTCCGCCAACAGCTTCTCCTCCCCGTCGCTCCAGCGCTCGCTCACCTCGGCCGCCGCCAGCAAGATGAAGAAGGCGCTCGGGCTCAAGTCCTCCGCCTCCTCCAAGGGAGGCAGCCCGGGGAGCGGCGGCGGCAGCGGGGCCAAGGCGGCCCCGCGCCGGCCGGCGACCGTGGGGGAGCTGATGCGGGTGCAGATGTGCGTGTCCGAGCCCGCCGACGCCAGGATCCGCAGGGGCCTGCTCCGCATCGCGGCCGGTCAGGTAGGATCTCGAGTTGGTTGTGGTTGTTGCCGATTTTCTATGTGAGATTTGAGATGAAATGCGGCTTCCTTAAAGTCTGCTCATTTGATCGCCTTCTTCTTGCTTGCCCCGAATGTCGGTGTCGGCAGATTGTGGTAGATCTGGGGCGTGTTAAGCTTCTCGCGCCAAAAGCATAGATGCGTGGTTATTTTCTCTTCTTGCTTCCTTTGGGTCTAGTTTGGTTAGTGTTCTTCGTAGTTGACTGGAGAGCTGGCTAAAATTTCAAATTTTGCTAAAAAAGACAGCTTGTTTTCTCATTTTCTATTTTTGGTTTTCCGCATTACCAGTTGTCGCTAGGGTGTGTCCGTGTGTGAAAATAATTCTCTTTCCTTTTTCTAAGCTTGATGAATCTTTTAATTGTCGGTGCTGTCGGCTGCAGTGGAACCGCGCTCTATCCCGTGGATAATTTGATCGTACCATCCAATTTTCGTTGGCTCTTCTGGTTGACATTGTTATGTTTCTCAAAGTATTATGAACAGCAAGATTTTTCAGTTATGTAATTAGTATTTAGTAGGAACCAGGGACCGTGTTAGTAGCACGATTCCTGTCCTGTTACGGAGTTTTGCTCAAGGGATGAAGTACACTGAATGGGAAAATATGCCACGAAAGTGGATAAATCAGTGACATGGATACTGATCCTGTCCACCATTAAGAAGTCAATGGTCTACAGTATAACTTTTAACAAATTAGTGAAATGTTATTTGCATGACTGAAAAGACTTGAGTAAAAAACAGTTTCATACTACCGGGTTTCATGATACAAACCACACCCTGAGCTTACAGTGAATTGTTTTGTAGTACCCTTGATGTTTAGCAATATAGCTTTAGCTGCACAACATTGGTTAAATGAATAATTTCCAATATTTTTATGGCATTGTTTGCTTGGTTGATTTGTGAACATGCCAACGATGGACAAGATACACACTAGCATATTCTTTGGTGTTGACATCCATCTTGCTGAAATTTTTGTAATATTTGTTTTGAACTTCAAGTTGATGTCAACATGTCCAACCTGAACTTTATGTCTTCATGTATACACCCTAGTATTATGTCATCTGTCACTTACTCGATTTGCATATTCCTATTGAAATTGTAAATTCAGATAAGAAATTTGAGTTGAGGTTGTGGAGCCAGTATCTGTTCAGTTTGATGGTCCTGCTAAATCCATATGCACATCGATGAAATTGATGTTCATTTCTGTAGTTATGTATACGAAGTTTGAACTCTAGCTTTCTTTAATCTTACAAAAGAATATCTTGTAACAGCTTGGCAGGCGTGCGGAATCTATGGTTTTACCCTTGGAATTCCTGCAACAGTTCAAGGCATCAGATTTCCCTGATCCTCAAGAACACGAGGCGTGGCAGGCTAGGAACTTGAAGCTTATTGAGGCTGGTTTGCTTGTTCATCCGTTTGTTCCACTGAACAAATCAGACAGTTCTGCACAGCGACTGAGGCAAATCATACGTGGAGCATATGATAGGCCGCTTGAAACTGGGAAAAACTCTGAGTCAATGCAGGTCCTACGCACTGCTGTCATGTCCCTTGCTGGAAGATCTCATGATGGAACTTCTGATGGATGCCACTGGGCGGATGGTTTCCCCTTGAATCTCCATCTCTACCAAATGTTGGTAGAAGCTTGCTTCGATAGTGATGATAGCACCGTGGTTGATGAGATTGATGAGGTGATAGAGCTCTTGAAGAAGACCTGGGTTATTCTTGGAATCAACCAAATGCTTCATAATCTTTGCTTTGCTTGGGCATTGTTCAATCATTTTGTTATGTCAGGACAAGTAGATATCGAACTGCTTTCTGCTGCGGAGAATCAGTTGCAGGAAGTCGCAAAGGATGCCAAAACCACTAAGGATCCAAATTATTGTAAAGTATTGAGTTCGACATTAAGCTCGATAATGGGCTGGACAGAAAAAAGACTTCTAGCTTACCATGAAACCTTCAGTACAAATAACATAGAGTCCATGCAAGGTATTGTCTCAATTGGAGTGTCAGCTGCAAAGGTGCTTGTTGAAGACATATCCCATGAATACCGCCGTAGGAGGAAAGAAGATACCGATGTAGCTCGCAGCAGGATAGAAACATACATTAGGTCTTCACTCCGGACAGCCTTTGCTCAAGTAAGTCCTTGTTAGCTCAAAAATATTGTAATGTGTTTACCTCATTCAGTATTGATGAATAGTGATATGTTGTAAGAATTGGCCAGATGCTTCATTGGTTATTTTTTATTATTGTAATCATGTTATTGCCATTTTGGCGATAAAACATTTGCAAAGTACACTTCTGCTAACTAATCCCCAAGAAACCATTTTGTCTGAATCAAACAGTACATTTAGTAATCTGTCTCTTACTAGATATTAAGAGCTGTAGATCTTATAATAAATCTGTGACACATCACCTGTGCAGAGAATGGAAGAAGCAGATTCAAAGAGATCATCAAGGAACCCTACCCCAGTAATGTGTATCCTTGCAAAGGACATTGGTGACCTAGCAATTAAGGAGAAAAATCTGTACAGTCCAGTATTGAAAACATGGCATCCCCTTGCTTCAGGTGTTGCTGTTGCAACCCTTCATTCATGTTTTGGAAATGAGCTGAAGCAGTTCATAGCTGGACTTACAGAGTTAACCCCGGACACAGTACAAGTGCTTAAGTCCGCAGACAAATTAGAGAAGGATCTTGTTAATATTGCCGTTGAAGATTCCGTGGATAGTGATGATGGAGGCAAGTCGTTAATCAGAGAGATGCCACCATATGAAGCTGAAAATGCAATTGCTAATCTGGTGAAGGTGTGGATAAAAGAAAGGGTGGATAGGCTTAAGGGATGGGTTGACCGGAATCTGAAGCAAGAGGTGCTCTTATTTTACTTTACTGTCAGATCTTATTTTCCCATTATAAATTGAAACCTTCATAATTTAGTGATTCATTTCTGTTGTTTCTGGTACTACTCCAAGATTTACTGTTTCTGCATATAGCTAGTGCATTCAAACGAGATGCAGTGTTATGTCGGGATACACAGTTACAGATGTACTCCCTTTCATGTATACAAGGATATTACGAAATGTGTTCTCATTATCACCAAATCAATTTCACTAAACTTGGAAGTCTAGATACATTCATATTTTGACAAATCTAAGACACTTATTTTGGGACGGAGGGAGTACAAATTATGTTTTCATTATATATTATTTTGGTATTGTAGATATCGATATATTTGTAAAAAAAACCTGGTCAAACTTAAACATGTTTGACCTAAGACAAGATTAAGCGGCCTTGTATACATGGATGGAGGAAGTATGATGAGCAGTCTTCCTTGGTTGCTAATAACTGTTAACACCAATACCCAAATATGTCAATATCCTTCCATTTCGTATGCATAATTTATGTGTCCCAAAACTTGTTGGTCTAGAGAAACTAATACATTATATGCAGCTCTGTTAGTATAAGATTTCTCTTCCACTAAACTTGGAACCATCTTCTGTGCAGACTTGGAATCCAGGTGCGAACAGAGATAATTTTGCTCCCTCGTCTGTGGAGATGCTTCGGATTATTGGTGAAACCCTAGATGCATTTTTCCAATTGCCCATACCAATGCATCCAGCTCTTCTTCCTGATCTGACAGCAGGTCTGGATAGAAGCCTACAGCTTTATGTGTCCAAAGCAAAATCTGGCTGTGGTAAGTGCTAGGTAGATTAAAAAATGGATTATTTTTGTAGCATGGTGTTCCAATGCTGAATAAAATGTTCATTTGTATTGATTGCAGGAACACGGAATTCTTTTATGCCTGAATTACCTATATTAACGCGGTGCGAGGTTGGCTCGAAATTGTTATTCAAGAAAAAGGAGAAGCCACAGAATCCGCAGCATCGGGGATCGCAAAATGGATCAACCAATGGAAATGATCCATTGGGCCTTCCTCAACTCTGTGTACGCTTGAATACTCTCCAGTACATTAGAAGCGAGCTGGAGAACCTTGAGAAGAAGATTAAAACATGCTTGCGAAATGTTGAGTCGGCTCAGGCTGATATTACCGATGGATTGGATGTCAAGTTTGAACTCTGTCAGGCGGCCTGTCAAGAAGGTATACAACACTTATGTGAGACTACTGCTTACAAGGTCGCCTTTTATGACTTGGGCCATATTATGTGGGACATCCTTTATGTTGGTGACACTGCATCAAGCAGGGTGGACTTACTGTTGAGAGAGCTTGATCCCATCCTCGAGACAATTTCTGGTACGGTGCACATCAAAGTGCGAAACCGTGCTATAACCGCGTTGATGAAAGCCACCTTTGATGGCTTCTTGCTGGTGCTTCTTGCTGGTGGGCCTTTGCGTGCTTTTACCTGCCAGGACTCTCGGATAATAGAGGATGACTTTAGGTCCCTCAGAGATCTGTTTTTAGCTGACGGGGATGGTTTGCCAGAGGAATTGGTCGATAAGGCGTCCTCCCAGGTCAAGAATGTCCTGCCCCTCTTCCGGGCAGAGTCGGAAGCCCTCATTGATCGATATAAGCGCATGATGGCGGAATCGAATAAGTCTGCCTCAAAAAGTAAAATGCCAGTGCCACCTACTACAATGCACTGGAGTCCAAATGAACCGAACACGGTCTTGCGAGTTCTGTGCTACCGGCATGATGAGACGGCTACAAGGTTCCTCAAGAAAACCTATAACCTCCCCAAGAAGCTTTGATGCATGCTGATAGCTCACACACACTGTGTACATTTCCAGCCACCGCCACATCATGAGGCTTTGCCCAGGATTCTGTATGGCATGAGCCTGTAAGAAACACCATTGTAAAGGTACCACAACGGAGAGAAGTTGTTACTTGTGCTCTATTTTTTTTCTTCTTTCACTTCTTTTGGGGGATGTGGGGGTACTTATAGCTTTATTTCTTGATGATTATTATGATCCATGTTTCTCTGATCCAGTTTTTTGCTGACCTTTACCTTTGTGCGGACATGTGTAACCGATATAACTTCATTTCATTCTAGTTGCAACAGGTATATCCCATCTTGTGAATAAGTTCTGTATTTTGTATTGGCATGGCGCCGTTCAGTGCTTTATGACTAAACTATATTTCACGCTTTTTAGTATAACATTGGTCGTTGGCTCTTGGTGCTCCTGTGTGCCGAAACTTTGACCTGCTCATGTTGTAGCTCTTCTTTCTTAACCATGGCTGTGCAATGTTGATGTGTTTTGTCAGTCTCTTGGTAACCTGGTCTCTGGTCCACCTGATCATGCAAATACTTCATGTCGTTGTTACCTATTTCGTTTCGCAATTCCTGAACCTATGGTTTACTTTCAATCAATACATAAAATATTCTTCTTTTGCATCAAAATGTGTTTCATCAACTTGGAAAGGAATTTTTTATAAATGGTCAAAACACGATGTAAACTATGTACTATATTTTTTTGACATGGAATATAAAACTTTATTGAACCACAAGCTCAGCAACATCGCTGGCTACAAGACCAGAAACGAATTCTGGGGAATGCTCGATCCACTCTGTGATCGGCAGACCTACCCTAGCACACCATATTGAGCAAGCTCATGTGCAACCTTATTACACTCACTGCGACAAAAGCCGAACTCAAAAACATCAAAATTGATGGATGGACGTATTTCGACACAATCCGGGTCTAATTTACGCGCGCAGCCCAAAAAGAAAACCCGGAAAATACTGCTTGGTTGGCCGTATTGAGCCAGAATAAATCCATCTTTTTTTCGCCAAATCGGTCTCGTTCGACGGCGACAAGGCCTCTCCGCTCCTTACTTCGCCGCCGCCGGCTGCTTTACCGCACTCCCGCCGTTCGTTTGAGGCATTATTCCCCTCCCACAATAGTCGGCCTGCAAGACCCGCCGCTTCGCCATGGACCGCGAGGCGCTCCGCATGGTGTGCTCGCCGGAGTTCTGGCGCATGGGCGTCCTCTGGACCCTCTCCCTCATCTACTCCTACATCCTCCTGTTCCTCCGTGGCCGGACCGCCTACTCTAGCCGCAGGCGAGACGTAGGCGACCGTAATGGCGGCGGCGGCGGCCGTTCCATCTGCGTGGTCACAGGGGTAAGCGAGAACTGCCCTAGCACCTGCGGTCGCCTACTGAATTTCTTCCCGCGGTGTGTGTTGTGACTTGTGACTGACGGTGATGCTGTGTGCCCGCAGGCGACGTCGGGGCTCGGCCAGGCGGCGGCGGCTGCGCTGGCGCGGGAGGGCTACCACGTCGTGCTCGGTGAGTCGCCTGCCTGTATCTTGTGTTGCTTGTGCCTTGTTCCGGCATTTCGTCGAGCACTTGGTGCGCCTTCCTAATCTGTTTCGTGCAATATCGCCCAGCTTGCCAACACCTAGGTGCTAATTAGGATATGATGCTCCGGTGCTAGTTTGATAGTTTCCTTGCTACTTTCTGTGAGATATCGAGTATATATAGACGTTTATGCTCCCATTCTCCAGCAAAGCCCCATGAAAGCAGTCGGCGCCCATGTGCATTTGATGAATCTTTAAACACTCGTGTCATGTTTCATGCTATAATTCACCAGCTAATCTTGCATCTCGAATTCTGGATTACATCCATGTTAATTTTTTCCGCCAAATTAGCTCATCCTTGTCAGGGACTTGATATTTTCGGACTAAAGTGATTCAGATTATATTTTGTGTCAGCTGGACGGTCTGCACAATTGCTATCTGAGGTATTGTTTGGAGCTCGACGTTGGGTCTCTGTTTGATATGTGTGTGAGGGTGTCATTCTCATCACTGCTGCACTCTTTGTAAAACAGACCGCTCAAGAAATTCGAAGGAAACAGCCAGATGCCTGTCTTGAAGCGTTTCAGTTGGACCTGTCATCCTACAAGTCAATTAAGAAGTTTGGGACTTCGTTGAATCAGTGGATTCGGGATTCAAATCTGGAGCCTTGCATTCAGCTTTTGATAAATAATGCTGGGATGCTTGCAAAATCGCGTCGAGTTACCGAAGATGGGATTGACGAGTATGTGCCTCGCTTGAATTTTTTCTTCCGAAATAGTCTGTGTACTTTAGAGTTTAGACCACAATGTTCTTTTAATATCAGCATTATGCTTTTTGACGAGTCATTATACATTTTTAATCTACACAATTCTCTGAGTGAATCCTTGCAAATTTCAGAATGATACAGACAAACTACATTGGTCCATTCATCCTGACCAACATTCTTTTACCACTGCTGAAGAATAGCCCGGTACCTCCTCGAGTGGTTGATCTAACATCTTTCACACACAGATGTGGTAAGTTTGAAGTCTTTTTTATTGTAGATAGTGCACGAACTGTATGCACTATCTCCCAGCCTAGGTTGAACAATTGTGGCATTGGTTTTGCTACATTATACAAGTGTTTTGCGTACATTAGTTTTCATCTATCTGATAGAGAATTGAGGGTTAGCAGTTACGTCCATTTCCGGACTTCGCAGGGAGCTCATGGTTGTCTTTCTTCATAAAAAAGCCACAGGGGCTAGTCCCTGTAAGTCTGGTTATTGTTAGTTTGTATCTAGCTGTCGAACTCATTGCCAAACTCGTATTCACCACATATTCTCTGATGCGTCTGTTTTGAATCTGGTGTTTTATTTGTATAGTACCATTTGCTAAGCTTTGGCATTTACTCTTGCAGCAGAACTTAGTTTCCGCTCCAGAAGAGCCTACCACAATTGTACCTGTTTCCCTTTCTTTGCCTGAATTTTCTTTTTGAATAATGCAAATTTTACATCTCCAGTGTCAGAAATTGATGTGTCTGAAGAGACACTGCGAGGAGTGAAGTTTGGTCAGCATTCAGTGGGTGGAAGTTACCCCTTAGCTTCTACTTATGAGTATACCAAGTGTATGTCTTGGTGCTTTAGTTTTCACTTCATGGAGCTCTTATCTAATAAAATATATCTGTCTCATTTTCCTTTTGCAGTTTGTTTACTGATGTTCTCATATGAACTTCATCGACAACTTCATCTCTCGTCTGGTGTCTCTGTCATGTATGTGCCAATCTTGTCTTGTGTTCCTTTGATTTGTTATTCAGGCAGTCGTATTTGATTCCCACGATATGACGTGTACGAGGGCTTTTTTCCCATTGCCCACCAAGTAAACCTCTACTTAAATATGTCTGATCCAAATGTCAAGAGATTACGGAATATACTTAAATCATTGTTCAGTTATCTTTTCTATATAAGGATAGTTTCGAAGGCTCCTCTCTATGTTACACTACACTTTTGCGACTGCATTCCATGCTTCTATGCTACCTTGAGCTTTTCTAATAGTTTATTATTTGAAATTTGCTGTTCACATATTTTAATTCTTGCATTCGGTGCATCTAGGGCTGCTGACCCCGGTGTGGTAGAAACAGGCATCATGCGGGAGCTACCTCCTTGCCTTTCTCGGTTTGCGTTCTTTGTTCTGCACGCCATGAATCTCCTACAGCGGACAGATACTGGCGTTGGTGCTGTCCTTGACGCTGCCTTGGCACCGCCTGTAAGGTTCCTGTCAAATCCTCGCAATGCTGCCATTTAGCAACGAAAAACAACTTAGTGATACCCTACTATCAACCGAGTTTGAGTTGTGTTGCATGTTTATCGTGCATCTGTTGCAGGAAGCATCTGGAAAGTACTTCTTTGGAGGGAGAGGAAGAACCCTCCAGTCTTCTGCGCTGTCGTATGATGTAGAGGTTGGCAAGAAGCTGTGGGCGGAATCTTCAGCGTTGCTCCAGGAGCTGCAGCTTAGAGATCAGGAACTGAGTAGTTGCGCCAGCTTGTAAATTTGATATGTTGTTACAAATTAGATGAATTCCCAAGCAAACCTAACCATGATCCCTCTCTGAGAAAGTAGTTCACACAACGTTCTTTTGCACCCTCTCTGTCTCTGAGGTCTTTTCTTACCCAACGATTGTTTAGTTAGCAAAACTTGCTTTTATGATGTTCGTACGCAGGAGTATATGAAAATGGTGGGCCGACTTCTTTTTTTCCTTGAAACTTCATACTACTATTCTTTATTAGCATATGCATCCGTTATTGCAGACGATTGCCGTTAAGGGCTTGTGAAATTCATGTTCCAAACAAGGTGCATATCCTGCTCCGCTACCCGTGCAGTCATTCCGGGAATACTGGTTTTTCTAAGCAGAAGCTTCACGCAACCGGGGAACAAAAATCACATCTATGGGCGTGTCTGGGGAACAAATATGTAGAAATATGTATAGGTCAAATGGAACAAAATCGTACGTTTCGGTATATAATTTTAGCACCCGGGGAATTAAAATCACATCCGCAGGGAACCAAATTTTAGCGCTGTTGGGACTATTTGACGCCCGAGGAGGTGAGGACTAAAGCATTTAGTGCACAAGGAACAAATATATTAATCAAATGGAACAAAATCATGAATGCAGTTGGAACAAATGTTTTAACTATGTAGGTCTAATGGAATAAAATCACGGCTGTGACAATAATTTTAACTGCCATGGAACACAAACAAAATCTATGAGGAACACAAATGTTTTAGCGACTCAAGAACAAATATGTGGAACAAATAGAACAAAATCACGACTGTAATTGGAACGAATTTTAGCTCATACGAGGAACAACAATCACACAAGAATTTTATAAGGGGAAAAACAAGATTTAGCGCACATGGAACAAAACCCAATTACTGTTGGACATCAATTATAGACTAGGTGGAACAAAAAATGAACCATAATTTAGCCCAATTGTAACAAATTTTCTAACACACGAGGAATGAGAAAAAAGAAAAAACATACTGTAACAAAGTCGAGAACAGAAGAAAGAAAAGAATGCAAGGAAATAAAACAAAAACGGAGAAGGTAAGTAAAAGAAAATAGCCGAGCGTCGTCAAAAAGCACTCTAGCCTCGTCGTTTGCTCTTGGTGGAGAGAAGCACAGTACACTGGTGGCCGAGGAACGCTGCTCCAAGCCTTGTGACAGACTCGTATTAATTTCAACTTCCTGTCAAGTATGGCATCTTAGTAATGTAAGCATGGAGCATGGTTGAGCTTTCTGCTCGAAAGCTGTAATCCCAGCACCAGCGGGATTGAAGTAATTTGCCAGATTAAGTTACACCTGTCTCAAAATACGTACATTTGGGGGGCATCATTTTACTGGATACCTTGACAATAGAAGGATGCAACCTTTACCGTGCCCCATATACTCCCTCTCTCTCGAAACAGGCTTTCGCCCCGCTTTATAAATAAAGCAACCACCGATACAACCAATGACAGGTGCTGGGGCGGAAACAGCACAAGCACGCCCAAAAGAAAAAAAACGGAGAAAAGCAAAAGAAAAAATGCCATAGCGGCGGAAAGACAAAAGTGACAAGCTCCAAGACCGTTGCGCCCACGGTAGGCCGCTCACCACGCTCCTAGTGCTCCGAAGCGCCGATACCAAACAACACCTTCAAGAAGGGATGCGACGACGACAACGCTGTTGTCAAGGGTTTTCCCCGGTATGCGACGGGGAGAGGAGGGGGAACACCCGACGCCCTTCAGGAAGGACTGGCGACATCCACAGACGCCACCGCGCCGGAGTCGGGGGACAACTAGGATTTCTCCCGACCTCCTATCACCCCAGGCGCTCCGGAGCACTCCACCATACTGCCACTGCCCAACGCCACCCGATCGAGAAGCCGCTCACCAAGTCTCACCACGGCACAGAGCAGAGAAGCCTATACACCGAAGAAAAAGAGCCGGGACTAGGAGTCGCAACATCACCGACGTGCGGGAGGGACCGACCTCCACCGTCAAGGACGGTAACCGACCGGACACCGCAGCAAGAGAACACCTGGCCCGCAAGCCAGGCCGAGCCTCTCGGCCCCGAGAGGCCCATGAAGCTCCCGCCGCCGCGCTGCAGAAGGCACAGTGTTGACGCCAGCGCCCCCTATCCGAGCTGCTCTTCAACATCAGTGTACAGAAGGCCAAGCCGACGAGGATTTAGACCGACCCGCCTAGAACCCAGATGGGCCCAAAGGGCCCATATCTGGGCCGGGGGCGGCGCGTCGGACCAGCACCACAACGACCACGACCCTGCCGCCAAGGGAGGCGCCACCATACTCTGACCGACCTGACCCAACCAAGGAAACTCCGAGGACCGGATCAGAGCACCGCCAAAAGGCCGAACAGCACCGCCGCTGAGCTTCCCGTCAAGGAGCAGCAGCGCGCGGGTAGGGGCGATCACGGATGCGGGGGTGGAAGCTTGCGCACGGCCGCCGGCAGATCTGGCATGGCAGAGAATGATCGGTGTGGTCGGTGCAGCACCTCCGCACCAGTCACGGACCATCCTACTAGAAGCCACAAGGCACTGCCATGGCTACAGCCCGCCAGACCCGGTTCCAGCCCGTGCGTGGGGAGAGATCCTGGAGAAACCAGCGACGAGGATGAGGACCTGCCTGCAGCCAGCCACGCCCGCGCAGCACGCCAGGCTCCAGCCCGTAGGGCCTAGATCCAGGCCCGCCTAGCCCAGATCGGGCCCGAGAGCATGCGGCCGCCGCCGTCGTCGTCCCGTCGCTGCCCGGATGCCGGAGGACCTCTCCAGCCTCCACACACACCCAGCACCGTCGCACCCGCAACCGCCACCAGGAGCCTCCGTGCGCCGTATTCCAATCTCGGGCCAGTTCGCAAAGAAGGCGCCCAGAAGAGCAGCACCCCGACCGCGCCCGTCACGCTGCCGTCAAGCCACCGTAGCCGAACTGCTCCGGCGCGCCGCCGCGCTGCAACGCCCGCAAGCCAAGCGCTGCATCCTGGCCCGGCCGCCTCGACCCGCGCCGAAGCTCCCGCGCGAGGAGACTGAATCCCTGCCGCCGCCGACGCTGACCGGGCTTAGCCTGGCCGCGCCCTCTGGTGGTTTCCTCCCGGTCGCACGCGGGGGCGACGCGGGAGGTGCCTCTCCCAAACACACAGCGACAACGGACAGCCACCCCCCATATACTCCCTCCGTACCATATTAGCTGACTTTAATTTGTATAAAAGTGGATGTATCTAAACTTGTAACATGTTTAGATACATCAACTTTTATAAAAATGGAATTCATCTAATTTAAAACGGACTGAGTATGAAGCAAGTATGGTACCCCTTTGTTATTTGAATATGATACGTTTCTTCATTCCTTTCCATTGCTGCATGATAGCATTTGCTTTGAGCCGAATGAATTAACCTTTAGTACATATATTCTTTCCTTTCCACCCTGGCTTGCTGCATCGTTGCCCCCTATAAGAGACAGTACTCCTGCAAGGAACTCTGTCTTTTCGTTTTATATGGTACATGCATCCCTTCGTTCACACATAGTATTCCAACATAGTTCATTGTATCTTCACGCGATTAGCTGGTCCCATTTTGTGGTGATTACGACTTCAAAGAGGAAGGAAATTTCCAGGATCAGGTATTGTAAACTTTATCCGTTTAATTCTTAATTAGGCTCTCTTTGGATTTTAGGATTTTTCCAATCCTTGCCACATTTAGTTGCCCTGTAAACATTGACACATCTTCTTCTGTCAGCCAAACATTCTAAATCACAAATTAAAACCATACATGAAGTGATCGAATGGTAGAGAAAAGCCACAACATAATTTGTCTTTTTTTCATGTGCGGACCGTTCCACAACATAAGGCTTATATGTTTAGTCAAAGTCAATGTAGCATAAGTTTATTTAATGTTAAAGGCAAAAATACGAACATCTACAAAATTTAACAAATATATAGTGAAAAAGTATTCTACTATATTGATTTTCTATTCTAGATGTTCATAATTGTTCTATATGGTTGGTCAAACTTTACATTGAAATTTATCAGCTTATTTTGAAAAATGAAGGGAATGGAAAAAGCCCTTTCAGACAAATTAGACGCATGTTGAGGAGTCTCAATGGCAGCATCTTCGGCGCAGGCAACCCCAGCTTCCTTTCCAGGCGACGCATCTTTTTAGGACAGTGGTCCATGCTCTGCTCCTCCCAAATCGACCACCGTCGCCATTGCATTGCAAGGAAGAGATCTTTGCAAAGAACAAGAAGCATTGAATCAAGGAACATGGTTCGAATCGGTTTCTGTTGTCGTGTCCCAAGGTATGTTCTTTCAGCTTCCTTCCATTGTGGTTTCGCCTTTCGCGGGAAAATTTCCCTAGGGTTCATCGCATCGTGCTGTCGGCGGTTTGTTCTGATATTGCAAGGATTTGGCCGTCATAATGTTCTACTTTTGATATTGATTCTCATTTATTTCCCACTCCTTTGAGTTTATGCTCAACCTTTTTTTGTAAATAATCACCTTGTTTCCTTAGTCATCAATTTTGAACAATTTACCCAATTACGTTGCATTTATCTTAAGTTGAATTGTTTCTCCACTAATCTACCCGTCATTGTATTTTTCTCTTCTCTTCACGCAGACCGTCTGAGGTTAAACCAAAAGAAAGGTACATGGCAGCCGTCACTACAGCAATAGCTAGTTCATCTGAAGGAAGACAAAGACAGCCACAGATGGATAAGGAGCTCCTGATAGCAGCCGTGTCTGGTGATTCCGCATCAATGAAGGCCATGGTGTCACAAGATCCAAGCCTTCTTCTCGGAACAACTCCAGTAGGGAACACCTGCCTCCACATTTCCTCCATTTATGGTCATGAGGGATTCTGCAAGGAAGTAGTGGAACTAGATGAGTCTCTTCTGGCCGCCCTAAACTCGGACAAGGAGACGGCACTTATCACCGCCGTCAGAAATGGTCGCGTCTCCGTGGCTTCTTTTTTACTCAGGCGCTGCTGTCATCCAGGATTGAGGGAGGCAATCTTGCAACAAGATACGTATGGATTCAACGCACTGCACCATGCCATTCGCAGCGGCAACAAGGATCTTGCACTGGAGTTGGTAACATGGGAGCCTGCCCTGTCGGAAGTAGTGAGCAAGTGCAATGAGTCACCCATGTTCTTCGCCGTGATGCGCAATTTTACACATGTTTGTGAGAAACTAATGCAAAATCCTGATTGTGCTATTTCTGGGGGACAACATGGTTTGAACTGTCTACATGCTGCCGTAAGAAACGGCGATCCGGGTGAGATATAATATATTTTCCTATATATATAGGAAAATGATATACTCTTATATAGGAAAATGATTATATCTAGTTGTAATTTGTTACATTATCATTTCACACTGATAATAATAGTGATTTATTTTCAGAAATTGCTAAACTACTTATGAAGAAACGCCCTGAATTGGCGAGAGAAGCTGACAAGGAATCATGTACTCCAATAAGACTGGCTGCACTTCATGGAAAGATTGATATGTTACGAGTAATGCTGGAACATGATTCAACTCTAGGGTATGAAATAGACAGCAATGGTCATCCTCTCCTTAATTCTGCCGCATATCGAGGTCAAGTTGCTTCTGCCCAAGAGCTTATGAAGCACTGTCCCGAAGCTCAGACTTGTAACAAAGAAAATGGTGACACAATGCTTCACATGGCTACATGGTTTGGTCGGCCAGAGTTTGTTGAATTTGTCCTCAAGGAACCACTACTTCACAAACTTGTTAACGTGCAAAACAAAAAAGGAAAAACCCCTCTACATCATGCAGTCCTGAAGTGCAATCCTAGAGTGGTTGTTGCTTTACTGTCTCACAAGGATATAGATGCCATGGTGCTTGACAACGGTGGTGTTTCAGCAGCTTGGGAGTTGTCTTGCTTTAATGAAAATGCCAAGACTTTAAACTGGGTACGTACATATGTTATAAATAATATTGATTATGTATATGAATGGAATTACAAATAAGGAAAATGTTTTACTCTGTTGTAACTCTTCTCTACTATGCGAGCAACCTAATCATATTATTCGAAACATTTTTTGGTCGATGCCACATTGCTTCTATGAGCTTAGACAAACAAACAAAAAGTGTTTTAGGCTTTTAACTAGCATCAATCCATTTTTTAGTCGATATATGTGCCACTTCACATTACAAAATACTCTTAAGTTTATTGGTACACATATATTTAGTTGTAATTAAAAAAAATTATGGTCATTGTAATTAAATATCTTATTTACTAAACATCGATGGGATTTGTTAAGTCTCAGTAGATTCTTTTATGGTACAAATCTTTTGTGGTCTGTGCTCGCAGAGGTAGAATAATAGTGTAATTGGGCTTGTTATTCATTGATCAGTATAGGTGTCAAATGTATCGTACTACCTGCAGGGTGACTCGTGTGGGAGGTAAGTGACAAATCTTGGAGTTTATTAAATTGATGAACTAGCCAATTATCCCAAAAGTTCGAACTGACGGAAAGGGTTAGGTTTATATTTTAACACACCCCCCTCACGTCTAGACTCAAACAGGAAGACACTAGACATGGGTAATCGGGGGCTGCAACTATTTGGAGTAGATTAAATAGTGCATTAGCCAGGGCTTAAACTTGAGACCTCCTGGTTCTGATACCATATTAAATTGATGCACTCGCCAACTATCCCAAAAAGTCCGAACTAATGGAAAGGGCTAGGTTTTATATTTTAACACTCCCCCTCACGTCTAGGCTGGACAAACGGGAGGATACTAGACGTGTGTAATCGGGGGCTTCAACTATTTGGAGTAGATTAAATAGTGTATTAGCCGGGGTTTGAACTTGAGACCTCCTGGCTCTGATACCATATTAAATTGCTGCACTAGCCAACTATCCCAAAAGTCCAAACTGATGGAAAGGGTTAGGTTTTATATTTTAGCAGAGTTTAAGGTGCTTCAGATTTGAAGCATATCATTTCGATATATGAGTTATTCGGCAATTCCTGGTGCGTATTGGACTATTGTGTTTGTGTGTGATAATATATCCCTTTGCTTTGATTGTTACATGTTTGACTCAGAAACATTCCAAGGTCCCCTATAGTACATTTTTTCTTATTCAGAGAAGTCTTCTTTACATGTTATGTACGAAGTGAAGGTCCCAAAAAATAGATTACATCAAGGTGATTATTGATTTGAATAAAATGATTATACTTTTTCTGCAACAATTTTTTGAACTAAATGAACTACTATGAATAACACTGTTGCTTAGAAAGTAGAGCATCCCAGATTCATTTTTTATACTGTAAGCTTTATATATGCCTTATTCATCTGTGTTCATGCAGAATGAAGTGATAATGCTTATGTCGAAAGCTAGTCCTCAAGAAGCTGCCTCTCTTCGTAATCTTCACGAGGAAGCCAAGCAAGTAGCTACTAATGAATCGAGAAAGGTTGCAAAGTCACTAACTCAAACATACACAAGCAACACTTCGTTGGTGGCGATCCTAATTGCAACAATCACCTTCGCCGCTGCCTTCACCCTCCCTGGAGGATATAGCAGTGATGCCGGAAGCGAGGGACTGCCCATCATGTCCAAGAAGTTTGCATTTCAGGCATTCTTGATTTCTGATGTCTTAGCAATGTGCTCCTCTTTTTGTGTGGCCTTCATATGCATCATAGCCAGGTGGGAGGATTACGAGTTCTTGATCTATTATAGATCCTTCACTAAGAAGCTCATGTGGTTTGCATATGTGGCAACAACTACGGCATTTTCAACTGGTTTATACACGGTGTTGGCCCCAAACCTCCACTGGTTGGCCATTGCAATTTGTCTCTTGGTAGCCGTGTTGCCCATTGCTACTAAGCTTCTAGGAGAATGGCCTGTTTTGAAGCTCAGATATCGGTTGGGTAGAAGTTTCAACTCTGATCTCCTTGACATGGTGTGACCTCATCGATTTGACTTCCGGTTCTGCTTTCTGAAAATAATCTGTTTATCTGTAATGGATATTGGTTCACTACTTATATTGTATTGTTAAAGCAGCAGAGAAAAATATTGTGGCCTTAATTCTTGTATTATTCATTAAATTCTATCACAGTGTTTCAATCTCTTCAGAGATGATTCATGCTATCTCCAGCGGCAATCTCTATGGCTTATTAGCATTTGAAAGTTGATCGTTGCCACAGACAGAACCAGTGAAATAAAGCACCCTTTGGCCTAACTTTGAATAGACATCGTTGAGACACGCCCTGCTTATAGGTCCAATGAAGGTCCCGATTTGACGATAAGACCATGAATCTGCTTGCTCAGTTCAATGTCTCACTATAATGACGAAACCCCAAGGAGCGAAACAAATGTCAGTAGGCTTGGCTTTAGGGAGCAATATCTCATCTCAGTTAATGCATCTACTGCTCCTATAAGATCACCCTGCCTCGCATATCCTTCCATCGTTGCGTTACTACTTTCGTTTGATAGAAACAACTCGCGATATATAAAGAGTTATAGATCACTACTTCGGTGCTCTCGGGCACTACATGGTAATGAAAGATTAGCACCTACCCACCTCATCTCTTTCATTGGCGAATGAGAAATCAATTTGTCAAAGCAAGAGATTAACATGTTAAAACGTTAGGAACTTATGATTCCTTTGTACCCCCACCCAATCATGGGAGCTGCGAAGTAAGGACGATCGACCACTGCTGATCCAACTGCTAAACTAATTCTTCTCGAGACCATGATAGCATCATAGCATCACAGTTCAACAGCTGCCTCTACTGCATGCATACACATACACCAACATGTTTACATGCATACTTATTTTCAGACGGCAATCTATTCTTCACTTTAAAAGTACATGAGATCACTCCCAGTATATAGAATCTAGGTCCCAACCAAAATTAACCGCAACATTTTATCCACCGAACAAACACATAACAGAAACGAATAGGTTCTCCAGTCCTTCACTTGAGGTCTCAGCAGACCACGCACTCTGTTGCTCTCACCTGCAAAATTGGTTCAGGAAGCATCATGCTAGGGCGGCGGGTGCACAGGCCTTTCCTTCCATCAGTTGGTGGTGCTCGCCGGTTGGTAGTACTGGTAGTAGCCCAGCACCGCAAACAGGGCGACAAGCACGACAACCGCAGCCATTGTCGCGGCTGGGGTAGCCCATGACCAGTACGACTGGGCCTTCTTCCTCTTTAGGATCGCCTTTGGCAGCGAACCCTTGCTCTTGATAACAGTACTTCTGGAGCGGACCCTCTCCTTCTGTTCTTTGTTCACTGTGATAACTGGAGCCACATCATCCTCCACTTGGGTTTCTGCTGCTTCATCAGACTTTGCGTCTGAGTCAGTTGGCTCGTCGGTATCCCCAGTCTTCTTCTTGGCCTTCTTCTCCTCTTTCTGAAAACGTTTGGTACCATGGTTATATGAGAGAGAGAGAGAGAGAGAGAGAGAGAGATGGTGGTGTGTCGACCTTAAGCTTCTTCTCAGCTTCCTTTTGAGCTCGGGCTGCGGCCTTCGCTGCTTGCTTCTCAGCCTGCTTCTTCTTCCTTTCCAAAGCAATTTTATTCTTCTCGATTTCCTCCTGTCTCTTGATCTCTTTTAGCTTTGCTACATCAACCTCTTTAGGCTTGGGCTTCTCCTTGGCAGGCTCAGGCTCATAGTCATCATCATTAACCACAGCAGCTTTTACCTTGGCAGATACTTTTGCAAGGGGCTCATCTTTGGGAGTGACGGCTTGGGGAGCAGCAGCTTCCTTTGCTTGTTTCGAAGGCACTTTTGATGGGATAGGCTCCTGTAGCACAGGTGCTGCTGGCTGCTGTGTTTCGATAAATATCAGCTTCTCATCAGGATTCCTCATCCGGCCATCTCGGGTGATCTGCCGGCCATTGAGGGAGATGAGGATCCTCTTCTCATAGGGCATCTCCAGCGGGCATTTTAGGATGAAATCGTGTCTCATTTGTTCCGTTTGTATCGGGCCGCAGATAGAAAATGGGCCTTGTCCGCCCCCCTCGTCCGTTGGGTTGCGCGCCAGCCCAGCGGCCCGACGCATATTTTTTAACTGTTTTATCTTAATAAATATATTACATATATGGACTGAAAAATAAAGACAGAAATTGAAAACATAGATATAAATAGGCGCCTAGTCCTCGTCGCTGTCACTGGTGAGGTCGTGGAACAGCGGCAGGTCTTAGGGGAAGGGCCACGCCACCGTCGGCGTCGGACCCTACGGCGGCAGAGGAGGAGGTGGTGCCTGGAAAGAGGACGTTGGCTCGGGCCATGGCGCCCAGTTGGCCTGCAAGGGAGGCGCGCGCGGCGGCGACTCCCAGTCTACCGCGCGGCCCCATGGCTCCTCCGGCTCCAGCTTCGGTGGTGGCAGAGGCCCGCGACTGCTGGAGGCGCCTCGGCGGCTTGCCTGCACGCGCGGAGGCGGCGAGCTGTGCGCCCAGGCTCTCCCAGCGTCCGAGCTCCTCGAGCTCGGACTGCTCGATCGCTTGCTGGAGCGCTTCCTCCTCTGAGAGGTCTTGTGGCTCGAACTGCGCCACCGGAAGCCCGTCGTCCTCCATGGCAACAGCGGCGGCGTCCTCCTCCTCTGGCGGTGGAGGCACCCAGTCGCCACCTGCGTCGTAGTCGTACTGGCCATCGTCGAGGAGGCCGGAGCACCTCCTCGGGTCGCGCTCGTAGGCGGGCTGATCGTCGAGGAGTCCGGATGGAACTGGACGTCGTTGCGGAGGTCCGACGGCAGCACCGCCGTTGGATCTCGAAGAAGCGCGCGTCACGGGGGGGGGGGGGGGGGGGGAGGGGGGGCACCGGCGGAACGGGAACCATCCTGGCGTTGAGGTGCCTCCCGCCAGGGAGGAAGTGGACGTCGCCGATCGGAACCGGCGTGTTCCAACCGTACAAAGCCTGCGCGAACGAGACCGCCGTGTACGGGCGGTCTCTCTGCCAAACCACATGGCTTTTTTGGCCCGCGGCCCGTTTTCAACGCGCAGGTGGTCTCATGTGGCTGGGGCAGTGAGATGAAAAATAGGCCCAGCCTACGAAAGGCGCCCTTAGGCACGCACATATGTTTTCCTCTCCCGAGCTTAACCGTGGCGCACGGGTTTGATGGGCCACAGTTAAGACACGGGTTTTTGGTGCGCCACAGATAAGACTGGCGTGTGGATAGGCCCCAGTCCCATCTTAACTGTGGCGCACCAGGTGAGCCATAGTTAGTTACTTGTGGCGCACGACATATTTGTTGCGCCGTAGATTTTACACATTAAGCTTTTTCTGAGGTAGTGTGCATGAGAAGGATCAGAATTTTAATAATGAAAATAGCAATACAGTAGACAACAACAAATAGCATATGTAGGAAAACAAAGAACAATATCAATAAGTTCAACAGAAAGTGGCAACTGAACAAGAGCAACACGACCTGCATAATTTATTAATAGCTATTAAATGGAAAGAAGCACAAAAAAACTTACAAACAACAAACGAACATAAAATATCAGCAGCTACTAAACGAGGAGCGATGCAGTAAGAAATAATTTTACAAACATCAAACTAAAGGAAACGAATAGATACTGACCTCTCTTAACTGAAAGACGATAAGCATGTACCAAACGACGCGTACGTCGGTTGCTAGCAGCATTCGAAGGAGAAATAACCGGCAAATCAGCAACTACGAAGGAAGACAAGGGAAAAAAGGTAAGTCAACCAAGATAAGAAAGAAATTCAAAAATAAAACAAACGGTAAGTAAATCAAGTAAATAATAATCACATAACCCAACCAAAAGATCATGGCAGTATGAAAATAGTGGCACGTACCCAAAGGAGTAGCAATCCAGGGCACAAATGGAACAACCACGACAGGTAAACCACCACACAAAGCTGTGGCGGTGGAAGAACCATCAGGAGAAGCTGTCGCAATAGGGGCGACTACGTGTGAAGTTGCCGCAACATGGGGACGAGCTTGTAAGCCTGCCGCAGCAGGGCGGGCTGAAGAGGGCGCCATGGTAGGAGAATGAGTGGAAGAGGATGCCGGGGCAGAAGAATAACCGGAAGAGTCTATCACAGCAGGTAAACGGTTGTAATAAGCTGCCGTATCAGCAGAACATCCACTTGAAGAAGCATCAACAGGCCAAGGACATTGAAGTGATCCCACCATGTCACTACCAGCTCCTGCCATGCACGCCCCCAAAGGAGCAGAACCGCGGGACACCAATGGCAATCCAAACGACTGAGTCTAAGAAACAAAAAATATAATCAATCACTCAGTCGATAGCAAGAACACAAACCAAGAAAGTCATGAAGGATCATGAACTTTAAAATCATAATTTGAACAAGAACACCAACACCACATGATGCTAGCAAGCATGCATGGACAGTAGACCCAGAACTGCCCTCAATCGTAGGTGGAGTGAGTGGACTGAGAGCCACCGAACGAGAAGAGGAGATATCTGTAGATCGAAAACAAAGAACAAATCAATTGCAATCCAATGCCTTGGTATCTATGAATAGTAATACTAATATCCAATTTGAACGAGAAAAAGAAAAGAAAAAAAGAGACAAATCTCCGTCCATCATGGAACCCTTGCCTAGATGAATATCTGTACACCGTCGATCAGCAGACATATCATGAAGATGAGTAGAGATGAAATGGTCAGCCATGGCGGGGAAAATGAAAAAAAAAAGTGTGGATGGCATATATGTAAGCATAGAAAAAAAACAGCCGTATAAGCCAAAGATGTAAAACTTGGAAGCCAAGTTTGTTAAGAAAAAATCCCAAAAAAAAATCAAAAAAATTCAAAGGCAAGGTGCATGCACATCATTTTTTTAAGGAAAAACGAGGAAGTCCTATATGCCAAAGACACAATTCGTTGAAGCCAACCTTCTAAGGTGGAAGCCAAGTTTGTTAAAGAAAAATCCCTAAAAAAAAAGAAGTCAAAGATATTCAAAGTGAAAGTGCATGCACATCATTTTTTAAGAAAAAAAGAGGAAGCCGTATATGCCAAAGACACAATTCCTTGAAGCCAAGCTTCTACTGGTACAATTTGATAAGAAAAAATACTTTGGAAAGAAAGATAAGGATAAAACTTGATGCATGCACCATAATATAATATGAAAACAAAGGAGCATTGTCTGAAAAGAAATATAAGGATAAAACTTGGTGCATGCACCATAATATATAATATAGAAACAAAGAAACATTGGAGAGGATGACCATGTCATAACCGGCCAAAGAAAGAAAGACCTGCCAAAAACAATGACCGGAAGACCAAGCATGACCGGCTAAGAAAGAATAAGAAAACAATGACGTTTGGTGAGCTAGTAAGCAAATCACGTGAAGAGAAAAAACAAGTGGAACAAAAGGCAACCTCCATTCCTGCTACCTCCGGTCCACACAGACACAGTTCTCCATGCTCGGCTCCTTCGAAGTCAACGGCCGACACCATTGCATTGAAAGGAACAAGAAGCACTGAATCAAGGAACATCGTTCGAATCGGTTTTCCGTTGTCGTGTCCCGAGGTATGTTCTTTCAGCTTCAGTGGTTCCACTGTGGTTTCGCTTTCGCGGGGAGATTTCCCTAGGGTTCATCGCAATCGCATCGTGCTGTCGGCGGTTTGTTCTGATATATATTGCATGGATTTGGCCGTCATAATCTTCTACTTTTGAGATTGATTCTCATTTATTTCCCGCGCCTTTGAGTTTATGCTCAACCGAGGTCAGAGCAGAGCAGAGACTCCCCACGTCGTCTCCCCACCTCTCCCTCTAGCGACCTCCTAGCTCCCTCCCGTCGCCACCGGCGTGTGTCACCGGGCCTTGCCCGCGTGGTGTCGGCGGCGGCCTGGCTGTTAGATATAGGCTTGTATTCCGGGAGTCGACTCATCTTCGGGTCGACTCGAGTTCCGACTCAGGAGTCTGTTCCCAGTCGAGTGAGCCCTACTCGCAGTCTGTTCCGAGTAGAGGCAGTCGGTAGCCGGGTTCTGGGACTGGACACTTTGTCCTGTAGCCAGTGTACTGAAGTGGTGCGTCAGCGCCAAGTACAGAGTAGGTAGGTAGTACGTGCTAGGCGTCATCTACAGTGCTTTCTAGTCATGACGGGGTCAACAGTGACATGTCATGGGCAAGGAGTAGGACCTGTCACATCCGTCTGATGTGACAGCTTAGTGGACTTTGTAACCCTAGCTAGCAGCCCCTATTTAAAGGGAGGAATACACACAAGTGAGGCAAACCGAAAAACACATCTCACTTTCGGATTCATTCTCCCCTCTTCCTCCGCTCCATTCTCTCCGTATCGTTTCCAAGAGAGGGCCAACAATTGGTATCAGAGCCTTATCTTCGAGAGATCTCCACCGGCGATGGGTGATTTAGTCACACAGGAGGCGGTGGTGGCGGCAGCAGCGGCCACAAGCACGCTGGCTATCCATCGGGCGACGCGGGACTCCGGTGGTTCGTGGCCGCTTCTCACGTGGTCCAACTACGCGGACTGGGCGTTGCTCATGCAGGTCAAGCTTGAGGCACGCCGGGTATGGTCCGCCGTCAAGGACGGCACCACGGAGCGGGATACGGACCGAGCAGCGATGGAGTACCTGCTGCTCGCCGTCCCGCCGGAGATGATCTCCACCCTCGCCGCCAAGGACACGGCGAAGGAGGCGTGGGAGGCCATCAAGACGATGCGGGTCGGAGACGGCCGTGTCCGGGAGACAAAGGCGACGCTGCTGAAGAAGCAGTACGAGGCACTCAAGTTCGGCGACAAGGAGTACATCGACGACTTCGCCATGCGCATGTCGTCGCTCGTGTCGCAGCTGGGAGTGCTCGGCGTCACCATCTCCGAGCCGGACACAGTGCGTAAGCTCCTCTCGGTCGTCCCCTCTAAGTTCTCGCAGATGGCATGTTCCATCGAGACTCTGCTCGACCTCAACACGCTCGCACTCGAGGAGCTCATCGGCCGGCTCAAGGCGGCTGAGGATCGCCAAGAGGTGGAGCAGCCGGAGGTCAAGCATACCGGGAAACTACTCTTCACGGAGGAAGAGTGGTTTGCCCGGATGCGGCTGCAGGACGGAGGGTCATCTAGCCAAGCCGGACGCGGTGGCGGGAAGCCGCGCGGTCGCGGCAGGGGCAACTCGGGTCGTGGACCCGGGAACCGCGGCGCGTCGAAAGACACGTGCCGCTACTGCGGAGTCGCCGGCCACTGGGTGCGGGACTGCCGCAAGAAGAAGCGCGAGGAGGAAGCTCACCTCGTGCGCGGAGGAGACGACGATGACGCGCTGCTCATGATGCACGTGTGCACCGTAGCGTCTGCCCCGCAGGTCCCCTCGCCGACTCGACGTCAACTCGAGTCCGGCTGCTCGGAGGCGGCACCCTTGTCTCGACCGGTGGCAGAGTCGGAGGGACCGTCGACTCCTCCGAAGGAACTCGCGCCGATCCAGTGGATCGCGGAGTGGGATATGCCGACTCGGGAGGAGTCGGCGGAGTCGGGTCGCAAGGACCCGACAGCGTCGAGTCGCAAGGACTCGGTAGGACCGACTCAGGAGGAGTCGACCGCGTTGAGTCGCAAGGACTCGACTGAACCGACTCGGGAGGAGCCGGTCCTCCTCCTGCTGGAGGAGAAGGCGCATGTTAACCTGGCGCAAGGAGGGGACGCCAAGAGTGGCGTCTGGTACCTCGACTCGGGCGCCACCAATCACATGACTGGTGACCGCGCCGCGTTCGCGGAGCTGGACTCAAGCGTTGTCGGGACTGTCAAGTTCGGCGACGGCTCGCGAGTCGACATCTGCGGGCAAGGGACGGTGCTGTTCGTCTGCAGGACAGGCGAGCACCGAGCCATCACCGGGGTATACTATATACCCCGGCTGAACACGCAGATCATCAGCCTGGGCCAGTTCGACGAAAACGGCTGCCAGGTGCTGATCGAGTACGGGCTCCTCCGAGTGCGTGACCGGGAGCGGGTGCTCCTGATAAAGGTCAGGCGAGAGCCGAACCGGATGTACAAGCTGATAGCGCGAGTCGCTCAGCCAGTGTGCCTCTCTGTGCGCACTGGAGACGACCCGGCCTGGACTTGGCATGCGCGGTTCGGGCATCTCAACTTCGACAGCTTGCATCGGCTGGCGAAGGACGGTATGGTGCGGGGACTTCCTCTGGTGAAGCACGTGAACCAGCTCTGCGACGCCTGCCTAGCAGGGAAGCAGAGGCGAGCCTCCTTTCCCAAGCAGGCGAAGTTCCGGGCGAAGGATCGACTCGAGCTGGTCCATGGCGACCTCTGCGGGCCAATCACCCCGGCCACTCCGAGCGGGAAGAAGTACTTCCTCCTGCTCGTAGACGACCTGACGCGGTACATGTGGCTCGCCCTTCTCTCGACGAAGGACGAGGCCGCAGCCGCCATCATCCGACTCCAGGCAGGGGCCGAGTCGGAAGCAGGCTGCAAACTGCGCACGCTGCGGACGGATCGCGGAGGCGAGTTCACCTCCGGCTCCTTCACGGCATACTGCGCCGAGCTCGGAGTGGAGCGTCACCTGACGGCTCCCTACTCCCCGCAGCAGAATGGCGTCGTGGAGCGACGCAACCAAACGATTGTGGGCATGGCCCGCAGTCTACTGAAGGCCAAGAAAGTCCCCGGTGAGTTCTGGGGTGAGGCAGTGTCGACGGTCGTGTTCATCTTGAACAGGTCACCGACCAAGAGCGTGGACGGCAAGACGCCATTCGAGGCCTGGCATGGCCGCAAGCCGGATGTGAGCTTCATGCGCACATTCGGGTGCGTGGTGCATGTGCGGGAGACGCGACCCGGGCTCAAGAAGCTCGACGACCGGAGCAGGCGCATGATCTTCGTCGGGTACCAACCCGGCACGAAGGGCTACCACGCCTACGACCCGGAGACCAAGCGAGTGAGCATCACTCGTGACGCCGTGTTCGACGAGAACGCGCGCTGGGACTGGAGTTCGCCGGACTCTCCGGCGAGCACCTTCGGAGACGACTCCATCGAGGTCGAGCACATGGTGTTCGAGCCTCAGTCGACTCCGGGAGACGGGAGTGTGGGTGATGACCCCGACTCGCCGACTCCGACTTCCCCGACTCCAGGAGCCGGGAGTGAGAGTCCAGCCGGTTCCCCAAGGACACCGGACAACCCAACACCGGAGTCTCCGACTCCGACTGTCCTGGGTATCGAGTTCGTCACTCCGCCATCAAGGTATGCAGATATGCTTGATGCGACTGACAACTCCAACCTCGAGCATAGGTTCCGCACACTGCAGAACGTGCTCGACGCAGGTCCGGCTGAGGAGTTGGACGAGGAGCTCCATTTCCTAGCCTCCGAAGAGCCAGGCTCGTTCGATGAGGCGAAGGCGGACGCCAGCTGGCGAGCCGTGATGCAGGAGGAGCTGCAGGCCATCGAGTCCAACTCGACTTGGCGGCTTACCACCTTACCACCAGGCCACCGTGCGATTGGCCTGAAGTGGGTGTACAAGGTGAAGAAGGATGCGCAAGGCGCAGTCCTTAAGCACAAAGCTCGCCTCGTGGCGAAGGGCTATGTGTAGCGGCACGGGGTCGACTACGACGAAGTCTTCGCTCCCGTGGCCCGGCTAGAGTCAGTCCGGCTACTGATAGCTGCGGCTGCGAGTGCCGGATGGGGCGTTCATCACATGGACGTCAAGTCAGCCTTCCTCAACGGGGAGTTGGAGGAAGAGGTGTACGTGCAGCAGCCATCTGGCTTCGCTGCAAAGGGGAAGGAGCATATGGTGCTCCAACTCGACAAGGCGCTCTACGGCCTCAAGCAGGCGCCAAGGGCATGGAACACCAAGCTCGACTCATGCCTCGTTCGACTCGGCTTCGCAAGGTGCGAGTCGGAGCACGGCATGTACGCTCGAGGAGCGACTCCGAGCCGGCTTCTAGTCGGCGTCTACGTCGACGACTTGGTGATCACGGGCTCCGACTCCGGCGACATCGACAAATTCAAGCTGGAGATGCAGAGTCTGTTCCTGATGTCCGACCTCGGGCTGCTGAGCTACTACCTCGGTGTAGAGGTTCGACAAGGACCCAGCGGGATCGACATCTCGCAGGGTGCCTATGCCCTTAAGCTACTGGAGAAGGCAGACATGGTCGGGTGCAACCCGGTCCATACACCCATGGAGCCGCGCTTCAAGCTGTCCAAGGCCAGCACGGCACCCGCGACGGATGCAACCGAGTACCGCAGCATCGTCGGGAGCCTCAGGTACTTGGTGCACACGAGGCCGGACTTGACCTTCGCAGTCGGGTTCGTATCGCGCTTCATGGATGCTCCAACTAGAGAGCACCTCGCGGCTGTGAAGCGGATACTACGATACATCGCCGGGTCCACGCGACTCGGATGTAGGTATGGGAGGAGTGCAGATACACCGCGCCTGGTAGGCTACAACGATAGCGACCTGGCGGGCGACGTCGACTCGCGCAAGAGTACGTCGAGTACGCTGTACTTCCTCGGGAGCAGCCCCGTGACCTGGCAGTCCCAGAAGCAGAAGATCGTGGCTCTGTCGAGCTGCGAGTCGGAATACGTGGCTGCTGCCACGGCTGCTTGCCAGGGGATCTGGCTCTCTCGGTTGCTGGCGGAGCTCAGCAACGGCGAAGCTGAGCAAGTGGTGCTCAAGGTCGACAACAAGTCAGCTATCGCGCTCGCCAAGAATCCCGTCTTCCACGAGCGCTCAAAACACATCGAGTTGAAGTATCACTTCATTCGAGACTGCGTGGAGGCGAAGAAGATCGAGCTGGAGTTTGTGCCCACCGGACACCAGCTCGCGGACATCTTGACCAAGCCGCTGGGGCGAGTCCGCCTGGCGGAGCTACGCGCAGGGATCGGCATGGTGGAGGTGTCACCGGAACATAAGCCTAGGGAGTGATTGTTAGATATAGGCTTGTATTCCGGGAGTCGACTCATCTTCGGGTCGACTCGAGTTCCGACTTGGGAGTATGTTCCCAGTCGAGTGAGCCCTACTCGGAGTCTGTTCCGAGTAGAGGCAGTCGGTAGCCGGGTTCTGGGACTGGACACTTTGTCCTGTAGCCAGTGTCCTGAAGTGGTGCCTCAGCGCCAAGTACAAAGTAGGTAGGTAGGACGTGCTAGGCGTCATCTACAGTGCTTTCTAGTCATGACGGGGTCAACAGTGACACGTCATGGCAAGGAGTAGGACCTGTCACATCCGTCTGATGTGACAGCTTAGTTGACTTTGTAACCCTAGCTAGCAGCCCCTATTTAAAGGGAGGAATACACACAAGGCCAAGTGAGGCAAACCGAAAAACACATCTCACTTTCGGATTCATTCTCCCCTCTTCCTCCGCTCCATTCTATCTGTAGCGTTTCCAAGAGAGGGCCAACACTGGCCTCTCCCCGCGCGCGGCGTCCCGTCTCGGGTGGTGGCGGCTGGCGGCGGTGTTCTTCTGCAGGTGGCGGTTCCGGCTGGAGGCGGCTGGGCTGGTGGCGCCTCTCCGCGGCGGCGCTGCTCCTTGGCAGCGACGAGCTCCCTGCTCGAAGGAGCTTGCTCTGTTTGACCGGACGGCCCATATCTCCCAAGGCGGCGGCTTGACTGGGTGGTCGCGGCGATGAAGTCTTCCTGCTGCATCGCGATGGTGGACCTTAACGGGTCAAATTTCATCCCGACCCGACCGATAGGGCTGAACCAGAGGGTAGGAGCGACAACCTACCTGCTGAAATGTGGCAGAGACTTTACGGACCTGGCGTGTGCCTGCTGCGTTCGGTCGGCACCCGCCATTGGCGGTGGAGGACGTCCTCCAGGTGGTCATGCTGCTGCCGCCCTCCGATTCTAGTGTTAGCCTAGTGTGCTCTTGCTGCCGTGTCTGGTCGGCTACCGTGTCAGCGTTGGAGCCGGTTCTCCCCCGTGTGGCTGCAGAACTGTCGACCTCGGAACCTGGTGTTTCCGTTTTCCGTTTCTAGGCCTCGCATCGGTTCACAGTGAGACGACGATGGTTGTGTGCAGATCCTGGTGGCGCATGTAGGTGGGTGACGTTGATGAGCGGAAGACTGGGGTAGTGTTTTTTTGGGGGTCGGGAGAAATCCCTGTCGTCTTACGACATCGACGGGGCGACCCCTACGGGTGCCGTCATTCCTTCTTGAAGGGTGTCGGGTGTACCCCTTTCCCAGTCACCCCTGGGTAGGGGGGAAACCCTAAGACATGTCCGGGCAGCAGTGTCATCATCGTCGCAGTCCTTCTTGAAGGTGGTGCTTGGTACTCCACGTTTCGGAGCTTTGGGAGCGTGATGGGACATTTTCGGTGGGCGTAGCGGATGCAAGCCATCTTAGTTTTGTCGATCTGCCGCTGTCGGCATTTTTCTTCTTCTTTTTTTTTTTTTTTTTTTTTCTCGTTTGGGCTTGACTGTGTTGTGTCCCCAGCAATTGTATGGGTTGGTTGTTATATTTATATGGTGGGGCGAAAGCATGTTTCGGGGAGGAGTTTATGCTCGACTTTTTTTTGTAAATAATTACCTCGTTTTTTAGTCGTCAATTTTGAGCAATTTACCCAATTATGTTGCATTTATCTTAAGTTTTTGAAAGCCAAAGGGGTTGCATTTATTTTAAAGTTGAATCGTCCTTCTCCATTAATTTACGCGTTGTTGTATTTTTTTTCTTTTCTTCACGCAGACCGTCTGCGGTTAAACCAAAAGAAAGGTTCGTGGCAGCCGTCACTACAGCAATGGCTAGTTCATCTGAAGGAAGAGGAAGACAAGGACAGCCACATATGGGTAGAGTGCTCCTGATAGCAGCTGTATCTGGTGATTCTGCATCAATGAAGGCCATGACGTCACAAGAGCCAAGCCTTCTTCTCGGAACAACTCCAGTAGGGAACACCTGCCTCCACATTTCCTCCATTTATGGTCATGAGGGATTCTGCAAGGAAGTAGTGGAACTAGATGAGTCTCTTCTGGCCGCTCTAAACTCAGACGAGGAGACGGCACTTATCACCGCCGTCAGAAATGGTCGCATCTCCGTGGCTTCTTTTTTACTCAGGCGCTGCTGTCATCCAGGATTGAGGGAGGCAACCTTGCAACAAGATAGGTATGGATTCAATGCACTGCACCATGCCATTCGCAGCGGCAAAAAGGATCTTGCACTGGAGTTGATAACAGTGGAGCCTGCCCTGTCGGAAGTAGTGAGCAAGTGCAATGAGTCACCCATGTTCTTTGCCATGATGCGGAATTTTACACATGTTTGTGAGAAACTAATGCAAAATCCTGATTGTGCTATTTCCGGGGGACGACACATTTGGAACTGTCTACATGTTGCCGTTCGAAATGGCGATCTGGGTGAGATATAATTATAATATCTGCCGTTAGAAAATGATTATATCTACTTGTAATTTGTTACAATATCATTTCACACTGATAATAGTGATTTGTTTTCACATATTTGTAAACTACTTATGGAGAAACGTCCTGAATTGGCGAGAGAAGCTGACAACGAATCATGTACTCCAATAAGAATGGCTGCACTTACAGGAAAGACTGATTTGTTATGAGTAATGCTTGAACATGATTCAACTCTAGGGTATGAAATAGATAGCAACGGTCAACCTCTCCTTAATTCTGCCGCATATCGAGGTCAAGTTGCTTCTGCCCAAGAACTTATGAAGCACTGTCCTGACTCTCAGCTTTACAACAAAGAAAATGGTTCCACAGTGCTTCACATGGCTACATGGTATGATCAGCCAGAGTTTGTTGAATTTGTCCTCAAGGAACCACTACTTCACAAACTTGTTAATGTGCAAACCAACGAAGGAAAAACCCCTCTACATTATGCAGTCCTGAAGTGCAATCCTAGAATGGTTGTTGCTTTACTCCCTCACAAGGATATAGATGTCACAGTGCTTGACAACCGTGGTGTTTCAGCAGCTTGCGAATTGTCGTCCTTGGAAAAAAAAGCCAAGACTTTAAACTGGGTACGTACGTATGTTATAAATAATATTGATCATGTATATAAACGGAATTACAAATAAGGAAAACGTTTTACTCTGTTGTAACTCTTCCTCTACTATGCGAGCAACCTAATCATATTATTCTAAACATTTTTTTTGGTCGATGCCACATTGCTACTATTATCTTAGACAAACAAACAAAAAAGTGTTTTAGGCTTTTAACTAGCATCAATCCATTTTTAGTCGATATATGTGCCACTTCACATTACAAAATACTCTTAAGTTTATTGGTACACAATATTAAATTGTAATTAAATATCTTCTTTGCTAAATAGGGCTGGGATTTGTCAAGTCTCGGTAGATTCTTCTATGGTACAAATCTTTTGTGGTTTGTGCTCCACCTAGGCAGAGGTAGAAAAATAGTGTAGTTGTGCTTGTTATTCGTTGATCAGTATAGGTGTCAAATGTATCGTATTATCCACAGGGTGACGACTGACTCGTGGGGGAGGTAAGTGACAAATGTTTGAGTTTAAGGTGCTTCAGATTTGAAACTAGTACATGCATATCATTTCAATATATCAGTTTTTCGGCAATTTCGATGCATATTGTACTATTGTGTTTGTGTGTGATAATATATCCCTTCGCGTTGATTGTTACATGTTTGACTAAGAAACATCCAAGGTCCCCTATAGTACATTTTTTCTTAATCAGAGAAATCTTCCTTATATGTTATGTACATGGTGAATGTCCCAAAAAATAGATTACATCAAGGTGATTATTGATTTGAATAAAATGATTATACTTTATCTGCAATAATTTTTTGAACTAAATAAACTACTATGAATAGCACTGTTGCTTAGAAAGCAGAACAGTTCCTAAAAAAAAAACAGAACATCCCAGATTTATTTTTTATACTGTAAGCATTATACATGCCTTATTCAGCTGTGTTCATGCAGAATGAAGTGATAATGCTTATGTCGAAAGCTAATCCTAAAGAAGCCGCCTCTCTTCGTAATCTTCACGAGGCAGCCAAGCAAGTAGCTACTAATTTTTTTATTTATTTAGAAAAGGGGAGTCCCGGCCTCTGCATCGTGATGATGCATACAGCCTTTATATTAAAAATAAACGATGCAAGAGTTACAAAGTGAAGATTACAACTCAAATGACAGCCAACATGACTGAAAGGACCAGCCAACAAAACACCAACAATATAGTGCGTCTAAACATGATGAAGACGTCTAGAATGCTGCCAGCCACACCGGTATATAGCTCGGACAACCGCCATCAACCGCGTGCAGCCCTGGTCCATAAGCCCCCGTTGATCGATCGGGAGTAGAAGGACCACATATGGATCCAATAAGTAGCACGATGAACAACCTGCAAAAAATGAGCATTTCCAATCTTGTTAAAAACAACATCATTACGGTAATTCCAAATTACCCATATAAAGGCACACACGCCAATGCGAATGCGAGCTTTGGTTATCTTATCAATCCCATCTAGCCAATTACCAAACATATTAGCGATGCTAGTTTGTGGTGAAATATTAAAAGTGAAGTGGATCAATCTCCAGATGTCCTGCGCAAAAGGACAAGCAATAAACAAATGATCCACAGTTTCATCGGACTGACAAAACACACAACGTTTGTCACCAGTCCAATTTCTTTTAACTAAATTATCTTTGGTAAGGATAACTTTTCGGTTCAAGAACCACATGAAAATCTTAATCTTCAAGGGTACCTTTAATTTCCATAGGTATTTTTTAAGGAAAGGAGTATGACCATGCATACAATCAGCATACATTGACTTGACAGTAAATTTTCCGGACATGGTCAACTTCCATCGGAAAACATCCTGCTCGTTTGTTAATCTAACTCACATAAGCTGCTGGACCAATTGCAGCCAATTTGTCCAATTCGGTCCTATCAAGTATCTTCTAAATTCAATATTTAGAGGTGGAGCATTAGCGATAACCGCAGCCACAGAAACATTTTTATGACGTGCGATATTATATAAAGATGGGTATTGCACCGACAATGGTGTATCCCCTAACCAGGTATCCTCCCAAAAACGAGTTCCCTGTCCATCCCCAACGACAAATGAACCACGAGCAAAAAACTCATCCTTTACTGTCATGATTCCTTTCAAAAAAGGAGAGTCAGTGGGCTTGACACTGATTTGAGACAAGGTTTTATGTCCTAAATACTTATTAGTAAGTAGCTCTTGCCAGACACCCTCCTCATTAAGGAGTTTAAAAAGCCATTTACTTAGGAGACATCTGTTTTTAATGTCAAGCAGTTCAATACCCAGCCCTCCCTGATCCTTAGGTCGACAAATAATATTCCATCTAGTAAGGCGATATTTCTTTTTATGGAGATCACTTTGCCAAAAGAATCGTGAACGATAAAAATCTAATCTTTTTCTTACCCCCTTTGGAATTTCAAAAAAGGATAAAAGGAACATTGGTAAACTCGTCAAAACTGAGTTTATTAAAATCAATCGATCTCCATATGAGAGCAGTTTCCCCGCCCATGCACCTAATTTTCTTTCAAACCGATCTTCAATAGTTTTCCATTCTTTGTTTAACAGTTTTCGATAGTGAATGGGAATACCCAAGTATTTAAATGGAAGCTCACCTACCTCACATCCAAAAATATGACGGTAGTCATCTTGTTTTTCTTTGGCCTTACCAAAACAAAAAAAAATCGCTCTTATGAAAATTAATTTTCAGACCTGATAGTTGCTCGAAAAAGGCAAGGATTAATTTCATATTAACTGCCTTCTCGAGGTCATCCTCAAGGAAAAGGATTGTGTCATCCGCGTATTGTAGGATTGACACCCCGCCATCCACCAAATGTGGGATGAGGCCCCCTACTTGTCCCTGTTCTTTAGCCCTTGCAATAAGAACGGCCAACATATCTGCCACCAAATTAAAAAGGATAGGTGACAGCGGATCACCTTGGCGCAAACCCTTTAGTGTTTGGAAGTAATGACCAATGTCATCATTTACACGTATACCTACACTCCCCCTTTGGACAAATCTCGCAACCCATTCACACCATTTTTGATTGAAACCTTTCATACGAAGGACTTGTTGCAAAAAGGACCAGTTGACCTTATCATAAGCCTTCTCAAAGTCGATTTTAAACAGAACCCCGTCCATTTTTTGCCTATGTAACTCATGTATCGTTTCATGGAGAATAACCACTCCTTCAAGTATATTTATTCCTGGTATGAAGGCTGATTGTGTTGGACGAATAACTTTTTGAGCTATAGACGAAACACGATTCGTACCCACTTTGGTAAATATTTTAAAGCTAACATTTAGCAAACAAATAGGTCTATATTGCTCAATTCTACTAGCATCTTCCTTCTTAGGTAGCAATGTAATGACCCCATAATTCAACCGAAACAGCGGGAGATCACCATTGTGTAATTGAGTAAACAACGCCATCAAGTCAATCTTGATGATGTCCCAAAATTTCTGATAAAACTCAGCTGGGAACCCATCTGGTCCCGGTGCCTTGTTGTGCTCCATTTGAGAAATAGCTTCCCAAACCTCCCTTTCGGTAAATTGGGAGATAAGAATTTCATTTTCTTCTGGAGAAATCTGTGGCAAATCCATAGTAGCAGATTCTTCAAGAGAAAAGAAATTTCCGGCCGGAGCACCAAACAATTTCTTGTAGTACTCTGAAATAAATGTTTTTAGATTGTTCTCGCCCACTATAGTTCCCTCATCTTGTTCTAGTTGAAAAATTCTTTTCTTTCTATGCTTTCCATTAGCAATTAAATGGAAATATTTTGTGTTGTTTCCGCCCTCTTGAATATGCTTAACTTTAGCACGCTGAGCCCATTTTGACTCTTCATCACGTCTAAGTCTAGCAATGCATTCGTCCGCCTCTTTCTTTGCAGCCTTCTCGGCCACACTTAAAGGGACTGTTTCAGCCTTAATATCCAACTCATCAATTAAGAGGAGAAGTTTTTCTTTTTCCTTTTTGTATTCACCACTGATGCTCTTTGCCCACCCCCGAAGGTACCGGCGCAAATGCCTAATTTTTTCCTGCCACTTCTCAATAGGTGTTCGTCCACCATTTGTGCATGTCCATTCACGACAAATCATATCATAGAACCCCTGTTGGCGTAACCATGATAGTTCGAACGAGAATCTTGGCCTGTTTCCTAGATGAGCTTGTTCCCCAGAATCAATAATCAGGGGCACATGGTCGGAACCTGTTCGAGGCAACGCATGAACACTCACAAGTGGAAACTTTTGCTCCCAATCGACACTAGATAAGAAGCGATCCAACTTCTCAAAAGTTGGTGTATCTCGATGACTTGCCCATGTATATTGGCGCCCCGAAAGTTCAAGTTCTTTCAGAGACAAACTCTCTATGATGGCGTTAAAAATAAACGGCCACCGTGTGTTAAAATTAGAGTTATTTTTCTCCTCTTGTCGGCGAATAATATTGAAGTCACCACCTACCAACATAGGGCGTTCTTCATTTTCACATATGCGAACAAGTTCCGCAAGAAAATCCGGTTTGTGTTCATCTTGTGCCGCCCCATATACAACGACTAAAGTCCATAGAAACCCATCAGATTTGGACTTTAATTGAAATTTGATGCAAAAGTCTCCCGTGACAACATTTTGTACTAGGAGACTAGAACTATTAAAACCAGCTAATATTCCGCCAGAGCGGCCTTGCGGTGGGAGACAGTACCATGTGTACTCTACACCCCCAGCTAGTTGTTTTAAAAATGGAGTGGAAAAATTAGCCCTTCTTGTTTCTACCAAAGCCACGAAATCAAGTTTGTGATCCTTAATTGATTCCTGAATTGCAAAATGTTTTGCTGTGTCCCCTAAACCTTCTGTATTCCAAATCATGCCTTTCATTTTGATACTTTGCGTAATTTTTCAATGCGTGCGCTTCTGCGCCTAATACTCAGACCACTAGTTGCTTTCGTACCCCTTTTCTTTTTGTATGTAATCACCTCTGAAATAAGACCCATATGGTCTAATGGAGGTTCTTCTTCATCGTTTGTAAGGTCCTCACTTAAATTTGTAACTTGTTTAACAAAAAGACTATGCTGATCCCCATCTTCTATATTCTCCATAGAATTTTTAAGGAAAGTGATCTCCCGAGATTTCTCGACTGACTTAATTAAATCTACTGAACTTTCAATTTGAGAAGGAGATGAACCGAGCGAAATACCAAGTTTGGATGCTCTAGACGCAATAACATCAGTAGATAAAGCTGTAAATGAGAGTTTGGAACAAGGATTCATACCTGTCCCGTAAGGCGCATTTTTCTTCTCTGCCAAAATCTGCGCCTTCTCCATAATTGAGACATCCGCATTTGGCTGGGACCGGATTCGACCACTTGATCTCAGCCCCAGAGAGGAAGGAGGAGCAATTCCCCCATAGCGAATTATATCATTTTCAGTATGCCCACCCTGAACCTGCGTGTAACACGAAGCCAATGGGGTCACCTTCTCCAGCACACCCGGAAAAGATGTATTGACCTCCGAAATGGCAGATGAAAAGTCTAGTGAACTTACATGATTCACCTGATCAGCAATTTGTAATATTTCATGTGGAGTGTGCATCGTATCATGTGGAGAGTGCATCATTGCATGTGTACTTGGTGCAGGCCATTCCGTGCCTAGTACATCCTCCAAAGATAGTTGCTGTGTTGCGCTCCCTCCAGCTGCCGCAGCGGTGAAAGGAGCTTCAGCCAAACGCGTGCGTGGTACATCAACGCCCGCAGTTGCTGAAAACATTTCTGCTCCGGCCATCCTCGCACCTTCAGTTTCATTGCTAACCGAAAAAGCGGGGGCTGTAGCGCAATCTTGCGTCACATCAGCCATGGCCTTGTCCATCTCCAACTCTTGCTGTTTAAAATTAATAGAAGTGGATGCCAGTTCAGTTTCAAAAAACTCACAGTTTAGATGATCCATCTGATCGTACTGAATGTTAGTTACCTTAGAGGTTTTTGACAAAACCGAAGCCTCCTGCATGTTCTCCTGGTGGACAGTTCCTTTAGGAGTGTGGCATACCTGCGTGTTAGAAACCGAGTTAAAGACCTCATGTAGATCCTTCACATGTGTCGGTTTTGGGATAAAATCATGTGAATCGAAAGCATTAGAGAAATTAGAGGTTTCCGGCCGAACCTATATAGTAGAGCAGATGTCTTTTTCAATAGACTTGGTCATCACCAAGCCTCCAGCAAGAAAAGACCGAGCCTCCACAATGCTTGCAGCAAGCTGTGGAGAGAAAACAACTCCTGGTTTCACCAATTGTTTCGCTGAAACATCACCATTGCCACTCGCAGTTGACATATGAACATCTCGATTGGACGATTCACCCTTTTCACGAGTGAGGTGTCCGTTGCCATCATTATTCGAGCTGTTGTGATCCCTCTTGGACCCATCATCCAAATCCGCATCATCATCCATATCAATGTCATCAGGCGCATCCACATCAAAGAAGGGTTCCTCCACCTCAAAAGATAATTTGTAGAACCCATCCTTGATAAACAATGGTAGGTCTTTTGGGATTTTAGTTTGATCGACACAGCCAATAAGAATGCGCAAAATCTTATGCTGTCTTGTAAAAGCCATATCAACCTTGAAGGTTTTACCAAATAAATATCCTAAAGCCCAAAGGGCCAGATAATCCCCTGTGTGTTGCGCTGGAATTCCAGCTATGCGAACCCAAACTTGAGGAAGCTTTGACATTGGCTCACACCTAGGCAACCATGAGTCCACCAGAATTTCACAAGAGGTGTTTGGTACCCTGAAGGCACCAAAAATCTTGAGCCTGTCAAGTTCAGCCTTTGAGGGGAATAGCACTTTGTAGACATTGTGCCCCACCTGATCAATCTCCCACTTATATTGCTCCACAGGCACAATCCTTTGCAATTGTTTAGTAAGTTGAAGCACATTCAACTCGCCCCCAGTTACCGAAACCATACTAAGCCGTGTGTTCTCTGTCTTCGGGCGGTAAGAATCTGTTAGAGGCATCCCAAAAAACATAAGATCATCATGGGCACACCCGTAGACCTCGAGTTGTGGCTTTTGTGCTGCTAACAGAGGACATTCCTCCGAACCATGCACGACACCTTCACACACATCGCAGAGCTCCGCTTTACAATCGGATAGCACATGCCCTGAGAAACCACAACGGAAACATTTGACAGTATTCTTCCCCTTCTTTGCTGCTCCACCGTCATCTGCCCCATCATCCAAATTCCGCACCATCGCTGCCTTAGGGGTAGCTTGATTCACAAGCTGCTGCGCAAGCGGTATCAGCGCCGCTGCAGCAGCAGAAACCTGCTCCGCCTCTGGAAGCCGCGCCCCTCCCTGCTGGCCACCGGCAACATTCATATTATGCGCCCCCACAGGAGCATAACCAATTGTGTTAGTCACAGCAGCCCGGCCACCAGAAGAACTGCCAGCTCGACCACGGTAGCATCTTGCCGCCGTTCCACGGCCATGGTAACGACCACGGTATCCCCCAGCATAAGCAGCACGGTGACCACCATAGTTGTTAAAACCAGATCCGGCATTAAACTGATACGGGTTGCCTCCGTTGGAGCCCCCATGGTTGGCATGAAAGTTACCAAAACCTTCCCCATGCCCCTGTCCACGACCACCTCCGCCTTGTTGCTGGTTAGGGTCAGGAAATCCAGCATTGCCGCTAGTTCCTCCAGCTACAAAATTGTTGTATCCGAAGTTTCCGTGGTTCGCACCTCCACGGGCATAGTTTCCACGGCCATTGTTCGCAGCTGCTCCTCTGCCTGGCGCCCCACCGCCTCGCTCCCCACCAGCCCTACCACCACCGCGGTAAGCCATAGCCGCGATCCGAGGTGCCGGCGAAGAAGACGCCTGCGGGATAAACCCTAGCCGCCTCGAGTTTCTAGACTGATAGGAATAACGGAGCCGACCGCTGACCTCGTTGATAACCTCATTAGGCTTAGTCGAGGCCGACGTATAAGCTGTGTATCTCATTTTTGGCCCATTATGGCCACGACCCATTGGCCCAACATGGGACACGAAATTTGAATTTGGATCCAAAGATCCGGATTTCACGCGTCTGGACTCCGGCGATCTAGCCGAGACACCTCCGGCCAGAACATCACCGTTCTCCGACGGCCTTGAACGACGGCGGCGGCAGACCAATGTCCAGCCGTGCACGTCATTGTCATCTGTCCCTTCCCAAGTGGAAGGTGAGAGTATCGGTATCTTGAGATCCGAAAAGGCTTGTGCGCGCGCCGGTGAACACACCTTCGACGACTTTGCCGGAAAAAGCAAACCAGACTACTAATGAATCGAGAAAGGTTGCAAAGTCACTAACTCAAACATACACAAGCAACACTTCGTTGGTGGCGATCCTATTTGCAACAATCACCTTCGCCGCTGCCTTTACCCTTCCTGGTGGATATAGCAGTGATGCCGGAAGCGAGGGACTGCCCATCATGTCCAAGAAGTTTGCATTTCAGGCATTCTTGATTTCTGATGTCTTAGGGATGTGCTCCTCTTTTTGTGTGGCCTTCGTATGCATCATAGCCAGGTGGGAGGATTACGAGTTCTTGATCTATTATAGATCCTTCACTAAGAAGCTCATGTGGTTTGCATATGTGGCAACAACTACGGCATTTTCAACTGGTTTATACACGGTGTTGGCCCCAAGTCTCCACTGGTTGGCCATTGCAATTTGTCTCTTGGTAGCTGTGTTGCCCATTGCTACTAAGCTGCTAGGTGAATGGCCTGTTTTAAAGCTCAGATATCGGTTGGGCAGAAGTTTCAACTCTGATCTCCTTGACATGGTGTGACCTCATCGATTTGACTTCCGGTTCTGCTTTCTGAAAATAATCTGTTTATCTGTAGTGGATATTGGTTCACTACTTATATTGTATTGTTAAAGCAGCAGAGAAATATATTGTGGCCTTAATTCTTGTATTATTCATCAAATTCTATCACAGTGATTCAATCTCTTCAGAGATGATTCATGCTATCTCCAGCGGCAATCTCTATGGCTTATTAGCATTTGAAAGTAGATCGTTGCCACAGAAAGAACTAGTGAAATATACTAATATAGCACCCTTTGGCCTAAATTTGAACAGACATCGTTGAGATCACGCCCTGCTTATAGGTCCAATGAAGTTTCCGATTTGACGATAAGACCATGAATCTGCTTGCTCAGTTCAATATCTCACTATAATGACGAAACCCCAAGGAGCGAAACAAATGCCAGTAGGCTTGGCTTTAGGAAGCAATATCTCATCTTAGTTAATAGTACATCTGCTGCTCCGGTAAGATCACCCTGCCTTGCATATCCTTCCATCATTGCTTTACTACTTTCGTTTGATGGAAACAACTTGCTATATAGAAAGAGTTATAGATCACTACTTCGATGCTGTCGGGCACTACATGCTAATGAAAGATTACTTCGCCGATGCTAGCACCTACCAACCTCATCTCTTTCATTGGCGAATGAGAAATCAATGTCAAGGCAAGAGATTAACATGTTAAGAAGTTAGGAACTTATGATTCGTTTGTACCCCCACCTAATCATGGGAGCCGCGAAGGACGATCGACCACTGCTGATCCAACTGCTAAACTAATTCTTCTCGAGACCATATTAAAATCATAGCATCACAGTTCAACAGCTGCCTCTACTGCATGCATACAAATACACCAACATGTTTACATGCAAACTTATTTTCAGACGGCAATCTGTACTTCACTTTAAAAGTACATGAGATCACTCCCACTATATAGAATCTAGGTCCCAACCAAAATTAACCGCAACATTTTATCCACCGAACAAACACATAACAGAAACGAATAGGTTCTCCAGTCATTCACTTGAGGTCTCAGCAGACCACGCACTCTGTTGCTCTCACCTGCAAAATTGGTTCAGTAAGCATCATGCTAGGGCGGCGGGTGCACGCCAGGCGGTAGCAACGGGAAGAGCTCGTGGAAGGGGGCGGGATCCCACCGGTCGGGAAAGACGACGGGAGCCGGCGGTGACGGGGGCTGTGGTAAACTGAGGATTCGCCGGTCGTGAGAGAGAAGGAGAGGTCAGGGGAGGGGAGCGGCTCCTCTCCTCTCTCTCAGTTTCTGAACGGAAGCGACACCACTCCCCGCGCTAGGTTTCTTTTCTTTCCAGGGTCTATTAGATGGGCTCTAGTTTGTTTTCTGGCCCAATCAACCAGAACACGTCAATTTGTTCCCAGAGCAGCTGCCTAGGGACATTCGGCCCAGTGCGAACCTGACGGTGATCCAACGACGTTAATCCGCTTAATCAGACGGTTAAAAATGCTCAGGTCGTGGGAGGCCAGTTTTAACCCTAATGTCCCAAGCGGGGCCTGAAGCTGCGTCCATTCCTGCTACCTCCGGTCCACACAGACACAGTGCAGTGCTCCATGCTCGGCTCCTTCCAAGTCAACGGCCGTCGCCATTGCATTGAAAGGAACAAGAAGCACTGAATCAAGGAACATTGTTCGAATCGGTTTTCCGTTGTTGTCGTGTCCCAAGGTATGTTCTTTCAGCTTCAGTGGTTTCGCGGGGAGATTTCCCTAGGGTTCATCGCAATCGCATCGTGCTGTCGGCGGTTTGTTCTGATATATATTGCATGGATTTGGCCGTCATAATCTTCTACTTTTGAGATTGATTTTCATTTATTTCCCATCTCCTTTGAGTTTATGCTCAACCGAGGTCAGAGCAGAGACTCCCCGATGTGCCGACCGATAGCGCTACACCAGAGGGTAGCAGCGGCAACCTACCTGCTGCAGCGTGGCACTGTGGCAGAGACTTTACGGACCCGTTCTGGGTCCGGCCGTGCAGTGCGGCCTGTGCCTGCTGGGTCCGGTCGGCACCCGCCATTGGCGGTGGAGGGCGTCCTCCAGGTGGTCGTGCTGCTGCCACCCTCCGATTCTAGTGTTGGATTAGAGCATCTCTAGCAGATACCGCATTTCGCGAGCCCGCATAAACAAGATGCAGGTCGCGGAAAACGCGTTTGCGGGAACACCGCATTGCCGAACTGCAAAACAGAAATGCGGTGTCTGTTCTGCCGCAGCAAAAAATGGACCCGGAAACCGCAAATGTGTTGTAGTAAAATCTGAGCAAAGTGTAGAATTATTATAGAAATATAATCTAAAATTGTACATTACAAGAATGGTTCCAATTACAAGAATGGTTCAAATGAAAGAATAAACTTACAAGAATTGTTCAAATGAAAGAATAAAATTACAATAATTGTCCGGAATGGAAAGAATAGTTTAAATTACACATCAATGAAGTGAAATAGATGAACAGAGAAATCTCTACTGCCCATGCAACTGCTCAACGAGATCATGTTGTAGATTGGTGTGCCCAATTGCGTCCTCTATGTGCCGGTAGGACTCCAGGAAAGCTTGAATACAGTCAGGGTTTCTGGCTGACTTCACACGGCTACCAACATTATCATAGAAGAACTCCAAGTTTAAATCCCTCTCATCTTCGATGATCATGTTGTGAAGAATCACACAACATGTCATGATGTTGCCGAGTGTTTTCTTATCCAAAAAACGAGCTGGCCCACGGACAATAGCAATCTAGATTGAATAGCAATCTAGATTGCAAAACACCAAAGGCTCTCTCAATATCCTTTCTGCATGCCTCTTGTTGCTTAGCAAATTCACATTGTTTCCTACCGGTTGGATTGGATATAGTTTTGACGAAAGTAGTCCAAGGAGGATAAATGCCGTCGGCAAGGTAGTACCCTTGAGTGTAGGCATGACCATTCACAGTGAAGTTGCAAGCAGGAACATCACCACTAGCAAGCCTGCCCAATAGGTGTGACTGTTGCAACACATTGATATCATTGTTGGTGCCCGGCAAACCGAAAAAGTAATGCCATATCCACAAATCCTCGGACGCTACGGCCTCAAGAACAATTGTTGCATCTCGGCTTTTGCCACAATATTGCCCGTGCCAAGCCTTCGGGCAATTTTTCCAAGTCCAATGCATGCAATCTATGCTACCTAGCATACCCGGCCAACCTCTCCTTTCATTTATCGACATCAACCTCTTGGTATCTTCTTCGTTTGGTGATCGAAGATAACTTGGACTGAACACACGGATCATAACCTTTGCAAACCTACGCACGGACTCTAGTGTAGTATCTTCACCAATACGAAGATACTCGTCGGCGTAGTCTGCCGGAATTCCGTAAGCAATAACCCTCATGGCCGCGGATATTTTTTGATATGCACTAAATCCCAATAAACCATCGGCGTTCCTCCGACGGGTAAAAAAGCGAGAATTTGACTCGCAAGCCTCTACAATTTTCACGAAGAGAGATTGGCGCATTCGGTACCTTCTCCGGAAGAGATTAGCGGGATAGGTTGGCCGGTCGGCGAAGTAGACCCGCATCAGAAGATCGTTGCCGAGGACGCAATTGCGCGGGATGCAGAGGCGGCCGACCGTCGATCCGCGCTGCCTATTCTTCGTCCGTCGATCCTCGAACTTCTTGATAGCCATGAAGATGACCAACATCTGCTGCCGATGGGTCGCCAGGAGGCTCTCCACATCCGAGTCGTCGTCCGAGGAAGAATCGTCGAGCACAAATCGCTCATCTTCGCTAAGCTCCATCTGCGCAATAAACGAGATTGAGGGACATGGCGGAGCGGTGTGGTGCAAAGGGGGGAGGAGGTGGCGAATCCCACCTGAGGTTTTGCCGACGCGGCGTGGTGGGGGCCGAACCGGACCGGCAGCGCAGCGGTGGCGGATCCCCTTTCGCCGGGGCGGCCTCGATCTTGGGCGGCGGAGACACACAGCCGGCTCCGTCGTCGGGGCAGCGGTGGCGGAGGGTCCGCGGTGACTTCAGACGGCGGCGGGGCGGGGAACTAGATGCTCCGGCAGTCGGAATCTAGGGCGGCGAGCTCGTGGCGGCTGGAAACGGAAAAGGGAAATGTCCCTCCCGCCAAGTCGTATCGCGCAATACAGGGCACCGGCGGGTCGAACGCGAAAACGCGATTTTCACAGTTCCCGGGGGGGGGGGGGGGGGGGGGGATCCCGCGCCCCGCAAATTTTTTTACAGGTCGGTAACTTTTGCTGGGTCTGGTCTGCGTGCGTTTTCGGTGTAGAACGGCAAAACGGCGGTTATTTTACAGTTCCGGGTGAAATGCGGTGTCTGCTAGAGATGCTCTTAGTGTGCTCCTTGCCACGTCTGGTCGGCTACCGTGTGGCTGCAGAGCTGTCAACCTCGGAACCTGGTGTTTCGTTTTCCCTTTCTAGGCCTCGGATCGGTTCACAGTGAGACGACGATGGTGGTGTGCAGATCCTGGTGGCGCATGTAGGTGGGTGGCGTTGATGAGCGGAAGACTACAGATCATCTGAGGTAGTGGTTTTTTTGGGGGGTCGGGAGAAATCTCTGTCGTCTTACGACATCGACGGGGCAACCCCTACGGGTGCTGTCATTCCTTCTTGAAGGGTGTCGGGTGTACCCCTTTCCCACTGACACCTGCGTAGGGGGCAACCCTAGACATGTCCGGGAAGCAGTGTCATCATCGTCGCAGTCCTTCTTGAAGGTGGTGCTTGGTCCGCAACGTTTCGGAGCTTTGGGAGCGTGATGGGACATTTTCGGTGGGCGCAGCGGATGCAAGCCATCTTAGTTTTGTCGATCTGCCGCTGTCGGCATTTTTCTTCTTCTTTTTTCTTTCTTTCTTTTTTTTCTCGTTTGGGCTTGACTGTGTTGTGTCCCCAGCAAATTGTATGGGTTGGTTGTTATATTTATATGGTGGGGCGAAAGCATGTTTCGGTGAGGAGTTTATGCTCGACTTTTTTTGTAAATAATTACCTTGTTTCTTTAGTCATCAATTTTGAGCAATTTACCCAATTATGTTGCTTTTATCTTAAATTTTTGAAAGCCAAAGAGGTTGCATTTATTTTAAGTTGAATTGTCCTTCTCCATTAATTTACCCGTCGTTGTATTTTTTTTCTTCTCTTCTCGCAGATCGTCTGCGGTTAAACCAAAAGAAAGGTACGTGGCAGCCGTCACTCCAGCAATGGCTAGTTCATCTAAAGGAAGACAAGGACAGCCACATATGGATAAAGTGCTCCTGATAGCAGCCGTATCTGGTGATTCCGCATCAATGAAGGCCATGGCGTCACAAGATCCAAGCCTTCTTCTCGGAACAACTCCAGTAGGGAACACCTGCCTCCACATTTCCTCCATTTATGGTCACGAGGGATTCTGCAAGGAAGTAGTGGAGCTAGATGAGTCTCTTCTGGCCGCTCTAAACTCGGACGAGGAGACGGCACTTATCACCGCCGTCAGAAATGGTCGCATCTTCGTGGCTTCTTTTTTACTCAGGCGCTGCTGTCATCCAGGATTGAGGGAGGCAATCTTGCAACAAGATAGGTATGGATTCAACGCACTGCACTATGCCATTCGCAGCGGCAACAAGGATCTTGCACTGGAGTTGGTAACAACAGAGCCTGGCCTGTCGGAAGTAGTGAGCAAGTGCAATGAGTCACCCATGTTCTTCGCAGTGATAAGAAATTTTACACATGTTTGTGAGACACTAATGCAAAATCCTGATTGTGCTATTTCCGGGGGACAACACGGTTGGAACTGTCTACATGCTGCCGTTAGAAATGGCGATCGGGGTAAGTTTTTAAGCCTTATGACACTGGTTTTAAGCCTTATATATATATACCTCATACATACCTAACATATACATACCCAAAATAGTTGTATGGTCTACATACTTAAAACTTACCGTATTCAAACCAGGTGCATGGGCACCAGGGAGCACCTGTTAATTTACCTATATATATATTTATATTGATTATATCTACTTGTAATTTGTTACAATATTATTTGACACTCATAATAATAGTGATTTGTTTCAGAAATTGTTAAACTACTTATGGAGAAACGTCCTGAATTGGCGAGCGAAGTTGACAAGGAATCATGTACTCCAATAAGACTGGCTGCACTTCAAGGAAAGATTGATGTGTTACGAATAATGCTGGAACATGATTCAACTCTAGGGTATGAAATAAACAGCAATGGTCACCCTCTCCTTAATTCTGCCGCATATCGAGGTCAAGTTGCTTCTGCCCAAGAGCTTATGAAGCACTGTCCCGAAGCTCAGACTTGTAACAAAGAAAATGGTGACACAATGCTTCACATGGCTGCATGGTATGATCAGCCAGAGTTTGTTGAATTTGTGCTCAAGGAACCACTACTTCACAAACTTGTTAACGTGCAGAACAACAAAGGAAAAACCCCTCTACATCATGCAGTCCTGAAGTGCAATCCTAGAATGGTTGTTGCTTTACTGTCTCACAAGGATATAGATGCCACAGTGCTTGACAACGGTGGTGTTTCAGCAGCTTGGGAGTTGTCGTCCTTGAATGAAAATGCGAAGACTTTAAACTGGGTACGTACATATGGTATAAATAATAGTATAGATTATGTATATAAACGGAATTACAAATAAGGAAAATATTTTACTCTGTTGTAACTCTTCCTCTACTATGCAAGCAACCTAATCAAATTTTTCTAAACATTTTTTGGTCAAAGCCACATTGCTGCTATTAGCTTAGACAAACAAACAAAAAGAGTTTTAGGATTTTAACTAGCATCAATCCATTTTTTGGTCGGTACATGTGCGACTTCACATTACAAAATACTCTTAAGTTTATTGGTACACATATATTAAATTGTAATTTTTTTATGGTCATTGTAATTAAATATCTTCTTTACTAAACAGGGCTGGGATTTGTTAAGTCTCAGTAGATTCTTCTATGGTACAAATCTTTTGTGGTCTGTGCTCCACCTAGGCAGAGGTAGAAGGATAGTGTAATTGTCCTTGTTATTCATTGATCAGTATAGGTGTCAGATGTATCGTACTACCCGCAGGGTGACTCGTGGGGGAGGTAAGTGACAAATGTTTTAGTTTAAGGTGCTTCAGATTTGAAACAAATACATGCATATCATTTCGATATATGAGTTATTCGGCAATTCCTGGTGCGTCCTGGACTATTTGTGTTTGTGTGTGATAATATATCCCTTTGCTTTGATTGTTACATGTTTGACTCAGAAACATTCCAAGGTCCCCTATAGTACATTTTTTCTTATTCAGAGATGTCTTCTTTACATGATATGTACATGTTGAAGGTCCCAAAAAATAGATTACATCAAGGTGATTACTGATTTGGATAAAATGATTATACTTTTTGTGCAACAATTTTTTGAACTAAATAAACTACTATGAATAACATTGTTGCTTAGAAAGCAGAGCATCCGAGATTCATTTTTCATACTGTAAGTTTTATATATGCCTTATTCAGCTGTGTTCATGCAGAATGAAGTGATAATGCTCATGTCGAAAGCTAATCCTCAAGAAGCTGCCTCTCTTCGTAATCTTCACGAGGCAGCCAAGCAAGTAGCTACTAATGAATCGAGAAAGGTTGCAAAGTCACTAACTCAGACATACACAAGCAACACTTCGTTGGTGGCAATCCTAATTGCAACAATCACCTTCGCCGCTGCCTTCACCCTTCCTGGAGGATATAGCAGTGATGCCGGAAGCGAGGGGCTGCCCATCATGTCCAAGAAGTTTGCATTTCAGGCATTCTTGATTTCTGATGTCTTAGCGATGTGCTCCTCTTTTTGTGTGGCCTTCATATGCATCGTAGCCAGGTGGGAGGATTACGAGTTCTTGATCTATTATAGATCCTTCACTAAGAAGCTCATGTGGTTTGCATATGTGGCAACAACTACGGCATTTTCGACTGGTTTATACACAGTGTTGGCCCCAAATCTCCACTGGCTGGCCATTGCAATTTGTCTCTTGGTAGCTGTGTTGCCCATTGCTACTAAGCTGCTAGGTGAATGGCCTGTTTTGAAGCTCAGATATCGGTTGGGTAGAAGTTTCAACTCTGATCTCCTTGACATGGTGTGACCTCATCGATTTGACTTCCGGTTCTGCTTTCTGAAAATAATCTGTTTATCTGTAATGGATATTGGTTCACTACTTATATTGTATTGTTAAAGCAGCAGAGAAAAATATTGTGGCCTTAATTCTTGGATTATTCATTAAATTATATCACAGTGATTCAATCTCTTCAGAGATGGTTCATGCTATCTCCAGCGGCATTCTCTATGGCTTATTAGCATTTGAAAGTTGATCGTTGCCACAGACAGAACCAGTGAAATAAAGCACCCAATGGCCTAACTTCGAAGAGACATAGTTGAGATCACGCGCTACTTATAGGTCCAATGAAGTTCCCGATTTGACGATAAGACCATGAATCTGCTTGCTCAGTTCAATGTTTGACTGCAATGAATCTGCTTGCTCAGTTCAATGTTTGACTGCAATGACGAAACCCCAAGGAGCGAAACAAATGTAAGTAGGCTTAGCTGCAGGGGCGTATCTAGGGGGGGTGCCATGGGTGCCATGGCACCCCCTAAGAAACTGGAGTTCTTTTAATCTAGTACCAATAAGTCTAATTTTTAGTGCATTACATGTGTTAAACATACTTGCCGATGGTATTTAAGCTATGAAACTTGAGTCTGGCACCCCCATCGGTTCAGTTCTACATCCGCCACTGCTTAGCTGTAGGGAGCAATATCTCATCCTAGAGCATCTCTAACAGAGCACTCAAACTCAAACTCGGAACCTCAAAAACATTTTAAGGTTCAGCTTTTTTGAGAATTCTGCCCAGATGAACGCGCGACGCATAGCAGAAACCGTAAACAGAACTGCAAATATTATAATTTTGGCGGGAACAAACTAGTGTTCGTCCCCGATTCATCTCACAGATGCGTTCATCTCACAAATGCGTCCTCGGGGACGAAGTCCTCCGCCGCGACGGCGGACTCGAAGGCGGCCGCATCGTACTCCTCCGCCGGAGGCAGCACCGCTAGCGCGGTGGAGGTGCCAGCGCTGCCGGTTGAGCTTCCTGCCCCATCCAGACACGCGGCGGCGACGGGCCTCGTACTCGGCGCGTCCGAGGTCGAACTCCTCGACCTCGCGCCGGAACAAGGCCGGCGGGACCTCGCGGCCTTCGTTGCTGTAGACGCGCGCCGCCCGCTTCCGAGCGCCCGCCTGCGCGCGCCGTTTGTCGGAGAAATCCCCGTCGAAGGGGTCGCGGCGGTGCGGCGGCGTCGAGGGCTCGCGCTTGGCGGCCATCACGCGGCAGCGGCGGACTCCGGCAGTGATACGTCTCAAACGTATCTATAATTTCTTATGTTCCATGCTTATATTATGCCACTTGCTACATGTTTTATATACACTTTTATATCATTTTATGCATTTTCTGGGACTAACCTATTAACAAGATGCCACAGTGCCAGTTGACTGTTTTCTGCTGTTTTTTGTTTCAGAAAAGTTGTTAAGGAAATATTCTCGGAATTGGACAAACGAAACGTCAAAGTGCCTATTTTTCTCGGGAGGTTCCAGAACACCGAAGACGACACGGAGGAGGACCCCGAGGGGCCCACACCCCCTCGTGGCGCGGCAGGCTCCCTGGCCGCGCGAGCACAGGGTGTGGGGCCCTCGAGGCCCCGCCGCCTTCGCCCTTTCGACTACTTATACCCCCAGAATTACAAGACCTGGGGCGCGCACCTTTTTCCTCCACGAAGTCCAGAACCGCCGCCGTCGTCAACCCTAGATCGGGACGGTTCAGAAGCTCTTCCCGGCACCCTTCCGGAGAGGGGAATCATCACCGGAGGGCTCTACATCACCATGTCCGCCTCCGTACTGATGCGTGAGTAGTTCATCCTTGGACTACGGGTCCATAGCAGTATCTAGATGTTTGTCTTCTCCTTTTGTGCTACCATGTTTAGATCTTGTGAGCTGCCTATCATGATCAAGATCATCTTTATGTAATGCTACATGTTGTGTTTGCTGGGATCCGATGAATATTGAGTACTATGTTATTGCTTCATAATATATCTTGTGAGTGCGTTGTTTATTATCTTGCATGCTCTCCGTTGCTAGTAGATACTCTGACCAATTAGATACTTGTGACTCCAAGAGGGGGTATTTATGCTCGATAGTAGGTTCATGTCTCTATTTAATTTGGGGTAGTGTAGATGTACTGTTGCTATTAGGGATAAAATAGTAGTACTTTATCTAAGGGTATATTACTTACATTACACACATTGACTAATGCAATTATCTGTTGCTTGCAACTTAATACTGAATAGGGTGCGGATGCTAACCGGAAGGTGGATTATTAGTCATAGATGCGGTTGGAACGGTCTATGTATATTGTTGTAATGCCCAAATGAATATCACACTAGACATCATAACTATAGTATATGCATCATTATGCACTTCTTTATTCTGTCAATTGCCCAGCTGTAATTTGTTTACCCGCATGTATGCTATTATTATTTATGTAGAGACAGCACTAGTGAACTGTGGACCCCGGTCCTTTTTCTCTAAACTGATAAACAATCCTACTACAATCCTGTTACTTTCATTCTCTGCAAACAAACACCTTCCACACATACGTTTAATCCTTTGTTACAGCAAGCTAGTGAGATTGACAACCTCACTGCTAAGTTGGGGCAAAGTATCTTGGTTGTGTTGTGTGCAGATTCCGCGTCAACTACTACAGCACTTTTCTGGCGCCGTTGCCACCTTGAGAAGATTCTTAGTTTCCTACTGGTTCGATAACCTTGGTTTCACAACTGAGAGAAACTTGCTGCTGCACTACTTCATACCTTACTCTTAGGGTTCCCAACAACACCTTCACCGGTGCATCAGGCAGCGACGGAATTCACGTCGGAGAAGACAAGGAGGCGCCGCGGATTTCTCGTCGGCGGCGCGGGTGGATAAGGTCTGTGACCTAGAAATGTGCCCGAGCCCGGCATAAATACGGATCGACGCGCCGCCGCCCGTAAACTCGCCGGAGTTTTACGGTTTTTCGCGCGTTTGATGGCTCTGTTAGAGATGCTCTTAGTTAATACATCGGCTGCTCCTGTAAGATCACCCTGCCTTGCATATTCTTCCATCATTGCTTTACTACTTTCGTTTGATGGAAACAACTTGCGATATATAGAAAGAGTTATAGATCACTACTTCGGTGCTCTCGGGCACTACATGGTAATGAAAGATTAGCACCTACCCACCTCATCTCTTTCATTGGCGAATGAGAAATCAATTTGTCAAAGCAAGAGATTAACATGTTAAAACGTTAGGAACTTATGATTCGTTTGTACCCCCACCCAATCATGGGAGCTGCGAAGTAAGGACGATCGACCACTGCTGATCCAACTGCTAAACTAATTCTTCTCGAGACCATGATAGCATCATAGCATCACAGTTCAACAGCTGCCTCTACTGCATGCATACACATACACCAACATGTTTACATGCATACTTATTTTCAGACGGCAATCTATTCTTCACTTTAAAAGTACATGAGATCACTCCCAGTATATAGAATCTAGGTCCCAACCAAAATTAACCGCAACATTTTATCCACCGAACAAACACATAACAGAAACGAATAGGCTCTCCAGTCCTTCACTTGAGGTCTAAGCAGACCACGCACTCTGTTGCTCTCACCTGCAAAATTGGTTCAGTAAGCATCATGCTAGGGCGGCGGGTGCACAGGCCTTTCCTTCCATCAGTTGGTGGTGCTTGCCGGGCGGTAGTACTGGTAGTAGCCCAGCACCGCAAACAGGGCGGCAAGCACGACAACCGCAGCCATTGTCGCGGCTGGGGTAGCCCATGACCAGTACGACTGGGCCTTCTTCCTCTTTAGGATCGCCTTTGGCAGCGGACCCTTGCTCTTGATAACAGTACTTCTGGAGCGGACCCTCTCCTTCTGTTCTTTGTTCAGTGTGATAACTGGAGCCACATCATCCTCCACTTGGGTTTCTGCTGCTTCATCAGACTTTGCGTCTGAGTCAGTTGGCTCGTCGGTATCCCCAGTCTTCTTCTTGGCCTTCTTCTCCTCTTTCTGAAAACGTTTGGTACCATGGTTATATAAGAGAGAGAGAGAGAGAGAGAGAGAGAGATGGTGGTGTGTCGACCTTAAGCTTCTTCTCAGCTTCCTTTTGAGCTCGGGCTGCGGCCTTCGCTGCTTGCTTCTCAGCCTGCTTCTTCTTCCTTTCCAAAGCAATTTTATTCTTCTCGATTTCCTCTTGTCTCTTGATCTCTTTTAGCTTTGCTACATCAACCTCTTTAGGCTTGGGCTTCTCCTTGACAGGCTCAGGCTCATAGTCATCATCATTAACCACAGCAGCTTTTACCTTGGCAGATACTTTTGCAAGGGGCTCATCTTTGGGAGTGACGGCTTGGGGAGCAGCAGCTTCCTTTGCTTGTTTCGAAGGCACTTTTGATGGGATAGGCTCCTGTAGCACAGGTGCTGCTGGCTGCTGTGTTTCGATAAATATCGGCTTCTCATCAGGATTCCTCATCCGGCCATCTCGGGTCAGCTGCCGGCCATTGAGGGAGGTGAGGATCCTCTTCTCATAGTCCTCTCTAAAGGCCTTGCTGCTGCACCATTGTGTCATGAACTTCTCAACCTACCATAGCATATTAAACAATAAGTATGGACATACAGAAGTCAATGGACGATGTGAAGTTACAAGAGATGGTAATAGAAGCAAACCTCATTCTTGTGGAGCTCTTGCAATTCTTCCACCTCATTCCTAGTAGAGTAATCCCTAGCTCTGTTCAGAACTGTGCGGTTTTGATGGAAGGATGCATTCTGATGAAGATGAAGGCAGCATTATCAAAAAAAAGTCCCCACATAAAAATTAGAAATAATTAAAAGAATTTGCTAACAGTGGTAGATGAGTACAGACTTCTTGTATGTCAAGAAGTGACTACAATGTCCAATGTTTCATTAAAAGCAATAAGAAACTCCTCCAAATCACCTAATAAGGTTTCAACCCAAAGACCAATATGCACGTGTATGGATTCAGTGAATTCATCTTATCAATGTGGCTGTGACAGAGAGCATGAAGCTTAAAAAGGATGGCAGATCAAAGATAATTTCATCTTCAAGCTCGAGGGAAGGAAATTTAAGTGCTGTGTAGGCAAGGCATGTGAAAATGATGCCTTCATCTTCAAGCTCGAGGGAAGGAAATTTAAGTGCTGTGTAGGCAAGGCATGTGAAAATGATGCCTCGCTGCACACACATTTTAATGAGAACTGTAACACAAGTACACAACATGAGCATGAGAGATGTCCAAGGTATGCTGACTTACGTTAACATCCCGTTCTTTTCTCAATTCATTCAATGACTCATACGACTTGTCCTTTCTAGCGGTGGCCACGTCTAAATCTTCTTGAAGTGCAGTAATCTCAGCAACAACAATCTTTAGCTCATCCTCCAGGACCTTAATCTTAGACCTGACTGCTTCTCGGTCTTTCTTTACACCATCAATGCCCTCCCCGATGATCTGAAGGTGAAGTTGTCATCAAAATAATGCTATCTTATATTTTTCATTCCGAAGTTAAATGTACAATAAAATACGAAGTTACAGCACATACTACTTACTTTGACCTGATCCTGTATGGCATCTCTTTCTACTACAGTATCTTGCAATTTAGCTCGCTTAGCAGCAGTGGAAGAGACCTTTGATCTAGTTTTTTCAAGATTCTTAATTTCTTTGACCAACCGCTTCTCCTCGTCTAATGGTATGCTCTCGTGAGATATGCGGTGTTCCAATCTCTTGATCTAGGGAGAATGAATTGAGAAAACAGAAACATAAGATAAAGATACGGAATAAAAAAGGAGGTTGAGTTATCAATCATACCTCATGCTCAAGCTCTTCAAGTGAAGAGCACAAACCTGCACTCTCCGCCCGCATATTATTATTTTCGTCACGGAACTTGCCTAAACGGTTTCTAAAAGGTTCCATCTCCTTCAATTTCTCATTAAAAGCTTCAGTGTATTGCCTGTTCTCAGCACTCAACGGCTTAAGCTCTGAGATAATAGCAGCGCGCTCAGTCTGCAGAGGAAGTGTGCATTCAGTTACATCACCGTACTTAAAGCGCACACTAGCAACACGTACATGAAAGGGATAACATACACTCACTTTTAAACAAGTTTCAGAACATGAAACTTCTAGTCAAATGAGAATGAGCTTTAAGAACAATACCTTCTTAGCCTTTATAGCCTCAAAAATCTTGGACCGAGCTTGGATCTTACTTTGGAAATCCTTGTCAGCCTGCTCGAGTTTTGCTCTCAGCTTAGGGTCCTCCAATGAGCGGATCTTGACAAAGTAGAAAGTGTAAGTTTGCTTAGGTTCAGGCCACTCGTCTACTGCGTCCTTTGGAGGTGCCATGTCATTTACGACATTTGGTGCAGCTTTGGCATTGTCTGAACCAAAAACAGCTGCTTCTTCACGTTCCTTTGCAGTCGCTCTACCCTCAGTGTCTTGGAAAAGAGCCACGTCTCCATCAGCTACTTTAACCTGAACTGGTGCGGCTTCAGCTCCGACGACCTCCATTCCCATGTCCCTGCACATAGATTGCACATAAACTATTATCAAAACTGGCAATGATCTAACAGAAAATAGTACAGTTCACTTAGCTATTTTCCGTTCTAATCCTCGGTACTCAGGGGGGGAAATAGTGCAGTTGGTGCATCCAAAGTGGTGTTGTGTACACTAAACCACTGGTCGTCAGGTACATGCAGGCCACCCAGTACACTGCAGGCTACCATGACAACGGAGATGGCAAGACATTATCTGTTTATGGCGGTACTTTACTAATCCATGGTGAAAGGTCGTACTTGGTGTTGTGCTGGTTTCTGGTGGGAACTACACGCAATTCAGTAAAACCAAGTTGGCATGTAATCTGAACTGAAAGGAGTGGATCACCATAATCATTATTGTCAATTTAAGGAAATGTTGGAGTGAGCAAATAAGAGTACGTAAGTAGATGGGAAACCATAACTAGCCTGATGGGGTGCCAATACTAGCAGTATCGGCCAGGAATAGAAACACAACGACTAAAATGATTAGATGGATAATTATTATGGGCTGCGCTCCTGTTCCACTTCTCATATACACCTCTACTTCTTCCGAGAAAAGAAAAGGTGAAACACCTTTCTACTGATGACGACATGGGGACTACTTACTCCGTAGTTAAAAAAATACTTGAGGTTACTCGGCCGATCTAGTTGTCATGAAACGATCCTAGGTTGCCCTGGAACTCAACTCACCACGCGCGCACACCTTGCACTCTACTTCGTGGGAGCGGAGAGGCCAGCCATGGCTACCAAACTATCAACTATATGTATGAAGTCGCCTCGTGACCGCAAGTACAGATCGCGGTGGCGGCTGACTCGACTCGGCTCACGGGCCGGACCAAACACCAAACGGGGCAGAGGAAAACGAGCACGCACGGACGCACGCACGCAGGAGCCTGATTTAAACTCGTTCGTTCGTGGCGGGTGGCGAAGGGGAATTCCCGCATCGGAAGCGCGCCTCCACCCGGCAGAGGATCCCGATTGAAACCCAGCTCCTCCGCCGCTGCGGATCCTCCTCCGACACCGGGTCAACCCCCGGCGGCGTGACTCACGAGGAGGCGCACGCGGGATCACGGTCCACGCCTCGTCGGCGAGTCCCGATTCATTCAGGCGAGTCAAGTCGATCCAGATCTACTACGAACGAGGCTACCCGCATCCGCTGCCGCCAGCAGCCCCCACGAGACGCGCGCGCGCGCACCGTCGCATTGCCCGATCCGCCAGCGCCGGAAACCGGCGCCGCGGACGGCGAGCGTAACCCAGAACGGGAACAGCACGCATCGACTCGGGTGCATGAGATCACCGGGCACTCGGAAACAAACACGGAGCGGATCGGAGCAGACGCGACGGAGGGAGCTGGAGCGGGAGCTGACCTGGGGGGACGACGGGCGGAGGAGGAGGGATCGGTCCGACGCGCTCGCTCGCTCCGATCTGGCGGTGCCGAATCTGGAGAGCTTCCTGGTCGTGTTGGGATTTGGGGGTTTGGAACAGGAAGGGGGAGGGGGGTGGGGTTATAAATGCGTTCGGGACGGGATGGAATTGGGTTTTCGTTTCCTATCTGATCTGATCTTTGGGTTGAGGTGAGGTCGATCGCCGGTTTTTGTCCGGTTGCTACGCTATCGGCAGGAAGTAGGAAATTACCGGTCCGTTTCCTCTTTCGCATCCGGCGTGCTCGGCCGCAAGGGGAAATCTGACCTGAGCCCGACCCGAGGTCAGCTCAGGCTCAGCAGGATGGGTCCCAACTGGACGGAGGCTGCCGGTCGGGAAGCGTCCATCGCTCAGCGTCAGTCAGACTCAGATCAGACGTCTAGCTTGGATCCCGATTCCTAGCGTATCCATATTATTTTTTTGATCCCGGTTCTTAGCGTATCCATACTTTTTTTATATAAATGGATCTTTATTATTTAAAGAGTTTTAAACATTACACCATCAGGTCTCTACATAATTTGGATGCACACAGCCCGACGTATAAGTACGTATCCCTATTTATTTTCATTTCGGCCAAGTATGACCCTTCAACAACAATAATGCCATATTGAGACTCCTCTTAGTGCAACTACTTTCACATATTGTCTCTCGGTTCGATGTTGAACCGGAAGTTGTGCTGGTCGATGTCAGGAAAGTTTTTTTTAACATAAAAGGACTATATTATATTAAGGATAAACACATACAGCCCAACAGGGTACACACATAAAAGTAAATAGCAATCCAGTCCCTGGATTTTACAAGGAGGACCCTACAGGAAAATTGAAAAACGCGATCAGGTCCATCGAGCAACTCCAGTACATAACCAACACCACCACCGCCGGGGACATGGCCACTTGGGGTAGCGGCGCCGCCACAACTCCTCCTCCAACACCTTGAGGACGAAGACGAAGTGGTCGCCGAGCTGAAGCTGCTGCACTGCCTCCCTTTACGCCAACTATGGGCACGGAGAAAAAGATTGGTTGGCCGCCCTTCGGCCAGCAGATTCTGCAGCCTAGAAGCCTGCAAGAACGCGTCGATGTCCGCCTGAGGACTGCGCCGCGGCTTCATCCATGGAACTGCAGAGGAATGAGCTCGACCCAATCGAGAAGATTGGAGCCTCTGCTCAACACCACCCCTGCCCCCATCACCTTGACAGCAGCAAGAAGTGGAGAGAAGTAGAGACCAGGCCTCCACCACCAGATCCTGGCCATGGCCAGCAGATCCGGCCTTCCCCCAGCCCTGCCCGTCACCACGACGGCCAGATCTGAAGAACTGGGATCCCGCCATACCTCGAGCTTATTGACGAAGAACACGGGGGACGCCGGAGCTTCAACGCCTCTCACCTTGGGCTCCGACCTCCGGAGCGCGGCGGCAAGAAGCATCAGCACCAGCAGCGAGAGGACGCAGCTCGGATGCATCCATGCCATGGCACCCCTTGGCATAAAGTCATACACCACACGGGAACGAAAACAGCTAGGAAAACCTACACTAATATGAACAGGGGAGGGCCGGGCACCTCTCCCGCCCCATCTCCGGCCGGCGAGGCCGCCGGAGAAGAGGGGAGAGATCCCGGAGCGCACGAGGAGACTCTCAAGGTAGGGGGGAGAGAGAAGGGAAAGGGGGGAAATGAGAGCCCTGGTCAACCGGTCCCGTCAGGAAAGTTATACATCTACTAGATGCTCTAGGTATTCGGCTCCAAAGAGTTTTGGAGATGACCTAGGTTTGGCTTCAGAGAGGTTGGAGGCCGACATATGTCAACACCAAACCAAGGTAACATATGTGAAAATAGTTCTGTGAAAAAGGAGATGAGTGTGTGACATTACTTTTACTTTACCCACTTGTCATGTTTGGTAAAAAAATAAACTTCACCATTTCAGTGTTATCACTCTCTACTTTTGGAGAGAGCATTCACGTATCTATCTACTACAGTAGTACTCCCTCCGTTCCATATTAGATGACTTCATTTTATTAAAAAGCGGATGTATCTAGACTTATAGTATATTTAGATACCTCCACTTTTATCTAAATAGAAGTTATCTAATTTGAAACGGATGGAGTAATATTTTCCATGACGCGCGCTGGCTCGCGCCATGCACCAAATATAGATCATGCGTCCAGTGAGGCCACTAGGTGACAACAAGACCGCACTAGTTTTGTGTTCGTGCTTATCTATGGGTTTCTCCACCAAGTCCTCCAGATAACTCCAATAGTTTTCATGTCGTACGTAGAGCCTCCTAGCCTGTTTCATGTGAACAACAACATATCGCTTTGGTTTCCTTCGATTTGCTTCTTTCTTTTCTTAGTAAAACACCTGCTGTGTGTGTGTGAGTGTGTCACTACTCCGTGGCATATCAGCTCAGCTATCCGTTCTGCAGGGAGACGACGAGCGCCACCGTGTCCCGAAGCGGGGATTTTCCGCAGATCGATGACGCGGCAGAAATGAGGGAAAGGCGATTCTGTTCAGGCCAAGCTTTTTCCACGACGGTCGACGGCACGTTCCCTTCTAGTACTACCCCTTTTGGATTACGGACGTCACGTTTCATCTTTTCGAGTAGATTCATTCACGTCACGTTTCCTTCTCAGTTTGCTGGTCCTGCTGGTGCTGCATCGACCAAAAGTACGATGTCATAAAGGAAAAATGATCATGTGAAGGATAAGGAAGCTCGGCGTCACACCATGTTTATTCCTCTACGGTATTAACTCGAATCTGACTGTAACACTGCTAGATGTGCTAATATCTTATTAATTACCATGTAATGTTGCCATATGCTAATTACGCTATATTTTAACATAGCTAGTTAGTTGCACATTAAGAACTCGCCTCTGACAAAATGGTTAGGATGGTGGTTATACTCAGCTTTTTCTGTGTGGGTCCTTTATCCTACTATTTTGCTCAACATTCAGATGGTCAATGATGTAATCAATAGAGAATTAACGTCTCTGATATTTCAAAGCAGTGGCAAAACTCCTACAGGAATTGGGCAGCTTAGCGAATATACATCTTGCGACAAATTTGCCCGATAGATCACACTTGAGAATCTCAACCTTTTCAGCGATGAATTGTATCTCATGAGTCTGCTTCAATACAGAATGATTTTCAACTATCTTGTAATTATGGAATTGCTCGATGGTATACATCTCGCTCCCAACATCGGTTGCCCCAAATTTAGATTCGAGCGCCTCCCATAAGTTTTTGGCAACCCGCACATGCAAATATACATCAACCAATTTATCTCCGATCACGCTGAGAACGGCTCCAACAAAGACGACAGTGGCCTCCCTGAACGCCTTCTCATGTTTAGGAGCAATCGCTCCAATGGGAGTGACACCAGCGACGCAGAACACGTTCATCACAGTGAGCCATACTGTGGTTTTGGTTTGCCAACGATTAAAGTACGTACTCGTAAACAAGCTGGTTTTAGTGTATCAGTAAAATCTTGGCTCGAAAATTGATTACACATATTAGGTTTTTTGATTGATGAGAATAATCAAAATCATGATGACGTAAACAATGCTAATGACATATGAAAACTTGATGATATAATTATCGGTTTTGCTATTTCTCACTCGAGTGAGAATTATGTTAGACCTCACTCAACTCTAATGTCATCAGACTTACATCGTGATTCGTGCGGGATGTGAGTTGCACATGGTTGCACATGAGTTGCGACTGTGATTTTTTCACTTAGACATGAGTTGCAACTAAACTTTTTTTTGTTTCACATGGATTACACATGCGTTGCATATGCAACTGGATGACATCATCTGAGTGAGAATTAAGTTAATTCTCACTCGAGTGAGCCCTAGGCATTCCCTATAATTATCTACTAGACAGATAGTACATACTTCTACACAAATCACTAGTACGCCAAACAAGCAAATAATCAAAAGCTTCAGTAGGCCACTTGGCCGAAGCAGTAGCGTAGGCAGCAGCCTCATCGGCAACCCTCTTGTCAGCGACAACCTTCTCGGCTACGAGGCGGTCGGTGTCAGTGGACGTAGTTGACGAAGATGAAGTAGACGTAGACGATTAAGTTGAACGTAGGCGAGCAGTCACACATGAGACACTCCCTAAAAAAGCTTATCACCCCTCTACAGTGGACGGGATGAGATCAACGATGACAACTACAACAAGTGGAACGACAATGACGTGGAGCAGTTCTGTTATCTTCTGGAGAGGAGCATTTTCCATTAAGGTAAAAAATGTTTCACCGTCTCAGCGAGATTCCCGCAAACCGCAGCGCGCACATGTCGCTTTGAGGCGGGCGGGGAGGAGGAGCGCGCGTGTGGAACGCATTCATTCACCTCATACCCCACACCTACTCGTACTAGTAGGAGAATGACTCAGTATATAAGCTGATGTACGTCTCTCCCAACTAACAATGTGGGCCTAAACTCCCAACACCTACCTCACACCATGGAAATTTAGTGATTTTTCTAAAATTGCTAAATGACCAAAATACCACTCAATATTTTAGCAGTTTGCGACACAAGAATGAGCAAGTCTATATAGAATGTCGTCAGTTTCGATGCGAAGGAGGCATGTTGTGTGAGGACATTGCCTTAGTGTCACACCATTTATTCAAGCTATGCATCGCTGTCCTACACATTTGTATTGGTCACAATGGAAAGTAAATTGGATTAGTAACGTGCATATGTTGCTATGTCCATAGCGCAACATAATATAGAGATAATATCATAAAATGTCTAATATAATTATTTTGTTTAAAAGTGGTAAGCAACGAATTACCCTATTTGTCTCTTCTCATTAATTAGCACATCATTCTTTTCGTAAGTGATATGTATGTTACCAGCTATGTTACTCCCACTATGACTATGACGATGCCTATGAATATAAAAAGCCGATATATTTTGTGTTCTCGGGATGTGATTCCAAATTGATTAACTCAGGCCATTTGCTGGTTAAAAACTAAGTTGCTCACTCTCCCAGATTCTCTTATAAGTCATTCAACTTATTGTTTACTGCTTTTAAAACATAGTTATCTCATAACTAATAATTTAAAACCCGTAAATAATAAGTTATTAGGCTTATGAAATAAGTTGGGCAAACAACTTATGCTTGGATGTTTATATTGGAGGGTTTGAAATTGATTTGAGGCCAATTCCAAATCAGTGTATGCATTGTAATGAGCTATCAATTTCAAATTTAGATTTGGTTGTACAAGATATTGACAGTTAGAATAAAAAAGAGTACTCAATTTTAATTCTCTGTTTGGATGTTTACCTCATTCACATGAGAAAGAGGCAAATTCACCCAATTGAGAGTGGTGAGACTCTAATTGAAGGCATCTTTTAGTAATAATTTAATTTCATGGAATTCGAACAGTAAAATTTCAAACAGTAGAATTTGAGAAATTCAATTCTAATTCCAGTTCTGTGCTCGAATATGAACATCCAATAAACAGAGCCTCAAGGCAGTAAAACTGTAAAAGCATCGGGTCTAAACACGTATCAGAGCAAAGTACGTAACCTGGTTCTGAAGGTGTTCTGTTGGTGTCATCGTTAACTTACACGTGGTGCTGGGAGTCCGGCCGGAAAACCTTCCAGAGGGAGCCGAGCCACCGCCGAGGTGGCCGTGTCCTCTTCGGCTCTTCCCCGCTCCAAGCAATGGCGCGCCGCCGCGTGCTCCTCTTCCTCAAGCCCTTCGACGTATACCCTCCGCGCCCGCTCGCCGGTTCCTCCCTCCCCACCTCCCCGCCCCCGCCTCCGCCGTCGCGCGCCGCAAACCCCAAGGTCCGCACCTCTCCCGCTCACTCTCTCCGTTTCGAGAAACCTTGGTTTCACTGGTTGTTCACGGGATTGAAGGGGGTGCCTGTGGACTCCCGAGTCACCGTGCCCCGACCCCCTGTTCGGTTAAAATGGTGGTGGAGTGGATTTCACCTCGTGGCGCAGGAATTGTAGATAGACAATAGCAGGAGAATGCACGCTGACCCCCTGTCAGTTGTGCCCCCTGTTGTGTGCGCTCGCATTTGGCGCCAGAAAGTAGCCGGCTGCATGATTTTGCACTGCATGTCGTATTGTCGTTTGATCTTTCCATGTGCATAGCCGAGCACACCAGCTGTTTGTTGAAATGCTTGTGTGGAGCATGATCTCTGGCCGGTGACTCGTGCTCGAGGAACTATGTTCCCTGTACTGTTGGGCAACCAGGAATCCTTGCTGGGCCACGATGGGAACTTCCAGTTAGATTTTAGCCTAAATTACTGAATACCACCGGGAAAGTTGCATAGTAGCTGAATTTACCGAGTTTCATCTCCTGCTTTCTCGCTCCATGACCATTTTTACTGACATGGATTAAGGTTTCGGTGTCTCTTATCGTGAATCTGATGCCTTGTTGCAGATCTTAAGTTATCTGGATGACAGATGCAGAGTTCACAAGGACACAATCGATCTCTGTAAGAGTGTACTAGGGCGCAAGCCCCTTGATTGGATCTCAGTGCAGAGAAATCATTTGTCAAATCCAATACGTGATGTGGATCTTGTGATTACTGTTGGTGGTGATGGCACACTTTTACGGGCTAGCCATTTTTTGGATAGCTCAATTCCCATTTTAGGTGTTAATTCTGACCCTACTTGTTCTGATGAGGTCAGTTCTTTTGATTATTGGCAATAATCATCAGTTCAAACCAATCACAGTAGCAATGATTGTCTGACTATTATGTACTGTATATGCGTTCTTATTTGCATGCTTCTAAGCAGACTAATAGCTATACATGTGCTTGCTACGTATATTTATGGTTTTGTCCCTTCATGAAGGTTGATGAGTTAACTGACGAATTTGATGCAAGAAGAAGCACAGGATATCTGTGCGCAGCTACTGCCAGAAACTTTGAGCAGGTATGTTGTTGTTTTCTAAGTATTCTTGCTCGAGGAACTTGGTTCTGTTTTGTGCCGGAATTCACACTAGTATGATTTCCTTTAAAGCATCAGAACATTTCATAATTCCTTGAATATTCCTGTTCTCTTGAACATTACATTTTCTCAGATACTTGATGCAACCCTTGCTGGTACTAGACATCATTCAGAGCTGTCAAGAATATCCGTCAAACTTAATGGATCCCAGTTACCAACTTATGCTCTGAATGATATATTGGTGTCACACCCCTGTCCAGCAAGTGTATCACGCTTCTCATTAAGGTACCCTTTTTAGCATCTCCGTTAAAGATCATGCTTTTCTTCAGTCAATTCTGACTGGTATAACTATTTCAGGAAAAAAAGCAACATGGAGACCTCATGTTTAATTAATTCTAGATCAAGCGGTCTCAGGGTCTCAACAGCTACTGGATCAACTGCTGCTATGCTATCAGCAGGAGGATTCATGATGCCAATATCAAGTCGCGAGCTTCAGTATATGATAAGGGAGCCCATTTCACCAACAGATGCTGATAAACCACTGCTCCATGGGTTAGTTAAGCAAGATCAACACATTCTTGTTGTTTGGTACAATCAAGAGGGTGCCGTGTATATTGATGGTTCTCATGTATCACATTCAATCCAGCATGGGGATACACTTGAAATCTCCTCAGATGCTCCAGTCTTAGAAGTTATTTTGCCAGAATATCTGTTAAACCAGGCATCTTTATAATGAAATAGCAGTATCACTGCTGTGATGTTTGATTGATTATTGATCTGGCACGATGTTTGAGGTGAGGTGAGTTCTTGAGTGCTTATAAACTGATGTACATCTTTATATTGTGACGTGGAGTTAATTTGTGCTACCAAATGGAAAGTAGATGTTGATTTTGTAATTTACCCTCTTGGAAGCAAAATCATAAGCAAGGTCAGACCGTGAGAGTTTAGAGATAGACTTGTGTCATGTCAACTTCTTAATAAGCTTAGCAGTTCTGAAGCAGAGATTTACTCACATCCGTAGCGGGTCCAGTGTTTTAGTTTTGTACGTTAGTATCTACATTGTACTGCTAGCATAGAGATACTGTCTTGCCCTAGTGGTTCTTACAGGTGTACATACCTGAACTACATCTAACATTCAAGTCACTAAAGGTCTCAAACTACCATTGACATCTAATTATAGTTAGTCACTGGTGTTATTATAAGATGCCTGTGCCGTCATGCTATGCCTCTCACTTGGGATTTCCCAGAAGTTTCTGCGTAGACCACCTGAGCTCAGGCTGTTTGCAGCAAGGCTGAGGTCTGATAGCAAGGGTTGCAGGGTGGTATGGCCCTCGAGCAGGCTCACAACGCTGGACATCTTTGGTCTGAGTGTCGGTGCTGCGTTGGTGCATAAGAGGGCAACATTCAGCATGAGGAGTGCCTCTTCTGTTGAGTAATTGGATCCTAGATCTGGATCTACCAGCTCCAGGAGAGTTCCTCTCTCATTTAAAACACAAGCCTGGAACACATTTACGAGATGCAGTTAGCCTCTTGCTTCAAACTTTCAAGGTATGTACATGAGAGAATAAAGCATGAACTGTCAGAGTCATTTTGTTTCACAATAGCTTAACTACGTACATGGAAAAAAATTACAGTTCCCTGAACTATTATTTCAGTTGATAACCTTATTTTCTTTCCCTAGAGGTAAAAAATATGAAATTCAACAATTTGGGGTTAGCTAACTAGTATATGCCAGTTAATGAGTTAATTGTACTCTATTAATGTGAACTGATTCTGAAAGCATATAAAAGGCCATTATCTGATGTTATTAACTAGCATCCATTCCTCCGACAATGACGAAATTTGTTTGTTAGAATTTTTATTTGGATGGTTAAATTCATCCATATCTAAAAGAAGTTTGAGTATCTTGTGTATGTCTCGAGGGGAAGTTTGGGTGTAAGTGACGCCCTTAAAATGTGGCTAATTGTTTTTTCTTTGCAAAATATTTGTCTGAGACACATATCAATTACTTTGGATGCGATGTGACCATATATCCGAGTCTCGATTCAGTATGGTCCATATAACTATGAATGAGGGGGAAAGGTTTAGAAGTTACCCAATCAAGAAGATAAACAAAATCTTCCTTTGGCCTGTAGTTTGTGTTACTTTTTCCACTGACAATTTCCAAAGCAACAACCCCAAAACTGTAAACATCAGCTTTGTCTGTCAAATAACCACGCATTGCATACTCAGGAGCCATGTATCCACTGCAAGAATAATAAAAATGATCCGATCAGCTGTAAATTGGCAGTCAAATTGAAGTACATACAAAGGTATGGGAAAAGTAATATCTATCTGTGGTTCTTCGAATGAAAATTAATAATATGTTTTAAGCATCTCAATCTGTGGAAATTATTAATCTAGTGTTTGTCATGTTTTTCTGTCATTTATGTGTGCATGCAGGAAAGCACCAGCAGGTGTACATCTATGTTGGTTTCTGACTAACTTAGCTGATGTGAATTTTTATCTCTCTGGGTGTTATGTATATTTGCCGGAAGTAAATGTTATTGTTCATACTTCGCTGCCACTTTTGCTTTTAACTGCCTTCTCCTTGTTTCGCAAAAAAAACTGCCGTTTCCTTGTTAAGTCTTTTTTTCTTAAAGGTCAGTAATTTTGTGGATATAATTTTAGATTTAGGAAAAAAGGCATGAACTGGAAACACTTACATAGTGCCAGCTACTTTTGTGCTTATGTGGGTGTGACCATCTTCATTAAGCTTTGCTAGACCAAAATCTGAGATCTTGGCGTCCAAATCTTTGTCTAGCAATATATTGCTAGCCTTGATATCTCGGTGCACAATCCTTATTGCAGACTCCTCATGCAGATATACTAGACCCCGTGCTATTCCCAGGCAAATCTTATGTCTTGTCGGCCAGTCCAGTGACAGTCTATACTGTTCAACTGGACCCCACAATAGAAATTGTTCATTAGTCCTAACATGCAACACTAGTTAAGAGGAAAACCAAGAAATATAGGAAGTACGATTACCAAAGAGAGCACGTGCAAGGCAATTATTTTCCATGTACTCGTAAACTAACAAGAGCTGGTTTCCTTCACTACAGCAGCCATACAGCTTGACAAGGTTTGGATGCTGAAGTGCAGATATCATGCCTATTTCATTCACAAATTCACGATTCCCTTGTCTTGACTTTGATGATAGCTGTTTGACAGCAATAGTGGTGCCATCGGACAACAAACCCTGCTAGCACAGCCAGTGTTCTGTTATAAGAATCATGTACTTAAACTTGACTTTGTAGGATTTAAGCATGGGAGACGGTGAAGGCTGACCTTGTAAACAGAACCAAAACCACCTTCACCAATCTTGTTGGCTGGATCAAAGTTTCTAGTTGCTACCTTGATCTGTCTCAAGGTAAAGGAGCCAATTTGGAGGTCGAGTGCTCGGAGATCTAATGAAAGTTATCATGTGGTCAGAATATTCAGAAGGTACAGTTGAAGCTTAGGATTTTCACTAGCTTTACATCGCTACATAGTAGTCATCTTGCTGTTGCTAATTCTGTCGAGAAGTGGAAAGTAGAGACGCTATGGATGATGTACGCATGAACGGTGAAGCAAAGTTAAAGATAGACACCGGGTTGTCCTCTAAGGTATACATAGAAAAAGTTGATTAAGAAAAAATTATAGCACCTTGATGCATCAAGCTCTTCCGTCGCTGCTTAATCCAGTAAATGCCAACAGCAAGAGCAGTCAATATTGCAACAACTGGGGTTCCAACCAGAAAAGCTTTAGATGTCCTTGAAATCTTCGTGCCACCACCAGTTTGGGGAGGCTCAACAGCCAAAGGTTGAAAGTCTGAGCATGAAGCCATGAACACACATGAACCAAAATCACCAGATTTTTAAGGAACACAATATTTTTTAATTCAAAATTGTAAAGCAAAAAACCAGAGGATGCCCCATGTTGCTGTTCATTGTTTGATGATGTACCCTTGTTCACAGAGATTAGTGGAGCGCATTGTGCAAATCCTTGAAATTCATATGTTAAAATGACATACTTGGAGTTACTGATATTGCAGATATTAGAGGGCCGTAAAATCCTCTATATGGAATGCCTGTTGTCCCTCTTCCTGCCCAATAGAATTGAATCTTTAATGTATGATTTCTGACATATGTTGCAAAAGTCTTGATAATTAGCTTCCCTGCCCCAGCAGCAGATTGCTCGATGTCAAAATTCTCTAGTACCATTTCCCCCTAAAATCGTAGAAAATCTCTTCAGTATCACTGGAGCTAACAAGATGCAATTATTATTGAAATGGATATGATCGAGTATGTGCCTATCGAGTCATACCTGTATGAACACATTGAATTTTCGTTTGCCAAGGCTGCAATATGTGCTGTCATTTGTGAATACAATTTCAGCAAAATGGAGCTTCACAGTGTAGCTCCCATTATGCATGCAAAGTCCATAATATGTGAGCGAAAGAGGAGAAAGGCGTGCTCTTGCATACAACTCTGAGTTGAGCATGGTCAATTTTGATGTGTTTGACGCAATATAGTTGTCATCGTTGATATTGTTGTCCATGAAATTTCCAGTGCTGCTGAATGCCCAGTTTGAGTCTGGGCTTACATACAGCACGGAAGCACCTTTTGCTACTGTGTCAGCTTCATATTTTACTCCATTGATGATTGCTGCTTTGTCACCACAGTTGATATGCAAGGAGGATTTGTCTGTGAAAAATGCATAGAACAGTACTAATTATGCAGTTCAATGAGAAATTAGGAAGCAAAAGAACTACATTTTTTTTGGCTTGTGTGCTTAGAACCAATTGAACTTCACACAAGAACTAATCACATCCCTGTGAGCTGTCTTGTTGCTTGTGTTTCTTTAGAGTTTATCCTGATGATTCTGTAATCTAGGAATAGGAATCAGTAACTTGAACTTACATTCTCCATTAGAAGCAGCACATGGGAAGTTCTTCTTCAAGCATGGCTGGACATTATTTCTGCACAAAAGGTTGAGTCACCCGGAGTAAAAGAAGATATTGTTATGCCCAGACTTGTCTGTTCGTCTAAATCTCTTTAATCTATTGAGCAACAAAATAAAGAATCTTACAAACTGTTCATTTCAGGTGAATAGCCCTCCACCAGATTGCTGCAAATTTAAGAGTTACAGAATCTATTTAATTATTTCCAGAAGTGGTGTGAATGACACAAAAATCTCAGGATTGTGGTATAGCTTTCTTACGCGCCCCCTCCCCCCTGAGGGCATTGGGTAGGACCTGAGCTTCCCATGGTGAATTTATTAAAAGATATGTCCCTGCATTTGATAATTAATGTTATATTTAATTTACCAACCACCAAGTAAATCTTTTGAGGTTAGATTGCTATAGGTTCAATCCTATCACTGCTACTCATATTACATTCTCTTAAGTTCGAAGCTTCATGTACATACATGCATAGAGCAATTTTCTTACGTAGCTAACACAGTTATTTGACAGATGGAGAAGATAGAGCCATGTCTGCACTTTATCTGAGGAAATGCTGACTGCACATCTTGCGATAAAAAAGTATCTTATAGGATTTCTTTGGTCATGAATGAATTGAGCATTAACAACTTAATAATACTTTTGTCTTAGATATGCTAACTTATATGGTTCTTAACTTTTGCGACAAATTTTAGAAGATTCTTGAAAAAGAAAATGATGCTTCTGTGATATCATTTCATGGATATTTGTAGGTATTCACATGACATGTAAGAATGATGCTTCTTCCGAGTGTGCATGTACACATGAACTTACGCAATGCTGGTCCTTTGCAATAACCATCCAGGTATGTTCCCAGTGAGTGAGTTTCCAGTTAGATATCTGCAGACTCGAAAAAAAAAAGTTAGATATCTGCAAGATAGTTTTTGTTGAGGTTCATTCATAGCCCAATGAAATGCACGTCTAGTTCAGTCTATCATAAATGCCACAACTTACATGTAATCTACGCTTCCCATGTTAGTAAAAGAATCTGGTATTTTTCCAGTCAGTTTATTAAAGCTTAGATCCCTGCATAGGGAAGAGGACATTTGTGATAAAAAGATGTGAATAAAGAATACATTTAGCACTGAATATTTAATATAAATGTACTCTTAATCAACATGCTGCATTTATCTGTATAAGGAACTGACATGACGAACTTACAGATGCTTGAGATCTTCCATGTACCCAATGTATGACGGGATACTCCCACTGATCGAACAGTTCCTAAGCACCCTAAATATAAACAGTTCATATTAAAACCTGTACACAAAAAGCAAAAAAAATCAGCAGATCCCAGACTTACAATGTTTTCATTGATTGCATTCCACTTAAATCAGGGAAAGCTGATCCAGTGCCTCTCAGATCACTAATCCTCCTGGTTAAAAGAAAAATGGGACTAGGATTTACAAGTAGTCTAATAAATTGCATCGTGAAGCTAGAATTATGAGAATTTCAAACTTTTGCCATCATACATATCAGAAAGGTTTGTCAATTTGGACAAGCCCAAGGGAATAGGCCCTTCCAACATAGATCCTTCGATTTGCCTGCATCAAGAGGAATCACCTTAAATAAACAACATAGTTGTGGTATCTGTGGATTCGAAACCTGTTTTATCATGAACTCACTGACTTACAACTTTTCAAGCTTTGTCAATTTACCCAAGAACTCAGGGATTCTTCCAGATGAATTGGTTCCAGAAATCCGTCTGTTACACATTTTAATAGTTAAACATTACATAAGGGGTCCGCAGAGCGTAACAGGTAATAAGAAAGATCGCGGTATCCTTACAAGTCGGTTAAATTGGTCAGCAAGGAAAGAGCAGCTGGCAGGGGTCCAGTGAACTCGTTGGTAGATATTATCCTGAGTGAAGATCAGTATATAGGTCATAAGGAACTATATTCACCAAACTACCAGCAACTCTGTATGCCATCAGTGTGTAAACAAAGCAAAATACTCACAGCTTCTGAATTTGAGTGAGTTGTCCAATTTCAGGTGGGATTAGCCCGTGAAATTCATTTCCTTCGATGCTCCTTTCAGATTAAATGCCAGATTATAGTTACAAAAGAGAACTCAAAAGTAGTGATGCGCTTTCACCAAATTTCTTACTTACAGGTTAGTCAAGGTTGTGATTCTTGTAAGAACCATGGGGAAAGACCCTGACAATCTGTTTCCCATCAGTGACCTACAGGACTTCGGCATGTACAGATCAATGACATGCTGCATAATTCTGTTCTTCGACAACACATTCATTTTTTGTATATAATTATACAATTTTGTGCAGATTAAGACGAGGAGATAATTTAAGTTTAATCACAGGGAATAAGTAGAAATTTGATTGATAAAATATATTTCACGTCATTGCATGTTTGCTCCATGTGCTTTTTCTGCTGAAGTACATCATAATCTTGTTAACTTTGTATTCCCTTTGGTTGAAAATATCAATCCTGTAGATTTTGCAATCTTCTATCCAAACATAAGACATGCATGTATAATTGATGATTTTTCTCCTTTGCCCTCATTTGTCTATAACCTGCTTACTTTTTATGGCTGAACTAGCATACTAACTTTCTCTCTTCTAATAACAATACAACAACATCAAGGCTAACATGGTCATTTCCCTCTACTATTTGTGGCTTTCTTAATATACTCTTCGACAATTAGCTCCATGGTATACCAAACCATACCTTGTAAAATGAATTGAGTATGAACTAACTTAGTAGATTAATACACTTTTCGAGATAAGTTCCATGCTATACCAAACAATAGTGTTAAATACGACTCAGTACATTTTCTTAGTACTATATTGCAATCTTAGTTTCTGCAATGCAGTTCTACATTCTTAGAAGACAATTCTACAGTTATTCTGGGTGCAGATATTTTGTTACAGCCATGTTGCCCATCCAAGGAACATCCAGTTATTAAAATCCAACACGGTCATGTGCTATGATTCTCTTCTCATCAGAAAGTCGCATCTCTTTTGTCTTGCATTAAGGGCATTTCCATGGATATCATGTCCCCTACGGTCTGCTTAGAAGACTAGGAATTCGATATTGCATCGATAAGACAGCAACATGGAAAATGCAGCTTATTGCCTAACTTTTATTCTCCATGGATTCATCCTGATCTATTTCTGTACTGCTGAAAAGGTTGGGAGAACTGTACAAAAGATGCCTATAGTTTGAAAAACGTGCCTGTGAGTAGCCTAATTTGTTAATATCTGAGATGTTTTGTATGTCGACACTCCCAGTCATGCTCCTTGCTCCGTAGATAAGATAGGGGCCGCTTTCACCAATTCTACCCAAAATATAAACCTTTCTAGTAGCATATTGTTCTTAGATTCCAAAATATCTCCACATGCTACGTTTTGTTGTACTACTCAAGGATAACAATAGAGTAGAGTGAAGGGTAGGGCCACTTACAATCCCTGCAGCCTCATCCGGGCCCACTGGTCAGGCACTGTACCATGGAACAAGTTCCTACTTAGGTCTCTGCAACATTAGAATATGGAATTATGGTGCCATTGTTCTCTTAATAAACAAGCTTAAGTTTATGGGTCAGATTAGTTTGACTTGACCTGTCCCTGCAAAAAATAAATTAGCTTGACTTCTATGTGTTACTTACAGCTGAATGAGATTTGGGAGGTCAGCAAAGTCTGGTGGGAGCTGGGCGGTGAAGTTCTGGTCCTTGAGGAATCTGCAGGATGATCCATCCGAACAGCACAAAAGGTAGCATATGTTAGAGCACAAAAATGTGACAACGATCCGCTCAGTTCTTCTTTAGTAAGATCAGTTTGGCAGACGTAAGGTATTGTTGCAACATAGATATCCCCCAACTATAACTTCAAAAAAAAAAAAACCCCAGTTATGTTGTACAATAAGATGAGAAGAGACGAGCAGTCATGCGTGCATACATGTCAGTGACATGGCATAGGGTCTTGTTGTAGAAGGAGCAGTCACACTTCAGTCCGCCGTAGTCGCATGGATTGGCGGAGAAGTTCCAATGCGATATCCCGATCTTCGCTGCAATCCGGCGAAGAATGCGCCCTGTAAAAACCGCAGAAAGAGAAAGGAAATCAAGAACAGAAGAACACGAGTTCTAGTAGCAAAAGATATTCGTGGGAACTAGACCACATCTTGAGCATTCCCTTCTTCTCCATCACAGTTGCTCAGCTCAAACTTTTCACGTCCACATGTATACGGATGGATGAAGTGCACAGACCAGAGCACGTTACTTCCAAATTGAGGGTGCGCATTTCTCCCGAGGAAAACTAAGATTTTTTTTTCTTCCTCTGTTGTTTACAGATTCTTGCATATATCTTGAACTAAAGTGAGGTATTGATGCATTCTTGCAGTTCTGGTCTAGTTCAACACTCGACAGGAAAAGAAAACCGAAATGGGAGAAGCAAAGATGACCAAAAAGAAGTGAGGAAGAAGAAATAGGAGGAAAATCAAGATTTCCAAGCAAAAAGCATGATCTGCTGATCAGTCAATTGCATACAGCTGCGATCATACACACCTTCAGCAGAGAAGAGCCTAGGAGGGAGGGCATCAGCTGGCTTAGCTCCCGAGGACCCATGAAGCTCTGCAAGCAAGGCAAGGAAGAACAGCAGTCTCCAGCCACATGGAAACCTCCACGCCCCCATCTCCTCCCTCCCTCCAGTCCAAGCTCTTCCAAGTGGAGCAAAATGGCAGTGGAGACTGGAGAGGGATCGAGAGGAGTGAGTGACTTTGGGATTTTTGTCCACCAAGCTTTCTGGGCAAGAACAGAGCACCTCTTCCTCTAAAATAGATTATTATTGCTACTTTGGGATTTTTGTCCACCATGATTTGGGCCCTCAGTCTCATGTACTGTGCCTTGTTGCGACTTGAGATGCTGTTTGGTACTGTCCGTCTGTGTCTTGCGCCAGTAGGTGGACGCGAGTCAGCCGCGAGCTGTAAAATCTCGGCGAAAATAGAAGGCCGGGGAGCAACCGCGTCAGACTGTTTGCCCTATAGGATGCTGCGTCGTTGTTCGGCGATGTAGGGTTTTATTCTCTTGCTTGGTCTATTTCTGTGCAATGTTATGTTGGCCTTGTTTCTGATTTTTAGCTGCTCTTGAAAACCATTTCCTTTCGGAGCTGGATGCTGCCCCTTCTTGCTAATGTTTTGTTCAGCTTGCTTAGGCCATGAACAGTGGGAAACTGGGAATCTTGCTACCTGTGGACGGCCTTCGATCAGAGGTTAGAATGCTGTTTGTAGTCACATAAGAGATTTCTGAAAAACATTGTGCATCTAGACTAGTCTTATCTTGATTTTAGACTAGCAGTAGACTTGTATGATTGCACCATTGTTACAGTCATATATAGTAGAATTAGAGAATATATCCTCTGCTCGCTGTAGTTTCTTATTACTTGTTGGTTTTACATGGCTAATCGATGGTTTCATCGCATGCAGACAACCCTACTTGCCCGTACGTGGGTCTCTTTCTTGTACAGTTGTAGGAGCACTGGTACTATCAGATTCCTCATGTTTTTCTCGCACAGCATTTATCAGGGTGGACACGGCGAGTCGCCATTCCTGCCTGCTGTCTCCATCGCGCGTGTACGAATACCTCATCCAGCCTGGCTGCTCACCCCGGTCAAAGTCAATTCTTTGACTATCTTCGTCAACACCGGGTCCACACAAGTTCAGGGCTAGCCGAAGACCACCGTGATCGCGTCAACATCTTTACACACTGGCAGTGGCAACTTGCAAGAAAAATATAAGTAAATCTTTGCGGGGGCGTGAGAAAAAGATTTGACATCCGGAGACAGACGAACCCTTGTTCCCCAAAAACCTCAAAGTATCTGTGGCATTCATCTCGCACACTGTTCGATGACCATCTGATCAGGAAATGGATGATCCAAGGTGCAGAGAGACCAAATCATGCACATACCTTCTGGCCAGGGAGAAAGTTCAGATAAATTTTGGTGCTTATACGCCGGATTTCTTACCGTAATTTTCATTCAGCGCCTTGCTACACTGTTTGCCATCGAAGACCAAATTAACGACATGCACTCCTACTGCACACTGGAAGACTACTGGCTAGTCAAAGAATAGCTCTATATAACCCTAAAAAAAACTCTATATAATACAGTACTAACCACGTCTGCTCCGTTAGATTCGGCGGCCGATCGATTGGTCCCCTTCTGTCTCTTTCACACAATAATCATAGCCAGGATTCTGTCAATCCCGTTCGTATCTCTTGAGCATAAATAAACCTGGAGTAGTAGCTAGCCGTAAATGATGATATGGACACAAGTGCATTCTGCCCGGTGCATGGAAATTTTAAGAAATTGGTGGTAAGAAAAAAGGAGCTCTGTCGGTCAGAACTACTGAACCCTTCGTTTAATTCGCTACAAGAAAATGGACTCTCGGTCTCGTGAGAATCCATTTCGAAATATTTGTCATGGATAAAGTATGAATTGCTATAATGTTGCGGTATTTTCAGTATCTGACCTTATATTTTCAGATTTGGAGTTACATGGGTATGCATGTATAATATGTTGAAAGTCATGTTGAAACAGAGAGAGAGCCTTTGTTGGTGCCGAAACTTCTAAAAAATGACAACCTTGAGTAGAAAAGGTTAATTGACCAGAGTAATCTTTGTGGAAATGGCAACGCCGAACCGCTTATGGTGAGACCAATATTCACTACTATAGAAACAATTCATCTCAACTTTGCGAGTTAGAACTGACCAGCCCCCGTCTTAGCCCCTCTTGTCCCCTCCTACTCCATCCCTTCCATCAGGCGGCGGCGACGACATTTCCATCTCACGACAAGCGGTCGATCGATCTGATCTACCCTTCGGCAACTGCTTGTAGACTTGTCGAGATGGCATTGGGCCCCATCTAAAGGGTTTTGTGCTTTTCTTCCAGGTGGAGCAACGACGTCTGGTCGCCATCTTCTAGGATGATGGCGTCACCCTGGTCTTGTGTGGATGGCAGAGCGTCGCTAGGATGGCACGCGCGCCACAAGACGTAGTGGCACTTGGCGCAATAACACACCATTGTATCCATAGATTTAGCTTCCTTTCTTTATGTTCCCCAGTTTTCTTTCATCCTCATGGTTGTTTGGAGAACATTTCAGTGCCACAATCACTTCAAATATGTGTGTGATGTTACAATAACATCCTAGAATACTGCAGCGTGAGTTTTTAAGACGTTGCACCGGTCAGTTCTCACATGTTGCAGCATGTAATGTCATCTTTTTCGTCTTAGCTAGACACCACATAATATTTCTTCTAGAACAACACATTTTTTATCACCTATGCATGATGACATGTTGAGAGGGGTGGGAGGGAGATGAGAAGGACACGAGAGAGGGGAACGAAAGTGCTAGGTTGCCACAGAGGTAGAGATGGTAGAGATGTCGTCTTCATGTCTGGAGCAAGTACGCCTGTACGGCGGTTGAGGCGTGGAATCTTGCTCGGCCTGCCAGATGAGCTCATGGCCGATCCTGGTCTGCCTAATCGACTAATTGTAGGTCTACGACTAATACTATTCATATAGTACAAATTGTACTATGTTTCAGGGAAACAAATGTTCAGTAAACAAGAAAGAATGTGTACTTCCTCGTTTCTTTAGTAATTAGGTACTGATTCATTATCTATAAAAAGATAAAAAATAGACTACAGTAATCTCCTCTTGCTAGTTCTGTTGCTCATCTAGACAAACAACCTAGAAAAATATCTGTCCAATGTACTACCCAGAACCATTACCTGGTGGCGCAGCAGAGACTAGATACATAGAAATATGGCATACGAATCCAAACCACCATGAGAGAAAACCACATTAAGACAGATTTTTTTTAGAGTATCATAATTTCGTAATCATGCTCCGTATAAGTTTTAACCATCCAGAAATCCCCCACCACAAACCTTAAAATATACATGTAGCAAACTAATTAGACAAACTGGTCAAAATAAATAAAGAGCATCCCGACAGTCTACCCCAAATCACTTAGTCAGCAAGCCCGTGTATACTTCCTTGAGACCAGTTTCATGGGAAATCATAACCACTACGAAAATCTTTTCCACAGAACAACAGTCAATTTGCAGCTTTAAAGAAAAGAACTAGAGGCTGCATTTTCTTTTACTCACACATAATGAGCACTTGAATCCCATCGCCAACGACCTGCCCAAACAAAATACAGGTCATAAAAGTGAAAAGCAGAAAATAGTGTCTTGTGCAGTAGGTGCAGGTTTATATCTGGTTACCCTAGCAATCAGGTCATCATACAGGACCCACTGCTCACCGTCGACAGAAAAACAGAAATAGCGCTGGCTACACAAGCAAACATGCATGTCAAAATAGCAAACCTAAGCCGTATTAAGTACCCAGTGAATATGATCATGCCAATATAAGTATATAACGTAAAATGCTACTGAAATGATCGTTCTATGTTACAAGGAAAACACGTTTTCACTACACAGTTTAAGAAAGCAGTCTGTAATAATTTTCAAAGAGCAAATGGTGGTCTTCGAAGACCTACCACTGACACCAGGGAGTGTTTGCTTCGTGGTGTACCAGGGTAGATAACGCTGATGTCTATCTCGGTCCCAAACTCCTAATAGCAGCCAAAGTATCAGATAGTAGTGTATCACTCACACTTCCATTTCCGGCCTGCCATACCAAAACTAGAACAAAAGTTAAACGGGTAAGAAGAAATAGATGCTGATACATAATCTCATTAACAAAGAACGTACTAGATGATTTTATAGTAGTACTCCCTCCGGTCGGTAATAGTTGTCGTTGGCTGGTATTGTTTTTGTACTAGGGCAGCGTACTTGCTGCGACAAACAAATCTGACCGGAGGGAGCATCTTAAATGATCAACTCAGTGTGCAGTGGCAATGCTTCAGTCACCCATGAACAGCTGAGCCCACTAGTCCGTGCAGCTGCTGTGACTTGCCTACTCCTCCCTCTCCCCTGCTCTGTTTTGCTCAGTTCCTCGCCCCGTCTCTGTTCTGATTTGCAGTTTGAACTTTGAACGCATGTGTTGTAATACTTACCTCTCCCTCTCTTTGTAACCACCCCTTTCAAGACAGCTCCACTAGGGTCGATTAGTCCAAGCTAGTCACCTGACTAGCCAGACTAGTCTAATATCCAGCAAAGGGCGACTCAAAAAACTTTGGCAGCTACCCATCCTTATTCCTTAAACCCATTAAAACGAAAGGTACACATGCTTTTTGTTAGGAATGAGCAACTGACATTCACAGGGGGCCAAAGGCGAATACATATACATGTGTGGACTATGCAAAGAGCCCCTTATACTAAGGGAAAAAAGGAAACAAGACTATACATGTCTAACACACACACACACACCCCCCCCTCAAACTCATGGTGGGTCAACAACACTGAGTTTGGAGAGCAAGAAACTATGCTGCGCTCTAGTCTGGGCCTTCGTGAAGAAATCCGCCAACTGTAACTCGGAAGGCACATACTGGAGAGCGAGAATCTGATCCTGCACAGCAGTGCGCACAAAGAAGGCATCAACACCGATGTGTTTGGCGAGCACATGCTTCACCGGATCTCGCGCAATGCTGATAGCACCTGTACTGTCTGACAATAGAGCAGTCGGTGTAGTGACAGACACACCAAAATCCTCCAATAACCAGCGTAACCAAGTCACCTCGGCCGTCAAACTGGCCATAGCTCTCAACTCAGCCTCTGTACTGGAGCGGGAAACGGCAGTCTGTTTCTTTGTCTTCCATGCAATGAGAGAACCACCAAGAAACACACAGTAGGCAGAAAGCGAGCGACGATCCGAAGGATCACTAGCCCACGTAGCATCAGAGTAGGCCTGGACCTGTAAGGAGCTGGAACGAGGGAAGAATAGACGACGAGTGATCGTGCCTCGAAGATAGCGAAGAACACGAAGAAGATGACTATAGTGAACCGAGGTGGGAGCAGACACAAACTGACTCAGAATATGGACAGGATGGGCAATATCTGGTCGAGCGACAGCAAGATAGACAAGGCTCCCAACAAGATGGCGATAGCGTGTCGGATCAGAAAGAGGATCACCATCAGAAGCGCGAAGCTGGACATTGAGCTCCATAGGAGTCTCAACAGTGCGCTCATCACCAAGAGCAGCACGAGCAAGAAGATCCTGGATATACTTTTCCTGGGAGATATAGAAACCATCAGAAGTGGAGGACACCTCAATCCCAAGAAAGTAGCGAAGAGGACCAAGATCAGTCATAAGGAACTGCTCGCGAAGACGGGCCTTAACAAAGGCAATATACTCAGAATCATCGCCGGTGATGATCATATCATCAACATAGAGGAGGAGAAGGGTCCGCCCTCGAGGAGAAGTGTGAACAAACAGCGCGGGATCATGGGCACTCGGGGAGAAACCGGCAGCAGTCACCACAGAGGCGAAGCGCTCAAACCAGGCGCGAGGGGCCTGTTTCAGGCCATAAAGAGAGCGCCGAAGACGGCAAACCATGCCATCAGGGACAGAGTACCCTGGAGGAGGCTGCATGTACACCTCCTCACGCAACTCACCATTGAGAAATGCGTTCTGAACATCAAGCTGAGACACGGACCAGTGGCGAACAGAGGCCACGGCAAGAAGAGTGCGCACGGTGGTCATATGAGCCAAAGGTGCAAAGGTCTCATCATAATCACGGCCCTGCTCCTGCTGGAAGCCACGAGCCACAAGACGTGCTTTGTAGCGCTCAAGAGATCCATCAGAGCGAGTCTTAATCTTGTAGACCCACTTGCATGTGATAGGACGAACACCGGGAGGAGGAGAGACAAGATCCCAGGTGCCAGTGCGCTCAAGCGCAGCAATCTCCTCGGCCATGGCAAGCTGCCATTCGGGATGGCACTGAGCATCCCGATAAGAAGTCGGCTCAAGGGCAACAGAAAGACCATAGCGACTAGGAGAGTAGCGATCAGGTGGACGCCGATGACGAGGAGGAAGAGGAGGAGTCAGCTCATCAGAAGAAGAAGGCACCTCAGAAGAGGAAGAGGAAGAAACGTCGGAGGAGGCATCTGGAACATGAGAGCGACGAGAATAGTGGAAAGGAAAAGTAGAGAGTGTAGAGGTAGGTGGAGAATCGGAGGTGGAAGGAGGGGGACTATGTGGGGAGGAGGGAGGCGGTGGGTCATCGACAAGAATGGGGCGCGAAGGAGGATCGATAGGCACGAAAGGTGGTGTGTCAGGAAATAAGAGAAAGGATATGTCATCCACCGAGAAAGTCGGGGAGGAGGGACGCGGGTAGTAGGGACGTGACTCATCAAAAGTGACATCACGAGAAATGCGCATCCGACGACCAACGGGGTCCCAACACCGATAACCTTTGTGCTCATCGCTATAGCCGAGAAAGACACACTCAACAGATTGAGCAGTCAGTTTGGTGCGTTCTCGCGGAGCAAGAAGAACATAGCACACGCACCCAAACAGACGAAGGGCTGAGTAATCAGGAGAACGACCAGAGAGACGCTCCAAGGGTATACCACCCTGCAAGGCAGCCGATGGTTGAATGTTGATAAGATAGGTGGAAGCAAAAACAGCCTCAGCCCAGAAGTGAGGTGGAAGGGAGGCGGCGATCATCATCGCACGAGCCGTCTCAAGGAGGTGGCGATGCTTGCGCTCAGCAACGCCGTTCTGAGCATGGGCACCAGGACAGGAGAACTGGGCAAGAGTAGCCTGCTCAGCAAGAAAACCACGCAGCATCTGGGAGATATACTCACCAGCTGAGTCAGCACGAAAGACACGAATGGGCGTGGAAAACTGTGTGTGAACCATGGCAGCAAAACGCTTGTATATAGAGAAAACCTCACTGCGAGATTTCATCAAGTAAAGCCAAGTGTAGCGAGAGAAATCATCAATAAAAAGAACATAGTAGCGATGACCCCCTTTCGAATCAAAAGGAGCAGGACCCCATACATCAGAATGAACTAAGTCGAAAGGACGCTGAGATACTGACTCGCTCATAGGATAAGGTAGTTGAGTCTGTTTGCCAAGTCTACAACCATCACACTGTAAGGAGACATCTCCAGATACAGACCTCAAAACACCTTGACGCACTAATGACGACAAGCGAGAGCCACAAATGTGACCAAGGCGATGATGCCACTGCTGGAAGGACGCAGAAGAGGAGGCCGCAAGAGCATGCGAACTGGCGGAAGTGGTGGCAGCGGAAGGAACATGAAGCCAGTCTATCTCCCAAAGGCCCTGGGACTCACGGCGCCGAGGGCCAGCCCCAACCAGAGCCTTGGTGCGACGATCCTGAACAGAGCAAGAGTCGACATCAAGAATTACACGACAACCAGAATCAGTAAGTTGAGCAGCGGAAAAGAGATTCATGGTAAGACGAGGGACATGAGAAACATTGGGAACAGAAAAGGATGGAGTAGAAAGGGTGCCGCGACTAGCGACAGGAAGAGGTGTGCCATCGGCAGTGAGAACATTGATAGAAAAATCAAGAGGTCGAATAGAAGACAAAGCGGAAGAATCAGAAGACATGTGAAAAGAAGCTCCAGAATCCAGAACCCACGAAGATGTACCTGACTGTGTAGGCGGCGGTGGCTGAGTGGTGGTGGCAGCAATCACAGGTGCTGCTGTGCCGGTCGAGGAAGAGCCAGAAGAAGCCAACAGACGCTTGAGCCGCACAATATCCTGATCAGTGAGTGACAGAGTCGAGGAAGACGCACGAGCACCGCTAGGAGAGGAGCGCCTCAGATCTCGCTGCTTCTTGTGACAATCAGATTCTGGGTGACCTGGCTTGGAGCAGTAGCCGCAGAAGGTGTGGGAGCGAGACCGGCTCGGTCCTGCGAAAGGAGGGCGGCCTACCCCCCTGAAGGCGTGGGTAGGAGTGCTGGAGCAGCTGAGGCGGCAGGAGCACGAGCCGCAAGTACATTGGGCACCGCGAGCAATCCAGCAGAACGGAGGCGTGTCTCCTCAGCACGAAGCTCAGCAAGAACCTCCGAGATAGGAACACGCCCACGAGCAATTAAGGCAGCACGCCGAGGATTGAACTCTGTACGGAGGCGTGACAAGAACTCATGGACACGCTGAAACTCCATGTCTGATCTCACAGTGTGGCAGCAACGACAAGCACCACAAACAACAGTCCGGAGAGAGTCAAGCTGACGCCAGATGGTATAGCATTGCATATAGAACTCATCAACAGTAGAGTCACCCTGCTGAAGTGCATGCTCCTGTCGGACCACAGATAGATAGAGAGCATCACCAGAGGGCTGATAGCGTTGACAGAGGTACAACCACATCGCAGCAGCAGAGTCAAGTCCCATAAACTCAGAAGCAAACTGAGGCTGAACGCTAGCAGTGAGAACGGCAGCAGCCCGAGCATCATCATTGCGCCACTGAGTATAAGCAGACAGGGCATCCCGATAGACAGAGAGAGCATCAGAATAGGTGGATACCTCCTGATCATAAGCCTCAACCGCAGCATCATCACTGGTCTTGGCTGCATCTCTATCAGCTTGAGAAGCATCAGCAGGAAGAACAGGCGGCACTGGCGGTGTAGGAGCCACAGGAGCAACAAGGCATGGCGGACAGGGGACCTCGCCAGAGAGAACGCCACAAAGGAGAAGGCCGCGCATGTGGATACGCATAAAGCCAACAAACTCCGCATAGTTGGTGCCATCGAAGATGATAGAGCACCGAGGAACAGCAACATAGCTGGAAGATGACATGATGCACTCTCTTTTTTTTTTTTTTTGGAAGAAAGAGGTCAACGCTCAGATCCCAGATTGGATCGAACGAGCTAACTCCAGCTCACGATCAAGCACAGATCGGGCTAGCCAAGACAAGGCCAAGAGAGAGAGGATCCCACGATCAAGCACAGATCGGGATGCTCAGATTGGATCGGGCACAGATCGGGCTAGCACAGCAGGCCGCGGAGCAAACGCAGGCCGGCGAGGCGGCGACTTGGCACTGGAGCGGCCGGGAATCGGCCGGGACAGCGGAGGAGAAGCAATGGCAGGCCGGGAATCGGCCGGGACGGGACGGCGGCCGGGCAGGGTCGTGGCAGCAGGCCGAGGTCGCAGCGGCGTAGGCCGACAGGGCAGCGACGGCGGCAGGCCAGCAACCAGCCTTGGACGAGCCAGCACAGGCAGCTCAGCAAGGAGAGAGAGAGAAAGAGGCAACCAACCGGCCGGAAAGAGCGACGACGGCGGTGGTGGAGCACGGAGTTGCTAGGTGCGGGGAGAAGGAGGGCCTAACCCTAACCTGCGCTCTGATACCATGTTAGGAATGAGCAACTGACATTCACAGGGGGTCAAAGGCCAATACATGTACATGTGTGGACTATGAAAAGAGCCCCTTATACTACGGGGAAAAAGGAAACAAGACTATACATGTCTAACACTTTTCAGATTATCCAATAGATGTTTGTTAGAACTGGACTTGGACTGAATGCGAATAACTGTGCGCAAAAATATGACTCACCGTACATATATCCAAAAGGAAGATGTTTACCAACTGTAAAAACATGAGGTGGATTGGAAAGAGTGTGGTTTATAAGATTTGGTTTTCCACAGCCGCCCGCATCAGGATGACAAGTTCTATCGTCCTCTGTTATCACATCTTCAGAAGATGATCACATGTATTGTCTAGACACATCCTCTGTACCATGGAACAAACAATAAACCCCAAGTGAAACATTTCAGCAACTATAAGATACAGAAAACAACAAACCAGTAGAAGAACACATAACCATTGCACGTTGAAGTGAACCAGTACTGATATGATGGAGAAATAATGTTGATTTAAGTTGTCTAGACTCCAACCCACAATCGTGGCAGCTCCGAATGTAGTGTGCTATGCATACTATCAAGTATCACTTCAATCGTGACCATGGGCTGGAGAATGGAGATTGTAAATGGAAGCAACAAAGATGTCATACGTGACCATCGTCGGTAATGATTTGGTAACAATAGTCAATATGATCAAGTGTCACTTCAATCTATTTTTAGTAGTTCATGAACTTTAATTTGCACTCACTACTCAGAGACAATGAATTTTGGACACAAGTAATGAGTGTTCATAGAAGTTTTTAGATAGCACATCATAACAATAATATGTATTACCAATATTTTGAAGAAAAATGATAAGTACCCATCACTGCTTGACATTTGACACTTATGCATAAGCTAGAAAGGCCACATTTAGTTTTTTTTTTGGATCAAAGGCACTAAGTGCCCAGCTTTAAATTAATAAAGCAGCATAGTTCAGACAAAGGTAGAGGCCCATGGCCACACACTGGGGATATCAGTTTACAAACCATACAGAAAGCTCACAATGAGCTGAAAACAGTACACCTTACACGAAGGTAGATCAACATAAAATAAAGATAGCATCTTCAGGTAGAGTTGGCAGGGGTAGGCACGGGCTCTGCAGTGGATCTGATCTTGTCGATGATGGGCTGTTCCTCAGACTTCGAGTCTTCGAGAGGGGTCTCCATTGCTGCATAAGAAGGACAATTTTGAAGAAGCAGTCAGCAGGTTGTCTAGGCACCACACCTTCATTGGCAAGCTTTGTTACGAAAGTTTCAGAGCGCCGAGCAAAACGCAGAAAAAAGCAGCCAGATAATTTTTTTGATGTTTGCTGTTAAGAGAAAGCATAGTCAGACCACCGTACTGGTCAATTATTGGAGGATTCCATTTGAACAGCAAAACATTGGCTATAACCACTCCACACAAAAGAGGCTAAAACGCAGGAGAAAAAGATGTGGTTCATGTCTTCCACTTGCCCACAAAGGGCACAATTTCCGTCAGAAGGGCCATGAAGTAACACAAGTTGGTCTCCAGCAGGCAGGCGGCCACATTTAGTCTCATTGTGATGACACTTATTTTGGGACGGAGGGAGTAGTACACTTAAAAGAAACCGCTGTTAATAAGGCACTCACATTCAAAAGGTGTTGAAGTACTTGTAGTTTGTTCTGCAAGCTGGTTCAAAGTTAGCTCATCCTTTATATTTACTTGATACTCCAAAGTTTCCTCTCGGGTTTCATCCTCTTGCCCTTTCGGGTTTGCACGAGTTGTTGAAACGTTGCAGCCAAAGTCATCAGAATCAAGACGAGTCTGACTGCAAAAGTTGAGATGACCAAATAAATAACAGCAAAACATGACTGTTATATCTAATCGAGCAGCAGATATCAACTGCCCTTAAACTAAAAAAAAACATGAATTTTCGAAGCCACAAGAAAACGAGCCTTTAGGCTCTGTGCATGTTTTCTCATACTAAAATAGCAAAGCAATCACTAAAAGAATTTATTAATACTTTCTAGTATATTCGAATGACAAACCATAAAATATAAGAGCAATGATCTTAAAAAATACAGTATAAAGAAATGATCTATCTATCTAATCAAAGTTCCTTTTAATAAGTGAAAAGGCGAGTTACTTTACATTTTCACTGATGTCTCGCCATCTGCACTGTCATGGGGAAAACCACCCCGACCTTTGCATTTTCCAGAATCATTCATGACATCGTGAGATTGTTCGATGCCAAGATTTGTCCCATCGGCACAGTGTCCAGCTATCGATGGTGCTAGGAAGGAGGTGGCGGCGCCGGCAGAAGCGTGTTGCTGCCTCTGAAATTCAGCAGTTTTCATTCCCTGCAAATCTTCAGAGACAAGCTGTTGCAGCTTGCGCAGGTCGGAAAGAACCTCGTCTACCGTGGGATGCTCGGAGTCGACCTGACCGAGATAGTAGAGCGCAGGGTCAGAGGGATTCTCAATTTGGATCCCGCGCTCGCACTCAGCGATAATACTCGGGTAGGCGGCGATGGCGTCGGCATCGTGCATATCCGTGGAGGCCCCGAGAAGAACGTTGGCATGGAAGTGGGCGAGCACGGCTGAGTCCGGCGCAACCTCCGTAGCTCGCCTAGAGGCCTCGATTGCCGACTTGAAATGGCGTGCCCTGATCTTTCTGTCAGCACAAACTGCAGCGGTCAGCTCGAGCGCGGTGCTGTATGCGAGAAGGAGGAGCGGCGGTGACGACTCCAGGCCTCCAAGCTTGTCCATGGCCTTCTGAAGCATTCGAAGAGCCTTTGCATGTGTTCCCCGTCTGAGGTGCTCGGACGCGTTCTTCCATAGGGCTAGCACATCCTCTCTGTTACCTGCACCGGCCGCCGCCGCATCCAGCTCCTGGAGAGAGGCGCCGTGGCGCTGAGGAGGTGGTGTAGGGTTCGATCGGCGTCCACGATTCCCCCGAGCCATCTGGGAAGGGTAATGCGGCGGGGAGGAGGGGCCTTGGCGTCGGGGCGGCGGTGACCTGCGGGTGGGTCTTGTCGGCAAGCTGGTGGACGAGGAAGATGGGGGCGGCGGCGGCGGCGGCGGCGGCGTCTGGGTAGGTAGTGGCTAAGTAGAAGTCGCGAATCTTAAAGTCCTGCCAGACGTAGATGCAGCAGGTGCATATGCCACCGGGTTCAACGTCGCATTTTCCTGTGTTGGCGGCTGTGGGAAGTCAATTTGACGGTTTGGACGGCGGTGGGATCGCCCGGCCGGCTTAAACCCTAGGCTTGCCTCTAAACTTTTGGCCGGGATCTCAGTAACTATTGTGTAAATAAAAGATACTACTGCTCCCTCTGTGCAACAAAAGATGTCACATTTTTTATTAAATTTGGATGTACATATACACTAAGTTATGTCTAGATACATCCAATTTTTTTATCAAGTTGAGACATCCTTTATTGGACGGAGTGAGTATAAAAGATACGAATACATTATGCTTTTAAAGAAATATGCAAAATTTAATTTGCTATAGTTGGGATACTAAATTTATTAGACATGAGATGAGATGATTGTGTATTTTATAAATTATTAATAGAAACAAATAGATGGTTTAAGAAATGAATATGATGCGTATATATAGCTCGCATGTAGTGATTAGCAAATATTAGTGGAAATGACATGAACAACTGATTGACTAACATAATGATGTGGTACCCGCGCGTTGCAGCGGTAATCTCTTTACAAAATTTACTGTGTAAATAGAAGTTATAAGACACATAGAATACGAAGTCATCGATATGTTTATGAGATATTCAGTTGTAGTAGAGAGGCTAAATTCATGGCCTGATATTTTGTGTATTTGACAACAATCCACCCGAAACATAGTATCTCTTTTGATTGCTGATGTAACTTTGATTAGTAATGAATAAATAGATATGATGTGTTCAAACAAAACTATTAATCTTAACAATTGTATGCCTTAAAATAGTAAATAATATGCATACAGTGCACAATTGATTGTATATCTTAAATGTCGTTCTCTATCTTACTAGAGTTTTTCTTTATAACATATATAGATAGATAGATCTCTATCTCTCCCTATGTATAATGCAAGAAAATACACAGGTGAGCCTCCTTGCCACACACATTTTCCACGTGTTGATTTTCACTGATTTTTCCGTTAAGAGCTTTAGTTTTTATTCGAGCGGAGGAGTTGATATTAATTGTAGGATAGAAATGAACGTAAATTATGATTGTGGTATGAAAAGGAAATATAAATCTCGTTGACTAATCGTTGGTGAAGAAAATGATGTAAATTATAATGATTGAGTAGTAGTGTGAAAAAAGAATGTAAATTGTGACAATGATTGATCCTTGATGAAAAATGAATGTAAAATATGTGGAAGAAGAGACACAAGGGAGAGGACGAGGACGAAGTGTGGAGTGAAATGTGTCTTTGCATTATCAATTTGTATTTATGTGGAGTAGTAGAGATTAGTGGTAGTATAAAAAGAAATGTAAATTATGAAGATTAATTGGTGATGTGAAAAAAGAATGTAAAACATAGTGATTGATCGTTGGTGTAAAAAATATAAGTGATGATAATTCATTGGTAGTGTGAAAAGGAGTGTAAATTATGTGATAATCGAGATTGATCGTTGGTGGAAAAAATATAAGTGATGATAATTCATTGGTAGTGTGAAAAGGAGTGTAAATTATGTGATAATCGATCATTGGTGGAAAAGCGAAATGTAAATTATGTTAAAGGAGCGACGCAACGGACATGACACACGTAGTGTGGAACGAAATACATTTAACAGAAAATTAACGATATGTCTTTTTGTATCTTTATATAAGGAACGTGCGTACTTGTTAGAGTATCACAAAAAGAACAGGAAATTATGAATATTTATTGGTTTGTTGTTTTCGTTATCGGTTTGGTGGTGGTGCGCGGCTCCGGTGCCGTCGTGGATGTCGGAGCGACGGCTCCGGTTTTCGCCTCCGCCGTGTTGTGTTGAGGTGCATGGGTATTGGCTTTAGTCGCTTGACCGATTTGGTCGTCGACTTTTCTGGAACGCGGCCTTGGGGCCGATGGTGTGTTGTGTTTTTGTATTGTATCGATTTTAAGCTGACCAATTCACTTCTTTTATATTAATGAAAAGGTAAATCTTTTAACTCGGTTAGAAAAATTAAGAACAATGATGTCTTGTCTTGGGTCAAGCCAGTGAAGATTAATAGGGAATCCAAGTGATATATGTTACTATGTTTGTTCAAAACAATGTTGTCTATGTTACAACGTATCTGCTAAGATTTTGTCATACAAATAGTGTGGGTGTGTTACTTGGAGGTTCCACGCTGTATATGGAACCTAGCTGAAAACCCATTGTATAAATTTTGGTAATTTATAGCTTTTTTACAGAGGCGCAATTCATAATCCCTTCACCCATGGTCTTCGCCCCTCCGTGATCTGACCGTCGTTGCAGATGATCTCGCTGAAGGAGTAGGTGCCCTCCGGTTGGACTTGGGAAACTGTCTCGACAATTGTCTGTGCAATTTAAGTAATGCTTATAAACTATGTATCTTCATTGTGCAAGATTCGCCTTTGCTGCTTTCTGGTCTCCACTAAGGTCACCTACTTGTGCAAGACCTACGGAGGGATTCGATTCATCCTGCACCCCAACATATGCAATGGCGGACTCCTCTTCGTACCCATCCGCTTGGAGCTCCGGTAAGTCTTGGACTCAGACACCAACATCCTTCTCGATAGGCTCAAGGAAAGTGAGCTAGCATCAGCCGTCAACCAGGCCCATCTAGCACTGGCCACCAACCACCGGGAGCTCATACCGACACCATTGGGCCGGTGAGCGGCCTGATGAGGGCACTGGCGACTGGCCTATCGTGTGGGAGGGAGGGGGTGCACGAGGAGGGCTCGTACCTACAAGGAGAGGACGGTGCGAGCCTCCAGGTTGACGAAGGCATAGATCAACGTGGCGTCGACGCGAACCAGCGGCTACACTGCACTGGCTTGCAGACTGTAGAGCTCGAGTCACCGCAGGATGCCGACGCGGAGGATGAGCTCCTCATTGTCGTAGGGGGTGGCCACATGGGGAGGCCGACTCTTTCGTCGCCGGTGAGCCTTCCGCCTCAATGACGTCCCAATCGACGATGTCGTCGGAGTCAGACATGGTGGAGCAGAGGGGTATTGGAACAAACTGGAGATTGGAGTGAGTACCGGAGAAGTGGAGTTAACGCGTTGAGAAGTTAGGAATTGGTCCATAAGGACGTTAGTTTTGAGAGGAGTTACGTGCACGAGCGGTGCAAAAAAATTCCGCAAAGTGCCAGCTAGGTCCTAATTTTTTTGAAAATCGTATAAATAAGTTCTAATTTATGTTTTAAGTGGTCCATCTCATGTCCTAAACCGATTTGATCAGTGCTGACCAGCGCGACGTCGACAATGAACTCGAGGAGGCGTGACGATTGGACCACGAGTGTCAGTGCTGGTCAAACTGGTTTAGAACCTGAGACGAACCACTTAAAAATAGAATTGGAAGTTATTTGTGCGTTATTAGCGTTTTCAAACAATGAGGACACACTTCACGGAAAGAATTAGGACCACCCGTGCAATTAATTCTTTTGGGAGGTATTTCAAAAAAAATCTTTTGGAAGGTGTTCATTTGGGTTAGATTTGAGGGTTAAGTTGGATACTTGCTCTTTGTTACAGCCCGAAAAGTGCGGAAGTATGGGGCCGAGAAAATAAAAAAAAAGTTCATCTGCAAATGAAAATAAAAGAAAACGGGATATACAGGAAATCACGGCCGCTTTCTGTTCCTTCCTTCCGTAGAAGCTCGGAAGCCAAGGCCTGCCTGCGTCGTCCCCCCCAAAGCCCTCCACCAGCAAGAGCGCAGGATTCCCATGGGCTGCGTGGGATCCACCCCCAAGGGCGCCGAAGCCGCCGGAGGCGGTAAGAGTGGCGGTAAGATTCCACGATCCGAGCACCCAACCAACCCCTCAGATTTCCCTTCCTGCTCCTCCTTTCTGTTTGATCCGTCCGGTTAGGATCGCGTGTTTGTGGCAACGAACCTACGATTTCCGCGCGGCTCCTGGAATTGGGGTTTGAGGGATTCGTTTGTCTCTTCTGAAGGCATCGCTGTGATGGAATAGATGACACGCAGTTGGGTTCTGGACTTGTGGGAGTGGGTTCTTGGTCGAGCCGTGCTCGGCAGGAACCTGAGTTCCTTGGTTCCAAATTGAGTTAGGTTACAGCTGAGTTCTTGGTGTGCGTGTGGCTAGCCGGTGGAGGGCCTTGCAGCGGTTTGAGTGGTGCCTTCATGGGAACTATTATTGGTCGAGTTGTGATTTGGGCTCCTGGCCTCTTGAGGTAGAAATTGCAGGGATGATACTATGCCCATCGGGGGAGTGAATGGGATCATTTGTTGTCGTGGGTTTGCCAGAATGCTGTTTTTGCGAGGATGGGATTCCTGGGGATGATGGAGCTGCTGCCTCTTTGTGTAGTTGGAGAGTGCTCTTGCTAAATTAGATTTATGCTATTGAGTGGCAACATGAGTGTAAACTGAACCTGTTATACATTTTATTCCTGTGATTGTGCTATTGAGTGGCAGCACTGAGTGTAAATTGGACTTCTTATGTATTTTTATTTCCTGTGTGCATATCATGTGGAAGATGTTATAGAACAGTTTCTAACTTCGTGAATCATAGTTTGGTGAAGAGGAGATCATGATTCGTCAGTCTGTGAACATGAAGATGCAAGTGGATTTGGATCTTCCAAAGTTGTTAAGCTGTGACAGACTCGAATGTTGTTGAACTTAGGGTGGTTAGTACAAATTTAGCATGGATGACGAAATTGTCTTTTCCTGAAACAAAGTTGTGTTGCTTCTAATTTCTTTTGCTTGACCTGGATGTTTCTTGACTTGATAGCATGCACTACTATGCCCTCCTACATGAATCAGAATTTTGATGATGCCTGTATGATTTGTACTGAACTAATTAGTTAGCATAGCAGTCAGCGAGACACAGTCTTAATATCTATTGCATTCTTGGGAGTGTGATTAACATTCTTTCTGTATCTTTCGTGGTTTCTGTTTTCTTTTGTGCTATATAGTAGTCTTTATTTTGGAACACATAAGCGAAGTTTATTTTTGTGACCTGTTCTGTCGTCCTGGTACATGAAACATGGCATTTTGTGCAAGTTGGATACTGAAAGCTGGAACTATTCATGATTTGTTTTTCTTGTTTATTACAGCCGAGCCGAGTTGCATTCTATCGATGTTCAGCTAGATTAATAGATTTGTATGTGAACTCGTACATGATTCGCAGAAAAAAGAGTTGCATTTACTGATGTTCAGCTAGATTAATAGATTTGTGTCTGTAAACTCTTGTGTCAAAATTTGTTAATGAATACGGATGGTCATTTGGTTAGCCTGATTTGTCTGAATCCTGATGATGTGTCCACAAGGACTAGGCTGTGCTAAAGTGCTAATTAAGATAGTACTATTATGGTTGGAACAAGTCTTGTGGGGGTTGCTAATCTATAAACAAGAGATATGGGTCATGCGAGGCATGACGATAGTAATATGTAAGTGCTGTGGCATCATATTGTATCTGTTGAAAATGTACAAATCATTCTCACTTTATTGCTTGCCACTTGACCATATTTTTTGATATGTACAGTCTGTAGAGTTGATGACTTTATGGAGATCTATTAAATACATGCCTGATTACTCATTGAAAATGTCTAATCTCAAGTAATTAGATGGAAGAACACTATAAATACATATCTGTGTTTTACTCTTCTGTATGTACATATCATGGATCAAATATTATGCCCATTGAATGTCTGTTTATTGCAATCGTGAGTTATTAACGTAGGTTTATTTTATAAGTTAGTCTGTTGGTGGTAGAAACTTGCTGCTTGCCTGTGTAATGTGTATATTTATAGTACACATGGTAAAAAAAATAACAAGTAGTTAGTTGGCACTGAGAGGCTAGGAGAGATGTCTTTAAATTTGAAGTAATATTTTCATCAAATGGTACAGTTATACAAGGATGATCCTGTTACATAGATATGAGTTCTCCAGATTGAAAACTGGTGCTATTTGATTTGCACTGAATTTACTGTAATATCCTTTACCTGTGACAACTTCTTTAGGCTTCACTGGCCATCTCATACAATGAGGTTTATTTTTGAATTATGCAGAACCCACAAAGAAAATCAGGAAACCTAAGCCCTGGAAGCACCCCCAGCCGATTACAGTTGGCCAGCTCAGGCAGATGCGTGATGAGTTTTGGGATACAGCTCCTCACTATGGTGGACAGAAAGGTATTTATTACCCTTTTGTGTCTGTCATGTGTCTGTACATATATTTGCTTCATAATATATTGTTAGTTGACCTAAGCTTCTTTTTCCTGCTTGAATGCATAGTGCTTTTAGCTGCTCATGCATATGCGATCCTTGCACTAACCATTTAGGCCTTGTACAGAAATTTGGGATGCCCTTCGTGTTGCAGCAGAATCTGAGGTAGCCCTTGCGCAGATAATTGTGGAAAGTGCGGGTGTAATTGTTTCAAATGCTGACCTGACTCTCTGCTATGATGAAAGAGGTTCGATTTTCCATCTGGTTCGTTTTTGTTTTCACTCTTTCAAATGTGTTGAGGTTGTTTACCAGAGGTGTTAACATTTCAGGTGCTAAATATGAACTGCCCAAGTATGTTCTGAGTGAACCAACCAACCTGGTCCAAGACAGTTGAAGGGCAGCCGGGGAAAGATCTATTCATGTAAAAAACTGTATATCACCTCAGATGCTAAAAACAACGTCGAGTGCCCGTGGTAAAAGGAGCATGCTTGATCAAAGATTTCAAGCATGCTTCTCGTAACTGTCAGCTTACAGTTTTCCCCCTATCATTAGCATACAATGTTCTCTTCTATCCCGACTGTCTTCTGACGATTTAGATAAAGTTTCTCATAGCATCGCCTCTATTGGTGCTACTGTAAACATGAGTCTGCTTAGAAATCTTTGGTATGGGTTAGAAACCATTAGAGTGGTGCTTCAAAGTCTGGTTGCCATGGTATATGACATAAATTTCAGAGAAATGTGTGACATCTTCTGTTAGAATGATATCTGTTGTGTTGACTCCAACGCATCAAATTGGTCATTTTGCTGTTTGTATTGTTGCAATGCATTATATGCTTTTGCGGTGAGTGGTACTTTATTACAAGGTGTAGGATGATGTTGGAATGTTCTGGATGGAAGTAACAAACCCTTGCTACTAGTAGTAGTACTGGAGTCATCTAGTGGTCTGACATTATGCCGTTAGGTCCTGATTCTTCTCGCCGTGGATGTTGCTGGTATCGACTGTGTTTCTCTCATAGAGCATGGCTTGGGACTTTGCCGCTCCCCCTGGTCCCTGGGCAGGAATGTCTCCAGGCATGTGGCTCTTTCTCCTCTTGTGTATTTGTTAGTTATCTCAGTCCTTGCACTCCTGGCTGGGAAGATGCCTCCGGCCCATCTCCTGTAGGCACCATTTTTCTGTGGGTTCCGAGGCCTGAATATCTACTTCGGTAGCTGTTCCACTGCCTTCCTGACTCCTGAACTCCGGGCCCATGAGTTTGGGATCCTTTCGCATCACTAGTAAATGTGTACGTGCAACGCACGTCTTATCTTTTTCAAATATAGAAAACTTCAGGTTATGGCTCACAGAAGGAGCTTCTTAAGTGCCTTGATAAATCCTTCGGTGGTGAGACGACATGAGTACATGACCTGATGAGATGAAAACTTGTCAGTGAAGGTTCCATGCAAGATGGCAATTGGGGTCAATAGCGAACAAGCATGTCAATAATAGCGAACAAGCATGTCAATAGAATTCAGTTACACACCAACGTTTCCCCTTCCAATTGAAACCAGAACATGTCAGTGTCAGGTAAGATTTTGAACCAAACAAATTAGGTACTGAACAACCAAACAGAACAACGAAAATTTCAGCAGGAGATTAAAAGTGTTACTGCTCGACGATGTACAGAAGGGTGTGGTCGTGCAGGTAGTTGCCGAAGAAGTCCTCGCATTGCCCAACGCTGAGCCGCAGGGCGTTCCGCACCTGATATTGAAGCCGTCGAGCCAGCTGCAAGGCGGGACAGACTGGCCGCGCATGTCGGCGCCACAGCAACAGGTCCTCCCGCGCGGCGCGACGCTGGGAGCGGCACACACCCGCCACGCCACCGATCGAGAGCTCGACAGTGTCCAGCTTGTGGAGGACACATGGGAGCGCGTCGCGCGGAAGGTCTGCCCAGTTCTGCTTCAGCGGCTACAACGGTATTAGGTTGAACACCGAGACATGCAGTCATACACCGTTGCCTGGTTTCTTAGATCGACTTTGCACCGTCAGCGTTGGCGGCGGGGTCGATTTTGACGGCATCACTAATCGCGACGTGGAAGGGCTTCAGTATCTGAGCAAAGGAACGATCCCGTGAGTCTAGCTAACAGACCCGTCGCAGTTGCCCAATGTTCAAAGTTGATTCCGATCGTGGTCGTGGCTGATTCCAACTGCTAATTCGATCGGGACTTGAGTTCTTTTATTCCTTTTCTCTTCTCTCTCTAAACCTATACGATGCGGAGACAGATAGGAAAAAAAAGCTTTGACTGGTCAAAATTGTTTGGTGCTCGACGTGGAGACAATCCGGATCGTTGATGGATAATTAAACGCGTGTGATTGATGGATAATTAAACGCGTGTGATTTAATGTATCCCGATAAGTTTGCTCTTTTAATAGTAGTCTAGATAATATGATGACAAGTTTGCTCTTTTAATAGTAGTCTAGATAATATGGTGACGCAGCTGTCTCCGCTGACCAAGGGGGATAGTGGGGTAGCAGATGCTAATGGCTTCCCTTTACCCACATTCTTAAGATCAAACTCAAATGTAAAAGAGGACCAGAACAGGGTGTTGTGAGCTGTTATACCTGAACAGCAAGTGATGTCACAGCTGTGGTTTCATCAGGTGTTCCTGTTGACACCAGAGAGATTTCGGGGCAGAAATTTCAGTGCTAAAATTTGTTATTTTTACATGGGCGCAAAATTCAAATCTTTTTTCGGCAGACCTGAGCTAGAATCGATGACACACGTTTGTTTTCTGAAGTAGTATGGCATTTTTGTAAGATGAACTAGACACCTAAGAAACATGCAATATCTGCCGCTCTACATGAGTAGCTGCATATTTCTCCATGTATGATTTAAACACTTAAACCCCAGAAGATCAACGTAGCAAGCAGCAGCACGATTTTGTTGCCCTCATATTGTATAGGTTCATTCTTCAATGTTTAGTTTCCATGATAAATTGTTCCTAATACAGTAAGCAACTAAGCAAATTGCTTCTCATCTGCACCTTGTCGAAATCGTTATACACAGAATCATGACAACTGATGGCATATCAATATTTCAGCATGAAGTTGCAGTTCCACATGACCACATCCAGTGTTCAACAATGATGTGAGCATTCGTTTGATTCTCGTTCCAGTCACATGGAATCAACCCAATTTTGCACATAAACTGAGGATAACAGCACGTACTTCTAGGCTTCTACAACATATATGTAGGGACAATTTTCATGCTGAATGATTTCTGACAACGAAATGCACATCTAAGATGATATTCTGCACAGGCACAAGAACAGATCTTATAACGTGATGCACACTAAATCGACCTCCTCAGCCGGACAAATATAGAAATCTGTAAAAAAAGTATTCTCCGAAATTAATTTTGATTCTAGTCCAAGTCGTCACCCCTCCATGCTTCTGTGCGACTAGATTACCTTTTGGTTACAAGGGTTAAGATTTGAATCCTGGAACCCCCCATACAAATCGACTCTTCAATTTAATTCTGTTTCCACTTCCTGATAACTGCACATCACTTATCCACTGCTCCTAATTTAGCCTGTTCACGTCCTACGCGTCGTACTTGCAGAGGTTCTCAAACCCCATGTACTCATGTCGCTGGATCTTTTGAATCATGTTTGAGATACCAACCCCACCTGCAGATTGAAAGCTAGATCTGTTAGCACAGTTCAATCAATGGACAATTGATCAGGTGCAGTTAGATGTTGAAAGCGTACCAAGGGAAATTGCGCTGACGAATATCATGAAAGCCAATATGAAGATTATGAGTGATGCCCGCCCTAACCAACTAATCAGCCTCCTTACCACGTGTTGCCCGATAATGGCAGCAACGAACGCCACGACAACGAAGTAAGCAGCTAAAAAGGGCAAAGAAATTAATTCTATGCATGTCAAATACTAGCAAGAAAAGAGCAAACCAAAGGTATAGTACCATAAGGGACTGGAAACCGGTTCAAGAGGTAGTATTCCACGACGGACATGGAAGCTGAGAACATCATCGCGAACGTGGCTGTAGCACTTGAAACCTATCATAGTTTCACTTCAGGAGGAGTTCTTTACGGGCAAAGCATAAATTCTAAACACACATACACAAAACAATCTGGGTGTAGCGTACCTGGGGAGGGATGCCGAGCTCCAAAAACAGTGGCCCCATGATAAAGCCACCTCCAAGACCAAGGAGACCACCGACGAGCCCTGCAGTGACACCAAAGAAGCAGTATATGCAGAGTTGATGGAATTTCAGGGTAGTTTGTTCGGTTCCCTTTGATGATAGAACCCTCTTCCCATTCATCAGGCCGAGTGCTTCGTACATCGTCACTCCTACTGATACTGGGATCTACATACAACAAGCAGAAAGATTTATCATGGTGTGTGGTCAATATTGTTTCAATACAACCATCCATCCTTCACATTCTAATGACATAAATCAGCAACATACCATAAGACAAGGGCCTACAGTGAAAATCGGTTTCCATAGAGGAGCCCATGGTGCAAACTTACAGCTTTGCACACAAAAATGGGACTTAAGATCAATTGTTAATTTTCATGCAAAAATGTAACTCAAATGTTTGAATCTGCAAGTTTGAGTAGTTTCAATTTTTTTAGAGTTCAATCAAAACACGGGAGCTAATTCATAAATTCGATAACAAGATGGTTTTGACACCATGCTGCAACTTTTTTGTGCAAGGAACGCCATACATTTCAGTAGTATCAAGGGTTCACAAGATCAACAATCACATGCAAGGTAATTCGTATATTTTTAGACAAAGAGGTAATTCGTATATATGATATAAGATATATAACACAAATTTAGTGGTTAAATATCATATAGGGTTTATATAGTACGTATAATATATCAACATGGATTGTTCATGTAACTGGGGTGAAACAGGCACAGCAATAATACCTGGAGAAAGTTCAAGACCCAGTACCACGTGGAGCAAGTTGAAGTGTAATTCTGTAAATATGAGAAAAACAACATATAGTTGGGATGTTACCATCAAAGCCTCAAATATAATAGTGCTCATGAGATAACTTCAAAATAAATTAAATAAACAATAGTTCCCAAGCAATATAGTGCAAGCATCTGTATTTATCATCTAATTAACTGAGAAAGTAGGCTTCTCACTAATCAAATGTGTTATCAAAGCTACACAATGGGCCAGTTATATATACTATTGAGTTGATTCCTGTCGTTGAATGACATTGGTCATAAATGATGTTTTTCACTATTACAAATTTTATTGTAGCACATCGAGACATATTAGCTGAACACTATTATGTGGTAAAGACAAAAGAACTCCAAGAGAGAAGAATGGCTTGACACAAAGGTCAAGAAAAACTAACGGAAAAGCACAGAAAGAATCATACAAATACGTTATAGAACAAGACAACTAATGGTGAGAAGCTGAAAATTAGACGAGGCTGAGATTGACCATTTAGGTTTATAGATTTGAATTATGATCCTCACCTTTGTGATCTGAATCGCAAGAAATGCTAGCCACACGAAAGTGAGAAGACCAAACTCCTTCCAGTAAATGTTATTCATAAGGGATGGCTGAAATATTGGGAAGTTTTAGCTTTAAATCCTTGCGAATGCTGTTTTCAACAAATGCTGGGGATCATATATATTGTCATGAGATGTTTACCGCTTCATCTGATCGAATTTTTGCATCAGCTGCAGCACCTGGTCCTGTAGGAAGTGGTGCATACTCTGGTTCCTCACCTGAAAGGTTGCCAAATGTAAGAAATAACATGTGGATTTGGTGACAGGTGAGCAGCACATTGTTTCCTAGCACTCTTACCGCTTTGCTCCAACCGTTTGGCAGCCTCCTGGAAGAAATCAAAATAGTCAGATTAGTATATAAGAGAAGTAAAGGAGATTAAAAACTCATAGTTTATAAAGATGATGAGACAATTGGCGAACATTACCCTTTGGACTATGGTCTCTTTCTTCCATGTCTCAACACCCTTCAGAAAAGCTTTAGTTGATGTGCCTAGAGTTTAATTTGAGAAGCAAAAGGTCATTCCTGAGAATTAGATAACCAAAATACCACAAGCAGCAGATTAGGAATGAATTGAGCACCTAGGAAAAGGATTATCAACAGAACCGTGACCAGCCAGTCAGGGAATATAACATTGAAAATAACTCCAATGCTGATTCCAAGCATGAGCATAGGCTGGATTAGCAGTGCTAGGTCATAGTCGATCATCGGCATATCCAAAGTCGGATGTTTCAGCTTGAGATTGTAGTACACAGTTGATATAGCTGCACCCGTGATCATACCTGTCCCAAAGAATACAAAGTTACAATAAAACTTGCTGAACTAACAGTCTCGATTAGACATACCTAGCTAATGTTACAGTCAATTTTTCCAAGACTCACCTAGCAAGCGGACAACCAGGTTTTTTCTTTCAATTATACTAAATTACTGTAACAATATCAACCAACAATTCTAATTAGATACACGGATTTAGGTGAAGCATAAATGAGTTCCTAAACAACAGGAATGATGTATCCTGAAAATAAAGAAGCAAACCAGATAATCAGTATACGAGTAGAGAAAAAAACGAGAAACAAATGTATCATATACACGCAGAAAACTGCATTACATTTAGATCAATGCAAGAGCTTTTAGCTGGTTTAGTTTTCATCTGTTAAGCTACCTTTTCTTTGAAAACAAGTAGACATGGACTTTGCTTATAGTTAAGTACAAGTAAGCCAGACAAAGGCAAAAACATATGCAATCTTTATCCACTTGAATCTATGGCAAGCAACCACCACAAAACGTACCTGTCTAGTGTCTAGCACAAATGGGAAATAAAAAATAATAACATCAACAACCACTTCAGGAAATCTAAGTATTCTAGTAATTCCTAGTTTGCCGGAGCCTAACTTTCCAAGAACAACAGGACAAGCAAGATCCCTCAAAAAGAGGCAAAGTAATGCACACACGAATAAATCATTAACGGCACAACATACCAAGCAAGCTCGAGAAAAGAATTCGCAGGGACAGCATGAACCTTTCTTTAAGAGCATGCCCAAAAGAGGAAATATCCAAAGGAAAACAGACAGATTCTCACACTTGGACATCGCAGTGGACGACTTGGCATCAAAACCGATAATCAAAGTGAGCATCGGCACAAAGATCCCGCCGCCACCAACGCCGCCGACGCTCCCAAACGACGCGCCGAAGAATCCTATGAGTGACCCCAGCACCGTTTTCCATCCAAATTCCATTTCCTAGAACATGTACGGAATTCACCAGATTAGCGGCATATCCGAAAACACTACTACTAAAGATTGCAGTCTGGAGTTTAGGCTGCATGGACAAAATTAAATCAAGAGAAATTTCAGTCCCTTTATGCATGGCTCAAATTAAATTTCAGGTGACCCACAAAACCGAGCACAGGAAAAAGTTTACAGTATCCCATGCATCTCATGACTAAGAAGCAAACTAAAGCAGAAAAGCGAGCGATTTTTATAAGAGGAAATGCTCGAAAAGGCGTGGTCTGTTCCATAGGAGTACCGGCCAAACGTGGTGGTAGGAATTCCCATCGCTCCCCCACATGAAATCGGCAATCCTGTTGAGGAGGCTGATTTCCTCCTCCGGCGCCACCAGAACGGCGGAGGCCGGCGAGAAGCCCCGGTCGGCGGCGGCGGCGGCGAAGACGACGCACGCGGCGCCGAGCGCGGCAATGGCGTGCCGCATCCTCCTCCCCATCTCCCCGGCGCCCCCAAGATAGGCGGCCTTTTCCCACCGGCCGCTTTCCTGCTCCCAAGAGAACAAAATTGGGTGAGAGAGAGCTCCGCTTTCCTTGGTGGTGGTGCTAGAGCCTCGTGAATCAAACGCTTTCGGGTTGGGGAAACGTACAGATACACAGCCGCTTGCTGGATTTTTGGTGCGTTTCTTGGGTGCACAGCGGAACAGGACAGGAAAGACAGCACAAGCCGCGGTTTTGGATGGTTCGGATTGGGAAAGAAAGCCGGGAGAAATACGGATGAACTGGGCACAATGCGAAGGTGAGGTGATGGGACGAACTGGGATGTGGCGAGAGAATGGGGAAGGCGACGAACTCGGGCCAAATTTAGAGGTGGTGTGGTGTGGCCAGGGCAGTTTGCAGATATGCCCACTGGACAATGACAGAATCACGAAGCGGTGCCGTTGAAATATGCCGAGAATGTGATCCAGATCAGATCAGCATAGAAATATTTGCAGTTTTTTTAATCGAACTTTCTAAGTACTCTATCTTATTTCTCTTTTGTTTTATTATTATTACTTCCTTGTATAAAATCTTCGGGCTTAGTATGAAAACTCCGTGGTTGCAGGGTTTAAGACGGGATTATGCTTCGTTAAACGAAAGAGAACTTTGCCTACAGCACAATAAGAAACCATATAATATGTCATAAATCTTGAATCAGTTCAAGGCACAAGGTGGTGAATAAATATTGGTTTACACGCGATTTCCCGGGAGGTGCTCAGGGACGAGATCCCGTCCAAGTGGGAACCTTCTTTCCAGACTCACTCTTTTGCCAGTGCTGGTGATGTCGCCTACCTCTTTGTTTTTTACAACTGAACAGATCCGACAAGTTAAATGAAGATTTCTTACTGCAAAATTAGATATCGGATTGTCGTGTTCTACCAGGCGTTCACTGGCCGTGGAATCAGCAGACAACGACAGTGACTTTTGTATATTCTGCATTTCTCTTTCAAATGAGTGGCATGCATGAAAACTAATTTCTTTGAAAAATAGAATATATTGATATAAAAAGTTACTAATTACACACGAACATTGTAACCACATAATGTTACAAATTAGTCAAGACTTCAACAGCACATAAAAATAAAAAGATATAAACAAAAAAAACATTGTTCCACTAAATTGATCAGGGACTCGCGGAAAATGACAACCATGCAACATCCGGATCGTGAAAATGTTCTCCAACTGTAAACAATGCACGCCGCCCGATTTACCACCAAAATCAGATCATGCGCTTTTGCCAAATTTTGAAGTTTGTATTGCCAAGCAACCAAATGAAAGTCACACGTAAGATTTTTCAATCGGGACCTGATGCTAGCAGAGAACCATCATAGGAAATCAGAGTTGTTCGCATAGAACTACCACTTTACGTGCTAAATTCCAGAAAACTACCACTTTACGGCGAAATCGCAGAAAACTACCACAATACGGTTGGTTCTTTGCAATGTGCGCAAATCCTCATTTTTAGACGAATTGACAGCGAATCTGACAGACTGACCCCACCTGTCATGGATGACGTGGCAAGTGGCCGGTCGGAGCCGTTAACGGAGCTTGGTGGGACCCACCTGTCAGCAGAGAAGTGGAGCCTAGTTAGAACGCGGTCCGACCAGACCGTCTCATTCCACCACACTCGCTCGAGCTCGAGCTCTGGCCTCTCTCTCCCCAGCCGTTGCGCCCCCGGCCCGCCTCCGCCAGCCCTCCGCCAGCCTCCTCCCGCCGCCGCCCGCCGCCATCGCCGGCGCCGTCGGCCTCGTCCGGCACCATGCCCAGCTGGGAAGAAGGCTCGAACTCGAGCGAGACCCATATCGGGGTAAGTTCGATCTAGGGTTAGGGTTTTCTAGTTCTGGTGTTCTAGGGTTCGATCTAGGGTTAGGGTTATCTAGTTCTGGTGTTCTAGGGTTCGATCTTGTGTTCTAGGGTTCGATCTTGGGTTAGGGTTTCGATCTAGGGTTAGGGTTTCGATTTTTTCGGTTGGTTAGTGGTTCGATTTATTTTAGCTCATATTTTCAAATCGTTTGCCATTTAGGCGTTGATTGACCGTGCCTATGCCCCTGATACCATGGATGATCCAACGTGGAATGGCATAGACAAGGATGCTCCTAAGTATTGCCGTGTCCACAATCTGGAGCCTACGAGGTGTGTGGCGTTTGAAGGATGCAACACTGGGCGCAAATTTTACAAGTGTTCAGAAAATGTAAGCTTCATAATCCAGTGCTAGAATTCTGTTTGTACCTTAAGTGTGGTTAAACTGTTGTACTACTGTCCTTTAAAACTGTTGAATGCCATGGATAATTGATACATTGTTGTGGTGTTAAAATTTTTAAAGGAGATAGAGAATTGTGGATTTGTGTGCTGGGTAGATGATGAGTGGCCAGATTCTGCTCAGAATGCACTAGGGAAGTTGTGGGGAATGTATGATGATGTGTCCAGTGCTAGAATTGATGAGAAGATTGAACATACCAAGTTGATGGAGGAGCTAGCTGCTGAGAAGAATAAGATGAAGAAGAAGTACAAGGACTGTGTGAATGATGTGAACCGGTTCATTGAGAATAGCTGCAGTGGTAGTTTGAAGGCACACTATGATAGGATTGTGATGGAGGATGAGGCAGAATCTGCTAAAGAACAGATGCAGCTAACAATGCAGTTGCTTGAGAAACAGGTTTGTGAGCTGAAAGAGGTGCAGAAAACTCAAGCAGACATGATCAAGTCAAACAGGGCTGAGTGGGAGAATGAAAAAAACAGGCTGAAGGAGGAAAAGAAGAAGCTGGAGTACATGCTTTTTGATCTGCTCCAAATCAGTGACAAGAATAAGGACAAGGTGAAGAGAATCAAGGCAGTAATTGAGGAAGAGTAATCAGCATTGTAAAACTTATCTTAGGTGCTAATTGTGAGAACTTCTTATGTAATGCATGAACTTAGCCTATGTGCTATTTGTGAGATCTTGGTATGTAATGTATGAACTTATTTAGCCTATGTGCTAGGATACTTTGTGGTGTTTGGATATTGTGTGGTGTTTGGATGCTTAAATTGCCAACCTTTGATCTTTCTGCAAAATTGCATATGGTAGCTGCTGATACCAGCTTATTATCTTTGTGGTGTTTGGATATTGTCTTTCTATTATGTTTGGTACCAGCTAATGATATGATTCACAATAACTCACAGGCATTGTTGCTTGTATTATCAACTAATGATATTGTTTGTTGTTTGTTTGTAGGCCATGGATAATAATCAGGTCATCGATATTAGCTCCGATGACGAAGATGTTCTTGCTGCTGAGAAAGCAGCAAAGGCTGCTGCCAGGAGAGCAAAGGCTAAGAGGCGTGCTGCAAGGGAAGCAGCAGCTGCAAGACAAGTAGCTGCTGCAAAAGAAGCAAACAGAATTATTATGAAACGAGGTAAGACAAGCAGCTGCTGCTATTAGTATTGTTGTTGTCACTTTACATATTACTTATGCGGTTTCTTGACATGTAGGTCCAAAGACAAAGGGAGGTCACTGCAACTTTGACCGGTGTTGCGTCTTTGGCAACTATGTTGCTTTGAAACGCACACAAGTTCAATTCTTGAAGAAGATTGCAAGGGAGAGACCAACACTGCCACCCTTTGTATGCACTATGAAGCTAGCTCACACCATGGAGCCAAAAGCAAAGATGGTAAAGTTATATTGCACCTCTTGTATTAACAATGTTACATTAGTTCTCTTTCTGAAACAAATGGATGACTTTGACCTTTCTCATTTCTTTGCAGTATTTCCCAAAGAAGTTCAGCACAACCTACATAAATAAGTACATGCACTTGCCATCGGAGCTGAAGGTGTACTGCCCAGGCTATGTGCCCCAACTGGTCAATATCATTATGGATAAAGGCAAGGATAAAGGTGCTCAGATAACAACCAACCAAAGCCTTGCTCCTTGGCACAAGAACACCATATTTCTGCTTAGCATTGTCAATCAATGTGTCTACACAGGTATCTGGATTTATCCTAACAGCTTGCTCTGATTGTTTAGCCAATCAATCTGCACTAACCTTTGTGTTCTCTCCATGTGCTGGACAAGTGTGCAAAGGCTGAAACTTCCTAATGCAAAATGTTTTCTCATGTGCAATTATTGATGCAATAATACTGAAGGGACATGGATTAGGACTGTCTGGATTGGTGTCCAATCCTCTATGGTTCTCAATGCATCTTGCTATAACAGACTTAGGACTGTTTCTGTGAAACCTAAAATCCCTAAGCTGGGCTATGTGCCAATCCCTCAGAGCTACTCTGAACTGGTACACACTTGTGAAGCACAGCTTGATGGCAAATTGCTCATGCTTATTAGCTCTTGTCTCATCATACCAGATCCTCTTCTGAAACTTCTTGCGCTTCCTCTTCCTCCAACCAGCAACAAATAAGCTCCTAGGCACAAAGCCATCATCTTCCTCTGATGCCAAGTCATCAGAACAGTCCTCATCAGATGAGGGCTTGAAGAAGTACTGTTCTTCAGGATCTGGCTCATGGTGACACCTGCTTGTTGGCCCTTTATTTTTAATTACTGTCAAACTTAATTCTTCTTCATTCTCCTCCTCTTCCTCTGAATCTTCATCTGTAGAGCAAATATCTTCGACATCAGTTTCCCCCTCAATGTGTTGGTCTGGATCTTCTCTAATCCTCCTTTCTCTCTCAAACTGGTCCAATATTGCTGCCTCTTCAGGATCTGCTACCTCTTCTGTCAATGTGCTATTCTGCCTTTGCTGTTTCAATTGTCTGATGGCTTCTAGTTCCTCAGCTACTGCTTTGCCATGATCACCAACTCTGTATTCACCCATGTAAAACACATCTTCATCATCTTCAGACTCTATTACTTCAAATACTCCCTTGCCCTTGTCTACTCTGTTGCTGCTCTGTTGTGTTCCAATGTACAACACATCAGAGTAGTCAACTGCAACAGGAAACACCATTGGATTCTCCTCAGAACTGAATGACACTCCTTCTTGGTTAACAGAAAGAACAACTGGTTCATCTATTTGCATTGGGTCTTCAAACTGTGCCATGTTCACTCCAGCAGGCATTGCTTCATTCTTCTTAAGCACAGTAAGGGAAACCTCTTTCTCATTCTCATATAAAGCCAACATCTGCTCCACCTTAGCCATTCCAGTAATAGCTTCCATTCCTGCTATTCCTTTACCCTTCTCCTTAACAAAATAAACTGTATCATGGTACCCATACCCATGACATTCAATCAGTGCCATTAAGTTCTTCAAAGTAATGTCTGATTTGCACAAGCTTCTCTCTAGGTTGTCCTCACCAGGACAGTTAAATCTTATCATCCATGTCTCATCATCCAAACTGCACAATGCAATGTACAACTAGGGTCAGTTAATCAGTTCAGTTAAACAGTGCAAGACTAAATTCAGTTAAGCTAAGCACCAACACTTAATTCAGTTAACTTTACACTGAACCCTAACTGAACCCTAAATGAACATCAAATTCACAAGGCAACCTAGTTGTACACTGAACCCTAAATTCAGTTAAGCTAAGCAGCAAAACTTAATCTTGTTAACTGTACACTGAACCCTAACTGTACACTGAACCCTAAATGAACACCAGATTCACTAGGCAATTGGTCGGAGCAAAAAGCTTGAACTTACTCGACGCCGCCGAACAACGAAGTCGCCTGGCTCGTCTCCGCCGGTGAGGAAAGCCTCGCCGCAGCCACTGCCCGTGCCGCAGACGACTCCGGCGACCGTGCCCTCGAACCGTGCCCGCAGTGCGTAGCCACCGCACCGGGCCTGTGGTCTCCTACGCCTCCGCTTCTCGCCCGACTTCCGCCGCCGGATTCGCCGCCGCCGCGGCCAGATTCACCGCCGGACCCGCCGGAGCCAGCCGCCATCGCGCGGGGACAGACAGGGAGAGGATTGAGTTGAGTCTGAACCCGACCGCAGACGACCGGCTGAACCCTAACTCCACTTCTCTGCTGACAGGTGGGTCCCACCAAGCTCCGTTAACGGCCGTTAACGGCTCCGACCGGCCACTTGCCACGTCATCCATGACAGGTGGGGTCAGTCTGTCAGATTCGCTGTCAATTCGTCTAAAAATGAGGATTTGCGCACATTGCAAAGAACCAACCGTATTGTGGTAGTTTTCTGCGATTTCGCCGTAAAGTGGTAGTTTTCTGGAATTTAGCACGTAAAGTGGTAGTTCTATGCGAACAACTCCAGGAAATCACCCTGAATTGATCCCCTCACTTATCAATAATATTGATACAATGCACCGATCACTATTCTCTCGGTCGTCATATGCACGGTTTGAACATGTACGTCATCACATAAACTAAACTATATTCATATATCATGATGTGAAGCATCATCGTCTCCGAATCCAAGAACCTCGCCACCACCATCACTCGGTTGTCTTGAACTCGACATGAGAAGTTGAGATCATGTAGCTTTCCAAGTGTAGGCGTCATGGGCTCTCAGCCAACCCCATGGTAATCGTGGACAACATCCATGATGATGTTGAAGAAAAGTCGGGTTTACGTGTCGTCTAGCCTTGCAACCATCACGCGACCGCGTTGTTGTCCTCGAGACATGCTAGGGCGGACCGAACCTCAAGTGAGTGGCTCTGAAAATATTTTCAAAACTAAGAGCCTCTTTGGATTGTAGGAATCTTAAAAGATTTTCATAGGGTTCCAATCTTTAGGAATTTTTCTTATGGATTGCCTTTGGTTCAAAGGAACGGTGCTACCAAAATCCTATGGATTGGATTCATATGCGTCAATTCCATAGGAATTCAAACATCCACTGCTATCTCTTTTTTAGACTCAAATGCGTAGGATCGAGACATTTTTCCTGTGTTTTTCACGTTTCATCCAAACAACTATTCTTATAGTTTTTCTACGTTTTACAATCCTCTGTTTTGCACCGACAAACCTGTAAGATTTCTATGTTTTCTCTATTCCTGTATTTTTCAATCATGTGATTCAAAAAGGCCCAATCCAAACCAGTAGCGCCTCCTTGTTGCTCAGTTGACTTCAATGTCGTTTTTTTTTGGCAAACTCAGAATCTACTTGTACTTCCATCTGTATTCCTGTGCCGTCCGATTGGCTAGTTGGACTGTCAAAAATTCAAGATGGGCGTGATTTCGTGTGCCAGAACCAAGACGAAGGGTTTGATCTCGAATGCTGTGAGTGGGATCCAGATCAGATCTTCTGGTACGTACATGCTCATCGGTCCCATGAATTGTGCTTGAACATGCTACAAGAGCACGTGCCGAGACGATCTACCAGCTCGAACCTGGAGCAAGTAATTCACAGACAGCTCTGACAGATACGTAAGATACAACACTACGTTTGTCTGCCAGTCCTCCCATCCACTTCCTGAGATTCATGTTCACTTATTTATTGTACCAGTACCTCAGTACTACTACATGAGTTCATACATCAAGTTCCATTGAATGCGAGATCCAACCATAGAGAAACTAACCAATAACTACCCACGAACAGTTTAAAATTAATTCAAGAGATTGTCTTACCAACGAGCTAGCCCGGCTTCTCGATGACAGTTCACAGCAGTAACAAATGGATTACTAGTTTTGTAAGAAGATCTACCCCGAACCCAAGCAAATACATGTACTTCAGAGACCCGAGAACGCTGCCCTGTCGTGCATCAAGCAGGACAAAAGAGTGAGTCAGCTCCACGCTGTCATTGCAAGAAGACAGACCAATCTGAAGTTCCGCATATCAGATCAGATCAGCCACACAGAGATGCACTCCCCCAGCGAATTCTTAATTATCAGAATTTCAAGTGAAACAATTCAGAATTTTGTGTCCTGACCACGAATCGCTGAATCCTTATCCCCAGAACAAGCAAAGGCCAAATTATCCTAGCTTTCCGGGAAAGAGACATGCACATCGTATAGTGCGTAGTGAAGGGGCACAGTCAGTCAGAGATCTGGCATGTTTTGGCATGTCATCGATAAAAAACGAAGATGCACGAATCATCACATGCGGCAACTGGGCCGTGGCGACGTGGTCTTCCGTTTTCTTGTTTATTAGAAGCTTAGATCTCCGGCTGCGAAGTCCGCCACGAATGATGCAACAGCATGACCAACAGTTGCAAGGAGGGGCCATGCAATAGCACATGGTTATCAGTTACTCAACATCATTTTAATTTTCAACTGAGGATTGAAATGACAAACCATGGAGCAAGGACGGTGGATCCAATCTTGGCAGTGCTACTGTACTATGCTAGCTCACAGTAGGGTCAACTTGTCATCACTGTTCACTTGGCATAATTATCACATGCAGTTGTAGAGCATAGATCACCATTTCCAGGACGCAAAGTCATTCACCAAGCAAGCATGCTAATGGTCCATTACCTTTTCTTCAAGGCAACTCCCTTTGTGTTAGGCCATGGCATAGGATTCTTTGTATCCAGGATTTGCATGAAGGAGATGGCTGCGCTGTTCGTCACCAGTCAAAACTGGAACACAGAAACAAGCCAACAAGGAACAGCTTCCAAAGAAGCGTGCCGAAACTTTGCACCACGAAATTTCGACTTATCACATGTCCTATAGACGACTACACCACATCGGACAAACCTTCATGACACTGGTGGATCTAGGGGGTGGAGAAGGATGACCACCACTCGCAACCGATTCCAGGATGGCAAGACACTGCAGCTCTACTTCTCGATCAACTGTGACAAGGCCATCTACAGTATCACAGTGACCATTTTTTTTACATAGTTGCAGCTTTTTTTTCTTCAGTTGCTAGCATGGTAAAAATCTGAAGATGCAGAGATTCAGAATCTAGGCACCTGTGTCATTAGAAGGGATGACCCTGTGCTAAGTAATATCATGATAAACTGTCTTGTCATACAAGATATCCAATTAATAGGCACGGGCAAGCAAGCACAATAATGCACCCATACACTGCGGCCCAACTTAGCTGATCTTGGAGTCATTAGAGAGCGACACTCCAGACCCTTATCAACAATGCTCCGTCAACTATGCCAAGCCTGCGGTGAACATAATACGCAGATTGATCAAAGCAGTCGTTAGCCGGTCGGCTCTGCTTCTCAGTAGTACTTTAATTGATGCACATCTGTATTTCCTCCAATCATCATCCCATGGGTTACTATCTTGCATCTGATAGTTCCACTATATCTTGATAGGCACCTGAGAGGGATATTTTTTTTGTAGTTCTGATAAGACTAAAGAGCACCAACCAACATCGCGACACTCGAATCCTTGTCAAGAATACTCCGTCAACCATGCTAAGCGTGCTGTGAGCGAAGAGATTCAGCAGTTTGTTGGCCGGATGGCTTGTGTACTTCTCAGCAGTAACACACTGGTGGATGATGCAGCATGCCTCGTTTCTCTGCGCTACACAGCTGTATTTCCTCCCCTCATCATCATTCCATGGATGACTATCTTGCATTTGATAGTACCACGATCTTCTGATAAGCACATGAGAGGGATACCTTTTGAGATTCTGATACAAGAAAGAGCAAGGAGCAACCTCTTGCCTTCTATGCCCTACAATAAAAGCAGAGATTCTGTTTGCAGTTCCAAACATCTGCAAAATTCCAACTTAGGGATGGCGGACCCAGGATTGCGCTGGATAGTGTCCACAAGATGGTCTATGCAATGAGGCCAAAGGTTATGGTCTAATTCGATAGGATTGAAGGTGTCCAGCAGACCAGCGCCCATGGTAACCTCATACTTTCAGTTCCTGGAACAAGGAAATCCCAGGCACCAATTGGCTCATCTTAATCATCTTATCAATATCCACATATCAGCACTGCAGCTATGGGAAGGTGAAAGCCACATATATGATGATATATATCCATTTCAAGTGAAGGTGAATTTATCCTGCCAAATTTTTCTTTTTTTGTCAAGAAAATACTAGAAGATAATTATGAACACTGTAAGAAGAACATCCAGTAGTTTATGACTAGATGCATTAATTTTACATGGAACCAACTGATGCCATTAGAACATCTGCAATGTAAGATACTTTTACAGGGTGTGTAAAGAGGCACGATATAAACACGTCATCATGTACCCAGAAGTCGCCTCATGTAATGCAAAGCATAGGTGCTTCGATAGTTATGTTCTATAAATTACAGGCAGTTACATAGGCAGGCACCTGCTAAGCACTAACACTCACAAGTGTTTGACGCTACAAATTACTAGTACCTTAGCTGTCCTGACTGGCAAGGAAAAACAGTAATCTTTTGTTTAGCACCTTCAAACATTTGCATCATGTATGCTCTTAAGTACTATAGTTCACATGAATGAATCCCTCATTTCAAACAGCTGGTGCAAGTTGGTTCCCAGTAATCAGGTCAAGGGCTTAACGTGGAACCTTGCACAAAGTATTTTCTGAATCAGTGCAAGTTGGTTTCCAACTAGTGCAAGCTGAATCACTCATTTCCAATTGACATGTATGCCCAATGTATTTAATGAATTTCATACACAATCAAATTTTATCTCTTGGACTTTCAGATATGCGCTATCATAATGAACTTTTTGTCCCAATCCTCCTAGTAATTACATCTGACCGGATCAAGAGCAGTAGTCATTTGGTGGCGGAAGCTAAAGCCCTTTTCATATCTGAACGTATTGTGAGACTCGCCAAGGTGCCACGTTCACAGAACCTGGCAAGCCATGAGTTAGCAAAATTTGGTAGATTGAATAGCCATACAGGTGTATGGTCTGGGTCTGGGCCAGATGCTATTCTGGTTTCCCTCCTAAGGGATTGTAATGACATTCATATTTAATTAACACAATCTTTTTACCCCCACAAAAAAAAAGCAGTAGTAGCAATGAATCCAAGTCCAGTTGTGCAGATTGTTACATGACTTAGCTGAAATCATTTATCATCTGCTGAACCATAGAGTTCACCTTGTTACAGAAAAGGCGCTTAAGCATGAAAGCTCGCAGCAGGGGATATCGGTAGAACAATTAAATGAAATGAGTCAATGATTAAACACTCGTCAATGTCAAATCCTTCAGTCTATTCATTAACAAATTAATTTGGATAACCTTCAATTTCACAATGAAGCTAAGCTTTCATTGTTTTCCAACATTCCCCATATTTGTACATTCCATGGCTGAACATAGCATTAACACAATCTTTGTAACTTCAGTAATACATATGTACTCTACACGAGCTTCCTATTCAAGGTTTCTATTCACTTTGACTCAACAGCATGTTGTTACATGAAGATATCAGCACCAAAACTTGCTAATCAACCTAGCATACCTAATGATTTTACAGGAAAAAAATCCACTAATTTATATGCAAGAGTGGCATTGTATACTGCAATTACATTAGTATGTTATCCAGTTCGGTTAAAACAGTACAACATATTATGTTCACAGCTCATAGAAGGTCTGGTCTCTCCTATTTTTTTTGATGAGTTAGCATCTTCTATTATTTACCCACTTAATGAATTTCAACCAAGGCAGGTTTCTGTAACAAAAATGAAAATTTCCCCTGGCATGTTAATATATGTTTCTGAACTCTTTCAGTAGAGTGGCAAGAGACTTTCAGTAGAGTGGCAAGAGACTTAGTAGTACATTATATGTGTCACACATACACATTAGCATTTTAACCATTTGCCCTTAACACAGGCAATATATGAGATGTTGCATTTGCAGCTTGCAAAAGCCACTACCTTGTCACTAATTTGAGCGTGAAAACAGCATCATTCACCAGCAATAAACTAAGTAATCGAATACCACTGGTAGCTAACCGCCATAGAGTGTACATACGAGTATCATCTGAAATTAAAATCAAACAAACAACACATACTAGGGGAAACATCTCATCAAGCTTAAGAAAAAAGCTCACGCGAAGTCTTCCACCAAGATCGCCTTCTCCACCATCTTATCGTCCTCCTCCTCCTGCTTCTTCTTCCGCTCCTCTACTTCTCGGATCCCCTCGACGCAACCCTTCTCCTGTCCTAGATTCTTCTTCTCCAGCCCTTCCCCGACCACAACAACCCTATCCTCCTCGTCTCCGCGCCCGACGACCACCACCTCGTCGCTGCCTCCTCCTGCGCCTCCTCCGCCGACGACCACGACCTCGTCGGCGCCGCCCTCACGGCCACCCCCGGGGCCAACAAGGGCGTCGGGGATGGCCCCGCAGGTGGGACCCGCGTCCTCAACGCAGCCTCCACGGGGCGCGAGGGGGGCATCTCCGTCGTCGTCCTCCTCCTCGTCGTCGGAGAGGGAGAGGCGGGGGAACTGGGACGAGACGGCCATGGCGGCCAGGGAGAAGGCCTCGGCGATGGATTCCGGCGGGAGTGCGCAGTCCTCTAGTCCCGCGTCCTCCAGCCGCGGCGGCCGGATGGGCTCACCGGAGCCGGCGAGGAGCTTGCCGTCCTCTGCCATTTCTTACGTGAGCAAGCAGACCGGAGGTTTCGGGAAGGCGCTGTGGGCTAGAAGGTCTACAAAGCATATTCCTTGCTTGCAACTGGAGTTTTTTTTTAAAATAATACGTTTTTTAATAGAAATTCGGATTCTAGCGCGCGGAGTTAGGGATTTCGGAATCTAGCGCGCCGTCGGCACGACTGATGCCGATCGGCATGGCTTATGCCGAAAAGTCCCCGTCGGCGGGACCCACATCGACGGCTGCATGCGGCAGACGCGCGACAGGCGGGCCCGGACCTTTCGGCAGCGCTGATGCCGATCGGCATGGGTCATGCCGATCTGGGCCGGAATAAGTGCCGCGCCTGCTTCTTTCCTTCCCACGCGCCGGCTACTCTTCTTCTTCCTCGCGTCGAACGGCCAAGCCCTCCTCTGTTCTTCCTCTCCCCCCACCAAAACAGTGTCAAATCTTGCCCAAAAAATTTGTTTGGGAAGGTTACATCTGTAGGAAAGAAAAGAGGAGGACTAGGACATCAAGGATCTTTTCATGGCGTTGATTTTAGTGGACTCGTTTTGAGGAGAGTAGGTGAAGGATTGGAAGCAATGGAGGCAAACAATGGTGGATAGTAGTGGTGGGAGCTCGTGTTGGAGGAGGAGGTGTGCTGGTGGAGCAGTGGTGGCGGTAGATTGAGGCCAGGAACGGAAGAAACGGGATTTCCACGCGTCAAGGGTAATAATCACTAGATGAATCTTGTTTAGTGAATTTATTTATTATGTATGTGTTAGTTGTAGAATATTTGTGTCGGTGGATGTGATAGTTGTAGTGTACAATATTTTGTCGGTGGATGTCGGTTATTGTGTTAATATAGTTGTATAAATAATTTTGTCGGAACAATGCGTTAGTTGTAATACAGATATATGTTAAATGGATGCGTTAATTTTGTCGGTGGATATTTGTTCGGATGGATGTGTTAATATAGTTGTTGTATAAATAATTTTGTCGGATGGATGTGTTTGTCGGTGGATGTCGGTTCCTGTGCCGGTCGATATTTGTGGGTGGATGTCGGTTCTGTGTTAATATTTTAGGAGTATTAGTAATATTGGTAATATTTCGGGTGGTCGTAATAATATTTTATGTAGTATTTGACGCAATAAATTTGTTTAGATAATGGAAGTGATTGATTTTATTGTGCACTTCGGCGCCGGTATTGTCCGTGTTACAGAGACTGGGGTTGATGCTTCAGCCCTCATTTTCTTTGATGTCGGCATGAAATCGTCGTCATCATCGCTGGAGACTACCCAAAGATAGGACTCACCGTACCAATAGCGGTCATCTTCAGTCCGGAGAAACAGACTTTTGGTAACTTTCCTATCATACTTATCTGCAAAACGCACGATTTCTGCACGGATTTGTTGCGGCGTCCTATACGGAAACCCGTCTTGAATTTGCCTCGCCCCAAGCAAAGCGAGATGTCTCTCACTACCAATAATTTCTTCAAGTGGAACTACCCTACCATCTACCTTCAAATCGGTGGAAATCATAGCGAGATGCTTCGATGCGGCATCATGAAACCCGGACACACACTTCTCACAGGGAACAATACACACCATACTTGCGCTCAAGTGACTCACATGGCTACCTTAGAGTGGGTTTTATAGGATAACGGGTGGACAAGTGGGCGGGAAGTGGTGGCGGGAGAAACAGGCGGGAAACGGTGGCGGGAGAATTCTGGCGGGAAACGGTGGCGGGAAGAAATTGTGCGGGAAAGGTTGTCAGAAATCGGTGGCGGGAAACGGTGTCGGGAAAAAAGAGGCGGGCGAAAATTGGCTGGAATCGCCGACAGCAGAAAATGACGGGTACCGGATATTTAGGGGGGTAAAAAGGGGTGCGGGGTCACTTTCGGCATTAGCCGTGCAGATTGGCACGGGCCATGCCGAAATGTTGTGTCGGCAGGAGTTTCACGCGAAGGACCCGCAGGCCATGCAGCTGTCGGCACGGCTAATGCCGACCTGGACATTTCGGCATAAGCCATGCCGATCGGCATCAGTCGTGCCGACGGCGCGCTAGATTCCGAAATTCCTAACTCCGCGCGGTAGAATCCGAATTTCGATTAAAAAAACGTATTATTTAAAAAAAAACTCTTGCAACTGCTGATCAGGCCGTACCTGGGCCTATCACAAGTTGGCGCACTAGGCCAAGTTAAGCTAGGGAGCCCACTAGCCGAGCAATCTCACCCGCCCTTAGACCAGGCCGGGCCCGTTAATCTGCTATGCAAAACTATTCTTGCTCAAAGTGCTCCTGCAATGCTCCCTAAAAAGAAGAAGTGTTTCTTGCTATGAAAAGAACATTCCGAGGGAAACTTTGAATGAAAACTTGGGACAAAATATAGTAAAAACGTTAGAGTAGAGAAGAGATAAAAAAACTCATAATGTAGGTGGGATGCTCATAGTAATCCTACCATCTCATTATTTGGAGAACACCTTCTAGTGACGGAGGGAACACCCATCCACAGGTGATAAGGTGCGCCACTTATGGATGCACAGAAAACCGTATATTTGTGTTTAGTGTTTAGAGTAAGTTCAACACATGCTATTTTTACTCAGTGTACTACTTTTCAATATGATATAGATGGTCTGAGAGTTCTGTGTAGAGGTTTTTTGATAAAGGAGTAAACAGATGGATTCGACAATCGGTAACCTAGACAAAAATGAAAAATTGTTGTATCGCAAGTTTATGATTGTTTAGTAAAACTAGCACACTAAAAAGAAAGCTTACTTTAAGTTTTATATTTCCTTAAGAAATATGTTTTTTTCTCAAAACATGGTCAAAGTTGTCTTTGCGGCCATTCATAGCTAGTTATTAATTTTTTCAAAAACAATTTGGTGTTATTGCGTAGAATCATGGTTGTTGGGAATATACCAAACATGGGTATCTCTAACATGGATCAATCCGGCTAGTGCAGGGTGGGCCAAGGGTGGTTAAGGCTGATGCCTGCAGGGCAGCCCAGATAGCTGACGTACAAGGAAGTAGGCGGACGGTCCAAGGTAGCCAGAAGACTAAAACGCATCAAACCACCAAGCCTAAGATGGAAGGCGGCAACCATGCCGACTAGTACTAGGACTCTGTTTACTTGCCGGATAAGTACTTACCTTGTAACCCGGGGTCTGACCGCCTATATAAGCCGGCCACCGGGAGGCCTCTAGGGCCAAGCTCGGCCAAGCTCGATCCAAGCTCAGGCACGCTTCAATACGTTTGAGATAATCTCATACACCATTGTAACCTGTTCACGGCTATTACCTTATAGTGAATTATAGCAGCACGTACGGTCTCGACACCGCTGTGAGATCCGAAACTGGGTAAACTCGCCGTGTTCAATCCCAACCTTGACGACTCCAGCCTTCTTCCCCACAATCCATCCTTAGGCTAGAGGACCCCTGTCTCCTATCTACAATGTCGATACCGTGCGGCATAAGGTTTCTGGCGTGCGGGAACAATATTGGCTATCCGCAGCCGGCGATTCCGATCGTCATCTTCATCTACCGCGACCAGATCGCATCTAGGCGTGTACTCTGCTCCGACAGGCCGGCATGATCGAACGTCGTAAAGCATCTAGCCGTGTACTCTGCCCCGGCAGGCCGGCTCGATCAAGCATCCTAGATCATCAGTCAGATCGGTTCGGCTGGCTGATCCGTTCTGCCGGTTCGTACAAGATCTGATCTGGACAGATCGATATGGAGAATTGTCATCGTCGTCTGTTTCATCTAATTGATTGCGACCCACATGTGGCCAGCTAGAGCGGCGTCAATTCTCGCGCAGGACGGAAGTCGATCTTCCGAGCGCATACAGGAAGACGGATCCGTTCCGACTTCACTCATGAAGTAAAGCTGGCGCTAGCTCGTTTCTATTTTGATCAGTACTTTTTACCATACTCAAGTATTCTAAGATATTCACGTACGCGAGTAGAAGTACGTCCGATCTAAAGTCTGATCCGACTAGAGCTAAAACTATGCTACTACGTGATCTTGTCTCCTATGTTGAAAAAAGAATCCATCAGCTGGATCAATTTCCATGGGCAATTAGGTGAGACTCAGTTACGTGCACGGATATTCCGTCTACGTTCAATCTCTTAAATGTCAAGCGGCCAGATATTTAGTATATCTGCGTATTCGTCTATGACTAAATATTACGGTCAGACGATCAGATATTCAGTATATCTGTGTCTTCGTCTCCGACTAAATGCTCAATTCTACTGTATCCGTGATGTTAAGCGGGACGCCGCGATCACATACGGTTTAGACGAGTTCATCGCCAAGTTTGCTAAGCTGTTATTTCCGATCGCCCAAACCTGATCAATTTGGGGAGACATCGATCGATACAAAACAGCGAATCTCTGCGTTCCGGTTTAATTGTTAAACGGAACGAGACGCCTTGCCGGCGCACTTATCATTGCGTTCCGGCTTAATTGCTAACGTGACATGGCGGTTCGTCGCCGCCATCCAGCTTAATTGCTGTCGCCGCCTTGCTGGAATCAAATCAGAATTCTTCAGCCGGGGCTGCCGCCTACATCTTGGGGGCTGCCTGAGTCATCCCGGGGGCTGCCTTCGTCAATCTGGGGCTAGCGCCATCTTCCGCCTCGCCCTCCTCCTCGACATCAACATCGACAAATAAGCTAAGTTTATATACACTTAACATTTAATTATATGTATGGTCATGAAATAAAAGTCTATGGTTTGCTCATTATGCTCTGAGATCATGCCATCTTTTGTCTTTTTATTTGATCATATCCCTCTTATTATCTAAGTTACCTGATATTTGCTCCGCGCTGCATCGTTCAAACTTTTAGATACTTGTCGCCTCCGGGCCAAATTAAGCAATCAGTTTGCACCGCCTAATACCGTTATCTGATTGTTCATGTGTGGGTTACCTAGTAGTATGTCATTAGCACCAACATGCCGGGTTTTGTCTCTGATTCTAAACTATCTGGTACTAGCCCTGGTTGTCTCAGCTAAAGTTTCCGGCTGCGGTTCTGCTAACATATGAAAAGTTAAACATATAAAACAGATAAATATTAAGGCGGGCCATATAAAATTTACAACCCAGAAGTGTTTATTAAGAAAACTACCGGCTCAGGCCTTCAAATTATTCAGATTTCATTAAAAGTACATCTTAATGCAGCTATGTCTACTATGCAGGATACTTAACACCTGGGGGCTGCAATCGCAGCATTTTCATCATGTCTCGAGCCGTCTTTCAGTCAAGCCGGCACGAGACTCGGGGACTGCAATCATCGATTTACAATGCCACAAGTTCTTCCGAGCGTCGAGCCGACTTCCAAGTACATCGACTCAATGCTCGGGGGCTGGAGATAGGCGGATCAAGAAAAAACTCTGACAATCGGGGGCTCGACATCGATATTGCACTCGTTCGATACTTGGGGGCTGCACGACATGCAACTTCATCATCAACAATAAGGCCTCCTTGGTGGCATGACCGCCTTGTCGTCAGCGACACGGTCACCTCCATGGCACAGCCGACTTATCGTAAGCGACACAGTCGCCTCCGTGGCATGACTGTCTTGTCGTTTGCGACACAACCGCCTTCATGGCACAACCACCTTGTCGTCAGCGACACGGTTGCCTCCGTGGCAAAGGCCACCTCCGTGGTTTGGCCGACATGGCACGATTTCGTCCCGTTTTGATTCAAACTGTCGTGTACCAAATGACGTCATCTGTAAGTTATATGTTTGACATGTCAGAATGATAAGGCTTCACCGAGAAGTCATCCGACAAGTTAAGCTAGCCGTCTTTCCCATGGAGGATAAAGGCGGCCGCGTGCTGGCGATCAAGCCAGCACGCGCCAGCCAGCACGTGTCCCCATTTTATTCAGAATGGTTCAAACCCTGCAGCCGCCACCATTCAAGCTGAAGATCATGAAGACGAAGAAGCCGGCGACTGGAGAACTTCAACCTTTCTGGGGGCTAATGTTGGGGATATACCAACCAGGGGTATCTCTAACATGGATCAATCCGGCTAGTACAGGGTGGCCCAAGGGTGGTTAAGGCTGATGCCTGCCGGGCGGCCCAGATAGCTGACGTACAATGAAGTAGGCGGACGGTCTAAGAAAGGCAGAAGAGTAAAGCCCATCAAGCCACGAAGCCCAAGATGGAAGGCGGCAACCATGCCGACTAGGACTAGGACTCTGTTTACTTGCCGGACAAGTACTTACCTTGTAACCCGGGTCTGGCCGCCTATATAAGCCGGCCACCGGGAGGCCTCTAGGGCCAAGCTCGAGCCAAGCTCAGGCACGCTTCAATACGCCTTCAATACGCTTGAGACAATCTTATACACCATTGTAACATGTTCACGGCTATTGCCTTATAGTGATTTATAGCAGCACGTAGGGTATCGCCACCGCTGTGAGATCCGAAGCTGGGTAAACTCGTCGTGTTCAATCGCGACCTTGACGACTCCAGCCTTCTTCCCCACAATCCATCCTTAGGCTAGAGTACCCCCGTCTCCTATCTACAATGCCGATACTACAACAATGACAATGGTAGACTCTAGAAATTTCCAATCCTTTTTGGGTACCAGCTCCAAAAAAAAATCACACTCTAAAATAAAAAATATAAACCAAATTTGGAATCCCACTTCGAAAGTCTTGTTTACAATATATACTTGAGAAGTATCTATATTTTTTTTACGTAAGGATGTAAGCTTTAACATCTCTAACAATATATTTAAATAGTACTAGAAATAAAATAATAGCATTCACACACAATTATACATATACACTTCATAATTGATCAATTTAGCATGAATCATTTTAAGGGCATAGGGTAATGTCTCACATATTTTAAAAACTGTTTGCCCAACTCTGACATAGTTTTTGTGATATGCATTGAAAATAGATAACGGAAAACAACTGAGAGTTTTTTACATTGTTAACAATTCTAAATAAGTAGTATAGATCATATACTTTTAAAACATAATCTGAAAAATAATAAATAGGTATGAGAGTTTATTATAAATATATTTACTTTAAGTGGTCCTGGGTCCGAAGTTTAATTGGAAGGCCCTGCGACAAATCTAAGTCAAGCATCTTCACTGAGACTACAATAATGTTATAGTCATATAATAGAAAAGAAAAAGACTCACAACCTACAAAATAGATACAACAAAACGATTAGATCAACATATGATTACAAACCTGAGATTGAATAGACCAGAGCATTCATGTTCACTTAATATAATAACTAAACTGTTTATTCTACCTGAAAACCGAAAACATGAATGTAACTGCAGAATCATTATAATACGAGGAATGTGCTTTTTAATGCAGCTTTACCAATTTAAATTTTCTCCCAAAAAGATAATAGTATTGAGTAACAAGTCATCCAGTCTTATCTTTTCTACTCCACCCTTCCTCAATACACCATTCTCATCAAGGCCGCATGAGAACAATCCACCATATAACTTTAGGAAATAGACGTATTCAATTAATAAATGTCTCCCAGCACCAACAATAACATCCACATGGCCTACAATAAGCTTATTTCGTTTTCGAATAAATATAATCAGGTAAGCTAGCAAATGAAATGATAAAAACGTTAACACACTATGACTAGACATGTAAAGAGCCACTTCCTTGTTCGATCATTTCAAACAGGTCGACCCTAGTGTACGTATTAGTATAAAAGTCAATAAAGATGACTCAATAACATAGCATCATGCGAATAACGGGATTTTACTTACATTCTCGGATTAAGTGAGCTGATTAACAGAACGTCCACATGGCATAATCAGCTATTAGGGAATATTCTTTAGAAAATAAAGGTAACCGAGACTTCCGTGGGCAAGCTTGCAACATAATTTGCCTATAGCCCGAAATAATAAGGGGAAGGGGAATTTTAGATTATCTAGGTGGAAGAGAAGATGGATATATTACGGATATGGCCCCGCTCCTATATATACCACGTTTTTCGTCTGATACTCGTACGATCCCTGCATGGGAGCGACCAGCGAGGTTGCCTAGCGATTTCTGCTCCATTTCAAATTAGAGGACTTTTATTTATACAAAAGTTGATGTATCTAAACATTTTATAAATATAAATACATCTACTTTTTAATAAATGGAAGTCATGTAATATAAAATGGAGAGAGCACATTTTTTAATCTTTTTCCCTTGTTATTATTTTTGCTCATGCTTGGACGGAATATTTTAGCAGCCATTGTTATACGGGAAACTTCCAAAAAGAAAAAGAAAAACACTACAATTACGTGGGAAATAAGAGCATCTCCATCCCCCAAAGCATCTGAAATACTCGTTGGGGGTGCCAGACATAAAAACAGGTATGTCGGTGTCTGGCCCGATCCCTTTTTTGTTCGGCACCCCAGCGGTCTCCAAACCTGGGCGCGGAGACGCACGTCAACATTCGACGATGCCTCCAATAGCGTTTGTCCGACGCTGTTGCCGGATGTTTTATTGGGAGCGTGACTGGAGATGCTCTTAGTCACAGGAATAAAATTTGCATATTTCGCTAATAAATGGCAGTTTATTTCATCCGAATACTTATCTCAAAATAAGCTTTCGTCTCACTTTATAGATATGTCAGAACAAGCTGAATCGTGATCCACTTGTCTTTTCTTGCAACCAAAAGATATATGGGCTGAAATTTTCCAGAAATTTGACTTACAAATTGTACTATAGTGTATGAGCGGTTTGTTCTCTACCATGTTCAGATACAGTGACGGACCCAACCGCCCCTATGTCCGGGCAAGCGCCCGGGCTTCCTGTCGGCCCGCAAGCCTAATTATATTGTTCATCAAAGACAAAATTAGTACAATTAGTCTTTAAACTAAGAGTTTGCCCGGGCTTTGAATATTTCTTGGGTCCACTTATGTTCAGACATATTGGACGAAAGAGGAGGCGTGAAAGGTTATGAAGAGAAGGAATCGTGGACATTTTTTGGTGCGCCTAGGGCAGAGTATTACATAATCTAGAAAAAAACATAGTAGTACAGGTTTGAGTTTTGGGCTCCACGTTCCGCACAGGCAGGAATATTGCACGGTGCAAAACTGAACTTCATACAGTTATCGGACGATAAACGTCGGATGTGAAGCAGTTTCGTTACGGATGTGTAATGGAGTGGAGTCTTCCCCTGATAATGATTTTCAGCATATAGGCGAAGACAGGGTCCTTGTGACACTTTTCAAAATTGAACGAAGAAATAAGAGTTAAGCCCCCTTTGGAATAAAGGATTTTCATAGTAATTTTGGAAAATAGGAATCTTACAGCAAAATTTCCTATGGTGTTGTTTTGAACAAAGGAATAGGAAATTTGGATTCCTTTAAAATTCCTATGGGATAGGCTATTCCGTAGGAAATTTGGAGGAAAACAAACATGACGTCTTACCTCTTGTTTTAATCTTCCTATGTCTACAATTCCTGTGTTTTTCCTGTGTGACATCCAAACGACACTTTGAAAAATTTCCTGTGGTTTTCATTCCTGTAAGAATTCAGGAAAATGTCAACTCAATTCCTATGTTTTTCCTATTCCTACATTTTTACTTCCTGTGTTCCAAACAGGGCCTAAGATTCCCTACTTATGATGGCGTGTGTGCCATTTGCCATCGTCTTCGACAAGGATGATCTTTGATTTGTCCATTTTATGCACAGCTAAGTCTCTGCACTTGAAAGGCAGCCAAACATGCCTAGATGGATTAGATAAAAAGGAAGAGCGCCAGTGGGTCACAAAAACACAGGACATGCTGACACTCTTATTTGTGAGATCTAGAGATGGGTATTGTTGGCTGAAATTATATACTAATGGTATCTCAAGAAACAAGTCAAGCGGGTTGAGGAGATGTGTTAAGAAATAAAACTGGGCGTTCATGTGAGTAGGATGTCAGAAAATCAGTTTGTCCTAATGCTGAAATAGCTTAAGCAATTAGTTGTGTCGAAGGAGTCGACGGATTATGGGCTTGGAGAATCTTCTGCTGATACACATGCATATATAAAATTTTGAACTTTGTTTTGAACTTGGTTTTGCCCCATTGTGACATTATACACAAGCATATATAAAATGCTGTCCTTTACTATACAACCCTGTCAGTGAAACAAATTTGGAAATACACCATATATTAAACTTTGAATCATGGTAAAAAAATTAACTTGGTTTTTGCCCCTTTTTTACATTGCGCATGTTTCGTCGTTATAATTGACCGGCAACTTATGACTATGTGGTGCATTACAATAAGTACATATCGGATGGCGTCATCGATGATAATGTCCAGTTTTCTCTTCACCGTTTGGTCAAATTGTGGTCGTTGTTCTCATATTTTGAGTCTCAATTATCACCTCCCAGCGGGAAATAAATCAGAAAAAGATAGTCCAAAGATTATTATATAAATAATCTAGACATTTTTCATTGGACGAGGTAATTACTTTCACAAATGCATAACTAGAGAGTACAAATTAAAGATAAAATTCACTCTATATTAATTAAGCGTGGGATGATTCTAAAAATGTGTCATATACCATTAGTCAAAACTTGATGCATCGATACATTTTCTATTCTTTTGGAAATAGATAAGTTGTTTCTTCGGTAGTAAGGTAGGCGGTTTCAGTTGATTCATCATCCAGATAAGCAGAGCTCTCTGCAGGCAAATCGCCGTAAGCCTGTCCCTCCAACGCGCGAATCTCCCCAGGACCAACCATCGTTCCAAGCAACACCGGCAGCTTCACGCCTTCAGACCGTAGCCGTAGCACATCCATGGCCTGCGCAATGGACGGCCGCTGCACCGGGTCTTGCTGCGCGCACCAAAGCCCCGTCACCAGCAGACGCTCCATTTCCACCTCGTCGAACTCACCGTCCAGCCTCCGGTCCGCCGCTTCAAGGATCACATTCCGGCGGTACATGTCACGGACACAAGCCAGCAGAAGCGCCGCCGAGGCTGCCTGACCACCCGAGGCTCGCGCTCGCCTCGACGGCGTTGGCCGCCTGCCGCAGGCGATCTCGAGAAGCACGACGCCGTAGCTGTACACGTCGGACTCGGCGCTCCGCCTGCGGCTGCTGACGAACTCCGGGTCAATGTACCCGACGGTACCGGCGACGACCTGCGTCGTCTGCGGTTCGGCGCCGTGGTCGACGAGCCTCGCTAGGCCGAAGTCGCCGAGCTTGGCGTTGCCGCACGCGTCGAGCATTATGTTGGCTGGCTTGATGTCGCCGTGGACGACGCACTGGTCGCAGTCCGTGTGCAGGTACCGCAAGGCTGAGCCCAGCTGAAGCGCGATCTTGTATCTGCATCCAGTTGGTGATGAACTGATGAGTAAAGAGTTAAGTGTCTGAATTGTCGATGACTCGATGCAGAAGGAGAATTAAGTACCTCTGTGGCCAAGTCAAGTGTCTGTCAGGATTGTAGAGATGAGCATCGAGGCTGCCGCCGGACATGAGCTCGTATACAAGCGCTAGTCCTCCCCGTCGACCGCACCAGCCGACGAGCCGGACGATGTTGCGGTGCCTGAGCTGGCTCATGACAGTCACCTCTGCCTGAAACTCCTTGAGACCCTGCACGGACTGCTCGTCCCGTGAGAGCGTCTTGATGGCCACCTGAAGGTCTTGGTCAATCAAGCAGCCTGGGTAGACAGGGCCGAATCCCCCTCTCCCGATCTTCCTCCCCTCCGCGAAATCTTCCGTCGCGGCAGCGAGATCACTGTAACAGAACTCTCTAGGCCCCAACCCTTGCCGGAGTTGAGGTTCTCCTATTATGTGCTCGCCGTCTTCTAGTTCGATAGCCGCGATTCTCTGCCGCGGCCTCTTGCTACGGATGCAGCAGAGCACAAGTCCCGCCACTCCCGCCACGGCGCAAATCAACCCGAAAGCTGAACCTGCAACAGATGCTTGCTCCATCCAAGACGAGGAAGCGATCTGCCTACGCCGTGTCGTCGTATTCGGGTCATCTGTAGAAGACAGCAATCTTTGTGGCGTGGTCTCGTCGCGCAGCATGTGCGAGCAGAACCAGAATGCCGTGTAAGTCTGACCACGGGGCACTGTTCCAATTCCTCGCGTGCTTGTGTAACCTGGAAGGGAGCGCAGTTCCGGGCCTCCCAGCGAACCGGCGGAGCATGACAAGCCAAGCCAAGCCTCGCGTGCTTGTGTAACCTGGAAGGGAGCGCATGCGCATCTCTGCAACGCATTGGCAAAGAGGAAGGGGAGGCCGGTGCAGCTGCGGTTCTCGAGTTGCCTCAGCGCGAATAAATCGGGCAAGTGTCCTATGGTTACATAGTATTTTTTTTCCAAGGATGCTGATGAATAGACTTCACTGATCTGGAAGGGTATATGCGTATCGGCGTCGGCCCAGGGCAGGTTACAGGACAATGAACCGGCGACGAGGACACTGGGAGGGTGTTTGGTTAGGCTTTATACTTGGCTTTTGCTTTTGGCTTATAAGCCATAAAAGCACCTAAATAGGTGCTTTTGACTTTTGTCTTTTAGCTTATGTTACACTATGGTATAAGCCAAAAGCCAAAAGTCAAAAGCACCTATTTAGGTGCTTTTATGGCTTATAAGCCAAAAGCAAAAGCCAAAAAAAAAGTCTAACCAAACACCCTCTGGATATGCCTGTGGTGGCGTTAAATGCAAGGGCCGCATCATAGCGAGACACCAGAGCGGCCGGCTGATCGGGGCTGCTGTAGTTGAAGGAGAGTGCGTCGGCGTGTGAAGCAAGGTAGAAAACATATGATAGCACGATGAGGCGATGGGTTCTTGTTTGGGAAGCAGCCATGGCGTTGCTGCTAGCTGCTACTGTCGATTGACAGTGCGCGAGGAGGAGAGGATATCCTGAAGCTTACAGTGTCTGTTCATGTACAAAGGCGGGAGTCGACAATTAATGCCCGCGCGGAGGTTGGACCCTCGACAGAGGCAACTTTGTTTTGGAGTGAATGAGAAGTCAGACTTTGCCTCGTGAGCTCGAGTGGTCCCCCCTATATTTAAAAAAAAATCAAAAAAATATATTTTAAAGATTACAAAATATTTGTTTTGGAGTGAAAGGGGAAAACTCACACTTTGCCTCGTCAGCTCGAGTGATCCTCCCTCTATTTTTTTTTTAAAAATATTGTAAAGAGTAAAAATATCTGAAAAGATCTTTATGTTCTCAATGACCTATATTACGTGACTGCAAAATCATACTTTAAAATTCTCTATATTTTGGGCTATATAAAAATGATAAAACTTGAAAATTAAAAACTACCTCCTCATCTGCCATCGCTGGAGCTGCAGCTGCCTCTTCTAAGGAAGGGAGTGCCGGCTGATGGAACAATCCAGCTCGCCTCCCTTCAAACTCAGAATTGAGCCCATTCAGTGTTATGAAAGATAGTACGAAAACGATAAATGCGGAAAGATCAAACTAACGGGGCACGAGATTTTAACGTGGAAAACCCATCCAAACAAAGGAGGAGAAAAAACCATGGGCGCCGGCCAGCGATACTTCACTATAATCGGGTGAGGTTACAAACGCCGTGGGTTTACAATGTATGGCTTACCCAACCGGCGGCTTACAAGATGTATATGTCGATATAATCCCAGGTCGACTGCAGTCCGACCTAGAAAAGAACCAACGCTGGGACGCTACGCTCTTCTACGTCATAAGCAGGTCTTTGTCAGGATATACGAATTTGGATCAGTAGAAAACAACATTCAGAATTTTCATCACTCTCCTAGCTTCTATCCATCTCTTAGCAGCAGCAACACAACATTCAGAATTTTCATCACTCTCCTAGCTTCTATCCATCTCTTAGCAGCAGCAACACGCTTTGGATGTGACAACTCCAGATTATTATATTGATCCAAATCGGCCCACAAGTGTAATTCTGTCACGTAGTCCTTCACTGGCTTATCTCCTTGCTTGAGCTCATTTATTTTATCTTCAATATGTGCCATCAGCATGACATTCCCTTTCCCCGAACCCATTGTTTTCTAAGGTTTTCCATACTTCTGGGGTACTTGACAGTCTCCACTGCTACAACAATAGATGGAGCCAATGAGTTCAGCAACCATGCTGCCACCGGCTTATCTCCTTGCTTCAGCGGCTTATCTCCTTGCTTCAGCTCATTTATTTTATCTTCAATATGTGCCATCAGCATGACATTCCCTTTCCCCGAACCCATTGTTTTATAAGGTTGACGGGGTGTAAACCCGGCAAATCCCTCGGTTAGATACCTTGGTTTTCGTATATAGAGAGAAATATGGCGGCTGGTGGTTCCGGACGGCTGACAAGCAAAGAGTTTACCCAGGTTCGGCCCCTCATTGTGAGGTAAAGACCTACTCCTGCTTGGCTGATCTGGTATTGATGATGATTACATGGTGGCCTTGATGGCGATGGTGGTGAGGCGAGGTTGCATGTCTATTTTATGTCTATCTTTTATGGTGTTGCGACTTGTTCTTTTGTCTACCCCTCCCTGTCTTTATATATGCAGCCAGGGGGTTTTACATGAGAGTCCTAATAGACCACGAATAGGAGTCTTTGTCTTGTCCTTCAAGTTAGCAGCTTCTTGGGCTTCGCTGGGCCACCCGGTGGGCCTCATCTTCGGTATACGTTATAGTGGGGGTACCCGGAAGGTATACCCACGTCAGTAGCCCCCGAGTGCCCGGTCGACTCGAAGAGTCGGGCAGGGACTCATAACTTCATAGATCTTCAGTTGCACGTTATGCTTGATGGTTGATTGGAGTCTTCAGTCGGTACTGCGTCGAGTGCTTCTGTCTTGGTTATACTTCGAGTGCTTCTGTCCTTGTAATATTTCGAGTGCTTCTGTCCTTGTAATACTTCGAGTGCGTCAGTTGCGCGATCAGCGCTCATCGGGTGCGCGGCCAGCGCTCCCGATGGGAGTAGCCCCCGAGGCTATGTGCGACTCGCAGAGTCGGGCATAGGCTCAAGTTGTTCTAATCCCATATATTTTATCTTCTGTTTCTTGATTCCTCATACCCTGCGAGTAAATATAGTAAAAGGATTGATGTATCGAAGTTAGTTACTGCAATTCGCCTTATCAGGCGCTCCTGGTAATGAATGTCCAGTTGTGGGTTGATTGACATATTTGCTGTCTCGAAGTCGAGTATATTTGTTTCGTCTTATATGGGATGGATGGCATAGTAGGCCTGATTCAACCGACGGATCGGGGTCAAGTGAATTCGCGACTCGGGCGAAATACCTTTCTAGCCTACACAGATTCGAGTCCCTTGGCTCGAACCCGGTAAGACCGTTCAAGTTCGACTCACGCCTGTCTGGACTCACTGGTCAGAACCCGGTCATATTTAGAGTACCCTTGGCGCGTCCGCCGGGATTTTGCATCATGCCCGCTGGCACGGAAATTATCAGGTCCGCATAGCTTGTATGGGGCACCCGGCCTTACTCAGATCTTACCTTTGTACTTTGGTACAGCATCCGGGGCCTTACTCGGCAGGTACATGCCGGGAATTACCATTTATATATCTGAATATGGTCCAGGAGTTACTCGACCGGATTTCGACTGCAGATCTGAGCTTTTTGCTCTTGATATATCTTCGGGTGACTCCGATTCGTCGAGTGAGATTATTCTTCGACTGACGCTGATCGTCAACTTTGTTCATCGGGTGCGCGGCCAGCCCTCCTGATGGGGAGTAGCCCCCGAGGCTATGTTTAATTGCTTGCAATTGAGCATAGGCTCGAAATCGCAGTCGAATATGTTGCGGGTGCCCTCCCGATGGGAGTAAATTGCTGAAGTATGAAGCGACTGAGTAGATGCTCAACTCGTCTTTGTATCTGTAAATATTGGCTTTAAACAATGGCTAATTGGCCAATTAGTGTAAACAAATATAATATTTTTGAATAAAAGAGTATGATCATGCTGTAAACTAAAATACAATAAATTAAAACTTATAGGTGAGACGTAGTAGAGATGCTGGACGGAGTCGACGCAGCCCCCGTGCGTCGAGTGCGACTGGGTGACTTGTTGAATAAACTGTTATGCCGCAGCCCCCGAGCGTCGAGTACGACTGGGTGGCTTATTGAATAAACTGTTATGCCGCACCCCCGAGCGTCGAGTGCGACTGGTGCGTCTAGTAGATAGCTGGTAGTCGATGTGACGGGCGGAGTCGACGCGACGGAATAAGTAATCGATGCGGCGGATGAAATCAACGCGGCGGAATAACAATCGACACGGCGGATGAAATCAACGCGGTGGAATAAATAGTCAAGGCAGCGGACGGAGTCGACGCGGCATTGGGTGCGGCGTTTTAACCGGAAGAAAATCCAGGCGGCGGACGGGGTCGACGCGGCGATGGGTGCCGCTATTTGAGAAATCCGATGCGAGATATAGAGAACTCAACTTAAAATCCGACGCGGTTTATGGAGAACTCGACGTTGAAAATTCCGATGCTGAGTTGTAGATAACCTGACTTTGAAAAATCCGACGCGGGTTGTATAAAACCCGACTTTGAAAAAATCCGACGCGGGTTGCAGATTACCCGACTTTGAAAAAATTCCGATGCGAGTTTATAGAGATCTTGACTTTGAATATCCGATGCGGGTTATGGCCCGACTTTTAGAAATTCCGATGCGGGTTATTAGAGAACCCGATTTTGATTATCCGATGCGGGTTATGACCCGACTTTAAAAATCAGATGCGGGTTGTATCCCGACTTTGAGAAATCCAAGCGATCATCCAATATTTGCGCCGATGCGTAGTTTCAGCCAGCGAACAATATGATTTATTGTAAGAGAGAAAAATGACCGTATTGGTCGCAATTGTTATATCTATAATGGCTTAGCAGCCAGTTAGTACAAGCAAATATAATACTTTAAAGTAAATGAAATTTACTCATAGTGATAAATTGCAAAGCTGTAAATTGAAACTTATCTGCGAGATGTAGTAGATGCAGCGTGATATGTGGACTCGACACGGTGGACGGGGTCGACACGACGGAGTCGTGCGGCCGCTGGTCGGAGTCGATGTAGCTACCGGAGTCGACGCCGCGGGTGCGACTTTCAGCCCCCGAGTCCTCTTGGCGAGTCGGTGAGGCGGAGTCGTGCGACCAATGCAGCGATGGAGTTGTTGTTGTAGATGTCAAAACGCCAGCCCCCGAGTGCATGTGGCGCCCTCCCAGGGAGCAGGCTATTTGCGCTAATACCGCAGGCGCGATTGTTATTTTGATGATTGATAAAGTTGTTGTCTAGGCGCGGGCGTCTGCGCCAGCGAGTCGTCGTAGAGGCTGGCGAACCGCACAAGCCGGAACTGTCGCGCTGTGGTGGTCAAATCGCCGGTCCGTCGGGTACGCGCGATCGAAGGCACGCGCACGGCGACTTTTGATCTTGCGGATTCGTGCACGCGGTATAATCCTTCAAAACTTTCTGATGTTTCGCTTTTTCTTTTTCCATAATCAACCTCCTCGATCCATATAAGCCGGCCACCGGGAGGCCTCTAGGGCCAAGCTCGAGCCAAGCTCAGGCACGCTTCAATACGCCTTCAATACGCTTGAGACAATCTTATACACCATTGTAACATGTTCACGGCTATTGCCTTATAGTGATTTATAGCAGCACGTAGGGTATCGCCACCGCTGTGAGATCCGAAGCTGGGTAAACTCGTCGTGTTCAATCGCGACCTTGACGACTCCAGCCTTCTTCCCCACAATCCATCCTTAGGCTAGAGTACCCCCGTCTCCTATCTACAATGCCGATACTACAACAATGACAATGGTAGACTCTAGAAATTTCCAATCCTTTTTGGGTACCAGCTCCAAAAAAAAATCACACTCTAAAATAAAAAAATATAAACCAAATTTGGAATCCCACTTCGAAAGTCTTGTTTACAATATATACTTGAGAAGTATCTATATTTTTTTTACGTAAGGATGTAAGCTTTAACATCTCTAACAATATATTTAAATAGTACTAGAAATAAAATAATAGCATTCACACACAATTATACATATACACTTCATAATTGATCAATTTAGCATGAATCATTTTAAGGGCATAGGGTAATGTCTCACATATTTTAAAAACTGTTTGCCCAACTCTGACATAGTTTTTGTGATATGCATTGAAAATAGATAACGGAAAACAACTGAGAGTTTTTTACATTGTTAACAATTCTAAATAAGTAGTATAGATCATATACTTTTAAAACATAATCTGAAAAATAATAAATAGGTATGAGAGTTTATTATAAATATATTTACTTTAAGTGGTCCTGGGTCCGAAGTTTAATTGGAAGGCCCTGCAACAAATCTAAGTCAAGCATCTTCACTGAGACTACAATAATGTTATAGTCATATAATAGAAAAGAAAAAGACTCACAACCTACAAAATAGATACAACAAAACGATTAGATCAACATATGATTACAAACCTGAGATTGAATAGACCAGAGCATTCATGTTCACTTAATATAATAACTAAACTGTTTATTCTACCTGAAAACCGAAAACATGAATGTAACTGCAGAATCATTATAATACGAGGAATGTGCTTTTTAATGCAGCTTTACCAATTTAAATTTTCTCCCAAAAAGATAATAGTATTGAGTAACAAGTCATCCAGTCTTATCTTTTCTACTCCACCCTTCCTCAATACACCATTCTCATCAAGGCCGCATGAGAACAATCCACCATATAACTTTAGGAAATAGACGTGGGTATACCTTCCGGGTACCCCCACTATAACGTATACCGAAGATGAGGCCCACCGGGTGGCCCAGCAAAGCCCAAAAAGCTGCTAAGTTGAAGGACAAGACAAGGACTCCTATTCGTGGTCTATTAGAACTCTCATGTAAAACCCCCTGGCTGCATATATAAAGACAGTGAGGGGTAGACAAAAGAACAAGTCGCAACGCCATAAAAGATAGACAGAAAATAGACATGCAACCTCGCCTCACCACCATCGCCATCAAGGCCACCATGTAATCATCATCAATACCAGATCAGACAAGCAGGAGTAGGTCTTTACCTCACAATGAGGGGCCGAATCTGGGTAAACTCTTTGCTTGTCAGCCGTCCAGAACCACCAGCCGCCATACTTCTCTCTATATACGAAAGCCAAGGTATCTAACCGAGGGATTTGCCGGGTTTACACCCCGTCAATTGGCGCCGTCTGTGGGAACGACAACTGGCGTGCTGGATTCATTGTTGCGGCGGCCCCATCTTCAACCTCAGCAACTACGACGACGACAAATCTACATCGACAACAACGGTGGCAACTCGCCGCCATAGATCAACACCCGAGGGTTCAACACCATCACGACTTCTGGGATGCATCAGGAGGATTTCAGATCGAACTGACAAAAAATTACGGCGGCGGCATATTATACACGAGATTTGCTGGTCCATAGCCGCACGTGGATCAAGGAAAATATCAAGATGCAATGATCGGATCGGAGCTAGCGAAAAATATGGGATTGCTATCTTCTCGTGTGAATATGCAAAGGCAGGTCACGTGCAAAGAAAGCAAGTCGGACGCTACTACGACTCACAGAGAGTAACAAAATCCATGTAGCACACGGTCTCGAAGGCCATGCATAGAAAAAGAAAAGAAAAGGAAAGGAGCAAGGGAAGGAATCAGAAACACTGGCATCAGTCTGGTTCCGCTCGACGTTTGCGCGGGTCAACTGCATGCGGATCGAGGCTAGGAGCAAGCAAGCCAGCCAGCAGTCCGCGCAGTCGCCAGGCCTGGTCAGGAGTCGTGCAGTCGCCGCTCGTCGGCTGACATGGATTTCACGGCAAGTTCAGCAGTCCCAAGTATGCAATGACACGCGTCATGGGTTGAGACCGGCCAGGTTCAGAAGAAAAGGAGTAATATTTGAATCGCACATTGATCGAGGAGGTTGATTACGGAAAAAGAAAAAGCGAAACATCAGAAAGTTTTGAAGGATTATACCGCGTGCACGAATCCGCAAGATCAAAATCGCCGTGCGCGTGGCTTCGATCGCGCGTACCCGACGGACCGGCGACTTGACCACCACAGCGTCCATGACTCAGACAGTTCCGGCTTGTGCGGTTCGCCAGCCTCTACGACGACTCGCTGGCGCCGACGCCCGCGCCTAGACAACAACTTCATCAATCATCAAAACAACAATCGCGCCTGCGGTATTAGCGCAAATAGCCTGCTCCCTGGGAGGGCGCCACATGCACTCGGGGGCTGGCGTTTCGACATCTACAACAACAACTCCATCGCTGCATTGGTCGCACGACTCCGCCTCACCGACTCGCCAAGAGGACTCGGGGGCTGAAAGTCGCACCCGCGGCGTCGACTCCGGTAGCTACATCGACTCCGACCAGTGGCCGCACGACTCCGCCGTGTCGACCCCGTCCACCGTGTCGAGTCCACATATCACGCTGCATCTACTACATCTCGCAGATAAGTTTCAATTTACAGCTTTGCAATTTATCACTATGAGTAAAATTCATTTACTTTAAAGTATTATATTTGCTTGTACTAAATGGCTGCTAAGCCATTATAGATATAACAATTGCGACCAATACGGTCATTTTTCTCTCTTACAATAAATCATATTGTTCGCTGGCTGAAACTACGCATCGGCGCAAATATTGGATGATCGCTTGGATTTCTCAAAGTCGGGATACAACCCGCATCTGATTTTTAAAGTCGGGTCATAACCCGCATCGGATAATCAAAATCGGGTTCTCTAATAACCCGCATCGGAATTTTCTAAAAGTCGGGCCATAACCCGCATCGGATATTCAAAGTCAAGATCTCTATAAACTCGCATCGGAATTTTTTCAAAGTCGGGTTATCTGCAACCCGCGTCGGATTTTTTCAAAGTCGGGTTTTATACAACCCGCGTCGGATTTTTCAAAGTCAGGTTATCTACAACTCAGCATCGGAATTTTCAACGTCGAGTTCTCCATAACCCGCGCCGGATTTTAAGTTGAGTTCTCTATATCTCGCATCGGATTTCTCAAATAGCGGCACCCATCGCCGCGTCGACCCCGTCCGCCGCCTGGATTTTCTTCCGGTTAAAACGCCGCACCCAATGCTGCGTCGACTCCGTCCGCTGCCTTGACTATTTATTCCACCGCGTTGATTTCATCCGCCGTGTCGATTGTTATTCCGTCGCGTTGATTTTATCCGCCGCATCGATTACTTATTCCGTCGCGTCGACTCCGCCCGTCACATCGACTACCAGCTATCTACTAGACGCACCAGTCGCACTCGACGCTCGGGGGCTGCGGCATAACAGTTTATTCAATAAGCCACCCAGTCGTACTCGACGCTCGGGGGCTGCGGCATAACAGTTTATTCAACAAGTCACCCAGTCGCACTCGACGCACGGGGGCTGCGTCGACTCCGTCCAGCATCTCTACTACGTCTCACCGATAAGTTTTAATTTATTGTATTTTAGTTTACAGCATGATCATGCTCTTTTATTCTAAAAATATTATATTTGTTTACACTAATTGGCCGATTAGCCATTGTTTCAAGCCAATATTTACAGATACAAAGACGAGTTGAGCATCTTCTCAGTCGCTTCATACTTCAGCAATTTACTCCCATCGAGAGGGCACCCGCAACATATTCGACTGCGATTTTGAGCCTATGCTCAATTGCAAGCAATTAAACATAGCCTCGGGGGCTACTCCCCATCAGGAGCGCTGGCCGCGCACCCGATGAACAAAGTTGACGATCAGCGTCAGTCGAAGAATAATTTCACTCGATGAATCGGAGTCACCCGAAGATATATCAAGAGCAAAAAGCTCAGATCTGCAGTCGAAATCCGGTCGAGTAACTCCTGGACCATATTCAGATATATAAATAGTAATTCCCGGCAGGTACATGCCGAGTCAGGCCCCGGATGCTGTACCAAAGTACAAAGGTAAGAACTGAGTAAGGCCGGGTGCCCCATACAAGTTATGCGGACCTGATAATTTCCGTGCCAGCAGGCATGATGCAAAATCCCGGCGGACGCACCAAGGGTACTCTAAATATGACCGGGTTCTGACCAGTGAGTCCAGACATGCGTGAGTCGAACTTGAACGGTCTTACCGGGTTCGAGCCAAGGGACTCGAATCTGTGTAGGCTAGAAAGGTATTTCGCCCGAGTCGCGAATTCACTTGACCCCGATCCGTCGGTTGAATCAGGCCTACGATGCCATCCATCCCATATAAGACGAAACAAATATACTCGACTTCGAGACAGCAAATATGTCAGTCAACCCACAGTTGGACATTCATTACCAGGAGCGCCTGATAAGGCGAATTGCAGTAACTAACTTCAATACATCAATCTTTTTACTATATTTACTCGCAGGGTATGAGGAACCAAGAAACAGAAGATAAAATACATGGGATTAGAACAAATTGAGCCTATGCCCGACTCTGCGAGTCGCACATAGCCTCGGGGGCTACTCCCATCGGGAGCGCTGGCCGCGCACCCGATGTGCGCTGATCGCGCAACTGACGCACTCGAAGTATTACAAGGACAGAAGCACTCGAAATATTACAAGGACAGAAGCACTCGAAGTATAACCAGGACAGAAGCACTCGGCGCAGTACCGACTGAAGACTCCAATCAACCATCAAGCATAACGTGCAACTGAAGATCTATGAAGTTATGAGTCGCAGCCCGACTCTTCGAGTCGACCAGGCACTCGGGGGCTACTGACGTGGGTATACCTTCCGGGTACCCCCACTATAACGTATACCGAAGATGAGGCCCACCGGGTGGCCCAGCGAAGCCCAAGAAGCTGCTAACTTGAAGGACAAGACAAGGACTCCTATTCGTGGTCTATTAGGACTCTCATGTAAAAACCCCTGGCTGCATATATAAAGACAGGGAGGGGTAGACAAAAGAACAAGTCGCAACGCCATAAAAGATAGACAGAAAATAGACATGCAACCTCGCCTCACCACCATCGCCATCAAGGCCACCATGTAATCATCATCAATACCAGATCAGACAAGCAGGAGTAGGTCTTTACCTCACAATGAGGGGCCGAACCTGGGTAAACTCTTTGCTTGTCAGCCGTCCGGAACCACCAGCCGCCATACTTCTCTCTATATACGAAACCCAAGGTATCTAACCGAGGGATTTGCCGGGTTTACACCCCGTCAATAATTTTTGAATTTATTATGGTTATTTCAAATTCGGTCAAACCTAAGTTTGACCAACATTTAAACAAGTTTAAAACATGAAAAATGAAAAACTAAGCATGGATCCTTCTTAGTCACTCCAAAATGAAGCTTTTGTGAGGTTTTTGAAAATTTCATGTTGCAATTCCAAAACCACTTCTCTCTAACCTTAGACCTCATAGTTTGAGTTATGCAATATCACATGAGATGCATGTCCTTCTCCTTTTGAATGTATGTAGACCATGTTTTTCAACTTGAGTCGTTAGTATATGACATAATACGACTATATGCGCATGATTTTCCTTTTTTTGATTTTTTTTGAATATTTGAAGCTCATTTCAAATGTCGGTTAAACTGCAGCCGTCCGTTTTCCTCTATAAGGAATCTGCACGCAGACTCGGGGCGATCCGCGAGAAGCTTATTCTGCGATCTGATTGGACGCGCGCGTAGGACAAGTGCTGTACACCCGCTGACGAGTGGACCACGGCGGACCCAACGGGGATTTTATCTCGCCCACCCCCATTTGGCTCAGTGACATAAAATGGGTATTTTGGCACACCAAATGTGGATTTTGGCTGTTACCCGTCATCGCAACTTAAATGGGGATTTTGGCAAACCAAATGGGGATAGCCATGAGCTTGCTCAAATCTAGCTTGAATCCATATAAATTTTCAAATGAGATTGGACTCGCTGAAAAATGTGTTTCAAATGAGCTCCAAAGGTAGGGTAAACGGCCCCGTTTCTAAGCAAAAATGGTGGACTCGCTGAAAAATGTGTTTCAAATGAGCTCCAAAGATAGGGTAAGCGGCCCCGTTTCTAAGCAAAAATGGTGGACTCGCTGAAAAATGTGTTTCAAATGAGCTCCAAAGGTAGGGTAAAAGGCCCCATTTATAAGCAAAAATGGTGGACTCGCTGAAAAATGTGTTTCAAATGAGCTCCAAAGGTAGGGTAAACGGCCCCATTTCTAAGAAAAATGGTGGACTCGCTGAAAAATGTGTTTCAAATGAGCTCCAAAGGTAGGGTAAACGGCCCCATTTACACACACAATTGGAAACGTCAAGCACAAGGCCATTGCCAAATTTCATGGTAGTACAAAATGTACTTGCCCTTGCTAAATTATAAAATAGATTAAGAACTAATAACTAAATTGGCACTTGCCCTTAATAAAGCAACTAATAACTAAAATTGACTACCACTCGTCCTCGTCATCGGAAACCCTTACCGACTCGGCCTTGCCCTTGCCCTTGGCATCGACCTATTCTGGGGCGTTGCTGTTCGACGCCGACCACATGTCCTCCTTCTTCCCCTTGCTCTCCGAGTACATACTGAGCCGTTGCTGCTCGGCGGCAGAATGCTTGGCCAGGTCCATGGCTTTCTGGTCGGCCATGGCCCAGGCCAAACCCGGGTCCAGGACCTCCGTGACCTCCTCCTTCCAGGCCATGGTCCAGTCCATACCCTGGTCGTCCTCGTCGGACAGATCGATGAAGGGAATGGGATCGGGATCAATGGCCCTGCCCCTGCCCCTGCCCATTGGAGACTCCCCGTCCCATGCGGCTTTCCCTCGCTCGCCTCCTGCTCGAACTTGGAGGAGTACGCGCACGCCCACTCCACATGCCGCTTCCCTCGCTCGCCTCAAGAAACCAAGGATAGGGGACGTGGCGGCGGCGGTTCGAGCTGGGAGTGGAGCTGCCATCACCACGAGGCATGGAGAGATACAGGACTGGGCGAAGGTGTCTAGAAGAGGAAGAGGGGATTTGTGAGCGCAATGGGCAAGAAGATTGCTCCTTTTAATGTTAGGAGCGGTCTGGACGGCGTCGCGGTCTAGACGGCAGTAATGGCGACCGGGCATTGATTCGGCTCCAGACTGCTCATCTTGCAGCAGGATAGAGTAGGCAAGAGAGACGCGAGGACGGCGGAGCAGATGCGCGTCCGGTCCGGCACTGTAGGCGGCGAGGCAGCTTTTTGCCGGCCAGGGGGGCACGCCATTGAAGGCGCGGCGAGCACAGGTGGAACGGCATGGACGCGCACGTACGGCCGCATGCATGCAGGTGGGACGGGGTGCATGCACTTCGCTGGGCCCACATCTAAGGTCAAAGGGCCGACCCCAGGAAATCCCAACCGAGCCGCGCCAGGCCGGGCCGCGCCAGGCCGACCCCACCAGTCAGGCCAAGTGACGGTTGACTAGAGGGCAACGGAGCGTTTGGCCGATTTGCGAGCCAGCCAGGGCACAGACGAGAGAAACTACGCGGGTATGGCACAGACGGATAAACTAGAGTGAACCGGGGCACAGAAGCAATTGTCCCTAGCCTTATAGCCCCTTGGTCCTCAAGATCAGTAGAACTCTTCTGGACCAGCTCAAGTAGTTCTTGACTCCCTCCAGCTTGATGTCATTAGGCATCAACTCTATTTTCTGAACCACTTCGTCCAATGGCACGAGAGCACCTGCAGCCGATGTGCACTCTGCCTTGATTGAGAAAACCTCTGCCAGCTTCTCCAATGCCTTTGGTAACCCCTGGTCACCCATACTTCCAGGCCTCTTCATGCACCTAGATCGACTCCTCCACCACCTCTACTCCGGCCCTAAAAGGTGAGCAAGACTTGCCTTCCACTCGGATCACCACCAGAGAGGACCACATGGCTGCCACTTGTAACCCGTGCTCTGAAACCATGTAGAAACAAAGGAAAGGTGAAGGTGACTGCTGGGAGGAGTAGATATCTTCTGTCTCTATTCTAGGGTTCTTAGACAGGAGCTACTTATATATATATAGTTACATGGGCCTCATAGGTCAGGATAACACACAACAGGCAACAACCCAACACACTGCAGGCCACATGGGCAACGACTTTGTATTACCATGACCCTCATGCGGTATATATAGTGGGTAAAAAGGTAGATAGATTTGGAATAGAAGAAGGTCTCAAAGTCCTAGTCTAAGGGCATCTCCAACGGCACGACGCATTTTGGGACCAAATCGTGTCCGACTTGGTCTGTTTGCGTCGGCCCGCGGACAGGAAATGGGTGATGTCCGGCCACCTTGTCCGTTTGGGTCGTGCCCCAGCCCAGCGGTCCGACGCATAATTTTTGAATTGCTATATATTAATAATATATATATTACATTTAGGACACGAAAATAAAGACAGGAATTTAAAAACAGGAAAATATCAAAAAACACCCTAGTCTAGGGCTCGCCGCCGGCGCCTGCTCCTCGCCAGAGTCGCCGGTGAGGTCGTAGAAGGGCGGCGTGTCCCAGGGGAAGGACCACGCCGCCGCGGGCACCGGAGCTGGTGGCGGCGGAGGAGGAGGTGGCGGCGGTGCGAAGGAAGACGCCTCCGGCCATGGCGCCCACGGCGCCGGCGGCTCCATGACCTCCATCTTCGGAGGCGGTAGCTGCGGCCCTTGGCTGCTGGACGCCCCGCCTGTCTCCAAGGCGGAGGCTCTCAGCGTTGCAAAGAGGCCGTCCCAGCGGCTGAACTCCTCGAGCTGGCTCTCGTCGATCGCCCGCTGGAGGGCCTCCTCCTCGCTGAGCCCGGGCGGCTGGAACTCCGTGATGCACCGGTGTGGTGTTGTTGGGAAACCCCAAGAGGAAGGTATGAAGTAGTGCAATAACAAATTTCCCTCAGTTGTGAAACCATGGTTTATCGAACCAGTAGGAAACTAGAATTCTTCTGAAGGTTGTTGGCGGCGGAATATGGCACGGCGCAACACCAGGGATTCCGGCGCTGACGTGGAACCTGCACACAACACAACCAAGATACTTTGCCCCAACTTAACAGTGAGGTTGTCAATCTCACTGGCTTGCTGTAACAAAGTATTAAACGTATGTGTGGAAAATGATGTTTTTTCTGCAGAGAATGAAAGTAACAGGATTGCAGTAGGTTGTTTTATCAGTTTCAGGAAAAGGACCGGGGTCCACAGTTCACTAGTGGTGTCTCTCCATAAATAAATAATAGCATACATGCGGGTAAACAAATTACAGCTGGGTAATTGACAGAATAAAGAACCGCATAACAATGCATATACAAGTCATGATGTTTAGTGTGGGATTCATTTGGGCATTACAACATGATACATAGACCGTCATCCAACTGCATCTATGACTAATAATCCACATTCAGGATAGCATCCGCAACACCATTCAGTATTAAGTTGCAAGCAACAGATTATTGCATTAAGTAAAGTGTGTAATGTAAGTAGCACAAATATCCTTAGATAAATAACTACTGTTTTATCCCTAGTAGCAACAGTACATCTACAATCTTAGAGGTTGCTGTCACTCCCCCAGATTAAATAGAGACATGAACCCACTATCGAGCATAAATACCCCCTCTTGGAGTCACAAGCATCACTAGTAGAAAAAGGCTTATAGGTGGAGCCCTTTTTGTGGCGCACCAAACATCATGCGCCACAGAAAAGCATTTTTGTGGCGCATCTTTTTGCATGCGCCAAAGAATGTTCAATTTCTGTGGCGCACCCCACCTGATGCGCCACAGAAATATGACTTTCTGTGGCGCATGGGTTCGGGTGCGCCACAGAAATATGACTTCTGTGGCGCATCAGGTCACATGCGCCACAGAAATTCGACTTTCTGTGGCGCATCAAGTGGGGTGCGGCACAGAAATTAGACATTCTGTGGCGCATCAGGTGGGGTGCGCCACAAAATTTATGCACTTTCTGTGGCGCATGGGGTCCCATGCGCCACAGAATTGCTGCAATCAGATCCCCCCCCCCCCCCCCCCCGTGGATCGCCTTTTTAAGTTTGCGGAAAAAAGAAGAAAATAAAAAAATGTTCAAAAAATTCCATCCTTTAAGATATGGTTAGGTATTAGTGTCTAATTCGTGAAGAATATTTGAAATATGAGTTTTGACCTTTTATACAAAATCACTGTAAAAAAAGTCGAAACGGCCATAACTTTTGCATACGACGTCGAAAAAATGCGTTTAATACCTTAAAAAAAACTAGACAAAATCAGAAAAATGCTCGTACCCGGGCTTGCCCGGTTTGGTGTTTTCAGATTCTCCAAATTCCAAAAGGAAAAAAAGTTATTTTAAAATGATTGTTTTTCTCAGCAAAATAAAAAAAAAAGAAAAAAAAAATTCTGTGGCGCACCGGGAGGGGGTGCGCCACAGAATTGTTGGGCGGGAAAATAAATTCGAAACGGAGCAGCCAGCTCCCCCTTATCCTCTCCTCCTTCTCTCATTTCCTCCTCCTCTTCTCCACTTTTCCACCACCACTCCTCCTCTCCCTCCTCTTCTCCACTTCTTCTCTCCCCTTCTCCACCACCACACCTCCTCTCCTCTCCTCTACTTCTCCTCTCCCCTTCTCCTTCCTCCTCCTTCTCAACATACTCCGGCGACCTCCTCCTCCTCCTACTACTCCGGCGACCACCTCCACCTCCTCCTACTCCGGCGACCACCTCCGGCGACGACTTCCTCCGGCACCCACCGACGACGACGACTTCCTTCGGCGACCACCACCTCCTCCTCCTCCTCCTCCTCCTACTCCTACGGCGACCTCCTCCGACCACGGGCTCCGACGAAACTCTGGCGACCTACTTCGGCGACCTCCTACACCCACCTCCGGCGACCTCCTCCACCCACTCCGGCGATGACCTCCTCCTCCTCCGACCACGGGCTCCGACGAAATTCCGGCAAAAAACAGACGGCTCCAGATCTGGATCTGGCCGCCTTTTTTTTAATTCAAAAAAATAATTTAGTGGCGCACCTAGGTGGGGTGCGCCACAGAAATATTTCTGTGGCGCATGGTGATGGGTGCGCCACAGAAATTTTGGATTTTTCTGTGGCGCACCGTCGGGGTGCGCCACAGAAATATATTTTAGTGGCGAGGATTCTGTGGCGCACCCCCCATTTCCCTGGGTGCGCCACAGAAAGGCTTTTTGGTGCGCCACTAGTAGCCCTTTTTCCACTAGTGCATCTATTTGGCCAGAGCATCTAGTAGTAACGGAGAGCATGCAAGATCATAAATAACGCACTCACAAGATATATTATGAAGCAAATGACATAGTACACAATTATTCATCGGATCCCAGCAAACACAACATGTAGAATTACATAAAGATGATCTTGATCATGATAGGCAGCTCACAAGATCTAAACATGATGGCACAATAGGAGAAGACAACCATCTAGCTACTGCTATGGACCCGTAGTCCAAGGATGAACTACTCACGCATCAGTCCGGAGGCGGGCATGGTGATGTAGAGCCCTCCGCTGATGATTCCCCTCTCCGGCAGGGTGCCGGGAAGAGCTTTTGAACCCTCCCGAACTAGGGTTGATGACGGCGGCGGCTCCGTAATGTTTTCTGGAAAAGTGTTTGGTTACTTAGGGTTTTCCCGTCGGGGGGTCTTTATAGGCGAAAGGGCGAAGGAGGTGGGGCCCCGAGGGGCCCACACCACGTGGCGGTGTGACCAAGGACGGAGCCGCGCCACCAACAAGTGTGCCCGCCTCGTGGCCCTCCTCCGTATCCTCTTCGGTGTTCTGGATGCTTCCAGGAAAAATAGGGGTATTGGCTTTTGTTTCGTCCAATTCCGAGAATATTTCCTTAGCAGCTTTTCTGAAACCAAAAACAGCAGAAAACAGGGAACTGGCACTGTGGCATCTTGTTAATAGGTTAGTCCCAGAAAATGCATAAAAACCATACAAAGTGTATATAAAACATGTAGCAATTGGTATAATATAAGCATGGAACAGAATAAATTATAGATACGTTTGAGACGTATCAAGCATCCCCAAGCTTAGTTCTACTCGTCCCGAGTAGGTAAAACGATAACAAGAATAATTTCTGAAGTGACATGCTTTCACACAATCTTGATCATATAATAATGTAATGCATGTAAACTGAGATCAAATGAATAAAAGCTGTAGTTTATATTGATATCAAATGAGTAATGAGTAAACAAGTAGGAAGAACAAAGTAAAACTTTCAATGAATCAATACTAGAGAACAATGAACCGTGCAAAGTAGATATTAAAGATGATTTAAGCTTCAAGAATAACAATATAATCATCTAATGCATCCAACACTCACGACAACTTTGTGAAAGGATCAAGTCAAGCAATAACAATATGCATGTAGAAAATCATCTCTCTATTTGTTCACTTAAAAACAAGCAAGCGTTCAGCGTTGGTTCCTGGCACCAGATGTTGTGGCTAAAAGAATAATAAGGGGGGTTTGGAAGGCCAACGGAAGAAAGTCTCACACAGCTGAAAGTGATCATTAGACAAGAGGAAGTCTTATAATCGAAGCTATGCAAGGAGTAGTGATTGCCACACAACGAATGCACATAGAGCTTTAAGTGTATGAAAGCTCTCCAATGGAACTAGTGGGGGTGCATCCAACATAGCACTTTTGAGGAGGCTCATCATTGGAATATACAAGCCAAGTTCTATAATGTAAAGTTCCCCACATAGTTATGCAAGTAAAACATGAAGACTCTCTCATATGGAGTAAAGGTGCTAAACATGAGCACAAATGATGACTATGAATACTACAGGTGCTTGATGTCTACGCACGCTTCTATTCTTGTAGACAGTGTTGGGCCTCCAAGAGCAGAGGTTTGTAGGACAGCAGCAAGTTTCCCTTAAGTGAATCACCCAAGGTATATCGAACTCAGGGAGGTAGAAGTCAAAGATATTCCTCTCAAGCAACCCTGCAATTAAGATACGAGAAGTCTCTTGTGTCCCCAACACACCCAATACACTTGTCAGATGTATAGGTGCACTAGTTATGCGAAGAGATAGTGAAATACAAGTAATATGGATGATTATAAGTAGTAATTGCAATCTGTAATAAAAATGGCAGCAAGCAAACATGTAGCAGAACTTGTTGGAAACGGTGTTTCAATGCTTAGAAACAAGGCCTAGGGATCCTACTTTCACCACTGGACATTCTCAACAATGACATCAAAGTTAAATAAATAAACACTACTCTCAAACACTCTCATGTTGGATAACAAACACCATTCATTGTGTAGGGCTACAAGAGCACCCTCAAAGTCAGAGTAAACTAACACCAACAATGTCATAAAGAAATCACACACGGTGCACACACTGTCACCGTTACAACCGTGATTAACCCCGAAGTTCATATTAAAGTAACCTCTAGAGTGCATAATAGATAAAGAGTAGCATCACATATTCAACTAGATTACAAAGCTCATGATCACATAAAGATCACATGGGAGAGAGAGATAAACCACATGGCTACCGTAGATCCTGCAGCCCCAGGGGAGAACTACTCACTCCTCATCATAGGAGTCAGCAACGGCGATGGAGATGGTGGTGGAGTCGATGGAGATGGCTCCGGGGGCAATTCCCCGTCCCGTCAGGGTGCCGGAACAGAGACTTCTGTCCCCCGAATCTTGTCTTCGATGGAGGCGGCGCTCTGGACCCGTGGAGGAAATATCGAACACCGTCCTAGGGTTTTTAGTCTGGGGGGTATTTGTAGGCGAAAGGGCGAAGTCGGTGGCGCCCCGAGGGGCCCACACCACGTGCTCGCGCGGCTCAGAAGCCTGCCGCGCGAGGACCAGGTGACGGCGCCTCGGTCACCCACTTCGTCTCGTGTTCGGCTTTCTGGAACGTTCCCGATGAAAAACGGACTTCGGAAAAGAAATCGTCCAATTCCGAGAATATTTCCTTAAGTACTTTTCTGAAACCAAAAACAGCAGAAAACAGGGAACTGGCACTGTGGCATTTTGTTAATAGGTTAGTCCCAGAAAATGCATAAAACTATGTAAAATGCATATAAAACATGTAATAACTTGGTATAATATAGCATGGAACATAAGAAATTATAGATACGTTGGAGACGTATCAACATCCCGAGTAGGCAAGAACGTTAGATACGTTGGTATAATATAGCTTAGTTCTACTCGTCCCGAGTAGGCAAGAACGATAAAAAGAATAATTTCTGAAGTGACATGCTTTCACACAATCTTGATCATAGTATAATGTAAGGCTCATGTTATGAATGAAGTGACTCAAGGCAATGATCTATAGTTTGCTAACAAATAGACAAGGAGTAAACAACTACATCATATAAGTAAAAACTTTTCATGAATAGTACTTTCAAACAAGCATAAAAAAGATTTGCATAAGAGTTAACTCATAAAGCAATATTATCTAAGTAAAAGAGCATTGAAGCAACACAAAGGAAGATATAAGTTTCAGCATTGGCTTTCAACTTTGAACATGTATATCATATAGATAGTTGTCAACACAAAGGAATATAACAAGTGCAATAAGTAAGCATATAAGAATTGTTGTACATAGTTGACACAAGTGTTTGCTTCGGGGATAGAAAGAAGTAGGTAAACCGACTCAACATAAAGTAAAAGATAGGCCCTTCGCAGAGGGAAGCAGGGATACAAGCATGTGCTAGAGCTTCTTAGTTTTATAGGTTTTTGAAATCATATAGAGAGCATAAAAGTAAGTTTTGAGCGGTGTTTGTCGTTGTCAACGAATGGTAATGGGCACTCTACCCCCCTTGTCAACCAGACTTTCTTAAGAGCGGCTCCCATGAAGGACGTTATTTCTACCCAAGGGCAGATCATCCCTCTTTTCTCTTTTGTTTACACATGTAGTTTAAAACTAGTATCATTGCTTGGCTGATTAGATCAGGGCAAAAATGTGAAGAGAATGCAGCGGTTAAAGTTGTAATTAATTGGGAATGGGCACCCCATTTGCCAGCTCTTTTTGCAAAGTTAATGGATAAGCGGTGTATATGCCACTAATCCGGTTGGTGAAAGTCTGTCTAAAAGCAAATGACAAGGTTGATATCCGTAACACCACATACTTCCTCATGAGCTAAACATTGACACAAATAAGGGATAATAAATTTTGAATAAAAGGTAGCACAAGTATTTACTTGGAATGGCAGGAAATACCATGTAGTAGGTAGGTATGGTGGACACAAATGGCATAGGTTTTGGCTCAAGGATTATGGATGCACGAGAAGCATTCCCTCTCAGTATAAGGCTTGGGCTAGCAAGGTTGTTTGAAGCAAACACAAGTATAAACTATGACAACAAGACGTATATAAAAACATATTGCAAGCATTATAAAACTCTACATTGTCTTCCTTGTTGTTCAAACACTTTAACTACAAAATATCTAGACCTTAGAGATACCAAACATGCAAACCAAATTTCAGCAAGTTTTACGGTAGTTCCTCACTAATAGGTTTTAACTACATGATGTAAAAGCTTAAACATGATCTACTTGAGAGCTCAAAACAATTGCCAAGCACCACAACATGCAAGATAACAATCCATAAGAGCATGTATATCTTTTCTTTATACCATCTACCACATTTAGCATTTTCTGTTTCCAACCAAACACCAATCAACTTATTTAAAGGATAAACTCTCCAAGTAATTAAACAATGAGATATGAGAGTATGATATAACAAAGCTAACAGCTCTAGAAAGAGATGCATGAAAAACAAGAGCTAGAAAGCATAGCGGTAGCTAGAAAAGAATACTCAACAAATATAAGTGAAGAATACGAGTATTCATAAGAAAAAGCGGAGCGTGTCTCTCTCCCACAAAGGAATGCTAGGATCCATTTTATTCAGAGAATGAAAATAGCAAAAACAAAAACAAACATACGCTTCAAGAAAAGCACATATGATGTGACGGAATTAAAATATAGTTTCACTAGGAAGGACCTGATAGTTTGTTGATGAAGAAGGGGATGCCTTGGGCATCCCCAAGCTTTGACGCTTGAGTCTTCTTGAAATATGTTGGGGATGAACCACCGGGGCATCCCCAAGCTTTGGCTTTACTATCTTCTTGATCACATTATATCATCCCTCTCTCTTGATTCTTGAAAACTTCCTCCACACCAAACTTAGAGTAAACTTCATTAGAGGGTTAGTGCACGAAAAATTATGATATTCTGTAGGAACACAATTGCTAACAATGCTACTGGACATTACCTACAGCCACTGATACTTCATGAAACAAAAAGATCCAATCAAAATAGCAAAAGAGGCATTGCAAAATAAATGGCAGAATCTGTCAAAAACAAAACAGTCCGTAAAGACGAATTTTTTCGAGGCACTTCACTTGCTCAGATCAGAAAACTCAAAACTAATGAAAGTTGCATATATATCTGAGGATTACGCACAAAAAATGGCAGGTCATTTTGATGTTTCTGTGAAGAGTTATGAATTTAACGGTGATGAGCAGAAAAACTGTTCCTGCGCAGGAATCCAAATCTAGCATCAACTTTCGACTAGAGGCTTAACTTGACACAACAATGCAATAAAATAAAGATACAATGGAATTTCTACATAGGTAGGAATGTTCCTTGACTCAACAAAATAAAATAACAGGAAATAAAATAGTGGGTTGTCTCCCATAAGCGCTTTTCTTTAAAGCCTTTTAGCTAGGCAAGGAGATTCGTATGATGCTCTCATAAAAATGAGAGTTGAAAAACATAGGAGAGCATCAAGAGGTAAACATCAAACACATTTAAGTCTAACCCACTTCCTATGCAAAGGAGTCTTGTGATAGAATAAATTATTGAAACATAAAGCAACTATCACTGAAAGATGAAACAAATGAAACTTCAAAACTTCCAACATAAAGAGAGGTGTTTTAGTAACTTGAAAACTTTTACAACCGTGTTTTCCTCTCTCATAATAACTTTCAGTAGTATCATTGATAAAATCCACAATATAACCATCACACGAAACATTCTTATCATGATCCATATGCATAAAAGTGTCATTATCTCCCTCATAAGAAAAGTTCTTCTCATTAATAACAAAGGGAGTAGGATCATCATAAAGAACTTGAACATGATAGACAAGTTGTATATTAAAAGGATTAGTTTGAGTGATTCCTCTATAATTATGACAAGTTTTAAAAGGATAATTGTAATTATAACCCATGTCATAGTATTCTTTATAATTATCAAAGACTGGAGGCATAGTATCATCATAAGCAATAGAATAATTATCCTCTAAAGTGTGTTCATTTGCAAACATGTCATCATTTTTACTAGAAGGAGATGTATCAAATATATAATCATTAGTAGTAAAAGGATTTTCAAACACCTCATCCCCGAGCTCAGAGCTCTCTATATCATCATGGGAAGGAACATAGATAGTATTAATAGTGCAACAATTATTAACATCATCATTTTCAGAATTATTATCCCAAAGATCTTCAATATCAAAAGAAGTGTGCTTTTCCCAATCATGATCACTAATATAAATAACAGGCATAGGTACATCATCAAGTTCAGAATCATCGAATTCAGAATTATAAGTATTAATTGTAACAGGAGCAACAAGTTTGGGAGAAGATACCGTTTCCTCTCTCCTTTTACTCCTCTTCTTCTTCTTCTTCTTCTTCTTCCTCTTTCCCTTTTTCTTCACCTTTTCCTCTTTAGGAGGGAGAGGCTTGAAAGGAAGCTTCTCCACATAACCTGGTTTAGTATTAGAGACAATGGAAGAAACTTGGGAGAATTCCTCTCTTTCATTAATAAGATGAAAACACAGATTAGTCCTGTCATACTTTGGTGAAGTCTCATCCTTTATAATATTTTGTATGTAGGTGTTAGCATGGCAATTATTAACACAATAGAGATAACATCCATGCAACAAATCATTCATATCAATATCATTCATATTTAACAAAGAAGTTTTTCTTGATATCTCTTCACACCCCAAAAATAATGTAAGTTCATCATGTTGATTAGGGGTGATCATGTTATCACAAAAATCTCTTGCAATATCTTTATGAGAACCTGAGCATTGAAATTTGAAATGACCCTTTTCATAGCAAAGTTCACAAATAAAAGGATAGGTGGCACAAATCGTTTTACCAAGATCACTTAAAACTTTATACCAACCTCTAGTATTTTCATTCCTATGATGGATACAATATTCATCTTCAATTTGATTAATTCCACAAGGTCTATGCATTCCACAAAAATTAACATGCTTATAAGAAATAGTATTATCAGAAGTTTGAGCATATTTATTGCAATCATTAACAACAATTTCATTTTCCATGCAAGTGTCTTTGAAAGGTTCATGATACACGTCCCAATTTTCTTTAGGAACATTAATATGAGAAGCAAAGGTTCTAAAATAATCAACAATAATATGAGAATCAAGACCATATTTAGCACTAAGCTCTTGAAAACCAGCAGTTTCAACACAAGACTTAATGCAATCATATTCATAGTTCATACCTGATTCTTTACCTTTGTCATTCTCCCAATCTTCAGCATTGTTTCGAATTGTTTCAAGGAGATCCCATCTAGCTTCAACCTTCTTACTTGTGAAAGAGCCCTCTGAACAGGAATCTAGATAATCCTTGCAATGTCCTGAAAGTCTTGCGTAAAAATTATTAACAATTATTTTATCAGGAAGCTCATGGTTAGGACATTTGAGTATTAATGTTTTCAGCCTTCCCCAGGCTTGAGCAATGCTTTCTCCTTCAAGAGGCCAGAAATTATATATAGAATTACGATCTTGGTGAATCTCACTTGGAGGATAAAATTTAGAATAAAAGAGAGATACAACCTCCTCCCATCCGAGAGAGTGGCTATCCTTCAACAATTTATACCAATGCGCAGCTCTTCCACCAAGTGAAAAAGAAAATAATTTCTTCTTAACTTTGTCCATTGAAATACCTGCACACTTGAACAACTCGCATAATTCATGTAAAAATAGCAAATGATCACCAGGATGGACAGTTCCATCCCCTACATAGCGGTTATCCATAACACGATCAATAATTTTCATAGGTATTTTAAATGGCACTATTTCTTCAGGTGGTTTTAGAATATCACAAGCATCATTAAAATTATCACATATTGGAGGTAAAGCATTATCAAGGCTAAATAATTCCTCCAAAGTCGAGGAGCAAAAATGATTATTTTTGTTTAAACTAGCTCCCCCAAGCTTAGGCTTTTCCACGGCCTTAGCAATAATAGTGTCCAAAGAATTTATACTAATAGCATTACTACCACTATTATGCAAACAAACTTCCATAGGTTTTTTTATTTTCTCGTCAAAAGTATCATGTCCTAATGCAATATAAATTTCATAAAGATCTCTAATTTTTTTGTTGTTTTCCATTAGCCTAACTAGTGAAAATAAAAACAAGAAACAAAAAGTAATAACTGCAGAATCTAAAGGAGATACCTTCAAGCGCTCACCTTCCCGGCAACGGCGCCAGAAAATAGCTTGATGTCTACGCACGCTTCTATTCTTGTAGACAGTGTTGGGCCTCCAAGAGCAGAGGTTTGTAGGACAGCAGCAAGTTTCCCTTAAGTGAATCACCCAAGGTATATCGAACTCAGGGAGGTAGAAGTCAAAGATATTCCTCTCAAGCAACCCTGCAATTAAGATACGAGAAGTCTCTTGTGTCCCCAACACACCCAATACACTTGTCAGATGTATAGGTGCACTAGTTATGCGAAGAGATAGTGAAATACAAGTAATATGGATGATTATAAGTAGTAATTGCAATCTGTAATAAAAATGTTAGCAAGCAAACATGTAGCAGAACTTGTTGGAAACGGTGTTTCAATGCTTAGAAACAAGGCCTAGGGATCCTACTTTCACCAGTGGACATTCTCAACAATGACATCAAAGTTAAATAAATAAACACTACTCTCAAACACTCTCATGTTGGATAACAAACACCATTCATTGTGTAGGGCTACAAGAGCACCCTCAAAGTCAGATTAAACTAACACCAACAATGTCATAAAGGAATCACACACGGTGCACACACTGTCACCGTTACAACCGTGAATAACCCCGAAGTTCATATTAAAGTAACCTCTAGAGTGCATAATAGATAAAGAGTAGCATCACATATTCAACTAGATTACAATGCTCATGATCACATAAAGATCACATGGGAGAGAGAGATAAACCACATGGCTACCGTAGATCCCGCAGCCCCGGGGGAGAACTACTCACTCCTCATCATAGGAGTCAGCAACGACGATGGAGATGGTGGTGGAGTCGATCGAGATGGCTCCGGGGGCAATTCCCCGTCCCGACAGGGTGCCGGAACAGAGACTTCTGTCCCCCGAATCTTGTCTTCGATGGCGGTGGCGCTCTGGACCCGTGGAGGAAATATCGAACACCGTCCTAGGGTTTTTAGTCTGGGGGGTATTTGTAGGCGAAAGGGCGAAGTCGGTGGCGCCCCGAGGGGCCCACACCACGTGCTCGCGCGGCTCAGAAGCCTGCCGCGCGAGGACCAGGTGACGGCGCCTCGGTCGCCCACTTCGTCTCGTGTTCGGCTTTCTGGAACGTTCCCGATGAAAAACGGACTTCAGAAAAGAAATCGTCCAATTCCGAGAATATTTCCTTAAGTACTTTTCTGAAACCAAAAACAGCAGAAAACAGGGAACTGGCACTGTGGCATCTTGTTAATAGGTTAGTCCCAGAAAATGCATAAAACTATGTAAAATGCATATAAAACATGTAATAACTTGGTATAATATAGCATGGAACATAAGAAATTATAGATACGTTGGAGACGTATCAGTGCTATAACATGAGCACAAGTGTGGATAAAGCGTAGTAATGTTGCCCCCTTTGTATTTTTCTTTCTTTTTTTTTCTTTTTTCTAATTTTCCTTTTTTTTCTACTTTTTTTGTATCTTTTTTCGATGGCCTCCATGGCTCTTTTCACTTTTAGGGGCAAACATTCTAATATGACAACACACTTTTGATATAAGTAACTCATAAGAAATAAAACATAGTGTATGAAACGGTGCCTCTGCCAGTATAGCAGGATATGCAATGATCTAGCGTAACATGGGTAAAACCACACATCAGCTGTAAAGAATCATGCAAGGCAATATATAAATGATAAATGACAACAAGTCATGTAATGTAAGATGGAAGTTGCATGGCAATATATCTCGGAACAGCTATGGAAATGCTGTAGTAGGTAGGTATGGTGGATGTTTTGAGGAAGATATTTGGCTTATGTTTAGGAGAACATGATGAAAATCTCCCACGAGTTTTGGATGTACCCGCGAAGTATGCACCAACTCTCAATGTGAGAATGGGCAATGCAAAGTACCGTAGAGGCTAGCAAATATGGTGGTGGAAGTGCCATGAAAACCGCAGCTTAGAACTAACAAGCAAAAAGATTCCAACTAGAAATATGATCTTACAAGGCATAATGAAAATCACTCCATGTGTCACTGTGGCAAATGAACAAGTCACTGTTGGGACCCCGACCGTAGCGCATAACACAAAGTCATTACGGTTGTTTTTAACATTAGAAGTCATATATCATTATGCTATCAACTGGATATTTAAGTGTGGCACAACTTCAATTTTTCTGGACCAACCATTAATCATTACACTTTACTAAACCATCATGTTTTACCATTAAGCATATTAATATCTTAAAACAATATCAATGATTCAAGTGACACAATTTAATGATCTACAAGATTATGTATCATTTCATCATACCATGTACCACATTTAACATTTTCTGTTCTTAACCAAACACCAATCAACTTATCTAAAAATAAACTCTCCAAGTATTTAACAATGAGATATGAGAGTATGATATAAGAAAACTAACAGCTCCAACAAGGGATGCATGAAAAAAAAGAGCTAATAGTGTCGAGGTGTGATTCCCACGGAACAGGGATAACCACTCTCGGGGGAGAAGTTCGTGAAGGGGACTGAACACGTTGGTCAGCAACCCTCAACCGGCCCGGCGACGGTGCTCGTCGTGCCTGTAGAGGGACAGCACGACAGAGATGGACTCAGGCCCGTACCCAGGTTCACGGCCCTCAGGTGGAGGTAAAACCGCTACTCCTACTTGTCTGTATTGCTCTGTAAGGGGTACGGTACAATGAGCTTGCCGAGGGCTCTCTTGCGGCAGTGTGGAGCTCAAGGAGGAGACCGGGGTCTTCTTCCTCGTTGAGTTTGCTTGGCTAGCCTAAGCTATGGTAGGGTGCCAAAGGTCGATCCATTGCTACGGAGGTGCTCCCTCCCCCTTTATAGGCGCCCCGGGCCTCATCCCTGCGTCCCGCGCAGTGGAAGGGTTCCCACATGGCGACGAAGCGGAGGGGCGGGGTGCACCGCAGCTAGGTTGTACATGGACTCGGTCCATGGTCGCAAAACCTGCCTCGGTGGCAGGAAAGCCGCCGTCCTCGTAGGGCGGCCAGCTGGTGCCGCAGAGATCGTGGGGGTGCCCACGGTGACGTCGTCGTTGGAGCGTAGCGCCGGCCATCTGCTTTATCACCAAAGGGGTAGGCGGCGCAGGGGACACAGCTTTGTTGACTCCTTTTATCACCGGAACGGCAACTGCGGCGCCGTCGTCATCGCGCGCAGACGCGCGCGTCACTCTGTGACTGCTACAGAGGCCATGTGCGCTCTGCAACGGTTGCTTCGTAGCGAAGCGTCCCTACAGGGCCTGGGGAGCCTTGTAGAGGGATTGGCGTTGACCCCTCTCCAGGGGGCCTGGAGAGGGCCTTGTAGGGGGGCAGCCTCGGGAGGAATCCCTTCAGGCCTCGCTGCTCCCTCAAGTCCCCTCGAGGGGCCTTTTCTCTCGGGGGTCTCTCCAAGCGTTCTGCTTGGTCCTTAGTCGTTTCGTCGACCCTGGCGCGTGTGAGGGCTGTGGAGAGTGGGCTCTGCACACCCTGGATCCCACTGGGCCGACAGTAGCCCCCGGGCCCATGATGGGCACGGCGAAGCCCGTCAGGCGTAGCGGAAGCGTCGTGTGCCCAAAGTGTCCGGCCGGCCCGAGACACGCGTCGATCTGTGCTGAGTTTGCGGCGACTCGGTTTCTCCGGATGAACGTGCGTCGTGGGGGGTCCCACCACGTCCGTCTTGGTAACTGCTCGGATGGGGCATAAAGCCTGCGCGCCGGTCCGAGCAGCAGTTACCACTCATTTCCGCGCTCGGCTTTCTGCTCTTGCTCTCCAACCTTCCTTCTCCGGCGAACTCTTTCCTTTTCCGTGTCCTTCCGCGTCTTCCTCCTTCTCCGGCGATGGGAGGATCCAAGGGCAAGGCGGCGAAGCCCACGCTACATTCGGACGCGCAGGGGGATGAGCCGCTCGGCCCCGCCCTGGTCGGGGTGCGCGTCAATGCGGCGGCGCTGGACAAGATCCGGCATCTGGTGGCCGGGAAGACGAATGAGCATGGCACCAGCGCCATCGAAGCCGCGAAGCACGGCCGCTTTCCGGCGGGGTTTTTTACCCATCTTCCTCCACACCCTCTTCGCCGGATTGGTGCCTCCGTACTCGCCCTTCCTGGAGGCGGTCCTGGAGTTCTACCAGATCCACCTCCTGCATCTACACCCCAACGCCGTCCTCATCCTCTCCATATTCGCCTACTTGTGCGAGGCCTATTTGGGGGTGAAGCCCTCGGTGGTCCTCTTCCGGAGCTTCTACGCGCTCCGGAATAACGCGAAGACCGAGCGGACGGGCTGCGTGTCTTTCCGCATCGCGGACGGCATGGGGGACGTCTACATCCCCATGTCGTGGAGCGGCGAGAAGCCTGTCACGGCGGTGTCGAAGAAGGTGGACGACTTCAGGCAGAAGTGGTTCCTCATCGGCGTCAAGTCGCAGAGCTCCTTCCTCGACGTCCCGGAGGCGCCGCCGATGAAGAACACCCACTGGGGCAAGCAGGTCTTTGAGGGCCTGCAGATAGCCGACCTCGTGGGCCGCCTGAGGATGCTCCGGGAGAACGGCCTCACCGGTCAAATGGTTGCGGAGGAGTTCGTGAAGCGCCGCATCGCCCCCCTTCAGGCACACAAGAAGCCGATGTGGATGTACTCGGGGCTCATGGACTCGATGTGACTCCACCCCTGCGACCATCGCCCCGCCGTCATCGCCACCATCATGGGCGGCCTCTTCGTCAACCCTGACGTGCCAGTGGCGGTTGCCGCGGCGATAAGGCCTCTCTATCAGATTGATCCGGACCAGCGCCGGGCCATCCTGGAGCAGATGCCCACCTTCACCGCGCTGGGCCTGGCGGGGGAAGAGGAGGAAGAGGGGCCTATGCCTGTGGCGAGGGGGCCTGATGCTGCAGAGTCGCCGTACGTGTCAGACGCCGAGCTAGGCGACGTGGAGGCGGGGGCGATGCCCTCCGCAGGCGGGGCGAGCTTGTCCATTGTCGCGCCCCCCGCTGAGGAGGTCTACGAGCTCTCGTCCAGCGATGGCGAGGAGGCCGAGGCTGGGCGTCAAGAGCCTCGGACCAAGGCGGCCCACGACACGCCTGCCGGGGAGCCCCCGAGCGCTCCCCTCAAGAGAAAAGCGGAGTCGGCTCCTAAGGGGTCAGGAGCCCGGACCACGCCTTCTTGGCGTTCGTCCGGCATGGCGTGGGTTGACACCCACGCCAAGAAGACTAGGTAGGTGCTCTTGGCTTTGTCTTTCTTCTTCAATCTTTTGCTTGTCTCCTCCCCCTAACAGATTTTCTTATCCTCTGCCAGCGACCCGGCGCCTGCGAAGCGCCGAAGGCTCCGCAAGGCTGCGGATGTGAAGTAGGCCGTTCCGGAGGCCGCGCCGGAGGCTGCAGCGGACGAGGCCGCGGCCGACGAGGCTTCCAGGCCTGGGGAGGGGGTCCCTGTGGGCCCCTTCGAGGACGCGCCTAGGGCCGAGGCAAGTGCACCGCCTCCGGAGGAGGAGCGCGCTGAGGAGCAGACGGAGAGGGCGCCTACTCCACCTCGCGCTGCGACTCCTCCAACGCAGCAAGAGGCCGCGGCTGGGTCTACGCCGATCCCGAGCCCTTCAAAGATCGTCGGAGGGGACCTTCCGCCGCCCCCACCAAGCACTACGATGGAGGAGGAGGCAGCGGCGATGGGGCAGACCTTCTCTGCCCCGGAAACAAACGAGGAAGTGCCGCCTGAGCGGGGCGACACCGGGGCGCGGAGCGCAGGCGCCGAGGCGGAGGACTTGCCGCCAAGCCCCCAAGCCCGCGCGGAGGCTTCCTCCTCCAAGCTTGACACAGGCGCAGGGCCTTCCGCGCCACGCAGGGCTTCCCAGGCCTTAGCCCTCAGTGGCTGGGACTGGAGCAGGGGGCGACGTGACGTCGCCTTTCGCCTGGTGAGAGAGTCGCTGGAGGGCCTGGAGGCCCACCTCGCCCTCGAGGACAGGAAGCTCGCCCAGCAGCGAGACGAGCTTGCGGGGGCCTAGGCCACTCTCCACGCGGCTGTGGAGGCTCGCCGGCAGAGCGACCTGGCCCTGCAGGCGGATCGCGAGGAGGCGCTGCGGTTCACCAAGGAGGTGCGCGAGGGCGCCATGCGCGACGCTGAAGAGCTCCTGGAGCCTCTCCAGGCCGAGCGCCAGGCAGCGGCGGAGGATCTGGCCGCGGCCAGGGCGGAGCGCGAGGCGGTGGAACGCACGCTGGCGGACAAGCACCGCGAGCTCGTCCAGCTCGAGGCCATGATCCTCGCTGATTCCGAGACCGTGCGGACCACCCTGGAAGGGGTCCGCACGAGCTTGGATGCCCGGGGGCGAAGCCTGGGCGAGCGCGAGGAGGACGTGCGCCGCCGCGACGAGCAGATGGCGCTGAGGGAGCAGGAGCTGTCGGGGCAGCGTGGTGCCCTCGAGGCCCGCGAGGAGAACCTCACCGCGGCGCTCAGCAAGCACGAGCGCGATGTGGCCGCCCATAAGGTGAACGTTGAGCGTGCCAACGCGAGGCTTGCCGAGCGGAAGGAGGAAGCGGCGAAGAAGCTCCAGGAGAAGGAGAAGGAGTTCCACGCCGCCATCTCTCGAGACTATAACGAGAGGTTCACCAAGTAGGAGAACCGTTTCAAGAAGAGGCGCGACGAGGACTCCGCCCGCATCCACGAGCTGGAACAGATGAACGCCCGGCTGAACTCCCGGGCGAGGCGCGCTGCGGACGGTCGCCAGGTCGCCGAAGAAGCTCGCGAGCACATGGCGCAGGACCTCACCTCCCTCATGGCGGACATGGAGGAGATGAACAAGCAGGTGGGTCCTGCCGTGGAGAAAGCGGTGGAGGCGGTCGAGAGCGTTAAGGCGGCGCAGGTGCTGTCGCAGCAGCGGGAGTGCATGTTCCAGTCCTTGGTGGGCCGGGGCCGCGAGCTCGCCGCGAAGCTGGGAGCGGATGTGCCGCCCGTCCCCCTGCAAGGCAATTCCGACGCCGCCACCTACCTCATGCACTTCGAGCAGCTTTTCTCAGCGCTCGAGGGCCTTGCCGCCGAGCTCCACGACGTCGTCGAGGAGGAGTGCCGCCAGCTCCTGGCGGTAGCGGTCGACCGCATCTTCACTAACCTCGAGAACCTCTAGCCTGGCTTCGACTTCACCACGGTGACCGAGCCTCTGGAGGGGGAGAAAGGGTGGAAGATCTCCAACTCCATCCGCGACCAGGTCGACGACTTCTGCAGCCGCTTCAAGCGGGCCGCGGCAGAGGATGAGGAGGACGACGATGAGGAGGGCGAGCCTGGAGAAGAAGGGTCCGGCGAGGACGACTGCGAGGCCTCCGCTTGACTTCTTCCTGAGACTTCCTCCTGTAATGCGCTTGTAGCGCCGCGGGGATATTTGCTTTACAGACTTTTGCTTTGCAGTTTGTAATATACTTCATATTTTTAAGCATGTGCTGCTAAGTCTGTGTGTGTGCCCCTCGAGGACCCTTTGCTTCAATTCCATGTCTTTTTCGCTCTGCGTCGCTAGGACCCTTCTCCTCGCGCTATGACTCCGCCGCTGCGGTATGCTCGAGCAATGACTCTGTCGGCCCAGTGGATTCTAGGGTGTGCAGAGCCCATACTAGACGGACCGCGCACGCAACTGCATCTACGAAACGGCTAAGGACTAAGCAAACCGCTTGGGGAACCCCCCCGAGGCGGAAACCCCTGGAGGGGACCTGAGGCGCCGACAGAGGCTTGAAGGAGGCCCCCCCCCCCCCCCCCGAGGGTGTCCCACTTGAGGGCTCTCCCCTTCTTAAGGGAGCCAGCCCGGCTCCTCCCCCTCGAGAGCCTCAGGCCCCTGAGGGGATACTTCACGGCCAAGGAAGCGCTGCAGAGCGCACATGGGCTCTGCTGCGGCCGCAGGGTGACGCGCGCGTCTGCGCGCACGACAGCAACAGCGTCACAGTTGCCGTTCCCGTGATAAAAGGGGTCAACAAAGCTCTGTGTCCCCTGCGCCGCCAACGAAGCTTTCCTCTTTGGTGATAACGCAGTTGGCCGGCACAACGCTCCAACGACGACGTCACTGTGGGCATTCCCCACGGTCTCTGCCGCGCCTGCGAGACGCTCTGCAAAGTCTGCACCTTGTCGGCCACAGCACGCCGCTTTAACACGGAAGAGCCGCGTCCAAGGACGGAGGAGACAGCTGCTCTGCCACGAAGGCAGGCTTTGCGACCATGGACCGAGTCCATGAACGAGCGAGCAGTAGTGCACCCCGCTCCGGCGCTTGTGGCCATGTGGGAACCCGTCCGCTGCGCAGGTCGCAGGGACGAGGCCCCTGGCAACTATTTAAGGAGAAGGGGCACTTCCGTAGGAGGGCATCGAGGAGAGGATCCGGAATTCGATCCCGAGCTCAATAGCGTCTTCCACCTCCGGACCCTCTCAAGGCCCAGAGGCTAGTTGTACTACAGTCACCACAGTGCAATCCAGACAAGCAGGAGTAGCGGTTTTACCTCACCTTGAGGGCCGTGAACCTGGGTAAGGGCCGGTGTCACTCTCTGTCGTGCAGTTCCGCTCCAAGCACCGCGAGCAACGTCGCGGCGTGCATCGAGGGTTGTTTGACCTCCGTGTTCAGCCCCCCTTTCGAACCTCTCCCCGGGGCGAGACTACCCCTGTTACGTGGGAGTTCATTCCTCGACATTTGGCGCGCCAGGTAGGGGGCTGAGGCGCGTCTTCAACCTCCGAACTCCGCGCCATGATGGACACCCGCGCGACGCGCGCCAACAGGCGCACCTCCGAGAGAGCTCACACCGAGCCCGGCACTGCCCCCACCCGCGGCCGCCGTGGTCGCCCCCGCACGACCGAGCGCGCTGGCACCGGCCCGCGCGTGGAAGAGCCGGAGAGCGAGGAGCACCGCGAAGGAGACCAGCGTGACGACGAGGACCTCTCCGAGCGCCGCGGGGACGCTGAGTCCTCGCACCCGTCCCGGCGCCAGAGCGTGTCCACGCGGGAGCATCAAGAGCCCGCCCCGCACACCGCGCTACTGATGGCTCAGGAGCTCCTCCGCTACCGGCCAAGTGCCGAAGCGCACGACCAGTGGCTGGACCGCCTCCACCACCTCGTCGACATCGCAACCACACGCCCTGCTCCGTCGCGCTCCATCGTGCCTTCCGGCCCTGCAGGGACGGCCGCACCAGGTGCGCCACCGCCGCCGCCGGGACCGCCCCCGGCCGCGGCACAGCGGGCTCCCTCCCATGCTTCCTCGCCGCACGACTGCCAAATCGTGCAGCGCGCCGCACCTGACGCGCGTGTAGGCATGGAGCGACGTCGCGACCTCCAAAACCGCCTCGTCGAGGAGCTCGGTCAGGCGGGGCAGCAAAACCGCAGGGCCCTCCAGGGAGGAACGGCCACCTATGCCTCAGGCTGCATGGCCTTCACGCGCGCCCTGCGCCGTGTGGTCTGGCCCCAGAAGTTCAGGCCAGCGCTCCCCAAGGGCTTCGACGGGTCCACCAACCCTCTCGAGTTCCTGCAGCTCTACACCACTTCCATCCAGGCTGTAGGGGGCGACGACAAGGTCATGGCCAACTGGTTCTCCCACGCCCTCAGGGACTCCGCTCTGTCCTGGCTTCTCAACCTGCCCGAGGACTCCATCGACTCCTGGGAGGAGCTCTGCAGGCAGTTCGTCGCCAACTTCAAGGGCACGTACGAGCGCGCACTCACCCACAACGACTTGCGCGCTGTGGTGCAGAAGAAGGATGAAACTCTTCGCAAGTACATCCAGCGCTTCAGCCAGGTGCGGAACAAAATTCCAAACATCCCCGACACCCAGGTGATCGCTGCCTTCCGCGAGGGCGTCACGAACCGCAGGATGCTCGAGAAGCTCGGCATCCACGACAAGCTCACCTCTGTGGTGAAGCTGTTCGATCTGGCGGACAAGTGCGCCAAGGCTGAAGAGGGACTCCTCTTCGTCAAGATGAGCGCGCGGGGGGACGACCCCGGCGAGGGGTCCAAGAGCCACAAGAAGAAGGAAGAGCCCAAGCGCAAGGCCACCGCGGTCCTCGCGGCAGAGCCTGACGCGAAGGGCTCCCGCAGGGGCTCCCCCGAGCGCGGCGACAAAGAAGTGGACCACCGTCCGTTCTGCGTCTACCACAACAGGCGCGGGCACGCTACAGACGACTGCTTCGACCTCAAGAGGCTGAGCAGAGAACGCGAGCGGGGAGAAGGCAGCGGAGGCCGCGGCAGAGGTCGCGGCTACCGCAGGGACTTCAAGGGCAGGCGCGATGGCGGCTACCAGAAGCCGTCGGGCACTCAAGCCAACGCCGCCGAGAAGAACAACAACCTCCCCGACGAGGAAGATGGAGGCTACCAGGCCCCGAGAGGCGCCATGGCCTGCATCCTCGGCGGAGCTCAAGCGCCCAAGTCGAACAATCAGTTCAAGCAGTTCGCCCGCGAACTCAACGCTGCGCTCCCGAGCACCGAGACTTCCAGGCCCCTCAAGTGGTCCCAGTACACCATCGCCTTCGACGCCAAGGACCACCCCAAGTCGACCAAGACCGTTGGAACCCTCCCCCTGGTCTGCTCCCCCACCATCAACAATATCACCGTCTCCAAGACGCTCATCGACGGGGGAGCGGGCCTGAATGTCATCTCTGTCGAGACCTTCGAGACGCTTCAAGTGCCCTACGAGTGGCTTATGCCCTCCAGGCCGTTCACGGGCGTCACCAGTGGGTCTATCGAGCCCCTGGGGCAAGTCCGCCTCGCGGTCACCTTTGGCACGCAGAAGAACTACCGCACGGAGCTGATCGACTTCGACGTCGCGCACATCGGTCTGCCGTACAACGCCATCCTCGGCTACCCCGCCCTCGCGAAGTTCATGGCCGTCACGCATCACGCCTACAACATGGTCAAGATTCCCGGCAGCGCTGGCACAATCGCCGTCCATGGCCATGTCCTGGACGCCACGCGCGCTGTCGAGAGCGCCTACAAGGCAGCCGCCATGGCTTTCCCGGCTGACGAGGACATGGAGCCTCTCGAGAGGCCCAAGAAGAAGAAGCAGGTGTTCTCCCAGCAGCAAGCCGCCACGAAGAAGGTGCCGCTGGACACCACCAGCTCGGGGGCTGAAGGCTCGGGGGCTAGCGTCACCATAGGCGCTGCCCTGCCTCCCAAATAGGAAAGCGCGCTCGTCGCCTTCCTTCGGGCAAACTCTGACATGTTCGCGTGGACTCCGTCAGATATGTCCGGCGTACCAAGGGAGGTGATCGAGCACCACTTAGCCGTGTGTCCAGACGCACGCCCCGTCAAGCAAAAAGCACGCAAGCAAGCCCCCGAGAAGCAAGCCTTCATCATCAAGGAAGTAGAAAAACTCAAGGCGGCAAATGTCGTCCGCGAAGTCGCGCACCCCACTTGGCTCTCCAACGGCGTGGTCGTCCCTAAACCCGCTGGAGGAGGCCGACTCTGCATCGACTACACCGATGTCAACAAGGCCTGCCCCAAGGACCCATACCCCATGCCGAGGATAGACCAGATCGTGGACTCCACCGCTGGCTGTGACCTCCTCTGTTTTCTGGATGCCTTCTCTGGTTATCACCAGATCAAGATGGCTAAAGAGGACGAGGAGAAGACGGCATTCCTCACCCCCTGTGGTGTGTACTGCTACACATGCATGCCCTTTGGCCTGAAGAACGCCGGGGCCACCTTCCAGAGGCTCATGAGGATAGCCTTGGGGGCTCAGATGGGCAGAAATGCTGAGGCCTATGTCGATGACATCGTGGTCAAGTCTCGACAGGGGGACACCCTCTTGAGGGATCTCGAGGAAACCTTCGCCAGCCTGAGAAAGGTGAACATCAAGCTCAACCCCGCCAAGTGCGTCTTTGGGGTCCCTTCAGGCAAGCTCCTCGGATTCCTCGTGTCCCACCGCGGCATAGAGGCAAATCCTGACAAGATCAAGGCCATAGAACAAATGCAGCCCCCTCGCCGACTCAAGGAAATGCAGCGCCTTGCGGGCTGCATGGCCAGCCTCGGTCGTTTCATCTCTAAATTCGGCGAGAGAGCCCTGCCATTTTTCAAGATCATGAAGAGGTCGGGCACATTCAAGTGGACCCCTGAGGCGGATAAAGCCTTCGAAGATTTAAAGAAGTATCTGGCTAGCCCTCCGGTCCTGGTGGCCCCCAGGGCAGACGAGCACTTGAAGCTGTACCTCTCAGCCACCCCTCAGACAGCAAGCGCCGTCTTGGTGGTCGAGAGGGAAGAGCCTGTCCTCCCCAAGAAGAGCACTGCCACTCCAAGCCCGGAACCCCCCGACAAAGGCCCCGTCGCAGGAGCAGCCTCCGCAGACCCACGGCCAGGCCCATCGCCTCAAGTCGAGCCTGCTCCAACAACCCCTGTCGAGAGGCCTCCACAGGCAGATATCGACAGGAGCCCTGAAGAGCCCCCACAGAGGGCCGATGCTGCGCCACCTCAGACAACCCTCGTCGAGCACCCCGTCTACTTCGTCAGCACGGTGCTGCGGGACGCTCGCGAGCGGTATCCAATGCAGCAGAAGCTCCTCGTCGCGCTCCTCATCGCCTCCAGGAAGCTGAGACACTACTTCCAGGGCCACCCCATCACGGTGGTCACCGCTTTCCCCCTGGAGCAAATCCTGCGCAACCCCAACGCCACAGATCGTGTCGCAGGATGGAACATCGAGCTGCAGCCTTTCAACTTGCGCTTCGACACCACGAGGGTCATAAAAGGAAGAGCGCTGGCTGATTTCGTCGCCGAATGGACTGACCCAAGCCCTGAGGAGCCTCATGAGGCAGAGGCCGAGCCCTCGGGAGACGCGGCGCCCAGCCACTGGACCATGCACTTCGATGGAGCCTTCGCTTGCCGCAATGGCGGAGCAGGCGTCGTCCTAACCTCGCCCAAGGGTGACAAGCTATATTATGCTGTCCAGCTGTGCTTCACAATCGACAAGATCTCCAACAACATCGCCGAATACGAAGGCCTCCTCGCCGGCTTAAGGGCCGCCATCGCTCTAGGCGTCAAGCACCTACTCGTCAAGGGAGACTCACAGCTGCTCGTCAACTTCTCCAACAAGAGCTACACGCCGAAAGACGACCACATGGCCGCATACCTCGAAGAGGTCCGCAAGCTTGAGAAGCACTTCAGGGGCATGGAGCTCATGCACATCCCGAGGAAAGAAAACCAAGAGGCCGACGACATCGCCAAGCGAGCCTCGCGGAGGCAACCCCAGCAGGCCGGTGTCTTCGAAGAGAGGCTCGCCAAGGCATCCATCAAGCAGCCTCGAGAGGCCACAGCCGCAAGCGCAGGCGAAGCGCTCCCACCACCTCCTGAGTCTGGGGCGCCTGATTGCGGTCCCAGCACAGGGGAGCGTCTGCTGCTGACGGCAACCCACCAGGCCTCAGGCTGGATTGATGAGCTCAAGGACTACTTGGTGAAAGGAATCCTCCCTGAAGAAGATGCTGATGCAGAGCGAGTCGCTCGACAAGCAAAGTCATACTGCATCCTCGAGGAAAACCTCTACCGCAAGCGCCCAAATGGTGTCGCGCTCAAGTGCGTCCCTCCTGAGGAAGGCCGAGAGCTGATTAAGGACATCCACAGCGGGGAGTGCGGCCACCACTCATGTGCGCGCACCCTCACAGGCAAGGTCTTCAGGAGCGGCTTCTACTGGCCTCAGGTGCTTCAAGATGCGGTCGCCATTGTGCAAACCTGCGACGCCTGCCAATTCCACGCCAAGCAAATTCATCAGCCGGCACTGGAGCTTCAGACCATCCCGCTCTCCTGGCCATTCGCGGTCTGGGGGCTGGACATCCTGGGCCCCTTCCCGAAGTCGCAGGGGGGCTACCGTTTCCTCCTCGTGGCCATCGACAAGTTCACCAAGTGGACCGAGGTTGAGCCGGTGCGCACCATACCAGCTGGGGCTGCGGTGAAGTTCATCCGAAGCTTGGTCTGCCGCTTCGGCGTGCCCAACCGCATCATCACTGACAACGGCTCGCAATTCACCAGCGGCATCTTCCGAGCCTACTGCGACAAGCTTGGTATCAAGGTCTGCTTCGCCTCGGTAGCTCACCCACGCAGCAACGGTCAAGCCGAGCGAGCAAACGCAGAAGTCCTCAAGGGCCTCAAGACCAGAAGCTTCAACATCCTTAAGGGCCACGGCAAGGGCTGGATTGACGAGCTCCCCTCAGTGCTCTGGTCCATACGCACAACCTCCTCGAGGCCTACAGGCGAAACGCCGTTCGCTCTGGTCTACGGAGCCGAGGCGGTCCTCCCCGCAGAAATCAAGCATGGATCGCCACGGGTCCTTGCCTTCAACGAGGACACCCAAGAGGGCCTCCACAACGACGACCTGCTGCTTCTCGAGGGACTGCGCCGTCAGGCCGCCCTCAGGGCGGCAGGGTACCAGCAAGACCTGCGACGCTACCACAGCCGCCATGTGCGCTCACGCACCCTTGAAGCGGGCGACCTCGTCCTCAGGCGAATCCTCTCCAGGGAAGGTCTCCACAAGCTCTCCCCGATGTGGGAAGGCCCCTACAGGGTCTCCCACGTCGCCAGGCCTGGCGCAGTACGCCTCGAGACCGAAGACGGCATCCCCGTCAAGAACCCGTGGAACATCGCGCATCTGCGCAAGTTCTACCCGTGATCACAGTCACGCCAGGCATTTTTTGTCTCTAGAGGGAAGCTCACGGCTTCACCTCCAAGCTTCTCAAAGCTTCTCCCGAGGCCCGGCCCTCCGAGCTCTCCTGCAAACGAGCCCCCGCAGGCCGCAGTGAACCTCTGCCACTAATGGGTGGTCCCCATGCCTCGACATGGAAGGAACGTTAGCTTGGCAAACCCAAGTGTAATGAACCGATTTTCGTTCCAAGTGAACTTTGCGCTCTGGCGCCATTTTCGTTCCAAGTGAACTATGCGCTACGGCGCCGCTATGTAATATTTTGGTGGTGAGTTTATTCCAGCTTTATTTCATTTATTGAAAATGGGCACTTATATCTCTCCACATGCGTACCTCGCGAGCGGGGGCTGAGTACGGTGCCAGTGCCTCAAATGACACACCAGCAGCACTGCAAAACCCAAGGATCCGAGCTCTGGCTAGAGGGCAGGCCCTCCCAAGCACGCCATCTCTTCAAAGGACCTTGGTACTCTCTCTCCTCGCAAGGAACGCCTGAGGGGACCTATAAGCGCGCATTAGTCCCTGATGCTGTGATCTAGCGTTTCGGCTCGCCCCTCTAACATCCACAGAGAGCGAAAGTCCCCACCAGGCCTGCGGAGGAGAACCCTCGGCCCCTGAAGGGGAGAACTCCGCCAGAGAAGGCCCACACTGGGAAAACGCCTCGCGAAGCTAAGTCTCTCGCCCACCTCAAGGGAATCCTCGCATTTTTTCTCATGAGCACTCTGCGTCCCTCAAGTGGTTCTTTCCTTACTCTCTGTGGACTGCTTGCGCGTCAAAGGGGGGCCCTCAGCATCGCGACTTGAGGGCTCTTACCTCCCCAAGCCTTAAACTCCCCCCGGCCTTGCCGAGTCATTGCTCGAGCATACCGCAGCGGCAGGAGTCATAGCGCGAGGGGAAGGGTCCAACGATGCAGAGCGAGAAAGGCATTGAGATGAAGCAAAGACCCCTCGAAGGGAGCGCACACTTAATCGATAGCAAAATGGTTACAAAGTGAAGAAGTAAATTACAAGGTGGAAAATGAAATTCTCTAACGGGCAAACGCCCCTAAAGCGCTACAAGCGCGACGCGTTGCAGGAGGAGGTTAGTCGGAGGCCTCAGCGTCGTCCTGGTCGCTCTCTTCTTCCTCCTCGGGCTCGCTCCCCTCGCCGCCTTCCTCTGCAGCGGCCCGCCTGAAGCGGCTGCAGAAGTCGTCCACCTGGTCGCGGACGGAGCTGGAGGCTTTCCATGCAGCGTCCCCCTCCAGTGGCTCGGTCACCGTGGCGAGGTCGAACCCAGGCTGGAGGTGGACGAGGTTGGAGAAGATGCGGTCCACCGCCACCGCCAGAAGCTGACGGCACTCCTCCTCGACCACGTCGCGGATCTCCGCGGTAGGGCCTTCGAGCGCTGTGAAGAGCTGCTCGAAGTACAGGAGATAGGTGGCAGCGTCGGCGTGGCCCTGAGCCGGAATGCTTGGCGCCTCCGCCCCCAGCTTCGCGGCGAGCTCACGACCCCGTCCCGTCAAGGACAGGAACATGCGCTCCCGCTGCTGCGACAGCACCTGCGCCGCCTGGATGCTCTCCGCCGCCTCCACTGCCTTCTCCACAGCAGGCCCCACCTGCCGATTCATCTCCTCCATGTCCCCCATGAGGGAGGCAAGGTCCTGGGAGATGTCCTCTCTGGCCTTCTCAGCGGCGAGGCGGCGATCAGTCTCGCGCTTCACCTTGGCGGCGAGCTTGGAGTTCTCCTTCTCGAGCTTTTGGATCCGGGCGCCGCTCTCCCCCAGCCTCGCCTTGAAGCGGTCCTCCTGCTTGGAGAATTTATCCTTGTAGTCCTGGGAGACTGCGGCGCGGATCTTATTCTCCTTCTCCCGGAGCTCCTTGTTGAGCTCGTCCTTCCGCTCGGCAAGACGCACGTTGGCTCGCTCCACATTCCCCTTGTGGGCGGCGACCTCGCGCTCGAGCTTGCTGAACGCCGAAGCAACGCTGTCTTCGCGGGCCTCAAGGGCCGTGCGCTGTCCTGACAGCTCCTGCTCCCTCAGCGCCAGCTGCTCGTCGCGCCGGCGTGCATCCTCCTCGCGCTCGCTCAAAGCGCGCCCGCGGGCCTCCAGGCTCGAGCGGAGTTCGTCGAGGGCGGTCCGCACCACCCCGGCATCCGCCAGGATTTTCTTCTCGAGCTCGAAGAGCTCGGCACGCTTCGCCGCCAGCGAATGCTCCACGGCTGCCCGCTCCGCCTTGGCCGCGGCGAGGTCCTTTGAAGCGGCTCGGCGCTCAGCCCTCAGGGGCTGAAGGAGTTCCTCGGCTTCGCGCAAGGCCCCCTCGCGGACCTCGTCGGCAAAGCGCGCCGCCTCCTCGCGCTCCTCTTGCAGCGCCTGGTCGCTCTTGCGGCGGGCCTCTACGGCCGCGTGGAAGGCAGCCCAGGCGTCGGCGAGCTCGTCACGCTGGCGGGCGAGCGCCTGGTCTTCTGTGGCCAGGTAGGCCTCGAGCCCCTCCAGGGACTCCCGCACGAAGCGGAAGGCGACGTCGCGGCGTCCTCGGCCCCAGTCGAAGCGGCCCAGAGCGAGGCCCGGGGGTGGACCGCGCGGCTTAGAGGGTCCCGCACCCGCATCCGGCTCGCCGGCAGAAGTCCCCGCGTGGGCCTGGGGGCTCGGGGGCCGGTCCTCCGCCTCCGCACTCGGTCCCAGGCCTCCTGTGCTTCCCCCCTCGGGCGGCACTTCCCGGTCCGCATCCGGGGCAGGCGCGTGAGGCCCGGTCCTTGCTGCTTCCTCCTCCCCCGCGGTGTCCGGCGGCGGTGGAGGAGTATCCTCCCTGCGAGACTTGGGAGGGCTCGGCGCCGACTCGGCACCCACATTAGCCCCTGGCTGCGCTGGAGGGGTAGCTGCGCGGGGTGGAGTGGGTATCTTCTCCACCTGTTCCCCCACCCGCTCTTCCTCGGATGGTGGCACAAATGTCTCCACCTGAGGCATCTCCTTCTGAGAGCCTGCGGTACCCGCCCCCTCAGGCCTCGAGGCCTCCGCCGCCGCGGTCTCGCTGGCCTCAACCTCCGGTGCAGCGTCGGGGGCGGCCCTCTTCACGTCCGCGGCTTTGCGAAGCCTGCGGCGCTTCACAGGATCAGGGCCGCTGAGGTAAAAAGAAAAAGATTGGCCAAGGAAGAAGAGCAAGCAAGCTGGGCTCAGAAAGGAAAGGAAAAGGCAAAAGAATCTCACCTGGTTTTCTTGGCGCGGGTGTCTACCCACGTCATGCCTGGCGAGCGCCATGAAGGCACAGCCCGCGCCCCCGCCTCGGGGGCCTCCTCGGCTTTCCTCTTGTGGGGAGCGCTCGGGGGCTCCCCGGCAGGCCTGTCATGGGCCGCCTGGGTCCTCGGCTCATGGCGCCCCGCCGCAGCCTCCTCGCTGTCGCCGGAGGAAAGCTCGTGGAACTCCCCTGCCGGGGGCGCGACGCCGGAAGAGCTCCCCGCGCCCGCAAAGCTTCCTACACCGGCAGAGGGCTCCACCCTCGTCTCCGCGTCGCCCTGTTCCGAGTCAGATGCACTTGGCAACTCGGTAGTGTCCGCGGGCATGGGCTCCTCCTCCTCTTCATCCCCCGCCAAGCCTAGCGGGGTGAACGCGGGCGCCTGCGCCAGGGTGGCCCGGCGCTTGTCTGGGACTTCATACAGAGGCCGTATCGCCACGTGAATCCTCGCGGGCACCTCTGGGTTGACGAAGAGGCCTCCCATGATGGTCTCGACGACCGCGGGGCGGTGATCGCTCAGATGCAGCCGCAGCGGATCCGTAGGCCCTGTGTACGCCCACATCGGCTTCTTGTGCGCCTGCAGGGGGGCGATGCGGCGCCTCACGAACTCCGCCGCCACCAGCTGGCCGGTCAGGCCATGCTCGCGAAGCGCCCTCAGGTGGCCCACGAGGTCGGCTATCGCATGCCCCTCCAAGGAACGCTTGCTCCAGTGGGTGTTCTTCACGGGCGGCGCCTCGGGGACCTCAAGGAGGGAGCTCTCCGAGGGAACGCGGATGAGGAACCACTTCTGCCTGAAGTCTTCCACCTTCTTCGACACCGCCGTCACGGGCTTGTCGCCGTTCCAGGCCATGGGGATGTAGACGTCTCCCATGCCGTCCGCGATGCGGAAGGATACGCAGCCCGTCCGCTCCTTCTTCGCAGTGTTCCGCAGTGCGTAGAAGCTTCGGAAGAGAGCGATAGAGGGCTTCACTCCCAAATAAGCCTCGCACAAGAAGGCGAAAATGGAGAGGACAAGGATGGCGTTGGGGTGGAGATGTAAAAGGTGGACCTGGTAGAACTCGAGGACGGCCTCGAGGAAGGGAGAGTAGGGCGGCACCAGCCCAGCGAAAAGAGTGTGGAGGAAGATGGGGAAGTAGCCGACGGGGAAACGTCCGGTCCGCGCGGGCAGAATGGCACTGGCGCCGTGCTCATTGTGCTTCCCGGCGACCAGGTGCTGAATCTTATCCAGCGCCGCCGCGGTGATGCGCACCCCGACCAGGGAGGGGCCGAACTCCGCCTCCCCCTGCGCGTCTTGGCGGGCCGAGGCCGCCGTCTTCTTGCCCTTGGATCCTCCCATCGTCGGAGAAGGACGGGAGCACGGAGGAAGAGAAGGAGGGGAAGATTTGCTGGAGACGGGAGTCTAGGAGGCGGAGAACCGATGGACGGGATGGACAAGACTGGACGGGGTAATGACTGCGGCTCGGACCAACGCGCAGCTTTAAACCCCGTCCGAGCAGTTACCGAGGCACGGTAGTGGTGAGCGTGGCGGGCGTGGTGGCCCCCCCACTACGCACGTTTCCGGCGGAGAAGCCGAGTCGCCGCAAGTCCACCTCCAGGTGACGCGTGTCCCACGACGCTTCGCCGGCAGTTTTGGGCCCACGACGCTTCGCCTAGTCCCAATGGGCCTCGACGTGCCCATCATGGGCCCGGGGGCTACTGTCGGCCCAGTGGATTCTAGGGTGTGCAGAGCCCATACTAGACGGACCGCGCACGCAACTGCATCTACGAAACGGCTAAGGACCAAGCAAACCGCTTGGGGAACCCCCCCGAGGCGGAAACCCCTGGAGGGGACCTGAGGCGCCGACAGAGGCTTGAAGGAGGCCCCCCCCCCCCCCCGAGGGTGTCCCACTTGAGGGCTCTCCCCTTCTTAAGGGAGCCAGCCCGGCTCCTCCCCCTCGAGAGCCTCAGGCCCCTGAGGGGATACTTCACGGCCAAGGAAGCGCTGCAGAGCGCACATGGGCTCTGCTGCGGCCGCAGGGTGACGCGCGCGTCTGCGCGCACGACAGCAACAGCGTCACAGTTGCCGTTCCCGTGATAAAAGGGGTCAACAAAGCTCTGTGTCCCCTGCGCCGCCAACGAAGCTTTCCTCTTTGGTGATAACGCAGTTGGCCGGCACAACGCTCCAACGACGACGTCACTGTGGGCATTCCCCACGGTCTCTGCCGCGCCTGCGAGACGCTCTGCAAAGTCTGCACCTTGTCGGCCACAGCGCGCCGCTTTAACACGGAAGAGCCGCGTCCAAGGACGGAGGAGACAGCTGCTCTGCCACGAAGGCAGGCTTTGCGACCATGGACCGAGTCCATGAACGAGCGAGCAGTAGTGCACCCCGCTCCGGCGCTTGTGGCCATGTGGGAACCCGTCCGCTGCGCAGGTCGCAGGGACGAGGCCCGGGGCAACTATTTAAGGAGAAGGGGCACTTCCGTAGGAGGGCATCGAGGAGAGGATCCGGAATTCGATCCCGAGCTCAATAGCGTCTTCCACCTCCGGACCCTCTCAAGGCCCAGAGGCTAGTTGTACTACAGTCACCACAGTGCAATCCAGACAAGCAGGAGTAGCGGTTTTACCTCACCTTGAGGGCCGTGAACCTGGGTAAGGGCCGGTGTCACTCTCTGTCGTGCAGTTCCGCTCCAAGCACCGCGAGCAACGTCGCGGCGTGCATCGAGGGTTGTTTGACCTCCGTGTTTAGCCCCCCTTTCGAACCTCTCCCCGGGGCGAGACTACCCCTGTTACGTGGGAGTTCATTCCTCGACAGACTCAGCAAGGCCGGGGAGAGTTTAAGGCTTAGAGAGGTAAGAGTCCTCGAGTCGCGATGCTCAAGGGCCCCCCTTTGACGCGCAAGCAGCCCATGGAGAGTGAGGGAAAGAAACGCTCGAGGGACGCAGAGTGCTCGTGAGGGAGATGCAAAGGTTCTCTTGGTGTGAGCGGGGAACTTAGCTTCGCGAGGCTTTCGCCCTGCGTAGGGCTCCTCTGGCGATGCGCTTTCCTCCAGGGCCCGAGTTTTTCCTCCACAAGCTTGGAGAGACTCTTGTTCCCTGTGGATGTTAGAGAGGCGAACCAAAACGCTAGAGCATGGTAGTAAGGGCTCATGCGCGCTTATAGGTTTCCTCATGGGTATCTCGCGAGGAGAGAGAGTACCAAGGTCCTTTGGAGAGGTGGCGTGTATCCGGGAGCATGCCCTTTAGCCAGAGCTCAGGGTCCTGCAGTGCTGCTGGGGTGCTCTTGAGGCACAGGCACCGTACTCAGCCCCCGCTCGCGAGGTGCGCATGGGAAGAATATAAGCGCACATGTAAAAGTAAATGACGAAAGTAAAACTTGCCATCGAAATATTACACAGCGGCGCCTCAGCACATAGTTCACTTAGGAACGAAATGGCGCCTTAGCGCATAGTTCACTGGGAACGAAATCGGTTCATTACACTTGGGTTTGCCAAGCTAACGTTCCTTCCATGTCGAGGCATGGGGACCACCCATTAGTGGCAGACATTCACTGCGGCCTGCGGTGGCTCATTAGCAGGAGAGCTCGGAGGGCTGACCCTCAGGAGAAGCTTGGAGAAGCTTGGAGGTGAAGCCGTGAGCTTCCCTTTAGAGACAAAAAATGCCTGGCGTGACTATGATCACGGGTAGAACTTGCGCAGATGTGCGATGTTCCACGGGTTCTTGACGGGGATGCCGTCTTCGGTCTCGAGGCGTACTGCGCCAGGCCTGGCGATGTGGGAGACCCTGTAGGGGCCTTCCCACATCGGCGAGAGCTTGTGGGGCCTTCCCTGGAGAGGATTCGCCTGAGGACGAGGTCGCCCGCCTCAAGTGTGCGTGAGCGCACATGGCGACTGTGGTAGCGTCGCAGATCTTGCTGGTACTTTGCCGCTCTGAGGGCGGCACGACGGCGCAGCCCCTCGAGAAACAACAGGTCGTCGTTGTGGAGGTCCTCTTGGGTGTCCTCGTTGAAGGCAAGGACCCGTGGGGATCCATGCTTGATTTCTGCGGGGAGGACTGCTTCAGCTCCGTAGACAAGGGCGAACGGTGTTTCGCCCGTAGGCCTTGAAGAGGTTGTGCGCATGGACCAGAGCACAGATGGGAGCTCGTCGATCCAGCCCTTGCCGTGGCCCTTGAGGATGTTGAAGCTTCTGGTCTTGAGGCCCTTGAGGACTTCTGCGTTCGCTCGCTCGGCTTGACCATTGCTGCGTGGATGAGCCACCGAGGCGAAGCAGATCTTGACGCCGAGCTTTTCGCAGTAGGCTCGGAAGATGCCGCTGGTAAATTGCGAGCCATTGTCGGTGATGATGCGGTTAGGCACCCCGAAGCGGCAGACCAGGCTCCTGATGAATTTCACCGCGGCTCCGGCTGGTATGGTGCGCACTGGTTCAACCTCAGCCCACTTGGTGAACTTGTCGATGGCCACGAAGAGGAAGCGATAGCCCCCCTGCGACTTTGGGAAGGGGCCCAAAATGTCCAGCCCCCAGACCGTGAACGGCCAGGAGAGCGGGATGGTCTGGAGCCCCAGCGCCGGCTGATGAATTTGCTTGGCGTGGAACTGGCAAGCGTCGCAGGCTTGAACGATGGCGACCGCATCTTGAAGCACTTGCGGCCAGTAGAAGCCGCTCCTGAAGAACTTGCCTGCGAGGGTGCGCGCACACGAGTGGTGGCCGCACTCCCCGCTATGGATGTCTTTGATCAGCGTTCGGCCCTCCTCGGGAGGGACGCATTTGAGCGCGATGCCATTTGGGCGCTTGCGGTAGAGGTTTCCCTGAAGGATGCAGTAGGATTTCGCCTGTTGAGCGATTCGCTCTGCTTCCGCATCTTCTTCAGGGAGGATCCCCTTCGCCAAGTAATCCTTGAGTTCGTCAATCCAGCCTGTGTCTTGGTGGGCTGCCGTCAGCAACAGACGCTCCCCTGTGTGGGGACCACAATCGGGTGCCCCAGACTCAGGAGGTGGTGGGAGTGCTTCGTCTGTGCTTGCGGCTGTGGCCTCTCGAGGCTGCTTGATGGATGCCTTGGCGAGCCTCTCTTCAAAGACGCCTGCCTGCTGGGCTTGCCTTCGCGAGGCTCGCTTGGCGATGTCATCGGCCTCCTGGTTCTCTTTCCTTGGGATATGCATGAGCTCCATGCCTCTGAAGTGCTTCTCGAGCTTGCGGACCTCTTCAAGGTATGCGGCCATGTGGTCGTCCTTGGGCGTGTAGCTCTTGTTGGAGAAGTTGACAAGCAACTGGGAGTCGTCCTTGACGAGTAAGTGCTTGACGCCTAGAGCGATGGCGGCCCTTAAGCCGGCGAGGAGGCCCTCGTATTCAGCGATGTTGTTGGAGATCTTGTCGATCGTGAAGCACAACTGGACAACGTAGTAGAGCTTGTCACCCTTGGGCGAGGTCAGGACGACGCCTGCCCCGCCATTGCGGCAGGCGAAGGCTCCGTCGAAGTGCATGGTCCAGTGGCTGGGCATTGTGTCTCCAGAGGGCTCGGCCTCTTCTCCCCGAGGCTCTTCAGGGCTTGGGTCAGTCCATTCGGCGACGAAGTTCGCCAGCGCTCTCCCCTTGATGACTCTTGTGGTGTCGAAGCGCAAGTTGAATGGCTGCAGCTCTATGTTCCATCCCGCGACACGATCTGTGGCGTTGGGGTTGCGCGGGATCTACTCCAGGGGGAAGGAAGTGACCACCGTGATGGGGTGGGCCTGGAAGTAGTGTCGCAGCTTCCTGGAGGCGATGAGGAGCGCGACGAGGAGCTTCTGCTGCATTGGGTACCGTTCCCGAGCGTCCCGCAGCACCGTGCTGACGAAGTAGACGGGGTGCTCGACAAGGGTTGTCGGTGGGGGTGCAGCGTCAGCCCTCTGTGGAGGCTCTTCAGGGCCCTTGTCGAGATCTGCCTGTAGAGGGGTCTCGGCAAGGGTGTTGGGAGCAGGCTCAACTTGAGGCGGTGGGCCTGGCAGTGGGTCTGTGGAGGCTGCTCCTTCAGCGAGATCTTTGTCGGGTGGCTTTGGACTTGGAGTGGCAGTGCTCTTCTTGGGGAGGACTGGCTCTTCCCTTTCGGCAACCAGGACGGCGCTTGCGGTCTGAGGAGTGGCTCAAAGGTATAGCTTCAGGTGTTCGCCTGCCCTGGGGGCCACCATGACAGGTGGGCTGGCCAAATACTTCTTTAAGTCCTCAAACGCCTGGTCCACCTCAAGGGTCCACTTGAATGTGCCGGATCTCTTCATGATTTTGAAAAATGGCAGGGCTCTCTCGCCGAACTTGGAGATGAAACGGCCCAGGCTGGCCATGCAGCCTGCCAAGCGCTGCATGTCCTTGAGCCGGCGAGGAGGCTGCATCCCTTCTATGGCCTTGATCTTGTCTGGGTTTGCTTCTATGCCGCGGTGGGACACCAGGAATCCAAGGAGCTTGCCTGAAGGCACCCCGAAGACGCACTTGGCGGGGTTTAGCTTGATGTTCACCTTGCGCAGGCTGGCGAAGGTTTCCTCGAGATCCTTCAAGAGGGTGTCTCCCTTTCGAGACTTGACTACGATGTCGTCGACGCGGGCCTCTGCGTTTCTGCCCATCTGTGCCCCTAAGGCTATTCTCATGAGCCTCTGGAAAGTGGCGCCGGCATTCTTCAGGACGAAGGGCATTCAAGTGTAGCAGTACACACCACAGGGGGTGAGGAATGCTGTCTTCTCCTCGTCCTCTTTAGCCATTTTGATCTGGTGGTAACCAGAGAAGGCGTCCAGAAAACAGAGGAGGTCGCAGCCAGCGGTGGAGTCCACGATCTGGTCTATCCTCGGCATGGGGTATGGGTCCTTGGGGCAGGCCTTGTTGACATCGGTGTAGTCGATGTAGAGTCGGCCTCCTCCGGCGGGTTTAGGGACAACCACGCCGTTGGAGAGCCAAGTGGGGTGCGCGACTTCACGGACGACATTTGCCGCTTTGAGCTTCTCTACTTCCTTGACGATGAATGCTTGCTTCTCGGGGGCTTGCTTGCGTGCTTTTTGCTTGACGGGGCGTGCGTTTGGACACACGGCTAAGTGGTGCTCGATCACCTCCCTTGGTACACCGGACATATCTGACGGAGTCCATGCGAACATGTCAGAGTTTGCCCGAAGGAAGGCGACGAGCGCGCTTTCCTATTTGGGAGGCAGGGCCGCGCCTATGGTGACGCTGGCCCTGGAGCCCTCAGCCCCCGAGCCACTGGTGCTCAGCGACACCTTCTTCGTGGCAGCTTGCTCCTGGGAGAACACTTGTTTCTTCTTCTTGGGCCTCTCGAGAGGCTCCATGTCCTCGTCAGCCGGGAATGCCATGGCGGCTGTCTTGTAGGCGCTCTCGACAGCGCGGGTGGCGTCCAGGATATGACCATGGATGGCGATGGTGCCAGCGCTGCCGGGGATCTTGACCATGTTGTAGGCGTGGTGCGTGACGGCCATGAACTTCGCGAGGGTGGGGTAGCCAAGGATGGCGTTGTACGGCAGGCCGATGTGAGCGACGTCGAAGTCGATCAGCTCTGTGTGGTAGTTCTTCTGCGTGCCGAAGGTGACGGCCAGCCGGACCTGCCCCAGAGGTTCGATTGAACCACTGGTGACCCCTGTGAACGGCCTGGAGGGCATAAGCCACTCGTAGGGCACTTGAAGCGTCTCGAAGATTTCGACAGAGATGACGTTCAGGCCAGCTCCCCCATCAATGAGCGTCTTGGAGACGGTGATGTTGTTGATGGTGGGGGAGCAGACCAGGGGGAGGGTTCCAACAGTCTTGGTCGACTTGGGGTGGTCCTTGGCGTCGAAGGCGATGGTGTACTGGGACCACTTGAGGGGCCTGAAGGTCTCGGTGCTCGGGAGCGCGGCATTGAGCTCGCGGGCGAACTGCTTGAACTGGTTGTTCGACTTGGGCGCCTGAGACCCACCGAGGATGCAGGCTATAGCCCCCCTTGGGGCCTGATAGCCTCTGTCCTCCTCGTCAGGGAGGTTGTTGTTCTTCTCCGCGGCGTTGGCTTGAGTGCCTTGCGGCCTCTGGTATCCGCCATTGCGTCCGCCCCTGCCGTCTCTGCGGTAGCCGCGGCCTCTGCCGCGGTTCCTGCTGCCTTCTTCGCGCTCGCGCTCCCTGCTCAGCCTCTTGAGGTCGAAGCAGTTGTCCGTGGCATGGCCGCGCCTGTTGTGGTAGACGCAGAACGGACGGTTGTCCGCCTCTCTGTCGCCAGGCTCAGGGGAGCTTCTGCGGACGCTTTTGGCGGCTGGCTCCACCGCTAGGACGGCAGTGGTCTTGCGCTTGGTCTCTTCGCGCTTCTTGTGGCTCTTGGAGCCTTCAGCCTGGTCGTCAGCCCGCTGGCTCATCTTGACAAAGAGGAGTCCCTCTTCAGCCTTGGCGCACTTGTCAGCGAGGTCGAACAGCTTCACCACAGAGGTGAGCTTGTCGTGGATGCCCAGCTTCTCGAGCATCCTGTGGTTTGTGACGCCCTCTCTGAAGGCGGCGATGACTTGCGTGTCGGGGATGTTCGAAATCTTGTTGCGCACTTGGCTGAAGCGCTGGATGTACTTGCGGAGGGTCTCATCCTTCTTCTTCACCACAGGGCGCAGGTCGTTGTGGGTGAGTGCGCGCTCGTACGTGCCCTTGAAGTTGGCGACGAATTGCCTGCAGAGCTCCTCCCAGGAGTCGATGGAGTCCTCGGGCAAGTTGAGGAGCCATGACAGCGCGGAGTCCTTGAGCGCGTGGGAGAACCAGTTGGCCATGACCTTGTCGTCTCCTCCTGCAGCCTGGATAGAGGTGGTGTAGAGCTGCAGGAACTCGAGGGGATTGCTCGACCCGTCGAAACCCTTGGGGAGGGCTGGCCGGAACTTCTGCGGCCAGGCCACGCGGCGCAGAGCGCGGGTGAAGGCCATGCAGCCAGAGGCGTACGTGGCGATTCCACCCTGGAGAGCCCTGCGGTTCTGGTGCCCCGCTTGGCCGAGTTCCTCGACGAGGCGGTTCTGGAGGTCCCTTCGGCGCTCCATCCCCACGCGCGCGTCAGGCGCGGTGTGCTGCACGATTTGGCAGTCGCGCGGCGAGGACGCGTGAGAGGGAGCCCTCTGCGCTGCAGCTGGAGGTGGTCCCGGCGGCGGCGGAGGCGCATCTGGTGCAGCCGTTCCGCGCGGCCAGAGTGATGGACGATGGAGCGCGACGGAGCGGGGCGCGTTGTCGCGACGTCGACGAGGTGGTGGAGGCGGTCAAGCCACTGGTCGTGGGCCTCTGCGCTAGGCTGGTAGCGGAGAAGCTCCTGGGCCATGAGAAGCGCGGTGTGCGGCGTGGGCTCTTGGCGTCCCTGAGAAGACGCGCTCTGGCGCCGAGACGGACGCGAAGACTCAGCGTCCTCGTGGTGCTCGGAGAAGTCCTCGTCACCGCGGCGGTCTCCGCCGTGGTGCTCTTCGCTTTCGGGCTCCTCCACGCGCGGGCCGGTGTTGGCACGCTCAGCAGCGCGAGGGCGGCCGCGGCGGCCGCGGGTGGGAGCAGTGCCGGGCTCGGTGTGAGCCCTCTCAGCAGCGCGCCTGTTGGCGCGCGTCGTGCGGGTGTCCGCCATGGCGCGAAAACCGGCTGGAGGTTGAAGACGCGCCTCAGTCCCCTACCTGGCGCGCCAAATGTCGAGGTGTGATTCCCACGGAACAAGGATAACCACTCTCGGGGGAGAAGTTCGTGAAGGGGACTGAACACGTTGGTCAGCAACCCTCAACCGGCCCGGCGACGGTGCTCGTCGTGCCTGTAGAGGGACAGCACGACAGAGATGGACTCAGGCCCGTACCCAGGTTCACGGCCCTCAGGTGGAGGTAAAACCGCTACTCCTGCTTGTCTGTATTGCTCTGTAAGGGGTACAGTACAATGAGCTTGCCGAGGGCTCTCTTGCGGCAGTGTGGAGCTCAAGGAGGAGACCGGGATCTTCTTCCTCGTTGAGTTTGCTTGGCTAGCCTAAGCTATGGTAGGGTGCCAAAGGTCGATCCATTGCTACAGAGGTGCTCCCTCCCCCTTTATAGGCGCCCCGGGCCTCATCCCTGCGTCCCGCGCAGTGGAAGGGTTCCCACATGGCGACGAAGCGGAGGGGCGGGGTGCACCGCAGCTGGGTTGTACATGGACTCGGTCCATGGTCGCAAAACCTGCCTCGGTGGCAGGAAAGCCGCCGTCCTCGCAGGGCGGCCAGCTGGTGCCGCAGAGATCGTGGGGGTGCCCACGGTGACGTCGTCGTTGGAGCGTAGCGCCGGCCATCTGCTTTATCACCAAAGGGCTAGGCGGCGCAGGGGACACAACTTTGTTGACTCCTTTTATCACCGGAACGGCAACTGCGGCGCCGTCGTCATCGCGCTCAGACGCGCGCATCACTCTGTGACTGCTACAGAGGCCATGTGCGCTCTGCAACGGTTGCTTCGTAGCGAAGCGTCCCTACAGGGCCTGGGGAGCCTTGTAGAGGGATTGGCGTTGACCCCTCTCCAGGGGGCCTGGAGAGGGCCTTGTAGGGGGGCAGCCTCGGGAGGAATCCCTTCAGGCCTCGCTGCTCCCTCAAGTCCCCTCGAGGGGCCTTTTCTCTCGGGGGTCTCTCCAAGCGTTCTGCTTGGTCCTTAGTCGTTTCGTCGACCCTGGCGCGTGTCAGGGCTGTGGAGAGTGGGCTCTGCACACCCTAGATCCCACTGGGCCGACAAATAGTATTGAAGTAATATAGAAGAATACTCAACAAATAATAGTGAAAAATACGAGTATTCATAAGAAAAAGCGGAGCGTGTCTCTCTCCCACAAAGGAATGCTAGGATCCATTTTATTCAGAGAATGGAAATAACAAAAACAAAAACAAAACCAAAAAAAAACAGACGCTTCAAGTAAATCACATAAGATGTGTCGGAATTAAAATATAGTTTCACTAGAGAGGACCTGATAGTTTGTTGATGAAGTAGAGGATGCCTTGGGCATCCCCAAGGTTAGACGCTTGAGTCTTCTTGAAATATGCTTGGGTGACCCACGGGGGCATCCCCAAGCTTAGGCTCTTTCATCTTCTTGATCACATCATATCATCCTCTCTGTTGATCCTTAAAAACTTACTCCACACCAAACTCAAAGTAAACTTCATTAGAGGGTTAGTGCATAATCAAAAATTCTCATGTTCTGCATGGAGACAATCATTATCATAGTACTGGACATTAGCTACAGCCACTGGAATTTTATGGAACAAAAAGATCCATTCAAAAACAGCAAAAGGAGCAATGCAAAATAAATGGCAGAATCTGTCAAAAACAAAACAGTCCATAAAGACGACTTTTTTCGAGGAACTTAACTTGCTCAAATCAGAAAACTCAAAACTAATGAAAGTTGCATACATATCTGAGTATCACGCACAAAAAATCCAAATCTTACGAATTAAACGGTGGAAAGCAGAAAACTGTTCCTGCGCAGGAATCCAAATCTAGCATCAACTTTCTACTAGAGGCTTAACTTGACACAACAATGCAATAAAATAAAGATACAAAGGAATTTCTACAGAGGTAGGCATGTTCCTTGACTCAACAAAATAAAATAACAGAAATAAAAAGTGGGTTGTCTCCCATAAGCGATTTTCTTTAACGCCTTTCAGCTAGGCACAGAAAGTGATATTCAAGTAGCATCCAAATCAAGAACGAAAATTCTCTCAACTATGCATTGTATTTTATCTATATAAGGTTCAGAGGTTCCTATTTCATTACTTTTAGCTTTACTACTTTCATGAAAGGGGTTTTGAGGGACAATCCAATCAAAATTTTCTTCCAAACCTTCATGCATAGCTACAAGTTTAATAGGTATTGGCACTTTAATTTTCTCCCCCTTAGTAGATTCGGTTTTTCCAACTTTTTCAAGTGCATTAATAACATCTACACGTGAGCCTGGTGATGTCTACGCACGCTTCTATTCTCGTAGACAGTGTTGGGCCTCCAAGAGCAGAGGTTTGTAGAACAGCAGCAAGTTTCCCTTAAGTGAATCACCCAAGGTTTATCGAACTCAGGGAGGTAGAGGTCAAAGATATCCCTCTCAAGCAACCCTGCAACTAAGATACAGATTAAGATACAAGAAGTCTCTTGTGTCCCCAACACACCCAATACACTTGTCAGATGTATAGGTGCACTAGTTCGGCGAAGAGATAGTGAAATACAAGTAATATGGATTATTATAAGTAGTAATTGCAATCTGAAAGAAAAATGGCAGCAAGCAAACATGTAGCAGAACAGGTTGGAAACGGTGTTTCAATGCTTAGAAACAAGGCCTAGGGATCATACTTTCACCAGTGGACATTCTCAACAATGATATCACAATTGAATAATAAATACTACTCTCAAACACTCTCATGTTGGATGATAAACACCATTCACTGTGTAGGGCTACAAGAGCACCCTCAAAGTCAGAGTAAACTAACACCAACAATGTCATAAAGGAATTACACACGGTGCACACACTGTCACCTTTACAACCGTGAATAACCCCGGAGTTCATATTAAAGTAACCTCTAGAGTGCATAATAGATAAAGAGTAACATCACATATTCAACTAGATTACAAAGCTCATGATGACATAAAGATCACACCATGGGAGGGAGAGATAAACCACATAGCTACCGGTAGAGCCCGCAGCCCCGGGGGAGAACTACTCACTCCTCATCGTAGGAGTCAGCAACGGCGATGGAGATGACTCCGGGGGCAATTCCCCGTCCCGGCAGGGTGCCGGAACAGAGACTTCTGTCCCCCGAATCTTGTCTTCGATGGCGGCGGCGCAGTGGAACTCTTCTAGGGAAAAGGCTTATTGTTTTATGGTTTTTGCGTCGGGGGCAATATATGGGCGAAAGGGCGAAGGCGGTGGAGGGCCGAGGCCCCCTCCCCATGTGCTGGCGCGGCCAGAAGTGGGGCCGCGCCAGCACATCATGAGGGCGGCTCGGTCCCCTCCTCCGTCTCGTCTTCGGACTTCTGAAACGTGTTGGAAAAAATAGGGACTTCGGCATAAAAATCATCCAATTCCGGGAATATTTTCTTAAGCGGTTTTCTGAAACCAAAAACAGCAGAAAACAGGGAACTGGCACTGTGGCATCTTGTTAATAGGTTAGTCCCAGAAAATGCATAAAACAACACAAAGTGTATATAAAACATGTAGCAATTGGTATAATATAAGCATGGAACATAACAAATTATAGATACGTTTTAGACGTATCACCTGGTATCTTAAAACGTTCATAGATTTTCTTAACTTCTATAGCAATATCACCAAATTCTTTAAGAAAGACTTATAAAATACAAAATTTCTTTTCAGCATTTTCAAAATTATTAAGAATAAGAATCATTTGCTGAACTATGGGGTGGAGGTTAACAAATCTAGCCTCTAATTTGTGAACCAAAGCAGCTGCAGCAGTTTCATAGTTTGGGGCAAGTTCTGCTATGGATTTCTCCTCAAGATTTTCAAGCTTGCTAACATGATTAAAGAATTCTTCAATATTTTCTTTTCTAATTATAGAACCACTACCTACTGACAGGTCTTCCAGGGTGTACTTAGGGAGCAACATTTTAGCAAAAATAGAACAAAACCAAAATAAATAAATACTAAACCGAAATAAATAAAACAAAAACCGAAATAACAATATTAATGCAAGTAACTATTTTTTTTTGTATTTTTGATATTAAGCAAACAAGACAGTAATAAAAATAAACTAAGCAAGACAATAACAAAATAAAAAGATTGGGTGTGAGAGACTCCCCTCGCAGAAGAGCTTAGTTTCCCCGGCAACGGCGCCAGAAAAGAATTTGATGGCGTGTAGTTGACGAGGGAGTATCAAAGTCTTCTTAACAGAGGCGCTCTAGCTTCCCAGGCAACGGCGCCAGAAAATAGCTTGATGCACCGGTGTGGTGTTGTTGGGAAACCCCAAGAGGAAGGTATGAAGTAGTGCAGCAGCAAATTTCCCTCAGTTGTGAAACCAGGGTTTATCGAACCAGTAGGAAACTAGAATTCTTCTGAAGGTTGTTGGCGGTGGAATATGGCACAGCGCAACACCAGGGATTCCGGCGCTGACGTGGAACCTGCACACAACACAACCAAGATACTTTGCCCCAACTTAACAGTGAGGTTGTCAATCTCACTGGCTTGCTGTAACAAAGGATTAAACTTATGTGTGGAAAATGATGTTTGTTTGCAGAGAATGAAAGTAACAGCATTGCATTAGGTTGTTTTATCAGTTTAAGGAAAAAGGACCGGGGTCCACAGTTCACTAGTGGTGTCTCTCCATAAATAAATAATAGCATACATGCGGGTAAACAAATTACAGCTGGGCAATTGACAAAATAAAGAACTGCATAACAATGCATATGAAGGTCATGATGTATAGTGTGAGAATCATTTGGGCATTACAACATGATACATAGACCGTCATCCAACTGCATCTATGACTAATAATCCACCTTCAGGATAGCATCCGTAACACCATTCAGTATTAAGTTGCAAGCAACAAATTATTGCATTAAGTAAAGTGTGTAATGTAAATAGCACAAATATCCTTAGATAAAGAACTACTGTTTTATCCCTAGTAGCAACAGTATATCTACAATCTTAGAGGTTGTTGTCACTCCCCCAGATTAAATAGAGACATGAACCCACTATCAAGCATAAATACCCCCCTCTTGGAGTCACAAGCATCTACTTGGCCAGAGCATCTACTAGTAACAGAGATCATGCAAGATCATAAATAATGCACTCACAAGATATATTATGAAGCAAATGACATAGTACTCAATTATTCATCGGATCCCAGCAAACACAACATGTAGCATTACATAAACATGATCTTGATCATGATAGGCAGCTCACAAGATCTAAAAATGATGGCACAATAGGGGAAGACAACCATCTAGCTACTGCTATGGACCCGTAGTCCAAGGATGAACTACTCACGCATCAGTCCGGAGGCGGGCATGGTGATGTAGAGCCCTCCGGTGATGATTCCCCTCTCCGGCAGGGTGCCGGGAAGAGCTTCTGGACCCTCCCGAACTAGGGTTGACGACGGCGGCGGCTCCGTAATGTTTTCTGGAAAAGTGTTCGGGTACTTAGGGTTTTCCCGTCGGGGGGTCTTTATAGGCGAAAGGGCGAAGGAGGTGGGGGCCCGAGGGGCCCACACCACGTGGTGGCGCGGTGATACGTCTCAAACGTATCTATAATTTCTTATGTTCCATGCTTATATTATACCATTTGCTACATGTTTTATATACACTTTGCATTGTTTTATGCATTTTCTGGGACTAACCTATTAACAAGATGCCATAGTGACAGTTCCCTGTTTTCTGCTGTTTTTGGTTTAACAAAACCACTTAAGGAAATATTCTCGGAATTGGACGAATTTAATACCAAAGTCCCTATTTTTCACGGGAGGTTCCAGAACACCGAAGACCTAACGGAGAGGGGCCACGAGGCCCCCAGATGAGGTGCCGGCGCGGCCCCACTTCTGGTCGCGCCAGCACCTGAGGAGGGAGCCTCGGCCCTCCACTGCCTTCGCCCTTTCGCCTATTTAAAGCCCCCGACAATACAAGACCTAGGCCCCGAACACTTTTCCACAAAACATTACGGAGCCGCCGCCGTCGTCAACCCTAGTTCGGGAGGGTTCAGAAGCTCTTCCCGGCACCCTGCCGGAGAGGGGAATCATCACCGGAGGGCTCTACATCACCATGCCCGCCTCCGGACTGATGCGTGAGTAGTTCATACTTGGACTACGGGTCCATAGCACTAGCTAGATGGTTGTCTTCTCCTATTGTGCCATCATGTTTAGATCTTGTGAGCTGCCTATCATGATCAAGATCATCTTTATGTAATGCTAGATGTTGTATTTGCTGGGATCCGATGGATATTGAATACTATGTCATTTTCTTCATAATATATCATGTTGTGTGTTGTTTATGATCTTGCATGCTCTCCGTTCCTAGAAGATGCTCTGGCCAAGTAGATGCTTGTGACTCCAAGAGGGAGTATTTATGCTCGATAGTGGGTTCATGTCTCTATTTAATCTGGGGTTAGTGACAGCAAGCTCTAAGATTGTAGATGTACTGTTGCTACTAGGGATAAAACAGCAGTACTTTGTCTAATGATAATTGTATTACTTACATTACACACTTTGCCTAATGCAATAATCTGTTGCTTGCAACTTAATACTGAAAGGGGTGCGGACGCTAATCGGAAGGTGGATTATTAGTCATAGATGCAGTTGGAACGGTCTATGTATATTGTTGTAACGTCCAAATGAATCTCATACTAGACATCATGACATTAGTATATGCATCATTATGCAGCTCTTTATTCTGTCAATTGCCCAGCTGTAATTTGTTTACCCGCATGTATGCTATTATTATTATTTATGGAGAGACACCACTAGTGAACTGTGGACCCCGGTCCTTTTCTTTAAACTGATAATACAACCAACTGCAAACTGCTTTCTTTTATTCTCTGCGAAAATCATCTTCCACACCATACGTTTAATCCTTGTTACAGCAAGTCGGTGAGATTGACAACATCACTGTTGAATTGGAGCAAAGTTTCTTGATTGTGTTGTGCAGATTCCATCTCCCGGCAACAACACTTTTCTGGCGTCGGGGAGACCTTCGTTGTGTTCTTCATCTCCTACTGGTTCGATAACATTAGTTTCATAACTGAGGGAAACTTGCTACTACGCTCATCACACCTTCCTCTTGTGGTTTTCCAACTCCTCACACCCGTGAGCATCACGCGGCCAAGGAGGGAGCCATGCCACCAACAGGTGTGGCCGCCTCGTGGCCCTCCTTCGTATCCTTTTCGGTGTTCTGGATGCTTCCGGGAAAAATAGGGGTATTGGCTTTTGTTTCGTCCAATTCCGAGAATATTTCCTTAACAACTTTTCTCAAACCAAAAACAGCAGAAAACAGGGAACTGGCACTGTGGCATCTTGTTAATAGGTTAGTCCCAGAAAATGCATAAAATCCATATAAAGTGTATATAAAACATGTAGCAATTGGTATAATATAAGCATGGAACATAAGAAATTATAGATACGTTTGAGACGTATCAAGCATCCCCAAGCTTAGTTCTACTCGTCCCGAGTAGGTAAAACGATAACAAGAATAATTTCTGAAGTGACATGCTTTCACACAATCTTGATCATATAATAATGTAATGCATGTAAACTGAGATCAAATGAATAAAAGCTGTAGTTTATATTGATATCAAATGAGTAATGAGTAAACAAGTAGGAAGAACAAAGTAAAACTTTCAATGAATCAATACTAGAGAACAATCAACCGTGCAAAGTAGATATTAAAGATGATTTAAGCTTCAAGAATAACAATATAATCATCTAATGCATCCAACACTCATGACAACTTTGTGAAAGGATCAAGTCAAGCAATAACAATATGCACGTAGAAAATCATCTCTCTATTTGTTCACTTAAAAACAAGCAAGTGTTCAGCGTTGGTTCCTGGCACCAGGATGTTGTGGCTAAAAGAATAATAAAGGGGGTTTGGAAGGCCAACGGAAGAAAGTCTCACACAGCCGAAAGTGATCATTAGACAAGAGGAAGTCTTATAATCGAAGCTATGCAAGGAGTAGTGATTGCCACACAACGGATGCACATAGAGCTATAAGTGTATGAAAGCTCTCCAATGGAACTAGTGGAGGTGCATCCGACTTGCTTGCTCATGAAGACCTGGAGCACTTTTGAGGAGGCTCATCATTGGAATATACAAGCCAAGTTCTATAATGTAAAGTTCCCCACATAGTTATGCAAATAAAATATGAAGACTCTCTCATATGGAGTAAAGGTGCTAAACATGAGCACAAATGATGACTATGAATACTACAGGTGCTATAACATGAGCACAAGTGTGGATAAAGAGTAGTAATGTTGCCCGCTTTTTATTTTTCTTTCTTTTTTTCTATTTTCTATTTTTGCTTTTTTTTTTACTTTTTTGTTTCTCTTTTCGATGGCCTCCATGGCTCTTTTCACTTTTAGGGGCAAACATTCTAATATGACAACACACTTTTGATATAAGTAACTCATAAGGAATAAAACATAGTGTATGAAACGGTGTCTCTGCTAGTGTAGCAGGATATGCAATGATCTAGCGTAACATGGGTAAAACCGCACATCAGCTGTAAAGAATCATGAAAGCAATATATAAATGATAAATGACAACAAGTCATGTAATGTAAGATGAAAGTTGCGTGGCAATATATCTCGGAACAGCTATGGAAATGTTGTAGTAGGTAGGTATGGTGGATGTTTTGAGTAAGATATTTGGCTTATGTGTAGGAGAACATGATTAATATCTCCCACGAGTTTTGGATGTTCCCGCAAAGTATGCACCAACTCTCAATGTGAGAAAGGGCAATGCAAAGTGCCGAAGAGGCTAGCAAATATGATGGTGGAAGTGCCATGAAAACCGCAGCTTAGAACTCACAAGCAAAAAGATTCCAACTAAAAATATGATCTTACAAGGCATAATGAAAATCACTCCATGAGGGACTGTGGCAAATGAACAAGTCACTGTTGGGACCCCGACCGTAGCGCATAACACAAAGTCATTACGGTTGTTTTTAACATTAGAAGTCATATATCATTATGCTATCAACTGGATATTTAAGTGTGGCACAGCTTCAAGTTTTCTAGACCAACCATTAATCATTCCACTTTACTAAACCATCATGTTTTACCATTAAGCATATTAATATCTCAAAACAACATCAATGATTCAAGTGACACAATTTAATGATCTACAAGATTATGTATCATTTCATCATACCATCTACCACATTTAACATTTTCTGTTCTTAACCAAACACCAATCAACTTATCTAAAAATAAACTCTCCAAGTATTTAACAATGAGATATGAGAGTATGATATAAGAAAACTAACAGCTCTAACAAGAGATGCATGAAAAACAAGAGATAATAGTATTGAAGTAACATAGAAGAATACTCAACAAATAATAGTGAAGAATACGAGTATTCATAAGAAAAAGCGGAGCATGTCTCTCTCCCACAAAGGAATGCTAGGATCCATTTTATTCAGAGAATGGAAATAACAAAAACAAAAACAAACAGACGCTTCAAGTAAAGCACATAAGATGTGTCGGAATTAAAATATAGTTTCACTAGAGAGGACCTGATAGTTTGTTGATGAAGAAGAGGATGCCTTGGGCATCCCCAATCTTAGACGCTTGAGTCTTCTTGAAATATGCTTGGGTGACCCACGGGGGCATCCCCAAGCTTAGGCTCTTTCATATTCTTGAACACATCACATCATCCTTCTCTCTTGATCCTTGAAAACTTCCTCCACACCAAATTCAAAGTAAACTTCACTAGAGGGTTAGTGCATAAGAGAAAATTCTCATATTCTGCATGGACAAAACCATTACACATGCTACTGGAAATTAGCTACAGTCACTGGTATTTTATAGAACAAAAAGATCCATTCAAAAACAGCAAAAGGAGCAATGCAAAATCTGTCAAAAACAGAACAGTCCGTAAATACGAATTTTTTCGAGGCACTTAACTTGCTCAAATCAGAAAACGCAAAACTAATGAAAGTTGCATACATATCTGAGAATCACGCACAAAAAATCCCAGGTCATTTTGATTTTTCTGTGAATTTTTACGAATTAAACGGTGGACAGTAGAAAACTGTTCCTGCACAGGAATCCAAATCTAGCATCAACTTTCTAGTAGAGGCTTAACTTGACACAACAATGCAATAAAATAAAGATAGAAAGGAATTGCTACAGAGGTAGGCATGTTCCTCGACTCAACAAAATAAAATAACAGAAATGAAAAGTGGGTTGTCGCCCATAAGCGATTTTCTTTAACGCCTTTCAGCTAGGCACAGAAAGTGATATTCAAGTAGCATCCAAATCAAGAACGAAAATTCTCTCAACTATGCATTGTATTTTATCTATATAAGGTTCAGAGGTTCCTCTTTCATTACTTTCAGCTTTACTACTTTCATCAAAGGGGTTTTGAGGGACAATCCAATCAAAATTTTCTTCCAAAGCTTCATGCATAGCTACAAGTTTAATAGGTATTGGCACTTTAATTTTCTCCCCCTTAGTAGATTCGGTTTTTCCAACTTTTTCAAGTGCATTAATAACATCTACACATGAGCCTGGTATCTTAAAACGTTCATAGATTTTCTTAACTTCTATAGCAATATCACCAAATTCTTTAAGCAAGACTTCTAAAATATAAAAAATTCTTTTCAGCATTTTCAAGATTATTAAGATTAAGAATCATTTGCTGAACTATGGGGTGGAGGTTAACAAACCTAGCTTCTAATTTGTGAACCAAAGCAGTGATACGTCTCAAACGTATCTATAATTTCTTATGTTCCATGCTTATATTATACCAATTGCTACATGTTTTATATACACTTTGTATTGTTTTATGCATTTTCCAGGACTAACCAATTAACAAGATGCCACATTGCCAGTTCCCTGTTTTCTGTTGTTTTTGGTTTCAGAAAACCACTTAAGGAAATATTCTCGGAATTGCACAATTTTTATACCGAAGTCCCTATTTTTTCCGACACGTTCCAGAAGTCCGAACAGGAAACGAAGGAGGGCACCGAGGCGCTGTCATTAGGTGGGGGCGTGGCTGCCCCCCCTGCCGCGCCAGCACATGATGACGTGGCATCGGGCCTCCACCGCCTTCACCCTTTCGCCCATATAATGCCCCCGACGCAAAAACCCTAAAACAATAAGCCTTTTCCTGAGAAGAGTTTCGCTGCGCCGCCGCCATCGAAGACAAGATTCGGGGGGCAGAAGTCTCTGTTCCGGCACCCTGTCGGGACGGGGAATTGCCCCCGGAGTCATCTCCATCAACTCCACCGCCATCTCCATCGCCGTTGCTGACTCCTAAGATGAGGAGTGAGTAGTTCTCCCCCGGGGCTGCGGGCTCTACCGGTAGCTATGTGGTTTATATCTCTCTCCCATGTGATCTTTATGTGATCATGAGCTTTGTAATCTAGTTGAATATGTGATGTTACATTTTATCTATTATGCACTCTAGAGGTTACTTTAATATGAACTCCGGGGTTATTCATGGTTGTAAAGCTGATAGTATGTGCACCGTGTGTGATTCCTTTATGACGTTGTGGTGTTAGTTTACTCTTACTTTGAGGGTGCTCTTGTAGCCCTACACAGTGAATGGTGTTTATCATCCAACATGAGAGTGTTTGAGAATAGTATTTATTATTCAACTTTGATGTCATTGTTGAGAATGTCCACTAGTGAAAGTATGATCCCTAGGCCTTGTTTCTAAGCATTGAAACACCGTTTACAACCAGTTCTGCTACATGTTTGCTTACTGCCATTTTTATTTCAGATTGCAATTACTACTTGTAACCATCCATATTACTTGTATTTCACTATCTCTTCGCCGAACTAGTGCACCTATATATCTGACAAGTGTATTGGGTGTGTTGGGGACACAAGAGATTTCTTGTATCTTAATTGCAGGGTTGCTTGAGAGGGATATATTTGACCTCTACCTTCCTGAGTTCGATAAACCTTGGGTGATTCACTTAAGGGAAACTTGCTGCTGTCCTATAAAGCTCTGCTCTTGGAGGCCCAACACTGTCTACAAGAATAGAAGCGTGCGTAGACATCAAGCTATTTTCTGGCGCCGTTGCTGGGGAGGTAAGCATTGGAAGGTTTCTCCTTTAGATTCTGCAATTATTTCTTTTTGTCTCTTGTTTTTATTTTCACTAGTTAGGCTTAATGGAAAACAACAAAAAAATTAGATATCTCTATGAAATTTATATTGCATTAGGACATGATACTTTTGAAGAGAAAATTAAAAAACCTATAGAAATTTATTTGCATGCTAGTAGCAATGTTATTAGTATGAATTCTTTGAACACCATTATTGCTAATGCTATGGAAAATTCTAAGCTTGGGGAAGCTGGTTTTGATGACCATGATATTTTTAGTCCCCCAAGCACGGAGGAGAAAATTTACTTTGATGATACAATACCTCCAATATATGATGATTACAATGATGAATATGATATTTTCAGTCCACCTACTATTGAGGAGAAAATTAATTATGATTACAATATGCCTCCTATATTTGATGATTATGGTGATGAGAATAATAATGATAGCTATTTTGTTGAATTTTCTCCCACTACAATTAATAAGAATGACTATGCTTATGTGGAGAGTATTAATTCTTTTATCCATGTGGCTCATGATAAGAATGTTTTATGTGATAGTTATGTTGTAAATTTTATTCATGATGCTACAAGTGAACTTATTGATGATAATGATGAGTATTGCTTAAATATAGTATATGATAATGCTTTAGATGATGGTCCTATGCTTATTGATAATCCTCTATGTTCAGAAGTTATTACTTATTTATGTGAGGATAAAAATGATATAATTGCTGCTTGTGATGGTACTCTTACTTATGAGAGTCCTGCTTTGTTCTTGAATTCTCCTAATTACACCATGGAGCAGAAATTTGCTTATGTTGATAAATACTTATGTGGTTTGCAATTGTCTCTAGTTCCAAATCTTTGTTGCAACCATGATCTTAAACTTGATATTGATCTTAATAACTATTTTGAAAGAGTGAAGCATGCTAATGAATTCCAAAATAAATTTAATGGTCCTCTTTATGTGCCTATGTTATCTAAGTTGAATGACTCTTGTAGTTATATGGTTGAATTTATTTCTACTACTGAAAGTTATTATGAGAGAGGGAAACATAGTTTTATGCATCTCAACAATATTAAGTTTCCTCTCTTTATGTTGAAATTTTTGAAGTTGCACTTGTTTTGCTTTTTTATGTTTGTTGCTTTGTGCTTTCATGACTTGTTTCTTTACAAGATTCCTTTGCATAGGAAGTGGGTTAGACTTAAATGTGTTTGATGTTTACCTCTTGATGCTCTCATTTGTTTTTCAACTCTCATTTTTATGAGAGCATCATAAAAATCTCCTTGCCTAGCTAAAAGGCTTTAAAGAAAAGCGCTTATGGGAGACAACCCACTATTTTATTTCTGTTATTTTTCTTTTATTTGAGTCAAGGAACATGTCTACCTCTGTAACAACTCATTTGTATCTTTATTTTGTTGCATAGTTGTGCCAAGTTAAGTCTCTAGTAGAAAGTTGATCCTAGATTTGGATTTCTGCGCAGGAACAGTTTTTCTGCTGTCTACCGTTAAATTCATAACTCTTCACAGAAAACTCAAAATGACCTGGGATTTTTTGTGCCTGATCCTCAGATATGTATGCAACTTTCATTAGTTTTGAGTTTTCTAATTTGAGCAAGTTAAGTGCCTCGAAAAAATTCATATTTACGGACTGTTCTGTTTTTGACAGATTCTGCCATTTATTTTGCATTGGTTCTTTTGCTGTTTTTGAATGGATCTTTTTGTTCCATAAAATTCCAGTGCTGTAGCTAATTTCCAGTAGCATGATAATGATTGTCTCCATGCAGAATATGAGATTTTTTTATTATGCACTAACCCTCTAATGAAGTTTACTTTGAGTTTGGTGTGGAGGAAGTTTTCAAGGATCAAGAGAGAGGATGATATGATGTGATCAAGAGGATGAAAGAGCCTAAGCTTGGGGATGCCCCCGTGGGTTACCCAAGCATATTTCAAAAAGACTCAATCGTCAAAGCTTGGGGATGCCCAAGACATCCCCTTCTTCATCAACAACTTATCAGGTTATCTCTAGTGAAACTATATTTTAATTCCGCCACATCTTATGTGCTTTACTTGGAGCGTCTGTTTGTTTTTTATTTTTGTTTTGTTATTTTTGTTTTCTGAATAAAATGGATACTAGCATTCTTGTGTGGGAGAGAGACACGCTCCGTTTTTTCATTTGAATACTCATATTCTTCACTTATATTTGTTGAGTATTCTTTTATGTTACTTCAATGCTTTCAGTTCTTGTTTTTCACGCATCTCTTGTTTAGAGCTGTTAGTTCTCTTATGTTATACTCTCTTGTCTCATCGATAAATACTTTGAGAGTTTATGTTTAAATAAGTTGATTAGTGTTTGGTTGGAAACAGAAAATGCTAAATGTGGTAGATGGTATAATGAAAATATATACATGCTCTTTTGGATTGTTATTATATTGTATGTTGTGGTGCTTGGCAATTGTTTTGAGCTCTCAAGTAGATCATGCTTAAGCTTTTGCATCATGTAGTTAAAACCCATTAATGGAGAACTACCGTAGAGCTTGTTGAAATTTGGTTTGCATGTTTGATATCTCTAAGGTCTAGATATTTTCTCGTAAAAGTGTTTGAGCAACAAGGAAGACAATGTAGAGTTTTATAATGCTTGCAATATGTTTTTATATACGTCTTGTTGTCATAGTTTATACTTGTGTTTGCTTCGAACAACCTTGCTAGCCAAAGCCTTGTACTGAGAGGGATTGCTTCTCGTGCATCCAAAATCCTTGAGCCAAAATCCATGCCATTTGTGTCCACCATACCTACCTACTACATGGTATTTTATTCCATTCCAAGTAAATACTTCATGTGCTATCTTTATTCAAAATTATTATACCTTATTTGTGTCACTGTTTATTAGCTCATGAGGAAGTATGTGGGTTACTCTATGTTTAACTTGTTAGACAGACTTTCAAATGAGCTGGCAAATGGGGTGCCCAGTCCCATGTTTAATTGTTCATTTCTCTTCACATGGTTTTTCAATGAGTTATCAAAAAGAAAGTTCCAAAGTGTTATGTTATGTTATTCAAAAAATAGGCACTCCTCCAAGGTTTGAGATGGATTGGAAGGCACCCGAGGATTCGGTTAGCCATGGATTGTTTAAGCAATGGTGGGGAGGAGTGCCAAACCAATTTATAAAAAGTGTGCATGTGTAAACAAAAGAGAAGAGGGATGATCTACCCTTGGGTAGAAATAACGTCCTTCAATGGGAGCCGCTCTTGAAAGTATAGATAACATGGTAAATATAGTTTTCATTCACTATCATTCGTTGACAACGACAAACACCACTCAAAAACTTACTTTTATGCTCTCTATATGATTTCAAAAACCTATAAAACCAAGAAGCTCTAGCACATGCTTGTATCCCTGCTTCCCTCTGCGAAGGGCCTATCTTTTACTTTATGTTGAGTCAGTTTACCTACTTCTTTCTGTCCCCTAAGCAAACACTTGTGTCAACTGTGTGCAACAACTCTTATATGCTTACTTATTGCACTTGTTATATTTCTTTGTGTTGACAACTATCTATATGATATACATGTTCAAAGTTGAAAGCCAATGCTGAAACTTATATCTTCCTTTGTGTTGCTTCAATGCTCTTTTACTTAGAGAATATTGCTTTATGAGTTAACTCTTATGTAAATCTTTTTGATACTTGTTTGAAAGTACCATTTATGAAAAGTTTTTACTTATATGATGTACTTGTTTACTCCTTGTCTATTTGTTAGCAAACTATAGATCATTGATTTGAGTCACTTCATTCATAACATGAGCCTTACAATATTATATGATCAAGATTATGTGAAAGCATGTCACTTCAGAAATTATTTGTTGTTATCGTTTTACCTACTCGAGGACGAGTAGAACTAAGCTTGGGGATGCTTGATACGTCTCAAACGTATCTATAATTTCTTATGTTCTATGCTTATATTATACCAATTGCTACATGTTTTATATACACTTTGTGTTGTTTTATGCATTTTCTGGGACTAACCTATTAACAAGATGCCACAGTGCCAGTTCCCTGTTTTCTGTTGTTTTTGGTTTCAGAAAACCACTTAAGGAAATATTCTCGGAATTGGACAATTTTTATACCGAAGTCCCTATTTTTTCCGACACGTTCCAGAAGTCCGAAGAGGAAACGAAGTAGGGCACCGAGGCGCCGTCATCAGGTGGGGGCGCGGCTGCCCCTCCTGCCGCGCAGGCACATGATGACGTGGCCTCGGGCCTCCACCGCCTTCGCCCTTTCGCCCATATAATGCCCCCGACGCAAAAACCCTAAAACAATAAGCCTTTTCCCGAGAAGAGTTCTGCTGCGCCGCCGCCATCGAATACAAGATTCGGGGGACAGAAGTCTCTGTTCCGGCACCCTGTCGGGACGGGGAATTGCCCCTGGAGTCATCTCCATCAACTCCACCGCCACCTCCATCACCGTTGCTGACTCCTACGATGAGGAGTGAGTAGTTCTCCCCCGGGGCTGCGGGCTCTACCGGTAGCTATGTGGTTTATATCTCTCTCCCATGTGATCTTTATGTGATCATGAGCTTTGTAATCTAGTTGAATATGTGATGTTACTCTTTATCTATTATGCACTACAGAGGTTACTTTAATATGAACTCCGGGGTTATTCATGGTTGTAAAGGTGACAGTATGTGCACCGTGTGTGATTCCTTTATGACGTTGTGGTGTTAGTTTACTCTGACTTTGAGGGTGCTCTTGTAGCCCTACACAGTGAATGGTGTTTATCATTCAACATGAGAGTGTTTGAGAGTAGTATTTATTATTCAGCTTTGATGTCATTGTTGAGAATGTCCACTAGTGAAAGTATTGTAACACCCCAAATTTTGGAAGCAACAAAAACTTAATTATAAAAGACCCAAAATTCTGAGGGAACAAAAAAAAACTTTCGGAAATGTATTACTTATGGATGTTTTTCACCAGTGCTTGCCCTGTTTGACTTATGGTGGTATGTTTTTTGTGTTGTTGACCTCAAAATAACCACCAATTAAATATCAACATATGAATTTTACTTGTTTATAAATAATCCTTGTGATCAATTTTTAGACAAGCAAAATGATTCTTTTATTTTCTCCTATCTTATTTTTAACAAACTATATTCACCATGATGTTCTGAATTTAGCAACAACCCAAAGACTTTTATTTAAAAAAATAAAAGTATTTCCAAAAGCTATATGTTTGTAAAAATATAAAATACCTTATATTAAGTCCTACTATATTTTGATCTTAATATGTTGCAAGTATTCGCAACCCTCTTTTCAAAACTCCAATTTTATTAGTCTTTGGAAAACCAATTCCCAAAATGTTTGATTAAATTCTTTTCCTACCAAAAACCTTGTCTGGACCTTGTTGGTCACCACCTCACTTAGTATACTTGTTTGGTCATCAAGTATGGTTATTTTGTTCAAGTGCTTATTTGTTTGAATCTTTTCGCTTATGATTGAATTATGTGTCCTGAAAATGAGCATGTGAATTATTGAGTCAACATTATGTTTATGGTTGAATTGTGTGACTTAATCCTTGTGCTTGGTTGATGAAGTTAAAATTCCAAACCTTTAAAATGATATCACTTAGTGATCTTCATGTTTGTTATAACTTAGCCAATCTAGGTCAAGGGATTAAGCAAACTAGACCTTATTTTTGACATGCAAAGTAACCACATTGATCTATGCAATATATGTTTTCTAATGATGTCTTTAAAAACAATTTGCAACCTTGTCTAAACACAAAACCAACTATGTTTTGAGAGCATTAAAATTCAGTGACCATTTGGTCCATTTTCATTTCTTTTTCAAACTTTAAAACTCCTGTTTGTGTTTTGTTTGACATGGAGTGTTTGTAATTGAAACTTGTAAACTTAACCACCCCTCTAAACTTTTTAGACAAATTTTGTCTTGTTAGGTTCTTGGTTGTTTTGTGTTTGAGAAATGTTTCAAAATTAGGAAGGAGATGAAAACTCTCACTAACCCGAGCCAAAACCCTCCCTTTTTCTCTCCCCTGCCCTCCTTGCCTTGCTGGAGAAGGAGGCCAGCACCCCCACCCCTCTGGCCCACTCGTCATGGACCCGGGGGAGCCCTCCACCACTCATCTCATCTCTTTTTCTTTCTTGCCCAATGGAGGCTCACTCCATCTCCTCTCTCTGGCCGAGACACGCCTCAACCGCCCCAGCTCTCTCTCTGCCCCTCTCCACCGCCCACTCTAACCAACCAGTGGCGCCCCAGCCCGCTCCTCGCCGCCCATGCTCGAGAAAACCCTAGATCGGGTCCCTGCCTTAAACTCATGCCCGAGCCGTTCCCTTGCTCTTTTCTCCGCCCAGACCTCGCATACCAACCCCCTATGCTCACCCACGAAGCCACGCACGATTTCACGCCCTCTGCGCCGCCGGAGACGAAGTTTTCGCTTCGGAGCCCGCCAGTTTCGGGCGGCGATTGCCGGCGCCCCTCTTCTCCTTTTATTGCCATTTTTGGCCCTCCGTGAACTCCCCTTCGAGCTCTAACCCCTCCATCCCTTCTTATTTGCGCTAGGTGTCCGAGGCCGTCGCCCTCGTCCTCGACCGAAGCTCGGAGGCCATGCCGTAGCCGCGGACATGGAGTTCCCCTGCTGGTTTCGCGCGTAGCCAAGGCCTCCCCATCGTCTTCTCCACCAACTCCCAGCCCGCACTCGAACCCTAGCCTCCCGAGGTGAGAGAACCATCACCGCCCACTCCCTTCTCCCTCTGTACCTCTGTTTCTCTCCCGTACCCCCGACGTGAGGAAGAAGAAGGCCCTGGGCCGTCCATCTCTGCATCAACGGTCCATTTTGAATTGCGCCAGATCTAATCTGCACCGCCCAGATTCAATCCAACAGCGACTTACCCCTTGGCCTGGGCGCGCAGCGCTGACGGGCCGGCCCAGGTCGCCCGAACGGCCCACGCCAGATCCGGCCGTTGTTCTTTTTTTTTAGTTAATCTTTATTCTGTCTTATTTTTCCTGTTGAATTGACTGTTTGGATTAATTCATTTGTGGTAGAAATATTTATCCAAATTGATTGATTAAAATTTTGTAGGGTACCTATGTGTTTTATCCACCATGTGGCACTGGCCTCTTGCCAAAATATGTTTTCATGTGTGTGCTATGCTTGATCTAGTAAAAAGTATATTTTTCACCATTTAGTTAATAACTTGAGTTTTATAGATCCAAATATTGCAAACTTTGGTTCTATGGAAAGCCTAGAATAATACCTACCTAGATCTATAAGTCTTGCATTCAGGAGATTTGTATAAATAAAGTTCTATCATGTTTAAAATTGACACCAGTACCACTTTGGGGATTTTTAATTCATTATTAAAAATACTTTTTGTAGTAAATCCAATTGCATGTGGTAGATATGAGTGGTAGCTATCATGTCCTGACTTGGTAGATTTTTGCCAACTTATATTTTGCACATATTGACTCATTTTCTTAAACAGTGGGTTTGTACACTTAAAAATTGATATTTTTATTTTATGTTAATTGTATGTGTCTAGTTTTAATTGTTTGTGCTAACTATGTTTTTGCAAATGTATTAATAGTATTTTTGCTGGATACCTATATGTTTTCATGAACATGCAAAGTTGGTTTTGCTCAAAAATGACTTATATTTTTTCCCTGTACACTGAATTATATAAAAAGTATATCTTTCACTAAAAATGGTATAACTTGAGCTAGGAGTGTCCAAATGAGTTGAATCAAAATTCTACAAAAAGATAAAATCACCATCTATCCAGAGAAATTGGTCTTGCATTCAGGAACATCTTAAAACAGAAACTATAAGCAATTTGGTTTTGAGTACAGAGGCTATTGTGGGATTTTTAGCTCCTGTTTTGTAGCCTCTATTGATGCAAATCCAATTCCCCTAGATTCCAGTAGGTACTAGGAATGGTGTGGTAGAAGGATTTATTTTTAGGAGATATATTTCTGGAACAGTGGATTAATTACCAAAACAGAAGATTTATGCACTAGAATAATATATTTAACTTTCTGTTTTTGATTAGTAATTTAACCAAGCTATTTAAAAACCTTGTAATGTTACCCCACTGTTATGAATGGTGTGTATAACTGTAGACTTTGTGTCTGACAAAAAGGTTTTTACTTCAAAATGATTTGAAAAATTGAAGCTTCACAAAAATAATAATATTTCAAGTATAACCTTGAGGCATCATGGAAGTGCCTTAGCATGGATAAATGTGTTATCAAACCAGTAGCTCATTTATGAGAATGAGGTGAACAACATTTGTTTGTGCTTGGTTGCTGCTTGTAGGTTTTCTCTCTTCTTTGTTAGAGATATCTTGTTGTTTAGTGATGGTGTTATTTGTTGTTTGACTTTCTACGTGCTAGAATTAAGTCACCTTGCCTAAAGAATTACACATGTTTTAGAATCCGTTTGTATAAAGATGTGGTGGATTGTTTTGATGTCACTTAAGTCAATTGATTGTTTATACTTGAGATATATTTAGTCTCTGCTGTTTGTCTTATCTATAGCTACTTGTTATGGGTTACTGTTCGTCGATGTGGACTAAATATTTGTGTTTGTTAGTTTCTACTAAGAAAGAACCAGTACCTTTGTGCTAGGTTCGTGCTTGAGTTAGTCTCTCTTGTGGTGATTTAATAAATGAGCAAATTGCATTCTTTTAAAACTCCTAACCTAGGACTTGTGTGATTAGTAGTGCTAGCTTTTGTTGTTTAATTATTTACTCACTAATATTTGTCCTAGGGCTGGCAATATGTTTGCAAGAGAGTGTGCTAGTGTGGATGTTAACGCTTGCTTTTGTGTTGATATAACTTTTGTTTGAAGTATCTCCTAGGCTACTGTGATACTTTTGTCTGGAGTATTTCCTTGTCGTTTATAACTTTCGTCTGAAGTATTTCCGCTATAAGCGGAGACTAGTTCTTTTAACCAAGGTACACACCATCGCCGGAATATTTAGCTAATTACTAGTTGTGTGTGCTTATCGGGAATCCCTGTTTGGAACACTGCTAGTAAGGTTGTTATCTTCCTGTCTTAGGAGAGCCGCTTACCAGGAGTGTTATGTGTTGTAGATAGAATCCATTAATTGTCGAGTGTTGTTATGCTTGGATTATGATTGATTTACTTTAGATTGTTGTCAACACGCGTCTGTGTTGTAATACTTGTGGTGTGTTTAATTGACGTTAGATTGTTGTCAACACGTATCTAGAGTTTGGAGATCTGCTTGCTGTTTGTTATGTCCTGGTGGTATTGTCTTGTTTTTTAGCGTTGTTCCTTTTTCCTGTTTGCGACATTAGATACGATCGGGAAGGAATGGGAGGCAAGGAGTGAACTCGAGGAAACATCAAGATCAAGAACCAGGACATATTGCTGAGCCAGGCAAGCCACCTCACCACTATAAATCCTATTATTTACAAAGCATGTTTTGTTTTCAAAATAAAATAATGCATGTTTTACTTCTTTTGTGGTACTTTGCCACCCAAAAACTATTTTACAAAATATTGTTTGGCCAAAGATATCTACTAGATTATAATAGGTGCTATGAAAATAAGTATTCACTTTATACACCTTGTTGTTGAAGGTGCTATAAAGAAAATCATATTTTATCTAGTGGTATCTCCTTATGTTCTCACCTCAAACTCTTAGGATGGGAGCCTGGTTTTGATAAAGTGTTTTCGGAAGAAAAACCCGAGTTGCTGGGAGCAATCGGCGAGCAAATGTTTTATAAAACCCGAGTTGCTGGGAGCAATCGGAGATGTTTACGAAAACCCGAGCTGTTGGGAACAGTCGGAGGTGGAGATGTTTTTGAAAAACAAAGTACAGCCTTAGCAGCCGCCTGAACAATTAACCCGTGCAACCACATTACCTGACATGGGTAGGGCTTAGCCGGAAACTTGTTCATTTTAGTATGGAGCTACCCCAATTGGCTGTAGGGGGTGCCTGTGGCCCCAAAATCAGTTGGCATGATTTCTTTCCCAAGCACACAACGACACATCAGTACTAGCTATCTGGGGCAAGTAGTTGACATATATAGGATAAGTGAAATCAACTGGTCACTTCTGACTGGGAACAATCTTATGTCCAGCATAAGAAACTTTTTAGATGGAGCAGCAAATTTGGAGGGCAACCTCCCTTTACTACAGGTTGGACCAGATTATTGTGTTATCAGTATGTAATTATCCCCTATGTTTGCTCATTCAATTTCTCTTCATGTTGTAGCTGTGGTTATGGGAGAAGCTGCGTGTACATCAGTTCGACTCAACCATTTATTACACGATGTAACATTGGACTGTAATCTGATAACATTAGGGGATAATTACATACTGATAACACAATAATCTGACAGCGGTTCAACCTATAGTAAAGGGAGGTTGCATTCCAAATTTGCTGCTCCAGCTAGGAAGTTTCTTATGTTGGACATAAGATTGTTCCGAGTCAGAAGTGACCAGTTGATTTCACCTATCCTGTCTGTAACGCCCCGAGAATTTAGACCGAATTTTAAATTATTTTCGGACGCCGGAAAACTTTTTCTAATTTTAACAAACGGTTTCTATAATCTTTCAAGACGATTCGATTTAGGATTTTCTCTCTCGTTAAATACCGGAGGACTCGCCAACCCATTTCTAGACGACCCGATTAGAAACTTTTCATACGCCGGTACAAAATATCAATTTCAAAAGTAGACTGTTCAATGTCGGTTTCGATCCCAATTTATTTCGGCAACTTAGCAGTCTCCGAAAATTCTCATAATTTAGAGAGTTGCATATTTCTGCATTTCCTACACTTCTTCAGTTGAACCCAAATCCATTTGAGCAATTTTTGACCTACTTCCTTTGTAAGCCAAACACCGATGTCGGTACGCGGCTTAGCGGCTATTTTGCAAAACCCTTCTCCACACCTCCAAACAAGCTCAAACTCCATAGACACTCTCCTTACACCCAGCATACACTGTGGTATTTATTTGAGATTTTTTTTGAGTTGAGTAAAACTCCTGTCCTTCTGTCGAACACCTTCTGTGCGTGTCGTTTTTGAAAAACTTTGTTTTACCAAGTGTATCATTCAAGCATGAGACTGGTTCAGTGGCGTGGGAATTCTTTTTAGAAACCCGTAGGTACCCTCCGTTTTGCATTTGGTGCTCCGAGCCTCCGAAAAATTGTCGATGTCGCTCGCGTTCCACCGGGACGTTCGGGGCGCACACTTCGGCATTGCCCAAATCCCACTTAGCACTAAACTCCGGCCTAACCCTCCTTCACCAGTGCCACCACGTGCTAATTTGTGCACCCAGCACCACAGACACACCTCCCCTCCTTCTTATCTCCTCCCTGTAGAGAGGGAAACGTCATGGATGACCTCAATGGTCATCAATGGCATCCACCCAACTCTCCTCCCCTCCCTCTATAAAGGCCACCCTAGAGCAGCCCGAACCAAACCCTAGCCATCCCACCCCGTTCCTCCCCCTTCCCACTCTCCCCTCGGTGCAATAAGTGAGAAAAACCACAGCCAATACTTGCCCACCATGGATACTTGCCCACCATGGCCACCATGGCCGAAGCTTGGACGAGCTCGTGGGAGGCCATGCCCTCGCCCGGCCTCGCCCTTGCCGACCATGGGGAGCCTCCCCCGACCCGTACCCTCCTTCCTCCGCCCTCCCGGCGTCGCCCTCAGCCGTCCCCGACCGGCCACTGCACGTTCTGTGTGTGGAGCTCGGGAGGTCGAAGACGATCGATTCGTTTTTCTGTTTTTTTTCCTTCGTTTGCTCTCTTCCTGCTTGCAGCCCAGCAACTGCAGCAGCGCAGCCGGCCTGCCAGCGGCCCGCCCAGGCGCTGGCGCAGCACGCGCGCAGGCGCGGCCACGGCCCAGTCGCGGCCCGTTTCGCGCGGCCGACGTGGCCCGTTCTGTTTTTTTCCGCGCGTCTGTTTTTTTCAATGCTGGACAGTTTTCAAACATCCCTAACTTTTGAACCGTAGCTCCATTTTCAGTGATTCAAATTTCTAAATCTTTGTCTCGACGATATCTATCTGTTGGTACTGGTTTTGTTTACTTTAAACTACTTTGCTTTGTCGACTTTATTTAGACACGTTTTTCGTTCCGCGGTTTAGTCGTTTTCGAGTTTTCCGACGCGCGACGACGCCGAGAATTTCCGGATCATTTGAGACCCGTCTTCGAAGGCAAGCTAAACCCTTTCTATGACAGGTCCCACAATGTTTGGTTGTTTATTTGCTATTGCCATGTTGTGTGTATATATTTATCTGTGTACTGTTATATTTATACATGCATGTTTATTGTTTGTGCTTAATATGATACATGTAATATTGCTCCTGTCGCTTTGTTCATCATACTGCCTGATCTATTTGACTCACTGACTGATCTAACTCGCTGACTTATTTAACTCGCTAACTTATTTACATTGTGTTATTTATTATGTGCTAACCCCACCATTCTTTAGACATTGGACTGGGGGTACCGTCGCCGTCGATGTAATGGTGGATATTAAAAACCAACTAAAGACGACACGAGGTGATTCTGGCACCCCCGCCGCGAATGCCCAGTCGGTTTAATCGGACTTTGTTTGTTCCTGTTGTGTGATATATTGTGCCTGTTAATAAACAACTAAATACGACACAAGGTGATTCCGGCACCCCCGCCGCGAATGCCTGGTCGGTTTAACTTGACTCTATTTACCTCCTGTTATGTTATATATATATCTATCTTGTTATTGATATGTGATATATATTGTGATGATCATGTGGAACTTTTTTGCTATCACCCTGACATTGTTTTGTTGATGCATTTGGAAACTCTGATTTTGCATTCATTGTTGTGGAAACATATTTTGGAAAGATCTTGATGAATTTGACTAAGAACTTAATCACCTCCCTCAACTAGATTGAGTCAGCGGTGCCATTCACCAAACCTTATTGCTCACTCACGCGTCGTCTGAAATGGGCGGACCTAGCTTAGTAACATTATCGGGATCCCCTTTGATGTCACCCCTTGGTGAGTCTAGTCGGTTACCTGTGTGGTCGGGGCTAGTCTTGTGATGGTTCCGGAGCTAGGCGTCGCTCATAGGTTGGGGACGTGCCGGAATTTTAGTTCAGCCTAAGACAAGGTCCGTAGGGCATGTCAGTGACTATATGGGGCGTCTTGGTTTTGTGGACCGTTGGGGAGTGTGGAGTTATACTTGCCGCCAGGAATGGTTTAGTACTTAGGTACCGGCGGGATTTCTTTACACTCCAGCGTGTGTGTTGTTGCAACCTCTCGAGAGTGTATCTAGATACTAGCCTAGTCCCCAGGTCACGGGACAAGTTTGGGTCGAGTCACACTTAGAGTCGGTCTTGTCACGGGGAAAACTTTACAAATGAACTTGAAACAGGTTGTTGAGACAGGTTGTGAGAATCGTGTAGTCTAATTGTTGCGCCAGAGTTGGCGAGGGGCCGGAGTGCCCGGAATTCTGAACTTACCCGTGTGAACTATGCATTTTGGACACCGTCCCCCGGTGTCAATATTTAAGTCCAACCTTTAAGATTGGACTCGTTCTTGTCACGTTACTTTCTGAACATATGCCATGCTAGATTTTGAACTTATGCCATGCTTGATTGTTGACACCCTTTGATTGTTCATGCCATGTTGTTTGCAATGACATGCTACTATTATGTTGTTCTGCTTAGCTTAGACTCTTGCCATGTCGAAGGATATTTTATTTACGAATAACTTGTTGCATGTTTCCTTGCTGCATGATTGTTGAATTGTTTATAGTGGGGGACTACCTCTTGCTGAGTACATACGTAATATACTCACGGGCCTTGTGATTGTGGCCAGATGTCGGCGAGGATTCATCTTCCACCTTAGCGAGGAGATGGAGCAAGAGCGTGCGTGCTAGGAATCCGCAGTCCAGCCAGATGCCCGTGGGAATGGAGTCGCTACAAGCCGTTGCCTCAATTCTTCTTCCGCTGCCAATTAAACTCTGACCTGTGCCATGCTTGGCTCGATATTCTGTCGTGCCTCGATGGCCTTGTAAACCCTTTTGTAGCACTGATACGTCCAAAACGTATCTACTTTCCCGAACACTTTTGCTATTGTTTTACCTCTAATTTGTGTGTTTTGAATGAAACTAACACGGGCTAACGCTGTTTTCAGCAGAATTACCCTGGTGTCTCGTTTTTGTGCAGAAATATCAACTTTATGGAAAAACCCCGAAAAACACCTGGGAGTCGTTTTCTCACCCGAAGAGTCCAGGAACCACGAAGATCAAACGGAGGGGAGCGACGAGGCCGCGTCACCCCCTGCCCGCGCGGCAAGGACTTGGCCGCGCGAGGACCAGGTGGGACCGCCTCGGTCGCCTCCTCGCGACCCCCTCTCGGTTATAAGACCCTCCTGACCTAAAAACGCACGGGGGGTATCCACTTTCGCCAGAAACATCTCCGTACGCCGCCGCCACCGCGAACCCTAGTTCGGGGACCAGAAGTCTCTGTTCCGGCACCCTGCCGGGACGGGGAATCGAAGGGGATCATCGCCATCGTCATCGCCAACGCCTCTCCATCAACCATCCATGTTTCCCCCATCCATGTGTGAGTAATCCACCGCTGTAGGCTTGAGGGGATGGTAGGGATTGGATGAGATCATTCATGTAATAGCTGTAATATCGGTAGGGCATGGTGCCTAGTATCCGTTATCAGTGTTTTACGTCATTGTTGCAACTTGTTATGCTTAATGCTTGACACTAGGGCCCGAGTGCCATGATTTCAGATCTGAACATGTTATTGTATCATGAGGATAATTATTGTTTTAGATCATATCTATGAGTTGTATACACATATTATTGTCCGGAACCGATGGTCCCAAAGTGACAGCAATTGGGTTAACCGGAGGGAATGGTTGTGATGTGAGGATTACATGTGTTCACGGAATGTTAATGCTTTGCTCCGGTACTTTATTAAAAGGAGTACCTTAATTGCCAGTAGTTTCCCTAGAGGCCCCGCTGCAAACGGGCTGGCAGGACAAAAGATGATGTGCAAGTTTCTCATTGCGAGCACGCACAACTAAATTGGAATACATGCTTATGATTAGTTAATACTTGGATGCTTTATATTATTTATCTGCAAATGCCTATGCTATGATATTACATGAATTATCTTATCCATGCAACGCCCGTTAATCCGTCCCTATGCCTACAGTATTTTAATCCTGCTGTCTACCGTAATCACAATCGCTGTCTTAATTCTACTGCTGCTATTATTTCACTACTGTCTCTGCTATAAAACTGTTGCTACTGATAATCTGTCTCGAGCAAGTCTATTCACAGGTGCAGCTGATCTGACAAATCATCTGTTAAAGCTTATAAATATTATTTGGCTCCCCTTGTGTCGAATCAATAAATTTGGGTTTTACTTCCCTCGAAGACTGTTGCGATCCCCTATACTTGTGGGTCATCAAGACTATTTTCTGGCGCCATTGCCGGGGAGCGTAGCTTTATTTATAAGCCCAGCTGAGTGTGATATTGTTCGCTGGAATTTATTCATCATGAGAAAACCTGCTGATAAGAAGTTTTCCATACTGCCATCCACTACAAGAAAAGGTACGACTCTGAGTACCTCTGCTGCTCTTGACTCTCCAACTGTGATGAGTAAGTTTGTTACACCACCACAACCTGCACGTTCTGTTACTACTGCTGAATCTGAAATTACTTATGATGATGCTTCTACTGCTCTTGATGAAACTGGTTCATTAGGTCCCTTTTTAGATGCTACTATTGCTAAATCTAAACAAATTGAAAATGCTGAAATTCCTGATGAAAATGCTGAAACACCTGTTAATTCACCTGAATTTACACGTGATACTTATGATGAGCGTGATGATATGTATGTGGATCTTGATGATGCTCTTGTTGAAGAAATTAATGCTATTAAAGATGCTAGTGCTATTAAAAATCTTGTTGAAAAACGTGATGTTAGATATAAATTATCTCCTGATGCTAAGTTTGCTACATCTCCTATAAACATTAAAGATAAAGTTTATGATTTCTCTCTTGATTTGGCTCATATAGCTATTGTTGAAAGAGAACCTTTTTGTGGAACTGAAAATGAAAGTGATGTAGAACACATGAATGTATTGTCTGATTTAAGTGGAATATTTGCCGGGGACATTAAAAGACGCACTTACTTTGTTGCTAAAATATTTCCTTTTTCATTAAAAGGAGAAGCTAAAACCTGGTATAATAATTTGTCTCCTGGTTCCATCACTAGTCCTAAGGGTTTGCTTGATGCTTTCTTTCAAAAATATTTTCCTCCTAGTGCTCAACATGATGCTTTGTTAAGAATCTATAATTTTAATCAAGATGAAGATGAGAAATTGCCTAAAGCTTGGACACGCTTTTGTTCCATTTTAAGAGGCCAGCCGAACCATGATTTGGAGAAAAATGATCTACTTGATATATTTTATAGTGGACTAACTGCTGAATCTAGGACATACCTGGATAGTTTTGCTAGTTGTGTTTTCAGGAAAAGGACTCCCGAAGAGGCTGAGGAATTATTAGCCATGATATGCAAGAATAATGATGATTGGGATATTCCTGAACCTACTCCAACACCACCACCAACACCGAAGAAGGGAGGTATGATTGAATTAAATGAAGAAACGATGAAGGAAGCTAAAAGATCTCTTAAGGAGAGTGGTATTAAATCTGAAGATGTGAAGTATTTACCTCCTATTGAAGAATTATGTAAGCCAATTCCTCCTTCAACCGTAATTGAGGTACACTCTCTCCAAAGGTTTGATGATGGAGATATCCCTTACTCTAAACCTCCTGCTCAATGCTTAGATGAATTTGATACTTTTATTACTAAGCAATGCAATTTTAATATGAGAATAGAGAATCATTTAATGGAAAATTCTCGTGCTATTAGTGATTTGCATGATATTGTTGATAGAACTTCTAATGATGTTAAAGTGCTCATTAAACACTTTCATATGGTTCAAACTCAAATAGATCAACTCACTAAAGTGCAAAAAGAATTGCTAGCGAATGCTTCTATAGCTAAAGAAAAACTTGTTTGTGAAGTAACAACTAGAGGTGGTAAATCTACTCAAGACCCTTTGTATCCTGAAGGACACTATAAAAGAATTGAACAAGATTCTCAATGAGTTAATGAACCTAGTACTCCTTCTAGGAAAAAGAAAAAGAAACATAAAACTGTTGTAGAATCCTCTGAACCTGTTAATGATCCTAATAGTATATCTGTTTCTGATGCTGAAACTGAAAGTGGTAATGAATACAACAATGATGATGCTAATAACAATGATAATGATAAAAATGCTAATTCGGATAGAGAAGAATTAGAGGAGGAACCTGAAAAGCATGTTAAAAATAAAAGGTACACTAAAGAAGATTTTATTGCTAAGAAACATGGTAATGAAAGAGAACCTTGAGTCCAAAAACCAATACCTTTTCCTGCTAAGAAACTTAAAACAAAAGAGGAAGAACATATAATAAATTTTGTGATTGGATGAAACCATTGTTCTTGCAAATTCCTTTGACTGATGCTATTAAGTTGCCTCCTTATTCTAAATATATGAAAGATATTGTGACTAACAAAAGGAAAATTCCTAATGAGGAAATATCTACTATGCTCGCTAATTACTCTTTTAATGGCAAAGTTCCAAAGAAGCTGGGTGATCCAGGTATTCCAACTATTCCTTGCTCTATCAAAAATAATTATGTTAAAACTGCTCTATGTAACTTGGGAGCTGGAGTAAGTGTTATGCCTTTCTCTCTTTACAAGAGACTTTACCTTGATAAATTGATACCTACCGATATATCTTTGCAAATGGCTGATAAATCTACTGCTATTCCTGTTGGAATTTGTGAGGATGTTCCTGTTCAAATAACTACCAATTGTTTAATTATGACTGACTTTGTTGTTCTTGAAATGTATGATGATGATAATATGTCTATTATTCTTGGAAGACCTTTTCTAAATACTGCAGGGGCTGTTATTGATTGCAATAAAGGAAAAGTTACTTTTAATGTTCATGACAAGGAGCATACTGTTTATTTTCCCAAGAAAGTTGATAAAATGCCTGGAGTTAATACAATTACCAATTTGAGATCTATTAGAGTGGGAAGTATTGATTGCCCATATAAAGAAGAATACAAAACTCTCATGATTGGATCCATACCAATTCAATATAAGGTAACATGAGTGTCTCATATAGTTTAAAATCTTTTATGTCATATAAAATTCATTTGGTGGCAAGACTTGATCAACCTTATTAACAAGTGCATTTTAAATGCATAAAGAAGCTAAACAATTTTCTTTCTCTCATTCTTGTTTTACCTACTGTAATGTTATTTAGTTTGCAATGTTTAGTTGAATTTGTTGTTAGAAAATAATTTTTCAATATTGAATTTAATAATGCAAAATACCAGAAAATGAAAAAAAAAGTTTCTCAGAAAATTAAAAATTTTATATCAAAAATCATATTTTCGAGGAGGGACCTGGAAGTGCCAGAGAGCAACCAGGGAGGCCCACCGGGCCACCTCACCACATGGTGGCGCTGCAGCCTCCAGGCCGCGCCAGCACATGGTGTGGGGCCCACAGGCCCCCCCCCCCCCCCCCCCCCACTTGCTCTCTCTCCTTCCCCTGCCTTCCTCTTACCCGAAAAATCACTTTTGGATAGCTCAAACTCGTGTTCTTGCTGCTCATTTCCTATGATTTCGATCTCCACATTCAGCCAATTTCTGTTGCTGAAATTTGGTGCATCTACTCTCCGGTATGTGACTCCTCCGAATATCCAAGTAGAATTTTGTTTAGTGGTGTATATATGAAGTATTTTGCTGCTGTAGATATCTTGTTTAGTGAGTTTGAATGCTTGTTCTAAGTTGAAATAACTAGTTTTGATGCATGCTTAAGCCTCTAGTAAGTCACTATAGTAGTTTCCCTTCATTTAGTTGGCTAAGAATCGATTTTTATGATGTTTGTCAAAAATTTCAGAAAAGGAAGATGCATAACCATGACTTTGATGACATGTTTGAGGAAGATTTCCAGAGGAGGACAAGGCCTCCAAGGGCTGCCACTCGTGTTAGGCAATCCTACAACGAGGAAATCCTAGCACCAACATTTGGAGATGAGCGAGATGCGGGAGTTCCAAACTCCGCGTCCCGCCCATGTAATGATTTCCTTCATGTTGCAGGTTTACTTGAGAACTTCCTAACTCTTGTGGAGATTGTAGGCTTGACCTCCTACACGATGGATGAGAGGCCTCAATACTATGGGCTCACCAAGACTTTTTCTGAGTCTTTCACTTTTAACTCCAAGTCTTATGGGAAAGCCATTTCTTTCAAGATATATGATAGGCCTGTTAGCTTAGCTTTGCAGGAATTTTGTGAGGTGATAGGTCAGCGGACGTGGGGACATCGATGAGGATTGCTGGGAACCCACCGGAGTTGGCACAAACCTACCAGGAGGTGACCTACGAAGATACCCGCTCCGCACAACGCGGCAAGATAAGGAACATCCAATTCCCCGCTATCAAGTATTTTGCTTACTACATTGCCACTAGTGTGCTTGGTAGGGAAAACACTAGTAATGTTTCTAACTTGCAGCTTGCATTTCTTACGGGTGCACTTAAGGGTGAATTCCCGTATAACCTTGGTACTTTGATTGCTCGCCGTTTAGCTGCTAGGGGCCCCATTTTTGGAGGTATTATTGCCTCACGCATTGTTGAATATTTGGGGCTGTATATTGATCCTAATGATACACAACTTGCTCCTTGTTATCTTGACCTTGCTGCAATGAAAGGTCATCAATTTGTCACTAACAGCTCCACTTTGGAGAACATTGTGTTTAGGGTCGTTTTTGCTAACGGTCGTGAAAAGGAAGTCCCTTTGCCACAACCTTCTTTGTTCAGTCTTGACAGGAGACCGTGGTCGTACTCGATGGCGGAGTTGGATGAGCAGTTGAGCACGCTGGGTTTTCACCAAGCGCACCGCGTGCAGGAGCCACCGGAGGAGGATTACACCGGATACCACGCCGGCGCGTCCTCGAGCTCATACTACGGGGAAAGCTCTTCCACCTACCCCCGCGGCACCGACGGATGGGGACATTGGGGCTGATCTCCACTTAGGCCAAAAGCCTAAGCTTGGGGGGAGGTATACCGATAGCACACTCATCTACATATCATTGCCATTCGGTACTTTGTATATCAATGTTTCGTTGTAGTTTTCTTTCTTTCTCTCATTTGTTCATGCTTTGTTTGCTTTCCATAAACCCAAAAACACCAAAAAGATTTTTGTTATCTCTCTTGCTGGTTTGTTTTAGTATCTAGTATTAATATGCCTAGTATTTATTTCAGTTCAATATGCAAAAACACAAAAATATTTTGCTTTGTTGTGTGCTGTTTCGCGCAGGGACAGATTTCTGCTGTCCACCGTTTAAATCATAACTCTTCATAGAAATATCGGAATGACCTGAAATTTCGTGTGCATGTTCCTCAGATGTGTACTCAACTTTCATTAGTTTTGAGTTTTCTGATCTGGGCATGTTAAGGCCCTCGAAAAAAATTCGTCTTTGCTGGCTGTTCTGTTTTTAGTTACTAAATCCGAAAACCCAAAAATATTTGTTGTTTCTCTTTGGTTTTGTATTGTTTGTTTCAGAGGTCATTACCTTCGGTTACTCCATGGAGCTTGGTTATTATTTCATATCTTTCAAGCACACAAGTGATAAGGCAATTATGATGATCTATGACAATTCGAGTTGGGTAAGAGGCTGGTAATGAACTATATTTGTTTCTCATTTTTGTACATATACTCATTCATGTGAGCATGCTTAGATGGTTCGCATAAGGTATATGTCGATTGGTGGATGCTTAATAGTTCGTGTTCTCTTATGATCCTTTCCAATTTATTTATGATGGATGTCATGTTTCTATGGATATTTGCTTGCATTGTTTTGCTCATAATAGAATATGACATTGTGGTATCCTCCTCTGAATAATTCATTTGAATTGACTTGGCACATGTTTACACATGTTATGACTGAAAACAAAAAGTCAATTAAGCCTTGATGACATATTTTGCCTCAGAGTTCTAGTATCATTTTTATGCCTCCGTTAATTTTATTTCGTCGCAAGCATGATTATGACGGTTATTGCTCTCTTGAATTGTCGCTTTCCCATCTTTTGCTAGCCTCCACTTGTACTAAGCTGAAAATGCTTGTGCTTCCAAACCCCTGAAAACCAAGTTATTCCAAAGAGTCCACCATAAACACCTATGCATGGCAATTTTGAACCATTCAAGTAAATTTGCATGTGCTATCTTTAAAACCTTCAAACACTTCTCAATTTGTGCCACTGTTTTGAGCTCATGAGGAAGTAGTAGTTGGGCTTGTTATCTTCCATACTAATTAAATAATTGACTTGCATGCTACATCTGCTCGTCACTAATTTTGCAAAGGGCTGGTTAGACCATTGCAATATCAAAAAGGATTTGAGAAAATAAAAAATAGGCACTCCTCCATGGTTTGAGATTGTTTGGTGGGCAACCGAGAATTGGGTTAGCCATGGTTATGTTAGCAAGGTTGGGAGGAGTGTCAAGCTATCAAAATAAATGAATATAAAGATGCATATTATAAATGCTTTGTTTTAAAAATAATTCGGAACCGCTCTCAACTTGCTTAGTATGGAAGATAACAAGAACTCTATTGCTATTCGTTGACCAAAAACCACCACTCAAAAATAATTTTACCTCTGTTTTCATAATGATAAGAAGCTCTAGCACATGTTAAATCCCTGCTTCACTCAATGAAGGGCATATCTTTTACTTTATTGTTGAGTCACCATCCTTTTTTTAGCACCTTCTTGAGAGCATAATTGTCATTCTTAGTGTAATGTGCTTGTCCCTTAATATGTTAACTACGGTGTAATCTTGATGCTTTTATCTTTGATATCTTTATCTCTAGTCTTCCCTTGAAACTCAGAGGTGCCTGGGCATTTATGTTTTGCTGTTCCATTCGGGCAAGCGAGATACCACTTTATCATACTTTCTTATGAGCCTTGCAATCCTGTGAATTGATATGTTTCATGTTATTTATCATCGGTACAATTGGCATCTTTTCATGGTTTACATAACTATTGGGTGACACCGTTTATATATGTCTTGTTATGAATAGTCTAAGCATTTGTCCTCATAATGAGAATAATTACATCACATGAGCAAATGAGTTCGTGAAAGTTCTTTTATCGCACTCAGTTGTTAACTGAATTGCTTGAGGACAAGCAATAAGCTAATCTTGGGGGAGTTGATACGTCCAAAACGTATCTACTTTACCGAACACTTTTGCTATTGTTTTACCTCTAATTTGTGTGTTTTGAATCCAACTAACACGGGCTAACGCTGTTTTCAGCAGAATTACCCTGGTGTCTCGTTTTTGTGCAGAAATATCAACTTTATGGAAAACCCCCGAAAAACACCTGGGAGTCGTTTTCTCACCCGAAGAGTCCAGGAACCACGAAGATCAAACGGAGGGGAGCGACGAGGCCGCGTCACCCCCTGCCCGCGCGGCAAGGACTTGGCCGCGCGAGGACCAGGTGGGACCGCCTCGGTCGCCTCCTCGCGACCCCCTCTCGGCTATAAGACCCTGCTGACCTAAAAACGCACGGGGGGTATCCACTTTCGCCAGAAACATCTCCGTACGCCGCCGCCACCGCGAACCCTAGTTCGGGGACCAGAAGTCTCTGTTCCGGCACCCTGCCGGGACGGGGAATCGAAGGGGATCATCGCCATCGTCATCGCCAACGCCTCTCCATCAACCATCCATGTTTCCCCCATCCATGTGTGAGTAATCCACCGCTGTAGGCTTAAGGGGATGGTAGGGATTGGATGAGATCATTCATGTAATAGCTGTAATATCGTTAGGGCATGGTGCCTAGTATCCGTTATCGGTGTTTTACGTCATTGTTGCAACTTGTTATGCTTAATGCTTGACACTAGGCCCCGAGTGCCATGATTTCAGATCTAAACATGTTATTGTATCATGAGGATAATTATTGTTTTAGATCATATCTATGAGTTGTATACACATATTATTGTCGGGAACCGATGGCCCCAAAGTAACAGCAATTGGGATAACCGGAGGGAATGGCTGTGATGTGAGGATTACATGTGTTCACGGAATGTTAATGCTTTGCTCTGGTATTTTATTAAAAGGAGTACCTTAATTGCCAGTAGTTTCCCTAGAGGCCCCGCTGCAAACGGGCTGGCAGGACAAAAGATGATGTGCAAGTTTCTCATTGCGAGCACGCACAACTAAATTGGAATACATGCTTATGATTAGTTAATACTTGGATGCTTTATATTATTTATCTGCAAATGCCTATGCTATGATATTACATGAATTATCTTATGCATGCAACGCCCCTACATCCGTCCCTATGCCTACAGTATTTTAATCCTGCTGTCTACAGTAATCACAATCGATGTCTTAATTCTACTGCTGCTATTATTTCACTACTGTCTCTGCTATAAAACTATTGCTACTGATAATCTGTCTCGAGCAAGTCTATTCACAGGTGCAGCTGATCTGACAAATCATCTGTTAAAGCTTATAAATATTCTTTGGCTCCCCTTGTGTCGAATCAATAAATTTGGGTTTTACTTCTCTCGAAGACTGTTGCGATCAACTATACTTGTGGGTCATCAAGCACTTATGTGCCTGATTGTGTAATGATACCATGTACGTTACACTGTCGCGACGTGCGTCCAGATATCTTGGGCTGGCGCACGGGACGACCGCCTCGCTGGCAAGTTGTGGCAGGGAGGGGTGTTACAGAGTGGTATCAGAGCTCAGAGCCCAGGCTGGCTGTAGACTACCCTAGCATGGAAAGCCCCGCCTTAGCTTGCCCGACAAGGAGCCCGACGGATTCAACCCGCCCCCTCCTAACCGGAATGGCTCATGTCGGTTCACAGTAAGGTACAGTAGGATTGGTCCCCTTTCCTGTGTGAGGCCACCCGGTTTCTTCCATGAGAAGGAATCGACACAACCCAGTCTATAAGGAACCCAGTCCTAGCTGCCATTTGTCCCCACCCTCGTCTGCTAACCTTGACAACCCAACTCTCTCGAATAGATCCCGCTGAGAAATCTCGCCCTCATGTATCGTCCTAGTCCCAATGCCCCGGGTAGACCGACGGCGACCCCCATTGTCGTCCTAGAAACCACTGCCGAAGCTCAACTCGGCTTCACACAGATGCTTGTGAGCGCCGTCTGTGACCTTCTTGGCAACCCTGCCCGCCCTTGGTATGTCGTGTTTGGGAGCTCAACCCCGTTTCCTACCGGCGAGTTTCGAGCAGACGTGCATGTCAGCCCGTGCCCTTCAGGCACAGATCAGCCCCACGTGATCCACGGTAGGTACATGCCTACGCCTAACCAAGCCATCCATGTAGCAGCTTGGGAAGGCCTCGCCTGTCTCCGACACTTGGAACCCGCAATGGCGAAAAGTCGAGCCTTCCAGTTTTTCCCAGCTAGATCTCGATCTCGTGAGGATGCGGAGACTACTTCAGCCCGACTCCACGGAGAAGCCGATCCCGCCGCGCAACCTTATCTGTGCTAACTCCCTCAACCGCGTGCAAGCTCAGAGTCAGGGACTCTTCTTCTCGGAAGTACGCGAGGCCGCTCATGTGATTCCGCACCACGCAGAAGATGGAGACGTAGACACCACCCTTCGGCTCGGTCGCGCTCCACCAGCTGCAAGAGACCGTCAAGCGTAGTAGAACCCGCGTATAGTTAGCCTGAGTGGCACTTGTGTGCTGACAGGTGAGAGTCAGCGAGGTTGCTTGTTTTCTCTTGTGTGGCTTGTGTGAATCAGTTTGTTGTCTGCGCTTAGTTATCGTCTAATTAGCCCGGGTAAAACTTTTGTCCTAATCCTTTTTCTAGTGAGTATGGTTGAAATGATTATGCCATACTTCTGAAAATATTTTGAGATAGCCCTATCTCACGGTCTGTGCGAGCCAATTATTGGTGGCACAAATATTTTCTTCTAAAAAGAAAATTATGTTATTTTTCAAAACCCGGGTATGTATAAAAATAAATATACCACCTTTCTAAAATAAAGAACCTAAACTTGGAATATAATTAGTGTATTTCTAAGCTTATAATTTTCCAAAACTATAGTAAATGGTTGCCCATGATAGATCATTGGTTGTTGGTTGTTAGTTTGCTTGTAGATCTTGTTTGATTTTACCGTGTTGTGTTGATGACCGAAACCTTAGATTTGATTTTGTAACGTGCAAGTAGATCCCGTTTTAGCGATATAAAAATCTTTTGAGTGTAATTATTTTGGTACTAAAATATTATTATTTTCGTAGAAAAGTTTTGACTCGAGCGTATTCGATGACTTAAAATTCTTACCCGTAAAACCTTCTTAATCTCGAGGACGAGATTCTTCTTAAGGGGGGGAGTTTTGTAACGCACCGAGAATTTAGACCGAATTTTAAATTATTTTTGGACGCCGGAAAACTTTTTCTAATTTTAACAAACGTTTTCTATAATCTTTCAAGACGATTCGATTTAGGATTTTTTCTCTCGTTAAATACCGGAGGACTCGCCTAGACGACCCGCTTAGAAACTTTTCATACGCCGGTACAAAATATCAATTTCAAAAGTAGACTGTTAAATGTCGGTTTCGATCCCAATTTATTTCGGCAACTTAGCAGTCTCCGAAAATTCTCATATTTCAGAGAATTGCATATTTCTGCATTTCCTACACTTTTTCAGTTGAACCCAAATCTATTTGAGCAATTTTTGACCTACTTCATTTGTAAGCCAAACACCGATGTCGGTACTATTTTGCAAAACCCTTCTCCACACCTCCAAACAAGCTCAAACTCCATAGACACTCTCCTTACACCCAGCATACACTGTGGTATTTATTTGAGATTTTTTTTGAGTTGAGTAAAACTCCTGTCCTTCTGTCGAACACCTTCTGTGCGTGTCGTTTTTGAAAAACTTTGTTTTACCAAGTGTATCATTCGAGCATGAGACTGGTTCAGTGGCGTGGGAATTCTCCTTAGAAACCCCTAGGTACCCTCCGTTTTGCATTTGGTGCTCCGAGCCTCCGGAAAATTGTCGATGTCGCTCGCGTTCCACCGGGACGTTCGGGGCGCACACTTCGACATTGCCCAAATCCCACTTAGCACTAAACTCCGTGTCGGGGGGGCTACCCCCGGGTAGGGTAAAGTTATGGTAAAAGCTACGTCCAAGACGGAACCGACATACTTGCTGACCGACATATGCCCGGGTCGGAAGGGACCGGGATATGATATTGGTGCAGCCCGACATACTCTAACCGACTTAATCATATTTTACCCGACATATCTATGTCGGTATGCATTGTGTTATTCTGATGTGCAGGAAGAACGGTTTATGAAGGGTAATCCGGCATAACCATGCCGGGTCTCGGGAGAAGCAGATTATCCGGCATACCCACGCCGGGTTGAGAGGTGGAATCCGGCATATCCATGCCGGCTTGCCCAGGAGAGGAGTCGCCAAGTTATCCGGCATATCCATGCCGGGTTATGCGGAGAAGATGCCATGCCAGGCGCTACAGGACAAAGGACAGACAAGGCATGCCAAGCCCATCCCCTGATGTGACTATAGTACAACTCATGATGCAGTGAATAGTGTTGACAAGACCCCAGTAGTCAAATCATGAACAGTGCATGTATAGTGTCATGTGGGCCCCCCTTGTTCCCTGGGCTCCCTCTATATAAGGAGCACCAGGGGGAGAGACCAAGAGAGAGCCACGCCACCCCCGCAGCCTCATTTTCCCCCTTTGCCTTTGCTCTCCAAGACCTCTTAGAGGCATCCTTTGCCCAGCTCACGGAGACTTTTGTAACACACGTATACTAAGGAAAAATACACCAATAGGTTAGATGCTGCAGTAGGGGTTTTATCTCCTCACGAGAGCCCCGAAGCAGGGTAAATCCCCGTGTCCGCGTGTTCATCTGTGTGTGCTTCTTAGCGCGCTATCCCTCCCCGAATCCTCTAGCGTCCATCCGGCCCCACAATTAGCCTACCCGTAGGCATCTGTCTGTTCACCACGACGACACTCCGGCCTAACCCTCCTTCACCAGTGCACCACGTGCTACTTTGTGCACCCAGCACCACAGCCACACCTCCCCTCCTTCTTATCTCCTCCCTGTAGAGAGGAAAACGTCATGGATGACCTCAATGGTCATCAATGGCATCCACCTAACTCTCCTCCCCTCCCTCTATAAAGGCCACCCCAGAGCAGCCCAAACCAAACCCTAGCCATCCCACCCCGTTCCTCCCCCTTCCCACTCTCCCCTCGGTGCAATAAGTGAGAAAAACCACACCCAATACTTGCCCACCATGGCCGAAGCTTGGACGAGCTCGTGGGAGGCCATGCCCTCGCCCGGCCTCGCACTTGGCGACCATGGGGAGCCTCCCCGACCCGTCCCCGCCTTCCTCCGCCCTCCCGGCGTCGCCCTTAGCCGTCCCCGACCGGCCACTGCACGTTCTGTGTGTGGAGCTCGGGAGGTTGAAGAGGATCGATTCGTTTTTCTGTTTTTTTTTCCTTCGTTTGCTCTCTTCCTGCTTGCAGCCCAGCAACTGCAGCAGCGCAGCCGGCCTGCCAGCGGCCCGCCCAGGCGCTGGCGCAGAGCGCGAGCAGGCGCGGCCTCGGCCCAGTCGCGGCCCGTTTCGCGCGGCCGACGTGGCCCGTTCTGTTTTTTTCGCGCGTCTGTTTTTTTCAATGCTGGACAGTTTTCAAACATCCGTAACTTTTTGAACTGTAGCTCCGTTTTCAGTGATTCAAATTTCTAAATCTTTGTCTCGACGATATCTACCCGTTGGTACTGGTTTTGTTTACTTTAAACTACTTTGCTTTTTCGACTTTATTTAGACACGTTGTTTTTCGTTCCGCGGCTTAGTCGTTTTCGAGTTTTCCGACGCGTGACGACGCCGAGACTTTCCGGATCATTTGAGACCCGTCTTCGAAGGCAAGCTAAACCCTTGCTATGAACCGTCCCGCAATGTTTGGTTGTTTATTTGCTATTGCCATGTTGTGTTTATATATTTGTCTGTGTACTGTTATATTTATACATGCATGTTTATTGTTTGTGCTTAATATGATACATGTAATATTGCTCATGTCGCTTTGTACATCATACTGCCTGATCTATTTGACTCACTGACTGATCTAACTCGCTGACTTATTTAACTCGCTAACTTATTTACATTGTGTTATTTATTATGTGCTAACCCCACCATTCTTGAGACATTGGACTGGGGGTACCGCCGCCGTCGATGGAATGGTGGATATTAACAACCAACTAAATACGACACGAGGTGATTCCGGCACCCCCGCCGCGAATGCCCGGTCGGTTTAATCGGACCTTGTTTGTTCCTGTTGTGTGATATATTGTGCCTGTTAATAACCAACTAAAGACGACACGAGGTGATTCCGGCACCCCGCCGCGAATGCCCGGTCGGTTTAACTTGAATTTATTTACCTCCTGTTATGTTATATATATATCTATCTTGTTATTGATATGTGATATATATTGTGATGATCATGTGGAACTTTTTTGCTATCACCCTGACATTGTTTTGTTGATACATTTGGAAACTCTGGTTTTGCATTCATTGTTGTGGAAACATATTTTGGAAAGATCTTGATGAACTTGACTAAAAACTTAATCACCTCCCTCGATTAGATTGAGTCAGCGGTGCCATTCACCAAACCTTAATGCTCAGTCACGCGTCGTCTGAAATGGGCGGACCTAGCTTAGTAGCATTATCGGGATCCCCTTTGATGTCACCCCTTGGTGAGTCTAGTCGGTTACCTGTGTGGTCGGGGCTAGTCTTGTGATGGTTCCGGAGTTAGGCGTCGCTCATAGGTTGGGGACGTGCCGGAATTTTAGTTCAGGCTAAGACAAGGCCCGTAGGGCATGTCGGTGACTATACAGGGGGCGTCTTGGTTTTGTGGACCGTTGGGTAGTGTGGAGTTATACTTACCGCCAGGAATGGTTTAGTACTTAGGTACCGGCGGGATTTCTTTACACTCCAGCGTGTGTGTTGTTGCAACCTCTCGAGAGTGTATCTAGATACTAGCCTAGTCCCCAGGTCACGGGACAAGTTTGGGTCGAGTCACACTTAGAGTCGGTCTTGTCACGGGGAAAACTTTACAAATGAACTTGAAACAGGTTGTTGAGACAGGTTGTGAGACTCATGGAGTCTAATTGTTGCGCCAGAGTTGGCGAGGGGCCGGAGTGCACGGAATTGTGAACTTACCCGTGTGAACTATGCATTTTGGACACCGCCCCTCGGTGTCGATATTTAAGTCCAACCGTTAAGATTGGACTCGTTCTTGCCATGTTACTTTCTGAACATATGCCATGCTAGATTCTGAACTTATGCCATGCTTGATTATTGACACCTTTTGATTGTTCATGCCATGTTGTTTGCAATGCCATGCTACTAGACTCTTGCCATGTCGTAGGATATTTTATTTACGAATAACTTGTCGCATGTTTGCTTGCTGCATGATTGTTGGATTGTTTGTAGTGTCGGACTACCTCTTGCTGAGTACATACGTAGTGTACTCACGGGCCTTGTGATTGTGGCCAGATGTCAGTGAGGATTAATCTTCCACCTTAGCGAGTAGATGGAGCAAGAGCGTGCGTGCTAGGAATCCGTAGTCCAGCCAGATGCCCGTGAGAATGGAGTCGCTCCAAGTCGTTGTCTTAATTCTTTTTCCGCTGCCAGTTAAACTCTAACCTGTGCCATGCTTGGCTCGATATTCTGTCGTGACTCGATGGCCTTGTAAACCCTTTTGTAACACTTATGTGCCTGATTGTGTAATGATACCATGTATGTTACACTGTCGCGACGTGCGGCCAGATATATTGGGCTGGCGCACGGGACGACCGACTCGCTGGCAAGTTGTGACAGGGAGGGGTGTTACACTGTCTATGTCAACTATTAAGGCACAGATGAATGTTGCCCATGTACTGTTTTTAATTAGGTGAAGAAGTCGTTTGAGTGTTATCTTCTTCTCCTCTGTGTGTTTTAGTTCTTCATACAGTTCAGTGAGATCATCTCGATGTATGAAATGAACTCATTTCTTTCACAGGAAGAACCATTAGGGGTCGCCCCCGTCAAACGAATCCGTTCGGGGTAATATCGTTGCGCTGTCTGCTGGCATAGCTTACGACCGATATTCATGGTACGAATGAGTAGCATATCACCAATGCCGGTCAGCTGCACCAGGAGTTTTCTTTGGTCATCTAGGCCTTTAAGTGTATCATAGAATGCCCTTTGAGAGCATACCTGCGTACCCTGCAGATTGACGAGTGAAATAGCGGTTCAAGAAAAAATATTTGAGAAGTAATTACTGAAAAATAATAGTACCATCTGACAGTATTTAATGAAATCTTGATGCAGTGTCACGGGGAAATTCCACATGGACATTATATACCAAGTATACTTCTGCAGTGGCACAAGTAATATCTTGTATCTAAAGTGTATGATTACAAAAGTATGGATGATGCACGCGTCCATGTCAATCTAGCAATGAGAATTGAACTATCAGAATAGAAACACTTAATATAATAGTACAATCTATCTTGCTTTGTTATGCTATACTGGTTCGTAGCTAAGTGAGAAAATCGGCTACGTTATTTATAAATTTTGTTGTTGCAGCTAAATAATTTGTTAGTTGCATAGAAAAACTTGAAGACCACTTTTCTATTTTGATTATAGAATAGAGGATTTTCTTTCATGAAAACTAACCACCAATATAAACAACCACAACTAAAATTAAGTATATGATAATTGCCTAGAGAATAACATGATATGATTGAGATAGCCCACACTAATAGTAATAGATAAGTATTCACTAGTAGGAAAATGGCTATCTGTGGCGCATCCATTTCAGCATTATGTGGCGCATGAGCGCTCGCCACTAAAATATAATTCTGTCGCGCATCTGCGGGTGTGCCACGTAAAGACCAAGTTTCTGTGCGCACCCAGCACATCGCGCCACAGAATTATCGCCCGGAACCGATAGTGTCACCCTATATCGCCCGGATTCGACATTGTCACCCTATAGCCCGGAAACGACAGTGTCACCCTAGATCGCCCGAAAACGACACGGTCACCCTATATCGTCCGGAACCGACACTGTTATCCTAGATCGTCCGGAATCGATAGTGTCACCCAAGATCGACCAAAAATGACACTCTCATCCTATATCGTAGGGAAACGACATTGTCACCCTATATCGCCCGAAAATGACACTCTCATCCTAGATCGTCCGGAAACGCCACGTTCACCCTACATCGTCCGGAAACGACGCTCTCACCCTATATCGCCCGGAAACGATAGTGTCACCCTAGATCGCCCGAAAACGACACGGTCATCCTATATCGCCCAGAATCGATACGGTTATCCTAGATCGTCCGGAATCGACACTGTCACCCTATATCGTAGGGAAACGACACTGTCACTCTCATCCTATATCGTCCGGAATCGACACTGTCACCCTATATCGGCCGGATTCGACATTGTCACCCTATATTGCCCAGAAACGACAGTGTCACCCTAGATCGCCCGAAAACGACACGGTCACCCTATATCGCCCCGAATCGACACCGTTATCCTGGATCATCTGGAATCGACACTGTCACCCTATATGACAGTGTCACCCTAGATCGTACGAAAACGACAATGTCACCCTATATCGCCCGGAATCGACACTCTCATACTAGTTTGTTCCAAAATGACAGTGTCACCCTAGATCGCCTGAAAACGACATTAGTTGGTAGCATATCCAGAGAGTGGCGGCGTGCCCGACCAATAATTGGCAGATGTAGTCCCATAACACGGTGTACAAATCGTGGCCCTCCCACCAATGGCGGTGGGAGGCCATGTTGTTTAGCGGTGGTTTTCTGGGCACCGTGGTGGTCGTCGAGCGCAGACATGGCCTCCTAGTCCGTGCTATCCTCCATATACGCGGGGTCCGTCATCTGCTCCGACGTTGGCTGGTGGACAATCGCCCAGAGCTGATCCCTTGTCGAAGTCGGAGGGACGGCGAATCCCATCCCCGACATCACCGCGTTGCCGCTCCTGCTACCTCCACTTCGTCGTTGTGCTGGTGGTGGTTTGGAGTAAGGGGAGAGATGGGAGAAATTGTAATGCGACGGGGAACAGCGTTGCGCGTGCTTTATATGGGACGGCGGGAGGCGAAGTGCGGGAATGCGTCGCGGGAAATTTCGTCTTAAACCGGCGTTGGTTTCTAGGGGGGCTTAACTCCAGCACCGTGAATCGGGAAGACGAGACGCAACGCGTCATGCCGTGTCAGAAAACCGCTAAGCGGTCGTAATAAATTGCGCTAACCGACGGTGTGCCGCTGACTCGGTCTCAGACGTCCGAATCTGACGTGGTGCGCGTTGCCACGGTTGCCTGCACGCGCATTTACGTCCTTGAAAGATGGGCGCGAAACAGGATTGCCCGACACCCAGTTGGGGCGCGATGGCAATATTTGGCCTATTGGACTGAACTCGCCGCCGGGGCATTTTGGTGCCCGCGCCCCCCATAGGCCTATTTGGCGTACCCGATTGTATAATCAGTGTGCGCGGTTGTGCATCGATGCGTGTATGATGCAATTTGTTGAAACTGAGAAGGCTGAAGAAGTATGTGCTAGTGGCCCTGGCAAATTTGTCACTTGCCCTGGCAATGTGCAGTCACATGTGGCTTCACGCGGAACACGGTTTCACACTCTAATACTTTCATGGTGAGAAAACAACCGACGACAGTCCTTGTCGTCCTAGTAGACCTGAAGCCGTGGGAGACTCGCATCTGCTAATCAACGCGCCGGCCTGCTTTATACTCTCACTCTCGTCCCTTTCCCCGACCAGTACCACGCCAACCAACCAGCAATTGCCATAACAAGCACCCGTCTTTCTGCCCACTTCCTGATGTTCTTCCTCTGCTACTGTTCAATGTCGTCCATCCATGTCCATTTGGCTGGCTCGATGTCCTTCGACCTCCACTTCTCCCGCCCCACCGCAAACTTCAGCACCTTGATCGTCTTTGCCGGGGCTGCATCCATCAGTGGCAGCCGGCCAGTGATCGAGCTGACGGAAGCCATATCTAACCAAAGCAAAGCCCACAGCACGTCAGCACCGGCAGAATGACATAGGTGAAAAGAGTGTCGCTCTACTCACAGTGATGCATGTTAGGTTCTCTACCTTTGGAGTTAGTGTCATTGCTAACTACTGTAGCTATTCATACTTCTCGAATATGATTTCAACTTTCAATCTCTTTGTTCTTATGCATCCATGGTGGTACTACTGACTTCTCCATCGAACATATGCATCATGCATCCATGGTGTGTAAGTTGTGTTAGAAGTAAATAAATCATTGTGTTTTCCTCTCCTTGTTTCTTTTCATTCGGACTATGCTATACATGTATTTTCTCCAGGCAAATCACGTGTATGGGCAGATACCTCTACCTTCAAAGCACTAGGATTTGCTGGAAGAATGGAAGGTCGTCTATGTTCTGAAGTTCATATGTGGTTCGTTCATGGAAAGCATTCTGTACTGTTAAAATGATTCTTTGTCTGCACGCCACCTTCTTGTTCTATACACTACACATCATGCATAATGTTATGCAAGTGTATCTACGGAGGACCATTTCTGTAGACATAAGTGAGTTGAATGCAACATGACCTTAATGGCAACTTGCCAGTAAGCTTATGCAAAAAATATTATTATTGATCAATTTTATATTTGTCGAACATTTCCTTTTTGAAGTCAATTTAACTTCAAACATAGATTTTCCGTTGTGGCTACACTAGCACATGTGTGGCAAATCTAGAAGATCAAACTGATGGGGTCGTCTCCATCATCTAGGTGTAATATTACAGTAGATTAGCACTAACAAATACTAAATTAGTAAAGGATTTCGAGAATCTATTGGGTTCATCTTAACCGAGTGCCAGCTCTGCCACCGTCACCTGTTCAAAATAATTGTGTCTTTAGCTTTGATTGTGGTTTATCTGTTGCATCGCCAGTCGATATCAACCACAGATCGTGTAGATTGGCACAATATGGTTCAAGACAGGTTGGAGTCTTCGAAGGACCGACCAATAGAATTGTACACCAAAGTCGGAGATGCACATAAGTGGCACAAAGGCACGTCGTCATGTTTAAGAAAATACCTACACAACAAAGTGTTGATTCATAAGATTGGGCTGCGGCTGTGCGGTCAGGAGGCACCCCAAGGGGCGCTCAGCCTCTAGTGGAAATATCAATCGGCCGTGGAATATCTGAAATATCCTTCTGTGTTCAGCTTGTGTCAGGAATAATATTGTTCATAAGACCTATTTGAAGTAGCAAGCTTATCTTTTAGGTGGGAATAGTTTATGATCGAATTTTAAAGCATTAACCACGTGAGATCCTCCTTTATCTCATCTTGTTATGGCAAACTCATTTGGAAATCCAGGAAAAACTAGGGAAGAAATTGAGTTTCAACAACTTAAGAATTCCTTGAAAAATGTTGTCACTTGCTTGCAAAATTCTATTAAAGCATGCCCTAGTAGAGACAACATAAATCAACATTGTATTAACACTAGGTCAAAGCTTAAGTCTCTTCATGCCGGTTTTATTACCCTTTCAAAGAAACTGAAAGTTGTGGAAAGCCATGTTAAAACTAAAGAATAATTGTTATACAATATCCATCTTAAGATAAATTCTATGAGTGGTATTTTAAGTGTCAAGCCAAAGAACGTCCTTATAGTTAATGTTAATGTTATCTAAAGCGTTAACGCCGTGTTTTTGTGCTAAATAAAATAAATGCAAATTGTATAATCAGTGTGCACGGATGTGCATTGATGCTTGTACGATGCAATTTTAAATTGAAAAAGTTGATGAGGTTGTAGTGTGCGAGTGGCGATTTTTTAATAAATATGACCCATGTCCAATACATTTGTCAAACGTAACCCCACCAATTGTTTTATCAAAAATGACCCCGATGAGATGTATAAAAGGTTACACGTGTCTTCCCGGCAACTCATGTGGCGGAAAGTTAGGGTTTCATTGTTCTAAATGGCGGAAACCACTTTTATGTCAGCAACGATGCATTTTGAAACAACAGTCACTTCCCGTCAACTGGATTGACGGTAAGTGGCTTTTCACTGTTCGGAACGGTAGGAAGTGACTTTCTGTCATTTAGAACGGTAGGAAGTGACTTTCTATCACATGAGTTGGCGAGAAAGCACGTGTAGACTTTTGCACATCTCATCTCGTCCGGATCATTTTTAACAAAAAAATCAGGACTAGTGTTGACAAATGTGTTGAACATAGGGTCATATTTATAAAAAGATCACTAGTGGCCCTGCAAAATGTGTCACTTGTCCTGGCACAGTGTGCAATCAGATCAGATGTGGCTTCACGCGGAACACGGTTTTACACTTTATTCTTTCATGATAACCGAGGGCGAGGGCCAAGGGAGAAACGACCAGAGTGACCAACGACGGTCCAGTCTTCCTAGTAGACCTGAAGCCGTGGGAGACCCGGCCGCATCTGCCAATCAACCCGCCGGCCTGCTTTATACTCTCGCTCTCGTCCCTTTCCCCAAGCAGTAGCACACACCGCGACCGACCGACCAGCAATGGCCATAGCGAGCTCCCATCTCTCTGCCCACCTCCTGCTGTTCTTCCTCTGCTACTGCTCAGTGTCGCCCATGCATGTCCGCTTGGCTAGCTCGCTGTCCTTCGACCTCGACTTCTCCCGCCCCACCGCGAACTTCAGCGACTTGATCGTCTTTGCCGGGGCTGCATCCATCGGTAGCAGCCCTGCAGCGATCGAGCTGACGGAAGCCAAACCTAACCTCAGCGAAGACCACAGCACCGGCAGAATGACATACGTGAAGAAACTGCCGCTATGGGACAGGGCCACCGGCGAGACGGCAAGCTTCACCACCAATTTCTCCTTCCAGATAATCCCTGACCCGGCAGGCCGCACCGGCGACGGCATGGCCTTCTTCCTCGCGAATTTCACTTCCGACATGCCCTCTAGCGCCGGGGGTAACCTCGGCCTCCTGTCCCGCGACTCCACCTTCGTCGTGAACGACGATACGCGCTTTGTCGCGGTCGAGTTTGACACCTTCTCCAACGGGTATCTTGCCGATCCCAGCAACAACCACATCGGCATCGATGTCGACTCACTCAGCTCCATGGTGACCAACGACACGAGCTCCAACGGCAAGAACCTGACTTCTGGTCTCCCGATGAGCGCCACGGTCAGGTACGACAACGGTACCAAGTTCCTATCCGTTGATCTCCGGATCGACGACACAATGTACTACGTCAACCAAATCATCGACCTTAGCAAGTATTTGCCGGAGGAGGTCGCGGTGGGCTTCTCGGCGGCAACCGGCGCCTACATCGAGCTGCACCGGGTATTGTCATGGTCATTCAGTTCCACCTTGGAACCCAAAATGGCAGAAATGGAACCTGGGGCGGCACCTCACACTCTTGGCCCTCGTCCTCCTCCTCTGCTGAATCCTCTTCCTCCTCCGCAGCAGAACCCCTCCAAGCATCCCAAAATAGTTGTAGGAATACTGCTCCCCGCACTAGCTACTCTTCTATTCCTGTTCGTTTGTGCGGCGGTGGGCTTGCTTGTATGGCACCGGCGACGACGTGAACGAGAGAGGGACTCTGAAGAGAGAGCTGAGCTAGAGAGAGGGGTCACTTCGAACGGCCCCAGGAGATACACCTACCGCGAGCTCGCCACCGCGACAAACAACTTCTCGGAAGATGCCAAGCTCGGCCAAGGCGGCTTCGGTGGTGTCTATCGGGGCCATCTCACCATCGTCGGTGAAGAAGGAGGCCATCCTGTGGCGATAAAGATGCTCTCGGCAGATTCTTCGGCCCAAGGGAGAAAGGAGTTCGAGGCCGAGGTGAGGATCATAAGTCAGCTCACGCATCGCAACCTGGTTGATCTGCTGGGTTGGTGCGACAGTCGCGAGGGGCTGCTGCTTGTCTACGAGCTCGTCGCAGAGGGCACCCTCGATAAGCATCTGTACAATAGCGAGAGATTGTTGACATGGCCAGAAAGGTACGTATATGTGGCAGACCCAAAATTAGCTGCGTTTTACATGTAGGAGAAGTAATATTGCTCTTCTTTTGAATTTCAGTTGATGTGCTGCGTTCTTACATTAATTAGGGTTACTTGCCAATCTTCACATGCAGGTATCGGATAATAATTGGTCTGGGCTCCGCGCTGCGCTACCTCCACGGAGAGTGCAAGCGGTGCGTCCTTCATGGTGACATCAAACCGAGCAACATCATGCTCGACTCGTCCTACAGGACCAAGCTGGGGGATTTCGGGCTGGCGAGGCTCGTCGACCATGGAAAGGAAGGTCACACCACGGATGTGCTCATGGGAACCGAGGGCTACATCGACCCTGCGTTCCTCAACACCTGCAGGCGAAGCAAAGAGTCCGACGTGTACAGTTTCGGCATCGTCCTCCTGGAGATCGTCGCCGGCCGGCGACCGGTGGTCGGAGCCTTGGGTGCCGTCTTCCTGCTGCTGGAATGGGTGCGCGGCCTCTACGGCAGGGACGCGCTCCTTGACGCGGTGGATGAGAGGCTGCAGCCTGCAGGGTGGCGACGCCGACGAGGACGACAAGTGGTGGATGGGCCGGGTGCTGCTCGTTGGGCTCTTGTGCACGCAAGCCGACCAGAGTGAGCGCCCGTCTGTCGCCAACGCCATGCACTTCCTTCAGTCAAAAGATGCGAGGCTGCCGGAGCTCCCGCTGACCGTACAGGATTCACCGTCGCAGGGCCTTCCGATCCACCCCACCTCCACCGCGCGCTGCTTGAGCATGGTGCATGAATCTAGCTAGATTTTCTTGTTTCGTCGGCATGCTGCCTTACTCATTGTTCGGATTAGTTGCCACGCGACAACAGCTTACTTGTGGAGATTTTTTTTTGTTTTTTGTTTTTTTTTGAATTTTCACCGGGGGGGGTATAAACACCACCTGAATTTTTCGGTAGAACATGGACTAGATTTATAGGTTATAGGGGTTCGGAATATAAGGTTAATTCTTTCGGCATTCGAGCAATTTTCTGATCTAAATATAAATTTCCTAGTAGTATTAGGTATTTGGGTATTCCGATTCATTAATGGAAACTTATTAATGTTGAATAGAAGTGGGTGGTGGAGAGACTTCAGCTTTGATTGAATAGATGGAAAGGAGTATCAGTAATTCCTTTATTATCTCACGGCTCACGTGTATTATGTGTGGAACTTGTGATAGAAGTCTCTCACCTTGTTCACGAAAATGCAACTTCACACGTAAAAGGATGTCCACCTTTTATCTCATACATTCAAAATATTTTATGATCCTCTACAGATGATTAATGAATCTTCAAATATCAATGCATTATCATTAATTTATGGGTTACCATAATTTATTTTTTAATTCATGTACATGCATTGACAAAAAAAACACGTATTAACACATTTTTTATTTTATGAACACATCAAATGGTAGAAATAATATCGTTCATAGGATACAAAATCAACGGTCATGACAAGCGGTGGACATCCTCATTGTTGTGAAAAAACCGGGTTGGAGAATTCACGACGGTTCAGTGACGGTTCAGTGAAAGCGTAGGTTATGATGAATGGTCAAGATGTTCTCTTCCAATTTCCACCTCTCTAGAATTATTAGGAGTTAGATTCTCAACAATGAATGCAACGGGATGATTACTTCTAACTACTTGTTGGCACACGTTTTTTACCAACTGCCAAATATGTAGGTCACTATAGTTATTTGTCGAGGCGCCGACGGCCAAAAACCATCGTTATAGCCTTGTTTGTCGTTGCTTCACCGTCACGGCCAAGTCTTTCAGGGCCACGTGTCTCCACCTACGCCCAATCTACGCCGACGGCTAAACTAGTCCGACAATCTCGTTGCTGGGTTGTCCAGCTTGCGGCCTACGCCGACTACGCCGACTAAAAGCTGCCGGCATAGGGAACGACCGTCGATGCCTCGCCGTTTTCTTATAGTGGGTGAACCTTGAATAGGGATGGCAACGGGTCTGCTCCCCGCCGGGGAGTGCCATCTCATCCCCATCCCCATTTAACAATCGGGGAGCATTTTCTTCCATCCCCATCCCCGTTGGGTTCGGGGCGGGGATCGGGTTCCCCGTTCAAGTTGAAGTTCAGAGGAAGGAGGAATCTCGACATGAAGCAACACCTCGATTGTGGACCATACGTGGAGACTAGAAGATGCTATAGGTCTTTGAGAACTCCCGCTAAAATTACACACCTTTAATGCTAAATAGAATTTTTTGCTAATAGCTCGCTAAATAGCGGTAAAATGCTAAATTGAGCCAAAAAATAACGCTATTTATCCCGCTAAAACTGCTTCAATGCTAATTTGAATTTGAAAATTGGACCTCATTAGGTAATATGCACTCATTTTATTGGTACAATCATCATGATTGTTCAGTACACCTTTATAGCATTGAATCATTGAATTTCCAGTCATATTTGTACTCCCTCTGATCCGCAAAAATTATTGTGAGTTCAGCACAAAATGTACATACATAGCTGTTTTAGTACGACACTTAATTTGGATAGGACGGAGTAGATGATAGAAATAAACTATGCCTAATTTTCCTGAAAGTTCCTTTACTTTTTGTTTAAAAAAAGCTAAATAGCTTAACGCGCTATAGCTTTCTTGGCGGCTAGAAAAATGCCATCGCTAAGAAGCATATCCTAGATTTAAAAAAAAAATGTTTTCACAAGTTACTCAGAATGTACATATATCAACACTATGTATAAATATTTCTTGCTACGAAGCCTAAAATGGAGAGCGGCTGAAGTGTTGTACCTGTGGCGATCCTAATAGTTGTGAAGCATCGACAGCCAAACTGTAACTGAAAGCAGAGCAAATTGTTCCAACTTACTCAAGTTAATACGACAAACTCAAACATATAAGAAATATTTCATTTCATTTGGCTTGGTGCTATTGCTCAAAGGAAATAATATCAGTAGAATTAAACAGTGTCTGACTAAAGAATGCAGATCTAATAAAGGGGTAATGGAAGAACGAAATAGTACATAGTAAGTCTCAGCATGCATGTTTTTGCAGCTAGCTACCTAGCGCAGTCCATCGAGAAGTTGAAACCATCACAAGCAGGCCAGTACGCGAGGTGTAGCAAGTACAGTACAATGATCACAGCGAAGCACAGTTTTCTGTATCACTGTTTGTTGCAATCACCTCTTAGGTTTTCTTGTGCAAATGTTGAACCTGTTCCGTACTTGGACGAGCAGGGACGGGATGCTCTGCATCAAATGGAAGTACTCGCCGGTCGTCCCAACGGTCCTGAAATTCTCACCTCACGCGAGGAAGTCAAGGCACCTAGCTTTGAGCCTGGAGCAGGCGTGCGCTCCTCCGCCAGCGCCAGCATGGAGACCACGGTGAAGTCGTCGCAGAGCCTCTGCTCGCAGATGCTCTTGAGCCTCTCCAGCGCGTACCTGTCGGCGACCACAAGCAGATGCTGGAGCTCTACCACGGAGAGAGGGTCCTCCTTGGTCTCTATTAAACAAGAGATTGATTGGGTTTTGCACAGCTCAACCGGCCGGCCTTTCCTCTATATTTATAGTCACAACAGGTTTACAGATAGATACAAATCTATGTCTAACAACTAGCTAACCGACTCTAGTCAATCTAATGTTGTTACAACAACTTACAATAATCCCAACCGTGTTACAGGTTTAATACCCTCCCTCAATCTCAGCCTACTGCAGAGAGGTTGAGACTTGAGATTGCTTCTGCATGAATGAAACGCCGGGAAAGGAAGGGGTTTAGTGAAGATATCAGCAACCTGATCTTTTGATGATATGAACTGAATGTGAAGTTTCTTCTGAGCAACCCTCTCTCGAACAAAGTGAAAATCAACTTCAATGTGTTTAGTCCGAGCATGGAACACAGGATTAGCTGAGAGGTATGTCGCCCCAAGATTATCACACCACAAAACAGGAGCACGATCCTGTTTAATACCAAGTTCCTGAAGAACTGACTGAACCCATACTAGTTCAGCAGTAGCATCCGCAAGTGCTTTGTATTCTGACTCAGTGCTAGAACGAGAAACTGTGGCCTGTTTCCGTGCACTCCAGGCGATCAAATTTCCACCAAAGAATATAGCATGGCCCCCGGTTGATCGCCGATCATCACCATCCCCTGCCCAGTCAGCATCAGAAAAGGCAGACAGTAGAGTAGCTGCATTGGGACGAATACTGAGACCATGATGCCCTGTCAGTTTAACATAACGAAGGATACGCTTGACTGCAGCCCAATGTGACTGACACGGCGTATGAAGGAACTGACATACTCTATTAACAGCATATGATAAATCTGGTCTAGTGACCGTGAGGTACTGCAATCCGCCAACCACACTGCGATATTTTGTGGCATCTTTAGGCGGTAGGGGATCTCCATCCGAGATACTCAGGGGATCACTAACAGTCATCGGGGTGGTGGCTGGTTGACATTTGAGCATACCAGCTCGACGCAAAAGATCCAATGCATATTTCCTCTGAGTCAACACAAGACCACCAGATGGCTGCCGCAGAACCTCAATGCCAAGGAAAAAATGAAGAGGACCAAGATCCTTGACTGCAAAGTCAGACCGAAGTGCAGAGACCAGTTGAGTGCTAGCTGTAGCAGAGGAGCTGACAACAATGATATCATCCACATAAACGAGAAGATAAACTGTAAACGAAGAATTCTGAAGGATGAATAATGAAGTATCAGCAGCAGATGCTTTAAAACCAAGTTTACCAAGAACTGAACTCAGTCGAGTATGCCACGCTCTGGGTGCTTGCTTGAGTCCATATAACGCCTTCACAAGGCGACAGAGATGATGTGGATGATCTGGATCTTCAAATCCAGGAGGCTGACGCATGAACACTTCCTCCTCCAAGACACCATGAAGGAAAGCATTCTGAATGTCTAACTGTCGGAGGTGCCACTTCTGACAAACTGCAAGAGAAAGCAATAGACGAATGGTTGTTGGTTTGACCACAGGACTAAATGTATCCGCATAATCCAGCCCATATCTCTGTTTGAATCCTTTTTCCACTAAGCGTGCCTTGTAGCGCTCCACAGAACCATCTGCACGGTGTTTTACTTTGAACACCCATTTTGAATCAATTACATTGATACCTGGCTGCCGAGGGACAAGGCGCCATGTCTCATTTTTCTGGAGAGCACTGAACTCTTGCTGCATAGCCTCTCGCCATTCTGAACTCTGCAAAGCTTCTCGCAGATCAGCTGGTTCACGAACAGCCGCAGCTGCATGCGGTATGCACGTAGCCATCCAGGCGACGGTGTCGGCAGGCCACTTCCTGGGATGGCGAACGCCTTTCTGGAGGCGAGTGGTAACGCCGCGAGCGACAATCGGTCGCACAGGCGAACCAGGAGGCCCGCCGGCGGAGGCAGGCGAGGCCGGTGCAGAGGGCGAGCACGGCCCAGGCCCATCATCAGGTGTCGAAGCAAAGGGCGAGTCACACGGCGATGACGGCCCATCTATGGCAGAATCGTGAGACGATGAAGGGCTGGCGAGCGAGCGAGGCGTCACCGGATCGACGTGCTCGTCGCCCGAGGCTGCATGGCCTGCATGGCTCCCATGATCGACGTGATCAGGAGCATCTGGCGGGATTTCTTCAAGTCGTGCGCCACGTCCAATTCCTGCACCATGTTTAGAGAGCAAAATCGAAGGATATGCAATATCATCAAGTTGGCCAGGCGTGGGTGTGGAGCGGTGAATATCGGAATTGTGAGATGATAAGGATAATTTGTCAAATGGAAAGACATTTTCATAAAAAATTACATCTCTAGAAATATACACTCGATTTGTTGGTACATGTAGACATTTATATCCCTTATGAAGAGGACTATATCCAAGAAACACACATTTCTTCGACCTAAGCTCAAGTTTTTTTTTGTTGTAAGGTCGGAGATGGGGCCAACAAGCACATCCAAAGATTTTTAGGAAGGTGTAATCAGGTTTATCACCTAAGAGACGCTCAAGAGGAGTTTGCATATGGATAACACGACTAGGAGTACGATTAATAAGAAAACATGCCGTGGTAAATGCGTCACTCCAAAAACGAAAAGGAATTGATGCATGAGCTAGAAGAGTAAGTCCTGTTTCAACAAGATGACGATGTTTGCGTTCGGCTAAACCATTTTGTTGATGAGTGTGGGGGCATGACACGCGATGGGAAATACCAATTTCAGAAAAGAATTTATTTAGGTGAAGGTATTCCCCTCCCCAATCAGATTGTACATGGACAATTTTGTGGTTTAAGAGACGTTCAACATGTTTTTGAAACGCAAGAAAAATGTGAAACACATCAGATTTTCGTTTAAGAAGATACATCCAAGTAAAACGACTATAGCCATCAATGAAACTAACATAGTAGCTATGGCCACTTGTAGAGGTTTGGGCAGGGCCCCACACATCTGAATAAATAAACTCAAGAGGTTTTGTGATAACACGATCGGAAACAGAAAATGGCAATTGATGACTTTTGCCTTGTTGACAAGCATCACAAAACACATTATTTTGCGACAAGTCTGATGGTAATTTATTCCTATGGAGAACATGTTGAACTATCTGTGTAGAAGGATGGCCTAGGCGCGCATGCCACTTCTCCCGTGACACCCTGAGGCCGGTGAAGACTTGCTTCATCGGCGGATCATCAATGCGGTAGAGGCCACCACGAACTCCTCCTCTAAGCAGAATTTCTCTCGTTGCCCGATCCTTAACGAAAACATGCCAAGGATGAAATTCAAAAAAGACATTATTATCTTGAGCAAATTTTGGAACGGACAAGAGATTTCTAGTGACACTAGGAACATGAAGGACATCACGAAGCTCTAATGATCTAGATGAACAAGGAGTTGTGGAAATTGTGGAGTGGCCAACATGATGAATTTGCATACCTGATCCGCTAGCGGTGTGCACCTTGTCCTTGCCGCCATAGCGTTCCTTCACGGAGAGCTTGTCCAGCTCGGCGGTGAGGTGATCGGTGGCACCCGAGTCAGCGTACCATCCTGGGTCGATGGTGTAGGAGGGGGTGTGTCCACCACCATGTGCACCCTGGCCACCTCCTCCGTGATTGCCGCCCTGGACTGCGACAGCAGCTTGGCGCGGCTCGGTGTTGCGGCCATCATTGCCGATGCCGAGGAACTCGCGTTTGAAGCGCTTGTAGCACCGAGATGCAATGTGCCCGACCTTGCCGCACAGCTGGCACACCGGACGGGGGCGATCTGAGTCGCGAGGAGCAGGGCCGTCATTGCGGCTGAAGTTGGGCATCGGGAGCGCAGACGGTGGAGGCGCAGTCGGTTTGGTGAAGTAGCCCGACTGCGGCGCACGGCCACCGCCGCCTCCGTTGCCACGCGCGCCATAGTTGGCGACATGGAGACCTTCGCCACGGAGCTCGGCCTTGCGAGTCTCAATGCGCTGCTCGATGTTGAGGAGCTGCGCGTACACCTCGCGGATGGGCACCGGCGTGTTGCTGGCGGACACACGATCCACGAAGGGATCATAGTCACCATCAAGGCCGGCCAGGAGGTAGGAGACGAACTCCTCATGACGGAGCGGCTGCCCAATCGACGTCAGAGTGTCGGAGAGGGCCTTGATGCGATTGAAGTGCGTGGCCGCCGTCGAGTCCAGCTTCTTGGTGGCGGCGAGCTGGTTGCGGAGCTGCATGGTCCGCGCCGTGGATTGGCTGGCGAAGCTGCCCTCCAAGGTGGTCCATGCCTCCTCGGCCGTGGTGGCGAGGACGATGATGCCGTACACCTCCGGCATGAGCAAGGAGAGGAAACCCGAGAGGATGGCCTGGTCCTGACGGTACCAGACTTGGAAGGCGGGATTGGGGATCAGCGCCGGAGCTCCGGCGTCCCCTGCCTGGGGATTGGCGATCTCCTCCGGTGGGGGAGGGATCTTGTTGGTGATGTAGCCCATGAGGCCATTGCTGCGGAGGAGGCTGAGAACCTGAGCGCGCCAGAACAGGTAGTTCTCCTCTCCGAGCTTGATGGTGATCTGGTTGGCGATGAGGACCGGACCAGAGGTTGAAGACGACGCCATTGAGTTGGCGACGATCAGGGCAGAGCTCGCGGGGAGCATGAATCGCTAGGCGATGAACGGAGCGTAGATTAGATCTATAGCTCTGATACCATATTAAACAAGAGATTGATTGGGTTTTGCACAGCTCAACCGGCCGGCCTTTCCTCTATATTTATAGTCACAACAGGTTTACAGATAGATACAAATCTATGTCTAACAACTAGCTAACCGACTCTAGTCAATCTAATGTTGTTACAACAACTTACAATAATCCCAACCGTGTTACAGGTTTAATGTCGGGGTTCTTGGGCAACGAGCCGTGGTACATGTAGTGCAGCATGTATCTGAACGTGGACGCCTTCACGTCGTGGATGGTGATGGTCGCCATCTTGCTCTCGGCCATGGGGCCGCAGAGCTCTGCCCTGAAGACCGGCGACCGGACCGCGAGCACGAGGCGGTGCGCGCCGAAGCTCTCCCCGTCGACGTCGAAGTGGACGTCGATGAGGTCGAGATTATCCAGCATCATGGCCAGACCATGGCCTAGATCCGTTAGCTCCTCCTTGGCTGGAGCTGAAAAACGTCTCCCGTCATTGGTGGTGATGTCCACGGAGCACAGCACGACGAAGTAGTCCTCCTCCACGCAAACCGCCTTGACGTCGCTCCTCCTAGCTTTGAGCGAGCAGCCTCCTTTCACGGAGTCGGTTCCGGCGCTGTCCATGGCGCTGGACGTACCGACCGAAGGCGCCGGTGAGCCGGCCCTGTCGAGCAGAACCATCTGGGCGGCCACGGTGGCGTTGACGCCCGCCATGGTTGGGTGCGAGAAAGGCAGCTCGTGCCGTACGATGAGGCTGAGCGAGATCTGGTCCTCGCTCGTCGACCAGCGGTAGGCATCGCACGTGTATCCTCCCAAGAGGTTTCTTGTCCAAAACGGCCAAGGGTTTTAGCGCCCGACGATCTGGGCCATGTCGCGTCTGATTCTGGCTTGGCCCGACAGCCCGCACAGGAAGCCGGCCTGCAGGCACACTATGCCTTCGCGTTTAAAAGGTTGTGTCTTTCTCTCAACAACAAAAAAAGTGTCTTCTTCGGTGTTTTGACTAGGGAATAGTGGGTCTGGAATCTTGATACACTAAGTTATGAAAATAGCATCTTAAAAGATAAAAAAACCAATCAACTTTTTTTGCATATATATATATCCGGACATTCTATGCGGGAATAAAAAGTATTGCCAAAAAAGTCTTTTTTGTGGGTTGTGTAAAAAAGATAAAAAGAATGTCCGGCACAAAGTCATCTTGGAGCACTGGATTTGTCTTATTTACACATCCCATTAAAAAATCGCAAAACTTTATGTGCAAATATAAAATGTTCACATATAAGGTCGAAATTTATGTTTATACCTTTTGACATTTTAAAATACCTTTTTTTGGGCAGTGGGATGATATGCTCCTATCGCCAAAAACTGTTTTTCAGTTATACTACTATTAGAGGAAGCCCTTGAGTTCTTGAATTGAATAGTAATTTTATGTGTATTCTCCAACATTGGAAGCCATCAACTTTTTTAATAAAGAGAATATATTAATGTCAAGGAAATATTGATTAAATCCAGTCTATGCAAAAATAAAATATTAAAAGAGCTAGTCAAAACATTAAGCATGTACACAACAAAAAGAGAGAATAAAGAAAAATAACAAAACTTGGCCTTGCCTGGGCGATCCAGAACAAGCATCATTCAACGAGAACCACTATTGACAACACACAGATTTCATAAAAATGGTTCTCCAAAAACGTCGCATCCAGGAAGATAACGGTGTAAAAACACCGTCCTTGCCCAATCTACACAAAATGTTAGATTATGATTAATTAAACTGGAATTGATTGAAACATAACCGAAACAATCTCAATATATGCACAATCTACGTGGAAAGTTTCTGAAATAACTCAAATATGTGGTGGTTTTTCAAAATTTTGAACTGTTTAACAACAACATATCACCGAAAATAAGATAATAAGAAATTGAATTAGAAAAGTAAGTTTTTATTTATTTAAATATTTTGTGGAAAAATAGAAAGATTCTTTTAGGGTTTATTAATAAATATTACTCTCTTGGTACAGTATATTGCATATACAAGTTAAATTACAAGGTAATACAACCCCGGGTATAGATACAACCACTTGTGGCTGCTCCCGATTGGGTTAGGGGACTCCGGTACGACGCGGAAAAGACTTTTCGACGTATTCATATACCATGAAGACGTGGACGATGATCCTCCTCCTAGCCGGGCCAGCCCAGGCCTACCTGGGGATGGGCCCTAACGAAATTCTCAACTAGTATCTACGTACTTTCTTCTTATTTTTATTTTCACCCTCACTGTTAAAAGTGCTAACAACGGCAATTCCTAGTTGTTACGTAGGTCGGAGCACATTTGCTCCCACGCAACGCAACCTCCGTGGTGACTTGGGTTCGGCCCAACTTTGGACGGGAGAGGACTAAGGCAACATGGAGCGAGAGAGGAAGACGGCATTGTGAGAGCAGCACCACTCACCAATGACGGGGATGGCCCGGCTGGCCGTAGTGCCTTGGCGGAGGTGAGGCCAGGACCTCACCGGAGACAGACGTGGTTGGCCGCGACGTCACCTATGGAGGCGAGGAAGAATCTTAACGTAATTGTGGGTGGGGAGCTCGCCGTCGACCGAAGAGGGGTGCGAGCTCTGGCGACCCGAGATAGCTAGGGTTAGAGGTGCCGAGGGGTGGTAGAGGGATGGTTGGCCGTGGAGCGGCAGACCGATGGAGGTGGCGGCTAGGGCAGGACGGGGCAACGAGGCCTCACGGTAGGGACGCCGAACGTGCGTGTGGCAAACGGTAGTTAGGCCGACAACGGCGGGCGGCACCTCGACGGCGTGATGGTGGAAGATAAGAAAGAAGAAAGACGACGACGGACAAAAGTGAGCGGCGGCCCATATCGACGTGCGGGCGGAGCACATTCCGCTCCGTGCGGGGACCAGATAGCCGAAGCTGCAAAAAGGCGGAAGTATTGGGCCCGTGAGTCTTACAAGGCCTGCCATCCGGAACAGCCTGCTAGCGTGATTTAATCCTGATGGCCGGTGGCCGCCAGCCCGCCACTCACCATGAAATGTGAACCACACTGTGCCAGCAACGCGTGTGCAGGGTGGATGGTGATAGGATCTGGAGAGGGAGATAAAGGCATCAGCTCCTGTTGCCGGCTTGCCGCTGACGGATGCCCGCCCAAATGCTGGTGCCCGACTAATTAATGTGAAGTTTTTCCTTGAAATTTTGGGCTGCAAGATTAATTGGACCTACTACCCTTTTGTTGCTTACTCCATATCTTCGGAGCGTGTTTTCTTTTACTTAAGGACGAAGGCATATGATCATGAGGTACTTCAGGACGAAGGCTGTGAGATGTCTCGAAAACACGTTTTCTGTCGACTGTCGACCAGCTACTGATAGCCGACGTGAAACTTGCGCTGAGTTGTTTGCTAGAGATTTTCAGTTTAAAAAGTTAGTTTAAATATGGCGCTGAAAGTTTGAATTTATTTTCTCCGGGATCCAAGTGGTCTGTTAGGTACCAAGCGTTGCCGGTGACTTTAGTCCCACCTCGCTAGTGGGAGGAGGCCACACCCAGCTTATAAGGGAGAGTCCCCTCCACCTTTCAGTCCGGGCTTTTGGGTTGGAGGTGGGCTCTCTCCTTGTAGCTGGGCTGTGTGCGCGGCCATGGGCCAGGAAACGTCCGAGCACGACGTGAGTGTGTGGAGCTGGGCCCGGGACGCTGACAATTGGTATCAGAGCCAGCACCGCCATGCCCGCCTGGGGGGCTTCCTAGGGGGATGGGGTGTTAGGTACCAAGCGTTGCCGGTGACTTTAGTCCCACCTCGCTAGTGGGAGGAGGCCACACCCAGCTTATAAGGGAGAGTCCCCTCCACCTTTCAGTCCGGGCTTTTGGGTTGGAGGTGGGCTCTCTCCTTGTAGCTGGGCTGTGTGCGCGGCCATGGGCCAGGAAACGTCCGAGCACGACGTGAGTGTGTGGAGCTGGGCCCGGGACGCTGACATGGTCAACCTGTATTTCAAGTCGAAATCTTGAAAGTAGCTCTTCGAGATTTGTTGGGCACGCAGTGGATGTTGTTGATACAACAACCATGACATCGAGTTTGGAGAGAAGGTTGGCGTTTTATAATTTTAAGCAGCGACCGCCTACAAAAGTACAAGTCCAGGTGAAGCCATTTCAAGCATAAGCAGATATGGATATGAATATGATTTGATATGACACGCCTTAGAGATAAGATCCCTGAAAAGCCACGTAAAGTACGGTCTTAGCCTCTTGGTTTGGAAAGATAGCTAAAGTTGGCAATTGAATAAGAGCACTCTCTATGTTTTGCTAAATAGAGAAGAGCTAACACTTTGGTGGAGCTAGCAAGCTATCCCCAGCTTTTGCCTCTGCAAGTACGTTATAAGTCGGACATCTATCGGAAAGCAAAATAAGCTACTCCATAAACTAAACAAAAGTGATGAAGTGCGCTTCTATGATTGTTGAAAATTAGCTGACTTAAATCTCGAAGAAAAAAAAAAGCTGACCTTCTTACATGGTTTTCGCCACAAAAAAAAAAGACTTTTCTTATATGGTGTGGTCAAACTTTGAAGGCTTCACAATCAATATCTCCATATATAGCGTTATAAGTTATTAGCTAGGTCGGATATTTAGAAATCACATGTATAGATTCGTCTCTACAGATTTTACAGATATTGGGCATTCGTGGTTTTCCTTTCACCAAAGGTTCTTGAGAAGAAAACACACTCCTCCACCTCAAGATATTTACCAATGGTCCAAAAAAGTACTTGAATATGTATCGCTCTAGAGCAATGCATCTATTCACCGGAATCCTCAGGAAAGCAGCTCGATGGCGATCGTTCCATGTCGGCACGTCGTTCCTCGCCACTATCCATCCCTTTCGTATCGTGTACAGCAAATTAAGCGCACTAATATGTCAAGAAAACGAGGTTGGGAAAAAGTAGGCGATCAACGTTCCTCGATCGATCATGGACGTACAGTACAAGCCAATAAAATCTTTGAGATGTAGTAAAGGGACGTGCGTTCTAAAATGAAAGCCTCACACACTCCATCCTTACCAAAATATAAGATGTTTTACTTTTCTGAACTGTATGTATCTAATCGCGTTTTAGTACGAGATTCATATTTAGTTAACGAGGAAAAACACTTCCGTGAGCATGAGATAGAGGAAAAGGCTCCACTGGACCATCGAGTTATGTCGCTAGTTTTGATGATTCATCGTTTGCACGACTCATATGCGCCGGCTGCCGCGGTGCATCTTCTCTGGCCACTCGAAGTGCTGCAGGGTAGCTAGCGCACAGCTTGTGGAGGTGGAGGAATTAGAAGCTGGGAACATGGTGCCGTAGGTGCACGAAGTGGGGATACTCCGTCGTGTAAAGGAGAATAACGAAAAACAACTTCTCGTAGTAATTTAAACACGGAGGTTGAACGTAAAATGACCCGCTTGGACGTCCGAGTCGCATCCTGTATCTGTATAGCAAAGTACTAAAATTGTTAGCCCGTTAGAAACGATCGAATCGGCCGTTACATTCGGCCATACTTGGGCGGGCGCCACACACCTCTTTCTCGCATGCAGGGGGACACTGTCACTTCTCACCCCTCATCGCCATGACCACCACTTCTCACATTCTCCGTCTGAGATAGTCGACACTGTATTACCCCCGCGTCGCCGCACCACTCACTCCGCCGCCGGCATGGCACACAACCGATGGGTCACCGGCTAGCATGGCACATGGCGAGGATTTTAAAGGCCCCTTCCCTTGTTTTCTTCCGCCGTCCTGGTGTTACAGAGGCGGCATCTGCGGCCGGGACTTCCTCGGTGGCGCCTGCGCCTCCTTCGCCTCCCAGTTTGGACAAGTGGTTTTGATTATACACATGCCAACGCCATCGATTGGAGGATTTTCATCCCCATCACATCGACCAAGGGCTTCTTCTTCAACACCGGCGCAACTTGTTCGACCGAATGATGATCGTATTTTACACCTACATTTATCTTCGTTTGAACCTGGTATTTTTATATTTTTAAGGACTATTCCTAGACTTTGCCTAATAAGACTACTAATTTCCAATAAACACAGAGATATGCAGATCTTATGTTTTACATTTCCATGTGGACATCAACACATTTAGGAAGAAATACAAGTATATACGAGAGTAATAATAAAAGAGTCAGATACCTAGATATCTGCTAGGCAAACATGAGCATGTAGCAAATCCACATAACACTTGTCAGTGTGTCGGACGAGCGCAAACCCTTCTACCAGCCATGACGGTCTTCATGACGTCAACACCAATACAACTCGTAGAAAGGCCGATGATGGTTCAACCCATATGCGTCTCGAAAACATATTACCGCTCTCTACAACATATAAAAGGTATGGGGTAGCTGCCGCGAATACACACTATTACAAAAGTCATGGCCCACCCGCCGCAACGATGCCACAACCACAATCTCCACTAGACTAGAACCCTAATTTAGCCTCTTTCTCATCATGATCGGTGGAATTGTAAAACTTATTATTATTATTCATCTTAAAGAAACCTATGTTTTATATTTCATATTACAACATGACGTAACATCCTACACACAAATCAACCTACAACTCATCCTAATATTATGCCGCACCACGTCCATCGATTCAGGCTTGCCGAAGTTGGATCAGACAACCCAAACCCTCCATCCTTATACACGGTTTTTCCAAGTCCGAGCCCGACTGCATGGATAGTATTTATATTGGATTGCAATTTGGGGGGGCATTATGGGGTCATCCAGAGATTTTGTTTTAGGGGAGGTCATCCATGGAGTTGAGTGCATGGTAATAAACCTTCAACTAGGACGGAGGAGGCGAAGTAGCGGTGGTGGAGGGTGGAGGAAAAGAACTCACTGGATCGAATCCATTTGTAATTTAATTTTAGGTGATCAAGATTTATCAAAAATTCCAGTTAATAGCGATCAACTAATAAAGCTAAGAAAAAATTTAAGTTTCAACGGTTATATCCATTATTGAAGTGAAGCGGATCTTTCTAGAGCATATGCCCTCAACTTCTCATCATCTCTTCCCTAACAAAAAAAAAAAAGATCTCATTATCTCTACCCTTAAGTAAACAAACGTATTTAGGACATCGAAAACGTAATAAGAGCAGAGCAGAGCAGATCGAGGGCGAGGAGAGGCAGAAACTCTTGTGTGTACAAAGGAAAGAAGGGAAAGGAGTTCCCCCAGCTTTCTCTAACAAACCAGCGCTCCTCCTGTTTTAAGATCGGATCCGATCTCTCCCCGTCGTCCCCTCCTGACCTCCTATCCTCGCGCTTCACCTAAATCCATGGCCCAGACGGGCCTCACCGACGCCACGGCGCCGCCCGCCGACGCAATGCCGCCGTCCGCCACCAAGGACGTCCGCATGATCTCCACCAAGGAGATGAGCGCGCACGCCGCCGCCGACGACCTCTGGATCTCCATCTCCGGGGACGTCTACGACGTCACGCCCTGGCTGCGCCGCCACCCGGGCGGCGAGGTCCCGCTCCTCACCCTCGCCGGCCAGGACGCCACCGACGCCTTCATGGCCTACCACCCGCCCTCCGTCCGCCCGCTCCTCCGCCGCTTCCTCGTCGGCCGCCTCTCCGACTACACCGTCTCCCCGGCCTCCGCCGACTTCCGCCGCCTCCTCGCGCAGCTCTCCTCCGCGGGCCTCTTCGAGCGCGTCGGGCCCATGCCCAAAATCCAGCTCCTCGCAATGTCGCTCCTCTTCTCCCTCGCCCTCTACTGCACCCTCGCCTGCTCCACCACCGGCGCCCACCTCTTCGCCGGCGGCCTCATCGGCTTCATCTGGATCCAGTCGGGCTGGATCGGCCACGACTCGGGCCACCACCAGCTCACCACCCACCCGGCCCTCAACCGCCTCATACAGATCGTCACCGGCAACTGCCTCACCGGCCTCGGCATCGCCTGGTGGAAGTACAACCACAACACGCACCACATCGCCTGCAACAGCCTCGACCACGACCCGGACCTCCAGCACCTGCCGCTCTTCGCCGTCTCCACCAAGCTCTTCAACAACATCTGGTCCGTCTGCTACGAGCGCACCCTGGCCTTCGACGCCGTCTCCAAGTTCTTCGTCAGCTACCAGCACTGGACTTTCTACCCGGTCATGGGGTTCGCGAGGATTAATCTTCTGGTGCAGTCGATAGTCTTCCTCATCAATCAGAAGAAGGTGCAGCAGCGGTGGCTGGAGATCGCCGGAGTCGCCTTCTTCTGGGTTTGGTACCCGTTGCTGATCTCCTGCCTGCCCAACTGGTATGAGAGGGCGGCGTTCGTGCTCATAGGCTTCTTCGTCACGGGGCTTCAGCATGTGCAGTTCACCCTCAACCACTTCTCATCAGCGGTCTATCTCGGCCCACCAAAGGGGAACGACTGGTTCGAGAGGCAGACCGCGGGCACGCTCGACATCAAGTGCCCCCCGTGGATGGATTGGTTCCACGGCGGTCTGCAGTTCCAGGTTGAACACCATTTGTTTCCTCGCTTGCCTCGCCAGCACTATAGGATGGTCGCGCCGTTCGTGCGCGACCTTTGCAAGAAGCATGGGCTGCCTTATGGCGCAGCCACATTCTTTGAGGCGAATGTCAAGACCTTGAAGACACTAAGGGCCGCAGCATTGCAGGCTAGAGAAGCCACCACCGGTGCTGCACGAAAGAATTTGGTCTGGGAAGCTGTCAACACTCTTGGATGATGAATGGGATGTACTATCAGGATTGGAGTACAGGAGGCAATTGACAGCATCCATCCAGACTTGTGGACATGCAGATTATCTGATTGCTTCTCGATTGTGTAGAGAGAGAGATTGAATCTTTTACCTCTTATTAGAGCCGTGTCGGATTTTTCGTGTTTCCAAGTGATCATCTTTGCAGTTGAAGAGTTAGTTCATGCTTCAATTGTCTACCTGTACACCACATTTAGGCTGTCATGGTAACCATATCAATAGCACTTCTTTTACATCATTATTAATTTTATGGTCATGGTTACATCCATTTCGTTGTGCTTGCATCGAGCAGACTTGATGAAATTGTAAGCTTATTTGATGGTTGGGGGTAATGTTTTGTGGCACGCCTGTATCTCCCTGCTGCACTGGCAGCTCGAACTGCAATTTGGGAGCAGCCTCTGTTCCAGTAATAAAACATTCAGTCATTTTTCTAGGAAATGCTTATGCCTTAGTGAGCTAGTATATATTTTCATTGAAGACTGAAATTATAATTTCATCGATTTGCTGATAGGACGTAAATCTACTCTCTGTTGATACTCTTTTTTCTATTTCTAAAGCTTTGTTGACTTCTGAAGCCTTGTTGAGTGCTTGGAGCTATCAACCAGTTTTCAGATCTATGAACAGCACGTTATGTGCTGCATCGAGACTGTTAGCTGGAGCCGCTTAACACTTCAAGACGACGACTATATAGGTATTTGTATGTCACTGGCATGCTATTGCTCTTTCATAACGATGTACGGAGTTTAAAACCATGTCGAATTTGTTAATACTTCCTCAAGTCAGAGACAGTTCTGGGATGTGATCTACAGATGCAGCGTCACCAAGCGACGCGCATCGTGTTCCCTGGCCACCACTTATCTCCGAGAGCACTGATCAGCTTGCATCGCTGTACGAAATACAGCCATTTCTTTGGTGTTCTTGTCCGCTTCGTTAAAGATTTGCTTGGACCATCCCCCCTCATCAGCGCCTGTGATTCGTCACTGGTGGTTAGCTTGCAGCGTCAGCGTGCAGCGCATGTGAGATGCCCCGTGCATGCCCACGGCGCCCTGACTGTTTGCGTAACAGAAATATTTGTCTGAGTCTGACGTATACGTTGGGGTCCCTGCCTGCTTGTCTAGAACACTGGAGTCGTTCTTCGTCAGAATGCATAGACCACCTCCAGAGATTTCGCATACGGTTCAGTGATTCTTTGAGATACACCACCTGAAAATGTTCCCAATATACAACCTGAAGATGCGATATCCGATTTAGAGAAGAAGTTGTGATATAATTGATGGAATTGCCGTAGCTTGTGCTCTGTGATATACACTGGAGGGGTAACTATAGAGAATATGTATGTGCAAACCCACAATGTAATATTATCTGTCCGGCACTTCTTCTATGAACCCGCTATCATATCACCTCTAAGGGTATATCGTTCAAAATATATTTGAAACTCTACGGAACCTGGGTGGTGTAATGGATCTTGAGTTATCCTACCAGGCACCTTACACGCGTTTTCACGTTCCCTACACGTTTGAACGCCCGTACCCATCTGTCAACTTGTAATACTAAACACAGGAGTTGCTAGTACGGAGCAGTACATGCCACTGCATTTCTTCAAAATTTCTACAGAAGAAAACAAATACTATCGGAATTTAAACTTTGTTTAAAGCCCCATATACCTATTCGGAAGAGTCACCGGCTCTTGGGCGAGGCCAAGGAATATCTCGATCACAGGTCCCAAGTCCCAAGTCGTCTCAGGAGGAGAGCATCCTTCCAGTTCCAGCTGATTATTCCTTTGTGCCGTGCGAGAGGCGCGCGCGGTGCCGCGCTGCTTGCGCCCGAAATATCTCCGGCCACGACGTCGTCAATCCTGGCATGGTATAGTAGTATAGCCCACTTGCTCTTGCTCTTGCTCCTCTTCTGGAGTATTATATTTCCTCTACGTGTACTTGACGGCAGTGGGCATCCAATGGGGAGGAGGCAATGACGACTCAGCGCGTGATGATGCTGGCTTTGCCTTGCTTCCGTACCTCCCTCCCTTCCCGTTATGGTTAATCGTCCAGCCTGCTTAATTTGCTCCCACTACTGTCCATTATAGCCTTACACCACGTCTTTTTATTGTCTTTTATCTCAAGATTCGGCGTGGCGTTGGTGTCGTTGTCCGTAGGAACCCCGTTTTTCTGACTCTTCTTTTTGTAGTTGTCGTCTATCTATCGCTGAAAGTCTTTAGGTAAAATATCGTAAAGCGGTAGATAGTTCTTCTACTAAGGACAGTGACACCAACACCATGAGAGCAGCATGGAGCTATCTTTTTTCTTCTTCGATAAAGTGAATATATTTATATCGTGAAGATATTGATTAACGAAGCTTCGTGTCACTCCATCTCGAAGCCTCTCGGGCAGAAATATGGGTGCACACGACCGAATCTCATTCAATCCGGCAATTTCCATGTATCAAGAGTCCAATGGAGATCACCGGCAGAGCCTTCTGAATCAATGACGACAAACATCAACCGGAGCACCGTCTTGGCGCGAGAAGAATCCTAGGACCACCTCCTAATTCAACAAAACCTATAGGCCCCCACGCCGCCGGTCAGATCAATGAAGGAGAAGGCAGTCGTCTCGAAGCCCTCCCCCTATCGTCGCATTGTCCGCCTCCTTCTAGCCTCTCTGGTTTGATTTAGACCCCGACCGCTAGAGCCACACCAACTAGCGCTGCTACGAGCGTCCCATCGCCGTCTGAGATGCGCCGGAGCACGGAGCTTTCTAGGTGACGTGCGCTCAATACTCATCCATGTAGGGTAAGCCCAATCTTCATGACACACCTACGTATAGTATATAACTGCATGTAGGTGTGACATACTGAGGTTGTATGCTTTTCGATGCAAAGGCCGGGGTAATTCCCCTTTTCGAAAAAAGGTGTGAGATAAGTGTATGTTTAAATTTTAATCGACGGCGTGCGATTCCTCTTGAATGAAAGGAGCTGACGACATTATTTTTGAGGTGGCGGCGACACGACGGCATATACGTGCGGAAGGATAGCTTCAAGCCACCGAACGATATTATGTTATGCAGTTACGCTATATGTGCGCGATAGAGACAGCCATACGTTGGCTCATCGAGGTGAGGAAACCTAAGCAGGATCGAAGCCATGGCACCGTCCGTCCCCTGCAATGCAATCAAACGAGTTTCCCGAATGATGTGTGTTGTTTTAGTTTTTCCATCAGACCAAAATTCTACGTCGTTTCAACCTGAGTCGGGAAGCGGTCCCGAAGTTCTTGGCGACTGATGAGGCCATACTCCATAGCAAAGGGAACCCATGCTGCTCATCTCCTATATATCTGACGGAAACGAGAATAATACAAAGCTACTGTATGTGCGAATGATGATTTGTGTTTTCTCCTAATGGCTGAACTAGATGAACTTCTGCACTACTTGTCTTATATATGCTCCTGGGAGCTATTTTCTCCTACCATATTAACTAGCGCAACTGCCACCAAACATAGCTATATATAGATTATACTGTATTCCTTTACCATCATCAGTTCGCTGTTAAGGTTGGTGCCAAAGTTAGCAAATGTCGTCTGTCCATATTTGACTCTAATTCTGTAGCATATACTCCCTCCGTCCCAAAATAAATGTCTCAGTGTTGGGACACTTATTTTGGGACGGAGGGAGTACTTCCCTTCCTGTTATGGTTTATCATCGTGTGATCTCATCTTACCTAATATGCTCCTACTAGCTACTGTCATTATTTTCTCTCTCTAGAGAACCGTTCATGCTGTTAGTGTCCTTGTCCGTAGGAACCCGTTTTTTCAACTCTTCCCTTTGTCGTCGTCTATCTATTGTCGTCTTCTTTAGGTTAAAACCATGAAACCATAGCTAGGTCTTCTACTGACACCGACACCATGACGGGGGTACGGAGCTATCTAAGCAACGTGCACTCAACACTCATGTGTGTAGTGTAGCCCAATCTTCAGGACACACTTGTGTATATATAACTACATGTTGATCTAGGTGTGAGAAAAGAGTATGTTTTAATTGATGGTGTGCGCAGCGCTTGTGTGTGTGTGATTCCTCTGAATTCAAAGAGCTGGATAACCACATTGTTTTGTAGTAGTAGTAGGTAAGTAGCGCCTGGCGCGATAGAGATCGATGGGCACATGTTGGCTGGCATCGATGAGGAAACCTTAGCAGGATCGATGCAGGTTCTGCGTGCCTTTCAAAACTTCAGAACGCAACGGAGACACGACGGCATGGCACCGTCCGCCCCCCTGCACACCAGCTGCAGTGGAGTAGTTAGCGTAAAACTACCACTTTACAGACTTAATCACAAAAAACTACCACTTTTGCCCGCAATCGCAAAAAACTACCACTTTTGGTCCGCTGATTGCAAATTGCGCTAAAAGTCGATTTGGCCGCGGATTGACACGAAAACTGACTGGGCGGGCCCACCCATCAGAGATTAGTGGCAAGGGATATCGTTTCGTGCCCGCAATCGCAAAAAACTACCACTTTTGCCCGCAATCGCAAAAAACTACCACTTTTGCCCGCAATCGCAAAAAACTACCAATTTTGCCCATTATTGCAATCTTACACAACAATAATAAAGATAGAAACATTATTTAGTCCTACACCAATAAAGCAATGGTAATGAGTAAGAAACATTATTGCATAACATGGAAGATGATGGGCAAAATTGGTAGTTTTTTGCGATTGCGGGCAAAAGTGGTAGTTTTTTGCGATTGCGGGCAAAAGTGGTAGTTTTTTGCGATTGCGGGCACGAAACGATATCCCTTGCCACTAATCTCTGATGGGTGGGCCCGCCCAGTCAGTTTTCGTGTCAATCCGCAGCCAAATCGACTTTTAGCGCAATTTGCAATCAGCGGACCAAAAGTGGTAGTTTTTTGCGATTGCGGGCAAAAGTGGTAGTTTTTTGTGATTAAGTCTGTAAAGTGGTAGTTTTACGCTAACTACTCGCTGCAGTGCGATCAAACGATTCCCTCGGATTATGTGTGTGTCTGATTTTTCTTCAGACCTGCAGTGCTTGATGACTTGATGTCCTGATGACTGATGTATTGGCATACCAAAATGCCCATGCTGCTCATATCCTATCCTGATGGCCACGAGAATAATAAAGAGCTATATGCAGAGGATGATTGTGGTTTCTCCTGATACCTGAGGAATACTGTAATTTAGGTGAACTTCTGCACTTGTGATGTTTTTTCATCTTTGATGAGTTGGGCAGCGAGCTTGATTTTCTCGTATGGAAAAAGACATTGTTTCGTTTTATGCGCTATTTCTTCCCTGCCATATTGTAGCAACTGCAGCAAACATAGCTATGGATTAGTACTCTACTCCTTAGCCACAACATTAGTTCGCTGTTTAGTTTGATGCCAAAATTAGCAAATGTCTGTCCATTTTTTGCCCTGGTTCTGTAGCATACTAAATCAAACCTTCTGTTAGACCCAGACCGGAGAGACAGTTTGGACCACAGGATTTTGACACAAAATACGGCGACTTGATTTTCATGCCTTTACCATTATTTTGCGTGGCATCATGCTTTGTGCGTTCGTTGGTTCTTGCAGTGTGGATGGCTCTTTTGGAGTTCGATTCGAAGCCAAGATACACCCGTTACTTGGGCACAGGAAACTTCATGTGTGTTCAGACCTCACGTGAACGGGAAATCAAAACAATGGACAATTTTGCGCGGTAGCTGATAAGTGTTGGCTTTGATGATCCTGTTTGCCGTGCCGCCGTTTTCCCATCACTACGGGATTCACCGAGAACGCCGACGGCATTTGCCGTCGGCCTCAGCTCTATTGCCGTCGGCGTACCAATACGCCGACGGCCACCGTCGGCCTCGAATCGTCGGCGTAGAATACATCAGCGTGAAAGGAATATGTCCGAGAGGCAATAATAAAGTGGTTATTATCTTATTCCAAGTTTATGATAAATGTTTATTTCTCATGCTAGAATTGTATTAATCGGAAACGTTAATACATGTGTGACTAATGAACAAATAAGAGTTCCTAGTAACGCCTCTCGTTTAACTAGCTCGTTGATTAACTGATGATCAAGGTTTCCTGATCATGAACATTGGATGTTGTAAATAACGGGATCACATCATTAGGAGAATGATGTGATGAACACGCACCCAAATTAAGTATAGCAATGCGATCAAGTCATTAAGTTTACATTGTTGTACTAAGCATATGAAGTAACCCTAATCCTTAGACCATGAGATCATGTCAATCACTAACACCGGAAGAATGCTTTGATGACATCAAACGTCACACCGTAACAGGGTGACTATAAAGGTGGCGTTGGGTATTCCGAAAGTATTAGTTGAGGCTCATGGATCAAGAAGTGGGATTTGTCCATCCAGATGACGGAGAGATATACTCTGGGCCCTCTCGGTGATATCACATCGACACCGCTTGCAAGCACGTGACTAGGTCACAAGGATGTCATATCACGGAACGAGTAAAGAGTACTTGTCAGGAACGAGATCGAACTAGGTATAGATGATACCAATGATCGGATCTCGGACAAGTAAAATATCGCGAGACAAAAGGAATTGGTTATGACGTTTTTGGTTCACGCGATCACAAGATTCATCGTCGAATATGTAGGAGTCATTACGGATCTCCAGATCCCGCTGTTGACTATTGATCGGAGAGGTGTCTCGATCATGTCTACATTATTCACGAACCGTAGGGTGACACACTTAAGGTTTGTCGACGCTTTTGGGTAGATACGGAATTTCGGAGAAAATTTTGGACAGCACCGAAATTGTTTCGGGTAATATTGAAATAGTTCAAGGGGTTTATTGTCAATGGTTGCCAATGGTTGTTAATAGAATTAACAAATGAACCAAGGGGATAAGTGTTAATGTTTGTTAATAGAATTAACAAATATTAAAAAGAAATTAAATTGTTTTATTTAATAAAGAAAAACCCTTGGGATTTTTGAGTGGAGATTAAAAGAGAGTGAGTGGGCATGAGTGGATGCTCCACTCACATCAAGAGGGAAGAGGTGGAGTCACCCCTAGGGGGCAACGACCCAACCTCACCCCTCTCCTATATATGGAGGGGTGGGAGCTCCCTCTTGAGCACACACTTGATCCTCTCTCCCTCCTCCCGCTGCTCCACCTCTCGGCCATCCGCTTGGCGAAGCCATGGCCGTTTAGTTCTCCACCACACCACGCCGTCGTGCTGTTGGAGTTCCTTGGTGGTTCTACTACTTCCGCTGCCCCGCTGGATCGAGGGAACGGAGGTCGTCATCAAGCCGTACGTGTGACCGAGTACGGAGGCGCTGCCCGTTGCAGCGCACATCTTCACGATCTTGAGATCGGCGAGTGAACGACTACATCATCCACAAGAATTATTCTCGAAACGCTTACGGTCTTCGAGGGTGAGTTTCTCTTGGAATATGTTCCACTCGTTACGAGCATCTGCTAGATTAGATCTTGGCTCGTTGGTTTGTTCACACCGTAGAATTTTTTTTGTTTTCTATGCTACGAACCCATGACAGCGTAGCGTCGTTGCTGTCGGCATAGTTTTTACCGTCGGACTAATAGCTACGCCGAGGGCATTGCCGTCGGCATAGCTCCGTCGGCACAGCTCTACCAAATATTTTTCAAAAACAGTTTTCCAAAAAAAAATATTTTTTTAAAATTTGTTTCCAGTTTTTGTTTCAACCTTTTTCATTATTATTTCAATTCCAATTTAGTCATATATTTAATATAATATCACACAGTTAAGCTAAGATCAAACTATTCACCATTAGCCAAACTTCCCAGACGGTCGCACATTCTCAGATTGCTCCAGGCCAATCACGCTTAACTATTGAGTTCCATTCTAACGAGATTCCAATTGAGATGTCATACCTTGCTGCTATTAGTATGATATCAATCATATTAACACTCATTCATGATATTATAATTTTTAATCTTTAAAATTTTAAAAATAAGATTTAAATAAACAAAATAACTATGTTTAATAATACTTGAATAATAATAATAATCAATTATTTTACTTTAGTTTTGTCTTTTCCATTTAATAAGAAATAATTCATATATTCATATTTGTATATCGGAATTTACTAAATAAAATGTCTATATCGATCATAAAAATAAGAGGAATCCAAATATGACATTCATGTCATCATTTGCATAATGAATAATGTCTTTAAAATAATAAGAACCAACATAAATCAGCATAAAGTTAATTAAAAAGGGGAATTTAGATAGAAAGTAAGGAAATTCCTCATATTTAGATAGAAAGCAAGAAAATTCCTCATATTTAGATAGAAAGCAAGGTCATTTGACTTGAAAATTATGCATGTTTGTAGATGATTGACATTTTTGTGAAGTATTGTTTTGAAAAGTTTGTCAGAAAACAAGTTTATCATTTTTCCTAGAAACTAGTACACATAAAATGACTCGCCAAAGGGTTTCTTTTTTTGAGTATTTTTTCACTTTTTCATTTCTTTCAAAAAAGGTTAAAATGGAGAGCATGGGTATTCATCAAAAGTGGTCGAATTTTCCAAAACTATCGACGGTTCTATGTTGTAACCACTACTTGTGTATCTTAATATTATTTTTGTAAGAATTTCAGAGCAAACTATCACACAGTTGTAGTTCGAATTTGAATTACTTTCAAAAAATTGTCATAAAGTCAATTAAAGAGGGGAATTTAGATAGAAAGTAAGGAAATTCCTCATATTTAGGGATTATCCATCAAATATGTACTAATCTTTGTGAAAATTAAATGGGTGTCATTTTAGACCATATTTTATGTACTTGCTTCACAAAAAAAGTCATTTTTAGCACTTAAAAAATGGAAAAAGAAATTTCTAAAAAGAATTTTGAAAATCGTTTCGGCGACGTTGTTTCCCATACCATGGCACACATATGTGCTGAATATGGGAAATTTATCACAAAGTATGACACGATAATGGCCATACATTGGTCATTTGGCTTGAAACTTATGCATGTTTGTAAATGATTGACATTTTTGTGAAGTATTGTTTTGAAAAGTTTGTCAAAAAACAAGTTTATCATTTTTCCTATAAACTAGTACACATAAAAGGACTCCATGCCAAAGGGTTTCTTTTTCTGAGTATTTTTTTCACTTTTTTCATTTCTTTCAAAAAACGGTTAAAATGGAGAGCATAGCTATTCATCAAAAGTGGTCGAATTTTCCAAAACTATCGACGGTTCTATGTTGTAACCACTACTTGTGTATCTTAAAATTATTTTTTCAAGAATTTCAGAGCAAACTATCACACAGTTGTCACACAGTTGTAGTTCAAATTTAAATTACTTTTAGAAAATTGACATAAAGCCAATTAAATAGGGGAATTTAGATAGAAAGCAAGGAAATTCCTCATATTTAGAGATTATCCATCAAATATGTACTACTCTTTGTGAAAATGAAATGGGTTTCATTTTGGACCATATTTTATGTACTTGCTTCACAAAAAAGTCATTTTTAGCACTTAAAAAATGGAAAAATGATATTTCTAAAAAGAATTTTGAAAATCGCTTCGGCGACGTTGTTTCCCATATCATGGCACACATATGTACCAAATATGGGCATTTTATCACAAACTATGATATGATAATGACAATAGATAGGTCATTTGGAAGAAAATGAAAAATCCAGTGCGGAAGCACGGGGCGATCTGGGGCCCGGTGCGCTCGATCTTGCCCTTTGCTTCGATATGAGGCAGTGAGGCACTGGGGACCGGCCAGGACGGTGGTCTGGTTGTGGTTTTTTGCTACGCCGGCGACCAATTTGTGCATTGGTTTACCCCTCGTACGCTGTCATTCCTGCTGGGAAAGGTCTTGCGGCGTCGGGGCTTTGCGAGGCTTATGAATAATGGCGGTGGTCCTAGTGTTCCAATTTGCACAAAGACGAATATCTTTCTAACACCTGTCCTCTTCGATCTGGCCGAAGTTTCGGGTTCCGGAGACTTCGCCGGCGATTTCACATGGTTGTTTATGCGCAGAAACTGATTCGGTCACGCCGGAGGGAGCGGCGTGAAACTTTGCTTTTGTTGCCATCATGGGCAAATCCATGGTGAAGTCAGAGACGTAGAATGTCACGGAGGCCGAGATCGGAGGACTAGTAATGGGGAATTGAGCCTTTTGCGGTGATGAGGTACTTGGTTAGAGTTTCAGGAATTGTAGCAGTGGTATGTAAGTAGGGGCGACAACACATGTGAAGTTCAAAGTCTTGTCTATCAGTGTGAAAATCCAAGGTCTGGCCTTAATTGGTTGTGCCTGGCAATGGCTTTTCTGAAGGCATTGTTTTTAGAGTGGGGGACTATCTCCATGATGAAAATCCAAGATCTACGATCGGGTGACGACTGTGCTTCTGCGTCGTTTCCTTATTGAAGGCGTTGATTTTGGAGAACTTGGACATCATGTGTTGTATTGGTCGTGGTAGTGTTGCTGCTACAAGGACTGTAAGTTCGGTAGTGGGACTTTTCTTTTTTATTTCTTCTTCTTATTGTATTTTGGCTGTGTGCTTCCATAATACCTTCGGGTATTGCATTGTTGCAGAGGCTGGGTGTAATTGATATGTTCACAGTATTAATGTATACTCTTTATCCAAAAAATTGTAAAATGTCATCTGTTAGAGTGTGATAGACAATTATGATTCTAAACGAATATGTGAAGCCTTGGCCAACATGTATGCCATGGTCTGCACTTCTCTTGCTGGTAAAAAAGTGGACCAGTTGAACTACTGTCGGTTGTACAAATCGACTTCTACGGCTTTGGACCTCTGCTATGATTTAAAGTAAACATATTTATAATAAACTTTCATACTTATTTATATATTTGCATGTCATGATGGTTTAAAGTATATGATCTATACTACTTATTTAGCACCATTAACCATATTATATTTTCTCAATTGTTTTCTATAATTTATTTTTACGTATATCACAAAAATTACATCTAGTTTGTGCAAAAACGTTTTATGTTGTGAGACATTGCCCTTAACATGATACATAACCACCTGAAACATGAAAAAGACACATATATCATCCATTTTTATTAAATTGATCAATTATGTGGTATGTATATTTGTTTGTGAATGTTATTATTTAGTTATAATGTTGTTAAATATATTGTTAGAGGTACCAAAGCTTACGGCCTAACAAATATATTAATAGAAGTTTGTAGTGTATGGTTGCGTAATCAATTATATAGAAAGTTCCGGAGTATGTATTGTAAACAAGATTGCCGGAGTGATATTCCAAAAGAATTGATAGTTTTTCTTTCAATTTGTTAGTGCCGAAATTGTGTTTTTTTTCAAGCAGGTACCCCAATAAGATTGAAAGTTGGACTTTCACAGTTTTCACACAAAGCATGTCACATGGTAGGCATAATACATGAATATGTTCAATATATAATTTCTCCATTTTCTAATATAAGATGTTTTATGTGTTCCACATATTGTTTAGATGCATACTAAAATGGGTGAACATACACGCTAAAACATGTCTAGATATATTTGTATACATGTGAATATGGACAAATGCTAAAGCATCTTATATTTTAAAACAGAGGGAATACTTTTTAGTTGTATTCAACTCATTAAATATGTTTAATGGAATTTACCGAAAATAATTCAAATTTGTACTACAATTGTGTTCTGGCACAAAATGAGAGAAATCATATAAACATAGTCTACCATGATTCTATGGAATTGTACAATTTTTTTAAAAATCAACTAATGGTCACAAAGACAATTTTGGTCGTGTTTTATTAAAAATCATATAAATCGAGATACTTTAAAAAATGGAAAGCATGCGTGAAGCTAAATCATAAACTTGCACTACAATATTTTCAAATTTAGTTGTATGCATAGAGCATGCACTGTATGTGCCATTTCACCTCAAGTTTAGGTGGTATCTTCACTAAGGTGTCCGGGGTGAATGCTATTGTTGGCGAGCTTCCAAGAGACGGTGTCCGGTGTATCTTCACTAAGGGTCAAATTTTGGAGCTTGCTGAAATTCGGAGACACGGTTGACCGAGATGCCACCTCCCGTTTGAAGGTTCCGAATCCAAAAATTATGATCCATGCCTTGGCAACCGAGTTCTTTTGCTTGGAAATATTGATAATTGATTGGGCAATGTCCTTGGGCTTAAGCCCGTCGAGCCAATGGGGATTAGTATTGTACTCTTTAGTCATCATTACTTCATTAGTTCGTTTTTTAGCTTGTTTACCTGGAGAGCCAATTTGGCCCGCATGCTTTTTCACAAAAATAACCAAACCTTTTGTTAGACAAGCCTTTGTTAAAAAAGCTTGTGACTTTTATTTTGAGAATAACTTACTGCGACTAATATTAAACCCTGGACATATCCAGATCAACCGAGTCTCTCACAAATACAGGAAAGTTTCCTAGCCAGACATTACACCTCTTATTGTCGCATCCTTCCTTTGCCAAACCATGTGCTACGCCATTAGCTGAACGTCGCACCGCGCGTACTCGAGTTTCTTGAAAACCTTCCAGAAGGTGTTTGATCTCCTCGACCAACATACCATATGCCGATCGATCCATCTCCTCCTTGGTCAGTTTTGCCGCCACTCGCGTACTGTCACTCCAAGATCACCTTAGCCATCCCCATATCCTTAGCCAACATCATCGCCCTTCTACATGCAAGCAGCTCCGCGAGTTCAGCATCCGCAACCTGGGGAAAAAATGGCATTCTGCAGCGATGCAGTATCCATGGTGGTCACGCACAAGCACAACCACACCACCCCCTCCAATGCCCGACACCGAACGGAAAGCTCCATCCGCATTCACCTTCCTCCAGGACTGTTCCGGAGGTTTCCAGCGCTCTCTAGGCTTTACCACGCCGAGAAAAAGCTTGTGACTTCTCACCGATAAAATGCTGCCTGCCACATCTAGAGTTCTAGACTGTTTACCTGAAGAGCCAATTTGGCCCACGGGATTTTTGACACATAATACAGTGACTTATCATTATTTGCGTACAAGATAACCCTCGTAGGCGTGGACGGACGGCGAAACAAGCGTCCGGTTTTGTGTGGCATCCCCTCCCCGGCATGCTTTGGGCGTTCGTTAGTTTCTTGCAGGGGCTGCCGGGCTGGCGACAGGGTGGATTGGCTCTTATGGCGTAGTAAATTCGAAGCCAAGAGACATCGGTTATTTAGGCAGATGGCAGAGAACAGTGAACGGAAATTAAAACGAGCGGAGGGCAGTATTGCATGGTAGAGCAGATTAGGCTGGGTTTTCGTGATCTCGTTGCGCACTGCCACTTTTACGTGTGCTATGATGTTTTGCTACTGTTTGAAGTTTGTGCCAGTTTACCAGTTCTAGACAGGAACGATGCATGTAGCTGCACAGGGGTGCAAAGATCATCACGGGCGGGGTGGGTGGACCAATGGCTGTTAATTATTTGATGACCGCAATCAGCACTTGACATGCATATGCAGATCAGTGATGATTAATTGATGGGTGCTGAAAGCTATGGATGGAGGGGTGCTAAATACTGAACCACACGTGATCTGAGGAAATGCCCGCATTGCGTCGTCGTGTTAGCAATTTAGCATGCAGGCAAAAACGAGGAAAATATATTTTATTTAAAAGAAAATACGATATTAAACATCAAAGTCGTTGTAGTATAGTGGTGAGTATTCCCGCCTGTCACGCGGGTGACCCGGGTTCGATCCCCGGCAACGGCGTTAATTTTTTTTCTTACGATGAATCAGGTCAGTCTTGAACAAAGCGCTGTCAATGGCATCCGCTTCTTCTCCTGCTCCTGCTCAATGCCTACTAGATCTTCAGCAGACAAACCAGTCTTGTCATCTGTTTGCTCAGTTTCATCAACGACGAGACTCGACCAAACCTAAAGTTTCATTGCACTGACGGTGACTTCGACCTGAAACTCACTCTCTCAACCCTTCAGGCTTTCATTCTTAAGTTTAACAACCACTGCTCAAGTGATATTTCCTCCTAAAAGATAAATCACTCTGTACGCGATTGTAAGACGTTTAAGAAAATCATGGTCACCTCGCAAAGTTCACCAGATTCCTGACTTTCCCTTTTACCCCCGTTTTGTGTTGGTCGCTCCTCGCTCGCATCGCTTACTCCTCACTCACTTTGCTTCTGGGGGCACCACTGGTTTGGGAGTGCTGGATTGGCCGTACAGTTTTCTGATTTGCATTTTATTGTTAACAACAAAATCCTACAATTTCTCAAGTTTGGAATGCTCAAATGTTAAAACTTACCTTTAGGAGGAGTTTTGACTCAATATCTGATGCAAAAGTCGGATACTCCTGTTTATGTTCCTTTTGTCCGGAGTCTGAATAGACCTCCTAGGGAGCAAGTCTTCTTGTGGTTGCTGTTTCACAACAAAATCACTAGCCACAATCTGAGTAAAAGAAAAAAACTCGTTGATGTCACATGTTTATTCTGTAGTGAATCTGAAAGCTACACTCATCTGTTTTTTTAGTGCATCATATACCTAATATATAAAAGCTGAGCTTTTTTGGCCTCAGTCAAGCTATGCACGTCGTCCGCATTCTCCGCACCGTCCGATCGCTGAAACGGAGGGTCCAGATTAGCCCACGTCTCCCCTTCCGCGCGGACAATGTTCATTCTGGAATATCTACCAATAGGAATCGGCCACGTCGCCCGGTCGCCCGCCGGTGAGCTCCGGTTTCACCGGTCACCCGGCCTTTTTGCACAAGAGCCACTAAAAAATTGAATCAACGCCCCGCAGTCCGAAATTTTACACTGCACAGGACCTGTTTGCGAATCGGGAAAACATGACGGGTTTTTTGCAAAATGTTCCGACAGAATCCCCCACCCCTTCTCCTCCCTCCCGCGACCCCGTGGTCGCCGGCGCCGCCGCAGCGCGCCGCCGCCGCTCCCGGCCTCCCCGCTCAGATCGGAGGCCACGGGGAGGTGCGCCGTCGTTCCCCGCGTCGTCCTCGCGGAAGATCGGTTGCCGAGCCGCTCCTCCGGTGCCGGAATCGTCCGCGGCGCGCTCCGGCACCGCAGCCAGCTCCGCGCGCCCCCGGCGTCGCTCCGACGACCAAGACGCAGCGGCGCCGCCGCAACCCGTCGCTCCACATCCGCACAACTCCAACGCGACCCGCCGTGCGACCTGGAACGCCGGGATTCAGCGCCGGCGTCGCCGCCGCGGCCGCTCCGCCCTAGACGACGTCAGCGCGACGTCAGGGTGGGCCTGCCTGTCAGCGTCCCCTAATTTCCTGAGAAGGAAAAAAACAGAAAATGATTAAATTTGGATTATTGATAACTTCAAATTTATCCATCAGAAAAATACAAAAAATTTATCAAAATGATCACAATAAAGAAACCTAATTACTTAAGGCAAGAGTACAAAACATTTTTAGGTTTCAAAACATTTTAAGTTTGGGCAAATTTGAACTCTATTTCTTTTGAATATATACCATAGCCTACAAATTTTCATAAGTGTCCACATTACCGAGTTTACATTTTGTTTACTACCGAGTTTACATTTTGTTTACTACCCGAGTGACATTTTCAAACCTACATAATTAAAAACTGTTCAGATTACCGAATTTAAACACCATTTACCGCACGGGCGCGGCGATTATGGAATTAAATTATTTTTTATGCCAAGATACAAACTTACTATAAGTTGGCAAAAATAAATATGTTTCAGATTTTAAATTGGTGAATATTTGAAAAAATATCCTAATGTACTTCCTCTTTAGAACAATTTTGAGAACATGCAAGTGTTTCTATAAATAGCCGCGCAAAAAATAAATGCTAATCGTTTGTGCCATCTAACCGAATTTCAAATTTGCATACTTCAAATTTTCAAGTATCTTTTACATCTACTTGATATACAAACGTCAAGAATGCCTCGGCTCGACCAACTAATATAGACAAGTTTAAAACACATATTTCTTTAACTTTCACTCATTTCAAAACTTACATAAATTTACAAGGTACACACTACCAAATTTAAATCTTATTTACTTCACGGGCAAGTCCCCTAGTAGCTAAGAATGCTTACGAACGGATTAACTCTGTCTGCCTATATGCCTTGTTCTCTGACTATGAATCTGTGGTGAAAAAAATGACTTAGCAATAAAAACAACCGTGTAAAACTTATGCTCTCATCATCTGCTATGATGTGGACGATCTTGAAATTGAGGAATGACATTCTCTTTGGACGTCAATCTTGGTGTGTCTTGCAGGTACTGTGGTAGAAAGTTTTGAGGCTATTGAAAAAGTGGAGAGTACTATATGCCCAAAGGAAAAAATCTTGATATTGGACAGGTGCTTCTTGCTCATGGAAGAGAGAGTCCGAGAAGCTCCCCGACTTAGGTGGCGTTGAAGAAGAGAAATACCTTACACATAGCTGGACCTGTGACGCCTGGCGGTGGAGGTGGTGTGCTCGGCGTTGGGTGATGCACCGGTGAGGTGTTGTTGGGAAACCCCAAGAGGAAGGTATGAAGTAGTGCAGCAGCAAATTTCGCTCAGTTGTGAAACCAAATTTATCGAACCAGTAGGAAACTAGAGTTCTTCTGAAGTTGTCAACGGCACTAGAAAAGAGTTTGGCGTGTAGCTGACGTGAAACCTGCACACAACACAATCAATATACTTTGCCCCAACTTAACAATGAGGTTGTCAATCTCACTGGCTTGCTGTAACAAAGGATTAAACATATGTGTGGAAAATGATATTTGTTTGCAGAGAATGAAAGTAACAGTATTGCAGTAGGTTGTTTTAGCAGTTTAAGGAAAAAAGACCGGGGTACACAGTTCACTAGTGGTGTCTCTCCATAAATAATAATAGCATACATGCGGGTAAACAAATTACAACTGGGCAATTGACAGAATAAAGAACTGCATAACAATGCATATACAAGTCATGATGTCTAGTGTGAGATTCATTTGGGCATTACAACATAATACATAGACCGTCATCTAACTCCATCTATGACTAATAATCCACCTTCAGGATAGCATCCGCAACACCATTCAGTATTAAGTTGCAAATAACATATTATTGCATTAAGTAAAGTGTGTAATGTAATTAGCACAAATATCTTTAGATAAAGAACTACTGTTTTATCCCTAGTAGCAACAGTACATCTACAATCTTAGAGGTTGATGTCACTCCCCCAGATTAAATAGAGACATGAACCCACTATCAAACATAAATATCCCCTCTTGGAGTCACAAGCATATACTTGGTCAGAGCATCTACTAGTAACGGAGAGCATGCAAGATCATAAATAACGCACTCACAAGATATATTATGAAGCAAATGACATAGTACTCAATTATTCATCGGATCCCAGCAAACACAACATGTAGCATTAAATAAAGATGATCTTGATCATGATAGGCAGCTCACAAGATCTAAACATGATGGCACAATAGGAGAAGACAACCATCTAGCTGCTGCTATGGACCCGTAGTCCAAGGATGAACTACTCACGCATCAGTCCGGAGGCGGGCATGGTGATGTAGAGCCCTCCGGTGATGATTCCCCTCTCCGGCAGGCTGCCGGGAAGAGCTTCTGAACCCTCCCGAACTAGGGTTGACGACGGCGGCGACTCCGCAATGTTTTCTGGAAAAGTGTTCGGGTATTTAGGGTTTTCCCGTCGGGGGTTTAACTAGGCGAAATGGCGAAAGAGGTGGGGCCCCGAGGGGCCCACACCACGTGGTGGCGCAGCCAAGGAGGGAGCCGCACCACCAACAGGTGTGGCCGCCTCGTGGCCCTCCTCCGTATCCTCTTCGGTGTTCTGGATGCTCCCGGTGAAAATAGGGGTATTGGCTTTTGTTTCGTGCAATTCCGAGAATATTTACTTAACAGCTTTTCTGAAACCAAAAACAGCAGAAAACAGGGAACTGGCACTGTGGCATCTTGTTAATAGGTTAGTCCCAGAAAATGCATAAAAACCATATAAAGTGTATATAAAACATGTAGCAATTGGTATAATATAAGCATGGAACATAAGAAATTATATATACGTTGGAGGCGTATCATTGGGCGCTGGGGGCGCGGTGCTCGCTCGGCCGTGGCCCGATCCAGATCCCGATGGCCGTGGTCGGACCAGCGGCGTGGGGGCCTACCAGTCTCGCGAATAATGGCGGTGGTCCTTGATTCTTATTCGCGCCAAGATGAAGATCTACCGGATGTTGGTCTCCATCGAACTTGCTGGACGGCCGTGTTCCGGAAGGCTTCGCCAGTGAGCTCCATTGGGCGATTCTTGCCTGAAGATTGCTAGATCGGGTGGTATTCGGTCAGACGCACCCATGCTTTTATCGGGCCGTTTGGTTTCAGAGGGAGCGCTTTGAAGCTCTGCTGGCTGTTAATGCTATGGAACACGCTTTCTCGTTCCATGGTGCTGGCGGAGAATGGCATGGAAGGCGGGATCTGGGGACTAGCAATGGTGGTTTGTGTCTTCGTGCCGATGAAGAATTGGCTGGGTGTTTCGTGATCTTGAGTAGCGGTCCGTAAGTGGGGGCAACTGCACGGGTGAATTCCAAAGTCTTATGCCTCAGGATGAAGATCCAAGGTCTGGCCTTAATTGGTTGTGCTTGGCAATGGCCTTGTTGAATGCATTGTTTTGAGTGCGAGGATTTTATTCAGGGTGAAAACCTTTGGAGAAGCTGCACTTCTGGTGTTGTCTTGGTGGTGTCAGTGCTGATGTCTCAAGGATTAGATCGCTTCAGCGGGACTTTTGTTTTCTGTAATTCTTCTTTCTTTTTTTGGCTGTGTGCATCCGTATAGCCGTTAGGTCACTACGTTATTGCAGAGGCTGGGTGTATTTGGTACTGTCTTGATATCAATAAATTCCGTTTATCTAAAAAAAAAAGGCTAGACCTTGGACACCGGAAGCAAGAGATTTCAGGAGGATAGTGTTTTGACACCCTTCTTGGTACTTCAGAATGTTTTGGGTGAATGGAAAAAAATGTGGAAAATATGATGTTGTTTTAGTTTTCCTGGCGCCTTTCCTTGGTTTTCCTGGCATTAGACTGATGTAATAAAGAACAGATTGGACGTTGTTTCATTTCATTAGGATGCAACATGGCAAAAACCCTTTTTATCTAAATAAGCACTTCAGCTTTTATCTGCTCAATCACTGATACGGCAACAATGATGAGAACGGCCACCAGCTAGCTACTCCCTCGGTTTTAATTTAGTTTGCGTTCTGGGTTTAGTCAAAGTCAAACTTTGTCAAGTTTGACCAAATATTATGAAAATAATAATTAACATTTACAATAAAAAATCATAGTGTTAAAATCATTATAACGTATATTTTTATATTGTATGCATTTGATTTTATGAATATTGATATTTTTTCATATATTTTTGGTCAAACTTAATAAAGTTTGAATTTGACTGAAAGTAGAACGCGAACTGGAGGTATCATAGGTAGTGTACTACAGCGCTTAGACTAGTTACAATGGGGGTATCATAGGTGCTAGTGTACTACAGCGCTTAGACTAGTCACAATGGGGGTATCATAGGTGCTATCATGCATGCCATGTTGGCAAAATGATGATGTGTCACAGCAATTAATGAAGAAAGAGATGATAGTGGTATCATAGGTAGATACCGTAACATAACGGATTCCAATGCAATATGAGTCTAGCACCTAATAAATGTAGTGTCATATGATACCACTCATATGTTACTATGTATTGTGAAAGTAGTATCATATACTAGTATCATATGCATATGCATGTACCATACGATACTCCCCGTTGTCACTATAGCAGCTAGTCAGCCACCCAGCGATGGACAGCAGACCCGCGGGTTGAAACCGCGGGTTCAGCCCATATCAATCATGCGGTACGGTGTGGGTGCGCCTTAAAAATGCTCGGTGCGGTGCGGTTGCGGGTGAAGAAATTAAATGATTGGTTTGGCCTGGGTTGGACAGCTAGGGGCGCTCTATGCGGTTTGGTTTGGATTAGGCGCGGGTCTCACCCCATTCCCAGGTTGGACAATCAGATCTGGTTGAGAAGATGGATCGGCCTGTACACGCAGTATCAAAAAACTCTGTTACTTTTTCATTTTTGAACAGGATTAGTACCTCACGTGTGCCTCTGCAAAAAGTCCAACTACTTAGCATTTCATGCTGGAGCTGGATTAGGACTGGTGATCCGCCATGCAGAGGGCGTCGTAAAGCTTTCTGCCTAGTCAGGGGCGGATCCAGGATTTAGGTATAGGGGGGGCGAAACGATAACGACCACATATATACCTCTCTATATGTGTATATCAAATCTTGCATAAAATCGATATATCTTTTCCAACAAAGATGCATTGTTAAATTTATGAAGGATATTTGCTCTTGTATTTCACGATTGTTAGAGTGGCTTGCCAATCACCTAAAAGATCGTACACGTTAATAATATCATCATGGTTTCAAGCTTGCAGTGGCTTGGTGGACGCAATATGTCCAGTTCTTTTTCTTAAAACTTTTACCTATAAAAGTATAACTAATTAAATGTAAAGAAACATTTGGAATTGATTTATATCTGTTATCTCTGATCGAAGCAAATTAAAGTACTATTTTTACTAACTAATCTGCATCTTAGGCGTTTAAAACAATAATGCATGAGGCATTACCTCATCAGAAGAGATTAGAACTAGTACAAATGCACGTACCTTGAGAAGTAATGAGGCGTTCTACTGTTGATTTCCCTGGATCATATTAGGGACCGAGCGGCAAACCCGAAGGCGGCTATAACAGCATCCTTACGTGTGTATTTCTTACGCGGTGGACAACACGAAATAATAGCAATTGACAGCCGCTTCCGGGTGGTTGTTGACGCTTGACGGTGTGTTCGACGATATGCCATGGCGGCGGCGGCGATGAGGTAACTCAACGAGGGTTTCTCACTCGAGGGCCGAGGCCCCAGCACGTAGCTGTATATTGGAATTCAGAATCGTGCAGGTACCAAGTAGGCCATCTAATTGAGTTGCTTGGTGGACCTGGGCCATCCAAGCAGCGCTATTTCTCTCGGTGTAAGTACGCTTCACGTAAATCCCATCGTAATTAGTACTGGCCCCTGTAATACGTCGTCGGGGGTGGCCGATTGTTGGCGGGGACCTGGCCACCGCTCGTCCCCCCCTGGATCCGCCCCTGTGCCTAGTTGTACCTTCCAGCTTGTAAAAGACTACAAGTGCTGGTAACTCATAACGTGTCTCGAGGGCCTAAACATATTGCTGATACCACTACAAAAACATATTGTTGATCTCCGCTGCTGGCCGGCTACTCTAGAAACTGATTGTCTGAGGGTGGTGAAGGGAGTCGCCTCATCATGTGACAAATCGCCATACCGGTGCATATATAAGGAAATCGAGGAGCTTCTACGAATTTACCCAGATATTCATATTCGCAGAGTTAATGGTGTGAGTAAAAAAGTGGCGAATGAATGTATAAACATTATACTCACTCCGTCCCAAAATAAGTGTCTCAACTTTGATAGAAAGTGGATGTATGTAGACATGAACATATTCGCAGAGTTAATGGTGTGAGTAAAAAAGTGGCGAATGAATGTATAAACATTATACTCCCTCCGTATCAAAATAAGTGTCTCAACTTTGATAGAAAGTGGATGTATGTAGACATGTTCATGTCTACATACATCCACTTTCTATCAAATTTGAGACACTTATTTTGGGACGGAGGGAGTAGTATTATTACCTAAGTAATGAAGGTCATGATTTCATCGCAAAAAAATAAAGGTCATGATTTCCCTAAAAAAAAGTAAGCTACTGTAATAAAACTCTGGTTTACGGCCCGTTTTCAAATTCAAGCCCATAGTTCTGCAGAAAGTCGCGTCTTCACCACGAGTCCCAACCCTACAATTTCCGCAGAGAGGCCTCATCGCATCGCACGCCGCAGCCTGCGAAACATCCCTGCGATCCCAATTCTAGTAGCTCGCCGCCGCCTTCCGCTGCCGGTTACCCCAATCGGAATCGGTCGAGGTCGAAGCATCAAGATTCTCCATGGCCGAAGGCAAGAGGTCCGGTTGCAAAATCGTCCATAGGAGAGGCACGAGCGTCTTCCATTTGCAATTCTGTCTCTCGTCTCCTGAGGATCCCCGCCCCGCCAGTGGCTTTCTTGAAGATGCGGAGGTCGTCGTTGCTGGATGCAAATGCACTGCATATTACATGTTTGGGAACTCGGACCCAAAACATATCATGCTCGTTTTGAGAGCATTGTATGACCCCGCTGCCAAGGTGTCTACGCACATGGTTTTACTCGACAAGACCGGCTCACCGGCGGCTTCGGTGAGGACAGAGGCTACGCATTCGGATGGTGTTTACGCTCTGTTCGCCGCCTGGGACGACGTTAAGGCGAACTGTGTGGTGGACAAGGACAACCACTTCGTGGTGCTGTGCTCCGTCGACATCGATCGGACACCTTCCGTTTCATCGTCGTTGGAGGAGGTGCTCCCGGATTTAGGCCATGATCTAGCCATGATGTCAGATAAACAAGAATTCACTGATGTTTCCTTTGACGTCGCCGGGGAGAGCTTCAGTGCGCATTGCCTGGTGCTGGCTGCCCGATCGCCAGTCTTTAAAGCACAGCTCTATGGCGCGATGGCCGAAGGCAATACGGCCTCTATCACCGTCGAAGACATGGAGGCCTCCACCTTCAGATCTATGCTCCATTGCATGTATCATGGTTCACTGTCCGATGATGACAAAATGGATGTTTCTTCCACCATGGCACAATGCCAGCATTTGCTTGTAGCCGCTGATCGCTACGGGATAGAGGGGCTGAAGAAGATTTGTGAGAACAAACTATGTGGCAAAGGTATCACAGTAGACAGTGTGGTCTCGATGTTGGAACTGGCGGAGGTCCATGCATGCCCCAAACTCAAAGCTAGGTGCATTGATTTCCTTGCTGATGGTGACAATTTTAAGATCGTTGGGATATCTGATGAGTACATCCGTTTGATACAGAGCTTTCCGAATCTCTTGGTTGAAGTGCGCAATAGGATCAAGAAATCACTTGAAGAATCAGCTACCTTGAATCCTCGTGCTCACAAAAAAAGCCGAGTGTGTTAGGAATGATGATAGATAAAAGAATTGAAATTCGTTACAATGGCATGTCCATCATCGATGATTCTATTCTTAGTAATTGCAGTATACATAATATGTATGATCCTTCTGTAGCTATAATGGTTTAAAGTTTTTGTTATAATTCTTGAAAAGAAATTACTTAACTAGTGCTGCAATTGTATTTTGGTAAGGGTGCTCGCATGTCGTTATTAGGTGTTTGTTTATTTCTAACCTTTTAGCTTGTCACTCTGTCTTTTAATTTTGTGTATTTCTACTCAACAAGTGGCAGCAATTTCTAAGGAAACTGTCTTGTACACTATATGTATGAGCGTACAAATGGGTATCGCCTTATTAGCTGGCACAGGTTGGAACGGTTTGCTATGTTAAACAGTACTGCTCAGGTACAATAGTTGAACGAAAACTGTTAGCAAAGGTTAGCTTTGCTGTTATTTTTTTTAGGAATGGCAATCTGGTGCCTAAGATGAACAACTTTGTTCGTATAAACTTCTTCCTCCCTCTGATATTCCACTTTCTCCTGTCCTGTAGAAAGGTACAACTGTTTGAAGAAAATGACAGTAATAATAGTTTGCAATCACGCCATTCATTCCGAGACTTACTTTATGTTCTAGTTATCACGCTTCAAGGGCATAAGAATATTCCATATCTGCATCAAGGGCAAAAAAATTACCCTGAAATTCCTACAGAGGGAATAACTTAGAAAGAATTCAAGGGATTTTGGACTTGATGCCTTTGATTTTCTTTCGCTTATTCAATGCTTGATATGTACAGCATGCTATTCAGTACCCGAGTCATCCTCTGATATTCCAATTTATAATTTTTTGTAAGCGAAGTAGCACGACTTAAGAAAATGGCAGTAATACTCCACAGGTGGGACGGTTGCCTCACTTGTACAGTCTGTTTTAACCACCGTTTGTCTGACTTCTTCAAGTGGAGCAGTTTTTTGTTATATTCCTTAATATTCTATTCTGAAACTACTACAGGGCTGTACAATTTTGACTGAACTTCAAATGTATTCTGCACTGGCCTCCTTGGAATTTCCTTCGTTTATTCGTTGTGCACAAGCACATCTCATATGTGAGAAGTACAAACTTCTACAAACAAAATCGAGCTACCACTGAAACTAATCCTTATTGTGCCTCATGCTGTCATAAAGATAATGTACCAATTATACCAGATTTTCACCCATCAATAAAATATGACTGATGCCAGACATGCATTCTTTCATAATACAAAATCATTGTCTTGGCAGATCTGACAAGTATCTTCCAGCACTACCAAACACGATTGAAAGAAGCTGATCTCAACATATTATTTCGGTGCAGGCCTTTAAAGGAAGGATTGCAGTATGTGAGAGCATTAGATTTGAGTTTAGTTTTTCTTTTAAGAATTGCACAGTACAGAAAATCTAGTCAGACAAACGGTAAATACTGATGCAAGAAGCATCATATGATCTTTTAGTGTACCCTGTTCGATCCCTTTCGTGGTGCGTTTAGTTATGATTTTGTTCTTTAAATTTGATGAAAGCAAATTAATCTAATACTAATAAGCCACCTTTATCTGGTTTCTTGTTTTACTTGTAGCAAAACAGTCGGTTATTGTTAGTAGCTGCAAGATGCCTGCTGGTGAAATCTAGAGAAGTGAACAATTAGGCAAAACAATGTTTTGTTGTGCTCTGAATCAGAGGCTCTACAAATTATCTCGAAGGAGGACATTGCAGCCAAGCAATTCACTTTCAGTCACCAGCAAGTTTGCTTTCCTTCATGGATTGGGTAGAGGAAAATTTTCACTTGTCCATGTAAAAAATTCTGCTTACCGATCAATGAATTTAGCAACTCTCCAGTTAACGTTCAAAACAAATTTGCAGCCTGCCAAAACATTGATCTTTGGTATTCATTCATTCGTTAATAAAATTGGTGATCATCGGTCTGTTTGCAAATAACCAAGATGTGCTCCAGTTGCGGCCCTTTACGGCTGCTATATTTTTGTTTACATTCGGATGTTTCCTGGTTTTGAAGCATTTTAGTTGGCTGTTGGACTGAATCGCTATCAGCTAATGAGATGACGGTTAGCTTCAGGTTATTGAGTTGTTGTCAAATTCTTATGATAAATTCAGTTTTGCCATTCAAGTTGAGAGTTAGCTGTCAGCTGTATCTGGACAGTTAGCTTTTTCCGTCTCCGTTTGTAGTTAAGACTAAGCCTTTGTAGTATACTATCATTTTTTCTTCATCCGACTGTAACAAGTATGTGTGCCATTCTCGTGACAAGTTTGTGTGCCATCCGGCTTCAAATATTCTCTAGAACGCAACAGCCGAGATTGAAATTCAAACTCAATTCATCGTCTATTTTTTAAGGGAAATCCAAGATTCCTATGGAACAAGTATGCGAATACAACTCTGTTTTTTACGACCGTTTCCAAAATTCCAGCCTGCGGGCACCACGATTTCCAACCCTACAAGATCTCAACTCAAAGAAAATAAATAGTCCCAAGTCCCAACCCTACCCGCAGGTCTCATCGCACGCTGCCAGCCCTGAAATACCACAAAGAGAAAGTGTACCCCATAAAAAAGTAGTTCTTGTAATTGGAATGTATTTTCTTAAACCGCCCATAAGAACCATATCCTGACTTTTATCTGGTGAATATCCAACAAGAGGTTCCATTGAATGAATAACGGATCCGGATCCCAAGAACAATAAAGCTTTTGAATAAGCGTGAGTAATCAAATGAAATAAAGCAGCTTGATAAGAACCTATACCTAGAGCTAACATCATATAACCCAATTGAGACATTGTAGAATAGGCCAAGCTTCTTTTAATATCTCTCTGAGCAAGAGCTAAAGTAGCTCCTAAGAAGAGTGTTATTGTACCTACTAAAGAAATTAAAGTCATTATCAAAGGTAGAGATATGAAAAGAGGAAAAAGTCGAGCTAGAAGAAAAATCCCCGCAGCAACCATAGTTGCTGCGTGTATAAGAGCGGAAATGGGGGTGGGTCCTTCCATAGCATCGGGTAACCATACGTGAAGAGGGAATTGTGCGGATTTCGCAACTGCACCAAGGAATAATAAAAAAGCACACAAAGTAGTCAGTAAAGAGTTAATTCCATTATTAGGAATCCAGTTATTAGCGATTTTGAACAAATCCCTAAACTCTAAACTACCTGTTATCCAAAAAAAACCTAAAATTCCTAATAATAAACCAAAATCCCCTACACGATTAGTTACAAAAGCTTTTTGACAAGCACTCGCAGCGATTGGTCGTGTAAACCAAAAGCCTATCAATAAATAGGAACACATTCCCACGAGTTCCCAAAAAAAAAAAAATTGTATCAAATTGGAGCTAGTAACCAATCCCAACATGGAAGTAGTGAAAAAACTTATATAAACAAAAAATCTCAAATATCCTTCATCGTGAGACATATAACCGTCACTATAAATAAGAACCAGGATTCCCACAGTAGTAATTAGTATTAACATAATAGAAGTAAGTGGGTCAATCAAGTATCCAAATTCTAAGGAAAAATCATTATTGACTGTCCAAGACCATAGATATTGATAGATAGAACTTCCATTTATTTGTTGAATAGACAGTTGAATTGAGAATACCATAGCTATACTTAAGAATAAAACACTAGGAAAAGCAGTTATCACGCTTCAAGGGCATAAGAATATTCCATATCTGCATCAAGGGCAAAAAAATTACCCTGAAATTCCTACAGAGGGAATAACTTAGAAAGAATTCAAGGGATTTTGGACTTGATGCCTTTGATTTTCTTTCGCTTATTCAATGCTTGGTATGTACAGCATGCTATTCAGTACCCGAGTCATCCTCTGATATTCCAATTTATAATTTTTTGTAAGCGAAGTAGCACGACTTAAGAAAATGGCAGTAATACTCCACAGGTGGGACGGTTGCCTCACTTGTACAGTCTGTTTTAACCACCGTTTGTCTGACTTCTTCAAGTGGAGCAGTTTTTTGTTATATTCCTTAATATTCTATTCTGAAACTACTACAGGGCTGTACAATTTTGACTGAACTTCAAATGTATTCTGCACTGGCCTCCTTGGAATTTCCTTCGTTTATTCGTTGTGCACAAGTGAAGGGGATCGCAGGCAGAAAACAAAAAATTTCCTAACCGCGATAACCAAAAACTAGCCAAGATCTATACTATGCAGATATAGTAGTACGCAAGGGGGGTCGGTATACACACCTCTTGTAGACCGAAAAGCGGGGATTACGCTCCCGCACAAGCGTTGACGACGTAGACGCCGTAGCCGATCTCAAGGTCGCGGAGAACTTGGCGCGACGAAGAAGACGATGACGACGATGGTGATGACGCCGGGCAGCAGTGCCGGCGATGAAGCCGACGAAGATGACCTCGAGGTCGGGTGGAGGTAGTCAACCTCCCAGCACCTCAAGCGTGGCACCTCGCAGGGCGTCACACACATACGGTGGAGACGACGGCCTCCGAAGCTCCAGTCCAAGACGAGCAGCGGAAGACTTGGATCGGAACACCAACAGCGCAGCAGCGGGCTATGGTGGAGAGAGAACTCTCATCCTCCTCGGCGCAACTCCGACAAAGGGAATCACGAGATCGAGGAGAAATCGAGAATTAATTAGATGAATTAAAAGGCCAGGGGTGCCCCTTCTTATATAGGCTCCCGGGGGAGCCAACCTTGCCAGCCAGGCAATGTGGGACTATCCCCCATTGCCTGGTTCGGCTCAAGAGCAGCCGCCGGCCCTAGGTGGGCCCCATTTGGCCCACCTAGGCCGGCCCTCCCCCAATCCGAAGCCCTGGGGGGACTTTCCCCCCTCATGGGCCTTCTTTCCACCAGAAGGCCCATTTAGGGAAATCAGCCTTTAAAAATTCGAAAATAAATATATAAAATCATATTTAAACATTAATTACACTAATTAATATCAAACATATTATATATAATTTATTCTAGCTCCGAAAACTATTTCGTCGCTGCCCGATCTCCATCGGGTCTCTCCCGGGACGTTCCCGGTGATCTCTTTCCTTTCCGGTTGTCTTGTCGAAACCCCTTAAGTGTGTTACCCTAGCGGTTCGATATAATAACAGACATGATCGAGACTCCTCTCCGATCAATGATTAACTCGTAGGCCTGGACCCCATGAATTAACCCCTGTGATATAACGAATGACTTTCATCTATCAAACCTGGACGCCGAGTCATAAACCTTTTGCCATAGCGATACTTAGCGTGTCCGAGTATCGTTCATAGATATCTCCATACCTAGCATGATCTCGTTACCGACAACACTATCTTCTACTCGTCTATGATATTATGTCAGCTGGTGACCTAGTCACATGTTTGCAAACTCATTTGACATAATCTCACCGAGTGGGCCCTAGAGTATCTATCCTGCTATGCGGACTGGCAAATCCCGCTCTTGATCCCCCGTCTCAACATACTCCTCTCCGACACCCGAGAGGGACACCTTTATTGTCACACTATAAAAATATGACGTTTGATGCAATCAAAGTGTCTTCCAGGAATAGCAATAAGAGTAGATCTCACGGTCGAAGGTGTAATGACTACGTCCTACAAATATTGGGTATGTCCATCACATCGTTCTACCAACGACATGACTTCATTGTCAAATAGACTCCAAGTCACATGATCGGGAAACCTCGATCATCGATTGCACAATGAACTAGTCAAAACAGAGGCTACTAGGGACCTGGTTGTTTATCTACCACACGTGTATTAATGTTTCCGCTTAATACAGTTATAGCATGGTATAAAACATATAATTAACAATTGGGATATGACTAATAAACCATCTTTATTAAGTGCCTCAAGGGATATTCCCTTCAGTCTCCCACTTGCACTAGAGCAACACTTAATCTAGTTTGCAACTTGGTAAAAGCTCAACACCCATAGCATCTTGGTGCATGCTTGTCTCGTGGAAGAGGAATACAGTCAACAGATCTCACACATTGAGACCTATATGTGTTTTGCAACACTTCTATGTCACCTGGTTTGACATCATCCCGTATCTCACGATAACGGCGAAATATATCTTAGTCGATGGAGTGAGACTCAGTCCAATCATACTAGCTACTTCTGAAGTTGCCATATATTTCTATACCTATGTAGATTATGCAACAGTGCATTCATATGCGACTTTGCAAGCTAACAATGTCTTTCTTCAAAACAAAGGCCATCTCCTATATGAGATTTCTAGTCGTATGGGTCAGAGTCATAACTTGCATCATCGTAACCGATTTACGGCAAGTTGTCTTTCCACTCTTACCCTTTACCAGAAAACATATCTTCAGTTCTCATAGACACTGAAGAATATACTTAACATTTGTTCATTGATCCACACAAGGATCACTCTAGAACCCGTTCTTCAACCAAGAACTTGGGTCACATCAAGTCGAGCTTTCAGTCTGATAGAATCTATGTCTGAGGCATAGAGGATGTCGAACATCATTTTCTTTCATCAGCTATCACTGAAAATGCCAAGATAAACTTAATATTTTACCTAGTCATACAAGCAAGAACCTCTTTCTTCGCTTGTTCTACTCTGATACACTTCAGAATCTTAACCTAGGAAAATATTCCGACCTAATGTTTATTAGGCCCCTCTTGATCTATACAATTATAGATCGAATGCCTAATACTCCTAACTTCATTCATAGGAAATTTAATCACTTAAATAATCCTTTATACTCTACTAGAGGATCTGTGTCATTCAATATGTCGTTACATACAAAATCACAAATGACACCTAGTTCCCACTCAAATATGCCTTCCGCATATAAGATCAAGAAAAGCTACTTTGCTCCCACTCACTTCTTTGCAAATGCAAGTCTCTTCAACTATTTTGGACAACTCCAAAATCCTTTGATCACATTATCAAAGTGAAGATTCTAGCTCCGATATGCTTGCTTCAGCCCATGAATGGACAACTGAAGTTTGCATACATGTTTAGCATCCTCAGGATCACCAAACCATTATTGTACTGATTACAACTCTTTCTTAATGACAATATTAAGAAACATGGTTTCCTTATCCTTCTATCAATTTCTCACTCGAAATTATAGTAATTGCTAAACGACCCAGAATAGATTTAGGCTTCGCCACTTGAGACAAAATCTCGTTGTGGTCAACTTTTGAATCTGTCGGAACTGTTTCACGACAAATCGATCCTTATCAGTGTCTACTCTCTCATAAAATTTCATATTCTGTTAACATCCTAGATGCCATCAAGAAGATCTCCCAAGTCAATACCTGGTAATCGTACATGGATTTTATTTCGGATCATATATGACTCATAGCCATTTCTCGGACTTAGGTCTACCATCTCTTCTTCGTAGTTCGTAGGTCTGTCATATTCCATTAATATGACCTTCATAACAAGATTGTCGTAACGCATAGTGTGGAACACAACCTCGTACGCCTACGTTCTTAGTATGAGCTCAGAGCATCATGATCTTGTATCATCAGCTTCTTTCAAGCTGTGGAGCATGACACCGAAAACACTTTCAGTTGCGCCACTCTGATGTCTGGAGAGAAAGTTCATCAACTTTGTCTTGCTCTACTTTCTTTCCCACTTATACCCTTGGACAAGAAACTATTTCTTTTGCAAGGCATATTCCGGCAACGTTTTGCCTATGTCGTGAGACATGTACCCAACTAACTCTTTAGTTACGGTACACTACAAAGATTTATCCATTTTAGGTTTGATCACATCGAAACACTAAATTGCTGAAACGACAATCTAGGCTAAAAGCCACGCCATCACTCATATGGTATTGTCTTCATGGATTTAAATGGTTTCCCTATTATCTAACATGAATGTTAAGTTTCTACCATACTACTCCAATGATCACAATAATTCGGTAAGAGATTTATTTACCACACACTATCTGATAGGGTGCGATTACGACGTCCTAACATACCATAACACTATGGTATTCCATGCGACGTAATTTGTGGAACTCTTCTCACAAGTCTTACAATGATATGCCAACATTATAACTCAAATCTTTATTTCCTCGATCTGTATCGCAGGAATTAGATTTTCTTGTTAAGTTTATTTCCTACTTCATTCTGAACATGTTTGATCGAATCAAAATTTTCAAGCCAACATTCCCTGAGTGGATATTCATATATCTACTTGGAATATTCATGAAGTCTATGAAATAAAGACTTCCAGTTCACGTTAAAGTACTTCATTGATTCACATACACCCATATGCACGATTCTCAACAAGTTATACTCAAAACGTTCAGTGAAGTTCACGAAATAAAGGTCTCCACTACTCGTCAATTACTTCATTGAACCACATACATCTATATGCATGACTATCAATAAGTTATATGCCCGTTTTCCGAAAACGGTGTCTTAGTTATTTTGCAAGTGTCAAAATATCAAATCTAAAGACTTGTAGATCCATCCGGTATGGAGCTAATTCATTGACTATAACATTGACATGAATTAAACGGTAGTGCCACACATATGTGGTGTCTTTATTAAGTTTGTATCCTTTGGCATTAATATTATGAATGTGGGAGCTTCTACCATCTAAATTCAAATCGGCATATGATCATTACTTCATAAATATAGGACAACGAATTTGTCACTAATATATATGAACAATTGTCTCGCTAGAGGAGACACACTTATAACGATCATACTAACAGGCGATCATAAAGAATTTATTCAAATGGTAGATCAAGAGGGAGAGTGTCTATGGCCATCACAACAATTTGTCTGCCATTATCAACACGCAATGTCGCCTCATCCTTTCAAGCCACTCAAGCAGTAAACCTGGTTTTCATAAAACATGACTAGTATCAAAACTTAGTCACTACTGCGAGTACTTGCTTAGGTAAAACATTCATAACATGTATATCATATATACACCATCATCATTGATGACTTCCGGCGATCTGTTTCATCTTCTTGATACTTCCAACCTAATCAAGAACCATAAAGGTGAACGATTCCCCTTGCATGACATAGTCTATGACAAAACATTTGCACCTGGCAACGTCGTCTGTCATCCAGTGATCGAGCGGAGCGAGGCGTCTCAATGTCATCAAGTATGACCAATGTCATCAAGTATGACTGCCACGTGCTCCTTCAATGTGTGTATTCTCTTCCATCTTGGTTGAGAAGAAAAACAGTCACATACTGTTAAACTTCATCAACCCAACTTTAGGTGTATCCCGAGTTCAGCGATCATCTCATATGTTCGCGATCTAACAACTCGTACCCACCGTTAATTCTCTATGGCAGAGATCACAGCATACACTGGACTATGATGATATTATCCGCACAAAACTTGATAATCCAAATTATCCTTTTGTTAGTGGAATCTCCGGGTTTATCTCCTAGCGGGTATTGTATCACAAGTAGCTAATGGTTTAAACAAGGAGTATCCTCAAGCTAAAGTATAAAACTATGAAGTTTGGACCCAACTTTTTAAGTTTCTCAATCGCAGGATTGCGCCTAATTTTCAAAGAAGGCTATTACACTGGTTAACATCTACAAAGGTTTTGCAAAACATAAAGATTTTGTTCATTATAAAATAGGGTTCAAGTTTTAATAAAATAAAACTATCAGAACTCCCACTCAAAACGATATCCCTCTAATCGTTTTAGTGATTACACGACCCCCATCCATTGTGCAACCCCTCATCGTCAGAGCCGGCAACACAACTTCAAAGGTGGACATCGAAATGTCGATCACAACAACTCTGTGACTCATGCTCGACCTTTCGGCCTCCGTGTTCCGAGGCCATATCTGCATATGCTAGGCTCGCCACAATAACCTTCAACGAACGCGCGTGCAACATGGCTTACACCCACTGTATGCGAACGACGATATGTCTGACACCCGATCGTCACGGCCTGCCTCATAACGTAGAACTTTCTTGGTGGTGCACGTCGAAGGAAGAACACTAGTGGTATTTTGGAGGGATCATCTTATATTACTACCGCCGTGTAACTAATATATACTAATATATAATCACACAATATAAGATGCATACAAAACATCAAAATGTAGTGCGATGTGACATGGTCCTTGCGCCGGTGGTCTCCTTCGCGCCAACAGTTCATAAACAATTTAATAAACCTACCTTGACCATATCACATTGCCCCTGCAAAATAAAGTTAGACGCTTCTACTTTATCTTTTGCATATTTCACGTGGCTTGGGGCTGTCGTAAATAGAACCGCTTCATACCTACGAACCTATGACCACAACAATGATCAAATAATTGCATATTTATGTATCCCTTTCGGGCCCTCCATTGAAAATGCAAAGCCAACTAAAGAGAGAGAGACAGACACCCGCCAGCCACATATACGGAACCAGCCGTATGTCAGTTGTGGAACCAGTCTCGCGTAAGCGTACGCGTAAGGTCGGTCCGGGCCGCTTCATCAACTCGATGCTGCCGGCAGTGCAAGTGCACGCGAGAGGGTAGCAAATAATAAGAACGATGTCCCCGTGTAAAACACGGGTGAAGCTAGCGCACAGCTCTATCTACGCATAGATCGGCTCTGATACCACTGAAGGGGATCGCAGGCAGAAAACAAAAATTTTCCTAACCGCGATAACCAAAAACTAGCCAAGATCTATACTATGCAGATATAGTAGTACGCAAGGGGGGTCGGTATACACACCTCTTGTAGACCGAAAAGCGGGGATTACGCTCCCGCGCAAGCGTTGACGACGTAGACGCCGTAGCCGACCTCAAGGTCGCGGAGAACTTGGCGCGACGAAGAAGACGATGACGACGATGGTGATGACGCCGGGCAGCAGTGCCGGCGATGAAGCCGACGAAGATGACCTCGAGGTCGGGTGGAGGTAGTCAACCTCCCAGCACCTCAAGCGTGGCACCTCGCAGGGCGTCACACACATACGGTGGAGACGACGGCCTCCGAAGCTCCAGTCCAGGACGAGCAGCGGAAGACTTGGATCGGAACACCAACAGCGCAGCAGCGGGCTATGGTGGAGAGAGAACTCTCATCCTCCTCGGCGCAACTCCGACAAAGGGAATCACGAGATCGAGGAGAAATCGAGAATTAATTAGATGAATTAAAAGGCCAGGGGTGCCCCTTCTTATATAGGCTCCCGGGGGGAGCCAACCTTGCCAGCCAGGCAATGTGGGACTATCCCCCATTGCCTGGTTCGGCTCAAGAGCAGCCGCCGGCCCTAGGTGGGCCCCATTTGGCCCACCTAGGCCGGCCCTCCCCCAATCCGAAGCCCTGGGGGGACTTTCCCCCCTCATGGGCCTTCTTTCCACCAGAAGGCCCATTTAGGGAAATCAGCCTTTAAAAATTCGAAAATAAATATATAAAATCATATTTAAACATTAATTACACTAATTAATATGAAACATATTATATATAATTTATTCTAGCTCCGAAAACTATTTCGTCGCTGCCCGATCTCCATCGGGTCTCTCCCGGGACGTTCCCGGTGATCTCTTTCCTTTCCGGTTGTCTTGTCGAAACCCCTTAAGTGTGTTACCCTAGCGGTTCGATATAATAACAGACATGATCGAGACTCCTCTCCGATCAATGATTAACTCGTAGGCCTGGACCCCATGAATTAACCCCTGTGATATAACGAATGACTTTCATCTATCAAACCTGGACGCCGAGTCTTAAACCTTTTGCCATAGCGATACTTAGCGTGTCCGAGTATCGTTCATAGATATCTCCATACCTACCATGATCTCGTTACCGACAACACTATCTTCTACTCGTCTATGATATTATGTCAGCTGGTGACCTAGTCACATGTTTGCAAACTCATTTGACATAATCTCATCGAGTGGGCCCTAGAGTATCTATCCTGCTATGCGGACTGGCAAATCCCGCTCTTGATCCCCCGTCTCAACATACTCCTCTCCGACACCCGAGAGGGACACCTTTATTGTCACACTATAAAAATATGACGTTTGATGCAATCAAAGTGTCTTCCAGGAATAGCAATAAGAGTAGATCTCACGGTCGAAGGTGTAATGACTACGTCCTACAAATATTGGGTATGTCCATCACATCGTTCTACCAACGACATGACTTCATTGTCAAATAGACTCCAAGTCACATGATCGGGAAACCTCGATCATCGATTGCACAATGAACTAGTCAAAACAGAGGCTACTAGGGACCTGGTTGTTTATCTACCACACGTGTATTAATGTTTCCGCTTAATACAGTTATAGCATGGTATAAAACATATAATGAACAATTGGGATATGACTAATAAACCATCTTTATTAAGTGCCTCTAGGGCATATTCCCTTCAACAAACACATCTCATATGTGAGAAGTACAAACTTCTACAAACAAAATCGAGCTACCACTGAAACTAATCCTTATTGTGCCTCATGCTGTCATAAAGATAATGTACCAATTATACCAGATTTTCACCCGTCAATAAAATATGACTGATGCCAGACATGCATTCTTTCATAATACAAAATCATTGTCTTGGCAGATCTGACAAGTATCTTCCAGCACTACCAAACACGATTGAAAGAAGCTGATCTCAACATATTATTTCGGTGCAGGCCTTTAAAGGAAGGATTGCAGTATGTGAGAGCATTAGATTTGAGTTTAGTTTTTCTTTTAAGAATTGCACAGTACAGAAAATCTAGTCAGACAAACGGTAAATACTGATGCAAGAAGCATCATATGATCTTTTAGTGTACCCTGTTCGATCCCTTTCGTGGTGCGTTTAGTTATGATTTTGTTCTTTAAATTTGATGAAAGCAAATTAATCTAATACTAATAAGCCACCTTTATCTGGTTTCTTGTTTTACTTGTAGCAAAACAGTCGGTTATTGTTAGTAGCTGCAAGATGCCTGCTGGTGAAATCTAGAGAAGTGAACAATTAGGCAAAACAATGTTTTGTTGTGCTCTGAATCAGAGGCTCTACAAATTATCTCGAAGGAGGACATTGCAGCCAAGCAATTCACTTTCAGTCACCAGCAAGTTTGCTTTCCTTCATGGATTGGGTAGAGGAAAATTTTCACTTGTCCATGTAAAAAATTCTGCTTACCGATCAATGAATTTAGCAGCTCTCCAGTTAACGTTCAAAACAAATTTGCAGCCTGCCAAAACATTGATCTTTGGTATTCATTCGTTAATAAAATTGGTGATCATCGGTCTGTTTGCAAATAACCAAGATGTGCTCCAGTTGCGGCACTTTACGGCTGCTATATTTTTGTTTACATTCGGATGTTTCCTGGTTTTGAAGCATTTTAGTTGGCTGTTGGACTGAATCGCTATCAGCTAATGAGATGACGGTTAGCTTCAGGTTATTGAGTTGTTGTCAAATTCTTATGATAAATTCAGTTTTGCCATTCAAGTTGAGAGTTAGCTGTCAGCTGTATCTGGACAGTTAGCTTTTTCCGTCTCCGTTTGTAGTTAAGACTAAGCCTTTGTAGTATACTATCATTTTTTCTTCATCCGACTGTAACAAGTATGTGTGCCATTCTCGTGACAAGTTTGTGTGCCATCCGGCTTCAAATATTCTCTAGAACGCAACAGCCGAGATTGAAATTCAAACTCAATTCATCGTCTACTTTTTAAGGGAAATCCAAGATTCCTATGGAACAAGTATGCGAATACAACTCTGTTTTTTACGACCGTTTCCAAAATTCCAGCCTGCGGGCACCACGATTTCCAACCCTAGAAGATCTCAACTCAAAGAAAATAAATAGTCCCAAGTCCCAACCCTACCCGCAGGTCTCATCGCACGCCGCCAGCCCCGCCACTCCTACACCACGGTCGCTGCCTGCGAAACATCCCTGCGACTGCGATCTCGCCGCCGCTGCTCCATCATCTATCGCTGCCACTCCCCCTCAATCTGAAGCGGTCGCGGTCGAAGCATCGAGAATTCATCATGGCCGAAAGCTATCGACCCGGTTGCAAAATCATCCCTAGGAAAGACACTAGCCTCTTCAATTTGCGAGTATTGCTCCCGTCACCTGAGGATTTCCGTCCTGCCGATCGCTCGTTTACACTTATTCCGGATACCGTCGTTGCTGGATGCAGATGCACTGCATATTACATGTTTGGGAACCCGGACGCAAAACAAATGACGCTCGTTTTGAGTGCATGGCCTAGCGCCGATCTGGGGGACGCTGCCAACGTTTCTACACACATGGTTTTACTCGACAAAACCGGCTCACCGGTGCCTTCCATAGGGACAGAGACTCATGATGAAGAATTTTGTACTCTAATCGCAGCCTACGACGACGTTAAGGTGAACTGTGCGGTGGACAACTACTTTGTGGTGCTGTGCTCCGTGGACACCGATCAGACACCTTCGGATTCATCCTCTGAGGAGGAGCTCCCGGACTTGGGTCATGATCTGGCCATGATGTCGGATAAACATGATCTTACAGATGTTTCCTTTGACGTTGGCGGAGAGAGCTTCGCTGCACATCGTCTAGTCCTCGCGACTCGACCCCCAGTCTTTAGAGCTGAGCTCTACGGCCCAATGGCTGAAAGCAAGATGGCATCTATCACCATCCAAGACATGGAGGCCTCTACCTTCAGATGTATGCTCCATTACATGTATCATGGTTCACTGCCCGATGCTGACGCAAAGGATGTTTGTTTAACCATGGCAGAATACCAGCACCTGCTTATTGCCGCCGATAGGTACGGGGTAGAGGGTCTAAAGAAGATTTGTGAGGAGAAGATATGTCACAACGGTATCACGGTAGACAATGTGGTCTCAATGTTGGAGCTCACAGAGGACCATGTCTGCCTCAAACTCAAAACTGCATGCTTCGATTTTCTTGCCGGTGTTGAAAATTTCAGGATGGTTGGGACATCTGCGGAGTACCTCCGTTTGATGCAGACCTCTCCGAATCTCTTGGTTGAAGTGCGGAATAGGTTCAACATATTACATGAAAAGCCTGGTACGTTAGAACCTGCTGCTCGCAAGAAAGCACGAAGGTCTTAGTAATGATGATGATTGATGTAGTACTGATGCAGAAGTGCTTAGTCGATGAATTTGGAGCCTGTTACAATGGCATGTCTTTCAGCATTGATCTTTTGCTAGCTAGTTTCAGGAAAATGTATTCCTCCTGTAGTTTTCATGGTTTCAATTTCTGGTTGGTGTGCTAGAAAATACATGACAACACTTATGTTGCAATTGTCTTTTTCATTGGGGCCGTGTCTTGTTACTCTGTGCCTGTTTATATCTTGTATTTTAGTTAGTCAGTCTTTATGGTAATATTTCTATTTCTTTCAAGCAGTGGCAGCAACTGACTGAAAATCGTTTTGTATGTCTTGTATAGTGCTACAAGCCTACAACTATAAAACTATTAAATTACCCTTGTCGATTTATGGTTTCATTGCCTTCCCGAGTTATCACTCTTGCATAAGCTTTAATATCAGGATAGAATATCCATTAGCGAGTTTGAACAGTTTTCTTAGCTTCCAGAACCAAGATACCTCGGCAACATGATATTATTTCTCCATATAGTTATCAGTTGTTAGTTCAAAATCATACAAACGTCTTCCTTCGTCCGATATTTCATTTTTCCCATGTTACGTAAAATATTCCACAACTAGACTCTCTCTAACGGGCGCCTGCATAATAGTGTGGCATTTTTAATAACTTTCTTTGGTTACTCATGTGCAATTAAAATAAAATCTTATTATATATCCCACGCTGACCAAGTCCAGACAGTGAATCATGTAATGGGCTGACGAAAAATGCTTATTTTACCCTGAAATTCCTATGAAATTTGTAGTATTATGAAATAATGTCAGAATGTTTCTTCTGTTGCTGTTCTTCTAGCTGCTGTCACATTCTTATGTAGTACTGTAGATCGTAGTACCTGAAAATCTATTGTTTTATACTGCAGTTTTGTTTCTCTTCTGTCTAGTTGGTTAGTGGAAGGCAGTAGCAGGGCCTGTCCTGCAAACTTGCCTATGGTGTTTTCGTGGAGCTTCATATCAACTGTCAGACAAGACACTCAACTTATTAAATGAAATTGGGTTTCCTTCCATCGATAGAAAAGGAATGTTAGCAGAAGTGGGCTCTACAAATTTTCCTTCGGTTTTCTATGCCAATACTTTATCATTAGGCTGGAATCAAATTCAAAACGCTTGAACTAAACGAGTAGCTTGTGACTCGGCTCGGCTCAAACTCGGTGTCTAACGAGTCAAGCCGAGTTTTGAAGCGGAACTTGTCTATTGACCAAACTACTCGTGAGTAGATCGCGGATAGCTCGATACCTCGTTTAACACATTTAAGTGTTCAAACATGTGTGCACATGAAAAAAATAAGTAATTTTCCTATTAATTCTAAACTATATCAGTGATGATCGTTCTACAATTTTATATCTCTAGTCAAACAATAGATCAATGCTGAAACACATAACATGTACACCATTATTGATGCAAAAAATATTGGCACTAGTATATCAAAAATTTCACATTTCTTATTTGAGCGAGTTAAACGAGTTAATTGTGAGTTTACTGAGTCGAGCCAAGTTTCATTTTTAAACTCGTTTGTTAAATGATTTGGGTCAAGCTCGACTCATCAATTGAACAAGTTTAAGCGAATCGAGTCGACCTCACTCGGCTCGGCTCGGCTCGAATTTTAGGCCAATTTACCATGCATCTTTAGCATCCAGTACCACGTGACAACTAATTTCCATCATTAGAGTAGTGAATGAGACGAACCGAAATTCTTCCATAGACCACGATTTACCGCGTTGACCATGGTGTATTTTTTTTGTATAGTTGTTATCGGTCATGAAGTTTCGCGTATAATGAGTCACTGGCATGGTGTATAGTATCCATCGACCATGAGTTTCCAAAATTGCACCTATAGCCCACGTTCCTCCCGATTTTTGTGGTTAGAAACTACGTTTTGGATTGCACGTTCATTTTTTACTCGGGTCGAAACACCCCGCGCTTATATTATGAAGATCGAGTCTGCATATGAAAATCTGGCCATTTGTTACCTGGGCTCGGCCGCGTTCTTGCACGAACCGGATATTTAAGCACACTTGGGCCAGCCCCGTAGGAACGCCCGAATCGACCGTTTCTAGGGGGATAGACTCGTTGTCTCTCGCCGGTTGCACGCGTGGAGACGCGAGAGAGAAACGGCGCGTCGCTTCGGGAACACACGCCATAACTCCCCTCACCGCCCGTCTACTTCTCTCACCTCTTCCTCTCACTCTCACCGCTAAACTGTCACATCAAAGCGACGCCGGTTGCTCTCCCGCCCAGCAATCCGCCGCAAGGAGAAGGAGACGGACCGGAGGAGGAGACGATGGGGACAAGCTCCGGGTCCTTGACCGCAAGAACCACCGCCTAAGAAGGACCTGCATCGACCACTTCCCGTGCGACCACGAGCTCTCCTCGACCTCTTTAATGGAGGTAAGTTTCATCTTCCCGGTATTTTCATCCTAGTTCATGCATCTTCTCAATTTCTTTGCCGGTTCTTAGAACATGCAGATCGGATGTGTTACCTTTTCAGTAGTATAGGATATTGACCCAGGATTTAGTAGTAATGGATCTGCGAGCAACGTAGGATTGAGTAGGATTCACTATCTGCATGTTCTTTTGCACCGTGCCATAGTCTGTTCGTTAGGGGATTGTAGATCCGATCGTGTCTATACTGTAGATGCAACTAGGACATGGGACGCTGTAGTAGATTGATTACGCTGTTATGAGTTTTTCCAGAACCGGATTCAACACGAACTGGACGAGTTGAGAAGTGAGAATGCGGCCCTGAAGAACGTGCACCGAACTCAAGCATATGTGTTTAGGTCTAAGAAACATGAATGGGAGGAAAACAGAGAGGTCGTGCTGGCCGAGAAGAAGAGTCTCAAGGATGAAAAAAGGAAGTTGGAGTACACCATCTACGATCTGCTCAAACTGGCTGCTGGGCAATCGATGGGCGTAAAGATAATACGCTTAGTTTGAGCTCCAAGTGCAGAGTTTCTAGATGTGAAAAACTTGTTTTCCCTTGTGACTCGGGGTTTATATCGAACTCTCGGTGAACTGTGTGTAGAAGATTTATCTTCTTGTACTTCTCTTGAGTACCTGCAAAACAAAACAAAATATTTTGTGTCCTCAACCTCACCAAGTAGTTGTCAAGCACAAGGTGTGAGCAAATAGATGAAAATAACAAATGCAAAGAATAAATAAATATGCAATGATGATAAATAAATATGCAAGGATGGTGTAAACAATGATTGATGATGTTTTTGTGTTTTGTATTGTGGATGCAAGATGTAAAAGTGTTTTTGTATTTTCGAATTTTTAAATGGCAGAAAATAAAAAGTACTTTGTGTTGAAAAGGTGTTTCTTATGATTAAAAATGGACTTGGGTTCATGGTTTCACAAATGCACCCTCTCTATTATATAGTGGTAGATAATGGAACATAGGAATTGACATATGAGATTGTAACAAGACAAATTATTAATAATATGGGCATCACGTCCTAACATAGAGGTTATTTTTAGTTATTAAACCTCTCTTATACTCCATCAAGATGCGAACTAAATCATAACACCTTACTAATTAAGATAGAATCATAGTATAGTTTTAAGTAGGCGCCGTATCTTATGAATCCACCATCGTTCATGCATCCTGCATCTTTGCGTTGATAGCCATCTGATATAATCCTACGTCTGGAACGTATCCGTGGTAATTTTGCGGAAATACGCCCGCATCCAGCATTAGTTAGGCCATCTAATTGACAAAAACCCCCTTTGGACGAGAGTCGTGTTTCTATCTATCACATCCGAGATTGTGAACCTGAACGGCTGAGAGGGTGTTTGGTTAGGCTTTTAATTTGCCTTTTGCTTTTGGCTTATAAGCCATAAAAGCACCTCAATGGCTTTTGGCTTTTGTCTTATACCATAGTGTAACATAATTCAAAAGCCAAAAGCACATATTTAGGTGCTTTTATGGCTTATAAGCCAAAAACAAAAACGAAGAAAAAAGTCTAACCAAACACCCTCTAAACCCCTGAACCAACGTTGGCCCCCAACCATCCCCATGACGGCGATGACCACCGCCGCGCTCTCGTCGACAGAGAGTCTCTTAGTTTCCGATCATATTTTGGCAAGGCGGCAGAGACCTAGCCTTGGCACAATAACTAAATGGCAACGACGGCAACCTGCAACGGGCAGTCGTGGTAGGCGGCCACCGCATCCGACTGACGGCAGCCTGCAATAACCCCCCTCTGTAATCGTTGGACTTAACTGAGTTAGAGCTCGAGGTTGAAGAAGGCCGTCAGTGTGGCTGCGTTCTGTGCGCAAAATTTCAGTTTCGTCAGTGCGTTTCTGAACTTCATCTCCTTCCTCTGTCCGTGAGCTGTGAGAGAAGAGAGAGAGCTGCCAGCCCGTGGCAGCAACAACATCTAGTCGAGGATGGTGCTCTCGCTAACTCTGTTGTCAGGGCTGGTTCTGGTATGCTTTGAAGCTTCTGTATGTCATATATGCCTGTTATATGTTGGTGACCGGAAATTTCAGGAAGTAAATGTGTCTTGGTGAATGAAAGATCCTGGGGAGACCGATATGTCGTTTCGCTCTCGCTCTCCCACCTACTCCGCTCTCCGCACCGATAGAGCCGCCGCCACCGCCACCGCAAGAGCAGCCCACCGCCGCTCTCCTCCTAGCCACCTAACAGCCGCAGGCCGTGCAGCCGACGCGACCACCGCGCCTGCCGCAGAGCCCGTCACCGAATCGAGTTCCTCTCCAGCTTGTGGCCTGGAACAACTCCGGCATGGATTGGGTCTCGGATCTGCAGCGAGGGGCCCCGGGAGCGAGGTCGCCGGAGGCAGTAGGGGCCCAAGCCCTACTGCAGCTCACGGTGGTGAGTCCTGGAGAAGACACAGCGACGTCAAGGCAACGTCTGTGCTTGGAGATGGAGGAGGCGAGCCAGGCTCATCGGCAGCAGTAAGGTTTGGGTGCCCGCGACCGACAACGCCGCCTCAGCGTGCTCGTCGAAGAGGCCGGGCACTGGTCAGGATGAGAAGATGCCCGGTAGCTGCGTTTCCACCTTCAGATGCAGAGCTTGGACGCGACAGAGATTTTCAAACTGCGCCAACTGCTACCGCGGATTTCCAGAATACGCCTCCACCTTTTTGCCCCGCCTCGGTGAGAGTTGGTGACCTACATATCCCACTCCAGATCGAGGAACCACCAGAGGAGGCTAGGTTTTCCCGTGAGCCGCCGCTGCTCGCGTGGATTCGCAAGGATCTCTTCGCCTCAGGTTCGTTCATCTCTACAGATTTCCACCCTGCTTTCCCCACCGATAGAGAAGACACAACTCCTTGTTTAGTCAACAACAAGGAACTGGTGAAGATTTTGCTGCGGGAATCCATGCCAGAAGCGTACCGTGGGAGAGGCAGAGGGAAGATGTCGGGGAACAGACCAGATGCAGGTATGGGACAGAACAACAATTGGAATCAGCAGCAGCAGCCGCAGCAAGGATTTGGCCCTCCAATGGGTTTTGGTTTTGGTTTTCCTCCGCAACAATGGAATTACCCGAACCAATTCCCTGGTCAATTTCCGGGCAACCAGTGGATCAATCCACAAGGATCCTGGGCTGGTACGAGTAGTGGCCAGCAGAATTTTCCCCCACATGTGCAGCAGCAATTTGGGTCGCAACCGATGCAGCAGTTTGGGCAACCTCAGATGCAAGCACCCAACCCACAGCAGAGTTCTGCAGCAATTGGGAACACTGATCTGCAAGGCACTCAGGTGGCAAGTCAACAACAGCAAGCTAGCAAGCAAGTTGGCAAAAATTTGAAGAAGGGGAAGGCAAATTCAAGTGCACCTGTAGCACAACCAGCTAAGGGGAAAGAGTTGAGTAAGGCAAAGGATAGCTATCTTAATGCTATCTGTTTCAATTGTGGTGAGCCAGGCCACAATAAAAGCTCCTGCCCTCGAGCTCCTTACTGTTTTATTTGCAAGTCGCCAAGTCACAAGGAGGACACTTGCCCCATTAGGAAACAAAAGCTTCCCACAGCAACTAGATATGGGGGGGCTGATCCAGGGCTGGAGTTCTTCCACATTGACTGTCCCGACAGCAAGAAGAGCAATGGAGCTTCAAATGTGGGTATAGTGTTCATTGAAGCTGGAGAGATCTCAAAGGTGGAACTTGCCAAAGAGTTTGAGGTGATTTATAAAACCAATTGGCCCTGGCCCATCAGAGAGTTGGATGGCTGGTCTTACTTGGTCAAATTTCCACCTCATCTCCCAGTAGAGGATGTTGCTAGTTACCCATGTTTTGGCCTTACAAAAGAAGGGGTGACAGTGAATGTTGAAGTCTGGGATGGTGAGATCGAAGCTTGTGACGAACCACAACAGGTCTGGCTGCAGCTCAGAGGGATCAAGCCTGATTGGTGCAACTGGGCATCCATGGCCCAATTCACCTCTGAATTTGGCATCCTGGACGATCTGGACTGGATTGGTGCTTTTGAAACTTTCTATGCAGTAGTCAGGGTCAAGTTGCTGTGCAAAGATCCAGCTCTTATTCCAGATAGCAGGGTGTATGAGATAAATAGGAAATTTCACAAGGTTTACTTCAGAGTTGAGCCGCCTGCAGAGGTTTCTTCCAATGCAGATGATCCTTCTGATCCTGGTGAGGGTGATCAAGATGCTGGAGGGAAGGAGGGTAGTGAGATGGATGCTGATTTGGACACTGAGAAAATCCAGGAAACAAGGGGTGAACCTTCAGGGAATGACACTGGAAACAATGGAGGCAGGGCAGCTGGGGCATTTAAACAAAATTCCTCTGTTCCAACTGAAGCAATTGATGCCATGCTTACAGACACTCCCTATAACTTGGAGGTAGCCAGAAAAGACATCATGTCATGGCTGTCCCAAACTGTACCAGAAGATGGGGGTTGTTACAATCTGCTGAGGGAAATGGAGGTTATTGAAGATGACACTGATTTCAACTTCGAGCAGGTGGTTAACAAACAGCTTATTGAGAGGGGATCGCAGCAGTTTCTGGCCGAGGAACCTGAAGAAGCAGAGGAGAACTTCCAAAAGAATAAGAAGAGCAAATCCTGGGGTCCAATCCAAGGAGCTAGACAAAGCGAAAGGCTGCAAAAGAATGGGGGCAAATCTGTCATGCATATGGCACAGGAGAAGAAAAGGAAGGACATGGAGTTCCCTGCCTACTCCAAGTTGAAAGGTATGACAGACACTAACTCGAACCCGTTCTGTTTGCTACAATTCCCTTTGATTAGTGCAGTAGCCGATGCAATAGGGGTAGTGATTAATGAGGACACAACTATTTATTGCTCTGATGAGTCAAAACCAATAGACCATGCCAATTTACATGCTCCTGTAGCAAAGGATAGTTTATCTACTGAAATAGATTTAGGTTTTTCCTGTTTTCCATCTTTGGACAGTGCCCCTGAGGGGAGCCTGTCGTCTATTGTTACCTCTTTGCAAAATGTTTCCCCAAAAACACCTGTTCACTCTGAGGAGGAAAGGTTTTTAGATGATAGCGAGGAAAAATGGATTAAAGTTTGCAATCATAGACGGGGCAAGCACCCTAAGACAAGATTGTTTTTATGAATAGTCTAAGTTGGAATATCAGGAGTATAGATGCAACTGGTAGGAAGAGTTGTATTATTGATACGCTGGCCAAAACTCATGCTACAATTGTTTCCTTCCAAGAGACGAAAAAGGAAACTTTCTCGGACTCTTATTTAAATTCCATTAGCTTAAATAGGCCTTATGTTTGGAACCACCTCCCTGCAGTTGGTACTGCAGGAGGTATTTTAGTTGGAGTAGATGCTAACTATCTTGAGGTTCTCTCTTGGGACATCAAGAAATTTTCGGTGTCTTGTGTGGTTAAGAACAAGATAGATAGTAAAATATGGAGGCATATCTCTGTTTATGGATCTCCATATGAGGTTGGCAAAGAAGAATTCATCTCTGAATTGCATAGTCTTTTTATAAACAGTACATACCCCACTTTGATCAGTGGAGATTTTAATCTAGTTAGACACCAAAAGGATAAAAGCAATGGAGTTGTCAACCAGAAATGGTGTGATAAGTTCAATGCTTGGATTGACCTATGGGGGCTAATTGAGGTTAGATTATCCAATAGGAAATTCACGTGGGCGAATAACCAAGAAAATCTAATCATGTCAGTTATAGATAGAGTTTTCTGTACAACAGACCTTGATGCTATGTTCCCTCGGGCTACTGCTCAAGCTTTCTCTAGAATAGGCAGTGACCACACCCCCATCCTGTGGGATTCGGGGGTGGAACACATCTATCAACCACCACCATATAGATTCGAGAAATGGTGGCTGTTGAGAGATGATTTCATTGCCCTGGTTACGAAGTCATGGGATGCTCCTACCAAAGCAAAAAATGCAATAGATGTTTGGCAGGAGAAAGTTAGGAGATTTAGAAGTTTCTCCAAAGGTTGGAATAGGAATATAGAAGCAGAGCTTAGACACATTAAACGTGGTCTGGTGACTGAATACGATGAGGTGGATCGGAAAGCCGAGGTCGATGATCTATCAGACTCTGAACATAGTCGCATGAAAAATATTAATATAGAGCTGCACAAGCTTTGGCTGAAAGAGGAGATCAAAGCAAAGCAGCGCTCTAGAGACAGAGACATCGTAGAGGGTGACAGGAATACAGCCTATTTCCATGCTGTTGCAAACCAGAGGAGGCGTAAAACAATGATCCTGTCTTTAGAGGATCAAAATGGGCCTACCTCTGATTTGTCAAAAATGCTAGGGATTGCAACCACCTTCTATAAGGACCTGTTCAAGGCTGAGGCCAAGTCAGGGTTTGAGTTAGGAGATGATTTCTTCTCTCCTAGCGACAAAATTACCCCGGCGCAAAATGAGATCATGGAGGCACCTTTCTCAGAAGAGGAGGTCAAAAAAGCTATCTTCAGCTCATACTCTGATGGGGCGCCAGGCCCGGATGGGCTGTCCTTTATTTTCTATCAGAAATGTTGGGAGATCATCAAAAAAGACATAATGGCACTCTTCCAAGACTTTTACCTTGGAAAGCTAGACCTTTATCGTCTAAATTTTGCTGTTCTTACTCTAATCCCTAAGGAACCAGATGCCACTTCTATGAAAAAATTCAGACCAATTAGCCTTCTTAACTGTAGTTTTAAAATCTTTACGAAAGTCCTCACGACACGTTTTGGTTTGATCATGGATTCGATAGTAGAACAGAATCAGACGGCTTTCATTAGGGGTAGATATATCTTAGAAAGCGTAGTCACTGCCCACGAGGTTTTACATTCAGTTTTCCACGGGAAGGAAAAAGGGGCGGTGTTGAAGCTTGACTATGAAAAAGCCTTCGACAAAGTAGATCTAGATTTCTTAGATGATCTCCTTCTCAAAAATGGTTTTGGTCCAAATCTGAGGAGATGGATCAGCCAAGCTACTAGAGGAGGATCAGTAGCTGTTAAGATTAATAACACACAAGGGAATTTCTTTGTGACAACCAGGGGGCTGAGGCAAGGAGACCCCATGTCCCCTATCCTCTTTAACCTGGTGGTAAATACTTTTACTAAGATGTTGATAAAGGCCACCTCGAGTAATCTCATTAGAGGTTTATGTTCAGATTTACACCCAGGTGGGGTTGTGAGCCTCCAATACGCTGACGATACTATTCTCTTCATAGAGAATGACGCAGCAGTGGCTCAAAATCTGAAAGCCGTGATGACTTGTTTTGAACAAGTATCAGGAATGAGAATCAATTACAGCAAGAGTGAGCTTGTCCCTATTAATCTAGATGAGGTTGACACAACCACCCTCAAAGAAATTTTAGGATGTGTTGTTGGGACTTTCCCCATTAAATATTTAGGCATACCTCTACATCATAGCAAGCTTAGGAGGGAGGATTTGCAGCCCATCATAGACAAAATCCTGAAAAGAATTGCAGGCTGGAGGGGAAAGCTGCTCTCCTATGCTGCTAGGGTTACTCTAATTAGATCTTGCCTTGCTAGCATTCCTGTTTACCTTCTTTCCTTTTTTAAATTTCCCAAGTGGGCTTTAGACCTCATTAATTCTCACATGAGGCACTGCTTGTGGAATGACACTAAAGAAAAAAGGAAAATTCATTTAGCAAACTGGTCCTTAGTCTGTATGCCAAAAGACCTTGGAGGTCTTGGTATCCCTCATCTCAGAGATGTTAACTTGTGTCTTTTGGCTTCCTGGCTCAAGAGACACACTCAGGGAGAGGGGAAAATCTGGAAAAGCATTGTAGATGCCAAGTACAAAACAAACTGCCCCAACGTTTTCTGTAGCACAGAAGCAAACTCTTCCAATTTTTGGAAAGGCTTTATGTGGGCAGTAAAAGCGGTCAAATTTGGTTATAGATGGAGTGTAGGGGATGGTACCAAAATTAGGTTTTGGGAGGATACATGGTTCGGTTCCTCTCCACTTTCCGTTCAATTTTGGGACCTGTATTGTGTTTGCAACGAAAACCTGGCTACAATTAGCCAAGTGTGGGATGGAACTCAACTCAAACTCTCCTTTAGAAGGAATTTTAGCACTAGGATGATGCAACAATGGTATGAACTGGAACAGGTGGCTACAAGCCTAAACCTTTCAACTGATTGCGACTCACTGATCTGGTCGTACTCAGCTAATGGGGTTTACTCTTCTAGTTCTCTGTACAATATTATTAGCTTCAGAGGTGTCACGCAGACCCACATCCCCTCGATCTGGTCTCTGGTTACCCCTCCAAGGATTCACATTTTTCTCTGGCTACTTGCTAACAATAAGCTGATGACTAGGGATAATCTAGAGAAAAGGAATATGCATAAACCTGTAGAGTGTGTGTTCTGTAGCGAGTTAGAAACTACTAACCACTTATTTTTTGAGTGCATTGTTGCAACAAAAATCTGGGAAATGATTTCTAGCTTTTTCAACATGGACATTGGCTCTAGTTACATTTCAGTTGCTAGGTTCTGGATTTCGAATAAAAAGCATGCGGCTCTAAACACAATAGGTGCTGCGGTACTTTGGAGTGTTTGGAAACACAGAAATGCTTTGATATTTGACAATCAGACTTGGCTGTGTCTTAAACAGGTGTGGTGGCTAATTCTCAGAACCTTGAAGAAGTGGAGACTGCTTTTCAAGCAAGCTATGCTGTCGCAGATCGACCGCTTCGTCCTGGCTGTGACGCAGCTGGTGCAGGAGTGCGAGATGCTGCCGTGGGGGTAATGGATGCACCTCTGTCTCTGTTTTCATTGGCGGCTTCACTCCCCCGGCCAAAAGGCAATGTCTTCGCGCCCCCCACGCCTCCTCTGGGTGTTCAGCTGCTGTCAAAGTCCAGCTCTCTTTCTGTACCTGCTTGGTCGAGCTCGTGGAAGGAGAAGGTGTCTACCTCGGCAACCCTGTCGCCGGAGATGACTAGGGAAAAGCTGCTGGTGATCCTGGAGCACAGGAAGGCCGTCTGAAGCCTCTCCTCGCTGTGGTTTCCCAAGAATGCATGCTTTTAAGTCATCGATTTTTTTTCCTGTTTCCCTGTTTTTAGTTTGACTGATCTGTAAGGGTGAAAACCTGGAACGTCTTAGTTTTGGTTTAAGTCTTTACTTTAGTAGCAGCTTTCGGGGCTGTAAGACTATGTTTCAACTCTGGTTTCATTATGAAAATGGAACTGGGGCTCCCTTTGAGGGGTCCTTTTACTCTAAAAAAACTTATTTCGTTTCCGTGAATCCAGTCCATGAGGCTGATGTCCTTCTGCAGTTTGAGGGTGTTAGTTGCCTTATACATGCTGCAATGTACAGTATTTTATAGGTTCAGTATGGAGTTTGTTAAGGATCAACGGTGAAAGGACAATGATGTCGCCTAGAGGGGGGGGGTGAATAGGCGGTTTAAAACTTTTCCGGTTTAGGCTTGATAATTGCGGAATAAAACTAGATGTTTAAATTAACAAGCCGACAACCTAAATAAACTAGGCTCACCTATGTGCACCAACAACTTATGCTAAGCAAGACAAACAACAAGGTGATAGCAATATAGAATACTTCAAGCACGAAGGCTATCACAATGTAAAGTGCATAAGTAAAAGCTCGGGTATAGAAATAACCGAAGCACGCGGAGACGAGGATGTATTTCCGAGTTCCTCCTTGTTAAGGGAGTACGTCTCGTTGGAGAGGTGTGAACCGACACAACGGTTCAACAACCACAAAGGTTTCACCTTCTTCTCCGATGAACCGCACCACAAAGGCTTGGTTCACCTTCCACTATCGGAATTCCTTCGAGGCGGAATCCGGAGCCTTTCAACAACAATCCGGGGCACAACCCACAATGGGATTGGGGGCTCCCGAACGGCCTCCAACAACAATCCGGGGCACAACCCACAATGGGATTGGGGGCTCCCGAACGGCTTCAAGTGACCACACAAGGGTCCAACCACCACAAAGGCGTCTAGGGTCCAAGGACCCAAGAGTAACAATTTCACAAGTTTTCAACTTCCACGAATCCTCGTGGAGAGCACACCGATGCACCAAATGCAAAAGGCAAGAGCACAAGTGCTCAAATCCTTCACTCTCAAATTCCAACAAAGCAACAAATGCTTATGGGGGAATAAGAGAGGAAGAACAAAGAGGAGATGCACCAAGAACTCCAAGATCAAGATCTACAAGGTTTCCCTCACATAGAGGAGAAATCGATCGGTGGAAACGTAGATCAAGATCACCTCTCACTTTCCCTCAAATATTAGCAAGAACCATGGGAGGGATTGAGAGGAAGAGCAAGCTTTACAAAGGGCAACAATGGAGGAGAGAGAGGAGAAAGACTTGCTCTAGAGCTTGTCAACCATTGGGGAAGAAGGCCCCTTAAATAGCTCAACTCAAAAATCCAGCCGTTGCAGCACTTCTTGTTCCGCAAGTGCGGTAGTACCGGCCTAAAGCCCGGTAGTACCGGCCCTGCGGTATCTTCGTCAACGCAGAAAACCGAGCGCGCGGTACTACCGGGGAAAAATACCCCGGTACTACCGGGCCCAAGTGCTGGGCTCCAACCCCGGTACTACCGGGGCCATCCGTGCCAAAACGTCCGAAAACCAACTTCAGAGAGTAGTACCGCAGAGAGCCCGGTACTACCGGCTGACTGCGGTACTACCGGAACAAAACTCTCCGGTACTACCGGGCCTGTCCGAACACCAAAATATTGCATCCCATAAATAGAGTAAAATCACCACACATGGCAAGGTGTGGGACTTTCCTCACGGTTGAACCGGCAATATTTCCGCCACCGAAAACGCAACTAGTTTTCCAAGGTAAAACCGTTTTCGATGAACTAGAGCTTGACATGGAGATGAACCAAGCTCTAATTCCTCACCACCATAAAAGCCAAATAAGAACCAAGAAATATGATATGCCAAGTATGCAAAGGTTTGAGCTCTCCACAACGATGCGATCAAGTTACTCACTTGAGAGCCCCTCTTGATAGTACGCCGTCTATCCTAAAACCCGGTCTCCCACTAACACCATGAGACCGGTAAAATAGAAAACCTATCAAGATCATACCTTTGCCTTGCGCATTCCACTTGAGCTCGATGATGACGATCTTGACTCTCTCAAGTTGAAACACCTTTCTTGATTGTGCTTGCTAGCACATGCTTGATGAAGACTTCTCCAAATGCTCCCCCATACTCCATTATGGGAGGGCCTCGCTAAGCATCGTCTTCATGACTCCTTTGCAACCTTCAATCAAATGATATCTTCGAGATGCATCATATTGAGCTTGCACTTCATCTTCTTCTCTTGATATGTATGATGGCTTGGTGGTAAACATGATTGTTCACTCAATCTTCTATTCCAAGCCATACTTGCAATGAGCTCAACTCTTCACATGACCATTCTTCATATAAACCCTTGAGTAGAGCGTTGATCATCATGTAATCTACTAGAGTCCAACACATGAACTCCAATCTTTTCCTATGGACAAGATCTACAAGTATATCTCAAAGCAAACATTAGTCCATAAGGATTGTCATTAATTACCAAAACCACGCATGGGGGCAACCATGCACTTTCAAACGGTGAGGAAGGTCGTTATGTATTCAGACTTTTTCTGAAGTTGGTGCAAAAGCTCATGTTCATCACACATCCACATATTTCTTTTCCCTTTGTTACGGCACATCACGATTCACTAATCAAACTTGTGGAGATATTGAGCTCAAGAGACAGAACAAGCGAGAGGAAGAGGAGCTGGCCCTGAACCGTTCCATGAGAAGGCAGGCTAGGTTCACTCGGTCGCCGCCCCAAACAGATCTGCTAGCGATACAGGCTTAGGATCGCGTCGTGATCCCAAGGGAGGGAGAAGACCAGCAGGATTTCCTTGGTCCCATCAAAATGGACTGCCCTCTAACCTCCCCGGCCGGCAGCGGCCAGACGATCTAAAGTGCGGCGAACTACGACTTGCGAGAGGAAGTTTTGGCAAATCGACAAATCTAACCTGGGAATGTGTTCATCAATTAGATGGCCTAACTAATGCTGGAGGCGGGCGTGTTTCCGCAAAAGTGCGACGGATACGTTCCGGACGTAGATTTATATCAGATGGCTATCAACGCAGGGATGCAGGGATGATGGTGGATTCATAAGACACGGCGCCTTTTAAGTATCATGACATGAAATTAAAATAAAAACATGCTAGATCTAGTCATGGAAAAGTGGCAATGGTCACCCCACATCCCGGTAGCATGGTATTTCTTTTTATCCCTAGTGAGGCAACAAAATAAGGTAAAATACCCAAGTGGATCGCGGAACTACTGTCAATTTCACCGCACTAGCCACCCCCCGTTACTCCAACTAATGCACACGTTCCCCCTCACACGCCCTTATACATATGTTGGATCAGAACACATAAATAAGAACAGGGTACATAATATGCATCTACTTTCATAACAAAGACATAACAATTGCAATCTTCAAAACATATATCAACTTAAGAGATCAACCACAAAGGTATTACATAGATGACCGTAATCATGTTCAGTAGCTCATACGGTACTATTAGTGAAGCTCAAGAGAGAGGAGAGATGCATAAGTTACTTCCACAAACCCATAGTTTAGGGGTGGACTACTCCTTATTCATCATGGAGACGGTGGAGAGGTTGTTGGAGAACATAGAGACCACGCCGGCAGCGCACCACCGGAGTTTCCTCCCTCCAATCTGCAGCTCCAGTTCTCTGTTTCGTGGTTTTGTGTTTCGGCGGCGCTCTCTTCCGAAAGGCATCGGGAGACTATTTTTATATACGTTTTTAGGTCAAGACGAAGCCACGTGGACGAAGATCGACGGCATCGGAGGCTCGAGGCTCCAGAAGGTGGGTCTGGCCGCGTGGGCCACCCCTTTTGGCCCTCGGGTTTCCACTTTTGTTATTCCTTCGCTCCTACGTTTTGTTCCTTCCAAAAACTGATGTTCGCGAAGTTTCAGGTCATTTGGACGTCGTTTGGGTCCCTGAAACATCAAAATATAGAAAAGGGGGTTTTCTGACAGTGCAGGGTTAATTCCAGAAAAATAGGGAAACTGTGAAATATTCCCCAAAACATTATAAAAACAATGATATAACCATTATATGATGCAAATATGGTTGAAATATGAGTAATACAATGCAAATTTCATGTATGCATTTTACATGCATCAACCATTTGTGATGAGTAGCCTAGAAGTTGTTTAGGACATTTGAGTAGCCCTAGTGGCATTTGTAACGTACACCTATGTATCTTGCATTTGTATTTTATTGTGCTTGCATTTAAATTTCAGTCTACATTTGTATTTCAGTTAACTTTGTCTTGGCCGATGATTGAAATGTGGTACAATGGAAGGCAAAGGGTTGTGTTCAAACCTAGTCCGATGATTAAGGTCTTGCACACTTGACTTAGTTTGTGGACAATCCATTCGCCTGCCGTGTGACCCAGTGTATGAGGCCTCGTCATGTTCTTCTGCATTTCAGTGCATGTACGTAGCCTGTTCTTAATCTATGCTAACTGTTATCTTTGCCTCATCTCAGAACACTCTCCCGATCGACCTAGGCGCACAGGCGGAGGTGGATGGCGAGGGTGCCTCGGCCAGGAGGCGCCGTGGACAGCCAGCTCACGTCGGCCACTTCCGCGAGGAGGAAGGCCCTACGCACTTTCTCCGGATCATCTTTGCAACCACGATGGGTAGGCTGACCATTCCTAAGGCCTTCGTCCCGTTCTTCGGGACCGTCCCCTCCAGCATCGTCGTCCGCACCAACACCGGTTGCTCCTGGAGGATGACCACCAAGCGGGAGAGCGAGGAGGTGTTCGTCGACCAGGGGTGGGCGGCCTTCGCCATCGCCCATCACCTGATGATCGGGCAGTTCCTGACCTTCAAGAAGGATACCGCCGGCGTGTTCAGTGTGACCATCTTCGACTACACCTGCACTGAGGTGATGCGACAGTGCCTTGCCCACGACGACCGTACCCGGGTTGTGGTCATGGAGGAGGCTACCTAGTTTATTTTTCGTCTGTTCTACTTTCAGTTGGTCCTATCGATAGTTTGAACTATCCGTTATCTGTGAACTATCCGTTATCTGAACTGCAATCCAAGCTATCTGAACTGCAACTTCTGTTATATGTTCGTTAATATGTAGTGTGTAACTGGTAACCTCACCAACCAAACAGCCGCATGCCGGTTCTGGGCTGCTTACAGAGGCTTGAAAACGGCCAACCAAACAGCCATAGTCCAAATCTCTACGGGTCTGAGAAGACTCTTCGCGAGCTACCAAACAACTGGACATTTCTGGCCCGTTGCCCGTCTACAACGCGCAATGCGTCTCGTCTCGATGGCGCAGTGAGATGAAAAATTGGCAGAGGCTACCTAATGCGCCCTTGACGATGGTTGCGTGAAATCTGTTGTTGCCGCTGGCTCTTCCGTGTCGGTGAATCAGGATACAAATGGGGGATCGCTTTATTAGCTGGCACGGGTTGGAACGGTTTGCTATGTTAAACAGTACTGCTCATATACAGTAGTTGAACAAAAACTGTTAGCAAAGGTTAGCTTTGCTATTTATTTTTTAGGAATGGCAATCTGGTGCCTACGATGAACAACGTTGTTCGTGTAAACTTCTTCCTCCCTCTCTTTTTTTTCTTGAAAGATCCAGCAATTGCTGGCTTTTTGATTAGTAGTAGGTAGAATATGTACAAGCAGGCCGGAGGCAAAAGAATAACCGAAAAGAAAGGTAAGAGAAAAAAGCCACGAAACAAAACGCGACAAAACATCTTCCGAGGCCGCCGCCTCGACGCACAACCACCGTCCGGGGCCGCCGCCTCGGCATCCTCCAGCCTCACCGGCGAGCTATGCTACCCGGGCTCCCACAAAGCACCAAGTACTTTAAGGCAGTGTCTTCAAGAAGATAACGACGAGACGCCGCCACCGCCCACTCCAAAGGAGTTGGGTTTTCACTCGAAGAAAAACTTGACCTTCGAGGTGTGGAGAGGGCTGGGGTTCCACGACGATGCCTTCAAGAAGGAGTAGCGGCGTGATATCCCACAAGTATAGGGGATCGTGTGTAGCCTTTTCGATAAATAAGAGTGTCGAACCCAACGAGTAGCTAAAGGTAGGATGAATGTTCTCTTAAGTTCTGTCAACCACTGATACAACTCTACGCACACCAAACGTTTGAATTATCTAGGAAATAAAACTAGAGCAATAATACGGGTATGAGAGATAGCTTTGCAAGATAATAAATACAAGAAAGTAAATGTTAGTGCTGCAGTAATAAAATATACTAAGTAACCATAAACTAACAGTACCATGAGTGTGGAAAAGTGGTGGTAATTGTGGTGCCTTTGTCCAAGATTAATTAGTGAAGATATTGGTTTCATTGTCTTCGATGCAGTTTTCTACGTGGGAGAGGCTAAATATACATGCACTACACTACTTAGGATTACAAGTACTATATGATTGGATTGTTAGCAAACATCCGTAAATACTAACAATGCATTAAGATTTCCCCAACCATAGCCTTAAGTTTATGGTCATCTTACTCCCATACGTGCAACTAACCGGTTCGAATCCTCAGGTTTCTGTCACTCCGGCAGAACTACCCCCGTTTCTTTGCACATACTACTAACACTAGGGTGTTGATCCATGCGCGCACAAATATAATGGACACCAAAGGACAGTACCATATAGACGTACAACTCTAATGAACCTCATGCATTCAACAAAGCAATCAAAAGACAAATAAACTATGGGAATAAATATTATAGCATCAAACACCATGTTTACATAGGACGGTACAGAGGTTTGCGGGAGGATGGACCACTGAATACAAGGAGGAGTTGGTGATGGAGATGGCGGTGAAGACAACGGAGAGGGCAGCGAGGAGCGCAGGGCGGTGGCGGCGTGGGGAGTTGCTTCCCCGCCGCCGGCATCATGGGGGAGCGCCGCCCCTTAGCCTCCCTCCTTCATGGCTTCTTGGGAGCCCTCCCCCATGGAGATGGGATCCATGGGGGAGGCAAAAACGTGGCTTTTGGTGGCTGGAATTCGTGGTTGGAGAGGTCTCTCACGACCTAGGGTTTCCTTCTTTATATAGACTTTCGGATTTCCGTCAATCCCTCTTGGGCTTCACGAAAACGGGTATATCTGGAGCATCCGGACTCGGATTGGGCCGAATTTTTAGTCCAGATTTATTAAAATAAAATTGCCTACAATTTTCTCTTCTGTGTCACCTTCATTTGACGTCGTCTTCAGGCACAAACGTGACAATTTTCAAAAATAGTTTTCAGACAGATTTCTGAAAAGTCCCAATTCGACTCCAATAAGGTGTCCTCTTGTATTCTTGATAATTTCTACACATCAAAGAGTAAAACAAGAACATTGTGCACTTTTGCAACCATTAGTAGTTTAGTCCAAATAAATAATAAACTTAATATAAAAACAAGTACTAAAAGCATAAAAATTGCACGAAATAATAAAAAATTATAGATACGTTTTGGACGTATCAACATCCCCAAGGTTAATTCCTGCTCGTCCTCGAGTAGGTAAATGATAAAAAAATAATTTTTGATTGTAAATGCTATGATCAGGTCTTTAACAATTGCATGATGTATGGATAGTAAAACTTAGCAATCATGTTACCCAATGAAAAGTATCAACCAAGTAAGAGCTCATAACATGAAATTTATAAACATCAACAAGATTGTAATGATCATAATAAAGCATGGTAGAGCGGTATCTCGCTTGCCTGAATTTGTACAGCAAAACATAAATGCCCGGGCACCTCTGAAGTTTTAATTGAAGACTAGATATAAAGATATCAAATATAAAAGCATCAAGCTATGTCACGGTTAACCGTATTCTGGGACAAGTACATTTCACTAAGAATGACAGCTATGCTCTCGAAAAAGTGCTCAAAAAAAGAATGGTGACTCAACATTAAAATAAAAGATAGACCCTTCATAGAGGGAAGCAGGGATTTATCATGTGCTAGAGCTTTTCATTTATAAAACAGGAGTAAAATTGTTTTGAGTGGTGGTTGTTCTGTCAACGAATGGAAATAGAGTTCTTGTTTTCTTCCATACTAAACAAGTTGAGAGCGGTTCCGATTTATTAAAAACATGCATTTTATAGTATGCTCTTTATATATGGCTTGACACTCCTCCCAACCTTTGCTTATCACAAAACATGGCTAACCGAATCCTCAACAATCACATACCATGGAGGAGTGTCTATTTTTACTTTCTTAAATCTTTTGGATATTATAGTGGTCTAACCAGCTCTTTGCAAAATTAATGACAAGCAGATGAAGCATGCAAGTCGAGGTTTACTTAATTAGTATGGAAAATAACAAGCCCAACCACTACTTTCTCATGAGATAAAATAGTGTCACAAAATGAGAAGTATTTTGAAGGTTTTAAAGGTAGCACATGCAAATTTACTTGAATGGTTTGAAATGCCATGCATAGGAATTTATAGTGGACTCTTTGGGATAACTTGATTTTTAGGGATTTGGAAGCACAAGCAGTAATACCGCTTAGTACAAGTGGAGGCTAGCAATAGACTGGGGAGCGACAATCAAAAGAGCAATAACCATCATAATCATACTTGCGACAAAATAAAATTAACAGTGGCATAAAAGTGATACTAGAACTCCGAGGCAAAATAAATCATCTAGGCTTTGATTGACTTTTGTTTGAGTCATAAACATGTGTGAGCATGTGCCAAGTTGATTCAAGTAAATCATTCAGAGGAGGATACCACAATGCCATACCATCTTATGAACAGACAATGCATGTTAAGATCAAAATGACATAATATGCACTATTAGCTAGTTGAAACTAACCATAAGAAAACATAAACTACTAAACAATATCATTTACACATCATTTTTAAGTTTACCAAACTTTGAACCACCTCTTCAAACAGGAGATAAATAAAATATGTGACGATCAACTTATTTTAAAATAAACCCTCCAAATACTTAACAATGAAACAAGAGAGTATATCATATAAGAATTAACAGCTCTAAACAAGAGATGCATGAAAAACAGGAGCTAAAAGCAAAAAGAATACTCAACGAATATAAGTGAAGAATACGAGTATTCATAAGAAAAAGCGGAGCGTGTCTCTCTCCCACAAAAGAATGCTAGGATCCATTTTATTCACAGAATGAAAATAACAAAACAAAAATAGAGGCAAACAGACGCTTCAAGTATGATGAGGACATCCCAAGTCTTTCACCATCGTTTCCTAATGATGATGTTGCTGCTCAAGATACAACCAAGGAAGTGAGGATTGGACCAATTACAAGGTCTCGTGCCAAGTTATTAGAACAACAGGTGAACTCACTCTTAGTTGAATATAATGTTTGTGACTATGAGAACTTTATACTGCCTAAGTCCTTGTACTTGTGTTTGATCAGGTTTGTTGATAACACAAGCATTGGAGGGGGAGATGACACAAGCATTGGAGGAGACGAGCTACAGCAAGGAGAAGAACATGCACTGATTTCCAATATCAGCAAGTGCGCGAGGGAGGAGAGGGAGGCCGGCGCACCAAGGCAATGAAGGAAATCACTCGTTGCACGTTATAGGGATCAAGTGGAGCACCAGGACATGATGTAGGAGATATTAGTCTAAGGTGTTATACATGAGGCCTGCGTGCCATGTTAGGCCGAACCCCCCATGGGTCGGTTTGTATCAGGTCAGGTTGCACCCGAGTTGGGGTTGCATCCGAACTAGGTTGGCTGGTTGTGGGGCGCATCCCCCTAGCCTTTATATACCTCCAACCTACGAGTTGAGAGGTTAGACTACGTTAAAACTAAAACCCTAGAACTACAGATCCGAACCAAGTGTTCATCTGAATTTCAGCCCCACCAATTCGTATCGATCTGGTGGATTATCTACTGCAAAGTTCGCGTGTTATCTGTTGTTCCATTGGGAATAAGAAGATACAGGACCGCTTCGTAGTCGGCGGCTACGTGCGCAAGTGTGTGGAGTTGCGAATATCCAAAGGGCTGCGAGCTGTTGCATTGGCAACGGGGATCAACCGGAGAGTTCACAGCGAGACACAAGTTATCATCCACCCACCATCATCACGTTCACGAGAAGATCGGGCCACCCCATATCATCTTGGTATCAGATTCTCGGGTTTACTCGGTGAGCTATTTCCATCCCGTAGTTTAGTTGTTTTTATTACCTATCCAGAAAAAGCTTCACAAAAAGATTAGGATTAGATTCGCCATAGCCTTAGATATCACCGTTTGCATCTCTAGTTTGCTGTTCGTGTAGATCTTTTGCGTTTCCTTTTTTTTCCGTTTGTGTCGTAGAGTTTGTTTAGGTTTGGAGTTGTTACTTTCCGTACTTAGTTGTGTTGGATTCGGAGTCATTGTCAAAAAATCAAAAAAAAGAGAAGAGGTTTCGGTTGTTTCCGAGTTCGGGTCAGAATCGGCCGTTTCCATCGACGTACGTCGCTGTTTTCCTTCCGTGTTCCGTTTCCGAGTTCGTGTCGTGGACGGTTCCGGCAGAAAATTCAACCGGGCATAACTTTTGCATACGAACTCCGATTTGGTCGATCTTTAGCTCGTTTTGTAGAGGAGACCGAAGCGAAGGCAGCCAAACTCACTCCGTCTGTTTACGGCTTTTCGACGTCTCAGAATTCCCAAAAAACGTCGGGAAGTATTTCTTTTTGCCACTTTTGTGCAAAAACCTTAGACACAGCCTTTCTACAGCAGTGTTAGGAGCTTACCCATACAGGACTAGCTACCGTTTTGTGCTCCCAGGCTGCTCATTTTGTGTGTCTTGTGTATCTCAAAGTGCTGGCCATAGAAACCTGAAAAATTCATCAAAAAAAAAAGAGACGATCAAGAATCAAAAAAAAAAAAATCAGAGAAAAGACGAGGCCGAAGTGCATATCATTCTTTGTGACACTACTAGTTGTTGAGCAATCTTGAGCCTGTTTTTCTTTGAGCAACGTGCTAGTGTCCTTCCAGTGCATTGCAACACGAGCTATACTCCGGACGTATCTTCACATCTTTGTGCTCATTTCTATAGTTGCTTTGCCACATTTTTTCTCCACGTGTGTGTTTCCTGTGTTTTTTGTATCACACGAGCAGCAAATAGGATTTGTAGTTGGTGTTGTAGGACTCCCCACCAAGCTCCACCTTCTACCCTGTTTTGTCGTGTGATAGTTCAAATCCCGGGTATTCGCTTCATCACATCCGCGCACGTGCTGTTGCTACATGTTGGTAAGTACTTCTATTCACTTTGGAACGGTAAGAGTCACCTTTCTTTCAGTTTTGAGTGAGTTGAGAGAGTTTCCCACCCAGATCCTATTTTTGTTTGCACTTACCTACTAATCATGTCTTCTGAGACTGTTGATGTGCAGGAGAAAAAGGATGCAGCGGCGCTCGTGCATTGGAACGAGTATGAGGCCTTGCGTGATCACATGGCGCGTAAACTTGATCGGGCTATTGAACCCATAGATGAAGAGTTGCAACGCGTCGGGTTGGCAGTGGACGCATCTGTCGCCACCGGTGAAGCCACACAAACCCAAGTGGCAGCGTTACAAACATCCATTGATGCCTTGACACAGCAAGTCACTGATTTGCGCACCCTTGTTCAACACCAACATGCACCTGTTCCTGATGATGATGATGATCGTAGTGTGAATGGGGTTGACGCTGCTGCCTATGGGAATCGTGCTCCGGACAATCTTGGTCGTGGAGGACGGTTTGAGCGTGGACGGGGTTTTGGCCGTGCTGGTGCCATACCTCCTGGAGTTGGTCGTGGTTTACACCCTCTTGGTGCACGTCGTGCTCTTGCTTTTGATGAACCGCCCCAACGAGAGGATGATGGGTTGGGTAAGCCCAAGTTTTCTATTCCGAAATTTGAGGGTACCACTGATGTTGAAGAATATCTTACTTGGGAACTCAAGATAGAGAAATTGTGGAGGTTGCATGAGTACACGGAAGACAAGAAAATCAAGTTGGCATCCTCTGAGTTTGATGGTTATGCTTTGCGTTGGTGGGATCACCTAGTCCGTTCTCGGGAGGAAGATGGTGAGCTGCCCATTGATAGTTGGAAAACGATGAAAGATGTCATGAAGGACAGATTTGTTCCACGCAATTATATACGTTCTCTATACGATCAGCTGCAGCAATTGAGGCAAGGTACCAAGTCCGTGAATGAGTATTTTCAGGAGATGGAGGTGATAATGCAGCGTGCTCGTGTTCGTGAACAGCCGGAACAAACCTTGCAGCGTTTTCTTTCTGGTTTGCAATATAAAATCAAGAGCATTGTTCGGCATCACCAATATGCAGATATGAATGACTTGCTGCATCATGCACTTGAGGCCGAAGCACAATTGGCCGAGGAGGCACAATTCACAGCGCGTACCGCAGCACGCAGTCGTTTCACGGCGCGCCCTACTGTTTCCGCCCCCTCACAGCCGACACCGTCCAATGTTCGTGGTGTTACATCCAGCAAACCAGATTCAAGTTTTTCCACCGCAAAGAAGACACCCCAACCTACTGCTAGTGCTGGTTCCTCTATTTCCACAGCCCGCAATAGAGACATGAGTTGTCATACTTGTGGCGGCAAAGGACATTTCAAGAGGGACTGTCCGAATAAAAAAGTTATGATAGTGAATGAGGAAAACGAATATGAGACCGGTGATGATGCTGATCCTGATTCCGAGGCTGTGGATGATGAGGGTTATTCGAGTGATGGTCCTCTTGATGCATATGCAACACACTACCCTACCATCGTTTGTAGTCAGCGAGTTCTTAAGGTCTCACCTAGTCCAGAAAATCAGCGCTGCAATCTGTTTCAAACCAAGGCTGTTGTCGGTCCACAAATGGCTTGCAAGGTGATCGTGGATGGAGGGAGTTGCAGAAATTTGGCTAGCAAAGAGTTGTGTGCCAAACTGAAACTGAAATACATTGAGCATCCACACCCTTACTATATTCAGTGGCTGAGTGATAGTGGAGAGATGAAGGTGAGCTACATGGTGCGTGTGGAATTTCAGATTGGGCCCTATAAAGACACCGTCGAGTGTGATGTTGTTCCCATGAGCGTTTGCCATCTTTTGTTGGGTCGACCTTGGCAGTTTGATAGAAACGTGCAACACAATGGACGAGCCAACACATATCACTTGAATTATCATGGAAGAGATATTACCTTGCGGCCTATGACACCACAACATATTGTAAACGAGTCTCGTCAAAAATCTGAGGTGCATTTGGAGAAAGAACAAGAGAGATTAGATAGACGAGCGCCTTCCACTTCCGTGAGTGAGAGCCACCAGCCCATATCGAGTGGTAAAAAGAAAAGTGAGGGAGAGAAAAAATTGATCATGTTAGCCACCAAAGCAGATTTGCGAGAGTTTCGTGAGGATCCCACTCAGATTCCTCTTGTACTTATGTGCAAGGGGGAAATTCTTGTTTCTAATAACATGACCCCTCTCTCTATTGGTGTTTCTGAGGTTTTGCAGGATTTTGGTGACGTTTTTCCGGAGGAAGTGCCAGCTGGTTTGCCACCTTTGCGGGGTATTGAGCATCAAATTGACTTCATTCGAGGAGCAACACTTCCAAACCGAGCTCCCTACAGGACCAACCCCGACGAGACGAAGGAGATACAGCGACAAGTACAAGAGCTTCTTGATAAAGGGTATATTCGTGTGAGCTTAAGTCCTTGTGCTGTTCCTGTTATTTTGGTTCCTAAGAAAGATGGTACTTGGCGCATGTGTGTAGATTGTAGAGCGATTAATAACATCACTATTCGTTATAGACATCCTATTCCACGTTTGGATGACATGTTAGATGAGTTAAGTGGTGCTGTTATTTTCTCCAAAATTGATTTGCGTAGTGGTTATCATCAAATTAGGATGAAAGAGGGAGATGAATGGAAAACGGCTTTCAAAACAAAGTTTGGATTATATGAGTGGCTAGTCATGCCTTTTGGGTTAACTAATGCACCTAGTACCTTCATGAGATTAATGCATCATGTTTTAAGGCATTTCATTGGGAAATTTTTGGTTGTCTACTTTGATGATATATTGATTTATAGCCGCAATGAATCTGAACATAGTGATCATATTCGACAAGTTTTGGAAGTGCTTCGTGCTAATAAACTGTATGGTAATCTTGCTAAATGCACATTTTGCAAAGACAAAGTCATATTTCTGGGCTTTGTGGTTTCGAAAACTGGAGTAGAGGTAGATGAGGCAAAAATTGAATCTATTAAAAATTGGCCTACTCCTATGACTCTTAGTCAATTAAGAAGTTTTCTCGGTCTTGCTGGTTTTTATAGACGCTTTGTGAGAGACTTTAGTTCTATTGCTGCAGCTTTGAATGATCTCACTAAGAAAGGTGTTCCATTTGTTTGGGGCGCAGCCCAAGACCTTGCATTTGATGAGCTGAAAACACGTTTGATTAGTGCACCTGTGCTTGTACTCCCTGATTTCAATAAGCAATTTGATATTGAGTGTGATGCTAGTGGTATTGGAATCGGAGGTGTTTTGATGCAAGAGGGTAAACCCATTGCATATTTTTCTGAAAAATTAAATGGTGCTCAATTGAACTATCCTGTTTATGATAAAGAATTGTATGCACTTGTTAGAGTTCTTGAGGTTTGGCAACATTATTTGTGGCCAAAAGAATTTATCATACATTCTGATCATGAGGCATTAAAATTTCTGAAAAGCCAATCTAATCTTAATAAAAGGCATGCTAAATGGGTCGAGTTCATTGAATCCTTCCCATACATAATTAAGTATAAGAAAGGCAAAGATAATGTTGTTGCTGATGCACTCTCTAGGAAAAATATGTTATTGACACAATTAGATGTACAAGTTCCTGGTTTGGAGAGTTTGCGTGTTTTATATGCTACTGATTCTGATTTTGCCATGCCTTTTGCAAAGTGTTCTGCTGTAAAAGCGTGGGAAAAATACCATATACATGATGGATACCTATTTCGAGCTAACAAACTCTGTGTTCCCGAGTCGTCCGTGCGGTTGCTCTTATTGCAGGAATCACATGGTGGTGGGTTGATGGGGCATTTTGGGCGTGAGAAGACGTTGTTGATGTTGGCTGATCATTTTTATTGGCCACGAATGAGGCGTGATGTGGACAGATTTGTGAAGCGTTGCATCACATGCAACAAGGCTAAGTCCAAACTGAAGCCTCATGGTTTGTATACTCCTCTACCTGCACCTACATCTCCATGGGAGGATATTAGCATGGATTTCGTATTAGGTTTGCCTAGAACAAAGAGAGGACATGATTCAGTTTTTGTGGTAATGGATCGTTTTTCTAAGATGTCACATTTTATTGCCTGCCACAAAAGCGACGATGCGTCGCATATTGCTAATCTGTTTTTCAGGGACATAGTGCGTTTACATGGAGTACCGAAGACTATTGTTTCTGATCGTGATGTGAAGTTTATGAGCTATTTTTGGAAGACACTATGGGGGAAGCTGGGCACGAAGTTGCTATTTAGTACTACTTGTCACCCCCAAACTGATGGTCAAACGGAGGTGGTGAATCGCACACTATCAACCTTGCTGCGTGCCATGATCAAGAAAAATTTGCGCGAGTGGGAAGATTGTTTGCCACATGTGGAGTTTGCTTATAACAGGGTTGTGCATTCTACCACACAATTGTGTCCGTTTGAGGTGGTGTATGGTTTCAAACCCATTACTCCACTTGATTTGCTGCCACTTCCACTACATGAAAGAGTCAATATGGAGGCATCGAAGCGCGCAGATTTTGTGAGGAAGATACATGAGAAGACAAAAGAAGCAATCGAGAAGCGAGGCAAGCATACCGCTGCACGTGTGAACAAGAAGCGCAAGGAGGTGTTGTTTCAGCCCGGTGACATGGTGTGGGTGCACTTCCGCAAGGATAGGTTTCCCAATATGCGCAAATCCAAGTTGATGCCGCGAGGTGCTGGTCCATATAGAGTGCTTGCAAAAATAAATGATAATGCATACAAGATTGATCTTCCTAAGGACGAGTTTGGCGTGAGTAATTCTTTCAATGTTGCTGATTTGACGCCATATACCGGAGATGACCTTGCTGCGTCGAGGTCGACGCCTTTTCAAGGGGGGGAGGATGATGAGGACATCCCAAGTCTTTCACCATCGTTTCCTAATGATGATGTTGCTGCTCAAGATACAACCAAGGAAGTGAGGATTGGACCAATTACAAGGTCTCGTGCCAAGTTATTAGAACAACAGGTGAACTCACTCTTAGTTGAATATAATGTTTGTGACTATGAGAACTTTATACTGCCTAAGTCCTTGTACTTGTGTTTGATCAGGTTTGTTGATAACACAAGCATTGGAGGGGGAGATGGCACAAGCATTGGAGGAGACGAGCTACAGCAAGGAGAAGAACATGCACTGATTTCCAATATCAGCAAGTGCGCGAGGGAGGAGAGGGAGGCCGGCGCACCAAGGCAATGAAGGAAATCACTCGTTGCACGTTATAGGGATCAAGTGGAGCACCAGGACATGATGTAGGAGATATTAGTCTAAGGTGTTATACATGAGGCCTGCGTGCCATGTTAGGCCGAACCCCCCATGGGTCGGTTTGTATCAGGTCAGGTTGCACCCGAGTTGGGGTTGCATCCGAACTAGGTTGGCTGGTTGTGGGGCGCATCCCCCTAGCCTTTATATACCTCCAACCTACGAGTTGAGAGGTTAGACTACGTTAAAACTAAAACCCTAGAACTACAGATCCGAACCAAGTGTTCATCTGAATTTCAGCCCCACCAATTCGTATCGATCTGGTGGATTATCTACTGCAAAGTTCGCGTGTTATCTGCTGTTCCATTGGGAATAAGAAGATACAGGACCGCTTCGTAGTCGGCGGCTACGTGCGCAAGTGTGTGGAGTTGCGAATATCCAAAGGGCTGCGAGCTGTTGCATTGGCAACGGGGATCAACCGGAGAGTTCACAGCGAGACACAAGTTATCATCCACCCACCATCATCACGTTCACGAGAAGATCGGGCCACCCCATATCAAAGTAAAACACATAAGATGTGACGAAATTAAAATATAGTTTCACTAGAGATGACCTGATAGTTTGTTGATGAAGAAGGGGATGCCTTGGTCATCCCCAAGCTTAGACGCTTGAGTCCTCTTAAAATATGCTTGGGTGACCCACGGGGGCATCCCCAAGCTTAGGCTTTTTCATCTTCTTTATCACATCATATCATCCTCTCTCTTGATACTTGAAAACTTCCTCCACACCAAACTCAAAGTGAACTTCATTAGAGGATTTGTGCATAATAAAAAATTCTCATATTCTGCATGAACACAATCATCACACATGCTACTGGACATTAGCTACAGCCACTGGTATTTTGTGGAGCAAAAAGATCCACTAAAAAACAGCAAAAGAGGCAATGCAAAATAAATGGCAGAATCTGTCAAAAACAGAACAGTCCGTAAAGACAAAAAAAATCGAGGCACTTAACTTGCTCAGATCAGAAAACTCAAAACTAATGAAAGTTGCATACATATCTGATGATCACGCACAAAAAATCTCAGATCATTTTGATTTTTCTGTGAACTCTTACGAATTAAACGGTGGACATCATAAAACTGTTCCTGTGCAGGAATCCAAATCTAGCATCAACTTACTACTAGAGGCTTTACTTGACACAACAATGCGATAAAATAAAGATACAAATGAATTGCTACAGAGATAAGCATGTTCCTTGACTCATTATAAAATAAAATAACAGGAAGAAAAAGTGGGTTGTCTCACATAAGCGCTTTTCTTTAACGCCTTTCAGCTAGGCACCATATGTATCAACTAAGCTAAATGGGTAAAATTTGGTACTTTATTTTTGATACAACAATGCGATAAAATAAAGATATAAAGGAATTGCTACAGAGGTAAGCATGTTCCTTGACTCATTATAAAAGAAAATAACAGGAAGAAGTGGGTTGTCTTCCATAAGCGCTTTTCTTTAACGCCTTTCAGCTAGTCACCGTATGTATCAACTAAGCTAAATGGGTAAAACTTGATACTTTATTTTTGATAAAATAAGAGACCAGAGGCTAAGAAATACTTAAATATGCTAGCTACAGCAAGGAAAACTCTAAATGAAAATCAAAAGTAAAAACCAAATGAAATCAAAATAGAGAACCAAACAAAGAAACAAAACAAAAAAAACTATTTTTGTTGTTTTCAATTTATAATTGAAGGTAAAGCAATAAAAATGAAATAAAGAGCCTAATAAAACTAACAAAGATAAAACCAAGACATATAAAAGTAACTATAAGACAAGTTAAAACATATCATGTGGACGGGTAATATAGAGTATGAACGAGATAACCTCATGTTAGGGTATTAATAGGGGATGACTCGGGCATCCCCAATCTTAGATGATTGTATCTTCTTGAATATGTTCTTGGGATGCACCTACACATCCCCAAGCTTGAGCTCTTGTGTCTTCTTATTCATCTCATATCACCATATTGATTAGAACTTATAAGCTACATCCACATAAAACTTCACAAAACTCATTAGTAGCGTTAGTACTCATTAAATAAAATCCACTCATGTTCAAGTATTGTCAAACCTCATAATATTTATTAAACATTAGCCACTGTAATACCAAGGTTTCTTATTATTTCCGTTGTCCGTCGAAAAACTAAGTAAACTTTTGAACCCTAAGTATAATATTAAATAAACAGAATAGAAATCTGCCAAAACTGAACAGTCTGTAAAGATGACACTCAACGAGATAGTTACGTAGCTCAAATGAAAAAACTTAAAACTAACGAAAGACATATTATGATCTCAGGTTGATGCACAAAACAATTCAGGTCAAAATAATATTCTGAGATTTATCACAATTTTTTACAGTGAAGCACATGAAATCTGTCTAAGCATAATTAGTCAGTAAAGATCGAATTATTAGACCTATCTATGTACCTCAAATCAGAAAAGTAAAAACTAATGAAAGTAAGGTAATAAGCAGTACTTTGCACTCAAGAAATTTCAGATCAATATAACATTCTGGTGATTTTAAACATTTCATACGGTGAAGCACATAAATCTGTTTCTAGGCAGCAAAGTGGCAAACTTGCATCATAAACAAACTAGAAGTTATCTATACATTTTATTTTTATGGTATAGAGGAATATGTACAATATATACAAGTTTTTAACTGAAAAGCTTACATGGAAAGAATTGTTTTGGTTTCATAGGCATGAACACAAGTGTTCAATGTCGACCCCCACTTAACCATTACTCATCTTTCCAATCACTTTCCTTTTTGAAAACATTTTTAGATAACTAGTACAACTAATTTTTTTTTATTCGCATTCCCTATCCATACTAACATAGAGAACAACTTAAAAACTGAAAGTAAAAACTACTTAGAGGTAAAGCAAACAAGTGCACACAAGAATATTCACCCACACGCTATTGCTCCCCGGCAACGGCGCCAGAAAAAGTCTTGATATCCCACAAGTATAGGGGATCGTGTTTAGCCTTTTCGATAATTAAGTAAGAGTGTCGAACCCAACGAGGAGCTAAAGGTAGGATGAATGTTCTCTTAAGTTCTGTCAACCACTGATACAAATCTACGCACACCAAACATTTGAATTATATAGGAAATAAAACTAGAGCAATAATACGGGTATGAGAAGATAGCTTTGCAAGATAATAAATACAAGAAAGTAAATGTTAGTGCTGCAGCAATAAAATATACTAAGTAACCATAAACTAACAGTACCATGAGTGTGGAAAAGTGGTGGTAATTGTGGTGGCTTTGTCCAAGATTAATTAGTGAAGATATTGGTTTCATTGTCTTCGATGCAGTTTTCTATGTGGGAGAGGCTAAATATACATGCACTGCACAATTTGGGATTACAAGTACTATATGATTGGATTGTTAGTAAACATCCGTAAATACTAACAATGCATTAAGGTTTCCCCAACCATAGCTTTAAGTTTATGGTCCTCTTAATCCCATACGTGCAACTAACCGGTTCGAGTCCTCAGGTTTCTGTCACTCCGGCAGAACTACCCCCTTCCTTTGCACATACTACTAACCCTATGATGTTGATCCATGCGCGCACAAATATAATGGACACCAAAGGACAGTACCATATAGACATACAACTCTAATGAACCTCATGCATTCAACAAAGCAATCAAAAGACAAATAAACTACGGGAACATGACATAGATCATAGGATAAATATTATAGCATCAAACACCATGTTTACATAGGACGGTACAGAGGTTTGTGGGAGGATGGACCACTGAATACAAGGAGGAGTTGGTGATGGAGATGGCGGTGAAGACGACGGAGAGGGCAGCGAGGCGCGGGGAGTTGATTCCCCGCCGCCGGCATCATGGGGGAGCGCCGCCCCTTAGCCTCCCTCCTTCATGACTTCTTGGGAGCCCTCCCCCATGGAGATGGGATCCATGGGGAGGCAAAAACGTGGCTTTTGGTGGCTGGAATTCGTGATTGGAGAGGTCTCTCACGACCTAGGGTTTCCTTGTTTATATAGACTCTCGGATTTCCGTCAACCCCTCTTGGGCTACACGAAAACGGACATATCTGGAGCATCCGGACTCGGATTGGGCCGAATGTTTAGTCCAGATTTATTAAAATAAAATTGCCTACAATTTCCTCTTCTGTATCACCTTCATTTGACGTTTTCTTCAGGCCCAAACGTGACAATCTTCGAAAATAGTTTTTAGACAGATTTCTGGAAAGTCCCAATTCGATTCCAACATTTCCTCTTGTATTCTTGATATTTCTACACATCAAATAGTAAAACAAGAACATTGTGCATTTTTGCAACCATTAGTAGTTTAGTCCAAATAAATAATAAACTTAATATAAAAACAAGTACTAAAAGCATAAAAATGGCATGAAATAATCAAAAATTATAGATACGTTTTGGACGTATCACGGCGCTCCGAGGCGTCGTCATCGTCGGCACCAAACAAAAACCGGTGCGAGGCTTTCACCCGGAACACCAAACCCTCGCCACGTGAAACAGAGCAGAGGCTCGCCGGTAAACCGCCAACTCCAGCAACGACCGCAACAGCCGCGACAGACCAAGTCTCCACCGCTCCGGGGCCGCCGCCCAGGCAAGCCAAGGCGATGGATCTGGGCGTGAGGCCCAGATCGCAGCCTGCTGCAGGTCCAAAGTCGAAGCCTCGGCAAGCCTGCCTGCGCGCCGTCGCTGCACACAACCAGCTTCCTGCCGCACCTAGGAGACCTAAACTACACACCAGATGGTCGCGGCCTGCGCAGCCCAACGCGGGCCCAGATCTGGCCCGCCGACCCAGCAGCCGGCCGCCGCCGTGCCGGAGAACCGCCGTAGCTCCTCTGCTACGCGCGACGCGGACGCGACCGGGCAGCACACGCGCGCGCCGGCGAGAGGGGCAGCCGGCCGCCAGATCTGAAGAAGCAGACCGGCAGCGGGCTCGGGCCGCCCAGCACAGAACCTTGCTGCGCCGCCGAGGTGCACGACGAGCAGCGTCCACCAGCTACGGGGCCGCCGCCCAGGCTTCCAGGCGCCGACGGTGCGACCTTCGCCCCCCAGCCGAAGTGGCCGGCCGATGACGCAACCCGCATCGGATAAGGAAGAAGAAACCTCCCCCCCCCCCCCCCCCCCCCCCCCCCCCACAACGTTTTGGCAGCAAGGGGGCGCCGCCACCGCGATAGAGGCCGGCGGCAGCGGCGGTGAAGGAGCCTGGTAGGCGGCGCGGTGTTTGTCGCCCCGGTGTCGCCTGGGGAGCGACACGGGGACCCAGGCGACACCGGGACGGGGGGAGAGCTGGCTTTCGTTGTTGACATGTTAGAATGTGGTTACTTCTTCCTCCCTCTGATATTCCACTTTCTCCTGTCCTGTTGAAAGGTACAACTGTTTGATGAAAATGAAAGTAATAATAGTTTGCAATCACGCCATTCATTCTGAGACTTATTTTATGTTCCAGTTTATCACGCTTCAAGGGCATAAGAATATTCCATATCTGCATCAAGGGCAAAAAAAATACTCTGAAATTCCTACAGAGGGAACAACTTAGAAAGAATTTCAGAAGGGATTCTGGACTTGATGCTTTTGATTTTCCTTCGCTTATTCAATGGTTGGGATGTACAGCATGCTATTCAGTACCCGAGTCCATTCTCTGATATTCCAATTTACATTTTTTTGTAAACGAAGTTCACGACTTAAGAAAATGGCAGTAATACTCCATATCTTGGACTGTTGCCTGACTTATCCAGACTGTATTAACCACCGTTTGTCTGACTTATTCAAGTGGAGCAGTTTTTAGTTATTCCTTAATATTTTATTCTGAAACTACTACGGGGCAGTACAATTTTGAGTGAACTTCAAATGGATTCGGATTCTGAACTGGTCTCCTTGGAATTTCCTTCGTTTATTCATTGTGCACAAGCACATCTCATATGTGAGAAGTACAAACTTCTACAAACAAGGCAAGTGAATCGAGCTACCACTGAAACTAATCCTTATCGTGCCTCATGCTGTCATAAAGATCTTTACTATTAAATCAGAATGCGTGGTATGGTTTCACACTTTAAATGCCATGCCACTAGATGACTAATTACGCTGCTTGCCACCTATAAGTGAATGAAAAGAAAGAAATCACAAAGTAAATGCCACCCCTAACAACTTTAACCTTATCTCCCATCACCCACGCAGCTCGCAACTAACAAACCCCGCCGCGCATGCAACTAACAAACTTAATTCATCCTAACTAACCTCAACTCAATAGGCCGTTCTCATCTCGAATAGCTGATTTTCATGGTTTGTTCTCGGCATCGCCGACGCGGCTCACGCCGTCACACTTCACACCTCATCCGCCTGTGCTACAACCTCCGTGTCGTACCCTGGCTCCTCCCCGAAAGCAGCGACTCCTCCCAGTTTGCCGTAAGTTAATGGCACCGCCGCCGTTACCCCCTGGCTCGCCGTCACTCATGAACGAGCTCATCGAGGAGATCCTGTCGCTGCCGCACCTGGGCTGCTTGCTCACGCCCGGCCACCGTGGTGACGGTCAACGACTCAGACAGTGGCGGAGCTCCGTTGAAGCCAACCTGGGCTGTGGCCCGCCCAGATCAGACAAACTGTGTGAAGGAATACAGAAATTTTGGCTATAAAATGAAATAAAAACATGCTCTTATATGGGCTGGCCCGCCCAGCTTTTCTTGCGAAGCTCCGCCAGTGGACTCAAACGCCTTGGCTTGGGGCGCGGCGTCTATGAGAGCACCTCCCTTGACCTTCTCCTTCTCCGACGGCGGCAAGTCGCGGTCCTCCATGACCTCCCCCTGGTTTCGTCCAACATCTGCTTCGCCGTTTCGTTTCCTCGCGCTTCCGATCGTCCACACCGCATGCCCAAGAAGGCGGCCCAACGTAGGGCCGGATCCAGCGATCCTCTATCTAGGTCATAGGCAACATATCCTATTGTTCGAACAAAAAACTCGCTGGCGACCTGAGCGATCCAGCGATACTCTCTGCATCTCCTGCATCCACCTTGCTTCCACCCCTCCCCCTGAAACTCTCTTCTACATCGACGCAAGAGTAACGGTTGCAGAGAACGGCGACCGGCGCTCGACAATCGATGAGCGGTACCGAGGAACGAGCGGGCCGAGGAGGTGACCAACGCCGAGCAGGCCGAGCGGTGGGCGCGAGCGGGCATCGAGCAGGGCGAGGGGGTGACCAATGTTGAGCGTAGAGCAGCGACGGCGAGCAGCATGCGACATCGTCAGATCCGACCTCGTCCCTTCCTTCATTCAGTGCGTGCGCCTACGCCATCGCCCTCTGATTCAACGTCCTAAGCGTCAGTTGCTCCTATTGGGTCCTCGCAGGGAACCCACCCTCTTCTACAGCGAGCTTTTTTGCGTGCTGCAGATGGAGTATGTTTCTTGGTTTGCTCCCTCCGTTCCTTGCTTGTTCGGCCGCCTCCTGCTTCCCAGTGATATGAGATGAAGACAATTAGGAGGTGTGACTCTATTCTCTATGTAGGGAACTCCCTTTTCAAAAAACAAATGTAGGGTGCTCAAAACTTTGGTGCTTTGTTTACATCATTTGTCGTATCTTCACTTGACCCTCATCTGTTGCCATTTTATTTTGAATTCTTCTGAAATATACATTGCAATTGGATGTTAATTTGTGTATCTTTTAGAGGTATTGTTTTATTTTATTTTTGAAACGAAGGCAAAAGATTTGCCTTTTATATTGATATAGAAGAAGCAAACATGGTGGCCGAAGCCCGAAAATAAAAAGGGTCACATAACGCTAAAAGAAACTTAAGACACAATCGCTCCCAAATGCTTGTCCCCAGCGAGGATCCAATTATTGCCTTCGTCCTTGATCTTCTGGGCAAGAGCCAGAGGCATCGAGAAGGTGTTGTCAAAAAACCTGGCGCTCCGCTCCTTCCAAATCTCCCAAGTAATTAGGACAATAGTAGACTTAAGCCCCTTAGGATGGGCTGTTGGAGTGGCGGCGATTCCCTTCCAGTAGGCAAGAACTGTCGGTCTGTCGGTGCCCATGTCCTGGACCAGAGAGGGACATGAGAGCCAGGAAGCAGCAGCCTGCCAGACCCGCCGTGAGTACCGGCAGTCGAAGAGGATGTGGCGCGCCGTCTCAGCCTGACATTTACAGAGCTGGCAAAGGGGGTTATGCGGCCATCCTCTGATGGCAATACAGTCTGAGGTCCAGAGCCTGTTCTGCACTGCCAGCCAAGTGAAAAAGCGGCACTTCGGCGGCGCCCAAGTCTTCCAGACCAGCTTGTCGAAGGAGCATGGAGTGGAGCCCAAGAATTGGGCCTTGTAAGCAGAGCCCGTCGAGTATTTGCCATTCTGGGCGAGGGTCCAGGTAATGGTGTAGAGGTATTGTTTTAGTACAAGAAATTCATGTTGTTACTTGGGCTTTTGAATAGATTAATGAACGGTTGTGTGCTATCTATATGATGTTCAGCTAAAAGGTCTTGAAGTTATTAACACTGAGGCACGAAAGATGGGGAAGCAGAGGCAATGCATGGCGATGGAAACATGAGGTGAGGATAGTTAATTTACAACAAGTCATCTTTTTACAGGCCATAGAGATATGTCAACAACAATTCATCTTTATAAAGGCAATACATATATGTTTGTACACTTGAATCATTTCTCAGAAATAGAGGGACGGAATCAGCCTGCATAATGCTTCATATTTTTGTAAGAGAAACTGAATGTTGGAGCTTACTTTCTGCCATCTCCATTTCTGTTCCACGCACTAATAAACTCTTGAGTTGGTCATATTGTGTATTGCGAGATGTATTGTCATGTTATATGAGTCCATTTCTAATTTCTCGGGTCATCGAAATATTTGATAAATCTACTCCCTCCGTCCAAGAAAGGATGTCTCAACTTGATCAAAAGTTGGATGTATCTAGACATGACTTAGTGTATAGATACATACAAATTTGATAGAAAGTGTGACATATTTTGTTGGACAGAGGGAGTGCTAAAGATGAAGCCCCTCATGATCCCTAATAATTTCCCAATCAAACTGTGTTCAATTCAACTTAATGAACTTAAAGTGTACCCCCGCCTAGGTCTTATCTTTGTGCTCAATTCAACTTTACTTTGTGCGATGACGACAAGGTGCCCACGGAGTGGTCTGAGGAGGAGAATCAAGTGTTGCACAAAGGCCTTTATCAGTTTCTCTGTGCGTTACCATGGATTATTCTTTCGAATTAAAACCATGATGTGTTGCTCTTGCAGTAGCACCTCGATCTTCATACAAACATGTACCAATTCTTCCACTGAATACTGCATGAATTCTGCTTCTGAAGTTTGCCGGCCAAGACAATCTCACCAAGTGCTTCAACATTGCATCTTGGAGATTTACAAACTTGGAGGCGTTTGAGTTCTTCCTTGTATTGGGAAATTTTGTTGTACTGTGTAGTGTGTAATAGGAAAGTTCATGCACGACTTTTGGTGTTTGAACATTTCATATTTAGTATTCATCCTCACGGTGAATCGCAATGCCACCCTTAAGGACCTCAAGAAGTCGTACCAGTAGCTCATTCGTGTGCTAAAATGTTAGGATTTATCCTTTGCCGCTGCCGGCATGCAAATTGCACTAGTGGAAAACGGCTCTTTAGTACCGGTCGGGGAGGAGCATCAGTACCGGTTTCGCAACCGGTACTGCGCAATCGGGACTGATGCCCCCCCAGCATCAGTACCGGTTTCTTATCGTCCGGTACTAAAAGGGCCCCCACGTGGGCGTGGGGCTCGAGCTCGTGCGGAGAACTTTTAGTACCGGTCGGTAACACCGGCCGGTACTAAAGGGTTTAGGTTTTAAGGGTTTTGCAATTTATTTTTCGTTTCCTTTTTTTTCTGTTATCTGTTTTCTTTTCTTCACTGCAATTTTATTTTATGTTTTCTTTTTCATCTACTGTTATACATTCATATGGTATTATATATATACACGGTACACGTTGATGCATACGTAATATACTTCCGTATATGTATTCTACGCTACTACATACGGTAAACGTTGATATATAATATAATTTAGATATAGGACATATTCATACTACGTTATTACATACATATATACATATATACAATCCGGTGTATAGAGATCGCAATAATGTCATACATCCTCCTCTTTCATATGTCATAGCTATATTTAGGATTATGATATTCTCCCTTTGGATTCATGACCTCCTCAAGGATAAATCCCGCTATCTCCTCTTGAATTGCTTCTACGCGCTGATGTGGTAGGATGGCGTTCCGCTTGTCGTTAAGCTTTAAACGAGATCAATATGAATATATTAGTTGTGTGTGTATATATATATATCAAATCATAATAAGATTGAAATATAGTACAAGCCAGTCACACTCACATCCATTCTTTTTTCACGCGACGCCTGCTCAACGCTCAAGGTCCTCATGAACTCGCAGACGTAGAATCCACATAATTCATTTCCCGGAGGCTGCTTCATGGTCTTTACGAGAATATAACTTAATTAAATAATAATTCAAAATGATGATGAATTAAAGAGACTATGTTTAATAGTAGCACACTTACATCAATATGTTTAATAGTCAGCTCTGATTTCCATTCACCCCTCTCTCTCTTGATGAATATTTTCCAAACCCTACTCACAAAAGCAAATGAATAAATGTGTTATGATTACTTGATATCATGAAATGGGGTTAATGGTTGAAATTACCTCTGAAGCATGTCAATCAAGTCCTGGTAGTATGATTGTGGTTTGCGTAATGAGTCAAATACTTCAACTAATCCCTTGTCAATGATAATGTCCAGTAGAATCCAATGGAAGCTGCACACGTTTATATAGTGAGGCATGAATATAACTCATCAATTAAACTTAACATCTAGTCATTAGCAATATAGAAATGTGTTGAAGACAGTCACACTCACTTGAAGTTGTAAGGAAGAAGTATATCTGCCGCATGTGTTTGGCTCAATAGCGACCTCAACAATGCCTCCTCGCAGTCCCCGGGCTTCCGCTCTAAGTTTTTGCAGTTAACGATAGATGGGTCAATGAACCCAACTTCCCAGAGTCTTTTCCTTTTGCACTCGATAAGCATCCACCTGCATATATAATAGCATACGAAAGAATATAGTGCAGATAATTACAGGCTCAATTAGTGAGGATAATTACATGCTCAGCTAGACATTTAGAAAAAACACTTACAGAACATAGCAACTCATGATAGTTGCGTCGAGAGCACGCCGGTTGTATAACTGCCATAATTCATCAAATTCGATACATATCTCGTGGTTGACGAAGAATTGGTCTTCTCGGTATGTCACGTAAAACACGAGTTGCTTGTCCTTTGCAACCTTCATGTACCAGTCATGCAATCTCCGCATTTGAAAAGCTAGACGCACCATCTCATCACTAGGGAGAAGATCTTTCCCGTAGACAAACGTCCGTGCTATCTCAGTCGACTTGGGGAAAATTGCGTCAAATGCATCATCGTCCATGTAGTCAGTAACAGGAACATTTGTCCCAACGTTGGGACTCTTGTCTGTCTGAACCTTCAGCGGGGCGACCGACTGTACTTTCTGTTCTCCGAGCTGGGGAACCTTTTTCCCCTTCTTCTTCTTCTGTGCAGCGACCCTTTTCTTTTTATTCTCCTCTTGCGTGTCAAAACTCTTCGAGATAGAGCGTTCATAGTTATCAGGCAAAGTTCTACGGTCAGGATCACAGACGATGTCTAAAAAGTGTTTAACACCCTTAGGGTTTAGTACCTGTTTTGGCTCGGGCACTTTCTTCGCAAAGTGTGCGGCATTGTGAGCTTTGACCAAGGGAGCATTCTCCTCAACGGTCCGGTGGTAAGTTAACACCGGAAGATCCTTCAACGACGGCCCGTACTTGTAGGTGTCCTTTGGAGCACCACTCGACGCACCGGCAAGCATCTTCTGCCTCATTGAGAAGGTCCTATTGCCGGTGGGCGGACTCTTTGCAAGCTCCGGGGTGGACTCCCGCTGGAGTGGACTCTTTGCAAGTTCCGGGGTGGACTCCCGCTGGAGTGGACTCTTTGCACGCTCCGGGGTGGACTCCCGCTGGAGTGGACTCTTTGCACGCTCCGGGGTGGACTCCCGCTGGGTTGGACTCGCGCACCGGGGAGATGGAGTCGCGCTGGGTTCCCTCTCGGTGTCCATATTTTCAATGCGGGGTGGACTTGGAGGTTGATTGCTACTCGGAGGGGTTGGTGGCCTACGCGTCGATTCTCCAGGAAACACGATGTGTTCCTTTCTCCATAGAATGATTCCGCGCAACACTTCTCCCAGTGTCGTCTCCCCTTCAGCTCCAGGAAAGTCAAGCTCTAGGTCCTCGAATCCGTTCATAATTTCGTCCACCCCGACTCGCGCGTAGCCAGCTGGAATCTGACCGCCATGAAGGGTTGCTCCGGGTATATTCTCTAAAGCAAAGCCGACCGCCACCTTTATGGATAGGTTCCTCATCTTGATGTGCAGCTCACAGTTTGTTCGCCCCTGAATCTGATCCACGGGGTATGTTGCGTCATCAGGCTGGACATTTTGTGTGGAAGCCACGCTGCTTTTCCGCTGAGATGCCATATCAAGTTGGTCCTCCTGCGGCTCAGATACCTTTTTCTGCCTCATTTCATGTTGCAGGTCTATTATCATGTCTTCCAACCGCTGATATTTCTCTGCCTCCTGTTTCTTCTTCCTGTCGCGACTCCTGTAGGTGTCCCTATGCTCGGGGAACCCAACCTTCCAAGGGACGACGCCCACGCCTCGTACTCGCCTAGTGTGTTCAGGATTCCCGAGGGCGAGTGACAGCTCGTCCTTCTCTCTATTGGGCGCGAACCTTCCCTCCCGAGCGGCAACTACTGCATCATCAAGTTCTTTGGCTTTATTCCGAATTTTTTCTCTTTCGGGCTCTCCCTCGGGGCCTGGTTTAACCTTTTCCTTCAACACAAGATTCCCTGTCTGTGGGTCGGGCTCCAGCCCGACGCTGTACGCCCAATGTCTCGCCCTTGCGGGATAGCTTGATGTACTTGGAGTGACCCCGGCAGCAATTAACTTGGCGTCCCTTTCTTGCCACTTAGGAATGGCGGTCTTATAGCCACCTGGCCCCAAACGTTGGAAATATTGCTTTTTGTCGGCATTCAACTTATTTTTCGCCGACTTTTCCAGAGCTTCTTCTGATTCCTTGTAGTCCTTGAATTCTTGCCACTGATCTCTTATCCTCCTGTACTGTACGTCTTCAAAATTAGGGGTTTTCTTTGTCTTGATGAATTGCTGGTATAACCTTTTCTTGTAGTTCATGAATTGTTCGGCCATTTTCTTTAGAGTCCACTGGAAGACTTTCTTTTTCTCGGCATCTCCGAGTCCTGTCGGTAGGGCGAAATTGTGGAAAACGGACTTCAGAAGTTCCCTCTTGCAAATATCTGACACAAAACTCTCTCCTCCACCCTTCGGCTTGTGCCATTCTCGGATGGTGATCGGAATGTTGTCCCGAACAATAACTCCGCACTGACTCACAAATTTACGTGCGTGCTCTTTCGGAGCAATCGGTTCGCCAATTTCAGAGATTTCTTCGATATCAAATCTTTCTTCTTTTAACTTTTTGGCCGGGCCTCGTTTTCTTTTAACAGACTTGCTCGATCCCGATCCGGAGGGCTAAAAGAAGAAATATTATGTTAAAACATGTATATGTACACATATCAAATCATTAATTTATCACCAGAAGCTATGTATACCTCGTCGGTATTCTGCGCTACATTCTCATCGGCATTATTGTTCGAGGCGGATGGAGGAGCTTCTAAGTTATAAATCTCCTCGTCCTCCATTTCACCACCGGACATGTTAAGATATTGCGATCCATCATCTTCACCATCTCTGATGATGTCGAACAATTGATCTTCCCCTGCTCTGCCGTCCATAGCTTAACTAATACAAAAAAAAAAGATAGAACTATTTAGTGCCAAATCGGGCGGCGGCATTATTGTAAAGAAATAACATGTGCGCACGGTAGAGGCTCACCGCGGGGGAGGGCACGAGGGGATGCTCGGGAACGACGGTGAGGCGCGGGATCAACGAAATCAAGTACGGTCACAGACAGGACGACGGTGAGGCGAGGGATAGACGGCGAGATTCCTACATGATGTCAAGTTATAACGGTGAGGCGAGGGATCGACGAAATCAAGTACTTTGCATTGGGGAAATTGTGATTGCATTCCCCGCGCGTTGCCGCGGAAAATTGTGGTTGCATTTTCACAATACTATTTCACAAATTCTAACACTTTCATTCACAAATTTCAACACTTGAATCCACACTATTTATTACATTGTAGCATTTTAATCTTTGCATCAAATAAAATTACATAGTAGCATCCATAAAATTACCCTAAATTACACAAGTACTTTGCACAACTACTTTGCATCCACACTATTAATCCAATTTTACAAACTTCCTAACATTGCAAAACAGACAGCAAGGCCTCATATAGAATTGCTTCAGGGACGGTGTCAGCGAACAACGTGGAATGAACATTGCATATATGTTCAGACAACATGGTTCACTCACACCTCCCTGAAGATGCAACGTGCAACCATCTAATCATCGGCCAAAATTTATAAACTTCCTTACACTGCAAAACAGTACCAATTCACTTAACATTTACAAACTATCATTAAAAACAATAGCATTTCCTAGCAATTCATCTAAAACAGTAGCATTTCCTATAGCAATTTAAAAAACAGTACCATTACAAACTATTAATCCACACTTATAAAATTACACAAGTTATTTGCATCAAATAAAATTGCATAAGTACTTTAAATTCATATAAATAACACATCAAAATCTAACAATAGCATTCATATAAATAACATTTTAAATTCTAAGAATAGCATATAAATAACACTTTAGAACAATTGTAGCATTATAAAGAACAATTCACTTTGTCACATTGACAAATCAAAAAATTGCACAAATCCTACAAACCGTAAAACAATACTAAAAATCCTAAAAATCCAACAATAGCATTCACATAAATATTCTAACACTATTACACTTTAAATTCTAACACTAGCAAGTCTAACTAGCAAGTATAACTAAATTTTCCTAACAACACCTAAAACAGTAGAATTTTCAAGTCTAACTAAATATTCTAGAAAAACAAGGTGATGACGTCACCATGACGTCGCCAATGGAGATTCAAGTTCCTGCCCCTCCATTGCAGACGAGAGGAGGAGCCCGACACCGCGGCGAGTTGCACACCGACGGGCGCAACCTATTGGTGGCGGCGCCGCCCTAATTTTGTCACCGAAATAGGGCCATAGCCACGCAACCGCCGCCGCCGGAATCGGGCGCGTCGAGGAAGGCTTCCTGCACGTCGCGTTGGGTATGGGCGGCGTCGGGGACGGCTTCGAGCAGCGGTCAGCGGCACAGCACGGCAGCGTCTCCGGCGCAGGAAGCCTACTCCGGCGTTCTAGAAACCCTAGCTCCGGCGTGGCAATGGAGAGAAGAAGGAGGAGAAGAGCTTACCTATCGCCGCGCGGAGATTCGGCCGGAGTCGGGGGAGACGAGCAGCGGGCAGCGGCGCGGCACGGCAGCGTCTCCGGCGATGGCGTCGAGGGAGGCGAGGCGTCTGCGTCGTCTTCGTCGTCGAGGGGCTCGGGGGTTCGTCTGTGTGTGAGAATGAGAACTGCCCGATCTGGGCGAGCGCATTTAATGCATGGACCTTTAGTCCCGGTCTCTAGCACGGACCGGTACTAAATCTACTTCAGTACCGGCTGGTAGCACGGCCCGGTACTAAAGGTCTGTCGTTTGGGCGCCCAGAAAACTGGCGCGAAACGAAAACCTTTAGTACCGGCTGGTAGAACGGACCGGTACTAAAGATCTTTTTCATTTTATTTCTCTTTTCTTCTTTTCTCCTTTCTGTTTTTTTATATCTACTGATGTAATTGTTTAATTAGTTTGTAATAATTACTAAAAATCATGTCTATATTGAAGAACATGTTTTCAATAAATTACAAAAATTAGATATTAAAAAATGTAACATTTAAAATAAAGGGAATTGATAATCCCCATTTTAAATCATGACTTTTTTTGTGAACAAAGTACCAAAAATATGATGCAAAATGGCACCCATTTAATTTTCATGGAAACTAGTCCACATATGATGGATAATCGCCAAGTAGAAGGTTTTCTTTGATTTCTACCTAATTTTCCCTAGTTAATTGAGTTTATGTCGATTTTTCGAAAGTAATTCAACTTTGAACTACAACTATTTGATAGTTTGGTCTTAAGTTTTTGGAAAAATCATTTTAAGGTACACAACTAGTGGTTATATCACAGAAACATTGATAGTTCTAGAAACTTGATTTATGACAATATTTCATATTTCATAAATATCATTCCTGGATTACACATCACCAATATTCCCATCTGTTGTATTATTCCTCCTTTTCTTCGATTGCTTAACTTTGCGCCGGAACCATGGAGAATCTTCATTACTTAACGTGATGCTTGGGTCAGTGTTGACTTTGAAGGGCGGAATTTCATCAAACTTATCATAATCTTCTGACATGTCTGTCTTGTCCTCCACTCCCACGATGTTTCTTTTCCCTGAAAGAACTATGTGGCGTTTTGCCTCGTCTGATGTATTCGCTTCCATATTTTTTCTTTTCTTCGGTTTGGTAGACATGTCTTTCACGTAGAAAACTTGAGCTACATCATTTGCTAGGACGAACGGTTCGTCTTTGTAATCAAGATTGTTCAGATCCACCGTTGTCATTCCGTACATCGGGTCTACCTTTACCCCGCCTGCATTCAGCTTGACCCATTTGCACCGAAACAAAGGGACCTTAAAAGAAGGTCCATACTCAAGTTCCCATATCTTCTCTACGTAACCATAATATGTGTCCTTTTGCCCATTGCTGTTTGTTGCGTCAAAGCGGACACCACTGTTTTGGTTGGTGCTCTTTTTATCTTGAGCGATCGTGTAAAATGTATTCCCATTTATCTCGTACCCTTCGAAAGTGACTATAGTCGAAGATGGTGTCCTGGCCAACAAGTACAGCTCAACATCAACTTCGGTGTTACTCATGAGATGTGTTTGCAACCAACCGCTGAATTTCGCCGTGTGTTGATCTTTAATCCAGAACTCATCCTCCACCGGGTTCTCAGATCGTAAAATATTCATGTGTTCCTCGATATACGGAGCTGCCAATGAGGAATTTTGTAGAACTGTGTAGTGCGCTTGACTGAAAGAAGGTCCGTCCCTACATACAAATACTTTTTTCCCTAGAGTGCCTTTTCCACTCAGTCTCCCCTCATGTCGCGACTGTGGAACACCAATCGGATTAATGTCAGGAATAAAGTCAACACAGAACTCAATGACCTCCTCGGTTCCATAGCCCTTGGAGATGCTTCCTTCTGGCCTAGCACGGTTATGAACATATTTCTTTAAGACTCCCATGAACCTCTCAAATGGGAACATATTGTGTAGAAATACGGGACCGAGAATTTGAATCTCTTCGACTAGGTGAACCAAGACATGCGTCATAACATCGAAAAAGGATGGGGGGAACACCAACTCAAAACTGACAAGACACTGGACCACATCGTTCTGTAGTCTTGGTAGGATCATTGGATCGATTACCTTCTGAGATATTGCATTGAGAAATGCACAAAGCTTCACAATGGGTACTCGAACATTTTCCGGTAGAAGCCCCCTCAATGCAATCGGAAGCAATTGCGTCATAATCACATGGCAGTCATGAGACTTTAGGTTTTGAAATTTTTGTTGTGCCACATTTATTATTCCCTTTATATTCGACGAGAAGCCAGACGGGACCTTGATACTGCTCAGACATTCAAAAAATATCACTTTCTCTTGTTTGGTTAGAGCATAGCTGGCCGGACCGTCATAATGTTCTGGAAGCAGGCCGTCTCGTTCTTTCAAACGTTTCTGGTCCTCCCGTGCTGCCGTTGTGTTTTTTTTCTTCCCATACACGCCCAAATGGCCTAGCAGGTTCACACAAATATTCTTCGTCACGTGCATCACGTCGATTGCAGATCGGACCTCTAGGACTTTCCAATATGGTAGCTCCCAAAATATAGATTTCTTCTTCCACATGGGTGCGTGCCCGTTTGCGTCATCTGGAACCTTTAGTCCTCCAGGACCCTTTCCAAAGATTACTTTTAGATCCTTGACCATATCAAATATTTGTTCACCAGTACGGTCCATAGGCCTCCTACGGTGATCTGCCTCACCTTTGAAATGCTTTCCTTGCTTCCGGACGTTATGCCTGACCGGAAGAAATCGACGATGCCCCAGGTACACACACTTCTTACAATTATCCAAGTATATACATTCAGTATCATCCAAACAGTGTGTGCATGCATGGTATCCCTTAGTTGTCTGTCCTGAGATGTTACTAAGAGCAGGCCAATCATTGATCGTTACGAAAAGCAACCCTCGAAGGTCAAAATCCTCCTGTTTGTGCTCATCCCACACACGTACACCTTCTTCCCGCCACAACTCTAAAAGTTCGTCAACTAATGGCCTGAGGTACACATCAAGCTCGCTCCCTGGTTGCTTCGGTCCTTGGATGAGCACTGGCATCATAATGAACTTTCGCTTCATGCACAACCAAGGAGGAAGGTTGTAAATACATAGAGTAACAGGCCAGGTGCTATGACTGCTGCTTTGCTCTCCAAAAGGATTGAAGCCGTCCGTACTTAGACCAAATCTTAAGTTTCTTGCGTCATCTGCAAAGTCCGGGAACTGTCTCTCGATTTTTCTCCACTGGGATCCATCAGCGGGGTGTCTGAACATCGCGTCTTTCTTCCGGTCCTCTTTGTGCCATCGCAACATCTTGGCATGCTCTCTGTTGCTGAACAAACGTTTCAACCGTGGTATTATAGGAGCATACCACATCACCTTGGCAGGAACCCTCTTTCTGGGGCGCTCGCCCTCAACTTCACCAGGGTCATCTCGCCTGATCTTATACCGCAATGCACCGCATACCGGGCATGCATTCAGATTCTCGTACTCCTCACCGCGGTAGAGTATGCAGTCATTAATGCATGCATGTATCTTTTGCACCTCTAATCCTAGAGGACAGACGATCTTCTTTGCCTCGTACGTACTGTCGGGCAATTCGTTATCCTTTGGAAGCATCTTCTTTATCTTTTTCAACAACTTTTCAAACCCCTTGTCCGATACACCATTCTCAGCCTTCCATTGCAGCAAATCCAGCGTCGTACCCAGCTTTTTCTGGTCATCTTCGACACCTGGGTACAATTTTTTTTTGTGATCCTCCAACATGCGCTCCAACTTGACCCACTCCCTCTGATTTACGCTGTTTCTCTGTGCATCAGCAATGGCCCGAGAAAGATCATCAGCGGGCTCATCCGGCGCCTCTTCGTCAGGCGCGTCTTCTCCAGTTTCCTCCATTGTAGTACCGTCGTATTCAGGAAACTCATGATAGTTGTCATCGTCCTCTTCTTCTTCATTGTCTTCCATTATGACCCCTGTTTCCCCGTGTTTGGTCCAACAATTATAGCCGGACATGAAACCGGACTGAAACAGGTGGATGTGAATGGTTTTTGAGTTGGAGTAACTCCTGATATTCTTACAAGCACAACATGGACAATACATAAAACCATCCCGCTTATTTGCCTCAGCAACACGGATAAAATCCAGCACGCCGGTCATGAACTCCGGAGTGCGTCGGTCAACGTACATCCATTGTCGATTCATCTGCATTATGTAAATATATACAAAACCATTACACAATAGTTATATATATATATATCTACCATGAATAGATAGATACGTGACCAATTCATTAATACAAGTTCACCATATTTAAACAAATCTAATACATAGTTCTCATAAAACATTCATTAATTGAAACTAACATAGAACTAGCTAAAGAATTTCAATCCAACGACAAATGCGATCAAAATCACAACTAAGGTAATTATTGAACCAACAGCATAATGATACCAAGCCTCTTGACTAATGACATATTTTCTAAACTTTTTAAGCTTCAAGCGCATTGCATTCATCTTGATCTTGTGATCCAAGCGCATTGCCTCCATCTTGATCTCGTTATCATCGACGACGTCGGCAATCTTCAACTCCCATTTCATCTTCTCTTCGAGACGAAGATCTTCACTTCTTTTCAATTTAGCTTTCAAATCATTGTTTTCTTCTACTAAAAACTCGAAAATAGGGTCGGGCTCATTTTCCGGTTCAACTACCTCCTAGATAAAAATATATCTACGTTAAGTTGGTCGGTATAATTTTTGTAAACATGAAATTAAACAAACATATACTTATAACAAACAATCGTACCACATCCGAATAATAGAGCGGGCGAGAGCCAGTGTGGACAGATGTCAAAACCATGACACTATATATAACAAAAAGTTACACAAATAAGAAAATTATACAAGTAATAATTCTATAAACAATTAATTACGTAATTATAGCATAAAATGAGCTAAACTAGGACTAAATGAGCTAAACTTGGACAAAATTAGCTAAACTAGCACAAAGTAAATGATGAAACTAGCACTAAATAAGCTACATTTGTAGATTTTTCTAAATTTTTCTATCTAGGTCAAACTAACAATACATTTCTAGATTTTCCTACATTTTTCTATCTAGGTCAAACTAACACTAAATGAGCTCAAACTAGCACTAAATGAACTGAAGTTTCCAATTAAATGTAAGAGAAACAAATTTCTAACCTTTTTGACCAAAAATGGTGCCACCAAATTGGACAAATCGCCGGATCACCACCGAGCTCGAGCAACAACAGAGAGAAATAAATGAGGAGGCAGAGAGTGAAGTGAGCTCGGGCTGGAGGAAGTAGATGGAATTTATAGCGAAATGTTTTAGTACCGGTTTGTAACACAAACCGGTACTAAATGTCCATCTTTGCAGCGCCAGCCCCAAATCCTTTAGTTCCGGTTGGTTACACCAACCGGTACTGAAGGTTGCTTACCGACCGGTACTGCTGCCGTTCGCCTGTCCGGCCGCTGGGACCGGTACTAATGTTATATTAGTACCGGCCGCAAATTGGTGCGGGACTAAAAGTCTGGACCAAAGGTCCGTTTTCTACCAGTGTTGGTTGCTTGATTCATGTGTTCGGTTGTATAGCAATCATTTGGATTGACCACTTAGTTCTAATACCATACTGCGAGCATCTCTTTGTCTACATTGAGAACATGGTACATACGTTTTTTTAGCTCGCATTTGTAGCTAGCTGGATATCCCATTTGGCAATTGGAATATTCAGTCTGCCTGGATCTACAAGGAGCAACATATAGTTCTTTTTTTCTTCCACATATAGTACCTTCATGACTTAAATATTTTAGTTCATTAGTTCTTATACTTATTTGTTTCGAGACTTATGTTCTTGCATGTTCTATGCTGTCACCAATTTAACCGGATCTTCCATTGTGAGGCAGTTTGATCTGGATTTGCTTGCTAGGTCGTAGAGCCGTTCTGTTTTGTTAATTATTTCTAGGATTTAGGTAAATAGTCTATGCCAGATTAGTTGGTAACTGCCATCCTTTTCTCCGTAAAACTATGCAGATCACTGTGAGATAACTAACTTGATTTTTTTTTGGTTATGCTTGGATGATTGCTTCAGAAGGATGAAACGGATCCCTATCCAAAGTTATATGGTATCCAGAAGCAGGCCTTGGCATTGTACAGAGGGTTCCTTCGGATGGCTCAAGTCTCTCGGTTAGAGCCACATGATCGAATCTGTTGTCTCGATAGAGTTCCGTGAGAATGCAAGAACTGTCGCAAGAGCATGGTGTACATTGAGTACTTATCTGAAGAGGGAAGCAGCAGCTTGACTAGCTCATGAATCCTGATATTACCAGACTTTGACCCTTGAAATAAATAAGGTATAGGTAATACTGAAAGATCTATTTTTCTATTGAATCGTCCACTGCTATTTGCTAACACCTCAAGCCTTCTAAAGCTAAGATAATTTTCTCACATGCTTACATTGGTTGTGAAAAGTTACAGATGGTGTTCAATCATTTCTTTGGTCTTTGTACTAGGATATATAATGAAACAAGGACTTGCTTTTGATCATTGTTCGACATAAAAATGGCAACATATGAAAGCTCTTTATGCAGGAACCTTCTGAAGCTTCATGGTTGTCTAATTACCGCTTATGAGGTGATGGATCAACGAAGGCTGTCAGGTAGGTCCCCTAGCAGGGGGTCAACCTAGCAATGGTGCAGCTTGTTGCTGGTGTCGACGAGGCGGGTCGATGATCGCCTCCTTATGGGTCGAATGAGGGGGAAATAGAAATATACTAGACTGAAAATAGAATAGTCATGAACGTTTACGACAAAGTTTTTAATACAACACTTGTGTTGCGCTGTAAATTTTTGTGCAATACCTCTATTGATCACCACCATCATTGTACTCACAATTTAGTCTACAAGAATATTTTATGCTTCCCGTCGCAACGCACGGGCAATTAGCTAGTAATTATACGTGTACCGGTTTCTTGTTCCAGCTAGTATCACAGCTAATCCTGTCCAAATTTTCACCCATCAATAAATATGACTGGTGCCAAACATGCCTTCTTTCATAATACAAAATTATTGTCTTGGCAGATCTGACAAGTATCTTAGTCTTGACAAATATCTTGGCGCGATAAAAAGACGTCGGTGTAGGCGGTGGCCGGTGGACCTATGCCGTTTTCTTTAAGTGTTACTGCATATATCATCACTTCATCATCGTCATCATCATCACTAATCACTAACTATATTAAGGAGGTGCACATCCTCGCTCCCTCCGCACTCGGGCACGGTAGCTTTCGAATCGGCCATCCGACGGCTGAATCGGCGGCCTCCGCGCTCTGGCTACTGTAGCTTCGCGAAGCGGAATCGGGGCCGGAGGCCGCCGCGACCTGGCGACAGGGAACAGCGGGGGGATGCCAGTGCGTCGTTTCCTCCTCTCCTTCCTCGCGGCGCGGCCGGTGCAGCAGGGGATGCTGTGGAGGCGGACGCGGAGAAGGAGGGCGCTCTCGCCGGTTCTCACGGCGGGCGGCGCCGGCGACCCCGAGCTGTGCGTCGTCAAGAAGAAGGATGTGTGGACGCTGGCGCGTCCTTGCTGGTCGGTACCCACTCGCCGGCGTGCAGCAGCCGCACCATACCTTCTCCTCCGCCACGCTCGCGACGCCACGCCTGCCTTCGTGGGCGACCATCGCTGCCTCACCACCACCCGCTGATGGTCCGCCATGGACGCCAAAGCTCGAACCTTCTCCCTCTGCTCCGGAATCCTGCACGGCTAGGGTTCGTCGTGGGGCAGCAGATCGACGGTTCCACGCCATGAAATCTGGAGAGGGGAAGGAGGTGTTATCGGGGGAGGGGGATTCGTGGTCTGCAGCGTGAGGAGTCGGCATTGCGGATATGGCATGTGCATTTGCACATGGAGACAAATCGTCTTGCTGCTGCACCTGTAGGCCTACTAAGGTTGCTTCTTTTGTTTCAGGTTAGTCTAACTCAGCTCTGCTTTTAGGCCATCTTTTTGAGTTATGGATGAACATATATTGTTGGACTATTCTATTTTCTAGCCTACAAAGCATGCAAATACTATCAAAGTTCTGAGGAACTAATTTAGTGATAAGACTATTGATTTACTACAAACATAGAGCTGGAATTCTGTATATTTGGGTATTATAGATATTACTCTATTGGCTGTAAATAAACTGACTAATCAAAGGTTTCTAAAGTGACCCAAAGGATTAGAGAAACAGAAAACAGGGAGGGCTGTATACATATATCAAGTTGATAACCTGAAGCCTGTCACTTAAATCAGCTTGAGCCTAAAATTAAAAAGGCAAGGGACTGCTATCATCCATTAACCTGAAACCTTACTATTATTGAAATAGGTCACCTGTATAGAATATTGGAACAATGGTCAGGAGGACAGTTCCAATAGTGTACCAGAGGAAGGCGTTTGCAATCGGTCATATATAGAATGTTTGAACAATGGACGGGACGACAGTTCCAACAGTTGTACCAGAGGAAGGCGTTTGCAATCGGTCAGCACTGAAGGAAGAATCAACTGTTTGCACATGCCAATCTATTGACCATTGTCTTCTTTGCATACATATTCATGAACAATTAAACCTAAGTAGTGAACACATGAAGACCTGAATCTCCATCTCTTTACATGAACTACCTGTACAACCTGTACAACCTAAGCTGAAATTTTCCAATATTTGATTTTCTGAGTTACAACGTAGGCTGGCATGTGAGCGTTGGTATGAGTGTTCCTGCTAACCTACTTGATGTACATGTGTGCAAGTGAAAAGATTGAAATGGCTGGTTAAGCATGAAGGGAGGAGCAGGACTGACCATAGCTGATTGAGCCTGGACCGCGTAGAATAATTTGCACTATCTGGATGACTTGGTTGGACTTGATGTGCGTTTTCATTCATCATCGCTGCTTGATGCCTAAAGTAAAGCTCCGAGTATTGGATAACGAAATGAATTTGGAGATACAGTGAACCTGGAGTTGCTTTCTATAAAGCTGGGCAGAAATGCCTTTTTATTAAAAAAAATACAATGAACCTGGAGAGGATTGAGAATATAGAACTTCGACCTTTCCCAATAATATGTTGCATTGCCCATAGGCACAACATAAATCTGCATACGCCTGGCGAGCGTGACAGTATCATTATCTGGCATTCAGCTGCTACACATCCGACCATATACGCACATTTCATAGCATCTATGTTCAAAATTCTGTTACTACTAACCTGCCTTTTGTGTCTTGATATTGAGTCATGTGTTCTCTTGGATTTAGGCCTGCAAACTGATAATTTTAAGTCTTCTAATCTCACGTTTGTTACTAATTCCTAATGTATGTTCTTGCAGCTTTGAGAGGGTCTGCATGTCATCCTATAGATTTATATCTTTGTGATGACATCGTTCAGTTTATATGGTTTCATCTTCTCAAATATTTATGTTCAGCTGAATAGCTGCACCTACTTGCTATAATTAGTCAAAGATTGTAGTTCAGTATAAGGATCTAAACGAATTCTGAATTATATTATATCACTCAGGAACTCGGATGTGTTTCTTTGTGTTGCAGGTTTATCTCGGCTCTGGTCTTCGCAGAGATACCCAGTCCTTAGCATGATAATGCATGGGTAATTTAACTTCAACTTGGTACATACAGATAGTAGGTATTTCTCAAATTGCAACTTTTACACAAATGAATCTCATATTTCTACTAGAATGGTAAGTCAAGTATCTACTGTACCATCATATATAAGACATGATTATGTATTATGTGATAAAGAAGCAACTCCAAAATTTGTCAATAGACCTGCAAAATCTTGGAGTTAATGTACATGCATGGGACTTCTTTTGGGTTTGACCTTTGTGCACATTTAGTTAATTCGAATTGCAGTATATTTGCTTTAAAGCCATACAATTATAGTATTTTACGAGGCTGTGATCATTCCTTCCACTTTGTTCTTTCATGCTCGAGAGAAGCGGCATATCTTGTTCTGTCTCATATGTGGTGTTGCGCTGAACTTCGTGCAGATTTGTTACGTTATGCTCCTTCGTGCTAAAACATTTCATACATCAACGTATTTTGGACAAGTTGGCAAGCTCCCTTTCTATCACTGAATGGTTGTACCAGGTCATATTTAATGAAAAGTGTCATTTCTGCATTATTTAGGTTATTGTACTCTGCTCTTGCTCAATCGGCCGTCATGGTCGACGTCTAAAGCCAAATCTCTAATATATCCAAATCAAAGAAGTAGTGATTAGTGCTACCCAACACTGTCTGAACTCGGAGGAACTGTAGGTGCTATGACAATCTCAAATCTGAAAAAGTTGCACTATGAAGTATGAGAGAAAAGGTTAGAGTAGGGTATGCATCTATCATGATTTTTTTTGCCCTGGACCATCTACTGGCTGAGCATGCCATTAAGGTCTGAATTAATATGTTACAAACTTACATGCTCTGGATTTTGTGGTTTTAATTCAGTCATGTTTGAGGGATATTTGGTAATTTCCGGTGCTTTTCTGGAAGAAAGTTAACTACTCTAGATGCAGCTTTAAATATACCCATTTAATTTTCTTTTTTAACCAATCTTCAAAGGAATTTTGGATACTTCTGTTTTTCCAACTAATGGGTGTTTTCGTGCTATTTATGTTACTGTTATTTCTCCATGTAATTTTAATTTTCAGGAGTGCTATTTCCTGGTGATCCCTGTCGTGTACAGTTATACCTTTTGTATTCAGCTGAAAAATACTGTTTTGTAATTTCTTTTCCATGCCTTAAATTTTGTCTAGAAGAATTTGGAACATTTTAGCATGTCCAGTGACACAAATGTGTAGAGTATCATATTTAACTTTTATTTTTTCTTTAGTATAAAGAAATTATACTGCATTTAGCTCAGGCTTGAAATGACCCGTTGCTTTTGGCTGGAAATCATCTCTTTGGCCTATTAGCTTCTCAATCAGTGAAAGCTTCTATTTTGCCTCCTATTTGTTCCCACGTACTAGGAATGCATATTGGTTATTTACTTAAGTGCAAGCTTCTACTGTGGCGCCTCCTGTTTGTTTGACTTACAAATTGTTGTACACACAAATTAATTGTTGCTTACCCCAAGCGTATGTAAGTAATTAGTTCTACCTAATGATTAAACATATTGGTAAACCATCATGATATTTTCAGCCTTCCACGTGTTAACCAAACCAAACCGTTTTTAGTGGTGTTTTTTTACTTTAGGTTAACGACCATGTCAAGTTATGTCAGTGATAAATACGATATCTACTAACTATTAACTCTGACATCATTCCCCAGTCTTTTGCATGGAGATTGTTGAGATTTGGACCACAATCCATGAGGTGCTGAAGAAGATGCATCTGCAAATAATGATACAGCAAACCAAGATATCATGTACATGAAGAGGACCGAACCAAAGCAAGCTATCAAGTTTATGTTTTGGAAGATTAAGATGCAAGAAAATTTGCTGTTTACACTATTGTTTGAATGATTAGTACAAAAAAACACCAATTTGAACAAATTTTAAATGAGCCACGCACAAATTCTCGCTGAGGGCGCGGCGTGCCGCCGCACCGAAATTCAACCAGTCTCCTCTAACTAACTTGGGTTGCACTCCTCATTGCATCCGTGGCTTGTGCTTTACTCCCACTTTCACTCACACTCACTGTGAGCTCAGTGGTCGCTACCCGTACCCAGAGCCGAGCTGGCAATCTGGCAGGGCGGATCAGGACGGCCGATCCGCGGTAGCACCACAAATGCACCACACCGGTTTTCTTTTCTTCGTGTGAAGGACCGTCATGTGATTGTTTCTTCAGTCTTAAGTAGTGACACTGCACTTTACTCTGATGTCTTCAACTGGGTGACACAAACGGACATGGGTTTGACTGTGTGTGTTCCGTTTGCATCGTCAATTGGACATGCGAGTGGTCCATCGGTGGCCACTGCAACCAACAATGTGACGCATCCCCAAATATATATTTTAAAATTTAAAAACATATCATGCTTGAACATTTTCTTACATTAATAGGGGGTGGGCCACAAACGGTCATTTTAAACATAGTTGAAAAAAAAATCCTAACCCTATACTAGGGCCAGCCACGTCTAGTCGTCGGGCGCCGGAGGCTACCACCGTCATAGGTCACCCCTGGTTCTGCTCCTGCTCAGGGATGAAGGTGGAGATCGAGGTTTGCTACGTGCGGACTGGCCGTCGCCGAAGGACCTGCAACGCAGGTCGTGCTCGTCCTCGAACCAAGTCGTCCAATATGACGACTTAGGGTGGAAGGAGGGGTGGTCGATGAGGCGGGGGGGGGGGGGGGGGGGGGGGGTGGGGGGGGCTCGGCTCGGCGCACCACAATCTCGGCGTCACGTGTGGGGTCGGCTGCCGGAACTGGTGGCACCGGAATCCTCTCGGGATTCAGGTGCCAGAGTTTGGGACGTAGACATTGGACCATGGTACATGGATCGAGTTGTCCTAGTACCATTGGCACTTCCACTTATGGAGGTAAGACCGCACCAGCACGCAGTGGTCCTCCTCTGTGTCCTGCCTCCGCTCCCTCTCCTCCTCTACCTCTTTCGATGGTTTTCGTACCGGAGCGAGTTGGAATGGCGGCGCGGCCAACCGAGGCGCACGCTCTGTGGGATGCGGCCGGTGAAGCCTGTGACGCGGCGTGGCTCGACGAAGAGCTCGCCTCCTTGTCTTGCTTGCCCTTCCCGAGCCACCAGAACCCTTCCATGGCCGACGATGTGGTGGAGGTGGCTAGGGTTTGTTGTTGGCGGCGCGGGACCACTGTGGGGATGGGAAGTGGTGGGCTTCCCCCATCGGGTCCAGGGAATATACAACGCGGACACTGTTTTATTGTGCTCGGTGACACAAACCTGACCCAAATTTAGGCTAGAAATACGTGGAACCTGATCAAAACGTTGCATCGCCACATTGGCCCATGGTTCTTAATCAAGCTAGATTGGAGATATCCTAAGATGATCATACGACACTAGTTTTTCTGAATGGATGGCCACAATATATAGCTCTTGGATGTACGACTTGTGGGACCGATGCCTTGAAAAACTAGGGACTCCTAACCCTAGCCACACCGCAGTCGCTCTTCCGCCTTGCCAGCCGCCGCGAATCGCCGGTCGCCGCCCGAGACCCCTTGCCAGCAGATCCGCTCGCCGCCGATCGCCGCCCGATCCCAGATCAAATCGCAAAGAGGCCAAACCATTCAGCGGTTAACCATGGCTGCAGCCGAGTCATCTGATTGCCACATCGTCCCTACGAGAGAGAGTCACGTCTTCCGCCTCCGGGTAAGTAGCCTCCCATCGCGACCATCGAAGTTGACCACCGTCGCTACCGGACGCAAATGCGTCGTATTTTACTGGCCTGAATGCAAGAGCAGTCGCCTCAGGCTCGGTCTTGCTGCCTCCAAGGGCCCCGATGTAGAGCCCGCTGCCAAGGTGTCCACGCACATGGTGTTGCTCGACAAGAACGGCTCACCGGCGCCCTCCATCGGGAAAAGCTGGGGCACGGAAGCATGTTACTTCGTGGAAGCGAGAATCGACCATGTCAAGGAGAACTGCGTGGTGGACAACTACTTCGACGTGCTGTGCTCCGTCAACATTGACTGGACACCTCCGGACGGTTCATCGTTGGAGGAGCTGGAGCTACCCGATTTAGGTCATGATCTGGCCTTGATGGCGGATAAACAAGAATTCACCGATGTTTCATTTGACGTCGGAGGGGAGAGCTTCGGTGCCCACCGCCTGGTGCTCGCGGCCCGATCTCATCTCTTGTCTTTAAAGCTGAGCTCTATGGCCCCATGGCTGAAAGCAAGATGGCATCTATCATCACCATAGAAGACATGGAAACCTCCACCTTCAGATCTATGATCCATTACATGTATCATGGTTCACTCCCCGATGCTGGCGCAAAGGATGGCTGTTCCACGATAGCACAATATCAGCACCTGATTGTAGCTGCTGATCGCTACGGGCTAGAGGGGCTGAAGAAGATTTGCGAGGTGAAGCTATGTGGCAACGGTATCACAGTAGAGAGTGTGGTCTCGATGCTGGAGCTGGCTGAGGACCATGCCTGCCCCAAACTCAAAGCTAGGTGCTTTGATTTCCTAGCTGATGGAGGGAATTTCCTGATGGTTGCAACATCTGATGAGTACATCCGTTTGATGCAGAGTTTCCCGACTCTCTTGGTTGAAGTGCGGAATAGGATCAAGACAGCACATGAAGGATCCACTACCATGAATCCCGGTGCTCACAAGAAACTACGATTGTGGTAGGCATGATGATGTGATTAGGGCGGTGAATTTGAATCCTCTTACAGTGGCATGCATGTCCATTGTTGATTACCCTGTTCTTTTCTTTTTGTTGAGGGAATTGATTACTTTGTTATTAGTAGCTGCACCAATATGCATTCCTAGTGTAGCTATGATGATTTCAAGTTCTTGTTAGAGTTCTTGAAAAGACATGACAACACTGCTACTATTGTATTTTGTTAGGGCACTCTATCTTCTTATTATGTGCCAGTTTATGTCTAGCTTTTTAACTCTTCACGTTGTCCGGTAATCTTGCATATTTTTCTGAGCAGTGGCAGCAAGTTGAAGGAAATTTATCTCTTGTATCTTATGTATTAGGGTACAAATGTGGAACGTTTTTCTATGCTAAACAGTAGCTCAGGTGCAGTAGTTGAAGGAAAATTATCAGTAAAGGTTAGCTTTTCTGTTTTCTTTTCAGCAATGGCAACTACCATCAAGGTACTGGCCGGATTCCTGGGATGAACAACGGGTTCCTATAAACTTCTTCCTACCTCTGATTTCCCACTTTCTCTTGTCCTGTAGAAACATACTACTGTTTGAAGAAAATGACAGTAATAGCAGTTCATAAAGATTTTCCACTTTCTCTTGTCCTGTAAAAAATATACCACTGTTTGAAGAGTAATAAAATTAGTTCGCAACTACGCCACAGTGACCTAACTTGCATCCACGGTGGTCTGATTAGCTGACATGGAATGGGGACACAACATTGTCTAGTTGTGTGATGACCAGCTACGTAGTTCCACATGGTACAATTTTGCCATGTCCCCGTGATATCTCTCATCTCAATTTCCATGTTTCGGAACTTGTTTCTTCTGCAGGATAATTTCTGGAACTTCACGATGAGCCCTGGTACATGCGCCCTTGATCAACTATGTCGTGTGTTGCTTAGTCGAATGAAAATTCACCTATATGTGTTGTTATCGTGCTGCAGTTATGTTCCACTTCCATGTTACTTAAGCAAGTGAGAACAGTTTGCTGATCTCGGTACATGCGTAAGCTTATAATTCTCTTCTCTATAGAGTCGGCAATGGTTAGTTCTATTTTCATATTTCGATAGAAGTTAGTTTAGCCGTTTATGCAACTCGAATCAAGCTATTGGGTGCTTGGGAGAAGAACATCACGCACGGTTCATGAACTCGAACCGGTGCCTTCCGCTGATATTCTGTGAAAATCAAATGACTGTAATATTCCACACCTACGCCATCGTGGCCTGGCCGCCTGACTTGACACCGTATATATAGAGCAGGAGCAATAACAGGCGTTCCGGCAAACAACTCAGCGATCTGGATATAACGGACCGTAGCAGGTAGCACTGCCTCACCGACGAGGCCGATGTCTCAATGTCTTATATGGTGTGGAACTGTGGATGTTGCACTGCGGCAGAGGAATGAAAGGTTGTTTCTCGATGGACTACGGTGGCTGAAGCTGCGGAATGAACAGTGAGATATAGAGGCCCCGAGGAGAAAGTATCTGTTGGAGAATGAGCAACTATCATTCGCAGGAGGCCAAAGGCCAATATATGTACAGGTGTGGGCAATACGTCAATATACAAAGAGCACCTTATAATACGGGGAAAAGGTAAAACAAGACTATACATGTCTAACACACCCCCTCAAACTCATGATCGTTCAACAACACTGAGTTTGGAGAGAAATAAACTATGCTGCGCTCTAGTATGAGCCTTCATGAAGAAATCCGCCAACTGCAACTCAGAAGGAACATACTGGAGAGCGAGAATCTGATCCTACATAGCAGTGCGCACAAAGAAGGCATCAACACCTATGTGTTTAGTGAGCTCATGCTTCACCGGATCTCGCGCAATGCTGATAGCACTTGTACTGTCTGACAATAGAGTAGTCGGTGTAGTGACAGACACACCAAAATCCTCCAATAACCAGCGTAACCAAGTCACCTCGGCCGTTAAACTGGCCATAGCTCTCAACTCAGCCTATGTACTGGAGCGGGAAACGGCGGTCTGTTTCTTTGTCTTCCATGCAATGAGAGAACCACCAAGAAACACACAGTAGGCAGAAAGCGAGCGACGATCCGTAGGATCACTAGCCCACGTAGCATCAGAGTATGCCTGGAGCTGTAAGGAGCTGGAGCGAGGAAAGAATAGGCGACGAGTGATCGTGCCTCGAAGATAGCGAAGAACACGAAGAAGATGACTATAGTGAAACGAGGTGGAAGCAGAAACAAACTGACTCAGAATACGGACAGGATGGGCAATATCTGGTCGAGTGACAGCAAGATAGACAAGGCTCCAAACAAGATGGCGATAGCGTGTTGGATCAGAAAGAGGATCACCATCAGAAGCGCGAAGCTGGACATTGAGCTCCATAGGAGTCTCAACAGTGCGCTCATCACCAAGAGCCGCACGAGCAAGGAGATCCTGGATATACTTTTCCTGGGAGATATAAAATCCATCGGAAGTGGAGGACACCTCAATCCCAAGAAAGTAGCGAAGAGGACCAAGATCAGTCATAAGGAACTGCTCGCGAAGGCGGGCCTTAACAAAGGCAATATACTCAGAATCATCGCCGGTGATGATCATATCATCAACATACAGGAGGATAAGGGTCCGCCCTCGAGGAGAAGTGTGAACAAAAAGCGCGGGATCATGGGCGCTCGGGGAGAAGCCAGCAGCAGTCACCACAGAGGTAAAGCGCTCAAAAGAGGCGCGAGGGGCCTGTTTCAGGCCATAAAGAGAGCGCCGAAGACGGCAAACCATGCTATCAGGGACAGAGTACCCAGGAGGAGGCTGCATGTAAACCTCCTCACGCAACTCACCATTGAGAAATGCGTTCTGAACATCAAGCTGAGACACAGACCAGTGGCGAACAGAGGCCACAACAAGAAGAGTGCGCACGGTGGTCATATGAGCCACAGGTGCAAAGGTCTCATCATAATCACGGCCCTGCTCCTGCTGGAAGCCACGAGCCACAAGACGCGCTTTGAAGCGCTCAAGAGATCCATCAGAGCGAGTCTTAATCTTGTAGACCCACTTGCATGTGATGGGGCTCTCCAGGGAGGAGGAGAGACAATATCCCAGGTGCCAGTGCGCTCAAGCGCAGCAATCTCCTCGGCCATGGCAAGTTTCCATTCAGGATGGCACTGAGCATCCCGATAAGAAGTCGACTCAAGGGAAGCAGAAAGACCATAGTGACTAGGAGAGTAGCGATCAGGTGGACGACGATGGCGAGGGGGAAGAGGAGGATTTAGCTCATCAGAAGAAGAAGGCACCTCAGAAGAATAAGCGGAAGAAAGGTCGGAGAAGGCATCCGGAACATTAGAGCGACGAGAATAGTGAAAAGGAAAAGGAGAGAGTGTAGAGACAGGTGGAGAATCGGAAGAGGAAGGAGGGGGACTATGTGGGGAGGACGGAGGAGGTGGCTCATCGGCAAGGATGGGGCGCGAAGGAGGATCGATAGGCACAGAGGGTAGTGTGTCAGGTAACAAGAGAAAGGATATGTCGTCCATCAAGAAAGTCGGGGAGGAGGGATGCGGGTAGTAGGGACGCGACTCATCAAAAGTGACATCACGAGAAATGCGCATCCGACGACCAACAGGGTCCCAACACCGATAACCTTTGTGCTCATCACTATAGCCGAGGAAAACACACTCAACAGATTGAGCAGTCAGTTTGGTGCGTTCTCGCGGCGCAAGAAGAACATAGCACACGCATGCAAACAGACCAAGTGCTGAGTAATCAGGGGAACGACCAGAGAGACGCTTGAACGGGAATCCGGCACCTAGAGGGGGGGGGGGGGGGGGGGTGAATAGGTGCTATTACAAATTTTAGGTCTTTTCAAATTTAGGCTCAACACAAAGGTAAATTCTCTAGATATGCAACTATGGTGAATTTACCTAAATGACAACCTAAGCAATAACAAGATAAAAGCTAACAAGACAAGCAAGTAAGGGAGCAAGATAAAGGGAACCGAGTGAAGCACGCGGAGACGAAGATGTAATCCCGAGTTCCACCCAAGGGTGTACGTCTCGTTTGGAGAGGTGTGCGCTACCACAACAGGTTAGCCGCAACGCCACAAAGGCTCACCTTCTTCTCCGATGAACTCAACCACAAAGGTTGCGAGTTCACCTTCCACTATTGATCCCCTTTTAGGGCGGAGATCGAATCCCTTACAAACGCTTGAGGCACGCACCCACAACTTAATTGGGGGCTCTCAAGAAGACCACAACAGGTCAAGGACCACAAAAGGTCAAGGCAACACCAAGATTACAACAATGGTGAACTAGGTTTTCCCACCGGAAACCCTAGCCACGAAATCCCCAAGTGAATGGGGAGGAAATGCAAATCCCTTCGGTGAAGATGTAGATCCGGGCCTTCTCCTCCAATCCTTCAAAGATCAACGAATTTGGGTGGAGGGATTGGGAGATCTTGATGATTTGAGCTTTCAAGAATAGTAGGAGAGAGAAAATCTGAGAGCTATCTGTTCTTGAGTGAGTGAGGGGGTATATATACCCCCTCCCAAAATCTGGCCGTTGGCTGTCTCGAGGACCCGGAAATTCCGGTATAAGTGACACCCGGAAATTCCGGGTCACTCGGAATATCCGAGTCTGTGAAATATCCGAGTTGAATTTCCGGTTGAGATCAGAACGTCTTCGACATCTTGACTTAGCCAAATTTCTGAGGGTGACTCGGAAATTCCGAGTCAGTGAAATTTCCGAGCTGAATTTCCGGTTGAAGTCAGAACGTCTTCGACATCTTGACTTAGCCAAATTTCTGAGGGTGACTCGGAAATTCCGAGTCAGTGAAATTTCCGAGCTGAATTTCCGGTTGAAGTCAGAACGTCTTCGACATCTTGACTTAGCCAAATTTCTGAGGGTGACTCGGAAATTCCGGGTCAGTGAAATTTCCGAGCTGAATTTCCGGTTGAAGTCAGAACCACTTCCTGACTTTTCCTTAGCCATTTTTCTGTTAGATATAGGAGACCCGGAATTTCCGATCCTGAAAATTTCCGGCTCCAATAATCCGATTCTGGGAAGAATTCCAGAAACTCTTTTTCTCTACATTTTGGCTTTGGGATATGTGGTATGCAACTCACACAAACTGAAATACTTAGCAATAGGATTAGTACATCATTGGTATTGTTAATTAACACACAAAACACTAGGGATTAAGAAATGTTCTTTCAATCTCCCCCTTTTTGGTGTTAGATGACAATACCAAGATTTGCAAAGAAACAAAATGCAATATCATGTTTTTGACAGAAAATAGCTCCCCCTAAACAAGTGCATGTATGAAACACAAAAAGACAAAGGATAGGAGCAATTTTATAATAACAAACACAAGATATCACAAAGGAGTAATGGGACAAAATGAAGGTTATTTTACCATTTGAGACTAGATAGATTTTCATACCTTGTGTAAATAGGATATGAAGAGAATACCAACACAATAACTTTGAAGTCTCAACCATAGGATAATGATAGCATAATATTGTCTCAATACACATAGATAATAAAAGAGTTCAACAAATAACCACAAATAAGATAAATGGACACAAGCGCAAAGAAATGGTAAACGCATATGCTTGTGCCCGAACCCCTGCAAATCCCCGAAGTCCTAGTAGAGCAACTTCTCCCCCTTTGGCATCAAAACGCCAAAAAGGAAGAGGAGCGATGCTACGTCCCGTGAAGGTCTTCAGTCCGAGGGGGTCTCCTCCTCATCATCATCATCCTCAGCATCATCATAATCTGCCTCCTCATCATCATCATCATCCTCATCATCATAATCATGTCCAGTGGTGTACGAGCTGCCGCCAAGGTCATGATCAATTTGAGTCCATGGAGCCAAAGAACCCTGGTTCCACTGAGCAAACGTCAGAGGATCAGAGAGATCAGCAGGAGCAGGAGAGCCAGACACATGATGAAGGATCAAGTCTTGATTGTAGGCCAGCTGACGACGATCCTTGTAGGCGGTGTATTGCTCTTTGCGGATGTCCACATTCATGCACAGGATGTTGCGTTGGAACCAATTCAGCTTCTTCACCTTCGCATGAGTGGCCGGGACATAAGCAGGAGCAGCAGCCCTCCTAGCATCACCCATAAAAGATCCACCCGGAGCTGAGCTAGAGGAAGGCACAGGAGGAGGCTTGACCACTGTCTTCTTCTCATATAGTGTCTTGAAGTCATGCGGCTCCAACTCATCGCCACTGAAGTTATAGTCAGGAACCTTGAACTTGATGAGTTTCATGATGTAAGGAGCATAGGGGATAGTGACTCTGGTGGTCATGGCTTCATACATCTCATTGTAGATGTAATCCATAACATCCACACTCCAGTCTTCATCAGAGCCAGGGTCCTCCACAATGCGGTTGGCATGAAGGAGCAAGTTGCATAGAGGGGTCACCACATTGTCGTTGTTGCCACCACTTGGTGCAATGTTCTCACGGAGGATGCGCACAAGAACATCATAAAGACGAAGCAAGTCTCGAGAATTGCCGGGTGTGGCTCCCTCACCATATAAGTGCACGGTCTGCTTCTTGTTGATCTTGTACGGGTGGTGCATGCGATAGCCTTGAGGATTGTTTCCATCAAACTTGTAGCCCAAAACCTTGGCAAACTCCTCAAAGTTGGACTCACAGAAAGATTTACCAGTCATCCACTTAATTGTCTTCTTTGAGTCACCCTTGATCACTAGAGTGGCAAAGAACTGCATCACAAGCTGAGAGTTGTAAGGACAACGAGTGAGCACTAGCCTCTCCAAGCCCATAGTCTTGACAAGATGTATAGCTTCAACAAAGGAGGCTTTCTTCTGCAGAGTTGCAAGGTCAAACGGATGCATAGGCCGAATGGGCTTCGACAGAGAGTAGTAGAGGTCCACGAGTATGTGCTCTTGCTCTTGACACCAAAAGCTGCGATCATCCAGAGTGTTGTCCCTTGGCCTAAGGTACCAATCCCCTTGTCTGAGCTGAGAGTATTCAACAGAGTTCATCTTTGAATAGTTCTGACGTTGAGGAGCAGGAGCATTCTTCCTTTTCTTGGATGATGGCTTGCTAACAACAGTTTTCTTCTTCCTTTGAACAGGTGGATTGCTTGAGGAGGCAGGACCCTTACCCTTGTTGACAGGGGTCTTGTGAACAGGTGCCCTTGAGGTGTACCTTGATGCCCCAGCGGACGGACTCCCACTAGAACCTGTGAATTTGAGCATAGTGGGTAGCAAAAGGTAAGTACACACAAGTCAGGAGAGGATACACACATTAGGTAGGCATTTGATGAATCATATGTAGTTAAACATGAGTGAATCTTAAAACTGCAGTGTTCAGCTCGGAAATTCCGATTCAAACATAACCGGAAATTCCGGGGGACCGGAAATTCCGAGTCAGGCTGAGTCGGAAATTCCGACCTAAACAGAAACAGTGCAGATCTGAGATTGACTCGGTCTAAAACTAGATCGATCCAACACAATGCAAAACTAATGTATGTAGATGGCAGGGAATGAAGCTAGGAACAATCTCTACCAAGCAATCTTGAAACAAATAACTCCACAACAAGATCCTAGTGCAAGCACATAGGGAAGAGGAAAAGTGAAGTTACCCTCATCCATTGAGGCCATTGCTTGGAGGAGTGAGTTCCCGGGGCGGAGGAGGAACAGATCCGGCCGAGAAAGAGGTTCCCCGGCGGTCGGAGTGCTCCGGAGGGATCTTGGAGCAGCAGGGGCGGCGGTTGGAGGAGAGGGAGTTCGGGGGTGGAAGAAGGGCACGAATGAGCCCTTCACCCCGAGCCTGCCCTTAAATTTTTAGACAAACCGCCCGATCGGAATTTCCGGGTGTAACTTACACCGGAAATTCCGAGTCACCGGATATTCCGGTTCATAAATGAACCGGATATTCCGACCTGCTGAACTAAAATCCCAGTTTTCAAATGGATGACTTGTGTGCAATAGAGAGAAATGTTTTCAGGGGGAAGTAGGCTTGGGATAGATTTCCAAACTGTCATTGGTACACCATACTCAACTCACAACTACCAAAACGAAACATAAAGCGCCAAGTTGAGTAGGTTTCCCACATGCATGAAAAGGAGGGCAAATAGCAACAATAAGCTCCAAATAAAACCAACTCTTCAAAGAGAAGAGGTCGGTGGCCGAGGCCACCATGTAGGAGTGTATGGCATGTCACCGCGAAGATGTATCTTGGGCACATAACCAATACTCGTCGTTTTAGCTCATTAGTCATGGGAATGAATATAGAGATAAAAGAACACTTGCTATCGGCATAATGGGGGGAGGGATGGTCCAATGTATTAGGACCGCACTCCCCCTATTTCCATGCCTACATCTAAACAAGATAAGATGCAATTACGCCCTAGGTGAGTGTGCAAGCGATCAAGCTAAGGACCTCGAATCAATGATATTTAGCTCATTCCTCAAAAAGCAAAACCTTCCTTCCTCAAGGGGCTTCGTGAAGATATCCGCCAATTGATCCCTTGTGCCCACATGTGATAAGTCAATGTCTCCTCGGGCCACATGATCTCTGATGAAATGATGGCGGATCTCAATATGCTTGGTTCTTGAATGTTGCACCGGGTTGTAAGCAATCTTGATGGTACTTTCGTTGTCACATAGAAGAGGCACTTTGTCGCAATCGACTCCGTACTCCTTTAAAGTTTGCCTCATCCATAGCAACTGAGTGCAACAACTTGCGGCGGCAACATACTCGGCTTCGGCGGTGGAGAGAGATATACAATTTTGCTTCTTAGAAGACCAACTTACCAAGGACCTCCCAATAAGTTGACAAGCGCCGGAGGTTGACTTCCTATCATCTTGATCTCCTGCCCAATCGGAATCCGTGTACCCACATAGTGAGAAATTTGCATCCTTGGGGTACCACAAACCAAAGGTTGGGGTATAAGCCAAATATCTAAAGATCCTCTTGACCGCCATATCATGGCTTTCTTTAGGAGCCGCCTGATATCTTGCACACACTCCTACGGCTAGCACTATATCCGGTCTAGATGCACAAAGGTAGAGTAGAGATCCAATCATGGAGCGGTATACCTTTTGATCCACGTCCTTACCCTTGGGGTTGAGCTCAAGGTGACATTTGGTTTGCATTGGGGTAGAGGCACCCTTGAGCTCAAGCAACCCGTACTTCTTGAGCATGTCTTGAATGTACTTTGCTTGGTTGATGAACGTTCCTTCCTTCAATTGTTTGATCTCAAATCCGAGGAAGAACTTCATCTCACCCATCATAGACATCTCAAACCTGTCAGTCATAAGCTTAGAGAATTCTTCGTTAAATGCTTTGTTAGTAGATCCAAATATAATGTCATCCACATATAATTGACAAATGAAAAGCTCTCCATTAACTTTCTTAGTGAAAAGTGTGGGGTCGATTTCCCCAACTTGGAATCCACGGTCTACAAGTAGTTCTCTAAGGTGCTCGTACCACGCTCGTGGGGCTTGTTTAAGGCCATAGAGTGCCTTATCTAACTTGTAGACATGGTTCGGATACTTGAGGTCTTCAAACCCCGGTGGTTGCTTAACATAAACAAGTTCATTTAGTGGACCATTTAGAAAAGCGGATTTAACATCCATTTGTTGCAACTTAAAGTTATGATGAGAGGCATAGGCAAGAAGAATACGAATAGACTCAAGTCGAGCCACGGGCGCGTAGGTTTCTCCAAAGTCAATGCCTTCAATTTGGGAGTAACCTTGAGCCACCAATCTTGCCTTGTTTCTCACCACCATGCCATGTTCATCTTGCTTGTTCTTGAAAATCCACTTGGTGCCGATAACATTGCGGCAATCTTTGGGTCTTTCCACCAACTTCCACACCTTGTTGCGCTCGAAGTTGTTGAGCTCTTCATGCATGGCATCAAGCCAATCTTTATCTTCAAGAGCTTCAAAGACCTTCTTGGGTTCCACCATGGAGATGTGAGTTTGATGTTCACTAAAGCTTGCAAGTTGTCTTCGGGTAGAGACCTTGCTTCTCACATCACCAAGCACCTTGTCAAGAGATAGAGCTCTTAATTCTTGTGAGGTGCCAACCCTATTCAAGCGGCGGATCTCGATATCCCTACGAGTGGTGGGAGGAATCGCTTGATCATCTTGATCATTCATGTCTCCGCCTTGACTGAATTGATGGCCTTGATCAACCATTGGAGTGACGTCCAGCGGTGAAGGAGAGGGTTGATCTTGGCCTTGCTGCGAGCTGCTACCGGGAATGTCAGCAGGACCGGATATTCCGGGTTCAGTATGGACCGGAAATTCCGAATCACCGGAATTTCCGACTCCAGTTTGAACCGGATTTTCCGGCCCTCCGGAAATTCCAGGAGCAGCTGGAGAGTCTTGTGCTTCTTCTTGGCTAGGCGTGTTGGGCACGGTGTTGTCGATGGGTGTTTCTTGTGTTGGGGTAGCCACCACTTGTGAAGAACTTGATCCTTGTTGAGCAACCTCATAATAGACTTCAACGGGGCGGTGGACTCCCAACCCCATTCTTTGAATAGCATCTTGAGGTTGATCATCACCTACAACGGAAACACCACTTTGCTCCACAAGGGAGCCGTCATTCTCCTCGAACATCACACTACAAGTTTCTATGATAATGCGCGAGGCCTTATCATAGACTCTATAAGTGTGGGATTCGGACCCGTAGCCCACAAATGTCCCTTCAAGAGACTTAGATTCAAACTTGCCCAAACGAACACCTTTGATGAGATAGAAACACTTACAACCAAAAACTCGGAAGTAAGAGATATTGGGCTTGTTCCCGGTAAGCACTTCATAAGGGGTCTTCATGAGTCCTTTGCGAAAGAAGAGCCGGTTGGATGAATGGCAAGCGGTGTTGACGGCTTCGGCCCAAAAGTTGTGAGGGGACTTGAACTCGGCCATCATCGACCTTGCCATCTCAATAAGAGTGCGATTCTTCCTTTCGGCTACACCATTTTGTTGGGGAGTATAAGCAGCGGAATATTGATGACGAATCCCTTCTTCACTAAGGAACTCGTTTAAGGTGTAGTTCTTGAACTCGGACCCGTTGTCACTTCTTATCACCAAGATAGGGACATTGTGTTGACGTTGAGCTTCATTGGAGAAGTCGATGATAGTTTGTTGAGTCTCCATCTTCGACTTGAAGAAGAAAACCCATGTGTATCTTGAATAGTCATCAACAATCACCAAGCAATATTTCTTGCCACCAAGACTAGCTTCCGGAATGGGACCAAAGAGGTCAACATGAAGAAGTTCCAAAACCCTTTTTGAGGAAATGATGGTCTTGCTTGGATGGTGAATATCATGCATTTTTCCTTCAACACAAGCCCTACACATCCGATCCTTCGAGAAAGAAACATGGTCTTTTAGTCCTAGGATATGACCACCCTTGTGGAGACTTTGCAAAGTCCTCATGTTGACATGGGCTAGTCGGCGATGCCATAGCCAACCCAAGTCCGCCTTAGCGAATAGGCACATTGAGTGGGAAGTGGTGACTCCGGAGAAGTCAACCACATAGAGTCCATTCTCAACGTACCCAACGAAAGACACATTGAGAGACTTGCTCCGCATGAGGATAACCATCTCCTTTTCGAAGACAACGGTATAACCCAAACAAGTTAAAGAATGGACGGAGATCAAGTTGAAACCTAGGGACTCGACAAGCAAAACATTCACGAGTGTGATGTCCGGTGCCACTACCACCTTGCCGAGCCCTATTACCTTAGACTTTGAATTGTCACCATATGTAACGGTCATTTGATCATCATTGGGCTTCAACTCCGTTACAATTTCCTTGCTTCCGGTCATGTGACTAGTGCACCCACTATCAATTATCCATTTCGATCCTCCGGAAGCAAGTCCCTACACACAATCAATTCTTTGGTTTAGGTACCCATTTTGCAATGGGTGCCTTTTGGTTAGCAACAAGAGTCTTTGGGACCCAAATAGCATATTCAATGTAACCATGAAAAGGACCAATGTATCTAGCATAGACATCCCCATAATAATCAACATATAAAGCATAATTGGGGTTAGATATGCCCGCAAAGTCATCACGAGTGGGAGTGCCCCTTGTGGCATTTCCGCTTGCTATATCATCTTTCTTGGCTTGTGCGGGCTTGGTCTTTTTCTTGATCATCTTCTTCTTCTCCTTAGCAACATAGCCTAGACCTTCCTTACCCTTGTGGGGCACTCGCTCATGAAGAGGAGTAGTGAGTGTCCCCTTGCCTTTATCAAGGGAGGTCTTGGGCTCGGTTGCCATGGAGGGAACAAACAAGACCCTAGCTTTATCCTTGACAACATTTGCATTAGTATTCAAAGGAGTAGAAGTACTAGGTTTCTCAAGAATAGATATCCGAGTTTGGAGTTGATCACGAGACTTGAGGAGACGCTCGTGATCACTTGTAATTACCTTGTGAGTATTTTCAAGTGACTCGAAGTCTTCGCAAAGTCTAGCATGAGCAACTACAAGCTCGGACTTTTCATTTTGCACAATTTTACATTTAGCAAAGTAAAGATCACGATCCTTAGTGATCTTAGTAAGTTGCTCCTTGAGGAGAGCATGAGCTTCTTGTTCATCTTCGAGAGAGGATTGGAGGGACACCTTAGCGTGTGCATCCTCTCTCTCAATCTCACCTTTTAATTCAAGCTCATCCTCAAGCTCACCTATACGACTCATAATTGAGCCAAAGTGTTTCTTTCCTTCTCCTTGCAAGTTAGTCATGAATTTATCAAAAGCAATAATTTCTTCCTTGACTTCTAGGCTCATACCATCATCAATGTCATGGGATATGGGGGTGGGGGACAATTTTACCTCGGATGTCTTTGCCATAAGACATCTTGCATTCTTGATGATGGGGCTCTCGTTTGGTGAGGAGAAGAGTGACGGAGGTGTGGAAGAAATGGCTAGTGCGGCCACTTGCGTTGGAGTGTCCTCCTTGTCACTATCTTCATCATCGGTGGGATATTGCTCTTGAGTTACCAAGACAATCTTTTGGTTCTTCTTGAAGTAGGGCTTCTTCATGGGCATGGGCCCCTTCCCTTTCGTCTTGGCCACGAGCCTCCCACCATGATCCTCTCTTCTCTCCCATGGGCAATCTGCAACAAAGTGGCTTTTGTCATCACAGTTATAGCAAAGCCTCACCTTGTTGAATGGCTTTCCTCCATTGGAGGGAAACTTCTTGTCAATCCTCGCTTTGGCCCTTCCGGGGTTCTTCCAAAACGTTCTTGCCGCAAGACCCATGTGTTGAGTAAGAGTACTTGAGAGAGTCTCACTAGAGAGCTCGACTTGATCATCATACTCCTCTTCATCATCCTCTTCTTCAACGGTGGCCTTCAAAGCAATTGAGGCATGCTTGTGCATCCCTATGGCTCTAGCTCTTGCATCTTGTGCAATCTTGGAGGCCACCTTGTATGCGGTCATCTCTTGCATGACTTCATTGGATGTCATCTTTGCGAAGTCATGTCTCCCTTGGAGTGTCTTCAAATCCGTTTCCTCAAAGGGCAAGAGAGCGGTCACAAACTTCCTCTTGATCCAAGCGTCATCAATGTAGACCGCCCCGAGGTTCTTGAAGGAGTTGGCAACCAACACCAACCTCCGGTACATGTCCTCGTGGCTTTCTCCATCCAACTTGTAGAACCCTTCCACCTCATTGCATAAGGCATCATACCGGTTCTTCTTCATGCTCTCATTCCCGACGAAGATGTCGGAAAGAGCATTCCAAACTTCTTTGGCGGTGGAGAATTGTTGAATGAGTGCCATGTCCTTCTCTCCAACGGCCATTTGGAGTTGATGAAGAGCGGTGGCGTTGAGTTGGCTATCAACCACCTCTCTTCTTGTCAAGTTGGTTGGATCATGGGGCTTGAATCCTTCTTCAATGATGCGCCATAGCTCAATGGAGGCACTACATAGATGAGACTTCATTAGAAATTGCCATTGAGAGAAATGAGTAGGTTTGAGCTTAGGAGGATCACTTCTAAAGTTTACATGAGGGTGAGGGATAGGAGGGTTAGGAGAGTAATTATGGTTGACATTATGAAATTCCTCTCCTTTGGGGGTGTTATGGGAGCTAGGTGATTCATCCTTTTCCGCCTTTCCGAGGGAAACACTTAGAGGAACGTCTTTGGACCCATCTGAAGATGACTCCTTAGAGTTCTCACCATGCTCCTTAGGAGGAGGAGAGGGAGAAGTAGCCTCGGGCTCCTTAGACTTCAAGAGTGCCATGAGCATCTCATTCATCTTGAAGAGTTGGGCCTCCAAGGACGATCTCATATCAATAAGATCGGCCATGGTTGCCCCTTTGGCTAACGCCTCCTTCTCCGCCTCTAATTTCTCACGGGCGGCCCTCTCGGCATCGGATTCCGTCATCGTTGCACTTAGGCGGTTAAGCCCTTAAAAGTGAACCTGGCTCTGATACCAATTGAACGGGAATCCGGCACCTAGAGGGGGGGGGTGAATAGGTGCTATTACAAATTTTAGGTCTTTTCAAATTTAGGCTCAACACAAAGGTAAATTCTCTAGATATGCAACTATGGTGAATTTACCTAAATGACAACCTAAGCAATAACAAGATAAAAGCTAACAAGACAAGCAAGTAAGGGAGCAAGATAAAGGGAACCGAGTGAAGCACGCGGAGACGAAGATGTAATCCCGAGTTCCACCCAAGGGTGTACGTCTCGTTTGGAGAGGTGTGCGCTACCACAACAGGTTAGCCGCAACGCCACAAAGGCTCACCTTCTTCTCCGATGAACTCAACCACAAAGGTTGCGAGTTCACCTTCCACTATTGATCCCCTTTTAGGGCGGAGATCGAATCCCTTACAAACGCTTGAGGCACGCACCCACAACTTAATTGGGGGCTCTCAAGAAGACCACAACAGGTCAAGGACCACAAAAGGTCAAGGCAACACCAAGATTACAACAATGGTGAACTAGGTTTTCCCACCGGAAACCCTAGCCACGAAATCCCCAAGTGAATGGGGAGGAAATGCAAATCCCTTCGGTGAAGATGTAGATCCGGGCCTTCTCCTCCAATCCTTCAAAGATCAACGAATTTGGGTGGAGGGATTGGGAGATCTTGATGATTTGAGCTTTCAAGAATAGTAGGAGAGAGAAAATCTGAGAGCTATCTGTTCTTGAGTGAGTGAGGGGGTATATATACCCCCTCCCAAAATCTGGCCGTTGGCTGTCTCGAGGACCCGGAAATTCCGGTATAAGTAGTCTGTGAAATATCCGAGTTGAATTTCCGGTTGAGATCAGAACGTCTTCGACATCTTGACTTAGCCAAATTTCTGAGGGTGACTCGGAAATTCCGAGTCAGTGAAATTTCCGAGCTGTATTTCCGGTTGAAGTCAGAACGTCTTCGACATCTTGACTTAGCCAAATTTCTGAGGGTGACTCGGAAATTCCGAGTCAGTGAAATTTCCGAGCTGAATTTCCGGTTGAAGTCAGAACGTCTTCGACATCTTGACTTAGCCAAATTTCTGAGGGTGACTCGGAAATTCCGGGTCAGTGAAATTTCCGAGCTGAATTTCCGGTTGAAGTCAGAACCACTTCCTGACTTTTCCTTAGCCATTTTTCTGTTAGATATAGGAGACCCGGAATTTCCGATCCTGAAAATTTCCGGCTCCAATAATCCGATTCTGGGAAGAATTCCAGAAACTCTTTTTCTCTACATTTTGGCTTTGGGATATGTGGTATGCAACTCACACAAACTGAAATACTTAGCAATAGGATTAGTACATCATTGGTATTGTTAATTAACACACAAAACACTAGGGATTAAGAAATGTTCTTTCAACGCTCCATGGGTAAACCACCCTGCAAGGCAGCCGATGGCTGAATGTTTATAAGATAGGTGGATGCAAAAACAGCCTCAGCCCAAAAGTGGGGTGGAAGGGAGGCGGCGATCATCATCGCACGAGCCGTCTCAAGGAGGTGGCGATGTTTGCGCTCAGCAACACCGTTCTGAGCATGGGCACCAGGACAGGAGAACTGGGCGAGAGTACCCTGCTCAGCAAGAATACCACGCAACATCTGGGAGATATACTCACCAGCTGAGTCAGCACGAAAGACACGAATGGGCGTGGAAAAAATCTGTGTGAACCATGGCAGCGTAACGCTTGTATATAGAGAGAACCTCACTGCGAGATTTCATCAAGTAGAGCCAAGTGTAGCGAGAGAAATCATCAATAAAAAGAACATAGTAGCGATGACCCCCTTTCGAATCAAAAGGAGCAGGACCCCATACATCAGAGTGAACTAAATCGAAAGGACGCTGAGACACTGACTCACTCATAGGGTATGGTAGTTGAGTCCGTTTGCCAAGTCTACAACCATCACACTGTAAGGAGACATCTCCAAATACAGACCCCAAAACACCTTGACGTACTAATGACGACAAGCGAGAACCACAAATGTGACCAAGGCGATGATGCCACTGCTGGAAGGACGCAGAGGAGGAGGCCGCAAGAGCATGCGAACTGGCGGGAGTGGTGGCAGCGGAAGGAACATGAAGCCAGTCTATCTCCCAAAGGCCCTGGGACTCACGGCGCCGAGGGCTAGCCCCAACCAGAGCCTTGGTGCGACGATCCTGAACAGAGCAAGAGTCGACATCAAGGATGACACGACAACCAGAGTCAGTGAGTTGAGCAGCGGAAAAGAGATTCATTGTAAGACGAGGGACATGAGAAACACTGGGAACAGAAAAAGATGGAGTAGAAAGGGTGCCACGACTAGCAACAGGAAGAGATGTGCCATAGGCACTGAGAACATTGATGGGGAAATCAAGAGGTCGAATAGAAGACAAAACGGAAGAATCAGAAGACATGTGAAAAGAAGCTCCAGAGTCCAGAACCCACGAAGATGTACCTGACTATGTAGGCGGCGGTGGCTGAGTAGTGGTGGCAGCAATCACAGGTGCTGCTGTGCCCATCGAGGAAGAGTTGGTTGTGCTCGTCGAGGAAGAGCCAGATGAAGCCAACAGACGGTTGAGCCTCACAATATCCTGATCAGTGAGTGACAGAGTCGAGGAAGACACACGAGCACCATGATGACCCACAAGTATAGGGGATCGCAACAGTCTTCGAGGGAAGTAAAACCCAAATTTATTGATTCGACACAAGGGGAGCCAAAGAATATTTATAAGCCTTAACAGCGGAGTTGTCAATTCAGCTACACCTGTGAATAGACTTGCTCGAGACAGATTATCAGTAGCAACAGTTTTATAGCAGTGATAGTAGTAATATAACAGCAGCAGTAGAATAAAAACAGCAGTGATGATTATAGTAGACAGCAGGATTAAAATACTGTAGGCAAAGGGACGGATGAACGGGCGTTGCATGGATGAGATACTTCATATAATAATCAAGTCATGGGCATTTGCAGATAAATAAGACAACGCATCCAAGTATTTATTAACCATAGGCATGTGTTCCAATTTAGTTGTGCGTGCTCGCAATGAGAAACTTGCACATCATCTTTTGTCCTACCAGCCCGTTTGCAGCGGGGCCTCAAGGGAAACTACTGGTAATTAAGGTACTCCTTTTAATAAAGTACCGGAGCAAAGCATTAACACTCCGTGAACACATGTGATCTTCACATCACAGCCATTCCCCTCGGCTGTCCCAATTATTGTCACTTTGGGACCTCGGGTTCCGGACAGCAATATGTGTATACAACTCATAGATATGATCTTAAAACAATAATTATCTTCATGATACAATACCATGTTCAGATCTGAAATCATGGCACTCGGGCCCTAGTGTCAAGCATTAAGCAACAATGACGTAAAACACCGATAACGGATACTAGGCACCATGCCCTAATGATATTACAGGTATTACATGAACGATCTCATCCAATCCCTACCATCCCCTCAAGCTTACAGCGGTGGATTACTCACACATGGATGGGGGAAACATGGATGGTTGATGGAGAAGTGGTGGCGATGACGATGGCAATGATCTCCTTCGATTCCCCGTCCCGGCGGAGTGCCGGAACAGGAACTTCTGGTCCCCGAATTGTGTTTCGAGGTGGCGGCGGCGCTCCGATGGGTTTCTGGAGAAAAACTCTTCGTGATAGTGTTTTTTTAGGTCAGGAGGGGCTAAATAGCCGAGAGGGGGGCGCGAGGGGGTGGCCGAGTCGGCCACACCCCCTCCTCGCGCGGCCAGGGCCCCACCCGCGCGAGCACGTGGTGTGGGCGCCCTGCTGGCCGCCCCCTTCTCGTCTTCTGGCTCCGAGAGTCTTCGGGCAAAATAGGCACTTTTATGATTTTTCTGGTATTTTTCCTAAAAGTTGATTTCCTGCACAAAAACGAGACACCAGGTCAATTCTGCTGAAAACAGCGTTAGTCCGTGTTAGTTGCATTCAAAACACACAAATTAGAGGTAAAACAATAACAAAAGTGTTCGGGAAAGTAGATACGTTTTGGACGTATCAACTCCCCCCAAGCTTAGCTTATTGCTTGTACTCAAGCAATTCAGTTAACAACTGAGTGCGATAAAAGAACTTTCACGAACACATTTGTTCATATGATGTAAATATTTTCATTGTAAGGACAAACGCTTAGACTATTCATCATAAGATATATGCAAACGGTGTCAACTAATAACCATGTAAACTATTAAGAGATGCCAATAATATTAATAATAAACAACATGAAACATATCAATTCACAAGATTGCAAAACTCATAATAAAGTATGATAAGGTGGTATCTCGCTTGCCCGAATGTTACAGCAAAACATAAATGCCCAGGCACCTCTGAGTTTCAAGAGAAGACTAGAAATAAAGATATCAAAGATAAGAGCATCAAAATTATACCGCAGTTAACAGTATTCTGGGACAAGCACATTACACTAAGAATGACAACTATGCTCTCAAGAAGGTGCTCAAAGAATGATGGTGACTCAACAATAAAGTAAAAGATATGCCCTTCATTGAGGGAAGCAGGGATTTAACATGTGCTAGAGCTTTTCATTATTTTGAAAACAGAGGTAAAATTGTTTTTGAGTGGTGGTTGTTCCGTCAACGAATGGCAATAGAGTTCTTGTTATCTTCCATACTAAACAAGTTGAGAGCGGTTCCGAATTTTTTTAAAACAAGCATTTATAATATGCATCCTTATATTCATTTATTTTGATAACTTGACACTCCTCCCAACCTTTGCTTTCACAAACCATGTCTAACCGAATCCTCGGGTGCCCACCAATCAATCTCAAACCATGGAGGAGTGTCTATTTTATTTTCTCAATTCTTTTGATATTATAGTGGTCTAACCAGCTCTTTGCAAAATTAATGACGAGCAGATGAAGCATGCAAGTCGGTTACTTAATTAGTATGGAAGATAACAAGTCCAACTACTACTTCCTCATGAGCTCGAAACAGTGACACAAATTGAGAAATATTTTGAAGGTTTTAAAAGGTAGCACATGCAAATTTACTTGAATGGTTTGAAATGCCATACATAGGTGTTTATGGTGGACTCTTTGGGAATAACTTGGTTTTCAGAGATTTAGAAGCACAAGCATTTGCAGCTTAGTACAAGTGGAGGCTAGCAATAGACAAGGGAGCGACAATTCAAGAGAGCAATAGCCGCCATAATCATGCTTGCGACAAAATAAAATTAACGGAGGCATAAAAATGATAATAGAACTCTGAGGTAAAATAGATCATCGAGGCTTAATTGACTTTTTGTTTTCAGTCATAACATGTGTAAGCATGTGCCAAGTCGATTCAAATGAATTATTCAGAGGAGGATACCACAATGTCATATTCTACTATGAACAGAACAATGCAAGCAAACATCTATGAAGCATGTTGTCCACCATTAATAAATTGGGACTGATCATAAGAGAACATGAACTACTAAGCATCCACCAATAGACATATACCATACGCGAACCATGTAAGCATGCTCACATAAATGAGTATATGTACAAAAATGAAAACAAATAGGGTTCATTACCAGCCTCTTACCCAACTCGAATTTTCATAGATCATCATTATTGCCTTTTCACTTGTGTGCTTCGAAAGATATGAAATAATAACCAAGCTCCACGCAGCAATGGATGGTAATAACCTCTGAAACAAACTATACAAAATCAAAGAGAAACAACAAATATTTTTGGGTTTTCGGATTTAGAAATTGAAAACAGAACAGCCTGTGAAGATGAATTTTTTCGAGGACCTTAACTTGCCCAGATCAGAAAACTCAAAACTAATGAAAGTTGCATACATATCTGAGGAACATGCACACGAAATGTCAGGTCATTCTGATTTTTCTGTGAAAAGTTATGAATTAAACGGTGTACAGCAGAAATCTGTCCCTGCGCGAAACAGCAACAACAAAGCAAAATATTTTTGTGTTTTTTTGCATATTGAACCGAACTAAATACTAAGCATACTAATACTAGATACTACAGAAAACTAGCAAGAGAAATAACAGAAATATTTTTGGTCTTTTTGAGTTTTAAGAAAGTAATGCAAAGCATGAACAAATAAAAGAAAGAATGAAAACAAAAACGAAACATGGATATACATAGTACCGAATGATAATGATATGTAGATGAGTGTGCTATCGGTATACCTCCCCCCAAGCTTAGGCTTTTGGGCTAAGTGGAGATCAATCCCATGTTGTCCAGTCCTGGGCTTCATCGTGGTATGTTGAGGAGCCCTCCCCATAGTACGAGCTCGAAGACGCCCCGGTATAATGCGAGGTGTAGTCCGCGGTGTAGTCCTCCTCGGGTGCATCTTGAACGAGGTGCTGCCCATAGAAACCTTGCACGCTCAGCTTCTCGTCCAACTCCACCTTTGTGATCGACCACGGCCTCCTGTCAAGATCAAACAAACCAGGCTGGGGCAAAGGGACTTCCCTCTCGTCCGTGTCAGCAAATACCATCCTATACACAAGATGGTCCATAGTAGAGCTAAGAGTAACAAATTGATGACTTTTCATTGCATCAAGGTCAAGTTTACAGGGAGCAAGTAATTCATCATTTGAATCAATGTGAAGTCCTAGATGTGCAACAATACGAGAGGCAATAATCCCCCCATAAATGGGTCTCTTAGCGGACAAACGGCGAGCAATAAGAGCACCAAGATTATATGTAGTACTGTTGGTAAGTGCAGCATTAAGGAAAGCAAGATGGAGATGTGAAATGTTACTAGTGTTTTCCCTACCAAGCACAGTAGTACAAAGATAGTAAATAAAATACTTAATGGCAGGGTATTGGATGCTCCTTATCTTGCCGCGTTGTGCACGGCGGGTGTCATCATCTGTCACCTCGCGGTAGAGCTGCGTCAACTCTCGTGGCTCCCCTTGGGTCCTCTTGGTTGTTCCTTTATGTGCAGTACCTATTACATTACAAAACTTGCGCAAAGGCATGGTGATAGGCATGTCATAAATCTTGAAGGAAACAGTCGGGTTGAACGTTTTGTTATTAAAATCAAAGCTCTCACCAAAAATCTTGGTGAGCCTGACATATTGTGGATTCTCGTACATCATATATGTGGTCAAGCCCACCCTCTGCACAAGAAGCAAGAAATCATCAAGTAATCCTGCAGCACGCAAAAAGTCAGTACATGGGAAAGAAGATGAGTTTGGAAACCCATCATCCCTCTCTTCTCCGATGTCCGGTGCCAAGATTTCCTCATTGTAGGATTGCCTAATGCGAGTGGTTGATCTTGAGGGCCTTGATACCCTTGGTGCATCACTCTCAAAGACCTCTCCAAAGGTGTGGTTGTACATTTTCCTTTTCTGAAATTTTTAACCAATGTCATAAAAATTGATTTTTAACCAACTAAATGATGGGAAACTACTATAGTGACTTGCTAGAGGCTTAAACATGCATCAAAACTAGTTATTCCAACTTGAAACAAGCATTCAAACTCACTAAACATGGCATTTACAGCAGCAAAATACTCAACATATAATCCACTAAACAAAATTCTATTTGGATGAGCGGAGGAGTCACATACCGGAGAGCAAATGCCCCAAATCTCGGCAACAAAGATGGGCTGCGGAAGGAGATCGAAAATCCGAGGGCAAGAACAGCAAGAACACGATTTTTTCGAATGTGGGAGTGTTTGGTCGGGAGAGGGGAAGGCAGGGGAGGAAGGAGAGTAAGTGGGGGGGGGGGGGCTGTGGGCCCCACACCATGTGCTGGCGCGGCCCAAGGGCTGCCGCGCCACCATGTGGTGTGGGGGCCCTGTGGGTCCCCCTGGCCACTCTCTGGTCCTCCCAGGTCCCTCTCAGAAAAATAGGAATTTTGACATAATTTTTTTAAAATTCTGAGAATTTTTATTTCTGGGCATTTTCTGGATTTTAAGATATTAAATTTAATGCATGAAAATTATTTTTCAAATCATATCCAATTAAAAACTATGCAAACCAAGTAGTATTACAGTAGGTAAAGTAAAGAGGAGAAGAAAAATGTTGTTTAGCTCTTCCATGTATTTAAAACATATTTGTTAGTAAGGTTGATCAAGTCTTGCCACCAAATAAATTTTAGATGACATAAAAGGATTCAAACATTGTGAGACACTCATGTTACCTTATATGGTATTGATATGGATCCAATAACAAGAGTTTTGAATTATTCCTTATAAGGGCAATCAATAATTCCCACTTTGATGGACCTCACATTAGTAATTGTATTAACTCCAGGCATTTTATCCATTTTCTTGGGGAAATAAACAGTATGTTCCTTGTCATTCACATTGAAAGTTACTTTTCCTTTATTGCAATCAATAACAGCCCCTGCAGTGTTTAGAAAAGGTCTACCAAGAATAATAGACATATTATCATCTTCAGGCATTTCAAGCACAACAAAGTCAGTCATGATTAAACAATTATTAGCCACCTGAACAGGAACATCCTCACAAATAACAACAGGAACAGCAGTAGATTTATCAGCCATTTGCAAAGATATATCAGTAGGTATCAATTTATCAAGGTAAAGTCTCTTGTAAAGAGAGAAAGGCATCACACTAACTCCTGCTCCCAAATCACATAGAGCAGTTCTAACATAATTATTTTTGATAGAGTAAGGAATGGTTGGTATACCTGGATCACCCAACTTCTTTGGAACCTTGCCATTGAAAGAATAATTAGCAAACATAGTAGATATTTCCTCATTAGGAATTTTCCTTTTGTTAGACACAATATCTTTCATATATTTTGAATAAGGAGGCAATTTAATAGCATCAGTCAAAGGAATTTGTAAGAACAAAGGTTTCATCCATTCACAAAATTTATTATAATGTTCTTGTTCTTTTGTTTTAAGTTTCTTACCAGGGAAAGGCATTTGTTTTTTAACCAAAGGCTCTCTTTCACTACCATGTTTCTTAGCAATAAAATCTTCCTTATTGTACTTCTCATTTTTTATTAAGCTTTTCAAGTTCCTCTTCTAATTCTTCTTTATCAAAATCATCATTATTATCATTGTTATTAGAACTATCATTGTTGTGTTTATTACCACTTTCAGTTTCAGCATCAGAAATAGATATTCTATTAGGATCATTAACAGGTTCAGAGTATTCTACAACAGTTTTATGTTTCTTCTTCTTTTTCTTCGAAGGAGCACTAGGTTCATTAACTCGTTGAGAATCTTGTTCAATTCTTTTAGAATGTCCCTCAGGATATAAAGGATCTTGAGTAGATTTACCACCTCTAATTGTTACTTCACAAACATGTTTTTCTTTAGCTATAGAGGCATTTACTAACAATTCTTTTTGCACTTTAGTAAGTTGATCAATTTGAGTTTGAACCATATGAAAATGTTTAATGAGTATTTTAACATCATTGGAGGTTCTATCAACAACATCATGCAAGTTACTAATAGCTCGAGAATTTTCCATTAAATGATTTTCTATTCTCATATTAAAGTTACTTTGCTTAGCAATAAAAGTATCAAATTCATCTAAGCATTGAGCAGGAGGTTTAGAGTAAGGAATATCTCTATCATCAAACCTTTGGAGAGAGTGTACCTCAATTAATGGTGTAGGAGGGATTGGTTTACATAAGTCTTCTATAGGAGGTAAGTTCTTCACATCTTCAGCTTTAATACCCCTCTCCTTAAGAGATTTCTTGGCCTACTTCATCACTTCATCATTTAATTCAATAATACCCCTCTTCTTCGGTGTTGGTGTAGGTGTTGGAGTAGGTTCAGGAATATCCCAATCATCCTGATTCTTGCACATTTTAGCTAATAATTCCTCAGCTTCTTCGGGAGTCCTATTCCTGAAAACACAACTAGCAAAACTATCCAGGTATGTCCTAGATTTAGCAGTTAGTCCACTAAAAAATATATCAAGTAGATCATTTTTCTCCAAATCATGATTCGGCTGGCCTCTTAATATGGAACAAAAACGTGTCCAAGCCTTAGGCAATTTCTCATCCTCTTCTTGATTAAAATTATAAATTCTTAACAAAGCATCATGTTGAGCACTAGCAGGAAAATATTTCTGAAAGAAAGTATCAAGCAAACCAATGGGACTAGTAATGGAACCAGGAGATAAATTGTTATACCAAGTTTTATCTTCTCCTTTTAACGAGAAAGGAAATATTTTAGTAACAAAGTAAGTGCGTATTTTTATGTCTTCAGAAAACATACCACTTAGATTAGAGAGCTCATTCATTTGTTCTACAGCACTTTCATTTTCAGTTCCACAGAAAGGTTCTCTTTCAACAATAGCTATGTGAGCTAAATCAATAGAGAAATCATAATCTTTATCTTTAATGTTTATAGGAGATGTAGCAAATTTGGCATCAGGAGATAATTTATATCTAAGAGCATGTTTTTCAAAAAGGCTTTTCATAGAACTTGCATCTTTAGTGGCATTAATTTCATCAACAAAATCATCATCAAGCTCCACATACATTTCATCCGGATCATCAATATTATTTATAAACTCAGGTGAATTAACAGGTGTTTCAGCATTTTCATTAGGAATTTCAGCATTTTCAAATTGTTTAGATCTAGCAATTGTAGCATCTAAAAAGGTACCTAATGAACCAGTATCATCAAGAACAGTAGAAGCATCATCATAAGTAATTTCAGATTCAGTAGGAGTAACAGTGCAAGAAACTTGAGGCGGTGTAACAAGCTTACTTAAAACAGACGGTGAATCAAGAGCAGCAGCGGAACTCAGAGTTGTACCTTTTCTCGTAGTGGATGGTATGATGGGAAATTTCTTATCACCAGGTCTTCCCATGATGAATGAATTCCAGAGAGCAATATCACACTCAGGTGAACTTATAAATAAAGCTATGCTCCCCGGCAACGGCGCCAGAAAATAGTCTTGATGACCCACAAGTATAGTGGATCGCAACAGTCTTCGAGGGAAGTAAAACCCAAATTTATTGATTCGACACAAGGGGAGCCAAAGAATATTTATAAGTCTTAACAGCGGAGTTGTCAATTCAGCTGCACCTGTGAATAGACTTGCTCGAGACAGATTATCAGTAGCAACAGTTTTATAGCAGTGACAGTAGGAATATAACAGCAGCAGTAGAATAAAAACAGCAGTGATGATTATAGTAGACAGCAGGATTAAAATACTGTAGGCAAAGGGACGGATGAACGGGCGTTGCATGGATGAGATACTTCATATAATAATCAAGTCATGGGCATTTGCAGATAAATAAGATAAAGCATCCAAGTATTTATTAACCATAGGTATGTGTTCCAATTTAGTTGTGCGTGCTCGCAATGAGAAACTTGCACATCATCTTTTGTCCTACCAGCCCGTTTGCAGCGGGGCGTCAAGGGAAACTACTAGAAATTAAGGTACTCCTTTTAATAAAGTACCGGAGCAAAGCATTAACACTCCGTGAACACATGTGATCCTCACATCACAGCCATTCCCCTCGGCTGTCCCAATTATTGTCACTTTGGGACCTCGGGTTCCGGACAGCAATATGTGTATACAACTCATAGATATGATCTTAAAACAATAATTATCTTCATGATACAATAACATGTTCAGATCTGAAATCATGGCACTCGGGCCCTAGTGTCAAGCATTAAGCATAACAAGTTGCAACAATGACGTAAAACACCGATAACGGATACTAGGCACCATGCCCTAATGATATTAGAGCTATTACATGAACGATCTCATCCAATCCCTACCATCCCCTCAAGCCTACAGCGGTGGATTACTCACACATGGATGGGGGAAACATGGATGGTTGATGGAGAAGTGGTGGCGATGACGATGGCGATGATCTCCTTCTATTCCCCGTCCCGGCGGAGTGCCGGAACAGGAACTTCTGGTCCCCGAATTGAGTTTCGAGGTGGCGGCGGCGCTCCGATAGGTTTCTGGAGAAAAACTCTTCGTGATAGTGTTTTTTAGGTCTGGAGGGGCTAAATAGCCGAGAGGGGGGCGCGAGGGGGTGGCCGAGTCGGCCACACCCCCTCCTCGCGCGGCCAGGGCCCCACGCGCGCGAGCACATGGTGTGGGCGCCCTGCTGGCCGCCTGAACGGACAGATGTCGCCTAGAGGGGGGGGGTGAATAGGCGATTAAAAACTTTTTCCGGGGAGCCGGAATTTCCGGTATAAGTGAGACTCGGAAATTCCGGTCAACCGGAAATTCCGAGTCAAGATGGACCGGAAATTCCGGTATGCTTGATAAAGGCGGAATAAAACTAGTGTTTTACTTTAGCAAGCATACAACCTAAATATACTAGGTTCACCTATGTGCACCAACAACTTATGCTAAGCAATACAAGTAACAAGGTGATAGTAAGATATATATATTGACTTCAAGCACGAAGGCTATCACAATGTAAAGTGCATAAGTAAAGAGCTCGGGTATAGAAGTAACCGAGGCACGCGGAGACGAGGATGTATTCCCGAGTTCCACCCAAAGGGTGTACGTCTCGTTGGAGAGGTGTGCGCAACCACAACAGGTTAGCCGCAACGCCACCAAGGCTCACCTTCTTCTCCTGATGAACTCAACCACAAAAGGTTGCGAGTTCACCTTCCACTATTGATCCCCTTTTGGGCGGAGATCGAATCCCTTACAACAATCTTGAGGCACACACCCACAACTTAATTGGGGGCTCCCAAGTCTTGAGGCACACACCCACAACTTAATTGGGGGCTCTCAAGTGACCACAAAAGGTCTTGGCCACAAAAGGCCGGCCACAAAAGGCGTCTAGGGTCCAATGACCCAAGAGTAACAAGCTCACAAGTAACACCACCACGAATCCTCGTGGAGGGCTCAAACCGATGCAAATGCAATGGCAAGAGCACACGAAGTGCTCAAGTCCTTCACTCTCAAATTCCAACAAAGCAACAAATGCTTATGGGGGAATAAGAGAGGAAGAACACAAGAAACCACAAAGGAGTCAAATCCTTCACTCCCAAATCCCACCAAAAGCAACTAATGCTTATGGGGGGAGAAGAGAGGAAGAACAAAGGAGAAGAACCACAAAGGAACTTCAAGATCTAGATCCACTAGGTTCCCCTCACTTAGAGGAGAGATGGATTGGTAGGATTGTAGATCTAGATCTCCTCTCAACTTTCCCTAAAGAATATGCAAGAATCTATGGAGGGATTGAGAGGGAAGTGAGCTTTCCAAGGTCAACAATGGAGTAGGAGAGAGGGGAAAGTCGTGCTGCCTTGGATGTGCTGAGGAAGAAGAAGGGGAGGGCTATTTATAGCTCTCCAGGAAATATAGCCGTTGGCTGTTTCGAAACTCGGAAATTCCGGTATAAGTGAGACTCGGAAATTCCGGTCAACCGGAAATTCCGAGTCCATGAAATTTCCGAGCTGAAATTCCGGCTGGAGTCAGAACCAAAACCAAACTATTCCTTAGCCGTTTCCGCGAGGCTCTTTGAGGGCAACTCGGAAATTCCGGTATAAGTGAGACTCGGAAATTCCGGTCACCCGGAATATCCGGTCAAAGAAAATCTCCGAGCTAAATTTCCGGTTGGAGTCAGTGCCGAAAACAATTCTTTCCTTAGCCGTTTACGCGAGGCTCTTTGAGGGCAACTCGGAAATTCCGGGTCATCGAAATATCCGACCACAATTTCCGGTTGAGTCCAGCACCTCTTTTCCTTCTTTCCTTAGCCGATTTCTTGGACGAGTTGGGGAACCGGAAATTCCGGTGGAACGAAATATCCGGCCCCAATAATCCGGTTCAGAACAGCCAAACTAAAACCGCTATAACTTTTGCAAATGAACTCCGAATGAGGTGAAACCAACTTTGTTGGAAAGATAGCGACGAGCACAGGGCTACAAAGATAACTTTGTTGGAAATATTGCATCCCATAAATAGAGCAAAGTCACCACACATGGCAAGGTGTGGGACTTTCCTCGCGGTTGAACCGGCAATATTTCCGCCACCGAAAACGCAAGAAGTTTTCCAAAGCAAACCCGTTTTCGATGCGCTTGGGCTTGTCATGAGGAACACGACAAGCACCAACACCCAACATTCAAAACACAACAAGATGAACGAATGAAATCCCGAATTGGATGAGCTAGCGCTTGGCATGAAGATGAACCAAGCTCTAATTCCTCACATGGATAAGAGCCAAATAAGAACCAAGAAATATGATATGCCAACTATGCAAAGGTTTGAGCTCTCCACAAAGATGCGATCAAGTTACTCACTCGAGAGCCCCTCTTGATAGTACGCCTATCTATCCTATAGCCCTATCAAGATCATACCTTTGCCTTGAGCAATCCACTTGAGTTGGATGATGACTGTCTTGATCTCTTCAAGTGGTTCATCTTTCTTGATTGCGCGTCCAAGCACATGCTTGATGAAATACTCCCCCATGCTCACAATGGGAGAGTCTCGCTAAGCTTCGTCTTCGTGTATCCATAGCAAGCTCCAAGCATAGGATCTTTTCGAGAAAGCTTCTCTTGGTCTTGCACAACTCATCTTTTCTTCACTAAGATGATGTCTTGAATCTTCAAGACATACTTGCAATAAGCTTCACTCAACACATGAGCTTCAAGAGTTCAACACATGAACTCCACTATTCTCATGGACACGATCTATAAGATATCTCAATGCAAACATTAGTCCATAGAGATTGTCATTTAATTACCAAAACCACACATGAGGGAAAATGCTCTTTCAATCTCCCCCATTTTGGTAATTGATGACAATCTCTTTTGAGAGGGTTAATAATATGGAATTTAACGAACAAGAGTGGTTGCACTAACATCAAATACTACAAAGGTATGTGATGTTAGTCCATCCACATATATAGTGCAAACTCCCCCATAATTTATGCACGTGTGTATGAACATGAATTCATTGCATATATTGTCAACTATTACCGATGGTGGAGTTTCCACTATATATAAAACCAAGCAACGAATGCAAAGGCAAGAAAGGCAAATATAGCAAAGTACAAAGCCAATTCCATACAACCCTCCAAAACTTCTCCCCCATTGGCAACGATTGCCGAAATGGGCGAAAAGCTTTAGAAGGACAACATAATAAGATCTCCTCCATGATTTATGCATTTCTCATGATATGAGTGAAATCAAATGCACATATCCAATGACGAATAGATGGAGGGGATCAAACTATATTGAGGATCCAAAGATTGCACAAGAAAGATACCAATTGAAATCCACTAGAAGGATAACAATTGCAAAAGAAGGATGCATTCACAAAGAAGCAAGCAATCAAGGGATCCGAACAAAACAATTGAGCACAAGAAGATTTTATGATAAGATCAACAATGTGTTCTAAAAATCAAGAGGGAACTCCCCAAGGTACATGCACAATGAAAGATTTGCATTTCAATATAGTGTGCACAACATGGAATCCTCACTCCCTCCTAGATAATTTTGAACACAGACAAATGTTGAGCAACAAGAGAAAGAAGTGATAAATGAAGACTTGCTCAAACAAGAAAGGATGGGTGTGACATGGAAATACATTTTAGGAGACTAAAACAAGGATGAGCTAAGGCATCACTATAGTCTTTCAAAATATGAGGCACATAGTGCATATCATGTATTTCGCATACAATGCACACCAAAGAGGATACATCACATAGGACCACAAGCTTATTAAGAGGCAATGTGATTCCAATAGAAAAACAAAGCTTGTGCCTTTTAGCGATCACCAAAGAATCAAGAAAGTAATAAAAGGTGATCACTAAAGATTTTGAATACCAATTAAAGACGTAACTACTCTCATGTGTATAAGTTTCTAGGTAGACACTAAGTCAATCAAAGAAACATGCACACACAAAACTAGGTACAAGGTAAAAACATGATATCCAAGAGGAAGTCATAAACACACCGATAAGATTTTTGCTTAAAAGCAAAGCACATAGCTCAAATTAATCTTAAAGGGTATAGATGAACTTCCAACACCAAATTCTCAAAGCATCACAAATACCCACATAGGATAAGTGATAGTTGGGATGCTTCGAGAAAGATAACAAATATCACATAAGGCAAATGATTTTGAGAATTCATCAATATTGCACATGAGAGACTTTGAAGAAGATTTGCTAGATTAACATATTGGGGATCGGTGAATCATGAAAATGATTATATATATTCCCCTTGATGTGTAATCATCCCGGCTTACTCACATTTGCAATGAAGATGTTTTGAAAGGAACTTTGCAAAAACCATATCAAATGCAACTTAGAGATACTCATGCCAAAGAGCAACCTACACAAGGTTTGAGAGCTAGAACTATATGCATGAGTTAGATACTTGTTACCGAGATAGCATTGACGGTGTAGAAGATGAGAGTTCACAATCATCCAAGCTTGGCTCCAAGAAGCACATGGTGAAGACATCTTCTTTAATATGAGACAAGCTTCCAATGCATCTCCCATGTACCTAAAACAAGTCAAGTACACTATGGTACCCAAACTAATTGAGTCCAAAGTAGTTAGACCAACTACAATACATAGGACAAACTCCACATAAATATGTGCATATTGATATGAAATAGAATTTCATGCACATTTTAGCCATTTAGGATTTGATGGAGTTTATCCTATATATTGGATCAAGGAAAGTAAGCATGCCACAAGATATACAAATAGTAATTATGCATGCACAAAACTTTCAAGAACCAAATGAGATACAATTTGGACAAAACACCAATTAAATCAAGAAGCTACACATGAGTGTGGCAAGAGAAAGATTTGTCCACATTATATCAAAGACTCAAATCAACATATGATTGGAGAAACCAATTTGAAAAGATATCAAATGAAAACAAGGTCAAGGCTAAACCAATGAGCATAAGAGATAAATTAAACAAACATGCTCGAAGGTTTATCTCATCCAAGAAGGTAGACTAAGGACCATGGGATGAGATAGCCAACTCCACAAAGAAGAGTAAGGTTCCAACAAATAACCAAGCCCTCTACACTTTTCATGATGGCACAAAGTACCAAGACGAAAAATGTTTGTCTTTCAAAGAGACATGTCATCGGGATCAAATACCAATTGAAGATAACTAATGTTATAAAGCATATAGGATTGCTCCCCCAAGATTCGTGCATTCTTTATGATCTTGTATATGAATACAAAATGCACACAAATGAGATCATCACTCTCCATATACATTGTTAAAACATTAGTCATGTTCAAGAAGAGCAATAAGATACCAAACCAATTTTAAAGAATGGTGTTCTAAAGAGTATAGAGTAGCTTCCCCATGATTAGTGCATTTTTAAGATCTTGTATGTAAATACAAAATGCACACGAGTGGGATCATTACCCTCCATATATCTTTTTGAACACAAAGTTCAAGAAAATCAATAAGATATAGTATCAATTTAAAAGATGATGTTCTACTCAATGTAGGATAGCTCCCCCAAGAATGGTGCATTACTTAGAATTAAGTCTTTGAGTGTAAATGCACAAGAATGGGATCCTTGCTTTTCCTAACTCAAGAAAGCACAACACAAATTATGAGTAGAGCAACAAAAAGATCCAAATGAAGCAAGGATGACAAAAGGGTGGTTAGACCAAAACAAACTTGGCGATAGAATAAGACAATTTATGAACAATAGCCAATGTGAAGATGATCAATGAATTTACCACAAATATAATTATCACTTGTCAAAGACAATGATCGTATGGAGATAGTTCTCGGTGGTACATGACATATATGTATTCAAGATCATATTCACAAAACATAAGCATGTGGCAAAATAAAAGAATTTAAAGTCAAGCTTATCTAGAGATTCTTGATGGCTTCAAATAATCGATGATCATACTAAGCATCAAGAAACTCTCTCACAAACAAGATACCAAAAGATGGGTGAACAAAAAGCATTTAAGCAAATATGGAACTTGTTTGAGTAACATGCCACCTAGGAACAAGATAATCAACAATATCAACTCTAGGTGACACTACCTCACATGTTCACATTTTCTAGGCTTGTAATATGCACATAGCTTATTACTCCCCCATAATGTGATAATCCATTCTTTATAACAAGAGGCAAAAGAAATCCAAGAGATAATTAATGGACATTAGAATTTGAATTTCTCATGAGTAAGACATACCACAAAGAGAGTAGATAACATTGATATATCACCACTAAGTGGCAGTCCTCATGAATACACATTTTAGGATAGTGAGTTACCAAAAGGCACATCACTCCCCCAAAATGGGATAGTCCATTACTATCCTTATAAGAGCCAATTAAGATGAAAGCAAATAGGCAAGAGGCTCAAAACATACATGGTGTGCAAACCAACATACACAAGCTTGATTACTCAACATAAGTAAGTAGAGTGCACATCACATACAAACACAAGTAAGGTACAAAACCAAACACATGCAAGGGTGCAAATAACTTTCAATATATATATATGAATTAAATACAAGTTACCGCAAGGAGGAGCATTGGATATATGCTAAGACAATATAATCCACTTGACTTGACTTGAGATAATATGGATGATGAAGATCCCTTAATTCTTCATGATGTAGTCAAGTCTCCAATGTCCTCCACCAACACCTATTGATCAAGTTTTAGCTTGTTGGCCCCCAACCAAGTTGGGTCCTAAGAGGTTAGTCACAATAGGCTTGGCAACCCAAATGGTTCTTTTCTTGACACCATTTTGAGTACCAACAAATTTGGCAAACACATTGCCAATCTTATCCTTCCTAAGAGAATGAACATGATCAATTATAGTGGGGTTGGATAAGGTACCGTGAGTGCATGAAGAAGCAAAGTGATCCTTCCCCCGACAATTGTAGCAAAGTCGGCTTTTACCTTTCTTCTTGGGAAGGGGAGGTTCTTCAACTTGGGAAGCTTGAGTTTGGACTTGATGTAGCTTCCCTTGTTGCTTCTTGCTAAGAGGCTTCTTCTTCAATGGGCAAGATCTAACATGGTGCCCTTCAACCTTGCACTTGAAGCACACAATCTTGGCCGAATCACTAACTTGTTCTTGGCCCTTCTTCTTGATGAACTTGTGCTTCATCTTGTTCTTGGACTTGTTCTTGTTATTGGAGTTGAATCCAAGTCCACTCTTGTCATGAGGAAGTTGTTGCACTCTCAACATGTTGTCGAGGGTGGACTTCCCTTCATGACACTTCTTCAAGTCTTTCTTCAAAGAAGTGACTTGTGCCTTGAGCTCTTTGAGTTCCTCTACATGGTTAGTTTCAACACCAATACTAGAGGAAGTAGATGCTACATTGTTAGAGCAACAAGGCAAGGAATGTAATTCATCACAAGATTTAGCAATAGTATGTGATGTAGAATTACTAGTACTAGCACATTGCAATAGAGTATTAGAAGTAGAAGTTGTGCTAGTGACCACAAGAGGCTCACAATATTTTACCTTCGTAGTGACCGCCTCATGAGCTAACTTTAGCCTAGCATGGGATGCTAGAAGATCCTCATTAGAGCTTGAAAGCTTTTCATGATTTTCTTCCAATATCCCATACTTGCTAGTTAGCAAATCAAGTTGAGCCCTTAGCTCAACATTCTCCTTCAAAATAGATGCTTCACACAAAGTGGAGTTAGTAGCACAAGCATCATTAATATTAGAAATGGAAGGAGACAACATGACAAGCTCATTATTTAACTTAGCATTTTCTTTACTAAGCACATTACATTTAGCAATAGCATGGTCATGTTCTTTAGTGAGTTTAGCAATTATGGAGTTATGAGACTCCATGATAGTTTCAAGTTGCTCTTGAAGGTGAGCATTAGTTTCTTGTTCATCTTCTAGAGATGATTGAAGAGATACCTTTTCATGGGCATCTTCTCTCTCAATCTCACCTTTTAGCTCAAGAACATCCTCAAGCTCACCTATACGGCTCATAAGAAGGCCAAAGTGTTTCTTGCCAACTCCTTGTAAGTTAGTCATGAAATTATCAAATGCAATAATTTCTTGTTTGATTTCAAGACTAGTATCATCATCATCATCATCATCATCATCATCCTCATCATCATCATGAGATGTATTGGAATTCAAGTTAGGAGATACCTTAGACTCCTTAGCCATAAGGCAAATGAGAGTAGTGGATGAAGATAATGAAGAGTTACTTGAAACACCATTGAGGTCCATGTCTTGTTCCAACAATTGTTGGGATTCCTTTACATTGTTAGCCAAACAAGTACTAGAGGAAATAGAAACATTTTGATCATGGCAACAAGACAAGGAAAGCATATCATCATGAGATTTAGTTAAGCAACTACTACATGATATGCAAGGACTATCAACACTAGCATTTATGACATTAGAAGTGCTAGAGGTGTTTAAGTCAAAAGATAGAGCATTGCAATAAGATGGGTGAGAAGTATAGTCAATAGAGGATTCACCATCAAGAATGCAATTTCTATCACCACTCACCATATCATTACCTTGTGGCAAACCACATGTCGGTGAAGTGGAGGAAGACGTGAGCTCATCACGACCGGATGTGGAAGGAGGACAATCATCCTTGGAAATGTTGGACACCTCATATATATCTTGAAGTTTTGTCCATAATTCATGAGCGCTCCGAAAAGGCATGATTGACGCAAGGACTACATCGCTCAAAGCACATATAAGACCATTAGATGCTAGAGTATCGAGATAAGAGTTTTTCTCATCCTCTAAAGATAATTCTTGTGAATCCTTTGGAGGAGAAAAACCCATATCTACAATACTCTCTAAATTTGAACCCATGTCTCTAAAAAGATTAAGCATGCGAATTTTCCAAACATCATAATTTGTGCCATCGAATCTATAAGTGGGATTGTGCACTAGATCTCCAAACGACATCTTTATCTCTAGGCGGTTAGTCCTAATAATGAGATAACCTGGCTCTGATACCAATTGAACGGACAGATGTCGCCTAGAGGGGGGGGGGGTGAATAGGCGATTAAAAACTTTTTCCGGGGAGCCGGAATTTCCGGTATAAGTGAGACTCGAAAATTCCGGTCAACCGGAAATTCCGAGTCAAGATGGACCGGAAATTCCGGTATGCTTGATAAAGGCGGAATAAAACTAGTGTTTTACTTTAGCAAGCATACAACCTAAATATACTAGGTTCACCTATGTGCACCAACAACTTATGCTAAGCAATACAAGTAACAAGGTGATAGTAAGATATATATATTGACTTCAAGCACGAAGGCTATCACAATGTAAAGTGCATAAGTAAAGAGCTCGGGTATAGAAGTAACCGAGGCACGCGGAGACGAGGATGTATTCCCGAGTTCCACCCAAAGGGTGTACGTCTCGTTGGAGAGGTGTGCGCAACCACAACAGGTTAGCCGCAACGCCACCAAGGCTCACCTTCTTCTCCTGATGAACTCAACCACAAAAGGTTGCGAGTTCACCTTCCACTATTGATCCCCTTTTGGGCGGAGATCGAATCCCTTACAACAATCTTGAGGCACACACCCACAACTTAATTGGGGGCTCCCAAGTCTTGAGGCACACACCCACAACTTAATTGGGGGCTCTCAAGTGACCACAAAAGGTCTTGACCACAAAAGGTCTTGGCCACAAAAGGCCGGCCACAAAAGGCGTCTAGGGTCCAATGACCCAAGAGTAACAAGCTCACAAGTAACACCACCACGAATCCTCGTGGAGGGCTCAAACCGATGCAAATGCAATGGCAAGAGCACACGAAGTGCTCAAGTCCTTCACTCTCAAATTCCAACAAAGCAACAAATGCTTATGGGGGAATAAGAGAGGAAGAACACAAGAAACCACAAAGGAGTCAAATCCTTCACTCCCAAATCCCACCAAAAGCAACTAATGCTTATGGGGGGAGAAGAGAGGAAGAACAAAGGAGAAGAACCACAAAGGAACTTCAAGATCTAGATCCACTAGGTTCCCCTCACTTAGAGGAGAGATGGATTGGTAGGATTGTAGATCTAGATCTCCTCTCAACTTTCCCTAAAGAATATGCAAGAATCTATGGAGGGATTGAGAGGGAAGTGAGCTTTCCAAGGTCAACAATGGAGTAGGAGAGAGGGGAAAGTCGTGCTGCCTTGGATGTGCTGAGGAAGAAGAAGGGGAGGGCTATTTATAGCTCTCCAGGAAATATAGCCGTTGGCTGTTTCGAAACTCGGAAATTCCGGTATAAGTGAGACTCGGAAATTCCGGTCAACCGGAAATTCCGAGTCCATGAAATTTCCGAGCTGAAATTCCGGCTGGAGTCAGAACCAAAACCAAACTATTCCTTAGCCGTTTCCGCGAGGCTCTTTGAGGGCAACTCGGAAATTCCGGTATAAGTGAGACTCGGAAATTCCGGTCACCCGGAATATCCGGTCAAAGAAAATCTCCGAGCTAAATTTCCGGTTGGAGTCAGTGCCGAAAACAATTCTTTCCTTAGCCGTTTACGCGAGGCTCTTTGAGGGCAACTCGGAAATTCCGGGTCATCGAAATATCCGACCACAATTTCCGGTTGAGTCCAGCACCTCTTTTCCTTCTTTCCTTAGCCGATTTCTTGGACGAGTTGGGGAACCGGAAATTCCGGTGGAACGAAATATCCGGCCCCAATAATCCGGTTCAGAACAGCCAAACTAAAACCGCTATAACTTTTGCAAATGAACTCCGAATGAGGTGAAACCAACTTTGTTGGAAAGATAGCGACGAGCACAGGGCTACAAAGATAACTTTGTTGGAAATATTGCATCCCATAAATAGAGCAAAGTCACCACACATGGCAAGGTGTGGGACTTTCCTCGCGGTTGAACCGGCAATATTTCCGCCACCGAAAACGCAAGAAGTTTTCCAAAGCAAACCCGTTTTCGATGCGCTTGGGCTTGTCATGAGGAACACGACAAGCACCAACACCCAACATTCAAAACACAACAAGATGAACGAATGAAATCCCGAATTGGATGAGCTAGCGCTTGGCATGAAGATGAACCAAGCTCTAATTCCTCACATGGATAAGAGCCAAATAAGAACCAAGAAATATGATATGCCAACTATGCAAAGGTTTGAGCTCTCCACAAAGATGCGATCAAGTTACTCACTCGAGAGCCCCTCTTGATAGTACGCCTATCTATCCTATAGCCCTATCAAGATCATACCTTTGCCTTGAGCAATCCACTTGAGTTGGATGATGACTGTCTTGATCTCTTCAAGTGGTTCATCTTTCTTGATTGCGCGTCCAAGCACATGCTTGATGAAATACTCCCCCATGCTCACAATGGGAGAGTCTCGCTAAGCTTCGTCTTCGTGTATCCATAGCAAGCTCCAAGCATAGGATCTTTTCGAGAAAGCTTCTCTTGGTCTTGCACAACTCATCTTTTCTTCACTAAGATGATGTCTTGAATCTTCAAGACATACTTGCAATAAGCTTCACTCAACACATGAGCTTCAAGAGTTCAACACATGAACTCCACTATTCTCATGGACACGATCTATAAGATATCTCAATGCAAACATTAGTCCATAGAGATTGTCATTTAATTACCAAAACCACACATGAGGGAAAATGCTCTTTCAATCTCCCCCATTTTGGTAATTGATGACAATCTCTTTTGAGAGGGTTAATAATATGGAATTTAACGAACAAGAGTGGTTGCACTAACATCAAATACTACAAAGGTATGTGATGTTAGTCCATCCACATATATAGTGCAAACTCCCCCATAATTTATGCACGTGTGTATGAACATGAATTCATTGCATATATTGTCAACTATTACCGATGGTGGAGTTTCCACTATATATAAAACCAAGCAACGAATGCAAAGGCAAGAAAGGCAAATATAGCAAAGTACAAAGCCAATTCCATACAACCCTCCAAAACTTCTCCCCCATTGGCAACGATTGCCGAAATGGGCGAAAAGCTTTAGAAGGACAACATAATAAGATCTCCTCCATGATTTATGCATTTCTCATGATATGAGTGAAATCAAATGCACATATCCAATGACGAATAGATGGAGGGGATCAAACTATATTGAGGATCCAAAGATTGCACAAGAAAGATACCAATTGAAATCCACTAGAAGGATAACAATTGCAAAAGAAGGATGCATTCACAAAGAAGCAAGCAATCAAGGGATCCGAACAAAACAATTGAGCACAAGAAGATTTTATGATAAGATCAACAATGTGTTCTAAAAATCAAGAGGGAACTCCCCAAGGTACATGCACAATGAAAGATTTGCATTTCAATATAGTGTGCACAACATGGAATCCTCACTCCCTCCTAGATAATTTTGAACACAGACAAATGTTGAGCAACAAGAGAAAGAAGTGATAAATGAAGACTTGCTCAAACAAGAAAGGATGGGTGTGACATGGAAATACATTTTAGGAGACTAAAACAAGGATGAGCTAAGGCATCACTATAGTCTTTCAAAATATGAGGCACATAGTGCATATCATGTATTTCGCATACAATGCACACCAAAGAGGATACATCACATAGGACCACAAGCTTATTAAGAGGCAATGTGATTCCAATAGAAAAACAAAGCTTGTGCCTTTTAGCGATCACCAAAGAATCAAGAAAGTAATAAAAGGTGATCACTAAAGATTTTGAATACCAATTAAAGACGTAACTACTCTCATGTGTATAAGTTTCTAGGTAGACACTAAGTCAATCAAAGAAACATGCACACACAAAACTAGGTACAAGGTAAAAACATGATATCCAAGAGGAAGTCATAAACACACCGATAAGATTTTTGCTTAAAAGCAAAGCACATAGCTCAAATTAATCTTAAAGGGTATAGATGAACTTCCAACACCAAATTCTCAAAGCATCACAAATACCCACATAGGATAAGTGATAGTTGGGATGCTTCGAGAAAGATAACAAATATCACATAAGGCAAATGATTTTGAGAATTCATCAATATTGCACATGAGAGACTTTGAAGAAGATTTGCTAGATTAACATATTGGGGATCGGTGAATCATGAAAATGATTATATATATTCCCCTTGATGTGTAATCATCCCGGCTTACTCACATTTGCAATGAAGATGTTTTGAAAGGAACTTTGCAAAAACCATATCAAATGCAACTTAGAGATACTCATGCCAAAGAGCAACCTACACAAGGTTTGAGAGCTAGAACTATATGCATGAGTTAGATACTTGTTACCGAGATAGCATTGACGGTGTAGAAGATGAGAGTTCACAATCATCCAAGCTTGGCTCCAAGAAGCACATGGTGAAGACATCTTCTTTAATATGAGACAAGCTTCCAATGCATCTCCCATGTACCTAAAACAAGTCAAGTACACTATGGTACCCAAACTAATTGAGTCCAAAGTAGTTAGACCAACTACAATACATAGGACAAACTCCACATAAATATGTGCATATTGATATGAAATAGAATTTCATGCACATTTTAGCCATTTAGGATTTGATGGAGTTTATCCTATATATTGGATCAAGGAAAGTAAGCATGCCACAAGATATACAAATAGTAATTATGCATGCACAAAACTTTCAAGAACCAAATGAGATACAATTTGGACAAAACACCAATTAAATCAAGAAGCTACACATGAGTGTGGCAAGAGAAAGATTTGTCCACATTATATCAAAGACTCAAATCAACATATGATTGGAGAAACCAATTTGAAAAGATATCAAATGAAAACAAGGTCAAGGCTAAACCAATGAGCATAAGAGATAAATTAAACAAACATGCTCGAAGGTTTATCTCATCCAAGAAGGTAGACTAAGGACCATGGGATGAGATAGCCAACTCCACAAAGAAGAGTAAGGTTCCAACAAATAACCAAGCCCTCTACACTTTTCATGATGGCACAAAGTACCAAGACGAAAAATGTTTGTCTTTCAAAGAGACATGTCATCGGGATCAAATACCAATTGAAGATAACTAATGTTATAAAGCATATAGGATTGCTCCCCCAAGATTCGTGCATTCTTTATGATCTTGTATATGAATACAAAATGCACACAAATGAGATCATCACTCTCCATATACATTGTTAAAACATTAGTCATGTTCAAGAAGAGCAATAAGATACCAAACCAATTTTAAAGAATGGTGTTCTAAAGAGTATAGAGTAGCTTCCCCATGATTAGTGCATTTTTAAGATCTTGTATGTAAATACAAAATGCACACGAGTGGGATCATTACCCTCCATATATCTTTTTGAACACAAAGTTCAAGAAAATCAATAAGATATAGTATCAATTTAAAAGATGATGTTCTACTCAATGTAGGATAGCTCCCCCAAGAATGGTGCATTACTTAGAATTAAGTCTTTGAGTGTAAATGCACAAGAATGGGATCCTTGCTTTTCCTAACTCAAGAAAGCACAACACAAATTATGAGTAGAGCAACAAAAAGATCCAAATGAAGCAAGGATGACAAAAGGGTGGTTAGACCAAAACAAACTTGGCGATAGAATAAGACAATTTATGAACAATAGCCAATGTGAAGATGATCAATGAATTTACCACAAATATAATTATCACTTGTCAAAGACAATGATCGTATGGAGATAGTTCTCGGTGGTACATGACATATATGTATTCAAGATCATATTCACAAAACATAAGCATGTGGCAAAATAAAAGAATTTAAAGTCAAGCTTATCTAGAGATTCTTGATGGCTTCAAATAATCGATGATCATACTAAGCATCAAGAAACTCTCTCACAAACAAGATACCAAAAGATGGGTGAACAAAAAGCATTTAAGCAAATATGGAACTTGTTTGAGTAACATGCCACCTAGGAACAAGATAATCAACAATATCAACTCTAGGTGACACTACCTCACATGTTCACATTTTCTAGGCTTGTAATATGCACATAGCTTATTACTCCCCCATAATGTGATAATCCATTCTTTATAACAAGAGGCAAAAGAAATCCAAGAGATAATTAATGGACATTAGAATTTGAATTTCTCATGAGTAAGACATACCACAAAGAGAGTAGATAACATTGATATATCACCACTAAGTGGCAGTCCTCATGAATACACATTTTAGGATAGTGAGTTACCAAAAGGCACATCACTCCCCCAAAATGGGATAGTCCATTACTATCCTTATAAGAGCCAATTAAGATGAAAGCAAATAGGCAAGAGGCTCAAAACATACATGGTGTGCAAACCAACATACACAAGCTTGATTACTCAACATAAGTAAGTAGAGTGCACATCACATACAAACACAAGTAAGGTACAAAACCAAACACATGCAAGGGTGCAAATAACTTTCAATATATATATATGAATTAAATACAAGTTACCGCAAGGAGGAGCATTGGATATATGCTAAGACAATATAATCCACTTGACTTGACTTGAGATAATATGGATGATGAAGATCCCTTAATTCTTCATGATGTAGTCAAGTCTCCAATGTCCTCCACCAACACCTATTGATCAAGTTTTAGCTTGTTGGCCCCCAACCAAGTTGGGTCCTAAGAGGTTAGTCACAATAGGCTTGGCAACCCAAATGGTTCTTTTCTTGACACCATTTTGAGTACCAACAAATTTGGCAAACACATTGCCAATCTTATCCTTCCTAAGAGAATGAACATGATCAATTATAGTGGGGTTGGATAAGGTACCGTGAGTGCATGAAGAAGCAAAGTGATCCTTCCCCCGACAATTGTAGCAAAGTCGGCTTTTACCTTTCTTCTTGGGAAGGGGAGGTTCTTCAACTTGGGAAGCTTGAGTTTGGACTTGATGTAGCTTCCCTTGTTGCTTCTTGCTAAGAGGCTTCTTCTTCAATGGGCAAGATCTAACATGGTGCCCTTCAACCTTGCACTTGAAGCACACAATCTTGGCCGAATCACTAACTTGTTCTTGGCCCTTCTTCTTGATGAACTTGTGCTTCATCTTGTTCTTGGACTTGTTCTTGTTATTGGAGTTGAATCCAAGTCCACTCTTGTCATGAGGAAGTTGTTGCACTCTCAACATGTTGTCGAGGGTGGACTTCCCTTCATGACACTTCTTCAAGTCTTTCTTCAAAGAAGTGACTTGTGCCTTGAGCTCTTTGAGTTCCTCTACATGGTTAGTTTCAACACCAATACTAGAGGAAGTAGATGCTACATTGTTAGAGCAACAAGGCAAGGAATGTAATTCATCACAAGATTTAGCAATAGTATGTGATGTAGAATTACTAGTACTAGCACATTGCAATAGAGTATTAGAAGTAGAAGTTGTGCTAGTGACCACAAGAGGCTCACAATATTTTACCTTCGTAGTGACCGCCTCATGAGCTAACTTTAGCCTAGCATGGGATGCTAGAAGATCCTCATTAGAGCTTGAAAGCTTTTCATGATTTTCTTCCAATATCCCATACTTGCTAGTTAGCAAATCAAGTTGAGCCCTTAGCTCAACATTCTCCTTCAAAATAGATGCTTCACACAAAGTGGAGTTAGTAGCACAAGCATCATTAATATTAGAAATGGAAGGAGACAACATGACAAGCTCATTATTTAACTTAGCATTTTCTTTACTAAGCACATTACATTTAGCAATAGCATGGTCATGTTCTTTAGTGAGTTTAGCAATTATGGAGTTATGAGACTCCATGATAGTTTCAAGTTGCTCTTGAAGGTGAGCATTAGTTTCTTGTTCATCTTCTAGAGATGATTGAAGAGATACCTTTTCATGGGCATCTTCTCTCTCAATCTCACCTTTTAGCTCAAGAACATCCTCAAGCTCACCTATACGGCTCATAAGAAGGCCAAAGTGTTTCTTGCCAACTCCTTGTAAGTTAGTCATGAAATTATCAAATGCAATAATTTCTTGTTTGATTTCAAGACTAGTATCATCATCATCATCATCATCATCATCATCCTCATCATCATCATGAGATGTATTGGAATTCAAGTTAGGAGATACCTTAGACTCCTTAGCCATAAGGCAAATGAGAGTAGTGGATGAAGATAATGAAGAGTTACTTGAAACACCATTGAGGTCCATGTCTTGTTCCAACAATTGTTGGGATTCCTTTACATTGTTAGCCAAACAAGTACTAGAGGAAATAGAAACATTTTGATCATGGCAACAAGACAAGGAAAGCATATCATCATGAGATTTAGTTAAGCAACTACTACATGATATGCAAGGACTATCAACACTAGCATTTATGACATTAGAAGTGCTAGAGGTGTTTAAGTCAAAAGATAGAGCATTGCAATAAGATGGGTGAGAAGTATAGTCAATAGAGGATTCACCATCAAGAATGCAATTTCTATCACCACTCACCATATCATTACCTTGTGGCAAACCACATGTCGGTGAAGTGGAGGAAGACGTGAGCTCATCACGACCGGATGTGGAAGGAGGACAATCATCCTTGGAAATGTTGGACACCTCATATATATCTTGAAGTTTTGTCCATAATTCATGAGCGCTCCGAAAAGGCATGATTGACGCAAGGACTACATCGCTCAAAGCACATATAAGACCATTAGATGCTAGAGTATCGAGATAAGAGTTTTTCTCATCCTCTAAAGATAATTCTTGTGAATCCTTTGGAGGAGAAAAACCCATATCTACAATACTCTCTAAATTTGAACCCATGTCTCTAAAAAGATTAAGCATGCGAATTTTCCAAACATCATAATTTGTGCCATCGAATCTATAAGTGGGATTGTGCACTAGATCTCCAAACGACATCTTTATCTCTAGGCGGTTAGTCCTAATAATGAGATAACCTGGCTCTGATACCAATTGAACGGACAGATGTCGCCTAGAGGGGGGGGTGAATAGGCGATTAAAAACTTTTTCCGGGGAGCCGGAATTTCCGGTATAAGTGAGACTCGGAAATTCCGGTCAACCGGAAATTCCGAGTCAAGATGGACCGGAAATTCCGGTATGCTTGATAAAGGCGGAATAAAACTAGTGTTTTACTTTAGCAAGCATACAACCTAAATATACTAGGTTCACCTATGTGCACCAACAACTTATGCTAAGCAATACAAGTAACAAGGTGATAGTAAGATATATATATTGACTTCAAGCACGAAGGCTATCACAATGTAAAGTGCATAAGTAAAGAGCTCGGGTATAGAAGTAACCGAGGCACGCGGAGACGAGGATGTATTCCCGAGTTCCACCCAAAGGGTGTACGTCTCGTTGGAGAGGTGTGCGCAACCACAACAGGTTAGCCGCAACGCCACCAAGGCTCACCTTCTTCTCCTGATGAACTCAACCACAAAAGGTTGCGAGTTCACCTTCCACTATTGATCCCCTTTTGGGCGGAGATCGAATCCCTTACAACAATCTTGAGGCACACACCCACAACTTAATTGGGGGCTCCCAAGTCTTGAGGCACACACCCACAACTTAATTGGGGGCTCTCAAGTGACCACAAAAGGTCTTGACCACAAAAGGTCTTGGCCACAAAAGGCCGGCCACAAAAGGCGTCTAGGGTCCAATGACCCAAGAGTAACAAGCTCACAAGTAACACCACCACGAATCCTCGTGGAGGGCTCAAACCGATGCAAATGCAATGGCAAGAGCACACGAAGTGCTCAAGTCCTTCACTCTCAAATTCCAACAAAGCAACAAATGCTTATGGGGGAATAAGAGAGGAAGAACACAAGAAACCACAAAGGAGTCAAATCCTTCACTCCCAAATCCCACCAAAAGCAACTAATGCTTATGGGGGGAGAAGAGAGGAAGAACAAAGGAGAAGAACCACAAAGGAACTTCAAGATCTAGATCCACTAGGTTCCCCTCACTTAGAGGAGAGATGGATTGGTAGGATTGTAGATCTAGATCTCCTCTCAACTTTCCCTAAAGAATATGCAAGAATCTATGGAGGGATTGAGAGGGAAGTGAGCTTTCCAAGGTCAACAATGGAGTAGGAGAGAGGGGAAAGTCGTGCTGCCTTGGATGTGCTGAGGAAGAAGAAGGGGAGGGCTATTTATAGCTCTCCAGGAAATATAGCCGTTGGCTGTTTCGAAACTCGGAAATTCCGGTATAAGTGAGACTCGGAAATTCCGGTCACCGGAAATTCCGAGTCCATGAAATTTCCGAGCTGAAATTCCGGCTGGAGTCAGAACCAAAACCAAACTATTCCTTAGCCGTTTCCGCGAGGCTCTTTGAGGGCAACTCGGAAATTCCGGTATAAGTGAGACTCGGAAATTCCGGTCACCCGGAATATCCGGTCAAAGAAAATCTCCGAGCTAAATTTCCGGTTGGAGTCAGTGCCGAAAACAATTCTTTCCTTAGCCGTTTACGCGAGGCTCTTTGAGGGCAACTCGGAAATTCCGGGTCATCGAAATATCCGACCACAATTTCCGGTTGAGTCCAGCACCTCTTTTCCTTCTTTCCTTAGCCGATTTCTTGGACGAGTTGGGGAACCGGAAATTCCGGTGGAACGAAATATCCGGCCCCAATAATCCGGTTCAGAACAGCCAAACTAAAACCGCTATAACTTTTGCAAATGAACTCCGAATGAGGTGAAACCAACTTTGTTGGAAAGATAGCGACGAGCACAGGGCTACAAAGATAACTTTGTTGGAAATATTGCATCCCATAAATAGAGCAAAGTCACCACACATGGCAAGGTGTGGGACTTTCCTCGCGGTTGAACCGGCAATATTTCCGCCACCGAAAACGCAAGAAGTTTTCCAAAGCAAACCCGTTTTCGATGCGCTTGGGCTTGTCATGAGGAACACGACAAGCACCAACACCCAACATTCAAAACACAACAAGATGAACGAATGAAATCCCGAATTGGATGAGCTAGCGCTTGGCATGAAGATGAACCAAGCTCTAATTCCTCACATGGATAAGAGCCAAATAAGAACCAAGAAATATGATATGCCAACTATGCAAAGGTTTGAGCTCTCCACAAAGATGCGATCAAGTTACTCACTCGAGAGCCCCTCTTGATAGTACGCCTATCTATCCTATAGCCCTATCAAGATCATACCTTTGCCTTGAGCAATCCACTTGAGTTGGATGATGACTGTCTTGATCTCTTCAAGTGGTTCATCTTTCTTGATTGCGCGTCCAAGCACATGCTTGATGAAATACTCCCCCATGCTCACAATGGGAGAGTCTCGCTAAGCTTCGTCTTCGTGTATCCATAGCAAGCTCCAAGCATAGGATCTTTTCGAGAAAGCTTCTCTTGGTCTTGCACAACTCATCTTTTCTTCACTAAGATGATGTCTTGAATCTTCAAGACATACTTGCAATAAGCTTCACTCAACACATGAGCTTCAAGAGTTCAACACATGAACTCCACTATTCTCATGGACACGATCTATAAGATATCTCAATGCAAACATTAGTCCATAGAGATTGTCATTTAATTACCAAAACCACACATGAGGGAAAATGCTCTTTCAATCTCCCCCATTTTGGTAATTGATGACAATCTCTTTTGAGAGGGTTAATAATATGGAATTTAACGAACAAGAGTGGTTGCACTAACATCAAATACTACAAAGGTATGTGATGTTAGTCCATCCACATATATAGTGCAAACTCCCCCATAATTTATGCACGTGTGTATGAACATGAATTCATTGCATATATTGTCAACTATTACCGATGGTGGAGTTTCCACTATATATAAAACCAAGCAACGAATGCAAAGGCAAGAAAGGCAAATATAGCAAAGTACAAAGCCAATTCCATACAACCCTCCAAAACTTCTCCCCCATTGGCAACGATTGCCGAAATGGGCGAAAAGCTTTAGAAGGACAACATAATAAGATCTCCTCCATGATTTATGCATTTCTCATGATATGAGTGAAATCAAATGCACATATCCAATGACGAATAGATGGAGGGGATCAAACTATATTGAGGATCCAAAGATTGCACAAGAAAGATACCAATTGAAATCCACTAGAAGGATAACAATTGCAAAAGAAGGATGCATTCACAAAGAAGCAAGCAATCAAGGGATCCGAACAAAACAATTGAGCACAAGAAGATTTTATGATAAGATCAACAATGTGTTCTAAAAATCAAGAGGGAACTCCCCAAGGTACATGCACAATGAAAGATTTGCATTTCAATATAGTGTGCACAACATGGAATCCTCACTCCCTCCTAGATAATTTTGAACACAGACAAATGTTGAGCAACAAGAGAAAGAAGTGATAAATGAAGACTTGCTCAAACAAGAAAGGATGGGTGTGACATGGAAATACATTTTAGGAGACTAAAACAAGGATGAGCTAAGGCATCACTATAGTCTTTCAAAATATGAGGCACATAGTGCATATCATGTATTTCGCATACAATGCACACCAAAGAGGATACATCACATAGGACCACAAGCTTATTAAGAGGCAATGTGATTCCAATAGAAAAACAAAGCTTGTGCCTTTTAGCGATCACCAAAGAATCAAGAAAGTAATAAAAGGTGATCACTAAAGATTTTGAATACCAATTAAAGACGTAACTACTCTCATGTGTATAAGTTTCTAGGTAGACACTAAGTCAATCAAAGAAACATGCACACACAAAACTAGGTACAAGGTAAAAACATGATATCCAAGAGGAAGTCATAAACACACCGATAAGATTTTTGCTTAAAAGCAAAGCACATAGCTCAAATTAATCTTAAAGGGTATAGATGAACTTCCAACACCAAATTCTCAAAGCATCACAAATACCCACATAGGATAAGTGATAGTTGGGATGCTTCGAGAAAGATAACAAATATCACATAAGGCAAATGATTTTGAGAATTCATCAATATTGCACATGAGAGACTTTGAAGAAGATTTGCTAGATTAACATATTGGGGATCGGTGAATCATGAAAATGATTATATATATTCCCCTTGATGTGTAATCATCCCGGCTTACTCACATTTGCAATGAAGATGTTTTGAAAGGAACTTTGCAAAAACCATATCAAATGCAACTTAGAGATACTCATGCCAAAGAGCAACCTACACAAGGTTTGAGAGCTAGAACTATATGCATGAGTTAGATACTTGTTACCGAGATAGCATTGACGGTGTAGAAGATGAGAGTTCACAATCATCCAAGCTTGGCTCCAAGAAGCACATGGTGAAGACATCTTCTTTAATATGAGACAAGCTTCCAATGCATCTCCCATGTACCTAAAACAAGTCAAGTACACTATGGTACCCAAACTAATTGAGTCCAAAGTAGTTAGACCAACTACAATACATAGGACAAACTCCACATAAATATGTGCATATTGATATGAAATAGAATTTCATGCACATTTTAGCCATTTAGGATTTGATGGAGTTTATCCTATATATTGGATCAAGGAAAGTAAGCATGCCACAAGATATACAAATAGTAATTATGCATGCACAAAACTTTCAAGAACCAAATGAGATACAATTTGGACAAAACACCAATTAAATCAAGAAGCTACACATGAGTGTGGCAAGAGAAAGATTTGTCCACATTATATCAAAGACTCAAATCAACATATGATTGGAGAAACCAATTTGAAAAGATATCAAATGAAAACAAGGTCAAGGCTAAACCAATGAGCATAAGAGATAAATTAAACAAACATGCTCGAAGGTTTATCTCATCCAAGAAGGTAGACTAAGGACCATGGGATGAGATAGCCAACTCCACAAAGAAGAGTAAGGTTCCAACAAATAACCAAGCCCTCTACACTTTTCATGATGGCACAAAGTACCAAGACGAAAAATGTTTGTCTTTCAAAGAGACATGTCATCGGGATCAAATACCAATTGAAGATAACTAATGTTATAAAGCATATAGGATTGCTCCCCCAAGATTCGTGCATTCTTTATGATCTTGTATATGAATACAAAATGCACACAAATGAGATCATCACTCTCCATATACATTGTTAAAACATTAGTCATGTTCAAGAAGAGCAATAAGATACCAAACCAATTTTAAAGAATGGTGTTCTAAAGAGTATAGAGTAGCTTCCCCATGATTAGTGCATTTTTAAGATCTTGTATGTAAATACAAAATGCACACGAGTGGGATCATTACCCTCCATATATCTTTTTGAACACAAAGTTCAAGAAAATCAATAAGATATAGTATCAATTTAAAAGATGATGTTCTACTCAATGTAGGATAGCTCCCCCAAGAATGGTGCATTACTTAGAATTAAGTCTTTGAGTGTAAATGCACAAGAATGGGATCCTTGCTTTTCCTAACTCAAGAAAGCACAACACAAATTATGAGTAGAGCAACAAAAAGATCCAAATGAAGCAAGGATGACAAAAGGGTGGTTAGACCAAAACAAACTTGGCGATAGAATAAGACAATTTATGAACAATAGCCAATGTGAAGATGATCAATGAATTTACCACAAATATAATTATCACTTGTCAAAGACAATGATCGTATGGAGATAGTTCTCAGTGGTACATGACATATATGTATTCAAGATCATATTCACAAAACATAAGCATGTGGCAAAATAAAAGAATTTAAAGTCAAGCTTATCTAGAGATTCTTGATGGCTTCAAATAATCGATGATCATACTAAGCATCAAGAAACTCTCTCACAAACAAGATACCAAAAGATGGGTGAACAAAAAGCATTTAAGCAAATATGGAACTTGTTTGAGTAACATGCCACCTAGGAACAAGATAATCAACAATATCAACTCTAGGTGACACTACCTCACATGTTCACATTTTCTAGGCTTGTAATATGCACATAGCTTATTACTCCCCCGTAATGTGATAATCCATTCTTTATAACAAGAGGCAAAAGAAATCCAAGAGATAATTAATGGACATTAGAATTTGAATTTCTCATGAGTAAGACATACCACAAAGAGAGTAGATAACATTGATATATCACCACTAAGTGGCAGTCCTCATGAATACACATTTTAGGATAGTGAGTTACCAAAAGGCACATCACTCCCCCAAAATGGGATAGTCCATTACTATCCTTATAAGAGCCAATTAAGATGAAAGCAAATAGGCAAGAGGCTCAAAACATACATGGTGTGCAAACCAACATACACAAGCTTGATTACTCAACATAAGTAAGTAGAGTGCACATCACATACAAACACAAGTAAGGTACAAAACCAAACACATGCAAGGGTGCAAATAACTTTCAATATATATATATGAATTAAATACAAGTTACCGCAAGGAGGAGCATTGGATATATGCTAAGACAATATAATCCACTTGACTTGACTTGAGATAATATGGATGATGAAGATCCCTTAATTCTTCATGATGTAGTCAAGTCTCCAATGTCCTCCACCAACACCTATTGATCAAGTTTTAGCTTGTTGGCCCCCAACCAAGTTGGGTCCTAAGAGGTTAGTCACAATAGGCTTGGCAACCCAAATGGTTCTTTTCTTGACACCATTTTGAGTACCAACAAATTTGGCAAACACATTGCCAATCTTATCCTTCCTAAGAGAATGAACATGATCAATTATAGTGGGGTTGGATAAGGTACCGTGAGTGCATGAAGAAGCAAAGTGATCCTTCCCCCGACAATTGTAGCAAAGTCGGCTTTTACCTTTCTTCTTGGGAAGGGGAGGTTCTTCAACTTGGGAAGCTTGAGTTTGGACTTGATGTAGCTTCCCTTGTTGCTTCTTGCTAAGAGGCTTCTTCTTCAATGGGCAAGATCTAACATGGTGCCCTTCAACCTTGCACTTGAAGCACACAATCTTGGCCGAATCACTAACTTGTTCTTGGCCCTTCTTCTTGATGAACTTGTGCTTCATCTTGTTCTTGGACTTGTTCTTGTTATTGGAGTTGAATCCAAGTCCACTCTTGTCATGAGGAAGTTGTTGCACTCTCAACATGTTGTCGAGGGTGGACTTCCCTTCATGACACTTCTTCAAGTCTTTCTTCAAAGAAGTGACTTGTGCCTTGAGCTCTTTGAGTTCCTCTACATGGTTAGTTTCAACACCAATACTAGAGGAAGTAGATGCTACATTGTTAGAGCAACAAGGCAAGGAATGTAATTCATCACAAGATTTAGCAATAGTATGTGATGTAGAATTACTAGTACTAGCACATTGCAATAGAGTATTAGAAGTAGAAGTTGTGCTAGTGACCACAAGAGGCTCACAATATTTTACCTTCGTAGTGACCGCCTCATGAGCTAACTTTAGCCTAGCATGGGATGCTAGAAGATCCTCATTAGAGCTTGAAAGCTTTTCATGATTTTCTTCCAATATCCCATACTTGCTAGTTAGCAAATCAAGTTGAGCCCTTAGCTCAACATTCTCCTTCAAAATAGATGCTTCACACAAAGTGGAGTTAGTAGCACAAGCATCATTAATATTAGAAATGGAAGGAGACAACATGACAAGCTCATTATTTAACTTAGCATTTTCTTTACTAAGCACATTACATTTAGCAATAGCATGGTCATGTTCTTTAGTGAGTTTAGTAATTATGGAGTTATGAGACTCCATGATAGTTTCAAGTTGCTCTTGAAGGTGAGCATTAGTTTCTTGTTCATCTTCTAGAGATGATTGAAGAGATACCTTTTCATGGGCATCTTCTCTCTCAATCTCACCTTTTAGCTCAAGAACATCCTCAAGCTCACCTATACGGCTCATAAGAAGGCCAAAGTGTTTCTTGCCAACTCCTTGTAAGTTAGTCATGAAATTATCAAATGCAATAATTTCTTGTTTGATTTCAAGACTAGTATCATCATCATCATCATCATCATCATCATCCTCATCATCATCATGAGATGTATTGGAATTCAAGTTAGGAGATACCTTAGACTCCTTAGCCATAAGGCAAATGAGAGTAGTGGATGAAGATAATGAAGAGTTACTTGAAACACCATTGAGGTCCATGTCTTGTTCCAACAATTGTTGGGATTCCTTTACATTGTTAGCCAAACAAGTACTAGAGGAAATAGAAACATTTTGATCATGGCAACAAGACAAGGAAAGCATATCATCATGAGATTTAGTTAAGCAACTACTACATGATATGCAAGGACTATCAACACTAGCATTTATGACATTAGAAGTGCTAGAGGTGTTTAAGTCAAAAGATAGAGCATTGCAATAAGATGGGTGAGAAGTATAGTCAATAGAGGATTCACCATCAAGAATGCAATTTCTATCACCACTCACCATATCATTACCTTGTGGCAAACCACATGTCGGTGAAGTGGAGGAAGACGTGAGCTCATCACGACCGGATGTGGAAGGAAGACAATCATCCTTGGAAATGTTGGACACCTCATATATATCTTGAAGTTTTGTCCATAATTCATGAGCGCTCCGAAAAGGCATGATTGACGCAAGGACTACATCGCTCAAAGCACATATAAGACCATTAGATGCTAGAGTATCGAGATAAGAGTTTTTCTCATCCTCTAAAGATAATTCTTGTGAATCCTTTGGAGGAGAAAAACCCATATCTACAATACTCTCTAAATTTGAACCCATGTCTCTAAAAAGATTAAGCATGCGAATTTTCCAAACATCATAATTTGTGCCATCGAATCTATATGTGGGATTGTGCACTAGATCTCCAAACGACATCTTTATCTCTAGGCGGTTAGTCCTAATAATGAGATAACCTGGCTCTGATACCAATTGAACGGACAGATGTCGCCTAGAGGGGGGGGTGAATAGGCGATTAAAAACTTTTTCCGGGGAGCCGGAATTTCCGGTATAAGTGAGACTCGGAAATTCCGGTCAACCGGAAATTCCGAGTCAAGATGGACCGGAAATTCCGGTATGCTTGATAAAGGCGGAATAAAACTAGTGTTTTACTTTAGCAAGCATACAACCTAAATATACTAGGTTCACCTATGTGCACCAACAACTTATGCTAAGCAATACAAGTAACAAGGTGATAGTAAGATATATATATTGACTTCAAGCACGAAGGCTATCACAATGTAAAGTGCATAAGTAAAGAGCTCGGGTATAGAAGTAACCGAGGCACGCGGAGACGAGGATGTATTCCCGAGTTCCACCCAAAGGGTGTACGTCTCGTTGGAGAGGTGTGCGCAACCACAACAGGTTAGCCGCAACGCCACCAAGGCTCACCTTCTTCTCCTGATGAACTCAACCACAAAAGGTTGCGAGTTCACCTTCCACTATTGATCCCCTTTTGGGCGGAGATCGAATCCCTTACAACAATCTTGAGGCACACACCCACAACTTAATTGGGGGCTCCCAAGTCTTGAGGCACACACCCACAACTTAATTGGGGGCTCTCAAGTGACCACAAAAGGTCTTGACCACAAAAGGTCTTGGCCACAAAAGGCCGGCCACAAAAGGCGTCTAGGGTCCAATGACCCAAGAGTAACAAGCTCACAAGTAACACCACCACGAATCCTCGTGGAGGGCTCAAACCGATGCAAATGCAATGGCAAGAGCACACGAAGTGCTCAAGTCCTTCACTCTCAAATTCCAACAAAGCAACAAATGCTTATGGGGGAATAAGAGAGGAAGAACACAAGAAACCACAAAGGAGTCAAATCCTTCACTCCCAAATCCCACCAAAAGCAACTAATGCTTATGGGGGGAGAAGAGAGGAAGAACAAAGGAGAAGAACCACAAAGGAACTTCAAGATCTAGATCCACTAGGTTCCCCTCACTTAGAGGAGAGATGGATTGGTAGGATTGTAGATCTAGATCTCCTCTCAACTTTCCCTAAAGAATATGCAAGAATCTATGGAGGGATTGAGAGGGAAGTGAGCTTTCCAAGGTCAACAATGGAGTAGGAGAGAGGGGAAAGTCGTGCTGCCTTGGATGTGCTGAGGAAGAAGAAGGGGAGGGCTATTTATAGCTCTCCAGGAAATATAGCCGTTGGCTGTTTCGAAACTCGGAAATTCCGGTATAAGTGAGACTCGGAAATTCCGGTCAACCGGAAATTCCGAGTCCATGAAATTTCCGAGCTGAAATTCCGGCTGGAGTCAGAACCAAAACCAAACTATTCCTTAGCCGTTTCCGCGAGGCTCTTTGAGGGCAACTCGGAAATTCCGGTATAAGTGAGACTCGGAAATTCCGGTCACCCGGAATATCCGGTCAAAGAAAATCTCCGAGCTAAATTTCCGGTTGGAGTCAGTGCCGAAAACAATTCTTTCCTTAGCCGTTTACGCGAGGCTCTTTGAGGGCAACTCGGAAATTCCGGGTCATCGAAATATCCGACCACAATTTCCGGTTGAGTCCAGCACCTCTTTTCCTTCTTTCCTTAGCCGATTTCTTGGACGAGTTGGGGAACCGGAAATTCCGGTGGAACGAAATATCCGGCCCCAATAATCCGGTTCAGAACAGCCAAACTAAAACCGCTATAACTTTTGCAAATGAACTCCGAATGAGGTGAAACCAACTTTGTTGGAAAGATAGCGACGAGCACAGGGCTACAAAGATAACTTTGTTGGAAATATTGCATCCCATAAATAGAGCAAAGTCACCACACATGGCAAGGTGTGGGACTTTCCTCGCGGTTGAACCGGCAATATTTCCGCCACCGAAAACGCAAGAAGTTTTCCAAAGCAAACCCGTTTTCGATGCGCTTGGGCTTGTCATGAGGAACACGACAAGCACCAACACCCAACATTCAAAACACAACAAGATGAACGAATGAAATCCCGAATTGGATGAGCTAGCGCTTGGCATGAAGATGAACCAAGCTCTAATTCCTCACATGGATAAGAGCCAAATAAGAACCAAGAAATATGATATGCCAACTATGCAAAGGTTTGAGCTCTCCACAAAGATGCGATCAAGTTACTCACTCGAGAGCCCCTCTTGATAGTACGCCTATCTATCCTATAGCCCTATCAAGATCATACCTTTGCCTTGAGCAATCCACTTGAGTTGGATGATGACTGTCTTGATCTCTTCAAGTGGTTCATCTTTCTTGATTGCGCGTCCAAGCACATGCTTGATGAAATACTCCCCCATGCTCACAATGGGAGAGTCTCGCTAAGCTTCGTCTTCGTGTATCCATAGCAAGCTCCAAGCATAGGATCTTTTCGAGAAAGCTTCTCTTGGTCTTGCACAACTCATCTTTTCTTCACTAAGATGATGTCTTGAATCTTCAAGACATACTTGCAATAAGCTTCACTCAACACATGAGCTTCAAGAGTTCAACACATGAACTCCACTATTCTCATGGACACGATCTATAAGATATCTCAATGCAAACATTAGTCCATAGAGATTGTCATTTAATTACCAAAACCACACATGAGGGAAAATGCTCTTTCACCGCCCCCTTCTCGTCTTCTGGCTCCGGGAGTCTTCGGGCAAAATAGGCACTTTTATGATTTTTCTGGTATTTTTCCTAAAAGTTGATTTCCTGCACAAAAATGAGACACCAGGGCAATTCTGCTGAAAACAACGTTAGTCCGTGTTAGTTGCATTCAAAACACACAAAGTAGAGGTAAAACAATAATAAAAGTGTTCGGGAAAGTAGATACGTTTTGGACGTATCACACCACTAGGAGAAGAATGCCTCAGATCTCGCTGCTTCTTATGACAATCAGACTCTGGGTGACCTGGATTGGAGCAGTAGCCACAGAAGGTGTGGGGGCGAGGCCGACTCGCTCCTACGAAAGGAGGGCGGCTTACCCCACCTGAAGGCGTGGGTAGGAGTGCTGGAGCAGCGGAGGCGGCAGGAGCTCGAGCCGCGAGCACAGTGGGTACAACAAGCAATCCAGCAGAACGGAGGCGTGTCTTCTCAGCACGAAGCTCTGCAAGGACCTCTGAGATAGGAACACGCCCACGAGCAAGTAAGACAGCCCGCCGAGGCTCAAACTCTGTACGGAGGCGTGACAAGAACTCATGAACACGCTGAAACTCCAAGTCTGATCTCACAGTCTGTCAGCAACGACAAGTATCACAAACAATAGTCCGGAGAGAATCAAGTTGACGCCAGATGGTAGAGCACTGCATATAGAACTCATCAACAGTAGAGTCACCGTGCTGAAGAGCATGCTCCTGGCGGGCCACAGATAGATAGAGAGCATCACCAGACGGCTGATAGCGCTGACAAAGGTACAAACGCATCGCAGCAGCGGAGTCGAGCCCCATAAACTCAGAAGCAAACTGAGGCTGAACACTAGAAGTGAGAACGGCAGTAGCCCGAGCATCATCATTGCGCCACTGAGTATAGGCAGACAGGGCATCCCGATAGACAGAGAGAGCATCAGAGTAGGCGGTTACCTCCTGATCATAAGCCTCAACTACAACATCATCACTGGTCTTGCCTGCATCCCTAGCATCCTGAGGAGCATCAGCAGGAAGAACAGGCGGCACCAGCGGCGTAGGAGCCACATGAGCAATAGGGCATAGCGGACAAGGACCTCGCCAGAGAGAACGCCCCAAAGGAGAAGGCCGCGCATATGGATACGCATAAAGCTTACAAACTCCGCATAATTGGTGCCATAAAAAATTACGACATGATACACTCTCTGATTTTTTTTTTTAAGTCAACTCTCAGATGTAGATCTCAGATTGGATCAAACAGGGACAAGGAAGCAGCTGCAGCTCACGAGCAAGCAAGATCGGGCAGGCTGCAGGGCACAACCCAGCTTTGCTGATGGCCAGATCCGGCCAAGCAAGATCGGGCTGGCCGGAGATCAGGAGCAGCCTGAGCAGGCCACAAGACACGAGCTGGCGACGGAGCACAAGCTGGCCGGAGGGACGGCGGCTTGGTACAGGAGCGGCCGGAACGACGGACCGGCAGAGGCGGCGAGCAACGGCAGCAGGCCGGACATAGACGACAGCAGCTAGCAAACGGCAGCAGGCCGGACACAGGCGACGGCGGCCGGACACGGGCGCTGCAGCCACGGGAAGAGCACAAGGCAAGGGGGAAGAGAGGAAAGAGACAACCGACCGCCGGAGAAGACAACGGTGACGGTGGTGGAGCACGGAGTTGCTACGTGCGGAGGAAGCAGCTAAACCTAAGCTCTGATACAACTATCAGTCACAGGGGCCAGAGACCAATACAGATACATGTGTGGGCAATACCCCAATATACAAAGAGTCTCCTATACTAGAGGTAAAACAAGACTATACATGTCTAACAGTATCCACGTGCTCAAAAGCACACTTGTACCCGCATAGTATTTGCAAAATTAGTTTATTGAAAATTCTTATGTGAGGCATGCATACGAGTGTAAAATCATAAGGGGTTAGGGGAAATCCTTAATTCTGAAATTTCTACATAACTGCACTCTTCTGGAAGAATTCCATTAGGATCTTAGGACTATCTTCAACAACAGTGCAAACGTGCCTAAAGTTCAACTATATACACTGTGTTAGACAGTTATACCCAAGGGAAGAGTATTCACTGCAACTGTCGCTTCTTCCCGGTACTACACAAAGTAGAACTTACGTACGAGAAGTGCTCCGGTGCTTTCGTGAAAAATATGTTGCACGAATTTTAAAGCGTATTGACGGCTATGATTAGATTCAAATATAGCTCCTTTTTAAGAATGCCTTCCGTAGAACCCTAACTTGCTGAAAATGATCTTAGTATTACAGGAAAACCTGCACCACTGAGCCAGTGACAAGACCAACCGACCAAGCCAAGACTATATTCTCAACATATGATTTCGGTGCAGATCATTTAAAGAACAGTTACAATATTTGAGAGCATGAGAATTAAGTACCTTGCTAAGCCTAGAACTTTTGAGAAATAAATATTACCAACAATGTAGCCAAAGAAAGAGGAAATGCTGACACAAAAAGGGAAAAGGATACAAATTGCAGCAAAGCATTAATGAAGAAAGCAAGAGTACGGTTTATAAATATCAGACCCAAGGGGCAGCAGAACACCATGTACATCAAGGATTTGGTCTATATAAACTCGAGCTCTTTTACGGTGCTTGTTGAAACTACCTGGGTAGTTTTGGGTAGTTTCCGTTCTAAAAAAAAATCAACCGTTGATTTGATCTCCTCCATCTCTAAATTATACTAACCGTTCAAGCACCAGTAATATTTTTCCCAGCGAAACTTGCATGGAAACGAATCCGTTCCTTATCCCAGCGACAGCGACCCAGTCGCCCTCCTTTCTCTCTCGAGCCGGCGCCCATCTCCATCCCCGGCGATTCATCCTCCACAACGCCGGCCACCGATCTCCTCGTTTGTGGGATCGAACGACATCCCCAATCCCTATCTCCCGCGATTCATCCGGCCCATCGCCGGCTAGAGGATCGAGCTCGAGCGGAGCACACGCACTGCGCTCCAGCGGCCCGGACGCCAAGTCACGAGCGGCCCCAACGCCAAGGTCTCCAGCGGCCCTAACGCCAAGGTTCCGGTACGCGCACACGGAGGAGGAGCTCCGGCCCCGACCTGACGGCACCTGGGACCGCACATCCGACCGCGCCAAGAAGGTCTGGAAGGTCTCCGATGAGGAGGCAGAGGAGGCCTATGAGGAGGAGGCGACCTTCGAGCAGAGGTCGCTGGAAAAGTCGAGTAGCATGCAAGTTTCTCTGGTTATATGACTTAGATTACTATACGCACTGTATTCACAGAACCTTACTTGTTATATGACAATGGAGAGATGCTTTGCAAATGAATTATTTTCACAGGAGTAAGGCATGTTGGTGGAGACATGTTCAAGTCCATCCCTTCCGGCGACGGCATCTTCATGAAGGTATGCTATGCCCTGACAATTCCCAGCTGGAACCAAACACCCCGCCTCAAACTGTTGAATGATCCCGATTTTCTTCTCTCCCTCCAGTGGGTACTGACGACGTGGACCAACGACGAGTGCACGGCGATCCTGATCAACTGCCACAAGGCACTGCCGGAGGGCGGGAAGCTCATCGCCTGCGAGCCGGTGGTGCCGGAGACGACCGACAGCATCACGAGGACGAGGGCGCTGCTGAAGAATGACATCTTTGTCATGACCACCTACCGGACACAAGGGAGGGAGCGGTCCGAGGAGGAGTTCAGGCAGCTCGGACTCACCGCCGGTTTCACCGGCTTCAGGGCGCTTTACCTGGACCCTTTCTATGCCGACCTTGAGTATGTCAAGTGATCTCGGCTTCTTTCTCCTGTAACACCTGAAATGTATGACAGCAGTTGTTGTCATGTTGGACGTACATTTGAGTAATGGAACAGGACACCTCTCTGAAACATTCGGAGTGCAACATTGCGGTCTGCGAGTAACAGCATACAGTATAGATTACAGAACTGATCAGAGATCGCATACTGAACACAATCGACACAGGCATGCATGCACACATAATTCATGCTGGAAAGAGAACCGTGGGAACATTCAGTAATCCTTTGCCACAAATATACATTCTTACATCAATTATTTCTTAATTATGATGCGATCACACATACAAATAAGTAAGAGCTATCCTGCTTCGACTGGAGCATGGGCACGAATCGAGTGAGTAAACTACACAGGTTAATCATCCTTCTTCCCTTCTGCGGCAGCAACCTGGGGTTCCACTAGCGGTTTTGATTCACTTGCAGCATGGGGATTCACTAGAGGTTTTTATTCACCTGTTTCGCCCTGCAAAGAGAAGTGTAAGTGTAAATGTACGAGCGCTTCAGAGGCTAATCTCAAACAAAGCTGCTGATAAAAATACTAAGCAGATCATGCATAAGTGGTCTGCAGGATACTTTATGTTTCCCAGACATTTCCAAGGTTATAATGTAGCTTAAGAATAGTAACGGGTGGTTGCCAATTGACTTAGCTGCTACACTGACTCTGGTATGATCTATGCAGCTAATTAGCTTGGCATCTGGCTACACTTTGTAAATGAACAAAGACAGTGTGGAAATGCATTGCACAATCTGGAGACCAAATGATAAGCAGTAACCTGGATTTTACACAAGCATAAGGACAGACATAGTAACACATCGAAACGAAGGCTTACTTCAGTCTTGTTTGCTGCAGGCTTGAATGGGCAAGCAGCTGGGACTCTTTCAGGTTTCCTGTATTCCCATCCAAGCATGCGATAAACCTTGCTCTGCAACAGCATTCAAACAACGGGATCAATTTCATGATACAGGTAACAAAAAGTCACGAGCATACCCGCTTAGCAACCACACCAAAATGCCAATCTGGATTGAGAAAGAACTGGTGATGCAAACCACTAAACTGCAGTGCTTAGCAACCACACCAAAATGCCAATCTGGATTGAGAAAGTACTTCCGCCTTAGCCACGCCATCCACCTCCGCCGGTGGCTCCGGAATCGCCTGTCCAGCTTCTGCCGTATGTCCCACAGGTAGTTGATGTCGGGGTTGCTAGTGTCGAAGACGATTCCCTTGCAGAGGTCGGCGAAGTTCTTGCCACCTCGTCGTCAGCACCGTGGGCGTGCTCGATGACGCCTCTCTTAGATAGCAGCTCCACGTCCTTCGTGGTGCACGCCAGCTGCGACATGAACACGCAGTACGCCGTGACGTAGCTCCCCACCGTCTCCCGGTTACGCTGCTCCAGCTCCATCAGGTTGCGCAGCAGCCGCCACGTCTCGTTGTCGATGTCCAGGGTAGGCACCTCCAGCGTGCCGCCGCCACTGTCCAGCTTCACGTCGAGGATGCAGCGCACGCTCCCGTTCTCGGTCATGGCTCGCTTCTTGAACTTCACCCCCGCTGAGCTGTACTCGGTTGCTGTGCGCCACCGGCCCACCGACGACACAGGCTGATCGCCGGCGCCGCTTCCTCCGCGGGGTTCAGGTGCATATGCAGAAGATGGAGAAGATTACCTGGCTTGGGCGGCACCATGGCCGGCGCTGCCTCTGCGTACTTTTGCCTCCGCATGAGATCAAGGGCAAACTCCGCGATCTCTGTTCTCACACGAGCCTCGCCGATCTTCTCGAGCACGAAGAACGACAATCAGACGAGTAGCACATAAAAAAAGAGAGTATTAGCAAACAATGATCTTCTCTGGGGTTGGATACCGGCATCCCGCCGTCGCTGGCCGCAGCCAGCCCGGCGCCCCGCCGTCGCCTCCCGCAGCCCGGAGCCGCGACGCCGCTGGCCCATCGCCGCATGAGTAAGATGAGGGGAAGGGGCAGCAGCAGTGACGGGAAGCCCTCTGGGGTGGGATCCCGGCGTCCTGCCGTCGCCGGCCGCAGCCAGCCCGGCGCCCCGCCGTCGCCTCCCGCAGCCCGGAGCCCCGACGTCGCTGGCGCATCTCACTAGACTGGAGAGAGGAGAGACCGCCTGGGGAGAGACTGAGATTGAGCATGCCCTATCAATTTACTAAAGTGCCCTTTTAATTTAGATTAAAAATAATTATTTTTTAGTAGTTTCTGATAGTTTTAGGTAGTTTTAGTTTAGTAGTTTCAGGTAGTTCTATTTTTTCTACCGTTTGATTAGACTCAATCAACGGTTGGAATAAATGCCAAGTATGATAAAACTTGTATATAAACTCATATAGTAAATGAGTCTGAAGTCTTATTGTTTAATAAGATCATGATTAAATGAGTGTGAAGTACTGTACGAGATCAGGCTGCAAAGTAAAGCATGCCATAGGACTATTGGAGTTGACGATGAGTTATAACCGAGCAAACAAACTAGTGCATATAAAGAACATCATAGCGATTTTAGATGTTCAACTTAAAACGTTTTCATGAGATATCCTTAAAGCAAGACATTATCCTGTCTATTTCTTTTATAGAAAAATCTTTCTATTTCTGTATCACCACAAAAGTTCGTGAAATCTCATTGCAAAAATATACAACATGATAATTCAAGTCATCTTTTTTTCTTTACTTTGTCCACATAAACATTTCATAGGTATACTTGTCATGTTTCACGCTAATCATTTTTTAAACAGTTCACACTAATCATTGCCTACTCACCATGATTTTAAAAAGGGACCCAAACCAAGATACATATTTTTCTAGGGAAATCCTGCTAAGCTTTATTGCATGACGCGGCGGCACGATGGGCTCTGCGCACGGGGCGGGGCTAGGAGGAGCGCGCACCTAGGAGGCGCGCTAGGAGTGATGGGTCATCGCTGGGCGCGACTGCAGCTGCAGGGAAGATGTGTGCACATCAACGGCGCTACGCTCCGGGCTGCGGCCGGGGTGAGGTCAGGGAGGAGGAAACTGGGGCGCCGCCCCAGCTGCTGCGACTAGGCCGTGGTCGGCATGCCGCCTATCGAGGCGTGAGGTGTCGCGGTGGCTGTGGCATGCGGAGGTGGTTGTCTGGCCGGTCACTGTCAGGCGGTCTGCGGGGTTTGTGAAACATCGTCGGACGAAAGCCTGCCCTAGGGCGTCGGGTCCATATTTTGAAGGTGTCGCCGAGGTGGTGCTCTCGCTTCTCCACGCCGGGTTCTTCGGGGTAAACCCTAGATCCCTCACAGGATCGGGCGAGGGCGGCGCTCCTACGTCCCTTGCCTCTTGGGGCCTCGCCTTGGATGCTCCACTGAGTAGAGAGACCTGTGCAGAGCTGGTGGTTGGCTGCAGCAAGTTTTCTTGTCTTCGGCTACGGGGTGCGCTGCCCTGGGCCGACGTGGATGCCGGAGCGGCAGCTCCGGACTTTGCCTACGCCCTGCTGCGTAGGTGGTGGAGCTTTGACTCTGTTCATTAAGGCGTCTTGGTCGTCGGCTCGTGTGGGGCTCAGCCTTGAGGCTGCGTGTATGTCGGAGCGGCGGTTTCGGATGTTTCGCCTCCATTATGAAGCGTCGAGGTCACCTCCGTCGTCTTGCGTCGAGGTCGTGAGATGTTGGCTTTACTAGAGAGTCTTGGTCGTCGACCCGTGTGTGGTGCGGCTTTGTTCAGGCATGGATATCGGAGTGACGGCTCCAGATTTCACCTCCGCCGTGTTGCGTCGAGGTCGTGGGGTGTCGGCTTTGGTTACGTCTTGGTCGTCCTGTTTGCGGTACAAGTCTCGGGACCGGTGTGTTTTATTTCGAGTTGTTTCTTTTTTCTTTATAGGCCTCGTCCTTAATGTTTTCTCCTACTTTATCAGTATAAAAACAAAGATTTTTCTTATTTCGAAAAAATATACTCCATATGAATGGGAGACCCGAACAGGTAACACAATTCTAAAATTTACGGCCTGTTTCAGTTTCCAGCCCAAAAACTCAGCAGCAGTATACCACACTCCTAGCCCTAGCCGCCGTCCACTCTCAGTTCTCTCCTGAGTCCTCGTTGCACTCCTCTTCCGCCACCGTCCCGGCCACCGGATCTGCAGCCCCCTCTTCCGCCGCAATCTCGGCAGCCTGCGAAGCTCCATGTAAAATCTGTTCTTGCCCTGCATTTCCACAAACGAGGCGGACGGGGAAGACATATCAGCTCGCCTCCGCCGCCTAGCTGATTGCATATCGCTGCCGCTTTCCCTCAGTCGAATCGATCGAGGTCCTATCATCGAGGCTTCAACATGGCCGAAGGCGTCTCATCAGATTGCGAAATCGTCCCTACAAGAGACGGTCGCCTCTTCCATTTCCGAGTAAGACCCTCGTCGCCCCCTCTTGCCCAGAGTGCTCTGTCCAAGGGCACCTCCCTTGCTGGATGCAGTTGCGTTGCATTTTACATACCCCTAAGTTCGGCCCCCGACATCATCATGGTCGCTCTCAGTCTGTATCGTGATCCCCCTCTGGAAGCCGCTGACAAGGTGTTTGCACACATGGTTTTTCTCGACAAGACTGGCTCGCCGGCGCCTTGGATGGCGAGGAGAGGAACCAATAGCTTATCTTCCCCTCACCATGTGGAGCTGCTCGCACGCAGGGACGCTATCAAGGATAACTGTGTGGTGGACAATTCGTGGTGCAGTGCTCCGTGGACATAGACTGGACACCTCCACCCTCATGGATGGAAGATTTAGGTCATGATTTGGCCATTATGTTGGACAAAGAAGATCTGACAGACGTTTCCTTTGATGTTGGGGACGAGAGCTTCAGTGCACATCGCCTGGTGCTTGCAGCCCAATCGCCCGTCTTGAAAGCGCAGCTCTATGGCCCGATGGCTGCAAGCAATATGGCGTCTATCACCATCCAAGACATGGAGGCTTCTGTCTTCAGATCTATGCTCCATTACATGTATCATGGTTCATTACCCGATACTGGCAACGTAGATTGTTCCTACACTATGGCAGCGTACCAGAATCTGCTTGTAGCCGCTGATAGGTACGGGTTAGAGAAGCTAAAGAAGAATTGTGAGGACAAGCTATGTGGCAAAGGTATCACAATAGACAGTGTGGTTTCATTGTTGGTACTGGCGGTGAACCATGTGTGCTCCAAACTCAAGGCTAGGTGCTTTGATTTCCTTGCTGATGGTCACAATTTCAAAATTGTTGGGACATCTGGTGAGTACATCCAAGTGATGCAGAAATTTCCGACTCTTTTGGATGAAGCGCGAAACAGGCTCAAGATACGGCATGGCAAACCAACCATCATGGAACCTCCAGCTTCATCTGTAGAGGAGCACCTACTGGATTTGGGTTATGATCTGGCCATGATGTCAAATAAACAAGATCTGACAGATGTTTCCTTTGATGTTGGTGGGGAGAGCTTCAGTGCACATCGCCTGGTGGTCGCGGCCCGATCACCCGTCTTTAAAGCGCAGCTCTATGGCCCGATGGCTGAAAGCAAAATGCAACCTATCACCATCCAAGACATGGAAGCCTCTACCTTCAGCTCGATGCTCCATTACATGTATCATGGTTCACAAGGAATTGATGTATCTTCCACCATGTTTCAGTACCAGCACCTGCTTGTTGCAGCTGATAGGTATGGGGTAGAGGGGCTAAAAAAGTTTTGTGAGGCCAGGCTCTGTATCAACGGTATCATGATAGACAATGTGGTCTCAATGTTGGAACTGCCAGAGGACCATGCCTGCCTCAAACTCAAAACCAAGTGCTTTGATTTCCTCGCTAAATCTAAAAATTTCAAGATTGTTGCGACATCTGGTGAGTATATTGTGAGATCCTGGCTCAGGGCTTAATAGGATTGATAGAATACTCATATCAACAAGTTGCAACTTCTTTTCCGGAAGCTCATCTGAAAAGAACTCCGAGGTTAAGCGTGCTTGGCCCGGAGCGATTTGAGGATGGGTGACCGACCGGGAAGTCCTTCCCGGGTGCGCACGAGTGAGGACAAAGTGTGCAGAAAAGACTAGTGTTGATCTGTGGGGACAGTCTGGAGATCCTAGAGAGCTGCCAGGGGTGACAGGCCCGGTCCGGGGTGGGCCGGGGTGTTACATATATCCAATTGATGCAGAGCTTTCCATCTCTCTTGGTTGAAGTACGGAGTAGGTTCAAGAGAGCAGATGAAGAATTGACTACTATGAATCCTCGTGCTCGCAAGAAAAGCCGAGTGTGTTAAGTATGATGGGATCGATGAGTTCCAGTCCTCTTCTTAGTAGTTGCATTAATATGTATGTATGTTCCTCGTGTAGCTATCATTGTTAATGTTCTTGTTTGAGTTCTTGGAAAGACATGACGACACTAGTCCTGGAACTGTATTTTGTTAGTTATGTGTCTGTTCATGTCTAGCCTTTTAACTAGTCACTCTCTCTGACAATCTTGTGTATTTCTTTCGAGCAATGGCAGCAGGTTTGAAGGAGAATTGTCTCGTATTTTCTGTATGAGGGTACAAATATGCATTGCTGGTATTAACCGGTACAGGGTGGTAGGGTTTGCTGTGCCAAACAATAGCTTAGGTGCAGCAGTTAAGGGAAAATTTTGATCGACGGTCAGTTTTGCTGTTTATAAGAAATGGCAACTAACATCAAGCTATCGAGTGCCTGGGATGAAGATGAACAGCGTTCATACCTTTAACTTGCAAGTTCTGGACTTTTTTTTTGTGGAGACAAAAATTTGAACTTTAATTAAGATAATTTCAGGAAGTGGACTGCAGGCAATTCTTCGCTAAATCACTCTTTTAGAATTCCTGTAGGGTTCATACATTTAACTTGCAAGTTCTGGACTTTTTTTTTGTGGAGACAAAAATTTGAACTTTAAGAGCATCCACAATGCAGCGGTGCTTAGTTAGGCGTTTAAGTATTTAAAATAAATCAACTGGGGTAAAATAGGTAGCCAAGCGCTCGTTGTCACTTGTCACAATGGTGGGCGCTTATTTCTGGAGATGAAGCTGCATCGCTGCTGTGTTCCGTGCGTCGGCTAATAAGCAGCGCAATGTGGATGCTCTAATTAAGATAATTTCAGGAAGTGGACTGCAGGCAATTCTTCGCTAAATCACTCTTTTAGAATTCCTGTAAGTTTTAATGAGATCATTACACAAAATCTCAACTTCAGGGGCACTGATTAGATTAAACGAACCATAACTTTTGCACTATTTTCTCATTTTGACACTAAAACTGATATGTGCCGTGATACGTGGCCATCCAATCCAGGCTCCCAGACCAGCGTGGCCAAGGGGACTCTCACCCAGGTTATCATATGGCGAATACTATCGATAGAATTTCATTTTCCCTAAAATTAGTTGCTCGGAGATGTTCACCGCGCCTATGGTCTCAACTCGTAGTTGTGTACAGCAATCATTATCGGAGTTGTTTTTAGTCACCGCCGGAAGCTCTTGGATTTTGTGGTGTTCATGTTTGTCATCATCACCGGAGCTATTCATGGCTGTTATTCTACTACCCCTGTTTCGACCAACTCCAGGAACCTGAACATTGCTAAACCTTTGTTAGACCTGGCGTGTGGGATACACACATCAATTTTAGTGTCAAACCGAGAAAATAAGGTTATTTTGGGAAATGTGTTGATGATTAGCTCAAAACATATGGTATTCTGGAAGTAAGTCTAGTTGTGGTTCAGTGTAAATAAGTGCCCCCAAGCGTGGCACTAATTGGATATGTGCCAGTTTTCTTCTACTAGCATATATATCGTTGTGTGCGGTAGCGTCATTTCTAAGGGTATAGCATAGATGTACAATGCAAGCAATGACTGAGATGGTTCGAAGAATGTATTGGCTTTGAAACTCTCACATATCTAATTGAGAGATATGATTACCAGAACTACACATCAAATTTGAGAGATGATTACCAGAACTATTGATAACAAGAAACTAATATAATTTCTCACCATACAGAAAGAGAGAATTTCTTGCAAAAACAAAAAATGAGTGCCAAAATCATATCTGCAATAATATACATACATATTGCGCTTTACGCCAAATACAATACCAAGTTTCCTTATTCAGCATTTTAACATATTCCAGTAGGGAACAAGTCTAACTATCTTCGGCTGTTTGAATCATCAACTTGAGAAAGTGCTACCATTTGCAAACATGCCTTTTTTGCATGGTCATAATGCGTGCAAGTATCTTCGACGGCACCAAATATCCCTGAAATAATTCAACCCTGCACCGAATTAGACAATTATATCGGATAATAACAATAGCACACTCTAGTTCTTCCCACCACTATAATAATGTAGAACCACTCATGCCTGAAATAATTCAACCGTACACCAAATTAGACAATTATACCGGATCATAATAATAGCACACTCTAGTTCTTCCCAGCACTGTAATACTCCCTTTGTTTCATAATATAAGATGTTTTAGCCATTTTTCACATTTATAGGTTTAAGCATGTATCTAGACACGTTTTAGCGTATGTGTTCACTCTTTTTAATCTGATCTTTTTAATCCGAATGTGAACAATATGTGTAACACCTAAAACATCTTATATTATGGAACAGAGGGAGTAATGTAGAATCTATCAATAATAGTCCCCTTTTTTAGAACCTCTTCATAGCCACTGACAAATAATTTTCGTATTGCCAGAATACATGTAGCACTCATCACAGTTTGTGTAAAAAAAACCTGAAATTTTTCATATTTATTAGAAACTCATAAAATTAGGAGTGCAGACATCACATGATCATTTGGTCTGGCACTGACATCACCAACTGCTAGGGCATAATTATGTTCTCAACGCATTTTGTTTAGCTCACTATTCAAACAGTTACAATATCTGAGAGCATGAGAATTAAGTACCTTGCTAACCCTAGAATTTCAAGAATCAAATAGCACCAAATTCTAGGCAAATGAAGAGGAAAAAGTGATGCAAAATGAGAGAAGGATACTGATTGCATAAGCATTTGATATAGATGAACTCCTAGGATAAATGAGCATAAAGCCATGCTACAATTGTTATTAAGATTAGGTTCTCTGATGGAAATACCAAAAGTATACGAGCAGAAACAAAAAAAGCAAGGTGACTAGAAGAACATAATGAAAGACTGAGATTCCTATAGAACATGATTGAAACAAATGGTGGACATCTGAGAAGAACACAAATACAACCTATAAAACAGGTAGAGCATGGGAAATTGTGGACTTGGCAAAATGCAATCAAGGTACAAGCCTACAGTGTCACATGATCACGTCAGTTTGGTCTAACGGTACTGTAAAAAATCAGGCTGCGAAGTAAGCATACCCTTGTAGATCACGATGATCTGTTGCCAAGCAAACAAACTAAGAGTCTAAGACACCAAGAAAACATCATAACAACTTCGGAATCAGCTTGAAGACCATTTCTTTTGAGATCCTTAAAGCAAGACATCTTGTCTACTTCTCTATCAGCAGTTCAGCTAATAAATTTGCAAAATCTCATCCCAGAAATAATATGGCAATCTACCACGTACAGTTTTGTCTTCTGCACTTAACTTCTCAAGTTCTCATTATGTTCTATTAATCAGATACCCGAAGTAATCTGTAGTCACTTGATCACAGAAAACAAAACTGTCGACACAAATGTTTGTCAACTTATTACTGTGGAAGCACTGCAGGCGAACGTTTTATGCTCAAAACTTTGCCATGGGTGATCTACCAGATACAAATAGTGTACAAGGTCACACTAGCAGGTGACTGGCAACCTTGGTTACATAACATGTCCCTTATGAAAGAAAACAAACAGGATATAACACAGAGGAGCTAGAAGCCATATACCTATGCCGTGCACATCTAAAGCAGTCCAGCGAGTAAACATTGCATTGCGAAGACAGACGGTCTTAGTGCTGTGACCATTGGATGCTCTTGATGTCGATGCCAGCCTTGGCCATCTCATAGAGTGGGCTCATCTCACGGAGCTTAAGCACCTGATGCACAGTGAGCTCAGTAGCTCTGTCAACCTCAGCCTCGGTGGTGAAGCGGCCTATGCCGAAGCGAATGGAGGTGTGCGCCATGTCTTCGTCCACCCCAAGCGCGCGGAGCACATAGGAAGGCTCCAAGCTAGCACTGGTGCACGCGCTGCCACTGGAGACGGCCACCTCCTTGAGCCCCATGAGCAAGCTCTCCCCCTCGACATACGCAAAGGACAGGTTGAGGTTGCCCGAGTATCGGTGTTCCATGCTACCATTAATGACAACATCATCGACCTTGGCGCGGATGCCATCAAGGAGACGCTGCTGCAGCCCCGAAACCCGCCTCTCGTCGTAGTCCATCTCTTTAGAGGCGATTTCACAGGCAGCACCGAATCCAACAACGAGCGGGGTGGGGACGGTCCCGCTGCGTATGCCGCGTTCCTGGCCACCTCCGCTCATCTGCGGCTCGACGCGGATGCGGGGGCGGCGGCGCAGGTAGAGCGCGCCGACTCCCTTGGGTCCGTAAATCTTGTGCGCGGAGAGCGACATGAGGCCGATCCCCATCTGGTTGACGTCGATGGGGATCTTCCCTAGCGCCTGCGCGGCGTCGGTGTGGAAGTGCACGCCCTTCTCGCGGCAGATGCGTCCGATCTCCTCTAGCGGCTGTACGACGCCGATCTCGTTGTTGACGGCCATGACGGAGACGAGGCCCGTGTCGGGGCGGATGGCGTCGGCGAGCTGGGCGAGGTCGACGAGGCCGTCGGGGCGGACGGGGAGGTAGGTGACGTCGAAGCCCTCCTGCTGGAGGTAGCGGCAGGAGTCGAGGACGCACTTGTGCTCTGTCTGGGTGGTGATGACGTGGCGGCGGCGGTCGCGGTAGAAGTGCATGACGCCCTTGACGGCGATGTTGTTGCACTCGGTGGCGCCCGAGGTAAAGAAGATCTCCCTGGGGTCGGCGCCGACGAGGGAGGCGACGCGCGCGCGGGCGGACTCGACGGCGGCGTCCGACTCCCAGCCGTAGAGGTGGGTGCGGGAGTGCGGGTTGCCGTACTGGGTGAGGTAGTAGGGGAGCATGGCGTCGAGGACCCGCGGGTCGACGGGGGTGGTCGCCTGCATGTCCATGTAGAGGGGCCGGCCCGAGATGCGCACGCCCTTGATGGTGATGGCGTCGTCGTCGTCCTCGGCGGGGGCGGGCGGGTCGGCGGGGAGGGCGGCCGTGGAGAGGGCGCGGGCGGCGATGGGGGAAGGGGGCGGCGGGAGGTGGCCGCCGCGGCGGAGGAAGAGGGGGAGGAGGCGGCGGGAGAGGGCCATGGGTGCGGGTGGGGGGAGAGGTAGGGTTCAGGAGATGCTCCCGATTCAGCGGAGGGGCGAATTGGGGAAAGGTTGTGCGGAGACGATAGGGGACAGGGCTTCTTGGGGGAGGATAGGAACGGCGCAAGGCGGTGGAGGAGGTAAGTCGGGAACGCAACGAAGCCCATCGCTGTCGCGTAGGCGTAGCCACGCGCCGGTTCGGCCCAGGTTCGGGTTGCGGTGGCCGAGTTCCGGCAACGAAAGGTCGCGCTCTGTCCGCGTGGCCTCGGGTTAACACTGTTAAATCATTCCTTCTTCCTCGCGAAGACTCCAACGGCTCTCCGCATGCTGTCCGGTTTGGTTGTCCGCGAACAGATTTTGCACCTACGTCCTTTTAGGGAGTGAGTGCCTCCAATGCAAAAGAGGACAAAATATAAACTTAATTAACATTCGGTAGGGCCCAGTGGCCAGTGAGACATACAAAATATAAACAGAAAAAAAAACTAGGGCGGGGAAGGGCGGCGCCGGCGTCGTCGGAGTTGAAATGGGCGCTGGCTCCGGCCTGTTGACGTCGTGGCGGCGGCGGCTCCGGCCTACTCATCCTCGTCGGAGGGGTCGAGGATGATGTAGGGCGGCGGCGAGTACAGCCACGCCAGTGGCGCCACGGGTGGAGGTGGAGGCGTGCCTGGCGCCTCGGGGTCCGAGGCCATGCCGGTGGAGGCACGTACGCCTGGCCCTCGCCGGGCTATGGCCACGGCGACCACGGCACCTGCCAGCGCGCGCGCTCCTCTTCTAGGCACGTCTCCGCACAACCATTCCCCAATTCACCCCGGTTCGGCCCAGGTCCGGGTTGTGGTGGCCGAGTTCCGGCAACGAAAGGTCGCGCTCTGTCCGCGTGGGCTCGGGTTAACACTGTTAAATCATTTTTTTTCTTCCTCGTGAAGAAAAAAATGCGGAGTCCTTAGGTTCGGGTGAATTAAAAAAACGAGACTTACGGGCTCTAGCACACAAGGCATACTTTTATAGAAGAAAGGGAGCTGCGAGAAACACCCGCGGGCACGAGATTTGAACCCGGACTGCTGGGGCTACCGAGCTACTCCAGTGCTACTAGCCACCTGACCCTCTGGTCATCTGTTCTTTGAGGGTGAATCGCCTCCTCTCTTTGACGACGGGAGGGAGGAGGCGGAGACGCTGATCTATTCTTGCTATGGAAATGTTTGAAAATTATATTTTCATTTTGGTTTTACTAACATTATTATTTATGTGGTGGTGGTGACGATAGCTCATTAAAATACGGTCTCGTCAACGTTTTCGGTGTCAGCAAAGACTAGTGAAAGGAGGTGCCACCATATCTGTTGGTTTATTTGATAGTTCATGTTTATGTGTAATTAAAGGAAATATGTTCGTTGGTCGGTTGTGGGACATATTCGATCATCGAGTTTAGGCCTATTAGTCTCATCCACAGTGTTGTTAAAAAATCTTATCTCAAAGATTGGCACCTAACATGGACGCCGGTGTCTTTCAATTCCAAAGCGCCTTCACTGAAAAGAGAAATATACAAGGCAACTTTATGTTTGTCCGCAACTACACAACATGACTACACCGCAGAAAAAAAGCCCACCCTTTTATTCAAAGTTGACATTCAGACGTTGTTTGATGGTTTCTGTTGGGACTATATTTTTTACCTTCTAGAACACCTTGGGTCCCCACCATGTTTTCGAGATTGGATAGCGGACATCCTCTCCACCTCCACCCCAAAGGTCCTTCCAAATGGCATCTCCGGCAGCCCGATCAAACATGGGTGTGGCTTCATACAACGATACCTACTCTCCACTCTACTCTATGATATTACGATTCACCCGCTACAACCGATTCTACATGTTGCCATCGAAAATGGTCATCTCCTACGCCTCCCCGAAAGAGGGGGTCGGGTTATGAACTCGCTCTACGCCGACAACGCAACCATTTATTTTTTGCCCCCACTGGGGAGGACGTTTCCAACCTCGCCCTAATTCTTAGAAATTTTGGATTGGCCAAGGGGCTCACAACCAACTTCAAGAAAAGTCTTGTTGCGCCCATTTGTTCCCACGCCCTTGATCTCACCTATATCCTTCATGATCTTCCAGCTATCACAACAAACTTCCCCATGAAGTACCTTGGGCTGCCTCTTGCGGTTAAGATGCTTAGCAAAAATTCACAACCAATAAATCAAAGACAAAGTGGCCAAATACCTTGTGTCCTGCAAAGGGAAACTCCACAACTTGGCAGGGAGGAAAGCGCTAGTGAAGTCGGTCATCTCCTCTCAAGCTATCTACCCTCTCACAGCCCTTGGAACCCCTTCAGGCTATCCAAAAAAAATTAGAGGCTTCTTTTGGGTGGGCACCCCAGAAGGCCTCCGGTTGAAAAGGTAAAGTAAATTGGACGGTGGTGTCGGCCTACCTCGCTTGGAGGTCTTTGCATCCTCGACATGTAGAAGTTCGGTAGGGCCTTGCGGCTTCGGTGGCCTTGGAAGGCTTGGATAACACTGGAAAAACCTTGCGTCGGCTTGGAAAACTCGTGAAATTTTGAAGACATGAAGCACTTGTATGCTCTAACAATAGTCACAATCAATGATGGCAATAAAGTTGGTGTTGGAATGCCCTGTGGATGGATGGTACCATCCCAAGATGTATTGCCTCCTCCATCGATGCACTCTCAAAGCAAAAAAAAACAGTGTTCGTAATGCAACTACATGCTTGGGTCCATCAAATTGACATTTCGGCGGGTCTTTTGGTCCAAAACCTTCAGGAAATCACCAAGCTTTGGGAGCATACCTCGCAGCTCACTCTCTCCGACGGTGTGGACGACTCCATCCTTTGGAAGCTCACTTCCGACGGGTCATATTCGTGCTCCTCGGCTTACAAAGCTCAATTTGTCGGGACCATTAGATATTGCATGGACTCAGTGGTATGGAAGATTTGGGCACGCCCTAAGTGCAAGCTTTTCTCGTGGCTCATCATTTAAAATCAAGTGTGGACGGCGGACCGTCTTGAGAAGAGAGGTTGGCCCAATAGTAGAGTTTGTCCTCTTTGTCATGATGAAAAGTCTTGCCACCTACTCTTCAAATCTCGATACTCTCTTCGAATTTGGAACATGATTAAAGTTTGGCTACACCCTCACAACTTCGACCCTCCATCTTGGAACTCCTTCGACGATGTTGAGGGATGGTGGACCACGATCACCCTCATCCATGACAGCCGCCGGAAAGTTATTGCCTCCCTTCTTATGTTTGTCACTCGGGATGTTTGGAAAGAACACAATGCTAGAACCTTTAGAAATGCGAACACCATGCCTACTATTGTCGTTGATAGAATCAAGTTCGAAGCTAGAAATTGGGTTATTGTGGGGGCTAAACATTTTGGTCTATTAATTTTGGGAGAGTAGGCTTCCTTGTTCGGAGGTTCTCTTCCACCTTGGCTTGTAACCGAACCTTAAACCCTTCTCTATTAATGAGTTAGGGCAAGTCTATTGCCTTTCTTTCAAAAAAAATCATACTGTGACCAAGATGACATGAACCGTCATTGCAAAAGCTAAAACATTCAAGAACCAGAAGAGGTAGAGAACAAAGAGGTAGAACCCCACCAGCGGAAAACGACGCCCACTGTGCCTTCTCATGCGCACACGGTCGTCTTTTGTTCGGGCATGGAACAGTAAACACACGCTGGTGATGGTCGGTGCTGGCACAGCCCACACGAAGCTCAGCGCGACCATGGAGCCGAACGGCATGGCGAATAAGCTCCATACAAACCTTTTGATCATGGGCGAGTGATCCAACCCCGGGATCACGGCGGCCATGAACGCCAGGAGCATGCCCATGAGCGCCCACCAGAGGAAGATGAGGGCCAAGCATATCCATGCCGTGCTCGACCTCGATGCGCCCCTCCCGTAGATCAGGAGCATGGTTGCGATCATGGAGCAGGCGACTGCCGAGGTGTCGAGCGCCAGGAAGGTCTTGTAATGAGGCGCTCCCTCAAGGTTGGGCACTCCCCTGGAGTCGTATCCGCCCGGCACGTTCACCATGGCGTTCAAGGCGATGGTGGCGATGAGCACCGCCACAATGCCTAGGTTCTTGGACAATTTATCGACCCATTCATTCACCGAGCTTCCCCTCCACGCGGGTATGCGATCCTGGCGTTGCGTCCCGATCCAAGCTCCGCGGGCCGACAGCTTGAGCACGAAGCCTATCTGGAACAGGAAAACAAGCAGGACACAAGTTACGCAAGAATATGCAGTTTTGTCAATCTTCTTGACAAGAACAAACAGTGTGCAAATAAGCTAGTTCACATGCTCATCAGTCAGTGCTTTACCATGGGTAGGAAGCTAGCAACATCTGACACGAGGTCAAATGGCGTTCTCCCTTCATTGTTAGCAATGTTCAACTCGATGTACTCGCTCTCCAGAATTGCGAGCTGTGGCTTCACAGCAATCACGGCCGTGTGCAGCGGCGTGTTCCCGTTATTGTCTTGCTCGTTCACTAGACTGCCGACGAAAGGGCTGCCGACGACATATTTGACTACGGATTCATGGCCGCTCTGGATGGCAACATGGAGGAAGTTCCTGCCGTTCATGTCTTTTACCTCGGCGGTGTCCGGGCAGGCTTGTAAGATGTCGTGGATGACTTCGACATGGCCCATCGTTGCCGCGATATGGAGAGGCGTGAAGCCTTGTTGGTCTTGGAGATATAGAGCTGATCGCACAAAGTTAATAAGCATATTGATGATCTCGCTGTCACCGTCTGAGGCAGCATAATGCAGAGGAGTACTTCCCGATCCATCCATTCCATTTGCCAGATTCAGATTCTGATTCAGAATCAGATTCTGATTCCATACCAATATTACCTGTGTAATTTCTGCAAAAAATATGAAAATTAGAATGGAGATTTGTCACAAGCCGACCGCGTGTGCGGCCCATATTTCAATCGGCTATTTTCAGCTCGACAAAAATCTTTGAATACTGGCTTTGCCATGCATATTTCAAGCGGCCATTTTAGAGCCACAATTTTTCTTTTTTGAAAGTAGACGAAAATTATCAATATTTTTCCGTGCAACTTTGCAGATTTGTAGATCGTATAAATATGTGCCCTTCTTTTTTATAAAATACGGGGCTCCAAATCGACACACTCATTGAAAATAGTATATTTTTGGGTTAATTGGATCTATGCCACTACAATTTTCACACATTGGAGAAATGCCATTACAAAAGCTGAAGTTGGAAATATGCCATTGTAACTTCTCAATACCTCTACATATGCCATTGTGGTCATTTCACAACATAACGGTTCATAAAATAGATGTATTTCAGTGTACACTGCTGTATTTTACCGTATTTTGTCATTTTGGCGCCAAAAAAATAAAAAATTGGCCAAAATTCGAACTTCTCATAAAAATCTGAAAAAATACAGAAAGTCAAATGCACTAATATGAGCGTACTGTTCAAATATGAGCCGATTCTTTGCATAAATGGACCCTCAAACTGACATGTTAAGATCTGTCTAGACAACATGTGAAAAAAATCGGCATCATGTCTTCACTGTCTCCAATTCCAATATGAAGCACAATTCAATAGATAATAGCAAAGGACATTTTATACATATTCAAACATAGCATCACAAGCAGAATTCAACACAGGTCCATGAAACTAGTTCAATGCAAGTAGCAATGGCAGGTTTGACATAACAAGTAGCAAAATTAAGCTCTGGTTGAATCAGGGGAATCAGCCACCAAGCCAATAATAAAGGCTTCGTTTCACACCAGGTGTAGGCTCCACTACTAGACATGGAGGAGGTGGAGGTATAACAGGAGCAAATGGAACATTTTTCTTGGCTTTCTTCCCTTTAGATGCAGTCTTCTTCACCGGGGACTTTTTCTTGGCCTTCTTTTGTGTTGTAGATTTCTTCACCGGGCTCTTGGTCTTGGCCTTCTCTTGTATTGTAGCTTTCTTCGCAGGGGTCTTTTTCTTGGAATTTTCTTGTGTTGTAGCTATCTTTACAGCTATCTTTACAGGTACTCATCTTGCAACTTTCCTCTAGCTTCTTTTGCACCAACACCAGGATTTTTTTTCACCCAATCCCCAATCCTATCAGCAATCCATCCCTGTGAAGCCATTTTGCAATTTGACAACTTCGTAGTTGGACAATTATGCTCAAATGGAAGTGTTTTTATCTGCAAATAATTAAATAAGTACATACGTAAACTGCAACACCAAAGAAATGTTCCAAATAAACAGTAGACAAACCATACCATGATCGTTTTACCATCCTGTAGCACCGACGCATGGATGCGCCATTTACATGTTGCATGTGCACACCGAGCAATAAATCTAGTGGGATCCGTTTTGATGTTAGCCAACTTAAACCCAACAATAATAGCTCGCTGCCTTATAGCTTTTCTGCAAGCCACAATGTCAGGAAAAAGAGCCCCAAGTCTGATGTCTGGGTTCTCGGGATCATGCACCACAGCATAACCTGCAGGGTCTATGTCAGCCACTTCTTCCTCTTCATGATGTGCATCAGCATTATGATCTTCCTCCTGAATGACGCCACTCTCATCAACACATGTTGTTGAAGCATTCACATGGACATCATAGAAGTACTCATCATCTACCCCTACGTACTCCTCAACTGAGTCAAATGGATCAGTTTCTATAACATCAGCAGATGGCAACACTTGTGTAGATTGCTTCAATGGCGAAGTTGGATGAGATGGTACATTCTTACTAGGAGTTAGAGCACACCCTTGAAAGCCAACCAGCAACACATCATTATCAGGAACGGTTGGCTCAGGCGCATGGACAACACTGTCAGACATATGCACGGGAGTTTCAGAACAAGGGTTACCGAGCACAACAACAGAAAGTGTAAGCTTCCTCCCTGCTCTGTACATGCCAAACATCACATGAAATTCATCGTTTTGAGTTAGTCTAACGTCTTGCGCCATTATCATGTTAAAGTACCACACAGTGATACACTGATCCCTACCAACTCTCAGTTCTGCACTTAATCCATCCATGAGCACATCCATCCGAAAATCATCTGAGTTTATGTTCCATCTAATCGTTTTCCCCTTCACATATGATTTCCTACCGCTTGGTTCCTTCAGCACAAATCCTTGAACAACAAGATCTAAACTAAATGTATTCATAGATTCGAGCCTACAGATTTCAGAGGAAACAACGAAATTAAAAGGGGAAGAATGGCTGAGAGGGGAGGGATGTTGGGGGACTGGTTACACTCACTCAGGAAACGGAAGCTCCATGCTCTCCTCCATCTGCGTCTCCGCCAGCGCCCGTCGCGAGCGGATGGCCTCCAGCCGCAGCCGCCTCCGGCCGCTTGCCTACAGCCGTGGGCGCCTCAAGAGCGCGGCGCACGCGGCGTCACGAGCGCCTCTGTTGGCCGCGTGCCTTCAGCCGCGGGCGCCTCAAGCTGCTGGTGCGCCGGACGCGGCCTCGCGAGCGCCTCCATTGGCCGCCGCCGCGGCTAGGGTTTGGGGGGAAGAATGCTCTGATGCGTTCGTGCGGGATGGGTGCGATGCGACCAAGTATACCACGATTGTTTTTTTGTTTGCTTGGCTCCTTATTTTTCAGGTAGTACATACATGCGTATAAGTGTATATAAGTCAGTATATGTTGTGAAATGACCACAATGGCATATGTACAAGTATTCAGAAGTTGCAGTGGCATATTTCCAACTTCAGTTTTTGTAATGGCATTTCTCCAATGTGTGAAAATTGTAGTGGCATAGATCCAATTAACCCTATATTTTTCGATATAATAGTACGTGCTCTTTTCAGTTTGTAAGGCATATCTAGTTTGTCTTAGGTGAACTCTTTTCAAGTGGGACTAAGTTTGTAGAATAAAAGACTTGAATGTGTTTGACATAAAACAACGGGAAATCTATATTTAGAACGGTCGGAAGTCGACCTTACGCGGCGGGCGCGCACGAGCCATTCGATTAAGCACGATCAGACGCATCTCCTTCTTCGTCCTTTTCGTCTCCACTCCCGTTGACTTGGTCGATCCCCAGATCTCCTTTTCTGCTTTGCTTCTTCCCCGCTGAGTCTCCTCGTCGGCTCGTCGTCCCTCCCCCGACCACCTCGACCTGGCGGCCATCTGCGCCCGCTCAGCCTCCATCCCGTTCCGGCCACGGCTCAGCCCGAGGCGGACGCTCGCGAGGTTCGACGAGTCCAGCAGGAGCAGACGATCCGGTGCGGGTGCGTTCCGGCCTCCACCTGCACCACGCGCTGCCTCCGCCTGCGTGCCGGTCTTCCTTAACGGCAGCCGGGGCGACAGGAGATCGAGCAGCAGCCGCCCGCTCACGGCGGCACCGGTTTCAGTGGAGACCAGCGCCAGGTCGGACGGGCATGGAAAGATGAATCACACTGTGTCGCGGGTCCGGCCGACGGGAGATCAAGCAGTAGCGGCCTGTACCCAGCGGCATCGGTGTCGAAGGATAAAAAGTAGCAAGTAGGTCGGGCACGGGAAGACGAATGGCGTTAGGGACTTCGTCGTGAAGCCGCTCGTGCTGCGGTGTTGGTGTCTTGATATGGGGCGAGAGGACGCCCCCACGGAGGAGCACCGGCACCAGCGCTAGTTAGCACGCAGCTGGCTCACCTTCATCGCCTCTATTTCTTACTGTGCTACTCCTATAGTCCTATTACGATGTTTGCTTCATCTGTGTGCCGTAGGTCTTGTGCAGTTTACCTAGTGCTAGCTTCGTGCCTTTTGTTCTACAGTCGATTCGCCAAGGTTTTCATGCCAATTGTTTGTTTGACATGTTGAACACAGACTTGAGAGTTATACGCTCAAATGGCAAAGGTTCTTTGCTACGGAGACTATGGTTTTCTCCCATGTGTCATGGCTAAACTATTTTTCCGGTTCTTGTAATTTCGGTAAAGTTCATAATATGACTTGTATTGTGTGATATACAGATGATTTATTGATTATTAGATACTATTTGGACACTTTGTTCATTTTGAAATATGACGAGCGAAGGACTAGCGGTGATTGTTTCACGACTGCTCTGGTGCCCCCATTTTCTACCGATGTATTCTTTTTTGGATGTGTGATATGAATCGCTTCACGTTTTCCCCACTTATTTCTTATGAATTTTGTTCTTTACATATGTTAGGATATGCACTATGTTATTATGCCTGGTGTCATAGACAATAGTTACCCAAGTACTGATAAAATTATCCATGTGTTTATGATATAGTTATCATCATGAAATCAATATAGTTACCCTATATAGAGTAGGTAATAGGTAATAATTACCCACCTAGTATTGGTGGAGTTACACACGTGTTAATGATATAGTTATCATCACGAAGTTGATATAGTTACCCTATTATTTAGAGAAAATCTGAATAAATTGTTAAGTTTTGAGCAACTAGGAAAAAGTATCCGCATTTATGATAGTAAATTAGTCTCATTAGATTTATCTTGAAATGAAGTTTCAAATTATACCAATATTATACGCACTAGGTTGTTACCTTTATTGTCTAGATAATAGTTAGCCACCGTTTTAGATGAAATTATTTATGTGTTTGTGATATTGTTATCACCATAAATTTAGATAGTTACCATACGCTTTAGGTAATACTTACCCACCTAGTATCGGTGCAGTTATCCACATGTTAATGATATAGTTATGACTACGAAATCAATATAATTACTCTGTTCTCTAGATAATAGTTAACCACCTAGTACTTATATACTTGTAGTTATCCATCTAATCCTGATGGAGTTACCCTACTCTCTAAATAATAGTTATCCATCTAATAATGATGGAGTTACCCACACATGCACTATTATTGATATCAGCATGCAATCGATATAGTACTCTGAAGTTACTAGTTACCCACAAATATTACTGATGGTGTTATCCACGTCTTCACATTATAATTATCATCATGAAATGAATGTAGTTACCCTAGCTAATCTCTAGGTAATAGTCATCCAGTCTATACTGATGGAGTTATCCGGGATGATATAGTTATTACCATGAAGTCGGTGTAGTTATCCTATTCTCTGGGTAATAGCTATCCACATAATACTAATGTAGTTATCCAATTTATAAGGGTTGGATCATTTACATGCTACGAGATGGATAACTTACGTTTTAGTGGTGGGTAACTTTTATATAAAAAGGAAAGTTGTCGAAACATATTAATAATGGATCTATTTTTGAAGATCTCGTCGCGATAAGTTCGATCGTGAAAATGGCTTCTAAATCCGATAAGTGAGTTGAGCTAAAAAATATTTTAAATTTTCAGATTTGAGCATTTAATGAATCATTTTCCCCCTTGCACTGTGCATGCGCTATGCGTTGGTATTTTAGAATTTGCCCTGCATGCATGTGTGAACGCTAGCTGGAGCCAGGCATCGCTGCGCTGCTTGGTTTCTTCACACGCCCGGGGTGGACGATCGATGTCGGAAACGTTATATAGTTAGTGTTATTTCTAGAACGGTTGTTGTGTAGTCGCGTCCAAACAAACAAGATGTGAGTTATACACAAACGACACATGTCTTATGAACAAACTGACACTAAAAAAAGGGAGAGTATCATGTTAGCACGTCTCGGACTCTCAGTCCACTAAGATTTTCTTATAAAAGGTTGCATGTTGTTTTCACTAACTGAAATTCCACTTGAAAAATGTCAATCGACTATGAGGATTAGAAGAAGAAAAACGATTTACATTTGTCATAGTATCATTTTTGTCAAACCTACAATCTAACATACTTTTTGATAAATTTTCAAACCGGAAGCGAAGACTTGATAGGGTCAAAGACTAACCTGCGCTTTGTAGAACAGCTGCGTGCAAGGCATTCTGCCCATCGGGTCCAGAGGCGGAGGCAGTTGCAAGCCTACATCGAACCAGAGCTTCCACGATGTCAACTGAGCGGCTTATCACGGCGAGATAGAGCGGCGACACCCCATCATTATTCACACCACTCGACAACGCCGGAGCAACCACCATCAGCCTCCTCACCACCGCATGACGCCCGTGCCGCGCCGCCAGATGCAACGCCGTGTCCCCTCCTCTGTTCTTCCACAGCAGAAGCCGCGCCGCCCCTGACCCATGAAGCGGGTCTTGGGCCAGCTTGATGAGGAGGGAGACCATCTCATGATGCCCCGCCCTCGCGGCGAGGTGCAACGCCGTCTCGGGCTTCGAGTTCCCGCGTACCAAAAGTGCCGTGGCCTGTGCCGCCGCGTGTTGGAAGAGCCATCTCACTAGATGGACGTGGCCTTGGCCGGCTGCTATGTGAAGAACCGTGTTCCGTCGCGCGGTGACTTCGCCGTGACCGCACGGCGTGTTGCCGTGCTGAGCTTGTGCTGAGGTACACGAAATAGCATTACCATCGTTACAAATTGACATGTACTGCAGAAGTGAAAATGTAAGCTGAGTAGCGCGTGGTGAAGAAATTCTACCTGTTACTAGTGGCTCCAGCCCGGCTCCAGCTCCTAAGAAGGCGGCACGATGAAGTGCTGGACACATGAACACGGTTTCGGCATTCTGCCCCCCGGGCTCCACATTGTTGGCATCATCTTGAGGGAGCTGCAGCACCGGAAGTAGGAAAATCATGCCGGCCTGCGGATTGAGAGCTTCACCCAACGCCGCCTGCAGGTCCAGATCGTTAAGACCTACGGCCATCGCCAAAGCTTGCTGTGTTTGCTGCTCCATCTTTTTTCCACACTGGGAATCAGCTTCCTTTTCTTTCTCTCCTTCTTCACCTTCTTCATCTTCTTAAAGGGCATAATAAACGTTGTTAATTGAGACTTGTCGGGGTCACCCACTTGGCCACTACTACTGGCACATACACTGGTAGAGAAAGGGGCATTGTCACCGGTTTTAAAGGGCTTTTAGCACCGGTTGTGCAACCGGTGCTAAAAGGTCGGGACTAAAGGGGTACCCCTTTAGCACCGGAACCCTATGAAACCGGTGCTAAAGGCCTCCACGTGGGCACGGCTGAGCACGCGCAGGCGAAGGACCTTTTGTACCGGTTGGTAATACCAACCGGTGCTAAAGGCCTCCACGTGGGCACGGCTGAGCACGCGCAGGCGAAGGACCTTTTGTACCGGTTGGTAATACCAACCGGTATTAATAGTTCCTTTTTTTTTTCTTCCGCTTATTTTTCAGGATTTCTGTTTTTTCTTTTGCGCTTATTTTTAGGGGTTTAGGGTTTCTGTTTTTTCATTTTCGCTTATTTTTCAGGGTTTCGGAGGAGATCACGTATGAAGTACTCATTACACATATAAATTGTACTCACTACGTACACATATAATTGTACTCACTACACATATAAATGAAGTACCCATAATTACATATAATGAAAGTACTTTTTTCACGGAGATATCACTGCTATTACATGGAGGGAGTCTATTTTTCCACATAGTGAAATTCACCGGATGGATTTATGACATGCGTAAGGAAAAATCCCGCCAATTCCTCCGCAATTGCTTTAACGCGGTTCGTTGGTAGGAGTTGGTTCCGCTTCCTTGCGATCTTTAAAAGGAGGAGATCAAATTAGTTATGATTGAAACTAAACACAAGTGATAGTAGAAAAATAAAGTTGTGAATGATTTTTGCGTACCTCTATGTTTCTTTGACTATTGACTCTCTCATTGGCTCTCATGTGAATGAACTCACAAACGTAGTATCCACATAAATCTGTCCCATCTGGTTGTTGCAGACACCACTATACAACAATATGATTTAATCAAATAATAATAAAGAGAATTAGAACGATACACGGACCTAGTTAAGTACTATTACTTACTTTGTTAGCTTTGAACTCCAGCTTATCTTTCCATTCACCGGGTTCTTGCTCGGTGAACTTTTTCCAAACCCTGCCCAAAAAGAATATGAATTGAGGAGTTATTACTTACTTTTGATATCAAGTAAATGAACGAAATAGAGGCCTAGTGCGATTGAAATTACCTCTTGAGCATTATACGCACGCTTTTGTATGCATCTGGATTTGTTTTTTTTTGAGTCACAGATTTCAACTTCTCCATCGTCGAGTTTAATGATCAGGAGAATGAAGTGGTAACTGCGCACGTAATTCAGAACTCATCAATTGCACTTAATATCGGGAAAGCAAAAAATAATGTGTACAAGACATTAACACTCACTTGAAGTTGTAGGGAAAAAGTATTTCTTTCTTGGTACTTTGTCGCTTAAAGAAATTCAGTAGAACGTCCTCTATGGCGTCCGGTTGATTTTCTAAAGTTTGGACATGAACTTTATCCGGGTCAATGAACCCAATGTCCCAGATTTTGAGCTGTCTGCATTCACGAATCTTCATTCTGCATATATAATAGCGTACAAAAGAATGATGTGAGGATAATTACTGGCAATGAACGAGCTTAACTAAATAACGAAAATACACAAATAAATTACTTACAGACAATAGCAGCTGATGATAGATTTGTCGAGAGCACGTTGATTGTACATCTGAAAAAGTTCAGAGAACTCAACCTGTACAGCATATTCTTGGAAGTAGTGCTCATCCTTAACTCCCGCCATGAAATAGAAAGTCCCATCTTTTGAGATGTCCATGTACCAGTTATGCAATCTCCATAACTGTGTTGTTAGAGCACTGGGGTTTGTCACCAGAGGCAGCCCAAGAGTATATTGATATGCTATCTCAAGAGTCTCGTACTCTCTGTCTGCACGGTATACAACTAATTCTCCAGGCTCGATTTCCTGAGGAGCCCGAGACGACACAATGAGCGGGGCCATCGATTGTACTTCTTGTTCCCCGAGCTGGGCAACTTGTTTCCCGCATTTCTTTTGTTTCCGTCGCTCCTCCTCTTCCTCCATCTGCGAGCTATGTACCTTGTTAATACCTCGCTCATAGTCTGTAAACGGCGCCGGTGGAGGGTTATATAAGTTGTCAATGGTGCGATCTTTTACCTCAATTGGTATAGTCTTCAGAAGTTCCTTTAAGGGATCCTGTGATGCGGCATGTTTTTCCTCTTTTCGCCGTTCAAAAAAGGTTGCCGCATCGGCATTTAAGCTCACCGTTATTTCCTCCATAGTCATCTCGCAAGCCGGTTTCTCAGGAGCTAACTTCTCAGGAGACTTCAATTTATGCGTTTTCTTTGCACGTTTAATGACAGGGGACCTGTCTTTCCTGAACAAACTCCGCTTTGTCACATGACTAGTGGGCGCATCAGTCGGCTGACGGGACGGCGCGGGCGATGGACTTGCGGTGGGCACCCAATCATCGCGGAAGGCGGGTGGACTTTTAGGTGATAAATTTCTACCCGGAGGAGTCGGTGGCCTTGGCGTAGAGTCTGTAAAGATGATGTATTTCTTCTTCCATAGGACGATACCATGCTCGACTTCTCCCAAAGTCTTCTCGTCATCATTTCCCGGAATGTCAAGTTCCATTGAGTGGAATCCCGGCATAACTTTTGTGACCCCGACACGAGCATATCCAGCTGGAATCTGACCAAAATGGAAGGTTGCTCCAGGTTGATGTTGTAAAGCATATCCTTTCGCCACCGGATAACTGATGTTCTTCATTGGCACATGTAACTCACAATTTGTCTTCTCCGTGATATCATCCACGGGGTAGTGAGCCGCCGGTTCATCAACTGCAGGATTTTCTAGCTGCGTGGAACCCACGCTGCTTTTCCGCTGAGATAGGGTGACATCGACTGGAGGATCTTGTAGCACCATCCGAGATTCCCTTTGCTGGGTAATTGAGTCCAGTTGCTCCTGCTGCCGCTTCACCTGGGCCTCCCATGTGTGGACCTGGCGTTCTAATTGTGATAACCGGTCCGCCTCCTTCTTCTTACTTCTGGAACGGCTTTTATAAGTTGCAACGTCCGCGGGAAACCCGTGAAGGAAACCAACGTCGCCTCCTCTACCTCGACATCGTCCCCAGTGTTCAGGATTCCCGAGGGCGAGTGTCAGCTCGTCGTCCTCTCTATTGGGAACAAATGTTCCCGCTCGGACGGCCGCTATTGCCTTCTCTAGCTTTTTTACAACTCGTGTAATTCTTTTCTTCCATTTTCCTTTTGCAACAATTCGCCCTGTCTCTGGGTCCAACACTGCTCCATGCGCGAACAACCAGTACTTGGACCTCTCGGGCCAGTCATCTGTCTGTGGAGTGATCCCTTTTAGACGCAGTTCGTTTTCAAAGGATTCCCACTTAGGCAAGGCAGTCTTGTAGCCACCTGACCCCAAAGTATGGTGGTATTTCTTCTTCTTAGCATTCTCCTTATTTCTCTCGGATCGGGCCAGAGCGACGGCTGATTTCTTATAAGCTACAAATGCAGGCCAATCATCTTTTATCTTCAGTAGAGAGCCCTTGAATTCTGGAGTCTTTTTCTCATATTTTTTCCACAATTTTTTCTTCCAGCTGTTGAATTGTGTGGCCATCTTCTTAAGAGTCCACTCCCTGACTTTCTGCAGCTTCTTCTCTGGGAGACCTTCCGGTAGGCTGAAATCACTCAAGATTGAGTCCCAAAGTGTTTGCTTAAGTCTGTCGTCGACATAACTTGCGCCAACGTTCGCTTTCTTTGGCTCATTCCATTCTGCAAGGGTGATCGGGATAATGTCCCTAACAATCGCTCCGCATTGAGCTACATATTTGCGGCAGGTGTTTTCTGGTTTCAGCGGTTTGCCATCATCGCCTACTTCAACGATCGACAGCTTTGCACCATCTTCTAGCTTCAACCTTTTGGCCGGGCCTCGTGTAGGGTTTGTCGGCTTCTTTTTAGATCCGGAGGCCTAAAAGAAAAATGTTTTGTTAGTAGGTGCAATATAAATCAATTTATGCATCAACAAGACTTAATATATATATATACCTGGCCGGAGTTTTCCGCGGGCACTAGATCGTCGTCTATTATTTCTAGCTCAAGTCCCTCACCGGAGTCGTTCAGACATCTTGAGCTGAAATCATCCTCTTGTTCATCATCAGAATCTTCTCCATCGGAATTTACTCCAAGACTCTTCTCATATATTATTGCTGCCATTTGCTCTTCAATGTCCTCGTTTCGGATGAAGGGGTTGTTGTCCATAGCTCAATGTCACTTCAAATTTAAATTTGAATCAAGGTTACAATTAAAGTTGATACAAATATTTCTTATACACATAAGTTGGAACAAATATTTCTTGTACACATAAATTGGAACAAATATTTCTTATATACATAAATTGGAACAAAAATTTGCTAAATTTCCAACTTTGCTAAATTTCTAATAGTTGTTTTACAAAATTTGCTAACTTTGCAAAAATTGATACAATAGTTGTTTTACTAACACAAAAATCTTCAGGGGATCTAATAGTGAAGGACTTAGCCGATTTGGGGCGTTACAAGTCATAATAATATATATCGCATCAATAATACATCACGCTAATCAAAATGGACGTCGAACTGCCGGAAACATGCCGCGGGCGGTGAAAACCCAAAGTGAAGGAACCCAAACAGGATCATAACTAATGTGAGATCCCTGAAGATGCTGCCAAGTGTTGGACGGAAAGACGTCCAACGCGACCATGTACCGACGGACGTGCTCGTCCTCCGCCCTGACACGACGACGTACCAACTCCTCGGGGGCCGGCACCCTCTGTACCCGTCGTGGCCCACGTGACCGCCACCAAAGAAGCTCCGGGTCGACGATGGTTCCCTCATTCCTCACCAATCTGCGCACACCGGAAGGTGGCACCTCCCAGTGCCAACCCGGCGGAGCCCAGTCCCGGACATCCATAGTCCCGTCCATCTCGAAACTATGAATCTTTACATTAACTCTTAAAATTCCAAGACATTGTATAAAACATTGTAAAATTCAAAGACATTGTATAAAATTCCAACATAGTGCTAAATTCTAACATTGCAACTAAATTTAACAAAAATTTGCTTACTTTGCAAAAATATTAACGAAATATGAAGTATTAACTAACATTGTTTTCCTAACACAAATTTTAACATTGTTTGCTAACTTTGCAAAAATTGATACACAAATTTGATACAAAATATGATACAAAATTTGCTAACTTTAATTACTAATAATGAAAAAATTGCTAGCTATATATAATGAAAAATTATTAACTTTTTGCTAACTTTGCTAACACATTTGCTAACACAATAAATTTGCTAACTTTGCTAACACTAAAAATAGAACTAACACATTTGCTAACACATTTGCTAACACAATAAATTTGCTAACTTTGCTAACACATTGGAATTACTCAAATGAAAAGAAAAAAAACCTTGGTGATCGGCGGTGGTGGAGGGCGGAGCAGGAGGCGACGGAGGCCAAGGCGGCAGAGGGAGGGACCGGGCGCGGCGGCGGCCGGAGCAGGTCCACGAGCACGACGGGGCAGTGGCCGGAGCAGGGGCGTCGTCGGCGGAGCAGAAGTGGCCGAGGAGCAGCGTGGCGTCGTCGGCGGCGGCGCGCGGAGGAACGGGTGCGACGGAGGCCGGCGGAGCAGTAGTGGCGTCGTCGGCGGCGGCGCGCGGCCGGAGCAAGGCTTCGCCGGAGCAGGGCGACGTCGGCGTCGTGGAGCTCGAGTGCGGGAGAGAGGCGAATGGGCGATCTGGCGGCGTTTCCCTGTATTAACTGCTCAAAATCGACCTTTAGCACCGGTTGTTGTTACCAACCGGTGCTAAAGGGTCTTTAGCACCGGTTGGTAACAACAACCGGTGCTAAAGGTTGGTTTTCGGACGCACCGAACGGTTGCGCGCCAAGCCAACCCCTTTAGCACCGGTTGTAGTTACAAACCGGTACTAAAGGGTTTTGAATTGAATTTTGTTTGTTTTTTGTTCTGTTTTCTTATATTTTCTTATGTTTTCTGTTTTCCTTTATATCTATTTGTTTTCAATTTTGCTTTTTCTCTAGTTTCTGTTTCTTTTATTTCTATGTATAAGAAACAACCTTGCCAAAGGAAATCTTAAAATTAATTCCATAAGTATTATTTTCCATTTTTTAAGTGCAAAAAATGACTTTTTTTGTGAACAAAGTACAAAAAATATGATGCAAAATGGGACCCATTTAATTTTCATGGAAACTAGTACACATATGATGGATAATTCCCAAGTATTAGGTTTTTCCTTGATTTCTAACTAATTTCCCATAGTTTAATGAGTTTATGTTGATTTATCGAAAGTAATTCAAATTTGAACTACAACTGTTTGATAGTTTGTTCTGAAATTTTTGGAAAAATCATTTTGAGGTACACAACTAGTGGTTATATCACAGAAACACTGATAATTCTAGAAAATATTACCTCTTTCGATGAATAGTCATCGCGACCGTTTTGATCGCTTTTAAGAAAAAAATGAAATAAATTGATAAACATCTCAAAAAATGAGTTCCTTTGGCATGGGCTCCTTATATGTGTACTAGTTGCTATGAAAAATGATAAACTTGATTTTTGACAAAATTTGCAAAAAAAGTCTTCACAAAAAGGTCTATCATGTATGAACATCTAGAAGTTTCAAGACAAATGACCAAGTTATGGTCATTTCCACGGCATAGTTTGTGATAAATATCTCATATCCCACAAATAGATGTATCTTGGTATAAGAAACAACCTTGCCAAAGGAAATCTTAAAATTAATTCCATAAGTATTATTTTCCATTTTTTAAGTGCAAAAATGACTTTTTTTGTGAACAAAGTACCAAAAATATGATGCAAAATGGGACCCATTTAATTTTCATGGAAACTAGTACACATATGATGGATAATTCCCAAGTATTAGGTTTTTCCTTGATTTCTAACTAATTTCCCATAGTTTAATGAGTTTATGTTGATTTATCGAAAGTAATTCAAATTTGAACTACAACTGTTTGGTAGTTTGTTCTGAAATTTTTGGAAAAATCATTTTGAGGTACACAACTAGTGGTTATATCACAGAAACACTGATAATTCTAGAAAATATTACCTCTTTCGATGAATAGTCATCGCGACCGTTTTGATCGCTTTTAAGAAAAAAATGAAATAAATTGATAAACATCTCAAAAAATGAGTTCCTTTGGCATGGGCTCCTTATATGTGTACTAGTTGCTATGAAAAATGATAAACTTGATTTTTGACAAAATTTGCAAAAAAAGTCTTCACAAAAAGGTCTATCATGTATGAACATCTAGAAGTTTCAAGACAAATGACCAAGTTATGGTCATTTCCACGGCATAGTTTGTGATAAATATCTCATATCCCACAAATAGATGTATCTTGGTATAAGAAACAACCTTGCCAAAGGAAATCTTAAAATTAATTCCATAAGTATTATTTTCCATTTTTTAAGTGCAAAAAATGACTTTTTTTGTGAACAAAGTACCAAAAATATGATGCAAAATGGGACCCATTTAATTTTCATGGAAACTAGTACACATATGATGGATAATTCCCAAGTATTAGGTTTTTCCTTGATTTCTAACTAATTTCCCATAGTTTAATGAGTTTATGTTGATTTATCGAAAGTAATTCAAATTTGAACTACAACTGTTTGAGCCGTTAGATCCCGGTTGTTGTTACCAACCGGGACTAAAGAAGCACACGGATCGTGTGTTTCTTTCAAGCACTTGTGAGCCGTTAGATCAGGAGTGTGTTTCTTTCAAGCACTTGTGAGCCGTTAGATCCCGGTTGTTGTTACCAACCGGGACTAAAGAAGCACACGTACCCTATATATAGCCCCCCTCCCGGACATGTTCAGCACTCAGTGTCTACTCATTGTAGTTCATTTTGGCAGCACACGGGTAGCAGAGAGCACTCGGTGAAGGCTGAAGGTGAACCCTCCCCTCGGCGGAGGCATCTTTGGGCAACCAGCGGCAAGACGTCTCTGATGATCTGCGACCGTTCCGAACGATTGCAGATCATCAGAGATGTCTTGCTGGACGGTTGTAGATCATCAGAGATGTCTTGCCACCGGACGGTTCTATCTACATAATACTTCAGTTCATCGACCGAATACAAAGCATTCGGATTCCCTGCATACGCCCAACGGTGCATTTGATATGCAGGCACTCACGAGCCACCGTTGGGCTGTATGCAGGTGAAATCGTGTGTTTTGTTCCATGCATCTACAAAATACTTCAGTTCACTTGTTCTTCTGATACAAAGCATTCGGATATTACACATCAACAATCATATCCCTATCGACCGAATACAAAGCATTCGGACCCAACATTGCATTTGATATGCAGGTTTAATACATTGTTACACATCACGAACAACCACCCTATCTAGTGTTCATTTTTTCTTCGTGTGTGTCCCTTTCTTCTCACTGCGCCGTTGCCATGGACAATCTTCATCATTTAAAGCGATGGTTGGGTCAGTTCTCACTTTGAAGGGCGGAATTTTATCAAACTTATTGTAATCTTCTGACATGTCTGTCTTGTCCTCCACTCCCACGATGTTTCTTTTCCCTGAAAGAACTATGTGGCGCCTTGGCTCATCGTATGATGTATCAGCTTGCTTATCTTTTCTTTTTTTCGGTCTGGAAGACATGTCCTTGACATAGAAAACCTGAGCCACATCATTGGCTAGGACGAATGGCTCGGTGTAGTACCCAAGATTGTTGAGATCCACGGTAGTCATTCCGTACCGTCGGTCTATCTCTACCCCGCCTGACAGGTTGACCCATTTGCAATTAAACAAAGGGATCTTAAAAGAAGGTCCATAGTCAAGTTCCCATATCTGCTGTATGCAACCATAATATGTGTCCTTTGTCCCATTGTCGTTTGTTGCATCAAAGCGGACACCACTGTTTTGGTTAGTGCTCTTTTTGTCTTGGGTTTCCGTGTAAAATGTATTTCCATTTATCTCGTACCCTTCGAAAGTCAATATAGTCGAAGATGGTGAATTGGCCAACAAGTATAGCTCTACTCCAACATCTTTGTTATTAATGAGATGTGTACGCAACCAACTGCCAAAAGTATCCACGTGTTTTCCTTTAATCCAGTAGTCAGTCTGCTCCGGATATTCGGAGCGTAAAATATCCATGTGCTCCACGATATACGGAGCCACCAATCTGGAATTTGCTAAAACTGTGTAGTGTGCTTGGGTGAAAGAATCTCCATCCATACTTGTTGTTGCTTTCTTTCCTAGCGTTCCTTTTCCACGCAGTCTCCCCTCATGGCGCGATTGAGGAACACCAATCGGCATAAGATCAGGAATAAAGTCCACACAAAACTCAATGACCTCCTCTGTTCCATAGCCCTTGGACATGCTTCCTTCTGGCCTAGCATGATTATAAACGTATTTCTTTAAGACTCCCATGAACCTCTCAAAGGGGAACATGTTGTGTAGAAATACAGGACCGAGAATGGAAATCTCTTCGACTAGGTGAACTATGAGGTGCGTCATAATGTTGAAGAAGGATGGTGGAAACACTAACTCGAAGCTGACAAGACATTGCACCACATCCTTCTGTAAACTTGGTAGAGTTGCTGGATCGATTACCTTCTGAGATATTGCATTGAGAAATGCACATAGCTTCACAATGGGTTCTCGAACGTTTTCCGGTAATAGCCCCCTCAATGCAACCGGAAGTAATTGTGTCATAATCACGTGACAGTCATGAGACTTCAGATTTTGAAACTTTAGCTCTGTCATGTTTATTATTCCTTTATATTCGACGAGAAGCCAGATGGAACCTTCATACTGTGAAGACATTCAAAAAATATTTTCTTCTCTTCTTTCGTAAGAGCGTAGCTGGCAGGAGCTGGTTCATTCTCTGTCCCATTGTCGTCTCGATGCATCTCTTCGCTCATACGTTGATGGGCCTGCCTTACTTTCGGTGTATCTTTTGACTTCCCTTTTTTTGACATCCCCTTTTTGGACTTCCCTTTTTTTGACTTCCCTTCTTTCGACTTCCCATACACGCCCAAGAAGTTAAGCAGGTTGCAGCAAATATTCTTTGTCACGTGCATCACGTCGATTGCAGATTGAACTTCTAGCAGTATCCAATAGGGCAGCTCCCAAAATATAGATGTCTTTTTCCACATGGGTACGTGGTTGTTTGCGTCATTCGGAACTTGTAGTCCCCCAGGACCCTTTCCAAAGATTACTTTTAAATCCTTAACCATATCATATATAACAGAACTACAAGGGCGGGTAGGCCTCAGCCGATGATCTGCCTCACCTTTGTAATGTTTGCCTTTCTTCCTTAAGGGATGCTTGGGTCCAAGAAATCGACGATGCCCCATGTACACAATCTTGTTACACAAATATATACTGTCAGTCTTATCTAAACAATGCGTGCATGCATTGTATCCCTTGTTTGATTGTCCAGAAATGTTACTAAGAGCAGGCCAATCATTGATGGTTACAAACAGCAACGCTCGTAGGTTAAATTCCTCCTGTTTATACTCATCCCACACACGCACACCTTCGTCAGACCACAACAGTAAAAGTTCGTCAACTAATGGCCTCAGATACACATCAATGTCGTTGCCGGGTTGCTTCGGGCCTTGGATAAGCACTGGCATCATGATATACTTTTTCTTCATGCACAACCAAGGAGGAAGATTATAGATACATAGAGTCACAGGCCAGGTGCTATGACTGCTGCTCTGCTCCCCAAATGGATTCAAGCCATCTGTACTTAGACCAAACCTTAAGTTCCTTGCGTCAGCTGCAAAATCTCGAAACTCACTGTCAATCTTTCTCCACTGCGACCCATCAGTCGGGTGTCTCAGCATCTCGTCTTCCTTACGGTCTTCTTTGTGCCATCGCAACAACTTGGCATTCTCTTTGTTTCGGAACAAACGTTTCAACCGTGGTATTATAGGAGCATACCACATCACCTTTGCAGGAACCCTCTTCCTGGGGCTGGCCTCGCACTCAACATCACCTGGGTCTTCTCGCCTGATCTTATACCGCAATGCACCGCATATCGGGCTTGCATTCAAATTCTCGTACTTCTCACCGCGGTAGAGGATGCAGTCGTTGATGCATGCATGTATCTTCTGCACCTCTAATCCTAGTGGGCAGACAATCTTCTTTGCTTCGTACGTACTGGAGGGCAATTCATTTTTCCTTGGAAGCATCTTTTTAAATATTTGTAGCAACTGTTCAAATCCCTTGTCAGATACTCCATTCCTTGCCTTCCATTGAAGCAATTCCAGGGTGCTACCCAGCTTTTTCTGGCCATCTTCACAAGTTGGATACAATAATTTTTTGTGGTCCTCCAACATGCGCTTTAACTTCAACCACTCGTTTTCAGTTCCGCAGATTATCTGTTCATCAAGAATAACCTGACGAAGATCATCATCAGACTGATCATCAACAATGACCTCATGCTCAGCTTCGTCTTCCCCCATTTTAGTATCACCGTGTTCAGAGAACAGAGGATAGTTGTCATCATCATCTTCTTCATTGTCCTCCATTATAACCCCTGTTTCTCCGTGCTTGGTCCAACAAAAATAATTGGGCATGAAGCCTTTCCGGAACAGGTGGAAGTTTAGGGTTCTTGCGCTAGGGTAATTCGTCTTATTCCGACACTCATCGCATGGACAAAACATAAAACCATTCTTCTTGTTTAACTCAGCCGCACGGAGAAATTCCTGTAGGCCACTAATGAACTCCGGAGAGCGTCGGTCAACGTACATCCATTGTCGATTCATCTGCATTATATAAATATATCTAAAACCATTACACTATATATATAACAAACAATTATCAAGTAAGAAAAATATACAAGTAATAACTATGCATCTAAACCATACAACTAATATTTTTTAAAAATATAAGAAAAAAAGAGAGGCTCACCGAGGTGGTGTCGGTCACGGGGCGCCGCGGGCGATCGGCGGCGGTGAGGAAGTGGGGACGACACTATAAAAAGGCACAAATCTTATTTTAAATTGAGCTCAAAATGCATATAAAAAAAATAAAATCCCTAACTTAGGCATTTCATCAAACACCTTGCTTGCACTAGAAAAAACAAATGAGTTAAACTAGCAAAATGAGCTAAAGTTGAAATGCCGGAAGAGAAGATGAAGTTGCTAACCCTTATATAAGTAAGTGCTACCAATCTTAACAAATGTTGTAGAGATCAAAGAGTGCTAGATCTTGGGAGAGCAAAGAGAGAAGAAAATGGAGCTTGAATGAGAGCAATGGAGCTGTGCCTCGGGTGGAAGAAGGCAATATAGGACGAACCTTTAGTACCGGTTTGTATTACAAACCGGTACTAAAGGTCCCTTTAGTACCGGTTTGTAATACAAACCGGTACTAAAGGGTCTGACCGTGGGGCCGCGCGCTGCAGCCGACTGATGCAACCCTTTAGTACCGGTTTGTATTACCAACCGGTACTAAAGGGTCCAACGCAACCGGTGCAAATAACTGCCGGCCTGTCTCGCCTCTGGAACCGGTACTAATACCCCTTTAGTACCGGTTCCAGTCAATCCGGTGCCAAATGTGACCTCACCAAAGGCTTGTTTTCTACTAGTGATAGTACGTGCTTTGCACATTCCAACATTATAAGGAGAGATGAAATGCAATAACAGCTTATCAAAAGTTTGTTAGTACTCCTAGTTAGGAGTTTGGACAACACTTATTCTGGGTGTCTTTTGCGGTACCTTTTACTACTCCTCAAACATGACTAGTATGGTTTCATCTAATGGTTGAGAAAGATTTGGCCCAACAGGCCCAGCAAGTTATAATATCGTGGTAAAATATTGTAAAAAAAACCCGACAATTTGACGAATAAGAACGATAGGACCCGAACCCGACGCTGCTTCCTCCCTGCACGCGCGCCGCCGCCATCCCCTCTGTGCTCTTCTTCAGCCTGCCCGCCGCCTTCGCTGATTCTAGACGACGAGTGAGTGCACCGCGCCCCCTCCACACCGGAGATCGTATCCGTCGACCGCCGCCGCCTCCACATGGGAGACCATCGGGTCATTGGGCAATGCGGACTACGTGGCGGCCGCCTGTCCTGTTCCTTGCATACCTGCTCCTGTCGCCGGCATAGTCACTAGTGTCGTTCAGGCTGTTCAGCTTACCCCACTACAAAGGCAATCTGCCCAGCTCAAGCTCTGGATATGGTGACGTCTCAAGATTGCCTCCTCATCGATCGTGCGATTCAAGAAGAACAAAGCCGGCATGCCGCAGCTCCCTCCAACGCGAAGAACAAGCTTGTATTCTTTCGTTTCCTCCCTTCTGACTTCACATAGAATCAGCCACCCTTTGTTTCCTCAATTACAAGGTTGTACACCGTGCTCTAGACGAGGCCGAGATCGCTGCTCTGAATATCTCCTACCTCAAGAGTCAGCAAGGCTGATCCAACATCATCGTCATCGACTCGTCAGTGCACCAACAGCAATGCTCTGCATTTGCTTCTGAAGATAAACACAGTGACCTGCCTCTACCTTTTCACATGTCAGATGGGCAATGCAGGTATACTGTGGCAATTGGAAGATCGTGGCCAAGAAAGTGAACGTCGTAGGGTTGAAGAACCGCTGGGTCATGGCTGTCGGCTTCTTCGGCCAGAAAGGATGGGCGTAGAGCTGCCTCGGAGTGGAGTCCTAAAACCTTCTTGTAATCGAAGTCGTGATGTTATAGCAGGTATCAGATGCATATATCAATCAGTGGAAAACTATAAAATGATTTGGAGTAATGAGGTTTAGCTGCTGGAAAGAATCACCATTTAATGAACAAATACCAATGTTTGTGAGACCGGATTCGCAAAGATATCCAGTTGAATTAACTCATACAGTTTACTAAACAGCATGAACTACATTCAAGTCCAGAAAAAATAAAAAGATAGTTTGAGATAGCCCAATAGGTGAAAAAGGAGCAGATGTAAAATGGTTTTACAAACAAAGAGAACTGACCATGAATAAAACAACACTGATAACTGATGCATCGGTAACTACAAAAGAAGCATGCTTTGTGCTTCATCGTTGTATCTTACTATGTACTTAAGTTCAGAACTGCTGAGAATGTATCCTTTACTAACTCAGATGTAATATGTACTCTGCTTTACCTGCTGTACAATTAAGCAGGCTACATTGATGTATTTCATGACCAACGGTAGTTTAATGTCTGCTTTATCCATAAACTAGTTTGTTCAGTAAACTATATAACTGAATTTCAATAGTATCAAAATCGGTGCTCTGTTATTTAGAAATCGCCGATTCAGCTTCTATTATCGTATAGCATGCTTACAAGCACAGAATAACCAGCATTTCACTCCATGCATACTACTCCGACAAAACAAGAGATACCACAAGTGCAGATATTTACAACCATAAAAAAACTGGCATTACAGCCAAAATATATTACAAAGTTCACAGTTAAACAAAAGGATCTGTCAATAATTACTACCCCAGTAGCCTAGACATAATGGTACTATAATTACAATACTTCTACTGAGTTATCACTGCCCATCATTCCGTACTGAACCTGGCTCATCTGTTACTTTTTCTTCATAATAACACTCTAAGAGAACAGAACGCAAGGATAGCTTCCATGAACTCACCTCCCCTGATTATCCTCAACTTCATCGATCTTCCGTGCGAGCTTCTTAGTCACTGTAGCAATCTCTCTGACAGTAGTGCGCAACTCAATATTCTTCTCTGTAGATAATCGTAAATATGAATACAGCTCGCAGTTCTTCACTGTCAAATTATCCAGACATATTTCTAGCTTCAGGTTCCTGTTAACAATTTGTTCACGGTTGCCCGCGATTTGTTTAGTCGGCGCTGCGTAGCATGATCATTACTTTTTTCAGAGAATTAACCATACATAGTAGCATGGCTTCAGGTTCTACGGAAAAGAACTAGCACATGAGAAAAAAATTGCAGGGTATATGCCAATGTTTCATAGAAATAATCAAAACTTAGAAATTCAAGAAGCACTGTAGTCAGTACAACTTGATTAATCCATCATTTGCAGTTTGAGAACAGTTACCATTAGAATCGACCGAAGCCTGACAATTTGCTCTTCTAAAGTGCTATGCCTAAAGTATTGTTTTGACCAAATGATCCAATGTTGTACTGACAAAATTCCAATTTTTAGGGTGCAATTTCAGTATTCATTTGAGAATGCTCTGGACTGCATTTCACTTGTATGCAAGCAGAAAACTTACAAGGAGCCGGTCAGTGTCTAGGGCAACGGGGGACGCCCTGCCCCTGCAAAAGCACCGGCGCATGTACCTCGCAGCTGACCTCCTGCGTGGGCGTGGAGTAGTGGACGTCAAACTCCGTCCTCTCGCATCTTCTGTGCGGCCGGCGACGCCGGCGCAGGCAGAGGAACTAGAACTACCCCGGTCCAGCTCGCGGTCGACCGGTGTCTGGATGGTGAAGCGCGCTTGGATCGTACCATGGGTTCCTTCCATTTCTCATCTCCCTCACACACCAATTCGTCGACCTCCTCCCCTCCGGTCAGGAACGCGGCGGCCACCTGACCGGAAGGAGTCGATGCAGTTTCATCTGAAGGAGGCGTGGACAAGCTCGATTTAGGGTTATGCTATTTTTTCTTACCAAACGACACCACCAGCAGCAAGATGGACTCTACTGGGCCCTGGCCCAAGGCCCGTCTACGGTTGGCACTAGCTATTTTTCCTTCCCAGAGCACTAGTACGAATTGTAACAGTCACCGTTTTGAGACTAGTATGATTTGTTACAGGCCATCGGATACACGAAAATGAATGGCTATCATTCATTTGAGGGTACCATAAAAGACCTCTTATTCAATCAATATTTCAATAGGCAAATGTAGAATTCAACACGCCACTTGATTTCTTGTCTTATGGAGTGAATGGTTTCATGCCGTCCGATCAGGAGGAGGAAAGGCCATTCATTGCTGCCCGCGGCCATCCATTGGCCACCCGTTGCTGCCCACGGCGAGGCACGCCCCGGACTGTCCATTTCTTGTTAAGCGCATGCGTCGGTTTTACCTGCCAAACCATCGTAGTGTTGGGATGAGACCTCCGCTCAGTCAGAACTAGATGATTGCAGCGAGAGTGCGAGACATTACCTCCGCTCTTTTAGAACTAGACTAGATGATTGCCGAGATTAGAAGCGTATTTGGTAACCCACATGCTGGGCTCTGCGCGGATCGTGAACCAGATCTGAGCCATAGACCGTCGGTGGAGACTGACATTCTGATGGTAAAATCAGAGGCGGCCCTGTGGCGAGCAGCGGGGCTGTTCAGGGCTAGTCTAGAACCCGTAGAGAGGTGGAGGGTTGGCGAGTGATCATTTTCCCCCTTTTTTAACGTTTTTGGCACATGTGCCAAAACGCGTTATCGGCCGCTTGGCCTTTCCTTCTTAAAACTGATACGTCTGCTTGGACGTATTCATAAAAAAAGATCCAAGCCATACCGGATGAAAAACCGCCAATTTGTCCGCATCTGTGCAGCCTGTTTTGAGCGCGAGACGCCGCATCCCTTCGTGAACACGGCAGTAAAACTCTGATTTCTTCTTGTTTCTTGCTAAACATGTATACCAGTTATTTGAAGGCTTCAGACCTTGGCAACCATTTGGATGTGGCTGCGCAAGGGCGAGGGCTCCAGAAAAAGGGGGAGAGGAAGGTCGACCAATGTTTGCCATTTTCATGATGAGCTGCCCCCTATCAACTTCTCTAAGGTGCTCACAAAACCTGAATTAGGGGGCTTCTATAGTTCTATCCCTGACTTGGCGTCAGGAAGATTACCATCAGGACAACCACATGTGGGGTGCAACTGGGATATGAGGCTGAAGGATGCCAATTAAAAGGTTGCTCTAGATCAGGGTTGTCCATCATTTGCCATTGCCCAGGGGACTTTAAGATTGGCTACTTCATCACCTTCAAAAAACAAGGTCCAACTCATTTCAAATTAGTCGCAAACCAATCTGTGGTTGGATGGTTAGCAGGGTGGTTGTACCCTCAGCCCACCAGAGTTCAAACCCCAGATTTGACGTCTCTGTGTTGCAGTTAGGCGGAATATTCTTTCAGTGGGAGGCGACGTTCCCGTCGACAGCGAGGCGCCCGTGGTGACTTCGTCAATCTCAAGACTCGATCCGCCGGCTCAGGATTTCGGAGGTGCTCATAGGGGTAGGGTGTGCGTGTGTGCGTTCATAGGGATGAGTGTGCGCGCGTGTATGTGAGCGTCTGCGTTTGTACTGTGTTTCTCAAAAAAAAAACTCATTTCAAATTAGTCATCTTATACTGTAGGGACGGGAATCCAGCGAAGGAGCCACCTTCATCAATTGCGTTATCTTCATGCTGATGCACGAGTAGTCCCCCCCCATGAACTACAATTTGTAGCAGCAGCTAGATGGTAGTCTCTCTCTAATGTTCTATAGTACCATGTTCTCGTGAGCTGCTTTACATGATCGAGATCAATCTGATATAATCAATGCTGAGTTTGTTGAGATATGATGAATTGTTATATTATGATCAGTTTGGTTTGACGCATATTATCCTTTATGATTTCTAATTTTTTTTCTATGAGTATGTTATGTTTAATGTTTGTCGCTAATGCACGAGTGTCATGATTTCATATTCAAACACACTTTATGTTTGCATGAATATAATTGATATTTTGGATCATATCTACAAGGTGTTTGCACATGTTAATTGTTTCAACCTGACACCTCAAGGTGATAGATTGGGATATCAAAGGGAAAGGATTAAACTTGAGTATTACATGTCTTTATTAAGTGTTAATGTTGTGCTCCGATGTTTTGTAAAATGACTATCATTGCCCTAAGTTCTTTAACTGTCCCCATTGAAATGGGAGGGTATGACAAAAGATGTCGTAAGAATTCTTACTGTCAGTAGACAGAACTAAATTTGGAATACATGCCTACATATGTTTGATGAATTGGATGCTCTATCGTGATTTACTTCAATTTCGTTCAATTTCCAAACTGTAATTTATTCACCCAACATTTGTTATTTTGTTTGAAAAGATACTTAATATGAACCCGCTCCATCTTTTACTATTGGTGTTGTTGTTTTTACTCATCTTTGCTCACGTACAATTACTTTGTTACCATTGTTGTTACCATTTTCCACTGCCCATTATATCGCCGTTGCCACTAATAAATTATGTCAAGCAAGATCACTTTCAGTTGTGGTTGAATTGACAACTCAATTGCTAAATCTTGTCTAACAAGTTGTATGCACATGTTATCTTGTGTCAAATCAATAAATTTAGATTTAAATACTTATAAAACTTAGTAGTAGAGTTGTCAACAAAAGCAGGCATAAGACAATTCTATTCGACATGTGGCCATTGATAAAACATAGGGACATTACTACATTATTTTTAGAAAACATGGTGCGGTTCCTCGGGGTCTACATCAAAATGATACATACAGCCATAAAAACATTACTACTAATCGGGCATAAAGACAAATTAGCGGGGAGATTTATTTTAGACAAACTACGATGGAGATTGACAAGAGCTAGAGATGTTGTAAAAGGCTAGATATAATGATAAAAGAATACAAAGAAAAATATGTTGTGATGGCATATCTACTCGATAACTTAAAGCACTGTTACAAAGGCGAAAGCAGAGAAAAAGGCGAATTTGCACAGGGTAATTGCGTAACGACAAACCATTGCAATTAAGCATAGGCAAACCCATTCTGATAAACCCTTTGTCCAAACACCTTCTGCCAAAGCTTTCTGCATTGTATATCACTACTCACTAGGTACTTTCAGTTCTTCTGACGCCCATATATACACACGGTGTTCACTATTGTCCTAATCTATCCCTCACTTGGACCAACAATGAAGGGAAACTCTGCATTAAGTGGAGATACTCATTCGACGTTGCCACGACTTTGAAGTTTTTATCAGCGGCAAGGAAGTCAAGGCACTTGGCTTTGAGTTTGGGGCATGTATGCTCTTCTGCTAGCTCCAACGTCGAGCACACCGTGTCGACTGCGATACCGCGATCGCAAAGCATATTCTCACAGATCTGCTTTAGGGTCTTCAAAGCGTAGATATCGGCAGCGACGAGCAGATGGTGGTATTCCGCAATGATGGAGGTATCATCGTCCGCCTCGTCGTTGTCTAAGGATGTCAAAACATCACGGTAGATGTAATCAAGCATATATCTGAACGTCGATGCCTTGATGTCTTTGACGGTGATGGATGTCATCTTGCTTTCGGCCATGGGGCCATAGAGCTCTGCTCGGAAGACAGGCGATCTGGCCGCGAGCACGAGGCGATGCGCACAGAAGGTCTGGCCATCGACGTTGAAGGAAACGTCAGTGAGGTCTTTTGTATCCAGCAGCTCGGCCAGGTCCTGACCTAAATCTGGAAACTTACTGAGGGACGAAGCCGGAGGTGGCGGGCAGTCCCATATGATGGCTACGGAGCACAGTGCCGCGAAGTAGCCGTCTACCACACACAGTTCGCCACGACGTCGTGCTTCTGCGCCATGAATGAGTAACCTCCTCCTGTCCAATCGTTACAAGGCAGCCTGTAGCATCCAGTCCCCATGTTATCCGGTGACCCAGTATTGTCGAGTAGAACGACGCTGGCGGTAACCTTGGCTCTTGTGTCAATGCGCACCAAGAGAAGCAGCCTGATGTAGGTCCCGTCGCTGGTCTCGGCACAGAATACGCTGCATACGCATCCGCCGACGACGGCGCTCTCCACTTCACGCCAGTCCTTTGGGAGATCTTTGGTCGCCGAGTATCTTACCCGAACTATGAAGGTTCCAGTGTCTGTTGTCGAGATCATGTCGCATGCATTGGGTTCGGCCATGGTGTGTGGTCAGACGTTCTTGATCGCCGGCCGATCGACGAGAGGAGCAGACCTGCAGGTAAGGTTTTCCTCCACGCCACGATGGGCCAGGAGGATGCTTTTTATGCATCGGGCTGTCAATGGTAACGTTTTACGTTCTCGCGGAATTTTATCGGTATCTTGACTGGACTCTTGTTCACTTTGACCCAAATCTCGCAATAATATCTCCGGATTAGAGTTCTGACTTCTGAGACGGGACCCTGCAGTAGGACTGTAGGAGGTTGCGTGAAAAATCACAAAAAATAACCCTTTTAATAAACTTCAGCAATAAATAACCCTTTTTTGAAAATATTTTCGGAAATAACCCTCTGGTAGAGTATCTCTCCATGGCGACGGCGCTTTCTCTCTCCCCCTCCTAAATCTCTATCAAAACCGGCCATATTTGGAGGAGGAGCTTCGACGATTTCATCCCCAAGGTATACTCCTCCTCTCCCCTCAATTTCATCCATAAAAGTTGTCACATTTGCTCAATTTTTTGCTACTTGTGTGGGGGAAATCATTCCCCAATATGTGTAGGTGTTATTGCTATTTTTGTTGGTATATTATTAATTGTTTAGATGGATGCTCCTCTAATTTGAGTGTAAGATAGCTACTTATGTTGATATTTTAGCGATAACCCAGTGTAGGCGATAACCGCCTAGCTCATGTTAGATTCGAAATTTAGGGTACTGTAGGAAATCCTAAGCAATTTATGTGGGGGGAATCATTCCTCAATGTGGGTAGATGCTATTCCTATTTTTGTTTTATATTAGTAATTGTTTAGATGAATGCTCCTCCAATTTGAATGTAAGATAGCTATTTATGTTGATATTTAGCAATTGTATACCACTTGTGGACTCGAGATGTTGTAGTTATTTAGTTGGCACATGGATTTACCGTTGATGTCTATTGTTTTATGTATGTTGGTGTCATATTTGCTAATTTTTGTTTGGTGCGCCTCTCCGCGGCCCCATCTATACCTAATAATAAAGGGAGGAGCTTCCTCCGGTCGTCGTCGTTTTTTATTTCCGATTTTACCCCTTCCAGTTTCGGGATATTACCTGAACTGCCACCGCAAAGTCAAATACCGGTTCGATTGAGAAATCCCCTCCCGCTGCCTCCGCTCGAGGAGAGCAGATGGATTAGGAGACTCGAAGGAGGCTGATCGACCGCGTGCCATGTCGGTGGAGACGGAGCGGAGCTCTACGGAGTCCGGCCTCGACTTCGAAGACACCTGACGAGTGTGTGACTCGGCAAATCCCAGGGTTGTGCACCCCGGGTTGATTGAGGGGGAGAGAGATGAGCGTTGGTGATCACGACGGCTGACAAGCAAGGCGCTTTACCCAGGTTCAGGCTCCCGGAGGATAACACCCTACTTCCTGCTTGTCTGGTATTGATGGCGAGTGGCTTACAATGGCGAGATGGCGATCTCGCTAGGGTTCGGTGGCGGCGGCTATGCGCGTATCTATCTGTCCGTGTCTTCTGACGAGCAACCCTCCTAGCCTTTATATAATAGGCTAGGTCTCGGGTGAACGGTGCCGATGGTGTTTACAGATATGGTAAGTCGCATGACCTAACTGACTATTCTTGGGCCATACGCTATCTCTACTGGGCCTTCCTTGGGCCTTTGCAGTCTTGGCGTGACCCAGGTATCCTCACCGTGGGATAGTCGGAGGGTAGCCCTACGTCAGTAGCCCCCGAGTGCTTGGTCGAATCGCAGAGTCGGGCAAAGGACTCCTTTCTCCTGGGCACGCCGCCGGGTTGCTTGTAGTTGAGGTTGGACTCGTTTTCCTCCAGTCGAAAAGCCGACTCCCGATGGGAGTAAAAGGTCGTGTCTTTGGCTTGCTTCTGTTCAGCCTATTGGCTTACTGTCAGTTAATTTCAGCTTGTGAAGCTTACTGAATCTTCTTGTAACCCGTTTGCATGGTTCGAGTCCTTGCATCAGCACTGGCATACTGGGGCGATTTCAGCTGTGAAGCTTACTGGGTTTACCTATCACTCGAATTATGCGTTCGAGTTCTCTGCCTGGCGTAGATTTTCGGCTATTAAGCTTACATGCATGTTCAGGGACACCCGACTGATTTGTTCGAGTTCTTCTTCCGCGCTGCGGCTCACTTCATGCACTTGTGTTGATGACGTCCGCGCTGACGCTTCGTAGCACGCCTCTGTGTCCGATAGGACGTGACGGAAGTGGCCCCACTGTCAGCGTTTACTGACCGCTTTTTCCTGATGTGGGCGCGAAAAGTTTTGCGGCGTAATGATGGTGCCTTGATTCCCGCGCGTAGTGGACGGAGTGGGAGGCGACGGTTTGCCTCTCCACGCGACACGTGGACGGCTGGATGGAGCTGCGGAGAGCAGTTTCTTCGGGAACGGCTGGGATGGACTGCGGCGCGCGGTATAAAATTGTACTGCGGCGGGGAACAGGTCGTCTTCTCCATTTGCCGTCGCCCTGTTTCCTGCGCCGTTCTTGCCTTTCCCTCTCTCCACCTTCGTCGAAACGATGAAGAAGATGAAGTCGGCAACCAGCACCGCCGCCGCCGCCGAGGCAGTGGCGATGAAGAAACCCGACGGCGACTGGCAGAAGTCGTCGGTGAAGAAGGCGGAGCTGGAGGTTCTTCGCGCGCAGGGCCTGCTGCCGCCGGCGGACCAGGCGGCGGTGCGCGCGCCTGGGAAAGAGGTATACCCTGCCCCTCGGGAGGGGGAGCGCGTTTGCTTCGTGGACTTTCTTCCACGGGGCTTCGGGTTCCCTCTCCACGATTTTGTTCGTGGTCTCCTGTACGCCTATGGGGTTCAGATCCATGATCTGACTCCCAATGGCGTCTTGAGCATCGCGAGCTTTATCGTGCTCTGCGAGTGCTTCATGGGGATCGCCCCCCATTGGGCCTTGTGGAAGTCGCTCTTCCTTGTTAGGAAGAACGTGGGGAAAAGCGGGTCGGCGTACCCGGTCGGCGGCTTCGGCATCCAGGTGCGAGGTGATACTTCGTACTTCCAGATGAAGAAGTCGGACTCCGTCCAAGGATGGCGGAAGAGGTGGTTTTACATCAGGTGCGACCAGGCCGGGTTGCCTGACTTCGACAGCGAGCGCGAGTTGCGGAAGACGTGCGCGTGGGCGCACCCGCTCGCGAAGGAGGAGAAGGAAGCCGTCAAGCCGCTGCTGAACCTTCTGCGCCACCTGCTGAAGACTTTGGGGCGCGAGTCGGGTGGCGTCCACCTCATCGGCACCTTCTTCAGGCTTCGAGTGCAGCCGCTCCGTGCTCGCCCCCACCCGATGTGGGCGCACGAAGGCGTTGGCGACTTGCAGCTGGACGACGAGGAAGTGGAGTTGAAGGTGAGGAGCATCACGAGCCTCCGAGCCGCAGACCCCTGCAACGTCAAGTGCCCGGTCGCAGTTTACGGGTCGACGAACCCTGTTCCTGAGGTAAGCTTCTGTCTTTTCCCTTGCTTGCTATCTCGATGCTCTTTTTCTTGATTCGACTGGCACTTTGTTTGCAGGGTCGTTCCTCCATTGTCAGCCTTCCTCCACTCATGGAGAACGGACCCCACGACGAGGCGACGTTCCTTGAGGAGGAAGGTGATGAAGATGACCTTCCTTCCGCTACCTCCCCGAGTGAAGAGGTGGAGGGAGATGAAGATGACGAGGAGCCGCTGCGGAAGAAACAGAAGCGGCAAGGCGGCGACTCTGCTACTGCTTCCTCCCCTGTAAAGGATGCGACTGCAGAATTGGAGGAGGATGATGCGTCGTCTTCGGGTGCCAAGAACCTGGGCGACTGGAGCGCGCCTATGGCCGTGCCTCCTGTCAGTTCTGCGCCGCCGCTCGAGTTCGCCAGGATGGCCTCCGTTTCTTTGGGAAGCGACGATGGTGTCGAAGTCACCAGGTAAGTCATGCTGGTTCTTTTTGCGACTCTGCTATTGCTTTCTGACTGTCGGGTTCTCTTGGTTGAACTTTTCTTGCATCTTTTGCCAGCCGTCATTCTGGTGGGACCTGTTCCCCTCCACACGAAGTAGAGCACACGTCCGCCCCTTCGGCCGAGCGGGCTGTGCAGGTGGCCGGGGAGCATGCGCGGGCTGGTGACTGCACGGCGCCACATGATGCTGCCGCGGCGACTTCGTCGGATGCTGATCTGGTGGACCATGTGAGTACTTCTCGACTAGTTCCTCCGCAGTTGCATCGGGTGCGCGAACAGCGCTCCCGATGGGAGTAGCCCCCGAAGTGAAGGGAATATGCCCTAGAGGCACTTAATAAACATAGTTTATTGGCAATATCCCAATTGTTCATTATATGTTTTATACCATGCTATAACTGTATTAAGCGAAAACATTAATACAGGTGTGGTAGATAAACAACCAGGTCCCTAGTAGCCTCTACTAAGACTAGTTTCGTTGCGCGATTGATGATCGAGGTTTTCCGATCATAGGGCATGGCGCCGGTCGGCAATGGAAGTCATATCGTTAGGTGTAACGATGTGATGGACATACCCATAATTTGTAGGACGTAGTCATTACGCCTTTGACCGTGAGACCAACTCTTATTGTTATTCCTGGAAGATACTTTGATCGCACCAAACGTCATATCTTATAAAGTGTGACAATAACGGTGATACTTTTGGGTATCGGAAAGGGGTAGTTGAGACGAGGGGTCAAGAGCGGGATTTGTCAGTCCGTATAGCCGGATGGATACTCTAGGGCCCACTCGGTGAGATTATGTCAAATGAGTTTGCAAACATGTGACTAGGTCACCAGCTGACATAATATCACAGACGAGTAGAAGATAGTGTTGTCGGTAACGAGATCATGCTAGGTATGGAGATATCTATGAACGATGCTCGGACACGCTAAGTATCGCTATGGCAAAAGGTTTAAGACTCGACGTCCAGGTTTGATAGATGAAAGTCATTCGTTATATCACAGGGGTTGATTCATGGGGTCCAGGCCTACGAGTTGATCATTGATCGGAGAGGAGTCTCGATCATGTTTATTATTATATCGAACCGCTAGGGTAACACACTTAAGGGGTTTCGACAAGACAACCGGAAAGGAAAGAGATCACCGGGAACGTCCCGGGAATGGTCCGATGGAGATCGGGCAGCGACGAAATAGTTTTCGGAGCTAGAATAAATTATATATAATATGTTTGATATTAATTAGTGTAATTAATGTCTAAATATGATTTTATATATTTATTTTCGAATTTATTTAGGCTGATTTCCCTAAATGGGCCTTCTGGTCGAAAGAAGGCCCATGGGGGGGAAAACCCTCAAGGGAATTTGGTGGGGGAGCTATGGCCGGCCTAGGTGGGCCAAATGGGGCCCACCTAGGGCCGGCGCATGCTGCCTTGGCCGAACCAGGCTGTGGGATAGTCCCACATTGCCTGGCTGGCAAGGTTGGCTCCCCCCGGGAGCCTTTATATAGAGGGGCACCCCTGGCCTTTTAATTTATCCAATTAATTCTCTTTCTCTCCTCGATAACGTGATTCCCTTTGTCGGAGTTGCGCCGAGTTGAGAGGGGATCTCTCCACCATACCCCGCTGCCGCGCTGCTGGTGTTCCGGTCCAAGTCTTCCGCTGCTCGTCCTGGACTGGAGCTTCGGAGGCCGTCGTCTCCACCGTATGTGTGTAACACCCTGCGAGGTGCTGCGCTAGCGGTACTCGGAGGCCTACTTCCTCCACCCGACCTCGAGGTCATCTTCATCGTCTTCGTCGCGCCGAGTTCTTCGCGACCTAGAGGTCGGCTACGTCGTCTTCGTCGTCAACGCTTGTGCGGGAGCGTAATCCCCGCTTTTCGGTCTACAAGGGTATGTATTCCGATATCCGCCGTACTTCTATATCTGCATAGTGTAGATCTTGGCTAGTTTAAGGATATCGCCGATAGGAAAATTTTTGTTTTCTGCCTGCGATCCCCTTCAGTGGTATCAGAGCCGATCTATCGTAGATATAGCTGTACGCTGTTAGAACCCGTGTTCTTCACGGGGGCACCGTTCCTGTTATTTGCTACCCTCTAGCGTGCACTTATGATTCCAGCGGCATCGAGTTGATGAAGCGGCCCGGACCGACTTTACGCGTACGCTTACGCGAGACTGGTTCCACTACTGACATACGGCTTGTACCGTATCTGTGGCTGGCGGGTGTCAGTTTCTCTCTCTTTAGTTGGCTTTGCATTTTCAATGGAGGGCCCGAAAGGGATGCTTAAACATGCAATTATTGGATCGTTGTTGTGGTCATAAGGTTCGTAGGTATGAAGCGGTTCTATTTACGACAGCCCCAAGCCACGTAAAATATGCAAAAGATAAAGTAGAAGCGTCTAACTTTATTTTGCAGGGGCAATGTGATATGGTCAAGGTAGGTTTATTAAATTGTTTATGAACTGCGGGCGCCAAGAAGACCATGGCGCAATGGACTATATCACATCGCATTACATTTGATGTTTTGTGTGCATCTTATATTGTGTGATTATATATATTAGTATATATTAGTTACGCGGCGGTAGTTATATATAAGATGATCCCTTCAAAATACCACTAGTGTTCTTCCTCCAACGCGCACCACCAAGAAAGTTCTATGTTATGAGGCAGGCCGTGACGATCGGGTGTCAGACATATCGTCGTTCGCATACAGTGGGTGTAAGCCATGTTGCACAAGCGTTACGTGGAGGTTATTGTGGCGAGCCTAGCATATGCAGATATGGCCTCGGAACACGGAGGCCGAAAGGTCGAGCATGAGTCACAGAGTTGTTGTGATTGACAATTGTCTACCCTTGAAGTTGTGTTGCCGGCTCTGACGATGAGGGGTTGTGCAATGGATGGGGGTCGTGTAATCGCTTAAACGACCAGGAGGGATGTTCGTTTGAGTGGGAGTTCGGATAGTTATTTTCTGAAATACTAGAACTCAAAATATAATGAACAAAGTCTGTTTTGCAAACCTTTGTAGATATTAACCATTGTGATAGCATCTTTTCAAATTAGGCGCATTCCTGCGATTGAGAAACATAAAAGGTTGGGTCCAAACTTCATAGTTTTATGCTTTAGCTTGAGGATACTCCTTGTTTAAACCATTAGCTCTTTGTGTTACAATACCCGCTAGGAGATAAACCCGGAGATTCCGCTAACAAAAGATAATTTGGATTATCAGGTTTTGTGCGGATGATATCATCATAGTCCAGTGTATGCTGTGATCTCTGCCATAGAGAACCAACGGTGGGTACGAGTTATTAGATCGCGAACATATGAGATGGTCGCTAAACTCGGGGTACCCCTAAAGTTGGGTTGATGAAGTTTATCAGTACGTTGACTGATTGTCTTCTCAACCAAGATGGAAGAGAATACACACATTGAGGGAGCACGTGGCGGTCATACTTAATGACATATGTTCATACTTGATGAACATTGAGACGCCTCGCTCAGCTCGATCACTGGATGACAGACGTCGTTGCCAAGTGCAAATCCTCTGTCATAGACTATGTCATGCAAGGGGAATCGTTCACATTCATGGTTCTTGATTACGTTGGAAGTATCAAGAAGATGAAACAGATCGCCGGAAGTCATCGATGATGATGGTGTATATATGATATACATGTTATGAATGTTTTAGCTAAGCAAGTACTCGCAGTAGTGACTAAGTTTTGAACTAGTCATGTTTCATGAAAACCAGGTTTACTGCTTGAGTAGCTTGAAAGGATGAGGCGACATTGCGTGTTGATAATGGCAGACAAGTTGTTGTGATGGCCATAGACACTCTCCCTCTAGATCTACCATTTGAATAAATTCTTTATGATCGCCTGTTAGTATGATCGTTACAAGTGTGTCTCCTCTAGCGAGACACTTGTTCATACATGATAGTGACAAATTTGTTGTCCTATATTTATGAAGTAATGATCATATGCCGATTTGAATTTAGATGGTAGAAGCTCCCACATTCATAATATTAATGCCAAAGGATACAAACTTAATAAAGACACCACATATGTGTGGCACTACCGTTTAATTCATGTCAATGTTATAGTCAATGAATTAGCTCCATACCGGATGGATCTACAAGTCCTTAGATTTGATCTTTTGACACTTGCAAAATAACTAAGACACCGTTTTCGGAAAACGGGCATATAACTTATTGATAGTCATACATAGAGATGTATGTGGTTCAATGAAGTAATTGACGGGTAGTGGAGACCTTTATTTCGTGAACTTCACTGAACGTTTTGAGTATAGCTTGTTGAGAATCGTGCATATCGGTGTATGTGAATCAATGAAATACTTTAACGTGTAGTGGAAGTCTTTATTTCATAGACTTCATGAACATTCGAGTAGATATATGGATATCTACTCGGGAAATGTTGGTCTGGAAACTTTGATTCGATCAAACAAGTTCAGAATGAAGTAGGAAATAAACTTAACAAGAAAATCAAATTCCCGCGATACAGATCGAGGAAATGAAGATTTGAGTTATAATGTTGGCACATCATTGGAAGACTTGTGAGAAGAGTTCCACAAATTACGTCGCATGGAACACCATAGTGTTATGGTGTGTTAGGACGTCGTAATTACACCCTTCGGATAGTGTGTGGTAAATAAATCTCTTACCGAATTATTGTGATCATTAGAGTCATATGGTAGAAACGTAACACTCACGTTAGATAATAGGGAAACCATTTAAATCCATGGAGACAATACCATATTAGTGATGGCATGGCTTTTAGCCTAGATTGTCGTTTCAGCAATTTAGTGTTTTGATGTGATCAAACCTAAAATGGATTAATCTTTGTAGTGTACCGTACCTAAAGAGTTAGTCGGGTACATGTCTCACGACATAGGCAAAATCTTTGCCGGGATATACCTTGCGAAAGAAATAGTTTCTTGTCCAAGGGTATAAGTGAGAAAGAAAGTAGAGCAAGACGAAGTTGGTGAACTTCCTCTCCAGACATCAGAGTGGCGCAACCGAAAGTGTTTTCGGTGTCAGGCTCCATAGCTTGAAAAAGCTGATGATACAAGATCATGATGCTCTGAGCTCATACTGAGAACGTAGGCATACGAGGTTGTGTTCCACACTGTGTGTTACGACAATCTTGTTATGAAGGTCATATTAATGGAATATGATAGACCTACGAACTACGAAGAAGAGATGGTGGACCTAAGTCCGAGAAATGGCTATGAGTCATTTATGATCCGAAATAAAATCCATATACGATTACCAGGTAATGACTTGGGAGATCTTCTTGATGGCATCTAGGATGTTAATAGAATATGGAATTTTATGAGAGAATAGACATTGAGAAGGATCGATTTGTCGTGAAACAGTTCCGACAGATTCAAAAGTTGACCACATGAGAATTTGTCTCAAGTGGCGAAGCCTAAATCTATTCTGGGTCGTTTAGCAATCACTATAATTTCGAATGAGAAATTGATAGATGGATAAGGAAACCATGTTTCTTAATAGTGTCATTAAGAAAGAGTTGGTGATCCTGAGGATGCTAAACATGTATGCGAACTTCAGTTGTCCATTCATGGGCTGAAGCAAGCATATCGGAGCTGGAATCTTCACTTTGATAATGTGATCAAAGGATTTTGGAGTTGTCCAAAATAGTTGAAGAAACCTACATTTGCAAAGAAGTGAGTGGGAGCAAAGTAGCTTTCCTTGATCTTATATGCGGAAGGCATATTTGAGTGGGAGCTAAGTAGCTTTCCTTGATCTTATATGCGGAAGGCATATTTGAGTGGGAGCTAGGTGTCATTTGTGATTCTATATGTAACGACATACTGAATGACACATATCCTCTAGTAGAGTGTAAAGGATTATTTAAGTAATTGAATTTTCTATGAAATGAAGTTAGGAGTATTAGGCATCCGATTTATAATTGTATAGATCGTAAGGGGCTTAATAACATTAAGTCGGAATATTTCCTAAGTCAAGATTCTGAAGTGTTTCAGAATAGGACAAGCGAAGAAAGAGGTTCTTGCTTGTATGACTAGGTAAAATATTAAGTTTATCTTGGCATTTTCAGTGATAGAAAATGATGTTCGACATTCTCTATGTATCAGACATAGATTCTATCAGACTGAAAGCTCGACTTGGTGTGACCCGAGTTCTTGGTTGAAGAACAGGTTCTAGAGTGATCCTTGTGTGGATCAATGAACAAACGTTAAGTTTATTCTTCAGTGTCTATGAGAACTGAAGATATGTTTTCTAGTAAAGGGTAAGAGTGGAAAGACAACTTGCCGTAAAGCGGTTACGATGATGCAAGTTATGACACTGACCCATACGACTAGAAATCTCATATAGGAGATGTCCTTTATTTTGAAAATAGACATGGTTAGTTTGCGAAGTCGCATTTGAATGCACTGTCGCATAATCTACATAGGTATAGAAATATATCGCAACTTCAGAAGTAGCAAGTGTGATTGGACTGAGCAGTTTTCCGAGCGTAGGTGGTCCCCTTAATAGATCTCTTAGACTTTTAAGACCCATGCTACGCGAATGCTCGAGTCTCACTCCATTCACTAGGATATATTTCACCGTCATCGTAAGATACGGGATGATGTCAAACTAGGTGACATAGAAGTGTTGCAAAGCACATACAGGTCTCAATGTGTGAGATCTATTGACTGTATTCCTCTTCCACGAGGCGAGCAGGCACCAACATGCTATGGGTGTTGAGCTTTTACCAAGTTGTAAACTAGATTAAGTGTTACTCTAGTGCAAGTGGGAGACTGAAGGGAATATGCCCTAGAGGCACTTAATAAACATAGTTTATTGGCAATATCCCAATTGTTCATTATATGTTTTATACCATGCTATAACTGTATTAAGCGAAAACATTAATACAGGTGTGGTAGATAAACAACCAGGTCCCTAGTAGCCTCTACTAAGACTAGTTTCGTTGCGCGATTGATGATCGAGGTTTTCCGATCATAGGGCATGGCGCCGGTCGGCAATGGAAGTCATATCGTTAGGTGTAACGATGTGATGGACATACCCATAATTTGTAGGACGTAGTCATTACGCCTTTGACCGTGAGACCAACTCTTATTGTTATTCCTGAAAGATACTTTGATCGCATCAAACGTCATATCTTATAAAGTGTGACAATAACGGTGATACTTTTGGGTATCGGAAAGGGGTAGTTGAGACGAGGGGTCAAGAGCGGGATTTGTCAGTCCGTATAGCCGGATGGATACTCTAGGGCCCACTCGGTGAGATTATGTCAAATGAGTTTGCAAACATGTGACTAGGTCACCAGCTGACATAATATCACAGACGAGTAGAAGATAGTGTTGTCGGTAACGAGATCATGCTAGGTATGGAGATATCTATGAACGATGCTCGGACACGCTAAGTATCGCTATGGCAAAAGGTTTAAGACTCGACGTCCAGGTTTGATAGATGAAAGTCATTCGTTATATCACAGGGGTTGATTCATGGGGTCCAGGCCTACGAGTTGATCATTGATCGGAGAGGAGTCTCGATCATGTCTGTTATTTTATCGAACCGCTAGGGTAACACACTTAAGGGGTTTCGACAAGACAACCGGAAAGGAAAGAGATCACCGGGAACGTCCCGGGAATGGTCCGATGGAGATCGGGCAGCGACGAAATAGTTTTCGGAGCTAGAATAAATTATATATAATATGTTTGATATTAATTAGTGTAATTAATGTCTAAATATGATTTTATATATTTATTTTCGAATTTATTTAGGCTGATTTCCCTAAATGGGCCTTCTGGTCGAAAGAAGGCCCATGGGGGGGAAAACCCTCAAGGGAATTTGGTGGGGGAGCTATGGCCGGCCTAGGTGGGCCAAATGGGGCCCACCTAGGGCCGGCGCATGCTGCCTTGGCCGAACCAGGCTGTGGGATAGTCCCACATTGCCTGGCTGGCAAGGTTGGCTCTCCCCGGGAGCCTTTATGAGGGGCACCCCTGGCCTTTTAATTTATCCAATTAATTCTCTTTCTCTCCTCGATAACGTGATTCCCTTTGTCGGAGTTGCGCCGAGTTGAGAGGGGATCTCTCCACCATAGCCCGCTGCCGCGCTGCTGGTGTTCCGGTCCAAGTCTTCCGCTGCTCGTCCTGGACTGGAGCTTCGGAGGCCGTCGTCTCCACCGTATGTGTGTAACACCCTGCGAGGTGCTGCGCTAGCGGTACTCGGAGGCCTACTTCCTCCACCCGACCTCGAGGTCATCTTCATCGTCTTCGTCGCGCCGAGTTCTTCGCGACCTAGAGGTCGGCTACGTCGTCTTCGTCGTCAACGCTTGTGCGGGAGCGTAATCCCCGCTTTTCGGTCTACAAGGGTATGTATTCCGATATCCGCCGTACTTCTATATCTGCATAGTGTAGATCTTGGCTAGTTTAAGGATATCGCCGATAGGAAATTTTTTGTTTTCTGCCTGCGATCCCCTTCACGAAGGTGTGGGCGACTAGGATAGTCGGGCACAACTTTAAATGTGCTTGTTTGTTTGCAGCCATACTACCGCCAGCAGCTTGAGGGAGCCGCTGCCTTCGTTCGCCTGGAGAGGGAGAGGGATCAGCTGCGTATCTCCCTGGACCAGGTCACGAGGCGAGCCGCGGAGTTGGAGCAGAAGCTTCAGGCTCAGGCGGAGCTGGAGAAGGCTTTGTATGAGTCGCAAGAGCGCGAACGTGCTCGGGACAACCGGGAGAAGACCCAGGTCGACCGTCTGCTCGCACTCGCCAATGTCCTCGGACGTAAGTTTTTCGGCTTGACGCTTACTTGTATAGTTGTTGAATTTGAATTGGGTTGACTCCTTTCCCTTGTTCAGAGAGATGCGGAGGCGCTCCCCCGGAAGGCACGTCTAGCGACGGTGTCGACCTGGCGAACGCTGTCGGGTTCCTCGACCGCGTCTGCGCGTATGCTTCGACCGCGCTGCAGCAGTCGACGACGGCGCTGCAGAAGTCGACTGGGGCGCTGGCGACTGTGCACCGGAGCATCTTCCCCAGCAGGTCGCCACCAGCTGCCGTGGACGCGCTCGCGGCGCCTTTCGAAGACGACGCGACCACCATCGCGGACTTCACCCGGGCGCAGACGGTACGCGGCTCCGAGCTCACTTTCCAGCTTCTTCTTGGTCATCAAGTTGCTGGCGACTTTGAGAAGGTTGTCAGCGACTTCCCTCGAAAGCCTGACGGCAAGACCGCGTCTCTTAGCGGGGTGAAGGCACAGGCGAGTCAGCTGGCCGCGAAGCTTGTCGCAACCTTCGAGAGGAGGATTGCCAAGGTAGCCGAAGCGGCTGCTGCTAGGAAGAGTCGCTCCCAGTCGGAGTCTGTAGTGTAGTAGTCTTGTAATCTGCTTTTGAGTCTGCAGTCTGTAATGAATTTGTATTTTGCGGGTCTTCTGGCCTTGAATCATATTAACGCTGAAATGTGAATGCTTTTCTTCGACTTTGGCTTGAATGAGAAGCGATTCTTATCTGTTTTGACACTGTCGATTCCTGGCAGCCTGAAACGGGCGAGGACACTCCAGCTGCTGCGGCGACCGGCGCGGGTGATGAAGAAGGCACTCCTTTGGCTGAGCCTGCTGTTCGCCCTCGTCAAGAGACTTCGGCTCCCGCACGAAGTGCAAACGACCAACGGTTGATCACCTATATGAAGAACAAGGTGGTTGAGCTCGAGGCGAAGCTGAAGCGTGCTGAGTTGGAACTGGAGCGTTCTAGGTCGCGTCCTGTTGCAGAGTTCTCTCAACGTGAGGAATTCCTGCTTGGCGAAATCGACTTGATCGGTCGACAACTGCAAGGTTGGTCTTCTTAGCGCTGAGCTTTGGCTTCCTCTTCCTTGCGATGTGCTGACTGTAGTGTCTTGGTGCAGACGTGAACCCTGACTGGCAAGCTGAGCAGACTCGGGTGAACGAGCGGGTCGCCAGAGAAGCCGCGGGTAACACGTTCGAGGCGCGCCATTTTTGGTCGAATGCGTCCAAGGGGCGGATCCTTGCGTGTATGCTGGACCGCACCTGGCGGGCTGCTCTTCTCCTGGAGGGGTGCAGGAAGACTCTCTGGCGGATCCACCGGGTGTTCTTTCCACACAATGGGCAGCCCAACGAGCTGGCCACGTTGTTGGAGAGGTTCCGCGAAGGTGGTGCGCTGAAGGAGATTGTCAATGCCCAACTCGTTGCCGGAGCGAACGTGGCGCTGGCGTACGTCCGACTACATCGGCCGAACCTTCCGCTGACAAGGTTGCTAGGTGGCTTGCCTGAAGAAGACGATTACGCCGAGACTCTATCTCCTGCTCGTCAGATGATTCAGCAGGTCCAGAGGCTGAGTGAGCGTCTTGTAGGGCCACTCGATGCCCCGAAGGATGAGCCTGCGGAGTAGGAGTAACAGACTTCCGTTGTACAGCATTAGTTCGAAAAGGCAGATTTGCCAAGTGTAAATATCAATGTATGTGAACTGAGATGGGCGCAGCCCCCGAGTGCGTCGAGTAGCAGACTAGGATTAACTTTACACCTGTATGGCGCAGCCCCCGAGTGCGTCGGGTGGCGACCTAGGTTTTCGAATGATACCTGTATGGCGTAGCCCCCGAGTGCGTCGGGTGACGGCCTAGGGTTTTTGACATGGACCTGTATGGCGCAGCCCCCGAGTGCTTCGAGCGGCGTCCTAGGCTGTTCAAGTGATACCTGTATGGCGCAGCCCCCCAAGCGTTTCGGCTGGCGGCCTAGGATTTGGACTTGACCTGTATGGCGTGGCCCCGAGTGGTTCGAGTGGCGCCCTGGGGTTTTGATTTGACCTGTATGGCGCAGCCCCCGAGTGGTTCGGGTGGCGGCCTAGGGTTTTCAAGTGGTACCTGTATGGCGCAGCCCCCGAGTGGTTTCGAGTGACGGCCTAGGATTTTGGACTTGACCTGTATGGCGCAGCCCCCGAGTGGTTCGAGTGGCGGCCTAGGATTTTGATTTAACCTGTATGGCGCAGCCCCCGAGTGGTTCGGGTGGCGGCCTAGGCTTTTCAAGTGGTACCTGTATGGCGCAGCCCCCGAGTGGTTTCGAGTGACGGCCTAGGATTTTGGACTTGACCTGTATGGCGCGGCCCCCGAGTGGTTCGAGTGGCGGCCTAGGATTTTGATTTGACCTGTATGGCGCAGCCCCCGAGTGGTTCGGGTGGCGGCCTAGGGTTTTCAAGTGGTACCTGTATGGCGCAGCCCCCGAGTGGTTTCGAGTGACGGCCTAGGATTTTGGACTTGACCTGTATGGCGCAGCCCCCGAGTGGTTCGAGTGGCAGCCTAGGATTTTGATTTAACCTGTATGGCGCAGCCCCCGAGTGGTTCGGGTGGCGGCCTAGGCTTTTCAAGTGGTACCTGTATGGCGCAGCCCCCGAGTGGTTTCGAGTGACGGCCTAGGTTTGTAGTTGCTTTTTTGACTGAAAAAAGTAAAAGGGAGAGCTTGTTCTGCAAATCACTGTATTGATTTATTTATTTTTTTTTATTTTTTTTTTGCGAGCAGGCCGCCTCATTAAAACCCTTCCAGTCCCCTTAGGTACCCTGGTAAGGGAAAGAGTGCGTCTGAAACCTGCCGCCTTGATATGTTGATTGTGGTACAACGAGGGAGTCAACTAGGCGTAGAAACGACGAAGCTGCGCGACGTTCCATGGGTTGCTGCAGACTGCTCCTGTCTTCGAGTCCTTCAGGCGGTAAGCTCCGCCGCCGATTGCTTCTGTCACAATGTACGGGCCCTCCCATGGGGAGGCGAGCTTGTGCACCTTCTTCTGTTTGAGGCGAAGGACCAGGTCGCCTGCGACGAATGCTCTTGGCCGCAGCCTCCGTCCGTGGTAGTTGCGCAGGTCTTGCTGGTAGACGGCTGTCCGTGCAAGGGCGATGTCGCGGGCTTCGTCCAGGACGTCCATGTCGTCTTCGAGTGCTTCTTCTGCGTCGGACTCGTCGTAAGCCACCACCCGTGGTGCGTCGAACTTGATGTCGCAGGGCATGACCGCCTCTGCGCCATACACCATGAAGAACGGTGTGTATTGGGTGGATCTGTTTGGCGTGGTTCGCAGGCTCCAAAGTACTGACGGCAGTTCTTCGACCCAGGCGCCCGCGGCGCGTCTCAGCGGCACTCGCAGGCGCTTCTTGATGCCGTTGCAGACTAGGCCGTTGGCCTTTTCGACTTGCCCGTTGGACTGCGGGTGCGAGACAGATGCATAGCTGAGTTTGATTCCTTGTTCAGAGCAGAAGTCTTTGAATTCTTCAGCTGTGAAGTTCGAGCCATTGTCGGTGATGATGCCGTTTGGTACCCCGAACCTGAAGATGATGGACCTGATGAAGTTAACTGCTGATGATGCAGTCGAGCTTGTGATAGGCACGGCTTCGATCCACTTGGTGAATTTGTCGACTGCTACCAGGAGATGGGTATGTCCCCCTGGTGAAGATTTCTTGAGCGGGCCTACCATGTCGAGTCCCCATTGAGCGAAGGGCCAGGCTAGTGGTATGGTTTTCAATGCGGATGCCGGCGCACGTGGCGAACTCCTGGCAGCCAAGGCACTTCCTTACTAGGTCTTCGGCGTCTTGCATGGCTGTGGGCCAGTAAAATCCGGCTCGCAGTGCTTTGGCCACCAAGGCACGACTGCTGGCGTGATGCCCGCATGTGCCAGCATGAATGTCGAGTAGGATGGCTTGACCGTCGACTGGATCTACGCATCTTTGTAGAACTCCTGAGATACTTCTCTTGTAGAGCTCGCCGTTGATGATGGTGAAACCCTTGGAGCGCCGAATGATGCGCTTGGCTTCGACTTGGTCAGCTGGCAGCCTTTGGTGCAGCATGTAAGCTAGATATGGTCCTGTCCATGTGGCTTCGACCAGCATTACCTCCATGGGCTCCTTCTCCTTGCTTGGCGGGTCAACGGTCTTCGTTGAAGGTTCGGAGGGACCTGATTTGGGTCGAAGCTTGATGGACCGCTGTGTAATGCGCTCGAGAAAAACGCCGGGTGGCACTGGCACCTTGTCTGACCCCATGTTGGCGAGGACGTCGGCTTCTTCGTTGCTTTCGCGGCCAATGTGCCGCAACTCGCAACCGTCGAAGGTGCCCTCCAGCTGGTTGTAGAGGTCTCTATAGGCGATCATGTTGTCAGCGATGGCGTCGCAAGCCTTCATAGTCTGCTGTACGACGAGGTAGGAGTCGCCGTAAATCATGAGGTGAGTGGCGCCGCAGTTTTTGGCCATCCGCATGCCATGGATTAGGGCCTCGTACTCTGCCTCGTTGTTAGAGGGTGTTGGGAAGTCCATCTGCAGAACGTACTTCAACTTGTCGCCTTTGGGGGAGATGAGGATGACTCCTGCCCCAGCTGTTCTGAACTTCTTGGAGCCGTCGAAGTACATTGTCCATGCATTGGACAAGTCGGGAAGGTCTGGCAGCTGAGCTTCTATCCACTCGGTGGTGAATTCTGGTAGGACTTGGGCTTTGATTGACTTCGGGTGAGCGTACTTCAGCCCCCAGGGCCCTAGCTCGACAACCCACTTGGCGACTCGCCCTGTTGCACGTTGGTTTGTGAGGATGTCAGAGAGCCCGGAGGAGCTTACCACCGTGATCGGGTGCTCGGAGAAGTAATGGACGACTTTTCTTGAGGTCATAAAGACCCCGTAGGCCAGTTTCTGGTAGTTCGGGTAGTTTTGCTTGGACAGGGTGAGAACCTCGCTGAGGTAGTAGACTGGTCTCTGGACAGGATGGCTGTGCCCTTCTTCCTCTCGTTCTACCACAAGTACCGTGCTCACCACCCTGTTGGTGGCTGAGACGTAAAGGTAGAGCGGCTCGTTCGCCAGCGGCGCCACCAGCACTGGGGAAGTCGTCAAGGTCTTTTTGAGGTGATCGAATGCGTCCTGCGCTTCCTCTGTCCACTCGAACTTGTCCGTCTTCTTCATCAGTTGGTAGAAAGGCAGAGCCTTCTCACCCAACTTACTAATGAACCGGCTGAGAGCTGCGACTCGGCCGGCTAGGCGTTGCACCTCGCGGAGCTTGGTCGGTGCTGGCATTGTGAGTATGTTTTGCACCTTCTCGGGGTTTGCTTCAATTCCTCTCGCGGAGACGAGGTACCCTAACAGTTCTCCGGCTGGCACGCCGAAGACACACTTTTCCGGGTTCAGCTTGATCTGGTACTCGTCGAGTGCGGCGAAGACCTTGCGGAGGTCTGCCACGAGGGTATCTTCCTTGCGGGTGGTGACGACGATGTCATCTACGTAGACTTGAACAATCTGTCCGATGAGTCCTTTGAGGCATGCTTGCATTGTACGCTGGTATGTGGCGCCGGCGTTTTTCAACCCGAAGGGCATGGTCTGGTAACAGAAGACGCCGTCGGGTGTGATGAATGCTGTCTTTTCCTCGTCGTCGACGTTCAGTCTGATTTGCTGGTAACCTGAGTAGGCGTCCAAGAAAGACAGGCGCTCGCAGCCTGCTGTCGAGTCGATGATCTGGTCTATCCGCGGGAGCGGGAAGTGGTCCTTGGGGCAGCATTTGTTGACGGCGGTGAAGTCGACACACATGCGTAGTTTCTTCGTCTTCTTCTTTTCCACCAGGACGGGGTTGGAGACCCAGTCTGAGTCCTTGATCTCTCGGATGAACTTGGCGTGCAGTAGTCGGTCGATTTCCTGACTGATCGCGTCTCGCTTGGGTCCGGAAAAACGTCGCATGGCTTGTTTGACGGGTCTTGCGTCCTTGTAGACTTTTAAGGAGTGCTCGGCGAGATTCCTGGGTATCCCTGGCATGTCAGAGGGTTGCCATGCAAAGATTTTCCAGTTCTCCCGTAGAAACTCGACGAGCGCGCTTTCCTATGCGGGAGTTAGACTCGACGATACTTTGACCGTCTTGCTGGCGTCAGTCGGATGGACTTGATGGGTTGATGTGTCGTCATTCGTGTTGAAGGCGGCGTCCTTGGCTGGCTTCTTGCGGGCCGGGAAGATGGTCCTGTCGTTATCGACTGCCATCGCCTCAAAGTGCTCTGTGACTCCGAAGAACTCGGAGATTCTGCTGAACTCGCGGTCACAGCTGTTGGAGCGGTCGAAGTCACCATGCACAGTGATTACCCCTTTGGGTCCAGGCAGCTTGAGCATCAGGTAGGCGTAATGAGGTACTGCCATGAACCTGGCGAAGGTTGGGCGCCCAAGTATTGCATGGTACTGCGACTTCCAATCGACGACCTCGAAGTCGATCGACTCCCTCCTGAAGTGCTCGGGTGTTCCGAGGATAACATCGAGTGTGATTGTTCCCATGGGCGTGATTGCTTGCCCTGGTACTATGCCGTGGAAGGTAGTCTCAGACTCCGGCAACTTCTCTGTCGACCTGCTCATCCTTCTGAGGGTGTCAGCGAAGATGATGTTAATGCCGCTGCCTCCATCCATGAACACCTTCTTCAGATTGTAATCTCCGATTAGGGCTTCGACTACCAGGGCAGCGTGCCCGGGCCGAGGTACTATCGGCGGGTGGTCTGCCCTGGAGAACGTGATCGGTGTTTCCGACCCCCTCAGGTAGTCTGGTACTACACGGGGGCAGGTGGTGGCTTGGAGTACTTGGCGGGTGATGAGCTTCTGGACTCTGTTTGAGGGGCGCCCCTTCTGTATCATGTTGAGCTGTCCGCGTGCGGCTGGGTACGCGTCGTGTGCCGCCGGCTGGGCTTCATGCTGCGGCTGCTGCTGCTGTTGGGGAAAGGCTCCCGCCGCATGTCCTGGGGTAGCGTTTGCGGGTGCGGGTGCTGCCTGGATGGCGAGCTGTGCGGCTGGTAGCAGTGCGGGTGTAGGGGTGATGATGTGCTGCATGGCCTCATAGATCTTGCGCGCTTTGCGACAATCCTTCAACAAGTGGTTGGCGCCCCATTTGCCCGTTTCCGGGTTGCGGAACATGTGATGCTTGCAAGGTTGCGCCAGCTCCTCGGCTGGGGTCAATGCGCGTCTCCACTCGCGTTTGGGACCCCCGTCGCTGCGGTTGATGCTGCTGCTGCTTCGGTTGTATTGCCCTTGGTCGAACTGGCGACCTTGGTTGCCGCTGCGGCTGTATTGATGACCTTGATCGTATTGGCGATTGCTGTCACGTGTCTCATCACGGGGGGTTTGGTATCCCGCCGCTACTAGCTCGATCGAGTCGAGGTTGGTGAAACGTGGTTTCTTCTTTTGGCGTCCTTCTCGCCAGTTACTTGGTCCGGCCTCGTTCTTCGGGGAGGTGTCGCGGACGTAGTCCTCTCCTTCTGCCCACTGGTTGGCCACCTTCATGAGCTCGATCATGGTCTTCGGCTGGAGCCTACCGAATTCTTCGCGGAGGTCGCGGCGGGAGACGCCGTGCATGAAGGCGTCCATCACCCGATCTTCTGAGCAGGCTTCCATAGTGTTGCGGAGGAGTGTCCATCTTTGGATGTATGATCGGAGCGACTCGTCTCGCCCCTGCTTGCAGGCCTGTAGCTCGATGTAGGTTGTTGGCCTCGCGTATGTCCCAAGGAAACTTTTGATGAAGGTATCCCGGAATTCCTCTCAGGTACGGAAGGAGTCCTTAGGCTGGCTGGTGAGCCACCCGCGTGCTGAATCCGTGAGCATGAGCTGGATGTACTGCATCGCCGTGGTTGAAGTTCCACCTTGACAGGTGCAGGCGATGAGATAGTCTTCGAGCCAAAGGCGCGGGTCTTGTTTCCCGTCGTACTTGGGTGTCCCAGCTGCGAGCTTGAAGCCCTTGGGCATGCGAGTGTCGCGGATGTTGAAGCTGAAGCATGCGGCGCCACACGGTTCAAAGTCGCGGTCGGCTTGATCGTCCGGGTTCGTCGCGCTGGTCGTACGCTGGGTGCGGTTGCGATCCACCGTCCTTTGCGCGATGACGTTGCGGAGGTCTTCGCCTGGTTGTGGCTGTCGTAGTTGCCTGGTCGTTGGGCCAGCGGGTGTTGCAGGCTCGTGGGCGCGGCGGCCTCGCTCCTCTCGTGCCTGCTCGTTTGGTGCCTTGCCCGCCAAGGCATCCTCTATTGCCCTCATGGACATGATTTGTTGCTTGTGGAGAAGGGCGCGCGCGTCACCCTCCGGTGGCTGCGTGAGTCGCAGGTAAGTTTCGACTGCCATGAGCGCGGCGTCGGCTGTCTTGGGAACGGGTATCCCGTTCTCATCCTCAGTTACGAAGGATGAGTCAAGGTTGCGGGTGACCCTGGCTCGGTCGGCTTCAGTCATAAGGGGCACGCGAGCCCTACGGCGTCGCGCTCCTTGGTTGACTTCCGTGGAGGAGGTAAACGAGTAGGCGGCCCTCCTGGCGCTTGACACGTCAGCCTCCCTCCTGCGTCGAAGGAGTTCAGCTTTTTCCGCGTGAAGGCGTTCGCCTTCCTTGCGTAGCAAGTATTGGACTGCCAGCTGATCCTCCCGGGGTGCATCCGGTGGGGGGAAGGTGCCGTCGTCGACATGCTTCATGGCCCTGATTGCCATGTCTCGCGTGATGGTGAGTTTCGTCACCTGGTCGGGCATGGTCACCTCGAGCGGGTACGCAGGTTCGTCGTCGTTCCCGGGTGGCACCGGGCCAGCCATGAAGACTTGCGCGGGGTAGACTTGGGTCGGGGTGTGGACGCTGCCGCTGCTGCTTCCGTCGTCCGAGTCTGGCTCGGGGTCGAAAATCGCTGCAACGTGGTGGGTACCGCGGTCGCCGCCGCGTCTTCCTTTCTGAAATTCCACGGTCTTTGCCGCGGGCATGGAGAGCGACTTCGCAGTCCTCGGCGCGAGTGCGATTGGCTTGGGGAAGACTTGGCGGGTCGGTGAAGATGCGTGCAGCGCGGGTGATGGTGGCGCGACCTTGGCCGCTCGCGAGGGTGCGGTCGACGCAGTCGAAGTTGATGCAGATCTTGGTTTTGCCGGCAGCGCGATCGAGATGGTCGGAGTAGACTCGATCTGCGTGACGGCCGCTGAGGCGGTTGACGTGGCCGACGCAGACGCGGGTTCTGCAGTCGAAGATGCGATCTCCGCAGTCGCGGTGGGTGCGATCTCTACGGCAGACGACGGCGCGGACGGCACGGTGGTAGCAGATGCGGGTGTCGCCGCCGCGCGTGGCGCGATCGCCATGGACCTGAACACACCACGACTGTCTACAAGGTAGTGTATAGTACCGAAGGTGAGGCACATACCTACGTGCAGATCGGCGTACACCGAACGGTGGGCCGGCGGGTGGAAGGTGTACTCGAAGGAGCCGAAGCAGATTGGCTCCTGGGTAACGCAGACGTCGGTCTTCTTCGTTGATGGAGCCGGTGCGACCATGGTTCCAACGCTCGTTCTTTCCCACAGACGGCGCCAATTGACGAGTGTGTGACTCGGCAAATCCCAGGGTTGTGCACCCCGGGTTGATTGAGGGGGAGAGAGATGAGCGTTGGTGATCACGACGGCTGACAAGCAAGGCGCTTTACCCAGGTTCAGGCTCCCGGAGGATAACACCCTACTTCCTGCTTGTCTGGTATTGATGGCGAGTGGCTTACAATGGCGAGATGGCGATCTCGCTAGGGTTCGGTGGCGGCGGCTATGCGCGTATCTATCTGTCCGTGTCTTCTGACGAGCAACCCTCCTAGCCTTTATATAATAGGTATAATAGGCCAGGTCTCGGGTGAACGGTGCCAATGGTGTTTACAGATATGGTAAGTCGCATGACCTAACTGACTATTCTTGGGCCATACGCTATCTCTACTGGGCCTTCCTTGGGCCTTTGCAGTCTTGGCGTGACCCAGGTATCCTCACCGTGGGATAGTCGGAGGGTAGCCCTACGTCAACACCGCCCTCACCCTCACCCTCCATCGCCCCGGCGACACCGACCGCAAGCGCTGCCTCTACAACCTCCCAGTAGCGCGGCCCTTGCCCACCGCGCCATGGGGCCGCCAGTCTCCCTCGCCTCCGCATCAAGCTCGTGGGTTCCCCCGCCACTAGCTAGAAGATGAGGGCGCGGACGAGAGTATGGCGCGGACGTGAGTAAGGGAGGAGGTTGGCCGAAGCTACTCGAGGCTATGCGACTGAGGGAGGCACGGAGGTCGTCGGCGTGGTCGGGGATGGGAGCCGGCGAGCGGAGCTCGAAGGATGCAGCAGATGCATCAAGTGATGTGGAGGCGCTCGCACGAGTTCTTCGACCGCCGCAAGACCGACCTCGCGGAGCTCGAGGCGAGCAATCTGTAGCGAGGGGCAAGCTCGGGCGTGGCCGGCTCTGGGACGAGCTCGATTGCGGCCGTCCGGGGCGACTTCGAGCTCCGGCGGCGACGGCGCGCGGGCTGCTAGCGGGGGAGCACTCAGCCGCTGCGCTGGCCTAAGATCTCGGCGGTGTCGGGCGCGGCGCGGGCCGGGGCGAGCTCGGGCTGTAGCAGGGAGCGGCGCGGCCATGGCTCAGGGAATCGGCGAGGGAGGATAGCTTCCGCAAAGAGGAGATAAGGAAAAGAAAAAAGTGTCCGGAAATCGTGTGGTCGGCCAGCCGAAACGGACGGTTTTGACCACGTTTCGGTGGTGGAGATGCCATTATGCTGTAATCAATTTTGCAAAGTGTCCTGGTTCTCCACCATTTCTCTTTATTTTCTATCACAGTATCACAATGAATGTGGAACGAAGGTGTAGGTCTGAAACAACCGCGATGTAAACTATACGTGTCAAATGGATTTAAGGTGAATACGGAATGGAAGTACAGGTCCAATTTTTCTTTTGAAACTGTGATTATATAAATAATACAGAGGTAGGTGTTGACTTCCTATTGTAAAGCAGAAGCCAACATGGTTTTGGGAGGAGATACTCGACGCTCTCAAGGCGAGAGTATCGATATTATTAAATACTCCTCCGTCCCAAAATAAGTGTCTCAACTTTGATAAAAAGTGGATGTATGCAGACATAAAACATGTCTACATACATACATTTTTTATCAAAGTTGAGACAGTTATTTTGGGACGGAGGGGGGTACTAGGAAAAAAGCCCGTACTTTGTAACTGTAACTGGTTTCAAATAAATCAAGCGTTCTGTATTAAGATTCTAACTAAACTCGGACAGATAAATCCTAAAAAATTTCATAAAAATGTCCTGCTTAGGAGTGAGATAAATAATTTTCTTCTGTACGTAAGGTGGAGTGGGGTGGAGAGGAAGGTGCGGTGGGGGTGGAGTGAGGCGGTGTGGACTGTGGAGCTCAACTTCCCTCTCTCTTCTTTTCCCTTCACTGGTTAGTCAGTCGTCGCCGTCTGTCGCCTGGGATCGCACGGGTCGCAGCGCTGCTATTAATTTTCCCCGTGGCATCGCACGGGCCATTTTCCTAGTCCACTTAAAAGTTGTCAGGGAATAGCGCCACACAGGGAGCGCTACCCACTGATGCATAGCGCCCATACTACGGCGCTACACCCTGACTTCGTAGATTTTCTAGGCCTCGAGCAAACCGTGCTCTGTTCTCCTTTCCAAACAATTTAATAGCATATCGACCCATGCAGGGGCGTCACCGTTGCAACCATCAGGGCGCTACCCTACGCCACCTAGCGACAGACATCGCCACGCTGGCAGTATGATAGGGATCTAGGCGAGGGCGCTACGACGTAGAAGGGTAGTGTCATGTCGTTAGGCGCTATCAAAAAAGGTTATTTCTGAAAATATTGTTGAAAAAATTATTTTTTGCTGAAATTTTCTTAAAGATTAAATATGTGATTTTTCACGGAAGTTGTGGTTCCTGGTCGTTGGGCTGGTCATTCCGGGGGCTGAACGAGCTCTGTCCCGGTGGAAATTGCCCACCATTGCCAGGGCCATTCGCCAGACAACCCAAATAGCCCACCTAGATTTCCCAACAATGTATGTGTGGGCTCATTTCGGGGCAAATCCTATAAATCGTATGCTCGCAATGTGTTTGGTCAGTGTCACCTCGAGGATCACTTTACTATGTCGGCCCCATTTTACATTGCTGCTTCCTTTTTTCCTTCTCTATTTCCTTTTTCTGTTTTCTTTTATGTTTGTTTTCCTTTTCTGTTGTGTTTCTTTTCTTTTATGTTTGTTTCTTTTTTCAGTTTTAAAAAGAGATTCATATATTTTTCAAAAGTTTTAGATCTCGAAAAATTCAGATTTCGAAAAAATGTTTAAAAAAGTTTCATATTTTGAATAAATATTCGAAAAAGTTTCTAAATTTAAAAACAGATTTTTGGAAAATTTTCTGATTCAAATTGTTTAGATTCGAAATTGTTCTGATTTTAGAAAAATGTCCAAAAATTCAGATTTTTTAAAAAAGTTTAGATTTTGTAAATTGTTTAGATAAAAAATGTAAATTCTTCAAATCTGGAAAATGTTCAAGTTAAATAACGTTCATAGTTGGAAAAACATTTCATATTTTGCAAACGTTTGAACTTCAAAATTGTTCAAGTTTGAAAAATGTTCAAGTCTAGAAAACGTTCCGATTCTGAAAAAATTCCAGTTTTGGAATTTGTTCAGATTTTCAAAATGTTCGGATAAGAGAAAAACATATTTTTGCTACCGCTAAAGGGAAAAAACAAACTGTGTTTTTTTTCGTGGATCGGGCCAGGAAGGAGTTGCTTGACGCGATATGGGCGCGTCACGTCGCTTGGAGGCACCATATAGGACCTCCCTCGTTTCCAGGAGGTCCTATTTACTGACCGCTGGTTGCGCGTATGCGCTCCGCACGCTCGTCGCTCCGCCTCCTCAATTGCATTGTCTTCCCGTCAACCCCCGCTGCCACACTTGGTCGTAACCACTTGCCTCCGCCCGCAGCGTTCAGCAGTGCTACCGTGTCGTCTCCGCGCCCCGCCCTGCTCGAGTCGCCACCTCCGCTGGTCTGTCGACCGTCTGTCTAAATCAACACCAAGACCCGCCAGGACGTGAGCCCGGTGACGAACCATGCTCATCCATGCCCAGGCATGGGATGAGTGTTTCCTCTGAAGGATCAGAGGATTATATCGCCAACAACAACAGAGCAAAAAATCAAGGGATTACTTCGGCACCAAGAAAGGAAGGAATCAGTGTTGCGCCAGAGCAGGAGACGAAGAGGGGGGACATCCATGGTGGGCCGTCAGTCCCTTTGGCGCCTGTCAGCCGTGTCCCTCCTAAAATCAGGCACGCTTTTGGGAATTCTATACCAACCCGCGACCATCATGGCCAGGAGAAGGATGCGTGGTGGCGCTGTCTATCGCCACAACCAGAGGTTTCCCACCGAAACTCCCCGCACGTTCCTCGTGTGATTGCCTGTGGTAGTCCCCCTGGCCTATAAAGGGAGGACAAAGGCCACTGAGGAAAATGAGGAGATCCAGAGTTCATCGGTCAGGATAGAGTAGAGCTAGCCATTGCTAAGGAAGAGAAGGTCAAGAGATGATCTCCACCTGGTCAGGATCTGCTCGTTTTCTTCCTCCAGCCACCACTCCCCGGGTAGTGACCGGGGAAACACTTTGTAGCCACACCATGATGAATTATTCAATCCAGACATGTAGGAGTAGGGTTGTTAGCCTCCGGGCGGCTTGAACATGGTAAAACCTCTGTGTCCCTGTCATGTTCGTGGATCTCTTGCCACTCCTCTCTCGGAAGCCGACGATCGTAACCCTCCTTCGCGCCCCATACCGAACCAAATAAAGGGGGCACCCGCTACTCCTGGTGTCCGTGAAGCGAGACATGGCAGTTATATATAGAAAGTCTGGGACATTTTGCAAAGCAATTAGACAACCACGTAATCCAGTGCTTCTTTCACATGCAGTACTTTCTTTCAATCCATTTCCTTGTTTTATCTATTTATTATTTATTAATCCTTACTTTAGTTTTTTGAATTATGTTTTATTTTATGATGAATTTTCATTCTTGTTTCATTTGGACGGGTTGTAGGTTGCACAACTGAATTTTTACAAGAATTTTCATGCCACGCCGCAGCCAAGATCCACTATGAAGATAGTAACAATAAGTTAATGATTTAGCTATAGTTTGTTACCAAGACTGTTGAAGCGGAAGAGATGTTGAAGATGAAATTGATGTAGCCGATTCCTTGCCTCCAGCCTTTTGGATCCAACCGAGCGAGGGTCTATGTCTCACCCTATGAGAGTTCGCACACGTCAGTTGGATCTGGTTCATCAGATTTCACTTTCCAAAACTAAGAACCTACTAGTGTATATGAAGTATTTGAAGGTGAAGATCTCAACACATGAAAAGAAGAGAGAGAGAGAGAGAGAGAGAGTTTGGATCTCAATCTAAAGGGAAAGGTCGCCTCAAAAACCCCGTAGATTAAATCCCAACCTTTTGTTTCTCCAAAAATCGGAACTTGAGATCCATGTGTATTCAATAGGAGGGTTGAGGGTTTATATAGTAGGGACAGGGGGAGGGAGACTTGGGAAGGGACTCCCTCCCCAAGCCATCCCTGCCACCCTACGGTGAGCCACAACTGACCAAACCGACCTAGGGTTAGGGTGCCTCCCCATGTCCTAGCCACCGGCCCCCACATGGGCCATGTGGCCCACTCGGGTGGGAGGATGGGCGCCTCCCTTCCTTACCTTGCGCCGACCTAGGTTTTTTCTTTCTTTTTAGTATTTTTCATTACTTTTTATTTATATTATGTCGAATTAATTCTCAAAACGTATTTCCACTTTATAGAAAATTCCCGGAATTATTTTGCTATCCCATAAATATATTTGTACGATCCGGTACAAACCATGTCTACATGCAAAGTATCGAGTTAAAAGAATCCCTCTTTATATAAATTAGAAATAATTCAGAAAGTGAACGAAACACTTTCGATCACCCTGGAGCCGGGACATACAATGTCCACCGATCCAAATCTCTCTCTGACATACATATAATATCAACCACTCAGAAAAACCATTCCGGTCATTCTCTCTCATTATCCGAACCTATCAATATACACAACTATCCAGACCTAACTTAAGTGTGTGACCCATACAGGTTCAATAACCAGTGGACATGATTCGGAGGGACTTCTCCGATTAATAATCAGCATCAAGACCATAGACATCCATATTGACCCCCACCGTTAAATAAAAAATTATCGGTTATCTTACGGTTTGCTTTGCATGAAGAGACTTCAACTCTGCATGCGATCTTCAAAATAAAGAAGCAGAGAGAAAAACAAGTTGTGCCGATCTTGCCTTGGTAATATTCAAGGAAATTCAATTAGAGGGCAGCACATACCGAATTATCAGCAAGAAGCACAATCTGTCCAATTTGCAGGAAGAGAGACTTCACCTCTGCATGTAATCTTCAAAATAAAGAAGCAAAGAATAAAATAAGCAAGTTGTGCCGATCTTGCCTTGATAATTTTCAAGGGACTTCAATTACAAGGCGGTACATATACAGAATTATCAGTATGAAAACTTGGATTTTTTTTTTGGGGATCATCAATTATGCATCATCGTGATGCAGAGGCCGGGACTACCCCTTTTCTAAAAAAAATCAATTCATTTTGATACAAGATACTTACTGGCTATGCTTCGTCACACTATTATCCAAAATTACACGATAATTTGAATGGACTTTGAGGTAATTATGCTGCACTATTTATATGAGCTTTCAAACATTTGATGTGTTCGATTGTTTACTTCTAAAAGGTACAACTGCAACATGCGGGGTATTCTCTAGTTCTAATGACGCCGCGTACACACAATTTTCACTATTGTCGTAATCTATCCCTCACTTGGACCAGCAAAGAAGGGAAACTCTGCATTAAGTGGAGATACTCATGGGACGTTGCCACGATTTTGAAGCTTTTATCATCGGCGAGGAAATCAAGACACTTGGCTTTAAGTTGGGGGCATGTATGCTCTTCTGCTAGCTCCAACGTCGAGCATACCGTGTCGATCGCGATACCGACCTCACAAAGCATACTCTCGCATATCTTCTTTAGCGTCTCCAAGGCGTAGATATCAGCGGCGTATTCCGCAATGGTGGAGGCATCATCGTCGTTGTCTAAGGATGTCAAAACACCACGGTACATGTAATCAAGCATATATCTGAATGTAGATGCCTTCATGTCTTTGACGGTGATGGATGCCATCTTGCTTTCGGCCATGGGGCCATAGAGCTCCGCTATGAAGACGGGCGATCTGGCGGCGAGCACGAGTCGATGCGCACAGATGGCCTCACCGTCGACGTCAAAGGAAACGTCGGTGAGGTCTTCTTTATCCAGCATCGCGGCTAGATCCTTACCTAATTCCGGAAGCTCCATGAGGGGTGAAGCTGGAGGAAGAGGCGGCCAGTCCCCTATGATGGAGACGGTGCACAGCGCCGCGAAGTAGTCGTCTACCACGCAGTTCGCCTCGACGTCGGCCTTCCTTGCAAACAGCGAGTAACCTCCTCCTGAATGATCTGCAGACGGCGGCTCGTCTCGTCCTATGGCTGTGGGCGCCGCCGCCGGTGACCCGGTCTTGTCCAGTAGAACGATGCTGACGGTGACCTTATCTCTCCCCGGCGGTCGGTTCGTGCCAAGGGTAACAAAGAGAGCCAGCCTGATCCTGGTTCCGTCCAAGCTCTGGGTACAGAATGCGTCGCAGTTGCATCCGCCGACGACGGTGCCCGCCTCTTCGTAGCGGCCGTGTGGGAGGCCCGAGAATCTTACGCGGATCACGAAGGTCTCAGCGTCTGTCGTGTCCAGACGATTTCGCACGCCTTATGTTCGGCTTCTGCCATGATGTGTGGGTGTGGTCAGACCTCAGACGTTCTTGATTTTCGGCTGATCGGCGAGAGCTTAACACTTGGTCTCCGTTCTCGCTCGCTCGTCGAAACCACGACACGGAAGCGATTAGAGACACAGCAGGGAAGATGTTTTTTATGCATCGGACTAGGAAAGGTAAGGTTTTGTGATTGACATACGGTTCAGGGTCGTGTCAGTCACCGTCTCGGTTACTTATCCGTATAAGCTTGATAGGACTCAGTTCTCTTTGACCTAAATGTGGTAAAAATATCTCCGGATAACCAGATTAGAGTTATGCAAACGGGACCCTGCAGCAGGAGAGGTTGCTGGTCCTGGTCGTTGCGGGCACTGAACGAGCTCCGTCCCGGTGAAAATTAATAATAACACTAGGGTTCATGGTATGAATAATTTCCGCACCGAATCTGCATCTACATCTGTTTTTAAGACATAATATGTAACCGAGAACTTGTCTGTGACAAGATGGTTAGGGGATGGTTGTATCCCCAGCCCATCAGAGTTCAAATCCCAGATTTGACGCTGTTATTTCTCATTTAGGCGGAATATTCTTCAGTGGGATGCGACGTTCCCGTCGATAGCGAGGCGCCCGTGGTGACTTCGTCAATCTCAAGACCTGACCCGCCGGCTCAGTCTCTCGGAGGTGCTCATAGGGGTAGGGTGTGCGTGCGTGCGTTCATAGGGGTGAGTGTGTGCGCGTGTATATGAGCGCTTGCGTTGTACTGTGTTTCTCAAAAAAAAAAGACATGATATGTAACTTAGAAATTCGCTGGATATGGTTGCCGATATATTATTGTACAAACGGATATGATATTGAAAAATATCCGACTGATGTTTTCTGTGAATTATAGGACGCCTTCTAATAGGATTATCCGATAATATTAGCCACATCCCACATATCCAGACAACCTAATTAGCCTATTGTGTCATGATATTGCCGTCATTGCATATTTACACTTTTGTTATTGCTTATTGTTAATGTATTTGCTTGCCTTTGAATCATGATGATATTCTCCATCACGCAAGCTGATGTATTGTACAAACAAGTGTTCAACTTTATATATATTAAGTGTTATATGCTATCTGTTCAAGTTATTTGCATAAAAGAAACAAATTCAATTTGGCTGTGTGAATTTATTTGATTATCCGCTTCCAATCTGATATCATTCTGAATCCGCTCCATATCTGACATCCGATATAATCCACATTCAAATCTGTATCCGATAATTATCCACTTAAGATCTCAGATAAAAATATATGATACAAAAATATGGATATAGAAATATTCGTTTTGATCCGTTTGCATCCTTAATTCTTTTGAGCTTCTACATGGCTTAGGAGTGAAAATAAGATGAACCCTAAAAAATCTGGATTTTAAACCGTTTTGACCAGCAGCTGACTTCCACTGTTTCTTCACAGTGGGGAGCCGTCGGCGCCCCACCCCAGCCTCTCATAGCTTCCCGTAAGTCGTTCGGAACTGTATTTGGTGTTGCCCTTGTTTAATATGTAAATTGCATCAGACTCCACCGCACTGCCTCCACCCGAACCGGCCAATTTTCTTTTCTTTCCACTCCTCTCTCTCTCCCCAGCAAACGGATTTTTTTTACTTCCTCTCTCCCGAGCGAACCATTATATCCCGAGTGCCGACCTAGGATTCATTTGCTGTCGCCGCCTTCGTCACCGCAACCACCGCCTATGACCACTACGACCGCCTCCCGGCACCCGCCGCTCCCGAACCACCCCCATGGCGGGAGGATAGCCCAAACCCATCTCCTCAGCCCACATAGTGGTATTATTGGACTGCTTTTTTTATGGGAAATGTTCTTCATTTTAGATAATGAAACCATTCCAGTACTACCAACCCATTGGAATACTACCGAACTAGCATTGGCAAGATTTACCACGCTGACTGCATAGGGGATGCCAGTGATGGAAGTCACCTTGGGCTTCCAGTCGGAGAGAACTGCCAAACCTGCCACAACATTTGCACATTTGGATGCAGTTGAGATGCCAGAAAAGTTGAAAAACACATTTAGTCTCGAGAAAGGGATAAGCAAAGAACGAACAATGTAGGAAATGGTAGAAGAGTGGGACATATTCTGGCCATAATGCCTTTCAAATCCTCCTAGCCACCATCCCTCGGCGTACTTAAAAAAACGCAGTTCTCCAGTCGATCTCGAGCGCAACGGCGTGTGGTCAGCAGCGGCCATCCATCCGTGCTCCGGCTCCTCCCGATCTACCTCTCCCGTCACAGCCCACCTCAACCTCTGTCTGCTAAAGGTACTTCCTTTTTCTGCCCCCGTCGTGCTTCTCCCTCCCCGAAATTGTAACATGTCCCCAACACCATATGTGTCTTGCTTATGTATATTCCTGGATGAATAACTTGTAAATTCTTACAATGCCTTGTTAGTTATCACATAAATTTATATAGACTTCTCCTCATACGACTCATAAAATAAGCTAGGATAGGAGAAGCCAAAAAGAATTGGATTACAGTTTCTCATTAGCTTATTTACATTGTTGTTTCTTTTGGCAGCTCGATCCAGTGTGGCTTATGCACAAGCCAAACTGAAAAGAACTGGGCCTAGGTTCTGTTCAAAACAAAACAAAAAACACCAGGTCACCTGTAGACTCTCCCCTCGTTACCCACATAGTCGAGAGGATTTCCTTGAAAAACATATAATCGGCATGAGCCGCCTCCATTATCGGAGTTGTGTAACAAGGATGTCAACCGACAATAATTATGCAAGATATGTACGCGTGGAGACCGTTGATACGTCCAAAACGTATCTACTTTCCCGAACACTTTTGTTATTGTTTTACCTCTAATTTGTGTGTTTTAAATGCAACTAACACAGACTAACGCTGTTTTCAGCAGAATTGCCCTGGTGTCTCATTTTTGTGCAGGAAATCAACTTTTAGGAAAAATACCAAAACAATCATAGAAGTCCTTATTTTCCCAGGAAAGTCACAGAGCCAGAAGACGACACGGAGACGGGCCACGTGGGGCCCACACCACCTGGTGGCGCGGCAGGCCCCTGGCCGCGCGAGCACCAGGTGTGGTGTGAAGGAGATATGCCCTAGAGGCAATTAATAAAGTGATTTATTTATCATATCTCATTTGTTCATAATACGTTTTTGTGTCATGCTATAACCGTATTAAGCGGAAACATTAATACGGGTGTGATGCGTAAACAACCAGGTCCCTAGTAGCCTCTACTAAGACTAGTTTCGTTGCGCGATTGATGATCGAGGTTTCCCGATCATGGGGCATGGCGCCAGTCGGCAATGAAAGTCATATCGTTGGTGGAACGATGTGATGGACATACCCATATTTGTAGGACGTAGTCATTACGCCTTCGACCGTGAGATCAACTCTTATTGTTATTCCTGTAAGATACTTTGATCGCACCAAACGTCGTATCTTATATAGTATGACAATAACGGTGATACTTTTGGGTATCGGAAGGGAGTAGTTGAGACGAGGGGTCAAGAGCGGGATTTGCCAATCCGCATAGCAGGATAGATACTCTAGGGCCCACTCGGTGAGATTATGTCTAATGAGCTTGCAAGCATGTGACTAGGTCACGGAGACATGATATCATAGACGAGTAGAAGATAGCGTTGTCGGTAACGAGGTCAGCTAGATATGGAGATATCTATGAACGATGCTCGGACACGCTAAGTATCGCAATGGAAAAAGGTTTAAGACTTTACGTTCAGGTTTGATAGATGAGAGTCATTCGTTATATCACAGGGATTAATTCATGGGGTCCAGGCCTACGAGTTAGTCATTGATCAGAGAGGAGTCTCGATCATACCTGTTATTATATCGAACCGCTAGGGTAACACACTTAAGGGGTTTCGACAAGACAACCGGAAAGGAAAGAGATCACCGGGAACGTCCCGGGAGAGGTCCGATGGAGATCGGGCAGCGACGAAATAGTTTTCGGAGCTAGAATAAATTATATATAATATGTTTGATATTAATTAGTGTAATTAATGTCTAAATATGATTTTATATATTTATTTTCGAATTTATTTAGGCTGATTTTCCTAAATGGGCCTTCTGGTCGAAAGAAGGCCCAAGAGGGGAAAATTCCCTAAGGGAATTCGGTGGGGGCTTGATGGCCGGCCTAGGTGGGCCAAAAGTGGCCCACCATGGGGCCGGCGCACCAGCCATGCCGCACCAGGCATGTGGGAATTGTCCCACATTGCCTGGCTGGCAAGTTGGCTCCCCCCTGGGAGCCTATATAAAAAGGGGCACCCCTGGCCTTTTAATTCAACCAATTAATTCCCAATTCTCTCTCGATTTCGTGATTCCCTTTGTCGGAGTTGCGCCGAGCTGAGAGGGGGATCTCTCCACCATAAGCCCGCTGCCGCGCTGCTGGTGTTCCGGTCCAAGTCTTCCGCTGCTCGTCCTGGACTGGAGCTTCGGAGGCCGTCGTCTCCACCGTACGTGTGTAACGCCCTGCGAGGTGCTGCGCTAGCGGTGCTGGGAGGTCTTCTTCCTCTTCACGACCTTGAGGTCGGCTTCGTCGGTCTTCATCGTCAACGTTCATGCGGGAACGTAATCCCGCTTTCGGTCTACAAGGGTATGTATTCCGATCTCCGTTGTACTTCTATATCTGCATAGAATAGATCTTGGCATGTTTTAAGGATATCGTTGCTAGGAAAAATTTTGTTTTCTGCATGCGATCCCCTTCATGGTGGCCCCAGGCGCCGCTTCGCGCCCCCTCTCGACTACTTAGCCTCTTCTGACCTTAAAATCACTACCACGAAGAGTTTTTCTCCAGAAACCCATCGGAACGCCGCCGCCACCTCGAAACTCAATTCGGGGACCAGAAGTTCCTGTTCCGGCACTCCGCCGGGATGGGGAATCGAAGGAGATCATCGCCATCGTCATCGCCACCACTTCTCCATCAACCATCCATGTTTCCCCATCCATGTGTGAGTAATCCACCGCTGTAGCCTTGAGGGGATGGTAGGGATTGGATGAGATCGTTCATGTAATAGCTGTAATATCATTAGGGCATGGTGCCTAGTATCCGTTATCGGTGTTTTACGTCATTGTTGCAACTTGTTATGCTTAATGCTTGACACTAGGGACCGAGTTCCATGATTTCAGATCTGAACATGTTATTGTATCATGAAGATAATTATTGTTTTAAGATCATATCTATGAGTTGTATACACATATTACTGTCCGGAACCCGAGGTCCCAAAGTGACAATAATTGTGACAGCCGAGGGGAATGGCTGTGATATGAGGATCACATGTGTTTACGGAGTGTTAATGCTTTGCTCCGGTACTTTATTAAAAGGAGTACCTTAATTACCAGTAGTTTCCCTTGAGGCCCCGCTGCAAACGGGCTGGTAGGACAAAAGATGATGTGCAAGTTTCTCATTGCGAGCACGCACAACTAAATTGGAACACATGCCGATGGTTAATAAATACTTGGATGCTTTATCTTATTTATCTGCAAATGCTCATGACTTGATTATTATATGAAATATCTCATCCATGCAACGCCCGTTCATCCGTCCCTTTGCCTACAGTATTTTAATCCTGATGTCTACTATAATCATCACTGCTGTTTTTATTCTACTGCTGCTGTTATATCACTACTGTCATTGCTATAAAACTGTTGCTACTGATAATCTGTCTCGAGCAAGTCTATTCACAGGTGCAGCTGAATTGACAACTCCGTTGTTAAGGCTTATAAATATTCTTTGGCTCCCCTTGTGTCGAATCAATAAATTTGGGTTTTACTTCCCTCGAAGACTGTTGCGATCCCCTATACTTGTGGGTCATCAAGACTATTTTCTGGCACCGTTGCCGGGGACCATAGCTTTATTTATAAGTTCACCTGAGTGTGATATTGCTCTCTGGAATTCATTCATCATGGGAAGACCTGGTGATAAGAAATTTCCCATCATACCATCCACTACGAGAAAAGGTACAACTCCGAGTTCCGCTGCTGCTCTTGATTCACCGTCTGTTTTAAGTAAGCTTGTTACACCACCTCAAGCTTCTTGCACTGTTACTCCTGCTGAATCTGAAATTACTTATGATGATACTTCTACTGTTCTTGATGATACTGGTTCATTAGGTCCCTTTTTAGATGCTACAATTGCTAGATCTAAACAATTTGAAAATGCTGAAATTCCTAATGAAGATGCTGAAACACGTGTTAATTCACCTGAGTTTACAAATAATATTGATGAGCCTGATGAAATGTATGTGGAGCTTGATGATGATTTTGTTGATGAGATTAATGCTACTAAAGATGCTAGTGCTAGGAGAAGTCTTTTTGAAAAACATGCTGTTAGATATAAATTATCTCCTGATGCCAAATTTGCTACATCTCACATAAACATTAAAGATAAAGATTATGATTTCTCTCTTGATTTAGCTCACATAGCTATTGTTGAAAGAGAACCTTTCTGTGGAACTGAAAATGAAAGTGCTGTAGAACATATGAATGAACTCTCTAATTTAAGTGGTATGTTTTCTGAAGACATAAAAATACGCACTTACTTTGTTGCTAAAATATTTCCTTTCTCAGTAAAATGAGAAGCTAAAACTTGGTATAATAATTTATCTCCTGGTTCCATTACTAGTCCCATTGGTTTGCTTGATACTTTCTTTCAGAAATATTTTCCTGCTAGTGCTCAACATGATGCTTTGTTAAGAATTTATAATTTTAATCAAGAAGAGGATGAGAAATTGCCTAAGGCTTGGACACGTTTTTGCTCCATGTTAAGATGCCAGCCGAATCATGATTTGGAGAAAAATAATCTACTTGATATATTTTATAGTGGACTAACTGCTAAATCTAGGACATACCTGTATAGTTTTGCTAGTTGTGTTTTCAGGAAAAGGACTCCCGAAGAAGCTGAGGAATTATTAGCTAAAATATGCAAGAATCATGATGATTGGGATATTCCTGAACCTACTCCAACACCTACACCAACACCGAAGAAGAGGGGTATTATTGAATTAAATGATGAAGTGATGAAGGAGGCCAAGAAATCTCTTAAGGAGAAGGGTATTAAAGCTGAAGATGTGAAGAACTTACCTCCTATAGAAGACTTATCTAAGCCAACTCCTCCTACACCATTAATTGAGGTACACTCTCTCCAAAAGTTTGATGATAGAGATATTCCTTACTCTAAACCTCCTGCTCAATGCTTAGATGAATTTGATACTTTTATTGCTAAGCAAATTAAGTTTAATATGAGAATAGAAAATCATTTAATAGAAAATTCACGAGCTATTAGTAACTTGCATGATGTTGTTGATAGAACCTCTAATGATGTTAAAATACTCATTAAACATTTTCATATGGTTCAAACTCAAATTGATCAACTTACTAAAGTGCAAAAAGAATTGTTAGTAAATGCCTCTATATCTAAAGAAAACCATGTTTGTGAAGTAACAACTAGAGGTGGTAAATCTACTCAAGATCCTTTATATCCTGAGGGACATTCTAAAAGAATTGAACAAGATTCTCAACGACTTAATGAACCTAGTGCCCCTTCTAAGAAAAAGAAGAAGAAACATAAAACTGTTGTAGAATCCTCTGAACCTGTTAATGATCCTAATAGAATATCTGTTTCTGATGCTGAAACTGAAAGTGGTAATGAACACAATAATGATAGTTCTAATAACAATGATAATGATGATTCGGATAAAGAAGAATTAGAAGAGGAACCTGAAAAGCATAATAAAAATGAAAAGTACAATAAGGAAGATTTTATTGCTAAGAAACATCGTAGTGAAAGAGAGCCTTGGGTTCAAAAACAAATGCCTTTCCCTGGTAAGAAACTTAAAACAAAAGAACAAGAACATTATAATAAATTTTGTGAATGGATGAAACCTTTGTTCTTACAAATTCCTTTGACTTATGCTATTAAATTGCCTCCTTATTCAAAATATATGAAAGATATTGTGTCTAACAAAAGAAAGATTCCTAATGAGGAAATATCTACTATGCTTACTAATTATTCTTTCAATGGCAAGGTTCCAAATAAGTTGGGTGATCCAGGTATACCAACCATTTCTTGGTCTATCAAAAATAATTATGTCAGAACTGCTCTATGTGATTTGGGAGCAGGAGTTAGTGTGATGCCTTTCTCTCTTTACAAGAGACTTTACCTTGATAAATTGATACCTACTGATAGATCTTTGCAAATGGCTGATAAATCTACTGCTGTTTCTATTGGTATTTGTGAGGATGTTCCTGTTCAAGTGGCTAATAATTGTTTAATCATGACTGATTTTGTTGTGCTTGAAATGCCTGAAGATGATAATATGTCTATTATTCTTGGGAGACCTTTTCTAAACACTGCAGGGTCTGTTATTGATTGCAATAAAGGAAAAGTAACTTTCAATGTGAATGACAAGGAACATACTGTTTATTTCCCCAAGAAAATGGATAAAATGCCTGGAGTTAATACAATTACGAATGTGAGGTCCATCAAAGTGGGAAGTATTGATTGCCCTTATAAAGAAGAATTCAAAACTCTTGTTATTGGATCCATATCAATACCATATAAGGTAACATGAGTGTCTCACAATGTTTGACTTCTTTTATGTCATCTAAAATTTATTTGGTGGCAAGACTTGATCAACCTTGCTAACAAATATGTTTTAAATGCATGGAAGAGCTAAACAACATTTTTCTTCTCCTATTTACTTTGCCTACGGTAATACTACTTGGTTTGCATAGTTTTTAATTGGATATGATTTGAAAAATAATTTTCATGCATTAAATTTAATATCTTAAAATCCAGAAAATGCCCAGAAATAAAAATTCGCAGAATTTAAAAAAAATTATGTCAAAATTCCTATTTTTCTGAGAGGGACCTGGGAGGACCAGAGAGTGGCCAGGGGGACCCACAGGGCCACCACACCACATGGTGGTGCGGCAGCCCTTGGGCCGCGCCAGCACATGGTGTGGGGCCCACATGGCCCCCCACTTACTCTCCTTCCTCCCCTGCCTTCCTCTCTCCCGATCAAATACTCCCACACTCGAAAAAATCGTGTTCTTGCTGTTCTTGCCCTCGGATTTTCGATCTCCTTGCTCAGCCCATCTTTGTTGCTGAGATTTGGGGCATTTGCTCTCCGGTATGTGACTCCTCCGCTCATCCAAATGGAATTTTGTTTAGTGGATTATATGTTGAGTATTTTGCTGCTGTAAATGCCATGTTTAGTGAGTTTGAATGCTTGTTTCAAGTTGCAATAACTAGTTTTGATGCATGCTTAAGCCTCTAGCAAGTCACTATAGTAGTTTCCCTTCATTTAGTTGGCTAAAAATCAATTTTTATGACATTGGTTAAAAATTTCAGAAAAGGAAAATGTATAACCACACCTTTGGAGAGGTCTTTGAGAGTGATGCACCAAGGGTATCAAGACCCTCAAGATCAAGTACTCTCATTAGGCGATCCTAAAATGAAGATATCTTGGCACTGGGCATCGGAGAAGAGAGGGATGATGGGTTTCCAAACTCATCTTCTTTCCCATGTACTGACTTTTTGCGTGCTGCAGGATTACTTGACGATTTCTTGCTTCTTGTGCAGAGGGTGGGCTTGACCACATATATGATGGACGAGAGTCCACAATATGTCAGGCTCACCAAGATCTTTGTTGAGAGCTTTGATTTTAACAACAGAACATTCAACCCAACTGTTTCCTTTAAGATTTATGACAGGCCTATCACCGTGCATTTGCGCAAGTTTTGTGATGTAATAGGTACTGCACATCAGGGAACAACCAAGAGGATCCAAGGGGAACCAAGAGAGTTGACGCAGCTCTACCGCGAGGTGACGGATGATGACACCCGCCGTGCACAACGCGGCAAGATAAGGAGCATCCAATACCCTGCCATTAAGTATTTTATTTACTATCTTTGTACTAGCGTGCTTGGTAGGGAAAACACTAGTAACATTTCACATCTCCATCTTGCTTTACTTAACACTGCACTTACCAACAGCACTACATATAATCTTGGTGCTCTTATTGCTCGTCGTTTGTCTGCTAATGGACCCATTTATGGGGGGTTATAGCCTCTCGTATTGTTGCACATCTAGGGCTTCACATTGATCCAAATGATGAATTACTTGCTCCTTGTAAACTTGACCTTGACGCAATGAAAGGTCACCAATTTGTTACTCTTAGCTCTACTTTGGACCATCTCGTGTATAGGATGGTATTTGCTGACACGGACGAGAGGGAAGTCTCTTTGCCCCAGCCTGATTTGTTTGATCTTGACAGGAGGCCGTGGTCGATCACAAAGGTGGAGTTGGACGAGAAGCTGAGCGTGCAAGGGTTCTATGGGCAGCACCTCGTTCAGGATGCACCCGAGGAGCACTACACCGCGGACTACACCTCGCTCTACGCCGGAGCGTCTTCGAGCTCGTACCATGGCGAAGGTTCGTCGTCATACCATGAGGACACCTCATCATGGGCACCATGGGAGTGATCTCCACTTAGGCCAAAAGCCTAAGCTTGGGGGGAGGTATACCGATAGCACACTCATCTACATATCATTATCATTCAGTACTTTATATATCCATGTTTCGTTTTCATTTTCGTTCTTTATTTTATTTGTTCATGCTTTGCATTACTTTCTTAAAACTCAAAAAGACCAAAAATATTTCGGTTATTTCTCTTGCTAGTTTGCTGTAGTATCTAGTATCTAGTATCTAGTATTAGTATGCTTAATATCTAATTCGGTTCAATATGCAAAAACACAAAAATATTTTGCTTTGTTGTTGCTGTTTCGCGCAGGGACAGATTTCTGCAGTCCACCGTTTAATTCATAACTTTTCGCAGAAAAATCAGAATGACCTGAAATTTCGTGTGCATGTTCCTCAGATATGTATGCAACTTTTATTAGTTTTGATTTTTCTGATCTGGGCATGTTAAGGTCCTCGAAAAAATTCATCTTCACAGGCTGTTCTGTTTTCAGTTTCTAAATCCGAAAACCCAAAAATATTTGTTGTTTCTTTCTGGTTTTGTATAGTTTGTTTCAGAGGTTATTACCATACATTACTCCGTGTAGCTTGGTTATTATTTCATATCTTTCGAAGCACACAAGTGAAAAGGCAATAATGATTATCTATGACAATTCGAGTTGGGTAAGAGGCTGGTAATGAACTCTATTTGGTTTCATTTTTGTACATATACTCATTCATGTGAGCATGCTTAGATGGTTCGCATACGGTATATTGATACGTCTCCAACGTATCTATAATTTTTTATGTTCCATGCTATATTATACCAAGTTATTACATGTTTTATATGCATTTTATATAGCTTTATGCATTTTCTGGGACTAACCTATTAACAAGATGGCACAGTGCCAGTTCCCTGTTTTATGCTGTTTTTGGTTTCAGAAAAGTACTTAAGTAAATATTCTCGGAATTGGACGATTTCTTTTCTGAAGTCAGTTTTTCATCGGGAACGTTCCAGAAAGCCGAACACGAGACGAAGTGGGCCACCGAGGCGGCGCCACCACGTGCTCGCGCGGCAGCACCCCTGGCCGCGCGAGGACCAGGTGTGGGCCCCTCGGGGCGCCACCGACTTCATCCTTTCGCCTACAAATACCCCCAGACTAAAAACCCTAACACGGTGTTCATATTTTCCTCCACGGGTCCCGAGCCGCCGCCGTCGTCAACACCAATTCGGGAGAGATCAGAACTTCTCCCCGGCACCCTGCCGGGGGGGGGGGGGGGGGGGGGGATCGTCACCGGAGGCCTCTACGTCGTCATGACCGCCTCCGGACTGATGCGTGAGTAGTCTACCCTTGGACTACGGGTCCATAGCAGTAGCTAGATGGTTGTCTTCTCCTCTTGTGCTATCATGTTTAGATCTTGTGAGCTGCCTATCATGATCAAGATCACCGTTATGTAATACTTCATGTTGTGTTTGCTGGGATCCGATGAATATTGAGTACTAAAGTTATTGCTTCATAATATATCATGTGTGTGCTATTTAATGATCTTGCATGCTCTTCGTTACTTGTGTATGCTCTGGCCAAGTAGCTGCTTGTGACTCCATGAGGGGGTATTTATGCTCGATAGTAGGTTCATGTCTCTATTAAATCTGGGGTGGTGACAGCTAGCTCTAAGGTTGTAGATGTACTGTTGCTACTAGGGATAAAACAGTAGTACTTTGTCTAAGGATGATGTTACTTACTTACTTTACACACAGTGCTTAAGGCGATAATCTGTTGCATGCAACTTAATACTGAAAGGGGTGCGGACGCTAACTGGAAGGTGGATTATTAGTCATAGATGCGGTTGGAACGGTCTATGTATATTGTTGTAATGCCCGAATGAATCTCACACTAGACATCATAACGTTGGTATATGCATTGATTTGCTCATCATTATTCTATCAATTGCCCAGCTGTAATTTGTTTACCCGCATGAATGTTATTATTTATGGAGAGACACCACTAGTGAACTGTGGACCCCGGTCCTTCTCTTTAATCTGATAAATCACAAACTGCAAACCTGTTACTTTCTGCAAACAAACATCTTTCTTCCACACATGCGTTTAATCCTTTGTTATAGCAAGCCGGCGAGATTGACAACCTCACCGTTAAGTTGGGGCAAAGTATCTTGATTGTGTTGTGTGCAGGTTCCACGTCACCTACGTCCCAGGAAGCATTTTCTGGCGCCCTTACGTCGCAGATTTTTCTGGCGCCGTTGACACCTCGGGGGGATTCATTATTTCCTACTGGTTCGATAACCTTGGTTTCACAACTGAGGGAAACTTGCTGCTGCACTATTTCATACCTTCCTCTTGGGGTCTCCCAACAACACACCCACCGTGTGCATCAAGCAATTTTTGTGGCGCCGTTGCCGGGGAAATAAGAATTCCTTTGAAGACCTTCACACTCCTCCGTCAACTTCGTTGCCGGTGATTTGAAGATTCTTCTACGAGGGGAGTTTTCGCACTTCCAAACTTTTTATTTTGTTATTGTCTTGCTTAGTTTATTTTTATTACTGTCTTGTTTGCTTAATATCAAAAATACAAAAAAATTAGTTACTTGCATTACTTTGTTTATTTCGGTTTGCTATTTTATTTTCAGTTTTTGTTATTTTGGTTATTTCGGTTTGTTATTTAAGTTGCTGAAAATGGGTAGTCCTGAAGTTGAAGTTCGTTCGTTTAAACAACAAGGAGGAGAAAGTTTAAAAGATGCTTGGTATAGGATAAATGATGCTCATAAAAAATGCACTAAAAAGCACTCTACTTTAATCCTCCTTAGAAATTTTTATGTTGGTATCTCTAGTTGGTATAGGTATGTTCTTGATACTCTTACGGGGGGTAACTTTCTTGGTACACCTGCTTTTGAAGCCTGCAATTTAATTGAAAGTTTGGTAGGGGCACCACCCCTTACTAAAGAAGTTAAAACTGAGATCACTTTGGAAGATATTATTAAAAGGTTGGATTCTATGGAGAATTTTTTTCTTGATAATACTAGCAAGGGTAATGAATCAATAGATGACATTAATGGAAGAATCACTGCTTTAGAAACTAGCAACACCCTTGATACTCATAATCATAGAATTGATGAATTAGAAGATGCTATGGAGACCTTAAGTTCAACCTTTGCCTCTATTAAAACTAAGAAAGATAAGGCTTTTGTAGGAAGAGAGCAAAAGTTTATTTATATTCCCAAACCCAAACCTCCCAATATGCCTAAAAGTGATGGTTTACATAATAGGACACACTCATGGATACCAAAAACACCTATTACAACCAACCATGTTTTGGAGGAAATTATTGATGTTGATGCTTCGTCTCTTGATAATACTTGAGTTTTGCTTTCTGTGCCTAGCTGAAAGGCGTTAAACAAAAGCGCTTATGGGAGACAACCCACTTTTATTTCCTGTTATTTTATTTTTTTTGTGTCAAGGACTTGTCCTACCTCTGTAGCAATTCCTTTGTATCTTTATTTTATTACATTGTTGTGTCAAGATAAGCCTCTACTTGAAAGTTCATGCTAAATTTGGATTCCTGCGCAGAAACAGTTTTCTGCTGTCCACCGTTTAATTCGTAACTCCTCACAGAAAAATCCAAATAATCTTCCCTTTTTTGTGCGTAATCCTCAGATATATATGCAACTTTCATTAGTTTTGAGTTTTCTGATCTGAGCAAGTTAAGTGCCTCGGAAAAATTCGTCTTTACGGACTGTTCTGTTTTTGACAGATTCTGCCATTTATTTTGCAATGCCTCTTTTGCTATTTTGATTGGATCTTTTTATCCTATGAAGTATCAGTGGCTGTAGCTAATGTCCAGTAGCATTGGTAGCAATTGTGTTCCTACAGAATATCATAATTTTTCGTGCACTAACCCTCTAATGAAGTTTACTCTAAGTTTGGTGTGGAGGAAGTTTTCAAGGATCAAGAGAGAAGGATGATATGATGTGATCAAGAGAATAGTAAAGCTAGAGCTTGGGGATGCCCCGGTGGTTTATCCCCAACATATTTCAAGAAGACTCAAGCGTCAAAGCTTGGGGATGCCCAAGGCATCCCCTTCTTCATCAACAAACTATCAGGTCCTTTCTAGTGAAACTATATTTTAATTCCGCCACTTCTTATGTGCTTTTCTTGAAGCGTCGGTTTGTTTTTGTTTTCGTTATTTTCATTCTCTGAATAAAATGGATCCTAGCATTCCTTTATGGGAGAAAGACACGCTCCGCTTTTTCTTATGAATACTCGTATTCTTCAGTTATATTTGTTGAGTATTCTTCTATGTTACTTCAATGCTTTCTAGCTCTTGTTTTTCATGCATCTCTTGCTAGAGCTGTTAGCTTTATTATATCATACTCTCATATCTCATTGTTTAATTACTTGGAGAGTTTATCTTTTAAATAAGTTGATTGGTGTTTGGTTGAGAACAGAAAATGCTAAATGTGGTAGATGGTATAAAGAAAGATATACATGCTCTTATGGATTGTTATCTTGCATGTTGTGGTGCTTGGCAATTGTTTTGAGCTCTCAAGTAGATCATGTTTAAGCTTTTACATCATGTAGTTAAAACCTATTAGTGAGGAACTACCGTAAAACTTGCTGAAATTTGGTTTGCATGTTTGGTATCTCTAAGGTCTAGATATTTTCTAGTTAAAGTGTTTGAACAACAAGGAAGACAATGTAGAGTTTTATAATGCTTGCAATATGTTTTTATATACGTCTTGTTGTCATAGTTTATACTTGCGTTTGCTTCAAACAACCTTGCTAGCCAAAACCTTGTACTGAGAGGGAATGCTTCTCGTGCATCCATAATCCTTGAGCCAAAACCTATGCCATTTGTGTCCACCATACCTACCTACTACATGGTATTTCCTGCCATTCCAAGTAAATACTTCATGTGCTACCTTTTATTCAAAATTTATTATCCCTTATTTGTGTCAATGTTTATTAGCTCATGAGGAAGTATGTGGTGTTACGGATATCAACCTTGTCATTTGCTTTTAGACAGACTTTCACCAACCGGACTAGTGGCATATACACCGCTTATCCATTAACTTTGCAAAAAGAGCTGGCAAATGGGGTGCCCAGTCCCAATTAATTACAACTTTAACCGCTGCATTCTCTTCACATTTTTGCCCTGATCTAATCAGCCAAGCAACGATACTAGTTCTAAACTACATGTGTAAACAAAAGAGAAAAGAGGGATGATCTGCCCTTGGGTAGAAATAACGTTCTTCATGGGAGCCGCTCTTAAGAAAGTCTGATTGACAAGGGGGGTAGAGTGACCATTACCATTCGTTGACAACGACAAACACCGCTCAAAACTTACTTTTATGCTCTTTATATGATTTCAAAAACCTATAAAACTAAGAAGCTCTAGCACATGCTTGTATCCCTGCTTCCCTCTGCGAAGGGCCTATCTTTTACTTTATGTTGAGTCAGTTTACCTACTTCTTTCTATCCCCGAAGCAAACACTTGTGTCAACTATGTGCAACAATTCTTATATGCTTACTTATTGCACTTGTTATATTTCTTTGTGTTGACAACTATCTATATGATATACATGTTCAAAAGTTGAAAGCCAATGCTGAAACTTATATCTTCCTTTGTGTTGCTTCAATGCTCTTTTGCTTAGATAATATTGCTTTATGAGTTAACTCTTATGCAAATCTTTTTGATGCTTGTTTAAAAGTACTATTCATGAAAAGTTTTTACTTATATGATGTAGTTGTTTACTCCTTGTCTATTTGTTAGCAAACTATAAATCATTGCCTTGAGTCACTTCATTCATAACATGAGCCTTACATTATATTATGATCAAGATTGTGTTTAAGCATGTCACTTTAGAAATTATTCTTCTTTTATCGTTCTTGCCTACTCGGGACGAGTAGAACTAAGCTTGGGGATGTTGATACGTCTCCAACGTATCTATAATTTTTTTTGTTCCATGCTATATTATACCAAGTTATTACATGTTTTATATGCATTTTATATAGCTTTATGCATTTTCTGGGACTAACCTATTAACAAGATGCCACAGTGTCAGTTCCCTGTTTTCTGCTGTTTTTGGTTTCAGAAAAGTACTTAAGGAAATATTCTCGGAATTGGACGATTTCTTTTCTGAAGTCAGTTTTTCATCGGGAACGTTCCAGAAAGCCGAACATGAGACGAAGTGGGCCACCGAGGCGGCGCCACCACGTGCCCCCTGGCCGCGCGAGGACCAGGTGTGGGCCCCTCGGGGCGCCACCGACTTCGCCCTTTCGCCTACAAATACCCCCAGACTAAAAACCCTAACACGGTGTTCATATTTTCCTCCACGGGTCCCGAGCCGCCGCCGTCGTCAACACCAATTCGGGAGAGATCAGAACTTCTCCCCGGCACCCTGCCGGGGGGGGGGGGGGGGGGGGGAATCGTCACCGGAGGCCTCTACGTCGCCATGACCGCCTCCGGACTGATGCGTGAGTAGTCTACCCTTGGACTACGGGTCCATAGCAGTAGCTATATGGTTGTCTTCTCCTCTTGTGCTATCATGTTTAGATCTTGTGAGCTGCCTATCATGATCAAGATCACCGTTATGTAATACTTCATGTTGTGTTTGCTGGGATCCGATGAATATTGAGTACTAAAGTTATTGCTTCATAATATATCATGTGTGTGCTATTTAATGATCTTGCATGCTCTCCGTTACTTGTGTATGCTCTGGCCAAGTAGATGCTTGTGACTCCAAGAGGGGGTATTTATGCTCGATAGTAGGTTCATGTCTCTATTAAATCTGGGGTGGTGACAGCTAGCTCTAAGGTTGTAGATGTACTGTTGCTACTAGGGATAAAACAGTAGTACTTTGTCTAAGGATGATGTTACTTACTTACTTTACACACAGTGCTTAAGGCGATAATCTATTGCATGCAACTTAATACTAAAAGGGGTGCGGACGCTAACCGGAAGGTGGATTATTAGTCATAGATGCGGTTGGAACGGTCTATGTATATTGTTGTAATACCCGAATGAATCTCACACTAGACATCATAACGTTGGTATATGCATTGGTTTGCTCATCATTATTCTATCAATTGCCCAGCTGTAATTTGTTTACCCGCATGAATGTTATTATTTATGGAGAGACACCACTAGTGAACTGTGGACCCTCAATGAAGGGCATATCTTTTACTTTATTGTTAAGTCACCATCATTTTTTGAGCACCTTCTTGAGAGCATAGTTGTCATTCTTAGCGTAATGTGCTTGTCCCAGAATACTGTTAATTGCGGTATAATTTTGATGCTCTTATCTTTGATATCCTTATTTCTAGTCTTCTCTTGAAACTCAGAGGTGCCTGTGCATTTATGTTTTGCTGTACACATTCGGGCAAGCGAGATACCACCTTATCATACTTTATTATGAGCTTTGCAATCTTGTGAATTGATATGTTTCATCTTATTTATTATTAGTATGATTGGCATCTCTTCATAGTTTACATGGTTATTAGGTGACACCGTTTGCATATATCTTATTATGAATAGTCTAATCATTTGTGCTCACAATGAGAATATTTACATCATATGAACAAATGTGTTCGTGAAAGTTCTTTTATCGCACTCAGTTGTTAACTGAATTGCTTGAGTACAAGCAATAAGCTAAGCTTGGGGGGAGTTGATACGTCCAAAACGTATCTACTTTCCCGAACACTTTTTTATTGTTTTACCTCTAATTTGTGTGTTTTGAATGCAACTAACACGGACTAACGCTGTTTTCAGCAGAATTGCCCTGGTGTCTCATTTTTGTGCAGGAAATCAACTTTTAGGAAAAATACCAGAAAAATCATAGAAGTTCTTATTTTCCCGGGAAAGTCACGGAGCGAGAAGACGAGACGGAGACGGGCCACGTGGGGCCCACACCACCTGGTGGCGCGGCAGGCCCCTGGCCGCACGAGCACCAGGTGTGGTGGCCCCAGGCGCCGCCTCGCGCCCCCCTCTCGACTACTTAGACTCTCCTGACCTAAAAATCACTACCACGAAGAATTTTTCTCCAGAAACCCATCGGAGCGCCGCCGGCGCCTCGAAACTCAATTCGGGGACCAGAAGTTCCTTTTCCGGCACTCCGCCGGGACGGGGAATCGAAGGAGATCATCGCCATCGTCATCGCCACCACTTCTCCATCAACCATCCATGTTTCCCCCATCCATGTGTGAGTAATCCACCGCTGTAGGCTTGAGGGGATGGTAGGGATTGGATGAGATCGTTCATGTAATAGCTGTAATATCATTAGGGCATGGTGCCTAGTATTCGTTATCGGTGTTTTACGTCATTGTTGCAACTTGTTATGCTTAATGCTTGACACTGGGGCCCGAGTGCCATGATTTCAGATCTGAACATGTTATTGTATCATGAAGATAATTATTGTTTTAAGATCATATCTATGAGTTGTATACACATATTACTGTCCGGAACCCGAGGTCCCAAAGTGACAATAATTGGGACAGCCGAGGGGAATGACTATGATATGAGGATCACATGTGTTCACGGAGTGTTAATGCTTTGCTCCGGTACTTTATTAAAAGGAGTATCTTAATTACCAGTAGTTTCCCTTGAGGCCCCGCTGCAAACAGGCTGGTAGGACAAAAGATGATGTGCAAGTTTCTCATTGCGAGCACGCACAACTAAATTGGAACACATGCCTATGGTTAATAAATACTTGGATGCTTTATCTTATTTATCTGCAAATGCTCATGACTTGATTATTATATGAAATATCTCATCCATGCAACGCCCGTTCATCCGTCCATTTGCCAAGAGTATTTTAATCCAGTTGTCTACTATAATCATCACTGCTGTTTTTATTCTATTGCTGCTGTTATATATATATATATATATATATATATATATATATATAGGACATATTCATACTACACCCGGGTGTAACTACACCCATGTCTGTTTCACACATGTATGGAGTATCTATCATACCGGGAGGTATGTAACATGTAGTATGGAGTATATAATGCTATTTTAATAATATAGATACTTATTTTTAGGTAGTATGTAAAAAAATTCTACATACTTCTCTTTTATATGCACATATGACGATATTTCGAGTATATAGTGTAAAATATTAGTACAGTTGCAATTTTTTCATGAAACTTGTTTTGGGGTATCTTAGATATAGTATATGAACATACTCAAACCGATAATGTATGAGAAATACTTCCGTAAGGTGGTATATGAGACGTGGGTGTAGTTACACCCGGGAGTAGAAAGCATTTAACCTATATATATATATATATATATATATATATATATATATATATATATATATATATATATATATATATATATATATATATGCACAGGAAATACTTAGATGATACGATTAAATATGCGTTATTTTATAATTTTAATATTACTGTTTTTGGATTATTTTAATATTAATATTAATATTTTATTTTTCTTTGCAGGATCTTTTTAGGGCTGGCGAGGCCAACGAGCTACCGGTGGGTTTGTGCTGATGTAAAAATCCTACTCAGTACTCACCGTTCTTTCCGCTATATTGCTTCAGGAGTAGCTAAGTTTCTTTCCCTAGGTATATTTAGACAGGTTTATATGGGGTGTTTTCTTATCGTCATCCCAGGCAGTTCCACCCAGAGGGAACACTTCTCTACGGCTACCAGGTTCTCATTTCAACGCCACACGGCTTAACAGAGAACTACACGCAGAGGTTTCTCCTATAGGATCCCTAGCATAAGAACCCAACCCGTATAAACACGCTAAACAAACCGAGGGAAAAACAGAACTACTTCATTTCCACAATATAACATCCATTACGGTTTTCCCTTTCGGGAACCCCCGAAGGGTTTACACACAGAGAGGGGAGATTACCTGCCTACGGCCTTCCCTCTTACACTCCTTAATTTACACTGGAATTTTATTACACTGGAGGAAGAACTACTACTACTACTGAGCAGCGAGTAAGCTGAAACACTACGCTCTCTGCTCGGGATGGAATGCTGGTGCTGGTGTTGCTTGTGTCTTGCTTCGCTGCGTGAGGCTCTATTTATAGCCAAAGGAGCAGCCCTTCACGAGAGCTCTTCAATAATTCTCCTCTTCTTTCTCCATACTAATCATGCGCCTATGTTGTAGGCTTTATAGGCTTGTAGTCTATGTAGACTTCCTTTATAGCTTCATAGCTTCATGATCATCTTCCTTTATAGCTTCATAGCTTCATGATCATATGTTGGAAGGCATTATTGATGCAGCCTTCACGTTGCTTCTCTGGTGACATGCATGGCTTCATCTTATCTTCACCATAGCCATCTTGTCCTACACCATGATTGTGTCTTGGACCTTATTTCCAGAGTAGAAATATGTGGCCTTCTCTTCTCATATGTCTGGCTTCTTCATGCTTGCCTACTGCGTACCAAAGAAATGGAACCATTGGCTGCATGCATGCATTTGGGTTATTGACATTTTTGTTATATTTTTTTTTTTATATATGTCCTCCGCGCCCAAATTATTGATAGCAATATCAATATTATGGTATATGTCCTCCGCGCCCAAATTATTGATAGTAATATCAATTTTACTGCAGTACTATTTGTATTCAAATCATCATGGCTTATTCTGGTTTCTGCCCATGTCCTGCAATGTCCATATGATCATCATCTGAAAGATTAAAATCATATTTTGTCAAATATTCCTTCTTTATTTCTTCAAAATTTTCATCAAATTCTGCTCGTAATTCTTTTAAAATTTCTTCTTTTAGTGATTTCTTAGAGTCTTCGAACTTCTCTTCTATCTTAATGTTTACATATTCGATATCTAGTGGGTCCACACCTTTCACTAGATAATCTTTATATGTTTGATATTTTGGGGAATCTTCTTCTTTAATTCTCTTAGAGTTTGATACTTCCCCCTTTTGAGTTGGCGATGCAGGGATATTCTTATCTATTCCCTTACACTTTTGAATGTATTCCTTTGCTTTTGGTTCTATATAGTAATTTTCACCAATAATGCTCCTTGCTTGTTTCAAGGCTTCATTAATATCAATATATTTCTTCCATGTTATATCTTCTTTTTTCTTTCTTGCGACCATCTTTTCCTTTATTATTTCTTCAAAGGTCATGTATATGCCTGGGTTTGTCCCATCAAATAGGACGTAAAGTGGTTTTATTTCTTGGATATCAATATTTGTTGATATTGAACCTTTCTTATTCATCATATTGAAATATTCTGCTAGGCTATTCAGAACGGATAGCATATAGCCTTTGTCTTCTCTTCTATTGTTGTATTGATACCAGAAGTTATCAAGTATGCATGATTGAACTTCGTCAAGAATGATATGATTCTTAGGCTTGAAGTTGAATGTATTCTGTGGGAATATTTTTAAACTATTCTCTATCCCGAAGGTGAACACTTCCGATCCATTTGGAAGCAACCCCTTCTTCATTCCTGCAAAATTGTCGAACGAGAGAATATGTCAGGTAAACAATTATCTTTCCCTTTGATATGCTCAAAGATAACTTTATATCCGTTTCCTGTTATAATATCTTCAAATAAGACCCATCTTCTAGTAGAACTTTTCTTACTATTTATTTGATTATAGTATCTGCATATTGCTTCGCAATCTGTTCGTACTGTGAATTCTTTAAATCCCAAATATAATCTGAATGCATTTATTGCATGAACGACTGCAAGAATTTCTCTATCAATATTATTCACTGTTTTCAATTTATAGCTTCTTGAGGCATATCTGCATATTTTCTCTTCTGCTTTAGGAGAGTACTTATTAGGCTTTTGTTTTAATATAGCTCCCCATCCTACTTTGGATGCATCTGTTTCAATTATAAGATAGTTATCTTCTAAAGGTAATTCTAAGGGTTTCAAATTTTTAACCTTATCTTTTATAGCCTGAACTAATTTTATATCTTCAGAATTAAAATATTTTTGGCCATTCTTTCTTAATTTTGCATATAAAGGTCCAGCTAGTTTTGCTAGATTATCTATATAATTTCTTGCATAATTTACAATTCCTAAGAATTGTTGTAAAACCTTTTTATCATTCATAGTATCAGGAAATTGTAATATTTTCTTAGCAATATGCTCTTGTAGGTAGATTTTTCCTTCTCCTATTTCATGTCCTAAAAAATTAATTTTCTCTTTGCATATTTCTATTTTCTTTTTAGATAATATCAACCCATTCTGTTCTACCTTTCTAAAGAAGACTTCAAGGTGCGCAATGTGTTCTTTATAGGATTTTGAAAATACTAATAAATCGTCTACATAAACTAATATGAATGCTTGATTCTCATTAAATATATTTTGCATTTTCCTTTGAAATAATGCAGGGGCATTTTTTAATCCTAATGGCATTACAAGCCATTCATAGTGACCTTGTGGACACGTAAAAGCTGTCCATGGAATTGATTCTTCTGCCATTTTTACTTGCCAAAACCCTGCTTTTAAGTCGAATTTAGAAAAGAATTTACTTCCTTGTATTCTATTGATCCACTCTTGTTTATTGGGTATATTGTATGCATCATCTACCGTATTATCATTAAGTCTTTTATAGTTAATAACCATTCTAGATTTTCCTCTTACTTCTTCGGCATGATTTCTAACTATAAATGTTGCAGATCTGTGGGGGCTTCTACTTTCTCTAATTGCTTTTAATTTTAATAACTCTTCAATATGCATTTTAAATTCTTCTATATCCTTGGGAGTAGCTTCTATTGGTCCTGACTTAATTATATAATCAGGGTTTATAATATTTATTTTGCATACTATGGAATTCTTATCCCAATGTTTCATTGGTATTTCCCCAATGATTTGTAAATCTTCTAATCTTTGTACAATCTTGTCTATATCTTTCTTAGATTTTATATCTCTATACCAGTTTGGAGAGAATGATTGTAATCCTATACATTCTATGCATGTATTCTCTAAATGATATTCTTCTATGGTGTCACTTGGTTCTTCTTCTATGCAGGTTTCAGAAATTTCTGCGCGTGGCAAATATTCACTGTCTAAATTAGATATTTCTACATTTTGCAAAGATTTTCTTTGCTTTCTAATCTCAGATATGTATGGTACACTATCTTGATATGGGATGAATGTAACACCTTCTTCATGTATAATTGTTGTTTGTAACGATTGTTGTAAAAATCTTAATCCCAATATCATGTCGTCATTGATTAACGATAAATCTCTTACTGTAATTTCGTCTATTATATATTTAGTGCCATTTATATATGCTGCAATGTTATATGCCAATTGTTTATGGATTTTCTTTATTCCTGACATGTCTGTAGACACTTCAGCTTTACTATCGTCTATAGTCGTAACTATTTCAGGACATCTCATAAAATATTTATCGTGAATGATATTTTTTGTGCAACCTGTATCTAATAGTGCCAATATTTTGAACGAAATATTTGGCTTTAAAACTATTTTAACTGGGATTCTTATTCCATAAACTTCCTTAAATGGTAATTTAACTACATATTTATTTCCAAAACTAGTAATTGCATCTTTTAATTGGATTAACCTGTCCCCTTTGTTTTCTCTTGCTGTTACCATTTGATCTTTAAGTTCAGTGTTTTGGGTGGTATTATCTCTTTGTTCTATTGTACTATTATTATATTTTTCTACCTTATATTTTAGCTCTTCTAATTCTGCTTCTAATTTATTTATTCTATTTTCTAAATTCCTAACCCTACTTGATAATATATTATCTTCAGGTTCATACTCTATTTCTTGTCTCCAATTCTGATTACGAGCCTTTAAACAAGAAGCACATGCTTGTCTTAAACATAAGCAACATGTAGATCTATTTTCTTGACTTGGGTAGTATATACAGAAGGCACATTTAATGTTATAATCTCCTTTTCCTCTAACCCAATCATGTTCACAATCTACTTGATTCATCATTTCAACTTTTAATCCTGCTAAATGATCTATTAAATCTATCTCATCTTCGCTTGACTCATATTCTGGGGTCTCATTTTCTACTTCATCTGTTTCTATGATTGAATATATTGACTCATCATCTTTTATTTCATCATCACAAACTAATATATTCTCATTAACACTATCAATGATTAACACCCTTTCTTGCTCTTCGTATTTACTAGAATACCTCTTTTGGTCCTTATTAGGGCAAGTTTTACTTAGATGATCGGGTGAATTACATATAAAACACCTACAAGTTTTATCATAAGATTTTCTTGGGTTATATCTTCTAACATTTCGCTTGTGTAAAAATGGGGCTCTATTATCCGACCTTCTTAGAAAATATCTTTTCTTTGTTCTATAATTCTTATTTTCTCTTCTCTGAGGCTTATAATATTTTTTGTTTCTATACCTATCTTCTCCATATGTTAATGGTATTTGTACTATGTTATTGCAGAAATTATAATCTGATTTCTTCATAGACCTTTGTGCTTGTATGCTAGTACAGACCTTTCTTAAATGTTTAAACACAAATGTTATAGCTTGGGAAATATTTACTACACGCCCTACTGATTCTTTCTTGTATTCCTCATATATTATAGATCCTAGAGGGTCTGGTAATTTGTTAAAATATCTTTCCACTACTCCTACATTATATCCTTGCTTTGCAGTGGTGGCATTATATAAATAATGTTGAGAAAATTCCTTTATACCTTTCCAACTAGTTAATGTTAATTTTTCTATTTCTCTCAACCTTTCATTTTGTAAAACTGTATTTCCTAATTCTGGATCTTCAGCTATAACCATATTTGATATGACATTTGCAAAATTATTAGGATTACTTCCGGCTCTTTTTAGTTCTTCATAAAGATTAGGATAATTTTCGACCCATTCTTCCCATAAAACTTTAACAGATTCTCCTAGAAATGTCTCGAGGTATGTAAGCATATCTTCTACCTTGTTGCCTATGCTATACTGATTTTGTATATATTTCTGGACTATTAAGCCTTTCCATATGCTAAGTATATTTGGCCAATCTACCGGGTCATGAGCTGCTAAGTTTAGAATTGCGCCATCATTCCTAGTATTTTGGAATTGTACTGGTTTTTCAAAGTCTCTTCTTTTGCTACCCATGTGTCTGTATTGTCCCGAAATATATGTGGGTTGGAAATCTTCTTTTTCCGGAGGCCATTGTCCAGCTGCCCTGGTTGGTCTTTCTCTTTCTCCTTCTCTTTTTACAGAGGTTTCACCAAATACTCTTTTTTTTTACTGCTTTCCATTTCCATGGCTTCCATTGCATTATCTAAATTTTGCAATCCTATCTCATCTAGTGAATTTAGAAAATAACTATTTTCTTCAGAGTTATCACAAGCTTCCTTTTCTGATCAAAATTCTTTCATTAATTCTTCTTCTTCATAACTTTCTGTTAGTATTTTGTTATTTATATCCCATTGCTCTTCTTCGCATAATTCTTTATTTTTACTGCTCTGAGCAGCATCATTGTTTTTATTTTTATCAATATCTTTTGTCTATATGTTATTATTTACCATATTTGAACTACTAGTAACTGATTTTTTCTCGTTTTTTAATTTCTTTAACCTTGCAATCTCCCTAATAAAAAACAATTGCTTTTCTCTAATCTTAGGCCAATCTTTTATCATGGAATTATTATATTCCCACTCTATATGTTTTAACTTCATTTCCCAATGATTTATATCTTCATCTAAATCAGATTTCTCCATGCATTCAGTTGTACCCTTGTTCTTGCTATCACTATATTCTGAATCCGAGGCAAATGACTCTACATCGTCTACAGTTGCAGCTTTGTAATCTGTGAACCTTATGCTACTGCTTCCTTCACAGTTTTGATAGCTTATGTAGTTATTGGGTTGTTTTAATTCTTTCTCTATTAGTTCACTTATATTCCATTCCTCTCCTGCTCTTTCTTCAGAACTAATTTTAAGAGGACTCATAAATCTTATGCCTTTCGATTGCATGCTTTCAATTACGTCATCTACATTTACTCTATATCTAGAGCTACTTTTGTTGGACAATCTTCCTATAAATTCTATGCTTACCAGCAAATTTGTCCCCTTAAAATCTTCATATCCCTTAGACTGGAACCCAAAGCTCATTTTCTCAATAAATTCCTTTACAGGCATCATTAGGTCTGGGGCTATGTAGGTTATAAGTCTATTTTCATTCATATCTCCTTCCATGAATCCTAATGCTGCTTTATCTATTGATCCCCATCTTTTGTCTAATAATGTTATTAATACCTTTGCTCCTAATTTCTTTCTTGTCATTCCTTTTACTCCTATGATGTACATACCTTGGTGGATATATTTATACCCGCAATATTTGAGATCATTTTCTATGTTCTTGCTCACAATTCTTAATTCTACAGGATGTGTTAACACACTTAATTCTACTTCTCTAGATATTCTATATAGACCACTTCGGCTTTCAAACATTCCCATATGGTATACATGTTGCGGTTTTATTTTTCTTAGCGTATCTTTTTGATATCTTTCTAAATCACTTTGCAAATCTATGACTTCTTCTAAACTATCAATGTCATCTGACTTGCTGCATGACATTCTATGCATCATTGTTAGAGGTCTTGAATCTTGCCTAATTAATTGGAGGGTTTTGTCTCTTCTATTTTTAGATATGTCCATTTTTCAGAATTGATATTCCTTGGTGAAGCTAATATTCCGGACGAAGCTAAAACAATTTCCTTGTTGCTTTGCACACCTTTTAGCTTTTCTAAAATCTGAACTAATAATTGCAGGATTGTGTTATTTTGTCTTATTAATATATTGGAATCTTCTTTTGGCGAGTTGTGACTAGAAAATCCTACTGCAGGTGTTAAATATTTTTCTACTTCTTTTAATGCTTGATTATATTCGGACATAAAATTATGAGAGTATCAAGGTTTTTACCTCTTGAACCAACGCTTTGATTTCGAGTATATCTTGCCTGGTTTGTGGGCTTGGTAGAGAATCTTTGCTTTTATTTTACCGATTGATAGCACCCTCTTCCTTAATGTAGTCGTTATTCTTGCAAATTGTATTCTGTCTTGATTTTGCTTCCTCTAGTTTATGCAAAATTAAATCAACTTTATTATTCAACAAAGTATACTTTTCTATGTGTTTTTGATATTCTCGAAACAAACTTTCAAATTTTTGATCCAAAATGTCTTGTCTTTTCCCCCAAGATATAAAGGAGTTATATATTAAATCAACTATAATATTCAACTAGCTATGCGTAGTATGCCAAGTATGTTCTTCAGAAGGATTTATTCTGCACCTTATATTAGTATGGTCTTTGGTTTTTATTAGTTTACCTTCGCTAACTTCTAAATTTAAGTACTTTAACCTTTCAATGATTAAACACTAGCTCTGATACCAACAATATATAATATTAAATATCTAATATGCACAGGAAATACTTAGATGATACGATTAAATATGCGTTATTTTATAATTTTAATATTACTGTTTTTGGATTATTTTAATATTAATATTAATATTTTATTTTATTTTTCTTTGCAGGATCTTTTTAGGGCTGGCGAGGCCAACGAGCTACCGGTGGGTTTGTGCTGATGTAAAACTCCTACTCAGTACTCACCGTTCTTTCCGCTATATTGCTTCAGGAGTAGCTAAGTTTCTTTCCCTAGGTATATTTAGACAGGTTTATATGGGGTGTTTTCTTATCGTCATCCCAGGCAGTTCCACCCAGAGGGAACACTTCTCTACGGCTACCAGGTTCTCATTTCAACGCCACACGGCTTAACAGAGAACTACACGCAGAGGTTTCTCCTATAGGATCCCTAGCATAAGAACCCAACCCGTATAAACACGCTAAACAAACCGAGGGAAAAACAGAACTACTTCATTTCCACAATATAACATCCATTACGGTTTTCCCTTTCGGGAACCCCCGAAGGGTTTACACACAGAGAGGAGAGATTACCTGCCTACGGCCTTCCCTCTTACACTCCTTAAATTACACTGGATTTTATTACACTGGGAGGAAGAACTACTACTACTGAGCAGCGAGTCTGCTGGAACGCTAAGCTCTCTGCTCTGGATGGAATGCTGGTGCTGGTGTTGGTTGTGTCTTGCTTCGTTGCGTGAGGCTCTATTTATAGCCAAAGGAGCAGCCCTTCACGAGAGCTCTTCAATAATTCTCCTCTTCTTTCTCCATACTAATCATGCGCCTATGTTGTAGGCTCTATAGGCTTGTAGTCAATGTAGACTTCCTTTATAGCTTCATAGCTTCATGATCATCTTCCTTTATAGCTTCATAGCTTCATGATCATCTTCCTTTATAGCTTCATAGCTTCATGATCATATGTTGGAAGGCATTATTGATGCAGCCTTCACGTTGCTTCTGTGGTGACATACATGGCTTCATCTTATCTTCACCATAGCCATCTTGTCCTACACCATGATTGTGTCTTGGACCTTATTTCCAGAGTAGAAATATGTGGCCTTCTCTTCTCATATGTCTGGCTTCTTCATGCTTGCCTACTGCGTACCAAAGAAATGGAACCATTGGCTGCATGCATGCATTTGGGTTATTGACATTTTTGTTATATATATATATATATATATATATATATATATATATATATAGGGTAGCGCTATTTGACTCCCTGGGAGTAGAATAGTTATTCTACACCCACCCCGTATCTTTTGAACCGTTAAGAATTTTTACGTCACGTAAATTTTGCCATACTTCGTAAGTTAATAGCAATATAAGAAAATATTAACATCACGTAAAACTTTATTTATGTGGCATATAAAAAATATTACGTAAAATACGCAATTTTACCTATTTTTACAGTATTATGACTTATATATTTCATTTCTTATGTATATTTTTTAGTTATGGGGCAAAATAAATATAATTATTTGGATCATAAAATATATATATATATATATATATATATATATATATATATATATATATATATATATATATAGGACATATTCATACTACTCCCGGGTGTAACTACACCCACGTGTGTTTCACACATGTATGAAGTATCTATCATACCGGGAGGTATGTAACATGTAGTATGGAGTATATAATGCTATTTTAGTACTATACATACTTCTTTTTTGATAGTATGTAGAAAATTTCTACATACTTCTCTTTTATATGCACATATATCGATATTTCGAGTATATAGTGTAAAATATTAGGACAGTTGCAACTTTTTCATGAAACTTATTTTGGGGTATATTAGATATAGTATATGAACATACTCAAACCGATAAAGTATGACAAATACTTCCGTATGGTGGTATATGAGACGTGGGTGTAGTTACACCCGGGAGTAGAAACCATTTAACCTATATATATATATATATATATATATATATATATGTATATATGCAAAATACTGGGCTGCCTATGATGGTAGCTAGCACCACCATCTCACCGTCGGATAGCTCTATAGAGCAATTTTCACCACCGATTGCGTTAACGTCGCTCCGTCCACCATTTCCGCGTCTGATTCAGAAAAGTCATTCCATCCGTCACTGACTCACTGCATGGTGGCTTTTTTTATGAAAAAATGCAACAGCCGCCTGACACGAACGTACCTTTTTCCCCCAAAAAGCTAGCCACGTCTCTCTCCTGGCGTCTTTATTATCTTTCTCTCTTCCCTTTCCAAACCCACACGCATGGCGCATCACGACACCACTGTAGGATCCTCGGCGACGACAGGCTTGTCCCGCCCACCCTCCCCCTCCCCCGCGCCGCCCCGTGCTCCTCCACCGTGCGCGACACGAGCTGCCCTTTCCCCACCGCTCTCTCTCTCTCCCATTCCTTTTCCTGTCCGAGCCCCTGCCGCCGGCACGACCTGCCCCGGCCACCATCATCGGCCGCCCCTCGCGACCGGGTACGGGAGAGCGGCACAGCAGCCCGTCTTCCCTCTCCGTGTGCCCTGCCTTCCCTCCACGCTGCGACCGGCTTGAAAACTAGAGGCGGTCGAGCCGTGGTCCTCCGCCATGGGCCGGCTTGGGAGGTAGAGGAGGCCGAGCTGCGCACGCTGTCCGTCCTGGGCGGGTCACAGGGCCGGCGCAGGCGAAAAGAGGACGCGGCCGTCCTTGGTATTGAGGAGGAAGGAGAAGTCAGGGGTTCCAGAGGACGCGACCGATCTGGGTTTGCTTTTTTTAATCTGGTTTTTGCTTTCCATTTGAGTGAATCACCTTGATGTTGACTTTTTAGATTCTCTGCTGGCTCTGCTGAGTGAATCACGTTGATCTGCTTTTTGCTTTCCATTTGGGATCACGTTGATCTGGTTTTTGCTTTCTATTTGGGATCTGGCCCGGAGATGACTCAGAAAATCACCTCTCGTGCTGGGCGTTTTGCTGGATCTGCACTGGTCGTGTTCGTGGGATGTAGGAATTAATCATGCTTGCCCTTCACTGTTGTCTTCCCATGGCGTTTGCAATCCAGTTTTTTCCGTCCGCAATGGGTCGGTCTACACCGGACGGATGATTCTACCTGAAATCAGATGCTACTGTCGGTTTTGCCCTGCGTGGAGCTGTCCAAATCTGAAACGTATCAGGGTTTTCAAATGTATTTTTTCAGTGCTAGAGTGCATATGAAATGGAGTATGTGGGATTTGTTTACAGTTCGTGATGCACATGTAGTGCATATGAAATGTATTCTTTTTTTTTGTCCCTCCGATTCAGAGCCAACTTTTTTCTTCACCGTTTGAGTGAAACTGAGTTCTGTTAATTATCTTGTAGTACTTTTTATCCAAATATTATCTTCATCCGAGTTTGATCTCGAGGCAGGAGGCGCTACGGCCGAGCTAGAATTTTGCAGTATCACGCTTCGCCATCAGGACACAAGTACGGCCATGATTGTGCAATTAACCTTACCAGTTTATTCTCATCTCTTGCATCGAGCAGAAAACCAAACCAGAACACACTCCTCATGCACAAGGACCAGTGTAGTGGAAGATGCACGACCGGGCACGCGTCCCTTTTTCGTAGACTTTTCCGTAGCCAGCCGGGCCCTGCCCCAGAATCTTTTTATCGAGGACACTCAACGGACGTGAGCAAAACAAACGGCAGAGCGAATCACGAGATCACATCGAACGGCTCTAAGTGGGTGCGCCGCTACCACCGTGGGCATATAATCTGCGTTGATATATATATATATGTGTGTGTGTGTGTTAAATGGTTTCTACTCCCGGGTGTAACTACACCCACGTCTCATATACCACCATACGGAAGTATTTGTCATACTTTATCGGTTTGAGTATATATATTTTGAACAACTGCTGCTGTTATATCACTACTGTCATTGCTATAAAACTGTTGCTACTGATAATCTGTCTCGAGCAAGTCTATTCACAGGTGCAGCTGAATTGACAACTCCGCTGTTAAGTCTTATAAATATTCTTTGACTCCCTTGTGTCGAATCAATAAATTTGGGTTTTACTTCCCTCGAAGACTGTTGCGATCCCTATACTTGTGGGTCATCAACCGTCTATATGGGTCAGCATACGAGGAGATATATTGTATTTTACAGAAAAATTGTCCAATTGATAACCCATCTGTCCATGCTGACCCAAGTCTGTCCAACCCCCATGAGGCCCTTAAAGTTTGGAGGCCATGAAAAGGGTGCCGCACAACATGTGGGGCACCATACATGCGTCACTCGGTCATCCGTGTATAATGGCATTGTGCATAAAGCCGGTTTCACCCGTAATGGTGGCCACTTCGCGCTGCAATACCTTAGATGACGTGATGGAGCGGCGGCGTGCCAACCAAACCCGCGTCACATTAACGTGGCACCAGTTCACACCCCATCGTCGTCGTCGCATCTTCCCCACACTTGCACGTTAATACTGACACACCATTCTCGGCCTACCTGGCGATACAAGGGGCTATCTTCCCTTCCTCGTCGCCCACCTGTCCTCTCACCCCCTTTTGTCGTCAGCCACACACGTCGCCGCTACAATGTCGGGCGATTCGATTTCGAAGTTTTGATGATGCGTTCTGCAGTGGGCGTAGGCTCAACCTAAAGCATGCACGCGAGTTTGATCGCTTCGGGTTGTTCGCCCGGCCGGACACCCGCATGTCCAAAGGGTGGGTCCTGAGCGTCGATTACCTCGCAGTGGCGCCCTACCCGAAACTCCGGAGAAGATTGAACTCGCCTACATGTAACGCCGCCGAAGGATGTTGTCGACAATCGTGGATTGCAACAGACTCCATGGCTTCGCGAACGAGCATGATGATGCCATCACTATGCATGACGACGACGACAACAAAATCATCGGCTAATCCGACGTTGCGGCCGAGAACTAGGACTAGGGTTTAGGGGTGCCCACGACTCTTATTTAAATTTTATTAAAAAATCGTATAATATATTCCAAAATTAGAATGGATTTTCATCCTACAACTAAATTCTATTATTATTTTCTATTTGGGATGTGGCTCCTGTGAGGCCAGCACCCTAAACCGGATTTTGTAAGTGGGCGGGACGTATTTCCGAAATGTCTGTGAAGATGCTCTAATTTACTCCTTCTAAATTAGATAACTTCTAATTTATACTAGAACGGAGGAGTATGTTTTTTGTATGATTCATTGGACTTTTAATACCCTTATTTTTCTGATCCATCACGAATCTAGATCCTGCTGCTGTAGCACGAGATTGTCGCTTGTGCGTGGCCAGTGATACACTGATTTTTTCCGCCTTCGTCTAGTTTGATCCACATCGCCGCCTGTTTCATTGTTCTGCTGGACTCACAGACGTGCAATCTCTCCAACGCATTTCTCCAGGTACGCTTCTAGAACCTTGCACACCCGACTGCATTCCGTTTCTCGCACAAATCATCGCTAATAAGTTTTTCCTCATCGAACTTTTCGGCTGTATTTCTTCGAGCTTTTAAGCGCGGGGAATTGAAAACCTATATCCGTGTCGAATTGAAAGCCTTCCCGATGGGATCAGATCCTGGTGCTCTTCCCTCGGCTCTCGCCCATCACCCCACCACGGTAACGCACGCACACCCTGCTGCTGGAGCACGCGACTAGCTGAGCTCTCACTACCCCAGATCGAGCCGGGGTTGGTGGGGAATTTCGTTCGAGCTCTCTCTCTCTCTCTCTCTCTCTCGCTCTCTCCTCCGCTGATTTTCGCCGCCTGCAAATCGTCCAGGTTCCTCTCCAGGGAAGAGCACCAGGATCTGATCCCATCGCAAAGGCTTTCAATTCAACCCGCGCGCCTCTCCCTTGGCCGCTCCGCCTATATCCCTGTCGTCCGCCGCCCTCCATTGCTGCCCCAAGGTAAGAGCCTCTATTTTTAGTGTGGCCGACGAACGAAGGGGCAAAAGATCCAAGGCCCACGAACTGAGGGGGATAAAATCAATTCCCCCCATCTTTGAGCTCTTACTGTCAAGCACCCTTTATTGGGCCTAAATACGCACTGTCAAGTAGAAATTAGACCTAGTACGTACTAGGCCAGAGCTACTAGTATTACTCCCTGTCAGTGCTCCTGAGCAACCTAGACCTGGAATAGGGAGCCAGGTAACCATGTCTAGCTTTAAATTTACTTTTCAGAATTCAGAGGTTGATGGTTCAGTACTTCAGTCCGTTGTATAATTGCTCCCTGTTAGTTAAATAAGTGCTACCACGTTTGCTGTAATCTTTCTTGACTGAAGCCGATTTCGCTGTGCAGAAACATTACTTTTTCAGTTAATACATTGTGCAGGAGTTCATAAGGTGCCCAATGGAAATCATCATCCTCATCTCACTTGTTGTGCTTCTTGTGCTGGGAGCACTCTTCGTTATCCCGAGATCCAACAACAAAGGTAAAAAAAAAAGGTGCATGACTTGTAATCTTAAGAGAAGTCGTTTCAGATTTATTGGCGCTGACTAGATGTTGCAACGCAGGTAAAGGGAAGGAAGCACATTCAGGAGGAAATGAAACGGTGAATTTCATCCTTTATATTAAAATAGTGTGGCTTTCTGTCATACTTCGACGTTACTCTAAGGATAAACTTTTTCTTGAAAATTGCCATGGTCACTCGGATTGTTTCATTGTTAGTCTAAGTATAAGATTATTTTCGGTAAATCTAAATTGCACCCCAGTTTTATTGCATTGTAAAACCAAGTAAAGCCTTTGGCAGAAATACTGGTACAAGTGATGAACTCAACTACAAAAACTATGCTGTAGCACTGCGTTTCAGAGTCTGAAGGTGCTCTGTGGTTGCATTAACATGCAATTATGTCTTGAACAGATGCATTTGTGCTTTACAGTGTTCCTTATGTTTGTTAAGCAATGGACAAGATTGTTCTAGGTTAATCCAAAATGCACGGTACTCTCATTATCTGCTTACTGATATTTCAAATTCAGACACCTAGCAGCTATTCAAAGAAAGATGTATCAACTCACAACACAAGGAAGGATTGTTGGATCATAATCAAGGACAAGGTTGGAGAAAAACAATCAACCAGTTTACTGACTACCGTCATCTCGCATTACTGTCTAGATTGAATTTGGGAAATTTATATTCTCACCATTCTTTGAAATTGTGATCAATTCAGGTTTATGATGTAACTCCATATGTGGAGGAACATCCAGGTGGTGATGCCATTCTAAACAATGCTGGTGGAGATTCAACAGAGGGATTCTTCGGGTAACTAGCGTTTCATATATTTCTTATGGTCATATGCTGTCAACACTGTTCTTCAAATCACGATTCCTGCTCATGTTACTTATGTACCATGTATCGCAACTGTCAGGTGTTAATTTATTGCACCATTTGAGGTTAAACTTACTGTAGATCTTTTAGTAATTCAGTGATCTTTCTGTCAAGTAGAAATTCATTAAGTGGCAGCATTAGACTTATGGATCTTGTTACCCCGTTTAAAATTTGAATATGTATTGAACTTCAAATCACTTAAGCAGTCCAACTTAAAAATGCAATTAGGCTGTCATTGTTCCTATCCATGATTCGCTATTGCTCTCATATTCCAAAGTTATGATGCAATGATTTTGTTATTGTGGGTAGTTTTCATGTATGTTTGTTATCACTGAAACTATGTGTGTCTGCCCCTGAAAAGGATGGCCCATATTCATGATATCTGAGAACATGTGGATGTTGTTATCCAGAACAAAGGTATACTATATTTACATATGTAAAACTAATAATTTCGTGAACTAAAATAAGATCTGAATGATGGTTGTTTCAACGCGGGGGTATTATCTTTGAACTTTAAACGGCACCACCAATATGGGTTTTTCTTATCCTGATGGGGATGTTTCTTAATTGTTATGTCAAGGAAAGCTAGGTCTGATTTTTCTATTAATATTTCGGTTCCACTTTTTTCCCTAACAACACGCAAAGCTTTCAGAGACAATATGTTAGAGAACTATATAATCCTCGACGCGCACTTTCGCAGTCTTTGTACCATTGAGTTTTTTGGCCTGACAAAAATATACTAACTCGACGCGCTTTCAGGCCGCAACATGGCACGAGAGTCTTCGATATCATTGAGGATTTCTGCATCGGTGAATTGAAAGACTGATGATAAAGAGAGGCTGTAAAAGAACCAAATGTGAACCCATGCGCTTCCTGAAGATGACGACTAGGAACGAAAACCGTTTCCTAATTGTGATGAGGACTGTCCCCAGGCCCCAACTGTGTGGTTCTGATTTCATATTTGACCTCATTCTTACAGTAGTACCGGTGTTTTGGACCATGGACTATTTTATGTGTCCCGAATGTTTTCCTAGATTTATCTATGAAAGAAGATATGTTTTCTTAGCTCAGATCAGACGACGAATAAATACCGATTCCTAGCATGACAATGAAAGTTTAACTCTGTAGTCTGTACCGCTTTCTAGAAGAAAACTTTGGTCAGTCAAGTTTTCCCTTGGGCTTGTCTCAATTGTCTGAGAATTTCACACTGATGGCCTTAGGGCACGTCTCGCTCACATACTTTTGTCAATGAAGTAATCATGCGGGACACACATAAATAGCAGGTAATATTTCGTAGTTGTCAGGTTTTAATCTTCGAGACTGTGCAAGACAAGAGCATAAAACTTCTGATTCCGGAGAGATGATGAATTGTAAACAGGGATCACAGGATCTTATTTTTCTTGACAAGAAAATGAATAATACAATTCAACACCCTTGTGGGCAAAAAAAAAAAAGAGGAAGAGGACGAAGGAGGCACTAATCTTATCTCCTAAATCTTACAACCTGCACTGAGGAAGAACTTAGTGTCCTTCCCTCCTCTGTCACTGGACAAACGCCAGAGCTCAGCGGGTGGTCACACAAATCTGCTTCTCTAATCTATATATTTTTATTGTTCTTTTGAGTTCTCGTTGCAACCATCTAATGCGAAGAAGCTAGAAACGTCGAAGTCGAGATCGAAATCCTCCATCGAGAAGTCCATGGCGGGTGGCGGCGTGCTCGCGGTCGTGGCTAACATGAGCGCGGACACCATCGTTTGGAGCTCACACTCCGCCCTGGTGAAGAGGTTGTTCGAGTCCGAGGTCGCCGGAGAGGGTTCAAGGGACGTGGGCACCGACACGCCCTGCCAGAAGCAGTTCTCCGGCGTCGACGGCGTCAGGCCGCTCACCGCCGGCGAGGAGAAACTGAAGGGGGTTGTGGCGTTCCGGCCCTGGTGAGCCCTCGGCGTGAGCCCCTCGGTTTTCACCGTCAGGCTTGAGCTCAGGTTCTGCAGAAGGCTAAGGTCGCCCTCCGGCTGAGCCTTGGCCGCCGTGGCCCTGTGAACGCAGGTGTGTTCGCCGTTGTAGATCACGTCGTAGAGCGACGGATCCTCGTCGGCGCGCTGCACCTGCTTCGTCGCCGTGCAGCCCTGAGATTTCCGGTGCGTGCAACGGTAGTATCCCCTGCAATGTTGGATGATCAACATCAGGCACGGCAAAACAGAAATGGCTTCTGAACTCTGAACTGAAATGTTTCGACTTTCAGGAAATTTTATGATTGTGATGTCAGAAAGAATCTAGCTCAAAGCGGAGTAGCATCCAGTAGGAACAAAATTCCCAGGAAGATATCCCCAATCAGAGGCAACAGATGCATGCACTAACCATCCGACAAGTGGATGCCATACATTTGAGAACAGCGGAAAGGCACCCAATGAAAAGAACAACCACAGTGTCCGAATCCAAAAGGAAAAGATTTCGTTGCCACTTCCGAAAACATGTGCGGATTGGGCTCTGAAAAAGGTCTGAAATGTGCGAAAACCTACCTTGGGTTCTGGGCTCCAAGGATGTCCTTCTGCCCGTACTTCCTCCAGCTGTGGCCGTCGTCTTCCGCCGAGCTCACCCGGACCTGATGCTTCGGCTTGTCCATCGTCTTCCTGCAGATCCAACAACAGCTCAATAATTTAGCCCAGAATAAAAATCTGGAACACGAGTGATTCATCATTCATGAACCTTGACAAACTGGAAAAATCTCAAGAAAAGTACTCACCTCTTCTTGTTGTGCTTAAAAGGCATGTCGGAGACGCCGCTCAGGGGGCTGGGCGTCGCGGAGAGCGGCGGCGAGTCGAGACCGGCGCTGAAGGCGGAGCGCTTAGGTCCGTCGAAGTAGCCGGCCATGATCATGCTGATGGACTTCTCGGTGACGGTGGAGATCTGCGCGGCCAGGTGCTTGCAGAGGTCGGGAGAGCCTCCCAGGTGCACGTCGAGCTGCTTCACCAGCTCCTTGATGTGGCTTAGCTCCGTCACCACCAGGCGGCTCCCTCCTCCATTGCTATCCACCACGCTCTCCATCTCTGCTGATTCTTCGCTGCTAAAGAGCAAAGATTTCCTCTCTTATTTTTCGCGGCAAGCTAGGAAAGGATAGGAATGGCGATTGGAGGGCAAGCTAGAATAGCAGAGCGATGTGAGAAATGGAGATGTGATCGGTGTTGAGGTGAGTTGGAGCGAAGGTGGGAGATCCGGCGGTCATATATAATGGGGGCGGAACCGCGTCTGGGCTAAGGCGAGGGAGGAGCGGAGAAGAGGATACTCACAGGTGAGCTTGGAGTAGAGATTGATTTGATTGGCCAATGCCATGCCGAATCGGGTTGGAGGTAATGGATGCCCAGATAGACGGTTTCTAGCACAATGGACAGTGACTTCACCATGGCAGCAAAAATGTTAAAATAGCGAAAGAAACAGGAATTTTATAGAGCACCAGGGATTTTCATAGAAATTTTGTCGAATTTTCACCCAAGAGATCTTTCCCAGGGAGAAACTTCAGATCAGACCACCAAAATTTCTATTCACTGAAAATTTGTCGAATTTGATGACCCACGAGATCTTTCCCATGCATGGAGAAACTTCAGATCAGACCACCCAAATTTCTATTCACAGAAATTTTGTCGAATTTCACTGACGAGACCTTTCCTAGGGAGAAACTTCATATCAGACCACCCAAACTTCTATTGAACTGCTTAAATGCCTAATAATTCTATGCCAAGAGAGAGAGATAAGGAACACCGTACGAACAAAGAAATGGGGGCATGGAGAGCGGCGGAGATCCGTCTATCAGCAATTCATACATTTTGTGAAAAGCCTCGACTTTACGTTGCAAAGCACAGCCACACGTATGCATATGCCACTCCTGATAGCTAGGTGCCCAGCTTAAGAGGCATATATGTGACGTCGTGTTGTCTTGTTCATATTGGGAATAATGTGCTCCTATATGCGATGCATGGTTCGAACCATCGCTTTCCCGCGTGTTTTTGGTGATGCGTTTAATTTGGCCATGCATCGTGTCCCCTTTTAGGTTGTGCGTTTGATCTTGAGAAGGTGCGTAGGCCTTTTTGGTGCCTCAGTTCCACACTGAAAGTAACGGCATGCAATGCATCACATGGTATGAAAATCAGTTCAAATCTTCTTCTTTCTGTCTCTTTTACACCTACTGTCTTCTCTGATTGAGTATGCAGACGGTCAGAACTCGATCCCAGCAGAGGATAGCAAATATTACCTACCTTTGGAAAAGGAATATCAGGGTAGTCAGTGTTACTGAAGCTATTGGACTGGTGCCAAATATTCTTGATGACCCTTCAGCACACTGATCAATGTTGGTGGCAAAAATCTTGTAGTGCTGGTATGTGAGTCTGTCATATATATACAGTATGTACTATCAGTACGTGGAGCCAGTGTTAATCAGATACCGATGATTATGATTTGATAGTAGAGAACTGAATTATCCAACCACTCAGCTTAAAATGATGCCTATGAATTGATAGTAGTAAGCTAAAAATGAATGCTCCAATCACTCTACAGGGTCGAACAGAATTGGCGAGTACCCGTTAACCCACTCGCATGCCCTGCCAACACTGCAGGAATCTTTGGCCAAACAGAGACATGAGAAGGAGAGATGGCGAGTTGAGAAATATTTTTAGGCTAATATTTAAGCTCAAAGTTGCCAATGATGCGGACCAATTCAAGCTTTGCCCCTTTGCATGCTTGAACAGGAACCGCATTAGCAGAGAAGCTGCTCCTACAATCATCTATCGGCCCAATGGATGATATTCTTATACAGTTCGAAACTTATAAAGTACTACTACCGGAAGAACAAATTAATATGTTAATCCGCAACCTGTCGTTTAGCCATGGAGACCTGGAGAGATTGCCATAGGTTTGTATATTCTTGTGTAACTGTTCATAGCGTAATCGTCAACCATATAGAGCGCTAGTGGCCGATCATGTGCGTTCAAGCATTTCTTCCGCCGTTATTCTAGTCCCATCCCTTGAGCTATTTCAAGTCATAAATTAATTAATCTGCGGAATTATATCCTTCAGGGTACTAACCTAGCTAGGCTACTGCAGTCAAAATGCTCACCCCGTATAAAGCCAATTCTGCAGTATGGAAATTAACACCTTGCCACTAACAGCATCAGTTCTTCGAAGCATGTACCTCGTCCGGTTCATGATTCTGTCAAAGTTACCGTCAGATCTTCAACCGATCGGAGAAAGTTCAGTTATGTCTTTGTCATGACATGAAATCTTTCTGTCAGCTGGAGGTAAAGCGCCGGTTTCTAGAGTAATTAAAAATTGTCAGTTGGGTTAGTTTGTGGAGAGGTCAGAGTTAGCGTCCCATTGGCGAAGAGAAGCAACGTGGAAGCTGACCAGATGGAAGAATCTTCAAGCCTCTTTGCGCGTAAACGTCACGGTGACCTCAGTGTTTGGTTGGCCCACTGACGTCATCTTCCAGGTGAACGATTGATACCATTTTCGCCTGCCCATATGTGGACCTAGGTACCCCTTTCCGATTCAGGTGTCTCAAATATATTTGATGTTGCCTTTATGCTAGCTATTTGGACTTTCCTTGCTAGATGGCTATTCTGCATGATTTTGAGAATGTATGATTTTTTAGCTCAATGTGATCGTATCAACCGCCCGAATAAAATAGAAGAGATAATCTAATTTATAAGAAAATCTGGATTAAAAAACCATCCGAATCATACAATGTCCTGTTTATGAGGTGAGTGTAATATAGCATGAGAAGAGCTAAAGATAAATTATGTTCGAACAATGACATATGGTTTTACAACACTTTCGTAGCACGTATTATAAATTTATAGTCCTTGATGTCTAACCCCTGGCAGACAGTATTGCTCGCTGACAGAAAACATAACATAAACCGTGTCTGCTGTGTAGTAAGACACTTTGCTCATTGGAGGTACTCGTAGGTAGGAGTAGTAGAGTGGAATTGGAGGGTGCAGAAAGAGGGATAAGCTCAACAGGAACCACATATGAGACACTTAAACAAGAATTTGAACCCATTTATTTTAGTACGATAAGGACTGAGAGCGTTGCTAATGAGTGGGTGTGGAGCAACTGCCAAAAACGTAAGTGTTGTACTAGTCCCTAACATGCCTAGTATATTTATTTGGGCCCAATGAGTGAAAGGCGCACTTGTTGTTACATCAACGCGGGGTCTTTGGAGAACTCTTTAGTTGAAAAACATAGTAGTTAACTACTACCATCCGTTGGGATTAAAGACTACTTAAAATTTTAAAGCGCCTTGCAATTTAATGACATCTTTCTTACCTAGTGATGTAAACGGATCGGATCAGATTTTGTCTCTACCATATCTTTCACCACATTCTTTATCAGACTTTGAGCAGAACTGCGGATTCGGATGCGGATATATCTGATCACATATAGGTAACGAAAATGGAACAGTGAAAAACAAAACTAATCGGATCGGTACTCGTATCCATCAAAGCATACAACTTAAAATATTTTTTCAGGAATACCTAAACCAACAAAATTATGCTACATGGTCTGTAAGTAAGTTGTTATTCAATGGACGAACTCGACAACTCATAAACTAAAAATTGTGCTCTTCTAGGTTAGACATTTTTGATATTTTTTTTGGATTATGCAGATTAAAATTATCTGATAATTGTATTTATTTTTTGAATAATCGATATTCAGGATTATTTGACATATCATATCCTATACTGTAACCGGGTATTGAGGTCGGAATCCTTTATCCTTATTCGTCAAATTCATGTAAATATATAAGAATTTTTAAAATGTTTTTAAATTAAATACGGTGCGAAAATTATCCTATGCCTTTAGACCCCTATTCTTACATGAACGAAGTAAAGAAAAAGGTGCATGATTTGCATTCTTCTGCTCCCATTTAAACTTCTCGAAATTGGTCAGTTCCTCACCAAGAGAAGTGCGTGCTAGATGATGAGCAAGACTTGCACACATTGAGACAAACAAAATATTTGGAGATTCACTATTTACAACAACCGCAGAAGTACTTCCCCGTACCACACCACACCTTCCTCAAAATCATTAGTTTTCCCTAGAAATTGGCAAGACCATGCATGTGACCTAACGAAAACATCGATTTCCGCGGGATCGATCTCACCGGCCGGGCCGGCGAGCGCGGGAACCGATATGCAGCTTAGGTGCTCATGTACCACGTGCTGCAAAACACACTTGTGCCCCCACTGATCTCCCATTGGCTACGACTTGCAAGTGCCAAGTGGTGGTTAAGTAATTTTTTTTTTAGGCAAGCCAGGTGGTTAAGTGCAAGTGGTGACGATCAGCTAGCCACTTGGCCCGTGGGCACCATGTCAAATGCGACGATGGATTATACAAAGGCGGCATCTCGATCAACCCTGGTTTTGCATCCGAAAACCAGCCCTGGTTTGCACGTAGTGCTTCCGGTTAGAGGCAATCGCTGATTAAATCAACGGGAACGCAGGCGGTAAGTCGGTAACCAGGCTCTCCACCATGCTCTCCATCTTTATTTGCTCTCATCTTTTGCTTCTAAAGAGTAGAGAGTTCCTCTCTGATTTTTCAGGCTAAGATAGGAATGGCTATTAAAGGCAAGCTAGAATAGCAAAGCGATGTGTGTGTGCAATAGGGAAATGGCACTGGTAGAAAACGGACCTTTGGTCCAGACTTTTAGTCCCGCACCAATTTGCGGCCGGTACTAATATAACATTAGTACCGGTCCCAGCGGCCGGACAGGCGAACGGCAGCAGTACCGGTCGGTAAGCAACCTTCAGTACCGGTTGGTGTAACCAACCGGAACTAAACGATTTGGGGCTGGCGCTGCAGCGGCGGGTCCCACGCCGAGAACCTTTAGTACCGGTCTGTGTTACAAACCGGTACTAAAGATGGACATTTAGTACCGGTTTGTGTTACAAACCGGTACTAAAACATTTCGCTATAAATTCCATCTACTTCCTCCAGCCCGAGCTCACTTCACTCTCTGCCTCCTCATTTATTTCTCTCTGTTGTTGCTCGAGCTCGGTGGTGATCCGGCGATTTGTCCAATTTGGTGGCACCATTTTTGGTCAAAAAGGTTAGAAATTTGTTTCTCTTACATTTAATTGGAAACTTCAGTTCATTTAGTGCTAGTTTGAGCTCATTTAGTGTTAGTTTGACCTAGATAGAAAAATGTAGGAAAATCTAGAAATGTATTGTTAGTTTGACCTAGATAGAAAAATTTAGAAAAATCTACAAATGTAGCTTATTTAGTGCTAGTTTCATCATTTACTTTGTGCTAGTTTAGCTAATTTTGTCCAAGTTTAGCTCATTTAGTCCTAGTTTAGCTCATTTTATGCTATAATTACGTAATTAATTGTTTATAGAATTATTACTTGTATAATTTTCTTATTTGTGTAACTTTTTGTTATATATAGTGTCATGATTTTGACATCTGTCCACACTGGCTCTCGCCCGCTCTATTATTCGGATGTGGTACGATTGTTTGTTATAAGTATATGTTTGTTTAATTTCGTGTTTACAAAAATTATACCGACCAACTTAACGTAGATATATTTTTATCTAGGAGGTAGTTGAACCGGAAAATGAGCCCGACCCTATTTTCGAGTTTTTAGTAGAAGAAAACAATGATTTGAAAGCTAAATTGAAAAGAAGTGAAGATCTTCGTCTCGAAGAGAAGATGAAATGGGAGTTGAAGATTGCCGACGTCGTCGATGATAACGAGATCAAGATGGAGGCAATGCGCTTGGATCACAAGATCAAGATGAATGCAATGCGCTTGAAGCTTAAAAAGTTTAGAAAATATGTCATTAGTCAAGAGGCTTGGTATCATTATGCTGTTGGTTCAATAATTACCTTAGTTGTGATTTTGATCGCATTTGTCGTTGGATTGAAATTCTTTAGCTAGTTCTATGTTAGTTTCAATTAATGAATGTTTTATGAGAACTATGTATTAGATTTGTTTAAATATGGTGAACTTGTATTAATGAATTGGTCACGTATCTATCTATTCATGGTAGATATATATATATATATAACTATTGTGTAATGGTTTTGTATATATTTACATAATGCAGATGAATCGACAATGGATGTACGTTGACCGACGCACTCCGGAGTTCATGACCGGCGTGCTGGATTTTATCCGTGTTGCTGAGGCAAATAAGCGGAATGGTTTTATGTATTGTCCATGTTGTGCTTGTAAGAATATAAGGAGTTACTCCAACTCAAAAACCATTCACATCCACCTGTTTCAGTCCGGTTTCATGTCCGGCTATAATTGTTGGACCAAACACGGGGAAACAGGGGTCATAATGGAAGACAATGAAGAAGAGGAGGACGATGACAACTATCCTGAGTTTCCTGAATACGACGGTACTACAATGGAGGAAACTGGAGAAGACGCGCCTGACGAAGAGGCGCCGGATGAGCCCGCTGATGATCTTTCTCGGGCCATTGCTGATGCACAGAGAAACAGCGTAAATCAGAGGGAGTGGGTCAAGTTGGAGCGCATGTTGGAGGATCACAAAAAAAAATTGTACCCAGGTGTCGAAGATGACCAGAAAAAGCTGGGTACGACGCTGGATTTGCTGCAATGGAAGGCTGAGAATGGTGTATCGGACAAGGGGTTTGAAAAGTTGTTGAAAAAGATAAAGAAGATGCTTCCAAAGGATAACGAATTGCCCGACAGTACGTACGAGGCAAAGAAGATCGTCTGTCCTCTAGGATTAGAGGTGCAAAAGATACATGCATGCATTAATGACTGCATACTCTACCGCGGTGAGGAGTACGAGAATCTGAATGCATGCCCGGTATGCGGTGCATTGCGGTATAAGATCAGGCGAGATGACCCTGGTGAAGTTGAGGGCGAGCGCCCCAGAAAGAGGGTTCCTGCCAAGGTGATGTGGTATGCTCCTATAATACCACGGTTGAAACGTTTGTTCAGCAACAGAGAGCATGCCAAGATGTTGCGATGGCACAAAGAGGACCGGAAGAAAGACGCGATGTTCAGACACCCCGCTGATGGATCCCAGTGGAGAAAAATCGAGAGAGAGTTCCCGGACTTTGCAGATGACGCAAGAAACTTAAGATTTGGTCTAAGTACGGACGGCTTCAATCCTTTTGGAGAGCAAAGCAGCAGTCATAGCACCTGGCCTGTTACTCTATGTATTTACAACCTTCCTCCTTGGTTGTGCATGAAGCGAAAGTTCATTATGATGCCAGTGCTCATCCAAGGACCGAAGCAACCAGGGAGCGAGCTTGATGTGTACCTCAGGCCATTAGTTGACGAACTTTTAGAGTTGTGGCGGGAAGAAGGTGTACGTGTGTGGGATGAGCACAAACAGGAGGATTTTGACCTTCGAGGGTTGCTTTTCGTAACGATCAATGATTGGCCTGCTCTTAGTAACATCTCAGGACAGACAACTAAGGGATACCATGCATGCACACACTGTTTGGATGATACTGAATGTATATACTTGGATAATTGTAAGAAGTGTGTGTACCTGGGGCATCGTCGATTTCTTCCGGTCAGGCATAACGTCCGGAAGCAAGGAAAGCATTTCAAAGGTGAGGCAGATCACCGTAGGAGGCCTATGGACCGTACTGGTGAACAAATATTTGATATGGTCAAGGATCTAAAAGTAATATTTGGAAAGGGTCCTGGAGGACTAAAGGTTCCGGATGACGCAAACGGGCACGCACCCATGTGGAAGAAGAAATCTATATTTTGGGAGCTACCATATTGGAAAGTCCTAGAGGTCCGATCTGCAATCGACGTGATGCACGTGACGAAGAATATTTGTGTGAACCTGCTAGGCCATTTGGGCGTGTATGGGAAGAAAAAAAACACAGCGGCAGCACGGGAGGACCAGAAACGTTTGAAAGAACGAGACGGCCTGCTTCCAGAACATTATGACGGTCCTGCCAGCTATGCTCTAACCAAACAAGAGAAAGTGATATTTTTTGAATGTCTGAGCAGTATCAAGGTCCCGTCTGGCTTCTCGTCGAATATAAAGGGAATAATAAATGTGGCACAACAAAAATTTCAAAACCTAAAGTCTCATGACTGCCATGTGATTATGACGCAATTGCTTCCGATTGCATTGAGGGGGCTTCTACCGGAAAATGTTCGAGTACCCATTGTGAAGCTTTGTGCATTTCTCAATGCAATATCTCAGAAGGTAATCGATCCAATGATCCTACCAAGACTACAGAATGATGTGGTCCAGTGTCTTGTCAGTTTTGAGTTGGTGTTCCCCCCATCCTTTTTCGATGTTATGACGCATGTCTTGGTTCACCTAGTCGAAGAGATTCAAATTCTCGGTCCCGTATTTCTACACAATATGTTCCCATTTGAGAGGTTCATGGGAGTCTTAAAGAAATATGTTCATAACCGTGCTAGGCCAGAAGGAAGCATCTCCAAGGGCTATGGAACCGAGGAGGTCATTGAGTTCTGTGTTGACTTTATTCCTGACATTAATCCGATTGGTGTTCCACAGTCGCGACATGAGGGGAGACTGAGTGGAAAAGGCACTCTAGGGAAAAAAGTATTTGTATGTAGGGACGGACCTTCTTTCAGTCAAGCGCACTACACAGTTCTACAAAATTCCTCATTGGCAGCTCCGTATATCGAGGAACACATGAATATTTTACGATCTGAGAACCCGGTGGAGGATGAGTTCTGGATTAAAGATCAACACACGGCGAAATTCAGCGGTTGGTTGCAAACACATCTCATGAGTAACACCGAAGTTGATGTTGAGCTGTACTTGTTGGCCAGGACACCATCTTCGACTATAGTCACTTTCGAAGGGTACGAGATAAATGGGAATACATTTTACACGATCGCTCAAGATAAAAAGAGCACCAACCAAAACAGTGGTGTCCGCTTTGACGCAACAAACAGCAATGGGCAAAAGGACACATATTATGGTTACGTAGAGGAGATATGGGAACTTGAGTATGGACCTTCTTTTAAGGTCCCTTTGTTTCGGTGCAAATGGGTCAAGCTGAATGCAGGCGGGGTAAAGGTAGACCCGATGTACGGAATGACAACGGTGGATCTGAACAATCTTGATTACAAAGACGAACCGTTCGTCCTAGCAAATGATGTAGCTCAAGTTTTCTACGTGAAAGACATGTCTACCAAACCGAAGAAAAGAAAAAATATGGAAGCGAATACATCAGACGAGGCAAAACGCCACATAGTTCTTTCAGGGAAAAGAAACATCGTGGGAGTGGAGGACAAGACAGACATGTCAGAAGACTATGATAAGTTTGATGAAATTCCGCCCTTCAAAGTCAACACTGACCCAAGCATCACGTTAAGTAATGAAGATTCTCCATGGTTCCGGCGCAAAGTTAAGCAATCGAAGAAAAGGAGGAATAATACAACAGATGGGAATATTGGTGATGTGTAATCCAGGAATGATATTTATGAAATATGAGGTCTTTATCACAAACTATGTTGTGGAATATGAGGTCTTTATCACAAACTATGTTGTTGAAATGACCATAACTTGGTCATTTGTCTTGAAACTTCTAGATGTTCATACATGATAGACCTTTTTTGTTAAGACTTTTTTTGCAAATTTTGTCAGAAATCAAGTTGATCATTTTTCATAGCAACAAGTACACATATAAGGTCCCATGCCAAATGATTTCCTTTTTTGAAGTGTTTATCACATTATTTCATTTTTCGGTAAAAACGATCAAAACGGTCGCGGTGACAATTCATCGAAAGATGTAATATTTTCTAGAACTATCAACGTTTCTGTGATATAACCACTAGTTGTGTACCTTAAAATGATTTTTCCAAAAACTTCAGACCAAACTATTAAACAGTTGTAGATAAAATTTGAATTACTTTCGAAAAATCGACATAAACTCAATTAACTAGGGAAATTAGGTAGAAATCAAAGAAAAACCTAATACTTGGGGATTATCCATCATATGTGGACTAGTTTCCATGAAAATTAAATGGGTGCCATTTTACATCATATTTTTGGTACTTTGTTCACAAAAAAAGTCATTTTTTGCACTTAAAAAAATGGAAAATGATATTTATGAAAATAATTTCAAGAATTCCTTTGGCATGACTGTTTCTTATACCAATATGCACCTATTTGTGGAATAGAGATTTGTACAAAGTTTTAGAAACTAATTAGTTAAAAGAAAATAGATATAAAATACCTTTTATTTTAAATGTTACATTTTTAAAATGTCAATATTCTTTGTAATTTGTTGAAAACATGTTCTTGAATATAAATAATTTTTTTACAAATTATTAGAAACTAATTTTACTAGTTTTAGACAATTACATCAGTAGATATACAAAAACAGAAAACAGAAAATAGAAGAGGGAAATAAAATACAAAAAACACCTTCAGTACCGGTTGCTGGTTGCAACCGGTACTAAATGTTTTCGTTTCGCGCCAGTTTCTGGGCGCCGAATCGACAGACCTTTAGTACCGGGCCGTGCTACCAGCCGGTACTGAAGGACCTTTAGTACCGGTTCGTGCTAGAGACCGGTACTAAAGGTCTATGCATTAAATGCCCACGCCCAGATCGGGCAGTTCTCATTCTCTTACACAGACCCGAGTCCCCGACGACGACGAAGAGGAGACGCCGCGCCGCCATCACCGGAGACGCCCTATACGCCATCGCCGGAGAAGCCGTGCCGCCCCCGACGTTGTCCTCGTCTCTCCCGACTCCGGCCGTCGCTCCGCCGGTGCTAGGTGAGCCGTCTCCTCCTCCCTCCTTCTCGCCACCGGTCCTAGGGCTTAGAGAATCGCCGCCGACAGCGGAGCGCCGCCACCATTCTAGGACAGCGCCGCCACCATTTGGTCGCGCATGCCGGTGCGCGACTCGCCGTGTGCGCGGCTCCTCCCTCCTTCTCGCCACCGGTGCTAGGGCTTAGAGAACCGCCGCCGACAGCGGAGCGCCGCCACCATTCTAGGACAGCGCCGCCACCATTTGGTCGCGCATGCCGGTGCGCGACTCGCCGTGTGTGCGGCTCCTCCCTCTGGCGCGCAATCGAGGGACGCAAGAAGCAGAAGGGGACGAGAGCTCCATTGCTGACGTCATGCTGACATCATGCTGACATCATATATTTATGCTATTAGGATTTTACAATATATTTATGCTATTGTTAGGATTTTGCAGGAAATTCATAACTTGTGAATGCTATTGTTCGGATTTTGTAGGAAATATTTATATGAATGCTATTGTTAGGATTTAAAGTGTAATAGTGTTAGCACTAATATATTTATGTGAATGGTAGTGTTAGCAATAATATATTTATGTGAATGCTAGTGTTAGAATTTAAAGTGTAATAGTGTTAGAATATTTATGTGAATGCTATTGTTAGATTTTTAGGATTTTTAGTATTGTTTTACGGTTTGTAGGATTTGTGCAATTTTTTGATTTGTCAATGTGACAAAGTGAATAGATTCCAACGTTTGGGGCAAATGCTACTGTTTTTAGATTATTTGTTAAATAGAGTGTTAGATTATTTGTTAAATAGAGTGTTAGATTATTTGATGCAAAGTACTTATGTAATTTTATTTGATGCAAAGTACTTGCAATTTTTGCTACTGTTTTAGGAAGTTTCTAAATTTTGGCCGATGATTAGATCGTTGCACGTTGCATCTTCAGGGAGGTGTGAGTGAACCATGTTGTCTGAACATATATGCAATGTTCATTCCACGTTGTTCGCTGACACCATCCCTGAAGCAATTCTATATGAGGCCTTGCTGTCTGTTTTGCAATGTTAGGAAGTTTGTAAATTTGGATTAATAGTGTGGATGCAAAGTAGTTGTGCAAAGTAATTGTGTAATTTAGGGTAATTTTATGGATGCTACTATGTAATTTTATTTGATGCAAAGATTATAATGCTACAATGTAATAAATAGCGTGGATGCAAGTGTTGAAATTTGTGAATGAAAGTGTTAGAATTTGTGAAATAGTATTGTGAAAATGCAACCACAATTTCCCGCGGCAACGCGCGGGGAATGCAACCACAATTTCCTCAATGCAAAGTACTTGATTTCGTCGATCCCTCGCCTCACCGTTATAACTTGACATCATGTAGGAATCTCGCCGTCTATCCCTCGCCTCACCGTCGTCCTTTCTGTGACCTTCCCGAGTCTCGTTGATCCCGCGCCTCACCGTCGTTCCCGAGCATCCCCTCGTGCCCTCCCCCGCGGTGAGCCTCTACCGTGCGCACATGTTATTTCTTTACAATAATGCCGCCGCCCGATTTGGCACTAAATTGTTCTATCTTTTTTTTTTGTATTAGTTAAGCTATGGACGGCAGAGCAGGGGAAGATCAATTGTTCGACATCATCAGAGATGGTGAAGATGATGGATCGCAATATTTTAACATGTCCGGTGGTGAAATGGAGGACGAGGAGATTTATAACTTAGAAGCTCATCCATCCGCCTCGAACAATAATGCCGATGAGAATGTAGCGCAGAATACCGACGAGGTATACATAGCTTATGGTGATAAATTAATGATTTGATATGTGTACATATACATGTTTTAACATAATATTTCTTCTTTTAGCCCTCCGGATCGGGATCGAGCAAGTCTGTTAAAAGAAAACGAGGCCCGGCCAAAAAGTTAAAAGAAGAAAGATTTGATATCGAAGAAATCTCTGAAATTGGCGAACCGATTGCTCCGAAAGAGCACGCACGTAAATTTGTGAGTCAGTGCGGAGTTATTGTTCGGGACAACATTCCGATCACCATCCGAGAATGGCACAAGCCGAAGGGTGGAGGAGAGAGTTTTGTGTCAGATATTTGCAAGAGGGAACTTCTGAAGTCCGTTTTCCACAATTTCGCCCTACCGACAGGCCTCGGAGATGCCGAGAAAAAGAAAGTCTTCCAGTGGACTCTAAAGAAAATGGCCGAACAATTCATGAACTACAAGAAAAGGTTATACCAGCAATTCATCAAGACAAAGAAAACCCCTAATTTTGAAGACGTACAGTACAGGAGGATAAGAGATCAGTGGCAAGAATTCAAGGACTACAAGGAATCAGAAGAAGCTCTGGAAAAGTCGGCGAAAAATAAGTTGAATGCCGACAAAAAGCAATATTTCCAACGTTTGGGGCCAGGTGGCTATAAGACCGCCATTCCTAAGTGGCAAGAAAGGGACGCCAAGTTAATTGCTGCCGGGGTCACTCCAAGTACATCAAGCTATCCCGCAAGGGCGAGACATTGGGCGTACAGCGTCGGGCTGGAGCCCGACCCACAGACAGGGAATCTTGTGTTGAAGGAAAAGGTTAAACCAGGCCCCGAGGGAGAGCCCGAAAGAGAAAAAATTCGGAATAAAGCCAAAGAACTTGATGATGCAGTAGTTGCCGCTCGGGAGGGAAGGTTCGCGCCCAATAGAGAGAAGGACGAGCTGTCACTCGCCCTCGGGAATCCTGAACACACTGGGCGAGTACGAGGCGTGGGCGTCGTCCCTTGGAAGGTTGGGTTCCCCGAGCATAGGGACACCTACAGGAGTCGCGACAGGAAGAAGAAACAGGAGGCAGAGAAATATCAGCGGTTGGAAGACATGATAATAGACCTGCGACATGAAATGAGGCAGAAAAAGGTATCTGAGCCGCAGGAGGACCAACTTGATATGGCATCTCAGCGGAAAAGCAGCGTGGCTTCCACACAAAATGTCCAGCCTGATGACGCAACATACCCCGTGGATCAGATTCAGGGGCGAACAAACTGTGAGCTGCACATCAAGATGAGGAACCTATCCATAAAGGTGGCGGTCGGCTTTGCTTTAGAGAATATACCCGGAGCAACCCTTCATGGCGGTCAGATTCCAGCTGGCTACGCGCGAGTCGGGGTGGACGAAATTATGAACGGATTCGAGGACCTAGAGCTTGACTTTCCTGGAGCTGAAGGGGAGACGACACTGGGAGAAGTGTTGCGCGGAATCATTCTATGGAGAAAGGAACACATCGTGTTTCCTGGAGAATCGACGCGTAGGCCACCAACCCCTCCGAGTAGCAATCAACCTCCAAGTCCACCCCGCATTGAAAATATGGACACCGAGAGGGAACCCAGCGCGACTCCATCTCCCCGGTGCGCGAGTCCAACCCAGCGGGAGTCCACCCCGGAGCGTGCAAAGAGTCCACTCCAGCGGGAGTCCACCCCGGAGCGTGCAAAGAGTCCACTCCAGCGGGAGTCCACCCCGGAACTTGCAAAGAGTCCACTCCAGCGGGAGTCCACCCCGGAGCTTGCAAAGAGTCCGCCCACCGGCAATAGGACCTTCTCAATGAGGCAGAAGATGCTTGCCGGTGCGTCGAGTGGTGCTCCAAAGGACACCTACAAGTACGGGCCGTCGTTGAAGGATCTTCCGGTGTTAACTTACCACCGGACCGTTGAGGAGAATGCTCCCTTGGTCAAAGCTCACAATGCCGCACACTTTGCGAAGAAAGTGCCCGAGCCAAAACAGGTACTAAACCCTAAGGGTGTTAAACACTTTTTAGACATCGTCTGTGATCCTGACCGTAGAACTTTGCCTGATAACTATGAACGCTCTATCTCGAAGAGTTTTGACACGCAAGAGGAGAATAAAAAGAAAAGGGTCGCTGCAAAGAAGAAGAAGAAGGGGAAAAAGGTTCCCCAGCTCGGAGAACAGAAAGTACAGTCGGTCGCCCCGCTGAAGGTTCAGACAGACAAGAGTCCCAACGTTGGGACAAATGTTCCTGTTACTGACTACATGGACGATGATGCATTTGACGCACTTTTCCCCAAGTCGACTGAGATAGCACGGACGTTTGTCTACGGGAAAGATCTTCTCCCTAGTGATGAGATGGTGCGTCTAGCTTTTCAAATGCGGAGATTGCATGACTGGTACATGAAGGTTGCAAAGGACAAGCAACTCGTGTTTTACGTGACATACCGAGAAGACCAATTCTTCGTCAACCACGAGATATGTATCGAATTTGATGAATTATGGCAGTTATACAACCGGCGTGCTCTCGACGCAACTATCATGAGTTGCTATGTTCTGTAAGTGTTTTTTCTAAATGTCTAGCTGAGCATGTAATTATCCTCACTAATTGAGCCTGTAATTATCTGCACTATATTCTTTCGTATGCTATTATATATGCAGGTGGATGCTTATCGAGTGCAAAAGGAAAAGACTCTGGGAAGTTGGGTTCATTGACCCATCTATCGTTAACTGCAAAAACTTAGAGCGGAAGCCCGGGGACTGCGAGGAGGCATTGTTGAGGTCGCTATTGAGCCAAACACATGCGGCAGATATACTTCTTCCTTACAACTTCAAGTGAGTGTGACTGTCTTCAACACATTTCTATATTGCTAATGACTAGATGTTAAGTTTAATTGATGAGTTATATTCATGCCTCACTATATAAACGTGTGCAGCTTCCATTGGATTCTACTGGACATTATCATTGACAAGGGATTAGTTGAAGTATTTGACTCATTACGCAAACCACAATCATACTACCAGGACTTGATTGACATGCTTCAGAGGTAATTTCAACCATTAACCCCATTTCATGATATCAAGTAATCATAACACATTTATTCATTTGCTTTTGTGAGTAGGGTTTGGAAAATATTCATCAAGAGAGAGAGGGGTGAATGGAAACCAGAGCTGACTATTAAACATATTGATGTAAGTGTGCTACTATTAAACATAGTCTCTTTAATTCATCATCATTTTGAATTATTATTTAATTAAGTTATATTCTCGTAAAGACCATGAAGCAGCCTCCGGGAAATGAATTATGTGGATTCTACGTCTGCGAGTTCATGAGGACCTTGAGCGTTGAGCAGGCGTCGCGTGAAAAAAGAATGGATGTGAGTGTGACTGGCTTGTACTATATTTCAATCTTATTATGATTTGATATATATATATACACACACAACTAATATATTCATATTGATCTCGTTTAAAGCTTAACGACAAGCGGAACGCCATCCTACCACATCAGCGCGTAGAAGCAATTCAAGAGGAGATAGCGGGATTTATCCTTGAGGAGGTCATGAATCCAAAGGGAGAATACCATAATCCTAAATATAGCTATGCCATATGAAAGAGGAGGATGTATGACATTATTGCGATCTCTATACACCGGATTGTATATATGTATATATGTATGTAATAACGTAGTATGAATATGTCCTATATCTAAATTATATTATATATCAACGTTTACCGTATGTAGTAGCGTAGAATACATATACGGAAGTATATTACGTATGCATCAACGTGTACCGTGTATATATATAATACCGTATGAATGTATAACAGTAGATGAAAAAGAAAACATAAAATAAAATTGCAGTGAAGAAAAGAAAACAGATAACAGAAAAAAAAAGGAAACGAAAAATAAATTGCAAAACCCTTAAAACCTAAACCCTTTAGTACCGGCCGGTGTTACCGACCGGTACTAAAAGTTCTCCGCACGAGCTCGAGCCCCACGCCCACGTGGGGGCCCTTTTAGTACCGGACGATAAGAAACCGGTACTGATGCTGGGGGGGCATCAGTCCCGATTGCGCAGTACCGGTTGCGAAACCGGTACTGATGCTCCTCCCCGACCGGTACTAAAGAGCCGTTTTCCACTAGTGTGGAGATGTGATCGATCGGTGTTGAGGTGAGATGGCGCGAAGGGGGGATCGGATGTCGTATATAATTGGAGCGGAACCGCGTCTGGGGTTAAGGCGAAGGGAGGAGCGGAGAAGAGCGGAGAAGAGGATGCTGACCGATGAGCTTGGTTAGTATCTTTTCAAACGAGACGAATTCTTTGTCTTGAAGCAAACAGGAAGTACATGGCCTAAAAAAGAAAAAAGTTACAACTCGAAACAAATCACACCAGCACCGTGGCTACGCCCCCACACGGGTCGACGACCAAGTTGTCCAAACAACTAAGGCCGACAACAAAACCAATCATCCCATGTCGTGGCCACCGTGGCACCTCAAGCCACGACAGGTGACATGCGTCCACGAAGCTTCAGCAGTCATAGATCCAGGGCCGCCGCCCCGGCTTCTACCTCCCCGACCACGCCCCTGCCCTAGCAAGGGGCGGAGCGCCGCCTCCGCCCCGCACGCCCTCGTAACCAAAGCTGTCGTGACAACCCGCACGACCTAGATGCAGCCCGCACAGGCCCATATCTCCCGAGGCCGCCACCACCTCGCGCCCCTGACCGTGCCGCCTCCGCAGGGTCATCGCATTCCTGCACCGCCGTGACCCCGATAAGCCCGACTCGCCGCCCACGCCGCTAGGTCCGTTCCCAACAGATCTGTGTGTAAGGGTCCTGGAGCCGCCGCTCCAACTTTCCTAGACCGGCGGGACGCCATCGCCGTCCTAGTCGAGTTCAGAGCCCACCCACGCCAAGACGAGAGAAACAGAGACACCTGATGACCCATAAGTATAGGGGGTGTATCGTAATACTTTCGATAAATAAGAGTGTCGAACCCAACGAGGAGCAGAAGGTGCTGACAAGTGGTTTTGATGAGAATTTCACTGTAAACACTAGCAGACAAGTTTTTAGGAGTTTTTGATATAACAGATAAATAAAGTGCGAGTAAATAAAGTGCAACAATTATAACTGCAGCGAGTGTCCCAATCCTTTCTAGAGCAAAGGACAAGCCGGTTTGTTTACTTATGATGACCAAACGTTCCTGAGGACACACGGGAATTCTGTCTAGTGCTTTCGCTTTATATAGATGATTAATCTTTAGTGTTTCGATAAGTGTTGTGTGGGTGAACCTATGCTAATACACCGCCCTTCATAGGACTAATACATACTTGTGATTATACCCCTAGCAAGCATCCGCAAATACTAGAAAGTAATTAAGATAAATCTAACCACAGCCTTAAACTCTGAGATCCTGCTATCCCTTATGCATCGAGATACCAGCGGGGGTTTAGGTTTCTGTCACTCCGGCAACCCCACAATTAGTATTCGAATACACAATGCATTCTCCTAGGCCCATAAAGGTGAAGTGTCATGTAGTCGACGTTCACATGACACCACTAGAAGAATAGCACCACAACTTAAATATCAAAACATTAAATATTACTCAACATAGTTCACTACTAACATCTAGACTTCTCCCATGTACTCAAGAACTAAACGAACTACTCACAACACATCATATGGAACATGATCAGAGGTGATATGATGATGGATAACAATCTGAACATAAACCTTAATTCAACGGTTTCACTCAATAGCATCAATAACAATAGTAATCAACACCGGGAGAGTTTCCCCTATCAAATAGACAAGATTCAGCCCTAGATGTTATAGCGGGAACGGAGTGGAACGATGGAGATGACGGTGTCGGCGGTGGAGATGGTGGTGATGATGATCCCAATGAAGTGCAGCTCGATGACGGTGACGATGGCGACGGTTGCCCCCCTCCGGGAGGGAATTTCCCCGGTTGCTCCCTGCCGAAGAGCTTTTCTCTCTCTGGTGTTTTCCGCCTCGTGGAGCTGGTGTAATATTTCCACGATGGTCTCTCAGGTCTTAGGGTTTCGGGGACTTGAAGTACGCGAGAGGGCGATGCCAGAGGTGGGCCAGGGCGGCCTCACCATGTGCCGGCGCGGCAGCAAGGGGGGCCGCGCCTGGGCATGGTGTGGGCCCCCTGTGGCCCACCTGGCTCTCCCCTTTTGGCCTCCTCCATCATCTCGTAAAATAGCAACTTCTGTCTGGTCACTTTGGATTTCTGATCTTCGCAAATATTGTATCTTGACGGTGCTTTTTTCAGCAGACTCCGGTGATACATTCTCCAATAATCATCAAACATGCAAAATAGATGAAATAACATAAGTATCATCTCTAAATATGGAATATATCAATGAATAACAGTAAATTATGATATAAAATAGTGATGCAAAATGGACGTATCAACACCCCTGGCGTCAGTTGCGTGGCGGCGGGGAGACCGCCGTCAGCGTGGCGCGGAGGCCAACGACATCAGCGGCGGGGAAGGCGCAGAGGTGGAGGGGCTGGTGGCGGCACGGGAGGGGCGCACCCAATTTCGCTTGGATGTGACACGGGGGAGGAGCGTCGGGTAATTACAAAATCATTTCTAATTAGGTCGATTAGTCGGAAGGTTGACTTGATTGACCAATACCATGCCAAATTGAAAGTAATGGATGCCCAGGTAGACGGTTACGGGCACCATGAACACTGACTTCACCATGGCAGCAGAAATGTTAAATTACAATGAGATAAAATTGGTTTTATAGAGCACCAGGATTTTTATGGAAATTTTGTCGAATTTCACCGATGAGATCTTTCCGGTAGAAACTTCAGACCAGACCATCCAAATTTCTCTGCTTTACTACACCCCCAAAGAATTCTTAGATGTCAAAAGAAATAAGGGACATCGTACGAACAAGGAAATGGGACTGGCAAAGCGGCGAAGAATTATGTCCAGGTTTTGGAAACAGGACGTCATTCCTTGTGAAAAGCCTCGACTTCATGTTGCAAAGCACAGCCACACGTATGCATATGCCACTCCTAAAGTAAATCGTGATAGCTAGGTGCCCACTGCCCAGCTTAAGAGGCATATATGTGACGTCGTGTTGTCTTGTTCATTTTGGGAATAATGTGTTCCTATATGCGATGCATGGTTCGAAACCATCGCTTTCCCGCGTGTTTTTTGGTGATGCGTTTTGGCCTTGCACCATTTTTAGGTTGTACGTTTGATATTGAGTCGGTACGCAGGCCTTTTTGCCTCAATTACACACTGAAAGTAACGGCATGCAATTCATCCCATGGTATGAAAATCAGTTCATATTTTCTTGTTCTTCTTTGTTTTGTCTCTTTTACACCTACTGTCATCTCAGTTTGCAGACGTTCAGAACTCGATCCCAGCAGTCAGTAGAGGATGGCAAATCTTACCTACCTATCAGTACGTGGTGCCAGTGTTGATCAGATAACGATGATTATGATTTGATAGTAGTAAACTGAATGATCCAACCACTCTGCAGGATCAAATAGAATTGCCCTGCCAACACTGCAAGAATCTTTGGCCAAACAGACAGAAGACGGAGACAGAGCGGGGTGAGAAAACTTTGAGGCCAATATTTAAGCTCAGCTGCCCATGATTTGGACCAATTCAATGTTGTCCCTTTGCATGCTTGAACATGAACCGCATAACCAGAAGCTGCTCCTCGCTGTCATCATATAGGGCGTGTTTGGTAGGCTGGATTAGCTTTTCGTCTCACTACGGCATGAAAACCGGTCAACCTCGCGTTGCATACGGGTCCCGGATCAGAATTGTCCAGTTGTTTGGTTGCTCGCGAAGAATCTTCTCAGCCCCGCGGAGATTTGGACTATGACTACGATTTCAAGGTCATGTAAACAGTTCAGAACGAGCATGCGGCTGTTTGATTGCGGCCCAAACCATAGTGGTAACCTTTTCATTTGAGTGGTGAGGTTACTAGTTGCATAATCCGAACACTACACAGAGACAAACTAGGATCAACACAGTACTAAGATAGTAGTTCAGACGACAGATAGTAAGACGAAGTTCATAGTAGTATGGACACGATAACAGAAACTAGAAAAGAAAAACATAAACTAGGCATCCTCCTCCCTGACGACCAACCTGGTGGCGTCGCTATGGTCAGGGACCTGCGTATCACCTCAGTGTAGGTGTGGTCGAATATGACCACATTGAAGACGCAGACGGTTTACTTCTTGAAGGTCAGGAACTGCCCGATCGTCAGCTGATGGGCGATGGCGAAGGCCGCCCACCCCTGGTCGACGAACACCTCGTCGCCGTCCCTCTTGGTGGTCATCCTCTAGGTTCAACCGATGTTGGTGCAGACAATGATGCTGGAGGGGACGTTCCCAAAAAAACGGGAAGAAGGCCCTAGGGATGGGCAGCTTGCCCATCGTCGGCTGGAAGATGACCCGGAGGAAGTGCCTAGAGCCTTCCTCCTCGTAGAAGTGGCCGATGTTAGCCGGCCTTCTACGACGCTTCCTGGCCGACCCACCCTCGCCGACCACCTCCGCCGGTGCGCCTACGTGGATCAGAATACTTTGAAGAGATATCGGAAAGATAACAATTAGCACAAGCTAAGAACAGGCTAAGTACACGTAGAAGGATAACAAGCTCAAATGCAGAAGAACATCAATTAGCGAGGCCTCATACATTGGGTCATACGATAGATAAAGGGATTGTCCGTAAACTAAGTCTAGTTACACACACGACTAGGTTTGAGGACAACCCCTTGCCTTTCATTGTGCCACATTTCAATCATTGGCCAAGACAGAGTTCACTGAAATACAAATACAGATTGAAATACAACGCAAGTACACTGAAATACAAATGCAAGATACAGAAGGTATTTCAATCTAGCAGATACTAAACACAGATTCCCACTTAGTTCAAATCCCTACTAGTGTACATTATAAATGCTACTAGGGCTACTAAAATGTCCTAAATTATTTCTAGGCTACTCATCACAAAATAGCCCCGATCCTCTAAATTTTGTCCTTGTTTACAGCAGCCAGTTTGAGCAGATCGTAAATCGCGTACTCCAACTTCCTCTTTTCATTCTTAAGACTCTTCTTCTCGGCCAGCAACACCTCTCTTTCTTCATCCCATTCTTGTTTCTTATCCCTCAAGACATGTGCTTGAGTTCGTTGCACGTTCTTCAGCATCGCATTCTCACTTCTCAACTCCTCCAGTTCGTGTTGCAGCTGGCTCTGGACAAACTCAGAACAACGGAATCACAAAACACACCGTTGCTAACTACCGATGCTCAAACTACCGCACCGACCCTTATCCTATTTGCATCTACAATATACAACAGATCGGATCTACAATCCCCTAACAAACAGACATGGACACGGTCAAGATACAAGAACATGCAAAAAGCAAACAACATAACCGTCTAGCACGGTCGAACATCTAGCAGATCCATTCCTACTCAATCCTACTGAAAACCCTCTATCAGAATCCTATCCTATTGAAAGCCAGAACATATTAGATCTGCATGTCCTAAGAAATGGCAAAGAACTCTACGGAATGCATGAACTACGTTGAAGATTAGGGGAGTATGAAACTTACCGCCATTGTCGAGGTCGACGAGATCTCGAGGTCACGCGGGAAGTGGTCGAAGCAGGTCCTTTTTCCGCAGTCGTTCTTGCGGCCGAGGTCCCGGAGGTTGTCCCCGTCGTCTCCTCCATTCCGGCTCCTCCTTCTTGAGGTGGTGCAACGGATTGGTGGGCGGCAGCGCAACCGGCGCCGTGATGTGACAGTTAGGGGGGGGGGGGGGTGATAGTGAGAGAAAGTAGAGGGGCGGTGAGGCGAGTTATGACGCATGTTCCCAAAGCAATGCGCCGCTTCTCTCTTCCATCCCCACGCGTGCAACCGATGGAAGACAACGGGCCAGGCTTCGCAGCAACGGCCGATTTGGCCGTTCCTCCCGGGCCTGGCCTGAAGATGCTTTAATATCCGATTCGTGCAACAACACGGACGAGCCAGGTTAATCAAACAGCCCGTTTTCCGTACCCGATGCAAAAAAAACTTCATAGGCTACCAAACGCGCCCCTATCAACCCAATGGATGATATTCTAATACAATTCGAAACTATAAACTACTGATACTACAAAAAAAACAGATTAATATCCGGATCCCCAACTTGTCGTTTAGCCATGGAGACCTTGAGTGTATGTCGTGTTTCTCTTCTAGGTTGGTGTATTCTAGGTTTGGAAGATTAAGTGGGGCCCCTCCTAAGTGCAAGCTTTTCGCTTGGCTTCTACTCTAAAACCGGATTTGGACGGCCGGTCGCCTTCATAGCCGTGGATGGTCAAATTGCAGCTTTTGCCAACTTTGTAAGAGAGAAGATGAAACCGCCGTGCTCCTCTTCTTTAAAATGTCGCCACCACTCGCATGTGAAAATTGGTGTTTAAATGGCTTGGGATTATTTCGGTTGATACTACTCAATGGCCCTCCTTTTCATCCATCAAATATTGATGGAGGTTATATTCTTGTATAGTCGTTAATAGCGTAGTCGTCGCAGACGGGGCAGTGGCCCAATGGTCTGGGGGCACAATGACAATCCTAGAGATCCGAGTTGGGTTTCTACTACATCAAAATCTTATGTGCTAGAGTCCAGTGATTTCATTTTTTTTAATAGCGTACTCGTCAACATAAAGCGCTCGTGGTCGATCATGCATGTGCGTTCAAGCATTTCTTTCGCCGTTATTACAGTCCCATCCCTTGATCTCTTTCAAGTCATAAATAAATTAATTAATCTGCGGCATTACATCCTTCAGGGGTACTAACCTAGCTAGGCTACTGCAGTCAAAATGTTGTTCCCGTGTAAGACTAGTTACAGTGGGAGTAACCAAGACAGTAACATAGATGCCATGTAGGCAAAAAAGATGATGTGGCATGTAATTAATCATGAGAGAGGCAAATGGAGTAACTTAGCTAGTTACCATCACATCACAGTTTTCAAGACAAAATGTATGTATAGAGTAATAAATAAGATTACATATGACACTACCTCTATATTACTTTGCACTGTGTATGGGTAGTAACATAGTTTAGTAACACGTGTATGTTACTAGTTGAAGTTACTCCCCATTGTGAGTAGTCTAAGCTAATTCTGCAGCATGGAAATTAACACCTTACCACTAACAGCATCAGTTCTTCGAAGCATGTACATGTACATGAACCTCGTTCGTTTCATCATTCTGTCAAAGTTACCGTCAGATCTTCAAACGATCGGAGAAAGTTCAGTTCTGTCTTTGTCATGACAGGAAATCTTTCTGTCAAGTGCGTGCGAACGCTTAATTTGTGCTTTATATGAAAAAAAATAACATATCTTCTTTGGTGGTAGAGCGCCTGTTTCTAGAGTAATTAAAAATCGGCAGTTGGGTTTGATATATAGTTCGTGGAGAGGTCAGAGTTAGCGTCCCATGAGCATAACGTGGAAGCTGACCAGATGGAAGAATCTTCAAGCCTCTTTGCGCGTAAACGTCAGGGTGACGTCGGTGTTTGGTTGGCCCACTGAGATCATCTTCATCTCCGTGGTGAACAACTGCTAGTACCATTTTTTTCTGCCCATGTATTATACTCCCTCCGTACATAAAATAATGTCTTAAGTTTGTTCAAATTTATATGTATTTAGACATGTTTTAGTGTGTAGATAAATACAAATTTAGATAAACATGGAGCATTTTTTATAGATGGAGGGAGCATCATATATGGCTAGCCAGCTGAGTTCTTTCTTTTCGTATCAGGTGTCTCAAATATATTTGATGTTGAGTTGATGCTACGTAGCTAGCTTGGACTTTGCTTGTTTAGATGCGCCTTTTCTGCATGGTTTTGTGAGTGTAGTATAACATGAAAGCTAAAGGTAAATTATGTTGGAACGATGCCATAGGTCATTGGTGGTATGTAGAATGAAGTGTGTTACTACAGCTCCGTAGCACCTACTTTGCTCGCTAACTTTTTTCTTTTGGAAAGGGAAACCCGGCCACTTTGCTCGCTAACTACATAACCCTACTGTGGTATTATAATCCTTGATAGATGACCCATGGCGGCCTATTTTGCTTGCTAACTACTGTATTTTTGGAGGAAAACATAACAGAAACCGTGTCTAGCTACTAACACACATGCTCATGAGAGCTACTCGCAGTCGTAGCTAGTAGAGTGGAAGGAGGGTGGAGAAACAGGGATAAGTTCAACAGGAACCACATGTGCGACACTTAAACAAGAATTTGAACCCATTTATTTAAGCACGACAAGGACAGAGCGTTGCTGCTGATGATGAGTAGGTGTGGAGCAACTTAACTGCCAAAAACAATAAGTGTGGTACTAGTCCTTAACATCCTACTCTCTTGAATTCTTTATCGGAGGGTCCTAGTTTGGACGCTTCTTCCTCCCGGGTCGCACGCGGGGGCGACTCCGGAGGGCAAACCCTAGTTCCAGCGGCCCCCCAGCCCCGATCTCCCCTAGCCGCTGCCGCCGCCGGCCCTGGCGGTGGTGGCGGCGCCCGGCCGTCAAAGGCGGCGGGCAGGACTTGGCGAGCCCAGGAAGGGTCTTCCTCGCGCGGGGAGGGGCGTCTACATGGGCGGCGTGCGGAGCTGGCGAACGACGGCGATCGGCGAGGCACGACGGAGGAGATGCTGGGTGGTTTGGCAAGGAGCTCGCGGCGCGGAGGCGCGTCGAGGCGGAGGCGTCCCCGGGCGCGGAGCAGCGCGTGGGCCGTGACGCGGGCCTCCAGGGCCTGGTGGTGTGGCTGGTGGAGCCACGGCGGAGTCCCCGGCGCTGGGCTTCTGGGCAGCTGCGACTGCGGAGGTTTCGGCACGGGAGGCTCGGCTGCTGGTGGTGCGGGCCAGATCTGGGCCCGTCCGGGCCCGATCTGGGTTCCAGGGCGGCGGCCGTAGCTGTCAGGAGTTGACGGCTGCATGCCATCTGCGCTTGCTCGCGGTCGGAGGTGGAAGACAGGTGGGGGCTGTGGGTTGCAGGTGTGGCCTCGTTCGTGAAGGTCGTCGGTGGTTCTTGGCGCTGCGGCTACGTTGGTGAAGGCTGCGGCGGCGGCGGTGTGTTATGGACATTTGTCCCAGTCCTGTGGGCAGGGAGGAAGGTGTGCGGCAATTCGGACGAAAGTTCTGCCCGACTCCGGTTGGTGCCGGCGACAACGGCGCTCGTGGGGGTCGTTTCCCTTCTTGGAGGTGTCGCCGAGGTGTGTTGTCATGCCCCACGCCCTCGTCCTGGTCTGGTAGATGTCTCCGGGCGAAAGCCTAGGTTCGGACTTGGACCGACGCGATGGCGGCGTCTCGACGTCGTCCCTCTGGTAAGAGCATTGCGTTTGGAGACACGACTTGGAGGTTCATCTCCTCCGGTGCTCGCCGCTATCCAAGGTTGAGATGCAGGGGCGCTATGCACACCATTGCTACCGGGTTCAAGATGACGCCTTTCTCGGGATGGACCGAGTCCCGCCATCCTCTCTTATGATGGTGCGTTGACAAGGGAAGTCAAGATGAAGATGTTCTTCCTCGAAGACGGTGGCTTCGGTTGAGACGCGGCCTTGCTCTTAGGCTAGGATAGGCCTTTACTTGTGATGTGTGTGTCGGATTAGCCGGAGTGGAGTGGTGTTTTGACAGTGTTGTGCGCAACTGACTGTCAATTTTCTTGTACTCAAACCTCTGCCTTCTATAAAACTACGGTACGCAATTGCGTACTCTAAAAAAAAACATCCTACTCTCATGAGTGAAAGGTGCCCTTATTACTTGTCACATCAACGCGGGATCTTTGAATAATTCCCTCTTTGTTTTGTACATAAACGTAGGTACACCCACCTGCTGACATACTACATGACTGGTTAACATTATAAAGCGCCTTGCAATCTAATGGCATATTTCTTACCTGAAAGAAGCGACCAGAAAAGTGTAGAAATTGCATTAATTCTTCGATCAGCTCCTATTTAACCATTTTGAGATTCAGTTTCACCTTAAGAAGGAATACGTGCATGCTAGCCGATTAGCAAGACTTGCGCACTTTTTTAGATAAACGGATCTTATTAATTACTTAAGAGTTTTAAGCATTACATCCGGCCTCTGCATAACTCCGGACTCTGCATAACTGAGATGCACATAGCCACGAGTTCACCAGTAGCCAATTCGAAACCAAATAATAAAAAGGCGAATTACATGAAATTATAGATCCACCTAAGATGTCGGTAGGTCTATCCGGAGTCTATGTTGCCAGCCATGCCGGGAGAATAACTCCCTTGTCGCCACCTCCAAAAATAAGTCTCGGTGCTCCACACGCTGCAGGACCGACCAAGCTCGTAGCGTTGCTGTACACCGATAGATAACCCGCATAACGGAAGCATTTTCTACATAGTCATAGCGACCAAATAACAGCGATCACACCCATCTTACTGAAAACTTTAAACCTAATAGGCTAATATCCACACCATTTAACCAGTTGTCAAAAATATTTATAGCAGTACGGGTTGGATGTAAGGTAGACACAAAATACATTGTCTTAAACAAAAACAAATTCAAGATTCACTATGTACGTACAACCCCAGAAGCGGCAGAAGGTACTTCCCGTCGACAGCGAGGCGCCTGTGATGATTTCGTCAATCTCAATACCCGATCCGCCGGCTCAGTCTCTCGGAGGTGCTCATAGGGGTAGGATGTGCGTGCGTGTGAGTGTGTGCGCGTGTATATGAGCGCTTGCGTTTGTTCTGTGTTTCTCAACCAAAAAAAAGCCACACCTTCCTCCAAATCATTAGTTTTCCCGTGAATTTGGCAAGACCATATGCATGTGACTTGACTAAAACATCAATTTCCGGCCGGGTCGGCTTGATCGGGACCATTCACCCTGGGCGTTCGGTCTGTTCGGTTTGCTCGGTCCGGTCTATTCGGTCTCCGACAATTTCGGTTATCTAGAAATGCTACCCATATTACCTTCGGTCTTTTCGGTCTTTATGTATTCGGTCTTCGGTCTGTTCGGTCCGGTCTTCGGTCATGACCAAATTGACCAAATTAAAAAATGGCAAGTGAAGCCAGGAGTTGAGAGTCATGGATGTAGTCTGTCAGTTCGTCAGTACATGCAGCTGAAAGTTAGAGAGGATTTGCACGTTCGACAGCCGGGAGACTATGGTTAGTTGAGATGTGAAGCTGAGTTGATCCAGTAAAAGTGCATGCGCTGTGTGCTGTTAGTGGTTTTTTTTTTTTTTTTGAGAATTGTGTGCTGTTAGTTGTTAGTGGAGGCATTAGTGGTTCGTGCCGTTAGTTGTTTTGGGCCAGTGCACCTACATGGTAAGCCTTCCTAGCTGGGCAACGAACAACCAACATAACAACGTGATAAGCCTTTCTAGGTGGGCCAGTGCACCTACATGGGATTTGGGTCTTCGGGAATGATGACAATTTCGGTCTAATTGGGCATTTCGGTCTTCCTGTAATGGTGACCGGACAGACCAATATTATTTCGGTCATTAATTTGTTGGGACCGAACGTGTGACCGAAGACCGAATTACCGGTCTTTTCGGGTTCGGTCTCAGTTATTTTGGGTTCGGTCTTCGGTTACGGTTTTTTGTGCCCACCTGAGGGACCATCATCCCGGCCGATCAATCAAACATGAAGCACGTAGGAACTGACCCTAAACAAACACTACACCAAGGCCACGACGTACGTACTAACGCGTAAACATAGACACGCACAAAGTGACCCCTTGCGACCACCACAGGACGGTAGGAGTACAAGTAGTAGTATATACACAGGTGCGTGCTCATGTACCACGTGCTGCAAAACACACTTGTGCGCCCCCCAACTGATCGATCTCCCATTGGCTGCGACTTGTAAATGCCAAGTGGTTAATTAAGTGCAAGTGGTGACGATGATCAACTTGCCCCCATTGGCCGCTTGTCAACTGCGATGATGGAATCATCCTATATATATATATATATGAAAGACGGACGATTTAGCGTTCTTTCCTCGCTCCTGGCCCCACCGGTACTGTAGTGATGAACAGTAACCGGTGGCGCGTCGATCCGTGCCGTCGATTCCTGATCCTACGGTCATCCGACGGTCCCCGAGACTGTTTTGCACAAAAGCATCAGAAAGAGTGAGCCCGTGCTCCGCGGTCCAAAAATTAGCACGTCGAAGGACCTGACCGTAAATCCGCAAAACTCCACGGATTGTTTTGCAAAACAACCACCGCATTTGTCCCCGAGCTTTCTCTCTCTCCCGCGACCTCGACGCCGCCACCGCCGCCGCCGCGCGCCGCCGCCGGTGTGCGCCTCCCCGGTCAGATCCACGGGGACAGGGGGAGGCGCCGCCGCGTCCTCCGCCTCCTCGCTGAAGATCGGGCGCCAGCGCGCCGCCTCCACGCCGGATTCGTCCGCGCCATGCTCGGCGGCCGCCGCCGCGTACGCGTGCCGCCGGCGCCTCTACGGCGACCAATAGGTGGCGGCGCCGCCGCTACGGGGTAGCCCGCCTCCGCCCGCGTCTGTAGCGCCCCCTTGCGCCGCCCAGCTCGCCGGGATTCGCTGCCGGCGAGCGCGTCGCCGTCGCGACCAGGCCAGGTTCGCCCACCGCTGACGTCAGCATGACGCCACGGTGGGCCAGGCCTGTCAGCGCCTCCAGTTTTTTTCTAGGAAATTTTTTCCAGGAAATGATTATAATTTGCAAAAAATGATACCTCCAAATTTGTCCACCAGAAAAATTCGAAAAAAATATCAGGATGATCACCAAAAAAGTTCCTAACTATGTATGCCACAATGAATCACATTCGCAAAATTTAAAATTTGACTAAATTTGGACAAACAAACAACAAAATATTAATGATTTAAGTGGATAATATCTCCAAATTTATCCACGAGAAAAATTCAAACAAACTATCATAATGACCACCAAAGAAAAATCCTAACTATTTATGGCACAGTGCAACACACTTACAACATTTAATATTTGACCGAATTTAAACAAAAAAAGCAACAAAAGATTAATAATTTACAGTGAATAATATATATAAAAGCCTTCAAATATAAACACGAGAAAAATATGGAAAAACTATCACGGCTACCCAAAAAAAAATCCTTACCTATTACTGGCACAACAAAAAAAAACAAAAGATTAACGATTTAAAGTGAATAATATCTCTATATTTATCCACCAGAAAAAAATCAAAAAAATTATCAGTACGACCACCAAAAAAAAATCCTAACTATTCATGTCACAATGTAACACACTTACAACATTTAAAATTTGACTACATTTAAACAAAAAAAAGCAACAAAAGATTAATGGTTTAAAGTGAATACTATATATAAAAGTCTTCAAATACTTCAAATGTAAACACGAGACAAATATGGAAGTAATATCACGCTTACCGAAAAACAAAACCCTGCATATTTTTAGCAAACCGCAACACATTTGAAAAGTTTATAATTTGACTAAATTTAGACAAAAAAAACAACAACAAATTGTTGACTATTTAAAGTAAGTACTATTTAAGGTAAATACTTTCAAACATATTCATCGACATAATATGAACAAAAAATGACCAAATTGCCCACAAGAAAAATACCTACTTACGGCCTACTAAAATAATTACTTATGGCCTACTGTAACACCGTTTTAAAATTTTCAAATTGGTGTCAACCTAGAGAAATCCAGCAAAAAAATAACTATGGAAAATTAATACCTTCCACATATCCACCAAACAAAGTATGAGAAAATCCAAATAATAACTCCAAAATATTCAAGTTACATAATTCGAATCTTATATACCAGATGGATTCGAAAATCCAAACGATATTACGAATTTACGCCAGTACTCACGTCCGATGAAATCCAATTTTCAAACTGAAACATTTTTACAAGACATGAGAATGTTCACGCTTCTTTACAACGATGTTACGAAATACCCTAATATCACGCCAAGGGCGCGGCGTCACGCCGCGCCAGATTTACCTAGTCCATAAACAAAGGCGCGCGGCATCTCCATCGATCAAACCCCTGCCCATTCCCACGGTTTTGCATCCGATCGAAAACCAGCCCTGGTTTTGGATGTTCTTCCGGTTGGAACCAATGGCTGATCAAATCAACGATCGAGAACGTTATCGTAGGGTACGGGTGAATGCATATGGATATCCATCGGGATATAGGCACGGACGCACGCGGTAGGATACCGCGTGGGTGGGGGCATGCCGCGGTACATCTGCATATCATAGGCGGAACCAACAACGAAAATGCCCACGACGCGGTCTTCTACCTCCCGATTGCTTTTGCGTTTTTGCCTTGGATCGAGTTTTCCGTCCAGGTAGAACGAGCGATCCAGAAGCTAAGTGTAGATAGATGTGTGACCGGCCGGGCACAAAGGTCGGAAAAGAAGGGTGACCGGCCACGGTCTCGAGAACAGAATGACCCAAAATGTTAACTCACCATGATATTGTTCATTATCAAGTGTACAAAAAATGAAACAAGAATGACTTTCCTGTTCAACAATGCACAATTTTGACTACTTTTTTTACTCATGATATGCGTAAAATAGTACAAACACATATGAAAAGGAGCATTCCACGAGATACAATGGAACTAGTGCTTCTCATACAATCTTAATCCATACACTTTGGTATTATTAGTGGTCAACTGGAGTGGGTGTCTTAACATAAGAAAGCGGTTCAACTACGGAAACAAATACAAATGGCCTATTGGGATGGAAGAACAACCCACTGTGACCGGCGACAACAAGTTTAGTTATCATGCTATTCTTTTTCAGGTTAATTTTGCTGGTTCTATGAAAATCTACAAAGTAGACTCCCATGTTTAATTCCGTGCAGCAAATGTTTATAATATAAACTGGCGAGATATTTGTGTACAGCAGATGATAACAAACACATTACAAGTACATATCATGCACATTTTGTTAAATTTTGATTTGTTAAAAAAAATTGAACATGAAAAAGTAATGTCATTGGTTAAGTTTATAGTCTAGAAATTTCCATAAATATGGTAACTTAATCAAATACTAGAAATTGCTATTCATCCATTTGTTTGATCGTAGTCTTTACAGATCTTTACCATAAACAGATATAAATTATACATATTATACATTGTAGAAAATACAGTTATAGAAAAAACTTTGTTACAAGTCTATTTGAATGAATACACAACAAACAAAAATAACAACTAATATTTAAAAATATTTGCAAATATGTGGTTAAATTATGCAAAATAAAACTATACATGTAACTCCATAACATGCTAAAAACAAGTGCAAGAGAAGTATAAAATTTAGTATACTTTTACTCAGTATATATTCGATGGTGCCAGAAGAATGGTTGTGCTAAGGTTGATTTGGTGAATTTTGGCTTGGCACGGATGTGGTGCACTATATGTTCGTTGACACTGGGTTGCGAGCAACGAGAGCCGATGGTGCTTTACTGCGGGGGTGGAGAAGCAAAGAAGGATGGACAACACAGGAGTTGTTCTGCATGTTGGCACGTCAGTGATGGACGGTAGGTATTCGTAGCTTTGGGTGATGTTGTACTCGTAGCTTCTCTCTGTATCGAAAATGACACAATGGTAGCTAAGGATCTACACAGCCAAGCCAAATTAAAATAAATCTAAAATATACATTATTGCCCGACAATACACGTTTTCGGTTACATTAGTGATAAAAGAAAGTAGGATTGAAAACAACGACAAGTAATTATTATTTGGGAGTAATAAATTACAGAAAATTAAAGTACTAGCAAACTGAAGTAAATGATGTTTGTTTTGAAGAAAAATGATGGGTATATGGATTCACTTGATCTCTCTCACAAAAACATGGTGGCATAAAATACTAGGCATGAAGATGAGAAAATTGTTGAAGTATAATATGCAACGCTATGGCTATCAATTTTTAATAAACATATATATGGGCATCACGTAATATCATCATACTTTGGATATGCATGGGTATGACATAATACTCCAGAGAAGCATACGCACCACGACATGTCGTGAATTAAGTATAAAGTACAAAGTATTGCCTAAATAAATTTGAGCCAGACCTTGGCCTCTAGCAGTACCTACCCCTTTTATCGCTAGTGAGGCTTTTCGAGAAATTTCACCTGACACATTGTTTACTCTTTCTATCACTGAGTTAATCAAGACCCTCCTTCTACTGCAATTCTAGCACGCTGTCACTACGATTGTTCTATGTCCCAAGGTGATCAAGTCTAGCATCTAGAACAAAATAAAAGTATGAATCTACAAATATCATAAAGACTGCCAAAATAAAGGGATGGCACTGGCTTATAAACAAGGATTCACCACATGGTTTTCAACCTATATGGTCACACACTGAAACAAAACTCACTAGATACGATCCGAGTGGGTCAGACCAACTCGATTGGAAATGAGTCAATTGGGAATAAATAAGGGTCCTACTCAGATATAATCCAGATAGAACTAGAATTAGAGTACGATGTGGACACAAGTATTGTGCACATAAGTGGACATCAGTATAAGGTAATGGCACCCATGATCACAAGTTTACGGCAAAATGGAGACGTTCTAAGGGTTTTGGAAACACTAGCCACCAACACCTCCCAAGTCATGTTGCCCGACATTCCGCTCTGAACGCATAGATACCATTGACACGTTGCACCTAAGAGACTTGGACGATCTGTTGGTGAGATCCACAACGAGTTGTTCGAAGAATTGAACTAGGAGTACTACAATGCCCCGACCTTCTTATTAAATCCGGCACTTGCGCGTCTAGTGGTAATCCCGCGACCTACTACCTCCTCATGTACCTGGTGTTGCATGGTAGAATTTTAAAATTTTGTGCTAGCCTGTCGCGTGATCGAACAATATCCTTCTTAAAATGATAAGAACAAATATGTGCGAGTTCTATGTACTCTTTCCTATACTAACTTAAATAAAATAGAAATAAATCTTATTGTGTTATTGCTATAGAAATTCAGTTGCTCTGTTCATGTTACAAGATAAATCTTGTGTCTTTTTATTTACTAGATAAATTATGTGTTTACATTTACTTACTATAGATAGACTTTAGATAAACAATGGTCAAGTTAGATGCCACAGATCAAATTTGTATTTAGTAGCTTGATATGTTAAGATCTAGTTAAACATATAGGTACTAGTTTAGACCATACATTTCTAAACGTGCTTATTCTTTTTTCAAAAGTTTTTAGGACAAGGTGGAAGACGGAGGAGGAGGCGGCGAGGATACAGTGATCCAGAAAAAGAGGAGCTCGGCATAATGACGAGGTAGTATCCGTTGAACATGCTCTGAAGCGTGTCACAACCATTTCTTTTTTGTATAATATCAAATCAGAAATATGTTGAAATGCTTTAGTTTTTTTTGAAAAAAATGAAGAATAGATCCCTACCCCTCTTTGTTTATCATTCGAATCGCCGATTCCTTTAAAATTTTAACTTCTGTTTAATATACTTTAAATAGATGCTGCATATTCACCTTGGAGCTAAAACGCTGCTCCCGTACTATTTGTTTTGGGCATAACTCTTCTCAGATTGTTTGGAGACTAGACTAGGAGCTGAACTGACAATAAAACCATCTCAATTTGTAACGAGTTGGAAGTCCAAAAGTAATGAAAAAACATTAACAAAATTGTAAACTAATCTTATCTCCTAACACTTACGTACACAACACACCTCCACTGTCCCAGGAAGAAGAACATGTACTGTCCCTGAAGTTGCATTGGGCCAGAGGGTGGGTACTTCTCTAATTATCTACTGTTGCGTTTATTTTTCTCTTTTTTTTCTTCTGGCGTGCTCTCACTCGTGGCCATCATCTCCGACAAGGAAGATAGAAACATCAAAGCACTCCTCCACGGTGGGCTCCGGCATGCTCGCGGCGACGAGCGCGGACACCATTGTTTGGAGCTCAGATTGCGCCGTCCACTCCGCCTCGAACGGGCTCATGGGTATGTAGCTCGACTCCGAGGTCGCCGGTGAGACTTCAAGCTGGGACGGCGAGAGCGACACGCCTTGCCCTAAACAATTCTCCGGCGTCGACGGCGTGGAGAACAGGTAGTGCTCCGGCAGAGCCAGGCTGCTCACCGCCGGCGAGGAAAAACTGAAGGGCGTGGTTTGCTCAGGCCCGGACGTGAGTCCCTCGGTGTTCACTGTCAGGCACGATCTCAGGCTCTTCAGATGGCTATGCGCCTCCGGGTTTGCCGTCGCCGGCTGCACCTTGGCTGCCGCCGCCGTCTTGTGAAGGCATGTGTGTGTGCCGAGGTAGATCACGTCGATGAGCGTCGGGTCCTCGTCGGCACGCTGCACCTGCTTCGTGGCCGCACATCCCTGAGTTTTTTGGTAGGTGCAACGGTAGTATCCCCTGCAATGTTGCACAGTTCAGGTCAGGCACGGAGAACAGAAAATGGAAGCCATACATTTGGGAAAAGAACAACCACAGTGTCCAAATCCAAAAGGAAAATACTTCATTGCCACTTCGGAAAACATGTGCGGATTAGGCTCTGAAATTGATAACTTTTTCCTGAAATACGCCAAAACCAACCTTGGGTGCTGGGATCCAAGGATGTCTTTCTGCCCGTATTTCCTCCAGCAGTATCCGTCGTCGACTGTCTCCGCTCCTCCTCCTCCCGCCGAGCACACCCTAATCTGATGCTTCTGTTTGTTCATCATCTTCCTGCAAACAGAACAAAAACGATTCAATAATCCAGGAAAAATAAGTATTAAAACCTGATTCCTGAATCCTGACAATCTAAAAGAATTTTTCGAAGTATTCACTCACCTCTTCTTGTTCGCTTTGAAAGCCATGCACGAGACGCCACTGAGGGGGCTCGGCGTCTCGGGAAAAGGCGGCGAGTCGATGCCGTCGCCGGCGGCAGAGCGCTTCCGACTGTCGAAGTGCCCGGACCTGATCATGCCGATGGACCTCTCGGTGACGGTGAAGATCTGCGCCAACAGGTTGTTGCAGAGGTCGGGACAACCTCTCAGATGCACCTCTAGCTGCTTCAGCAGCTCTTTGACGTGGCTTAGCTCGGTCATCACCAGAAGGCTCCCTCCTCCATTGCCATCCACCAAGCTCTCCATCTCTCTCTCAGATCTTAGTTTCTACGTACTAGTCGCTAAAGAATTTCCTCTCAGTTTTTTCAAAGCAAGACAAGATGAACTGTGCAGCGAGCCGCGTGCGTTAGAGGCAGAGTGGAGATGGGATCAAAGTTGAGGTGAGATGAACTGTCAGATGGTGAGTGAAGAAAGGGGCGACGAGGTGAACTTTTATAACGGGGTAAGGAACACCGCGTCTGGGTTAAGGAGAGCTGAAAGAATAATTTTTATTTTTGTTTTTGTGTAAGAGCCAAAACAGTATTCAGACAGGTGAGCTTAATCATTAGATATTTAGGAAAGTTTTCCTGCATCCAAGAACTTTCAGTTTGTCGCTGATTTAGTTTGGAGTCTGGACCAACTTTGCCATTGCAACCAAAGTGCTAAGACTGCAGTTGATTTTCCATTTGCCTTATACTACAGGATAGCAGAAAAAAATCATTCAAATTTCGTAGGCTTTAAATCCATGTAAATCTTTAGCCACTTCTGATCACAAACAAGATGGAATACAATATTTTCCTCTGTCGTCAGCCAATTAATAGACTTTGTTTCAATCCAAATTCTGTTTCAACCCATAAGAGCACAAAGTCATGACATTCGTGTTCAGAGAGTCCCTCAGATGTATGCACAAATTAAGACCACACTGTCACACCCCTCTTAAGGCATAGTATGACGACGTTGCATTCTTGTCTTGGTCATATGGGGAATAAACCAATAACGAAGTACACAAGTATGCATGCATATTGTTGGAAACATCGTTTTCTTGCTGTGTTTAGTGGTGCGTCTTTGACGGTACTAGCTGCACTACCCTTTTAGGGTTTGATTTAAACATAAGTAGAACTGTAAAGCCTACTTTCTTCACTCTGTTCCACACTGAAACCGAAAGTAATGGCAGCTTCTATGAAACTCGGTGCATATTTCGCCTGCATCTTCCTGTCTCTTTCACACCTACTGTTTTTTCTCACTGATGTTCAGAATTCTCTACAACAGATTACATAGGGCAGGTAAATTCAACCTTTTGAAAAAGAGTATTAAGAGGAGATAAAAGGGTCTAACTAAACTTGTTTCTTATGACTTTCAGACAACCTAACTGATCAATTTTTGTACCAAATTTGTACTACTGGTCTGGTACTGTATAGTATTCGTCTATTATATGTACAATGTATAGCGCCAGTGCTAATAAGACAATAATTAACTCACTTTGTTAATGCATCGCGCATATAACACTGGCAAGGGCCCATTAAGTCACTGTCAGTCACACCATGCCAAGACCGGAAGAATCTTAGACCAGAAGGAGAGGGAATTTATAAGCTCAGTTGCCCACGATGCTGACTAATTCAATCTTGGCCCTTCGCGGGCTTGAAAGTCGTCCAGAAACCACATTAGCAGATGCTGCTCTTTGATCGGATCAATGGATCACATTTATCTATGTAGATACAAATATAGTATTACAATATAGTACTCACTCTGTTTCTAAATGTAACCCATGTAACCCTTTTTAGCATTTAGGAACGGAGGGAGCATAAGTTAGTACGGTGTTTCGGGAATTAAAAAAATTGTATCCCAAATCTGAAACTGTCGTGTCAGATCACGTATCGTGTACGCCTTTGCATTGTTTTCTCGTTGGTCTGTATTCAGATATGCCGATGAGATCAATCCTCGACTATATAAACTACGTTCCAAATTACTTGACATATATTTATAGAAATGAATGTATCTAGACACAAAACAGGTATAGATAAATCTATATTTAGACATATCTAAATCAACTAATATGGAAAAGAGGGAGTGTGAAGTATAGAAGTAGTGGTCATGTGCGATCAAGCATTTCATTCGCCGCTATTCAGCAAGTCCAATCTCAGTCATTCGAGTTTTCAAGTCTTAGAATAAGTGAATAACTAATGTTACATTTCCACCCTTAGAGGAAGAACATGCATTTGCGATCATAACTGTAGCTATATACTTACTACACGCAGACCCCAATCTTGAAACTCGGTTCGCATTTTCACTAATCATATTCGACGGTGTATAGTACTCCCTCCTGCACAAAGTAGGTTGCCTATAATTTTATGGAGAGAAGTGCTCATGTGTTTTCCGGGCAGTTTTTCTGCATGAATTTTAAAACACACCGACAGTTGTGATTAGTTTATATGGGATTTAGAAGTGACGTAATGGAAGTATTAACCAGGTGGGATCAGCACCCGAAATTCTCGCCCCTAATCACAGCCGTCGGTGCGTTTTAAAATTTGTGCGTAATAACTTTTCAGAAAGCACATGAGCACTTCTTTTTTGTGGAAGGTCAAACTTGATAAAGTTTGAAAAATTCTATTGATAAAATTATCAACGTCTATAATAATTGGCATGGAATATTTTTTCATATGAAATGCATGTGGTATTATAAATGTCCATACAATTTTTATACATGACCAAATTTTAGAAAATTTGACTTCGACTAAAAACTACTCCCTCCGTCTAACAAAGAATGTCTCAACTTGATAAAAAATTGGATATATCTAGACATGACTTAGTGTATAAATATATCCAAATTTGATATAAAGTGTGACATCTTTTGTTGGACAGAGTGAGTATATGTAACATGTTTTAAGCAGAGGCAGTACAAGAAAGTTACCTTTTGTAATACACGTCGTGTCATGAACGATACCATTTTATTTTATTATGCACCCGCGTGGAAATTGGAAAAGGGTCTCGGGCGCTTGCGTGGTGGCCGAAAAGCAAAAACGCCTGTTTCTAGATGGATAAAAATAAATATGTGGTGAATTCAAGTCAGAGCTCACATCCCATTGGCGAAGCGAAGCAGCGTGGAAGGTGACCAGGTGCGTGGATCCTGACGCGCTTACGTCACCGTACGGACAGACGCTGACGTCAGAGAGAGGATGTCAAGTGCTGATGGATCGACCGGCATCTTTTTCCGTTCTGCATCTTCTGTGGCCATTCATGGCTAGCTCCACTCCCAGTCATGATCTTGGGTTGAAAGATCCGTTCATCGCCTAAATTTTCTGGCCATTCATCGCCCAAATTTGGTTTGCTTTTTGGTCGCCTAGCGATTTCTCAGTTCATCGACCCGTGAAATATTTTTGTTTCCTATAACGATTAGTCTCAGTATAAAACTTAGACATGGCAACAATATTAACCAACTAGCATGGTAGCACCATAATTAATGCATGGACTTCCCGTAAAAGTACTCCAATAAATGAAACTAGGATGGTTAATTAGTAGGAGTTATTACGTTAACATTTAGGTCTTCTTTAGATTGCAGGATTTAGAAAACACAGGAATAGAAAAAATACAGGATTGATGTGTCATGTGAAGTGGATTTTCATAGGATTATGAAACACATGAATTTTACAGCAGGTGTCTTTGGATGGTACACAGGAATTGAACACAGAATTTTTAAAGGATTGATGAGAGAGATGGTAGAGAGAGATAGAGTGAAACTGCATTGGATTTCGCGTAGGAAAAATAAAATGAGTTTTGAGCTAATGTTGAGAATCCTATGAAATTGGGTGCAAAAGAATGGATTCCATAGGAATTTGATGGTTCCAATCCTATGATCCAAAGGGCTTACATAGGAAAAATTCATTAGGATTGAGACCCTCCAAAATTACTACAAAAATCCTTCAATCCAAAGAGGGCCTTAGAATCTCTCGAAATCAAAGTCAGTTAGTTTTCTAAGGGCATGTACAATGGTAGTAGAGAAAATCAGTGTTCTCTTAACTATCTACGGTATTTAAATAAAGCAATAAATATAAGCCGTACGATGTATTACAATATCTCTTATCATCATCTCTAACAATTGATGAGAATTAATTAAATTTTGATATAAATCATGTTAATAAGAGGGGACATATGGTACGGTGGATAAATAACCTTTTCTTAGTTTTTAAAATATCATCTCTTAGCTACGGGAAGACAATTCTTTCTCCCTTCATTCTCATTCCTCCAACTAACAAAAATCTGACGTGGCATCTCTAAATGAAGGTTGACGTCACCTCATGATACATTCCATAAAGTTGTTCCGTAAGAGTGTCTCCATCTGCACCTCTCAAAGCACCTCAAATGCTCATTGGGCGTTAGACACGAAAAACGATCACACCGCCCCCAGGTGTCCGGCTTGACATACTTTCTATCTGACGCCCCCAACCACTCTAAAAAGTACGGAACGTGCTCAGGGGTGCGGATAGCGGGCGAACACGCCCTCCGATATGCAGTCTTGTACTGAGGTTGTGGCAGATTATGATATGTGGATTTGGCATGTATTATTCGGCATGGCCGATTGTTACCATGACGTCGACGCACTTCAACGCTCTTTGTTGTTTGCAAGATTTGTCGTTGTTCAAGCTTCGGAGTGTAAGTATGCGATCAACGGCCGTGAGTATGACGAGAGGGATGCTACCTAGCAGATGTCATCTATCCTTGTTGGTCAGCACTTGTAAAGACCATTCGTAACCTGTCAATGAGCAACATCTATTTTCGCAGGCAAGCAAGAGAGAATGTCAAAAGATATGGAGTGAACATTTGGTGTGCTAGAAGCTCGTTTTTATGACTGTGAGGTACCCTTGTCTATCTTAGTCGGTAGATGTGAGAGATGATGAACACTTGTGTCATCATGCACACCATGATCGAGAGTGAGCGTGATGCTAACTTGGTCATGAATGAGTTGTATGACTACGATGAGCCCCACAACGAGCCACATCGGGGTGTGTCGGCCGTATTTTACGATTCCTTGCTACTCACCCTAAAATTCGCGATGAAACAACTCATGATCAATTGTGGAGTGATCTAGTTGCGCACTTGTGGACGCGCCGAGCACATGAGCATGTTGTTTCCTAAAACTTATCGTATATTAATTTAACTTTTAATTGTTGTTATAACTATATTTTTTCTATATTTGAATTATTATTGGACTGTCATTCATTTTCGTATGTTTTAGATAGAAATCCATTCATATTAAAAAAAAATGGATAGAGACACCTGTGATTGGTTAGAAAAAGGTCTGACACCCAAGGCGGACAGAACTTAAAAGGTGCTAGACAAATTTATGAGATGCCGCTGTTGCCCTAAGAGCATCTCCACCGGGGGCCTCTAAATGTGTGTCCGGCACCCCCCAATTGGGTCTCCTTTGAGGGGTGCCGGACATGTGTCCGGTCAACATTTAGAGGCCGCCCACAGCGGCACACCCCCCAAACGCGAGCAATCTGTCGAACACCTCGCGGGCACGAACCGCCGCCGATGAACAACACAAACGATGAACACAAATGGCGATGAACACAACACAAACATCATTTAAACGAGATTTAACAAACTTACAGTTTCGAATCTAAACGAGATTTAACAAACTAGACCTAGAAGGTGTGAGAGAGAAGGCCTATGTTGTGCTACACGCGCCGGCGAGGAGAAGAGATGCCGCTTCGTGGCCGGCGAGGGGGAGAAGATGCGAACCAAGCCAGGGAAGCAACGACGCTTCACTTCAGGCCATCGCTCATCACCGTTCCCATCGGCTACAGCCTTTAGAAACGGTCCCGTAGCCTCGGCTGAGCCGGCCGAGGCTTCTGACTTCGCGGGCTCCGTGTTCGATTCACCGCCGTGACGTGCGGCGGGGCGTTTGATGGGAAGCCTCTTTGGCTTTCGGCGCCCCTTTCTTCGGTGACGGCGACGCTGCTGACCAAGATGCTAGCAGCTCGTCGCTGGCACCTTTCTTCGGTGACGGCGACACTGCTGATGGCGTCGTCGTTTGTAGAGGCAGATCGGGCAGCTCCGGCGTTGGCTCTCGTCGACCGCTACGACGCGCCTCGTACTCCTTATCCACCACGGCGTGCCAGTAGGGCGCCGAGATGGAGTACTTGGCGTCGAGCTTTTGCTCGTACGGCATCTCCGTCCACTTGCGGCTGACGAACTCGACGCGGTCATGGCCGCTGAGCCGCGGCGCCACCGGAATGTTGGCGGCGCTCCTCACCCAGCCGTCCGGAAGGGTGTCGTCGTCGGACACCGACAGCTGGCGGCGGCTGCTCAGCCGCGCGGTCTCCAGCGAGAGCACGTACGGAGGCGTGTTCTCGGCCTCCTCGCTCCACAAGACTCGCTGGAACGCCTTGGCCATCTCCGCCTCCTCGTTGTGACGCCGGAGTTACTCTAGCTGCTCGTGGCGATGCTGCCCGCCGGGGCTGCCCGCCATGGTGACCTAAGTTCTTGGGGGAGAGGGAGAAGTGTTTGTGTGAAGATGAGGGCCGCGGTGCGTCTGGTTTTAAAGCGGCCGGAGGAGCGGGGTTGGGTGGCCTGCATTAACGCGGCCACCGCTTCGCCTGGCCGCGCATTGACGCCGATGAAGCGTCTGCAGGGCGCCGCCGCTGCGACTCCAGCACGCGTCGCTTCCGTCTGCGGCGTTGGAAGCGACGCCGCGTTATTGCGAGGCGTCACTTCGGTCTGCGGCGCGTGATGACAGGCGTGGCGCCGTCTAGCCGCCTCGACATTAAACGCGGCGCAACGGCCTCCTGCACAGCGTTCGTTAACACAGTGAGAGGCGCGTGTGTATGACGGGCGGACCAGCGCTGTCAGAACCATGCGCGAGTCGATGTCCGGCAGCCCCAGGAGGTTCTCCAAGTATAAAATCACTCGGGACGAGACTTTGAAAGTGTCGCTGATGGACGTTTTTCGTGTCCAACCTCCAAAAGACCAGGGTACTTTAGAGGCCCGGTGGAGATGCTCTAAGTGTAGCCGCTTGAACTATATAATCGGGAATTCTGTTGGAGTTGACGACTCTAGTCTTTAGATGCTAGAGTAAATATCTTGCGGTCCAAAACATTGAAGTGCATACAGTGATATTGATCTTTGGATATCAATGATCCAGTCTCTACCTACCAGAGCAGTGTACGTAACGCGCATGACAGTGGAAGCAGCGAAAATCATCAAGAACTAACTGACAAAACCGATGTTCATAGATAATGAAGCTAAACACACACCACATGTGCGGCACGTAAACAAAATTATGGCCTTTTTTTTAAAACACCTAAAATTATGTCTGAACGCATGCTTTCTTGATACAACGAGGACATGGGTGGACAAACTGCCAAAATGAAACCGTTCTAATAAAATCAAAAGAACATGATCATATTTAAAAATTGAACAAATAATTGGTTTGCTACACCTCTGCCATGTACCGCTGAAAGCGAGTGCACTTGACATCAACGCGGCTTTTGATGGCGGTTCAGGAGTTCTTCTCGCAGAATGCATTGTTCACTCATTTGTTCGGAATAAAAGTTTGTCTATTTTAGTGAGGCCAGAAAGGTTTACTAGCGATACTTTTTCTTTTGTCAACCTAAATATTTTGCAATGCATTGTCAAAGAGAAGTGCTACCTTACTATGCACGCACGGAGACAATTAGAGCAACTATACGATATTTATAAGTAAAACTTTTCAGCTATTCAGTGTGCAAGGTAAAAGTCAGGGTCGAACGGATACTCAAAACGTCACCGTACTATAAGGGTAAATTTGTCGTATCAGAGAAGATTCTTTTAGGGTACACAAAGCCAACTGGAGGGAAATTTTAGGGTGGTACGCAATTGCAACGCCTGCACTGTGGATATCATGGCGGCGGTGAAGTTCATGGCTAGGAACCCGATTGTGGGCGGCGATCCTCATTTGTTGACATGTGGGCCCAAAGTGGTTAAACGATTTCTGTTGTGTATGGAGAAAACATTTTTAAGGTACCCGCTTTACAGCAATTAAAATAGTTCTCCTTTGAAATGGCAAGACAATGCAACGTGACACAACATTAATTCCTATGGGATCTCAATTCACCATGGCATTGGGACCAACCAACGGAACCCTAAGCAGCACAACGATGTACCACGCCACGCGGCTGATACTCAAACTAGCCGACTCTGGTACCACTAACGCATAAACATATATACTCAGGTCGCAGGAAGCAAGCACGTGCATGTGACAGCGCGACGAGATAGATTCGTGCAGCACCCGAGTAGTACACTTGTATTCGCACCGTGTCCCCACGTTTGGTGATTGGCCAAAGACGGACACAAAACAAGAGCTTTCCCTTCCCGGCGGTGTAGTTTTTCTGGTTGGAGATTCGATTATTTATAGAGCAACACGGCGACGACAACAAATGGAAATGGGTACCGCGTGGTCTCCCCGGCCGTGTGGGGCCACGATGGAGGTTGTGGGGCGGACTGCGCATGTGGCGCGGCAGGCGCAACCACAAAATGCGTCGTCAAGCTATGGAGATGGAGGCATGAATACACGCCACAGACCCACACGGATGTATGCACGTACTGCCTAGCTTCCTGTTCATCGACTTCGTCTTGCCGTCCGCCCCCTCCTTGCTACACTTTCATCTCTCAACTGATTGCTCTTGATTCTTCAACACTTGATTAATGTATGTACAGTTGTGTAACGGAATAGCAACTAGCTGCACATGTATTGTTTTTTTTTTGAAACTTTAAGGGGGCAAAAGCTTTGCCCCAATCAATTAAATAAGAGAGAGTATTACAACTAACACCAACAAAGTTACAACGGGACTACTCTCCCGGCATTATTTGTCTCAACTTCTTAGCGCCGGCGACAACCCAAAGGCGGCACTCACGCTTAATCTTATCTAACAACACATGAATGGGGGTGTGCTTGTGTTGGAAGACACGAGCGTTTCGTTCATTCCAAACTTCCCAGGAAACAAGGAGGGCAAGCGAAGCCCAAGATTTTCTCCGAGAGACTTGAAGCCACCAATCATGGATGCCAAGCGTAGACCAATTATTGATATGAAGGTCATGAAGACCAAGCCAATGTCGAATGTTCTCCCAAATGCGCGTGGTGTACCGACAATTGACAAGGAGGTGGTTTATAGATTCCGGCGCTCTCTTACAAAGGGGGCAATCACCACAATTTGCCCACCCGTGCCTAGCCAAGCGGTCCGCCGTCCAAAGCCTATTGTGAGAGGCAAGCCACACGAAGAACTTAACTTTGGGAGGAGCCCAAATCTTCCAAATCTTCGTAGTGATCTCGTTAGTAGTTGCACCCAAGAATTGTGCCTTATATGCCGAAGACGCCGTACATTTTCCGCTAGCCGTAAGCTTCCAAGTGATCTCATCGTGGGTTTCCTCATCTAGTTGCACGTTGGAGAGGCATAACCAAAGCTCAACGTATTGTGCGATGTGTTGGAGGGAAAGGTCCTCAATTAGGGTGATTTTGCGCACCCAATTATTGTTGTCTAACGCTTTCTTGACACTCCATTTTTTGTAGGTGGAAATGTCGTAGATGAGTGGGGCAATGTCTTTGGACTTCTTGCCATCAAGCCAAGGGGCTTCCCAAAACAACGTCTTGGCTCCATCACCCACCGTGATGGTGCTGGAGGCATAGAAAAGATCCATATCTTCTTTGGTGCAAGGGTTTCCGGTGCCAATCCAAATTTTTGAGTCATCCGTCCACTCTAGCCATGCCCACCGAAGCCGGAGAGCTCTAGCAAATTTCTCGGTGTTGAGGACCCCAAGACCTCCAAGGTTTTTGGGGTGGCACGCGAGCTTCCAATTGACCTTGCACTTTGCCCCGGTAGTTTTGTCTTTGCCCGCCCATAAGAAGGCTCGTTCTATGTTGTTGTCGAAGGTTGATGTTCCGGCGGACATAATGAGAGGTGTCAAGTGGTAAATTTCTTGGGAGGTGAGCACGGACTTGATGAGAGACCCACGGCCAACCGTGGTGATGAGGTTACCATTCCAAGAGGGGAGCTTTCCGGCGATCTTATCTTTGAAGGGTTGGAAATCAGCCCTCTTTAGTCTCCAAAACGAAAGGGGTAGCCCAAGATATCGCAAAGGAAACGATGTGCGGGCCGCCGGGATGCCCTCAAGGACGCCATCAAGGTTTACATTCGCACACCTAATTGGTACAACGGAGCTCTTTTGGAAATTGGTGCATAGCTCGGTGACCTCCCCAAACCCTTCAAGGATGGCGGCGAGGTTGGATATATCTTCCTTGAAAGGCGCCACAAAGATAGCCGCATCATCCGCATATAAGGAAGTTCTCAAAATAGTTCCTCTTCCCCCAATCTTGCGGAGAAGGCCCTCTTGGGTTGCGATGTCGAGGATTTGAGTGAGAGGGTCAATGGCGAGAACAAAGAGTAGAGGTGAGAGGGGATCCCCTTGTCGGAAGCCACGACCATGAGCAAGGGGCAGGCCGGCCACTCCATTGAGCATAACCCTAGAGGTGGAGGTGGATAAAAGAGCGGCGATCCAATCACGAAACCGGCTAGGGAAACCCCGGTGTTGGAGCAACTCAAGGATGTAGTCCCACCGAATGGAGTCAAAAGCTTTACGTATGTCAAGCTTGAAGAGTAGAGTTGGGTTCTTCCTTCTATGAAGACGAGTTGCAAGGTTTTTGACATAAAGGAAATTGTCGTGGATGCTTATCTTTTTGATAAAGGCGCTTTGTGCATTGGAGACAAGGTCGTTCATCAAAGGGGCAAGACGAAGGGCAAGCGTCTTGGTGATGATTTTTGCGATTGCATGAATGAGACTAATAGGCCTAAAATCGGAGATATCCTCGGCGCCGTCTTTCTTCGGAATGAGGGTGATGTTGGCCGAGTTGAGCCAATGAAGGTTGGCTACATGAAGGTCCCCAAAGTGGTTGATGACATGCATGACGTCGCCCTTTATGATTGTCCAACATCGTTTGAAGAAAGCACCCGTGAAGCCGTCCGGTCCGGGTGCCTTATCAACGGGCATTTGATCGATAGCCTTTTTGACCTCTTTCTCGGTGAACGGAGCGTCAAGGCCATTGAAGTCCACCTCATGGAAATTAAGCTCATCCCAATTAAAGTCTCTAGTTCTTTGTTGACCTCTCCCAATGACCTCCGAGAAATGGTTGTGTATAATGGTCTCCTTTGTTGCATGGTCGGTGAACCACCCATGGTTGTGTTTGATCCGGTGTATGTGGTTCTTCCTTCTCCTAGCATTAACCCGTAGGTGGAAAAACTTGGTGTTCGCGTCTCCCTCTTTGATGTTTGAAATCCGGGCACTTTGTTTCTTTCTATCTCTTTCCAAAACCGATAACGCGATGACCTTTTTCTTGAGTCTCTTCCGGAGGTAATGTTCCTCACCCGAAAGCGTTCGATTCTCCTCGGCCAAATCAAAATGGAGGATGACAAGAAGGGCGGCGTGGAGCATTACTTTGTTGTTCGAGAACAAGCCACGGCTCCACTTAGCAAGGCTCTTTCCGGTGTGTTGGAGTTTGTGGTAAAGCACATGGCGAGGCTCGGAGTGGGTAGTGGGAGCCTCCCACGCATTCTTGACCACCTCGTTGAAATCGGGAATGCGGAGCCAAAAGTTTTCAAACTTGAAGCTTTGTGATGAATGTTTGACCATGCAAGTCAAATGGTGCAAGATAAGTGCTGAAAACTAGCTACCGGTGTCTTCTCTGAAATTCAGATAGATTAGATGGAAAGATAACAAAGCTGCATGCCTGACGCCCTCAGGTTTTTTCTTAAACAGAGGCAATATTTTTGCCAATTAGGAAGAAGCTCAGATTAGTGAGAACAAATATACCATCTCAACCTAGGGTTGTCATCTACACCCGTTTCTAAAATATGTGTTTCAAAATCTGCAAGTGTGGAAAGAAAGTTGTATGCGAACATCTCCACAATATATATGCGCTACACAAAGTTTTATGGGAAAATAACCTTTTCTTTTGCCTTTTTAAAAAAATTAGTGCTGGAAAAAAATCTTTTCATAAGTCATTTCTAATCTTTTTTACACAGGCGGAAAAAGATCATTATACTTTATGCGCACACTTATTTTTTGAGATTTGTGCGCACACGTAGAATATAGAGACGTACGCGTGCAATTGTTTCCTTGAATTGTATTACGTTCAGAAATGTGTTTTCCAAAATCTGGCCAGATGCCCACATGCCCACATATGTTAGCTATGTATTTTCCATGATCGCACGCTGTGGCTTGCGTACAAGTACCAACGCTGAGCGTAATCTATATCTCGCCCCTTACCTATCTATATTTTTTATAAACCAAACCCCAACTAAATGTATTAATTATTGTATATCTCAACACGCAAGTTATCTGCATCATCCATTATTTTGGCCAATTAATTATCCATGTCATCTCCACTAACAATAATTAATAATAGTTTTCATGCAACCTATCCAAATTCTTAAGCCTTAATACTTAGTTCTCAAATATTCAATAAGTTCACATGCTTTGAATTTACTGTAAGCAAGTGAATCTTGACAATTAAATATTTTATACATCTTATACCATTTCATTTACATAGTATTTTTTTTAAATATCCTCGCTGCAACGCGCAGGATATTCTTCTAGTTCATATATATTGGAGTACAACTGTGTGAAACATCGGATGCAAATGTACTAAGCTAACTAGCTTGATGGTGTTGAAGGAGTTGTATATGTATAAGTATACTTTGCGTACAACTCCCTCCATATTAAAATGTGAAATGTTGTGGCATTTTTTGCCCCACATGTATGTAGACATGTTTTAGTTCATGAATCTTGTACTAAAACATGTCTATACATATGGATAAAAAAAGTTAAAATATTTACATTTTAATACAGAGGGAGTATATTGATGCATACATAGTTAATGTAATAGTACCATAGTAGTGCATTTGGGATCGAAATACTTTTTACGTATAACCGCAAAATATTGGAAAACTTGCTCTCACTTGTCATGATATTGGTCAACAACTAGAACGGTGAATTGAGCTATTTTGTTAATGATCTCGGAAAATCCTTGCACAAAATATCTCGAGCCCACTCATGCTTGAGGTCCATCAAGGAGCCCCGTGAGCCGGCTCGGGAGGACGGTGACACTGTCTCCCCTATAACCCTAGTGGTGCCTATAGGAACTCGACTAGGAGAAATCCTAGAGGACAGACTCATCTTGATCGGAGCTCTCCTATACTCTAGTGCGCACGCCTTTATACACCCCAATCAGATCAACACCAAAGGTTTTTTTCAAACAAAGGCAAAAGTTTTGCCTTATTCATTAATTAAGAAAAAAGTGCCCGGTTTATTTATGGAAGAAACTGGGCAAAAACCATACAACCAACACCACGGGACGGAACCCACACAACCTCGAGAACACTCTCAAACAACCACACCGCAAAGATCTGGCCGACATTCCACCCTCGCTGAAGAGAAGAAGAGAAGCCGTAACTGATATGGAAGGAGCAGATACGGGACACTCCAACGCAGAAGAAGAAACCAACCCTCCGAGGTGCTCCGCCGCCTATCGCTCATCATCGTACACCGCAGGTTCGACTTCACACACAACAAAGGTTTTTATCCTGTTATGATGTGCCGAAACTGGAAACCTAATGTGTGCGAACCTTTCCGTAATTTCTAAGTCGTCTTGCTCCGCACCGATGATAAGCCATGCTATGGCAGCATATGTCCTCGATCTACTAGTCGGAAAAACAGAAAAAACTATCTCGTCTTCGGGACGAGTCGGGAGTCCAAAAGAAATGAAATAATCTTGAAGAGAAAGGGAAAATAATCTCATCTCCTAACGCTTACTTTGTTCCTCAGTACACCTGCACTGACCCAGGAGGAAGAACTGTATCTTGTTCCCTCCTCTGCCGCTGGACTGCTTCTCTAAATTATCTACTGTTGCGATCTCCCCCCTTTTTTTAGCATCTCTCGTGGCCATCATCGCAGGCGAGGAAGATAGAAATGTCAAAGTAGTTCGGGTCGAATAACTCGAATCCGGATCCCTAAAAAAGTGAGAAGCTGGTGAAAAACCGACCCCCCGCGTCGCCCTCCTCTGGCGACCGGGGGGAAACCCTAGCCGCCACAGCCGGAGCGCCTCCCCGACCTCCTCCCGCCTCGTCGCCGCCGGAGGGGGCGCCGGCAAAGCCGTGCGCGCCCCCAGGGAAGGTGGCGGCGGGGCTTTCCTTCCTCCGCTCTCGCTAGGAGCTCGGCACTCGGGGTGGCGGCGCGGCTGGGCTGCAGGGCGCGGAGGCGGCGGCGCGGCTGCGGGGCGTGGTGGCGGCGGCGCGGCTGCGGGGCGCGGTGGCGGCGGCGCGGCAGGGCTGAAGGGCGCGGTGGCGGCGGCGCCGTGGCACAGGGGTGCGTCGGGCGGGCCCGATCTGGGCTGCGGGCCTGCGGGCGCGAGACGGCCAGGCGGTGCGTGGCGGGCCCTTGGGGCGCACCAGCGGAGTGCTGGTCGTCCTGTGGGTGGGCGGTGCTCTGGGCATGCTGGGGCGGCGGCCCCAGGTCTTGGCAGAAGGTGTCCATGGAGAAGTATGTCTCCTGCACCGCGGGCTCTGGCATGCTCGTGGCGGCGATCATCGCAGTCACCATTTCTTGGAGCTCGGACTGTGCCCTCCAGTCCGCCTCGAACGGGTCCATTTGGATGTAGCTCGACTCCGAGGTCGCCGGTGAGAGTTCAAGCTGAGACGGCGAAAGCGACACGCCTTGCCCCAAACAGTTCTCCGGCGTCGACGGCGTGGAGAACAGGTAGTGCTCCGGCGCCGTCATGCCGCTCCCCGCCGGCGAGGAGAAACTGAAGGGCGTGGATTGCTGAGGCCCGGACGTGAGCCACTCGGTGTTCACCGTCAGGCTCGAGCTCAGGCTCTGCAGAAGGTCACGCGCGTCCGGGTTCGGCGTCGCCGGCTGAAGCTTGGCTGCCGCCGCCGTCTTGTGAAGACATGTGTGTGCACCGTGGTAGATCACGTCGTAGAACGTAGGGTCCTCGTCGGCGCGCTGCACCTGCTTCGTCGCCGCGCATCCCTGAGATTTTTGGTACGTGCAACGGTAGTATCCCCTGCAATGGTGCACAGTTCAGGTCAGGGACGGCGAACAAAACCATGGCGTGCCCAGTTCTCAACTCAGTATTTTTTCCGTTTTCAGAAAATATGATTGCAAAGTCAGAAAGAATTTAGCAAAAAATAGCTCTAAAAAAGATAGTTTTCATGAAATGTGCGAGAACCAACCTTGGGTGCTGGGATCCAAGGATGTCCTTCTGCCCGTACTTCCTCCAGCTGTAGCCGTCGTCGACAGGGGTCGTCTCTGCTCCTCCTCCCGCCGAGTTCACTCTAACCTGATGCTTCTCTTTATCCATCATCTTCCTGCAAATCCAAGAACAGAACGCCCAGTCAATGATTTATTCCCCAAAATCCTGAAACATGACAAGCTCGAATTTTTCCACAAAGTATTCACCTCTTCTTGTTCGCCTTGAAAGACATGTTGGAGAAGCTACTGAGGGGGCTGGGCGTCTCGGGGAAAGGCGGCGAGTCGATGCCGGCGCCGGAGGCAGAGCGCTTCCGGCCGTCGAAGTTGCCGGACCTGATCATGCCGATGGACCTCTCCGTGACGGTGACGATCTGCGCGGCCAGATGCTTGCAGAGGTCGGGACAGCCTCCCAGGTGCACGTCGAGCTGCTTCACCAGCTCTTTGATGCTGCTCAGCTCGGTCATCACCGGATGGCTCCCTCCTCCATTGCCTTCCACCACGCTCTCCATCTCTCTCTGCTCTTAAGTTCTTGCCGCTAAAGAGTTTCCTCTCTGTTTTTTCAAGGCAAGCTAAGAAACAAATAGTGTAGGGTGCGTGGGTGAGAGTCAGGATGGAGATGTGATCAGAGTTGAGGTGAGTGAAGCGAAGGGAGTAAGGGGAAGTGCTTATATAATGGGCGAAGGAACCGCGTCTGGGTTATGGTGAGCAGGAAACTGTATTTTTTTTAGCAAGAGGAAGAACATTATTTTGACCGGTGAGCTTAGTAGAGACTGTGATTTTATTGGCCGATCCCATGATGGGTTATAACTAATGAATCCATAGGTTGAGCGGATGGTCCTTCATTGCAGGAACTTTCAGCTTGGTCACTGGTTTTTACTAGTTTGGAGTTTGGATCAACTTCACCGATGCAACAAAAATGTTAAACAATGCAAGAGATTTTCATTTTACCTTCGTCCCAGTTTTCTGGATAGAATCCCTATATAATTAGTCTCAAAACTTCTCATCACTTAGGCATAATTATATTTTGTTCTCTCTGACTTAATGGTTGGTTGCCTCCCTCCACCAATGTATGCAATATTTCAACCCCAATCGTTTAGTGCAAATTAAGCCCTAAAACTGGGAGAAGGAGTAGTACAGCTGCTTTGAACTTTCGGAGTGTGGACAAAAGAGATTTTTTTATTCAAATTTCGTAGATCAATCCATGTCAATGTTTACTATGGGGTCACACTTTTGATCACCAAATAGACGGAGTGTAAAATTTCCCCTGTTTTATTAGTCAATAAACTTTGCTTGCATTCATATTTTACGGATTTCCTGTGAAACATCTCAAAAGCCGTATCTGTGAATATACGTGTTTAGTTTAAATGTTTGTTTTTATCCATAAGAACATAAAGTCATGACATTTAGATCTTCCACCGTTAGAATGTCTCTGTTTGAAGAGTCCCTCGGATGTTTGTACAAATCAAGATCACATTTTCAGTTTGTCACGCACCCTTCTTAAGACATAGTAAAGATGTTGAAATCTTGCCTCGTTCATACGGGGAATAAATGAACACTAAACATGTAAGTTCAGTTGTCGATAACCCTTACCAATTCAACATTTGTCTTTTGAATGCTCTAAATTATGTGAATTACACATAATTATACACTCTCTCCTTTCCGTAATAGAATACATATGATTTTTTTTCAAAATTCAAACCATGTAAACTTTTATCAATATTATAGAGGATAATATCAACCCGTGTACTGGTAAATTAATCTTGTCAGATAAATTATTAAATATATTTTAGTACTATTTACATATAGTATTATAATTATTGTTAGTTTTGTATAAACTTGATCAAAGTTCACATATTTTGCCTTTAGAAAAAGCATACATCTTAATTTTAGAAATGAAGATATTAGTACATACTATTTTTTCAAAAAGGGGAAGAACACTAATCTTTGCATCGATCGATATAGTAGAGATAGTGGTCATGTACCCTCATGCATTTCTTATGCAATTTATTCAGTAAGTCCGACTAATCGATTAATTAACTAATATACCTGGGACGTTCTGAGTGAACTCGGTAAAACAATATACAATACAGACCCCCACATTTTTAACAAAGGATGAGCCCGAAGGATCCATAAACTTCATTAACATTGAGCGGTGGAATTACAAATTGCAAGGAGGACCCAACGAAAAAAATACAACTTCTCCACCATACTAGGCTTACAAACACGAGCAACCACATCATCGTCGGTACGTTGCCACTTGGAACATAGTAGCCGTTGTGGTGCGGCCAAACAGGCTCTACAATAACAAGCGACTCGAGGTAGAAGAAGAAGAAGAAGAGTAAATGGTACTGGCGGTAGTACAACTTGGTCCGTGGGTGTACTTAAATCATGAAACTGAAAAGATAAAAATAATATGTTACTCAACTTACCACATGCGTGCACTTTCATAACAAACACGACAGGTACCAGATCCATGCGATCTGAGGAAGAACTCTACCAGGGGTGGCGCCAGGTGATTCCTCAGTATGCATGTGAATACCCATTTTTGCAGAACAGTGTTGATTATAGCAAAACAATATGATGATTTTAGCAAAAATAGTGATGATTTTGATAAAATGAATACCTATGAATAGCATGTTATAAATTCCTAGCGCCACGACTGAACCCTACCCGCTCAGAGAGAGAAAGCCAATGTCGATCCATCGATCAATATCTTTTCTGGCCACGCATGGGCATGACTAGCTCTATTGTCTTCTTAAACCTTGGGTTAAATTTGAAAGAAAATTGATGTCTTGTCCATGCGACAAGCGTCGGTAAGGGAGCCAATTCCTTGCATCTCCTTTTTATAAATCGTCTCATTCAACCACCCCTTTTTAGATGTTTTCTTGTTTCTTGTCAAAGCCGAGATGTTAAGACTATATATATGCATGGTTTTCTATGCCCTTTGTCAAGAGGTTCTGTATGACTAGCAGCTTGAACTATATAAATATGATTTTTTGTTGGATTTAACGATGCTAGGGCCTAGGTGACAGAGTAAACATATACTGTGGTTGAAAAAAACTCCTTATGGCATATTTGGATTGCATGATTTTTAAAACCTAACAATAGGAAAAATAAAGGATTGAGATGTTACGCAATACGGGATTTTAAAACATACTAATTTAAAAAATGATGTCTTTCGATAGTGTACAGGAAATAAACACAGGAAATTCGTAGAAATGAGGAGAGAGTAGAGAGATATAGTGTGAGTATATTGGACTTTGCAAAAAAAAAAAAAGAGGTTTGAGCTCATGTTGAGATTTCAATGAGAAAAAGGGTATCTGAATGGAATCCTCCAAAATTTCTATGATTTAAAGACTTTTCATAGAAAAAATCTATAAATTTGAATCCTTCAAAATTTCTATGAAATTACTTCAATCCAAAGAGGCCCTTAGTATGTACTGTCATATTATTGAGGATATACAGGTCCGGTCTGTAGCGATCAATGCACTGTAACGCGCATGACAGGAAGAATCAGAGAAGACGGAGACTAGCCTACAAAGTACAATAAGGCTCGTGACACGGAGAATTAGAGAAGATCATGAAGGAGACTGGCTACCAAAGCGCTACCCACAAATAGGCCGGATAAGCTCTACAGACACCACATTTCACAAAAGTCATGTGTGAAAGCATGCATGTTTGATCTTCTTGGTACAACAAGGACATGGTTACAAGTGGGTGGAGCAGCCTCCGGCCAAACAAAAACACTAGAGTAGTGAGAGCAAGGTCGATCATGTGTAAAAATAGAAGAAATATAAGTGGTTCATGTATCGCTGCCCCTAGTAGCTGAAAGTGAGTGTGCACCTCTCACATCAACGCGGCTTTCCTTTTTCTTCCGCGAAGTTCAACGCGCGCGGCTTTTCCTACCATTTCAGAAGTTGTTTTCTCGCAGAACACAGGGTTTCCTCGTTTGAGTGCGCCCAAGAAAGCGCAGTACTTAACCGTTTTCTCCACCTAATGAACATATTGAAATGCAGTTGTTTCGTCCGAAGGAGAAGTGCTACTAGCTCAGTGCAGCCAGTAGCAGCTGCACGGTACGAACACTAATAAGCAATGACCTGGGACTGTTTTGAACTAGGAAAACTACTTGTGGCAGCCCCTATGTCTGCATACACAACCTATTGATTCGTTCTCCCTTGAAACCGCGGGAATTGTACGCGGGACTGGAGGCCTCCGCGTAGCCTTCACGGTCCTGCCGCGCAGCAGGGGGACAAGCGAAGCGTACCCCGGCCGTGTGCAACTCGCTCGTTTTCTTGGAGTTTTCCCCTCCCTCCATGTGTATCTAGCACTGATGCGCCGGTACGCGACCGGTAAATTTCCTAGGAGGTGTGTGTGTGTGGGTGTCAGCTTCCCAATGCGTGGGACTCGGTCATGACTCGGACGGCTCTGCGAGTTACGCCCACGAACTTCCCCTTCTAACTGAACTTTGACCTTCTCAATTTGATGAATTCTTTGATCTCCAAACGATCGTCCATGTAACATATGTATAGTGGAAAGGACTGCTAGAAACTGGGACAAGGCTTACATATCTTCTGTACTCAAGGCTCTGAGTTCTGATCATGCAAGGCAAAAGGTGCAAGAGCTGTACGGTAACCTGAAACAAACCACCCGTGTATCTTCTCTGAAATTCAGATAGACATCAACCGCGATCGACCAGGGCCGGCTTAGGCCCAGTGCGAGAAGTGCGACCGCCCGGGGCCTGACCTAAATAAGGGCCCATAGTAGATACGTAGTACTCACTCCGTCCTAAAATAAGTGTCTGCTTTGATAAAAAGTGGACATAATGTCTACTTTTTATCAAAGTTGAGACACTTATTTTGGAACGGAGAGAGTATGTATACATTGTTACAGAGTAAAGAAAAAATAAAAGCCCAAGCAGGCACGCATGAGCCCAGCAAAGCAGCGCTCCTTAATCCCAGCAAGCTGCAAGCAACCACGCACGCACGGGACGGCGGCCAGAAGCAGCCACGCACGGCCCAGCTTCTATTGCTCAAACTTGTCGATCGATTCGCTCAGAGCACGAAGCGTCAGCCTGCAATTTCTATATGTTTTTTTTTCATTGTAATTTAATGATACCGAATGTTTGATTATAGTAAAAAATGATCAGTTTTATGACTTTATAGCACTTATATATGTTCATGCATCGAATTTTAAAAAAAATCTAGAGGGCCCATTGCTAAAGTTCGCATCGGGGCCTTTGAAATCATAGAGCCGGCCCTGCGATCGACTTGCAAGTTTTTACCAGATGTGCAACTTAATTTTGGCCGCCAAATACCAGATGTGCCATGCGACCTCAAATTGTTGGTGGGGGTGGGCCTGGATGCTGACTGTTTGTGCCACTGGGACTTGTTCAGGAACTTGCTCTCGTTGGCATCATATGTGTCAACAACTATAACAACAAATTGAATCATTCTAGATATCAGTCGCATCAGAATATAGATGCAAATGTCGGTGTTGTTGCGTACCAATTACATTTCGTAGGAGGTGTGTGTGGGTGTGTGGGTGTCAGTTTCCAAATGCGTGGGACTCGGTCGTGACTCGGACGACTCTGCCAATTACGGCCACGAACATCCCCTTCTTACTCAACTTTCGTCTCCAAGATTTGATGAATTCTTTGATCTCCAAACGATCGTCCTCGACCTTGTACGCGTATGCATAGTGGCAACGAACGAATACTAGCAACTAGAATAAGACGTACATATGTACTCAAGGTTTTGAGCATGAAAGGCAAAAGGTGCGAGGGTCGTGCGGAAAGACTGAAAACAAAACTACCCGTGTTGTATGTCTTCTCTGAAATTCAGATAGACATCAACTGCGACCATCTCGCAAGTTTATATGATATGGATTGCGATCTTGCAACTTAATTTTGGCCCCCAAATGTGGCGTGCAACCTCAACTCGTTGGTGGGGGTGGGCATGGATGCTGACTGTTTGTGCCACCGGACTTGTATTGGAACTTCCTCTCCTTGGCATGATATTATTGGTCAACAACTAGAACAACGAACTGAATCATACTCTACTAGATATCAATCACATCAGAACATAGATGCAAAATATCGTTGTTGTCGTGCACCGATAACATTAAGAAAAAAATGTGGAAATGTGACACAATAATTAAAATGGGTATATACTACGAGAGTTGAAATTTATCCATTATAAGGTGCTCCCTGATAAACTGTAAATATATGTACCTATATGTAATTGGGCGACGTATCCTGTGCATCCGACCTTCGCGTGTATCCATGTATCCGTGTGTTTCCAGCCGAACGATCTAATCTGACGAGCTAGCTTAGCCTGCATCGTTTTTACACAAACACCCCCGGCGCCCGCCCACCACGCCTCCACTCATGTACTAAAATTTCTTTTTTTTTCGAAAACCCCCTGCACCCAGGACTAGATCGATGTCCACGATGATGCGATGCCGGCGGCGGACGGTGAACCTAGGCGAGCCATGGCCCCCTTTCTGCCGCTTCCTGCAATTTCCTCTGTGCGCGCGACTCCCAGGTCGGCGGCTCGCCGCTGCCTTGGACTTAAGACCCTCTTCTGGCGCAAGTGTCGAAGAGCCTCCTCGTCACCGCTGCCACCGGTGAACTGCTGCTGGAGGTGGCGCCGAGGAAGACAAATTCAGTCCAGGGGCGTCATGTTGGTGTGATGCAGGTGAAGACGTGAAAGGAGCTTCGTACCAGCGAAGGAGAACCTCCGCATTGCGCCATGAGGCGAGACATCAGCTTGTTAGATAGCAGTAGGCATCAGGATGGGATAGTAGCCAACAGTAAAGCTCAAAATAAAATAAAGCTGTGTACAGACCTTCTCACAATTCAGAGAGAACTTTATTCATGAACACAAAGAATGTGGTTACAATCAAATGCAACAACATACATCATTCACACACCCATGTTTTCAATATACGCCTCTAACTCATCAGACCAACTTGCTTTGGTCTGATGGTCTCTTGCAATCTTCATCACTCGAACTTTAGAAAGTATCGAAATATGCCAATTTTATGTGACTGGTACATATAGAGACATCACAACAATATTCTAGATTGATCACACCACCGAAGCACAATCAGACTGAAGAATCTCGTCGATCACTGGACTGTTTTCTCAAGCAAGGCAAGTTGCAAACCATCCGGCTATGCGATTGCATCCGCTTCCTAGGCGTTGGAATAATCAGAACTCAACTAGTAGAGACCATCACCTGAATAACATAATTCATCAGATTAAAACATCAGTTAAATATCACACACGCAAAAGCAATTTGGGAAGAGTTGGAAGAAAATCATATTTAGTAAAGAAGTAACGAAATCCATACCACACAGCCAGACCCCTCGTTCCCCTCTCTCGTGAACAGTAGAGAGAGGCGGGAGCTCTGGTGGTTCAGCAGTTCTTCGCTGCTGTAGTGCTTTGAGTTGAGTACGTTCTGTATGAGTTTGTGTATGTACTTTGGGTCTGTATCCTTTGATTATACGCAGGTTTGTACTTCAAAAGAAAATCATATTTAGTACAATACTGCTCATGTTTCTTGCGGTTGTCCTAGTCTCGCTTCATGGCGCGATGCGGAGGTCCTCCTTCGGAGGTCTGGGCTGGGCTTGAATTGGATTTCGTCGGCGTCTCCTCTGGTAGCAGTTCACCCGCGGCAGTGGCAGCAGTGGCGATGGCGCAGAGGCTCTTCGACAACCTGCGCTACAAGAAGGTCTTACAGGGCCGGCGCCGGCGTGGGAGTCGCACGCACAGAGGAACTTGAAGGAAGACGGCAGAAGGAGGCCATGGTCGCCTAGGCTCACCGTCCGCCGCCGGGATCGCATCAGCGTGGGTTTTCTAAAAAACGAAATAATAGTACCTGAGTGGAGGCGTGGTGGACGGGCGCCGGGGGTGTTTGTGTAAAAAACATGCAGGCTAAGCTAGCTCGTCAGATTAGATTGTTCGGCTGGAAACGCACGGATACACGGATACACGCGAAGGTCGGATGCACAGGATACGTCGCCATGTAATTGTATCATGTACTCTACCCCCATATAATACAAAGCCACCCAGCTTGCTGATATCTTCAACAAGCCATTAATTACCTAGGCGTAGGTCGGCCTATAGCGCCTTTTTTTAGGTCCCCTCCCACACCATCAGATCATCATCCGACGTCTCAGAATCACTGCAGCATGTTTTTACAGTATAGCCCCTGATTTATAGAAATCAACCCGCACTACACAACAGGCCAACTTAAAACGAAGGGGTATTCCGTGTCGCCCCCGACCTTTTCTATATTTACTATTAAAATGCCACCATGGTCAATTGCTTTGAGTATTGAACCAAATTTATGAGTATTGCCACAAATTTCTCGTTCTGTGTACAACAAAATTGTCGTATCGCAACAAATTTTCATAACCTTTCGAAAATCATAATGTTTGTAAGCGTGGTGTAACAAAAATTGTTTTTGCTTTAGATTGCTTTGCAACAGAAACCACTAACAATGTCAACAAAAATCAGTATCTATCACAACAAAAAACATTTATTTGCATCAATTAACAGGTCGTTGAGCCACATTTTTTTTACGGATTTGTTTGCAACAAAAATTTCCACATATATATACAAAATTAATCGTCGATGACAACAAAAAAATATTTGCAACATTTGGAAAAATACGTACAGCAACATTCAAAGAAAACACACAAACTTGAAGCAAAAACCTGGTATCGTTGCAATATCTAGTATGAGATTTTGGAACAAAAGGAATACGATTTTGTTACAATTTAGAACCACATATGTAAAAAATATAAAATGAGGAGAAATACAAACGTATAGTAAATTACTCAAAAAATTGCAACATCTCTCCTGTGCTTTTTCAACAAAACTTGTACCCCTTTAGTACAAATTTCACAGACTTAAGCAACATTGAAATCTTTAAGTTTATGTTGATAGGGACGTTGCAGGCATACCCGTATGATGACATTGTGAACTAGAGAATACGAGAATGAACTGGACTGAATGAACGATGACAATATTTGTATGAAGCATGTATTTTTCTAACCAACACCAAACAACAGCACGGCAGCTAGCACTCTACGGGCGCTAGCAGGTACCGACCTGCGCGAGGGCGCGTTAGGTCCCCCTACCCGAAACGTTTTCCTTAATTACCACTGCCGTTGTTCCAGGCGTGCAAGAGCAATCTCAAGTTCTCAACTTGTCTAGCCTAGTTGAGATTGAGGGATGGTGATAAACTGAAAAGATATGTACCTATATGTAATTTGATCATGTCCTGTACCCCCATATAATACAAAGCCACCCCACTGTGAGAGGTGTGTGCAATACCCTACCAATACACGTTTTCACTCCCAAAATTGATTAAAAGTTGATCCCAAAATTCATGAAGGCCTGTGCATATCCGAGAACCGCTAATTGCTCCTCTGTCCTATTTCTACCATGGGCCAACATCTTGGCCCCCCACATCCAATAATTTTAGCCGGCTTGTTTGACTGGCCATTCTTGCATCAGATAACATATGTGAGCATGTCTTTACTAGGTATGTTCGTGGAACTGTCCCAGGATCTCGAGAACATTACAGTCTAAAGTTTGAGTACAGGAGGTATGAAGCGTTAAGTGGCATACCAAGTAATTGCCAAATGTTTGCTTCAGATGGCAGGTAGCTTGATCGATGTACACGAAGGAAAACTGTAATACGGCTCGCACGTTGATATTTGATGAAAATATGCCATTCTTTGGTTTGTTTCGCGGATGTAAGTTAAGCTGGAGGTTGCACTAAAGCTTCATCTAAACCTAAGATTCAACTCAACTATGTTCTTTTGTCTGTTAATTACAGAGAGGCGTGTGCGTGCACTAACACTACACATGTGCCATTGCCTTGATGGAAATTGTGACATTTGAAGTTATGATATTTTACTGGCAAGTACAACTTGGAGCGATCTCCTCTCTCCCCTGTCTCGCCCCCGCGTGGGCGAACAGGGGAACCCTAGCCCCGCCGCCGCTCCTTTCTCCCCCCTCCCCTCACCCTCCCCGCCGCCGTCGGGTCGGGCCCCTACCTGTGCGGGCCGGCACCGGCGGCGGCGGTATGTCTTCCCCCACGCGTGTGGGCTGGCGGCGCGGCGCGCAGCTCCTCGCGGCGGCGTCTTCTCGTCCGGCTTCGGTCCGGCTAACGCCGGGCGTCCATGGTGGCGGTGGTGCGGCCGTTTGGTCGCAGGGAGGCGTGGTGGCCTGGGCGCGGCTGGTTGGTCGCCGGCGTGCGACCGGCTGTCGTTCCCGTCTCGGATCTGGGCCTTAGCGGGCTCCATCTGGGCTGAGGCGGGCCATCCAGGCGTGGAGGCGTCTCTCCCGGTGGACGGATAGCATGTGCCTTTGCTCGGGAAGGCGGCGTCGGTGGTGCCCTGGCTGCAGTGCGGCGGCGGGCTTTGCGGGCCCTTTTGGGCTCGGCCGGGCCACGCGGGCCTGGTTTGCTCGGCTGCTGCATCCGGTCGGCTACTGCCTTCCGGCGGTGGAGGCAGATCCCTCCCGCGTACCACCGTACCGCTGACACTTGCACGGCTATCTCTGCTCGGCTCTACCGGCCCCGCGACATGGGCTGCGGGGCGACGACGGAGATGATTACAAGATCACGGTGGCGCATGCTAGTGGGCGGCAGGATTGGTGGAGCCATACGGAGCATACGAGGGTGTGGTCTGTTAGAGGTCGGGCGTAATGCATGTCGAGCCTCGACACTGACGCGGTGACGCCTACGGGTGTCACCATCCTTCTTGAAGGGCGTCAAGTACCTCTTGCCGACCCCTCAGCGTACCGGGGGAAACCCTAGAGCACACTCCGGGGGAAACCCTTGGAATTGCTCGAGCAGCAGCGTCGTCATCGTCGCCCCCTTCTTGGAGGTGCTGCTTGGTCGGAGTGCTTCGGATGGCTAGGAGCGTGGTGGATTTTCTTCGGAGGGCGCAGCGGTTGCGAGTCATTTCTGTTTTCGGCGAACCGCCGATGTCGGCGTTATTTTCTCTTCTTTGTTCTTTTTTCTTTCTTTTGGGCAGGATTGTGCTGTTTGCCCCAGCATTGGCCTTGCGGTTGTTTCGGTTGGTTGCTATAATTATATAGCGGGGCGTAAGACTGTTTCGAGAGAAATTGTGACATTTTCGACTTGATATAAGATCCGGATCATGGTAAGTGCATGCTGGTTTCTGGTACTCTACATGATAAATCTCGATAAGGACGGGTGCAACTAAGGAAAAAGTAAAACTATTCTGCACAATTATTGTACTATCATAAGTTTCATTCAACTAGATGGAGAAAAGGAAAGTAATCTTACGTTGATTACATTTTGCTTTTGGCAGATGATCGCTACTTTGTTCCCTTGATGCTTGCTTCCACATGACTTTTGCAACTACCAGTGCTGCTCAACTATGAAGTTCTAGGTAGATTCATATTAGAGAGGTGTGGAACCGTGGAACAGATGCCACATTTGTATCCTAGAGAAAGTTTTTTTTATTGAGAATCTAGAGAAAGAATAATTAGACTGTTCTATGGGGCACAAACTCACTATATTGAATTATGATGGGCCTCAAATTTTCAAAACTTGAATGATAGTAATGGGCCTCCTTGCTAGATTCTTTCTTGCAGCAACCATACTGGTAAATCCTATCACCTACTAGCACGTCAACGTATTCTCACAAAAAAAGAACTAGCGGCGTCAACTGGTAGCGCCGCCTGAAGCGCTTTTGTGATGCCAGCCCATTCTGGCGCCTTTTTCCTTTTTCTTCTTCTCTGTTTCTATTTCTTTTTCTGTTTCTTTTTTCCTTCTTATTATTTATTTTTTCACTTATTATGATTTTTATTTAAATTACTAATGCTAAGAATTTGAAGATGTTAAGTTTTGAAAAGTGTTCAGATTTTAAAACATTCAAATTCGAAAATATTTAGATTTCAAATTTTAATATTTGAATATTTTTTGAAATTTGAAAATCTTTATATTTTTGGAAAATGTCCAATTTTTAAGATGTTCATATTTCAGAATATCTTTGAAATTAAAAACATTTTAGGACTTTAAATTGTTCACAATTGTAAAACGTTCTTTTATTTTGTTTTCCATTAAAATATAAAACTACATTTGTTTTAAAAAAAATACCAATTAAATGGAAACATCATTAGAGCCTTTAGTGGCGGAAACATCGTGCGCTGTTTCGAAGCAGTATATAAGAGGTCCCAACATGGACTAGCGTATTGCAGTATTAACACGGACACTAACCACTGGTTAATTCTCAACAAAAACCATCCCCTGTGCAACAAAATTATTCTTGTCCCCATCCATCGGGTTAGAAAATAGCAAATGAATATCCATCTCCGTCTTAGCCAACAATCTTGAATACTAAAAAAAATGGACAACACTTAACTAGCGTGGGGGTGGAGAGCGACGACATCATGTGTGAGGATCGTGCCGGCGTGCGGGGCCGTGGAAGGGGAGAGTAGGGTTTGGAAGGGAGGTTTTGGGGTCAGGCAACCAGGAATGAGTCACGAGACACGGGAGGGAAATGTTCGGGTGGTGGCCTGGTGGGATCAAGGTTTTTGGTGTATACACATCTCTCTTTTACTCTGCTCCACATGTCATCTTAGCGCATAATCAATGGGTACGAGGTATGGGTAATGGTAACGAAGAACCACCCCTTCTTACCCAACGGGGAGGGTTTTGACTTTGATAACATCCACACGGGGAGGAAATTCAAACCAAAACCACCCCTTTAATATGTGAATTAACCACCCGGGATTGGGAAATGGGGCCCCATTGTCATATTTAACTAGAAACATACCCGCGCGTTGCGGCGGGAATCCTTTAATGTTTTTACTATGCAAATAAAAGATATAATACTACGGATATGCATTTGTTTAAAAATAGTACAACATATCACAATTGTCGAAAGGATATATTATTTGGCGTGATTTTTTTGTATTTGATGATAAAAATACATGACGTGGAAAATTGGATGTGAAAAGTAAATGACATGGATATGTTGCATGAAAGAAAATATTGGCTTTAATGAATTAGTGGGATGACATGGACATTTGGTTGGCTAAAAAATGGATGATGTGGATAGCTTGCATCTCGAGATAGAAAATAATTAATGCACTTCGTGGGGTTTTGCTTTATAAGAGGTATAGATTGGGGGCACTCCTATACACAGCTTAAAGTGGCATGTCCCCCTTGTGCGGCCCCGAAGAATAATTTATTGGGCTGCGCTATTGCAGCCCTTAACATGAGAGTTTTTTCTCACTTTTTTTGTAAAAAATGTTGTCAATAAACTAATAAATAAAAAATACCAGATTTAAACTAAAATTATAAATTAATGTAATAGTGGACAAAGTAGTTTTTAAACATGTAAACGTTTTCTGAACCCTCTACATCATTTCTTCAAACTGGCGGGCATTTTTGGAATCGCTTATGTCCTACACACTCTTTCTAGAAGGGGCAAGATCTAATTTCCAAGGTTAAAAATTAGGGCGCGCTTAGAGCTAACTAAATCTCAGTCACCTTAGGACACCTCCTAATTTCAGTTGCAACTCACATGCACACGAATTATGATGCAAACCCAATGATTAATTAGGGAGTTGCAACCTTCTGCAAATGGTAAAATAAAATTAGTTGCACTATTTGTATGCGTTGCTACACAATTGCACTATTCGTAAAGTAACTCATATGTGTTTGTACACGAGTGCACAAGATTTCAAAAGAGGAGTAACCGAATTCAGACGCTTACAACGGAAATCAAGTTCCCTTTCTCTCGTATTGCTGTTCATTTTCTATGTAAGCCAAACTATGTTCGTATATGGTCGCCAGTTCAGGTGGGCAATCACCGGACGCAGGGGGGGGGGGGGGGGGGGGGGTTACGTTTGGTATTTACAATATCAGATAAACGTCACTAGATACATTATGGAATTTTATTTTATACTTTTTTTATTTCATAATGTACCAAACTTTACATGCTAAACCCTATAATTTTTATGAAGTTTCTGAAACTTAAAATTGTTTGACTTAACACGAAACTAGAAGTACACTTGCTAGTTCATGGGTTATAACTGTCTTCCCGACATGAATCAGATCTGAAAGTGACTCTGGTATTTCAAATGAACTAATAGAGTTGGGACTCTCCTAGCGAACAGTTGCCCTTTTTCGTGTTGCTGTTTGTGTTCTGCATGAAAGCCAATCTATGTTCGTATGTGGTGACCTTTCATGTATGGCGTACGTATACACAAGTGACACATATACAACAACGGTGGCGATAAACTATCATGCATGACGTTTCATCATTTACTTATGTGGATGTCAACCCACAAAGGCAAATTCAACACTAGAGGAAGAGCACGGAAATTTAAGCAACCAAATGTCAAATACACTGTACCTGTAGCTGTACAATGTTCCTTTTTTTTTTGGACAAAACCTGTACAATGTTCCTTACGTGCACACATCAGTGGCTCGCTAGCCTTTGGATCTGTCTTAAGACTCAAGACAGGGACAGCGGTGAGACGGACACGTATGGGGAACTTTGTTGGTTAGGAACTACTCCCTCCCTCGTTTCAAATTAGATTACTTCTATTTAGACAAAAGTGAATGCATCTAGATATGCTATAAGTCCAGATACATTCACTTTTTGATAAAAAGAAGTCATCTAATATGGAACGGAGGGAGTATAACACACCGGTAGTTGAAAAGGAGAGATGCCATGATGCATACCACATGATGGCAACATACCACCACTAGCGTAAGCGATATGATGTGCCGTTCGTTAACGAAAAATATCAGTGTTGATCTTAATTACTTGGCCACACAAATATGATATAGACTGTTGATCACCGTTGAAAATATAGACCGTTCATTCGTAGGCTTGCAGCCAGACAAACTAATACTTTACTACTACCTCCTTTTCAAATTATAAGATGCTATGTAACTCTCAACATGGACTACGCACGTATGGACCAAAATGAATAAATCTACACACTAAAATCATATAGATACCTTACGATTTGTAAATAAAATCTACTTACAAAAGGAGTGAGTACAAATTAAAGAATGTTTGCATGTAAGTCTGTCATATCTCTTTTGCATTTTGAATTGTAGGAAACGCACATCATTCTAAAGAGTTTGTGTAATTTCTCCAGATTCTTATAGAGGAATGACATCCCTAATTTTTCTTCATCGCAAAGTCGAATGGTTACCTCTCGCTTAATCGGATCAACTTCTACTAACTTCCGTTGCTTCAATCACACATGTTCATTATCTCATGCCCACCACAATCCTACATGATCATACTAATAATACTAATAATAATAATAATTATTATTATTATCATCATCATCGTATCATTATTATAATTATTATTATTATTATCATCATCATCATCATCGTATCATTATTATTATTATTATAAAAATGTAGGAATAAGATAATACAATATTGTTGTGTCATGCGCATCAAGTCCGTCATGTTTGTACCAAACATTTTGATATTTTTATAGCAAAAGCAAACTATTCTTGCCAAGGGGCTCTAGTGGATGATTGTTTTTTGAAAATCCATGTACGTTTCAATTCTATATAATAATAATAATAATAATAATAATAATAATAATAATAATACATATCGATCCCATGGAACCATAGTGCTTAACATAAAGATACACTATGCTCACCTTTGTTTGACTTCTACATAAAATACCTATCATCTAATCATGCATTTTCCAACCTTGCCGACTTATTTATTTTTGTACACATTATCATTCTGGTCTTTCCTTCAGCTTCTGTGGTCGATGTTATTTTTTGCTCCACCTTTATCGAGATATCCAGTTGTCCAGATATCTTTTTGTTAGTCTCACTGAAACCTCGCGTCCCTGCCATTTGGTACCACACGACTCTCCTTGATGAGCCGTAGAGATAATGCCTCAATTCACTATAGGAAACCTTGTATACGCCGACGGCCAGGCGCTACGCCAACGGTATTTTATCAGGATCGTCAACGTAGCCCCTAGGCTGGGCGGGCCAACAAACAGACTGTCGGGTCAAATTTAACCCTCGGCGTATCGGGCTACGCCGACGTGGTAGCCCTCGGGTTAGGTATCAGGGCTACGCCAACGGCTTTGCCCTCGGCTTAGCTTTTTTTTTTTATTTTTTCTATTTTTATTTAAAATAAAAAATCATATCTTTAAATCCATGAATCAAAATTTAACAAATAAATATCTAAATTGATTAGAAAAATGATAGGAATCCAAATATGACAATTATATCATATTTGTTGTAATTGGTTCATAATTATTTTATTTTTGGCATTTAGAAAATGAAAAATAATATTTACAAATCCCTTCAGCAAGTTCTATATCAAGATACATCTATTTGTGAAATATTACAACTTTATCACAAACTATGTCGTGGGAGTGGCCAAAACATGGTCATTCGGGTTGAAACTTGCATATGTTTATACACGATAGACCTTTTTGTGAAGGGTTTTTTGAAAAATTTGTCAGAAATCAAGTTTATCATTTTTCATAGAAACTAGTACACATAAAAAGACTCCATGCTAGAGAATATATATTTTTAAGCTTTATCCCACTTTATTTGATATATTTGAAAAAAACAGTCAAAATGGCCACCGCGACTGTTCATCAAAAGAGATAGAATTTTCTAAATGTATCTATGTTTCTGTGATATAACCGTGATATAATCACCAGTTGTGTACCTTAAAATGATTAAAAAAATCTGACCAAACTATGAACCACTTGTAGTTTAAATTTGGATTACTTTCAAAAAATCAACACAAACTCATTTAACTAGACGAAATTTGGTAGAAATCAAGAAAAATCCTAATACTTTGGGATTATCCATCAAATTTGGACTACTCTTTGTAAAAATTAGATGTGCTCCATTTTGCACCATTTTTTTTTACTTTGTTCACAAAATAATTCATTTTTGGCACTTAAAAATGAAAAATGATATTTATAAAAATAATTTGAATAATTATTTCGGTATGATTGTTTCCTATACTACGATACACCTATTTGTAGAATATTAGAATTTTATCACAAACTATGCTATGGGAATGATCATAACATGGTCATTTGGGTTGAAATCATGTTTATCATTTTTCATAGCAGCTAGTACACAAAAAGAACTCCATGGCAGAGGATATCTTTTTTGGAGTTTTATTTCACTTTATTTGATGTATTTGAAAAAATGGTTAAAATGATCTCCATAATTGTTCATCGAAAGAGGTCGAATTTTCTAAATTTATCTTTGTTTCTGTGATATAATCACTTGTTGTGTACCTTAAAATGATTTTAAAAAAAATCCGACCAAACTATCAAACACTTGTAGTTCAAATTTGGATTACATTAAAAAAATCGGCATAAACTCATTTAACTAGGCTAAATTAGGTAGAAATCAAGAAAACTCCTAATACTTTGGGATTATCCATCAAATCTGGGCTACTCTTTGTCAAAAATAGATGGGCTCCATTTTGCACCATATTTTTTGTACTTTTTTCACAAAAAGTCATTTTTGGCACTTAAAAATGAAAAAGATATTTATAAAAATAATTGAAAAATTCCTTTAACATGATTGTTTCCTATACCAAGATACACCTGTTTATGGAATATTATAAATTTATCACAAACTATGCTGTGAGAATGATCATTTGGGTTGAAACCTGTATATGTTTACACATGATAGACCTTTTTGTGAAGAGTTTTTTTGAAAAAATTGGCATAAATCAACTTTATCATTTTCATAGCAACTAGTACACATAAAAGGACTCCATGCCAGAGGATATATTTTTTAAGCTTTATTTCACTTTATTTGATATATTTGAAAAAACTATCAAAATGGCCACCATGATTGTTCATCGAAAGAGATCGAATTTTCTAAATGTATATTTTTCTATGATATGACCACTAGTTTTTTACCTAAAAATGATTCTAAAAAAATCAGAACAAACTATCAAACACTTGTAGTTTAAATTTGGATTAATTTCTAAAAATCGACATTAACTTATTTAACTAGGCGAAATTAGGTAGGAATCAAGAAAACTCCTAATACTTTGAGATTATCCATCAAATTTTGACTACTTTTTGTCAAAATTAGATGGGCTCCATTTTGCACCATATTTTTTGTACTTTGTTCACAATAAATTCATTTTTGGCACTTAAAAATGATATTTATAAAAATAATTTGAAAAATTACTTCGACATGATTGTTTTCTATACCAAGATATACATATATGTGTAATATAAGAACTTTATCACAAACTTATAGATGTTTATAACATTATACACGATAGACCTTTTTGTGAAAAGTTTTTCTGAAACATTTGTCAAAAATTAAGTTTATCATTTTTCATACCAACTAGTACATATAAGAGACTCCATGTCAGAGGATATCTGTTTTTGAGGTTTTAGTTCACTTTATTTTTTTCTTGAAAAAACGGTCAAAATGGCCACCATGACTATTCATCGAAAGGGGTCCAAATTTCTAAACAAAATGTGTATGTTTCTGTGATGCAAAAGATGATATGGATGTCATATTTAAATTCCTCTAATTTTTCTAATTAATTTACACAATTTCTTTGTCAAACTTCGATTCACGGATTTAAAAATATGAATTATTCCATATTAAATGGAAAAGGTGAAAAAGAAAGTAAAATTATTTTTATTGTTACTTATTAAAATATATTATTACATAACCATTGTTGTTTATTCTAATAAATATTTGGAATTCAAACAATCAAAAAGTGTAACATTAGGAAACCATGGTTAACATGATTTATGATATACAACTATCAGTAAGTGGTAACTTGTGACTTGGAAGATAATGTGGAAGGAACTCAAATGTTAAGCGTGCTTGGAGTGGAGCAATTTGAGTATGGGTTTCCGAATACTAAGTTTAACTAAGCGTCAGTACTTTGACCTCAGAATAAGCGTATATGTAAGACATTAAGTGTGTGACTAATTGAACAATTTCGAAATAATAATAAATGTAAAAAAGAAGTTTTTTTTTGGAAAACCTAAGCCAAGGGCTCTATGCAGACGGCTTTGCCGTCGACGTAGCCTACGTCGACGGTTTTTATTACGCCGACGGCAAGATCGATCTAAACCGACAGGGTGGTACACTGACGGTGATACGCCGACAGATAGCCTTTGCCCGACGGCAATCTAGGCTGGGCATACATGGTTTACTGAGTGATTATCAAGGTTCAAAAAAGCGGTAAGCGCTAAGCGAGCGGTGAGGCTCCAGTGAGCTTAACTACTGCTTAAGCGTTTTGTACGGAACCGTACGGACAGGAAATAGGATGCACTTTTAGACATATATAAGCCTAATATATAAGAAACTCTGGCAATTCTAGGCAAAAAGGGGACAAGGGGAACGAGCTGTGGAGGAAGTACGAGTTGTGAAGGAATACATAATGCATGGCGGCCATGATACTCTCGATCTGGACGGAGAGGGGACAAGGGAAACGAGCTGCTGGAGGGAGAGCTTCAATCACGGCGCTAGGGAGAGCTTCAATGGCGGCGCGTGCGTGTCTCTATTCTGAGTGGATTGGTCGATTCGAGTGGAGTCCTCGCCCTAATCTAGAAGGAGGAAGCGTACCTGTGTATCTGATGACAAATTTGGGCCGTCGCCCCTCGCTTAATGGGCCGCTCAGGCCCAAATCTTAGCGTTTGGCTCACTTTACCGCTTTAGCTTACGCTTAAGAGCGCTTTTTTAACGTTGGTGATTATCCATTTTAGATTGATGAAATAAGCAGAACCTATCTATTTATTAACGTTCCAATTTATGTATGGGTACTGTGAACCTCGCTGTGACTACGGCATTCATTGTATGTTGTGTTATTATGATTCAACTTCTTATTGCTTTTAGTCTGTTCGTTCACTGTATATGTTTCCACCTCTATATTATACCTGTTATGCCTATACACCTATTAAACCTCGTTATATACCTATTTCGATGTTTTTGTCTAGGCTGTGTAAATATCAGCATGAACTCAACGTGTGTGTGCAAGAAATATTGCTTATATTCGTGCTGGAGTTATTAACTTTCTTCTTATAAATGTGTATACTACATGCTCATTACGGGCAAAATACTTTTTAATCAACTCAGGCCAAACATAGTGCACCTCCGAGTATTAACTTCTGGGCATGACGGATATTACCATCCTCTTTTGCTTATACATATTGATATAAATTATCTTTTTAATAATCTATATCTATACTACTATTAAAAGAGCAAACTTGTGTTGAGTTGTGTTGATAGTTTAAATCTGAACCGTATAATAATAATCAAGGATCCAGATCACCTACCTTCACTAGTAGAAAACAAGCCTTTGGTGAGGCCACATTTGGCACCGGATTGACTGGAACTGGTACTAAAGGGGTATTAGTACCGGTTCCAGAGGCGAGACAGCCCGGCAGTTATTTGCACCGGTTGCGTTGGACCCTTTAGTACCGGTTGGTAATACAAACCGGTACTAAAGGGTTCATCAGTCGGCTGCAGCGCGCGGTCAGACCCTTTAGTACCGGTTTGTATTACCAACCGGCACTAAAGGTTCGGCCGGCAGCGCCCGGCCCCCACGGCCAGACCCTTTAGTACCGGTTTGTAATACAAACCGGTACTAAAGGTTCGTCCTATATTGCCTTCTTCCACCCGAGGCACAGCTCCATTGCTCTCATTCCAGCTCCATTTTCTTCTCTCTTTGCTCTCCCAAGATCTAGCACTCTTTGATCTCTACAACATTTGTTAAGATTGGTAGCACTTACTTATATAAGGATTAGCAACTTCATCTTCTCTTCCGGCATTTCAACTTTAGCTCATTTTGCTAGTTTAACTTATTTGTTTTTTCTAGTGCAAGCAAGGTGTTTGATGAAATGCCTAAGTTAGGGATTTTATTTGTTTTATAAGCTCAATTTAAAATAAGATTTGTGCCTTTTTATAGTGTCGTCCCCACTTCCTCACCGCCGCCGATCGCCCGCGACGCCCCGTGACCGACACCACCTCGGTGAGCCTCTTTTTTTTTCTTATATTTTTAAAAAATATTAGTTGTATGGTTTAGATGCATAGTTATTACTTGTATATTTTTCTTACTTGATAATTGTTTGTTATATATATAGTGTAATGGTTTTAGATATATTTATATAATGCAGATGAATCGACAATGGATGTACGTTGACCGACGCTCTCCGGAGTTCATTAGTGGCCTACAGGAATTTCTCCGTGCGGCTGAGTTAAACAAGAAGAATGGTTTTATGTTTTGTCCATGCGATGAGTGTCGGAATAAGACGAATTACCCTAGCGCAAGAACCCTAAACTTCCACCTGTTCGGAAAGGCTTCATGCCCAATTATTTTTGTTGGACCAACCACGGAGAAACAGGGGTTATAATGGAGGACAATGAAGAAGATGATGATGACAACTATCCTCTGTTCTCTGAACACGGTGATACTAAAATGGGGGAAGACGAAGCTGAGCATGAGGTCATTGTTGATGATCAGTCTGATGATGATCTTCGTCAGGTTATTCTTGATGAACAGATAATCTGCGGAACTGAAAACGAGTGGTTGAAGTTAGAGCGCATGTTGGAGGACCACAAAAAATTATTGTATCCAACTTGTGAAGATGGCCAGAAAAAGCTGGGTAGCACCCTGGAATTGCTTCAATGGAAGGCAAGGAATGGAGTATCTGACAAGGGATTTGAACAGTTGCTACAAATATTTAAAAAGATGCTTCCAAGGAAAAATGAATTGCCCTCCAGTACGTACGAAGCAAAGAAGATTGTCTGCCCACTAGGATTAGAGGTGCAGAAGATACATGCATGCATCAACGACTGCATCCTCTACCGCGGTGAGAAGTACGAGAATTTGAATGCATGCCCGATATGCGGTGCATTGCGGTATAAGATAAGGCGAGAAGACCCAGGTGATGTTGAGTGCGAGGCCAGCCCCAGGAAGAGGGTTCCTGCAAAGGTGATGTGCTATGCTCCTATAATACCACGGTTGAAACGTTTGTTCCGAAACAAAGAGAATGCCAAGTTGTTGCGATGGCACAAAGAAGACCGTAAGGAAGACGAGATGCTGAGACACCCGGCTGATGGGTCGCAGTGGAGAAAGATTGACAGTGAGTTTCGAGATTTTGCAGCTGACGCAAGGAACTTAAGGTTTGGTCTAAGTACAGATGGCTTGAATCCATTTGGGGAGCAGAGCAGCAGTCATAGCACCTGGCCTGTGACTCTATGTATCTATAATCTTCCTCCTTGGTTGTGCATGAAGAAAAAGTATATCATGATGCCAGTGCTTATCCAAGGCCCGAAGCAACCCGGCAACGACATTGATGTGTATCTGAGGCCATTAGTTGACGAACTTTTATAGTTGTGGTCTGACGAAGGTGTGCGTGTGTGGGATGAGTATAAACAGGAGGAATTTAACCTACGAGCGTTGCTGTTTGTAACCATCAATGATTGGCCTGCTCTTAGTAACATTTCAGGACAATCAAACAAGGGATACAATGCATGCACGCATTGTTTAGATAAGACTGACAGTATATATTTGTGTAACAAGATTGTGTACATGGGGCATCGTCGATTTCTTGGACCCAAGCATCCCTTAAGGAAGAAAGGCAAACATTACAAAGGTGAGGCAGATCATCGGCTGAGGCCTACCCGCCCTTGTAGTTCTGTTATATATGATATGGTTAAGGATTTAAAAGTAATCTTTGGAAAGGGTCCTGGGGGACTACAAGTTCCGAATGACGCAAACAACCACGTACCCATGTGGAAAAAGACATCTATATTTTGGGAGCTGCCCTATTGGATACTGCTAGAAGTTCAATCTGCAATCGACGTGATGCACGTGACAAAGAATATTTGCTGCAACCTGCTTAACTTCTTGGGCGTGTATGGGAAGTCGAAAGAAGGGAAGTCAAAAAAAGGGAAGTCCAAAAAGGGGATGTCAAAAAAAGGGAAGTCAAAAGATACACCGAAAGTAAGGCAGGCCCATCAACGTATGAGCGAAGAGATGCATCGAGACGACAATGGGACAGAGAATGAACCAGCTCCTGCCAGCTACGCTCTTACGAAAGAAGAGAAGAAAATATTTTTTGAATGTCTTCACAGTATGAAGGTTCCATCTGGGTTCTCGTCGAATATAAAGGGAATAATAAACATGACAGAGCTAAAGTTTCAAAATCTGAAGTCTCATGACTGTCACGTGATTATGACACAATTACTTCCGGTTGCATTGAGGGGGCTATTACCGGAAAACGTTCGAGAACCCATTGTGAAGCTATGTGCATTTCTCAATGCAATATCTCAGAAGGTAATCGATCCAGCAAGTCTACCAAGTTTACAGAAGGATGTGGTGCAATGTCTTGTCAGCTTCGAGTTAGTGTTTCCACCATCCTTCTTCAACATTATGACGCACCTCATAGTTCACCTAGTCGAAGAGATTTCCATTCTCGGTCCTGTATTTCTACACAACATGTTCCCCTTTGAGAGGTTCATGGGAGTCTTAAAGAAATACGTTCATAATCGTGCTAGGCCAGAAGGAAGCATGTCCAAGGGCTATGGAACAGAGGAGGTCATTGAGTTTTGTGTGGACTTTATTCCTGATCTTATGCCGATTGGTGTTCCTCAATCGCGCCATGAGGGGAGACTGCGTGGAAAAGGAACGCTAGGAAAGAAAGCAACAACAAGTATGGATGGACATTCTTTCACCCAAGCACACTACACAGTTTTAGCAAATTCCAGATATTGGTGGCTCCGTATATCGTGGAACACATGGATATTTTACGCTCCGAATATCCGGAGCAGACTGACTACTGGATTAAAGGAAAACACGTGGATACTTTTGGCAGTTGGTTGCGTACACATCTCATTAATAACAAAGATGTTGGAGTAGAGCTATACTTGTTGGCCAATTCACCATCTTCGACTATATTGACTTTCGAAGGGTACGAGATAAATGGAAATACATTTTACACGGAAACCCAAGACAAAAAGAGCACTAACCAAAACAGTGGTGTCCGCTTTGATGCAACAAACGACAATGGGACAAAGGACACATATTATGGTTGCATACAGCAGATATGGGAACTTGACTATGGACCTTCTTTTAAGATCCCTTTGTTTAATTGCAAATGGGTCAACCTGTCAGGCGGGGTAGAGATAGACCGACGGTACGGAATGACTACCGTGGATCTCAACAATCTTGGGTACTACACCGAGCCATTCGTCCTAGCCAATGATGTGGCTCAGGTTTTCTATGTCAAGGACATGTCTTCCAGACCGAAAAAAAGAAAAGATAAGCAAGCTGATACATCATACGATGAGCCAAGGCGCCACATAGTTCTTTCAGGGAAAAGAAACATCGTGGGAGTGGAGGACAAGACAGACATGTCAGAAGATTACAATAAGTTTGATAAAATTCCGCCCTTCAAAGTGAGAACTGACCCAACCATCGCTTTAAATGATGAAGATTGTCCATGGCTACGGCGCAGTGAGAAGAAAGGGACACACACGAAGAAAAAATGAACACTAGATAGGGTGGTTGTTCGTGATGTGTAACAATGTATTAAACCTGCATATCAAATGCAATGTTGGGTCCGAATGCTTTGTATTCGGTCGATAGGGATATGATTGTTGATGTGCAATATCCGAATGCTTTGTATCAGAAGAACAAGTGAACTAAAGTATTTTGTAGATGCATGGAACAAAACACACGATTTCACCTGCATACAGCCCAACGGTGGCTCGTGAGTGCCTGCATATCAAATGCACCGTTGGGCGTATGCAGGGAATCCGAATGCTTTGTATTCGGTCGATGAACTGAAGTATTATGTAGATAGAACCGTCCGGTGGCAAGACATCTCTGATGATCTACAACCGTCCGGCAAGACATCTCTGATGATCTGCAATCGTTTGGAACGGTCGCAGATCATCAGAGACGTCTTGCCGCTGGTTGCCCAAAGATGCCTCCGCCGAGGGGAGGGTTCACCTTCAGCCTTCACTGAGTGCTCTCTACTACCCGTGTGCTGACAAAATGAACTACAATGAGTAGACACTGAGTGCTGAACATGTCCGGGAGGGGGGCTATATATAGGGTACGTGTGCTTCTTTAGTCCCGGTTGGTAACAACAACCGGGATCTAACGGCTCACAAGTGCTTGAAAGAAACACACTCCTGATCTAACGGCTCACAAGTGCTTGAAAGAAACACACGATCCGTGTGCTTCTTTAGTCCCGGTTGGTAACAACAACCGGGATCTAACGGCTCAAACAGTTGTAGTTCAAATTTGAATTACTTTCGATAAATCAACATAAACTCATTAAACTATGGGAAATTAGTTAGAAATCAAGGAAAAACCTAATACTTGGGGATTATCCATCATATGTGTACTAGTTTCCATGAAAATTAAATGGGTCCCATTTTGCATCATATTTTTGGTACTTTGTTCACAAAAAAAGTCATTTTTTGCACTTAAAAAATGGAAAATAATACTTATGGAACTAATTTTAAGATTTCCTTTGGCAAGGTTGTTTCTTATACCAAGATACATCTATTTGTGGGATATGAGATATTTATCACAAACTATGCCGTGGAAATGACCATAACTTGGTCATTTGTCTTGAAACTTCTAGATGTTCATACATGATAGACCTTTTTGTGAAGACTTTTTTTGCAAATTTTGTCAAAAATCAAGTTTATCATTTTTCATAGCAACTAGTACACATATAAGGAGCCCATGCCAAAGGAACTCATTTTTTGAGATGTTTATCAATTTATTTCATTTTTTCCTTAAAAGCGATCAAAACGGTCGCGATGACTATTCATCGAAAGAGGTAATATTTTCTAGAATTATCAGTGTTTCTGTGATATAACCACTAGTTGTGTACCTCAAAATGATTTTTCCAAAAATTTCAGAACAAACTATCAAACAGTTGTAGTTCAAATTTGAATTACTTTCGATAAATCAACATAAACTCATTAAACTATGGGAAATTAGTTAGATATCAAGGAAAAACCTAATACTTGGGGATTATCCATCATATGTGTACTAGTTTCCATGAAAATTAAATGGGTCCCATTTTGCATCATATTTTTGGTACTTTGTTCACAAAAAAAGTCATTTTTTGCACTTAAAAAATGGAAAATAATACTTATGGAACTAATTTTAAGATTTCCTTTGGCAAGGTTGTTTCTTATACCAAGATACATCTATTTGTGGGATATGAGATATTTATCACAAACTATGCCGTGGAAATGACCATAACTTGGTCATTTGTCTTGAAACTTCTAGATGTTCATACATGATAGACCTTTTTGTGAAGACTTTTTTTGCAAATTTTGTCAAAAATCAAGTTTATCATTTTTCATAGCAACTAGTACACATATAAGGAGCCCATGCCAAAGGAACTCATTTTTTGAGATGTTTATCAATTTATTTCATTTTTTCCTTAAAAGCGATCAAAACGGTCGCGATGACTATTCATCGAAAGAGGTAATATTTTCTAGAATTATCAGTGTTTCTGTGATATAACCACTAGTTGTGTACCTCAAAATGATTTTTCCAAAAATTTCAGAACAAACTATCAAACAGTTGTAGTTCAAATTTGAATTACTTTCGATAAATCAACATAAACTCATTAAACTATGGGAAATTAGTTAGAAATCAAGGAAAAACCTAATACTTGGGGATTATCCATCATATGTGTACTAGTTTCCATGAAAATTAAATGGGTCCCATTTTGCATCACCTTTTTGGTACTTTGTTCACAAAAAAAGTCATTTTTTGCACTTAAAAAATGGAAAATAATACTTATGGAACTAATTTTAAGATTTCCTTTGGCAAGGTTGTTTCTTATACCAAGATACATCTATTTGTGGGATATGAGATATTTATCACAAACTATGCCGTGGAAATGACCATAACTTGGTCATTTGTCTTGAAACTTCTAGATGTTCATACATGATAGACCTTTTTGTGAAGACTTTTTTTGCAAATTTTGTCAAAAATCAAGTTTATCATTTTTCATAGCAACTAGTACACATATAAGGAGCCCATGCCAAAGGAACTCATTTTTTGAGATGTTTATCAATTTATTTCATTTTTTCCTTAAAAGCGATCAAAACGGTCGCGATGACTATTCATCGAAAGAGGTAATATTTTCTAGAATTATCAGTGTTTCTGTGATATAACCACTAGTTGTGTACCTCAAAATGATTTTTCCAAAAATTTCAGAACAAACTATCAAACAGTTGTAGTTCAAATTTGAATTACTTTCGATAAATCAACATAAACTCATTAAACTATGGGAAATTAGTTAGAAATCAAGGAAAAACCTAATACTTGGGGATTATCCATCATATGTGTACTAGTTTCCATGAAAATTAAATGGGTCCCATTTTGCATCACCTTTTTGGTACTTTGTTCACAAAAAAAGTCATTTTTTGCACTTAAAAAATGGAAAATAATACTTATGGAATTAATTTTAAGATTTCCTTTGGCAAGGTTGTTTCTTATACATAGAAATAAAAGAAACAGAAACTAGAGAAAAAACAAAATTGAAAACAAATAGATATAAAGGAAAACAGAAAACATAAGAAAATATAAGAAAACAGAACAAAAAACAAACAAAATTCAATTCAAAACCCTTTAGTACCGGTTTGTAAATACAACCGGTGCTAAAGGGGTTGGCTTGGCGCGCAACCGTTTGGTGTCCGAAAAAATCGACCTTTAGCACCGGTTGTTGTTACCAACCGGTGCTAAAGGGTCTTTAGCACCGGTTGGTAACAGAAACCGGTGCTAAAGCTCGGTTTCGGACAGTTAACACAGGGGAACCGCCTCAAATCGGCTAAGTGTCGCGATTCATCTTCGTCCCTCGAGCTCTCCGGCGAAGCCCTGCCCGCCGCCACCGTCGTCGGCCCTCCGCACCGGCGCCGCGTTCCTGCCTGCTCCGGCCCCGCTCCGGCCTGCCTCCCTTCCCGCTCGCCGGCCCTCCGCACCGCCGCCATCGTCGATCGGCCTCCCGCGCGCACGCCCTCGGCCTCTCCCTCTTCCCGCTCCAGCCATCGCCTCCGCCATCGTCGGCAGCCTCCCTCTTCCTGCTCCGGCCTCCCGCGCGCCCTCCTCCCTCTTCCTGCTCCGGCCGCCTCGCGACCTCCCCGCTCCGGCCACCCAGCGCCACCGCACCTCCACCGCCATCGTCGGCCCTCTCCTCCTCCAAGGTTTTTTATTATTATTATTACTAATGTTTAGCTAGCTAATGTTTAGGTTATTATTAGTAATGTAAATTTTTACCAATGTTTAGCAAAATTAATTAGTACTGTCTAGATTAATTAGCTAGATTAATGTGTTTAGCAAATGTGTAGCAAATTTAGAAAATGTGTAGCAAATGTGTAGGAAATTTAGCAAATGTGTTTAGCAAATTTAGCAAATGTGTAGCAAATGTGTTTAGCAATTTTTTAGCAAATTTAGTTGCAATATATAGAATTAGTGTAGCAAATTTAGAAATTTAGCAAAGTTGGATTTTTTGGCAAACAATGTTAAAATTTGTGTTAGGAAAACAATGTTAGTTAATACTTCATATTTCGTTCATATTTTTGCAAAGTAAGCAAATTTTTGTTAAATTTAGTTGCAATGTTAGAATTTAGCACTATGTTGGAATTTTATACAATGTCTTTGAATTTTACAATGTTTTATACAATGTCTTGGAATTTTAAGAGTTAATGTAAAGATTCATAGTTTCGAGATGGACGGGACTATGGATGTCCGGGACTGGGCTCCGCCGGGTTGGCACTGGGAGGTGCCACCTTCCGGTGTGCGCAGATTGGTGAGGAATGAGGGAACCATCGTCGACCCGGACCTTCTTTGGTGGCGGTCACGTGGGCCACGACGGGTATAGAGGGTGCCGGCCCCCGAGGAGTTGGTACGTCGTCGTGTCAGGGCGGAGGACGAGCACGTCCGTCGGTACATGGTCGCGTTGGACGTCTTTCCGTCCAACACTTGGCAGCATCTTCAGGGATCTCACATTAGTTATGATCCTGTTTGGGTTCCTTCACTTTGGGTTTTCACCGCCCGCGGCATGTTTCCGGCAGTTCGACATCCATTTTGATAAGCGTGATGTATTATTGATGCGATATATATTATTATGACTTGTAACGCCCCAAATCGGCTAAGTCCTTCACTATTTTGTGTTAGTAAAACAACTATTGTATCAATTTTTGCAAAGTTAGCAAATTTTGTAAATCAACTATTAGAAATTTAGCAAAGTTGGAAATTTAGCAAATTTTTGTTCCAATTTAGTTATATAAGAAATATTTGTTCCAACTTATGTGTACAAGAAATATTTGTTCCAACTTATGCGTATAAGAAATATTTGTATCAACTTTAATTGTAACCTTGATTCAAATTTAAATTTGAAGTGACATTGAGCTATGGACAACAACCCCTTCATCCGAAACGAGGACATTGAAGAGCAAATGGCAGCAATAATATATGAGAAGAGTCTTGGAGTAAATTCCGATGGAGAAGATTCTGATGATGAACAAGAGGATGATTTCAGCTCAAGATGTCTGAACGACTCCGGTGAGGGACTTGAGCTAGAAATAATAGACGACGATCAAGTGCCCGCGGAAAACTCCGGCCAGGTATATATATATATTAAGTCTTGTTGATGCATAAATTGATTTATATTGCACCTACTAACAAAACATTTTTCTTTTAGGCCTCCGGATCTAAAAAGAAGCCGACAAACCCTACACGAGGCCCGGCCAAAAGGTTGAAGCTAGAAGATGGTGCAAAGCTGTCGATCGTTGAAGTAGGCGATGATGGCAAACCGCTGAAACCAGAAAACACCTGCCGCAAATATGTAGCTCAATGCGGAGCGATTGTTAGGGACATTATCCCGATCACCCTTGCAGAATGGAATGAGCCAAAGAAAGCGAACGTTGGCGCAAGTTATGTCGACGACAGACTTAAGCAAACACTTTGGGACTCAATCTTGAGTGATTTCAGCCTACCGGAAGGTCTCCCAGAGAAGAAGCTGCAGAAAGTCAGGGAGTGGACTCTTAAGAAGATGGCCACACAATTCAACAGCTGGAAGAAAAAATTGTGGAAAAAATATGAGAAAAAGACTCCAGAATTCAAGGGCTCTCTACTGAAGATAAAAGATGATTGGCCTGCATTTGTAGCTTATAAGAAATCAGCCGTCGCTCTGGCCCGATCCGAGAGAAATAAGGAGAATGCTAAGAAGAAGAAATACCACCATACTTTGGGGTCAGGTGGCTACAAGACTGCCTTGCCTAAGTGGGAATCCTTTGAAAACGAACTGCGTCTAAAAGGGATCACTCCACAGACAGATGACTGGCCCGAGAGGTCCAAGTACTGGTTGTTCGCGCATGGAGCAGTGTTGGACCCAGAGACAGGGCGAATTGTTGCAAAAGGAAAATGGAAGAAAAGAATTACACGAGTTGTAAAAAAGCTAGAGAAGGCAATAGCGGCCGTCCGAGCGGGAACATTTGTTCCCAATAGAGAGGACGACGAGCTGACACTCGCCCTCGGGAATCCTGAACACTGGGGACGATGTCGAGGTAGAGGAGGCGACGTTGGTTTCCTTCACGGGTTTCCCGCGGACGTTGCAACTTATAAAAGCCGTTCCAGAAGTAAGAAGAAGGAGGCGGACCGGTTATCACAATTAGAACGCCAGGTCCACACATGGGAGGCCCAGGTGAAGCGGCAGCAGGAGCAACTGGACTCAATTACCCAGCAAAGGGAATCTCGGATGGTGCTACAAGATCTTCCAGTCGATGTCACCCTATCTCAGCGGAAAAGCAGCGTGGGTTCCACGCAGCTAGAAAATCCTGCAGTTGATGAACCGGCGGCTCACTACCCCGTGGATGATATCACGGAGAAGACAAATTGTGAGTTACATGTGCCAATGAAGAACATCAGTTATCCGGTGGCGAAAGGATATGCTTTACAACATCAACCTGGAGCAACCTTCCATTTTGGTCAGATTCCAGCTGGATATGCTCGTGTCGGGGTCACAAAAGTTATGCCGGGATTCCACTCAATGGAACTTGACATTCCGGGAAATGATGACGAGAAGACTTTGGGAGAAGTCGAGCATGGTATCGTCCTATGGAAGAAGAAATACATCATCTTTACAGACTCTACGCCAAGGCCACCGACTCCTCCGGGTAGAAATTTATCACCTAAAAGTCCACCCGCCTTCCGCGATGATTGGGTGCCCACCGCAAGTCCATCGCCCGCGCCGTCCCGTCAGCCGACTGATGCGCCCACTAGTCATGTGACAAAGCGGAGTTTGTTCAGGAAAGACAGGTCCCCTGTCATTAAACGTGCAAAGAAAACGCATAAATTGAAGTCTCCTGAGAAGTTAGCGCCTGAGAAACCGGCTTGCGAGATGACTATGGAGGAAATAACGGTGAGCTTAAATGCCGATGCGGCAACCTTTTTTGAACGGCGAAAAGAGGAAAAACATGCCGCATCACAGGATCCCTTAAAGGAACTTCTGAAGACTATACCAATTGAGGTAAAAGATCGCACCATTGACAACTTATATAACCCTCCACCGGCGCCGTTTACAGACTATGAGCGAGGTATTAACAAGGTACATAGCTCGCAGATGGAGGAAGAGGAGGAGCGACGGAAACAAAAGAAATGCGGGAAACAAGTTGCCCAGCTCGGGGAACAAGAAGTACAATCGATGGCCCCGCTCATTGTGTCGTCTCGGGCTCCTCAGGAAATCGAGCCTGGAGAATTAGTGGTATACCGTGCAGACAGAGAGTACGAGACTCTTGAGATAGCATATCAATATACTCTTGGGCTGCCTCTGGTGACAAACCCCAGTGCTCTAACAACACAGTTATGGAGATTGCATAACTGGTACATGGACATCTCAAAAGATGGGACTTTCTATTTCATGGCGGGAGTTAAGGATGAGCACTACTTCCAAGAATATGCTGTACATGTTGAGTTCTCTGAACTTTTTCAGATGTACAATCAACGTGCTCTCGACAAATCTATCATCAGCTGCTATTGTCTGTAAGTAATTTATTTGTGTATTTTCGTTATTTAGTTAAGCTCGTTCATTGCCAGTAATTATCCTCACATCATTCTTTTGTACGCTATTATATATGCAGAATGAAGATTCGTGAATGCAGACAGCTCAAAATCTGGGACATTGGGTTCATTGACCCGGATAAAGTTCATGTCCAAACTTTAGAAAATCAACCGGACGCCATAGAGGACGTTCTACTGAATTTCTTTAAGCGACAAAGTACCAAGAAAGAAATACTTTTTCCCTACAACTTCAAGTGAGTGTTAATGTCTTGTACACATTATTTTTTGCTTTCCCGATATTAAGTGCAATTGATGAGTTCTGAATTACGTGCGCAGTTACCACTTCATTCTCCTGATCATTAAACTCGACGATGGAGAAGTTGAAATCTGGGACTCAAAAAAAACAAATCCAGATGCATACAAAAGCGTGCGTATAATGCTCAAGAGGTAATTTCAATCGCACTAGGCCTCTATTTCGTTCATTTACTTGATATCAAAAGTAAGTAATAACTCCTCAATTCATATTCTTTTTGGGCAGGGTTTGGAAAAAGTTCACCGAGCAAGAACCCGGTGAATGGAAAGATAAGCTGGAGTTCAAAGCTAACAAAGTAAGTAATAGTACTTAACTAGGTCCGTGTATCGTTCTAATTCTCTTTATTATTATTTGATTAAATCATATTGTTGTATAGTGGTGTCTGCAACAACCAGATGGGACAGATTTATGTGGATACTACGTTTGTGAGTTCATTCACATGAGAGTCAATGAGAGAGTCAATAGTCAAAGAAACATAGAGGTACGCAAAAATCATTCACAACTTTATTTTTCTACTATCACTTGTGTTTAGTTTCAATCATAACTAATTTGATCTCCTCCTTTTAAAGATCGCAAGGAAGCGGAACCAACTCCTACCAACGAACCGCGTTAAAGCAATTGCGGAGGAATTGGCGGGATTTTTCCTTACGCATGTCATAAATCCATCCGGTGAATTTCACTATGTGGAAAAATAGACTCCCTCCATGTAATAGCAGTGATATCTCCGTGAAAAAAGTACTTTAATTATATGTAATTATGGGTACTTCATTTATATGTGTAGTGAGTACAATTATATGTGTACGTAGTGAGTACAATTTATATGTGTAATGGGTACTTCATACGTGATCTCCTCCGAAACCCTGAAAAATAAGCGAAAAGGAAAAAAACAGAAACCCTAAACCCCTAAAAATAAGCGCAAAAGAAAAAACAGAAACCCTGAAAAATAAGTGGAAGAAAAAAAAAAGGAACTATTAATACCGGTTGGTATTACCAACCGGTACAAAAGGTCCTGCCTTTAGCACCGGTTGGTATTACCAACCGGTACAAAAGGTCCTTCGCCTGCGCGTGCTCAGCCGTGCCCACGTGGAGGCCTTTAGCACCGGTTTCATAGGGTTCCGGTGCTAAAGGGGGTACCCCTTTAGTCCCGACCTTTTAGCACCGGTTGCACAACCGGTGCTAAAAGCCCTTTAAAACCGGTGACAATGCCCCTTTCTCTACTAGTGCTTCTTGTTTTCATAGTAATTACAAGGTGTTGCCATTACCAAACAAAAATGTTTCGTTAAGAAATAGACCTATACTTGTATATATGGATTTCCGATCAATCCGTCACCGGACTCGCCCATGCATCGCCGCGACGGGTTTGTTCCAGGGACGGAGGAAGGGGGGGAGGGGCAGGGGCTTAGCCACCCCGAACAATTTGATTTCCTTTCTAAAATTCCTTATTTTCATGCTTAAAATTAGCAGTTATCAGCCCGAACTGGTTCTTGCATTAATCTTTCTTCAAAGAAACGCGTTCTTGCTTGAGCCAGCGCGATGAATTGGGCGGTTCTTACCTCAGCAAATAACCCGAGAGGGTATCCGGGTTGCGCGCAGAGCGTCGCAACTGTGATGACCGGTGGGGTCTCGTCAACGATCGTCCCCTCCAAGAGGACCTTGCCTTTGTCGGCCTCCATGGCTTTGCTTCAGCGCGGAGGATCGCTTGAGTGAAGGGGGTTGTGTTGTGGGGTTGGAAGAGTGAATTGTTGTTGGTTTCTCTTTCCCGGGCTTCGCTGAAGAGGGAGGCGGTGGGGTTGATCAGAAAGAAGAGGGAGGCCTCCGATTGCGTGGGGGGAGCGTCTGTATTCTTGTTCTGAATTTCTGATAGTTTCAGTCTGGTTTCCGAAGGCGGGGGGAGAGAAGAAGTTTAAAGTAGGAGCTGGGGTGCTTTGAGATTCGGGACCGGGACGGAAGGAGCCAAAGAGGGGAGGAAGGGAAGGAGGAGACGGCGCTGCGGGGATTTGGGGGCGGGGGGACCGCGGCGCCGGCGGCGCGGCTAAATGTACGTCCCCCAATTCCTTAAATAAATGCAACACCGGCTGGCTTTGGATTCCTCTGATTTAGTTTCGCAAAAGGGATTTCTTTGACCCCCCCCCCCCCCCCCCCCCCCCCCCCCCCCCGAAAAATGTTGTAGATCGCCGTCACCGGCGGTGTGTGTACTAACACTCCGCCGCGCCCCATACCCACGGAGGCGCCGCCGCCACGCCACCGGAGTGGACGGGGGGGGGGGGGGGGGGGGGGGGGGGGGGGGTTGCGCCGCGGCTGACGGAGCACTTCGGGTGGTGGGGTTTGGGAGCCCGAAGGTTCGACCCCATGTCAGATTTTTTTTTTGAAACGAGGCAAAAAGTTTTGCCTTTTATATTGCTACAGGAGAAGCAAACATGACACGGCCGAGGCCAAAAAGAAAAAAAGTCATACATGGTAGGGCGTGCTAGACGAAGGATCTCATCCTACACCGTCTATTCTCTCAGAAAGATATATCGTCATATCTTTAAAACTCTACCGCGCGGCGACCCCATGTCAGAATTCAGTGAGGTGCTTATTTGTGAGCCGATTACAGCACGTCCTGGAAGTCACTCGGCATCTCTGACCGCCTCGCTTCCGCCTTGCAGGGCACTGGGCTCGCAAGGCCCTCGTTGGTGCAGCTACCTATTGTAGCAATTCACCTCTGCTGGCCGCGGCACCGTGCGTGCTCGACGAAATGCCAGAGCCATGTCTTATATTTCTTCGGCGTCAGATGTTTACTTGGTAGACTGAACCTCTATAAGTGTTCTGTTCTAGAATCCTTCCGTCCACTCTCTGTCCATTGGAAGTAGCAGTGCCATTTCTAGTGCATATCTGAACTCATATGCGATGTTAGTTGCCGTTCACCCCTCCTGCACCATATGCTTAAAGTATAAGCAGTGGTTAGTTAGATAAGTAGTTGGGCAAGAGAAATTTCAGAATCTCAAAAAGAGAAAATTCAGGTGTCATATTTCCTTCCAGGGTCACTGTAGGATTAAAGCGCCACAATCGAATTAATTGCCTGTATTTCTCCTTTAAGTCTGCGTGTCGTGCTAACTTGCTGGGACTGCTGTACTAGTAGCACTAGAGTTCCATTATTAATTTTCCTTTGCTCTTGCTAGAGCACGTTGTTACAACAGATTCATACTTATATGAAGTGTCAACTGCTGCAATGCAGGCAGCTTGTATACCACATGTTCTTTCGACGAACGATGTAAATGTTGCGGCGGAGACTGGCAGTGTCAAAACACATGGTTACCTGGTTCCACTGATCGAAAAACTTTGCTCCAAATCTTCCTCCACAGGAGATGGTAATCCTCAGAACATTGCTACCGGAACAGAAAATATTGTGTTGGTTCTTTGTCCCAATGTGATGCTGTGCGAGCAAGTTGTTTTCATGGCTAATTCATTCCTTGATGTATCTGGTAAACCACTTAAGCGTGCTGCTGCAGTTTGTGGGCCAAAGGTATGCTCTGTCTGTCTGTCATATGCTATTTCATAGCTTGGTAAACTCCTTGCATGTTCTTGTTTTACTTATGGGTAAATTTGAGATTAGATATATCACATTCTACAACCAAATTTCCACTTTAACAATTCATTATTTTCGTAATGGTATATTCCCTAATTTACACTTTGGGTCTCAAGTCTCAACTAAAGATAATTACCCATTTCCTACATCACTCTTACATTGATGAAACATATTCTGGCTCAACATTTGCTAACTTTATATTTATTTGTGAATTGTTATTTCATCACAGATATTCTTGTAGCCACTCCAGCTGCTCTTCTGAATTATCTATTTGATTATGACCCACAGAGGAGACGGCGGGAGAAATTCCTACGTAGTGTGAAATTTAATGTAAGTACTTGAGTGGGGACTTTTTCCTGTACAGACATCTTTGGATGGCCATGCTAGAAATCTTCTTGTTGCATCCTATGTTTTTCTGGATATACTTGGCAAGTCAAGGCTTCATTTTTTGTGCTTTCTACAATTTGGTAAGAAAATATGTGGAACAGTTCCAACTCTCAAGTTGGGCTGCAACTTTTTGTTTATATTTTCTTCTTTCATACCATTTTCTGGTCTGCATTCACATCTGGATTTTTTCGTCTTAAAGCAAGTGTTTCTGATTTGGAACAGGTATTTGATGAGGCAGACCTTCTACTGTGCGGAAGTTTTGAAAATCAGGTCATTCGTCTCGTCCACATGCTACGGTTTGACGAGAAGCTACTTTCAAGGGCCGGAGATTCTAGAAAAGAAGTGCTATCTGAAGGTTCTGAAGATTCTGGAAAGGAAGTGCTACCTGAAGGTTCTGACGAATATCATGAGGATTTAGGCTCTGAGAGTGCTGAATTTAGTGATGTCAATGAGGAAAGTGATGCCGGTCATATTCAAGATGGATCAGTCAAGCCGGTGGAGAATGCTCATGTAGGAGGACGCAGGGATTGGAGGAGGGTTAGAAGGGTGTATAAACGCAGCAAGCAATATGTTTTTGTTGCTGCCACCCTTCCTCAGAGTGGAAAAAAGACTGCGGGTGGTGTGCTGAAACGTATGTTTCCTAGTGCTGTGTGGAAGACTAGGAACAGAGTCACTTTTGAGGGATACAGGCTGAAGACACATGTGCGGTGGTTTTTGTTGTTTCATCTTTTTTGTATTGGACAGTGTGAGAACCAGAGCGAAGGGAGAGAGAGAGGGGTTCGTGCAACACTTCCTGTATTGATCATTGAGGGGTTACACTTATATAGGGGAGTACATGAGAGATCTAACTAACTCACACTAGACTAGCCTAAGGACTCGGTCCTGATGTACAGAGAACACACACGTTCACTAACACCCCGCCGCAGTCGATGCGTCAATTCTCGGTAGAACACAGAGACTGGACCTGAACATCTGAAAGGCAGAGGTTGGCAAACCTTTAGTCATGATATCTGCTAGCTGTTGAGTTGTTGGAACATGTACAACTCGGAGCTCTCCAAGGGCCACTTTTTCACGAACAAAATGGATGTCCAACTCAATGTGTTTTGTCCTTCGGTGATGAACTGGATTGGAGGACATGTACACAGCTGAGATGTTGTCACAGAAAACAACAGTGGCCTTCGTCAGAGGAGAACCGAGTTCACCTAGAAGTTGGCGCAACCAGACACAATCCGCAACGGCATTTGCCACGGCCCGGTACTCCGCTTCAGCGCTTGATCGGGAAACAGTGGCTTGGCGCTTCGACGACCAACTGACAAGGGCGCCGCCTAGGTACACGCAGTACCCAGATGTCGACCGACGCGTATCAGGGCATCCGGCCCAGTCCGCATCAGAGTATGCGGTGATGTCAGTGCATGGGGAGGTCGGAAGAAACAGGCCGGAGCTGGAGGTGCCGCGCACATACCGCAGAATCCTTTTGATGATGGCGAGGTGACAATCACGAGGATCATGCATATGTAGACATGCTTGTTGCACTGCGTATGCCAGATCCGGTCGCGTCATGGTGAGGTATTGGAGACCTCCCGCAAGACTGCGATACTCGGACGGATCTGACACGGGAGAACCAGCATCGGCGGCAACCTTTGGGGCCGTGTCGACAGGAGTGGAGGATGGTTGGCAATTGGTCATGCCAGCTCGCTGAAGAAGTTCCTCTGCGTACTGTCCTTGGTCGAGGAAGAAGCCGCGAGGGGTGCGCTGCACTCGAATGCCGAGGAAGAAGTGCAGTGCCCCCATGTCCTTCATGGCGAACTCGCGCTGCAGCTGATCGACGATGTGCTTAAGGAGCGCCGAAGAAGAAGCTGTGAGCACGATATCGTCAACGTACAGGAGGAGGTAAGCCATCTCGCTGCCCCGCCGCAAGATGAACAGCGAAGCGTCAGAACGAGACGCCGCGAAGCCAATGGTGATAGCAAAGCTGGCAAAGCGTTTGAACCACGCTCGCGGCGCCTGTTTGAGGCCGTATAGGGACTTCGAGAGGCGACATACGTGATCGCGCCGTTCAGCGTCAATGAAGCCGGCAGGCTGATGACAGAAGACCTTTTCGTCCAAGACGCCGTGGAGGAAAGCATTTTTCACGTCGAGCTGGTGCACCGGCCAGCCGCGCGAGCATGCCAAGGTGAGGACTGTCCGGATGGTCGCCGGTTTGACGACCGGCGAGAAGGTCTCGCCAAAATCGATGTCCGGTCGTTGAGAGAACCCGCGGACGACCCACCGTGCCTTGTAACGGTCCAGAGATCCGTCAGCGCGCAGTTTGTGCCGGAAAACCCACTTTCCGGTGACCACATTAGTGCGATGCGGACGAGGAACGAGCTCCCAGGTGGAGTTCCCCATCAGAGCTGCATATTCTTCACGCATGGCGGCACTCCAGTTGGGATCGCGGAGAGCAGCACGAACGGAGGACGGCAGCGGAGAGATGACAGCAGCGGCGAGATTCACGTACCGCGGATTCGGTTGAAACAGACCGTGGCTAGCACGCGTAATCATCCGACGTGGGGGAGAGACGGCGGGCGAGCTGGTTGCGGAAGGAGAAGGTGGGGAGGATGATGGGCTGGGAGACGGGCTGGAGAACGGAGTGGACGGCCCAAAGCCAGGAGATCCGGACGTGGAGGTGGATGGGCTGGGCTGCATGGGAGAGGTGGGAGGCGAGCCAGGTGGCGTGGGCTGGTAGGGCGGAGGCGCTGGCTGCCATGCAGGAGCGACGTGATCCGGAAGAGATGGAAATCCTTAGAAAAAGGGTTCCCTTCGCAAAGGTCGCTTCTCGTCCGCTCCGCTGCTGCCAAGTGTCGCATTTTCGGGCGCTTTTAATCTCCACCTTTCCTCCGCGCATGACAAGTGGCAGCTTCCTGGTGGTGGACAGAGAGTTGTACGTGCATTTTTTTTAGATTCGTTTTTTTCAAAATGAAATATCTTAAGAACCGTTTATCCGAATTACGAACCGTTTTCACTTTTGAACTCCTCGCGTCGAGATCTTCAAAACTAGATCCATTGTTGATAGGTTTCGACAAACTTTTTTTTTGTACTTCGGATTGTGTACAGTTCGTACAACCTGGTATGCGTAGTTGTACATCCAACTAAACTGTGTGTAGTTGTACGTACAACCAGATCTGTACAACCTGATATGTGTAGTTGTACGTTCAGTTCTGTTCTGTACAATCTGATCGGTATGGTTGTACGACCTGATCTGTACAACCTGCTGTGTAGTTGTACAACGTGATTTGTACAACGTGATCTGTGTAGTTGTACGTACAACCATGTCTGTGTAGTTGTACTAGTTAAGTTTATTTTTGTACATGGTGTTGTGTGGTGTTTGTACATCTTATCTACAACTGGATTAGATCTGGATCTGGTGCGGTCCCGCGTTTTGTACGCCACGTGGCGAGCTGAGAGAGGACGCGCGGGCCGAAAATAGACCTTCGTGAAGGCAACCCTTCCCCTAGTGATACCCGGAAGAGATGGATCGGAGTCAGGTGCGGGAGAGCCAGGCGTGGTGGCTTGTACCGTTTGAAACGGAAACGTGGTTTCCACGAACGTGACGTGACGAGAAAAAATGATGCGCCTGGAAACCGGATCGTAGCAGCGATACCCCTTGCGCTCGTCGGGATAACCGAGGAATACGCAAGCCACGAAACGTGGGGATAGTTTGTTCGGGGTTGTTGCAAGGAGGTTCGGATAACAAAGGCATCCGAAAACTCGGAGAGTACGAAAATCCGGTTTACGATCAAATAGGATCTCGAAAGGGGTCGTGAGGAGATTGGGTTTGCAGGGACGTCTGTTGAGAAGGTAAGTGGACGTGGCAAGGGCCTCGGCCCACCATTGGGACGGCATGGAGGAGTGTAGGAGCAGTGTGCGCACGCCGTCATTGATCGTACGAAGGATACGCTCGGCTTTCCCATTCTGTTGGGACGTGTAGGGACACGTGAGACGAAGGAGAGTGCCGTGCGAGCCGAAGAGGGTACGATTTTTGTGGTTGTCAAATTCACGGCCATTATCAGTTTGGAAGGCTAAAATTGGGCGTGAGAATTGAGTCTGGACGTATGCATAAAACAGACGAAGAAGATGATGAACTTCTGATTTGCGACGAATAGGAAAGGTCCAAACATAATGTGTAAAATCATCCAAAATTACTAAGTAATACTGATAACCGGATACACTGAGTACAGGACTTGTCCATAAATCACAATGCAAAAGCTCAAAGGGAAATTTTGTTTGAGAGGCAGAGGAAGTAAAGGGGAGCCGAACATGTTTGCCCAAACGACAAGCATTACAATGAGTCGAAGAGCTTTTAGTGCAGCTAAACTTGAAGTATGAGGCGGACTTGGCGAGGATGGCAGCACTGGGATGGCCGAGACGCTGATGCCACAGCTCGGCGGTGACGGAGGCGGTGAGGCAGTGACGAGGGTGGACAAACGGGTACAGATCGCCAGAAGAATCACAGCGGAGAAGAACCGTCTTGGTTGCCAAATCCTTGATGGAAAAGCCAAAGGGGTCAAATTCGACGGAAACAGAATTGTCACGAGTAAAAGCACGCACAGATATGAGGTTCTTAATGAGAGGAGGAGAAATCAGAATTTCTAGAAGAGAAAGAGAACGAGAATGAGATGGTAGAGTGGCAGAACCGACACCGGTGATGGGTATGGTGGATCCATCACCGACGACGATAGAAGAGCGAGGGGATTGGGAAGGTGAGGGAATTATACCGGAGCCTGAGCTCATGTGCGAAGAGGCGCCGCTGTCGAAGACCCACTCGCCGCCCGATGCCTGGGGAGGCTGGACGGACATCTGGTTAAGCGCGGCGATCAGAGCAGACCGGTCCCACTGCGGAGACGCCGCGGGAGCAGGAGCAGGCGAGGCCACTAACGCTCGTGGTGCCGGTGGTGCCGATGGATGCTGGCCGAGGATGCCGTGGAAGGTACCAGCAACAGACGCTGTGGGCGGCGTGGGCGGACGCGCGCCCCCGCCGGAGGACGAACCGCCATCGGTGGACGGATTCTTCTTCCGTTTCTTCTTTCCGGGGCTCCCATTGGCACCAGCAGAGGTACCAGCGACAGTGGAGTTGGAGCCGAGTAGCGCCATGTTGAAGGCAGGAACCGGTGCGCTGGCCGGCGCGGGAGGGCGCGCCGCGAAGAAGGCCTGAGCCTGGGCCAGCATGGCCGTCCGAGCGGCGACCGTGGCCTGGCGGTTGAGGCGCTGTTCCTCCAGAAGGAGAAACGAGCGGAGCTTGATGAAGGTGGGGCGGCGGCCGCGCGTCATGTGCGGGATGGCGTGTTGCAGGCGCTCATCGAGGCCGCCCAGAACACGGTGGACGAGCTCGCGATCCTTCACGCGACAGCCGAGATCGCGCAAAGTGTCGGACATCTGTTTGAGCTTGGAGGTGTAGTCGACGACGGAGAGATCCCCCTGAGTGAAGCTGTGGAATTCGTCGAGGAGGTACGTCGCGCGAGTGTCGCGGTTGCTGCGGAAGAGAGAACGGAGGGAGCGCCAGAGGGTGGACGCCGTGTCCTTGCGATTCTCGACGATCTCCAGCGTCGAGGGCAGAACGGTGGCGCTGTACCAGGAGACGATGGAGAAATCATTCAGCACCCAATCAGAGGAGGCCTGCGCCGGCGAGCCATCGACGTGATCGGTAAGACCGAATTTGGCGAGAGCGGCAAGGAATTGGCGACGCCAGATCCCATAGTTCCCCTTCTCGTAATCGAGAACGACAAGGACATGATCCCGGATGCGGAGACTCTGCAGCTGAGGGGTGGGAAGAGGTTGTGTGGCAACGGGAGGGCCGGAGTCCTCATCGGAACCCGAGTCGGCGGAGGAGACGGAGGAGGAAGAAGAGCTCATGGTCGTGGGGAGGTGGGCAGCGGAAACTGTGGATCTAGAAGTCTGATACCATGTGAGAACCAGAGCGAAGGGAGAGAGAGAGGGGTTCGTGCAACACTTCCTGTATTGATCATTGAGGGGTTACACTTATATAGGGGAGTACATGAGAGATCTAACTAACTCACACTAGACTAGCTTAAGGACTCGGTCCTGATGTACAGAGAACACACACGTTCACTAACAGACAGGCCTTCAAAAAGTGCAGGGCAAAGAGTTATGGAACTATGGCGTGAAGAGGCTGATGGACGTTGCTTCTTCAATGACGAGGAACCAGGTGACTGGGAACGGCGCTATGGTGGTATACACTGGAGCAGTTGCGTCAGGCATGCAAATGTGGAAGTGTTGCTTCCTGGGTGCCTCTAGCTGAAAAAGATGATCATGTCTAGCGAGGGTTTACTCGATGCTTTTGGTAATGGTTTAGTTAATTTTTCCTCCTGGAACTAGGTCTGTAACTTGGTGGCAAGTTTTCCAGTTACTTGTTTGGCTAGGTTTTTAGTGTCTTGATATGGTGATAACAGGGTTTTACCCCATACTGGGCACTCAACGGCGAGTGTTCATAGTGGGTTTCTTGCTATTACTCCAACCCGCTTCTCTTGCTTCCCTCTCCTTCTTCCTTTCTCTTGAGTTGTAAGAAAGACAGTGACTATAGCTGTTGATAATATTTACTGAATCTATCTCTCTAAGGCTTATTCTTATTCTTAGGTCAATGGTTGCAGGAGTCCCCTCAAAATGCTCGTGTAAAGATTTTGACAAGTGGAAATTCAATAGAAGCGATTCAGGTTAGACTACCATATTTTCTTATCTTTGTACGTCCTCGCACTAGCAACTGAGCAGTTTGAATGTGCTGCCACTGGAATTGTTTTTTTTTTGCTGTTTTAATTACACAAGAGACTGCGGTGGCCCAGAAATTGGTTTAAAATTGGCAGTGAAGATTATCGTGACAATAGATAGGGAAGGCCCAGCACAGAAAAATGCATGGTGTGTGAATCGCTGGTTCTGTGTGGGCGCCAGTTCATCTTTAGATGTTCATTGACATCACTGATAATTGAAGGGAATGCATTGTTTGGATTGGAGGGTGCATTTTTGCATCTGTTGGGTCGTCCGAGCAAATTTGGTTCTGCAAGGCAGAGTAATTTTGATACTATTGATTCTGTTCACACACCTCTCTGTCTCAGACGCCTAACTACATGTATCTCACAATCAGTTACGAAGAGCACGGCGTCTCCTATATCCAAAGGAAATGCCCATGAAATGGTGAAACATGCTGCTAAGATGTAATATGTCTTTTGTTTCAAAAGATGTAATATGTCTCCTATTTGGACTACGGTTGGTTGCAGATTTTGTATTGTGTCTGTTTTTTAGGTCCTCGAGGGCAACATACTCGCTTTTCTTAGGTTTGTGTGCTGATTTTTTTCTGTTCGTGATGTACAAATGTAACGAGTAATTGGATTGTTGGATCAGATTACGGAGGTGTAAACTTTCCGGCGTTGCTGCATTATTTTCTACGGATCTGGAGCACTCCGTCGAATATTCCAATCGTTTGGCTAAATTACCATCAATCCAAGAGGGGTCTAAAGTGTTTGGCCAGTTCGGCAGCTTGTGCGTAAAGATATATATAAGCTTGTAACCGATCGACTACATATCTAAGTTAGCTATGTCAAACGACGACATCGAAGAGACATTCTGGAACTCGAAAACGTTTGCTTATTAGTTATTATTACAATCTGCTTCCAACTGATGATGTTGCTTCTTATCATCCCTCGTAGCCATAGTCTCCCGCAGCAAAGCTCTCCTCAGGGTAGTACTCAGGAACAACCATCCTCCCGGAAAACCACCTCCCATTCAACCTCATCCTGCAACGGATTGAGTCGTTGAGGCACGCGTACTTGAGGAACACTTTCCCGACTGCTCGAGTGACCGCAGGATCGCCGGGCCGTGGGATCACCACCTCCAAGAGGTCGCCATACTTGCACACCTCCCCGGTTATGTCCTCCAACAATTCGTTGTAGGACACGTCGTCTTGGAGGTCGTCCGACGAGACCATCCCGGCCAGGCGCACCACCCTCGTCGCCCCATCGACCTCGTGCGGCAAGGCAGTCTCCGGGCTGGGAGAGGGAGAGGGAGAACGACGACGGTTCTGATGTCGGTGCCGGTCTTGTTGACGACGAGGAGCAGCGTCTGGAGTGCTGTTGAAAAGCAAGACGATTTGGGGACCCTGCAAGCAAGACAGCCGAAATTTGAGTTAGAATGTACGTACTGGTGTGGATAAAATCATCCAAGAAGAAAAACTTAAGGATTTCCCCCATTTAATTAGATCACCTAACCCGCAGATGTGAAGGATGAAACTTATCATCATCAGTCAATTTTAGAGTAGATCAAGAAAGGGATCGGAGAGGTGAACCTGCAGGATCTCCCGGTTGTCGTCGAAAACAAAGGGGACGGGATGGTTGGCCATGCTAGCAGGCAGCGGCGGGCGATCGGTCGTCGGGATGGCTAGTCTATCGTCGTCTGGGAACCGGTCGGGGCTAGGGCTCATATAAAGGGCGCCAGCGGGTTCTGATACGATTCGGGTCAGGTTTGGTTTGGTTTGCTCTCCTCGACTCCGACTCAGAGATGCACCCAACACGGAACGGAACGCGGCATTTTGTTCGATTCCGGTTTTGTGGAACACCCGAACGGCAACGAATCCGTGTAAACTAAATGCCGCGCGCGATGGTCCGAATGCTCTGCAGATCTCCTGCGTTCCCGATCGCTGCTCCCTCCTTTCCCCTTTGCCTCCGATCTGATCGTTGATCCTCTCCGGGCGGAGGCCTCTGCTGAAGCTGCTCCGGTTGGAACTCCCGCCGCCGGCGCCAGAACCTAGAGCTCGATCTTCAGCACCAACGTCACCTCCCTCCTGTAGTGTTGCTTCCACCCAAGCACCCCATCGTCAAGCACCTAGAGAGGGGATTTTTCATAGGTGGACAATGACGTAGAGGTGGGGGTTGCTTCGAGATATGTGTGAATGAGCGACGTGGTGAAATTTCGAACTCACAAAATGCCTCGTTACCGTCCTCAAACTCGTCAAGAACATCCACATAGGCTACATATTTAGACTAGTAAACGTGCACGTGCAACGCACGACCTTATTATTAATCAATATATATTTAGAATTCATAGAAGCATTAATTCAAAGCATATACTTGTGTTGCAATCAAAATTTTGACTAAAAGCACTTCTCCACCAATACTTGATCATACTAAAATGGGAAGGCAATCTATAAGTCTTATTGGCATAGTGCAAATTTCCTAAACCTATACTTACACCAAAGTTTACTCAAAAAAATTATTAACAACTATTTTACTCCTTATGAAGATTGAAAACCGATCTAAGGCACTTTTATTGTAATTCAGTTCATGACGATCATAAATAGAAAGTTCATATTCTTCTATCAATGATAAACAACTTGTCGGGTAGTATTCAACACAGGTGGCATAAAATATACAGAACATCGAAACCAATACTACAATAAAGCATGTTTCCTATTAATATCCTTTCAAATCTTCAATCCACAAAATATACTGGAATTGAGTTTTATAATGGAGACATCTGATATGAAAATCAGTGGGGAATGGGTATACATCTCTCCGGAACAATCTTCATCAACATATCATACTCTCAACATTCAGATGCGACACGGTTGACCTAACCTGTCACCATTATTTGGATGTCCTTATCATCTGCCAACTTATGCATAAGAGGTGAAAGTATTTTGTTTTTTTAGTAAAACGAACTGAAAATATAAAATATCACCAATAAGACCCATGTCTAACTGTCTACGTAATAGGTACATAGTGGGCATACTACAGCATAGTTTGGACATAAGTATTCTATAGCACAGTTCTTTGTATGATCGTCTATCAGGGTTAACAACAGAGAAATCATGTAATAACATTATCTACCTATTTTTCATCTGTCCATCAAGTCCATCAGTTGGAACCAAGAACCAAGAAGCTCAGATTCTACGAACTGAAATTCTGAATCTGAGCTCACTGAACCATGGCAAATTCAGATTCAGTGCTAACATTTGTGCTGATGGTCACAGTCCAAAATAAGCTCACTTCCATGGCCTATGTTGCTTGAACAAAGGAAGTACCTACTAACGTAGTTATACCTACTTCTAATGAGTGAAATAAGAAAATTCTATTGAATTTGGGAACTCAATCACGTATTATCCTCTTACCAAAATTCCAAGAAACGCGGTCCTCGAACCTTTATCCATTGTGAAACAACAGTGAGCACAACACCTCCTCCTCCTGCAAGGCTACAACTGAGTCAGGATTTCGGTACCAAAACAACATAGAATTAACGGGAAGTGCCCAGATAAAAAACATTGAACAATGCATCTGTCCATAGGGATAATATATATCGTTTTGAGATGCTCCCATCTGCACTTCACCATGACGCTAATAAGAATCTAGCTCTAACTAATTAATATAACATAATCAAGTAATTTTTTTTTTGAACCGTAACAGCAGGAGCTCTGCTTTTGCATTAAAGATAGGGGGAAATAAAGTTATTTACAGATATGAATAGAGAAGGAAAGAGAGGCATCCGGCACACTGGGAAAAAAACTTGCCGCCTCACTCGCAAACACACACACCCACTAGCCGAGACGGTGTGCCGCTCTGAACCTAGAAACCTCAAGCCTGGCAAGATCAGCAACATCGGTCGCCGTAGTGTCAACTTTGTTGAAGATCCGCCTGTTGCGCTCGTTCTAGATGCTCCAAACTATGTATATCGCGACAGTGAGCTGCCGTCGCGCCTCTGTCCCTCTCCGTTGGTGCAGAGCGTGCCACCAAGACTGAACGTCAGTGGCATTGTCGGCGATCAGCACCAACTCCTGCTCCTGAGCGGCAAAAGCATGCCAAACCTGCTTGGAGAAGGAGCAATTAGGGCTAAGGTGGTTTGCATCCTCCAAGACCTGATCGCAAAGACAACAACGGTCATCATGAGGCCATCCTCGTCGTTGCAGGCGATCCGCCGTCCAGAGGCGATTCTGTAAAATCAGCCAGATGAAAAACTGCATTTTGTCTTCTGCTTTCGCCTTCCAGACCGCCTCAAGGCTCGGTTCCTCCAATCGCCCCACGAACTGAGCGTCGTACGCAGCCCTCGCTGTGTAAACCCTAGAAGCAGTGTTGCGCCAGGAAATCGTGTCTCTCGTGGCACCCAAAAGCACTAACTGAATTCTGTCCCACAAATCAGCGAAGAGCACCAGGTCCTCGACGCTATCCAGGCGATGCAGTCCACGCATCCAGCGTCCGTCCGACAGCGCGTCGGCGACCGAGAGGTTCTTGCGGGAGGCGAGCTTGAACAAACTAGGGGCTAAAGCAGCAGGCGCCTCCCCCTGCAGCCAGCAATCACGCCAAAAATTGGCCCGGCTCCCGTCTCCTAGGGTGATCTGTGTACAAGCCGCGAAAAGGGCCTTGTCGTCGCTATCACAAGGGATCTCCATACCCTTCCATGGCCTGTCCACCTCATCCCAGCCATGCCACAACCAGCGCAGCCGCAAAGCACGACTGAAAGCAGCAATATCTTTGATCTCGAGCCCCCCAACCCGCTTGGGGGCACAGATTCGCTTCCAATTGACGAGGCACTTGCTCCCGCTGGCCTCCTCCTCGGCGCACCAAAAGAAAGCACGCCTTATCTTGTCAATCTTCTTAATGAACCACTTGTCAGCCGGGAAAGCCGTCAGGTGGTATGTCGCTTTGGCCGTGATAACAGAATTGATCAGCCGCAATCTTGTCGTTCTATCCATGAGTTTTCCCTTCCACACCTTCAGAGTCACAGAGATTTTGTCTAGGATAACCTGTAGCTCGCCTCTGGTTGGCCTTCTGAAGCCCAGTGGCAAGCCGAGATAAGTGCACGGAAAGGTACCGATCGTACCCCCAAAATCCTCAAGCAAATTTGTCATGTTGATCCCGTCGCAGCTGATTGGGTATGCCACGCATTTATGGATGTTTGTATGCAGACCGGAAGCTTCCCCAAAAAGGCCCAAAATGCGCTGCAATGCCGTTACGTCTTCCTTCACTGGGTTGATGAAAATCGCCGCGTCATCGGCATAGAAACTGGCTCGTAACCTCGCCGTCTGTGGTTGGAGCTGGGTGAGTATCAGATGGTCAGCGGCAAGTTGCAGAATGCGTTGCAGAGGCTCAAGAACCAAAATGAAAAGCATAGGCGACAAAGGGTCGCCCTGCCTCAACCCCCTTCGATGCTTAAACGGCTTCCCGGGCAGCCCATTAAGCAAGACTCTGGATGAGGCGGTGGACAGCAGGATTGCCACAAGGTCACGCCATCGCTGACCAAAGCCCATGCGCTGCAGTAATTCCAATAAGAAAGGCCACCTCACGCTGTCGAAAGCTTTGGCCAGGTCAAGTTTAAGGAAGATTAGTGGTGTTTTCCTTGCCCTAGCAGCGCGCACCGTGTTCTTCACGTACATAAAGTTGTCCTGGATCGACCTCTCCCGAATGAAAGCACTTTGGATCAAAGAAATTAGCTTCGGCAGCTCCGGAGCTAGGCGATTTGCGAGCAGTTTACACAGGATCTTCGAAATACTGTGCATCAGACTGATGGGTCTAAAATCCTTCGCCGTCGCAGCCCCCTCTTTCTTCGGAAGCAACACAAGGTTGGCCGAGTTAACGAGTCCCCAAAGATCACCCTTCAAGCTCTGAACCTGCAGCAGAGCCGCCAATAGATCGTCCTTAATGACCATCCAGCATGACTTGAAGAAGATACCAATAAAACCGTCAGGCCCCGGCGCCTTCTCGCCCGGTAGCGCAAAAATCGCGTTACGCAGCTCCTTCTCCGAAAAAGGATTGTCGAGGTGTTGGAGATTAGCCTGCGGAAGGCCGATGAAATCCCAGTTCAGACCAGCCGCAGCATTCGTCGTTGTTCCGAGGACGCTCTGGAAATGTTGCAGCAGCACATCTGCCTTGCTGCCGTGGTCCGTGACAGGCCCAGCCAGACCCTCGAGCTCAGGAATGTGGTTTTTTCTGCGCCTCCCGTTGGCCCGCAAATGGAAGAGCTTAGTGTTGGCGTTTCCTTCCTTTATCCAAGTTAATCTGGATTTCTGACGCCATCTACTCCTGTCGATTGCAGCAAACCCGAGCAGTTTGTTCTTGAGGTAAGCGCGAAGTTGCCGCTCGTCCATTGTCAGGTCTCTTTCTTCCTGTGCAATGTCAAGACACAGAATCACCTCGTTGGCCACGTTGGACATGCGCACCATCTCTCTGTTGCGGCCCCTGTTCCAATTCTTCAACGCCGCAGCCGTGCGGCCCAGCTTGGTGTGCAGCCTTCTGATGTGGTCCGTGGACCGCACCTGCTTCGTCCAGGCATCAACCACAACCTCGGCGAATCCGTCGACTCTGGTCCAATGACTCTCAAATCTGAATCCCCTGAACCTATTCACCTGCATCTTCTTCAGGATTATGGGACAATGATCAGAGATGTTAGTGGATACCGGCGTGAGCTGGAATTGGGGAAAATCAAGATCCCACTCCTTCATGACGAGAACTCTGTCAATCCTGGTATGAGTGGCATGCTCGCGCTCATTGCACCAAGTGAAACGCCTTCCCAACAGAGGGAAGTCAATCAGCTCAAGGTCAGCGAGGAAACATCTGAATTTGCCGATCATCCTGAGGTTGAGATTTCTACTGCTCTTCTCTTCGGCTTTCTTGATCAAATTGAAGTCTCCCAACACCATCCACTTTGCCTGCATAATCGTCTGGAGATCACGCAACTCTAGGAGGAAATCCACCTTCTCCGGCTCCTCCTGCGGCCCGTACACACCAGTAACAGACCAAGTACTGTTGTCCTCCTTGCAAGTGACCTGGCCCGAGATCGAGAACCTGTCCGCAGTGTAAGGTTCCTCGGTGATCACGAAATCATCAGAAACAGCAATAAGGATCCCTCCCCTCAAGCCATCCGCCGGCAGAAAGATGAAGCTGTCGCCAAAACGGGGCCCAAGGGTATCGATCACCAACTGCCTGGTCACGAACTCTAACTTTGTCTCTTGCAGGCAGACGGAATTGACACCAAGGGTGGAAACAAACAGGCATACATCCCTCCGCTTTGCCGGGTTATTGATTCCCCGAACATTCCAATTGAGAAGGTGTAGATTCATGGGGGAAACTAAGCGGACTCGACACAACAGAGAACAACAGATGACTGAACATCACGAACCCGCAAGGGGGAACAACAGGCACAGAACAGCAGAGGAAAACCGCAGGCACAAGGGCCACACCGTGGAGCGCCAAAGGGTCGCATCCACCACACGAAGCACGGAACAGCTAACAGGTTGTCTAACATGGGGAAACAGACAGAACACGAACTCGACAGGTCGGGAGCCGGGATCAGGGTCCCGCCCCTGCTTCTTCTTGACCGGAGAGTTTGCTCCTACCAGGGCGTTGACCGCAGCCCTGAAATGCTGCGTCATGGGCTTCTTGTACAGCTCGTGGTACCTTGTCAAATCGTCGGGCTTGGGGACTGCATCAGCGGGCAGCAGCCCGCTCTTCGTCAGAAGCACATGCTTCACCTTGTCCATCGTGGACATAGTTGCCGTCGGCTTGGCGGCCAGGCGGCGGCTTCTCTTGCACTTGTCGTCTCCAGGAGCCAGAGCCGGCGCTGGATCCACAGCCGGCGAGGCCGGGTTGGGGAGGATAGCCACTGGCGGTGGGGAGGAGCAGGAAATAAGAAAAGCATCCAAAGGGCCGTGCCCATCTAAGATCACCGCCCCCACACTAGGCCCATTAGGGATCTGCAGCAGCGCCTCGTCAGCCAGTGGTGCCGCCTGTGGGCCAACAGCAGGCCCAGTTGGCCCAGCAGCGAGAAGCAGCAAAGTCTCGCCATCCAGGGGGTCAGCAGGCAGGCCCGCCCTGGGCGAGTGCGGCCCAAATTTGAGGCCCTCATCTCCATCTTGAAGTACAGCCTCACCTAAGACAATGTCGACATCCTGCAACCCTGCTCCTTGCTGGTCATCCGGCCGTCCTGCCGCGTCCAGGAGAACAGCAAGCTCGGCAGTCGAGCTGACGGTGCAAAGGGCCTGCATCTCTGTGGCAACCTCGGAAGGTCCGAGGTCCACTTTCCCGAACTGATCAGTCAAACACTCCTCCGTGATCACCTTGTCGCCCTGCAAGTCACAGGGAGCACGATCCCTCGCTACAACTTGCTGCGAGTCTGTGATCGGTCCAGTAGCAGTGGACCCCGTCGTAGGCCCCACCTTGGCCCTCCACCACCATCCTCTGCCTTGGTTCCCGCTCCCCAGCACCGGGCCCGCACCACCGGAACCCGAGGCACGGTTAGCGCCGCCCGCGCCCTCGCCGCCGTGGCCACGTCCACCTGAACGACCAAGGACACCGCCTCGGCCGCCCCCACCTCTGCCTCCACGCCTACCCCCGTCGCCAACACGACGAGCGCGGTGCTGCCGCGGCGGGAGCGAGACGTCCTCGTACCCGAGGTACCTCCTGTAGCGCCAGCGAACTGGCCACTCGAAGGAGGAGCCCTCCGACGGGATGCCGCTCGCGCCGCTGTCGTCGCTGGAGGGGCTGTCGTTGTCGGAGTTGTCGGTGAAGTCCAGCAACCTGTCCAGATGCAGCAGCACCGGGTGGGAGAGCAGCTTGAGAGAGCCCCACCTAGCCACCGGCTCTGCGAAAATACCCAACTCCGGCAGGTGCTGCTCGGAAGGAGGTTCAGGCGGCTCCTCCAGGTCGAGCACACCCCTCCTAGCCAGCTGCGAGACATCGTGCAGCCACACCCACAGCCACAGGCATGCCGTCTCGTCCTCGTCCCCGGTGGTGTGGTCGATCTCCTCGATGAAAGCCGAGGCGGGGAACAGCTTCGCTACCGCCTCCTTGTTCCAAGCGCTGCGCGGTACGCCCTCCAGGCAGACCCGCGCCTTGTAGTTGTAGGAGGTGGCAATTGCACGGCGCAGACGCGTCCAGGGGACGAGCATGAAGGAGACACTCCCCAGGCGCACCGCACTTCCCGCATGCAAAGCAGCGTTGCGGTGAGCGGGCTCGTTGAAGAGGATGAGGAACTCGCCCGGCGCGTGCACAGTGACGGTGATCTCATTGATGGCCAGCTGAAACTGACCTGCAAAGGCATGTGTGAGCTCACAAAGCTCTAACTCCGGGCGGTAGCCGACGATCACCGCGATGACGGCCTTCAAGTTCAGGTCCTCTCCTCGGCGGCGATGGCCGCAGAGCGTGGCGCCATGGCCCTGACGAAGTCGACGCGCGTGGACGCCTCCCCCAACAGCATCAGATCCATCTTCTTCGCGGCGAACTCTTGGAGACGGCGCACCGGCGGAGGAAGTTCGGGTCGCAGGGGCTCTGGACGCACAGCAGATGTCGGTGAAGATGCCGATGAAGATGCCGTGTCCGCGGCCAGCCGCTGCAGCCGGAGCATCGCAGGAGGGAGCGGAGGGCGAGGCGCCGGACATGCAGCCTGCTCGCCTTTTCCCGTGCACCACCTCGCCTTATGACCTACCTCGCCGCAGAGGAGGCACTTGGGAAGGCTACGGCAGTCAATGATCCTATGCTCAGGAGAGAAGCACTTGAAACACTTGCCCTTGGCCTTCTTAAAGAGCAACTCCTTGTACCTAGAACCCTGCAAGGCATTGAATGCCAGACGCTTCTCCTCGTATGCTCTTTTCCTGCTCTTCACCTCAATCCACCGGCCATCAATGCCGCTGCGCGCCCCATCCACCGGCTCGCCAGGGACAATGATGACGGATCTGAGCCGCGGACGCGAAACCTCGCTGCTCACCGGATTTCCCGCGGCGGGCGCCATCAGAGCACCTAGGTAGGAGCCCACCTTCGTTGTCGTAGCCGCAGGCGTAGCAGCCGTTGTCGCAGTCATGGCCTCCGCCATGGGGCGGCCGGAGATCCGGGCCACGGAGCACGGTGCGGTGCTGTCGCCTCTCCTCTCCTCTCGCCAGACGGTCGCGAACCTATTAATCAAGTAATTACAAGGTGAACAACAAAAGTACTCTGAGTGTTAATAATTTACCCCCAAATCCTCTAAGGAACAATTTAACGGAGGCGCCCAAAATACATGCCCATTGCTAGCCATATGAGCAAATCTCCAGTGGAACGTGTAAATTTGGACGTGTATATCTCCATATACACGTCCATATACACCTTGCTAAATTATACACCTCCCAGTTTTTCAGTGGAACGTGTAAATTATGACGTGTATATTCCAACGGCTATATTTCCAACAGCTATATTTCCAACGGCTATATTTTTCAACGGTCAACGGGCAGTGTAATCCCCAGTTTTCCTCTAATCAGATGGCTTGAAGCCTTTCCTAGCGAAGTGGTCTGCCTTCATCGACTCAACGGATTCCCTGCAAACATAAACAAAATTAGTGCACCGTTTGGCACCTGGTTTAGACTATTCTGCAAATGTGCATGAACAAGCATGGAACATAAACTTGTTCTGTCCTTGTCCTTTTCCCCCTTCGAATTTTCACCCTTCTAGTTGTGATTGCATCTTACTGTAAATACAAGTGATAACGAAACAGAAAAAACACCCATCACTGCATGAACAAGCATGGAAAGGCTTCAGTTATGGTATCAAAAGCCTGAAGAATTAATGTGTATGCTGATGCTCGTCTAATGATTAGTAAGTCCAAAGAATGTCTATGCTCTTCACATAATGAGTGTTCTCCGAGACTGTGAGTAATAATGAAATCAAACATCCAAAGAACTTGCAGATTGCAGTCAATCGCACGCAGCAGAACAAAGCATGCACAAGATCGAAGCAAAGCAACAGGCACTGACCTGCAGCCTTTGGCGGTGGCGCAAACGAACTCGTCGCCGCCGGGGTGCACAGCGATGGCGCGCGGCGCGTCGTCAGCCTCCTCGCCCATCACGACCCTCATCTGCAATGCAAACCAAACCCTCGATCAGAGACCGGGCCACACCACACGTAGCAGCAGGCGCTAGGGACGGGACAGCCGCTCACTATGGGCTCGGAGGCAGCAGCCGCCGCACAGCTCCGTCCTCGAGGGAAATCCTCCAGGCCGCCGCCGCCGCACAGGGCCGCGACCGGAGTTCGTCCCGTCTCCCCCCGCCCCTCTCTCCGCTATATCCATGGCTCGCGCCGCCGCCGCCGGATCTGGCGAGCCGTCGCCGCCGGATCCGCGACTCTCTACGGGAATGTAACAAAGGGAGCAAGGGGAATGGAAAAAAGGGAGCGAGAGAGAGCTTACCGGAGGGAGTGGCCGCCGGCGAGCTTCGATGGGCTCCGGACGGAGGCGGAAGCAGAGCGGGGGGAGAGAGGTTGGCTCGCTTCTGCCTTTCACTAGCGTGGCCGGGACATGTTTACTTCCAGTAGCCTCGTGGATGTGGATAGCTCCCACGATGCTATACACGATCCACTAGGAGACGTTTTTAATTCATGACGTATATATTTAGCATACACCTTCATATACACCATCCAGTATCCACTGGAGATGCTCTAAGCCTATGATGGATGCTATAGCCAAGTTCTGGTGGGGGATGATGAGAACCGTAATAAAATGCACTGGTTCACATGGTGGAAATTATGCTATCCCAAAAATGAAGGGGGTATGGGTTTCCGAGATTTTCAGTCTTTCAATATAACCATGCTCGCCAAAAAGGTTTGGAGGCTTGTTAATGAACGAGAATCGTTATGTGCTAGAGTTTTGAGAGCCAAATACTTTCCTGATGGTAATATTTTGTTGGCTGGGCCGAAAGCGGGATCTTCTTTTACTTGGCAAAGTATTTTAGTTAGCGTTCTGACGTTTAAAAGAGGGTTTATCTGGAGAGTGGGTACCGGAGACAATATCAATATTTGGAATGAGCGAAGCTGAGCCGACCGGAATCGGTGACCGAGGCGACGCTGACTGCACGGCTAGAAGAACTGGTGGGGAGAACTTGTTTCCAGAAGCTCAAAAGAAGTGCCCCTAAGACTCAAGACAGGGACAACGGTGAGATAGAAAGGTATGTGGAATTTCGTTGGATAGGATGACTTTAATGGGCTGACCGTGGCGTCCGTTCCTGTCTGTGTGAGTCAAATTTAATGCTCAACGGGCGACGTAAACAGACAACATTCTGTTTTTCTGTCCACCGAGACCATTCTCGGCCCCAATTTGGGCTGAGTATGTGTCGGACGCGGACACGCGCGGACCTCCTTTGCTTCTGCCCCGTTTCCTCCCATGGCCACCTACCCCATTAACTGTTGGCGGTGGAGCTCTTTAAAAGGTCGTTGTTGGCCAAACCCTAAAGCACAAACCAAACCCTAGCCCCCACCCTTCGTATCCAGCCATGACATCCACATATCTATTTGTAGATCGAGTACATCGTCACATGGATCCGCCGCCGCCACCCATGCCACCGCAAGATCTGGTCGACCGGGTTGAGCGTGCGCGGCCGCTATCGCGGCAGCTTCTCCTACCGGACGGTGATGAGCTCGACGTGGGCCAGAATGATTCCCCAACCGCCTCGGCCACAGCTTCCGGAGCGGGCAAGGATGGCGATAGAGTCAGCCTACTCAAACTCCATCGATAACGATGAGGAGGTGTATGCCGCCGGTGTTTGGGTGGCGGGTTGGATGAGCGTGTCTGTGCGGTGACCACACACACCACTGTACATTGTAGTGTACAAGTCTTGACATAACACTCATGTAAGGACTAATTCGTAAATATTATCACTCAGAGTAGTACAATAGAAACATTACGGGTCCACTTTATTACACACAGCTAATGATTACAAGTCAGAAGTGCATAAAAACTTCAATGTCTTCCTCCTCTATGGGAGGAAATTCAACTACTGACCAGTCGACAGCTGTCAACTTACTAACTATTGATAACAGCAAACTAAGAACAATAGGGCTCAACAATTAAATAGTACTAGTCTAGTTTTGCTCACTTGTCAACTTACTAACTATTGAACTGGACCCCTATCCATCGACGAGCCAAACAAAAAAAAATCTGTCAAAAAGTATGTCCATTTAGATGAACCCAAGTATGTCCATTTAGATCTGTCGTCGTGGTGAACAGACAGATGCCTACGGGTAGGCTAATTTGTGGGGCCGGATGGACGCTAGAGGATTCGGGGAGGGATAGCGCGCTGAGAAGCACACACAGATGAACAAATGGACACGGGGATTTACCCTGCTTCGGGGCTCTCGTGAGGAGATAAAACCCCTACTGCAGCATTTAGCCTACTTGGTGTATTTCTTTCTCTCTGCACATGAACCTTACAGACGCTCCATGAGCTGAACCGAGTTACCTCTAAGAGGCTTTGGGGGAGAAAGAGAGCCTAGGGGGAAGAGAGCAGCCCGTGGCTTGGCCGGCCGTGGCCGTGGATGTGTGTGGCTCTGTCTTTGGCCTTCCCCCTGGTGCTCCTTATATAGGAGGAGCCCAGGGGACAAGAGATGGCCCACGTGATACTATTCTGGCACTGTAGCTGACATGACTACTGGGGTCTTGTCAACACTGCTCCCTGCATCATGAGTTGTACTCTAGTCACATCACCGGCACTGTAGCCACGCTTGGTCATACTCATGGCAGGAAGAACCCGTGCGGCGCGCGTCCTTGTCTTGTCTGCTTGCGCCTGTCTTCGGGATCTTCCACACCACTCGGGGAAGTCGGGGGTGACGCCGAGTCGGGGAAGCCGGGGGCGACGCCGAGTCGGGGAAGCCGGGGGTGACACCGAGTCGGGGAAGTCGGGACTGTCGGGGCGAGGTTGAAGACGGCTTGGTGGTGTCGGCGAGGTGAAGGTCGTGGTTGGAGATAATTCAGACGGCCCGAAGTCCACAGGTATCGTGCCCCTCTACTGGCTACCTCGGTCCACCCGGGTTATCCATAAAGTCGGCCCATCCCCAGCTTAGGCTGGCCGGGAGAATGCTTATGTCGGCCCGGGTAGCGTCTCTTCACTCGAACATAACCATGACAACACCATAACTTTAGGGTACCGGGGATTACATCCCCGACACTAGTCCCCGAGGCTGCGGGGGACTCGCAGAGTCGCGTGCAGACTTAGAAAAATAACATCATCGTCTTCACGCACTCCTCCTTGTACCTGCAAAAATACAATCATATGCCGGTTCCTTAGCCACTCTGGGCGTTTTACCGACATAGATGTCTTCAGCCATCGTCTTCACGTACTCCTCCTTGTACCTGCAAGAATACAATCATATGCCGGTTCCTTAGCCACACTGGACGTTTTACCGACATAGATGTCTTCAGCCACTGCTGGTTTGACGTAAGGGTACCTCGGGTGTCTCGGATGTCCGGTAGCCACTCTGGGCACTTACCGACATAGATGTCTCCAGCCACTGCTGGTTTGACATAAGGGTATCTCGGGTGTCTCGGATGTCCGGTAGCCACTCTGGGCATATCTCACATGTTTCGGTACCTCGGCCACTCTGGGCTCATCACACACGTTGCCTTTGACAAACCAATACAAACGATGATCTGAGATATAGAAAGATGCCGTGATACTGTGGCAAACCGAAATAAACGGCGATCTGGGATAAGGAAGGATGCCGTGATACAGTGGCGAACCGACATAAACGGTGATCTGGGATAAGGAAGGATGCCGTGATACAGTGGCGAACCGACATAAGCAACAACTTGTTATGATATGCCATTATAACTCGGCAAACCGATACCAAAGACTATCCGTGATATACACTGAGACAATAATAACTATAAGATGGATCCGAGATAACCGACATAATAATCGACATGATCAAGACCTTTGAGATGAATACTCTCTCGGTAAAACCGGCATCACCTTTCAACGTTAGTTCATGCATACATATATTATGAATATTTAACAGGAGCGACAATTCTAATTAACCGATCAAATTAAATCTTACCGACATAAGCAATAACACGGTGTAACATGACATTTACAACTCGGCAAAATGACATCAACGATAGTCCGGGATATACTTTTAGGCCATAATAAATATAAGATGGATCCGAGATAACCGACATTACAACCGACATAGTCAAGACCTTAGACATAAATATTCTCTCGCTAACACCGATATCACCTTTCAATGTTAGTTCAGGCACATATATATTTAACAAGAATAATGACTCTATTTAACTGATGACACCAAGTCTAGCACAAAACATAAATTACAACGACCCGCGAAGCTATGCCATACGATGCTGACTCGATTTTCACCGAGTCCCCGAGTTACTTTAGAAATCTAGCACAAAGAACAGAACACACCGATAGGCTAGTCCCCGGGTCAAGACATCTTGCTCCGGGGAAAACACACAGACAACATATGCCGAATTACTTTTTAGACCGAGTTCCCGAATATGCTTTCATGTTTACTACACTCCACAACCTCTGCTCTTGACTACCATTCTAGGCGTTCGTCAGTCGAGTCACAAGATTATCTCGGATAGCATACATTACTTGAACTTTGAAACAAGGTTGAAATCTATTCGGTATATGGGCAACATAAACAACAACACACATGCAGGTAGGCAAGGCAGTCCCCGAGTTCATCTCGGATTGCCGACAAACAAACGATACCGGAATAAGCAGTCTCCGAGTTCATCCCGGGATGCCGACATACAAATGACATAGAAAGAAGGCATGCATATAAATAATAGTGCAGTCTCCGAGTTCACCTCGGAGTGCCGACATAGAAACAACTTGGAATAAACAGACACAAACCACATGCATATAGATAAATAACTCCCGAGTTGTTCTACCGACTTAGGATGAAAAACACAACTGACCGGTGAGCCAGTCCCCGGGTCAAGACATCTTGCTCCCGGGGAAAAAATACACAGACAACACTACATGACAGACCCCGGGTTACGACATTTCGTTCCGGGGTTAACAAATAAGCTAGGCATGAAGGGGCAGTCCCCGAGTTACTCTCAAGACTGGCCAATTGCATGATACATACGAAGATACTCACGGATCATTGGTGCGGTCGGGATCGACGGAGCCGACATGACCCGGGCAACTGTCGGGGAGTTACCCGGAATCTGTCGACGGCGAGCGCTAGTGTAGGTCGGAACGGCCTCTGCGTGCGGCAGCGAGTTGGGGGCGTGGGGACCATGGTGATGTCGAGTCCCCGAGTTGATGAAGAAGGTCCCGTCCGAAATTAGTCCAGCAAGCGCCACTGATGCCCCACGGTGGGCGCCAACTGTCGTCGTGGTGAACAGACAGATGCCTACGGGTATGCTAATTTGTGGGGCCGGATGGACGCTAGAGGATTCGGGGAGGGATAGCGCGCTGAGAAGCACACACAGATGAACAAATGGACACGGGGATTTACCCTGCTTCGGGGCTCTCGTGAGGAGATAAAACCCCTACTGCAGCATCTAGCCTACTTGGTGTATTTCTTCCTCTCTGCACATGAACCTTACAGACGCTCCATGAGCTGAACCGAGTTACCTCTAAGAGGTTTTGAGGGAGAAAGAGAGCCTAGGGGGGAAGAGAGCAGCCCGTGGCTTGGCCGACCGTGGCCGTGGATGTGTGTGGCTCTGTCTTTGGCCTTCCCCCTGGTGCTCCTTATATAGGAGGAGCCCAGGGAACAAGAGATGGCCCACGTGATACTATTCTGGCACTGTAGCTGACATGACTACTGGGGTCTTGTCAACACTGCTCCCTGCATCATGAGTTGTACTCTAGTCACATCACCGGCACTGTAGCCACGCCTGGTCATACTCATGGCAGGCAGAACCCGTGCGGCGCGCGTCCTTGTCTTGTCTGCTTGCGCCTGTCTTCGGGATCTTCCGCACCAGTCGGGGAGCCGGGGGCGACGCCGAGTCGGGGAAGCCGGGGGCGACGCCGAGTCGGGGAAGCCGGGGGTGACACCGAGTCGGGGAATTCGAGACTGTCGGGGCGAGGTTGAAGACGGCTTGGTGGTGTCGGCGAGGTGAAGGTCGAGGTTGGAGATAATTCGGACGGCCCGAAGTCCACAGGCATCGTGCCCCTCTACTGGCTACCTCGGTCCACCCGGGTTATCCATAAAGTCGGCCCATCCCCAGCTTAGTCTGGCTGGAGAATGCTTATGTCGGCCCGGGTAGCGTCTCTTCACTCGAACATAACCATGACAACACCATAACTTTAGGGTACCGGGGATTACATCCCGACAAGATCAACCCATTGGAGTCGTCCTTCAAAACTAGGCGCACAGGTAGTTGGTGCATACCACATGATGGCAACATACCACCACTAGCGTAAGTTGCTCGCTAAGCGATATGATGTGCAATTCGTTAACGAAAAATATCAGTGCTGACCTTACTCAGCCACACAAATACAGTATGATATAGACTACTGATCTGCAGCCAGACAAACAAGTACTTTACTACTTCCTTCTTTCAAATTATATAAGGTTTTCTGTAAACTATGTATGGACCAAAATTAGTGACCAAAATTGTATATACCTTATGATTCGAAAAAAAAATCTATTTAGACACTCGGAGTGTGTACAAATTTAAAAATGATTGCATGTAAGTCTGTCGTATCGTTTTTCCCTTTTGGATTGCAGCTGGAACTCGCACGGCATTCCAAAAAGAGTATCCGTAATTTCTCTAAATTCTTATAGAAAAAATATACCCTTATTTTTCTTCTTTGCAATTGCGATTGGTTATCTCAGCTTCTACTTATTTTCATCGCTTAAATCACACACGTTCATAATCTCATGCCCACCAGAATCCTGCACGATCATAATATTATTTTGCAATGCTTTCTACTACTACAACTACTACTACTAATCATCATCATCATCATCATCATTATTATTATTATAAAACGCAGGAATAAGATAATACAATATTGTAGTGTCATGAATATCAAATCCATCATGTTTGTACCAAACATTTTGATCTTACTATGGCAAGAGCAAGCTATTCTTGCTAAGGGGCTCTAGTGGATTTTTTTTTGAAAATCCATGTAAGTTTCAATTCAATATAATAATAGTAGACATCGATCCCGTGGAGCTAGGAAAACCGATCTAGAGTTTCAACTCTAGCGGTCACTATTATTCGCCCGTCTCCATTGTCTTCGATCGGGACTTGACGGGTCCCCGCCTTCTCTGCTTGCCGCTCCGGCCCCAGGAAAGGGTGGGGATCTCAGACCTACGCTCCATGCTGCTTTGATGTCCCTAAAGTAGTTTGGTCAACCGACAACGACGTTATGGTGTCTATCGTAGTGTTGTTGCCTGGAACAACAATACCGTTTTCCTATTTTTTCGTCGAGCTCGTCAGCGGGGATCTTGCCGGTGGCGTTGAGGAGGGCGGAGAATCATCCGGTCGCTTCTCACTTGGAGTGGTGGATCTCGTTAGGTCTATGTGCGTTGCAGGTTGGATTTAGAAGATTTATATTTATATAATAGTTTAATGGTGACGACTCCGGCTCTGAAGAGCCGGTCCTTAGAGGCATGTGTACAAATATTTCCCGACAGTCAAAATAAACTCTAGCTGGCTACACTACGGCTGAGGCGACATCGGCTTGCTCCGGCAGGCAGCAGCAGTAGTGGTCGTTCTATGGTTCAAGAATCTCGATGTACAGTAGTTTATATTGTGTTTGACATACCTTATACTTCTTGTGAACTTCTACGATGGATCTGAATTCTTCTCGCACACAAAAAAAGAGAGGAGATAATCGAGAACCCGAAAAGGCCAGGACCGTGCAGCCGAGGGCATCTGCGTAAAATAGATTGGTCACGAATAAAAAGGACAGGTTCGAGTGGCAGTCTATGTTAAGAAAAAGATGTTCCAATATCTTTTGAGACGCCAAAAGATGGCCAGATAGAATGAGGGAACAAAAGAGGCCCACTAGCAGCACACTGCGGTGTCTTTTGTGATGCGTAAAGTCAAAGTACGTGACGTTTTCATGTGATGTTACCTGTCGCTCATGGCCAACAACTGCCCTCCTGGCGCTGCCTACATAGCAGCCATGGAAAAATCTGCTTGTTTTGGCCTTATCCCGTGCAGGTAAGGTGCTATGCTACGGGTGCCATTGACAGCGCTCCTCTCCTCTCATGCATCAAATAGTCTGTTGATAGGTTCTACTCTCGATTACGGGATGAATTCGGTACAATAGATCGAATCTGTGAATTGGAGAAGCGGAGGAAGGAAGGAGACGAGTTCAGAAGCAAGGAGAGGGATACAGATTATCTGCCGTGATCCAACAGGATAACCACACACGCAACACCTGCCTATCCTTAAGTAGTTCAGCCACTCCAGTCTGGGCCGTGGAACCTGGGGTTGGGCTTGCGTAGACGATTCGGCCTGCTAGGACGAATCGTGGTCATTGTGCTCGCGCCTTCATCCTCGTCACCATCTTCATGAGATGGCGTAGACTTCTCCTGATCGGTAGGACACCTGACACCCCTCCCTCCTTGAAAACCAGCTTGTCCCCAAGCTGGTGCCGCCGGGAAGCGCGTCTGAAGATGAATGCGATCTTCCCATGTAGCCACCGCAGCATTGCCAGGTTTCCATTCCACCAGAACTTGTTCCACTGTCTTGTTCGCCTTCTTCCTCCAACGCTTGCTCAAAATCTTGTAAGGCACAGCTAAGACATCAGTATCAACTGGTAACACAGGAGAAGCATTCATACCGGGAGAAAGAGCTTGTCGAAGAAGAGAAACATGGAACACCGGATGAACTGTTGATCCTTGAGGAAGAGCCAATTTATAAGCAACTTCATTGATTTTGCTTATCACCGAGAATGGTCCATAGTATTTGAACATAAGCTTGTGATTGGCACGAGGTGCAACAGAAGACTGGATGTATGGCTGCAGCTTCAGAAAGACCTGATCTCCAACTTTGAACTCACGAAAAGTGCGATTCTTGTCGGCATACTTTTTCATTAATTGTTGAGCACGCAGAAGATGTTGACGAAGAAGATCATGAATGACTTGTCTTTCCGCAAGTCAATTGTCCACATTCGACACAGAGCAAGCATTGGGTGGGTCAATACCCCAATGGCGCGGTTCATGGCCGTAGAGGACCACAAATGGTGATGAGTTCAGCGTGGAATGATGACTGGTATTGTACCAATACTCAGCGAGAGCAATCCAATTACTCCACTTCTTCGGGCAAGCATGAACAAAACACCTCAAGTATGTTTCAACACACTGATTAACACGCTCTGATTGGCCGTCAGTCGAAGGATGATATGCAGAACTCATCTTGAGCTCTGTACCCACTGCCTTGAAAAATTCTTGCCAAAATTTACTGTTAAAGACAGGGTCGCGATCTGAAACTATAGATTCAGGCAAACTGTGAAGTTTGAACACATTGTTGACAAATAGAGTTGATACTTTGGCGGCAGTATAGGGATGAGCCAGAGGGATAAAGTGAGCATAACGAGAAAACCTGTCAACCACCACCAGCAAACAATTGTAAGGACCAGATTGTGGCAACCCCTCGACAAAATCCATTGCAATATGTTGCCAAGGTCGTTTTGGAACTGGAAGAGGCATAAGAAGTCCAGGGTATTTGATCCTTTAAGGTTTAGCCTGCGGGCAAACCTGACAAGATTGTACTAGAGATTTAACTTGTTTCTTCATTCTTGGCCAAAAGAACAACGCCTTGATGCGTTTGTATGTGACTGGTGACCCTGAATGGCCTCCCAATGAACTGCTGTGGAACGCATTGAAAATTCTAAGCTGCAACTCCACATTTCCACCCAACCAGATCCTTCCCTGGAACCGAATAATTCCATTGTCCAACTGGAAATGTGACTTGGTAGTATTGCTGATGACGCGCGCGGGTCCTTCTGCGCCGCTTGCAGCGCGACGACGGCTTGATGGAGTTCGTCCACACGCGACTCCATGCGTGGGCGCCACTCGTTGATGTCCTTTGCGAGGCCATCGAGAGTCGACTCGACGGACTCCGATCGCTTGTCCTGCTTGTCCGCCGCCTTCACCAAGTACTGGATCTGCTTCAGGATCTCCCGAGTGCCCTCATCGGCGGACGACATGGCTTCGAGCTCCTCACGCACTTGACGTTGGCGTCGAGTTTCAATAATCGACTCCAGATCGAAATCGAAGAAGAAATTTTTGGTGGAAGCGAAGTGGTTAGGCTCTGATACCAGGTGATGGGTTCTACTCTCGATTACGAGATGAATTCGGTACAATAGATCGAATCTGTGAATTGGGGAAGCAGAGGAAGGAAGGGGACGAGTTCAGAAGCAAGGAGAGGGATACAGATTATCTGCCGTGATCCAACAGGATAACCACACACGCAACACCTGCCTATCCTTAAGTAGTTCAGCCACTCCAGTCTGGGCCGTGGAACCTGGGGTTCGGCTTGCGTAGACGATTCGGCCTGCTAGGACGAATCGTGGTCGTTGTGCTCGCGCCTTCATCCTCGTCACCATCTTCATGAGATGGCGTAGACTTCTCCTGATCGGTAGGACACCTGACATCTGTCCAATAATTGTTCTAGTTAATTAGGACATCTCCAACTGGGCACCGACGGAAAGTGTCATTTTAATCTGTTTTGGGGTGTCTCGCGGATAGGCCAGATGCCCATATCTGCCGCTTATCCGTTTTGATATGAGGGTGAACCCAACGGCTTGACGAGGTTACAGTAGAGCTACCTCACCTCCGTGGACAAAGTGATCCTCGAAACATGCTTTCACCCCTACCAGGCAAAGTGATCCTAACAGGCAACTCATGAAAACGGAAGCAAGTGTTGTCGTGGAGTCCCAACATGCACACTAGTATTAGTATTAGGCCTTATTTACTACAGAGTTTTTATAAGGATGGAATGATTGGAGTGAAAAGGGATTTGGTGAACATCCAATCTCCGCCAATACCCACAAATACTCTTCCCCCCAATACATTAGCGTGAGGTAGAGTTTTTGTTTTAAGAAAAAAATGAGCTGCTTGGTGGGAGATATTTAGGGATGATACTTACTAATGTCCTAAAATAAATTAGAAATAAACATACTACTCGGGATCTTTAAAGATCTGAGATAATCTACTCATATCTCCTAAAATACGCTAGAAGTAAACACGGCCTTAATTATTTAGTGTACGTTAGTGCATGTGAGCTAAAAGAAGCGAAATTATTCATTTTTTTTTTATAACAGCGAAATTATTCATTGTTAGCCCACAACCAATCTTGCCAGCTGCTTACTGTTTTTGGTTTACAACACGGAGTACAAGAATCAGTTTTAATTTGGAGTAGAGATCTAATTTGAGTCGAGCCATAACGTATATATCCAGTCAAGTACTCCCTGTAAATTTGTTTCTAGAAGGGCTTTGTGCCAGCTTGTTTCGTAGCAGCACAGGAGTCTATCTCCATATTATATAATTTAACCCAGCAGCTATGCAGCCCGATCCCTGATGCAAAAGCCGCCTACACGTTCGTACCGGAACGCCGGAACGAAATTCGTTTCGAAACTCGCTGCGTAGATCCGGCGTCGTCACGGGCTACGTCAGCGGCTTCCTTCCCCTTCGCCGTCGTCGGCTCCACCACCACTGTATATAAGTGCCAACGATCTCTCTCTCCTCCATCCACCCCGTGGCATCTCATCTGCCGCGCCAAGAAAGCAGCCCGCACACGAGGGAGAGGGGTACAGCAGCGACGTCCCACTCCCCCCTGTCGGGTTCTCCGACAGATATTTCGCCGAGTTGCCGGAAGAACTCGGCGGGCGGCGCCGTCGGCGGGAAGCTAGGTTTTTGATATACAGATAGACAGAGTAGATGGACGACGCCGGCGAGATACACGCGTTCGGGCGCAGCCTGCGGCAGGAGAGCACGGCGTGGTCGCGGGGCGCGGACGACGTGTTCTCGCGGTCGTCGCGGGACGAGGACGACGAGGAGGCGCTGCGATGGGCGGCGCTGGAGAAGCTGCCCACCTACGACCGCGCCCGGACGGCGGTGCTGGCCATGCCCGAGGGCGAGCTCAAGGAGGTGAACGTCCACAAGCTCGGCGCCCAGGAGAAGCACGCGCTCATGCAGCGCATCGCGTGGGTCGGCGACGAGCACGAGCGCTTCCTCTCCAAGTTCAAGGACCGCGTCGACAGGTGAGTAACCAAACCGCCTTCTTGATCCGTTCTTCAGCTCTCCTCCTCACCCAGAGAGCATAGGATACCATGTAGTACGACTGAGATCTCGACTGATGTTCCTTCACTTTTTTTGCTGTTCGTCAGGGTTGGGGTTGAGCTGCCGACGATCGAGGTGAGGTACCAGAACCTGAATGTGGAGGCGGAGGCGTACGTTGGCAGCAGGGGCCTGCCGACCATCCTAAACACCTACGCCAATGTACTCGAGGTACATATGTAACGACGAACTGCCGCTGCTACCCCGTCTGTTTGCTTGCCGAGTTTTTTGGTTAATAATGTCAACAGTGGATATGATATGACATAACTGATTGACGTTGACTCCTATCGCACGACGATTGGCGGATTTTGACTACCCAAAGTCACTCTTTTCTTCTTCTAGTGTTTCTTACTGTTATTATACTCCTCTACTACTAGTAGTGAACATCATAAACATGTCGTCCACACACTTGATGGTATTTTATTCTTCTTTGAGGTGGTACTCAGTACAGTGACAACTTAGATACATTAATCCAAAAGGGAAAGAAAACAGTTCCTAACTGCAAACAAGAGTACGCAGATTGAGAAGGTGAAGTTTCCTGATTGAAGCTTCAGACATTAGGAGTACGGCAAATCCAGCAGACCATACGATAAATTAATAATCTGCCCACTGCTCTAATGCAGCTTCGGCATTAGGAGTTATAATCCGCGCATAGTTTGATTGTAGTAATTGACCTTGCCTCTTTGTACTGCATAATAATATGAGTATTGACATGATGGTGGTAATCGTCTTGAAACAGGGCCTGGCAAATGCTCTTCACCTAACGCCGAACAGGAAGCAGAAAATATCAATCCTTCACAATGTCAGCGGAGTCATCAAGCCTCACAGGTAAACTTCTCGACATATTGACACTTTGCAAATCATCTCCACCAGATTCTACCTTAACCCTTATATTCTTTTAGGATGACCTTGCTTTTGGGCCCCCCTGGTGCGGGAAAAACCTCGCTGCTTTTGGCCTTGGCGGGAACTCTGCCTTCAGGCCTTAAGGTAGGACACCTTTTTGTTTTGTTTTGGATGCTCTCATATTCATGGTTAAAACTTGCTAGACCTAACACGAGAAAACGTTGCAATGACGAAAGATGTCAGGGGAAATAATTTACAATGGGCATACCATGGACGAGTTTGTGCCACGGAGATCAGCAGCTTATGTTAGCCAACATGATCTGCATATGGGTGAGATGACTGTCCGCGAGACTGTCAATTTCTCGGCAAAATGTCAAGGAATTGGTCACCGATTTGGTAAGAACAGGAAAAGGGAGACTCCAAAACTCGTTACAGTATCGTATTGCATTATATAACTTGATTTTTACAAATTGACCAGACCTGCTCATGGAGCTATCAAGGAGAGAAAAGGAAGAAAACATCAAACCAGATCCAGAAATAGATATCTACTTGAAGGTTCCGTATTGTTACATTACATATAGCAGTTCACTTCATTCAGTGGTTCAGCAGATTTTTCGATAAAAGGTTTGATGCACATTAATCTCTCCATTTTCTTATGCAGGCTGCTGCAACAGGAGAGCAGAAAGCCGAGGTGGTCACAAATCACATACTAAAGGTGCATGAGAATCTGCCATTTATTTATAGATTTGACACACAATTATAACAAGATGAAAGAGTGATTATGTACTAATTTTTAATTTCCATTTGAACTACTGTAGATCTTGGGATTGGATATCTGTGCCGACACAATCGTAGGCAATAATATGTTGAGAGGTATATCCGGAGGGCAAAAAAAGAGAGTAACCACAGGTAAATATAGTTTGAGAGAAAGAAACATACCAGCTGCTATGTCTTACGGAATTAAATTGCATTGCATTCCTGTACAATCTAACTCATCCATTCCCTCACATGGTTTTGCAGCTGAGATGCTTGTAACACCAGGACGCGCCCTATTCATGGATGAGATATCAACTGGACTAGACAGCTCGACAACCTTCCAGATTGTCAACTCCATCCGGCAAACAATTCACATCATTGGTGGAACAGCAGTCATCGCACTGCTACAACCTGCACCAGAGACATATGAACTGTTTGATGATATAATTCTCCTCTCAGACGGTCAGGTTGTCTACAATGGCCCTCGAGAACATGTGCTGGAGTTCTTTGAATCAATGGGATTCAAATGTCCTGAGCGAAAAGGCGTAGCTGACTTCTTGCAAGAAGTGAGTTTCGTCAACTATTTGTCTCAAGCTTTCTCTGATTATAGATATATTATTTAAAAATACACTATTTGAAGTTCCTTCAAGGGAAGTTTCATAATGCAAAGTTTGTTCAAAAGTGGTACAGATGGAACAAAATATTTTAAGTTGGGATTTTTTTAATATCAGGATCATAACTGTCTACAATGTTGAAGTGTGACTGACTATAATTGAAATTTGATAGGTTACATCAAGGAAAGATCAGGGACAATACTGGATAAACAGTGACGAGACATACCAATATGTTCCTGTTAAGAAGTTTGCAGAGGCATTTCAATCTTTCCACGTTGGTCAGGCTATAAAGAGTGAGTTAGCAGTCCCATTTGACAAGAGCAGGAGTCATCCTGCAGCCCTGAAAACATCACAATACGGTGCCAGCATGAAGGAACTACTCAAAGCTAACATCAACAGAGAGATACTGCTTATGAAAAGAAATTCCTTTGTGTACATATTCAAGGCAACTCAGGTGAAAAAGACAAATCAACAAGAATTCAAATCTGATTAATTCGTTGATACCAGTAGAAAGTATAAAAGTACATAAAATATGTTATCTTATTATATCTCTTAATTCTGCAGTTGACAATCATGGCAATCATAGCAATGACCGTCTTTCTGCGCATCAATATGCATCATGATTCAGTAACAGATGGAGGGATATACATGGGTGCTCTCTTCTTTGGGATCTTGATGATAATGTTCAATGGTTTAGCAGAAGTAGGTCTAACCATTGTAAAGCTCCCTGTTTTTTTCAAGCAAAGGGATCTTCTCTTCTTTCCAGCATGGACATACACCTTACCGTCATGGCTCATTAAGACCCCCCTATCCTTGCTCAATGTAACAATTTGGGTCGGCATAACATACTATGTCATTGGATTTGATCCCAACGTACAGAGGTAAGCGAATATATTCTATCATACATTAGTTTTTTCAATCAATGTATCCCCTAAGCTAACTAAAACAATGCAATGTTGCAGATTTTTTAGACAGTTCCTGCTGCTCTTATTAATGAATGAGGCATCATCTGGACTCTTCCGCTTCATCGCTGGCCTTGCAAGGCATCAGGTTGTTGCAAGCACCATCGGTTCCTTCAGCATACTTATTTTTATGCTCACAGGTGGATTCATCCTGGCAAGAGGTACGCAGAAGTAGGAAAGCTCAGGTCCTAAACACTATGTTTGAAGTTTCCAGCTCAGAACATATGGACTAAATTACCTTTGTTCAGTTTCTTTTTCCACATTGGATGTGGTATTTATGCATCATTAATTCAACTATTCCTTTGATTTAACAGAGAATGTGAAAAAATGGTGGATATGGGGGTACTGGATATCACCCCTGATGTATGCACAAAATGCTCTATCAGTGAATGAGTTCCTAGGTGAAAGCTGGAATAAGGTAACGAGACACTTATGAAATATGATAAAAAATCATCTGTATGAGTACGTATGGCTAAAGCATAGTGTTACTGATACACTTCAGATAATCCCCGGTTCCATGATACCACTTGGAAAACAAGTTCTGGAATCTCGTGGAGTTTTTCCTGATGCAAAGTGGTACTGGATTGGCGTTGGTGCCTTGCTCGGATATGTGCTGCTATTCAATATGCTCTATACCGTCTGCCTCACATTCCTCGACCGTGAGTTAACCATCACTTGTATTTTCTACCAATAGATAGCTATCTTGCAATTCTCGAAACAAAGTTTTACATTCTAATCTTAAACATTTTTCGATCCACAGCATTTGACAGCAACCAGCCAACAATATCCGAGGAAACGATGAAGATAAAACAAGCTAATCTCACTGGTGAAGTTTTAGAAGAATCATCGAGAGGACGGGTTAAGAACAATACTGTAGCATCTACAGGTACTTACTGATTCTGTATTGATTAATCTGAGGAAGATATAAGATAATGCCAAGGCTGATAGTTAAGGTATTCTTTAAAATTAAACCCTGCATATGTTTACCAGATACTGCAGACTGGAGCAATGAAGAATCAACTTCCAACAACGCAACTGTGAATTCTAGTCCAGGCAAGAAAGGAATGGTCCTCCCTTTTGTACCTCTCTCCATCACATTTGAAGATGTAAAATACAGTGTAGACATGCCACAGGTATTTTCTTTGTGGAAATTATTAGAAACACAGATATGTCCAATATGTGAAACATATATGAGTGAGAACATCATTTATAATTCCTTTATCCAACAAAAACTGTAGGAAATCAAAGCACAAGGTGTGGCAGAGAACCGGTTGGCCCTACTTAAGGGTATCAGTGGTTCATTTAGGCCAGGAGTACTTACAGCTCTTATGGGTGTCAGTGGTGCTGGTAAGACAACACTGATGGATGTGTTAGCTGGACGAAAGACCAGTGGATACATAGAGGGAAATATTACTATTTCAGGCTATCCAAAGAAGCATGAAACTTTTGCTCGTGTGTCGGGATACTGTGAGCAGAACGACATCCATTCACCGAATGTGACCGTGTACGAGTCTCTTGCATTCTCGGCATGGCTCCGATTACCTGCCAGCGTTGATTCCTCAACAAGAAAGGTTTGCAAAGAACACAATTTTCATCTTTTTAATATTTGCATAGTATACAGGCATATATATTAGAAAATTATAAGAAACATGATTAAATGAGAAGAAGAATATTGTCAACTGCTTTTAAATGTCACAAACTCAATAAAAGTTTAATTTTAAATTTAAGTTCTCGGAAATGCTTGAGAGAGATATTTTGACATGATTGTAGATCACTTTTATGCACTAGGTACATCTTCGTAAGGATGACATATCTACTGACTGCTTTATATAACACATAAAACCTGGTGTGCAGATGTTCATTGATGAGGTCATGGAGCTAGTGGAACTTTTCCCCTTAAAAGATGCATTGGTTGGATTACCCGGTGTTAGTGGATTGTCAACTGAGCAGAGGAAAAGGCTGACAATAGCAGTGGAGCTGGTTGCTAACCCTTCTATCATTTTCATGGATGAACCGACATCTGGACTTGATGCACGAGCAGCAGCCATTGTCATGAGGGCAATAAGGAATACCGTAGATACAGGAAGGACAGTTGTTTGCACCATTCACCAACCAAGCATCGACATATTTGAATCTTTTGATGAGGTACTAAATATAGTGCCTACATATATTAAAGAAGAAGAAAGTAAATCCACATGGGCAGTTCATATTTTTGTAAACCCTTCTAATACCTGATGGCGATGTGTGTCTTTGCAGCTCTTCCTGATGAAACGAGGAGGTGAAGAGATTTATGTTGGTCCACTAGGCCGGCACTCGTGTGAATTGATCCGATATTTTGAGGTGACAAAAGAGAACATAAATCACTTTAGATTCGAGATGCAGTCTCGCACTGAACAGAAATGTTATTGAATTGCTTTGCTTTTGGTTCTACACAGGCTATTGAAGATGTCAGGAAGATTAAAGATGGCTACAACCCTTCAACATGGATGCTGGAAGTGACAAGTGCAGCGCAAGAGCAGATAACTGGGATTAGCTTCAGTCAAGTGTACAAGAATTCTGAACTACATCGGTAGGTTTCTGGTTGCATATATTTCAAAATGAAGAACAACAATCAATACTTTCTTGAGTATGTTTAGACTACTATTTAAGAGGGCAGATCTCTAAAATACAAAACAACAGAAACTTTGCGAACATACAGATGGCCCATTGTAAAAGCGTGATAATACTAGTATGTTATTTTCTTTTCACAATTGATGTTTCAAATATCTAAAATGTGCACGAATTTTTTCGGTTGGGTTGCATTTCAGGAGGAACAAAGATTTAATAAAGGAGCTAAGCACACCGCCTGAAGGTTCAAGCGACCTATCCTTTCCAACGCAGTACTCACAAAACTTCCTCACTCAATGTTCCGCTTGCCTGTGGAAGCAAAGCCTGTCATACTGGAGAAATCCTCCATATACTGCAGTCAAGTTCTTCTATACTACATTAATTGCGCTGTTGTTTGGAACAATGTTCTGGGGCATTGGAAGGAAAAGGTAATATAATATCTAACAAAATAAAGCATGCACTCAAATTTATATATGATATTTGTTAAGGAGACTAAACATAGTTCTCACCCTTCTAACTCACTAGAAACATTTTACTATTGCAGGCACAGTCAACAGGACTTGTTCAATGCCATGGGTTCCATGTACGCCTCAGTTTTGTTCATGGGGGTGCAGAACTCGGCCTCAGTTCAACCGGTTGTGGCTGTTGAGCGCACAGTCTTCTACAGGGAAAGAGCGGCGCACATGTACTCACCTTTACCATATGCGTTGGGACAGGTAGATTTTCTTAGCATTGACATTCATCTTTAGTTATTAGTAAAAATAAAACTAGTGCGTTCAACGATAAAAAAAAACATGGTATTGTCAGTTAAATCATCATAAATAGGTGCAAGCATGTACATACCAGGCTTGATAAAAGATTTAAGATAATTTTGAGTTACTGCCAGTGCAGATGGTACGGATAGTTAAACCAGTACCCTAAGTAGTGGAGAGCAACAGTAAAACAATATGGCCACTAACATCTAGATTCCCTTGCAGGTTGCAATTGAACTTCCATACATCTTTGTTCAGTCCTTAATATATGGTGTGCTAGTGTATGCTATGATTGGGTTCGAGTGGACAGTTGCCAAGTTCTTTTGGTACCTGTTCTTCATGTATTTCACTCTGGCTTACTTCACATTCTACGGAATGATGTCGGTAGGCCTGACTCCAAACTACAATGTTGCCTCTGTTGTTTCCACGGCATTCTATGCTCTTTGGAACCTTTTCTCAGGATTTATTACACCAAGAACTGTAAGTATACTATTTGTTCTCAATATTTAACTTCTTATGCTTCCACTTCTAACTAGAACAATTACCAAACTTTGCTCCTTCTTTTCCTAATATTCTGCAAACTTGCTACTTTTCTCTACAGAGAATTCCGATATGGTGGAGATGGTACTACTGGCTCAGCCCTATTGCCTGGACACTCAATGGTCTGGTGACTTCACAGTTTGGAGATGTGACAGAAAAGTTTGAGGACAGTGGCGTGCAGGTGTCCGAGTTTGTAGAAACCTATTTTGGGTTCCACCATGACTTCTTGTGGGTAGTCGCTGTGGTGGTCGTCTCATTTGCCGTTCTCTTTGCTTTCCTTTTCGGAGTCTCAATCAAGTTATTCAACTTCCAGAAGAGATAGGTGACCACGGACGACATATCCAAGTTTGATCAAAGCGACATTAAAATAGGGTTAGGGCCTTGCAATTGCATTGTATAGATGTGAATACTAGTATAGCATATATTTATAAGAACAACAATGCTTGTACAGATGTACAGTGAGTCAGTGACAGTGCACACTGTGCCTAATGTCTACTATGAACTAGTTCAGTTTTGCATGTTGTATGAATCAAGTGGGTTTGCCACACTGAAGATTTTCTCTATTAAGTTTTAGCCAATTTGCGACCACAAAACAAAACCGTGGCATACTGTACTCGAATTTTACCCAATTGAACTGATACGGACAGAACTTTGCACAAGATGCCAGAAATCCCACGAGAAACCATTGCGGATTCTATTTACGAAACTTCTGAGTTCTGAGTAAGCGATTGAACTGAAATGCGGCCACCGATTCAACTAGACAAGAACTCGATCTACAAGAAGCTCGCGCCCACCCTTTCTCACCACAGAAGCATTAAGGACAGTGTCGCACAGTCGCAGAACGTCGCGAAGGACCGTAGTGGAGCGGGTAACTCACCAGAATCAGGAGGCGATTAGCGGATTCCACGAAGACCCGGCGGTGGCGACGGACGCCATGGAGCATTGGAGCCTTCAGCCCCGGCGATGGCGACGGACGCCATGGAGCCCCGGCGGTGCTCGACGAAATGCCAACGAGAAACGGACATTTTGCGAATGCTCGCCGAGATAGTACTATGTACCACCGAGGCCCATTATGTAGGAAGTGCGGCCTTGGCTCATTTTCTATCTGAAAAACCAACACCTTGGCCCAATGCAAATGCTGTTATTTGGATCATGCCATAGCCGACCGGATTTTTTTTCTGAAACGTGGCAAAAGAGGATTGGCCAGTTTATAACGAAAACCGATACATCATAAAAACACAACACACTGGCCCCAAGGCCGCGTTCCAAACGAGTCGACGGCCAAAACATCCAAGCGATCAAAACCACCACCCACACGTCTCAACGCAACACAACGGAGGAAAAAACCGGATCCGCCGCTCCGACGTTCACGCTGGTCCCAGGGCCACGCACCACCTAGCCATTGACGAAAAGCAGGATAGAGACGCCCTGTAGCTCACCGCCGCCTACCACCAACTCACCACGGGTCCCTCCGGCCGGTGAAGCATCCAAGACAAGGTCTCAAGAGACAAACGACGCAGAAACGCCGACCTCGCCCGATCCCACGTGGGATCAAGATTTCCCCCGGAAGCTTCCGAGCTAAGGAGCAAGAAAACAACACCTCAACGACGTCTTCAAAAAGAGTGCAGCGACCTAGAGCTCACAAGCAACTATCTAATACCCAGAAGCCTTCATCCAACCGCTAAGACAGAGCAAGGATAGGGAATGTCGTGCAGAAGGGCACGCCACCGTAGAAGATCACGCCCTCGTCAACTTCGGGCACGCCGTCACATCGTGTCTTCCGCCTCCTCCTTCAAAGAAGACCCCGTGTTCTCGCCCTGGCTCAAAGCGCGTCGTACTGTCGAGAGGAAAAGCAGCTCACCTTAGGGCAGAGGGAAGACATGAAAAAAAGAAAAGCAACATGATTACCATGGAGGGAAAGCTCATGCCTTGGTGTCGAGATTGCCATGGAGGGAAAGCTCATGCCTTGGTGTCGAGATTGCTGCCAGAGAAGGCAACCCTTTCCCTCTCGCCCAGGCGCAAGGGCGTTGATCAGCAGACGAACACCAACACTAACGCAAGGGGAGCACAACAACCATTTGAACATTTTCTAGATATGAGAATACTTTCCGCACACACTCCTTGATTCCTTTCTTTGTTTCCTTGAGAGATTTGTGAGCGATTTGGAAGAAATAGCTAACCATACCCAAGATCCATTCCTCCCTTCTCTTTTGACTAGTTTTTTTTTTTACTTGATCACTCCATGAGTTTGATAGATCCTAGGTGGTCTGATTCACAGCGAGCTTTCAAGTTATTTTTGCACCAACAATTTGTGAGAAATTGGAGGCCATTCTAAGGCCTCCAGCAGTGATTGAGTTCCTAATTGGTGGCGGAGGAACAAAAAGAGGAAGGTGAGCCTTCAGTGCCTTATGGGGATCCTTTATGGTAACCCACACATATCGCTAACGGTCCTCTTAAGAAAGTGAACATCAGTATATATCTTTGTCTCTGCTTCCTTGATTTTTTTGAGTTTGTATACTTAAATTTATCTTTGTGATAGCCTTCATGTTTGAAGTACCTTATATCATCTTATATGTTGTGTCACATAATTACATTAGGCTCATCTTTGTTATCCACGGATCCTAACTTTGTGAACCAAAACTTATATCTATAGTTACCTATTCACCCCTCTAGATTGTCTATATCAATCCTTCACTACCCGCAGTCTTTTGTTGCGTACTTATCCTCTTGATGGTGGTGGTGGATTTGCTCTTGGTGCGATCATGGTGACGGAGGTGGCAGGGAGAGATGGAGGACCTAGTAATTTTGAAAGGACCGGGCTCAGTCGTAACGTCTTCAATCATGGATCTCTACAACATGTTTCGTTTCCCTCTTCCCCCTTCAAAGGACTAGGTTATAACGGTCATTCGGCATCACAGTGGGTATATTTTCTGAGTCCCGTTCCCGAAACATGAAAATTCCGATCTTGAACCCGCATTTCCCAAACCCGACTTTCTCGATTGCTTTTTCGGGTAGCTGATTTGAAATCCCGAAATTATTTAGGCTAATTGGGGATTGATGTGCTGGATCCCGGAATATCCCAAATCTTGATACCTAATGTTTGAAGATTGAAACTATGAGTCTACGTGTTGTCAAAAATATTATTGTTTGCCATGTTTTTGTGATAATTGTTCAATTGATACTATGTTTGTGTTGTTTTGTACTGAAATACTATGGAAATGCTGCCAAAATCTGATTTTTTTTTTGTTTTCATTTTTGCTATGTTCTAAACTTTGGGAAAGATTGAAACTACGAGTCTATGTGTTGTAAAAAATATTATTGTTTTTCATGTTCTTGTGATAATTGTTCAATTGGTACTATGTTTTTGTAGTTTTCTGCTGAAATACTATGGAAATGCTGCTGAAATCTGAAGCTCTGTTCTGAACTTTGGAAAATTCGGGATTTTCTGATCCCGAACATCCCGAATCTCGAATAATTTTTCTCATGAAAACTCCGAAATCATTTCGTGAATCCCAAACTTATTTTTTCTCAAATTTCCCGTCCCGAAATTTCGGGAATTCCCAAATGCCCACCCTGAATTCGGCAGTCTCCTTGCGTCTATCTATTTTGGTCGAATGGCGGCCTATTGCTGATGCTCTCCAGCTAGGGATGCAAATCAGTTTTGCATTCGAGTCCAGTTCTCTATGTTTTGGAGGCGGGGTTGTTGTTGTCTCACTATCCCAAGTGGTTTTTCCCCAAGGATAGTGATGATAAAGCTATGGTTTAGTTTTACATTTCGGGTCCTCCTTATTAAATCCCAGGTCTGGATTGTTTGAATCCTTATGTGCACCGTGAAACTCTGTTATATATGTTGTAGCAGATGTCATTCGGAACCCTTCTCTCGTTAAAAAATACTACAGTTTAGCCTAAATCAAATTAGGTCAAGTTCATGGAATTAAATAACATGAAAGTTCAAGAGAAGAACTATATAGTCGTTACACTTTGTTTTACTCTTCAACTTTTCCAAAATGAGAAAGGGAAATTAAAAGGAAGCGGCTAGATAGGAGTGAACCGAGAGAAGCCAAGGACAAGCAGGCCGAGAAACGTCACGATTAGCTAGATCTATGTGCATGATCGTTTATCCAGGAACGGTGCAGCACCGCTGGCTAGGTAGCAGCACTGCTGGCGTAATAAGCAACATCCAGAAGGGCAACGTGTTCGACGTTCTTCTCATCTTCTACGCCATGACGTACGTACGTCAAGTCACCAACACAATAATTCTCTCGCTAATTTACCAGCCAGTCGAAATCAACAACTATTAGAGAGTACTCCATTGGAAGGGGCAGGGGTCGTCCAAAATTCAGGGTCCTCGAACAGAAGAGAGCAAGTTCCATCACTCGGCTCGAAATCATGCGGAGATTTGGTTCGAAAATATTTTCAGAAAATGGAGCAAACAAAAAATGCCGAATGACTGGCTTTCGTGGCCCCAGAAATGAATTTAGCAGCTGATATGCGTTGCTATTGGCTTAAATATGCAGACTTCGACGTCTCAACAAACGCAATTGATAGAAGCTGGCACGAGACCTCAGTAACCTGTCGACCAGAGATTGCTGAATGTTGAGGGCAACGAAAAGCTGTTCTCGTACCCTGAATGGGCGGGGTTCAAAATCCTTTGCAGTAGCTGATCACAAGGGAAACTGTACAGTAGCCAAAGTGCGCCAGATAACATTACCAAGCTAATCATCAAAGATCAACAGGACACACATCCATGTATAAAAACTACAATAATTACCTTAGGAACTTACCTGCTCTGCAGTCTACACATATATACTCGAGAACATTGCATAATCTATGATTAAGGACAATACTTTTCTACAACCTCATAGATATACAAAAACACACAAAATACTTAACAAGTTGGGCATGAAACACAACTCCTACCGACAAGTACTCTACGGCGCCCGAAGAAGAATCACCAAACAGAGATGGATCAGTAGCAGGGCAACCGTGCTTGTCGTCCTCCGTGGCGGGGACGCCGACGTCGTGGACCCGGTGATCGGGTTGTCGTGCTGGTAGTACCACGGGAACCATGGCAGGATCGGGTTCGGCGGCGGCGGAGCCGGCCCAGACGGGACGGCACTGTACGGCGGAGGGAGGAATCCCGGCATGACCCCCGGCGGTGTCAGCTGGAAGCCCCCTGGAGGCGGTGGCGGGTAGCTGCCGCCGAAGACGTCGCCACCACTACCGCCTGTTCCTGCTGGTGGCGGTGGCGGGTAGCTGTTGATGATGCCTCCGGAGGGTGGTGAAGGGAGGCACGGGTACGGGCAGACCGGCGTGTCGCCCACCGTCGTGGTGGTGAGCAGGGTGATCACGGCGAGGAGGACAGTAATCTGGGAGGATCTAGACATGTCTGCGTACGTGCCTGAGGGAGAGCACCGAGTGTTTGTAGTAGGTGTACTCAGTGGTTGCACCGAGATGGCTTCTTTGTTAATGGGGCGTTTGGTGCTAAAAGAGCCGCTGGTGTGTCTTATACTCACATGAGAGGAGCAATCATTCGTTTGCTAGTTGCTATGGAGCTCATGCGACGGCCGGCGTGTTCTGCAACTTCGAATTGAATTTTTGAGAAATAGCAAAACAAGTTTGGAATCAAAGCCTAAGGGCTTTAATTATAATTAATTAATTTCACACCACCTCTGCTTGACACCTCCACGGTGACTTCCACACCACCTCTGCTATCTCTTTTTTTTTAGATACAAAGGGCCTCGCCCCAGCCCCATTTCATAGAAAAGAGACCAGCTTACAGCGTTTCTTTCAAACGTTTCACAGAACTCAGGGGGATATATAAACGGCTACACTGCCGCCCCAGATGCTGGCAAACAAATGCCAGAAAGTACCAAAACAGGCTTTTTTTAACAGCCAAGCAACAAACTGGTAGAGTATCAGAGCGCTACTAAACTACTAGAGAACCGAACATAACGAGGACATCTTCATTTCAGCTCGAAAGGGTACTGTCCTACCACTTTCCAACCTTCATCATCTTCGATCATCACCACCGACGTCGACTCCAGTGTTTTAGACAGCTCTCGGGTTGAAGCTTCCCAGGATTCATTCTTCCTCACTGCAGCAGCTTCAACCGGCATCTTGTTTGACAGAGAATCATCAAGCTTTGTAGGTTCAGCTAGCCTGGATCTCGCCAGGTCAAGGGGGGAGGGGTTCGAGCTAGTTGCTCCAGCCCAGCCACCACCTTTTGTACCATGGCTTTGGCATCTCCCGAGAGCAAAATCTGCCACTGGGAAAGCGTAGAACTGAGCATTCTCCAGATTACCTGCATACCAACCCATGATTCTTTGTTAAAACAAAGATTATTTCGAGTCTTCCACAATGTCCACATAATTGCAGCGTGGATGACATTAGCCCCCTCATTTTTAAGCTTGCTCAGCCATAAGCTCGCAACCAGCTCAAAAGAAGCAGGGGACATAATTTTACCAGACAGCTTTCCTACCTCTGTCCAAGTTAATCTGGCTACCACACAATCAAACAGTAAGTGATGAGCAGACTCAGCCTCAGAACAGAAAAGGCAGGAAATGTCATTCAGTTGTTGTCTCTTAACCAAATTATCTCTAGTGAGGATTCGATTATGAGTCACCAACCACAAGAAAAAATGAATCCTCGGAGGAACTTTTATACTCCAAACAGCATGCACATGAGTAGGGTTCACACCTCTAAAGTTAACAAAAGCATACATTGATTTAGTAGTATAAATTCCTTTTGATTCAAGTTTCCACAAGATAGTGTCCTCCTCATCACTAAGGTGTAAGGCTTCCACAAAAGCAACCAATTCATACCATTGCAGCATTAGCCTCTGGTCAAAACATCGCCTAAAAGTAAGTTTTAGGTCATGTCCATCCCAAGCATCAGCAACAGTTATAATTTGTTCATTACAAAGAAAGAACAAATCCCAATATTGCACCGCCAGACTAGAATTCCCAATCCAATGGTCCTCCCAAAACCTAACTTTTTTCCCATTCCCCACTTTCCACTGATATCCTACCTGAGCTGCTTTAGCAGCCCACAGGACACCTTTCCAGAAAGGAGAAGCCCCCACAGAAGAGCAGGAAAAAATATTTGGGGAATTCACATCATACTTGTGATCAATAATTTGTTTCCACAGTTTATTGTTCTCCAAATTGTATTTCTTAACCCAAGAGGCTAGCAGACACATGTTCATCTCAACTAAATTGGGGATTCCAAGTCCACCAAATTCTTTTTTCTGTGCCACCAAACCCCAAATGGCTAAATGATACTTAAAGTGTCCCTCATAATCATCCCAGAGGCAATGTGCCATCTGAGAATTAATCAGCACAATGGCCCATTTAGGGAACTTTATCACACTTAGCAGATAAAGAGGTATACTAGCTAATACACTTCCGACCAATTCTAGCTTGGCAGCGTGAGACATTAACTTCCCCCTCCATCCTGCAGCCTTTTTAATGAGTTTATCAATAATAGGCTGCAGGTCCTCTTTTCTTAGATTACTATGATGCAGAGGTACTCCCAAGTATTTTAGAGGGAACACCCCAAGTTTACAACTAAGAATCTGTGCAAATTCCTGTGCCTCCTCAGTTGTGACATGAATAGGTACCAAGTCACACTTATGAAAATTTATTCTCATACCTGAGAGATTTTCAAAACAGGAAAGTAACCATTTAAGGTTGAGCATACATTCTCTGTCATGTTTTAAGAACAAAAGGGTATCATCTGCATATTGCATACTAATCACCCCAGTTCTGTTGAATCCCGTTAACAAACCACTAATTAGGGCATTACTAGCTGCTTTAGTAAGCATTTTAGTAAACACATCAGCAACCAAATTAAACAAGAGCGGTGAGGCTGGGTCACCTTGTCTCACACCCTATTGGAGATTAAAAAACTCACTGTTCATGTCATTAATTCTGACACCAACAGACCCTTGATCCAGCATAGATCTAATGAGATATAGGAATTTCCTCCCAAAACCTCTCCCCTGGAGCATTTTAAGTAGGAAGCCCCTATCAACTCTATCATATGCTTTCTCATAGTCAAGCTTGAAAATAAATCCAGCTTGCCCACTTTGATGGACCTCATGAATAATTTCATGAGCTGCCACCACACTCTCAAGAATAAACCTCCCTTTAATGAAGGCAGTTTGGTTGGGTGAGATTAAGCTTTCACACACCACCCCCAATCTATTAGTGACACATTTAGAGAAAATCTTAAAGCTACAGTTAGTAAGAGCAATAGGTCTGAACTCCTGTATATTTACAGCATCAGGCTCCTTTGGGATAAGGGTTAAAAGGGAGAAATTTAGTCTGAATTGATCCAGATCTTCCTCTTCCCAATCCTCAAAAAGATTGTAAAGATCATCTTTAATAAGATCCCAAAACACTTGATAAAAGAGAAAAGGGAATCCATCTGGCCCTGGAGCCCCTTCAGCATACGACCCAAAAACTGCTACCTTAATCTCTTCCAAGGTAAATTTACTTTCAAGGAAATCATTTTGTTCCCCTGAAACCATATCTTCAGGGTCCCAAAAATCATTATCTAAATTAGCCTCTAGCTTCTGATCAGTTGATGCACCGGTGCGGTGTTGTTGGGAAACCCCAATAGGAAGGTATGAAGTAGTGCAGCAGCAAATTTCTCTCAGTTATGAAACCAAGATTATCGAACCAGTAGGAGATGAAGGCGCTTCTGAAGGTGTCAACGGCGCCAGAAAAATGCTAGTGCTTAGTTGACGTGGAACCTGCACACAATGCAACCAAGATATTTTGCCCCAACTTAACAGTGAGGTTGTCAATCTCACTGGCTTGATTTAACAAAGGATTAAACGTATGGTGTGGAAAATGATGTTTGTTTGCAGAGAATGAAATTAATAGGATTGTAGTAGGTTGTTTTATCAGTTTAAGGAAAAAGGACCGGGGTCCACAGTTCACTTTTTTTCCATAAATAAATAATAGCATACATGCGGGTAAACAAATTACAGCTGGGCAATTGACAGAAAAAAGAACTGCATAACAATGCATATACAAGTCATGATGTCTAGTGTGAGATTCATTTGGGCATTACAACATGATACATATACCGTCATCCAACTGCATCTATGACTAATAATCCACCTTCAGGATAGCATCCGCAACACCTTTCAGTATTAAGTTGCAAGCAACAGATTATTGCATTAAGTAAAGTGTGTAATGTAAGTAGCACAATTATCCTTAGACAAAAAACTAATGTTTTATCCCTAGTAGCAATAGTACATCTACAATCTTAGAGGTTGTTGTCACTCCCACAGATTAAATAGAGACATGAACCCACTATCGAGTATAAATACCCCCTCTTGGAGTCACAAGCATCTACTTGGCCAGAGCATCTACTATTAACGGAGAGCATGCAAGATCATAAATAACGCACTCACAAGATATATTATGAAGCAAATGACATAGTACTCAATTATTCATCGGATCCCAGCAAACACAACATGTAGCATTACATAAAGATGATCTTGATCATGATAGGCAGCTCACAAGATCTAAACATGATGGCACAATAGGAGAAGACAACCATCTAGCTACTGCTATGGACCCGTAGTCCAAGGATGAACTACTCACGCATCAGTCCGGAGGCGGGCATGGTGATGTAGAGCCCTCCGGTGATGATTCCCCTCTCCGGTAGGGTGCCGGGAAGAGCTTCTGAACCCTCCCGAACTAGGGTTGACGGCGGCGGCGGCTCTGGAACGTATCGTGGAAAAGTGTTCGGGTCTTAGGTCTTATTTCGTCGGGGGGTATTTGTAGGCGAAAGGGCGAAGGCGGTGGAGCCCCGAGGGGCCCACACCACGTGGTGGCGCGGCCAGAAGGGGGGCCGCGCCTCCACCGGGTGAGGCCGCCTCGTGGCTCTCCTCCGTATCCTCTTCAGTGTTCTGGAAGCTCCCGAGAAAAATAGGGACTTTGGCTTTTGATTCGTCCAATTCCGAGAATATTTCCTTAACAGCTTTTCTGAAACCAAAAATAGCAGAAAACAGGGAACTGGCACTGCGGCATCTTGTTAATAGGTTAGTCCCAGAAAATGCATAAAAGCCATATAAAGTGTATATAAAACATATAGTAATTGGTATAATATAAGCATGGAACATAAGAAATTATAGATACGTTGGAGACGTATCATCAGTGCAAAACAAGGTTTTATAATAAGACACGGCAATATCTAATATACCTTTTGTGTCTGAAACCAGGCCAGAATCTCCTTCCAGGACAGATATAATCTTCCTCCTCCTCCTCTGATTAGCCAGAGCATGGAAGTAAGCAGTATTCCTGTCTCCTTCCAAGATTTGTTTCTCCCTGGACCTTTGCCTAGTTTTAGTCTCCTCCTTCCTCCAGATACCTGTTAATTCAGATGCAATTAATTTCATCCTATCTTTAGAAGTAGGTGAAAGACAAACATCTTCAGACAGAATATCCAGTTGATCATATTCAGCAATAAGTTGCTTTTTAAGCTTAAATTGGGCAGATTCAATATTAGCATTCCACCCTTTTAAAGCTCTTCTGAGAGTCCTGATCTTAAACTGCCATCTATTAATGGCTTTACTGAATGAACAAGGTGTATTCCAAGCATCTTGGACCACCTTCTTAAACCCTTCTACCTGAAGCCACCATTTCTCAAACCTAAATTGCCTCTCACCAGGCACATTTATAACAAAAACCCTATCTCTCAACCAGTCGATTGACTTCACTGACTATGGTGTCAAGGTTATTGAAGTGGACGCTATGCCTCGTGACTCTTAGACGCTCTTTGCAACCTGCTTGCTAGGTTGGAGGTGGTTAGTCATGGATCTGCCAAAAAGATTGCTAGTCTCCTGACGGAGAAGGCTACAGCAGGCAAAATCAAGAAGGTGAAGGAATATCTCAGAACTAAAAGCAAGAAGCGTGGTGCCGCAAATAAGGCGCCTGCAGCTGATTGATGCATTGTTCTCAAGTTGTCATGTCTGGGATCCATGTTTTTTGTGTTTTATGGGCTTCCATGGTGATGTGATTATCTTTGTGTCGGGGTTTGCAGTTGTAGAAGATTGAGAGAGTTAGGTATCCGGCTAGACGATTTGGGAATTGCTTGATTTGGGATAATCCGCATGTGTTTTGTTGTAATTGTTTTCGTCCGGTTTTCCGTTAATTAACTGGACAATTATCTTCTTCTTACTTAATAGATAGAGGCAAAGCTTTTGCCTCCGTTTTAAAAATAATAATTAAATTTTAGATCATGCTATTAGAATTATAACTTATCAAGTTCAAAATACTCCAAAATTGATGTAAAGCTAGTCTGCCCTGCCAAGAGGTGGGACAAAAAATTAGTCGTTCCATGCTGATAGTTGATTGGTAATTGGACTCGCTTAAGGGACGTTCTTCTACCACTTGCGTTAGCATGAAAAGAGGACATCCACGCATGTGCTCCTCCTCGCCGCACCTCGCCCGCGAAGATGTGCGTGCAAGCATCGGGTTTGGGTAATGAGCCAAGTCGATATGGCACATATGCCACATGTACATGTTGTCTTCCTTTTTTCCCACAAATCAATGGATGAATATGAACATCTATGCGGAAGTTGAATGCCACAAACATATGCGCTTGCCACACGACGTCGACGATTACTTAACGACATATTTGGTTACATGTCTCTCTTTGACAACATCACAACAGTAACAACAACGGTTCCTCCTCTGCATCGTATGTATCATTATTTGAGATCATGCTTGAAATATTTTTACTAGCAATCTTTTAGACTTAATACATTTTCAGTACTCTATATTAGATCGTATGGCTATTATAATCTGTATTTTATTATGCAAGTTTTATCTACTCTGAGAATTAAATCATGTCGAAAATTTCTCATATTTCCAACCCTCAAGGTGTCCAACCACATAGTCATTACCTGCTCAATCTAAGTTGATCGAGCCAACTGATCTTTTTTTTCCATGTATTGTGATTTATCTTTATAAAATTGCAGAATATATAAGGAGTGAATATTAGTTCCTACGGTAATTAGATGGGTGTTTTTCCATGCAAAGATTGGGAAATGACATTGGTTGCATGCAAAAATATCTTCGGGGTTAGAAATTTGCAGTGAGAAAAAAATCGTCGAAACATGGCGGCATATAATCTTCATAGTCAAATCATTGAAATCGCAAATTCAAAAACCGGTGAAGACAAATCATAAATTGTGCAGACAATTTGACTGTCAAAACAGTTTAGAATTGTGAGTTCGTTCACAAACATGTTGATGATATCATGCATTATTTAAACCATATGTGCTCATGAACAAGCACGAGCGCCATCTGTTAAATTTCTAACCCCGAACCTAGCTCAATTGTATCTACCTTACGTTGGACAGAGGAATCTAGGGAACCATTCACTCGCTTTCTAACGGGATCTTCGTTTTGGTCGTATCTAATCGTTTTCTTTCAAGCTGTCAGGATTTTTTAACGTTTTTTCGCCTGCAAAATTGTCAAGCAACCGGGTCCTAGTTAGGTGGCTTCATTTATCTGAACAAAACTTAATGACGAAGGAGATAAATCGGAGGAGGAGGTACATTTTAATTAAACAATGGAAACAATCGGAATTTGGACTATTGGTATGCAGAATGTTCAGTACAGAGCTTCCACGGCACCACAGAAGCCAAGAGAATTGCTTTGTTTTCAACAACAAACTACCCTTGGTGTGCGTGTCCTCAGCTTTGTAATATTTCTTTGACAGTGACCCGCTTAGACCGTTGTTTACGTGACATTTGGAAGCTGGAACTCCAGAGGCCACCTTACCAGCTCCCAGCTGATCAGTGTTGACGACGACTATAAATACCAGGGACGTCCAGCATATCCTCTTCAAGTTCCTCAAATTGTAATCGCACAGCAATTAATCTAGCTACACCACGCATAACTACTCTAGGAGGAAATCACCATGGAAGCGACTTCAAAGGACGATCTCATTAGCGGCGACGACGGCGCTCTCATGGCCGCCCTGATGGCTAACAGGCAGCTGCTAGAAGCCAAGGTCGTCACCAACAACGCAATACTCGCCGCCAACGACGACGTATCCCCCTCGCAGCCCGGCGATTTCTTCGTCATCGGCGAGTGTGACGGGCAGAAGACCATAGACGGCGAGCAGGTGCCACTGGTCCTAACCCCGGCAAGGGAAGGCGAAGCCAGCGGCACATGCTACGAGGCGCTCGTGGCAGCTCTGCAGGACGAGAGGGAGTGGCTGGAGGGCAAGGTCGTCGCCAACAGCGCCGTGCTGCTGCGTGGGTTTGGTGTCCGTGACGCGGCGGAGTTCCACGCCGTCGTGGAGGCGCTCGGCTGGCCGGACATCCGGTATGTTGGCCCGGCGCCGCGCACCCACGTCCACGGCCGCGTCTGGACCGCCAACGAGGGCCCCCTCGAGCAGAGCGTCTACTTCCACCACGAGATGGTGCTGGTGGGTGCTTACTATACATGACATGGCATAATCTGCATCTGCAGTCGTATGCTCTGTGTCGAGTGTGTATATATCTTTATCGATGTGTGGGTCTTGATTGCATCATTTGTTTTACAGATCAAGGAGTTTCCTAGGATGGTGATACTGTTCTGCGAGGTGCCGCCGCCGGAGGGCGGGGAGACGCCGTTCGTGCCGAGCTTCCGGGTGACGGAGCGGGCACTGGAGGAGTTCCCGGAGATGGTGGAGGAGCTTGACGCCAAGGGGCTACGGTACACCTTCACGGCGCCGAGCAGCAACAACACCGGGTCCATGAGAGGGAGAGGATGGGAGGACGCTTTCGCCACGTCAGACAAGGCTCAAGCAGAGAAGAGGTATACACGTCCGCTTGCCAGCAACTCTATTATTTTTCCTATTTTCCTTTGATTTCCCTTGATTTATAAGAGCATTAAAATAACTACCGTTTGCCGTTGTGACCGGGAAAAAGTCCGGACCAGATTCCCCGTAAGCCCGTAATTTTTTTTGGCACATCAAATTCAGCCTCATATACAGGTTGCGAGGGCTTTTAATTTGCACACCGATTCCCCTCCTGTGTAAGGCGTTGGCGCGAAGCAAGTTTCAGCTCGGGGCCAGCACATCCGTCGGTAAACTTGTCGGAGTGCGGCCAAATTCCAGCGAAAATCTAGCTAATCCCGTCGTAGAGTTCAGAATCGGTGCAACTTGTTACCAATTTCACAATGTGTGTGTCAAACTGAACAGATTTCAGCCATAATCTCTGCAATCATCAATGATGGCTGTCGTGACGGACTTGTAGATAGGCGGCAGCGCGCGGGGTGGGCGGTGCGATTGGGCGCGGGCGTGGGCGGCAGCGCGCATGACCGGGTGAGCGATGGCGGCCAGGCAGCGAGCTCAGCGGAGGAGCAGTCAGATGAAGAAGAACTTCAGGAATACATCTAAATTGTAGCAAAATAATAAAAACTTTACAAAGGTGGTAAAAATAAATCCAAAAATGAGGAAACAAAACAATCGAGTAATTGGGAAAACAATCGAGTAATTGGGAAACAAATGAATGAATTAACATGGTTTCATCATATATTTTTTATGTTTTATAGTTTTTTCTTGATTCTTTGGGTTTTTGTTTTTCGATTTACGCATGCACCACGTTTGACAAAATCATCATGACTTTTGGAGACAGGGTGTGGAACGATTTTGATTGTTCAAGGTTCTGTGATATTGGAGCTTCACAATAAATTTCTCTTAATGTGTATGTAACTACACAAACTTCCTAGCTGGATTTAGTTCTCTTTGTCATATTTGGTTTAGCAACAAAAATTACCCGTTCAATGATTTGTAGATGCATGGTGAGACAATTCTTAGCTAGATTCACATGTTTATCAGATTATTCACAATTCTCTTATAATGGGAATTGGGAAACTGTTGTCAATGTTACCGTCACAACAACCTTATATATATAACAGATTTTAACTGTTGTTTTGCCATGTTAGGATGTAAAAAGACGAATACAGAAAAACAGAACGCAACAAAAAAATAATTTAAAATAGGAGATGTGGAAGACTATCGATCTGGAACCTAAACCTCCATCCATGATCCATAAACATCTCATTGGAACTCACTCTAATATCGCACACAGCCACACACTATCTCCACCTACTTCAGTGCTACGTCAGAAGGAAAGCCAAATACATAGCTGATGTGCACATAATAATACTATATTATTACTATACTATATTCAAGGACAAATCGTGTACAACAAACCACTTGGAAGCTCCAACTTATTTTATGTTGGTTGTTGATTCATTCATTTATGTCATAATAAAAAAAATCAATTGAAGTATGCCTGTCTTGACTCTTACGATATACACGAAGATGCCGCGTGAGCAATGAGCAAAGCAGGAGTCCAATCTCTTACAAACAAAGATAATGAGAAATGGAAAGATGCACTTGTTTTCATATATGATTTCAAAATTCATATAGCGCGATTCCTCGGATTTATTGATCTTAGGTGTCTGAATATATTTTACAAACCTTAGTCACCTACAATTGCACGGACTGAGGTCCTAAGATCTTAGTCTACGAGTTAAGCGTTAACCAGGGTATAATTGTAGTACTATCTAACTTTTTGTGGTTTGTCGAAAAAATAAATATCCACTCTTGTAGTTGTACACAACAACACAAGTAACCAAATCTTAAATTTCACGCACAAAAAAAGCTAAAGAAATAAGAATGATGTGTCAAAATATACAAATAATATAAAATAATTAATTGTAAGCAGTGGCAGAGCTGGTATACAACCATTGGGCGCAAATGAAATCAACGATTTTTGCCAAATCCTTCATTCAATTAGTCATGTCAATATGTCGTCATTGATATTTAGAGAAATATTATACCATATCAATAGAGCTGAACCCAATTCTACTGTGCTCTAGCTTCACCACTGATTGTATAAGGTGTACGTTTGCAGGGCAAACGCCCTTGGAATGGATGTGGAGTGGCTCCCGGACGGCGGCGTGAAGACGATCCTGGGTCCCCGTCCGCTGACACGAGTGTTCCCCGGACGCAAGGGCCGGCGGATGTGGTTCAACACGGTCGCCGGGATGCACGGCAAGGAGCTGAGCTCCGCCACGGCTGCGGACGGTGCCGAGATCCCGGCGAGCTTCGTGCGGCGGTGCGAGGAGATCATCGAGGAGGAAAGCATCCAGTTCCGGTGGCGCGAGGGCGACATTCTCATCCTCGACAACCTCGCCGTGCTCCACGGCCGGCGGCCGTCGTTGCCTCCCAGGCGGGTCCTCGTCGCTACCTGCAAGTGATGGATGATCCAAGAGCTCTCACGTTAAGCATCCGAAACTCCGAAGTGTGTGCGTTGAGCATTGGAATTAGAGTGATCTGCCGATTAATTTTTTTTAGAGGAGGAATCTCCGAATCTGCCAATTAGTTGGGTCAGCATGTGGCGTCACAAGCCTTTTAGAAATGGGCCAGCTCAATTGGTAAATCCCGGTTCGGGCCTCCTGGTCTCGTACTGGGCCCACAGCCTCGGATACGTTTACTTAGTTTTGATACATTTTGGAATGAATTTCACTTTATCCCGTATTTTTAGATTTACGACACTAATTACCCGTATAATGAAATTTCGTCTAGCTTACTCTTTTAAGAAACTATACACCTTTTTTTTCTTATGCATGTCCATTGGAAAACATGTGAGATGATGATCGAGACTTGAAAATATCAGGACAACGACGAGAAGTTTTTTTTTTTAGAGAAAACGCAAAGGATTCTTTGCGTTTTATTTCATTGAAAAGAGAGAGTTGGGTTACATCCTCCTAAGAGGTTTACAATCAGTGCACGTCCCAAGTTGACAGCAGGACTACTCTAAGGCCTTTAGCACCTGAAGTTAAATAGATGGTGGAGAGAAGGCTGGACATTTCCGCTGATGACGCCCTCCGATCTTCCGCATATTCTAACGCACCACGTATACCTAACACGTCAACTTATTCTGACGAAATGCAAAATACAAAATGGGGTAAAAACTATATTCAAAATTTATAAATGGTGTATTTTCTGATTTTGTTTCACTAAATGAGGGAAATAATTATCACAAATGTATCACTATGGGGTTAAACGTGGAATCACTTACTTTTTTCCAAAAGAAAGTTTTGTCCCTTCTGGAAGGTGTGTATCATACATATGCTTGCTCTCCCTAACCTTAAACACTTGTATATGGAGAATGATCGCGTGTTCCCTATGGCAAAGAAGTGGAACCTACATCTGAAGAAAGGTACATATAGAGACTGGCACTTTTGCCGGATGGATCTAATTTCTAAGGCAAGCGTTCTGCTCCTACTGGTCCTCATCAGCTCACCACCATTCAAAATGTGCCCTTACGTGATGTTTGGGGAAGAATCGCATACATCTCTCCATTGTTTTCTCAAGGTGGGAATAATTATTAACGCGTTCTCTCTTTATACTTTGAGTCAGCTAGGCAGCCACCTGCTGGCTCTGTCTGTCTGCCTTAGTACAGTACGTCCTAATCAGTCCCACATACATATGCGATCTGACACGAGTGGTCGAGTGCCACTGTCACCAAGTATGGCTCCAGAGAGAACTCCCAACCTGCAGATCAGCAAGCCGAATGAGGCGTTCCAGCCGCATCCGGAACTGCTCATGGCGGCGCGGCGAGGCGATTGGGGGCGGCTAGAGCGTCTCCTCAGCAAACAAGATGACGCTGCGGCACCGGCACGTGATGTCGTGATCCCCATCAAGGAACCTGTCGCCGTCCATGTCGCAATCGCACCTGCCGAGGCACTCACCGTGGCTCGGGACTCCGTCCTCCACGTCGTCGCGTCGCGGGGAGACGGACACGACTTCCTGGAGAGCGCCACGGTGATCTACGACAGGGCCAGCCATCTCGTCCATGCCCGGAACAGCAACGGCGACACGCCCCTGCACTGCGCCGCCAGGGCCGGGTGGGGGAAAATGGTCACCCACCTAGTGGCCCTCGCGAGGAGGGCCGACGACAATGGCGATGGCGGCGGCGACGAGAAGGTGAAGACGATGCTGCGGATGCAGAACGAGCTGGGAGAGACGGTGCTCCACGAGGCAGTCCGTCTCAGAGACGGGGGCATGGTCGACAGGCTGATGTCGGAGGACTCGCAGCTGGCTCGTTTCCCGCCGGCCAGTGGCGCCTCCCCGCTGTACCTGGCCGTCTCGCTCGGACACGACGACATTGCACGGCAGCTCTATGAGAAGGACCAAGCGCTGTCCTACTCTGGGCCTGACGGGCGAAATGCCTTGCATGCAGCTGCTCTCAAAGGCGAAGGTGAGTAGTGGTACAATAGTTTTCCTTAAGTTGCAAAAAAAAAAAACATAAGGCGGAGGGCACGCATGATTCCAACAGGTGATACAGTTGGAATTCCAATACAACTTTTTTTTTTGACAATTTTCTTTTAAATATGATTGGATTGAGGTAGCTAAGAATTCCAATACAACTTAGTTACGGCCTTTTCCGTGGGTAGTTCATGGTTGCACCATGCATGGTGGATATTATTTTCTCAGAAACTGCAAGTGTTTAGCCTATCATATACAAAGCATCCAGAATAACATTTTATGCTCAGATTGCCAAGAGCTTTTCCAAATCCACTAATAATTAGGTGAGTCGGATCGATGTCAAGCCAAAACTTTGTATATATGCCTAGATAGAGGAGATTGTACGATTGCCCCAGATATGGCTCCAAGTATCAAGTTTTTTCAATTGATTTTGGGCACAAGTTTGTTCATATAGTGGCAAGCTTAAACGTTCCCTATTGAACTTATGGTGCAAAACCCCGTGTATTGCCATATTCGTGTCTTTAGCAAAAGTGGGCGAGGAAACTTCAGGTGAAGATGGTATCATACCAAGAAAACGTTGTGGATGAGCACCCCTACACCTCCACACTGTTTCAAATTTCTCTTTTGAGTTTTCTCTCAAACTTTTGCCAATATTATCTCTTACCCTGTGAGCCTCCACTGAGAACGAGCAATTGCAGAGACAACAAAAATGCTGTTGGAATGGAACAAGGATCTCATCAGGCAAGGCGACCTATCCACTAGAAGCACACCCCTTCACTTCGCGGCATCATGGGGGGCGCACGAGGTGATCAGCTTGCTGCTGGCCGCTGACCCGTCTGCGGCGTATCAGGCCGACAGCGACGGTTCGTTCCCCATACATGTGGCGGCATTCGCAGGAAGAGTGAAAGCGGTCTCCGTCCTTCTCAAGGGCCGGGAGGACTGCGCCGAGCTCCGCGACGCCAATGGCAGGACCTTCCTCCATGTGGCTGTTATTGAGGAGAGCCAGAACGTGGTGACGTACACTTGCGAGATGCAGCGCCGGAAATTTGCGTCGTCGGTCATGAACATGCAGGACAAGGATGGCAACACCGCGCTGCACCTTGCCGTCCAGGCAGGGAACTTCTGGATCTTCAATCCTCTCATGAAGAACCGAAAGGTCATGCTGAATCTCAGAAACAAAATGGGCCAAACGCCACTTGATCTTTCATGGACCACTATACCTGCAGGGGTACATTACGGGTTGGTAAGCAAACTTAAACTTACTACAGTAGGTTTATGCATATTCCTTAATTCTTTGAACTGTGCTGATGCGCAGATTCCCAGTGACATGTGTTAATCGAAGCATTTATTTTGTCTTCTTCAAATGTTTTTTTTGCAGAACCCAAGTATTATGATACATAACTTGCTACAAGATGCCGGCGCTAAGAATGGTACTTCTCGATGTGACCACTTCCATAAGAAACACATTCCTAAGCTGGACAAAGATAAAGAAGCGACGAAGATCACCGAGTCCACGCAGACCATCGGCATCGCTTCCGTTCTGATCGCGACGGTCGCATTCACGGCAGCCTTCGCTCTACCCGGCGGCTACCGAGGCAATGACGACAAGAACGGACCCGCTGGCACGCCGACGCTCGCCGGGCACTACGCCTTCGACGTGTTCATCATCGCCAACACACTGTCCTTCATCTGCGCGGGCCTATCCATCACTAGCCTCATGTATGCGGGGGTCACCTCCGTGGACATACGCACCCGCATGATCTCCTTCGTCATCTCGGTGACCTTCATGGCCGGCTCCGCGAGAAGCCTCGGTGCCGCCTTTGTGTTTGGGATGTATGTGGTTCTGGCCCCGGTCGCACATGCGACGGCCATCGCATCTTGTGCGATCACGGCTCTTGGGCTGGTCGACGCCGTTTGGGCCTTCTGGATGGTTGGCACCGGAGAGCTGATGCTGCTGAAAAGGCTCGGAGTTCGGGCATGGTGGAGACTGGGATGGGCTATTCTATTGACTTCGCTGTTGCAGTTCTGGCCGTACATTGTGATAGCCTGCGTGCTTGCTATCTCCAAGATCAAGAGAGTGCATTGACCTGGAAATAAACTTGTGTAGTAAATGTTTGGATGATCTGCAATATTCTTCTTGATGAGCTCAGTCAACATATTGTTGGTCGACTCAATTTGTCCTTTGGCTTGTGCATAATCGGAAGATGAATTGATAATCTTAATATGACACGATTCAACAAACTATTTAGCTTCCTTCACGACAAAGGATATGCCTTCATCTTTTCTTAAAGTTTGCAAAATGCCGACTCTGCCAATATTGTGCTTGATGATGAACCACCTCCTTGTTGGTCATAATCCAGAGAGATAATGGTTCAAGCCCTTCGGTGAAATAATCAGTAGGTGCTAGCACGAATCGATGCCCTTCAAAAGCGTTCGACAGAAGGGACATATCACTATTAACCTTACAAATAAAGCACTTTTAATGTTGTGGTCTTTGGATCCTCAGGCTCCTTCACCATTTTCAAGCGTCTATGTCAAGGAGGCTCGGTTGATTTTGCCAAAAATATTCGGAATGTGCATCTACCACTTAAAATTAAGATCTTTACCTGCTGGTTCGCTGACACCTTCTTTCTAGTGATCAAAACCTTAAACGGCATGGCCCTATGTGGACATCTAGAAGATACTTATCATACCTTCTTTGCTTGCTCCATCATTTAAGTTGCGTGTGTTAAGGCTACAAATGCTGGGGCATGGTTGGTCCCTACATATTTTGCCCATATTTTGTCTCTCTTTCAATGTTTTCTTGGTAGATCTAAGAGAATGATGTGGAACTTTTTTTTTGCCACATAATGTTGGGTGTTATGGACAGCTGGAAACAAATTTACTGTTGAAGGAAAATTCACCCCACCAACCTGCTCACGTGATTTTTAAAATTGCCCTTTTTATCCAAAAATAGTGGCCTCCAGTGAAGCACAAGGATCTTCTGCTCTTGGATGAGATGGCGGCCATGGTACGGAAGATTATGAAGAGACGCACTTGCATGTTACCAGTACCAGCACTTTTACATAATCGTTCTAGTTTCTCTAGAGATATTTGGCTGAACTCTCTAAGCTCTTAGGTAGCTCTATTTTATTCTGGTATGTAATTGTAAGCTAAAATCCGCAGCAATACCTTGTGGTGGTGTAAGACTCTATCCTATTCGTTTTATTATTTTGAAGTCAACACTTTTAATATGCAGAGCAATGTCGGTCAATTCAAAAGGCAACTGATGCATCAAGGCTTACGGTGAGTGCATTCAAACTTTAGCTTTTATTAACAGACGTGCAATTCCACTTACTTGTTCGGTGACCAAATGTAGACTAAGGCATAACCTAATGGTTGGAGGGGCCAATAGCTTTTACTACTCATGTCTAAATCATTATGCTTACAATCTTAGTGAAAATGTCACGGGCTAGATGTTTTTTTCGCTCGGTGGCTTGCAGTATATGGTCCCTCTGCTTCATCTCTGAGTACTAGTATGTCTTAGTGCATCTGTAACGGATCCCCTAAAGTTTAGTCTTTCATATAGAATTTTATCCTTACCTCATTATATTTTGAAAAGTTAAAGGGTAACAGTTCCTAACCGATTCTCTGTATTTAACTGCTTATAAAAAATTCTCCCTGAGTACTACTCCATTGGCTAACCGAATTTTTTTTTCTAAGAGGCGTCGGACCGTCGGTCGAGTATATTTGAGAGAGTTGTGCCATGTTTTGCGGGCAAATCTTATAATTTTTCTCCTCTAACCCTTTTAAGATTTCAGTTAAGTGCGTGTTAGAAGAGAAACCGGATTTTTTTCTCCTCTAACCGTTTTTAAGGGATCGGTTAGAGATGCCCTCATGTGTTAGTTGGTAATGACTTTCGCTGCTATTAGTCAGAGAAATGTCGCAATCGCTCAAAGTTGTTCTGACTACTCTGGATAACTTATTGAGGTGGCAACAAATTAGCAGCCATAACGTGACGGCTAACCTCCCAATCAGCACCTAATAACCTAGCTTCATGATTAAGCACAATGACCAGTTGTTGACAAACGTTAATCCTCTGCAATAAATTCAGCTAGCTTGCTGCTAGAATCGCACAGACAAAACCTGACTTGCTAGCGTGCGAACTCCCCTCCAAGTGCCATGGCTCTTGCTGCCTTGCCGGCAGACTCCCATGTCTTCCTCCCTCACGTAGCAATCTTCCCCTTCATGGCCAAGGGCCACACCATCCCGCTCATCCATCTCGTACACCACCTCCGCCGTCGCCGCCTCGCCACTATCACGTTCTTCACCACCCCCGGAAATGCCGCCTTCGTGCGCGAGGCGCTGTCCGGCGCTGACGACACAGACATCATCGAGCTTGCTTTCCCCGCCAAAGTGCCGGGAGTTCCGGCGGGCGTGGAGAGCGCCGAGGGGCTCACGTCCATGGCCTCCTTCGTCGCCTTCGCCGGAGCCGTGTCGCTGCTCCAGCCACAGCTCGAGGCGTCCCTCGCCACCATGGCGCCCCCGGCGAGCCTCCTCGTCGCTGACGCGTTCCTTTACTGGGCGAACGCGTCCGCGGCAAGGCTCGGCGTCCCGAAGGTATCGTTCTTCGGCATGTCGGCGTTCGCACAGGTCATGAGGGAGCTGAACATCCGCCACGACCCCTGCGCCGTGCTGCGGCCAGGCGATGTCGATGGAAATGGCAATCCGGCGACATTCACTGTACCGGAGTTCCCCCACATCAAGCTCACCTTCGAGGACATCATGGCGCCCTTCGGGGAACCGTCTTCGGTCGCGCAAATGATGGAACTGGACGGCAAGCTGGGGAAGGCCATAGAGGAAAGCCGGGGACTGATCATCAACACCTTCCATGGCCTAGAGAGCCCGTACATGGGGTTCTGGAACCAGCACTGCAGGCCCAGGGCCTGGGCCGTCGGACCTCTCTGCCTCTTGCAGCCCACGTCTCTGTGTGTTAACAGCCGGCCAGCATGGATGAAATGGCTGGACGAGAAGGCAGCAGCTGGTCAGGCCGTACTATATGTCGCACTCGGCACGCTGGCCGCCATCCCGGAGGTGCAGCTGAAGGAAGTTGCAGAGGGGCTGGAGCGGGCCGAGGTGGACTTCATATGGGCCGTGAGGCCCGAGAACATTGATCTCGGTGCAGGGTTCGAGGATCGTACCAAAGAAAGAGGCTTGGTGGTAAGAGAGTGGGTGGATCAACCGAAAATCCTGCAGCACGAGAGCGTGCGAGGGTTCTTGAGCCACTGCGGGTGGAACTCAGTGCTGGAGAGTGTCACCGCCGGTGTGCCGCTAGCAGTTTGGCCTATGCAGGCAGACCAACCGCTAAACGCTAGATATGTAGTCGATGAACTCAAGATTGCAGTTAGAGTTCTGACCAGTGATGGATCAATGCGGGGTTTGGTCACAAGTAAAGAGGTCGCAAGAGTGGTAAGGGAGTTGATGCTTGGCGAATTGGGAGCTGAAGCAGTGAAGAATGTTGCAAAGCTGTCGGTGCTAGCGAAAGAGGCCGTGTCGGAGGGAGGATCCTCCTGGAAGGAAGTGGAGGAAATGATCCTTGAGTTGTGCGCAATGAACGTAAAGTGATGAGGCAAACATAGAGGAGCCCAGAGATATTTAATTACCATGGTGTTGTTTCGAACAAATAATTTGCTACAGATCCCTGAATCTATAAGAAAACAAGAATGTGTGTCACTGGTATTAGCTCATATGCACTTTTCACTAGATGTTCCCTTAGGTTCTGTTTAGATGTAGATATTCAGCTCAAAGATTTGAATTGGCGTTCAATCACCAAATCATCCAAGATACTGAAAGGTGCTTCAATTCAAGTTTTCTTTGTTTTGATGTGCTTATATTGGCAGGCGAACTTTGCTGTTTGTTTTCTTTCTTGTTCTCCTCCTACAAGACTAAGTAAAGTTTCAACTTATTTTCAACTCTAATTCACAGTTTCCTCAGTCACCTAGAGTTGTTCCACCACTCTAACCTGCATATATAATGTATCCTCCTCGTATTGATTGATGATATAATTTAGTTTAGGACAAGCTTTTCTATATTGCAAATGAGTGCAATAATTGCCCAACAGTCTGGACAAAGAAGCTGCCGGGCCTATGACCAATGTCGTTGTACGATACATCACTTCTACCAACCGCAACTACCTAAAGATACCCTCTGGCTGCCATGTACATACATCTAAATGTAGATTGTGCTTGTATTTTACTGATCACTAATGGACCCAACAGATATTTTTCAGAGTGTAGAGTCGTGTTTGGATGAAAATTTTGGTCAACCAAATGGTCAAGATCCCAGTACATCAAACAAAATTAACTTACTGATAGTTGTTGTAAGATGAAACTTGAAGTGAGCTACCACAATTAGCTTCCCAAAAAAAAAAGTAAATCGGAAGACTGGAAAGAAGAGGAACGAAGAAGAGAGAGAAGATCGAACCTCAGTGGTTAGGGATGCAAACGAACTTGCTGGCGAGATGTGGCTAGGTCGCTGCCAAGTCCGACGGAGGAGCAGCCGAAATCGAAGAGCTTGAAAGCGTCGTCACAGAAATCGACGCACCGCGGGAGGGGATTTGGTCTCGATCGAAAAATCGAGCTCCCCGGCGCAGCGCGCGCGGAGGACGGGGACGGGGAGACGGCGGCATCGGAGACTGAGAAACGGTGGGGGCCGGCGGGGGGCGGCTTCTCTGTCTGCGCTGGTCGGTGCGCCGTGGACGACTGTAAGCAAAATTGTGTATCAGGCCCAAAACTGCTCAGCCAAACGCTCTTTCCGCCCCGAAAGGAAAACAAATTTCGCAGCCCAGGCTTTCAAACAAAAAAATCACGGCTGAGCGGGCTGTGAACATCTGCGAATCGGGGAATTTCTTAAATAACCTTTCTGTTTTCATCTGAAAAAACTTGCTGGTTTCCCAGTTGAAAATACAATTGTTATTTGGAGGAAACAGTAAATAAATTGAACTACGTAAAGATCACATTTTTTCTCATTACTTTGTTGCATGAAAATTCGGAGAATAATAAGCAAGAAAATCAACAATCGTCACTTTTTCCTACGTCCATCACGTGGCATTTCCCTTACTGATTTCTTGGTAGGCGAGTGTATTTATCCACATTCACACGTATATAAAATAAAATGTATTTAGTCACGTTGTTTAGTCGTGCATGTTCACTCACTTTACTATATATCTAAACACTACATAGAACACCTAAAATAACATATTCCCTCCGTTCCAAAATAACTATCTCAAATTTAGCTAAAAGTATATAATCTAGACATGGCAAGTATTTTAAAATGAAGGGAGTACATGCCATTCGCTAAAAAAAAAGTGCTACATGCCGAGCATGAACACGATGCTTCGTTTCATTACTTTCACCAACTTTGGATTACACCTAGTATTTCTCACTATCCATTTGCCACAAACAATGCAATTTGACCAACGGAATCATATTGAAATTTCCATATGTGCCTCAAAAAAATCTTCAACTTGAACAGAGTATGAAATTCATTCCTATTAGACGGCCGTTATCAGATCAATCAACCACCATCCAAGTCATGTCTCCCTGGAAGATCCAATGGCACATCTTCATCTCGTCGGGTTTTCCACACAGCGCGATGAACGCCCCATGATTCGGGCTCCAGTCCGACATGTCGAAATGGCAGATCGCCACCCCGCGGTTGATATTATGAATGGAATCGACGGCGAGGTGAACATGCAGTCCGTGAGCGCCCACACAGCAGGTGTCTGTGGTCACGGAGGCACCTATGGCCACGTCGGAGCAGGGGTCGAGGTCACTTCTTTTGAGCCTATGCTTATGTATAAACTTGCTTATGGATTTTGGTGGGAAAAACTGTGATTGGTAGAAGCTCCTAGAAACTGCCTAGATACTTCTATTAGGATTCTAAAGATTTTACTTATTTGTTGTGTTTAGTTTTGAGATGTCTGAAATGCCCATAAATATAGAGCCCTTTTATGGTACCCCAAGTTATACTACTGCTCAATCGGATGCCCCCCGCAGATGGGCCCTGGCCCATTAAGCTAGAAGACAACGGCCCAGCAAAAACTCAGTCTGGCTCCTCGTTGGAAAAAACAGAAAAATCCCCAAGTCCGGCCGCTCGGTCGAAAATCTCAAATTCAACGAAATGGTGAAAGGAACCCTAATTCTCCGGCTGACGGTTCCGACGAAGGCAGGAGGTCACCGGCGTCTTCTCCGGTATGAGGCGCGGCGGCTCCCCGACGCGGCGACGCAGCCCCGCCCTCCGCTCCACCCCGCGGGCGAGGAGGCCCTCGACACCGCCGCCGCCGCCGCCATCCCCGCGCGCGTGCTCGAAGCTACCCCGCCTCGCGGAGACGACACGGAGAGAGGTTCGCTCGCTTCCTCCACTCCAGAACCCCCCCGTCTAGCTGGATTCGATCCCCGCCCGCGCTAGCTCCCCCACGAACCTCGGACGCTTCGCTTGCTTTGCTTCGCATGCTCCTGCGGGTCTGCCGCGACGGATTTCGTTTCCGATTTTGCTTCGGCGGCTGGGGTTCGCGCCTGGTCGAATGGAATTCCACGCTACATTTCTGTTTCGTCGCGTGTTGCTGTTGATCCGCCGTGCGCTATGATCTGTGTATGTATGTGCCGTGGTGGTGGGATCGGGATTTCCGAGAGCCCTGACTGATTGTGGTCATGGAACTACCAAGTTCAGTTGCTGTCGTTGGAATTGGGGTTGGCTTTGCTCCGTTAGAATCTGCGATCGTTGGGCGCATGTTGTTATTGTTGTTGTGATTGCTGTGGAGGAAACATTGGGTGGATTGCTGATGCTTCTATCAGAGCTTCGTTCGTTCTAGATGTCAATGTTTTAGCTGCACGCATGTTTTCGCTAACTCCTGGGATCGCAAGCGCACGGACTGGGCCAGTATGTTGATGCTGATGCAGCTACAGGTCTTACAATACACCTTCTGTAAATTGGCATCTAGAAGTAGGTTGATAACATGTGATAAGCTCTTTGATCTGAATTATGCATGATGGTTTGCCTGGTTTCATCTGGATCAGATCCTTAACACCTAGAAGTAGATTTTATGAAATTCAAGTTACTCCCCAATGATCAACTGTTGTTGCTATTACTGTTGCTGTTACCAATTGTCATCATCTGATGCACTTCCATCCATTGGGATTTCAATAACTTTTTATTTTGATTTATTTGATACATCTACATCTTATTAATGTGACGTGCATGTCTTATGGATAAGCTGTACACTGCAAATGTGTAATCCATTTATAGAGTGAATCCTTATAATTTCCTGGAACAATTTCAGGTTCATGAGGGGCTCGAGAATGAATCCAGGTGGCCAGAGGACACGGAGCATCATGTCAGTAGTAATCGTCATGGGTTTGTGCGGCTTCTTCTATATACTAGGCGCTTGGCAGAAAAGTGGGACAGGGCGGGGTGACAGTATAGCATCTCTCTGAAATAATACTATCTTGTTTTGAAATCTGTAGCAATTTTGCAATGATTCCGTAGGAAAAGGGTCTATAATTTGTTTTGCAGAATGGTTCTGCAACAGAAATTGTATTATTATTATTATTAAGCAAGATATGTACTAGGTAATTAGTGTTTCTGAATTTATTCTGTAGGGTCTACTTTGGTTTCTATATCTGTGTCAGCGAGTGTGGTTTGACTTGCCATGAGGGATTGTTGATTTTCGGTTGGGGTTAGATGTAGTAGGTTATACTAATTAAGTATCTCAAAAGGTCAGTGACAGATTTGAGAACGAAAAACAGCTGAGTTTATTTAATTCAGCTTCATTCCTCCGATGACGTGACAGAAAATACTGATAGTGTTCTAGTAAATAAACAAGTGACATCTTCCTATCTACTCCCTCCGTTCCGATTTACTTGTCGCAGACGTATTTTTGTAAAAAAAAACCTCAAACATTGATTGGCATCAACCCGCACTCCCTCAAATCGACTCGTCCCGTAGTCTCGACTCTTTTCCCGTAGTCGTAGCTGTCCCCACGATCCCCTTCTCTCTCCCACTCGCACTCACCACGGGCGGCGCCTCCGACCCAGAGCACGCGGCGGCGGAGGGGTCCAGCAGGCCGTGGTGCCACGCGGCGGCCGACACGGCGTGGTACGGCAGCGCGAGCTGGGGCGGCCGGGACGAAGCCCTGCAGCACGGGGTGGTGGTGCGAGGGCGGCGGCGGCGGAGGCGGCGGGCTGAAGAAGAAGGGCGCCGCGCCAGAGACGCCCGTGAGACCGCTGACGCCGCCGGCCCGGCGGTGGCACCCGCAGGCGGCGCACTTGAGCGAGTCCGGCGAGGCGGCCATGTACTCGCCGCAGCCGTCGAAGGCCTGGCCGCCCATGGCCGCATAGGGGAGCTAGTGGAGGCTCGTGTGGAGCTTCCGGATCGCTACTGGGTCGCGTGGGGAGCAGCGCGAGGAAGGAGAAGACCGATCTTGTTTTCTCAATCTGAGGGGTGATCTGTGATTACTAGAATGTAAGGGGGTTTTCTGTAAAATTGACTTAACACAGGAGTCGCGACAAGCTTTTCGGAACGGAGGGAGTAGATGGTTATGAAGCCCTGAGTTTAGACTTTCACTTCTTTGGTTGCTACTCATTCTTAGGAAGTACCCACCTTTTGTGTACGCCATCGCCCATTTCCCTCTCAGCTCGTACATCCTCCGGAACCATGCGTCGTCTTCCTTAACCTTCTATAGCAGCAAAAACGCGGCCCATCGCTGCTCAAACTCATCAGGTTCCATCCTCTCATAAATGAAAGTCTTGAAGTCTTTGAGCTTTTGCTTTCGGAGGTGTTTTATCATATTTTGCTCTATGTGCCAGCTGCATAACCGATGAAATGCATCGGGCATTACCACTGAGATTGCCCTAGCCATTGCATGATCCCCATCTGTGATGATCGACCTTGGATACTTCTGGCGCATCGCCAGGAGAAATGTCCGAAGCAACCAAATATATGCACTTCATCGCGCAGGTACTCATCACGCTCCTCCATGCTGACGCCTTCAGAATCCATGAGTCAAACCCGTAGTGTAATTGTAGGATTTCATGTTAATAATCGAATATATCACTTACAAATATGAAAACAACAGTATGTGGCATATTTATTAAAACCGACAGGGTCAATGACAACAATGTCTAATGCACCATCCATACTTGATTTTTTTTATTAACTAATTCATGTATTTCATCTCTGATGTCAACAATAGTTTGTAATGTAAACAGACTAATTGTTACAGCCAAGGTTACTGCATGATTAACCCATACATATAGGTACTAACCAATGTCAAACCAGTTGCATTGTCATACAAACCCTCTAAACTCTTCTCTACAGCAGCGACAGCCAACACCTCCCGACGACATGTGCTACAAACACAATGGTGCCCAAACACATGTCATACGAATTACGAATTAGCCATTTACTTCTGCAGATTCTTCAGATTACAGCAACCAAAGAACAAAGATCACAAGTAGTCTGCATGCTACTTGTATTTTGACAAAGCTCTGTAATCTGAAGACATGTGCAGACCACTTGTATTTTAACTAAAGACATGTGCAGACTACTTGAATTATACCACAGAATCTGAATTATACCACTACTGGAACAATTCTTTTGAAGAGCTTTATCAATAGCGGGCGTCGGCGTCGCAGGAAATGAGCGACCCAGCCACAGTCGACGTCGACGGAGGGAGCGTGCAGGCGGAATCGAAGAGGGGATAGGGTTGGATGCTGCGCGAGTTGGGATGTGGCAGCGGCGCGAGTTTGGGGTGTATAGGCAGTCGACGGACGGCTCGGCGGCGACGCCCTCACGTGGAAAGAGTACTGGAGGGTGGCGGCGGCGGGATCCCGGCGTCGGAGTCGACTGCGCAGAGAGCCTGGAGTGCGGCGGCGTGCTGTCGTCGAGGACGAGTGCGAGAGGATTGGATCGTGCTCTGCTTCTGTTTCTCCGATTGGGTCTGTTGGGCTAGTATTTTTTTCCAATCAAATATCACTAACGGGCTAGCTGGGCTGAATCTTACTGAGCCGTTGGATGAAACCATACTACTCCCTTTTCATGACTAGTAAAAGGTACAGTAAAATACGCCTAAATATATATATACTTATTACTGCTTATTTGTTGTGTTGAGTATGAGAAATGAGCATGGACGCGGAGGGTGGCGGCCATATCCCGAGCTCTATAAGATTGGAGGCCTCGATACCCGCACGGAGGTCATCCTCCTCCTCCTCCTCGGGCACGCCCGGAGCTGAGCACAGGAACGGGTGGCACACCGTACATCCCCTCATCCTCCTTGTCGTCTTCCTCGTCCTCCAGATCATCCGGCTGCAACGTTTCCGCGGCAAAATACGTGCGGGGCGCTCATTGTGCTCCTTTGAACCATCCCACGACAAATTGGCGAGAGGTGGTTAATTAGACCATAGAAGAGAGGTGTTTGCATATGGGCATTGTAACAGGAGACGGAAACACAATGCATGCTTAATTCATATCAATCAGTACAAGTACAGCAAAATATGTTGAACATCCTGAAAATATTTTTTAGATAAAGAATAAAGAGTATTTATTAATATCACGGAGATACTAATTATACTCAGCCTGTACAACATCCCGAAAATATGGCAACTTTGAATGCTTCATGCAAACACTAAAGCACCTGCGTGACTATCCATCCCCCACCTCTGCCAAGTCAATTGTGACGATATTTCACCGAAAGTGCTGGCCAGCCGAATATTATAATTAAGGGCCAAAATGCAACCAAAAATAACTTAACAACTAGTTTTACCATTATCCTCCAAATCCCTTTGCCCAATCTAAGACGCAGTGCTCTTATAATCTTCATGGTTTCCAAAGGTTGCCTGATTCCGACGACCATGACACCAAAAGTGACAACAAGAACAGCAATAGCCGTGCTAGGAGCAACAGGCGCAAGCAGCATATAAAGGCCCAATGCAAAAGAAGATCCTAAGAGCATCACTAGCAGTGCCCTCAAACTGGTAACCTTCAAAGCCAGTTTGAGGGCCGAGAAATCGCGAATTTGAAGGCCCAAAACGGCCGGCGCAGATCAGTGCCCTCAAACCAACCATCAAAACAGAATATTCTGTTTCGAGGGTTGGTTTGAGGGCACTCGCCTCCTCATCCTCTTCCTCCTCAACTTCAAAGTCGAACGAATCGAGGGGAGGAGCCCCAGTGTTCACCTCGGCATCGTTGAGCAGTCCCATGTAAGAAGCGGTTGGGGCCGACATTTCGTCGACCACCTCTTTGGCGCTTGGCGGCGGGGGAGTGCCCTTCTTGCGGCTGACCGACATCTTCGCCGGGGCGGCCTTCGCCGCTCGGGCATGCTTTGGCCCCAAGGAGGAAACCTTCTTGCGGCTGACCGGCCTCTTCGCCGGGGCGACGGAGGAAGTGATGACGGCGGCCACGGGAGTGACGGGCGCGGCGGCAGCGGCGGGAGCTACGGGCGCGGCGGCCGCAGGAGCGATGGGCGCGGCGCCGGTGAGGACATGCGCCCGCCGCCTCTTAGAGCCGACGTGCGTGGAGGCCACCACACCGGCCACCATGGCGGCGCTCGGGGCCGGGGCGGGAGGCGACTGGGCGGGGGCGGGAGGCGGCAGCGCGGGGGCGGGAGAGGCGCGGCCGGGCGCGGGAATCGGCGGCGGGGCGGGGGCGCTCGGGGTGGGGGCCGGCGGTGCCTCCATCGCCGGCGACGGGGCGGACGAGGGCCGGCGGCGGCGCACGGGAGGAGAAGGGCTCGAGCGGTTGGGATTTTTCCCTCCCGCGTGGCGTGGTTGACCGGAATGAAGGGCCCTGTGAATTGGGCTATCAACCTGTGTTTGTGCAGGTTGGGATGGAAATTGAGGGTTGGGCCTTCAAATTTTTTTGAGTGTTCACGGGTTTAAGGGCTCTGTTCCGCGCCAACTTTCGGCCTCAACCCTCAAAAAAGCAGTTAATTTGAGGGTTTGACCAGTTTGAGTGCACTACTAGTGATGCTCTAAGCTTGGGACAGAACTGGCTACGAAGCCTACTGATAACCTGAAGTGCTTTTCACGGACTGCCCGGTCTACCATTGACATTCCAGAGAACATTAGACCGGTAGTGGCTACCGAGGCACAAACAAATGCAAGCGTGGTGGCCATGATGAACGCATCAAAGGCATACCTTCCAGCCAGCGTTGGTGTGCCACCATTGGGGTGGTCATCGGCTCGGTAACCACCTGGCAGAGCGAAAGTTGCACCGAAAGCCACCGTCGCAATGAGCACTGAACCAATACCAAGAGTTTGTGTTGAATCCTTAAGTTTCTCCGACTCCCTATCACTGTCTTGGGGCCTACGACGTTTTTCTAGGAGGGCGGCTCCATAGCCACTATGGCTGGCGCCAGCATAACGAAGGGATTGCAATATCATAACTTGTGGGTTTTGCACAAAGAGAAGAAATGGAAGCAGAAGAAATGAACTGTAAAATACAACAACGGTAAGAATAGTAGAATGAAACATACAACAGAAAGCAACTGGGCATTACCCAGTCAAAAAATAAGCCAAGTGGAATCCTGCACCATGCTAGAACTATGGGAGTTCGTCCATTATTATCTGGTATGTTAAGTTGCACTTGCTGTTTCTTCAAGAGTGAACAAACAATTCTCAGATCCCCAAGCTCGACAGCTAGATGAAGTGCGGTGTTCCCATCGCTGTCCTGTGTATTCAAAATTGATGATACCAAAGGTGTCTTGCAAGCATATGAGACTACGTTATAACATTTATTCGCCACAGCAACATGAAGAAATGTCCTCCCCATGGTATCACACAAGTTGACACATTCGGGGCATCTTTTAAGCAAACTAATGACTGCCTTGACCTGGTTTGTCGAGGCAGCGATGTGAATAGGGAAGGATCCACTTTTATTTGGCTGATAAACTGCAAGCGAGGCCTGCGGCAAGGCGACCCGCTCTCCCCATACTTGTTCTTGCTGGTTGCGGATGTGCTGCAAATGTTGATCAAAGCTGACCCGGTCCTTGGTCATCCCCTGGAAGGTGGTCTCTCCTGCCCCGTGTTACAGTATGCTGATGATACGTTAATCATCATGCGTGGCGATGCCGACTCTGCTCGGCGCCTCAAGACCATCCTGGACCAATTCGCCGATGCCACCGGCCTCCGGATTAATTTCCACAAGAGCACTGTTGTGCCTATGCATATGGAGGAGGACGCCGTCGCTGCTGTGCAGCTGGCTCTTGGGTGCAAGGTGGAAGGGTTCCCCTAGGTTTATCTCAGCCTCCCGCTCTCCTGCAACAAGCTGCGTGCTGACGCCTTCCGCCCTCTCATTGCAAAAATTGACAAGTACCTCTCGGGCTGGCGGGCGCTGTTGCTGTCTTCTGGAGGGCGTGTCGTGCTCCTGAACGCTGTCCTGGACGCCATTCCTATCTATGCCATGTGTGCCATGCCCCTCCCGCCTCAGATCATCAAGGCCATCGATGCTCTGCGCCGAGCCTTTCTCTGGAATGCAGCTGAAAAAGCCTCAGGAGCCAAGTGCTTAGTGGCTTGGATCAATGTCTGCCGCTCCAAAGATGAGGGAGGCCTCGGTGTACGCTCCCTCGCCCTCCAAAATGACTGCCTGCAGATGAAGCTCCTGCATCGGCTCTTCTCGCGCCCCGACCTCCCCTGGTCCAGCTGGGTGTGGCGCACCCTGGGTGGCCCCATCTGTGAGCGCCGCTGCTCTGCTCTTGTCGGCCCGCACTGGAAGCACCTGTGCTCGCTGCTCCCTGTCTACAGAGGCATTACTGCTGTTGATGTCGGCGACGGGCGGATCACGGCGTTCTGGCGGGATCGCTGGCTTGGCGAAGTGGCTCTCTGCCATGCGATGCCCGCTCTGTTCTCGCACGCTGTCGCCCCCGACGCCGCGGTAAGCCATGTGCTTGCGGCTAGGCTCGACGGCAGCCTTGTTCCCAGGCTGACTACGGCTGCGACCAGGGAACGCGATGCCCTCCGCGTTCTGCTGGCTTCCGTCGCGGTGACTCCTGGCAACGCGGACTCACGCCGCCTCCTTCATTGCCGGGGTGCGAAAGGCAGCTTCTCTGCCTCGGCTCTCTACAAGCTGTGCCACTTCGGTGGCGTGGTTGCCCCGTTCGCGGACTTCGTCTGGAAAAACCATGCGCCGTCCAAAGTCCAGTTCTTTGGCTGGTTGCTTGCGCAGGACCGCCTGCCAACGAGAAGCTCGCTGCTCCGTAAAAACATCCTCTCCGTTGAGGATGCGGCCTGCCCCATCTGCCAGCACCCCCTCGAGATAGGGGATCACCTCTTCTTCGGCTGTGCCTTTGCTCGCCGGTTCTGGGCTGCGGTTGGCGGCGCCCCGCCGCCCGATGCCTCTGTCAAGAACTTCTTCGAGTACCCAGCCCCGGCTGGCGTCCCCACCACCATGGCGCGCTCTTGCTCGCTGCTCTGCTTTTGGCAGCTTTGGAAACACCGTAACGGTGTGGTGTTCCAAGGGCTGCGCCCCTGTCTGCCCCTGCTCCTCAAGAACTGCCATGACGGCGCCTTGCTATGGCGTGCTCGACTCCCTCCTGAGCTCCAGCATGAAACTCATGCGTGGCTCCGTTGTTTCTCTCCGGCCACTACTTAGCCCTGTTGTAGTGTTTCGCTGCTGTGTTTTTTTCTCCCCCCCCCCCCCCCCTCTCGATGTATCTAAATCTGTATATGTTACAGCTTCAGGTTTTTGCCTCAGGTATTTGAAAATTCAGGTGGAGGGATTTCTCCCTCCCCCGGTGACGCTTCAAAAAAAAAAATCGGTATCATATATACGACCCCAAAAAAAACACGGACGTGAAGAGGAGTACTGCCATTGTGGCATTGCTTCTTTGCAAGTTCCTTGTTCCAACTCAACAGAAGGTCTGACATATCTGTGTAGATTGAGCATTTTATGTTAAGAAAATGTTAGTTTCCAATCAAATTTTTAAATAATAATTCACTTTATTAAAGAGTAATACATGTCAAATTAGCTATGCCTCTGGTCACAGAAGAATATTATATTGTACAATGTCCCTCAAGGGCGAGCCCAACGCTAAGAGCATCTCCACCGGCGCCCTCCAAACGGCCCCCAAAGGCCCAATGGGGGTCCGGACAAAAATAAAACGCGTGAGGCCGCGTTAATGGCGACGAAGGGACGCGACTGAGAACCGGTTCATTCTCTATTCCACACGCCAGTAATTACTCTGACGGGTCGCGTATGTAGCCTTCCCAGCTCCCCAAGCGGCGCGATTGACGACTGCGGTACCACCTCTCCCATCAACGATCGTCCACCGTTACCCATCATCTTGCCGACTACAGCCTGCCTGACGTCTTCCTCCTTGTCGCTCTGACGAACGACGATCGCCCGCCTCGAGGCGCTATTACGGGTCGCCTCCCTGGGGCAAGCGTGAATTCAAATCTTCGACCAGGCTCTTATTACAATTTTTTGGATTTTGCCCACAGGATTGATCACATCAAACTAGATGAACACAGACACACGAAAAACTTATGGCCAGGGGCACGTGTCGCACCCTCTAAATCTTCCTCTTTATTGCTTTGCTCAATATCTTGTGGTACAACTTATGCAAACTGGTCGTGTATATATACCCGACTAAAGCTTACGAAGCTGACCTTCAATCGGACACTACTAACCGACTTGGACCCCGATTAGTACTACTAGGACTCGTACATGTACTTACCTAATTGACAGACCCAATTACACTTGGACACGTACACAGCACACATTCATGCATGCATGTACTACACTTTCCTAACTTGAAACACTTACCAAATACTAACTAGGAAAGATTATTGCTAACACCGCCATGGTCGCGCCTACCGGAGCAGGCAAGGAGAAGGAGACATGTCTATAGTATTATGTGTTTTATTTTCAATTTCAATGTAATACTAATTATCAATGAAAGTTAAAAAAAAAAGACCAAAACCCTGGGCCGCCTGCAACGATGCCTACGACGTCGAGGCCGCCTGCAACGATGCCTGCGACGTCGAGAAGGAGACATGTCTTATAGTATTATGTGTTTTATTTTCAATTTGAATGTAATACTAATTATCAATGAAAGTTAAGAAAAAAAGGCCAAAACCCTGGACGGTCGGACAGAATGCATCGGTGGCCCGAGAGGGTGGACATGGGCCAGGCGCCTCGTTTGACAACCCGAACGAAAAAAACGAGGACATATTTCGTGTATGTTTGGATCAGCCCGTAAGAGTGATCCATAGGTAAACAATATAGCACGACAACTGTTAAATAGAGTATTGTATGGAAGTAAAATCTTCTTCAAGACAAAGTAAAGTACCTTTGCTCTTCAAGACAGAAACATGAAGCACATTTTGTCCATCTGGTCCAGAGTACGATAATTGGTTGTCCTTCTCATGGAGTACGGTTGCAATAAGGAAATCATCCAGCACGACGGCCAAGCACAGTGGTGACATCCCTTCACTTGGAACACGGGCCAGTTGTGAATCCTCCATCAATAGCAATATAACAATATCATCGTTCATCCCACGGATTGCATCATGTAATGCCGTCTCCCCACGCATTATATTCTGCTTTCTTAGAACAGACTTCACTCTGTCAATGTCGCCTCCGCTCCCTTTTGCCAACTCCAGCAGACAATACACCATTTTGCAAGTACCCGCCCGTGCAGCGTAGTGTAGTGGCGTGTCACCCAACTTGTTGGGCTTATCCAACAAGTGTCTGGCCTTGTTATAGACCACATACACGCTGTCAAGGAATTTTTCACTAGAATCTCCTGTTAAAAAGAGGAATTTATTTTGTTAGGCAGGTGTTGTAAAAATCAGTAGCGAGGTTTCGTTTTTGCTTACTCAATTTGAAATTTTGTTAACACATCACACCATAGGGGCTTCCCCAACGGTAGCACGGTCAAAAAAAATATGTCAACACTAGTCGGCGTAAGAAGAAAGTAACACTAGTAGGCACTTATTGCAATTGACACAAAAATTCAAACTAGCAGGAAAACCCTAACATAAAACGAAAAACAAGATGGTAGGCGGTACCAGATTTTGCTAGCACATGAAGGGCCGTGTCGCCGAGAGGTGTGACTCCCTCCAGGAGTAAGTCTGCAGAGGGCGCAGTTGGCTGATCATCAACACCTTGTTCAACCACACCAGGCGCAGCTTGCTGCTGTATGTCCAAGCTTCCGTTGGTGATGCTAATGTCGTCGAGGGTGTGTGCGCCGAAGGGGACATCAACGACGACTTCAGGTGCCACCGCCTTTGGCCAGACAGGTGCATCTCTCCAGTTCAGGAGAGTCTTTAACGCCTCACAATCACCCATGCTCGCAGCCATTAGAAGCGAGGGATCCATGAGTACCCCAACCGGAAGCGGGGGAGCGCTTGCATCCTCACCGCGAGGGTTCTGGTGCTCAGTGTTGATCGACTCCATCACAGGAGGTCACGGCTAAGTTGAACTTATGCTGAACTATTGGGGATCAAAGTGAACACTCCTACCGGGATTCTTCTACTAATATAGACATCCAGTATTCTTCATTTAGACAAGTTGGATGGGTTTATTTTTTAAGACACTGTTTCCGGTACGTGGTGGTGTAGTTGTTTATGATACGATCGGTGTGAAACCTTGCTTAAAGAGTTCTCTTATGGCTCGATCCTCGATGTCTTTATGGCTTATATATCACCCCACTGGGCTCGTGGCAGTAGCATGGACTCATTTTATATGGTTCAAAAATTAAAAAATTATATCATCGTGCTTTGTAAAGAAACATGGCTAGATATAAAAACTGAGTCCGGACAAAGAAGCGGGCCTATAACCAATGTTGTTTGATAATCCATCACTTGCACTGAACGCACCTACCATGTCAGCCAGACTACTTTAAGGTCACGCTTGGTAGCAATGTAAATACATTCATCTGGAGGTAGATTATGCTGGTATTTTGCTGGTAAGGAATGGACACGAAACGGATATTTTTCAGGTTCTAGAATGGTGTTTTGACGAAAAAATCGGGTAAGCAAACGTGGTAAATAAATGGTTGGATCCCAGTACATCAAACAAAATTAACTTACTGGTGGTTATTCTAAGATGAAAACTCAAGTGAGCAACCGCAGTTAGCTTCTAAAAAACCAGAAAAATGAGAGTAAATCAGAAGACCGTAGAAGAGGAACGGGGAAGAGGAGAAGATCTAGCCTCAGTGGTTATATATACAAACGAACTTGCTGGCGAGATGTAGCTAGGTCGCTGCCAAGTCCGGTGGAGGAGCAGCCGGAATCAAAGAGCTTAAAAGCGTCGTCACAGAAATCGACGCACCGCGGGACGGGATTTGGTCTCGATCGAATAATCGAGCTCCCCGGCGTCCTTGCCGGCGCAGCGCGCGCGGAGGACGGGGACGGGGACGGGAAGACGGTGAAGGAGATATGCCATAGAGGCACTTAATAAAGATAGTTTATTCGTCATATCTCAATTGTTCATTATATGTTTTATACCATGCTATAACTGTATTAAGCATAAACATTAATACACGTGTGGTAGATAAACAACCAGGTCCCTAGTAGCCTCTATCTAACTAGTTCAATGGGCAATTGATGATCGAGATTTCCCGATCATGTGACATTAATGTCAGTTGACAATGGAGTCATGTCATTGGGAGAATGACGTGATGGACATACCCAATATTTGTAGGACGTAGTCATTACGCCTTTGACCGTGAGATCAACTCTTATTGCTATTCCTGAAAGATACTTGATTGCATCAAACGTCATATCTTAATAGTGTGACAATAAAGGTGTCCCTCTCGGGTATCGGAAGGGAGTATGTTGAGACGAGGGATCAAGAGCGGGATTTGCCAGTACGCATAGCAGGATAGATACTCTTGGGCCCACTCGGTGAGATTATGTCAAATGAGCTTGCAAGCGTGTGACTAGGTCACCAGGACATAATATCATGGACGAGTAGAAGATAGCGTTGTCGGTAACGAGATCAAGCTAGGTATGGTGATATCTATGAACGAGTCTCAGACACGCTAAGTATCGCCATGGCAAAAGGTTTAAGACTCAGACGTCCAGGTTCGAACGACAAAGTATTCGTTATCTCGCAGGGATTAATTCTGGGTATCCTCGGTCCACGAATTAGTCATTGATCGGAGAGGTTGTCTCGATCATGTCTGGTGAGATCTCGAACCGCTAGGGTAACACACTTAAGGGGAGTCGACAAGTTTAATAGACCGGAAGAGGAAGAGAAATTAATAGAGAGCACCGGGAACGTCCCGGGGAAGTTCCGATGGAGATCGGGCAGCGACGAAATAGTTTTCAGAGCCGGAATAAATTATGTAATATGTATTTAATATTAATTAATGTAATTAATAGTTAAATATATTTTTATTTAATTTTTTCTGAATTTTTAAAGGCAAAATACCCTAAATGGGCCCTCTCATGCAAAGAGGGCCCATGAGGGGGGGAAGGTTCCCCCCAAGGGAGGGAGGGGAGTTCGGCCAGCCCTAGGTGGGCCACATGGGGCCCACCTAGGCCGGCGCACCACCATGGCCGGCCAGGGCTGGTGTGGGATTAGTCCCACACCGCCCGGCTGGCAAGGTTGGCAGCTCCCATCCTCCTATATATATGGGTGCACCCCTGGCCTTTGAAACACACCAATTCTCTCTCTTTCTCCTTGGATCCCGTGACTCCCTAGTTTGGAGTTGCGCCAAGGATAAGTTTTCTCCACCATACGCACGCCGCCATGCTGCTGGTCTTCCGGTCCCAGTCTTCCGCTGCTTCGTCCCTGGATCGGAGCCCGGAGTTCGTCGGCTTCACCGTACGTGTGTAACGCCCTGCGAGGCACCACGCTAGTGGTGCTAGAGGCCTGCTTCCTCCACACGACCTCGAGGTCTTCGTCGGCTTCATCGACAACGCTTGTGCGGGAGCGTAATCCCCGTTTTTCGGTCTACAAGGGTATGTATACCGATCCCCTCCGTATTACTATATCTGCATAGTATAGATCCTGACTAGTTTGAGGTTATCGCTGTTAGGAATTTTTTTTGTTTTCTGCCTGCGATCCCCTTCAGTGGTATCAGAGCCGATCTATGCGTAGATATAGCTATACGCTAGTTGCACCCGTGTTTATCACGGGGACATCGTTCTTTTATTTGCTACCCTCTCGCGTGCACTTGCACTGTCGGCAGCATTGAGTTGATGAAGCGGCTGATGACCTACAAGTATATGGGGTGTATCGCAGTACTTTTGATAAATAAGAGTGTCGAACCCAACGAGGAGCAGAAGGTGTTGACAAGTGGTTTTGATGAGGGTTTCACTGTAAACACTAGCAGACAAGTTTCAGTAGACTTTGATATGACAGATAAATAAAGTGCGAGTAAATAGAGCGCGGCAATTATAATTGCAGCGAGTAGCCCAATCCTTTTTAGAGAAAAGGACAGGCCGGTTTGTTTACTTATGATGACCAAACGTTCTTGAGGACACACGGGAATTCTGTCTAGTGCTTTCGCTTCATATTGATGATTAATCTTTAGTGTTTGGATAAGTGTCGTGTGGGTGAACCTATGCTAATGCACCGCCCTTCCTAGGACTAATACATACTTATGATTATACCCCTTGCAAGCATCCGCAAATACAGGAAAGTAATTAAGATAAATCTAACCATAGCTTTAAACTCTGAGATCCTGCTATCCCTCATGCATCGGAATATCAACGGGGGTTTAGGTTTCTGTCACTCCGGCAACCCCACAATTAATAACCGAGTACACGATGCATTCCCCTAGGCCCATAAAGGTGAAGTGTCATGTAGTCGACGTTCACATGACACCACTAGAAGAATGGCACCACAACTTAAATATCAAAACATTAAATATTACTCAACATAGTTCACTACTAACATCTAGACTTCTCCCATGTCCTCAAGAACTTAACGAACTACTCACAACACATCATATGGTACATGATCAGAGATGATATAATGATGGATAACAATCTGAACATAAACCCTAATTCAACGGTTTCACTCAATAGCATCAATAACAAGAGTAATCAACACCGGGAGAGTTTCCCCTATCAAATACACAAGGTTTAACCCTAGATGTTACAGCGGGAACGGAGTGGACCGATGGAGATGACGGCGTCGGCGGTGGAGATGGTGGTGTTGGCGATGGTGATGGAGTGCAGCTCGATGACGGTGACGATGGCGACGATTTCCCCCCCTCCGGGAGGGAATTTCCCCGCCGGCAACGCAGCCTGCCGGAGAGCTTTTCTCTCTCTGTCTTCTCCGCCTCGTGGTGGCGGCGAAGAGGATTTCTGAACACCGCCTAGGTCTTAGGTTTTCGGGGGGATGAAGTACGCGAAAGGGCACGCCAGGTGGTGGGCCAGGGCGGCCGCACCACATGCTCGCGCGGCCAGCCTCCCTGCCGCGCCTGGGCATGGTGTGGGCCCCCTGGGCCCCACCTCAGGCTCCCCTTTTGGCCTCCTTCGTGATCTGGTGAGAAAATAATTCCCAGGTGTTTCGTTTGATCTTCTGAGCTTCGCAAATATTGTATCTCGATGACGCTTTTTTCCAGCAGAATTCAGACTCCGGAGTTCCATCCCCCAATGATCATCAATCATGCAAAATAGATGAAATAACATAAGTATCATCTCCAAATACGAAATATATCAATGAATAGCAGTAAATTATGATATAAAATAGTGATGCAAAATGGACGTATCAGCGGCCCGGACCGACTTTACGCGTACGCTTACGCGAGACTGGTTCCACTACTGACGTACGGCTAGTACCGTATATGTGGCTGGCGGGTGTCTGTCTCTCTCTCTTTAGTTGGCTTTGCATTTTCAATGGAGGGCCCGAAAGGGATGAATAAATATGCAATTATTTGATCGTTGTTGTGGTCATAGGTTCGTAGGTATGAAGCGGTTCTATCTGCGACAGCCCCTAGCCACGTAAAATATGCAAAAGATAAAGTAGAACGCGTCTAACTTTATTTTAGACTGCGGCAATGTGATATGGTCAAGTTAGGTTTATTAAATTGTTTATAAACTGCGGGCGTGAAGGAGTCCATCGGCGCAAGGACCATGTCACATCGCAATACATATTGATGTTTTGAGTGCATCTTATATTGTGTGTATATATATTAGTATATATTAGTTACACGGCGGTTATAATATAAGATGATCCCTCCAAAATACCATTAGTGTTCTCCCTTCAACGTGCACCACCAAGAAAGTTCTACGTTATGAGGCAGGCCGTGACGATCGGGTGTCAGACATATCGTCGTTCGCATACAGTGGGTGTAAGACATGTTTGCACAAGCGTATACGCTGAAGGTTATTATGGCGAGCCTAGCATGTACAGACATGGCCTCGGAACACGGTGACCGAAAGGTTGAGCATGAGTCACAAAGTTATTGTGATTGACATGTCGATGTCTACCTTTGAAGTTATGTTGCCGGCTCTGACGATGAGGGGTTGCATAATGGATGAGCATCGTGTAATCACTAAAACGATTAGAGGGATATTCGTTTTGAGTGGGAGTTCTGGTAGTTTTATTTTATTAAAACTTGAACCCTATATTTTATAATGAACAAAGTCTTTATGTTTTGCAAAACCTTTGTAGATATTAACCAATGTAATAGCCTTCTTTAAAAATTAGGCGCAATCCTACGATTGAGAAACTTAAAAGGTTGGGTCCAAACTTCATAGTTTTATACTTTAGCTTGAGGATACTCCTTGTTTAAACCATTAGCTCTTTGTGATACAATACCCTCTAGGATATAAACCCGGAGATTCCGCTGACAAAAGGATAATTTGGATTATCAAGTTTTTGTGCGGATAATATCATCATAGTCCAGTGTATGCTATGATCTCTGCCATAGAGAATTAACGGTGGGTGCGAGTTGTTAGATCGCGAACATATGAGATGATCGCTAAACTCAGGATACACCTAAAGTTGGGTTGATGAAGTTTATCAGTACGTTGACAGTTTTTCTTCTCAACCAAGATGGAAGAGAATACATACATTGAAGGAGCACATGGCAGTCATACTCGATGATATTGGTCATACTTGATGACATTGAGACGCCTCGATCAGCTCGATTACTGGATGACAGACAACGTTGCCACATGCAAATGTTTTGTCATAGACTATGTCATGCAAGGGGAATCGTTCACCTTCATGGTTCTTGATTGCGTTGGAAGAATCAAGAAGATGAAACAGATCGCCAGGAAGTCATCAATGATGATGGTGTATATATGATATACACGTTATGAATGTTTTACCTAAACAAGTACTCGCAGTAGTGACTAAGTTTTTGATACTAGTCATGTTTTATGAAAACCAGATTTACTGCTTGAGTAGCTTGGAAGGATGAGGCGACAATGTGTGTTGATGATGGCAGACAAAATGTTGTGATGACCATAGACACTCTCCCTCTATATCTACCATTTGAATAAATTATTTTATGATCGTCTGTTAGTATGATCGTTATAAGTGTGTCTTCTCTAGCACGACAATTGTTCATATATGTTAGTGACAAAATCGTTGTCCTATATTTATGAATTAATGATCATAAGTCGATTTGAATTTAGATGGTAGAAGCTCCCACATTCATAATATTAATGCCAAAGGATACAAACTTAATAACGACACCACATTCGTGTGGCACTACCGTTTAAGTCATGTCAATGTTATAGTCATTAAACAACCTCCATACGGATGGATTTACAAGAGTTTAGATTTGATCTTTTGACACTTGCAAGATAACTAAGACACCGTTTTCGGAAAGCGGTCATATGACTTATTGATAATCATGCATATAGATGTATGTGGATCAATGAAGTAATTAACGTGTAGTGGAGACCTTTATTTCGTAAACTTCACTGAACGTTTTGAGTATAACTTGTTGAGAATCATGCATATGGGTGTATGTGAATCAATGAAGTATTTTAACGTATAGTGGAAGTCTTTATTTCATAGACTTCATGAATATTCCGAGTGGATATATGGATATCCACTTAGGGAATGTTAATCTGGAAATTTTGATTCGATCAAACAATTTCAGAATGAAGTTGGAAATAAATTTAACAAGAAAATCAAATTTGTGCGATACAGATCGAGGAAATAAAGATTTGAGTTATAATGTTGGCATATCATTGGAAGACTTGTGAGAAGAGTTCCACAAATTACGTCGCATGGAACACCATAGTGTTATGGTATGTTAGGACGTCGTAATCGCACCCTATCGGATAGTGTATGGTAAATAAATCTCTTATCGAATTATTGTGATCATTGGAGTCATATGGTAGAAACATAACATTCACGTTAGATAATAGGGAAACCATTTAAATCCATGGAGACAATACCATATGAGTGATGGCATAGCTTTTAGCCTAGATTGTCGTTTGAGCAATTTAGTGTTTCGATGTGATCAAACCTAAAATGGATAAATCTTTGTAGTGTACTGTACCTAAAAAATTAGTTGGGTACATGTCTCACGACATAGGCAAAAACGTTGCCGGAATATACCTTGCAAAAGAAATAGTTTCTTGTCCAAGAGTATAAGTGGGAAAGAAAGTAGAGCAAGACGAAGTTAATGAACTTTCTCTCCAGACATCAGAGTGGCGCAACGGAAAGTGTTTCCGATGTCATGCTCCTCAACTGGAAAGAAGCTGATGATAAAGATCATGATGCTCTGCGCTCATACTAAGAACGTAGGCGTACGAGATTATGTTCCACACTGTGTGATACGACAATCTTGTTATGAAGGTCATGTTAATGGAATATGATAGACCTACGAACTACGAAAAAGAGATGGTAGACCTAAGTCCGAGAAATGACTATGAGTCATATATGATCCGAGATAAAATCTATGCACGATTAACAGGTAATGACTTGGGAGATCTTCTTGATGGCATCTAGGCTGTTAATGGAATATGGAATTTTATGAGAGAATAGACGCTGATAAGGATCGATTTGTCGTGAAACAGTTCCGACAGATTCAAAAGTTGACCACAACGACATTTTGTCTCAAGTGGCGAAACCTAAATCTATTCGGGGTCGTTTAGCAATTACTATAATTTCAAATTGAGAAATTGATAGATGGATAAGAAAACCATGTTTCTTAATGGTATCATTAAGAAAGAGTTGTAATTAGTACAATGAAATGGTTTGGTGATCCTGAGGATGCTAAACATGTATGCAAACTTCAGCTGTCCATTCATGGGCTGAAGCAAGCATATCGGAGCTGGAATCTTCACTTTGATGATGTGATCAAAGAATTTTGGAGTTGTCCAAAATAGTTGAAGAAACTTGCATTTGCAAAGAAGTGAGTGGGAGCTAAGTACCTTTTCTTGATCTTATATGTGAATGGCATATTTGAGTGGGAGCTAAAAGAAATTCCCTGGTCTTATATACGGATGGCGTATTTAAGTGGGAGCTAAGTGTCATTCCTGATTTTATGTAACGACATATTGAGAATGATACAGATCCTCTAGCAAAGTATAAAGGATTATTTAAGTGATTAAATTTTCTATGAATGAAGTTAGGAGTATTAGACATCCGATCTATAATTGTATATATCAAAAGGGGTTTAATAACATTAGGTCGGAATATTTTCCTAGGTTAAGATTCTGAAGTGTTTCAGAATAGAACAAGCGAAGAAAAAGGTTCTTACTTGTATGACTAGGTAAAATATTAAGTTTATCTTGGCATTTTCAGTGATAGAAAATGATGTTCGACATTCTCTATGCCTCAGACATAGATTCTATCAGACTGAAAGCTCGACTTGGTGTGACCCAGGTTCTTGGTTGAAGAACGGGTTCTAGAATAATCCTTGTGTGGATCATTGAACAAACGTTAAGTATATTCTTCAGTGTCTGTGAGAACTAAAGATATGTTTTCTGGTAAAGGGTAAGAGTGGAAAGACAACTTGCCGTAAAACGGTTACGATGATGCAAGTTATGACACTGACCCATAAGACTAGAAGTCTCATATAGGAGATGTCCTTTATTTTGAAGAAAGACATGGTTAGCTTGCGAAGTCGCATATGGATGCGCTGTCGCATAATCTACATAGGTATAGAAATATATGGCAACTTCAGAAGTAGAAAGTGTGATTGGACTGAGCAGTTTTCCGAGCATATGTGGTTCCCCTTAATAGATCTCTTAGATTTTTAAGGCCCATGCTACGCGAAGGTTCGAGTCTCACTCCATCGACTAAGATATATTTCACCGTCATCGTAAGATACGGGATGATGTCAAACTAGGTGACATAGAAGTGTTGCAAAGCACATATAGATCTCAATGTGTGAGATCTGTTGACTGTATTCCTCTTCCACGAGACAAGCATGCACCAAGTTGCTATGGGTGTTGAGCTTTTACCAAATTGTAAACTAGATTAAGTGTTACTCTAGTGCAAGTGGGAGACTGAAGGAGATATGCCCTAGAGGCACTTAATAAAGATAGTTTATTCGTCATATCTCAATTGTTCATTATATGTTTTATACCATGCTATAACTGTATTAAGCGGAAACATTAATACACGTGTGGTAGATAAATAACCAGGTCCCTAGTAGCCTCTATCTAACTAGTTCATTGGGCAATTGATGATCGAGGTTTCTCGATCATGTGACATTAATGTCAGTTGACAATGGAGTCATGTCATTGGGAGAATGACGTGATGGACATACCCAATATTTGTAGGACGTAGTCATTACGCCTTTGACCGTGAGATCAACTCTTATTGCTATTCCTGAAAGATACTTTGATTGCATCAAACGTCATATCTTAATAGTGTGACAATGAAGGTGTCCCTCTCGGGTATCGGAAGGGAGTATGTTGAGACGAGGGATCAAGAGCGGGATTTGACAGTCCGCATAGCAGGATAGATACTCTTGGGCCCACTCGGTGAGATTATGTCAAATGATCTTGCAAGCGTGTGACTAGGTCACCAGGACATAATATCATGGACGAGTAGAAGATAGCGTTGTCGGTAATGAGATCAAGCTAGGTATGGTGATATCTATGAACGAGTCTCGGACACGCTAAGTATCGCCATGGCAAAAGGTTTAAGACTCAGACGTCCAGGTTCGAACGACAAAGTATTCGTTATCTCGCAGGGATTAATTCTGGGTATCCTCGGTCCACGAATTAGTCATTGATCGGAGAGGTTGTCTCGATCATGTCTGGTGAGATCTCGAACCGCTAGGGTAACACACTTAAGGGGAGTCGACAAGTTTAATAGACCGGAAGAGGAAGAGAAATTAATAGAGAGCACCGGGAGCGTCCCGGGGAAGTTCCGATGGAGATCGGGCAGGGACGAAATAGTTTTCGGAGCCGGAATAAATTATGTAATATGTATTTAATATTAATTAATGTAATTAATAGTTAAATATATTTTTATTTAATTTTTTCTGAATTTTTAAAGACAAAATACCCTAAATGGGCCCTCTCATGCAAAGAGGGCCCATGAGGGGGGAAGGTTCCCCCCAAGGGAGGGAGGGGAGTTCGGCCAGCCCTAGGTGGGCCACATGGGGCCCACCTAGGCCGGCGCACCACCATGGCCGGCCAGGGCTGGTGTGGGATTAGTCCCACACCGCCCGGCTGGTAAGGTTGGCAGCTCCCATCCTCCTATATATATGGGTGCACCCCTGGCCTTTGAAACACACCAACTCTCTCTCTTTCTCCTTGGATCCCGTGACTCCCTAGTTTGGAGTTGCGCCAAGGATAAGTTTTCTCCACCATACGCACGCCGCCGTGCTGCTGGTCTTCCGGTCCCAGTCTTCCGCTGCTTCGTCCCTGGATCGGAGCCCGGAGTTCGTCGGCTTCACCGTACGTGTGTAATGCCCTGCGAGGCACCACGCTAGTGGTGCTAGAGGCCTGCTTCCTCTACACGACCTCGAGGTCTTCGTCGGCTTCATCGACAACGCTTGTGCGGGAGCGTAATCCCCGTTTTTCGGTCTACAAGGGTATGTATACCGATCCCCTCCGTATTACTATATCTGCATAGTATAGATCCTTGCTAGTTTGAGCTTATCGCTGTTAGGAAATTTTTTGTTTTCTGCCTGCGATCCCCTTCAGACGGCGGCATCGGCGACTGAGAACCGGTGAGGGCGGGGCTGGCTGCTTCTCTGTCTACGCTGGTCGGTGCGCCGTGGACGGCTGTAAGCAAAATTGTCTATCAGGCCCAAAACTGCTCAGCCAAACGCTCTTTCCGGTCGATAGGCCAGGCCCGAAAGGAAAACAAAATCTCACAGCCCTGGCGACCATCTATTATCGATCTATTATATACTAAAAGCACAATACGGAGGGTTGTTTTTGATACACCACGTTAATCCACATCATCAGAATTATTTTAGTAGTTGGATCTAAAATATATGGTTAAGATTTAACCATTTAACGTATTGACAAACATTATTTAATTTAGGACCGGACTACGTATCAGGCGCCCTAGATCTGGCAAATGTGTACGCACACGGCCACACATGAGAGAAATAGCTTCTTTTTGCATGCATGCACTACAAGTCAAAACTGCTGACATCATCCCGCATTTAATGTGAATTCGTAAATTTAAAATGTTTTGTAGCTCAAACCGTTTATCGGATTTATGATCCGTTTTCAACGTTGGACTAGTCACGTCGAGATCTTCAAAACTAGATCACATGTTGATATGTTCCGACGATATTTGTTTATGACCCAAAAGTTACCACCCATTAACACGTAAGTTATCAGTACTATTGTATGTAAGTTACCACCATATTAATAATTAGTTTTCGGGTTGAAATAAAACCATTTTTCGGTATTCTAAGTTCATTAGTAATAGGTAAAAAAACCAAAATAGTATGATAACTATATTGATAATGTGTATCGAGCGATAAGTTTATCAGTATTGGTTTGGTAAATATTATCAAAAAAGTATGGTAAATATTATCGAAATAGTATGGTAATTTATGTGTTACAGACGTGGTAACTTTTGGTCCAAAAAAATTTTCTCAGAATATGTCAACATGGGATTTAGTTTCGAAGATCTCGTCGCAACTAGCTCAGCGATGAAAACGGATTCTGAAACGGATAAACGGTTTGGTATACGAAACATTTTAAATTTTCAAATTTTACAATTAATACGGGATGACATCATCTTAGCGCATGCGCATGCAGGGACATGTGGGGCTGATCCAACGGCCGGAACGCATGCGTGGATGTAAGCTCGGTGAAAGGCGCCTGTTGTATAGAAATTCCGTTTAATTTATTTCCATTAAATTAAATAAGTAATGAATACCAATCCTTGGACGTACACGATACAAACTCTCAAAACAACAGATCCATCAGAGCGTTAGCAAGTAATTTCCACTTGAAGAAAGAAAAAACTATATATCACAGAGTCAGATTCTCTCAATTTTTAGTCGGCGGCTGGAAGCCAGATTTCCCTGGATTCTTGATTCCCTTACGCGTTCACTTGAGCTACCTATAGCTTATAGCTGGCTCTGATCCAATCAACAGATGATGACATCTACACCATGAACCTCAATGGGCCGGGGAATCACTAAAAAAGATTGGGAGATTACGTGGTCTACAATACTAGATGCACGTCCATATATGGATCAGGCATGCCACGCCTGCGCGCCTGCGCATGGATCAGGCCGCATCAATGGAATCCCCTAATCATAACGGGTGTGTTTGTGTGGAGCACTGCTCAAGGTTTGTGCATGGATCAGGCCGCATCAATGGAATCCCCTAATCATAACGGGTGTGTTTGTGTGGAGCACTGATCGAGGTTTGTTAGCTTTACTGAACAAACTAGACTCAGTTCCAGTCAGTTTTTATATGAAAATTCTCCGGCCTTAATAATGCAAGTTGCGGTTCATGTTTCAGTACGGGTTTGTTAATTGTTGTCTCACTAATTTCTATCTGGATTAGTTGATGCTAATGCAACATATATGTGCCAAGTAAATAATTTATATTAGGGAGATACTCTCAGCATATGAACTCAGGTAGAATCCAGAAATATTTATGTCTTTTAGTGGTCATATGTTTATTAACACAACAACTGACTTGCGGAGGATGTATCTTTGAGAAATTCACTCCAGACTCATCTATGCAGCATCAAGCGTTACCAATTAGAGTCTGTACATGTTCAACAATTCGTTAGATCTACTAAGGCTATATGTTAATTAGTTTCCCAAGCAACATTTATGTTTGTTAGACAAGAGGAAATCTATGAAGCACTACATTTTGCAACGAGGGAGTACTAATCTTGAAAAAGTAATCTACAAGCTGTTTTAACGTTAGTGTTTCTTTATATAATACACCTATCTTCACTTTTCTTCTCATATATAGTTGATAGTTTGCAAGAAGTCTACATATGATTGACCTTTGCATGATGTCATGATTTATATGTCTAACGGTATACGGCTCACCCGGTATGTTCTTTGATTTTTAATTTTGGGGAATGGTCTCTCCTATAAATTTTGGAATACATTATGTACATATATAAGTTTTCAGAATTAGATTTGCTGCTTATGGGTTTTCAAATGCAGGCTAGCTTCATTTAGTCGCTCGAGCGTTACTGAAATTAGGATTCTCTTTATGGTGTGAGTTGAAAACATAGTTCTATTTGTTTGTTCATTATGGATTTTTTGAAGGTATATGCCACATGCCAAGATATTCTTTTATCTTTCTACATGGCACCACTTAAAGAAACAATTTTTTGTTTATGTAGATTCCAAAATTTTCATGTATACCAGGGTAGTATCATTTTAGCATCACAAATAAGATTACATTTTATTGTAGTCCAACACCATGCGCAAAATTGAACTATTTAAAATAGTGGATGATTTACTAATTTCGGTTACATTTTACCGAGTGGTCAACCAAGTATGCATTGCAAGGACAAGGGACAACAGAACGTAGTATAATTTTATAGCTACTTCCATTGAAATAACCAAAGAAAATGAAAATTCTTCTATCTTACATTCTAAATCACAGATTTTTCTATTACTACAACCCAACCATGATTTTGCAATTATCATGACAAAATTATGATCTTTCTGATGTAGGAATTTGTATGCTTTCCTCTATGGCATTCGCCATGGTATATAGAAGCACATTACAATCAAGGATTAGTTCTGAAATTACGAAATAATATTATGTAGGTTTATTACATTTTGGAGTAATAATTTTGAAGATAAATATGGGTGATTCAATTTATAGTGTTGTGTTACAAGTTTACTAATGGAACTCAATTACATATCCAAGGATGACTAGATTATCTCAATGTTAGTGCAACAAATGCAATACATAATCTTTAAATTATTCTAGAAAATGAACATAGTTAAACCTTCCAGTTGGTGGGGGCAGAAACCCTATACTTCCTATTTGTCCTTCTTACATTTTAATGCTAATATTTGTTTGATGTTGCTTCTTAAGCAATGCAATATATTATTATCCAATCCTACATTAGTCGCTGAAATTTTCGGTTTAACCAAATTTAAATAAATGTTCACTGGCACCCAAAGTATAGGTAGATAAATAAGAGATAAATGGAAATTTATACACATACGAAGACCTTAGGAGGCAAATAGATGGGTTGCTATCCTAGCAACTAAAAGATTAGATAGATAAAAGGTTCTGAAGGCATCATTAGCTTTTTGATGAAGATATGTTTCACAATTATTATTATGTCCATTTCTTAGAAAATAGTAATAATAATTGTATATTTTGTACCACATGAGTAAACAGAGGAAATAAATGTCAAAATAAGATGATGCCCTTGCATTTGCGAGGGCCACCATTCTAGTTTGAATAAGGGAAGCCGGTCAATAGCCCAGAGTCCACAATGGCACGGTCTTTCAAACAAAAAAGTAACGGATGAGCAGGTTGTGAACATCCGCAAATCGGGGAATTTCGGCTACGCCTATTTGACGACCAGGTCGACCACCCCCTCCGGGGCGAGTGGGCCGGCCCAATAGCGCACAGCCTAGATTTTCTTCTTCCTTTTTTCTTTTTTTCCTGTTTCTTTTTCTTTTTTCTGTTTATATTTTCTTTTTTTGTTTTATTATTTTCGGATGTTTCTTTTTTCGTTTTCTTTTCTGTTTTTTATTTTTAAAATATTTCTTATTTTGTTTAAATTTTCAACTATAATGATTTTTATGATTTTTTCTTTTTCCTCTATTATTTTTTATGTTCATAGATTTTTTCCGTTCATGGGATTTTTTTGTTGACATTAAAAAAATACAAATTTAAAAATGTTCATATTTAAAAATTGTTCAAATTCGAAAAATGTTCATATTTAAAAATTGTTCAAATTCGAAAATTGTTCACATTTAAAAATTATTCAAATTTAAAAAGTTTTAGATTAGAAAAATTGTTCAAATTTAAAAAGTTTTAGATTTGAAAAAGTGTTCAAATATAAAAATTGTTCAAATTCGAAATTTTGTTCATACACAAATATCTTTTAAATTTAAAAATTATTTGAAATAAAAAAAAACCATTCTGTGAAGTGGCCCGTTTAACCAGTGAAGTGTACGGAATATCGAAACAGCGCAAATGGGCCGGCCCATTTAACTCAGAGGGTGGGCAGAGCGCATTAGCACACGACTAGGTCGTTGAATAGGAGCACCCGGGAATTTCTATAAAAAAAACCTTGATGTTTTCATCTAAAAAACTAGCTGGTTTTCCGGTTGAAAATACAATTGTTATTTGGAGGAAACAGTAAGTAAATTGAACTAGGTAACGAACACAATTTGTTCCTCATTACTTTGTCACATGGATATTCGGAGAATAATACAGCAAGAAAATCAACAAATAACAATGGTCACTATTTCCTCCGTCCATCACGTGACACTTCCGTTACGGCTTTCTAGGTAGGCCAAGTAGTTGCATTTTACTACTACATGCTACTCGTACATGCTAAGCATGAACACGGTGCTTTGATTCACTACTTTCACCAACTTCGGATTACACCTATTTCTCACCGTCCCTTTGACACAAACAATGCAATTTGACCAAGGGTATCATATTGAAATGTCCATATGTGTCCCAAAAAAAAATCTTCGTCTTGAACAGAGTATGAAATCCATTCATATCAGACAGCCGTTATCAGATCAATCAGCTACAGTCCAGGTCATGTCTCCCTGGAAGATCCAATGGCACACCTCCATCTCACCGGGTTTTCCACCCAGTGCCATGAACGCCCCATGATTTGGGCTCCAGTCCGACGTGTCGAGATGGCAGATCGCCACCCCGCGGTTGATCTTCTGACTAGAATCGACGGCCAGGATCTCAGCCTCGTACACCCGGACGCTCGGCACGGAGTGGCAGTAGTAGACCAGGTACGGGAACAGGCTCTGATGGCACGACACGGACGCCGTGACGCTGCCGCCGTCGACGCCGATGATCTTCCCCAGCCTGATGTCCCCGCCGCTGCCAGCCGCGGACTCCGTGCTGTGCACGGCGATGTTGTCGCCCAGCATCTCCACGGCGAAGTCCAGGACGTCCTCGGCCGACGTCGCGCACCGCTTGGTCTCGCCCCGGCTGGGCGGGCGCGCGCACTCGTCCACCGTGGACGCCACCACCTGCCTCATCGCCGTTCCCGGCGGCGCTCCGAACAGGTCCGACACGGCGCCCGCCTCGAACGGTATCTTCGCGGCGATGTCCCTGGGCAAGAACGCTCGTGGCGGCATCTTGTCGCTGATGTCGGGCATCGGCATTCGGTTCCCGGTTATGAGGTCACGCTCCCGGAAGAACTTGCCCGGCTCCGGCGACCACTTTGGCGGCTGCCGATGGTGCCCGGACGACAAGTCCGCCATCACCTTGGACACCTCCATCTTGGACATGTTCTGGTACTCCTTGAACTCCACGCCGTCGTTGGAGTAGGCCTTGAACGTGGTGTTGTCGCCGGTGTAGTGCGTGAACCCGATACGGTGATTGGGGTTGGAGCCCTGACCGTACCCCTTGAACGCCACGCTCCCCGGGTTCACGGACTTGCCGTAGCTGTCGAAGTCGGCCGTGGCGCCGTTGGCGTCGTTCGCGTAGGACGTGAAGCTGTCGTCGCCCACGTTGGCGTTGTCCCTGTACCCCTTGAACTCGTCGGCGCCGGCGTTGCTCCCGGAGGCATAGCTTCTGAAGGTGTTCTGGGGGGCGTTGCCGTTGAGGCCGTAGGAGTCGAACGTGTCCCTGACGCTGTTGGCCTTGTCGCCGTAGTTGATGAAGCCGGACATGATGGTGTTGGAGTGGTTTCCGTACGCCTTGAAGGACTCGCCGGCGCCGTTCGCGGTCTTGCCGTACCCGGTGAAGCTCTCAACGCCGGAGTTGGCGTCCTGCGTGTACGCCGTGAACTCGCGTGCACGACCATTCCCGTCGGCGTCGTAGGTGTTGAAGGTGACGGCGGCCGTGTTGGTCTCGCCGTCGTAGGCGGCGAACTCGCCGGAGCCTCCGGTGGCGCCAGAGGTGTAGGAGTTGAAGCTCGCGGTGCCGACGTTGCCGAGCGCCTCGTAGGTGGAAAAGGAGTCGTTCCGGCCAAGCGAGCCCTTGCCGTACCGACGGAACGAGTCCACCGGGTTGATCTTGCCTCTCGAGTAGACGGCGAACGCGTCTGCACCGCCGCCACCGCTGTTGCCGTAGCTGCTGAAGTTGCCGTTGTCGTAGTTCTTGAACGGCGCGGCGCTGGAGTTGGAGGATGGCGATGAGCCGGACGCTTCACCGGCCACGGAGGACGATCCCGACCAGATGGCGTCGGAGGTGGCGGGGCAGAGGATGGAGGCCGCGGAGCAGAACGCGGGGAGGCGGGAGCCGAGCTGGCCGGCGGCGGCGAGGGAGGAGAAGGCTGCGGCGTCGGGCGCGGAGAGCGGGGACAGCTTGGCGAAGAAGAAGGCCGGGTGGAGGCGGTTGCCGTGCACCTTCCGGTTCCAGTACCGGATGAAGGACGCCTTCGCCGTGAACGGGTTCACGGGCAGCGACAGCGACGGCGTCAGTCGCGGCGTCGATGGAAAACGCGGCGGCGCAATAGGTGGTGCGGAGAATGCATCGAAGGACACCGAAGGCCGTGGTAACCCTCGTGGCGTTGGGAAACGTTGAAGTGGTGGTGCCTCCCTGTGTCGTTCGACATCGGAGGACGGTGTGGGCAGCGGTGAGCCTCGTGGCGCCAGGCGTGGCGCTGGAGATGGGTAAGGAGAGTCCGCAGCACTTGGAAATCCCCATGGCGTCAAGGGACGTGGCGCCGGAGAAGGGGAAGGGGAGACGACGGCAATGTAGGCCGGCGGACGGCGTGGCCAGCCTCTTGGCGTCAGGAAATGCGACGGGGGAGGGGGTGGGGAGAGGTCATCGGATAGCCATGGCAGTACTGGCGATGGAGTTGAGCGTGGCAGAAGGAATGGAGTTGAACGTGGCAGGTGAAGAAGGAGGATGGCGACCAAGAAGAGGTGAGAGTAGCGAGAGGGCGCCATTGTTGGGTGGGAAGTTGGAGATTGATGCAGCGGGAGATTTATAAGAGCAGGAGCTAGGTGAGTTCATTTGGGAGGGAGGCCGAGAGGGCGTGAAGTCAAACGTGAACCGTGTGAGTCTGGACAGCTACAAAGCGTTGGAGAATTAGAAGAGGTGTTGGTGGCTTTGCAGTTCAGAATCAAGTTCAGTCTGACCAAACCAAGCCCGCACATCTACATGCACCCGTCCTGCCATGCGAGCTCGCACCGTCAGGCAGCTGAGACTGGAAGGCCATGTACGTCTAATCGTCTATCTGGTTGTGGTGTTTTTTTTTTAAAACTGAAACAGCGAGCGCTGCTTCATTTTCTTAAGAGAAAGACCGGACAAATGTCTGGAGAGGTTCAGTTACAGGGAACAAAGAATGAAAAAATGAATCGAATGAAAGAAAAACATACAGTATAGAACAGGGAGGGTAGTCTATAGCTAAGAGTAAGACTACAGATTGGTGTTGGCGCATCGGCTATTGCTCCAGCCGGCCACACCGTTAGAACCCCAGCGGCTCGCCATTGCTCCAGCTCTGACAACACCAGGTCCGTTACTTCGCCTACGTTGCACGCCTTGTTCTTGAAGATCCTGTTGTTTCGTTCTTTCCATATTGTCTACCAGGTGAGAAGTGACAGAGCACGCCAACGGTTCTTGCGGCACCAGATTCTTCACGTCTGATTGGTGTTGTGTTTTCGATTTTTCTCTGTACCCTTTGGTATATTTAGGAATTTTTGAATATCACACTTTAAAAAGGAGACTTTAAACATCACAGACGACAAAGTCCAAACAAAAAAAATAAAACTCCGTGCGCGCAGTGGCCTCGGAGTCGCTCACAAAAATACACGAAAAATGATCCAATGGTATGTACTCTGTGTAGTTATAGAACAGAGAAACGAATGAAATTGAACATCATACATACACTTGCACAAAAAAGCATCTTAAATCAGATCCCAAATTTCGACCAATTCAAATAAATAAACATCATAATATGTGAGGTTCAGTTTGTGGAGCCTCACATCATTAAAAAACAAGCGCCTCCAGCTCAGCAAAGGTCCTCCTATCACACAACATAATATGTGAGGTTCAGTTTGTGGAGCCTCTGGAGCTCTATTAGTAATCCGGCTACTCATGGTGAATATGTGAAATTCTCAGGTACTTTAATCCAGACAAGTCAGGTAATTGCTTTAGACTAGAGCAACCTGCCAAGTTTAAATTCTGAAGCGAAGAAATGTTGCCAAGAGATTCTGGGAGTTGTTTGAGTCTGAAGCATCCCTCCAAGTTTAGGTTTTCTAAACTTTCCAACTGAAACGGGTGAGGCAACTGATAAAGACCGGTGCAGTTTGATAGATCCAGCCGCTGCAGTTTATGAAGCCCACATATAGATACAGGTAACTTGCAAATCCGGGAACAGCATGACAGGTCGAGGTTCTCTAACCTCTTTATATCACCAAGGGGTGGAGGCACGTTTTGGAGTTTATCACATCCATGCATATTCAAATATTTTAGCTTCCGAAAAGTTCCGATAAACATGGGTAACGCCTCAATGGACGTTTTCGAGATATCTAAAAACTCGAGGTTCTGCAAGCAGCCCATTTCATTTGGTAATGCTCTTATTCTGAAGCCTGAAATATTGAGATATCTCAGATGATTCAGCTGATCAACCGAAGCTGGTAATTCTGCAAGGGGGCAACCATTAAGATCCAAGAGACGTGTGTTCCTTAGTACTGGGAAAATATCCGCTATAGGCTTTGTTGCCTCACAGTTTCTGAAAAGCACTGCCTTTGCACTGCTTACCAAATATTTGGCAGTTGCTGATTCCTCACTGTAACATGTCAATGTTGCATAGCGGAAAGGAGGCTTCCCTACAGAACCACTTGGTGCCGTGCCATAGGCCAAATGTACGACATCATCTCTCGTAAGATATCTCAGAAAATCATACGCCAAATTATCCACGCGAAGAACAACAGAAGAACTGATGCATTTCATCCCGACCTAATTAAGAAAGGAGATTATGTCAGTTTCATTGAACTAAACGCTACCTCATCAATCCAACACACTTGCATCAAATAATAGGCATCAATTAAATGATAAAAACAATCTGTAGCTAACTGAAGAGGTAACGATAGTAGTAACTTGCACAAAAGTTATGCCTAGAGCAAGCAACTGGTATTCGTCATAGAAAAATTGTAGTGTTTTAACTTCTTACCAAGGATGTATCTACAACTTCAAGGATGGATGCTGCTAAAAGGTGTTCAGTGTATATGTCTCCATGCAGAGAAGCAGAGAAGACCCCAAGGTTTGATTCAAACAAATCTAATGCACTCCACTGTCGAATAAGTTCATCCTTGTCTATGGTAGAACCTCTGGGAAGCACCGACAAATAAAGGAAGCACAATTTTAATGTATGGTGCATGCTGTAATATATTTCCATGAATGAAGAAAATACTGTCGATTTAGGAGAAAATCTTTCCTCCAGTTTCCAGAATTCTTCATCCCTAGCAGCGAGCCAGGTGTTCATGCCCTGATTATGCACCATTGAACCAAGAAACTGAGCTAACATAGGAATTCCGTTGCACCTCCTTACAATTTCCTTACCAATTTCAGTATACTGTGGATCTACAATTGCATCTTTGTTTCCAGCTGCTTTCTCAGAAAATACAGTCCAACAGTGTTCTTCAGATAGACCACACAAGTTGTATGATGAACTAGTACGCATCACTTCCGCTACTAGCTTACTAGAAGTGGTCACTATAACCTTGGTACATTTCTGTTTGTCCCCAAATAATTCCTTCAAAGCAAACAGCGAGTTTGCATTCATAGAGAACAAATTGTCCAAGACAATTAGGCAGCTGCTGTGATGAAATATCTCTTGAAGATCATAAGCAAGCTGGAAGGGGGCCTCCGAAGAATAATCTCTGCAGACTCGAAGTATCCTACCTTTCACCGATTTATTAGCTTCTGATATAATGTGTGTACCAATTTTCATAAGGTCCAAGTTGTTGCCAAGGCTTATCCATACCCGGAAATCGAATTCCCAATCTTCTCCCTCATCCTCGGAAACTAACTTAGCAAGACTCGTTTTGCCCAGCCCTGGTTGGCCAACTATTGGAAGGATGGACAAATTATCGCCATTATTTTGCAAGAGCAGTTCTTTTACATATTGTTTGTCACGATCCCTTCCAATGATTGCAGCTCCATCGAATCCAAATTGGTGTTCCTGCTGTGGCTTAGGTTTAGTGCGTCGATGTTGACGCGAACAGAATCTGACAGAACGGTCCGTCACATAACGCACCCTCCTGCTGATCTTGTCCAGTCTAGGGGCAACACTTGTATGCAGAATTAACGGACTTGATAACCAGAACAATGTGGCCTGCAAAATGCGGTGGTTCTGTTACTTTGAATACTCGGCTTAGAAAATCATTTGAAAAACCGTGGTTCTGTGCGTGCGTGACAGAGTGACAGAGAGAGAAAAGAACAGCTTGGGGAGTACCTTCCAGGTCCGGCGGCTGGGTCGGTACCTGATGCGGCCGTGGTATTCAAGCTCGTCGAGTACATCCTCCAACTCGTAGAGCAATCTCTTGATCTCCCTCACCCGCACGGTCGCATCCAAGGATTGATCCTCCATCAAGATCGACAGAACCACCCGCAACGTGCACATGGGCAGCTTAAGATAATCCAAGACCTCGTCGAACTTGGACGGAAGCCCCCGCCTGACGGCACCAGATTCGAGCCGCCGTCGGATCCCGTCTATGGCGGCGACGGCGGTCGTGTTGGCCATGGCGCCGCGATTTTGTTCTTGGTGGAACCGTGGATGGTAAAGGCTGATGAGGGAAGCGACGTCTCTCTCTGTAATTAAGCCACCACACTTGGAATCGGGAGGGACGAGGTTGAGGCCGACCAGGGTTTGGAAGCAAATCCTATTTGCCGCGTGACGCTTGCAGGATTTGGTTCCGCACACAAGTGGGCTGACCCAGTAGGTCTCGTCCACCGGTTTTGGAAAGTTTTGAGAAAATTCATCTATTATAACTAAACTAGTTTAATGTCCGTGTGTTGTTACATAGTAATAAAAAAATTCAGCTTAAGATGACGTCTATGGACGTCGTTCTCCCTCTTAAGGTGTCATCGTGGAACCCCCGATCTTCTCAGCCTCACATCACATTGTAATACCCCAGATATTCATAACTAGTTTATTAAAATGCGGGCTAGAAAATTTTGTCTATTGTTTAGAAATATTTATATTTTGCTAGGTTAACCAATACCATTGGTGACATCACACCGGCTTGGGGGCAGTGCAGATCAATCCATGGTGATGGCTATAACCATATATGCTTATGAACTATTATTGTTTGTCATGCATTGCATGCATTCCATACAAGCATAAGAAATTTGAACTTAAGTAAATCCGAAAACTACGTGGGATGTGATCAGGCAACAAGGAGGGCATGGACTGGCCTCGCCGCCCCGGGATGTTCATAGCCATAGCACACTTCAGAGGTGGCTGCTGGACAAGCTAGGAGACATGGAATCAGAGGAGATGAATACAATGCTCATGGCGATATATCAACTGTGGCAGGCCCGTAATGACGCACGTGACAATGAACAAATTGAAGATCCGCGCCAAACTGCAAGGAGAACGCAGTTCCTGCTGGAGGAGTGGAAGGCTTCTCGAGAAAAACCCTTGGGTGGCTCCGCGAGACAGGTGGTGCACTGGCTTCCACCTGAACAGAATGTGATAAAGGCAAACGCTGATGGTGCATTTTCTTCGGAAAATAGTTTCGGAGGTGGTGGTGTGGTTCTTAGGGATCACCCAAAGTTTTAAATAACGGGCTATTCCATTTAGCGGCAGCTCTGATAGAAGCTATAAAAGCTATAGCGGAGCTAATAGCGAAGCTAAATCTCATTTAGCGTTTCTTAAAATAATGAAAAATTATTTTAAAAAATAAGCTTACAATCAAGTATCATATATTATATATCACATATAATTGATCTACACATTCACAAATATCTTAAAACCAAGCATTGATTAGAAATTCCAGCTCAATCACTAAGTTCTGCATCAATGCACCATACATACAGTAAAAACAGGAAGGAACAATAAACTGGATGGATAACTTTATGGTATTAACTCGTGTAACTTCTATGAGTACAGCGGTTTAGCGGGCTAAATGAATCAAAATTTAGCGCTATAGCGGGATTTAGCGGGCTATTAGCATCGTTTTCAATTTAGCGTTAAAAGCACGTAGCTGTAACGGGAAGGCCTCCAGCAGGCTATAGCGAGGCTATAGCGGAGATATAGCGGGAGATTTAAAACCATGGGATCACCATGGAAGCTTCATGGCGGGAGCATGCCATTTTTTCCCCTCTGTGACAAATCCGGAGCATGCTGAACTCTTGGCGTGTCGCAAGGCTTTAGAGCTAGCAAAGGAGCTGGGTTTCATGCGGGTGGAATTGGAGTCCGATTGTTTAAATGTTGTCGCCAAGCTGAAGCGGAAGGAGTTGGATTACTCGGCGCTGGGTCCGCTGGTGGAGGAGATCAAGGTTCTGATGTTGGAGTTCAATAGTGTCGTGGTTAATCATGTTCGTAGGTCGTGTAATGAGATTGCTCATAAGTTTGCTAGTCAAGTCTGCCGTGATCAGCTATGTAATAGGTGGGTCGTTGAACCACCTGGGTTTGTGTTGGACCTCTTGGCATCTGATTGTGCCGGTATTTAATAAAGGCAGCCTATAAATTCTCAAAAAAAGAAGTCCGGAGGAGGTCTACGCATGATTCAACCATTTTCCCCACCGTAGCTCACTTGTAGGCTTTCTTCGTCTTTGTAGCCATTCCTCACCAAAGCTTTAGCTCCTATGCCTGGGCATCGATCTAGGAGACTCAGCACCAGATCACAAGGGGGAGATGAGAAGAGACTGCCTGGAGGAGAAGAATCTCTGCTCATGTTCGAGATCCAATCCATAGCCATCACTTGGCGGCGGCATTGGCAAGCGGCAACCGTCACGAGGTCAGGGTAGACCTGCATGTCTCCATCATCGCTGGAGCACCCCGGGTTGATCAGCGATTCGTGTTCCACGCTGGGGCCGGTGAAGAATTGCATGGTGCTTAGGGAATCAAGACCATCTCCAACCAGATGAGGCATCTCCAAGTTCCTGACCAATAAGGTAGAAATTCATACCTAGGGTACCCAAGGATCTGTTCAATCTCTTCTCAGTTTATACAAATAGCATGCCCAGCCATTAGGTGAGGGGATCGATTAAATACTTCCCTACTGTAGCAGCTTGAGGTCTATTCCCTTTCTTCCTGTAGCAGTTCTTCTCTGAAGCTTGAGCCTGTGAGGCATGGCGGTGACCTAGGCGCCTTTGTACCAGCGAGCAAGAGAGAGGGTGCAGGGGAAGCTAGGCGACCAACTGATCTCAGGGAGGAGTATTAGTAGCAGGGATTAACTTGGTGGGCTCATCTTATCCAGATTAGTGTCGTGTGCAACCTGAAGTATATCGGTGAATACTTCTCTGAATAAATGGCAGCACATCGATTATGTATTGGGGTAGAGGCAGAGAGCAGATCTTGATTGAGAAATGGAACCATTAATTCATGGCCTTCTATTTCCCCACTGGGTATGTAGGGATTTTATTCATGCTTTCCTTCAATTTTGGGCATTTTAATACACACGTACTGTAGTTTTGGCCATAGACAGAGGTGAATAAAAATTCAGATTAGGTGTGCAAAGCAATGTCCAGCTACACAAATACCTTTGGGGATTTCCTTGCATCGATGGTAGTAGCTGTAGGTGCTTGCGCATATGAGTGATGAACTAAAAAGAGATCTACACATTTATTTCTGTAGAATGCAGCGGCTTATGTCCTGAAGGTCAAAAACTGATGGTTTGTGGGTTCTTATCTTGGGTGAGATAAGAGGGGATTTTAACCGAGAAAAATATTGGCCAATTTCTAATTTCGTTTGGTACACAAGAGTAATGCTAGTGTTTCCAGGTTCAGTTTAGACACATAGTTACACACAGACGTACACTCCTTTTCTAATTAGACCATTAATGATAAATGGATTTATTTTCCATCCATGTGCATACATCAGTGGTATGCTCTGAAACTGAAAACTGTTGTTGCTTGCTCCGTACATGTATGCTGAATATTGGTTGCTAATCTAAACTGAAAGTAAATCTTGATGTAATAAATTATTAACTGAATCTTTTCATTGAAAAGCATCAGCAAATATACATATATTCTAGTCTCAGATTCAGATTAGTAGCTGTACGTCTATATAATATATTCTGTATAACCTTGGTTGAATTGAATCACTAATTAATATTCAGAGAACCTGTAGCATATATTTTATCTCCAGCATCGGAATTAAAATCTTTAGGCTGCCTAACTAATTGAGTCATGTCATGTACTGGTCACTCCAGATTAATAAGTTACATCCATTTGCTGTGCAACCTGTAGTCTTGAAGAAATCAACTAGTACTCATGGAAAACCAACCATCATGCATGCTTGAGTTATATATACCTAAGTAACCATCAGATTACTTCTTCTATCCAGTAGCATCATTTAGCTGATTAAATAGGTAACCAGACCTTGTAACTCTAGTGTATCTGATAGATAGAATTGGTACAGTTGTAACTGAACCATAGCTCGTGAAATATACTCTAGTATCACTGTTTTCTTACAAAGAAAGAATGTTAGAAGGCTGTAAATGATTCAATCAACTATTTTGCTGAACCCTATGAACTAAAATACATCCTTGAGTTGAAATAAAATTTGAGTAATATAAATAAGGATAATCTGAGATCATTAACAATTGAGATATGTACCTTACATTTAGATCTGGGAGTGAATTATTCTGCACTCTTTCACTATGTGTTGCTACAACTCGCTTTAGAATAATCTGAATGCATGTCTTGTATCTTTAGTAACTTCAACATGGAAGTCTTATCCATTGCTTGATGGAATACACTATCCAAGATGAAATAATCAAACAAGAGTGCTCTAAGTTAACCATCCACATTTAAGTGTAAACGTAACATAATGTGCATCATATATTTTGTGGTGAACTTGTGTGTTAGTGTTGATTGGAGTTCATTTTGCTTTCCCAGTTTGGATCTTCTTTGGAATTCTTATGGATGGATTGAATCTTTATTGTTATGCTAACTCCAGGATATCTCAGGCAAGTTCAGCTCATGTCCGCTTGATTATTTTTATACAAAGTATTTGCAACTTACTATCTATGATATCACTTGCATCAAAGAAAAATATATGTTATGAATAATATGACATGGTATTTGTTGATCGACTGATGGAGCAGTCGATGAACTGTTATGGTGGGTAGTTCGAACCCTTGTGTGGGGCTGTCAAGCCATTGGAAGTGGGTTCGGCTACACGGGATATCATATAGGATTAACAACAATTGCCTTCTTGGGTTCAAGCGCCGTAGCGACCACGTTAACCACAGACCTGTATGGGCGAGGCTGAGCTGGAGTAATTTCACCTTATAAGGCATGTTTCCCAGGGATGGCAGCTTGGGAGTGGCCTATTTGGCGACCAACTGTCGCAGTTTGGGAGTGGCCTATTTGGCGACCAACTGCAGGAGGGCTCTACTGTAGCCATGTATGGACGGGTAGCTGGTTCTGCCAGCTACGATGCGAGACATGCCAAACAAGGTGGGTGAAACAGCTCTGCGATTCAAAGTCTGGTAGTGAGTGCAGGGCACGGTCACCTGGACTGCGGTCGTCTGTGGGTAAAGTAACGCACCTCTGCAGAGTGTATCAAATTGTGACATTGTCACTCCCTGTTCCGGGAAGGAGCTGCGAACGTGGCGAGAAAGGAATCCATAGGGGATTCTAACAGCTCGTGAGACAAGAAGACATAGTTTTTATAAATAAAACTTGACCTTTTCGAGAAATGTTTTTGAAAATCATTGAACTTCTTGGACCATTGGTCCTAGTAGACGATAGTGCATCAAACACCATATTATTATCTGGACTTGTTGAGTACCTCCGTGTACTCATCCCTTGCCCTTAAACCCCCTGCTTAGGTTGTTACGAGCCGATAGCGGCTGGAGTGGACGTTCAAAAGGAAGAGCTCGAGGAGCAAGGACCCGCTGGAGCTGAAGGAGTCATCAACTACTATTTGGACTTCATCGAGCAACCCAATGAGTGTTTATCGGAGAATTGTAGCATCTATGACAGTGTTCTTGTAATTCTTGTAAGAGATGAGTTGTAATTTGATTTGTAAAAGTAATTCAAATGCTTATGTATCGAATCCATTACCATGTTTCTGTTATGCTACTCTGATGGGCAGGATGTTGGTAAAGTAACGCTTTACTCGCGTCATGCCAAAGACGTGCACTTGCCACACAAGTGGTGGCAGGTGTGGGTCGTTACACACATCTTCAGGTGAAGACCTAGATCATGTAGTGTAGGGTTGGACGATGACATCGATCCACATTGCCTCCCCTCTCAAGGGCGTCGTCTTGAAGATGGTGTTACATGTGGGCTGGTCTCACACGGTCAATTGATAACGTGGAGGTTCCGTGTGGCGTTAGACTGGGCAATGACGATGGTGGCAAGCAATGGTGTGGTCACAACAAGTTCCTATTAGTGATTTGACGTGTCCGAGTGCTGATCTCTTCAAATCGTGAAGTCGAAGCCGCTATGTTTCTCAAGCCTCTTCCTTTGAGCGGTGTACGATGACCTACAGGGACGGTCCGGTCACGAAGATCTTCTTCGGCGCAGGTCTTGCACTTATCCTCTCCGGAGTTGTTCAGCGGAATCAGCACGGTCTTCCACTACGCGAGGAGTCACCTGTTTGGCATAGGCCGACACGTAGGTTTCTCGCCATCACTTAGGCAATGGTCTTCATGGTTGTTTTGTTGGGGAGAAGGAATCGCTGGAAGTGTGTAGTTTGATGACGATGACACGGGGGCAACCTCGACGACGACCTCTTGCTTTGGTGGCGTTTGTGTATGCTTGTGTAGGTAGTTAGGGTGACTGTGTGTGCCCTCAGGATGGTTGTGTTCCTTGACGGTCGTCGAGAATGTTGTTTCATTTTAGGCCGGTTTCCGGCTAATCAACCGGCCAATTCCCACTTCTTCTTAATTAATGAAAATTGCAAGAGTTTTGCCCTGGTTAAAAGAAAGTGTAACTAGTTAGAAACAGTGGAACTCACAACAAAAGGGTCTAGCTTATCAACCGTTTTACCAGTGAGGCTCAAACTTAAAATGGTGTCGCCTTTGTTCAAATAATGATACTTCCTACCGAGGAGAGAGTGGAGGAGAAAGTGTAATATCAGAACCGATAGGAGAAACAAAAGGATTGTCATCTTGGATTGATTCAGCAGGAGACTCATGCCAATCCTGGTCTGTAAGGAAAATCCTGGTCACTGTTGATTCAGCAGGAAACTCAGCATACCCACTGTTCTCCGCACCAGGCCAATCCTGGTGTTTTGTCACTGTTGATTTAGCAGGAAACTCAGCATACCCACTGTTCTCCCGTATGGACTCGACAGCCCTATGTATCCCGTCCTCTTTTGCAAATTCTGCCCAACTTCTTTCATACCTGTACGGCTCTCCTTTGCGCTTTCTATGCATTTTCCATATTTCCCACAGCCGCTCCCCAACCTCCTCTATTTCGGGGCGATCGTCCCCTTCTAGAGCTGTACACGAAGATGCTAAGCTTAGCCAGTCTCCTAGAAATTCTTCATCCACGTGATCCACCAGACGGTCATCCAATATCCCTCCGACGTGGCCTGCCTTAAATTTCTCGAAAACCTGCATGCACCGCAACATAGGCTGGTGTGTCATTCTACAAAATTTTGAAGCACAAAAAGAAAATGCATCGAGCACAGTGGTTATGAAAACTGTAGCAGACCTACTGTATGCACACACTTTACATGCCATGAATTTCGTTATTACAGACACACCAACTGGACACGGAAGCAAGTGACATACAACTTACCAATGTCGCTGTGCTAGGTTGCAGTTCATAGGGTTTGTTGTCGATTCCCGAATCATGCAGTTCTTCACGTTTCCACTCCCGAGGTCCGCGGGAAGATATAATTTCTAAGAGTACTACACCGAAAGAGTAGACATCGGATTTAGCAGTAAGCTCACAATTCATCACATACTCTGGGCTCATGTAACCAAGTGTCCCTATAAGTTGGTCAAGGGCACCACTTCTCGAAAGTTCAAAAGCGGTCAGCTTCGCTCTATAACTCTCTGTCAGTAGGATTTTTGATGTCTTCAAATTGTAACAGATTAACGTTTCACCTGCAAAATTTAATCATGACCATAATAAGGAACTTCTCATAATATACCCATGATGATATAAAAAGTATACATTATTTAAGAAATGGCAAGCAGAAAACAGCATAGAATTTATCAGTCCAACTTTTCAATTAGATAAAATGGATGATGTTTTGGCTCTCAGGTGCATATGCACCCTTTATTTAAAATGGATTTTAAACGCATTTTGAAATGTCAAAAAATTAGAGAAAAAATTCGCACATAGATCTTAACATCCTATATCTTCACAAAGTCTTTTCACGGAAAACCGACATTTTTTGTGCCTTGTGTAAAGAAACACGACACAAAAAATAACGGTTTTACGTGAAATGACTTGTGTGAACACATAGAATGTGAAATGAACCCGAGAAATTTTATTTCAGAATTTTTTGACATTTCAAAATATGTTTTAAAAATATATGCACCCCGGTGCCAAAGTGAATTTCAGAAAATGGATTGACTAATCTTCATACTAAGTCAGCTAAAGGAAAATAAACATGTACGGCATTCCTTTTATCACAGATGATTGCTTTGATGCAAAGATGTACAAATAACTCGTAAGCATTGCAATGGTGCAACATAGTTTTCACACTAACATGTACACCTTCAGCTTGCAGTTACAAAATTGGTATGCTTTAGCTTGCTGCTGTTCAAACAGATGTGGCGGATCATTCTTAGCATCTTTCTTGGTTGTTATCGGAGAAAATTGCAAAAAACCACCACAATTGTGCTTAGGGTTTCAAAAAACCACCATGTCTTTAATTATTATCAAAAAATACCGGTATTGCGTAACAGTGGAGCAAAAAACACTGATTGTCTATTTTACGCCCGTTAAGCCTCTTTCTGACCGGTGGACCCAATTTGTCAAGCCGACATGGCAGGTTTATTTTGCCAAAAAGTCCTTCACAATTTTTCATTTCCTTCTTACGTCACAATGTTGACCCAGTCTTTATCCACACGACCCAATCTCATGGATTCGATCCAGCTCGAGTGGATGGTGCTCCGGAGGACGGACGTCGGCGGCAGCGTGCCGTAGGACGGACGTCGGCGGCCGAGGCCTCTAGCTGGGGCAAGGTGCCTTTGCCGGCGACGGCGCTGAGGGGGATACAGTCGCGGCGCCCCGGGACGGGGCTTGGGGGGTTCGCCGGAGTCGGAGGCGCCTGGTTCGTCATGGTGGCGGTCGACATCGACAGCATGGTCTGCACGCCGGCGACGGACTTAGACGCGGTGCGGCTGCTCGCCGTGGAGTTGAGCTCGGCGGCCGCCGTGTCCATCTCCAGGCAGTCGGCCAGCGCGAGCGCGAGCCGGTCCCGCGCGACGCATCGGCCCGTGCCCGTGGTCGGCACCGCTACGCCTCACCCCCGGGACTGTGAGGGAGCCTCGCCGACGGCCAGGTAGGGGACCCCACCCACCTCGCTGCATCTCCCTTTCCCCGCCCCCTTCTCAGAATTTCGGCGGAGCGCTTCTGCTCCTGGGGAACGCATCAGCATTGTGTGACCGGGCTTCGCTCGCTCGCTCATTACCCAACCTTACAGATCCGTGAGCTCTCTCTCGAGCTTAGCATCGCGCGTGAAGCCGGTCGCAGGCGGGACAGGTAGGACGTGCTGTTGGACGCGGCCGCGTGCACCGCCGATGCCGTGTGCGCCACCACCTCGGTGATCACCTCCGCGAGCGGCTATGGCGCGAGCCCCGGGATGGTGGCCTGCGTTCGACGCAAACACGTCCCGGTGCAGCATGCCGGGGCAATGGCGCTCCACGGCGGCGCCGTCGTCTTCGTCAGTGGCGGCGAATGAATGCATTTGGGGGCCAGAGGAATGCAACGGATTTGGAAATAAACCCAGGGTATCTATTTACTGTTTTTGTCCTGCCACATAGGCCCTGACATCGGGACCCACCGGTCAGAAACTCACTTAGTGCGTGTCAATTGGGCAATCAGTGGTTTTTGCCACACAATTACTGAATAGTGGTGTTTTTTGATAAAAATTGAAAACATGGTGGTTTTTTGAAACCCTAGGCACAATTGTGGTGGTTTTTTGCAATTAACTCTTGTTATCGACATGACTATCAGGTACCAACATGCAAGCTTGGTTAATGCACAAATTGCATGTATTAGCAAATAGTGCTAACGATGAGACTGGTGGTAGCACTGTTTGCTATTATCCTTAGTGGTACATGAGCATCTTGATTGTGAAGGCAGGCCTTATACTTCAATTTCAGGTATTACACTAGTTACGGAATGTACTCAAAGTTCTCCATTATTCACACTGGACTTAATCAGTAAGTAAATATTTATATCGGTTTGAGCAAGAAATATAGCAATAAGTGTAACAAAAAGGTAAAACATTTGTTTACCCTTGAAAAGACTGGGCGTTCAACTAGTGTGAGACGAGAGATATAATTCCTTTGATTTAAGGTTGTTTCTAGGGGCAAACCAAGTTCTCCTAATAAAGGGATAACAATGTCCTCACACAAAAGTCAAGCTTAGTTTTTTCTCCCCAAAAGTTCACTCGTGCAGGTTTATGTTTATAGCAATTTCCATATGACCCGAAATTTTCGTCTCAAGTCATCTCTTCAAAATTCTCTCATGTGATGTGAGTTTATGTCTACCCCTCTCACCTAGAGTCCTAAGTTCATTTGAGATATGCAGTCTAGCTACATGTCACAAATTGTACATTCTGGCAATGAAATATTAACATCCTAGAGTTCATGCATTCAACCTAGGTTATCTAACTTGGCTATGTGAAAATTGAAATGAATCAAATTTGTTTCTAAAACAAAATTATGATGCAAAGTAGTAGTCAAATTTCGATTCGACGATGCTAATTTTCAAATTCCTCATCTCTTTGCTACTGAAGGACGTATGGTTTGAATTACTTGAATTTACAGAAGTGTATGGCGCAAGTTAATGAATGTCTACTGAACCAATTTTGACACCGTGAATTATCACTTTCTTACCAGCATTAAAATGAAGATAAGTCAAGGCAATAGCAACATCAATAGCGATCAATATGCGTTGATTCAAATCCAGGATTTGCTGATGTTGGCCTGCAAAAAGGTTAAAACTTAACATGTAATTCAGATTTTAGAACAAAAGTGAGTATAAATGAGCAAAAATTAACATACCATGCAGGTGTTGCCTTAGACTGCCATTTGAAACATACTCACTGATCATAATAAACTCATTTCCTTTCTCAATATAACATAGAGGCCTCACCAGACTCCAGTGATTAATTGAAGTATCACGGAGTGTACTCATACTCACTCCAATGAGACGCACTTCCTTGCCAACTTTTGCAACTTGAACAAGTTCCTGCTAACAAAAAAGACTATGTTATCACTTCCTGAAGAATAACAACATAATGTTGGTATGTGAGAATTCTCTACACTAGGAAGGCCAGGCTGGTTGCAACTGCAAAGCAAGAGGATACGGCAGCAGAGTGAATGCTGCACCCTTTAGTATTTGATCAGGTTTCTATTAGTTCTGAGCCATGTTAGAAAAAGTTACCTTCCAGAATTCAAATTAGGTAGTCAACTTGTCAATCACGTCATGGTTGTCCTTTATAACGGACTAGTCTGTATTAGTTAGAGGCATACAATAATAAAGAAGGCTTTAACCTAAATTGTCCTGTCCCTTATCTTTCTACCCTAGTTGTATCGGCCACGTAGATTGTCATTCTACGGCAATATAGCTTCCGTGGGAAGGCCAGGTATGTCTGTGAAAGACATTTCCTTGACGTTGTAGGACGTGCGTAGAGACTCTACACAGAAGCGGTGATGTTTTCTGCCGTTCACCTATATTTTGCTAGTGAAAAAGTATCATGTTCCTTTTTTGGTGTGATTGTATGTAACTTGTTATTATTACTTGCTTTTAGTCTCATTGCTTGGATGTTGCTTTAGTTGTATACACCGGCTACTTCCTCTGTCTTAAATTATATAGCCTACCAAAACGGCATATAATTAGGGACGGAGGTAGTAGTTTAGAAATAATAGTATAGTATGTTAGAGTTGTATACTCCTCACATGGTATCATAGCAAGGTTAGGGTTAATTTTTTGTGATCGATTTTCACATCGATCGATTGGTTCTTCCCCCTGTTGATCCAATCTTGCATGCTACAGCACTCTGCACTACCCCTTACGTGCTGCCTGAGTCTTTCCCGTCATCGGTATTGTGTTCCTTGGGAGAAATTATGCTGCGCCCCCGCCCCCTTTTCTGCGTTGCTTGGCCTCTTCCTGCACTCGCTACTGGAGACTGATTTCTCCAGTATTGTGCTTCTCTCCGATGGCTGCTGCTCAATGGACCCTGCCGTCTGGTGCTTGTCCTTCTCTGCTCACCTACCTGATTGATGCGCAAGCTGCTTGCTGTTGCACTAGCCTCTCCGCTCCCCTGCTATGCGCCGCTGCTCCTCTTCCGCAAACCTAGCCACATGCTGCCTCTCATCTACAGGACTAGGCCATTCGTGCTCACTGTTCATGCCGGCTCCCTGCTGGTTCAACGCCATCCGCTACTCCCGCTAGATCGCCACTGCTTGTGCTTTAATTTTTACCATCTGATTGTCTGAATTTCAAGAGATTTCAGATTTGGAAGGTCCAGGAGACCAGCCAATGATTCCCTGTGGAACCACTGTTTCTCATTGGAGAAGATGCTAAAACACATGTGCACTTTCCGAGATCACCCACGTGGTCATCACCGTGACAATCACCGCTGTGCCGCAGTCTGCCAGCTCTTCTCCACTGCCTGCACCTGCACTTACTTCTGCCATTAGCACCGAAAGAAAGACGACATGCTTACATAGGGGGTGTCGTTACCCCAAGGCTCTCCTTCATCGTAGACAGCCTCCAACCACTACTCCAGCTGCACACCCGAAACACATGAGGGCAGTGATGTCTACTTCAGTCACGGTCAGCCACCCACATATAGGTTTCATTTTATTTGTTTTTATAGCGAGTTGGGTAAAACTTAAAAGCTTGTCTCCAGTATCTAAAGGTCTAGTTCATTTATTCTTTTACATTTGCTGAATTCATAATTTTTCGAAGTTCATCAAAGATTCTTAGAAGTTAGAAGTGAATTTTTGAAAGGTCATCCCAGATATATTGGAAGTCATAAAAAAAGAGAAGTTCTCTCTGATCTTTTGGAAGTTGTTTTAGAGTTTTTGGAAGTTCTCGCAATCTTGTTGGAAGCTCATCCCAAAATGATTGAAAGTTTACCTCCCGATTTTTTAGACCTGTTTCAAGAATTGTTAAAAGCTATGGAGCCAGCCATTAATGAGGGTTGGGGAGGGAGAAGTGAGTGCTTCAAGGAGCTGTCATAAATAGACCGCTTGATCCAGCCCGCAATATTTTCTCGCTGTCATCCCCTCCATGGGCCTACCTTTGCTCCACAAAGCTGTACCTCCACTATCATTGGTCCTCGGACCCTTACCAACCCCAGCATGTGACATACTACATATAAAAAGTAAATAAATAAAGACCTACCACATGCAGCTCGGCAGGAAAACAAAGCATCATGACAATACCATAAAGAGTGGCAAACAAACCGTATGCAATTCTCTCCCAAAAAGGTAAATGGTAAGAAATGGCACAACAGGATAAAGTAAAGCGAGCAGGAGAATGTGGAAACAACCTTTTTAGCTCTCCTGATGGCAATGATTTGGTTATCTGGTAAGATACCCTTGTAGATTTCCCATATTGCACTTTCACTTAGCTTAAGTGAAGGTGAAAATTTCCGAGTAGCCTTCTGAACCTGCTTAAGGCTTACGTTCCAGGATCGTACTCCTGGTATTTGTGCAGACATTTTGGACCTAGGAAGCTTGTGAGAGGTTGGTGGGGTCTCCCTTGATGGCATGCTTACTGTAGAGGAAGTAATACGTTTCACTGGAAATTAAAGTGTTAATCACATTAGTCAAACAAAGCTTAAATGTTTCCACTGCCAATTTCAAGATGTATCCTTGTTTACTTTTAACCATGATAGTCGGGTAGAGTAGATGGACACAGAAGGTGGGACACAACAAAGACTGCTAATACATCTTTACTGAATGCTAGCCCCCTGCCCTCGTTTTCCAGTTGTTTAAGCCCTTCATGTACATTGTTTTTGTGCCTTTTAGCCTTTTCTCTGTTTCTTCTTTGTTTTAGTTTTGGTATATTTTTCTTCGGTTTGTTGCTGTATGGTTTTGTGGTTTTTCGGCCATTTCTCCTAATAATAAATGACATGCATTTCGGTATGTGTTCGAGGAAAAACATATAGGGGGAGTTGGAACTAAACCTAGAGCTGGACTGGAGTCCAAATCCAAATAAGAGATGTCCAACTTATATCCATCATTACGTGGCCCAATCCAACTCCAATCCAATTCTAATTTCATAATACCCAAATCCGTCCAATCCAACTAACATATGTACTGGATATTCCAGATCCAAATGGACCTACCACGTTGCGGCCGCTCGTGCAGCGATCAGCCAGCTACACATGCATCAATCAGCGTTTTTGTGTGCATGAAAGCGATCAGCTAGCTAGCGTCCTAGCGATCAGCTAACATGTACGGACAAGCAGGATATGTACCAATAAATAGTGTCTCTGTACGTGCTAGGTCCCACACAAAAAACAGCTAGCAATCAGCAGATGTATGGTGTACCGGTAGGTACGTGCAGCTCACGTCCAATGGATACGGGACTATCCAACCATTGAGGTCCAAACCTATCCAGTATTATTGGATATGATGTTCTGTTGAGGTCCACATCCATTCAAGCCCAGTCCAGACGGATCGACTATTCGAGGTCCAAAGTCCATGGACCTTAGAGATCCAGTTCTAGATTTAGTTGGAACCATGCCACTACATAGTCTGCAGTTTTACAAAAATGCCACGGCTGTGAGTGAGAATTGACATATAGGACCACCTACATGTCAGCCTGGGAATGGTGCGGGTTCTTTTGGATTTTTCGGTGTGGATTTGTCTTCGGTTTCTTTTTGGTTGGGCTGGAACGGATGGAAAGGCAAAATGGGCTGGGGCGGTGCGGGTCGAACGAAAGTGTGGCCTGGAGCGGGGTGGTCTGGCTTCCGATAGATTGGGTCAGATCCACGGGTACAACCCGCACCAACCGCCCGCGGCCGCCCCAAATCCCCCCGCATCAGTGTGAGAGTTACTCTGCACGGCGGCGGTGGCGCCCGTGGCTCGACGAGGGCCTGGCCTCCGAGAGCAGCGAGTACCGGCCGTCGTGTCTTGTGCCCTCTCGCCGGCACCTGTACCGGTTTCGCCGAGGGAAGGCAGTTCGTTGGAGGACCGCGCGGCGAGGTTTCCGATGGAGAAGAGCACGGACGAGCCTTACTCCGGGAAGGCAGGTCGTCGGAGGACGACGGAAGCCAGGGTCCAGCATCCTCACCACGAGCGTGAGGGCATCATGCCAGCCGCCTGCAAGATCTTCCCCACCCGGATGGCCAGCACCGACGCGCGATCCTCTACTTCCAACACCGAGGCTCGGCCGGCGAGCAGACGTATGGGCGCGGCGACATAACATGGACGAGACAAGCGAGCACGAGAGCTGCAGGGAGGCGTGCGCGCGCGGCCTGCGAGCGCGATGACACGACGTGGACGAGGCGCCCGGCGCGACCGGCGAGCCCGTCGAGCTGTTAATGGCGACACCGTGTGTCTCCTACCTCCTCGCCGACGGCAGCACGTCCAAGCGCATCCCACACCGCCGGCGTTGTCTCCTGCCTCGCCTACAACGACGACGGCTCCGTCCTCGTCTCCGACAGAGAGAGCAGCCAGGTGGCCGTTTTCCCTCTCGTCGTCGGCGGCGCAGCAGCTGCTCTATGTTTGCTGGCATTGACTGCATTCTGGTCGCTGCGTCATCTTTGCTGCCAGTGTCGTCTTCCTAATACTCGCGCAGTAGATGGATTGGTCCCGTGGGTTGTATGCGGGGTGTAAAACGGTTTCAAACTGCAAATACTAGATGGATTGGTGCGGATTGGGGGAAAAAAGATTGCGGGGCGGTGCGGTTTGGTTTTCACTCATTAATTAGTGGGGTGGTTTGGTGTGGTGGTGAGGCAATTCTCACGACGGGCTGGCGTGGGTTTGGTGCGGTTCTCTCCCCATTACCAGGCTGACCTACATGTTAGGCAACTGAATATCTGTAGGATATATCGGTGCATTTAAACCATATCTTGACCCTCTCGGTTATAGCAGATTGAGGCCATTATGGTTATGATTGTAAATCAGTTGTTACCTTGTAATCCATTATATATACGAGATAACAGGAAGGCACTATTCGTGACCTATCCCATCCTATTCTATCTCTTCACATGGTATCAGCCAGAAAATACAACGCTTCCGCTCCAGCCCTAGTCTACCGCCGCCGCGCCTGCAGGGTTCCCACCCCGCGCCGCCGTGCCTCCTCTCCTGCCATGTCTACCGCCTCCGCCCACCCTCTCGCCGGCCTTTGGGCGCAGGCCACCAACATCCAGAGCGTCAAGGCGCTCATCCCCGTCACCCTCGACCTGAAAGCGTACAATTTCTCCCGCTGGCGCAACATGGTTCAGATCGCCGTCACCACCTACGGGCTCGCCGATCACCTCGACACGGCCCTGCCGCCCGACGACGAGGAGTGGCTATGCTTGGACGCTACCGTCCTGCGCTGGCTCTACGGCTCCGTCACGCCGGAGATCACCGACATGGTGATGGAGGAGACCACCACGGCCTACTCCGTCTGGACGCGCATCGGCGCTCTCTTCCGCGACAACCAGCAGGCGAGGGCTGGCTACCTCGGCCAGAAGTTCCGCAATCTTGAGCAGGAGGGCAAGTCCATCACGAGCTACTGCCTCGAGCAGAAAACCGTGGCTGACGCTCTTGCTGAAATTTGCCTCAATTCCAGAGTGTACCATGGTTTCAGTGGCTCTAGCCGATGGAGGACAACGATCACGCAGAAAGTGCCTAACAAAGTTGGTCATTCTTTTATATAACACGTAGTTTGCTTTTGTAAGAATTTGTAAATAAGACGAGCGTAACTTCTAAAGTGGATCTGACATGGCACAACTAGTTGAATGACCAAAATGCTTACACTGTTTTGGTTTTAGTTGTCAAATTTGACTTTGAGTATTTTTGTTGGGGGGTTAGTGTGGGGAACTCCGCCTACGCCATTCTTACAAAATATTTCTTAATTTAGATAGTGGGTTTCAAGCCTGAAAGGACGATGAACCGGGTTTTCTTTTTCTTTTTTGAATATAATGGGTCCCTCTTTTTTGTGGTCTGTAGTACTCTTGATCCTTGTTGGATCTGCGACGAAGATTCAGTATTCTGGTCATCTATCTTCTTTGCCAGCCTTTTGCTAGTCATTATATCTGTTAATTTGTAGTTCTGCCAGGATTTGGACAGAGGAGGCTGGACGTTGTGAGTGTTAGCTTCACTTAATATGTTGCTATGGAAATTTTTAGTTAGTTCGGTCTTCCAGTTGTAGGTTCAATTTCGTTAAATTTAGAGAAAGTACACCAGTGATGCCTTGTCTAAGTGCACTAGTAGTTTGATGCAAACTAGCCTTTTGGATCTTGGATGGATGGAAAGGTACCGCTCTATAATTATTTAGGAGTCAGTGAAGTCACATGCTCTATTTTAATCCCATTTTCGATTTTTCTAGTGCACAAAAGAAGGCTGGAGTTTCCTTGGGGGGCGGGTCCAGGGGTTGAGTAAAAACCGGGAAAAGAACCGGTCACTGAGAAACTGAGCAGGGTTCTCATTTTGTAAACTGATCGAACTGAAGGAAAAAAACATAAATGAAGAAACGAGGAGTAGGGAAGTTAAAATCTGACTGTTGGCCAATTGCAAAATCAGCTAGATGTTTGTTAGACAGTCCCTAGTTTTTGTGAAAACGCGATTAAAGAAAACTGGAGTGAAGCCCTCGGCGGCGTCTGCACAGCTGCCTGGCCGTGTACCTCTACGACCATCGGTTGACGATTGAAGAGGATTCCGCCAGTGGAGAACACACCTCCTCGTACAACACCGTCGAGCTCAGCTGACTCCTGCATGACCCCGGCACGCTAGCGGCATGGTCAACATTTGCTAGAGACCTCGCAGGCTTTTCTGTCTGGGGAAGATTGCCACGAGCGTCAGAGCGGGCGGCTTCAAGCTTTACGTAGCTCTGTGTTGCCTCTGTACAGCTGCTACGGCCTACGGCTTCACGGCGGTGGTAGACTTGAACATGAGTTATGACAGGTATGAGCATTCGGCCTGCCGGCGTCGATCACATGGGGCTCCGCCGGTGGTGAAACGACTCTACATGGGTCCTTCTGATGACAGATGTCCCGATCTCGACAGGAAATAGGCGCAAATTCTAATAAAAGCTCACTAATTTGGGAGACAAAGAGAACAAAGCAGCACCGCAGCTGAGTCTGGAAGATTTTGTTGAAAAGGAACAAGCGAAGAAAGAGAAAAGGGAGAAGAGCCAGGCAAGGTACTGTACACATCGGTTGAGGAACCCAAACGTAGTTTTCCAGGGACTCATTCCTAACAGAGTTAGGAGCAAAACCCGTATTACCAAAACTCTTCTTAAAACGTGGTTTTGGTAAAACTGATCGCTAACTCTCTCTATCCAAACAAAACAACCACTTAGTAACATGAGTTATGACAGGTTTCCCATTCAATTTAGAGTGAAAAACATTTATGTGCTAACCTGATTGTCCCAAAGTGGTACTGAACTTGGGGAAAAATTTCCGGACTATTGAGGTGCCAATGCCTGTTGTGGCTGGATTTTGCTGCAAAGATATTAATGATGATTGACCAGAAGATTGCAAGCCTGAGGAGTCCACAACAGGGCCATCCTGTATATCAGAAAGATAGCTGGATGTGAAGACCACAGAAAAAAGTGAAAAGTAATCCATTTATTAAATATTATGTCACTAATCTGACATATCTTGTACAGCTAAGTAACAAGAGAAGAAAAGCAATACGTTGAAGAAATAAGTATGACAACAAATGAAGCACGCTGTTACTTACATGAGTGGTCAATTCATTTAAAATCTTTGTCCCAGATGAACTTTGGTTTGTCGTTTCATTTAGAATCTCGCTACTGGATGATCCTTGAGTGAATTTTATCTCCAGGAGCTCCAAAGAGGTTACTGCTTCACCATCATCCCCCACACACGCATCAATTATTATTTTGTCAGTAGTCTTCAGGGATTCAAGCCATTGCAACAAACTTGAAGAAATCCTGCACCCAGTAATCATTATTTTTACTGGTGACGGAGATGACAATGGCCCCAAAGGTTCCCCACACGACAGAATCCGGTTACTGTTTTTTATTTCATATTTCACACACTTTGGCAGAGATGGTTTGAACATGAGATTAGGGCAGAATAGCACGGACAACTCTTCAAGAGCAGGGAACATGAACTGCTGATTCTCATTGTTGGTGATTGACAGTATAGGCAACTCTTCTAAGTTCAGTAAAATTTCCAATTTGAGGTGTGTTAATTTCTTGAAGGGCTGTGGGCCCCCAGAAAGGCCCATCTCCAGATTTACGAGATTAGGCATGTCTTTTATGTGCAAGTGCCGCAAATTTATTAGCTGGCCCAGTGGAGGGAGATCTTTACAGTTCCCAAGGAAGAAAAGATGGAGGATGACAAGGTTAGGGAGTAAACTCGCTATGTTGTTCATCATCCATGTAGGCCATTTGAAGCCTGAATATCCAGTTAGCTCGAAATGCTCTAAACTCCAGTGTGGTTGGAGCTTTTCCAGAACTTCTTCGCCTAAATCTTTAACTACTCCATGTACAGCTGGATGAGCAGTATTAGTCCAGTCCAGCTTAAGGAAACGAAGCTCTGGTCGATTCTGCAGATTTGCACTCTCTGCGATCCTTAAGCCCCTGGACTCTCTTTCAAGCTCTGGAATAACAAGCTCATCGGTTGTTATATGCCAGTTTTCATCAATGCCAACAGACCACCTGATGTATGGTGGAAGACCGGCAACTATCACTGGATCTTCTGTCAACAGAAACTTCAACCCTGTCATTTTATGTATGATATCTAGGAACATTTGAGATACACTTTGGGATGGATGCTTGAAGGCACAACCAGTGAGGTCCAAAGTGTGCAGATTCTGAAGCCTCAAGAAAGACACAGGTATAAAAAGAAGATTTTGCGACAAGTTCAGATATTCCAGATTGAACAAGTAGCCAAGAGATTGCAGACAGTCAATGGTTGGGAGGCACTGCGAGAGATTCAAAAACTTAAGTCGAGTCAAGTTACTGAAACGCTTAGGCCGCAGCTGCAGACATTGTTGTAGGTTCAGGTACTCCAAATTGGTTGGTAACATCCCAATTCTTACATAAAGTGCCTCACAGCAAGTTAGATCCAAAATTCGAAGGTTCTGAATATCCCCAAAGGATGAAGGGAGGTTCTGTAGTCTACGACACCTCCGAAGTATAAGGATTTCCAACTTCAGGAGATTACAAAGAGATCCAGGCAATTGTTTGAGCTCATAGCAGCTCGACATATTCAGGACCCTAAGAAAATATAGCTCACCAAAAGATTCTGGTAGCTGCTTGAGGTTGAAGCAACTAGATAGGTTTAGATCCTCCAAGTTCCTTAAATTACGGAATGAAGGAGGCAGCTGTGGAAGCTCAGTGCAGCTTGACAAATCAAAAAATCGAAGGTCCGGAAGATTGCAGAGAGAGTCAACTAGCTCACTGACATCATAACAACATGACAGTCTAAGATGCTCAAGTGTTTGGAGATGACCAAGGGTTGCAGGCAAGTTCTGAAGCATGTCACAGCCTTGCAGATTCAAATATTTTAGCCTCTGTAAAGAACCGATGAAAGAAGGCAATTCCTGGATAGAAGTATTTGATAGATCCAACCCCTCAAGGTTTATCAACATACTCATAGAGGAAGGTAATGCTTGAACCTTTAAGCTGGAAATATCAAGGTATCTTAGATGTTTCAGTCGGCCAATGGAAGCAGGTATTTCTACAATACAGCTTCTACTAAGATTCAAAACACGTAAATGCTTTAGTAATTCAAATGCTTCTCGATGGAGCATTATAGACTCAGTATTCAGTAAGTGTAATGCCCTTGCCCTTCTGAGCAGTGAACAGCAAAGTGTTGATTGCCGTTTGTAATGGGTTAACAGCACATATTGGAATGGGAGCTCTTTTGCATTATCAGTCATTTCTCTATCATCCAAAATAATTATATCATTGCAGGCAAGATGGGTTGCAAAGTCATGGACGAAGCTATGCATGCAGAGGGCTGTAGAAGATGTTCTCTTTTCCATTCCATTAACCTGGAAACAAACAAAACATTAATCGCATAATTTTCCACAACATAACAGCCCTATTTGAATTGGATTAGTTAAATACCATCTGCGGGAGAGCCTGGCTATACTACAGAACATGAAACATACAGAACTAAGAAAGCTTGAGGTTGAGGGTAATTACTTGAGATATGTCCAATCTCATATAAGTTTTCTAGCCCCTGACTGGCAGCATTTTTTGGGTGAATACTCAAGGTCCAACAACTAGCGGACAAATCAAATAAATATCCAGTAAGTCCCATTTTTTAATAAAAAACTTCATTCTGAGACTGAAGCTTTCAAACGCAGAACGATACATGCAAGATAACATCATGTGCGTATGCAACTCGAGATGGGATGGGATGAAAGTTGCTGTCAACCTCCTAGAGCAATAAGGCATGAAAAGTGACAAAGTTGACCCTTTGCAAGAAGTTCAGCCGAAAATAAACCCACATCCCAAAATATAGCCAAATATAACCCTATTGCTCAACGCCACCCTTTAGGGTGTTGAACTTGTCTATGTCAACGCCATGTATCTTGGTGTTGGAATTTTTTTGGCATTTTCGCGTTGAAAACAAGATTTATACCTCAACAACACAGCCCATGGCCTTGAGCTGTTATACCTCAATGCCACGATCCATGGCGTTAACCCACTTTCGTCATACCTCAATGCCTGCCTTAGGGAAGGGGGACGCATGAACCGTGCCGTTCAGGTAATACAACTCAACTCAACACCATGACTCGTCAGACAGAGGTATAAATCTTTGTCCTGCTCGTGAAAACACCAAAAAAAATCTGGCGACAAGATGGAGTTCACATAGCCAAGTTCAACGCTGTGGAGGATGGCATTGAATAAAAAGGGTTAGATTTTATTGAAGTTTTGAAGAGAAGTTGTTTTTGGCTGAACTTTGTTAGAGGGGTTAGATTTGCTACTTCTCACCAATAATGCAGGAGCTGTAGCAGGCAAGCAACATGAGTCCATGTCTCCATGAACATATGACTTAAACTTAGGCATACTGAAAGGTCACAGTGGAAGCTTCCAAAGATACTCTAAACTAAAGCTATCACATCATTGGCTTTAAATCTAACCAAATTATTACTGACTCTGTTTTAAAATTTACATGACTTCCTAAAACATGCTGCCAAACTCCCATGAATTAACTAAAAATCAGAAGAAAAATTAGATTTGTTTGGTAGAAATTGTGAGATTGATTTTTTTCATGAAAATAGGTTCAATATATTTTATTTGACTAGCATACATATGAAAACAATGTTGTATCCTGAAGAATGCGCACATCATCGTGTATTTTGGAATAGAGGGAGTACTAACTAAAATCTAAGCTTAATAAACCACATAAGAAATACTAGCATGTTGTGCTCTGTGTGTTCATAGTGAACCTAATGGTGAATCCTTTCACCATATGAGACAAAAATATAATTGATCCTAAAGGATATCATATATTCATGAATCCAAAAGAAAAGATTATTGACATCATAAGTAATGAATTACTTATTCAAGTTTTACAAATGAAACCTGTAACAAACGTGGAGTAAAATATATAGTAACTAATGCAATAAGCTTCCACACTAGCATTAGTAAAGAAAGGCCATAACAAATATTTAATAACTTACTGAATATGTGTTTGTAACTTGGAGGAAATGTATTGATAGAAGGTCCTGAATGTACATTTCCCCATGAACATAGGGAGACATGGTCTCATGTTTTGATCCAATCAGTTCAAGTGCAATCCACTGTCGGATAAGTTTTTCTTTATCAATAATAGATCCCTTAGGGAATATTGATAAATATAGAAAACATAGTTTTAGTGCCGAGGGCATGTCATAGTATATTTGATTCAATGATGAAAACACATTAGTTTTCGCGGAAAAAGTTTGCCCTAATTTCCATAGTGGTTCATCCCTTGCTGCTAACCAGACTCCCATGGCTTGATTGTGCACTACTGAACCAAGAAAATGAGCTAAAGCTGGTATCCCGCCACATCTTTTAGCAATTTGCTTCCCAATTGTCTTTAGGTGTGCATTGATACCACCTCCACCCCCAAATGCCTTTTCAGTAAATACTGTCCAACAGTCATCTTCAGATAATGGAAGCAATTTGTACGGTGCGGAAGTGTGCATTAACTCTGCAGTTATTTCATTGGAGGTGGTCACTAAAACCTTGATACACTTGTTCGTACCCCTGAGCATTTCCTTCAATTCATCCAACTGACTTTTATCTGTGCTACAAAGGCCATCCAAGATAATAAGACAACTTTTTCCATGAAGTCTCTCCTGCAAGCGATTCTTTAGCAACTGGAGATTTTCATGAATCTCAACGCTGGTGTTAAATACTGAGGGTCCGTCTTCTTTTGTTTCATCAGCTTGTGAGATTATATCAGCAGCAATCTTTCTAAGGTCAAATTTTCTATTTAAGTCAATCCACATACGAAGATCAAAATTCCACCCTTTTCCCTGGTCATAGAAAATTAATCTGGCGAGAGTTGTTTTCCCCAAACCCACAAGGCTGACAATGGGAATGATGCAAAATGTTTCTGCATTGTTTTGAAACAGTAATTTCTGAATTTTTGTTTTGTCACTATCTCTCCCAACGATTGCAGCTCTACAAAACTCTTCTTCGCTATCAGTTTGCTCAAGATCACACCTTGGTTGTTGCATCATCGTGAAAATGACAGAATTTCTTGATAAATGGTCCAATCTTTTTCTGAGGGTCTTCATTTTATTCACTCTAGTACTATACGAGAAAATTGGACATGGAGAACACAGTGGCGTTGCCTGCAAATTTTATTTAAAAATGATCAATCGAAGGCATCCAAGAAAAATAGCCTAAGGTTGCATTTTCTGCTCAGTGAGCAAAAACTTAGTAATGCACACTGCGATAGCGGTTATTGGGGGTTGGGAGTATCGAACCTTTGTAATACAGCCGCCCCTAGGAGATTCAGTGTCACTTTGGTCTTCAAATTCGTCCAAAAGATTTTCCATGTCATAGACAATCCGATTGATCTTCGTCATCCAATCCTGTACATCAGTACGCACCCAAAAGTATCTCTCCACACTTACCAGCACATCTCGCAACCTTGAGAGAGTTCGCCCGACGTGCGCCACGTGCTGGTCTACGTCCGAGGGCAGCTCCGACCGGCGAGCGCCGGAGGCCAGCCGGCGTAGGAGCCGGTCAACGACGGCGCCGGCGGTGGCCATATGGCATATCGATTTTAGGTACTTTCGGGAAATTACGATTTTGGAGTAGGGAGATCCAGTGAGAGCTGAGAGGGGAAAAGAGGTAACCAGGCTGTGGCCACCCTGGCAACTGGGCCCACACAGAAAGCCTTCGGAGACTTCGAACAGCCGGGTCAACAAACCAATCAGTGCAGCTACACCTGCTCAAAGCCTCCCTTGTTCGCCACATCCTTCCGGCTGCGCTCTCCTCGCCGGCCATGGTTGGTACCGAGATGCTTGTGGCCGCGGCGGTGAGCCAGGTCGCCCGCAAGATCGGCGAACTCGTCGGCGCCGCGCAGGGCGAGGTCAAGCTGTGCTGCAATTTCAGCGACGATCTGGAGAGCATAAAGGACACTCTGGTGTACCTAGAGGACCTGCTGAAAAATGCGGAGAAGAACTCCTTCGGGAGCGACAGGGCGGCCCTGCGGCACTGGCTCGCCCAGATCAAGGCACTGGCTTTCGACATCGAAGACATAGTCGATGAGTACTACTCGTCCAAGGAGCAGTTTGAAGGGAGCAGCAGCTACGCTCAGAAGGTAAACCGCCTGGGCTGGTCTTTGTTCTGGTTAAATAGTTTCTTTTGTGTTTGCGTGAAAACAAAAACAAAAGAAATGTAATTCGATCATGAATTTTATTCACGCGTTACAGTTTCTGCAGTAATTTCAACTCAGTGGTGCTTCGGAGACAGTAACGTTTTGGTATATATAAATAATACACCTGACTTTTGGATCTTGATTTATTTGATGTCTTGGTAGGTTTCTCTTCAGAAAAATAAATTTGCTACTAGGTCAGTGAATCTAGATGCATGTCCAGCAATATTTGGTTGCTAGTTCACATGACTATTATAGATATTTTTTTCCTTTTTCCAAAGCAAAAAACATACTCCCTCCAGTCCGACTTAACTGACGGAGAAAGAGTACCAGCCTAGTACAAAACATATACAAACTTACGACACTATTTTCGGATCAGAGGGAGTACTTCAAAACAGATTTGAAAGAGTATTGAGGGCCTGATTTGCTACCATCCACAATTCAATGCTTTAGGATCTGTGCAAATCAGTCTCAAATCAAGGATCTTGCACATTTGCAGTGAATGTGGGGCTCTCAACATATAGATAAAATTCTTGAGCATTTAAGCTGGGGCTGAGCAAGAAATAGAATACTTTGATTTAAGGTGGCCAAATAGTAAAGAATGTATCATCGAGAGGCAGTGGGGAACAAGCCCTTCTTTTTGACATAGTAAAATACTACCTACCAAGGATTGTACCGCTTCCACTCTTCCACTCTGTTGTGGCACGTAGTTGCAGAAGCACTTCTCCAGTTGGCTTTTACTACTCAGTACTCACTGTGATCACACGTTGAAAGCTTACATATTTTCTTATGACAGTAATGATTCTGATTTTTCATTAAATTTGCTGGTAAATTTACAGGGATCATTATTCTGCTCACTTTCCAATCCAATCATTTCGAAAGTTAGCATGGTTCATAAGATGAAGTCCAAGAGAGGGTTGTTACAGACAAGGCAACACTTGCCTACTCAATATCATTTCATTTCACATATTAACTCAGTGGTGGATTTTGATGAGAAGCAAACAACATCATACAGAAATAGTGACATTACAATTTTTGGGAGAAATATGGAATTGGAAAATCTCATGGACATGATAATGAAGAAAAGTGTTGATGAGCTTTCCATTATTTCCATAGTAGGGCCTGTAGGTCTTGGGAAGACAAGTCTTGCACAACTAGTTTTCAATGATGCACGTACAAAGGTATTCAGCTTCAGGATATGGGTTCATGTTTCTATGGGTAATGTCAGCCTTGAAAAAATTGGGAGGGATATAGTTTCACAAACTACTGAAAGGATTGAGGGAAGCATGCAGTTGCAGTCAATTAAGAATGCTGTTCAAACCGTACTTAATAAGTATAGCTGCTTAATAGTATTAGATAGCTTGTGGGGTAAAGATGAAGAAGTGAATGAGCTGAAGCAGATGTTGCTCACTGGTAGAAAGACAGAAAGCAAGATCATAGTGACAACCCACAGTGATAAAGTTGCTAATCTCATGTCTACTTGTCTGCCTTACAACTTGTCTGCATTATCTGAAGATGATTGTTTAAAGATATTCTCTCAAAGGGCAATGACAGGTCAAGGTGACCCACTGTTCAGAGAATATGGAGAGGAAATTGTTAGAAGGTGTGGCGGCACACCCTTGGTTGCCAATTTTCTGGGATCTGTGGTGAATGCTCAGAGACAGAGGCGTGAGATATGGCAAGCTGCCAAAGATAAAGAAATGTGGAAGATAGAGGAAGATTATCCTGAAGACAAAATTTCACCACTGTTTCCATCATTCAAGATAATATACTATAATATGCCTCATGAACAAAGATTATGCTTTGTATATTGTTCAATCTTCCCTAAAGGTTCTATCATACACAAGCGAAAACTTATTCAGCAATGGATTGCACTTGACATGATTGAGTCCAGACATGGAACCTTACCGCTTGATGTAACTGCTGAAAAGTATATTGATGAACTTAAGGCCATATATTTCCTTCAAGTTGTAGAAGGTCATCAAGTAAGTTCTTTGGTTCATACTTATGTTTTTGACTTACTGCTTGGTTTATTTGCGTGTACTATATGTTGAACATTATTACATTACTATGTGCACAATAAATTTTATGTGGCGTTCCATAAGTCAGACAACTCATAAGAATCGGTGTAGCTCATATATTTAATTGTATATGTAGCTTCTCATTAAGCTTGGTATGTGGATCTAATGCGATGGAAATCTCACATAAAAATGTCATGTTTTGACTGTGATAATTGATTTAGGAATTGCAATGTTAATAAGGTTAATTACTGCGGAGAGCACCAATATTGCTAAGGAATAAATCAGGCTTTCGGAACAACAGTTTTTGTGCACGTTCATGCCTAAACTTTGCACAAAATACTATTTTATGAATTTCATGATAAGATGGGTGTTTGTATATTTTTATGTAAGTAAAGGAATTAAAATTCTCTACAGGTTACTGCAGAAATAGCCAATGCTTCGGAGGAAATGCTATGCATGCATAATTTGGCACATGATCTTGCTAGGTCAGTTGCTGGTGAAGATATCTTAGTGACTTTGGACGCAGAGAATGAACGCAATAATAGATACTGTGATTACCGTTATGCACAGGTGTCTGCTTCTAGCTTGCAGTCAATAGATAGCAAGGCTTGGCCTTCCAAAGCAAGGTCACTGATTTTCAAGACTAGTAATACAGAACTGGAGCATGTTAGTGAAGTTCTTTCAGTGAACAAGTATTTACGTGTTCTGGATCTCAGCGAATGTTCTATCAGGGAGATACCTGCTCCTGTTTTTCAGCTGAAACAACTACGGTATCTTGATGCTTCGACTTTGTCCATTACAACACTCCCTTCCCAAATTGGTAGCTTTAATAAGCTACAGACATTGGATCTTTCAGAAACTGAACTTATGGAGCTGCCATCCTTCCTCAGCAACTTAAAAGGGCTGAATTATTTGAATCTTCAAGGTTGCTTGAAACTTCAGGAGTTGAATAGCCTTGATTTGCTGCATGATTTGCATTATCTCAACTTGTCAAGCTGTCCTGAAGTTAGAAGCTTTCCTGAATCTATTGAAAACCTCACCAAGCTTCGTTTTTTGAACTTGTCGCATTGTTCTAAGCTTCCTACATTACCCGACAGATTGTTGCAATCATTTGCTAGCCTTTGTTCTCTTGTGGATCTGAACTTAAGTGGTTTCGAGTTTCAAATGCTCCCTGGGTGTTTTGGCAACATTTGTTCACTTCAATATTTGAATCTGTCAAAGTGTTCTAAACTTGAGGAACTCCCGCAATCATTTGGCCAGCTTGCATATTTGAAAGCCCTTAATCTTTCATCTTGTCCTGATCTTAAAATTCTTGGTTCCTTTGAAGGCCTTACTTCTCTCCAGATTTTGAATCTCTCAAACTGCTCCAGTCTTGAATATTTGCCACTGTGCCTTAGAAAACTCCAAACTCTCGACGTTTCTGGGTGCCAGGATTGTATAGTACAATTCTGTTCTCAAAGTTCTGGAAGTTCCCCATCTCATCAACTTTTAGGGCAAGCTGAGCAAGTCAGATTAAGTTGTGATATCTCGGAAACCATTCCTGAAAAGCCTGCTGCAATTGGAGATCTGAAAGGAAAGACGAAATTGGCATCCCACGTGGATAAAGAACCTGAAGTTATTACTAAGGTACATGCATTCACATATATTTTCTTGAGTAAAACTAAGAAGTATCTTATGTTCCTTTCCATTTCTCATGGCAGCACTTTCTTTAGTTTGGCTAGATCGAGTTCCTGGCTATATAGAAAACTATTGTAAAAATTTGAACCACTAGTGTTAGCAATTGCCGAAGAACTGATACTTTGTATAGTTGTACTCAAATAGGAAATTGTTTTGTTTATATTAATCTAATTGGATACTTCAACATACATCACAATCCTTTTTCTACAGTTCAGTAAATAGCTTAGAGGTCACATGTTTTACAGATATAAATGGGGCACTACTTATCAGCTAGATTTATTTTCCATAGAATGTCGTTATGTCATTCTAATTATCTCACAGTCCTTATTTTCTTACTGTAGCCAAATGAAGATGGGGATATAGTACAAGGGATTCCAGGACGGCAGTCCATGTTATCTTCATCTTATTCTTATTCCTTCGCATCAAGCTCAAGTGCACCATTGGCATATGTCTCCTCTTCAGATATCTCAAAGATGGAGCATCCATTGTCTAATGGAGAAACAACAGGTATGCTACTAAATAATTTTATTCGCAATTTAAACATCTGAATAAGAGGTTTAGACTTCAGATTCTTAATACTTTGTAAGAAACTACTTTATAGTACCTCTGTGCCAAAATGTAAGCCTTTTTAGCAAGCTAAACTACCTAACCAAAAAGGCTTATATTGTGAAACGGAGTGAGTACTTTTTAAGAAACGAATCTACTTTTCAACCCTGAACTCTGGGAAAAGTTCATTTCTCCAACCTGAACTCTTTAACCATTTGAGTGCAACCTTTAACATTTTGAACAGTTTACCATAAAAAGAAGAACTCGACGCAGTACACTTTTCACCTGCAGGGGATCTGAAAAGTGGTTGTAGGTGATGTGTCCACCACATCCCTGCCATGTCATCAAACACTGTTTTGTGATCCGTTTTTACTATTTTTCTTGGATAAGCAGAGTGACGTTTTTGCATCCGAATGGTGGAGTTTCTTTTAGATGGCTTATCTTGTAGCGTTTGTTTATCCATGCGATCGATATGCCAGTTATGCGGAGGACGCTTAGCCATATGGGATCCACGTCAATCAAAATCATTCGTGAATCCTCCAGAGGGCGAAAAGTCAGAATTTATCAGTAGTTCAAGGTTGCAGTTCAAACGTTTTGAGAGGCTAGAGGCGAAAGGGCACTCCGGCCACAGTTTAGGGTTGAAAGGGGGGTTCTTTCTATTTGAAAATGCTATAGTGAGCACAGAAGGCGAGCTCCCTTCAGTCCGTAAAACAAAAATACAGTACATGTTTATTTACTTTGAGAGGTACAAATCTTGCTGAAGATACTTTTTATGCTGTCTTTGTACAAAGATGTAAATAATTCAGAAGTATTTTGGATGGTACGATGACATATAATATCCCTTTGACCAGATTTTCTTTAAGCTGGGAACTTGTAACCAACTTGGATACTCACTCGTGAACAAATTTGATAAATATAGACAGCTTTGATTTCGACATGGCAAAGTATCATATTATGGCTTAAAGCCTTAAAGCAAAGACTGAAGACTCTGCTACGGAAAAATGAGGAAGAACCCAAACAATTATAATAGGTCGATGCTAGTTAAATTCAGAACCCATGGCAACTAACCTCTATAATTTTATCTACACGTGAATTTGGTAGGTACTGAATCGAATGAAAAATGCCAAGAGCGTCGGGGATATACAGAAGATGTGCTCATAACTGAAGAAAGCATATGCTCATTGGCCACATTGGTTCATCTGCGTGAAGCGGACACCATAGGCAGCAATGACAACCGCATAAACGGATGCAATGGAGCATGTCAGTGCAATATTCCATGTTCTGGGATAAACCATGGGGTTGTTGCACAGCAATCCAACCGATGTGAGGGAGAAGTTTTGATTTGAACAAATCGCCAGCTTGGCTGTGGCGTAGGAGAGACCTCCACCTCGCAATGAAGAAGAAGAGGAGGTGCAAGGAAGCTCAAATTGAGGTCACGGAGGACTTCGAGGATGATGAGTGATCCTGTTGGGGCGTTAGCATCGATCTTCTCTCTTTTTTGGCATCTCAGTGCCAAAGGGATGAGAGTTCTATTTCAGTGTCTCCGGAGATTTGTATGGGTCAAGTCACAAGCCACGACCTTTTCTTTGATTCTTATAACTTCTGAACAACTTTTTTATTTGGTTGTGTTTGTTGAACTTTGTATTATGTTCTATGTGCATTGGTAAGACATGCAAGGCCGGCTAAAACTTATGTATGGTTAAGGCTTTATGTTCATCTCTTATTTATTTTCTCCTATACATGCAACGTTCAGGATATCGCATCTCGTTAACTTATCTGTCAACCTAAGATAAGAGATGGCCGATTTACCGATCTATTGGTCGACTATTTATCGGCAAGGATTTTAAAATTCTAGGATTTTCCCAACATCAGAACCAATCATTATGGCAAACCCGGCAAACCCTTGAGCCATGTCATCCAAAATCTGAATTTCTCTGAAGTGACCTGAGATGTATAGGAAGTAGCCATCCATATAAATAAAAGGCAGCAGCCATGTATCTGACTACAGAACTCAACAAAAAAAAATGAGAGCTAAATCGGTTGGGCCCACTGATTTACCTGAAAAAATTATGATATATCAGTTGTCGGCGAGACCGGTAAATGCAGCAGTATGCATTTATCTTTGGTCTGACCCAGTAAGCGATAAACTAGGCCGAAGGAGAAAATGGTCTGCTTTTGCTCGGAGTTCTAGATGGGCTTGTTAAGAAACTTAGCGTCCCTGGGTGATCGTATGGACGAAAAAAGTTCGACAGTTAGTGATTGACAGTTAGACAGTGTGGATTTGTGCACATGTTAAACAATAGGCTAACCAGAATGTGGCATGTGGCCTCTCAAGTGTTCGATCTCTAAGATGATGTTGTGAGTTTTCCCATCCCAGTGTGCACCGTTGAGTTTTGACAACTTGATCCACCCCACTCTGCACTTCCTCAGGTGGTTATAGATCTGAGTGCAGGTGATCTCCTAGACAGAGAATTCAAAAACCAGTTTGACAACTGATTTCAGATGCACCTCTTTAACCCCTTGTCAGTCCTCACCCTAGAGAAGATGAGCTCGCATATCTAGTTCAACATGAAGGTGGACGGAAATGGAGGCCACTTGATGGTCGTCCCCATCTTGCTCTTCTTCTCTTCTCCTTGTTGCTAGCAGCTGCACTTTTCACTTTCGCCGCCACCAGATCAGGCGTCTGCACCAGCACTGAAGCGATGCTAGGCACCTCGTACATCTACATCTCTTACGTTGTCACCACCTCCTCTATCTCAGAGAGAGAGAGCTGGCTCTCATCTTTGGCCAGGGATTGGCTAAAATCGAAAAGGCTCACGTCCTACAACCACCCTATCAACTAAACAACATTATTCGAAGCACGAGTTACGAAATAACACATAGCTCATAAACTACAAGACAACACATATCTAAACATGCTCAAAATTCATCCTCGGTTCATAAATCTACAGCATGCTACGCCAAACTAACGGCAAGTCACGAATCTAGACATGCTCAAAATTCATCGGGTCCTAAAGATCTATTCCATAAGCTAAGATCTAAACTAGAAGAATAAGAAGCCCTCCGCCGTGCTTATCGGCATCGTAGTGTGCACGACCGGTCTCTGCTCGGACAGATCGACGAATAAGAAGCCCTCCGCCGCGCACCCTCGACCACCCACGCTTGGAGTAGAAGGTGGCGCCGCCTACCTGGTCCTCGTTGATTAAGCTTTCTTGCCGACAGAGAGCTCAAAGATGGGGGAAATGGTAGTGGGAGCTTGGACGGTGAGAGCAGAGAGCTGAAATATGGGAGGGAAACGGATTGGGCGGTAAGCGAAATTTCTCCCGCCATTTTTGCAAGAGCGCGCGTGGGCGGCCACCATCTTCAGAGGCTACACGAGCTCGGCTCCGCGTCTGCAAGTTTTGCCTTAAAGGAGGGTGACTCAATGGAACAGCCAAATCAAACGTTTCTGTTGGACCTGGCCTTGACTGCTTTAAGATTTATGTTAATGCAGGAACTCGTGAAGCAACCCAGAAAAATAAATATGCTCACATCTCATTTCTGAAAACTGCGTGGGCTCTCCATGTACACTCAAACACGTCCTTAAATTCCCATTTTTACAAAATTTGGACCAACCTAGTCCCGGAAAATATTCAGGCCAATTTTCTAGTCAGCCAATGCTTGAGCTGACTGTTCGCCGAATAGTCCGTCAAAAAAAAGACTGTTCGCCGAATAGAACAGTATAATATACTCTCTGTATATTAAATGTTTTATGTTCACATGCATATAGAAACATAAACTTTTTATGTAAAATACATGTACGGAGTACATAGTTTTCAACATAAAATGTTGAAACGTGTTATATTTTTGATACGGATGGAGTAGTATTTTGAGGATTGCGATTAGATGAACTAGTCAAGAAAAGGACGGCTCTCCGGAACTTCTCGTGGTCTCGCTCGTGCTTCCTCCCTTCCCCATCCCAAATCAACCCACCCCAAAGCGAACCAAAGATCGTCGGAGCATCAGTTCTGGTCTTCTCCTTCCAGCCCGCCCATTCTAGGGCCAATCGCCAGTTCGCCACATCACCCGAGCCCCAGCTCGTCCATTTCCTTTCTCCGCGGTTAGATCTTGCTCCAGGGCATTGCGTGCGCGCTTTGCCTTGCCTTCGAATGGGAAGCAGTAATCAAGACCCGGGAGTGAGCCTACGGGCGGATGGTTGGCTGCAGAAGCATGTCGATAGCCTCATGCAGATCCCGGATAAGATTCAGAAATCTCTCAAGGTTGGTCGCTTCTTGATCAGGGGGAAGAAAGTTTCTTTCTTCTCGCGAATGTTGAATTGGTCGCGCGGATATTGATGAGCCTTTTGGGTTCTTGTACCAGCTGCCTTTTGGGAATTTCTTGAAGACCAGCGGTGTCGGTGGCTGCGGTGACAAAGCTCTAATGCCATTAGGGGAAATGAGGGTGTCCTGTAGTCCCGCTGCTGCTGCTTCAGATGTTTGCTTGGAGAGGCAGCTCCAGGCTTGGAGGGATGATCCTAGTTGGACTGACCAGCCTCCAGAAATCAAGGTAACTAAGTTGTGGTGCAATGATTTTATACCTCAAATTGGGATGTCCATAGGTTAAAGATGAAGGTATATATCGAAATGTAAATCTGGTTGGAACATCCGGAGAAGGATCTTTCTTCTTACTGAAACATCTTTCAGTTTGTTGTACCAGTAGTTCACAGTAGTTTCTAGATGGATATCCTGACCTTTACATTGTCAAATATTTACAATTACAGGTGACTGTGCCGCAAGGCTCGCTTTGCAACCTTAATCTGAGATTCCAGGCAGGATTACCACCGGATGCAGTTTACAACATTATAATTGATCCAGAGAACAAAAGAGTGTTTAAAAATATCAAGGTGTGTGCGTACAAATGTTCTCCTACTTATTCAGAATGACGGTCGAATGGCCTTCTGATTGTTAAAGGAACTGTTGGATGCTTTTGCCTCTATACATACAACTGTTAGATGTTTTATTGTTCTCCAGTGTTGATCTCTTGAAAACTTTATATTGTTCTTTTAGTTTTATGTGTTGCTTTACAGGTTGTATTCAGAATAGCTATACTAGTTTTTTTTTAACCGAGGCAAAAGACTTGCCATTTTCATTAATTAAGAAGAAGTGGGAATTGGCCGGTTAATTAGCGGGAAACCGGCCTAAAACCGAAAATAGCTATACTACATCCTTTAGTATGACAGAAAACATGAGGCCCATGCAGCATGTATGTTTTTGATTCTTTATGATTTCCCAAAATTGGTTACTTCTACCAGCTAAACACCCAAGGAACTTCTAACCAATCGTGTTATCTTACCCGTACACTTAGAGATTGTTCTAATTCTCAGGAAGTGGTATCAAGGAAAGTTTTGCTTGATGAAGGATCAAGGCAGATAGTTGAAGTGGAACAAGCAGCGATATGGAAATTCCTCTGGTGGTCTGGCATCTTGTCAGTTCATGTTTTTGTTGATCAGAATAGAAGAAATCACACTGTAAAAACTTTTGAAACTTCTCCACAAGTCTGAATCAAAACATGTTGTATGTTGCATGATATCATAATACGTGGTTTCATTCTAAAACTATTTGTAGGTGAAGTTCAAACAAGGGAGAAGTGGTTTTATGAAGAAGTTCGAGGGTTGCTGGAAAATAGAGCCCCTGTTTGTTGACAAGGAAGTATGCCTTCCTCTTGATCCATGTACGCTGGAAGAATATGATTCTTATACTGCCGGCAGAGGAAGAGTTGGATCTGCAATTACCTTGGATCAGCTTATTGAGCCGGCTATCTTACCTCCACAGCCCATTGCATGGTATGTGAGAGGAATTACCGCAAAGACAACCGAGATGCTGGTCAATGACCTGATATCGGAAACCACTCGGCTTCGAGGCATGGCAAGCAATGTGGGTGACAAGCACTATATTGAAGAAAACTGTGATATTAATAACGATCTCCTAACAGAAGAGTGTGGCGATGTTAAGGAACGATGGCGACAGAGAAGAAAAACAGGACGACATGGAAGTTCTCTTAGACCGACAAGACAACAAGTATGAACTCTGTAGCCTGGATGGACTCCCTTTTCACAACAAAGTTAGTGTACATGTTACAATCTCGCTGTTGATAGTGTAGCTTCTGTTCAGTTTTGATTATTGTCAGTGATATGTCCAACAATACTGATAACATCATGTTCCCCATCTTTGTAATTTGGGACGTGATATTCTAGATGAACACTCGTAAGATAGATGTTGCCTGTTGAACTATAACTTTGCCTGATGATGATGTGAGTACAGCTCTACTTGTCAGAATCCATTCTTCTATTCGTTCTACTTGCTCTGAATTTTCTTCCTAGGAAGCTGAAATTTAAAACTAAAAATTTACGGGTAAGCATCTGAAATTACTTAACGTCACGACTAATCATAGCATGGCTATTACATATTTCAGGAGATCCTATTAAAAATTTGGAAAATTTCTGACACGTTCCTAGGCAAGCAAAACTTAGGATGATGTTATGTGATAATGTGAACTCATGTGAATTAGTTTCATGGAAATTGAAGCTGGCTAGATGAAGATCAAGGAGATTCCAATTTCTGAAGCTTGCCCAAACTTGTGGGTGAGTGAGTTGGTAAAAGCAAGCAACCGTTTGATCCATTCATCCATCCTTTCTCCAGAGCTGCAAGCCAAGAAAAGCCTCCAATTCCTTTCTTTCCTTCGCACGTTCAAGGCAACAGCACCTATGAAACTAGTACCACCCTACGTTGATCCAATGCCAAAGCCTAGTAGTACAACCGTTGCCTCTCATCGAGCCTACTGGTCGACCTCCGCGCGGCAGCCATGTCCGGCCAACCACAGCCACCGACGCTTCCGCCACCGCAGCCACAACCGTTCCGGTTCTGGCTTCCTTACAGAAGCAATGTTGGGACGTGGCGCCAGCAGCCGCGGCCCATGCCAGCGCCGTCTAATAGACCTCAGCCGCCAGGTCCACCCCCACCGGCTCCGGCAGAGCCTGCGCCGCGAGCTCGCGCCACGGAGGAAGACATCCCCATCCAGGCTGACTCGTCCGATGAATCGGACACGATTGCTGTTGAAGCCTTAGACTCGTTGCGGTCCCACGGAGCCAGGCCGGCCGTGGCTGACCTGGAGCTGACGCTCTCGAGGTCGCCAGAGGGCCATGGACAGGGCACGAGCGGGGATGGCGACGCCAAAATCTCCATCTCCGGCTTCCCGAGGGAGCGCCTCTTCGACGGCGCGCGGGCGCCGTACCGGCGAGAGATTGAGGACGGGCTCAAGAGCCTCGCTGGCCGCGAGACGCCGACGGCGTCGAGGCCGCCGTACCAGGGGTACCGCGTCATCACGCTGGCCGGCCACAACGTCGGCGCCAGCATGGTCGTCGGGAATGACACCAGCAGCGCGTCACCGCCGAGAACCACAGCCGAGCAGGAGGTGTCCTCCGCGAGGCCGCCGTCGGTGGCCGCGAACGTGAACAGCAACGTGCAGGGCGTGAACAACTCGGCGATGGAGCAGAGCACGTGCAACTCCGGCGACCCCGGGGTGCGCCTGGACATCAAGAGCGCGCACGAGAAGCGGCCGGTGCTGGCGCCGAGCGGGGAACCGGAAGAGAAGCCAAAGGAGCGAACGCTGCCGTCGCAAGAGAAGAGCACGGCAGCGAGTGCCAGGGAATCGGCCCCGGTGCCACCGAGGACGAGGCGATGCCTTCGCGCGCTGATGATCGAGGCGCGGAAGCCGAAGCCGCCCGCCTGCCGGTTCCAGTGCGTGACGGATCACGCGCCGCCGCCGGCGACATCGAGCGACAGCGGTAGTAAGAGCGCGGAGGAAGGCGCGGAAGAGAGCACGAGGTGAAGTCAAAGGCATGCGTGTGAGGTACTGAAATCGAAAGCTGTGAATTGATAGATTTTGCGCCAAAGTACAGTGTGACTATTTCTGCAAAAAAGTTTAAGCCGACAACGTGTTTGCCCGCGTGGATCGTAGTACCGTTTCTTTGTCATCTTCGGCCCTGATTGACAACAGTTGTTAGGCTCGATCATGCGGTAGAATCCGAGCGTGCGATGTATTCGGCAAGTTCGTGATCGATTCTATCTCTGTAATCGATAGTCGATATACGTACGTATGCTGCCTGCTGTGAGTAAAAGCCAAGACCAAGATTTGTTGTTGTTGTGTGCCCGTTGGGAGCTGTCGATCCAATCCAACTTCTCAAATCGATGGGCGCCGGCGCAAGCAAGGGCAAAGGGCCGCCGGCGTGCTACCAGCCGTGTTGCTGGTCGGACATCCCGCTCGACCTTGCGGGCATCGTCCTACTCCGGCTACACACCCACGCCGACCACGTCCGCTTCGGCTCCGTCTGCCGCCACTGGCGCCACGCCGTGAAGCTGCTGCGCTCGCCGTCCTCGCCTCCGCCGCTCCCCTGGCTCAACTTCCGCGACGGCACCTTCGAGAGGGTCACTGACGGCAAACGTCACCGTGTCCGCCTGGAGACTTACGAGCGGTGCCGAGGCTCCTTCGACAACTGGCTGCTGCTGGAGGACGTCAGGGCCGAGAGCCGCCACCACTACCTGAAGAACCCTCTCACCGGAGCCGTGGTAAGGCTCCCGACCCACTGCATGGAGCCCGTCCGCAGTGACGGCTGCGACGACGCGGGCGTCGTGCCGCCCAGCTCCACGACCTTCCACCTCCGGAAGGTGGTCATGTGCGTCAACGGGCTCATCGCCGCCAAGATCAGCTACCACTTGCTCCCGGACGTGGCGGTGTTCTGCTGGCCGGGCATGTCGTCGTGGCCGGCGGGCATATGCAACGCGACGTGGTACCACGACATGGCCCGTTACAAGGGCAAGATGTACGCCGTGAGCAGGTGGGGCGACCTATACGAGCACGAACTCAGAAGGGAAGCCGGCATCGGGGAGCCCGTGGTGACGCGGGTCGAGCGAGTCATCCTGGCGCCGCCGTCGGCGGAAGGATTTCCCCCGGAGGCGGTGACCACCTTGGACGGGCCCTACGCCGCTTTTGTGTGTGCCAGGAGATGCTATCTTGTTGTATCACGGGGCAAGCTGCTCATGGTTCGATGGATCGTTCCTCCCAACAACCGGTTCTCGGCCGACACCATGGTGTTCAAGGTGTTCGAGGCAGATATGGAGATGTCCCGGTGGGTGCAGCTGGAGAGCTTGAACGACCGGGTACTCTTCGTTAGCGGCGACTGCTGCAAGGCCATTAGTGCAGGCGACTACTTCAGAGGAGACCAGATTTATTTCGTCGACTACGGCCTAGAATTCTGGTGCATTTGGCCAACCTGTAGAAATACTAGTACGTGCGGTGTGTATGACATGAGAAGCAACACCATCTCTCCAGTTTCACCGCGCATCGCGGATCAAACCAAGGCGGCCTGGTTCTTCCCCTCCACCAATCAGATATGAAAAGAGCTAGAAGGGCATGAAGTTTGTATTCAGAGTCACTATTTGTTCATCGTGCATGGAAACAGAGGACAATGAACAACATCATGATCATGGGGGGAAAAGCTGCTCGGCAGGAAGCTCAGGCTGGCGGTTACAACGTATACAGGGAGCCCCAGAAACTCCCAGTGCAGTTGTGTGCGTAATTTGTCATTTGTGCATCTGGTCACGCCACCAAATTGCCTTGAGCTTCCATGTTTTATCCGATAAAAGAATTGTATTACTTAAAGGGTTTTAACTATTACACCCGATTTCCGTATAGCTAACATGCACATGGCCCCCACAAGTTCACATGTTTCAAGTCTTCTTAAGAACATAAATAAAAAAGACGAATTATATTTTATAATGAGATTATAAAAATGTTTAAGATGGTGGAGGGCCAATCCTCAGATTATGGTACCATTCACGACCGGAAAAAAAGAGTCCCTCGCCGAATCCTTTAATCGCGTAGACACCTCCGTGAACAGGTCGCAGTACTCCACACGCTGTAGACGGGAGCGTAGCTATTCACCAGTAGATGACCTGTATAAGAGACGAATTTTTATCATTAAAAACCTTGTCATTTCTACACGACCATAGCGATCAAATAACGGTAATCACCTGATTAGTAGTTTAAACCTAGAATTCACCCCGTTTAGCCAGCTACCAAAGATGTTTGTAACGCTATATGATGGATATAAGTTACACCCTATCTAGACGACTAACCATATAGACCTAGGTAGCAAAATTGTATTGAAAGAAAATGTGTTTTATACTACCATCATAATGATAGAAAAGATACTTCTTACTTCCATGCTGACGAGGTTATACCAAACGGGTACCATATCGTGTGGGTACCTGGTGCACGTAATGACTACATCCCAATTGTCAAACAGATCAAAGAAGCCCATCAAGAGAAGCCCAAGACGAAGATTGCTTTCCAAGTTATATATAGTCGGTTATAGTTTCCATGTATAAAGTCCTAGTCGGTTACGTACCCGAGACCTAGACCCCCTTTATAAGGTCCAGGAGGGTGGCCGATCAAGGACAGACACGATCAGAACCTCCAAACCCTAGCGAGACGAACTCTCGCTAGACCCTTGTAATCACCGCATATTCACAGAGTAATAACAGACAAGCAGGAAGTAGGGGTGTTACCACAGTCGAGGGCCCTGAACCTGGGTAAATCCAGCTTGTCAGCCGTCGAGTCTACCAGTACTACGCGTTCTCTACCTCATAATTCTAACCCTAGGCTAGTAACCATGGGTATTGATGGGGATACACCTCGTCAATTGGCGCCGTCTGTGGGAAGTGGTAGCGCCGGTTTTCACTACGAAAGGTAACTCGCCGATATCATCTCCAAACAGCCACGCGCTGACAAACTCGACTACAGTCAAATCAACAGGCGATCAGTCGCCAACATCTCAGATCACATCTCCAAAGCGCATCAAACCATACTCAACAGAAGCTCAGGAAGTTTTTTCTAATCTCGATTCTGGTTTCGATCTGACTGTGGGAAAACACAATTTTTTCGTCGACAAATTTGGTGTGCAGGACTTGACCGATTCGATCATGACGGAGGCAGTCAATGACCCGTCGACTACGATCGTATCACCAGCAGGCGACAAGGATACCTCATCACAGATCGATTCGATCACATCCATGGCATCCCCAACCACCTCCATGTCGACACGCGAGCTCAATAGGATCCTGGCGGAAGAATTTCCAGTTGATGAAGTACAATCCACATATCAGCACGACACAGTCGAGGAGCCATCCTTCATGGCTGTCTCTCCAGCAAGCTTCGGAGCTACTTCATGACAGATCAACTCAATCTCACCGCCAAAATCGCCTGTCACCCCAATAACGACGGCAGAACTTAACGAGCTCATGGCGCAAGATGATGAGGAACAGTTTGACTTTCAAGTCAACACAGTCGAACGCATCAATCAACTCGACACTGCACCCAACAACATGCAAGAAGAAGAGAGAGAAGATAGCATCTACCTAGATGACTTCACCTGCCCAGAGATCTATACTGATCAGGAATTCCCCCATAGCAATGAAGACAATCTGAAGCAACCTCACGAAGCATACGTCGACCACGACGAACGAATCAACTGGCAAGAAACACAACGTCTCCAGCAGCACTCAAAAACATACGGGCAAATATACATGATTCAAAAGGGGCGACCCTCCAATAGACAGCAAAAATTACATACTCGACACATCAATATGGCAGTCTTGGAGTCGCCAGTTATCCCGGAATTCCTCCGAGGATCAGAAACAGAAATCGAGTTCAAAAGAGAGGACCACCCACCATCAGTTTACCGACCAGGCCATGCTGCCCTAGTGCTCGACGCTCAAATCGGTGGATACGCCATGACTAAAGTTTTTATGGACGAAGGAAGCTACATCAACATCATCTTCGCTGACACACTACGCAGGATGAATAGGTCAGTCGAAAACCTGCCTCAGTCTGCGAACACCTTCCATGGCATCGTCCCAGGGAAGGCCGTACTACCAGAAGGCACAATCCAACTCGATGTCACCTTCGGCGACCCCAAACACTTCAGAACCGAGCCAATCGAGTTCGAAGTCGTCGACTGGAAATCACAATACCACGCTATCCTCGGACGCCCGGCGTTTGCTCGATTCATGGCAGTACCACACTACGCATACCTCCAGTTGAAGATGCCCGGTCCGAAAGGCGTAATCACGGTAAAAGGTAACTTCCAAAAATCAGACGCATGTGACCGCGACTTCAACAAGATGTCGGAAGTATTCGGCATGGAGCAAACACTCGAAGAGTTGTCGACCCAATGTACATGCCAGAGCAAAAGAAACAAGCAATCGAGAAGGCGTTCAGCACCACGGATGGCACAAAAAAGCACCAAATCCACCCTACGGACCCAGCAAAAACAGTCAAAATTTCAGCAAGCCTACCTCCAGCACTAGAAAAGGGACTCATCGAGTTCCTCCGGGAAAATTGGGATATGTTCGTGAAGGGGATCGCAGGCAGAAAACAAAGAATTTCCTAACAGCGATAACCTTAAACTAGCCAGGATCTATACTATGCAGATATAGTAATACGGAGGAGATCGGTATACATACCCTTGTAGACCGAAAAGCGGGGATTACGCTCCCGCACAAGCGTTGCTGACGTAGACGCCGTAGCCGACCTCAAGGTCGCGGAGAACTTGGCGCGACGAAGAAGACGATGACGCGGCGATGTCGATGAAACCGACGACGACCTCGAGGCCGTGTAGAGGAAGCAGACCTCCAGCACCACTAGCGTGGCACCTCGCAGGGCGTTACACACATACGGTGAAGCCGACGAACTCCGGGCCCGATCCAGGGACGAGCAGCGGAAGACTGGGACCAGAAGACCAGCAGCACGGCGGCGTGTGTATGGTGGAGAAAACTTATCCTCGGCGCAACTCCAAACAAGGGAGTCACGGGATCCAAGGAGAGAGAGAGAGAGTTAGGTGTGTGTCAAAGGCCAGGGGTGCCCCTCTATATAAAGGCGGATGGGAGCAGCCAACCTTGCCAGCCGGGCGGTGTGGGACTAATCCCACACCAGCCCTGGCTGACCTAGCAAGGTGCGCCGGCCCTAGGTGGGCCCTATGTGGCCCACCTAGGCCGGCCGAACCAGCCCTCTCCCCTTGGGGGGAATCCTCCCCCCTCATGGGCCCTTTTGCCTAAAAAGGCCCATTTAGAGATTTTTGCCTTTAAAAATTCAGGAAAAATTAAATAAAAATATATTTAACTATTAATTACACTAAGTAATATTAAATACATATTAGCTAATTTATTCCGGCTCCGAAAACTATTTCGTCGCTGCCCGATCTCCATCGGAACTTTCCCGGGACGTTCCCGGTGCTCTCTTTTCCTATTTTCTCTTCCGGTCTAAATGTCGACTCCCCTTAAGTGTGTTACCCTAGCAGTTCGATTATCTCACCAGACATGATCGAGACTCCTCTCCGATCAATTACTAATTCGTGGACCTTGGATACCCAGAATTAATCCCTGCGAGATAACGAATACTTTACCGATCGAACCTAGACGTCTGAGTCTTAAACCTTTTGCCATGCGATACTTAGCGCGTCCGAGACTCGTTCATAGATATCTCCATACCTAGCTTGATCTCGTTACCGACGCTGCTAACTTCTACTCGTCCATGATCTTATGTCCTGGTGACCTAGTCACACGCTTGCAAACTCGTTTGACATAATCTCACCGAGTGGGCCCTAGAGTATCTATCCTGCTATGCGGACTGGCAAATCCCGCTCTTGATCCCCCGTCTCAACATACTCCTTTCCGACACCCGAGAGGGACACCTTTATTGTCACACTATGTAAGATATGACGTTTGATGCAATCAAAGTGTCTTCCAGGAATAGCAATAAGAGTAGATCTCACGGTCGAAGGCGTAATGACTACGTCCTACAAATATTGGGTATGTCCATCACGTCATTCTCCCAATGACATGACTCCATTGTCAACTGACATAAATGTCACATGATCGGGAAACCTCGATCATCAATTTCCCAATGAACTAGTTAGATAGAGGCTACTAGGGACCTGGTTGTTTATCTACCACACGTGTATTAATGTTTCCGCTTAATACAGTTATAGCATGGTATAAAACATATAATGAACAATTGAGATATGACGAATAAACTATCTTTATTAAGTGCCTCTAGGGCATATCTCTTTCAGTCTCCCACTTGCACTAGAGTAACACTTAATCTAGTTTACAACTTGGTAAAAACTCAACACCCATAGCAATTTGGTGCATGCTTGTCTCGTGGAAGAGGAATACAGTCAACAGATCTTACACATTGAGACCTGTATGTGCTTTGCAACACTTCTATGTCAACCAGTTTGACATCATCCCGCATCTTACGATGACGGCGAAATATATCTTAGTCGATGGAGTGAGACTCAGTCCAATCACACTTGCTACTTCTGAAGTTGCCATATATTTCTATACCTATTATGTAGATTATGCGACAGTGCATTCATATGCGACTTCGCAAGCTAACCATGTCTTTCTTCAAAACAAAGGCCATCTCCTATATGAGATTTCTAGTCGTATGGGTCAGTGTCATAACTTGCATCATCGTAACCGTTTTACGGCAAGTTGTCTTTCCACTCTTACCCTTTACCAGAAAACATATCTTAAGTTCTCACAGACACTGAATAATATACTTAACATTTGTTCATTGATCCACACAAGGATCACTCTAGAACCCGTTCTTCAACCAAGAACGTGGGTCACACCAAGTCGAGCTTTCAGTCTGATAGAATCTATATCTGAGGCATAGAGGATGTCGAACATCATTTTCTTTCATCAGCTATCACTGAAAATGCCAAGATAAACTTAATATTATACCTAGTCATACAAGTAAGAACCTTTTTCTTCGCTTGTTCTATTCTGAAACACTTCAGAATCTTAACCTAGGAAAATATTCCGACCTAATGTTATTAAGCCCCTTTTGATCTATACAATTATAGACCGGATGCCTAATACTCCTAACTTCATTCATAGAAAATTTAATCACTTAAATAATCCTTGATACTTTGCTAGAGGATCTGTATCATTCTCAATATGTCGTTACATAAAATCAGGAATGACACTTAGCTCCCACTTAAATAAGCCATCCGTATATAAGACCAAGGAATTTCTTTTAGCTCCCACTCAAATATGCCATTCACATATAAGATCAAGAAAAGCTACTTAGGTCCCACTCACTTCTTTGCAAATGCAAGTTTCTTCAACTATTTTGGACAACTCCAAAATTCTTTGATCACATCATCAAAGTGAAGACTCCATCTCCGATATGCTTGCTTCAGCCCATGAATGGACAGCTGAAGTTTGCATACATGTTTAGCATCCTCAGGATCACCAAACCATTTCATTGTACTAATTACAACTCTTTCTTAATGATACCATTAAGAAACATGGTTTCCTTATCCATCTATCAATTTCTCAATTTGAAATTATAGTAATTGCTAAACGATCCCGAATAGATTTAGGCTTCGCCAGTTGAGACAAAATCTCGTTGTGGTCAACTTTTAAATATGTCGGAACTGTTTCACGTCAAATCGATCCTTATCAGCGTCTATTCTCTCATAAAATTCCATATTCTATTAACAGCCTAGATGCCATCAAGAAGATCTCCCAAGTCATTACCTGGTAATCGTATATGGATTTTATCTCGGATCATATATGACTCATAGCCATTTCTCGGACTTAGGTCTACCATCTCTTCTTCGTAGTTCGTAGGTCTGTCATATTCCATTAACATGACCTTCATAACAAGATTGTCGTACCACACAATGTGGAACACAACCTCGTACGCCTACGTTCTCAGTATGAGCTCAGAGCATCATGATCTTTATCATCAGCTTCTTTCAAGTTGAGGAGCATGACACCGGAAACACTTTCCGTTGCGCCACTCTGATGTCTGGAGAGAAAGTTCATTAACTTCGTCTTGCTCTACTTTCTTTCCCACTAATACCCTTGGACAAGAAACTGTTTCTTTTGCAAGGCATATTCCGGCAACGTTTTTGCCTATGTCGTGAGACATGTACCCAACTAATTCTTTAGGTACGGTACACTACAAAGATTTATCCATTTTAGGTTTGATCACATCGAAACACTAAATTGCTGAAACGACAATCTAGGCTAAAAGCCATGCCATCACTCATATGGTATTGTCTCCATGGATTTAAATGGTTTCCCTATTATCTAACGTGAATGTTATGTTTCTACCATATGACTCCAATGATTACAATAATTCGGTAAGAGATTTATTTACCACACACTATCCGATAGGGTGCGATTATGACGTCCTAACATACCATAACACTTTGGTATTCCATGCGACGTAATTTGTGGAACTCTTCTCACAAGTCTTCCAATGATATGTCAACATTATAATTCAAATCTTTATTTCCTCGATCTGTATCGCAGGAATTTGATTTTCTTGTTAAATTTATTTTCCTACTTCATTCTGAACTTGTTTGATCGAATCAAAATTTTCAGACTAACATTTCATAAGTTACCAAAATGTGGCTCACCGGAGCCCAGGCGCGGCGGCAACGATGTCCAGGCAGCGCCAGCGAGCTTCACTCGTCGTTGGAGACGAGGTCGACGACCTCCTCCCGGTACGCATCCCAGAAGGCTTTCTTCTCGGCAGAGGCGGCGTCTGCCTCGAGGCCCTGGCGGAAGAGGATCTCGTTGATTTCCTCGTCGCGGGCCGCCTGCGCCGCCTTCTCCTCCTCCTCCCGCACTGACCGGAGAAGCACTTGAGCCGTGATGGCATCAAGTGCCTCGTCGGGGACGAAGTCCTCCGCCGCCACGGAGGACTCGAAGGCGGCGGCATCGTACTCCTACGCCGGAGGCAGCGCCGCTAGCGCGGTTGAGCTGCTTGCCCCGTCCAGGCGCGCGCGGCAGCGGCGGGCCTCGTACTCGGCGCGAGCTTGGTCGAACTCGTCGACCTCGCGCCGGAAGTAGGCCACCGGAACCTTGCGGCCTATGTTGCTAAACCGGAGCGCCGCCCGCTTCCGAGCGCCGTCGCTCGCCACCGCCTTCGCGCGCCGGGCGGCGGAGAAATCCCCGTCGAAAGGGTCGCGGCGGTGCGGCGGGGTCGACGGCTCACGCTTGGGGGCCATCGTACGGTGGCGGGGGTGGTGGATCTACAGGCGGGGGTGGTGGATTGCTCGTCGGCGCAGAAGGTGGCGTGGGGCGGATTGCTCGTCGGCGGCGGCGGTGGATAGGGTTTTCGCACCGCGAAATGACCAGATCCCAGCATATATACTGATCCGCGGAGGAAATCTACGGTCGCCCTTATCGCGTTTACGGTCCGCGCGGAGTTTATAATGATCCATATATCTACTCGGAATATTCATGAAGTCTAGGAAACAAAGACTTCCACTATACGTTAAAGTACTTCATTGATTCACATACACCCATATGCATGATTCTTAACAAGTTATACTCAAACGTTCATTGAAGTTTACAAAATAAAGGTCTCCACTACACGATTAATTACTTCATTGATCCACATACATCTATATGCATGATTATCAATAAGTTATATGCCCGTTTTCCGAAAACGGTGTCTTAGTTATCTTGCAAGTGTCAAAAGATCAAATCTAAGTACTTGTAGATCCATCCGTATGGAGCTTGTTTATTGACTATAACATTGACATGACTTAAACGGTAGTGCCACACGAATGTGGTGTCTTTATTAAGTTTGTATTCTTTGGCATTAATATTATGAATGTGGGAGCTTCTACCATCTAAATTCAAATCGGCTTATGATCATTACTTCATAAATATAGGACAACGATTTTTTCACTAACATATATGAATAATCGTCTCGCTAGAGGAGACACATTTATAATGATCATACTAACAGGCGATCATAAAAGAATTTATTCAAATGGTAGATCTAGAGGGAGAGTGTTAATGGCCATCACAACATTTTGTCTGCCATCATCAACACACATTGTCGCCTCATCCTTCCAAGCTACTCAAGCAGTGAATCTGGTTTTCATAAAACATGACTAGTATCAAAAACTTAGTCACTACTGCGAGTACTTGCTTAGGTAAAACATTCATAACGTGTACATCATATATGCACCATCATCATTGATGACTTCCCGGCGATCTGTTTCATGTTCTTGATTCTTCCAACGCAATCAAGAACCATGAAGGTGAACGATTCCCCTTGTATGATATAGTCTATGACAAAGCATTTGCACCTAGCAACGTCGTCTGTCATCCAGTGATCGAGCTGAGCGAGGCGTCTCAATGTCATCAAATATGACCAATGTCATCGAGTATGACCAGTGTCATCAATTATAACTGCCACGTGCTCCTTCAATGCGTGTATTCTCTTCCATCTTGGTTGAGAAGAAAAACAGTCAACGTACTGTTAAACTTCATCAACCCAACTTTAGGTGTATCCCGAGTTTAGCGATCATCTCATATGTTCGCGATCTAACAACTCGTACCCACCGTCAATGCTTTATGGCAGAGATCACAACATACACTGGACTATGATGATATTATCCGCACAAAAACTTGATAATCCAAATTATCCTTTTGTTAGCGGAATCTCCGGGTTTATCTCCTAGCGGGTATTGTATCACAAAGAGCTAATGGTTTAAACAAGGAGTATCCTCAAGCTAAAGTATAAAACTATAAAATTTGGACCCAACCTTTTAAGTTTCTCAATCGCAGAATTGCGCCTAATTTTTAAAGAAGGCTATCACATTGGTTAATATCTACAAAGGTTTTGCAAAACATAAAGATTTTGTTCATTATAAAATAGGGTTCAAGTTTTAATAAAATAAAACTATCAGAACTCCCACTCAAAAAGAATATCCCTCTAATCGTTTTAGTGATTACACGGTCCTCATCCATTATGCAACCCCTCATCATCAGAGCCGGCAACATAACTTCAAAGGTAGACATCGACATGTCAATCACAACAACTTTGTGACTCATGCTTAACCTTTCGGTCACCTTGTTCCGAGGCCATGTCTGTACATGCTAGGCTCGCCATAATAACCTTCAACGTAAACGCGCGTGCAACATGGCTTACACCCACTATATGCGAACGACGATATGTCTGACACCCGATCGTCACGGCCTGCCTCATAACGTAGAACTTTCTTGGTGGTGCACGTCGAAGGGAGAACACAAATGGTATTTTGGAGGGATCATCTTATATTACTACCGCCGTTTAACTAATATATACTATATATATACACATAATATAAGATGCACACAAAACATCAAAATGTAATGCGACGTGACATGGTCCTTGCGCCGATGGTCTCCTTCGCGCCCACAGTTTATAAACAATTTAATAAACCTAACTTGACCATATCACATAGCCCCTGCAAAATAAAGTTAGACGCCTCTACTTTATCTTTTGCATATTTTACGTGGCTTGGGGCTGTCGTAAATAGAACCGCTTCATACCTACGAACCAACCTATGACCACAACAACGATCAAATAATTGCATATTTATTCATCCCTTTCGGGCCCTCCATTGAAAATGCAAAGCCAACTAAAGAGAGAGAGACAGACACCCGCCAGCCACATATACGGAACCAGCCGTATGTCAGTTGTGGAACCAGTCTCGCGTAAGCGTACGCGTAAGGTCGGTCCGGGCCGCTTCATCAACTCGATGCTGCCGGCAGTGCAAGTGCACGCGAGAGGGTAGCAAATAATAAGAACGATATCCCCGTGATAAACACGGGTGCAGCTAGCGTACAGCTATATCTACGCATAGATCGGCTCTGATACCACTGAAAGGGGATCGCAGGCAGAAAACAAAAAAATTCCCAACAGCGATAACCTTAAACTAGCCAGGATCTATACTATGCAGATATAGAAATACGGAGGAGATCGGTATACATACCCTTGTAGACCGAAAAGCGGGGATTACGCTCCCACACAAGCGTTGCTGACGTAGACGCCGTAGCCGACCTCAAGGTCGCGGAGAACTTGGCGCGACGAAGAAGACGATGACGCGGCGATGTCGACGAAACCGACGACGACCTCGACGCCGTGTAGAGGAAGCAGACCTCCAGCACCACTAGCGTGGCACCTCGCAGGGCGTTACACACATACGGTGAAGCCGACGAACTCCGGGCCCGATCCAGGGACGAGCAGCGGAAGACTGGGACCGGAAGACCAGCAGCACGGCGGCGTGCGTATGGTGGAGAAAACTTATCCTCGGCGCAACTCCAAACAAGGGAGTCACGGGATGCAAGGAGAGAGAGAGAATTAGGTGTGTGTCAAAGACCAGGGGTGCCCCTCTATATAAAGGGGATGGGAGCAGCCAACCTTGCCAGCCGGGCGGTGTGGGACTAATCCCACACCAGGCCTGGCTGACCTAGCAAGGTGCGCCGGCCCTAGGTGGGCCCCATGTGGCCCACCTAGGCCGGCCGAACCAGCCCTCTCCCCTTGGGGGGACTCCTCCCCCCTCATGGGCCCTTTTGCCTAAAAAGGCCCATTTAGGGATTTTTGCCTTTAAAAATTCAGGAAAAATTAAATAAAAATATATTTAACTATTTATTACACTAATTAATATTAAATACATATTACATAATTCATTCCGGCTCCGAAAACTATTTCATCGCTGCCCGATCTCCATCGGAACTTTCCCGGGACGTTCCCGGTGCTCTCTTTTCTTAATTTCTCTTCCGGTCTAAATGTCGACTCCCCTTAAGTGTGTTACCCTAGCGGTTCGATTATCTCACCAGACATGATCGAGACTCCTCTCCGATCAATGACTAATTCGTGGACCTTGGATACCCAGAATTAATCCCTGCGAGATAACGAATACTTTACCGATCGAACCTAGACGTCTGAGTCTTAAACCTTTTGCCATGCGATACTTAGCGCGTCCGAGACTCGTTCATAGATATCTCCATACCTAGCTTGATCTCGTTACCGACGCTGCTAACTTCTACTCGTCCATGATCTTATGTCCTGGTGACCTAGTCACACGCTTGCAAGCTCGTTTGACATAATCTCATCGAGTGGGCCCTAGAGTATCTATCCTGCTATGCGGACTGGCAAATCCCGCTCTTGATCCCCCGTCTCAACATACTCCTATCCGACACCCGAGAGGGACACCTTTATTGTCACACTATGTAAGATATGACGTTTGATGCAATCAAAGTGTCTTCCAGGAATAGCAATAAGAGTAGATCTCACGGTCGAAGGCGTAATGACTACGTCCTACAAATATTGGGTATGTCCATCACGTCATTCTCCCAATGACATGACTCCATTGTCAACTGACATAAATGTCACATGATCGGGAAATCTCGATCATCAATTGCCCAATGAACTAGTTAGATAGAGGCTACTAGGGACCTGGTTGTTTATCTACCACACGTGTATTACTGTTTCCGCTTAATACAGTTATAGCATGGTATAAAACATATAATGAACAATTGAGATATGACGAATAAACTATCTTTATTAAGTGCCTCTAGGGCATATCTCCTTCAGTTCGCATGGTGTGCAGCAGACATGCCGGGCATACCCAGAGAGTTCGCCGAACACTCCCTCCAACTCAGTCCAGGCACCAGACCAGTCAAGCAGGCAGTACGCCGCGTCTCAGGACCAAAAAGAGAAGCAATAGAGAAGCACGTGGACAAGTTACTCAAAGCAAACTTCATCCGGGAAATCAAAAAATCTGAATGGGTAGCCAACCCTGTGATAGTCGAAAAGAAGAAGACAACAGCAACCAGGATGTGCGTCGACTACACCGGACTAAACAAATGCTGCCCAAAAGAGCACTTTCCGTTACCTCGCATAGACCAAATCGTCGACTCCACAGCAGGATGTGCGCGCTTATCCTTCTTGGACGCATACTCAGGATATCACCAGATAAAGATGAAAATCGAAGACGAAGAAAAAACGGCATTCACAACTCCACTCGGAGTCTACTGTTACACCACAATTCCTTTCGGGCTCAAGAACGCAGGAGCCACATACCAACGTATGATGCAGAATTGCTTAAAAGTACAAATCGGGAAAAACGTCGAAGTCTATGTCGATGACATAGTCGTTAAATCAAAAGAAGAAGAAACGCTACTCGCGGACCTACAGGAAACATTCACAAACCTCAGAAAATACAGCATCAAGCTGAATCCAGACAAGTGCACCTTTGGTGTACCAGCGGGAGAGCTATTGGGATACCTAGTGTCAGCACGAGGAATCGAAGCAAATCCAGAGAAAATTCAAGCTATAATAACCATGCAGAGACCCAAAAAGCTGTACGAGGTACAGCAACTAACGGGTCGAGTAGCAGCACTTAGCCGCTTTATCAGCAAGCTAGGGGAAAAAGCTCTACCACTGTACCGACTGATGAAGAAAACAGATAAGTTCGAGTGGACGGACGAGGCGGAAGCAGCCTTCATTGACCTCAAAAGGATACTCACAAAACCCCCAATTTTAGCGGCCCCAAAAGAACGAGAACCAATGTATCTCTACGTGGCAGCCACAAATCGAGTGGTAAGCACGGTGCTGGTAGTCGAACGCATGGAGGAAGGCAAAACTCAAGGTATCCAAATGCCGGTATACTACGTCAGTGAGGTACTGTCCATATCCAAACAAAGGTATCCACACTTTCAAAAACTAGCATATGCCGTCTTCATCACCACAAGGAAGCTTCGACATTACTTCACAGAACATCCGATCACAGTAATCAGCAAGTTAGCAATCGGGGACATACTCACCAATCCAGACGCAACTGGGAGGGTAGCAAAATGGCTCATCGAGCTCGGGCCACTCGGAATCACATACGACCACCCAAAGGCCATCAAAGCACAAGTCTTACCCGACTTCACGACAGAGTGGATAGAATCCCAACTACCGGGAATACCGGATGTTTCCAACTCGTGGACAATGTATTTTGACGGATCCAAAAAGAATGAAGGCGCAGGAGCAGGAGTCGTACTCATATCCCCAAAGGGCGACAAACTGAAGTACGTGCTGCAGATGACATTCGAGCTACCATCAAACAATGAGGCAGAATATGAAGGGCTGATACACGGCATGCGGATGGCAAAAGCATTAGGTTGCACTCGACTGATAATATATGGAGACTCCAACCTAGTCGTACAACAAACAATGAAGACATGCGATGCCGTAGCCAAAAACATGATCGCATATCGCGACCTTTACAACGTACTAGAAGGCGACTTCGACGGTTGTGAACTACGACATGTCGGAAGGGAAAGTAATGAAGAAGCTGACATACTCGCCAATATCGGCTCGACTAAAGCACAAGTACCACCAGGAGTGTTCCTAGAGCGAATCGAGCATAGATCCATCAAAACACAACGGCCCCAGACAACGGCGAATAAAGCATCCAGCAGCAAAGCGCCAAGTGCAGCAGATCCTCTAGTCGAAGTTCTATTATGTCAAGGCGACCAGGTAACACCAGCGTGGACAGAACCTCTCTTAGCATATATGCTCCGCGACGAGCTACCAGAAGACGCAACAGAAGCTCGACGAATCACTCGACGAGCCAAAACATACACTATCATAAACACTGAGCTATACAAGCGTAGCACCTCAGGTATGTTCCAAAGATGTATAGAACTCGAGGACGGCAAAACGATACTCCGCGATATCCATGCAGGAACCTGTGGGCATCACGCAGGCAGTCGATCACTCGTAGCCAAAGCCTTTCGCGCAGGGTTCTACTGGCCTACAGCACTCAAGGATGCAGAAGACATAGTCAAAAGATGCATCGGGTGCCAAAAATTTGCCACCAAGCCTCATGCGCCGGCATCAGCACTCAAGACCATACCATTGGCATGGCCGTTTGCCCAGTGGGGTTTAGACATGGTCGGGCCACTCAAAAAATCATCACCTGGAGGACACACACATATACCGGTAGCAGTGGACAAGTTCACAAAATGGATTGAAGCAGTTCCAATCACAAGCTCGACCGCCGCTACAGCAATCAATTTCATCAGATCCATCGTTTATCGTTTTGGCGTACCAAACAGCATTATCACAGACAATGGCACAAACTTTACAGCTGAGGAGTTCCGCTCCTTCTGTAAAGAACTGAACATCACACTCAATTACGCTTCGGTGGCGCACCCGCAGTCTAATGGACAGGTAGAAAAAGCTAATGGCCTTGTCTGCACAGGCATCAAGAAGAGGTTACTGGTTCCACTCAAAAGGGCAGTAGGCGCTTGGGCCGATGAACTCCCTGCCATACTCTGGAGTTTACGCACAACACCCAACGCATCAACTCAGTTCACCCCATTTTTTATGGTGTATGGGGCAGAGGCAGTACTGCCACCAGAAGTCAAATTCAATGCACCAAGAGTCGAAGCATACGAGGAAGACGAAGCGAACGACTCACTCGAAGACTCAGTCGACCTGCTGGAAGAAGCCCAAAATACAGCTCTCGCGCGCACAGCCGTCTATCAACAGGACCTCCGCAACTATCATAGTCGACGATTACGACCCAGAACATTCATGGTGGGCGACTTGGTACTCTGACTAAAGCAGAAGAAAGTGCACAAACTCGCATCGCCATGGGAAGGACCCTTCATCATCACAGAAGTTATCGACGGTGGTGCTTATCGACTAAAGCATGCCCAGTCAGGAGAGTTATCTCATAATCCTTGGAATGCGGCGCATCTACGACGCTTCTATGCGTAGATTCCACAAACCAACCAACGTAATCAAGAGCATAATGTCAAAACGACCAACAGGTTTCAGACGCGTTCTTTTCCTTACCAGGGTACCTAAGCGGATGGGAAGGTTTTTAATGAGGCGGCCTGTTGGTCAAACATCCGAAATAAAGATGATATTTTGCCGCAAAATTTCGTGTACCTTACTGTTACATCACAAACTCAGCCACTCGATCACTCGGGGGATGAGCCTCGTCCATAAATATCAAAAACTCAGCCACTCGATCACTCGGGGGCTGAGCCTTATTCACAAGCGGTAAAAAACTCAGCCACTCGATCACTCGGGGGCTGAGTCTTGATCTTATAAACATCAAAACCTCAGCCACTCGATCACTCGGGGGCTGAGTCTTATCTACACACGGCAAAAACTCAGCCACTCGAGTGCTCGGGGGCTGGGCCCAGCTCATAACAAGTTAACACACAAACACGCAGACAACATACTAGGGGAAGGCAAAGGAGGACAAGAAAATTCAGAGAAAGAAACAAAAGATGAAATTACAAATCAAAGGCACATTAAACGTGCGAGACGTTATTTTACAAGACATGCTAGTCAAAAGAACAGGGGGTGTCGCTACCCTACTGAGACTTCCGGCCACATGCGGCAACTCTACGCTCCATAGTGCATATAGCAACCTTCGAAAGACGTTGGGCAGTATCAGCTATGCCCCTGAGTGGTAAAGGCCTCCCATCCGGCCTCAACGGGAACTTGGAGAGGACACTTTCATAGTCGATATCCACACCATTGGCCAAAAGGAGCTTGATCGTAGATTCTGACCCGCGTACCATCAGATGACGCGCAAAGGACTTCATAATCGAAGAATCCGAACCCAGCAAATCTGCGAAGCCTTGCGCACTCAAAGGAGTCGGAGTTGTTGGAAGTACTTCCCCCAAAACGGTACCAAGGGTCTCCAGGGACATATCCAGTGAGCCCTTGGTACATCGGATGGTGGTGTCAAGCTCATTGATCACATGATCAAGTGACAAAACGCCACTCGCCACATCATCAGGAGCAGCAGTCGAAGCACCTTCCAAAATGAAAAGAGAAAAAAAAAGTTTAGAAGATAACAGAAGGTCAGCAGGGAGACTGCAATAAAAATTGGGATCTGCAAACCTTCAAGGACGCACATAAGGCTGAGCAGCCGCTGAGCACGCTCCCCGTCGCTGGTCGCAGCAGAGATCCGAGCTGCCTCAAGCTCCGTCTCCACACGCGACTGCTCAGCAGCCAATTTCTTTTCCGCGTCATCCAGTTGCTTCACAAGGGCAACATTTTCCTCTGGAGTTACACAAGCATACAGTCGAAGCAACGTTAAAACACAGGAGTCAAACTACAAGCAGGACAGGAAATAAGGCAAGAACTTACCCCTTAGCTCGTCTAGACGGGAACAGAGTGCCACACGCTCCTCCTCCGACTGCACAAAAGCTTTCCCAGCAGCTAACAAGCCACCAACGGCGGGCTGAACAAAAAGAACTTGAGTTACATGATATCCCACAAGTATAGGGGATCGTGTGTAGCCTTTTCGATAAGTAAGAGTGTCGAACCCAACGAGGAGCTAAAGGTAGGATGAATGTTCTCTCAAGTTATATCAACCACTGATACAACTCTACGCACACCAAACGTTTGCATTATCTAGGAAATAAAACTAGAGCAATAATACGGGTATGAGAGATAGTTTTACAAGATAATAAATACAAGAAAGTAAATGTTAGTGCTGCAGCAATGAGATATACTAAGTAACCATAAACTAACAGTACCATGAGTGTGGAAAAGTGGTGGTAATTGTGGTGGCTTTGTCCAAGATTAATTAGTGAAGATATTGGTTTCATTGTCTTCGATGTAGTTTTCTATGTGGGAGAGGCTAAATATACATGCACTCCACTACTTGGGATTACAAGTACTATATGATTGGCTTGTTAGCAAACATCCGAAAATACTAACAATGCATTAAGGTTTCCCCAACCATAGCCTTAAGCTCAATGGTCCTCTTATTCCCATACGTGCAACTAACCGGTTTGAGTCCTCAGGTTTCTGTCACTCCGGCAGAACTACCCCCCTTCCTTTGCACATACTACTAACCCTAGGGTGTTGATCCATGCGCGCACAAATGTAATGGACACCAAAGGACAGTACCATATCAACATACAACTCTAATGAACCTCATGCATTCAACAAAGCAATCAAAAGACAAATAACTACGCAAACATGTCATAGATCATAGGATAAATATTATAGCATCAAACACCATGTTTACATAGGACGGTACAGAGGTTTGTGGGAGGATGAACCACTGAATACAAGGAGGAGTTGGTGATGGAGATGGCGGTGAAGACGGTGAAGGGGGCAGCGAGGAGCGCAGGGCGGCGGCGGCGCCGGCGGTGGCGCGGGGAGCTCCTCCCCCGCCGCCGGCAACATGGGGGAACGCCGCCCCTTAGACCCCTTCCTTCATGGCTTCTTGGGAGCCCTCCCCCATGGAGATGGGATCCATGGGGGAGGCAAAAACGTGGTTCTAGTGGCTGAAAATTCGTGGTTGGAGCAGTCTCCCACGACCTAGGGTTTCCCTCTTTATATAGACTCTCGGATTTCCGTCAACCCCTCTTGGCTCCACAAAAACGAGCATATCTGGAGCATCCGGACTTGGATTGGGCCGAATTTTTAGTCCAGATTTATTCAAATAAAATTTCCTACAATTTCCTCTTCTCTGTCACCTTCATTTGACGTCGTCGTCAGGCCCAAACGTGACAATCTTCGAAAACAGTTTTCAGACAGATTTCTGGAAAGTCCCAATTCGACTCCAACAAGGTTTCCTTTTATATTCTTGATAATTTCTACACATCAAAGAGTAAAACAAGTACATTGTGCACTTTTGCAACCATTAGTATGTTAACCAAATAAATGATAAACTTAATATATAAACAAGTACTAAAATCATAAAAATGGCATGAAATAATCAAAAATTATAGATACGTTTTGGACGTATCATTACACACAAACGTGCAAGGAAATACAGGCCCAGGGAGACACAGAGTAAAGAAACTTACATGCTCAGTCCATAAAGGAGGTACACAAGAAGGCGAGCTCTTAGTCAAAACAGCCACAGGCGGCATGGAGATCTCAGCTGGCAAAACTGACATCATACCATCCACTCGAAGAAGGGAAGCAACAATCTTCCCCGCAGCAGACGAAATACATGCTTGTCCAACGACGATACTGGTATTACAAAAAAAAAAGGGCACAATAAGGAAGAAAGCAGAAAGAGCAAAGCAAAGCAAGTAATGCAAGACAAAGCATACATACCTATGCTCGTCTTCCTCTGAACTAGGGTCGACATCAATACCTAATCCTCCGAAGTCTGGATTGTCTTCAACACCATGCGAATAAACTTCAGAATCGTCAAGACATTTCTTTTCCTCACTCCCCGAGTGCGCACTCCACGACTCAACTTTCCGAAGACGGCGACGTTTTGCAACGCGCTTGCCGGCGTCATCAAGCTCAGGAAGTGGAGGAAGAGATGTTATAGTCGAATGACCCTGATACAAGGAAGGGGCAATCAAAATCATTCATAAGAAGCAGCAAAATCAACGATAAAGTCAAATGTGCGCCAAATACCTGCGGCAGAGGAGTGTCCAAGCTAAAAGGAAATACAGTAAAATCAAACGAAGAAACATCATCTGGCCTGAGGCTGGTAATATATCTCACGTGATCATGAAAGTCGAAACTCGACATCTCTGTATCGCTCATTCGAGTAACGTCAAGTAAACCTTCATATCGCCACATAGGGTGTGCGCGATGCTGCAAAGGCCATACTCAGCGTTTCACAAATGTGCTAATCAGTTGAACAACTGTCACTGTCTTCAACAGCTCTTGAACCTTGATCATAAGAGGAGTAGCCTCCTCCTTTTCCACATCTGATAGGGTGTGGTTCCAGGACTTCGACTTCGAAAGAGGCGTCCCAGTCGAGAACTTAGGAAGGACAACTTGGTCGACTGAAACATAAAACCATTTGTTTCTCCACCGCGGGGCAGGATCAATTGTCTTCAAATCAAAATATGGGCAGTCGCCCCGTACCATGATACGAAATCCCCCAGTTGAAAGAGCACGACCATCACGTTGATCCAGTTGCACCTGGAAGATGGACTTCCAGAGTGCCCAGCTGGGAGAAACGCCCAAAAAGCACTCGCATAAAACCATGAAGCAAGCAATGTGTAAAACACCTTCGGGAGTAAGGTCATGCATCTGAATCCCGTAGGCATATAAAAGACCACGAACAAAATCGTGCGGCGGAAATCCAAATCCGCGGGGGAGGAATTCTGTAAAACATACCCGTTCACCGGGAAGAGGCTGAGGAATGATTTCCTTGTTGACAGGAGCACGAGCGGCCACTTGATCCGCTGAAGAAAGCAGTCCACCTCGACGAAATGTTGTCATCTTCTCCTCGGTGACAGAAGACTTAACCCAATCACCAGACATCTCTCTTAAGGCTGCAGCAGCACTCGCCTCCTTTCTTCGTTTCTTGATCTGGGCAGCGGTCGCAGCGGATGGTGCAATCGCAGGAGTCGAGGAAGCATCACTTTTCTTTTTCTTGCCGGTGGCGGCGACGGAGGATGACGCAGCGGCGGAGGTCTTCTTGGGTGCCATGGCGAGAAAACAGGAAGCACGAACAGAGCGCAAAAGCGTAAGGAAGAAGAAGAGGCAAGGGCGCAAGAGGCAAATGGCTAGGTAAAAAACGAAAAACGGCGGCGAGATCGGTATTTACCGGGCTGTAAAGGCAATCTCAGCCGTTGATGCAAAACAACCACGACACGTGGCATTATCAGAGAGCAACCGTCACAGGCCACACCGCCCACTACGCACGTAAAACAAAGAGGCCATCATCATGCACGCGAAAATCTCGACACGTCAAGTCAAATCAGAACAGGAACAGACGTCCACCACGGTCAAAGGGAGGGCCCCACAATGACAAGTCACGTCAGTACTCTTCGCGCATGCCATGCCTGTCATGCATGACGGTATTCACCTGACAAACAAAAGCATAAAAGAAGGCACAGTCAAAATCCATGTCGACTGGATAAACAGACGTATATCGACTGACGATAATGCAAACTGTCATGACTACACAAAAAGCAAGCGTTCATAAATCATCCCGACTGCAAAAAATGAAGACATCCAGTATCCTCCCATCGGGAGCGGGTAAGAGTCTCTTCGACTAAAAACAAATATAGAAACAAAAATTGAGATTATCCTTCATTACGTGCAATAAAGCACAATCTCGGGGGCTACTCCCATCGGGAGCGCTGTCGCGCACCCGATAGATTCAAAAGCATAAAAAGGCAGTCGATAGCATTGATTCGCCTTAGCCAAAAACTCAAAAGAATTCCCGAGTAAAGCGTCAGTCAATGATGTCTCGGAAGCTGCCTACATTACGTGCAAAGGTAAGACCCGCCGACATTTCGAGCAGGGCTGAGAATCGCTCCGGCAATGATTCCTTAAAAATTTCCGTGTCAACAGATGCGAAGAAAATCCCGGTGGACGCACTGGGTAGCAAAATTTCGACTACAGAACGAATCAATAAGACCACGAATGGCCTGAGTCGTCTTCTGTCCAGTATGTTCCAGATTCGAGCCCGGGGACTCGAATTTGATTGAAGGCTAGTAAGGTTTTGTCCGAATGCGCAGTTAACTGGTCTCGACCTATCGAGTAAATCCGGGCCTACTAAGTCGATAATCCTTTGACACAAAATACAAAATCATAGTCGAAAGACAATATATCATACACTTGAGACGTGCACTTACGAGTGAGTCCATGACCATTTCTCCGAATTAGCCAAGCACTCGGGGGCTAATGACGAGGTTATACCAAACGGGTACCCTATCGTGTGGGTACCTGGTGCACGTAATGACTACAGCCCAATTGTTAAACAGATCAAATAAGCCCATCAAGAGAAGCCCGAGACGAAGATTGCTTTCCAAATTATACATAGTCGGTTATAATTTCCATGTATAAAGTCCTAGTCGGTTACGTACCCGAGACCTAGACCCCCTTTATAAGGGCTAGGAGGGTGGCCGATCAAGGACAGACACGATCAGAACCTCCAAACCCTAGCGAGACGAACTCTCGCTAGACCCTTGTAATCACCGCATATTCACAGAGCAATAACAGATAAGCAGGAAGTAGGGGTGTTACCTCAGTCGAGGGCCCTGAACCTGGGTAAATCCAGCTTGTCAGCCGTCGAGTCTACCAGCACTACGCGTTCTCTACCTCATAACTCTAACCCTAAGCTAGTAACCATGGGTATTGATGGGGATACACCTCGTCACATGCCAATTCCGTTTTGCAAAGATATCCCTTATAAGTATTACTAGTCGTTAAAAATACCACGCAAACAACTTAGTTTCTAATGGTATCTTCATCTTTCAGATTTTATTATTATTATTAACTGGAACATCAGGTTGAATTAGCGCTTTATACATGGAATCCACTGAGAATTTTCGATTCTTCTTTAGAGCCCGTAGAAATTTATCAGGTCCTTACGTCAAGTATGTTGTTTTATGGTGATCCAAATTCGTATATACCGATAAATGTCTGCTTGTGACGTAGGAGAGCGCATACCCATCCGCGGTACGGTACGGTACGAGTTGTTTCCGGATCGTATCCGAGTCGGACTGCAACCGACTTAGGATTTTGCCCACTATAAATACATCTTATAAGCCGTCGGTTGGGATAAGTCGCAAGTTGTAAATCCCCGGCGTTTGTAACCTCACCCAATCATAGTGAAATATTGCTGGCTGGCGCCCGTGGGTTTTTCTCCTCCTTTGTTTGAAGGGGTTTTCCACGTTAATCTCGTGTCCTCGTTGATTTGATCTTTCCGCTCTTTATCGTTTTTGTTCTATCTTTAGTAACAAAGTATACTAAACGAGACGTTGTAACAAAACATTTCAAGATGTTTGTTTAGGACCAAATAAACTTCTCCTGAACGACACGACACATTTGGTGGATGTTTCCATCACTTTATCGAGTGTATCGCTTTTGAGTTTCCAAGTAAAGTACCAAGGAGAAGGACAGCACAGAGACTGGATGTACTATAAGAATCAAGTTAGAATGACATGAATTTATGTGGTTACATACGAACAAAGCATTCTGCAGGAAGTGAACTTTAGAATCTTTAACATGGTAGCTTAATTCAGTGTCCTGTTTGCACTTGTCGTAGAACAGCGGTAATGAGAGCCTGACGAGATTGAATTCCCAACAGAACATCAGTAGTAGTAGTCCTCAAAAACATACTCCCTCCGTTTCGAAATAAGTGTCTCAACTTTGATAAAAAGTGGATGTATGTAGACATAAACATGTCTACATACATCTACTTTCTATCAAACTTAAGACACTTATTTTGGAACGGAGGGAGTACATAACAAATTGACCCTAAGCCACTTCAGTAGTACTACTGTTAGTTGGTAATTCCTATCAGAACAACATAAACAGCTACCTGTCTGTGGCATCGATTCACATACACACCGGGCAAGATTACCACAGTTCAATAATATATTCCATAAGGCTATCATCCCTACTCCCTAGTCAGTCCAGGGGTTTTCGTTAATTGCTCAAGGCGCAAGCCTCCATGTGCAGTGTGCACTATTTCAGCTTCCAACTCATGCTTTCTTCGGTTCCATTTTGTAAAGTCACTGTCTGTCTGCAAACACCTTCACTACTCAGGCTCCTGCAACATCCTGCATCGGGTCACAATGGTGCAAAAGTCCCTGAGCTTTACTAAGCATGTAACTTACATGAGACAGTAAACTACATTGTTTTCATACCAAGTTAGGTCCATGGGACATTAGGGTCGCACAAATCGAGTTACAACCAGAAAGACAATATGAGAGCATTACTTAGATAATGTGAATCTGGTTTACTCTTTGGGCTCTCAGCAAGAAGCCAGGCATTAGCACCTCTTTCTTATCAAATTTGCCAACTCATATCTTGTGGTTCTTATATGAATGTGCCTTTGATTAGCTGTTTTATTGCGCAATCGTGTTCATCTGAAAATCACCAAATGTTGATTCTACGCACTGCTACATGCTAAAAGGGAATGTAATATATCATCAGAAATTGTAAAGGCGATGAGTGGTCATCCAAAATAATCCATGCATGAAAGGATGTCTTAATTTTATCTAAATTTATATGCATCTACTGTACTAAAGTATGTCTACATACAAGTAAATTTAGATAAAATTGTGACATCCTTTTATATACGGAGAGAGTAGTAGAAATAGATGATTCTAACTCGTATCTAGACTTGTGTCTAGTACTCCATGGATTCCATATTACTCCCTTCGTATCAAAATATAAGATGTTCTAGCACAAGACATATCCATATGCATAGTGCAAGGTTCATCTACATGCATATGGACATATCTTGTGCTAAAGCATCCTATATTTTAATACGGAGGGAGTAGATGATTTTCATTTGTTCAAAAGGAGATGCACCTAGACTTGTAATATGTCTAGATATATATTTTTTTATACAAATGAAAGTCATCTAATATGGAGAGGGAGTAGGAGTTACCTGAAAACTTTGTGTACACTTTATGCCTCTATGGCCCATCTTAAATTACCCAAACAGCAATGTATTTACATTATTACAAATACTTGTGAGCGGACACTCTTTCAGATATTCCCCTATCGTCGGTATGGATAGGTAATACAATTCCACAACACTCCATTAAGGCCTCGCTTGGTTCATCTTTTTTCTCACCCCCGTTAGAAAACGACAGTTTCCTTCCTAATATCACGGAGCAATCTAGGTCCGTAAAATTCCACCGGCCGTTTCCGGAGCAAATACAATTTAGCACGCCAATAATTCAAATATGAGTATCCATAGTTGGAACACTGGTTTCAATGCATGGCCATATTGCAGAAATAATAGCATACATACATGAGGCCTTATATGAAACTGGGAAGAAAACACACCACCTCCAGTCCTTTACTGAAGATTATCCTGCATCTACAAGAACTTGTGTTTGCTCTACAGAAAAATTGGCACCAACAACTCATCTAGCAGAACTATAGTTCCAATCTTACTTCTAACTCATCAAACATAGCAACAATTTCAGTGTTAATGAAAACAGTGGCTTCTGAAAATCTCGGGGTACATACAAATTAAAATACTTCTCAAGTGTCCTATTTCCACAATATATCAAGAACCAATTGGATCAATATCTAATTAGTGCATATACCACATACAATTGCCAAAATAATGTACTCATCAATTAATCATTTACGTTTGCTCTTTCTAACAAGACATCAATACTATTGCAAAGGCACATATTCACTCATGTTTCTTCTGCTTTTACATCTCATACATGCAGGTGCAATGAGAATTATCCATCAAGTACAATAACATCCGGTCTTGGCCAAGAGCCGATATAGGTTGTCAGTTAGAACCCATATACATTGCTGTCCAGAGCAGCTAGCATATATCGGGATTAGGAGTGTATCACCTACTGCACCATATCATGTGCATATCACAGAAACTGACAGCTATCAGATGTTAATGGCACATCACAGGATGCCTTCGCCATGTCAAAGTGGTAGCAAACGCCGCTTCAACTCATCATTTTCTTTAGCATCATCTACAGCAGGAGCTGGATTTTGGCGCCATCTTCTAAACCGAGCAAACACACCCTGCATAGAAAAGGCAAACACCAGAACTGTGAACTTACAGTTCATTATATGATATGAATCAAATGACACTATAAATAACCCATACCTGACAACTAGGAAGCTGAGGTGAAGGAAACATTGGCACACGTACATATGTAAACCATATGTACGCTATCCCAACCAACATGGCCACAAAATGTCCCCGAAATAACCAAGTGAACAGAGCTACCTCTGGCAAGCATTTACAAAGAATGTAATCTGTGAAAGCAACCGATGAACCAACAGTCCATAGAGTTAGCATAGAAACTGTTTCTGTGCATCTTCTGCTGCGACCAAATAGGGACAACACTAAGCCTACAAACCATACGCTCACAAACATCACAAAGAAGAATATGACGAAAGCCTTCTCATTGCTTTGATTATCTGTCTGTTGAATGATAGCCATCAAACTTAAACGCTTCTCTGGTTTCTCTGGTTTCTCTTCAGAAGCTTGATATCTTGGAAAAAATATCAAAACTTGTGGAAGAGCAAAGAATACACAGTCGACAAGCATCTTGTTGAATTTCTCCATTAACTTCTCCTCCTACAGATAATGGGATAGAAATCAACTGACAATCTTGAATCTAGAAGTTTTCTTCAGAAGTTTGATCAAACTTAAAACTGAAAAGTTGATACATTCAATAGGAGTAGCTGCTAGACAGAGAGGGAAGGTTAACTGGTGTTTGTCGGGTGAGACAAGGTTTTACCACAAAAGGACCTCATCTAGACTCAGAGCCAATCAAATTAAGGTCACTCAGTATGATGGTCTGCCACACTACTCCCCCGACGCCACACTAAAAAAAATTAACATCTTTTTACAATAGCATAATGGGAACACCTGTAAGCTCCTCTCCGCTTACGAATATACAAAGTTTGTACCCCAACATACTCAGCCTAAACTCGCTCACGGCTCCCTTCATTGAAAAGGAAATCTATCAAGCCATCAAAGACATTCCCAGATATAAAAGTCCAGGATCCGATGGCTTTAGATCAGAGTTCTATCAAGATTTTTGGCAACTAATCACGGGAGATGTAATTCGATTTTTGGCAACTAATCACGGGAGATGTAATTCGATTTTTTAAGTTTTACAACGGGAGACTTCAACTTGACAACATAAATAAACCGTACATGGTTCTGACTTCTGTTAGTGAAAAAATAAAATGATCGCTCGCATGGAAATTTCCACCAATCTAACTGCTCAGTCAAGTGGGTCACAGAAGTCCTTGCGGCTCGTCTGCAAAATTCTATCAGGGATTTTGTTGATGAGGATCAAACTCGTTTTGTGAAGACCCGGTGTATTCTGGCTAAGGTCATGTGTGCCATGGACTTAGTCCAGACCTTCAGAAAAAGAAAAAGGAAAGCGATGATCTCAAACTGGAGTTTAGCAAAGCTTTTGAGATGGTTTCTTGGGGTGCACTGTTCACAATCATGAGAACAGGTGGCTACGATAGGGAGATCCCCTCTCCAGCTCTCCCCTCGTTTTTATAGCGGTAGTCGATGTCCTGCAACAGGCTATCAAACATGTGGCTCTAACGGGTGCCCTCCAACATCCAGTTCTTGATGGACAGCCTTGCCCGACTCTGGAGTATGCTGACGATACTTTGATTGTTATCAAAGGAGATGATTGTGGAGCAAGCCAGCACACTGAAACTAATTTTGGAAAACTTCGCCTCTACGGCTGGGCTCAAAATTAATCACGCAAATCTACTTTTGTCCCTATAAACCTGTCAGAGCAGGATAGTGCAGAGATTGCAGTGGCTCTGGGTTGCCCCATCGAAAGTTCCCTCAATCCAACTTAGGCCTTACTCCTTCCACTTTCGGACAAGAAGCTACACAGAGAAAAATTTCTATCCTACATTGAAGCGGGGAGAAACATATAGATTTTTCCTTGGGATTTATCACTAAAGGAGGCAGGTCAACAAAGTATGTTCTATCGGCACTGCATAACACTGACAAAATGGGTGATTGGTGAAATTGACAGGCTACGCAGATCGTTTCGGTCAGGAACAAGTACAACCTCTGTAACTGGGGATGGTTTGAACATTTCTGCCCTAACTCGATCTGGGCATGTGCAGCGCCAAAAAAAGGGAAGATGTTTCCATGGCTTCTGGTGAAGGGAAGGCTAAAGGTGAGGGATGTAATGTTGAAACAGCAGATTGTTGACGATGAGCTTTGTCCTTTTGGCTGGGACGAAGCAGAAACTGTGCAACACTGCTCTAAACTGCTATCGCACTAAACAGGTTCTGCACAGACTGGGCGTTCAGCTAACAAATGCTTATGAACTGGAAGAGATCTACACTGGTGCGAAAGATATGACAGCAAGAAACAAAAGAGATGCATGAGATCTAACTCGTAACAAATCCATAGGGTTTCAATGATATTGACATTCCCACGCGGTTGTTGCTCGACAGTGTCTCGACATGGTCAAGCTGTGAGCTTACAGAGCAAAGAAGAAAGAAAAGGAAGCGATCAGTGTCTGGGTTGCTGATTGGTAGACCTGATTTCCTCTTCTCTGTTTTGATGTTGCATCCCCCCATCCCTCATGTATCTCTCTCTACTTTCTACTTTGTAATAGCATGTAAAACCTAAGACGGACTCAGCTTTTAATGAAAAATTTAGGTACCTTCTGACCTCTGATAAAAAAAAATCAAATGAAAATAGTTTCTATCAGAACATATATACATGATGTAAAGGAAAACTTAAGTGACCAGTACCTGGAAGTTTCCTGCTGATTCTGTGTCAGAATTTGGTGCTGAACCGGGTTCCGGTGCAATACCCTCACTTGTTTGCTTGTGAAACTTCTGGTTTCTGCTTCGGTACACCCCCCTCTCGAAACTCAAACACAACAACGGCTGTGATCTTTTCGTACCCCTTCATAACGAACGTTCATGATGGTTTTATCCTAATTAATTTTTTCATTAACTCGTATTAAGCCCAGTAGGAAAGCCGTATGGCCCAATTGGGTGTGTAAGCGTCTGTACACGTTCGTGGTTCATCAGCGACGAGTGCCGGCCGGCCGGCCGTCACGAGCAATGGTGACCGTAGCCGGCAGGAGCGACGGTGAGTCGAAGACCGGTGCTAGCTGGCATGGGCGCGGTGGTCGCAAGCAAGCCCGACTGCCTGAGTAGGAGGTCGCCCTCATGGTGCTGCAGGCTGAGGAGTGAGGAGGGCGGCAGCCCACTGCACTGTTGACATGGATGTGGTCCTCGCTGTCGAGAGCCTTTACGATAGCATGCCATGAAGTGCAAGTGAGTAGATGCAGATCAGCACGTGCGCGTACAACTCGTCTCCGAAGTAGGCCGCGACGCGCTCCGGCGACGAATCGAACCGTGACGCCAGCTCCGCGACCTCCTGGGCTGCAGCATATCCAGCGCCTCCGAAAGCTGGTCCACGGCCACCACGTCCACACGCATCTGAGCAGCAGTCTCCGGCTCTCCGCAGCCGTAGTTCACATGGTTTCCGCCGGCTCCGCCCTCACCACCTGCTCCCTATCCTCTCCGGCAGCCACCGGCAGGCCCAACCTCTACTCGGCGCGCGGCTGAATCATGCAGCTGCAGCCACTTCCCCCCGCGCGTGGCAAAGCGATCGCTAGCGGGAGGTGGGTGCGGAAAGCTCCAGTAATAGGTGGGTTTTTCAGGGTGCTGGATACGGGCTTTGGGCCAAGATAATTAAACTAAGTAATTACGAAAAATAGTTTGACTTTAGGGGGGGGGGGGGTGTACCGAAGCAGCCCCCGAAACTTCTTCCCTATGTTTTTTGCCTCCGTCAAGTTTCTAACATGATCTTCCACTGACTGGTCTGACTCAGGTTTTACTGCCCCGACTTCATGCTGATGGTGCAAACCAAGCATAAAATCTGCACGATAGAACACGAATATTAAGTTACTGCTGGAGGAAAACTACTCTGAGGCGTGTATACTTCTACGGAGAGCATGCAGTAGCAAAGTCTTCATCACAGAGTAAACATACTATATCCCAGATGCTGGTGCCTATTTGATATTCTAATAGTAGCTTATTTTTGGTCAATAGCACGAAATGATAGTACATGGCATGAAGGCTAGTTCTTTGTACAACAAAATAACATTTTGTCTTCCTACCACATATACGGATGGTGCCAGCAGAAACTCACCTGTTATCGAGCCAAACTGAGGTGCGCTTGTGCACGACCCAATCCATTGAGCATCACTGGCATGATCAAAATCCCTGAAAATACGCATGGAAGGCAAAGAGGAGTTACATATTTCATTTGTTGCCACCTGCAAGCGACAAGCAGGTGCAGCTGTGCGGTAAACTTGATCTCAATTTTAAAATACCTAGCTGAGATATCTGTTGTTGTGCAGCTCTTCAGCCCAATGTCAGAAAGAAGAAGGGATGGCTGCCAAAGCGAGAGAAGCACAGTCGAACAAATGTCATACATCTAGCATCTTACTGTTAATGCATATGTGAGTAAATTCATTGGTGGCCATAGAAATGGAAAAACTACAAAGATGCCTAGCAGAAATGCGAAACAAAGCAAAAATATTAAAACTGTAGCACTTCTGACCTGAGCAGAGAGTTTGGACTGGGTGATAAAAGGAGCAAGAACATCACTTAGATCACCTGCTTCGTGTGCATCGAATTCTTTCCCGTCCACATCCAGCTCTTGAATCTTAGATCAAAGAGTTAAAAGGTCAATTCAGGCCATTCTGAGGAAACCTAGGGATTAGATTGTAGTTGTTGGATATTTATGATCTAGGCTTCTATCCTAAGGCAACTAAAGTCAATATTTGCGGCTGCTATAGTAGCACTGCTACAGTAGGTCGGTTTTGCCCTGATCGGGGGCATGTTTGTCCAACCACGGTGTCGGTTCCCCTGGTGTCAAGTGCTAATATATAAGGGGCTTTATTATGAAAAAGGTGGATACGGCTCTCACTTTCCTTCTCATCCTAAGCTCCTAGCTACCGATCAAGCAAGCACTGAAAACACCAGGAAGAACCGTGTCACACCTGCAATAGTTCCAGAAGGAGAAGAGATTAAAGGAAGACATGGCTGGCTCTCAAGATTCAGGTAATCTGCTAACCTCCTCCTTGAGTTGTGGCTTAAGCTTGAGCTAGTTGGTCCTAGAGGACACAACAATGGTATCAGAGCCTCTAGCTCTCAAGCTTGAGCCCTCTTATGCTCAAGTTCATGCTTGTTCTACAAAGTTCATGTCAAATGTCAAGCTGTTCTTCCTGTTTTTAGCTTGATCTAATTTATTTAGCCCTCAAGTTTTAAGGAGCAAGCCCTAATGAATTCAGTTAAGGTTCTAGGGATTTTAATTGATGAAGTTATAAGGGGAATGATGCGTTTCAGTGAGTTTTAAAGAAAATCCCCAAAATTTCCGAAACCCTAGAACTTCGGATTATTAAGCTAGGGCTTCGGATTAAGTATGTTTTTTTTAAGTGGGGATTGATTCATTTCATGCAAATCCTAACGAAATCCCCAATTACCGAACCCTAAATTATGATTTTCCCCAATTCGGAGGAACCCTAACCCTAATCTTAATGAGTTAATGGAAGCGGATGATTACCTTATGGGTTTTTCGTCGCCGTCGCTGGCCACGGCGGTGTCGGAGCCACCACCTCATGTTTGCGGGTGCCCTCGGCCTCAAACCCGAGAGACCTCGCCGTCCGCTGCACCGGCCGGTGGCTGCTGCTCTCCTCGTGCGCTAGTCGTCGTTGGAGACCAGCCGCTGCGCCGGATTATGGCGCTGGTCGTCGACGCCGACGCGGGGACGCCCGCTCGCGCGCCGTCGCCACGCAAAGGGCGCCGCCCGGAACCGCTCGACAGAGCTGCGCGCTGGCCAAAGCTGCACGCAGTTCCGGCGAGAGGATCTGAACGACGCCGGCGTTTCCCTCCGGTCGCGGTGCTCGCCGCCGCCGTTTTTTCTCTGTGAGCTCGCCGTCACCATCGGGAGCAGAGGGAGAGAGAAACGGGAGAGGAACGAATGAGGTTAGGGTTTCGCGGGGACGGGCGCAGCGGCGACGCGCTGGTCTTATCCAGACGCGCGCGCTCCCGGTCGTCGGATCTGCATCCGACGTCTCACGGCGCTCTTGTGCTGTTTGATGGGCTGAGGCCCAGGAGGGGATCAGGGGGAGTAGGAGCTGGGCTGGGCTCATTTTTCAGCCCAGTTCGGCAAAGAGAAAAAAAAAATGGGCTGAATAAATTTTAAATTCCAGGGCTTATGTTTGCATAAATTACTATGCTAATTATGTTTATTATTAGTTAAGTTTTTATCTTCCATGCTTAGTTTTTTAAGTGTTATTTATTTACTATTATGATTAGTAAGTTCATCAAGTTTTGAATTATTATGATGTTTATTATCATGATTACTGTGGATAATGTTCCGCTGCGAGATAAAGATTAATGGATCCTCAAATAAAGTGTGGTTTTATGCTTTGTCATTCTGACCAAAGTTGTTTGACGGGCATTTAAACCGCAAAATTCTTTTATTAATCAGTTTCACTTCTGGCCAAAGCCGATGTGAACCGGGTTAGTGGAAGAAAAAAAAATAAAAAAAAATAATGAGGAATATTAAAGTATGGCTTTTATTTATCAATTTGGCCAAAGCTAATTGATGAATATTTGTTCACAAGATTTTGCTGTTCATTTTCATCTCTGGCCAAAGCTGTTTTGAATCTGATCAATAAAATTTGATTATGATGATGATGCTTACTAAAGCATTTAAATTTTTACTTTTGCAGCGTCTAATGTCTCTAGTATTACCGCAATGCTTAATGGCATAGAACAACTTAATGGTAGCAATTATGCTACATGGAAGGAGAAGCTTGAAATCACGATGGCCTTACTTAATATTGATTATGCTCTCCTTAATGATCCTCTTGAGGCACCTAAAGAAAACACTGAAAATTATGATAGCCTCAAGAAGGAATATGATGGTATAAAGGCTAAGTGGGACGACTCTAATCGCAAGTGCCTTATGATGATAAAGGGCTCCATTACGCAAAGTATGAGGGGAGCCCTTCCTGACTGTGAAACAGCTAAGGGGTATTTTGCGAAAATTGAGCATCAGTTTAAAGGGTCTTCTAAAGTTTATGCGACTAGTCTCATAAGAAGACTAATTGATGAGAAATATGATCCCACTGGAAGCCTTCGAGAGCATATTATGAAGAAATGCAACATGGCTGCCAAACTTAAGACTATGGAGATGGAAATTTCTAATGGTTTCCTCGTCCATCTTATTATGTCATCTTTGCCTCCTGAATTTTCTCCATTTATGATCAACTATAATGCAATGGATGTAAAATGGGAGATTGATGAAATGATGGCGCGATGTGTGCAAGAGGAAGAAAGGCTTAAGGCTGACCGAATTGAGCATATCAATCAGTTCCAGCATTCACAAAAGAAGAAGTATAAGAAATTTGTGAATGAGTACATGAAGCCTAAGCCTAAGCAGTTTAAAGGAAAAGGTCAATCTTCAAAAATCTCTCAGCAAAAGAAGCATGAAAAGGCACCTAATGCAGAAGCAAAAGACCCTGATGGTTGCCACTTTTGTGGAAAAGGTGGTCATAGGCGAAAGGATTGTTTTGGCTTCAAGAAATGGCTGAAAGATAGAGGTACTGATGTTATTACTTTCGTTGAAGAATCCCTTTATGTTAATTATGCCACCAATACTTGGTGGATTGATTCAGGTGCAACGATTCATATTGCAAATTCGTTGCAGGGATTCCATATGAGGAGGACCCTAAAAAGAGGGGAAAGAACAATTAGAGTTGCTAATGGTGTTGAAGCTGATGCTGAGGCGCTTGGAGATTTCACTCTTATGCTCCATACCGGTTTTAAGCTTCGACTAAATAATGTTCTCTATGTACCCTCGATGAAACGGAACTTAGTTTCTGTTTCATGTTTAGATGATGATAAGTATGAGTGTCACTTTGGGAATAAGCAATGTATAATTATATGTGACAATAATAATGTTGGTCTTGCCTACCGACAAGACAAGCTTTATGTAATTTCCCTCTGTGATGATATAAATAATGTGGGTTCTACCTCAAATATGAACGTCAGTACCAAACGTAAACGCGATGATAATGAGACTTCTTCGAAATTATGGCACTATCGTTTAGGCCATATTTCGAGGGGGAGAATTGAGCGTCTCATTAAAGATCAAGTTCTTCCTCCTCTTGATTTTTCCGATGCGGATGGTGATCATTGTATTGATTGCATCAAAGGAAAATATGCCAAGAAGATTAAGAAAGGTGCAAACCGAAGCACGGGAGTTTTGGAATTAATTCACACGGATATATGTGGTCCGTTTAATGTGAGATCGGTGGATGGTTTTTGTTCATTCATAACGTTCACCGATGATTTCTCCCGCTATGGATATATTTATCCTATCAAAGAAAGATCAGAGGCATTAGATAAATTCAAGGTTTTCAAAGCTGAGGTTGAAAATCAAAGTAATAAAAGGATTAAAGTTGTAAGATCTGATCGTGGTGGTGAATACTACGGCAGACATACATCTTATGGCCAAATTCCTGGACCGTTTGCGAAATTCTTACAGGAAAATGGCATTGTAGCCCAATACTCAGCACCGGGTGAACCCCAGCAAAATGGGGTGGCTGAAAGGCGGAACCGCACACTTATGGATATGGTGCGGAGTATGTTAAGCCACTCCACTCTGCCGGTGAATTTATGGATGGAGGCCCTTAAAACAGCAGCATATATTCTTAACAGGGTTCCTAGTAAATCGGTGCCCAAAACACCGTTTGAATTATGGACTGAGAGGAAGCCAACCCTGAATTATTTTCATGTATGGGGCTGTCCTGCTGAAGCAAGGATTTTTAATCCACTTATGGGAAAGTTAGACCCCAAGACAGTCAGTTGCCATTTTATTGGTTATCCTGACAAATCTAAAGCATATCGATTTTATTGTCCAAGTCAGGCAACTAAGTTTGTTGAAACAAGACACGCTGTGTTCTTGGAAAATGGTATGATGAGGGGGGGCATAACACCTCGGGAAATAATTTTGGAGGAGAAACGGGTATGTGCCCCAGCTCCAATAATTGAAGAACCTGTTTTCCCGGTGTCTGCTAACACTACGCCTCCTGATGAGAGGATTGTTATTGTTACGCCTGCTGAGACTCCTGTGACTGTCTCAGATGTCACACCTAATGATACTTCTATTGAAGATGCTCAGCACGAGATTATTAATGATGTGCCAAATAATGAACCTCTCAGAAGGTCACAACGGACTAGAAAGCCTGCTATTCCTGATGATTATCTCACTTATATGACTGAGGAAATGAGTGAGTCATTGTTGGATATTGATCCCACCTCATTTAAAGAAGCTATGCAAAGTCATTATTCGTCTGAATGGCTTGATGCTATGAAAGATGAAATGAAGTCCATGAGCACTAATGATGTATGGTACTTGGTAGAAATTCCCAAAGGAGCCAAAATAGTTGGATGCAAATGGGTCTATAAGACCAAACGTGACTCCAAGGGTGATATCGAAAGATTCAAAGCACGGCTTGTGGCAAAAGGTTTCACTCAAAGAGAAGGGATTGATTATAATGAAACATTTTCACCCGTCTCTTCTAAGGATTCATTCAGAATAATTATGGCACTTGTGGCTCATTATGATTTAGAGCTACACCAAATGGATGTCAAAACGGCATTTCTAAATGGTGACTTACGTGAAGATGTATACATGGCACAACCAGAAGGTTTTGTTGTGGAAGGAAATGAACATTTAGGATGTCATCTGAAGAAATCCATTTATGGTTTGAAGCAAGCATCAAGAGAGTGGTATCTTAAGTTTGATCAAGTAATAAGGAAGTTTGGTTTTGAGGAAAATAAAGTGGACAATTGTGTTTATGTTAAGTTCAGGGGGAGTAAGTTTATCTTCCTGATATTATATGTTGATGACATACTCTTGGCCAGCAGTGATATAAATATGCTAATGGAGACCAAGAGGTTCCTTTCCTCTAAGTTCGATATGAAGGATCTCGGTGAAGCAGCTTATGTTTTAGGAATTGAAATTCACCGAGATAGATCCAGAGGGATCTTGGGGCTATCTCAGAGAGCATATATTGAGAAGGTACTGAAAAAGTACAACTTACATAAGTCCTCAGCCTCGCCAGCTCCTATTGTTAAGGGCGATAAATTTGGGAATTTTCAATGCCCAAGAAATAATTATGAATCTGCGCAGATGAAGTCAATTCCTTATGCCTCAATTGTTGGAAGCATTATGTATGCACAAGTGTGCACTCGCCCTGATTTGGCATTTGTTACCGGGATGCTTGGCAGATATCAGTCTAATCCAGGTATGGATCACTGGAAGGCTGCTAAAAAGGTCTTGCGTTATTTGCAAGGTACTAAAGGCGTCATGCTTACTTATGAGAAATCTGATAACCTTGAGGTGGTGGGTTATTCAGATGCTGATTTTGCGGGGTGTGTTGACACTAAGAAATCCACGTCAGGTTATATTTTTACCCTCGCAAAAGGAGCTATATCGTGGAAAAGCTCTAAGCAAACTGTCACTGCATCGTCAACAATGCAGGCAGAATTTGTGGCATGTTATGAGGCTACCGGGCAGGCGGTATGGCTGAAGAATTTTATCCCGGGATTGAGAGTGGTTGACAGTATTTCCAGGCCTCTCACTCTCTACTGCGATAATCAACCCGCAGTGATCTACTCGAGTAACAACAAGTCAAGTGCTGCTGCCAAGCACATTGACATCAAGTACCATGTTGTGAAAGATAGAATCCAGGATCAGACAATAAGTGTTAAGTACATTAGTACTAAGTTGATGTTAGCGGATCCGCTCACGAAAGGCTTACCACCCAGTGTTTTTAGAGAGCATGTTGCCGGCATGGGTTTGGTTGAAAGCTTTTGATCCTGGACAAGTTGGAACCATTATGGCACTATCTCTCCAGAAAGGTTCATTTTGAGATCGAATGGGAACCATAGTCACTTGGTTCGACAGTACTTAATTGACTGTTGTAATCTATTGTCTTGGTGTACCATTTTATCAAAGGATGAATCTATAATGTGTGTAATGTTTATGTAAAGAATTATGTAAATTAAGCTAATGAATTATGTGAATTAAGTTTATGGAGCTCATAAGTTAAAGAAGTTCATTTTGATGTGAAGTGATGTACTATAGTCACTGGGTTAAATGGTACTTTTATTGGCCATTATAATGTTTTCGTCTTAGTGCATTATTTTTTTTTGAAAGTGAGCTTGTAAAGTTAAGCCTTACGATCAAGGGGGAGAATGTTGGATATTTATGATCCAGGCTTCTATCCTAAGGCAACTGAAGTCAATATTTGCGGCTGCTACAGTAGCACTGCTACAGTAGGTCGGTTTTGCCCTGATCGGGGGCATGTTTGTCCAACCACAGTGTCGGTTCCCCTGGTGTCAAGTGCTAATATATAAGGGGCTTTATTATGAAAAAGGTGGATACGGCTCTCACTTTCCTTCTCATCCTAAGCTCCTAGCTACTGATCAAGCAAGCACTGAAAACACCAGGAAGAACCGTGTCACACCTGCAATAGTTCCAGAAGGAGAAGAGATTAAAGGAAGACATGGCTGGCTCTCAAGATTCAGGTAATCTGCTAACCTCCTCCTTGAGTTGTGGCTTAAGCTTGAGCTAGTTGGTCCTAGAGGACACAACAGTAGTGACTCAGGTTTTAGGGCCCTTTCCCTTTTTATATATAGGACGAGGCTGATCACCAAATCCTAACAAAATTAACTGAATTTCTATTTGGCAGGAAATAACTAAATCAGAGACAAGGAATAGACTTATCTCACATTGTTCTATTAGTGATACTAAATATAAGTAAGCATTAATTCGCAGAAAGAACAAGTAGTCACAAATCGGGAAAAGTACAAAAAACAAGAAAAGTGCTGTAATACCAGCAATTGTGCCATGATTGCTCAATGCTGCAAGTAAATCCAACATGAGAAATCCAACGAAGTTAAGAGAAGTGTTTACCCTGGGACGATGTTGATGGAATACTGATTGCCCTTGAGGATAAAGTGCTTCTGCCATATCCTTCTCACTGATTAGCAGCATAGCCAGACAGCTGCGACGTAGCGGAAAAGAAGACATTAAAGGCTGATGGTATTAAGAAAACAATTGGGCCCAATCAATCACCGCATCCTTTCTTGAATCATCCAAATACATAAGTGCTTACTCCATGGACGAGAAGGTAGGCAAGGGCAAGGCAAAGCCTCACCTCGCACGAAACCGATCGATGTCGATCGTGCGGACCGCGGGCTGGAGAGCGTCGCGTCGAAGCAGAGGTGCTGGCGCCCTTGCGCCGACGCCGGTCGCTGCCGACGCCACGTCCACGCAGATGTTGGCGACGAGCCACTCGCGGAGGCGGAGCAGCTCTTCGCCTCCGTGCCCACCAGGCGGAGGGGGAGGCGACCTCGCTAGCCACTCCAACAGGCGGGGAGGCGGCGCAGCGACGCGGGGGCGGAGGCCGGCTTGCAGGTCACCGCCTCCGTGGCCATGGGACGCGAGAGCAGGCTGGGACGCGGCGCAGCGAGGGGGAGGCGGAGGCGAGCTCGCGCCGACGCCGCGCGCGGGCGCGAGGGACTCCGCGTACCCGTTGGCGACCAACCACTCGAACACCTCGGCCATCGGGCGGCGAGGAAGCGGCGCGGCGAGGCGGAGGCCGGCTCGCAGGTCACCGCCTCCGTGTCCATCCGACGCAAGGAGAGTGGGTGGGGAAACGACGCAGCGAGGGGGAAGCAGAGGCGGAGGCGGAGGCCAGCTCGCGCCGACGACGGATGCTGCCCACGCCAGGTCCACATGGCCGTCGGCGAGGAGCCTCTCGAGCACCTCGAGGAGGGATCCTCGGAGCTCGCCGCCGCCGTGCGCACCGGGCACGAAGACAGGACGCGCGGGTGCTCCGTAGCGAAGCCGCAGAGGCGAGCTCGCCCCGAGGGCGCCCAAGGCGCCTGGCGCGCCACCACTCCCTGACGCCATCGCCGGCGGTGCGCGAGCAGCCCGCACCCGCGTCTCCTTCCCGCCCGGGGGCTTCTAGAACCTTCCTGCGTTTTGGGGGAATTTTTTTGTTTTCGAGAAGAAAAGTTTGTTAGGAGGCTGGGCTGGGCTGGGCAGGAAAGGAATAGAGCTGCATCGGTTTTTTCGAGGGAGAAATAAGGAGCCTAGGTTTCTTGTTACGCGGAGGTAACGCCGCTCCGCGCCAACCCTAATGGGCCCGGCCCATTTTCTGCCGCGGACAAGCGTGTGATTTCAGACTTTCCTGTTTTACTCGTTTTTTTTAAGTAGTTTCACTCGTTCTTTCAAAGTTAACGTTTTAGTTTTCTTTTTTTAAAGCATCACATATATATTAGGTCAGCATGCCGCCTAAACCCTTACTAGTCTCTTTCGGTACCCTAACAAGGAAAATAGTGGGTCTGGAACCTGCCGCCTTTCTTATCAAATAGTTACATCGTCGTACCAATTATAATTGGATTTATCATTATAACAGGCCCTAGCTATTTCATGTGCCACTTGATTTGCTTCCCTCGAACAATGCTTGAATTTGACGCGGCCTATCAAAGTAGTCAAATCAACGCAGTCCGCCATTATAGCAGCTGACACTGTACACCATGATTCTTGCTCATTGCATGCTAACGTTTTAGTTTAGTTCCGTGCAACGCTATGTACTTCATTTATTTTGAAAACTGGGATCTGACCGAAGTTTAAGTAATCCATATATAGAAAATAGGCAAATGAAATGTGGTGTATCTTTGTCATTTTCCTAAAGTACACGTTATTCGCACAAATATGTTTCAGTTTAAAATAAAATGTACACGGAAATTATGCGCGTCCACGAGTACATTCCATTCCGTACTCGGTTTCAAGTTTCATCGATTGTAACATCTCAACTTTGAATCGATGTTCAGAAGTTGTTTACATGAATTTTGTCAAAATTCTCGATTGACCTTTTGAAACATCCTTTGGCGAGGATGTTTAATATCGACATCTCGCACAACTTTTGTCTTGTATTTTTTTCGTTTTGATGGTCATATACGAAACCGATCTTGAATTGTAGGTTTGAAGGTGTTTACACTCAGTTCATTGTACGTGTCTTCTCCTACGTATGTCGTGGATGCTCGCTCGCTTATTTCATCTTTTGAGTGAACCCTAATGAACAAAATATGGGATTAACCGATTTGGAAACCCAAGCGAAAGTTATCTGGATTTGAACGTATTTAAAATTCCGGTGAACGAGAATCTGAATTTGAACGGAAAACCCCATGAACAGAATCCGGATTGGTACTACTTGAAAAAACTAGGTGAATGGGATCTGGTTCTAAACTATTTGGAATGTCGTGTGAACTAACGATTTGAAGATACCGATGAACAGAGTCTGGGTTTGAAATATTTATCGGTGAATGAGATCTTGTTCTGAATGGATTTGAAAAACAATGTTAACTGAATATGGGTTTGAACAATTTGGACAACACAGTGAAGAAAATGCAGATTTGAACGATTTGGATAACCCGACGAACAAAAATTAGGTTTGACTAGATTTGTAAAACCCATTGAACGGAAGTTGGGTTTGAACGAGTTTGAAAAACTAGATGAACGAAATCTAGATTTGAATGATTTGGAAAACAGGTTGAACGGAATTTGGGTTTGAACGATTTTTCAAAATGAACATTTATTTATTTGACCTTTTTTTAAATATGAACATTTATTTACTTGAACATTCTTTAAATATGAACATTTATATTATTTGAATAATTTTCAAATACGAACATTTATGTTATCAAAGATTTTAGAAAATAGCATTCATTATATTTGAACGGGTTTTTAATATGCACATATATTTAAAAACACGCTAACCATATCAGAATTTTCAACGATTAAGACAATAGGGTGAATGAATTCTGGGTTTGAACAATTTGAAAAACACAGTGAACAAAATCTAGGTTTTGAACAATTTGAAAAACAGGGTGAACGAATCCTGGGTTTGGATGAATCCGGTGAACCTAGGCCAAACCGCCCGGTTGGGGGGCAATCGGGGGCTCCGGTGGAAAGAAAAGCACATGTGGGCCACACCTGTCGGAGCATCAGCCACCTTTCCCCACTCCGTCCCCGCCTTCCCGCGCCACCTCGCGTCGCCGCCGGCCGCACCCGCCCTTCCCCCATCGCCCTCAAACCTGTAGAAAGACCACCACACCACCAGCCTTCGCCGCCGGCACCTCCTCGGCGTCCTCCGCCTTGATTCAGCCGCAAGGTGTTTGGCGTTTTTCCTGCTCGGCCATGGACTTTGAAGACTAAGAGATGCTCGCCGAGCTGCTTAAGAAGAGGCTGTCGTCGAGGTCGAGGACGAAAAGCATCGGATGGTAATCGCCGCTCTTGCCGGCCTCATGGTCCAGCAGGCGCAGCCGGGTCGCCGGAAAGCGAGGCAGAGGATGGAGGCCTATTGCATGCTCTACACCGATGATACGTCCCAAACGTATCTATAATTTCTTATGTTCCATGCTTATATTAAACCAATTGCCTACATGTTTTATATACATTTTATATAGTTTTATGCATTTTCTGGGACTAACCTATTAACAAGATGCCACAGTGCCAGTTCCCTGTTTTCTGCTGTTTTTTGTTTCAGAAATCCACTTAAGGAAATATTCTCGGAATTGGACAATTTTTATACCGAAGACCTTATTTTTCCCGACACGTTCCAGAAGTCCGAAGAAGAGACGAAGAAGGGCACCGAGGCGCCGCCATCAGGTGGTGGCGCGGCTCCCCCCTCTGCCGCGCCAGCACCTGAGGGTGGGCCCTCGGGCCTCCACCGCCTTCGCCCTTTCGCCTACTTAAACCCCCCGAAAACCTAAGACATAAGACCCGAACACTTTTTCCAGAAACCTTACGGAGCCGCCGCCGTCGTCAACCCTAGTTCGGGAGGGTTCAGAACCTCTTCCCGGCACCCTGCCGGAGAGGGGGATCATCACCGGAGGGCTCTACATCACCATGCCCGCCTCCGGACTGATGCGTGAGTAGGTCATCCTTGGACTACGGGTCCATAGCAGTAGCTAGATGGTTGTCTTCTCCTATTGTGCCATCATGTTTAGATCTTGTGAGTTGCCTATCATTATCAAGATCATCTTTATGTAATGCTACATGTTGTGTTTGCTGGGATCCGATGGATATTGAATACTATGCCATTTGCTTCATGATATATCATGTTGTGTGTTGTTTATGATCTTGCATGCTCTTCGTTGCTAGTAGATGCTCTGGCCAAGTAGATGCTTGTGACTACAAGAGGGGGTATTTATGCTCGATAGTGGGTTCATGTCTCTATTTAATCTAGGGGAGTGACAGCAACCTCTAAGATTGTAGATGTACTGTTGCTACTAGGGATAAAACAGTAGTACTTTGTCTAAGGATAATGCTATTACTTACATTACACACTTTGCCTAATGCAATAATCTGTTGCTTGCAACTTAATACTGAAAGGGGTGCGGACGCTAACCGGAAGGTGGATTATTAGTTATAGATGCGGTTGGAACGGTCTATGTATATTGTTGTAATGCCCAAATGAATCTCACACTAGACATCATGTCATTAGTATATGCATCACTATGCAGCTCTTTATTCTGTCAATTGCCCAGCTGTAATTTGTTTAGCCGCATGTATGCTATTATTATTATTTATAGAGAGACACCACTAGTGAACTGTGGACCCCGGTCCTTTTCTTTACACTGATAATACAACCAACTGCAAACTGTTACTTTCATTCTCTCTCTGCAAACATCATCTTCCACACCATACGTTTAATCCTTGTTACAGCAAGCCGGTGAGATTGACAACCTCACTGTTGAGTTGGAGCAAAGTTTATTGATTGTGTTGTGCAGATTCCACCTCCACGCGCAAGCACTTTGCTGGCGCTGGGAGACCTTCGTCGTGTTCTTCAACATCCTACTGGTTCGATAACCTTGGTTTCATAACTGTGGGAAACTTGCTACTACGCTCATCATACCTTCCTCTTGGGGTTTTCCAACTCCTCACACCTGTGAGCATCAAGCACTTTTTCTGGCGCCGTTGCCGGGGAGGTGAAGACACTTCGGTTTAGCAGATTTCTATCTCCTCTTCGACGCCACTTTTCTGGCGTCGTTGCATTAGAGATCAAGACACATCTGCAAAAGGAGTCTCTCACTTCTCAATCTCTTTACTTTGTTTTTGTCTTGCTTAGTTAAATTTTATTTCCTATTTTGTTTGCTTTTAAATATAAAAAACACAAAAAAATATAGTTACTTGAATTAAATTGTTTATTTCGGTTTAGTTATTATGTCTACTTGTTTATTTGCTATCAATGGCTTATCTCTATGAAACTAGATCTTGTTGGCAAGGTTGCTCCACGGAAAATGAACGAAGATATTATAGGAATTACCGTTTGTCACAAAAAGGGATGTACTTATGGAAATTGTTAAATCAACTAGAGGAATATGCTAGAAATTTATGCTATCTATTTGGCAAAACTTTTTGCTTTAATGAATCTGATTGTCATAGGAAGTCTAAACACTTTCCTTTCCAATGTTCTTGTAATGAAAATGAAACCTTAGCTTCTTATGTTAAAGGTTACTATAATGGTTATGAGGTAGAAAGGATGGAAGAATTTATTATCTTTAAGGGTGCACTTGAAATTAGTTCTTACCTTGAGCATAAGATTGATGCCCCTTATAAATCTGAAAGTCTTGCTATACTTAAATATTGTTTTGATAACTATAAGAATGAAAACTCTTATATTACTGAACATGTCAAGAGGATTTTTCCTCATACAGAAGAAACCGTTGTCTTGCAGGAACCTATAGAAGAAGAAATTGCTGAATCTGAAAGCTCATTAGATGAAAAAGAGGAGGAGAGTGAAGAACAAAAGGAGGATCTACCTCCTAAAGATAGTAACTCTTTAACTCTTACATTATTTGATTGCCCTCCATGTGTGTCTAAGGAGGAAGTGTGCTATATTGTTAAATATCATGAATCTATTGAAATATCTACTTTTGATATATTTGAAAAAAGCATGTTCCTTGACTCAAATAAAATGGAAATAACAGAAATTAAAAATGTGGTCCCTAATGTTATATATGATAATGCTTTAGATGATGGTCCTATGCTTATCAATAATCCTCTATGTATAGAAGTTATTACTTATTTATGTGAGGATAAAAATGATATAATTGCTGCTTGTGATGGTACTCTTACTCATGAGAGTCCTACTTTGTTCTTGAATTCTCCTAATTACTCCATGGAGGAGAAATTTGCTTATGTTGAGAGATACTTATGTGGTTTGCAATTGTCTCTAGTTCCAAATCTTTGTTGCAACCATGATCTTATACTTGATATTGATCTCAGTAACTATTTTGAAAGAGGAAAGCATGCTAATGAATTCCAAAATAAATTTAATGATCCTCTTTATGTGCCTATATTATCTAAGTTGAATGATTTTTGCGGTTATATGGTTGAATTTATTTCTACTACTGAAAATTATTATGAGAGAGGAGAATATGGTTGTAGAAGTTTCCATGGTACTAAAACACCTCTCTATATGCTGAAAGTTTTTAAGTTACTCTTGTTTTATCTTACTATGATTGTCACTTTGTTCTTTGTGAATTTATTTGTGTACAATATTACTATGCATAGGAAGTGGGCTAGCTAGACTTAAATGTGTTTTAAATTTGCTTCTTGATGCTCCTTTTGCTTCATTTTCTATCTTCATGAGAGCATCATTAGAACTATCAAGCCTAGCTAAAAGGCATTAAAGAAAGCGCTTTTGGGAGGCAACCCATTATCTTTTATTTTCAGCTTTAGTCAAGGAACATGCCTACCTCTGTAGCAATTCCTTTATATCTTTATTTTATTGCATAGTTGTGCCAAGTTAAGTCTCTAGTAGAAAGTTGATTCTAGATTTGGATTTCTGCGCAGGAACAGTTTTTCTGATGTTCACCGTTAAATTCATAACTCTTTACAGAAACGTCGTAAAAATTTGATATTTGCTGAGCATGATCCTCAGATATGTACGCAACTTTCATTAGTTTTGAGTTTTCTGATTTGAGTAAGTTAAGTGTCTCGAAAAAATTCGTCTTTACGGACTGTTCTGTTTTTAACAGATTCTGTCATTTATTTTGCATTGGCTCTTTTGCTGTTTTTGAATGGATCTTTTTGTTCCACAAAATTCCAGTAGCTGTAGATAATGTCCAGTACCATGATAATGATTGTCTTCATACAGAATATGAGAATTTTTGATTATTTACTAACCCTCTAATGAAGTTTACTTTGAGTTTGGTGTGTAGGAAGTTTTCAATGATCAAGAGAGAGGATGATATGATGTGATCAAGAAGATGAAATAGCCTAAGCTTGGGGATGCCCCCGTGGGTCACCCAAGTATACTTCAAAAAGACTCAAGCGTCAAAGCTTGGGGATGCCCAAGGCATCCCCTTCTTGATCAACAATTTATCAGGTTATCTCTAGTGAAACTATATTTTAATTCCGCCACATCTTATGTGCTTTACTTGGAGCGTCTGTTTGTCTTTAGTTTTGCTTTTGTTATTTTCATTCTCTGAATAAAATGGATCCTAGCATTCTTGTGTGGGAGAGAGACACGCTCCGCTTTTTCATTTGAATACTCGTATTTTTCACTTATATTTGTTGAGTATTCTTCTATAGCTACTTCAATACTTTCAGCTCTTATTTTTCATGCACCTCTTATTCAGAGCTGTTAGTTCTCATATGTTATACTCTCTTACTTCATTGTTAAATACTTGGAGAGTTTATGTTTCAAATAAGTTGATTGGTGTTTGTTAAGAACAGAAAATGTTAAATGTGGTAGATGGTACTCATGGAGTGATTTTCACAGTGACTTGTTCATTTGCCACAGTCCCTCATGGAGTGATTTTCATTATGCCTTGTAAGATCATATTTCTAGTTGGAATCTTTTTGCTTGTGAGTTCTAAAGCTGCGGTTTTCATGGCACTTCTGAAGGGAATATGCCCTAGAGGCACTTAATAAAGATAGTTTATTGGTTATATTCCAATTGTTCATTATATGTTTTATACCATGCTATAACTGTATTAAGCGGAAACATTAATACACGTGTGGTAGATAAACAACCAGGTCCCTAGTTGCCTCTGCTAAGACTAGTTTCATTGCGCGATTGATGATCGAGGTTTCCCGATCATGAGACATGGCGTCTGTCGGCAATGGAGTCATATCGTTAGGTGGAACGATGTGATGGACTTACCCATAATTTGTAGGACGTAGTCATTACGCCTTTGACCGTGAGACCAACTCTTATTGTTATTCCTGGAAGATACTTTGATCGCACCAAACGTCATATCTTATAAAGTGTGACAATAACGGTGATACTTTTGGGTATCGGAAAGGGGTAGTTGAGACGAGGGGTCAAGAGCGGGATTTGTCAGTCCGTATAGCCGGATGGATACTCTATGGCCCACTCGGTGAGATTATGTCAAATGAGTTTGCAAACATGTGACTAGGTCACCAGCTGACATAATATCACAGACGAGTAGAAGATAGTGTTGTCGGTAACGAGATCATGCTAGGTATGGAGATATCTATGAACGATGCTCGGACACACTAAGTATCGCTATGACAAAAGGTTTAAGACTCGACGTCCAGGTTTGATAGATGAAAGTCATTCGTTATATCACAGGGGTTAATTCATGGGGTCCAGGCCTACGAGTTGATCATTGATCAGAGAGGAGTCTCGATCATGTCTGTTATTATATCGAACCGCTAGGGTAACACACTTAAGGGGTTTCGACAAGACAACCGGAAAGGAAAGAGATCACCGGGAACGTCCCGGGAATGGTCCGATGGAGATCGGGCAGCGACGAAATAGTTTTCGGAGCTAGAATAAATTATATATAATATGTTTGATATTAATTAGTGTAATTAATATTTAAATATGATTTTATATATTTATTTTCGAATTTTTAAAGGCAGATTTCCCTAAATGGGCCTTCTAGTGGAAAGAAGGCCCATGAGGGGGGAAGCTTCCCCCCAAGGGAGGAGGGCTGGTTCGGCCGGCCTAGGTGGGCCACAAGGGGCCCACCTAGGGCCGGCGCACCTTGCAAGGGTCGTGGCTGGTGTGGGATAGTCCCACACCGCCCGACTGGCAAGGTTGGCAGCCTCCTTGCCCCTTTATATAGAGGGGCACCCCTGGCCTTTTAATTAAACCAATTAATTCCCGAATTCTCTCTCGATAACGTGATTCCCTTTGTCGGAGTTGCGCCGAGGAGGATGAGGGGATCTCTCCACCATAGCCCGCTGCCGCGCTGCTGGTGTTCCGGTCCAAGTCTTCCGCTGCTCGTCCTGGACTGGAGCTTCGGAGGCCGTCGTCTCCACCGTATGTGTGTAACACCCTGCGAGGTGCTGCGCTAGCGGTACTCGGAGGCCTACTTCCTCCACCCGACCTCGAGGTCATCTTCATCGTCTTCGTCGCGCCGAGTTCTTCGCGACCTAGAGGTCGGCTACGTCGTCTTCGTCGTCAACGCTTGTGCGGGAGCGTAATCCCCGCTTTTCGGTCTACAAGGGTATGTATTCCGATATCCGCCGTACTTCTATATCTGCATAGTGTAGATCTTGGCTAGTTTAAGGATATCGTTGGTAGGAAATTTTTTGTTTTCTGCTTGCGATCCCATTCAGTGGTATCAGAGCCGATCTATCGTAGATATAGCTGTACGCTGTTAGAACCCGTGTTCTGCACGGGGGCACCGTTCCTGTTATTTGCTACCCTCTAGCGTGCACTTGTGATTCCAGCGGCATCGAGTTGATGAAGCGGCCCGGACCGACTTTACGCGTACGCTTACGCGAGACTGGTTCCACTACTGACATACGGCTTGTACCGTATCTGTGGCTGGCGGGTGTCAGTTTCTCTCTCTTTAGTTGGTCTTGCATTTTCAATGGAGGGCCCGAAAGGGATGCTTAAACATGCAATTATTGGATCGTTGTTGTGGTCATAAGGTTCGTAGGTATGAAGCGGTTCTATTTACGACAGCCCCAAGCCACGTAAAATATGCAAAAGATAAAGTAGAAGCGTCTAACTTTATTTTGCAGGGGCAATGTGATATGGTCAAGGTAGGTTTATTAAATTGTTTATGAACTGCGGGCGCCAAGAAGACCATGGCGCAATGGACTATATCACATCGCATTACATTTGATGTTTTGTGTGCATCTTATATTGTGTGATTATATATATATTAGTATATATTAGTTACGCGGCGGTAGTTGTATATAAGATGATCCCTTCAAAAATACCACTAGTGTTCTTCCTCCAACGAGCACCACCAAGAAAGTTCTACGTTATGAGGCAGGCCGTGACGATCGGGTGTCAGACATATCGTCGTTCGCATACGGTGGGTGTAAGCCATGTTGCACAAGCGTTACGTGGAGGTTATTGTGGCGAGCCTAGCATATGCAGATATGGCCTCGGAACACGGAGGCCGAAAGGTCGAGCATGAGTCACAGAGTTGTTGTGATTGACAATTGTCTACCCTTGAAGTTGTGCTGCCGGCTCTGACGATGAGGGGTTGTGCAATGGATGGGGGTCGTGTAATCGCTTAAACGACCAGGAGGGATGTTCGTTTGAGTGGGAGTTCGGATAGTTATTTTCTAAAATACTAGAACTCAAAATATAATGAACAAAGTCTGTTTTGCAAACCTTTGTGGATATTAACCAATGTAATAGCATCTTTTAAAATTAGGCGCATTCCTGCGATTGAGAAACTTAAAAGGGTTGGGTCCAAACTTCATAGTTTTATACTTTAGCTTGAGGATACTCCTTGTTTAAACCGTTAGCTCTTTGTGATACAATAACCGCTAGGAGATAAACCCGGAGATTCCGCTAACAAAAGATAATTTGGATTATCAGATTTTGTGCGGATGATATCATCATAGTCCAGTGTATGCTATGATCTCTGCCATAGAGAACCAACGGTGGGTACGAGTTATTAGATCGCGAACATTTGAGATGGTCGCTAAACTCGGGGTACCCCTAAAGTTGGGTTGATGAAGTTTATCAGTACGTTGACTGATTGTCTTCTCAACCAAGATGGAAGAGAATACACACATTGAAGGAGCACGTGGCAGTCATACTTGATGACATATGGTCATACTTGATGAACATTGAGACGCCTCGCTCAGCTCGATCACTGGATGACAGACGTCGTTGCCAAGTGCAAATGCTATGTCATAGACTATGTCATGCAAGGGGAATCGTTCACCTTCATGGTTCTTGATTACGTTGGAAGTATCAAGAAGATGAAACAGATCGCCAGAAGTCATCAATGATGATGGTGTATATATGATATACATGTGAATGTTTTAGCTAAGCAAGTACTCGCAGTAGTGACTAAGTTTTGATACTAGTCATGTTTTATGAAAACCAGGTTTACTGCTTGAGTGGCTTGAAAGGATGAGGCGACATTGCGTGTTGATAATGGCAGACAAATTGTTGTGATGGCCATAGACACTCTCCCTCTAGATCTACCATTTGAATAAATTCTTTATAATCGCCTGTTAGTATGATCGTTATAAGTGTGTCTCCTCTAGCGAGACAATTGTTCATATATATTAGTGACAAATTCGTTGTCATATATTTATGAAGTAATGATCATATGCCGAATTGAATTTAGATGGTAGAAGCTCCCACATTCATAATATTAATGCCAAAGGATACAAACTTAATAAAGACACCACATATGTGTGGCACTACCGTTTAATTCATGTCAATGTTATAGTCAATGAATTAGCTCCATACCGGATGGATCTACAAGTCCTTAGATTTGATCTTTTGACGATGGCAAAATAACTAAGACACCGTTTTCGGAAAACGGGCATATAACTTATTGATAGTCATGCATATAGATGTATGTGGTTCAATGAAGTAATTGACGGGTAGTGGAGACCTTTATTTCGTGAACTTCGCTGAACGTTTTGAGTATGACTTGTTGAGAATCATGCATATGGGTGTATGAGAATCAATGAAGTACTTTAACGTAAAGTGGAAGTGTTTATTTCATAGACTTCATGAATATTCCGAGTAGATATATGAATATCCACTCAGGGAATGTTGGCCTGAAAATTTTGATTCGATCAAACAAGTTCAGAATGAAGTAGGAAATAAACTTAACAAGAAAATCAAATTCCCGCGATACAGATCGAGGAAATGAAGATTTGAGTTATAATGTTGGCATATCATTGGAAGACTTGTGAGAAGAGTTCCACAAATTACGTCGCATGGAACACCATAGTGTTATGGTATGTTAGGACGTCGTAATCGCACCCTATCGGATAGTGTGTGGTAAATAAATCTCTTACCGAATTATTGTGATCATTAGAGTCGTATGGTAGAAACGTAACACTCACGTTAGATAATAGGGAAACCATTTAAATCCATGGAGACAATACCATATTAGTGATGGCATGGCTTTTAGCCTAGATTGTCGTTTCAGCAATTTAGTGTTTTGATGTGATCAAACCTAAAATGGATTAATCTTTGTAGTGTACCTAAAGAGTTAGTTGGGTACATGTCTCACGACATAGGCAAAATCGTTGCCGGGATATACCTTGCGAAAGAAATAGTTTCTTGTCCAAGGGTATAAGTGAGAAAGAAAGTAGAGCAAGACAAAGTTGATGAACTTTCTCTCCAGACATCAGAGTGGCGCAACTGAAAGTGTTTTCGGTGTCATGCTCCATAGCTTGAAAGAAGCTGATGATACAAGATCATGATGTTCTGAGCTCATACTAAGAACGTAGGCATACGAGGTTGTGTTCCACACTATGTGTTACGACAATCTTGTTATGAAGGTCATGTTAATGGAATATGACAGACCTACGAACTACGAAGAAGAAATGGTAGACCTAAGTCCGAGAAATGGCTATGAGTCATATATGATCCGAAATAAAATCCATGTACGATTACCAGGTATTGACTTGGGAGATCTTCTTAATGGCATCTAGGATGTTAATAGAATATGGAATTTTATGAGAGAGTAGACATTGATAAGGATCGATTTGTCGTGAATCAGTTCCGACAAATTCAAAAGTTGACCACAATGAGATTTTGTCTCAAGTGGCGAAGCCTAAATCTATTCTGGGTCGTTTAGCAATTACTACAATTTCGAATGAGAAATTGATAGATGGATAAGGAAACCATGTTTCTTAATAGTGTCATTAAGAAAGAGTTGTAATCAGTACAATAATGGTTTGATGATCCTAAGGATGCTAAACATGTATGCAAACTTCAGTTGTCCATTCATGGGCTGAAGCAAGCATATCGGAGCTGGAATCTTCACTTTGATAATGTGATCAAAGGATTTTGGAGTTGTCCAAAATAGTTGAAGAGACTTGCATTTGCAAAGATTTGAGTGGGAGCTAAGTAGCTTTTCTTGATCTTATATGCGGAAGGCATATTTGAGTGGGAGCTAAGTAGCTTTCCTTGATCTTATATGCGGAAGGCATATTTGAGTGGGAGCTAGGTGTCATTGTGATTTTGTATGTAACGACATATTGAATGACACAAATCCTCTAGTAGAGTGTAAAGGATTATTTAAGTGATTAAATTTTCTATGAAAGAAGTTAGGAGTATTAGGCATCCGATTTATAATTGTATAGATCGTAAGGGGCTTAATAACATTAGGTCGGAATATTTCCTAAGTTAAGATTCTGAAGTGTTTCAGAATAGAACAAGCGAAGAAGATTGTTCTTGCTTGTATGACTAGGTGAAATATTAAGTTTATCTTGGCATTTTCAGTGATAGCAAATGATGTTCGACATTCTCTATGTATCAGACATAGATGCTATCAGATTGAAAGCTCGACTTAGTGTGACCCAAGTTCTTGGTTGAAGAACGGGTTCTAGAGTGATCCTTGTGTGGATCAATGAACAAACATTAAGTATATTTTTCAGTGTCTGTGAGAACTGAAGATATGTTTTCTGGTAAAGGGAAAGAGTGAAAGACAACTTGCCGTAAAGAGGTTACGATGATGCAAGTTATTACACTGGCCCATTCAACTAGAAATCTCATATAGGAGATGTCCTTTATTTTGAAGAAAGACATGGTTAGTTTGCAAAGTCGCATATGAATGCACTGTTGCATAATCTACATAGGTATAGAAATATATGCCAACTTCAGAAGTTGCAAGTGTGATTGGACTGAGCAGTTTTCCGAGCGTATGTGGTCCCCTTAATAGATCTCTTAGATTTTTAAGGCCCATGCTACGCGAATGTTCGAGTCTCACTCCATCCACTAGGATATATTTCACCGTCATCGTAAGATACGGGATGATGTCAAACTAGGTGACATAGAAGTGTTGCAAAGCATATATAGGTCTCAATGTGTGAGATCTGTTGACTGTATTCCTCTTCCACGAGACAAGCATGCACCAAGATGCTATGGGTGTTGAGCTTTTACCAAGTTGTAAACTAGATTAAGTGTTACTCTAGTGCAAGTGGGAGACTGAAGGGAATATGCCCTAGAGGCACTTAATAAAGATAGTTTATTGGTTATATTCCAATTGTTCATTATATGTTTTATACCATGCTATAACTGTATTAAGCGGAAACATTAATACACGTGTGGTAGATAAACAACCAGGTCCCTAGTTGCCTCTGCTAAGACTAGTTTCATTGCGCGATTGATGATCGAGGTTTCCCGATCATGAGACATGGCGTCTGTCGGCAATGGAGTCATATCGTTAGGTGGAACGATGTGATGGACTTACCCATAATTTGTAGGACGTAGTCATTACGCCTTTGACCGTGAGACCAACTCTTATTGTTATTCCTGGAAGATACTTTGATCGCACCAAACGTCATATCTTATAAAGTGTGACAATAACGGTGATACTTTTGGGTATCGGAAAGGGGTAGTTGAGACGAGGGGTCAAGAGCGGGATTTGTCAGTCCGTATAGCCGGATGGATACTCTAGGGCCCACTCGGTGAGATTATGTCAAATGAGTTTGCAAACATGTGACTAGGTCACCAGCTGACATAATATCACAGACGAGTAGAAGATAGTGTTGTCGGTAACGAGATCATGCTAGGTATGGAGATATCTATGAACGATGCTCGGACACACTAAGTATCGCTATGACAAAAGGTTTAAGACTCGACGTCCAGGTTTGATAGATGAAAGTCATTCGTTATATCATAGGGGTTAATTCATGGGGTCCAGGCCTACGAGTTGATCATTGATCAGAGAGGAGTCTCGATCATGTCTGTTATTATATCGAACCGCTAGGGTAACACACTTAAGGGGTTTCGACAAGACAACCGGAAAGGAAAGAGATCACCGGGAACGTCCCGGGAATGGTCCGATGGAGATCGGGCAGCGACGAAATAGTTTTCGGAGCTAGAATAAATTATATATAATATGTTTGATATTAATTAGTGTAATTAATATTTAAATATGATTTTATATATTTATTTTCGAATTTTTAAAGGCAGATTTCCCTAAATGGGCCTTCTAGTGGAAAGAAGGCCCATGAGGGGGGGAAGCTTCCCCCCAAGGGAGGAGGGCTGGTTCGGCCGGCCTAGGTGGGCCACAAGGGGCCCACCTAGGGCCGGCGCACCTTGCAAGGGTCGTGGATGGTGTGGGATAGTCCCACACCGCCCGACTGGCAAGGTTGGCAGCCTCCTTGCCCCTTTATATAGATGGGCACCCCTGGCCTTTTAATTAAACCAATTAATTCCCGAATTCTCTCTCGATAACGTGATTCCCTTTGTCGGAGTTGCGCCGAGGAGGATGAGGGGATCTCTCCACCATAGCCCGCTGCCGCGCTGCTGGTGTTCCGGTCCAAGTCTTCCGCTGCTCGTCCTGGACTGGAGCTTCGGAGGCCGTCGTCTCCACCGTATGTGTGTAACACCCTGCGAGGTGCTGCGCTAGCGGTACTCGGAGGCCTACTTCCTCCACCCGACCTCGAGGTCATCTTCATCGTCTTCGTCGCGCCGAGTTCTTCGCGACCTAGAGGTCAGCTACGTCGTCTTCGTCGTCAACGCTTGTGCGGGAGCGTAATCCCCGCTTTTCGGTCTACAAGGGTATGTATTCCGATATCCGCCGTACTTCTATATCTGCATAGTGTAGATCTTGGCTAGTTTAAGGATATCGTTGGTAGGAAAAATTTTGTTTTCTGCTTGCGATCCCCTTCAACTTCCACCACCATATTTGCTAGCCTCTTCGATACTTTGCATTGCCCTTTCTCACATTGAGAGTTGGTGCATACTTCGCGGGTACATCCAAAACTCGTGGGAGATCTTCGTCATGTTCTCCTACACGTAAGCCAAATATCTTCCTCAAAACATCCACCATACCTACCTACTACAGCATTTCCATAGCTGTTGCGAGATATATTGCCATGCAACTTTCATCTTACATTACATGACTTGTTGTCATTTATCATTTATATATTGCTTTGCATGATTCTATATAGCTGATGTGTGGTTTTACCCATGTTACGCTAGATCATTGCATATCCTGCTACACTGGCAGAGGCACCATTTCATACACCATGTTTTATCCCTTATGAGATCATTATATCAAAAGTGTGTTGTCATGATAGAATGTTTGCCACTAAAAGTGAAAAGAGCCATGGAGGCCATCGAAAAGAGAAACAGAAAAATACAAAAAAAATGGAAAAAGAAAAAAAGAAAGAGAAAGAATAAAAGGGGGGCAACATTACTACTCTTTATCCACACTTGTGCTCCTGTTATAGCACCTGTAATATTCATAATCATCATTTGTGCTCATGTTTAGGACCTTTACTCCATATGTGAGAGTTTTCATGTTTTACTTGTATAACTATGTGGGGAACTTTACACTATAGAACTTGGCTTGTATATTGCAATGATGAGCCTCCTCAAAAGTGCTCTAGGTCTTCATGAGCAAGCAAGTTAGATGCACTCCCACTAGTTCCATTGGAGAGCTTTCATACACTTATAGCTCTATGTGCATCCGTTGTGTGGCAATCACTACTCCTTGCATAGCTTCGATTATAAGACTTCCTCTTGTCTAATGACCACTTTCAGCTGTGTGAGACTTTCTTCCGTTGGCCTTCCAAACCCCCATTATTATTATTTTAGCCACAACATCCTGGTGCCAGAAACCAACGCTGAACACTTGCTTGTCTTTGAGTGAACAAATAGAGAGATGATTTTCTACGTGCATATTGTTATTGCTTGACTTGATCCTTTCACAAAGTTGTCATAAGTGTTTGATCCATTAGATGATTATATTGTTGTTCTTGAAGTTCAAATCATCTTTAATATCTACTATGCACGGGTGATTGTTCTCTAGTACTAATTCATTGAAAGTTTTGCTTTGTTCTTCCTACTTGTTTATTCATTACTCATTTGATATCAATATAAACTACAACTTTTATTCATTTGATCTCAGTTTACATGCATTACATTATTATTTGATCATGATTGTGTGAAAGCATGTCATTTCAGAAATTATTCTTGTTATCGTTTTACCTACTCGAGGACGAGTAGAACTAAGGTTGGGGATGCTTGATACGTCCTAAACGTATCTATAATTTCTTATGTTCCATGCTTATATTATACCAATTGCCTACATGTTTTATATACATTTTATATAGTTTTATGCATTTTCTGGGACTAACCTATTAACAAGATGCCACAGTGCCAGTTCCCTGTTTTCTGCTGTTTTTGGTTTTAGAAATCCACTTAAGGAAATATTCTCGGAATTGGACAATTTTTATACCGAAGACCTTATTTTTTCCGACACGTTCCAGAAGTCCGAAGAAGAGACGAAGAAGGGCACCGAGGCGCCGCCATCAGGTGGTGGCGCGGCTCCCCCCTCTGCCGCGCCAGCACCTGAGGGTGGGCCCTCGGGCCTCCACCGCCTTCGCCCTTTCGCCTACTTAAACCCCCCCGAAAACCTAAGACATAAGACCCGAACACTTTTTCCAGAAACCTTACGGAGCCGCCGCCGTCGTCAACCCTAGTTCGGGAGGGTTCAGAACCTCTTCCCGGCACCTTGTCGGAGAGGGGGATCATCACCGGAGGGCTCTACATCACCATGCCCGCCTCCGGACTGATGCGTGAGTAGTTCATCCTTGGACTACGGGTGCATAGCAGTAGCTAGATGGTTGTCTTCTCCTATTGTGCCATCATGTTTAGATCTTGTGAGCTGCCTATCATGATCAAGATCATCTTTATGTAATGCTACATGTTGTGTTTGCTGGGATCCGATGGATATTGAATACTATGCCATTTGCTTCATGATATATCATGTTGTGTGTTGTTTATGATCTTGCATGCTCTCCGTTGCTAGTAGATGCTTTGGCCAAGTAGATGCTTGTGACTCCAAGAGGCGGTATTTATGCTCGATAGTGGGTTCATGTCTCTATTTAATCTGGGGGAGTGACAGCAACCTCTAAGATTGTAGATGTACTGTTGCTACTAGGGATAAAACAGTAGTACTTTGTCTAAGGATAATGCTATTACTTACATTACACACTTTGCCTAATGCAATAATCTGTTGCTTGCAACTTAATACTGAAAGGGGTGCGGACGCTAACCGGAAGGTGGATTATTAGTCATAGATGCGGTTGGAACGGTCTATGTATATTGTTGTAATGCCCAAATGAATCTCACACTAGACATCATGTCATTAGTATATGCATCATTATGCAGCTCTTTATTCTATCAATTGCCCAGCTGTAATTTGTTTACCCGCATGTATGCTATTATTATTATTTATGGAGAGACACCACTAGTGAACTGTTTACCCCGGTCCTTTTCTTTACACTGATAATACAACCAACTGCAAACTGTTACTTTCATTCTCTGCAAACATCATCTTCCACACCATACGTTTAATCCTTGTTACAGCAAGCCGGTGAGATTGACAACCTCACTGTTGAGTTGGAGCAAAGTTTATTGATTGTGTTGTGCAGATTCCACCTCCACGCGCAAGCACTTTTCTGGCGCTGGGAGACCTTCGCCGTGTTCTTCAACCTCCCACTGGTTCGATAACCTTGGTTTCATAACTGAGGGAAACTTGCTACTACGCTCATCATACCTTCCTCTTGGGGTTTTCTAACTCCTAACACCCGTGAGCATCAACCGACTACTTTGCTGATGATCCAATCCATGGCGAGGAGACATTTCGGCGTCGTTTTAGGATGAAACAGAAGGTATTCCTCGGCATTGTTCATGCTATTCGGGAGTTCGACTCCTACTTGAAGTGCAAGAGAGATTGCACCAGCATAGTTGGATTCACCTCTCTTCAGAAGTGCACGGTGGCGGTGAGGATGCTTGCATATGGTGCTCCCGGTGATGCCCAAGACGATTATGTGCGCATGTTCGAGTCCACCGCCATTGAAACTCTGAACAAGTTCTGCAGGGCAGTAGTGAAGGTGTTCGGGTCGAAGTACCTGCGAACACCAACTGCAGAAGACACTGCCCGAATCCTAGCCACCAATGCAGCAAAGAGGATTTCCTGGTATGCTTGAAGCATCGACTGGATGCATTGGTTATGGAAGAACTGCCCTTTCGAGTGGCAGGGGATGTACAAAGGCCACAAAGGAGCTTGCATTGTGGTACTTGAGGTAGTTGCTATACATGACCTCTGGATTTGACACTCGTTCTTTGGAATGTCAGGATCTCACAACGACATCAATATTATGCAGTGCTCCCCCGTCTTTGCCAAGCTTGTTGAAGGTCACGCTCCTCCGGTGGACTACGAGATCAATGGGCACCATTACACGAAGGGCTACTACTTGACTGATGGCATCTATCCAAGATGGTCATTTGTGAAGACCATTTCAAACCCGGTGCCTAGAAGTGTCAAAGCTTGGTTTGCCAAGTTCCAGGAGGCTTGCAGGAGGATGTCGAGTGGGCATTTGGTGCGATGCAGTCTCGATTTGCCGTTGTCCGGTACCCCGCTCTGACTTGGTCGAAGGTTCACATATGGGAGGTGATGAACTGTTGTGTTATCTGATACGTCTCAAATGTATCTATAATTTATTTTGTTCCATGCTTATATTATACCAATTGCTACATGTTTTATGTACACTTTATATAATTTTTATGCATTTTCTAGGACTAACCTATTAACAAGATGCCACAGTGCCAGTTCCTGTTTTTCTGCTGTTTTTGGTTTCAGAAAAGTTGTTAAAGAAATATTTTCGGAATTGCACGAAACAAAAGTCAAAGTCCCTATTTTTCCCGGAAGGATCCAGAACACCGAAGAGGAGATGGAGGGGGCCACAGGCCAGCCACACCTGGTGGCGGCGCGGCTCCCCCCTCTGCCGCGCCATGATGTCTACGCACGCTTCTATTCTCGTAGACAGTGTTGGGCCTCCAAGAGCAGAGGTTTGTAGGACAGCAGCAAGTTTCCCTTAAGTGAATCACCCAAGGTATATCGAACTCAGGGAGGTAGAGGTCAAAGATATCCCTCTCAAGCAACCCTGCAATTAAGATACAAGAAGTCTCTTGTGTCCCCAACACACCCAATACACTTGTCAGATGTATAGGTGCACTAGTTCGGCGAAGAGATAGTGAAATACAAGTAATATGGATGATTATAAGTAGTAATTGCAATCTGTAATAAAAATGGCAGCAAGCAAACATGTAGCAGAACTTGTTGGAAACGGTGTTTTGATGCTTAGAAACAAGGCCTAGGGATCATACTTTCACCAGTGGACATTCTCAACAATGACATCAAAGCTGAATAATAAATACTACTCTCAAACACTCTCATGTTGGATGATAAACACCATTCACTGTGTAGGGCTACAAGAGCACCCTCAAAGTCAGAGTAAACTAACACCAACAATGTCATAAAGGAATCACACACGGTGCACACACTGTCACCGTTACAACCGTGAATAACCCCGGAGTTCATATTAAAGTAACCTCTAGAGTGCATAATAGATAAAGAGTAGCATCACATATTCAACTAGATTACAAAGCTCATGATCACATAAAGATCACATGGGAGAGAGAGATAAACCACATAGCTACGGTAGAGCCCGCAGCCCCAGGGGAGAACTACTCACTCCTCATCATAGGAGTCAGCAACGGCGATGGAGATGGCGGTGGAGTCGATGGAGATGCCTCCGGGGGCAATTCCCCGTCCCGGCAGGGTGCCGGAACAGAGACTTCTGTCCCCCGAATTAGGGTTTTTGCTGGCGGCGGCGCAGCGGAACTCTTCTCTGAAAAAAGGACTCTGTCGGTAGGGTTATTTTGTCGGGGGGTATATGTAGGCGAAAGGACGAAGGCGGCGGGGCCTCGAGGGCCCCACACCCCGTGCTCGCGCGCCCAGGGGGGACCCGTGCCGGGAGGGGGTGTGGGCCCCTCGGGGTCCTCCTCCGTGTCCTCTTCGGTGTTCTGGAACCTCCCGGGGATTATAAGCACTTTGACGTTTCGTTTGTCCAATTCCGAGAATATTTCCTTAACAACTTTTCTGAAACCAAAAACAGCAGAAAACAGGCAACTGGCACTATGGCATCTTGTTAATAGGTTAGTCTCAGAAAATGCATAAAATGATATAAAAATGTATATAAAACATGTAACAAGTGGCATAATATAAGCATGGAACATAAGAAATTATAGATACGTTTGAGACGTATCAAGCATCCCCAAGCTTAGTTCTACTCATCCCGGTAAAACGATAACAAGAATAATTTCTGAAGTGACATGCTTCACACAATCTTGATCAAATAATAATGTAATGCATATAAGTTAAGATCAAATGAATAAAAGCTGTAGTTTATATTGATATTAAATGAGTAATGAATAAACAAGTAGGCATAACAAAGCAAAACTTTCAATGAATCAGTAATAGAGAACAATCAACCGTGCAAAGTAGATATTAAAGATGATTTAAGCTTCAAGCACAACAATATAATCATCTAATGAATCAAACAATCATGACAACTTTGTGAAAGGATCAAGTCAAGTGATAGCAATATGCACATAGAAGATCATTTCTCTATTTGTTCACACAAAAACAAGTCCCGGCACCAGGATGTTGTGGCTAAGAGAATAATAATGGGGGTTTGGAAGGCCAACGGAAGAAAGTCTCACAAAGCTGAAAATGATCATTAGACAAGAGGAAGTCTTATAATCGAAGCTATGCAAGGAGTAGTGATTGCCACACAACGGATGCACATAGAGCTATAAGTGTATGAAAGCTCTCCAATGGAACTAGTGGGGGTGCATCTAACTTGTTTGCTCATGAAGACCTAGAGCACTTTTGAGGAGGCTCATCATTGGAATATACAAGCCAAATTCTATAGTGTAAAGTTCCCCACATAGTTATGCAAGTAAAACATGAAAACTCTCTCATATGGAGTATAGGTGCTAAACATGAGCACAAATGATGACTATGAATAATATGGGTGCTATAACATGAGCACAAGTGTGGATAAAGAGTAGTAATGTTGCCCCCTTTTTTATTCTTTCTATCTTTTTTTCTCTTTTTTTTTGTATTTTTCTGTTTCTCTTTTCGATGGCCTCCATGGCTCTTTTCACTTTAAGGGGCAAACATCCTAATATGACCACACACTTTTGATACAAGGATCTCATGAGGGATAAAACATGGTGTATGAAACGGTGCCTCTGCCAGTGTAGCAGGATATGCAATGATCTTGCGTAACATGGGTAAAACCACACATTAGTTGTAAAGAATCATGCAAAGAAATATATAAATGATGAATGACAACAAGTCATGTAATGTAAGATGAAAGTTGCATGGCAATATATCTCGGAACAGCTATGGAAATACTGTCGTAGGTAGGTATGGTGGATGTTTTGAGGAAGATATTTGGCTTATGTGTAGGAGAACATGATGAAGATCTCCCACGAGTTTTGGATGTACCCGCGAAGTATGCACCAACTCTCAATGTGAGAAAGGGTAATGCAAAGTACCGAAGAGGCTAGCAAATGTGGAGGTGGAAGTGACATGAAAACCGCAGCTTTAGAACTCACAAGTAAAAGGATTCCAAATAGAAATATGATCTTACAAGGCATAATGAAAATCACTCCACGAGGGACTGTGGCAAATGAACAAGTCACTGTTGGGACCCCGACCGTAGCGCATAACACAAAGTCATTACGGTTGCTTTTAACATTAGAAGTCATATATCATTATGCTATCAACTGGATATTTAAGTGTGGCACAGCTTCAAGTTTTCTAGACCAACCATTAATCATTCCACCTTACTAAACCATCATGTTTACCATTAAGCATATTAATATCTCAAAGCAACATCAATGATTCAAGTGACACAATTTAATGATCTACAAGATTATGCATCATTTTGTTATACCATCTACCACATTTAGCATTTTCTGTTCTTAACCAAACACCAATCAACTTATTTAAACAAAAACTCTCCAAGTATTTAACAATGAAGCAAGAGAGTATAACATATGAGAACTAACAGCTCTGAACAAGAGGTGCATGAAAAACAAGAGCTGAAAGTATTGCAGTAGCTAGAGAAGAATACTCAACAAATATAAGTGAAGAATAGGAGTATTCAAAAGAAAAAGCGGAGCGTGTCTCTCTCCCACACAACAATGCTAGGATCCATTTTATTCAGAAAACAAAAATAACAATAGCAAAAATAAAAACAAACAGACGCTCCAAGTAAAGCACATAAGATGTGGCGGAATTAAAATATAGTTTTACTAGAGATAACCTGATAAGTTGTTGATAAAGAAGGGGATGCCTTGGGCATCCCCAAGCTTTGACGCTTGAGTCTTCTTGAAATATGCTTGGATGACCCACGGGGGCATCCCAAGCTTAGGCTATTTCATCTTCTTGATCACATCATATCATCCTCTCTCTTGATCCTTGAAAACTTCCTCCACACCAAACTCAAAGTAAACTTCATTAGAGGGTTAGTGCATAATAAAAAATTCTCATATTCTGCATGGAGACAATCATTATCATGGTACTGGACATTAGCTACAGCCACTGAAATTTTATGGAACAAAAAGATCCATTCAAAAACAGCAAAAGAAACAATGCAAAATAAATGGCAGAATATGTGAAAAACAGAACAGTCCGTAAAGACGAATTTTTTCAAGGCACTTAACTTACTCAAATCAGAAAACTCAAAACTAATGAAAGTTGCGTACATATCTGAGGATCATGCTCAGAAAATATCAGATTTGTTCAATTTTTCTGCAGAGAGTTATGAATTAAACGGTGGACAGCAGAAAACAGTTTCAGCACAGCAATCCAAATCTAGCATCAACTTTCTACTAGAGGCTTAACTTGACACAGCAATGCAATAAAGTAAAGATACAAAGGAATTGCTACAGAGGTAGACATCTTCCTTGACTCGATAAAATAAAATAACAGAAATAAAAACGTGGGTTGTCTCCCATAAGTGTTTTTCTTTAAAGCCTTTTAGCTAGGCAAGGAGATTTTTATGATGCTCTCATAAAAATGAGAGTTGAAAAACAAAAGAGAGCATCAAGAGGTAAAACATCAAACACATTTAAGTCTAACCCACTTCCTATGCAAAGTAATCTTGTAAAGAAACAAGTCATGAAAGCACAAAGCAACAAACATAAGAAAGCAAAACAAGTGCAACTTCAAAAATTTCAACATAAAGAGAGGTGTTTTAGTACCATGAAAACCTCTACAACCATATTCTCCTCTCTCATAGTAGTTGCAAGTAGTACAAATAAATTCAACCATATAACCACAAGAATCATTCAACTTAGATAATATAGGCACATAAAGAGGATCATTAAATTTATTTTGAAATTCATTAGCATGCTTCCCTCTTTCAAAATAATTATTAAGATCAATATCAAGTTTAAGATCATGGTTGCAACAAAGATTTGGAACTAGAAACAATTGCAAACCACGTAAGTATTTTTTAACATAAGCAAATTTCCCCTCCATGGTGTAACTAGGAGAATTCAAGAACAAAGTAGGACTCTCATGAGTAAGAGTACCATCACAAGCAGCAATTATATCATTTTTATCCTCACATAAATAAGTAATAACTTCTAAACATAGAGGATTATCAATGAGCATAGGACCATCATCTAAAGCATTATCATATAGCATATTTAAGCAATACTCATCATTATCATCAATAAGTTCACTTGTAGCATCATGAATAAAATTTACAACATAACTATCACATAAAACATTCTTATCATGAGCCACATGCATAAAAGAATTAATACTCCCCACGTAAGCATAGTCATTCTTATTAATTGTAGTGGGAGCAAATTTAAAAAAATAGCTATCATTATTATTCTCATCACCATAATCATCAAATATAGGAGGCATATCATATTCAACATAAACCATATCCTCAATAGTAGGTGGACTGAAAATATCACAATGATTATAATTATCATATATTGGAGGCAAAGTATCATCAAAGAAAATTTTCTCCTCAAGGCTTGGGGGACTAAAAATAACACATTCATCAACAATGGCTTCCCCAAGCTTAGACTTTTCCATAGCATTAGCAATAATGGTGTTCAAAGAATTCATACTAATAACATTGCTACTAGCATGCAAATAAAGTTCCATAGGCTTTTTAATTTTCTCTTCAAAAGTATCATGTCCTAATGCAATATAAATTTCATAGAGATCTCTAATTGTTTTGTTGTTTTCCATTTAGCCTAACTAGTGAAATAAAACAAGAAACAAAAAGTAATAACTGCAGAATCTAAAGGAGATACCTTCCAACGCTTACCTCCCCGGCAACGGCGCCAGAAAATAGCTTGATGTCTACGCACGCTTCCATTCTCGTAGACAGTGTTGGGCCTCCAAGAGCAGAGGTTTGTAGGACAGCAGCAAGTTTCCCTTAAGTGAATCACCCAAGGTATATCGAACTCAGGGAGGTAGAGGTCAAAGATATCCCTCTCAAGCAACCCTGCAATTAAGATACAAGAAGTCTCTTGTGTCCCCAACACACCCAATACACTTGTCAGATGTATAGGTGCACTAGTTCGGCGAAGAGATAGTGAAATACAAGTAATATGGATGATTATAAGTAGTAATTGCAATCTGTAATAAAAATGGCAGCAAGCAAACATGTAGCAGAACTTGTTGGAAACGGTGTTTTGATGCTTAGAAACAAGGCCTAGGGATCATACTTTCACCAGTGGACATTCTCAACAATGACATCAAAGCTGAATAATAAATACTACTCTCAAACACTCTCATGTTGGATGATAAACACCATTCACTGTGTAGGGCTACACGAGCACCCTCAAAGTCAGAGTAAACTAACACCAACAATGTCATAAAGGAATCACACACGGTGCACACACTGTCACCGTTACAACCGTGAATAACCCCGGAGTTCATATTAAAGTAACCTCTAGAGTGCATAATAGATAAAGAGTAGCATCACATATTCAACTAGATTACAAAGCTCATGATCACATAAAGATCACATGGGAGAGAGATATAAACCACACAGCTACGGTAGAGCCCGCAGCCCCGGGGGAGAACTACTCACTCCTCATCATAGGAGTCAGCAACGGCGATGGAGATGGCGGTGGAGTCGATGGAGATGGCTCCGGGGGCAATTCCCCGTCCCGGCAGGGTGCCGGAACAGAGACTTCTGTCCCCCGAATTAGGGTTTTTGGTGGCGGCGGCGCAGCGGAACTCTTCTCTGGAAAAGGACTCCGTCGGTAGGGTTATTTTGTCGGGGGGTATATGTAGGCGAAAGGGCGAAGGCGGCGGGGCCTCGAGAGGCCCACACCCCGTGCTCGCGCGGCCAGGGGGGACCCACGCCGGGAGGGGGTGTGGGCCCCTCGGGGTCCTCCTCCATGTCCTATTCGGTGTTCTGGAACCTCCCGGGGATTATAAGCACTTTGACGTTTCGTTTGCCCAATTCCGAGAATATTTCCTTAACAACTTTTCTGAAACCAAAAACAGCAGAAAACAGGCAACTGGCACTATGGCATCTTGTTAATAGGTTAGTCCCAGAAAATGCATAAAATGATATAAAAGTGTATATAAAACATGTAACAAGTGGCATAATATATGCATGGAACATAAGAAATTATAGATACGTTTGAGACGTATCATGCCACCACATGGTGTGGGGCCCACGGGCACCCACCGACGTTGCCCTTTCGCCTATTTAATCCCCCCGACGGAAAACCCCTAAGTACCCGAGCACTTTTCCACGAAACATCCCGTAGCTGCCGCCGTCATCAACCCTAGTTCGGGAGGGTTCTGAAGCTCTTCCCGGCACCCTGCCAGAGAGGGGAATCATCACTGGAGGGCTCTACATCACCATGCCCGCCTCCGGACTGATGCGTGAGTAGTTCATCCTTGGACTATGGGTCCATAGCAGTAGCTAGATGATTGTCTTCTCCACTTGTGCTATCATGTTTAGATCTTGTGAGCTTCCTATCATGATCAAGATCATCTTATTGTAATGCTACATGTTGTGTTTGCTGGGATCCGATGCATATTGAGTACTATATCATTTGCTTCATAATATATTATGTGTGTGTTATTTATGATCTTGCATGCTCTCCGTTACTAGTAGATGCTCTGGCCAAGTAGATTCTTTTGACTCCAAGAGGGGGTACTTATGCTCGATAGTGGGTTCATGTCTCCATTTAATCTTGGGGAGTGACAGCAATCTCTAAGGTTGTGGATGTACTGTTGCTACTAGGGATAAAACAGTAATGCTTTGTCTAAGGATAATTGTGTTACTTACATTACACACTTTGCCTAATGCAATAATCTGTTTCTTGCAACTTAATACTGAATGGGGTGCGGATGCTAACCGGAAGGTGGATTATTAGTCATAGATGCGGTTGGAACGATCTATGTATATTGTTATAATGCCCAAATGAATCTCACACTAGACACCAGGACAAGTATATGCATCATTATGCAGTTCTTTATTTTGTCAATTGTCCAGCTGTAATTTGTTTACCCACATGTATGCTATTATTTATTATGGAGAGACACCATAGGTGAACTGTGGACCCCGGTCCATTCTTTTACATTGATAATACAACCTACTGCAAACACTGCTCTCTTTCATTCTCTGCAAACAAACATCATTTTTCACACTATACGTTTAATCCTTTGTTACAGCAATCCGGTGAGATTGACAACCTCACTGTTAAGTTGGGGCAAAGTATCTTGGTTGTGTTGTGTGCAGGTTCCAGGTCAAGCGTCAGGACATCTCTGCAACAGCTCTTTTCTGGCGCCGTTGACACCTTCAGAAGTGTCTTCATTTCCTACTGGTTCGATGACCTTGGTTTCATAACTGAGGGAAACTTGCTGCTGCACTCATCATACCTTCCTCTTGGGGTTTCCCAACAACACCATCGCGTGCATCAAGCTCTTTTCTGGCGCCGTTGCCGGGGAGAAGGAGCACTTCTGCAAGGGGAGTCTCTCACTTCCAGTCTTTTTATTTTGTTATTGTCTTGCTTAGTTTATTTTTATTACTGTCTGGATTGCTTTTTATTATCAAAAACACAAAAAAATTAGTTACTTGCATTTTTATATTTCGGTTTTTACTTTATTTTTGCTAAAATGAGTACTCCTGAGAATACTAAGTTGTGTGACTTTACTAGCACAAATAATAATGATTTCATATGCACTCCTATTGCTCCACCCGCCACTAAGGCAGACTTTTATGAAATTAAACCTGCTTTGTTAAATCTTGTTATGAAAGAGCAATGTTTTGGTGTTAGTAATGATGATGATGCTGCCCATCTTAATAATTTTGTTGAACTTTGTGAAATGCAAAAATATAAGGATATTGATGGGGATATTATTAAACTGAAATTGTTTCCTTTCTCTTCAATAGGAAGAGCTAAAGAATGGTTGCTATCATTGCCTAGAAATAGTATTAATTCATGGACTAAATGCAAAGATGCTTTCATTGGAAAATATTATCCTCCTGCTAAGATTATTTCTTTAAGAAGTAGCATTATGAACTTTAAGCAATTTGATAATTAACATGTTGCTCGGGCATGGGAAGAATGAAATCTTTGGTTAAAAATTGCCCTACCCATGGACTGACTGCTTGGATGATCATCCAAACCTTTTATGCAGGACTGAACTTTTCTTCAAGAAACTTGTTGGATTCGGCTGCAGGAGGCACTTTTATGTCCATCACCTTGGGGCTGCAACGAAATTTCTAGATGATATGATGATTAATTATTCTAAATGGCATACTGAAAGGACTCCTCAAGGTAAGAAGGTAAATTCTGTTGAAGAAACCTCCTCTTTGAGTGATAAGATTGATGTTATTATGTCTATGCTTGTGAATGGTAAATATCATGTTGATCCAAATAATGTTCCCTTAGCTTCATTAGTTGCACAAGAAGAGCATGTTGATGTGAACTTCTTGAAAAAATAGTAATTTTAACAACAATGCTTATAGGAACAATTATGGTAACAACAACTACAGGCCTTATCCTTCTAATAGTGGTAATGGTTATGGTAATTCTTATAGCAATAATAGAAATGTATCCTCTGAACTTGAAACCATGCTTAAGGATTTTATCACTACACATACTGCTTTCAATAAAACTGTGGAGGAAAAGCTTGGCAAAATTGATACTCTTACTTCTAAAGTTGATAACCTTGCTCTTGATGTTGATCTCTTGAAATTAAAAGTTATGCCTAATGATGTTAAAGAGAATAAAACTTTTGCTAAAATCAATGTCATTCAAGTAAGAACTGATGACAATGTTAGGATGTTGGCTGAGTTGCATGCTAGATGGGAAAGACAAGATGAACTAGCTAGAAAGGATAATATAGTTAGAGTTTGCACTATTATTACTACTGAAAATAATGTTACTTCGCATGCTAGTAAACTCCTACTATTAATGGTAACATAATTGGTGTTGGCAATGTTTCCTCTACTTCCAAACGTTTAAAATTGCCTAAAACTGCTGAAACTGTTCTTGATAAAAGTGCTGAAATTTCTAAGAACATAGGAGATAATGGTCCCATTTCTTTTTATAATAATAACTTCGATTTTGATGATTGTAATAACTCTGAAGTTATTAAGTTCTTGCAAAAGGTATCTACTAGTCCTAATGCTAGTACCATAAATATGGCCTTCACAACACATATCACAAATGCTCTTATTAAAGCTAGGGAAGAGAAATTAAAACTTGAACCTTCTATCCCTATGAAGTTAGATGATGGTTGGGAGCCCATCATTAAAATAAAGGTGAATGAATTTGATTGCAACCGCTTTATGTGCAAGTATCTCTGTTATGCCTAAGAAACTTTATGATATGTTTGATTTGCCACCTTTGGAACATTGCTATTTGGATGTTTTTCTTGTTGATAATGCTATGAAGAAACCTTTGGGGAGAGCTGATGATGTTCTTAATATGGTTAACAATAACCTTGTCCCCGTTGATTTTATTGTTTTGGATATTGAATGCAATTCCTCTTATCCTATTGTTTTGGGAAGACCTTTTCTTAGAACCGTGGGTGCTATTATTGATATAAAAGAAGGAAATATTAGATACCAATTCCCACTCAAGAAAGGTATGGAACACTTCCTAGAAAAAGAATGAAGCTACCTTTTGATTCTATTATTAGAACAAACTATTCTGTTGATGCTTCTTCTGTTGGAAACACTTGAGTTTTACTTTCTGTGCCTAGCTGAAAGGCGTTAAAGAAAAACGCTTATGTGAGACAACCCACTTTTTATTTCTGTTATTTTTCTTTTATTTGAGTCAAGGATCATACTTACCTCCGTAGTAACTCCTTTGTATCTTTATTTTATCACATTGTTGTGTCAAGTAAAGGCTCTAGTAGGAAGTTGATGCTAGATTTGGATTTCTGCACAGGAACAGTTTTCTGCTGTCCACCGTTTAATTCGTAAGAATTCACAGGAAAATCAAAATGACCTGAGATTTTTTGTGCATGATCCTCAGATATGTATGCAACTTGCATTAGTTTTAAGTTTTCTGATCCGAGCAAGTTAAGTGCCTCGACAAAATTCGTCTTTACGGACTATTCTGTTTTTGACAGATTCTGCCATTTATTTTGCATTGCCTCTTTTACTGTTTTTCAGTGAATCTTTTTGCTCCACAAAATAGCAGTGGTTGTAGCTAATGTCCAGTAGCATTGGTGATGATTGTGTCCATGCATAATATGAGAATTTTTCATTATGCACTAATCCTCTAATGAAGTTTACTTTGAGTTTGGTGCGGAGGAAGTTTTCAAGGATCAAGAGAGAGGATGATATGATGTTATAAAAAAGATGAAAAATCCTAAGCTTGGGGATGCCCCTGCGGGTCACCCAAGCATATTTCAAAAAGACTCAAGCGTCTAAGCTTGGGGATGCCAAAGTCATCCCCTTCTTTCACATCTTATGTGCTTTACTTGAAGCGTCTGTTTGCTTTTATTTATGCTTTGTTATTTTCATTTTCTGAATAAACTGGATCCTAACATTCTTGTATGTTTATGGCGAAAGCTGAAAGCCTCAGCACTTATCTTTTATGTTTATGGCGAAAGCTGAAAGCCGCAACACTTATTGTTTTATGTTTATGGCGAAAGCTGAAAGCCGCAGCGGTTAGGAAATACTCTCTTGTTTCATTGTTAAATACTTAGAGAGTTTATGTTTAAATAAGTTGATTGGTGTTTGGTTTGAAACAGAAAATGCTACATGTGGTAGATGGTATAATGAAAAGATATACATGTTCATATAGATCATTATCTTGCATGTTGTGGTGCTTGGAAATTGTTTTGAGCTCTCAAGTAGATCATGTTTAAGCTCTTGCATCATGTAGTTAAAAACCTATTGGTGAAGAACTACCGTAGAGCTTGTTGAAATTTGGTTTGCATGTTTGGTATCTCTAAGGTCTAGATATTTTCTAGTAAAAGTGTTTGAACAACAAGGAAGACAATATAGAGTTCTATAATGCTTGCAATATGTTTTTATGTAAGTCTTGTTGTGCCAGTTGTCATCTTGTGTTTGCTTCAAACAACCTTGCTAGCCAAAACCTTGTATAGAGAGGAATTCTTCTCATGCATCCAAAACCTTGAGCCAAAACCCATGCCATTTGTGTTCACCATACCTACCTACTACGTGGTATTTTCTGTCATTCCAAGTAAATACTTCATGTGCTACCTTTATTCAAAACTTATTATCCCTTATTTGTGTCAATGTTTATTAGCTCATGAGGAAGTATGTGGTGTTTTCGATATCAACCTTGTTATTTGCTTTTAGACAGACTTTCACCAATGGACTAGTGGCACATCCACTTATCCAATAATTTTGCAAAAAGAGCTGGCAAATGGGGTGCCCAGTCCCAATTAATTACAACTTTAATCGCTTAATTCTCTTCACATTTTTGCCCTGATCCAATCATTCAAGCAATAATACCAGTTTCTAAAACTGTATGTGTAAACAAAAGAGAACAAGAGGGATATATCGTCCTTCAATGGGAGCCGCTCTTGAAAGTCTGGTTGACAAGGGGGGTAGAAGTGCCCACTAACATTCATTGACAACAACAAACACCACTCAAAAACTTACTTTTATGCTCTCTATATGATTTCAAAAAACCTATAAAAACTAAAGCTCTAGCACATGTTTGTATCCCTGCTTCCCTCTGCGAAGGGTCTATCTTTTACTTTATGTTGAGTCAGTTTACCCACTTCTTTCTGTATTAGAAGAAAACACTTGTGTCAACTTTGTGTGCAACAATTCTTACATGCTTACTTATTGCACTTGTTATATTTCTTTGTGTTGACAACTATCTATATGATATACATGTTCAAAGTTGAAAGCCAATGCTGAAACTTAAATCTTCCTATGTGTTGCTTCAATGCTCTTTTACTTAGAAACTATTGCTTTATGAGTTAACTCTTATGCAAAAAAAAATTATGCTTGTTTGGAAGTACTATCCATGAAAAGTTTTTACTTATATGATGTAGTTGTTTACTCCTTGTCTATTTGTTAGCAAACTATAGACCATTGCCTTGAGTCACTTCATTCATAACATGAGCTTTACATTATTATATGATCAAGATTGTGTGAAAGCATGTCACTTCAGAAATTATTCTTGTTATCGTTTTACCTACTCGGGACGAGTAGAACTAAGCTTGGGGATGCTTGATACGTCTCAAACGTATCTATAATTTGTTATGTTCCATGCTTATATTATACCAATTGCTACATGTTTTATATACACTTTATATGGTTTTTATGCATTTTCTGGGACTAACCTATTAACAAGATGCCACAGTGCCAGTTCCGTGTTTTCTGCTATTTTTGGTTTCAGAAAAGTTGTTAAGAAAATATTCTCGGAATTGCACGAAACAAAAGCCAAAGTCCCTATTTTTCCCGGAATGTTCCAGAACACCGAAGAGGAGACGGAGAGGGGCCACGAGGCAGCCACACCATGTGGTGGCGCGGCTCCCTTCCTGGCCGCGCGGCCACGTGGTGTGGGCCCCTCGGGCGCCCACCTACATCGCCCTTCCGCCCATATATATCCCCCCGACGAGAAAAACCCTACCACCTGATCAGAAATCCACGAAACGTTCCGCTGCGCCGCCGCCATCGAAGACAAGTTTCGGGGGCACATAAGTCTCTGTTCCGGCACCCTGTCGGGACGGGGAATTGCCCCCGGAGCCATCTCCATCAACTCCACCGCCATCTCCATCGCCGTTGCTGACTCCTACGATGAGGAGGGAGTAGTTCTCCCCCGGGGCTGCGGGCTCTACCGGTAGCTATGTGGTTTATCTCTCTCTCCCATGGTGTGATCTTTGTGTGATCATGAGCTTTGTAATCTAGTTGAATATGTGATGTTACTCTTTATCTATTATGCACTCTAGAGGTTACTTTAATATGAATTCTGGGGTTATTCACGGTTGTGAAGGTGATAGTGTGCGCACCGTGTGTGATTCCTTTATGACGTTGTGGTGTTAGATTACTCAGACTTTGAGGGTGCTCTTGTAGCCCTACGCAGTGAATGGTGTGTATCATCCAACAAGAGAGTGTTTGAGAGTAGTATTTATTATTCAGCTTTGATGTCATTGTTGAGAGTGTCACAAGTGAAAGTATGATCCCTAGGCCTTGTTTATAAGCATTGAAACACCATTTACAACAAGTTCTGCTACATGTTTGCTTGCTGCCATTTTTATTTCAGATTGCAATTACTACTTATAATCATCCATATTACTTGTATTTCACTATCTCTTCGCCGAACTAGTGCACCTATACATCTGACAAGTGTATTGGGTGTGTTGGGGACACACGAGACTTCGTGTATCTTAATTGCAGGGCTGCTTGAGAGGGATATCTTTGACCTCTACCTCCCTGAGTTCGATAAACCTTGGGTGATTCACTTAAGGGAAACTTGTTGGTGTTCTACAAACCTCTGCTCTTGGAGGCCCAACACTGTCTACGAGAATAGAAGCGTGCGTAGACATCAATATGTCTTGTATGTTGCTACTCTTTACTAAGGAATGAATCATTTGACTCTATGTAGCAATCCTCTTTGATATCCTTTGTTAAGTAATAAAATGCCAAGTCCATGTTTAGTTTTATCACCTTCATACTTGAGGACGAGTATAGGTTAAGCTTGGGGATGTTGATGCATGTAAAATGCATACATGCACTTTGCATTGTATTACTCATATTTCATCCATATTTGCATCATATAAGGGTTATATCAATGTTTTATAATGTTTTGGGGAATATTTCATACTTTCCCTATTTATTTGGAATTAACCCTGTGCTGTCAGAAAACCCCTTTTTCTATATTTTGATGTTTCAGGGACCCAAACGACGTCCAAATGACCTAATATTCCACGGAGATCTTTTTTTTTAAGGAACAAGGCTTAGGAGCGAAGGAAGAGAAAAAATGGAAGGCCGAGGGCCAAAAGAGGTGGGCCCACGTGGCCAGATTCCTTGGCCGTGTGGGGCCCCTCATCTCAGCCCTCGAGCCTTCGATGCCGTCGATCTTCGTCTCCCTAGATTTGTCTTGACCTAAAAACGACTATAAAAATAACCCCCCGAACCCTTTCGGAGAGGAGCGCCGCAGAAACACAGAAACCACGAAACAGAGACCTGGAGCTGCAGATTGGAGGGGGAAAACTCCGGCGGGGCGCTACCGGTGTGGTCTCCACCTTCTCCAACGACTTCTCCACCGTCTCCATGATGAAGAGGGAGTAGTCCACCCCTGCACTATGGGTTTGTGGAACTAACTTATGTATCTCTCCTCTCTCTTGAGCTTCACTAATTAGTGCCATATGAGCTGCTGAACATGGTTATGGTCATATATGTAATACCTTTGTGGTGGATCTCTTAAGTTGATATATGTTATGATGATTGCCAATATTATGTCTTTGTTATGAAAGTAGATGCATATTATGTAGCCCGTTCTTGTCTATGTGTTTTGATCCAACATGTGTACGAGAGCGTGTGAGGGGGAACGCGTGCATTAGTTGGAGTAACGGGGGGTGGTTTTGTGGTAAGTTGACAGCAATACCGTGATCCACTTGGGTTTTTACCTTACTTTGTTGCCTCACTAGGGATAAAGGAAATACCATGCTACCGGGGATATGTGGGTGGCATTGCCACTATCACCATGACTAGATCTAGCATGTTCTTATTTAAACTTCATGTCATTGAACTTAAAGCTATACTCTGTTTATCTTAATTACTGAGGTGTTATGATTTAGTTCGCATCTTGGTGGAGTATAAGAGAGATTAATAACCAAAAGATCTCTATGTTAGGACGTGATGCCCATATTATTAAGAACTTGTCTTGTTGCAATCTCATATGTCAATTCCTATGTTCTATTATCTACCACTATATAAAAGAGAGAGTGCATTTGTGAAACCATGAACCCCAGTCCATTTTTAATCATAAGAAACACATTTCCAACACTTTTATTGCACTTTACATTTTCTGCCATTATTAAATCTGAAAATACAAAAATACTTTTACATCTTGCAAACACCATACAAACCACAAAAACATCATCTCATATCATTTATACCATCCTTGTTCATTTATTTACTACCATTGCATATTTATTTCAGTTTTGCATTTATTATTTCTATATCTTTTACTTACACCTTGTGCTTGACAACCACTTGGTGAGGTTGAGGGCACAAAACAATCTACTTTGTTTTGTAGGTTACATAAAGAAGGATAAGGAGACAACAACTTTTGGTTTAGGTTACATAAAGAAGGATAAGGAGACAACAACTTTTGGTTCATTTCCCCGAGAGTTCGATATTAAACCCTCGAGTCACCCTCGTGGGGAAAATTAGTCTTTTCCCTTACTATACACTTTGCACTTGGAGTCTCAACCTAACTCATATTCTTTTGTTGACGCAGGTGATCACATCATCATCGTTAAGCATCTGGAGTATCAGTTAGTCCCAGAAAATGCATAAAAATGATATAAATTGTATATAAAACATGTAGCAATTGGTATAATATAAGCATGGAACGAAAGAAAGTATAGATACGTTTGAGATGTATCACGCCACCACATGGTGTGGGGCCCATGGGCGCCCACCGACGTTGCCCTTTCGCCTATTTAGTCCCCCCGATGGAAAAACCCTAAGTACCCGAGCACTTTTTCACGAAACATCCCGTAGCCGCCGCCGTCGTCAACCCTAGTTCGGGAGGGTTCTGAAGCTCTTCCCGGCACCCTGCCGGAGAGGGGAATCATCACCGGAGGGCTCTACATCACCATGCCCGCCTCCGGACTGATGCGCGAGTAGTTCATCCTTGGATTATGGTGATGACCCTTGACGATGATGATGGCTGCAGAAAATATCTTGCTAGCACCAACACCTACGTCAAAAGAATATGGGTTAGGTTGAGACTCCAAGTGCAAAGTGTATAGTAAGGGAAAGACTAATTTTCCCCACGAGGGTGACTCGAGGGTTTAATATCGAACTCTCGGGGAAATGAACCAAAAGTTGTTGTCTCCTTATCCTTCTTTATGAAACCTACAAAACAAAGTAAATTGCTTTGTGCTCTCAACCTCACCAAGTGGTTGTCAAGCACAAGGTGTAAGTAAAAGATATTGAAATAACAAATGAAAAACAGAAATAAATATGCAATGATGATAAAAATATATGCAAGGATGGTATAAATGATAGTGGATGATATTTTTGTGTGTTTGTATGATGTTTGCAAGATATAAATGTATTTTCGGATTTTTAAATGGCAGAAAATGTAAAGTGCTAATAAAGTGTTGGAAAGGTGTTTCTTATGATTAAAAATGGAGTGGGGTTCATGGTTTCACAAATGTACTCTCTTTTATATAGTGGTAGATAATGGAACATAGGAATTGACATATGAGATTGCAACAATAGGAATTGACATATGAGATTGCAACAAGACAAGTTATTAATAATATGGGCATCACATCCTAACATAGAGATCTTTTGGTTATTAACCTCTCTTATACTCCACCAAGATGCGAACTAAATCATAACACCTCAGTAATTAAGATAAACAGAGTATAGCTTTAAGTTCTATAACATGAAGTTAGAATAAGAACATGCTTACCAGATGGCTTAACTAAGTTATTTGTGAGCTTAGTTGTGGGATTAAGGATCCATTTATCTCATTAATAGATAAATGTGATACCATTTTGCTATTTGATTGCTATGAGTTTTATTCTTTGAATTCCTGGCTACTCTTTGTTGGAAATGCTGCTGCCTTTACCGCTTGTGATTTCTAAATGGTCTCCAAACCAGTGCAGGTTGCCTTGTCCCTTTACCTGTATGCTAATTAAGCACTGGAATACCTCTGCCCCAATTGTTTCCTTTGTCCCACTGGAATCTGATCACTACTTGTTGCCTCAAAGCATTTCCATTTGTTGCCCCTTTTTATATTGATCAACCCTTAGTGTTGATCAAGAATTGTCAGGTTTTTTATAAATCAAATGTCAGCACCAAATGGTGTTGACAACATTTTAATGTTAACAAAACTTTCTTTTGTCTTGTTGTTTATTTTTTTGCAGGTTCAGGAGCTGCTGGATACAAGATCTAGAGTTTGTAGTGTAGAATCTTATATTTCAGATTTTGAATTTACTTCATTTTTGTAATCATTCAATTGTAAAGACTTGGATATTATTGTAATATGTATATATTCAGTGTTGTATTTCTATATGTAATTATTCCCATTTGGAATGTATAGGAAAAGAGATTAAATTGGCTTTTGAATTGTTTTGAATTCAAGTGATCTTGAGATATGAAATAATTTGTATTTCTTCTTAATGTACTTGTGACTTATGTAACTTGGAATTATTTGTGAATTATATACATGAGTATTGTAGTGGCGAATATGGATGATTTCTTCTGAGTCAAGAAATAAAGATGTATTTCTTTTTATTTATTTTGTGAGTTATCACTGTGTATATTTTTATGATGTTGAATTCAATGCATGAAATGGTGATGTCAACATATGGTGTATGTAGTTGGTGGTTTTGATTTATTCAAATAATTTCATGTTTAAATTTCCTTTGGATTTGAATTAAATTGAGTTCCCTCAAATTGAACTTTAGAGAAGATAAGAGTCGAAATGATTTCACCTAACTATCTCGAGACTCCTTTTTAGAGTTCGAGTGATTCAGTTTTGGAACCCCCTCTCCCGCACTCCAGGGTTTAGGTGTATCGACAACACACGACTACTTGTCAGAGATCATACCAGGGATCTTTGACGTTTGTCGGATATCGACTCCCTATCCCTTTTGCACAAAAGCGCGAAAATTATTCGGATTTTTCAAACATGCATGAATGCGAAGATGCACAATTCTAACTTCTACCCTTCTGGATCCTATAACTACGGGGTATTACAAAAATGCCGCTACTGCCTGCACTAGCAAGCTAGAGCTAGGGTTTCCCCCATTGCTCGGGAGAGGGCATTGCCAAAGAGGACCTAGATGACGCCTCCAAGGAGGTTACGGCGCCCGCAGGCATCGCCGTCATCCGCAACCGCATAGGGATTTCTCCCAGCCCTGTCGACAACCCCACAGTCCACGGAAGGTGAACATACCACCGACGAGAAGCAAGCACTTGTCACCGGCCGGGAGGCGACGACCACCTTCAGCACGCCCCGGCAGCCCGAGATGCCGCCGGCCAACTTCCTCATCCCCTCAGCCTAGAACAAGCAGCGCAACCACACCTCCAACCTCACCAGCAGCCCGTCCCCGATGGCCACTGACGCCACATCGCCATCTCCTCACGCGCGCAACGGCTGCGGCCCTCCAGCCCGAGGCCGGCCCAGATCGGGCCCGCGAGCCGCCGCAGCCGCTCGACGGCGCAACTCCACCTGCTCGCACGACCATCCCGCTGCTGCTCCACCTCCTGCGCCGCTGCTCCGGCCGTCCACCTTCCCTCCTCCATGTCGCCATCTCGAGCACGGCCACAGCGCAACGCACCGTGCGTTCTTCTTTGCGTCGACCCAGCCGGCGCCGCTCCTCCCGCTCGAAGGAAGCGGCGCCGTGGTGCGCCCACCTTGCCCCCCGCCTTTGGCGAGTCGGGCGCCGCCACCGCTGCCGGCGTTAGCGGCGGCGACGGCAGGGGAGCTCGGATTTGGGGCTGTGTGGGCTGGGGTTTTGGAGGCCTCCGGAGCCGCTCAAGCGGAGCGACCCGGGAGGCAGGGATGGGGTGGGAGAGGAGGGGAGGGGGGTGGGCGGCGGCGAGGAGGGCCTGACGGCGGCGGCGGCGGCGCGGGGTGGGGAGTCGTGGGAGGAAGAGTTAAACGCTTCTTCTTGGTCCACTAATATCTGTTGGACTTGTTGTGGATTGCTCCATACGGCCCAGGCAATATCCAGTCAGACTGAGTTGTTGAGTTGGAAATATCCACTTCTGCCTTTCGATCGCTCAAGAGGCATATTCCGGAATAATAAAATACCAAGGGACACTTTGCATTTTGTGCCGCCGTGAAGGCCACATAGCACCTCAGGCTAAGCAGCAACGATCTTTTGTGTACCGGACTGTATCATCGTTTTTGTGCTAATGCTAAGAAGCATAGCTACCATATACTGTATATGCTAAGTCATGTTACCGACAATTCTATGACTTCAACTGGATATAGGTGTATTCGAAAAAAAAGGCTACCTAATTTGATGAACTAGCAAGATAGTACAACTTTAATCAATCATCTTACTAAACCTTCTAATGTCGCAATGTGCTTCTACTTACTCCCAAACTAGCCAGGTCATAGATGGCATGACTCTGAGTTGGCGGCAATCTCAAAACAAATTTTACTAATGTTTGTACGGGGTAGTTTTTGCCGGACAAATTTTAGCTTGCAAAACATCCTCAACAAAAGTTACACAGTTAACACGTCACTAAAAAGGACCGCGATTGTGGAGATGTATCTCTTCAAGGAATCAAGACTCACCTACAATCACCACTGGATGCGTAGAGAAAATTATTTTTTGGCATGACAACTGGAGTAGAGAAGGGCCACGTAAGCAAGTAGCTCCCAAGTTATGTAAGACCTATCAAATGAAGCAAATGATGGTGACGTAAGAGTTGGATGAATGCAATTGGATTAGAGCGGTCGCTAGCGATGTTGCATGACCGCTCTAGGATGCAAAAATGTGGAGCGCATATGCCGAGTCTATGCTCACCACTCGGACACTTTTAGGATGTTGCATGACCCCATGTGTCAATTATGCCTATAATCACAAGAAACTGTGATTCACATGTCCAATAATTACCCCTTAGTATTTATTTAGAACAGTGTGCAAGGAAGAGAGATTATTATGCCAACAACCATTCGTAACACCCCTAGGAGTGTGAGCGATGAAACGACATGTTATCCATACAACGAGATGCGACACGTCACATACATCTTGTGGAACATTTGGTAGAAGATAGAGTAGGATCATGCACAGTATTCACAACAGTGCGTGACTTGCATGGAGTGATGAGGATGCCTCTTTTAAAGACAACAAACGAGGGTACACAACAGAGTATCGGTAACTCGATATTGGCTAGACACTCTAATCCTGCGACATTTAAAACGGATCGGAGGGACTATTCTTTTCTAACCGTATAGCGCATTATCCGGTTAAACCCACAATCTTGTTCAAACAACATGTTACACACATATCGTGACACAGCATCCGACTTAGCAGAAGATCCCAAGGCACTGGCTGGCCCTTCTAAAACCAGACAAGAACACCGAATTCTCAGCCTCTCCGAGAGGCCAAACAGAAATGGCGGCTTCCTGCACGCTCAAGGTCCCTGCTCCCTTCGCCGCCGCCTCCTCCTCCAGTTCAGCTCGCCGCTCCAGGTACCAGCACCGCAGTCAGCTCCTACTTCCACCACCGCATTCAATTCGCGCGCGCGCGCAAGGACTGACCCCTTGGTGTCGTTTTCTTGGTTTTGGCGGGGTGGGCGCAGGCGATTTGGGGTGGTTGCCATGGCCAGCGTGAGGCAGAAGGTCTACGCGCCGGGCGTGGCAGTCTCCGAGGGCAACGGCGGGCTACCGAAGATCAGCCTCAAATCCCCGCAGGGGAGGTAATTCTGGTTTCGGTTGATTTGGGGATTTTTCAGGTGTATGACTGTCAGTGTATGACTCGTGTGCGATTTTTTTATGTTGGTAAACGGGGAGATAATGCAACATGAGTAACATCATAATTTATTGGAAAAGTATTAGTGTACTGTACCGTGGTGAAGACTAAATAAACATCAAGAGATAAAAAAAACAAATGCTTTGAAATGGTGAACTGATTGATGGCTTTGGTATTCCACTGTGGAAGTCATGGCAGTAGTGATGCAAGGTTTTGATGGTTCATTATTTGGAATTAGGCAGTACAAAACATGAAAGGGTAGCACAAAACATTTCGAACAGTAAAGGATTGGAACAGGAAAGTACTGCATCACAAGACAAAAGACAAGACAAGAAAGGACAATACAAATTAGATTGTTAGACTACGTAGTCATACTTCCACTGTGCCACCATGGTAATGAAAACTTTGAAATTTAGTTCAGCTGTATGCATAAATTTATGTATTGACTGCTGAGTAGTAGCTTATGATGACTTTTGTAAATTTAAATTCAGGTTATTCCTAATGTTCTTCTACTAATGCAACAGAATGTACTATCTAGACTTCTATTTTGCCTTTGCAACAGCTAATTGTGTACTCATTCTATGCATGAAGTGAGGCTGAGATTTACCTATTTGGAGCATGTGTCACGTCTTGGAAGGTCCCCAGTGGGAAGGACCTACTCTTTGTCAGACCAGATGCTGTGTTCAACGGTCAGAAACCCATCAGGTCGGCATGAGGATTTATTTGATAGACATCAGGAGTTTAACTGATAGCTAACCGTCTGTTGTTCTGAAAGCAGCGGTGGAATTCCACATTGTTTCCCCCAGTTTGGCCCTGGCGCCATACAGCAGGTTTGTAAAGCCATTTTTCTATTCCACCCTATGCAGATAGGTAAAACTAATATGTGTGATCGTTACACCATATAAGCTTTCACAGACTCCATTCCGTTGAGTGACTATTGGCAAATCTGTAGTACTAAATAAATTAGTTGTCACATCCCAGTTTAGCCCAAAGCATTACCTGCACTCCTGCAAGTATCATATATTCATGAACCTGTATGTGGAATGGGACATCACTGGCTAATGTTATTTAGCTGCGCTGTCAGGAACTTATTTCGTAACGTCCATGCCATCCATCAGATGTAAAAGAACGAAATATTTTTGCAGCGTATTATTTTGTACTCCCTCTGTTACATAATATAAAATGCTTTAGTTTTTTTTTTATATGGACTACATACAGACCGAAATGAGTGAACCTACACACTAAAATGCGTCTAAATACATCTGAATCCATCCAAATCTGAAAAAGCTGCAACATCTTATATTTTGGAACGGAGGGAGTAGTAATCAAGGCAATTTCACTTTCTTGCAGCACGGATTTGCAAGGAACGTGAATTGGTCTATCACTGATTCAGAAGTCACCGAAGGAGATCCAGCAATAACCTTGGAACTAAAAGATGACTCGTACAGCCGGTCAATGTGGGATTTTAGTTTCCAAGCTTTATACAAGGTAAAACCCTGCTAGTACCTATGTCCTATGTGCCTTGGTGCACTCTATCTTTGCAATCATAAGCTTATCAATGTTAATCAGAAATTACAATTGACATTCCAATCTTGCCCATCTGCAGCATATGAAATTTTGCTTGTCTAATCCTTTGTAGGTTGCACTGCACTCTACAAGCCTGTCAACAACCCTGACAATAATAAATACTGACGACAAACCTTTCTCGTTCAACACAGCACTCCATACTTATTTCAGTGTAAGTTTCAGCTTTGTGAATGAAGCCAGCCCAATTTCTGCTTGCTACATTCTATATTTCACATGAATCACAAATTGTTTTGTGCAGGCTTCAATTGCTGGTGTTTCAGTGAAAGGTCTTAAAGGTAGTAAGACTCTCAATAAGGATCCTGACCCTAAAAATCCTCTAGAGGGCAAAGAAGAAAGGTCAGTTTGCGCTGATCAGCTAGTCCAGTCTTCGTTACAAACTTACAAATATATCTCTACAATACAAGTTTAAATATTTAAACTCCCAAGGTCTCACATTCTTCCAAGAACTTTCCGGAACTCATTTGTGCGAAATAAGAGTGGTAACATACTAGCATGAAACACAGATATTTTTTTCTCTATGGTGTGCACTGCTTGGGGCTGCTGCATTTCTTTTTGATATTTTACTAATTTATTGAATGAATTTAGTTGTTGATCTCGGAAACAAATATGTAGTAATTGAAGCAACATATCCAAGTGTCAGCTGCTGAGCACGAAGTAAATATCTAGACATGCTCCTGAGCCACTTCATGTGATACAGGGAAGAGGTGACCTTTCCAGGATTTGTCGACTGTGTTTACCTTGGTGCACCGGGTGAGCTTACCCTGGACAATGGATTGGGTGACAAAATTGTCATCACAAATACAAAGTAGGTTTACTTGATCTATAAGGCAGTGCATTCTTCTTCCACATTGCAAAGATCACATGATTAACTGTGTTAATTTCTGAAATGCAGTTGGTCAGATGCAGTGTTGTGGAACCCTCACTTGCAAATGGAAGCGTGTTACAAAGATTTTGTCTGTGTCGAAAATGCAAAGGTATGGTGACAAATAAAATTGATAAGTATATTAGTAGTGTATAGTGTACTCTCCAGATTCCTAAATGGAGGTGGTTGCATAATTTTTACTAATGGATTGACCGGTTTCATTGTGTAGATTGATACAGTAGAGCTGGGTCCAAAACAATCTTGGGTGGCAGAGCAGAAAATTGAACTACTCTGAAGCTAATCAGTGCAAAAACAACACAATGCGGTGAAAGGGCCCTTTTTTACTTTCTGGCAATGTGAAGATATGTCACTTCCAATATACCTAGTTCAACTTATGCCATCACATCGGATGTACATGTGAACTAATCTATGTTTATAAGTAAATTAATAAATTCAGTTATCTTTTTTTCTCATGTTTGGTCAGTTGCTTGTATGTTCTGCTCATAGCATGTCCTGCAAGATGTACATTTGGCTACGAAGGATAATTGTTGCGGACGTATTGTGTTGTTCTTGGCGGAGAAACATGATCTGCTACCCTGATCCAAACAGTAGTGTGCTTCCATTGCTGAACTGTGGTCGTTCGTGGTTTATTGGTTCATAGATATATTCAAAGGTTTACTGGTTCAACATTATGCACAATGATTTTTAACACCTGCTTATTACTCCCTCCGTCATTTTTATGTTCAAAGATATGTTATTACAGCCAATATACTCTTATATTGATTGTGATAACAACTTGTATTATGAGACAAATTATTACTCATTCGTGTATTAATGACTTGGCATAAAAATGACTGTCAAATATTATGAAATTGAGCTACTAATTTCTTCACGAATATGGAAGAATTTAGCACAGATATGTCTCGGAAAGCAACTCCGTATGATTATGCTTCGTTTTAGATATATTGCAATATAAATCAGCAGCGCCTGTTTTACTTGATTTCTATGAGTTTGCTCTGCTAGTAATAGTATGCTAGAAACTGAACCATCATATTCATAAGACCCCCAAGCAAGAGATCAAATTATTTTAAAATTTGGATATCACTAAAAATACATTACTTGGTTTACAAAAACGAAACACTACATCCCAGCTCTAATCTAGCTTACCTCGGGGGCAATGGGCAGAGGAAAAAGAGAGAGAAACTAATTTACAAAGGCGAAGCCTGACAAGGTTACAGTTTCAATCCCGGGTTGAAATCAACCCCACCAAAACCAGCAGAGGGGGTGCTATTTCAATTTTGTTCTTTGTGTGGAACCCAAGTAGCAGCTCTAGTTCAACAGTTTGTATACAACGGGTTTGATGGGTCGATACAAACCCTTTTTGAACACCCTTAGTTACAGTTCAGGGCGTTGATTCGCTCAATCCATAGACTCGCTTTGCGGAGTCAAGTGTATTGGCAAGAAGCATTGCGATGGTGACTGGTCCCACTCCGCCTGGAACCGGAGTTATAGCAGAGGCCACAGTAACTGCTTCTTCAAAGCATACATCTCCAGTCAATCGATAGCCATAATCACTGGCTGGATCCTGAAAAGGGCAAGAACTGGTTATGGCCAAGTAGGCTAAAATATGTATTACATTGCTAGTTATTTAACCCCGCTAATTATAAGGGAAAAAAGAAAGGGTTATGCACTCAAAATTAAGACTCCATTTTGCTACCTGGTGGTGAATTAGCTGATCAAATTTCTAGGCTCTATATTGGTAGATGTGCTAGGGTGATGATTTAATAGTTAAAATTGGTAACCATCTGGACATTTTATCAGTGAATTAGGATGAGCGGTTTTAAATTTACCATGTTGCGCACTAAGGAAAATCTAAGAAAACAGACTAACAGGAAAATCAATATCAGCAAACAAATTTGCAACTATTATGAGACCAAACAATAGCATGAACAAACAATAGTAGTGATTCTGCATCATCAATCGGACACTATTAACTAACCGTAGTAAACAAACAATAGCAGTGATACTGCACACATTATGCATAATTTTCTCGGGCAAAATCACAATAAACATCTCTCATTACCTCGACTGGATTTGTCCCAACATCAATCACAACTGCACCTTGCTTTAACCAGCTTCCTCTTACAAGGTTGGCCACTCCAGCAGCTGAGATAACAATGTCAGATTCACGAGTAATCTCCTCTGGGTTTGCTGTGAAGGCATGGATAACACTTACAGTTGCATGATGTCTCTGGGGAAAGTTAAATACAGTCATTATACAGTAGTGCAGTTAAAACTTCCGGATAATTGTTGATGAGTACATTTTACAACTTTACCTGTAAAAGCAAGGAAGTGGGTAATCCAACAACTTTGCTTCTCCCAATAATAGTGACATGCTTTCCCATGAGATCAATCCCAGATTGGAGCAATAACTCAAGGCAAGCTTTTGCAGCACAGGAAACAAACAAAGGTTTCTGGCTTCTGAGAGCGAGATTACCAACATTTAAGGGGTGGAAACCATCAACATCCTTGTCTAGGCTAATGGCGTTCAGAATTTTTTCCTCGTCCATATGCTGATTTAGACAAAACCATAACATAAAATAGAAGGCTTGATGGTGCAATATGCCAGCAAAGCTTAGACACAGAGTAAGCCAAATTTATAAATTGAAAATGAAAACTCAAATAAAATACAACGGAATGTTTCTCTTTATTACCATGTGAACTAAAGTACTTTGCATTACTCAGTCATCATAAAAATTATCTAGTCTGTGTAAACGAAAAGGTTTGCATGATATAAATCTATGAACTAGACCAGACATCATGCTTTTATTAAGGGCGGAAACCAAAAAAGTAAATGCATTACTTGTGGTAGTGGTAGCTGAACAAGGACGCCATGAACTGACGGATCTTCGTTGAATCTCGACACCGAATCAACCACCTCATCTTCTGTGCAATTCGCAGGCAACTCCGCCAACAAAGATTTTATTCCAACCTCCTCACAGCCTTTTACTTTGAATCTGACATAGGATTCAGAGTCCCTTCTATTTCCTACCAATACTACAGCAAGGCCAGGAACATGTCCGACTGCATTTTTCATTTGACGAACTTCTTCGGAAATCTGTAACCTTATGTCCTCCGCAATGGACTTTCCATCAATAATGGTCGCCGTGGACTTGCAATCAACTATGAAAATAACAAAGAACCTCAGAAACATAAATCATTAGCACAAAGTGCTCAACAACAATTAGGTACGTAGCTTCTATGGCAAACCTTGAAATTTGACTATACCATTTCATCAATCAGACATAGTAATACTCAGGTGATACTAGAGCATGCCAAACAACACTACTTTAGACAGCCAAGCTTAAACTTGGTCGTGTAAATGTATGAATGTTTTCCAACTGGTGCTTGGAAGTTACCAACAAAATCAAAACATCATATACTAAAAATTATAGGCGAGTTAGCAAACTTTGGACCCACATTTTGATCCCACAATGCTCCACTTTCAGAGGACATAGCTGAAAACTTCCTCTCAGAAGGCAGAACTCAAAACTTTCAGAAGTCGGGATCTGGACATGGGTTCTGCACCAAGTAACCAACAGACGAACTGACAGCAACCGATCTAAACATATCAAAGACCATGAAATGTGTTCGCAGAGTTTATATATCTAATCCTGATAACATTTAAGGTTTCGTGTTCAGCATGTACTCCTAAAATCACTGATCCAAGAAGTGCAGGTCAAGGATAACGACGCCTTTAACCAGAGATTAGCAGGCCCCTAAGCTCCGCTCACCTGAAGAAGCTCGTGGAGGAGGCGGCCTCGCCACGGCGCGCGGGGGTGGGTCCCAGATGTCGCTGATGTCCGGTCCAAGAAGTCGGCTGCTACTGCTCCTCCGGCGCCGCGTCCTCGCCTTATCCTCCTCCGCTGCCACTGTAGATTCGTGGAGACCGCCCGCAGCACGCGAGAGGAAGGAGGTAACAGGTGGGGTGGACCGTCGTCTAGTGGCGGCAAGCATGGCCACGGCGGCGCCGCCCATCTCCGTCGAAGCGCTTTGTGCAGACGTGGTCGCCGCTCTAGGCCGATGGAAGAGATATTGATGGACAACTGGGCCTATTTGGGCGACGCGGGCTCGAGAAAGCGGTACTTTTTGGCGTGTTTGGGTTATCTGGGCTGAAAAAGCCCGTCTGATTGTTAAAGAACCTCTTAGAGCATCTCCAAACGGGATGGACAAATTGAAGCCTTCAAACTTGCTAAAAAAATTGAAGCCCCAAGCTGTCCACAAATAAACGTTACGATTATCCAAATTATATAAAATATTTTAATTAGTCAAAGTGCAGAACTCAAATTCAAACTCACTAATTTCTCATGAACCATGAAAGTTCTCCACTAGATCATTGAGTAGTGTGACGTGCGCTTGTTGATCTCGAAGTTGTCAATGCATTTCAAGAAAGTTGATAACATGCTGCACATCTTGTGGTATGTGGACATGTTCTCCAGCCTTCTCGGAATCATGTGTGCGAGTTGCCCCTTCTCCATCGTCCTCCACGATCATTTTGTGCAAGATTACACAACAGTCATCACCTGCCACAATTCTCCTGATCCCAAATCGAACGATGCCCCCAACGAGTTTGGAGAACTCCAAAAGCTCTCTCAACATCTTTTCTAACAGCTAGCTTCTTATGCAGCAGAAAATTGTACCCTTTTCTAACCTGTTGGATTGCTTATAGTCTTGACAAATATCGTCCACTTTGGATTAGATACCATCAGCAAGATAGTATTTCATGGTGTACTCGTTCCCGTTGACGTTGTAGTTGCACGGTGGAGAATCCCCATCACATAGTCTCTTAAACAGGGGAGAGCGCTAAAGCATGTTAATATCGTTATGAGAACCAGCCATCAAAGAACACATGCCAAATCCACAAGTCTTTTTGATGCCACTACTTAAAGTATGATTGTGGCCTCTTTGCTGTGACCATGTGACCTTGGTACAGTCCAGGCAAAGTAGGTGGACTATTTTATCCAATGGGAATGCATGCAATCAACTTGACCAAGCATACTTGGAAATCCTCTAGCTTCTCCAATAGACAATAGCTTTTCGGTGTCTTGGACATTTGGTTCTCTCTGATATACCGGTCCAAACACCTGCACCACAACACATGCATATCTTTTTATAGCCTCAATGCAGTGTGCTCTCTCCCATTCGGGCATAAAACTTTTCCATAGGTATGCATCCTCAAAGCTGTTGTGCATTTCTGCGTAGGTTGAGAAGGATAGTTGCCCGCAACAAACTTTTTTCATTGCGACGTAATTATTAAAGTTCGTCACTTCTTCCTCAATTCGTCGAAACAGTTTTAGCTCGTTCGGCAGCGACATCGGAAAAACACCTCATGGACCACCGAAACCGGCCTAAAGTATTCCTTGTAGATCACGTGCGCCCTTGATCCTATCACGGGGTACGACAATCCGACAATCCGCCTCCTTCTTCTCCTTTCTTCTTGGATGTTCATAACCGACATTAAGTAGCATCGTCGTCCGGTACGATTTGGTCCTCATCTTCATCAATGATGAACTCTTTGTAAATGAACTCATCATCCAACAAATGCATTCCTACAAATTTACATCAATCAAAATCCGGTTCTGGAATCCATCAAACAGTTGAAGGTCGAGGTGTATGGCAGGTGGTGTAAAACGTACCTATGACGTGATGGACATGCAAGTTGTATGTCAGGCGACGAGAAGGAGAATGGGAGGCGGGACTAGGATTAGCTTCGATTTGTAATGCAACTAGTGTAGGTCCAACCTGTTGGATCTGATGTGGTGGACGCATCCGAGCCCGTCTGCCCCCCCCCCCCCCCCCCCCCCCCCACACACACACACACACATGGGCTGGCTTTGGGGTTTGCCGGACAACTCAGATGTATAGGAGGTTTACCCACGCCAGTCCTGCCTATGGAAGAATGGCCTAAATATTTGGTCATTTTTTCTAAAAAAAACTAATTGGTCGTTTCCTCAGCGTTAAGAGGGAAGAAGGTGCTAAGCTATACAAGTGTGGAGATGGCGCGTTCTCGAGGTCCGTGAAAATCCGACAGGAAAATTTTGGTCCACAACTGCTGATTCTCACCATATTTACACCCTTTCAACTCACGGCTAAAATTCGTGCCACCATTTGCCCCTTCTGAGCTCTGTGTTATGAGAAGTCTTTTCATCGACAAAAAGGTAAACTTCCCCATATGGTCGTCTGTGGTTGCTGGCACCAATCCTTGTTCTCCACTTGTACGAGGTGTCCTCTAACTCCTTCGTTTCTTAACTGGATGTAAGTAACACCAAACGTAACCTTGGTACTCCCTCCGATCGAAATCTGCGACAATTAATATGGATCAGAGGAACTAGCTTAAACATGTGATAAACCTGAGTAGATCTAAAAGTTGAATGGTAGGTTTTGAAAGTTTCACATAATGATGTTGTCTGAATATACGGTAAATCAGATGATGTCTCTTGGGTAGTATTCGATTGAGATGGCGTTGACGGTGTTATGGTAGATCCATACTTCGGTGGTTGTATGATAGATGGTTTGTGTAAGTGCATGGATGCACTCGCATATTGTTTTGGGTGATCAACGACAACATAACTAGGGGACTAACATTTCTATCTATTATAAACATGTACATACAGTGGTGCAGCCACAACTCTTTAATCAGCTGACTACACATGATTTTAGGGAAAAAAACTATGTAATCACATGAAAATAATACAAAATTCATATAACCGCATGTACTTGGTAACACAATTTTAAATTGACATCATCACGACTTTATAATCCTGGCTCCGCCACTAGGTACATAGTCTATATAGTCGGTTTGGTTCAGACGCAACAAAGCCTACCTATTCACAATAGATCGAAAACGGTAACAACTCAAACATCCCCGAAGAACGAAAACACAGTTGGCACTCATGCATCATCCTCAATTATAAGGAGTGTCGACACATCTACGGATTAAAAGCAGACTTGTCTATACAACCACCGGTGAAACTTATCAACCTATACTTAAACTTGAACCACTTCATCTTCAACACTAGTTTTGCTTATCTATATCAACATCTATTGAACTAGTTCAAGAGCTTGAAGACATACCATTACCAACCCCTGACCCCTCCCCGGAGGGCCCAAGTAATAGTGACATCTTTATCAACATCAGGCGTGATGAAACCCAAACGTCGCAGTCGTTGGACGAAGACATCGACTCCCATATTGCATACTTGAAATCAAAGACTCATATTACTCTTGGAGGCTTGGAGCTCACTATTGATCCATCGCACGTGAAGATTTGAAGCTAATATTGAAAAGAGTAGCTATCTTTTTGTATATTTGAGTCAAATAGGAAAAACAGTAGGAAGTCCATAGCTTCGTATCAAAACGTAAAATGTTTTAACATAAGATATGTGCACATGCATGTCTGCGGAGGGTTTTTACACAAAAAAAAGGTTGATATGTTTCAAAAGATAAAGAGAATTTGTGCTTAATAATCATTCAACGAAAAACTCATTTGCCGATACATAGCTCATTCTTAAGGAAAAACTCAAACCACACGTACAAAAAAATCAACCGATGCTCCCTTCCCGCCATCTCCGTGCCGCCGCGCGGCAGAGAAGCCACCGTCCCCCAGCCGCCGGAGAGGTCTGTTCCGGAAAGATCGACCCGGATGTGATCCGGCGCAACAAGGCCATCACTGGCCACATGCGGGCCGGCCGCGTTGGCGAGGCCGAGCGCCTATTTGACGCCATGCCCCGCCGCTCCACCTCCACCTACAACGCCATGCTCGCCGGCTACGCCTCTAACGGACGCCTCCCTGTCGCGCTTTCCCTCTTCCGCTCCATCCCACGACCGGATACCTTCTCCTACAACACTCTGCTCCATGCCCTGGCGGTCTCGTCGTCCCTCACTGACGCACGTAGCCTGTTCGAGGAAATGCCGGTGAAGGACTCCGTGTCCTACAACGTCATGATCTCGTCTCATGCCAACCACGGACTCGTCTCTCTTGCACTAAAATACTTTGATCTTGCCCCGGAGAAGGATGCTGTCTCATGGAATGGCATGCTTGCCGCTTATGTCCGGAATGGACGGCTTCAAGAAGCAAGGGACTTATTTAATTCAAGGACAGAGTGGGATGCCATTTCCTGGAACGCCTTGATGGCTGGGTATGTGCAGTTGGGTCGGATGGTAGAAGGGCAGGAGCTTTTCGATAGGATGCCACAAAGAGATGTTGTTTCTTGGAATACTATGGTGTCAGGGTATGCCAGGGGAGGGGATGTGGTGGAGGCAAAAAGGCTGTTCGACATGGCACCCGTGCGGGATGTATTCACATGGACGGCAGTTGTGTCTGGATATGCACAAAATGGAATGCTAGAGGATGCCCGGATGGTGTTTGATGCCATGCCCGAGAGAAATGCAGTATCGTGGAATGCAATGGTGGCAGCATATGTCCAGCAGAGGATGATGGAGAAAGCAAAGGAGCTGTTTGACATGATGCCCAGCAAGAATGTGGCGTCATGGAACACAATGTTGACAGGGTATGCTCAGGCAGGGATGTTGGATGAGGCGCGGGCAGTTTTCGACTTGATGCCACAGAAAGATGCAGTCTCGTGGGCTGCAATGTTGGCTGCATATGCACAAGGTGGTTTCAGTGAGGAAACCCTACAGCTCTTCATCAAAATGGGGCGGTGTGGTGAGTGGGTCAATAGGTCAGCATTCGCTTGTCTGTTGAGCACGTGTGCTGACATTGCTGCACTTGAGTGTGGAATGCAGCTGCATGGGAGGTTAATTAAAGCTGGATACGGGTTGGGTAGGTTTGTTGGCAATGCACTTTTAGCTATGTACTTCAAATGCGGGAACATGGAGGATGCTCGCAGTGCATTTGAGGAGATGGAGGAGAGGGACACAGTTTCATGGAATACTGTGATTGCGGGTTACGCACGTCACGGTTTTGGCAAGGAGGCACTTGAGGTGTTTGATATGATGACGACGACATCCACCAAGCCAGATGATATTACACTAGTAAGAATGTCGTTCCATGAACTTTGTTTTTCAAGCATATTTGTTGGAAAAGTTGCTTTATGTGCAATATGTGCTCCTAACGAATCGATTCATCGAGTGATACTTTACCATCAAGTTCACTTGCTTTTAGTAAATCATTCACAGGAAAAATTCATCAGTTAGTTTGGCCTAGTTTACAAGACTGTAATAGTAATGAACAAATACACTGTCTCTGTTGTGCTCTGGTAACTCTACTTATTCTTTTCGGTTAATTTTGACTTTCAGGTTGGAGTACTTGCAGCTTGTAGTCATTCTGGCTTGGTCGAGAAAGGGATTGCGTACTTTTATTCGATGCACCGTGTTTTTGGTGTGACAGCAAAACCTGAACACTACACTTGTATGATAGACCTGCTGGGACGGGCTGGACGATTGGATGAAGCACAGGGCCTTATGAAGGACATGCCATTTGAGCCAGATGCTACCATGTGGGGTGCATTGCTTGGTGCAAGTAGGATCCACCGTAATCCCGAACTAGGCAGGAGTGCAGCTGAGAAAATATTTGAGCTGGAGCCTGAAAATGCTGGCATGTATGTCTTGCTTTCAAATATATATGCTTCTTCTGGTAAATGGCGTGATGTGGGGAAGATGAGAGTTATGATGGAGGAGCGTGGTGTGAAAAAAGTGCCTGGATTCAGTTGGATGGAAGTACAGAACAAAGTACATACTTTCTCTGTCGGTGACTCTGTGCATCCTGAAAAAGAAAAGATATATGCTTTCCTGAAAGACCTTGACATGAGGATGAAGAAAGCTGGCTATGTATCAGCTACAGAAATGGTTTTGCATGATGTGGAAGATGAAGAGAAGGAGAACATGCTAAAGTATCATAGCGAGAAGCTTGCGGTTGCTTACGGTATTCTAAACATTCCTCTTGGGAGGCCTATCAGAGTGATGAAAAATCTCAGAGTGTGCGGAGACTGTCACAATGCTTTCAAGTATATCTCTGCAATTGAGGGCAGGCTGATCATACTGCGGGATTCTAACCGCTTTCACCACTTTAGAGATGGTTCTTGTTCATGTGGTGATTACTGGTGACTGCGTAGTAGAATCTAATGTAAAATATTCCTGATGGAAAGGGCAGTTGACAACAAAAAAATGATTGTAATGCAGGGTATAAACAAAAAAAATTAAAAGCATTGTGATGACTGGATCTGCCCATCCAGCATTAGGCCTGCTGCCGAAGTAGTTCTTCAAAGAATATGTTGGTAATTGCCACATTTTGGGCTCACAATATACTCGTGAAGACGTCAATGCTGAGATGGGAGGGAGGGAGAATCTACAGTGTACATTTCCTATCTCATGTAATGGAAGCTTTGATCAACATCAGTAATTTGTGGAAGTCCTGCTTCGAAAAATATGTTTTGTTGGTGATTGCCAAATTTTGGCCTCTCATTTGGCTCGTCGCCCAGTGTACATTTCCCATCTCATGTGATGTAAGGAAGCCTTGATCAACACTCAACAGTAATCCACGGACAAGTTTGCTAGGAATGTGGCGGTTGGAGGAACTTTGGAGTCTGGACATCAAGGTATGATCACTGATGACTTGTAACCAGTGTAACATGTCAGCTTAGGTGACAAGTACTTTCAAACCACCGATCGTAATTGTTTCAGTATTTAGTCAGTGAGGAACTATGAATGTCCTAACTACTTTGTTTTCCTGTTACCTGGTATGGCCTTGGATATTCAACAGGATGAACACTCAGTATTCTCTGTTGCCCAACCAATCTATGGAAATCAGTCACGCAGACATTTTGCCATGTTAGTTGGGTCAGAATAACCGTGGCAGCAGAATTGTATGTTTCATGGCCCTACATTACATGGACAGGTGATGCATTTCCGATTGAGCTCCATGTTGCATAATCATTCACTTGGAGCTATCGAGTTGCAAGGAGATAGTGTCTGAACTGAGACGTGTTATGGTATCTTGCAGAGGTGCTACCAGCGAGGAGCAGGTCGCCCCAGTTATGTTTAGATGCCTGGATCGATTAATATGTGTGTTGTGACTGTATGCTCTCGCTGCTTGCATCGCTGAGAACACAAACTGCATGCGCTTTCCCTTTTAAGTACTTGCTCAGTTTTTTAACCTCTGTTGAGAGATGATGGATGCGATGGCGGTCTGCCTGGTTTCATTTGAATGAATGGAGCTGGGGGGTTTCAGCCCCCTTTTTATCTAAAAAAGTATATCTAGATTTTATTATGTAATGAAATATTTTGACATTTAAAGAACGTTTCTTGGGAGTTTTATAGTAATTCCGAATGCTTCTTTGGTGTGTACCGTACTTTCTCTCGCAGATACTATCTGGATATGCAAATGGCAAAGAAAATCTCGTGGGACGTGAGTTCCCATGAACTGGCCACAGTATCGGACGTTCATGTGTGCAGAAAAAGAGGAAATCTTTTGACCAAAGTTTTGAAGTGAGGATGGAGGTGTGCGCTGGGTGAGCAACAGATGGCAGAGAGAGAAGGGAGGGGACTGAGATCCCGTGCCCCGCGCAAGGCAGGGCACGCTGTGCCTTGAGGCCTCACATCCACCATCCGCTCCCCATCCGACGATCAGAGCATGTCCAAATTTAGATCTCAAAACTAAAATTTCTCAGAAAAAATCGAAAAAAATCCCACGAGTTCTATATGTCACGTTGTGTGTTCACAAATTTTTAGGATTTTTTTGGATAAATGGTTTACCATTAACTAAATTTTTTGTGTTTTCAACTTAAAAAGCTATTAAATCATAAACCGGTGATCCAAAAAAATCTACAATTTACCACAATACACAACGTGACATATAGAACTGGTGAGAATTTTTTCGATTTTTTCTGAGAAGTTTTAATTTTAAGATCTAAATTTGAATCTGATCTGATCGTCGGATGGGGAACGGACGGTGGATGTGAGGCTCAGGGCACTGCCTTGAGCGGGGCACGGGATCTCAGTCCGGAGGGAGGCGTTAATGCACGAGTGTTGTCACTTGTCAGCCTGCTTCTCAAATCTCAAGCCTCGAGGTCTTCTTCTACTGGTGGAGAATAGCGGCATGGCAGGGGGAAAATGCGTTCCGGTACTCCACTAACCAACGGGCAAGATCAGCTCGGCCGCCTACAAATACGGGGAGCGCCGCGCAAGGCGTGGCTACCATTGCAACATCTGCCCGGCGCCACTACAAGCTCCGGCGAACACAGCAGCCACTCGATCAGGATGTGGATCTCCAAGGACACCGAGACCGAGGAAGAAAGTGACTCCTGCCTCTATCCTTCCGACCTGGAGGTGAGTCCCCTCGCCACCGCCGGCGGCGGATCCTACCAGCCAGCGGTGGGCCTGGCGGCCGCGCGCGCGCTCCGCTTCGTCCCGTACGGCGAGGCGGTGTCCGCCGTCCGGGCCCTGCAGGGCGCGTCCCACGAGGACCTCCGGCTGCGCGTCCACGAGCTCTCCAGCTCCCTCAACGGGGTGTTCTTCAACGGCGGCACCGAGCCGGAGAAGGCGCCGCCCTTCGCGGCCGGCGCCCGGTTCCCCGAGGGCGCCCTGTTCGTCTGCCCCGACCGCGCGCCGCTCGCGCCGGCGCTGCGGGACGCGACGCGGGCCATGATGCAGGTCGCCGTGAAGGACGCCAGCCACGGGCCCTGCGACTGCTACTACGACGTCGTGGGCGCGCTGATGCTGCTGCTCGTGGGCGACGAAGGGCGCCCTGCTCCCGAGGTGGTGTTCTGCCGGGAGACGTTCGAGTCGGCGTTCGCGCTCCAGTGGGTGGTGCCCGCTGCTGATGCGGTAGGCGACGATGCTGATCTGTGACTGTTAGTCGTGTGACCTGCTTAACAGTCGGTCGTCTTAATCCTTAGCTAAGTACTTACTGTACTAGGTTTGCTTGTTTCTTCTCAACCAGAGCTGCTGTTTCTCTTCCATGTCTGCTCTATGGTGTTAAGCTATTTCTCTATGTTCGTGATGTATGACTTCTGAACCGTGTTCTGTCGTTGTTGAAGTGATGTGCATGTGTCCCTGAAAATGGGTTTCAGATTGCCGCCTGTTATGGATTAGTTCATGGGTGTTCGAGTCCACCTAAATCTGGCCTACTTTTCTTTGGACTTGCTCATGTGTTTTGTACGGAGTCCATGCCAATTCTCCCATTTCCCTCCGTCTTCCTTTGGGCAACGAACAGTGCATTCTCCATCCAGTATTAGTTTGATGGGACTGAGACACTTTTCAAGTTTCCGGTGTTTTAGTATTCAAGTGCGTAGGATTGAGCCACTTTTCATTTTATCTAAACGTCAATTCCGGTATTTTTCATGTGTTTTAATCCCCCTATTTTACACTTATAAAACTTTAAAATTCCTGTGATTTTTCAACCCTGCGATGTAAAGAGGAGAACCCCCAATGTTTTTTTTAGGCGGACCCCAATGGTTCAATGGGGGTTTAGGCGTGAAAAATGTTCACAGTAGCACCCTAAAGCTCCTAAAGCTCTGCCCGAGTCAATTTGTGGAGGCCCTATCGGGGGGTGTCGGACATGAGTTCGACATGTCCTTTGATAATGGTGACCTGCTCGTGATACATACAACACCGACCTGACCTGATTAATTAGGCTGCCCACCCACCAAGTCCTTCGATTACTCGTTCATACGCTCATGTGATGCTTTATTCTGTTTAGTAGGCTATGGACAGCGACGACGAGTTCATGGTCGCTAGATCAAATGTGTGAGGTCATATGATTATCGAGAGTGAATGTGATACAATGATGTCATTGATCAACGCGATGTTCCCAATCCACAACCGGGCGTGTTATCGGAGTACTTAGAATTTCTTGCCACACTTTGGCAGATTCTTGATGGAATAAGGCACATGACTGCACAATGATCTCGTGACGGACTTGGAATAAGGCACATACAATGATCTCGTGACGGACTTCTGCGCGATCAAATCAAGGAATGTCCCTAATCAAAGCGGTGTTGTTTCAGATTTTCATGTGTCAACTCGAATTCATATTTGAACTTTGTATTTGTATTATACTTTTAGAGAACCAACGCACTTGATTTTAAGTATTCCATTTTGCATATTTTATAATTTTCACTTAATTAACCAATTCTATTCAAGGTAACCTTTAATATGTAAAATTAATTACAGAAAAATCAAACATTAAAGGACCCCCAACATTGAAATAATATAGAAAGATGGAGAAGGAAAGAAGCATTGTATTCATATACACACCATAATACAAGATTAGACAAGCATGACGTAGAGTCATCCTTCTCGGATGGGCTAAACCTGGGTAAACATCGTGTGTTTGTCATGGTCTTGGTAATTTTTCGTCTTCGCCTATGGAAATCCCTCGTGCCCCGCTCCTCTACTAAACAGAATAAAGGGGGAGCGACTTGGCTTCCCTGGTGCCCGTGTTTCGGCACGCGACACCGAACTTGGGAGTGAGGGACAGAGGGACGTTGGCGATGCAACAACTCAAAATGGGGTGCGGTAGCATCACATGCCAGTGACAAATAGGGGCAAGTAGCGATGAAGGGCATAGGGAAACGAGGATGACAAGCCTTTTTTTTTAAAGGCGGTGACCCTGGAAGTTGCAAACGCTATAAATATTGGCCGAGAGAGCATTGAAAAGATACTATTACGTGGTTAGGGATGTAGTCAGACTGTCCAACGACTCGCTAGACACTTTTATACCTTCATCCGGGCCCAGTCTGGTCCCAGGCGTCACGCCACCGCTGCTCATTTCCGCGCCACGCCTTGCTGCCCCCCCTCTGTGCCTTGCTGCCAGCTGCCGCGCTGAAGGACCGTTGACACCGTGACAAGCAGCATCACAACCAATGGGAGAGGGGGGTGGGGGCACCGTCACCGCATAGGCTTTGCCCGACGACGACCCCTGATGGCCGCGAGGAGGGGAGATGGGAGGTGGGGGTGGTGTGTTTGTGTGTGTGTGTGGGGGGGTAGGTCGAGCTACGCAGGGCGGTTTCTTCGTCCCACCCCTATATGAATTGAAGATTTACGACGGACGAGCCATATCACCGTGCCCACATGCAAACACATCCATGATCCCAGCTGCCCAGGCGAAGTTGGAATTGTGTGACAAAGGTGAGGGACTCATTCATGTGGAGCGTTGGTCGAACATGGTCATATATAGAGCCATAGAGGAAAACAGAGGAAAAGACATGAGCAAAACGGCCGTGAGCCAGCGAAGCTGAGAAGAAAGAAAGACAGCGCGGCGCGCACCAGTCTCCTCCACCTCCACCTCCACCTCCACCTCGTTGCGTTTTCTATTTTGCGTCGCCTCCCTCTCCTCAACGTTCTCCCCACCTCTCTTCCTCCACCCTGCCGCGCTGCCCTCTCTTATACGCCACCCACGCCGCGCGCCTCGCCCCTCCCCTCCCTTCTCCTCCTCTCCCATCGCCGGTTTTGCCCGGAAGAAGCGCGCGCGCTGCTGCGGCCTCCCCACCCGCCTCTCCGTCAGGAAGGAAGGGTGCTGTCGGCCGGGGGAACACGCGCCATGGCGTACAGGGCGGAGGACGACTACGACTACCTCTTCAAGGTCGTGCTCATCGGCGACTCCGGGGTCGGCAAATCCAACCTGCTCTCCCGCTTCACCCGCAACGAGTTCAGCCTCGAGTCCAAGTCCACCATCGGGGTCGAGTTCGCCACCAGGAGCATCAGGGTCGACGACAAGGTCGTCAAGGCGCAGATCTGGGACACCGCGGGACAGGAGAGGTACGCTCTCCTCTCCATCGTTACTTTTCCTCCCGTTTCCGCCTCCACCGCCGTGCTGTTCGTGCCTCGTACCTCGTATCAACACCCCTATATATAGGCTCTGTTTCGTGTAGCTCTGCCGTTTCTTCAGGAAATTCGGTCGGTTCTTGCTACGGCTTATGCATGCTGCCTGGTTGATGCCGACCTTCCTTATGCATGCTGTTCTGTAGAGTCCTGGATTTTCATTGATCCTGAATGTTAGTCAGAGGGTATTCTGCGATAATCACGATTAATGGCGAAATGGCCGCGTATCATATTAAAAATGTGATTTTTCCTGTCATGCGGCATTGTCCTTGTTCTCTTCACGGCGGGCATAAAATGGGAAATGCTGACCTTACATAGGCATGCCGCCTCCTTAGAAGAATAATATTGCCCCGGTCGATAATCTAATTCAAGTCAAACCATCGCTGCCATCAATTTCTATGTGAGATCGCTAGTGGAATAAGTGTTGTCTGTTCTTTCATATTTTACAGCGATGTATGCATAGATGTGTGAGCTGGTGTTACTTAAATCCTGTCGTCCACCTGGCATTGTATTTAAAAAATGTTGCTAGTGCAAGCTGTGATATTATGCACCTTGTGTTTGCAAATCTGGCTCGAAATTACACGCTACTTGTCTGCTGACTAGCTATAGGTCGAGTATTAAATTTCCCTAATTGTTGTTCTGACAGTATCATGCTACTAAGAATATTCCTCTATTCAGATGTGGATTATTCAGTTGATGTTTGCATACTTATTCCTGTAATCTGTATCATTTCTGGACAAATAGTTGTACTTCATATGGCACGGAGGGCTACATGTGTTCGGCTATCTGCTGTAGAGATTTTGCTGAGAATGTTCTGTACATTTGTACAACATGTCCTAGTGTAGCTTATTCAATCAGCTCGCAGTCTATCATTAGCTTCACCAGAACAATTCCTACATCAGTTCTCAATGCTTCTGTTGCTGTAGCATGGAGCCTGTTGGAGCTATTAGCTCCTTCCAAATATGGTTGTGCTTCACACACACACACCTCACTCTCTTACACACTCACACCAGGAACATATGAAGCTCTATATATCACACAAGCTTGAGGCTACATCTTTGCTTACTACTAGCTTGGTTCTCATACAAAGGGGTGCATCCTTATATAGGCTATCTAGGGTGGTTACTGTTCACTGAACAGTAGGTCGGTTACACTACTCCTGTAACTTCTAGAAACTACTACATAACTGCTATTCAAAACTGACTTGAACACTTCATGAACCTACCAGAAACTTCATCTGTAGATACGACAAGATTACTTCTAACAGAGCCTGGACTTAACATGTGTATTCTTTTCTTCCTCTGTAGATATCGGGCAATTACAAGTGCGTATTATCGAGGGGCTGTCGGAGCACTTGTGGTGTATGATGTGACTCGTCATGTGACCTTTGAGAATGTGGAAAGGTGGTTGAAGGAGCTCCGGGATCACACAGATGCAAACATTGTCATCATGCTTGTTGGCAACAAGGCTGATCTGCGCCACCTTAGGGCTGTATCAGTGGAGGATGCCAAGGCCTTTGCTGAGAGGGAAAGCACCTTCTTTATGGAAACATCTGCGTTGGAGGCCATGAATGTTGAGAACGCCTTCACTGAAGTTCTAACTCAGATCTATCGTGTGGTCAGCAAGAAGGCCCTCGACATAGGTGATGACCCTGCCGCACCACCAAGAGGACAAACTATCAGTGTTGGTGGCAAGGATGATGTCTCTGCTGTGAAGAAGTCAGGGTGTTGTTCATCATAAATTTGTTTTGCACGTGAAGAGGGACCATATACTCACCTGATTATATGATGGGTAACTGCAAATATGACTTCCTTTTTTGCCACCTAACCTGGCTGTTTGTGAGATTATATTGGTGCACCAAGAAATTCGTTTAGATATCAAGATTTGACCTCAGGCCGGAAGAGAAGAAAATGCTAACTTTGGAATGTCAGTGATTTATGGTTGCCTTTCATCATGGTTTAACGGCTATATTGTCCCACCTCAATTAACAGAAGAATCCTCTCAACATTTCATTACACAGCTTTAACCTGGTAAAGGCTGTAATGGGAGCTACGCTTCATTACTTCTCTTGTTGGTTTTCCTGCTGAATGGATGTGTACTATATAGCCCTCAGAGGTGGTACTGTATCTTCTATATCACAATAGGTTGAGTTATGTTATGCTTGGTAAATGTCATCCGTAACTGGTAGCCAGTATGAGTTTTACACGGTTATACCATTATATTGTGTAATTTCCCCAGATGTACAGAATTTGCATTAAAGATCCATGTTTCTTATCAGCCTATGTTTTCATATGCTACCATTTCAAGCCTATGGTATTGGTTATGCTGCTGCTTTTAAGACCACATTTGGCATTGTGGTGGCCTTTTAGAAGTAACTCCCTTTCTGGATATTATAGTTAGTTGAAATGCAAACTGAACACGAGATAACCCCATTTCATGTATGTTGCTTTCACGCCGCCAGGTATGTGTGACTGTTTCTGAACTAGCATCATATTTGCTGCTCTGTGTATGCAAAGTTGCGAACTACCTAGAAAGAAGTTCCAAAATAGCTGTCATTTTTCTTGTTGGCAACTGTGGTACCAATCTACATAACTCTATCTTGCATTGCTACAGCTTGGGACTGATAGGTAGGCTTAAACTATTTAGTTTTGACTTTAAAGTTGTAGTATATCAGCATATTTCAGTATTATTGGTACGATTTGAGACAGCGGCTGATGTCTTAAATTAATAACTGTTTGGCTGCAGCAAATCTGACTATTTGTTATCAGAACTTATCATAATTTCGATGATTTCTTGTGTTGTGTAACGCTAATATAATCAGAGATAGCATTTGTTAAAGTGGGTGCGATTGGGTGGAATGCGGTTGGTGACGGTTTATGTGTATTCGTGCTCTTTATCAAAAATTGGACCGGTGAAATGCAGTGAGCACAGCATGACCAACCTAACTGCACTATTTCAACAAAGTTCAGAACATTTAACTGCTGCTGGGAATGATTTGCATCATAGAACTACTAGTACGTTTTCGTAAGATTTAGTAAGAAACAATATTTGACGCTGGAGAAGTTCGGAGTGTCTGTTTTTTTTCCTGAAGTTTAGATGATCTTGAAATCAACTCTGAAAACCACCTCACATCACATAATGTCATCAACTGAAAAGCATAGGTCTTTGCAATCCAGACATCTGTCAAGGTAGCTCCTTTTTTTTTGGGCCAGATGTCAAGGTAGCTTCACTCATTTTAGCCAGAAGAAAAAAAAATCTTCTGCACCATCAACGGAGACACGACTCCGGCGAAAACACCGCGCCTCGGACCGTCCGGTCTGGCTCAGCTCGGGACATCGATCTGGCAGTGGAACGGGGAAGGCGTTGGTAGTGGTGCAGCGGCATGGAGCTGGTGTCGAGCGGGTACAGCACGGCGACGGTGAGCACGGAGCAGACGAGCATGGGCACGGGGCCGAAGACCCACATGAGCAGCGCCGTGGCGAAGTAGAGCGCCCGGAGCCCCAGCGCCCAGAAGTTGCCGCCCCGGATCACCGCGCGCTGCACGTGGCTCGCCGGCGGCGCGTCCGGCCCTGCCTGCAGCCCGCTCACCAGGAAGCTCGCGTGAACGTAGTGCCCCGCGGACTGGATGAAGCAGGTGAAGGAGGCCAGGAAGCAGACGAGCAGCGACGTGTACTTCACCGCCGCCGTCGTCGTGACCGCTGCCTCCGGCGTGCTGCCGCTGCTCACCCACGCGCCGATCAGCGATCCCACCGCGATGCACAGCGACGCCAGCGTCGTGGACGCCGATATGTTGTCGGAGATGACGCTCAGCGCCAAGGCCGTCTCCTCCGGCGCCGTCGCCTGCGTGGTCGAACAGGCGATCAATTCCGCAAGAACCAGCAATGGCCGCCATGCATAAAACTGAAGAAAATGAAACGAAACTGATCAACAACAAGCACCTGCGCCATGCGCTGGACCCAGGCTAGCTTGTTGTGGTTCTCGTAGCCGATGGTCGTGGTGTGCGGATGGCGGAGAATCCGGTAGAGGAGGAGGAGGTGGTAGCCGACCATGATCGCAAGCCCACAAGGGACCAGCACCAAGTCCATGGATCCCTTGCTCATCATCTTCACCACCTAGTTATTTACCCTGTGCTCTTGTTCTGCTCTGTTCTAGCCTTGTGATCTTCCTCTTTGGCACGCAGATTTCTCTTTTTGATACAAAATCTTTGTATGATAATGAAATGAGATTGTACAATTATATTTGTTCTTGCCATTTGCTTAGGTTTGTGTGTGATACTTGCCAAACTGTTGCAATAATGAGAGCTCGTTTTCAATCCCTCGGTTGCTTGCGCATTTCGACCTAAATGACCCAACTGTGACATTGGTTGCAGGAGTGGGAAGAAGCAACATCTTTTATTTGTTTTCTTATTCTTCAGAAACTAGCAAGGTGGCCCTCGCAAATGCGAGGGCATTGTCTTTAATATGTTGAAGGCTCTAAATACGTCAAATAATGTTTTCATTGATATCACATTATGTACTCAGAACTAATACGGCTCGACCAACACATATTTAAATATGACATATGCATATATGTAGTATCTTTAAAACAACATTAATTTCTAGGCCAAGAATTTTAATTTCTATAAACACCTATATATGATAATTGTGAGATATTATACATATTGTATTTTCTGTATGATCTTAAATTAGTAGGCAAGGTTAATGTATATAGTTACATAAGTTTTCCTATTTCAGTTAAAATACCAATAAGAGTTTGGCATCGAATTTATTACGTTGAAAGTTTCTTGTAAATAAATTTGACTATTATGGATATCACATTATTTGAGAAGAAAATATACGGCTCTAACACAAATAAAATTATATAGTATGCCGGCAATGTCTTTTATTCCGAGCCACGGAAATGATAATTAGAAATAATGTGATATCCATAATAGTCTTTAAAAGAACATATGAATGGTGAATATTGTGATTTGGGGTATACCCAATATTCACCATTCATACGTTCTTTTATATTTGGAAATGATAATTAGAAATGCACGTAGCTTAGAATCGTTATGTCTGGTTGTATGGCTAAAAGGGAGCTTGTATCTCTAATCACCACATGTCAACAACCTCGATACTAATGAACATATGCCAATCGTGAGATTTATTTGGACTCCAAGTCAGACCTATACTAACCCTAGCTCATCTATAGCCTCTCATCATACCTCCTCTTCACATCTTTTGTCACTTTCTATGCGCAACCATCACTTTTTCTATGGTCGATGTCAGTTCTGGTTTCATATATATTATTTAATCCCTACTTTGTGAGAGTGTGTATTTCTAAATTATTTTCTCTTGATTATATATTAGTGGTGATGCTTATGAATATATATTACTTAGGGTAAACATATTGTATTAAAAAGGATCCAACAAATCAACAATAAGAAGGCTGGTGTTTGATAGGAAATTCTATTATCTCTCTATTTATCATGTTTTACTATGACTTTCTCATACAACAAATTATGTTGAGAATAACCTAATTATATTTGCGTGTTAGCTATTTTATCAATGTGATGTTCCTATGTGGTATAGATTCTTAGAGTTAACAAAATATTGAATCGGAAACCGTGTTTTAATAAATAACTGAAGTGAAGATTGTGTTCTTATGTTGGTGCGGAACTTTCAAACTTTGAGTATCTCCACAGCAAGATGTGCCACCTTAAATAGAATGGTTTTCATGTGTTGATTTTGAGTCCTTTCATAAACTCTTCTTTGTTTCAAACTCAAAATTAGAAAAGTTAGATGTTTTAGAGAGCCAATGTGTAGTTGGATAGGTAGAACGGTGCTTGTGTCACCAAATATCAACACCCTAATTCTTTTTACCTATAAGTCTCGTTAAGGGAGATTGTCTTTTAAATGGAAGATGACGTTCTTATTGGCATCTTAGTGGTGACTTCATCGTTGTTGAAACTTCGCGACTTTGATTTTCAATATAGCTTGTTTGATCGTGTGTCAGGATCGACTAATCCTTAAATTGTTATTTTCACTAATTGATTTTCAATTATTTGTATTTTTTCCTTAAAAATTAGAAAGTGTAATTATATTTTTAGAAAACCAATGTGTGGTTAGATGTGTAGGAAGGTGCTTGTTCCCTACCCAGCAGGAATGAAACATATGTTTGCGTACCATGCAGGTCTCGCTAAAACAGATTATCTTTAGAACGGCAAACAGCATTACCATCGATAGTGGTGACTTTGCTAATACTGAATCTCCGCAACTCTGGTCATTAGTTGACTATCTCTAAGTGTGTACATACGGTGGTAGTACTCGTGTGTATGTTAATAAAATATTTGGATCTAATTTGAATTAAATTGGACTTCAATTAAGTTTTTTGTTTTATATTTTAGGCGAGAAGTCCCACTCAAAATATTTCTCAATATTTTTCCCATAGAGTCAATGATTTACAAAAAGTCAACTATTTGTTTTTTAAAACGAAAAAACAATTTCTTTAATTTCTCACGGGATAGGCCAAATTTAGCGAGTTAGTACATTTGTTTTTTCTTTCGTTTTCATCTTTTCATTTTTGGTCCACTCAAGCCCAAACACATTACACATCTATACTTCTGTTAAGACAAGATCTGACTAACATGTATTTAATTAGTCTATCTCTACCTTTAAGATGTTTACATGATCCACTATTTGTATCATTCATTTATCCATGTCATCACCATGTTATCCACTACTTGAGAGACCTATTTGTCCATTTTATTGCATAATTGATAATCATCTATATATGTAAGCTATTCACATTATAAATTCTTTTAGCCATATAATTTTGCACATCATTAATTTTTCCAATTATATACGAAAATTTCATATTAATTAAATTTAGATTTTGATTACTGTGGCTAAATCAAATCCACCATATTCCCGAGCTTGTTTTTCATTCATGCATCAAACATTCTTACTTTTATAACTTTCATAAACATTCTTAAGATTTTCCGCTACAGTGTGCGGATTATCTTTCTAGTATATATTATGTGTATACTCAACTACTACAATGAAAAAGTAGTTGTCGTTTCTCAAAGAAAAGAAAAGTAGTTAATTTCTTTCTGTTTCACCTATACCATCATCGCAGCACAGCTATTTTTGTTTAAAGAAGCAACTTGACACGATGATACGAATATGTCCAGTTTTCTAAAAATTGATTGGCCACAGAGTTACATACACGTAAACTTTTAAATTGTACTCATGTATGTTTGAGAGTAAATAAGATATTTTCGACCGGCCGTTGCATTTAAGACCTTTGAATATCTTTTTATGCACGACTCGTGAATGCAAGGGACTCCAGCCACCACGTTCCACCGGCCGGTCGTTTAACACCGGATCAGATCCGTAGTTTTTTTTTTAATTCTTTTTTTCTTCCAGCCACCACGTTCCACCTTGGTTTTTGAAGTACACAAAACGTGTCATATTTGTTATGTACCTATTAACTTTTCATATAATCTCAACCACATATTTCAGATCTAACTGATAAGATTAATTTAGATGATGTGGATTAACGTGGTGTCTCGAAAAACTAATATAATAGATACTGTTGGTTGCTTCGAAGAAATGCTCGGCGATTGACTTCAGAAATACTGGCAATTTTTTTGTTATTTCGGAACCTGAATATATCAAGCTCTCTGCACGGCTTGCACTCAGATGCGACGCGTTTGCTTGCACAACTGCTTGAGGACGTACTATGGGATACCAGAAACAATTAGTTCTTAAGGAAAATGCGTAGATTCAAGTCCAACACTAATCGCAGCGCTCAAGTACGGCTTCCAGTATCTACTTGAGCATTCCAGTATCTTTAATATAAAGTTGTGTGCATCGTCACAGAGGCCGGGACTACCCCTTATCTAAATAAAAAATGTACGGCTTCCAGTGTTTTTACTTGAGCAGTAAGGATTCTTAAATAAATTAATAAAAAGTCGTATGCATCTATTGATGTAGGAGGCTGGGACATCCCCATTTTGAAAAAAAAAGTAAATTCAACTTGAATCAGGCCTTCGAGACACTCTGACATTTTGAATAAAATGTTAACTTCATAGACTACACGTACTGAACTAGATTTCATACAGATATAAAGGTTGGATTGGTTTTCACAGCATGAGCTCAAGTAGTTAGAAGTGGAACCGACCCAACTCTTAAACTGGCTTAAACGTGCATTTTTTTTGAGCAATTTCCATGTTGAATTTTAAAGCTACAATCTAATTCAATGATCTAAGAAAATAAATTCTGAATCCTCACAACGTCTGAAAAATAAAGCTTTACAATTAGGCTTAATGTTTTTATGTCCTTATCATACAGTAGGGAAGCATAACCTCTTTGACTCTCGTGGTTCTGATTAAACATGTAACTCATCTTCTTTTGCACCGAAATGTGCAAGAGCTCCTCGACTGCTTGTCGGTTTTGGCAATAGCACGAAGGAGCAGCGGGCCATGGCAGCCCCTCGAAGATATTTCCATTGCCAGTTGAGGGGGGGGGGGGGGGGGGGGGGGGACGAACTGCCGAATGGACTATTTCCGTGAAGGCAAGCATGATGGAGTGCAAATGATGCACGTGGCGTCACGCACATGCAAGAGCGGGAAATGGCGCGTCATTTTCTGAACCCACGACATAAGCCCCCTCACTGCTCCCCCCCCCCCCCCCCCCACCACCACCACACTCGCTCCTTTCACACCTATCATCTGTGGCGATTTCTCTTTGGATGGCACATACAGAGCATGACGCAGAGACATTGACTGTTCAAGATAAGTACATCGACCTCCACTCCCTCCCCCAGCACATCGTTCATCGACACCGACGACTCGCAACATCAATGACGGAACCACGACTCCTTTCTGGCATCAATGGCGGTATGAACTCAATCCACTATTAGGATTGATGTAGGAACATAGATTTGTTGTGAGTAGTGCTTGGTAGATTTTGATTGGACTTGTTGTTTTTAGTTGGGAACCTAGTCCTTTGCATACTAAGTGCTTGTTGATTAGGGAAGATCCTATGTTTAGCATCTCATACCCAACCTGTTAAGGTATCATGCACAACTGATTTGTGGATATTCTGATTTGTAGCTTCTATTGGAGGATATTACTTTGTTTAGTTTACTTTAGCTTGAGGTTATTGTTTTAGTGCTTTTTTATTTGAGGATATTGGCTTACAGATTAGAAATTGTTCTCGGTTTAGTGTTTGAGCTTAGCCGGATGATTAGTTCACATGGTATACATCTAAGATTCCCAATGGATTGCATCAATTATATGCCCGTTATAATTTATTTTTGGACAAACCTTGTCAAGCGTGAGGCACAACTTCACTGATTAAACTATGCAACCATATTTTAAGGGGTAACTCTGTTATACCTACTAGTATGTACAAACACATTGGTTATGCATGCTCCTTCACATCAAGACCATATATTTGAACTCTGTGTGAAATGTTACTGCGAGGCACCCTTCACGGTTTTGTTGCGATGAGTATTAAATATGGTTACATTGTGTCCAACATATGGTCACAATATCTTGCACAACTAGTTTGGATGTGTTTTATCCCTGATAATGAGGGCACTGTTGGATAACTAGGTGTGATTTGCATGGGGCAGATCATATGAGACATTTTTTGTGTGTGTGTTTTGTACAGTAGTGGCTGAATTGTGTCTTTTTGTTCTATCTATGACTCATATATTTTTTGCAATGCTCAGCCGACAAGCTTCCTTGCGATGGTGGGGGCAACTGCTGGGCACCATCACAGGGTTCATCGTCCTAAAATCCAACAATAGATGAAGTTGGATGGTGAGTCTCAAGGATTCCAAAACACGAGGCCATCATGGATGAAGGGTGCATCTTATGCTATTGTTCACAGATCGAGATCGGTCACTTCTTGATCTTCAAAGCACTCACGTAGGATGTGACATGGTCACGCTATTTTCAATTACTTCTCTGGAGATATGATCATGAGGTGCTCGGAGCATGATCCAGCTCTTGCCATGATCGATGAATGATGATTTTGTATGTACTTCAGTGTTATATTTTGTTTATTTAATTTGTGGGGTGAATAGCAGTAATGCCTATACGGTAGTATTATGACCGATTAACACGTGTGTTATTAAGTACTTAGTCTAGTTGTGTTATGCGCATCCGATTGTTTACATCCACTTTTAACTGTTGTTGCTACTTTTGCGGGCAATCTCATCCTCGGTAGATTAGGTTACCACTGATATACAAAATCAAACACGAGTCGTTCACTACGGGAAAGTGAAGAGACGCCGACGGCCTTTGCCGTCGGGTCAGCACCATTGCCCTCGGCTTAGTGGTACGCCGACTGCCACCGTCGGCCTAGCGTCGTCGGCGTATAATCCATCGGCGTAACGTCGGTGCCGTCGGGCTCATAGCTACGCCGACGGCATTACCGTCGGCATAGCTCTACCAAGTATTTTTGAAAAACAATTTTTCAAAAAAATATTTTGTCAATTTTTTTTTCATCTTTTTTAATTATTATTTCAATTCCAATTTAGTCATATATTTAATCTATTGCTCAGATTGCTCCAGGCCGAGCACGCTTAACTATTGAGTTCCATTCTAATGAGATTCCAATTGAGATGTCATACCTTGTTGCTATTAGTATGATATCAATCATATTAACCCTCATTCATGATATTACACTTTTTAATTTTTAAAATTTCAAAAAAAAAGATTTGAATAAACAAAATAACTATGTTTAATAATACTTAAATAATAATAATAATCAATTATTTTACTTTAGTTTTGTGTTTTCCATTTAATAAGAAATAATTCATATCTTCATATTTGTATATCAGAATTTACTAAATAAAATGTCTATATCGATCATAAAAATGAGAGTAATCCAAATATGACATCCATGTCATCATTTGCATAATGAATAATGTATTTTAAAACAAACAAGAACCAACATAAATCAGCATAAAGTCAATTAAAGAGGTGAATTTAGATATAAAGTAAGCAAATTACTCATATTATGGGATTATCACAAACTATGACACGATAATGGCCATACATTGGTCATTTGGCTTGAAACCTATGCATGTTTGAGTACTTTTTCATATTTTTTTCATTTTTTTCAAAAAACGGTCAAAATGGAGAGCATGGCTATTCACCAAAAGTGGTCGAATTTTCCAAAACTATCGACGGTTCTATGTTGTAACCACTACTTGTGTACCTTAAAATTATTTTTGTAACAATTTCAGAGCAAACTATCAAACAGTTGTAGCTCATTACTTTCGGAAAATTGACATAAAGTCAATTAAAGAGGCGAATTTAGATAGAAAGAAAGGAAATTCCTCATATTACGGGATTATCCATCAAATATGTACTACTCTTTGTGAAAATAAAATGGGAGTCATTTTGCACCATATTTTATGTACTTGCTTCACAAAAAAAGGCATTTTTAGCACTTAAAAAATGGAAAATGATATTTCTAAAAATAATTTTGAAAATCGCTTCGGCGACGTTGTTTCACATACCATGGCACACATATGTGCTGAATATAGGCACTTTATCATAAACTATGACACGGTAATGGCCATACATTGGTCATTTGGCTTGAAACTTATGCATGTTTGTAGATGATTGACATTTTTGTGAAGTATTGTTTTGAAAAGTTTGCCAAAACTCAAGTTTATCATTTTTCCTAGACACTAGTACACATAAAAGGACTCCATGCCAAAGGGTTTCTTTTTTTGAGTACATTTTCATATTTTTTTATTTCTTTCAAAAAACGGTCAGAATGGAGAGCATTGCTATTCATCAAAAGTGGTCGAATTTTCCAAAACTATCGACGGTTCTATTTTGTTACCACTACTTGTGTACCTTAAAATTATTTTTGTAAGAATTTCATAGCAAACTATCACACAGTTGTAGTTCAAATTTGAATTAATTTCGGAAAATTGACATAAAGTCAATTAAAGAGGGGAATTTAGATAGAAAGTAAGGAAATTCCTCATATTTAGGGATTATCCATCAAATATGTACTACTCTTTTTGAAAATTAAATGGGTGTCATTTTGGACCATATTTTATGTACTTGCTTAACAAAAAAGTCATTTTTAGCACTTAAAAAATGGAAAATGATATTTCTAAAAATAATTTTGAAAATCGCTTCGGCGACGTTGTTTCCCATACCATGGCACACATATGTACTGAACATAGACACTTTATCACAAACTATGACACGATAAATGCCATACATTGGTCATTTTCCTTGAAACTTATGCATGTTTTTAGATGATTGACATTTTTGTGAAGTATTGTTTGAAAGTTTGCCAAAACTCCAGTTTATCATTTTTCCTAGAAACTAGTACACATAAAAGGACTCCATGCCAAAGGGTTTCTTTTTTTTTAGTTCTTTTTCATTTTTTTTCATTTCTTTCAAAAAACGGTCAAAATGGAGAGCATGGCTATTCATCAAAATTGGTCGAATTTTTCAAAACTATCGACGGTTCTATGTTGTAACCACTACTTGTGTACCTTAAAATTATTTTTGTAAGAATTTCAGAGCAAACTATCACACAGTTGTAGTTCAAATTTGAATTACTTTCGGAAAATTGACATAAAATCAATTAAATAGGGGAATTTAGATAGAAAGTAAGGAAATTCCTCATATTTAGTGACTATCCATCAAATATGTACTACTCTTTGTGAAAATTAAATGGGTGTCATTTTGGACCATATTTTATGTACTTGCATCACAAAAAAAGTCATTTTTAGCACTTATAAAATGGAAACTGATATTTTTAAAAAGAATTTTGAAAATCGCGTTGTTTCCCATACCATGGCACACATATGTACCAAATATGGGCAATTTATCACTAACTATGATGTGATAATGACTATAGATTGATCATTTGGAAGAAAATGAAAAATAAAAGTTATGCCTACGCCGACGGCCAGCTCCTTGAAAACTATGCCGACGTTTTTTTTTTGACCGTAGGCATACATGCGCTACGCCGACGGCCCCGACATATGGCCGTCGTCGTAGCAAATGCCGTCGGCGTTCTCAGGGATTCCCGTAGTGGTTGCATTAGCCGCAACTTAAACATCGAATCAAACAGTAGTCTTCAATTTTATCCACATGTAGAAAAATAATTTGTAGACAACTCTACAGGCTGCGTAAGGTGCCAATGGTGCCACATGCAGCATCTCTCTTCTCTTTGGCCATCGCCTATGAAGCCCGAAAAAATCAAACGGCAACGAACACGCCAGGTTGCACACTGAATATCATTCTTTTTTTTTGTTTCTCGTGGCTCGAATCCAATATTTCTCCAAGGAATAAGGGCACCTCCAACGGCCCTCCGCATATGGACAGGCAAAACGGACCGATTCTATTCTGTCCGCGGACAGATTTTGGGCCTCTGTCCTCTTTGGGGAGAGAGTACCTCCAACGGCCCAACGCAAAAAAAAAGAGGACACATAAATAAACTTAATATTACATATATAGTTCGATAGGGCCCAGTGGCCAGTGAGACAGACAAAATATAAACAGAAAAAAAAATTGGGCGGGGAAGGGCGGCGCCGGCGTCATCGGAGTTCAAAATGGGCGGCGGCGGCTCCGGCCTATTGGCGTTCCGCGGCGGCGGCTCCGGCCTACTCATCCTCGTCGGAGGCGTCGAGGATGATGTAGGGCGGCGGCGCGTAGAGCCACGCCGGTGGCGTCCCGGGCGGTGGTGGAGGCGTGGCAGGCGCCTCGGGGTACTGTGGCCATGCCGGTGGGGGCACGTACGCCCGGTTCTCGCCGTCCTCATGCCACGGTGACCAGGGCACCTGCCACCGGGCGCGCTCCTCGTACCGGCGCGCCTGCTCGGCCGCTGCCTGCTCGTCCCGGCGCGCCTGCTGGGCCGCTGCCTCCTCGGCGGAGGCACGGAGCGTCGCCGCCAGGTCTGGCCAGCGTCCGAGCTCCTCCAGCTCGGACTCCTCCATGGCGGCCTTCATGTGCCCCTGAAACTCCTCCTCGTCCAGGGGCTCAGCCTTCACGGTGGCGTCGCCATCGCCGCCCTCCTCCTCCTCCTCCTCCTCGAAACACTGCGGGTCCGAGTCCTCGTCAGGCTCAAGGCCGACGAGGGCGGCCTCCTCCTCCTCCTCCGGCTCGGCGTAGTCCGGGGGCAGCGTCGACGCGAAGGCGAGCCGGCGCCGGTGGTTGTGCTCCAACTGGAACCACCCGTCCCATAAGGACGAGTTGAGCTCGTAGGCGGGGTCCTGGAGGAGGTCGGGGTGGCAGCAGGGCCCGCCGGCGGCGGATCTCCTCCGTGCGCTCACGGCCTTCGCGCGGCACCGGCGGCATGGGCACCCGCAGCCGGTTCAGATGCCACCCCTCGGGGAGGTGGACATCGCCCCACGGCAGGGGTTGGCGCCGCTCCCAGTAGATCTGGGCCACCTCTAACCCGACGCGGGCGCGGCGCGCCCAGCGGCGGGCGTTGCGAGCCTCGCGGACGGCCGTGGCATCGGCGGCGACGGCGGGGCCTCTGGGTGGAGCCACGGGGGTGGGCACGGAGCGGCGTCGCGGCGGGCCACGAGAGCTCGACGCCTCGTGGCTGTTCTGGCCGCCCTTCGCCCAGAAGGGCCTCATCGGCGGCATCGCGCGGTAGCGGGGACGGTGGCTAGGGTTTGTGGCCGTCGGAGTGGAGGCGAGGAGTGGGGAGTGGGAATGGATAGCAACCCCGGCCACCCAAACCCATTTAATATGACCAGGCCAAGCGGCCGGTCTCGCTGACGCGTGGGCCAGGGTGGACAAGGGGAGGACACGCGCTGTGTCCTCGCCTCGCCAAACCTGGACCAAACTTGGGTCAGATTTGGTCCTGTTTGGCTATCCGCGCGGACAACTGTCCCTTTACGCCGGCCCGTTGGAGGGCTTGTTTTGTCCGTGGCAGGCAAGGATGCGGAGAACCGTTGGAGCATGACAGAACCCGGTCTCTCGAGTTGCTTGCTGTTTATCCCTGGATAAACACCCTTTTGGTCGAGAATCACAACGATGCTCCTTTTTGCAACGCCTTCTCCGTTTTCTTCCTCTTGGTCCACCGGGCACAGTAGCCAGCCGGCCAATAGGCACGTCGCAGTCCCATACTCCCTCCATTCCGTTGAATAGGGCGTAAAAAAAATCTGCAAAATTCGCCACAAAGTAAGGCGCGGTTACAATGGAAACGTTGGCTTCCCAACTCTGCCCCTCCATCTCGTTGGAATCAAGGAGGCGTTGCGGGCTGTGACTGGTGCACCTTGCTACAGATATTCGGTTATTGGTTGTGTAGCTGCCCTTAAATTGAGGAGGTGCATGCAACGAATGAATGAGTGTGAGAGCTAACCGTGAGTAGCTGTCTCATAGGGGCACGATGGGAAGAAAAACAAACCGCATGGCTCTTCTTAATAACCGTGCCAGAAATTTTACGCCCTATGCAACGGAACGGAGGGAGTACATTGCAAGAACCGGTTTGGTTGGTTGCTGCCTACGCAAGGAAATCCAAGGGCAAGGGAACTCCCAATCCATCTCGTTATCCACGTAAGATTGCACAGTCACATCCTACTCTAACTCATTGCCTATACATGCAGTAGCTCCATGTAGACCTCGAGGGAGGAGCAGGAGTCGCTAGCACTTTCCCTTCATGTCCTCTTGTGTGTACCCTCACACAAAAACTCGATGATTAGTTGATTGTTTTTGGAACTTGTGGATTTTCATACTACTACAAGGTTTTAAAGCAATGACCATAAAAAAGTTTAAACAGTTGCCGATGCTCAGATCAGATGCTGTGTCTTCTTTGCATGGTTGATGCTACTTGCTTCCTTCCCATGTCACTCGGTTTACAAAACTGCTATGCGTCAGTTTAACTGGAATCCAAGAACTAGCTATAGCTCACGTGAAAGACTGGCGGACAGAGGCACGCGCAGCTAAGCCAAAGCCAGGTCCATCCATCCCTCACATCAGCTGCCTAAAAGCTTGAAGCGACGCGAGTGGAGACCGGGGAGAGACAGAGTCAGAGATGACCTTTGTTCAGCTTCTCCCTCCAAGTAATTTCCACGCCTGTCTCTCCAATGTTTTTTCTCTCCCCGTTATCGTCTCTAGTTTAAACGAGACATACCACAAGATAAATATATTGAAACGCAGAAGAAGTTATGCATTTTTGTAAACTGAAGCACATTTGTATGATTCTTCTACTGTAAAAAGGAGTCAAATCAACTGATGCCTTGCCCTTGCGCATATGCATGGCTACTGCTCGAAGCTAGCTAGAATCAAATGTGCAGCTGAGCTAGCGAATGTGAGAGGCGTACGGTGTTCCTGCGAGGCATCGTGCTCGTGCGGCACCCACGCAAAGCCTGCAGGCACCATGAACGCAAGCAAGGAAAGACAGTACAAGTGCTTACGGTTCACGTGTGGTGAGCTGACGTGAGGAATTCAATTCATGGCGAGGCTCCCAGTCCCAGGCAAGGGGTAGCGTGTGGAACAGCTGAGACCATGCATGCAGATGCAGGCATTCACTGTAGGATATACGCTCTACACTGCCATGTACGTACGTCTATACACATCCGTGAGTTGAGCCCGCGGGCGTGTTTTGTATGTACATTGTACTGTACCACAGTACAGGGAAGATTCGAGCGAAGACCCAATATCATACTCGCTCCGATCGCTTCAGTTTTACCAGCAAAATATGAGCAATACACCACGAATTATAAATCTATCTATTCGTATTTAGATCAAATCTTATCATTAATGTTTTTTTGCATATAGCCCATATTTTTTTGGTCTATTGAATTATTCAGAAACATGTGTATGCCTCACAAGCTGAAAGAAAGTAGCCAACATTATCGAGATTTTGATTGGCGCGCCGCTTCATGTCCAGGGTGAAAACTATTGTTCTTACTTTTATTGGTCGAGCTCATCAACGAAGAAGTGTGTCGTTACCTCGTTGAAAATGTCCCTCCTTGTCGATGTGATATCCTTTAGTGGTTTTTGCAATTTCTCATCATGATATGTAATGTCCTTTTTCATTTTTCGTACTTTGAACTTCTATCGGTTGTGTGCATACTTTTTATGCAGAGGCCAGTGTAATGCTTAAAACCTTATTAAGTAATTAAGCTATCTTTATTAAAAAAATCCTTTAGTGGTTCGTCTCGGCTATCAAGATGAAGATCATTGTCTGATAGACGCTGAGGATTTCAATCTCCAATTAGAAAAAAATGCAAACCAAATTGCAAGCCAAGATTTTTTTTAAAATATATCAGTGGGAGCTCTCCCATTTTTATTAGGAGAAGAAGAGTTTGTTACAGGAAAACATAAATTGAAATAGTGGATAATTTAATTTTTAATTTAGATGCAAAATAGTTCCCCTTTCTGAACCATCAGTTAAATATAAATTTATAAAAATAAATGTGTGTATGCTTACAGTTTAGAGATCAAAATGAAATCCGTATAGTAGTAGAAACAATGTCTAACTTTCTTAAAATATTATTATCTAGATGCAAATACAACACATCTTGCACTTCTTCCAACCCCTCTTAGGTGCGATTTACTCTAGTACTACATATATATTCGAGTAATTATAGTTTGTATGGAAAGTGTTGCATCTATTGAACTCTAGTACTTACCAAATCCAAATATATGTAGTGTACAATAAGGGTATCGGTGTGCACACTTAACATACACCTCAAACTTCTCCAAAACTATTGAAGTCATAATTTTTCTTGCCGGGCACATCATGAGAAAGACACGGGGAAACGTTACCCACAATGTACCTCACAAATTTTGCGTAGTGCATACACTGTGAATGCAAAATTCCATCCTAAAATTCCGTTGTTAATTTTGGGGCTGGGTCCTTCTAACAACATAGGAGCACTGAGAAAATGGATAGTACTAAAACACCTTCAAATTAGCAATTAGAAGCGGTCTCAAACAGGGGCATGCACCTTGCGCAGTTTACGCAGGTGCAAATAGAATGTAGAACAGTGCACGTAGTTGTATCCTAAATCTCCTAGGTCCCTTTCTAAATTGGCGAGGTTCCGAACTTTTTGTAACACTGGATGCACCCTGACGATATATATATAAAGCGGAACATAGGCAAGATCTCCATTCCTGGTGGCACCGGCCGCCCACACGGCAAGTCGGAAGAAACGCTGGATCGAGCAACAACTTGACCCAACCCGAAGGATCGCTCCTCTACCCGGAGAAGAAAGCCAGCGGTTCGCAGCAAAGATCGCAGAGAAGGAGGAGCAACGGATGGCCGGCCAGCACGCCGTCACGCGCCGCACCCAGCCCCGTCGTGTCCCGTCTCCGCCGCCCCCCGCACTGCACGAGCCGGAGCCAGCCAAAAAGCCAGCGACGAGAAGAGAACAAGAAACGCTTGTACTGTAGCCACTATTGCAACGTAGTAAAACACTTTTTGGCTTGGTTCGGCGCAAAGGGACGAGGGAGAAGATAGATAGAGCGGCCCCGTCCAAGCCAAATGCAGCAGCAACAGACCGGAACCTGGACGCCTTGCACGCTTTACATAGTATACTAGTACGACCAATTTTATTTTCATATACAGAGTTATAAAAATTATGAACACGAGGTTCTGTACCTCGTTCCTGGTGCGCGGCTCACTGACTGGAACGGACGAGGAGGAGGAGAGGAGTAACCGCAGGGCAGCAAGGGCCGCAGTGCAGAAATGGAGAAAACGAGGCGCTGCTGACTGGCCAGCCCGGGAGGGCCACCACGCTTCCCGCATTTCCCAGCACGCTCTTCCCAAACCGGCTTTCAGCAACTGCTTCGGCCACGCGGCCCCGTGAACCCAGGACCAGAGCCATGCAGTTGTGTTAACTGCCGTATCTCGTCAAATTAGACCGACTCTTTCCGCTTTTTCATGTCACTAATTTTCTTCCAAGGTTAGCTAATATTTGGTATTTATTACTCTATTTTTTTTTGCTTTATTTGAATGAAGGAATCCAAAGCCCAATGTCACATTGACAACACAAATTATGTACTAATCAACTCGGAAAATCATTTTGGTTCCCGGGATTTAGTGCTTCCTCTATTTAAATTTGTTTTTTTCAAAAAACATGCTTATGAGTTATAAAAAATCCAAATTAAATCAATTATGTTGTCAACACAAACGCGCAATAACTCAATCCGAAATACTAACTACGCATAAATGACAATATTTTGAAGATTTGAGAGAGAGTGCATTTAGATTCACACATTTATCGTTTTATCATTTAGCTCAGAATATGAAGTATATCAAATCAAGATTTTGCATGTTTGTGCGATACATCATTGACAACATATATTTTTTATAGATATTTTTGGAAATTTATGAATATGATTTGTTATTTTTTTAAATAGGATGAGCACTGGAGCTCGGGAGCCAGAAATCTCTACTCCAACCTTTGTTCGTTATCTTCCTTCGGAAATGTCGTTATCATGCAAACCGAAGACGAGGACAACGACTATGTTGACATAGATGGTAACCAACCGATATAGCTTTGTGGAAGTAGTCCCAATACAAGATAAAAATTTCATCACATCGTCTCTATTTAACGAACACTTGATTAACTAGGTTAATTGTTGCCCCTTCGAAATATGCCAACAAATTTGGTTTTTTCTATGCTAGTAGTTAATTTGTCGATAGTTGCATTAGCTCCACTTCACTTCTTCAATGGAATTCAAAGCCGCCGCCATCTTGCCAGCACAAATTATCGGTAACTGTTAGCCGGTGACGCACTACGACATCTGTCGCTATCTGAAACGACAAAATACGTTGACATTTGAATTATGGAAGCAAACTAGAGCATGTAACACGTCACTCAATTCGACATTCAAACTCGGTCTATATACTCCGCCCTCCTGCCAACGGTTGACACACACGACATATGATCTATCGCCGACATCTACGACATGTCGGGTACCGCACTTTGGGTCACCTAGCCATTACACTCACTCCCTTCTCCACTGATCACACTCCGGCGCAGTCTAGCCAAGAGACAAAACCATGGAGCCTTCCAATCCTGCCACCACAAGGCAACTCCCTTCTTAAAACCCCCTCTCCTCTGGCCTTTGCCCACACTCCCCACTCTCTCCACCCACCAAGCCCACAACCATGGCTGCCCTCCCCCGCCGCCTCCTCCTCCTCCTCGCCGTCGTCACTCTCCTAGCCCTACTCCCTCTCCACACCGCCGCCTCCTCCGACGCCGCCCACCTTCTCGCCGCCAAGGCCGAGCTCTCCGACCCCGCCGGCGCCCTCTCCGGCTGGAACGCCCGCTCTAGCCAGTCCCTCTGCGCATGGCCGCACGTTTCCTGCGCCCACAACTCCACCACCGCCGTCGCCGGCCTCCACATCTTCAACCTCTCCATCGCCGGCGTCTTCCCCGCGTCGCTCTGCTCGCTGAGGTCCCTGCAGCGCCTCAACCTCGCCGGGAACGACCTCGTCGGCCCCCTGCCCGCCTGCCTCGCCGACCTCCCAGCGCTCGTGGACCTCGATCTCTCCGGCAACGACTTCTCCGGCGAGGTCCCGGCGGCCTACGGCGGCGGCTTTCCGTCGATCGCCGAGCTCAAGCTGGTCCAGAACTCCCTCTCCGGCGAGTTCCCGGCGTTCTTGACCAACCTCACCGCCCTCCAGGTGCTCCACCTCGCCTACAACCCGTTCACGCCGTCGCCATTGCCGGAAAACCTCGGCGACCTCGCCGGCCTCCGCCAGCTTTATCTCGCCAGCTGCAACCTCACCGGTAAAATCCCTTCTTCCATCGGAAACCTTGGACATCTGGGCAATCTGGACCTCTCGTATAACAGCCTCTCCGGCGAGATACCCGCAAGTGTTGGGAATTTGAGCTCTCTGTTCCAGATGGAGCTCTACAGTAACGAGCTCTCCGGGAGGATACCGGAGGGCCTGGGGCGGCTCAAGAAGCTCCGGAACATTGACATCTCCATGAACCTGCTCACCGGCGATATACCGGAGGACATGTTCGCGGGGCCAAGCCTGGAGAGCGTGCACATGTACCAGAACAAACTGACCGGTCGCCTTCCGGCGTCGCTTCGGACGGCGCGGCGCCTCGTCGATCTCAGGATGTTCCAAAACCACATCGAAGGGCCGTTCCCGCCGGATTTCGGGAAGAACTGCCCGCTGGAATTCTTGGACATGTCGGACAACCGGATGTCGGGTCCGATCCCGGCGACAATCTGCGCTTCCCGGAATCTGACGCAACTCCTCCTGCTGGACAACCAGTTCGAGGGCGCCATTCCGGCGGAGCTGGGGCAATGCCGGACGCTACAGAGGATCCGGCTCTTCAACAACCGCCTCTCTGGACCCGTGCCCCCGGAATTCTGGGGATTGCCTCATGTCAACATGCTCGAGCTCAGTTCCAATGCTCTGTCAGGCACGGTTGATCCTGCCATTGGTGGTGCCAAGAACCTGTCCAGGCTTGAAATTCAGGACAACCGATTTACTGGTGTTCTGCCGGCGGAGCTGGGCAATCTGAGCAACCTGCAAGAGCTTCTGGCTTCAGATAACAACTTGTCCGGCCCGGTGCCTCCGTCAATTTTTGAGCTTTCTCAGCTTGCCGTGCTCGATTTGAGTAACAATTCCCTCTCTGGGGAGATCCCACGGGTCATTGGACGGTTGAAGGCGCTGATACGACTGAACCTTTCGCATAACCACCTCACTGGAATCATCCCTGCAGAGATTGCTGAAATCGGTGGGATGAATTTTCTTGATTTGTCAGACAACGAGTTTTCCGGTGGGGTGCCCGTGCAATTGCAGAGTCTCAAGCTGAATGATTTCAACCTATCCTATAATAAGCTCAGTGGACCACTGCCTCTTTTCTTCACTGACTCAAGGTTCCGACAGAGCTTCTTGGGTAACCCTGGCCTGTGCTATGGGCTCTGCACAAGCAATGGCGATCCCAATGCCATCAGTCGTGCCCGTGCGAACATGGTTGCCTCCATCCTCGCCGCGTCTGCGGTTATCCTTCTCATCGGTTTAGCATGGTTCACTTACAAGTACAGAAGCTACAAGAAGCATGCTGCGGAAATCAGTTGTGAGAAATCAAGCTGGGTTCTCACTTCCTTCCACAGGGTGGATTTTGATGAGAGGGACATAGTGAACAGCCTCGATGAGAACAATGTGGTTGGCAAGGGTGCAGCAGGAAAGGTATACAAGTCTGTCGTTGGGCCTAGAAGCGAGGCCGTGGCTGTCAAGAAGCTCTGGGCAACCGGTGCTGTGGGCAAGAAGGATGACACTTTCGAGGCTGAGGTGGCGACGTTGAGCAAAGTCAGGCACAAGAACATCGTCAAGCTCTTCTGCTGCGTGACCAACAGGACCTGCCGGTTGCTCGTGTATGAGTACATGCCGAACGGCAGCCTTGGGGACTTGCTCCACAGCGCCAAAGCTGGCATCTTGGATTGGCCAACGAGGTTGAAGATCGCAGTCCATGCTGCTGAGGGCCTCTGCTACTTGCACCATGACTGTGTGCCATCGATTGTCCATCGAGACGTGAAGTCAAACAACATCTTGCTTGATGAAGAGTTTGGCGCAAAGGTTGCAGATTTTGGTGTTGCAAAGACTATCGAAGATGGACAGGCCACAATGTCGGTCATTGCTGGCTCTTGTGGTTACATTGCTCCTGGTGAGTTCTTGGTTCCAAATTTGTTTGTAACATGTTTGAAATCTTACATGCTTTACAACTGTTATGGTTTGTAAAAGGTAGTTGTTCAGATGTACTTGGAACAATATTAAGAATAGCTCCTAGCTTCATTTTGTTCCCATTTTACTTGCTGAAAGACATTTACATGACATGTTCTGTACAACCTTTTAACTTGTTGATCAGTGGTGCTAAAGCGAAAAGTTTCTTTTTGACAATTTAAAAGCTTTACTGAATCGTGTGTGTGATCCTTTGTGCATTGCAGAGTATGCCTACACTCTTCATGTAACTGAGAAGAGCGACGTGTTCAGCTTTGGCGTTGTTATTCTGGAGCTTGTAACCGGCAAAAGCCCCATGGCACAAGAGATTGGCGAGAAGGACCTGGTGGCGTGGGTTTGTGACACTGTTGATCAGAGTGGTGCGGAGTCTGTTCTTGATCAGAAGCTTGTCGACCAGTTCAAGGATGAGATGCGCAAGGTTCTCAACATCGGCCTGCTGTGTGTCAACCAGTCCCCAAACAACCGCCCACCAATGAGGTCTGTGGTGAAGATGCTGCTGGAGGTGGAGGGACAGAACAAGCCGAAGGCGAAGAAGGCACCTGCCTTCTGATATGGGGGCGAAACCCCCTCTGAAGAACCATGGATAGGAGGAATAAATGCTAATTTGTGCTCTTCTTGAATCATTTACTTAATACCATTAGCAGCTAGCTCTGAATCTTTAGTACTTTGGTAAAGTCAGTAACTTGGAGGCTAACTTGTCGCTCAAATGAATGAAATGTGCAGTTGCTGTCAAACAATCTGTGGCAGAGATCTATTTTTCTTGCATGTTTGATGCTTTTGTCGTGGCTGGTAGAGTAGCAAATTCTGCTTTCCATTTTACGATCCTGAAAAGTGCATTTGTTATGTTGCGATCAACCTTTCAACGTCAAGAGCTCATGATACTTTGGAACATCTTATGGAGATGCTCCCATGCTCAGTGAGCTGAAGCACTCATGAATCTGAGTAGGAATACACGTCTAGAAGTCCTATTTAAAGTAAGCTGTGATAGCTCAATATGAATGATATGAGTTGTGCTTAGTGCATATATGAAATGTTTTCTCAATGCAACCATGCTAAGTAAAAAAGATACTAGTGGTTTCAGACTTCCAGTGGCCCTGTTGTCCCCCATTTGTTCTTTTTGTTTGCTGCCTTCTGCGTGTGCACTTTGCCTGGTAAGCACACACAGCTGAGTACCCAGTTTCCACGGCCAGTCGGCCACCCTGGTAGGAACAGAAGCTGCACAAGTATTGCCTGCTTCCTTCTCTAACCTTGGTCTGGCCTTATATGCAGTGGCGGAGCTTTGACGGAAAATTTGGGCCGGCCAGACTAGAAGATAACACATAAACCAAGGCTAAAACATTGTTGATTCGCTAGTATTACTGAGTTAGGCTGTCAATACGTAGGTATAATTAGTTGTTTTTCAATTCTTGGCAGGCCATGGCCCAGGTTGGCCCGGCTGTAGCTCCGCCAGTGCTTATATGTATCAGAAATTTGACCTGATGTACAGTTCTTTTATCTTCTTCAATCTTGGCAAGATGTTGTTCTTTTTAATCTGGTGCATGAAACTCGCCGACTGACCTGTACACAAATTTATCAAGGACAAACACATGATTGGAATGCACTTTTAAAGCCTATGTTCAACACAGGGCATCTGGGTTCCCCAGTTAGGACAGGTTGATCTGTGAATATAATTTTGCAACCCCTCATTGGAATCAATACGCATTTAAGTGCGTGCTCAAGAAAAAAGAAACTTCTCGCTGGATGAGTTGGCACAAGTCATGGCAGCCTATTGGATCAGTTTTAGCCTTTTTTTCTGTTTATTGTTGCTTTCTCTGCTTTTTGTACCAAGCAGGTTTTCGGATCATGGATGTGCCCTTTAGGCTTTAGGCTTTAGTATCTTGCATGAAGGATTGAAGGTATAATCAAAGAAGGAAAGTAAAAAGTGGGGTTTAAGATGGAGCTGTTCTCATTCTCTTCAGACGAAGAGGCAGGCGGATCGAATTGAACCTTTTTGCTTCATAGTAAAGTAGAAACTAACAGTGATTAGACGTAATTCTGTTCTACAATATTTATCTCTTTGAGCAGAGAGTGATATCAGTTAACTAAATGAAGGAGAACCATGTAGCCTTAAAATTAGGAATCTTAACGCATGTCCCCATCGTGATCACACACCCATGATGAAATCTCTAGAACTTAATGCACTCTGGGCTCCACGAATCTCCCCTCAACAAAAGGCGCATCTACGAGCTGCTGCACATTTGGTCTCCTCAGCAGCCAATGAGATGTAAGTGCCGGCGCAGCACTGTCATCGCTGAACCATGATGGTCAAAAGACACACAACACAAAGTAAAATAACAAAAAGCAAATGAGCAGCAATATGGTTTGAGATGTAGGATCGTGTAACTGGGAAGAAAACGATGCAAGGGTAATCATGTACCCTTATGTGCATACATCATACATGGATGTTTCAAAGTGGTGCATGCCTACAGTCAGGCCAATGTTTTCTCGAGAATGCGTGGAAGGTCACTCTTAAACCTCAGTTGGTAGACAAGACTACAAACAGCAGAGCCAGAAAGATTTATAGAAGAAAAGGGCACCTAAGCGGCTAAGCCCTTGTTTGTTGTTGAAAGCAGAATACTCCTGCAGAGAGGAGAATGGAAATACCGAAGAACTCTGAGTGATCAAGACTACTGAAGAATCCATGGAAAGAATAATCTTGTTTCACGTGATTGACGTCTGGTTTACATGAGGGACAAGAAGCATCACAAGTTGAGTGCTTTTGAAATACGGAAAAAGAGTTTTACTGACAAGGGGGCTGGGGAGTTCGCTCCCTACGGAAACGGGACGAAAAATGCTCACCTCCTAACAATTCAGATAATGTATTACCCATTCAAGTGAACTGAAAGATTAAAAGATCCTTACAAGTAAACCCAGCAACTATCGGTGTAAATCATTGGGCAAATTAATGCTATTCCACTTCATAACTTTCACAGATGGTGCTCTGAAATCTGAAGAAATAGCGAAGTGAAACTGTGAAAGGAGTAAGAACCTGAACCAAAATGGACATTTTAAATAGGTAAGCAAGCTTGAATTATCGCAGGCCACGGTAATTGGTGCTTGTATGCCGGACCAATGGTACTTCTTCCTCAGGGACACGCGATTCAGCTCCATGGACGAGAGTCCACGAAGATGATCCCGTCACCTTCCTCTGTCCCCAACACGACGGACCCCTCTGCCACCCAGACGATCTCCTCCAGCTTTCACACGGTGATGTGCAGTTTCTTTTCCACAAACAGCTCACGAATCGCCTGCAACAATGAGATCCTTGTCTTCGTCACAAATTGGCCGTTGCCCGCCATCCGCTTGAATGAAGACCTTCAGGGAGTGTTTGGTCAGAACCGCAATGCGGACCGCACCATCCTCGCCGCCGACGAGCCGGGTCCTGGTGGCTGTGTCCGGGCAATTCTTGCGGCGGTGCCGTCGACCGTAGTCACGGGCTTTTGCCGCCGCTTCCAGGAATACAACGACTTGCTCGGCCCTCACCTAAAGCCTACGTAGTTTGGTTCTCGGGCCATTGGAGCTTTGTTATCAAGCGGGCCTGCGATGTCTGTTCATACTGGAGCTTTACAAGTCTCATCGTGGACATGATGGACGGGCCGGGTTTATCCTAAAAAAATGGAAATCATAAACGGACCGGATGGCACCATGCCACCATGGCACATTACACGGGAGCACCTATCTAACGCTCAGGCATCAAACAAACGCCTGCTGACCGAACACTTTTCCACATCAGGTGCGGCGGCCTGTTAACACGTTTCTTATATGAATATCGATATTCACTTTTTTTTACACAACACGAGCATCACTGTGATTAGGCATCAAAGTAAAGTACAACACAGTGATTACAACTTTCATCCTGAAAGAAGAAACCTAGCTGGGCCCGAAAAAGAATACTGAGTAAATATAGTGGATATGCCGAAAAGTACAACCAAAGCCTATCAGGGGGTCCGTCGAGAACTCGGACGCAACAAACTTGCAGTCATACTCTTTCAGAGCCTCTTGCAATCTAGCCAACCGTAGCGCAAGCGGCTCAACCAGCAATCACGTTGGCAGACGCCTATGAGGTAAAAGATTGAGCTGTAGATATGAAATGTCTAACACCGAGGCCAAATCAGGAGGTTCTTGGCTGTTAAATCCAGAAACCGCAGCAGAGACGATCTCACCCGCCTCCGGCCTGTCCCGAACAGCAAGAACGCACATCCAACATGCACAATAGCTTGCAAGGAATACAAAGTGCGACAACTAGATGAATACCATTGAAGCTCCAAGGATGAACTGTTGGGAGTTGACATCACCGAGCAAGACCTACTGGTAGCATCGAACTCACACCTCCACCAACCAATCCACCAACCAAGCCCAGCAGCAACACCATCTCCAAACTCTCCCTCACCACCACGGTTGGCCAAGAGAAGGAAGACATGAATTATACCACTGGGAGCACAACGAACACACTTATGAAAGGAGCAAGCGCTAGAAACCATCTGGTCTATCTCCTTCCTCTGGAGCTCGTCGGTGAGGTTCAGCCGCAGCCGCCCTGTGCCGCGCAAAAACACCAGAACAAAGCAGCTCCAAAAGAGACACCAGCCCCGCACTGCAGCTGCAGCAGAGCAAGTCTGCTCCCCTCCCTCGCCACCCCGGCCGGCCAAGAAGGAGCAAACACACCCACACGAGCTGGAGAACAGGGAATGTCGGTGCTTGAAGAAGGGGTCAATGCCGGGCTCGCCATGGACACCCTCCTGCCGAAGGAGCATATCAAAGAGGAGCGGAATGAGCCGCCTGGTACAGCACCCTAGCATCCAGACGAAACCACCCCACGGGGCACCGAATCCACTAAATCCTCACCCTCTGCCACCACCATGGGAGCAAGCAGGAAGGGGATTAGAGGGGATTGCTACCCAGCAACCCTTATTTGAAGAAGAAACGCCAGATCCAGGCACCCTCAACCATCCCCACCATGGAGAGAAACAAGGTGCAAGCTCTGGCCGCATGTGCTCGCCGTGCGCCGCCGAAGAAGCAGCAAGAACGCGGCAAAACGCTAAACTTGGAGGAAACCCTATGCCTAGTATGTACAGGAGGCCCAGCCACCCTCTCCTCCCCCCACCCCAACCGGCAGAGCCGCCAGAGGGGGAGAGGGGCCAGAAGTGGCGGCGCGGTGGCGGCGCGGTGGTTAGAGACGAGGTCGGGGGAGAGAGGCTCGAGGAGAGGAGAGGAAAAAGGCCCCCGAGATTCATATATTAAAAACAATATAAGCTTTCGATATAAACTTTGAAAATTTGAGAAAAAAGTATTACGGATTTATGATTTTCCAAGAGATTGAAATATATATTCTATGATTAAAGAAAGTTCTTTAAGTTGAAAATAGTCGGTCGTGAGTTTTGAAAAAATGTCCATACGAGGGAAAATATGTGGCACGGTATTGAAAATAGTTCACTAGCATAGAAATATTCATGTACTACATAAGAAAAATGTCCATATGATCTTTACTTAAAAAGGGAAAACTAAAAATAAAAAGGTTTTGAACAATATTAAAAAGAGAGAAAAAATCAACTCAACATTAAGGGAGGTTGTAATACTTCAGTACATTGTAATATTTGAATACAGATAATACTCATTAAGGAAGGCTGCAACCAGATACCACATACTCCAGCATCGCAAAACCGTCCCTATTACATCCCTAAAACAGTGCTTACTTCTAGTGTATTTATCATCCACAAAAGGAATAGGATGGGATGAGATCTGGAGAAACAACCAATGCTCACATATACTTTTTCCCGATGATACGCAAGCATGAGGCAACTTTTTTATTTTAGACGAAAATAAGGTAGTTGGTGGTGGTGGGAGAATTATCTTTTAAAAACCTAAATTAATAAAGAAATTAACAGGGATCTTCGGGGATGAAGTCGTATAATCTAAGACTAGTCACAATGGGGAGTAACATAGATGTAACATACACATTTTACGAGTCTATGTTACTACCTTCACAGTGGGTAGTAACATATGTGTGGTGTCATGCAAGACCTTATTAATTAATTAGGTTGTAGAGATATATTGTTTTGAAATATGTGATGTTATGATAACATAGCTAGTTACTCCATTTGTCTCCCTATTATTTAATTGCATGCCACATCATCTTTTTGACTATATGTCACTTATGTTACTCTGATGTTACTACTATTGTGACTAGTCTAACACATCACACAAGACAGATCTGCTGCTCTGGGACAGGTCTTTGAACATTTTTTCATTAGAGTTCCCGTCATTTCACCAATTCCCCGAAGCATCGACATGTCTTGACCGGTACAGCGAGCCTATGAGTTACGTACGTGGCACCACGTTCCCGCCGAAACCACTCGCCGCCCGCCATGCCACCAGCAGCCGAAACCATAGGGCACCCACCCAATACCTGGATCACCCCGAAACCAACGCAAAACCCGCTGTGCCTGTGCCGCCTTCCCCGGTTTGAATACCACAGCAGCGCGGGCGGGCGGGACCCTGAAGTGACCACGACGCCCGCCCACAAACTGTTGCGCTGCTACGTGCCTCCCCTGACGTGTCCACGACTACAGCAAGAGCGGCACAAAAATCTCGCCCCACACTACGAGCGGGCCCCTACCCCACGATTCGAGCGGCACGTGGCATGAGGTGGCTAATTGCGACCCAACAGCTGGACCAAACGGAAGGATTCGTTGCTGTCTCCGGCTCAACGGGACACGTTGCGTTGCATGGGGCCGGGCCGTGTCGCGATCGCATTATTATTCAATTCAATCCGCTCGTATGTTCGGCGCGATTAGGTTGGGGTTAGATTAGACGTTGGGTAGTATTAGAGTATAGATTAGTGACGGTGCTATCATGGCCGAGCGTCACGTGTCCCTCTCTGAGATTACAAGGGAGAGGCCGTTTTCGCGGGAGGGTGGGTGGAGGCACGTGTCGTGGTGCGCGCCGCGTGCCATGCGCGACTCGTGGACGGCCCGGATGCTGCGTCGGGCGGTGGACGCCACCATGTGTCGCCCCCTCCATCACAGATGGCGACGCGCGCCATGGGATCGATCATCGATGGGGCCTTAGCGCCACGACACCTGCGGCTGAGCGACGAGGAGGGGAGACCTTTAAAAACGGACGGACGCCTCTCCTCCATTCCCATTCGTATGTTCTTCTTCTTTCTTCTTGTTCCACTACTAGCTGGGAGCAGAGGTGATTTCGGACGGGGGTTTCGGTGGTGTTTGATGTCGATGGCGCAGGTGTGCTGTGACTCGGCCACGTCGGCGGTCGTGGTGGGCGCGGAGGCGGAGGCCAGGGCCAGGGCGCGCGCGGGCCGGCGCCGCAGAGCGGCCGGGGACGCGGCGGCCGCGAGGTGGAAGATCTCCACCGCAGCAGAGGTCGGCGGGGACGAGGCCGCGGCCACCAGGAAGAGGCGCGCGGCTGCGGCAGGGGGCGAGGTCGTCGCGGCCAAGCGGCACGGGTTCGCGTCGGTCACCGGGCGGAGGAGGGAGATGGAGGACGCCGTGTCCGTGCGGGAGGCCTTCTTCTCCGCCACAACCGCCGCCGCGTCGGATGATGAAGAGAAGCCGGCGGCGCGCGACTTCTACGGGGTGTTCGACGGCCACGGCTGCTCGCACGTCGCCGACGCGTGCCGGGACCGGATGCACCAGCTCGTCGCCGACGAGCTCGCCGCCCTCGCCACCGGCACCACCGAGACAGCCGCCATGGAGCGGAGCTTCGCGAGGATGGACGCCGAGGTGGCGGCGGCCGGCGGGCGGGGCAACAGCTCGACCTGCCGCTGCGAGGCGCACAAGTGCGACCACGTGGGGTCCACGGCGGTGGTGGCCGTCGTCGACGCCAATCAGATCGTCGTGGCCAACTGCGGCGACTCCCGCGCCGTGCTCTGCCGCGAGGACGGCACGCCCCCCGTGCCGCTCTCCTCGGACCACAAGCCCGACAGGCCCGACGAGCTGGAGCGGATCGAGGCGGCCGGCGGCCGCGTCATCTTCTGGGAGGGCGCCAGGGTGCTGGGCGTCCTGGCCATGTCGCGCGCCATCGGCGACGGCTACCTCAAGCCTTACGTGACGGCGGTGCCCGAGGTGACGGTCACCCAGAGGTCGGACGGCGACCAGTGCCTCATCCTGGCCAGCGACGGGCTCTGGGACGTGGTCAACAACGAGACCGCGTGCGAGGTGGCCAGGGCGTGCCTCCGACGGGGCCGGGAGCGGTGGTGCGCCGATGCCGCGGCCATGCTCACCAAGCTGGCTCTCACCAAGAGCAGCACCGACAACATCTCAGTTGTCGTCGTCGATCTCCGGCGCAGGAATCAGTCCTAGGAGGGTCGATCAGTCCCAAGCTCCTAGCTGCGATCGAGATCCTCCATACTAGCATCATACTCGTAGTAGTACTAGTAGTGACAGTAGGATTAACCAGAAGTTAGCGCTAGTGATTCTACTGATTAATTCTTCTTTTTCTTAGATTCATTCTTTTCTCTTGCGATGCAACAAACATTCCTCCCTGAATCAAGTTCAGTGGAGTGCATAGATTTATGATCGGGCTGTGGAACCAATAACCATTAGTGTCTGTCACCACAGTTCGATCTTGAAACTGAAACACAAGCGCCATCAAGTACTACAAGACCCAGCCTCCTGATCATGCTTCGAGTCAGATCTGTGCTGCGTGGCATCGAGTTGCATCAAGATGTTTTTGTCAGTTCGGACTGAGGGGCTGATATCTCAAATCTTTGACCCCGCGAGTTCCTGAATCGTACGACAATTGTACACTCTAACTGATCCTCTGTCAGTGGGGAATTCAGCTATGCGATGATAGTTCGTTGGAAGCAGATGAACTACTGTCTTGGTGAGCGAAAAGCTTCAGCCGCAACCGGAGGAGCACCGAACAACAGAATATGGGCTCAATATAGAATGAAGTCAAAGCTTTGATTTTTCCACGTGAAAATCAAAGAGGGCAGATCCGGGACGGCTGCTTCGATTCCCGACTCTCTTTGCGTGAAGAAAGAAAGAAAGAAAGAAGAAGATGGTGAGATATTTCGTCTTCGATTCATCTGGAAGCTCGACATCTGCCTGCCCAGCTGTTGGAAGCCAGAGGCTCTGCGGTCCAGCTGGGGGTTCTCTTCTCGCTCGTTCCTGGCAATCGCACAACACCTCGACAGAATTCTCTCCCCCTCTTCCTTTTAAAAGAAAGAGTCTGTCGCTCACTGATTGAGGTGATCGATCGAGCTGGAGGAGGAGGAGGAAGGCACAGAAAAATCGCCCACTCCAAACATCCCGTGCCGCAGTTTGCGTCGAACAAACGGGATCGGAGGAGGACGGACGGATCTTTTAGCTTTACTATCAGTGAAATGGAATGGCGACAGTGGAACCGTTCAGGATTTGGTAGGATATGTTCGTTCTTCTTCCTCCAGGTGTTGGCCTCTTGTTCATCCTCTGGTTTCTCTCATCGTTTGGTGGCGCCGCGAGCGAGTAGACGGTCAATCGCAACGGCAGGCTCGACACGCATCCCTTGTCCAGAAGGAATATTGAGGGGTGTTGCTGGTGGCGGGTGTAATCAGCCAACTGATCGTTCACAGAGATCTGTTCATGCTTATGGCAGAGGAAAACCGAGCTTATGAGCTTGCTTTTGGTGCTGAATGATTCGGGGGGCAAAACCCTTTTCTTCGTCAGCTGTGTAAAGGTTTTCCTCTCGATGGAAAAAGACCTTAGGAAAAAAAAGTTGTCTGATCCCAGGTTCGAACTGGGGACCTTTAGTGTGTGAGACTAACGTGATAACCAACTACACCAACCAGACTACTTGTTAGGGATCTCAAGAAATGTGGTTATATTACATGACAGGATGGGATATACGTGGATTCGTTTCGGTCTATATATATCTTGTGCGTTTACCTCCATCAAATACTCAAAGTTCGCTTACACTAATTTTGTCGAGTATTAGTACAAAATGAACCACTTCGATCAATATCATTTTCTTAGGATTTCTCTGTTGTTTGCTACTCAATAAAGTTTGATTTCTTTCTCTGCACAAATTGTGTCACAAATTGTGTCGATCATTCATCAAAAAGGAAAAAAGGATCCAGTTTGATCGATTTGGTAGGGTTACTAACTCAATGCTATTACTCGATAGTCATTGGCATAAGGTAGTTGAGGAGCTAAATTTCTTTATACTCGCACACCTCTATACTTTCTTGCACCATCTAAGGGCGATGTGGGTACCTTTCTTACACCCTTTGTTCTTTTGGCGTCGCCAGATGGGTTGTCTCGGGATCAATAGACAGCTTCTCTTGAGAGCTAGGCAGTAGCCTAGTGGCAAGGGTTGCAGTGGCACATCCTAGTGCCCAGAGTTCAACTCCCGTCAGAAACGGAATTATGGTGCCTCACCCTGGTGGGATTCTACTTTATCAAGAAAATTCATGCGTGCTACTATCTATGAAATTTCATTTTTAATAGACAGCTTCTCTTGTTTGATTTGTTGAAGTTCACTTCTCTTCCTTTTCCTCACTTTCTTTTCACATTGCCACAACTTTTCTGAGTCGTCCTCTTCCTCTACAACAACCAACAAATGCTCTTCTTTAGCACCACATGGCAGATGTTTGTTTGTTGGCTCCACTGTATCAACCGACACCTGCAACAACATTACCAATGTGTTATTGACAACATTAAAAATTTAAACTTATATTCATTCAATGGAAATTTTCAGATAGAAATATTACAGAAAAAGGTGACAACAAAAATACACAACAAGGCATATGACAGGAAAAAACATGGTGTGATTCCATTTTAATTGAACACTTATTGGTACAGACATACATGCATGGTTCGTACCACTTTATAAATTAAGCCAAACAGTCAAACCGATACATATAGTGGTGAGGGAATCCTCTTACAAATCAAAATTAAGAAAAGTACAAGAGAAGTCACACCCTAAAGAAACGTCTGCTACAACTAACTAGAGGTGCCACCATGCCTCCTTTGAAACTACCGGACATCGCTACACTACATCCACCAAGTTGTCGCCAGAGAGGGCTACCTGCCATCTCCCTCCAGGCCGTGGAGCGCCGATCCTGCTAGCCGACAAGGAGGACGGATATTGGTAAGAGCAAGTCAAGTGTAGAAGTGAGGAAGCCGCTGCGAACACCCCATGTCATGACAAAAGCGCCTCGAAACGAGATCTGAACTTGCCCGGCGATACCAACGAAACGAGACCGAGAGGTACCGTAGCTCCACGACAATGCCCCCAAGAGTGTGACGACGCAACACGTCGCCGTCATCGAGACGGGATGGGCAAGGGTTTTCACCCGCAGCCCTGAAGCGGGGAAGGTAGCCAAAACGATGCCCCGAGAGGGTCACGACACCTACAGGTATCGTCGCCGTTGGCGCTGAATGTTAGCACTAATCTTGAAGCGAGTTAGTTAGCTGGCTCCTGGCCGAGTCAAAGTGTTGCCGTTGTACCAGGTTGTTAGCTAGCACGGTGTGCATGCATGCAGTTAGTGGAGAGCGTCGTGTGAGTGCATGGATCCACTGGTGTAGGTCGTGTTGTTAGTGGGCAGCGTGGTGTGCGTGAGTGTGTGCGGCTGCCTATATAAGGCATGCGTGTAATTTGTGTAAGTACCGTGAGCTGAAGAGAAAAAAGATTAGGGCGTCTGTGCGCCCACGGCGGCGCCCTGTGCGCCGACCGGTGAAACACTCGTGTCTCCTCTCCGGTCCTCGTCGTTTCCACCTCCTTCCTTGTCGGTGCGAGAGTCGAGAGGTTGACGACGGAGGGTGCAGCCCACCCTCGGGCTGCACCAACACTGAAGCGCTGAGTTTTCACCCGAAACAACCTTCAAACCACATTCCGGTAACGCGGAACGCCCGCTATGAGCAAGACAGACCTGCTAGACACGATCTAGTAGCCGTCATAGCCGAAGTACCGCCAACACCAGGATCCCCCGCCGTCAGCTCCTCGCCACCAGCATGGCCAAAGAGATAAGCCACCACCACCATAACATATATATATGGAAAATGGCTAAAATATCATATATTGTGGAAAGGAGGGAGTAAGATTTTCTCAGTAAGTTGTGCTTATTATAGGCTCGGGATGGAATCATGGAAGGAGTTCAGATTGCGATGTACTGTGTGCACGGCAATTCAGTTATTGTGTTCAGCATAACCCGAAGAAATTGGGTAGTGTCATTTTTCTTTTGCCAATTCATATTCACTCTCAGGGCTCAGTAACATGATTAAGTAAGTGAGTTGTGAAACATAACGTCTTCCGAAGGAAGATTTTTTTTAAAAAAATCCGTCGAATTTTGATTTCTGTGGTGAGAATTATTCGTATTCCGTTGGATTTCACCGCCTCTCCTTGTATATATGCACGGTCTAATCTCAGCACATCAGCGGCATCACCTTCTGCGCCGGTGATCGTCAGCACGGCAAGCCTGCAAGGCCGGTGGCCACGGCAGCTCGTAAGGGTACGCCGATCCCGCGTACATGTTCCTCTCGTGTGTGCGCTCCGCCTCCCCCGTGTCCAGCTTGACGGAGAAAAGCCAGGTCTCACCCCTCGGTGTCAAGAGGACGTACTTCGCGTTCGCCGCGACAATCACGGCTGGCTGCTGGAACTCCGTCTCCTCGCGCCCCGGCAGCCCGGAGGTCGCCTCCGGCAGCCTTACGAGCGTCTCCTTCGACCACTCGGTGCTGCCCTGGGTCTGCGCGAAGACCACGAGGTCTTTGCCGATCATTCGGAGGACGCGCACCGCGCCGTCATCGCCGCCGACGACCAAGAAGGTTGTCAGCTCGTCAGACATCCCCACCACGGCGTCCGGGAACGCGACGAGCGAGAACTCCGCGGTGGTCTCGTCAAGAGAGAGCAGGACGCCGTCGCGCTGCATCGCCCAGTACCGAGACCACCGAGTGCGCCCCACGAAGCTGAGTATGCCAAACGACGGGAGGGGCACGGCGGCCGCTGTCTGCCCCAGGCTCCAGCCGCCGTCGGTGCCGGAGGAGAACACTCACGCGCGGGGCGCGCCACCGACATGCGCGACGTCCTCGTAGACCGCGACGATCACGCGGAAGTTGGACATGCCAATGCAGCCACCCGTCTCGTCGACGGACTTGCCATCGAGCAGGAACGTCCCGAAGCAGAGGTGGCGACGCATCTCCGGCGGGTAGGCGATTCCCTGGTACCGCCGTGAGAGCGGCTCGCAGACGACGAGGTCGGGGAATCGGAGCTGCCCTAACCAGTTTGTCGCTGTTCTCGAACGGTAGAGGAGAAGGAGGCTGCCGCGGCTGTCGGCGAGCTCCCAGGACGACGAGCCCCCGTCACTGACGTTGGGGAGGAAGTCGAGGGAGAAGTGGCGTCTGTCGATTGCACCGGCTGTCGAGGGGTCTGGGACGAACACCTGGTTGTTCCCGTCGGGCGGCAGCTTGGCCCGATAGCTACGGTCGATGACGTGGTAGTGACCGGGGATGTGGGCGGCGTGGAGCGAGCGGAACCGGGTCAGGAACGAGGTGTCGACGATGATGCGGCGCCAGCGCTTGCAGCTGAACGCGGCGCGGAGTAGGGCCAGGGAAGAGCCCACGCGGACGAGGACGAGCTCCACGAGGTGGTCGGGGATATGGTGGATGCTCGTTGCCCCTGACGGGATGAGCTCGCTCCTCGACGCTCGCTTGGACTTGGTGTGGCGCTGGCGGTGGCGGCGACGTGCTCCCTTATTCGCCATCGACGGCGCACTTGCTTACGGCAATATATCCTCTTGACACGAATGTGTCTTATATACTGATTGAGTGAGGAGCTCAAACCTGTTATTGACTATTCCTAATACCACTCTGACAACGCGATTTGGAGCATACCCGGCTGCGTGCCTCCCAAGGAACTTTTTCCTTGGCCTTTTCAGGGAAATGCAACTTGCCACCCACGGAACTTAACACTGGCTCATGATACTTTTTGTGCTAAGTCAGAATAAAATAAAGAAATGTTTCTTTTTGCGGGGAAAGAGATACTTATATTAGCACACCATTCTTATAAAAAGATCCATAACATAAATAGAAAATACAGATAGGTATTTATGGATCCCGACTCCATCGACGCCGAGGAGGAGCCAACGCCACCGCGCCTATGATGGCCGGGGGCGGATCTGGAATTACACTAACCCTGATGCACCCTCCTTAAATTTCACTGATGCACCATACTTAATAAGTCTGTTATGTAAGCCTAAACATATTTTTCTACCTTGATGCCAGTGCATCATGGTGAGTGACCAAGCAGCTCCGCCCCTGATGATGGCTTGGATGGGAGGCAGTCCCTCCACGTCCGGGAAGTCGTTGGACAATGGTTCCGGAGAACCTGCACCCAGAGCCGACGACGTCTTCGTGGTCCACAACAACACCATCTCCATCTACAAAATAAACATTCGGATCGACTGCCACGCCAAATCCGGTGAGGGAACGACGAACTCGACGAATCCAAGGATCCATGAGCTCGGGGAAGACGAGAGCTCCACCGTAGAGCTCCAAAGAGCGGCGCCATCGAAATGGACGAGCTCCGCTGCAAAACGTCGCGCCGGCCGCACCACCATCTCCTTAGCGCCGCCGATAGGCACCCCAGACAACCCTACACTATGTACAAGCCGTGGATCGGGGATTCCCCATCCTCCCGCCATCGGAGAACGGCTGGTGAGGAATGTTTCATTAGAATAAAATATTTTATACGATTTTACCAAAAAAACTTTTACCTCGCAATAGATATATCCTGCTGAAGGGAATCGCAGGTAGAAAACAAAAAATTTCCTAACAGCGATAACCTTAAACTAGCCAGAATCTATACTATGCAGATATAGTAGTACGAAGGGGGGTCGGTGCACATACCTCTTGTAGACCGAAAAGCGGGGATTACGCTCCCGCACAAGCGTTGTCGATGAAGCCAACGAAGACTTCGATGCCGTGTAGAGGAAGCAGACCTCTAACACCACTAGCGTGGTGCCTCGCAGGGCGTTACACACGTACGGTGAAGCCGACGAACTCCGGGCTCCGATCCAAGGACGAAGCAGCGGAAGACTGAGACCGGGAGACCAGCAGCACGGCGGTGTGCGTGTGGTGGAGAAAACTAATCCTCGGCGCAACTCCAAACTGGGGAGTCACGGGATCCAAGGAGAGAGAGAGAGAAATTGGTGTGTCTTTAAAGGCCAAGGGTACCCCCATATATATAGGAGACCAGGGGCTGCCCAACTTGCCAGGCTGGCGGTGTGAGACTAATCCCACACCCCAGCCGGCCTAGCATGGTGCGCCGGGCATGGGTGGGCCCCATGTGGCCCACCTAGGCCGGCCGAACCAGCCCTCCTCCCATGGGGGGGATCTTCCCCCCCTCATGGGCCTCTTTGCCTGGGGAGGCCCATTTAGGAAAAAATGCCTTTAAAAATTCAGAAAAAATTAAAATAAAATATATTTAACTATTAATTACACTAATTAATATTAAATACATATTACATAATTTATTCCGGCTCCGAAAACTATTTCGTTGCTGCCCGATCTCCATCGGAACTTTCCCGGGACGTTCCCGGTCTCTCCTTTCCTATTTTTCTCTTCCGGTAAAATGTCGACTCCCCTTAAGTGTGTTACCCTAGCGGTTCGATTATCTCACCAGACATGATCGAGACTCCTCTCCGATCAATGACTAATTCGTGGACCTTGGATACCCAGAATTAATCCCTGCGAGATAACGAATACTTTACCGATCGAACCTAGACGTCTGAGTCTTAGACCTTTTGCCATGCGATACTTAGCGCGTCCGAGACTCGTTCATAGATATCTCCATACCTAGCTTGATCTCGTTACCGACACTGCTAACTTCTACTCGTCCATGATATTATGTCCTGGAGACCTAGTCACACGCTTGCAAGCTCGTTTGACATAATCTCTCCGAGTGGGCCCTAGAGTATCTATCCTGCTATGGGACTGGCAAATCCCGCTCTTGACCCCCCGTCTCAACATACTCCTTTCCGACACCCGAGAGGGACACCTTTATTGTCACACTATGTAAGATATGACGTTTGATGCAATCAAAGTGTCTTACAGGAATAGCAATAAGAGTAGGTCTCACGGTCGAAGGTGTAATGACTACGTCCTGCAAATATTGGGTATGTCCATCACATCGTTCTACCAACGACATGACTTCATTGTCAAATAGACGCCATGTCACATGATCGGGAAACCTCGATCATCGATTGCACAATGAACCAGTCAAATAGAGGCTACTGTGGACCTGGTTGTTTTACGTACCACACGTGTATTAATGTTTCCGCTTAATACAGTTATAGCATGACACAAAAACGTATTATGAACAAATGAGATATGATAAATAAAACTCTTTATTAATTACCTCTAGGGCATATCTCCTACAGTCTCCCACTTGCACTAGAGTACAACTTAATCTAGTTTACAACTTGGTAAAAACCGGACACCCATAGCATCTTGGTGTTTCACGTGCTTGTCAAGCAGGAGAGGCTTCGTCAAAGGATCTGCAACATTCAGATCCGTATGTATTTTGCAAATCTTCACTTCACCTCCTTGTACGTACTGTCGTATCACATGGAAGCGTCGGAGTATGTGTTTGACAGTCGAGTGAGACCTTGGTTCCTTCGCGTTAGCAATGGCACCCGTATTGTCGCAGTAGAGGGTCACGGGATCTTACGCGCTAGGGAACACTCCAAGCTCGATGACGAACTTTCTCAGTCACAGAACTTCATTCGCGGCTTCAGAAGAAGCAATGTACTCCGATTCCATTGTAGATTGGGCCACGATGGGTTGCTTCCCACTCCTCCAGCATACATCGCCTCCGTTCACCTTGAAAACATATCCTGTCTGTGACTTAGAGTCATCTGGGTCTGAGCAGAAACTTGCATCAATGTAACCGGTTACGCCAAGTTCTTCCTCACAGTCCCCATACACAAGGAACATTTCCTTTGTATGTTTGAGATTCTTAAGAATGCTTTTAACAGCTACCCAATGATCCTTTTCAGGATTACTTTGGAACCGGCTCGTCAAACTAAGAGCCAATGCTACATCAGGTCGAGTACTTAACATGGCATACATGATCGATCCTATGGCTGAAGCATAAGGATGTTTAGTCATCTCAACTTTATCATGTTCAGTCACCGGACACTGTGCCTTGCTTAATACCTTATTCTTGACAACCGGCAGAAAACCCTTCTTTGCCGTCTCCATACCGAACCGTTTCAGTATCTTGTCAATATAAGTACTCTGACTTAACGCTAATAGACGTCTTGATCTATCACGATAGATTTTAATGCCTAAAACGTATGCAGCTTCTCCTAAGTCCTTCATCGAAAATTTACTGTTTAAATATTTCTTGACGCTATTCAGAAGTTCCACATTGTCCCCTATTAGTAGTATATCATCAACATATAGTACTAGGAACACAACTGAGCTCCCACTCATTTTCTTGTAAATGCAGGTCTCTTCGCTATTTTGGACAAATCCAAAATCTTTGATCACCTCATCAAAGCGAAGATTCCAGCTCCGAGATGCTTGCTTCAGTCCATAAATGGAACGCTGAAGCTTGCATACCCTGCCAGCATTTTTCTGGATCGACAAAACCTTCAAGTTGTACCATATACAACTCTTCCTCAATGTTACCATTTAGGAAGGCTGTTTTGACATCCATTTGCCATATCTCATAGTCATAATATGCGGCAACTGCTAGCAAAATCCGAATAGACTTCAGCATCGCTACCGGTGAAAACGTTTCATCGTAGTCAATCCCATGAACTTGTCGGAAACCCTTTGCGACAAGCCGAGCTTTATAGATGGTTACATTACCATCAGCATCAGTCTTCTTCTTAAATATCCATTTATTCTCGACGGCCTTGCGCCCTTCGGGAATCTCCATCAAAGTCCACACTTTGTTGTCATACATGGATCCTATTTCGGATTTCATGGCTTCAAGCCATTTCTCGGACTCCGGACTAGCCATAGCCTTTTTGTACTTCGTAGGTTCGTCCTGTTCAATCAACACGACGGTGCAAACCATGTTGCCATACCATTCAGGGGCGATCCGAGATCTCCCTGACCTACGACGTAGAATAGCACCCTCGACATCTTCTCCCACTCCATCTGTGGAGGACGTTTCCGGAACAGCTTCCGTTGCGCCACTCGGAATTTCGAGTTCAGGATCAACGATCTCGTCGAGGTCTATTTTCCTCCCACTTACTCCTTTGGCGAGAAACTCTTTCTCCAGAAAGGTACCGTTCTTCGCGACAAACGTTTTGCCCTCAGCTTGGTTGTAGAAGGTGTATCCTATGGTTTCCCGCGGATACCCCACAAAGACGACTTTCTCCGATTTCGGTTCGAGTTTGTCGGGCTGTAGTTTCTTAACATACGCCCCAAAACCCCAGACCTTCAGGAACGACAACTTAGGTTTCTGGCCATGCCATATCTCATACGGTGTCATTGCTACGGATTTGGACGGAGCCCTATTTAAAATGAATGCGGCTGTTTCTAACGCATACACCCAAAAAGATACGGGCAAGTCGGTAAGAGACATCATAGATCGGACGCTATCTAATAGGGTACGATTACGTCGCTCGGACACACCGTTGCGTTGCGGCGTTCCAGCTGGCGTAAGCTACGGCACGATGCCACAGGCTTTCAGATGTGTGCCAAACTCAAAACTCAAATATTCGCCACCACGATCGGATCGAAGGTGCTTGATTTTCTTGTTGAGTTGATTTTCAACTTCACTTTGAAATTCTTTGAACTTTTCAAATGTTTCAGACTTGTGTTTCATCAAATAGATATACCCATATCTACTCAAGTCATCGGTGAAGGTGACAAAATAACGATAACTATTGCGTGTCGACACGCTCATCGGTCCACACACATCTGTATGTATGACTCTCAATAAGTCCGACGCCCGTTCCATGAAACCATTGAACGGTGTCTTGGTCATCTTGCCCATGAGGCATGGTTCGCATGTGTCGAGGGATCCAAAATCCAACGAGTCCAGAAGTCCATCGGCATGGAGTTTCTTCATACGCTTTATACCAATGTGACCGAGACGGCAATGCCATATATACATGGCGGTATCGCTACTAACTTTAATCCTCTTGGCATCTACGCTATGGATGTGAGTACTACGATCGAGATTCAACAAGAATAAACCATTATTCTCGGGAGCATTAACATAAAAGATATCATTCATAGAAATAGCACAACCATTTGATACTGATTTGAACGAATATCCGTCTTGCAACAAGCAAAACCCACTGATAATGTTTACACTCAAGGACGGTACAAAATAACACTTATTCAGAACCAAAACTAATTCAATGGTAGATGTAGAGGGAGTGTGCCGACAGCCACCACGTCAACTCTTGATCCGTTGCCGACGCGCATCGTCACCTCATCCTTTGCCAGGCGCCGCTTATTCCGCAACTCCTCCTGAGAGTTACAAATATGAGCAACAGAACCAGTATCAAATACCCAGGTATTGCTGCGGGCGCAGGTAAGGTACACATCAATAACATGTATATCAAATATACCTTTCTCTATTACGACAATCTTGCCGGCCTTCTTATCTTCCAGATACTTGGGGGCAGTTGCGCTTCCAGTGACCATTTCCCTTGCAGTAGAAGCATTCTACGCCAGCTTTGGGACCAGGTTTGTTAGTCTTAGGCTTGTCAACGTGCTTGCCATGCTTCTTAGACCTCCAGCTTCTCCTGCCCTTGCCGCCAGATTTCTTAAAATCGACGGTCTTGTTGACCATCAACACCGTGTGCTCCTTCTTGATTTCCACCTCAGCAGTCTTGAGCATCACGAACACCTCACCCAGGGACTTAGCCATGCCCTGCATGTTATAGTTCATGACGAAGCCTTTGTAGCTAGGGGGCAACGATTGCAGCACCCTATCAATCGCCAGCTCATCAGGAATCTTGCATTCCAGAGCGTTCAAGCGTTGAACGTAGCCATACATTTTGACCACGTGCTCGCTCACACTGCTGTGCTCTTCCATCTTGGCTGAGAAAAAGAGCTCAGAAGCTTCATATCTCTCAGCCTTAGCCTGTGGCGCAAAGACAGCCTTGAGATCAGAAATTATCTCGAATGCACTCATCCTCTCAAAGAGCTTCTGCAGGTCGGCTTCCATGGCATAGAGCATGCCACTCTGGACAAAGGAGGAATCATCCGACTTGGTCTGAAAGACCTTCTTCTCATCGTCGGAGGCATTATCTGCCGGAGGGTCACCCAGGGGGGCTTCAATCACGTAAGCCACCCTGTGGGGAGTGAGGAGGATCCTCAGTTGCGGAACCAGGCCATGAAGTTTGACCCATTGGTCTTAAGCTTTTCTTTCTCAAGGAACAGGCCTAGGTTAAAGGAGGGGCGAGACATCTACAATGGAATTTGCAAAACATAAGACTTTGTTCATAAAATTTTGAGTTCAAGTATTTTCGAAAATAACTATAAGAACTCCCACTCAAAACGAATATCCCTCTCATCGCTTTAGTGATTACACGACCCTAATCCATTGCGCAACCCCTCATCATCAGAGCCGGCAACACAACTTCAAAGGTAGACATCGGAATGTCAATCACAACAACTTTGTGACTCATGCTCGACCTTTCGGTCACCTTGTTCCGAGGCCATGTCTGTACATGCTAGGCTCGACACAATAACCTTCAACGTAAACGCGCGTGCAACATGGCTTACACCCACTGTATGCGAACGACGATATGTCTGACACCCGATCGTCACGGCCTGCCTCATAACGTAGAACTTTCTTGGTGGTGCACTGAAGGGGATCGCATGCAGAAAACAAAAATTTTCCTAACACGGATAACCTTAAACTAGCCAGAATCTATACTATGCAGATATAGTAGTACACAGGGGGTTCGGTGCACATACCCTTGTAGACCGAAAAGCGGGGATTACGCTCCCGCACAAGCGTTGTCGATGAAGCCAACGAATACTTCGATGCCGTGTAGAGGAAACAGACCTCTAGCACCACTAGCGTGGTGCCTCGCAGGGCGTCACACACATACGGTGAAGCCGACGAACTCCGGGCTCCGATCCAAAGACGAAGCAGCGGAAGACTGGGACCGGAAGACCAGCAGCGCGGCGGCGTGCGTATGGTGGAGAAAACTTATCCTTGGCGCAACTCCAAACTGGGGAGTCACGGGATCCAAGGAGAGAGAGAGAGAAGATTTGGTGTGTCATCAAAGGCCAGGGGTACCCATGTATATATAGGAGGCCAGGGGGCTGCCCAACCTGCCAGGCTGGCGGTGTGGGACTAATCCCACACCCCAGCCGGCCATGGCTGGTGCGCCGGCCCTAGTGGGCCCCATGTGGCCCACTAGGGGCTGGCCGAACCAAGCCCCCCCTCCTAGGGGGGACTCTCCCCCCCTCATGGGCCTCTTTGCCCAAAGAGGCCCATTAAGGGATTTTTGCCTTTAAAAATTCAGGAAAAATTAAAATGAAATATATTTAACTATTAATTACACTAATTAATATTAAATACATATTACATAATTTATTCTGGCTCCGAAAACTATTTCGTCGCTGCCCGATCTCCATCAGAACTTTCCCGGGACGTTCCCGGTCTCTCTTTTTCTTATTTTTCTCTTCCGGTAAAATGTCGACTCCCCTTAAGCCTGTTACCCTAGCGGTTCGATTATCTCACCAGACATGATCGAGACTCCTCTCCGATCAATGACTAATTCGTGGACCTTGGATACCCAGAATTAATCCCTGCGAGATAACGAATACTTTACCTATCGAACCTGGACGTCTGAGTCTTAAACCTTTTGCCATGCGATACTTAGCGTGTCCGAGACTCGTTCATAGATATCTCCATACCTAGCTTGATCTCGTTACCGACACTGCTAACTTCTACTCGTCCATGATATTATGTCCTGGTGACCTAGTCACACGCTTGCAAGCTCGTTTGACATAATCTCACCGAGTGGGCCCTAGAGTATCTATCCTGCTATGGGACTGGCAAATCCCGCTCTTGACCCCCCGTCTCAACATACTCCTTTCCGACACCCGAGAGGGACACCTTTATTGTCACACTATGTAAGATATGACGTTTGATGCAATCAAAGTGTCTTCCAGGAATAGCAATAAGAGTAGATCTCACGGTCGAAGGCGTAATGACCACGTACTACAAATATTGGGTATGCCCATCACATCGTTCTACCAACGACATGACTTCATTGTCAAATAGACACCATGTCACATGATCGGGAAACCTCGATCATCAATTGCACAATGAACCAGTCAAATAGAGGCTACTGGGGACCTGGTTGTTTTACGTATCACACGTGTATTAATGTTTCCGCTTAATACAGTTATAGCATGACACAAAAACGTATTATGAACAAAATGAGATATGACAAATAAACTCTTTATTAATTGCCTCTAGGGCATATCTCCTACAGTCTCCCACTTGCACTAGAGTACAACTTAATCTAGTTTACAACTTGGTAAAAGCCGGACACCTATAGCATCTTGGTGTTTCACGTGCTTGTCAAGCAGGAGAGGCTTTGTCAACGGATCTGCCACATTCAGATCCGTATGTATTTTGCAAATCTTCACTTCACCTCCTTGTACGTACTGTCGTATCACATGAAAGCGTCGGAGTATGTGTTTGGCAGTCGAGTGAGACCTTGGTTCCTTCGCGTTAGCAATGGCACCCGTATTGTCGCAGTACAGGGTTACGGGGTCTTGCGCGCTAGGGAACACTCCAAGCTCGATGATGAACTTCCTCAGCCACACAGCTTCATTCGCGGCTTCAGAAGCGGCAATGTACTCCGATTCCATTGTAGATTGGGCCACGATGGGTTGCTTCCCACTCCTCCAGCATACAGCGCCTCCGTTCACCTTGAACACATATCCTGTCTGTGACTTAGAGTCATCTGGGTCTGAGCAGAAACTTGCATCAACGTAACCTGTTACGCCAAGCTCTTCCTCACAGTCCCCATACACAAGGAACATTTCCTTTGTATGCTTGAGATTCTTAAGAATGCTTTTAACAGCAACCCAATGATCCTTTCCAGGATTACGTTGGAACCGGCTCGTCAAACTAAGAGCCAATGCTACATCAGGTCGAGTACTTAACATGACATACATGATCGATCCTATGGCTGAAGCATAAGGATGTTTAGTCATCTCAACTTTATCATGTTCCGTCACCGGACACTGTGCCTTGCTTAATACCTTATTCTTGACAACCGGCAGAAAACCCTTCTTTGCCGTCTCCATACCGAACCGTTTCAGTATCTTGTCAATATAAGTACTCTGACTTAACGCTAATAGACGTCTTGATCTATCACGATAGATTTTAATGCTTAAAACGTATGCAACTTCTCCTAAGTCCTTCATCGAAAATTTACTGTTTAAATATTTCTTGACGCTATTCAGAAGTTCCACATTGTCCCCTATTAGTAGTATATCATCAACATATAGTACTAGGAACACAACTGAGCTCCCACTCATTTTCTTGTAAATGCAGGTCTCTTCGCTATTTTGGACAAATCCAAAATCTTTGATCACCTCATCAAAGCGAAGATTCCAGCTCCGAGTTGCTTGCTTCAGTCCATAAATGGAACGCTGAAGCTTGCATAACCTGCCAGCATTTTCTGGATCGACAAAACCTTCAAGTTGTACCATATACAACTCTTCCTCAATGTTACCATTTAGGAAGGCTGTTTTGACATCCATTTGCCATATCTCATAGTCATAATATGCGGCAACTGCTAGCAAAATCCGAATAGACTTCAGCATCGCTACCGGTGAAAACGTTTCATCGTAGTCAATCCCATGAACTTGTCGGAAACCCTTTGCGATAAGCCGAGCTTTATAGATGGTCACATTACCATCAGCATCAGTCTTTTTCTTAAATATCCATTTATTCTCGACGGCCTTGCGCCCTTCGGGAATCTCCATCAAAGTCCACACTTTGTTGTCATACATGGATCCTATTTCGGATTTCATGGCTTCAAGCCATTTTTCGGACTCAGGACTAGCCATAGCCTCTTTGTAGTTCGTAGGTTCGTCTTGTTCTATCAACATGACGGTGCAAACCATGTTGCCATACCATTCAGGGGCGATCCGAGATCTCCCTGACCTACGAGGTAGAATAGCACCCTCGACATCTTCTCCCACTCCATCTGTGGAGGACGTTTCCGGAACAGCTTCCGTTGCGCCACTCGGAATTTCGAGTTCAGGATCAACGATCTCGTCGAGGTCTATTTTCCTCCCACTTACTCCTTTGGCGAGAAACTCTTTCTCCAGAAAGGTACCGTTCTTCGCGACAAACGTTTTGCCCTCAGCTTGGTTGTAGAAGGTGTATCCTATGGTTTCCCGCGGATACCCTACAAAGACGACTTTCTCCGATTTCGGTTCGAGTTTGTCGGGCTGTAGTTTCTTAACATACGCCTCACAACCCCAGACCTTCAGGAACGACAATTTAGGTTTCTTGCCATGCCATATCTCATACGGTGTCGTTGCTACGGATTTGGACGGAGCCCTATTTAAAATGAATGCGGCTGTTTCTAACGCATACCCCCAAAAGGATACGGGCAAGTCGGTAAGAGACATCATAGATCGGACGCTATCTAATAGGGTACGATTACGTCGCTCGGACACACCGTTGCGTTGCGGCGTTCCAGCTGGCGTAAGCTGTGGCACGATGCCACAGGCCTTCAGATGTGTGCCAAACTCAAAACTCAAATATTCGCCACCACGATCGGATCGAAGGTGCTTGATTTTCTTGTTGAGTTGATTTTCCACTTCACTTTGAAATTCTTTGAACTTTTCAAATTTTTCAGACTTGTGTTTCATCAAATAGATATACCCATATCTACTCAAGTCATCTGTGAAGGTGACAAAGTAACGATAACCATTGCGTGTCGACACACTCATTGGTCCACACACATCAGTATGTATGACTCCCAATAAGTCCGACGCCCGTTCCATGAAACCATTGAACGGTGTCTTGGTCATTTTGCCCATGAGGCATGGTTCGCATGTGTCGAGGGATCCAAAATCCAACGAGTCCAGAAGTCCATCGGCATGGAGTTTCTTCATGCGCTTTATACCAATATGACCGAGACGGCAATGCCATATATACATGGCGGTATCGCTACTAAGTTTAATCCTCTTGGCATCTATGCTATGGATGTGAGTACTACGATCGAGATTCAACAAGAATAAACCATTATTCTCGGGAGCATTAACATAAAAGATATCATTCATAGAAATAGCACAACCACTTGATACTGATTTGAATGAATATCCGTCTTGCAACAAGCAAGACCCACTGATAATGTTTACACTCAAGGTCGGTACAAAATAATACTTATTCAGAACCTAAACTAACCCCGATGGTAGATGTAGAGGGAGTGTGCCGACAGCCACCACGTCAACTCTTGATCCGTTGCCGACGCGCATCGTCACCTCGTCCTTTGCCAGGCGCCTCTTATTCCGCAACTCCTCCTGAGAGTTACATATATGAGCAACAGAGCCAGTATCAAATACCCAGGTGTTGCTACGGGCGCAGGTAAGGTACACATCAATAACATGTATATCAAATATACCTTTCTCTTTTCCGACAATCTTGCCGGCCTTCTTATCCTCCAGATACTTGGGGCAGTTGCGCTTCCAGTGACCATCTCCCTTGCAGTAGAAGCATTCCACGCCAGCTTTGGGACCAGGTTTGTTAGTCTTAGGCTTGGCAACGTGCTTGCCATCCCTCTTAGACCTCCAGTTTCTCCTGCCCTTACCGCCAGATTTCTTAAAATCGACGGTCTTGTTGACCATCAACAGCGTGTGCTCCTTCTTGATTTCCACCTCAGCAGTCTTGAGCATCACGAACACCTCACCCAGGGACTTAGCCATGCCCTGCATGTTATAGTTCATGACGAAGCCTTTGTAGCTAGGAGGCAACGATTGCAGCACCCTATCAATCGCCAGCTCATCAGGAATCTTGCATTCCAGAGCATTCAGGCGTTGAACGTAGCCAGACATCTTGACCACGTGCTCGCTCACACTACTGTGCTCTTCCATCTTGGCTGAGAAGAAAAGCTCAGAAGCTTCATATCTCTCAGCCTTAGCCTGCGGCGCAAAGACAACCTTGAGATCAGAAATTATCTCGAAGGCACTCATCTTCTCAAAACGCTTCTGCAGGTCGGCTTCCATGGCATAGAGCATGCCACTCTGGACAAAAGAGGAATCATCCTACTTGGTCTGAAAGACCTTCTTCTCATCGTCGGAGGCATTATCTGCCGGAGGGTCACCTAGGGGGGCTTCAATCACGTAAGCCACCCTGTGGGGAGTGAGGAGGATCCTCAGGTTGCGGAACCAGGCCATGAAGTTTGACCCATTGGTCTTAAGCTTTTCTTTCTCAAGGAACAGGCCTAGGTTAAAGGAGGGGCGAGACATCTACAATGGAATTTGCAAAACATAAGACTTTGTTCATAAAATTTTGAGTTCAAGTATTTTCAAAAATAACTATAAGAACTCCCACTCAAAGCGAGTATCCCTCTCATCGCTTTAGTGATTACACGACCCTAATCCATTGTGCAACCCCTCATCGTCAGAGCCGGCAACACAACTTCAAAGGTAGACATCGGTGTGTCAATCACAACAACTTTGTGACTCATGCTCGACTTTTCGGTCACCTTGTTCCGAGGCCATGTCTGTACATGCTAGGCTCGCCACAATAACCTTCAACGTAAACGCGCGTGCAACATGGCTTACACCCACTGTATGCGAACGACGATATGTCTGACACCCGATCGTCACGGCCTGCCTCATAACGTAGAACTTTCTTGATGGTGCACGTTGAAGGGAGAACACAGATGGTATTTTGGAGGGATCATCTTATAAAACTACCGCCGTGTAACTAATATATACTATATATATATATACACACAATATAAGATGCACTCAAAACATCAGATGTAATGCGACGTGATATGGTCCTTGCGCCGATGGTCTCCTTCGCGCCAACAGTTCATAAACAATTTAATAAACCTACCTTGACCATATCACATAGCCCCTGCAAAATAAAGTTAGACGCATCTACTTTATCTTTTGCATATTTTACGTGGCTTGGGGCTGTCGTAAATAGAACCGCTTCATACCTACGAACCTATGACCACAACAACGATCAAATAATTGCATATTTATTTATCCCTTTCGGGCCCTCCATTGAAAATGCAAAGCCAACTAAAGAGAGAGATAGACACCCGCCAGCCACATATACGGAACCAGCCGTATGTCAGTTGTGGAACCAGTCTCGCGTAAGCGTACGCGTAAGGTCAGTCCGGGCCGCTTCATCAACTCGATGCTGCCGGCAGTGCAAGTGCACGCGAGAGGGTAGCAAATAATAAGAACGTTGTCCCCGTGATAAACACGGGTGCAGCTAGCGCACAGCTATATCTACGCATAGATCGGCTCTGATACCACTGTAGGGGATCGCATGCAGAAAACAAAAAATTTCCTAACACGGATAACCTTAAACTAGCCAGAATCTATACTATGCAGATATAGTAGTACACAGGGGGTTCGGTGCACATACCCTTGTAGACCGAAAAGCGGGGATTACGCTCCCGCACAAGCGTTGTCGATGAAGCCGACGAAGACTTCGATGCCGTGTAGAGAAAGCAGACCTCTAGCACCACTAGCGTGGTGCCTCGCAGGGCGTCACACACGTACGGTGAAGCCGACGAACTCCGGGCTCCGATCCAAAGACGAAGCAGCGGAAGACTGGGACCGGAAGACCAGCAACGCGGCGGCGTGCGTATGGTGGAGAAAACTTATCCTTGGCGCAACTCCAAACTGGGGAGTCACGGGATCCAAGGAGAGAGAGAGAGAAGATTTGGTGTATCTTCAAAGGCCAGGGGTACCCATGTATATATAGGAGGCCAGGGGGCTGCCCAACCTGCCAGGCTGGCGGTGTGGGACTAATCCCACACCCCAGCCGGCCATGGCTGGTGCGCCGGCCCTAGTGGGCCCCATGTGGCCCACTAGGGGCTGGCCGAACCAAGCCCCCCCTCCTGGGGGGGGACTCTCACCCCCTCATGGGCCTCTTTGCCCAAAGAGGCCCATTAAGGGATTTTTGCCTTTAAAAATTCAGAAAAAATTAAAATGAAATATATTTAACTATTAATTACACTAATTAATATTAAATACATATTACATAATTTATTCTGGCTCCGAAAACTATTTCGTCGCTGCCCGATCTCCATCGGAACTTTCCCGGTCTCTCTTTTTCTTATTTTTCTCTTCCGGTAAAATGTCGACTCCCCTTAAGCGTGTTACCCTAGCGGTTCGATTATCTCACCAGACATGATCGAGACTCCTCTCCGATCAATGACTAATTCGTGGACCTTGGATACCCAGAATTAATCCCTGCGAGATAACGAATACTTTACCTATCGAACCTGGACGTCTGAGTCTTAAACCTTTTGCCATGCGATACTTAGCGTGTCTGAGACTCGTTCATAGATATCTCCATACCCAGCTTGATCTCGTTACCGACACTGCTAACTTCTACTCGTCCATGATATTATGTCGTGGTGACCTAGTCACACGCTTGCAAGCTCGTTTGACATAATCTCACCGAGTGGGCCCTAGAGTATCTATCCTGCTATGCGGACTGGCAAATCCCGCTCTTGATCCCCCGTCTCAACATACTCCTTTCCGACACCCGAGAGGGACACCTTTATTGTCACACTATGTAAGATATGACGTTTGATGCAATCAAAGTGTCTTCCAGGAATAGCAATAAGAGTAGATCTCACGGTCGAAGGCGTAATGACTACGTCCTACAAATATTGGGTATGCCCATCACATCGTTCTACCAACGACATGACTTCATTGTCAAATAGACACCATGTCACATGATCGGGAAACCTCGATCATCAATTGCACAATGAACCAGTCAAATAGAGGCTACTGGGGACCTGGTTGTTTTACGTATCACACGTGTATTAATGTTTCCGCTTAATACAGTTATAGCATGACACAAAAACGTATTATGAACAAAATGAGATATGACAAATAAACTCTTTATTAATTACGTCTAGGGCATATCTCCTACATGCACGTCGAAGGGAGAACACATATGGTATTTTGGAGGGATCATCTTATATAACTACCGCCGTGTAACTAATATATACTATATATATATATACACACAATATAAGATGCACTCAAAACATCAAATGTAATGCGACATGATATGGTCCTTGCGCCGATGGTCTCCTTCGCGCCAACAGTTCATAAACAATTTAATAAACCTACCTTGACCATATCACATTGCCCCTGCAAAATAAAGTTAGACGCTTCTACTTTATCTTTTGCATATTTTACGTGGCTTGGGGCTGTCATAAATAGAACCGCTTCATACCTACGAACCTATGACCACAACAACGATCAAATAATTGCATATTTATTCATCCCTTTCGGGCCCTCCATTGAAAATGCAAAGCCAACTAAAGAGAGAGAGAGACAGACACCCGCCAGCCAGATATACGGAACTAGCCGTATGTCAGTTGTGGAACCAGTCTCGCGTAAGCGTACGCGTAAGGTCGGTCCGGGCCGCTTCATCAACTCGATGCTGCCGGCAGTGCAAGTGCACGCGAGAGAGTAGCAAATAATAAGAACGATGTCCCCGTGAAAAACACGGGTGCAGCTAGCGCACAGCTATATCTACGCATACATCGGCTCTGATACCACTGAAGGGAATCGCAGGCAGAAAACAAAAAATTTCCTAACAGCGATAACCTTAAACTAGCCAGAATCTATACTATGCAGATATAGTAGTACGAAGGGGGGGGGGGGGGGTCGGTGCACATACCTCTTGTAGACCGAAAAGCGGGGATTACGCTCCCGCACAAGCGTTGTCGATGAAGCCGACGAAGACTTCGATGCCGTGTAGAGGAAGCAGACCTCTAGCACCACTAGCGTGGTGCCTCGCAGGGCGTTACACACGTACGGTGAAGCCGACGAACTTCGGGCTCCGATCCAAGGACGAAGCAGCGGAAGACTGGGACCGGGAGACCAGCAGCATGGCGGTGTGCGTGTGGTGGAGAAAACTAATCCTCGGCGCAACTCCAAACTAGGGAGTCATGGGATCTAAGGAGAGAGAGAGAGAAATTGGTGTGTCTTTAAAGGCCAAGGGTACCCCCATATATATAGGAGGCCAGGGGCTGCCCAACTTGCCAGGCTGGCGGTGTGGGACTAATCCCACACCCCAGCCGGCCTAGCATGGTGCGCCGGCCATGGGTGGGCCCCATGTGGCCCACCTAGGCCGGCCGAACCAGCCCTCCTCCCATTGGGGGGATCTTCCCCCCCTCATGGGCCTCTTTGCTTGGGGAGGCCCATTTAGGGAAAAATGCCTTTAAAAATTCAGAAAAAATTAAAATAAAATATATTTAACTATTAATTACACTAATTAATATTAAATACAAATTACATAATTTATTCCGGCTCCGAAAACTATTTCGTTGCTGCCCGATCTCTATCGGAACTTTCCCGGGACGTTCCCGGTCTCTCCTTTCCTATTTTTCTCTTCCGGTAAAATGTCGACTCCCCTTAAGTGTGTTACCCTAGCGGTTCGATTATCTCACCAGACATGATCGAGACTCCTCTCCGATCAATAACTAATTCGTGGACCTTGGATACCCAGAATTAATCCCTGCGAGATAACGAATACTTTACCGATCGAACCTAGACGTCTGAGTCTTAGACCTTTTGCCATGCGATACTTAGCGCGTCCGAGACTCATTCATAGATATCTCCATACCTAGCTTGATCTCGTTACCGACACTGCTAACTTCTACTCGTCCATGATATTATGTCCTGGTGACCTAGTCACACGCTTGCAAGGTCGTTTGACATAAGTTCACCGAGTGGGCCCTAGAGTATCTATCCTGCTATGGGACTGGCAAATCCCGCTCTTGACCCCCCGTCTCAACATACTCCTTTCCGACACCCGAGAGGGACACCTTTATTGTCACACTATGTAAGATATGACGTTTGATGCAATCAAAGTGTATTCCAGGAATAGCAATAAGAGTAGGTCTCACGGTCGAAGGTGTAATGACTACGTCCTGCAAATATTGGGTATGTCCATCACATCGTTCTACCAACGACATGACTTCATTGTCAAATAGACGCCATGTCACATGATCGGGAAACCTCGATCATCGATTGCACAATGAACCAGTCAAATAGAGGCTACTAGGGACCTGTTTGTTTTACGTATCACACGTGTATTAATGTTTCCGCTTAATACAGTTATAGCATGACACAAAAACGTATTATGAACAAATGAGATATGATAAATAAAACTCTTTATTAATTGCCTCTAGGGCATATCTCCTACACCTGCACCACAAGGCGGGCAATAAAATCACGTGGATCAACTCGGGCTCTCCACAATTAGGACTCATCTCCACCATGACAGTCATTGTGTTTGATAGTCGACCCACACAATGTCTATGTATATATATTTTTTCATCCCCATAATCGGAGAAATATTCGAGAAATGAGTTTCTACCATGTGAGGCGAATCAAATGGCACCCTTTTTCAGTAGTACATGGCTAATATCTTATTGGCCAATTTAATGGTAAAAAAGTTAGACTGAAAAGATAGAGTGGTATAAACTCATGGAGTATGCCTCTCATCTGCAGCATGCATGTTGTCCAAACACCACCATCTTTGGCGCAATTGCCTCCCTCAGGCTTTGCTGGTTTTAGAGTCGGGATCTTCTTCCATACATCTCTCATGTGGGGTTACTCCATGCCACGAACCGTTGTTGTCAGATCTGCCGTGTGGTTGTGTCCCGCTTCCACCAGTTCCAATAAGAAACACGTCGGTTCAAGCGTCATTGACTCTCATTTCTCTTCATACCTTTTTTCTATTTTTTATGAGTTTTTTAATGGATGTTACATTTGGTTCATGGTTTAATTAGTTTCTTATGTTTGATTTGATCTTTTTGGAACATGGTCCCAGATTCAGAATTCGATTGGGATATCCTCGTAAAACGCTAGGATGTTGCATGTAGTTTCTTCACGATTTTTTTACCTTGTCCACGCTCTCTTTTATCTGCTCGATCGTTTGTGCCTAATCCTCTTCCCGCTATCCCCTCCCCTCTTCTCCTCTGCACGACGGTAGCTTGCAAGAGAATTGCTGCCTCATCCTCTCCCAGATGCTCGTTTGCTCGACTGTCAATGACCTACAAGCCCCCCCCACCCACCCCCCCCCACCCCCAATTGCCACCCGGGCAGCAAATCCCCATCACCGTCGTCGAGTAAATCGTTATACGACGACGTTAGCGCTGGTGCCGCCCCGGATTCTGCGCCCAATGTTCCTCATCACCATTAGAGCTTGCTCTTCACGGGTGTGATGGATAATGTGACGGAGATTGTCGGCCGGAGGTGAATACAGCCAAGAATTTTGTAGATTCCGTTCATCCGACTCGACTATTTGAGCGAGCAGGAGTAGAAGGGCGAGGCAGAGCTCCTCGACGCGGCAGCTTGGTCTAGGCAAGTCTGAAGTGAGCCGGCGCCGTTGGGAGCCAAGGCGGAAGGTCACGTCCCCGCTGGTCGCCGACCGTCTGGGTGGCCTCAAAGCTATGGAGAAGGCGCCTCCTTCTCTCGCGCCACCCAACGCCACTGCCCAAGCTCCTGATCTCCCTTGTAGGAACGCCCGTGACCACTGTCGTTCTGCCGTCCCCAACCCATCGTCTTCACGGCCACAGGGAACGACGAGGGCCGTGTCCCCCACCCACAACCGGTGGCTTCCCTTCATCCCGGGACGACCTCCTCGAGCTCCCCCAGGCGCCAGCCACGCAATGGTCCTTACCGCCTCCTACGGGTTAAAGTGATGAGCTCCAAGCCGCACAGTCGCAAGGTTTCTCCGTGAGCTGGCACACGATAAAGAGAAAGATCTTCGCCGTGTTTTTGCACACGACAAATAGCGACTGGTGGGGGCCACTTGTCAGGAGACTGCCGACACGGTCCGTCATCGGCGTGAAGTGGTAGTGGGGTCCATTTGCCATTCGTTGTCGTGCGCCTCGCACTATCCCAGGAAAGATTTAATATGTAAATCTTAACTGTGCCGCACCACATATGCCTTGCGCCATAAGTATCTAACCGTGAACACACGACAAAGAGCTTATTACCGTGCCTTTTTTCGCCATGTGCGCTTTGTCATGTGCGGCACACGGCCTTGTGTTTTTCTTTCTTTGTTATGTGCCCTGAGTACACGACAAAGAGGCGCTCTTCCGTAGTGCCAAGCCCACTCGGGAAAAATTTAATTTGGGAACCAACACCTCAGTTCGTAGACTTTTTACATCTCCAACAGATGCCGTATTTTAGCGCAGGGCGGGATAAACCGCCAATTTAACGTGCGTCCGCAGTTTTAGTCGCTCCAGCAGACGCACGAAAAACCCGCGCTAATTTTTTTTACCGGGCGCACCATTTTGCCCAATTCATCGCGCTATGTATAGCACCCGTGCTAGCGCACGCGGTAAAACTCGCCGCTTGCACGCGAAAGCAACCGCTCCAGATCCTCCCCGTGCCCCACCTCGCCTCCCACCATTTCGACTGCGCGCGCCACGCGCCCCCTTGCCGCCGGCAGGAAAGGTGCTGCTGCGCTGCTCACGCAACACTAGCGGCTACGTCGGCGTCCGCGCGCGCCCCGCCGACAACTTCTACGCCGAGATCCGCGACGGCGACTTCCTCGCATGATCAACTAGGAAGAGCGGCGCCGCCACCGCGCCCAGCAACGACGCCTCCTCATTGCCGAGGAGGACGAGCGCCGCCGCCTGCTCTGGCGCCAGACCTTCCCGGAGGACGTGCGCGCCGAGGGGGCGTTCTTTGCCGACGCCGCGCAGAGGAGGACCGAGAGGCGGGAGAGCCGCGCCCAGCGCCGCCTAAACAAGCGACACCGACGGGAGTTCATCCTCACCCAGGTGGAGAACCCGACGATCCCGCCGGACGACCTGCGTTGGAACAACCTCTCCTCGTTGAAGCCGGTGTCGTCCTCGACTGACGACTCCGACGACTTCGACTGGGATGACCTCATTGACTCCGACGAGTAATCGGAGCGTCACCTATATATATAGTTTTATTTTCGGTTGTAATCTTTCGAACTAGTTCTATAAAATATCCTATCTACTATTTTCTGTGTGATTTATTTTTATTTTTCTGTGTGTTTGATCTTTAAATTTGGATGCGTGTGTGTACGGTTTGTGCGGCCGCGCGCGCTACATAATAAAACATCCGGTGAATCGCTCTTTTACCGCGCGACGAAATAGCGCGTCCCATGAAGTTATAATTTTTTGTAAACGCTAAAACTGCGTTGTAAACGCTAAAACGCGCGCGCTAAAATACCGCTCGTGTTGGAGATGCTCTAAATGGTTTTAGTTAAATGGTTTTAGTTATGTGACTCTGTGCGCAAATTCAGACCCATTGCACACGGTTTTAAAAACAGTGGGATGGAGCCTCTCGAGCAAACAGCTCCGTACCTATGTTGAAAGTAGGATTCAGTGTGTCGTGTATGAGTGCAATTAAACTTGCAAATTATAACTTATAAGAAATGGAAGAAAAAACTACATCAACTTTGATCAGAATGGCCTGTCTAATTCTTTTTAGTTCCAGCGTGGTCTTTGATTTTGTGCTGGTAATTAAACTTGCAAATTATAACTGTCAGCTTCCATACATACATGCACAGATTTCAAAACATCAGCGGCATTTTAATCTTCTTGCAGCGCCGGCGACCGGCACGGCGGCAAGCGTCCAAGGCGGGTGGCCATGGCAGCTCGTACGTGTACGCCCCTCCCGCGTAGCTGTTCCTCTCGTGCTCCCTCTCCACCTCCTGTGTTTGGAGGTCGACGGAGACAATCCAGTTCTCCTCCTCCTGCGGCTTCACGAGGATGTACCTTGTATTCACGGCGACGATCTTTGCTGGTCGCTGGAAGTACGTCTCTCCGCACCCCGGCAGCCCGCGGGTCGCCTCCGGCAGCTTTATGAGTTTCTCCACCACCCACTGGTCACCTCCCTTGAGATTCGCAAACACCGTGAGGTCTCCGTTGTTGACGATGCGGATGACACGAACCACGTCGCCGCCGTCCAGGACGTCGTGGCTGCCGATGACTCGGAATGTCGAGGACTCATCCGGCGTCCCCACGACGTTATACGGGAATGTAACGAGCGAGAACTCCATGGTGGTCTCGTCGAGAGCCAGCACCACCCCCTCGTGCTCCATGCGCCAGTAGAAAGACGAGCACGCGCGGCCGACGAAGCTGATCAAGTGTAACGCTGGAATGGGGACGCTGCTGCTGCTGGCCGAGCTGTCCTGCCAGCCGCCGTCGTTGCCCGAGGAGAACATGCAGGCACTAGGAGCGCCCCGGCCATCCTCGAAAACGTTGCTTCCGTAGACAACGACGACGACCCGAAAGCTCGACATACTGATGCAGCCACTACCTGTCCCGCCGTCGACGGAAACGCCGTCGAGCAGGAACAGGCCGAGGCACCGGGAGGAGTGCATCTCCTCCCAGTAGAGGATCCCCTGGTAACGGCGTGTGAGCGGGTCGCAGACGATCATGTCAGGGAACTGGAGCTCGCTCTGTGTCATGTACCATGAGAAATTCCTCCTGTAGAGGAGGAGGAGGCCCCCGCGGCTATCACCGAGCTCCCAGTCGGCGTCCGGGAGGAAATCGAGGGAGAAGTGGCGTCTGTCGAGAGCGTCGGCCGTGGAGGGCTCGGGCACGAAGACCTGGTTGTTCCCGTCGAAGGGCAGGTCGTCGTGAGTGGGGTCGACGATGTGGTAGTGGCCGGGGACGTGAGGGGCGTGGAGGGAGCGGAACCGGGTCAGGAAGGAGGTGTCCACGATGATGCGGCGCCAGCGCTTGCACGCGAACGCGGCCCGGAGCAGGGCCAGAGAAGAGCCCACGCGGAGGAGGACCAGCTCCAGGAGGTGGTCGGGGATATGGTGGACGCTCGTTGGCCCTGACGGGATGAGCTCGCTCCTCGACGCTCTCTTGGGCTTGGTGTCACGCCGGCGGTGGCGGCGACGTGGTCCCTTGGTCGCCATCGACGGCGGACTCGGGATGCACTTGCTTACGGGTATATGTATTCTCTCGACACGAATGTTTATATACTGATCGATTCAGTGAGCAGCGGTTTCAAAGCTGTTATTTGACTACTCCTAATACACTCTCACAACGCGATTTGGAGCATACGCGGCTCCGTGCCTCCCAAGGATCTTTTTAATTTCTTAGCTTTTTGAGGGAAAGGCAACTTGCCACCCACGGAACTTAACACTGGGTCATGATACTTTTTGTGCTAAGTCAGAATAAAAGAAAGGAATGTTTCATTAGAATAAAATATTTTATATTCCATCTTATCCGCGCACAAAAACAAACTACTTAGTACAACTAGCATGCATGTCTTGTGACACATTTTGTGGATAGCATGGCAGGGAGCACCTTTTTGCACCACTCATACATAAACTTGTCCCGTGGGAGCCGTTTCATACAAAAACTTAACTGTGAGAAAATGATACATAAACTTGTCTATCCTATGCAATTTCATACAAAATGAATCAAAACGCGCCACGTGTCACTCTTTTCCATGCTGGTGGGGACGGGCCCGTCGGTGACCCTCGAAGAAAAGCGAGCAGCACAAACATATCCTTCATGGAAGAGTCACGGTAAATTGACAAAAAGGGACACGTTTTAGTTTCTTTTTTCATAATTTTCCCGTAGTACATGTAATTTTGCCTAGGTTGTTAGCTCTTTCCTTGTTCGTCGTGGGTCGGTCGAATTGAGGAAGACGGAGGCGATTGCGGTTGATGGGCGATGATCCGTGGCGACGGAACTGGGGTGAAGATCCTCCACAGTATTGTAAGTACATTCTCCATCCGTCTTCTTTGTCCATGATGTGTGCCCGCTGCCGTTGTCGCCTGGGTGTGGGAGGGTCGTAGCTAGGGTTCCCTCGGGATAATCCGGTGTAAATTGAGGTTGTGTACGTGTTGTGATTGTGTAGGCATCGATTGCCCACAACTTTTATGCTGAAATTTTGATTTTGGTGCTTGTCCTGTTTCGATCTTCATTGGCGTCGCGAATTCGTCAAATTGGCATGAAATCTTGGTGCTTTTGATGTTTTTTAGGATCAGGTGACCTTATGGAATGTTTATAAGTAGTAATGATGTGAATCTCTGTAGAAAGTTTTGATTTCTATGAGGTTCTATTTATGTTCTTGCACTATAATTAACTGAATTTACAGTTCTTTCAGTAACACTGTCTGAATGCAGTAACAGTAGGACTAAGCACTAGGAGTGCTATTTTTATGTGCGCAAATTAAGTAGCCATTTTATGAATTTTGTATGAGTTTAGTGTGCATAGCAGCAACTGAATTGAGTACTACTTTTGTGTTTCAAATATTTTTTGTGTACTACACTTGATAAGGGGTTGCTCGATCTTCTCAGTGAGCGCGATGTAGATGGATGATAACTTGTGAGATTCCGACGAACTCTCCGGCTGCTCCCCTGTTGCCAATGCAACAGCTCTTTAACCCAATGGATATTCGCGACACCACACACTAGTGCAACGCAGCCGCCGACCACGAAGCGGTTTTGCAATCTACTAATTCCCATTGGAACAACAGATCACACTCAATCTTAGGTAACGATAAACTCTCGATTGCAACAAAGGAGAGGGGTGAATTCCTGATCGAATCAAAGAGGAATTCTTTAAGATGAATGCTTGTAGCAATACAATCTAGGGTTTAGCTAAAACGTGGTCTGCTCCTAAAAGCCACGAATTACAAGTATATAAAGGCTGCTGGACGTCCAACATAGGGTTGGAGTCGAAAACAAACTTATCTCTAACTTCCCTAACTTAAAGGACTCTATTTGGAAACTGGCAGGAAACAGCCGTCGACTTGTTTTGGTCACCGAGGCTTGTCCGAGTCGAACCGGTGCTTGGGGTCGGATCCGTTGGAAAGGATTTGTAATTTCCTTTCCAACCTGTGCTTCGTTGCTTTATTTGGACTTCATATGAATAATCCTTGGCTGTTTCAAATTCGTGACTTCTGTCAATCCGAATTGAATCTCTCTTCATTGATGGCTCCACTTCCTCCCTCGCCTCCCTCGTGCTTGCCACTTTGATGGTTGTCAATGATCTCCATTCCTTGCGCGCATCTTCTTCATGCGCCATGCTCTATTAACTCAAACCTAACGATACAAGAACACAATAACTTAGGTAGTATAACATTCTTATAATCAAAGTATCATGTCCAACTAGGAATGAGTTCACCTTATAGTAATCATCGGTTAGGCTTAATATTTCCTTCCAGTTTAAGCATGGATAATCATCATAATCCACTGATATATCCTCATCATCCTCCATTTCTTCAAGAACATCCGTCCTCGGCTGTGGATAAGTTGAAAGCGAAAGAAACAAAAAGAACAACGTATATGCAGAGTACATGTATATATAGCTTGTTGTACCATTTTTCTTGACACACAAATTAATATCAATAGACCAAAGGCAACTGAAATTGCAAGTATAAGTGAAGTTCAAATTTGTAGCACACCTAGGACACAACGCATGATACACACAAGACGTATGTGCAAAATCAGGTTGAAATCTAGCAAGACCAGTTCCCTGTAAAACATCAACTAGACTAGAACACGTCATATGATCATGAGAATAAGGTATTGTCCCAAAACAAAAAGATCTCGGCACATAGCATATAGGCTTTAAACTAGGACAGTTTAATTCAGCAATTTTATCATACGTAATGCATATGTGATCCACCATAAATTCATCATTAATGCTATACTCACCAATTAAATTAATAAAGAAATAACATGCATGTGTGCCAGAACGCAAATATGAAATTTCAGATATTTTGTCCATAGCACAACTCAAATTCATAGGTTCATCTAGCATTACATAACAAACAATAGTATCAAGTGGAATTCGAGCAAGCACTTCCTTATGTGAAATCAGTACCACATGATCTAAATTCGAAATTAGCAATTTATCACATGGTTTTGAAATATGTGTGTAGTTCAAATCACAGGAATCAGCCAGCAAAGTTGTAGACTCACAAAGTGATTTGCTTGCTGGCTGCAACTCCAAATCAGTACCTTTTTCAATGGTAATCTCCTCAGATGTAGTAGGCACTATTACATCATCCTCACGTGGTGATGCGGGTTGTAGAGCTGATGGCTCCCTTTCTTCAAAAGCAACCTGCATATCACATGAAACAACACTAGGAGTAGAGATTATGACGTTAGTAGAAATATCCTCACATGTCCTATCTTCTAGAACACTCATGTTGTATTTTTCTCTCATACTCTCAAAGTGGATGCACTCAACCTCACGTTTACTGGAATCACATAGCTCACTTTTTATAACACTCTCACTCAATTTGGCTATGTGGCGCTCATTCTCACATGGGTTTTGTTGCACAAGTAGCTCAGCAGTTTTCAGATTCGAACATTCCACAATCATGCTCTTGTTCGTTTTTGACATTAAAAACTCGTTTTTCTTGTCCTTCCGAACAATATGAAATGCATGAAAATCTTTTTCAGGTGTAGGTTGTAAGTAGCTCTTCCTCATGTTCCAAATGATGGAAAAACCATCAACACCACGTGGACAACATGCTTTAAATTGTCTACACCACGGTGCTCCCAACATGATGTGACAAGAATCAAGTGCTGCAGGAGATATATCACATACTACAACCTCGGTGCGCTTTCCAATGGTAATAGGAACCTTAGCCTGGTTTGATATTTGGAGTGCACCATACGCTGAATCTAGGAGATAAGGTTCTGGATGGTAACGAGTAATAAGCCGCAACTTTTCAACAACTTCAATGCTGACTAAATTAATAGACGAGAATCTCTCAATGGTTACAGCAGCAACTCGTCCACAAATAATGGCATTGTAGTGGAAGAGACCATTACCTTGGATTGGACGACTTTCTTCCTTCCAAAAAGCTGCACTACAAAACTTCCGTTTGCTAGTCTCAAAATCAGCCTCGTATTCTGCCATGGTTAGTAAAGAACACAAATATGCATATATCTGGCAAACTCTAAACTCACTCGAAACCGAAAGAAATTGTGTATCTTACCGTTCCAAAGTGAATAGTAAAACTTACCACTCGTAGGGGCAGAACGTGAACGGATGGGGTGAAGCGAATATTATGGGTTTCAATGCGTCACACAACAAACCAGGGTATTTAGTGGAGCTTGGTAGGGATACCTAACTACACCAATTCAATTCCTAGTGCTGATCGGACACAACAGGGAAACTCACACGGTGGAGATAAATGGGGCAAAAGCAACTTTGAAAAATTGAGCTCAAAATATGATATATCGGAGTTATGCTCGGTTGTTGCAAATGCACAAGAGAGATGCTAGCAAAAAAGGCTCAAATGACAGGCACAAGATTGCTCAACTACGCAACAAAACACAATCAGCAAGCTCCTCAACTGAAATTTTAACTTGGGCCTTTGATTCTTTTTCTCTTCTCTCAATTTGTTTTTGAATCTCACTTTTCTCTTTTCTGTTTTCACGTTTTTTTAAATTTATGGCCACAACAAAACAGGAGCACTTGAGCAAACACGCTGAGACAAAAGTGTGCAAGAAAACCGATCAAAAGAGCAGCCTGTCGAGCACAATAAATTTGCTATTCTCAATGGGTAAGTTCCTACTCACGTGCTGTAAAATGGCAGTGGCTAAGGCTTAACAAAGATACAGAAAGAACAATGGAAGACTTGGAAAAACAACTGAAATTAAAAGCCTAACTCTACTCGGAAAACTGTCCACGGTTGGAACAACTGACGAAATTTGATATTTGCTGTTTTTGTACTCCGAATTCAACAAGAAAAAACAAACCGACTAGAACCCTAAACCTAGACTTGGACAAGATAAAAGTGACGCAAAGGAAAATTGACCAGCAACTATGAATCAAACCGATGCAATCTAAGGCTATGGCAAATTCTAAACCTAATCTTTTTGTATGGCTTTTTCTGGATAGGACTGAAAAATAAATCTAAGATTACGGGGATGGAATTGCTCACCGAGTAAACACTGGAAATCTGATACCAAGATGATAAGGGGTTGCCCGATCTTCTCAGTGAGCGCGATGTAGATGGATGATAACTTGTGAGATTCCGACGAACTCTCCGGCTGCTCCCCTGTTGCCAATGCAACAGCTCTTCAACCCAATGGATATTCGCGACACCACACACTAGTGCAACGCAGCCGCCGACCACGAAGCGGTTTTGCAATCTACTAATTCCCAATGGAACAACAGATCACACTCAATCTTAGGTAACGATAAACTCTCGATTGCAACAAAGGAGAGGGGTGAATTCTTGATCGAAGCAAAGAGGAATTCTTTAAGATGAATGCTTGTAGCAATACAATCTAGGGTTTAGCTAAAACGTGGTCTGCTCCTAAGAGCCACGAATTACAAGTATATAAAGGCTGCTGGACGTCCAACATAGGGTTGGAGTCGAAAACAAACTTATCTCTAACTTCCCTAACTTAAAGGACTCTATTTGGAAACTGGCAGGAAACAGCCGTCGACTTGTTTTGGTCACCGAGGCTTGTCCGAGTCGAACCGGTGCTTGGGGTCGGATCCGTTGGAAAGGATTTGTAATTTCCTTTCCAACCTGTGCTTCGTTGCTTTATTTGGACTTCATATGAATAATCCTTGGCTGTTTCAAATTCGTGACTTCTGTCAGTCCGAATTGAATCTCTCTTCATTGATGGCTCCACTTCCTCCCTCGCCTCCCTCGTGCTTGCCACCTTGATGGTTGTCAATGATCTCCATTCCTTGCGCGCATCTTCTTCATGCGCCATGCTCTATTAACTCAAACCTAATGATACAAGAACACAATAACTTAGGTAGTATAACATTCTTATAATCAAAGTATCATGTCCAACTAGGAATGAGTTCACCTTATAATAATCATCGGTTAGGCTTAATATTTCCTTCCAGTTTAAGCATGGATAATCATCATAATCCACTGATATATCCTCATCATCCTCCCTTTCTTCAAGAACATCCGTCCTCGGCTGTGGATAAGTTGAAAGCGGAAGAAACAAAAAGAACAACGTATATGAAGAGTACATGTATATATAGCTTGTTGTACCATTTTTCTTGACACACAAATTAATATCAATAGACCAAAGGCAACTGAAATTGCAAGTATAAGTGAAGTTCAAATTTGTAGCACACCTAGGACACAACGCATGATACACACAAGACATATGTGCAAAATCAGGTTGAAATCTAGCAAGACCAGTTCCCTGTAAAACATCAACTAGACTAGAACACGTCATATGATCATGAGAATAAGGTATTGTCCCAAAGCAAAAAGATCTCGGCACATAGCATATAGGCTTTAAACTAGGACAGTTTAATTCAGCAATTTTATCATACGTAATGCATATGTGATCCACCATAAATTCATCATTAATGCTATACTCACCAATTAAATTAATAAAGAAACAACATGCATGTGTGGCAGAACGCAAATATGAAATTTCAGATATTTTGTCCATAGCACAACTCAAATTCATAGGTTCATCTAGCATTACATAACAAACAATAGTATCAAGTGGAATTCGAGCAAGCACTTCCTTATGTGAAATCAGTACCACATGATCTAAATTCGAAATTAGCAATTTATCACATGGTTTTGAAATATGTGTGTAGTTCAAATCACAGGAATCAACCAGCAAAGGAGTAGACTCACAAAGTGATTCGCTTGCTGGCTGCAGCTCCAAATCAGTACCTTTTTCAATGGTAATCTTCTCAGATGTAGTAGGCACTATTACATCATCCTCACGTGGTGATGCGGGTTGTAGAGCTGATGGCTCCCTTTCTTCAAAAGCAACCTGCATATCACATGAAACAACACTAGGAGTAGAGATTATGACGTTAGTAGAAATATCCTCACATGTCCTATCTTCTAGAACACTCATGTTGTATTTTTCTCTCATACTCTCAAAGTGGATGCACTCAACCTCACGTTTGCTGGAATCACATAGCTCACTTTTTATAACACTCTCACTCGATTTGGCTATGTGGCGCTCATTCTCACATGGGTTTTGTTGCACAAGTAGCTCAGCAGTTTTCAGATTCGAACATTCCACAATCATGCTCTTGTTCGTTTTTGACATTAAAAACTCGTTTTTCTTGTCCTTCCGAACAATATGAAATGCATGAAAATCTTTTTCAGGTGTAGGTTGTAAGTAGCTCTTCCTCATGTTCCAAATGATGGAAAAACCATCAACACCACGTGGACAACATGCTTTAAATTGTCTCCACCACGGTGCTCCCAACATGATGTGACAAGAATCAAGTGCTACAGGAGATATATCACATACTACAACCTCGGTGTGCTTTCCAATGGTAATAGGAACCTTAGCCTGGTTTGATATTTGGAGTGCACCATACGTTGAATCTAGGAGATAAGGTTCTGGATGGTAACAAGTAATAAGCCGCAACTTTTCAACAATGGAACAACGGATCACACTCCATCTTAGGTAACGATAAACTCTCGATCGCAACAAAGGAGAGGGGTGAAAGCCTTATCGAAGCAAAGAGGAATTCTTTAAGATGAATGCTTGTAGCAATACAATCTAGGGTTTAGCTAAAACATGGTCTGCTCCTAAAAGCCACGAATTACAAGTATATAAAGGCTGCTGGACGTCCAACATAGGGTTGGAGTCGAAAACAAACTTATCTCTAACTTCCCTAACTTAAAGGACTCTATTTGGAAACTGGCAGGAAACAACCGTCGACTTGTTTTGGTCACCGAGGCTTGTCCGAGTCGAACCGGTGCTTGGGGTCGGATCCGTTGGAAAGGATTTGTAATTTCCTTTCCAACCTGTGCTTCGTTGCTTTATTTGGACTTCATATGAATAATCCTTGGCTGTTTCAAATTCGTGACTTCTGTCAGTCCGAATTGAATCTCTCTTCATTGATGGCTCCACTTCCTCCCTCGCCTCCCTCATGCTTGCCACCTTGATGGTTGTCAATGATCTCCATTCCTTGCGCGCATCTTCTTCTTTCATGCGCCATGCTCTATTAACTCAAACCTAATGATACAAGAACACAATAACTTAGGTAGTATAACATTCTTATAATCAAAGTATCATGTCCAACTAGGAATGAGTTCACCTTATAATAATCATCGGTTAGGCTTAATATTTCCTTCCAGTCTAAGCATGGATAATCATCATAATCCACTGATATATCCTCATGAACACTAAATTGATAAGTGCTCCGATTCGGTGCGGCGGTGGCGATGGGAGGAGGAGGGATGCAGCGGCGGCGACGGGAAGGAGGGGCAAGTGGATAAGGGGCGGGCTGCAAGTAAGTGCTCTGATTCGGTGCGGCGGCGGCGATGGGAGGAGGGGTGTGATACGTCTCCAACGTATCTATAATTTCTTATGTTTCATGCTTATATTATACCAATTGCTACATGTTTTATATACACTTTATATGGTTTTTATGCATTTTCTGGGACTAACCTATTAACAAGATGCCACAGTGCCAGTTCCCTGTTTTCTGCTGTTTTTGGTGTCAGAAAATCTGTTAAGGAAATATTCTCGTAATTGGACAAATCAAAAGCCAAAGTCTCTATTTTTCTCGGGAGCTTCCAGAACACCGAAGACGCGATGGAGTAGGGCACCGAGGCGCCTGATGCACACGGTGGGTGTGTTGTTGGGAGACCCCAAGAGGAAGGTATGAAGTAGTGCAGCAGCAAGTTTCCCTCAGTTGTGAAACCAAGGTTATCGAACTAGTAGGTAATAATGAATTCCCCCGAGGTGTCAACGGCGCCAGAAAAGTCTGCGACGTAAGTGACGTGGAACCTACACAACACAATCAAGATACTTTGCCCCAACTTAACGGTGAGGTTGTCAATCTCACCGGCTTGCTGTAACAAAGGATTAAACGTATGTGTGGAAGAAAGATGTTTGTTTGCAGAAAGTAACAGGTTTGCAGTTTGTGGTTTATCAGATTAAAGAGAAGGACCGGGGTCCACAGTTCACTAGTGGTGTCTCTCCATAAATAATAATAACATTCATGCGGGTAAACAAATTACAGCTGGGCAATTGATAGAATAATGATGAGCAAACCAATGCATATACCAACGTTATGATGTCTAGTGTGAGATTCATTCGGGCATTACAACAATATACATAGACCGTTCCAACCGCATCTATGACTAATAATCCACCTTCCGGTTAGCGTCCGCACCCCTTTCAGTATTAAGTTGCATGCAACAGATTATCGCCTTAAGCACTGTGTGTAAAGTAAGTAAGTAACATCATCCTTAGACAAAATACTATTGTTTTATCCCTAGTAGTAACAGTACATCTACAACCTTAGAGCTAGCTGTCACCACCCCAGATTTAATAGAGACATGAACCTACTATCGAGCATAAATACCCCCTCTTGGAGTCACAAGCATCTACTTGGCCAGAGCATACACAAGTAATGGAGAGCATGCAAGATCATTAAATAACACACACATGATATATTATGAAGCAATAACTTTAGTACTCAATATTCATCGGATCCCAGCAAACACAACATGAAGTATTACATAAGTATTACATAACGGTGATCTTGATCATGATAGGCAGCTCACAAGATCTAAACATGATAGCACAAGAGGAGAAGACAACCATCTAGCTACTGCTATGGACCCGTAGTCCAAGGGTAGACTACTCACGCATCAATCCGGAGGCGGTCATGGCGACGTAGAGGCCTCCAGTGACGATTCCCCCTCCCGGCAGGGTGCCGGGGAGGAGTCCTGACCTCTCCCGAATTGGTATTGACGACGGCGGCGGCTCGGGACCCGTGGAGGAAAATATGAACACCGTGCTAGGGTTTTTGGTCTGGGGGGTATATGTAGGCGAAAGGGCGAGGTCGGTGGAGCCCCGAGGGGCCCACATCATGTGCTCGCGCGGCCAGGAGGACTGCCGCGCGAGGACCTGATGACGGCGCCTCGGTCACCCACTTCGTCTCGTCTTCAGTTTTCTGGAACGTTCCCAAATAAAAACTGACTTCTGAAAAGAAATCGTCCAATTCCGAGAATATTTCCTAGAGTACTTTTCTGAAACCAAAAACAGCAGAAAACAGGGAACTGGCACTGTGGCATCTTGTTAATAGGTTAGTCCCAGAAAATGCATAAAACTATATAAAATGCATATAAAACATGTAATAACTTGGTATAATATAGCATGGAACATAAGAAATTATAGATACGTTGGAGACGTATCAGCGCCCACACCACGTGGCGGCGCGGGTCCCCCCCTGGCCGCGCCGGGACATGGTGTGGGGCCCTCGGGGCTCCACCGCCTTCGCCCTTTCGCCTACAAATACCCCCCCCCCCCCCCCCCCCCCCGATAATACAAGACCTAGCACCCGAACACTTTTCCACGATACGTTCCAGAGCCGCCGCCGCCGTCAACCCTAGTTCGGGAGGGTTCAGAAGCTCTTCCCGGCACCCTGCCGAAGAGGGGAATCATCACCGGAGGGCTCTACATCACCATGCCCGCCTCCGGACTGATGCGTGAGTAGTTCATCCTTGGACTACGGGTCCATAGCAGTAGCTAGATGGTTGTCTTCTCCTATTGTGTCATCATGTTTAGATCTTGTGAGCTGCATATCATGATCAAGATCATCTTTATGTAATGCTATATGTTGTGTTTGCTGGGATCCGATGAATATTTGAGTACTATGTCATTTGCTTCATAAATTATATTGTGAGTGTGTTATTTATGATCTTGCATGCTCTCCGTTACTAGTAGATGCTCTGGACAAGTAGATGCTTTTGACTCCAAGAGGGGGTATTTATGCTCGATAGTGGGTTCATGTCTCTATTTAATCTGGGGGAGTGACAACAACCTCTAAGATTGTAGATGTACTGTTGCTAGTAGGGATAAAACATTAGTTCTTTATCCAAAGATATTTGTGCTACTTACATTACACACTTTACTTAATGCAATAATCTGTTGCTTGCAACTTAATACTGAATGGTGTTGCGGATGCTATCCTGAAGGTGGATTATTAGTCATAGATGCAGTTGGATGACGGTCTATGTATCATGTTGTAATGCCCAAATGAATCTCACACTAGACATCATGACTTGTATATGCATTGTTATGCAGTTCTTTATTCTGTCAATTGCCCAGCTGTAATTTGTTTACCCGCATGTATGCTATTATTTATTTATGGAGAGACACCACTAGTGAACTGTGGACCCCGGTCCTTTTTCCTTAAACTGATAAAACAACCTACTGCAATCCTGTTACTTTCATTCTCTGCAAACAAACATCATTTTCCACACATACGTTTAATCCTTTGTTACAGCAAGCCAGTGAGATTGACAACCTCACTGTCAAGTTGGGGCAAAATAGTTTGATTGTGTGTGTGTAGGTTCCACGTCAGTGCCGGAATCCCTGGTGTTGCGCCGTGCCATATTCCGCCACCAACAACCTTCGGAAGAACATTCAACTCCTACTGGATTGATAACCTTGGTTTCACAACTGAGAGAAATTTGCTGCTGCACTACTTCATACATTCCTCTTGGGGTTTCCCAACAACACCACCCGGTGCATCAAGCTCTTTTCTAGCGCCGTTGCCGGGGAGTTGAAACTCTTCTGCGAGGGGAGTCTCTCACATCCAATCTTTTTATTTTGTTATTATCTTGCTTAGTTTATTTTTTATTACTGTCTTGTTTGCTTAATATCAAAAATACAAAAAAATTAGTTACTTGCATTAAATTGTTTATTTCGGTTTTGCTTTTATTTTGCTAAAATGAGTACTGCTGAGAATACTAAGTTGTGTGACTTCACTAGCACAAATAATAATGATTTCATATGCACTCCTGTTGCTCCACCTGCTTCTAAAGCAGAATTCTTTGAAATCAAACCTGCCTTGTCAAACCTTGTTATGAGAGAGCAATTTTCTGGTGTTAGTACTGATGATGCTGCTGCCCATCTTAATAATTTTGTTGAACTTTGTGAAATGCAAAAGTATAAAGAGATGGATGGTGATATTATAAAACTGAAATTATTTCATTTCTCCTTCAGAGGAAAGGTTAAACAATGGTTGCTTTCATTGCCTAGGAATAGTATTGATTCATGGATTAAGAGTCCAATACGCTTTTAGTCCCACAACTTGCTTGCTTTGGACGTTTTAGTCCCACAAGTTGCAAATAGAATTTTTCAGTCCCACAACTTGCACACACTGAACACTTTTAGTCCCAGCGAATCAGGTGACGACACGTGGACTGCCAACGTGGACAAAAAAAAACGCTGGCGCGTGGAACATTTACAGAAACCCCCCGCGAGCTTTTAATGTATCACGGATAGGTCCTTCCGCAAATTACTTTAAGGGTTCCCAGGAAAATCGCAGCTTACCTTCTCCTGACGTATTGCTTGCGGCGACAAAGAACTCGCCTCGACCGAGCCGAGGCGGCGGCGAGCTCGGAGGGCGCGGCGATTCCGCTCAGATTCGTCCGGCGATGCGCTACCGCGAGTTCAATGAGGACCCGCCGGAGTACAGTGAGTGATTTCATCCCTCCAAATCGTCGCTTTCGTGCTGTTCGCGGGTAGGGTCTTCGGGCGGACATTGGGCGTGTGATCGTCGTCGATTGAGCAAGCTTTTCTTTTGGAAATCGGATGGAATACAACCAGTAGGAGTAGGGGAATGTTATAGAAGGGGTTTTAGGGCCGATTTATCTCAATTACAGTGGCGCCACCGTGCCCTGTGCCGCTGGGAGCGTGAACTCCACTTTTCAGAAGATTCCATTCGGATTTTGTTGTTTTTAGGTGCTGTGGTGTACAATTCCTTGTCTGCTAGGATGTAGTGCACGAATGCATGTACAAATTGATAGGAAAGATTGATTTTTTATGAAATTTTGGACAGTGCAAGTGTTAACTGAATTTTGGACAGTGCAAGTGTTAACTGAATTTTGGACAGTGCAAGTGTTAACTGAATCCTGTTTTTGTGCTTCAGTTCTGAATGCGGGAGCAGGAGAGGTTACCAATAATTTCACAGTTGATGTAGCTTACAATGGATTCTTCTGTGGCTTGAGGGATGATCTGGAATATGTCAGTTCTTCTAGAGCATCTTTTGATTACTGCACTGCAGATACATGGTCACTTCAGTGGATTGATGAAATTCTGAGAATTTTGGGGGAAAAGAGAGATGGTAGACTGCATGTCTACTGGAGTTTGCCAGATAAGGAACTGCAAGATAGTTTGGTTCTGGTTGAATCTCATGGACACATTGTCCAGATGGCTAAAGCATGCAGGGTACACAAGACCCTTACACTGTTTGTTGATCACACCAATTTCCTGCAGATTTTGAGGCCTGATGTGATTGTGGAACTGCCAGGGTTGCCCTATAGCTTCAAGACTGCACAGAAATGCACACCAAATCCTATAGCTGAAGCTTCAAGTTCCTGCATTGCACCAGTTAGAAGGCAGGTTGCAGAACCTGTTGTACACACTGTTCCAGAACCTGTACATACTGTTCCAGAACCTGTGCATTCAGATGGTTCAAGTTCTGATAGTGACTATGAGTTGGTTGACAGTGATTTTGATGTTGAAGATGGTGATGATGATCTGTTTACAGAGAATATTGATAAATCATTGAATGACCATAATGAAGAAGAATTTTGTGATGAACATGAAGATGAGGCTGCCCTGGAGGATAAGGATCTGAACCTGCAAGAAGGAGACAGACTGCAGCTTGTGAAGCATCTTAAGGCATTTAATCCAGAGGTTGATATGGATAATCCTTCATTCAAAGTTGGAATGGTTTTCAGTTGTGTCGAGGAGGTTAGGAAGGCTCTGAGTAATTATTCTATAAGGAACAGAGTGACAATCAGGAAAATAAAGAATGACAAGAGGAGAGTTGATGCAGTCTGTGCTGATGATTGCACATGGATGCTTAAAGCATCTAATGATCTTAGAAGGACAGGTGGCTTTGTAATTACACAATATGAACCATCTCATACTTGTGAAGGAGGCTGGCCACTCAAAGCAATAACTGTCAGGATCTTAGCTGACAAGTTCTTGCATGAGTTCAAGGATAATCAGAAGCTAGATCTTGGTAGCTTTGCTGCAAAGGTGATAAGAGAATTTCAAATGTGCCCACCTAGATGGAAGCTAAGCAGAGCTAGGAGAGCAGCACTTCTACAGATACATGGTGATGAGGAGACACAGTTCAGGCTTCTTATGGATTATGGAGAAGAGTTGAGGACCAGCAACCCTGGATCAAGGTTTTTCCTAACCACTAATTCAGTGAATGATCCAGACAGCCCAGATCACAAGCAGCATCTGGCCACTCTGTATTGGAGTTATGATGCTTGCAAAAGGGGATTTCTTGCTGGTTGCAGGCCTGTGATTTTCCTAGATGGTTGCCACATTAAAACAAGATATAAAGGTGTGTTGTTAACAGAAGTGGGAATTGACCCCAATGATTGTATTTATCCAGTTGCATTTGGGTTGGTTGAAGTGGAATGCACAGCATCCTGGAATTGGTTTCTTACCAACTTGAAAGATGACCTAAATATTACCAACACAGCCCCATGGACAGTAGTCAGTGACAAGCAAAAGGTACCATTCTATGCATTAATATTCATTTATGTCCATAAAGAGTCATATGGTAACCGTCGACAATTGTCGAGAATTGTCGACGGTCACCATTTATGTCCATAATCATGGTCATATGGTAACCGTCGACAATTGTCGACAATTCTCGACGGTTACCATTTATCTATCCATAAATAGTCATGTGAAAACAGTCGAGAATTCTCGAGAATTATCGACGGTTTTCATTTATCTATCCATAAAGAACCATTACAACATTAACTCTATGCCTTCAACTATACAGGGGCTCATCAATGCAGTGCAACAACTCTTCCCAGATGCAGAGCATAGGTTCTGTGTAAGGCATTTGCTTCAGAATTTCCAAAGAGCAGGGCACAGAGGAGAAGCACTCAAGAACAACTTATGGGCCATTGCCAGATCAACACATGTACCAAAATGGCAAAGAAGCATGGACAAGATGCAGGCTGCCAGTAATACTGCATTTCAGTGGATATCAGAGCTCAATCCTAACACTTGGATTAAGGCCTTCTTCAGTGAATTTCCTAAGTGTGATGTGCTTTTAAACAATCATTCAGAGGTGTTCAACAGTTATATCCTAGAAGCCAGAGAAATGCCTGTACTGTCTATGCTTGAGACAATGTTCTACAAAATTCTACAAAGAATAGAAACCAAACAGAGGGAATCTGAGAAGTGGTCAGGCAGAATATGTCCTAAAATTAAGAAGAAGATAGACAAGTACCTAGAATGGAGCAAAAATTGCATTGCTGCACCAGCAGGTAACTACAGGTATTCTGTTAGCAGCCATGAACTAGAAAAGGATTATGTGGTTGACATGAAGGCTAGAACCTGTGATTGCAAGAGGTGGCAACTCAGTGGACTCCCTTGTCACCATGTAATAGCATGTTGTAGCCTAGATAGAATTAATCCTGAAAATCTAGTGCACATCTGCTATACAGTGGACACCTTCAATAATGCTTATGCCTACAATTTGGTACCACTCAGAGGCAGGCCTTTCTGGAAAAACATGAATGCAGTGACTGTACACCCTCCTTTGTATACCAAAGTCATGGGTAGGCCTAAGAAAAATAGGAAGAAAGCACCTGAGGAGAAAGTGAAAAAAGGGGTAAACACATTTACAAAGGCTGGGGTTTCAATCCACTGCTCTGTATGTGGAATTGCTGGTCACAACAAGAAAGGACATGCTAAATATTTAGAGACCAAGCAGCTAGAACAAGAGATGCATATTATTGGGGAGGATGAAGATGTAGATCTTCCTGGTATACTACAGGTAGTATTGAATGTTTCCTATTTTAGAGTCCTTAATTTAAAATCTGTACAACACTAACTGAATCTCCATTTTATCCTGCAGCATGTTATTCCACATACACCTGACCCAAGACTAGATCCTACACAGCTAGTTAATAGCATGGTGTACAAAATGCAGCAGCAGGTTATACCAGTTCATACATACATTTTCCTTGCAACCATAGATGAATTGTACTAATTACTTGCTCTGTAATTTAAATGGCAGCAAAAGGAGCATGTACCAATGGAGAGGCTGCTTGGACCTTTGCCTGAAAATGCATTTGTTGTAGCTGCTAGAGATAGCATTCCCCAACCTGGAGTCAGAGTTACCACTGCTGCAACAAGAGGTGCTCTGAGAGGCAAAAGGAAAGCTACAGGTCCAACAAGGTCAAATGCAAAAGCAAAACAAGGTGCATCAAGCAGTACAGCAAGAAGGAAGACCAATGCTTCAACATTTGCTCCAATGATCCCTGATCTAAATGATGCAGCAATTCCAGAAGAACACCCACATGAAGTTCCTCTAAGCCAGAGTGCACCAACAGATTAGGTCAAATTCCAGAAGACCAATGCTTCTTGTGTGTCTTACATCTGTAATGCTACATAACTAAGTACTGTACCACTTCAGATTTTCACTGGATTGTCAATTTTGTAAGACCATTGAGTGGTTATGAGATATATGCTACCAAACTATTTAAATGCCTTCATTTGACTCAATGTTGATTTTGCAATGTAGACAACAAGCACTTTATTCATTTCATTGCATAATGTTGCAGTACAAAATACTAGATTCACATCACACAGAGCCTCTCATCACCAATGCAACACAAGCATACAGCACTACACAACCTGCTACCACACAAACAAAGAACATCTCCTTCCTATCCCTGTTTCTCATCTCTTCTCGATGATTCTTGCGCAGTTTCTTATTTTCTGACCGAAGCCGCTCAATCTCTAGCTCCAATGCATGAACATTCCTCACAAGCTTCAGATTTGCATCTTCATTTTCTCTGGAATTGCCTCTACTCAACACCTATAGCACAACCTCGGTCAGAGACGAAGAACAATGAAAATGGCGCCAGAATCGCAGGGATAAGAGGCAGAAATCGGCAACTCACCTCACAAGGTAGCCCAGTTCTTCTTATTGGCATCGCAGGGGGCGGCGGCATCCAGTAGACATCGTCGGTCACCTCCCAGCGTTCTCCGTCCGCCTCGCTGCCACCCGCCCCAAGCCCCAAGCCTCCTACTGGACCCATCCGCCACGCCGCAAAGCTCTACTCCGACGAACAGCTCAAGCCAGCCAAGCTCGAGGACGAAGAGCTCGACGGCGGCCGCGCGCCACCACTGTCGCCCCCGCCCACGCGATTTAGGGTTCAGGTCGTGAATTGGGGAATTTCCTCTCTGATGAAAATGACCTATCTGTGATACATTAAAAGCTCGCGGGGGGTTTCTGTAAATGTTCCACGCGCCAGCATTTTTTTGTCCACGTTGGCAGTCCACACGTCGTCACCTGATTCGCTGGGACTAAAAGTGTTCAGTGTGTGCAAGTTGTGGGACTGAAAAATTCTATTTGCAAGATGTGGGACTAAAACGTCCAAACCGAGCAAGTTGTGGGACTAAAAGTGTATTTGACTCATGGATTAAATGGAAAGATGCTTTTATTGGAAAATACTATGCTCCTGCTAAGATCATTTCCTTAAGAAGTAGCATTATGAACTTTAAACAATTTTATAATGAACATGTTGCTCAAGCTTGGGAAAGAATGAAATCTTTGGTTAAAAATTGCCCTACCCATGTACTGACTGCTTGGATGATCATTCAAACCTTTTATGCAGGACTGAACTTTTCTTCAAGGAACTTGCTTGATTCGGCTGCTGGAGCTACATTTATGTCCATCACTTTGGGGCTGCAACAAAACTTTTAGATGATATGATGGTTAATTATTCTGAGTGGCATACTGAAAGAACTCCTCAAGGTAAGAAGGTAAATTCTGTTGAATAAACCTCTTCTTTGAGTGAAAAGATTGATGTTATTATGGCTATGCTTGTGAATGGTAAATCTCATATTGATCCAAATAATGTTCACTTAGCTTCTTTGGTTGCACAAGAAGAGCATGTTGATGTGAACTTCATTAAAAACAATAATTTTAACAATAATGCCTATAGAAACAATTATGGTAACAACAACTACAAGCCCTATCTTCCTAATAATGGCAATAGCTACGGTAATTCTTATAGCAATAATAGGAATACCACCTCTGAACTTGAAACCATGTTTAAGAATTTTATCACTACACAAACTGCTTTTAATAAAACTATTGAGGAAAAGCTTGGTAAAATTGATACTCTTGCTTCTAAAGTTGTTAGTCTTGCTCTTGATGTTGATCTTTTAAAATCTAAAGTTATGCCTAATGATGTTAAAGAGAATAAGACATTTGCTAAAATTAATGCCATCCAAGTTCGAATTGATGATAATGTTAGGATGATGACTGAATTACGTGCTAGATGGGAAAGAGAAGAAGAACTAGCTAAAAAGGATAAAATAGCTAGAGTTTATACTATTACTACTACTGAAAATAAAGTTACTTCACATGCTAGTAAACCTCCTACTACTAATGGTAACATAATTGGTGTTGGCAACGTTTCCTCTACTTCTTCCTAAAAATTAAAATTGCCTAAAACTGCTGAAATTTTTAATAACATAGAAAATCATGGTTCGGTTTGCTTTGATGATAATGACTTTGATTATGATAGTTGTAATTATTCTGAAGTTATTAAGTTCTTACAAAAGCTAGCTACAAGTCCTAATGCTAGTACTTTAAATATGGCTTTTACTACACATATTACAAATGCTCTCATTAAAGCTAGGGAAGAGAAATTAAAACTTGAAGATTCTATCCCTAGGAAGTTAGAAGATGGTTGGGAGCCCATCATTAAAATAAAAGTAGATGAATTTGATTGCAATTCTTTATGTGACCTTGGTGCAAGTATCTCTGTTATGCCTAAAAAGCTCTATGATATGTTTGACTTGCCACCTTTGAAACATTGCTATTTGGATGTTTTTCTTGTTGATAATGCTATGAAGAAAACTTTGGGGAGAGTTAATGATGTTCTTATCATGGTTAACAATAACCTTGTCTCCGTTGATTTTATTTTCTTGGATATTGAATGCAACCCATCTTGTCCTATTGTGTTGGGAAGACCTTTTCTTAAAACTGTGGGTGCTATTATTGATATGAAAGAAGGAAATATTAGATACCAATTCCCACTCAAGAAAGGTATGGAACACTTCACTAGAAAAAGAATGAAGCTATCTTTTGATTCTATCATTCGTACAAATTATGATGTTGATGCTTCATCTCTTCAAAATACTTGAATATCACTTTCTGTGTCTAGCTGGAAGGCGTTAAAGAAAGCACATATGGGAGGCAACCCACTTTTTATTTCTGTTATTTTATTTTGTTGTGTCAAGGAACATGCTCACCTCTGTAGCAATTTCTTTGTATCTTTATTTTATTGCATTGTTTTGTCAAGTTAAGCCTCTAGTAGAAAGTTGATGCTAGATTTGGATTTCTGCGCAGGAACAGTTTTCTGCTGTCCACCGTTTAATTCGTACGAATTCACAGAAAAATCAAAATGAACTGGCATTTTTTGTGCGTGATCCTCAGATATGTATGCAACTTTCATTAGTTTTGAGTTTTCTGATTTGAGCAAGTTAAGTGCCTCGAAAAAATTCGTCTTTACGGACTGTTCTGTTTTTGACAGATTCTGCCATTTATTTTGCATGGCTCCTTTTGCTGTTTTTGGATGGATCTTTTTGTTCCATGAAATACCAGTGGCTGTAGCTAATGTCCAGTATCATGTGTAATGGTTTGTCCATGCAGAATATAATAATTTTTGATTATGCACTAACCCTCTAATAAAGTTTACTTTGAGTTTGGTGTGGAAGAAGTTTTCAAGGATCAAGAGAGAAGGATGATATGATGTGATCAAGAAGATGAAAGAGCCTAAGCTTGGGGATGCCCCCGTGGGTCACCCAAGCATATTTAAAGAAGACTCAAGCGTCTAAGCTTGGGGATGCCCAAGGCATCCCCTTCTTCATCAACAAACTATCAGGTCCTCTCTAGTGAAACTATATTTTAATTCCGACACATCTTATGTGCTTTACTTGAAGCGTTTGTTTGTTTTTGTTTTTGTTTTTTTCATTCTCTGAATAAAATGGATCATAGCATTCCTTTGTGGGAGAGAGACACGCTCCGCTTTTTCTTATGAATACTCGTATTCTTCACTTATATTTGTTGAGTATTCTTCTATGTTACTTCAATACTATTAGCTCTTTTTTTTCATTCATCTCTTGTTAGACCTGTTAGTTTTCTTATAATATACTCTCATATCTCATTGTTAAATACTTTGAGAGTTTATTTTTAGATAAGTTGAATGGTGTTTGGTAAAGAACAGAAAATGCTAAATGTGGTAGATGGTATGATGAAATGATACATAATCTTATAGATTATTAAATTGTGTCACTTGAATCATTGATGTTGTTTTGAGATATTAATATGCTTAATGGTAAAACATGATGGTTTAGTAAAGTGGAATGATTAATAGTTGGTCTAGAAAACTTAAACCTGTGCCTCACTTAAATATCCTGTTGATAGCATAATGATATATGAATTCTAATGTTAAAAACAATCGTAATAACTTTGTGTTATGCGCTACGGTCGGGGTCCCAATAGTGACTTGTTAGTTTGCCACAGTCCCTCATGGAGTGATTTTCATTATGCCTTGTAAGATCATATTTCTAGTTGGAATCTTTTTGCTTATGAGTTCTAAGCTGCGGTTTTCATGGCACTTCCACCACCATATTTGCTAACCTCTTCGGTACTTTGCATTGCCCTTTCTCACATTGAGAGTTGCTGCATACTTCACGGGTACATCCAAAACTCGTGGGAGATCTTCATCATGTTCTCCTACACATAAGCCAAATATCTTACTCAAAACATCCACCATACCTACCTACTACAGCATTTCCATAGCTGTTCCGAGATATATTGCCATGCAACTTTCATCTTACATTACATGACTTGTTGTCATTTATCATTTATATATTGCCTTCCATGATTCTTTACAGCTGATGTGTGGTTTTACCCATGTTACGCTAGATCATTGCATATCCTGCTACACAAGCAGATGCACCGTTGCATACACTATGTTTTATTCCTTATGAGTTACTTGTATCAAAACTGTGTTGTCATATTAGAATGTTTGCCCCTAAAAGTGAAAAGAGCCATGGAGACCATCGAAAAGAGAAACAGAAAAAGTAAAAAAAATAGAAAAAAAAGAAAGAAAGAAAAATAAAAATGGGGCAACATTATTACTCTTTATCCACACTTGTGCTCATGTTATAGCACCTGTAGTAGTCATCATTTGTGCTCATGTTTAGCACCTTTACTCCATATGAGAGAGTTTTCATGTTTTACTTGCATAACTATGTGGGGAACTTTACATTATAGAACTTGGCTTGTATATTCCAATGATGAGCCTCTTCAAAAGTGCTCTAGGTCTTCATGAGCAAGCAAGTTGGATGCACCCCCCTAGTTCCATTGGAGAGCTTTCATACACTTATAGCTCTATATGCATCCGTTGTGTGGCAATCACTACTCCTTGCATAGCTTCGATTATAAGACTTCCTCTTATCTAATGATCACTTTCAGCTGTGTGAGACTTTCTTCCGTTGGCCTTCCAAACCCGCCTTATCATTCTTTTAGCCACAACATCCTGATGCCAGGAACCAACGTTGAACGCTTGCTTGTTTTTAAGTGAACAAATAGAGAGATGATTTTCTACGTGCATATTGTAATTGCTTGACTTGATCCTTTCACAAAATTGTCATGAGTGTTGGATGCATTAGATGATTATATTGTTATTCTTGAAGTTTAAATCATCTTTAATATCTACTTTGCACTGTTGATTGTTCTCTAGTATTGATTCACTGAAAGTTTTACTTTATTCTTCCTACTTGTTTACTCATTACTCATTTTATATCAATATAAACTACAGCTTTTATTCATTTGATCTCAATTTACATGCATTACATTATTATATGATTAAGATTGGGTGAAAGCATGTCACTTCAGAAATTATTCTTGTTATCGTTTTACCTACTCGGGACGAGTAGAACTAAGTTTGGGGATGCTTGATACATCTCCAACGTATCTATAATTTCTTATGTTCCATTTTTATATTATACCAATTGCTACATGTTTTATATACACTTTATATGGTTTGTATGCATTTTCTGGGACTAACCTATTAACAAGATGCCACAGTGCCAGTTCCATGTTTTGTACTGTTTTTGGTTTCATAAAAGCTGTTAAGGAAATATTTTAGGAATTGGACGAATCAAAAGCCAAAATCCCTATTTTTCTCGGGAGCTTCCAGAACACCGAAGACGAGACGGAGTAGGGAACCGAGGCGCCCACACCACGTGGCGGTGTGGGTCCCCCCCGGCCGCGCCGGGACATGGTGTGGGGCCCTCGGGGCTCCACCGCCTTCGCCCTTTCGCCTACAAATACCCCCCGACAATACAAGACCTAGCACCCGAACACTTTTCCACGATACGTTCCAGAGCCGCCGCCGCCGTCAACCCTAGTTCGGGAGGGTTCAGAAGCTCTTCCCGGCACCCTGCCGGAGAGGGGAATCATCACCGGAGGGCTCTACATCACCATGCCCGTCTTCGGACTGATGCGTGAGTCGTTCATCCTTGGACTACGGGTCCATAGCAGTAGCTAGATGGTTGTCTTCTCCTATTGTGCCATCATGTTTAGATCTTGTGAGCTGCCTATCATGATCAAGATCATCTTTATGTAATGCTACATGTTGTGTTTGCTGGGATCCGATGAATATTTGAGTACTATGTCATTTGCTTCATAATATATCTTGTGAGTGCGTTATTTATGATCTTGCTTGCTCTCCGTTACTAGTAGATGCTCTGGCCAAGTAGATGCTTGTGACTCCAAGAGGGGTTATTTATGCTCGATAGTGGGTTCATGTCTCTATTTAATCTGGGGGAGTGACAACAACATCTAAGAGTGTAAATGTACTGTTGCTATTAGGGATAAAATCATAGTTCTTTATCTAAAGATATTTGTGCTACTTACATTACACACTTTACTTAATGCAATAATCTGTTGCTTGCAACTTAATACTGAATGGTGTTGCGGATGCTATCCTGAAGGTGGATTATTAGTCATAGATGCAGTTGGATGACGGTCTATGTATCATGTTGTAATGCCCAAATGAATCTCACACTAGACATCATGACTTGTATATGCATTGTAATGCGGTTCTTTATTCTGTCAATTGCCCAACTGTAATTTGTTTACACGCATGTATGCTATTATTTATTTATGGAGAGACACCACTAGTGAACTGTGGACACCGATCATTTTTCCTTAAACTGATAAAACAACCTACTGCAATCATGTTACTTTCATTCTCTGCAAACAAACATCATTTTCCACACATACGTTTAATCCTTTGTTACAGCAAGCCAGTAAGATTGACAACCTCACTGTCAAGTTGGGGCAAAATAGTTTGATTGTGTGTGTGTGCAGGTTCCACGTCAGTGCCGGAATCCCTGGTGTTGCGCCGTGCCATATTCCGCTACCAAAAACCTTCAGAAGAACATTCAACTCCTACTGGATTGATAACCTTGGTTTCACAACTGAGAGAAATTTGCTGCTGCACTACTTCATACCTTACTCTTGGGGTTTCCCAACAACACCACCCGGTGCATCAGGGTGCAACGACGATGACGGGAAGGAGGAGAGGATCGGAGTAGAGCAAAGAAGCAGAGGTCAACGCGGGTTGGCTAACTCTCACACATATTTTATCTACCTGACTCAGGCGAAAAGAAAATATTGTAAAACTACAAGGGCAATTTTGCAAAACTTCTAGTGACGGCCCGTGCCCTACCAGCATGGAAAAGATTGGCACATGTCAAGTTTTGATTCATTTTATATGAAATTGCACGGGATAGACAAGTTGTTGTATCATTTTCTCATAGTTTGTAAGTTTTTGGATGAAACTACTCCCACGTAAGTTTATGTATGAATGGTGTAATTACCTCCACCTTTTTCTCAAAAAATAACCTTTATTCCGTCGCAATAGATATATCATGCATCATAAGGCGGACAATCAAATCAAGCGGATCAACGCGGTTACAATTGTTGTGTTTGACAGTGACCGGCCCACATAATATACAAGTATATTTTCATCCCCATACTACAACTGGTCTATTGCCGAATGAAAGGATAACATATTCATCCAGATTTCGGCACCGAGTGTAAATCAAAAGTATAAGATAACTTGATGAGTAATTAAAGGATGTGAAGGTGTATCTCTCATGATTAGGTTTTGGTGATAATGATAATACAAGTAATTATCGAAAAGTGAAATTGTTTTATGTGATTTTTTTGTATTTATAATAAAAAATATGTGACATGAAAAGAAAAATTGGATGATAAAAAGTAAATGACATGCATATATTACATATTACATGTAAAAATATTGGATTTAATGAATATTAGTGGGATGACATGGATATTTGGTTGGGTAAGAGAATGGAGAATGTGGATAACTTGCATATTGAGATAGAAAATAATTAATTTATTTAGTGCGGTTTTACTTTATAGAAAGTATATATTTGATCATATCTGAAGCCTTTTTAGTTTAAATGTTACATGTTTTTACTTATTTGAGGAAGAAGTAGGATTCTGGGACATTATCGGCCAGAAGAAGATAATCCAACTCTTTGACGACGCATAATCCAACTCTGCAGCTATTTATTTCAATTTGCCCACGCATAATCCAACTCTGTAGCTATTTATTCCAACAAGTACTCCGTCCGTTCTAAATTAATTGACTTCTATTTGCCCACTAAATGAATTGACTTCTATTTGCCTACATATGTGGGTCAGTGCAGGGAGTAGCTACGAGCCTACAACGTTCAGGTTCATCGCGCACTCTCTGCTCTACTGATCTTGCGAAGGCCATCAGATCTTTTGCAGCGCCATCCTTTAGAGGGGTCGATCTGTTCGAAGTTGTACAAAAATGAACTTCCGACTGGTCATCATTAAGATGATTTAATTAGGATAGCAGGTATAGCACAGGCGATTGCTGCGACGACACTCGGGAGTAGGAGCCACCAACAGGATAAAGGAACAGAAGACGCGGCGGAAGGGTAATCAAGACTACACGAGTGCACTCCGGCGCAAGGGAAATGGTAAAAGGAACAAAATACACCAGATTACGCATGGCCCTAATTGGATTTATTCTCAGTTGCCTTCCATCGAGCGGCCAACTAGAACTTCCATCTTCTCCTCCAGATGCTACAAGTACTCGATATACAACTTATTTTTATTCGTAGATGGTAACACCGCTCGCAGTCGCATGGAGGAACAGACGGCACATTTGAGAAAGGAAATCTATCTACTGTGTCCGTGCCTGGTCGAGGCGCTGCTGCGCCCAGTTCTTCACCTCGTGCGCCTTGGAGTCCAGCTTCGCGCCGGCGTGGTCCACCTTATCTGCCCCCGGCGGCGAGGAGGCCCCGTGCGACAGGTAGCGGTACATCCATGCCAGCACGCCCATGGCCGCCGCGCCGAACGCCCCCGACGACACGAACCCGGTCGTCAGCAGCGCCACGGCGATGCCCGCGGGCACCAGCACCGGGCTGAAGATCACCATCAGCGGGGTCGCCACGATCAGCGCCACCACCGTGCCCGTCAGCGTCAGGGCCGACAGGAACAGCATCGAGCCTGCGGCCGCTGCCGCAGCCACCGCCTTCCCGACGGTGACGGCCATCGGCTGGTTCTGGCCCTGGCCATGGCCGCCGCCGTAGTTGTAGTCGTCGCCGCGGATAGCTCGCATGTAGTCCTCCCCGACTGCGCCGCCGCCTCCGTGCGCCCCACCACGGTGGTGCCCGTGCTCTGCAGCCATGGCCATGCGCGTAGATGCCCTAACTTCGGCTTCGCTATAACCTGAAAGTCTGAATCCTAGCCTTAGCTTGCAGAGATGCAATAAGCAACAATTGTTCTGTGGGTTCGTCGAGTAGATCGACGAGGTTTATAAGATGCGAGGTCGATGGAGGAATCCTCGGACATGTGGAGGCACAGCAGGTGTACGTGGCGAGGCGCATGGTCTGCATGGATAGCGATACCTTGCATCGCGCCACGTAAGTGCCAACTTGCAGGCGCCCGGCATCTCCTCTCATACGTGTTGCAAAATGCAAAGGCAACCCTCTTCCCAAGAGAGCTGCTGGACCTGCCGCCTCAGCACATGGTTCCAACTCGATAGTGTGATCCTTGTATTATTTGTCCAGGAGCCTAGAGTTGAGCCCGACGCCGCTTTACAATTTTTCACGCTGAGGGTTTTTGCGTAATTGTAGCAGAACAAATCGGAGCTCTGGTCAAAGTCAGTGTCCCGAAAACATGTTTTTGTAGTGCCACACGTCATTGGAGGAATAATTTAGACCGGTGTCGTCCGTACGATAACAATCTATATGTTACCAGGAAGCCATTAATGGATTCACTTTTTATAAAGTTCAAAATATGATTTGTGTATTTTCTAAATAAAAATTACATAAAGCTCAGTTTCCATTTGTCCACTCCAATGTCACTACCTAAATGTGAAATGTGAAACTATCATTAATTTAGTACTATAAATGATTTTGTTTATTAAATTATAGACTCGTTGTTTTTGAAAGTTCACACCATTTTTTCCCATCCATATATGTGGTGTCACCACTATAGCTATTGACATTGCTCTTAAATCAATCTTACTCTCGCTATGGGAAGCCAACATTTAAGACTTAATCTAGCTCTTCTCATGGGCCACCTCCTCCAGACGGCTGAGGGGGAACCCTAATACACCACCTTCGCTTGCCCTTTTCCTCCCTCTCTCTCCTCGTCACTCCTAGATGCATGAGTGTCTGAGCGTTGTTACTGCGGCTCTATTTCACTGGCCCTGGTCCATTTTGATCCTCCTTTCCAAACTGGATCTTGTTGGCAATTGGTAGGGGCGACATCCGATGGGAGAGGCATTGATGGTTGTTGGCATACGGGCCCTTAAACACCCTCTCGGTGGTTCTTGTGGCTGTCAGGGTAGCATGGCAATCACTTTAGTCATCGATAGTGACATCGGCGACACGCAGCGGAGGCCTTATGATCTCGGATTTGCGTCTGCGGTGTACCTTTTTGGTTCCCATTGCCTTGTGGCTGCGATGGCGATGAATATTATCGGTTCCTCGGCAGAGGCACAATCTATATGAGGCGCAAGGTTTGTGCGCTTTGGCCTCCGAAGGAGCTTCCTCGTGGCATGCTTCATTGATTTCGGTAGTCCATCCATGGGGTTGGAGTGATTGACATTCTCCACTAAGCGTGTGCAACGATAGATAACAACTAATATATGTTTCCTATGTCTGGACGCACAGAGCTGGGCTCTTGCCTTAGATCCCACTCGCTCTAGTTTAGAACTTGTTCAATATGTCCCTCTTGATTGGCTGCCGGCTCTACGGACTGAGATCAGGTGACATTTGTGTTGGGGTTCTGAGGCAGAAAACATTTTTTCCTACGAACATAACAACAAATAGCTAAGATCCATTCTATGCAGATGTAAGGTAACGGAGGGAAACGGTGTTCATACCCTTGAAGACCAAAAACGACATTACGTTCTCGTACAAACATTGTCGATGAAGCCTAGTGTCGTTGACCTTAAGGTTGAGAAGATGTACCGCTTGATGAAGAAGTGCTACACGGGAAGCACCTCACGTACGGTGTATAGGACGTCTTCCAATCTCCGTTCCAGCAGAGCAGCGGAAGAAGATGGATTCGGAACGGAAATCCGGCAGTGCGACGACGTGCGGAAGGTGGAACAACCCCTAACCCCTCAAGCACAACTCCAAACTTGGGAGCCACACAAAGGCGAGGAGAAAGGGGGGAAATGAATTGGTGGGAGAAGGGAGAGGATGGGGTCCTTTTTATATAGGGGGGGGGGGGGGGGGGGGGGGGGAGGTGGAGGTGCACCCTAGGGCATGCGCCGGCCCTAGTGGAGTCGTCGGCCCCTTTGGTGGGTCGGTTGGCCCACCCCTCTAGGGTTTGGTGCTCCCACCCCTTCTTGGGCCCAATTTGGCCCAGTTAGATGTTAGTCATTTTTAAATAACTTTTAATATTGAATTCAATTATTTAAATACTAAAACATATTAATTACCCCTATATACTTCTCCTTCTTACCGGAACACGTCCGATAAATACTGAAACCTTTCCGATACCTCTGGAACACTTCCGGTATCACCCGAAACCTTTCTGGTAATATTTATTCCTTATTTCCGGTAACTCTGAATTGATCCCTAAGCGTTTATACCCTTAAGTGTGCCACCCTACGGTCCGTGGAATACTCCGGATATGATCGAGACACCTCTTCGATCAATGAATAGCAGGGGGTCTGGCGAGCCATGCTAAACCCCGTGCATCCACGAAATAAAAATTTATCGGGGTCATAAACAATGTACTATATATTTTTTTCTCTTTGTTTCTCGATACCTAATTTGTCCGAGACCCAATCATAGGTTTCACGATATTGTGTTCTATGTCATTAACAATAAACTCTCTTTCTACTCGTTCTCATGACGTTGCATTCCCGTGACCTAGTCACACACTTGCAAGCTTCGTCGATGTAACTGTCACCAAGTAGGCCCAGAGTATCTATCTGTCATGTGGATGAACAAATCCCGTTCTTGGTGTGTACGCCTCAACTTACCCCATTGGAATACCTGATAGAAACATTTCTGATAACTCGGGTACAAAGTGAATATCGGTGTAGTCAAGGCAACCTCCGGAAGTAGTGATTAAATATCATCTCACGGTCTAAGTATCAAGTTACTTGTTTCTTAGTAACTGAGATGTATGAACTAAATGACTGTCATTTATCGCAATACTAATCTTCGGGTGTGGTCCACCATGTCGTATATGACCTCATTGCCAAGTAACATAAATGTTCATGATCAGGAAATCTTGATCATCCAGTTGACCAATGAACTAGTAATATGCTACTAGTGACTTGGTTGTTATATATCACACGTGTATTAATGTTTTCGCTTCATACAATTATAGCATGGTATACAACTAATTATGAACAATATGAGATATGACAATAATTTCTCTTTATTATTTGCCTCTAGGGAATATCTCCAACAACATGTCCATGGCATGTCACCATGTAACATGCCCCATCTCATCAGCCGTCTGATTTTCATCCAATGGCCAACAACGATCCAAATTTAATTTGAAAGCAAATATTTTAGAAAAATTGAAAAAAAATCCAATAAGTTTAATATAGTCCGATCTTTATATGAGAAAGTTTAGAGTCCTTTGGATCATTCGTTTATGAGTTAATTGCTTTTTAAGATTAAAAATTGAAATGCTATTTAACGATAAACCAGTTATCCAAATGATCCGGAACTTTCTCAGAATACAAACCGAACTATATTTAACTTACTGAAAATTTTCTAAAATATTTGATTTTTAGTTAAAATTTTGGACCGTTCTTGGCCCTTAAATAAAGATCAGACGGTATATAGTTAATGGTCATATTACTTGGTGACATGCTCATGACATGTTACATGGTAGGGCCCTTAACATGTCCATGGCATGTCACTTATCTCAGTTCCGACTCTATGTTGTCGAACTGTGAGGAGTCAGAGGATCGATGTTAATGTCAGGCGTCTAGGTGCTGCTCGGTGACATGCTGCGTGCACATGTTTCCATTTGTGTGACTGAGTCCCATCAGCCCGTGCACATTCAGTTGAGCGAAGATTTTTTTTAGGCTTAAGGCGGTCAGTTCCGCCGTCCGATTAGATAGAATAGATTCAGCCCGTGCACATTCAGTTGAGCGAAGATTTTTTTTAGGCTTAAGGCGGTCAGTTCCGCCGTCCGATTAGATAGAATAGATTCAGCCCGTGCACATTCAGTTGAGCGAAGATTTTTTTTTAGGCTTAAGGCGGTCAGTTCCACCGTCCGATTAGATAGAATAGATGGTTATGTACATCATTTTGGGTTAGGGAAAACTCCCTCTACATGCGAAAACAGAAAATAAAGTCCTCCGGATAATGCGTGTGGGCGAAAGCCCGCAACGCCATCTCTTCCCACACCAAATCTACCACCTCCGTGGAAGGGATCCCCGCGCCGCAGAAAAACCTCCGGTTCCTCTCCTTGCATATCCCCCACATTGAGAGGATGATGGCTCTGCTAGCCGCTGTCATCTAGGCAATCTCCGGCGGCCTCTGCCGCGCCACTCCGGTCCCAGACACCTTCTTCTTTTTGGGTTTCTTCATGCAGAGGACAAGATCATCAATGACCGCCACCGCCTGGTCTGTGAGGGGTTTGTCACCCCACAAAGCGAAGTAGTCCTGTCGCAGGCGCTCAGAGGTGTTGTCCTCCTCAGGCAGCGAGCCGAGACGTCGCGCCACGGCCTCCATGGCCAGCCGCTCCATGTTGGCGCCTCCCGGGTGAAGCTTGGCGAACATGTCGCTCCTCCGCACAGACGCTGCCTCAACCTCCTTCTCGTGGACCAGCGTCGTGGCTGGCATGCCCAAAACGGAGACCTCGATCGGCGCCACGACCTGGCAAGGAAGCCCGACAAGGGGCACAAAGGTGCATACTGTTCTCCAAAGCCAGCTTGCGCCGGCATGAGGACGTCCTTGTCGAACTGCTGCTCGGCCACACCCTGATCGGTGAGCAGGACGGCACCCGCCCCGGGGTCGTCAATGCTCACCTCGTCTGCCAGGCTAGACCTCATCTGTTGCATCTCCCCATAATCCCTCTCAGCCTCTTCCTCCATGTCGATGTGCCCCCCCCCCCCCCTCACAGGACACACCGTCGAGCATCTCCTGTCAAGAGATCACCTCCCCTGTCCCTGTCTGTGGAAGCTCCACATGTATCTCCTGCATAATCTCTTCTCGATCCAACCGGCAGCCGCGTCGCTCGTCGCTGGATGATCCCGACATCATGCTAGCAAGCTCATGGAAGAGCTCTCTCACCGGGCTGGTCATCTTCCTAGGGGAGTAGCAACCAAAGGGCTCGGAACCACCGTCTGCACAGCCAACACTGATCACAGCAAGCGAAGGCGGTGTAGAAAACGTCTGCACAACACCCTGTGCCATGACGAGCGTTTCAGAGCAATCTCAGCCCGTTCCAAAAAGCTCTCAAATCTCTCCAACAAGCCCTGCACAGCCTCCGTCCTCCTGAGCTCCAAAGCAGCCATCTCCTCAAGCTGCGGCGCGACAATGCCAATAGGTGATGAGTGCTGGGTCTCGAATTTTAGGAGTGAAATATCTAGGTGCGACATTTATTACTTTAACCTTACAATGGCGGAATTCAGTCACCGTTCAATTGTTTAAGACATTGTCAATAGTTTTCGAGACCTTTTTCAGATGAAGAGCTCATGATCCGACATGTGTAATGTACTAATGTCATATGACCTTTGCAGTTTGATAGATAAATCAACGTCCACCGATGCATTAGTGGCATACAAATAAGAAATCATAGTCCCATGATATACAAACACTCATCGGTGAATCTAGTGGCTACCTGATTTGGAAAATGAGATCTGCATCTACTCCTTCCATCCTGATTAGTTGCCTACATACAGAGTATCCAGACATGTGTTCGTGACGGAGGGCGTATTATTTATTTTCTACCCTTGTGGTATACGGTGGTCTTAGCACATATAATAAAGTTAACACTCCCTTTTCATATATTTTATATGCAGTAGATAATAGCTCATGAATTAATCTTTAATTACAATGTATGAACAATAACCAGAAATCCATTTGGACTCGGGGCATATGCTCGCACTATTTAAAATCAAGTTTCTAAATGTCAAAAAACATTAAAATAATTGGTTGTACATCCCAACATTCTATGCTCACACACAAAATATCATGGATAAAGGACAATGTTTGGATGCATGTGCCACACACACAAAAAATATGTCGGGTGATAAGTCATAGTAGTAGTAGCACAAAAAAAATATCTTTTTACACAAGCCACAAACAATGTCCTGTTTCCGTAAAACTTTATGTGTGAACATAAAATATCCGGATGTATGTCTGATTTTTTTTTGTCGGATCTCTTTTTACATTTTTTAAATGTTTTAAAATTATACTTTTTGCAACGAGTGTATCTACTCCTACAAGTCAAAATATTGCCTCCATCAATAACCATGTTTTTTGTTTAGGAATGGAGACTGTAAGATCGATTTAAAATGACCCAAAATTCAGTAACCAAATATAGGAGATATTATGTATAGAGTTTCTCAGGTATATTGTTGTTCAGTTTTTACACTTACTTAAGTTCTTTGTCAGCACAACTATTTCAAGCTAAGCAATACGTACATATATACCGGAAGTAAGGAAGTGCCTGCTTGCCAGCATAGTATCGGTTTCCAACAGATACGATAGGCCGGATATCGGGATAGTAATAGTATCAGTTTCCAACACTACGATCGGCCGGATCGTAAATTCGTATACAAATACAATGCCTTTAGATGATGCTATATAGTACGTACTCGTGAGGCCACCGCCCACAGGCCTTGGATTCGCGACCATATATATGGGAGACCTAAGTACGAACACCGCGCCGCCAGCTTCAACGACCATGGAGGACGTTCCCGACGACCTGATCGAACAAATATTCCTACGCATGTCATCGTCTCTACACCTCGTCCGTGCCGCGTGCACGTGCAAACGCTGGCGCCGCGTCCTCGCCAGCGGCTCGTTAGTTCCGCCGCCGTTTCCGCTCCCTCCACCCGCGCCCTATCTTCGCCGGCCACTACCGCGTGGATGAACATAAGCACGGGTCGCGTCCGCCGGGCTGCAACCCCGTCTTGACGTCTTCTCCCTCTCGCGATCCGCGGACACCGTTGACATACGCCCCGAGCACTTCTCGCTCGACTTCCTCCCGGACTCCGATCGACGACGACGAAAATCCTGGGACATCACCGATAGCCGGGACGGCATCCTCCTTCTCACAAACTGCACCTACGATGACCAGTACTTCACCAACTTCCACTCTCTCGTCGTCTGCGACCCTATGACGCGGCGTTGCAGCGGGGTAATCGATTACCCATGTTTCCTCGCGGGCTGGGAGTGCTTCGGCGCCTTCCTGCTCGACGGCGAAGCCGACGCCGACGAGACCGGCGGGCGCATCAGCGTGTCAAACTTTAGGGTGGTCATCGCAGCCTATGACGAGGGCGCTGCCACGACCAGTACATTCTCCTCCGCCGACGATGACTGGTGGATCGCCACGCAAAGGCTCTACGCGGTGTCGTGGAGCGGCAGGTTTTTCTTGGCCGGCCATACCGAGGATTCCATCTACTGGACGACCAGGGACAGCAGGAACTCCGAAGTTCTTGCTCTCGACAAGCACACCGAGGAGTTCTCGGCTTCCTTGTTTCCGGAGGAGCTGCCGTACTGGCCGGCTGAACCCAAGCTGAGGGTCGTGCGCTGTGACGATGGCTTGGTGCGTATTGCGCTTATGGACGAGGATCGCCTAAGGGTCTTCATTCAACCGGAGGGCAGCTCCGGCAGCGGCAAGTGGGCTGTGGAGAGGAGTATCCAACTGAGGCAATCGATTTCCGCGTTTCGAGGTGTTGATGAGCGGCATTGGAGCATCATCGTACCGGCCAAGGTTCTCTCTGCGGTGGAGGGGTCCGTCGTGTTGGGCACACAAGGAGGCGTGGGCCTGGTCTCGGTCGATCTCGCCACCATGGAGTTTAAGGACGTGGACGACGGGATCAAGTACCCCGCGTATAGGTACCAGCTGCCATGGCCGCCGACGATCCGAGCTTGCTTGTCCTCAAGGCCTGTACCATCCTCTGTTCCTTCGTTCTGAAGTCTAAAGTATGAATCACGAACAATGATTTTAGAGTTTTGCTGTCTGTGATTTGTAGTAAGCATCCTGAAGTGTATCAAACTATCGACGTTGTCTTTTGAAACTGATGTCAAATTAATTTAAAAATTATTTTAGTTTTATAGCTACGTACCAACGCGTCTCACACATGCGCATAGGACGCCATCCTCCGATTATCATAGCTACCGTATATCAAATTTCTATATCTCCTTACAGTTTTCACATGATTTTGGAGAACCTGATATAAGATCAACTTTTCAAGGAGCCTTCAACACTCAATACGCTATACAAAGTTGCAAATTATCGAAGATTGCAAAGACAACGATGTCGAGAAGGAGTATTTGGAAATATTAGTGGCTGCTGTTAGCATACATACGCCCTGTATTCATAAGAGCATAAAACCCTGTAACCCACTTGTAGTCATGACTATACATGCAGTCAATAACAATGCAATCGACTCTTCGAACATACTAATACGGAGTACCTATTCTACTCGGGCGCCCATTCTACTCGGACACCAGCTCTCATCCCTTCCAAAACCTAAGCTCCCTGGAAATCGAGAGCAATGGGGCATCCCACGTGGCGGAACGCGGTTGGATGCCCAATAGGCGGTTGTATCTCGGGCGCAGGTCAGTTTGGTCGAATAGGTGGTAACATCGGTTCGCATGTGGACGGCAGATGGGTTCCGTGCCTTCTAGTGCGCTCTTGGTGGTTTCTCGTGCGTTTCATGGCGCTTGCGTGTCAGTGCTGAGGCGTCTCCGCCGCCATTACCGCAGCTTCTTCGTCGCCGTCGTCTTCCCTCGTTTCTACGCCCGATGGAGGTCTTCTGCTTCGTCTCACGTTAACCCTTCCCCCCACCCCTCCTCCTCCCGTCAGCAAAAGCCCTCCTACTCAAATTCCTTTTCCACCCACACCAAATCAGATCTTCCGAGTCTCAGAACCCTCGGTTCTGCCGGCGCCCCATCCCATGGCTTCCGTAGCCGTCTCTGTCGCATCAGAGGAGGCCGTCAAGGTAACCTCCACCGCTAGCTCTTCCCTCCCTCCCACTCCGACCCCACCGCCCGCCACCAGGGCCCGTTGGGATCTCCGCACCCCATCTGTTTTTTTTTGTTTGTGGAGGAAGAACGGTTTCTGATTCGGTTCCTTTGTTGATGCTGATGTTCCCTTTTGTGTAGGCAGCTAATTTCCTGTTGGCCGGTGCTGGAGACATCAGATTCGAGATGCTCAAGACACTAGCCTTCTCCGGCTTCGCCCGCCACCAGGGCCCGTTGGGATCTCCGCACCCCATCTGTTTTTTTGTTTGTGGAGGAAGAACGGTTTCTGATTCGGTTCCTTTGTTGATGCTGCTGTTCCCTTTTGTGTAGGCAGCTAATTTCCTGTTGGCCGGTGCTGGATACATATCAGATTCGAGCTGCTCAAGACACTAGCCTTCTCCGGCTTCATCGACATGACCCCTTGCTTCCTCGCTTCTTTGTTGAAAACATGCCTAGGTTTATCTCGAATCTAGGTTGCGCATTAGCTATATAGGTAGCAGCACGGTGAATGGCTGGTACGCCCCTGAGTTAGTAGCGGGATCTTGGATGGTGTTATGGTTGACCAGAACCTGAAAATTAGACGAGTATACTAGTACTCAGAACGAATCCCGCGACAGAAATATTGATGCTTTACCGGCGTCGGACGTCATTACCGTTTTCGTGCTCGGCGAAATCTGGAAGAAAAAACATTATTAGCTTCCGCCTTCCGGCGACCATGCCGTCGCCTGCCACCGTGCACGACGATGTCCCCGACGAACTGCTCGAACTAGTATTCTTGCGCCTCCCCTCTTCGCTCCAGCTCGTCCGTGCAGCTAGCACGTGCAAGCGCTGGCGCCGCGTCGTCGTCGTCGCCGACCGCAGCTTCCTCCGGCGCTTCCGAGCTCTCCGCCCGCGCCCTGTTGTTGTCGACCACTATCGCGTCGATGCGCGTGCATAGGGTTCGTGTCCGCCGAGCCGCAATCCTGTCTTCTACCTCTCCCCATCGGCAGACACCATCGTCGATCTGCGGCCCAAACGCTTCTCCCTCGACTTTCTCCCGGCATGCGATGATGGCTGCTGGGACCTGGCCGACAGCCTCGGCGGCATCCTCCTCCTGATCCAGGATGTCGATCGTACCGACGAGGAGTTCTACTTCTCGCCACAGCTCCGCCGCCTCGTCGTTTGCGATCCCATGACGCCGCGCTGCAAGGAGATCGCCCCCCCCCCCCCCCCCCCCCCCCCCCCCGGCATCTCACGATGGCAGGTCGCTCGGCGCGTTCTTGCTGGATAGCGACGCCGATGAGATCGGTGGGCGCATCAGCCTGGCAAACTTTAGAATAATAGTCGCACTGATCTATGACTATGGCGTCGCCAGGTCCTTCCTATTCTCCTCCAACAACGGCGTCTGGACTGTTGTGGCGGCGAGCAAGGCGCTCAACCTCCTGCCGTCCCCATACTACTTCGTGGGACGAGTCCCCAAGTCTATCTACTGGACGAACATACGCAGAGAAATTCTCGTTCTTGACAAAGACGCAGCACAGTTGAAGTTCTCCTCTTCTGCGTTCCCGGATCCCCAATACGTTTACCAAGTTTTGATTTCAAAGTCTCAGATCCTGCCATGCCACGACGGCACGGTGCGCATTGCCTGCCTAAGGCACGGCCACCTCAATGTCTTCATCCAACCGGAGGGCAGCGACGAATGGGTGCAGGAGAAGAGTGTCCAAGTTGATGGTGGTGAGCACATGCTGGAGAAGATTGTGTCGGTGGCAGAGGGGTGCATCACATTGGGGACGGCGGAAGGCGTCAGGCTCATCTCCGCCGACCTCGCCACCATGGAGATTAAGGGCGTCGCGCACGATAGGAACAAGTATCACGGGCCCGAGCACATGTACCAGCTGCCATGGCCTCCCACAATCCAAGCTTGTTTACCATGAACCAACATTTTATTGTTCTGTGTTAGTTAATGTGGTCTGAAGTGTGAAGTGGTGAAATAACATGGGTTTGTCTATGTCTCAATCGACTTAGTAAAGTGCAACTGCAGTTCTAAAAAGTGCAACTTTCTGTATAGTTGCACATTTCTATCAGAAAACTGCAATTCATGCATATTTTTCTGGGTGGCGGGATTTAAGAGATTTCCAGGCGCATGAGGATTAGCAAAACCAAAATAACATTCAGGCGACTGTGAACGCTTTACTGCCTTGAGATCGTAGTGAACATCCTTTAGTATTTATTTGAGTTCATTGGATCTGAGTCAACATTATCGTTCTCGCATTTTTTCTTCTGTACACCGTTTACTCTCATTTTTTATTACATGCTCATTGTCATTTTATTACAAATTAAAAATACACCTGTTTACCATCCATATTACGTGACTTTGATCATCTCTTCGTCAAAATAGTGCACCTATATAACTGACAATTGTATTTGTGTTGGGGACATAAAAAACTTCTTGTATATTAATTGCAGGGTTGTTTGAAAGGGATACGGTTAACCTCTACCTTTCTGAGTTTGATAAACCTCGGCTTACTCACTTAAGGGAAATTTGTTGTGTCCTACAACCTTCTGCACTAGAGGCACAACACTGTCTACAAACAAGAATAGAGACGAGTAGCAGACATCAACAGACTCTCTTTTTTTTTACTCGGGAAGATACCTTATATAGGGTTGGCGCAGAATTTTTTTATTCAGGCCTCCGAATAAACGGTGCCTCGAGCAGTATTTAATCCCGTCTGAGCATTGGATTTGGTACCATTTTCGGAACCCTCCAACATGACACTTCGGATAGTATCGATTGGAAGCTAAATTCAAAGGGGATCTACTCTTCGTCCTCTGCCTACAAGATGCAGTTCTTGGGCCTCACCACCTCCATGATGCCTTCTTTGGTGTGGAAACCGTGGGCTCCTCCCAAGTGCAAATTTTTTGCTTGGCTTATTCTAAAAAATTAAGTTTGGACGGCCAATAGGCTTGAGAGGAGAGGATGGCCAAATTGTGGGCTTTGCAAATTATGCAACCAAATCCAAGAATCGGCGAACCACTTACTCTTCAAGTGTCGCTTCAGTACTCACATTTGGGACGCCACAAAATGTTTGCTAGGGTTATATGAGATGGCCCCGGGAAGTTGGAGGGATCTCTCCACCGTCAGGGATTGGTGGACCCAAGTGGTGCTTAAAAGAAGCCCTCACCGAAAGACCATGTCCTCCCTTTCTATGCTTGTGGCTTGGGAAATTTGGAAAGAGAGAAATGCAAGAGTATTTCGGAACGAACACAATATATACTTCCAACATGCTCATCGCCAAGGTCAAGGAAGAAATGGGGCTTTGGTGCATTGCCGGCGCGAAACACTTGTGTAACGCCATGGGGCGAGAGTAGATTTTTGTATAGGGCATGCCTCGTATGTCCCGGCTTGTAAAAACCCTTAAAAACTCTATTCTTAATCAATGCAGATGGCAAATCTTTTACCTTTTCCCTTCAAAAAGTCAATTGCAATGTCAACACGTTGACCATTGTTGCAGCAGCAAGATGTGATCGCAATGCTTATTTGCTCACGTTTGCGGCTGAGCCGTCGCATGTGGCAGAGCGTCGGGCTTCAAGGACGGCATGGCTGCAGAACCAGACGAGGGAGAAGGCGAGAAACACACCCACGCGCGATGATGGCGACGACGAAGGCATCGTCGTCCTCAAATTCAAAAAAAGAAGAAGGCATCGTCCTCGGTCTTGCCAAAGCAGCTGAATTTATCATCCTCTCTCGACTGCAATTTATACTACTATTGCAATGCATGTCGAATGGTTCATATTACGATTTAGCCTACGTCCATGTTGAAGATTGTTTATTTTATCTCATGGGCTCTCAGGATCCTGCGACGAAACGCGTGCTCGGTCAGAGCGATCGATCATGGGGTTGAATCTTGTTGCAGGATCCAAGAATTGCAATTTATACTGCTTCCAAATTGAGATGTTTCGGATTGCTGTTCTAAAGTAATCTGTTCTCGTAAACGCTGGTTCGAAAAACTATTCTGATCTTCTCACAGAATGCACTCAAAGGAATCTATGGTGATCTTCTAATCGATGGGGGGAGAGAAGCATGAATGTTAGCATGTGGCGATCTTGACCGGGCCTGTTGAGAGGAGCACAGTATAACAGAACAAATCAGATTAAACTTTTTTTACTTGAAAATCAGATTAATTATTGCAGATCCGAAATGTAGAAGTTCTCTGATTCTAGTATTCCTCTTATTTTTGTTTGAAACCCTTATTTCAAATGTTAAAATATAAAAAATAACAACTCTTGGACTCGAACTAAAGCAAATGTGGCCATGGATGGGCATCTATGGTAATACTATCAGTACTTTTCAGTGGAAGAAAATAATTGAGTTGCCCGGTTGATGTGCACAAATAAAAATGTAAGCTCATAATTGTAGAAAATATTGAAACCCTAAGAGAAGAGAGAACATCAGAGACACAGTTGATGATGGCGGAGAGGAGAAGACGACGAAAGCGTAGGATTTCAAATCCAGTCGCAAACGTCTATAACAACATATCGGCAACAACTCCAGTCAACACCGTCCGCTTCGTCACTTGCGTCCACGACACTCCCGCTGTGACTGCCGGGGGGGGGGGGGGGGGGGGGGGAGAGACCATCAGAGACGCAGTTGATGATGGCGGAGTTTTTTCTGTGCGGCGGCGGCAGGGGATCTGCGGCGGCGGCGGGTTTTTGTGTCAGGCGGGCGAGGCGATCGTGTGATCGCCCTAGCAGAGCGCCGGCATGTTTTTGTGTCATTGTGCGGCGGCGGCAAGGATATGCGGCAGCGGTAGGTTTTATGCGGCGGCGGCGGGTTTTTAGACGCGGCGACAAAAAACCGCATAAATGTAGGCCTTGGCGATGATTGTGTTGGTGATGTAGAACTCGACAGAGATAGTGACGTAGTCTTACAGCTTCATAAATTTGTTCGGCTTGGTTTAGTCCTGGGTCGCAGATTGGTCGGTGTAGACGTGTAGTACTCGTACAGCTCGATGACCTTAGCGTTGATTGCTTGGATCTGACTGACGATGGCATACAGCCAAGACTCTTCTAGTTCTTGCTGTTAGTACCTGCGTGTCCCTGCATGCATGGAGTGGAGACCTGCTTGCATGCAAGCAACGATCAAGCGGGCAAGCATCCCGCGTGAACGCACCTGACGCGACGCAGGCCGGCTGATCGCATACACTTGGATGGATGGAATCTGAAACTGTTGTGGTGCAGGGCGGATCGCAGGCAGCGGAGTGTTGCGGCTGATCGGATTGCAGCCGAGGCGTCGAACGCAAGTCCGCCGTAGCGCCGCCTTGACCACCAATTTTACCCTTGATTTCAGCGGGAGAGAGGATCGGTGGGATTTAGGGATTTATTTGTGGCTAATTCAAATCTGATCTATAAAATAGGAATTTCGAAAATCTAGTCTAATCTATGAACTGGAAATTGAATCTAAGAACCGATCCGTTCTTTGATCGAGACCGGGTGCCGCGCCCCGAGGAGAAGCGTAATCTCCCCGGGGCGGCGTGATGCGGAAGTGGTGGAAGAACATGGGAACGGCGCTGTGAGGCTAATCGCTCTGATACCATGTAGAAAATATTGAAAACCTAATCTTTGTTGTTGTATTGTCAAGGCCCTTATGGGTTATATATAGTGGTACAAGGGTAGATAGACTTGGAATAGGAGAAGGTCTCGAAGTTCTAGTCTAATACTAACTCGTATACGTATTCTATTCAAACAGTAATATCAATATGATATGCAAAAAGAATCCATAAGGAAAGAATGAATCAGAAAAAATGGATTTACAAACCCATCCTTGGTAAACAGTGTGATCCGCGACACAGCAAAAGAAACATTAAAAAAGCGTGGACGGTAGGATTCGAACCTACGCGGGCAAAGCCCATATGATTTCTAGTCATACCCAATAACCACTCTGGCACGTCCACAGTTGGCTAATTGTTGTATTGGTACATACTTGTTGTCTACATTTTGATGTGGCTATAGGCAAAAGGTCACGGTTTTGAAAATGTCAAAATAATTCAAATAAAAAGATCACGCATATATTTGGGCATTCTGTGTACTAATAATAGGTTGACGGTAATGTGGAGCAGGATTGTTATTTTCTAAGATTTTTCATAGTCGAAGGTGATATAACAGAAATGTGGTACGAACCATATACTCCCTCCGTCTAATAAATGATGTCTCAACTTGATCAAAAATTGGATGTATCTAGACATGATTTAGTGTATAGATACATCCAAATTTGATAGAAAGTGTGACATATTTTGTTGTACAGAGGGAGTAACGTAAATTTTGGTATTGCAGTAAAAAATGGTCATGTGGAAAGAGCATGATGGAAAATTGTATGCAAGTCGACGTGGCAACGTTTGGAGGAGGTTGCGCGAAAGGATTCGATGATAGCAGGCACTACACGTGGTTTGTAGTGTTGTTGACTGCTTACTGTATATAGGTTAGAATGCCCGCTCTGGTTGCATCTGAATACCTCTGGAACCCAACAAACTTGTGATCAGAGATCGGTATTGAGAAACTATGTAATGGTTTGTCTGCACGAAACATACAACAGTTAAGAATTGCAGTATTTCTATACATTCCCCTATTTAGGCCCCTGAAGAAAACAATCTTGAACAATTTAAGTGCTGGAGACAACATTCACATGATATAAGCCGCTACAAAGAGGTGAACATTCAGATCTCTTTCTTTATGTACAGAATACGACAGTAAGCAAAACATGCTTGATTGTCATGACTCCATATAAACTATTTTACAATGAAATAATTATCACTATTTTAACTTGTTCTATTGTTTACAAAATCCCCAGTTTAGTATGCGGCCAGGGAAGCAATCATAAGTTGGTCGTCAGCAATCAGCTAAAAGGCAAAATCATTAATCTAAGAGTCATAAAATAATTGTCCGACTCGTTTGCATCTCAACATGCTCTTGATCACCTACAGCGATGGTATCAGAAACCGGGAAGTAAACCAAAGTCATAATACCGACCATGGCAGAAAGCATCAACACCAGAAAGGAGATGAACACAAGAGATTCGTGGGCTATTTCACCTGGCCATGGAACAATTGAGAGACCAAGAAGTGTGGCTCGGAGAGGTAATATTACAGTAGCAAATATTAGAATGTATATCCTCCGCCGAAGCCCCTTGTTGATCACGAGTGATAACATCTTACCTCCAATAAACATCACATAAATGATTAAAATGACGTAGAATGCCCCAAGAAATATGCTGCTGAGCAACGGGTATGTGCATGCAACATTGCCCTGATGGTCCCCCGAGGCTGAATACCAGTACTTCGCAAGATTTGATGTCTGCCCATCATCTGAAGCAACACGAGGACCAATGAAAACAACACATGCTTCCCAAAAGAGTGAAGGAAAACAGATAATAAACATGGCACATATAGTCTTGCGATTCCATTTCTTGTTTAAGGTACCGAGCTCTTGTTTCTGCAAAGCTGCACTGAGAAGGGAAGCAAGTAACAAGAATAATCCTGGTTCCGCGAATCCCAAATTAGAGATGATGTAGAATTTGCACACATTAGCTTGCAATGTCCGATCAGAAGTAAACCTTCCTTCTCCATTCACAAAAGTGAGCCGAAGTACTTCTCCGATACCCCACCAGAATGCAACCAATATCAATGTTATTCGCGTAAGCCACGGCCCATTGAAATAGCTCAGGCGCTGGTAGCCTCTCCTTTTGATCCAAAGCTGAAAGTATACTGACCGGCTCAGGCAAATCAAGCCCAGGATGGAAACTATGGATACGAGACCAATGGTGACCACACCAATGATATTGGTGCAAAATGTGATCAAGAGCATTAGAGAAAGCGTAACAACTCAAAACCTCCACGCATTCTCACTTTATTACCAGCGATAGCACAACTCACATATTACATACCAAAAAACCTGCAAGGAGAGAAGAGCAAAAAAGATGATCAATAGGAAGGGTCATTAGAAATTGGGTTACCTATCTAAAATTTAAAACAATAACAGATGAAGGAAGGACTTTGACTTGTCAGGTTAAGACTTTCAATTGGGTAATAGATGAAGCTTCTTAGAAAGTCATCGCTAATTTGTAATCATTTTTTGTTTGCCAAACCTTGGACCGGTTCATAGTTAACTCCTCTACTTCTCTTCTTACCAATACATAATTTTATCAAAGTTGACTTCTCCATTCAAGAGCATTGCTATCTCAAGATTTACCTACTGTGTTTCATGATTAGACGGTTATCAGCATCAACCAATCATTCAACTCCAACACAAGACGGCAGGTTAATAAACCACATACAATTCACAAAAATAAATTCCCTCAAACTATAATGGGATAAACAACTTATTCACAAAAACCAATCTATTATAAAATCTCAAGATACAATACTGATACCATGCACAATGAGATAAAATAATCCACAACAATCACCACAGCTGGAGCAAGGGGCCGGATTACCGAATGCTCATACCTCTGCACCAATGGCCGAAATCGATCACGGAGAGGATCGAGACAGCACGGACACAATCGCGCGATGAGCTGGAACGGGAAAGCAATGGTGATGACGGCACAAGAGAGGCGAAGGGATTGGGCGGCGTCGGCCCTGAGCTACGGCAGGGCAGCAGTTTATGGAGATTCTGTAGCTGCGGCTTGGGTCGGATTAGGGGTCGGGGCCGGAGAGGGAAGAGGAGAAGAAAGAGGGCGCCGGCGCCGGCGCGGAGAGGTCGAGAGAATCCGTGGAAGAGATCGCTCGCCTCAGGCAGGACGTCGAAGAGAACGTGACGCCCAGCCCACAGCCCGCAGGAAACTTGGCCCATAACCTTTGACAGCTGGAAACGCGTGGTGTGCATGTTGCTGGGCTGGTCAAACGTTGGGCATGGCCTATCAAAACTTGGATTACCGTGTAAGTGTAATAGAACAGGAAGAAAACAAAAATTCGAAAAAAAAAGAACAGGAAGAAAACAAATGAAATCACCCGTCTCCAAATTTTTTTAAATTTTAAATCGCCCGTCTCCAATTGATTCACCGCTGGCAATGTATCTCAGTGTGAAAAACATAATGCTGTAATGAAATCCTTTATGTAGATAGTGTTGGGATCTACCGGTGTGAATTTTTACTTTTACAAAGCCAGCGTAACCGGGTTCAGGTGCTAGCTCTTCAGTCGGTCCAAATGCGTCGTCGATTTGATGACCAGAGCAGCGTCTAGGACAATTGGCCCAGTGTGTGACTCAAAGGCAATCGAACAGTCAGAATCGTGAGAAGAAATAGATGTAATGGTCGAAAACGTCCAAATCACGTGAGCCTTCCTTTTTCTCGGTTTTAATGTCCCCAATTATGTAGTTTTATATTATAGAAATGTCATTTTGTTCGTCATGGAAATTGATTTATCAGTTGTGCCCAATCATTTGCGAATTTACATTATTAAAAAAATTAGTCACATTTTATTCTTTTGAGATTTCTTTAGTCACACTTGCTAGAGTCAATCAAGTAAAGAAACCTTAACAAATGGCAACAACAGCCTGTGAAACAAAAGGAGAGCTCGGACCGACACGTTCTTGGCACGCGAAGCCGACGCCCCGAACTCGCTTCCCACCTGCCTAGGCCTAGCCCATCATGGACCAGCCTCTCGTTACGAGACCCACATCCTCTTGTCTCCAGACCATGGACCGGGAGCAGGGACGACCGGCCGGGACATCCACCATTCGCCGAGGATGAGGAAATGAATGCGTTGAGTCGCTCTCGCGAAAGGGACCCCCGCTCTGCTCCGCCCTTCTCCTCCGCGTGGCGGAAATTCTCTCCAATCAATAGTCTTCCCTGCAGCTGCCGCCGCGCCGTACCTCAGCCTCGCCGCCGACGCCTCCCCCAACCCCGCCGCCTCTCACGCGCGTCCCCGCTCTTCCTCGCCGGGACATCGTGCTGTCTCCACCCCGCCCCGGCCATTGGGTTTCGAGGTATGAGGTTGTTTTCATCCATCCAGCGATTACTTTTTTTCTTCAAGTGAAGGCGACTTTGTTCATCAAATGATAGCTGCGATTAGTTTTTCTTTCTTTCAAGGGAGGGCGAATTTTATTCATCAAATGATAGCAGCATCGTTTAGAGCAAGAGTTTATCTCCAGCGTCAGCGATTAGTTAAAATCGGACTGACCTTCGCAATTTCCTGGGCGTGCCGTGCCGGGGCACACCCTGCACACCATCTAGATCCGCCCCTGCCTCACTGAACTGTACATACTTTCTAATGAGATTATATTAGTCTTGGATTAAAGATTTTGGGCCTTGCACGTCTCCTGTTCTCTGCAACCATCGATTTTGTGATGCCAAGTAATTGGGAATAAAGTAAAAACCTCACTGTGCTCAATAGTTTTCACCAGCGTGTTCAAAAGATGTACTTCCTCCGTTCCGCAATATAAATGTTTTAGCCTTTTTCCACATTCACATGTACACATATGTATCTAGACACATTTTAGTGTATGTGTACACTTATTTTAGTGTGAATCTAGACTACATGCACGACACCTATAACATCTTATATTGTGGAACGGAGGGAGTACAAAATAGCCGGGCACAATGAAACTCTAGTTTAACATTAATATTGAAATCCACCGGGCACTTTGCCTTTTAGGGAAATGTTTGTGGGTTGTACTGGTACGCATATTATATTAAGAAAGATCATATTCCTGTATAATGGAACAAACATGATGGTATTTCTGCAAAGAAATGCTATATGCACTGCTTTGTCTTTCATGAGTGACTTCCTCTGCTCATACGTTGGCCTACTTAATGCATGGATAAATCTACAATTATGTGTGTATACTGAAATGGATGTATGAGAGGTTCTTTATTTTGAAATTTGTAGCTTACGATACTTCCACTGGGGTCTTCCTTGGAGCAAATGAAGCTATCCAAATTGAAAAACTAATGTTCACTGGATTATACTGAGAGTCGACATTCTTCTCAGCTGTATCTTTGCTGAAACACCGGCCATATTTAGCTCCTAGTTTAAAAAGATGGGGAATGAGATATGGTTAGCCATGATGAGTATGCACTTGCTCTTTTGTGATTAGAGCAAATCCTGAAATCCTGAAATCGATAAATCCAAATGGAGCGTGCTAATTGTGATGAGCCGCATGAGCATGTTGTAAATGTAGCACATGGGGATACTGCATCAACATCAACCAGCCATCAAGATATGCACAGTGATACGGATGAACAACATCAGGAAGATAGGGCATCCACAAGCACACGAACCCCATCGCCACAGTCTTCAGCATCAACGTCACCAACTGCTTATGACTCCAGAAATTTGTCATTTCCTAGAAGAGATAGTTTCTATGGTCGTGGAAGAAGTCTTTGGAATTCTGGTTTATGGATCTCGTTTGAACTTGTCATGTACGTAGCACAGATTACAGCTGCTATTGTCATCCTCATCTTGTCAAGAGATGAACTTCCCCATGCCCCTTTAGTTGCTTGGATCATTGGTTATACAGTTGGCTGCATTGCAAGTCTTCCTCTAATTTATTGGCGCTATGTACATCGAAACAGACCTTCGGAGGCAGAACCTGAACAGCCACCTACAACTTATCCTACTTTGACTTCCTCTCAGTCATCAGAAGGACGCAATCAGCGTACCAGTGGTACTATCTTGCATCTTGGGTTTATCACGATTTCTTGGCCAAGGTGATTTTTTTTAACTCCAGTTAATATTCATTTTGAGTTTCCTAAACTTATAAATGTTGTGTAATCCTTCTATGCAGTCTTACTCGTGTGCATTTTATATCTTTTGAAGTTCTAATCCTATAAATGTTATCCATACTGAATTGAACAAATTAATTGGTAAGTTCAATTAGAATACAATCTTTAGAGCATCACATAATTAGTTTAGGTTGAATGATCTTACATTTGCTTATGTTAAATTCTTTTGTAGATATAGAATTTTTTTACAGTATGGAAACAAACTTGTGAGAAGAGTTAACCAGAAATGATAACAGCTTATGCTAAACCTTTGAAAAAAAAGTAAATTGAACTCTCAGTTTGTAGAGTTAATATAATATATCTGCAGTTTTATTTTACAGTATTGCATTGTCTATAGCTTACTACAGTAATTTCTGTAAATCAGTAACGTATTTTTTGTGAATGGATTATCAGGGTGTCTTGTCTGTGCTTTAACTCCCAGTGATACTTTGGTTTAACCTTTGAGTGTGTTCTTCTGGTTTACCAGTTAATCTGTTCACCCCTAAGAACTCGGCAAAGTGAACACCTTTTGATGGCTTTCACAGATGTTGATCCGGAAAGGGGCACTCCATGTCTTTTGATTGCACTCGGTATATAGTTGTAGGCTTGTTCACTTGTGTGAGCAAAATCATGTTGATATCTAGAATGAGACTGGTAATTTACTATAGTCTAAAATATTAATATTTGGTTAATAACTTGTAGAATTGGGGGATGTGGGATCTTATACTACTTAGTGGTATGTTAAATTTGAAATGAATGAATGCTGATATCTGACGTGATTATGTTTTATAGGCCTAGCATACTGGCTTATCATTCCAAGACAGCTGTCGACTGTTTCTTTGCTGTATGGTTTGTTGTTGGCAATGTGTGGATTTTTGGTGGGCGTGGCACATCATCAGATGCTCAGGACGCTCCCAATATGTATAGGTAGTTGCATTGCTCTCTGTTTGCTCTATGATTTGTTGAACTCCAACTGACTTTGCTGCCCCTTTGTAGGCTTTGCTTAGCATTCCTTGCACTTTGTTGTGTTGGGTATGCCGTTCCGTTCATCATGTGTGCAGCAATATGCTGCTGCTTTCCATGCTTAATTTCTGTTTTGCGCCTCCAAGAGGATTTGAGTCAAAGTAGAGGAGCTACTCAAGAGCTGATCGATGCATTGCCAACCTTCAAATTCAAACCAAAACGAAGTAAAAACTGGGTGCTTGATCATGCTTCAAGCTCAGAAAATCTTAGCGAGGGTGGAATCCTGGGCCCAGGAACTAAAAAGGAAAGGATTGTTTCGGCTGAAGATGCTGTGAGTATTTCACATCCTTTCCCCGTCTATGATATTCAACAAATAATCTATGGATTTACTATCCGCCTTCATATTCTTTATTATTTAGTAACAATAGGTCAATAGCTCTATTCAACACAAGTGCGTCATAAACACTCAATGCTATATGAGCTACATATATTTTTTGTACCTTACTTTGGAATATTTGTTTATCAGTAAATGGTATAACTATTCATGATATTTGTTCACAGCTCACCAGACAAGCATCAAAATAAATTTGTTGTTCTCAATGCTTGGAACTGATTGATTATAGTGCTTTATGGAGATATTCTTTGTTTGCATGGAACACAGTTCTCTACTATAGCCTTGCATTGTTCTCGTGAACCTTCAAACCATTCTAGTTTTCGTTCTTGCATACAAAATCGTTTTACATACATTGTTATCTCCTTATTCAACAGCACGTCCCTCTAGATTATTCCAAGTTATATTTTGTACTCCACGTAGCGAAATCAATATTTTGTTAGTGAGTTCACCTTTTGCAATTTGCCACTGTCAGATAATGGCCAAGTTCTCGAAATACTTTACCATATTGGTTTCAGTTTCATTCACTCATATGGGGCACATTTGCTCTCTTTCCCGGCATGATTCACAAGTTATAACTGTCAAACTTGACTGATACTGGCGCAGGTGTGCTGCATCTGCCTTACTAAGTATGGAGATGACGATGAGCTCCGTGAGCTTCCTTGCAACCACTTGTTTCATGTGCAATGTGTCGATAAATGGCTCAAGATAAATGCAGTATGCCCACTCTGCAAGACGGAGATTGGAGGCGTGGTCCGATCGTTCTTTGGGTTGCCCTTTGGCCGCCGCCGTGTTGATAGGGTGACAGGAAGAGGTGTAGCTAGCTCAAGATTTAGTGTATAGAACACGTCATTTTGCTCCGCTATGTGTTGCTTGCTTTGTTATTTCCTGTATACCTAGGTGTTTGCTCATGGGATTCAATGGGATGAATCTCAGGGAAACCATTATGCTGCTTTCTGTCCACCAAAGGTTACGCTTGGTTCACCAAAGTTATGACAGCAAGTGGAGACCTGGTGCTTGTAATGGCAAGTTTGTGGTGGGCAGTAGAGATGATAGTATATTCTGATGTATCATTTGAAAAGCGTGTAAATAAAGAAACGAAGTTCCACTTGTGAGCATAGGGAAGGATGATATGTTGTGTACTGTCGTTAATATTTTTTTACTGCCAGTACTGTGAATTTCTCTGGTTGGCAACAATGCACCGGATGCTCGGCACCAGTCTCATGTTTTGGTTCTTTGGAGACGCTATAATGTTGTGTTTCACTGCAAACCTATTGTTTTTGTTGCCTTGGTTGGCACAGTACGAACCACTGCAGCTTCTGGTGAAAAAAATGTTTACATCAGAACATATGCTAAAGCCCTGAAAGAAAAACGATGCTTTTCTTCATGGATGAGCAGAAGCTGAAGATTCGAAAGCCTGTGTACTCAATTTCAATTTCTGGTACCATTCTAGCATGATGTTGCCTGCCTGTTCGGTTAAGCATATAGCTAATCATGGCAACCTCTCCTGTCATGATGTTTCCTGCCTGTTCGGTTAAGCATATAACTCCTTTTTTTTCTGAAACAGGGGTAAAAGAATTGACCCAATCTTTTAATTAAGAAGAAGAGGATTGTCCAGTTAATTAATGGAAAACCGTAGCTAAACTCCTTTCACCGATGGAGGTATTTCAGGAGGCAGAATCTGCCATTCACCACATAAGGAACGGGGAATTATGCTCACAATAATTCAGTGCCGAAAATATCTGCAGGGGCACCACTACTCTGCCAGAGAAGAGTCTCCCGGCTCCAGCTGCTGTCTCGTTTTCCATAATGCCCATTGTGGTTAGCCTGTTGTCCTCATGACCGATTAGTTTATGAAACGCCAGAGAAAAACTGCCTGAGTTATGATACCAGAGTACTCCAACGCGTGGATGTCATGGACAGACAGACAGGTGCAGGGAATGTCAACATTCAGAGATCTCCCTCGTGTGGGGGGCTGCTGGCAGCTCGCTCGCCAGACAAGAATATTCCTCGCCCATCTATTTCCAAAGGAACCAGCTGAGCTGGGTGTGCTCTCTGGTGGAGTAGTGGCCATATGATACCAGAGGCGTTTGTGTCGTCACCGACTGATTGCTTCTATCATTATGGGTTTTTTTTTTTTTTTGGCGTTTGTGTTTTGGAGATCTTCTTGACGGGGAACTCGGGAAGAGGAAGTACAATAGCTTTGCTATGGGTTGTCGTTCTCTCCTGGCTAGCTAACACAGATTAAACAGCATGATATGTCAATCTCAATTCTCTCTGTTTTCGCAGAAAGGATGCGTAGGTACTGAACATGGTGTCCGGACGTCCTTCGGTTCCGTTTTGAAGCGGTAAGGATGTTGGCGGGTCGATTCGCTCGAACTACCGCACTAGCTGTGGAAGGAAACTAGCGAGGCATGCTAGTTTTTCATCGTCGGAGCAGCTGCTCTCCGTTGGAAAGATAAAAGTCTACCTGAATAACTGAAGCTCTCCAAAATTCAGAGGAGAGGAGAGGGGGTACATAGCTAGCTACATTTTAAAAAAAAAATTCATAGCTAGCTACATCGTGAGATGAAACATATATGGCGGTAAGTTTGAGATCTGTGAAAAATTAAAAGTTCTGTCTTGCTACTGAGATGTTCATGGCCTCCTTTCTCTTGGCTCGTTTTTGCACATAACACAAACTGTTCAGCCATTTTTGTCCTTCACTTGTTTTTCTTTGTCCTCGACCATTGGACAAGCTTAGCTTTCGATCGTAAACTCTATGTCCCGCACAAATTTGACCTTAAACATTCAAAAGTCTAAACTCTTCCTCACCCAACTTGAAGAAGCTTGACGGACCACTGTGATAAGAAGCTCGACAATTGAAGTGGTGGTGGTTTTGCACATGTGGCATGAATGCATGATAGGGTACCCTTGCTGCTTGCGCTGTAGCCCGGGAGGCGTCCAACTGCCTTATTCGGTGCTGGCATCCTAAGGGCATGTCCAGCGGCCCGACGCATTTTGGGACCAAATCGTGTTCGATTTGATCCGTTTGCGTCGGGCCGCGCACACAAAATGGGCTCTGCCCGCCCCTTGTCCGTTTGGGTCGCGTGTCAGCCCAGCGGCCCGATGCATTTTGGGCGCTCGACTCTTTTTTTATCAGCTTTCTATGATATTATTTTCAAACTATCGAAAAGTAGCATAGAATTGCATACAAATAAGTGTAAAATTCATCAATTTCAACGTTCAAATAATAATAATATGAGTACTATAATAATGGGAGTGAAGTGACAACATACTTCAAATAACAAATATAGTTCAAATAAATAGGATGGCGATGGCGAGGAGGGGCAGCGGGCGGGGGGGGGGGGGGGGGGGGTGGGGTGGGGGGTGGCGGCAATGTCGCAGGAAGGATGAGGAAGAGAAGTGATTTGGATGTTTTGACCGTACGGTGTCACTGACGCGCGGGGCCTGGTCAAAAGGGGGAGGACGCGAGCAGACAACACGGTCAGTCCGGGGCGACGCAAATCGTGTCCAAATTTGAGCCGCGTTTGTGTCATCGTGTACAACGCGGTCTTTTTGCGTCGGGCCGTTGGGCTCGGTTTCTCCCGTCCCCGGTCATTTCTAGATGGAATCGGACTTTGGCCGTCCGTTTGCGTCGGGCCGCTGGAGATGCCCTAAGGGATTGAGCGTGCACGCGGTGTAGTCTGACAAGCCAAGGTCCATAGAGCGTGGTCGCTCTTGCAGTGTGCGGTATTGTCGGGGTCAGACGACGTTGTAAGGATGCAAGTGTGACAATTCAGTTAGAGGGGGTCATTGGTTTTCGTGTAGTCTAATACTCTAGTCTCTAGTTCGCAAATACAACAAGCATGTGCACCGTCCAAGGGTGTCGGGATTCCTCACATGTGGTTAAGGGGAATGGCTAGGTGAGGCACTCTAGGTGGAAATCTTCGAAGTGCATAACTTTCTTTGTTTGTGGGCCCTATGTTCTCAGATTTAAGTCTTAGGACATGTATCTCACAAATCTGAAATCTTTGACATTGCTCCTTCTTTAGAAATGTTGTCTTGGAGATCACGCCCCTCCTTGGCTAGCCAACACCCGACTATAGAGGTGCCTGCACGTTGACATGTGACTTTTGTTGGGTTACGCGATGGAAAACAAAAAATTATCTTACACGTAACAGTGAAAGATCTATCTATGAAGATACAAGCGAGAGATGATATAGTTTATCATACCGACACGGTGTAGCGAAAATAGAGGTCGATGAAGCTTGATGAATATCCTAATGGCCAAGCCTAGCACTGAGGATGTCACCGATTCCTCGCTCCAGTTCGTCAGCTTTCCGATGTCAACGTCCAACTCGAATATGATCAAAGGTATGATCCCTCTGAGAGTTCGCATGCGTCTGTTTCCTCCAATCCAACAGAATTTCGTCATCCAGGACTAATATAGATCTAACAGGAAAGGAGACTTCAAAACCATTAGATCGGGATAAATGACGAGGGATCAGGGGATCTCCACAACTTCAGTGTGTGGAAGGGAGAGGTGTCTCTCCCCTCCTTTATATAGGGGGCGGGGGGTAGGTGGGGCCGTAGCTAGCCCCTACCCTAGGGCCGGTGCCAGGGGTGCCTCTTGCCCCCCAAGCAAAGGGGTGCGGCCCCTTTGTGGGCTTTTTGGCCCACTTCGGTTGTCCCTTCCCTAAAGACAAGTGGGGGCACCCCTAGATTCGCATCTAGGGCGCATGTGGCTGTCCCTGATTCGGTTTTTGAACTTATGAACTATTATCTTTATACTTCTGTCTTCCTCTGTCTCATAATGTAAAGATGTTATTACAACCAACATCTTATACTAATATTTAGCTTATATTCTAAAAATCGCAGCGTGTTTAAATAAAATCGCAGCGTTAATTCTAAAAATATTTAGCTTATATTATGGGGACGAAGGGGTAGATTACATGCATTGCTCACCCTTTCTAGCTAGATTCATAAAAAGTTGGTGAGTCCTCAAAGCCATGGTGCTGCCATCAACAGTAGACTCTCCTGCGCGCATAAGCTCCGTCACTGTCCGTCGGTGTCCTGCTTAATCACGAGGTGTAGGACCATGAATGAAAGCAGGCGTCCCCAATCAGGAGATGCATGTGATCAATCATCAACCAAGCAGTAAACAAGGCCTAATTCAGCGACGACCGGCTCGCCGGATTCGACCTCCGTCCACGTCGAGCCCATGTCGACGAGGGAGACGACGAACGAGAGCAGAGAGCACCACCACGCCTTGGGGCTTGGGAGTTGGGACGCAACTTCCGGTGCAAGTCGCGGCAGCACCGACAGCCTGAGCAAGCAAGCGTCGTCACGGGTGGGGGCCACGCGGCGCTCCCTTCCCGTCGCAGCCGTCAGTCACTGGAGCGCGGGCCCGGCCGACACGCCCTCCTGTCCACTGGCGTGCGGCAGCCCCGGACGACTCGGACCGAGACCATTCAAATTTCCTTCCACTCCCCCATCTCATCCCTCCCATCCCCTCGCTCGCTCGCTCCCTCCCTCGCCAGGCAGATCCACGCGAGCGGAGACTCGCGGACTCGCGGAGGAACTTCCCGAGAGATGGCGGTGAACGGGTCGTCGGGCTCGGGGCCGAGCGGGACGGTGCCGGCGAACGGGTCGTCCGGGCCTGGCGAGGAGTCGGAGAGCAGGACGGTGCTGGTCACCGGAGGGGCCGGCTACATCGGCAGCCACGCCGTGCTGCAGCTGCTCGCCGCGGGCTTCCGCGCCGTCGTCGTCGACAGCCTCGAGAACTCCTCCGACCTCGCCGTCCGCCGCGTCGCCGCGCTAGCGGGGGAACACGCCGCCAACCTCTCCTTCCACAAGGTATAATATAACCACTAACTGACGCCCCCTCTCCGCTGCCGCTACCCTACCAAATACCAATGCTCGGCTCCGCCCTCCCCATCCCGTAGATGCATTGCAGCGTCTCTCGTCGTCCTCGCCGCCGGTCGATTGCGTGCGTGGTCCTTGGCGTGGGGATAGATCTCGCCCCGCGCTCGACGTGCTGGCTACGTATTCCGTGCTCTTTTTTTTAGATAATGGAATATCTACGTCCTTGCTGTGTACTCACGGAATGGTTGTTTTTTCGGGCTCACTTTGGCCTTGCGGTATTTTTGGTTCTTAGGATGACCTGCTGGGTTGGTTCGCGCATCGTATCTTCTGGGTGATTTATGCACATCTCCCCGCTGCCGTTGTGGGGCCTGTAGCCTTCATTTTTAGATTACCTCGTATTTAATTTGATGCTTTCCGGTCATGTTGGTGGATTTGTCAAGGGAATTTTGTTGGCTTCTGGCATGTAAAGAGGGCGAGATATATTTTACTACCTCTGTTCCTAGCTTGCTAAAAAAGCTTATATTGTGGAACCGAGGGAGTAGGATGGAGGTGGGGTGGGGTGATTTTGATCAACATCACTCTATGATTGTACACTCTCAGAATTCGAGAATTAGTCATGGTGTGGTGATGCACGGTATCCGTGGCCAGTTCGATATTGGATGCTTATTTGGGCTGCAGTTTCTCGGGTTATTTGGTAATAAATCATGGATTTTATAACACTTTATTTGCTCTCCGATGTTGTACTTGACAGCAGTAGATGAAATAGATATGGGCCTTGTATACATATCTCATACCTCTTTGTTTGACATTGTTTATTCTTCTCAGTTTAGTGGATGGCGTACCTGTATATTGGCCATTAATTTTGGGTCATTTGGCATTACACTGTAAGGGTCTGTTTGGATGGAAGTCAAGGAGTGCCCGATCAATTTTTTTGGGTTGACCAGGGGCGTGGGTGTACGTCTGGGAAACCAAAATTTCGGATCCACGCCAACTCTTTGGTCACCAGTTCAGATTTTCCGCACACACTTTGGCGATTCCGCAGCGGCAAAAAGGTTCGCCAAAAAATTGACGCTCCCCATTTTGGTCGGGCTCGCATGGGCGCAATCCAAACAGACCCTAAGCCTATAATTTATGAATCAGAGGAAGGGCTGTGCGATAGAAATGGTACATTAGGTAAATTTTAGAGTGAGGGCGATTTCAAATTATATTTTCGGCTGATTGCCTTTTTAAGGTGGCATTAAGGGGTTAGTTGAGGACTTGATTTGCAAGTGTCTACTTTGTAAGGTTTGCAATTTACAAGTATCTTTTTTGATTGATTCATGAACTTGTATCACGTCAGCATTGCAATTGGCTAGGATAATCTCATTCTTCTGTCATTGTTGGTGAAAAAAAGGAGGATTGCTAATTAAGATAAATTTTATGTAGAGTAGTTAGCTCATAAACAACAGCAATTTCTAGTATAGAGGACTTAGTTCATGCAACCACACTAAGTGAATAAAAAAATTATGTAGTATATTCTTCTGCTGGATTTTTTTGAGACATAATTGCAGATTGTTGAGTCAGCTACAAGATTTGCCAAATCTTGGCAGTGTTAGTAAGATTGTTTGCCAAATCCATCTGAACATGAAAGAGAAAACAATGTTAATAATGTGCCCATGTTTTGTATGAAAGCAAATGTCTTCTTACTCTATGAAGTGCTTAAGGGTGACTTACGGAAATCTATTGCTTCTTGTACATGATTATGTATTTAAGGGTGACTTGAGGATTATGTACTTAACCCCTTTGCATCTTGATCTTACTTATAAATTCTTCTGCAGGAACATAGAGTGGAACTGTGAAACACTAATAACTCATCTGCTTTTGCAGGTGGATATACGTGACGAGGATGCACTGGAAACCGTTTTTGCTTCCACAAGGTGAAGCACAATATATGATAGTAATCAATGTACTTCTGTTCATTTTTACTTGTTTAATGATTTGGTTTCTTCTTATCTGTAAAGGCATTTACATTTGTTGAAATACATGTTCTCCAGGTTTGATGCTGTTATTCACTTTGCTGGACTGAAAGCTGTTGGTGAAAGTGTACAGAAGCCATTGCTTTACTATGACCATAACATTGTTGGCACGATAACTCTTTTGAAAGTCATGGCAGCTCATGGATGTAAGAAGGTACTTACAAGTCCTCTTTCCAGGGGCTACCTTCTACTCTCTGACCTCATGTGCATAAACTGCCTTAACTGATATGTTTTATTAAATTCATTATTCAGACTGTAATATGTTTCTTGGTATTGCTTTGAACACTAGTAGTATTTAGCTTACATATGTTAGTAATTATTCAGAATATCATATTGTATTCTGTATGAGAATTCTATTTATACCTCTCATCTTAAAAGAAAACTTGTACTTGACTTATTTTATCTGCTCTGAGCTCCAACATCTATAAATTGTAACAATTGATCCATGCACCCCATAGACATGGTTACCACACTCAAAATTTTCTCCGCATTAAGTTAAATTTTTGTTACTTGAAGTATATATCAATTGATGCTTTGTTTGCATTGCATGTAACACTATCAGTATTTGAAACTAAATTTTATTTTCTTTTAAAGCTTCATTCAACCACTGGTAGTTTGTTTTAGGTTCATTCAGTTATTTGTTTTTATTCATACCAGATGAATACTGACATGTGTTTTTGTCTTCTTATGTGTTCAAATGTTGTAGTTAGTGTTTTCATCATCAGCTGCAGTTTATGGATCACCTAAGAACTCACCCTGCACAGAGGAGTTTCCTCTCACTCCGAACAATCCATATGGCAGAACCAAGGCATGTTACAGATCTTTTCCTATGCATAAATATCTGCATCGAGTCTTTTAACTGATTGCAATCATAAAAATAAATTGCAGCTTATAGCTGAGGAGATATGCCGTGATATATACCGGTCAGATTCTGAGTGGAGGATCATTTTACTAAGGTACTTCAACCCTGTTGGGGCTCACCCCAGTGGATACCTTGGTGAAGATCCACGTGGAATTCCGAACAACCTTATGCCCTTTGTTCAACAAGTTGCTGTTGGGAGGAGGCCATCAGTGACAATATTTGGAAATAACTATGCAACTAAAGATGGAACTGGGGTATGCTTCCCTCATGCTATTCTTAGTTAGCTATTAATTTACCACACAATTTAAATTTTATGCAACCATTTTGGTCCATGCTGTTCATGTCCCATCTGCTACTAGACACTAGTGTTATGTAATAGGAGTGTGTACGATGCAGTAGGTCTTTCCTAGTTATCTCTAGAGGATGTGTTTATGAAATATAAATAGCTTAACAGTAACACTAGAAGAAGTGGTATCAGGATACTAGAGAAAGTTCCTCAAGTTGGCCCCTAGATGTCAAATTCTGTAGTAAGGAAATGACGCAGTGCTTACTAAAATATACTGTTCTTGCAAGCAAATAACTGAAGAAAAATAATCACAGTAGACAGTACTTGAGACAGGCTGTATAACTAGAAATTTGACCTCTGATTCTGTTCAATTGTGCAAAGAGCTTTTGGTTAGCTTTGTATATCTTTACTATCATGTTCCTGAGAAAGTCACCAATGTTTTGACCTGTAATACATATCTTGTTTGATCTTATGAGCATTGGTGTCACCAGTTTCTCCTCCAGAGACAGTCCACAAAACTACCAAATAACATGCTAATAAAAATATGTTGTCATCCCCTCAAAAAAGTTTGTTGTCATGTGGACGCTGGACATTGGGCACTTCCGATGTCATCACAATTTTAAATAAAGGGCAAACCCAAGCCTCAGGCTTCTAATGCCTGGCTTGCAAATTATTTCAAAGCAAAGAGGATAACAATAGAACCACATCCTATAACTGAGATAGGCACTCCCATTGACATTGTTTATGTTTCATTCTTTTCGACCAATTGTGGTTCATCCTGTCAATCTGAGATTTTCCTGCGGTTTCTGTCCAAGTGCTATATTCAAGCTCTGAATCCAATGAGGCATTTTGTGTATATTATTAAGAAACCTGCAGTTAAGGTTTTCTCATCTTCTAAGGACACTATTTGCCTGGTGTGCAGGTACGGGATTATATTCATGTGCTTGATCTTGCCGATGGACATATTGCTGCATTACAGAAGCTTTTTGATAATTCGTCAAACATAGGTTTGCACAATTGACTGCTCTCCCAAATACTTCATCATGAATGCTTATATCATTTTCCAGACATATGTATATAACAACGTAGTAGCTGCTAACTATCCTTCTGCGTTGCAAATCCCCAAGCATTAAACATAGACAACTCATTTAATTTAATTTAATTCTTTCACTTTGGAATCAAGTATTCAGTGCCCAAACTCCAATTTTTGCTTGATCAGATGCATAGCATGATTAAATGTATCTGACTATCTGTTTGCTATGTTGTTCGATCTCTAAAATTCAAATCCTCGTGCAGGATGTGAACCATACAATCTTGGATCGGGAAAGGGGACATCGGTATTGGAGATAGTCAATGCATTTGAGAAGGCTTCCGGAAAGGTATGTTTGCATAATATATGAGACTTGGACATGTAACCCTGTATTTTTGCCATCATATCTTTTCCTGGTTAACATATGTGACACAATCTGCTTTACTGTAATGTTCTGAAAGCACTCCGTGGATTTATTCAGCATGTTGCACAAGGTCTTACATGCTTAAGCTGACTATTTGCAAATTCACATCTGGCAATTTTCACAGAAAAGTTGGGATCAGTAATAGTGTAGGTTGCTGCAGGTATTGAAAAGATTAAGTTTCTTATTAAAAACGTGGAGTAGCTAGTACAACCTCTGCTCCGAAATATAAGAATTGAACTCCCAAAACGTCTTATATTTAGGAACAGAGGGGGTACTTATTTATGTGAACAGACTGTTATGATGCTAAGCCCCTTCATTCTGGTTACAATATGTGTGTTAAACTTTTGCATTCGTCGTATGAGGGCCTCTAGAAATTTTATGGGTGATTATTGGACTTTGCAAGTACAATGAACTGTATGTTATGATTTTATCATGCGACGCTTGCATGATAATTGAGTCGCGAGTCGCAAGCGAGTCGCCGACCCTGCGACTTGGTGATTAGTCGAGCAAAGTCGCTGTATAGTCGCGGCAAGTCGCTGTATAGTCGCGAGTCGCTGCCGTTTTTGAAAAACGACTCGGCGATTAGTCGGCGACTATTCGGCGACTCAAAAACCATGGACGCTTGGTCAGATGTTAATTGTTGATTCTTCTACCACATCCAATGATATTAAGACTTGTGCGAGTTGTTTTCTTATGCATATGTTCTTGTACCCTTTGTTAGAAAATTCCGTTGGTCATTGGTCAGCGCCGCCCTGGCGATGCTGAGGTTCTCTTTGCAGGAACTGGTAAAGCAGAGAGAGAATTCAACTGGAAGTAAGATACTAACAGACTATCTATAAAAAAAATCAGTTGTAATATTCGTTTGGTTATTAAATGTTGTTATTCTGTCTACAGAGCAAAATATGGCATCGCAGAGATGTGCAGGGACCAGTGGAACTGGGCTAGCAAGAACCCTTACGGATACGCCACACCTGATTCGACCAAGCAGAATGGTAGCAATTCACACTGAACAATGCTGATTGGTCTGTGTGTGGACTCACTTGTACATGCAACTTAGCGCCTATGACCTGGGATCGATGTAGATCTAGTCGGTCTGTCATACAGAGAAAATATACGAGATTAGAGAAGATGTTTCTGTTGTTCTTGGATAGCATACGTGATATCAGTACAAATCTGTCTTCCACTTGCATATAGTTTATTGTTCTAGGGAGATTGCCCAGCTAATTCGATTCTTTTACTGCTAATCGAGTTGCTTTGCCTAGCAGCTGTATACGAATCTTTTTGTGCCTGTAATAGCAATTAGTTGAGCTACAGTTTGTATCTTTATTCTTGCAATGTGTGACCCCCCTGGTGTATATATCAGAATATCAGAAAATGCAGCAATATGTTGTACTCCGTCGTTTGGGGTCTAGAACTTTTTGGGAAGGTGCAGTGCTGCATTTTGCTCTTCTGATCGTGTGCCAGTGACTGCAGTGTGGATTTGTGATCATCTGTTGTTTTTCCATGAAAAAGCAATTGCCAGACAGATATATTTTGGGAAAATTTGTCACAGGACACTGTCATTTTCTGTCATTTGCCAAAACATGTCTTTGTCCAGTACTATTACAATTTTGTGACAGGTTTGCCAGAACACATCGCATCGACTAATGCAAAAAGTTTGACTGCGCTAGACATTTAGCAACTTATTAGGGGAGATTGCTTACCGATCTGGTTGACATGCCACGTTGGGACCCATGGTACACGTGACATCACGGTTCAGAGCAACATCATGGTCCAATCGCAATAGCAAAGCATTCCAAGAAGCTTACACAGGATCAAATAAATTCTTGCTGAACGAAACATTCGGTGGGGAAGTTCCCATCACCTTAACAAACATATCGCCTTTGTGTCGCACAATATTGTACAAGTTCGGATATTGTTCTCGGAGCGTGGCTTGACCTAGTAATTTATCCTCCCAGAATCTAATTTCTGAACCGTCCTTAACAAAAACTTCTTTGTAACCATGAGACCAGACGAGAAGTATAAATCGCCAAGTTTCCAAAGAATCGCTTGTATGTCCATATACTTCCTCCTAAGGAGGGTTTGTCGGGCCTCAAGGTCATTAATTCCGAGTCCTCTTTGATCTTTTGGACGGCAAACCAGACTCCACTTAGATAGTCGATATTTTATTTTTTCACCATCACCTTGCAAGAAGAATCTCGATCGAAGATGGCTATGAACAGATTGATAGCTTATCTCAAAGCAAAACATTTATTTAGGATTAGATTAAGTACATCAACAGGAACTATGTCGATTGGAAGTTTGGAAATTTGAAAGGGAACCCAGTTTCAAACTTGTAATATACTCCCTATGTTCCAAAATATAACACGTTTTGAGAACACAATGGTTGAAGCAGCTAGTTAATGGCAATGGGGAACTTGAGGACTTGAAATCAATCATGCACAAAAAATATACATATCAAATGAGTACGAACTAATCAATCAGGATCAATTACCAAAAAGAGTGATACTTGGTTTATAAAGTACACCACATGAAATGTCTGATCGACCAGTCAAGATCGAAAGTCCCAACTGAATGACAAACTACATGAATCTGCTTCTTACAAGATATTTCCACTATTTTGGAGTATTTATATGTTCTCACAACTGAAGGCGGCGAGGACTGAGCCCTGGCTCAGTGGCAAGGAGAGGAGAGGCAGTAGCCTCCCTCCCCACCCGAGATCGACTCCCGAAGGGAGCGATTTTCTGGGTGTACTGTTCACTAGGAACAGTACGCGCGTACTATAGTGACACTGTTCACGGACACTGTTACCGCACTGTTCATTAGGGGCAGTGTAATATTCTCTGTTGGCCTCTCTCAGCACGCGTTCGAGCCACAACGTTAGAGTCACAAAACGCGCGTGGGGTTTGTATAGATCTGTAGGTCTTAACTTGCACACTAGAGTGTGTGTGGGGTGTTGAGTGCGTGTGTGTGGTGTGTGTTGGTGTGTTAAGTTCAGATACTACAGCTGTACCTATCCAGAGGCGGAAAAAAAAAACTGAAGGCGGCAGATCGTAAAAGAAGCAAGAAACATATACCATCATAGTTCCCCAGGCTCCAGTTCACGACTGCAAATAAATGGACAAAGTCAACAGATTGTAAAAAAAACTATTATGGCTGCAAAGAAAATGGTAATCAGCATACTAACCAAGTAAACGGGATTTTCCTCTAATTGATCGATGATGTCCGAATTAACAAGTGGTTGTATGGCACGCTTGACATCTTCGTCATCCCACTCCAGTGTCTCCCACCATTTCATCTGAACAAGGGGAACACTGATATTGCGCAATCTCTGTGGCATGGTTCGCATCAGGAAAGGGAGTCTTTTCACCTTTGGACAAAACGATATCTCCATGGCCTCAAGTGATGGGAACGTCACTTCAGGATCACATAAGCTCGACAGCCCAGTAAGGCTTTGCAGCTCAAAGTATTTGAGACAAGGAAAGCTTTGAAACGATGCCTTTGGGCTCTCATGTCCTCCATATTCTGTCTTCATGTTGTCCTTCTTCTTCGTTCGAACAATTTGACTCATGTTAGTGCAATGATTTACAAGGATTCTCTCAAGACAAGGAAGGTACATTGCCCATGAAATATGCCTAAGACTCTGGCAGTGTATGATTGCCAGCTTAGTTAACCTTGGAAAAAGAGATTCTGGAGCTACTCGCTTCCAAATTATTCCCTTTAAGCTGAGCAGGCTGTCAAACGTGAGCGATTGGATTATGTCAAACTGGAACATTGCTCCTTCTATACTGCTTCTTATCAGTATCTGCTGCATAGAACATTTGTAAAGCGTCAGATCATGTAAGCTCGTTTGCACCGAGGAGCTTGAGAGAAAACCATCTAAGAAACAGAATGATGGTGTCCCTGTCAACCTGCTCAGATGGATGGATCTAATAGGGAGGCTAGGGAACTTTTTTAGCAATTCATATGTTGCATCACCTTTGACCCCAATTTCCACAGCTTTCAAGTCATCCAGGATATCCAATTCCTGGAACAATGATCGAGTATAGTCTGCACGGGATGATACCTGAGATGACAACATGTCTAGAACTTGCAATGCCTTAAGCCTTGATATGGTGCCCTGTGGTACTGTATGTATTGGATTACCTCTTAGATATAGGAATTTGAGCTTGCTGAGGTGTTGAAGGTCCTTGGGCAATTCACTGATATAATTGTATGACAAGTTGAGGTACTCTAGATCTCCCAAAGCACACAACGCTAAAGGTAAAACATAAATTCGGTTCCGACTCAAATCTAAGTATGTCAATGTAGTGAAAAGGTAAATATTTCCAAGTGCCTTCTCATTGAACTTATTATCTTGAAGAAGCAGTGTCCTAAGTTCCGTAGAACAGGATCCTAGCCAGCACTTAGATCTGACACTGCCCAGACTATTTTCGTTCCCACCATCACCACCAAGATATGGGAGTTCTTCCAGTCCATTGCCCATCATTGATAAATACTCCACTCTGTTCCAAGGGATGCACTTTCTAGACGCAGTTTTACCAATTTCTGCATGAACGACCCATTTGTTATTGTTTTCACCACAACCACAAGATATCCATATTGCCATATCCCGAATCACATCATGCATTTTAAGGTGCTGACTACTGTCTTCAGTAGCTTCTAGCAATGATGCAGCTTGCAGGTGACTTATTATGTTGTATCCTTCACTGTAAGAACTGTCTATAGCACATTTATTAAGTAAACCTAAACCCATCCAACATTGGATCAGATCGCCTTTAGCAATAGGAGAATCCTCTGGCCACAATGAGCAAATCAGGAAACAACGTCTCATAGTATCATTCGCTAAGCAATCATAGCTAAGTTTTAACTTGAAAAAAATTGTGTTCTCCATAGACGTGGGATCACCCACATCATGGCCAGATCGTTGCAGTAAACGAATAGATGTTTCCCATTCACTTGGATCTTTCTTTGGATACATTGCCTTTCCGGTTGCTATTAACGCCAGGGGCAAGCCCTTTAGCTCCTTCACAAGCTCTTTTGAAAGGGCTCCAATGCGAGGATTGGAGAAAAGAAGCTCTTGACCAACATTTTCCTGAAAAAGCTGCAACGCCTCATCTTGTCTCAAGCAATCCACTTTTATCTCTTTTCTGACCTTCATTGCACCACACGCAACTCGTGACCTTGTTGTGAGGACCACTTTCCTCTTGTATTTGCCAACAAATCCAAGAGGATATGGGACACCAGTTAATTGTAAGTCCAATTGCTCCCAGAGGTCATCCAGCAATACAAGAAAACTCCTCCTGCTTAGAAAGTCAGATATTATATTTGCTTGAAATTCTATATCTTCGTCTTTCCTTAAGCCAAGTTTCTTTACTATTTCAGTTTGGATCTTTTCCACTGAACAATCTTTTGAGGCTGTTACAAAAATTACAACATCAAAGAAAGAGTCTCCGACAAAGGAATTGTTGATCTTCTTCAGAAGGTGAGTCTTTCCCACTCCACCTAGACCCCATATCCCAATCATTCCAACTGAAGAATCCCTAATGCACTGGGAAGCGTCCTGTACATTAAGCTCCTCACTGAGCAGCCCATTGGATAAGACGGGCATTTCTCGGACTGATGGTGGCAGCGGCTGGGCTGCAACAACACTAGTGTCAATCTTGGCATACTCTTGGGCTTTCAGAAGCTCCTTTTTTGCACTCTTGCTGATTTTGTAATTTGACCAGCAATTTATAGAGATACACCCAAAAACTTTGCATCTCTCATCGTACACTTGACTAATTGCTTCTTCCTCGGATTTGATGGCATCCACATCTTCAAGCCACCTTTGAACTTCATTCTTTGCTTTCATGCCATTTCTCTCAGCAATCTCAATCTCGCACTGAACATCGCTGCCCTTAGCGATCAAACCCTGGGTCGCTTTCTTGAGATGTTTCACATTTCTGCTAGCTGTGAATGGATACATTAAATGCTTGAAGACGGTGTCGTAAAGTGGCCTAATAAGAGTGTTGACTATGCCAACCATGTATGCCATTTCTGTAAGCCTGTAAGGAGTACAAGAAAAACATACTTGAGGAAGCTATGTGAAACAGATAATGATATCCTTAATTTACTAGCTCCTAGTGACGGTACATATAGATGGTAAGACTCAGTGGATAGTCAATTGTTGAAGAAGTTTATAGAAGTGATGAACTAGTAATATTCTTGTGATATGCTGCACAACGCCACAACGTCAAGTCTTTGATGGTGATGTTGGTATGTTCTTCATAGTGGTCAAGATTGGGGATATAAGGTTAAGACTGCACATAGATATAAGATGCAGAAAGTTTCCAAGCTACCAATCAACACATATAGTAAGATAGGGTAGAGGAAAACCTGCACTAGAATGTATAAAGTTAAATAAACATGATAGTTTTCTTTTATGGAAAGGATAAAACTGCCTAAGGATTTAATGAGAGATCAGTTTCAGGGCTGAATAAGTTTCTTAGTAAAATGCTCTTAAGTGGACAATTGAGTTGTTAATTACACTCATCAGATTTGAAATACAGAATTTCATACCCTTCCCGGTCACCAGCTATGCCGCTGGGGATAGGCTGCCGCCTTTGTGACCCCAACGGCCCAACCGCAGCCTGAAAGGGTACTTCTTTGGTGATAATGTTTACAGTTTGATGGTTGTCAAAGCAGCACAACGCAAGCCATTTTTAAGGAGCACGGCCCGGCCCCTGTGGCTTGCTCGACATGATTAAGGCGGAGGCCAGATTGTGGCGGCAGCAGGGGCGCCGGGTTTGTCGTGTTCTACTCTTGGTTGTGACCTCTCTAGGCTTGTAACCAGGATTTATCAATGAATCAAAACGCAAAGGTTTTGTGTTTTCTCGAAAAAGCTATGTTCGACGGACAACTAGGAATATTAGTCAAACAAATTACAGTGAGTGAAAAAAAAATTATGGCCACAAAAGGTAAATGCTTCTTTTGACTAGTTAACAAAGGGTTTTATAACAAAAGAATGAACGCACTTGACAGCATTGATTCTTTTGACAGAGTGGGGATTCAATCACCGAAATAAATTGGATGCTCTATTGTTTCCCTTACATTTGGTTATTTTTGCACGAAACTTCACATGGAGCTTTGGCAAAAGTCTCTAGCTCATTCGCTATTTATCCTCGGTCCAAATTAGACATGCACATGCTTGATATCATTCATCACAGATCACAAAAAGCGCAAATATGCATAGAAGACACACACAAGCCGAGAATAACCTTGCCTGCACGATGAGTAGTCGAGTTTGGAGTTAGAGTCGATGGATTCCTCGGTTTGGTCAAGCTCGAGGGTTGACCAGATCTACTCGAGGTAGCACTTGCAGAGGAAGGAGGATGTGACCCAGCGGCAGTCTCCTCGAGCGCGGCCCGCGCGTCGGAGCTGCTGCGAGGCCGTTGTACGTACCGAGTCTGGGCAAGCTGCTGAAAGCGGCGACTGATCCAGATTCCAGAGGCAGGTGGACGAACAAGCTGGCAAGCAGGCAAGAGCGCATCCACTCAAAACGAGCGCGTTAAAGTGTCTCATCCGACTGATTTTTAAGATGATTTTTTTTTAAATGCAACTGAGTCAGTTGCACTTTTCTAGACACAAAAATACAATTGTATATTTATCTAAACCGCAATTGCACTTTTCTTTTTTTGAAATTTTCTATATATATATAAAATAGGTAAGCGGGCTGTCTCATTAAAAACCTTACAGTCCACTTAGATATCCTGTTAAGGAAAAGAGCGCGTCTGAAACCCGCCACCTTACAGTTCAAATACGCTTACATCATGTAGCAACATTGGCAAAATAAAACTAGGGGATCATCGTCCCACTTACAAGAACTATTGGATTGAAAACTAAACTTAGCAAGCTCATGTGCTACCGAATTAGCTTCCCTTTGGCAATGTTGAAACGTAATCTTGTCGAAGCCCGAAGCGAGGGTCACTCAGTCATGAAATATAGCAGCCGCTGATGTTGCCGAGAAACCACCCTCCTTCATCGTACTAACCACCTCCGCGTTGTCCGACTCGAGAATGAACCGATTACAACCAAGAAATTGTGTCAGGCATAAACCCTCACGCATGGCATAGGCTTCTGCTGTCATTGCGTCAGCAACAAAAGGAATTGTTACAATCTGAGCTGCAACAAACTGACCTTTATAATCACGGACGATAACTCCAGCACTCCCCCTTCCTTCATCCTCACTATAAGCAGCATCAACGTTTATCTTTGCCATGTTTTCAGGGGGGCAAGTCCACGCTTCCACCTTCCTCATCACCGGATGCTTCTTTGCTCTCCAATAGTTAGTAGCTAGAGCACCGATAGACATCGCAGATCGTTGAGGCGATTGAACTTCTTCTCCATGTGTGACTTGATTTCGCTCCCACCAAATGTACCAGGCTCCTGTTAGAATTAATTATGTCCCATATCCCCTCCTTGCATATAATGTGCTCTAACGCCACTGCTCCAGCTCGGTCTAATCTCACAACTTCCTCCACAACAGATTGTACCCAAGCTTCTCCCATATCTGATTAGCTCGCAGGCACTTAAACAAAATATGCATAATATCCTCACAGTCAACAGAGCAAATCGGACACCCACTTTGAGTCGCAATATGTCGATTAGCTAAAACCCCCAAGCAAGGAATTAGCCCATGCAAAGCTCGCCATCCGAAAATCTTTATTTTTGAAGGTACATTTAATTTCCAAAGCTTTTTCCAAACCGGGCTGATATGAGACCTCCCTTCCTCCATCAATCTTTGTTCACGGCGACCGAACTTGTAGTCCCACTCAGCATGATATGCCGATCGCACGGTGAAGATTCCTGTTTTTGAATGATGCCAAGCAACAAAATCCTCCAAACCAGATTGAGGTTTCGAAAAAACAGTCAGCTCAGATTTAGGAAATCCGAAAAGATATTATTGGACGTGGCTTTAACACTTTTGGCGCGAAGGGTGACGACATTTCCAGCCACTTAAAAATGCGGCACGTTATAGATAGCGCTACGAAACACGTTAAAATAGGGCGAGGGCGCATAGGAATGCATCACAACAAAATCAAAGAAGGCCAAACAATTACACTGAAAATCAAATGTATTAAACATAGTACGGTACATTAAATTAGTAGATAAACTACACTAGTGAACATTGCACAGACTAAACACAACACTGAACCAGTAGGTAAACTACACTCTAGGCTTCATCTTCATCCGAAAAACTCTCTTCAGTCTCGTTTCAGAGGTCATCCCACATCTCATCGCCATTGTCAATGGTGGTTTGACCAGGGAGCCAGGGGTTGATTAACGGCTTCTGCTCCCACTTGGCCGCCCTCTCGTCCCTCCTGTGCGTCCTCCTCTAGAGAAGTCATCTAATGACGATGAGTAGTATAGTAACATATCCATGTTACACGGTGAGTAGGTTTTGAAGGACAAAGATCTAATGACGATGCCACTTTACCCCTCCTACATCCATTTAGTTTTCATCCAACGGCTCATAATTAAATAAAAAATTCAAACTTTTCAGAAAAAAATAAAAAAAAATAAGAAAGTAGTATATATGTCCCGTTATATATTCTGAATTTTTTCGATTACTTTGGATAAGTGGTTTTCTAATAAATTAGTTTTCATGTTTTCAATCAAAAAGGCTATTAAGAGCATTTCTAACAGAGCCCTCAAACACGCGGAAAACCGTAAAACTCCGGCGAGTTAACGGGCCGATGCTTTTTTTGCGCCATAGCAGAGCCTGTAAACTCCGCGCGGCCCGTAATCGCGATAAGGGCGCTCGTAGATTTTCTCCGCGGACCGGTATATATGCTGGGATCCCCTCATTTCGCGGTGCGAAAACCCTATCCACCGCCGCCGCCGACGAGCAATCCGTCCCCCGCAACCTTCTACTCCGACGAGCAATCCGCGGCCGGTGACGTAGATCGGCCGCCGCCGCGTGATGGCACCGAAGAGGGCGCGGTCGAATCTGCGGGGGCGCGGCGACCGATTCGGCGATTTCTCCGACGCGAATCGGAAGGTTCTCGTCCGCGCCGACGCCGGTCGCAAGCGGCTGATCAAGAAGTACAGGCAGAAAGGCGAGATCGTCCCGGGGGCGTGCTACAGGCGCGAGGTGGAGGAGTTCGATCGCGAAGTCGAGCGCCGCCGCCGTGCAAAGAGCTCGAGCGCCGCCTCGCGCCTCGACCTTCTCGAGCGGACGCTTGATCTTTTTCAACCGGACGCCCTCGACCTTCTCGAGTCGATCCCCGTCGAGATGGTGGGCGGCGTCATCTCCATCGTCCTGCTACGGAAGGAGAAGAAGAAGGCAGAGCAGAGCCTCGCCCGTGACGAGGACTGAAGCTCGGCGTCGACCTCGTCGCCGCCGCACCTGAGGCTCCGGTGAGCCAAGTTTTGGCAGTAGGGTAGGGCGGCGACGAGTTAGGAGTAGATTACTTTTGGAGTATATGTACATTAGGTGTGATTTGGTGATGAACTCCTCCGTGGAGAAGAAATGGCGATGAAAACTAGATCGTTCGCGCCCAAATTCGCCATTTTACAGATCCGTTTGAGGTTTCTGCTATCGTGAGCGAGCAGTTGCGAGAAGATTTGGCAAAAAAATCGAACTGTAAACTTATTCTGAGGTTCCCATTTTAAGGGCTCTGTTAGAGATGCTCTAAATCATAAACTACTAATCCAAATGAAGCCAACCTTTTTCAGAATATGCAACCATATATATATATATTAGTACTTGCTGGAGTTTTTTTTTCTGAAAAGTTTAAATTTTAAACTCTATTTACTGGATCTCTGTCCGGCTTTGAAGGTCGCCGGTTGGCGACTTCGTGACCATGGTGGCGCTTGTTGGTGGGTGGCTAGTCTGGTGGTGTCGAGGCTTCGTCCTTGCGGGGCTCTATGCGTTGAATCGTCCGAGGGTTGTGAATAGGGTTTGTTCGGGAGAAATCCTTGTCGGCTCGGCCGACACCGACGCGGTGCCGCCTCCTGATGGAATCATCCCTTCTTAAAGGGCGTTGTGGCTACCCTCCATCCGCTCCCGTTTATGTGCCGGGAGAAACCCTAGGACCAGTTCGCTGGCCCGGGTGGCAGCGCATGCTTTCCTTCTTGAAGGTGCTACCTGGTACTCTACGGCGATTCGACGATAGGAGCGTGGTGGTAATTCTTCGGAGGGCGCAGTGGTTTCGGATCTCCATCGTTTAGTCTTTTCCGTCTATGTCCCCTTTTATTTCTTCTTTTCTTTTCTTTCGGTGTGTGTTTGCTGTTGCCTCATCAATTCGTGTGGGTCGAGACTCTTATTGGTTGTATCGATTGGTTGCTATATTAATATAGGGGAGCTTCGGCCTCTGTTTGAAGGGAGGTCGCCGGTTTTGTTTTCCGTCGAAACACTGAGGAGCTACGAGCACAAATCGGCATCTCCGCCAGTAGAAGCAACGGACAGGCCGCGAGCCAGTCACTGGAAATTTCCAGTTTTTCCACCATGGCCGCCATAGCCATCTCCCTCTCCGCCACGGCCGCTGCCGTCGCCCGCCGGAGATCCCCGGCCCATCTCCAGCTCGTTGCTCGCCGTCGCCTCCCGTTCTGCACCGCGGCCTCCGCGCCACCTGCTGCTGCTGCGGCGGGCTTTAGTTGGGCGGACGCCCTCCGAGTCACCAGCGACGCGGGGGTCGGCGACGAGTCCGACCTTTCCGGATACTCCCGGAAGGTCGACATCTGCAACCGAGGAATGGTCAGTTATCCCCCCTTGCGTTCTCAGGTGCTTCTACGTCTGCAATTGTTCGTGGAGTTTGTCAATCCGGATTTGCTTGGGGTTACGCAGGCTAAGAAGGGGGAGTTCGTGGAGTTCTTGGTGGAGGATCAAGTGGTGGGGTATATCCACAAGGAGTGAGTGTGTAACATCTACTCTGAGACCAATACTATGTTCATGTTTGAACTTTCATATTGTCCCAAATTCTTTGATTCGTGTGCGGATTTATCATCTACCGAACTCTATCTCACTGTAAATTTCTTGAGTACATAAAACCAAATTGTTGTTCATCCCAAATATTGGCGTGAAAAATGTGCACAAGCATACAAGCTTACAAACAAAATAAGCATTAACATCATGTGATCTGTGCGAGGAGCTTCTCATTGAGTCAGCTCCATGTTGGCGTATAATCCTTGTGCGTATAGAAGAAAATGGGTGTTCATCCCATCAAATTGGTGTATTATTATTCTGTAAGCATATTGGCATTCGTGTTTACGAATCACGACAACTGATTCTTCACCTTGTTTGTCTGAACTAAGGCAATTCTGGCTAAAATCTCACGCCTGCTATGTGCAATTCTGTTGCCATATCATTCTTCAAAAGAAGAAAAAGCTGCGCTGACAGATTTTTGTTTTCGAAAAAAGAAAGAAGAAATTATTTTACTAGATAGTCTTTTTTAGAAAAGTTGATTCCAGGTGTAGTCTACATTGTAAAATTGCTCTATGCTATCTTCTTATTTTCTAGTTTAGTCTAAAATTATAGTCTGGGAATGGTTCCAGAAATACTATACTGAAGGAAATTTGGAGGGATACATGATGCATGTGTACATATACACTTTTGTTAGTTCCTAGATTTTTTTTGTTGAAGTGACATATCAGGGTTCAGTAATGTTTAGACACTCACTTTGTCGAAGTACTTCAAACGTTTATTTCTTCAACCAAAGAAACCGTCTGAAGAGAAAAAAATATGGATTAAACATGACAGTAAGACCAAAAGAGCTTGCATATGGTAGCCCGTAGCCAATAGCTAGATTTTGTTCCTTTGGGTGATTGAGTGTTCAGATTGGCCCAGTGGAATTCTATGTGGATATTGAATAGCTTTTCATAGGCACATCATTGTGATTTCATGGTCTGAGATGTTTAAATTAGTAATGTTACTTTCAGTTTTACCAAACACCTTAGAGACTTCCATGATGTTTTTACCATTGTCTCGGGCAACAATGGCAACAACGGTTTGGAGCATGTGACTCTCCACTCATCGCTTAGGACTCCAGAAGATCGAACAATCGCCATTGGAGATGTCATAAAAGGCCTAGGAGAACTCATTCCTGGTATACGAAATGAGGTACTTGGCAGAATCTGATATCTGAATTACTCAACTGTTGCATGAACTTCTCAAAATTGCCTGTTTGCTGATGTAGACAACTTCATGACTTCATGAGTGTAGCTAACATATTTTTAATCTAATTGTACGATACTTTGTGGTCAGGTATCATACGATTAAAATTAGCAGATTAGTCCAACTTGTTGGACATAGGTATTTTCCCAAGTGTAGGAAATTAACCTGTTCTACTGTCGCTGGCTCATCGCATATCCCCACTATGCTATCTAGATAGATCATGGTATTGAAGTATTTACTTTGTGGTCAGGTTATCTAAACCTGACTATCTGAGAAGGCTTTATTATTGTTTAGCTGCTCTTGTAATGACACATGTTTTCTTACCAGTTCTAACTTTCACAATTAAGGTCAAGTGGTCATAACTTTGTATGTGATAGTAATGTTGGGGGACACTGTATTCCCCATCCATTCTTTATCATGAGTGTTGTCTAATCATATTTACTCATGCAGTGTTGTTGGTTTTCATGCTATATATCCCGAGCTTTCTATCTATTTTGTGATACTATATCTGAGGCTGTTTTAACTTCTTATCACCTATCAAATTAATCTTGTTTCACATTCTCTCTTTGTTTTTACTTGTCTGACAATATTTTGCAATATTCAGCTCTATCCAGTAACATCATCTTATGGCATGCCTGTGTACTTCTCTCTGGAACGTGCTGCTGCTCCCTACTTCGGCATAAAGGTTTGATATACGTGTACCACTTTCTTTAAAAAATATATATGTTGCCCTTGTAGCATTCTACTCCTCTACTGGTACGTATCAACGTTCTTCTCGTCTATGCCATGAGTTTCCTGATTCCTATTAGCTCTATTCCTAAACAGCTACTCTATCTTTAAGCCTTAGATCCTTATGGCAGGCTTATGGTGTTCACATGAATGGGTACACCGAGAAGAACGGTGAGAAATCTCTCTGGATTGGTAAGAGAAGTGATGTGAAGCAAACCTACCCTGGAATGCTAGATCATCTTGTTGCTGGTGGCCTGGTATTGTTCCTGTTTTCTGTATTATTCTATCAAGTCTTTTTTGCGCTCCATCAGCACTTATTGAAGATGGGTAACTGTAATTACTGATTTTCTCAACACTGTTTTATGTCCATCAGTCATATATTGCCCTTTCATGCCATTTTCATTTAAAAATATGAAGCTGGAAAAATTTATGCATTAGATGGTAATCTTGAAATCCTATTTCAGAATATCTAAATAATATGTATGAACATTTACTCATTTGTAATTGCCTTGCACGAATCCTGGACATGTTATGAAGATAATGATGAATGCTCCTAGTCGGACCTATAGGCTGTAGATTGTCAGCAGCCACATGCCTAAATAAGAATGATACCTATTTAATCTACATTAAGTTCTTACTAAAGAACATATTGACAGAAAGGATAGATCCAGTCTTACTGGGGTTCTCTTTTATCCTAAATTCATCTGCAGATTAATGCCCTCAATCCTCCCTGTTAGTCAAGCCAGGTGACTTCATATTTGGAAAGTTTGGCTTCCTAAAGCGTTAGTATGTTTAAGAAATTATAACCTTGCATGGAAATAAAGGACGGGTTTGCCTTGATTGCAAAAGTGCTGCACGCCGCCCTTATGATTTTCATGTGGAACTGTATAGCTGTTAACTTGTGGATACTCTGCATGGAATTTTTAGCCATATGGAATCTCCTGTAAAGACAATATCATCAAGGAATGCGAAGAGGAAGCGGGAATCCCAAGATCCATGTCAACCAAGTAACATGCTAACTGCTGAGAGAAGTTCTAATTGTTCTGTACTGTTTTACCTCATTGTTTGCTGTGTGAAGAACTGAACTTATAAGTATCAATATTTGTTTGCTAGTGCTACTTCTGTTGGAGCCGTTTCTTACATGGATATCGATGGGTTTAGATACAAAAGGGATGTTCTGTTCTGCTATGACCTTAGACTTCCTGTAGATTTCATTCCTAATAATGAAGGTACATACCGCTAAATCATGATTTTTTTGCTAATATTCTGTTTTCTTGTTCATACAAATGACATTCTGGCAGGCAGCATATTAACCAGTGTGCTGTCAAACATCTTGCAGATGGAGAAGTTGATAGCTTCAGACTAATCCCCATACCACATGCTGCAAACATTATCCGGAGAACTGATTTTTTCAAGCCAAACTGCAATCTTGTGATCATTGACTTCCTCTTCCGCCATGGGTACGCCATATATTCTTGTTATCCTGGCAGTGAAATTTGAAGAACAAATCTTCTCAGCTGTTGACATGGTAATATTTCCTTCAGGTATGTAAACCCAGATTGTAATGGGTACCTGAAGCTTCTGACAAGCTTGAGGAGTGGTGATTGTTCCTAGGGCTTGCGGTTCACTGATCAAACAGAACAATCAGATTGTCAGCATTAGTTGCTGATGTTTTGGAGTAAGCTAGATGGTTGTCCATCATAAGCATAATATTATCATGAGAATCCATAATTAACTTTGTAGTATAGACTCTATAGGCACATTTTCTCTCTCCAAATACTTTTTTTTCACACATTATCGTGACTCGACAAAGGGAGGCGAGGAGGAAAGGGGGACATGGTATAAGTAACTCTAGTTCAGTTTAGCTTTGCGCTATCTATTAATCTATGTATTCATGGTGCTGATCATGGTCTGCTTATTTCCGTAGTATTTTATATGCTTGTGCGATCAGCATCTTGTGAAATGATTATCATATCTTTTGTGGCAACTGTAGGCCTGAAGCTGGTCCTGGTTTTGTTGTGAACACTGTTACAACGAGTTGAGTGCCCTCTCATCCATCAGAATAGTAGTTGGAGATCACTATTTATCAAGTTCTGCCAAGCTTTGACTCATCACCTTACCGGACGGTACCTTGTGACAGCTGTCTGAAGATCAGGACTATATACATGCTTATGCTTGTTTAGCTGCATTTATCAGGCTTGCTCTGGAGAAATTGAGCCGTATGATAGAATGTGCTTATTTGTTTTAGCATGGATGCTTAATTTTTTCCATGAGTACTTCTTTGCGATGAATTTTTCATCGGTGCTCAACATGTAATGTGCATATATAACTAGCTTTGGCAATTTCCTCATACGAATTGATGAGCTAAAATTTCCTTCAGTTGAGTCTTCAATTTCAGCACTTCGGGAAATCTTCATTGTGTTAAACTCTCCATAAGCCACTGTAACTTCTCCGGACTTCGGTGTGACTCTAGTTTGGATCCTTTCATAGTTCAAAATCTGTGAAAATTCTGTATTAGATACAAGCTTGACGGGTTAAAATTTGTAGTCGCCTATTCACCCCGTCTAGTTGACCTCTTTGATCCTGATGAATCCGTCCAGTTCATGCTGCACTGCCGCTGTCATCGGATGGATCGCGTTTTTTCCTTGCCCTTTTTGCCATTGCTGTTGGCTTGTTTTCTCGCTAGCCGCAGATCTTCTTCGGATTGTCAACATGTCCACCCTGGATTCGCCGGCACACAAGGTGTTTACTCATTTGAACGGCAAGCTTGTAGGGCTTTCCTTCGCAGCCCGCACCACCCCAGGTCCCCAGCGCCCTGCTACTTGCTACTTCCCCGCATGGCCTTCGGATTGTTGTTCGTTATTAACCTGCTACACATTTTCTAATCATCTGTAGAGTGTAGTTTAATCCGTCTCTTCTGCATTTCCTTACTTCATTCACACGTTATTTCCATTTGTAAACATCGGCAAGTTGTACACGCTGTTCTTGTGTCGAACTTTTCAGAGAAGATGTCGATAGAGAGCATCTTAACTACTGTAGACGAGGTGTGTCTTCTGCATTTGGTTCACTCTCGGATACTGTTGTTCGAACACTACATTTACCGCCACTTTGTAGGTGGCTTCAATGGTTGTGAATTCAGATATATAGAGGTAGTCGTTCAAAGAATCTGTGCAACAACTATACGCAAGACCAAGAGAAATCAAAACTTCTAGTGCAACCTTTTTTCAGCTCGAAGTACTACTACATCCAAAATATATTTACTTTCCAAATACTTTACTCGATAATTTGTTCCGGAAACCCACCATATTTGAATAAAAACTATAGAATCTGACGATGATTTTAGTAAAGTTTTGTTTCTGTCTGTTTTCAAAGAAAATAAAATCGGGTATGGAAGTTTTTCATCATGAGTGAGTAGTTCACTGTAGACATGTGAGGTGGATGGAAATTGGATTAGATTGATCATGTAATAATCGTGCATATGTGATGATATTTAATGAGTTTATCTTAAGGATATTCTTGTATGATGTTAATTCACTTTAGCTATGTTCATTGCTTGTTATTAGGACCCGAGTGATATGATTTTAGTGTTAGACTAGCTTCTTTCGGTAGATTCGCATAGGCATGGAGTTCATATAGATTGCAGTGAGAAACAGAGAGAGAGAGAGGGGAAACGGAGGGATACCTTCGCTGTGGCTCGAGGAGCTCGAGCCGGAGGCCATGGTGGTCGACGGCGTCGGTGACGGAGTGGTGGCGGCGCGGTGGTGCTTCCCGTGAGCACTGCGCTAACCCTAGATCGGAGGGGATGTCGGTGGGGTGACTGGCGGCACGGTGAACCTCGTACCGTGTGCCCCAGCCCCCACCTCTTTATATAGCGCAGGTCACAGGGGCCCACCGTCCATAACGGAACGGGCGCCCCCGATCAGGGCGCAGTCAAGGGGATTCGTTCGAGCCGTTGGGCTCGTACGTGAGAGATCAATCTAACATTCTCCCCCTTGATCTCAACTTTTACTTTTACCTTTTTCTTTACTCGTTTCATCACCGATTAGTACATAGAGCATGTTTCATCGTCACAGCTCAATTGCCGATAGAATCAGACAGCCACTATATACTTTTCTGTGTTGAAACAAATCCTGTTACTTTTGGGCCTCTGTAATCCAGAAATCATAGGCTTTCCATTAAACCCATGCCGGCTGCGTGTTCCTTGAACACACTGGGTGGTAAGCCTTTCGTTAGCGGATCCGCAAGCATATCTTTTGTCTTTATATGCTCGAGAGACTTATAGTTTGATCCTGGATTTTATCTTTCACAACATAATACTTTATATCTATTGCTTTTGTAGCATTACTCGACTTGTTGTTGTGAGCATAGAATACTGCGGGCTGGTTGTCACAGTACATTTTTAGTGGCTTGTCAATGCAATCTACCACTTTCAAGTCGGGTATAAATTTCTTTAACCATACTGCCTGCCCCGTGGCCTCATAACATGCTATAAACTCTGCATACATCGTGGACGATGCAACTAATGACTGTTTGGAGCTTTTCCACGAAATAGCCCCTCCTGCGAGAGTGAACACGTATCCTGACGTGGACTTTCTATCATCTTTGTCTCCCGCAAAATCTGCGTCTGAATACCCTCTTATCTCTAGGGAATCAGATCTTCTATATGTTAGCATGAGGTCTTTTGCGCCTTGCACATAACGCAAAGCTTTCTTACCATATTCCAGTGTTCTTGGCCTGGATTCTCTTGATATCTACCGAGTACCCCGGTGATAAAAGCTAAGTCAGGGCGAGTGCACACTTGTGCATACTGTAAGCTTCCAACAGCCGAAGCATATGGTACTACTTTCATTCGATCGATCTCATATTGGTTCTTGGGACATTGAAATTTCCCAAAACTGTCGTCCTTGACTATAGGAGCAGGTGAAGTACTACTTTTATGCATATTATACTTCTTTAGAACCTTTTCTAAATATGCCTTTTGTGATAGTCCTAACACTCCATTCTTTCTATCTCGGTGAATTTCTATGCCCAAAACATATGAAGCTTCACCAAGATCTTTCATATCAAAATTTGAGGATAAAAACTTCTTTGTTTCTAGTAGTAGACTAATATCACTGCTAGCAAGCAGGATATCATCCACATACAGAATTAGGAAAATATATTTCCCACTTTTAAACTTTGCATAAATGCAGTTGTCCTCAACATTTTCTTTGAATCCAAAACTTTTAACTGTTTCGTTGAACTTTAAATACCACTGTCTAGAGGATTGCTTTAACCCATAAATGGATTTCTTTAGGCGGCATCCCATATGTTCCTTCCCCTCCATGAAAAAACCCTTGGGTTGTTTCATGTAAACATTCTCTTCTAAATCTCCATTTAGAAATGCCGTCTTTACATCCATTTGATGCAGCTCTAAATCAAAATGTGCAACTAGTGCCATGATGATTCTGAAAGAATCCTTACATGAGACCGGAGAAAATGTCTCATTGTAGTCTACCCCTTCTCTTTGCGTAAAGCCTTTTGCCACAAGTCTTGCTTTATACTTTTCAACTTTCCCATTGGAGTCATACTTTATTTTGTAGACCCATTTACAGCCTACTGTTTTGGCTCCTTTAGGAATTTCCTCTAAGTCCCAGAAATTGTTAGAACTCATCGATTTCATCTCGTCTTCCATGGCCTCTAGCCATTTCGAAGAGTGAACGCTACTCATGGCTTCTTCATATGAAGTGGGATCTCCTTCCATATGAACTGTTTCTGTGTTATAAACTTTATAATCACTAGAAATAGCTGATTTCCTAGCTCTTGTAGACCTTCTAAGAGTCTCATTCTCTGGCACATCATGTGTTTCAACGTGTGACTCTTCTTCTAAATGTGGCTGTCGTTGCTCCCTTTCATGCTCAACAACGGGTTGAGTCGGCTCCTGACGGACAGGTTCCGAATCTGGCCTCGTTGTGGTCACGGGTGGAGTTACAACAGGTGCTTGCACCACAACCTCGGGGATTGTCGGTGCAGCTACAACAGGTAGTGCGAAAAATGGCTCTTGAATCATCGGAAAAGGTGCACACACCCTCTTCTCTTCAAGATCAATTTTCCGAGCTACCATGCTCCCCCTCATCATTTCGTCCTCCAAGAAGACCGCGTGTCTCGTTTCTACAAACTTTGTGTGTCTGTCTGGACAGTAGAAACGATAACCTTTTGATCTATCAGGATAGCCAATGAAGTGGCAAGTTACTGTTTTGGGGTCTAACTTTGCAATATGTGGATTAAAAACTTTTGCCTCAGCTGGGCTCCCCCAGACTTTCAAGTGGCTTAGAGAAGGAACTCTCCCTGTCCACAACTCGTACGGTGTTTTGGGCACCGATTTACTTGGTACTCTGTTGAGAATATGAATGGCGGTTTTTAATGCCTCCATCCATAATCCCAATGGCAGTGTGGAATAACTCATCATACTGCGCACCATATCCATAAGAGTACGGTTACGCCTTTCAGCTACTCCATTTTGCTGAGGTTTGCCCGGCATAGAATACTGGGCGACTATTCCATTTTCCTGTAAAAACCTTGCAAAAGGTCCAGGTACTTGACCATATGGAGTGTGCCGACCGTAGTACTCCCCCCCGCGGTCCGGACCTGACTATTTTAATTCTTTTATCATGTTGATTTTCAACTTCAGCTTTGAATATCTTAAATTTATCCAATGCCTCAGATCTTTCTTTAATTGGATAAATATAACCATATCGGGAGTAATCATCTGTGAATGTTATGAACGAGTCATAGCCATCCACACTTTTCACCGGAAATGGTCCACAAATATCAGTGTGAATAATTTCTAGTGTTGCTGTGCTACGGTTTGCACCCTTTTTAATTTGCTTTACGTACTTTCCTTTTATGCAATCTATGCATTGTTCTATATCTGAGAACTCTAACGGAGGAAGAATATCATTTTTAACGAGGCTTTCTATTCTTCCCCTCGAAATATGGCCTAATCGACAGTGCCATAATTTCGACGAGTCATGAGTTCGCTTTCTTTTCTTTTGTTCTTTGTTTGACAAGGGAATTTGTTCATTCACATCGCACACAGAATGCACTTTTTCACGCAAGGATAATAAATAAAGCTTATCATGAAGTAAAGCAATACCCACACAAGCATCTTTAAACCATATGGCACACTTGCCATGACCGAAATAACATTCGTAACTGTCTTTATCCAAGCACGATACACTTATTAAATTTATGTGAATGGAAGGAACAAATAAAACATCTCTAAGCATAATATTGAAACCATCAGCTAGCTCCAAGGAGACGTCGCCAACAGCCTCAACTTCTGCTTGAACTCCATTTGCAACTTCAATATGTCTTTCGCTTCTTTGCAAAGTTCTTGTCGAATGGAATCCCTGTAAAGAATTTGCAACATGAACAGTTGCACCTGAGTCAATCCACCAAGTAGACTTTGAAAACTGTGTATACAGGGATTCATTTACAAAAGAAACTGAGTCTTTACCATTCTTTGCCATTATGCTCTTGAGCCAATTTGGGCAATCATGCTTGAAATGCCCTTTCTTCTTGCAGTAGAGACATGTGTCTTTGTCCACTGGAAGCTGTTGCTCATACTGTTGGGGACCTTTGCCATGTTGCTTGTACTGGTGGGGACCTTTGCCATATGGCTTTGAAGGGGAACCATTGTAGTTCCTGTTCTTGTTGTCCTTCACATAGTTCAAGGAGCCCCCATTCTGAGACTTGAGCCTTTCCTCCTCTTGAGACAACATGGCGATGGTCTTTTCAATGTCCCATTTTTCAGGTGACACATTGTAATTGACAACAAAGTTGTCAAACTGTTGTGGCAGTGAAGCCATCACCAAGTGAACTATAAGTGCAGGCTTGAGCTCCAGATCAGCCTCCATGGACTTAAGCTTAGCAGCCATGTTGCTCATTCTGAGAATGTGCTCCCTTATGCCATGTGTGCCTCCATGATACTTTTCTGTCACCAACTGTTTTAGCAGCTGGGTGGCATATGTCTTTGAAGAACCAGTAAACTGGCTCTTTATCTTTTGGAGATACTCTCCCACAGAGGCACACTCTTCAATTGAGCCCACAATAGCGTTCTCAACTGTGTTCTTTATAAAGGCCATGCACTTTTTATTGGTATTCACCCACTTTTGGTTCTGTAGGGTGTATGCCATCTCTACTGGACCATGGTCCAGCAACTTTTTCTGCCAAGCAGATTCATCATCAGTTGTCTCTTTTACTGGCTCTGCTGGCCTGACTGGCTGAGGAGCAGTCAGAACCCAGTCAACCTCAGCACAGACAAAGGCCAGTTCAACTTTCTTCCACCACTCAGCGTAGTTATCACCCCTGAGCGTAGGAATGTCCTTGAGGCAACTCATCAGGTGAAAACTTCCTGAAACCACAAGGATGTGAGATAACAAAAACAATTGCATACGTTTAATCCAACGTTGGTATAGATTAAAGCATACAACTGTTGTGCAATTAAAACTATATCACCGTTGGGCAATAAAAGAAATAAATGCACCATTTAACACATAATAAATGAATCATGATAATGCTATTAACAACGTTGGTCATATAATAACAGAATCATAATCATCTTTAATATCACTTTATTCCTTTTAAGCAATTACTTTTAACTATTTGCAGCGGAAACTTTGAATAAAAAAATTCATAAACTTTATACTTTTCATAAGCATTTCTGTAAACTTTAATATTTCCTAAAACAAAAAATTCGTTGGAATAATTTGAATAGGAAAAACTATGCAAAATTCAGCACAAAACTGAACAAAATTTGCCAAAACTGTTCTGAAAATGCTTCTATTAAATAAATAATAAAATGACTGAAAAACGGCCTGTGCAGTGGCCCGGCCCATGGCCAGCCTCGGCCTGCTCATGCGTGCGCCGCGGGCTATCTACCGCTCGCTGCGGCGCAGTCGCCAGGGGCGCGGCCCACGGCCTCTTCACTTTCGGCCCAGGCGCCCCCGGGCGAGCTAGGGTTTCCATCTCAGCCGTTCGATTGAATCCGACGGCTGAGCGCGATTTTCGTTCGGGGCAAAGAGACCGAACCGGTCACTTCCCAAACCCTAGCCCCCATTTCGTTCTCTGCATTTCTCCCGTGTCTCTTCCCCGAGCTCGAAAAATCGGCGGCGGCTGGCCGGCGACGCGCCCGTGGCGCTCAGCCCGGCGAGGAGCGGCGCCGCCGCGGCACTAGGCCACGGCGAGCTCATCCCCCTCTCTCTATCTTTCTTTTCTTATCCTCCACCGAAAACGAGCGAGAGCCCGAAGGCAAAGCTCGAGCCATGGAGAAGACGGCGGCTCCCTGGACCTCTTGCCGGCCGTGCGTGCACCCGCGGGTGGGCGCACCGCCGTCAAGCGGCTCAGCGGCAGCGCCCTTTGCCGGCGACCTCATGCCGGTGAGATTTCTTTCCCCTTCCCCTCTGTTTAGGGTTAGGGTTTTCGATTTCTTTTGCGGGATTGGCTAGGGTTCATCTGTTCTTTGCCCCGTGGGGTAAGTTCTTCGTCCGATGCCCCTTGCGGTGCGCATCGGATCGAGAGGAACGGCGCGGCCTTGCGGCGGCGCACTTTGCCGGTCAGCCCGAGGGCTTCCGGTGACCTTTTCTTTGTTTTTCAATTTCTACCGAAAGAAAAAATTAGAATCTAAGCGCTCTGATACCATTGTTAGACTAGCTTCTTTCGGTAGATTCGCATAGGCATGGAGTTCATATAGATTGCAGTGAGAAACAGAGAGAGAGAGAGAGGGGAAACGGAGGGATACCTTCGCTGTGGCTCGAGGAGCTCGAGCCGGAGGCCATGGTGGTCGACGGCGTCGGTGACGGAGTGGTGGCGGCGCGGTGGTGCTTCCCGTGAGCACTGCGCTAACCCTAGATCGGAGGGGATGTCGGTGGGGTGACTGGCGGCACGGTGAACCTCGTACCGTGTGCCCCATATTTACCGTGTGCCCCAGCCCCCACCTCTTTATATAGCGCAGGTCACAGGGGCCCACCGTCCATAACGGAACGGGCGCCCCCGATCAGGGCGCAGTCAAGGGGATTCGTTCGAGCCGTTGGGCTCGTACGTGAGAGATCAATCTAACATTTAGTACTGAACTTTTATTGTCCCATCATATATTTGAGTTTGATATCTATCTGCAAAGTGTATTACCTGTTATTATGTTAAACATGTAAACCGTAAAATGATAGTTAGGGAAAACAAGGGGATAAGATAGTTTGAGAATATTGTGTGTCCATGGAGTGTTAATGTGTTGTTCCGGACTATTCAAAAGGGTATACATTAATTATATTTAGTTTCAAGTTGGCCTCGATGAAATGGGCAGGTTGGACAATAGATGTTATGCAAATTCTCTTTGTTAGTACGCATGACTATATTTGGGAAACATACCTACACACAACAGAGTTGAGCACCATCCTATTTGTATTTTATTATATGATCAATCTCATGCAACACCCCGCCATCACCTCACGTCAACGCTCTCATGTCAACGCTTTTAGCCACTGAAGTTACAAGTTCACTACTTCCGGTGAAAACTGGAAATATGCTATATTGTTCACTGCTTGATTCAACTGCTGCAATCACCATTTTTTTTTTTAAAATATTGATACACAAGTGAAGCTGAGAGTGACGTCTTAATTGGTATTCTTGTGTCCCCCTTGATTCGAATTATAAATTTAGATAATAATTCCCGTCAAACATTTCAACGATCCCCTATATTTATGAGCATAAGTACTCACTCTTGAAGACCATGAATAATGCTTGATCATTCTATGTTGGGGTATGGAAAAGTATTAATTATAAAGCAGCACATGACCGGTTGTTCTAAACTGGTTATTCTTCATCGTCTATCCTCTCGTCGACCCTATGTTCTTCGGAGTAGCATCAAGCACCGCTTGTGCAACCATAAAAACGACGAGAACGAGCCCTCCGCCTACTCCTCCTCCTCCTCCTCATCATCATCATCATCAATATAGGCCTCATCTTCCTTCATTTGGTGAAAGACAATATCGTCGTCGCTATCCATAGCTAATGAACAATAGTTAATGAAGCTATGCAATGAATCAGCAACAAAGAAAAAGACTCGTTGGCAAACAACCGAACACCTTGCGGGCGAGCGAGAGGGAGAAATTGGTGGTGCTTATAGGTCGGGTGGTGGCGGTGTCGCGGCAGGGACTCAAAGGGGCGGCATGGAGTGGCGACGACAACAAAGAGGATACGAACTAGGGGCGACGGTGTCGTGAAGCACCGGCCATGGGGAACTAGAGGACGGGGCGAGGACACAAATGACAGCCGGTCTATGCCAATGCATGTCTATGACAGACGGCCACGCCTAGCGGAGGCGCTATCCCGTAGCCCTGACTCCACACCCATGTTTGGTGGCCCGATCGGAGGTACTGGGCATAAATCGAGTCGGGACGGGCACATGGAGTGTTGATGTGACCGTCTTTTTGTCCGACACTTAATAGGTTTTTGGGGGTGCCGGTAGGATGCTCTAATCTAATATTATCAGAAATTCAATCTGTATGGTCAAATCGTATTCGTATGAAATTCGATGCGCATTCATATCCGAACATATTCGCGTTATAAAGTGGACTCTGACGGGATGAATATATTCACCCCCACAGAAAGGCCAGCGCGGCCGGGTCTCCCCTTCTTCTCTCCTGCCTCCTCGACTCCCCGTCCCAAATTCGCGTGGGCGAGTTCCGGCCTCCGCCACTTCGCCGGCCGCCGGTTCTCCCCTCCCTACCCGGGGTCTCCTCCTCACCCGACTGGGCTCGCTGGTCCGGAGATCCATCCGGCGGCGATTTCTGCTGCTGGTAAGGAAGCCCTAGCCTGATTGGGTTGTTACTGTTGCTCGAGAAAGCGAGTTTCGTTTCGATCTTATTCGTGATTGATTGATCGAATCCAAGCCTCGATCTCGCTCCATCCACTGTTTTTCGCAGTGGATTCGTTTGCTGTTTGCTGCGGGGTACCCTCTGCTCCCGTTGGTGCGATTAGGTTAATTCTTCTGCTAGATCGAACTCAGCTGAACTCATAGGATAGGAGCTGGTGCATCCGCGGATCTGCCCGTGTTGAACGGCATCTTAATTGGGCGTAATTATACTATACGTCTTTGCTATCAAGTTGGGATGTTGCAGCGTTACTGGGCTCAGGAGTAGACGAGGATGTGGCAAATCATCGCGAAGTTGGTCGGTTGGTAGATTTTGGAATGATGATGGGAGTCGGATCGTTAGTTTCTTTTGTTCTATCGTATGGTTAATCATGAGTATAAGAATTATATCATGCTACATCTTAATTGATTCACAGTTGTCTTATTTTTGCACCTAAATTGCCAACTCTTTCTTGAAGCACCTTCCTTCTAGAGTGATTAGTTTAAGCATGATTGCAGACATGACTTTTCCCGTACAGTCAGTCATACAACTCACTTGGATGCAAGCATTAAAATGGCTGGTGTGGCAGTGGCACACATTAAGATTGTGCATTAGAGATACAGTGACCGCTATTTTGGTGTCTGCGCAATCACTACTTGTACCCTAAACCTCAACAATCTGGCTCATGCCATGTGGAATCAGAGATGACCCACTTACCGTCATGGAAGCAAAAAGATTAAGCGCACTGTAGTTCAGTTCTTACCATAATATATCGGATAACTAATTTATCGTACCGGATACAAGAATTGACGCCTTAATGCATTAAGTGCTGAATACGTTGAAAACATCATATTTGTTATCCATGAATGGAATAATTGAAGAGAACTAAACTAACTGATTTTTTTCATTTCTGATGCACCATTTCTACCTGTTTGCATGTAAAACCATTCTTAAGTTTCATTGATATGTCTCTTGTTTTTGTCATTTCTTTCTTACAAAAAACCTGCTCTCTTTAGTTTATTATTGTTTTTATCTTGTTCCTTCTTTAGTTCATCATTTTTGTTGGAAAAACCTGCTCTCTTCAGTTCACCATTCTTAGCTCGTTCCCTCATGTTTCACAGAAAAATGATAAACCTTTTTAAGATCAAGGGACAGAAGAAGGAAGAGGCAGCAAACTCAAATGGGGGTCCTCCTGTTAAGAAGCAAAGTCCAGGGGAGTTACGTCTCCACAAAGGTTTGTTTTACCAGAAGTCATTTGATCTTATGTCACTTTCAGCAAATTGGTGTCTCCCTTTCTAATGTTGGCACTTGACATAGTTTTGGTTTGAGATCTTTGTGCTTATTAATAAAGAGGCAGCGAATTATTTTTGATAAGTCTGAATTCCCGTTATTCAATGAGGTTGCCCTCTCACATTTTATCTCATATGTTCTAGACAACTATAATAAATCAGTTTGCAGCTTACAGTTACATATGTAAACATCAAGTCAAGGGTCAACCAAACAAGATTATCATAATACACCGTGCTAACTAAGCCATTAGACATTCTATACAATGTGTATTGATTAGTACTAAGCTGAAATCTCTTTGTTGCAACCCTAGTCAAGGGTCAACCCAGACAAGAATCTCATAATCCATTGCAATGCTAAACCGTAACCACAAGACATGCTATACAGTATTGCCAAGCTGAAATCTCTTTGTTGCAACGATCACATGTCTTTGCAAGTAGGCCATACTTTTTTTTCTTATTTCCAAATGAACTATTGCTTCCTAGTAGGTTAGTTAACTTGCTATGTCACATTTATATTTTTAGGAAATTATATATATACATAGTACCCCGTTCTTATTATGTAATTAACTAATTCCCTTTTGCAAAAGACTAAAGAGCGATCTGTTTGGTTGTATTACAAAATACTGAAGAGCCATCTGTTTGGTTGTATTGCTCTACAAATATAAGACTAATTAAACTTGTAATGCACCTTGCTCTATAACTATAAGCTTTGCTGCTGAGCTTGTACTGTTTATGTCCTGTTATGCATGACAGTATGGGTCATGGTTCACGTGTGTGCATATTCAGAAATTGTTATACCAAATTTTGTTTTTGTTTTCTTTGACTGGTGTAACGGAAATAGTTGCCACTGCCATCCAATCAACACAGAGGTGTCACCTAGCCATCCTGGTCTGGAGGAGGGACCCCATGGCCATGGTCCCGGGCCAGTTCTTTTGCTGGCTAATTCGCTGCCCCTCTCCCAGGTTATTCCATAAGCTGAGCAGCTTATTACTCACAGCTTATAGATTAGTTATGAGATAACTAATTTAGAAGCGCCGGCCAATATGCTGGACGGCTTATGAGAGAAGCTGGGGAGGGGGCAGCTTATTTTTTAAGCATACAAAAGAACTGGGCCTTAACCTGGAATGATAGAAACTGACCCAGTGGTCATGGCCTCATGGGAGAACAGTCAAACACGGGCAACAGGTTTGAGAAGATAGATGGTGCCGGCTTGAGTTGGGCAGTATGCTTAGTGTCGGGTCGTATGCTGAATGATAGTAGTGGCCCATCTATCCCGTGTTTTCCTTTTCTGTCTTTGCACATTGGATATAGCCATTACATAATGCCGTGGATGAGTTTGGCATCGTTTAATTGTCACCAGGAATGGTGGTTCCCCATGGTTTCCATGACTACTCGATGACTCTAATAGTTCTTATACAGTTAAGAAGGCCCAGATACCTGATATCCATTGAATCCAAGATTCACTTTCAACTTAAAGCTGGACATGTGAAATACTCTTGAATTATGATCCACTACCTGGATCCACACTCGAAATCCTGCCATGCTAAAAGTTGACCAGTGATTCTATTGCTCAAACCTGTAGTGTCAATCTAAATGTTGTTTAAAATATTAACTTCCACATCTGTTCATGTCTTCTTGTCTTATGCACACAATTATTATTAGTTCCTTCTTATTTGTGTAGGTTCAAAACATGCATCTTGTTGACAATTTTCAACTTTTCATTCTAACTTGCAGATATTGCTGAGCTTAACCTTCCAAAGACAACAAAAATTTCCTTCCCAAATGGAAAAGATGATCTCATGAACTTTGAAGCTACTCTCCGACCTGATGAAGGTTACTATTTGTAAGTATCCTATAGATGCTTCTTCTTTTCAACCTTTTGTCATGCTGTAGCAAATTTGTTTCTGCACCATTTAATCTTTAATCTGCGGATCTGCCGCATGGTGGAGGGAGATGAACTTTAAGATGGCTGTCAACAATCTTCCATCCAGAAATTTTGTGAACTTGAAGCAATATTTGTTGATGAATACGGATAGATTAAAAGAATTCAATTTAGTAGTTTGTAGTTACATCACACTCCTGCAAACACCTCTGGACATAGAACGAATGAAGATTATTCCATAGTAGTACTTGGATAGAAATATGAGGAGCTCTTGACGACTATTTTTAATAAGTTTCTTTATTTTCCATCAGTTTCATTTCCCATTCATGTTTCTGCACCCTGGACATTGTATCCATCTTTTCAGTAATTTTATTTTGTAATGGAGAGAAAACTCTATATTTTTTGTTTGGAATGTTCCCCCCCTTAATAACCGGAAATTTATTGGAGACCTTTACTGAATATGGTATAGAATTGTAGAACGGAGATATGAAATGGATCACCTATCTTCTCAATGTAGTAAGCGTTGTGTTTGTACATAGAGCCCCAACTGAACTGCACAGCAAAACATATTATATGACAGTTTTAGATATTAGGATAATCAGTTCCCAGGTTAGATAGATCTTTTTGGCTTAGCTGATATCTTCTGTACGCCCTTTAAAGCAGTTTCCATGTTTGCGTTCTACCACCTCAAGTAGGAAGAGTCATTCTTACGATTTTCGTCAAAGCATGAAGACCGAAGATATTTTATCATCTAAATTCTGCGTTCCAGTTTATGTCCCTTTAGCTTTGCAGACTGCCCTACCTTTGTACAGTATGAACCAAGGTTCATGACTATAGATATCGTTTATCATCAGTTCATCAGAACAGTATTATCTTATCATCAGTTCATCAAAACAGTATTAGTCAATTATTCTAATATTTATAATATATCCTTTCTTAGAGGTGGGTCATTTACCTTCACCTTCCAAGTATCTGCTTCCTACCCTCATGAGCCTCCGAAGGTCAAGTGCAAGACTAAGGTAAACCATCTATTACTCCTTCCAATCATTATGTGTTGACTATTGCTAATGTAGTAACTTTCAGGTTTACCATCCTAATATTGACCTAGAAGGAAATGTCTGCCTGAACATTCTGCGTGAAGACTGGAAGCCTGTCTTGAATATCAACACCATAATATATGGTTTAAACCTTCTTTTCTCAGTAAGTATCATATTAGATTGAATGTGCAACAGCTGATAGTTTGTTTTTTGTTTTTTCATGTACTTGGTAATAACTAACCATCTTGCTAATTTTGTCCGCAGCAACCTAATGATGAAGATCCCTTGAATCATGAAGCTGCTGCTGTCCTCCGAGACAACCCGCAGAAGTTCCAGAGAAATGTTCAAATGGCGATGTCGGGAGGTTATGTTGATAACACCCATTTCCCAAGGTGCAAGTAGTTCTCGCTAGGCGGTGCTCTGGTTCCTGCTTCTGCCCACCTACCCCCTTGAAGGCCGTTGCACAATCTGAACCATGTGGCATACCCAGGAAATGTATCACATTTGTGAGATGTGACTGTTATTGTGCTTGTTTGGTGGATGTACTGGAGTCATGTAAGTTGAAGCAAAACATGGTGATATTAAGCAGCAAAAACTCGCCTGTATCAAGCTGAAAAGTCAGCTGATGTTCCAATCGCAGCAACCGTAAGTCTAGCACTGGATTATCTTGATAAAATTCTATCTTGCTGCCACCGTGCATTATCTTGTTGTGGGCTAAAACGCCCCTCCGTTTCATATTAGATGACTTCCATTTGTTCAAAAGGGGATATATCTAAACTTATGTCTAAGATACATCCACTTTTGTATAAATGGAGGTTATCTAATTTGGAACGGATGGAGTAGCTCTGTATTATTGGGTAGTTGCAAACTTGAAATGTGCACTGCCTGGATGTGAAATCCATGCGCTGCAGAGGTTTTGTTTCAGACAAGTCCCTGCTTGAGATGAGACTCATCAAAATGTTCAGATATAAGCTGCATTGGGCGTACGCTGATGAATCATTAGTACTTAGTAGGACTCCAGGTGTATCTCTTGTACAGTACTTGTAGTGATAGTCTTTGGTTTCTGGGATAGTGCAGCGAAAATGCGAGCCAGAATTGTGGCAACTTGAGTCTAAGAGCATAGCAGTGACCTAAAAACTCGTGGAATCAAAAAATAACCGTCACTTTCGGTTTGCGCGATGAAAAGAGAGTCAGAGCAGCGACGTAAAACTTTTTGTAAACGCTTAAGAATTTCCCTCTCAAAACCGAAAGTGAAGGGTTTCTGTGACCGAACCGAGCGTGTCCCGTCCCGAAAAACTAGAAAGCAGTTGGCCGGAGGAAACGTACAGGATGCGCCGATAAACTTCTGCCATGGAACTCTTTGAATATGACCATCCTCCACCAAACTGACTATAGAGCGGCAGCAAAGCGAGCCGGCCCAAGAAACTCGGTACGCCGTAGGGTGCTTCGTGCCAGCTGCGAGCTGCCTCCAAGTCTGCTTCACGTCACGAGCCTCAACCGGATCGATCGATCGATGGTCATGGATGCTAGCAGCCTAGCACAGTGCCCGAGGCCGCGTTCGATCCAGTTGCAACAGCTAGGCAGCTAGCTACCCTCACTTCTGATTTTGGTGATTGGGGAGGCTACATACTTCACTCACTGTGACATTTCGGATTTAAGGAAAAGAATTCTGTTTTACAGTTTGTTTTTGAGTTTTTATTCCGCGCGGCGATTTTGGCCTGTAAACCACGCCAAATGGCGAGACGCTCTAAGCAAGTACGACAAGCCATAGTTGTGAGATTGAAACTGTAGGCTATTTTTTTTGCCAAGCTGTGATAACATGTGGCTTACCTACTGAACATGCATACTTCAGGTGTAGCATGTTACTCCGTATCTTAACTTCATCCAGTTGCAAAGCCAACATCTGGACCAATGGCTGTAAGTAACCAAACCCTAAGGTGTTAATCTGCATATCATTATCTAGATCTATGAGCATGTGTAGCTTTCTTGTGTAGCATGTGTTAGAGCATCTCTAATACACTTCCACTAGACGAGCAGGCGAGCTAAAAACGCTTCGGCCTGCCGGGTCGCTCCGCTCGGGCGACCCCGCAGGCGACCAAACACACGCCCTAGCAGGGCACGCCGGCGAGGCTCCCCTCGCCGCTGTCGCCGCCCTGCGCCAAAGGCAAGGGGTGGAGCATGTGGTGACTGCGGTTCCACGGCGGCGTCTCCTTCGAGCGGGGAGGCTGCGCTCTGGGCCGATGTTGGAGTCGTCGGGGCGGCAGAGCGACGGGCTCCGTGGCTGCGGCGGCTGGCGCGGCGGGGTGGTGCAGGGGCGAAGCGGCCTGCTGGCGGCGGCCGAGCTCGGCTGGATCTGAGCCCAGATCTGGCGGAGGCTTTGCGGGCCCAATCTGGGCCCGTACTGGGCTTCGCGGGCGATGGGCGGCCGTGCGCTGGTTGGAGCTGAGGCTGGCTCTGCAGCTCCGGTGACAGCCTTCCGTGCATGGCTTGCTTCTTGCCACTGTGGGGATGAGGTGCGGCTGGTGGACCAGGCTTCTGGTGGGGTGCGAGCAGCAGTGCCAAGCGAAGGCTTGCTCTTGCCATGGCTGGAGCCGGCAGCGACGGCGCCCGCGGGCGTCGTCTCCTTCATGAAGGCGTTGTCTTGGTACCATGCTTGCCTCCACCGTGTCCGTGCTCCGGGGGAAACCCTCGACTCGGGTATTCCCGGTCGGACGATGTTGACGGCTTGTCGTCATGTCCCTCCTGGGGGCATCGTTGATGGAGTCGGACTTGGCTGGAGGGACCAGTGAGGAGTAGGCGGTGGTGTCTTTGGTGGTGTTGGTGCTTTCTCCGTGGCCACGAGGCTCATGCTTCTACGGAGGGGCTAGAAGCTCTTCTCTGACGTCGGTTAACGGCTCGGGCTAGTGCCGGTGAAGGTTCCCGGGTGTCGACTTGGCTGCGTGATGCCCTTCGATCACGCTGTTGGCGGTTGTGTAACGCCTCGGCGACACATGGCCCTTCGTCCGGAGTGGACTCGGCAATGTGGTGCCTTTCGGCTGCTCCAACACCATCGTGGCTGATCTCAGCGGATTGAAGCTCTTCGTCTACGGCGGTGAAGTTTCTGGTGCACTGGCGTCCAACGGTAACCGGAAGATGAAGAGAGTTGAAGTCCTTCCTTGCGGGGTTGTTGCTTAGTGCCATGTTGTTCTTCTTCCTTGTTGTAAACAACTCTTGCTTTTCTTTCTTGTTTCTGTGTGTAACTCCCTGTAATCCAAACCGACATTTGTCCCGGATTCCTCTTAATATATTGAAACCGCGCTCACGGGTTTCCGTAAAAAAAACTCTAATAGCTGCCCTATTTTAGCCTCCGTGCCCTAAAAACCGTTTATAGGGCACGAGAAGGCAAAAAACAGCCTCCAACAGCTGCCCTATGTGGTGCCCTATTTTCGGTCGGAGCTGCCATATCATTTCCGAAACGACGCACGCGCGACCAACTGCCCCCTGAACCTTTCCGATTCCCCTCCTCCGCCGCCCGATTCGGCCGCCGACGGCCACTTCCGCGCCATGGACGGGGACGCCGCACCCTTCCCCGAGCACCGCACGCCGCCAGCGACTCTCCCCGCCCCATCTGCGCTCCCGGGAGCCGCCGCGAACGCACCCGCGGCTGTGGCGAACCCTAGGGTTCCGCCTCTTCGCCGGCCCGTCTTCGCCGCGCCCCGCACCGCCTCTGCCCCGGTCAATCCGACGCCGGCCGGTGCAGTGGAGCTCCCCGCGGCCAGAATTCGTCCACAGGCAGCCGCCAAACGAGCGCCGACGCCGGCGGCGCTCGCGGGAAAGAAGAAGAGGAAGACGACCGCCGCCCGCGGCTCGAAGCCACAATCGACCGCAACCGAGGCTGCTGCGGAGAACGAGCTTCCACCACCACCACCCGAGGAGCTCGATTTGCAGCCATCCCCGACCCGCACGTCGGCCGCCTCCAACGTGCTCGATGAAATTCCCGTGAGGTAATTTTGACCTCTTTTTTTCGCGTCCAATGTTGTGTGTCACTTGTTGCTTTTACAATTCGGTTACAAAACAATATAGGTTCGATGACGACGAGTACATGAATGCCATGGGTGTTGGGGCGCACTCCTTTGCCGCCTCCCACGAGGTTCCATCTCAAGAGTACGCCGAAGAGGAGGGGCTTGACAACGAGGACGAGGGGTTCGTGCCTAAAGGGGGAGCGGCAAACTACACCACCGTTGAAGACATCTTGATTTGTGATGCATTCAAGAAAGCGGGTATGGATGCTGGAGTGGGAGTGGAGCAACCCAAAGAGGCATATTGGTTGCGTATGTGGGAGTATTTCATTGCTTGAAACAAGAGTGGCATCGATAGGAACATGGGTTCCATTCGTCATCGATGGAATGTGATCAACGTCGATTGCCAAAAGTGGGCGGGATGCTTGGCGAATGTTGACCGGTTGAATCCGAGTGGCATCAACACGACCGACCGAGTGAGTTTTTTGTTGATTGTTTTTTGTCATTTTTTGTTCTATGTCATTTTTGCTCATTGCATCTATTGTCATTTGTAGAACAACATGGCGCAAAACATGTTCAAGGAGAGGGTCAAGACGGGGCCAAAGGGGACAACCAAGGACAAGAAGGGGAAATCATTCACCTTGCATCACGCATTTGCACAACTTGAGAATGATGAGAAGTGGAAGACCCGTGATATGCTCCAAGTGCCCAACAAGAAGAAGGGCAAGGAGCCAATCAAGGGGAATGATGCCGCCATTCTAGTTGGTGATGACGAAGAATCAAGTGACGAAGGAAAGAGAAGCCCAACCCCCACTCCATCCCAAAATCCAAGAGGCCCGATGGAAGAAAGTATACCAAGGACAAGAAGAACAATGGTGATGCGGACATAAAGGCATCATTCGATGCGATCATGAAGTCTCGCAAAGAGATGAACGAAGAGAGGAAGGCATTCAAGGTGAAGGAGCTGGAGGATCTCAAGGAGGCAAACGAGCGCAAGGCCACGGCCGGAGAGAGGAGAGCGGCGGCCGAGGAGGTGCGGGCGGAGGACGAGAGGCGCAAGGTTGTGATGGAGGAGAAGAAACTTGCTATTGAGGAGGCCAAGATTGAGATGGAGAATGAGCAAAAGCTCATGTTTATGGATACAAGCAAAATGGATGACAAACAACGCCAATATGTTGAGCTATGCCGTGATCAACTCTTGGCAAAGAAGCAAATGGCATACATGAGTGCACTCAAATCCAAGGGAGGAGGTGGCATGGGCTTCATGGGAGCAATGGGAGGTGACATTGGCATGGGAGGAGGTGGCATGGGCATGGGAGGAGGAGGATCCATGGGAGGAGGAGGAGCCAAGGGAGGTGACATGGGAGGTGGCTCGAGTAGTGGTGGCATGGCCGGCTACCTGGCACCTCTTACGGTGAGTGGTGGTGGCATGGCCGGCTACATGGCACCTCCTACGGTGAACGCAAGTGGTGGCATTGGAGAAGCAACCGTCGAGGAGGACAAGGGTGGTGATGCGCACAACACCGATGTTTGATGTTGTGTCGTATATCGTTTGTTTCATGTTTCATTTGCTTTGAACTATGTGATGAACTATGTCTCATTTTGTGAAACTATGCCATGAATTGTGCTAGGTTATGCTATGGATTGAACTAAATTCGCGTGTGCTATTTTTTCATGTTTGAAGATCATATTTGTGTGCATATATCTATTTAATTTTATCTCTCAAATATCGAATAGACATGTCATTTGGTTCGGCCGCGTTGCCCTAAAATAGGGCAACTGTTGGAGAAGAGCTGCCCTAAAATAGGGCATCTGGAAAAGTGTAAAACTGCTCCGTGCCCTAAAAACGCTAAAACAGGTGTCATATATGTGCAAAAACTAGATATAGGATAGGGCATCTATTAGAGATGCTCTTAGATCTTGTAGAACTTGCTCATGGTTGTCTAGTTTCTTGTGTAGCGTCTATTAGATCTTGTAGAACTTGCTCGTGGTTGTCTGCTTTCTTATGTAGCATCTGTTAGATCTTGTAAAATTTGGTCATGGTTTTGTGCTTTCTTGTGTAGCATGTGTTAGATCTTGTAGAACTTGTTTTGTTATTCATTGTTCAACATCTGTTAGATCTGGTAGAACTTGTTGCTGATAGCTTTTTTTTTTTTTTTTTTGAGGCTTAAGGCGGTCGATCTCGCCGTCCGATTAGATAGAATAGATGGTTATTTACAGCATTTTTGGTTAGGGAAAACTCCCTCTACATATGTGTAGTATATGATGTTGTAGTTTCTTGATGTTGCATGCGTGATCGATGTAGGATTCCATGGTCGACGACCTTAGTCGGGCTCTGGTCTCCATTGGTGACTCTCATATCCCTTCGTTCGTCGACAAATCACATCCTGAGATGAACTTTGTGCATCCAATAGGTAATGTGGTTGTGCTGGCCCTTGCGCAAGATGTTATGAGTGACGTTGCTATGTCCGTGAAAGCAAGGATCGCTAGGGCTTAGTCAGGGGTTAAGGGAACCACGAAATGGCTTCCATTCATGTCCACCTTTGTTCCTAACCATATGTATGCACCAATAAGGACTGGGGTTAGAACTGACAAGGGTTTCAAGGAGGTTTATCTCACAACCGTGGCCAAGGCTCAGTTTGTGCACCGTGGGACTGAGGCACTTCTACTCAAGTGTACAACCACCTGAGGAAGTGGAGGCTCAGGTGGCTCCAGGTTAGCAAACACCGTGACTTGAGCAGGGCACAATGGCGTGAGGATACATTCATCATCATCATTGAGGCTGACCACTACGAGGGGGCACATTATGGTTAGCACATAATTCTTGAACTTCTTAAACATTGATCATCACTTTCAGTCCCATCTAACAAATTATCATTCCATTTTTAGGATCACCCAAGGAAGCCGAGTTACTAAGCAAGCCCATTCAGAATTACACAAAGATGCAAACCATCTTCTCCTACGGTTTGGTCACCGACAAATTTCCCAAGGGCTTTGGGGATCGTCTCTGCGTAGCCGCTAATTTCAGCAAGACGTAGGAGTCCAAGAACGTCATCCTCGATGGTCCGGACAAGCTGATGATGCAGGGAGACGCCAGAGCTGGGGCTGCAGGGAAGAGGAAGAGGGGAGGCCTCGGTGACGACGAGATCCAGGCCTTCGTGAGCTTGACCGATGCTGTCAAGGAAGTCGCCCAAGCCATCAGGAAGAGCAAGCCAACTGACATGCACACTGACTCTACAAGGCTGTCATGGACGTCATCAGCTTCACTGAGGCACTCATGGTTGCTCTCGGCCACCTCGTTGACCACAAGGCACAAGGTGTCAACTTTGTTGGCATGGCTGAGCATCACAGGAGCCTCCGGCTCTGGACCTTCCGGTCCAAGTACTACTAATGGTGCGTGGTGCTGGTGGTGGCAACATGAAGACGGTGATGATGATGTTGTATATTCTGGGTTAGCTAGGGCTTGAAAACTTTTGGTATGACATGTATATTTTGAAGAGATGGTATTATACTAACCCCTCGTATGATGGTGAACTTGATGGTGGTGGTAGGATGACATCCACTTTTGATATAGTGGTACGTTAACACCATAGTGATATGATGAACTCATGATCCTCCTTTTGTGATGATCATGCATGGTGCTCTAGGCTTACGAATTGCTGTCGACTTATGATGAATTCATGTGTCTTTGATTAACCTCTGATCTTTGTGTGTTCGTAGATGAACTGATATGTGGTGTACGAAGGGAGCCATCCAAGAGTGTACAACTCGTGGAGAACCTACCAATAACAAGTCTCCAGCTTCTCCAGCAACAACTAAAAAGGGTTTGAAACTTTGGATGAAGCACTTGAGAACCAGTCCAACTTTCTAAATCAGGAGAACACCATGGTAGCCCATGAGGTGGAGCCGATTTGATGGTGGCCGACGAGGTGGTAGCCCAGATGGCTAATCAAGTCTAGCCTAGTAGGATCAAAGACATAATCCCAGTCCTATTTGTGGTGATTGTGAAGCTCCTATTATTCTAGATAGCAGTGTATGATCGGACGTTGTAATGTGGCAAAGATTGGTAAGCTCACCACATTTGAAGTTAGGTAACCATAGCAGGCCTCTGCTGGCAACCAAACACGATGCCCTTACTGCTGCCAAGCCCAAAACTAAGGTTTGCAGCATACCAAACAAAATGGAAAAATGGGGGTTGGTAGCCCAGCCCATACAGGCAAAGCCTGTACAGGCTATCAACAACATACACAACATGGCTCCGAGGGTGGCTCGGCCAGACTGCCCCCCAGTGAGATGATGCTAGCTACTAAACGCACCCTAAACTTAGAGAAACTAACAACATGCTAAAAGATGTTGGGACATCGTAACAAGACATGTGAATATACATAGAGAAAAAACCAATACATCCATTTTAGCGCCTATTTCTGGATGCTAGGGATGTGAATGATCTTAGCTAATTCAGACTAGTGTACAAATTACTATTCATCTCTAGAATGTGAATCAAAGTCATTGATGCTACGGAAGTGTTCATGTCTATTTCATGAGAAAACCTTACGCTTTCAGCCTGTGCACAGAAAACCTGGCACAGACCGGGGGATTTCGTTGGAACTTTCAGAACTTCAGCACGACAAGCAGTGAGACAAAGTCCTATGGATAGACAAGTAGCCCTGACTGAATACCTGATCATGATGGCTAACCAAGAAGGTCAAAGTTCTGATGGCTGCAGTGAGGCTAGTCAACAAACGATGCTACATTACATCATCAGAGTATGATAAGTAGCTCAACGACAAGCCCAAGCAAGGCATAATATATTGGTTGACGACTTGATGCAAATTTAAGCAAGGATGGCAGCACAAGATCTTGGATCTATCGCTGGCTACGCCTACCATACTCAGCTGTCACTCCACTGCCAGCATCTTCTCCAGCTGTGGGAACACTTGAAAAATCAGGACTGAGAGTGACGGATAGCAGACAAGTCTTCACGTAAACGTCAAGCTGCATCACGAGGTTGACGCCTCCGGCTGGAATGGGGGATCGGCGAGCGAGACGTGCATCCGACAGATAAGAAGCACTGACTAAACTACGGCGAGGACTGAAGAGTGTGCATGCGTTCTGACTTGGAAAATGTCAAAGCCCGAACGAACTGGCCATGATTATCGCGCCAGCATTGACTGCAAATCCACAAGTTAGATAATTTTAGAATTGTTGTTCAGAGTTCAGATAACATATAGTAATACTAGTACGCATTATAGCTGAACAGAGATCATACACGGCTACCTGCATGTTTTGATATACACATAAACTTGCAAAGCTTTTGCCCCACCTTTCTAAACTTGCATGTTTTTTGCATTAAAAGTTCATTCATATGTGCCACCAATTACACCTTCGGACGGATTGATCCAACAAATCCTAATTGAACTCACAAGAACACGAAATCACACAAGTAGCTACTAGCAACATTACTCAACCCAACACCTTCTTCTGCCATTGCCAAGCAGTAGCAATAAGTTCACCAAACTACCCATAAGAACATGATCAGGCAAGGCCCATGCACGCACCAATTGAAATCTTATTGAAACACGTGTGCACCATCTTCATCGATCAGCTACATCCATGACAGGGGACAAGAAAGTCTAATCAAGCTTCTGATTCTGATGAGACGATGGGCTTGACAGCACCGGCGGCCGCCGCCGCCATTTCCTGCCTCTGGTGGTGGCCCTGGTACTTGGGGTCCTTGGTGACGATCCGCTTCCAGTACCAGTGCTTGTCGAAGAGCAGCCATATCTCCTCGATGGGCACCTGCTTCGTCTCCGGCAGGAGGAGGATGACGAAGATGGACATGATGACGATGAGCGACGCGAAGAGCACGAACACTCCCCACCGGAGGTGGCACATCGCCGCCAGGAAGCACTGCGCCACGGCTGCCGTCCAGAACAGGTTCACGCACACAACCACGCTCTGCCCCGCCGACCGCATCTCCAGCGGGAACAGCTCGCTCGGCACCAGCCACCCCAGCGGCCCCCACGACCAGCCGTACGCCACCACGAACATGCAGATGGCCACCACCAGCACCGTGCCCACGCCCTTGGACAGCTCCTCCCCGTGCCCGAACTTGAGCGCCAGGATCGACGCCACCACCACCATCGACAGGATCATCTGGATCCCGGCCTCGATGAAGAGGAACCGGCGCCCGAGGCGGTCGACCACGACCATGGAGATCAGTGCCCCGACGACGAGCATTGAGCCGGTGATGATGGAGGAGTAGAGCGACGCCGAGGAGCCGAAGCCGAGACTCTGGAAGATGACCGGGGAGTAGAAGAGGATGGAGTTCATGCCAGACAGCTGCTGGAACGCCGGGATCCCGAGCGCGCCGATGATGAGCTGAGGCCGGTTCCGCACGGCCAGCAGGTTCCGGAACGTGCCCTTCACTGCCCGCGCCGCCTCGCTCGCCTCCTTGAGGTCCTCGAACTCGGCGTCCACCTTGTGCGTCCCGCGCACCTTCTCCAGCACGCGCCGCGCCTCCTCGAGGTGGCCACGCTCCACGAGGCTGTTGGGGGTCTCGGGAAGGAACAGCGCGCCGACGAAGATGGCGGTGGCGGGGCCCATGGCGAGGCCGAGCGAGAGGCGCCACCCCCACGGGTGGATCCGGTCGGTGAAGTAGTTGATCACGTCGGCGACGAGGATGCCGAGGCAGGTGGTGAGCTGGAACAGCTGGTTCACGGCCCCCCGGATCTTGTAGGGCGCGATCTCGGACAGGTACAGCGGCACGGCCTGGTTACCGAACCCGATGCCGATGCCGAGGAGGACGCGGCCGACGATGAGCATGGCCAGGTTCATGGCAGCCGCGTTCATGGCGCCGCCCAGGAAGAAGCTGACGGCGCCCACCATGATGCTGGCGCGCCGGCCGTGGCGCTTGGTCACGAAGGAGGCGCCGAAGGTGGAGACCAGGCCGGCGAAGTAGAGCGACGACGTGAAGAGCGTCAGCACCTGGTTGTCGTACTTGCAGTAGTCCGTCTCGCGCAGGTGCGCGTGCTTCCGTTTGTACACGTCCGGGAAGAACTTGATCAGGAAGTCGTCCATGGATGTCACACCACCTGCATGGAATGGATCATCGTCATCATCCACGATTAAGCACCTAATACTCTTGTTCTCATGTCAAGTAGTAAACTGTGTGTGATCAAGAATTGTACATTTCTCTTCAGTTAAGAAATGATCCACAAGGTTTGAGACATTTTGTAAGGATTTGAATCTTGCAAATATAAATCTTTTATAAGTTACCCAAGGTTAGTGTGTGAGTGTTGAATTCTGGTGCTGTGGGATGCTAGGTCCGAGTGATCTAACTGTCAGTTAGTTATCAGGTTATTTGACTGGTTCAGATCGAAGAAAGTTTTCAGATCTCTATCCCCAATTCCAAATCAAGTTTAACAACTTGTTACATTATCCTCGTATGGAAAATGCATTTTTTTATCGTGTTAACTGAAGAACAGGAAAAATAATTAAACCATATATCAGACTTTTTTCCCCCATCCTGTCTTATTCTACAGCAAATTTTTGGGTTTCTTCAGTGTTACTCTGAAACCACCAGTCATCCGTGAAATTGGATTGGTTAGTAATAGTAACTTACTATCATCATGCACTCCATCTTTTATGTGGTTTGGTTTAGACACGTTTGTCTTTTCGTATTCGCTTTCTGTACATATCGGTACGATATGTCTTCTGAAATTGAGCGGACAGTAGAGTGATAATGCTACCACTAATTTATAGTCTCCGAAGACAGCGAAGCAAACATGATAGTCCTTTGGGAAATAACAGACATGCGAAATTATTTCCTTCCAAAAATAGATTTACTCCTACTCTAGGATGGAGACAGCGTAATGACCATTATGATTTCCTTTACTCCTTTGGCGTAGACAATGCGTTCCTTTTTATATGAAAGCACTAACTATGATTGAGACCTTCAATAACTTTGATGAGAATACACCACCTAGGACATGTAAGACAGATTTGCAAATTGTTTAAGAAATCCATGGGATTCATTGTTCAACACCCAGTTAGGGACGATTTCGTTTGGTTGGCAGAAAGGATTCAAAGACAATACATGTTCCGAGACCAGAATCTCACACCAAAAACACAATCATACTCTTTTAAGCAGATATGATGGTTTGTCGGCGCGAAGATGCCGAATACAAGTTCATTTTTAAAATCAGTCGCAAGAAGAAATAACAAGACGAAGATGAGGGTAAACAAGAAAGAAAGAAGAATGGGTACGGGTAGGGGAGTCGAGTGTACTCACTGGAGACCCCGAGGTCGTAGCCGAAGAGGGATCCACCGAAGGAGCCGACGATGCATGCGAGGATGAAGTAGCCCGTGATCCTGCCCTCGTACTGCTCCGCCCTCCCGGAGACGGCATCGCCGCCGGCGAAGCCCCCGGCCATCCCTTCTCGTGAATCAAAGAAGGAAGCCAAGAACCTCACCAACTGTCTTCCTGTTCACACGCTCCTACCTCTTGGCTGGAAGAGACAGAACAGGGCAAGCAGAGAGAGAGACAAAGAGACTGAAGGAGTCAACACACGGCAGTCAAGAAACGGCCAAATTATAATGGAGAAACACGAAGAGAGACAGGGAGGGCGCAATTGTTGAAGAAAGATACCTCTCCTTTTGTGCCTGCCTCAAGAAGAGAAGAGTATTCAAATCCGGAGCAAGTGGCCGGGGATTAAACAACGAGAGAGACAGAGCACGTCTTGCGCCGCTCCAAGAAGCGCTTGGTCGAGCTGGTCGTGGGGGTGGAACGGCGTGGGAGAACGAGGGGATCGAGCTCGAGTTCGTTGGCGGGAGTGGTTTTTATGGGGGGTTTGCGGATGGGCAGCCGGGTCGCGTGCTGCGACTGAGACCCGCAGGAGTGAAACTAGAATTACGCGAGGTTGGTTACCGCCCGGATATGGCTGCGGCACTGGAGTAGATTTGCTTATCCGATCGTCAGCCTGCGAGACAGTCAAATGATGAGAAAGTGATTATTTGGGATTTCGGCGTTGAAGTTAAATATGTTTTCCTCTAGTTGAAGCGATCAATGGACGGGGACATGCACAGGGGATGGTCGACTACTGCGGCGTCACGCGAGAACTGTGAAGTGGACAGCCCCCGGTAATGACGCTGATTTAGAGCATTTCCATTTGTGGCGTCCAAACGGGCAGTCTGGACGGGTTATTTGTACGTCATCCGGACGGCATGTTGTATTTGGGCGTCATCGTTCCACACTCGCGGTGCCTAATGATTTTTATAAAATATAAATTTGACGGATTTCGTTCAAAATTTTGAATAATTTACATATTTGAATGAAATTTAACGAAGGATGTGGCGGTGACGGCCTGCGCGATGGCGGCATCGTCGTGCTCGCCTGCGCCGCGATCAACTCGGCCATGAGCGGCGACATCCCCCGCTCCGCCTTCACCTTCATCAGCTCCGGCTTCGGAGACGTCATGTAGGAGCGGGAGGAGGAGACCCCAGAGAGCGTGACGACAAAGAAGCCGTGCGGGAGGAGGACGACGCCCGAGACCGCGGTGCTCAGACCGCCGACGGAGGAGTCACCGCCGGCGTCTGGAGCAGCGATCCACCGTTGCGGATGTGCTCTATGACGGAGTCGAGCGTGCGCCCGGGCACACCCCAGAACGCGTCGCGCCCGGCGGCATTCTTGTCCCGCGGCGACGCTCCGGGGCCATCCCATCATGTCATCTCCTCACCGAACAGACGCCGAAACTCCTGCTCATAGCGCCCATAGCTCTCCGGTGAGTTAGGATCCCACAGCGGGTCCTGACGCTGCTCCGCCGTGAGCTCGCGGTAGTAGTGGGCGACGACGTCTTGGACGAACTCCCGGCTTGACCGATCCAGCGGTTTGGGCACCAGGATGCCTCCCACTGAGATCGCCCAGTGTCCCGGGATGCGCACGTCGGGCGGCACCGGATAGCCGTTATCCCTGAGCGCCGCCGCCTGCTCTTTGAGGAAGGTGCGCGGCCCAAAGCCGTTCGCCGTCACGCGGTGCGTCTTCCAGACATCTCGTGCGGCCGGTGCAGTTGGTGCTGCTGCGGGTAGTGGGTGTGCGGCTGCCAGAGCGAGGTATGAGAGGACCCGGGCGACGAGACCTTTTTATTGTGCCCTGAGGGCGGTGGCACTAACGCTGCTGCCATCGAAAAGGCGCGCCGCATTGATGCTGCCGCCGATCAGTAGGAGGCGACGTGACGGCTCAGTGGCGTCGGGCGCATAGTGGTGCTGCGATGCTGGGAAATCGACTCGCGAAACGAAGGCGGGAAGAGGGTGGCAGTAAACGGTGGCGTCTCTTCGCGTCCCAGTGACAGGCGTGGCCCGCGCATATCAGATCCCGACGTGGCGTCTTGCTTCGTTTTGTCCGACGCAACCCATCGTCTCCCCACACGCAGGGCGTGGGCTGGGCGTGCCGGACAAAGAGTTGGGCCGTGCCGGACAGAATTCGATTTTGGACGCTGCGAGTGGGAACGAAAAATGTGTCCGACACGCCCCAAAGGCCTTTGGGCGGCCGTTAGGGCGCCGCGAGTGGAGATATTCTAGACGATCCCTCACAACCAACAACATATGCACTCGACAAAAATGCCTCACCGAGTCGCCTGAAAAAATCCTAGCCCCCTCCTGTATCTCCTAGCCGATGATTGACGACCCTGATGTCTACGTACGCTTCTATTCTCGTAGACAGTGTTGGGCCTCCAAGAGCAGAGGTTTGTAGGACAGCAGCAAGTTTCCCTTAAGTGAATCACCCAAAGTTTATCGAACTCAGGGAGGTAGAGGTCAAAGATAACCCTCTCAAGTAACCCTGCAATTAAGATACAAGAAGTCTCTTGGGTCCCCAACACACCCAATACACTTGTCAGATGTATAGGTGCACTAGTTCGACGAAGAGATAGTGAAATACAAATAATATGGATGATTATAAGTAGTAATTGCAATCTGGAAAAAAATGACAGCAAACAAACATGTAGCAGAACTTGTTGGAAACGGTGTTTCAATGCTTAGAAACAAGGCCCAGGGATCATATTTTCACTAGTGGACACACTCAACAATGACCTCATAGTTGAATAATAAATACTACTCTTAAACACTCTCTTGTTGGATGATAAACACCATTCATTGCGTAGGGCTATAGCAGCACCCTCAAAGTATGAGTAAACACACACCACAACGTCATAAAGGAATCACACACGGTGCACACACTGTCACCTTTATAACCGTGAATAACCCCGGAGTTCATACTAAAGTAACCTCTAGAGTGCATAATAGATAAAGAGTAACATCACATATTCAACTAGATTACAAAGCTCATGATCACATAAAGATCACACCATGGGAGAGAGAGATAAACCACATAGTTACCGGTAGGGCCCGCAGCCCCGGGGGAGAACTACTCACTCCTCATCGTAGGAGTCAGCAACGGCGATGGAGACGGCGATGGAGTTGATGGAGATGGCTCCAGGGGCAATTCCCCGTCCCGGCAGGGTGCCGAAACAGAGACTTCTGTCCCCCGAATTAGGGTTTTTGGTGGCGGCGGCGCAGCGGAACTCTTCTCTGGAAAAGGACTCCGTCGGTAGGGTTATTTTGTCGGGGGGTATATGTAGGCGAAAGGGCGAAGGCGGCGGGGCCTTGAGGGCCCCACACCCCGTGCTCGCGCGGCCAGGGGGGCACCCGCGCCACGAGGGGGTGTGGGCCCCTCGGGGTCCTCCTCCGTGTCCTCTTCGGTGTTCTGGAACCTCCTAGGAAAAATAAGCACTTTGACGTTTCGTTGGTCCAATTCCGAGAATATTTCCTTAACAACTTTTCTGAAACAAAAAACAGCAGAAAACAGGCAACTGGCACTATGGCATCTTGTTAATAGGTTAGTCCCAGAAAATGCATAAAATGATATAAAAGTGTATATAAAACATGTAACAAGTGGCATAATATAAGCATGGAACATAAGAAATTATAGATACGTTTGAGACGTATCAAGCATCTCCAAGCTTAGTTCTACTCGTCCCGAGTAGGTAAAACGAATACAAGAATAATTTCTGAAGTGACATGCTTCACACAATCTTGATCATATAATAATGTAAGGCTCATGTTATGAATGAAGTGGTTCAAAGCAATGGTTTATAGTTTGCTAACAAATAGACAAGGAGTAAACAACTACATCATATAAGAAAAAACTTTTCATGGATAGTACTTTCAAACAAGCATCAAAATGATTCACATGAAAGTTAACTCATAAAGCAATAGTCTCTAAGTAAAATAGCATTGAATCAACACAAAGGAAGATATAAGTTTAAGCATTGGCTTTCAACTTGTAACATGTATATCATATAGATAGTTGTCAACACAAAGGAATATAACAAGTGCAATAAGTAAGCATATACGAATTGTTGCACACAGTTGACACAAGTGTTTGCTTATAAGACAGAAAGAAGTAGGTAAACTGACTCAACATAAAGTAAAAGAAAGGCCCTTCGCAGAGGGAAGCAGGGATACAAACATGTGCTAGAGCTTTTTAGTTTTTATAGGTTTTTGAAATCATATAGAGAGCATAAAATTAAGTTTTGAGAAGTGTTTGTTGTTGTCAACGAATGGTAATGGGCACTCTACCCTCCTTGTCAACCAAACTTTCAAGAGCGGCTCCCATGAAGGACGTTATTTCTACCAGCAAGTTAGATCATGCCTCTTATCTCTTTTGTTTACACATATAGTTAAAAACTGTTGTCATTGCTTGACTGATTAGATCAGGGCAAAAATGTGAAGAGATTGCAGCGGTTAAAGTTGTAATTAATTGGGACTGGGCACCCCATTTGCCAGCTCTTTTTGCAAAGTTAATTTATAAGCAGATGTATATGCCACTAGTCCGGTTGTGAAAGTCTGTCTAAACGCAAATGACAAGGTTGATATCCGTAACACCACATACTTCCTCATGAGCTAATAAACATTGTCACAAATAAGAGATAGTAGGTTTTGAATAATAAAAGGTAGCACACGAAGTATTTGCTTGGAATGGCAGGAAATACCATGTAGTAGGTAGGTATGGTGGACACAAATGGCATGGGTTTTGGCTCAAGGTTTTGGATGCACGAGAAGCATTCCCTCTCAGTACAAGGTTTTGGCTATCAAGGTTATTTAAAGCAAACACAAGTATAAACTATGACAACAAGACGTATATAAAAACATATTGCAAGTATTATAAAACTCTACATTGTCTTCCTTGTTGTTCAAACACCTTTAGCAGAAAATATCTAGACCTTAGAGATACCAAACATGCAAACCAAATTTCAACAAGCTTTACAGTAGTTCTTCATTAATAGGTTTTAACTACATGATGTAAAAGCTTAAACATGATCTACTTGAGAGCTTAAAACAATTGCCAAGCACCACAACATACAAGATAACAATCCATAAGAGTATGTATATCTTTTTCATTATACCATCTTCCACATGTAGCATTTTCTGTTTTCCAACCAAACACCAATCAACTTATTTAAAGGATAAACTCTCCAAGTATTTAACAATGAGATATGAGAGTGTAACATAAGAAAAACTAACAGCTCTAACAAGAGATGCATGAAAAACAAGAGCTAATAGTATTGAAATAACATAGAAGAATACTCAAGAAATATAAATGAAGAATACGAGTATTCATAAAAAAAAGCGGAGCGTGTCTCTCTCACACAAAGGAATGCTAGGATCCATTTTATTCAGAGAATGAAAATAACAAAAACAAAAACAAACAGACGCTTCAAGTAAAGCACATAAGATGTGTCGGAATGAAAATATAGTTTCACTAGAGATGACCTGATAGTTTGTTGATGAAGAAGGGGATGCCTCCCAAGCTTTGACGCTTGAGTCTTCTTGAAATATGCTTGGGTGACCCACGGGGGCATCCCCAAGCTTTGGTTCTTTCATCTTCTTGATCACATCACATCATCCTTCTCTCTTGATCCTTGAAAACTTACTCCACACCAAACTCAAAGTAAACTTCATTAGAGGGTTAGTGCATAATCAAAAATTATTATATTCTGCATGAACACAATTGCTCCCAATGCTACTGAATATTAGCTACAGCCATTGATACTTTATGTAACAAAAAGATCCATTCAAAATAGTAAAAGAGGCATTGCAAAATAAATGGCAGAATCTGTCAAAAACAGAACAGTCCGTAAATACGAATTTTTTCGGGGCACTTAACTTGCTCAAATTAGAAAATTCAAAACTAATAAAAGTTGCATACATATCTGAGGATCACGCACAAAAAATCACAGGTCCATCCGATTTTTCTGTAAAGAGTTATGAATTTAACGGTGGACAGCAGAAAACTGTTTCAGCACAGCAATCCAAATCTATCATTAACTTTCTACTAGAGGCTTAACTTGACACAACAATATAATAAAGTAAAGATACAAAGAAATTTCTACAGAGGTAGGCATCTTCCTTGATTCAATAAAATAAAATAACAGAAATAAAAAAGTGGGTTGTCTCCCATAAGCGCTTTTCTTTAATGCCTTTTAGCTAGGCAAGGAGATTTTTATGATGCTCTCATAAAAATGAGAGTTGAAAAACGAAGGAGAGCATCAAGAGGTAAACATCAAACACATTTAAGTCTAACCCACTTCCTATGCAAAGGAATCTTGTAATAGGATAAATTATTGAAACATAAAGCAACTATCATACAAAGATGAAACAAATAAAACTTCAAAGCTTCCAACATAAAGAGAGGTGTTTTAGTAACTTGAAAACTTTTACAACCATATTTTTCTCTCTCATAATAACTTTCAGTAGCATCATTGATAAAATCCACAATATAACCATCACATGAAACATTCTTATCATGATCCATATGCATAAAAGTATCATTATTTCCCTCATAAGAAAAGTTCTTCTCATTAATAGCAACGGGAGCAGGATCATCATAACGAACTTGAACATGATAGACAAGTTGTGTATTGAAAGTATTGGTTTGAGTAATTCCTCTATAACTATGACAAGTTTCAAAAGGATAATTGTAATAGTAACCTATGTCATAGTATTCTTTATAATTATCAAAGACTGGAGGCATACTATCATCATAAGCAATAGTTATCCTCCAAAGTGTGTTTATTTGTAAACATATCATCATTTTTACTAGAAGGAGAGGTCTCAAATATATAATCATTAGTAGCAAAAGGATTTTCAAACACCTCATCCCCGAGCTCAGAACTTTCTATATCATCATGGGAAGGAACATGGATAGTACTAATAGTGTAGCAATTATTAACATCATCATTTTCAAAATTAGTGTCCCAGAGATTTTCAATATCAAAAGAAGTGTGCTTTTCCCAATCATGATCACTAATATAAATAACAGGCATAGGTTCATCATCAAGTTCAGAATCATCAAATTCAGAATTATAAGTATCAATTGTAACAGGAGCAACAAGTTTGGGAGAAGATACCGTTTCCTCTCTCCTTTTACTCCTCTTCTTCTTCTTCCTCTTCCCCTTTTTCTTCTTCTTTTACTCTTTAGGAGGCAGAGGCTTGAAAGGAAGCTTCTCCACATAACCTGGTTCAGTATTAGGGACAATGGAAGAAACTTGGGGGAATTCCTCTCTTTCATTAATAAGCTCAAAACACACATTAGTCCTGTCATACTTTGGTAAAGCCTCATCCTTTATAATATTTTGTATGTAGGTGTTAGCATGGCAATCATTAACACAATAGACATAACATCCATGTAACAAATCATTCATACCAATATCACTCATATTTAACAAAGAAGTTTTTCTTGATAACTCTTCACACCCCAAAAATAATGTAAGTTCGTCATGTTGATTAGGAGTGATCATGTTATCACAAAAGTCTCCTACAATATCCTTATTAGAACCTGAGCATTGAAATTCGAAATGACCTTATTCATAGCAAAGTTCACAAATAAAAGGATAGGTGGCACAAACTTTTTCACCAAGATCCCTTAGAATGTTATACCAAGTTCTAGTATTTTCATTCCTATGATGGATACAATATTCATCTTCGATTTGATTAATTCCACAAGGTCTATGTATTCCACAAAAATTAACATGCTTATAAGAAATAGTATTTTCAGAAGTTTGAGCATGTTTATTGCAATCATTAACAATAATTTCATTTTCCATGCAAGTGTCTTTGAAAGGTTAATGATACACGTCCCAATTTTATTTAGAAACATTAATATGAGAAGCAAAGGTTCTAAAATAATCAACAATAATATGAGAATCAAGACCATATTTAGCACTAAGCTCTTGAAAACCAGCAGTTTCAACGAAAGACTTAATGCAATCATATTCATAGTTTATACCTGATTCTTTACCTTTGTCATTCTCCCAATCTTCAGCATTGTTTCGAATTGTTTCAAGAAGATCCCATCTAGATTCAACCTTCTTACTTGTGAAAGAGCCCTCCGAACAGGCATCTAGATAATCCTTACAATGTCCTGAAAGTCTTGCATAAAAATTATTAACAATTATTTTATCAGGAAGCTCGTGGTTAGGACATTTGAGTATTAATGTTTTCAGCCTTCCCCAGGCTTGAGCAATGCTTTCTCCTTCGTGAGGCCAGAAATTATATATAGAATTCCGATCTTGGTGAATCTTACTTGGAGGATAAAATTTAGAATAAAAGAGAGATACAATTTCCTCCCATCCAAGAGAGTGCCTATTCTTCAACAATTTATACCAATGCGCAACTCTTCCACCAAGTGAGATAGAAAATAATTTCTTCTTAACTTTGTCCATTGAAATACCTGCACACTTGAACAACTCGCATAATTCATGTAAGAATAGCAAATGATCACCAGGATGGACAGTTCCATCCCCTACATAGCGGTTATCCATAACACGATCAATAATTTTCATAGGTATTTTAAATGTCACTATTTCTTCAGGTGGCTTTAGAATATCACAAGCATCATTAGAATTATCACATATTGGAGGCAAAGCATTATCAAGACAAAATAATTCCTCCAAAGCTGAGGAGCAAAAAATATTATTTTTATTTAAACTAGCTTCCCCAAGCTTAGGCTTTTCCATAGCCTTAGTAATAATGGTGTCCAAAGAATTTATACTAATAACATTACTACCATTATTATGCAAACAAACTTCCATAGGTTTTTAATTTTCTCATCAAAAGTATCATGTCCTAATGCAATATAAATTTCATAAAGATCTCTAATTTTTTTGTTGTTTTCCATTTAGCCTAACTAGTGAAAATAAAAACAAGAAACAAAAATTAATAACTGCAGGATCTAAAGGAGATACCTTCAAGCACTCACCTCCCCGGCAACGGCGGCAGAAAATAGCTTGATGTCTACGCACGCTTCTATTCTCGTAGACAGTATTGGGCCTCCAAGAGCAGAGGTTTGTATGACAGCAGCAAGTTTCCCTTAAGTGAATCACCCAACGTTTATCGAACTCAGGGAGGTAGAGGTCAAAGATAACCCTCTCAAGTAACCCTGCAATTAAGATACAATAAGTCTCTTGTGTCCCCAACACACCCAATACACTTGTCAGATGTATAGGTGCACTAGTTCGGCGAAGAGATAGTGAAATACAAGTAATATGGATGATTATAAGTAGTAATTGCAATCTGAAATAAAAATGGCAGCAAGCAAACATGTATCAGAACTTATTGGAAACGGTGTTTCAATGCTTAGAAACAAGGCCTAGGGATCATATTTTCACTAGTGGACACCCTCAACAATGACCTCATAGTTGAATAATAAATACTACTCTTAAACACTCTCTTGTTGGATGATAAACACTATTCATTGCGTAGGGCTATAGCAGCACCCTCAAAGTATGAGTAAACACACACCACAACGTCATAAAGGAATCACACATGGTGCACACACTATCACCTTTACAACCGTGAATAACCCCGGAGTTCATATTAAAGTAACCTCTAGAGTGCATAATAGATAAAGAGTAACATCACATATTCAACTAGATTATAAAGCTCATGATCACATAAAGATCACACCATGGGAGAGAGAGATAAACCACATAGCTACCGGTAGAGCCCGCAGCCCCGGGGGAGAACTACTCACTCCTCATCGTAGGAGTCAGCAACGGCGATGGAGACGGTGATGGAGTTGATGGAGATGGCTCCGGGGGCAATTCCCCGTCCCGGCAGGGTGCCGAAACAGAGACTTCTGTCCCCCGAATTAGGGTTTTTGGTGGCGGCGGCACAGCGGAACTCTTCTCTGGAAAAGGACTCCGTCGGTAGGGTTATTTTCTCGGGGGGTATATGTTGGCAAAAGGGCGAAGGCGGCGGGGCCTCGAGGGCCCCACACCCCGTGCTCGCACGGCCAGGGAGGCACCCGCGCCACGAGGGGGTGTGGGCCCCTCAGGGTCCTCCTCCGTGTCCTCTTCGGTGTTCTGGAACCTTCTGGGAAAAATAAGCAATTTGACGTTTCGTTTGTCCAATTCCGAGTATATTTTCTTAACAACTTTTCTGAAACCAAAAACAACAGAAAACAGGCAACTGGCACTATGGCATCTTGTTGATAGGTTAGTCACAGAAAATGAATAAAATAATATAAAAGTGTATATAAAACATGTAACAAGTGACATAATATAAGCATGGAACATAAGAAATTATAGATACGTTTGAGACGTATCAGACCCCATCTTCTTTGTTTACCGATCAAGCGGTAGGAGAGGGTGGGGACTTTGTACCTGCGCTTGGTGTTACGATTTGGTGGTGTCACGGTGATGCTTTTTAGACAACGGTGTGTCATCGCTACGTTAATTAATGATACCCAGCTTTAACCCATCTCGACGGCTTAGTTAACGTTGTCGAGAGGTTAGTGGTTCGTGTGGCTAGACTTATGCTTCGTCTTTATGGTTTAGCTCTGGTCACTGACAAGTTGATTTTGTCGGCGGTATTTTCTTCATGTGTGCAAATTGTTCTGACCAGCGGGCGTACACGGGTTGAGTCGCCAACTCCCATCGATGAATCTATGCCGATCATGAAGGTAGACCGGGGCGCACCCTACGTCGATTCAGCTTTTCCCCAGACCCTGTTGTATGCGGCGAGTGGCTATCCATGTATAAATATGTGTGGACGACTCAGTTATCGCCGCGTCCATTTTTGTTCTCTTCTCCGGTGATGCAGAAGGTTTTGCTGATTGATTTGAATGTTGTTCTAAGTTTACTCGAGATATTTTTCATGTACTTGTGAAAAAAAACTGTTCAAAATGTGGATGCTTTGTAATTTGTTTTGTAGTTGTTGGGCATGCCTAGAGCTCAGGTGACCAGAGATTTACTTAAATCTCATTCACCTGATACCATGTCATAATCTGAGTTACAACCCACTTACAAATTACATGTCACACGAGTCATAATGTAAATCTAATAATTAGTGAGTTGTAACTGTGTAAATGAAAATAGTTGCAACCCACTTAAAACTCAACTATCTCAGTTACAACCCATTTACAAATTACATGTCACACGAGTCATAATGTAAATCTAATAATTAGTGAGTTGTAACTGTGTAAATGAAAATAGTTGCAACCCACTTAGAACTCAACAATCTCACTCACTTGCCACTAACAAATTACACGAATCTCGATTCAAATCTACTGGATAGTGAGTTGCAACCCATGTGTGACTATGAAAATCTCAATTACAACTTACCGGTAAATTCAGAAATCGCACGAATCGTGATGTAAATTTAATGGATAGAAGACTGAGATTTAGTTAAATCTCAGACGTATGAGAACTAGCAAACCCCTTGAGACGAGATTGGTCAAATCATGATAGATTTCGGGCTAAACACTGGAAAAATAGGCAAAAGCAATTCAATCCAACATTAGGAGATCAAATAACAAGTTATATTGTGGACAATACCAATAATTTGTTCACGATTGTTCCTAGCCTACTTGGTCTAGTATAAACCTAAATTGGACTTTATTTTTGTGATAAGATTTCTTAAGCCTGTGCCAAAGATACAACAATATTCAGAGGTTGGACTAGTTGGCTGTCTAGTCGAACGGTTTTCCCTTAAAAACTGAAATAACATAAGTCGTTGCCTGGCTTACATGAATTTTGATGCACATAAATTGACAAAAAAGAGGTTCGGTGTTGCTATTTTTGTATAGACTTGTTAACATAAACTCAAGGTCCAATACATCCCAGAGGGTGTGCAAGCTTAAATCGCGCGATTAACGAAATAAAGTACGACTTCAGCGCCATATAAGAGCCCGGCCGACTTCATGTTATACACATTACAATTTCTCATTCTAACCCGGCAAATATCTGGATGGGCAGGAAGTTGTGTTTTGGCGACTCTCAATGCCTTTGCATGTACTGATGTACAAGGCCGTGATCATACCCTGCAAAGAATTGGCCGAAGGAGCAAAGACATGGCGCAAGTGATTACCATTTTTTGGGCAAGCTCACACCTCAGCCAAATCGCGCTGGTATCAAATATGGTGCAAAGTAATAACATATTCTCGATGCCTCCTAAGCTTAACATCAAGGGTTGTGATACTGTCGAAATAGTGGATTTCTTGGTTTCATGTAACTCTACTCCTAGTCATGCTATGCTTCATGCATGGTCTATTCAAATAGTAGGCTTGAGATTACTATTTAAAGACCATATGTGATGCTCCTCAACACAATCTCACATGTTTGTTTCAGAGACCACATGCAAGAATTTCTCTTGCTCTGTATGCACTGGCAGTACTTTGATCTTTTGCGTACCTTCAATAGTGCAAGTACGTTGTCTCTTAAATTATCCACCACCTCACATATGAGTTTGTTTAAGTCGTGTTGTGTTCCCTGGTTCCCTATTCACTTTTCTGAAGACTAGATCAAGTAGACAACAAATAGGACATTTGAAAAACTACACTAGTATGATTTGTGAAGGAATATGGGTTTAAAGTTTAAACCATGCATGCATGGAATCAGTTCTGCGGTTTTTATATGGTTGTAATTCATATATTTAGTTTAGCCCGGCAATAAATAAAAATCTAGTGTAGCTCCAGGAAGCGCTCGGCCGGGTTGTGGAGTGGAACGGCGTGGGAGCAGAAGAGCAGGAGAAAATGAGAGGATCTAGTTCGAGAGAGTTTTTATGCGCGGTTATTTACCACCCGGATATGGCTGCAGCACTGAAGCGTACGAGTAACAGATTTTTCTTATCGGATCGGACCGCTGATAGACAGTCAAACGATGATATTTGGGATTTCGGCGTGGAAGTTAAATAGGAGTATGTTTTCCTCTGTTTGAAGTGTCAATGGATGGGGACATGCAGGGGGTTATGTGGACTGCGGCGCCACCCGAGAACTGTGGTGTGGACACAACCAACATATGCACTCGCCTCTTTGAGCGAGATTTGTCGAATCAGGATGGATATCCGTCTAAACTGTGGCAAAATATGCAAATTCAATCGGACATCTGTAAAAGAAATGACAAGTTCTATTGTGGGCAATACCACTCCACTGAATAAATTCCTAGACTCCTCGATCAATGTGTATAAACCTAACTTGGGCTTCATTTTGCTGATTTGGTATCTGAAACGTGTGCCAAGGTTACAACATATATTCAGAGTTTCGACTAGTTGGTTGTCTAGTCGAACTGATTGCACTTAAGGCCCCGTTTGGCACAAAGGAAATTCGTAGGAACAGGATTCCTACAGGAAACTTTTCTATGATATCGTTTGGAACAAAGGAATAGGAATCTCAGATTCTTTTGAAATTCCTATGAAATAAGCTATTCCATAGGAATTTTGGAGGAAAACAAACATGAACTCTCACCTCATGTTTTCATCTTCATGTGTCTATAATTTCTGTATTTTTCCTGCGTGACAACCAAACGCCACTTGGGAAAAATTTCCTGTGATTTTAGTTCCTGTAAGAATTCAGGAAACATGACACCTCAATTCCTGTGTTTTTCCTATTCCTACGTTTTTACTTCCCGTGTTCCAAACGGGGCCTAAAATTGAAAGCACTCAAGTTATTGCCTGTCAAAGAAGAATTGTTATGCAAACTAGCCCGGGCCCTCGCAAATGTGAGGGCATCATTTTTTGTGTGTTGAAAGGGTATGGGGATTTAAATCGTAAATCAATGGATATCATGTTTATGTGATAATATGTGGCGACTTTTACTGTACTTTTTACTACTCCTAAAAAAGGAGTAGTATGGTTTGATCCGACGGCTCACAAAGATTTGGCCCAGCAGGACCATTTATGCATTTTTAGTGAAAAAAATCGTAGCCTACCGGCCCATTGATGCTTTTCCACTGAAAAACTATGCCAATTCAGCGAACGAATCCTCCGCCCGCACTCAGACGCTGCCACGCCTCCTCCTCGCTGAACTCCTCGCCGCCGCTGCCGCCCCGCTGCGCCTCATCCTCGCTCTCTTCTCGCGGTCGCCTCTTCAACCCTCTCCGCACTCGCTGCCGACGCCGCTGCGCCTCGTCGTCGTTCTCTTCTTCCACGCCCTCAACGGCGCACGCTTTCTTCACTTCCCCTATCACCCGCTCCTCCCCTGGTCAAGCCGCCAGGCGCCTCCTGGTCGACACCGTCTGCAAGGGGATCGTCCCCTCTGTTGCCGTGTCGGAGAAGACGTCGGTGATGAGCATGCACTTCGGCCGAGCGTGAGCCAAGGATTAGGGTTCCATTTCATTGATTGGGGATTTTTTTTCCCAGTGAGGACCTACATTTAGTTTTTGTTGGGCCACACTCTTTTAGCTTAATGGGCCAGGGCCCATCTATGGAGAGGCACCGATTCAGCACTAGTATAACTTTTACTACTATAATCATTTTAGCACTAGTATGAAACCTTTTAGTCTTTGGATGGTTGTGGTTCATTTGGGTACCATAAAAGGGCTAAAAAGGCTAAAAGGAGTGAGCCCATGTGGCCTTTGTAGAGATCGATGCAGTGAGTATTTATTTCTTTTATTGGAAATGCACAAAACAACTAATGTAGACAGCTGTAGATTTTTGTGTCAACTAACACCAGAAGATAAAAACAACTAAACAACACTGCAAACAGCTCTCGAGCTCTACAAATCCTATCAACGCATGGTAAGACACAAATTCTGTATGTGGACCTGAGTGCCTGACAGTGAAAATACCTGTCTTCTCAAACGACTCTTGACTGGCTGAGTCGCTGTAAACGGTCAAGGCCCCTGTCACCCGCAGAGCATCTTTCGTGGAGAGGGACGCCATTGTGGAAATTTTGAGTCAAGTCAAGGTGACGTAGCGACCGGTGCAAACTGATTTTTTTTATCCCAGTGAGATGCGACAATTCCGAGTTGAGCCCACAGATACACACGACACTAGTGTGCTTCATCTCTCTTGGGAGAGGAACTTCTTGAGGGATGGAGTTTGCCATGTCTGTAATCACGGGTGATCTGTATAGCAGATTTATCTCCGTCATACTGGACAAATGCACAGACGCATCGTCTCCAGGAGATCATAAGATAGAAAGGCTCCAACAACTCCTACTGAGACTTCACACAGTCGTCGAGGAGGCCGATGGACGATACATCACCAACTCTCACATGCTGGTGCAGCTTGGGATGATCACAGAAGCCATGTACCGGGGTTACCATGCGCTGCAGAACTTGAAGCCCTCTCTACGGATTCAGGCCGGAGAGCAGCGGCAGGTGAGCAGATCCTCTTCCTGGTTTTCCATCTGTTCTGTAGGCAAGCGTTTCCGTGAGAATGAGAGCATGGTCGATAGTCAAGACATACAGGGCATATTAGGGGATCTAGAGACAACCGTGTCCAATATGCAGGAATTTGTCATCCTCTTGGGAGGATGCGAGCGAATGTGCCGGAGACCATACGACACATATCTGTACATTGACAATTTCATGCTTGGTCGTGTAGTCCACAAGCAAAAGATCATAAATGTCTTGGTGCAGAAAGAACCTCCTACGGATGCTGTTGCTCCGGTTGTGCTTCCAGTCATAGGTGGCTATCGAGTCGGTAAGAAAACACTTGTTTGGTCTGCTTGGAATGACAACAAGGTCCGTTCAGACTTTCCTTCGATTCTGCACCTGAAAGGAGACGACATTTTTAGGATGGATACAGTAATAATGCCTAGCTCCTCCATCAAGACTTTAGTTGTTATTGAGTTTGCTTCGGATATAAGTGACGATGATTGGGAAAGCTTCTGTTCTCTGATAACCACACGGATGGGCCAAGGAAGCAAGATCGTCATTATAAGCAGATTGTGGAAGGTCTCAAGGTTTGGGACAGTAAAACCGATTCATCTGACTCGCATGTCCCCGAGCGAGTACAGTTACCTCTTCAAAGTGCTGGCATTTGGAAGTGCAAATCCAGAGGATTACCCTCAACTGGCAGCAATAAGCCATGAGTTCGGGACTTTGTTGGGAGGGCTACTACCTGCAAACGCGACCGCCGACATGTTGAGAAAGAAGTTGGATGTGCAGTATTGGACGCACGTACTGAGCAGATACAGGAAAGTGGTGAAGAGTAAGTTCTCGGCGTCTGGCGCGCATCCGAAAGCTCTCCATGAGAAGGGCCATCCGGCAGACATCAGCAAGTTCGCGGCCACGCCATCTTCTTCTACACTTCGTATCATGCCTGTGAGAGGTGAAACTGATGTCTGTGCAACAGAGCTGTCCGGTGTGACATTCGGGAACCTGGTCGCGGGCTCATGTGCCGTTCTACCTCAGGAGAAGATGTTTCAGATCATGGTGTGGGAATCAAGGTTACCTCCATTTACCAAGTTTGTTGCGACTTGCGTGCAGGAGGAGGTTCAGTGCCCTACTGCTTCAGCTGGTGAAAAGCGTCGTCGAGAATTAGATGGTTAATTAAGTACTCCAACCATATGCAGTTGTCCATGTTATGTTGTTGTCCTACAAGAGTTATTGTTGTCCTGGTGTATCTTGTTGTACGAAATAAAAAACAGCTACTGAACTTTTTCTTCTTCTTGTGGGATCATGATAACTTAAACAGGAAATAATGGGTGTACCATGGCGATCACCCGTGGACGCCATAGATGAATTAAGGGGTGCTATATAGAAGTGGTGCGCTATAGAGAATGTTGTGCGACGGCGCCGTTCGAAAGTTTGACGGCTTCCCGCGAACTCTGTCACTACAACAACATAGGGGTTCGGGCCTTCCGGGTGAGAAATGGCGCCATTTTTTCGGAACTTTCGTCCGCGTCCGTTTTTCTACATATCCCGCCAGATGTTTGCCAATCTTACTCGAAATACACTTGGCAATATTTATTTTCCTTTTTGAAGATGTTCATTCTAATTTACAGTATTATATTGGTTTTTCACGCATCCGCCTACATTAATATATACCAATAATATATCCTTGAAAATATACAAATAATAATGTCAGCACTCAACACTTGGGTACCTTACAAAAATTGGATTTTTTTAGAAAAAACTTCCCGCGCACCCTTGTAGTCCAAGGTTTTTCCTATGGTGTATGAGTTGAACTATCAAAGATGCACTCATGAAATTAAGACTATGTTCTTTCATTTTGATATGTTAATTTTCTAAAGTTGGTTGTTTACTTGGCCAAACCCCAAGTGGTCTTGTCAACCTATTGGAACGACTAAGTTAATGTACAAATCATAATCCCTATAAGCCAATGCGACAATTACGTCACAGAGCAACCAATATTTAAGTGGTGCATGTGCAAGTAATACAATGATATATCAATGCAAGCTGTACCATGTTTGATACTGAAACCATCGGTACAATGCAAATACTATGAACAATCAACCATAGAAACACACCATTCTTCTCAATTTCTGAACATCATAAAATACTAACTCATTTCTGGTAGCGGAGAGTCTACCCTTTTCTGGCATGATAGATGGCTCCTCTCTCAGCCTCTCGCTGACATATTCCCTGCCCTCTACTCCCACCCCACCAAACAAATTGCCCTTATTGTGAATAATCTACAAAATGGGGTCGAATTGGACCTCGCCTCTGCCTTCTCTGTCACTGAGACACTCCGCACGCTCGTTATCGACGGCGGCCGCACCATAGTACTTATTCAGCCGTCGCTGCCGCTCGCACAAGGTGGGGTTCCTCATCGCGAGGGGAAGGTGGGTGGAGCGTCTGGTTAGGGTTAGGCCGGCCGGCGGTTGTTGGGTGGTCGACGCTGTTTGCGACGTGTGCGCTAGCTCGATCTACCTCTGGATTAGAGGATCGTTTTGGTGTATACAAAGAGTCATCGATGGAAGAAGAGACAGAGACCGATCAGGAGTACATATGTCTAATCAGACACGGTAATAACTCTGGCTCGATCTTAGAGACGCTTACGTATTCTAGTAGTCCGATGTGTGCATCAAGCGATTACGTGCCCACGATGGATGAGTAAATTTGACTAGCCCAGATCGATCCTGGTTCCTTTGTTTTTTGGTTTGCCGAACCTGCATTCTTCAAAGTAGATATAAACACGATAAAATTTCAAAATAAAACATTTTATTTTGACGTGACAGCTTTTCAACATTGTCAAAATAATTAGGTAGCTGCATAAAACCTGGTAATTTATTTCAGATTTTTTTAATGGTTGGACCAATATAACTTGGTAGTTGCATAAAAATAATTAGTGGCTAATTTCGGATCTAGTCGCTATATTAGAAATCAAGCTAATGCATTTTAAGTCCTATACGGGTGGGGGCCACCCTGTGTACATATATACGGTAGAAATACTCATGTATATTGGCTGATATATGAGTGAAAGTGGACAGAATGACATATATGAAATGTATAGAGAGCTGCGGTGGCGTCTTTCGAAAGATGAAAGTTGTAGTGACGTTTCTCAAATTGCTGAAAATTGGAGTGGTATCTATCTAATTAACCCTTCAAAAAAAAATGTACCATTCACATAGAAATGAGTTAATTATGTGATATACTTCCTGAAGTTCAACCGATCAGGATTGCAAGAGAACAAAGCAATTGCTCTCATCTGCCTATAGCTAGAGTATAATGTGGTTGCTACAACGAAAACATTGCAAATTAACATTAAGAACATGTGGAAGAAGTGTTCAGATACATGTTGCAGTGTCAACACTCAAGCAATAACTTAAAACTAAGCTACAGCCAATGCCAAAGACCAGAGTATGCACTCAAGCAAGAACTGAAAACTCCGCTACAGCCAAAGACCAAAATTCACTGAGTAGTAATTTTTTTCATGATACAAACTGGTATCAGAACCTTTTCTTTTGGAGGTTGCTCTCAACTTTTGTGAAGACAAACTATAATTCGTTGAATATATTCGGCACTAAGACAAGCAGTTGGACAAAATAAAAATTCCCGATCCATTACATGAAGACATTTTGTAGATAAGCCATGCTTTACCTTGCAAGAGTTGCTAGCTTTCATGATGCACACGCTGTATGCATGTCATGCAGATTCGTAACTTCGTTTCCTTAACTCTTTTTGCTTGCGCAACTGCGATTACCATGAAAAGCTATTTCAACATGAACAATGAATCAGTAAGCACCATCATATATAATAAAAGTGAACGGAATACAACCACGATCCGCGGAAGCAATTGACTTACAGAGAGAGGAACACTTGCTAGGTGAGATAATTCAGCGAATTTGCTCGTACATCGCCGGAAAGTAAACGAGAGGCGCGTCGGACGGTCGGGCATGATGAGCAGCGTCGGAAGATCGCTGAAGCCAACCACTGTCAAGTACTGTGCACGTCCAAGTATAGGGGCACTCGTCGACTTCTCCATATCCAGGTGCGCGCACCGTCATGGTGATCGAAGTCCACAACTACCCAGTTGGTAGCTAAATTTGAGCTACCAAAACGTATTATATTAAGATACGGAGAGAGTATAACTGATCGCACGTAAGGACGTGGGGTTCAGAAGTTTGGTCCGGCCGAAGGGTGTCACAGGGCAAAGTTATGGAGGCAGTGAGCATCTTTTTGGAAGATTATCGTTAAAGTGCTTATAACGCTACGAAGAATCTCGTGGTCATAAATACTTGGATGCACGGATACACACAGTGAGACCGGGTTCAGAAGATATGACGCTAATATCTTATATTTACAAGCGGAGGGAGTAACAACTAGTTTAGGGGTTATGATTTGCAACATGAAATAAAACCCCACTATTTGTAAAATCCAATGCAAAGTGCAGCTGAAGTGTCAATGCAACTTTGAGAAAGAATCTCAGATTAACCGATTCCATTTCAACGGCAAACATCGATCTAGATTCTAGAGGCATTAATAAGAAAGGACCAAACCTAATCCACTAATATGCATATGTCGCATAGATTACTATACACCTGGGCTACCGGTGCAACAGATTACTACTGGTGCAGTACGACCAATTTCTCTCCCGACCCCGACCATGGCGGCCTGGGACGGCGCTTCGCCGCCGACTTGATCTCCCTCGTCCGGCCACCCCCGCCACTTCTGCGACCAGATCCGGAACCCTCTCCACGTCCTCTCTCCAGCACAGTCGAAGCCCGGCGCCGCTGACGTTGCCGGGGTCGCGGAGGCCGAGCTCTTCTGCTCCGTTCCTCGGCCCTACGTTTTACAGAAGGCTGCTGGCTCTCTCGGGTAGGAAGAAGACGTTGTTGGTCTGCGAATGAAGGAGATGGAGAGGTAGGTGAAGTGGGGATGGCGGTCTCGCGTCCTCGCCTGCGCCGGGTGGGCGCACGCCGCCGCTGCCCGAGTCACCAACCTCCGGCCTCCTCTGCAGCCACTGCGACCACTGGGTGTCCCTCCGGCTGCCGACCTCCTCCGCCGACCCCTGCATCGCTCCGCCTACCATCTTCGCCGAGCGTGGCCACCGAGGCTGTTGCGGGGACATGCTCCAGCGCCGTCGTCCTCCGCCCGTCTGGGTTGTGTAGCTCGTCGACGGAGGCGACCGTCGGTATGAGCTCGTGGCGGCCCGGGTTGTGGTCCTCCTTAGCTGACAAGGATGATGTCTGCAGCGAGGAGGAGTTGGCACCGCTCACGCCGCCGGTTACCAAATGCCCGTCCCCCTGTGGCGACCTCTCTGCGGATGCCCCTCTGGTTGACGAGGTGCCTGCGGAGCTCTGCGGCGACCTCTCTGCGGTTGCCCCTCTGGTTGACGAGGAAGGTTGAGTGCAAGTTGGTCGGGGCGGCCATCCCGTCCGCGCGCCATCGTCTCCGCTTTGGGATGAAGGTATCGACCGTGGTCTCGCCTTCAAGCGTTGGGCTCGAGGGAGATGTTTTCGGTGCCTTGAGCGTGGTCACCTGGTCAGCACATGTCGAGGGCCCTTCAGATGCATCCGATGTCGTCGTCCTGGTCATCGGGAGCGTTTCTGTCGTGCGCGCTCTCCCGCTGCTCGCTCTCGCTCTCGCTCTCCGAATGCTCGGGCTCGTTCACCGGACACTCGTGCTCCCTGCCTGCGAGGTGCTCCGGTGGAGCCAAGGCCCTCTCCTAGGTGTTGCGAGGAGTTCGATGACTCTGTTTTTCAGTCGCACTTTGCCTTGCTGCGTATGGAGCTTCGTCAGCTGGTGGCTGACCGTGTTGAAGAGGCGTCTCGCCCCCTTCGTGAAGAGATTGCAACTCTCAATATGTTGTTGACACGCAATGGTGATTCTTTGCAGCCGATGGAGACATGTACCTCTAGTGGCCTAGGGCTCGCCCTTGTGCAGGCTCCGGTACCGCTTGACTCCACTATGCAGTCGTTTGTGGTTGAGAAAGCACTTCACTTTGGTTGTTTCTCTCCTCGTGGTAGTCCTTGCTCGTCGCCGCAGCTTGTTGCCACGTCCGCCCCTGAGGGCGGGGACATAGGCGAGATCTTGGCTCCAGTGCTTCAAGAGTCATGTGAGGATTCATCTATTATGTCTCCGACGGAGTTCAGCTCGGTGGAGGATTTGATGATGGCCTCGACGCCCGGTGTGGGTGTTGCTCCCTCACCCATGGTTGTTGGCCAGGTGGCGTCTATGGAGGATGAGGTTGATGAGGTAGGTGCTTTGGCACCTAATTCTGAAGTGTTAAAGTCCATCCGGTCACCCTTGTTTGATTGTGATGGTATGTTGGCAAGTATTGCGGAGGCGGTTTTCCTGGAGAAACTTGGTGGTTTGCTCGCTTCCTTGGAGGCAGCTAGCCCTGGGTCTGGCAAGGCGATTGTTTGCCTCCTAGCAGAGGAGGCTCCTATTGGCAAGATCAAGAAGGTGAAGAAGGCTCTTAGGAGCATAGGAATGAAGAGTGGCGCCATTGGCAAGGCGTCTGCGGCTGTTTCTACTTGATTGTTGAGACCTTTTGAGGTAGTCAGGTAGTCGATTCATGGTTGGGATATGTTGGGCGAGTTTGTGGGCGGTCGGGTTGCTTCTCGATGTTGCCATATGTGTTGGTCTTTGTGTTTGTGTGGGTACATGGTGTTGATGTTCGTTGTATGGTTTTCGCCCGGTTTCTTCCACTAATAAACCGGGCACCTTCTTCTTAATAAATATAAGGCAAAGCTTTTGCCTTCGTTCAAAAAAAAAAAAACAGATTACTACTTAGTGGCATATACATTGTTCAGTGTTCACTAAACAGCCAACTAGAACTGACTGGACACCCCACATTATTGCAGGAGAACATTTCAGATCTTAGATGGTGTCTACTTTCGCACACAAAAAGTTATAGTATGGACGCAAATTTGGTTTGCGATGCTAAATGAATAAATTGCTCATCTCTGCTGCCATTTGTTTTTTTTTTTGAATGGTCTGCTGCCATTTGTTTGTTGAAAGATCCAATGCATGTCAATCTCTTTCTCTAACCCTCTCCTGATGCGTCCGTCGTGATTGTTTTCCTTCATGTGAGTTCATGCACGGAGCATTCCATCTCTCAGTTTTTGCCATCTTTCGGAGTTGCAAATATATAACGGTTTACAATCTGGGAATTCTGCTAAGCTATGTATGCACGGGTGGGGAATGTGATGTCGCCGGCAAATGTTGTATGCTTTGCTGAAAGATGATTACTGTCTTATATATATATGAGCTTGTGAAATTTTCGAAACTATTGCTGGTTCGGTATGAAATCTATTATATACTAAAAGCAATATAATGAGATTAAACAGAGACACCACGTTAAGCCACATCACTTTAATTATTTTTGATAGTTAGATTTAAATTCTACGGATAGGATTTAATGAGAGAAATTTTGTACGTAGACCACCACGACTAACAACGTGACACGCCAAAAAAAAACTGGCCATAGCATGCAACGGCCAGATCAACTAGATGAACGAAAACAGCCAGCGTAAAAAAACTGGCCATGCCCCATGCAACCACCGGATCAAAGAAACAGCCAGCGCTAAAAAACTGGCCATGCCCCCATGCAACGACCAGATCGATCAAATGAAAGAAATCAGTCAGATTAATTGAAAAAATAACTGTACTTAGTCTGGTAGTCATAAGAAGCCACGACTGCCCACCTGCCACGTAAAAATAAATATTGCCACACCCATGCAACAACCAGATCGATCAAAAAATAAAACAACCAAAACAAAGAAAGGTGCCCTGCGCTAGGAAGATCAAAACCTGAAGCACAAACAACCAAAAACAATCGTTTGTGCATATTTTTTACTGCAAAGTAGGCAGGAGAGAAACACATATTTAGAAGGCAATAGAAAAAAAATGTACACATCGGATATTTGGATCCTGTAAATTGGGTCGATTTTCAATTTTATGAAGGTATTTCCGTGGGCAATTTTACAGCCTATAGTAAACAACTACTCGCTTCATTTTTAAATATAAAATGTTTTAGGTGTTACACATATTAACTAGATTCGGATTAATATGACTGAACAAACACACTAAAAGAAAAGGTGTCTAGGTACATATGGATACATATGAATGTCAAACAAGGTTAACACATATTATATTTATATTTAAAAACGGTAGGAGTCGATGGTTGGCGAGAAGAAAGTGTTAGCTCCGATGATGCCCCGTTGACGCTGGACCTCCCCAAGTCAATCCAACCGGTTGTGAAGCCGACCAAATTTCGACGGATCTTTTGAGAAAATAGCAGTCGGCGGCATATATAACATCTACTTCGCTCGCTCTTGCGACATCTCAACTTCTTTGGTGACGCAGTGGGATGCTCCTTCCCTTGGATCTCACATAGCCGGTCCAAACTAGATTAAAAAAATTATGTAACCAAATTTGGTCGGCACAAGCTTCATGACGATCCATTGTCAATCTCATACTAAAACGATTTTCACTATAATGCAAGCTTTATAAGATATGTACCAATTAATATATTAATATAAAGTCAATTTTCACCGTGTTTGTGGTGCCATCATATTACTTCATGTTAAAAGAACATACTTTCGACTAGAAAATTAGAATTCAGCTAGAATTCATAGAACTGATTAACATCACAATTTTAGTGAGCATGCAACCGTGTTATTTCTAATAATATAATATAAATATTTTATAAAACATTAAGATTATTACACACTAAAGAAAACTCCCTCGCAATGGAGTCCGGCGATGAAGCTGTGCATGTCTTAGTAGGCAAGCGAAAATTTAGCATGATCATGATGAGAAATAATAGGTGATGATGATTATGGTCGAGTGATTGTTTACAAAAGGAAAAGAGAATGGCATTTCAGAATAGCTAACTAGGGATAATGCTTTAACAAAAAAGGTGGGGAGACCGGGAGAGGCGAATCATGGCAAGTACTTTATAATATGTTTCAGTTGCTAAACAAATATAAGTTAGTGTGGAAATAACCAGCATAAAAATAACACGAATACCAGAGAGCGAGAGGAAGAATATTTTTTAACATTACATAATTATATACCAACAAATGTAGTGGTTTTAATCAAAAGTTCAAGTAAAATAGGCAATCACAACACGATGAAGCAATACATGTCTTTTTTACAAATCTAAGAACTACTTTCTTAAAATACAATCAATGATAGGTTGGGTATACCAACAGGTCTCTAAGTTCAAGTAAGAGTAATGACTCACAATATTCAGTTTTTATTCTTAGTATTTTTATTTTTTTTAAATCATTTCGGGGAAGATAAAAGCAAACTCTATGTGGGAAGATAGACACTAAAGGGCCTATAGTGGACGTGGAAATTTTAATAAAATTATATAATTAATTAACTATGGTAGACAAACTCAATTTCTAATAAAACTATCCACACAAATGTGCGGGACGCCGCGATAACAATCACTCGAATTATTTAGATAGTTGAATCGGTAATTAATGGGTGAGATTTTAATAGAAATTGATAATAACTATGGTCCATAAAAATCTACACATATAGGTTCCGAGTCGAATAAGTACTTGCAATTAAAAGGTAAAGTTTTTTACTAGAGCTCAGAGATACAGACTTCCATTTCCATTAATCATGGGAAAACGGCTGGGATGGATGCATGTGTTCATGGGACCAAACATAATCGGTGGATATTCCAAGCGACAATATAGAACTACATGTATGTTTGATCAATGTTATGCACCATTGCAACTTTTTATACCATTTGTTATTACTTTGTGTTTTTCACTCATGTAAATCAAATGCTTGAACCAAAATGTAGTATGAAGATGCTACGTAGGAGTATTAATAATAGATTAGGAAGCATTTTTCTGGTGCAATGGGATAAGAAACTATTGTTTATGAGAGAACATAAATTAATTTGGTGATTGACTTAAATATTTAAATCTGGTGCTACCAAACTCACTTTTCTAAATTCCATATGTTACATGAAACTATATCATCTTTTGCAAGTCGGTGTCGTCATTGTTATATGTGTAACATGAAAGAACCAAGATATGTTAGTGCGGGAGTAGAACACCTAGGTCGAAGAACGACAGATAGTAGGAACAAACTAAGATAGACAATTGTTACATGTGTAACATGAAAGAACCAAGATGTGTTAGTGCGGGAGTAGAACACCTAGATCGAAGAACGGCGGATAGTAGGAACAAACTAAAATAGACAACATTCTAAACTGTGTGACATGATATTTTTGGGAAATATAAAAAATCTACTCGCACCAAATTAGAATGATTCAAAATATTTCCCACACATGAGCTAATTTACCTAACATAATATTTTCTAAGCTAAAACTCTGTGATTTAAATAATTCCATGTTTTCGGTATCTATTATACGATTGCACAAATAGATTCGACGAGAAAAAAGGACATGCCCTCGCATTTGCGAGGGCCACCTTGCTAGTTGTATATTATAGGAACTATTGTTACCACTTGTGATTTTTTAAATTTGGACTTACAATATTTATTTTGGTGAAATGACATTGTGTACAGGGGTAATCTCACCCCTTGTAGACCAAGGAGAGTCATGAGAACCACTATGCAAATGCTTCTCTCTCCAACCAAATTAAACGTAAAACCGGATGTTTTCTTCTAACTAAACAGAACTTTGCCTCAGATAATGGGTTAAGGACCGCTAAGCTCCTACAATCTCGTCCCTCCGATTACTATAAAGATGACCTCAATCCAGAATAAGAAAACACCTACTACAAACAAAAATAGTGGTTATCTCTGAACTAGACGTCACGGGTAACCCAAACCACATACACTTCAGCTTCATGTTCCTCACGAGGCTAAAGTCATTTCTAATAGCATCTACAGTTCTAAACAACCGTATTATGGTTTGTAGACAATATAAATGGGAACTCACCTCGTTGCAAAATTACTGATACCTCACATGCCTCAATTTTGCGTGCTATTTCCCATAAAAAAGAGTCAATCTGTTCTACTGGCCTACACTGGTTGGTTTCTTCGAGTAATGTTGCATGGCCATGTGCCTTATATGACATTCGCAGCACCAACTATATATTCAGCATTTATTTTGAGGCTACACGATGAATTGTAAAAAACAAATGAGTAGTAACCAACCGTATCATAATTCATAAAGTTTAATAAATTCTAGATTTAGAGTTCTGCAAGAAATCCTTAAATGCAAGCTTTGTGAAAAAGTAGACCTTAGAAGAATGTAAAATAACTGTAAATTCCAATGCAAGGTGCAGCCAAAGTGTGGATGCAACTTTGAGAAGAGGATCTCAAATAAACGGATTCCATCTGAGCTGCAATCATCGATCTAGCCACGACACAAAATTTAACCACCAATCAGCATCAGCATATGTCGCATAGATTACAATTGGGCTCAAGGCTTTGTTCCTCTATTTTCTGCCGTTGCAATAGATTAATTACTACTCGTTCAGCAATCTAAGGAATGATTGGACACCGATCACGCATAGCATCTCTTCTGCACCCCACTACTCGTTCAGCAATCAGCACGAAAGTTTTTGTTTGGCCGGAAGATTTTGGTATCAGTGAAACTTCCAAGCCCATGTTGCGATTCTATAAATGGAAAAAGTGCTCACCTTTGCTGTTATCACATGGCAGAAAACTCCAAACTGCATGAACGCCACCAGCCAAGATGAATCTTTTTTTGGTATCCCAAGGTATGCAAGTTTACCAGAACCGGTAAGTTGCCGAGTGCACTACGATTTACCGGTGTGTAATTTATCCGGCACTTGGAAACAACGCACTTACGCCAAACACTTTAGGATACCTGGCAACTAGGGAGGTTTGCCGAGTGTTTCGCCTATGACACTCAGCAACAACATTCCATGCTGGGCAAATAATGAGACACGGGCCGGCTGTGTGACGGGTTGACACTGGGACCTTTTTTCCGAGTATCACGTGGCCCTAGCTAGGTAAACGCCACCAGCCAAGAATCTCTTTTTGGATATTCCAATGTATGCAAGGCTTTTGCTGCACATTGCCTCTACAACCAAAACTTTTGATCGGTATGCTAGCTATAAATTGAGGTATCCTCATGATCGCAGGAGGATTAGGGTAAGAATGTTGAGGAATACAAGTCCCCGTACCATGAGACCTTCACGTACCTGTAGACCTGCTTTCTCTATCACTGCAAGAATTTCGTCCACATCTATAACCTCACAGCCGAAGGTGCTTCCCTTTCAGCGTACCTCAGCATTTCTTTCAGTGAAGAAGTAACTGGATTGCTTCTTCTGAAATTTCTATGTTGCAAAGTTGATCTACACCTGATCCTGTATACTTCATGACCAGCCAAACAAAAAGTCGATAGGTGATCTTGGAATAAATACCTTCAAAACTATGGCATCCTTATCTAATTTTCTCTTCTTTTCTTGATTCAGAAATCCTTGTTCCAGAAGCTTCAAAGGCAGCTTTCTTACGCCAAACACTTTAGGATACCTGGCAACTAGGGAGGTTTGCCGAGTGTTTCGCCTATGACACTCAGCAACAACATTCCATGCTGGGCAAATAATGAGACACGGGCCGGCTGTGTGACGGGTTGACACTGGGACCTTTTTTCCGAGTATCACGTGGCCCTAGCTAGGTAAACGCCACCAGCCAAGAATCTCTTTTTGGATATTCCAATGTATGCAAGGCTTTTGCTGCACATTGCCTCTACAACCAAAACTTTTGATCGGTATGCTAGCTATAAATTGAGGTATCCTCATGATCGCAGGAGGATTAGGGTAAGAATGTTGAGGAACAAGTGCAGCCGAAAAACGACAGCCTTATCCTCCCGTGTCGCTCCCAGCGACACCGGGGGACGGAAATCCCACGCCGCCAGCACCCACCTCCTCTGCGCTCCCCTCGCCGCTGCTGCCGCCGGTCGGCGCGCCGCGGTGGCGGCGGCCTCCCCGCTGCCACACAACTGGTGGCGGGGGTGCGGCTCCTTCTCGATTCAGCGCGGCGGGCGTCGGGCCCGACTGGGACGGCGAAGGCGGGTCGCCGGCGCAGGCAAGCCGGAGCGGCGGCTCCGGGACGGTTGGCGAGCTGCGGGGCAGCGGATCCGGGGCCCTTGTGCCCGGATCTTGTGGGAGGAGCGCCGTTGACCTGGCTGCGTGGGTGGCAGGTCGACGGCGTCGGGGTCGCGACGGCGTGGGCGTGCCGGCGATGGGAGATGTGTGCGGCGCGCGGCTGCGGGCCGATGGTGGAGGATGTGGCGGAGGGAGCGCTGCTGGGGCGTGCGACGCCGGGGTGGCTCGCCGGCGGCTGCATCTGGGCAGCGTGGCGTGGTGGTGGTGGCTTCGCGTGCGGCTTCGGCGTGGGGTTCCTGGTCGTGTCAGCGTGCGGCCGGGGATGAGGAGGCCGGGGCGGCAGCCCCGGAAGCGCGACTGCGGCTGGGCCGAGGTCGGCTTGGCGTCCATGGTGGCATGAGGTGTCGTGGTGGCGGCGGCAAGCGGTGTTGGTGGTCTGGTCGGGCCTCGACGGGCGGTTTGCGAGGTTCGTGGTACACCGCCGGGCGAAAGCCTTGCCCTGGCTGTTGACCGGGGCCGACGACGGCGACGCCCCTGGGCGCCGCATCCTTCTTGAAGGCGTCGTCGGGGCGGTTGTGTCACTTCTCCAAGCCGGGTTCTCCGGGGGAAACCCTAGATCCCCGCGGGATCGGGCGAGGGTGGCGCTTCGGCGTCGTTTTGCCTCTTGAGGCCTCGCTTTGGATGTTCCTTCGGCCAGTGGGACCTGTGGCGCGGTGGTGGTTGGCGGTGGCGATTCTCGTCTTCGGCTCGGGGGTGCGCGGCCTTGGGGCCGGCGTGGATGCCGGAGCAGCGGCTCCGGATTTCGCCTCCGCCGCGTTGTGTTGAGGTGGTGGAGCGTCGACTTGGGTCGTTTGGGCGTCTTGGTCGTCGGCTCGTGCGGGATGCAGCCTTGGGGCTGGTGTGGATGTCGGAGCGGCGGCTCCGGATGTTTCGCCTCCGCTGTGAAGCGTCGAGGTTACCTCCGCCGCGTTGCGTTGAGGTCGTGTGGTGTCGGCTTGGATTGCTAGGGCGTCTTCGTCGTCGACCCGTGTGGGGGCGCGGCTTTGGGGCCGGCGTGGATGTCGGAGCGGCGGCTCCGGATCTTCACCTCCGCCTTGCTGCGTCGAGGGGTCTTGGTGTCGACCTTGGTTGGTTGGGCAACTCGGTCGTCGACCCGTGTGGGACGCGGCCTCGGGGGCCGGTGTGGTTGAGTTGTAACTTTTTTCTTTCTTTTTTAGGCCTTGTCCTTCCTGTTTGCTCCTTCTATATCAATATAAAAGGCAAAGCTTTTGGCTTGTTTCAAAAAAAAAAAGAATGTTGAGGAATACAAGTCCCCGTACCATGAGACCTTCACGTACCTGTAGACCTGCTTTCTCTATCACTGCAAGAATTTCGTCCACATCTATAACCTCACAGCCGAAGGTGCTTCCCTTTCAGCGTACCTCAGCATTTCTTTCAGTGAAGAAGTAACTGGATTGCTTCTTCTGAAATTTCTATGTTGCAAAGTTGATCTACACCTGATCCTGTATACTTCATGACCAGCCAAACAAAAAGTCGATAGGTGATCTTGGAATAAATACCTTCAAAACTATGGCATCCTTATCTAATTTTCTCTTCTTTTCTTGATTCAGAAATCCTTGTTCCAGAAGCTTCAAAGGCAGCTTTCTTGCAGGTTTGATGAAGCCTCACGGGTACTGAAGAATGCGCCACACATGCTTTTGGATGCAATAGTTGACTCGGCCTTCAAATTTACTGATCAATCTCTGCTCCCCTCCGAGGTACTTCAGTCCAGCTAACTAGTTGTACCATTGCAATTTCCCATCTAAACATTCTAACAGTGACGAGTTTGCAGAGCAACTTTGCACCAGTTGATGAGATCGGTGGAACCATAGAGATACTCCAGATTGAAGGAGAAATACCTACAGATTTCCCAGAGGGTGTATACATTAGAAATGGTATGATCAAGATAGTTTCTGATTACTGAGTATTAAATCCATAAGTGGAGAAGGAGAGTCGTAAACAGTGAGCTAAATGTCAGATACTGAATTGTAACAGGTTCCAATCCCCTCTTTGGCGCCCTCCATTCGACTGTCTCGGTCTTTGGAGACTCCAATGAGATATGGGTCGAGGGCGAGGGCATGCTCCATGCCATCTACTTCACCAAGAACCATTCAGACTCTTGGTCAATCTCCTATGCCAACCGGTATGTTGAATCCCAAACATTGAAGATCGAACAAGACCGCAAAAAACCATGCTTCCTCCCTGCTGCCCAGGGCGACTCTGCAGCCGTCATCGCAGCCTACATTCTCAACTATGTAACTAACACTTTGCACACCCACATTATGTATGGTGTCACTCAGAAACTAACGTGAAGTGAGTGAACATGAAACGCAGCTGAGGTTTGGCACGGTGAACAAGAGCATCAGCAACACCAATGTGTTTGAACATGGGGGGCGGGTGTACGCTATCAGTGAGGGCCATCAGCCCCAGCAAATTTGCATACAAAACCTTGAGACAGGCAATAACTGGGACATCCAAGGGGAATGGGATCGGCCATGCACATCTCACCCAAAGGTATGGACGACCAATAGCTTTATCTTGTGTAAGCTGTGTGTGACCAACAAAAAATACTCATTCAACTATTCAAGCGTGTATTGACCACTAGAACAGAACGACTGTAGAAGGTAGAAGTAGTGTGCAATTAAATGGAAAAGTAATACTTCTTGTACAAGCATAGAACGACACAAGATGCAGGCCATGTGTAACACACTGACAACAACATATAACACATATAATTTTGTGGGAAGATAACCCCTATGAGATACGTACATGCCACCATTTCTATGGTTTAATACATTTGCATCAGTTGCACATACATACAAGGTTGGAAAAAGCGCTAGGCGTAAGCGAGGCGGTTGGCGTTCGCCTAGGGCCTAGGCGATGCTTAAGCGGACAAGGCGTGACCTAGGCGGTATATAGTTTTTGCCATCAGGTGCATATTTGGGTCATTCTATATCTACACATACTAATTTAGCGCATATAAATGAGTAAACTAACAACGATTGTCACTGATTATGGTCCATATGATTGGTAAGTGCAATAAGGTATGAATTTCTTCCTAGAGAATACAATTTCTTAGTTGTGTTGCCTAGAGTTCCGCTTATGACCTAGGCGAGGCGTTTGTCCATCGCCTAGTGCCTAAGCGTGCTTAAGTGCTGCCTAGGCGCCGCCTAATCCAACACTGCATACATATGACAAACCGAAGAAACTAATCGTTCATTGGATTTTTTTTTAAATCTCTGATATCATGCATCTAATCAATTGAATAAAAACAATTTGTTCCATACATAGTGAAGCTATATGGACCAGTAAATACGAGTTTAGAGCGTGCCATAGTAATTGGTTACACATATCGCTCCAAATGTCCCTCAGTTGGATTGGAATTTCCCAACTTAAAAATTGAAATACAGTCAGGCCCGACAACTCAATTGTAGATGTATGTACTTCACATGTTGCATGAGACATGAAAAGCTGGTGAATCAAATTAAGCATGCTACAAAACATGAATAGCAGCATTACTCTGACAATGACCAAGTGAGCACATGGGAACAAAATCTGGGAGCGGTTGTGATCAATGAGATGCAGAAACTAAGAGCAGTTGCTGCAAGGAGTAGAGGGACACATGTCGGCGCTCACAAGCAGGTTTTGCTGCTTGGGCCAACCGAGCCATGTTGGGTGGGTAAAGAATGATGGGGGAGTGAGCATAGAAGTTGGGAGGGGCAGAGGTAACGCCATCACAACACGATGACCGAAAAATCACCTTTAGCAATGACACGATTAGAGATAAAAACAGAGCAGAAAGTTTTTGAATTTTCCATGGGAATAGGAAAATGGAAACAAAATATAGAAACGGAACCAAAGAGGAAACATAGAAACAGAAATGGATTTTCGTAGAACGGAAACATTTAAGCAGAAACGGAAGTGAACAGACAACATGTTTTCCGGTGGAACTGCCATGGAAACGGAATTTCCAGCTCTCATTTTTAATGTGTTTAGCCCAATCCACCACGCTCTTGCAATTCTCTGTGAAACAGACACAACCAGACCAATTCTACTACCTAATCATGTATTCCATTCGACCTTCTACTCTAATCAAAGTATCAAACAGGCGCAACCGTGAAACCTACCATTGCCACGGTGGCGCCATGTAGACCAGCCATCCTCCGCTTTCATATCTGTGTTTGTACCATATCCGTTCTATATCTATTTCCGACAATATCTGTTCTCGGATTTGTTTCTACAGTTTTTGTATTCGTTTCCGCTTTCACAAAAAAATGAAAACCAATGTGGCAACACTCAGTTCCGTCCATTTCCTATCGGTTTTCATCCCTAGATATGATGACCGGACCTAGTAAATAAAACTGGAAAAGAAGAGGTGGTCTATTTTACACAGTAGTATAAGTTGCATATAATAATGAGTAGCTACAGCCCAAACAAACGCCATATTGCACACCATGCTATCTTTGTTCAGTCCATCTGGTTGCTTTGACTTTGAGACACTTTGATCAAATGGCTGTAGGTAGCACCTGGATCAGGGGAGCTTGTCATCTTTGGTTCAGATGCAAAAAGTCCTTTCCTAGTTGTCGGGGTTGTCTCAGGTAAATGATCCTACTTCTCTAGAATTTTATACCATCTTACGCGTGCCATGGTTGAAATCAAATTACAACCACAACTCAAGTTTTATTTGACTGCAGATGATGGAACCAAACTAAAACATAAAGCTGACCTCAAGCTAGACAGACCTACACTTTGTCATGACATAGGAGTTACTCTAAAGTATGTGAATTTAAGAATATCATTTTCTAAATGCAGTTTCTTGCCTTGAGTACATACTATTTATTAAATTTCAGCTAGTTGTCGAGGGGTACTAGAATAATCTTAGACTAGTATTCTAAACACTGAAAGCAACATCTGCGAAAAAAGCAGTTCTCAGATATTGCTCTCCTGGTGCAGGTACAACATAATCATGGATTTACCACTTACAGCTGACATCGGTAGAGTTACCACCGGCGGCCAGTAAGTATTTCAAAACATAACCCAACAAATAAGCAGCTGGCCTTAATTTGTAAAAATCGAAATGAAATGGTACCTATTACATAGGTTGATTGAATTTGAAAAGGAGGGCTATGCAAGAATTGGAGTTATGCCCCGATATGGCGACGCAGAATCAGTTATGTGGTTCGATGTTGAACCATGCTGCATGTTCCATCTTATCAATTGCTTCGAAGATGGCCAAGAGGTATATAGTATTCTCCAAGTTGCTAACTTTTTCATACACTTTCAACTGTACTGAATTTGATAAAAAATTATGTTTTTCCCACTTTGGAGACACTCGAAACTATATGCACTAATGCACTACAAATTTCATCCTTTCCTGGTGGATTTAGGTTGTTGTACAGGGACTCCGTTCAGCTGACTCAGTCATACCAGGGCCAAGACTGAACAAAAACGACATGCTTCCTGAAAGATCCGTACTTACAAGAGATGTCAAGACCATGAAACAAGGAATAGATGAGAAATTTTTCTCTCGCTTATACGAATGGAGATTAAACCTCGAAAGTAAGACAGTTTCAGGGGAATATTTGAGTGGCACAGAACAGTCCTTGGAATTCCCAGTGATCAACAACCATTACACAGGCGTGCGTCATAACTATGCCTATGCACAAGTAGTGGATTCCGTAACAAGATCAGGAGGTGGTAGTGAAAAAGGTATTGCTAAAACCAAACTGCATTGACTTTTATATTAATGGCATGGAAATTGAATGCATCTCTTTTTTGTTTGTTTACATCATTATGGACCACATCATAATTGATTCTTGTATTGTATCTTGCAGTACTCCCCAAATATGGAGGTTTTGCAAAACTGTGTCTTAAAGAAAGAAAGGTATGTATAGATGTGCTTTATGCATTAGTTATTTCAGCTACAATTTAACCTAGATTTGATCACACAAATTCAGATTACAAATAAGACGATGGTCGAAGATCTAATAAAGATGGAAATTCATCAACTTGATGAAGATCAGTTCTGCTCTGGAGCATCATTTGTTCCAAGAGTTGGTGGCCCGAATGAAGATGATGGGTGGATAATTTCTTTTATACATAATGAACGAACTAATACATCACAGGCAAGTTTTCATTGCAACGCACTATAACCAATTTCCATACGAAAGAGAAATTCAATTTTGAAGCATTATGTCCTACGATGCAGGTGCACATTATCGACACCCAAAGATTTGAAGGTGCTCCTGTTGCGAAAATAACATTGCCGCAAAGAGTACCCTATGGATTTCATGGAAGTTTTTTCCATAGCAAACGGACTGGGCACACAAATACTAAACTAGCAAAAAAATTGGCAGCTTAAAGTTTTCCAGTTGAATTGGGTATTTGTAAGCAGCATCGTTTTGTTTCTTGAATGCTTATTGCACTGTATTAGGAGAAGTGTTCATGCATTTCCCATATGTAAGTATATTGGTAACTACTGCAGCTTTGCAACTTATGTAATTGTTTCCACAAGCACGAGGAAGCTTCCTTTACATAGCATGAGCATATATGGCTGCAATTTTAGCTCTCAGTTGTAAGTCGTTTCCCGTAAGGACAGGCCCGGAATGTCTAATTAACAGCTAGTTGCTTTTTAACTGGGTAACCATCCATTGTAAATGAGACGTGTGCTCATCTTCCCCCCAAACCCACCACACCACTCCTCTGCCCGGGCCTAAAATAACTCGTTGCTTCCAGTGTTAATGGGTTTCACCTAGTTTGGGCAATTTCTCTCATTTGCCAGTTGCTTTTACTTTCTTCCGATTCTAAACTGGGCACTCAGGAAAGAAACTGATAGAAAGAGATGAAGAACAAAACCAATAATAAAGGAACATGGGCGTCACTCATGATGTAGGCGGACAGGTCCGCAGCGCGTCGGCCTCCGCAAATACTAATTGCACGGTGCCTGTGTCCACGACTAGCTGTCGCTGCTATGCAGATAGCTTTTCATACTAGCAGCTATACATTCTAGCTTTGTCTACTGGTCTAGCTAGAGCATGTATAAAACTAGTGCAAAACCTTCATATTCTACAATCAAATCAATCATAAGAACAATCAAAATTGAGTTGCTAGGAAGAAGGAACCATTATCAAATATAAATATTTTTATGACACATTCAACATTTTTGTGATATCAAGTACAATGACCAGTGCACAACCATACAAAACGACATGTCCTTTGGTTTTCTCAAGTAACGTCTGGGTTCACTCAAGAGATTAAAATCAATTTTTGAGAAATAATGATCATCAAAGTAAAACATGGATAAGAACCTGGTGAAATAAAGTACATGCTGATAGCCTTAAGGCTGAATTCTGAAGATCTTTATGAAACTATATCACTGCATGAGATGCAAGCATGCATTTTATATCATTCATGTGACTCACAACCCATTCATGTAATGAAAACTCAACAGAAAGGCCCCTACTGTTCCAGGTCAACAACTTAACATAGACCCACCAAATTAACGACAATAACACCGAATTTATTAAGGCTACTGCCTTCCTTCTTTTGATATATGGTCTACTTTGAACATCACTACATCCTGATATTTGTGGGAAGCTCCGTATGCATAGGCTCTGTTCTAAGAGCATCTCTAACAGCTGCCCTATCTTATATGATGTTTTAGCACATATAGGACACCTGTTTTAGCACATATAGGGCACCGAGTACTTTTCTACTTTTCCAGCTGCCCTATTTTAGGGCACTACTTCTCCAACAGCTGCCTTATTTTAGCCAAATTGCTGATGTCATGATGATGTCAGCGATGAACTGAACTCGAATTTGAGGATCAATTCGAATGATTCGAGCTGTGAATCCCGAATTGAGGCTACCAAAAGTTAGAGCGTACGTAGACGAAGCTATTTGTGGCAGCGATTCGAGCTATGAATCCTCAATTGAAGGCCAAGGCGACGGCCTCGGTCGTTGGCGGGGAGAAGAAGGGACCGACATTGCTGGTGGCGGCCAAGGGGCCTGCGCCGGTGCGGACGTCGAGCTGCACCAAGGAGGAGGTGCAGGTGGACGCCATCCTGATCCAGTGCGAGGCGGCAGCAGCAGCAGCCGGGGAAGATGGTCTCCGTGGGCTCCGGCGCTGCGAGGCTACCTCCTCCGCGGCCCCACCTTCACTTCGACCACCGCCGCGGAACCGGCCCTGGGACGGGGGAGGAGGCGGAGGCGGGCCGCGGCGGTGAGGTGGACGAGGGGCGACCTCGTCTGTCCGGCCAGAGCTGATGCGGGGAGGTCGCCGTAGTCGAGATTGAGAGGAGCAGAGCGCTAGAGCTGCTGCGGTCGGCGCCTTCCTCTGCTCCTCCAGATCCGGCCGGTGGTTGTTGGATGTGGGAATATGCCGCCTCCACGAGCAGTCTGGCCTCCAGTGTGGAAGCGTGGCCAGAATCGGTGCCGGAATCAGCGGCGGGGAAGGAGTGGCGGCGGCGGTCGAATTTGCAGCGGCTGGGGTCGGGGCGGAAAGGATTTCAGTGTGGCGGTTGACCGCGCGCGGGCTGAAATGGAAAGGATAGGGCAGCTCAGGCAGATAGGAGCAAAATTTAGGGCTGCCCCAAAATAGGGCACGTGATAGGGCAGCTGTTGGAGGACGTTTTTTGCCCTCTCGTGGCCCTAAAAAACGGTTTTTAGGGCACGGAGGCTAAAATAGCGCAGCTGTTAGAGATGCTCTAATAAATTTTCTGCAAAACTAATCACAAACTAAGAGGTAACACATAAGATACATCTTTTTCTTTTGTTAGTTTGAACAAAATCCCACATCGAGGGCGCGAGATGCATAGCACACATGTACATGTACTTTTAATTTGTGCTCCAATGCAGTCTCCATTCAACTAAGAATTTGTGCCCCAAGGCATACATGACATGTGCACGTACAGTTAGCAAGCGCCACAAAAAATTGATGCAAACTATCAGACTGTTTGCAATGTTACCAATGAGGTACAGGCCCTAATTTGAGGATGCACATTCAGTCCTTAATCTAACTAGCTAAGTGCCCGCGCGTTGCTACGGGTTTCCTAGTCATGTGTGCTGATATAAAAGTATATTATAATATACTATGAAATAATCAACTATTTTTTTTAAGTGAGCCTAGCTCAATTGTCTAATGGAGTGGAGGTAGAACCCAGCCACCCAAGTTCAAGTTCTCACGGACGTGAATTCGAGTTCATTATTTCAAAAAACTCGCCGTGGGGCTTCCCCCACCGCTTTCCTTTTTTTAAAAAAAAACAACTAAATTTTTCTTATTATAATGCGTGTCTACATCAATTGATGTGCGCATCCATTTTCTCACCTAGTATTTTGTATGATAGAACCATGTATGTCCTTCTCTAGCATCACTTATCAAGACGGTGGCACCTTGCTAAATTTTCTAAAAAAAATCATCAGATTTGTCTACCATTCCGTCCAAATGTATCACCATTCTTTACTGCATCGTTCAACTTCACATCACATTGTGGTCATGTATGCACTTCCACCTGCATGGTAGGATCTCTCCATTGGTTCGTTACAGGTCCACCCGCCCATAAGGGCGTTCATTGTTTTTGACACAAGTATGTCGTAATTTTTCTAAACGTCAACCCATTTGCATCACAAGTTCATAAACACGTTGGGCTCCCCGCTATGGCGATCACATCCTTTTCGTCGGTAGTATAACTTATTGTACGACATGTTTCTTAGGTCATGGCACAACTTGATGACAACATATTTCTTTTATAGAAATGGGGATAACCTCAGCCTCTGCATCAAAATGATGCACGCAACATTTTTTCATTGAAAATAAGTAGCTAGTATCAGTATTAAACGATTACAATCCAGGGATCACATATGTGCAAATGATAACCAGCCAACCAAAAAAATACTAAACTATCCTTCAATCCTTCTAGTATGTCGCCATCTCTGTCGTGGTTGAAGATAGCCCGTATGATCGTCGATAACCGGGTACATCCACACTCCATACGACTATGTTGTCGGATGGTCGAAGAATATACAACTTGTGGATCCAATATATTCTATGCAAGCGACCCGTAAAAAGTGAGGAGTTTCGACCTTGCTAAAAACATTATCGTTTCGACAATTCCAAATTGACTATAGTAACGTAGAAACCCTGATATATGTGACTTGATATATGTGCAATGCTTCTAGGATGATGTATATTAAAAGTAAAATGAATCGAACACCATATACTTATCACAAAGTAACAAGATAAAAAAGATGTTCAACATACTCATCTATCGCAAAAAACACATTTTTTGCATCCTGTTCAGCTTCTTTTTGCAAGATTATTCTTATTGAAAAGGATGCGTCTATGATGAAACCATAAGAAAACCTTTATTTTCAGTAGTAACTTTAATTTCCACAAGTATTTACATAAAAACCTTGTGTGACCATTCATTAGATCAACATACAATGATTTAACTGAGAACGGACCATTGCCCGATGGATTTCATTTAAACAAGTCGGATACCTCCAAAAGATTCACATTCATCAACCTATCCATAATATGCATCGAAGCCTCTAGCTCGTCTCCTAGAAGATCTCCCTGAAACTGGAGATTGGGAGGTGAAGACGATAACACATCCACAGACCACAGCCACCACATTTTTTATGACGAGCTATATTAGTGCTAATCTATTTTCACCCATCCAAGAATCTTCCTAAACCTTGTTTGTCGGCCGTTACCAACAACAAAGTTTCCCCGAGCGATTTTTTTCCTAGCAGCCATTATCCCTTTCCAAATAAGCTTCATATTTACCTCTTTTGCAATATCATGCTCCAAGAACAAAACTGTATCGTCGGCATATTGTGGGATGGAGACCACCCACCCTCCCCTTGGACTAGGTGGGGTAAATTATATTTAACTTGGGCATCTTCATTTGCCCTTGCTATAAGAACAACCAACATGTCTCCAACAATATTGAACGATATTGTAGATAAAGGATCTCCTTGTGTTTTAGGGTTTGGAAGCAGTGGACAATGTCATCAGCTACATGAACTCTGACACTTCCACCCTGAATGAACTTGACAATGCAATCTCGCCATTGAGATGACAATCCTTTCATACAAAGAGCTTGTTCTAAAGGACAATTATACTTTATCATATGCCTACTCAAAGTCGATTTTAAACGGAACTCCATCCTTTTTACCATGAATTTCATGGATGGTTTCATACAAGACTACACACCTTCCTAAATGTGCCTCCCTGAAATGAAGGTAGATTGAGTAGGCCAAATTACTTTGTTACAATTGAGGTGAACAGATTAGTCCTTACTTTTGTAAAAAATACATTGAGTAGGCAAATTGATCCATACTGTTCATTACGGCTAGCATGCTTCTTTTAGGCGGAAGGACAATTACACCAAAATTTATTTTGAATAGGGTTATTTCTCCTGATTGAAGTTGAACAAACATATTCATTATGTAAACTTTGAGAACCTCCCAAAACTTCTGATAGAACTCATCAGAGAACCTGTCTTTTTTTATAGAAATGGAACATAATTCCAGCCTCTACATTGTGATGATGCACACAACCTAGCCATGGTGATTTATTACGTTCCATTTGAGAGATAGCATCAAGCACCTCCTTCTCCTAAAATGTCAATGTTAAAATTTTGTTTTCAATTGGAGATATATGGGGCAGGTTCCCATTATTCTCTTCTACCATTGAGAAGTATTTCAGTTCCGGTACTCCAAATAATTTATTATAATATTTGACGATTAAAACTTTCTGGTTGTTCTCTCCTATGATTGTTTCTTATATTGTTCTTACTGAAAAATCTTTTCTTTCGATGATTTCCATTTGCGATCAAATGAAAGTATTTTGTATTACTTGCCCATTCTTGTATATATTTAACTACACACTCTACGTCCATTTAGTTTCCTCATCACTCCACCTTGACACGCTGACTTGAGGTTCTGGAACGGTTGTTGAAGCCAAATCGCTCAACTCCTCTCATCTTTGTAATCTTTGTATCTTTTTTGCCTCAAAACGACACAACACATACACCAAAGAATAAAGGCAGCTAGCTTGTCGAGCATCTCTCTTTTGTTACACAAACAACTACTCCCTCTGTTTCATAATATTTAGAACTTTTCTACATTCACATGTATACACATATATCTAAACATATTTTAGTTCATTCTTTTTAGTTTGAATCTAGACAATTTTTTAAAAAAGGGGTGCGGTTCCCCGGCATCTGCATCAAAAAAGATGCCCACAGCTGAATCTAGACAATATGTACAACATCTAAAACATCTCATATTGTAAAAGGGAGGATGTATATTTTTCATTACTCAAGGGGAATATTTAAGCACAAGATTAGGCAGCCACATCTCTTCATAACCCTTGAGTCGTGTCCCTAACAAACATTTGGGTTTTGGCTTGATCAATTCCACTTGACTTGTCGTGACCCTAACAAACATTTGGCTTTTGGCCTTAGCAAACTACTACGTGCAACTAATTAGCCAAAGCTGCCAAAGCATACGTGCATAAAAAAAAGTGCATGCGTCGACGCGTGGTGATGTTAAGTTTGCCGACTGCTCGCCATGCATGTCTTGCCAGCAAAGGTACGTGTTAGTAAAAAACCAGTCATATATACAGTTAAACGAAAATAAATCTGATACACCACATTTTGAGCGGCCGAAAAGCAAAAGGACAGGACGCTGCTCTATACGTATACTTGCTACGGGTATTAAAATATTGACACTTTCTTGTCACCGGAGCCGAACAGTTTACACCGCGAGATTTTTATTAGGTGGGATTTATTTGCGTGGAAGTTCTCATTAGCACTAACCAAATAATGAGATTACCGCCAGATTTTTTTTGCCGGGATGGCACGTGGTTGTTAGAGAAATAAGAGTGAAGTTAGTTTTCATGCGATGGTTTGTTGAGTGCGGTGGCATTTCATATGTAAATCTGAAAAGTTTGTTAAGAACGTGAAGATAGGAACGTGTGGTTGAAACATCTGTTTCTGTTGTTTTTTTGACTTTTCGTTTCTATTGTTTTGTACGTGAGGGGATGCCGCACCTATGGTTTAGATGGATCTGGGTTCTTTTTTTTTCTAAACCGGTGTTCACTTATAGGTGGCAGAGTAGCGTAATTAGAGATAATTTTGTTTATGAACCGGTATCTTCACTTATAGGTGGTAGAGCAGCGTAATTAATTCGAAGTGTGATGGCAATTGAAGTGTGACACCATTTATCGTGTGACACCATACCACGCATTCTGCTTTAATAGTAAAGATTCGAGGACCAACTCCATCCTTCGGGTAACAGGATTGCAGCAAGAAACTGAATCAGGTTGCAACATTGCAGCGGTGAGGGGGAGAGAAGGATCATACCTGTATATTACCCACGAGATTCTTGGGCTCCTCCCCTGTCGGATTGTTTACACCCTCTTCCGCCGTCTTCATCTCCCCTACCAACATTGCTCCGCAGGCGGCGACGGGATGGTCGACGAGCCCGTGGTGGCGCGGGCGGCGAAGAGGTCGGCGGTGAAGAGGGGGCGCAACCAGTGGGGAACCGGGTACCCGTACCGCTGGCTGGTCGGCCAAGAGCAGAACACCGGCGACTGTGGCGACGGTGGTGCGAGCTCCTGTTACTTTTTTTTTTAGCAGAGCGAGCTTCAGTTACCTGAACTGATGAAGCGGGCCTAGCAGGATAGGCTGCAGTGTCCACGAGGTCCGTTTAGTTTGTGCGGCCCGTCCGCTCGGAAACCAAAAATGGTAGCCTGGAGCTCGCTCTGTTAAATAAACAAAAGGAAAGAAGTAGGAGTATAGAATTCACCCCAAATCCACCACGACGGATACATATCACCCCAAACTTCAATTTGGTATTGTTTTCACCCTTAGATTCACAAAACCGGATTAATAACCCCTTAGAGTGGTTTTTGTCACATCAATAGTGATTTTGACCCCCTCTTGGTGCTGATTAGGCGTTGACCTATCCAGGTGGGTCCCACATGTGGTCAACATTGACTCCAGCTCCCAGCCTCATTGTCGGGTGCCGTCGGCGGGACAGGGACTACTTCATGTTTTGAAGGTGGGCTCCGTCTTCCACGCGATTCACCGCGCTCAAGTTTCAGGAGTAGCCCTTTGAGGTTGTTCGAGCATGTCGTCGTGAATGGGTCCACCCCAACAGGAGGATGTACAGGATGGCGCGGAAGCGCGAGGAGTCGAGGAGGACACTAAGGATGTCGAGGCCAGCAGGTAGCTTGGCGGCGGTGGAGGAGATGACGAAGGCGACGGACGCGCATGAGAGGGAGACGAGGTGGGCCACCTCGGTGGCGGTGTGGGCCGGGGACATAGAGCACGGGCACGTCGAGGCGCGCTGGGCGAGGACGAAGGTCACATCGCCACGGCCGAGCGGGGGAGAGCGTAGCGCGCCTACGAGCCCGCTCGCCTAGGACAGGAAGGCCGGGTAGAAGACGGCCTCGCCAGTGGTGGCATCGAGGAGGGGGGGCAAGGACCGGGGAGGGGAGGATAGATAGTGCGAAGGCCGGAATGTGAGCGGGCGTCTAGCGGTGGGACAGCGGCGGGTGTACGCTGTGGAAGGACCTAGTCGTGGCGCAGTAGCCGGTGCAGGCGTTGACGCTGGACATTTTTTGATTATCGGGGAATGCGTGACTTAGGCGAGGAGGACGACGAGGACCGGGAGCTGAAGTCAATGTTGACCACATGTGGGACCCACCTGGATAGGTCAACGCCTAAAGCAAGAGGGGGTCAAAACCACTATTGATGTGACAAAGACCACTAGGGGGTTATTAATCAGGTTTTGTGAATTTGAGGGTAAAAATAATACCAAATTGTAGTTCGGGTTGATATGTGTCCGTTGGGGATGAATTCTCTACTTCTTTCAAAACAAAAAGGGAAAGCTTTCTTTTTCTAGTTTGAAAAAAAGAGATTGCTTCTGCTATTAAATTCAGAAAGTCCACGACTCTGTAATTTCCAATGAAGAGTGCAGACAAAATTTCAATGCAACTTGGCGAAACGGATCTCAAATCAGCCGATGCCATTTGAGCTGCAAGCCTCGGTCTAGCGACGTCACCAAGACGGGGCGTCAAATCAGATCCACGCAGGCCATCAGCATCAGGATTGTCGCATAGATCATTATACTCTACGCGCCTATTATAATCAGCTCAAGACTTTGTTCTGCACGTCTACATAATTCTACTACCTGTACGATACTACTTGTTCCAGTGCCATCTACATTGAGCAGCCAACAAGAATTGATCGCACTCGCAGCAAGCCAAGAAGAACACATTTTACGATCTTGCTGGATGTCGCCTCTTCTACTTCTAGTAGTCGTTCCGGGAACAACGTTTTAGTTTGGCCGGCAGGTATTGGCAATTAGTGGAGCTTCCAAGCCAAAGATGCGATTTTAAATTGATAGAAGTGCTCATCTCTGGTGTCATCACGTGTCCAAAATGCCCGAGTACCACCAACCAGTATGCACCCATTTCGGATATTCCAAGAAGTCCGAGGCGTTTGCTGCGCGTTGTCTCTAGTCCCAAGAGGTTTTAGCGATGTGCTATAAGTTGAGGTCAATTCTCCTCATGATTGCAGCAGGATTACCCTTGTCACTGTCGAAATGTTGAAGAATGCTTCACCCCACGCCATTAGACCTTCCCGTGCCTGCAGACCTGCTTTCTCTCTCAGTGCAAGAACTTCGTCTCTAACCTCAAATCCAAAGGTACTTCCCTCCCTTCTCTATCTTGAGTTATCATGGTCTCTTTTCCTTGAAGAAATTGGATTTTTTTCCCCTTCGGATTTCGGAAGGTTCTATGAAAAAACAAGGAATAAAGGTTTTCTTCTTTTCTTGCATCAGAAATCTGCATTCCAGGAGCTCCGAACACAGCTTTCTATCAGGATCGATGAAGCCTCAAAGGTGCTGAAGAATGCACCGCGGATGCTTCTGGATGCAATAGTTGACTCAACCTTCAAATTTACTGATCAAACTCTGCTCCCATCTGAGGTACTACAGGCCAGGAAACTAGTCCTTCCAATGCAATCTCGCGTGAACAAAATTTAACAGTGACAACCTACAAGAAACTCAACCTTCCTTCCTCGTAAATTTAACGACTACTTGTGACAAGTTTGCAGAGCAACTTTGCACCAGTTGATGAGATTGGTGGACCCATAGATATACTCCAGATTGAAGGAGAGATACCTGAAGATTTCCCAGAGGGCGTATACATCAGAAACGGTGACCATCTAGCACCTTTTCGGATTACTCTAGTATTGAATAAGTGCAGCGGAAGATTCAAAACAGAAAGCTAAGTGTCTGATGACTACAACAGGTTCCAACCCCCTCTTTGGTGCTCTCCATTCGACTGTCTCGGTCTTTGGGGAGTCCAGTGAGATATGGGTTGAGGGCGAGGGCATGTTCCATGCCCTCTACTTTACCAAGAGCCGTTCAGCTTCTTGGTCAGTCTCCTATGCCAACCGCTATGTGCAATCTGAAACATTGAAGATCGAACAAGCCCGCCAGAAACCATGCTTCCTCCCTGCAATCGAAGGTGACTCTCCAGCCATCATCAGCGCCTACATTCTCAACTATGTAAGTGACACTCTGCAAACCCACATCATATATTCTGTTTATTAGAAACCCTAACATGAAGTGAGTGAACATGCAATGCAGCTGAGGTTTGGTAAGGTGAACAAGAACATCAGTAACACCAATGTGTTTGAACATGCTGGTAGGGTGTATGCTGTTGCTGAGAGCCATCAGCCACAGGAAATCTGCTTACAAAATCTTGAGACAGGCAATACCTGGGACATCGGCGGGGAATGGGATCGACCCTTCACTGCTCACCCAAAGGTATGAACAAGCAGCAGAAGTATCCTGCCTAAACTGTGTGGCTTACAATAACCGTAATTCAAGAATGCATACGCCACACGAACAGAACTAGTGTACTCCCTCCATTCCAAATTAATTGACGCAGATTTAGTACGAAATCTGAGTCAATTAATATGGAACGGAGGGAGTAAAAGGTACAGTATTGTAGGTATGTAGTAACTTGGTTCTGTAAAACGCATCACTTTACATCTAAGTATGATCAGTTTCCGTGTTATCCCTTTTCTGTCTGTCTGGTTGCTTTAAGGCACTTTGTTCAAATGGCTGTAGGAAGCTCCTGGATCAGGGGAGCTTGTCATCTTTGGTTCAGATGCAAAGAGGCCTTTCTTAGTTGTTGGGGTTGTCTCAGGTACTTTATTGTACTTTCCTAGAATTTTATACCATCTTCTCTGTGCCATGGTTGAAATCATATTATAACCACACTCATGTTTTATTTGAGCAGCTGATGGAACCAAATTAAAACATAAAGTTGACCTCAAGCTGGACAGGTGTACACTTTGTCATGACATCGGAGTTACTCTAAAGTATGTGAATTGAAGAAACATCATCTGCACCCCAAAGATTATTGACTTCAGTGCAAACCATTTATAAAATATTAACTTGTTGACGGGCGATACTGGAACTATACTCCAGCTAACAATGAAAGCACTTCACAGATAGTCCTCTTGATGTAGGTACAATATAATCATGGATTTACCGCTTACAATTGACATCGATAGACTCACTAAAGGTGGCCAGTAAGTCTTTCGGATAAACTTATCCCAACAAATAAGTAGCTTCCTTAATTTGCAAAATTAAAATGGAGTATTACCCTTGCATAGGCTGATCGAATTTGAGAAGGAAGGTTATGCAAGAATTGGGGTTATGCCCCGGTATGGTGATGCAGAATCAGTTATGTGGTTCGATGTTGAACCATTGTGCATGTTCCATCTTATCAACTGCTTCGAAGAGGGTGATGAGGTACATAGTATTCTCCAATTGTCAGCTCGTTTCATATACTTGCAATTGTATTGAACTTGATAATGTTTTTCCTACCTTCAAGTCATTCCAAATTCCAACTATCTAAACTGAAATTTGTTTTTCTGATGACTTAGGTTGTTGTCCAGGGTTTCCGTTCAGCTGACTCAATCATACCAGGACCAAGACTAAACAAACACGATATGCTCCCTGAAACAACAGAACTTGCTAAATATGGCAAGACTATGAAACAAGAAATTAGTGAGAAATTATTCTCTCGTTTATACGAATGGAGATTAAACCTGGAAACAAAGACTGTTTCAGGGAAATATTTGACTGGAACAGAATGGTCTTTGGAATTCCCAATGATCAACAACCACTACGCAGGCGTGCATCACAATTATGCTTATGCACAAATAGTGGATTCTTTAACAAGAACCGGAGGAATTAGTGAAAAAGGTACTGCTAAAATCAAGCCACGTTTCGCTAATATAAACGGCATGGATATTGGGTCCATATGCCTATTATTATGTTACAGTATTATCCATCACAGCTTGATTGATTATTTTATTACATCTTGCAGTACTCCCAAAATATGGAAGTTTTGCAAAACTATGCCTGGAAGCGAGAGAGAATGTAACAGAGGTACGTATAAGTGAGCTGTGTGCATCAGTTCAGCTACTATTTTACCAAGATTTCATAACTAAAGTTCAAGTTGTAAAGCAGACATCGGACAAAGATCTAGTGAAGATGGAAATTCATCAGCTTGGTGAAGATAAGTTCTGCTCTGGAGCATCATTTGTTCCAAGAGTTGGTGGCTCACATGAAGATGATGGGTGGATAATTTCTTTCGTACATGATGAAAGAACTAATACATCACAGGCAAGTTTTCATTACAACACAGTATAGACACACCCCAATACCTATACGAAATACAAGTCTAATATTTAAGCTTTATGTACGCAGGTGCACATTATTGATACCCAGAGATTTGAAGGTGCACCTGTTGCCAAAATAACATTGCCGCAAAGAGTACCATATGGCTTTCATGGAACTTTTATCCAACAGCAGCACAAACGGAAGTGTGAATACTAACAAGAAAAGAACTGGAAAGCTTAAAATTTCTACTGAATTGGGTCTTTGTAAATAGCATTTTTTGTGCGTTGAATGCTTATCGTACAGTATTAGGTGAACTGTCCATACATTTACCGTGCGAGAGTATTCGTAACTACCGGAAGCTTTGTAGGTTATCTTATAGAAGTTTTTGTAGAAGTGCAAGGAAGCTGTGTTTAGCTAATATGAGCATGTCGCTGCAATTCTAGCTCTCTCAGTTGTACACAGTTTCTCATAAAAGACGGAACCGTCACAAATAATTTGCTGTATTGAAATAATCGAAGTCAGTCTGCTGTATCTTCAAAAATACTGTGTCAAATATCTAATTCTAGTGCAACTAGACTTGCACTACCCTCTGAAGGGAATAGTAAAGCAATAAGATATATATAATTCATAAAATACAGCAGAAGTAGCAGGGACTTATTTGAAACTATCAAAGTATTTGTAGAGAGCAGAACAAAATAATTATATTCTGCAAAATAGAGCTCACACAGGCTACCTCTCTTCAAGTTACAAATGCTGAAATTATTTAACCATGAAGGAACTCTTGCAGCTGCAGCCTCCAACCGCACTCGGATTGGTTGAAACCTGCACATTGTGCAGATACAAAGAGTTAAGTTCCAAGTGAAGAAGGGTCACAGTCAAGTTGGCAGATAAAATAAGATCTGTAATTATTTATAATAACATTTATGTAGAATGTACATATTAATATTTTGTCCAGAATGGGAAATAAAACTAGCTTTGGTAAACATTAAACATGCATCCTTAAATCCAGCAATGATGTTTAATGCGTATTACAATCTCAAGAACATAAAATATGCAGAACACATGTAATGCATATATGTTTATATAGAGAGAAATTACTAGTAGTAAAAAAAGCAAGAAATATGGTATTACTACCCCATCAATTTACATGTCCTGCGATGTTAACAAACAATACCTAAAAATGTTAACAAGACCAGGTGTTCACCTGGCACAATGGATCAAGATTAGCATTATTTAAGGTTCTTCAGGTATAAAGCACAAGAATGCGGAGTGATGAAACCGTCTTAGGTTAACTTTGATAGACAACCTGAATACTTTTCTTCTTCAGAATTAGCAAAATGGATTTCGGCACTATTTGTGCTAGGTCAAATGCCAGTAATATTTAAGGTAAAAACATTACTGTCAAGTTAGTGCAATATTTATTTTCTATCATATATCGGTGGTGGAGTAGCTGATTTAATGATGTGGTTGTATGCATGGAAAAAAAATATATATATCCCAGTTCATAACATAGGACATCAGACATGTCAACTATAAGCTAATGCAAGGGGAATTATCCTTCAAATAACATGGCAACTAACAAGTCTACAGTGCAGGTCAAATGTTAGGACATTTCACCAAATTTTCAGATATTGAGCGAGACGCGAATGAGGATAAAAACTAACCACGAATGCCGAGCGTATCAGTTCCTCTTCGTAATCCACAGTTGAGCCTTTAACGAAGTCGTATGAGACATTGTCGACAACCAACTTAACGCCATTCTTCTCGAAGACTCTGCAGTTAAAATAAAAACCAAACAATGCATCATTGCTTCCGAAGAAAGCATTCCTGAGATTCCATCTTTCTAATAAAATATACTGCAAATAAAGAAAAAGAAAGCCTGAATCTGAAGCATAACAACTAACCTGTCATCTTCATTTTTCTTGCTATCAAGTGAGAAGGTGTATTGGAATCCAGAACACCCACCAGCTTCAACGCACAAGCGCAACATGTTACCCGCAGCAGAAGGTTCTTTACTGTGTAAGTCTTTCAGTCTCTGCAGAAAACAGATTCCATGATCACACTAACACACCATACATGATAAACTAACTTGAAAACGTAAATACAGAACATAATTAGAATCAGAAGTGACACATTTGCTTATGATAACAATACCTATGTAAGCATGCACGCTATATGGTCTGCATTACCAAGCATACATAGAGGTCTAACAACTTAAAGATTCTCCGTAAATGATGAAGTCATACTTAAATTCATTGAATTTATGCAGCTATTACACAACTTATGAAAAAAATATACACGGAATCCAGGGTCAAATCTTAACCAGAAAATGATAAGCGCTCCTAACAAAATCCTACAAATGGATCCCCAATCAATGAAAAACAAAAATCCCTCGGAAGCAGTATAACATGGAGCGGTTACTAAATTGAAGAAGTGGAGAGATACCTACACGGACGCAGTTATCGGTCATGCCGACGGCCTCCGGCTCCGCAGGCGTCAGCGACTCGGTGGCGGTGGCGGCGGGGGCAGGGGGTGAGGAGGAGGTAGAGTAGGAGCCCGCGAGGCGGTGGTTGGCGCGGATGCGGCCGTTAATCGATAGCGCGAGGCGGCGGAGGAGTGGAGGGCTTGCCGAGGCCATCGCCGGCAGTGGGCGCCGATGTAAAATGCGGCGCGCCTCCGGTGGAATTGGAGAACGGGAGAAGGAACGCTGGCGGTGACTAGGGGCGTGTGGGCTCCACGCGTAGCACTACCTACTGCCAAGTTCTCCTTTCCTTCTTTCTTTCTTTCCGAACAAGTCTGCCACGCTTTCTTTTTTTTAGATTGTCTGATACGAGATTCTTGAAATATTCCTTTCCCCCCGTTTTATATATAAATAAAGGAACCCAATACAAAAGTTTGCGACAAGAAAATAAAACAATGCGACAACAACACAACATGTCCAACAAGAAAAGTAAGATACAACACTCGAACAAGCTAGGAGGAAGACGACGAAGCGAGAAAACTAGGTGGTAACCATCATGCCTGACACTCCACACCGATGGAAAACGGCATCGTCCCATCACCATATCACCTCACCCCGAAGATCATTGAGCACACAAGACCTTCATGAAGGGAGGTGACGTCGACACGCTGCTACTGCTCGGATCAGCGTTGATCCTAGGGTTGGAACGAGTTTAACTGACTTAGTCCGCTGTTTGAATTACGGCCACAATTGTGGCAAGATTCTTTTAAGACAAACTGTTTTTATTCTTTGATAAAGGCCATATTTTATTCCACAACTTTACATCAAGATGATAGAGTCAAAGAGCCCCACTCTCAGCCTATGCATGATAAGGATTAGCAAGAAGATATGCTAGAGAAAGAGGAAGAGAAACTCATAACATAAAATAGATGTCACATGTGACAATGAGATAACACTATAGCGAAGGTCCAATCAGGATAAAATATCTTCCACCCCTCGTCCCAACCGCAAGCACGCCTCCTTAAACAAGGAGGCCAGTCTTTTGAAGAATACATTGCTTCTAGAGAAATGAGCACACATATAAATAATCTGCATTGGAGGAAAAAAATTGCGTTAAAAATCCCGTCATTTCTACTTAGCCATAGTGACCATAAGTGGGGTTTTCATTTTGATTTTGTTAGATAATGCCGGTGATTATTGAATCTGATTCGAAGAGTTGATAGCATGCAACGGAGTTATCGAGGTGTCGAATCCACAAAAGGTTATATTGGTAGAATGTTTCTCGGAGACGAGTTTGATGAGTAATATTGGTTTTGAATACTGCCCGGGAGGCAAATCAGGTGGCTCATCTAATGGCGAAAAATGCTTATGAATAAAAAACAGGCGTCCTAGGAGGCTGATCCTTCAGAGTTTATTTTACCATATGTAGTATACTATGTAACTTTATTTCCAAGCAAATAAACGCAACCTGGCACCCGTTCACAAAAAAAGACAACAAATATATAGTATAAAAGAAAATGGATTTATTTGTCAGATTATTTTAAAAAATGTTTTTATTTTGATTTTGATAGATAATGTTGATGACTACTTAATCTGATTTGATGGAGCTGATAGCATGCAATAGAGTTATAAAGGTGTGGAATTCATATATAGTAATATTGGCAGAATGTATCTCAAAGACGAGTTTGATGAGTAATATTGGTTTCTAATACTGCTACGGGAAGCAAATCAGGTGCCTCATCTATTGGCAAAAAAGCTTATGAATAGAAAATAGGCTGTCCTAGGAAGGGGATCCTCCAGAGTTTTATTTTTCCATATGTAATAAACGATGTAACTTTATTTCCGAGCAAATAAACGCCATCGCACACAAAAAGACAACAAGTGTATATAAAAGAAGATGGCTTTATTTGTCATTAAAAAATTTAAAAGCTTTTTTATTTTGATAGATAATGCTAGTGATTGTTTTTTTATGCTAGTGATTGTTAAATCTGATTCGATGGAGCTTATAGCATGCAACGGGAGTTATATAGGCGTGGAATCCATATACGGTAATATTGGCAGAATGTTTCACAAAGACGAGTAATACTCCCTCCAATCCACTAAAAGTGGCGTGAGAAATATGAACTAACGTAGTACTTATCGTTAGGTATGCTAGTGAAAATTAGGTGGCTCATCTATTGGCGAATAAAGCTTATGAATAAAATATGGACTATCTTAGAAGGGTGATCCTCCGGAATTTATTCTGCCATATGTAATAAGTGGCGTAGCTTTATTTCCGAGCAAATAAATGTCACCGGGCACCTGTTCAAAAAACACAACACAAGTGTATACAAAAGAAGGTGGATGTATTTGTCAGTCAATTTTTAAAAAAGGAAGTCCGACCTACCGGATTCGAACCAGTGACCTAAGGATTGATCTGCAACGTACTACAGTCCTCCGCTCTACCAACTGAGCTAAGGTCGGTTTGTGTTTACAGATAGAACTAACTGTTATATTAATAAGCGTACTCAGTCCGCGGCATATTGTGTATTGTTTTGCTGAGACCTGGCATATTGTGCTTGACATACGAACTCATAATCAGAAACTAGTCTTATATAAAATCAATTGCACTTTAGTGACGCTTCGGCATCTCTTGTTCTAAGGTGTACTGTGAACAATGTGCCTGATTTGTTCAGAATCTGATTTAGGTTTACAATTACTGCATCGGAGGCATCGCATTGAGGACCATGCTCCTCTATAGTCTACACCTCATCCGAGGAATCGGCTTTGGCATGTTTGGCGACTTTCCATGACGTGTTCTTCTCTCATTTTTGCTCGAGTTTATCAGATTTGTAATAATGTGGTTGTATGCTCCTTGGTTGGTGCAGAGACTCGTACTGGAACATATGAATTAGCTTTATCATTTTCTACAGGGAATCTAGAGTTTCATAGAGCAAATTAAAAATTCTAGGTCTCAAAAAGCAAGATCCTATGTACAATCGAATGTTGGAAGGGAAATTCCTCCATCATTGCCACTAAAATGAGCGACATTCTCATTCATCGTCTACTCTTCTCCTACTCTGTCAAAGTCAGGCGACACTGCAATGCTAAGATTGCTCCCTTTGGTACTTCGTTTGCAATACCCAGTCCTTGGAAGCTCTCGATCAAGTCGGTGGGAAGAACCTGTTGAGGTTGAACGGCAGGGTGTAGAACTCTTCATTCCTGCTGTCCCCTCGGAATGTCCGGAACCGCACCCACCATGGCATCCCTCGGTCCCTTGCCGCGTCTCGGACCTCGAGTGTGTTGTCAAGGAGTACAGCAATGATGAAAGCGACAGTCGGGGGCGACGCGAAGATGGTATTGATGTAGTCATTGAACTGCATCGAGGAACAGGGATGGTAAATTTCAGTCTCAACTTGTAAAGGATACAAAATAAGACTGCTGCATAGAGGTAAAAGGTACAGTATAACTTTTTTACATTAGACTCGTAAGCTTTGTGCAATGTAGCTTTTGTGCAAGCTAGTTGCTGGTAAAGTAAGACCATTATTTTTACTAAATTATGTGATTAATAAAAATATTTAACATCAGTTAAGATTGTGTTATTGCATTGTGCTAAATACTAGATATTTTTTGTTAGGCGTCATTTTGTATTCAAGTTTCCAGACAGAATTCTTGTGGCAGTCCATAATACTAGTAAAAATTAAGATTTTACTAAATTATGTGATTTCATATATAAAAATATTTAACATCAGTTAAGATTGTGTTATTGCATTATGCCAAATACTAGATTTTTTTTTGTTGGGCGTCATTTTGTATTCTAGTTTCCAGGCAGCAATCTTGTGGCAGTCCATACTAGCGAAAATTAAGGTTGTAAGGGATCCTGCGGATAAACGTAATAAACATCAAAACTTCTAAAATTGAAATGTCAGATTGTGACGTTACGAACCCATCCAGCCTTTGTGTGTGCTGGGCCCGATCGAGAACTCGTCGTATACCGAGAAAAGTACTCTGGTATAGATAAGCCAAGAAAGAGTGAAACACCAACGATGAAGAGGTTGCGCATAGAATTCATGTTGGTGAACTGCAGAAAGGATAGCCCCACGGCCGCTGGAGACACAACAAAGAGCAAAATTAGTTGTACAATTCAAACTTTGAGAGCTCAAAAACTATAAAATAAACATCGTTTTGCACGTTAGTATACTTACCAATAATACCAAACATAACACAGTATATGGCAGCGAATATTGTGAAAGGAATGGAGGCAAAAAGAGCTCCGAATTTTCCTGCAACCATGACATGTTCAGACCTCTGAAAAAATCTAACGCGGACGCGTGTTCCTGGCTAGAGAATAAATGTTACCTAGTATGGAGAAGAAGATCATGAAACCGGCAGAAATCTGTATCACTCTCCTGCTACCAATCCTTGTAGATCCAAGAAGGCCAACATTCTCACTACATTGCAACAAAATATTCTGCATAATGTTAGGAATGTTGCTAAAGAACAATCTTAGAACAAGAACTCATACGCACTCACATGGACACAGTAGAGCCAGTCCCAGTGCCAAATAGCCCATCCAGTAGGGTACCAATTCCCTGAATGCACACATATTTGAGCAGAACAGGAGAAACATTACTCATCAAAGATCATGTATCATGAAGTCTTCACTTCAGAAAAGATCAGCAGGGAATATTGAGCAGTTGTGCAAATGTATTCAGTTTACTGACAATTCTATTTGATATCCATTGGAATTAATGGACTTCACATATTGACAAAACTCGACAGGAGGCTAGGATAATTCACTAACCTGCCATCCAATCCCTCTACTCAGGACATATGCCGGTGGGGGTGTCGCACTTGCCAATCGGGCAGCAGCCTTGAATGCGCCAGTTGACTGAAGAACTCAAATGATTTCAAAAATCAGATGAATAGAAAAGTTAATGTTTAAAAAAAAACATGACCTGAATGTCACGCATGGTACCTCTATTAGTGACACCATAACTGCGGCCATCATGCCGAATGCATGGTCTGCATTGAATGTCGGTGCGCCCCATTGCAATGGGTATGGAATGCTTATCCTTATGGGAGTGAGAATATAAATTGAGATGTATAACATGGATGTGAAAATGAACTAATGATATACATGCCAGTTCACAAACCATAATGCGGAAGAGATGAGGTTGGAACGGTCCGTCTCGCAACTGATCTGGGTGACCAGTGCAGTGTGCTTGTATGCACCACTTGCTGTTAGAATGTGGGCATAGACCCAGACAAGGGAGATACACACCAGCAATGAGAACCTCTCCATAATCGGAACATGCCGAACATGTATATGCTTGAGATATTGGGAAAGCGCCACAAATAGGATGAGCATCGGAAGGCCAATCTCCACACAGCTCCCAATCTGAACGTTCTTGATGAATTAGCTCATGAACTCAATAGAGTGCAACATAAATGAATGGTGATATATGTTTTTCTCAGATAAAAAAAAGATAAGCTCACAGACCATGAAGATCTTGCATGAGTAAAGATGAACAGTTAATGTATAATACCATTTAACTTTTGAAGTGTACAGGCAAACTGAAATACACGAACGTAAAGATTGTTCCAGGAACCTTCAAAAATATTCCAAACCAGAAAAAAATGTTTTGGTACTATGTGCAACATAACTTGTGTAATGATAAACCCAAATTATCTATTATTAAGGCGTTAACCGATAATCCCTAAAAAAAGTGTTAAACGATAAATCGACAAGATAAATGCTCCAGATATACTTTGATAAATCGACAGTTATATCAAAACAGTAAGGCCATCTACCTCAGGAAGTGTTTAAAACTCGTATAGAAAAAAAAAAGATTTTCTTTGGTCACATTCTTCAGTGTGACGAGTTCCAAACATCAAAGTGACTGAAATTCTTGTCCACATAATAAAAAGCAAAGCCACTAGAGCATTTACCACTGGGAATCCTCTTTCGAAAAGGCCAAGTCCCACCAATGAAACCACTGGAACCATCCCAAGTGGGCTAAAGAACCTGCAACATGCATATCATACTGTTAATGTTCTTATTCTTGTCGTCGATGCGAAGGAAGTAACCATGTTCCGGCAGCTTTTGGATATCTTGCCCACACTTTTATTAACATATCAGCATATTGCACTTTATCCAAAAGTGACCCCCACTATTCAAACTGATGGGCACATAAAGTGGATGGATAACACAGAGGGGCTAGGAGAGTGTAATAAAAATAGAAAAATGATCCATATATTGCATATGTGGTCCAGTATATGAAAACCGTGTCAACATGTGATGTTAAAGCACAAGAAATTTAACGAAATAATCTGTCAGGTGCCAAATAGGACTTTTATACACTACTTGTGTTCTGACAGAAGTCAAGAAATAATTGAATGCACTTCTGACTAAAAAGCCTATCATACATCAGTAAAAGAAGAAGTGAGTACCTAGAGCATATTGCCCACAGCTGGCTATAGCCAAGAATTATCTGAATGCTTGAAGAGACTATCAACGCCCCCTGTATGGCCCTCATTGTCTGCATGAACCTCTGGAGACAAGAACAGAACAAAAACTGAATAAGTCAAATGAATATTTGCATTGATGTGATGGCACATTCGGCCATGATTTTTTTTGTAAGATGGAAAATATACAAAAACCATTGCATACTTACAGTGTGCCCATCAGCTATTTGGGTGAGAGAGCGATCATGGATTATGGAGAGGATTGGAACAACATAGGCATATGAGCCGCCAATGACAGTGGGAAGGCGAGTGCCAAATAGTGTCTGGAGCAATGTCTTTATCCCAGTCACAAATAGCAGTGTCTGAACCACTCTTGCCTTGTCAATCTTTGATAATCAAAACCAAACATTTTCAGTTAAAATATGCACGCTGTACCAAAGTAACCGACGAGCCTAACAAACATAAAAAACAGTGGAGGAAATCCTCACATCGTTTCCACCCATGAGAGGAACCAACATTGTGGGGATCATCACAGCAGTGCCCAGTGACAGTATGTAATGCTGGAAACCCAAAGCAATCGCCTCTCCTGCAAACACCCACAAAAGTTCAGAATTGGCAATACATATAACTGGATGGACAAAATACACTACCAAACGGTTGAGGGATGAGGTGACACCGACCCCAAGAGGGGTTAGAGTCTATGCAGTACTCAAACCCCTGCAGCTGATCCATGGGCGGGTGATGGACCATCTCCTCAGGCTTCACCTCGGCCATTTCTCAGTCGAATCCTCCTTCTGCTCAAGGCGAACACTCCTTTCGCTTGGCTGATTGGAACGGGGGAAAGTAGCAAAGGGGACTGAGCAACTCCTTTGGTAAACTGAAAAACAAGGGCAAGATGGAGTACGCAGATCGATGGAAGGAATGCTCTTCAGCTCCCAAATATGTGAACCTGAAACCAATCTGCAGAAAGAAGAGTAATGATCTTGAGCTACCAATTGCTCGACCAGCTGCACAACTGAACTGAACGAATCGGCAATCGAGTACCTGCAAGAACCAAGATGGAAGACACAAATCGACCAGGCAAGGCCCAGGGAGCTGCAAAAACCAGGAGCAATGCGGCAGATAAAGGCCGAGTGATGCAAGAAAGAGACCCACCAGGCTCAGATGGAGTGGGGGACGAATATGAGCAGCCGCAAAATTCGCCGAGGACGACGAAAGCGAACAAAGGCGGTTCTGCTGCTGCTTTGGTGAGTGATGTGGGATGTGTCAAAGAAGAAGAAAGGATAAAAGATGGAAAAGGTCAAAAGAGGCAGCCATGAAAAGGCGCAGAGCGAGTGCGAGAGATGATGAGTGTGGGCAACTGCACTCTTAGTCTTCTCCCTCACTCTGTCGCCATTGTCTCTAACCCTTTATCCCTCTCGCCAGTGCAGAACATCAGGAGGGTTAATGCGGAGGGATCAGAAACGGCAATGGGGATCAGCCCGTTAGGATTTCAATTTCTGTGACGAAAATCGCCTCGGCTCGGAGGTTCAGGGAATGCGCGTCGGGCTGCGTGCGCAGTGAATTTTGGTTGGTGGGACGCCCTGCGCAGAATGTCGGGCTTGTCGCCCTGCGTTTATGTTTTTCAGCGTGACATTATCTTTCACATTCAGAGAACACGTGCAATCATCTCAAAGAAAAAAAGAGAACACGTGCAATCTGATTCCCATTTTGCCAGGGAAGGTATCTTTTGGTTTTTAAGTGAGGGACGTATCTTTTGTTAATGCCCTTTTGATTGTGTTGCTAGATTAGATGCTATGTGCCTGATTTTTTTTCGTGAAAAGGTCTTCCAATCTATTAATCATAAGAAAAAAAAATGTGCAAGGATTTCCGACGGTAACACTTTTGGTCATGAGAAATTTTCGATTGGACCAGGACGAACCACAATATAAGATTTTACACAAATAATTCCAGTGAAAACTCATTAATCATATAGAATTTCTATTGCTTCTATGGGTGATGGATACTACTCTCTGCTTGATACGGTTACGGTCATCTAGTAGCATGTTCGTTTGCGTGGGGACTTGGGTTTGTACTGCTCTTGTGTTTTGAAAGCACAAGCCAAACTAAAAGACCTAACTTTTTGGGTATAGTTTTCTAGAAGTGCTTGTTTGTTTTGTAATACAAAGCCACAAGCCCATCCAAAGATACTTCCCATAGCTTTTCGCTGCTTGTGATTTCCCTAACTAATTCCACTGTAGCTCCACATATTTACGAGTCAAATGCCTATGGGTATATATTAGGCTAACCCCTTCACAAATGTCCCCAAATCCCCACCGTTTTATATTTTTCTACTTCTGTCTCCCAAGCTGCATACATATAGGAGAGGTGACTGGTTCCCCACGCTAGGCGCCAAGTTCCCTACAGACATCTCATATGTCTCTTGCTTACCGGTGCCCCGATCTTGCTACCTCTATCGAGCACAGTTCCCCTAGCTACGCTCGACGTATCGCCCGTACTAGAACTGCACCTACAGTGTTCTTCTCGAGCAACTGCTGAATAAGAGCAGTGTGAAATTACTTGTTGTTATGTGTGTATATGTGTATGTGATTTAGGACCTGGTACTTGATGCTATGTGTGTGACTTAGATTATGATTTTCTATGATTTAGGACCCAAATACATTGTGTTTACAGGTGTATGATTCAGATTGTGATTTACAACTGCATATGTTGTCCATGTTCATGATGTTGGACTATATTTGTGTATACGACATATACATACTTGGTGTACAAAAGTACTTTATGTTCATGTATGTGTTTAGATGGAACAAGAAAATAAGAGCCAACCCAAAGGCGCCAATTGGGATGCACTTGCTACCCAAGCTTCTGCGAGATTTGTGCTCAAGAGAAGTCGAACGGTAATACGCCAACTGCACTTTTAAGCAATCCATGGTACAAAATCCCAGATATGAAGTTGTTCCAAAGAAAGAAAATAGCTTACACCATAAAAATTTCAAGAATCGATCGAATGTGATGAAATCTTTGCATATGGAAACAAGTTGTGTACCATCATGAAAGAGTTCCGCCATTTTTTGAACAACTGGAGACTATGTCGCTATGATAAGAGTTCTTTCATGCTCGGGCTGCCACCAATGTGAATAATGTGGTAATGGAGGAACACGATGAAGTTGAGAAGGTACTTCGTGCTCCTGAAAGTGCTGTGCATGGGGATGTAAAGTGTCTGCTTGGCATATGTGACAATAATCAAAACACGAAGAAATTCAATACAAAAAGACTTACTCCCTCCATTCACAATTATAAGATGCTTTATAAGTTTGGTATCAATACAAACAAGACTTCTATATGGAACACCACATTTAGTGGAAGCACGAAGCATGTGAAAATACAAGGTTTTGCAGTGTGCGCTCCTTACTCTTAGGTCTCGTTTGGGATCCACCATTTAATTTAATTTAATTTAATTTGGCAGAAATAAAATGTTTCATTTTGAAAGTGGAATGACAAGGTTAGAGATATGAATTGACATAACATATAATAGGTATTTGCTGGAATTGCAATGAAATGACATGTCCAATTTTATAACAGCCAAACAAGTTGGGTAAGGAATCACAAATGAATTTCATAATTTCGGTTTAAAATGATGGGTGTAAAAGGAGACCTTAGTGATGGGATTTCACAAACTAATGAGTTTCATTGACTCATATGAATAGTGAAGAACACATGTACAAGACCTAATTGCAAACTTCCACGCAAAATTGTAAGCAGCGTCAGAAGAAGAAAAAAGACTGTACTCTATAATTCCATATACATGGTGGTAAATCCGACCAATAAAAACTCTTGCGAAATTTTGAAAAAAATATTTCAACACACTAGAGAATACTCCAGCTTTAGTTGTCAAAAAAAATAAAAAAATATCCAGCTTTGAAAAATAAATATCTCTGTCGCACCTTGTAATATTATCACTTTATCAGTTTCATCTCACAAAAGAGTGCAGGAGAAGAGAAAGAAACACCCAAAAAATTGCAAACTTTCCAGGGAATGAACCAAACACCGGCCTTGCTCGCTATGCCCACTCGCCATCCCACCCAAAACTGCAACTGCGCGAATCGAAGAAGCAGAACCCTCGCCGTATCCCCACCGCCCGCGCCGGCCTCGATCTGCTACGGCGCCACAGGCAGTCGGCGGCCTCGCCCTGCCGCTCTCACCGGCTCTCCCTTCCGTCGTACTGCCCTGCTTCTCCGAGTAGGGGGACACCGCAAACCTGTCAACATCAACCAAACATTCCCCTTCGCGTCCTGCTGGTACATCTCTTACCCCCTCTTGATTTCCCTCCACGGTTGAAATGGATAAGAAATGTGTCGCGGTGTTATTTTTCGTGCATTCAGATGGTAGGAATCTGGGGGCAGTTTGTATATGGTTTGCAAAGGAAAGTGGTTCGTCATAATGTATCCGAAACCAACTGAATTTCCTATTCAATGTGCAAAATTTTCCTCCACCGGATTAGGGCTAAGGCTATGTTTGGTACCAAAGTATTTTTGAAGTATATTAGAAATACTACAGTTTTTATAAATACCACAGTTTAGAATACTTCGATGTGTTTGGTGATGACTAGAAACTCTGGTTTTAATACTACAGTATCCCTCAAACTGTGGTATTTTTGAAGTATTCTAAAAACAGGTCCGGACCTCTTTTTTCTAAAACGGAGAAAGAGAAGAAGATGCATGTGTGCGCTTGTATGATGAAACGGTAGAAAACAGCACTTTACCAAACGCCTCATAGTTTTTGCTAAACTGTGAAATAATGTCGTATGATGAAACTGAAGTATTTCTTTGCCAGGCACTTCAATACTTCAGTATAAAGATACTGTAGTTTACAAAAAATGGAGCTCCCAAACTAGGCCGTTTCTTTGCAGATTATATATGGTGAATTTTAGCGAATATTTTGATCTTGAGTTCTGGCAATTTGGAACATTACAGTATACATATACTGTATGGCAATAGCACGTCTCAGATATGTTTAATATGACTTCTACTTGTAGGTTATGATGCCTGCATATCTGATTCTGATTTTTTTTAAATAATTTTGACATGGATGTAAGTTTACAATAGGATTAAGGAAAAATCAGTTTGGTAGCTCACATAGGTCAGCAACTGTTTTGTGCAACTAAAATTTCCCAGTACACACTATTAACATCTAGACTACTTGTAGTTGTAGCCCCTAAATAGCGGGTTGCCTTTCCAATTTATTTTAAACAATTATGATCTTTATGTGAAGAAATTAATTGTGCCCCTATTCATCTGATCGCTGGTTGTTTTGCCCAATCTGATTTCCGTGATGGTGCCACCTGCCCTTGCATGATCGCCAACCAACTAGACCCTACTGCATGCCTTCGCATGGTCATAGAAGCGAAGAACATGGTATCAAGAGTATTATATGCTCATAACCAACATTGACCAGTGTATTTTTCTAGTCATGGTCACAAGAACGTTTCAGTCTTTCTTTTTATTTTGCATGCAATGGTCCATGAATCAACCAATTTCAATCACTGCCATCTAAAGGGCGAGACAAGAGCACCGCCCTCTTTTTATCAGCCGTGCTACCTCTCAGGCTGAGATAACTCAGGCAACTGATGCTACAAACTATAGATGTTATACTGTCATCCTGTAAAGTTTGAAATAAATTATCAATGTTGAGTTTGAAAGCTCCTACGTTCAAAATAAAATTTCATTCTTGAGTTGAATAGTAGTCATTTTAGTCTGCAGGTTGAGTGTTCTAGGCTCCATCCTTTTGTTGTGGTAGTTAAGATTTGTAGTGTTCTAGAATACATTCATAGCCAAGCTTGATGTTTAGTATCATCTAGTTGTCCAGGCACTAATTTGGAAGATAGCACCACACATTTATGTTATCTTGGGAGGTTTGGTTGAACTGATATATTGTTAATTTGATACATTTTTCACACAATATGACATGCTAGCTTGACGATAAGTTTTCTTCCCCAGGGTTGTGACACCTTCAATTCTACTCTTACTTCTGATAGCTACACTACCTGTGGTGTACGGAGAGATCATGTCTGAATATTTTTGCTGACTGTTCGAGGCAAGGTCATAGAAATAAACCGCCAAGGACAAAAAAAGCTGTTAAGAAATCCCTGGGGTATGTGTCAATTTGTCCCTTGATGAAAACATATAAAATAGTTTATTCAGACTTCTATTCTTCCCATGCTACATCCGCCTGTTTGATCACATCAATTATCAGGAGAACAGTTTCCTCTTGTTACAATGAGTCCACGTCCACCTGGTGGTTCATTAAATCGTAAGATTAGTCCAAATGAGTCAACAGCAATACCCAATCCTGCGAATTTTTACCACCCACAGTATCCTCAGCATATGCAATTTTCACAACCGCCATATGCCATGAACATCCCTTTCCAGCAATTCCCACACCAGCACCTATACCAGCCGAACGTCCAATATGTTGTCGTCCAACCACAATATGCTCCATACTCTTTACCACCAAGGCTGCCACCTCCACCACCTGCTCAAGTTATGCCATCCACGTCAGCATCTGATTCGGGTCCACATATGGAAACTCACCAAGAACAAGAGATTGATATAGTAAACGATGAGAATGGTCAACCTGAGCGTACTTCTAATCGATTACATTGGACGGAAAAGGAGGACCTAAGATTGGTGAGCTTGTCTGCTCCTTTTCTTTTCGTGATATTATGCCTCTTTAAAAAAAAACTAAACACCTTTGTGTTGGAACTACAGATAAGCGCTTGGTTGAATAGCCCAAGGAGCAAGAAGTATGACACGTACTGGGCGAATGTTACAAAAACATACAACAGCACCACCCCTAGAGATAGGAGAAGGGAAACAAAACATTTGAAGTGCCATTGGTATAAGATGACCCCTAAGATTGCCCGCTTTGAGGACTGCTGGTGCCAGGTCAAGGCAAAATATCCTAGTGACCTGTCCGACAATATGCAACCGTTGGACAAAACATGGGCGATGTTCAACGTGGAAGCACGGGCGATATATCTTGAGGAAGTAAAGCGTCGTTTTTCCTATGGCCACTGCTGGATAGCTGTCTGGGACCAACCCAAGTGGAAATCCTACACCCTGTCTTTGTCCTCCAAAAAAGCCAAGCTGTCTGAGTCTGGTGACTACAATCCTCTGAAGATTCTGAAGATGACCCTGAGATGAGTGAAGAAGGTTGTGTCACAGCAAAGGAGAAACATGAAGAAGGCTGCGTCACAGAAAAGGAGAAACATGGAGAAGGTTGCGCCACAGCAAAGGAGAAACATGAAGGTAAAGGTAAGATGCAGCCTTCATCAGAGGTGGAAAAAGATAACCAATGCTCAATAGATCGTCAGAACATTCTAAAGACGAATCAAATGGAGATGACAGGGTTACAACTTCTGCACACAGACAAAAACCTTGAACCGTCCAGAATAGTGCAGCCAGAAAGAAAGGACAACAACGAAGCATTAATCTCAGAAAAGCAACCGGAATTGTTGATGGCTGGTGCCCCATGGTACAAGGGGTTTCTGCCTGGCAATGAGCTGTTGGCTGGTAATTCTAAGCTCGTCGAGTTTCGTTATGGGGAAGTGCTGAGGGAAGATGAGCCTGAAAAAGGAACCATTGGACAGGGTTGCAAGGTACAAGACAGTGATAGAGCAACAGTCACGGAAAGCCTTCCTGAAAAGGATACAACACAAGTCTGCAAGAAGCCAGAACATGGGAGAGTAGCGGTGGAAAACGTTCCTGAAAGCGGAACAGGTGTGCAGAGTTGCAAGGTGACAAAGCTCAAACGAAAACGCAAAGGCAAAGGAAAGGGGCTTCTTTGTTCGTCCGAGGTGCAGGAGGATATCAAACGAGCGGTAGATCTACAGACTATGCTTATGAAGGACCGCGAGAAGGTGGCAGAGGTTCAGCTCCGTCTCTCAAAGGAGAAGCTCGAGTTGGCCAAACTAAAACAGCAGGAAGCAAAGGATAAGAAGGAAACGACACTTTACGAGAAGTACTCGGAACTGTTGATGGCGGACACCTCCAAGTTTGACGGATTTCAAAAGGCAGAGTACGAGAAGGCTGTGAGATGCATGGGAGAGCTGTTGTTTGGTAGAGATGGCAGCTAGCACTAGTTTAGTAGGTTATGTTAAACACTTGTTCTGAAGCAACAGTAATGGAGCGTAGGTTGATGTCTGATGCACCAATCGATTTAAGTGATGTACCACCTGTACTGTTTAGATTTCATCATCCCTTGTCAGATTTAGCTTCCGCTTATATTTCTAACGAAATTGCTTTGCGTCCAGCTTGAGTTTCGATGCCATCAAAGGGCCTTCGTTTTCCGTCGTACAAATGTCAGATGGAAACCGTTGGACGTATAACACTTCTCTATTTCTAATACAGTATATTAGTGTAAAAGAATTATGATTTTCAAATGTGATTTCGATGTACTAAATATTGTTTGAGTTAAATATTTATTTCATATCTATTATTAGATCAAATATTATTTAAATGTTCATATTAAATCAAATTCCCTTTAAACAAATGAAATGTCCCAAAGGTCATGTCAAAATTTATAGCATTCACCTTAAATAACTAAACCCTAATTATTTTAGGTGAAAGAAACTCTGATCCCTCGAGTTTTGTTTTGCGAAAGATTTACCCTGTTTTTCTCATGCATGGATGCAATGCACAACTCTAGTTTCTACCCCTCTTTGGTTCTAAATGTTGGGGGACATGACGGGGGTGGCAGTGTGGCAAATGGACAGGTGGATTAGCTCAGCCAAAAACTAAAGAAGGCAAAAGGACCTAGCAATTAGAAGAAATAAACATTGAAGTGTCTATTTGTAAAAGAACGTCAGACTTAATGGCCGAACTGTCGGAATGATTAACGTGACTCTAACTCACAACTTTATGACCAATTATTGGCACTTTGAGTTTATGATCAATGGACTCATCCGTGGCAACTTTGTGACCCCACAAACGTTTTAATCTTTATTTGGCCTCCGTAAGTTTTTTCAGAGAAATTTAGCCTTTCTAAGTTGCAGTTTTGCTAGTCATAGCCTCTTTGCAGAGTCAATCAAATTTTATATAAACACCCTTACATAAATTTGCTTATTTGCGGATGTGTCTTTTTTGCCTATGACTAGATTGTCGATCACTTTGTCTTGTGATGCCTGGTAATAACTCTGGATAAAGAGAACCATCACATAGCCACGAAACACGATACGGAGCCCTTACACGTATCCCATCTGGTTTCCCGCGTCGCGTCGTACTCGTGATCGATCCAAACACAGGTAGATGTCGACCACGCACTCATGCAGACGGCCGCCGGCGACGGCCGCATCAAGTGGTCGGCGTCTGGGTGGTCCGATCTACCCGACGACATCTTCGGCCTGCCCCCACTACCTCGTGCGCTCCGCCGTCTGCAAGCCATGGCGCGCGGCAACCAGCACGTCTTGCCACCCCGCTTTTGCTAATCTGGCCGTGGATGGACAAACGGAGACGGATAGAGCACGGATGGAAGAACGTATCCTATCTGGTTTCTCCTTCTGTTTATGCATGTCACTTGATCACAGCTAGCCTGCCTGCCCTTGGATATATATTCCTTCTCGTTTCAAGATTGGTATCTATACCTCCCAAGTTCCAGGTCTATGCAGCGGATTCAATTCTTGGGCGCGCGGCCGGCTACTATACTCGTGATTCATCCAAACACAGTTCAGATCAGATGTCGACGCAAACGATCGCCAGATATAGCCGCCGGTCAGCGGCTCGATGGTCCGACCTCCCTGACGATCTCCTCGGCACGGTCCGCTCCAGGATCTTCTGCCCGCGCGACCTCGTGCGCTTCGCCGCCGTCTGCAGGCCATGGCGCGCCGCCGCAGGCCGTTGCCACGCTCCTGCTCCTGTCATCGTACGACGACAGCAGCCACCTGTGCGGCCCCGACGGTGGTTGGGTAATCCGTGCCCCAAGCAATGCGCGTCCCGTCGGTTCTCAAGATGGCGGCTGGGTCGCTTTGATGGACATAGACAGCCACACGCTCGCGATCGTGAATCTCTTTTCTGGTGATCAGGTCATGCTCTCGCCGGAGCAGAGTAATATTACACAGCTATGCTCGGGCATCATGCCACACGTCTCAAAAGTCATCTTCTCTGGAGACCCCAGCTCCTCGAACGGCTGCATCCTCGCCGCCATCATAGAGCGACGCCTCTGCATCACACGTACTCTGCAAAGTTGGCTGCTGCCAAGATGGCAGCAGGTGGATCACATGTCTGGGCGAGGAGTTTATCGACATTGCATTATGCAACGGTGAGCTCTATGGTGTAATGAGTCCAACCCAGGGTGGCTTATTGATGAAGTTTCATATTAGAATGCCGGAAGGAGATTCCAGGCTAGCGATCACGACCATGAAGCGGCCGGACATCCAAAGGCCAGCTTGGAACGATCATACTCCTGCATACATTAGCTACATCTTTGAGTTGGATGGGAAGCTGTCGATGGCAGCAAGGACCCGGTGGTTGCCCGGCCTCGATCCTTTCTTCAAGATCTTCAAGCTTGTTGACGTTGATGATCACGAGGCTCACAAACACAAGTGGGCAGAGGTGACAACTTTCGGGGACTATGCCTTATTTTTGGGGCGAACACGGTCTAAGGCGGTGCACACGTGGCGCAGAGTACCGATCATCGTGGCCTTGAGAGAAATCAATTGTATTACACTGAATATACATTTTCGTCGACAAACAAGCTTCCTAACGATACGGTGTATTCACTAAAATCCGATGATGGTGATGAGATCAAGATGTACTGTAAAAAAGACCAAGTTATGGAGATGGCATGGAAAGGACCGGATATTACCGGAAGGCCTTGAATTACGCCGTGTGGGTTCACCCGCCGGACTTGTAGCCGATTATATTATTTCAGAACTCATGAATGTACAACTTTTCTTTCTATATTGAGTAGCCTCCAGTGATTTTACAATTAAGCATTCCAAGCATGTTGTACCAAGGATTATGCAAATTATTACGGCCAAATGCTTTGGTCAAAAGAGTGATCTATATGTACATGTAATGTGTGCTCCACATGCCATTGCAGGGAGTTTTTTTTTTAAATAATACGAATTTTGAATTGAAATTCGGGTAATAGCGCGGGATTGAGGAAATCGGAAACTAGCGCGCCATCGGTATTAGCCGTGCCGATCGGCACGGGCCATGCCGAAATGTCCAGGTCGCCATTAGCCGTGCCGACAGCTGCATGACCTGCGGGTCCGTCGCGTGAAACTCCTGCAGACATCACATTTCGGCATGGCCTGTGCCGATCGGCACGGCTAATGCCGAAAGTGACCCCTGCACCCCTTTTTACCCCCCCCCCCCCCCCCTAAATTTCCGGTACCCGTCATTTTCCGTTGTCGGCGATTCCCGCCAATTTTCGCCCGACTCTTTTCTCCCGGCACCGTTTCCCGCCACCGATTTCTGCCAACCTTTCCCGCACAATTTATTCCCGCCACCGTTTCCCGCATGTTTCTCCTGACACCGCTTCCCGCCCACTTGTCCACCCGTTATCCTATAAAACCCACTCTAAGATATCCATGTGAGTCACTTGAGCGCAAGGATGGTGTGTATTGTTCGCTGTGAGAAGTGTGTGTCCGGGTTTCACGATGCCGCATCGAAGCATCTCGCTATGATTTCCACCGATTTGAAGGTAGATGGTAGGGTAGTTCCACTTGAAGAAATTATTGGTAGTGAGAGACATCTCGCTTTGTTTGGGGCGAGGCAAATTCGAGACGGGTTTCCGTATAGGACCCCGCAACAAATCCGTGCAGAAATCGTGCGTCTTGCAGATAAGTATGATAGGAAAGTTACCAAAAGTCTGTTTCTCCGGACTGAAGATGACCGCTATTTGTACGGTGAGTCCTATCTTTGGGTAGTCTCCAGCGATGATGACGACGATTTCATGCCGACATAAAAGGAAAAGAGGGCTGAAGCATCGAGGAAGGGCAAGGAGAAGAAGGCTGAAGCATCGAGCAAGAGTAAGTAGAAGAAGGCTGAAGCATCGAGCAAGGGCAAGTGAGCTAAATCGGCGGATGGTGCAGGGTGCATCGATGGGAGATAGGTAGAGTCTTAAATTGAGTTGTGTTCTTTCATTTCCCGTGTGGTGTGATCAGTATGGACTCGCCTTGTGTTGTATCTTAGTTTTATTATCTTCATTTCTTCTGTTCTGCGGAGAGTATGGACTCGGCTTGTGTTATATCTTATTTTTCGTATCAATTTATTATCCAGTATGTTTATCGATTTATTTTTAGAAGTTGTAGTTTTTGTACTACCGAGTATGTTTTTTACTATCCGAAATTCCTAATTCCGCGCGCTAGAATCCGAATTTCGATTAAAAAAACATATTATTTAAAAAAAAACTCCCATTGCAGGCAGGACACACAGAACTTCCATCCTGTTTCCAGTTATCGAAGGGCGAGATGCTTGCCTTGCCGCCTGTCCGGTCTTCTTTCTCAGCTGGAAGAAAGCATATCCTCTCAACATATACTGTATTTTCTAGCACAGCCAAACCACAACAGTATTTGTAGGTTCGTTCCCACAACGGTGCCTCGTCTCTGGCAGCTTAAACCGTAGTGCTACAGTAGGAGAAAACTACAAAAGCCATGCAAACTGTACATCAACCCAAGGTGCAACTGATACAGTAGGAATTATTTGTTCGGTCCTAAAATTGCAACGGATACTCGTGCCTTTTCAGGGTTGTTAACATTTGTACTGGATCCATGAACAGTGCGAATCTTCTGGAATTTCTTTCTCTTGAAAGATAGCTCTTCACGGCTCTGCTTCAGCTGGAAGCATGCACATGCAGCATAACTGGAACCTGCATGAGTGAAATTGAAAAGGTCATTGACTCGATAAGGGAATGAAGTACAGCAATTATCCTGTATATGGCTCTAGTCAAAGTTCTGATTAACAGACAGAATTCAAGATTCATATCTTCATGAAGCCCAGTTGCCATCTATTCAAACAATTACGTGCATCCTAGGATAGTGAGATAAGTAAATAGTCGAGTACGACAAAGACAACCATTGATCGATTCATGGAATAAAACTACATCATGTTCACAGTAAAACTTGCTCCGTACATTTCTGAATAATCAAAGAGAAAGTGGAACAACTAGTAAACCAGATCTTCTTACCTCTAGTTGAAGCTGAAATCAGTGCACACAAAACTGAAACCTGAAAATTATCCAAATAACATTATCAACTCGAGAGCATATTTTAGAGATAAATGAGGTACTTTGCTATTATCCTGAAGTATTTCAATTGACTCTAATAGATATAGCAGTTCACTTCGACCAACACGCAGCTTTACCTAATAATGGCAAAATTTCTGAAGAAGGACAGAGATATAAAAAGAAAGTCTATGCCACACGCCCACACCTAAACGCACAGCAGAAACTATAGCTCCATGAAGAATAAGGTCTTCAGATGTTAGTTTTCATGAGTGGGATCTGTATGATGGAAAGTTCATTCAAAATAGGTGGAAACATAGTAATTTTGTCCCTGCTGAAATGATATTATCTGTAAGTCTTGCCAGTTAGAAAATTGTACTGCAATGTCTTTTACTCTCTTGACCAATGTAGCTTCTATGTTTCTCTGGCATACAAGAAAATTCATAATTAGTTATGTCGTCTTTTAGGTTCTTTAAAACAAAGGGAGATAAATATGAAAAAAAATAAACATAGACAGTTTCCAAAACTTCCACTCACATCCAGATCCAGAACTTGTCTTGGTTTCTCGGATGTTAACTTTCACAAGTGATATGCCACAGGTACTCATGATCTTCAGAATTTTGTGAATTCTCTCATCAAGCTTTCGACATTTGATTTCAACCATCTTAACATGGTTGGATGAAAATGCCCTTTCCAACAGATGGTTAGTTTCTTCTGTCACCATTGAAGAATGGAACTCCTATAGTGAACATGCATCACACTGAATAAAGTAAACGATCAAAGGTATTTTTGGTAACACACAGATATCCATCCACAAATATTACCTCAAAAATTTCAAGAGTAAGCTTCTCAAGATTTGGTGAGTGTCGAATAAAACGAATTACTGCACTGAGGTCAGCGCTCAAACACCAGTCGTTGAGTATTAACGTCTTCAACATGGAAAATGGAGGGCACCACTTTAAATCCCTTTGAAAAAGTAACTACACAAATGCAAAGTAGCAAGATCAGATAAGTAGCCTGCTAAGTCCTAAGTACAGGACGAGACCCAATGAACCTGTCATTTTGGTAGAGAACTGAGAATTCCGATTTCCAAAGTAAAAAGAAGCGAGTAATTTTAAAGGTTTGTAACACATGTATTATTTTCCACATAAATATCTATTTATTTTTAATACTAAAGAAGTAAAGATGGCATCCTGAAATAAGTATAACTTAGCGGCTATAAAAAAACAGTTAGTGTTGGACAACTATGGAATCCCTGAAGAAGTAATAAATACTGTTATCGAGTAGCAACGTAGAGTGAACACAATGAATGCGACTGTACTGAAGGTTTTGATTGAAATATGATGATGGCCAGCATCATATAAGATGATAGCTTGGAAGCATGAATTGGGGAAATGCAGATTGATTAAGGGCATAAGGCCTATTGCAGAAGAAACATTTGAATAGATATAATATTAGAGGTCAAGAATGTATACCGCGTCACCATAAGAAACTGACAACTCCAAGTGTTTGACTCCGACCAAACCTTGGAGGAAGAAGCTGCTCTTGCGGTGAGAATCAAACTGCAAATAAAATTCACAACCTCTACATGGGTTGCCATCAAGGCACCCTGACAGACCCGTGAGGCAGCTATCATCACAAAAAAGACCGAGTCTGATAACCGCCGTCTCCAAGGACGGCAAGCTTTGAAGCGATGGAATCCTACCGGTACTATCAATCAACTCAAGGTGAACAAGATTTGGCAAGGACATTGTAGTGCGGCGGTGCAGGTCGAAATCACAGCAAATCATGGTCAGATGTCTCAAGGATGCAGAGGACACTTGGTCAGCCGATGTAACGCAATCCTCCATCTTAAGGTCCACTAGCGATGGACAGCCAGAAAAATCAAGAACGCTGCGGACGCGGTGGAGCTCTAGCGTCTTGAGGTGCTGGGAGAGCAGAGGGAGAGGCACCGGATGTTCAGGAAGGCTGTACGGAAGATCGGCCAAGTCGTGCTCGGCGATCCTGAAACGGCACCGTAAGGCCTGGACACGGCAATCCAGAGCGGACTGCAAGCTCGAGGACCATACGTGCTCAGCGGACAAGAGCCAGTCGAAATCGAACTCGTTCCTCACGAGATGGAACTCGCATGACTTGAGGGGCGGCTCGCCTTGGCGGCGGAGGAAGAGCAGGCGGTCGACGAAGTCGTTGAACCTTTGGGGGGTCCCGAAGCCTTCGACAGCGGTGACGCGGAGGGCGGGCGCTGAGGTCCAGAGGTGGCGCCAGCGGCGGCCGACCGCGGAAGTACCCACCGCGTCGCGCGCTGGAAGGAACGAGATGACGAGGGCAAGAACGCCATCGGGGATGTCGTTGATCTTGGCCGCGGGCGGTTCTTGGCTAATCTTGGGCTTCTTCCGAGGGGACATTCCGTCGAGCATGTCGGCTGCGGTGCAGAAGAAGAACCGGAACGATAAGCCGAAGGTGATATAAACGGAAGCCTGGAAAGGTGGAGAGACCGGAGCGGGAGAGAGAGGAGAGGAAGAGCGGAGTTGCTGACCTGCGTCACGTCCGGTGTGGTTGTCGCCGGAAACGGGAGAGACGAGAGTCGCGGTTGGAATGGGCTGATGCTGCTCGCCGCAGAGGTAATTCCCTCTCTCGACCTACCATGGGGCATGGGCTGCCTCGAGCTTAAAAAAAGTCTAATTGGAGGCCCAACCTCAAGACCCCAGTACAACTGCATTGGAAAGTCTAATTGGAGGCCCAACCTCCATTGGAAAGTGGAAAACCATCTCTTTCAGAACAATCCCCTTTAAAGAAAATCTCTTATATAGAACAAAAGCACAACTGCACAAGCCATTTTCAGTACATACGTAATTATTATTAAAAAATAAAGAAAAAATAAATTAATTCTAACGTAGATTAGGCGTAAGAATGAACAAAAGACCATACATATACATATTATTACGGTGTATGGACCTCCAACCCATTACATGGCTTACCACTCCTCCGCTTAACAAGCGGCACCAAGTCACCACCTATAGTTTCTTCTTTCATGAGTACAACGATTCCGATCCCAAACTCGCAATGCACAACCCTATACTCGGTCTCAAATCATGCCTCCAAGATGCTTTACCAGAGGGACGTAATAAAAAAGGTGGTTTCAACGAGAAGCAACTCACGACCCGTTCTTCTAAACAACTAGAAGATTCCCCACGTGTTGTAGCGGGCATCTCTTGACAATTGAAAGCATATAAGATGTATCAGACATGAAGTTGTACATGGAAGATTCTATTTGCGTTAACATATGTGAAAGGTTTGTGTATTTGAAATATTGAATTTGGTGTTGCATGTAAGTTTATGTGCTAATTGAATCGATTAAGAACAAAAGTATTTGTGGTGTTAAAAAGCGACGATCTGAATAATTAAATTGCTAAAAGCCTAAAATAACAAATGATGCTGATAAATTGTATGAAGAGATTGTCAAACGATGTTGTGTATTTTTATCGATAGAAAGGTGGGCTGAGGTGGAGGGGGGGGGGGGGGGGGGGCTTAGTTCGGATGGATAGTGTTTGTTAGTTGGATCAATTCACGTTTGCTAGAGTTTTGCTCAAAAACTCATGTTTGTTAGTTGTGTACGTGTGGGCGAGGGGAGAAAAGAGGAGAGACGTTGCCGTGGCATTTGATTCGTAAATATGAGGACGTGTCACACCGAATCACGAAATATGCTTTAATAGTAAATAAATTATGTATGGATTCCTCTCAATCACAAAACTCACATTTTTTTACATCTATTTCAATTCCGATTTGCTAAATTGTCTTTAGCAAAAATAACCTTTTTGAATAAGAACCACATGAAGATCTTAATCTTTAAAGGTACTTTGAGCTTCCAACTCAGGAAAAGAAATCACGCCTAAAAATGATTTAACTGTATAAATATTCCCCATAAAATTCACCTATTTCTGTCCAATTCAGCCATCTTCTAGAAAAGGAAAGGAATCCTTTTGTCTTGCAAATTTCGACATCATTTCTGGTGCTATGCCCTTTTCTTCACCAACCCAGTAAGATGCAAGTACAAGATGGGATGTCGCCACTGGAGAGCAGCGGAAGAGAGCTCCGTGGGTACCTTCTTCCTCCTCCTCTCTCGTCGCCCCTTCGAAGGTACGTATCCCGTTGCCTCCGTTTCTTGGTTCGATCCAGCAATTTTGGTTGCTTCCTAGTGCTGGCCTGCATCCATCTCTACCCCTGTTCTTTGAGCCGTTCCTTCACCCTAGGATAGGAAGTCTGAAAAAAACTTCTTCTAGTTTGGATGGAGTTGAAAAACGAGTTCATTTCTTTCCGCTTCTTAGATGCGTGCTCAGTTTGGTAGATTACTAGGTCGCTGATGAATTATAAGTACAATTAGCTAGGTCAAAGAAAGAAAAAAGGGCTCAGCAGTAATGCATTGGTGCTCATGCTCTTAGTTCGATCTGTATTGATAGAAAATCTTAGTCACAGATTGGTTGTTGCTAACCACCTGAAGTCAAAGAAAAATTAGTCACAATTTAAATGCTGCATGCATATCCATTTGCTGATTTTGCTTTTGTTAATACCTGACGTTAATTTTGTTTTCCTACTCGGACAGGCTGTCAAGCATAATTCCACCTGGCTCAGAAAATGTGTTCAAAGTGAATCCTTCTGAGGGTTGAGACTAATTTATTAACTTATTAAGTTAATAACTTATAATAATAATTCTCAAGAATAACTTATTAACTTATATAAGCCCTCTGATTCTATGGCTGCAATCCAAAAGCTTTATGAGGTCTGCAAAGTATCATTATTTGAAAAAGAGCCATCATCTCCTGAAGCCGTCGAAAATGTTCGTGATGTATTAGGTAAGAACTACATATTATATTGGCCGGGGTTATGAGATGAGTTTCTGTGCTGGCTTGAGGAAAATAAATGTATCGATGCTAAATTATTACATTATAACTAGATTATATTCTATTTGTTGGATGTGTTTTAGATTTGCTTTATTGGATGTGTTTCCATGTTATCCTGAATAAATAAAAGCCTCATACATAATGCAGTTGTTCGCATACAAGGATGTGATATTGCACCTATTTCACTTTTCCTGATGCTGCTGTCAGGTGTAGTCTTATTTACAGTAGCTTAAACGCCCACCTCAACTATGAATGTTCTAGTCGTCCACTTGATATAGTTATATGCTCTGGTATGTTCTTTTATTCTGACACTTCATCTCAGGTGTATCGATCAACATATAATTATGTACATATTTCGTTGTAGGATTTCGATTAAATTTAACTTACACCTGTAGTATGTACACTTCAAATTTAAACAAAAGAAAACTTACACCGGTACTATGTTTGTTTAGCGCATGCCAGCTGGTATTTTGTTCTTACTGATTCAATATTTGTTAACAGACATGATCACACCTTCTGATATTGGACTTGAGTGTGAAGCACAAGCTGCTCGTGTTTGGAGGAGACCACGAGTGTTGAATAGGAAAACTGTATTCCCTTCAAGCCCCGCAATCAGATATCGTCATATATATGAGTGCAAAAGCTTCTCTGTAAGTCCTATCAACTACTTAGCCATTGTCATGCTACTTTTTGTATATGGAGCACTTGTTTGCCTGTTAGCTAGTCCTCTCTTATCTCTTGCTTTTAACAAAATTTGAAGTTTTCCAATGTACTTCCGCATTGCCCCTGCAGATTGGCATATTTTGCATACCAGCATCATCCATCATTCCGCTGCACAACCATCCAGGCATGACTGTTCTCAGCAAACTTCTGTATGGAAAAGTGCATGTCAAATCGTATGATTGGATTGATATAGACGAACCTCGTAACTTAGCAAAAGGTGGGTTTATCTTGAACATAAATTTATTTCTTTTCATAACGTGTTATTATATGCATCGTAAACTTAAGAGTTGAGAATGTGCAATGTTTTATGAGGGAGTGTATACCACTTGTTTAACCTTGTGACACATCGGATATAGCACAAATGCATGAAAAGCCCTCGGGTAATTCTTGTTGTTTTGTTTCCTCATTGCTGTCATTTTTGGAGCTTACATCTGCCTTTTTTTCCCTCTGCTACAACAGCGCTATAGGATATTTAGTTGCCAAGTAATTGTCCAAAATGTAGTTTTCTTTGACTCTGCTGTCTGTACTGCATTTTCTATCTTGAGATTACTTGTAGATTGATAGTTCATACATGGAAAATGGGGTTTACCTTTCTTAAGGGAAACTCCGGATTCACCTGATTTTGCATTAATATTACCAGCAAATGTGTGATTGAGCGTTATAATTTGATACAGTAACAAGCAAACTTGCCATATTGCATTCGCTGATTACTCCCCATCCTAGCCTAGCAGCTCAACCAATAACCCTTAGTTTTTATCTCGGATACAGAACGTGGATATAACTGAAACACACACCCTCAACTGATTTCAAACTTATTTGGTACTTGCAGTCAGACCAGCCAAGGTTGTGAGAGATGGTGAAATATCTGCACCTTGCGGGGCAATGGTCCTTGGGAATATCCATGCTATGAAAGCCATCACTCCATGTGCTATCTTGGACATTTTGTCCCCTCCTTACTCATCAGAGGATGGAAGGCATTGCTCCTACTTCCGGAGATTGCCGAAATCAGACCCATCGGGTCAGTGCCTTGCTCTCCCCTTGACGAAGAACAACCACGATTTACTAGCCATGCTGTGGCCTCGGGGTATTAATTACTTATATGTTTGTTGTTTCTTCTGCAGGCATTTTATTGGACCGGACAAGGGGATCTGAATTCGTCTGGCTGCAAGAATACCAGCCCCCTGACAACTTTGTTATTAGAAGAGATCTTTACACAGGACCTACTTTGAACTTCTGAACTCGCCCTCCGATATCGTGCTGAGCGTTGTAAAAATGATTGCCCTAACATTTATAAGTTACCAAGAAGCACATTATGTGTATTGCAAAGTTTTCCTTGCCATTTGTTTTCTCTGATTTTCTTATTTGTACACATGGCCACTCTTTTTGAATGCCATCTGATGTATATATTGTAAGATAATATTATTGTAATTTCGTATGGTGTAACACATGACAGAGATTTATGTATAATTATAACAAGCATAAGTTGCTTTTCAGCCTTCCTCTCGTTTTGAACCTCTCGGATGGGAATATTGTCATAAATGATTTTATTGTTAGTAGGTTTTTCCTTTTTTGTGGAGCGATTAGTATGATGTTTTCATCAGGTGCATCATGTTCCCTGAGGTATTGGATGGTGTCTTGACCTGCTAACCACACTATGTGACCTGCTACCAGATTGGGTTGAGCTTATCGATGACTCTCTTAGAAAGAATTAAACTTTTCATAACAGCCAGACATAGTGCTAGAGGGTGCCACGTCAAGTTTTCTCCTAAGTTAGACGAGATATTAGTGCCTGTGAACCTCAATGGAAGCAAAATCTTAGTGCATATATCTGAAGACTGAACCAAAGAAAGAAATAGTACACGCAACCTGATGGATGAACTATCAGTGTCGAGTCTTTTCCACGCAAAGGCTTCTTGCTTCAGCCAGCTGCACGTAGTAAAGTGCAATTGTTCCTGCATTTGTTCACCGCATTGTTTCAGAACAATGCTTTTCCAGATTGTTTCAGAACAATAGTTATGTGCCGACCACACTTGCTACTTGGAGCGTCAAGTTCATCATGTTGTGACATGTGTCATTTCAGTGACATACTCACTCCTCTTTAAAGATCATATAGAAAATAAGACAAGTTTAAGGAAAATGGTAAAGATGATTTTGTGATGCTTGCTTTTAACTCCGGAAGAACGTTATTGGAGTCGTGGCGGTAGTGTTGCGAGCGGCATGGGGCGGGTTACCCCATTGTTTGGGTGGATCGGCACCAAGTTTCGGCTCGCTGAGGACGATGTGCTGTGGTGCCACAACCTCGACAGCCATGTCATCATCCGCTTCTTCAAGATTCCGCGCCTGCCTGCGTGCATTGATCTGATCATGTTTATGAATGTTGATTGGGTACATTGGAGCTATTGGTTGTGTTGTGCATGGAACATATAAGCACACAATTTGTACATGCAGTTGGCATGTTCTAATACAAACTTGGCACGTGTATTTCTATTTACTTATGTATGGATTGGAATTTAGAATTTGGAATTGTGACCCTTGTTTGTGCAAGTCCTATTTCACTATTTCAAATGCATGATTGGTAAATTAACTTTTCAGGATCTTTATTTGGGCAGATAGTTATGTCGATAAGATGACCAAGGATACTCAAATAAGAGATCTTTATGCTAATCTAGATGATAGTGATAATCGGATAATATCACCTACTTGGTCCAACAATGATCAATAGCAAAGCTATGTGGTGTACCCCCATCGAGACAGTGTGACTGAGCATTAAATCATTCATATTTTCTTGGAAAAGAGTAAGGTTGATTGCATATTGTTCAAATTCTTATAATCAATGCTGCAACTTTACATTTCTGTATCACGATGAATGGCAGTTTAGTTTGCAGGAGGAAAAAAAGTATGACCTGCTTATTATCAATTATCATCTAAACTAATGTACGGCTGTGTTTAATTAGCAATTGTAAATCTATGTTTGACTATTTTGGTTGTTCTTATTCTTTACTTGCGGCTTGTCCGGTGATTCCTAATAGGGTTCTTCACATGGGCTTATAGTTTATAATCTGAAATACGATGAAAATAAACCGAAAGATAACATCGTTAACATGGATAGAGACAATCTTAACCAGATAATGACGAGGACATATCTACATCACAATGAGGTTGAGTAGTAATATGTTTTAACGAAATATTTTTTGTTGCACTTATATAAATTTTAGGTATAAATCGTGCTTTACACGTGCACGTCTACTAGTTTTGTGTCAACATTTATAATCCCAAATCAATACAGTTAGAAACATCATGAAATATATTTTTCTATCACGTGAATTTGGTATTGTAGATGTCGATATATTTTACCATATAGTTAGTCAAGGTTTAAAAAGTTTGTTTTTTAACAAAAAAAACTATATGCATTCTGTTTCGGGAAGGAGGTAGTATACCACAGAAGTACCTTTGTTTACAGTGGTATCTGCTACTTCCAGATTTGCCTACATCAACAACGACCTTGCATATACAACTCACGAAGAAAGCCCCCAGTTTATGTATATCACATATCAAGATATGACTTTAGTTGAATGGGTTGAATATACTAGCCATATTTTATGCATTCGATCCAAAAAATGAAAATTAAAACATGCTAATTATAATATTAATGGTTGAATATACTAGCATTTTTTTATATTGGATCCAACAATATGAAAAAATATGATAATTATAATATGTATGATAAAAACTACTCTTGAATCTATAAATATGACCTGGTAAATAAGATAAAAATAAACTGTCCGATGATAATTATAATATTTAATGGGTTGAAGATAGTAGCAACTTTTGTATAGATTCGATCCAAAAATATGATAATTTTAATATTTATGATAAATAGAATGGGCAAACTACTCATGAATCCATATATATGACCCGCTAAATAAGATAAAACAACATGTACAAATCGATCTGTAGTTCTAATAACCAAAACCTAGTTCTAACACAAAGGGATAGAAACACGATACAAAGAAGGAGAATAAGACATATTCCTAGCAACATCGTTGTAAGTAGCCATGTCAAGTAGTCCTCCGCAATGGTGTCCGAGAAGAATCCAGCGGTCGCGACTCTCCAAAAACCTGCTCGTCCCTCTCCCATACATAATCAAAATAGGCAGGATTTTTACGTCAGCGGAGGGGATGGAGAGTAGTATATACTTTTCTACAAACATAATATTTTATACTTTTCTACAAATATAATCAATATTTACATTATTTGACTAGAATATATAGGACTTCATTTTTGGAACGGAGACAGTATTCATGTCTAAAATATCGTTTCATAACGGTTTACTATAATAGAGCTTGAGTAATTTGCTTTGCCCTGTCGCCAAATCGCTCGCGCACGTCTGCTCCCCTCCCCGTCGCATCTCCTCCCGGCGTCCAAGCCTCAGGCCACCTCCTCCCGCCTCGCCATGGCGCCGCGGGGCCACCACCTGACGGAGGTGGCCCTCCTCGCGTCCGCCTCGGGATGCCTTGCGGCCGCGGGGGCTGGCGAGCGAGAGGGGTGGCTGGACGACCCCGCGGTGGTCGCCTCGCTCGGGCCCCGTGCGCGCGACCTCGCCGTGGCCAGCGCTGCGCGGTCCGCTCTGGTGATCGTACCGATCGCCGGCGGCGGTGGGGTCACGGTTAAGCCCGCCCTGGGGACGGACGAGGGCCGGATCTCCGCCATCGAGTGGGTCCCGCTCGACGCGGGGGCCGCCGAAGGGGAGGACGGAGTGGCCGTCGCGGTCGGCACCGACGCCGGGTGGCTCCTCTTCTACACGCTCGCCGGCGATCTCCTGCATAAGCAGGTAGTCGATAGAACCTCCCTTTTCCTTCACACTAGTAATTCCCCGGAGAAATTTTTAATTTTTAGGGGCTTCAACTGTTGCTAGAACAATGGCAGTTCGTAACTCTCGTTAGGATATCCTTGTCTTTCATCAAGTTAACGGTGATCATACTACGATTTTAGAATTTGCCAAAATTTGGACCAAACATTCAGAGCTCGTAGCAGGTTCATAGCTAGGTAGGTACCATAACCTGCACGGTTAGCATTTTACTCCAAGTTGTCATATTTGTGCATTATTATTTCATCGTATTGTTTTGCCAAAAATGGCCTCTCGACAAAACTAAGGACCTATATGGCCGCTCGGCAAAACTATTTTCAAATCTGGCCCCTGAGGTCGGCGCCAAAGAGGATGATGCTGACCTTGTACATGCCGGCTCCATCCTCTTTGGCGCCGACGTCCCATTTAGTTTTTTTTACTCCTTAAGAAAATTATGGAACTTTTTGGATGGCGCCGAACTGAACAAGTTCGGCTCCATCCTCTTTTGCTCCAACCTAAAGAGGCCAGATTTGAAAATAGTTTTGCCGAGCGGCCATATGCGTCATTAGTTCCGCGAGAGGCCATTTTTTACAAAAAATACTCCCTCCGTCCCAAAATAAGTGTCTCAACTTTGATAGAAAGTGGAATTATGTAGACATGTTTTATGTCTACATAATTCCACTTTCTATCAAAGTTGAGACACTTATTTTGGGACAGAGGGAGTACTATTTTATCAAAGCACCACAGTACACAACACTTTTCGACAATGTTAAAGTACACATCGAGGTCGTACCTTTGCTATTTTGCAATGATAATAATCTAAGAAGGAAAAAAATACCATAAATAAAATACCACATGTTCTAGTTCTTTCAGTAATGGTTAGATTTCTTAGTGTTAGTATCCTAATCCGATATGGTTAGTAACATGTGTTTCACTTCTCATACTCTGTCCATTTCTATATAGCTGTGTATTGTTGATAGAGATTCAAGAGTGTAGTTATTGTCAGTTTTTACTTTGTACCCATTTTTAATTGCTTTGGAAATTTCTGATTGGCTGTAGTATGTTGTATAATCTTATCTTTTGTTAAATAATTCTTAGATTTACTGTTTCCTTGGTCTATGTGCATCGTGAGCTCAGAGTACACTTACAGTGAAAAACGAGAATATTTTACAAGAATAGGTCATATGATTGTGCTGGAAGACAGTCTTTTAGTTACACGTGGATGTAGTACGAACAAAGTTATCTTGTGGTTCTTCATGTATGATTCTGCCTCTTTTTTGTAATAGTGTGATCATTGTCTTTGACAGAGTATATATCCTGCAAAGATACTGAAGCTTAACTTCAGTGAGAGGAAGGAAAATGCTTGGGAAGATTCTGGTTCAGATCAGCTTTCCGTGGTTTTTCCTGGTGTTATTGCACGTTGTGATGGGGCTGATCTTCAGGTTTCTATACGTCTTACTTTATTATGCTATTGCACTTGAGATATCATAATTTGATGGATATGCTAATTCAGAAGCAACCATGATCTTTTTTTGGAGAATAATTTTCTCATCAACTTGGGAAACCTTGTGAATGAACATAGGAACTACAAAGGAGTATTTTTCTTGTTTTGAATTGTACGCTGAACTTTCATGTGTTACCACATAGACTTTTGTACAGTTTTCAATTGTATTGAGTTATGCAGCACTACGTTCAATCTTGGTTCTCAGTTCTGACATTGTTCCTGCATGCTCATGTTAGCTAAAGCACCACTATTAGTTGGCTCGATGTTAAATGAGCATAGGAAAGTTTAATGCTCAATGCAAAACTTGGAAAGTAGATAACTATCCCTTCAAAGCTGCATATTGTTATTAAGAACTTATCATGTGAGAACTGATCTTAACCGTGAAAGCAAAAGACTAATGAGTCGTAATCTCAGCCATTGAATTGAATCAGGATGGGTCAGATCAGCCATTAAAAGTTGCTAGCATCCAGAAGGTTCTCTGCTCCACAGGAATTCCAGAAGACCTCTATGAGGGACTGTACTTTTCCTAGTACACATTGTACGAGTTGCCAAGGAAGCTGCTCTGCTCCATCAGAACAGAAGTAAAAAATACCTATGTGATACATATCTGCTTTGCAGTCATAAAAAGCAATATCGATGTTTTTGTATACTAAGCTAATTTACTGATCTGGTAGCAGTATATTGCATCTAATATCTACAGTCGTGATAAATTTATTCCAGTAGTGCATACTTTATCCACACAGTATTGTAATCTTCAAAAGCTAGCTTTGTAACTATCACTATTTTCGCCATGTTTAATAATATTTATTTGATACTCGCAGATCATGCTTCAAAAATCATTTCAAGAAGTGAAGCCACGCATGTGGAAAGATAAGTTTGAACAGGAAGATGCCAATGACGAGAGTTCGTTTGAAAGGATGCCTCTTCAGATTTGGAATGTAAGCAAGTTTGGTTCTTGCGCTGATGCTGCAATTATTGGGCTAATGCCACCTCCCCTGTTAGAACTTCAGGTGACCTGCCTTCTCGACTTCATTTTACTGCTATAGTGCTGCTAGCCTGCTACATGTCAGAAACTGTTATAGGGATTCTAGTTTTCTGCAAACGTTATACAGATTCAGTTTTCTTTATTCCTACTACGCTGTTTCATGTGAAAAATTACCTTTTACTGGAAGTATCCTGAAGTTACTATCATATTGAATTCAGCTGCTTTTATATTATTGCTGGGCAGTCGAGTCAGCGCCACTACTGTGCCATTACAGTTGGAGAGGATGCTGTCGTTTCAGCATATAGGTGAGTCCTGCTACCCATTGGATGCAGTCTCTTCTTTAATTCTACTACTCCCTCCGTATCAAAATGTAAGATGTTGTGGCCACTTTTGATCATTATGTATCTAGACATGTTTTAGTGCAAAGTTCAAATAACTTTGCACTAAAACATGTCTAGATACATAATGATCAAAAGTGGCCACAACATCTTACATTTTGATACGGAGGGAGTAGCTCTTTAGCCTGTAGGATGCAGTCTCTTCTTTAATCGTGGGATTTACAGTTTTGTTTAGCCATGCCATATTGCCTTGCATTAGTGGGCCAAAAACATTAAATTACATCTTATTGGATCTGTAATTTCATAAATCGTAATTCGTCAAGTGCCCAGACTAATGGTTTGATCTGGAAAGTGGGTCTCGAGCCTGGCCTCATGATTTGCTCAAAGACTGACCTAAGAAGAAACCAATGGGGAAATGCATTTTAAGCTGCTAAACTTAGGAATCTATACATCTGACCTGGCCCTGATCGTTCACAACAGCCCCAAACCAACTGTATGGTCAAGTAGGCCAAACGACGTCCACCCATAGTGGTTCTCAGCCACGAGTATCTCATGGTCACCTCAGTAAAAAAGCCAACGATAAAAGCAACGCTGAACCAAGTCCACATTTATGAATTGTCTGATCCTCACGCACTAGCTGGTCACACCTCCTTGAACTGAATCTAAATAGGAAATTCGACATAATATATGCAACTTCACATACCTAGCATCGGCTTTCCAATATACTCACCACCTCAACATGGAACTTGAGGAAAAGCCAGATGATTTTGTACCAACTGGCCCTTCACCTATCTCGGCATCCCCCTCACAATCGGAAGACCTACCTGCGCCCAGCTCCAACCGATGGTCGAGTGCGTCACCGCGCAGCTATCCCACTGGAAGGCTGGGCTGATGAAGAAGTCTGGCAGGCTGGCGCTTGTCAAAGCCGTGCTCTGCGCCATTCCCATCGACCAGCTCCTGGTGCTCGTCGCACAGAAGAAAATCTCGAAGCAAATTGAAAAAAATCCAGCGCGGTTTCCTGTGGGCGGGCCACGCCGAAGCCAATGGCGGCCATTGCCACGTGAATTGGTGGCGGGTGTGTAGGCCAATATCCCTGGGGTGGTGGCTCGGGATCCAGGACATCGACCGCGGCGGCCTCACCGTTCGGCTTCGATGGCTTTGGTTCAGCAAGACCGACCACGACCGCGCCTGGAACGACCTTGACCTCCAATTCTCTGCTGTTGAGTGTGCATTCTTCTTCGCCTCCACCACGATGAGTCTTGGGAACGGTCAAACAGCTAAGTTCTGGGTCGATCGCTGGATCGATGGCAAATCCATTGGCGAAATTGTCCCGCTGCTACTCGCCTGCATCCCTAAGAGCCGAAGATGAAGTCGTGCAGTTGCTGACGGGCTGCAGGGCAATGCCTGGGCTCGTGACATCCAGGGGACTGTCGGCCTGCACGAAATTGGGCAGTACCTGATGCTCTGGAGCCTGACCACTCTCACCGACCAGGATGACACTCTCGTCTGGAGGTGGACGACGAGCGGAATCTATCCCGCACGCTCCTCCTACAAGGCCGCCTTCCTCGGTTCCACCTCCTACCTGGACTGGAAAGTGATCTGGAAATGCTGGGCTCGGCCGCATGTCAAGTTCTTCTTGTGGCTTGCCAATCAAGACCGATGCTGGACTGCAGCCTGTCTCCAACGCCACGGATTCCAGCACCATCCTCACTGCCTCCTCTGCGATCAAGAACTGGAAACCATGTCACACCTGTTGACGGCGTGCCCCTTCTCGCAGAAGATATGACACGAGGTCTTGTTTTGGCTCAGGATGACCTGCACCGTACCCCGCCCGATCGGCTCGCCACGGTCACCGCCTGGCTCCCCAACGCCAAGCAGGCCACTCCCAAACCAATGCGCAAGGGACTCGCCTTAATCACGCTGTTGGTCCCCTGGATGATCTGGAAGCACCGCAACGGATGCGTTTTCAAAGGCGGCCAACCTTCTACTGCCAGTCTGCTCGCGAAGATCAAAGAGGAGGCAGCCTTCTGGGCCTCTGCTGGAGCACTTGGCCTGCGTGATGTGCTACCACAGACCTGGGACGTTCACTAATTTTCTTTGCTGTAATTCGCCTCCTAGGAAGCCTGTAAACTGAACTCTCCCTTTTCAATGAAACGAAACGCAAAGGCTTTTTGCATTTTCTCGAGAAAAAAAACCTTGCACCAACTGGGCTAGATTTGCATCATCATTGTTAAGAGCAGTACTACATTATATATAAACTTGCTACATGTGTATATAAAAAAGCTTCAAATTAACATAGTTTCAAAAACATTTAAATGTTCAAAATTTGGACTTTGATCAGACCAGTGATTGGTAGTAGTACGCTTGCTGGGTCATTGAAGTATGATGCTTTTTCTAGTTAAGATTTATAAGTTAGGAATTGGCATGCTAACTTTGGTCCAAATGATCTGATTTGGATCAAGGTAATTGATCCAAATAATGCCCACCAATGCATCTGTTCTGGATGCTAACAATGAAAATACTATAATATTGTTTGGTTCTGGATGCTAACCACGGAAATACTATAATATTGTTTGTTTTACTTGTTTTCGCCCTTCTTTAATAGTTAATGGTTCCATAGGTTATCAGAAGACAGAGGCAGGTCAATTGTTGGAGCAATTTTGTCAAGAGGTGTAGCTGCAACATATTCGACAATATCATCTTTATCCAAAATTCTATGGCGGAGTGAACCATCACCAACTAAGAAGCCACGGCCAAAGCCTCAATCATTTGCAAAAAGTAGTGGAATAAATAATTATGTTTCATTTAACTTTCGAGTTATTGGGTTTTTGTTCCTCATGATTACATATTCTGCAGCATCACCTCTGACATGCTTGAAAGATTCACCAAGGAAGGGAGAACGACTTACACTCTCCCCAAGTGGTACATTGGCTGCAATAACTGATTCTCTTGGACGGATTCTATTGCTAGATACCCGTGCCCTTGTGGCTGTGCGGCTATGGAAGGTAAAAGACTTGAGTTATGACTTTTTTCTTCTAAAAATATAAAAAATAACTTCAAAAGAAAGATTTAGGCGTAAATACAATGTCGATGAGGTTGCTAGTGGTTGTTGGTTCAGTCTCCATCGAAACTGTTGGCCCCCCTCTAGATATAATTTGTTATTATATTAGACTTCAGCAAAAACAAAACAACCATAAACTACATGAACACCCTTTCTGTTCTAACCAGCTGACCTTAACCACCTCAACGCTGGTGAGCTGGTCTCTCTCTCTCATACGGGTCGGATGCAGGCTAGTTTAGTCACTTCACTGTGCGCTAACACTGAAAGGGGATGAGAACAGGTCCGAGCGGATAATCTATTGTTTCCAAACAAACAAACAAACAAAAACGGTTAGGAGTATACTACATCTGACTATCATCCTGCACTGCAAATGAATAATCCAGGCCCCTTGCTTCCTGGAAGTGCAATATGGTTCCTTTACATGACTGGACAGTGATAATGCACCAAATTAATTATCTTGCAACTACTTTTGGACTGTATTTTAGTCTTTTGACATATTTCATGGATCAACCTTTCAGGGCTACCGTGATGCTTCTTGCCTTTTTGTGGAGATGCTCCCGAACAAAGACAAGGCGTCATCAAGCTCAACACACTTAGAATACACGAAGAGTGACTATTGCCTGTGCCTAGCTATCCATGCCCCAAGAAAAGGCATAATTGAGGTATATTGCTGCATTGGGTATTTCCTGATCATCTTCCAATTCTTAAATTCTCGATGGCAATGTTAACATTCCAGAGGCTGGATGGTTTTCCATTTAGAAGAAAAATCTGGAAATCAACATATGTTCTACAAAAATTTGGTGAATGTGTTTTTTTTCTTCTGTTTCTGCGTGAAACTTTGTGTGATTTCTTGTTTTTCCGTCCTGTCAGGTTTGGCAGATGCGCACCGGGTCACGTCTCCTAGCCATCCCATGCCCCAAGGGAAGCAGAATTTTGCAGCCATCGACAAGGTTCTCATCGTCGGTGTTCTCATCGTATACCCCGTTGGAGGTTTACTTGTTCAATGGAGACTCTGGGCAGTTGTCTGTTTTGAATAGGCAAATATAGGATAGGAATTTCTCAGCTGTTTATATTATTGAATCATTTCCAGATCTGTACAGTGTATATTATTTCTGGATGGCCAGGTGCTTATGGATCTGCTGGTGAAGCTTTTTATGAATGAAAGCAGGTTTTATTTGATTTCATCTACATGAACTGATAAAGTTGGTTTTGATTCTGTGATTCTATTGGTCCGTCAAATTCTGTGATTATACTGAAGCTCATAGAGAAGACATCTATGATATATGTCGCCAATATTTCAGGTTGCCCCTTTTCCAGCAATTTTTTGTCAGACTACACTGTTGAACCCAAATTGGATGAATTTGTCGGGTTTGAAATATGCGAAAAGTCTAATTGATTTTCTTTACTGCCTTGTCGCTCATATATTTATCACTCAGTTTCAATCCCTCTTGGAACTGAGCATAAGATTGACACTACGCTATTATAAGTGTCCTAATTCAATCTAATCTAATCATCTCTTTATTGACCTTGCTGGTGCTTTGGGTGGCAACTTGTTAAATTGATAATGGTGTCGATAATGATGTCATTCTTCACGCCTCATTGACTTCAGCCATCTCGATAACTTATCTCTTGTCTGTTGATATGATAAGACATGTGAGCGATACACTACCATGTAGCTTCAATTATTAGAGCCAATCAAATGGGAGTGATTGCAAGCAATTTTCTGCTACGCAACACTTGTCAACAAGACACAATAGCATCACTTGTCAGCATCCATGGTTTCTTCAGAAGAATCAAGGAAGCAACAAAGTGAAGAAATTTCAACACGATAAAGTGAGATGCTTGGGATATTCTCCTAGGATGCCATGTCTGGAGAAGTGGGAAGCTTGGCTTGTGACTGTGGATGCTATGACAAAGCAAAGCTGGAGTTGTAATGTTCCTTCAAAAATAGGTACTCAAAATAAGTGATGATGAAAGTAGTAGAAGACACTTATGAAAGTAGTACAAGAGATAATGTTCCATATTGTCTACATACCTCCACTTTTTTATCAAACTTGAGACACTTATTTCGGGACGGATGGAGTAGTAGAAGAGATGATGAAAGTTGCCTTTTTGTAGCTATTGCCATTACAATAAACTACTGAGCAGTGACTCATAAGGTATGCTTGGTAGATTACAAAGAGGTCACGACTCACGAGGTCGGATCCTGTCCACAGACTCATCAAGGCACGCATTGTAGATTACAGAGAGGTCACGACTCACGAGGTCAGAACCTGTCGATGATCACAAACCGATGAGTAGTGATTCTTCAAAAGTTCAAAGTAGGGTTTGAAGATGCAAATTCTGTAAGTTGCTGCTGCTTATCTCTTCTCGTTCACACATCATCTAAATGCTGATGGATCCCATCTTGGCAATAGCTAAGCTGAATTATCCCTTCTAATATTTGTTTCTCGAAACCTGGAGCATTGTGCTGCACTTCTGGGCAAAATACATCCCTTCGTAGTGAGGTAACTTTGCATGCCTCTTTTGACTTCGGCCAACCTGAATACCCGATAACCTATATCTTGATATGATAAGCCATTATTTTGAGGGGTGATATGATAAGTCATTCGATGCAACTACACTATAACCTCAATTAGTGGAGCCAATAAAAAGGTACTAATTTAACAGCCACTTACCCCCACTACTGTAGTCAAGTCTTCCACCGACACAACACCAAAGACACATTTTTCAAAGGATGATGGAGAAAGTCTACATGATGACCAGAGATGCTTGGAATATTCGCATAGGGCACCATTATTGCATTTTGTATACACACAAAGAGTTTTCAAAGCTTTGCTTCCAAAGACTTCACAACGATTCGGCCAATTTACTTTAGAAATTTAAAATTATGTGAACAATAGGAACTTTGCTAGTGTACTAGACTTCTCTATTTTATATTTTCTTTCTTGATAAAAAATTATAGCTTATGTTCGTTCTTCCCAGGTTAGTTCTGCCCCGGTTGTATTACACATAATGGGTTTTATGCAACAGACTCACATGGATGGCCATGAAATGTATTACCTATACCTAAGTCAACACCAAGGCGAGTTCCATGGAAATAAACCACTTTTTTTTCTGAACGGTGTCGGTACCAATGCAATGGTCTTGCACATTTTTCACTCCCCTCAGCTTATGGTTGGAAGGCACAAAGTCGACGGCAAGCAAGATAAAACAAGAGTATTGTGAAATTCGAGCTAAGTTCTTTCAATCATCATGAATGAAAATCAAAGCATATTTCCACAAAAAAGATTTGTAGAAAAAAAATAAGCAAGCGCTGAGATGTCTCAATATAACCGTCATGGAATAATAACTTGCATAAATATGATTTGCAAATGGAGATATATAAGTTGTCCTACTGAATCTACTCCCTCTTTTCCGTAATATAAGATGTTTTAGACATTTCAATACAAACTAAATACGGAGAAAAAATAGTGAACTACACACTAAAATATGTCTAGATACGTACAAACCAGGGAGAAGCCCCAAAAGTAACAAGGCATATACCCGTGACATTTTGTACCCAAAACAAACGAGCTACCAAGCTGCGGTACATCCCTTTTCCAAATTATTGTACAGTATCATTGTACAAAACCCCTGCCTTGTTTTCCACATCGTATTTTTTTCCTCCATCTATATACAACTTTCTTGTCATTTCTTCTTTTTGGTTTCATATAATAAATGATATACATCTGAAACCCAACCTAACGTATAAAGAATGAATATTTATCGGTAATGCTCAGGAAGAAACCAACCTGAAACATGAACCAATGAACCACGGAAGAACTCCACATCCTAATACTACAGAAGAATCAGGGAATAAGAAACCACCCTATAAGGGAAGATGCAACTTACACCAAGAGCACAAACCTCATGGATTCAAATATGAGTAAAATTTTAGTTGTTCTATTTTTTCCTGGAACATTTCTATATGTAAAAATCCAATGAACTTCTCAAGTCGCCAAAAGAGTAACCAAGTGGTTTGTTTAAGTTTCGCTACAATTGACAACAAAAAATTCTTCTGCCAAAAGTTCCCTGATTTTTATCAGTCCACATTTTCTTGTTTGATGTGAAGGTGGCATCTACAACTGCAAAATAACAGCCGCCCATGCCTTTTTATATGCCCATATGGAAAAAGAACTGACATTATTAGTGCTATTTTTCTACCAAAGTGCACTTTATTCTAAATGCTTATATAAGCGCAGCAACCCCACTACATCATGCTTTTGAATATTAATGAGAATCTTACTAAGAATGTAGTCTTGTCGATCACTAAAGCTAAGTGCCGTCCAAGAAACTTAGTCTACGGATGGAATAAGAAAAGTGCTCTCTTATTGAGGCATCGATGCATGGTCCCAACAAAAGGTTATTGCCTTATTTCTTTAGAACAGGTCAGTTGACTTGATACAGGCTCCATAAGCTATCACTTGTTAAGCAATGTGATATGTTAAAACATTCTCAAAATATTGCGACCAAACTAAAGGCAATCATTAAAAAAAACAGCATGGTTTAAGTTTTAAGGTAAGCAAATAAAAATAAAGTGATGTCCACTTGTGGAGTGAATCAAGAAAGGAAGAACAATGAGAGATAAACGCTTGGTATATTCTCTGGACACCACTTATCATGTTGTTCCATGTGTTGGTTCAGTACACTCCATGTAAACACGCAAAAGCAGTAAATCGCGGCCCTTCCATGTGTTGGATATCTCTCGGAACATCATTTATCAATGTTCTTCCATGTGATGGTTGAGTACATACTACGACGTCTCAGAATATTCTTGGCGATTATCGATATTTCCGTCGATGATCGATGCATGTGTTAGACTATATTTATCTTTTATTGGCTGCAAATCGCAATGCATCACCAATCCGGACGCCGGGCGCCATCTCTCTCAAGGTCGCAATCGTCGCTTCAAATTGTGAAACCTTGTGGCCCAAGACAAGACTTGAGAGAATGACAACAAAACTGCGTTCCAGGAAAGATTGAAAACGTTTCCTATTGAATTGCATTTCCCTAGCGGGTTGAAAAAATGAAGTGCAGCTCCCAGTTCGAAGTTTCCTATTGGTCAACGAAAACGTGCAAAGGCGCATGCTAAACCTGCAGGAGACCACACCAAGGTATAGCACCCCAACTTTGACTTGGGAATTTGCCAGAATGAAGGGCTTTCTCTTTCATCTTCGGTAGATTGGCAACCGCAGGTTAACTGACGGAGATAGTGATAGTGAACGTTCTGGCATATGTGCGCGTGTACTAGGACCTTATGGCCACATGTCAGTGATGCACTGGCTCAGCGCTAGTTGTCTACGCCTCGATCGGGTTCAGTTGAGCTCTGAATACCAATAACAATAAGAGGAGACACCCATCCAATTGTTTCGTTGAACTCTGAATATATAGAACTAGGAAATCGCTCCTGCATGCTGTGCTGTGCAATAACCAAACGCTCCACGCTCAGGAGCAGAGTTTAGTTGATACGATCACGGATCAGTACAAGATTTAGCCCCTTATTCGTGCAAATCTCTTGTAGAGGTTCAGTCAGTTAAGTGGCTTTGCTACTTACAAATCATTGCTTAATTACCCTCCTTACTTTGCCTAAAAAAAACTACTACTGTTCACGATCGACTGAAGATCCATACTCATCCGAGAGACAAGAAAATTCGCAAATAAAAAACCAAGAGTGGGCAATTTTGCTCCAATTGTTCGGGCGAAGGAGAAGAAAAGTTCTTATCCGCTTATCGTATCATAAAGCATCTTACTGATCTGTACATATAATGTGAACGATTTGGTGGAAGAGGAACAATCACAGCAATATTAGGGTTCATGGTTTATCCTTGGCATCCTTTTAGATGTAGAATATATGGCCATTACTTTTAAACACTTTAATAGCATGTTCATATAATAAGCAGACAAGTTGTTAGTCCAGTCACATCATGAGCACCATCTTACTGTTTTCGACGACAGATTCTAGCTTATTAGGGTATGTTCAGGGGTGATGTGAGTTTTCCCGTAGACTTGTCACGTTTATTTTTAGTTGTTGGAGAGAGAATGAAAAAAGAGAAAGGTGCCCTTAGTTAAGAGATGATCTCTTAAATGATATTCCTTCATTGTACCACATCCATGTGTCTTCTCTTAATAACACAACTTGCCACTAATATTTAATTAATTGCCATTCATTGCTAAGAATGATATAAGAGATAATGTATTACACGGCTTATAGTTATTGACTTATCTACATAATGTTAATGGCTAAGGGAAGACATGTTTTCCCTACCGTTTTGTGTGCCCTTTAGTGGCGTATCTAGGAAAAAATTGAACGGTGGGCACATTACAATATAAATGACGCACCACAGATTTTTTTGTCAAATGAATAGTATAAATAGACGATCAATTCATAATATTTTAATTCAGTATGTATGTTTCATATATGACATTCCAATGAAAACTTTTTCCATTTGTAAACAACATATACAAGGTAATTTTTTTCATTTACAAAGATAAATTATCAATTCTACATATTATACAGTATAAAAAAGGCTAGAAGCTCATAATGGTCCAACAAATATGGGTGTATATGGACGATCAAAATAATTCTGGGTGGGCCACGACCCCCTTGCCCATACGCTAGATACGCCCATGGTGCCCTTAGTGTATTCAGTTAAACGGCAAGTTGCGTGTATGATATAGCTATGGCTTGTGTGGCACCAATTGATTGTCATGTACTGAAACAGATACACATATGTAGATCAGGGCACACTATTGGATATTAGTATGCTATAGACCAACAGTCTATAGTTGCCGCAGCCCTAGATGGTGGTCAATGTCGGTAGTTGTTGACGATGTAGGGACTGGAGGCTCAATTCCACCTCCACCAAAATCAAGGTGTCCACTTTGTCTTCTCCATATTTGGTGTAGTTCCTCCTCCCTTCCCACGAGCAGCGGCGGCGTGTTTGTAGTGTTCATGTGCCGTTCTTGGGGTGTCACCTTCGGTGCTCATTCGGGGCCCCTACCGTGCATGATTTTCATATCCATTCCATGACCATGAGTTGGTCATGTCCGTTGTGTGTTTCTCATCCGAGGGGTCTATTGGGTGACAACATATCGGGATCTTCTTCGGTGCTATCCGTTGGTGGTTCAAAGCGTTGGTTGTGCATTCTTGGTTCAAGTTATGTCACTTAGTATGGAGCTTCGTGACATTTGTATTTGGTTTTTCTCTTTTGTTTCTTAAGTAATCAGGCAACTCTTAGAGCCCACTTTGAAAATAAGAAATTAATTTTAACCGAAGCAGAAAAAACACAGAGCAAATTCTCGTAGAGAAGAAGATACCTATGAGGTTAACAGAGCTCATGCTTGATTTTCTCCTATTTTGTAGGATTTCTTATCATCTAAATTACCTTGGTGCAGTCCACTGATCCAAAGTGTGAGAAACCTACTCCCTCCGTAACGTATTGTAAGACGTTGGGCATGCACATTTTAGGCTAGCTGAGCGTCTTATAAATAGTTACAGAGGAAGTATTTGTTTATTAAAACAGCAATCATCTATTTTGTTTCTTATAAATTCCTTGATCCGGGGCCTATTATAGTGCCAGCAGTATAATATGCATGCAAGTTGTTAGTGTCCAGCGAGAGCACATCTTGCCCACTATTTTGGTGTAGTTTTGTTCCATTATTAGCCCCGAATATTCCGGAGGGTCAGATTACGAATCAAACACGTAAACTATTATGGATAAAGACGAATGGGAAAAAGTGCAAATTTTCCTCTTCAAGGGACAAGTTCCTGTGTGTGAGCATGTCTAGCAGGAAGCGAAGGGCCAGATTTCCTCGTGCACTTGCCGTACCTGTTGCCAATAACATCATTTTCATCTATGATCTCTTTCTCGCTGTCATTTTCATGTATGTTTGCTGCAAAGGAAAAAAGATAAGCTGAAATAACACGAGAAAGCCATTCTTGATGGAATGGCCCTACAGAAAGGTGCAAGAAAGTGAGAACATTCATGCCCAACCCTGCATGGCCATGGGGATCTTTTCTTTTCTAGCTAGAACCACATGGGGGCATCTGTTAACCATGACCATACCAAAGTATTCTTACAAAAATCAGAGACTCTGCAAATATTATTGACTGAATTAAATCCCTTACAAGTAAAGCTATAGAAGATACACGTACATGCATGGCAACTCACACGCATGTCTCTTACTGTGGGCCATCTTAAGGATTACGTTTTTCTCTGAAAAATGAAGTTACACCGTGATCAGTCTTAAAGACTTTACAAAATTTCATTGTGTCTTTTGCAGATGCCATCTTCTCTTAAGTGGCTAAGCTTTTCAGGTTCTTAACTGGCACAACACAAAGTGTCCATTGTGTTCTTTCGACATTTTATGCCTTTCGCTTTAGAATCGTCAGTTACTGTCTATTAGACGCTTTGTCAGCCTATTATAATGTTTTGAGTTGATACCGAATTTTTTGGACAAGTGCGTACTTTGAGTGAAACTTGTCGAGATAACATGAAATAACACAAAAAAGGTATCGTCTCCGTAAGTTGTTTGAATTAACTCACATGCATCTGAAGTGCTGAGATGTAAGCTCACATAAAATGTTCAACTCTAACACATATCACCAATAATTAAATAATAATATTTTCTAAAAAAATAAAGATTAGTTATATATAGTTAGTAGGAATGCAATTTTGATTTTGCAACGGTGAAAAGATAAATTTATTTATAAGATCAGATCTGATATGGCGACTCGCCAGAGCCTCCACTACATATATTGTTTTTAGCATGCCAAGCTAATGTATACATAGTGGCCTTCCACCCATGCTCAGTTGTGTTGCCAACAGTGGCAGTGGTTGACTAAGTATGAATGATCAACAATGTGATTCGGAGGGTGTATAAATTATTTGTGTAGAATGATTATTTATAGCTTCATAAAGTACAAAATTTGTAGCAGTACTTGGAAACGTATAACGGTTAAACGCAACAACTTTTTTTTGATACAACTACAGTAGGGGAGAATCCCTACTGCTCATTTTCCATTTTCTCATTCACTTATTATATATACACAGTACATAAAAGTATCAGTTAGCTCATAGAGTATCTAGCCATGACTGCATACCTTCCTTAAGACTAGGCTTAGCCCTATGCATAGATAAAGATAGGAAAGATTTAAACTTTACAATGCATCTATTGACTGTCGGGTCAATTAGTCTAAATATGGCATCATTTCTCTGTTCCCAAATGCTCCAGCATCCCGTGATAATAATCTCCATCAAGAAATTAAACGCAACAACTCATGTCTATGAAAGCAATTTTAAGGGCAGAAAATAGTACTCCAAGAAATGTGGACAATGAGGTGAAGCAACTTGATGTTATATTTGTGTATTGTTGTATGGATATTTTGTCTTGATCCGGAAACTATAGGGGGCCCGCCGTCGTCAAATTTTTATATTAACAAGTATAAAAATGTACAAAGGGGTATGATCGAGTTTTACAAATAAGTTGTACAAGGAAGTACTAATTACAAGCTATGAAAGAAAGGAGAGCCACACTGTCAAAATCTTACCACATCCACCATGCATCGACTTTAAAGATCTCCATGAAAAAGGGGTTGGAAAAAATAATTCTAGCATAAGAGGTGGTGCCAGATCACATCAGAGCTAGAGGCCAATTGAACATTAATTGTGTCCCAACTTAGTCGACTTAAATGACCACTAGAGGAGAGGAGATGTTTGGAGTATGTCATAAGGAGTGCGTCATTTTGGATAGAGATGGCAAAATCTTCAGAGGTATTTCATAATGAGTGTGTCATTTTGGATAGGCAAACTTTCCTTTTTTTAATCTTCATACTAAGTCTCGGGAAGATTTGAAATTTCCAAACATCTTGTGTTTAACTAACGAGCTAATGTATCTAGCTTTAACAATGATTTCAATGGCACCCCCTTGGAGCAAGTGTCCATAGACAAAATGTCGGGAGGCACCAAGCAAAGTTTAGTGACGATGGTGCAACCTCCAAAGGCAATGCAAGATGAGACCACAACATGCATGACTAGATTATGCAAACCAAAGGGGGCAAATTCATGAATTCTTGGCTTGATGAGGCCAAGGGAAAGCCCTAAATAGGTGGAGTGGAAGCTTCCAGTGTGACAACCAAAGAGGCCTGCGCGACTATTGGTTTTTACCTCCGAAAGGTTGATAGGGAGCAGGCATGATTTGTGGAACTTGATATGCAATCAGTTGACTGACTGAAAGCCTCTTGAAGAGCACTGATGAAGAGAAGCTTGCTCAGGAAAGCTTGCAAGATGAGGAGCGTGTTGTTAGCATATTAGATAATGGGAAACTTGGGTGCGAGCATAGGAATTGGGAGGCTAAGAAAACTCTTTTGTTGAGAGCTTTACTGATGATGGGATTGAATAAGATCCACGGTGAGAACAAACAGGAGGTGAGATGGGGTCACTTTGTGTATCCCCTCCTGCTAGACTTTGGGTCTGAGTGACCACGGTGGCATAAAAATGCATCCTACACCTTTCTGGAGGCATGGGTGGCAAGAGACACCTCCCTCCGGTGTGTTTCCGGGCAAGAGCTCAGCAGCGACATCGCTCTTGTAGCGTACGGCGCTCATGTAGGGTCGTTAGACTTCTTGAAGGCGTCACACTGGACCGCACCGACTCATGTGCTGCCATGTCGTGTGCTTGCAGGTTCCTCCTCTCCGGCGCCCGTGTCACCATTTCCTGCTGTCATTTTGGCCTCTCGTTCCTTTGTGTTCGCTTCTACAGTGCTCCGGCGAGCTATCTTCACACATTTGAAATTGCATGTGCCATCATGTGTTGTTTTTATAATTAATGATAATCTTTATGTACTAATGTTTGCATTGAGATATCCTTATAGATCTTGTCCATGCGATAATATTGGAGTTCATGTGTAGGAATCTAGAACCTTATATGTTGATCAAGATTATATTCAAGGCGTAGTGCTAAGTTGATCAACACAAAGAGAAGAAGATGAAGTGAAAGTTTAATATGATCCATCTCCGAAGATATCATTTGATTGGGGCTTGGAATGGATACATGACGACGAAGCTAAGCAAGGCTCTCCCATAATGGAGTATGGGGGAGTATTTGGAGAAGTCTTCATCAAGCATGTTCTAGCAAGCGCAATCAAGAAAGGTGATTCAACTTGAGGTATTCAAGATCGTCATCATTTAACTCAAGTGGGATGCTCAAGGCAAATGTATGATCTTGATATGTTTTCTATTCTACCGTCTCTTTTGGGAGATTGAGTTATAAAATCGATAGGCGTACTATCAAGAGAGGCTCTCGAGTGAGTAACTTGATCACATTTTTGTGGAGAGCTCAAACTTTTGCATACTTGGCATATCATCCTTCTTGGTTCTTATATGGCTTTTCTCCTTGTTGAGTTTTGTTACTTGTCATGATCTTCATGACAAGGCTAAGTTCTTTGAAAACGGTTCTAATTTGGAAAACTTGTTGCGTTTTTTGTGGCGGAAATATTACCGGTTCAACCTTGAGAAAAGTTCCACACCTTCCATGTGTGGTGACTTCCCTCTATTTTTTGTTGCATAGTGATCGTCATTATCTTTCCAATGAAGTTGGTCTCACCTCATTTAGAATTCATTTGCAAAAGATATAACAGTATCCGTATCGCTGTTTTTGGCGTTCTGCAAAACCGGAATATCCGGGTTTTGGGGGGACCGGATATTCCGCCCCCCTAGTTTTCTCGAGTTTTTGGGTAAGGAACGAAGGCGCGGTCCACTGGGCTCGGTCAGATTTTGGGCCGGATATTTCACATATGGCCAGAATATCCGAGTGACCAGAGTATCCGGTCACCACTTACACCTGAATATCCTTGCCTAGTATAGATTGTTTTTATTTCCTTTTTTCTTTCAGTTTATTTATACTAAACCTTGTGCTTAACAACCACACGGAGGAGTAGGGGGCACAAGACAAAATGCTTTGTTTTGTAGGTTGCTGGAAGAAGGGAGGAGAAATACATCTCTTTGCTCAATTATTTGAGAGTTCGATATAAACTCTCGAGTCACCCTTGTGGGCAAAACCAACCTTGCTGCAACACTCTGCTCCTTGAGTCCCAACGAGTGGTGTAGCACATACATCAAGAATCAAACCCCGAGGCCATCTTCATCGCCGTTTCCCGCCTCCCATGACGAGGTGGGAGTAGTCCTTCATCGGGGCTGAGAGGTCTACAGTAGCTATGTGGTTTATCTCTCTCCCATGGTGTGATCTTTATATGATTGTGAGCGTTTATCTAGTTGAATTCATATGATATTCCCCTTCCTTATGTAATGGATATGTTGCTCAACTGATTTTATCTAGTATAATTTCTGGGGTCACTTATGTATCACGGTTGACAAAGTGACAGGGTTGGGAGTTGTGTGTGACTCTATTGGACTATCGATTAGAGAGATATTTATCATGACTTGTTCTTGGTGTTGGATGTCAGTATGGAATTGTGGTGTCTGTTTAGTACTATCTTTGGATGCTCAAAGTGATAGGGTGGGGTGTCCTTGATTAGGAAGACGAACTTTAAGGTGTGCTTACGTAGCTCTACGCGGTTGTCATCTTGTTTCCGTATAAGAATATTCTCTGGGTACCATTTTCATCTACATGTTGATTCAGGAAAAAGTGACAAAATATCATGTGTTTAACTATGTTATCATTGTTGAGAGTTATCACTGGTGAAAATAGGATCTGTAGGCCTTATTTTCAAGCATTGATACACCGTTTACTCTACCATTGTTACTTTTACCGGCTGCTATTTTATTGTTCGTATTGTCATCAACTATTTCCTGGTGCCAGTATTTTCTGGCGCCTGTTGCTCTCACATCAATCTTGTTTCCAGTGCTTTTCCCATTTTTGGCTGAACTGACAACTCATCTGCTAAGATCTATAAGTATTCTCCGGCTCCCATTGTGTCGAATTAATAAATTTGGGTTTCACGTTCCTCTAAGATACTGCGATCGACTTACATTTGTGGGTCATCAAGACTATTTTCTGTCGTCGTTGCTGTGGAGCCATAGCTCTAGTCATAAGTTCACTTAGGGAGTACTCACTTTCTCTTTATTGTTTTTATTTCACTAGTTAGGCTTAAAGGAAGAATTTTATCTTAGGTGTTTTTTTTGTTTGTTACTTTATTTTCTTATGGATTTTCTAATTGATTCTATGTTTGAGGGAAACCCATCCACTGCTCGCGTAGTGGAGAAAGATCCCTCTCCTATTGAAAGTGTACCATTTAAAATAACTATTAAAATTATTGCTCATGATATGAATAATCGTTATGTAGGGAATGGAACTGTCCATCCTAGTGATCATTTGCTTTTATACAAGAATTTTGTGGATTGTTTAAGATTGCAGGTGTTTGAAAATAAATTACCATGAGGAAATTATTTTCATTGTCACTGAAAGACAAAGCAATGGAGTGGTCTAGACTTCTGGATAATTCTCATTTGACGGATTGGAGAGAGGTTGTATCTCTATTTTACTCAAAACTTTATCCTCTTCATGAATTACAACATGAATGGGATGGAGAAAACACCAAATCAGCTCCTCGCAATGCTCAAAACTGTTAAATCTGGTGTGAAGAGGGAAACAATCAAGTCTTGATGGTTACCCAATGCGCATGCTTCAAGAAGAAGAGAACTAAGAAGGCTAAAAGTGCGAGAGCACGGGAGAAGTATAAAAGTTCTCAACAAGTGGATTCCTAGTGCTTCTTCAATAAGAATAAATGATATTGAAAGAGGAACTGCAAGAAGTTCCTACTGTAAAAGAACAAACCTGCTAATGGTGGAAAAGGTATAAGAGTTATACTTAAATGGTGTTTGTCATTCTTGCCATCATATTTGGAGTATCGATTGCTAACTCATTTTGCATTTGATATAGTAGGCGCGGAAAGCAAGGAGATGGAGGAGTAGAAGGTGGTGTTGGATCAAGAAGGTTGAGCAACGGCTGACCCTCGCATTGTTGGATCAAGAAGGTCAAGCACAGGAGAAGGCAGCTGCGTTCTCTTTGCCGGGATAGTTGAGAGAATCATCAAGGAACTGCATCAACTACGTCATCAACACTTCTTCCGCTTCAACGGTGTTGGTAATGTACCCCGTCTAGATCTTTGGATTTTCGTATCCGCTTGTATCTTCATAATAGATCTTGTACGGTTGCGTAGCATGGTAGACGAAAATTTTAATTTACTATACATGCAACCCTTTAGCCAACCCAAAAGAATATTCTCGCCCACTTCTCTCTCTTCTGGCATGTAGCATGGTGCATCCGCCACTAGAAGTTGATGGGCGTGCTGACAATAGGTAAATTTTCACCAACACCAACCTGCCACTTTATTCAACTGAACCACGTCGCAATGCCAACACACAAGTTAACACTATCTAACATATACAGGTTGACACTCTTCTTTAGTTAGAGGAGGCATGAAGTCCAAGATATCTGAAAGAGAACTGAACTAAATTGCAGTGCAATTCTCTCACACTCTCCTCATTTTTCTCACCCCCACGAATGAGTATGGAAGTGGGATTTCGTGCAGTTGATCAACAAGCTTGGGGTTTTCCTGAAAAGGTTGAGAAATTTCCTCAATGCCAGCAAATCTCGTGCTAACTTTTTAACGGAAAAATCCACATCGTCTACGTATACTACTAACCGTTGAGTTTAGGGGCTTTGTTCAAGCAAAAGAGATTTTCATCCACTGCCTTGACAATCAATTTAGTCGCAAATTCCATAGCAAAGACGAACCAAACTAGTAATTTGTGGTCACCTCGTGAGACCACCTGGAACCCCGTTACAATCATCTTGGTGCTACCACACAACAGATCGTAATCCGAGAGCACCAAAGATTATTGAACCCCAAACTCTGTGAAACCTCAAATAGAGAAGACCAAGAGAGGAATCTAAAGTACGAGAAATGCCGAGTTTGATCAACACACATTTTTTCCTCTATGGTATTATGATGTTTTTCACATAAAAAGGTAATCGTCGTGCAGAATTTCTCTCGATCCCCCCCATGTGACGTGAGCATGTCATATGACCGTGTTGACCATCTTTATAATGTACAATAGTTTAGAACGATTGATGCATTTCGCTTACTTTTTAGGTAACACTTGGATTCATTTTGATCAGACCTATCTTGTTTTGCTTGTCTCAAAATTTATTTCTGGTTTATTATCTGTATTTGAAATATTAAATACTTCCTTTTTTTTACTTCCTTTCTTCACCCGTTTACATGATCATCATGGAGGTGGAACCATGGACGTCCACGTGGACATGTGGCGATCCGTCCAATTTCCGTAAACAAATCGCAACCCAGATCGAAATCCAAACCCAAATCAAATCAAATCACAATTCAACAGTTTCCAGAGTATAACTCTACCAGCGAGCGAATCACGGCGGCATCATCCGCCTTCTATAAATACGGCAGCCTCTTCTCAGTTCGGGCACAACCACACACCGTCCCCAATCTCGCCCAACCCCACCACCACCACCACGCTTCCTGCCTCCAGGAGCCGGCGAGTTCCTTCCTCCGCCTCTTCGACTCCAGTCGGGTCGGCCTAGGCGCGCGGCGATGGCGTCGTCCGCGCCGGGTGGCGGCGGGAACCTCGAGCGGCTGTCGTCGATCGACGCGCAGCTGCGGCTGCTGGTGCCGGGCAAGCTGTCGGAGGACGACAAGCTCATCGAGTACGACGCGCTCCTCCTCGACCGCTTCCTCGACGTCCTCCAGGGCCTCCACGGCGACGACCTCAGGGAGATGGTAAACTTTTCGGATTACTGCTCGATCTCGGGCCGCCGGATCCAGTCCTTCAGTCTCCACTTCCGTACTGCTGCTATTAGCTGTCGCCTCCGATTCTTCCCCTGAGCTTTCCGCTTCACTCTCGGCGTGTAGCCCTTCTTGGGTTCAGCTTAGTTGCACAATGCGGGAGCTGGGTTGACTTGTTGGATTTAAGTCCTGATGATGGGGATTGATGTTTTCGATGCTAATTTTTTTTTGCCCACCAACTGATTTTCTTCCTTTTCTACTCAGTAGAGATTGCTTTCCCCAGCTAATTTGTGTGCCCTTTTCCCTTATTTTTGTGATGAATACGGCTCTGATTAGTCGAGTTGCATTATAGAATCTCAAATTCTGCCAGTCAAACCTGACTTCATATGTTGAATTTGCGTTGCCGTCAGGTGTGCTGGATCTTTTGCTGGCCATGAATTGACTTTTTAGCTGCATCAACTAAATTACTCACCTTAACTGACTTGGATCTACTTTAGTGATAAAACTCGCTGATTTCTGCGTATTATTTTTACTTCATCCTTATTATCCGTTATGCCAATTGAGCTGAACTGTCCATACACCGACTGAAATATTTCTCAGGAGACTTGCCATCCGAGTGTTTGATAAAAATCATATACAGATCCCAAGCGCCAGTGCCTAGTGCTTTTAAAAGTTATAACTAAACATAAAAGGCGCCTAAATATGTGCGACATATGGTGCCTAAACTCGACTGGGTGCGACGATAATAGATTCGATTGGCTGTAATTATTTTCTTTTTGTTTCTTGTGAATTGTTAAGGAGAAACCCATCTTTTTATGTTGATGGATAGATATAAACTGATTTTTTGCACTATATATAGGTTCAAGAATGCTACGAGGTGGCTGCTGAGTATGAAACAAAGCATGACTTGCAAAAGCTTGATGAACTCGGAGAGATGATAACAAGCTTGGACCCTGGCGACTCTATTGTGATTGCCAAAGCATTTTCACACATGCTTAACTTGGCCAACTTGGCTGAGGAAGTGCAGATCGCGTACAGGAGGAGAAGTAAGCTCAAGAAGGGAGACTTTGCTGAGGAAAATTCAGCAATCACTGAATCTGACATAGAGGAAACCCTTAAGAGGCTCGTTGTTGACATGAAGAAGTCCCCTGCTGAGGTCTTTGATGCCCTCAAGAATCAGACTGTTGATCTGGTGTTGACTGCACATCCAACACAGTCTGTAAGAAGGTCACTGCTACAGAAACATTCAAGGTTAGTTATCCAAGCAGTGTGTTGAATAGCTGACATTATGCAGTTTATTATAGATGCTAATACCAATTTCAATAACTTTATTTCAGGATCCGGAACTGTTTGGTTCAGCTTTATTCAAAGGATATTACTCCAGATGACAAGCAGGAACTTGATGAGGCTCTCCAGAGAGAGGTGCTAATCACTATATTGATTTTCATGTTTTTCTATGGAACCAATATTAATGCCGCAATGCAGTCACAATAGCCTTGTAGCATCAGACAGTTGAGATGCATTCTTACGCTTCACTTTAAATCCGTCTTTTCAGATCCAAGCTGCCTTTAGAACTGATGAAATCCGAAGGACTCAGCCCACTCCCCAAGATGAAATGCGTGCTGGTATGAGCTACTTCCATGAAACAATATGGAAGGGTGTTCCAAAGTTCTTGCGCCGTGTAGACACGGCATTGAAGAACATTGGGATCAATGAACGTGTTCCTTATAATGCGCCTCTTATCCAGTTCTCTTCCTGGATGGGTGGAGATCGTGACGGTGAGTGAGATCTGCGTGATAAGTATCATGTTTTATGTTTCTGTGTAGTGTACAAATATGAGATATTTACAGTGACTGTGAGTTGTTATTACCTTGCTGGTCTCTGTTAGATGCTAGGTATCTGTCTTGGCACCATTTGTCCTATATAGAACTATGTACAATGACAACTACTATGCGTTGCAAGCTGCTAAAACCCTTACAAATACAGGAAATCCAAGGGTGACACCAGAGGTTACAAGGGACGTCTGCTTGCTTGCCAGAATGATGGCAGCAAATTTATATTGTGCTCAAATTGAGGATCTCATGTTTGAGGTAGAGATTGCTTCATTACTTTAATCAAAGTTCACATATATTGGATCAATAGAAATTGATTAGACTTCCAATGATTTCAGTTGTCTATGTGGCGATGCAATGATGAGCTACGCTCACGAGCTGATGAGCTGCACCGTTCTTCTAAGAAGGACGCGAAGCACTACATAGGTACCTATCAGTAACAGTTGTTTTTTTGGATGTAAAAAAGTAACAACTTTTAGGTCAGCTTAATGTAGACAGTTTGTTATATATATGCATCTTTTCTTGTTATTAATCTACTATTCATCTCTGATGTAGAGTTCTGGAAGAAGGTTCCTCAAAATGAGCCGTATCGGGTAATACTGGGGGATGTCAGGGATAATCTTTACAACACCCGTGAGCGTTCACGTGAATTGTTATCCAGTGGACATTCCGACATCCCTGAGGAAGCAACCTTGACAAATCTTGAGCAGGTTGAGTAATGTCTAAGGAATATGATTGCACTGCATATTTTTTTCAATCTTTTATTTCATTTGGTAGAAAAAATGGTCTTTAATATATGCCAGTATTTTGTTGCAGCTATTGGAGCCATTGGAGTTATGTTACAGGTCGCTGTGTGCCTGTGGTGACCGTGTTATCGCTGATGGAACCCTTCTTGATTTCCTGCGCCAAGTATCTACCTTTGGACTATCCCTTGTGAAGCTTGACATTAGGCAAGAGTCTGAAAGGCACACTGATGTCCTTGATGCTATCACCACACACCTGGGGATAGGATCGTATCGTGAGTGGTCCGAGGAGCGTCGTCAAGAATGGCTGTTGTCTGAACTCAACGGGAAGCGTCCATTATTTGGCTCAGACCTTCCCAGGTCAGAAGAAGTTGCTGATGTCCTAGACACATTCCAAGTTATTGCTGAGCTACCTGCTGACAATTTTGGAGCATACGTCATTTCTATGGCAACAGCTCCTTCAGATGTTCTTGCTGTGGAGCTCCTCCAACGCGAATGCCGTATCAAGACACCACTTAGAGTTGTCCCCCTGTTTGAGAAGTTGGCCGATCTTGAGTCTGCCCCAGCAGCATTAGCCAGACTCTTCTCGATAGATTGGTACAGAGGGAGGATCAATGGCAAGCAGGAGGTCATGATTGGGTATTCAGACTCCGGTAAGGATGCTGGACGTCTGTCGGCAGCTTGGCAGATGTACAAGGCTCAGGAGGACCTCGTCAAGGTCGCTAAGCAATTTGGAGTGAAGTTGACGATGTTCCATGGACGAGGTGGTACTGTTGGCAGGGGTGGTGGCCCTACTCACCTTGCCATCTTGTCTCAGCCACCGGACACTATCAACGGATCACTCCGTGTCACTGTTCAAGGTGAAGTTATTGAGCAGAGCTTTGGGGAGGAACACTTGTGCTTCAGGACTCTGCAGCGTTTCACAGCTGCTACTCTTGAGCATGGGATGCGTCCACCCATTTCACCAAAGCCAGAGTGGCGGGCTCTTCTTGATGAGATGGCTGTGGTGGCAACTGAGGAATATCGGTCAATTGTCTTCAAAGAACCACGCTTCGTCGAGTATTTCCGCCTGGTAAGTCCTTGTTATCATTGCTCATCAGGATTGGAAAAATATTAACTGCTTGTAATAGCCTTTGAATATGTTGCAAACCTGGACCTGACAGTAAGATCAAGTTGGTGCAGTGATTTACCATGGCAATCTTTATCATGAAATTGTTAGTAAAATCACATTTATGTACCTATATTCTTTTACCACTCTAATTTGTATGACATGCTCTCTAAAATCAATGTTGTATCTAATTTGGTATATATGCAGCAATAAGGTGTAAAGTACACAAAATAAACCTTGATGCCATTCAGTTGAGATATCAGTGAATTAATAATTACTCTCTGATCCTTGTTTGACAGGCAACACCAGAGACAGAATATGGCAGGATGAATATTGGAAGCAGGCCATCAAAGAGAAAGCCAAGTGGTGGCATTGAATCACTCCGTGCAATTCCATGGATCTTTGCATGGACGCAGACACGGTTCCACCTTCCGGTCTGGCTGGGCTTTGGTGGCGCATTCAAGCATATCCTCAAGAAGGACATCAGGAACTTCCACATGCTCCAGGAGATGTACAACGAGTGGCCATTTTTCAGGGTCACCATCGATCTTGTAGAGATGGTGTTCGCAAAGGGTAATCCTGGCATTGCAGCCTTGTATGACAGACTCCTGGTTTCAGAGGAGCTACACCCACTGGGTGAGAAGCTGAGGGCCAATTACGAAGAGACCCAACAGCTTCTTCTTCAGGTGTGTTTTACTGAAATGCTGAAATCTTCTACTTTGTTCAGCTAAGACTCCAGCATGAACATTAATGTATTCTAAACTAGGTGTTAAAATAATAATGGTAACAAAACTTGCTTTTCTTGATTTCAGGTTGCTGGCCACAAGGATCTTCTTGAAGGTGATCCCTACCTGAAGCAGCGGCTCCGCCTGCGTGACGCGTACATCACCACCATGAATGTCTGCCAAGCCTATACACTGAAGCGGATCCGCGACCCAGACTACCACGTCGCGCTGCGTCCCCATCTTTCCAAGGAGGTCATGGACACAAGCAAGCCAGCTTCTGAGCTTGTGACACTGAACCCGGCCAGCGAGTACGCCCCGGGGCTGGAGGACACCCTCATCTTGACCATGAAGGGCGTTGCTGCCGGTCTGCAGAACACCGGTTAGGGCAAGGAGAGATGCCTGATTATCATCTTTTTTTTTATCTTGATGATCTTTTGGTCATTTGCTGTGAACCTTGAATCTCTCGGATGTAGCTGCGTCTGTCTCCCTACAGTGAGGAATAATGGCATACTGCCCAAGTATATTGATCAATAAAGGGAACCGATGTTAATTTCTGATCTGTTTGTTAGTAGATCGTTGTGTTTGTTTTGCACCATAGTAGCATAATCTGGGGCTTTTGTTTTCCCTTAATTGTTAGACACGATTGTTTCATAATCTGTTGAATGCTCACTGGTTTTATGTTTTTTTATTGCGAATTTTTTTTCATGTCACACGTGGGTACATTAATATACATCACTTCATGAAGGTAAATTATTCCGGCTGTGCCGTCCTTCAGTCCATGACTTTTATACATGGACCTTTGAATGCCAATATTTGAATTGGCATTATGTTGAAAATTCAGATTAGGGGTATTTTTTTTGACAGGGATTAGGGCTACAAATCCCATCCTACTTTGGCCGCTAGGTGATTGTCTTTGGTTTTCTGTGGTGTGGTCGAGGTAGCCACATTTTAAGCATATTCCATAAAAAAGGTGGTTGAGCTTAACCACCACAAAATAAGCCAACCACCCCGGCCGCGGCAAGTCTGTGCGGTCACTTGCGAAATGTTGCTGGGTGCTCAAAATTTACCCCTTTTTAAATATTTAGACAAACCTTTTCCTGTTACAATATATTAAAAATTACTTCTCTGTCCACTCTGTTTATTTTCTTGCCAATTATGGGCAAGCAATGGCTCCCCTAAATTTTTCGTACGCCAACTAAAAACCATAGGTTTCTTAGAAAAGAATAAAAGAGAAAACTAAAATCATAGGTACCTAGAGGCCTAGAATATCCCGACCTCAAAGCCCAAAGGGCCGTTCTTGGGTACAACCCCCATCACTCTTCTTTTTCTCAAAAATAGTTTTTTATATCACTCTTCTGAACTACACTCGTAAATACCACGAACAACAAGGACTAAAATGCACACCAGGGAAGATCACTCTGACGCCGTCACGCCGCCTCCTTCCTCTGTCCCCTCTCCGCTGCGATTGATCCGACGGAACGGAAACTCCACCAAACCCTAGCCCTAGCCCCCCACCTCTCCAGTCTACACTCCATCTCCATGGCCGAAAGCAACCTCCCCCGCCGCATCATCAAGGTAACTGATACTTCCGTGTGCTCCAAATCCCTTTTCCCCTAGTTTTCCCGCTCCTTTCCCCGCAAAGGTGGTGATTTTTGGTGGTTCGCTTCTTGCAGGAGACGCAGCGGCTGCTCAGCGAGCCAGGTGAGATGGTCTGCTTATGAGTACAAGTTACTATAGGATCTTGTTGCATTTTTGTCTATGTTGCTCTGAATTAGCAGTACTAAGCTCCAGTTTTTTTTTTTACTTTGGTTAAGGAAACATTAGAGCATCTACTTTAGTTATTTCTAGCCTATAGGGTCTAATCGTGAAGAAACGGTCCCTATTCTAGCTTTTCCTTCGCGATTTGTAAGAGTTGTGTTGGATGGTTGCTGTTGACGATCCTGGGCTTTGTGCTGGGCTTTGTGCTGGGTTTGTTCTTGCAGCTCCAGGGATCAGTGCTTCACCCTCCGAGGAGAACATGCGCTACTTCAATGTGATGATCCTTGGCCCAACACAGTCGCCATATGAAGGTGCCAACTTTTTTTACTTCTGTTCTGTACCTTTGCCATTAAGTACAGAGTTGGTAATGCGGATTCTCTAATTGACTGTAAATCGTAGATCAACTTTAAGCTACCCGATCAACCACCACTAAGAATTTTTTCCCGATTTGTGGATTCCTATTCAGCCGTATGCCCACATCATGAATTGTTGCTATTGGACATGATTAAGGTAAATCGAGCCATTAAAACATTCTTAGAGCAAAGTGATGCCATAAGTAAGAAATGAAGCATCCTTAGTTATTGCAGCGCCGCTACTAAGGAAATAACAATGTATATACTGTACCTTTCCTGTGGTTCCGTACACTTCACGAAAATTCGGGAGCAATGCACGGGGCATCCTCAATTTCAGTTCTTAAATGCTCTGGAATCTGCACAATGTTTGAAGCGTTATTTATTTCCTGAAATGTAGTTATCTGGAAAATAGAGAGGGTTGTATTTTCTGTTGAAACTAAGATAACATCATCTCTGTGAATTATAACACTTTCCTACTCCCGGCTCTTCTAGATGCTTGTGATTAGGTCAGCACTTTTCCCAGCATGCTGAACTATTTGAACGTCTTCGATGCTCCGTGTTATCCTACTAGTACTTCATTGTCAGCACATACTTCTGATATGATTTTTTTGTCTTGTGATCATTCCTGCATGCTCTTTACCTCCACTAATTCATTCCTAACTCATACTAACAAATCTTTGTACTGTCGACTATTTCAGATATGCAAATACATTATGCTCTCTGATTAACTGTTAAATTGATCAATTGTCAGGAGGCGTCTTCAAACTTGAGTTATTTTTGCCTGAAGAATATCCAATGGCTCCACCAAAGGTGTTTTGTTGTTACTTTATTCTGACTACTGTCTAGGTGCCATGATCTCTTGGTTCATAATTTTAATGATGTTTCATCAAACCTCATGTAGAATAAGTTCTATCGTGCATCTGATTCCCACACGTGTAGTCCATCAGTTAGATTTTGTCACAGCTTAACATTTACATGATTGCGATCATCATATGATGTTTCTGGTGATATAGCTGATTTTGAACGAGTATAAGGAAGATGTATTGCATCAAAATATTTATTGTGAATTGACTTAAATTTGTCCTCAGTTGTTTCAGATTGAGTGGTTACATTGCTGTAAGGTCTGCATGAACTGACATATGTTTCATACATATGAGGCCCATATACAATTTTTGTCGCTAAAGTTTTAATTGATTCCTGCAAACAGGTTCGCTTTCTGACAAAAATTTATCATCCAAACATTGACAAGGCAAGTATTTATGCTTAGAATCCTTCTTTATGTTAATAAGTACTATTTTTCTTAATACTTATATGTATGCAGCTTGGGAGGATATGCCTTGATATCTTAAAGGACAAGTGGAGTCCTGCCCTGCAGATCCGAACAGTTCTTCTGAGGTGAATGATTCTGCTTCAGTATTGCGTTTTTTGGTATGTAGTGTCGATCTGTTGTGGTGTGTTTTTGTTGGTCACTTTTCTAGAAACCATATATCAGCTCTACTAGACTGATTCCTGAAATAGCTCATCATTGGTCCCTGAACTAGCTTCTTCAAATGTATATTGAAATGAGGTGTTAATTTTGTGGTAAAACGCTTTTGTACAACTTTGCAATTTCTCGCCTTTAGAAGGCAGGCAGATCATATAAGATGCATACAGTTATTATGCAAAACTCTAGAAGAAATTAACAATTTACCATTAAGTGGATGGCACCAAGTGCACTGGAGCTGTGCGCACTGCTGCATCATGTTTGCCACAAGCCCACAGCCCCAGTAGACTGGTGGCAAGACTGATGTTGTTATCAGACTCTGGTCAGTCATCCACACTTCTGCAGCATGATAGCTCCACAACTATGTTGCATATGCCTCACTTGTCAAAATAATGCTCAACTAACTTGAATAGGCATAGGGTGAACATGTGATGTGTGTGCTGTTGTGTTTACCTATAAAGCTCAAACTAGTTCACGTGGACAAATCAATTTTAGATGAACATCGCATTTCCTTTCCTCCTAATGTTTCCGTCTTTTCAGCATTCAAGCACTGCTGAGTGCTCCAAATCCTGACGATCCGCTTGCTGACAATGTGGCAAAGCATTGGAAGGCCAACGAAACAGAAGCTGTTGAAACAGGTGACGATCTTTTCATCTTCTAGCTGCAAACTATAGCAGATTTTTCCTCAACTAAATGTTGGTTTCGGATCGCGCAGCCAAAGAGTGGACCCGTGTGTACGCAAATGATGGATGAGCTTTCCATGATCTGGCCACCTGCCTGGTAATAATAATATGCGGTGCAGGGTGAAACCGGCCATCAGTGGATGTAAAATGGAGATAAAAGGGATCAACTAGTGAAATGTGATCCTTGCTTCGTATGTGAGTGTGATGTATATTATTAGTCTAGTTGGGCTGCGACGAACCCATGTGCATGTTTATTAAGTGAGTATTGCAGCCGTAATGAACATCTTGAAGTTGTGTCTTTTCTTGTTGTACGCTTACTTTTTGCCTTTCTGGATTTGCTTCTTCTACGGGTTGGGGTTGGCTGTTTGCTACAGGACTAGCCAAGTTACATTAGAAAATTTAGAAATGACATCCTGGCCATCATACAACTAACCAACTTCTTCTGTTTATTCTTGCTCCACTGAAGGTAATTTCTTGCTCCCTGTTTACTCTGCCTGATACTATTCAATTGCTCTGACTATTGCTTTTGGCAAAAACAATAAATCTGACCCATGAAGATACATTATTCGAGTAAAAATGTTCACCACAAGTGTATGGTAACTGAAGCAACCTACCATGTATTTGCCGTATGCAAACAACTTTTCATAAATTTATCTTTTGAGCTTGGCAGAAGCTGCTCGGACTGAGCTTGGCACCAACTCGGTGTAACTCGCGAGCCTCCCGCATACAGCTGGCAAGTAGCTAGTCGATCAGTAGCAGTTTTCCCAAATCTTAACATACATGTATCAGTATATCATGCAAAAAAAAAAAATCAGACTTAAGTAAAGTGAGCATATTTTCATGTCAAAAGTGTAGAAATGGAAACGTAACTCCATAAGGTCGACGACTAGAGATATTTTCATGCTAATAGAGATTTACCTAAAAATTTGAAGCATCTCTACTTTTCCATTGCTTCTCAATTTAAATTCCTGGAAAAAAAGAAAGAGAGAATACAGATGTACAATTGACATTGACAATGATATACTCCGTATTATCATTTCATAGTTGACATTGCACAATCACGACACAGTTCCAATTTAGGTTTAACACAATAGCACATCTGTCACAAAGATGACCTTGGACATCCAATTTTAAAAAAAAGGTTAAACGTCCCAGAGGTCACGAAGTTGTCACGAATGTGCGCATTGGTCACGAACTCAAAAAACGTCAATAACTGGTCACAAAGTTGTGAGTTAGACCCCCGTTAGTCAATCCGTTAGGAATGACGTTAAGTCTGACGAGTTTTTTATAAATAGACCCTTAAAATTTTATTTCTTCTAAAGGATAGGTCCTTTTTATAATAAAAAAAGAGCGAGCCGGCGAGCACGTGGGCTGGCGAGCGTGCGAGCAGGTGCACCGGTGAGCGTGCTGGCGCGCAAACGGGCGAGCCTGCGAGCACGCGGGCTGACGAGCATGCGGGCAGGCGCAGGTGGACGAGCGGGCGCGCGGGCAAGCGAGCGGCCGGGTATGCAGGCGCGAGCCGGCGTTGCCATCGCGTACGTGCTCTTTTTCCTCTGCAGCTAGCGTGACGGCGAGCGTGCAAGCAGGTGCGCCGGCGTTGCCAGCGCGTGCGTGCTCGGCCTGCTGCTGCTGCTCGGCCTGCTCTTCTTCCTCTGCTGCCGGCAGCTAGCGCGACGGCGAGCGTGCAAGCAGGTGCACCGGCGTTGCCAGCGTGTGCTCGGCCTGCTGCTGCTGCTGCTCGGCCTTCTCTTCTTCCTCTGCTGCCGGCAGCTAGCGCGACGGCGAGCGCGGGGCGGCCAGCGCAGGAGCGGCGACGCGACGACGAGCATGCGGCAACCAGCACGGGAGCAGCAAGCGCCACAACCACGTGTTGGCTGTGTCGGCGAGCGCTCGGCGCCGCGCGAGTCCACGCCTGCAACCTAGCTTCGCTCCGCGCGAGTCCCTGCTCGGCCGCCATGACCCGCCCTGCTCAGCTCCACCATTGGCAGGCCGCTGGACGCGCCACGCCATGTCGAGCTCGGATACGGTGCCTGGAGGCGCTCAGTGGCTGCGTCCGGTCCGAGGTCCAGGCGCCCGAGCACGTAAAGCGGCACGATTCTTTCGACACGGATGCTAAGCGGAGCGAGGCGAACCTACTAGACAAGTTCTCAGAGCTCGGCATTGACGTTGGCCGCGAAAACGCTGAAGAACGCCGGCGGCGGCATGAACTGGACGCACGTCGCGCTCTGTCATGTCGGACGCATCGACGCCCTGCTGCCGCCCGTCTCGCGCACGTGCACGCCATTCCTCATCCAGGCTGTGCGCGTCCAGCTCATGCTCCTTGACGTGCTTCTCGCCGTGGGTGTGGTCGAGGTCGAGGAGCGACGGCGCGACGAGCGCGGCACTCGAACGGAGGTGCATGATGGCGGGCGGGCGCTCTGTGGGCGGCAAGAACGGGGCGCGGCTATGGGCGGCTGAGCGCAGGCGCGCGAGGACGGGCAAGGACGTGCGGCAGGGCGGCTGGGCGCAAGGACGTCCATCACCTGTTTGACAAAATGACTGGCCTAATTTTTTAATTGGACGAAGAAAAGGTATGGGGTGTATTTTGTAAAAAAACAGTCTGCCACGTCAGCAACTTAACATCAGTCATAACAGATTGACTAACGGGGCTTACCTCACAACTTTGTGACCAGTTATTGACGTTTTTTGAGTTCGTGACCAATGCACACATTCGTGGCAACTCCGTGACCTCTGGGGCGTTTAACTAAAAAAAAAAGATGACCTTGGACATCCAATACATAGAAACACACCAACATCTCCAATTATCCACTTCCATTCTCCATCAATCTCCAGTTCTCCATCTCAATTGCCGATACACCAACATAGCTATATCTAGGTGAGATTCTACAAGTAACAAAAATTCTAGTATATGCTTTCCTCATATGACAAGTGAACCATGTAATAGAAAATAGCAGCACCTGATTGGGAGAGGCGTTTTGGCACCCACGAGCATTTACTCCCTTAAAAAAAATGTATTTTACAGGTATTTCAAAATGTCAAAAAATTCCGATAGAAATTTCTAGGCGTACATCTCAACATTCTATGTGATCATAAAGTTGTTTCACGAAAAACTGACAATTTTTTAGGTCGTGTTAAAAGAAATACAAAATTCGGTAGTAAAACAGGTTTTGCATGAGACATTTTTTACATAGACCACGGAAAATGTAGGTTTTCCGCAAAATTTGGCTCACACACATAGAATGTTGAGAGGTATGTGACAATTTTTTGTTATGAATTATTTTTGACAATTTGATTTGTTTTTTCCGGTAGTAGTAGCATATGCTTCCATGCGCCAAAATGAATTTCTCGGAGATAGTTAAATGTCAGCTTTGTATACTGAAGGACCAAAGAAAAGAATTAAAAGAACCATAGCGGCTAACTATGCTGCATAATAGATCAATGCCAGATAAACATATGATAATGAGACATGAACTGCAAAGCTAACAATAATCAACCATGTGGAAGCCAACAATAGTATTGCAGAGCTAACAACAAATAATAAACATGCTACGATTCAGATAGACCACACATAGTGGACAATGACTGGATTAGCAATGACTAAACATGTCCATTATAACCTAGCAATAAGCATACAAACAATAATTATAGAATCCTAGCAATATATAAACCCTAGTTTAATTAGCGACACGACAACAAGAGATTGGGTTCATCATTATTTGGGCTCGCTGGTTCCAAGACGATGGCGCTGCTAACCAAATGACATCCCATTGGACAAAGGATCCATCTATATTGGAGACAGCCCTATTTCGTCCGCTCCTTTCTGCCGGTCCTCCCGCACATACGTGCACCATTGTGGACTCCTCCTCTACTCCCGCATCTCGCCCCGCCTTCTCCCCATGGCCTCTCAAGCCACCTCCTTCTCGGAGCCACCAAATCTGGTTAAAGAGGAGAGGACGAGGAGGAACCGCCGTGCCCTCACATCTCATGTGCTCCCTCTCACCGAACATGTGTGAGAGAGATATACATCGTCGAAAGCACCACCCTTACATTTCTTCCAGATAGGGAGAGAGTGAGAGAGGCTAGTCTTTTCCAAATATTACGAGCGCATATATAATGCCATGATAACATCAAGAATGATACTTATGTTTTCTTTTTAGGGAACCATATTTATGTTTTCAACCTCAGAAATATGAAATAAAGCTATGAATGTGTGACCCTGCAGCGTTCTACATTAATAATAGATATTTTATAATCTCTAGTGGTGCCATGGTGGAGCAGGAGGCTCCATATGGCGGCGGAGTGTGCGAGTGGCCGTAGATTGAGCTTCATTAAGGTCGTCGAGTTATTGGACGGGATCCCGGATGGACCGGTGGACAACCCACAACCTCGATTTCCATGATGTGGGGCGCCTAGATCACCTCGCAACAGCATTGAAGGAGAGTTGTCCTCCTTCATGTGGAACTCCAGCCGGCGGTCGTACCGGGAGATATTAGTGCAAGTAATATGAGCTCGCAAGCGACGGATCCGCTGTCAACGTCACCGTCAATCACCAGCTCCAGTGTCCCCATAGTTCCAGAAGTAGGTGTGAAGTATGTTGAAATATATTGCCTGCCTTTATCATTAGTTTGTACTTTTGATTCATTTTGCTAGTGCGTCAATTCAATATGGTATGAGAGGCGGGAGGTTTCAAGTTTAAAACCCTACAAACGTTGTACAATTTTTTTTTGCTGTCTCTATATAATATATAGAACCCACGTCTACGGATTAAAACAGCCTAAACGTGATGGGAGTGTTGAAATATAGTGTTTATATATCCGTCAGTTCAGACAGTGAAACTGGGAGCAGCAGTGAGTGCGGCCATGGAAAGGGTTGGCCACCTTACCCGTTGGGCTTTTGTTTTGCTTTTGTATGTTGTTAACCACTCGCAGGCATATGTGGCCATCAATATGGTAAACATTGTCACCGTAGACGGGTGAAAAACCCCATCGCAGGTGATGGATTTGTGCCGGTCAGGGTTTTTATTTCCCCCTCTGATCTTCATTTCTAGTGTTTATTTTTCTTTTCCTTTTTGAAATTGCATGTTTTAGCTAAAGGTGGAATCGAAATCTTGATTTGCCAGATTCAGTTGTGAATATCTACTGGTTGTGATCTACTACTCCCTCCTGCCTCAAAATGAAAGGCACAGAATTAGTATAATGATATATGAAATGAAAGAATATTGCTGAAATGAAAGAGTATATATTAGCAGTCAAACATCAAATACCAGCACAAAAATAGCGCAACTTATAATTTGGGGCGGAGGGAGTATTAAAATAAAATTATCATAACCAGCGGACTATAATTTGTTTAGATTATAAATTATGATATAACGGTGTCGGTTGTCTTCTTGTTAGATGGTGATTTAACGTCGGTCTAAGCCTCTAAGCTCTACCAAAATCGATGGTCAGATTCACATCTATCTTTTTGCTATGCATTTGATCCAGTGATTCCGTCGACGCCGAGGACAAATAACACCCCATAAAAAAGAATAACAGAAATGAATAACATGGTGGGCTGCAACGTTACGATGTAGTAGTGACTAGTTCATAGCAAACAGACCAGAAAAAACACAAAATGGAGCCAATCTGCCCCAACTCAAAGGGAGAATGCATATCTTCTCGTTCTTTTAAACTCTTTATTTAAAGACCAATCAAAGTGTCGATCGATCTTGCTTCTGTTGGATGTTGATGATGATGGATGAAGCGGCTTCACCATCTAAACACAGCAGGGTCACCTGCCTCGCTTCACTTGGCACCGGCAAGTGTCCCGGGCGAAGATGGACCTGCTGCCTCCTCCTGGTCTCCTACCCCCAAGGTTGCTGCGTCTTCTATCTTGGGCTCGACGGTGGCCCCAGACCGGCTAGTGCTATCTTGCAGCTTCCTCAGCTGAAATTTGTAGTAGTTTTCACGGCGACTAAGGATATGTGGCAAGCACGTGGCAAATCCCGGCTCTGCCAGCTCGTTGCAATACCAGCTGCGACCATTGTTGCGGTTACACCGTCGCACTTCTTCCGTTATCACTACTGCTGGGTAGTCGTATTCCACGACTTCTTCCTCATCTTGATCATCATCCTCATCATCTCCTTCCTGCTCTAGCGCTTCATATTTTTCTTTCTGTTCCAGCATTTCATTTTCTTCTTCCTCGTCCAGCGCTTCATCAGCACTAGTATATCAAAAACAAAGTGCACAGCAGATTAAAACCCCAAGAAATATTATTTGTGCAAGGCAAAAAAAAAAATACAAAACAATTACTCGCGACATTGAGCTGGGGATTTTACTATCAAACCAGAGCAATATAATATATGGTGTCATTTCAAATGCACAAACACAGGCACAAGCACATGTCGATGTCGTCGCGGTAGAAGCTACACACACAAATTGATTAGCAGGTTTCATTTTCTAGACTGGCTTAAGAATTCATACTTCAAATCGATGGTACTTTTGTATCATTGTATGAAAACTAAATCGATGTGTTGATCAAATTTCCATTTCTAATTATAATATATGTGCCTAAATATGTCTCAGAACCTATGTGTAGTACCACCATCCATGAAATAGCAGTGTCTCTGTGTGCAAACAATAACATTCACAATGGCTTCAATCGGCTTTAACCCGGTCTTATAACCGAGATAATGGAATATTATGCATAACCAGGCAGCTATATAAACGACACACGCCCGTCCAATACACGGGAAGACGAAGACACGAAGTGTTCACCAGATTACCGGCCAACACCAGACATGTCTCTGCCCGTTAACATCTATAAGCATATATAATATACAAGGATATATAGATCAACAATCGATCATCATACAAGAAAATATATCCCTAGTAGAAAACGATTAGCATGCAGCTTTTCCTCTCTCTCTACGTGGTTAGGAGTTAGGACACGTACCTGAACTCATCAACCTGCAGCAGGCTAGAGGCCACCAGCATAGTCTTGTGGGAAGCTTCCATCTCCACGTCCATGTTCACCTGGCAATACTCGATGCCCATGCAAACTTAAACTCCAAGTCGATAGATCGACCAAGAAAATGGATGGATCTGGGGTTTCTTATTGCACCACTGGAACGAAATTAAAGAACTGTAGGATAGAATTAGGAGAGGGGGTTGTTCTGTTCGTGTACCTCAACGGTAGATTCATCTGGGACAGAATGGTTTTTCTTGTCCAGATCAATGTCCTCCTCGGGGCCAGCGGCTTCCTTCAGCAGAAGCAACGACGCCACCACTTCGTTTTCAGCGGCCTGTGTAGGCGAGGGTTGGTCTTGCTTGGTGGCCGGCGGCGTAGCAGGGGACGACGGGTCCATTTTCGTTGCCGGCCGTGGTGTGATGAGAGAGGGCGAGAGGGGAGAGCGGTGGTGTGTATGGGACGCCTCCTATGGAGGTGGTGAGATTCTAAGAGAGAGCTGGCTCGTACAGGCAGGCGTACAGCCAGAAATCGGTCATGTCATAAATGGAGAGGACTGGCCTGCGTTGCATTTCCTAATTTGCATCTAAATTCAAATTTGGGATCACTTTTTAGCCACGTGCACAAAGGGGAGTAATAAACGAATTAAAATGGCAACTTCTTGATACGTGCTTATACAAAAAGCCGTTCGATATTTGAATTTGAGGAATGCATGATGGGTGTTCGATCGCTTACTACCTCCTTGTATAAGGATTATATACCTATATAAAATGCCGGAGAAATTCACCCCCATCCCGCGGGCCACGTCACCCCCTATTTTAGCCCGTCCGATCCGCATGATTCAACGGCCAGGATGCTTCCACGTCGCTCCCAAACGGACGGAACTCTTCATCCACGATTTTTGCCCAATCGTCGTGCGCCACGTCGCCCGGTAATCGCGTCCTTCTCCCCCGGTTACCAGCCGGTTCACCCCGCCTCCTCTAGCACAGCGCTGCCTCGCCGCCGTCCCGCCGTCTCCGGCCACCCTGAAACCTCCTTCCGGAGCCGCCTCGTCCTCCTCTGCCTCCTCACTAAGAAGCTCGAGCTGGAACACACCGAATCGAACTCATCTTCCCCGCCTCCGGTCGCCGACCGCCGAGGTCGCATCGGTCGCCCTCGGCCTCCTCCAACCATCCTGACCACGGATTTGTGTTCTTGCGAGCTTGCGTTCGTCCTGGACCTCTTCTCCCTCTCCCTCTCGCTCTAATTTCCGTCTACCGTCTAGCATGTCTCTGGCCGCCGCTGAACTTCGTCGCAGGCTCTTCTTCGGTGGCCTAAAAAATCGGCGCCCCCACAATATGGTAGGGCACGGTCATCTGCGTCCAGTGCACTCGCGCGTCTGCCCCTCTCGCCTTCAATCAACGGGAGCATCGCCGAAGGAGGATAGCTCCATTGCCGACGCATCGATGACATCATCTTCTTTTTTATTTCCTGTAATTATTAAAAAACTGACGGTGGGCCCGCTTGACAAAAATTTATCCTTTTCCATATTTCCACAAATTGCAGAATTTTAAGTGAACTTCCAAAAGTTCCTAACTAATTCGTTTTACATCACAAAAAATTCTCCAACATATCAAACTGAATTTGGAATAACAAAATTAACCACCTCATAAATCCCCTAATTGAAAATGAGGTTGAAAAAATGCATAACTCGAATGTAGACCAATATTTATTCAATTTGGAATAACAAAATTAACCACCTCATAAATTTAGAACTCGAATGCACACGAATATTTTCCACCTTTCTACAAATTACATAATTTAAAAAATGAACTTCAATCCAGAACTAATTCATTTTACATCATAAAATTTTGACCGCCATATCAAATTGAATTTGAAATAGTAAAATTAACCAATTCTTAGCCCCCCCCCCCCCTAATTAAAAATGTGGTTAATTTGTTTTCAAAATTCTAATGTGTTACACAATTTAAAATGAACTTTAAAAAGTAATTTATTCAATTCAAATCATAAGAATTTGTTCGACGTGTCGAATTGTTCAACAAAAATACGTACTCATCTCGGATCCATAAATAACTAAATAAATTTTATCCATTATTTTTTGTAATAAAGTTCTCAAAAAACCTATTAATTTATCTTGAATTCATGAATGGTCGAATAACTTTTAACATGACTATTTGGAATAACAAAAATAACTAAGCCTTACCCGTATTTAAACGGCCAAAACTTTTCTCTAATAGACAATACGGTTGAAAACAATTCAGCATTCAAATGTAGATGGATATCATCCATATTTATTCGAATTGCATAATTTAAAATGAGCTCCAACAAACCATAACTAATTTATTTTAACCCGAAAAACTGTATTTTCGAACAAGACCCGACCAGAGACCTCTGACAAATTCCCAAACTCAATTTTTTCAGTTCCCTCAACGGTAATTTCTAGAGCAATTTTTCCAAGGGTTCTCAAGCAGATACGAAAAAAACGTTATTTTCTTATGGTACTCCAACAACGACATTTCACTGATTCTGAAGGGGTATATTTTTCGGTATATTTTTACGACACCCAACTGCGATTTCCACCGGATGAGTTAATCTGAATGACGGTATTTCTCTCCGGCGTCCAAATAGCAATCTTCCCGAAGGGCGAGGCTGTTTGTGGGCTTCCTCAATGGTAATTTCTAGAATAATTTCCCCACGGGATCTCGGACAGTGACTTTTGCCGATATTTTACAACGGTGCTCAGGCAGTCGCACTTTTGCGGGTGTATTTTGCAACGGTTTTTAAACAGTGAACTTTAACAGGAATTATACCGGACGACAGTATTTTCAAACGACATCCAAATAATGATCTTCAGCAGATGACGGTACCCAAACAACATTTTTTGTCAAATGATATGACCCGATCGTCGCGCAATTTTCGTCAGTATTTTTCAGCAATACACAGACAACAATCATCGGCGTGTGCATTAACGGGAGTGCGGTGTGTCGCTGCGCCACATTACCTAGTATAATTAATTGTCTGAGCAATCTTATGATATATAAAGTGCACACGCTGTCAATTAGGGGGTATAATATTTTAGAGTGAATTCTGACTTCTACTCCATGTTTGGACATTATATTCATAAAATTGTTTAACCTTTGTTTTATTTTTCGTCACATTTTGATATTTTTTCAGTCACATTTTAACATATTGTTGTGATATTTTGTGAAGTTCTACCCTGTTTAGCACGTTCATACCATTCTAACTGGCTACTTGTCAAGACGAAAGTTAGGGGATGCCAACTCCTGAACTAGAAAAATGTCGAGCCCCTGTTGGCTTGAGGGGCTAATCGCAAAGCCTCCAACGTGGAGTGCCTTCTTCTTCACAATCAGTGTTGGGCCCTAAAATGCCTGCCACCGCCCCCTTACCTCATCCTTCTCCTCCATGCCTCCAGAGGATGTTATGGGTAAAAGCCTCACATCTACATGTGAAGGGGGCAGTGGGGTTGCTTACGGTGGACGTAGAGGGCCATTGTTTCGAGGGTGGCGGTGCTCAGTTGTGACAACTGCGCAAAGCGCGTCGGCGGTAGTTAGTGGAGATCAACTATGGGAAAGAGAAGAGACGCCGACGGCCGCTCTATACGCCGACGGCCAAATGTCGGGGCCGTCGGCGTCTAACACACGGTCCGTCAGCTGGAGAAACGCACCGTTGGCGTACGATGCCCGTCGACGTATGCACGTAAACACCGTCGGCGTATAAGTACCGTCGGCGTAGTACGTACGCTGCGTCAGTTTTTTTTCATTTAATATGAAATAATTCATATCTTTAATTTCGTAAATCGAAAATTAACAAATAAAATATCTAAATTGATTAGAAAAATGGGAGGAATCCAAATATGACAACTATATCATCTTTTGCAGCATATTTTTTGTACTTGGTTCACAAAAAAGTCATTTTTTGCACTTAAAAAATGGAAAATGATATTTATGAAAATAATTTGAAAAATTCCTTCGGCATTGTGGTTTCCTATACCAAGATGCACCTATATGTGTAATATGAGATCTTTATCACAAACTATGTCGTGGGAATGGTCATAACTTGATCATTTGGCTTGAAACTTGTAGATGTTTATAGATGATAGACCTTTTTGTGAAAACTTTTTTTGCAAATTTTGTCAAAAATCAAGTTTATAATTTTCATAGAATCTAGTACACATATAAGGACTCCATACCAAAGGATATCATTTTTTGAAGTGTTTACCTATTTATTTCATCTTTTCGTAAAACCGGTCAAAATGGTCACCATGACTGTTCATCGAAAGAGGTAATATTTTCTAAAATTATCGATGTTTCTGTGATATAATCACTAGTTGTCTACCTTAAAATGATTTTTTTGCAAACTATCAAACAGTTGTAGTTCAAATTTGAATTACTTTCGAAAAATCGACAGAAACTCATTTAACTAGGCGAAATTAGGTAGAAATCAAGAAAATTCCTTATACTCGGGATTATCCATCAAATGTAGACTATGCTTTGTGAAAATTAGATGGGGGCCATTTTGCATCATATTTTTTGTACTTGCTTAAAAAAGTCATTTTTTGCACTAAAAAAATGGAAAATGATATTTATGAAAATAATTTGAAAAATTCCTTCAACATGATTGTTTCCCATACCAAGATGCACCTATATATGAAATATGAGATCTTTATCACAAACTATGCCGTGGTAATGGCCATAACTTGATCATTTGGCTTGAAATCGTCAGTTTTGGATTATAATAATTTAAAGAATCAGTACCTATCAATGTTTCTGTAATGCAAAAGATGATTTGGATGTCATATTTGGATCTCTCTAATTTTTTAAATCAATTTAGACATTTTATTTGTCAAATTCTGATTTAAGGATTTACAGATATGAATTATTCCATACTAAATAAAAAAGTCAAAAATAAAGTAAAATTCATTTTATTATTATTTATTTCAATGTTATTACTATATAATCATTGTTGTTTATTCAACTTGTTTCTCACTTAGTAGCTAATTTGAATGGAACCAAAATGTTAAGCGTGCTTGGGTTAGAGCAATTTGAGTATGGGTGACCGAATGGAAAGTTTGACTAGATTAAATAGTTTGACCTAGGATTAAGTGTGTAGTTAGTGATTAAGTGCGTGGGCTAGTGGATAAGTAAGTGTATGGCTAAGCGAGAAATTTCGAAATAGAAAAAATTGAAGAAAAAAATCAATTTTTTTAAAATATCTGGAAAATGACAGGCCGACGGCAAAACCGTCGGCGTAGATAAGGCAGTAGTTCAACGATGGCGATCAGCGGTGCGGCTACCAGGTTGGGTCGTGGATTCGGATTCACGACGGTCTCATCTCACTTTGTTTTGGGAGTCCCCTAGCTTCTGTGTTTGCGGCGACAGATCGTGGCAGTGTGTGAGGTTTTTTTGCCATGATGTGAAGGCGTGTGGTGGATTCTTCTAAAGTCGGTTACCATGCCCTGATTCTACCACCAACTATCCTCGTGATGAAGGTGCTGGGATGCCAGTTGCCAGAACATCACGATCCAATGAGGGATTTTGGCTGTGTTGATGACCTTCTTCTCTGGTCAAACGGCTTGCGATCTGCATGTGGGTATGATGCCTGCTTGTGGGGGAATGACTACGCGTCGTGTGGCATGCTCACGTCAGGATCTCATGTGTCAGCATCGTGTTTGTTAGGCAAGCGAGTGGTGGCGAAAGCACATGTGAGTTCATTTTGGTGGTGCTTTCACGAATACTAGGTCTCATGTGCTCTAGATGAAAATACGGTTTGGCCTTAATTGTGTACCCAACACAATGACGGTGTTTTTGCACCGTTTGATGTCAAGGGATTTTTTGGATAGTCCGGACTTGATCTTCAGAGTAAAAACCCATGGTGGAGCCTTCAGAGGTTTGATTCGGCAACGGTGACGCTTGCACGTCATTTCTTTCCGGAAGACGTTGTTTTTGGAACCATTGTCGCAGTCCATGTGTTGCCAAGCGATGCGGATGGTTGCTCCGTGCCATGGATAATTGCTGCTCGTTTACCTTTTGTCATTTTCTTTGCTGCCCACACATATCCCTATCTCGTTGTTCTTCCTGCTCCTGGGTCTTCAGCATTGATTTTTTTCTTTACCTTTATTTGACTTGCTGATCATGATTTGGAACCTAGACTTGACTTGTTTGACCATGTTGATCAAAACACTTATAAACATGCTAGCCAAATTAATCCCACGACACGGCTTCGAGGTGAGAATCAACAGTTGGAAAGATAGACGACGAATGACACATTAACCTGGGGATTTTGTAGAAGAATAAAAGACAACCAGGGAAACAACGCATACATCAAGGAAATAATGTTTCAATAGTCTGACATTTGCTCTCTATGTAATAACAGTCTGGAGATTATGATATGGACAACACAAAACAGAATCTTGAACTACTGCCATTCACATCCCTTCATCTCGACCACCTCAAGACTACTTGTCGAGCTGACCTAAGGCTCAGGACACAGTACACAGATCATATATTAGAAACGTCAACTGAGAGAGGCATCACGTCGTGGCTTATCGTAAATGATGGCTCTGATTGGTGTCTTTGAAGGGCTGACCCTGAAAAATGTAAGGAACAATTTTTTTTGGCCTACTTTGATTGACGTGAAAAAAGTGTGGAGTTAGAAGCTGAGAGTTATCTAACCTCATAGGAAGGCCTTTCACATATATGCCGCTGGAGCTCAAAGCAACAATAGCGCCATTAGCCTGCAATGTACACATATATATGAATGTGAAGCTTCACAACAATTAATTATAACATCGTGCAAGACATCCAGGATATGCCTCATGCATAAACATATTTTTTGGGTCAACATAGAAGGGGCAAACGTTTTGTTCTATGTAAAAACACTCTGAAAGTTCTTTGAAACTTCTTGTTACAGATAAACGTAATAGAAAGAATATCCATCAGGTGATCATAAGAGCCCGCGGTATTCGATGTATCTGTGTTAGCTAGTATCATCATGAGGAAAATAATAGAAGATCATGGACTAGTGGTTGCAGTAATTAGGTTTAAGTTAATAGTACAGGATATATGTGCAGGACACATAACTGAATGGTTTATACACAAGAAAGTATAGTGTCAACATTATATTGCAATCTTGATAAAGTAAAATAAGAAATAAAATAATAGATACAACAGATTTGAAATATTGAGATTATCACCTCCGTAAACTCAACGAAAGCTATCTGAGTGGCATGGTTGTCATGACCCAGAAGTCTTACACGGGAAACCTATAATCCATAGAAACAACGATAAAAATGTATTATAACTGTTTTTCCTTTGCAAAAAAAGAAGACTAACCACAACTATTATATGATCTTGATATGAGATCTTACCAAGCCAAAATACTTTTGGCAGAACTTTTTTAGATCAGCCGGAGTGATCTGTACATGAAATGTTTACGAGAAATAATTAATTAACGTTTAGAAAGAACATGTGCAAAAGTATCCTTTTGGTTCTGCATACCGTCTTTTGGATATTAGTGCAATAGAGCTGTCACATGACGTATAGCCATCTAATAGACACTTAACAATAAAGGGGTTTTACTGTTATGCTGACCTGAGGAAGAAATGAATGTTTGATAGGCATGATTGCCGTCCTAGAAGGCGCTAGCTTTAGTGGGCAAAGGCCAATAGTAATCCCATCAAGATACAGTGCATAAAATGCGTCCTCTGAAAATGTGTGCACCATTGGTCCTTAGAAAACTTATGTGAACTTCACTTGGTTTATTACAGATGAACATTACTATTGAGATTGCAATATGTGACTAACCTTCGTACTGAAACTCGACGAATGCAAATCGAAAACCAGAAGCGGGATCTCCACAAAGACGGCAGTCAACAACCTATAAACAATGTTATAGTCATATTAATACAGTAATTATACAAAACAACAACTATTTTTCATTAAGGTGCTTACACAGTAATGTGTGCTTTACACATACTAATGCAACAAAATATTTTCATTAAGGTGAGATTACATTACTACTAGTACTAAAGTGCAACTCCCATACCACCAAATGGAGTCATGGACGAGAAATGAAAGGAATCGTTCTAATATTATCCAACATTCTGCCAAACAATAACTGATGGTGAGCAACAATTGCACATCATCCTAAACTATAAAAAAACAGAATTCTAACATAACAAGTCGGTTCAAAAGTATGCATATAACTATCATGTATATTTCGCAAAAAATATAACTATTATGTATAGATGGGTGAGATCTAGACATACGATTCCACATCTCCCAAAGAGTGCAGCCAGCTGTTCCTCGGTCACCTGAAAAACAAAATGTTGATACTGAACTGTCAGGACTCATTGTGGCATATTACTTCATTCAGTACACATGTTACACAAAAAGGTCAATTATTGCATGTAGGTAGCAGTCTTACGGTGAGATCAATATTAGTGATATAAATTGTTCTTCTCACAAATTCTTCCTTGTGGATCCTTTGAACCCGTTGAGAAAACCTGGCCCTTCCATGTTGCGAGTAGTTAACCCTCTGTAAGGATGTAGCACATCAAATTATTAAAGAAGAAATTATATGAACCGAAATTGAAGAACGGCATAATTATATGAACCAGAAAGTAAACTCGTAGCCCCATGCTGGATTTCAGACACAACTAAAAGGATTAAGAACTTTCCATAAGTCCAAAGGAGAGAGAAATTTTTCAAACGCATAATACATGCATATATACCTACATACGTACATCACCTTTCTCAGAGAGAAAATGGAAATAATCAGATCTGGATCTGTTAGAAAGCAAACCATGCATAACAGTCAAAACAGGAAAGAAACTAGGAGTAGGTGAGAAACATGTTGCACAAAATTTAAAAAATGCAGAAGATCAATTGATTTTCAGATCAAGTTCAGTCTCCTCAAGATCTTGAGCGAACAAACCATGATTTATCTCAAGATTGCCTGGATCTATTATGCCAGGGACCCCACATAATTGAGATCATTACGTTTCCACATTAACACCATATATATATAGGACTATATCTATATGTCCATGCATATCTTTCCAGCTGTTCTGCTTATATATTGTTCCGGAAAGAACCAAGCAAATTAACAAAGAATGAGAGTGTTTACAAGGAAATGTAGACAATTAATAGCTAATCCCAGACGATAAGCATAGAGCAGCAGCCAATGTGCCGTTAACTTATCATAACAAAATCTTAAGAAAATGAATAGATCCAGGTTTAATTTGTTCCGATCCATCGCCCTACAGCACCAACCGATCGAACCAGAATAAGAGACGACCCAAGAATCCGCTTGATCCGTACAAGAAAGCGTAAACCCCGATCGACAAAAACACCCGAGATATGAATTAAGAATGGAGATGGACGCAAGAAGAACTGAAGCAGCAAGAGTGGGGAAGAATGAGAACAGAGATCTGCATGCATGCGTGCATGGAAATCTATCTACCAACGTGCGAAATATAGCAGAGCCAGTTCTTGTCGTACTCTTTTCCAGGTCCTCGGCGGGGCGGTATTGCCGAGGTCGTAGGCGGCGACGGCGGGCGGGTAACCGGCGAACGTGGGATCCTGGAAGTAGTAGAAGCCCGGTGCAGGCGCCACGACGAACTCCGGCGCGTCCGCCGAGAGCTCCCTCCGTCCGCGCCTCAGCGGCAGGAACTCCCTGGCGAGCGGGTTGAGCGCGGCGGTGGCGGCGGCGACGGGCACGAACTCCTTGGCGAGCGGGTTGAGCGCGGCGGCGCACGGCACGAACTCAGTTGCGAGCGGGTTGAGCTTGAGCGGCGCCGTCCGTTCCGCCGCGTCCCTCATCGCCGGCGTCACACCGCTTCCTCGCAGCGCCTCCATGGATGAGAACGAGGTCGGTCGCCGACCGCCAACGGCCGGCCGGGGAGAGAGAGAGAGCGAGGAGGCGAGGCGAGGAAGGGAAGAGGAGTGGCAGATTCGCGTGGGCAGCAGGGTCTCCGGCGTGGTGGTGTATATATGCAGTGCGGCGCGTGCTCGTCATGGTCCCGAGGGTACAATGGACATTTGTTTGATTCGAGTACTGTTTCTTTCTGCATTCGTCACTGCGTTTTGAAGGCTGTGTCTGCGGGCACGGAAGGATGGTCTACTCTCCACGCAGACATGTGGGGCCATGAGCAATCTGGGGACGACTGTCAGTGGCGCGTGGGTCGAAATCTGGGTGTGAAGCGTAGAAGGGCACCGAAAACCTGGGAGGGGGCGTGAGGCGCGTGGGACCACCGGTCAGGGAGAAACGGCAGGACTGCGGGTTTGACGGGACCTTTTGCTGACGCCAGTGTGCGGTGTCCAGGAGACGTTATTTGGCGGTTGCATTGCGCGTCGCGACGCACGTGAAGGCTTGTACGCTGCCTAATTACAATGCAGAATAGGTCTATTTCACTTATTTTGTTTTGTTTGTGTTGTTATCATGGAAAAAATAACGTGTTAATTCGACAGTATTATTTCTCCGCAGTGTATACTGGGAGAGTTCAGACTAAATCACTATAGTGTTATTACGAAATAGCACGTTATATCGCGCTAAAACATCACAGTGTTAGTAGCGTGCTATTTCAATTTTTTGTTTAAAATATAGCACCCTATTAGCAGGCTATTATTGGGTCCCGCATGTCATCTCGGCCTGACATCTATTATGTCCTACATGTCAACGAACTTCGATCCCCAGCGCGGGCTCACAAAGCAACTATGTGAATTTGTGATGATTCCCCAATTATGATATCAATATCACTCGTTTGGATGTTGAAATGGTATTAGTGAAAACGATTAGCACACAACCTTACCATTTCGCAGTACTATGAATACATAGGGTGCTTCGAAGGCAAAGAAAATGAAAGATCGATCCAAGATGCTACCATTAAGAAGTCCCAATAATAGATAGAGCATGATGCTACCTACTCAAGGAAATATATATGGCACATTTCTAAAAATGAATAAGGTATGATCATATTTTGTTGTTCTCTTTTCTCGTCAACAATCAATCGACCTCTCACGACCATCACCCGTGCACATGTTTGGCTCCGACCCCACAATTGTCGTTGACCCACACTCTCGATTAATGAACATCAGTTTCAACCGCTATTAGACCAGTGACATGCGCCCCCATAACCTATAATCCTTCATTATCACCAATAGCAATCTAAACTCCCTCTATCCATGTCAATATGTCATTCACCACCATACTACTTATACCTTATTCTGAGCACGCCCTCATCACCTATGTTCCAATTTTTCTAGCCACACCCTTACAAGGTCAGCTCTACCAAACCCTAACCATAGATATGATTAACCATTACCGACAGGGGTGCCGTTTTCATGTCAAATTTGTCGGTATGCAATTAACACAGTAGTTACAACATGCATGTCTCTTATCCTTTATTATCACTTTCCGTAATCTAAAATACCTTCTTGCATGCTATTCGGCACGCCCACACGTGCATATACTATGGCCAACACGTCATCACCTCAACTTTAACTTTATCACCAACCCTACCAAACCCTAACCCTAGATACGCTCAACCGTTAACAAGAGGGACGTCGTTTTCATGTCCATTTGTTGTTATGCAATTAACACGCTATGTAAAAATTGAATGCATCTTATCCTTGATTAAGACTTTTCGCAAGCCACATTACATATCCATGTTATTCGCCACACCCACACGCGTATGCCTAACACGTCATCGCCTCCACTCCAGTTATTTATAGCGGCTACCCTAGCAAACCCTAACCCTACAGACGATAAACCGTTACAAAGAGAAATGTCATTTTCATGTATGAATTTGGCGATATACTGTTGATATATTACCTAAAAGTTGAATGATCACCTACTTTCCTTATTATGTTGTCGTTACCTTTTTGTAATTATTGTTCGTCACTTGTCGCTATTAGCATTTGGTGTTCCTGTTTCATCTTATGTGCACTAAAGAAAACATATGCCCTTAAAACACATTACATAACCTTTGACAAACTGAAAGAGCATTTTCCCTCATGTGTGGTTTTGGTAATTGATGACAACCTCTATGGACTAATGTTTGCATTGAGATATCTTTATAGATCTTGTCCATGCAAATAATGGAGTTCTTGTGTTGGACTCTTGAAGCTTATTTGATGACCAAGGTTCCATCTAAAGGTGTATATGATGGATGGTCATGTGTTGAGTTGAGCACAATGCAAGTATGTCTTGAAGGAGTCAAGACATCATATTAGCAAAGAAAGTTTGGAAGATACAAGGTTGATCAAGATGTTGATCAACACACAAAGCTACAAGATGTACCAAGAGGGATCATGTATCTCTTGGGATGGTAAACACGTGTTCGTATAGCTTTGTGAACTAACCCATGATATATGTGCGTGTGGTATCTTTATGTGGGGTTAGGTATCTTCCCATGGGCTCGCATCAAATGAAGATTTCATATAGCTCATGGAGGATGACTCATGTGGTGATCGTCATCAAGTATAAGGTGCGCAAGACCAAGAGAACCTCTTGAAGAGATCCTATGCTTGGAGCTTGCAATGGAGGCATGAAGACGAAGCTAAGCGAGACTCTCCCATAATGGAGTATGGGGGAGTATTTGGAGATGTCTTCATCAAGCATGTGCTAGCAAGCGCAATCAAGAAAGGTGATCCACTTGAAGAGATCAAGATAGTCATCATCTAACTCAAGTGGAATGCTCAAGGCAAAGGTATGATCTTGATAGGGCTATAGGATAGATAGGCGTACTATCAAGAGGGGCTCTCGAGTGAGTTACTTGATCGCATCTTTGTGGAGAGCTCAAACCTTTGCATACTTGGCATATCATATTTCTTGGTTCTTATTTGGCTTTTATCCATGTGAGGAATTAGAGCTTGGTTCATCTTCATGCCAAGCGCTAGCTCATCCAAATCGGGATTTCATTCGTTCATCTTGTTGTGTTTTGGATGTTGGGTTTTGGTGCTTGTCGTGTTCCTCATGACAAGCCCAAATGCTTCGAAAACGGTTTTACTTTGACAAACTTCTTGCGTTTTCGGTGGCGGAAATATTGCCGGTTCGACCATGAGGAAAGTCCCACACCTTGCCATGTGTGGTGACTTTGCTCTATTTATGGGATGCAATATTTCCACTTTTTGTAGCCCTGTGCTCGTCGCTATCTTTCCAACAAAGTTGGTTTCACCTCATTCGGAGTTCATCTGCAAAAGTTATAGCGGTTTTAGTTTGGCTGTTCTGAACCGGATTATTGGGGCCGGATATTTCGTTCCACCGGAATTTCCGGTTCCCCAACTCGTCCAAGAAATCGGCTAAGGAAAGAAGGAAAAGAGGTGCTGGACTCAACCGGAAATTGTGGTCGGATATTTTGATGACCCGGAATTTCCGAGTTGCCCTCAAAGAGCCTCGCGAAAACGGCTAAGGAATGTTTGGTTTTGGTTCTGACTCCAGCCGGAATTTCAGCTCGGAAATTTCATGGACTCGGAATTTCCGGTTGACCGGAATTTCCGAGTCTCACTTATACCGGAATTTCCGAGTTTCGAAACAGCCAACGGCTATATTTCCTGGAGAGCTATAAATAGCCCTCCCCTTCTTCTTCCTCAGCTAATCCAAGGCAGCACGACTTTCCCCTCTCTCCTACTCCATTGTTGACCTTGGAAAGCTCACTTCCCTCTCAATCCCTCCATAGATTCTTGCATATTCTTTAGGGAAAGTTGAGAGGAGATCTAGATCTACAATCCTACCAATCCATCTCTCCTCTAAGTGAAGGGAACCTAGTGGATCTAGATCTTGGAGTTCCTTTGTGGTTCTTCTCTTTGTTCTTCCTCTCTTCTCCCCCCATAAGCATTAGTTGCTTTTGGTGGGATTTGGGAGTGAAGGATTTGACTCCTTTGTGGTTTCCTTTGTTCTTCCTCTCTTATTCCCCCATAAACATTTGTTGTTTTGTTGGAATTTGAGAGTGAAGGACTTGAGCACTTCGTGTGCTCTTGCCATTGCATTTGCATCGGTTTGAGCCCTCCACGAGGATTCGTGGTGGTGATACTTGTGAGCTTGTTACTCTTGGGTCATTGGACCCTAGACGCCTTTTGTGGCCGGCCTTTTGTGGCCAAGACCTTTTGTGGTCAAGACCTTTTGTGGTCACTTGAGAGCCCCCAATTAAGTTGTGGGTGTGTGCCTCAAGACTTGGGAGCCCCCAATTAAGTTGTGGGTGTGTGCCTCAAGATTGTTGTAAGGGATTCGATCTCCGCCCAAAAGGGGATCAATAGTGGAAGGTGAACTCGCAACCTTTTGTGGTTGAGTTCATCAGGAGAAGAAGGTGAGCCTTGGTGGCGTTGCGGCTAACCTGTTGTGGTTGCGCACACCTCTCCAACGAGACGTACACCCTTTGGGTGGAACTCGGGAATACATCCTCGTCTCCGCGTGCCTCGGTTACTTCTATACCCGAGCTCTTTACTTATGCACTTTACATTGTGATAGCCTTCGTGCTTGAAGTCATATATATATATCTTGCTATCACCTTGTTACTTGTATTGCTTAGCATAAGTTGTTGGTGCACATAGGTGAACCTAGTATATTTAGGTTGTATGCTTGCTAAAGTAAAACACTAGTTTTATTCCGCCTTTATCAAGCATACCGGAATTTCCGGTCCATCTTGACTCGGAATTTCCGGTTGACCGGAATTTCCGAGTCTCACTTATACCGGAAATTCCGGCTCCCCGGAAAAAGTTTTTAATCGCCTATTCACCCCTCCCCCCCCCCCCCCTCTAGGCGACATCTGTCCGTTCAATTGGTATCAGAGCCAGGTTATCTCATTATTAGGACTAACCGCCTAGAGATAAAGATGTCGTTTAGAGATCTAGTGCACAATCCCACTTATAGATTCGATGGCACAAATTATGATGTTTGGAAAATTCGCATGCTTAATCTTTTTAGAGACATGGGTTCAAATTTAGAGAGTATTGTAGATATGGGTTTTTCTCCTCCAAAGGATTCACAATAATTATCTTTAGAGGATGAGAAAAACTCTTATCTCGATACTCTAGCATCTAATGGTCTTATATGTGCTTTGAGCGATGTAGTCCTTGCGTCAATCATGCCTTTTCGGAGCGCTCATGAATTATGGACAAAGCTTCAAGATATATATGAGGTGTCCAACATTTCCAAGGATGATTGTCCTCCTTCCACATCCGGTCGTGATGAGCGCACGTCTTCTTCCACTTCACCGACATGTGGTTTGCCACAAGGTAATGATATGGTGAGTGGTGATAGAAATTGCATTCTTGATGGTGAATCCACTATTGACTATACTTCTCACCCATCTTATTGCAATGCTCTATCTTTGGACTTAAACACCTCTAGCACTCCAAATGTCATACATGCTAGTGTTGATAGTCCTTGCATATCATGTAGTAATTGCTTAACTAAATCTCATGATGATATGCTTTCCTTGTCTTGTTGCCATGATCAAAATGTTTCTATTTCCTCTAGTACTTGTTTGGCTAACAATGTAGAGGAATCCCAACAATTGTTGGAACAAGACATGGACCTCTTTGGTGTTTCAAGTAACTCTTCATCGTCTTCATCCACTACTCACCTTTGCCTTATGGCTAAGGAGTTTAAGGTATCTCCTACCGTGCACTCCAATATATCTCATGATGATGATGATGATGATGTTGATGATGATACTAGTCTTGAAATCAAACAAGAAATTATTGCTTTTGATCATTTCATGACTAACTTGCAAGGAGTTGGCAAGAAACACTTTGGCTCTCTTATGAGCCGCATAAGTGAGCTTGAGGATGTTCTTGAGCTAAAAGGTGAGATTGAGAGAGAAGATGCCTATGAAAAGGTATCTCTTCAATCATCTCTAGAAGATGAACAAGAAACTAATGCTCACCTTCAAGAGCAACTTGAAACTATCATGGAGTCTCATAACTCCAAAATTGCTAAGCTAACTAAGGAGCGTGATCTTCATTTTGTTAAATGTAAAATTGTGCAAAATGAAAAGACCGAATTTGTGGCTGCTCATGCTAGACTTGTTGAAGACCTTGAGTCACTTGACAATGCTCACAAGGCATTGACAAGTGAACATGATCTTCTTATTAAGTCTCACGATCAACTTCAAACTCGATTATCAAACCTTGAGAATTCTAGCACCTCCACTCCTTTACATGACCTTGCTATTGCTAAATGTAATGTGCTTAGTAAAGAAAATGCTAAGTTAAATAATGAGCTTGTCATGTTGTCTCCTTCCATTTCTAATATTAATGATGCTTGTGCTACTAACTCCACTTTGTGTGAAGCATCTATTTTGAAGGAGAATGTTGAGCTAAGGGCTCAACTTGATTTGCTAACTAGCAAGTATGGGATATTGGAAGAAAATCATGAAAAGCTTTCAAGCTCTAATGAGGATCTTCTAGCATCCCATGCTAGGCTAAAGTTAGCTCATGAGGCGGTCACTACGAAGGTAAAATATTGTGAGCCTCTTGTGGTCACTAGCACAACTACTACTTCTAATGCTTTATTGCAATGTGCTAGTACTAGTAATTCTACATCACATACTATTGCTAAATCTTGTGGTGAATTACATTCCTTGCCTTGTTGCTCTAACAATGTAGCATCTACTTCCTCTAGTATTGGTGTTGAAACTAACCATGTAGAGGAACTCAAAGAGCTCAAGGCACAAGTCACTTCTTTGAAGAAAGACTTGAAGAAGTGTCATGAAGGGAAGTCCACCCTCGACAACATGTTGAGAGTGCAACAACTTCCTCATGACAAGAGTGGACTTGGATTCAACTCCAATAACAATAACAAGTCCAAGAACAAGATGAAGCACAAGTTCATCAAGAAGAAGGGCCAAGAACAAGTAATTGATTCGGCCAAGATTGTGTGCTTCAAGTGCAAGGTTGAAGGGCACCATGTTAGATCTTGCCCGTTGAAGAAGAAGCCTCTTAGTGAGAAGCAACAAGGGAAGCTACCTCAAGTCCAAACTCAAGCTTCCCAAGTTGAAGAACCTCCCCTTCCCAAGAAGAAAGGTAAAAGCCGACTTTGCTACAATTGTCGTGGGAAGGATCATTTTGCTTCTTCATGCACTCACGGTACCTTATCCAACCCCACTAAAATTGATAATGTTCATTCTCTTCGGAAGGATAAGGTTGGCAATGTGTTTGCCAAAGTTATTGGTACTCAAAGTGGTGTCAAGAAAAGAACCATTTGGGTTGCCAAGCCTATTGTGACTAACCTCTTAGGACCCAACTTGGTTGGGGACCAACAAGCTAAAACTTAATCAATAGGTGTTGGTGGAGGACATTGGAGACTTGACTACATCATGAAGAATTAAGGGATCTTCATCATCCATATTATCTCAAGTCAAGTCAAGTGGATTATATTGTCTTAGCATATATCCAATGCTCCTCCTTGCGGTAACTTGTATTTAATTCATATGTATACATTGAAAGTTACTTGCACCCTTGCATGTGTTTGGTTTTGTACCTTACAAGTGTTTATATGTGTTGTGCACTCTACTTACTTATGTTGAGTAATCAAGCTTGTGTATGTTGGTTTGCACACCATGTATGTTTTGAGCCTCTTGCCTATTTGCTTTCATCTTAATTGGCTCTTATTAGGATATTAATGGACTATCCCATTTTGGGGGAGTGATGTGCTTTTTGGCAACTCACTATTCTAAAATGTGTATTCATGAGGACTACCACTTAGTGGTGATATATCAATGTTATCTACTCTCTTTGTGGTATGTCTTACTCATGAGAAATTCAAATTCTAATGTCCATTAATTATCTCTTGGATTTCTTTTGCCTCTTGTTAAAAGAATGGATTATCACATTATGGGGGAGTAATAAGCTATGTGCATATTACAAGCCTAGAAAATGTGAACATGTGAGGTAGTGTCACCTAGAGTTGATATTGTTGATTATCTTGTTCCGAGGTGGCATGGTACTCAAACAAGTTCCATATTTGCTTAAATGCTTTTTGTTCAACCATCTTTTGGTATCTTGTTTGTGAGAGAGTTTCTTGATGCTTAGTATGATCATCGATTATTTGAAGCCATCAAGAATCTCTAGATAAGCATGTTTTTCAATTCTTTTATTTTGCCACATGCTTATGTTTTGTGAATATGATCTTGAATACATATATGTCATGTACCACCGAGAACTATCTCCATACAATCATTGTTTTTGACAAGTGATAATTATATTTGTGGTAAATTCATTGATCATCTTCACATTGGCTATTGTTCATAAATTGTCTTATTTTATCGCCGAGTTTGTTTTGGTCTAACCACCCTTTTGTCATCCTTGCTTCATTTGAATCTTTTTGTTGCTCTACTCATAATTTGTGTTGTGCTTTATTGAGTTAGGAAAAGCAAGGATCCCATTATTGTGCATTTACACTCAAAGACTTAATTCTAAGTAATGCACTATTCTTGGGGAAGCTATCCTACATTGAGTAGAACATCATCCTTTTATTTGATATCGGGTCTTATTGATTTTCTTGAACTATGTGTTCAAAAAGATATATGGAGGGTAATGATCCCACTTGTGTGCATTTTGTATTTACATACAAGATCTTAAAAATGCACTAATCATGGGGAAGCTACTCTATACTCTTTAGAACGCTATTCTTTAAAATTGGTTTGGTATCTTATTGCTCTTCTTGAACATGACTAATGTTTTAACAATGTATATGGAGAGTGATGATCTCATTTGTGTGCATTTTGTATTCATATACAAGATCATAAAGAATGCACAAATCTTGGGGGAGCAATCCTATATGTTATTGAACATTAGTTGTCTTCAATTGGTATTTGATCCCGATGACATGTCTCTTAGGAAGACGAACATTTTTCATCTTGGTACTTCGGACCATCATGAAAAGTGTAGAGGGTTATGGTCATTCCTTGACTATATTTTCATTTGATATCTTTTCATATTGGTATCTCCAATCATGTGTTGATTTGGGTCTTTGATATAATGTGGACAAATCTTTCTCTTGCCACACTTTTGTGTAGCTTCTTGATTTAATTGGTGTTTTGTCCAAATTGTATCTCATTTGGTTCTTGAAAGTTTTGTGCATGCATATTTACTATATGTATATCTTATGGCATGCTTACTTTCGTTGATCCAATATATAGGATAAACTCCATCAAATCCTAAATGGCTAAGATGTGCATGAAATTCTATTTCATATCAATATGCACATATTTATGTGGAGTTTGTCCTATGTATTGTAGTTGCTCTAACTACTTTGGACCCAATTAGTTTGGGTACCATGGTGTACTTGATTTATTTTAGGTACATGGGAGATGCATTGGAAGCTTGTCTCATACTAAAGAAGACGTCTTCACCATATGCTTCTTGGAGCCAAGCGATGATTGTGAAATCTCATCTTCTACACCGTCAATGCTATCTCGGTAACAAGTATCTAACTCATGCATATAGTCCTAGCTCTCAAACCTTGTGTAGGTTGTTCTTTGGCATGAGTATCTCTAAGTTACATTTAATATGGTTTTTGCAAAGTTCCTTTCAAAACATCTTCATTGCAAATGTGAGTAAGCCGGGATGATTACACATCAAGGGGAATATATATAATCATTTTCATGATTCACCGATCCCCAATATGTTAATCTAGCAAATCTTCTTCAAAATCTCTCATGTGCAATATAGATGAATACTCAAAATCATTTGCCTTATGTGATATTTGTTATCTTTCTCGAAGCATCTCAACTATCACTTATCCTATGTGGGTATTTGTGATGCTTTGAGAATTTGGTGTTGGAAGTTCATCTATACCCTCTAAGAATAATTTGAGCTATGTGCTTTGCTTTTAAGCAAAAATCTTATCGGTGTATTTATGACTTCCTCTTGGATACCATGTGCTTTACCATGTACCTACATTGTGTGTGCATGTTTCTTTGTGGACTTAGTGTCTACTTAGAAACTTATACACATGAGTGTAGTTACATCTTTAATTGGTATTCAAAATCTTTAGTGATCACCTTTTATTACTTTCTTGATTCTTTGGTGATCTCTAAAAGGCACAAGCTTTGTTTTTCTATTAGTATCACATTGCCTCTTAATAAGCTTGTGATCCTATTTGATGTATCCTCTTTGGTGTGCTTGTATGCGAAATACATGATATGCACTATGTGCCTCATATTTTGAAAGACTATAATGATGCCTTGGCTCATCCTTGTTTTAGTCTCCTAAAATGTATTTCCATGTCACACCCATCCTTTCTTGTTTGAGCAAGTCTTCATTTGTCACTTCTTTTTCTTGTTGCTCAACATTTGTGTGTGTTCAAAATTATGTAGGAGGAAGTGAGGATTCCATGTTATGCACGCTATATTGAAATACAAATCTTTCATTGTGCATGTACCTTGGGGAGTTCCCTCTTGATTTTTAGAACACTTGGTTGATCTTATCATAATATCTTCTTGTGCTCAATTGTTTTTCTTGGATCCTTTGATTGCTTGCTTCTTTGTGAATGCATCCTTCTTTTGCAATTGGTATCCTTCTAGTGGATTTCAATTGGTGTCTTTTTTGTGCAATCTTTGGATCCTCAATATAGTTTGATCCCCTCCATCTATTCGTCATTGGATATGTGCATTTGATTTCACTCATATCATGAGAAATGCATAAATTATGGGGGAGCTCTTACTATATTGGCCTTCTAATTTTTTCGCCCATTTCGGCAATGGATGCCAATGGGGGAGAGATTTAGAGGGTTTAAGGGAATACGTGTTTGTTCTCTTGCATCCTTGCTTCGCTTAGTGCATTGCATGGTTGTTCAATTCCTTATATAAACCCTCGTAAAAGGGATTGTCATCAATTACCAAAATGGGGGAGATTGAAAGAGCATTTTCCCTCATGTGTGGTTTTGGTAATTGATGACAACCTCTATGGACTAATGTTTGCATTGAGATATCTTTATAGATCTTGTCCATGCAAATAATGGAGTTCTTGTGTTGGACTCTTGAAGCTTATTTGATGACCAAGGTTCCATCTAAAGGTGTATATGATGGATGGTCATGTGTTGAGTTGAGCACAATGCAAGTATGTCTTGAAGGAGTCAAGACATCATATTAGCAAAGAAAGTTTGGAAGATACAAGGTTGATCAAGATGTTGATCAACACACAAAGCTACAAGATGTACCAAGAGGGATCATGTATCTCTTGGGATGGTAAACACGTGTTCATATAGCTTTGTGAACTAACCCATGATATATGTGCGTGTGGTATCTTTATGTGGGGTTAGGTATCTTCCCATGGGCTCGCATCAAATGAAGATTTCATATAGCTCATGGAGGATGACTCATGTGGTGATCGTCATCAAGTATAAGGTGCGCAAGACCAAGAGAACCTCTTGAAGAGATCCTATGCTTGGAGCTTGCAATGGAGGCATGAAGACGAAGCTAAGCGAGACTCTCCCATAATGGAGTATGGGGGAGTATTTGGAGATGTCTTCATCAAGCATGTGCTAGCAAGCGCAATCAAGAAAGGTGATCCACTTGAAGAGATCAAGATAGTCATCATCTAACTCAAGTGGAATGCTCAAGGCAAAGGTATGATCTTGATAGGGCTATAGGATAGATAGGCGTACTATCAAGAGGGGCTCTCGAGTGAGTTACTTGATCGCATCTTTGTGGAGAGCTCAAACCTTTGCATACTTGGCATATCATATTTCTTGGTTCTTATTTGGCTTTTATCCATGTGAGGAATTAGAGCTTGGTTCATCTTCATGCCAAGCGCTAGCTCATCCAAATCGGGATTTCATTCGTTCATCTTGTTGTGTTTTGGATGTTGGGTTTTGGTGCTTGTCGTGTTCCTCATGACAAGCCCAAATGCTTCGAAAACGGTTTTACTTTGACAAACTTCTTGCGTTTTCGGTGGCGGAAATATTGCCGGTTCGACCATGAGGAAAGTCCCACACCTTGCCATGTGTGGTGACTTTGCTCTATTTATGGGATGCAATATTTCCACTTTTTGTAGCCCTGTGCTCGTCGCTATCTTTCCAACAAAGTTGGTTTCACCTCATTCGGAGTTCATCTGCAAAAGTTATAGCGGTTTTAGTTTGGCTGTTCTGAACCGGATTATTGGGGCCGGATATTTCGTTCCACCGGAATTTCCGGTTCCCCAACTCGTCCAAGAAATCGGCTAAGGAAAGAAGGAAAAGAGGTGCTGGACTCAACCGGAAATTGTGGTCGGATATTTTGATGACCCGGAATTTCCGAGTTGCCCTCAAAGAGCCTCGCGAAAACGGCTAAGGAATGTTTGGTTTTGGTTCTGACTCCAGCCGGAATTTCAGCTCGGAAATTTCATGGACTCGGAATTTCCGGTTGACCGGAATTTCCGAGTCTCACTTATACCGGAATTTCCGAGTTTCGAAACAGCCAACGGCTATATTTCCTGGAGAGCTATAAATAGCCCTCCCCTTCTTCTTCCTCAGCTAATCCAAGGCAGCACGACTTTCCCCTCTCTCCTACTCCATTGTTGACCTTGGAAAGCTCACTTCCCTCTCAATCCCTCCATAGATTCTTGCATATTCTTTAGGGAAAGTTGAGAGGAGATCTAGATCTACAATCCTACCAATCCATCTCTCCTCTAAGTGAAGGGAACCTAGTGGATCTAGATCTTGGAGTTCCTTTGTGGTTCTTCTCTTTGTTCTTCCTCTCTTCTCCCCCCATAAGCATTAGTTGCTTTTGGTGGGATTTGGGAGTGAAGGATTTGACTCCTTTGTGGTTTCCTTTGTTCTTCCTCTCTTATTCCCCCATAAACATTTGTTGTTTTGTTGGAATTTGAGAGTGAAGGACTTGAGCACTTCGTGTGCTCTTGCCATTGCATTTGCATCGGTTTGAGCCCTCCACGAGGATTCGTGGTGGTGATACTTGTGAGCTTGTTACTCTTGGGTCATTGGACCCTAGACGCCTTTTGTGGCCGGCCTTTTGTGGCCAAGACCTTTTGTGGTCAAGACCTTTTGTGGTCACTTGAGAGCCCCCAATTAAGTTGTGGGTGTGTGCCTCAAGACTTGGGAGCCCCCAATTAAGTTGTGGGTGTGTGCCTCAAGATTGTTGTAAGGGATTCGATCTCCGCCCAAAAGGGGATCAATAGTGGAAGGTGAACTCGCAACCTTTTGTGGTTGAGTTCATCAGGAGAAGAAGGTGAGCCTTGGTGGCGTTGCGGCTAACCTGTTGTGGTTGCGCACACCTCTCCAACGAGACGTACACCCTTTGGGTGGAACTCGGGAATACATCCTCGTCTCCGCGTGCCTCGGTTACTTCTATACCCGAGCTCTTTACTTATGCACTTTACATTGTGATAGCCTTCGTGCTTGAAGTCATATATATATATCTTGCTATCACCTTGTTACTTGTATTGCTTAGCATAAGTTGTTGGTGCACATAGGTGAACCTAGTATATTTAGGTTGTATGCTTGCTAAAGTAAAACACTAGTTTTATTCCGCCTTTATCAAGCATACCGGAATTTCCGGTCCATCTTGACTCGGAATTTCCGGTTGACCGGAATTTCCGAGTCTCACTTATACCGGAAATTCCGGCTCCCCGGAAAAAGTTTTTAATCGCCTATTCACCCCCCCCCCCCCCCCCCCCCCCCTCTAGGCGACATCTGTCCGTTCACAAACCCCTAAAATGATCGAACTCGATAGGATAATCCAAAAGATGCAAACTCAAAATTTCAACTTTAATTATGGCCTCGTTTAATAGGCTCTCGTGTTGTTGTTTATCTTTTGACTAGTGGCATGTGCATGTGGCTGATAGGATATCGGTGCCTTTCTTGAAATAATCATAAGAACATGGAAGTATCTCTACCATCTTATTCGTTGGCTACTAAGTCATACTTCCCCTCATGGACTAGTTTCTCTAACCTTGCGGTGCTCAATATGACCTGCAAGACGAGAACTATCGTTCCTTGCTTGACGTCTTTCGATCACAATATTGATCCCAATAAGGTGGCAGGGGTTGTGTGGTTGGTGTTTCGATCACACTAGAGTTGTCACAATTCTCAAGCTAATTCACGTCTTGCTTGCTTCTGCAAGCCTATGGAAGTGATCGTTTGGATGAGTTTTGAGAAACGAAAATAAAATTACAATAAAGTAAATATAACTAAATAAAGTAAAATGTGTTTTTGATGTAGTGAGATGACTAGGCATGAGAGAGACCAGTTTATTGTTGTTCATAGATGTGCTATTCGGAGAAATGTAGTGGTCCATGCATGGGCACATGGTAGGCGGGTCACCCTTTGATTAGCCAAATTCTGCCTTATTGGAATTGTTGGACTCTATTTTCTTCTCACTAGTACAGAACGACACATAGGACACCCCTATATGGAATCAACACGAGTTAGGCGGCGGTAATTCACGCTTTGTGCGCGGCCGATGCAGACTGACTGACCTAGGCCACGGTTGGCCCGTCAACTGTCGTGTGTCGAAACACGGACATCAGGGAAGATCTACTCGCTTCCCCTTTGATTTGTTCGGTAGAAATGGGCGAAGGATCGCACACGCGTCCTAGCTAAATCTGAGCAACGGGACAAAAAGCACACAAGTCTTTTTTACCCAGGTTCGGGCCATCCGAGGAGAATGTAATACCCTACGTACTGCTTGTCTGATATTGGATTGATGTAGATATGAAGTGGTATACAAGTCTTCAGATGATTTGGAATTTAGACTTGACTTGTTTGATCATGTTGATACAACAATTTAGAAACTTACTAACCAAATTAATATAATACCGCGACACGGCTTCATGGTGATCGAGAATCTACAGTTGGATGGATAGACAACCAATGACACGCTACCCCGGAGATATTAGTAGCAGAATGAAATACAACGAGAAAAACAAGATGTATATCAAGGAAATAATGTTTCAATAGTCTGACATTTGGCTCTTTGTAACAACAGTTTATGGAGATTATGATATGGACAACAGAGTCTTGAACTAGCATTCACATGCAGGCATCTGGACTGCCTCAAGACTACTTGACGAGCTGACATAAGGATCGGGATGCAACACATCTATCTATACATTAGACACATCAACTGGAGGCACTGGACGTTCAGTTGTCTCACGCCGTGGCTTATCGTAAATCCCGGCCCTGATTGGTGTCTTTGAAGGGCTAACCCTGAAAAATGTAAGTAACAATTATTTGGCTTAGTTTGATTGACGGGAAACAAAGTGTGCAATTAGAAGCTAAGACTTATCAAACCTCATAGGAAGGCCTTTCATATATATGCCGCTAGAGCTCAAAGCACCAATGGCGCCATTAGTCTGCAATGTACACATATATATGAATGTGAGCTTTCAGGACAAGTAATTTCTGGTCAACATAGAAGGGGAAGAAGTTTTGTTCTAGCTAAAAACACCCTGAAAGATCTTGTACTTAGTAGATAAAAGTAATAGAAATAATATTGATCAGTTTGATCATAAGAACTAGCGGTGTTCAATATATCTGTGTGATTATCAACATGAGAAAAATAATAGAAGATGTTGAACTAGTGGTTGGAGGGATCAGGTTTAATTTAATAGTACAGGATATATGTGCAGGATACATAACTGAATGGTTTATACACAAGGAAGTGTAGTGTCAACATGATAAGCTTGAGCATATGGATAAACCTATAATCTTGATAAAGTAAAATAAGGAAATAATATAATAGACGTAACGGATTTGAGATATTGAGATTATCACCTCCGTAAACTCAACAAAAGCTATCTGAGTGGCATGGTTGTCATGACCCAGAAGTCTTACACGTGAAACCTATAATCCATTGAAGTAACAATCAAAATGTATATAATTCTTTTTCTTTGCGAAAAAGGAAGACTAACCACAACTGTTATATAATCTTGTTATGAGATCTTACCAAGCCAAAATATTTGTGGCAGAACTTTTTTAGAACAGCCGAAGTGACCTGTAATAAAATGTTTAACAGAAAATTTAACGTTTAGAAACAACATGTGCAAAAGTATATTTTTGGTTCTGCATACCGTTTTTTGGATATTAGTGCAATAGACTGTCCTCAAGGACCTCTCCTTTTCTTCTTCGGTCTGCAGAAACATTTAACATTTTGTTAAATTACGTATAGCCATCTAATAGACACTTAACAATAAGGGGTTTTACTGTTACGCTGACCTGAGGAAGAAATGAATGTTTGATAGGCATGATTGCCGTCCTAGAAGGCGCTAGCTTTAGAGGGCAAAGGCCTATAGTAATCCCATCAAGATATAATGCATAGAATGCGTCCTCTGAAAATGTGTTCACCATTGGGCCTTTGAAAACTTACGATGAAGTTCACATTGTTCATTAGACATGAACATTACTATTGAGATTGAAATATGGTGACTAACCTGTGTACAGAAACTCGATGAATGCGAATCGAAAACCAGAAGCGGGATCTCCAGAAAGACGGCAGTCAACAACCTGCAAAAAAAAAGTCACACTAAAGTAATGATGCATAACAACTACTATTTTTTCGTGTGGTACCCTGCTAGGAAACTATTACACTGGTTATGTTATTGTAAGACGGCATGCAAATAGGAACATCGTCACCAAACGGTGCTCACACCTATCTCACCACTGTAAGGGGAAATACTATTTGATCATGAAAACCTATCCCAGGATATTCATCTTTTTTGCCCCTCAGTTCAGTGATGCTACAACCCTAACAAATGTTTTAAAATTTTCACATTGAAACCATGAAATTCTTGTTCTAGGTTGCAAAATCTACATATAGGACATCTTTACTCTCAATTTAGTTGATCTGACAGAAAAATGTGCTTTAAATTTCAAGGAATGTGATCAGAAAATAAGAGGTGAAGAAAGGTATTTTTCTTCAAATCTAAGTAATATGTTGAGTTACTTTTTATGATCCGATGGACCCTAGGGGCATGGTGGATATCTAATATACAGGGAAAAAAAACCCGGGTAAAAGTAGTTACAAGGGAAAATATTTTATGTTAAGCTAATATGAGATACTCTCCTATCACAAATGGCATACATGTCAAACAAATGGGTACGGCATTTGTAATGTTGGAATGAAAGATTTAGATATCAAAAGGCATGATTACATTCTTTAACTTATGCAGAGTACACTGTTCCCCTTAAGAACTAACGTGCTATTCCCGAGGCCAAATATGATAAAACATTACAATTTCATACAACGAGAAGCTCCATGAGCTATGATATCTAGTCAAGTAGATATGAATGCAACAGTCTGAACTTTCATGCAATTGGAAAATCGATTTTCCATATCTACCAAAATAGAAATATTTGAAAATATATCTAGAAAAAAATGTTATTTCTATTTTCACTTCACAGAAAATAGACAATCACCAAAGAACTGTTACCAGCTGCCGTAATAAAATCAGATCATAGTCCAGATAATATTTTATCCTATACACTTCATATCTATCCAAATCACTCCCTCAAACATATAAAAACACCAACCTATCACAGGAAAGAATAATCCTCTTATTCCACCAGTTTCATTTCGACCATGCACTTCATGCTCTATCCAAATTTCTAATAATATTTCTTTTCCAGAATATACCCAGGGAAAATATTTGGTGCTTGACACATGCTAATGCAACAAAATATTTTCATTTGTGTGTGATTATACTATTACTAGTACTAGTGCAACTCCATGCATGTGTGCACACCACCAAACAGTCATGGACGTCAAATGAAAGGAATCATTCTAATAATATGCAACATTCTGCCAAACAAGAACTGATAATGAGCATGTATCATGCGCATCATCCTCAACTAAAAATAAAATTCTAACATAACAAGTCGAGTCAAAAGTATGCACATAACTATATCATGTATAAATGGGTGAGATCTAGACATACGATTCCACACATCCCAAAGATTGCAGCCAGCATTTCCTCGGTCACCTAAAAAAATGCAGATACTGAACCGTCAGTCCGTCACATCTCACAACGCGGATACTTCATATAGTGCGCATGTTACGCAAAAATGTCAATTATTGCATGTAAGTAGCAATCTTACGGTCAGATCAATATTTGTGACATAAACTGTTCTTCTCACGAATTCTTCCTTGTAGATCCTTTGAACCCGTTGAGAAAACCTGGCCCTTCCATGTTGCGAGTAGTTAACCCTCTGTAAGAATGTAGCACATCAAATTATTAAAGAAGAAATGATTGATAACAATGCCAAAACTGAAGAACGGCATAATTAGGATGAACCAGAAAATAATAAATCATGGTTTTTTTCAAGCTCCGCTACTGCCAGTGCGTACTTCGGACATATTTGAGAGAGAAATATTTGAAGCGCCTAATACATGCATATATATACCTAGTGCATACAGCATCTTTCTCAAAGAGAAAAGGGTAATAATTAATCAGATCTGGATCTGTTAAAAAAGCAAAACCATAACGGGAGTCAAATCAGGAAAGAAACAAAGGTGATAAACATCTAGCGCCAAAAGGAAAAATTCAAAAGATAAATTAATTTTTTCAGATCACTTCTAGTACTCCCCTCAAGATCTTGAACGATCCAACCATGATTTATCACAAGATTGCCTGGATCAATTATATCAGAGAGCAATACATCCCCCATTAACACCTTACGACATCCATGCATCTACCAGCTGTTCTGCTTATATATCGTTCCGGAAAGAACCAAAAAAGCAGACAACGAATGAGAAAGTGCTGACGAGGAAATATAGAGTTAGTAGCTAGTACGTCCCACACGATAAGCATAGAGCAGCAGCCACACTGTGCCGTAAATTTTTCATAACAAAACCTATCAAAAAGGTTTTCATAACAAAATAGAAAGAAAATAAATAGATCCAGGTTTTGACCGATCAATCCCCCCTATGTACAGCAGTACAGCACCAAAACCGATCGAACCAGAATAAGCGACGATCCAAAAATCGACTTGATCCTTACAAGAAAGCGTAAAACCCCGACAAAACCTCGAAAAAATGAACCAAGAATGGAGTTGGACGCAACAAGAATTGAAGCAGCAAAGGTAGAAAACTGACAACAAAGCAGATCTCTGCATGCATGCATGCATCGAATCGATCTACTCTATCCACAAATGTCCGAGATACAGCAGGGCCAGTTCTTTCTCTTACTCTCTTCCATGTCCTCGGCGGGACGGTATTGCGGCCGTAGTCGTAGGCGGCGACGGCAGGGTAGCACGCGAACGTGGGATCCTGGAAGTAGAAGAAGACCGGTGCAGGCGCCACGACGAACTCCGGCGCGTCGGCCGAGAGCTCCCTCCGTCCGCGCCAAAGCGGCATGAACTCCCTGGCGAGCGGGTTGAGCGCGGCGGTGGCGGCGGAGACGGGCACGAACTCCTTGGCAAGCGGGTTCAGCGCGGCGCTGGCGGCGGACGGCACGAACTCAGTGGCCAGCGGGTTGAGCGGCACCGTGACCGTGGTCCGCACCGCCGCGCCCCCCGTCGCCGGCGTCACACCGCTTCCTGGCAGCGCCTCCATGGGTGAGAACGAGATGGATCGGTCGCCGGTGGGGGAGGGAAAGAGTGAGGAGATCAGCCAAGGAGGAGGAGAGGATTCGCGTGGGCAGCAGGGTGTCCGGCGTGGTGTTTATATGCAGTGTGCGGCGCGTGCTCGTCATGGTCCCGAGGGTAGAGTGGGCATTTGTCGATTCGAGCACTGTTTCTTTCTGCATTCGTCACTGCGTTTTGAAGGCTGTGTCCCGCTCGCATTTCTACTCTTGTACACCGACATATGGGGCCAAGAAGGACGTGGGTGGATAAATGGGTGTGACATGTTCGCAGAAGGGCACCGAAAAGTGGGAGCGGGCGTGAGGCGCGTGGGACCACCGGTCAGGGAGAAACGGCAGGACTGCAGGTTTGACGGGAGCTCTTGCTGACGTCAGTGTGCGGTGTCCAGGAGACGTTATCTGGCACATGCGTCCGCGAGTGCGCGTCGCGACGTACGTGAAGTGAAGGCTGCTGACATGTGGGGACATTAGATGTGAGGCGTCAACAAAGTCAGCACAAAATATCACTCTTTCGATGTTCAAATAGTATTACTGAAAAAATAGCACAAAATATAATATGGTGTTTAGAGCATCTCCACCGACACCTTTCTTCGGCAGAGGCGTTGGGGCTGGCGCCCAAACCGTCAGCAGTTTGGGGTCTGCTTCCTGCACCGGACGCGCACAATGATCACGCATGCGTGCCACGTTGGATCTGACGGGCGGGGCTTGACTGGCATCGAATAAAATGTCTCTTTCTTGTCCGTCAGACCGCCCCTGACGGCTCGCCTCCTAATGCCGGAGTAAATGGTGAGCTCGCTGCCCGCCGCTTCCCGCACGCGCCACGTTCCCGCCATCCTGGCCCCCTTTCCCGCCCAGCTGCGACCGCCTATAAAGGGCGAGCGCGGTGGAGGGACGACAACACCCACGCCACCATGCCTCACCGTCTCCCAACCACCTAGGCGCAGATACGGTACCGCCATAGATGGGAGGAGGGGCTGCCCGCTCCTAAGGAGCTGCCTTGGCCACATGTGAAGATGCAGGAGCCGGCACCGGAGGAGTTGGTGGAGCCCATGGAGGTGGAGGAGGAGCAACCACCGTCGGAGGAGGTGTGGCTAACCATGGAGGAGGACAACGATGACCTTGACTACGCCGAGTGGGACTGGCAGCCACGACAACCCCACGTCGACCAGACCCTCCCCATGAGCAACTGGCGGCTCACGCCATCTGCTAGACCGCTGACGCCGTCGAAGTCGCCTTCTTACGCGAGTCTATGGTGCCCCGGCGGCGGAGGAGGCTCGCAACCACGAGTTTATGGCCGCACAGTCAAGGTTCTTGGTAGACCCGCGCCCCGGAGCGGCAGCGCGGGAGGAGACCGTGCAGAGAAAAAGTCGCCACTCGGTCTTGGCGGAAGACTGTTACCGGAGGAGGGCGGCTTCCGTTGGCCAAGTATGAAGCCAAGAAGCCCATCGGCGAGGGCTCCAGCACCACCCTCGGTCGCGACTGCTCTACCGGTGGCAGTGGTGGCTACGGAAGCGACGGAGGCAAGGGCATAACAATGGTGACGAGACGGTGGAGAAGCTGTCTTGAAGAAATCTGGCAGTAGTAGCCACCGTAGAGGCCGCCGGAATAGCGGGCCGGAGTTCTTGTACCCTAGTTTCTTATGTACGTGTTTATTAAATTAACGGTTCTTGAGTTTTGTGTTGTTGTCAAGGGAGGCCGGCTCGGTCTTTCCAGCATGGCGCGTGTTGCCGGCACCCCCAACCCAGCCTAGCCCCTGGTTGCCGGAAGAGGTTGGGGCGCGCTGGTGTGGGCCGTTTTTTGTCCCAATCTGCTGGCAGCGGTTGGGACACGCTGGTGCGGGCCATTTTTTGGCCCCCAGTCTCCAAACCGATTAGGGGCCGGTTTGGGGGCTGCCGGTGGAGATGCTCTTAGAAGGCAAACAAATGGAAGAACCATCTAAGATATTATTCCCTCCGTTTGAAATATAAGATGTTTAAGATGTTACACATGTTCTCTAAATACATACTAAAATGAATTAACATACATACTAAAACATATCTAGATACATTTGTATATATTTGAACGTGAATAAAGTCTAAAACATCTTATATTAAAAAACGTAGGGAGTACCATTAAGAAGTCTCACGAGCAAATAGAGCATGGTGCTACCTAGTCAAGGTAATACGGCAAATCTCTCAAAAATGAATCAGGTATGCTCATGTTTTCTTGTTCTCTTTTGTCGTCAACAATCAATCCGCCTCTTACAACCACTGCCAGTGTCCATGTGGCTTGGAACCCACCATTGTCGTTGACCCATCCCCATCGATTAATCAACATCAATTTCAACCGCTATACGACCCGTGACATGCACCCCCATGCATATTATCCTTTATTATCACCTATTGTGATCTAAATTACCTATATCACCACACTACGCATACCTTATTTCGAGCACACCTCATCGCATCCACCCTAATTAATCTACCTCACATTCTTACTAGGCCAGCTCTATCAAACCCTAACCCTAGATAAGATTGTTACCAAGAGGGGTGTCGTTTTCATGTCAAAATTTATTGGTATGCAATTAACACGCTAGTTGAATACTATTCACCATGCCCACACATGCAGATACTATACAAAACACGTCATCACCTCCACTCCAATTAAATTCTACCATGTACCGTACCAAACCCTAACCCTAGATACGCTCAACCGGTACCAAGAGGGAGGTCGTTTTCATGTCCAATTTGTCGGTATGCAATTAAAACGCTTGTTCAAAAAATTGAATGCATCTTACCCTTGATTATCACTTTTCGCAGTGTGCATTACCTTTCCATGCTATTTGCCACCACCCACCAGGGACGGAGCCAGCCACAGGGATTGGAGGGGGCGAAATTATGTTGGAGGGGGCGAAATAGCCTAGAATCACTAAATATAAGTGTGATTAGTAGTAGGATTATGAAGAAAATCAAATTCATGGGGGGCTTAGCCCCTGCTCGTCCCCCCTTCCTCCGTCCCTGCCACCCACACACGTATATCACATGCCTAATACGTCATCACCTCCACTTCAATTAATTCTGACGCCTACCCTACCAAACCCTAACCCTAAAAAGATCAACGGTTAGTCGGTTACAGAGAGAAATGTCGTTTCATATATGATTTGTCGATACGCAATTGATATTTATGTTATCCAAAAGTGGAATGAACACCTACTTCCCTTATCTTGTCGTTACGTAGTCTTTTTGGAATTATCTGCCTCTTGTTGCCATTAGGATATAGTGTTACCGTTTCATCGTATGTGCATTAAAGACATGCATAGACCCTTAAAACACATTACATAACCTTTGTCAAACCCTAAAATGATCAAACTGGATACGACAAAATATGCAAACTCAAAATTCTAACCTTAATTATCGCCCCGTTTAATAGGCTCTCATTTCGTTGCTATCTTTTGACTAGTGGCATGTGCATGTTGCTGATAGGAACTCGGTTACTTTCTTGATAATCATCAGAACATGGAAATTATATCCCTCTCTTTGTCATAAATATTAATGTTATGATCATGAACACACACTACATATATGATACCATCTTATCCATCGTGGGGCTACTCAATCATACTTCCGCTCATGGACTAGTTTCTTTAACCTTGTGGTGTTTAATATGACCAACAAGACGAGCACTCACATTCCTTGTTTAATATTGATACCAGTAAGTTGGCAGGGGTTGTGTCATTTGGTGTTTCGTTTACACTTGAGTTTTCACAATTCTGAAGCTAGTTAACTAGCTACTTGGTTGATTATGCAAGGCTTTGAAAGTGATGGTTGGATGATTTTAGAGAAATGAAAATGAACTTACAATAAACTAAACACCACATAATAAAGTAAAATGTGTTTTGCTACGTTGAGATGATTAAGAACGAGAGAGACCAGTTTATTGTAGTTCATAGATGTGCTATATGGAGAAATGTAGTGTCCGTGCATGGTCACGTGATAGGCGGGTCACCCTTGATTAGCCAAACTTGGCCATTTTGCGCTTGTTGGACTGTGTTGTTGTTTCTCATATTTGCTAGTCGTTGGTTCCAACACCCACCACGTGAATGTCGGGATCTGCTAAAAAAATATCCGCATGCCCATTTAGGTCAATAGATCATGCCTTGTGAGTCCTTAAAGTAATGACACACATTTGATCAACATGGATAAACAACTTCATGACCAACAATCTAGTAATTCACACATAGAAAACAAGTACCAACACAGACACTTCAGAAAGGTATCTATGAACTTTGTATTTCATCATGTTAATATCCATCTTTGCAAAATATTAGGAGTTTATACCAGAAAATATTAAAAGATTCCACGACTCCAATCTTCCATAGACATTTGTGTGAGTGTCTGTTCACACATATACAGATATGTGTTTCTAAAAAACTACATTTGTTTGAGAGAAACCAAAAAAAAAACATTTGGAATACAAAAGAAAAGAAAAGGCTAGTCATATTGCAAATTGCAGAGGGCATCGCGCTGTATGAAAAAAGAGAGGGCATCGCGCTGTGTAGGATTGAGAAAAAGGCCCATCAAAAGCCGGGCTATACTGGGCCTTCTTCTACTAACCGACGGTCCAGACTGTCTTGAAACGTGACCAATTTCTTCCACAGACACAAAAAAAAAAAGGCAAAAGCTTGACCATTTCTTATCTTTCCATCGATTCCCCACCGCCAAACCCCCCACCCCCAGCTACCTCCGCCGCCCCTCGACGGCGACATCGGCGAGCGTACGGATCCCGTGGCATCAGCGCGCGGGCCTGAGGATAGAGTACTGCCATTTGCGGAGGCTACCTATCATCAACATCCTGTTTCTGGTGAGCTCGTCGTTGCTGCCCCGCTAGACTCTCTCCTCTCGTTCTGTTCTTATCGGCACTTGCTGGGGTTCCTGCAGTGCAAGCACGCTCGAGATTGGCAGATGTTTTGTGGTTTACTTGCTGGGTGCTTCTTTGGTTCTAGAACCACTCTCGGAGCCCTAATCAGAAGCAAGACTGTAGAGATCACGTCGTGCCACCAAGTGGTTACCTGGTAGAATCTGTCGATCTATAGTTTCTTGAATGGTTGAGAGAATGGAATGCCTTAGATTTCTGTGTTCGCTGAAGCTAAAGACTGCAATATGTTGTGTAACATGGGTTGATGACTTGGTAAACTATAAGCAATTTGTTTTTTTGGAAATCAGGAACAAAATTATAATTTTTACTTTGAGGGAACATCGAGTAGCACTATGATAGCTGAATGTGGGTTTTCCGTGTGAGCATGAATCATTGTTTCACTGACATTTTTATATGCTCATTTAGGTACACAGGGTTGTTCTTCAAAAGTACTATGTTACTTATGACATTTGTCATGAATCTAGGTTGGTGGTGCGGTTCTTGTTTAGCTTGCCTCATTGGTTGTTTACCAAAGCATGTTCTTGGGCTAATACCTTTCTAGGGCCCTCAATTTTTTTGGGAGGAACCATCGTTTTAAATTATATGCGTCGTCTTTGCTTAAATTTATGCGTTGATCATCCAGCGGTGGCTTAATTGAGGAAACCATACAAGGCTACTGGAAGCTTTGGAGTCTTGTCTCATCATGTCTCATCAAAAGCGTGAAGCCAGCTCCAGCAACGAAGAGTTGGTATCAAAGCGCCCTAAAGGTGCTGCCACTTCTGCTGAAAATGATTGCGATGTAGACACCGCTGCTTCTCAAGATACAAATGGTGAAAAGAGAGACACCTCTCAAAAGGAAAGCAAGGTGCCGATGAACCCGTGTATTGCAGATGAGAAATCCACATCCATCTCAAAATTTCCAAGTCAGCAAGAGATGATATTAACTAGTGTTGAAGCTGATGCTGCAGAAGACAAGGGTTGCAGGCATACAATGGAGGATGCCTGGGTGGTGCTTCCTGATGCTAGCATGGAATCTCCAGGGACTTTGAGGTTGCCCCTCTTTCTATTCATATTAATTACTGCAGGATGCCTTCTGATGCTAGCATATTGCTAATGTAAGTAGCTTGATGCAGGTGCGCGCATTTCGCCATATATGATGGCCATGGTGGCCGCTTGGCTGCGGAGTATGCACAGCGACATTTGCACCAGCATGTTATCGCTGCAGGATTACCACGTGAGTTGGTCTGTTTACATTGTCTGCTTATGTTTAATGTTTCCATTTATCTTTACTACATAACAAATGGGTTTCTTTGGTCTTCAGATATTTTTTTGGTCATCACTTATTTTCTTATTTGTTATACTCAGATGGTTTCTCTGCATCTTCCTTGAGAATATTGACAAATTATTGTAGTATGCGCAATCAGCACAAATACTTTCACGCTAGCTCCATTTATGATTATGGCATCTTCTCGTTTGCCGGGTAAATGATGAATTGACAATTCTACAGAATTACTACCATTCACTTCTTCTTAGTAGTGACTTCCTCACTAAGAGTGCTTCTTTTGAACTTTTAGTTCTTACGAGATTAAGTTTTTTACCTTCCATTTTGTGGTTTAATTTTATTGTGAGACCATCCCATGACTAGTTCGTGTTTAAGATTAATGTGCACGATTCAGATATTTCAATGTGTTTATTCTGTTGTCGACCATTCAGCTAATATTGATATATTGTTTTGCAGATGAATGTTAAAGTGGCAAGGAAGGCAATTATTGAAGGTATTTAATACATGAACTTTGTTTGCTTGTCTAGACCTTAGACTATAACGAGGCCAATACTGATTAGAAAAACCCCTTCTACTACTTTCATCACTCTTCTTTACAGTTCTACATTAGGCATACAATAAAAAAGTTCAACGTTGCCTTACTCAAAAGAACAGCTTGGTTCCATATTTTTATTTCCTTGACACGTCCTTTATCGGCATAAAGGCATCCTTGATCCTGAATCCTTGAGTATGTTACATTGCAGCTATTCTCACAAGCTTATGGTAGTATTATTAAATTCCTTTCAGTTTCCCTAGCTTTGCCATTCTAAAATGAATTTATTGTTTTTGGAAATGTCAGTGGGGATTCCCATCATGAATGGGATGTTCAGATTTTGAGCGGAAATGATTTTTATTCAAAATTCCATTATTCTTTTTTGCTTGAACACGCATTTTAGCAGTTTGTTGCATATTCTTTTCTTGTGTTCCTCAATGGTGCCTTTTGCTCTTCATTCTTCTTAGTGCTCACGCAATGCTCTACCGTTGGAGCTTTGTTAGGTATTTGTATAGTGCTGATTTAAGATTTTCATTATGTGTATCGCCTGCAGGTTTTCATAAAACTGATGAGTCACTACTGCAGGAAAGTACTAAAGGTTAGAAATTATGGAGTCAACTTTCTTCATTTGTTTTACGAAATGACTAGTCAGACCTATGGCTATGTTTGGGAAATTATTTGGCAAGCTGGTGCAATATCTGATATAGTTGGTATTGGTTAAGATGTAACTTTTAAAATGTTGCAAATTGTATTATGTGTTCTGTAGATATATCCTTTGGTCACAAGCCGCCTCTGTTATTGGTAAAAAAATTAAAGCTGGTACTACCTAGTGTATTGTTTATCTGGTGGCAAGGTTCAAAAAGGCTCTGGTGGCAGATACAATATAAATTTATATAGTATTCCATTGGTGGGCCTGTTGGACTGGGCCAACTTAGCAGTCAATCTGCACTCTTATCATATTTCCTTTTACGTATACCTCTTTCTTCTCCCTTGGCATTAGTAGTTTTGTAGACCGTGTTTCCTTGGCGGTGACTCATCGTACGCCTAGCAGCTAGCACTTTTCTGAACCTTGGTTGATGCCTTGATGGGCAACGACACAATGACATAGGTTGGACCTTACATCTCACAGTGACAAGGACAACCTTATAGTTATGATGGATTAGGGTAAATTCACAACAGTAGACATTTTATTGTACCAAGTACTCAAAGCCTATAAAGATGGTAGTGTCGGAAAATCTTTATTAAGTAAGTTTGCTTAGTTTCTTATAGGTTGCTTATTTCATGATAGTGCTCTCGTGTCTTATCTATAGGAAACTGGCAAGATGGCGCAACAGCTGTATGTGTTTGGGTCTTGGGACAGACGGTCAGTTTATACTATCAAGGGTTTTTTCTTTATTCATATTCGTCACACCCAGGAATTCCTTTTGATTATTGGGTTAAAAAACCCTATGGGATCAGCATTTATGAAATCATTTTGCTTCTTTACCAAATACACAGGGTTTAGTTTCCATTCCTTGACTTGAAGACACGATTCTTCATTTGTTAATTATGAAATTATTTATACCCACATGCCTACCTTGAAGTCAGCAACTCAGCATACTATATTATGCTGTGGCTAATCTCGAAACATAATTATCCATGCATTGGTTTCTATTCTCATGCATAAGTAACTCACATACTGTGTTGTCATGTTTTTGGTACTGAAGGCTAATGTTTTTTTTGGGATGCATACCTTATGCATTTCACACATTTTACATGACAAATATCAATTCTTAATTCATATGCAAATTTACTTCTCGCATCTATTTTGCATGAGCTGTTCTTTATTGACATGTTCCAGGTTGTAGTTGCGAATGCTGGGGATGCTAAAGCAGTATTAGCCCGTTCTACTTCAACTGACGGCGAAGGTGCAGTGTCTGACACTAAAAATCTACTGAAGGCTATTGTTTTGACAAGAGAACACAAAGCCATCTTTCCACAAGAGCGCTCGAGAATCCAGAAGGTTAATAGCTTTATAATTCCACCAGTTGGTTCAGTTCTCCCTTCTAACTTAAGTTTTGCTTAGTTATGCATGTTTTCAAATGAATCCGCTCCCTGGTTTTTCTATGGTTGCCATTGCAATCATGGTGTACTTTTTCTTGGCACCTAACTTAAGTTTTGCTTAGTTATGCATGTTTTCAAATGAATCCGCTCCCTGGTTTTTCTATGGTTGCCATTGCAATCATGGTGTACTTTTTCTTGGCACCAGTATTTGTTAAATGAAATCTGATTACGTTAATAATTTCTTAAAAAAGAAATCTGATTTTGATAATTATACAAAATTTAAGCCCTGATATTCGTTTTAGTTGTTCAAAAGTACTTGGCTTGCATTAGAATATTTGCATTTCCGTTGCGCATTCAACCTGTTCCTGCTTCTTACCGTAATTGTTGCCAATTGTTAACAATGGGAATTAGCTGATTTCTGATAAGAAGTACAAACCTGTCGTCCTTTCCTCTATTCATTTTCTAACATGGTCTGATTTGCTCCTTTCGTTATCGGTCTGCTGTTTGAATTCAGTATTTGATGAGCATTTTACCACTACATATTGCACCTTAAATTTTATTTTGATATCCCTGGCTAACGATTTTCAACCTTATGCTGTTGTGTATGAAGGCTGGAGGTTCTGTTGGTCCTAATGGGAGATTGCAAGGACGCATTGAAGTATCTAGAGCTCTTGGAGATCGCCACTTTAAGAAGGTTTACTGATGCTAACTTATTTGCTGATAAAATACCTGGTGTTCTATTTGTATATATGAAAAATATGTGCGGTTCGAGTATCACTAGTGTTATGATAAATGGTTGAGATATTCTCTATAAAATGATTCCCTCCCAACTCCGTATCCCCTCTTTGTCTTAAAACGGCAGGAATTAGAACCTCAACCTCTATGCCCTATTCCTCCAAAATTCCCATCCCCACCTACCAAACAGATGTTTTCTTAGTATCTATAAGTACCTTCCCTCCAACCATTCTCGCTGTAAGTTTTGTGGGATGGGTTAGGAGCTCAGGGGTCAGGGCAACTGATAATAACTAGAGATGTATCTGATTGCTTAGAAACAATTATGATTAACGGGTAGTCGGGTATGCATGTTTTCGTGTTAATGCTAGATCATCAAATAGTGAAATTTCTGATTTCTGAGTACCTTACAATTTACATTAGTATTGAGGTATCCACATTGCAGAGATAATTTTATCACTGCTGTTAAATGTTCTATACTAGCTTGGGAGACATAGACTTGTCTTGTTTTTGCAGATGTAGCTGTGTCAAGCCAAACCACACACGCACACACAAAATATCGCAAAAAATATTGGAGCAAAAAAGTGTGTTTCATTGCATGTACTTAGCAGATAATATTGGAGCAAAAAAGTGTGTTTCATTGCATGTACTTAGCAGATCCTTCAACACACTTTCTTAAAGCAAGTATTTAACAGACGGGAATGCTATCTAGGAAAAAGTACCTTCGTGAAGCATCGACATTTATCAATCAACTACCATGCAGGTTGGGTTAATTGCAACACCAGATGTACATTCTTTCGAACTGACAAAGAAGGATCATTTCATTATCCTTGGCTGTGATGGCTTATGGGGGGTATTGTCATTTTCCTTCGTGATATTAGTTTTCGCAACATAAAAAGTTAAGTTTAACTTATTATGTATATCCAGGTATTTGGACCAAGTGATGCTGTTGAATTTGTTCAGAAACAATTAAAGGTACTATCTTCAAGAAATGTGTAACTGTAGATGTATTTGTTTCTTCTACCCACCATGTTCTATTAGTTATCTCTACTGTGGTAAAACTGATTAGGCTTGGATCAGATGTTGCTGAAAACCTATTTTCTGTTGTGAAATTTGGGATATTCAGAGTAGTTAGCGTAAAACTACCACTCTACAGACTAAATCACAAAAAACTACCATTTTTGCCCGCAATCGCAAAAAACTATCACTTTTGGTCCGCAATCGCAAAAAACTACCACTTTTGCCCGCAATCGCACAAAACTACCACTTTTGACCGCAATCGCAAAAAACTACCACTTTTACCCATTATTGCAATGTGATGTTTCTATTAATCTCGAACTGTTTATTTGTTTGACAGCAGTACACAATAATAAAGATAGAATTGACATAATATTACACAGTAATAATAAATATAGAATCATCATAGTTTAACACAGCAACACTGGCTGAATCCACATAGTTTTACATAGTTTTACACAGTAACACAGAGTAAATTCACAAAGTTTTACAAAGCAATAATGCTTGAATCCACATAGTTTAACACAGCCATTGTTGTGTAAGATTATGCCGATTCTATCTTTATTATTGTGTATTGTTGTCAAACAAATAAACAGTTCGAGATAAATAGAAACATCACATTGTAATAATGGGTAAAAGTGGTAGTTTTTTGCGATTGCAGGCAAAAGTGGTAGTTTTTTGCTATTGCGGGCAAAAGTGGTAGTTTTTTGCGATTGCGGACCAAAAGTGGTAATTTTTTACGATTGCGGGCAAAAATGGTAGTTTTTTGTAATTTAGTCTGTAGAGTGGTAGTTTTACGCTAACTACTCGGATATTCACTCTCACATGGATTAGATTACCCGTGTGTACATGGTAGAGCTCTGGAATCTTAAGGATTAGGCATAACCGGGGGAACTCCTTGCCGAAGGCAGGCAGGTGCCGGTGCATGGCGCAGTCATGATAACTAGTCTTATCTTGCTTGGCTTTCATGAGTACTGACGTCTTTATGTACGACACCCATGACTAACTTAATCCTTATGTAATTCGAACTAGGATGCATAACCTTTTCCAACATGACTCTTTACTGAATATAAACCTGGGCAATTGGTAAAGGATGCTGCTCCTCTCCTAATCTGCCGCATGCAATGCAGCTGGCCTGGCTTCCTAATGCAGGAAATTTCGCACGTAGTATATTTAATTAGATTCTGATTAGTTACCCTACCCAAGTAAATATATGTTTTCCTTCAGAAAGAGAAAAAGGTAAATATATTTTCATACCTTGAGTCTTGAGAGTAAATTTCATTTTATGCTAGCATCTTACTGTAGCTTGTACCACTCAGGAGACATCTTCAGCTACGTTTGCCGTGCGTCGCCTGGTTAAGGAGGCTGTCCGTGAGAGGCGATGCAAGGACAACTGCACTGCTGTTCTGATCGTCTTCAAGCACTAGAATTTTTTAGCTCGTGCAACTCTTTTCATAGACCGAACTGAGCAAGAGAAGAATCTTGTTGAAGCCTACATGATTCTTGTGTTTGTGAGTTGTAACCTCTGAGCGTGGGTGTTGATGAGTCAGATTTTTGTTTCCATTTGGACCATGATTTCGTCGCAAATGTCACTCATGTTTTGAAGACTTCTGAAAAAGAAAAAAAACTTAACTGTTCTCATGTTTTTAAAATGTATGCAGCTGTTTACAAGATTTTTCTTTTTGGTTGGGGAACTGTTTACAATATCTGATTTAACTTTTTTATTCGTCGAGAAGACTAGATCTTGCAGCAATGCACACTGGGAGTAAATGAACCCTCGATATCTGGCCCATTGTTCGTACAACTATATTTGATAGTAGTAGTACCATGTTCACATTATCACATATAGTTATTGTATGGGGGAAAATTGAGAGCATCGAGAAGCGTGGGGAAGAGTCCAAGGTCCTACTATTTGACATACACAATCAAATAATGCGAGGAAATGTACACCCGGTGATGTTAACGAAGTATGTTAATCATACAAATTCCGCCTATGAGTGAGTATTTTCTTTAGGGACACTCTTTGAGTAAGTATGTGCTTACGTGAAGAAAAAAAAGGTATGTGCTTACGTGATGGAGCCATTTGTCAACTGAGAAAGCTTCCTTTCTCCACCACGAAAAGTGCAGTCAACACTCAGCTTTCCGTGCTAATGAGTAAAGAGAGCCAGAAGATCCAATCCCCAGACAAAGAAAACACGTTAGTACACATTTAGTACTCTTAGCATCTCAACCGACACCCCCAAAGGTGTAATGAGAGTCCCGATATAGAAAAATGGCCTCATGTCGACCCAAAATCTGTCTGGCATCCCAAGTGAACTCCCATGTTTGGAGGCCTGCTCGTGGATGTCGAACAAACCTGGATAAACAGATCACCATCGCAAGAAGAAGCTCCGTTTCAGGGCTGGATTCGATGTACTATCGACATCCCCCAGTGGCCCATGTTCTTCCACGATGAGTTAGAAGGGGGGGCGCAACCGCTTCACCGAGCAAGCATTCACAACCGGAGAACAACATTACAGAGCGAAGGCGGTTCTGGTCAGTGCCCGACCGCACCGTTTAGGGCATCCTCGAGGCTGCCTGGGTAGAAGCGGCCCATCCTATCGCGACTACGGATGAACCCCTCGAGGCCGGCATCACCGACATTCCTTTTGACCCTAAGTCGCAGCGTAGCCTTATTTGGTAGAGAATTTTTCAAGAAATCGACAGGAACACCACCTTTCAGTTAGAAGAAGAGAACGGTAGAAATAAGTTACATGGGGTAGTTACGGGAGGGGACCTACAACAGAAACCCTCTCATACCTCATACGTTTTACAACTATTGAAAATCGAATGAAATGACCTTTTACTTTTTTTTTAGAATACCTTCTACTTATATTTGATTTCAATTTTAGGTGCTTCTCCACCTCCATGTCTGGTATCTCCAAAACAGACACAATTTGAGGTGTGTCAGACACATTTCCGAGGTGCCGGTAGAGATGTTCTTACCGGTGCTGTCATTAGACTAGTCATAATGGGATTAACATAACTAATAACATGCATGTCATGTAGGAAAAAATAGTGATGTTCCAAGTAATTAATGAGGAGAGAGGTGATGACGGTATCATAGGGTCCGCCCCTGAGTTTATAGTAACATAGACTAGTATCATATAGTATATATGATATTAGTATATATGATATTAGTTTATGATACTCCCATAGTGATATTAGTTTATGATACTCCCCATCAGTCTTAGGTAAGTTTGTTTTAGATGAGCGAGGCAAAGACTTTAGCACTAAACGTGATGTATTATTTTCGTATTTAGAATTATCGTGCAGTTAAAGCCTTGTCTCCTCGACGGTGACCCCGTCCCCGGTGCCAAGATTTAGTGCTGTTTTCCAGATTCGAGACCTCTTCTCCAGACGTGGTTCATCAACAAGTGCGTAGCCAGTACGAGTACTACCCCATAAATCATCAGCCATTGGCAGCCACACACAAGCACACAGCAGGCAGGCTTCCGGGGAATGCCGCCGCGGCCGCGCAACTCTTCAGCATCTCCCCGTACGCCTCCCCCTCTCTCTCTCCCTCTCTCTGAGTTTCTTGGATCTGTCATCTGAAAAGCGTTCTTCCCCGTTCTCCGTTTTCCCTCTTCTCGCCTACGCGCATCCGATTGCCGGTGCGAGAACCAGGGGGTGGCGAGCAGGAGCCATGGCCCCCCCTATGCCATGGTAATCTAAGGAAAATTTTATGCATAAGTCAAAATTAGACATGATTTTTAGAGAAAATGACCATGGTTGGCCCCCTCCAATGTATGATTATCATGTTTGGCCACCCCTAAGCAATATTCCTGGTTCCGCCCCTGGGTGCGATCCTACGCTTTTCTTGTTCATAGAACTGCCCCAAATCTTAAATAGCGGCTTCTGCCACGTTCCTGTCCGTGTTCGTCTAAAAAGGGTAAAAAGCTATTGGTCTGGTTGCGACGGGGAGGTCCGTCGCTCATGATTTCTTGTTTTCCTCCCTTGTTATTTCTGTGTGGTCGCTGCGAAGCAATCAAGCCAGCCAGAGATTGCGCGGAAAATTCCCCCAAAAAAAGAGTGGGCAGTTGTGTCCATCTTTTGGTGTCTGAATCAGTTCATTCTGAAGTTAGGATGCATCATTGTAGGAGTTTCTTCAGTACTAGTATGATTTTTGCAGTAATTAGTGTCAAGCCAATCTTGCACTGGTTGATGTCTAGTCATTTGATTAGTGGTGAACCAGTGAATGTAAATTATGAACATGAAAAATAACAACTTTTTAACATGACGACTGCTGAATCTAGTGTTCTCAACCGAAGTATGTTGCTGGGTCAGATATAGGACCTGGGAGAGCACCACTTCAGCTCTGGAGCCTTAGTTTAGTAATTCTACTTTCATGAAGTGACTGCATTGCTTTACTGTGGTGTCAACTGTAATCATGCGCCAGAAGTGGCAGCTAAGAAACTGTTGCCTGTTCATTTTTCTGATGTTTATTCTGTTGATGTGGGCATTTTGGTTATATGTGGTGCCAGGTAGTAAGTTGATAAGTCCATGCTTGTGTCTTTACGTGCATTCATTATACAAGTCAAATCAATATATGGACCTTTGTAATCAGTTCTTCATAACCAATATGAAATTGCAGATTACTTGAGATATGTTGCAGTTCTATAGAATAATCTGCACTGGTTTGTTTCTCATGTGTGTTATTACCTTAAAATTTCAGGTAAATAATCTGGTCTCATGGCGAAGCAAAACTATGCAACCAGCAGCCTTGTGATAGGCTATGCTTTGTGCTCCAGCTTGCTGGCAATCATTAACAAGTATGCTGTCACAAAGTTCAATTACCCTGGCCTCCTGACTACGCTACAGTACTTTACATCTGCTGTTGGTGTTTGGGGCCTTGGAAAGCTAGGTTTTCTCTGCCATGATTCCTTCAACCTGGAGACTGCCAAGAAATTTGCACCGGCTGCTGTTGTCTTCTACCTCGCGATATTCACCAACACAAACCTCCTCGTTCATGCCAATGTGGACACATTTATAGTTTTCAGATCCTTGACTCCGCTTCTGGTTGCTATTGCTGACACAACCTTCCGGAAGCAACCACTCCCTTCCAAGCTCACATTCTTATCCCTTGTTATCATATTGGGAGGAGCAGTTGGCTATGTGATAACAGATTCCGCCTTCAGCCTCACAGCCTACTCATGGGCGCTCGCCTATCTGGTGACAATAACAACGGAGATGGTGTACATCAAGCACATTGTGACGAGCCTGGGTCTTAACACATGGGGTTATGTGCTGTACAACAACCTTCTTTCTCTGATGATTTCCCCCATCTTTTGGTTTCTGACAGGGGAGCACAAGTCAGTCTTCTCTGCTGTTGAATCTCGGGATGAGAGTTGGTTCCAGCTCGATGCCTTTGTTGCGGTAGCATTGTCATGTGTGTTCGGATTGCTCATCAGCTTCTTTGGCTTCGCGGCTAGGAAAGCAATCTCTGCCACGGCATTCACAGTAACTGGGGTTGTGAACAAGTTCCTCACAGTGGCGATCAATGTGACGATATGGGACAAGCACGCAAGCGCTTTTGGTTTGGTTAGCCTTCTGTTCACTCTAGCTGGTGGAGTACTCTACCAGCAATCAGTTACTGCAAAGGGAAATATTGCAACACAGCCTGAACCGGCGTCGGAGGAACCTAAGGATGACAGTGACAGTGCTGAGTATGATGAGGAGAAACAGAAGTTGGTTCCATCTGGTGAGCTCCCCAGTGAATGAAGAGTACCATTCTTAGCTTTAGATCAACAGGTGTGTCCTTTAATTTTGTTTCGTAGGCCATTACTTCTGCTTGACCTTTGCAACAGAACCATACAATAGACAGTATGAGTGTATTATGTAATACTTGTTATCACAAGAAAATTGGGTTTAATCACTGTTGTGAACTTGTAATACACTACCTGTAAGGACATCTCATATTATTCTTGCAAAATATATATTGGGCATTGATGTCTATTGTCATAACAGAAGACGAGAGAGTGGGTCGTTAGTCACATCTAAATGCTACTGAGCAAGCGAGCTTTTGGACTTGTAAAATACTAAAGGGGCGCATACTATGCCTCAGAACAAGTTGTGTATAAGAATCAGGTGACTGTGTTTTAACCGGCTTTGGGCCTCGAGTACAGGAGGGAGGTGTAACGCTGTCAAGAGAGGAGACCAAGCTTATGCTTGTGTCAACCGAGTTTGGAATGTGGAGGTGTTTTAGTCTAATCTGGTGTATACACTTGGCGAATGAGAGGGAGGCAGGACTTTGTTGCTGCATGGTGGAATATGGTCTGCATGTCTTTCTTCTGCGCCTACTGGACTTGATTGACTGAGGGTGTGCGATAAAGTTGCCATTATGCATGAGAGCTTGTGGGTGAAATCAAAATTCTCCCTTCGAACAATGCCACTTTCTTCTTCTCTTGTTTAGGTTATATATAAGCACCCAAATATTGAGTCCACTATTGTTTCTAGTAGTGAGGGAGTTAAATTTGGATGTTTGTCTGCTAAGTCCGTGTCCTCACATAGGTCGAAAAGCTTAAGCTGAAAAGAACTGGGCCTGAAATACACATGGCCCTGAATTGAGCAACTAATCATCTAGGATATTTTTACCCTGTGGTATGAGGTTGCTTTTCAAAAGCACTCATTAATTTGTCTGTTTGGTTGTCGTAGTTAGTTGAAGAAGGTTTTGGTTTAGTTGAAAGAAAGCCAGTTCAACATTTTGAACAGAGTCTTTTTTTTTTTACTTTCGACAGGAAGCTAAGACATATATTAAATGTTTACATCCATCCAAAATGAAAGATAGAAGTGACGATTTGCCATGAGCACATACATGTGATTGCACAATTGAACAACATAGCATAAAAGCACCTTCTCTCCCATCATTTTTTTCCTCGATTGCAGCATCATCATCACTGGATGGATAAAACCTTCTTTCAAGAATAGATGGGGCAATATCCAGAAAATGGCAGTGCTTGATATATACATCAGCTAGTGCTTTTTTTTCATGGGCTAATTCCTTGTACATGGTAAGCCTTCAGCCCAGAAGCAATACCCTTTAGCAGCCGACACCGGCAGATTTACAATGGACATGTGTATAATTGAAATGGTACATACATTCCATCTTGTTTTCACACGTTTTTGTTTCCTCAGTTTGAAGCTTTACAAATACTGAAGGACTAAAGAGACCACAAGCATGCTATGATAGCGAGGAAGACAAGGAAGATCCCTATGACTTTAGTCTCCCCAATCATGGGTAGCAGAAGTAGCAGAGCAGTGGCAATCAGAGGAATCAAATACCATTTGATGGTATTGGGTATGCTAATTCGGAAGATGAAATTCTTAGACATGGCATGTGAAGACCAGCTCTCCAAATGATAGTCAACCGGTGACCCGACAACAAGATCTCGCTGCTCTCAAAACGCCTGGAAATCACCCGTCTTCTTTGTGTATGTGAAGAATGGAGATCCATCTGTCAGGTTACCATAAACTTTGGGATGTCACGAATGGCCGACCATTCTTGCCACTGGGAACTAACATGCAGTAGTTCCTCCGCTCCAAAGACGGTCAACGTCTGTAGCACTGAAGCGAGCCATGTCAACCAATCTGGAAGCCTTGTGAGCTCTCTGTCTACTATGCGGAGGTGTTACACGCTTGACTCCCTTCACATCTTGCAGCCCGGAGCAGCCAATGACCATCAGGACTTAAAGTGATGGAAGATTGGAGACAGTGCCAAGACTTTTGCTGTCTCCCACAACTAACTCTTTCAGCATGGGTAGGTTGCCAATTACTTTGAGGCTATCAGCAGAAAGAACTGATGCTACCACATAGATAAAGCTGTGTAAGGTGAGACTTCATCTCCAGTGCAGCTTCTTGTGCCCTGGAAGACTGTAAAACTCTGTCTATCTTCACTGCATGGAGGCTTCTGCAAGAATTCAGATGTTTCAGGTCTTCCAACGGCCACCCACTAAAATCTTTCTCGGTAGTAGTCTTGTGGTTTACTACTAAACAGTGTAGAGTTGTTACTGCTTCTAGTATACCAGGCTCGGCAGGACTAGTTACGGCGCAGCCCCTTTGAGGTCAAGACACTGCAACCTGTGGAGCTTACTGATTCTTTCTGGCAGAGAGTGAAGTCCACTACACTTTCGTAGGATCAAAATTTGCAGACCTGTGGTTTGAGTCAGAGAGAGATTTAAGAGCCTAAGGTGAAGAAGTGCTAGTCAAACTGGAACCTGTGTAATACCAGTGCCAGTAAGATCTAGCACTTCAGAGTCTGCATCTTGATAGATGTCCTGATTTCACTCCCCTCATGGGTACAGCACTCCACGGCATTGAAAAGCTTGAAGATACAGCATGCTGGTGCGGGTCAGTATATCGGAAACCTGCCAGCACTTGAGGAGCTCCAAGTTCACAATAGTGCCAGCCTAGAGAGGATGTTGAACCTCCATAGACTTGAGGATTTGAAAATTTGTCAACGGTGCACGTCTGAATATCGTGCAAGATTTTCCTTTGTTGCGCACCTTGCATTTGGATGAACATTCAGCCCAGCTTCCAGAATTGCTACAGAAAAAACGGCCTTCCACACTGAGATTGGAGATTATTGGCAGTGAGGACCTGCTCGACAAATGCTCCTCGTCTGTCTCGCGTTATGGCCGTCTCATCAAAGGTGTAGCTGATTAAGCTTATGCAAAACTACATGATGGTTTCCGTATGCTTCTCGTACACCAAAACGAACGCTCCGGCATGTTCGACAAAAGCAAATATGCACAGTGTCGTTACCCTGGTGGTTCCTTAATGTTCCGCATATAATTCATCGCAAGAAGGAAACGAGGATCAAGTACACACTGTGTGCGCTATCGTCCTTATTGTTTCTCAGTTCTTAATTCAATGGGTTGTTAGTTCTACATAACTGAATGGATTCATGCATGACCCCTTTATCGCACATCTTTGTTGTACTCCTTTTGCTGTCGCCAAGTTTCTCATAACATAATTGTTCGTGCAAATGGTGCAACATAGTATACTGAATAGCGCTACAGAATCCACTCATCTCAACATGTTTACTGGGTTCAGTTGTAAACTTGTAATTCATTTGGGTATGCTGTCACTCATAAAAGCTTCAGATACATCCGTGCCATTTACTTCAGTTAGTTGTTTGCAAAATTCTGGCAATACCCAGTATTTGGGGGTTCCAGTGCTACTCCGAGGAGATTAATGCCATTATATGATAAACCTCTGTCTTGCCCAAAAAAGAAAAATAATGCTGTTTAAGTGCTGTCTATTTTGGGGTTAAAATCCAGCAAAAATGTTTTTCAAATTAATTAATTTTGGAACAGCTGCGGAGAAATCTCAACTGATTTTACCAAATCTTCTATTCAGAGAAAATGATTTATGTACTCGTCTAAACAACTGAAATTTTGGAAATTTACCGTACAAGTGACTGGAGTGGTAAATCGACAAATTGTAACAAAATAGATGCCAGCAATTGGAAACAATTCCTTTCCAGAGAAAATTTATGCAATTAATTAACTCCATTGATAAATATAGTAGGCACTGATATTGTTTTTCTCACAGGGTTGTATAAGCAGAAGTGGCTATCCGATCTGATTGTGGGCCGTGGCTGATCGAAACCGTGATATCGAAGCTGCCAAAATTACATACAGTACTACACACATATCTTCCCATAAATGCAATGATTCACGAAATAGGATAGAGCTTATTATGTCTATATTTCAATTCAATTCCAAGGTACGTATATGGAACCTATGCATACGCGATCGATGTAAAGTTAAATTTGCAATTCGAAAGGTTCCCGAATCATGTAGAAACGGGCACTGTTACCTTGGGAATTCATTCGTTTCCAAACATGGCTTTCAAATTCCATGAGGCCCCGCTTGGATGCTCGTTTAATATTACCGAGAGGTATTTCTTTACCCGCCCCTGTCGGATTTCCAGCGGGAGGTAGGCCGGTCCGTAAAATGAAACGATCGTTTTAGCTAAAATCCAGCGAACCAAGCGAGGCCTGAGTCTTCTTCTTCGGCCTACCATACCAGAATCATGGCACAGATCATGACGGATCGCGCGCTTTTACTTCCTTCCATCTACGGTTGCATGTCTGCTCCTATAAAAGGCCTCGCCCCGGCAGCTTCGCTTTCAACAATCGGTCCGGCAACGCGCAAGAGCACGACACAGCCATGGGAGCCGCCGCCGTGATGGAGGTTCAGCAGAAGCGCGGCAGCAAGCCGAAGGTGGTGTTCGTGCTTGGCGCGACGGCGACGGGCAAGTCGAAGCTGGCGATTGCCGTGGCGGCGCAGTTCGGCGGCGAGGTGATAAACTCCGACAAGATCCAGGTGTACGCCGGCCTGCCCGTGATCACCAACAAGGTGACGGACGAGGAGTGCGCCGGCGTGCCGCACCACCTCCTCGGCTCCGTCTCCTGCCCCGACGCTGACTTCACCGCCGATGACTTCTGCCGGGAGGCGGCTGCCGCCATCAAGCGCGTGCTCTCTCGCGGCGGCCTACCCGTCGTGGCCGGCGGCTCCAACCGTTACATCGAGGCGCTTGTCGACGGCAACGGCGGCGCTTTCGGCTCCGCACACGACTGCCTCTTCGTCTGGCTGGACGCCGCGCCGGATGTCCTCCGCCGGTGCACCGCAGTGCGGGTGGACGACATGGTGCGGCGCGGGCTGGTGGACGAGGCCCGCGCGGCGTTCGACCCGGAAGCCGGCTACACGCGTGGACTGCGCCGCGCCATCGGCCTGCCGGAGATGGACGCGTACCTGCGGCGCGCGCGAAGCGGCGATGAAGATGGCGACGCGATGCTGGAGAGGGCGGTGGAGGAGATCAAGGCCAACACGTTCGGGCTGGTGCTGGAGCAGGTGCAGAAGATCCGGCGGCTGAGCACACTGGACGGGTGGGACGTCCGGCGGGTGGACTGCACGGAGGTGCTGGCGCGCATGGCGGACGGCGAGGGCGTGGAGGAGCCATGGAGGAAGGTGGTGTGGGTGCCTGTGGAGGGCATGGTGAGGAGCTTCCTCGTGGAGACCAGTGGGATCAAGCTGGAGAACTAGAAGGAGCTCAAGTAGTACTATATAGCTCGATAACTCGTTGAGTAGTTGATCACATGCAGTGCCACTATGTGTTAATTTGGAAATTATCCGCTGGGGTAGGAGTTAGGGGACATTTTTGGGCGTCCTTAAATTTTCCGTTGTGCCGATATAATAGATGCAGATATATATTGCCAGCCATCACATTATATATCTTTGTTTACTATATATTTATATATATACTCAGATGGGAACAATATGACTTTGATTTAATTTACAAATGCATGTCTTAGCATGAAAAAAAGTACTCCCTCCGTCCCAAAACAATATTTTGGGACGGAGGGAGTACTCGGCGTTAAGTCTTTGTGTTGATGTAAATTACACATCAAAACTTGTTCTCTTCCCATACTTCTATCGGAGCTGGCCAGGCATCCATAGCAACAGTTTGAAAATTGGAACTTTTTCATACGCACTGAAATCTCCATGGAGCTGGGTATTCAAAAAAATTGACCTCTTCATTCATTTACGTTTACAAAATTCTAAACAAGAAAATTAACTGTATGTAATGTCGAAATCTATCACTGTGTAAATTTTTAATGCAAAGTCCGCATTATTTTAGGCTACACACAATAAATGTGTTCAATTTACAAAATTTTGAAACTGCGAACTGTTCACCGGTCCAGATCACACAGTTGTCTTTTTTGCCAAAATACAACAAATTTTCCATTGAGAGAATTTACAGTGCTACATCTCGACATTATGTACACATAGAAAAATATCAATTTTTTGTAACATAGAAATGTCTATTTTGATTTTCCCTTTACCGAGCTCCATAGCGCAGCACCCATTCCATATTTCTCTCGATATTCTCTTATCTTGGTTACCAAACACTAAGTTTTTTTTTGGAGCAAAAGTTACCAAACACTAAGTGGTTCATCTAAAAAAAGCACTAACTTGTATGCTGCTCTTAGAGCATCTCTAACAGAGCCCTTAAACCGCGCAGAACCGTAAAATAACTGCCAAAGACGGTTCGGAAACCTTAAAAATAAAAAATAGCAGCGCCCTCAAACTGCACGGACCCGTAAAACATTTTGAGGACGCCCCGCAAATCCGCCCGCGGAACTGCGAATTCGAAGGTTTCCCTTCGGAACCGCCGGGCCCCTGTATATCTCGGAAGCGGTTGGCGGGAGGGACATTTCAGCACGGCTCCGAGGCATCTTCGTTCCCCACTAGGCCGCCGCCCCCCCCCCCCTCCCCCCCGCCGCCCTTCCCGCCACTCCCGGCGCGTCGCAAGAGTTCGCCGCCTGCCGGATCTACCGTCCGAGAGCTTGCGGAGTTGCAGCGCTTCGGGAATCGCCGCCGCCGAGGTAAATCGCCGCCGCTCGCTGGATCTGACGGAATCTCCGCCGCCGAGGTTAAAATGAGCTCTTGTTTCCATTGTAGATGTCTTTGACCCCGTGCGAGGAGTTCCTTCTCTCCGACTCGTCCTCCTCCGATGACGACGACATCGACATGCTCTTCGAGATGCGTCGGCAGCAGATGGTGGTTGCGGTCCTCGCCATGAAGGAGTTCGAGGACCGCTATAGAAGGACGCGACAAGGATCAAGAGCAGGCCGCCTCTGCATCCCTCGCAACCGCTTCTACGGCAACCAGCTGCTGATGCGAGACTACTTCGACGAAAACCCGACGTATCCGGCTCACATCTTCCGTTGAAGGTACCGAATGCGCCGCTCTCTTTTTGTGAAAATTGTGAAAGCGTGTGAGGAAAATTGCCGATATTTTACCCGCCAACGGAATGATGCGGGCTTGCTAGGATTTAGTGCTTACCAAAAGATCTCGGCCGCAATGAGAGTGATTGCGTATGGAGTTCCGGCTGACTACGCCGATGAGTATCTTCGCATTGGTGAGGATACAACGATCGAGTCGGTTCGCACATTTGCGAAAATGATCATTCGGACGTTCGGCAAAGAGTATCTTCGAGCACCCAATTAAGATGACACGAAGAGGTTGATGGCTGCCAATGAGAAGCGGGTTGGCCGGGCATGCTAGGCAGCATAGATTGTATGCATTGGACTTGGAAAAACTGTCCCAAAGCTTGGCACGGGCAATACTGCGGCAAGGGAGGCGATGCAACAATTGTGTTAGAGGCCGTTGCATCCGAGGATCTATGGATTTGGCATTGCTTTTTCGGTTTGCCGGGCACGCTCAATGATATCAACATTTTGCAGAGGTCCCATCTACTTCGTAGGCTAGCGGAAGGCGATGCTCCGGCTTGCAACTTCACTGTGAACGGGCATGATTACACAAAGGGATACTATCTTGCCGATGGTATTTATCCTCCTTGGTGTACATTTGTGAAGACTATCTCCAAACCAAAAGGAAAGAAGGAGGCAAAATTTGCCAGGGCACAAGAGGCCTGCCGAAAGGATATAGAGAGAGCATTCGGTGTCCTGCAATCTAGATTTGCCATTGTTCGAGGACCTGCCCGTTTTTGGGACAACAACACTCTGAAGAACATCATGACATGTTGTGTGATTCTTCACAACATGATTGTTCAAGATGAAAGGGACTTGAACTTGGATTTGTCTTTATGACAATGTTGGTAGCCGTGTGAAGCCAGCAAGAAACCCAGATTCTGTACAATCATTCCTTCAAACTTACTGGGAGATTGAGAGCGAGGACACCCACAAGCAACTGCAGCTAGACCTCATTGAGCACCTTTGGCAGTTGCACGGGCAGTAATTTTTCATCTCGTTTGAGTTCATGTTTCATCTCGTTTCACTTTATTCATTTGAGTTCATGTATGATTGATACTATTGTTTCCATTCGGCACAACTCTTGTCATGTAATATTGTTGAGTAGACATTTCATTGGATTATTGTAATAATATGGATTATTGTTTGAGCTACGAAATTATTTTTCATTGTCAAATGTATGATCTTTGCTGAAAATGCTGAAAGTTGTATGGTTTAAGGTTCGCGAAAACGAGCCGCGCCATAGCAGTACCCGTAAAGCAGAACCTTAAAGGTTCTGCTTTACGGGTACTGCTATGGCGCGGCTTGTTTTCGCGAAAAAAACGCGACTTCCGCGAACCTTAAAAGGGGTTTACGGTACCGCGGTTTGAGGTCTCTGTTAGAGATGCTCTTATAACGGAGTTGCCCCCGAGCTTGCATGGCCTTGTTGAAACCTGTAGGCTTTGGCCCATTACACTCAGAAATTCTACCATCTCCGATCCAAAATAAACGTCGTGGGAAACATACTGCTTACTTGCTTAGTACAAAAATCCAATACAAGTTGCGATAGTTATTTCGGATAGTAGGGAGAATTAAATGCCCGCATAGGTTTTTTTTTTTTGAGAATTAATACCGCACTTTATTAATAGCAAACAAACCGCCTCATTAAAAACCTCCCGGCCCTCTTAGATACCCGGTGAGGAAAAGAGTGCGTCAGAAACTTGTTGCCCTTGCTGCTTACAAACACCATCAGGTGGATTTAGAAACCAAACATGACTACCTATGTCTAGAGAAAGAGAACTCCTAGCTAGGTTGTGAGCATCCACGTTTGTCGATCTTCCTTCGTGTGCAAATTGTACTTCACCAAAGTCTGCTACCCTAGCTTTGATCTCACGTACAATATGCACGTACGAGCCCATGCCATCTCCTCTTGCTTCCAGGCATCTCACCACATTGGAGCAATCCGTGGCAACTTTAAATTTCTGAAGGAGAGTGTCAGCCGCGAGGGCCATGCCCTCCCTACATGCCATGGCTTCCATCGTCTCTGGATCGTTCATCCTATGAAAGACCACAGAGGAGGCACCAAGAAAAACACCATTGTCTCCTCAAGCCACTGCTGCAACCGCAACACAATCACTGTTTTTCGATAATGCTGCATCGACATTAACCTTTGACATTCCGACTGGTGGCGGGATCCACTAAGGATGGGCACCAACACCCTCCTTCTGAACCTTAGCATGTGTCGGCTTCTCCAACTGTCCTAGCTCGGAGATGAAGCTGTCCACAAAACAATGCGTACTCAGCGGACTTTGAAAAGAGTCTTCATGGATTGCTTTACGCCGGGCATGCCAGATAGCCCACAGCGTTACACACATCCTTGTCAGCTGATCATGCGAGAGGGTCTCTACCATGGCGAACAGCCATGTCTTTGCCTCTGTGTGTTCCTCCTGGCACATGTGTTTAAGAAGCTCTTCATCCGCAAGAACCCCCACACATCTAGCCATATTACACTCCAATAACGAGTGTCGCCAGGAGTCCTCGGCACCGCAAATTCCACATGAACTTACGGGAGCTATGTGGCGTTTTGTGCAGCAGGTCCGCTGTTGGCAGCGAGTGTCGCGCCAAATGCCACAAGAAAACTTTCAACTTTGCAAGTACGTACTTGAATATGCCATAGGCGTGTCCAGCTCTTCCGTACCTCTTCTTCATTAGAACCTGAAGCTCTCTCCTCGAGCCACGAGTCTGTTCTTTCCTTTAATTCGGACAACATCCGATAAGCTGAACGAACACTGAACACACCCTTCCTATCGTAGTGCCACGCCCAAAAATCTGCCTACACCCGTGTGCTCAGAGGGATTGACTGAATAATTTGCACATCCATTGGTAGATAGTGTATCTTTAGCTTTTCATCATTCCACTGTTTGGTCGTATGATCGATGAAATCAAAGACAAGTTGCGGAGTTTGCTGATCCGGTGGCGTCACGCATGCCAGCGGTCGCAATGCTCCATCCCTCAGCAGCCAATTATCCGACCAGGCACGTGTCTCATGGCTGATGCACACGGTGGGTGTGTTGTTGGGAGACCCCAAGAGGAAGGTATGAAGTAGTGCAGCAGCAAGTTTCACTCAGTTGTGAAACCAAGGTTATCGAACCAGTAGGAAATAATGAATTCCCCCGAGGTGTCAACGGCGCCAGAAAAATCTGCGACGTAAGGGCGCCAGAAAATGCTTCCTGGGACGTAGGTGACGTGGAACCTGCACACAACACAATCAAGATACTTTGCCCCAACTTAACGGTGAGGTTGTCAATCTCACCGGCTTGCTGTAACAAAGGATTAAACGTATGTGTGGAAAATAGATGTTTGTTTGCAGAAAGTAACAGGTTTGCAGTTTGTGGTTTATCAGATTAAAGAGAAGGACCGGGGTCCACAGTTCACTAGTGGTGTCTCTCCATAAATAATAATAACATTCATGCGGGTAAACAAATTACAGCTGGGCAATTGATAGAATAATGATGAGCAAACCAATGCATATACCAATGTTATGATGTCTAGTGTGAGATTCATTCGGGCATTACAACAATATACATAGACCGTTCCAACCGCATCTATGACTAATAATCCACCTTCCGGTTAGCGTCCGCACCCCTTTCAGTATTAAGTTGCATGCAACAGATTATCGCCTTAAGCACTGTGTGTAAAGTAAGTAAGTAACATCATCCTTAGACAAAGTACTACTGTTTTATCCCTAGTAGCAACAGTACATCTACAACCTTAGAGTTAGCTGTCACCACCCCAGATTTAATAGAGACATGAACCTACTATCGAGCATAAATACCCCCTCTTGGAGTCACAAGCATCTACTTGGCCAGAGCATACACAAGTAACGGAGAGCATGCAAGATCATTAAATAGCACACACATGATATATTATGAAGCAATAACTTTAGTACTCAATATTCATCGGATCCCAGCAAACACAACATGAAGTATTACATAACGGTGATCTTGATCATGATAGGCAGCTCACAAGATCTAAACATGATAGCACAAGAGGAGAAGACAACCATCTAGCTACTGCTATGGACCCGTAGTCCAAGGGTAGACTACTCACGCATCAGTCCGGAGGCGGTCATGGCGAAGTAGAGGCCTCCGGTGACGATTCTCCCTCCTGGCAGGGTGCCGGGGAGAAGTTCTGATCTCTCCCGAATTGGTGTTGACGACGGCGGCGGCTCGGGACCCGTGGAGGAAAATATGAACACCGTGTTAGGGTTTTTAGTCTGGGGGGTATTTGTAGGCGAAAGGGCGAAGTCGGTGGCGCCCCGAGGGGCCCACACCTGGTCCTCGCGCGGCCAGGGGTGCTGCCGCGCGAGCACGTGGTGGCGCCGCCTCGGTGGCCCACTTTGTCTCGTGTTCGGCTTTCTGGAACGTTCCCAATGAAAAACTGACTTCAGAAAAGAAATCGTCCAATTCCGAGAATATTTCCTTAAGTACTTTTCTGAAACCAAAAACAGCAGAAAACAGGGAACTGGCACTGTGGCATCTTGTTAATAGGTTAGTCCCAAAAAATGCATAAAACTATATAAAATGCATATAAAACATATAATAACTTGGTATAATATAGCATGAAACATAAGAAATTATAGATACGTTGGAGACGTATCAACATCCCCAAGCTTAGTTCTACTCGTCCCGAGTAGGCAAGAACGATAAAAGAAAAATAATTTCTGAAGTGACATGCTTAAACACAATCTTGATCATAATATAATAATATAATGTAAGGCTCATGTTATGAATGAAGTGACTCAAGGCAATGATCTATAGTTTGCTAACAAATAGACAAGGAGTAAATAACTACATCATATAAGTAAAACTTTTCATGAATAGTACTTTCAAACAAGCATAAAAAAGATTTGCATAAGAGTTAACTCATAAAGCAATATTATCTAAGCAAAAGAGCATTGAAGCAACACAAAGGAAGATATAAGTTTCAGCATTGGCTTTCAACTTTTGAACATGTATATCATATAGATAGTTGTCAACACAAAGAAATATAACAAGTGCAAAAAGTAAGCATATAAGAATTGTTGCACACAGTTGACACAAGTGTTTGCTTAGGGGATAGAAAGAAGTAGGTAAACTGACTCAACATAAAGTAAAAGATAGGCCCTTCGCAGAGGGAAGCAGGGATACAAGCATGTGCTAGACCTTCTTAGTTTTATAGGTTTTTGAAATCATATAGAGAGCATAAAAGTAAGTTTTGAGCGGTGTTTGTCGTTGTCAACGAATGGTAATGGGCACTCTACCCCCCTTGTCAACCAGACTTTTTTAAGAGCGGCTCCCATGAAGGACGTTATTTCTACCCAAGGGCAGATCATCCAACTTTTCTCTTTTGTTTACACATGTAGTTTAGAACTAGTATCATTGCTTGGTTGATTAGATCAGGACAAAAATGTGAAGAGAATGCAGTGGTTAAAGTTGTAATTAATTGGGACTGGGCACCCCATTTGCCAGCTCTTTTTGCAAAGTTAATGGATAAGCGGTGTATATGCCACTAGTCCGGTTGGTGAAAGTCTGTCTAAAAGCAAATGACAAGGTTGATATCCGTAACACCACATACTTTCTCATGAGCTAATAAACATTGACACAAATAAGGGATAATAAATTTTGAATAAAAGGTAGCACATAAAGTATTTACTTGGAATGGCAGGAAATACCATGTAGTAGGTAGGTATGGTGGACACAAATGGCATAGGTTTTGGCTCAAGGATTATGGATGCACGAGAAGCATCCCCTCTCAGTACAAGGCTTTGGCTAGCAAGGTTGTTTGAAACAAACACAAGTATAAACTATGACAACAAGACGTATATAAAAACATATTGCAAGCATTATAAAACTCTACATTGTCTTCCTTGTTGTTCAAACACTTTAACTAGAAAATATCTAGACCTTAGAGATACCAAACATGCAAACCAAATTTCAGCAAGTTTTACGGTAGTTCCTCACTAATAGGTTTTAACTACATGATGTAAAAGCTTAAACATGATCTACTTGAGAGCTCAAAACAATTGCCAAGCCCCACAACATGCAAGATAACAATCCATAAGAGCATGTATATCTTTCTTTATACCATCTACCACATTTAGCATTTTCTGTTCTCAACCAAACACCAATCAACTTATTTAAAAGATAAACTCTCCAAGTAATTAAACAATGAGATATGAGAGTATGATATAATAAAGCTAACAGCTCTAGCAAGAGATGCATGAAAAACAAGAGCTAGAAAGCATTGAAGTAACATAGAAGAATACTCAACAAATATAAGTGAAGAATACGAGTATTCATAAGAAAAAGCGGAGCGTGTCTCTCTCCCACAACGGAATGCTAGGATCCATTTTATTCAGAGAATGAAAATAACAAAAACAAACCGACGCTTCAAGAAAAGCACATAAGAAGTGGCGGAATTAAAATATAGTTTCACTAGAAAGGACCTGATAGTTTGTTGATGAAGAAGGGGATGCCTTGGGCATCCCCAAGCTTTGACGCTTGAGTCTTCTTGAAATATGTTGGGGATGAACCACCGGGCCATCCCCAAGCTTTGGCTTTACTATCCTCTTGATCACATCATATCATCCTTCTCTCTTGATCCTTGAAAACTTCCTCCACACCAAACTTAGAGTAAACTTCATTAGAGGGTTAGTGCACAAAAAATTATGATATTCTGTAGGAACACAATTGCTACCAATGCTAATGGACATTAGCTACAGCCACTGATACTTCATAGGATAAAAATATCCAATCAAAATAGCAAAAGAGGCATTGCAAAATAAATGGCAGAATATGTCAAAAACAGAACAGTCCGTAAAGACGAATTTTTTCGAGGCACTTAACTTGCTCAGATCAGAAAACTCAAAACTAATGAAAGTTGCATATATATCTGAGGATTACCCACAAAAAAGGGCAGATTATTTGGATTTTTCAGTGAGGAGTTACGAATTAAACGGTGGACAGCAGAAAACTGTTTCTGCGCATGAATCCAAATTTAGCATGAACTTTCAACTAGAGGCTTATCTTGACACAACAATGCAATAAAATAAAGATACAAAGGAATTGCTACAGAGGTAGGACAAGTCCTTGACACAAACAAAATAAAATAACAGGAAATAAAAGTGGGTTGTCTCCCATAAGCGTTTTTGTTTAACGCCTTTCAGCTAGGCACAAAAAGCAAAACTCAAGTATTATCCAGAGATGAAGCATCAACACCATAATTTGAACGAACAATAGAATCAAAAGGTAGCTTCATTCTCTTCCTAGGGAAGTGTTCCATATCTTTCTTGAGTGGGAATTGGTACTTGATGGTACCTTCTTTCATATCAATAATAGCACCCACAGTTCTAAGAAAAGGCCTTCCCAACACAATTGGACAAGATGGATTGCATTCAATATCCAAGACAATGAAATCAACGGGGACCAGGTTATTATTAACCATAATGGGAACATCATTAACTCTCCCCAAAGGTTTCTTCAAAGCATTATCAGCAAGAAAAACATCCAAATAGCAATGTTCCAATGGTGGCAAATCAAACATATCATAAAGCTTTTTAGGCATAACAGAAATACTTGCACCAAGGTCACATAAAGCATTGCAATCAAATTTATCTACTTTCATTTTAATGATGGGCTCCCAACCATCTTCTAACTTCTTAGGGATAGAAGTTTCAAGTCTTAATTTATCTTCCCTAGCTTTAATGAGAGCATTTGTAATATGAGTAGTAAAAGCCAAATTAAGAGAGCTAGCATTAGTACTTGTGGCCAAATTTTGCAAGAACTTAATAACTTCAGAGATATTACAATTATCAAAATCAAAATTATTATCATCAAAGCAAACCGAACCACATTCTCCCATGTTCTTAAAAATTTCAGCACTTTTATCAACACTAGTTTCAGCAGTTTTGGGCAATTTTAAAATTTTGGAAGAAGTTGAAGAGACATTTCCAACACCAACTATGTTACCATTGATAATAGGAGGCTTACTAGCATGTGAAACACCATTATTTTCAGAGGTAGTAATAGTAAAAACTATAACAATATTAGCCTCTTTATCTAGTTCTTTCTCTCTTTCCCATCTAGCACGTAATTGGGCCATCATCCTAACATTTTCATCTATTTGAACTTGGATGGCATTAATTTTAGCAAAGGGATTACTCTCTTTAGTTTCAGTAGGCATGATTTTAGATTTTAAAAGATCAACATCAAGGACAAGACTATCAACTTTAGAGGCAAGTATATCAATTTTCCCAAGCTTTTCCTCAACAGTTTTATTAAACAGAGTTTGTGTAGTGATAAAATCTTTTAACATGGTCTCAAGTTCAGAGGTGGTAGTCCTATTATTGTTATAAGAATTACCATAAGAATTACCATAAAAGTTCCCATAAGAGTTCCCATTATTAGGAGGATAGGGCTTATAGTTGTTGTTACCATAATTGTTCCTATAGGCATTGTTGTTGAAATTGTTGTTTTTAATAAAGTTCACATCAACATGCTCTTCTTGTGCAACTAAAGAAGCTAAGGGAACATTATTTGGATCAACATGGGATTTACCATTTGCAAGCATAGACATAATAATATCAATCTTTTCGCTCAAGGAGGAGGTTTCTTCAACAGAATTTACCTTCTTACCTTGAGGTGTCCTTTCAGTATGCCATTCAGAATAATTCACCATCATATTATCCAAGAGTTTTGTTGCAGCCCCCAAGGTGATGGACATAAAAGTACCTCCAGCGGCCGAATCTAATAAGTTTCTTGAAGAAAAATTCAGTCCTGCATAAAAGGTTTGGATGATCATCCAAGCAGTCAGTCCATGGGTTGGGCAATTCTTTATCAAAGATTTCATTCTTTCCCAAGCTTGAGCAACATGTTCATTATCAAGTTGTTTAAAATTCATGATGCTACTTCTTAGAGAAATAATCTTAGCAGGAGGATAGTATTTTCCAATAAAAGCATCTTTACATTTAATCCATGAATCAATACTATTCCTAGGCAATGAAAGCAACCATTCTTTAGCTCTTCCTCTCAAGGAGAAAGGAAATAATTTCAGTTTTATAATATCACCATCTATATCCTTATATTTTTGCATTTCACATAGTTCAACAAAATTATTTAGATGGGCAGCAGCATCATCAGAACTAACACCAGAAAATTGCTCTCTCATAACAAGGTTCAACAAAGCAGGTTTAATTTCAAAGAATTCAGCTTTAGATGCAGGTGGAGCAATAGGTGTGCATATAAAATCATTGTTGTTGGTGCTAGTAAAGTCACACAACTTAGTATTCTCAGCAGTACTCATTTTAGCAAATTAATTAACAAACCGAAATAACTAAAATAACAAAAACTGAAAATAAAATAGCAAACCGAAATAAACAAAGTAATGCAAGTAACTAAATTTTTTTTGTATTTTTGATATTAAGCAAACAAGACAATAATAAAAATAAACTAAGCAAGACAATAACAAAATAAAAAGATTGGAAGTGCGAAAACTCCCCTCGTAGAAGAATCTTCAAATCACCGGCAACGAAGTTGACGGAGGAGTGTGAAGGTCTTCAAAGGAATTCTTATTTCCCCGGCAACGGCGCCAGAAAAATGCTTGATGCACACAGTGGGTGTGTTGTTGGGAGACCCCAAGAGGAAGGTATGAAGTAGTGCAGCAGCAAGTTTCCCTCAGTTGTGAAACCAAGGTTATCGAACCAGTAGGAAATAATGAATTCCCCCGAGGTTTCAACGGCGCCAGAAAAATCTGCGACGTAAAGGCGCCAGAAAATGCTTCCTGGGACGTAGGTGACGTGGAACCTGCACACAACACAATCAAGATACTTTGCCCCAACTTAACGGTGAGGTTGTCAATCTCACCGGCTTGTTGTAACAAAGGATTAAACGTATGTGTGGAAGAAAGATGTTTGTTTGCAGAAAGTAACAGGTTTGCAGTTTGTGGTTTATCAGATTAAAGAGAAGGACCGGGGTCCACAGTTCACTAGTGGTGTCTCTCCATAAATAATAATAACATTCATGCGGGTAAACAAATTACAGCTGGGCAATTGATAGAATAATGATGAGCAAACCAATGCATATACCAATGTTACGATGTCTAGTGTGAGATTCATTCGGGCATTACAACAATATACATAGACCGTTCCAACCGCATCTATGACTAATAATCCACCTTCCGGTTAGCGTCCGCACCCCTTTCAGTATTAAGTTGCATGCAACAGATTATCGCCTTAAGCACTGTGTGTAAAGTAAGTAAGTAACATCATCCTTAGACAAAGTACTACTGTTTTATCCCTAGTAGCAACAGTACATCTACAACCTTAGAGCTAGCTGTCACCACCCCAGATTTAATAGAGACATGAACCTACTATCGAGCATAAATACCCCCTCTTGGAGTCACAAGTATCTACTTGGCCAGAGCATACACAAGTAACGGGGAGCATGCAAGATCATTAAATAGCACACACATGATATATTATGAAGCAATAACTTTAGTACTCAATATTCATCGGATCCCAGCAAACACAACATGAAGTATTACATAACGGTGATCTTGATCATGATAGGCAGCTCACAAGATCTAAACATGATAGCACAAGAGGAGAAGACAACCATCTAGCTACTGCTATGGACCCGTAGTCCAAAGGTAGACTACTCACGCATCAGTTCGGAGGCGGTCATGGCGACGTAGAGGCCTCCGGTGACGATTCTCCCTCCGGCAGGGTGCCAGGGAGAAGTTCTGATCTCTCCCGAATTGGTGTTGACGACGGCGGCGGCTCGGGACCCGTGGAGTAAAATATGAACACCGTGTTAGGGTTTTTAGTCTGGGGGGTATTTGTAGGCGAAAGGGCGAAGTCGGTGGCGCCCCGAGGGGCCCACACCTGGTCCTCGCGCGGCCAGGGGTGCTGCCGCGCGAGCACGTGGTGGCGCCGCCTCGGTGGCCCACTTCGTCTCGTGTTCGGCTTTCTGGAACGTTCCCGATGAAAAACTGACTTCAGAAAAGAAATCGTCCAATTCCGAGAATATTTCCTTAAGTACTTTTCTGAAACCAAAAACAGCAGAAAATAGGGAACTGGCACTGTGGCATCTTGTTAATAGGTTAGTCCCAGAAAATGCATAAATCTATATAAAATGCATATAAAACATGTAATAACTTGGTATAATATAGCATGGAACATAAGAAATTATACGTTGGAGACGTATCAGTTATTTACTTTTGGCCGATGATTAAACGGATGGTTGCGCGTTGCATCTTCAGAGAGGTGTCAGTGAACAATGTTGTCTGAACATATATACAGTGTTCATTCCACTTTGTTCGCTGACACCGTCTCTGAAGTTCATGTGTGATTGATCAATTCCATATGAGGCCTTGCTTGTTTTTGTTGAGTGATCTTTAATTGCATTTTACCATCTTTTGTTATGCCGATGATTAAAATGTTGTGACACCGTGAGATCCAGAGGTGGCGTAAGTGAGGGCCAGTGGGATGCGACCCGTGATGTACACGAATACACATTTTCTGCATCCCACTGGCTCTCACTTACGCCGTCTCGTACCATTTGTGTTTCCAGTCTAAGTATGAGGCAAGATTTTTCTGGAGTGTTTTTTAACTTGCAATTTACCATCTTAACCTCTTAAGGCAAGTTTAATTTGCTGTACTAACCGCTTAACCTCCTCTTGTGCATGTAGACGATGCTGCCGCGCCGCCGCGGGTCGTCTGGCTTCCGCGGTGTTCGGGAGCGGCCCAACGGCACCTACTACGCCGAAATCCGTGTCGGCGGATTCCGGCAGACGCTCGGGACGTATGCCACGCCGGAGCAGACAGCGCGCGCATACGACGCGGTCGCGTGGCGTTTCCGGCGCCCGCGGAGCGAGCTAAACTTCCCGGACTGCCCGGACATCGTGGAGGCGGAGTTCCTCGCGCCACGGCCAACCCTCCTCACCAACGAAGATCATGACCGCCACCGCCAGGTGCAGCGCCGGATCGCCACCGCCGAGCACGACGAGGAGCTGATGCGTCGGTGGAGGTAGGAGTTCTCGGGCGACGTCGCCGACGAGGAGGCATTATTCAGGAACCGAAGGGAGCAAAGGAGGGCAGACCGGCGCCGCCGTCGGGAGGCCGCCCAGAGGGAGAGCGAGGAACACTGTGACACCGATGATAACAGGTGTTCCGACTTCTTCTATAACACCAGCTCCGACGACGAGTAGTTTACTAGCTCGTGCGACTTGTTCTAGGTTCTAGTTTGTAATAATAAGACTTCTCTACTAATTGTAACACCGACTTCTCTACTCTTGCGACTTCTGTGTATTTGTTCTGTTTTAATCTACTGTGTCAAATATATCATTGTTTATAATATATCTGGATAAATCATGTATATATACCTATATTTGTACAGTGCAGGAAAAATAAATCGAAAATTCTTGTTTATATTCTGTGGCGCACTTGCAATCCATGCGCCACTGATAAATTTCTGTGGCGCACAATGGGGGGTGCGCCACAGAAATGTAGAAATTTCTGTGGCGCATGGGGCAGGTGCGCCACAGAAATATAATTTAGTGGCGGCATTTCTGTGGCGCACCCCCCATTTCCCTGGGTGCGCCACAGAAAGGCATTTTGGTGCGCCACTAGTAGCCCTTTTTCCACTAGTGAAAACTTTTTCACCAACATGAAACTCTCTTTTAAGGATTCTCCTATCATGTCATTTCTTAACTTTCTCTTTAAAGAGTTTAGCATTTTCATAAACTTCACTTCTCCATTAATCTAAAGAACTCAAATTAAGTAATCTTTTCTCACCAGCAAGTTTAAAATCTCTATTTAGTTCTCTCACTGCCCAATAAGCTTTGTGTTCCAATTCTAAAGGCAAGTGACAAGCTTTTCCATATACCATTTTATAAGGAGACATACCCATGGGATTTTTATAAGCAGTTCTATAAGCCCACAATGCATCGTTTAATTTATCAGCCCAGTTCTTCCTCGTTCTATTAACAGTCTTTTGCAATATAGATTTAATTTCTCTATTTGATAATTCTACTTGCCCACTAGTTTGAGGATGATAAGCTGAAGCAATTCTATGATTAACACCATATTTAGCAAGAACTTTTCTAAAACCACCATGAATAAAATGTGAACCTCCATCAGTCATGAGATATCTAGGAACACCAAACCTAGGAAAAATTATATCTTGAAGCATTTTTGATGATGTCTCAGCATCAACACTTTTAGTAGGTATAGCTTCTACCCATTTAGTAACATAATCAACAGCAACAAGTATATGAGTATACCCCTTTGAAGGAGGAAAAGGACCCATAAAGTCAAATCCCCAACAATCAAATGGCTCAATAACAAGAGAATAATTCATAGGCATTTCATTGCGTCTAGAGATATTACCAATTATTTGACATTGATTACAAGATAAAATAAACTTTCTTGCATCTTTAAAAAGAGTAGGCCAATAAAAACCTGATTGTAAAACCTTTTGTGCAGTTCTATCTCCAGCGTGATGTACTCCATAAGCACTACTATGGCATTTTCTCAATATCTCCTGTTGTTCATACTCCGGAACACATCTTCGCATAATACCATCCACTCCTTCTTTATATAAGTGTGGGTCATCCCAGAAATAATGCCTCAAATCATAAAAGAATTTTCTTATTTGTTGAGCTGAAAAGGTTGGAGGCAAATACGTCGAAACAATAAAGTTAGCATAATCAGCATACCAAGGACTATCTCGTGAACTCACCCTTATTGCAGCTAATTGTTCATTTGGAAAACTATCATTAACAGGAATAGGATCATATTCAATGTTTTCCAATCTAGACAAATTATCAGCAACAGGATTTTCAGCACCTTTCCTATCTACAATATGCTAATCAAATTCTTGCAACAGTAATACCCATCTAATAAGCCTAGGCTTTGCATCTTTTTTTCCATAAAGTATCTAATTGCAGCATGATCAGTGTGAATAATAACTTTAGAATCAACAATATATTGTCTAAATTTATCACAAGCAAAAACAACAACTAGAAATTCTTTTTCAGTTGTAGCATAATTCTTTTGAGCAGGATCAAGAGTCTTACTAGCATAATGAATGACATTTAACTTTTTATTTACTCTTTGTACAAGAACAGCACCAACAGCAAAATCACTAGCATCACACATAATTTCAAATGGTAAATTCCAATCAGGTGGTTGAACAATAGGAGCACTTATTAAAGCTTGCTTAAGAGTTTCAAAAGCTGCCTTACAATCATCATCAAAAACAAATGGTACATCTTTTTGCAAGAGATTAGTAAGAGGCTTTGATACCTTAGCAAAATCTTTGATAAACCTTCTATAGAAACCAGCATGACCAAGAATACTACGAACACCTTTAACATCTCGGGGGCAAGGCATTTTCTCAATTGCCTCCACTTTAGCTCTATCAATTTCAATACCTCTTTCGGAAATCTTATGTCCAAGGACAATTCCTTCATTAACCATAAAGTGGCACTTCTCCCAATTAAGAACAAGATTAGTTTTTTCACATCTCTGCAAAACCTTATCAAGATTGTGCAAGCAATTATCAAAAGAAGTTCCATAGACAGAAAAATCGTCCATGAATACCTCCACAATTTCCTCACAAAAACCATGAAAGATAGCAGACATACATGTTTGAAAAGTAGCAGGAGCATTACATAAACCAAAAGGCATACGTCTATAAGCATAAGTACCATAAGGACAAGTAAACGTGGTTTTCTCTTGATCTTGAGCTTTAACAGCAATTTGAGAGAAATCAGAATAACCATCAAGAAAGCAAAAAATGAGTTTTATTAGCTAACCTCTCCAACATTTGATCAATAAAGGGTAAGGGATAATGATCTTTCTTAGTAACTATATTAACTTTTCTAAAATCAATGCACATTCTATAACCAACTACTACTCTCTGAGGAATAAGCTCATCATTATCATTAGGCACAACAGTAATTCCACCTTTCTTAGGGACACAGTGCACAGGACTAACCCATCTACTATCAGCAATATGATAAATTATACCAGCATCAAGGAGTTTTAATACCTCATTTCTTACCACTTCTTCCATTTTGGGTATTAAACGGCGTTGATGTTCAGCAACTGGCTTTGCATCAGGCTTCATATTAATAGAATGTTGACATATAGTAGGAGAAATCCCTTTCAAATTATCCAAAGTATAACCCATAGCTCCACGGTGTTTCTTCAATACTTCCAATAATCTTTCCTCTTCTTTGCCTGAAAGGTTAGCACTAATAATAACAGGATATATTTTCTTGTCATCAATATGAACATACTTAAAATTCTCAGGCAAATGTTTTAAATCAAAGACAGGATCCTCTTTAGGTGGAAGTGTTTTACCCAAGTCTTCCACTTGTAAATTATGTTTAAGAATAGGTGGACGAAGAAATATTTCATCAACTTCGTTCCTTTCTTCTATAAAGACTTCACTTTCATGATCTTCCATAAATTGCTGCAAAACATTGTTAGGCGCAAGAGCAATAGAGGCAAGTTGTTCTACTTTAAAATCCTCATTAGGCAATTCGGTTTCATAAGTGACTTTGGCAAATTTTGAAAAATTAAATTCATACGAATCACCAGCAAATTTAGTAAAGATTTTCTCTTTCTTATAATCTATAACAGCACCACAAGTATTTAGAAAAGGTCTACCAAAAATGATAGAACAAGTCTTACTAGCAGCAGCACCTAGTACGAGAAAATCAGCAGGATATTTAGTCTTACCACATAGAACTTCAACATCTCTAATAATACCAATTGGAAAGATAGTTTCTCTATTAGCAAGTTGAATAACCACATCAATTTCTTCAAATTCACAAGGACCAATCTCATGCATAATTTCCCTGTAAAGCTCATAAGGAATAGCACTAGAACTTGCACCAATACCACATAATCCATAATAGCAATGATCACCAATTTTAACAGATAACACAGTAACACTAGTTTTCCTTGAACTTTTAGGATGAGAAACAACATTAGAATCATCCTCACAAAATATAATATACCCATCTCCAATATTTTTAGTAACAAGATCTTTAACTATAGCAACAGGAGGTTCAATTTTAATTTGTTCATCAGGTTGTATAGCTTTCTTTTCACTTTTGTTAACAACACTAACAATAACAGAATGTTCAACACTAGCCATAACAGAATGTTCTTTCACCTTAACAGGAAAAGGAACCTTTTCAATATAGGGTTCCGGAATAATATGATCAACAACATTAACTTCAATGCTTTTAGTTATAGGAGTGACAGATTTATCTTTATATGGTTCATGATATTTTTCAAAGCCCTCCTTGGGCAAACCGAAATAAGTAGCAAAGGATTTATAATAATTTGCAACAACTTGAGAGTCAAGACCATAAGCATTATTAATATTTCGAAATGCATCAGTATTCATGAAAGTTTTAATGCATTCGAAGTCATATTTTACACCTGACTCCCTATCTTTGTCGTTCTCCCATGCTTCAGTATTTTCTTCAATACGATCAAGAAGATCCCATTTAAACTCCTCCTTATTACGCGTGAATGATCCAGCACAAGAAGTATCCAATAATGTTTTATCTTCAAAGGAGAGTCTTGCATAGAAGTTATCAATAATAATATTAGCAGGAAGCTCATGAATGGGGCATTTGAGCATTAGTGACTTCAATCTCCCCCAAGCTTGGGCAATAATTTCTCCATCATGAGACCAGAAATTATATATAGAATTCCGATCTTGGTGAATCTCACTTGGAGGATAAAATTTAGAATAAAAGAGAGGTACAATTTCCTCCCATCCAAGAGAATTCCTGTTCTTTAACAATTTATACCAATGCGCAGCTCTCCCAGTAAGTGATATGGAGAATAATTTCTTCCTGACTTTGTCCATTGTAATACCTGCACACTTGAACAACTCGCAAAATTCATGTAAAAACAGTAAATGATCACCGGGGTGGACAGTTCCATCCCCTTCATAGCGTTTATCCAAAACACGATCAATAATTTTCATAGGTATTTTACATGGCACTATTTCTTCAGGTGGCGCCTCATTTTCTACCTCAGCAGTGGTAGAAGCCTTTCCAAACAGGAAAGCAATAGTTCCTCTCTCCATAATTAAGCAAATTAGGAGACAGAAATAAAAACAACACTTACAGCTAAAGCTTTCCTTACCAATTCCACTTACCAATAGTGCTTCACTCCCCGGCAACGGCGCCAGAAAATAGTCTTGATGACCCACAAGTATAGGGGGTGTATCGTAGTACTTTCGATAAATAAGAGTGTCGAACCCAACGAGGAGCAGAAGGTGCTGACAAGCAGTTTTGATGAGGATTTCACTGTAAATACTAGCAGACAGGTTTTTAGGAGTTTTTGATATAACAGATAAATAAAGTGCGAGTAAATAAAGCGCAACAATAATAATTGCAGCGAGGGGCCCAATCCTTTCAAGAGCAAAGGACAAGCCGGTTTGTTTACTTATGATGACCAAGCGTTCTTGAGGACACACGGGATTTATGTATAGTGCTTTCGCTTCATATAGATGATTAATGTTTAGTGTTTTGATAAGTGTCGTATGGGTGAACCTATGCTAATGCACCGCCCTTCCTAGGACTAATACATACTTGTGATTATAACCCTTGCAAGCATCCACAAATACAAGAAAGTAATTAAGATAAATCTAACCACAGCCTTAAACTCTAAGATACTGCTATCCCTCATGCATCGAGATATTAACGGGGGTTTAGGTTTCTGTCACTCCGGCAACCCCACAATTAATATTCGAATACACAATGCATTCCCCTAGGCCCATAAAGGTGAAGTGTCATGTAGTCGACGTTCACATGACACCACTAGACGAATAGCACCACAACTTAAATATCAAACCATTAAATATTACTCAACATAGTTCACTACTAACATCTAGACTTCACCCATGTCCTCAAGAACTCAACGAACTAATCACAACACATCATTTGGAACATGATCAGAGATGATATAATGATGGGTAACAATCTGAACATAAATCTTAATTCAACGGTTCCACCCAATAGCATCAATAACAATAGTAATTAACACCGGGAGAGTTTCCCCTATCAAACACACAAGATTCAGCCCTAGATGTTACAGCGGGAACGGAGTGGAGCGGTGGAGATGACGGTGACGGCGGTGGAGATGATGGTGACGATGATCCCGATGACGTGCAGCTCGATTACGGTGACGATGGCGATGATTTCCCCCCTCCGGGAAGGGATTTCCCCGGCAGATTTCTCCCTGCCGGAGAGGCTTCTTCTCTCTGTGGTTTTCCGCCTCGTGGCGGCGGCGGAATAATTCTAACTCTCCGTGGAAGTCCTTAGGTTTTCGGGGGGATGAAGTACGCGAAGGGGCACGGCCAGAGGTGGGCCAGGGTGGCCAGACCCTGTGCTCGCGCGGCTCCAGGCTTGGCCGCGCGAGGGAGGGGTGTGGGCCCCCTGGGCCCCACCTTGGCCTCCCCTTTTGGCCTTCCCCACGATCTGGTAAAATAATAACTTGTACGGTCTTCGTTTTATATTTTGATCTTCGCAGATAATGTATCCTAACGGTGCTTTTTCCAGCTGTTTCCAGACTCCGGTGATCAATTCTCCAATAATCATCAAACATGCAAAATAGATGAAATAACATAAGTATCATCTCTAAATATGAAATATATCAATGAATAACAGTAAATTATGATATAAAATAGTGATACAAAATGGACGTATCAGCCGGGAAGCGCCTTCCGCGTCCCACCACGTACATCTGCACGGACCCCTCCAACTTTCGCCTCACGGTGCATCACGTCGGCGTCCAGGCCAAGCCGGCCAGCGACGACCTGCAGAAGTGCAGATGCCAGCCTTGTTCGACGCATCCTCCGCCTTCACCGATGGGATGCTGGACTGTGCCACTTTCAATGGCAACGTGTTGTGGGTGCGATGCGCCTCATCCTGCTCTCGTCCGACGGCAACGTGGCGGCGGCGCTCTATCACCGTCTCCTGCAGCAGCAGCCCTACTTCCTGACGCTGGACTCGTGGAGCGTCTTGTACGAGAGGGCGGCGAGCTGCTCTAGACGATCCATCGAGCTCCATGTACTCCATGGATTATTAACCAGGACCTCTGTTGTGCTCGTTTCTGTCGCCGTACTCGTTCTCGTCTCGTGCTGTTAGCAGGTAGCTCTAACAGGGGTCAGTGAGCTGCGCATGGGATTGAACGGCGGGGCAAGTTTCATATCGGAACCAGCTAGCTCGTATGGTTCAGCGAGCTGCGATGGGCGCCGACGGGAGGAGATTGAGACAATTTAGCCCTTTCTTTTTTATTATTTGAAAATGTTATCAGAGACTGGTCAACGCAATGCCACGTTAGCAAATACGGTCCAGTACACGTGACACCCGGACGCGTATTTAGTGACCGTAAGTAGTAGCGTATTCCTAAGTACGTGGACCTAAGCAGTGGCGGACCTAGGATTTTGTTATTGGGTATGCCGCACAAGAAAATTTTGACGTTTCAATAAAGTACGTCATATGAATTTGGGTATGTACCAATTTTAATAAATAATTATAAATTTGCATTGTAATACGATATAAAAGCAGTGCATAATGTGTAGCTGAAAGATTAAGAACAAAAGTTGCATAAATTACAATACAAATAGTTCCAAACCATACTAATAATTTGAAATATGCATTAAAAAACTTACAGTACTGTTTGACTTGTGTGGCGTATGCTTTCTTAAGGATTTGTGACGGCGAGGGCGGTGGTGGCGGCATATGGTTCACAATTTTTTCAATTACAAAGTTTCATTCGACGAAGGATTTGAAGCGGCGGCATCCCTTTTTGCTGCGTAAAGAGATGCAATATCCCCGCTTCTCTTCGTAGCTGAAAAGTTCAGAAAAAATGGATGAGTATGACAACTACCTTGTCATATTACAGTAATCACATGCGATGAAACAAAACTCGTAGATTACCGAGCAGCCTGTCTTCTCTCTGGTGAATTTCTGATGATAGGTGAAATAGGTACTATTTTTACGGCCGTCGGCTAGTCGGCAATCGTCTGGCCGGCCGCCGGCGTCCACTCACCGATTTCCGAACTCACCTACGCTGTTGGGCGTGAAACAAATTAAGTAGCAGAGATCAGTCGATGGTAGCAGAGATCACAGATTCATAATTCAGCTAGCTACCTAGTACTAGTTGTATACTATGATCGATCGAATCCAACGAAAACAAGTACTCCGGCAACTAGTACTTGTTGTGAGTAGGCAAACCTGTAGATCAACGGAAGGAGGCTAGTTCCGCAATCCGCACGACCTGGCGGACGAGATCCTCTGACTTAGAGCTAACTACTGCAGAGGGACATAGATGCATGTGTTCCGTTCGATAAGCATCCAACGGCACGGCAGCCTGCTCAGTGGTTCGCTTCGTTAGGAACTGAACTATGGCGCCTTGCCTCGCCTCTTCAGCCATTCCTTGATTAAAATTAAAATCTCCCTACTATGTCATGATTTAAAATAAAAAATATATAAATATATGTGTGTCGACGACTAGGTTCCATTCCTGTGATTGGTTTCGACTTTCGTCGACTCCAACTTCTTAATTTTAGATTAAATTTCACACATGTTTTCGACGAATATTATCAAATTCATCGCACTTATTTGATCATTTAAAATTTCCTTACACGAGTAGATATATCTCATACTTCCACACAAGTATTGTGTTGTAACTTTTTGTTCCGAGCGGCATATTAAAATTTCTTTCTAGGTATGTACACATGTTACAGAAAGCTATAAAAGTTGGAACGATTTGCTTCCCCTCAGGCCTCCACGTCGCGCATAGTCACACAGCCGTACGATCCACCCGATCGACGTCCCAAATTCAGCCACGTAGCCCGACTTCAAGAGTTACTGTTCATTCTTGATTTTTGGCCAACCGCGTGCGACCACGTCACCCGGTAATCACTCCGCTCTCACCCCAGTCACCCTCGCGCAAAGTCCTCTCTCCCGGATTTTTCTCACGCACAACCCTCTCTCTCCCCTCACGCATAGTCCACCACCGACCAAATTCTCCAAACCTAGTCTACCACCACCATCGCAACCCTATGTGGTCACGCGACTCGCCCACCAGCCGCCGTCGTCACCCTTGCGGCCCCCGGATATGTCGGCCCCCGTCGAGGTGATCCCTGTCAGCGAGTGGTGGAGGTGCTTCTCGACGAGCAAGGATACCCCAGGGCCGATTCCTTGCCGTCGTTGCGCGCTTCGACACTTACCTCTGTTTAATTATACTCTTAGATAAATCTTTTTGTTTTTACAAGTGCGGCGTGTCAGCGCACTGAGTTACCTAGTATGTATATATTTGTCGATACAAAAAAGTTACAATGTGAAAGTTGCGTCGAAGGGTGGGATACGTCTACTCGTGAAAGAAAATGTCAAACGGTCGATTGAGTGTGATGAATTTGACAAAATTCATCAAAAAATGTGTAAATTTTAATTTAAAATTAAGAAGTTAGAGTCGACGAAAGTCGAAACCAATCACTGGAATGTAACCTAGTCATTGACACGCACATATTATATATATATTTTGTTTTAAATAATGAAACAGTCGAGAGATTTTAATTTGTAATGGCTGAAGTGAGACGAGGCAAGGCGTCAGACTTCCGTTTCCAACGATCGAACTACTGAGCAGGCTGCCGTGCCCTTGGATGCTTATCGAACGGAGCAAATGTATGTATGTCCCTCTGCAGTAGTTGGCTCCAAGTCAGAGGATCTCGTTCCGCGAGCGCGGTAGCTCCTCGGCACGATTGCATGAGGTGTGATGTTTCTTTTTCCCGATCGATTGCATAGCGGTATTTCGCCAGGCCGGCCAGCTGAACAATACCTAGTATATACGTGGGCTGGGCTGCAGGGTATGACGTGGCCCACCCGGCATACCCTGTAGGTCCACCACCCCGCATCTGCCCCTAGTCTGTCCGAAACTGTCCGAACGGACAAGTTAGAGTCTCCAGCGGGCCGACGCAAATGGACAGTTGTCCGCGCGGACAGCCAAACTGGACCAAACATGGCCCAAGTTTGGTCCAGGTTTGGGGAGGCGAGGACACAGTGCGTGTTCTCCCCTTGTCCGCCCCTGGTCCACGCGTCAGCGAGACCGGCCGTTGGCCTGGTCGTATTAAACGGGGGTGGGTGACCGGCCTGTCGCTATCCATTCGCTTCCCACTCCCCACTCACCCTCCCTACTCGCCGCCGGCCGTGCAAACCCTAGCCATAGCAACCGCCACCGCCCATAGCCACCGCGATGAGGCCGTTCTGGGCGAAGGGCGGCCGGAACAACCACGAGGCGTCTAGCTCTCGTGGCCCGCCGCTCCGTCCCGGTCCCCGTGGCTCCACGCCGCGGTCCCGCCGTCGCCGCCAACACGGAGGCCGCACGCGCCGCTCGCAACGCGCGCCGCCGGGCACGCCGCGCCCGCGTCTCGCTGGAGGTGGCCGCTATGTATTGGGAGAGGCGGCAGCCGCTGCCGTGGGGAGATGTCCACCTCCCCGAGGGGTGGCATCTCAACCGGCTACGCGTCCCCGTGCCCCGGTGCCGCGCTCCGGCCGTGAGCGCAAGGAGGAGATCCGCCGCCGTCGGGCCCTTCTTCCCCCCCGACCTCCTCCACGACCCGGCCTACGCCATTAACTCGTCCCTGTGGGACGGGTGGTTGGAGCTGGAGCACAACCACCGGCGCCGGGCAGCGTTCGCGGCGACGCTGCCGGAGGAGGAGGCCTACGCCGAGTCGGAGGAGGAGGAGTACCTGACGCTCGTCGGCCTTGAGGCGGACGAGGACTCGGACCCGGACCTCGAATGGGAGTTCGACGACGGCGACGACGCTCCTCCCGTGAAGGCCGAGGCGGAGGACGAGGACGAGCAGATCAAGCAGGCCATGGAGCTGTCGGAGCTGGACGAGCTCGGCCGCTGGCCCGATCTGACGGCTACGCTCCGTGCGTCCGTCGAGGCTGCGGCCGAGCAGGCGCGCCGGGACGAGGAGTTTGCCCGGGCCGAGCAGGCGCGCCTAGACGAGGAGCGCGCCCGCTGGCAAGTGCCGTGGTCGCCGTGGCCCGAGCACGGCGAGGGCCAGGCGTACGTGCCCCCACCGGCATGGCCTCAGGACCCCGAGGCGCCCGCCACGCCTCCACCACCACCAGCGGCGCCACCGGCCCACCTCTACGCGCCGCCGCCGTACGTCATCCTCGACTCCTCCGACGAGGATGAGTAGGCCGCCGGCGCAACGGCACTCCGACGACGCCGGCGTCGTCCTTCCCCGACCCTTTTTTTCTGTCTGTCTCACTGGCCTGTAGGCACTATCGAACTAATATATGTAATATTAATTAAATTTCGATGTCCTCTTATTTTTTGCGCTGGGCCGTTGGAGGCACCTCCACCGCATAGCGGACAGAGACACAAAATATGTCCTGGGACAGCCCAAAGCGGACACAATCGGTCCGCGCTTTGGCTGGAGTCCCGAGTTGGAGGTTGTTGGATTAATAGGCATAATTTCCATGATTAATTTCAGTAAATAAAGCATGATCGCAAACGCTACTAACATGTTAACCTCGAAAATACTAGACGTATTAATTAACATGAACAACAGCATGGCATCTACGAACACAGCCATAATAAAACAGCAAATCGGAACGTGGCGAACGTACCGAACGATCGTAGATGAAGTAGTTGTAGTCGTAATCGTTGTAGTAGTTGTCGGAGCAGCGGCGGCAGCAGCTTGAGCAGCAACGGTAGCAGCTCGAAGAAGACGACGTTGAAGACGAGTCGCCCGCGGACCCGGAGATCGTCCAGAAAGTCGAGCCGTGATGAAGACCTTGAGAGCAGTCGCGCTGAGCGCTTCCCAAAAACCTTATTCGCCCTCTCCCGTACAGGATCACAAGGGCGAGCGGTTCCGGAGAACTGCTGTCCCGTTCGCCGGTGCACGCCGGCGCTCGGGATGGAGTAGACTACGGTGGCGGCGCAAGGGACGAGTTTGGCAAAACCTAGATTGGTTCGGGGTGGTTGCAGCGCACGCAGTGCAGGGCATTATATAGCGCAGCTCGGAGGAAAACCCTAACGGGTACGGACTGGGCCAAGTCAACGTCGCACACGTTTAGGTCGGTTGGTAGCCTACGATCCGGGAGCGACCCGAACCGACTTAAGACGGTGTTGAAGACGAGTCGCCCGCGGACCCGGAGATCGTCCAGGAAGTCGAGCCGTGATGAAGACCTTGAGAGCAGTCGCGCGGAGCGCTTCCCAAAAACCTTATTCGCCCTCTCCCGTACAGGATCACAAGGGCGAGCGGTTCCGGAGACCTGCTGTCCCGTTCGCCGGTGCATGCCGGCGCTCGGGATGGAGTAGACTACGGTGGCGGCGCAAGGGATGAGTTTGGCAAAACCTAGATTGGTTCGGGGTGGTTGCAGCGCACGCAGTGCAGGGCATTATATAGCGCAGCTCGGAGGAAAACCCTAACGGGTACGGAGTGGGCCAAGTCAACGTCGCACACGTTTAGGTCGGTTGGTAGCCCACGATACGGGAGCGACCCGAACCGACTTACCAAGACGCGTCCGTCAAAACCGTTTTCCTTTACTGCAAAAATAAAGCTCGGCTCGGCGAGATTCCCGCAACCCGCGGCGCGTCGTGATGAGACGGGCGGGCGGTGCATGCGTGCGTGCGTGCGAGCGGCGGCGGAGGAGGAGGAGCGCGTGAGAGAGCCTCATGTTCTCACAAGCTTACCAAGTAGCACAACACTCCACTATATAAGGCGGTGCCACTCCTCTCAAACTAGCAATGTGGGACTAAACTTTAGCTCCCACACCACTCACATGTGAGCTGCCATTTTTCCATGGGCTTTGAGATTTCAGAAATTGCTAATTGGGCTTCCCACTCATGGGCCCAAATTCTAACAATCCCCCACCAGATTTCAAATCCCATTTAGAGATGTTTGCTAGACCTCGAGTCTTGTTTATATACCAGTGTTTCAGCAGAGACTGTTAAGTTGAACTTCTGCCTAGAACCTTGAGCTACGTCTATCGGCAACTTGAACAATGGACGAACCTTAAATTGCAAGTTTGGTGCTTCTAGATTTCACACAAAATTATAACTGGTACTTGGCTGCTAGTAGCCTACCCCGCGGGTGTAGCATATGCGTCATACTACCTGGTCTCTTCATGAGTATACTAGAGATCACCCAAATCTCATAGATTGCGACGTTTTAACAATCTGACTCATATAGGTGTGTTCTTTCAAGAATGCTCTGTAGAACAACATCTTTGCTATGAATAGCCAACAGAACCACATTAAGGCATGTAGCCAACCTGCCTTACAGATTTTGAGAGTTTTGCATCATAGAGAGGGTTAGGTAACAACTCTCATCTGTCACACCACTAGCTTGTTTTTCCCAGGTCCTAATTCACGGGATCTCCGATCACATAGGTTGGGTTACCACTATGGAGTAACGCTTATGGGTCTCAACCCCATCTCCCTCGATGCACTTTCTATCACATTACGTGATAGTCCCTTCGTAAAGGGATCTGCCAGGTTTTTGTCTGTTTGAATGTACGAAACAGATATTACTCCGGAGTTTCTCAATTTTCTGACAGACTTCAAACGTCTTTTAACGTGTCTTGATGACTTCGCGTTATCCTTAGCACTGTTCACTTTTACGATAACCGTTTGGTTGTCACAGTTCATCAGGATGGCCGGTAATGGTTGCTCAACCACCGGCAAGTCCATCAAGAGCTCACGCAGCCATTCTGCCTCAACAGAAGCTGTATCTAAAGCAGTAAGTTCTGCTTCCATGGTTGACCTCGTCAATATGGTCTGTTTGCAAGACCTCCATGATACTGCGCCACCTCCAAGAATAAACGCATATCCACTGGTGGCGTAGAGCTCATCAACATCTGAGATCCAGTTCGAATCACAATATCCCTCAAGCACAGCAGGGTGCCCTGAATAGTGAATCCCATAGCTCATTGTACCGTTGAGATAGCGCATGACCCTTTCAAGTGCATGCCAATGATCAGTACCCGGGTTAGACATGAACCTGCTCAATTTGCTCACAACAAAAGAGATATCAGGTCTCGTCGCGCTCGCAAGGTACATGAGTGAACCGATCACTTGAGAGTATCTTAATTGATCTCTCGCTTCTTTCTTGTTCTTTCTGAGTGTCACACTGGGATCATAGGGTGTTGGAGAAGGCTTGCTGTCTATAAAGCCGAATCGGCTCAAGACCTTCTCAACATAGTGTGATTGCGTTAACGTAATCCCACTCTAATCCCTAATCAGCTTAATGTTCAGAATCACATCAGCTTGTCCCAGATCTTTCATATCAAAGCTCTTTGACAGGAAAGACTTGACCTCATTTATCACTATCATGCTTGTACCGAAAATTAGTATGTCGTCAACATACAAGCATAATATGACACTATCGCCCCCACCATGGCGATAATAAACACACCTATCAGCCTCATTAATGGCAAAGCCCACAGAAGTTAAAGTTCTGTCAAACTTCTCATGCCATTGCTTAGGTGCTTGTTTCAGCCCATACAAAGATTTTAACAATTTGCACACCTTTCTCTCTTCACCTTTTACTACAAACCCATCAGGCTGATCCATATAGATTTCGTCTTCCAACTCTCCGTTAAGGAAAGCTGTCTTTACGTCCATTTGATGGATGATCAGACCATAGGAGGCAGCCAGGGAAAGTAATACACGAATGGTGGTCAGTCTAGCAACAGGTGAATAGGTGTCAAAGTAATCTTCGCCTTCACGTTGGGTGTAGCCCTTGGCTACAAGCCGTGCCTTGTACTTCTCAATAGTACCATCAGGCATTAGCTTTTTTTTGAACACCCACTTACAACCCACAGGTTTGCAACCGTAGGGTCGTTCAGATAATTCCCAAGTTTCATTAGAAAGAATCGAGTCCATCTCATTATGGACAGTTTCTTTCCAGTCATCCGCATCAGGAGATGCAAATGCTTCTGCAATGGACGTAGGAGTATTGTCCACAAGGTACACAATGAAATCATCACCAAAAGATTTTTCAATCCTCTGTCTCTTGCTACTCTTGGGAGCTTCATTGTCATCCTTCTCAAGGACTTACTCAACATGTGGTTGTTCAGAATGATCAACAGATGTACTAGATTCAGTAAATAACTCAGAAGAAATTCTAGCAGTGCTATGCATATCCTTCATAGGAAACATGTTCTCAAAAAATGTTGCATCACGAGATTCCATAATAGTATCAACATGCATATCAGGTACCTCAGATTTAACCACTAGAAATCTATAGCCGATGCTCCGCTGAGCATAACCAAGAAAGACACAATCCACTGTCTTTGGCCCGAGTTTACGTTTCTTAGGTATTGGAACATTGACTTTCGCCAAGCACCCCCAAGTGCGTAAATAAGAAAGTGATGGTTTTCTCCCAGACCACTCCTCGTAAGGGGTCTTCTCTTTATTCTTGTTGGGAACTCTATTCAGGACATGACACGAAGTCAATAAAGCCTCCCCCCACCATGCCTTAGATAAACCAGCAGTGTCCAACATGGCGTTCACCAAGTCGGTCAGCGTGCGGTTTTTCCTCTCGGCAACCCCATTTGACTGGGGAGAATAGGGAGGCGTCCTCTCATGAATAATGTCGTGTTCCTCACAGAATACATCAAATATTTTAGAGAAATACTCGCCACCACGATCCGACCTAAGACATTTGATCTTTCTCTCTAGTTGATTTTCTACTTCGGCTTTGTAAATTTTTAAGTACTCTAAAGCTTCATCTTTAGTTTGCAACAAATATATATAACAGAACCTAGTAGCATCATCAATTAAAGTCATGAAATATTTCTTTGCACCTTTTGTCAACACGCCATTCATCTCACATAGATCGGAATGTACGAGTTCCAGCGGTGCCAAGTGTCTCTCCTCGGCTGCCTTGTGAGCCTTTCGAAGTTGCTTTGATTGCACACAACTATGGCACTTTGAACCTTTGGCAATAGTGAAATTCGGAATTAAACTCATACTGTACAACTGAGACATCAAACCAAAATTAATGTGACATAAACGAGAATGCCAAACACTGGTATCATCGGAAACACCGCCACAAATATGGTTTACTGATTTATTACAGAAATCTGAAAGTGAAAAACGGAACAAGCCTCCGCACTCATAACTTTTACCAATAAATTGTCCAAACTTTGACACAACTACTTTATTGGACTCCAAGACTAACTTAAACCCATCTCTGAATAGAAGGGAACCGCTAACGAGATTCTTGTTCATAGTAGGGACATGCTGCACGTTCCTCAGCTGCACGATCTTCCCCGAAGTAAACTTCAGATCTACCGTGCCAACACCACGAACAGTAGCATGTGATCAATTCCCCATTAGGACGGAAGAATCCCGAGCGACCTGATAAGAAGTGAACAAAGAGATGTCAGCGCACACATGAACGTTAGCACCCGTATCAATCCACCAACATGGAGAATGAAATACTGAAAGCACAAATGGTAAATTACCATACCCATCAGTATTGCTAGCGGTCACGACGTTGACAGTCTTGGCCTTCTTCCCTTTCTTGTCTGCACGATCTGGGCAGTCCACAGAGAAGTGGCCGAGCTCTCCACAGGTATAGCAACCTAGCTCAGACTTGTTCATCATCTTCTTCTTATTCTTCTTGAAAGAATTAGTCTTGACAGGTACATTGAAAGCAGGCTTGTTCTTTCCTTTGTTCTTGCCGTGGTTATGGTTCTTCTGCACCATGTTGGCGCTAGACTGACCTTCACCACCTCTCTCAGCAGTGTCCTTAGCCCGAGCCTTCTCCTCAACATCAAGAGACGCTATCAGGTTTTCAACCGATATCTCCTATCTCTTGTGTTCGAGAGTTGTGGCGAAGTTCCTCCATGAAGAGGGCAACTTTGCAATAATGCACCCAGCCACAAACTTGTCAGGTAAGGCACACTTAGCGTGCTCAAGCTCCTTAGCAATGCACTGTATCTCATGAGCCTGTTCGACTACAGAACGGTTGTTAGCCATCCTGAAGTCATGAAAGCTCTCCATGATGTACAGTTTACTGCCAGCATCTGCTACACCGAACTTAGCGTTCAGTGCCTCCCAGAGCTCTTTGCCATCTGTAATGTGCATGTACACATCAAATAGCTTGTTGCTAAGAGCACTCAGAACAAGTCCCACAAAGGCAGTGTTGGTATCCTTGAACTTGTTCTGATCCTCGTCAGATATAGTTCCTCCAGGTAAACCCTCACTAGCCTCGAACACTTTCAGAGATCGCAACCACAACGTCGTCTTGATCTGCCATCTCTTAAAATCCGCACCGGTAAACTTATCCGGCCTCTGCGCATCAGATAGATGTCCCATGTTTAATTCAGGAAATTGCCTATAACACATATAAGTATAACACATATAAGGTTTTTGGATTGTTGGATTAATAGGCATAATTTCCATGATTAATTCCAGTAAATAAAGCATGATCACAAACGCTACTAACATGTTAACCTCGAAAATACTAGACGTATTAATTAACATGAACAACAGCATGGCATCTACGAACACAGCCATAATAAAACAGCACATCGGAACGTGGCGAACGTACCGAACGATCGTAGATGAAGTAGTTGTAGTCGTAGTCGTTGTAGTAGTTGTCGGAGCAGCGGCGGCAGCAGTTTGAGCAGCAACGGTAGCAGCTCGAAGAAAACGACGTTGAAGACGAGTCGCCCGCGGACCCGGAGATCGTCCAGGAAGTCGAGCCGTGATGAAGACCTTGAGAGCAGTCGCGCGGAGCGCTTCCCAAAAACCTTATTCGCCCTCTCCCGTACAGGATCACAAGGGCGAGCGGTTCCGGAGACCTGCTGTCCCGTTCGCCGGTGCACGCCGGCGCTCGGGATGGAGTAGACTACGGTGGCGGCGCAAGGGACGAGTTTGGCAAAACCTAGATATATAGCGCAGCTCGGAGAAAAACCCTAACGGGTACGGAGTGGGCCAATTGGTAGCCCACGATCCGGAAGCGACCCGAACCGACTTACCAAGACGCGTCCGTCAAAACCGTTTTCCTTTACTGCAAAAATAAAGGTCGGCTCGATTCCTGCAACCCGCGTCGCGTCGTGACGGGCGGGCGGGCGGGCGGGCGGTGCGTGCGAGCGGCGGAGGAGGAGGAGCGCGTGAGAGAGCCTCATGTTCTCACAAGCTTACCAAGTAGCACAACACTCCACTATATAAGGTGGTGCCACTCCTCTCAAACTAGCAATATGAGACTAAACTTTAGCTCCCACACCACTCACATGTGAGCTGCCATTTTTCCATTGGGTTTGAGATTTGAGAAATTGCTAATTGGGCTTCGCATTTCCCACTCATGCGCCCAAATTCTAACAGAGGTGCCCTAAGTAGAAATAGGTGGGTAACGACGATAAGTTCAATGATAACCGATGGATTTTAGTCGGAGCGTCCAAACGGTAGTAGCAGGCGCTGACCAGCCGCTGCCTGTAGTCTAGCCTATCTATCCATAGCTGAAACTGAAAGCAAAAAAGCCCGCGAATTGGCTTTCCCTCCATATTCATCAGTTTCGAGTTTCCTCTGAAAATATCTCCGTCCATTGCGAGACACACATCCCTTTCTTTACACTACTAGACTGACTGATACTAGTACCGAAAAGGCAGGTGCGTGCGAGGTGTCAGCGTCCATCACCTATGCTAGTGTCAGCGATACTGGCGTGGGGCCCACTCCGACCCCGCCTACTTGGAGTCCAAGAAAGCTCGGCAGAGGCGTGTGTCGCCCGGCACGAGGCAGCCGATCGAGAAATGGATGGCGCACGAATCTCGGAGCTGTTGGGGAGGTTCTCGTCGGCGGTGGCCCCGCGCCCGAGGAACCGCCTTTGGGTCATGCACCTTCCGGGACGCGTCACACGTATCGCCTCGCCCCGCCCAGCTTATTATTCTCTCGCGCACACCGACGTCCGTACCTTACGTGCTTGCTAAACACGGGCGACCGACTGGGTTAGCATTTCTGGTGCAACTTTTTCTGCGAGTTTTGACTAGTGATTAAGTCTGCATGCATGGGTTGCTAAAAACGTTAATGTGTATAGTACATACGTAGTACTAATGAGTTTCTTGCAAACAAAGAGTTTTCTTAAAATTAATAACACGAGTTTTTTCTAAATAACTGAACTAGTTACAGTAGTTTTTTTTTCTCCTTTCGTGGACCAAAAACCCAACCCCCAAAGCCACTTCGTGACCAATTCACTCACCTCGGACGAGTTAATTGTTCGGTTTTAACCTTTTACGAGTTTACTCACCGATTCACTTGTCTCGTGGAAGCTCAGTGTGACCCGTGAGTGCTCTTATCTCTTTCTTAAAAAAAATACTCTTTACTCGCATGCTTCTGAATAGAAAAAGTAACAAAGTTTGGGCCGGTAGCCGTAACCAGATTACCGATTTGGCCAGAAGGGTATCAAAGTAATAGTATGGCATGATGATTCAAACTGACTTTTTCCACTATTATATGATGCACACAATTAAATTAGGTAATTGCATTTTTTTTAGCATATGTTGTGCGAAGTGAAGATCACTGGCAATTGGTGCAAAATGTATTACATAAGAATAGTTAAAACGTAAGAAATACAACTAACTATCTAATGGTGTGCCTATATTTAGATTATGTTTAAGTAAGCATATGAGGATTCAAGCACCTTTAAGTAGGCATTTAGGATTACTAAAAATTATAAAGACCTAACGATATTGTGGATGCGGTGAGCAATCAAAATTGTTGACCGTGAATTATAGACCGAGATACCTATACGTTGATTATTCCCTTTAGTCAAGCACACCTCTCGATTAGGCGCAAACGAGAGTAGTCCACCAAAAATAGAAGGCGCATATAATCTTGAAGGGTTTGCCAACACAAATAGGCAAAGTCATAGTCTCGAGCTTAGGTCAAATTCCCTCCGTATATGTTTTAGATATTTCATATGATGTTTACATGCACACTAAAATGAGTAAATATATACACTAAAACGTGTCTAAATATATTTTTATGCGAATGTGGACAAAAAGTAAAAACATGTTATACGGAGGAAGTAGAAGACAATCAACATGGTTCAATGCTCAGATATTGTCACATTGATTCAATCTAAGATGATGGAAGGGAGGGTGGACTTTTTCCACAAAGCCCTAACATTGGTCTCGGGCCACAACTCCCATGAGACTAACATTGTAAGGGTGACAATCACCTTTCGTCGAGATGAATCATTCAAGGTCATGTGAGTCCACCAATCTTGAACACTATTGAATCTCTCCCAAGTGGTCATGCCCAACCAAGAGAGTTGAAACCATTCCTTCACCATGTTGCAAATACGGTTGGAGAATCGACATTGGAATATGAGATGAGCAACGAGTTGTTTGGGCATACACTAAACGATACTGGCATACAACACGTAATCTTTAGGGCGCGTGTACTGTTAGAATCAAACATAGATTTATCACACATGCATGTGCTAGTTAGATTCTCTGGAAATTCATGGCAAATCACTAGAATCTCACAACACGTGTGCCGGTATAATCAAACACCAAAAAATATTTTTTCAAATCAAATTATTGTGGTGAAATAGCATGATGAAACATGGATTTGACATAGCTATTAACAGTACCAACAATTTAATCAACATTGCTACTGTAACACTAACACAGAGTCCACTACTCATCAGCAATTTGAGTCCTGGTTAGTACAAAGATTTAAGCACAAGTCAGAGTCCTGGTACACCAACGGTGTTCCCCATCCAATTTAACCATCCCAGCAGGGGTCGGGACCCACCTATAATTACACAGGGCGCAGTACCTCGTCACACGTTTCGTCCCTGCGCTCCGCTCGTCTCCTTCGCTAAACCCCCTCGCTTCCGCTTCCTCTCCCGAACAAATCAAAGAAAATCAGAGCTCCACTCCCCCGCACCACTCCGATCCGCTCCGCTCCGCCACGCACCGGGTCACGAGCTGATACCAAGCCCCCGACCGGTTCCCCTCCCGTTCAGCCTTCCACTCGCCCCGGAGATCGCAGTGACACCACCGCCTCCAGTAAGTACCCAGCAACGGCCGGCCGGATCGAATGGTTTCTCGCCTCGTGCGAGATCGATTCTCCCTCAGCCTCGATGTTCTTGGACATGGATCGGCCTCTCGCCTCCCCTGATTTCCGCGGAAAGTTTGGGTCTTTTTCACGGGCGGTCGTTCCTCTTTTGGTAATCGCGGAGAAATACCGGGGATTTATTTGGTTTCCGTTTGTTTTGTTGGTCTCTTTTTTATTTCCCGTCTTTCAGGAGTTCTCTTTTCGTTGCCGATCTAATCTTTGTTCCTTCCTTAAAAATTTCCAAGGAAAGAACATGAGGACCTTTTTTTTATTATCACGGTATGAAAAGTTTGGAAAAAATAACAATTTCTTTCAGGTGTCGTGTTCTTGCTCCACTCCAGTCCCCCTTCTCTCGCCGATTGATTTTCGCCTGCCATATAATCTCCCGTGTTCCTTGTTTGTTTTGTTCCCCGGTTAATCTTTTTTCCTTCGTGGTGTTTGTGCGATGATCGCAGAGTTGGAGTAGAGACCGACAGCCCCGGCGCTTGCTCTTGATTTATGTCGCCTGCTCTGCTGCTCCATGGTTCTGAGCTCCCATCACCATCACCTCCGTCCACTTGTTGCTCCCTTCTACAGCAATCTTGGCAGAGGGGACCCAGAACGCAGGATCATCGCTTCAAGATCTCCCGGTAAGCATGTTACATCGCTCATGTTCCAGACTTGTTACTGTACCTTACCATGTTGGTTCAGAGCCTGCTTCCCCTGTTCTTGTGTCGTTTCAAACCAATTTCTCGTACTATATTTCTTGTCAGAGTCAAAAGTTCCACATGCTCTTCTTCTTCTTCAGAAGAAAATGATTTATTATGCTAGAAAGTTCAGAGATTGTATTTATTTTAAACATACTCCCATAGCATTAATAGTTTACTCGCAACGTAAACTACCATTGTTTGTTCATCTAAGATGTTGCGTTCCTGTTATTAGTATCTGTTGATAATGGATATGGTCATCGCCGAAAACACAGTTGATCTTATTTTCTTTCATTTTATTGTCGTAGTTTTGTCTTCTTCATCTACCCATCTTAAATCTTGCTCCTTTACCAAATTTGTCTGTACATGTTGGACAATTTGGACTGATTACAGAACTGAGCTGCACAATCTTTGATGCCATTGCTTTATGTAGTCCTGAATTATGCCCATGTGTTAATATCTTCTGCTCAGAGTCCGACCAGGTTCTCATCCTAGTGTAGAGTTATAATCTGCAGTCCGTTCATCTGAAATTTCAGAATTCTTCCGTAATATGTAGTGATGAGCTGAGTTTCTTGTTTGTGGTTTCAGATTTGGATTTGGGGTAAAGTACTCTGGTTTTCTACATTTAGACCAGTGCCGCGCGTGAAGCAATTTAAGAATCCCCCAAATCACAATAAGCTTGGTAAGTATTAATTGTCTGCAAAGAAAGGTATTGCAGACTGAAGAAGAAGATCAGCAAATATCTTCTCTTTCGACAACTTTCCTAAGAAGATTGTGTCTAATTTGACAATTTTTGGATCCCAGCAGATTTGGTTTGGGTGGATTAAGTACAGCAAATCTTCCTTCATTTTCATCCCGACAATCTTGAAGTTCTTAACAGAAGACCCAACCCTCTTGGACGTCTTCGCAGAAAAGGAATAACTCTTTCTTCTCTCCAGTTTCAGTCAGAAGCTTGAGACAACTCTGTTTCTTATTAGAGATTGTACACTCAAGCTCTGAAGCAGAGCAGGTGTCTCTGTCCTGGTTTGGCTAAATATTTCCATTAGTAAGTAGACATCTTTTGATCCACGTCCTTTGAATTTGCTTAAAGTTTCAACATTTCATAATCATATTTGACACATTCGCTGGTCTTCTCTGCAGATTTCTTAAGGCGAATAATCCAATAATCTTTGGATCTCAATTGAATTCTGGGGCCTGCTTCACAAAATGCTGCCCTCTTCGCGAAAGGTCCGGATCTCCTGCTATGATCCTGATGCCACTGATTCCTCCTCTGATGATGAACAGAGTGCTAAGAAGGAAAAGAGAATGATAATGGAAGTAGTAGTTCCAAGGAAATTCTCTGGAGGTTTGAAATCTCGGAAGACCCTTGTGCCATGCTGCACAAAGAAATCAAATGGTACAGAGAAGAAGGAACCAACAAGCAAGTACCCTGGCGTGCGCATGCGAGCATGGGGAAAGTGGGCAGCAGAGATACGTGATCCTGTGAGTAAGACCCGGAAATGGATTGGCACATTTTCCTCTGAGGAGGCAGCTGCTGAAGCATATCAGGCTGAACGGAGCAGGGTGCGTGCGGAGATGTTGGCCATCAAATGTAGATCATCTGCATCAGAACAAGAAGCTTTATCCAGCTCAGCTACTGTATCATGTGTGTCCTCATCTGAGTCTTTTGAGCAGAAAGCACAAGAGGTTCACAAAGTTGTGCCTATGGAGATATCCCCTGACACTGTTGATCAAAGACTACTGCACTCATCGTCAACATCTAGAGATGAAGAAATTCCAGTCGACGTTTTCATTGGCCAGGTAAACAAGCTTCCTATCAGTGACTATGTTTGCCGAACTGATGAACTCGCACTGGATGAATCATCGACATCTCGGGATGAAGAAATTCCGGTCGACGTTTTCATTGGCCAGATAAACAAGCTTCCTATCAGTGACTATGTTTGCCGAACCGATGAACTCTCACTGGATGAATTTTCAAGGCTTGCAGATATGTTCACTGTCAAAGATTTTATCGGTGTGACAGATGCTCCGCCGGATGATGACTATATCGGGCTGGCAGACATCAGCCACCTACAGATACCAATCACGGATCCTATGTTTGATATGGATGCACAACTTGATTGGGCTGGTTTCGACTTTGATTCGATGGGACGTGAACTAGAGCATCTTTGAGGCTTTCACATTGGTAAATTCTGACAATCAGGTTTTCTTGTACACGTACCGAGTTGTTGGTATGAAAGAGGCGGATTCAGTTTCGATCTTTCAGGCAGATGGCAGGGTGAGTCTGAGGAGATAAGTTCATCTCCAATTTTGTCGGAAAATGTACAGTCCCCACTTAGTATTGTCTGGTTGAGCAAATGTGTACCATGTAATATGTACAGGATCGTCTTATTTGTTCTCCTGTGAAATCGTGGTAATATATTGCATGTGATCACATCTGAATAGCACCTAAATTTTGTATTTTTTTTGTTACATGCAGTTCAATAATTCGATAGTTGTATTGTCCAAATGTAATGTATCCCTGGCAGATCTCAGCGCTCCAGCGTCCAGAGTATTTGAGTACTATATCAGTTAACAAATGATGTCCTTGTTTTCTACCAAAATTTGACATACCATCACAATTGCTTTACATAAGAGGAGCGAGATCGGTACTTTGACGACATATCTGGGTCTTGGTTCAGGCAACTGTGAAGTAATTATTCTGAAAACGAAATAAATCTGCAAAAGCCCAGATTCAAAGATACAGTATGTTTCCAATAATTATCTTTGAAAACTACGACAAAGAGATCAAATTACACCAAATTGTAGAGAATTCCAGTTCACTATTAATCTTCAGAAAAAGAATCTTTTGGAATGCAGAGATCTGCTAGTGTGAAATACATATTTCTGATACTGTAGCATGAATGCTTGACTTATAATAGTTCAAAAAGGAAAGAAAAACTTATAAGTAAGCATGTAAATCCCAGAATTGTTTGTTAGTTTCTTTCCCAGGCAGAGGCAGACCAAAGCTACCACACCAGGAAACGGAAAATTGCTGCAGTACTACTTAAGACTTCTCAGTTTGAACTGTGTCGGCTGCTCCGGCGTGCAGCAGGGGAGCGTCAGTAGACGGCGGCGCACTCGAAGGAGATGTCGCAGCCGGGGACGGGCGTGAGCTTGATGGCGTGCTTGACCCTGCTCATGAAGACCGGGAGGAAGGACATGGCCTGGCAGATGCAGGCGTTGTCGATGCCCATGAGGCGCCGGCAGCAGGCCGTGTCGTACGGGTCCGATCCTCCTACGTGCCCGTGGTGGCCGTGGTGGTGGCTGCCGCCGTGGTCGCCGCTGCCGTGGCCGCTCCCGTGGTCACTTCCATGGCCGCCGTGCTCGTCGCGGGCCGACTGCAGCTCGTAGCCGGCGGACGACGACGCGTTGAGCAGCCGCCGCGGCAGCGCCGGGTTCGTGCCGGGGATGGTCCGCAGGCTGCAGGCCTCGTTGGCCAGGTTGAACTGGGACCGGCAGAACACCTGCGCGTCCGCCATGGAAGCGAACAGCAGCAGCAGCAGAAGCAGCACCACGGGCAGCGCATTGAGAGCCAGCAATGGTGATCTCTCCTTCTCCATGCTGACCTTCCTGAGCTGGCTGATTGTTACACTGACTGATGCTGTTGTTGTCTTGCTTTTGAGTGGGTGGTCTGGGTGGCATTTCAGGTCGGGCTTAAGTAGATCGTGTGATGCTAATTTAGGAGACGTTCTGGTAAAAAAATTCAGCGGTACGTCGGTAGGGGTTAGGAAACATCGTTGCGGCATATGCCGGGTGAATGATTTCTAGGTTGATCATGCTTGAGCTGTGAGGGGTTTGACCAGTTGACTTTTGACATGAGCCTTATTTTCTGTGAGCTGTTTCATTCATGATGTAGCAGAATAGGCGTGGCATCTGATACACCGGCGTCTGGCGGGCTTTTTTCATTCAAAGCTTATATTGTTGTGATAGAAACAAGCTTTGCATCCTCTACACACGCAGTTTTGGAGGACTTGGATTTTTTTTTGGCAGAAGGATCCGATCTAGTATCATAAAAGTTCACCTGGAATAAAAAAATCGAACACAATAAAAATTATGACCAATACTGCCGCCAAGCGAGTCACCGACACACCCACTATTGTAGCCGGCCTAACTTTGTTGATGACAGTCGGAATGTTTTCGTACACCTACCAATAAGGACCGGTGACACAAAGACGAGGTTGTCGACATTAACCTTTGAATTGAATTGTATCTCGTGACATCAAATCTATAACTCCGTCTTCCACCGGTGATCAACCTTATAAACCATCCGTTTCAAATTAGATGACTTTCATTTATCCACGTGTGGGTGTATCTACAATCTAGACATGTTACATGTATATAAATTTATTTACATATAGATAAATGGAAGTCATCTAATTTATAACAGAGAAAGTACTTGTTCCGCACATCGCCACCATAGTCACCATAACGTCGATGATGGTTGACTCAACTCTAACTTAAGCTAACTCTAACATCAAGGCCAAGTCTGAGGTCCCCCCCCCCCCCCCCCCCCCCCACCCCACCCCCCAATCCATCCCAACGCGGGGTCGTCGATCGTCAGATGGAGATGGAGGAGACTAGCGGCAGCCGGCAGGTAGTGTTCTTTTCTTTCTTCTAGAACATGGAGTTGATTCATGGGGCAACTGAAGCTGCGCATGGTTGCCTTACGAATCGAGGCAGTTTATCGGGCAATAGGTGGCAATTATTCAGCCGAGTTGTAGCACACTAAATGATGTTAGGATTGTTCATCTGCATCTCTGGGTACTAAAGACGGCATGAGGCCACACTAAATGATATGGCCGCCAACTCAACCCACACTCATTCTTGGCATTTTTTCACTTGCCTTTTTTATGTGTGTAAGCTTATTTGCAGAGGTAGGAGACATGGCATGCTTAAAGCTGATAGAACATATATATTCTGCGCCTGGAGGCAATGCTCTGCCTCCTGACAACCAAAAAAGGTTGAATACAAGTTAACAATAATAGTTGAAATTACAGTACTTCAAAACCGTTTTTGTGCATTTCTTTGGTCTTGAAAGTGGTTGCCAAACGTATCCTGTTTTGGTGCAAGAAAACCTGTGGCTGCAAGTCTGTAAAGCCCTACGTTGCTCATGCTGCTGGGAAACAGCAATCGCCAACCACATAATTGCATTTCAGTTTAGGCGTGTTCGTGCCGGTGCCTTCGTACTTCCAGGGTTGCCATCAGCAACGCTGGAATTGGATGATTTCCTACGCCAGTTGTGGTTGCTGCTACGCTATGGGGTGCAGCTGTGCAATCTCGGCTCCACACGATCCTTTTGCGTTTTTTAATTTTGTTTTCTCAAGCGTTTGCATTCCCTTTTCTTCTTCTTATTCTTTTTTTGGTGGAAAAAACGTACGTATCTATCTTCTTTAGACGAACGAACCTCTTTTTCTGAATTATACCAAGGAAAGAAATAGGTTGGATGCGGTTGTGTTCGGCACGAGCCGAGCGATTCAGACCAAACTCTGATGCCAGAGTATATACTTGAAAATGCCAAACTCATGCCCGTATCCATAAAGGTGCACGCTGTCAGCCCATAAGTCCATCGGATCATATTTACCACCGGATCATCTAAATGGTTTTCTAGGGTGGCGTCGTTCTGTGGTGGGGTTGATGTCACGACATATCTTTGTTCTCAAGTTCCATCTCCGTCTGATCGAGCACAACAAGTTACGGCCCATCGGGGAACTTGCGAGTTTTGTGTCCTACATCTCCATCTAGACGGAGTTGGGATGAACTCGCCCTTCTCGGTGCTAGCTTATGTGAGACGACAATCCTTCTATACCATGGTCGTCGTCGACTTGTTCTAATCTACATCGACGACATGTCGACCCTACAAACTCCTGGGATTTTTCATCTACACCGACGACATGTCGACCCTACAAACTCCTGGGATTTTTCAAAATTGCTACGATACATCGGAAGCCCAGAGGTGGTAACGAGTTCTGCTCACGGCTCGCCACCAAGAAATAGAGAAGCAAAGATGGTGTGTTTTTCTTTTTTTTTGAAGAACTTGTTTGTAATTTCATATTCCTTGTATGTATGCTCATGTAAGGGCCTGTTTCAGTTAAACATGGAATAAAAGATTATGAATTTACTTATTTTAATTTTGTGATCTTACCTAGGGAAAACTACCTGTTGACAAAATGCTGAGTAAAATGCCAAATCATCAGGAGACGGAGGAGAAGTTTTAAGCGGCCGACATACGAGATTCAGAATCATCGATGCGGCCATGTATCAAATCTTTAAGTTCTTATGTTTCCTAACAAAGTTGTATGGATCTATAAACAAGACGTTTTTAACGCTAGAGACAATTTTTAGTGACCCGCACGTGATATATCCCAAGAACTCTTTACTTACTTAACCATTAACTCTTTTCTACAGTATTATATGCGTCGTGTACGTGGTATATCCGCATGACCTGGCAACCCTCAGTAGATTAGGACGCTTGGAGTCGTGCACAGTGTCACCTCTGAGTTTGGAAGAAACAAAAATCACATAGCAATCTTCACCGTAAAATCGTCGAGATGTGACTGTGCCATTTTTGTATTTTTCATGCAAAGACGTGGCTGCCTTCCCTCCCAGTTTCTGGCACAGCGGATGACGTGCTCTGCTCACCCTGCAAAATTCGAGCTGTCTCTCTCCCTCTCCCCTTTTTGAGAAAATAAAGGTGAAATTCAAGCGGTCCGTCTCGTGCACCATCTTCTGAACAACGACGCTTGGCTGCCAAAAGTCTAATTTGCGAAAGCGAACGTTTTGTTTTCGAAATGCCGGATTACGTACTCGAGTTGACAGAGCTGTTCGCAGACAAGGATTTGTTTGCGGCGTGTGTGCAACTGTGCATGATAGATGAATTGACGTCCGGTCAATGAAGCGGAAGTGTAAAAGTTTAATCGCCAACACGGTGAGAAGAATCTCGACGTTTGCTCTGGTCAATGAACGTAATCGACTCAAGGTTAATCTGCTAGGTCTTGAGCGCGTTAACTGAATCGATCAGTCTAATTGATCAGGCATTGGATTCCAGAGAAACTGCTAGGAAGCCAGCTTGATCGGCGAGGAGGATTAGGGCAGGACCAAGTTGATTTTTTCTTGTTATCGGCGATGATGATTTTGTTTGGATTTATCCACGTGACTGTTTAATGACAGAGTGATAAGCGCGGCAGGCAGTCTCGAACCTCTCTCTGTCAACGCGCAAATGTTTGAGGAGGTACTGTTCCTCAAACTTGCATTCCCTGTCGACGCTGTTATAGTGTCCCTAAAGTTAGCATCAAGGAGGTGGTGGCGACGGCGACGTATTGTAATAAGGTCTCTCCAGTCTCGTCCTACCTCGCAGCCTTTCGAACGTTGGCAAGGGCCATTGAGACATTGAGCATAGGTGTCATTTGGGTTCGTTAGATTTTGGCAGTTAGTGTATCGTTAAAGGGGAGCTGTTCGTTGCTCTGTGGTGGGACTTTTATCTCTTCATTTGTTTGGGATTGCAGTCTTCATTCGTTTAGGTGTTCTGTAAGGTAAGTTTTTTTTTCAAATTCTGCTGCAGTACTGCAAGCATGTTGCTTGGGGTGCGACCCAGCCGATGTTACTTCAGCGGTTATTTAATCTCGTTGTTAGAAGCAAGTGACTATTGACATCTTCAAAACCTTGATTTGCAAGGGCGTTTGGAGGTGAGAGTCTTTTGCTGCTTGTTCAGTGCATGCTTTAAACTCTGGTAGTTGTCAAACAATGGAAGTAAGAAGACGACCAATATGTTTTTAACTATATGTTTATATTTTCTTTGTACCAGATGTTGCTTTCTTGATAAATATCATATATAAGATGGCTTTGGGTGTCTTTTCTCAAAAAAGTACCCCCTCCGTTTCGAAATAGGTGGCGTAGAGATTTATGTGCACACACTAGAACATATTTAGATGCATCTAGATTAAACAAATTGGCGTGAGGTAATTCGGGATAGACAGGGTATTATTCAGTTGCACAAAAGGGTAACCAATGGATAACATAGTTTGTACTCGGTAAAATCCATCGAAACGAGTAATAGCTTTTCTCAACATTTGTTTAGTTCTTTTTTGCTAGAAGCCTCTGATTTCCAACTCAAAGAATGGTGGTACAAATCTTCGATCGAAGATCGATTCAGCAACATGAGTTGTTCTTCTGGTCCTTTTCTTTCCACATAAGCAATGTCTCGAACTATAATTATCCATGACCAACACAGTAACCACCATAGTAAGTAATCACCCGCTTATCCGTCCCATGTTCATAAACCTCTCTTTCAACCGCATAAATGTTTGAGGAGGTACTACAATATTTGGTCATAACAGGTGCAACCAAAAAATATTGTTCTATCACAAAAAGAGTAATCAATGGATGTCATATTTTTTAGTCGATAGAATCCAGCAAGAAGAGTAATAGCTTTCCACGATATTCGAATTTTGTTGCTAGAAGCCTAGCATTTCCAACTCAAAGAATGGTGGTACAAATCTTCGATCAAAGATCGATTCAGCTGCAGGAGCTGGTCTTCAGAAGATTGATTTTATTTTCTCGTTCTCAGTGATGATGATTTTGTTTGGATCTAGTCACGTGACAGTTTGTTTAAAGACAGGGTGATAACCAAGGCAATGTCAAGCCTCTCTCTATCAAGGCGCAAATGTTGGAGGAGGTACTCCTATATTTATTCATAACAACTTGCCAAGGGCAAGCAAGAAATATTATTGAACCACAGACAGGGTACATCAATGGATAACATAGTGTTTACTCGATAAAATCCACCAAAAAGAGTAATAGCTCTCCACAACACATTTGTTTGATTTTTTTCTTTTCTAGAAACCTCGCATTTCCAACTCAAAGAATGGTAGTAGTACAAATCTTCGATCGAAGATGGATTGAGCATCAGGAGCTGGTCTTCTGATTCTTTTTCTTTCTACATAAGCAATGTCTCGAACAATAATCCTCCATCACCGTCACGTCTCCTAACCACCCCTAGTAAGAAATCATAATCACCCGCGCCGGGAATCAGCATCTACCATTCCCCAAGCATATTCACACGGCCACATACCTACCATTCCCCCCGACCCGTTTTTTTTCACTGCGGGGACGACGACGGCAGAACGAGCCGCTGCCTCCTCCGGGCCGCGTGCTCGCGCCGCCGCCACCCGACGACCACCGGCGCCGCCGCGACCTCGGCCGCTTCGTCCCACCACGCCTGGTCGCCGCTCGCCGTGCTGGCGCCCCACAGCCGCACCGCCACTCCTCCGGACGAGAACCTGGCTCCTCCTCCGCCGGCGGCGGCGCAGGAGAAGCGGCGCGGCAGCTCCTGCCACGTCCGCACGACGGCGCCGCCGAAGGGGAAGCATCCGTCGAGCCCGTCGGCGGCGCCCTCGAAGTACCCGATCCTCCTCTCCGGCTCCTCCGCCTCCTCCTCGCCGGAGGAGCAGCTAGCGGCCGACGCCTCATCGGAGCTGCTCTCGTCCTCGGATTCGGCGTCGGAGTCGTCGTCGTCCCCGGAGGAGTAGTAGGTGGATATGTGGGAGGAGATGGCCTCCTTGCCGCGTGAGCGGAGGCGGAGGATGAGCACCTGCAGCCTGCCCAGCAGGCTGGGCAGCGTGGCGAGCGCGGCCAGCGCGACGGCGAGCGGCGCCCACATCTCGGCCAGCATGGCGGCCAGGCTCGGCCCGTGGAACCGCCCCACCCCGGCCTCCAGCATCGTCGCCGCAGCCGCCTCCATCAGAAGAAGAAACCTCCCCAAAACCGGCCGGAGAATAGCAGAAGCCTCACACGTTATCTGGTTGTGTGCGACGCGAGATGCGATGTGAGGTTGAAGACGAAGAAGATGAATGGGAGGAAGAGAGAAGAGGGGGAAGTGGCGAGGAGGAGGCGACGGCTTCGTTTTAAAGCCACACGGGTGGGCCATTTGTTAACGCCTATTGGCCCGGCGGGGCCCAGGGTGTCAGTGGCGCTGAGCGTGTGGGGAAAAGTACTCGCCGCGGACGGGACCGGAACAGCTCGACGTGGACCAACGGTTAAAACGAGTACCCAGAAAAGGTGCTCTTCTCGATGGCAGGTGTGGCCACCCACTGGTGACCCCACCTGACAGAGAGACTTGGTATTAAACGACGCGTTGGTGCACGGGGCCTGGACGCGACCACCGGGAGATGGTGTCTAGGGATGGGCACAGTGAGTCAGCAGCAGCCTTGGGCAGGGGCTCCGACATGTGGGCCCTGATAAACACTTGGCTCTTTATGGGCTCCTACTCGCCACGTGGCTGCGGGCCCAGCTGGGAATAAAGGGCGTGTGATCGGTGACTCAGCGTCGCGTGTCCGGGCTTCCGTGGGGACGGACGGCTGCGGCGCCGGTTCGCCGGATCGAGTGGCGGAGATGCTCCGGGATCCATAGCCACTATTTGCCCGACACGTTGGAGCTACCACCATGCTTGTCTACCTAGCTAGGCTCGCTCCCAAGGTTTCTGGAATCACCACTTGTAATCCCAGCCGTGTTTGCTTGCAAATTACTCTAGGAGGCTAATCGCATTGTGTTTCTGACTACAGGAAGTAAGCTTATCTATATCATGTCAACGGAGATGAGGTGCTAGTACGATTGTGATTTATTTTTTTGGCGGTAGTGCAGTTGTTATATGATCATGTGCATCTCGAAGTAGGACTTTTGGCATGTTCTATTTCTTTGGATTTCTTACTGATAAGTCTTGTCTCTTTTGTAGGATTGAAAACTCCTATCATCTATTTTATACAACACATATTTGAGTGCAACCATGTGAAAATCTGACTTGATTTTTGTAACTAATATACCTTGCCAAAAATCGGTGCGGACGGGCCTAAAAATGACTGCACCCTGAAAATTCATACTGACCCGACCTGACCGTCGTGCTGCACAAATTGGGGCCAACCTAGAAAAAAAATATGACCGTGCCCGAGCGACCCGGTCGGCCTTATAACAACAACAATCCCTTTTTTTTTTGTAAGACTAACCCTGGCCCGGTCGACCGTCGGGCAAAAATCCAGGTCGTAGCCCGACTTGATGGCATGTTCAAGCCTGGACCGTGCCCATGGCCAAGTCTAATAACAAACATGATATGCAAGATGATTCTCGATAGGAATTTTCTATGGTGAGAATAAATCTATGTGTTTCTATTTCTTGAAAATATCGATATATCATGACATCCCTTGTTTACAAAAATATCATGACATCCTACTTCTATGGGTTTTCCTATTTAAGTGTTTTAGAATATTGCAAACGAAAAGAGCCCTCAGCTTGACATATATTTTTATTAAATTATAAGTGTTTACTAGAATAATAAAATATTCACCATTATAATATGGGTTTGGAATAAAATTGTGGGTTAACAGACATATTGCCGTTACAAACATACTCCCTCCGTTCTAAATTAATTGACTTCTATTTGCCCATATATGTGTATGTCATCTGAGTAAATAGAAGTCAATTAATTTGGAACGGAGGGAGTATTACTTATTTTGTATCACATGGTAAATGGTTACATTAAGCACATATCAAATATTTGGTGTTTGTTTTGATGTGTGTTACAAACAGAATACTTTTGTAAAGAACAAAGTGCACGGCATTGTTCTCTTTCCTGCTCCTCTAGTAGTAAAGACAATTCTAAGTAATAGAACAAAGAATCGGCTTGATAATACTACATCTTCATATATGCCCTTGTAAGTTTATTTCGTGGGTTCAAAAAAAATCCACTAGTACTCCCGTCTGCTAGGATACGAAGAAAATTGTATTTATTTTACTTCTTTTAAATCAACGCGGATGCCACATTGGCTAGTCGAATACTAAGATGTATTTCACAAACTCCCGTGAAATAAGATGTATCTTACGAAAAGAAGAGTGCACTTTACCCGTGAACAAGTTAGTGAGCTCGATAGCGCATGCTCCAAATGTATATTATTTTTCTTGATCTTTTCCAAAACAAAAAGATCACACATGCACATGACAAAGTATTATTTATGGACTTCAAGGGCAAAAGCATGCATTTCCATTACCTTACGGAGAAAGAACAAATAATTTTCACACAAAAAAGTTATGCTAGCCGGCTAGTATTTGTACTTCTTATGAAGCACGAAAAACAAGGATGTTTTCACGGAGAAATGTGCAAGCACATTGTAAAAACTGAAAGGGAGCCCGGGAATATAAATTTGGTTGCTTTACCCACGAAAATAATGTAGGATTGATGCTTACATTCCAAATATTTGTCATCGCCTTTTTTACTTTAACATCCTCGTAAAAAACATAATTAGTTTAGTGTATATGGTGCTTACTTGTCAACAAAATTGTTTACAAGTTGTCCACATAGACAAGTACTAATCGAATATCATCTAAAGTATTCTAGAAAAACTACTAGTGGAAAGGGATGAAACAAAATATAAATTGAATAAAATGCATAAAAATCAACAAACCTCCCCAAAAAAATTCAAAATTGTTGTTATGTAAGACAAAATAATTGTTTTAGAAAATACAAGTAGGATCAAAATTATAAAATGATAGCTTTATTAAATAATATTAAAATAAATTGACACAAAGTGACTGATTACCATTAGAGAAAATGGCTACTATGATTGTATGTACTATTTGTTTTACAGTGTTTTTATTATATCTTGGATTACGTTTTAGATGAGATTATACTCTGCATCAATTTTATGGACACTATGCTACGTACCATTCATTGTTTTACCCAACGGCCAAATGCATATTTATTGGCACATCTGTCGAACCATGTGCAACAATTTGCGTTATGGGTTAATGGTTTTGAGAGTCGAAAATTGTGGGCACATCTTTCGAACCATGTGTATAGCATCAAACTTTGAGAAAATTTCAGAAGGAAAAAGTATATTTATTAGGTTATTTTACTTCCTTGATATCTGAAAATTGAGATGGTAGCATTGTACACAAAACATGAGGGAGTATTATTTTAAATTAGAACCTTGGATATTTTGTTTTCATTGGAGGCATAACGGCCAATGCGTTCATCACAATGAAGCATCATGTACTTGGGTAGATGACAATTATTCAGACAACATTTATTCCCATGTTTATATGATGGGTCAATTTTAGTCGTCTTTTTTTTTGAAAATTTTACCGCATATATTAGGTCAGCAGGCCGCCTCATTAAAACCCTTCCAGTCCCTTTCGGTACCCTGGTTAGGGAAAGAGTGCGTCACCAACCTGCCGCCTTAACCAACACTTACAGCATTACATCATTTATGATTGAGCTAAGAATAAAGCTAGGGGGTTCATCGACCCAAATACAAGAATTTCTAGAAAGAAACCTGATTTTGCTAATTCATGGGCCACCTGATTAGCTTCCCTTGGGCAGTGCATGTATTGAACTCTATCAATTGTCAAAGCAATGTCCACACAGTCAGCATAGATCACTGCAGATTCGTTCCACCAAGCTTCTTCTCCTCTACAAGCTTCTATCGTTTCAATAGAGTCCGATTCCATCGCAATATTGTTGCACCCTTGACTAACAGCGAAAGAGAGGCCTTCCTTCATCGCATGTGCTTCAGCCATGGATGCTGAAGCAACAAAAGGCAAAAAGCACGTCTTTGCTGCTATAAAACCTCCCAAGTAATCACGGATCACAATTCCAATTGCCCCTTCATGGATATCTTCGTGGAAAGAAGCGTCAACATTAATTTTCAGTTGGCGAGGGATAGGTCTTGTCCAGCGTTCCCCAATACCTCCTTGTTGTTTTGCACCTGCACGGGCAACATTTGCCGTAATAGAAAGAATAGAATTCCTACATTTGTGTACAGGCGGAACATCCTCACCGTGTGTTCTTCGTCGACGAATCCACCATAAATACCAGCATGTGTCTCCTTCAGGTCGATATAATCAATTCCTGGAACAGAGTTACTACAACTCCGCAAGAGGAATTCTAAGACAGCTGAGCCAGCTCGGTTGGCATGCATAGCATGTGCTATGATTTCATGTAGCCCCAAAGACACCCAGATTTCCGTAGCACTAGGGCAGTGAAAAAGAAGATGAAGGATATCTTCTGGACCTTGATTACAAATCGGACATTCCCCACTAGTACCAATATGTCGGTTAGCCAATATGCATTTGAGTGGAAGGATTCCGTGAAGGACTCTCCACACAAAAATCTTAATTTTGCTCGGAATTTTCAATTTCCAAAGAATTTTCCAAATAGGATTATTCACCGAACTTCCAGGTAAGGCTAATTGAGTTTATCTTGGCCCGAACTAATGTTTCCATTGAAGGTGGTATCCCGACTTTACAGTATACCGACCGTGGGATGTATGTTTCCAAGCAATAAAGTCATCAAAGCCTTGAGTGTTCAGAGGAATTTGCAGAATCCGACTCACATCCACCGAACAGAAGTTTTCAATTAAAAGGTTCTCATCCCAATTACCTGTGATAGGGCAAATCAATTCTGACACCCTCGTGTAAACTGTAGTTCCACGAGAAGATATAACTTTGCTATCCAGCCTGCTAGGAATCCATTGATCATGCCAAATGTTGATTTGTTCACCATTACCCACACGCCAAATCATGCCTCTTTTAAACGTTGCCAGCCCAGCCAGCAGACTTTGCCAGGTAAAAGAGGAGCCCGCTTTTGGGCTAGCTTTTAGGATATCACCATTAGGATAGTATTTCGCCCTCAGAACCTTTGCACAAAGCGAATCAGGTTCATTAATAAGCCTCCAAATTTGCTTAGCCAGCATAGCCAAGTTAAAGGAGTGGAAATCACGGAAACCCATACCTCCTTCGCACTTTGGGAAGCAAAGTTTCCACCATGCCAACCAGTGCATTTTATTACTGTTTTCATCAGCCCCCACCAAAATTGGGAGATAGCATCCATCATCTGTTTACACACTCCTAGAGGTATTTGAAAGACCGACATCGCATAAACAGGTATAGCTTGAGCTACTGCCTTCAGCAAAATTTCCTTACCACCGATGGATAACAATTTTTCCTTCCATCCATTAATACGTTGGATAATTCGCTCCACAAAGTTTATAAAACAATCACTCCTATCAGCACCAACAATCGCCGGAAGACCTAGGTACTTATCAGAAATTGCCTCCGTATCAATATGTAACTCCTCACATATTTCTGCTTTGACCAGAACATTAGTATTGGGTGAGAAAAAATACTCGATTTTGGTAGACTCACTAATTGTCCAGAATTTGCACAATAGGTGTCCACTTGCTGTAGTGAGGTTGCATTGTTCATATCTGCTTCCATGAGAATTAGGGAATCATCAGCAAAAAGAAGGTGTGAAACTGACGGTGCATTCCTGCACACCCTAACCCCATCGATGCCACCAACCTCTTCTTCATACAACAATAGACTAGATAAACCTTTCGCACAGAGAAGGAACAAATAAGGTGAGAGAGGGTCACCCTGACGAAGCCCCCTCGTAGGGACAAATGTCTCTGTTTCTTCAGAATTAAACCGAACTTGGTACCTGACCATTTTAACACAGGCCATCATCAGGGCGATCCATCGCTTAACAAATCCAAGTTTCCTCATCATATTTTCCAGAAAAATCCATTCCACGCGATCATAGGCCTTATGCATATCAAGTTTTACCGCACAGTAACCAGTTTTTCCCGCCTTCTTGTTCTTTATATAATGAACGCTTTCATAAGCAACAAGGACATTGTCAGTGATAAGTCGTCCTGGAACGAAAGCACTCTGCATTGGGGCAACCACCTCAGGAAGAATTCCCTTGAGCCTAAAGGCAAGCATTTTGGAGATAATCTTGTAGAGCACATTACACAAACTAATTGGACGAAATTGCGTAACCAATTCAGGATCATCCACTTTCGGAATGAGCACTACTGTGGTGTCATTCCAGCCATCAGGTATCACACCAGTATTCACCGCCTGCAAGACTTCCGCTGTAACCTCCTGATACGTCCAAAACGTATCTATAATTTTTGATTGTTTCATGCCATTTTTATGATTTTAGTACTTGTTTATATATTAAGTTTATCATTTATTTGGACTAACCTACTAATGGTTGCAAAAGTGCACAATGTTCTTGTTTTACTCTTTGATGTGTAGAAATTATCAAGAATATAAAAGGAAACCTTGTTGGAGTCGACTTGGGACTTTTCAGAAATCTGTCTGAAAACTGTTTTCGAAGGTTGTCACGTTTGGGCCTGAAGACGACGTCAAATGAAGGTGACACAGAAGAGGAAATTGTAGAAAATTTTATTTGAATAAACCTGGACTAAAAATTCGGCCCAATCCGATCCGGATGCTCCATATATGCCCGTTTTCGTGAAGCCCAAGAGAGGTTGACGGAAATCCGATAGTCTATATAAAGAGGGAAACCCTAAGTTGTGGGAGACTCCTCCAACCACGAATTTCCAGCCACCAAAGCCACGTTTTTGCCTCCCCCATGGATCCCATCTCCATGGGGGAGGGCTCCCAATAAGCCATGAAGGAAGGGGGCTAAGGGGCGGCGTTCCCCCATGTTGCCGACGGCGGGGGAGGAGCTCCCCGCGCCACCGCCGCCGCCGCCGCCGCCTTGCGCTCCTCGCTGCCCCCTTCACCGTCTTCACCGCCATCTCCATGACCAACTCCTCCTTGTATTCAGTGGTTCATCCTCCCACAAACCTCTGTACCGTCCTATGTAAACATGGTGTTTGATGCTATAATATTTATCCTATGATCTATGACATGTTTGCGTAGTTATTTGTCTTTTGATTGCTTTGTTGAATGCATGAGGTTCATTAGAGTTGTATGTTGATATGGTACTGTCCTTTGGTGTCCATTATATTTGTGCGCGCATGGATCAACACCCTAGGGTTAGTAGTATGTGCAAAGTAAGGGGGGTAGTTCTACCGGAGTGACAGAAACTTGAGTACTCAAACCGGTTAGTTGCACGTATGGCAATAAGAGGACCATGAACTTAAGGCTATGGTTGGGGAAACCTTAATGCATTGTTAGTATTTACGGATGTTTGCTAACAATCCAATCTCATATAGTACTTGTAATCCCAAGTAGTGGAGTGCATGTATATTTAGCCTCTCCCACATAGAAAACTGCATCGAAGACAATGAGACCAATATCTTCACTAATTAATCTTGGACAAAGCCACCACAATTACCACCACTTTTCCACACTCATTTTACCGTTAGTTTATGGTTACTTAGTATATCTTATTGTTGCAGCACTAGCATTTACTTTCTTGTATTTATTATCTTGCAAAACTATCTCTCATACCCGTATTATTGCTCTAGTTTTATTTCCTAGATAATGCAAACGTTTGGTGTGCGTAGAGTTATATCAGTGGTTGATAGAACTTGAGAGAGCATTCATCCTACCTTTGGCTCCTCGTTGGGTTCGACACTCTTACTTATCAAAAAGGCTACACACGATCCCCTATACTTGTGGGATATCAAGACCTTTTCTGGCGTCGTTGCCGGGGAGCAATAGCGTGTGGGTGAATATTCTTGTGTGCATTTGTTTGTTTTATCTCTAAGTAGTTTTTACTTTCAGTTTTAAGTTGTTCTCTATCTTAGTATGGATAGAGAATGCGAATTACAAAAAAAATTAGTTGTACTTGTTATCTAAAAACGTTTTCAAAAAGAAAAGTGATTGGAAAGATGAGTAATGTTTAAGTGGGGGTCGACCTTGAACACTTGTGTTCATGCCTATGAAACCAAAACAATTCTTTCCATTAAAGTTTTTCAGTTAAAAACTTGTATATATTATGTATATTTTGTACATACTCCTCTGTACCATAAAAAATATAATGTATAGATAACTTCAAGTTTGTTTATGATGCAAGTTTGCCACTTTGCTGCCTAGAAACAGATTTCTGTGCTTCACTGTATAAAATGTTTAAAATCACCAGAACGTGATATTGATCTGAAATTTCTTGAGTGCAAAGTACTGCTTATTACCTTACTTTCATTAGTTTTGACTTTTCTGATTTGAGGTACGCAGATAGGTCTAATAATTCGATCTTTACTGACTGATTCAGTTTAGACAGATTCCTGTTCTTCACTGTAAAAAATCGTGATAAATCTCAGAATAGTATTTTGACCTGAAATTTTTTGTGCATAAACCTGATATTATGGTCTGTCTTTCATTAGTTTTGAGTTTTTCTATTTGAGCTATCTAACTATCTCGTTGAGTGTCATCTTTACAGACTGTTCAGTTTTGGCAGATTTCTATTCTGTTTATTTAATATTATACTTAGGGTTCAAAAGTTTTCTTAGTTTTTTGACGGACAACGGAAATAATAAGAAACCTAGGTATTACAGTGGCTAATGTTTAATAAATATTATGAGATTTGACAATATTTTAACATGAGTGGATTTTATTTAATGAGTACTAACCCTACTAATAAGTTTTCTGAAATTTTATTTGTTTGTAGCTAATAAGTTCTAATCAATATGGTGACATGAGATGAACAAGAAGACGCAAGAGAACAAGCTTGGGGATGTGTAGGTGCATCCCAAGAACATATTCAAGAAGATATAATCATCTAAGCTTGGGGATGCCCGAGACATCCCCCTATTCATCAACTGACATGAGGTTATCTCGTTCATACTCTGTATTACCCGTCCACATATGCCTTAACTTGTATTATAGTTATTTTTAGATGTCTTGGTTTTATCTTTGTTAGTTTTATTAGGCTCTTTATTTCATTTTTATTGCTTTACTTTCACTTATAAATTGAAAACAACAAAAATAGTTTCTTTTGTTTTGTTTCTTTGTTTGGTTCTCTATTTCGATTTCATTTGGTTTTCACTTTTGATTTTTATTTAGAGTTTTCCCTGCTGTACCTAGCATGTTTAAGTATTGCTTAGCCTCTGGTCTCTTAGTTTATCAAAAATAAAGTACCAAGTTTTATCCATTTAGCTTAGTTGATACATATGGTGCCTAGCTGAAATGCGTTAAAGAAAAGCGCTTATGGGAGACAACCCAGTTTTATTTCTGTTATTTTATTTTATTGAGTCAAGGAAGATGTCTACCTCTGTAGCAATTCCTTTGTATCTTTATTTTATTGCATTGTTGTGCCAAGTTAAGCCTCTAGTAGAAAGTTGATGCTAGATTTGGATTGCTGTGCTGAAACCGTTAAATTCGTAAGAATTCACAGAAAAATGAAAATGACCTGGGATTTTTTGTGCGTAATCCTCAGATATATATGCAACTTTCATTAGTTTTGAGTTCTCTGATTTGAGCAAGTTAAGTGCCTCGAAAAAATTCGACTTTAGGGACGGTTCTGTCTTTGACAGATTCTGCCATTTATTTTGCAATGCCTCTTTTACTATTTTGAATGGATCTTTTTGTTCCATAAAGTATCAGTGGCTGTAGCTAATGTCCAGTAGCAATTGTGTTCATACAGAATATAAGAATTTTTGATTATGCACTAACCCTCTAATGAAGTCTACTTTGAGTTTGGTGTGGAGTAAGTTTTAAAGATTCAAGAGAGAGGATGATATGATGTGATCAAGAAGATGAAAAAGCCTAAGCTTGGGGATGCCCCCGTGGGTCACCCAAGCATATTTCGAGAAGACTCAAGCGTCTAAGCTTGGGGATGCCCAAGGCATCCCTTCTTCATCAACAAACTATCAGGTCATCTCTAGTGAAACTATATTTTAATTCCGCCACATCTTATGTGTTTTACTTAAAGCATCTGTTTAATTTTATTTTTGCTTTATTATTTTCATTCTCTGAATAAAATGGATCCTACCATTTTTTTGTGGGAGAGAGACACGCTCCGCTTTTTCTTATGAATACTTCTTCACTTATATTCGTTGAGTATTCTTTTTGCTTTTAGCTCCTGTTTTTCATGCATCTCTTGTTTAGAGCTGTTAATTCTTATATGATATACTCTCTTGTTTCATTGTTAAATATTTGGAGGGTTTATGTTAAACTAAGTTGATCGTCACATCTTTTATTTATCTCCTGTTTGAAGAGGTGGTTTAAAGTTTGGTAAACTTAAAAATGATGTGTAAATGATATTATTTAGTAGTTTATGTTTTCTTATGGTTAGTTTCAACTAGCTAATAGTGTATATTATGTCATTTTGATCTTAACATGCATTGTTCTGTTCATAGAAGAGTATGACATTGTAGTATCCTCCTCTGAATAATTCAATTGAATCGACTTGGCACATGCTCACACATGTATATGACTGAAAACAAAGAGTCAATTAAGCCTTGATGATTTATTTTGCCTTAGAGTTCTTAGTATCATTTTTATGCCTCCGTTAATTTTATTTTGTCGCAAGCATGATTATGACGGTTATTGCTCTTTTGAATTGTCGCTTCCCAGTCTATTGCTAGCCTTCGCATGTACTAAGCGGTATTTCTGCTTGTGCTTCCAAATCCCTGAAAACCAAGTTATCCCAAAGAGTCCACCATATATACCTATGTATGGCATTTCAAACCATTCAAGTAAATTTACATGTGCTACCTTTAAAACCTTCAAAACACTTCTCATTTTGTGACACTGTTTTAGCTCATGAGAAAGTAGTAGTTGGGTTTGTTATCTTCCATACTAATTAATTAACCATCGACTTGCATGCTTCATCTCCTCGTCATTAATATTGCAAAGGGCTGGTTAGACCACTATAATATCAAAACATTTGAGAACGTAAAAAATAGACACTCCTCCATGGTATGTGATTGTTGGTGGGCACCCGAGGATTCGGTTAGCCATGGTTGGTGAAAGCAAAGGTTGGGAGGAGTGTCAAGTTATGAATATAAATATAAAGATGCATATTATAAATGCTTGTTTTTAAATAATTCAGAACCGCTCTCAACTTGCTTAATATGGAAGATAACAAGAACTCTATTGCCATTCGTTGACAAAACAATCACCACTCAAAAACAATTTTACCTCTGTTTTCAAAACAATGAAAAGCTCTAGCACATGTTAAATCCCTGCTTCCCTCCGCGAAGGGTCTATCTTTTACTTTATTGTTAAGTCACCATCTTTCTTTGAGCACCTTCTTCAGAGCACAGTTGTCATTTTTAGTGTAATGTGCTAGTCCCAGAATACTGTTAACTGCGGTATAATTTTGATGCTTTTATCTTTGATATCTTTATTTCTAGTCCTCTTTTGAACTCAGAGGTGCCCGGGCATTTCTGTTTTGCTGTACAAATTCAGGCAAGCGAGATACCACTCTACCATGCTTTATTATGATCATTCCAATCTTGTTGATGTTATAAATTTCATGTTATGAGCTCTTGGTTGGTTGATACATTTCATTGGGGAACATGATTGCTAAGTTTTATTATACATATATCATGCAATTGTTAAAAACCTGATCATAGCATTTACAATCAAAAATTATTTTGTTATCATTTACCTACTCGAGGACGAGCAGGAATTAAGCTTGGGGATGTTGATACGTCCAAAACATATCTATAATTTTTGATTGTTTCATGCCATTTTTATGATTTTAGTACTTGTTTATATATTAAGTTTATCATTTATTTGGACTAACCTACTAATGGTTGCAAAAGTGCACAATGTTCTTGTTTTACTATTTGATGTGTAGAAATTATCAAGAATATAAAAGGAAACCTTGTTGGAGTCGAATTGGGACTTTCCAGAAATCTGTCTGAAAACTGTTTTCGAATATTGTCACGTTTGGGCCTGAAGACGACGTCAAATGAAGGTGACACAGAAGAGGAAATTGTAGAAAATTTTATTTGAATAAACCTGGGCTAAAAATTCGGCCCAATCCGAGTCCGGATGCTCCAGATATGCCCGTTTTCGTGGAGCCCAAGAGGGGTTGACGGAAATCCGAGAGTCTATATAAAGAGGGAAACCCTAGGTCGTGGGAGACTCCTCCAACCACGAATTTCCAGCCACCAAAGCAACGTTTTTGCCTCCCCCATGGACCCCATGGATCCCATCTCCATGGGGGAGGGCTCCCAAGAAGCCATGAAGGAAGGGGGCTAAGGGGCGGCGTTCCCCCATGTTGCCGGCGGCGGGGGAGGAGCTCCCCGCGACACCGCCGGCGCCGCCGCCGCCCTGCGCTCCTCGCTGCCCCCTTCACCGTCTTCACCGCTATCTCCATCACCAACTCCTCCTTTTATTCAGTGGTTCATCCTCCCACAAATCTCTGTACCGTCCTATGTAAACATGGTGTTTGATGCTATAATATTTATCCTATGATCTATGACATGTTTGCGTAGTTATTTGTCTTTTGATTGCTTTGTTGAATGCATGAGGTTCATTAGAGTTGTATGTTGATATGGTACTGTCCTTTGGTGTCCATTATATTTGTGCGCGCATGGATCAACACCCTAGGGTTAGTAGTATGTGCAAAGTAAGGGGGGTAGTTATGCCGGAGTGACAGAAACCTGAGTACTCAAACCGGTTAGTTGCACGTATGGCAATAAGAGGACCATGAACTTAAGCCTATGGTTGGGGAAACCTTAATGCATTGTTAGTATTTACGGATGTTTGCTAACAATCCAATCATATAGTACTTGTAATTCCAAGTAGTGGAGTGCATGTATATTTAGCCTCTCCCACATAGAAAACTGCATCGAAGACAATGAAACCAATATCTTCACTAATTAATCTTGGACAAAGCCACCACAATTACCACCACTTTTCCACACTCATGGTACCGTTAGTTTATGGTTACTTAGTATATCTTATTGCTGCAGCACTAACATTTACTTTTTTGTATTTATTATCTTGCAAAACTATCTCTAATACCCGTATTATTGCTCTAGTTTTATTTCCTAGATAATGCAAACGTTTGGTGTGCGTAGAGTTGTATCAGTGGTTGATAGAATTTGAGAGAACATTCATCCTACCTTTAGCTACTCGTTGGGTTCGACACTCTTACTTATCGAAAAGGTTACACACGATCCCCTATACTTGTGGGATATCACCTCCTCTCCACAAATACCCCAGAATTTTTTATAAAACACCGCATGTAGCCCATCCGGTCCCGGGGCTTTGAAATCTCCAATGCTAAAGCAAGCGTTCTTAACCTCCTCAGCCGTGGATGGTTTAAGAAGCTTTTCATTCATATCTGATGTGACCTTTATATGTATTTTCTCAAGTAAATTTGGTTCTGTACCTTGAACTTCAGAAACAAACAGATTAGAGAAATAATTGAAAATTATTGGTTTAATATGAGCCGTACCTTCCGCCCAATCTCCATTAGAATCCCGCAACCTTTTAATAAAGTTTTTTTTACGACGAGTCGAAGCGAAGTTGTGGAAGATGTGTTTTCCTTAGAAAACTGAAGGTGTTTGTTAGTCGTCTTTAGTCGTCTTTGTAATAAAGGAAATGTGTTTTCCTTAGAAAACTGAAGGTAACTGAAGGTGTTGCTTGCATATCTATTATGTGGCCCTAGCCGTAAGCAAGATATACAATGCATAGCAATATACTCCCCTTGCATATGGGCGATATGTTTGATCGTGGCCTTGCATATCACACTGAATTAGTAAAAGCTGAGAAACAAATCAAGCAAAAATTGTGTATTTGGTGTGAAACTCCATGGATCTTCATAGAGCAGTTAAGCATTACATACTAGTACTATAAGAGTTAGGTTACGATGGTTGAATCGTGTTATGCACTTATGCTGAACTTGATGTACAATCGGAAATAAAAATTGCAGATTTTCCGCCGTCTAACATATTCTGCTCCCTTGCAAGATAGTCATCGTGTTTTTGGTTGTTACGTGCTTAACTGATCAATTATTCATACACGCAAACGAAATAAAGCATCGTTTTTCTTCATTACGTGAAACAGAGCGCTCCTGCAGTCTTAGTCGAAAAGGTAGGCAGCTAGAGCAGGAACAATAATATAGCCATCAAAACTAAATAGCAGTACAATAAGCTGGCTATTAGTAGGCTTTATTAAAGATTAAAATATTTCTGTACTTGGAATCTAGTGCTTGCATGCAAGACACACCCGGCTTGCAATCAATACATGCAGCCGGCTGTTGCCACCCCTCCTAGCTGCATGCGGGCTACAACGTTTTGGGTTTTGTGCTGCAGCGAGCGACTGGTGAAGCGCCCGCTTCCTTCTCTCACTTACTTTCTCTCTGCTCCACGTAGGATGTATATGACGTGTACCTGCTTATAGCCAGCTGACTAGGACTTATTGTACCTGCTCAATAGACCAGGCCGGCCGTCAGCGTCAGGCTGCACGAAATTCAGAGGAGTGGAGTAAGTGCTGCATGTCTTGCCTGAAGCCTAAATTGATGGCACCAACTGTTGGAGAGATGCACCGAAAAGATGGATGGGCAGCTTCAGCTTGCCTTTAATGGTGCTACGAAATGAACTACTCCTCACAACCAAAAGCTCACGCATCCTGATCGATCTGCATTATGAGCCGTGAAATCCTTCGCTTCATCGGGTGATAATGTTTTTGCTTTGGCGTGCCCGCGTGTGTATGTTACGGAAACTTACAGTAACCTTTCAGGAAACACTTCTACCTTCTTGGATTCGACTATGATACACCTTTGTTGGATCGTAAGTAACACGTTTGCCATGGTATGCCCTACCATCAGTTGCAACTAATGTGAGTATTTGCTCAAATGTATGCGCTTAGCGATCGATTGCGAACGCTAAACCAAATTTGGCAACAGAACGTTTAATTTAGAGCAAATTAAGGTGTCATAATCAACTGATGAACAATATATGCATGCATGAGGAGACGCGACACCGACCACGATTCATGGGAATGATATCGACTTTGAGACAGACAATTAATCAAACGATATGGCTAAGCTAATCCATGTATGGTACTTGCTTGCTAAAGTGCGTATTTTTTTTAAATATCTAGCAAATCAAGATATATACAAAATGAAAGCGACTAATTAATCATGTAATTGATTTGGTCTTCCGTTCATACAATATGTATGTGCTGTCAGTGATGCCGACCCTTAACCGCATCTAGTTAGTGTTTGCATTATTAAGAAAAGATGGGCTCCAATCATTGGGCATGACTGGGCCCTGAACTAACACAGGTATTTGAATAGTACTCACAGGTCAGGAAATTATCACACTAATGGCTCGCAGGTTTACCAACATCCTACTTTCTTTCAGTTTCTTCATCTCAAGGAAATATGATTACGGTTGAGCAATGGGCATATACTTTTGAATTCACTTTTTTTGCATGGCTCTGTTCCTCCATCACCATCATGCTACATGCTATGGGAGTATAGGACTGTGTACCGCTTTGAAGGACTAATCGGCGCTTGGAATACCATGAAACAATTAAGACGTGTTATTCGCCAAAAATTCAGACATGTTGTGTGATTTAAGACTAAAGTTCGTGGAAGAGTTGTTAAAATTAGATGGGATAAAAGGTATGGCAACAAAATACTTGGGTGACGGAGAAACTGCAGAAGCAAAGAGGACAGGACAGTCTCCTATTTATCGCCATCTTTCACTAAGAAAACAATCGGGGTTTTCCTTAATGAAGCACAGAAAGTGACTAGGACAACTATCTTCACAACAAGCAATTAAACTCCTACAAAACCATCCAATCATATCCGGGACACATACTCACATCTAAAAGGGACACAAAGACACACTGAGCGTAAGGGCGTTGTTCATCGACAACCGGTGCATGTCTGCACACAAAAAGACCATGAACAAGCTTGACATATGGATTACCGCAATAGGCATCCACCACCAGAATGAGAATTGGGTTGATGGTAGCATATTGACCGCATGTCAGCCCGAACTTGGCACTAGCACTCAGGATTTTTGATATAGTATAAACCCATCCGCGTGAAAATTCCCGAAAACTGTCCCCGACGGGAATCCAGACCATTGGGCCACTGCCTCGTCTTCCAATAGTAAACCAAAGTAGAAAACTCCAAGAACATATTATCTCTCCATATGGGACACCACATATATGCAAGGCTCTAATATCACCAGCCTACTGCTACCGCCACCACCATTTCACACCATGAAAAAATGATAAACGCAGAAGAACCAAAAAAAATCACACCATAAACAAGAGGGGGGACGATCTGAACCTAGGGGGGTCTACCCCGATTTTCAAAAATGCATTTTAAACATGATATAAAATTTCTAAAAAAATCGAAGCACAATTTTATGTGTAAATCTCCACAAATATACGCGTGGCTCTAAATTTTGAGAAAATATCTTTTTCGTCTCCGCAGAAAAGACAAATTTTTGTTTTAGAAAACACTTTTATTAGACATAGTTTTGTTGTTTCTATACTGAACAAATAAAAAGTCATTTTCCACGAATTTTTCTACGCACACATCGAACGCATAATTTTATTTTTCAAATTTGTTGACATTTAGATTTTTTTAAACGGGCCAGATGCCCCTGTTTTCAGATATCTATTTTCCCTATACACAAATATAAAACACTACATGCCTCGTTAGTTGGGATCCTGAGGCACATCGAACAAGTTTAGTTGCCCCGATGTTTTTGGTTTCATGGTTGCTCACCATTTTTTTTATTTCCCAACTGGGATTAGAAATATACGAATCAAAGCAGAACTACCATTGCATGTGCCATTTAACATCTCTTTCCACTGTATATCTAAACATTCAAACAAAAGTATGTCTTTAGAATCCTGGTTTATGAAAAATTATATATAAATTTATGTTTTGGCATTTCATCATATCTCACTAGAAATGATGTTTCATCAGTTTTCATAACATTTTCATATAGTTAACGAGACCATTTATGATTTTGCATATAGAATGATTATGTGTATAATATTCAAAAAAATGTGTGATTATTGTTCCCTTCGATCATAAATTGATACAACCTAACATTTATGTCATGACAAACGTTCATTTATTTCAAATTTATGTATTTCATAAAAAGGTTTAGTAACTAAAATAATAACAGTGGACTTACTAGGGTTCGTTTTTTATTTTTTGGAAAATATCAAAGAATAATATTGGGAGAGAAAAGTATTGCTGCTAACAAGGTTCTAAGTATCTATCTATCGATGCCTTAGTGCTCCATAATATATTATTTTAGCCTAACGCTGAACTATGTTCAATGTACCGCTTTAACAATGGCTAACGCTATAGCTTCATGCTATTTGTTTGTTGAGAAACACAGTACAAACGCAGACGTTCACAACACGCGCGCACTCACCCATATGAACGCACACACGCACAGCCTACCCCTATGAGCACCTCATAAATACTGAGCCGGCGGATCGAGTATTGAGAATGACGAAGTCACACCACGGGCGCCTCGCTGTCGACGGAAACGTCGCCTCCCACTGAAACAATATTCCGCCTAAATGCAACACACAGACGTCAAACCTGGGGTTTGAACTCTGGTGGGCTGAGGGTACAACCACCCTGCTAGCCATCCAACCACAGATTGGTTTGCGCTTAGCATGAAGAAATCTAAGCTTCATGCTATTTTACTTAGATTACATCTAAAGGGTTCTATAGTATCTACTCCGGTACATTTGATGTCTACTATACGATTATCTTCTTATAAATTATGTTGGGCCTCCAAGTGCATAGGTTTATAGGACAACAACAAAAATTTCACTTAAGTTGATGACCAAAGGTTTATCAAACACGAGAAGGTGTAGGTTAAATGTACGCTCTCAGACAATCTTGCAGTTAAGATACAAGAAGTCGTATATGTGCACTAGTTCATTGAAGAGATGATAAAATACTAATACTAACGGTGTCAGAAAAGAGCTTCACGACCGGGGTGTGCGTATTGTTTACCTCCCCAGTAACGATGTTAAAAGGTGGTTTTTGTAATTTAAAATACAAATGTTAGCAAGTTAACAAGTACCAAAATGACTACATACAATATTTTAATGCTAGAAAACAAGGCATATGGATCATACCAGAGCTAGTGACTACTCTCAACATCATTATCATAATTAAACACATGATAAACCCTCCAAAAGCATGCATGGTATTAGACAAACGTAGTCTACAAAATCACACCTTAAAGTCCATCATTCTAAATTCTAATACATGGACACCCCACGGTGTCACTATGAGCATCCCAAGTCATACTAACAAACACGACAAACACCTCGTAAATAATGTTTTTCTACTATACACGGTACCCACGCTGTCACCATGGTATGATTGAAATTATACTAAATACAAGCATCAAGAAAGCTCATGCTTCCTTTATTCAATCAGACGAAGAAGAACAATTTCATGATCAATATCTATCTAATTTATTATCCACAGAGTCTCCAATGTCACCACAAGACTCAAAAAAATATACTAGACATCAAGTGAGCAATATTATATCCAATACATAAAAGGAATAGAGGGGAAAACATCATATGCTTCAACTATATTAACAAATCTCACGATCATAATCAAGATCACATCATGGGAGAGATATATAACCACATACCTACATGCACAAGCCCTCAGCCCCAAGGGTGGACTACTCCCGCGTCACCATTAGGAGTATCAAGGTTGATGAAGATGGCTCCGAGGTGAACCTCGTCCCGACGTGGTACCGGAACAAGATCTTCCGATCCCAAAACCCTAGTTCGGGAGATGACGGAAAAATCCTCCCGGGGGGTCGTCTAATTAGGCCACAATTGATTTGTAGGAGAAGACCTGTCGGGATGTAGTAAACAAGGCGACATCAAGGGCTAGTCTCATGACCTCCCTGTAGCCCGTGTGGGCCCCTCGCGTTTCCTTTTTCGGTCTTCTTTTGTTTGATAAAATATCCTCATAAATTGGCATACCTTTCCGACGATATTTCTTCAACAAATTTTCTGAAATACAAGATCAACAAAAAATAGAAACTGGCAGTTGGCATCATGTTAATATGCTAGAACAAGAAAATGCCACAAAATGATATCAAATCATAGTAGAAACATGATAGCAATGATATAAAAATAGCTTGAAATATAAAAATAATAATATTTTGGACGTATCAACATCCTCATAAAATATGATAATTTTTAAATATACTTTAACGGAAGGAAAAATTACACCATTTGTATGATTAAGATACTAGATAACATATCAAAAAATATCCATATGTTTGAGATACTCCAACATTCGTATCTATCTATATTTCTTATAAAGTAAAACCCCAGCAACCGCAATTAATGTTTCTATCTGAATGCACATCACTTACTTTTTTACGAAACCAATTTTCCACGTCATCCAACTAAAATTCATTACTTATTGTCTATCTCTATATGCGCGTATCCACATCATATTATCATTTAACCATTAAATTCTCCATGTCATCTTTTTTTTTTGCCATTTGAACGATAAGATCACACCATACCGCTATGTAATTACACTACTAAATGATGTGCTAGGGGAACACCGGAGTTAGTTTCTCCAATCAATTGAAATTTTTACTTGCATATTTTCTATGTTCTAATTTCATAGGTATTTATATAATGAAAATTGTTTTAAGCTTTTTGATTCCAACACGTATCAATTTTTTTGTTAGTCTTTACTTGAATTATATGAGTTACCTTGTATTTGTTTTTCTAACGGTAAGATGCCATTCGAAATAGCTTTCACGATAGCTAGTGGTAGCTCTTTCAATACTTAAATTTTCTCTAGAAAGAATTGACTTGAATACATAGGCCATCCAAACATTAGCATTTTGGGATATACGGGGTAAGACCAATGTGCTTGCTATCCCAGACCCGAATATCTACATCAACAACAAGAAAAGGAAAGATTTTTTTTTGTGTAAAAGAAGGAAAAGTTATGAAGGAAAAAATGCCAGTCGGCCTAAATGGGTCAGCCCATGTGAGTCTAGTGGACGTACGCGGGGGTTTTCGCACTTTTCGCTAGTCTCCGCAACGGGCGGAGAATAGGGTTTCCTCTCGTCTCTTCATCGTCCGGTCAACTAGCTGGGCTCCGGGCAACCTGGGCCATGGCCCGGGTCGCAGCAAAATTTCCTTCTTACCATGTAGGGAAAAAAAATCCGGCCCGGGGGCAGCCCAGGCCTAGCCCAGGTCTCCCGCTCGCCAGATACAGAGACTCGTTCTCGCTCGCTCTCCAGGGACAGAATCCAGCGACGGGGACGAACCCAGAAAACCGCGCCGCCACGCGATCCGTCGCCCAGCTCCGCCCCGGCGCCCCTTGCCGGCCGCCGCCGACGCCGGAAGGCCGGCTTGCTGCGCTCGTGCCCCGCATCAGGACCGCCCCGCATCTCCTCTCCTCCAGGTCGAGGCTGCCCTACATCTCTCCTTCTCCACTGAGCAGGATTCTAGGGTTCGTCCTCGCGGCGCTCCTCTCCATCGATTTCTCCTCCACTGATTGGCTCGGTTCTTCTAGGTAATTTCTCTTATAACATGTTTCTTGTCTTTTTGATTCATCTTCTTGAACCACTGGTGAGGCCATGGGAGGCTCGGCTGAAGTAAACAATTGATTCCGTACCATTTTGTGTATAGTTGTACTTCTTTCTTTACATTTTTTCATCTTGTATGTACTTTCTTTGGACCATTAAAAATCGTAGTTGAAAACATAAATTCACAATCATACCAAATTTTTATGTCATTGTTAGAGTTTTTTTTGGAAGTTATCTGTAGCCAAGAATTTGGCCCGGGTCTTCCCCAAATCCTGGCTCCGCCACTTACTTCACCCCTGTTTGTTCCCTTTCTCTAGGGTTTCCCCCCGCACCGAGTCCCAGCTCCGGCGACTGGCGGCGGCGAGAAGGAAAAAATGGGGGATGAGACGGCGGTGGTGCATTCGGTGAGCGACCTCCCCGTCCAGGACCCTCCCGGGGAGGAGTTCTCCGCTGCCGACCTCAGGTGGTCCAAGTACGCGATCTCCGAGCACCACTGCGACGACGTCGCGCTCATCCCCTACGACCGGCTGGATGCCTTCATCGGCGGCGAGTGCAACAGTCCCGAGTACCCAACGAGGTTCCACATCGAGCGCACCCGCAGGCGCGAGAGGGGCGCCCTCCAGGAGGTCAGGAGCGATGACCACCTCCTCTACAGACTGTACGTGTCTCCCTCCTGCCGTCTCCCCTGCTTGCCCCTGCTTTGGTCGCCATGTTCTTGGGAAAGGCCTATGCTCACCATGTTTAATTCTCGGGTTACCATAAGTCCTTGTTACTAATTAGCGTGTCCTGTTATATAAAATAAATTCAGGTATTGGTGCTCGTTTGGTCCTGAGAATTACGGGGAGGAATGGGAGATCTTGCCTAGCAGAAAGTACAGGATTAACACAAGAAACCGGGCAGCTCGGCCGCAGTCGATGCGAGGCTGCACCTGCCATTTCGCGATCAAGCGGTTGTACGCCCGACCTTCGGTGGTGCTCATTATCTACCATGAGAGGCGCCATATCAACAAGTCCGGTTTTGTATGCCATGGACCCCTGGACCGGGATGCCATCGGGCCTGGTGCCAGCAAAGTGCCATATGTTGGGAGCGAGATTCAGCAGCAGACCATGTCGTTGATCTATCTCGGTATCCCCGAGGAGAACATCCTTCAGACACATATAGAAGGGATACACCGCTACTGTGGCCCCGATGCAAAGGTCGATAGCCTCGCTTCGCAGTATGTCCACAAGCTTGGGATGATCATCAAGAGGTCAACACATGAGTTGGATCTGGATGACCAAGCTAGCATCAGGATGTGGGTAGAAAGGAATAAGAAGTCTGTGTTTTTCCATCAGGACTCGACCGAGACAGATGCATTCGTACTAGGGATACAGACAGAGTGGCAACTGCAACAGATGATCCGCTTTGGTCACCAGAGTATTTTGGCCTCTCATTCCTCATTTGGTGTAAGCAAGCTGAAGGTATCTAACTACAGGCAAAGCTTATAGTTGTGTGGTTATACTTTTAAGCAACATTTTATAGTAATGTCTAGTTATATCTGTGGAGTCTAGTTTCACCAATTGTTTGAAATTTTACTCTTTCCTGCAGTACCCATTGCACACCGTTCTTGCGTTTGATTCAAGACAACATGTTGTGCCTGTTGCATGGGTTATAACCCGATCAGTTACCAAGCAGGACACTTTGAGATGGATGAAAACACTCGCTAGTAGAATACATTCTGTTGATTCCACCTGGAGAATTGGCGGATTTATTGTTGATGACCCAACCACAGAGCTGGAGCCAATCAGGTATAGCATAGATTTTGACACGTGATCTAACTGTGAAAGTATTTAGTTTTGATAGTGTATAGTTAATTGCCATTCATGAAATGTGTCATTATTTGCAGGAATGTATTCTCCTGCCCGATTTTGTTTTCTTTATGGCACATAAGGAGAACCTGGCTTAAAAATATAATTAAGAAATGCAGCAACATTGAGGTGCAACGAGAAATTTTTACACAACTAGGAAAATTTGTGTATAGTATCTGGAGTGTTAAAAATCCCATGGATTCCCTGGAGCAATTGTTTCAAGACTTTGTTGACCAAACCACATTCATACAGTATTTCAAGTCATTTTGGGTTCCCAAATTGGGTAAGAATCTGAGGTTTTAGATTTGAAATGTATACTGAATTGCAAATGCTCGTGTAGATGCTAACACTTGTTTCTTTTATGCCATTTCCCCATCTAGAGATGTGGATTGATACAATCAGAAATTTGCCGCTAGCAAGTCAGGAGTCCTGTGGTGCAATTGAGGGTTACCATCTAAAGCTCAAGCTTAAAGCATACGATGATTCACAACTTGACGCTTTCCAACGTGTGGACTGGTTGGTGCACAAGCTCACAACAGAGCTGCATTCAGGCTACTGGCTCAACCTATATGCAGATGAGAGCGGTTCATTTCCTCAGGCGAAAGCAGAGTACATTTCATCCACTTCATGGCAAAGGGCGACACAGATACCTGATAAGGATGTTTTCTTTGATGACAACGAACCTCTTTCAGCCAAGGTGGCAAGCCAGAAAGATGCTAGTGAAAAGCGGACTGTATGGAATGCTGGATCTGAATTCTCTATGTGCAGTTGTTCGTGGTCAATGCAGGGTAACCTATGTAAGCATGTCGTAAAGGTTAACATGATGTATGCACCACGCAAGGATTTCCAGCCCTCGCTATCATATCAATCGTTTCAGCGCATCCTACTTGATCTGTGGCGAAAACCACTGGACGATTCATTATCACTGGATCTGTCGGTAGCATGGGTTATGCAAATGCAGGAGAGGATTCAAAGAGTGGCTGAGCTTGCTACATCTGATGGTATTTCCCAAGTTGCAAGCAAATTACCAATTCAGTGGACGAACAAGAGAGGGAGAAGAACAGCTGCTAGGCGAATGAGCCCCATACGTGTTCTTCCTCATTCCAACGGCAGCGTGCAAAGAGATTTGACTCCAAAGAAGAAAACAAAGAGGAAAAGGCTGTCTACCTTTCGAAGGTCGTCTACCTTTCCAGGCTAACTACTGTTTGTTATTGGTCAGAGAATTAGTTTTCTCTCACTGTAGTTAGAGAGCTAACTGTTTTTGTTTTTCATTTCTTCTCCGGTTACGTTTGGCTGAGAAAACACATTTTAGCTAGTTGTAATCAGATTGATTTAGGCCTTCGATCATCTCACCTTCTGGGACCATCCTTGGGATGATTACATGGATAGAATTATTCAGGCAGTACTAGTTCAGTACAAGCAATGTCTTATTTGCATTGTACAAGTTGCCTTGAACTGTATCACTTCTTTGCTGCACCTGCTGTTCTGTAGCTATGTTTGAAGCATTGTGGAGCCATTACTGTGCCTCAGTTCTTTAGCTAGGCCATTTTTCTGGGCAAGTGGAATATCAGAACCTTAAAGCTTATGTGGTAGGCATTCTAGTTAACAGATATTTTTGGTCTTGTTATTCTCATTCAAGATGTTACATGTCGTTCCTGTTACTTTTCAGCATTCAGTACCTTTCGGATAGGACATGTTTCGTGGCCCATTTATTTTTATATTCTATCTTAAAGTGTACATAATGCCTGATGTTAGTTTGTGATACTTGAACCGCTTTCAAGACCATTGGACTTGTGATTGCTTTTGAGGGAAGTTGCGGAGCTTAGTTATTTGAGATATATGATTACCTCTAACAGAGAAAGCATGGAACTTGTATGATTCATTCATTGTTATCATGTATCGTGCATCTCAACCAGAGGTAGCTCATAGCATATTCCTTCTCTGCTCTCAGCAGACTACAAAGACCATATATCTTATCGATAGATCTGTCTATATTTTGCAATCAGTAAAGTTTTAAAAAGCGCAATGCTTTCTTGTTACCCTTCCTTTTCCTGATGCAGCGCATCTATTGCCGTTGATTAGTTGTTATGGTATTCTTGTGTGAAGAGTCAGCAGCTTATTTGTTAGTAGCATTTTCTTAGCCTGGTATCATAAAACTAGGGTCATATGTACCTACTCCGTATATAGTACAGTTCAAATCCAGTTCATGAATGACAGGGAGTCTGATTTTGTTTGTTTCGTCACCAGCAGATGTACATGAATGAGTCTCATGTCTTCCTGGAAAGGCCGATACATGTGTTGGACTACACCCTTCTAAATCCTGCCAGTTCCAACACATTTTTTTTCCTATGCTACAAATATTGATCTATTTACAAGTAAACCGTGGCATGCCTGTTGGTTTTGAATTTTTGATTCATACAAATGTGATTTGATGTTTGTAGGGAAGCTGAAGTTACATTGATGGCATATTGAACTCTTCATGTTTTTTCACATTCAGACCATGTGCTATTGGCAGATTTTATCAATGAAAATGATATACAAAGAACAAGTAAAATAGCTTTATTGTACTACTCAAATGCGTGTTTACTAGGATACTTTTTGTTCCAGTTGAGCGTAGACACAGCAAAACATTATGCTGTTTTTATCGTGCGTGCGAGGCGGACCAGAGTATGCTTGAGCGCAGCTACTATAGGCTCAGTTGGGACTCAAACCCGGACCGGTTGGTTCCTCACTAGGAGTCTCAGCCACCAGCGCCTGGTTCTCATGTAGTAGGTCAGCATGTCAGAGCGAGGACGTTTTGTGTTAAAGAAGTTGGTGAAGGGCGGATGTATACTCCATTGCCAACATAAATATTTAACACAAAGACGAAAACGATCTGTATATTTTAACTAAACGAGGAGGCATATTTCTATTTAATCTTAGTTTATGAAAACATTTTACCCACCACAACAACCAAAATGTAGTTTCTCGGTGGTGGCGTGGCTCAAACATCATACCAAAGATTATTTCTATCACTGCCGTCAAGGCAAACATCATGTACAGCTCCATCTCTTGAAGAATTTGTGATCGTTTGTGTTCCCCTTATTATAATGTCTATTACTCCCTCCGATCCGTTTTGATTGACGCGAGCTGTTCACAGTTTTGTACGCGCCCCGGTCATATCCGCGTCAATCATTCACGACCAGAGGGAGTATTACTTACTATAATTCATATCTAGTCTGTGAGTATCTCGACTAGACTAGATATATCTACTACGACAATTAATATAGATCAGAGTAATGAAGAAATCAAGAAAGGCGGAATCAACAAAACTGAAGATTCAAAGCTAAGACACTAAAGCAAAATTCTTGAGAATAGAACCTGTCACAACAAGTGAATCTACGGGCAGGAGAAGAGAAGGTCTTTCGAAAAGGAGCATCTAAAGTACAAGCTACACCATCCAGGCACTGCTTTTTATTCTTCACGAGCAACGACTCTGTTTCTCTTCGGTCCAAAACCAGCAAACCACGACTTCCTATATCTCACATTCTCCACCGGCCGAGGCTTTGATGGGAACACATGAACTGCGCAGAAAACATACTCGGGACTCAGTAGTCACGTACTTTGAGGACCCGTTTAGTCTGTGTTAAACGGCAGGATTGGTTTTTGTGGCGTTTAATAGCAAGTATAATAAAGCTTAGGCCTTTAGAATTTTTTAGAATTGCAGGTGCAAAACAGAGAATTATAAAACAGAGAAAAACTACATGAATGGTCATTGGATAATATACAGGAAAAGCATAAAAAAGTGACTCGATCCTATGCGAACGAGTGTAAAAAAGAGGTTAGAGTGAATGTTAAAATTCTTATGAAATTGAGGTGTAGGAATGCAATACATAAGAATTTTGGAGGTGTCATTCCTTTAATTCAAATGGATTTTATTTTAGAAAAATCCCTATGGATTGGAATACTCCAATATTCTTATGAAAATCTTTCAATCTAAAAAGGACTTAGTCAGCAGGCTATAAACACATCCATATTTAAAGGAGAAAGAGAGAACAAAGCAAGCGCTTCGTGTGTCGTCGGCTCCAACGCCAAAAACCAACATGCTATAGCTTGCATGCAGCCTAATGCAAGTGGGAGAGCTAGCTGCAGGCATTGATCGTAAATTAGATGAGTCTTACATGCAAGCACAAAACTAGAAACATTAAATATTTAAATATTCTACACAGCCCACCTAATAACTAGCTTATTGTACACATACATTTTTTCATAGACTGTAGTTGACATGGCATGAGCCTAGATCCGGCAGCCGGCTATATTATTACACATGCTCTAACCGACTTGGTTACGGTACCTTTGACCAAAACCCACAACTTTAAAACCGTCGTAACGAAATCGTTAGCTAGGTGCCTAGGTTGGAAAACCCTTGTCTCGCGAGGCGGGCCGCCGCTCTGAGAAGAACCGGCGCACGCACCAAAGCTTGGTCCATATGCACTTTGTCAGGTCGTCCGCTCACCGTAGGGTGTGTTCACTTCCGCAACGAAGTGGAATGGAATGGAACGGTTCCGCATTTGGAGCCTGTTTTTGTGTTCGGTTGTAGAATGGAATGGAATTGAGTGGTTTCTCAGAATGGAATATTCCCCCTAGATCCGGAATGGAGTGGTTCCTCCGATTCAGCCGGACGAGGTGGAACGGCCGGCTAATCATCCAGTTTAGGATTAAGTTTAACAAAAATTAATCAAGTTTAGCAATAATTAATCAAGATTAGGAATATTTAATCATGATTAGAAATAATTAATCAAGTTTAGAAATAATTAATCAAATTTTGTAATGATTCCATTCTCACCCATTCCATTCTCATCCAATTCCAAAACTAAACACGGAATGGAACCGTTCCGTCGGAACGGTTCCACTCTGATGGAATGGAACCGTTCCAAAACTGAACACACCCAATGTCAACAAAAGAACCGTTTTGTTAACTCTTAACTATATCTCATCCTTAGTGGTTGGAGTCTCATGATTTTTGCTGATATGATAGATGCACATGGTTTGTAACTCGGTGTAACTAGATGATGTTTAGTTAATTCTTAGTCAATTTATTAATCGTTAGATTTACTTACATCATGAGTCGTGTTGAACCAACAATAACAAATGTATTAGAACAATTCCCAAAATAAAGGCTTCAATAAATTATTTCGGATTTGTTAAGTCACAAACGACATTGTTTTCAGTTTCATTCACTTTTCTTAGAAATCTGCAATCAAAATTTAGGAAAGAACATAGTTAGCGTTTGCATTTTTGTTTAAACTATAGTTGTTGTACTTGTACAAGTTGATTGAGATTTATGAAAGAAAAATCAGTTCTCGAGTGATCCATATGACACATAATTTTCTTTTTTTTACATGCGATCCCTCATGGATCAAATTTTATTATCATGGATAACGAAATACAAAGTCAGGATAGCATTCTGATGCAAAGTGATGTCTACGCACGCTTCTATTCTCGTAGACAGTGTTGGGCCTACAAGAGCAGAGGTTTGTACAACAGCAGCAAGTTTTCCTTAAGTGAATCACCCAAGGTATATCGAATTCAGGGAGATAGAGGTCAAAGATATCCCTCTCAAGCAACCCTGCAATTAAGATATAAGAAGTCTCTTGTGTCCCCAACACACCCAATACACTTGTCAGATGTATAGGTGCACTAGTTCGGCGAAGAGACAGTGAAATACAAGTAATATGGATGATTATAAGTAGTAATTGCAATCTGAAATAAAAATGGCAGCAAACAAACATGTAGCAGACCTTGTTGTAAACGGTGTTTTGATGCTTGGGAACGAGGCCTAGGGATCATACTTTCACTAGTGGACATTCTCAACAATGACATCAAAGCTGAATAATAAATACTACTCCCAAACACTCTCATGTTGGATGATAAACACCATTCATTGCGTAGGGCTATAAAAGCACACCCCAAAGTCTGAGTAAACAAACACCACAACGTCATAAAGGAATCACACACGGTGCGCATACTGTCACCTTCACAACCGTGAATAACCCCGGAGTTCATATTAAAATAACCTCTAGAGTGCATAATAGATAAAGAGTAACATCACATATTCAACTAGATTACAAAGCTCATGATCACATAAAGATCACACCATGGGAGAGAGATATAAACCACATAGCTACCGGAAGAGCCCGCAGCCTCGGGGGAGAACTACTCACTCCTCATCGTAGGAGTCAGCAACGGCGATGGAGATGGCATTGGAGTTGATGGAGATGGCTCCGGGGGCAATTCCCCGTCCCGGCAGGGTGCCGAAACAGAAACTTCTGTTCCCCGAATTAGGGTTTTTGGTGGCGGCGGCGCAGCGGAACTCTTCTCTGGAAAAGGACTCCGTCTTAGGTGTTGTATTGTCGGGGGCTATAAGTAGGCGAAAGGGCGAAGGCAGTGGAGGCTCGAGGGCCCCACACCCCGTGCTCGCGCGGCCGGGGGGGCCCGCGCCGGGAGGGGGTGTGGGCCCCTCGGGGTCCTCCTCCGTGTCCTCTTCGGTGTCCTGGAACCTCCTGGGAAAAATAAGCACTTTGACGTTTCGTTTGTCCAATTCCGAGAATATTTCCTTAACAACTTTTCCGAAACAAAAAACAGCAGAAAACAGGGAACTGGCACTGTGGCATCTTGTTAATAGGTTAGTTCCAGAAAATGCATAAAACAATACAAAATGTGTATAAAACATGTAGGCAATTGGTATAATATAAGCATGGAACATAAGAAATTATAGATACGTTTGTGACGTATCAAGCATCCCCAAGCTTAGTTCTACTTGTTCTCGAGTAGGTAAAGCGTTAACAAATAATTTCTGGAGTGACATGCTTTCACACAATCTTGATCAAATAATAATGTAATGCATGTAAGTTGAGATCAAATAAATAAAAGCTGTAGTTTATATTGATATCAAATGAGTAATGAATAAACAAGTAGGCATAACAAAGCAAAACTTTCAATGAATCAGTAATAGAGAACAATCAACCGTGCAAAGTAGATATTAAAGATGATTTAAGCTTCAAGCACAACAATATAATCATCTAATGAATCAAACAATCATGACAACTTTGTGAAAGGATCAAGTCAAGTAATAGCAATATGCACATAGAAGATCATTTCTCTATTTGTTCACACAAAAACAAGCAAGTGTTCAGCGTTGTTTCCTGGCACCAGTATGTTGTGGCTAAAAGAATAATAATGGGGGTTTGAAAGGCCAACGGAAAAAAGTCTCACACAGCTGAAAGTGATCATTAGACAAGAGGAAGTCTTATAATCGAAGCTATGCAAGGAGTAGTGATTGCCACACAACGGATGCACATAGAGCTATAAGTGTATGAAATCTCTCGAATGGAACTAGTGGGGGTGCATCTAACTTGCTTGCTCTAGGTTAAAACATAGAGCACTTTTGAGGAGGCTCATCATTGGAATATACAAGCCAAGTTCTATAGTGTAAAGTTCCCCACATAGTTATGCAAGTAAAACATGAAAACTCTCACATATGGAGTAAAGGTGCTAAACATGAGCACAAATGATGACTATGAATAATATGGGTGCTATAACATGATCACAAGTGTGAATAAAGAGCAGTAAGGTTGCCCCCTTTTTTTATTCTTTTTTTCTCTTTTCTATTTTTTTGTATTTTTTTGTATTTTTCTGTTTCTCTTTTTGATGGCCTCCATGGCTCTTTTCACTTTTAGGGTCAAACATCCTAATATGATAATATGACAACACACTTTTGGTACAAATATCTCATGATGAATAAAACATGGTGTATGAAAACGGTGCCTCTGCCAGTGTAGCAGAATATGCAATGATCTAGCGTAACATGGGTAAAACCACACATCAGCTATATAGAATCATGCAAAGCAATATATAAATGATAAATTACAACAAGTCATGTAATGTAAGATGAAAGTTGCATGGCAATATATCTCGGAACAGCTATGGAAATGCTGTAGTAGGTAGGTATGGTGTATGTTTTGAGGAAGATATTTGGCTTATGTGTAGGAGAACATGATGAAGATCTCCCACGAGTTTTGGATGTACCCGCGAAGTATGCACCAACTCTCAATGTGAGAAAGGGCAATGCAAAGTACCGAAGAGGCTAGCAAATATGGAGGTGGAAGTGCCATTAAAACCGCAGCTTTAGAACTCACAAGAAAAAGTATTCCAAATAGAAACATGATCTTACAAGGCATAATGAAAATCACTCCACGAGGGACTGTGGCAAATGAACAAGTCACTGTTGGGACCCTGACCGTAGCGCATAACACAAAGTCATTACGGTTGCTTTTAACATTAGAAGTCATATATCATTATGCTATCAACTGGAAATTTAAGTGTGGCACAGCTTCAAATTTTCTAGACCAACCATTAATCATTCCACCTTACTAAACCATCATGTTTACCATTAAGCATATTAATATCTCAAAACAACATCAATGATTCAATTGACACAATTTAATGATCTACCAGATTATGTATCATTTAGTTATACCATCTACCACATTTAGCATTTTCTGTTCTTAACCAAACACCAATCAACTTATTTAAACAAAAACTCTCCAAGTATTTAACAATGAAGCAAGAGAGTATAACATATGAGAACTAACAGCTCTGAACAAGAGGTGCATGAAAAACAAGAGCTGAAAGTATTGCAGCAGCTAGAGAAGAATACTCAACAAATATAAGTGAAGAATAGGAGTATTCAAATGAAAAAGCGGAGTGTGTCTCTCTCCCATAAAGAAATGCTAGGATCCATTTTATTCAGAAAATGAAAATAACAAAAACTAAAACAAAAACAAACAGACGCTTCAAGTAAAGCACATAAGATGTGTCGGAATTAAAATATAGTTTCACTAGAGATGACCTGATAGTTTGTTGATGAAGAAGGGGATGCCTTGGGCATCCCCAAGCTTTGACGCTTGAGTCTTCTCGAAATATGCTTGGGTGACCCACGGGGGCATCCCCAAGCTTTGGCTCTTTCATCTTCTTGATCACATCACATCATCCTTCTCTCTTGATCCTTGAAAATTTTCTCCACACCAAACTCAAAGTAAACTTAATTAGAGGGTTAGTGCACAAAAAATTCTTATATTCTGCATGAACACAATTGCTACAAATGCTACTGGACATTAGCTACAGCCACTGATACTTTATGTAACAAAAAGATCCATTCAAAATAGTAAAATAGGCACTGCAAAATAAATGGCAGAATCTGTCAAAAACAGAACATTCCCTAAAGACGAATTTTTTAAAGGCACTTAACTTGCTCAAATCAGAAAACTCAAAACTAATGAAAGTTGCACATATATCTGAGGATTACGCACAAAAAATTCCAGGTCCATCCGATTTTTCTGTAAAGAGTTATGAATTTAACGGTGGACAGCAGAAAACTGTTTCAGCACAGCAATCTAAATCTAGCATCAACTTTCTACTAGAGACTTAACTTGGCACAACAATGCAATAAATTAAAGATACAAATGATTTGCTACAGAGGTAGTCATGTTCCTTGACTCAACAAAATAAAATAACAGGAATAAAATATTGGGTTGTCTCCCAAAAGCTCTTTTTTTATAGCCATTAAGATAGGCATAGTGATTTTTATGATGCTCTCATAAAAAATGAGAGTTGAAAAACTAAGTAGAGCATCAAGAGGTAAACATCAAACACATTTAAGTCTAACACACTTCCTATGCAAAGGAATCTTGTAAAGAAACAAGTCATGAAAGCACAAAGCAATAAGCATAGAAAAGCAAAACAAGTGCAACTTCAAAATTTTCAACATAAAGAGAGGTGTTTTAGTACCATGAAAACTTCTATAACCATATTCTCCTCTCTCATAGTAGTTGCAAGTAGTAGAAATAAATTCAACCGTATAACCACAAGAATCATTCCACTTAGATAATATAGGCACATAAAGAGGATCATTAAATTTATTTTGGAATTCATTAGCACGCTTTCCTCTTTCAAAATAGTTACTAAGATCAATATCAAGTTTAAGATCATAGTTGCAACAAAGATTTGGAACTAGAGACAATTGCAAACCACATAAGTATCTATCAACATAAGCAAATTTCTCCTCCATGGAGTAATTAGGAGAATTCAAGAACAAATTAGGACTCTCATGAGTAAGAGTACCATCACAAGCAGCAATTATATTATTTTTATCCTCACATAAATTAGTAATAACTTCTATACATAGAGGATTATCAATAAGCATAGGACCATCATCTAAAGCATTATCATATAGCATATTTAAGCAATACTCATCATTATCATCAATAAGTTCACTTGTAGCATCATGAATAAAATTTACAACATAAATATCACATAAAACATTCTTATCATGAGCCACATGCATAAAAGAATTAATACTCTCCACATAAGCATAGTCATTCTTATTAATTGTAGTGGGAGCAAATTAAACAAAATAGTTATCATTATTATTCTCATCACCATAATCATCAAATATAGGAGGCATATTGTAATCATAATTAATTTTCTTCTCAATAGTAGGTGGACTGAAAATATCATATTCATCATTGTAATCATCATATATTGGAGGTATAGTATCATCAAAGTAAATTTTCTCCTCTGTGCTTGGGGGACTAAAAATATCATGGTCATCAAAACCAGCTTCACCAAGCTTAGAATTTTCCATAGCATTAGCAATAATGGTGTTCAAAGAATTCATACTAATAACATTGCTACTAGCATGCAAATAAAGTTCCATAGGTTTTTTAATTTTCTCTTCAAACACTTCATGTCCTAACTCAAGATAAATTTCATAGAGCTCTCTAATTTTGTTGTTGTTTTCCATTAAGCCTAACTAGTGAAAATAAAAACAAGAAACAAAAAGATTTAACTGCAGGATCGAAAGGAGATAACTTCGAGAACTCACACAACAACAACAGTGCTAGAAAATAGCTTAATAGCCAGAGGATGTGAGTACCTTTTACCTTACCTCCCCGGCAACGGCGCCAGAAAATAGCTTGATGTCTACGCACGCTTCTATTCTCGCAGACAGTGTTGGCCCTACAAGAGCAGATGTTTGTAGAACAGCAGCAAGTTTTACTTAAGTGAATCATCCAAGGTATATCGAATTCAGGGAGTTAGAGGTCAAAGATATCCCTCTCAAGCAACCCTGCAATTAAGATACAAGAAGTCTCTTGTGTCCCCAACACACCCAATACACCTGTCAGCTGTATAGGTGCACTAGTTCGGCGAAGAGACAGTGAAATACAAGTAATATGGATGATTATAAGTAGTAATTGCAATCTGAAATAAAAATGGCAGCAAGCAAACATGTAGCAGACCTTGTTGTAAACGGTGTTTTGATGCTTGGGAACAAGGCCTAGAGATCATACTTTCACTAGTGGACATTCTCAACAATGAAATCAAAACTGAATAATAAATACTACTCCCAAACACTCTCATGTTGGATGATAAACACCATTCATTGCGTAGGGCTATAAAAGCACACCCTAAAGTCCGAGTAAACAAACACCACAACGTCATAAAGAAATCACACACGGTGCGCACACTGTCACCTTCACAACCGTGAATAACCCCGGAGTTCATATTAAAATAACCTCTAGAGTGCATAATAGATAAAGAGTAACATCACATATTCAACTAGATTACAAAGCTCATGATCACATAAAGATCACACCATGGGAGAGAGATATAAACCACATAGCTACCGGAAGAGCCCGCAGCCTCGGGGGAGAACTACTCGCTCCTCATCGTAGGAGTCAGCAACGGCGATGGAGATGGCGTTGGAGTTGATGGAGATGGCTCCGGGGGCAATTCCCCGTCCTGACAGGGTGCCGAAACAGAGACTTTTGTCTCCCGAATTAGGGTTTTTGGTGGCGGCGGCGCAACAGAACTCTTCTCTGGAAAAGGACTCCGTCTTAGGTCTTGTATTGTCGGGGGCTATAAGTAGGAGAAAGGGCGAAGGCGGTGGAGGCTCGAGGGCCCCACACCCCGTGCTCGCGCTGCCGGGGGGGCCGCACCGGGAGGGGGTGTGGGCCCCTCGGGGTCCTCCTCCGTGTCCTCTTCGGTGTTCTGGAACCTCCTGGGAAAAATAAGCACTTTGACGTTTCGTTTGACCAATTCCGAGAATATTTCCTTAACAACTTTTCTGAAACCAAAAACAGCAGAAAACAGGGAACTGGCACTGTGACATCTTGTTAATAGGTTAGTTCCAGAAAATGCATAAAACAATACAAAATGTGTATAAAACATGTAGGCAATTGGTATAATATAAGCATGGAACATAAGAAATTATAGATACGTTTGATACGTATCACAAAGTAAAAAAGAAAATCAGCAGGTTGGTTACAACTAAATCGAAAGGCTACATGAGCGAAACAACTCAGCCGAAGAGAGTATCATCCAGGTGGGACAGCTAACACGATCAAGCCGTTTTTTGAAGCAAAACGAAACTTGAGACTGGAGAACCAGACTACAAGTGGTTCAATTCAGTAGATCATTGGCTATAGAGAAAGCAGATCTCAACCGTTTTCTTCATCTGAGATTCCTCCTACTTTCATACAAAACAAACACCTCAGAGCTTAAGTCTCTACGAGCATCCTCCTGTTGACTTGGTGTGGACGAAGCACTTCCAGGCATTCCAGCATTTAGGACCCCCTAATCTGTATGATTATGTAAACTTGCCCAGTATTTAACAAAGACACACAAACAACATATTAGTTCATTAGATTCTTATCGTGAGTTTTCCTTCAAAACAAGCTTGATTGCGGTTTTTCTAGATAGCCCAACACACAACAACTATTAGAGTGATCTGTACATTCCTGTTAATGGTTAAGAATTGAGATATCCACCTCTGAGCAAGAGCCGGACCATGTTGGGACGCCAATTGCCTCCGCAATTGTTGACCAGGTATCTTTAGAACACTCACAAATTCTTACATTTTCTCATAAATGATTCTGAAATATCTTTTGATTTATAAACCGTTTTCTCGAGTACGGTTAGGAGAGTGGTTGTACCCCCAGCCCACCAGAGTTCAAATCCCATATTTGACGCTGGTGTTTCTCATTTAGGCGGAATATTCTTCTGTGGGAGACGACGTTCCCGTCGACAGCGAGGCGCCTGTGGTGACTTCGTCAATCTCAAGACCTGATCCGCTGACTCAGTCTCTTGGAGGTGCTCATAGGGGTAGAGTATGTGTGCGTGCGTTCATAGGGGTGAATGTGCACGCGTGTATATGAACGCTTGCTTTGTACTGTATTTCTAAAAAAAAAAACCGTTTCCTCTAGATGCCGGATAAAAACAGATTTGGGAGAACTATTTCCAAGCACGCCAGGAGCAGCGGCGGCGGCCGTCAAGCGCCAGCCCGGTCGTCCCAAGCCAAGTAGCGGTCAACGGAAGGCGTCCTCATAGATAGGCAGGTTCCCGCAGGGGGCCCACCACAGCGGATGTATTGTAGGTAGGTTCATCATCCATTTCAAAAACACTTCCTCGCCATTCTTCCTGTCTTCCCCACCACTATCACCCAAAAGGCAAATAATCCCACACCCACCTTCCTCCCATTCCTTCATCCTTCCCACTCCCGGAAATCCAATCCACGCGCCTCGCCTCCGCGGGAAGACGCGCGGGCGGGCGGAGCGCTGGAGATCCGACTCGGACCGGTCTCTTCCTCTGTCGGTAAGGAACCCTAGCTTTTGAATCTTCCTTCGACCACTTTGTTTTTTTTTTAAATAATAATTCCGGAGGTAGTATCTGTTCGTTGCTGCGGCTGTGGGCAATCGAATCCATATATCCCTTCTTCTTCGTCTTCCTCCTCCTCCCCGCTCATCGGTTAGTTGCTCGCTAATCTCGTATAGTTCCTGTAGCCCAGAAACCCACGGTTCGATTAGGTTCCTGTCACTCCGAGCGCAGATTCGGTCCCTGCTAACCGCGCCCGCGGATTTGGTGCCGAGTTCCGGTACGCCCGCTCCGGAGTCAAGTGGGCAGGCAAACAACTGCTCCCACACAGGAGTACGATTTTTTAATGTGGCACTGGCCATGGATTAGCTGCTGTTGGGTTTGGTTTGCCGTATACACCTACCGCAAGTTGGCTTGATAATTTCGACATAGGGCCGGCTAACCATGCTGCCGTCTGTCTTAATTGTTACTGTATTTAGTACAACTAGTTTATTTATGTAGTTGACTTGGCGGGTCACAGCACAACTATTGGTACTACATACAGCACATGGGTTGCTGTTTTCGTTTTTGATGAATCAGCCTTGACAAGTTTTGGCTACATGGGTTTTAAGTTAGTTTGAAACTGGTGTTGCCAGGACCCAGGGTGGGCGTTATTCTGTCCGTGATAGTTCGAAGCTGGTGTTGCCAGGACCCAGGGTGGGCGTTATTCTGTCCGTGATAGTTCGAAGCTGGTGTTGCCAGGACCCAGGGTGGGCGTTATTCTGTCCGTGACTTGGGAGATTTGATCATATTGAACTTTTCTAGAGTTCGGTTCAGCAGCAGTCACCCTGTGTTTTCATAAATTCCATTAGTTATTTTTTGTTGTCTGTTTGTTGGCTTCATGTTGTTGCTTTTTAAAAAACTCTTTTCACCATATAACGTGTCGAGCTGTTGGGTACCTCTCACTTCAAGGAGGATTTCCATCTTATTTTGGATAGTTTGACCCTTTATTCCTTTAGTGCTTCAACCTTGTCAGTCTTACATGTATGTTGAATTGTTGACGCTGATAGTCAGATTGTTGGTTGTTCTGTCTACAGTCTTCTTTCATTTTTTATTTATGACTACTTAATACTCAATTTGCATTCTGAAATCTTTTGCTGAAGCTATAAAAGAAAATAAAGCTAAATCTTACATTGATAACAGCACAGCGATGCTGACCTTACTATTGTTAACATGTCTCTGCAGTCTTTCTTATTTTAGTTATATATGTCCCTGTTTCTACATTGCCAGTCTATGTTCATCCTGCCTGTCATATTTTTCTGGATCGTCCAGGTCAATGATATTGCTTTTCTAATTCTTCGTCATCCAGTCAGATTGTTCGACACAGTTGTAGTCATTATCTGACCTTAGCATATAGCTTGAGATTTATTTCAAAGTATTCTGGTATCATGAGTTCCTTACATATACTGATGGGAATGGGGTTACTTTTTGTATGCTTGATAAGTTGCTCTGGAACTTAAAAATTATGCTGTTTGTCTGGACTTGTTATGTTGTCAGCTCTCCAGATTCCTCGGCTGTTAGCATTTTGTAAGATGCTTGAGTTTAGTGCAGCAGGTTAAACGTTCCTGCCATTTAACCTGATGGTTTTGTTGACATTCTGTGAATCGATCTTTAATGATTTGTTGGTGATCACCAATATTATTAGAATAACAGACGACATACAGAATATTTTGGAACATACTAGTAGTGATTTTTTTCCATCCCTGCACATGTCGGTGTACTGTGACGATTTGTAAGTTGTAGTCTAGGACATTTTGCCCAACAGATAAAATTGATATTACTAAGTCCTGGGTAAATCAGGTTGAGTTGTTTATAATGGCCTTCTGAAGTGGTTTTATGTTAGGAATTTAACTTGCTTCTATCCCCCCCCCCCCCCCCCCCCCCCCCCCCTCCCCCAGGTTTGATCACTGTGATTTGTGGTTTTAACTTGCACATTTTGTGCAGGTGATATATTTATAGTGCAAATTACTATATAAATCATGTTGAGAGTGGCTTTCTCATAGTTTGCTTGGGCCAGAATTTTCATGGTCCCTACGGTGGCCTCTTTGGGCTTTCATGTTTTGGTTTGATACTCAGCCACTGGGTTCATGCGTAAAATATACTTTATATGATAGCCTGTAAATATGTTTCCAACCCTCGCAAGTATGAATAAACTAAAAAAAACATAAATGTAGGATTGTTCTCATGAAAAACTGGTGTCTGATGGTACGTATTAAAGGATGTGGAGAATTGCTTACAAAATTTATCCAAGAAGAGTAACATTGTTTTCGTTTTAAAAGGCTACAACTGCAAGTATTCTTGTTCCTTTATTTTTTATTAATTCCCCTTCAAATTTATAATCTTCTATTTGGATAATCGTAGTTGCATCACATCTATCACCTATCTTGTAGCTATTGCAACTTTACTCACCAATTTGTTGTCTTGGTCCATTTGTTTATAGGGCATCATGGCGGATATCCAGTTAGGGTGTTACACTATAAAGTCCCATGGGGTTAAATTGGCAAGACTCCACATGTATGACTGGATAATACTCCTCCTCCTTGCTGTTCTAGATGCACTGCTGAATATAATTGAGCCTTTTCACCGTTTCGTCGGGAAGGACATGATGACTGACTTGAGATATCCATTGAAGGGCAATACAGTGCCCTTTTGGGCTGTTCCGGTGTGTTGCTGTGCCCCTAACTTTGCATTTTTCTCATCACTGACATTATTTGTGTGCCATCCAAGAAGTTCGCTTCAATCTGCTAACTATTCTGATTTACAGATCATTGGAATTGTATTACCTTGTGTCGTCTTTGGTGGGATTTACTTCAAAAAGAAGAATTTCTATGATTTGCACCATGGCATACTGGGTATTTGCACATTCTTAAGCATATGAGCGGGCTGATATAGTATGGACAAGATATAATTCTAAACACAGTTATTTTGTAGGTATTCTTTATTCGGTGCTCATAACTGCGGTGATTACTGATGCAATTAAGGACGGAGTTGGGCGACCACGTCCAGATTTCTTCTGGCGCTGTTTTCCAGATGGAAAGGATGTAAGGACAAGATTAGCGAAGAACTTCAGTTTTTTATGTCACGAGTTCATCTGTGTTGACCTGTCCATTGTTCAATTGTTCTTATCATTTATAGAAATCCATATTGACCAAACCTGATCGCTTATTTCAGCTTTATGATAATGTCACTAGTGGCGTTATATGCCACGGAGAGAAGAGTGTCATCAAAGAAGGTCACAAGAGCTTCCCAAGTGGACATTCATCATGTAAGTGATTACATAAATTCTTTAGATACCTAGTGTTTTCTTTGGTAATATTGGCGTCATCGTTTGTTGGTCAGCTCGCGGGAGCAGGACAATGTTTATAAGCCTGAGGCATTCTGTATAAGTCAATTACACACGTGAATTGGCTTCCTATCATTGGATGATAAATTGATAACACTAAACACCCTCATGCATATAGCCCTTCATAAGTAAGTCTGTTTATACAGTCCGTGCTGGACTTGGGGACAAGCTGTAAGCCTGTAACTGTTAGGAGAATAGCAACTTGTCTTCCCTGAGGGCCAAAGGCTGGCGGCTGGAGAACAGACCGGGAAAAGAAATTTGACTGGGAGACGAGAGGAGTTGCGGTGTCAAGAGGATGACCTAAACCATAGGCTATGATACAATGTTAGGAGAATAGCAAATTGTATTCCCTGGGCACCGAAGGCCAGTATTTATATACATGTACATGAGGCAAATATGCAGGAAACATAGAGGCTATACAACGGGAAAACATAGAGGCTATACATGGAACATAATATAACTCTTACCAATAACTACATGTAGTGCTGTGGTTGGATTGGCTGTTTGTGGTGGCTTGGCTTCGTGGTGAGTATGTGATTGGCAACTAGGGCTCTAACAAGTAGAGATGAAAATGGAATGGAAACTTTCCGACTTTTTCGAGGAAAAACAGAAACGGAATGGAATTTTGCGGAACGAAAAAGGAAACTTGTATGCAGAAACGGAACATTGTAAACAGGCGGAACGCCCACAGAGATGGAAATTCCGTTTCCCGTAATATGAAACTTACCGTTTTTTTTGCCACGTGGGTGCTTACTGAATCCAGCAGGCCCGAGAGTTCCGGTGGGAATATTTAGCCACAACCCAAGATCTGAAGAAAAAAAGAAAAATATCTGAAGTTTACGCCTTATGTACTTGCATATCATGTCACTCTCGAGTCGTTTCCAGTTCATCATTTCATTGCTGCACTAGGGTTAGGGACGATGTTAGGTATTTTTAGTGTTGCCGAAGTTGATATCTCCTTGTATTTTATTTCATCTCAGTTTGACTAATTTGTTGGTTTGTTTGAGTTTTCCTGCATTATTCAAGGGGTCTCTTGGTTCCGGCAAACATCTGTTTTCTGTTCCATGTCAGCACCGTATTCAGTCTATATATACTTCGGACATATTTTTTTTATGTATTTGTTTCCGGAGTTTCTCTATTTGTTTCCGCTTCCGTAAAACATATGAAAACAAATGTGGCACTCCTCAGGTCCGTCCGTATCTGCTACGTTTTCATCCCTACTTAACAAGTGTTAGGGCGGCCTCTGGAGCAAGGTTGCAGCGAGGTAGGAAGTAACTAGCAGGGAAGTGTAGTTGTGTGCCGCCTTCCTGTGTGAATACTTGGTTGCTACTTTGTGTAGGAACAGTTGGGCTGTAACTACTCTACAACATAAGAACATTGGGTTCATCATGCCTGCCATATTGTGGAGGTATATATTTTATAAGGGACTGCACATAGGTCATATCTTTGGTCAGAGATCAAACAAAAATTTGCCTAGCCTTAGCCTAGTGTCTAGATATTGTATGATCGAAATATGTCAAATCAAGAGAGTCGACCCAAATATGTAATGGATAGGACAGAACCTTCTCCATTCTAAATGTAAAGGAAAAACATTCAGCAGTCTAAGGAGGAGGACGTGGGGGTGGATACACAAAGAAACATGTCAAATCATGGGAGTCAAGTCTAATATATAATGGATGGGACAAAACCTTTTTCATTCTAAATGTAAAGAAAAAGGACCAGGAGTCTAAGCAAGGGAAAGATACTATAAAAATTTCTCGGTGTTCCTTTGTTTCGATATGTTTGGGCTTGTGGTGGTGAAAGTTTTGATGAAGACATGTTGAACGTGGTTTTGGGCTTAGTTACTGTTTGATTATAATCCAAGCCATGATCTAGATAGCTTTGCCAGCAAGAAGCGCTAAAGAGGCAACTCCAAAATAATGATCCCTGGTTTCTAAGCTGCCTGAGGTACTAGTACCAAGTACACTGTTGGAGTCTTTACTACTCGAAAGTTACGCCAAAGAAACCCTGGTGTTCAGCTTGGGATTTCTGATCCGTGCTTGACTGTGCCGGGAAGCAAGAATGTAGAATTGCATGGTAGAATAGAACATGTTTTCCCAGGTGTTGCTCCAGGTGCCAACCCATGGGAATGAATTACTCGCTCCATCCCAAAATATAGGGCACCCTATTTTTTTGCTGGTCTTTGATGCACAACTTTGACCATTAATATATACTAAATTATATGGAATGATAATTTATAAAGGGTATCGTTGGATTCATTACAAAATTCTTTCATTTCGTATATCTTTATACAAATTTTGTGAATGTATTATAAGTATAAATCATGGTCAAAGTTGTAAGTCTTTGACCAGCGAAAATGAAGTGCGCCTTATATTTTGTGATGGAGGGATTATTTGCAAGGATGAGTTGCCTGAACTCATGAAGTTCGTCGAAAGCTTGAATGGAGAGAGGAAGGTGGAAAAGGTCTTGCAGGTCGTTTATAGAGTCTTTGGCTGATATAAGATGGTCGACATCGAAAGGGTGAAGCCTAGGAAATTTGTTGCAAAGCAGGTCATCAGCTCACTGACCAAATCCGATGAGGGTAGTGTCTCTCTAAGTGATGATACAGCCCCTAGTCTTTAGGAGTGTGAAATGTAGTCGGATCTAACGACTCAATTAATGATTTTAAATATCAGGAAATTATGTTTTAAATGCATATTTAATATTTTTTATAACACACTACTAATTACACTCTACAACCCTCTTTTCAAATTATAAGTAATTGCACAATATATTTCTCATTTCTTAGTCATGATACTATGGTCGATGACTTTATGTGCGTCCATACAATGTATTTGTTGTAAATCTGTGGTTGCCATGTCGTTCTTAATATCATCAAAATTGTGCTGGGTTCACACAACAATTCTGGTGGCATTTTTTAGTCCCAGTAGAAGCAACAAAATTTTAGGCCAATGCATACAGAAACTACACGCCTCAGTCTTTCATTAGCCACATCTACCGTCTATGGTAGCTTTGTTACAATTCTTGGACATGGGATGTGGCCAGATCATCTAACAACTGCATTTCACTTTTTTGTTAAACTACTTCAGGGACTTTCGCTGGCCTAGGCTTCCTTGCGTGGTACTTAACTGGGAAGATTGCGGTTTTTGACCGCAAAGGTCATATTGCAAAGCTGTGCATCATGTTTCTGCCTCTACTCGCTGCTTCACTTGTTGCTGTTTCCCGAGTGGATGACTACTGGCATCACTGGCAAGATGTATTTGCAGGAGCTATTATAGGTTTGCATTTTTTTTGTGATTCGCTAAGTACATATAAGATTATCTTCTATGGTCCTGTATACACATCATAAATTTGTCTCTCGTTGTGGCCTGTTCCCCTCGCAGGTCTCACAGTGGCTTCATTTTGTTACCTGCAGTTTTTCCCATATCCTTTTGATTCAGATGGTATGGACCTCCTTCTACTTGTTTTACCTCTTGAGTTTTGTGTTTCATCTTATTTTTCCAGTAATAAAATAACAATTTTTGTCACAGCATTATGGCCTCACGCCTACACTCTCCAGCTGGCTGAGACACGTGCCAGTGGCATCGCAGCAAACTCATTTAGCGTGCGGCCCTCGGAGATTGAAGCCGCCAATATTCCTGAAGGGCAGGGGCATGGTGGGATCGCCCTACGAGACACGAGTCCTATTTTAGATGACGTGGAGTCTGGCAGGAGATATGACTAGGATCGAACAAAGATATTCTTGAATTCACGAGTTTGATTTTTTTTGTTTGGCACGTGTCAGGTTGCCTGGGGGCTCTTTCCGCACACCGTGTGGTTTATCATAGAGCTGTTGTTTTGGCACCCTTATGGGTTTTCAGTGTTTATGAGAGTTTGTTTTCTGTTAACTTTATAGTTAGCCTGCTAAGGATCGCCTGTAAATTACCTAGTGGATTTTTTTTTGAATCACCTAGTGGATGTTGCTTCCTTGTTGACATTGTGCGTAACTTCTTGCTCTTTCTGCCCCGCTTGATGGTTGGTCTGCCTTCTTTTCAGCGGCAGTATTATTCAGTCCGCTATCCTATAGAACGAAGCCAAAAGGGAAAAGCTTGTTGGCTGCTCTTGACACATTTGCTTGATTGCTCTAAGAAGGCTCAGAACATGTGTGTGCAGTGTGCCCCATACTAGTTATGGTTTTGATATACTGAAGTTTTCTGAAGTCTGGCCAGCATGTTCCATGCTCAGGGTGCAGGTGGGAGGGGGCCGCCCACTACCCACGCCCGCATAATCCTGTAAGTGGGCACCCATGGGTAGATATCAAAATTATGTGGAATATGTGGGCAGCCCACATCAAGATCAAACCTACCTTCCTAGTCGCAAGAAGGAGGACACGGAGAAGGCACCATTCGACGTGTCACAGGCGGCGCTTCCCCCATCCACAACGCCGTCACTGTTACCTCCAGATGTCCTGCGAGACGTTATTGGAGATGCCTCCCACGCCGACGGACGCGTGAGTCGTTGGAGATAGCAGCCACGGTGGTTGCTTGTAGGCTTTGCTTCCAGGACCGGCTGGGAGGCGAAATGGGCGGCGACGTCGGGGTTGTGCTGGAACGGGTTGTGGTGGGATTTGCCGGCACGGGGAAGTAGGGTTTAAGGGAGAACCCACGCGCGATTCGCGTGCTTGAAAGATGGCCCATGCCGGACTTCTTTGTTCGTCCTTTCAGTCCATCTTTCACTGAACGTTTCCTTACCGTATTTTTTTTATTTTGAATTCCCACACGAACCAGCCCATGCATGATGCATGGCCACCAATCTGACTTGGAAATGTATGTTTAGGCATCACTTGAAAATTGCTTGTCCGCGTGGAGCAATTTCCGAGCTCGTGCACTGGGAATTTTACGGGAAATCAATTAATCAAAGGAAGTGTATGGATTTCATTCGTGGGAAGGCCAGAGACCTGTTGGGGCTCGTTTCAGGAGGAGATAAGGACGATCTTGTCCGAAAGGAAGGAGGAGATGGGTCGGCTCGGTCGGCGATCTCGGCTCCCTAATTCGAGTTGCAGCAGGATGTGCGGCAAGAGGAGATCATGGAGGAATCTCTCTTCGAGGTGCCTGAGATTAAGATTGAGGTAGTTAGCAGTGAGGAATGCAGTTTAGATGATGTGGATCAACGTCTTGATCTGCAGCTGACGTTTTGGTCATCATAGCCAGTGAAACACACCCCTTTTTATCGGAGATCGTTGGCTTCAGAGATATGGAAATTTCAGTCTTTGGTTGTGATATGGAAAATCCGGACAGAAGGTCGACTCTGCCCGGTGATGTTTGATCAGTATTGGAAAACCGCTGTTACGAGCTGATGACGAGCCACCGGATTAGGGGAGTTTGGAAGTGTTGGACACCTCTGAAATGCATATTTGCAATTTATTTAGTACCGGATCTGGAATTCTGGACATTGGACAGACGTGCAAGACACGACCTTCAGGAGCAGCCGGAGGATTGCAAAGTTGTGTCTGCTTTATGTCTCACAGCTGACCCCTGACCTGCAGGTTAGTAGCATTAAGGTAGCTTCAGATTCCAAAGGAGTTATTGAGGACATCAAGATGGGAACAATGGGGTTTGTATGCTCCTATTGTCAGGGAAATTTCTAGGCGGACAATTAGCTTCGAGAATTGTTTTTTCGTCCATGATTCTAGAGGTCATAATGTAGAACCTCACGATCTTGCTAAGTATGCTTCATCTCTAGAGACGGGTCGCCATTTGTGGCTGGGCACCCCTCATGATACGGCACAAAGGGGCGGAGCTCTATGAGCTTACCCTGATGCCTAGGAATACGGTTCAAAGAAAGAAATCGCTGCTTCTAACTATCTAAAATAGGCATGGGCATCAGGGTAGTTAGGAGTGGTGCATCAGGGTGCCTTGAGCTCCAGCTCCGCCCTGTCACTAAAAAAGGAAGCCTTCGCAAAGTTCTACCTGCTCCCCCTCCGCGCGTGATCAGCCGCAACGTGGCCCAGCGTACAACGCACTCCACGCGCCGGCCTCAGTCCGCACACGATCGTACACGCGCGACAATCGTACGTAGCCTCCACGCGATCGTACACGTCCTCCGCGCCGGCCTCAGTTCGCTGGTTTCATGCAAAAAAAAAAAAAGATCGAAAGCTGGTTGTACAATGATCAGAATCAAGCTAGCCTCGCGTATGATCGGAAGCTGGTTGTACGAAGCTTTCCGCACACACGTACATGTCTGTATCCGGACAAATCCTCATACAACTATGTAGAAAATAATGTACATAGATAGGTTTGAGGTTGTACGTACAAGTATATTCAGGTTGTGCGCATAACTATATAGACTAAGTTTGTACGTAAGTCGTACATACAATTACACAGGTTCAGATTGTACGTACAACTACACTCAGGTTGTAGGAACTATACACATTCGTAAGTACAGAAAAAAAGTTAGTCGAAACCTATCAACATGGAATCTGGTTTTGAAGGTTTCGACGCGAGGAGCTCAAAAGTGAAGATATTTCATTAAAAAAAACAAATCTCAAAATAAATGCACATACAACTCTCCGCACGGAGAAGAAAAAATCCCACCAAAACTCTCGCCCTGCCACTTGTCACATATTTAAGCACCCACCGGGACCCACGTGAAGGGAGAAGCTGACACTTTTTCATCACGCCACGGTCCGTTGGGTCCCTTCGCAAAGAGAAGACTTTTTTAAGGATTTCCACACAAGATACATTGTTGCAATGGTTTTCTGGCTGGGCCGCAAGAAACAAGTTCACATTTATGGTGAGTGGCCTCGGCATTGTCCCGTCTTGGTGAGCAAAGCTAGTACTCTCTCAACCAGAGCTCCACCTTGTACATGTGCACAACCGCGTAGGTGTTGTACCACTAGTGTTGGACTCACGGGATTAAGGGTAGGAGGCAGTGCTGACGCGGAGAGGCTGGAGCCGACAACAACCACGAGCCGCGGAGTTGTCCAAGAAGAAGAGTCAAGGACGGCACTGCCCTGGCGCGCTTGACCGATTCCGCCCATGCACGTCTAGTGATAAGCTGCTCCATGGTTACTTCCTAATTAAGATGGAGCTTCGTGGTTGTGCTAAGAAGATTTTTTGTGTACAATCATTGCACCTAACATGACCCAATAGCCGCCACCGTGGAGCTTTCCCTCTACCACTTGTAGCGGTCGTGATACGTAGGAGCAGCGTTCCTTCAATGTCGCGGTGAAACCGGTGTGACCGATATCATACTTTATTTACGTGATGGAGGATTGAAACGAAACGGAGGTTGCGAAACCATAAGGGCAGGGATCCATCGACGATTTAAAGAAAATGGTGTCACCAGTTTTTTGGTTATATGCGGTAGAAATTGGAAACGGGTATTTCTTATTGGTTTGTAACTACTATAATACATTACGATGTTTTTTTTTGAATCTTCATAATTAAGCTAATATAATGAAGGCAACTGTGTAGAGAACCGTTGCCATTTGTGCTCCTACAGTCTCCAGGCGACGCCCGTTACCATAATATGTCTCCGTACTAGTCTTACATGTGTACATGTGTGTTTGCAAAATAGCTAGCTTCTCCAAACACGCTTTATTAGCGACTATAGATGATAAATCAACAACCTCAGAAACGACTAACTGAGGCTGCAATTAATAACTCAAATAATTGTTTTGCGGAGATTATTGCACCACATAATAGTATGTGAAAAGATCTATAATTTCTAGACAAATAAATTTGCACATCAATTAGTGCAATCTACATTTGTTATGTGGATGGAACTTTTTTCTCCGTCGCATGCACAACATTTGAATGGTTTGTGCTGACGAAAAATGGTGAACTCCATTAATCATGAGAAAAGCGATATTAAGAAGGTATTGAATATATCATGATTGATCCTAAATTCTCAAGAAGGTGATGATTAGAAACTATAGGAAAATGGTAAAATATAATTAGGTTTACATAAAGATTCTAGCACAATGTTATGTACTATAATATCTATATAATCGACTCTCCCTCCAACTACTGAAACATATGAAGCAACATCTGGCAAACTGTCTTTTGCATGACGATACAACACAAAAGGACGGGTTCTTCCACTTGTGTTATCACATAGACATTATACGTACAGTACAGATGGGTTTCCCACTTGAACTTCTCATTTGAAATTTCCTCGTTATATCTATTGTGTGATAAAAAATTCAAACTCTTGTAGTTCTTGCTCTTGCTGGAGTTGTGCTAGCTGATGATTATGTTTTTTTGGATGCTCCGCTTGCATCGTTTGAGGGATTCTCTCCCGGTAGGAACTGTTTGACATAGGAGAGCCCCTAATCCCACCAACAACAAGCTTGAGGCGAAGTACTTCATCATTTAGTGTTTCATTCAGAGCTGTATACATGAATAATAAAAATATCTAGGTTAGTAATTGAACTAGGTAAGATCTAATCTGTCATTCCGTTTCATATAAAAATCACATGTTAAACAATAGGAAAATAGCTAGTGCACCTAAATCATGAACTTAGAACGATATGTAGTATAACTAAAGGCATACCCAATACATTACTTTCAATAACTATAGATTAGATTATTTCTGGTAAATTTTAGTGTGCAAATCCACTTTGACAAATAAGACAAAAGAATAGCAATAACATGCGCGTGAATGTAACTAACAAATACCTTATATTCTTCAAACTGGAAGCAGTGTATAAAAGGAGAAAATAAATACTTTAAATTGATTGATGAAGTGAATGTACATGATTCTTTAATGTGCATTAAACATTCGTCTTTAAAAAATAATTGAGATGGTAACCTAGCACTAAAATACTTTATCTACAACTAAGAAGGTTGACGACATAACTGAAGTCATAAAGGCAACAAACTATTCGACGAGGAAACAATACCAAATGATATGTGTGAATGATCATATATAAACACTTATATACCAACAACCACATTATGTTTATCTAATCGATTGCAATATAGAAAGATAGCTAGCACATCCATGCTAGTCTGCCCCCCCCCCCCCCCCCCCCTCCAAAAAAATATTTAACATAATTTACATTATGTACGGAAGAATTAGTAAAATGGGTAAAACTACTTAACTGATTTATGAACTAATTATCAAATGTATTAGTGATATATTTAACGTAAAGATACCAAAATAAGACATACCTAGATAATGCGTGGTAACTAAAATATATTGTCAGAAATAGATATTCAAGACAAATTCTACAAACACGCAAGCTATTTTATTTTTTGAACATTACTACACCATATCACATTTAATTTGCCGACAAAGTAAAGTTCGATCGAATTCAAAGTTCTTGGTCTTGTACACATAGGACATAGCCATTCACGGCAAAAGAAACGTACTAATGCATATTATCTCGCGTTATTAGTTTTAATATAGCCTGCACCAAATAATATGCAAACGATCTATTGCATATTATCAATTGTAGTCTCTGTCTAGCCATAGCCAAAACATCTCTTCCGTCTAGCTTACAGGTTTCCTACTTTTGTTTCATCTTATAATTCTTACTCTAGAAAAACCACCAACAAACGACCATAGACATGTGCATGCATATAAATGTTACTAAAACTTGTAATAAGCGAGTGTGTTTCCCAACAGAGCTAACTTGTGGTGACTAATCTACCCCGGAATCAACTGACACAAACTACAACAAAAATCTATGCTATAAAAAATTACAAATAAGTTTGATAATTTATTATTTTGACATATAATCTTCGTAGAACATCTAGCAAAACTTATATATTCTATGTACATGCAACATATATTTTGTCATATATATCGCATGTAAAACATTTTTAGAGGCCCCCGTCACGCAAAATCAGTGAAATGCAATGTTTATTAGAAAAGTTGATCGTAAAAGCCAATAAGGGATGATACATAACCATAGATAAATGGTCTTAAAAAATGGACCGCTACAGCACAAGACTTAAACTTCAGAATACTTCCCATTTTAAGGAAGAAGAGCATAATGAACCCGACAACTCTTCGATAAGACTCGCAAGCGGATACCATCGTTCGGTCATTTAGCACTTAGGCATCTTCCATGTCAGTTTGCAGTAGTGTGCATGGATTAATGGTGTTGGCTCAATTGCACGGTGATGATTACTATTTTATTTTCCCCATTAGAAGAATTTAAGATAAACTACTAATGTTGATCATATGTAAGAAATTAGTAATCCATACCTTTCTTCATCAGTGTGTCATGTTGGCATCCAGACAACTTGATCATGATCTCATTTTTTTCAGCTTTAAGACCAATGGCTTCACTCTGCAAACAGGTAAATGAACGAAAAAAATTAAGCAAACATACATTCATATATTTGGGTCATTTCTTGTGGAAATATTGAATCATTTGGATTTTGGGAGGACAAATGGCTTGGGAATATATCATTTTGGGTCTATTCCTGACAAGAGGATAAGTGACAAGCTATCGTGTTCTCAAGGTACACATTTTCTTGGAATAGTTAATCCCCATGTCAACGTTCGTCATGCACTTATTGGAAATCATTTGGCTGAGTAGAACGGGTTTGTCAAAGAAATTTAATTCAACAAGAGAACATGTTTAAGTGATATTGGCATTTGTTTCTCTCGAAAGGAGGTTGAAGTGGAATTTACATACCACTTGAGTTTCCTCAGTACGTTCCATGTATTCAACTCTAATGGATTATTGGGCTGGTTTAAGTCCAAACATCTATTGCAGCTTAATTGATGGAGTACCACTACAGATCAAAGTGTTCCTTTGGTCCAGTGCCGAGGGTCATCCTAACTGAATACAATTTAGTGAAGTGGATGTGTTTTGGGGAAAACATGTGAAGCTTCTGTTTTTTGAAAGAAATACTATCCAACTTTGTAATACCTGTCTTTAAGATTTTCTTTCCCAGCGTATGGCATGGTGTGTGCTGTATATTTACTTATTTAGCCTTTAAAATTACTTCACCTAGTAGTATTACACATATTTTCTGGGGATGGCTACATGGTGTGTGGAGTATACATGAAGATCACATATTATGGTTGGAGTGGCACTTCTGTTTTGATCAATTCTCATATGCAGAAATTTGTGGGCATTTTACTCTCCATTTTTTACATCTTTTAGAAACATTGGTTCTTTTTTCTTCAGGCAAGGGAAAACGACTAATTTTAAATCACTATCTAATGAAAATATTTCGTGCAAATACAGATAATTAGAAGATGTTAATCAGATGTCTATATATCAACCCGAAATTACTCCAACTATTGCTAAGTGACTGAGCTGTAGTTGCTCCCATATAAAATTATGCTTAAACAATTAATCCTGAGAATCACAAACCTGCAGTGAATGCACTTGTACAGATAGCAGCTTATTCTCCTCCTGCAGTTGCACAACCTGACCCTCAAGGTCAGATACGTGCCTAATCATTTTTTGCCTAGCCCTTTCTGACGCGCTTCGGTTCCTAAGGATGCTGCAAATCAATATCACAAGAAATGTAATGCTAGTTAGTTATATACATATGCTGAAACATTTTCTCTGATGAACAGGTCTGAAAGAAGAAAGGACAGCTTAACGGATGGATCGTATCATATATTACCCCCGAACCCTCTCCGGATTTTTCAGCACAGTGGCTTTGAGGACCTTGTCGGCCATGATCTTGCCAATGTCATCCTGGGTGAATAACCCATCGGCAAAGCCCGCTACCACCGGAGGATTCAGCTTGTTCGGTTTGCTTCCAAAAACCATGAGGTTGGTGCTGCCGGAGGAGTAAGGCTGGGGCATCCACGCCGATGAGCTGCCGCCGCTGGTAATCGTATTCTTCCCCAGCTGCGACGTGCCCCAACTCCAGTCCACAGCTTCCTTCTTCACTCCAAAGTGAGCTCCAGGGGCGGGCATAGAGCTGGATGATGTGAGTGACGATAGTGGTGTCCAGGGGGCTTGGGTGATGCTGGAGGAGTAGGGCAGTGGTGGGGTGCTGGTGCTGCCCCAGTCGCGACCACCCGGGGCAGGCCCTTCCAGATCCACGTACTGAACTGCTTCAAGATTCACGCCCGTCGATGTCTGCATAGGTGGTGTGCCGGCGACGGGTGGAAGCACGTAATCCTCCGTCAACCCGAAGTCAAAGCTGGGCATGCTTTGGGTTAAAGGCGGCGCCGGGAGACTATTCTCCGACGGCCAACTCAACGGCGGCTGCGCCTGCGTACATGTGAGACCGCCGGTGCCAGGCGAGGAAAAGAAGCTGGCGTGGGCACGGCCTAACGTGGGATTGGTATCCATCGGCACAGGCGCCGGCGAGGGCGGTGGTGACATCTGAAAGAAGGAGGATACGGAGAAGGTACCATTCGACGTGTCACAGGCAGCGCTCCCCCCGTCCACGACGCCGCCACTGTTACCGCCCGACGAGTGGGTTTGAGGCAGCGGCGGCGACGGTGGCATCTGGTACGAGGACGAGCCGGCAGCCCATCCGGATCCGGAGAGGATGTCCTGTGAGACGGTATTAATGGAGATGCCTCCCACGCCGGCGGACGCGTGAGTCGTTGGAGGTGGCAGCGACGGTGGTGGTTGCTCGTAGGAGGACGAACGGGCGGGACCGGCCTGGGAGGCGAAATGGGCGGCGGCGGCTGGGTTGTGCTGGAACGGGTTGTGGTGGGAGTTGCCGGCGCGGGGAACGTTGGTGGTGGTGAGCGAGCCGGGGTAGAGCGGCGGGAGGAGCTGGCGGCTGCTCGTGGAGTCGCCGTTGATCTCCTGCTTCTCCATAGGTTAAAGCCGGCGGTGGGAGATGAGATTAGCAAGCTGGGGGAAAGAGGTTATGCGCGCGGCGGCGTGAGGGTGTCGAAAGGATCAGCGCTTCGAATGTATCGAGCGAGTGCGAACTGATATGGAAATAAGGAGCGGGAAGAAGGAGGTCGGAAGTAGGGTTTATGCGCGATTCGCGTGCCTGAAAGATGGGCCATGTCGGGCTTCTTTGTTCTTCCTTTCAGTCCATCTTTCGCTGAACGTTTCTTACCACTTTTTTTTTATGACCACTCTACCGGCCCATCCATGGCCGCTAGATGATTATCGTATGTTTTCGGATTTTTCACTTGGACTTAGAAAAATAGCCTGTTGTGTAGTGTCCTCTGTCGCTTAAGTAAAAAGAACCCCACTGCTGTTAGTCTCTGTTTCGGTTGCGAATTTGTAATAGGGTCGGAACCTAGTCCTTGTCACTTTAGCCTGGCTCGGGTGCTGTAAAACCTTGTAACGCTGGTGGTTGCGATTTCAATGAAATCGGGGACAGCCCCTTTTATCTAAAAGAAATGGAATCATACTATATAAATATTTTCCAATCTCTGAATAAACTTGGTGGCAAGAATATAAATATGGCACACGATCATCCAACATGAACATTATTTCGGAGGTGGAACGGTCACATGGCAAAAGAATCATCATCATCACCAACCTCCACCGATTACAGGAGTGAAGAGTAGTGAGACGCCTTGAGAAAACACAACTACTCTTAATTAGGTAGAAATATTTCTATTGATTGTGTTTGGATGTTGACCAGGACTTAGTCGCATGATTCGAGCTTTCAAGCCGACCCACCACGTGAAATTCATAAAAGTATATGTGCATATATAGGTTTTCATCATACGTCATCTTAAGTCGTTGGCTGTCTCTTATTCTAAACAAAGAGCGTGCTATTGATGTAGTGTACATTTTGAGTATTTTCACCAAAAACTACTTACTCTATACAATATCGCTATTACTTAGACTTGCTTCTTCACCGTAGCACGGTGTTGCACTCTCCAGTATTGCAATATCACACATCTAGATACTTTTTAGATATGATCATCCTCTTGCGCATGCATGGATATGTTTCTTGCCCGTGATGTAATTTAAATTATGAACATGCATTCGACAAAAAAAAAGTCTAAACCATTTCATGACTCATATATACAGTATTATGGTACATCTGATAGTCCAACAATGTTTGCGTTATTTTCAATGGACCTACTTTAATCAGCTCGTAAAATTCAAATTCCTAATTATGTTTGTAAGTAAGAAAAATAATATGTAAAGAAAGGGGAGGGGGCGAGAATCAAATAGCTAAGTTCCAAAGTTTCCACTTACTCTAAAATTCACGTATCAAGGGGTGTTACATCGGTATCAATATAACATGTGTTTGAGTATATCTCCTCTAGCCGTTCATTGGCGTGTGGCCTGGCTGCCTTTCATGTGAAAAAGTTATACTCCCTCCGGTTCAGAAAGACTGTCGCCGGAAAACAACGTGGGCAGAGCAACTCGGTAGTGTGACGTGCGACTCTTTTTTCGGATCGGAGGTAGTACGATTTTCTCCCATCAGGTACCGCCTATCGCTAGTTATATGGACTTCTCAAATGGCCATTTCTTCACACGACCTGAGGTCGCCTCCTTTACTCTTTGCCTCTTCCTTGGCGTCACAAAATGTATCGGTGGGTGACACGGGCTTTGTCGCACACAAAATACGAGAAGGGGCATAAGTCAGCTAGGTTGTTAGAATGCAGAAACGACATGCGCGTGCAAGGCACATGATAATAAAAATGAGAACACAAAGAGATCACGAGCACGAAACACATGATGGAAGTTTGCTTGGTTCTTACAGAATTGCAACAAAACTTGGTTCTTTCGTAATGAAATAAAAAAACTAGACACATACAGAAACGAGGCACGCTGATATGACACACCAGACACATGGGGTCATGTACAGTCACGAGACAAATCCTACATTAATTTCACGATTGGTGCAACCGCGTGAGAAGGGGGTATCTTGTCCCACCTCCAACAGATGTACCCGCACGTAGAATACTAAGGCCGATATCACTTGATTGTATGGCATCACCCTCATTGTCCAGATCCATCAGAATGTCGAATAGCCCATGGTGTTGGCGCCACTTGATGGCAGCTTTGCGAGTGTCGACGATGGCTCTAGCAAAGATAACTCCTATATCTACACCATGTTGCTCGTCGTCTCCCAAGGCAGGAACACTATCATCATGGCATATGCTTGGAGCAACATCGTCGCATCAGTGTGGCAAGGACTACGACAGAGAACAAACTTCAGTTTCTTTGTAGGCTTGTTAGAAGCGATTGGTAAATCTTCCGTATAGGCATTGTATTTACATACTACATGACATCTCCCTGCTATCGCGGAACGAGATCCTCTAACTTTGCTAATCCTAACTTTTCTTAATTTTGAGTCATTGACACGTGGAGCCCGCCACATGCAGGACCCATATGTCATTGACTCAAAGTCAGGGAAAGTCAGGGTTGCTGAAGTCAGATGATCCGGCTCCGCTATCGGCTAGGTTGCATGGGGAGCGACGTGCTACTTGTCTGTCAATAAACCTCGCCTTAACTTCTTACAACCATAGCCACACAATGGCACGGTAAACTATGCTCGTGCGTCAGCCAACTTTTTGTGTCTCACTTCTACTTCCCGTCAGTGTTTAATTTATACTCCCTCCGTCCTGTTATGTCTACATACATCCACTTTCTATCAAAGTTAAGACGCTTATTTTAGGACGGAGGGATTAGTATTAACGGCGGCCATGGAAAGCTATGACCTCCGGTCATGCAACCATTAACCTGTGATCGATGCTTTCCTCTTGCTCACAATCCGCCTGAGCCATCACGCTGCCTCACTTCACGCGAACACTCTGACAAAGTATCTTGTCGCCCTTACTTATCTTCATGCAGCGCGGACGAGTCATAACATGATCTGCCTAATAGACGCATATGGAGCTATTTGTGTACGACCCGTATTAGAAGTGTCCCTGCTCCCTGCAGAGTGGGGTCCTTTGACTTTGTAATCTTCTGACTTTCCTAACTTTGGGTCTTGGTGGGCCCCGCATGTCATTGACTCAAAGTCAGGAAAGTTCGGATTTAACAAAGTTAGAGGATCCGGCTCCTCCCTGCACCTATCCCATATGATATTTCCTACCGAGATGCACCTCGACCATGTCATCAAACAACCTGACTAATCAGCACATAGTAAATTGGTATGTAGCTAAATAGCTTATGAACTAACTGAAAAATTAATTAGAGATATAATTTGAAAAGGTGACTGAAAGTACGATCAATAACCACACGTCGATGGGAAAACTATTTTTTTCTGTTAGAAAATATGACACAGTGATCCAAGCTAGTCTACCACGACTAATCTACTATTGAAATGTATTAGTAACAAAGATGTCCAAGGGACTACTAAAAGAATGCAATATAATGAGTTGGAAGATTTAGCAACACAAGGTTTTGTGTGCCAAGATATAGCTAAGAGCCAGCAAAATGTCTTTCCATGATATTTGTTGATTTGGTGACGATCAAAGATTTTGTTTTCTTTCGCCACATAAATGTAGGCACTCACGGCAAAAGAAAAGTACCAGTATATATATACTATTTCTTCTTACCAACGGTAATCTAGTTTGCAACTAATAAATATTCTATATTTTGAAAATTATTTTAAATCTATATATGGATACATGCCTTGCTTCTTATTTTAATTGTTCCTACATATCTTACTCTAAGATGATACAAAAGCAGTAACGCAGATTTGTGCATGCATGCACATAAGTTTTTCTAAAACTTGTATTCTACGAGTGTGTTTCACAAAAAAGTTAGCATGTGCACATAAACTTGTTGGTGACTATGGATAATAAGTCAACCTCTCAACAAAACCCTTGGTAATTAAATTAATTGTTTTGCGAAGATTATGTGTCCATATAGTAAATTAGATTATAAAATACGAGTTCGACCACTCATTATCTATACAGGTAACAATTAATGCAATTTACATTTTATATGTGGAGGCAAAATATAATAGTTCGCATCTCATATGTATAATTTTCTGTGAGGGTTACAGTGATGAGAAATTGGTGAAATACATCTTTCATGAGAAAAGTCGTAGCAAAAAGATAGATTGAATATACCATGATTGATCACAACGTCTTAATGAGATGATAAAGAAATGAAGAGTATTGGGTTTACATAATTATTCCAGCACAATGTTTTACCAAACAGGCATGTGTATGTAATCCAGCCTCCAATATGGCAAAGTATTAAGCAACATCAGACAATCTTTAGCACAACATCACAACAAAAAAATGGTGGATTCTTAGTTCCACAGTGTAACCACATAGATATTATCCAGGACAAATGGGCTCTCTACCGAGATGTTTAGGTGAAACTTCCTTGTTGTATCTATTGCATCAGAATATTATCAAGGTATGCTAGCTGTTGTTGTTCTTGGTTGGACCACGCTAGCTGATGATTATTTATTTGTAGATGTTGTTCTTGCATCATTTGAGAGCCCATCCCTTGGTATGAACTGCTTGCCACATGAGATCCCGTAATCTCACCAGCAGCAAGTTTGAGACGATGAACTTCAGCACTTAGTGTTTCATTCAGTTCTGCATACAGAATTAAGAGAGATATTTCGGTTAATGACTTAACTAGGTAAGACTTAATAAGTATATTTTTGTGATTAGCAGAAACAAAATCACCAGGTAAACATGGATAAAATAGCTAACACACCTAGAGCACGATATTAGAAAACTAGATGTATAATTGGAGTTCTGCAATACATTACTTTCTGCAGCTGTTGATTTGATATTTTGATTATATATATAAATTTATTGTGGAAATCCCATTTGACAATGTAAGAAACTAATAATGGAACCAACACGTGAATGAAAATAGAAAATAGTTTATATTCTTACAGAATGGAAATGACATATAGCAAGTGAATAGTAAAAACAAATCGGTGGATTTAGTGGATGTTTTAGAAATAAATTCGATAACACACAATGTGCATGATGCTTTAATGCACATAATATATGCATTCCTTTAGAAGATCAAAATGGTAACCTAGGACTAAATGATCCATTTACCATTAAGAAGGTTTGGTAAGATAACTTAATCCAGACCCTAAAAACATAACTTAATTCATACAGAAACGAAAATCTACTAATCAGGACACAAGTATCGCATGCTATATATGTTTGCCACAAACCATATACTCCCTTTATGTCAAAACATAGTGGATATTACTTTTGTCCTATGTAAAACTTCGTAAAATTTTACCAAGTTTACGGGAAAATACAAACATCTATTTTACAAAATAGATAAAAACATTAAAAAAATATTATGGCAGATCGTATATTTGGTATTATAAATGTCGATATTTTTCTATAAATTTAATCAAAATTTAAAAGTTTTAATTAGGAAAAACTAATATGAATTTAATTTTGCCACGGAGGAAGTATAAACATATAAACATATATACATATATCCCAACCAAGGTATTTTATTCCTCTAAGTGGTTCAAACAACCCATTGTTCATTATGTACAGGAGAAGTAGTAAGGTGTGCAGAAGATGGGCAAATTAGTTTATAAATTAGTTGGTAACTGTAGTACACATATATTTAAGCAAAGGTAATTTACCTACGTAAGAAATAACTTTATCGTTTGAACATATGTTTGAGGGAATGCTACAAGCAAGCAAAATATTTTCAAATTTGAAGATGTACTACCTACAGCACACGGGCTTGTGGAAGCACTTAATTATATCTATGTACTACCAAATATAGTTAGGTGCCAGCAAATTATTTTCGCCAATGCTTGTTAATTTGGTGACGAACTGCGTGAGGCAGTCCGGCCCCAAAACAGTTGTGTTCCTGTGTGTACAAAGGTAGAAGAAGACGGCTGAGAGACTCAGCCCAAACAATTCCAGCGTCCGGTGCATGCACTACCTAGCTTGCTAGACTAGCTAATGTGCTGATCCGTTCTGCCTTCGGCTACGCAGGAAGCTAGCGTTAGCGTATCGATCCGGTGTAGTAGTTCAATCCGTAACTGACGCAACAGTGCACTAGCAATTGACTATGTCGATTAGTTGCTAATAGTACGACGCGAATACAATGCAGGGTAGCAAGCGTTGGAGGTGCTATATAATTTCTTGCGTCTCTCAGTTTTGAAAAAAAAAGGTCAGGGGTTCGTTTTAATACTAAGAAAATACTGCGGTTTGTAGAGTTTGTTGTGGCAGCCAAACATCATACACTATTTTAGACCAAAGAATTTGTATAAACATCCCCGTGGCGACCCCGATGGGGGGCGATTTTAGGTTTGTGCTCCCCATTGGGCCTATCGGAGGGTTTTTAGGGGCTGCCGATGGAGATGCTCATAAGCAACAAGTATAAAACCAAATTTGCTAAAAGGAGACAGCTTTAACTATTATCTTGCAATCCCTTAACCCCCACCCATCTTCTAGTCAATAGTGAATTTTCTTTCATTTTCCCACCACAAAAATATGAGGGTAAACTAATAAGGATTGATCATGTGTAAGAAAATATAATAGCTTACCATCCATCACTTGCTTTTGTTGCTCGAATCCATGTAGCTCTATCATCATCCTATTCTTCTCAGATTTAAGCGAAATGGTTGTGGACTGCAAACATACAATTCAACAAAAAATAATAAGATGATTGCACTCTCATGAGAGTTAAAATTACCTTCCTATAATTGGGGTCATTTCGTGTGGAAAAAGGTTAATCATTTAGATTTTGAGAGGACAAGTAGCTGGGGAAATGTCAGTCATATCCTATATCCATGATTTTTCAACCTTGTATAATGTAAACATTCTACGCAGACACTTTCCCTGGGGAAGGGAATCCTCAAGTGGGAGTTGGTTATACACTTAAATTCCAACATTTTTTTCGAGATGGGGGTGCGGATCCCCGGCCTCTGCATCAAAATGATGCACATAGCCTCCGCAATTTATTGTACAATATCAAATATTCAAGAGTTTACAATTCATGGTTATCACTGAGGGTGGATAGAAAGATCAACCACTTAAACAAAGGCGCCCTAAACATCTAAGCTCTTAGGATGTAGCCACCCACCCCGGTAAAAGATAGCCCATGCAACCATCATCATACAAGTACATCCGGAATCTATGAGACCACATAATCCGTACGAAGAAAAAAAGAATCACATGTGGATGCAATAAGTCACCTTTTAATACACCTACATGCCAACATTGGCTGGTTGGAACATTGTTCTCCTTAAGGTAGTGGTGGTTCGGCTAATAGAATTGCATGGCACATTTAATTGGGAATTACACACCTCTTGACTTCTTTCGGTGTATTCCATGTATTCCATGTATTCAGCTTTAATTGGGAATTACACACCTCTCCTTAAGGTAGAGGGACTGGTTTAGACCGAAACATTTTATGGTGACTTAACAACTACTAGAGATCAAAGTTTCCCTTTGGTTCCTTTGCCAAGGGTTCATCCTGACTAAAGACAATTTGGTTAAGTGGATGTCGCGAGGGCCCTATGTAGCTTTTATTTCGAACAAGAGACTATCCAACACCTATTTGTTTTTATTGTTCTTTCTCATGTTTGGCATGACGCGTTGTATATTTAACCTTTGATACCACATAACTTTATCTCTTGGGATGGACAAGACTGTAAGATCACTTATTTTGGTCGGACGAGATATTGGTCGGACGAGATATACCTTTTGAACCATTTGGCTTTGCAGTAATGACATTGTTTTTTATACAAAAAAGTATATTTTCTAAAGGCAGGTGCTACTCTGATACCAATTGGTTGTAATTATGGTCATTGTAATAGAAGGTTTGGGACTATATAACCGTTGGACCTTGGCGTAAACAATGGGGTTTTTTATCTGTTTCTCGCGCAATGAAAAAAAACTATTTCCGAGTCATCTTTCCAATCAAAACATTTAGGTTTGTGCAAGTATAAAATAGAAGACCTTGATTAGACTGATCTCAATCTCAACCGCAAAATAACTGCAACCAATTCTAAGTCGAATGATGTATAATTACCCACATAAAAGATATGCTCAAATAATTAATCCTGAGAATCACAAACCTGTAATGAATTCACATTTGCAGATAGTGATTTATGCTCTTGCCGCAGTAGCTCAACCTTATGCTCAAGTTCGGACAAGCGTTCCACCTTTTTCTGCTTAGACTTTCCAGCAGTTATCCGGTTCTTAAGGATGCTGAAAATAAGTTTCACAACAAATGTACAGTTGGTTAGTGCAGTAGTGCTGAACTATTACTGAAGAACCAAAACAATTCTCTGATGATCATCATATCTGAGAGAAGAAAGGACAAACTAATGGATGGATCGTTATATATGTTACCTCCGGACCCTCTTAGGATCTGTCCGCACAAGGTCTGCGAGGCGCTTCTCCGCACTGATCTTGTTAATGTCATTCTGGGTGAACAACCCATCGGCAAAATTTGCTACAAACGGAGAATTGGGGTCATCCTTGTACTGGATGCTGCTACCAGCTACACCTGATCCCCGTCCCGTCCCCGGGGAAGAGAGCCGCTTCTGCTTGCTTCCAGCAACCATGAGGTCCTTCTTGACGGAGGAATAGGCCGGCAGCTGGGGCATACTTACCGATGAGCTGCCGCCGCTAGTGATGGTGTTCTTCCCCAGCTTCGACGTATGCCAGCTCCGGTCCACAGCTTCTTTCTTCACTCCAAAGTTAGCTGCAGGGGCGGGCAGCGAGTTGGATGATGTCGGTGTCCAGGGGGCTTGGTTCAGGCCCGTGCTGCTGCTGCCGGAGGAGTAGGGATGGGGCATCCACCTTGATGAGCTGCCGCTTCTGGCAATGGTATTGTTCCCCAGCTATGACGTTCCCCTTGAGCTCCAGTCCACAGGTTCCTTCTTCACCCAAGCGTCAGCAGGGGCAGGGGGCAGGAGCGACGAGCTCGATGCTGGCAGTTGTGGGCAGGAGGCTTTGATGCTATTGCTGCCCGTGGCGTGGCCGGAGGAATTGAAACCGCCGTCCGGGCCTTCAAGATCCACGTACTGTACGACGTTGTTGCCGGAGTCGTCGTCGTCATCGTCCACAAGCGAGATGTACACCGGAGCGGGGACGGCTTCAAGATCTATGACCATCGGCTTCTTGGAAGGTGGTGGGACGCTGAGGGAGGGGGGCAGGGGTGGAAGCTCGTACTCATCCATCGACCCGAAGTCGACGCTGGCCGTGCTGTGCGTTAGAGGCGGCGGCGGATAGCCATACCACGACGACGCCTGCAGGTCGACGGACGAACTCAGCGGTGGCCTCAGGCCCACCACGCTAGCCAGACCGGTGTCGAGCGAGGAAAGGAAGGTGGCGTAGCGTGGGGTGGTGGTTGTGGTGCTGCTGCTGCTGCTTTCGCTTCCGTCAACCCCACCACCCAACTTGGAAATGGGATCCAGCGCCATGGGCGCCGCCGAAGACGGTGGTGGCATCTGATAGCAGGAGAACCCGGGGAGGGCGTCGTGCGACGCATCCCAGGCGGAGCTTCCAAATCCGTCGATGACGCCGCCACTGCCACCGCCCGACGCATGGGTCGTTTGAGGCAGCGGCGACCATGGCGCCTGGTTGTACGGTGAAATGGTTTTGGATCTGTCTACGACGCTGGCGCCGGCGCCGCCGGCCAACGCGTGGGTCGTGCGAGATAGCGGCGACGGCGGCAGCTGGTAAAATTTGCTTCCCGTATCGGCCTGGGAGGAGAAATGGGCGGCGGCGGCGGCGGCTGGTTTGTGCTGGGATAGGCAACGGCGCGAGTATTGTTTGGGGTGGGGGTTACCGGCGTGGGGAACGTCAGTGGTGGTGGACGAGCCGGGCCCGGGGTAGACCGGCGACCGGAGCTGGCGGCTGCTCGCCTTGTTCTCCATGGGGAAGCCGGCCGTGTGCCAGGCGCTAGGGTATTAGCTAGAGGGGGATAGATTGTGCCGGCGGCGTGAGGGTGCAAAAGCATGAGCGTTCCGATGGAGGCGAGTATATGTACCAAGCGAGTGCGAACTGATATGGAAAGGAGCGGGAAGAAGACCTCGGAAGTATAGGGTTTAAGCGAGAAGCACGCGGGACAGATGGGCCGTGTCGGACCTTTTGTGCGTACTTCCAGCCCGTCTAAACATCACTGAACGGTTCTTCTCCAAATATTTAGGTCAAAATATCATGAATATGGATTTTGCGTTATGGACGGAAAGTGTTTCTGACTCACGGTGCTCCAGTGCTACCTCCGTTTAAACAACTTTCAAAATCATATTTGCGAATTTCAAAATAAAATAAAAACAAATCGGGATGAGATGATGTATCCCACAAACGTGCAAATTTTTAATTTGGAATGCTTTCCATTATGAGCTACACAAAAATAACAAAATCTGATAAGAATTTACAGATTTTAAGTTGTGCATACTTAGATCCACACTTTTTAAATTTTTTTTGTGGTTCGTAATACAAAGTATTTGAATTTGATATTCTGGACGTTCGTGGGATATACTATTGGCTACATCCTGATTTTCTTTTCAGAAATTTTTGATACTCATAAATATGATTTTTCAATTTTCATTTTAAAATTGGAGGAAGCACTGGATCTCGGGAGCCAAGAAATCTCCACTCCTATAGTCCTACTACAACCATAAGATATATATATTATGTACAAGTCCATGGCCACAAATTTGACTTTTTTTTTGAAAAACAAATTTGACTTGGGGTTAGAAGTGTAAAGCAGTTTAGAATGAAAAAAATTCAAAATAAGCATATGACATATTTTGTAAACCTTAAAGACAAGCTGGTGAAAATAATAGTTGCGCTAATTGCTTTCCAATTAGCTATACGAGTACTATATATTCAAGAGAATTGTTAAATTAGTTTTTCACTCTCATAGCACTTGCCTTTTTGTTTCCAATCGTGTCCATTTTGTTTTGCAAATTTTGCCATGGTTTAGTTTCAGGTTGAGTTTCATATATTATATTATTTAGTAATGTGACTTATTATTACATATTTAGTCATTTATAGAGTTCAACGGTGTTGATACAAGAATAAAACTGTGTCGGGCCCTTTTATCTACAATTCTAGAAAATATCTTTATTTATTTAAAAATAATTTGTTTCAGCTAAAATAAGTTGTTCCTTGTACTCCTTCTAAAGTATACTCTTGTACTTCTATCCACTTAATAAGACGTGAACCAACAAACAAGCTCGTTCATCTATGTGTTATATTTAATTGTCATCCACAAATATTAATGTCACGAATATTTTAGCAGGCGATGTCTATGTTATATTTTAAATTTTATATATAGATAGAGTTTTCCAATTATCGAAGCTAATGCAAAAGTACATATTGTCCTTGTTTTCAAACTTAATTAATATGGAAGATATACAAATATAGTATATACTCCTCATAACGTAACTACAGTTCGCCCCGCTAAAGCCCGTTGACATCCTCATTCTCTATTTTGAAGATGGTGATTGGTGGCATGGGCGACACATTAATTGCAGAAGTAGAGCGCATTAGTGAGAAGAGCACAAAGCTTGACAAGGAACATGATAGCCTAAGCACATGAATATCAGTTGTCCATCATTGATGGTTTTAGCTGAGTTATGATCTTTTCAATCATTATACCATGTTCTCTAAAAGCCTTCTAACCCAAGGCTGATGAGCACTGACTGTTGTCAGTAAAACTTGAAGAAAAGCTCAAGTTCCATTAAACAAGTGCACATGTCTCACTTTTACCCATATGGATAGAAAATCTGGTATTGCTTAGATGTATTAATTTTATGCGTGTAAATATTATTAATACACTCATTGTTTTGATGCATGAGTTTGTCATGTTGGAAATTAACATTAATAGAGGTGCGAACCTATGTCTTTAGGCTTTAAACATAGCCCCTATCACTCCAAGCCTAGGTGTATGCTGGAACTCCACCTTTGCTATGCTTCATATTGACTAGTAATCGTGCACGTGCGCGGCACGTGTCAACCAAAAAAGAACAGGACTGACAAATAATAAATGAGTAAAAAGGGCATGCAAGTAAGCTACCAGACCATAATAAGAGATAGTAAGGGATTGTTTTACAATTGTAAACATTTTTGGTTTCACCACAATTTTTTGTACAACTATCTGTTCAACTCTCCAATGCAATCTAATACAAAAGCAACATTTTGCTTTTCAATCTACTTCTTCGCAACACAAATGCCAAAATTGAGATTTTCCAAACAACTTGGAAGTTCATGGGAAAGCAAATAAATATGAGTTTAGTCACTTGAATTGTAGATGAAAGTGCAGACAAAAGTGCAGCAGATATTTTCCACTTGATGTGTGACGGATTGCTAGACAGATAAATCACCAATAATCTGATATCTGATTTCATACGAACAATTGACGTAATTACAATATAACTCCACCCAAATAAACCTATATCTGATTTCATATGAGCAACAGAGTTATAATCACAATATAACCAAATATATTTCCCCCTCTGTAGTCAGGACAGGATTGAGGTTGAGTGACATTCAGACAAAGAGTTCGATTTTTTATGTAATGGAGGCATCTTTTGCTTCTCTGACTGGATTTCTTTCTTCTCGACAGATAGTCCTCCATACCACACATGTCCACTTTATTTTTGCACCCTACATTATTTACTTCAGGTTGATGATCGGCACTCACAAAGCTTGCTGTCATACAAGTCACACCTAGCATGAAAGACAAATTAAACTCATAAGTCATGATTAGATGTTGTATCAATAGGATCTGAACGTGAAATGTACCGATTATCGGTGTGTTGGTAACATTGCTCAAAAGGGTATGATGCACAAAAGTAATGCCAATCTAACAAGATATAACCTAACTGTACATTGTTAAGGTGCACCCATGAAAAAATCCAGTCTGGTCGAACACGGGAATGCTCTAAGAACCATGTACAACCAAGACAATCAATGTTATAGAAGATATGGAGATCATCTGCTCTTCTAAACAATGAAGGACATTGCACACGTATGTTAATAAAATCACGTTTACTGCAATTTTCCAAAAGTGCAATGCCCGCTTTAGCTTATTTTCCTTCACCATCACAAACAGTATATAGTTGAATTGAATAATTTTACCTATCATCTACCGCACTTCTACAATGATAGAATTAATCTACCAAGAACACGGCCTGATATTATTTCCTCTGTAATCCACTCTGATGAACTGTCAAAAACCAAACAATGGTGACCACGGGAAGATTAACAAAACTTTCTTAGTTAAAAAACGTAGCAAGTGCAAGACAAATTAGACCATTCCGTATGCATCTCCTAACCTTCTTACTTAAGAATCCTTGCTGAATTAGAAAAGGCAGACAACATTTCCTTGTAGGTTGGGAGCAAAATTATAGAAATATACTATGTACTGAAATAACTGATAATCAAAACTTATCTTAAGGAATTGTGTTTTCGCTTATTGCATATTAGACTCATGGGAAGGAACACAGTTTCAGAAAGAATTGCAGTTTTCAGCCACATATTAGTCTTTTGACAAGGTTGAGGCTGCAATAAAGCCTATTAACCTGGTGGAAGGTTGTTCATGCACATTAACAGCCAAGAACAAGGCAGACATGGTAATATAGATTGCGCAGGAAATTAAAGGATACATAGACTTTCCTGCTGAGTGGCAGCTCTCGCTCTTTTTTACATTGGTATAGATTTAATTTCCTCCAGGAAAAAATCGCTGAACTGGCACTAAACCAGAAGTGACCAACAACGAACTGAACAGTGTCGAGAAGATAAACAGCTGCTGGCAAGTTGCAGCAGCTCTTTCTTCAGAAGCGTCACCGAGAGCGGCGGCCACCGATCTTCTTAAAGAGACGTGGTACACCTCCTCCTCCTCTACACCATCAATCATGGGATTAATTCATCAACTGCACGAAAGATTGGTCAGTGGTGGTTTCAGAACATGGAAACTTAGGCTGATCGTACATGTTTTTTGATCGATGTGTCCCGATGTCGCCTGATGTGGGGCGGCGCGGGCTGCTCGATTTCGCGGATGACAACGCACGCACACGGGCATCGATGACGCAGGTCGGCCGTGTTCGTCGAGGTGGCCGGACGGTTCCTCCGGTAATGGCAGCAAACTTCCTTGGTCTGGATCCACCTGCAACCGCGGGTCGAGTGGGCAACCGGTGGCGGCCTCACCATGGAATCGTGTGGGCCAGCAGCGCCTCCGCCTCCGGTGGTGTGGGCGACGGCGAGCGAGGACGTTGGGCGATGGCGGATCACACCTTGTTGGAGCACGGCTGGGCAGGGAGGCGGGGGTTATGTGCGGTGTCAGCGAAGTAGACGCCGGGGAGGCGTTGGTGCTGAAGGTCGTGGACGTTTTCATTGCCGTGATTTAGGGGATTCACGTTTAGCGGATCCAGCGAGGCGGCGAATCAACTGAAGATTAATTTCCTGCTAGTGCGAACAGGGGAGAGGCGGACAATGTTTTACCGCTAAACACGGGAGCAATCTTCAGCGTTAAATCAAAAGTTGCACGGTCAGGATGTATTGGATCTGCCCCCTCTGGCTCTTTTTATATTGGTATAGATATTGTAGCCATTTATGTAAAATTATCCATACTTTGTCAAAGCCAACCCAGGCCCTTTTTAGGTTAATCCACTTGATCCATGGTAGCCTAGCACGCAAGCTTCACGAGAACGTGTCGATTGAAAGATCTCCTATGATTTTCTCTAACTTCTTTTTTTACTCCCTTCCGAATGTTAACTCTGCAAATCAAGTAACTGTTAACAAAAGAATTTTCTCCTGTCTTTAGGATTCGCATTCTCTACAAAACTGCTTTTTTAGAAAAAATGGTACTCCCGGCCTGCATCGACCGATGCATACGGCCTTTATTAATTAAAAAAACTGCTAACTGTGAGAGAGAGAGAGTTGTGAAATATGGAAGATGCTCTCTAATCCCTACCTTTAGGATCAACATCGCTGATTACCCTCCTAATGTTTTTTGGGGGTATGATCTTTGCTAACTTGTCGGAGCATAGGTTCTCTTTAGGATAGCCACCATGCATATAATTGCTGGTCCCGACTGAATCCTAATTAAGTTTTGGGAAGCTGATCAAGTGCTGGAGTATCTTCTAAAATTCCAATTTCATATCTACACTGGTAGGGAAAAGCCTACTGCTGGCGAACTGTTTTTGCTTAGCGCTGGCGAACAGCGGTTCGCCAGCAGTGCTTCGCCAGTGGTAGCACTTAGCGCTGGCGAACAGCTGTTCGCCAGCGGTAGCGTCGGTTACCGCTGGCGAATGGCGGCTATGTTCGCCAGCGGCAGTAGGGCATAGCGCTGGCGAACAGAAAAAGTGTAGATGAAAGTTTAGGGTATAAGACGATGAGGGTGCCGTATTGGTTTCTGTGCAAAACATTTTAGAGAGACAATTTAACCTTTGTGCATGGAAATGAAACAATCGAGATATGAACGAAAGATAGCTGATGACTTACTCGGGAAAGTAAGGCAAGAGAAAGGTGTCCTTCTTCTCATTCTTTAAGAAGCAACTTTCTATGTATTCCGTTGCCCGTCTCCGACCGTCATGGCTTTGCAAACAGCCTTCGAGCATGAAGAATGGGTCAATTACCGAGGTGTGGGGGGTATTCTCTAGAAGGATCTGATACTCCATACCGAGCGCGACAAGGCGGACCAAGGATGGGGTGAGCGCTTTCATATGGAACATGTCGAAGATGTCATCAAATCTGATGAAGAGCATGTGACCGGGATCTTTGTCGACAAAGTTGCAGTTTTCTGGTACCTTTGCTATGAAAAGCGGGAGTGTTGGATCTTTATCCTTGAGAAGATTTCCGTCCAAATATTGCACACTGTCATGTAGGTTCTGCATATCCGCATTCACGATCTTGAGAATCTTCGGCGGCAGCATTGGTTTACCTATCTCATGGATGGCATGCCAGTTCTCGATGTTTATCTTGTCATGAACCCGCCGCGGCTTCGCCTTAGACCCCGGCTCTTGCTGGCTCATGAACTCAACTGGAACTAATTTCTTAGTTCTTTTCCGCACCTTCTTAGGACCCTTTGGCTCTAACGCCTCCTTGACCGCATCACGGACTGTGTCCTGGCTGAGACCATCTTGATCGGGAGCTTCAGGCGTTGGTTGAGAGTTGAAAAGACGCTTGGAGACGCCGGTTATGTCAGCCCCGCCGGGTCTCGTCATTTCATCACGGCGGTCTTGTGTATTCTCATTATTATGAAAGAATGCCGGCTCGTGATCGTCATCAACCAAGTAGTTATCAGGGTCGTGATTGTCATCTTCGTCGGGCTCGGGGTCTGCAGGTGGAGTTGGCTGTGGGGTGGTCGTAGGACGAGCGTCCAAACGAATAAGTGCTTTTGGCCATGTCATTGCCCACCCCAAGCAATCGCCAAGGGTAAATTGTGAATCAGCCTCCGGGGGTTGACTTGGAGGATCCAAATTTGCGCAACCCGGGAACACTCGAACCATGGAAACCTTGAACAAATGATCAGGCAAAGGCCGTGTGTGAAACACGCGGTTAAGCGGTGCAACAATGTTAGCCTTTGCCACATCCTTGAGCTCATTGTCCACCATGAGCAGCAATGTGCATCCCACTTCGTTGGCCTGACGAAACATATATGTGCTAGGCATTAGAGAGGCTGACAAAAATGAAGAAATGACTTGTCGAGACTTTATGCGACGAGTAATTACCGTGAGGGCGTTGAGCTCTTCTAATGGCGACGGACCGCGGACGGCCGTCGGTGTGCAAGTGATGGAAGGGCTGCTACGAGGCACACTGCCGACCTGTGATGCTCCATGTGCAGGGTTGGCAACTGGCGTATGCTCGAGATTAGGGTTGGCGGCCGCGTTTTGCACAACAGGCTGGACATTGATCGAGTTGCTGGAGCCTAAGCTGATCATGGGGAACGGTCCTTGTCTGCCTCCCTCAAACCAATTTCCGATAGTCTGGCAGAGGGTAGGTAGGAGGGCGTTGATCGTCTTGGCCACGGTGTCCTCGACTTGCGCTGGAATGTTTTCTTTGACGGTCGCCAACTCCTTCCTAAGAGATGCTTCCACGCTGCTCTTCCTCTCCTTTCGCTGCTCCTTAGTCTCCGGGTAGTAGTAGGCATGTCTGTGGCCAATGCCGGCCCCCACCACACGGCCACGATGCGGGCCTTGAGTCGGCGACACCTCCTTTACCGCGTTATACGCCCGGTGGAAAGGATTGTCCCATGGGCCAACGGCCTGGGTTGAGGAGCCTTCTGACTGAGCTTGTGCATGAGCTTGTTGTTCCTCCGCAAGCTTCTGTTCAAGGTCCTTCACCTTCGCGTTCGTGACAAGTTGACCGGATATGGGGTCTTTCTTGTAGCGGGCCCTGATAAATTTTCTGGCTTGCGGGTCTTCGAACACCTCATACGGGTTTGGTCCTACCCTTTGCGCGTCCTCCTTTGCCCAAATGGGTTCTTTTCCCGAATAGCCACGGCTTCCGAGACTGTGGGGAGCTATGTTCTGGTCATGCATATTCTTGCCCCAAAGCCGAAGCGCCTGCTTTGACGCGAGCTTTTCATTGGCGAGAAATTCATTGTAGTGATCTTGAGAAATTGACGGCCACTTCTTATGAATCTCCTCGAAACCGGCACCTTCAACAATCTTCTCCTGCACACTCCCTCTCCAAGTGGAGAAGGCTTTGGTGAACCTGCCGAGAGCGAATGCGTTTACAATGTTCTTCCGGGGATGCAGGCTTTCGTACTCGGTTGGGAACTTGTAGCGTGCGTGTAGCTTTTCGAGGAGTAGCGTGGCCGCAGCAGAATTCCCTTTCTCCCGAATGCCTTCGGTATTGAGGTTGCCGAAGGTTCGAACAATGCATCCCAAGCTGTTGTCGTACCCTTTGACGACTTTTTCCGGCGCTGTACGCGCACCGCTTTTGGGGTCCACCTCATCGATAGCTTCGCGGACGGTTTTGAGCATGTTAGGCTGCCTATCCTTTCGTGCACGCTTGGCTTCACTACCGGACGTGCCATCGCCAGCCCCACTAGTAGTGGTCTCATTGCCGGTGGTCTCATTGCCGGTGTCGTTGCCGGTGTCATCATGGCCACCACTAGTAGTACCGGCATCATGATGGGCTTCCTCCATCTCATCATCTGCGTCGCCACCCCGAAGCATTCTCATATAGGCATCCTTGTCCTCGTCCATCGGGTCATCATCTTCATTATTTCTCATCCGAGAACCCCCGGCCTCCAAGTTGTGACTCATGTTTCTAATGAGTACAAAGAACATAGTTAATACACATATAATAGAAAGAACATAGCTAGCTAATACTCAAATATGTCCTATTTCTAACACAAGTCATGCTCAAATTTCACAAAAAAATTGGGCATGACCTTTGCTAAAAATAGGACATATCGAGTACCCGAATTGCCGGAACGGAAGTTAATCAACATTCCGGCGAACTCAAGTGTCTCATGTGTACCTGCAAACATTTCATACACAAGCCACAAAGGCTACACAAGCCACAAACTCCGGCATCTCATACACATCACAAGTATTCATACTCAATATTCGAACACAAATATAAATGGACATTTAAAAATCCACAAGTCACAAACATGTAATTAAAACTCATAAAAATCCAAAAACAGGGACAAAAACCTATCTTCAAATCTGCTAAAAAGTTTGAACTTTGGAGCCTTACCAAATGATCAAATGTTTTTCCTGTTGACATTTTTCTTCCACGGACAGAGAGAGGGGCGCGGCCGGGTATACACAGGGAACACATACCGCTGGCGAACAGTTTCCGGTTGTTCGGCAGCGGTACGTGTAGCGCTGGCGAACAAGCCTATTTGTTCGGCAGCGGTACCCTTCCTCACCGCTAGCAAACAAGCAGCCCTGGTCGCCAGCGGTAAGGTTTTTTCTTTTTTTCATTTCTTATTTTTTTACTGTTTTGTTTTGTTTTGTTGTTTCTTTTGGTTTGATCTTTTTCAATAACATTTCAAATACATGTGTGCATTTCAAAACACATTTCAAACACTTTTCAAATAACATTTCAAATATTCGTGTGCATTTGAAAACACATCTCAAATACATCATGGTTCGACAATTAACGAAGCACATTTCAAACATTCGCACGGCCATATGACTTGTGGATTCAAATTACACGGCCATAGTTTCCAAAATTTGAAGAAATACAAATTATGATACACATAATGCGCGTATTTCTCATCGTTTCACAATCTTCCTGCCTTTCTTGTTTGCAGTCGCATAATTTAGCCCCACATCATGACTTCTTCTTTTGAATGGTAGACCTTGCCGAGGTAACGTGGTTCTGCTTCTTCTTGTGGTGTTTGTTGCCGTATCATCATGATCTTCATCATCGTCGATATTTGGGTCGCCGAACTCGTTGAAGTCATTCTCGTTGGCGACTCCATCCATTCCGACGATGTTTCTTTTGCCTCTCCTCACGACAACACGGCTAGGACGTGACGGGTCGGTTATAAAGAAGCATTGAGACACGTGCTTAGCCAATGCCCATGGCTCATTTTGCGCGGTGACGTTTGGGCCTGATGAGCCGGCTTCGGGTAGAACCATGGTGGTGAAGTATTGGTCTTCTTTTATGACGGTTGATCTTCTAGCCCATCTGACGCGGAACATCGGCACCTTCACTCAGGAGTAGTTAAGCTCCCATATCTCCTCGATCCTTCCGTAATATCTTAATAGCTTGTCTCTGGTGTAGGATTCCATTGTTACCCCTGAGTTTTGATAATCGGAAGTTTTGTCCCTTTCTTCCGTGTAAAATGTGTACCCGTTTATATCATAAGCTTGGAACGTATTGAGGTTGGGCGCGGGGCCATGTGCCAATGTGTAAGCCATTTTTCCTTGTGCAGAACTCATCGAGGGAGGATTAGCGACAAGGTGTTCTTTGAACCATTGAAGGAAAGAGGAGTTGTGCTCTCTGATTATTTGATCATCAGTCCTCTGCTTGCCTTTGTCGGTGTATTTCTTCTTAATTATTCGTTGGTGTTTTTCCAACCAAGGATCGACCATTTCAATGTGTTGTAGAGCCACTAAGTTTGCCCTGTTAAAGTCGGCGCGTCGACAAGCGAAGTCCACATGGAAGTCCCTCCGGCCATTCTTGTGACCTACTCCATGGAGCCTACCGATGTGCTTGTTTCCTGGCAAACCAACCGGATCCTGAACGTTCAGATGATTTGTGTAGAAAGAAATGCACTCTTCGGTGAGAAATCCTTGAACGATGCTTCCATCCGGACGAGCCCTGTTACGGACGAAACCTTTGATGACCCCATTCATCCTTTCAAACGGCATCATGTTGTGCTGGAACAACGGCCCCAGATGCATGATATCATCCACGATATGGATCAACAAATGCACACAGATGTCAAAGAATGCGGGAGGGAAGTAAATTTCAAGCTCGCAAGGATCACGACGATCTCTTCCTTTAGCCTTTTGAGTTGCTTGAGGGTGATTGACTTTTTAGAGATCACGTCGAAAATGTTACATAGGCCAAACAGGGTTTCACGGACGTGTTTGTCCATTATACCACGGATCGCAACCGGGAGTATCTGCATCATCATCACGTGACAATCATGAGACTTCATCCCGCTGAACTTCTGTTTGGTCGGGTCTAGAAATCTTGTTATCAGTCCACCGTAACCCAAAGGAATTTTGACTTCAAGAATGCATTTCATCAATTGTTCGATCTCTTTTGGACTTAGGGTGAAGCAGGAGGGGGGGGGGGGCAGTAATAGTCATTCAGCTTCACGCTCTTGGCCCTAGGACCGTCGTCCTGCTCCGCTGTCTCATCAGGCACCTTCTCTCCTCGACCCCCATGAAGCTCTTCTCTCATATTGAAATGAACTAGGTCGTATCTTGCTTTCCGCCCATCTTTGGTTCTCTCCGCCATGTTGAGCAGAGTGCCAAACAAACTCTCGAACACATTCTTTGTGATATGCATTAGATCAAGGCAATGAGGCGTACCGAGAATCTTCCAGTACGGCAAGTCCCAAAACACGGACCTCGTCTTCCATACACCCAGGAGAGGTTTTGGTGCCTTCCGCTTCTTTCCCGCCTCAGGGCACTCTTGCCAACCATTCAGTAGCTCTAAGATTTCTTCCCCGGACCTCTGCAGGGGTGGTCCCCGGGGCTCATCTTCGTTGTTGAAGAGGTCTCCACGCTTTCTCCAAGGGTCTTTCTTCGGTAGCCATCTTCGATGGCCCATGTAGACGGTTTTTGAAGACCCGGGATCTTTCGGAAGCTGGAGAAACATCGGATCGTCCATGCACCTCACACATGCGTTATGTCCGTGGCACACCTGACCTGCGACATATCCGTATCCGAAAAAGTCATGCACAGTACATAGCAAGACAGCTCTCATAGGGAAATATTCTTCTACGACGGCGTCCCATGTGTTAACGCCTTCCTCGGCCCATAAGGTGTCTAGCTCATCTTTCAGTAGCTTCAGATACAGATTGATGTCGTTTCCAGGTTGTTTTGGGCCTTGGATTAGCATGCTCATGTGAATGTACTTCCTTTTCATGCACAACCAGGGCGGGAGGTTGTAAATCCATACAAACACGGGCCAGGTGCTGTGTGTGCTGCTCTGGCTGCCAAACAGATTAAGTCCGTCGGTGCTCGCACCCAACCTGATGTTCCTTGGATCTGCTCCGAAGGTTGGATATTCAGCGTCAACTGCTTTCCACTGACTTGCATCTGAAGGGTGTGTCAGATTTATATTTTCATTACGCTTTGGATCTTTGAGCACTTCCTTTTTTCTTTCCGTGTGCCAGCGCATGAGATCAGCTTCCTTACGGTCCGTGAAATACCGCTTGAGACGAGGAATCAGCGGAAAGTACCAAACAACTTTTCGAGGAGCCTTCTTCCCTTTCTTGTATCGAGCGGCGTCGCACACTGGACACTTTGTCTTCTCCGCATCCTCTTTCCGATAAATGTAGCAATCATTAATGCACACGTGAAACTTCTCGTGCGGTAAATCAAAAGGGCAAACAACTTTCTTGGCCTCATCACAACTTTTTGGACAGGTGTTCTCCTCCGGAAGGACACCGTGCCAATATTCCAGACTAGTATCGACGCTTATATCGCTCCATTTGTATCTTGCCTTCATCTGCAAAACATTGAGCGCAACATTCAAACGGGAATCTTCCACGCCGCAACCTGGATACAACGGAGTATTTGCGTCTATCTCGAGTTGCGCCAGCTTAGATTGCTCTCCAGCAGCTGCTCTGGAGTTAGAGGTCTTCTTTAGAAGCAGTTCTTGGACATGAGGATCTTGCACGAGTAAAGTTAATGGCGTCTGCGTGTCGTCTTCTTCCATAGCTGTTTCTTCTACATCATGATCATCTCCATCATGATCAGGAGGCTCTTCGTTATCATTGTTGTGACCATGTTCATGATCCCCTTCATGATCATGATCATGATCATTTCCTGTCGCCGGTGCCTCATTACCTTCATGATCATCTTCATCGGTCAACCACTGACTGTGGCCATCCATGAAACCACGCATTAGCAAGTGCTCTAGCAACTTTCCGGAGAAAGGGTTGATCAATCCCACTAGTTTGCATTTTCGACACGGACATCTTATCTCTGTGCGGTTATGTCGAAACATGTCCTCTGTCGCGTGTTTTAGATATCTGTTCACTACAGCTTCACTCATGGCGGCCATTATCGATCGCCTGCAGAGTGTAGAACAAACTCATGAGAATCATACATATACCGCGCTTATCACGAAAAATTTCGTCATGACCTTTCTATATATGTAGAGGTCGTAATAAGAAATAGTACCGAAATTTGCCGAAACGGAAATGAATCAACATTTCGGCAAAAAATCGGCATCACTCTCCTATTTCACACATATTGTGTCCATTTCATCACAAATTTCACAAATTTAGTCCACTTCATCTCAAAATTTGTCATTTCACATAAATTCACATATATATTGTTCATCTCACACAAATTCATCGAAATAGGGCTCAACCTTGATTCAATACACACAAGAGAAGAGATAACCAAGGCGAGACCACCGACAAGATGGTTATGGATTGCTCCAAAAGGGTATAACTACTAACTAAAGGTAGGAGGGTTGTGAGAGTTAACTTTTTGGTGGAAAGTGGTTTTTGGGGGTGGTTTAGCTAGATCTATCAAAAAATCTAGATTTTATTGGCTAAAAAGGGAGTATAAGAAGGGGGGAAAGAGCAACAAATCGGGTTGGCTCGAGCTAGATCTAGAGAGAAGTTAATGGAGGGAAAAGGAGGTGGTTGAGATGCTCTGGTCCCAGGTTACCGCTGGCGAACACGGCGTTTTGTTCGCCAGCGGTACTTCCCGCTATCGCCGCGCCAGCCTGCATACAGCGAACTTTTATCGGCGTTCGACAGCGCTACGCTTGCTACCGCTGGCGAACAGGCAGTGCGTTCGCCAGCGCTGTCCTTCGGACACAGCCCCGCCCAGCCCAGAGCTACCGCTGGCGAACTATTTATCCTGTCCGCCAGCGGTAGCAGTTTTACCGCTGTCTGTGGAGGCTATGTGTTCGCCAGCGCTATAAATGCTGGCGCACACTTTAAATTGTTCGCCAGTGCTATTCTGGTGTCTATAATCCTTTTCCTACTAGTGCTAGCCTGTAGGCGGATAAGTTTTTCTTTATTCAGAACTGTAGACCGTCAATAATGAGTACAGATTCGTTCATACAGTATTGTTTTCACAAAATATTTAACGATATTGTATATATTGCTGATGGATATATATGGGGTGTCGTGCTATCGATCGTATATATCTGAAGGATGCATATGGTGCTATCGTGTCTGGTGGATATATATGTGAAGATTGGGAGCTGTTGCCTTTTCCATACATGATGTCTCGGTGAGGGTATAGGTGCGTGAGCATGGACAGTATGAACATGATATGCTGCTGCGTCTTAATCAAGGGTACTCGATCCATTAACCGACTTTAGAACCATATTCCTTCCGGGTGAATACTACTGCTAGGCCATCCACCACCATATGTGATCCAATCGTTATATTGATGTTTGCGTAAGTTTCAAGATTTGAGCGTGCCTGTAATTAAAGTAGCATCTAGCTAAATACCCTTATCGGAAGTCAGGTCTCGTTTGGCTAATGAAATTTCTCTTTGCAGTCCACCCACTGCCACAGTCCACTCCTACTCCTAGTCATATCACCGGATCACTATTACCAATTTTTTTGTCAAAAGCAGGTTAAAACCCAGTCCCTGTATCAAAACGATGCACCCAACACTTTAACTGATGTTGATGCAACGCAACGAGGCCAGACCATCGACAAACGTAGTACAGTACCTAGCATTGAAATTTATTGCGGAACCATTACAAGATACTCCCTCCGTTCTAAATTAATTGACTCAGATTTAATACAAGTTGTGCTAAATCTGAGTCAATTAATTCAGAACGGAGTGAGTAGAAATTTATCACCTACAACTAAGGCAATGCCTTAAAACACGTCGTTGCCATGTACACAACAGTGTCCGGCTGAATCAGTCAGGACAAGCATTCAACATGGTAATGACACGAGTTCATCGCTGTTGAGCCCGAAAGAGATGTTGGGATCACCGACCCGGTACAACCCATGTCGTGCTGTCTTGCACCATGAACCTGACTGCATTCTTTACTTTCAGTCCAAATGAATTACGTGATGGTCATATCTATGGCAGAGTTTAGAATAGTGTGGCCAAACTTTGCACATAGGTTACATACTTACATCTTTGCATGGCAAACAATGTTGCCAAATACTTACTTTGTGTAAAAACTGGTAATTACATACTTACATCTATGTTGGCCACTTTGACCCATTTTTGACAAAAAAAATGGAAGTAAATGAAGAAAGCAAATAATAAATGCGGTCCTTACAGAGGGAGTCCTTTTATGTGTACTAGTTGTGAGAAAAACTATCAATCTTGGAATACGATAGTTATTTAATAAAGTATTAACAAAATGGATTATAATTTATGAACATTGATTACTTTCAACCATATATGAATAATATAATATCCATATATATGACATAGTTTAGAATAGTGTGCTCAAACATTGCATCTAGGTGCATATTTTCGTGGCAAACAATGTTGTGAAATATACTTCCAATTTTTATACACATAAGTTATTTTCCATTTTCTAGGTGTCACAAGTAGTTTTATTTGTTAAGCAAGCTAGTATAGAAAAATAGGGTGCAAAATGGCCTGAATCCAATTTTCACACAAACTATACCAATCCCAGTTTTTATGAATTTAATTTCAAGCCTTGAATATAGTTTTGAACATTTAAATGGATTGATGTAGATTTTACAAGAAGTAATTCAAATTTGAACTTGAAGTATGCGATAACATGCTCCTAAAAATTATCAAAAATCTTTTTTAGTTACACAAGTAGTCACTATACTAAAAAAGACTCTGAGTGTTGAGAGATTCAATCCCTTGCTATGAATAACCACGTCGGCTATTTTAACTCTATTTGGAAGAAAAATAAAAAGTTATAAAATGAAATCCTTCTGCATAGAGTTCTTTATGTGTACTAGTTGCGAGAAAAGAGTACCAAAGTTGAAATATGGCAAAAAATAAATAAAAATAGAGTTTACGAAATGACCTACCATGCATGAACATTGATGAATTTCAAGCCAAATGTGCAATATGATGGTCGAATCTATGGAATAGCTTAAACTTTTATGCCAAAAATTCACACAGAGCTGCATATTTGCATGTCAAACAATGTTGCTATAGAGTTCAAACTTTTTCATACATTTTTTTCCATTTTAAGTGGCAAATACTTTTTTAGGAAGAAAGTATAAAAATGTTGCAAAATGGCACCTCTTTATTTTTCTACTAGTTAGCGTGCACGTGCAATGCACGTATCTTTTAGTGTGACTAACACACCATATAACATGTAGCCCACAAGCTAGATCTACATATCACAATCCTTTCAACTGTGTCTCTATTCATTGCCCAGGCATATTTACGCTTGTCCTTAACCTACACTTCAACTAAATGAACCTACACTTCAACTAAATGATCCAATATCTTTGTTGTATCTCCCGCTCAAGATCTCAAAAGGGTAGGAGGACTGTTTTGGAGAAAATCCTAAAGAACACGCCACACTTCAAGAGTTATAATGAAAACATAGAAAATATGTAAAATGCAATCAGTAAGCATTGTTTTCTATGTCATTTTTAGACAAGAATATAAGGCCGCACAACTTCACAAGGAAAAATATTTTATCGACTCATTCAAATATGAACAGACACGTTCTTTTCATTATCCTCACCAAATTTAACCAACCATCGACGTCATGAGTACCTCTAATAATATCAAGCCAACAACTTAATCTGAACTCACAATGTCAAAACTTGATGCTAAGTGGCAGAAGAATTACCTCATCTTGACACTAACTTTTTTAATCTTTATGTTTGATACAACTATTAGTAATTGAAATGTTTAGTGAGTGATCTATTCTGTAGAATTTCAAAAAATAAACTATTGGTAACTAAGCTACAGTAGCTGCCCAGAGTTCAATAACAAACCATTACCAGCACAAAACTATATTTAGGTCGGATGGGTAAGACACAAGAATAATAGAAATATGAGTATATTCAGCCAAGCTGGGAAGGAGAATAAACAAACAAACTCCAACCAATTAACGTTGGATTTTTTTTTATAGTAATAGGCTCGTGTCGATGCAATCCCAAGCAATCTACAACCAAAAGAATTAAAGTTGGAACATTTCCCAAAAGATGAGAAGAATATAATAAAGATTTTATAGTGAGGCATTTCGTACTATCAATGTATATGAGAGCGCAAGATTCAACAAGTACACCATGATAGAAGTAGAAAAAAGTAAAGATGAACTTACGAAACTCGATGTTGTATCATCACCAAATCCGTTATAGGTTTTCTCATAGTTCTCGCCCCGCTTCATTCACAAATTAAATAAGAGGCAAAAACATCCTCGCAACCGTGAAGAACTACAAATTACAAACTAATTGAGAGATAATGCATTAGATCCAACATTACTATGAATTTTTTTTTCCCAAATGAACATATCCAACAAAAAAAACTTTGCAAAACATTGTAGAATCAAAAGCTAAATTCCCAAACCACATATCACACGAAAGAAAAGAAATAGAAACATATGACTGTTCACCTGCATGCGAAAGACATGGATGTCGGGGCAGCAAGGACAAGCGCGTCGAGACAGTGACATGCATGCTGTCTCAGAGGAGGGACATGATCTCCAACTGGTTGCTCCCCTCCTTGTGCTTGAACTGCCACCTCCATGGCTGGGCACTGCCCCCTCGCGATTGAGTCAGTCACGATGTAGAGATGAGGGTTGACAGGAAACTACAACTGTTCATCCGAAATGCAAAATACATAAAAAATTAAACACGATGACTACCTCCTTTAAAAGATGGATGGCAAAACTATTTGAGAAATGCTGGCGATGGACATCACCAAATGGACAAGTGTTCCGATTTCAGGCCATACTGTATATTTCAACAATACAAATCTCTTATTTTCTTTGCTAACACAGTCTATAGGACCGATAGGAGCGGATCATCACAACAATCAAGCATCTAAAACTGATCTTATTAGCTTGGACTACATGTTTCGGAGGCCTAGGAGCTGAAGACACTGTATTCTTCACAGTTTTCGCTCCAAGTTTATACATATGTCTAAACATCAAAAAATTCAGCAACCATCTGTTGTTCTATCCAACTGTGTGCTGCTGCTGGTTGCCATGAATCTCCTCCAGCAGAGAAAGAAAATTCAGTGAGAAGAAAGGTAACAGAGAGAGAGAGAGGGAGGCATGCGCAGCCAAACCTGGTCTCCGCCCTGCGCGCCCAAACTGCGGGAATGGAACAAGGATATCGGAATGAACCTTACAAAATACGGACGTGGTCAACTGCAGCAACGTATACAGTGGAAGAGGAGTTTTGGCCGACGGCGTCTAACGATGTCAGATGGACGACGAGCTAGGAGCCCAGGAGGAGAAGAGGTCGGGAAGGTGAACAACTTGTCTGGAGATAACTGTATCCGTGCAGCAATCAACCCACACGGTTCAATTACATCTAACGATCTCTGCTTTCTTCTTCCTCCGCGTATCAGCCTAAGTAGGAACAGAGCAGCAGAGAGAGCCTCCATACGATGAGGAAGTGGGTTCTCGCGCCCGGAGCTCCATGGACTCGCCGCTTGTACTGCACTACACATCCGGATACGTTTAGGCGGGCTGGAGGTATGACATGGCGGCGACGCTGTCTGAGGAAGGGTGTCGGCTGCCGGAGCAACGGAACTCGAGGGGCGGACATGGGAGCGGCTTCGACTCCTGAACAAGGGAGGCGACGTCGAGGTACCGTGCTGTGCTGCGCGTGGGCGAGGCGAGGAGGAATTAGTGCGGGAGCAATTGCATGCGTATTCCCAGGCGTTAATTGGTTTCCAAATACCACGGTAATTAATTGGTTCCCTTTGCGGAGGTGTGGGCGGGCCGGGCGGACGGTGAGGATTTGGCAGAACATTTTCTACTGGTTGACAGGATTAATCAGGTCCGTTAGACGGTTGACCAGCAGTAAGGGTCGTTAGATTTTGGCAACTGAGGCTGATCTGACGGATCTGATTGTCCTGTGTACAGTTTTCTGGGTGGACATAGCATAGTTTTAGTTCGCTCTTTTATTAGTAGTGGAGAAAAATTAAAGCATATTTTATGTATAATTACTAATTTTATGAATGTATACTTTTCAAACTATTTTTCTCATTTCAATTAGTTTATCAAAAAGTAATTAAAATTTAAATTCGGTGTGATAGCTTCGTACTACAAATTCCCAAAAATCATTTTTAGGTTCCATAACGAAATGTCGTTATTTTTATATTAGACAATCCAGTACGTGTGAAAAAAGGGGTTCAAACTGGCTACTGAATCGGTTCAACACCATCGATTCAAGATTTCTTACCAGAGAACCAGCTTGTTGGGTCGACTCATGGGATTAAAAAAGAATTTTCTGCATTGCATGGCTCAGTCCGCATGCAGGAACAAGGGCCACTTCTTTTGGGCTTGTGCTTATGCATAAGCTTGCTTATGGATTCCGGTGGGGAGAAACTGTGGTGGAGAGAAGCTCCTAAAAATTGCTTGAGAGACTTCTTTTGGGCTTGTTAAGTTTTGACTTATGTGTTGAGTTGAGTTGTGAGATGTCTATAACACCCTTGAATTTACAAATGTCATGTATAAAGCAATTATGTCATACAATATTCTAGTTTTTAGGACATGAAATAATACAAGCACAAATATGGAATATCACAAGTGTCGCATATGTCACAAACCTATGAATAATATTGGTAGCGCTTAAATAAAATATGAAGATAACTAGAATTGACATGAAGTGATTATGTACAACAACTTTCACTAAATTTTGAGCTAAATGCAACAAAACTTACCACTTGCAATCACTACTAATTGCAACAAACAGTCCATTATGCAAACCACAAGCTGGAGACTGACCACGTTGCACAAATAGTCCACACTTTACTTCGGACGAGTATGAACATATGACTGTCAGCGCATCAAACTGATGGCACACAGAGATGGAAAGAGAAACGCACCCTGTAGTAGGATTCTTGCTCCAGTACTGAAAGTCTGTAACGTATGCTTTCTGCTATCCATGAAGCGATTCAAAGAAATACCACGAGGTCGACGAGCTACTGGAGCCTACATGGCTTTTCTTCTTGACAGGACAGGAGGAGCAGGCGAATCAACACGGCCGGACGATGTTGTAGGCGGCGGCGTTGTGCTGGGGCCGGCCCGGATGGAGAGGATGGCGACGCTGTCGCTGGGGCCGGGACGGAAGGAGAGGAGGGCCGCGACCGCGTGGAGATGCGAGCCGACGGCGGTGGCGACCAGGCTCGGATGCGGGCGCCGGTCGAAGCTAGAGGAGCTTGGGCGGAGGCGGGCCGACGGGAGGAGCTGGAGCGGAGGCGGATTCGCACCGACGGTGGACAGCAGGCAGCGGCGGAAAGCTACTTCGCCGATCCCATCGTGAGAAGAGAGAGAGAGGGACGGGTGGTCAGGGGAAGGAGACGAGTGAGATTTTTCCTCTCCAAACGTTTTCTTGCGGTGGCAGTTGTCTGGTAAATAACTTGGAATCCAGGGGTGAGCCTTGTACCGCTTTGGCCCCTTTGCGGGAAGCCGGCGAGAAACACCTCGCGAGCAGTTTCTCGCAACGTGAAGGAACTCAGCTTCGCGGTGGAAATAAGCTCGCCAGGAGCCCAACACTTCTTTTGGGCTTAAGCGGTTTGCCACCTCGAAGCTGTTTTTTATAAGCCAAAAGAAGTGGCCCTAAGGAGGAGAGATGAGAACTTTTTCTCCCCCAGGCGGCTGCAGTGGTGCGGTTCAGTACATTGTAGATAATGGCCTCATAGGCGTGTCATTGTTTTAGGTTAATTAAGACTCAGATCCATCGGATAAGGATATATTTTGCATGATTATGCGACACCACTGAAAGTTGGAGTGGGGGGGTGGAATCTGATCCTTCTTCAAAGAGACCGACCACTTACATTCGGTCAGGTCAATGTAAATACCAACCACAAGCAGATCTTAACATCCAAACTACGCTACTAATAATAGTCAGATGACCATGTATACTTCCCTATATAAAGCCAGCTGCAAACCTGTAACGAGGTACAACAATCTGCAAAATTAAGTAGATAGACACAGAGACAGTGGTTGAGCATGTCTACATGCCCATCTCTTAGCCTCTCCTGCGACAACCTCTCCTGCAACATCTGGTTCTGCTGCGGCAGCACCAAAGACCCTGACCAGCACGATGACGCTTATCTTCCAACAAAGCAGCAGCAGCCACCGCCGCCGCCGCAGTATCATCCACCGCCGACGCAGCCACCACCGAGCGTCGTGACGGTGCCTGGCTATGCGCCGCCGTCGGATTTGGTGCCCCCCCATCAGGTGCCGCCCGCGCCGGCACCTAAGCCGGCCGTGGCAACTCCTCATGGGCCGGTGCCACCCTGTTGTAACAAGGCGCATGAGCCCCTGACGACGACAAGTCCTGCCACCTTGCCATCCAAGAGACACGAGCCGGCCAGGACGGTGACTCCTCGTGCGCCGGTAGAGGCGCGTGAGCCGCCGGCGACGATAGTTGCTGCCGTCGTGCCATCCAAGAGATACGAGCAGCCACAGCCGGCCTGGAAGGAGGTGGCACCTCGTGCGACGGTGCCGCCTCAGCCCGTGTGGACTGTGAATCCTCGTAGGCCGGTGCAACCCAACGAGCCGCCGCCGCCGGTGCGTCCTCCTCCTGCACGTGTGGCATCGAAGAAACACGAGACGCCGCCGCAGCCGTCTGCACACACAACGTGGCCTCCTCATGTGCCCTCCAACAGGTACGACGGGCCGGCGGCGGTGTCGACGATGCGTCCTCCTGTTCCACACAGGATTTACGATGAGATCCCCACGCCGGCCGTGACGCCGCCACAGCCAGCGACATCAACAGCCTCCCGTGTTCGTGCGTCGCAATATCCACCGGCGCATCACCCTCAGCACGACGATACCAGTTTCCGTGTGGAATCTTATTCGCAAGCGCATAAGGAGGAATACTATTAGGTCGGGAGTTAACATGTCTCTGCAGATGTGCAACATATTATTCCCACCATGCCCGGTGGTGCAAACCGAATGTCTGGCGCAGGCATATGCAAGTGTTTGGATAGTGTACGTGCATTATTGTCGCATGGATCTTAATTTGTCTCTTGTTTACTAATGTATACTATGTTGATGTGTTATACACACCTGTTCAAGAATCTTTACACTGCTTGTGTAATACGCATGCGTTAATAGGGAACAAGAAAAAACATCAATAAATATATGCAAGTATGAACTATCGGTGTAGAGATTGTTCTATTTTGTTGAACCACTTGAGGATTTTGGAAAAAAACATCGACATATTTAGTTAGGATCTATATTGATGTATTTATCTCGCTTTCATCTTGTCTCTCCTTCTACATTAATTTCTTCGTTTCAATTCATGCTCTGGCACCTCACTCTCACCTTTCAGCATGCAAAAAAAGAAAGTGTAAAAGGTGAAACAAATGTATTCATGCTCGCCGCTTGTCTGTTAAATAGGTTGAAAGAGAGGTTAAGGTTGTTTTTATATCGTGACTTGTACTTCACATAGACATCGAGTTAGATCATATCAATTCGGTTGTAACCACCTGATGTAATCTGTATATTGTGGCTATATATAATGGATCGGAGGCTACCCTAGAGATGTAGCCGAAACCAAAACCAATCTCCACTTTTGGTATGGTATCAGAGCCTTCTTCCTCCACCATGTTGAGCTCGTCTCTCTCCCCTGTTCCCAGCTCCACTCCGCAATCAGGCGTCATGACGGAGAAGCTCGCAGGGGATAACTTCCCGCTCTGGAAGGCGCATGTGAGTTTCCTCTACGGGAGCGCCTGGTCGGCTCCCTTGACGACACGGTGAAACATTCGTGCGAGATCCTCGATGTCGAGGTCGTGAACAGGAAACCAACCGTTCAACAAGGACTACACCAGCGATGAGAAGCCGGCAAGGTCATCGTCCCAGGCCTACGGAATCGACATCAACTGGTACATCGACACATGAGCGACTAACCATGTCACATGTGAGTTAGAGAAGCTCACTATCTATGACAACTACCATGGTCATGAGCAGATCCACACTGCCTCCGAAGCAGGTATGGATATCAGCCATATAGGTTATTCTATTATTTCTACTCCTTGTGATAAACAACTTCATCTAAACAATATACTTCGTTCACCTCATGCCAACAAAAGTCTTATTTCAGCCCATAAACTAGCGTGTGATAACAATGCTTTCCTTGAGATTCATCCTGATTCTTTTTTGTCAAGGAACAAGCAGGTATGAGGAGAATAATCCTTCGCGGTAGAGTCGTGACGGTCTCTACCGGTACCCCCTTTGATCAAGTTCTACGTCTTCATCGAAACAAGATTTCAGAGTCAATAAACCATCGACCGCTCGATGGCATAGGCGGTTCAATCCCCTCGGTTGATGTTGTTCAGCGAGTTCCTAGACAAAATAAACTTCCTTCTTCAAAGGATGATTCAACAAATTTTATTTGTGATGCATGTCAAAAGGGGAAGAGTCATCAACTCCCCTATCCCAAGTCGAGTAGTGTCTTAGTGCTCCTTTAGAGCTCATTTTCTCTGATGTGTGGGGTCCAGCTTGTGCTTTGGTTAGAGGCAACAAGTATTATGTAAGCTTCGTTGATGACTATAGCAAGTTTACGTGGATCTGTCTTCTTAGAAATAAATCTGATGTTTTTTCTCCCTTCCATGACTTTCAGAATCATATTGAACGACATATTTGATAAGGCGAGACCCTTTCTCCCATATCTGACTAGGGAGGAGAGAATACCAAAAACTCAGCTCTTTCTTTCAAAGTGTAGGAATTGAGCATCAGGTCTCCCCATGCACATCAGCAAAACGGTTCTGCCGAAAGAAAACCTGCGCAACTTCTGCTCCATGTTCATTGGCCGACCTCGGGAGTCAGATTTGAGAATAGTTTCTCAGAGGGGCCAGATTTGTCATTAGTTTCATCAAAGGGCCAGATCTGTCGGTGCTCGACCGCTGGGCCAGCCACACCCCGAGCCCACCGTTGGCCACGTTATCTTCTTCCTTTCCCTTTGCGGGCCGTCAGCCACGCTATCTTCCTCCTCGCCCTTGGCGCCGTCGCCACACATGCGTTTTCACCAAGAATGCCACACCACCATGGAGGAATAGGATAGCCGCCATCCGGATCATGACCTCAACCCCGTGATGCTATACCACTACCCGCCGCCACAGATGAGGGGTCCAGGAAATTTTTTCAGCCTCGTGGACAAGGACACTGGTGCCGCCATAGAGCACGCTATCTCCGTATCCCCACTGGCTACTTTCTTTTCTTCGACGAGAGCTTGAATCTGGCACATGGCAAGGCCAAATAGAAAACAATGGGCAATGGCCATTTTACCGGCCGGTGCTTTCCCGACACCGTTTGTCAGAGGTTGCACATGATAAATCCTTTGTCGGGTGTTTTAGGCGCTCGACGAGCAGTGGAAGAAATCCAGTATGTGTGTGGCTCAAGTCCAGGACACCCACTTAGTTCAAGTTTCATCTTGGATTGACTTGGATTGTGAGAATTCATGGGAGTGAAAATACTATTTCAGTTAAGAGTTTGGTTGATTTGAGTTTGATTCCCCAAAATTTAGGTGTTGGTGTTGAGTAGTTATTCTACCATCTCGTGAAGATCGGACACAACACAACCCCGTACCCCTTCAAGTCTCAGGATAAAACGTCTTAGACCATCCAGTATGTGTGAAAGAAGTGGTTCAAACTGACTACTAAATTCTGTCAAAAAAAAACTCGCTACTAAATCGGTTCAACACCATCGATTCAAGACTTCTTACAAGAGAACCACCTTGTTGGGTCGACTCATGGATTTAAAAAGAACTTTCTGCATTGCGTGGCTCAGTCCGCATGCAGGAATAAGGAGAGATGAGAACTTTTTCTCCTATCAGAGCCCAGGCGGCTGCACTGGTGCGGATCAGTACATTGTAGACAATGGCCTCATAGGCTGGAGTAGGTTAATTAAGACTCAGATTCATCGGATAAGAATACATTTTGCATGATTATGAAACCACTGAAAGTTGGAGTGGGGGGATGGAATCTGATCCTTCTTCAAAGAGACCGACCACTTACATTCGGTCAAGTCAATATAAATACCAACCACAAGCAGATCTTAACATCCAAACGACGCTACTAATAGTCAGATGATCATGTATACTTCCCTATATAAACCCAGGTGTAAACCTGTAGCTAGGTACACAACAACCTTCAAAATAAGTAGACACAAACACAGAGAGAGTGGTTGAGCATGTCTGGATGCCCATCTCTTAGCCTCTCCTGCGACAACCTCTCATGCAACATCTGGTTCTGCTGCGGCAGCGTCAAAGACCCAGATGAGCACGATGACGCTTATCTTCCAAAGCAGCAGCACGAGGATTCACATATCACATACACCTCGTGCGCCGGCGGCGACGATGCCAATTCCTGCCGCGGTGCGATCCACTAGATACGAGCCGCCCCAGCCCGCGTGGACTGTGAATCCTCGTGCGCCGGTGCAACCCAACGAGCCGCCGCCGCCGGTACGTCCTCCTCCTGCACGTGTGGCATCCATGAAATACGAGACGCCGCCGCAGCCGTCTGCACACACAACGTGGCCTCCTCCTGTGCCGTCCAACACGTACGACGGGCCGGCGGCGGTGTCGACGATGCGTCCTCCTGTTCCACACAGGATTTACGATGAGGTCCCCACGCCGGCCGTGGCGCCGCCACAGCCAGCGACATCAACAGCCTCCCGTGTTCGTGCGTCGCAATATCCACCGGCGCATCACCCTCAGCATGACGGTACCAGTTTCCGTGTGGAATCTTATTCGCAAGCACACAAGGAGGAATACTATTAGGTCGGGACTCGGGAGTTAACATGTCTCTCGCAGATGTGCAACATATTATCCCCGGACGCGTCTACAGAGTGCCCGGGCACTGTTTTGCCTTACACAGTGCCCTTTCCCAGAATAGCAAGGCACGGCTGCCCAGTCCAGTTTTTGCCGAAAATGGAAAATGCTTGTCCCCGGCGGTCCGCATGTGTGTAGCGTGCAGAAGACAACAAACCTGGTTCTGCTAACGCGGTTCTCTGCCATCGACCAAACTAAAAGCTGATTTACATGCGACCTCCTGGTTACTGCAGCATGATGGATCTCTCCGCTCTGCGTGTACTACGTGCTATCTTCCCACACGTAACTTTTTAAAAGATATGGTAAAAGAACTTTGATATCCAAAAACCTAGAAGATACATGTTTGAAACTTGTGCTAGATCTCCAAGTTGCATGTACCTCCGGACCTCCCGATAGATACAGGAACAATAATGATCCAAAACCATGTAGGAGTAATAAGGAACTAGTGCTAAACACCCAGGTTGCATGAATATTCTGGTAGATGCGCAAGGAAAAGGATGTCCAAAATAATTAGAAGTAGAAAAGATATAGTACTGAATCCCCGGGATGCTTTTATCTTCCGGTGGATGCACAAGGGTAAATGATCCAGAAAAAAGGTAGTAATATGAAACTTGTACTATATCCTCAAGGTTCATGTATCTTCTCATTGATCATAGAGGAAAAAAGATAGAAAAAACTTGGGACTTGTATTTTCCATGGCGACTACCTAATGACACTGCTTCTTACATTTACCATTAATCAACCCACCTTGCATGTAAACCCCTGATGGATCCCAGGTTATAGATGGCACAAAAAATATTCAAAAACCACAATGATATACAACACATGGATGCAAATATATGTGTATTTTTCACATCAAATTGCTGTTGCAAAACTACATACAGATTGTTGAGTAAAACAGAAAAATTACAAGCCGGAAATTACTTAATGATGTTGTAAAAAAAACATAGATGTAACATATGGCATAAATTACTTGCCAATATACATCCCAGATTTGAAGAGATACATCACCACAAAAATTTCATAAACTATAAACCATTTGCATAAAGCACAAGCAGTTCGCGGAAAGAAACTACATCCCAGACTAAATAAAACTGCATCCCCACCAAATCATAATCTACTGAAACGTCTAGGTAAAATATATTTAGTTTAGGACCCCAAATTCCTTCTAGAATATCGGAAAAATACATCCTAGACATGCCAGCGAAAAGTTTGAGACATGCTAGCAAAAGGTACATTGTGTGCATCATCAATGTTATATCCCATATAAAACTACATCTTGCCACTCTTAAGGAAAAATACATGTCATACGCTAAAAAACTATATGTTGATCCTGACAGAAAGCACACGTAACACTTTCAATAACTATATGTTGAATCTGTAGGAAATATTCAGTAACTACATGTGAAAACTCAGCTATGCATTCAAATTACATCTCTGCTATATGTATAGATTAAATATAAAGCCAAATAAAATACATCCTGCTAAAAACATGTACTACAAGGAATCACTGGAAACTACATCCTTCTATAGCACCCCTGATATCTATACAGGCAGGTTACATGCTACCATATCTGTAAATTACATGAAAATATGCATAAATATTATTAATTCCATATCATGCATGTCCACTAGTGATACATGTTCAATAGTCATCACCGGAGGCAAATATGCATAAATATTGACTCTTGAAGAATTGTTATTGCCATCTGATAACTATTAATTGTCCCATAGTCGCACTGATACAAATGACTAGGCAGGAAATTATGCACTTCGGTGACTATTTTATTCCCTAACACTGGACATAATAGAAATAATAATAGACACAAGAGCACGAAGACATGAAAAAACATCATATTTGTCAATCTCATGGATATGCACTACCAAGATCAACCAGATCAAAGAATACTACATGCAACAGATATTATCATTGATACTGCATACAGAACTTTACCAGATTAAGAGGGGTACTGCGACTTACAGATGTGCACTTCAAGGACACAGTAGTCAGCAGGGACTGGTCTAGTGTTATTACAGGCAAAACCGAAAGGAGTTAGGAAAAACTATCAAGGAGAGGCAGAATGAGAAGATGGAGCTCTCCTAGCCACGAGCGACCGATAGATGGAGGGGCCGATGAAGAGATCGAGGGAGCAGGGCAACACGAGGTGAGGAGACCGAAGCCCGGTGGCCTCCCGGCGGGATGAGGAGGAGAAGCTCGAGATCGAACTTAGGGGAAGATCCTCGTGTCGGCCTTGAGGGCGTCAGGCGGAGGAGCTCCAGGTCCAGCGAACGGCGTCGCGATTCCGGCAACCGACAAGAGGCAGAAGGGGAAAAGGCGATGAGAGAGAGGAATGGATGGGGAATTGGCCCGTGGTCCCAGGCTCCCAGCTAGGTTCCGTGCGAGTGTTGTGGCCCAGAGCGAGGAGAGCCGCACGATCATAATCGGACGCGTCAGCTAGCGCGCACTACGTAAGGTCGGAACTGTGCGCAGACACGAATTAGATTTTGCGATTATTCCCACCATGCCCGTTGGTGCAAACCGAATGTCTAGCACAGGCATATGCAAGTGTTTGGATAGTGTACGTGCATTATTGTCGCATGGATCTTAATTTGTCTCTTGTTTACTAATGTACTATGTTGATGTGTTATACACACCTGTTCAAGAATCTTTACTGCTTGTGTAATACGCATGTCGGGGATGTAACCCCCAAAGGTGTTGGTTTTACGGGTTTATTAGAAGAAACAGTAAAGAAATGACTGCAAAGCTAAGCAAATAAGAGAAAAAAGAGTTCCTGGGTCCATTTGGTAAAAGCCCTAAACAACATATCCCGTGACGGGCCAAACAGATTTGGATGGGCCAAGGTTCCCCGGCCTCGGCTGGGCCGAGTTCCACCTCACGTCGGCAGGCCGAGATCGGCATCGTCTTGGTCGTTGACCTCGACTGAGCGCTACTCCCCCCACCATCGCCGCCTTCTCCATCCCGACCGCGCCCCCGCCTCGGCGCCCCTCAGCCTCCCGACCTCGGACAAAGCCGGCATGCCCGAGCCGCCGCCGACCCGGCTTCCCCGACTTGACCGCCCACGACGCCGCCCAGGTACCGCCGCCCCCTCGCCTCGGTGACCTCCTCCCGGGCGCCCCCGACTCGGCATCCCGTGCATCCGCCCGAACTCCTCCCCTGCTCGGCGCGACGCCTCTGCGCCGGCCTCCTTCGTGTCGTCCAAGATGGCCCCGACTTCTCCTCGGCCGCATCCTCGACTTCGGCGGCCTCCCCGACACCACCAGGTCCTGGCGCACCTCCTCCCCGACATCAGCGTCGCTCGCCCCCGATAGCGCGGCGCCCGAGTTCGGCCTCAGGCCCGAGCCGGACTCGACTCCAACCGTGGCTGCGACCGGCTTCCCCATCGACCTCTCCTCGGCCCCGAGTTTGACCGCACCGACTTCCCCGGCGTCTCGGCAGGACCAAGATCTCCCGCAGCTCGGCAGAACCGAGTTCACCCGCTATTCGGCAGCGTCACGATCTCCTCAAGTCGCTAGCCTGGAACAGTAGTTGGGCAGGCCGGAGTGTTGCTGAGGTCTCCGACGTATCTAGCGTACCCGGTGCTCTCAGTCGCCCGCAGAAGATAAGAAGAAGGAGACGAGAATATTCGGGAGACAAGAGCTAGAAGACGAAGACACGGACGCGGTTCGTACGGATCCTGCCTGCCCAGAGCGTGACCAGACGTGGCTACAGTGCCTCCGATGTGACAATAGTACACTGTGATGACGCGTGAACAGTACCGATTGGACCCCAGTAGTCACATCGTGAACAGTGTGTGTGCTGTGTCATGTGGGCCAACCTTGTCCCCTGGCTCTGCCTATATAAAGAGCACCAGGGGAGGCACCAAGAGAGAGGCCACGGGCAGCCTCATTAGCCCCCTTTGCTCCTTTCTCCTCCCAAGACATCATAGAGGCAAGCGTAGCTCAGCTCATGGAGCCCTTGTAATATCCATACCTCGAGAAAGAAATATACAGAATAGGCTAGATGCTGCAGTAGGGGTGTTATCTCCTCACGAGAGCCCCGAAGCAGAGTAAATCCTTGTGTCCCCGTGTTAATTGTGTCTATTCGTGTGTGCTATTTAGGGCGCTATCCCTCCCCGAATTCTCTAGCGTCCATCCGGCCCCGCAAATTAGCCTACCCGTAGGCATCTGCCTGTTTCCCCGGGAGCAAGATGTCTTGACCCGGGGACTGGCTCACCGAATAATGCATGCTGATTTCCTCCTAGATCTGTAAAGTAGCTCGGGGGCTCGGTGGAAACCGAGTTGGTATCCTAGTGTAGGTTTTGCTACTATAATTGCTATGTCATATCCTAGACTTCATTCGGTTCGTTATACAGAATTGTGGCTTCTGTTAAATATTCGTTATAAATATATATGCTCGAACTAACTTTCGAAGGCGGTATTGGTTTTGTTAAGAGAGTATCTGAAATCCGACTTATCCTGAGATCCGACTTATCCTGAGATCCGACTTATCCTGAGATCCGACTTATCCTGATCCGACTTATCCTGAGATCCGACTTATCCTGGGATCCGGCTTATCCTGATCCGACTTATCCTGAGATCCGGCTTATCCTAATCCGACTTATACTGAGATCTGACTTGTCCTGAAATCCGAGTTGTCCTGAAATCCGAGTTGTTCTGGAATCCGACTTATTCTAAAAATCCGAGTTGAATTTGCAAATTCCGAGACGAGGTTGTGATCCGACTTATATTGTTCAAATCTGGCATGTAGGTGGCTCAAGTCGAGGTATTGGTTATGCTAGATCACCATTTATGTCGGTTTGCCAATGTATCGTGGCATCATGCAAAATCTTCAGATTGCTGTTTATTTCGGTTTGCCACAGTATCACGGCATCTTTCCATATCCCAGATCATCGTTGGTCTTGGTTTGCTAAAGGCAACCTGTGTGATATGCCCAGAGTGGCCGAGATACCCTTATGTCAAACCAGTAGAGGCTGTAGACATCTATGTCGGTAAGAGCCCAAAGTGGCTACCGGACATCCGAGACACCCGAGATACCCTTATGTCAAACCAGCAGAGGCTGGAGACATCTATGTCGGTAAGAGCCCAAAGTGGCTACCGGACATCTGAGACACCCGAGATACCCTTATGTCAAACTAGCAGAGGCTGGAGACATCTATGTCGGTAAGTGCCCAGAGTGGCTACCGGACATCCGAGACACCCGGGATACCCTTATGTCAAACCAGCAGAGGCTGGAGACATCTATGTCGGTAAGTGACCAGACTGGCTACCGGACATCCGAGACACCCGAGATACGCTTATGTCAAACCAGCAGAGGCTGGAGACATCTATGTCGGTAAGTGCCCAGAGTGGCTACCGGACATCCGAGACACCCGATGACGAGGGTGTAACTCGACAAATCCCAGGGTCGTGCACCCCGGGTTGATTGAGGGGGAGAGAGATGAGCGTTGGTGATCACGACGGCTGACAAGCAAGGCGTTTACCCAGGTTCAGGCTCCCGGAGGATAACACCCTACTTCCTGCTTGTCTGGTATTGATGGCGAGTGGCTTACAATGGCGAGATGACGATCTCGCTAGGGTTTGTGGTGGCGGCTATGAGCGTGCGTCCGTCTGTCCCTTGGACGAGCAACCCTCCTAGCCTTTATATGATAAGCTAGGTCCCGGGTGAACGGTGCCGATGGCGTTTACAAATATGGTAAGAGTCGTATGACCTAATTGACTAGTCTTGGGCCATACGCTATCTCTACTGGGCCTTCCTTGGGCCTTTGCAGTCTTGGCGTGACCCAGGTATCCTCACCGTGGGATAGTCGAAGAGTAGCCCCACGTCAGTAGCCCCCGAGTGCTTGGTCGAATCGCAGAGTCGGGCAAAGGACTCCTTTCTCCTGGGCACGCCGCCGGGTTGCTTGCAGTTGAGATTGAACTCGTTTTCCTTCAGTCGAAGAGCCTGCTCCCGATGGGAGTAAGAATTGTAATCGACTCACTGAAGTCGTGTCTTTTGTGTGACTTGTTTCTGTTCAGTCTGCTGGCTTACTGTCAGTTAATTCAGCTTGTGAAGCTTACTGAGTCTTCTTGTCACCCGTTTGCATGGTTCGAGTTCTTGCATCAGCACTATGGCTTACTGAGGCGATTTCGGCTGTGAAGCTTACTGTGTTTACCTGTCACTCGAACTATGCGTTCGAGTTCTTTACCTGGCGTCGAAATTCAGCTATCAAGCTTACGTGCATGTTCAGGGACACCCGAATGACTCGTTCGAGTTCTTCCTCAGCGCTGTGGCTTACTTCATGCACTTGTGGTGCTGACGTCAGCGCTGACGCTTCGTAGCACGCCTCTGCGTCCGATAGGACGTGACGGAAGTGGCCCCACTGTCAGTGTTTACTGCAGACAGCAGTGGCCGCTTGTTTCTGTCTTGGGCGCGAAAATTTCGCGGCGTGATGATAGTGCCTCGATCCTCGTGCGTAGTGGACTGAGTGGGAGGCGACGGTTTGTCTCTCCGCACGACACGTGGGCGGCTGGATGGAGCTGTGGAGAGCAGTTTCTTCGGGAGCGGCTGGGATGGACTGCACGCGCGGTATAAAACTGTACCGCGACGGGGAACAGGTCATCTTCTCCATTTGCCATCGCCTTCTCTCCTGCGCCGCTCTTGCCTCTTTCTGAGCTCTTGCCTTTTCCTCTCTCCACCTTCCGTGAGCGCCAAAGACGATGAGGAAGACGAAAGCTGCGACCAGCGCCGCCGCCGCCACCGAGGCGGGTGCGATGAAGAAACCCGACGGCGACTGGCAGAAGTCGTCGGTGAAGAAGACGGAGTTAGAGGTCCTGCGCGCGCAGGGCCTGCTGCCGCCGGCGGACCAGGCGACGGTGCGCGCGCCTGGGAAGGAGGTATACCCTGCCCCTCGGGAGGGGGAGCGCGTTTGCTTCGTGGACTTCCTTCCACGGGGCTTCGGGTTCCCTCTCCACGATTTTGTTCGTGGTCTCCTGTACGCCTATGGGGTTCAGATCCATGATCTGACCCCCAATGGCGTCTTGAGCATCGCGAGCTTTATCGTGCTCTGCGAGTGCTTCATGGGGATCGCCCCCCATTGGGCCTTGTGGAAGTCGCTCTTCCTCGTTAGGAAGAACGTGGGGAAGAGCGGGTCGGCGTACCCGGTTGGCGGCTTCGGCATCCAGGTGCGAGGTGACACCTCGTACTTCCAGATGAAGAAGTCGGACTCCGTCCAAGGCTGGCGGAAGAGGTGGTTCTACGTCAGGTGCGACCAAGCGGGGTTGTCTGACTTCAACGGCGAGCGCGAGTTGCGGAAGACGCGCGCGTGGGCGCACCCGCTCGCGAAGGAGGAGAAGGAGGCTGTCAAGCCGCTTCTGAGCCTTCTGCGCAACCTGCTGAAGACCTTGGGGCGCGAGTCAGGTGGCGTCCACCTCATCGGCACCTTCTTCAGGCTCCGAGTACAGCCGCTCCGTGCTCGCCCCCACCCGATGTGGGCGCACGAGGGCGTTGGCGACCCGCAGCTCGACGACGAGGAGGTGGAGTTGAAGGTGAGGGGCATCACAAGCCTCCGAGCCGCAGACCCCTGCAACGTCAAGTGCCCAGTCGCAGCTTACGGATCGACGAACCCTGTTCCTGAGGTAAGCTTCTGTCTTTTCCCTTGTTTGCTTTCTCGATGCTCTTTTTCTTGATTCGTCTGTCATTTTGTTTGCAGGGTCGTTCTTTCCTTGTCAGCCTTCCTCCGCTCATGGAGAACGGACCTCACGACGAGGCGACGTTCCTTGAAGAGGAAGGTGACGAAGAGGACATTCCTTCCGCCATCTCCCCGAGTGAAGAGGTGGAGGAGGATGAGGATGACGAGGAGCCGGCGCGGAAGAAACAGAAGCGGCGAAGCAGTGACTCTGCTAACGCTTCGTCCCCTGCAAGGGATGCGGCTGCAGAATTGGAGGAGGATGGCTTGTCGTCTTCTGGTGCCAAGTACCTGGGTGACTGGAATGAGCCTGTGGCTGCGCCTCCTGTCAGCTCTGCACCGCCGCCCGAGTTCGCCAGGATGCCCTCCGTTTCCTTGGGAAGCGACGATGGCGTCGAAGTCACCAGGTTAGTCATGCTGGTTCTTTTTGTGTCGAGTTTGCTTTCTGATTGGCGGGTTCTCTGGGTTGAACTTTCTTGCATCTTTTGCCGGCTATCATTCTGGTGGCACCAGTTCCCCTCCACGCGAAGTGGAGCACACGTCCGCCCCTTCAGTCGAGCGGACTGTGCAGGTGGCCGGGGAGCATGCGCGGGCTGGTGACTCCCTGGCGCCAAATGATGCTGCCGCGGCGACTTCGTCGGATGCTGATCTGGTGGACCATGTAAGTACTCCTCGACTTGTTCTTCCGCAGTTGCATCGGGTGCGCGGACAGCGCTCCCGATGGGAGTAGCCCCCGAAGGTGTGGGTGACTAGGATAGTCGGGCACAACTTTATATATGCTTGTTTGTCTGCAGCCATACTACCGCCAGCAGCTTGAGGGAGCCGCCGCCTTCGTTCGCCTGGAGAAGGAGAGGGATCAGTTGCGCACCTCCCTGGACCAGGCCACGAGGCGAGCCGCGGAGTTGGGGCAGAAACTTCAGGCTCAGGCGGAGCTGGAGAGGGCGTTGCGCGAGTCGCAAGAGCGCGAGCGTGCTCGGGACGACCAGGAGAAGACCCAGGTCGACCGCCTGCTCGCACTCGCCGGTATCCTCGGACGTAAGTTTTTCGGCTTGACGCCTACTTGTCTACTTGTTGAATTTGCGTTGAATTGACTCCTTTCCCTTGTTCAGAGAAATGCGGAGGCGCTCCCCCGGAAGGCACGTCTAGCGACGACGTCGACCTGGCGAATGCTGTCGGGTTCCTCGACCGCGTCTGCGCGTATGCCTCGGCAGCGCTGCAGCAGTCGACGACGGCGCTGCAGAAGTCGACCGGGGCGCTGGCGACTGTGCACCGGAGCATCTTCCCCAGCAGGTCGCCACCAGCTGCCGTGGACGCACTCGCGGCGCCTTTTGAAGGCGATGCGACCACCATCGCGGACTTCACCCGGGCGCAGACGGTACGCGGCTCCGAGCTTACTTTCCAGCTTCTTCTTGGTCATCAAGTCGCTGGCGACTTTGAGAGGGTTGTCAGCGACTTCCCTCGAAAGCCTGACGGCAAGACCGCGTCCCTTAGCGGGGTGAAGGCGCAGGCGAGTCAGCTGGCCGCGAAGCTTGTCGCAACCTTCGAGAGGAGGATTGCCAAGATAGCCGAGGCGGCTGCTGCTAGGAAGAGTCGTTCCCAGTCGGAGTCCGTAGTGTAGAAGTCTTGTAGTTAGGATTTTGTAGTCTGCTTTTGAGTCTGCAGTCTGTAATGAATTGTATTTTGCGGGTCTTCTGGCCTTGAATCATAGTAATGCTGAAGTGTGAATGTTTTCCTTCGAGTCTGGCTTGAATGAGAAGCGATCTTTATTTTTTCTGTTTTGACACTGTCAATTCTTGGCAGCCTGAAATGGGCGAGGCCACTCCGGTTGCTGCAGCGACTGGCGCGGGTGATGAAGAGGGCACTCCTTTGGCTGAGCCTGCTACTCGCCATCGTCAAGCGACTTCGGCTCCTGCGCGAAGTGCGAACGACCAACGGTTGATTACCTATATGAAGAACAAGGTGGTTGAGCTCGAGGCGAGGCTGAAGCGTGCTGAGTTGGAGCTGGAGCGGTCTAGGTCGCGTCCTGTTGCAGAGTTCTCTCAGCGTGAGGAATTCCTGCTTGGCGAGATTGATTTGATCAGTCGACAGCTGCAAGGTTGGTCTTCTTAGCGCTGTGTTTTGACTTCCTCTTCCTTGCGATGTGCTGATTGCAATGTCTTGATGCAGATGTGAACCCTTACTGGCAGGCTGAGCAGACTCGGGTTAATGAGCGGGTCGCCAGAGAAGCCGCTGGTGACGCACCCGAGGCGCGCCATTTTTGGTCGAATAGATCTAAAGGGCGGATCCTTGCGTGTATGCTGGACCGCACCTGGCGAGCTGCTCTTCTCCTGGAGGGGTGCAGGAAGACTCTCTGGCACATCCACCGGGTGTACTTTCCACACAATGGGCAGCCCAACGAGCTGGCCACGTTGTTAGAGAGGTTCCGCGAAGGTGGTGCGCTGAAGGAGGTTGTCGACGCCCAACTCGTTGCCGGGGCGAACGTGGCGTTGGCGTACGTCCGACTGCATCGGCCGAACCTTCCTCTGTCAAGGTTGCTAGGTGGCTTGCCTGAAGAAGACGATTACGCCGAGACTCTGTCGCCTGCTCGTCAGATGATTCAGCAGGTCCAGAGGCTGAGTGAGCGTCTCGTAGGGCCGCTTGATGCGCCAAAGGATGAGCCTGCAGAGTAGGAGTAGTAGGCTTCTGTTGTATAGCATTAGTTCGAAAAGGCAAATTTGCCAAGTGTAGATATCAATGTGTGTAAACTGAGGTGGGCGCAGCCCCCGAGTGCGTCGGGTGGCGGCCTAGGATTAACTTACACCTGTATGGCGCAGCCCCCGAGTGCGTCGGGTGGCGACCTAGGTTTTTCGAATGATACCTGTATGGCGCAGCCCCCGAGTGCATCGGGTGACGGCCTAGGGTTTTGACATGGACCTGTATGGCGCAGCCCCCGAGTGCTTCGAGTGGCGGCCTAGGTTTTCAAGTGATACCTCTAAGGCGCAGCCCCCGAGTGCGTCGGGTGACGGCCTAGGATTTTGACTTGACCTGTATGGCGCAGCCCCCGAGTGGTTCGAGTGGCGGCCTAGGCTTTTGATTTGACCTGTATGGCGCAGCCCCCGAGTGGTTCGAGTGGCGGCCTAGGCTTTTCAAGTGATACCTGTAAGGCGCAGCCCCCGAGTGCGTCGGGTGACGGCCTAGGATTTTGACTTGACCTGTATGGCGCAGCCCCCGAGTGGTTCGAGTGGCGGCCTAGGCTTTTGATTTGACCTGTATGGCGCATCCCCCGAGTGGTTCGAGTGGCGGCCTTTGATGCAGCATGTAAGCTAGATATGGGCCTGTCCATGTGGCTTCGACCAGCATTACCTCCATGGGCTCCTTCTCCTTGCTTGGCGGGTCGGCGGTGCTCGTTGAAGGTGCGGAGGAACCTGGTGCGGGTCGAAGCTTGATGGATCGCTGTGTAATGCGCTCGAGGAAGACGCCGGGTGGCACTGGCACCTTGTCTGATCCCATGTTGGCGAGGACGTCGGCTTCTTCGTTGCTTTCGCGGCCAATGTGCCGCAACTCGCAGCCGTCGAAGGTGCCCTCCAGCTGGTTGTATAGGTCTCTATAGGCGATCATGTTGTCAGCGATGGCGTCGCAAGCCTTCATAGTTTGCTGTACGACGAGGTAGGAGTCGCCGTAAATCATGAGGTGAGTGGCGCCGCAGTTTTTGGCCATCCGCATGCCATGGATTAAGGCCTCGTACTCTGCCTCGTTGTTGGAGGGTGTTGGGAAGTCCATCTGTAGAACGTACTTCAACTTGTCGCCTTTGGGGGAGATGAGGATGACTCCTGCCCCAGCTGTTCTGAACTTCTTGGAGCCGTCGAAGTACATTGTCCATGCGTTGGACAAGTCGGGAATGTCTGGCAGCTGAGCTTCTATCCACTCGGTGGTGAATTCTGGCAGGACTTGGGCTTTGATTGACTTCGGGTGAGCGTACTTCAGCCCCCAGGGTCCTAGTTCGACAACCCATTTGGCGACTCGCCCTGTCGCACGTTGGTTTGTGAGGATGTCTGAGAGCCCGGAGGAGCTTACCACCGTGATCGGGTGCTCGGAGAAGTAATGGACGACCTTTCTTGAAGTTATGAAGACCCCGTAGGCCAGCTTCTGGTAGTGCGGGTAGTTTTGCTTGGACAGGGTTAGAACCTCGCTGAGGTACTAGACTGGTCTCTGGACAGGATGGCTGTGCCCTTCTTCTTCTCGTTCTACTACGAGTACCGTGCTCACCACCCTGTTGGTGGCTGAGACGTAGAGGTAGAGCGGCTCGTTCTCCAGCGGTGCCACCAGTACTGGGGAAGTCGTCAGGGTCTTTTTGAGTTGGTCGAATGCGTCCTGCGCTTCCTCTGTCCACTCGAATTTATCCGTCTTCTTCATCAGTTGGTAGAAGGGCAGAGCCTTCTCACCCAACTTACTAATGAACCGGCTGAGAGCTGCGACTCGGCCGGCTAGGCGTTGCACCTCGCGGAGCTTGGTCGGTGCTGGCATTGTCAGTATGTTTTGCACCTTCTCGGGGTTTGCTTCGATTCCTCTTGCGGAGACAAGGTACCCTAGCAGTTCTCCGGCTGGCACGCCGAAGACACACTTATCTGGGTTCAGCTTGATCTGGTACTCGTCGAGTGCGGCGAAGACCTTGCGGAGGTCGGCGACGAGGGTGTCTTCCTTGCGGGTGGTGACGACGATGTCGTCGACGTATACCTGGACAATCTGTCCGATGAGCCCTTTGAGGCATGCTTGCATTGTACGCTGGTATGTGGCACCAGCGTTCTTCAACCCGAAGGGCCTGAAGGGGTTCCGGTGCAGAAAACAATAATTTTTCTAGCGTATGAACACCCTAACTAGCCAGGATCTATCTATCTAGTACATGTGATAACGGTGGCGGAACGGGTTACATTACCTCCATGTAGACCGATAGCGGGGATTACGCTCCCGCACAAGCGTTGACGATGAAGTCGTACGTAGCCGACCTCGAGGTCGCGGAGAACTTGCCGCGATGATGTAGACGATGACGCCGGGGTGTCGATGATGACCTGCGTCGACGGGCGTTGGGCGGAAGGTGGCGTGGCGCCGGCAGCCGAGGGGGTGGTGCCGGCGGCAGGGCAGCGACAGGGCTGCTGGGTGGGCGAGACGACGTCGCCCTGGCTCCTCAAATGTGGCGCCTCCGAGCACTCGCAAACATAGGGAGCTTAACAACAACCCCCGGTCATTCAGATCCAGCTGAAATCGCAGGGGTAGAACTTTTCTGGAATCCCGCAGGGCAACGGTGCCCGACGGTATAGCTTTGGTGGAGAGAGGAGGCAAAGCGGGCGGAGAAACAGCTCGGCCGGCTTGCTACAATATTAATTGTATTTTCTGTGTGTTATTAATCCAATTAATATGCCTTGCTATATAAAGGGGGGAGGGGGGTGTGCAAACACCTTGCCTCCCCCATGTGGGACTAAAGAAAAAGGAGGGGGAGGGGGTTCGGCCGGCTCTCCTAGTCCGAATTGGACTAGGGGCCCAAGCCCCCCCTTTCCTTGCTTGGTGCGGCTCACCTTAGTGGGCCACAATTGGCCCACTTAGGTGGGTTGTCCCCTTTTTTCTTTATTATTTAATAATTAAATATAATTAATTCATAATTAATATATTTAAATACTATTTAATATCCCGTGACCCCGAAACATTTTCCGGACCACCCGAAAATCTTTCGGACATTCCCGGAACCATTCCAGATTTCTCCGGAACTCCTTCCGGACCACCGGAACTCTTTCCGGATCATTTCTCTCTCTCCAATAAAATCCTATAAAATCCAGAACCTTCTCCAGGTGTCGTTAAGACCTTAAGTTTGTTACGCTACGGTTCGAGAACACTCCAGACATGACCGAGACCCTTCGCTCGTCAATGACCGCCAGGGATACCTGGATGCATATGACGGTCCCTGTGCATTCTACGAATATCGTCGTTGAACCATAAACATGATATTCATTCCCTTTGTCTCTGCGATACTACCTTGTCCGAGATGTGATCGTAGACATCCAATGTCCTGTTGCATCTCGTTACCGACATAGGTTATTAACTCGTCTGTGATATTACATCTCCATGACCTAGTCATAAGCTGCGCAGCTATATAGATGCAATCTCACCGAGTGGGCCCAGAATATCTTTCCATTACAAGAATGAACAAATCCCGCTCTTGATCCTTACGTCTTAACATACTCTTTCGGGATACCCAAGATGGACACCGTTATTGTCATGCTATATAAGACACAACGTTTGATGCTCTCAAAGTACTCCTACGAAGTAGCAATTAGCACGATCTCACGGTCTAAGGAATAAGCTATCATATTACTTATCTATTGCAAATGACAAACATCGTAATACGATCTTGTTGCAATACTTTGCGTATGTCCATCACCTTATTCTACTAATAAGATGACCTCATTGTCAACCGACGTCATTGTCCTTGATCGGGAATCTCGATCAACTGTCGCCCAATGGACTAGTTCATATAGAGGCTCACTAGGGACTCTGGTTGTCTATGTATCACACGTGTATTAATAATTCCGATTAATACAGTTATAGCATAATACACAAACCTATTATAAACTTATGAGATAATGCAATAAATACTACTTATTTATTTGCCTCTAGGGCATATCTCCTTCAGTCTCCCACTTGCACTAGAGTACAAATAAACTAGCTGCATTTTACTTCATCAAAAACCCCTTATCAAATAAGCGTTATATGATAATGCTTGCTTGTGGAAGAGTGTTACTCTGACAATCTGTACAATACGTAATTGTGCATTCTTTTGCGATCCATTGATATCAACTCGTTTGATATCAATATGTTATCTAATAACATATATACAAATACCGTAACTAAGTGAGACTTTTGTTTCCCAGCGCTTACTCTGATTCTGTTAACCAGATAATTGCCTTGCAAACACACTCAGTCATAGAGAACTCCTTGTAACATTTACAATCTCGCGATATCTATATATTTCCGCACCCATTCTGAAGACTTGACACTCCAATATCAATCTAATAACTAATATACTTCTACTTCCAGTAAATTCTAAATTTACTTTCATAATTGTTCTTCTTTTAAGAACATGGGTCATATTTTATCGAGCACATAATATGGTTTTTGTATAATGTCTAATATCACATAATAGACCAACATGTCATACAACCACTATTACCTTGTATCATTACTCTTAATGAATAATTGGATTTCCAAGGACCATCCTTTGGTTTTAATCTATTCTGACTCCTCAGACATAATCCAAAACAACTCGACTAACTATTTAAAATTCCCGTTCTATTCCAAATAGACACCAACTTTCAAATAGTTTCACAACTTCATTAATTCTACTGGTACGATTCACAATGTGTCATTACACAAGATGAATTCGGCTCCCACTCAAATTATGTCTCCACACATTTGAGAACACGAGCTCCCACTCAAAAATATGTCCTTTACATATTCTTCCCGAGTGAACTAACTTTGACTCCCACTTAAATTCATAATTTATTTCGACATTTTGGTCAAACCAAAATCATTGATCTCTTATCAATTCGAATTCAATACAAACTACAGTATTACATTAATACAAATCCCACAGACTTCAAGCATGTCTACATTAATGTAGTCAACAAATTTGATCTTGTCCAAGACACTTTTCTTGACAAAACATGCTTCTATGTCTTTCTTATAATTACATTTTTCATATAACACTTTATATGATGATTAAACAATCTTATTCCTCTAATAAGAATTATAGCAACAATTACTATTTTAATCCTTTCAAATGTAACTTGGATTTTCGGGCTCAAAAGCCTTTGTTCGTATTCAGATATTTTTCTCAACTTTCTTTGTATTCATAAGGTGCACCTTGATCTGTCAACAAGATCTGAAACACTTAATATTATGCTGTGACCTGACAGCAATATTAAATATATCAGCACTTTATTTAGAAGCTTCTTTCATGAAAATATTATGATCTTTACGAAGAGGATTGCAAGCAGAAAACAATTTTCTAGTCTCCTTCACTCTTAATCATCAAATTTTTCATTTGTAGACATATATCTTTTGGAACACTTTCCAATATTCTACTTTTATGAATATAGGTTTGACACCTTATTTCAAGCTTCTGATTTTATTCCATTAACCATAATTCGAAAAATCATATTTTCCTCGGAATTACATAGACAATAATACAAGTTTTGTTTCTATTGGGTTTTGGAATACACTCTCATCCAATGTGAGTGATCTACAAAGAACTATTCGTGTATATTCTGAATTATCGTATAATCATCTATATAACGACACTATTGTCGATCACACGAATTACTGTTGAAAAACATCTATTTTCTAAAGTGGACATCGACTATAATGTTTCGAACATATTAAGAGATTCTAAGACAGATTCTGAAAGACCACACTTTATCTAAAATAGAGTATGATTATAATACTTCACATATCACCATATATGATATTATAATATTGTGAAACGAATTTCCACAAGTCTTTTGTGTTGAAACCATAATTCAAAAATATTGTCCTGTGATCAAATCTTGCGAATACAATATTCATCAATCTTTCTTCTGAAAAACCCCATTTGATCTTTTATCAAATTAATTTCAGACTCATGATTTATTATGCAAATACATTTATTTACTAATAATCATAGAAGAATTCGGATCAAGTAAATTTCACCATATAATTAATTCAATAATCTTCCGATATGACTCTTAATTAATTTCCTTTCGTATTGACACTTCAATACTAATCAATTTGGCACATGTAACCTTTAAATAGATCAAAAGTATCTATTACTTCTTACATTTGCCTTTATGATGAATGGTGTTTGTTCTAGTAACAAAATCTTTTATTTCTTGGACATATAATTTTATCATTCCGGCTTTTATGAATGAAAACCACGTTATCATACAAGTAATGTAATTGAGATGTGAAAACTTTATTCATAATATAAAACAACTGGCTTGTTCCACAACATAAAACAACTGAACTTGTCTTATTACATATATGAATAACTTTGTCTTGTAACAATCAAGACACTAAACACACTTTCTCACTATTACAAAAAGGTCTTATCAAAACTATTAATGATAACTATGATAACTTGAGGACGTGAACACCACTGGTCATCAACTTCCTTGATTGTCATCTTCAGTGCCGGGTCACATCATTATTCGCCACAGATAAGTAATAATCAGGGCCTGTTTCATAAACAGAACAAGTATCAGATACTTTATCACATATCAAGTGTTGAATACACTCACAATTCTGTATATCAAATATATACCTGTAGCGTCGAAGATTTCTCCTTCGATGGAATCAACTTCCAATGATTTGAATTCGGACACGAACTTGTAAAAGTTCATATTGTCTGCCTTCAAAACATATTCACGCACATGCTTCTCATAGCTTGGAGGCAGAGATATCAGCACAGTCTGAATAGCCCATGAATCCGCCATCCAGTAATCGTAGACATTTGTCAGCTTGAAATAGATGTCATACAATCTCTTCAAATGAGTCTTCAGACAGGTATGCTCCTCCATTTGAATGGTCTGGAACTTTCTAAGCTGCCTGAATTGCTCATGCCTCAATTCATCTTTGAAGTGCGTTTTGATCGCATCAATCATGACATATGGCTCCTTGTGTTGAAACAACTCTTTCAACTCAGGTGCTAGGCATACGGTCATGGTGATCTCCACTTCTATGAATATGTCTCGACGCCTACGGAATTCATCTTCCTCCTCCTCGCTAGCAGAATCATCTGGTCTTTCTCCTAACGCTTCATCGAGGACATATAGGATGTTGTTGTGTTGGAGAATGTTTCTAAAACCATTGTACCATCTGATGAAGTTGGACCCGTCCGCTTCTAGGGTGGAATCTGGATTCTTAAGGAAGTAACCGAAGTATAGTTCCGTCTACAGATATGATCGCAAAAGAGGTAAGGTAAAGTTTATAACATATGTGAGTTTTAGTTTATAATCATATTATCAAACACACTCCACTAAAATTATCATCCCTAAAATAATAATAGCGATTACACGACCCCCATCCACTATACCACCCCCGATCGTCACGGCCGGCGGCACAGCTTCAAAGGTGGACATAAAATGTCGATCACAACAACTATGTGACTCATGCTCGATCTTTCGATCTTCCCGTGTTCCGAGGCCATATCTGCATATGCTAGGCTCGCCAATCAAACCTCGAAGACCCTGCGCGTGCAACATGGCTTACACCCACTGTATGCGAACGACGATATGTCTGACACCCGATCGTCACGGCCTGCCTCATAACGTAGAACTTTCTTGGTGGTGCGCAACGAGGGAGAACACACTTTTGGTATTTGTTAGGGATCATCCTATTTAAGTTGCTACCGTTGTATATCTATCATATAAGCAATCAACAGGATGCACACACAACAGCACACAATAATGATGCAATGAAGTGCGATGTGACATGGTCGATGCGCCTGGACCTCCATGGCGCCATGTGCCTGGCCCCGGGCGCCCCGGCATGGCTACGAGTCTACGGTGCCCTCCATTGCCTCCGACAGTACGAGTAATATCAAACTTACCGTAACCATGTCACATAAAATAACGCCTCTGCAAAACAAAGTTAGACGCCTCTACCTTTATTTAGTTTTGCAAGTTTTACGTGGCATATAGGCTTATTCGTAAGAGAACCGTTTCCCTACCTACGAACTTTGTACCACAACGTCGATCGTATAATTGCATGTTTAAGCATCCCTTTCGGGCCCTCCATTGAAAATGCTTTGCCGACTAAAGAGAGAGAAACAGACACCCGCCAGCCACAGATACGGTGCAAGCCGTATGTCAGTAGTGGAACCAGTCTCGCGTAAGCGTACGCGTAAAGTCGGTCCGGGCCGCTTCATCAACTCAATACCGAAGGCATCGCAAGTGCACGCTAGAGGGTAGCAAATATAAGAAAGACGTCCTCATTCAACATGAGTTCTAACCGTACCAGCAGTACTACGCATAGATCGGCTCTGATACCACTGAAGGGGTTCCGGTGCAGAAAACAATAATTTTTCTAGCGTATGAACACCCTAACTAGCCAGGATCTATCTATCTAGTACATGTGATAACGGTGGCGGAACGGGTTACATTACCTCCATGTAGACCGATAGCGGGGATTACGCTCCCGCACAAGCGTTGACGATGAAGTCATACGTAGCCGACCTCGAGGTCGCGGAGAACTTGCCGCGATGATGTAGACGATGACGCCGGGGTGTCGATGATGACCTGCGTCGACGGGCGTTGGGCGGAAGGTGGCGTGGCGCCGGCAGCCGAGGGGATGGTGCCGGCGGCAGGGCAGCGACAGGGCTGCTGGGTGGGCGAGACGACGTCGCCCTGGCTCCTCAAATGTGGCGCCTCCGAGCACTCGCAAACATACGGAGCTTAAGAACAACCCCCGGTCATTCAGATCCAGCTGAAATCGCAGGGGTAGAACTTTTCTGGAATCCCGCAGGGCAACGGTGCCCGACGGTATAGCTTTGGTGGAGAGAGGAGGCAAAGCGGGCGGAGAAACAGCTCGGCCGGCTTGCTACAATATTAATTGTATTTTCTGTGTGTTATTAATCCAATTAATATGCCTTGCTATATAAAGGGGGGAGGGGGGTGTGCAAACACCTTGCCTCCCCCATGTGGGACTAAAGAAAAAGGAGGGGGAGGGGGTTCGGCCGGCTCTCCTAGTCCGAATTGGACTAGGGGCCCAAGCCCCCCCTTTCCTTGCTTTGTGCGGCTCACCTTAGTGGGCCACAATTGGCCCACTTAGGTGGGCTGTCCCCTTTTTTCTTTATTATTTAATAATTAAATATAATTAATTCATAATTAATATATTTAAATACTATTTAATATCCCGTGACCCCGAAACATTTTCCGGACCACCCGAACATCTTTCGGACATTCCCGGAACCATTCCAGATTTCTCCGGAACTCCTTCCGGACCACCGGAACTCTTTCCGGATCATTTCTCTCTCTCCAATAAAATCCTATGAAATCCAGAACCTTCTCCAGGTGTCGTTAAGACCTTAAGTTTGTTACGCTACGGTTCGAGAACACTCCAGACATGACCGAGACCCTTCGCTCGTCAATGACCGCCAGGGATACCTGGATGCATATGACGGTCCCTGTGCATTCTACGAATATCGTCGTTGAACCATAAACATGATATTCATTCCCTTTGTCTCTGCGATACTACCTTGTCCGAGATGTGATCGTAGACATCCAATGTCCTGTTGCATCTCGTTACCGACATAGGTTATTAACTCGTCTGTGATATTACATCTCCATGACCTAGTCATAAGCTGCGCAGCTATATAGATGCAATCTCACCGAGTGGGCCCAGAATATCTTTCCATTACAAGAATGAACAAATCCCGCTCTTGATACTTACGTCTTAACATACTCTTTCGGGATACCCAAGATGCACACCGTTATTGTCATGCTATATAAGACACAACGTTTGATGCTCTCAAAGTACTCCTACGAAGTAGCAATTAGCACGATCTCACGGTCTAAGGAATAAGCTATCATATTACTTATCTATTGCAAATGACAAACATCGTAATACGATCTTGTTGCAATACTTTGCGTATGTCCATCACCTTATTCTACTAATAAGATGACCCCATTGTCAACCGCCGTCATTGTCCTTGATCGGGAATCTCGATCAACTGTCGCCCAATGGACTAGTTCATATAGAGGCTCACTAGGGACTCTGGTTGTCTATGTATCACACGTGTATTAATAATTCCGATTAATACAGTTATAGCATAATACACAAACCTATTATAAACTTATGAGATAATGCAATAAATACTACTTATTTATTTGCCTCTAGGGCATATCTCCTTCAATTGTCTGGTAGCAAAAGACGCCGTCGGGTGTGATGAATGCTGTCTTTTCCTCGTCGTCGACGTTCAGTCTGATCTGCTGGTAACCTGAGTAGGCGTCCAGGAAAGACATGCGCTCGCAGCCTGCTGTCGAGTCGATGATCTGGTCTATCCGCGGGAGCGGGAAGTGGTCCTTGGGGCAGCATTTGTTGATGGCGGTGAAGTCGACGCACATGCGTAATTTCTTCGTCTTCTTCTTCTCCACCAGGACAGGGTTGGCGACCCAGTCTGAGTCCTTGATCTCTCGGATGAACTTGGCGTGCAGCAGTCGGTCGATTTCCTTACTGATCGCGTCCCGTTTGGGTCCGGAAAAGCGTCGCATGGCTTGTTTGACGGGTCTGGCGTCCTTGTGGACTTTTAAGGAGTGCTCGGCGAGATTCCTGGGTATTCCTGGCATGTCAGAGGGTTGCCATGCAAAGATTTTCCAGTTGTCACGTAGAAACTCGACGAGCGCTCTTTCCTATGCGGGAGTTAGACTTGACGATACTTTGACCGTCTTGCTGGCATCAGTTGGATGGACTTGACGGGTTGCTGTGTCGTCATTCGTGTTGAAGGCGGCGTCCTTGGCTGGCTTCTTGCGGGTCGGGAAGATGGTCCTGTCGTTGTCGGCTGCCATTGCCTCGAAGTGCTCTGCGACCCCGAAGAACTCGGAGATCTTGCTGAACTCGCGGTCGCAGCTGTTGGAGCGGTCGAAGTCACCATGCACCGTGATTACGCCTTTGGGTCCAGGCAGTTTGAGCATCAGGTAAGCGTAATGAGGTACTGCCATGAACCTGGCAAAGGTTGGGCGCCCAAGTATCGCATGGTACTGCGACTTCCAGTCGACGACCTCGAAGTCGATCGACTCCCTCCTGAAATGCTCGGGTGTTCCGAGGATAACATCGAGTGTGATTGTTCCCATGGGCGTGATTGCTTGCCCTGGTACTATGCCGTGGAAGGTGGTCTCAGACTCCGGCAACTTCTCTGTCGACTTGTTCATCCTTCTGAGAGTGTCAGCGAAGATGATGTTAATGCCGCTGCCTCCATCCATGAACACCTTCTTCATATTGTAATCTCCGATTAGAGCTTCGACTACCAGGGCAGCGTGCCCGGGTCGAGGTACTTCCGGCGGGTGGTCTGCCTTTGAGAACGTGATCGGTGTCTCCGACCCTCTCAGGTAGTCTGGTACTGCGCGTGGGCAGGTGGTGGCTTGGAGGACTTGGCGGGTGATGAGCTTCTGGACCCTGTTTGAGGGGCGCCCATTCTGTATCATGTTGAGCTGTCCGCGTGCGGCTGGGTACGCGTCGTGTGCCGCCGGCTGGGCTTCGTGCTGCGGCTGCTGCTGCTGCTGTTGGGGAAAGGCTCCCGCCGCATGTGCTGGGGTAGCGTTTGCGGGTGTGGGTGCTGCCTGGATGGTGAGCTGCGCGGCTGGCTGCAGTGCGGGTGCAGGAGTGATGATATGCTGCATGGCCTCATAGATCTTGCGTGCTTTGCGACAATCCTTCAACAAGTGGTTGGCGCCCCATTTGCCCGTTTCTGGGTTGCGGAACATGTGGTGCTTGCAAGGTTGCGCCAGCTCCTCGGCTGGAGTCAATGCGCGTCTCCACTCGCGTTTTGGGCCCCCGTCATTGCGGTTGATGCTGCTGCCGCTTCGGTTGTATTGTCCTTGGTCGAACTGGCGACCTTGGTTGCCGCTGCGGCTGTATTGGTGACCTTGATCGTACTGGCGATTGCTGTCGCGTGCCTCATCACGGGGGGTTTGATATCCCGCCGCTACTAACTCGATCGAGTCGAGGTTGTTGAAACGTGGCTTCTTCTTGTGGCGTCCTTCTCGCCAGTTACTTGGTCCGGCTTCGTTCTTCGGGGAGTTGTCGCGGACATAGTCCTCTCCTTCTGCCCACTGGTTAGCTATCTTCATGAGCTCGATCATGGTTTTCGGCTGGAGCCTACCGAACTCTTCGCGGAGGTCGCGGCGGGAGACGCCGTGCATGAAGGCGTCCATCACCCGATCTTCTAAGACGGCTTCCATAGTGTTGCGGAGGAGTGTCCATCGTTGGATGTATGATCGGAGCGACTCGTCTCGCCCCTGCTTGCAGGCCTGCAACTCGATGTAGGTTGTTGGCCTCGCGTATGTCCCAAGGAAACTTTTGATGAAGGTATCCTGGAATTCCTCCCAGGTATTGAAGGAGTCCTTAGGCTGGCTAGTGAGCCACCCGCGTGCTGAATCCGTGAGCATGAGCTGGATGTACTGCATCGCCGTGGTCGAAGTTCCGCCTTGACAGGTGCAGGCGATGAGGTAGTCTTCGAGCCAAAGGCGTGGGTCTTGTTTCCCGTCGTACTTGGGTGTCCCAGCTGCGAGCTTGAAGCCCTTGGGCATGCGAGTGTCGCGGATGTTGAAGCCGAAGCACGCGGCGCCACACGGCTCGAAGTCGCGGTCGGCTCGATCGTCCAGGTTCGTCGCGCTGGTCGTACGCTGGGTGCGGTTGCGGTCCACCGTCCTTTGCGCGATGACATTGCGGAGGTCTTCGCCTGGTTGCGGCTGTCGTAGTGGCCTGGCTGCTAGACCAGCGAGTGTTGCAGGCTCGCGGGCGTGGCGGCCTCGCTCCTCTCGTGCCCGTTCGTTTGGCGCCTTGTCCGCCAAGGCGTCCTCGATTGCCCTCATGGACATGATTTGTTGCTTGTGGAGAAGGGCGCGCGCGTCACCCTCCGGTGGCTGCGTGAGTCGCAGGTAAGTTTCGACTGCCATGAGCGCGGCGTCGGCTGTCTTGGGAACGGGTATCCCGTTCTCGTCCTCAGTTACGAAGGACGAGTCGAGGTTGCGGGTGACCCTGGCTCGATCGGCTTCTGTCATAAGGGGCACGCGAGCCCTACGGCGTCGCGCTCCTTGGTTGACTTCCGTGGAGGAGGTAAACGAGTAGGCGGCCCTCCTGGCGCTTGACGCGTCAGCCTCCCTCTTGCGTCGAAGGAGTTTAGCTTTTTCCGCGCGAAGTCGTTCGCCTTCCTTGCGTAGCAAGTGCTGGACTGCCAGCTGATCCTCCCGGGGTGCGTCCGGTGGGGGGAATGTGCCGTCGTCGACATGCTTCATAGCTCTGATTGCTATGTCGCGCGTGATGATGAACCGCGTCACCTGGTCGGGCATGATCACCTCCAGCGGATATGCGGGTTCGTCGTCGTTCTCGGGCGGCACCGTGCCAGCCATGAAGACTTGCGCGGGGTAGACCTGGGTAGCGGTGTGGACGCTGCCGCTGCTGCTTCCGCCGTCCGAGCCTTGCTCGGGATCGAAAATCGCTGCAACGTGGTAGGTACCGCAGTCGCCGCCGCGTCTCCTTTCCTGAAATTCCGCGATCTCTGCCGCGGACATGAAGAGCGACTTCGCAGGCGTCGACGCGAGTGCGATTGGCTCGGGGAAGACTTGGTGGGTCGATGAAGATGCGTGCGGCGCGGGTGATGGTAGCGCGACCTTGGCCGCTCGCGAGGGCGCGGTCGACGCAGTCGAAGTTGATGCAGATCTTGGTTTTGCCAGCAGTACGATCGAGGTGGTTGGAGTAGACTCGATCTGCGTGACGGTCGCTGAGGTGGTTGACGTGGTCGACGCAGATGCGGGTTCAGCAGTCGAAGATGCGATCTCCGCAGTCGCGGTGGGTGCAATCTCCGCGGCAGATGACGGCGCGGACAGCACGGTGGTAGCAGATGCGGGTGTCACCGCCGCGCGTGGCGCGGTCGCCATGGACCTGAATACTCCATGACTGTCTACGAGGCAGTGTATGGTACCGAAGGTGAGGCACATACCTACGTGCAGGTCGGCGTACACTGAACGGTGGGCCGGCGGGTGGAAGGTGTACTCGAAGGAGCCGAAACAGATTGGCTCCTGGGTGATGCAGACGTCGGTCTTCTTCGCTGATGGAGCCGGTGCGACCATGATTCCAACGCTCGTTCCTTCCCACAGACGGCGCCAATTGACGAGGGTGTAACTCGACAAATCCCAGGGTCGTGCACCCCGGGTTGATTGAGGGGGAGAGAGATGAGCGTTGGTGATCACGACGGCTGACAAGCAAGGCGTTTACCCAGGTTCAGGCTCCCGGAGGATAACACCCTACTTCCTGCTTGTCTGGTATTGATGGCGAGTGGCTTACAATGGCGAGATGACGATCTCGCTAGGGTTTGTGGTCGCGGCTATGAGCGTGCGTCCGTCTGTCCCTTGGACGAGCAACCCTCCTAGCCTTTATATGATAAGCTAGGTCCCGGGTGAACGGTGCCGATGGCGTTTACAAATATGGTAAGAGTCGTATGACCTAATTGACTAGTCTTGGGCCATACGCTATCTCTACTGGGCCTTCCTTGGGCCTTTGCAGTCTTGGCGTGACCCAGGTATCCTCACCGTGGGATAGTCGAAGAGTAGTCCCACGTCACCCGAGATACCCTTATGTCAAACCAGCATTGGCTGAAGATGTCTATGTCGGTAAAACGCCCAGAGTGGCTAAAAAACCGGCATATGATTGTATTTTTGCAGGTACAAGGTGGAGTATGTGAAGACGGTGGTGTTGTTATTTTTTCTAAAGTCTGCGCGCGACTCTGCGAGTCCCCCGCAGCCTCGGGGACTAGTGTCGAGGATGTAACCCCGGGTACCCCAAAGGTGTTGGTTTTACGGGTTTATTAGAAGAACCAGTAAAGAAATGACTGCAAAGCTAAGCAAATAAGAGAAAAAAGAGTTCCTGGGTCCATTTGGTAAAAGCCCTAAACAACATATCCCGTGACGGGCCAAACAGCTTTGGATGGGCCAAGGTTCCCCGGCCTCGGCTGGGCCGAGTTCCACCTCACGTCGGCAGGCCGAGGTCGGCATCGTCTCGGTCGTTGACCTCGACTCAGCGCTGCGCCCCGCACCATCGCCGCCTTCTCCATCCCGACCGCGCCCCCACCTCGGCGCCCCTCGGCCTCCCGACCTCGGACAAAGCCGGCATGCCCGAGCCGCCGGCGACCCGGCTTCCCTGACTTGACCGCCCACGACGCCGCCCAGGTACCGCCGCCCCCTCGCCTCGGTGACCTCCTCCCGGGCGCCCCCGACTCGGCATCCCCTGCATCCGCCCGAGCTCCTCCCCTGCTCGGCGCGACGCCTCTGCGCCGGCCTCCTTCGTGTCGTCCAAGATGGCCCCGACTTATCCTCGGCCGCATCCTCGACTTCGACGGCCTCCCCGACACCACCACGTCCTGGCGCACCTCCTCCCCGACATCAGCGTCGCTCGCCCCCGATAGCGCGGCGCCCGAGTTCGGCCTCAGGCCCGCGCCGGACTCGACTCCAACCGTGGCTGCGACCGGCTTCCCCATCGACCTCTCCTCGGCCCCGAGTTTGACCGCACCGACTTCCCCGGCGTCTCGGCAGGACCAAGATCTCCCGCAGCTCGGCAGAACCGAGTTCACCCGCTATTCGGCAGCGTCACAATCTCCTCAAGTCGCTAGCCTGGAACAGTAGTTGGGCAGGCCGGAGTGTTGCTGAGGTCTCCGACGTATCTAGCGTACCCAGTGCTCTCAGTCGCCCGCAGAAGATAAGAAGAAGGAGACGAGAATATTCGGGATACAAGAGCTAGAAGACGAAGACACGGACGCGGTTCGTACGGATCCTGCCTGCCCAGAGCTTGACCAGACGTGGCTACAGTGCCTCCGATGTGACAACAGTACACTGTGTGATGACGCATGAATAGTACCGATTGGACCCCAGTAGTCACATCGTGAATAGTGTGTGTGCTCTATCATGTGGGCCAACCTTGTCCCCTGGGCTCTCTCTGAGCACCAGGGGAGGCACCAAGAGAGAGGCCACGGGCAGCCTCATTAGCCCCCTTTGCTCCTTTCTCCTCCCAAGACCTCATAGAGGCAAGCGTAGCTCAGCTCATTGAGCCCTTGTAATATCCATACCTCGAGGAAGAAATATACAGAATAGGCTAGATGCTGCAATAGGGGTGTTATCTCCTCACGAGAGCCCCGAAGCAGGGTAAATCCTCGTATCCCCGTGTTAATTGTGTCTATTCGTGTGTGCTATTTAGCGCGCTATCCCTCCCCGAATCATTTAGCGTCCATCCGGCCCTGCAAATTAGCCTACCCGTAGGCATCCGTCTGTTCGCCACGACGACAACGCATGCGTTGCTAGGAACAAGAAAAAACAATAATAAATATATGCAAGTATGAACTATCGGTGTAGAGATTGTTCTATTTGTTTGAACCCCTTGAGGGTTTTGGACAAACATCCATATATTTAGTTAGGATCTACATTGATGTATTTATCTCGCTTTCTTCTTGTCTCTCCTTCCACTACGGGAAACAATCCATACGCTGATCGCCGGCCACCGTCGGCGTATTCAACACCGTCGGTATAGGCTACGTCGACGGCAATGCCGTCAGCATATCTTTTCCTACGTCGACATCAACGCCGTCGTCCTATCATTTTCCAAAAAAAATGATTTTTTGAAAAAAAAAATTCAAAATTTCTCTCTTAGCCACACACTTAATTATCCACTAACCCACACACTTCATCACTAACTAAACACTTAATTTCAAGTCAAAGTACTTAATCTAGTCAAACGTCCCATTCGGTCACTCATTCTCAAATTGCTTCAACCCAAGCACGCTTAACTATTGCTTTTGAGTTCCTTTCAAGTTAGATACCAAGTGAGAACAGAGAACTTACTGATATTAATATCCTATCAATCATATTAACCACTCGGTCATGATGTTACAACCGTCAAATCACTCTTTTGAGACTAGGACTCATTTTATGGGTCAAATTATACATAAATAGCAAATGCACATTATATTATGGATTTTCGTTCAAAAAACTATACAACTTATATCAAGGAACCGAGGGAGTATTTGTCCGCTAATTCAGCGTTTCATGCTAGAACTAAGCATATTGAGATATACTTCCATTATGTTCGGGACCGTGTAGCGAGAAGCTATCGAAAGTCATGTTTATTCCGTAGCTGATAGCTTTACAATACCACTCCCGATGAAACAACTTGAAAGTTTCAAACGACATCTCAAATTAGAGAACTGTTTGAGGGGACATGTTAAACAAGTTGTTAAAGAGGTTTAGGTTGTTTGTATACTCTAACTTGTACTACACTTTTATGAGTAGATAGACATCAAGTTTCATCGTATCAGCTCGGTTGTAACCACACGGTGTAATCTGTATATTGTGGCTATATATAATGGACAGGAGGCTCCTAGAGGCATAATCGAAACCAAAACCCATCTACACTTTTGATATTGTATCCCTCTCAACTTCCATCACTCAATTATCAGTACAAAAAAACAATTACCCCACCTTTTTTCAATTTTGGAAGAGGTTTATTTTTGGGGAATTGCTATTTCTCAGCTAGCTGAGAAATAAGCTACAGCACAGCTAACACGCCCACCGTCCGATCATCCCGCGCCAAGATCCGTGCAGCCTGGAGAGAGGTTTTGTTTTCGGGCTGCAAGGAGCTTCTGTTTGGGCCGTTCTTCTGTTTTCGGCCCGTTTGGCAGGGAACTTCAGTTTTCGGCCTGTCTGTTGTTTTTATGGGCCGGATTTTTCCTAACAGACAGTTTTTAGCTGGTTTCTTTTTCCTGTTTTTAATTGTGTTTTTGGGACGCGTTTTGATATTTCCGGTCAGTTTAGTTGTATTTTGTAGTTTTTATTTTTTAGCTCCAGAATTACTTTGCTTTTTCTATTTTTTCTGTTCCGTGGGTTTTTGAGGAGGTGTTTTTAAGGGGCGTTTTTTACTCAAGTGCCATTATTTTTTTTTCAATTTTAATTTTATTTGTTTGATTATTTTTCTTCATTTTTTTGTTCTTTTTAAATTTGTCGTGGGATGCGTGTTACGATGCGTGTTTTTTTTATGAGTCATGTTTTTTGCTTTTTTTCGTCCGTGTGTCCGTGGTCATTTTTTATGGGTGTTTTGAATTTTTTCACCCTTTTTAAAATTTTATTATATGTGGTGTGATATACGCGTCGTAATGCGATTTTTTTGTGCAGACGTGCAAATCATGGTCAGTATCATGGGCGAGTCATCAACGTTTTTTTAATTTTTAGATTATGTGCATTGTTGTTGACTTTTAGGTCTTGTCCTCAATATTGCATTTGATGTCGCCGCCATATGGATCTAGTCGTTGATGTGATTTGCACTTTGATATACAATACCGACTTTTTAATGCTGGTGCAATTGATGTTTTTTTCTCCCCCGAAGGTAAATGGAGTCAATCGCAACTAGGGTTGTAACTGAGGTTGATTTTTTTGTTTCCGTTTTGTCTTGCAACTATACACGTAACTGACATCGCTGTCTCCCCCACCTCCCCCTCCGTTTGTAGATGGTGTCAGTCGCAACTAGGGTTGCAACTTAGGGTCATTTTTTCTGTTTTGTCTTGCAACTATACACGTAACTGACATCACTGTCTCCCCCTCCTCCCCCCCCTCCGACTGTAGATGGAGTCAGTCGCAACTAGGGTTGCAACTGAGGGTGATTTTTTTATTTCCGTTTTTTCTTTGCAACTATACACGTCACTGACATCACTATCTGCCCCACCTCCCTCCCCCTCCGTTTGTAGATGGAGTCAGTCGCAACTAGGGTTGCAACTGAGGGTCATTTTTGTTTCCATTTTGACTTGCAACTATACAGGTAACTGACATCACTTTCTCCCCCTCCTCTCCCCCTCCGACTGTAGATGGAGTCAGTCCCTATACGTAGTTAGTCGCAACTTGACATGAATCTGACCCTATCAGTAGTCTATCGCAACTTGACATGCGACTCACGTCGACTTTTTGTAGCCAATCGCATCTCGACTTGAAAATGACACACGCCGCTATAATTTGGTAGGTGTAGTTGCCCGTATACCCTTCTCCTCCCCCCTCGGAGTCAGTTGCAAATCGACTCGCAACTCACACATCCTTGCACCCATTTTTTTAGTTGTTGTTGACTTTTAGGTCTTGTCCTCAATTTTGCATTTGATGTCGCCGCCATATGGATCTAGTCCTTGATGTGATTTGCACTTTGATATACTATACCGACTTTTTAATGCTGGTGCATTTGATGTTTTTTCCTCCCCCGTCGGTAAATGGAGCCAATCGCAACTAGGGTTGTAGCTGAGGTTGTTTTTTTGTTTCCGTTTTGTCTTGCAACTACACATGTAACTGACATCACTGTCTCCCCCACCTCCCCCCTCCGTTTGTAGTTGGAGTCAGTCGCAACTAGGGTTGCAATTGAGGGTCATTTTTGTGTTTTTTGTTTTGTCTTGCAACTATACACGTAACTGATATCACTGTCTCCCCCCACCCCCGCCCCCCGACTGTAGTTGGAGTCAGTCGCAACTATGGTTGCAATTGAGGGTCATTTTTGTTTTTCTGTTTTGTCTTGCAAATATACACGTAACTGACAAGACAATCTCCCCCTCCTCTCCCCCCGACTGTTGATGGAGTCAGTCGCAACTAGGGTTGCAATTGAGAGTGATTTTTTATTTTCTGTTTTGTATTCGCAACTATACACGTAATTGACATCATTGTCTCCCCCACCTCCCCCCCTCCGTTTGTAGATGGAGTCAGTCGCAACTAGGTTTGCAACTGAGGGTCATTTTTGTTTCCTTTTTTACTTGCAACTATACACTAACTGACATCACTATCTCCCCCTCCTCTCCCCCTCCGACTGTAGATGGAGTCAGTCCCTATCCGTAGTTAGTCGCAACTTGACATGAAACTGACCCTATCCGTAGTCTATCGCAACTTGACATGCGACTCACGTTGACTTTTTGTTGCCAGTTGCATCTCGACTTGCAACTGACACACGCCGCTATAATTTGGTAGTTGTAGTTGCCCGTATACCCTTCTCCTCCCCCCCCCCCCCCCCCCCGGAGTCAGTTGCAAATCGACTCGCAACTCACACATCTTTGCACCCATTTTTTTTGTAGTTGTTGTTGACTTTTAGGTCTTGTCCTCAATTTTGCATTTGATGTCGCCGCCATATGGATCGAGCCGTTGATGTGATTTGCACTTTGATATACAATACCGACTTTTTAATGCTGGTGCATTTGATATTTTTTTCCTCCCCCGACGGTAAATGGAGTCAATCGCAACTAGGGTTGTAACTGAGGTTGATTTTTTGTTTCCGTTTTGTCTTGCAACTATACACGTAACTGACATCACTGTCTCCCCCACCTCCTCCCTCCGTTTGTAGATGGAGTCAGTCGCAACTAGGGTTGCAACTGAGGGTCATTTTTGTTTTTCAGTTTTGTCTTGCAACTATATACGTAACCGACATCACTGTCTCCCCCTCCTCTCCCCCCTCCGACTGTAGATGGAGTCAGTGGCAACAAGGGTTGCAACTGAGGTTGATTTTTTTTTGTTTTCCGTTTTGTATTGCAACTATACACGTAACTGACATCACTGCCTCCCCCACCTCCCCCACTCCGTTTGTAGATGGATTCAGTCGCAACTAGGGTTGCAACCGAGGGTCATTTTGTTTCCGTTTTGACTTGCAACTATACACGTAACTGACATCATTGTCTCCCCCTCCTCTCCCCCTCCGACTGTAGATGGAGTCAGTCCCTATCCGTAGTTATTCGCAACTTGAAATGAAACTGACCCTATCCGTAGTCTATCGCAACTTGACATGTGACTCACGTTGACTTTTTGTAGCCAGTTGCATCTCGACTTGCAACTGACACACGCCGCTATAATTTGGTAGTTGTAGTTGCCCGTATACCCTTCTCCTCCCCCCTCGGAGTCAGTTGCAAATCGACTTGCAACTCACACATCCTTGCACCCATTTTTTTGTAGTTGTAGTTAGTCGCAACTTGACATGAAACTGACCCCTATTTGTAGTCTGTTGCAACTTGACGTTTAACTCACGTCCACTTTTGATGCCAGTTGCACTGACACACGCCACTATAATAAGGTTGTTGTAGCTGCCCGTATACCCTTCTCTCTCTCCCCTCTCGGGAGTCAATTGCAAATCGACTCGCAACTCACACATCCTCGCACACATTTTTTGTAGTTGTAGTTAGTCGCAACTTAACATGAAACTAACCCTATCCGTAGTCCTGTCCCAACTTGACATGAAACTGACCCTATCTGTAGTCCTGTCGCAACTTGACATGAAACTGACCCTATCCAGTTGCATCTCGACTTTGCAACTGACACACGCCGCTATAATTGGGTAGTTGTAGCTTCCCGTGTACCGTCCCCCCCTCGGGAGTTAATTGCAAATCGACTCGCACCTCACACATCCTCGCACTCATTTTTTGTAGTTGTAGTTAGTCGCAACTTGACATGAAACTAACTTTATCCGTAGTTTGTCGCAACTTGACATGCAACTCATGTTGACTTTATAGCCAGTTGCATCTCGACTTGCAACTGACACACGCCGTTGTAATTTGGTAGTGTGTAGGTGCCCGTATACCCTTCTCCCCCCTTCTCGGGAGTCGGTTCCAAATCGACTCGCAACTCACACATCCTCGCACACGCCGTTATAATAGGGGGGTTGGTACTGAGTGATTTTGTGCCCCATTTTTTTGTTTTGTCGTTGTATATAGTTGTAACTCTACACATAATTGACATCGCTATCTCCCCCCCCACCCTCGGACTGTAAAATGGAATCAGTTGCAATTCAACATGCAACTGGGGATTTTTTTGTTTCAATTGTGGTTTGTAGCCGACATTTCAAATGAACCCCCCCCCCCCCTCTGACTTTAGATGGAATCAGTTGCAACTAGGGTTGTTACTGAGTGATTTTGTGCCCCATTTTTCTATTTTTGTCGTTGTATACAGTTGCAACTCTACACGTAATTGACATCCCTATCTCCCCGGACTTTAAAATGGAGTCAGTTGCAACTCTACAGCAACTGAGGATTTTTTGTTTCAATTGTGGGTTGAAACCCACATTTCAAATGAACATCCCCTTTGACTGTAGATGGAGTCATTTGTAAATATGGGGTTGTTACTAAGTGATTATGTGCCCTACTGTTCTGTTTTGAATTGCAACCACTTAGTAATTCAACACACAACTGGTTGTCTAGAACACAGTGAGTAGTTGAGGAAGCATGAATAGCTACATACATACTGCGCGCCCCTTCACGGCCTATGTGAGACAGACTGCACGCCGCGATATGTATATGTACTCAGAGCTCACCACTACAAAGCTCTAAGCACCACCAATCACTAGTACCCAGCTTACAAGAGCATGCATCAAAGCCATAAACAAAGTTTAGGAGCAAAGTCCGCGTCGAGGATATGTTACTACTACTAGTACTAGTACTACCTTTTGCAGAGCTCTTCCCTTCAGCATCCGCTGCCGCCGCCCCTGGCGCAGCGCGCACCGGCCGCTCGGCCGCCTTCCCCTTGTTACCCAGGTTACTACCGCCACCAGCACTAGTGGAATCAGCCCAGGAGCTGACGCCCTTGTTGGCGGCTGTGTGGGAGTGGCCCCTCGCGAGGTTACTGCTCCCGTGAGCCCCAGCGAGGAGGCGACTAGCAGTGGCGGAGAAAAGAGTTGAGCTTCCTGCTTCCAGCGCCACCACCGCCTCCCGATCCCTCTGCCCCCTCCGCGCCACACCTCACCGGATAACGCTCCCGCCGCAACCCTCCAAAATCCCCCATTCCCCCACACCACTAAACCCCCAAATCATCAGCAGTTCAGCACACACACCGAATCCTCGCCCGTCTGTCCGTCGCCGCCGCCGAGCCGCCGAGCCGCCATGCACCCCGACGCCAACTCCCCCTCGCACCGCATCGCCCGCGTCGCCGAACAAGGACAAGGAATCGGCCCAAGACAACAACAAAACGAAAACAACAACGGCCCAAAAAAAAATAGCGACGGGGAAGAAATCTGGGCCGAGTACACGACGCTGACGTTGGTCGACTGGGAAAAAGCTTATTTCCCAGTCGACTGATCGTTAGAGACCCCCTTATTTTTGTGTTTAAAGAAAACGTGAATAAAACATGTGCGCAGAACAGTAGAAACAAAGAACCAGAAAACAGCAACGTGGGGACAAGCCCAATAAGCATCTTGGGCCTTCGGTTCGGAGCTGGAGGGGGTACGCTATGGCTCGTCGAATAGACGCCTCAAAATAGGAGATCAACGGAGCCCCTAATAATAAAAAAAGGGGAAATCTCAGACAAGTGCAGAGCTTCTTCTTGGCTCGCCGCCGCCGCCGCGCGGCTGACGCCCTATCGCCCTGACCTTGAAGAACCCTAGCTGGTCTCTCGGAGCACGCCGCGCTCCGTCTCAATAGCTTCCCCGCCTGCGCCGAGCGCTCCGTCCGGGTTCAGGTCCAGGTCCAGGTCCAGCCGTCCAGGTCCAGGCAATTAGCTCCGTTGCTGCCTGATTGCCCCCCTTCTCGCCTCTGACACGCCGGGCGGCTGCCTTCAGCGGCTGCAACAGTAATTTCTGATTCTTCGTCTCTCTCCCAGGAAGAGTCTGTTCATTTCTATAGCCTGAATTGGTGCATTTAGCTTCAGCTTCGCCATGCTATAGAAATCTTTATGCCTTTGTATAAGCTGCATTTCGGGGGAGCCATAATGATAAGCATTTGATTTATATGCCAGGGCACGCTCTAATCATGGCTTCGCCGCTGCACCCTGCCCGTATGTCTTTCCTACCCAGGGTGGTGAGTTCCTTTACCCCTATTTCTTCTAGGTCTGTTGTTTCCTTGCACACCGTAGCTGAATAAATTGGGCAGAGCCGAGTCTGTGAATCCGAGCTTTGTTTTGTTGTATATGGAGAAGTTGGTGGATTGTAGATGAGACAGCTTGGTAGATTGTAGACTAATTTATCATATATTTGAATATTTCTTCACACGGCTTACTGGAGCGAAAAAACTTCGACCGTTCAATTTCCTTGATTCCAGATTATGCACAGTTTAACATAACGATAGAGTAAAATGCACCAGCAGTCCCTTAAGTTATGCGGTACACTTACTTTAGTCTTTGTAGTTTGTACTCTGAAAACACCTATTTCGACCCCCAAACTTGCTAAAGGGTGGAATTTGGTCCAGAATTCCTTACAATAACGTTTACCGTGATCCATGGTTTTTGAGTAACCAAAAATTTGTTCTATAGTTGCTGTATAGTCACTGAACCGTTTTCTCAAGATCAGGGCGACTCACGACAATTCAGGCGACTTGGGCGACTATACATAGACTTTTGTCGACTATACAGCGAGTTGCAGGGCTAGCAACTTGACTTGGGTTGGCGACTAAAAAACCTTGCCATGGCCGATTACATGATGGGTTGACCATGCGTCCGTGCCACTTGGTTATCTAGTCACCAGCCATGGTGTCATCTGAGCCTCTTTTTGTCTCCCATTTTTCTATTTTTCTTCCGAAATGTGGAATGACCGTGTAAAGGCACATGCGTCCATGCATAGGTGACTTGGGGTGTATTGGGGTTCGGCTGGTGAAAAGCCCTGCCTCTGTAAGCGTTAAGCAGTCAGCACAGCCTGTCAGATTTGAATGAGATACAAGTCATTAAACATAATTGAAACAAATTCTATATTCTAGTGATATCTTTTATGCTTATTTAGTACTATCTGTATTTGTCCTGCAGGAGCCTGAGCAGGTGTTTGATGTATTGACCGAGGCGCTGAAAGATCCTGCAGATTTTGTTGATTTTGATCTGCCTTCTGCGTTGAAAGAATGGAAGTTGGGCTACTACACACCAATTAAGCGGAGTATCCATACCTACTGTTTTTCTGAATCTATTTAACGGAGCAGCAATATTGTCACCATTGCTTGATTGAATTTTGTATAATGTCTGGTTGAAGTTTCATACTCTGACATGTTGTGAAGTACGATTCATTTTACATTTCTACATATTTCTCTTCTCAGTCTAGATTAGTGATGCATCCATATAGATAGAGTAACTTGTTAAGAAACCTGATACTGTATACTCCTCCTTTGAAGCAGAAAATACCATGGTATTGTCTACATCTTGCAATAATGTAATCACATGGGTGCATTTAAAAATGGCTTAACTGGACTCATGGTGCTTCACTGCTTCCTTTAATTTTTCGATGAGTGGTAATATCAAGTTCTAATGCTATTTCTCCATGATACATTTGCATCCCCATTATGTGGGCTTCTCATCTACATTGATGTCCTTAATTCTACTAAGATATTTATCTTACTAAGAAACGGGTCGAAGATGATGGCATTTTCTGTTCCTGCTCCCTTTCTTCTTCGGAATCATCAGTTACTTGTGGAAAAGATTGCCAATGCGGGTTCTCTCCCCCCCCCCCCCCCCCCCAATGTGTGTGTGCATGCATGTGCACACAATTGCTCTGCTCGTGTAAAAAATTAGCATACAGCTTGTTCTTAGCTTTTGATTAATGCACCTGTGATTTCAGCATTGTTATGATTTTTTTTCCTAAAACGCTATTTTTATTGGTGCAGGATGTTGTTCTCTTGTTGTTCATCAAACTGTAAATGTGAGAACAACTGTGCCAATAAATCATTCCAGCTCCGACCACTGACAAAAACAAAACTGATTAAGGTATGACTGATTCAAGTTGGCCCTTATATCTGCATGTTTCATAGAGATCATCTATATGGTTGCAAACTATTCAAAAATAGACACGTTGTTGGCATCAAAAGATGGCGCTGTCACAAGAACATGTCCTTTATGACGTTCTCCTCGTAGCAAGAACGGGCTGGAGACTGTTTACTTCATCCCCAGCGGAGTTGCAAAAAAGTGTGTTGGCGTCAAAAGATGATGCCATCACATGAACACATCCGTGTGTACCCGCGGCACCGAGGGAGATGCTCCGCAACTCGCACCGTGGAAGGCCGGCTGAAAGCGCGATACACAAGACAGTTCATCCGGCTCTTTTGGGACCATACGCCCCTCTTGCCTGGGAGGGCCTTGTCAGGGCTCGAGGTGACGATTGGCTTCTCAATGTCGGCATGCCCGCCCCTAGATCCGTGGATCCGCAGCCTTCCGCCACGGCCGGCTTACGATGGAACGACAGGCATAGGTACAAGGGTAAGGGATAAATTGATAGATTCGATTGGTGTTATTCAATCGGCCATCACATCACATACTCCCTCTGTTTTTAAATATAAGATGTTTTAGCTATTGCACATGTTGTCTAGATACAGACTAAAATGAGTAGACATAGACATTAAAACTTGTCTAGATACATGTAAATACATGTGAATGTGGAAAAACGCTAAAACATCTTATATTTTAAAACGGAGGGAGTATATATGAGGCTGTTGGTCTTCCCGTACAAGCATACGACTCATCTAGGCTTTCCTTACAAGAAAAGTACATCAAATCATGTCCTAAACCACTAGGTCTCTCCTAAATTGAACACCTGCCCGGATCCGCAGCTTCTCCTGTCCTGCTCCTTGTCGTGGCAGTACAAATCGCATACTAACTCGGATGGAGACAAGCCAAACATCAAACTTGTCCGTCTCGGCGAGACGCTTACCAGTGTGGGCCGTCTTTGATGACTCTTCGGGTCCATCTTCATCTTCAGGTTGAAATCTGGCAGGTGGCAGGCTAATTTGCCCGGATCTTGTCATGTCTCTGTAGGACGTATACTAATTTGGAAGAAGACGACCGTGAAACTAATATTGTGTGTCTCGACGATACGTACAACTTCCATGTTAGGCACTTCTCCACATGAGATCATCTTCATGGCGTATCGTGCAAGTCTCTATATGCTGTCCTCCGGGTCATCCTCAAGTTGGTGCCTTAACCGGCTTGTAAGCCCGATTATGGCATGACTTGGCACTATGTGAGTATAGCCTTTCTATTTTGAAATGAAGACATGCCGGCTTTATCTGGGATATGGCAATATGCCAGATTACACTCGCCAACTGGACATAGTGGCACGCCGGATAGAACTTGTCGGCTAAGACATGGCGGCTGGTATGCCGGCTCGAGCTTGCCAACTGGGATATAGCGGCATGCCAGATAGAACTTGTCGTCTGAGACATGGCGGCTGGTATGCCGGCTCGAGCTTGCCAATCCTTCCCGTGTTGTTGAGTCTTCCCGGGTTGCCAACCCTTTCTGGGCCAAACATTTCCGGGACACTGCGCCTTTCCCGGGGCATCAACCACCTGCTAGATCCTGGCTTATAGCCAAACTTATCCATCTTGATCCTCAGTCTTCAGCAGGCCATCTTCAGTCAGCTGGTTAGGTGCCAAAAATGGGTGCTACCACATTTTTTCTATAATTGATCCTGCACCTTAAACTATGGTAAATTCCTTTCTCAATGAAACTTGATTTTTGTTGTGAAGTTGTATCTTCATGTACAGTAGAGGCAGTACAGTACTTCAACACTTATATGTGACTGTTTAGAGACAACTAGCCAATTTGTTTGATATTTTTGTATATTGTAACCAAACATTATTATTTTATTTTTTTGGATTGTTGATTATATGTGAAACTTTGAATGGAGTGTAAATTTACTTGTTTTATTAAACTTGTACTTGGTACATAGCAAATACTTATCCCTTCTGAATGGTTCGCTAAAAGACTATATATTTTATTTTAGACAGAGAAATGTGGCTTTGGATTGGTAGCTGAGGACGAAATAAAGAAAGGAGAATTTGTTATAGAATATGTAGGAGAAGGTATGGCTTTGTCGAAATCTCTTTTGAGCAAGCAAATGAAATGAAGACAAATATTTTAGTTTTCTATATTATGATACTTTCTCACATCGTACATTGGGCGATCAAACTAATTCCATATATCTTACAACAATATTGTAGTTATTGATGACAGAAGTTGTGAGGAAAGACTATGGAAAATGAAGAGACAGCGGTACACTAACTTTTATCTTTGTGAGGTCAGTAGCAATATGGTCATTGATGCAACAAACAAGGGAAACAAGTCCAGGTTTATCAATCACAGTTGTGAACCAAACACAGAGATGCAGAAATGGTTTGTGTTACATAGTACTGGTTATTCTATATCTCAGTTGATGACTCTGACATATGCTACTGGTATCATGTTGCTTCAGGACTGTAGATGGAGAGACCAGAGTTGGAATTTTTTCTCTTCGTGACATAAAGCAAGGAGAGGAGCTGACCTATGACTATAAGTATGTTCATCCAGTTTCCTGGTTACTTTATAAGTACTTCTCACTGTAAACAAATTTATCTCACCCACCTTTATTTACCACTTTGTGTATATAAAACTGTTTCTGTCCGTAATCATATGTTCTTACCTACAGGTTTGTCCAGTTTGGAGCAGATCAAGATTGTCATTGTGGATCTTCAAACTGCAGAAAAAGGGTCGGCGCATCTAAGTCGGTCAACTCAATTGTCTTTAACAATGGCAACTCAGGAAGCTCACAAGATCACTATGATATGAAGAAAAGAAAGACAACCTCAGATAATTGTATTGGGGAGATCATCCGTTTGTGGGATCGACGGGACAAAATGTATGCCTTGACAACTTAAAATCTGTTTGAGGAAGTTAGATGTCCTTTTTATCTGTTGTATTCAGTTTCTGGTCCATTTTAACCCCCGGCCTCTCATTACTATCCCTTTCAGGTATATCCCGGCAGTTGTACATGATTATGATGAGTACACCGGAATGCATACTGTGAGTATGTCAATAGATGATTTTTTAGTTATATTTAATGAGTAATTGTTTATATATTAGCTCTTTTGATTCAGTTACTGCTTGATGACGAAACTACTGAAAAATTTGATATGAGAGAGGAAGATTGGGACTTCCTACCGGTATGACATTTTTAATCACTGAACAAGTTGCTGATATATGTTGGTCATCTTTAGAGAAGCTTTGTTCTGTAATGCATTGCTTTTCTTTTACACGCCAAATGTATTTTCTAGCTAACTGTAGCCTAAGAAGTAGTATGATAATGCTTACTTCTAGCTTCTGCTTCAGCCTTTGCTATCAAAGTCAGTAAAACATGGTTATAATTTTTTTATTTGATGTTGGATAACCGTCAGGTTACTCATATTAACATAGAAATAGCACCCATCATAGAGCTGCATTGAAGGGCGATACTGCATATTTTCAACTCTCACTTTCATACGGCATTGTTTAAACCTGTCTGGATGGCCCTCTCTCCTGTCCTCAGCTGCACAACTTGTGCTCCAAGTTTCCAACTTTTTATTACCTGTACTAACAGGGTTACCTTTATCCTCACTTGGACTCTACATAAGGCCAGCTCCATGATTGTTCCTCTGTTTTGGATTCATATCCATTCTAGTAGGGTTAAGGTTGTTAGCCAAAGACCATCTCACACCTTAGTGCATAGGGACCAATACATAAAAACAGATGGTCTCATGGTCTGTTGTTGTTTAAGGTCAATTGTTATAGACTACTAGCAGGGAGTCCGACATGGGGAGATCAGAAGTCCTCTGGGCAGTAGCATTGTGTTAGTAAATCTATGTTATAAGAGTCTAATACGTTAGGAAAGGTCAACGGTCAAAGAATCCACTATATAAGGATGCTATGTATCTATGCCAGAGGCAAGCAAGAATAATCAGTCTATTCTCTCTGATTATCCTCTCTTCTCAACCTATGTCTCAACCCCTGCTTCCTGCAGCCGTTCCGTCTGGCTACTGCACGGGAGCTAACCTGTTCTGAGTCAAGGTTCACAAAATTAACCGATGTGGTCCATCTAGTAATTGACTATTTTTTCGCAGTATTACCAACTGAACAAATCAATCTCCCCTAAGGGCTCACTCGAATCTGGGGATAATCTTTTTTTCTTTCTTTATCATTTTTTTGTTGAATAACCCATAGACTAGGTTTTATCTTTCTACTTTTGCTCTCCAGTGACTGTTTTTTACTGTTGATTTTTTTTCTGTTATTCAATTGAATGTACCAGATAGTATTGTAGAAATATCTGAATAATCAGGTTCTTTGTTGGTGCATAGATCTGTTATATTCAATTGAATGTACCAGACAGTATTGTAGAAATATCTGAATAATCAGGTTCTTTGTTGGTGCATAGATCTGTTACATTGATTTATGCTGAACTTTATGGTTGTAAACTTGTAACTGTTATTGGAGCGATCAAAATATAAACTTCCATGTGTGAGTTGCTTCCAGAAAAGCCCCTATGCTAATTTAACCCGTCTTTTTTGCAGCGTCCAGAAGATCCAGAAGAAGAATGATTATTGAAGGTTAGAATCATAACTAACTACTTAAGAATTGCCTAGTTTAATTGTCGTATTCAGACCCTTCTTTATACAATTGGCTGTTGTTAAAAGGTTTCTTATTCGTCTTGTTCATTTTCTTTTGTATTTCACTTGTTTTTGCATGTTGCATACATGCACGGAGAATATGTCCGGACTGAAACAGAATGTTGACTTGAGTTATCATCTGTTACAGAGCTTTGGACCATACCTTGAACTTTGTTTATGTGGCGAAGAAGGTTCTCTGTTTCTTCTGGGCGCTTCACAAATTCGGATGTTCCTTCTTAGCGTGTAGTGCTTTTTAGAGGGGGTTGTCTTTTCTAATTATTATTTTTCCATGGAGGTTGTATGGTCATCCAGATAGGGAACTTACCCTGTGCATTGCAGCTGTTTTCATCAGGGAACTTACCTGCGCATTATTTTGTTTGTTTGTTGATTTTAGTTTTGTTTCCATGTGAGGGTATGTGCTTTTGGATGAGAGGTATTTTTTGGGGAGAACTTTTAGGATGTGGGATCCATCTGGTTTGCTTGCCCATAAGACATCTTAAACTAACCTAGAACTAAATTCTAAAGAAAAATAATTTGTTTTCTCAATGCAGTCTGTTTGGTTAAGTGTAATTTTGTAGGGATTGTGCTTAGGATTACTAAGGATTTGAAAACAAAAAATCACGCCTTGCTACTTTTTCTTAGTTAGCAAATCTTGTCCGACGGATGTTCCCCATTCTGTGCAGGATCCTTGAGTTACTTGTACTAACAGATACATTCAACTGGTTCCCATCGCAAGAGAACCTGTCACTATCATCCTTGACAAATCATCGTCAGGATGTGCTTGCTGCATCCATCCATCCCTCAAATCAGAATTTGTCTTCTGTGCTCCGACATTGTAAATCAGAGTTCCAGCCTCAAGTTACATTGTTTTTTCCTGTTTCCTCGGACCTTTGTAAATCAGAGTTCCACCCTCGAACCATCCCAGTGTTCTCCTCGAGCCTTCTTAAGATCATAGTTCTTCTACAATTCTACTGTCTCTGATTCTTGAACTGCTCACGATTTGTTGTGTTGGGCTGTACGAATTGTTAGTTTTTTTTTTTGCTGGAAGACACTGCTAGTATGTAATTGGCTTATTGCTAACTTTACAACAGATAAGATGTCGGCAACAGTCCAAAGAAGTGGATTTTTCCTCTCTGTTGTATGTAATACCTGTCCCTCCAAGAAGTCTGCCATGAATTAGCGGCATTGTTCCATGTGACATGCTCTGGCGTGACGTTAAGAAGCGTGTCCCTGTCTGGAGACTCGTTTATGTCTCCCTGTCTGGAGACCCGTTCATGTCTGGGACAGCCATGAAGAAAGATCTTGACTGCTATTTCTCCACGCTTCGAGATTGTACATCTTGGAATTGGTAAAGGTATCCTTGAAATATGTAGGCGCGAACAGCACTGTGAAGAACCTTTTCCGACCGGAGCCAATGTTGTATTTTCGCGTTGAAAGGTTTTATTTGTGACATGTCACTTCGCTTTTCTCTTTTCTCTGTACTGACTCAAACAAAAAGGATAAATAGTACTCCCTCCGTTTTTTAATATAAGATGTTTTAGCATTTGACTAGATTCATATGTATAAGTGCATCCATGTATGTAGACATGTTTTAGTGTATAAGTGCATCCATTTTGATGTGCATCTAGTCAACATGCACTAGAGCTAAAACGTCTTATATTTATGAAAAGAGGTAGTACTAGTTAAGATTTGAGAAAGATTCATAAAACTAACCACAGCTTACCATGACTGAGACGCCTAGCCATCGAACTAATTAAGATGTCATCTTTTATTGATATCAAAGCCTTACCATAACTACAATTTCTCATTTGGGGCGATAACATCATTAATCACTGGCAATGCTCACAGATTGACGAAACACACAGTAGAACTTCACATGCACGTGCATATACTCACCTCTATGAACGTATGCACACACATCACCACGGGTGCTGTCGACGGGAACATCGTCCCCATTAAAGAATATTTCGACTAAATGAGAAATGCCGGTGTCAAATCCGACGTTTGAACTCTTGTGGACTGGGGTACACCACCCTTCTAACCATCCTTTTGTATTGTTGGCTTCCGTCACCACAATCAAGGGTTATTGTCTCGACTAGACAAACATGTATGCCCCGTTTCTCATCTAAAAGCATCTTCACCGGTGCGTGTTTACATGAAATCGTCCGTCACCGTCATGTCCAATAGACCAAAACTTACCGGATGGCCCTAATACAACGTCCGGCCACCTCGTTTTGCGACCCGTTCCTAGTGAGACAAGTGGGCGTGCCGTCAACTGCAACAACGCGTGCCATGCTGGATGCTGACGAGCGGGATCGGTGTGTCAACGATAGAAAACGGCCACAAACATTTATTGCGAGGAAAAACCAATTAAACACCAAAGCGGCCGACTAGCGTGTCGTGTCGCGTCCCTCTTCGCCTTCCCGACGAGCGGTACCGGAGTAATGGTGCCTTGTGAAGAATCACCCCCGTTCCCACGTGCCACATCACCCCAATTTTCGCGTTCGTCCATTCCACGCGATCAACACGAGGATGCAGCCACGTCACACTTACTCGGCTGACACTATTCACGCACAGGTTACCCGGTAGTCCCAGTCACCTCCTCCCAACGGGAGGGGTCGCCGCCGCGCCGTCGTCCCCGGTGGCCCCGGGCCAAATCGAGGCCGAAGCAAGCTCTGAAGTGTTGTACTCTTCCTCCTCGACGTGTTGTGCTGCGAGGAAGCTCTGGGGCGCAGTCTAGGGTTCGGCTTCCCCGCGTCCGTCCGCCGGCCGCCGCGCTCAATCCGATCATTGTCCACCTCCTCCTCAACTGCCGACCATGAATTCATCACCGCGGTCAGTTTCTGGTCACGTAGAAACTCCTCCCGGTCCTCGTTGTACTCTGTATCGTCGAGCCAATGTCGCATTCGTCTGCAGGCCCTCTTGTCAAAAATTTAGCAATTACGGAAAATGCTAAATTTGTAAATTCATATATTTTAATCTGTAATATAAAAAATGAAAATAATATATCAAAAATTGTAAAAAATGAAACCTATACAACTATTACATGTCCATGCATGATTTGTCAACTTGAAATCCTGATTAATTAGAAGAAGAAAAATACCCCTTTTATGTTAAAATGGAGTCTACGAAAATGACATTTGGTTATCATTTCGACTTTGTTTAAATTGCTCCTCATGTCTTAGAAATGCACTTGAGTACCTTTAATTCGTCATATCATTCATATTGATTGCAGTGCACTTCCAGAATTCCAGGAATTGATTTAAATTTTAAAATTCATAACTAATATATTTTAAATCAAACAATTATTATTGTACATTAGACTGTTTACATAAATGATCTCTTCATTTTAGTATGAACATCATGCATGCATAATGAATTTATTCACCTAGGGTTTTGGACTTTTTTCCAGAATTCCAGAAATTGCATTAAATTTGAAAAATAATAAGGAACTCATTTAAAATCAGGAAAATATTAAATAATATACCAAAGTATTAAAAGAAATGAGCTCTTCATGTTTGTTAGAACAGCATGTGTGCTTAATCAACTTATACAACTAATTGTGTAGGGATACGATCGATTGTGTAGACAAGCTATAGTAACCCTGATTTCAGTCATGGAGTTATTAGAGATGCATTATTCTGAGTGTTGAAGCTCCATTCAGATTGATCTTTACACTTTTCGAGTAAAGTTAAACACTAACTAAAACAACAATCTTCGCTAGATGAGTTAAGCTGAATAATGGTATTTTTTATCGGTATGCAAATAGGGATCTTCGACACATGAATCAACTCAAAGGATAGTACTTTTCAACGCTACTCAATCGGTGATCTTCAGGAGATTAGTTAACCTGAAAAACGATATTTTTTAACGGTACCCAGACAACGAATTTCATCAAATAAATTAGCCTGAACGGTAAGCGAGCCAAACAATGATCTTTGATAGACGACTTAACCCGAACGGCGGTATTTTTGAATGGTAACCAAATAGCAGATGAGTTAACCTGAAATGCACGACGAGTTTCATCGGTATTTTTCAAAGAAACAAGGCGATATTTGTCGTCGTGGTGAACAGACAGATGCCTATGGGTAGGCTAATTTGTGCGCTCGGATGGACGCTAGAGGATTCGGGGAGGGATAGCGCGCTAAGTAGCACACAGCAATAAACATAATCGACACGGGGACGCAAGGATTTACCCTGCTTCGGGGCTCTCGTGAGGAGATAAAACCGCTACTGCATCATCTATCCTATTTTATGTATTTATAGGTGCCCAGGGGACATGCCAGGGACAAGCACACAAGAATCACTATACACCCGACTTGACCACCGGGTCCCATCGCCACTATTCATCCTGTCATGTGCGTAGTGTACTGTTGTCAAATCCATACCACCGTAGTGTCACTGTAGCTACGCAGGTCCTGTCCTGGACAGCACGACCCGCGCGGCGCGCGTACCTTCCCATGTCCATACGCGCGTGTCTTTGGGATCGCTGTGCAGAGCATCTGTACTGTTCGAGGATGTGCCTGACAGGGGAAAATTGGTCAAAATTGGTCAACGATGCCGTCTGGTTGCGCGAGTGCTCCGTCCTCGCCGAACTGAAACAGGCCCGGGTCACTGAGCTGAGGAGATGTCGGCCAGCCCGAGATGCGGCCGTCCCTGCCCGGGCGTGGTCCATGCCGGAAAGGATGCCGGGGATTCCGAAGTCGTCGACGAGCTCGGGCGCGGCCGAGAGACCGAGGTCGGGGGAGTCGGGGCGGCGCGGCCGGTGTTGGAGTCGGGGCCGAGGTTGGAGAAGGTCTTAGCGCCGGAGGTCGAGGTCGGGGGAGTCGGGGCGAGCACGCCGGAGGAGTCGTGGAGGCGCCTTGGAGCGGTGGCGAGGTCGGGCCGAGGTCGGCCGGTGCCGAGATGCGGCCGGACGCGGGTGTGGCCGAGGCGAGGAGGCGTGGTGGAGTGTGGCCGGGCCGAGGCGGCGATGTAGGGGGAGCAGGGGACGCTGTCGGAGGAGCCATGGCGCAGGCGAGGTGCGGTTGGAGGCGGCCGGCGTGGGGAGGTTGAGGACGAGGTCGTGCGTGAGGCTGGGGATGACCGAAACGAGATGCGGGCAATGGGAACGACCTCGGTCGTGGTAGCTGATCCGACCGAGTAGAGGCCAAGCCGGTTTCGGCCCACCCGAGTTAATCTGAATCCTGGCCCAAAAAGAGATCTCGGCTTGGACATTGCCAAACTTGGCCCAGGCAGCCTCCCTAACCTTTTCCTTTATCCTTTAATCATTTACGCCCCCTTTTACCTCTCGTAACAATATAACTGCCCCGCAACTTTGAGGTACCGGGGGAGTACATCCCCGACACTAGTCCCCGAGGCTGCGGGGGACTCGCAGAGTCGCGCGCCGACTAGAAAAAATAACAATCTTGCCGTCTTCACATGCTCCACCTTGTACCTGCAAAAATACGATCATATGTCGGTTCCTTAGCCACTCTGGGCGTTTTACCGACATAGACGTCTTCAGCCACGGCTGGTTTGACATAATGGTATAACGGGTGTCTCGAATGTCCGGTAGCCACTCTGGGCACTTACCGAAATGGATGTCTCCAGCCACTGCTGGTTCGACATAAACATATCTCATGTGCCGGTTTTTAGCCACTCTGGGCGTATACCGACACAGATGTCCCCAGCCTCTGCTGGTTCGACATAGATACCTCGGGTGTCTCGAATGTCCGGTAGCCACTCTGGTCACTCACCGACATGGATGTCTCCGGCCACTGCTGGTTTGACATAAACATATCTCATGTGCCGGTTTTTAGCCACTCTGGGCGTATACCGACACAGATGTCCCCAGCCTCTGCTGGTTCGACATAAACATATCTCATATGTTGCCTTCGGCGAACTCTGACAAACCAAAACAAACGGCGATTTGGAGATATTGCATGATGCCATGATATATTGGCGAACCGACATAAACGGCGACCTAGAAATATTGCATGATGCCGCGATACAGGGGCAAACCGACATAAACGGCGACCTAGAGATATTGCATGATGCCGCGATACAGGGGCAAACCGACATAAACGGCGATCTAGAAATATTGCATGATGCCGCGATACAGGGGCAAACCGACATAAACGGCGATCTAGAAATATTGCATGATGCCGCGATACAGGGGCAAACCGTCATAAACGGCGATCTAGAAATATTGCATGATGCCGCGATACAGGGGCAAACCGACATAAACGGCGATCTAGAAAATACAGGGGCAAACCGACATAAACGGCGATCTAGAAATATGGCATGATGCCGCGATACAGGGGCAAACCGACATAAACGGCGATCTAGAATAACCAATACCTCGACTTGAGCCAACTGCACGTTAGATTTGTACAATATATGTCGGATCACAACCTCATCTCGGAATTTGCAAACTCAACTCGGATTTTAGGATAACTCGGATTTCAGGATAACTCGGATTTCAGGATACTCTCTTAACAAAACCAATACCACATCCGAAAGTTAGTCCGAGCATATATATTTATAATGAATATTTAACATGAGCAACAATTCTATATAACAAACCGAATGAAGCCTAGGATATGACATAGTAATTATAGCAGCAAAACCATACACTAGGATACCAACTCGGTCTCCACTGAGTCCCCAAGTTACTTTACAGATCTAGGAGGAAAGCAGCATGCACTACTCGGCAAATAGACAACATAGATAAAACAGACAAGGCAGTCCCCGAGTTACTCTATAAACCTAGGGGAAAAAACATGACTACTCGGTGAGCCAGTCCCCGGGTCAAGACATCTTGCTTCCGGGGAAAAACATGCAGACGATCAAAACAGGCATAACAGGGCAGTACCCGGGTTACGACATTTCGTTCCCGGGTCGACAATTAAACTAGGCATGAAGGGGTAGTCCCCGAGTAACTTTCAAGATTAAATAACTGCACGGTACAGACGAATGTACTCACGGGGCATGAGTGCGGCTTGGATCGACGGAGCCGACATAACCCGGGCAACTAGCGTGCAACTGCCCGGGATCTGTTGATGATGAGCGTTGTCGCAGACGGCGGCAACCATTGCCTGCAGCGCGGAGATAGTGGTGATGTCGAGTCCCCGAGTTGATGAAGAAGGTCCCGTCCGAAATTAGTCCATCAAGCGCCACTGAGGCCCCACGGTGGGCGCCAACTGTCGTCGTGGTGAACAGACAGATGCCTATGGGTAGGCTAATTTGTGGGGTCGAATGGATGCTAGAGGATTCGGGGAGGGATAGCGTGCTAAGTAGCACACACCAATAAACATAATCGACACGGGGACGCAAGGATTTACCCTGCTTCGGGGCTCTCGTGAGGAGATAAAACCCCTACTGCAGCATCTATCCTATTTTGTGTATTTCTTCCTCTGCATATGATTATTACAAGGGCTCCTTGAGCCGTGAGCTGCGAGTTATGGAGACATGCGCGAAGGAAGAGAAGCTAACTACGGGGGGGGGGGGGGGTCTTCTCCTCCCCCCTGGTGCCCTATAGGTGCCCAGGGGACATGCCAGGGACAAGCAGACAAGAATCACTATACACCCGACTTGACCACTGGGGTCCCATCGCCACTGTTCATCCTGTCATGTGCGCAGTGTACTGTTGTCAAATCCATACCACCGTAGTGTCACTATAGCTACGCAGGTCCTGTCCTGGACAGCACGACCCGCACGGCGCGCGTACCTTCCCTTGTCCATACGCGCTTGTCTTTGGGATTGCTGTGCAGAGCATCTGTACTGTTCGAGGATGTGCCTGACAGGGGAAAATTGGTCAACGATGCCGTCTGGTTGCGCGAGTGCTCCGTCCTCGCCGAACTGAAACAGGCCCGGGTCACTGAGCTGAGGAGATGTCGGCCAGCCCGAGATGCGGCCGTCCCTGCCCGGGCGTGGTCCATGCCGGAAAGGACGCCGGGGATTTCGAAGTCGTCGACGAGCTCGGGCGCGGCCGAGAGACCGAGGTCGGGGGAGTCGGGCGGCGCGGCCGGTGTTGGAGTCGGGGCCGAGGTCGGAGAAGGTCTTGGCGCCGGAGGTCGAGGTCGGGGGAGTCGGGGCCGAGGCGGGCAGTCGGGGCGAGCACGCCGAAGGAGTCGCGGAGGCGCCTTGGAGCGGTGGCGAGGTCGGGCCGAGGTCGGCCGGTGCCGAGATGCGGCCGGACGCGGGTGTGGCCGAGGCGAGGAGGCGTGGTGGAGTGCGGCCGGGCCGAGGCGGCAATGTAGGGGGAGCAGGGGACGCTGTCGGAGGAGCCATGGCGCAGGCGAGGTGCGGTTGGAGGCGGCCGGCGTGGGGAGGTTGAGGACGAGGTCATGCGCGAGGCTGGGGATGACCGAAACGAGATGCGGGCAATGGGAACGACCTCGGTCGTGGTAGCTGATCCGACCGAGTAGAGGCCAAGCCGGTTTCGGCCCACCCGAGTTAATCTGAATCCTGGCCCAAAAAGAGATCTCGGCTTGGACATTGCCAAACTTGGCCCAGGCAGCCTCCCTGACCTTTTCCTTTATCTTTTAATCATTTACGCCCCCTTTTACCTCTCGTAACAATATAACTGCCCCGCAACTTTGAGGTACCGGGGGAGTACATCCCGACAATATTTTCCAACAGTAACCAAACCGTGATTTATAGTGGTGATGAGTTAACTGAAGAGCGATATTTTCCAACGAAACTCAACCAGTGATCTTTAGAAAATTAATTAATCCGAAAATCGATATTTTTAACAGTGCCTAAGTAGTTATTTTTGTTAAATAAATTAACCTAAAGCACATGTCACCACGTCAGGTTACCTAGTTTTTTTAAATCAAATGGGAGTGCCGGCAGGGGAGACGCTCATAATAGCACTTGTGCAATACAGATGCTCTATTGGGAGTGTCCATGGAGATGCTCTTAGCCCATGTTAAAACACCTACTACAACACAACATGTATGCATCTGCTCCTCTCTCTCTAAATTAGGAGTAAAGATAGCTAGGCTACCACAATTAGTGTTGCGGCCAAATAGATTTGTGAAGAGAGGAGATGTACGGTGTACCGTGTACGTCAACAAGATAGCACTTAGGAAGAGTGAGAAAGGGAGACAAGAGGATCAGATCTAGGGAGAGAAACAAAGCAAATGCTGCGTTTGTTTTGTTTGTTGGAGGTTGGACTTATGTGGCGTGGCCCAGCGGGCCCTCAGGGAGGTGGTGTAGGGACAATGAATGTTTTCGTGGGCCCTCATGCATGGGCATGGATGAGTCAAGCCAACTTTTACCGTGGATGGAGATGGATCCTTCTAAAGGCGACCCATGCCCATCTGGTGTCCCGCACGGGCACGGCCATACTCGGCCTAATTCTACGGCGCCTACTACATAGGAGTATTGTTTTACACATCTCCAAGAAAAAAAATCTCCCTCCGTTCCATTAGTTGATGTTTATTTGTCTAAATACGGATGTACCAAGATGTGTTTAATATGGAGATACATTCATATTTAGACAAATCAACGTCAACCGATTTGGAACGGAGGCCATGGGAAACAAAGTTAACAAAGAGAAGTGTTATTCTTTTCTACTCCCTCCGTTTTGAAATATATATAAGATAGTTTTCCTTTTTTTCTGATTCAGATGTATCTTGGAAAGGAGGGACTATACGTGACAATGAAATACGTTAAAGATCATGTCTCCGTTATAATAATGTTGCAAATGGATAACTTTTTTTGTTAGCGATAATCTAGTGCATTTTCTTTTTGTGTGCATTTCCAAGCTAAGCTGACGGTATGCTAGGATCGGAAAGATGAAACAAGTGATCTCTGGTTATTCCTTGAGATAATGGTTTTTCGGCGATGGATCTAGGCCCTAGACACGCAAAACTATGGTCAAGGGTACAATGACGGTGTTACGGTGCTCTCTTTTTTCACTATTGTTTGCACCATATTAAAGTATCGATGATTTTGCCACACATGAAGCCTCGGGCTCGGTAAAATCCTGACTTCACCTCTAGGTCTTGTGATGCACGGTAAGTTTCTTCTAAATCCGAGTTGGTGTGGTTTTGGTAAATTGTGTTTTGCTGTTCACATCTTGAAGATCCTATAGCGTGTTGACACGTCATGTAACATACTAAATATGTTCTCTTTGTGATGTCACAAGAACACCGAATTGTAGACAACACGATCTTGCTCGTGCATTTTGGAGTTATAACAAATATTTGCACCCTATAATTCCGACATGCATGTTTTAGTAGTCTATATCAGCGTCAATTGGAGTCTTGGTGATATGGTTCTTTAATACAGTATGTTTTTCGTCAAGTTCACTGATTTACCAGTTACCATGCATACTTTCCTGCATCTGCATGCATGTAACAATAACATGGGTGACAATTTTACCAAAAGATAAACATGGTTGAGAAAGTGTTGACACAATGGCACTGCATGATAACAGGCGTTGCTGTCTGGATCGGCAAGCAAGCGTGTTGTTCAGGTCATCAACATGTCCCGTCGCCCCTGCAAATAGGCATCAGATCACGCAGACGCAGGCATGGATTGGATACAACCTAGTAGTAGCTAGCTTGAAAACTACTGTATTACCTTTGCAGCGTGTTAACAGGTGTTGGAACAGTCCATGCATGGCGCTGTGTAGCTTTCCGTACATTGGCTCTGAATTACTCGCAAAACTAAAGGCGCTGACGTGAACCTGCAACAAAATGATCAGCTCTAGCATGTCGGCCTTTTCTTGTCTCGTCACTTTTTACCGTTAGCTAGCTCTTCATTTTGGAGTTTGGACAAAGCTACTGTCGCTCGATTCAAAATCACAAGGAGCAATCATGCAGAAAGCAGGCATACACATCGGGCCGTACATTTGCTAACGTTGAGGGCTGCTACGTACATAAAGTTGCATGCTAGCCATGCACGCGTGGTACGTGCAAGGAATTAAGCTAGTCGATCGCATGTACTCCCTCCATTCCATATTGTAAGTAATTTTTTCTTAAAATGGGATCTATATACACGTATTTCGGGTGTAAATTTACTCATTGTACTCCATATATAGTCCGTATTAGAATATCTAAAACATATTAGTTATGGAACAGAGAGAGTACGTGTTATTATAGAAGGTGCATGGCCCGGGCTCCACCAGCCCGAGCATGGCAAATTGGAAATGAGTTGTTGTCGGATCCTATGAGAGGCAAAACCCCAGGGCAATTTGTCTAGTCGCCATCGCCCGCGGCTATTTGTTTATCGCTTGTTCATTCTTGGTGTTCTTCAATTAATCTGCAGTTCATGCATTTTGCATGCTAGTATATTGTTCTTGTTTCGTTTTGAGACAGAAATGGGGAGATAGGGACAACATCTGCATGACCAGGGTGAAGATCAGAAGGTAAGATCGAGAGCTGAGAGAAGGGGCATTGCATGCATGATCTGCATGTACGAATGGGCGCTTGCATGCAGACACAGATCTAGGTGTTGCCATCGGTGAGTAGCACTCACTTCTGCCATGTCACCTCAGGATTGTCCGGAGTGCTGCAGCACCGGTGTGCACCAGATTATCCTGAAATAAGAATTTTACGACAAAACATTAATTTGCTAAAAGAGCATGTAGATATATAAATACATTAATTGTGGAAAATGTCATCTGGTAGATTCTGGCCATAAATTATGTTTATTACGCATGTTTGATTTTCAGAATCCTGACCATATTTTCCGCCTGGAGGAAGGAGCGTTTGAAGCAACAATTTTAAGTCTATGCAGTTTGTTTTGTTCATACACCCTTTTGAAATGATAGTGTAAAAAAACATTAATTCGCTATACGAACATGTAGATATATACATACATTAATTGTGGAAATGCCATTCTGTATGACCATTAACTCTCTCCACCTCCACTAAGAAAAGAAAATGCGGGTTGTTGCATGTAGGTGGTGTCGCCTTTGTTGGGGAATGGGCTGGAGTACATACACATATGTGGGCATATAGAAGTCAATTAATTTAGAACGGAGGGAGTATAATATAAGCCTTTTTAAATGGCTAGTTTAAGTTGCTAAAAAGTTTTACATTGTGGAACAGACATGATGTTCTCAGAATTTGTAGCCTCTCCAACAATGTTTTTATCATCGATCAGTTCATCACTATATAAATAAGCATACATACCATTCGTGATAAGAAAAAACGTACCACAAAACTCATCGGCCAATCATTGTAGAAATAAAGAAGGAAAAGAGACAAGCTAGGTAGGGAGAAATGAGAGTTAAATCCAGCCAGTTTTAGACGTACTCGCGCCATTAAAAGCCACGGTACTTGTAGACGATATATGGGTAGGGACCAGGCCGGAGTTTGTGAAGAAGATGTACTGTGCATGCATATGCAAGCCGCTGCCGGTCTGCCCATAGCTTGGAGCTAGCATCCATGCGACGAGACTCTTGTGCTTGTTCTTTCACCAGAAATGGTGCCCTGGTTGCGACCCATGTCTGTTGCTCCTGGGCCCAACATGCTCCTAAGACAAAACCACGAGCTAGCTACATACATACAACAGTGTCTTTTTAAGCGGATGTGCAACAGTGTTCTCACATGTGCAGTGCAGTCTACACCATCTTTTAGGTGTAAGTGTAATGAATAAAATATAAATTACAGCACTTCTGTTTAGAGCTATGGTAGTGTACAAGTTCTGAATAAAAGGTCCTAGGGAATAGGTTACACTATACATTAGGTCTACAAAGTCTCATTTATATATTTATTTTTAATGTCGAAAGTGTTAAATTTATAAGAAAATTATATGATTGCAACAACTTGATCAGAGCTACAACTTATCTCCAAAATATCAGTTGTCTATATATGAATCCGATTTCTACTTTTTTTTTATCCTCGAGCTCTTTAGATTTCCTATGTATTTAAAAAATAGAAACCAATGCATATTATTTTAAACTTTGGAAGCTTAAATATTATGAAAATGATATATTTCCGTAGTTTCAAAACCGGCATGCATGAGCGGAATTGGGGCTCAACGACGATCATGTTTGGGAATGGTGATAAATGGATGTTCTCTCATGATTTCTCGCCGCATGTTGGCCCTATCAACCTCCTATTCCCTCTATTCTTCACCTAAAAGAAGAACAAGATGGTTAAAAATGATTTATGGAACATAAAGTGGATGCAAGTACATCACCATGGCACCTGACCTTGCTAGCTTCGTGAGCTGTGGGAGCTCCTTCAAGAGGCGCAATTATATTTCTTCCCTCGTCCAAACAACAACACTTATCGGTGGATGGACTCGGGAGTATATTCGGTGGATTTGGCATAAATTCCAATTCCTCAGAGCTGAGCTCATACGCCTTTTGACACAAGGAAAATTTGCAGGTCTCAAGTTGACCCAAAGTGTAGGTTCTTCGCTTCCTGTGGCACATCGGAAAAATTGCACGGAGCATGTCCTTGCGTTGAGAGGGGTGAGGTTTGGGGAGGGTAGAAACAAAAAATTATTTAGACGCCCCCCCCCCTCCCCCCCCCCCCCCCCCCCCACCGCCAACAATCATATTTTCTCTTTTTATCATTCGCTTTTGGTCAAGCTCCGCCACTGCTCATGACCTAATATGCACACTGATGTGGTTATACCCAACGGGTATATCCACGAAGCTATAATAAGGCCCATACTGTTGGAAGGTCCACCCGGTGGCCCATATAAGCAGCCGGATAGGATGGCCTAAAACGGCCCTTTACGGGTAGGGTGCGGCTCAAGATAGAAAGGGTCAAACCGACTTAAGTTAATTCTATCTGTATTCAAGTTGTATTCGAACTCCTGGGACCTGGCCGCCTATAAAGAGGCCAGGAGGGAGATAGTGCAGATCACGCAATTATATTCTGAAACCCTAGCGAGACATCGACTCGCCGGGACGCCATTGTAGCCACCTTGTAATCTTCAGATCTATAATCCAACAAGCGAAAGTCTCGCTTGTTACCGTCCGGATTCGCCAACACCTATACACCGTTTCCTCCCGATACAACCCAGGGTGCTTAACCATGGGATTTGCCGAGTCCTTAACTCGTCAATTGGCGCCGTCTGTGGGAAGAACTGGTGTTGGATTCACGGGTTCGGCGGACCCGCCATCTGCATCATCGACTTCATCTTCAGCATTCGCAGCGGCCCGGGACCTGCCGGATCTACGGAGGCCGTACACCCTCGGCACCTTCGACTTCCGCCCGCACTCGGCGTCCGAGCGATCAGCGTTCGCCGATATTCACTCAGGTATGGATCTGACGTTCGGCAGTTTTCGTTTCCTTGTCAACCAGTGGGGAACGCTCGACGTGTCAAGTCCAGCCCGATCCCCGAGGACGGAGGCTATGATCGCACCCGCGCCAAACGCCATCGGCTTCGCCCCTGCATCAACATCAAGTGCCACTGACTCTGCTCCGGAGCAGACTCCAGCCGTCATCGACTCCACACCTGCAACGACCCCAGCAGCCATCGACTCCACGTCGTCATCGACTGGCGGCTCTGACGTCACTTGCTACTGCTCCGACTGCACTATCTTTCAGGTGGCAGCCGTCTTGCGCGGCATCGACTCCACGTCAAGCGATGATAGCGATCGTCACCGCGAAGGGCGCAACACGCGTAACCGTCCGACTAGCCAGGTGTTCGTAGTAAACGGCGCATCAGGCGCGTTTACGACCCCGCCGCAGCACAGGGAACCGGAGCCCGTTCAGTACCCGCTGGTGGTTCGACTCAACGCTGACAAGGAAATCTCCATCACAGAGGAGATGGCAGTCCGAATCCAAAACGTCGTCAACAGCGGGACCGTGATGCCAGAGAATTCCCCCATGGATGACTTACTGGCTTATCAATATTTACTGCGCAAGAAAAATCTGGAGCTGATTGCGTTAGAGCGCGAACTCGCCGAGAGACAGGATCGGGCAGATTCAGCCAGTGCAAGGCGACAGGCCAATTCGCCGTCCCATTCGACAAGATACGAGCCAGGAACTGCAGAACATGTGAGAACCCGCACCCGCATGCCCCAGGCGACTGCGGCTGGTTTCCAACCATCAAGCATCAGACAGAGATTCATGACGATTGCGGACGACGGTATACCGGTACCACAGACAACTGCGGCAGCAGTCGCTTCAGTGGCAACTTACTTGAGATCTACACTACCTGCATCAACTGACCCGCGGTATGGCCTTCACATGGCATAGATCGATGCTCTGGGAACTGTCGGGACAGCATTGGTACCCGCAGCCCGCACGCCAGGCCGTCCAGGGATCAGCCCTGGTCTGAACCTGCCCAATACCGGTGCCCGAACAAACGGCAACAGGCCCGCAGACGCATCTACCCCCCAGGGCGATGGCACACACCACGGCACTCGACGCCGTGAGGACCGGGGCCACGATGAACCAGAAGGAAGCAGATCCAGGCGCCGTCACCGTGATGGGCGTGACAAGGACGAGCCGGAGAGAAGCAGGTCCAGGCAACGTCATCGCAGCAGTCGGGATAGGACTGAAACAGAAGAAGAGCGAGCCACCCGCCGCCGCCGCGAGCGAGAAGAGCGGAGGCGCGGCAGAGAAGAGCGCCGCCAGCAACGGCAGGCCGCTGGTTTCGAGCATGACTACGTGGAGGAAGGAGTCGACGCACGAAATTATATCACTCAGCGAACAGTAAATAGGCGGAGACACCAGCGAAGGCAACGCAGTCGAACCCCGGGCTCCAGTCGAAGCAGTTCGTATACGGACTCGGAGGTCGAGCCATGTGGAGCCATGTGCTTCACGACTGCTGTTCGGGAAACTCGCATGCCCAAGAGGTTCAAGTTAACATCAGAAACCCCCAAGTTTGATGGTACTCAAGAGCCGTCAGCTTGGCTGGAGTATTACACCACGGCAGTAGCCTATCAAAGAGGAAACACAACGACTGCAATGCAGTACATACAGTTGATGCTCACGGGGTCAGCCCGAGCTTGGCTCAGAAGCTTGCCGCGCAGTTCGTACGGAACGTGGCATGCTTTCTGCAGCGATTTCAAGAGGAATTTTTCTTCTACCTTTCACCGACCCGCTTCTTTTCAGCAACTCAGAGCCTGCAAGCAAAAAGCCGGCGAGTCTCTTCGCGAGTACATTCAGCGCTGGACCACATTGAAAAATTCAGGAGCCGATATATCAGAGGACAATGCTATTTTCGCATTCATTCAAGGAGTCAGGCGCAATGACCTCCAGGAAGCGCTAGGACGTGAAAACCCAAGAACAATTGCGCACCTAATGGAGATAGCCAACAAGTGGGCCGATGGGGAAGATTCCGTTCGAGCCGATAGGATTCCCTCACCCGACGATCGCCAGCAGGGCAACTGGGGCCGACGCGGTCGGAACGACAGGCGCAACAGACAGCGACCATACGGCGAGTCAGATGGAATTGAACAAGTCGTAGCTGGTTTTCAAGACAGTCGTAATCGAAATAATCCTCAAAACGGGGAGAATATGCGCGATGACCGCAGCGACAAAAACCGCGAGGATAGGAACCGCGACGACGGGAGCCGGAAACGTGAGTGGAAGCCCAAGGGAACCCGGAGGGAGGAGCGCCCATTCCGAACCCCGGCTGAGCAACTCACCGACCCATGCAGAATGCACGTGTTCAGAGGGGATGACGGTAAATTAACGGCAACTCACCTGCTTAAGGACTGTCGCGATTTCATAGCACTTCAGGCTGAGATGCGCATGAGTGCAGGACTACCACTAGCACTGCCACCACCTGAAGGACCACCTCCCCCGCCTGCAGGGCACATGGCGGGAGCAGTACTCGCAAACCAGAGACAGGACAACGCAGCCGCGGCTCAGGAACAGTACCCGCAGACCAGGGGGGCCATGTACATGATACAGAAGGGACGACCATCAAACCGATGCCAAAAGTTAATCAGTAGGCAGGTCCATCTAGCTACTACTTCACCCCCGCCCGTGCCGGAGTACCTTCAGGGTTCGGAAGTTCCTATTGGCTTCACTCGCGAAGATCACCCTCCACGCGTGCCACGACCGGGTCATGCTCCCCTGGTTCTCCACGCCTTAGTCGGTGGTTTCAGGATGAGCAAGGTGTTCATGGACGGCGGCAGCGGCATCAACATTATCTTCGCAGACACGTTGCGCAAAATGAGCCTATCACTCACCAACCTGAAACCATCAGACAACACTTTCCATGGTATCGTGCCAGGCAAGGCAGTATATCCTTTGGGGTCACTCTGGCTCGACGTCGTTTTCGGAGACGCCGATCACTTCAGGAAAGAAAGCATCGAGTTCGAAGTCGTGGACTGGAAGTCTCAGTACCATGTAATCCTGGGGCGACCAGCGTTCGCACGATTCATGGCAGTCACGCACTATGCGTATCTGATGCTCAAACTCCCCGGTCCCAAGGGGGTCATAACAATCCGCGGCGACTTCCGAAAGTCAGATGACTGCGACAGAGAATTCAGCAAAATCTCCGAGTCTTTCGGCGCACAAGAACAGCTTGCAGAAATCGCTCTGGACAACGACCGGAGCCTATTCCCCTTAGGCAAGAAGCCTGCACCCGAACATTCGTTCAGCGCCAACAACGACACAAGAGCACACCAGGTGCACCCAACGGACAAGGACAAGACAGTCCTCGTGTCATCAAGCCTAAATGAAGCATAGGAAGGCACGCTCGTCGAGTTCCTCCGTGAGCACTGGGAAATGTTCGCCTGGCACCCAACCGATATGCCAGGTATTCCTAGGGAACTCGCCGAGCACGCCTTGCAAATTTATCCAGGCACTAAGCCAGTCAAGCAGACAATGAGACGATTATCCGAGCCAAAGCGGCTGGCAGTCGGAAGAGAGATAGACCGGCTCTTGGACGCCAAGTTCATCCGGGAACTTAAGAAGTCAGACTGGGTAGCGAACCCAGTGCTCGTTCCGAAGAAAGGAGTCAAGAATGGGCGCATGTGCATCGACTTTACATCGCTCAACAAGTGTTGTCCTAAGGATCATTTTCCGTTACCTCGGATAGATCAGATCGTGGATTCGACCACAGGCTGCGAGCGCCTCTCGTTCCTCGACGCTTACTCTGGATATCAGCAGATTCAGATGAAAAAAGAAGACGAAGAAAAAATGGCTTTCATCACCCCTCACGGCGTGTACTGTTACACGAAGATGACCTTCGGGTTAAAAAACGCAGGGGCAACTTATCAGCGTATGATGCAGAACTGCCTGAGGGATCAAATCGGAAGAATCATACAAGTATATATCGACGACATAATCGTCAAGACTCGACAAGTTGGCACCTTGATCGATGATCTCCGCGAAACATTCGTAGCTCTTAATAAGTACAGAATCAAGCTCAATCCCACTAAATGTGTGTTTGGAGTGCCTTCAGGGCAGATATTAGGGTACCTCGTGTCCGCCAGGGGCATAGAGGCCAACCCAGAAAAAATTCAGGCACTCCTGCAAATGCCTGAACCGACGAAACTGCGCGAAGTCCAAGGACTCGCTGGCAGAATAGCAGCACATAGCAGGTTCATCAATCGCATGGGCGAGAAGACCCTGCCGTTTTATCAGTTAATGAAGAAAGCAGACAAGTTCGAGTGGACAGCTGCAGCAAGGGCAGCCTTCGCCGACTTGAAGCGCATGCTCACAAATCCGCCTATCCTCGTAGCACCTCAGGAGCAGGAAATTTTGTACCTGTACATAGCCGCCACCAACAGGGTGGTCAGCTCAGTACTCGTAGTCGAAAGACCAGAGGAAGGGAAGACTCGGCCAGTCCAGCGTCCAGTATACTATCTCAGCGAGGTGCTTTCCCCCTCCAAGGAGCGTTACCCGCACTACCAAAAGCTAGCTTATGGCGTGTTCATGACAAGTCGCAAGGTCGTGCACTATTTCACAGAACATCCAATTGTGGTGGTGAGCAGCGCCCCGTTAGCCGACATCCTCAACAACTCCATGGCTACCGGGAGGGTTGCCAAGTGGAGCATCGAGCTCGGGCCCAGGGACATCACGTATAGACACCCGAAGGCCATCAAGGCCCAGGTCCTCCCAGATTTTACATGCGAGTGGATCGAGGCGCAGTTGCCTCATGTCCCCGACTTGTCCAATTCCTGGACCATGTACTTCGACGGATCCAAACGACATGATGGCGCAGCGGCTGGAGTAATCTTGACCTCCCCCAAGGGTGACAAGCTGCGCTACATACTTCAGATGGATTTTAAGAGAGCTTCGAACAACGAGGCAGAATACGAGGCGCTGCTGCACGGTATGCGTATGGCAAAGGCCTGCGGAGCGACACGATTGATGATATATGGCGACTCCAATCTCGTGGTACAGCAAACAATGAAGGAATGCGACGCCAATGCAGATAACATGCAGGCTTACCGTGACATGTATAACATCATGGAGGGAAGTTTCGACGGCTGCGAATTGCGACACGTAGGCCGGGAAAGCAACGAGGAAGCAGATGTACTGGCCAACATCAGGTCGCAGAAAGAACCCATCCCACCTGGAGTTTTCCTTAGCGTATCAAAGAAAGATCAGTCAAGATAAAGAACCCAGCAACACCAGAAGACCCGGTCGAGCCTCCAGCAACAGTACTCGAAAAGACACCGGCTGAGCAGCAGCCCGGCAATGCATTGGCCACTCCGCCTCCGGTCGAAGTCTTTCTCATAGAACCTTCCTGGACGAAGCCTTTCTTGGCGTATCTCCTCTACCAGGAGTTACCTGCGGACTCGGTCGAAGCAAAATGCGTCTCCAGGCGCTCCAAGGGGTTTACAGTAATAACCAAGGAACTCTACAAGCGAAGTATCTCCGGGATCCTTCAGCGATGCATTGCACCCGAGGATGGGAGAGCAATACTACTAGACATTCACGCTGGGACGTGCGGACATCACGCAAGCAGTCGGGCACTTGTGGCAAAGTCCCTGCGAGCCGGTTTTTATTGGCCCCACGGCTATGCAGGACGCAGAGGACATAGTAAGGAAGTGCTTGGGTTGCCAGAAATACGCGACTAAGCCACATGCCCCAGCATCAGAGCTCAAGACTATCCCGCTGGCCTGGCCCTTCGCCCAATGGGGACTCGACATGGTCGGTCCTTTGAAGAAGTCGTCACGGGGAGGCCATACTTTCCTCCTAGTGGCAGTCGATAAGTTTACTAAGTGGATTGAGGCAGTTCCAGTCACGAACGCTACAGCAACCTCGGCGGTAAATTTTATCAAGTCCATTATCTTCCGCTTCGGGGTGCCAAACAGCATAATCACCGATAACGGAACCAACTTCACGGCCGATGAATTTCAAGATTTCTGCAACTCGCAAGGAATCAAGCTCAAATACGCCTCAGTTGCGCATCCCCAGTCCAACGGGCAGGTCGAGAAAGCTAACGGCCTGGTGTGCAGCGGCTTGAAGAAAAGGCTCCTCGTACCGCTCAAGCGCGCAGCAGGCGCCTGGGCCGAGGAATTACCTGCCGTACTCTGGAGTCTCCGCATGACTCCTAACAGATCCACGCAGTACACGCCCTTCTTTCTAGTGCACGGAGCAGAAGCAGTCATGCCATATGACCTCAAATTTGACGCACCTCGAGTAACGGTCTACGACGAGCAGGACTCCGACGCCGCATTTGAGGACGACATAGACACCCTGGACGAGGCGCGCGACATTGCCCTCGCCAGGACGGCAACGTATCAGCAGGCATTACGAAATTACCACAGTCGCCGCCTTCGACCGCGATCGTTCGCGGTAGGCGACCTGGTACTGCGCCTGAAGCAGAAGAAAGTTCACAAGCTCGCTTCGCCCTGGGAGGGCCCCTTCATCGTCACAGAAGTCATTGGCAATGGAGCTTATCGTCTACAGCACGCCGAGTCGGGAGAACCCTCGCACAACCCCTGGAACGCAGCTCACCTGCGCCGTTTTTACGCCTAGTATAGTAGCGCCTTGGCCGTTATCTTAGAAGTCAGTAAAGGCCGCATGAAGCCTCCTTTTGTATCAAACATTTTCTTATTGATCAGCAATAAAATTCAAGGTTCCTCTATATTCTTATCATACAATCTTCGCAGTAATCTTGGGTAGTTCTTCAGGTCGGGTTACTTTACAATGGTTCGACTTTACATCAACTATCAGACGCCGGCGGTCAAGCTCCATGTCCGTCTCGTGCTCCATGAGACCTATTATACAACTAGCTGGGCCATGAGCAGCCTGGTAATGATCTTCCATTGAGACAGTGCCCGCACCTTCTGGGGGTCCAGCCCCAACTTTCGCCAAATCAATGTCGGGGTAGTGCAGTCGCAGAACAGCAAACGCTGTAGTCGCGCCAGCAACAAGTTGAAGACGGACGAAGTCGCGAGTCGCCTCCCCTTGGCGGAAACGGTCCAGCAGAGCAGTCAACCCGTGTGGTTGTTCGTTCAAAGGAAATAGAGCCCGGTGTACGCGTGACAGCACGGAGGTGCATAAGTCTGCAAATTTGCCAACCTGAGCCACCCGGTCACGCAAGGTGAGCAATGCCATCGACTTGCTCCGCTGGAACCATATGGATGACGCGTCTCGACCATGCTCAGCCGTCACGTCAACAAAACGAGATCGAACTCGACTCTGTTCAGCCGCAGCATCAATCTGTACGCCTATACATATGCATACAAATGAAAACAACAGATGAGTCGAGGCCAACTCGGCGCGAATCTATCAAGCAAGAGCAAATAAAGACACTCGGGGGCTTGGCGAATCACTTACATAGCAAACCAGTGTTTGCATCTTCGATTTCCTTCATTAGTACCATCTCCCTTTCGATTGGTCGGGGTTGTTTCGACTGAAGGATGGCCAGCGTACCCCGAGTAACCTTTAATTCTTGCTCGGCATTTTCACAGCGCACTTTCAATAAATTGTACAAGTACTGGTCTCGAGGGTTAAAAGGCGGCACAGCACTTGGAGTCGAAGTACCAGCAGACTGCAGAAACAGTGGAAGCGGTTCTCAAAATCAAAAATTCACATATCGGAGACCTCAACAAAAAGAACAGATTCAATCAAATGGATAAAATGACTCGGGGGCTGGGCATCCGCCCTAGCTATGCCCCCAACCATCAAGTTTTCATACAGACATTAAGTTGTTACATGGCAAGCGCGCAGCAGGCGCATAGTGCTAGCAAAATAACTCAAGATACATTATGCTACCCTGCAGTCTATTTCGTGCTGGGAGCGCTCGAAGTAGAGGCGGTTCCCTTTTTCTTGCGCTTCGCGACCCTCTGTTCGAAGGTCGCAAGGAGGGCATTCGCCAGTCTACGGGCTTCCACCTCATGCTGACTAAGGGACACCTTTTTGCCAGCCGAATCAACTGGAAGCGCAGAAACAAGGCTACCCAGGTCCAAAGTCACCCCATGCCCCAGCAGCATCTTGAAAGCAGTCGCGGATCCACATACCGTCTGCTCGCGGACGAATTTGGGGAAGGAGTCGCCTTCAGGGCGAAACGTCTCCGCGAGTGCTGCAAGATCTTGAGGTACCTCCTGCTTCGGGAGCACAAGTCGGTGGAGTGCGGCTAGCGCGGCAGTCGAAGATGAGAGCACCGTCGCGAGCTTGCTCGCGAAACCCTCAGCCGCTCCAATCGCAGACTCCAGCTGGATCTCAGGGGGAGGAGCATATTGATCTGCTCCCAAGCCAAGAGCTCCTGCAGCAAGCCCACTTAATTCAGTTAGAAGAAGAAGACCTTTTAAGAGTTTCAGCACGAGCACAACCCAGCGGTACTTACTCGCTAGCGTGTTACCAAAAGCAAGAAGACGGCCCGCTAGAGTTTCATCTCGTGAACTCTGCAGTTTCTTCAGGCCTTCTTCGACTTCTCGCGCTCCTTCAGCCCGTGCAGCATCTACCCGAGCCGCCATGTCTGTTTTTACTTGACCGAGTTCACTTTTCAGATCCTTGGCCAGACAGCGGGCGTGATCCCTTTCTTGCTCGGTTTTCTCTAGCGCCTCTGCAGAACGGAGTCATGAGCATAGCAACCAAAAGCTAGTAATTGGTAGTTTGAGTCAATAGGTTACCTTGGCATTTCTTGAGCTGATCCTTTAGCTTCTGGTTCTCCGTTTCCAGCCGGACATAGTCGTTACCTATGTCCAGCAGTCGACGGACGGTTGGCTGCAAAGTACATTAGCCGAAAAAGTCAGCACGAAAGAGGTCTTTGAGCCTGCACCCAACTACGGGTAGTTGGCCACAGGCTCGGGGGCTACTCCCATCGGGAGCGCTGGCGCGCCCCCGATGAGCAAAGAAGCAAAGGAAGTTGGCATGCAAGGCTTTGAGGCTTAGGACTCGTTTCTCAGAGGAAGAGGTGTTACTTACGTGATCAGCACTCACAGTCGAGGATTCCGGTGCAGACCTGGCGCTTGGTGGCTCTATTATGTGCAGCGTAGAAGGCACGGTCTTCGAAGGAGGTTCAACGGCTCGTTCTTCCTCCTCGGCTCGAAGAGTTGATGTCTGCTCGCGAGTAGACCGAGTGGGAGAGTCAGACTCCGTTTCCGCTCCGCTTTCTTCGCTGATCGACCTGGCACAAGGGAGGCAAGATTAGCGGAAGTATCAGCTAACTCTACGGAATATAACATCAACGGGTAGTTTGACTTACTTAGCCATCCAGGGCATCAAATCGTCCGGAGTCGGCAGGATCGGAGCCGCGGGCGCTACGAAAGAAATCGGCGTCGCATCTAGCGCTCCGGAAGTCGACACCGCAGCCGAGGAAAGATCTACGTCCATCGGAGAAGTGTCGACTGCGGTTCGTTTGCGCCTTTCCTGGGAGTCGCCAGAGCTCTCAGTAGGAGATCGCCCCCTCTTCTGATTCGCAGCCTTTTCAATTGCGTTCTCCTCAGAGTGAGCGGTGGCGACTGAAGGGTCCGAGGCTGGTTCGCGGATGCCAGCCACCGGAATCTCATCCTCCAGTATGGTGGGCTCAGACGCTGCAGGCGAGTGACCCTAGTAACGTAAAAGGATGTCATGCAAAGGAAAGCAAAGGCACTCAAGAGAACAAAAAGGAACGAATACAAAAGGACATACCTCAGGAACGGGGTTCGACGCGTCAAAGGACGCAACGGGGGAGGTCAGCTTCCCAAGCTTCGCCTTGAGACCGGTCAGCTGCTTTACTATGTGCAGGAGCTCGCTGTTCGAGTAATCTTCAGACGACACGCGAGTGCAGTCGTTTGGACCGGTATACTCGAACAGCGGGTGGGCACGCTCTTGTAGAGGTTGTACTCGACGACGCAGAAACGCAGTCATGAGGTGGATACCGCTCATCACCCTGCCCTCGGTAGTCTGCAGCTCTACAACCTTCTGCAGTAGCGGCTTGGCATCTTGCTCCTCAGACGCAGTCAGGGAGTTGCTCCATGATCGCTTCTTTCGGAGCTCGAGGTCGCCAATGAATGGGGGTAGGCCGCAGGAGTTCCCGGAGCTGATGTCGGCCTTGATGTAGAACCAGCGGTCGCGCCAGTTTTGCACCGACTCCGACATAGGGATCTTGAAGTAGCCGGATTTTGGTCGCGCCTGGATGCCGAGGCCGCCAGGGCCGGTGCCGGCGCTCTGACCCTTGACGTTGAAGCAGAGTCGGAACAACCCCCAGTGAGGAGCTATTCCGAGAAAGCACTCGCAGATGGTCATGAAGCAGGCGATGTGGAGAACAGCGTTCGGAGGCAGGTCATGAAGTTGGGCGCCGTAAACGCAAAGCAAACCGCGAAGAAAAGGATGAATCGAGAAGGATAGCCCCCAATTCAGGTGGTCGACAAAGCATACCCGCTCGTCGGCGGCCGGAGTTGGCTGGGTCTCCTCGCCGGGGAGACGCACGAAGTCTGCGGTCGGCGGCAGCACCGCTCGGAGGGATTCGATGTGCGCCTCCTTCATTACGGAGCGGCGCCAGCATCCCTTCTCCGCAGACTCCGCCGCCTCCTTCGTCTTGGCGGCATCTTTGCCCTTGGAGGTTGTGGGTTTTCCCATGGCGATGGAGCAGCGAGGGCACGGGGGCAGAGAGCAGTAGCGCGAGGAAGGAGAAGAAGCGCAAGGAACGGCGGCGCAAATGGGAGGAGTAGTACAAAATTTTACATCACGGTGAAACCTTTGTACCAGCAAGCGATTCATCTCGTTCGTTCAAAACAAGGACGTGGCCATGTGGCACACATCAGAGGAGTCCCACGAAGGGCAAGCGCCGTGGTAACCGCCCACTACGTGCGTGAATCGAGGAGGTCATCATCGTGTTTTCCCTTCCCGCGCGACGCGTGCGGTCAAATCGGAGCGGCCAGCGGGTGTCATCACTGCCAGCGTGGGTCCACTAAAGAATTGTCCCATCGGGGGCGTCAGAGCATCTTTGCTAGCGTCATCAGTGACGTCATGCAAGTTTTCAATATGACTCATCAGTTACAGCAGTTCGCAATCGACAGATACCAACTGCAGTCAGCAGTCAAAAATCGTGGTCACTCCATAGCAAAGGGGGTACATTACCTGCAGCAAATGATTTACAGCAGTAAACGCACTCCCATCGGGAGCGGAAATTGGTAAAATACCAGTTCTTTCATTTTTTGTTTTTAGATTAAGCACAATTGCAGGCAATTGCACTCAATCTCGGGGGCTACTCCCATCGGGAGCGCTGTCGCGCACACGATGAATTCAGTCGACGACCAGCGTCAAATGTTAATGACAAGTGTTCGACGGATCGGACTCAATAAAGTATCAAGTAAAGAAGAGATTGTTGAATCGGTCGAGTGACTCCCGATTTGAATCCAATGATATACTCATAATACCCGAGATGTTCCAGCCTAGACTGGTCCTTGGATGCTGCGCAAACAAGTGCAAAGGTAAGACCTGAATAAGGCCAGGTGGCCTGTACAAGCTACGTGGACCTGTTAAATTCCACACCAGCAGGTGCGATGCAAAATCCCGGCGGACGCGCCAAGGGTACTCTAATTATGATCGGGTTACGACCGGTAAGTCCCAGCTGGCGTGAGTCGAACTTGAACGATCTTGCCGGGTTCGACAGAAGGGAGTCGAATCCGAGTAGGCTAGGAAGGTATCTCGCCCTAGTCGCGAGTTAACTTGACCCCGATCCGTCGGTTGAATCAGGCCTACTATGCCATCCATCCCTCAAACGACGAAAAGAAAAGATATCTTGGTATTAAAATAGCGAGATGTTTTTCCTCGCCAAGTGCGTTCGTGAACAGACAATGTTGTCATCAAGAGCCACTCGAAAGAGTAACGGGTGTCGGGGGGCTACCCCCGGGTAGGGTAAAGATATGGTAAAAGCTACGTCCAAGACGGAACCGACATACTTGCTGACCGACATATGCCCGGGTCGGAAGGGACCGGGATATAATATTGATGCAAGTCGACATATTCCAACCGACATACTCTAACCGACTTACGACTGACCAACATATTTTACCCGACATGTCTATGTCGGTACCTTCTTGTTTTCTCTTATGTGCAGGAAGAGCGGTTAAAGAAGAAGAATCCGGCATAACCATGTCGGGTCTCGGGAGAGGAAGACTATCCGGCATATCCATGCCAGGTTTACCAGTAGAGGAGTCGCAGAAGAGGAGTCGCAGAGATATCCGGCATACCCATGCCGGCTTAAGCAGAGAAGATGCCAAGCCAAGCACTACAGGACACGAGCAAGGACGGACAAGACATGTCATGCCCATCCCCGTGATGCAGGGCCAAGGACAGACAAGATGGGGCAAGCCCATGCCTATGATGCAGTGAATAGTGCGGATGTGACCCCAGTAGTCAAATCATGAACAATGCCAGAATAGTGACATGCGGGCCACCCTTGTCCCCTGGGCTCTCTCTATATAAAGAGCACCAGGGGAGACGTCAAAGAGAACACGCACGGGCTCGCTCATTTTGCCCCTCGGGCTCTTTCCTCCCCAACTCCTCCTAGAGGCATTCCTTGCCCGGCTCATGGAGCACTTTGTACCACACATATACAGAGGAAAAATACACCGATAGGATAGATGCTGCAGTAGGGGTTTTATCTCCTCACGAGAGCCCCGAAGCAGGGTAAATCCCCGTGTTCATGTGTTCTTCGTGTGTGCTTCTTAGCGCGCTATCCCTCCCCGAATCCTCTAGCGTCCATCGACCCCACAAATTAGTCTACCCGTAGGCATCTGTCTGTTCACCACGACGACAGTTGGCGCCCACCGTGGGGCAAGAGTGGCGCTTGCTGGATCAATTCGGACGGGACCTTCTTCATCAACGCGGGGACTCGACATCGCCTTTGCCCCCGCGCATCCCGGAGGCTCGTCGCCGTCTCGCCATCAACGGACATCTCACAAAGAAGATCGGAGGCTCGGCGGAGCTGAGGCACCCGTGCATGCGCTCAGCTCCGACCGCGCCCGCGGCCCGCTCACCACCGACCGAGCTCTTCACGACCGCGCCCGCACGCGTGTGCGTTCCTTCTTCTGCGCGGCCAGCGACCTCGTCCGCAAGCCTGCTTGTCCGTCGTCACCACGCGCCCGAAGACAGCAGGCCGCGCCTCCGCTCCGCGCCCACTGCTCCAATCCTGCCGCGGCCGCACCTCTTCACGACCGCGCCAGTGCACCCTGAGGCAACTCGTGGTCGCCCGCGTCTCCGGCCCCCTGCGCCGGCTCGCGGTGGTCGCGCCTGTGTGCTGCGCGACCGCGTGCTGCGTCGCTGCTCTAACCAACTGCGGCCAGTCCCGGTTGTCCCCTGCTCCGGCCCGCCTCTGACCGGGCTGGCACCTGCAGGCGGCGTCACGTCATGGCCCCCGACACACCCGACGCCAGCTGCGCCCTGCTCCAGATGCTCCACCTCCGGCTGCACTCTGCTCCGACCAGGCCGCACCCGGCTGCGGCCCCGCGTCGAATGCCCCCAGGGCGCCCGCGTCCTCGCCGCCGGCCGAGCTCCTCGCTCGTTGCGAGCGTCCTGGTGCGCACCCCCGCGTCCTTCTCGCCTGCAGTTTGCCGCAACCCGCGTAAGTCGCGCCCGGCCTCGCCGCCCGCTGTGCCATGTCTGGCGGCCCGCTGGCTGCGCCTCGTCTCGCCGCCCGTCGTGGCCGGTCGCCCTGCCCGCGGCTGCACCCAGCCCAGGCTCTGGCTCGTCGCCTGCCGGATCGCTCCTCAGAGACTAGCCAGCTCGACCCGGAGGCTGGTCGCTGCAGAAAAAGAGGAAGACCGAGTCCGTTCGTTTGGAAAGAAAAAGAAAAGGAGCGGAAAAAGAGGAAGGCCGAGATAGGCGGTATCGTTTAACCGAGTAGAGATAGGAAGAGAGAAAGATAAAGGAGGATGACGGCAGAGTTATCTGGACCGGGTACTGTATATGTCGGATGGAGGAGTGGAATAAAGAAACGAGAGAAGGTGGTTGAGAAAGAAAGAGGTGATTGACCGGGTAATGCCTCTGTCGGCCGACCAATCGGGTAGAGGAGGAAAAAGAGTAGAAGAGAAAAATAGAAGGCAAGAGAGAGAGAGACTGGATCGGGTCGGTCATGTAGAGAAAAAGAAAAAGAGTAGAAGAACAGTAGAAGCTGCCGAGGTCAAATATGGTCCGAGATGTTTGTGTCGGCAGTCCGACATGCAGGTATACCAAGATCCCATGTCGGCCGCTGCGCCGACATCGCGATTTCTTCGAGCGACATATACCCCGCACCAAGATTACAACGTGAGTACTTATCGGTTGTTTGAATTAAATACTGAATAGTTAATCTTAAAGTTTATCCGGGGACTGCCCCTTTTTATCATGCTTAGTGTTTTCCCCGGGGCAAAATGTTTTGACCCGGGGACTGGCTCACCGGTCAGTTATACTTTTCATCCTAAGTCGGTAGAGCAGCTCGAGTTTAATTTATCTGTGTGCATACGGTGTATCTCGTTTCTGGCTATATCGTCTATATGCCGGCACCCCGACATTGAGCTCGGGGACTGCCTTATCCGCATGATGGTTCTTTTCTTATGTTTTTTGCATGTCGGCACTCCGGGGTAAACTCGGGGACTGCCAGATCTTTATCTATGTTTGTATTTCGGTTATTCCTTCGTTACCTGCATACCGGCGTCTCGAGGTGAAACTCGGGGACTGCCTTGTTTATTTCGTACATGTTGTCCACGTGCCGAATGAATTTTCAACCTTGTTTCAAAGTTAAGTAATGTATGCTATGTGAAATGATCTTGTGACTCGACTGACGGATGCCCAAAGTGGTAGTCAAGAGCAAAGATAGTGGAAGGTGGTAAACATGAAAACGGACTCGGGGACTCGGTGAAAACCGAGTCGGCACCATAGTTCATCGCTTCGCAGCTTATCGTCATTTCTGTCTCGTGCTAGACTTAGTTTTATGTGCTGGATATAGTTATCGTTCCTGTTGAATATTCGTTATATATATATGCCTGAACTAACATCAAAAGGTGATGTCGGTTTTACCGAGAGTATATTCATGTCAAATGTCTTGGTGATGTCGGTCATTATGTCGGTTATCTCGGATCCATCTCATATTTGTTATGGCCTGAAAATATATCCCAGATCACCGTTTATTTCGGTTCGCCACTATATCACGGCATATTTCCATATCCCGGATCGCCGTTTATTTCGGTTCGCCATAGTATCACGGCATCTTTCCATATCTAAGATCATCGTTTGTATTGGTTTGCCAAGGGCAACGTGTGTGAGTTGCCCAGAGTGGCCGAGGTACCGAGACATGTGTGATACGCCCAGAGTGACCGAGATACCGAGACATGTATGATATGCCCAGAGTGGCCGAGATACCGAGACACCCGAGATACACTTATGTCAAATCAACAGAGGTTGGAAGCGTCTGTGTCGGTATACGCCCAGAGTGGCTAAAAGCCGGCACATGAGACTCTGTGTCGGTATACGCCCAGAGTGGCTAAAGGCCGGCACATGAGACGTCCGTGTCGGTATACGCCCAGAGTGGCTAAAAGCCGGCATGTGAGGTATGTTTATGTCAAGCCGGCAGTGGCCGAAGACATCTATGTCGGTAAAACGCCCAGAGCGGCTAAGGCACCGGCATATGATTGTATTTTTGCAGGTACACGGTGGAGTAGGTAAAGATGGCGGTGTTGTTATTTCTTCTAAGTCTGCGCGCGACTCTGCGAGTCCCCCGCAGCCTCGGGGACTAGTGTCGGGGGGCTACCCCCGGGTAGGGTAAAGATATGGTAAAAGCTACGTCCAAGACGGAACCGACATACTTGATGACCGACATATGCCCGGGTCGGAAGGGACCGGGATATAATATTGATGCAACTCGACATATTCCAACCGACATACTCTAACCGACTTACGACTGACCAACATATTTTACCCGACATGTCTATGTCGGTACCTTCTTGTTTTCTCTTATGTGCAGGAAGAGCGGTTAAAGAAGAAGAATCCGGCATAACCATGTCGGGTCTCGAGAGAGGAAGACTATCCGGCATATCCATGCCGGGTTTACCAGTAGAGGAGTCGCAGAGATATCCGGCATACCCATGCCGGCTTAAGCAGAGAAGATGCCAAGCCAAGCACTACAGGACACGAGCAAGGACGGACAAGACATGTCATGCCCATCCCCGTGATGCAGGGCCAAGGACAGACAAGATGGGGCAAGCCCATGCCTATGATGCAGTGAATAGTGCGGATGTGACCCCAGTAGTCAAATCATGAACAATGCCAGAATAGTGACATGCGGGCCACCCTTGTCCCCTGGGCTCTCTCTATATAAAGAGCACCAGGGGAGACGTCAAAGAGAACACGCACGGGCTCGCTCATTTTGCCCCTCGGGCTCTTTCCTCCCCAACTCCTCCTCGAGGCATTCCTTGCCCGGCTCATGGAGCACTTTGTACCACACATATACAGAGGAAAAATACACCGATAGGATAGATGCTGCAGTAGGGGTTTTATCTCCTCACGAGAGCCCCGAAGCAGGGTAAATCCCCGTGTTCATGTGTTCTTCGTGTGTGCTTCTTAGCGCGCTATCCCTCCCCGAATCCTCTAGCGTCCATCGACCCCACAAATTAGTCTACCCGTAGGCATCTGTCTGTTCACCACGACGACAACGGGTGATGAGTCCCTACACGATCCTGTGGAGTCGAATAGGCACTCGGGGGCTACTGATGTGGTTATACCCAACGGGTATATCCACGAAGCTATAATAAGGCCCATACTGTTGGAAGGTCCACCCGGTGGCCCATATAAGCAGTCGGATAGGATGGCCTAAGACGGCCCTTTACGGGTAGGGTGCGGCTCAAGATAGAAAGGGTCAAACCGACTTAAGTTAATTCTATCTGTATTCAAGTTGTATTCGAACTCCTGGGACCTGGCCGCCTATAAAGAGGCCAGGAGGGAGATAGTGCAGATCACGCAATTATATTCTGAAACCCTAGCGAGACATCGACTCGCCGGGACGCCATTGTAGCCACCTTGTAATCTTCAAATCTATAATCCAACAAGCGAAAGTCTAGCTTGTTACCGTCCGGATTCGCCAACACCTATACACCGTTTCCTCCCGATACAACCCAGGGTGCTTAACCATGGGATTTGCCGAGTCCTTAACTCGTCACACACTTTGCCACATTCGCCCAAAGACCATGCAACACCGTAGCCACGAGTGCAACTTCACATCGGGGTTCTGCCTCCTCGTGCTGACCAAGGCCATAACGGGCGACCTTTATTTTATTCAGTTGGCGGTAGTGGCTGATTCGTCAGCCATAGGGTTTTTCGCGGCAGGGATTGGAGGCGGGCGGGAGAGGGAAAGCGCAGGAGTACTAGTGAATTGTGTGGTTGTCTGGTGGGCTAGGGGGAAGTCAAGGAAGGACGCCGCGGTCATCCGCGCTGCTGCAAACCCGACTTAAATTTGGAACGAAAACGGTAGCCGATCTATTTGCCTGGTCGCTTGGGATCATGATATTTCTCTCCAAACGAACATGAGCGGACAAAAACAGATTAAGTGGGTCGCTGGTTGAAGTTTCCCTAAGGATGTCTCCAACAGGTCGACGTAAACGGACGCGTGTTTGGTCCGCATTTTGTCTGTTTGGGTCGGTAAAAAGACAGGAGTCTGGCCCATGTCCGCCCCTTTGTGTCCACTGCCCCCAACGGGTCGACGCATTATGTCCGTCCGGCCAGGGTTTTGGCCATGGTCATCACATTTGATCATTTCTGCAATACATTAAGCAGGCAATACAAAATTATAATCCAAATAGTTGTAAATAATTATTACAATCAAAATAATTCAGCAAGTAATGCAACACGGTCTACAAATAGTTTTACAAACAAAATAGATAAATAAATTGCAACGAATGGAACTACTCGTTTCCGTAGTGCTGCCACACATGCTCCACCAAATCATATTGGATCTGAACATGGGTCTCCTTCTCACGAATGTTCCGGTGTAAGTCGAGGAACTGAGAAAAAATGGTTGCTCCCTTGGTTCAACCAATTCACCCTGAAACTGCCATGCATGATCATGCAAAGCCATCATCATGCTCATCCTATACGATCATGTTATGCATGATCACACAAGTTGTCATCACCTCCTACACGGTCTATGTGCTCCATGTTCTAGCAGGGTGCCGAACAATAGCTTATCGTGATGTAGTTCTTATAAAATTGATCGTGGAGCTATCCATGATCGAAGCAAAGTCGACCCAAATTTAAATAGCGGTCCATGTGCGCCGTCGCGTTGGCACTTGGTTTTGGCTCGCACGGACATAATAGGACACGCGCGGATCAAATGCGTCGACATCCTAACACAACACCGATCATACATTCCTTAATTAAGAAAACACCGATCATACATATTTTCTCTGTACCCTCCTTCTGGATAATGAACGGTGATCGTGGCTGCGAAATGCATGCCGCATGGGCCCACGTATGAACGTAGGTACGTAGCGATGTGACTACGCTGCGCACGTTACTCTGGTAGCAGCCGTCTCTCTCCTCCTCCTCCTCGATGATCGATGTCTCTCTAGGCTCAGGACACAGGTAGAGACAGAGGGACAAATATAGTTGTACTGTGGTCCATGCATGGATGCTAGTGATTTCTGTGTACTACGTGGGTTGATCGATCGGTCGAGCTGCTGCATCTGCATGCTGCATGGCTATCCTTCATCCTTCATCTGCGTAAAGCGACTGTGGAGCGCAGCGCAGCGTACGATGCACGCAGAGAGGCTGATGAACTGATCGATGAGAGAAACACACAAGACTGCATGCACAGCTAGGCTTTCATTTCATGCATATGTATGCATGCGCAGTGCGCACTGTGCTGTCTGCGCAACGCAGACGGGATGTCTGTTCCTTTGATAAAAGAAAGGTAATACTACAACACCAGTGTAGTATGCCATTGCCATGCCATGCATGCATGTGTAAGCACCTACGTAGAGTACCACGCATGTACGTACTCCAGTGCCTACATATGTGTGTTAACGGGTAGAATAATTTCATTCCGTATTTGACTCCGAAACCATTTTTAAAAATCCATATCCGGTTTAAAGGAATACGGCGTATAGAAATATCTCATTTCGAACTCGGCATCCGGAAAAAGCCAAAATATGGATTATCTAAAAATTAAGTAGGATTATCTAATTGTTTTAATCCAAGTAATCCGATTTTCCACCCAAAAATTCTAACCTAACAGTGCACAATATAAAGTTTGTGAGTTGGTATTGAACAATTATTTTTGGTTGTATGGTTTCGCAATGTATTTGTGCGCGTATCTATCCGATTAAGTTTGTTTTACCTCCATTTCCGCTTCGAATCCATGGTCATCCGCTCTTGAATCCGCAATAAGCCATTATCCGTTCCGAGTCCGATTAAAACTCATATTACACCCATTTACATCCCTATACGTACATGCATGTAATGTGTATGAGAGTATGATGGACAACCCAACTCCATGCAGCATTTTTGATATATATATAGGTCGCACTGTAACATCCCGTGAGTTCATTTAATTGAGCTGTACGGTCAGGGCGTACTGCCACTTGTATTGGTCTAGATGGGCGCTTAGTTCCGCAGGCACGTGCCATTCCCACGTCCACATACGTACGGACATACCACGAAGCTAGGAAAGTTGTTGTGCGCGCGGAAGCAAAGCCCTCGAGCTATACGTTATACAACGTGCTTCACTTAATTGATTTACGTACTGCGGCCTCTTAGCTACGTATCTGGGGTTGAAGTTAACTGATTTGAGTATTGTTCTCAGTGAAAAGTATTTAGCTTTGAAAAAAAAACATGTTCTCTCGGGGGGCTACCCCGGGTAGGGTAAAGGCGAGGGTAAATACTCGAGTTTACAATGGTAAAGATCCTTTACTTGACGCCAAAGGTCATATGACTCTTCGGGAGGTGAAGGGACGCCTTTTGGAGGTACGCGGGAAGTGGCTCTTGGGAAAGATCACGAGGTGCCCTTTGGGGGATGCAGGGGCCGGGCTGTCTCCCCTGGTGATACTATAAATAGATCCCAGCCCCTGACTCTCACTCAGGCAGAGGCGGAGATTTCTCCTAAGAACCAGCTTCTCGAAGATGTCTTTGGGAGCAAGCCTAAGACATCTTCGTGTAGCTGGGCCTAGGGGCATTCTCTCGTGCAACGTCCGAAACCGATGCTGGTGAGCCGGGTCCTGGTCAGACCAAGTTGAATGCTTGGCCGACTTAAGCTTATGTCGGAGGTAGCCGACATGTTCTTACCGACATTACCATGTCGGCATTGTCTCTATCTATTGTGTGCAGGAAGGAGGTTCCGGCATAGGCATGTTGGAATTCTGGGAGGCGTTCAGAGTAAGCAGGCCCGGCACATCCCTGCCGGGATACGACGGAGGACCCGGCACAACCATGCCGGGATAGGCGAAACCATCCGACATATCCTATGTCGGGCAGGAAGTCAAGGGCAGGTACGGGGCAAGGACACTGACCCGTCTGACACGGAGGTAAGGTCACCTCCCGTCTGACACGGGCGCGGGACAAAAGGCACAAGACAAAGGCACCGGACAGGGGTGACGTGACTACTCCAAGGTACTGGCAACTGACGGACAGGGGACTTGGCAGGGAGAAGACACGTCGTATCTCTGACAGGGGAAGCATCATTACCTAGGTCAGCGGCGGCTACGGCAAGAGGCATCATGACCTACCTCGGCCTATGTCGGATAGCCCGGCTGTTAGGTCGTGGTAGGGATGTCGACATTGCCGTTGGACTGAAGCGGTTGTCCGGCGGGGCCCGGCAGGATTAGGGTTCCCGGACAACTCGGCGGGACCTCTATAAATAGTGGCCTAACTCCTCCTGTGGGAGAGACACCAATCAGAGGGCCAAAGCTATAGTCTCATTCATTGCTAGAAGCATTTACTCCTCCTTCACTTGTAGTTCATCCTAGTTCCTACCAAAACAGCTCAAGGAGCACCTTGTAGATCTTGTAAGACACATATAGAGAGAAGCAAGGCAGGAGTAGGGGTGTTACCTCCTCACGAGGGCCCCGAACCTGGGTACATCGTGGGTGTTGGTGGTGCTGTGTGAGTTTGCTTGGGTTCTTGAGTATTCCTGATTGTACTTGCTTGTTCTTGAGCCGAGTTGAGTCGGCTCGTGTTTGTTTCTTGTTTTCTCTTGCGTGAGCTTCTTAGCTTGCTAGCCCTCCCCGGATCCACCAGCGTCCATCGGCCCCACACATTTAGCCATCCTATGGCATCTGCCGTGATACCACCACGACAGTTGGCGCCCACCGTGGGGCAGGTAGAGGCGGGTGTACTCATCCGGACGGGCCCAGTGCGAGTCCTCTCCGGACTCGTCGTCAAGTTCGGCGACATGGAGTTCGTCTGCGACAACGCCGGCTGCTTTCGCGGCAGGCCGTTTCCGGCCAACGGCTGCGTCATCAAGTTCGGCACCTTCGCCACCTATGTCGCCACCGAGCTCGTCTGCGAGTACCCGGCGCAGGTACTCGTGGCCGAGGATCCTCCAGCTGTCTGTGCGGCTCGCGACCGGCGTACCACTCGCCCCGAGAGCTGCGCGGTCATGATGGCCGGGGTAACGGCTCCTCCGGCAGAAGACCCTGTCGTCGAGCCCGAGGCAAGGTCGACCCGGAGGGCCAAGCAGGCACTGGAGAGGCAGGGCCATGGCGGCGCCGAGACATCTCGTGTCCCGGTAAGGACTGAACCTCTTAGAGAGACAGTAGAGAGGTTGACCGTGCCGGGGGCAGCTGAGTTAGAGGCAGAGCGGCTGAGCTTGCTGGAGGAGGCAGAGAAGTTAGCGGAGGTCCGGAGGGACTTCGACCGAGTTCAGCGTGAGTATGACGCGGCTCATGGTTTCTCGCCGATAGGAGGTCGGCCGAACCGTGAGGCCGAGGTACGCAGAAGAGGCAAGGGCCTCAATGCCGAGATAGATCGGGATGGCAGAGCTACATCCAATGTGACTCCTAGCGTAATGTCGGCGGCTATGCCGAATTACAGCTCTCCGGCCAAGACCCTCAGGGCTGCCGAGGCAGCAAGGGCCGAGTTATCCGGTCTAACCGGAGAGGCTCGCCGTAGGCAACAGGACCGAGTCAATGAGCTGGTGGAAGTAGCAACCCGGCAGAACGAGGCTGTCAAGAGGGCCAATGGGGCCGGGGGTGGATCTCAAATTGTCCACTCGACCAGAGCTCCCAGCGGCATGTCCAGAGGACAGGCTTCCTCTCCGCATGTCAGTGGAAACCAGAGCCGGAGTAGGAACCCCGGAGGAAATCAGCAGCTCCAGATGCTGACATATGACCCAGCGTATGCCGGAAAGCAGATGGCAGGCCAGGGCAACGTTGGGCAGGCCCAGAGCAGAAGCCGACAGGCTCCGAGTAATCGGCATGGTGAAAATGCCAACTCGGTTGGTCGGGGACACCCACCTCGATATCCGGTGCCTAATCAGGCCCCGAGGCATCAAGTTGTTGGAGCGATGCAGCCCCGGCAAATGGGCGGGCGAGACCTGAACCGGTATGATGACGGCAACTCGGCAATGGCCAAGGCCGGGTACCATGTTTATGAGAATACTCTGGGGTCTCGACTGGGAACCCGCCAGTTAGATCCAAATGATGCTCGGTACAAGCTGGATCGGTTGTATAGATCCGAGCAGATGGAGGAGCAAGGCCCTCCTGGTCCTTCTTGTTTTGGGCCCCGAATCATGTCGGAGCAGCCTGTCCCCCACTTCCAGTTGAACAGGGGAGCCAAGACTTACGACGGCAGCACCAAGCCAGAGGACTGGTTGACCGACTATGTGACAGCAGTGCACATTGCCGGGGGAAATCGTCGGTGGGCAATACGATACATCCCACAGATGCTAGAGGGACCAGCCCGAATCTGGCTGAACAACTTGAGAGAGGGGAGTGTCAACTGCTGGCTGGACTTCGAGGAAGCCTTTGTCAGCAACTTCTCCAGCACCTACAAGAGACCAAACCGACCTCAGCAGCTTGCGATGTGCAGGCAGAGGAACAGTGAGACCGACCGAGAGTACTTGACTCGGTGGAGCACGATCCGCAATTCCTGTGAAGGGGTTGTGGAGGCCCAAGCCATTTCATGGTTTGCGCAGGGATGCCGACATGGCTCCATGCTTTGGCAGAAACTGCAGAGGGAGATGCCGGCCACCTTGGCCGAGACAATGAGAATCGCCGACAGCTATGCTCTCGGTGACCCAATGCAACCTCAACTGGACTCAGGAGAACCGAGTAGGAGGAACCCGGGGAACAACAGGTCCGGGCCGGGCAGGAAAAATGACCGTCAGGATTTCGGGCAGAAGAGAAGGGAGCCCGACTTTTATTACGCCTCGCAGCAGGTGGCGGCGGTAACCGGGGAACAAGGCAATACCGGTAGCAATCAGCGGCAGAAGACTGATGGTCAGGGTTGGGGCCAGAGTCAGGAGGTGAAGAAAACTTGGGCCGAGCAGAGGAAGCCCTTGACGTATGAGGACATGCTGGACAAGCCCTGCTGCTATCACACTTTCGAGCCCAACCGACCGGCCAACCACACAACTCGGCAGTGCAGCTGGTACCAGCGCATGCGGCGAGAGGGTGCTCCAGGGGGATCTCTAGTAACTGCCCCTGAAAAGCCGGCAGCTCCAAGACCTCCGGCACCAGTAAGTGGGGCCAATGCTGTCCGGATAAACCCACCAGTACAGAGGCGACCACCGGCAAGGCCGGTAAGTATGGTGAACATCCGGGGTAACAACAATGCCGGTCGTAGCAACCAGGGCGGTTACCCGCAGGGTGACTATCAGGAAGCTCACCAGAGCTATGTGGTCTTTGTGACCAAGCCCACTGACAAGAAAAGCCAGCGCCAGCGCGCTCTGGAGGTGAACGCCGTCATGCCGGCGGTACCCAAGTTTATGCACTGGTCCGAGATAGAGATCAGCTGGGGTCGGAAGGATCACCCCCGGGTTATGCCAAAGCCGGGAGGGTACGCCTTGGTGGTGGACCCGACATTCATCGGGCCGAATATCAACGTCCGGTTCAGCAGAGTCCTGGTCGACAATGGCAGTGCCATTAACATCATGTACAAGGACACAATGCTTAAGTTGGGAGTGTCCCTGAACACGCTGCTGCCGACCAACACAACCTTTCATGGCATTGTGCCGGGTGTTTCATGCTCGCCTATGGGCAAAATCTGGGCAGATGTGCTGTTCGGAACCCGGGAGAACTGCCGGACCGAAAGTCTTGAGTTTGAGGTGGTGGACCTGGAGAGCCCATACCATGCCCTGATTGGTCGACCTGCTCTGGCCAAGTTCATGATATCCACTCACATGGGCTATCTGAAAATGAAGATGCCAGGTCCGAATGGCATAATCACTATCGCTGGGGACTACAAGCGCTCTATCGAGTGTGCCACTGCCGGCTCGTGCTTGGCCGAGTCATTGGTCATAGCCGAGGAGAAAAAGAGAATCCAGCAAGTGGTGACGTTGGCCCAAGCCTCCCAACTCGGTGTGCCCGGGATGGCGAACCCGGAGCAGCATGCTTCCTTCCAGCCGCCCAAGGAGACCAAGAAGGTCGTGGTGGACCCGGTTAACCCAGACCACCGGGTGATCATCGGTACCAGCCTGGACAGCAAATAGGAAGGCGAGCTCACCGATTTCCTCCGTGAGAATCGGGATGTCTTTGCTTGGTCGAATGACGACCTTCAAGGAGTTCCGAAGGAGTTGGCTGAGCACTCGTTATTTGTGAGGCCGGATGCAAAGCCGGTGAAGCAACCGACAAGACGTCTCTCGGACGAGAGAAGAGCTGCAATCATGGAGCATCTAACCGTACTACTTGCGGCTAGATTTGTGATGGAAGTACTGCACCCGGACTGGTTGTCTAACCCGGTCCTGGTAGAGAAGAAGAAGGATGAGCCTCTCCTGGCCAAGGTGTGGCGCATGTGTATCGACTTCACCAACCTCAACAAGGCATGCCCAAAAGATCCTTTCCCGCTCCCCCGGATAGATCAAGTGATCGACTCCACTGCCGGGTGTGAGCTTTTGTCTTTTGTAGATGCGTATTCTGGTTTTCACCAGATACCTTTGAACCCGGCTGATCAATTAAAGACTGCTTTTATTACCCCGTACGGGGCTTATTGCTATCGTGTCATGACCTTCGGGTTGAGGAATGCCGGTGCCACTTATCAAAGGTGCATGCAGAAATGCTTGCATGAGCAAATAGGTCGGAATGCAGAGGTGTATGTCGACGACATAGTCATAAAAACTAAAGAAAAACTGACTCTGATCGATGATCTGAGAGAAACATTCGTTAACTTAAGAAAGTTCCGAATGAAGCTTAACCCGGATAAATGCACCTTCGGTGTGCCGGCCGGAAAATTGCTCGGTTTCCTGGTGTCTAGCCGGGGTATAGAGGTTAACCCGGGCAAGATCCGAGCTATCGAGAGCATGAAATTGCCAACTCGCCTTAAGGATGTACAAAAATTCACCGGATGTCTGGCATCCCTAAGTAGATTTGTGAGTCGGTTAGGAGAGAAAGCCTTGCCTTTGTATCAACTCATGAAAAAGAGTAAAACCTTTGTGTGGACACCACAAGCAGACGCAGCTTTTAACGACCTAAAAAAGACGCTCTCAAATGCACCGGTGTTGGCGTCTCCCTTACCCAAGGAGCCGATGTTGCTCTATATCGCGGCTACCAACCGAGTTGTAAGTGTGGTGATGGTGGTGGAAAGAGAAGAAGGTGAGAAGGTGGTGCAGAGGCCCGTATACTATCTGAGTGAGGTACTCTCCCTCTCCAAGCAGAATTACCCGCACTACCAGAAGATGGCTTATGGCGTATACCTGGCGGTCACCAAGTTAAAGCACTACTTTCAAGAGCATCCGGTTACAGTGGTGAGCGAGGCTCCCTTGTCCGAGATAATCGGATGCAAAGATGCCAGTGGCCGAGTTGCCAAGTGGGCCATCCAGTTATCTCCGTACGCCCCGACTTACGAAAGGAGGGACGCCATTAAGTCGCAGGCGCTGCCGGACTTCTTGGTGGATTGGGCCGAGATGCAATATGAGCCTCCCCCGCCCGACTTCAATTTCTGGAAGATGCACTTTGATGGGTCCAAGGCAAAAATTGGGTTGGGTGCTGGAGTGGTCCTCACCTCCCCGAAGCAAGATGTACTGAAATATGTGCTCCAGATTCATTTCTCGGCATCCAATAACGTGGCTGAATATGAGGCACTTGTGCACGGCCTCAACGTCGCCAAGGAGGTTGGCATACGGCGAATAGAATGTTACGGTGACTCGGATTTGGTGGTGCAGCAGGTGTCGGGAAATTGGGACGCCTTGGACGCTAACATGGCGTCATATCGGTTCCATGTGCAGAAAATCTCCGGGTTTTTTGAAGGATGCGAGTTCAAGCACATACCCCGGGGAGAGAATGAGGCTGCGGATGTATTGTCCAAGCTGGGGTCTTCACGGGACGCGATCCCACCCGGCATAGCTTTGGAACACTTAAAGAAGCCGTCAATCAAGCCATCACCCGAGTCGGAGTCCATATTTATCCCGAAGAGCTCGGAGGCAGAAGTCGTGCCCATGGAGGTTGATGTCGGGAGCATTTGGCTAAACCCGGGGACTGTACAAGGTATGTCGGCAGAGGTGATGTCAGCCGAGCCTATGGAAATAGATGCCCCAGTCTTCCCTGTGAGGCCGGTACCGGAGTGGGCGCAGCCCATCATGGCATATGTCGTGTATGGGACCCTGCCGGAGAATGAAGTGGAAGCTCGGCAGGTGGTAAGAAGGGCCAAGGCTTACACGGTGATCAATCAAGAGCTGTATAAGAGAAGTGTCACTGAGGTGCTGCAGCGTTGCGTTGACCCGGAGGAAGGGCAAGAGATGCTTCTTGAGATACATCAAGGTGAATGCGGTCATCATGCTTCCTCAAGAGCACTGGAGGCAAAGGTCTTCCGGCACGGGTTTTATTGGCCTTCGGCTCTGCAGCAGGCAGAGGATATTGTCCGGAAGTGTGGAGGTTGCCAGAGATTTGCACACAGAATACACATGCCGGCGGCAGCACTGAAAACTATCCCCATCACATGGCCGTTTGCTGTATGGTGCTTGGATATGGTGGGTCCGTTCAAGCCGGCGCGAGGTAACATGACTCATATACTAGTCATGGTGGACAAGTTCACCAAATGGATCGAGGTGAAGCCAATTCGGAAATGTGATGGAGCTACAGCCGTCTCATTTTTGAAGGATATCATACTGAGATATGGTTACCCGCACAGCATTATCACGGACAATGGCACCAACTTTGCAGTGGGGGAGTTTGTTCGGTTCTGTGCGGAGAAGAGAATCCGGCTTGATGTGGCCTCGGTGGCTCACCCGGAGGCAAACGGGCAAGTTGAGAGAGCCAACGCATTGGTGCTGGCCGGCATAAAGGCCCGGTTGATAGAACCACTCCTGCGGACTCCGGGATGCTGGATAGAGGAAATACCGGCGGTGCTATGGGGTCTCCGGACCACACCCAACAGATCCACCGGGTACACACCATTCTTTATGGTGTATGGTGCTGAGGCAGTGTTGCCAACCGACATACAGTATGACTCGCCCAGGGTGGCGATGTTTACAGAAACCGAGGCAAGAGAAGCCCGAGAGAATGATGTCGACTTGCTTGAAGAAGCAAGAGAGTTGGCCCTATCTCGGTCAGCAATATACCAGCAGAACCTCCGACGCTATCATAGCCGGAAGGTGCACCCCCGGGTGTTCAGAGAAGGAGAGCTGGTACTGAGGCTGATACAGCGAACTGCCGGCATGCACAAGTTGTCCCCTCCATGGGAAGGACCTTTTGTCGTGAGCAAAGCCCTGCACAACGACTCATATTATCTTGTGGATGCTCAGGAAGCTAGAAAAGGCGTAATGGATAGAGCAGGCGAGGAAACCAAGCGACCATGGAATGTAGCTCTACTTCGTCCCTTTTTTGCGTAAATGGCACAGTGTAGGTATCTCGGTCCCTTTTGAATAAAATGTCGGCACCCCAGAGTGAAACTCGGGGACTGCCTTATCCGGGTGATGGTTCTTTTCTTGTGTCTTTTGCATGTCGGCACCCCGGGATAAACTCGGGGACTTCCAGATCTTTATTTATGTTTATGTCGGTTATTTATTCGTTATCTGCGTACCGGCGTCGCGAGGTGAAACTCGGGGACTGCCGTGTTTGTTTCGTACCTGTTATCCACGTGTCGAATGAATTTCCAACCGTGTTTCAAAGTTAAGTAATGTATGCTGTGTGAAATGATCTTGTGACTCGACTGACGGATGCCCAAAGTGGTAGTCAAGAGCAAAGATAGTGGAAGATGGTAAACACGAAAACGAACTCGGGGACTCGGTGTAAAAGCAATTCGGCGCGTGTTGTGTACTAATCCTGTATTTCAGTTATTCTTCCATTATGTCGGATACCTTTGAACCTAAATCCGGGCATTTTCTAGTACCGTATGCTATAGTCGTGATTTTGTGACTCGACTGTCGAACGCCTGTATGGTAGACAAGAGCAAAAATCACCAAGTATAGTAAACGAGAAAGTAAACTCGGGGACTCGGTGTAAAGTGATCCGACATGACTAGATACTTGTTCGATTCAGTAGGTCAGATAGCAGGGTATTTTACTTAAAATTGTATATATTACATATGCACCCGGCATTCCGGGATCTAATGAATTTGCCTAAGCGTTTTCAGCAGCAGGAGTGGAAGTCGAGGTAGAGGCAGCAGCAGCAGTCGTGGTGTCGGGGGTGGCCGACTTGAGGATAGCGGTTGCTCCCGGACCAGTGTCGGCGGCAGATGATGTAGCCACGGTGGCGGTGGGCTCTTCGAGGTTGGTGGCCACAGTCCCAGACTTAGGGATATGCTCGGCGGACTCGGGGACTCCCGCCTCAGCGTCCGCTCCGGTGTGCTCGTCCGGGTTGGCCTCCTCCTCCTCCGGCTCCTCTTCGGCATCGCCGGCATCGGAATCAGACTCGTCATCGTCCGGATAAACAGGGCCAGGAACAAACTCGTGCGGACGCGAGTATTTGGCCATGTAGTCGGCAGATTCTCGGCGGCGCTGGATTTTGGCCGGATCTGTGGTCCACACGGAGTTTTCGCGCTGCGTCTTGACTTGATCCAGGTCAATCTCTTTTTTGAACACCTTTACCGTAGGGAACCTACGGTTGAAATTTTATATTAAAATGAGTCTCCTCCAATTACAGGATGATTACATTTAGGGGGGTTGGAAAGTGAGACAGTGATACATATGAGATAAAAAAGGTGTTCAAAAATATGACTTAGGTAGCCAAGCTCCTAGTCCAGGAGAGTAGACGCTGTCCATCTAACTTTTTAAGTCTATGCTGATGTAGGATAAGGTCAGACAGAAATTTGACTTTCCATCTACCGAAGGAGTGAGCGATGTTCTGAAAAATTTCTTCATTCCTTATTTTCCATATATTCCAGGTCACACAGGCGATGATCTCGGTGAAGCAGGGACCAGAGAAGGCAGATCTGAGGCGTGATAAGTTGCTCAATAAGGATGAATCCGGCCTCCATTGGATACCAACATAATCCCAGCAGCTCAAGGCAAAGGGGCATTCAAAGAAGAGGTGTTGCCTTGTTTCGGACTCTCCAGTATTGCACATAATACATAGGTCTCCTCCAGGAATAGTCCAATGTTTGCGAGACATGAGATCTTTTGTATTCAGTCTATCATTGAGGAGTAACCACAGAAAAACTCTTAATTTGGGAAGACATTTAGACTTCCAAATCGCCTCATAGTTCGGATCACAGTCCACCCGGTCAAAAGCAAATTTATAGAATCGGGCTGATGAGTAGGAGGAGTTCCCCCATATAAATTGTCTTGTATCAGGCTGTTGAACATCAAATTGTGTTGCATGCATGGTGGTATTAATCTCAGTTAGTTCATCATAAGCTTCAACCGACAGTGGTAATGCAAACATATCCCCAGGCTGATCCATCTGCCGCATGGTAGCCACTGATATGTCTTCATCTAGTGTGAATGAGTAAAGGTGCGGTAAGGTATGGCATAGGAGTTCATCTTTGACCCAGAAATCTTTCCAAAATAGGGTATCCTCCCCATTGTTGACGGTCGTACGGGTTATGCTTCTGTATAGATCCACCAAACTGAAAACATCTCGCCACCAAAATGATCCTCGAGGGGATTGTGCATGTGGCGGGCCAGGTCCATAAAGCGACCAGATCAATTTTACCCATGGGGTGTCCACTCTGCTATAGAATTTGTGTAGACTTTTTAGAAGAAGAGCCTTATTTTGGAGCTCCAGGTTGATCACACCGAGCCCACCATGTTGTTTCGGTCTACATACCATAGGCCATGCAGCCAAAGAGTGTGGTGTGGTATTTCCTTCTTCTTTTGCCCATAAACAGTGTCTTCTTGCACGGTCAAATACCTTGATAAAACCCTTCGGCAGTTTCAGAGAGCATAGATAGTGAGTCGGTAGTGAGGAGAGAACTGATTGCACAAGGGTTAGCCGACCACCATAATCCAAGAACCTAGCACATGCATTTAAACGTCTCTCAACCTGATCACATAATGGGGCCAAATCGGTGATGGTAGGTCTGGTGGTACCAAGGGGGAGACCCAAGTACGGGAAAGGAAGCGATCCCTTCGCACATCCAAATAGTTCGGCCAGTTCAGTCAATCTGTCATCCGACATGTTAAGGGGAATCATACAAGTCTTCGCATAGTTTACAGTCAGTCCCGTAGCAGCAGCAAATGTCCTGAGTAGTTTCTGGAGAGCAATGAGTTGCACAGGGCATGCTTGCATAATAATCAAAGTATCATCGGCGTATTGGACAATAGGGAAGTCCGAATCAGGAATCAGAAGGGGAGCCGTGAACACGCCGTGTGAAGCGAGATGGTTGATCATAGATTGGAGTAAATCAGCACCTTCCACAAAGAGGATGGGAGATAACGGATCGCCTTGGCGAACACCCCTCCGGCAAGCAAACTTTTTCCCAGGCACACCGTTAAGAAGAACTGATGAAGATCCAGTACTGAATATCGCCTCAATCCAACGGATCCATTTTGAGTTAAAACCAGAAGCCCGGAGAATATTAATGATAGCTTTGTGCTCGATTAAATCAAATGCTTTAGTAAAGTCCAATTTTAAAATAATCGCCTCCATACCAGTTTGTTTGACTTGATGAATGTATTCATAGGCCCATGCCACACAATCCTGGATGTTACGAGATTTCAGAAAACCATACTGGTTAGCATGAACCATATCAAGAATCTTGGCCTGAAGTCGATTGGCAAGCAGTTTAGTGAGCAGTTTGAAACTGGAGTTGAGCAAGGAGATGGGTCGGAAGTCATTAGGGCAGCTGGGAGATTGCACCTTAGGAATCAGTGTGATGTAGGCATCATTGATGGACTGAAGATTAAGAGATTCAGACCAAAACTCATCACAAAGGCGGTAAAAATCGAATCTAATAATGGGCCAGCAGGTTTTGATAAATAGACCGTTAAAACCGTCCGGTCCAGGAGCCTTGTCCGTGGGGAGCTGAGCCACCACCTCATCAATCTCTTGGCATGTAAATGGTCTGGTCAGCATGTGCAGCTCATCAATCTGATTCACATATTGACTGAGATTAATAGAAGTGTCCACAGGATTAGAAGTGCCTACTCTCTCTTTGAACACTTGCCGCAGCAGACCCTCTTTTTCATGATGTTCAGTAACAATAGATCCATCTTCACGAGCTAGGGAAGCAATAGAGTTATGGCGATATCTCACAGTCGCCAATGAATGGAAATAAGAAGTGTTTTCACTTCCAAATTTTGCCCATTTAGCCGTACAGCGTTTGCGCCAATAATCTTGCTTGCATTGTAATAGGTGAGCTAGTTTATCCTTTACTATATTCCTGAAATTCCATTCGGTTATGTGAAGCACTCTAGCTTCCTCAATCTCATCCAGCATGAAAATAGTAGCATTGCAATTGACAACTAGGCGATTGATCATAGATATGCTTGTACTCCACTTCCTTAGTCCCTTGCGAAGTAATTTCATTTTGCTGGAAATACACTTAGCAGCATCTCCCGGGCAGTGAATTTGCCAAATAGTGTGCACCACCTCCATGAACCCCGGCATGCGTATCCAGTGGTTCTCAAATCGAAATGTTTGAGCCTTCGGAATCTCAGTACCAATAGAAATGACGCAAGGAACGTGATCGGATGTGGGGCGAGCCAAAGGATTCACCATGGTATTAGGATACTTCAAAGTCCAAGCATTAGATGTAAAAAACCAATCAAGCTGGGTGAGGAGAGGTTCGGCTTGCATGTTACTCCATGTGAAAGCACGCCCTTTGATAGGTAATTCGATCAACCCCAGGTAGCTAATGACTTCATTAAAAGTTTCAATATCATTTAAATTTGCACCCGGCCTATTTCGACTTTCAGAATAACGATAGAAGTTAAAATCCCCAACAATTATCCAATGTTCCTCATCTTCAATGTTCAGACTACACAGCCAGGCAATAAAATTTTCACGCGCAATACCCTCGCACGGACCATAAACATTAACAAGGGTAAAGCATTCCATTGTGATTTTAGAGGTAAATTCAATAACAATCCCGAAGCATTCTTGAGCAATAGTGCGGCCTACGAATTGATTTCCAGCCCAAATAACCAGTAGCCCCCCCGAGGCACCCTCTGATGGGATATATGCATAATTATCAAATTTTTTGGGCACAAAGTTTCTCAGGAATTTTAGATCAATGTCACTTTTTTTTGTCTCCTGTAGACAGATGATACAAGCAAGACTCTCCTCAATTTTATTATAGATCAGCGGCCATTTCTCAGGGCTATTAATACCCCTGATATTCCAACAGAGTATATTCCAAATTTGTTTAAGACTATTCATTGGGAGTTAGCAGAGTCGGACCAAAATAAATCACCAACTGACTAAGAGAACAGGGCAGTAACACTCAAATGACAGCAGTAGCTTGTATAACCACAGTACTGCAAATATAGCACACTTTGTTCCATCACCAACACACGTAATGCATAACAGCAAGGTCTCACACAACACCAGGAACTAGAATAACTTAAGAAGCAATGCCAATACTGTTCCCAAAGCAAACTAACAATCTGGGCAGAAAACTGATAAAAGCAGATAGTTAACATTGAGATCATTTGGAACTGCGATCACGTCGTAGACGAGCTTCAGAGAGATCCTCAGGCGCAATGTTGCAGTCCTCGATCCCGATTCTTTGCATTTCTCTAATCTGCATCACCTCTGGAAGGGCAGCTGGAGGAACTGAGGAGCTTCGGCGCCGCGGCTGGCGATCTGGTAAGGCAGAATGCATAAAACCCTCATTGTTATTACGAGTACAACGACGAACTTGACTGACAACAGTAGGAGTTTCAGATTTGCATACACGTGCACGCGCTCGAGTCATCGGCCCAGTTGCCGCAGGAATCTGTTGGCCCATCACAGTTCCAGTGGATGCACCCGAAGCACGACCCAATTCAGTTGAATTCTGCAGACAATTAACAGATGCAGTAGACAGTGATATATCAGAGACGAAGCCCAAATTTATCCCAATAAGTGATTCAATTGCAGGCAAATCAACGGTCCTAACCTCAGAATCAAGGTCAATCTCTTCATACCAAGATAGTACAAAGGACAAGGCCTGATCCGCCCCGGCGCGGGCAGCAGAGGACCTCCACTCCCGGAGTCTTAGTTCGGCTTTCCTCAGCTCCTCGGCCAGCTCGGGAACGTTCTTGGGAGGCTCGATGCCGGGCCACAGCTGCCGGAAGACCGAAATGCCGGCGTCGAGCAGGCCTACGCCGATGCTTTTCAGAGGGACAAGACGCGCATTGAGGGCAATCAGATGGTCCTCAACGTCCCACTCAGTCGAGATGGGACCGAGATGCGCTCTCTTACCCCGGGCTTTGCTAACAGCCTGGGCAGCGGCATGTTGCGAGTGCGAGAATGATTCTGAAGCAAAAAGAGCTATTGTCGAGTTAGAAGGCAAGCCGAAAATGGCGGGGTATCATTGGAAACTCAGTAAGCAAGAGGGGAGGAGACTCACTATCCATTTGACCGTTGATCCGTTGCAACTCGGCCAGCCAGGTGTCGCATTTGGCGGTAAGGATGGACAGTTTATTCTCGGCCAGACTGGCGCGAGATTGGAGGTCCGTCACGAGAGTCTCCTGCGCCTCCGTCACCTCGTTCATGACCTTGGTCATCTCGGCCTGCTCGTGCTGGGACTTCGCGAGTTCTTGGCGAAGCCGGATTACCTCGGCCTGCTCTTTCTCGAGAGCAGTCCGGTGCGCTGCCGCAACCTGGGCCTCCTTTTCAACTGACGAGGTCGGCGTGTCACGGATGTCAAGAGAAGAAATAAGAAGAGGGAATGTGTGACGGTAGAAGGGAAAGAGTACCTTGTGCCGCCTCAAGGGTCTTGTACTTCTTCCGGAGACCGCTGTGCTTGACGAGCAGTTTTTGAAACAGCCTGCTCCGCTCCTTGTTGCAAGCCTGAAATGGGGTTACACGTTAACTCAGTTCTGAGAAGATTCCCGCCGAGTAATCTTCACTCGGTCGATGTTCGATTACTCCACACGAATCTCGGGGACTAGTGGGGGTGAATAATTAAGAGACTTACCTCGGCGTCCCGAGTCATCCGGAGAACTGCGCACTGAAGAGTGTGCAAAGATTGGGCAATTTTCCCGGGTCCGGCAGGATGTCGGACATTCGGGTCGGAGGAGGATACTTCGCTGGTATCGGCAGCATTCCAATCCAGGTTGAACTGCTCCAGCGAACCTGAACAGTCATCACCCAGGATGAGGAACTCGGCAGTAGGCGGAGCTTGGCCAGCAGTGGCCTCTAGCGTCTGCAGCGCAGCTGTCTTGACGGCCACGCGAGGAGGAGGCACCACTAGAATTTTGCCCAGAGGAACCTCACCTCTCTTTTGACTCGTGGTCCCGTCACGCTTGCCCGAGGCGGCCGACCCGGATGGTGTGGTGATCGCCTTGGATGTGGTAGCGTCCGAGGTCGGCGGACGCCTCTGCTGCTGAGTCCGGACAGATGGAGGTTGCTGGGGCTGTCCCTGCGGCTGTTGCTGTGGCCGTGGCTGCGGTTGTTGCTGTTGCGGAGGGCGCTGTGTCGGCGGCTGACGGATCCCTCCCGAGTGGGGTGGGGGTGACGCGGTCTGGGGTCGCCCCAGTGTGGGGGAGGCAACGTCCCCACCAGATCCGACATCCCGGTCGGAGGTCCCTCTGTCTTTCCCGGTCGCGGCGCTGCCACTCAGCGGCGGCGTGGACGCCCGGCTGCTGCGGGTCGGGGAGTTTTCTGCACGGGTAGGCCTGGCCTCCTCGGTGCCTTTCCGACCTTGCGGCCCGGTCAGATTCAACTTCAGTGGGGCACTGTTTCAAGACAATGGTATGTTAACTCGGACGGTACTATCAGAGGAGTTTAAGTAACAGCAGATAATCTCAGGGGATCGGCTTACCCGGAGGAAGTCGGAGGACCCTTCTTCTTCTTGGCCGGCTTGGTTGCCGGCTTCTTGACGATCTTGGCCCCAGCCTCATCACCGCCGGTATCCGACGTACCGGTGCCAGCTCGCTTGCGAGTCTCGGCTCGCTTGGTGGAAGTAGCGGTTGTCGGAGGCGCTGGGGGCGCGAAGTTGAGAGGAGTAGCGTCAATAACGTCTATGATTCGGCATTCATCCTCATCGTCATCCGACCATTCGTTGATTGGAACGGGTGCACGAGGCTTACCCGGGACAGGGGCGCGAGCCAGTGGAATTGATAAGTGATCTTCGTCATCCGGGTCCTCGTTCGGTAGAACCTCCGGGATGGGAAAGTCCGGATGCCACTCCCCCGCGGCATGGCTCTGATCTTCAAGGAGCTGCCGGGCAAACCTCTGCGAGAAGGCAGAAGAAACAGCATATATAAGTAGAGGAATGGTTGCAACCTGAGTTTGTCGGAGAATTGCATAGGTCGGTCAAGTAAACCAGCTTACTTGTGGAGGAGGACGAGAGCGCGTGTGGGGCTTCATCCCCCAGGCCCAGTTGGCTGGATCCATCTCGGCCTGGGCAATGGCCTGGACCCGCCGGTATACCTGCTCCTGGGTGAGCGTGAAGATGCTAACCCGTGTCGGGTCATATCTGCCACTCATATGGCAAATCTTGTGAACCCGGGCCTGGAGGGGGCAAACCCGGCGGCTGACGAAAGTGCAGAGAAGATCCTCGGCCGTGAGCTCATCCTTGATCGACAGGAGGAACTCGTGAATCTCGTTGACCTCCGAGTCTAACATCTTGTGGTCAGAACTCCAGTGAAGCTGGGCTGTCGGAGGAGCAATGTTGAACTCGGGGAGATTGAGAAGGTCGGCCCTCTCCTCCTCGTCGCCTTCAGTCGAGTCGGGATTCCTCACGTAGAAGAAGCTCCGTTGCCATTTGCGGCAGGACTCTAGGCCCGAGATCCGAGGGAACTCGGACTCCCTCCGAGGAACCACAATGGCGGCCCCACAGGCAGTCATCTCCTTGTCCTTGACGCCTTTGTTGGGGATGCTCTGTTTTCGAAGTTGGAAGTACTTGGCCCAAAGCTTAACCACCGGCCATAGGCCGAGGTATCCCTCCGAGAAAGACACGAAGGCGGAGAGTAGGGTGATGGCATTAGCCGGAAGATGGTGGGGTTGCAGACCGTAGTAGTCGAGGAAGGAGCGGAAGAATGGGCTTGCCGGGAGGGCAAAGCCACGCTCGAAGTGCGTGACGAAGACTACCCGCTCCCCGGGTTGAACTTGGGGTTCATTCTCTCCCTCAGGAAGTCGGCAAATAACCGCCTCCGGGATGCGGTGAGTTCGGCGTAGCCAGTCGATGTCGTCCTGACTCGCGTCGGAGCCTTCCCATCCTCCCCGGACTCCCTCGGTACCCATGTCGGCGTTTTCGGAAGACATGTCGGAGCTGGCCTGCGGCATAAGCAATATGTTAAGTCGGGAGCACCAAAAAGAAGCATACGGCAGGGCGGCAAAAGGGAAGCCCGGCCATAAACCCGAGTCTGTAACCGGGATGACACAACCAAGATCTAACAAGGCCGCGTAAAAGAAAGGTAAATGGTTCTAATGAAGAAGAACCCTAGCAATGCTACGGGAATGTGAAGGTGTATTCTATGACCAGATCTGGCCAGGGAAAACCAAAGATACCGCAGCAAGGACTAGTATGAAGATCCGTGGGTGAGGTACTGTGGAGAGTAGTTCGTCCTCGAGAAGAACGAGGGAGAGGGGTCGACATGGCCGAGCATGAGATGAATTTAGAGAGGATCAGGAGGAAGCGTACCGGAGAAGAGGGAGGTGCGGCGCGGGATGTCCTCGTCCCGATGGTGGCGTGGCGTTTCCCGATCGTCGCCGTCGAGATCTCTGGCGTGCGCAGCGTGCTTGGCGGCGGCGGTTCGCTCGGGAGCGTGCAGGGAGCGAGGAAGAAGAAGATGAGAATGCGGGAGAAGAGGAGAAGTCCACCTGCCGCCGTGGTTATGAGAGAAGGGGAAGCGCGGCTACCGATTTTCCCGCCCGCCCGTTTCGAGCGGGTGGTGGGATCGTGCGTGCGGCGGTTCGCATAGGTGGAGCGGTTGTGGCCACGCAATCGGCCGCACAGGGGGCTAAAGAATGGGAACCGTCGGTCGCGGATCTGGTGCGGTGACCAGCACGGGAATCGAGGAGGTGCCTCGGGGGCGAACCGCTCAAGTGCCTGCGGGAAGGGACATATGGTGGGACCCACGCGGCGCGGTTGTGACGGTTGGTCAGGCCGCGTGGCATGATTCGGGGACGGTGCAACAGATCAATGCCACGTCTCAGAAGGGGATCCGGAAAAAGATTCGTTGAGGTCGGGGGCGTCGCGATATGTCGGCAAGGACATATCGGAAACTCCTTGTCGGCCGGCTGTGTGACAACCAACTTAAGCGTCTTGAGGTAGTTGGTCTGCCCGACATAGCGATGTCGGCGGTTGTTCTTTGATAGTGTTTTTGTTAAATCTGGTGCCGCCCTTCATCCGAGTCTGCAGGACTACACCAGCTTCGGGGACTAGTGTCGGGGGGCTACCCCCGGGTAGGGTAAAGGCGAGGGTAAATACTCGAGTTTACAATGGTAAAGATCCTTTACCTGACGCCAAAGGTCATATGACTCTTCGGGAGGTGAAGGGACGCCTTTTGGAGGTACGCAGGAAGTGGCTCTTGGGAAAGATCACGAGGTGCCCTTTGGGGGATGCAGGGGCCAGGCTGTCTCCCCTGGTGATACTATAAATAGATCCCCAGCCCCTGACTCTCACTCAGGCAGAGGCGGAGATTTCTCCTAAGAACCAGCTTCTCGAAGATGTCTTTGGGAGCAAGCCTAAGACATCTTCGTGTAGCTGGGCCTAGGGGCATTCTCTCGTGCAACGTCCGAAACCGGTGCTGGTGAGCCGGGTCCTGGTCAGACCAAGTTGAATGCTTGGCCGACTTAAGCTTATGTCGGAGGTAGCCGACATGTTCTTACCGACATTACCATGTCGGCATTGTCTCTATCTATTGTGTGCAGGAAGGAGGTTCCGGCATAGGCATGTTGGAATTCTGGGAGGCGTTCAGAGTAAGCAGGCCCGGCACATCCCTGCCGGGATACGACGGAGGACCCGGCACAACCATGCCGGGATAGGCGAAACCATCCGACATATCCTATGTCGGGCAGGAAGTCAAGGGCAGGTACGGGGCAAGGACACTGACCCGTCTGACACGGAGGTAAGGTCACCTCCCGTCTGACACGGGCGCGGGACAAAAGGCACAAGACAAAGGCACCGGACAGGGGTGACGTGACTACTCCAAGGTACTGGCAACTGACGGACAGGGGACTTGGCAGGGAGAAGACACGTCGTATCTCTGACAGGGGAAGCATCATTACCTAGGTCAGCGGCGGCTACGGCAAGAGGCATCATGACCTACCTCGGCCTATGTCGGATAGCCCGGCTGTTAGGTCGTGGTAGGGATGTCGACATTGCCGTTGGACTGAAGCGGTTGTCCGGCGGGGCCCGGCAGGATTAGGGTTCCCGGACAACTCGGTGGGACCTCTATAAATAGTGGCCTAACTCCTCCTGTGGGAGAGACACCAATCAGAGGGCCAAAGCTATAGTCTCATTCATTGCTAGAAGCATTTACTCCTCCTTCACTTGTAGTTCATCCTAGTTCCTACCAAAACAGCTCAAGGAGCACCTTGTAGATCTTGTAAGACACATATAGAGAGAAGCAAGGCAGGAGTAGGGGTGTTACCTCCTCACGAGGGCCCCGAACCTGGGTACATCGTGGGTGTTGGTGGTGCTGTGTGAGTTTGCTTGGGTTCTTGAGTATTCCTGATTGTACTTGCTTGTTCTTGAGCCGAGTTGAGTCGGCTCGTGTTTGTTTCTTGTTTTCTCTTGCGTGAGCTTCTTAGCTTGCTAGCCCTCCCCGGATCCACCAGCGTCCATCAGCCCCACACATTTAGCCATCCCATGGCATCTGCCGTGATACCACCACGACATGTTCAAACAAATTGTCGAGTAGAGTTGAGTCCGGTGGTGAGAGATACGTACTGTATATATAAACCAGGGTGTAGGCATGCATCATGCAGATTAATCTGCGGTACAAGAAGGAATGATTGTTGCATTGAATTAGGGTGAATGCAGCATGACGCACATCAGAGGTGCGCACGCAATGGCATGCATGATTTTGGGCGAAGCGTGCAAGGCAACCGGCGCTCACTTTGAGGCGGCGGTCGGTCGGTCGATCATTCATCGGAAGGATGCAGCGCCAATCCCGTCCCTCGATCCTCCGCCTCCATGCAAAAGCACGTCGACTGCATGCTGCTGCTGCTGGTACGTGCAGTCGTGCACAGGGCATGCACCACGACGAAGACGACGACCAGCGATCGCATGCATGCAGTCTACATGCTCGGCAGCGATGCATGCCATTGCCCCCCTTCTCCTCTCTGTCTTCTTTGCCCCTGCCTCTGCCTCCTCCACCTCCATGAATCTCACCTTAACCTAGCAAAGCAAACCCTTTGTTCTGCATCTCCATGTGCACTCTCCGGCCGTCTCCATGGACACACACAGAGAGAGAGCGTGTGTGTGAGAGATGGAGAGAGCTGGAAATGGCCTTCGTCACGGCCTCCCATCCCTTCGCCCTTTCTCTACCGCTTTTCCTTTCACAGTACGTACTGCTCCCCCTCCTCTGCCAAAGCTTCATCTCCCTCTCTCCCTCTCGCTAATTTAGGCGCCAAGTGAGTACCGCAGCCAAAAGCTGCGTGCTTCCGGCCGGTCCTGCCCCCATGCATGACATGCCTAGCTAGACGGCCTTAACTCAAGACTTTGGCTGCTTCCACTGCCTTTGCATATGCTCAAATGCTCACAAAAAGCGTATGCCCCGCCTATCGATCGACCTAGCTAGATCATGATAGGGCCGCGGATCGAAGCATGTGTTACTTTTGATCAAAAACCTATAGCCGTAATGAAGCTACAAATGGAAGCATGCCGTACAATGTGCATATGATTGGTAACTACCTACCTTTGTGTTGACTATTTCTCCATCCACTTAGAGATACTAAGTTATTTCTCGGTCCAATAGTTCAATAAAGATATTTACATCTCTTTGTACCTGCACCAATCTGAGTCATCGAATCAATGGGACATGGCAATTACCGGATTTCTTTTCCGATAGAGGGCATTTTATTAAACTCCGTAATTGGCGTCTAGGTGATAAACTCGAAAAAGGTCGCCATCCACGGCATATGCATATGATTGGTGAGTACCTTTGTGTTTGATCAAAACCTATAACCGTAAAAAAGCTACAAATGCATGGATACTTTGAAGCATACCGTACATATGCATATGATTGGTGGGTACCTTATTGTTCACTATTTCTCCATCGACTTAGCGCACCCACGGTATTGCCAAATAGCGATGCCAAATGAGTCGTCTGGCACCCCAATGAATAACATTGTGGAGGGCTATCGAGGCATTGCAAAATGGGATAAATAAACCGCGTCGGGCAAATCTAACAATTTTGGCACCAACTCACATCGATTCTCATGTGACAAATTTAGCTTTGGCAATGCTGTCAATGCCCTTAGAAATTGTTATTTCTCCTTGAAATACATGCCACTTAAAAAAACGAGTTTGTAATTACCAGTTCAAATGTTTTTGGTTTGTAGGTTTTCTTTCAAACGAGTTTTCAAATATTACGTATATGCGTATATTTTAATTTTCAATAGAAGACTATGTTTGCAATGTGCATCCTGCAAGCAAAAAAAAAGTTCAGATGTTTTTTCCCGTTTCTATATATTTATCATAGAATTATCGGTTGTTTTAGGTATGTGGTTCCTTGAATGTTGGGCAACATATATGCATGTTTTTTATTTTGCAGATAAATTGTTAGGCACACCTGCATTTAGCTTTACACTTTGGTACAAAATGTATACCACTATTTACGCATGAAAAAAAACGAAATTTGGTGGAGCTGCTTCCTTTGTAGCTAGAGACTAGAGAGAAAGATGATTGGATTTGATTCTTTGTTTCCACAATTGATGTTGAGTAGCTGAGTTTGCACATATATGTGAAAAGACAAGCATGAAAAAGGGCCGTGCTGTCTAGCTAGGAGGCGAGGCAAAGATGAGAAATGCCGTCCCATCAGTCAGAGGCAGAGCGCGGGGAGGGACATGACAAGTCGCCATGAGGGAAAGCACAAAAGAGAAGCATCCGAGAGATTGACGAGTCGCCGATCAGGGAAAGAATGCACAGTGCATCTTCCATAGTAAAAACACTTTCTAGCGCCAAATTATAAACTTTGAGAGATAAAAATGGTGCTCGATCGATCTTCTTGTCATGCACGAGACACGAGATAAAACAGGTGGTAGAACTTTAGACGCAGATAAAGACCAAAACGACAGAGATACATGAAGTGACCATGACACTAGCCTAGACATCTCTCGATCAATCCGTCGGTATGACTCTGACCGTACCACGACACTTCTTCTTCTTCCTAGCTAGCTTGGGACTGACAAACAGAGACATACCATTAAGCTTGCATTAGGGTTTTAACACCTCGCCATGCAAGCACAACTATCAACTTACGTACTCCTGATGATGCAACTGGGAAGCAAATTAGCTAAAGCTGGAAACTAGGTTACGGACGTACTATAGTCCACCAACTAATTTAAGATCCGAACTAGTAGTAAATAACAAACAGGAGCTGGCTAGCTAATGCTGTCTACCTAGAGCAAGACCATGTCGCTGCCGTTGCCGTTCTCGTCGGGCAGATGCAGCAGGTCGCCGTCGTCGTGCATGTCATCGTCGTCGTCCTCCTCGTCGTCGACGGCGACGGACTCGACGATGTGCGGCGCGTGCCCGCCGCCGAAGGAGCGGACGTGGTCCTTGAGGGAGCGCTTGTGCTTGAAGTCGGAGCCGCAGACGCAGAACCAGAGCTTGCCGCAATTCTTCTCGTGCGTGCGCCAGTCGCCGCGCACGGCGAACCGCTTGCCGCACCGGCGGCACGCGTAGGGCCGCGCCCCGTGCTTGCGGCGGTAGTGCGTCTGCAGCGTCCGGAAGTCCTTGAGAGGGCGCGCCCGCGGGTGGTCGATGTTGTTCCGGCACCCCTCCGCGCAGCAGTAGCAGGGAAGCCGCATCAGCGACGGCGGCGGCGCCGTCGTCGTGCCCACCGTCACCGCGCCCCGCAGCGACTCCGACCCCTTCCGGTACTGCGAGCCGTGCCCCCACATGTGCATCTGCAGGAGCTCAACGCAACGCACGTTAATTTCTGCAGGAGTGGTAGTACATTAAATGTCGTACGTACGACAAAATGTGTGTTACGATCGATCGAACAAACCTGCATGTTGTTGAAGCGGTTGAAGGTCTTGTTGCAGACGGCGCAGGAGAACTGGGTGGAGCCGACGAGGATCTCGGCGGCGGAGGGGATCCAGTACTGGCTGGGCACCTGGTTTCCGCCGGCGGGCGAGGCTAACGGTGGCGCGACCGGCGCGGAGAAGCCCCCGCCGCAGGCGGACTGCAGGCTGCCAACGCACGGAGGGGCTATGGAGAGGGAAATGGTCACGTTCGGGTCCTGCTCGTGGAACAAGAAGCCGCCGCCGCCGCCTCCGCCGCCGCCATTGTACACATGGCTTTGGTTGAACCAGGGCGAGGATGCGGTGGAGTGCGCGGCGGAGTGGGAGGAGCACGCCGAGGAGGAGGCGGCCGTGTCGTGGTGGTGGCCTGGAGGCCATAGGGAGAGGAGAAGCATGGACTGGTCGTCGTCCTCGGTGCCGCCGCCATGGCCGCTGGCGTGCTTGGTCGGAGGTGCAGGAGCGGTGTGGTACGGGTGCGGCTGCATGGCTCTGTAGCTGTGCATGGCTCTCTCGACCTGGCACTGTCGATCGGCGCGTACTAGCTAGCTGCCTCTGGATCTGAGGCTGGATTGGAAGCGAGGGGAGCAACAAGTGTTGGAGAGGAAGAGAGGGCAGCCTATAAAGCTATGGCTCCGGTGGCCTCTAGTGTAGCTAGCTGCGCCTGAGGCTAGCTAGCTCTTCGATCTGATTACTGGTCTGTGGGGGTGACGAGGGAGGCGCGCGCTATATATAGCTGGAGAGAAGACAGGGGGCTAACCGGCTAAGTATAGTGAATGATTGGTAGCGACTACTAGCAAGGGCCAAGGGGGATACTTGCACGTGCACCATATGTAGATACGTACCTACATATAGAACCTTAATAACATACAAGTAGCCGATCAAGGGATTGAGTATAGTAAGATTTCCATATCAAGTTTGGAAGATTCCACTCTTTGGAATTTCTTGTGTAGTCTCTTCTGATCATAGGATTAGAGCTGGATTTTCTTTACGTGTCATATAAACTCCCCTCCCCATCTCCTCAATTTTTTCGTGATATATGGGGGATCAAAATATTTGTAAGTAGAAATTAGGTAAAATTTTGTCTAAATCCGATCAAGTTAGACATGTCAGCATATACATTAATGTTGAGGCGAGGTTCATTTTTTCTGTTATTGGAATAAAAAAATCTACTGCTGTCTCATTCTTGTTCCTACAAATTTATTTCAGATGTCACAAGAGGCCCCTAAGCACTAGAGATTTAACTTGATTACACAAGTTAATTTTGAGACATATTTTGCAGGTTATTCATATGGCTGCTCACTGGATTTAGTTGTAGGCATTCCTTCTCCCGCACGATGAGCGGGATCTTATGGTTACAGGGTGTTGTCGTCTACTGATGCTCGCTCATGATATATTCAGCCGAGATGGGTAGCAACATATTAGTAGACTACAACTTCTAGTTGCTATACGTTTTTTTTGATGGTTGATTCATGTTTCAAGATTCCGTGATACTTGATCTAAAATGACCTATTCAAACTTAGGTTGCAATTAGAGGCTATGTGCACCTTGATGCAGAGGCCGGGGTTCTCCTCCCTTTTTCGAAAAAAAATGTTTGAGACATGCTGATCGCGTTTTATTTTCAAAACGATGTTATTATATTCTCGTTGAAGTACAAAAGAATACTACTATGGTTAGAGGAAAATAAAAAGTTAGGAAGACATGGAAGAAGAAATACCAAAATAATTTGGTTGAGCCCCAAGACACACTATATATCTATCTAGCCTGCCTTTTGTACTGGCCAACTAGTAAGGGGCATGGAGTATGTATGTATGATCAGTGACTAGTGACTACTAGTGCGGGTAGGATGTGGACGTATCCGGTGGTGTATATATGTACATGTCTCATAGTCGTCATAGAAATGGTGGCGCTGCTATGAACAGGTCAGGCAGTTGGAGGTATTAGGGCAGGGAGGGGACAAGGGACCGGCATATACACTAGGCACTCCGTCTCCTCCATGCATGGACCATAGTCCGATCAAGCTAGCCGCTGCGTCGCCCAGAGGCTACGCATGCATAGGATGGCGCGACCCTCGGGGACGTACACACGCCGGCCACAGACCATGCATGGTCAGGCATGACACACACATAACACGACCTCTCCCTCTGTGTGTGTGTCTGCCTACAAGATGCCTTTCTTTTTCCATGTTTCATCTCCTCTTTTTCTGGGTGCATTCCCTCCATTGCTACTGTTTGCTCTCTCTCACTCTTTCTCCTTCTCCCGTGCATACATGGGACGGCAAAGGCAGGTGTAATTAGTGCATCTCTAATAGCATCTCCATGGACACACTCTAAATTCTTGTCCGGCACCCCTTAACTAAGCCCGCTAGCTGTGTGATTTTTGGGTGCCGCTCTGGACGATTTTTTGTTCCAGACATTCATTGGGCCTTTGGGTAGTGCCGGTGAAGATGCTCTAACCACACCTAACTAATTTGACTCGTATATGTCCACGAACTAGTGCTCGTCAATGCCACGGGCTTACCCCTCAGAGCATCTCCACCGGCAGCCCCATAATTTTGTTGAGACCCCCCTAAATGTGTATGCTTAGGGCATCTCCAACGGCCCGACGCATTTTGGGACCAAATCGTGTCCGATTTGGTCCGTTTGCGTCGGGTCGCGGACAGGAAATGGGCTATGTCCGCTCAAATGTCCGTTTGGGTCGCGCCCCAGCCCAGCGGCACGACGCAAATGTTTTTAGGACGCCATTTAATATTAGTATATATTTTACATTCTAGGAAGCGGAAAAAAATGCAGAAAATAAACTAGGCTAGCCGCCGACGCCTACTCCTCATCGCTGTCGCCGGTGAGGTCGTAGAAGGGCGGCGGGTCCCAGGGGAAGGACCACGTCGTCGTTGGCACCGGAGCTGGTGGCGGTGGCGGCGGAGCGGAGGAGGACGACGCCTCAGGCCATGGCGCCCACCGCGGCGGTGAAGGAGGCGGTGGCTGCGAGGAGGACGACGCGCCAGGCCATGGCGCCCACCGCGGCGGCGGCTCCATGACCTCCGTCTTCGGAGGCGGGTAGCGGCGGCCCGCGGCTGCTGGACGCCCCAAAGCGAGCCTCCAAGGGGGAGGCTCTCAGTGTCGGGAAGAGTCCGTCCCAGCGGCTGAACTCCTCGAGCTGGCTCTCGTTGAGCACCCGCTGGAGGGCCTCCTCCTTGCTGAGCTCGGGCGGCTGGAACTCCGCCACAGGCAACTCCGCCACGGGCAGCACGTCCTCCGCCGCCTCCTGCTGAGGATCCCACCCCGCCGCCCAATGCGGCTCCCACTGCAACGGCTGGTAACGTATGGCGTCGTAGGGGTAGCCTTCCTCCCCGAGGAGCCCAGCGCGCTTTCTCAGGTCGCGCTCCGCGGCCGGGCGATCCCACCACTCGGACTGAGGGTGGAACTGCACGTCGTCGCGAGGTAGTCGGGCAGGAGACAGCGACGGTGCAGGATCTCGACGGTGCGCTCCTCGCCGCTCCTTGGCACTGGCGGGACCGGCACCTTCTGCGAGTTGAGGTGCCAGCCACCCGGCAGGTGGACGTCCTCCACCGGCACGGGCTTGTTCTTCTTCCACAGCGCCGTGCACAAGGCCACCGGCATGTAGGGGCGCTCCCTGACCTTCTTGGGCGGTGGCGATCGGCGTGAGGAGGAGGAGCCGCCGTCGGACTCCTTCTTGGGCTTCCTGAATGGCCACGGGGCCATGGTGTTGAGTTGGAGGCGCGACAAGAGAGGTGGCTAGGGTTTTGGTTCTGGGTTCTGGCCTCGCCTCGCCGTCCCTTTAAAAGGGGAGGCCGAGGACGTGGTCTTCCAGGCCATTGATCATGGGCGCTGATGGTAGAGGCGGTGGCGCAGTGGCGTGTCGCCATTGATGGCGGTGGCGCAAACGCTGAAGCGGCGCGGCGCAGCCTTTACACGCGGCCTCGGAAGCTGAAGCGAAGGCAACGGTCGCTGACGCGCGGGTCCCGGTCAAAGGGGGAGGACATGCGTGGACACAGCGGACCGTCCGCGGCGACGAAAACCGAGCCCAAATTTGGGCCGCGTTTGCGTCGCCGCGGACGGTCCGGGCAAAATGCATTGCCCCGTTGGGCTGGGTTTTTCCCGGGCCCGAACCAAAACGGACAAAAACGGACCGCGGATGTCCGTTTGCGTCGGGCCGTTGGAGATGCCCTTAGGGGGTGTCGGACACATATTCGGCACAAGGAAGAGGGGTGCCCTAACGGCGCCCCGAAACCAAATTCAAAAAGATGGGCAACAAAATTAAGCCAAATGCTTCAAATGTTTTTAAAAAGTTATTGATTTTATAGGATTATGAATGAAAATTAAACCAAACTATCTTCATTGGTGCCCCTAACATAACCCTTGTCTTCTCGCTGTCATGTCCGTCGACGTCATCGTTTTCGTCCTTGATGATGTAAACTACGGTATAGAGGAGGCAACACTGGAGGAGGAGGAGTCACACCGAAAGAGGAGGGCTCTTGTCCTGCGCAGAGGGGAGGAGGGAATTCGTCGGGCCTGCGGAGCTCGCCTCGAGCTCGTCGACCCGGGAGCTTCGCCATTCCACAACCACTTGCGGCTCCTCCTTCACCTCCTTGTTCCGCCGGTGGAGGAAGAGGTGGACGCTGTGGGGAACGACGCGGTGGCGCGCCCTGCTGGATGACCGGCACACCTCGTGGCGCACGCGACGATTCTGTTGGATGGCGAATGCTGTTTCTTTTCGTTTGTGGTTAGATTGACTAGATGTTTCTTTCGGTAATTAAACTCATTCTGAAATTGATTAATATTCCAATATACACCAACAAGCAGGTAGTAGCTGCTCTAGGGCGCTCCAGGCCAATAAATTCTCAAGCAACACGCACTGATATGCAGCTACAGTGGTCAATCAAGCAGCACTTGTCGCCTTTCTCCTGTTCTTCTCCTTCCTTTGAGATCTCTGCACGCATCCACCGGCCGGCTAGCGCTTGTCCCATTGCAAGCGAGTTTCTTTGTTCTCAACCGGAAACCAAACAAACTACAGTCTACAGTTATGCATGCAATTCGACAAAGCGCTAGACAACACAGATCTGCATATTTTTGTTTGAGAGAGATAATCCTACATATATATGTATATATATGCTATCTCTCAGGAGACCAACCGACATGGCAGAACCGGTCTTCACATGCGATAACTCTTGCGTCCAAAAGGCAGCTAGAGATATGTTCTTAAACGGTTAAACTCATATATGGTCGATGCATGTCGAGGGCAGACAGAGTCTGGGGCAGCGGTTTTAGTAGTACTTGTTGTTTCCAGTACTAGCCAGTAGCAAGCTTCTTTAAGCTGTCTGATATTACTGGTTTTATCTTTACTAGTAGAATGTCTGTGGGTTGCCATGGGCGTAAAATAAATCAGACATGTTTTAAGTAAACTGATTGTGGTTATATCGTGGATTGCCGGATGGACTGCAACGGGTGTAAAATAAAAGAGCAAGGAGACAATAATGTAACTATAATCATTACAAGGGAAGTGAGAATTTCAATGGCAAAAATCATGATATTAAGCAGTTTGAAAAAATATTTATCAATGTGCTGCCAACAGTGACATAGCAATAAATCACAAAAATGGGTGGAAATGCTTCAGTTTATTGGGGGAAAATCAGAAGTACAACACTAATGTGTGCAAGATTGTCCTTCGGAACTACGATTGGAGATTGCACATTCTGCAATTTTCTATCTTCCTTCTTATTGGAAGTTATCTTATGTTCTTTTTAGTACATTTACTTGGCATCATCACCTTTGTCTTCAGATATACATTCAACGCCATTAACTTTGTCATTAGGCCTTCCTCTGTGTAGCACATCATGACAATTGGCTCTCTTCAGACCTTGCTCCCTGGGCTGCACACCATGACATGAAATTTATATGAGTAGGGTAAACACTACCAAGATACGTATTTAAATTCATATGGGAATGCTTCTTATTATTCCACATAAATTATTTATGTTTCACTGTATTGAAGAACTATAATGTGTTTTTAAGTTTTTACTTGTTTATGTCTTATTGGACCAAGTTTTGGGAGGGGGTGGGGGGATGAGACTCGAACTCAGTTGATACATTCATAGAGGCTCATGTGTGTCACTCATCTAGAAAAAAAATAACCGCAAATTGATGCATATTTATTCCTTTTCAAAATGAATCATAGGATTCTGAACTCCCAACCCTTTCACGTGATTAATGTAATCAGCTGGTATACCTTTAATCCCTGCATGTCCATTTTGGTCAACATCGGTGCCAGATCTCTCTAGACCTCATATGCCTACACCGGACTACTCACCCATGATGAAGGATATGAAGCTCATGGTTGATGGGGATGAAGGCGGTGAAGATTGCGGTGAAGACGGCCTCCGAATCCCTCCCTCGGGGAGAAATCCCGGATCACTCTGACCCCGAAATCGAGGATCATGGCTCTGGCGGTGCTCTGTTTCGCGAAAGGATCCCTCCTCTTGTGGCGATAGGTTTTCGGCGTATATAAGTGGGTACGTGAAAGCTGAAGGCGAGACGACGTCCAAGGGCCAAACGGGTAGTGCTCGCGCGGCCACCATTCCTGGGCGCGTGCGCCATGCCCATTTGGGCCTTGGACACTTCCTCGTGTTCGTTCAATGCTCGAACTCCTTCTTTTGCTAATAAAGTGGCGTGGTATTTTTTTTCTCCGATTTTTATTTCCTTAAAAAAGCGACCAGAAACGGGACTTTGCTAAAAACAGCATCAGAGATTCTGCAATTTTAATCAAATATGGGAAGATTCCGGAGCAAATTATGAAGCAAGGTAGTTGGAAAAGTAGATGCACTTTGGATGGATCAACGTTGCAGCGGGAATATTTTTTTTAAAAAATAGTATATAAATAAGTAATAAGACACATAGAATATGAAGTTGGCGACAAATTTCCTTTAAAAAAAATTCACCAAAAGTATGCGAGATTCAATTGTAGTTGAGAGTGAAATTCAATTGATGTAAAATTGTTGTGTATTGACAACAATTCACCCCAAACAAAGTACTCTTTTGGTTAACGAAGTAATTTTGGTTATGAATGATTAAAGAGGTATGATGTGTTAATTTTTTTGGTGACATGGACAATTATATGGCTTAAAACAATTGATGATGCGTATATGTTGCATGAATATATATAATCATTAATAAATTTTACTGGAATGATATGGACAATTGATGGACTAAATTAGCAAGTGATGTGTATAGGTTGCATGTTGAGAATTAAGATAGACAAATTAAATGACCCCTTAGTAGGGTTTCACTTTATAAGAAGTATAGATAGATAGATGTGTTTACGCATAAAAAAGATGTTAATGGATAAAATGTTGCTCATGGATAAAAATATTCGCAAATAAAATGAGTTCACGGTTTAAAACACCAATTTTTTGAAAGGATGCATAGTTTCATAATGTTAATCTAGTTTTTGAAAAAGTGGACATTTTAAAATGTTTGTGTTTACAAAATAATAATCATGTTTTCATAAGAATATTTATGTATTTTGTGAGAATGTTCATGTTTTGAAGTTCTTTTATATTTTAAGGAAAAATATCCACGAGATTAAAAAGGTTCACATGCTCAAAAGGTATTCAGAGAGTTCCATGGGTTTGAAAAATGTACAGGTGTTCCAAAAGAGGTTTGTGGGTAAAAAACTATGCATGTATTGGCCGACAAAAGGGCAAAAGCAAACAATAAAGATCATAGAAATTCAGAAAAAACCAGATTAAAAAGAAGCAGAAAAATTAGATTCGTGAAAAAAAGTTAAAGAAGCAAAAAAAGAACAAAGATAACGAATTGCTCAGCCCACGCGGATAATTGGTGCATGTGAATCTGTGTTCCACCTCGCGTGAAGCGATTTATAGTGGTTGCTGGCGATTAATAGGAAAAGGTAAGAACTCCTGTAAGGCTGTATATTGCTTTTCAGGCGGCAATTCGTAGCCACATCGTTTACAAGCATAGCATATTGGCTCGACGCTCTTTTAATTTGAACAGTTTTTTGATTACGAACACTCTTTCAAAATCTCAACGTTTTCAAATTGAACAATTTTCCAAGAGATCTAAATATGTTTTTTATTTATTTGAATTTTTGGAATTTCAAACAATATTCAAATCCAAACATTTTTTAAGTACAAATCGTTTCAAAATATGAACTTTTTCAAAATCTAATGTTTATTTTCAGAAATCTGAATTTATTTAGAAAAATGGAAAAAGATATTGAAAAGGAAAATAGAAAAAACCTGAGAAGAAAAAGAAGAAGAAAAGGAAACACAAAGAAAAAGGCCGTCGCTGATGGGCCCAACCAAGTGAATAGAAGCTTTAGACTGCGCAAGGAAAACGAGTCACTAAGTCATGTACAATGGTAGAGAAGCGCCATCGACATTATTTAGAGAAGATAAAATTATAAGTTGTACAATGCATTAGCTCTTATTGCCACCCTACCATTTAATGAGGATTAATTACATTTTAGTAGGAAACTAAATTTATAAGGTAAGACAAATGGTATAATGGTGAAATTAGTTTTCTCATATTTATAAAAGATCATCTCTTAGCTAAAGGAAGGCATCCTTCACTTTCTTCATTCTCTCTTCTCCACTTGCATCACCGCATTGTTTATGCCCTGGTGAGCAATATATAGGATTTGCGGCCTACCCCCGGTAAGACGGCGCTTGTCTGGGCTTAGAAGTGAATGGCCAACCCAAATACTACTTTCGATCCGTTAAAACTGTTGCCAGAAAACAACGTCCCGCGTACAACTCGTAGGCACACCTTGCGACGTTTTTTTCGGATCAGAGGAGTATAATATTTTAACAGAAAAAAAGGTACAATACGTTTGCTATTGGGCCGGCCAGTGGAGCACTTTCTTCAGGCGGCGGGAGAGAGTAGCGCCGCTTGTGGGCGATATATAGAGGGCTCCCTGCTATAGACTGGTCTTTTAAGCCCTTTACGGCGTTTGACTATATATGCTGCTTGCGCGCCCGGTTTGTGCATGTCGTTGTCCCGATGTTTCATACATTTGGAACAGGGAGCTTTTACCCTGAGAACGACGCGCATGCATGCGTGAGTCGCGTCGATCGCAAGCCTACCTAGACTAGATCATCCCCCTACCTGCGAGTGCTCTTTCTTTGGCATCATTCCGCCGTAGGCAGGCATGCATGCTCGGGTTGAATATTTTAGATCCATAACGACGACTGCTTTCGGTTTCAGATCTAAGCCAGGGGATGAACTAATTTCCACCATGACAGTGACTTGCATGTGTATATGTATGCTTCTTTGAGAACATATGCAAACATTTGGATGTCGATGTCGATCCAACAAGGTAATAAGCATGCATGCAAGGTTCACACTCCTCCTAGTCCTAGAGCAAGCAGAACAACACTCATGCATGGTTACTCAACGCAAGCCTTTTCCATTATTACCATCAGATCGAGGGACATACATATAAAGCTAGCTTACATGCATCTTGATGGTCGTCGAGCCATTCTCTAACTATACTAACCTCTAGTGGTGCCATTAAAAGGAAAAGAAAAGGGGAATGAAGAAAAGAAGAGGGGTGATCGATAAAGAGGAAAGAGAAAGCACTACTAGCTGCTACGTACGTGAAAACGATCGGCTCCAAAGTGAGAGTTGAAACACTACTACGCATGCATGCATGCAGTAGATTAATCAACTGAGCGCGCGCGGCAAAAATACGCATCATGATGGGTGTTGTTTATCAGTTGATGGCCTTGGCGCCGCTGTAGCAGAAATGGCGATGGAACTCTCCACCGATGCAGCATTTCAGCCTCAGGAAGCTCGGCTCCTTGGGCACCGTAAGGGGCCTTCTCGACCTGCAAGTCAACAGCACGTGTCAATTCAGCATCACTGTCTATATAGTACTATGCCAGTGTGCAGTGTTTGACTTTGTTAATCATACAGTTAATTGTTTTATTACTTACCATTGTAACTAATTCCTTCAAAATTAAGCTCTTATATATAAGCATGTACATTGCTCATTCCTATCTAGGTACTGTTTACTAGTCAACGTGGTTTCCAAATCATAGCCTAGCAGCTCTGTGATTGCACTCCTAGCTGTCCTTTAATCTGTTTTTGCATATACATCGATCCCATCCATTTTGTTTGATTCTTATAACCTTTATAAACTGTACTTCATCATTATTATTCGCATTCTGTAATACATAGTGATGGATCTCGAGTGACCCTCTTCTTAGTTGGATTGATTAATGATAAGTTTGTTGAACAATATCAGCTAGCTAGCTTCGATAAGGAGTATATATAATAATAATTGCCTCTGTGGGTGGAATGGCTTGTCAAATGCTGGCATAAGTTGGGCCTTTGGAACCATCTCCTTCCTCATCATCTTGATTTCGCGCTCCTCCATCACCTGCATGTAATTCACCTCTTTGATAAGCATATTTTGATTATTAAAATTGAAGAATAAATATGTTTATCACACATTCAATTATATATAATCACCTGTGATAACTTGTCCTCGAACCTACGAATAATTTCCATGGTATTTATCTTGCTAGCAACCTGTAATAAGGTAACAATACAGCATATGTTCCTCACAACTTTAATTAGTTTGCAAAAGTGGAGGCACTTGCTTTACAAAAAGTAGAGGTACATATAGATGTCAAGTTATTACAAGGAAAACAAATTATGAATTCATATAATAACCTGGTAATTATAACCAGCTCGCCGTATGGCTCGTTCCTCGGTGTGAAGCCTACAGTAGCTCAGTGGTTGCTCATGTTTTGTCGATCGCTGGTGGAAATATTGTACAAACATATTAGTGATTTCAGACTACTTATCTGCACGTTGTTCTCTCTGCAAATCTTTGAAATGAACCTTGGGTGAGGTTTGTGTAGTTGGAGAACGGCGTTTGCTCTCATTGTGAGTTGTTATGTCTGGACCTCCTTTGCGGAAGTTTTGCTGATCATTTTTTCGTTGTGGCTGAAAAACAATTTCGAAATTTTTAATTATAGCATAATTTGGAATGACAATGTCTTGTGGTAATAAACCTTCTCATGCCCTGAAAACAAGATGTAGTCATAGAAAAGGGCTAGCAATTAGAGATATAAGATGAGTATTGGCCCTTAAAGGTTTAGTCTCCCATCTCTTCAGTGTACAGACTACAGACTAACGGATGCTCTAGACGCATGAATATGCATGTCATCTCTTAAATTTAATTACCTCAGTGGTGTTCTTATGAGGTGGAGACCCTGCACTCCTTGCTGGGCTCTTCGGGCCTGAACTTGTCGAAGAGCTCTGCAGGAAACAAATATATAATAAGAACTAATTAAATCAATCATAAGTTACCTCCAAGAATAAATAGTCGGACATAGACAAATCTTATGAGATAAGCTTCTTAAAGCCATGGGTATCACACCATGTGTGCCTAGACATAGCAAGCTGACTAGAAAAGCTTATATTAGCTTGTCTTGACTACTTGGACACAGTTATAGAAAAAGTAAGGAAAATGATAGCCAGGCTAACTAAGTAGCCTAGTGCTTGTCTAGCTAGAAAGACTTTAACTAACCTGAAAGTAACTTGAATGTATACAAAATGGAAACAAAACTTGTGTGTAACTAAGAAAGCTCGAGTAACTTAATTGTTACTCGTGAAAGAATTTACATGTTCAAGGGGCACTCATAGTCAAACTGTGACCACTATGCTAGAACTTTAAGGCCCAAGAAATAACAACCAAAGTTCCCCAACTTGAGCCATGCATCTTGGCAGAAACTCGATTGAACATGATGCATATCACAGCTTCCTACACCACTAGTTCCCATGCATGCAAGTCTACTGCCGGGAAACCAAGCCCCAACTGATAAATTCTAGCTAAAACGAGAGGAAAGAAGATGCATTTGTGTATATATATCATTTCCCCGACCTTAGGGGAGGTGGGCTTCCTTGTCTTCTCCATCTCTCTAGCCATGGAGGATGAACTCTCTATAACGATGAAATGCAAGCCCGAATGGTCGATGGCTTAAGCACCCAATAGTTGCACCAATTTATAGAGCTAGGTAGCACCACGCATGCCTGCCGTGCATGCATGCACAACACACCTCTTTCTGTTAGCTAAGAGACAAGTGAGATCGATGTGGTAGTAGGTTTGAAGCTTAGCTAGCTAGCTAGTGTGCCACTTCACCAGACATCTTATTCCATTCCATTTCATTTCATCTCATTCGGTTCCTTCAAGAGGCCTCTAAGCCCAAGTCCAAATCAAGTGTACACTTTGAGCATATATCATATCATCATCAGTGTTGAATCAGCAGTGTGCATGTATGACTCAGTGTCACTAGCTAACTACCAACCATGAGTTGAGCCATAGCCATCAGCCAAGGGGAACACGGCTAACAAACTCTTCTTCCTTCCTTCCCGAGCAACTTTATTTGAGGTGGGACTGAGACTTCCTTCTCTCGATCGCTCTCTGAGGTTGGTTATGCATGCATGGGACTGGAACTTCTCGTCGCACTCCAAGATTCGCAGGTGTAGTGAAGAAGAGAGCTTGAAGCTTCGTGGCAATGGAGGCAGCCATGCAGTAACCCTCTAGCTTAACCTTGAGCTTGAGGCTGACACTTGCAACAACCTTAACGTTGCCTGGGCAACAAACTCGTCATGTTTGCACGCGTAACCATGATTGTTATGCCCCAGCTTTTTTTTGGCATATTCGCTACATTCTACATATGTGCATGCATATATGGCAGCTGTGCTGCACAGTATTATTATGAGCGATCGTTTAATTAGTTCTATCTTCTATGTACACTTGGTATACGGGTCCAGCTAATTAGCTAGTCGTACAACGCTCTGTTTTGCAGCCGGCCTTCAATTGATTTTCTAGTTTGGTGATTCAGTTTTTGCTTAGGCGCCGTAGCTAGTAAAATATTTTAATTTTCACGTAGAGAGTCAAGCTTGATGGACTGAAAATAAATTAGTCTATTATATCGACAGAGTCTCGAAAACAAAATTGACAGCAGAATTGACAGGCTAACGGAATGACGATCTTGTTGCACTTTTAATCCAACTATGCATCGATCGATCAGTCTACAACGTCGCACTGGTTTTCGTTATTTTTTAGAAGATCGATCGATTCCTTGTGTTCCAAGGTATATATGATGACGGATATTACTTTTCTGAAAATCGATAGATGTCGACCAGGCAGCCGACGCGCGCACGAGTAGACCATGCATATTTTCGCACGTTCTGCCCTCAAACACAAACGTGACGTACGTACTTACGTACCGCACTTGTGCTGCATGCAACGGTGCAGCACTCGTTTTCACTTGGTGTCTTCAGTGCGAATTAACAATTTGCATGCCGACTGCTTTTAGGTGCTGGTTCAATTTGTTCGTTAGTCGATTTTACTTTGCCATGCATGACAAGCAAGGTTGTGATGGGAAGTTATCACGATTAAGTAAATGCCAGCACTGGCGTACGTCACTCCACCACTTCGACAGATGCCACTGCGACGTCAGGCCTTTTTCTTTCGTAGCAAACACCACTACAAGCTTCTCCAATTTTCAGTTCCCTTCATGTTTTAGCGTTTTACTAATTATCTTACACCAATTTTTTTTAACAATAATACATGGTTCAGTAAAGCAGTTCTATACTTCTATATACTCAGTGAATTCCAAAAAACCACCTTTTCGGCTAAAGTTGACAATCACCCACCATTTCCGCAATATTTTACCCTCAAGTTGTCACGGTGTGTCGTGTAATCGTGTTCAACAGTTTTGCTAGCTCCACGTGGCTATTGAATGCATGCCAATGTGAAGTACCAAAAGTACCCTAGACGTGCCTACATGGCCCCAAACTCGATCAACAACCCTACAAAGTATCAGCTTAGTCATTCATCTGCCTTCCCTCAGCTCGCACACTTGGTAGGGCTAGGAATTTGGCTCAAAGAGACGGGTTTCCTTGGGGGTGCTGGTCGGGTTCAGTCATGGATCGGGTTTTAGATGCATTAGGTTTGGGCCTTTGGGGCCATAAAGACATGGCAAGTATTTTCATCCTTCCCATTGGCAAACATCTAAGAGCATCCCATCTTTGTGCATATGTCTTTCAACTCTTCGTGAGACCTAGCCACCGCCTCCAACCTCGGCCTCCACCGTAGGTCGGTCCCCCCTCCTCCGGCCGGCCTCGCCGACATCGGGAGGGGTGAGGAAACCGTTCTATGCATGAATGGAATTTTCAATGAAAATTAATGTTTCTCATTATGTTGGATTAGGATTTTGGTATCCGTCTTCTTATTCAATGGAGTTGGGTTTCGTGTACAACAAGTAAGTAATCTTCAGTCATTCGTTTGACGACGAGACCCTCTTCCTGTCGTCAATGGATGTGAGAGTTGTTGTTAAGCCCTTGTATACTATTATCATAACTAACGTGATGCGACGTGATGTCATGCCATATAAGAAAAAAAAGGATAAGGTGTCATTGCATATAATGAAGAGAGAGAGAGGTGGCAGTAGTAGTAGTTGATTACGATAACACATCACCTGCACTACAAGAAAATTTAGTGAGAGTCATACTATACGACGAGTGGTTCACCATTTTTAAATACTACTAGAAGATAACCTTATTATGTTATACAAGTTTTAACATACTTGGGAATTTTAGCAACCGTCCATCCGCTCTGATCCAACGGTGACAAAATAAGAGCTACCTGAAACTACTAGATTAAAACTACCTAAAACTACCTGAAACTACCAATATTTTTTATTTTTAATCTAAAGTAAAAGGCTATCTAAGTAATTTCTCCCCGCTTGTCTCTTTTGTCGAGTTTGCAGCGGCGTTGGAGGCGATTGGTATTGGCCCGACGATGGCCAGCAATGCGGCCGGCGACGGCGGGGCTCTACGTGCGGGGGACGTCGAGGCCAAGCCTCTCCGGTCATCACTCATCAGCTAATGGCCCGCTGCAGCGCTGCCCGTGCTTGGCTCGTCGGCTCGCCTCAGCCGTCGTTGCTCGCTCACGTCTCGCCAGACCGGCCTCCACGACCGCTGTCGTTGCCCGCTGCTGCTCACCCCCGGCTCACCGGCCTCGCCTCCGCGGCCGCTGCGCGCAGCACTAGCCCAGCTAGCTCTCTCTCTCGCACGCAGCTCACGGACGGAGGTGGAAGAAAGAGATTCAACATAGAGGTTTTCTTTTGGCGCACGAACGCCTCGTCACCGCACTGACGGTTTTTTCCTTGTGTTCAGCTCACATGATCAAACAGATTACGGGGAGTACTCGGGGTGGCCTCTTATACTTGCCGCGCCCACACATGATGCAATATCAAGCCCCACGCGCCCATGACGCGCACTTCAATCCTGCACGATCCGATCGCCTCGGCCGAGCACACGGCGCGTCACAGCACGCACGATACGGCCGACTCTAACGACTCGCAACGGCACCCCACTTCTCTCGGCTGTTACTCACGAATGAACTCACATACACAGACACGCACACACGCACGCGCACCGCGCCATGGACGCGACCTGGTGTGCTCACACCGATCTCCACCATGGACGTGGCTTATTGCTCACAGCCTGCGGCGTCGCCCGCTGTTACTTGCCCGCGTCTCGCGGCCTGGCCTCTACGTCCTGGCCTCCGCGGCCACTGTTGTTGCCCGTCGCTCGCACATGAGTAAAAATGACTCGCCGGCTCCGCCTCCGTGGTCAGGGACGGCGCGCCGTGATGCGGCCGGTGAAGGCGTGGCGCCGGGCTGCGGCCGGTGAAGGCGTGCTGCCCCTCCTGCTCCTGCCCTTTCCCCGCTCGCTCGCAGTGAAGCCGTGGCGCTGGGATGCGGCCGGTGGCGCTGGGATGCGGACGGTGAAGGCGTGCCGCCCCTGGCCGCCGGGACGATGAGGTATACGAGGGATGAGCTCGAGGCGCTTAGGGGCGCGCCGTCGTCGGAGACTCAGGCGCTTCGGTGGGCTGAGGTGCTCGCCGCCCTCGCTTACGTGAGCTTCTATGGGGATTACGACTGGCTCCTCAACGGTTGATTTTTTTTTAGACCGGATGCTCCCAAAAACTGATGAGTGATTGAACGGTTCGTATAATTTAGAGATGAAGGAGACCAAATCAACGGTTGATTTTTTTTAGAACGGAAGCTACCCAAAACTACCCAGGTAGTTTTAACAAGCACCGTAAAAGAGCTCATTATGTTATTATACATTGTGAAAGTACGTAGTACTCATAATTTTCTTGTATCATAGTGCATGATACTCTATGATACTTTGCATTGCGAGTGGTTCTAGATTACATGCTAACATTACTTATTCTCTCTTGGAAAGAATAATTTTATTTTAGATAAAATTATCTAAGCATCAGCACAACTTAGCATCTACAGATAGTCTAGTACTAAAGGTTGTAGCTTTGTTCTGGCACTAACCTTTTTTTTTCCTGACATGCCATTTTTCGTCCATGCATGCATAGTTGCTTGCACACAACTAAGTACATGCCCGACACATTTTTCATAGTTGATGCGTACATGACAACCGAAATTTCACTAGTGGAACTCTAATCGTGCGTCACACACTCACACTGAATTCGTTATTTTCAGCACCTTATGCTACAAGCAGGTTTTCAGTCGAAAAAGAAGAATGCATGGTCGAGCAGCTGAGGCGTCAGCGTCGCAAGTGTGCGCGCGTTTTTCTATCGTTCCGGCGGCATCATCACGCATATTTCAGGTCACGGCAGCTTGTTTTCGGTGGTATCTTCGGTACGAATCGATCGTCCGGCCGGAATCGTTTTCGGATAAAGCATACCGCTTTTAGGTGGCAGTTCGTTATGACGAGATAACGACCATGGATTGTATTTCTGTGCATGTGTTGTTTTCAGTGACCGGCCGCGCGCATGCACACAACATTCTGAAACTTCTCAAGTCCGGCCCGGTTTTGCTGCCGAATCTCAGAAGGGTTAATTTTGTTGTAGAAAGGTGTGTTATATATCCTTTGAGTTTAAATACGAGCTTTTACACAAACATATATCAGAGATTTGTATTATCCAAACCTAAAGGGAATAAATTTATTCACTAGTCTTCTTTGAGGATAATGGTTTTTTTTTCTAAATCCAAATTGTAGGATAATGAGAAATCTATTGGGGCCTCATTGCCAATCATTCTTATCGGAAAGCAGCAATGATGTTGACAACCTTCCAAATATGTGAGAGGAAGTGCATGAATGGGTTTGGTGAAGGGATTCCTTTGTGCCTACTAGCAACAGTATACAAATATAAATCATAAGGTATGTACCACAAAATATATATTGACATATGAAACCGGGAGAACTCCTGAAATGCAACTGAGAGAAGAGGCCGGAAGGGGGGCACAGTGCTCAGCAACAAGATCATAATTTTCTTTGTTTTATTTATGTAGACTTTTCTGGAACGACTATCTTCTCATCTAAACTTTGTAGCGAACAACAATAGTGAAGACTCTACCATGGAAATATTTTTTATATGGAGTAGTTACAATCTACTACATTGATTGATCTATCTATTATATACTAAAAGCAATATACAGAACTTAAGACACCACATTAATCCACATGGGTTTTAAATATGTAATCCGTTGATTTTACTAATATGGAGTAGTTACAATCTACTACATTGATTGATTCTACTAATAGAAATATCAATGTGTTTTTTCAAAAGGAAAAGCCCAACGAAAAGAAAAGCAAATATGTTAATTTTGTCATGTCCTTGTCTAGGATATGCCTTGCAGCTGGCTATCAGTCATTCTCAGAATTTGCAAACCAAGAGGAGCTAGCTAGCAGGGAATTAATACACCTGTCTCTTCTCCCAATTTGAGTATGGTAGGTCCAAGATTTTATTTCGCTTCAAACACAAGTACTCAAAATTCAATATATAATACTTCCTGTCCGCCATCGTCGAGCAGCAAGTGTTGGCATCAGTCTGTTAGATAACAATTTCTAGATTGATAAGGCTTATGGCAAAACGGCTGTAAGAATACTAGCTATCATTATATATTTCTAGACTACTGCTACTAAGCAACTTTATTTGAGGTGAGACTGAAACTTCCTTCTCTCGCTCTCCGGGGTTGGTTATGCATGGATGAATGCATGGTTAGGTTATCCTCGGGCATCGTCGGTGGAGATTGGCGAAGCTTCGGTGCCGGCTATAGAGGTGCAACTATGCAAGCAATCCAACGAGACAAAGCTCGCAACTATGTATTAAGGCTGATACTTGCATCAACTGTTAACACCGCCAAGGCAAAATAGTTGTTCTTTTCTTTAATTCTAGCAAAGTGAGGATAACCCGGAGTTTGCATCAATTGATGCATACATAAAATATTATTAAAATTCAGACAAGTCTGATAAACGTAGCCAAATAAAAAGATAAAAAGGAAACAAACCCGAATCCTCGTGCCTTGAGACAGTATCTACACAGGCTAACACTAAACTTATAATAAAGAGAAAATACTCAACTTCTAATGAAAAATCTTTAAGAAGGAATTGCCCTACGCCTCGTCTTTGGCCGACTGCTAATGTATGGCGAGATTCTGAAGATGGACAAAAATCCGAGTGGGCATATTCGAGTTGAAACCAGAGTGAGAGAAACCAGGCATGAAGTAGCATCAGACACGCCGAAGCAGGTAGGGTGTGATGATTGGAAGATGCAAATTAAATCGACATTATTCAGTGCAGGGCAGATTAGAAGTGTGAGCCAGCTCGAGCTTAGAGATCAAGGCATGAGTTTACCTCGACACGAATACTTGGCGGCTATTTCTACACGAAAGGAAGATTGATCTATCCTGGGGCAAGTTGGGTGCTTGGAGTCGTGTCTGCCTAGTTTAGCATAGAGTATGATCTGTATTACAATTCATGTATGCGTAGACCGTGACTTGTATTATCTTAAATATACTATTTTCATCTACTCCTCTGATCCGGAATAATTGTGGGAGGCTATATCCTAATTTTGTACTTGTGCAATACACATTCACGACATTTAAAATGGACCGAAGGTAGTAGTAGCTATTTCACTGCTTCTGTTCATCGACGACTCCGTTATCGTGTATCGCTCATTGATCGACAACTCACCGATTTAGGGGTGAGGAAACAATTTAGATGAGGCAATCGTCGTTACGAGCCCAACGGAGTCCCTCCCAGGTGAGTTGTTCACCAGGTTGAAAAATGGTCGGCTGAATTGTTTTGCGTACCGCGCTTATAGTTGTGCTCCCATGAAAGTTTGTGGAACATGCTCGGTGTAGACGTCAACACACTTTTGCTGACTCCGCTGGAGAAGTCAATTCTTCAGTCAGATAGCAATGGCCGGCCGTAAGACTAAAAATCCCTCAAATATCAACGTCAACAATATCATCAAGCCAAGTTGTGAGGAATGGTCGGAGGATCAACGCCAGCCATTTGAGATGATCAAGAAATGACCCCAAGATAAGTTTGAGTCGCTGCAGAAGAGACAAGAAGAAGCCGATCTAGAGATGTATCTAGCGAGCTTCAAGAAAGATCGACAAGGACCAAAGACTAATCTCATTGGTCAAGTAGCCGATGTTGCCGCCTTCGTTCATCTACGTCATCGCAGCGACGTCTCGAGAAAGTCAGAAAGATTGACGCCATCGATGACTAACCTAATAATATGGAATAAGGAGAATAAAATGAAAATGTCCCCATAGTCTACAAATTTAATAAAAAATGTCAAACCAATTTCAACACTCGCGAGAGCTTATGAGGAGTCGTGATCGTCTACTTTGATTTCTTTTGGAACGCTTCGACCACCATCTTTGCCTGACATGATCAGACCGTAAAAGGACAAAAAAAAAGACATGATCGGATTCGCTCCGTAACAGAGTCTTGCCAAGGCATGTAAATATTAGGGTCTTGGCGCAAAAATTATGGATCGCCCTCAGACGCTGCTGCGACCGATAGTGATGGTGGGCAACTGGATATAAATTTCGAGAAACCAAAAAACTAAACCAGAACAAACAAAAAACTTAATCTAGGTTTTCCTACTGATATGTTAGATCATTTTAGGTTTTACACTTTCACTAATCGATTTTGATGCGGTCGTCCGATTTTTGGAGCAGGTTAACAAAAGAAAAACGAATTCTTTTTTTGGAGGTTAAAAGAAAAATTGAATATAATGAAGGCGTGGTGATTTGTAGGCTGAATTAAACTGCGGAAGGCCCAGAGCCCAATAACCCCCAGCCTGCTCCAGGACCGCATCGCAACACACAGGGGGACAGACCGTCGGAGACCGCACCGTCGCATTTCGATCTCTCCCCCGCTGGCCGCCGGCACTCATCCTCGCCGGCGCAGCCCAGAGTCACGAGATTCAACGACCCTCGTGGTCCCATCCGACCCAAGGCGGCTATAAAACCTATCTCCACCGCTGTGCCCGTGCCCTAGTCTACCGCCGCCGACGCCCCACACCCCCAAACATCGCCGCCTCCCCGTCCGCAAGCGTGGACTTCGTTTTCTCAGGTATGCGACTCCTGTCATCCCAGGATTTATCACTCAAACCCTAACTTAGTTTTAACTCCGACAAAATTCTGCTTTTGCAGGCGCACATCATCCAAATCCGCCCCAGACGGTCGATGCCCCCTTGTTGAGTCCGCCCGTCTCGGCGACAAGGAGGATGCCTGGCCTACCAATGCCTGCCAGAGACGCTGCGTACGTCCCGACCGCCACCCGCTTGACTCACTAGATGTGCTTGTGTTCTGCTAGTTGCTAATTGAGTTGTGTAGACTTAATTGGCGTGAGACGTCGGGTGCTGATCAATTTGCGTGTTCAGGGCTCTGTTATGGCAATCCAGTAGAAAATTGTATGTATGGTGTAAGAATTGTAGTTGGACGGCGGTCTCCGTCTCCGTGTCGGATGCTTCGTTGGGTAGGCACTAGGTGGTGAAGTTCTTTTGAATGTATGTGGTCAATCCAAGAATTCATGATCGCCTGATTGAATTTCGTCAGTGCTACCTTGCTTGCTTTGGGAAATTAGTAAATGGCCATCGTCTACTGACTTGTCACCGGTTGGTAATCTGTGTTGGTCAGTTGCACATGTAAACTAGTAATTGTCCAATTCTGAGTTGTGAGATTTAATGACTCCTTACTGGAAATCTATGTGGCACTGTACCTACCGTTGGTTGTGGCTGGATTTCTGGGAAGTAATTGAGCAGTTCTGTATCTATTCAGCTGCTTTGCAGAGATGCACCCGTGTATATATGGTATTATTTTAATCATAATAGTAAAATGTGTTGATATATCTTCTTCTTTTCGACGCTCATGCATTATGGTTACCCCCGGTCTGCAGAATTAGTGTGTTTAGGGCTCTGTTGTAGCAACCCAGTAGAATTTTTTACGTGCGGTGTAAGAATTGTAGTTGTATTGTGCTCTCTGTCTCCGTGTCGGATGCTTCGTTGGGTAGATAGTGAAGTTATTTTGAAAGTCACTGGCCAATCCAATAATTCATGACCGCTTAGTTGAACTTTATATGATGCTACCTTGCTTGCATTTGGAAATCTGTTAATTACTATTATCTGACATCGTCGTGGTTGGCAATCTATGTCGGTCGGTTGTGCCTGTTAAGTGTAAACTAGTAATTGGCCAATTCTGATGTGTGAGATTTAATGTCTCCTTACGGGAAATCTATGCGACACTGTACCTACCTTCGGTTTTATCTGGATTCCTGGAAAGTAACTCAGTAGTTCTGTATTTATTCAGCTGGTTTGCAGAGATGCACCCATGCATATATGGTAGATGGTTTTATTTTAATCCTAATAGTAAAACAAGTTGATGTATCTTTTTCCTTTCGACACTCGTGCTGTTATATGCAGGGATCACGGTTACCCCCGGTCAGCTGACCAGATGTGCCGTCAACAGTCTAGATCTCGATTATCTCCAGATGAGCAGCTTGCTGCTGAAGAAAGTTTTGCGTTGTACTGCAAGCCAGTTGAACTGTACAATATTATTCAACGACGAGCCATTAAAAATGTAAGTTTCGTCATAATTTGGTAGCCTAATTTTGATATTTATCACATGTGCTTATCACTCATAACCAGCACGTGTAAGTGTATGATATCAATCTCACTAATTTTGCAGCCCTCTTTTCTTCAAAGATGCCTTCATTACAAGATACATTCAAGCAGAAAAAAGAGGTACACACTACTGCAGGACCTGAGGATATCCATGATTGTTTTGATTTAAATCTAATATGTCAAAAGAAAAAAAGACTTCCATTTCAGAATAGATTTTGTTCCCCCGACAAAGCAGAGACTTCACTACTATGTATTTTTCTTATTCCGTTTGCTGTGTTGGAACAACATGCATAAGAGTGTCACAACCGGGGCGGAATCGAGTTGAATATGCTTTCAACACAGTAGCATCGAACTGTTTGAGAATATAATATGTATTTTTCATTGATCTTAATGTTTTCTTAGTCATTTGGGAACTAATTGGGTTGCGAATTTCCCTTCATAATGCCATGCCTATGTTGGCTATATAACACTTAGCGTGTGTTTGGTTGCTGGCTTTACATGGGTGAAATGGCACCATTCAGCTTTTGAGAATGTGAATTGTGTATGGTACCGTTTTCAGTGTTTGTTTGCTTCGACTGAATGGGATGCGGTTAGGGCTAGCTGCAATTAGCTTAGACAGGTTAAAATCAATTAATTTAGAGTGCTTAACAGCATTATAACTCCACAGTGGAGATACACAGGCATATTCCAGGCTGCCAGCCGACCACGAACGGGACACAGCCACGAATTCCAAGCTCCCAGGGGCATAGCGCGGTGCCGCCGGTGCCGTCAGACGGCCACGAAATGGAGCACGTCCGTGTCCCCGGAAAGGAGCGTGTCTGTGGCCTCCGAACGAACTAGGTGTTGTGGATTGAGACGGAGCCGTGCTCGTGCAACGCCGGGGCAGGGGGGAGACGTGGGGCAAAGCCACCAGCGGGGAAGATCCATAGGACGCGGCTGACGGCGACCTGCTGGTGACGGGGAACATCACCGTGGAGGCGACCGCCCGCACGAGGGGAGATCCATGGAGCACGGCCAACGGCGACCTTCCGGGGACGTGGGGCGTGACCTCGCCTGCGCTTGCTCGGTGACCTTGGCCATCCCCGTCCACTCCTCACGCCTCCGTCGGCTGGTTCCCCGTGAAGCAGAAGACGGGTGAGCAGGAGATTTGCAGGAAAGATAGATTTCGACCGATTCGGAGGACTCTTTTGGTACAGCATATTGCGCGAATATTCCTTCACATGGGCGGTTCCATTCAGATCAGTTTACAACCAAACGTATAAAAAGCTGGAACCATCCCAACCAATCCCTCTAAATTCTTGGAACCAAACACACGCTTAGCAGTTAGCACATACTCCCTCCGTTCTGAATTAATTGACTCAGATTTAGTACAACTTTTACTAAATCTGAGTCAATTAATTTAGAACGGAGGGAGTACATGAACGCAAAGTACAAGAGGAAAGTGCACTGGGAGTCACTAAACTGGGCAGTTGGAAACACTTAGGTTCACCTCCTTGCAAATCATGCATCTTTGTTTCCTTAACTTAGCAAAGCGCTCAAGTTTTTCCAATCCACGCCAGAGAGGCAGAAGAACAGCGTGCTAGAGGTGACATGGCATGACTGGTGTCTTGGAAGGGGTTTTCCTGTGTATGACACACATGAGTGAGGCATGGGGGTATCGCGGTAAAAAATGTTTAGCGCAATCATGCCACACTGTTGGGAGTACCCATTTCTAATTTGTTTTCCATTCATTCTCATTAGGTTTTGTAGCCATATGCCAGCCGGCATGGTATATTTGTTCCTGCATGGGCTGGATCACACTAATCTGGAACCACTTTGCCAAGTTAGGAGCCAACTGCCGTATTTAGAAAGTGATGTACCTTAGTGTTCGCACCTTCCTGGTGCAAACAACTATAAGTTTGTGAAAACAGCGTAAGAAACTAAGGTTTTCGAAATATTGAATTCCATCGGATTTGTATAATGCCCATAATTGGTTGTCCGCAAGGACAATATTTATTAATATCAACGAAGATCATCAAGTCTAAAAATATCATCTGATGTGTCACTAATGTGGCTCGCTTGTTATCCTCAGATTGGATCCTATTTCTAATTTATACCTCTTTGCAATAGTAGTGAACTAATTTTCTTGTACAAATTGCAACTTTCCTCTTTAAGCTATAGCATCAATGCCTTTACACATTTGTTTGGAAGGAAAGACCACTCACTATTTATACGAATAGCAGGTGTTTTTTCACAACTAAAAATGTACACGCAACTATGCAAGTAAGTGTCAGTAAATTGGTGGAGCGGTAGAACCGTGTAATGTATTCTACATTCTGTTGTAATAATTGCAATCATATTAATAATGTACCAAATTAAGCATGTAACTACTACCGGCTCGTTACATTCGATCAAGGATTTATATTCATAGATTATGAGCCTGTACAACACGGTGAGCTTCTTAGTTGTAATGTGAAATGTATATATGTTAAAAATCTTCTTACAAAGATGAGTATTAGTCTTTGCATAATTTTGTATGACACGTATGTTCAATTTTATGTACACAAATTGTGCATCGGCTAAGGCAAGCAAATAAGCAATTGTCTTAAATCTGCACCAATTCAAGATTAATACATAAGGTTATGGTTCACAAATCATGTTCTCAACTCTGAACCAGAAGTCGGAGCAACAACCCAAAAACCACTATGTTTGGTATTTACGACTTCAGCTTTTGGTTAGGCATGTTTGATCTAGAGATAGATGGCTACTGCCTCTACTACATATAATGTAGTAGTAGCTTGGCCAAACAAGGTCCAAGGAATTAAGTTCTTTCAGGTGTAATATCTGTGTTATACTAAGTTCCAATATTGGAATTCGTGTTTGTTACATCATGCAAATCTGACCAATGATTTTTCTTATGAATGCAGGATTCAGATAACTGTATCACTTGCTCGTGGTACAAATACTGAGTGGTCAGACCAGAATGTTTTCCCTCTTTATGTTTTGTTAGCTACTCCTACTACTAATATCTCGCTTGAAGGGGTAAGTCTACCTTCTTTAGTTTCATGTAACATTTTGTAATAAGTGATCTTTTATCTCATTAAAGCATCATGTTTTGCAGCATTCTCCGATATATCGATTCAGTCGGGCTTGTTTGCTTACTTCTTTTAGTGAATCAAGTAATAAGGATCACACAGAAGCTAAATTCATGATTCCCGACATCAAGAATTTAACAACCTCCCGAGCTTGCAACCTCAACATTATCCTTATCAGATGTGGTATGATGTGCATCATATATGATTATTTATGGCTTACTTCACCACCATAACATTTGATTTCTTTTAGTTTCGGAAGGGCAAGTTGGAGAAAATATTGGTGAAAGCAATTGCAATGGGGACCATGTGGAAGGCTCTGCTCTCCAAAGTAAGTTTGTGATTGTCATTTTGTGAAAAACGCTAAAAAGTTACTCCCTCCGTTCCTATATGTAGGGCGTATAGTTTTTTGAGAAAAATTCCAAAATATAGGGTTTATTGTGATTTATGGACAATTTTACCCATCCAAAAAGGATTTCCAATCTTGAACGGAGTGATTTTACGGATTGTTTTCATTTCGTGGCTATTAGGGACTCCTCTCTTTCGAATTTTTTCAGAAACAAATGAATCCACCGTATGCCAAATACCATTGTCTTAATATTCGTGCAGAAAACTATACGCCTTACATTCAGGAACGGAGGGAGTACTATAATAAGCGCAACTAGGACATTTAGAGACACTGCTTCAAATGCTATGGAGTACAACTCTACTGAGCCCTTAAATATCAACCTTGCCGAGCAAAAATGGAAGACTCCTTGAGGCCCCTTACATTTGAGAAATTGCATATAGGTGTCTATTTCTGTTGTATGATGAAATATTTTGAGCTTTAACATAGTTTGTGGATAGTACATGAACTGGTTTGAGATTATTTAGGCCATACGACCACTGGCTGGCTACATATTATGCTTATTATGTTGTGGAAGATATATTTCTCAAATGCCCAATTCTTTTCTGGAATAAGACCAATGACCAAACTATGACTATTTCCCAGTATGCTGTCTCATCTTCTTGGCCAAACCAATCCAACCTTGTAGCCACCTATCTGACAGCTAACAGCAACATACCAAGGCACCAAGCCTTCTCTTGTGGGGAAGGGTAGTATTACGGTTGTACTCTGAAACCGAATTAATATGTAACAAACATTTAATCCATGGATAAGTAGTTAACGAAGCAGAGGTGAGTCGGAACCAGTTTGTTTACTGCCTTTATGTAGCTAGGATAATCAAATATATAATGTGTCATTGAACATTGTATGATCAGTTTTTGGCAGAGAGATTTAGTTAATTTTCTCTCCTTCGAAGGGATCCTTGTTGTTGGAGCCACCACTAGGCAGTATAGCTTAGCATATCTGCCTTTTTAAAATATAAGTGTAAAGACCACTTTTTAACACGAACACGTCCGTTTTGTATTACAAGGAGAACACCAAGTGTAAAGAACACTTTGAATCTCAGAAACCAGTTAGATTTTTTATTGTTGTTGAATGCAAACTTATTATATCTATCTGATGCATTTTGACAGAGCTTGGAGGGAAATGTTTATGGGGTAAAATACCAATCAATTTACTTGGTTCGTCTTTGGAGAATTGTGTAACTTTAAATTTGGGACATACAGTGGAGTTGGCTTCTGAAGTTAGTATGAGCCCAAGCTTTTTAGAGGTATGTTAGTTGGACTTTTCATAGCATTAAGTTTTGATGTTTTCAGTGTATGCACCGCAACTTCTCTATAGTATTTAAGCACAACCCTTTGCAGCACCTGAAGCTTGTTTCAGACTAAATAAATTACCTGAGCCGCATGTATTTTGAATTTTGATGATCTACCCCATGTACTTTTAGTTTTCTAAAAGCCGGAGTGCTTGCCATTAATTTGCACATCCCACTTCAAAAGTTGGGATGGCAAATTGTCATAATAGAGGTAGAGAAATTGCGTTATTGTTAGAGAAACTGTTATAAGATGAATGTCAAAAGTTGGAATCTGTAGTTTATGAAAGTTTCAGTTATTCTGGAAATATGTTTTCCTTCAGTTGTTACTCAAATTCCAGTATCTATTTGTATTTTTAATAGAAACAAATAAAGAGAAAGACAGAAAATGCGTGTAGTGGTAACTAACTGCCAAATTTTACTTTCCACTTCAGGCTGACCTACTTGTCTTTCGTTTGTTACATGCAGCCGAAATTTCTAGAGAAGGACAGCTGCTTGACATTTTGCTCTCATAAGGTTGATGCCACGGTAAGATTATCCTTCTTCCTTTTTTTCAGACTTATCATTGGTTCCGTACTTAAGGTGGTAAGTATTGTTGATATAAGCAGCAATGCCTTATATTGCAGTACTTCTCAGTTACTTCCGTAGCTTCTCTGAAATTGTTAATATCATTGCAGGGTTCATATCAACTCCAAGTAGGCATATCTGCTCAAGAAGCTGGTGCAAGAGACATGTCTGAATCTCCATACAGTAGTTACTCATACAGTGGTGTGCCACCTTTATCATTACCACATATTATAAGGTAAGGCTACTATATATAGCACTTTATTTTAAGAGTTGTAAATCATATTTGATGGTTTCCTTAGGAAGCTTAGTTCAAAGGTATCCAGTTTTTTACTGGGTTGGGTAGGTTGCCACGACTTAGCAGTTACCGCATGTGAGCTTGCTCCACGCCAAAGATAATTTATACATGTGAGCGTGCAGGGGTGTAGCGCCATTTCAGCTTCTACATGTGATGGCATGTGCCAAATGTGGCAAAACCAACACGGATAGTTTAGGTTGTGAAGTGTCATGTTTCATAGTCGAGGGTGATAGCTGGACGTTTGCAATAGAGTTGAGTGGGATAAGCTGGAGCTCTTCATGCTTAGTTGTAATTTTGGAATTATTCGTCTAGAGTTTCTCCTGAAATATACTGGGAAGAAAGTTATGGTAATTGGTCATATGGCATCATGCTAAATGAAAGAAGCATATTGCAACCACAATAAATTCCATCCAAAATTGCACGTCACTACTGACAGCTTCGCACACGAGGTTATGCAATGGGCGCAGATGGGCACGCGGGCTCCAAGTTTGCAGTATAGATATCGTGAGGAAGTTTCAGTCTGTGTGAGGGGAGGGCGCAAAGCGAGTGAGTGCACAAACGAGAAATCAGAGGGATTAGAATCGTGCATGGCTTAAGGTAGGAGAAAAACCGGATAGACTGATAGAGGTTATGAGAGTATTGGTGTGCAACTAAAGCTGAATTTGAGGTTCCAACTAAAATAGTAAATCGTGGATGAATGGTTCAGATTGTTTGGATTTCGCAAACTTGTCCCTCTAAATTGACATAGATATATAGATGTCTGAAAGAGTAGATAAGAAATGGTGTCAGTAAATCAATTTTTTATTAATGCCTGGTGCTGGGGTTTTTGCTTCCTGGGTAGCTTCTAGCCAAAGCCTGGCTGACCTAGTGTATCTGGCGAGATCTTTTTATGACACTTTGCTTTTAATACATTTGCATTTTGATATAACCGAGTAAATAAATAAATATTTTCGTTTTCCACAGGCTAAGAGCCGGTAATGTGCTTTTCAACTTCAAATTCTACAACAATACGATGCAAAAGACTGAAGGTTGTGCTCTTACACAAACTTTTGGGCTCGTGTTTTCTTTTTCAGTTTCACTCACACTTGTTTGCATCTAGTATTGACTTGTGAAACACATTACAACTAAATATATAAGATATTTAACAGTATCAAACTATCAATACGTTAGCAATTAAATTAGTAAAATATATTCTGCTATAATCCTTTGATGGTACACATGTTATTGGAATAAAAGCTATTTCTCTTTGATGTTGGTTACCTTATTACTTGTCCAATTGAGTATGGTACCATAGCATTAGCAGTGCTAAGACCTCTTAGTTTCTTTTTTCCATTTTACAAATGTTAGTTTGTATCAACACACACTTAAGCAACCTAGTAGAGTACTTTGTGCTGTTACAATGTAGATTTGCATATGATACTGGAACTAAAGCTGGTAACCTCAGTTCGGTAATTGTTAGTATAATCTTTATATCTTAAAATGGCTTTAAAGTTCTCTCTTTACAACGTCAGCAGTCTCCTTTTGACTAAACAATGCGTTTTTCTATCATCAAGTTTTGTGTCATTAACATAAACTGAGCCAGGATATTAAATGTTACTCCCTCTGTCCCAAAGTATAAGATGTTACTACCATATAGGAGTATATTGGTTGTCGTAACATCTTATTATGGTATGGAGGGAGTATCTGAAAGTGCTTGTACATAAAACAGAAAGTACACACCTTGATATGATTTATAACATTTCAGTAGACTTAATGTAAAGTTGAAACTGAAACCTGAGGGGCTATTAATTGTTTTTAATGAAAATGTTTAGCACGGGAGACCAGAGAATCTGAATGTACTGATGTACGTACGGCTGACAGAGTGCCGATACACCTGCGTCTGTTATCCATGGTACTTAGTTGTGAATGCTGATCATCTCATAGATCCGGTTTAGATGCTTTGAGTACCAATGTTCAGTTCTGCATCTCACTGATTGACATTTGCGGGTAAAAACCTCACATAAAATCTGTTTGGTTGTGATTATTTGCTCGTTTATTTATATTTTTTAAAGAAATTAGCTTTTTAATTTTTTGTTTCTTATATTGATCTGTTCTTGCCAGTCACTGAAGATTTTGCTTGCCCTTTTTGCTTGGTAAAATGTGGAAGCTACAAGGTAAAGTTGAAAGCGAAGTACCTGTTATGTTATATTTGCTGAAATATCACTTGTTACTGCTAAATGCTTCTGGATCAAGACACATCCCTAATGTTGTGATTCTGGTGATAATAGGGTCTGGGGTGTCACTTGAACTCATCGCATGACCTATTCCACTTTGAGTTTTGGGTTGGTAAACCGCCAGAATTTCTATCACATAATCTTATTTGATTGTTGTCATGGCTTGATTGTTAATTAGTTTTAGGTTCACACAGATATCTGAAGAATGCCAGGCTGTTAATGTTAGTCTGAAGCTTGATGCCTGGAGAACTGAGGTAAACCAGTGGTACAGAACTTCCTAAGTGAGCTGATAATAATTGACAGATGTAGTTGCTGATAGATGGTTGAACCGAGTGTTCTCATTTTAGCATGTTATGACTTGATTTCTGGGAACAGATTTTTAAGGAGAGTATTAGCTGGTGAGTTTGTATGTGGGCACTGTTGGTGGGTGGGACTAGGGCTTGGGCTGGAAGCCCTAGATGCAGTTACACAATGATAGAAGGAGAGAGGTTGCAACCCATCTATCTCTAGCACTCCTGTCTGATTACCATTCATTTAGACAGGAGTACAACCAGTTTAAATTAAAAGGGTGAACCCGACTTACCGAGGGAATAACTGACCAAGGACTTCGATTAGCTGGCTGACTGAGCCAACATGACTTGGGGCTGAGTTGTGTAAGTCCGACTCTAGGACCAACACTACCTGTGGTGTATCTATTGTGTGACCCTTGCTGGCACTCCACTAACAGGTGATAGCTGATACCACACATAACAAGAATATGCAGAGGCAATGGCTGCACCCATGATGCCTCTTGTTGATAACCAATCCATGCTTTCTCTGTGCAGAATCTGCTTTGCATGCCTAGCATAGTAAATCCATTAATGGTGAATATTGATTTGAGTTGAAGCATTCTGTATAATTTTTTGGAACTAATAATCCCAATTATTTCTAGCTTGTGGCTGAGGGAGTTGATCCAAGACATCAAACATTTTCATACTGGTAAGCTCTTTTTTCTCCATTTCATGATGCTGTATTCTTTGTTTGATTATTGTAACTGTGTTGCATCAGCTCAAGGTTTAAGAAGCGAAGAAGGTTGGGAATGTTGGGAACCACAGCTACAAAAATAAGCCATGTACATCCACATATCATGGATACAGGTTCACCTAAAGATGCCCAGACAGTGTCTGAAGAAAACTTTGTGCAGAGGGAGGAAGATGGTACATTCTCATCTTATGATTTTCTTTTCCTTTTTTCTAGTCAACCTATTGCTCCGGTGCTTTCTGGAAAAACATTTTGCACGAATTTTAAAGCAAATCAATGGCTGTGATTAGGGGTGAGGATTGAGGGTGTTAATCTCACATGGTTAGTACTCCTCTTAGATCACTTCTAGATCCCATGTAAACCTAATCATAACCGTTGAAGCGCTTTAAAATTCGTGCAGGAAAACTTCCTGGAAAGCACCGGAGCACTTCTCTTTTTTTGGTCATACACTAATTCATTCATAGGGCGAAACCGGTCAAGTTTCCCGTAAACTTGCATTTATATTCAGAATGCGCCAGTTCTTTTTCGTTGTATGTACAGTTGCACACAGAATTTCAGTATTGAGAAGTTCTGCGTGATGTTTTGAATATAAAGCACTTGAACAGTTAGACCCTTACCTTAGGTAGAGATTATCCAATTGTTATTTTCTTATATCTTAACATCATTAACATGAGAAGTTATTTCCTATTAAATAAACAGATTATGGCAGAAAATGTTTAATTCTTACTCATTTCTGCTGCCTAAAATTTTCAGATATTTCCGTAGCACCTGCTTCTGCTGGTCCTGCTGACTCGTTACATGGTAGCAATCTTTCACCACCAACAGTACTACAGTTTGGGAAGACAAGGAAGCTATCTGCAGAACGAGCTGATCCCAGAAAGTAGCCCTTCTTTTTATATGCCGATATCATATTGTGCATTGTATGATTTAAAGTGTTAAACTAACTTTTTTATGCGTATGATATCTGGCAGCCGGCAACTCCTGCAGAAACGTCAGTTCTTTCACTCTCACAGGGCACAGGTGTGTAGAAAACATAATTGTTCATCATTCTCATTTTATTGTTCAATTTTTCGTACCTGTTTGTTTCATGACATATTGCAGTTTGATGCATGCATTGTTATGGTTTCATGATAGTTACATAATAATTCCTGTACAGGCTTAGCATTTTATATTTACATTTTTTTTGGGGGTGCCTGGTCTTCAGTTAGATATTTTGTACAGGGAAATAGTCAGTTCAGGCTCTAATTTAGTACATTTGAATCTGACGCTGATTTCTTGTAGAGCTCTAAAATGCTAGGATCTGTATCCTTAGAGGCTGCTAATTAGTACTGGTCTCCTAGCTCTTGAATAAAAATATATGATCTGGAAGAGCTTGCATATTATTTTATGCAAATACCAGACTATACCAGTCTTGCTAGATAATGTCCTGTTAAGTGTCAGAGTTATGAAATCGTGATTTCAGGAAGTGTTATTTTCTCTTGTCTGTTTTCTTTTGGAAGAGCTGAAACTGATCTTTACGCATCTTACTTGGTTGCGGTCAGTTATAAAGAAATGTGGCTAAGCAGATACTGTTTATCACCATGTTTACTCATGTGTCTACTATAAGCCATTAGACAAAGCTGTTCACACCTTCACTTGACATAAAAGATTTCTTCATGTTGGAAAACATTCTGCTGCTTGCCAACTTTCTTGTTCTATAATATGGTTGCGTCATTGAGCTATACACTCGAGTCTTCATTTTCTTGCAGATGCTCATCATTTGGTTATTGCAATGTTCCTACTAATGTTTTATTGTCTTGGCTTTGTTGTTAGTTTTTTTAATTATCTACAAATTTATGTCTGCAGTTGAAATTTAGCCTGACTGCATTTACTTCTCTTGTAGCCAATGGCACTGGAACAAGTTTTCTCAGATCGTGACAGCGAAGATGAAGTTGATGATGACATCGCCGACTTCGAAGATAGGCGGGTAAGATACAATAACAGTTTTGCTCAGAAACATAAGTATATTATGCTGTTGCCTGACCTGAGCTCGAGTCAGTTTGTCTAACAATTTTTCCCAGTCAGTGTCCTTCTAACAAAATGTTTCAGACATTCTCTATTATTTTTAAGTTCCTGCCTTTCCTGGGTCGCAGATGCTTGATGATTTTGTTGACGTAACAAAAGATGAGAAGCTCATTATGCATATGTGGAATTCATTTGTTCGGAAACAAAGGTCAACTTCACATTTACAATTTAAATCCCGAGTTGGAACTCTCTTTTTATCAGTTCAGTTGTAGTCAACTTTTGGATTTGGAAACTTAGAAGTACCAAAACCACAGTGCTTTTTGTGCATGTATTGTTTCAAAACGTGTTTTGGGATATGTGTTAAGCTGGAGATGTTTCCAGACATAAGGGTCTCATTGCATCTTTGTCTTGCACGGCACACATTGATGTTCATAATTTTTCACTTTCATGATTGTTGCAAGGCTGTTTTGTCATGGGGCGGAGCCGTGGAGCATGTTTCCTTCCATGTTGATCATTTTGTTTTGTTTATCTGTGTTATTGTTTTAATTCCTGCACAGCATGATAGTCCATTAATCATTCTAGTTCCATTTTATTGTGTTCTTGCGATAGCAAGAACCAAGAAGTGGCTTCAAAACAAGACATGCTCAATTCAGTTTTTTTGACTTCATTTGTATCCATCATATACAATATATCTCCTGAAGAATAGATTGCAAAATTGTTTGTTTTGATGATATTTGTGGCATCCTGCGAGATACATAAATTTTGTTTAATACCCATTGTACCCTATATGTCCAATTCTTTTACTGAAACGCTAAACTGTAAATTATCACCAAAAAAGAGATGGTCTATTTTGTTGCTATTAGAACTGATAATAATGTACTCCTTCTGTATCAAAATTTAAGATGTTTTAGTTTTCCTTAAAACACATGTATATAGACATGTTTTAGTGCATGAACCTTGCATTAAAACATGTCTAGATACATGTGGACCGAAAAAGGCTAAAACATCTCACGTTTTGATACGGAGGGGAGTACTACTCAAATTCTGGTGACCCCAGCAAAAGTACCAGTTATGTTACTGGTTTAGTTTCACTCCATCCAAATGACCCAAAATTATTACTACTTTGAGATATGCTAGTCATTTACAACTTTGTTACGACATACAGGGTGCTAGCGGATGGTCATATTCCTTGGGCCTGCGAGGCATTCTCCCGGCTTCATGGACCACAACTTGTACAGAATACTCCTCTACTATGGTGGGTTACCGAGTTATAATTCTTTTAGTATTAATTAAAATGTCCTTGTGGTTACTTCGAATGCCTATGGAGGCACCTTTTGTGCGGATCTTTTGCTATACAGTTGTTTATTGACTTGCAATTTTGTCGCTGGGTGAACAGGTGCTGGCGTTTCCTTATGATTAAACTCTGGAACCATAGCCTACTAGATGCCCGTGCCATGAATACCTGCAACACAATTCTTGAAGGCTGCCAGAAGGAAAGCTTGGATCCTAAGAAAATTTGAGTCGAGCAGAGTGGATGGTTGGATGAAGTTTTGGTTGGCCATTCCAGTTTAAACCAAGTGGATGATTGGAGTAAGCTTTAGGAGAAAAGCTTAAAGAGACGCGAAAGCTGCACATGAGGCCATTGTTTCATTGAGGACCAGTTTTCGATTCTGTTTATTGGTCGGTCCATTGAAATCTGTAATAATCCGGTTGAGATGTAATTACATGGGTTGTTGTTCATTGTATACTCTACCATAAACAAGTTCTTTGACACTGAATTGAAAGAACTTGTATTTGTATGCTGCTGACTTAAATCAGTGTTGTCCTCATTGCTACAACCAAATCAACACTAAGAAGGGTAACGCAGTGTTGTCTGTATGTAAATACTGAGTATTTGTTGGATTAACATACAACACATCTCATTTTTTTTCCCTATTCATAAACATCTCTAATGGAACAAAGCACTTCTATGTATATTATCCATGCTATCTAGGCCTCTTTGTATTACAAGAAAATTTATGGCATTGGCACCATATCATGTTTAAAACTTATGCTGCTACTTACCCACTATTTCGATGAATTGTTGGTACTACTTTTTGTGGTAAGTTTAAGGCCAGAGTAATGGCGTTTACATAAATTTCCCTTGGAAGTGTGTTCACCATTTTCGGTGCCAGTTTAGTCTTTGATAGTTAGCCGATGTCAATGCTATTACTTAAACCAGAAAATGTAAGTGTGCAACTACTTTTGCTGTACATGACACACCAACTGATAAGATCCAAAACAATCCAACATATCTGGAAGCACCTACTTTATCACTTTATTGACGTGGTATCTTCACTGGTCCCTCGTCACACCACTTTATTGACGACGTTCGTTGAGCCTAGAGAACTTATTTTAATGTGCCATTGTTGTCACCGCTTTGTTTATGCTGATAGTGAGACTAAACCAAACTTTAAATTTAGGTAACTTGTAATGACACCGAGTGCAGGTTCAAGGCCTGCACCCTTTCTTGCCATCAGAGCGATAGGAGGTGGATACCCGTTGATTCACAGTCAAAAACCGCAAGGGACTAAACTTGAAGAGGGTGGAACATTGGAGGCTTAAAAGTAACGTCTGTGAAACCTCGGCGAGCTTGGCGTTTACGCAGGTTCAGGCCACCTTAGCGGTTTAAAACCCTACTCTTGCTTGATGGATTGCTTGCACTGCTTCGTGAGGTTACAGTACAAGGTACGAGTGGTCTATGCCTAAGGATGAAGAACACAAGTCCGAACCCTTTGCTAGGTAGCCACTCTGTCCCTTTTATAGTCGTGTCGGCTCCTCTTTCCCCAATTCTCGGCGAGAAAGGGCAGCCACAAAGCAACAAAGAGGGGACGGGAGCTCTGCTCTGCTTTGGCTAAAGCCACCGTCCATGGTAGGCCGCTAAGATCCTCGGTGACGTCTTCCCCGGCGTGTAGCGCCGGTCTTGGTCTCCTTGCACCAAAGAGGTAGACTTTGGGCGCGGCCAATGGGGGGTGCGAACGGTCAGCTCCTTTAATCACCGATCACTGGAATGTCAAGCTTGGGCGTCCGCGTCTTGGCGTACAGTGCTCGCGGGCGTCACTTTGCGGTGGGCGCAAAGGCACATGGCTCCTGACAGGAAGTCACAGGTTTGAAGTGCGCTGTCCCCTCATGAGGGCAGCCTCGGGAGGGGGCGCAGACCACGTGAAGGTCTTCACGGTCCAGCCTTGTGAGAGAGGCCTCGCGAGGCTCCCCATGGCCTGGCGTGCTCTTCCGGCTGACTTGATCTGACTATCCTCTTGGGGAGAGGGCCCTCGCGAGAAGGCAGGCCTCACGAGGCGATGACACGTGGCACCAGAGGTTTGACTATACTCTTGACGATTCTGGCTGATATTGGAAATATTACCTTTGATTTTTCTATCTATTCCGATTTCAATATTGGTTATTTATTTACTTGAAAAAAAATTATGAAGAAAATAAGCCTGATAGTTAGTATCCACCTTCTAGAACTACTGGCCGTAAAGATAATACGCTTAGGTTGAACTCTAAGTGCAGAGTTTGTAGATGTGGAAGACTTGTTTTTCCCACAAGGGTGACTCGAGGGTTTATATCGAACTCTCGGGGAACTATGCCAAAAGAATTATCTTCTTATCCTTCTTTGTAAGACCTGCAAAACAAAGCAAATTATTTTGTGCCCTCAACCTCACCAAGTGGTTGCCAAGCACAAGGTGTGAGCAAACATATGAAAATAAACTAAATGCAAAACAATAAATAAATATGCAATGATATGGATGATAATTCAACGGTGCTAGAAAACAAAGTGATAATGCAATAATGGTAAATAAATATGCAAGGATGATAAATATGAGTGGTGATAGTGTTTTTGGGTTTTGTATGATGAATGCAAGCAATAAAATATTTTTGTATTTTCGGATTTTTAAATGGCTGAAAATGAAAAGTGGATATAAAGTGTTGGAAAGGTGTTTGTTATGATTAAAAATGGATCGGGGTTCATGGTTTCGCAAATACACTTTCTCTTTAATATAGTGGTAGATAATGGAACACTAGAATTGACATATTTGATTGCAACAAAGTTTTATGACAAGATATGATTATATGGGCATCACGTCCTAACATAGAGATGTTTTGGTTATTCATCTCTCTCATACTCTACTAGGATGGGAAATAAATCGAAGCACCCTAGTATTAAATCAGAGTATAGCCTTAAATTCTATGACATGAAGTTAAAATAAGAACATGCTAGATCTAGTCATGGAGAAGTGGCATGGTCACACCCAGCATCCCCGGTAGCATGGTATTTTCTTTATCCCTAGTGAGGTAACAAACTAAGGTAAAAACCCAAGTGGATCGCGAGATTTCAGTTGTCAGCTTCCCGCACTAGCCACCCCCCGTTACTCTATCTAATGCACATATTCCCCCACACAAGCTATCATACACATATAATATGCATCTACTATCATAACTGAGACAAAACTATTGCAATCTCAAACATATATTAACTCATAAAAAGATCCACCACAAGGATAATACATAGATGACCATATCCACCACAAGGATAATACATAGATGACCGTAATCATGTTCAGCAGCTCATACGGTGCTAATTAGGGAAGAACAAGAGAGTAGAGATACATAAGCTACTTCCACAAACCCATAGTCCAGGGGTGAACTACTCCTTCATCATGGAGACGGTGGAGAAGTCGTTTGGAGAAGATGGAGACCACGCCGGCAGCGCCCCGCCGGAGCTTTCCCCCCTCCAATCTGCAGCTCCAGGTATCTGTTTTGTGGTTTTGTGTTTCTGCGGCGCTCTCTTCTGAAAGCCGTCGGGGGACTATTTTAATAGTTGTTTTTTAGGTCAAGGGTGAAGCACGGAGACGAAGATCGACGACATCGGAGGCTCGAGGGGGAGATAGGGTGCCACACGCGGCCAGATTCTCTAGCCGCGTGGGCCCACCTATTTTCCTCCTCGGGTTTCCACTTTAGCGCTTCCTTGGCTCGTACTCTTTCTTCCTTCCAAAAACTGATCCCGTGAAATATTAGGTCATTTGGACGTCGTTTGAGTCCCTGAAACATCAAAATATAAAAAAATAGGGTTTTCTGCCAGTGCAGGGTTAATTCCAGAAAAATAGAGAAACTGTGAAATATTACCAAAATCAATATAAAACAATGATATAACCTTTATACGATGCAAATATGATTGAAATATCATGTAATATAATGCAAAGTTCATGTATATATTTTACATACATCAAGAACCTAACGCCACGGACCCACCTTCTAGAACCTGACAGCTCAGACCTACCTTCTAGAACCTGACAGCAGGGACCCACCACCCTGGCTTTTGAAAAAAGCCGAATTGTTGGGCTCGGCCCATTTAGCCTCCGAAAATAGACAGGAAAAATATAATACATGGATTAAAATATTGGGCCAGCCCATATAAACAGCTGAAACGGATCGGTTGATTGTAATCTACGACCATTTTTATTTGGTTTCCACATCAGCTTTGCCACGTTGGATCTGACGTGGCCCGGCCAGATTGGCCGTGACCAAAAACTTAGTCATAAAGTCTATGACCTTCCAAATTGGTCATAATCTTATGAACAATTCACAGAAAAGGTCACTTGGTTCATTACTGACGCTCGTAACCTAACAAAATTGTTTTGGTCATAAAAGGTCACAGATGAAAATACATGACCATTCAGTGACCAATATTGAAGGTCACAACATAGCATATTTCTTGTAGTGTCTGACGAGTAGGGAGCATGCGCTGGGAGACCATTATTCCTACTAGCACCATCAGCATCCGCCCCACCATGATGTCGACAAGGTAAAATCGAGAACCTAGAAAAACCTAGGACTAAACACACGCACAAACGAGAACCAGGGCTCCCCTCCCCCTCGGGACTCTAGGACACAAATCGGAGGGGAAGGGGAGTGGTGGAAAACCGGAGAGATTTTTGGACTGGGAAGAATAACAGCCGCCTCTCATACTTGGGAGAGAGACGAATTGTCACGTATCAGAAGAGAAACTGACTTACTATAGGAGTGTTGGTTTACTTGAGAGTGAGGATGACTCAAGTTATGTTTTTTTGCAACACGGCTAGTCCCACATGCAAACACTGTCACAGCTCCCAAACAAACCACTTATTTCTAGAGCAATTACAAGAGTGTTCTAATGACGCAAAAACCAAATTAGACAACAGGAAACTAGGCACATACAACCCAATTGTGAAGCACCGACCAAAACCCTGCCCTCTCTTCCGCTCCACGTTGCTCCGCTTGCTCTACAGTCCCGATCGGTGGCCTCCGCTTCGTTAAACGAAGGCCGCCACTACTGCAAATGGTGTTCGCCATCAAGGTCCTTGCTGTTGTAACCGAATTCTCCTGGGATCGGTGGAGATGAAATTACTCAGAGTCCAACGGGTAGGGAGGGGGAACAGAGCCTCGGCGGGCGTGCTGCTAGAGCGTTTTTTTGTATCGTTTCTCAAATAACTTTAGCCCTTCCCTATGCGCGTGTGAGCCTCGTGATGAAAGGACACATGGATTAAGGTAGCGTCTCCACGTAACCGAGTAATCATTTGCGAGATGAGTTCTTTTTATATGAGTACCAAGAAGGAAGTTCTTTTCTACATAAAATAATTCCAAGGACAACGATTTAGGCCGCGGGTATGGCCTATCGGAAGAGACTCGGTAGTATGCAACTATGCAAGTGTTACATGGTTTCGATAAGAAAACAAGGACTACACGAAACGGATGTTGGAGAAACTAAAACTAAACATGAAGATATAATTAGAAGGTGTGAATAAGACACAACTTCTTTTGAATATAGGATGTTGTGTAATAAGGCAGAGATCCGACACGAGGACAAGGGGTAAAACTATTTGGCCATGTGTAATACCGATGAGAGTTGGTTTGGTCAAAGTTACATGTTGGAGTATCATCATGTAATGATTTGTTTGTGCCAATTACAAGAGTGTTTCTTTCACTTATGAGTGAGGGATAATTCATTTATTTATGATGTTTTGCAACGGTGTTGGTCCCACATGTAGATAGTGAAGTACTAGAAGGGTTTGGCGCGCTTTGCCGCGCCCGTTTGTGTAAAAGACATTGTTTGTTCTTTTAAATTTGGGTGGTTGCATAACACAGAGCGATGCCTAAGCAATTAGTTACAACCATCGATCATACTTCATATCGTATAAAACTGGAGCAAACTCGCCATGCTAGAAATATATGACAACTATTTTTGGTTTTTCAAGATTTACTAATTTCGGGATTTAGTGTCGATGTGATGTATCCAACTCTGTTGCAAAACTATGGACATAGAATTCAGAACCTTCAAAGTGGCCCTGATCAGCAATAGACCTGAGTAGTTAATATAGGGCTGTGAAATCACACTGTCCAGCTGATCTATGGAGCGAGAAGTGAACAAAAAGGACACAATAATAATCGATTTCATCCGAGATAGATCTCTCTATTCTTCCAATATACAAATCCTCTATGCTTGGTTATGTTGGGAGCATAGAGGAAAAGTTACTTTAGTACCTGGTTAATTTCATCAATGATAGATCGATATATTACAATATATAAATCGAAAATCAAAGTTACAACTTTTAGATATATCTCAACCAGAAACTCTACCCTATTCACCTAATCTTGCATGTAACCTAACAGGACTATCGACAATCTATGAAATTAGTTTTTTCCATGTGAAATATGACCGTGAAACAAGCGTGTGGATTAAAATAACTTTTCAACTCTTCCACAAACTGGACCTGTGTAATTAGTCAATTCATGTTATTGGTCCTTGCAATGCAGTACGTACCACATAATCTTGCCATCTCTAAGACATGATTGATCATGCCTGCTGAATGCACACCATTCCATTTCACGAACAAAATCTTCATGAACCTGAGGTGCGTCCACAGATTATCCTCCAACTTTAGACTATATCTCTGGAATCACAAGACAAGGTGTTGCTCTCACAGGTATTCCATCGACAACCTGACGAACAAATAAAAACAATTTTCAGACTGAGAAACTGTTCTAAACATGAAAAACATGCATAGCCAATCTAGCACAAAGTTTTGCATTATTGTTTCCTTCCATAATGTGGTACTGGGAATCTAATGATCATTGACCAATCACCATGTATATTGTTGTACAACAACATTGTGGAGCCTAACATGTAGCATTGGGCATGCAGACAACCATCGTATAGGCGGCAACGCTCGAGATACAGGCAAAAGTGACCATGGGCTTCACTTCAAGAGTGATTCCTCATCTTTTTACACGAATCAAACTGGATCTTCGAATCCCACAATTCATCCTTTTGCTCTGCATGAACCATTAGCAAAGTTCAATTTGCTGGTTAGCTGCACTCTATTAACTTTATTTCCACGGTTAGCTGGTACTTCAGTTCAGAATAAAATGTTAGCATGCGTTTACAGAAAAACTATACACATTATCAAGGAACGGAGGGAATATAATAGAGTGGCTACGGATCAGAAGTATGTAACAACTTTTACTCATGCTACAGGGGAGAGAGTCTTACATAATTACCATTTTCAGCGATTGCTGCAACTGGAAACACGCACACATAATTCAGATAAAAATACAATATCGGCATTATCCAAATGTGCATTTAAAAGAATGCAATATTAACATGTAAGTTCCCTATTAAGTTAGGAAATCGCACATTTATAAGTACATCAAGGATGCATAGTTATTGTTTACTATAACTCAGTAATACTAACTCATTGATCTCAAGGTAAGTTCAGATAGCTTGATCTTCTTATGAGACATGACCCACATTACATGTCATATTTGTCTCCATGCATTGATTAAACCCTCTATGCAATTGAACCACATACGTAAAGTCTGAAGACTTCCAAGCTACAGTACTCTATCTACCAGCACAGCAGTGGCGGCGCCAGGATCTTATGGCCGGGCAGAGATCTTCTTTAATTTAAGAAGAAGCCACCGTAAAGAAGAGGAAACAAGGCGGGGACACTGACTCCCATTATTTTATCCAGGCCTGCTTTGGCTAAATCGACGGAGGCTTAGCTTATTATGTTTCGGGCGTTTAGCTAGCTTAGAGAATTAATAAAGAAATCTATCTCTAAAGGGGGAGCGGTACGACTATTTTAGGTCAGAGGAAGGTTGAAGAGAGAATAGCTAAAATAGCCAGTCGGGTAGGCAAGTGCGGGTGGCTGTGGTCAAAGTGAATATGTCTTGTTTCGGTTAGCGGTTTCGGCTCTCCGGCACCGAAGTAAACTCTTTCTATTGCGGGGCCTATGGAGTTTGGGGATGAGTGCTAGCACTTTACTGTGCAACATTCCTGTTTCTTTCATTCCCCTTACTAGATCAAAGAGGGCATATGTGGGGTTTGAAGATGCCTGGACCTTACCACCTTATTCTAATAGCCCGCATCAATGCCGATTTATTTGTCGCAGGTCCCAAACAAATCTCATTCTTCCACGCCAATTAAAAGGAAGTTCTGATCATGTAGGAACCAAAGAACACCGAGGAAAGCAGGTGCAGGGGTGATCACAATGTCATACCACCCAACGGCGTAGCACCGGACAAAACCCTAGCAAACTTGACGAGTCCACGCTACTCAGTTTGCTCCACAGACCTGACCAGTGGCCTCTGGCTCCACACACTGTTGCCAATGGTTCTCGCCATCGGGCTCCCTGTTGTTGGAACGGAGATCTCCTAGGAGTGGCTGGAGATAAAATGACTCGGACTTTGACGAGGCAGGTTGGAATTTGGGGGTTTCATAGAGGATACAATACTAAGCGGTGTAATTAATCCAGTGAAAAAATGGTACTCCTATAAGCACTTGTACTAGTTGATGTTTTCTTGAATCGCCTTACCTAGGATAATAATGGATAGATATATTTCTTACTCGAAGAATTCACATATTCAAGTCGTCTTACATAATAATTCCCAAAAAAAGACATCTTACATAATCAACGCTTAGAAGGGTAGCCCATGCTCGTTTGTGGATTTATGTATGTTAGGTCAGTGTAGATACATCCATATTTTTAACAACCATGATGGTTTTTTTTATAAAAAAAAAGACCACCGATCTATTAATCATCCACATCAGTATAAGAAGGCCCAAAAAGTAATAAAAATTACAAATAGGTCATTCGACCACCTAGCGACGACTATGAACACTGGAGCGAGCCGAAGGCGCGCCACTGTCCTTGCCCCTCCATTATTGGAGTCAGAAAAAACTTGTCGTGGGCCGAAAGTGAACACTGGAGCGAGCCGAAAGTCGTCGTGCTAAGACCCCAAAGAGCCAGCGCACCAGAGTAGCAACCATCGTCAAAGATGAGCACTGACCTGGAACCACACAGACGAACACGAAAACGGACAGGATCCCAGAAGATCCGCCGAACACACGACTCCACGCGCCCTCTGTTGGCGCTAGATGCACCATCGGAGCGCGGATAGGGTGGGGAGTACCTTATTCTGACATCGGGATGTAGTTGTCGCTTCACCACTCGAATGAAGACACAAAAACAACTAAAAACAGTAAACAGAGGACCGGCAGCGTCGCCGGCAACCGCTCCAAGGCCTAGGAGGTCATCGAAGAAGCAGAAGACCGGCAGTGTCACCGGCAGCCGGGAGGAAACCCTAATCGTTCTTGTGCACTGATCACCTCTGCCGTGCTCTCCTAGCCTACCGGTTTTATGTTGAAAAAATAGCAAGAGATATATCAACTTAACCATGATGTTTGCATGTATGAATAGATTATTACTTATATTTATAATTTGTTTTATGCGCCACCTAGTTTGTTTGTGAGAGATCAATAAAGTAAACAAATGAATCTCATATAAAATTTTCCATAGAAACTTCTTTTACAATTGACGCATCCCTTTTTGTGACCAACCACCTAGTGGTGCCCTTGAGTTGATAGGACACATGTGTTCCATCTCCGGGGAGGATAATAAGTTTTGCTATCATTCAGAGAATGTATTTCATGTAAGATCCAAAGCGAGAAAAAGTGAACTTCATTGCAAATCATACCCGTTTCTAAGTTGCATCAACTATTTGAAACTATTATATTGCACCATCAAGTAGAAGATGTATACATCAACTACAGCCTAGACTCCTTATACATAAACACTAAATCAACACACAATAATTGGGTTTGGGAAAGTTTAACCACCAAACCTCTAATGATCATGATCAGTCATCGTCTGACAAGCCAGAGGCACCGGGAGCCACAGAATCGACACAGTGAGACGGTGTTCTAATAGCATGAGATTTTCAAGATAGGTAGCCTCCCCCAGACATGTTGCCTGGCCCCTGCGGCGTGATCTTTCCTTGCATCATCTGCACCGCCCGACCATGCCCCTGCATGAATTGCTGCTGCCCCATCCCTGTGCCCACCATCTGTGGCTGCTGCTGGAGTTGCTGAGGCTGCTGCTGGAGTTGTTGAGGTTGCTGCTGCTGTTGCATTTGCTGCATTTGTTGTTGTTGCTGCTGCTGGAGTTGTTGAGGCTGCTGCTGCTGCTGTTGGAGTTGCTGCATTTGTTGCTGTTGCTGCAGTTGTTGCTGTTGTTGAATTTGATGCTGCTGCAGCTGTTGTTGCTGCTGCTGTTGCTGCTGTTGCATTTGCTGCATCTGTTGCTGTTGCATTTGTTGCATCTGTTGCTGCTGAAGTTGTTGGCCTTGTGGCTGCATTTGCATGTGCTGCTGCTGTAGTTGCTGCTGTTGTAGTTGTTGTAGCTGCTGCTGCTGCTGCTGTAGCGTTGGTTGCTGTTGCTGCATCGGTGGCTGCTGAGTTGAGACCTGTGGTTTGAATACCACCATATCCTGTGGGGGAAAAAATTGTGTTGATGAAAACAGAGAGACAAATAGTGCTAATCTTTCAATTAGTTGTCAACATACCCCTGGAAACAGCATTCCAATGAGGCGCCCAGCTTTGTCAGACACTGACAGCAGTAAAGTTTGTGAAGGTAGTTGAATCACCGCACACTGAAATAAAAAACCACTCTGAAGATTAAAATACGTAATATGAAATGACAAAATGCAGTTAAAAATAGATCGTAAAATATTCTAATAAACTATAACATGCAGTGAGTCGCTGACCAGTTTCTTCTCTTGTAATTGTCCAAGGAACCCATGCTGGTTTAATGTCCGGAATACTAGAAAGTCTGCCTTGCCAACATACTGCCTGTAGAATTACATGATCAAACAACAAAAACTTAGCAGGAAATATATTAGGAACATCACACTACCAGATATAATGTGGTCTGCGGCGGTTTTAACAGGGAAAAGAATGGGCTAGTTGAACGACAAACTTGTTGTTCATATGCTCCTGGGCTATAAGGCGCACAATCTGCATTGTTTCTGGCCAGTCTGCTGCAAGTCTGCATACAGAAAGTACAGCTTCAGTTTCTCTAGGTAGAATGACAGTATAATCTGCAGACTGTATAAAACACATCTTCAGGAGAAAAATCAGAACAGGTTTTTTTCTTATATTGGTACGAATTATCTTACCACACTTTATGTGTGGTGAAAAATAGATTATAACTGGGTCAATGTAATCAGCTTTTAAAATTGGCCAACAAAGATGGGTGAGAGAATTACAAGTTTCTTATCAAGCATTATAACATTAGGGGAATATTGACATGTTTGCTACTGACATTGTGCTTGAACAACAGCCAATCGATTGACTCAGGAAATTCAGGCGTTCATGAATATATCTGGCAACTGTACACTAGTACAGGTGCTGCAAAAGGAAATAAACACGACATACCAACCTAGAACGATTGGTATTTAGTTGGTTTGCAACTAAGCCTTAGTATCCCATAATCCTATAGCTGCTCTAAGACGCGTGTGGACAAGTTCCCAGAGAGCAAAAATGTATTACAGGTAGAATGGTAATACAGTGAGAATAACTTCATAAGGAGGGTGGCTGTTCCATCCATGGTATGTACTATAAAATTAACTATTTCTGCTAAAATCTGTTACTTTTCAAGACGACGACGACAGCTAGCTATAAAATCTCAATCATCACAAGAATATAAACTATAGCGAATATTTAAATACTTACGTGTCAGAAGCTGTCCCACTCCTGTAACCCTGCAAGACACATGCTAAGGTGAGAAATGTAACAATATCAAAATGGTTTGCACAGATAAATATGGTATAATATAAACAGTTAGAAGAAGAGCAAATTTACATATAAAATCCAATACTATAACAATATGTTTCAGATTTAAGGTGTACATTAAAAAAATGAAAATTCTTGGAAAGCATCTTCGTATGCCTTGGGACACTTAGGCCTCAACTGAAGCCTGGCTGGTACAACCAAGCTATTCTTCAGGGAAATAGTGCTGACGGGCTCTTGGTTCATTTGGAATTTTGTATTCAGAGAAACAATTTCATATTTTGAATATATTCATCAAAATAAGCATAGACGGAAGTCAAACCCTGGTGGGTAGGTTAACGCTCATCCCTCACCACCAATTAAGCATTTAAGTGACATTCAGTTCTTAGCATAGATGGAACAGAGTCTCGCTTTTGGATTTGAACTGATTGAAAGTTACAATCTCTCCTAAGATGTCAGGGATTTTATGTAGATTGTTGAACATTACATAGCATGTCCACTATAATTTACTTTAATAGCTTCATATGGTGTAGATTCTATGAATCCTTTGTTTGTATCTTTTTAAACTTTGGATCTTATGGATCAATAGCCTATATCTTGACTAGTAATACACAGTTTCCACAATGGAGCTCTCCACTGCTGTTTACATCAAAAAACAAATTTTGGTTTCACTCCAAGCATTGAGTTTCCGACAGACTTACACATAGAGCACACTCTAAATAGCTATCATAAATGATCAAATTACATGCGCTTTACTGCCATTGCATGCAATCAGTGGGCGGGCCGACAGTGTCAGGAATAGGGAACTCTCGAGAGGTATTACTGTCATGAATGATCAAATTACAGATGCACTAATGAACCACTAAATGTAATCAGCAGGCAGTCCAAACAGAAAACAAGGTGGAAAACGACATGACCCCATTTGGATGGGGCGGATTGTTAACTGACTTTTCCATCAAAAAACACAGCAGATCAACATAGAGGACACAATTGTAACTGCCTCAGAAAGAGGGTCAGTTTAGCAAATAAAAACTTACTTCAAGTTTACAAATAAATACAGGTTGTCCTTGCCTTTGCCCAGACAAAGTTCCCTGAAATATAAATAGAAAGAGATCATGTACTGTACCACCGGTCAAGCACACCAGACACAACATGAAGATGAATAGAAGTTAACAACACGAACTAAACCTGACATGGTGCTACTAAAAGTGCTATCATGAAATAGAGTTTAAATAAACACATGAGATATTTTTGAGCTCTTCTAAAATACAGTACTTGCCCCTCTAGATTTGAAGAAGAAAACAACCCGTCACCAAGGATAATTTCAGCGAAAAAGAAAGGGAGGTACCCCATGTTACTAGGTCATATACAAAAAGGACGTCTTCAATGACTCGATATATTTTCCAGATTTGATGCCAGTGTGTATAGTACACAAATTTACGGGATTAAAGCGGTGCGTATTTTAATTTCACATGTAACACTCTTGATTCAAGAATTGATACTTAAAGTATACCAGGAAAGGTAAATAACTAAATATACTCGCAGAGATTCGCTCCCATTCCAGTTTAGAGATCAGGAAATAAGGACCCAAACACCATAGAACTACTCCCTCCGTCCCAAAATAAGTGTCTCAAGTTTGTCAAAAAGAAGATGTATCTAGACAATGTCTAGATACATCTTCTTTTTGACAAACTTGAGACACTTATTTTGGGACGGAGGGAGTACATGAATAAAGGATCATGAAATTCAGAAGGTACATGTGCATCACATGACCCCCATGGATGGAAAGTTCATGTCCAATGAAAACTATAATCGATTAAAATGAAAACAACAATATTAGCTTTTTACTTTAAATATAACTTAACAATCTCAATACATGGAGGGAGATGGAAGAGCATGATGGTCTGGTCTTGGTTGTGAATCATAGCAGACTTTTTGGAAGACAAGTGTTCCAGTTTCATTTCGCAAAGAACAATCATTGCAGTAGAAAATATTCAAAAATGATCACTTGCGAGTGGCATATCTCAAAATTGGTCACTTGGAATATAGCTAAACTTCCCTAGAGTATGACCCCATGTGATGTGGAGATTATCTGTCTAGTTCTCTGCGCATAATTCTGATTCATATAACATAAATGTTTACTTTTTGCTAAAGTAACTTCAAGGCACATTCCATAACAGCGCTACAAGCTGCCAGTTCCTCACTAATCGTTTACCAATATTTAAAACATTACATTTGCAACCCAATGCAAAGCTACTATTATAAGGAGTATGAAACACAAGCTGGAATCTGTACCTCCCAAATTTTGACATACTTGGACGGTTGCTGCCCATTAGGATGCTGCGGCATGGGCATATTCATAGTAGAGCTATTGTTCACACTAAGAGAATTTACTCCTGCTTGTTGGGTCATCCCTGGTGTTGGCATCATTGCAGGCGTAGTAGACATACTGCTTACCATGTTTTGGTTCGTACCCATTCCACTTTGTCCTGACTGTGCACCATGTGAACCAGTCATTAGACCACCTTGTGCCATAGGAGGCACTGGTTGTGCCATGGCCATGTTGTTTTGCATGTTAGCCAAAGAAGATGATACAGGAACATTTGAGTTGCCAGACACAGTAGAAGTGTTGGATCCAAAAGAACCGGGACCTGTGTTTTGTACCAATTGTTGAGCACCAATTGGTTGTACTGTTCCAGACATAGAAGATATGACAGGGGGAGTTGACGTCATGCCACTAGATATCATGTTTGACATGTGCACTTGTATAGGCGTTGCCCCCATGTTAGGTCCCATGGGGGCAACTCCTGGTAAGGAATGCCGATGCTGTGAAATAGTGTTTAAGATGCTGCCATTTGCTGGGTTACCAGGCCGAACTTGTTGCTGGATAGGGTTAATTAAAGGCTTATGCTCTTGCAGAAGTTCATTTGCAACATTTGTTTCTTGTGAAATAATCGATGGTGAGGAACTTTGCATTGCTGTTACCCCTTGTGAAGTAGCATTTGAAATAGGTGTCATATGCGAGAATGCAGGTGCAGAAACCATTGCTGGTATTGTTGTTGGTTCCTGAAGATGCAAATAGTTAACGTACAGTTACAATCAGATGGAAGATACACAAAATACTAGCATTTTTTTAAGCCTACCAGTTTAACATTTGCAGTCGGTTGGCGGCCCATCAGCGATCCATTCACTGGAGATATTATAAATATTAGCCATCAAGATTTCACGGGGCAATAATGACAGGATATGAGCAGAAGCAAAGAACACAATGCAATATTGCGTTGAGGCCATAGTTATCATAGCTGGAGCTTGTAAGCAAAATCCGAAATATATGGAAAGACCGCGTACATATACAGCAGTAAGTGTTTATTAATGTACTTTTTTTATTGTGTATCCCAACTCAAAGGGTAATGTCCAGAGTGCATTTTACTCTAGCCTAAAGTTATTTTTTACCAAATTGCAGCTTTGTTGAACCAACTTCATACGAACAAAGGACAAACACCTACACCTATTTTTTAAAAGCTTTCTCTATGCCCCTCCTATGCAGACAGAATAGCACAAATCACAAGGTTTTGTCCAAATAAGGGTCACAACCAAAGGCTAAAAAATCTCACAATGAATCTAAGTATACTTAGCAGTTGTTCAACCTGAGGAATTGGCATTCAAAGTTGGTCCTGGCATAGTAGCTGCAGGTGTAATGTCCATTTTTGTAATGGTGTGGTTTGGGACCAGGTTTCCTGGTAAAGAATGGCTTAGAGCAGTTCGTGCCTCCATGAAACTCTCAGACAACAAAACAAGGAAATGAGGATTTTTTGCATGATCAACCGATGGATCAGAAGCTTGAGGATTCCTCTTTCCCTGAAATATATATGAACAGCATAAGTAATACTAAGAAAGTGCTCATCGATTTGCATGAGGTCAGCTTAAGTTAGTGGTACCTAAAATGATTAAAGTGGAGAAATATGGAGATCATGAAACAGCATTGTCTGAAATTTCATCTGGTCTGCTAAATAATTTAATGCAGTTGACGTGGGTAGATTTTTTTATTTTTGTAATCCACAGCAAAGATTATGTGAAACAACAGTTGAAGCTTCAAAAACATTTATTTTATAAACTATGACTAAAAAAGAGGAAGTTTCAGACCACACAATTACAAGAACATCTATAGTGGACTGGCGCAAGCTATTGGAAGAGCTACTGTGGAAAGCACAACTTCACATGATCATGTTTATTTAAGTTTTTTTTTGGGTCAAGAAAAAATTAAGAAGCAAGTATAATACTATCAACTAGAATAGTGAATCAACTAAGGTATCACAGAATGGAAATAAAATAAGAGTGGAAGCTTCGAACAATTTATTAAAGATTGACAAAACAACAAATGATGATTACCGCATTGTATAGTGCCTTCAGAGTTGGAAGCTGTTTAGGAGATACCACCGACAACGATACAGAGCACTGCAATCATAATATTAATTAGATCCAACCAAGTACTTCTTAGCACTCCATCAAATACAGGTAACCAGTATGCAAGCTAGTAGTATTTATTCAGCACCTGAGCAAATGAGACCGCAACAGCCTCAGCATCAGCAAGACAGGATTCCTTTGTTGCTTCATTGTTCTTTTTGTGATCATTACTTTGAACAGAAGGACGGAAAACAGGTGTAGGCAGCGGGTAAGGATTACTCGCAGCAACAAGTATGCAGTGCTTTTGTATTTCATGGTTCTGATTATTCTGGCTGTTACTAGGACTGCCTTGGAGTATCTATTTAAATAAATAAAAAGAAAGAAATAAGCGTGATGGTAATAAATATGGTAACAGCAACTTAACAAAAATAGAATAGAGAAGTGATAGTTAACATAGTATATCCCGACAAGAATTTACATGGATGTTTCATAGATGAAGGTTTGAAGAAAAACATAGTTAGATGCCATCGGATTGTAAAAAATGGAGAACGCCACTGCAAGGAAATTGAAAAATACTAACAAGGGTACAAACATAGAAATTAAACTGAACCTCTGATCTTCTGATTTCACTAGATCCTATCTGGGTAACAGTCCAGTTTCCTAAACAAGTTTTACCTTACAAAAGAGTAATTACTACTCTGCCTATTACGGGGATTTTATTGCGGGGAAACCATAATCATTGTGGGGATTTCGGTCAAATACTTGAGTGTGTTCCCTCTCAAACCATGGCTTTATGCATAAAATAGAAGAGAATCTGGCCCATATTCAAAAGAATTACAGTAAAAGGATACAGATTCACTTATTGGAAAATATAACAAAGTAATGACAGTAACGGCAGCTGTATCCTCAGCTACAAAATAGAAGCTCCGTCTAGCTTGTCCAATGCTTACGCCCTAGCATGGAGAAAAACAAGTGCATACTATACACAAAATGCAACTGTATCCTCAGCTACAACGAGAGCCTAGAAGCATGTATTATTTGTCAAACTAAAGCATCTTTAGTTATAGAAAAACTTTGTTTACCAATTGGCAGGAGATGTACTACAAAAATGGGCTCAATGAAGTTGTAGGTGAAATAAATTAACAGTTTTGTGCACTTTCATTATAATTATCTGTCAAAGTAGTAAATTATGCAGACTAGACTATGCGAACAATAACAATAAAGCAACGCTAGAGAAAGTTACTGTCTGCGAAGAGATTGTGAAACATGTTAAACACGTCAATACCATAAGTGCTTCAGAAAGACCTTCGCAAATGGCCGATTCACTGAAGCCTCCACCGCTAAATGATATTCCTGATAACCATGAAAGAAAAGCATCCATATCTTTGGTCCAACCACTGCGTTGCACAACGAAAGCTGCATCGCAACAGGAGCACATTTCCATAAATTACCTATTTGATACAGAACTAAACACGAAACTCGCGATGAATCATATTTACAATAAATGATAAGGGCATAGAGGATTAGGGGATGACAAAAATTGTACCGCTGTAAGGTCCGTGTGTATGGAAGACAACCAATGCGAGCTGAGGCGGTACCGCCGCAAGCTTCTGCGGGGATCAGGAATTAAGTTACAGTTTGACATGATTCGAGAAATGATATGGATCAATCAAGAACTCGGATCACAAAAGGTTAATTAATCAGGAGGGGAGTTACTTACCTGTTCAGTTGAACAAAAACTCCTGCAAAATTTCAAAATCATTCATGAATTAGTGATGCTAGAATGTTTTCCTTCAAACACAATTAAAATAGGATAAACTCTGAAAGCGCGGGAGGCTACGCCTGGTTCTCCTCATAGACAGACACCCGATCTCTTAAATCGGTGGTAAAAAAAAACTCCATCTCAGCGGTTCAAAAGGAAAACCCCACGTCTACTTCGCAGTTTGCACACAAAAAACCTAATCGGGTCGAGTTCCCCACCAGCTAGTTCAACCCCCACAGACACTCGAAAATTCCCCGGGGGAACCCTAAAATACTGTGAGTGGTGGGAGGGCGTCGTACCGCACGATCTTCTCGATGTACTCGGCCGCAATGGCGGACCAGTACGGCCCGAGCGCCGCCGTCCCCTCCACGACCACCACCAGCTGCCTCTCCGAAGCGGCCATCACCTCCACCATCGCCCGCCGCTCCTCCACGAATCCCTCGCGAATCCGCTCGAATTTCTCCTCCCCCTTGTGCGAGGGTTTTCTGTTGGTGTGCGGAGAAAGAGAGGGCGACGGACAGAGCAGACACGGTCAACAAAGCAAACGGGTTTGTCATTTTTATATAACCCGTTTCTTCATTGCGCCGAAAGAGGCGCCGCCGTATCAGAGGGGCATGGAAATTATTTCGCAATTTCGTCAAGTAACTTTTCTCACAAATTAGATGAACATGTTTTTTTAATTCAAAATCGTCTATTTTTTTGGGTTTTCGGTCCCCTAAGGTTGTTTGTACTACCAGATGCGATGAACAATGTATCTATGTTTGATTTTTTTTTGTTTAATGTGCATCATGTGGCTTTCCCTAAAAAAATAAGCTTTCTCGAGAGATTCCTGCAGTATATTGATGTTGTTTTAATTTTGTAGAATGTATGTTATTCTTTTCTGGAATGATTTGTGCATGTTATTGCACGGTGTCATAAATTTGCAGCTTATTTATTATGGTGATTATTACGTACTGGGTTAGATCTGACGACCAAAAATCATGCCGACAAAGTTGACACCATGTGCCTTGTTGTCGACGAGGTGGCCGTGAGCCCCCATCAGAGCCTCCCAGTGATGTCAATAGAGTCCATGACAGTATTGTACATGTCAAGGCGCATATTTGTGGGTTTGATATCTCTGATGGCATGGACTACCTCCTTGACAGCTTGGGGACTCGTGAAGATCTAGATCTCGTCCTCACTGAGGGCTCCCCCTCTTCCTCGTCCCTCTATGTTTGTGTATGTGGGTGTGGCCATCAACCTTCTTGTCCGGAGGACCATCGAGGATGAGGGTGTAGGGTTCCTGCGTCTCGGCATCCTCCAGTAGGGGCATGCCGAGTGGAGCACCTAAGCTCATGGCAAAATTTCCGGTGGCCAAACCGTACGGAAAGATCATTTGCATATGTGCGTAGTTGAGAATTGTCTTATTGAAAAACTCCACGTCTTTTGGGTGATCCTAGGGTTGGAAGAATAGTTCTTAGAAAGGATTGATAGTGATGGATCAGAGAAAAGTGGAAGGACAATGTGCTAACCTAACTATGATGTGCCCTTGATAGTGCGCATTCTGAAGGATGATCATGTCAGTATGCTCACACCATTGTGCATCGCTCAAGTCCCGGAGCTTGTTAGTGGGATCACCATGGGTGGTCATAACCTCATAGGACTCGGGAAAGGTTCCACCAAGGTGTTATGGGGCCTAGCAGGCCAAGTCGCCAGGGCCTACTGGCTACTCCCCTGAGTCGACCCTTAGACGCTAGACGAGACTTTTTTGAGAAGCACGGTACAGACACAAACGCTCACAAACACGCACGTACAGACACCCCTATGAACGCACGCACGTAAACCCTACTCCTATGAGCACCTTCGAGAGTCTGGTCCGGCAAATCTTAAAGTTGATGAAGTCACCACGGGCGCCTCGCGGTTGACGGACACGTCACCTATCACTGAAAGCATATCACCGGTTAAATCCTGAAATAATCCAGGAAAATGCGAGCACTCATGCCAAATCTAGTACTTAAACAAACCTGGGTGGGATAGTTTCACCACAAGGAACCAAACCAGTTGAGCTAGGCTCACTTCAAAATAGAGGACAAGACAGTATGGGTGCGAGTAGTCTCAAGGCCCCAAGTCAAGGTGCGACGCTCAACATAGTGTGGAGTACCCGGCAACCGTAACGACAAGACATAAAGGAGACGACCATCCCGCTGACTATCATGACCGTCGTCGTGCACAATGGCGCGGTCTCGTCAATGACTTCGTCACCGGCGCTACACTATAGATGACCGGTCATGGTTCCTTTGACATGGGTCTTGCTCGAGCGGTTCAACCATACCAGGGTCAGACATGTGCTCCGAGTCATCCACATAGGATGGGATGTGCGAATTACCAACTGGGACCAGTAACAGACTAAACTCGTCGCTCATCGAATCCTACATCAATCACGTTGCCAGCAAAGATCATGGCTAACAGGTCTAACAAAGCAACCACATGTAGGCAACAAAGATCATAGCTAAACAAGAACACTAACGTATACCGGTACCAAGCACATATCTACAGGAGCACATAGCAAAATATATACAGAGATCTAAGGACCAAAACAAGCAAGCACACAACCATTACCATGTTCTATAGCAAATGTTCACATATCTGGATAATCAAATGCAAATGAACCCTAAAAAGTTAGGTTTAGTCACTTAAAGTCATGCGGTGGAGATGTACGAAAACGAGGACAGCTCGAGTCAGGAGGACTTGTCGCCCCCGTTGCCAACCGGAGATGAGTGTGCAGTCGCCACTTACTTGCTTGGTGAAGTGAGATCATAGCTCGACTCGGTAGAAATGGTGGGCTTGGTGAGAGCGGGAGAGTGGAGAACGTATTTATTTCAACGGGAGGTGACCGAATTTCTCCCATCGACTTTTTCGATGCAGCGCGAGAGCTCCTGCCATCTCTGTCTCACACAAGCTCGGTGTAAGGGGATTGGAGATGTGCATGTGGCTGAAAAAGAGTCTGGCTCCGTGGGAACAACCTGTTCGTCCGTTCCCAGTGGGTCTAGCCGAGTGATGCTTTAGAATTCGTGCTAGCCTCGCCCAAGACTCCATACAGGCAACCAATCAGCAGGACTTTGCACCCGACGGGGCTGGATGACATCGTACATGTTACCGTACGCGCCCCTAACTTACATGCTCCATCTTTCGGTCACACAAACTCACGCTGTTGACATTAAATTTTCTCTACCAAAACATTCTACAAAAGTATGTCCAATGTGCATAAATGGTGATTGCTTACATCACCCATGCCATTTTTTCGTTACGTGAGCCCATTTTAATTTAATTTATGGGAATGACTAGGCTCACTCGAGTGAGAATTAAGTTAGTTCTCACTCAGATGACGTCATCTAATTGCATATGCAACTCATGTGTAATTCATATGCAACTGAGAAATTTTAGTTTTAACTCATGTGTAATCTTAGTTGCAACTCATATACAACCATGTACAATTCATATCTCACACGAATCACAATGTAAATCTAACAGGATTAGAGTTAAGTGAGTTCTAACCAAGGAAAAAAATAGCGCGCTATATCGCCGCTAACAGCACGCTATAGCGTTTTGAGGATGTCATGCTATATCAATTCGTGTATTATAGCACGCTATAGCACGCTATAACACAAAATAGCGCGATATAGCATGCTAATAGCGTATTTTTTAGATCCGCGCTATATTGCTGTAGCGCGCTATTTTTTTCCTTGGTTCTAACGTAGTTCTCACTTGAGCAAGGAATAGCAAAACCGTTAATTTATTTCTCTCTCGTCGTAATTTTCTTCTCTGATGATTGAAGAACACAGAGCCGGAATTACAGGCTTACAGCTTCCCACAATCGTAGTCCGCCATGTCGACCATCAGTTTAGCCAGCAACCCCGACAAGAACTTCTCCCTGAGAAACTTGACCACCGGGTTGCTGCTCTGCTGCACGAAGCCGATGAGGTAGGCGGCCGTGACCAGCCTGATCGCGCGCCACCTCCTTTCCCGGACGTACTTCTCCAGTGCTGCCTCGACGCTCATGCCGCCGCCGCCCACGAAGGCCTCGGCGAGGCACCGCGCGAGGACGACGCCGTCCTCGAGCGCCGAACACCCCCCCTGGCCGAGCTCCGGGGTCATGGGGTGGAAGGCGTCGCCGGCGACGCACACGTTGCCCCTGCTGATGCTTCCCCGGACGAGCGCGAGCGGGGACCGGAACCGGAGAGGCGAGGACACCACGTCGCTCATCTCGCTGCGCTCGATCACGTCCAGCGCCTCGGCGGGGATCTTGGCGGCCCTCAGCTTGGCGAGCACGTGCTGCCGCATCTTGGCCACGCTCTCCTCGGCATCCTTGTCTGCAACTCAAAGCAGCACCGGACAAAGATTCGTCGGAAAATTAGTTCGATCGAGCAGGACGTTGAATGTTGCGAACGAATTGAAGACGTGCATACCGTCTGGGGAGGGATACCATGTGTAGTTCCAGTACACGGAGGTGTCGGAGCAGGGCAGCACGCCGGAGCGGAAGCCATGGCCGATGAACTGCAGGATCTCCGGCCCGAAGCCGTGGCCGTCCGGGTACTCGGCGAGGCCCCTGGTGGCGGACCGACCCGACTGGATTGGCTTGGGAAGGCCCAGCCATTTCGCCACCACGGAGTTCACTCCTTCACACCCCACCAGAACCTGAAAGAATCGAAATGGTGGCAGGCAAGGGGTGTAAGATTTTGTTGCTGCAGACAAGTCGAAGGATCCACAAATGCAACGCACTGCACCGTTATATATGTCTTACGTTAGCTCTGATGGTAGAGCCGTCGGCCATGTGCAGGAGCTTGACGTTGACTTCTTCCTCGATGGCGACGATCTTGGAGGAGTACCTGATGGTGCCCTCCGGCAGCTCCTTCTCCAGCGTCTCCAGCAGGAAGTTGCGCTTCACGCACCGGTTCTCGTGAGGCCCGCTGATATTCACACATGAATTGTCAAGAATTGTGTTGAATTTTGTACATGGAGAATTGGTAATCTCGTGCTTCCGTGTGATTCACCGAGCATGGTTTTGGTACCTTTTGCCCTGCATCCTCAGGCTCACTTTTGCGGCTGCCTTGCCTGTGGACGCAGAGAACGCCACCAGACTGCGAACAAGTACAGTAACTATCAGTTCAGTTGTAAGGATATTTGCTACTAGGATGTACTGAAAATAACTTTGAACTGAACGTGGAGCTATAAACTGGGGCGAAACAACAACAACAACAGTAGGCTTCGGCGAGCTCACAATTATTTTCTGCTGAAATCATTATACTCCGTATGATTTATGAATTTACTTGTATCTTGATATTTTTTCCAGAATACTTACAGATTCATTCCCTTGCTTCTTGTGTTTCAGTTTAAATATCAAATATTTTATATCCAATTCTCAAAAGTGTTACCTATATAAATTTTCATTTCCTATTTTGACTTAATTTTCCCTATTTTCCTTGATTTTCTTGTTAAAATTTGAATCTTAAATTTAAAAATTGCATTTTTTCTATTGCCTGGTCCATTTTGTAATGTTTTAAATAAACAGAGAGAGAGAGAGATATCTACAGATGTTCTGAAGAACAGTATACACCGCACCACAACTACTAGTCTACTACTCAGGTCGTGTCACCTTGCTTCGCTTGTACTACTAGTCCATAGACTGTGCTTTATCAATTAGGGACTGTAACATAATGCAGATGATTTTTTTTTCGAAATGCACATAATGCAGATGAATTCTAGGAAGGTTCCGTGATTGGTCGGTAGCTCACCTCTCGTAGAGCAGGTGATGCTCCCTGATCTTGTCCCCGACGCCGAGGGCATCCAGCGCGCGGAAGCCGTTGGTCCACGTGGTGAAGGCGTACCCCGACGCCCGCAGCGTCGCCGACGACTCCAGCACCAGGCTCCTCACACCTTTCCTGCGACACCGGCACACTCGTCCATCAGCTCTGCTCGGTCGACCTCGCATCCACGCCGGAGCAGGACAACCGCAAAACACAGAGTAGGATTCAGGCTAGACAGGGCAAGAACCCGGAAGCTACCTGTGCAGCCCCAGCGCCGTCGCTAGGCCGGCGAGCCCGGCGCCGGCGATGACGATCCCCTCCGGCGCCGCTTCCATTGGATTAGCTGGTGTCAGTTGGAAGGTGGGTATAGAGCGATTGGGTTGAGTTGAGAACTTGAGATACTTGAGAAGACTGCTGGAGCAAGAAGAAGAAGAAGATGGTCAGGAGAGAAGAAGCCACACGATCTGATGTAACCAGGAGAGCTAGCTTTTATAACAAGACGAGAGAAGTTGCTGGGAAGCATCATCCCATCCATCGGCATGTGACTGAATTAGATGGAGGTGACCGGATTCCGTTGGGATGGGAAATTTCCTAATGGTCCGGTGAGGCGGCGATGCAGACGGGCCAAGGCATGTGCTGATACTTTCAGGTTGCCTAGAAACACGGTCTCCAACAGCACGACGAATTTTGGGACCAAATCGTGTCCGATTTGATCCGTTTGCGTCGGGCCGCGGACAGAAAATGGGCTATGTCCGTCCCAATGTCCGTTTGCGTCGAGCCCAGCCCAGCGGTCCGACGCATTTTTTTCAAACTTCCTAATATTAATAGATATATATATATATATTAAATATAGGGATTGAAATTAAAGATAGAAATTAAAAAACATAATTTTAAAAAGGCCCTAGCTAGGGCTTCCTCGGCCACCGCCGGGGACTACTCATCGTCGCTGTCGCCGGTGAGGTCGTAGAAGGGCGGCGGGTCCCAAGGGAAGGACCACGCCGCCGCGGGCACTGGAGCTGGTGGCGGCGGAGGAGGAGGTGGTGGCGGTGCGGAGGAAGATGCCTCCGGCCATGGCGCCCACCGCGGCGGCGGCTCCATGACCTCCGTCTTCCGTCTTCGGAGGCAGCAGCGGCGGCCCGCGGCTACTGGACGCCCCGCCTGCCTCCAAGGCGGAGGCTCTCAGCGTGGAGAAGAGGCCGTCCCAGCGGCTGATCTCCTCGAGTTGGCTCTGGTCGATGGCGAGCTGGATGGCCTCCTCCTCGCTGAGCCCGGGCGGCTGGAACTCCGCCACAGGCAGCACGTCCTCCGCCTCCTCCTCCTCCTCCGGCGCCTCCTGCTGCGGCTGCCACTCCGGCGCGCCCCCTTGCTGAGGACTAGGCGGCCGATAACGTACGGCGCCGTAGGGGTAGTCCCCTTCCCCGAGGAGCCCGGCGCGCCTCCTCGGGTCGCGTTCGGCGGCAGGCCGATCCCACCACTCGGACTCAGGGTGGAACTGGACGTCGCCGCGGAGGTAATCGGGCAGGAGACGGCGGCGTCGCTGGATCTCGACGGTGCGCTCCTCGCCGCGCGGTGGTACTGTCGGGACCGACACCCTCCTCGAGTTGAGGTGCCAGCCGCCCGGCAGGTGGACGTCCTCCACCGGCGCGGGCTTGTTCTTCTTCCACAGCGCCGTGCACAAGTCCACCGGCACGTACGGGCGGTCCCTGACCTTCTTGGGCGGTGGCGATCGGCGTGAGGAGGAGGAGCCGCCGTCGGACTCCTTCTTGGGCCTCCTGAACGGCCACGACGTCATGGTGGTGAGTTGGAGGCGGTGAGAACAGAAGATGGCTAGGGTTTTTGGTCGTGGGTGCTGGCCTTGCCTCGCCGTCCCTTTAAAAGGGAGGCCGAGGATGCGGTCTTCCAGGCCATTGATCACGGGCGCTGAAGACAGAGGCGGTGGCGCAGTGGCGCATCGCCATTGATGACGGTGGCGCAGACGCTGAAGCGGCGCGGCGCAGTCTTTCCTCGAGTCGTCGCGGCCTCGGGAGACGAAGCCAGCGTCGCGGTCGCTGACGCGCGGGGCCCGGTCAAAGAGGGGGAGGATACGCGCGGACACAGCGGACCGTCCGCGTCGACGCAAACCGAGCCCAAATTTGGGCCGCGTTTGCGTCTCCGCGGACGGTCCAGGCAAAATGCGTCGCCCCGTTGGGCTGGGTTTTGCCCGGCCCCGGTCCAAAACGGACAGAAACGGACCGCAGACGTCCGTTTGCGTCGGGCCGTTGGAGATGCCCTAAGCGCTCATATATACGCGCACACACTCACCCCTATGAACGTACGCATGCACACCCTACCCCTATGAGCACCTCCGAGAGACTGAGCCGGCGGATCAGGTATTGAGATTGACGAAGTCACCGCAGGCGCCTCGCTGTGGGTTTGAACTCTGGTGGGTTAGGGGTACAACCACCCTGCTAACCATCTTGTCACAGGCAAGTTCTCATCTGTTGCCAACTTGGTTTATCTTATATGTTGATTATGGATCCAGGCTCCATCCACGGCTATGATGATCTGGTATGATTGCTTAGTCCATGATGGTCACTTCGAGTCACTAGGTAGCTGCTTTAGACCTGCTCACAGGGACGGAGCCAGCCACAGGGATTGGAGGGGGCGAAATTATGTTGGATGGGGCGAAATAGCCTAGAATCACTAAATATAAGTGTGATTAGTAGTAGGATTATGAAGAAAATCCTCCGTCCCTGCCTGCTCAATTGTTGCTGTTAACATTATTTATTTGTTAGGTACATCCCTCACTCCTCTCTGTTGGTACTAGTGTTATATTAGTTATAGTGGAAATTGTCATGCTTGTGAGTTCGATCCATGTCACTTACAAGATTATCTAGATGTGCAACTAAGTGATTAATCTATATGACAAGATCTAGAGATAACAAATTACAACTATAATGGAATCCACAATTAACTAAAGGTAAGAAATAACCACAATGGTGCAGACAAGTATGTAGTTCTCGTAATTCCTACCCAATGGAGTACATCTTCAGCGAAGAGGTGTGGTGCCACAAAGGCTACCAACGCCATAAAGGCTCATCTTACTCTTCTCGATCTTTTCCACAAGAGAAAAACTTGATCAGAGCATTTGAAGGCGGCAACAATAACTTTATACACAAGGTTGAGACAATCTCGACAACCTTAGAGACTCCCAACTCCATCGATATCGAGCTTCAAGTAGGATTTATTCTCCTTATGGTCCTTTAGATTTTCGGAAACAATCAGATTTTGTGGAAAAAATGGGGCCGGCCCGCGAGCACTGGCCCATCTTGCCACCAATACGCGGGCCCATGTGTCATTTGCATAGAGCTAGCTTTATCCGCTGCGCACGCTCGAGTCTCGACAGTCACACGCCCCATGGCGATGGTGTCGCACCTCGCCGTCGCCTTCGTCCCGCGCCTCGCCATCGCGGCCTCCTCCTCCTCCGCCTCCGGGGACCCCGTCCGCCGTAACCGGCGCCGGGCTCCGGGGCCACCTCCACGGAAGACTCTCACGGCGGCTCCGACCCAGCCGTCGGTCGCGGAGGTGCGGCGCGCAATCGGCGCCTCCGACGACCCGTCCGCCTCCGGGAAGGACAAGCAGTCCGGTTTCATGAAGCTCCTCGCGTCCACGCCGGTCGGGCAGCCGGAGAGCGACGCCGAGCGCCGAATCCGCGAGGCCGCAGAGTGGGTCGTCGACAACACGGAGGCGCGCGCACAGCAAGGTGATGGCTCTCTCTCGCTAGTCCCCTTCGTCAATCGTCATCTTAAGCAATACCAATATTCATTCAAATAACTAATATACGTGCCGCGTTGTCCATTGCAACTACGAATTACAAAAAAGTTTGTGTAAAAAACGAAGTTCACTTTCTGATTCTGAATGATGAGCTGCCTATGGTTTCTGCATCACTACGAAACCATGCATTACTAGTTACTTACTTACTTACTAAGATTCGGGCAGAAGCAACCTTACCTTCTTGCATCGTTTTGAGCTTCTGATTTTATGGTCTGGGCTATGAAGATTGGGCTGATACTGTTTTCTCTACTCTCCACTGCTCTTCTCGTCAGGGCAAAAGTCTGTCTTGGTGCTTTGCATGAAGATCTTTCCTCTGTGGCTCTTCCTCATGCTTACTGCCCTTGGAGTTATAAAGTTGCCGTTTGATATTCCTGGTCTGGATATGGATAATCTCCTAATGTAAGGTGTTAGGTGGTTTCTTAACTATATTTTCCCATCTATATGAGGTGTGGATGCTTGAAAAAAAAGTAGTGATAGATATGACTTCCCCTATTGAAGTTACTTCTTTTGTAAGATAATTGTATAATTGCTTCTCTTCTTACCCCTCCTAAACTTGGAGTAACATGTGGATACATATTTTTATTCTTGCACTGAAATAGCTAAAATTGATTTTCATTATGGGTATTATTCATGACATGAGCAGCATAATGGACTAAGTTTGTCTGTTACATCCTAGGCCCTTGAACTAGGAAAGTAGGAATAGATAATGCACAAATGTGATCTGTGCACGTACCCTATTTGGTTGGCAGACGTGTAGACATTCTAGATTTGGTGGACACAATCTGTAAACATTTCAGACTCCGTGAACGTCATACGAAGTTGATTGACTACTCTTGGAATCATTTTCAGTGAATCTCACAGCTGTTTCAGTTCAGGTCCTTCAGGATGAACTTTTGGGTTCACCCTCCACGGGATATGAACTCGTGACATGGCCTAACTTGAATACACAAGCATCTGCGCACATTGTTCATGTTGATATAGAATACTGTTAGATGCTTAGTTTAGTGAGTTTTGCCGGTCATATGGTGAAGGATATGATCTTGCCACGTCACTCGCAGTGGCGGGACTATTCTTAGTCTCCGAAGTAGCTCTCAAGCACCTAAGCATTGGGCGATGCTAAATTGGTAATTGTCGACTGCATGTCCTGTAACCTATATGAAACCTTCATAAACGAACTTTCGGTTTCATTACAGCTCTAATAGATTGCTACATCACCACCAGGCAGAACCCCATACACTTGCCATGTTGTTAGTCTCTGAACTGCAGCATTGAAGTTGTACTGTGTTGTTCGCCTTTAGATCTTTCTGTACGGAAGCACCAGCTGGTTAAGAAAATAAAAAGAGTATGTTGTTGAACGGTAAAGTCAACTCATCAGATATCCCCAAGAACAGTATCCCATTCCTTGCCAAGGTGAACTATGTTCTGTTATTGATACGTCTCATGGTAAAGGAGTTCTATTCGGAAAGATGGGTGAACCAGAGGGCATTGACAAACAAACCGTACCATTAGCATTGTCGTTCACATAGCTTTTTTTTAGCGAAAACCTGGCAGGAGCTCTGCCTATTCATTATAGAAGAAGAGAAACGTAGGACATTACAAACCCACGCAAAGGAGAGAAACCCACATGCGGATTACTCCCAACGAAGTAAAACACTCACCGACCCCGAAGGGTGCAAAGCACTCAACACCTGACGAAACTCCTCGAAAGCTAGATAGGCCACCTCCAAGTAAGTCTGACGCGTTGCAGTGAAAATGCGCCGGTTTCTCTCCTTCCAGACATTCCACATGACATAGATGATTCTCCCGCTTCTTTCCCGAGCCCGAACGGAGGTGGTACTCGAGATCATCTTACTCCACGCCTTGTCGATGGAAACCCGAGACCCGAAAAAAGGGCCAAGCTTGTCCACGGACCAAGCATCAATGGTATTCCACACCGCCACCGTGAAAGGGCACTCCATACAGAGATGGGAGGCCGTTTCGGGATGAGAGAGACACAACTGACATAAAGGATCATGAGGCCACCCCTTGGTGGCAAGTAGATCAGCCGTGAGGATGCGATTGTGGAGGACTAACCAGGCGAAGAACTTGGTCTTAGGCTCAGCAAAAGCCCTCCAGACCTTGGAGGACTCGAACTTTGGAAAGGACCCTTCGAACTGAGCAGAGTAGGCCGAGGAGGCGGAGTAACACCCATCCGCCGTCCAACGCCATCTGATGGTGTCAGCCTGATCCGCCACAAGGTGGGTTTCTTGAATAATGGTGGCCACGTCCAAGAACTCGGCAAACTGAGTGAGGTTGGATAGTCGCGCCACTGACTGAATCCAAGAATCACTGTGAAGCTCAGCGCTGACCGTTCTGTTCTTCCTAGTAGCAATCTTGAAGAGATTGGGGGCCCTGATCGTGAGGGGGCCGCCCGGCGCCCAAGCATCATGCCAGAAGAGAGCGGTTTGACCATTTCCCAGGGTGATCTCGGTAGAAGCTCTGAAAAGGTCCATATCGGAAGCATCGCAAGGGAGGGGGGATCCCACCCAGGGACGGTGAGGTTCACATAGCTTTTGATGGCTGGGCAGCTACTCCTTCCATTGTATTTTGGATAGTCTTGGAACCTACTTACATCAACTATGTTCGAAATTGAATAAGGCTACATATTGCATAAGCATTTTGTTGATTTACTCTTCTATGTTGCTGTTCTATACAAGATGTTCCTTCACGAAGATAGAGAGATTATTTTTCACCGTACTTGACATCAGGTAGCAGAAATTGTTTACTTTGTGTGATGTTTTTTGTAGCTTCTGACTTCCGTTTTAAGTTTTTTGCTTTGTTGTAATTGTTTTCTGTTCTTGGAAAGAGGTTAGCAACAGTAGCTTTTAATTGTGTCTGGTTGTATCTCTAACTGAAAAGACTGAATACCTGCTAGGAAAATATTTTATATCACATTGAGCTGTGAAATGGATGCCACCTGGAGCTGAAACGAAACAGTAGTGAACCAAGGCTTGCAGTTTCCTCTTTAATTTCACATGCCAGGATCCAAGAAAACTTTCTTTTACTCCATACATGACATACCATCAGGTCACTGCAGAAAGACATCATGGTTTACAGAGAATTTGACCACCTACAGGATTACCTTTTCATAAGAAAAAGGAAAAAACTTGACCCTTCCTGTCGTTGAAGGTATATATATATGTTAGGAATGAGCAACTGTATTCCAAAGGGGCCAAAGGCCAGTACATATACAAGAGTGATGAACAGTAACACTATACACATCTACACATCTAACACCCCCCCCTCAAACTCATGGTGGGTCAACGACACTGAGTTTGGAGAGGAAGAACCCATGCTGCGCTCGAGTCTGTGCCTTCGTGAAGAAATCCGCTAGCTGTAACTCGGAGGGCACATAGTGAAGAGCAAGAATCTGATCCTGCACAGCAGCACGCACAAAGGAGGCATCCACGCCGATGTGCTTGGTGAGCTCATGCTTCACCGGGTCACGCGCAATGCTGATGGCACCTGTACTGTCTGATAATAGAGAAGTCGGTGCAGCAGCAGAAACACCAAAGTCTGCTAGCAACCATCGCAACCAGGTCACCTCAGCCGTCAACATAGCCATCGCTCGCAACTCAGCCTCTGCACTGGAGCGGGAAACTGCCTTCTGTTTCTTCGTCTTCCAGGCAATGAGTGATCCTCCAAGAAAAACACAATAGGCAGACAGCGAGCGGCGATCAGAAGGATCACTGGCCCACGTAGCATCAGAGTAGGCCTGGAGCTGGAGAGAGCTGGAGCGAGGAAAGAAAAGGCGGCGAGAGATCGTGCCACGAAGATATCGTAGAACACGGAGAAGGTGACTATAGTGGACAGAACTGGGAGCAGATACGAACTGACTCAGAATGTGGACAGGATATGATATGTCTGGACGAGTGACAGCCAGATAGACAAGACTCCCAACAAGATGGCGATAGCGTGTCGGGTCTGTGAGGGGATCACCATCGGTAGCACGAAGCTGAACATTGAGCTCCATAGGAGTCTCAGCAGTGCAGTCATCACCAAGAGCAGCGCGAGCAAGAAGATCCTGAATATATTTTTCTTGGGAGATGTAGAAACCATCAGAAGTCGAAGAAACCTCAATCCCAAGAAAATAGCGAAGAGGACCAAGATCTGACATCAGGAACTGCTCACGGAGGCGGGCCTTAACAAAGGCAATATACTCAGAGTCATCGCCAGTAATGATCATGTCATCAACATATAAGAGGAGGAGCGTCCGACCACGAGGTGAGGTGTGGACAAACAGCGCAGGGTCATGGTCGCTAGGCACAAAACCGGCGGCAGTCACCACAGAGGCGAAACGCTCAAACCAGGCGCGAGGGGCTTGTTTAAGGCCATAGAGAGAGCGCCGAAGACGACAAACCATACCATCAGGAACAGAGTACCCCGGTGGTGGTTGCATATAAACCTCCTCACGCAACTCACCATTGAGAAAGGCATTCTGGACGTCAAGCTGAGACACAGACCAATGACGAACAGAAGCCACAGCGAGAAGAGTGCGAACAGTGGTCATGTGGGCAACAGGAGCGAATGTCTCATCATAATCACGTCCCTGCTCCTGCTGAAAGCCACGAGCCACAAGACGAGCTTTGTAACGCTCAAGAGAACCATCGGAGCGAGTCTTGATCTTATAGACCCACTTGCAAGTGATGGGACGAACACCGGGAGGTGGGGAAACAAGATCCCATGTGCCAGTGCGCTCAAGTGCAGCAATCTCCTCAGCCATCGCAAGCTGCCATTCAGACTGAGCCATGGCATCCCGATAGGAAGTGGGCTCGGCAACAACAGAAAGACTGTACTGGGAAGGAGAATAGCGATCAGGAGACCGTAATGAGGTCCGAGAACGAAGGTTATGAACCGATGTACATGGGGAAGGAGGCGCACTGGAAGTGGAGGGCACGTCAGAAGGATCATCCACAGCACGAGGGCGACGAGTGTAGTGGAGAGGAAAAGGAGAGAGGGGACGGTGTATCGGAGAGGAAGGTGGAGAGGTGGATGACGAGGAAGGAGTGGAGGAAGGTGGAGAGGGTGGCGTATCAGGAAGAGTGGGACTCATCATAGGAGGAGGTGGAGGAGGAGGAACATGAGGCAAAGAGGGAGAGGTGTCGGGAAGAATAAGGAAGGAGATATCCTCAACCGAGAAGGGCGAGGCAGTAGGACGCGGATAGTACGAACGAGACTCATCAAAAGTCACATCACGGGAAATACGTAGCCGACGACTAACAGGATCCCAACATCGATAGCCCTTGTGCTCATCACTGTAGCCAAGAAAAACACACTCCACCGACTGAGCGGTCAGTTTGGTGCGTTCGCGGGGAGCAAGGAGAACATAGCACACGCACCCAAACATTCGAAGAGCAGAGTAGTCAGGAGAACGACCAGAGAGACGCTCCATAGGAATACCACCCTGCAAAGCAGCCGAAGGCTGAATATTGATGAGATAGGTGGATGCGGAGATAGCCTCAGCCCAAAAGTGGGGTGGAAGAGAGGCGGCGATCATCATCGCACGAGCCGTCTCAAGAAGGTGACGATGCTTGCGCTCAGCAACGCCATTTTGAGCGTGAGCACCAGGACAAGAGAACTGGGCGAGAGTACCCTGTTCGGCAAGAAAACCACGCAACATCTGGGAGATATACTCACCAGCCGAGTCAGCACGAAAGACACGAATGGGCGTGGAGAACTGGGTGTGCACCATGGCAGCAAATCGCTTGTATATAGGGAGGACCTCGCTGCGAGATTTCATACAATAGAGCCAAGTGTAGCGAGAGAAGTCATCAATAAATAAAACATAGTAGCGATGACCACCTTTCGAATCAAAGGGAGCAGGACCCCATACATCAGAATGAACTAAGTCGAAAGGACGCTGAGAGACTGACTCACTCGTAGGATAAGGTAATTGAGTCTGTTTGCCAAGTCTACAACCATTACAATGTAAAGATACATCGCCAGAGACAGACCCTAAGACACCTTGATGCACTAGCGAGGACAAGCGAGAGCCACATATATGACCAAGTCGATGATGCCACTGTTGGAAGGATGCAGAGGAGGAGGCAGCAAGAGCATGCGAGCTGGCGGATGTGGTGGCAGAGGAAGGAACACAAAGCCACTCAACCTCCCAAAGGCCCTGAGCCTCACGACGCCGAGGGCCAGCTCCAACTAGAACCTGGGTGCGACGATCCTGAACAGAGCAAGAGTCGGTATCAAGAATAACACGACAGCCAGAATCAGTAAGTGGAGCAGCGGAAAAGAGATTCATGGTAAGACGGGGAACATGAGAAACACTGGGAACAGAAAAGGATGGAGTAGAAAGAATGCCACGACTAGCAACAGGAAGAGGTGTGCCATCGGCAGTAAGAACATTGACGGGAGAATCAAGAGGGCGAAGAGAAGACAGAGCGGAAGCATCAGAAGACATGTGAAAAGAAGCTCCAGAATCCAGAACCCACGGAGATGTACCTGACTGTGTAGGCGGCGGTGGCGGAGTAGCAGTAGTGGAAGCAGTCAGCGAAGCAACGGTGCCCGTCGAAGAAGAGCCAGAGGAAGCCAACATACGCTTGAGCTGGGCAATATCCTGGGCAGTAAATGACTGTGCAGACGGAGGCGCACGAACTGCAGGAGAGGAGCGACCCATGTCACGCTGCTTCTTGAAACAATCAGACTCTGGGTGGCCGGGCTTCTTGCAGTAGTCGCAGAACATGTGAGAGCGAGGCCGACCCCCCCCTCCAGAGGGCCGTCCGCCCACCCCCCGTGAAGGAGTGGGTAGCAGCGGTGGAACAGACGACACCGGAGCACGGGCAGCAAGCACCGTGGGAACCACAAGCAGGCCAGCAGAACGGAGTCGAGTCTCCTCAGCGCGAAGCTCAGCAAGTACCTCTGAGATGGGAACACGTCGACCACGGGCAAGCAAGTGTGCACGCCGAGGCTCAAACTCAGAACGCAGGCGAGACAAGAACTCATGGACACGCTGAAACTCCAAGTCTGACCTCACTGTCTGACAGCATCGACAAGTACCGCAAACAACAGTTCTCAGAGAGTCAAGCTGACGCCAGATGGCAGAGCAATGTGTGTAGAACTCATCAACAGTAGAGTCACCCTGCTGAAGAGCATGCTCCTGACGCACCACAGACAAGTAGAGAGCATCACCAGAGGGCTGATAGCGCTGACAAAGATAAGTCCACATTGCAGCAGTGGTGCCCAATCCCATAAACTCAGAAGCAAACTGGGGTAGAACACTAGCCGTGAGGACAGCAGCAGCACGCGCATCATCATTGCACCACTGAGTGTAAACAGACAGGGCATCCCGATAAATAGAGAGAGAGTCCGAGTAATCCGATACCTGCTGGTCATAGGCTTGAACTGCAAGATCATCAGCATCCTTGGCGGCAGCACGATCAGCCTCAGAAGCATCAGCAGCAAGAGCGGGTGACACCGGTGGAGTAGGAGCCACAGGAGCAACGGGGCACGGCGGACAGGGAACCTCGCCAGAGAGAACGCCCCACAACAGGAGGCCGCGCATGTGGATGCGCATAAAGCCCACAAACTCGGCGTAGTTGGTGCCATCAAAGATCACAGTGCACCGAGGAACAGCAACGTAGCCCGAAGAAGACATAACGGGCTCACTGTTTTTTTTTTTTTTTTTTTCAACTCTGGAAACAGATCACGAACGGGCTCTCGATCCCGAGCGAGAAGAACACGATCGACCGGGGCAGGGCACGAATCCTTGAGAAATCACTCGGAATCGGCCAGAATCGGCCGGATCTGGCCGGGACAGGCCGGCGGCGGCCGGAAAACTGCGGCGGCGGCCGGAAACAACAGCGGCCGGGGCAGAGCAGCCAGGGGCGGCAGCGGCCGGTGCAGAGCAGCAAGGGGCGGCAGCGGCCGGTGCAGAGCAGCAACCAGGCGCCCACGGCCGGAGAGCAGAGCAGCAGCGGCCGGGACAGGCCGGCGGCGGCCGGAAAACTGCAGCGACGGCCTGCTGGCTCGATTGAGGGTCGGGAAAGAGAAGTACCAACGACCGCAGCTCGTTTTCGAGCAGAAAGAAGAAGAACAGCAGCTCGATTCGAGCAGAGGGAAAGGCAGCGACGGCCAGCCTAGCTACGGCGGCAACGGCAGTGGATTTGCACGGAGTTGCTGCGTGCGGGGAACGGGAGAGCCAACCTGTGCTCTGATACCAGGTTAGGAATGAGCAACTGTATTCCGAAGGGGCCAAAGGCCAGTACATATACAAGAGTGATGAACAGTAACACTATACACATCTACACATCTAACAATATATACACCAGAATCAATTCAGTACACATTATTAAGTTAAATAGGCAGAAAGAAGGTAAATCACAGTGTTTCCTCAGTGGAGAGATGGAAAAGAGGTTGATTTCGTAATTTGCAAGTGCCGAACTGCAGCTAGATGTCCCAGTTAGTTCTTTACCTTAACACCTGCAGACTTTATATGGTCCCAAAAAACATTAAATTTTGGCTCAAATGACGCCAGACAAATGCGCTGACCGTCGGGCAGTCAGTCCTGCCAACAGATGAGCCTGACCAGACACCGGGCAGATGATATGCAGCCGAGCATGATGCTCTTTCAGTGCCCTAATGAACCTTCCTTTCTCCTTGCTGCTCTCTGCTCCCATGTCTAACAAGGCTAACTACAACTTATTTTGGTTGGTACGGTCTAAAGCAGAGGGTAGAGCATGCTATAAAAGTTTACTGATTGAGTCTTCGTGGATTTGGTTAGCATGTGAAGATATCAAGAACTTCTATATAGAGATACAAGGATGAGTTCACTCCTCACATCAAAGCTGTTACAGTATATGTGGATTGTGCCAGCCCTTTCCATCAGATCGGTCTTATGGAATTGTGGTTAGGGCATGAAGCTTGACAAAAGCAAGTTGAATAAGATGAGTGCAATTTAGGAGACAAGTTTGTATTATTTATGTATCTTCTCTCTCCTGAAGTGTGATCATTTTGAGCGATGTGATTTTGCAATGATTCTAAAACTTATAACATGGCTTAAGAGGATGTAAGTTGTTCGATGCACCAGACCATGTGAGCATTCATGATCTCAGAAAGGCAGCTTTTTGTGCACACAATTTTGGATTGGACTAGAGGTAGACTTGTTTAAGCTCTTGCTTTTCATAAAAAACTTATAATAACATGCAAGTTGCACTGTACAGAATTATTTGATAATTCCAATAGAGGTGCTTCACAAGAGTTCGTTTATACCAGACAAGGATTATCTTGGATAGCTAAATATATGTGTGTCTATGCTGAGGACTTTTGAGATCTCTGTAGGGACTCTGCTGGGTTGGTAGGATCTTATGCATCTTTGGTCAGTTTTGAGCAGCTTTAATGATTTTGTTACTTTTGTTAGTTGATTGTGTAGAAGAGGAGGAAGATGATTTCAGTGTTTTACTCATTTGTTTCATCTTCTTGTATCCACATATTTCTCATGTTTTGTCTACTCTTTGAAAACTGGACGATCTGATGTGTCCTTGGAACTCCCAAATGATATATTGTTCCTGACTTATTTATCCTCTGAGGAATTTAGCTAAGTAAAATTTCAGAATATGCCCATTTATCCGGAATTTAAAACTGTAATGTGTTTTCATAATTTATGTATGCATTGGTCTTGTTCCATCTCGATCATATAGTTTTACAGGGCTGTTCAACTTTCGAACTAATGCTTGTATCCACAACTTTGATGCAGAGTTTTGACTCTACAAATTTTCTATAGCGAACTATTGATTTTCTTGTTTGTTCTCCTTTTTTTTCTGACTAATGCATGCAATCCACACAACTATTTATCGTTGTAGAGTTAAACAGATTGTCAAGTCGGTCTACCGAGACAATAGTGCTTCTCCATAGGGTAATAATGGAGAGCTTTATAAGTAGAAGTATTTGATGAAGTCGGTGGAATTCCTGAGGTTGTAGTAATGGAACTTCTCGTGCTTGCACTATTTTGTACTAATACAACTAATATTTTCCCAGCAATGCAAACGGTCGACTATTACTTCGAGAGACTATCATCTAAAACCTTTATCATTTTTTTTTGCTAATGTAAAATGGGTATGGCAAACTAAAATCAGTTTTTGCTCAGAATTCTCTATTTATTTTCTTTTTTAATATCTTATAATAATAGTGATGATGTTTAAATAATGTTTCTTGTTGCTCACATGTTATGTATATGTTTTGCTATCCACAACCCAAGGGTGGTTTTTGGAACTCTAAGTCTGTAGGTTCATCATCCTTAGACCTTAGTGACAGACAAACTGACAAAATAGTCACTGCTTCAGTTGCCAGCTTGATGCATTATTTACCAGTTCTAGTATTGTCATTAGCCAAGTGATTGTCGCCTAAGGTGGCCTGTCTTCATTGTATAATTTGTATTTGCAGAATTTGTTTTGATGTATCATGCATGCTCATGGTTCTACATATAAGCATTGGTATGTTTTTGTTGAGTCCTTGAATACTGATTTTATGCTAGGTTTGCTTTATGGGCTTTGTTGAACTGTTTGAAGCATTAAAATTGAAGGCAAGTTGTAGGTTACTTCTCCCAATTTTTTTACTGGTTACAGTTCACTTAATTTAAGATGATTTTGCAGATTGTAAGCCTGAAAAATGTTAGTACATAGAAGGTAAGCAGCAAATAATAGAGGCACCTAATCTTTTGATTCCATGTAAGCACTTAAAAATCATTCTTTATGTTGAGAAAATTGCAGACAACAAACGGTGCCCCTCTCCATTGATTAAAAGGAAGGCCAAGAACATAATTAGGTCATCAGGTCATTGTTCGGGAATTCAGTAACTGGTAACTGCTCGGTCGTCCACTTAGTGATTAATCGGTGAATCGGCCGATTAATTGGATTAATCGGTCGACCATTATTCGGTTGTCAAAACAGAAAATAAACATAATTTGCATACATATATATAATATTTTCTATATTATTTAATACTCCCATGTTCCCAGATATGTAATTATACTAAACTATGCTATTGCAAGCATAGACAAGAGGTAGAAATCATATATGGACACTTTGGTCTTAATGCATCCAAACTGGAAGGCAACAAACCTACAAAATTAATTGGCCTGACAGCCGATTAATCGGTGATTAATCGGTCTGACAGCCAATTAATCGGGGTCACCAGTTAACTCACTCAATAGGTGCTAATCTATTCAGTGACCCACTGAGCAGCGATTACCTGGCCGATTAACTGGTTACTCGGCCGATTTCTTGAACAATGCATCAGGTAGGAAGTTTCTTGGTGGTACCCTCATCTTCAATCCTCTGTTTTGATCCAATGTTCTGGGTAACATAACAGGTTCAATGCATATGGAGATTTTCTTCTGATTTGATTCCCTAGTACATGATTAATGTACAGTCCTGTAGTACATATTTATTCCCCTTGCGACCTTTTGGTACTTAACGATTTCTTCTACTGAACTACTGATTTCCTGATGATGTTTGCCTAGCTACGGGTGTTAAGGATAGACAGTATGTGAGAGTCTAGGTATGTCGATGTAGCCTATAGCTCTCTTGCTAATGGAATAAGATGCACACTACGTATATCCTGTGTCTCTCTTTAACAATGGGGACATGTAAATGATATTTGGAATAAGATGCACAATTTATGGTCTTGCTTGCATATGGGACTCTCATCTGAGTAGAAGGCAATATGTGAACTTGGTTAGTTCAAATCGTTATGTGAATTGTGCTGACGTGAAACTGAATAATGATAACAAACGATTGTTTCTCATTTCAATGCTACAAAAGAAATATACCAACGTGTTAATTTGAATTTGTTCAGATCTGAAGTTGCCTCAACAGAACTACCTGTGGTTTGAGTCAAAATGACCTGAAGTACACGGAGAACTCATTTGCTCGCTCTCCAATAAGGAAATTTTGGGAGTACAAGGATTATGGATTTATGGTGTGATCCTTTTTGTACCTGGAGAGGTTCACCCTAAAGTGCCGACTTAATCACTGTCTCCAAGGTATGTATCCAACATTGCTGTAACTAAGATAGGTTCCACATTAGAGATAACTCCATCCCACTGCATGGAAGGTGAAATCAGACAAGTACCCTAGAAGTCCAAGCTTTATCCCGAGGTTAAAGCCTGCTGTCCAGCATATCATAATTGTTGTGCTACAGGGCCTTAACATCTGTCATGAATAATTTCATTTAGTTAGAGCTCCATACCAGTGCACGGAAAGTGGAATCAGACAGGTCTCATAGAAGTCCGCAGTTTTATCCCTAGCTTCATCGTTTGTGTACAACATTTCCTAATTGCAGAATTACCAGGTCTTAACACCTGTTAGCAGTAAGCTTAATCAGTTCTATCTGTGCATCAATGTGACCTTCCTGGAAGTTTCCTTAGTAAGCGTGGCTAGGATATCTTTTGGAGTCCCTTTCTTGGAGTCACTAAACAACCTTTATCTGCCTTTGTTGCATGGATGGATGGGAGACCACTTGATCTTGTCTGGTTTTACCACTGTAATTCTCTGAGATAGCCATGGCCATGCATAGTTTAAGCCTTTTGCTAGCTCCTAAGCTCCAAGCAAATAGAATAATGAGTAGGATAAGTTTAGGGTCAGAAGTGTGCCTCCCAGTGCATAAACAATCTGCCTGCATGTGGGGTATATGATGTTCTTTTGATATGGCGTATCATCCCTTGTGTGCCTCTATATAAAGGCCCCCACTTAGCACCCTTCGTACCACACTAGCCATCACTCTACAAGCCTGTCTAGTCTAGCAGTGTTCTTTCTCTCCTTCGCCTTGCACCAAGCTTTCTGAACCGTACCATGAAGATTGGAGGCCAAGGGAGGCTCAACAGAGCTTTCAGGGAGAAGAGGGCTAGGTTCTACATCTTCCGCCGCTGCGTCGTCATGTTGCTCCGATGGAGCGATTGATCGACGGAGAATCTTGTTTTTCCTTCCAGTCTGGAATTTTCTCTGTGGCGCTGCCACTTATGGAGGGTTAGAGTTTAGGTGTAGCTGCTTTGTATAGGCTGGCCATGTACTTTTTCTACTAGTCTTCATTTTTTGAGGGGTCATTTTTTCTCCCAACACTTGCCTGCAGCTGTTGTAAGGTAAGGCAAGGGCGAGAGATCCAACTCTGTAGCCCGAGATTGTCATCCTCTTATAAGACTAGTGAAAGATCGACGCCAAGATAATTTCTTAACTGTGCTTCAACTACTTGATATTATACTCAGTTGCTCACCATGATACTCACTATAAACTAATCATGAAAATCGCAGATTGAAACGGTGGTACTTTTGTGATGAAGCTATACTTTCTTAACGGTTTGAAGTGATCCGTATCTGATGCTTTGTACTTTTGATGGAAAGTTGGAATCTCTCTGTGTGGTCACGCCTTTTATCTCCTGGTCCTTGGAGAGGTCACTGACTTGCTCTCTTTGAAATGTGCCCATATATGCTCCTGGTGGGGCTGTTAAGGCTCCATCCGGAATGCGGGATTTGTTTTCCCAATTCATTGCAGGAACATGAATTGGAAACATCTCATCCCAAACATGCCCTAAACTTTGTGCATACCACGAATAATGGTATTCCCATGGAGGAGAGAACTAATACATTGTGCATACACTGCTTCATGCTGGAGTCCTTGTTGGAAAGAAAAGTTGCTGGTAGACCACTCTAGCAAAGGTCCGGAATCTACAAAGCACGTGGCATTCAGTCCAATTGGAAAAGCTTAATCAGAGGTTACCGCAGAACCTGAAATCATGGCTGGAGTAACTGGAGCATGACATGATGTCAATGGATGAAACCTTGACTGAACCATAACATTGCAATGTATGTGCTACCTTTAAGCATTGATAAGTGCTTCAAGCAAGTAAGTACTTGTGTTTTCTTTCTTAATAATTATCGACAATCATTAGTTCACTTTAGTACCTAAAATTGATAGCCTGAAATCACTCTTGACTTAAAAAAGAGAGAGACAAGCTCTCTAAATGGGCTCCGTGTCCTGGTCACGGCTCACAGGATGTCCAGCTTGTGCCTTGGTACGTGCGTGCGGTGCGCATGTGTGCGTGCCCGTGCGTTTGTCCGCTTGCCCACCTGTCTCCTTGTGCTTGGACGTCAGTCCCGCATTGCTGCATCTTGTGTTGTTTTTCTTCTATTCCCAGTCCTTGAGAGCTGCAGCAGGAGCTCCTCCCACGAGACATGGCCCCCATGTTTGGGGTGCGTATTGTCTCTCTCTGTAGCTTTGACTGCAGCTGGTTAATTAGTGATTTTGTCCTACATGCTGTGATGGCTACTTAGGTTTTATTATCTGGGCTGTGCTGGCCTACGTGCAAAGGACAATCGAGGCCTGCTAATAGGTTCAAGTATAGGCCCCATGATTTCTGCATAAGCCATTAGGATCATTAAAGATTCCTTTACGTCTTATGAAAGTTTTGTTTGCTTTGGCACTTAACTGATGATGATTGCTCTGGTAGATATCTTTGACAATTAGGTCTATTTGGTGTATTGCACACACATGAATGGTAGAATTAATGGATAATAGCATCTTCAGCAGATCCCCTAGAAAGACGCCCCTAAAGCCTGATTTAGGGGCCCCTCTTTTTTGGGGAGCACTTTAGTGAACCTCCTCCAGGCTACCTAAAACACACTCCTTAAATTTTATTCTACATCACACAAACATATGTGTTGAAGTGTATATGTGGATTTCCTAGTCTTTTCATCAGTACATACATTTGATTGCGTTGACTAGTGCTGTACCAAACTTAACACGACATCCCAAGTTCGACACCCGAGACACACCTTACACGTATAAGCCTCTTGAGCCATACCTCCTATTCCTTTCCATCAGTTCAGACTTTTGATAGCGTTGGTTAGTGCATGAAACATGATAGGTCAAAGTTTTTTCCTTTTTGTGTATGGGGCATGGACAGAGGATGTCGAACATGTGGCACATCAACGGGATGAGGGGTAGTGGCGTGCCGGTTTAGCCACTAGTGGCATGTGCAATACACGATGCTGGTTCCACGCCACGCCACAAGTACGAGTTCGCATTCAAATGGAATTTAGCAAGACTTTTCAAATTTTACTAGAATTTAATCAGAACTTGCGATTTTTGAATCAGAATTTAAACCTACAATTTTGTTCAAATTTTGGCTATGTTACATCTTTTGCGCCAAAAGTCGCTATTACATTAACTAATAAAGTAAACTAGATCTAGCCGTTGCGAGAGCATGCACACGAGGTGGCGCTGGAGCCTAGTCGTCCTCGTCGTTGGCGAGGTCGATGAAGACGGGACCCGACCATGCCACCCTTTGGCCGGTGGCGTGACCGGCCCCTGCCGCGGCTCGTCGTCCTCCTCCCGCTGGGGAAGGACTCGGAGCTTCGGCTTGGAAGCCCGCATGGGGGAAAAGGTGTCTCCTCAGGCTCCGGCGTGCGAGGTGAGTGCACAATGCGAGGAGAGACGGTGGGCCATTCTTCGCCCATGCATCCACGCGCCGCAGACTGGGCGATAAAGCCGCGTAGAATCTGGTGGCGTGTGGTGATAGCACAAGTACTAGTGGTGTGTAAGTTGGACATGCAACCGATGCTTTCGCCGTGGGTGAGCACGCGGGTCTCACGTACTAGTGGCGTGTCAGCCTTATCCACACGCCGCTAGTACACGATTAGAAGGGGCGTGCGTGAATTGGAAACTGATACTTGGTCTATTATAAGGGTTTTCCTACTACTGCGTGTAGGTTGAGCTAGCCGCGCCAGAAGAGCGTAGACAAAGTGAAGATGACACGGTGTGCTGTGCAGTGAGTTCCAGCTCGGGCCGTCTATCTAACACCGCTCTAGGGAGATTCCTGTTGAACTCTCATTTGAAGAAGATGCGTACCTTATCTCCTTTCATGTACTTGTATAGGTTGGGCGTAGAGCCCATAGAATAGATCAAGTTCCTATTCCCTCTAAAACCAATCAAACCTCTTTCTACAATTGCTTTGTTTCTTCTATGGTGTCAAATACTGTTTGATGCTGAATCCTATAGTTTTTCAATCAGGAGTCAAGATTACATGACGTTCCAATCCGTAGTTTTTTTCTTTTTTCTGTTCATGTGTTTTAGGAATCCTGAAAAAAGGCCCTTAGGAACTTTGGAGATTAATTCCTTCAGCCAAAGGACCTCTATAGGTAGGAAAAACTCCCTTACTCCAAAGAGGCCAATATTTTTACAGGTAGCACATATGTGGACTTCACATTCATTCTTAGACATTGCAGCCTAGTTCTTTATTTTTGCTGTATAGAAGTTTTGTAACTATTCTTATGCCCCCAGAATTGTTTCTAAAAAATATTGCTAGTCCCAAAATATACAAAGACATAGATATTGGGATTAAAAGTTTATCGGCAGCTGCAGTTGTATATGTCACATTGTCCATAACTCAAGAAGACAAATATATACATTCATTTGATATAGAAAGCACAAGAGTTCAAGCTCAACTTTGCTTCTCTTACTGAATCATTTCTAATCAGACCATGTGTACACTACACAACATCTCCAAAAGATAGAACAAGCCACATATCCCACTTCCTAAGTGATAGCAGAAGGAAAAAAAAGGTGGAGAAAAATGAAAAAAGAATAACCATGATGAAGCAACCGTTAGAATGTCTACTCTGCCAAGCTTCTTGAGTGCAACCTTCCATGAGCTTGATAGTTCCTTCCTAGCTTCTACTCCTAACTAACTCAAAGCTGCCTAGCTAAGTGTAACTTCCATGAATGGACCCTTGTGGGATTCCATGGAGGAAAATTCAGCTTGGAGTTCAGTCATGCCAGCAAAGGAGCATGACGACGCAGCGGCGGATGATGTAGAGCCTCGCTCTGTGCTCTTTCAGAGCTCTGGCCATCCTTCCTCCTTGCTTGCCTTGGTTCACAGTCCTCATTTAGCTTGATGAACTGAGGAAATGCGATGTAAGTAGGGCAGTTTGCTCTCTCTGGTGCCGCGTGGTACTGGTTGATGCTTGCTGTGGTGCAGAACTTGTAAGTATGCTGAGGTTTTATAGACGAGGCAAGCATGCAGTGCCCTTCCTCCCATGCAACCCTTGTAATACTTCCTTTTTTCTCCTTTTATTTAATCTCAGGAGACATATCTCTGCATCTGAATGTGGGTTATTGTTCCTGTCGCCGACAGAAAGCTTGATCTTGTTGACGGATACGATCGTTTTAGATAACAGACAGCTCATACTGTTGCATACGTGTACAACTCTGTAGATTCAGCAGTGGTTGAGCATGGTTCTGATGAAGGTTCTTGGTATCTGGCACTACTGCTTGCGGCTGGTACCTTAATTTATTGCCTTCTCTTGATTAGCGTCTCCATGGAGGTACATGGATATCTCACATCACTGTAATTTGTCTGCTTGATTTCCTTGGGAGGACACTTGTGATCTTCTTGCAGTGCAAAGATCTTCTTAGACTTGCTTAATCAAACAATACTATGTGGTAGCAGTACTGTAGTATATCCTCTTGTCGGTAGATTGTGCCGGTAAAGAGTTCATAGAGATCTCATATTCAAGTATCTGAGAGATTTCCTATGTCGTCTCGATCTGTTTCGGAACCTGCTAGGAAGGATGGAATGAGTAATCGGATCATCCGTGCAGCCGGCATATCTTTTTGACTTAAAAGTACTTTTGAGCGTACCTTATTCCAGGCGATTAAAAAACAGCCTTATGTGTGTTTGCTTTGGTGAGGGTGCTTGTCTTATGGACATTGTAGCCGTTTGATGCTGTGCCCGCTACTACATTTCCATGTATTTTGCCTAGTTTCTAGTCAAAACACAGGGCACTTTTCTTGTGCACGGGTTATCTGCTGCTTCTGCCTGCCACTTTCTAGGGTTCCACCCGTGTTGATTTCTGGGCCTCTAAGTTAATTTCCTACAGGAATAGTATTTTCTGCATCATCTATCATGTGTTATAACTTAGCTGTCGATAAACCGGAAGGTTTGTTCTCTCTAGCATAGGCTTGGACCAATTTGTCTGGGTTTAGTATTGACTTAGATTTAATCGCGGTCATGAACTTATGATTGATAATTCTCGGCACATGCAACATTGGTTGACCTAGTGTTGTATGTTCTGTACGAGTGCCTGTCAAGCATGTGGCAGTTGATGTCTCAATGCTGGTCATGCAGCACACAAGCACTGTCTCATGTTTTTTTTCGCGGGTAAAAACTGTCTCATGTTAACCAGCATTTTTGGTCAGGGTCAGTGAGATGAATCTTGTTGTGAGCATCTTCAGTTCTTTTGCTCGCACCTTTGTTGTGATCATTTGGTAGTGAGAACCATAATATTCAATTTAGAACATGTTTCTCTAACGATATACAGAATCTGCACTCACAGGAAAGAAAAGAGAGCATATTATCCGTGTTAGCAGATATGAGACAATATACAGAAGAACTCCATCACCTTGCCTTCACTACTTGACTTCCTATGGTCTAATGTGGATCGATTCATCCTTTTTGTTCTCCTTCTCCAATCTCCATAATAGTTTATAACACACATGATGGTTTATGGTTTTTGTAAGAAGTTTGTCCTGGATCACGGTTAACATGGGCCATGGCCTGCCAGTTGATTGGTACCATATCGTTTAGTTTAATAACCATTGAGTTCATCAGCTTGCCCTCTTTGCAGTACTGGCCTATTCGAGGGTAGTTGCATGGCTAGTGTAGGATCCTTGATTGTGTCGCTTCAACAAGTTCAAAGGTTACCTATTAAGGGTTCTGTCTTATTGGATGAAGTTACTTTAGCCGCTGCTATGATCGGGTCATTAGTGCTGTCTTATTGTTAGGGTTCGTTTGTTTTTGTCATGTAATGAGGTCTGGAAGAACATGCAAAGCAGTTCTTGCTTTGGAATTTGTCGGTTGATTCAGGTTTACCACCAGATTGACAGATGTGTACCAAGACTTCCTTTGTTTCTTGTGTTAACACCATAATATGTATGCTTCTGTAAATTGTCTGAGTTCATTGACCTGTCCTTTCCCATGCCAGAAAGGATAATGTAGGTACTCTATACCTGTCTAGTCTAGACTGTCTAGTACTCTAGTGTGAGGAAATTCCAACATGTCCTGAGACAGAGAGAGATCTAGCAAGCATGGATCTGATTAGTGTCGTTGTATTCAGTATGAACAAGGCACATGACAGATCTCCAGGCAAGGAGAGAAAAAGATCCCCTATCCAGTCCTTTCATTGGCCTTGAAAATTTTGCAACTTGCTACAGTGTGTCGGTGCCTTTTTAGCAGTTTTAAGGGCTAAGCAGCAGCCTTGAGCAGCCCAAAACTGCATTTCTGTCTGGTAAGCTTGACTGCTTGAGGACCATGAATAGCCTTTCTTGGGGCCATTAAACAACCAACCCACGGTTGCCTTTCTTGCTTGCAGGGCATGTATGGCCACTTGATCCTGTCTGCGGCGCGGTGCGGCGCGGCGCACGGTCCTCAATCATGCCCCCGGCCCTGAGCACTGTGTGATCAAGGATCCATCTATCCACCATCACACTGGTAAGTAAGTATTCTTCTCCCTCTTAGCCCTTATCATAAGCTAATAGAATACTGGGAGCATGCATTTGGACTCTCAAGTGTCCCTTCTAAGCCTCCAAAGTGTTGACTGCATGTGGGCTGGTGGGGTGTGGTGGGGAACGGTCTCGAGATACTGCATGCAGCGCACATCCTTGCCCCTCTATATAAACCAATATTTGCACCACTGCATCTTCTCCTACCAGCATCACATCATCTCAAGAGGAAAGCCCTTGCCTGAAACCTGAACCTAAACCTCTTTTGAATACCTCCTAGTCCGGTGGGTAGCCATGGAGCACGGGAAGAAGAAGCAGACGGGGAGGCTGCAGAAGGTCCTGAGGGAGCAGAAGGCCAGGCTCTACATCATCCGCCGCTGCGTCGTCATGCTTCTCTGCTGGAGCGACTGATCTAGCTCGCCAAGGGCACGGTCGCTATGTGCCTTCCCTTGAATAACTCTCTCCTGCTCCCCCCCCCCCCCCCCCCCCCCCCCCCCATGTTTTTTTCACATTGACCTTTGTGATGATATAAAGGTTCTCTGTTTTCTTGCCTCTTTTCAAAGGCAAGGGTGACTAGTGTTGTAAAGTTGAAGGGTGTTAATACAGACTAACAGTACGTTTTTTGCCTCTCAAATTTGATCTCTGTGACTGCTTGAACTTTGCAAGGCCTTGAGTTCACAGCATGATACTTGTAGAAGTAGTATGTTCGTATGGGATGAGAGCAATCTATTAGCATTCTTCTGAGTAGTATTCTTGGTATAGTAAGCAAGCATGGTGGCTGCCTTGGTTCAATAAAAGAAAACATATCCTCTCTAGGGAAGGTAGTGCATGTGCACGGCTGCAGGAGGGGCAGAAAAGCTACGTTGATTCAGATTAAATTACAGAAAAACTACGTTGCAGCCAGGGTTAACTTGACAAAACCATCTCATCGAAGTTTCATATCGCCGGTGCCAGTAAACGGTACTCCCGCCGTCCACAATAGAAACCTTTTTAGCTAGCTAGTAGCTACCCACCTTGCTAAAAAGGTTTACATTGTGGAACAGAGGCAGTATAAAACACTGCTGTATATTTTTTTTCTGTTAGCGAGATGTGGTACAGGTACCAAGTGATTGATGCTAAGCTAAGATGAATTATAGACAATGGTTGGCTTAAATTGTAGGGCTGTCAGAATGCAAATTAACCCACTCAATTCACTGCAAACATCTGTGTTATCATGGGGCGTTTGGTCGATGCGGTAACTATGGCTCTTGAACAATAATCTAAGGGTGCATTTGGTTGACGAATGTGACAGTTTGTCCAGCACAGTTTTGGTCGTGTGAAGCGAGAGGACATCGGCATCTTCCAACACCACAGCACCGACAAATTAATCCACGAAGTTTATTTGTAGGATTCAGTTATCCTGGACAAACTAAATTCTGAATTCGTTGATTTTGTATTTTGCGAATGAAAATTTAAAAATTGCCAAACTCTGTAATTTCAAAATAGTACCAGGAATTATATAATAGCATGCTTATCCTGGATCCCTGAAAATGTGTTTACGGTACCAGTATTCAGACCGAGGAAAAAGATTCGAGGGAATATAAGTTATGAGGTTGTGAAAGCCAAACTATTTTTAAGTGGGATGATTCATTGCCATGTTTACAGTATGGTTGCATCTGGTTTTCATTCCCTTAAAATTTAAGTTTCTATTAGCTGAACTTTCCATGGAAAACAGCATGGCAAGTTGCTTGAGGCTCACTACTTCAGCTATCAACCCCAGATGCACGAAAAGGACTTCTTGGTATTGTTGTTCTAAGAGTCAGGAATATTTTTATTTCTGTGACTGTTACTGAAGTGTTCCTGAAGATCTGAGTATACAAAGATGCTATCCTGGCTCATCAGTGCATCCAAGGGGTTGCATGGTTAATACCTTCTTTTCCATGAAAAGAATTGCTTTGAGTTTACTTGCCTTCCTTGTTGCAAATCACACAACATAAAGTACTCCACCGTACTGTTCGAACTGATAACACGTGATTAGAATCTGACTTGGCACTCATCAACCTTATGCTGTAACTTTTCAGAGGAATCTTCTATTTTTATTAAATTTGTTCGATATAGTTGAGAATAATAATAGAATAAACAGTAGCCGCTAAACTTTCATGGTTAACCATGTGCATAATCTGTAACATTCATAACTGAATTGCCAGGAACTTGAAGTAATAGCTGATAAACTTGAGTACTCCCAACCGTTGTCATCTCTGAAGAACTGCAGACACTGCACTGAACACATTGTTCAAGCTATCTCATACAGGAACAAGCTAAGATTAACCGACGCATTGGCCGTCGTAATACTAGTACATTGCACTTGATTACTGCTTGACATGGCTACAAATCATGTTTCAGTTGCAATGGAAACGTTTGACAATGTGCCGCCAAATCAAATGGTCAGCTTGAACTGCACCATTGTACCTACTGTTTAGTGTCTAAATGTTGGTTTAGTTCCTACAGGACAAACCTCTCTATTCCCAATGTGGGCAAGCACAAAAGACCACCACCATGAGTTGAGTGCATTTTGTCAATGCATGCCTCCTGCAACCGTTATGTGTGTGAATGTGGTCCATGCATGTATCCACTGAGCTCTGAAAACACTACAGAAGGAGCAGCAGCAGCATATATGCCCTGCTTCTTGTGTCTGGTATAGCACTAGCATCTGCAGTGGGCATGGCGCCCTGATTGAACCTTCTGTCTCATTCTGTCATATATCTTTTATAAATTTGTTTTTCTCTCTGTCGGTGCTCTGTGCATTGTGGATGCAAAACCCTCATTTTAGACAGTGGTGTTGATTTCTTCACTTTATTTCTATGTTAATGAGGCAAAATTCCTTATGACCACTGAATATAAGATCATTTTTGTTGCTGCGCCCTTGCAGCAGTACATTCGTCCCGAGGACAAGCAATCAGTTAGTTTGTGTCTGGTTCGTTAACAGTCTTGTCTGTCTGTCCCTGGTGTGTAACTAAGGGCAGCTAGCAACTAGCATCAATGCTACAAAATGTGTTTAGAGAGCAGTCAAACGATGCCCATGGTTTTGTGTAGAATGAAACCACTGTTTGTGAAGTGGTTTTGGGAACCGTAATTGTGCTTTATTGGGTCACCAACCAAATGTTTAACATCTTCCGAGGGCATGTCTAGGTCATCACAGAACCATAGCAAAGAGAAATGCAAGTGGGGCTTGGATTCCGTTCCATCTCTTGCATCTTTAGTTGTTGCTCCTCTATGATTGTCTCTTATTGGATAGATAGAAAAATATTCTAAGTGTGTGGAGGGTGATGTGATTTCACCATTGCTATATCGAATATCCTTTTTGACCTTTCTGGTTGTCGATGGATTTAGCTCGTAATCCATCAGCATATATCAGCCCATAATCCATTACTAGATTGCTGATGATGATGTGGCTTATCTCACAATGCACTATATGAAATCCTTACATGGGTCAGACGTGCTGATAAAGATGCATTCGTCACAAACTTTTACTACCCGCTAATTGGATCAACCTACTAGCGACCGGAATTGCAATACTTTCTACTACCCAAAAGAAGTTGACCATAGTGTTGGTGACTGTGTATATCGTCTGACGTACTTCTATCCCTCTAAGTATATTACCTATGTATAAAAAGAATGAAGATTACTTACCTACAAAAAAATATATAAAAGTTCAGAAATATCTAAAACAAATCATGCATGTTCTGAATGATGCATTCTACACGCGTGCAAAATCTCAATGCGAAATACTTTGCATTTTGAGCTACATTTTTTTAGAAATGTACAGATTTGAGTATAGTTGTTTCAAATTTCCAAATTTGTATGTAACCCATAATACAAAAGATTCACATTGTAATTTTGCGAGCTTGTCGTATACATTATTGAGAACATGCCGGATTATTTAAAACTTTCAAATATTCTTTTGGAACTTTTTCAAACATAGGGAATATTGGTGCTCGGGAGCCAAAGTTACTTTCACCTATGAAACATCTAACAAGTTAAACTGAAGTACTGAACGTCTTGGAGCACGGGCCATAATGGAGCTCGCTTGACATGGTGGCAGAGCTGAGGAGACAATGTAGACAGAACCTGCTAACAAAGGCGTGATGGCCGTTGGGACAGAGTTCGGCCTGTTGAAGGGTATTCAGTAAACCGTGAGTCCGTGAGGATACATTCCAAAGTTCCGATGCTATCTTGGGTTCCGTCTATTGAAGTATGCTTCTGTGTGAAGCGCTGCCCCCAGTGCTCTCCTAGATTGCGTTTAAGATTCTCTTGATCCAGAAGAAGAAAGGTCAAGTACCAGCAGCCATCCAACCATTCCTGGCAACTTGATGAAATGAGCACCGGCCGACAGGTACATTGTACATAACTCGTAGTTTCATTTGGCCAATTTGCTTTTGTTTAGAGCTTGCTTGTTTTTTTGTCTGCCAAGCCTGCCTAGGATGGTTATCAAAAGGTGCTAATTTTCAGATGAAGTAGTTGGCTATGGGAACGCTTCAGTTTAACTCCATACCTTCCTGGTTGACATTGTAAAAACTTATTCTAAGGAGGTTGACTCTGGAGGTTAATGTGATACGTTTCGAAGTCCTAGTGCTACCGCGGGTTCAATCTAATGAAGCATACTCCTGACTGAAGCATTGTCCCACTCCCCATTGCTCTCCTAGATTGCGTTTAAGATTCTTTGATTCTTTGTAACTTGGAAAACTGAACACCGGCCAGCTTGTACATTGTACATAGCTCGTAGTCATTGACCAATCTGTTTTGTTCAGAGCTTGCTTGCTTTTCATTGTCTGCCAAGCCTGTCTGGGATGGTTAACAAAATGTGCTACTTTTCAGATGAATTAGTTGACCATAGAACGCTTTAGTTTAATTCCTTAACTTCTGGTTGACATTGTAAAAACTAATTCTAAGGAAGTTGACTTTGGAAGTTAATGTGATACACGGATACTCTACTACAAGAATTCAGTTTTCTTCCTTCGTTAACAAAAGATATTGGGTCACTCAGATTCTCTTCCCTTTCACGAATTATTGACGCAAACATAAAGCTGAACAAATAATATAAAGCATCTTTCAGACCATGTACTCCATCTTACATGTTCTATGAATGGACTTTCAACTAATACTAAATCTCCTAAATCTCAAACTTCCGGACATAAAAAGTTATGGTTCATCAAAAAATACATAATTCATTGAAAGGTATTTGCATCCATTTTTAGAGTTTTTATGTTCTTTTCTCGAATTAATTAGTTCAATTATACTTGTTATTTAATTAAAACTAAAAGCCCTTAATTCCGTTGAATAAAACTCCAATTTTGTTTGATTTTTTGTTATTTTTAGCACATTTATTAAGCCTCAATGTTTTTCTGGATGTTTTGGAGTTCATCTAGTAACGTTCACCAAGCTTGTTTGGGATTCATCCTATCATGTAATTATGAAAATAAGTTTCTGCATCACCGCTCTAGTTTTGAGAAGGAAGGAAGGAAATGTTCATGCCATACGCCTCTTCATTTACCTAGAGTTGAAATCCTTCTATTTGTTTTTGTTAAATTTAGCAAATTTAGCGTGCATGCCTATTTTCTGGAATTTTTTAGTTCATTAGTATCTTTTCCCAAACTTATTAGGAAATTCAAGATTACATGGAATTCCAAAAATATGTTTTTATCACTGTTTTTTTAAAATGAAGCAGGGTTTGTGACATCCACCTCTTCCATTTACCTTGAGTTCGTACTCCTACTCACGCCTTGTGTCTCCCCGACCATGGTGCATTCGATGGTCCAATTCTCAACCCTTGTGGTGGGCGGCACATGCGCGTATTAAAAAAATTGATGGTTAATTAATCTTGTGCAGATATCGTCTTCTGCAATTCTTTACGGGGTCTATGGTATTAACATCAACATGTGTTTGACGGAATTAAATATGGTGGCTTCATCTAACTTTGGAGTTGGCCAATTTTCTTTCTTGCTATGTTTTTGTTTGCTCGATCTAAAGTAACATATATCTTATGTTAGTTAATAAAGTCAGATCATTTTCCTTCTTAAAGGCATTGTCTTGGTAGCCTCCAAATGCTACCTAGTTTGCTTTGGTGTTTGCAGTTTGTCATTTGTTTCTACGTTAGTGGTACTTTTTAACTTATATCCTTAGCCAGGACAAAGTAAGTTCACGAATATGGAAATGGGAGCAGGCTACACTTGATTCGTATAGTATAAGGTTACTTTTCCTGATATGGCCTTCCGTACAATCGTTATGGAAGATGATTTTTGTATATACTGGATTGTAAGTGTTGCAACTTTGTCGCGATACTAATGATGGGTTTTCTGTTATCGATCAGTGGGTCGCATAATATTGTTTTTTCTAAGGCGACGACATTACTTTTGAATAAGTTATCCCAGTTTGTCTCGCACAACTGCAAATAATCCGTTTTTCTGTCCACCGAAGAAAAATCGAACAAAATAAGTATCCAGGTTGTCCATTTTAGTTTTTGGTTGAGATAGGACCAAAAATAATCCGGTCCTCTCTCATTACTACTTTCAGCTGTAGATTCAGAATAGTTTCAAAGTAACTTATGCTAAGAAATTGTAATGCTAGACATTTTAAGTAGGGTTTGGAACCTTCCACCCGATTCTTCTTGTGCCTTCGTTCGACATCGTCATTGGGCGGAAGCATCACATTCTGAAGGCTAATTCATTTCTGCTTCTATATCTATTTAAATTTTGTAGCACCACATATTTGTGGATAGTGAGAAAAGTAATAGGTTCTGACAAATTTAAACTTTACTGCAGGCGAGTTTCGTGTGAATACCCGGTCCTGCCATTCCTCCCCTAGATTGTGTTCAAGATTCTCTAGATCTAAAATTATCAGTACGGAAAAAACATCAAATGATGAGTGGCAGCAAGCACGTAAGTGACAGGCAGGTTCGATGTACATAACCGTAGCTTAATATGCCAAGTCAGTCAGATGCTTTGTTACGAGCTTACTTGCATCTGTTTGTCTGCCAAGTGCCAAGTTTGTCTTTGGGGAGCAGGCCTTCAGTTGACATCCACAACTGTGCTGACTTTTGCATAACAAGTAGTTGAATGTGCAAACTATTGTGATAAAACTGATACCACAAGTCATTGGTGCTGACTTTTTATGCATCCTCCTATAAAAATGTGTTAACCTACGCTTGACATTGGCTTAGTTAAGTGTCATGGATGCTCTGTTCACGTTATCCCTAAACCAGACAACCCATGTTGTGTCAACAAAGCGAACGTTCCAAATAGATGCCACGTTGCGTTACTTAATTTTGTCACCTTTTGGTGGACAAATAAGAATGGTTTTCGTAGCTTATATTTGAATTGTGTAATCCTTGAATGACAAGCTAAAATTAGGTAATATAATATTTGCCATTTGGAACACACTACAGTACCTCTATGCGGTATACCTTTTGTAGCTTAGGCTGCATTTCGATTACGATGATACCGATTTCTCAACTCATTGTCTATTTGGTGTTTGTTCGCCCCGTTTCTGTCTATTTTATGCCTAAGTTTCTACGGCAGATTATAAAGAAACATAACAAAACAAAGTTCATCAACCACAAAATGAGCCTTACTATCCGTATCACAAATTTATTTTATTTATTTATCCATCATGCAGCGTAGACAATGCCACAAGTCAACAAGCGTCAGGAAATTGAATTAGAGTAAACCAAATCACATACGACTTCCTTTTCTTTATGTAGACATGGACGCAGTGACAAGTTACTCAAAGATACGTGTGCATAAGGATGGTGAGTAGCTGACACAACCCACATGGCAACTACTATTATTTTTTAGAGATGACATGACAATTGCCTATATAAACCGCACTACTGCGAACTCCAAAATCCAACATAAACAGAGTCTGAAATCTCAATCCAGAAGAGGAATTCTCTAGATCATCAAGATGAAGGTGGGTTCTCATGATCTGAAGCTCAAGGGGCTCAAGAGAGCTCTCAAGGAGAAAAAGGCCAGGCTCTACATCATCCGTCGATGTGTCTTTATGCTCCTAAGCTGGCATGATTGATCAAGCAATTGGGAGCAAATTTCTTCACATTTTTTCTTACCAATCTCTCTGTCTGGCCAGTCTATTGGCTGAAATTTTGGTCTCTATCTCTGATGTATGCAACAGATGTATATAACCTTCAAAAGTAGGGTCATTAGAAATGCATGGCAACTTATTTGACTACTGTTTCTACACCTTCTTTCTTGATATAGTTTTTCCGGAAATTTCTGAGGTTTGCACCTCCTTGAAATGGTTGTTTCCAAGTTAGAAAATCAAGTAACCAAATTTGTGCCTACGCCTTTGGAAGCTCATCTTCTATTATGACAATTTTGATGCGTGTCCAAGCAAAAAACTAAGCGAAGCATCTGGTAAACACAAACTAAATTTTGCTTTGGCGCAGAAGTATCTGGCATTGTACTTTGTACCATAGGCGCAGAAAGGTCAAACCAACAGATTACCTATGGAATTTGCAATCATTAGTGGTACCATTTCCAAGTCTGGCACAAATGGCTTTTGACGAAGGGCAATATACCAATATCTCAGCATTTTGTAGTACACACCTCGAGTTTAGTTCCCACTATAACTAATCCAGTTTATGGGGTTTCGAAGTAATCTCGTTGGTTTGTTCTAGTTTCCTATATAAAATTTATAAAATACCACACATATCCAAGTGGCTTATTCTGGTCCGTGCAAACATTCATGTCTTTGGCTACCATTCCTGTAATTAGAAAAATAAAATCACAAAAGTTGATCATTGTGTTAGTGCATTGTTTTAGGCCAAATGTGTTAGTGCTTGTGGGGGCACATAGCTTTTGGCAAAGTACAGCAGTATACCTTCCTCATTTGTGAAATAAAGCCTGATGATGCATGCATCATAGTGAAATGCCCACTTTGAGAAAAGACTGGTGATAAGTGCTCTCGCTGTTCTACAGTTCCAAGCAAGGCAAAGGCAAGGATCTACCCCTCCCATTTTAGTTGTCTTTTGGGGATTAGACATCTTCTAGATCTTTCTTCAAATGTTTGGTGTTGATTTGTTTTTCTTGATCCAGCAAGCAAGATTTTCCTGAAAAACTCATCTCTTTTGAAAGACTAAGCTGATGCAACATTTGGCAGATATGAAAAGAAATTATACAGTAGTTATCCTTCTGATTCGACGTAGGTTACAGAATACTCAATGCCAAGTGATAGCAGCCTATTTGAATCCAAAGTATTGTATTAACAGCAATAGTTTAAATAGCGGGTTATAGCAACCCTCAAACAGAGCTATAGTGTATAGCAACCCTCAGACAGAGCTATAGAGCTATAGTGGGGCTAAATCGGTGATATAGCGGGAAATTGTACGTGGATTCATTTTACGTCAAGACGCTCAAAAAGCTACAATGGAGCTATAGCTGGACAATATCAGGCTATTTGAAACTATGATTAAAAGATCATTGTTAGCCTAGTTGAATTGTACTAATGTAATATTATCATATCAATAATGATACTTATTATCGAGTGATCATAGGAAGATTGGGTCTCTAAATTCTTCAAAAAGGAGTTTGAAACCTCCGGCCTCAACATCAAAACGATACACACCAATTTTTTATTAATTATCCAACAAAATCTGACAAACAAATATATGGATCAACCGAAGCCACTCCCCATGGTGTGGGTGACCTCACATCTACGCTCACCATCTAACTCCAGAGACCTCACCAAGCCACTCAACGGCGAGGCTAGAGCACAAACCAGTCCAGCAGACACTCATCACGCACTACATGCACACCCTCGAGAAGCCAACGCCATTGTCTTCTACTGGTCCATTTTCAGGACAGGGTTCAGTGTCTTGACCTTGCCAATCCTATCGCCGACGTTGCCACGGTGCCAAACGGCGCCACCGCCTTGCACGCATCTATTAGCACGCATCCCTTGCTAAGACCCAGCCTGGCCAGTCCACCGAGAGACCCTCTTGACGCCTCATCAAGCACCAGCTCCAAGACGGTGCGCCTAGAAGGGAGAACGGTACCGTCGTGCCGCCATCGTTCTATTTGGGAGACCCATATTTTGGATTTACAAAGCAACCCGAGAGACGGCGATTGTAATGATGATTCCTTTAGTAAGGTTATCGTGCATAGACACCGCCATCTTCCGCCATCACCGAAGACTGGCCAAGTTTTCACCAGTAGCCACAACTTTCCAAACTCGCATACGGCTCGATCGCTAGCTTGCCATCAACGTCAACCGCCCTGTTGGAGGACGGTCAAGGTATGCCGGGGCCACTTGCCGACCACGCCAACGCACACTCGTGCGAATCCCAACCGCACACCGAAGGCTGCCGACGTCCACCGCCCAAGACCCCCAATAGTACCGTGATAAGTTGTCGCCCGGGCTTTGTCCGACGGCATCCTCCGGCGGCTGCACGGGAGAAGAGGGGGCGGAGGCACCGATGCTGAGGGCTAGAGTTGCCCTCTTGCTGAAATCTTAGCATATTAAAATCTTCACTGATAAGAATAGGACGTAGATTATTCTGATCCAGATTTTTTCCGAAAATGGGACGATCCAGCCTCTGCATCGATTGATGCATGTGGCGTTTATTGATTTAATTCCAGTTTAGTCTTACAAAGAGATTACATCATGGGTCACACAGGGTTGAAACATGAATCAACCATCTAAAGACAAGGACAGCATGAAATGTCGCTGCATCGACATGATATCCTAATATCAAAACGCCAGCTGAACAGGTTGTACAAATCTCATGCAACCAACTCTAGGCGGCTGCACCCAGAATCCAGAGCGCATTGCTTGTCTGTTGGATGTAGGTAAGACCACGTACGGATCCAGTGTGTAGCCAGTGGTATAATCTGCATAAAGGAAGATGATTTTGTATTGTTAAATATATAATTATTGCATATGTCCATATGGCCCAAAGTAAAGCACAAACACCCACTCGATTTTGCACTTTGCCTTTTCTATCAACGCCCCTTAACCATTCTAATCCAGATTAACCAGCTCAAGCGGGAAAACAGTTTGTGACCTTCCACCCAGATTATGCCGTTGGGTGGAAGCGGTGCATCCTGAAGGATGCAATGTGCATTCTACATTCACATATTAATTTATGTCATCTGTTTAAATCACCAATCATGTTTTACATGAAATCACCAATCTTTGTGGACAGCAAGAATGATATCTGAGAATCATTTAATTAGTACATCCAAGTTTGTCGCAGGAGCAGTATTTCACGCGAACAAGTCTGGCACCATTGCTCTCCTAGATTGTGTTTAAGATACTGAAGATCCAAAACATTCCCAACAATGGAAAAACGTACTCCCTCCCGTCCATAAAAGGATGTCTCAAGTTTGTGTAAATTTACATGTATCTACGCAGTAAAACATGTTTAGATAAATGAAAATTTAGAGAAAGTAAGACATCCTTTTATAGACAGAGGGAGTAGATAATTAGCAGGCATGTTCAATGTACATAACTGGAGGTTAATAAGCTGAGTCAGTCAGATGCTTTGTTTAGAGCTTACTTGCATATATTTGTCTGCCAAGCTTGCCTTTTGGGAGCAGGGTTTCAGTTGACATCCACAACCGTGCTGACTTTGACTATGAAAGTTACTGTGATAAACTAATTCTCCTATAGAAGTCATTGGCGTAAGGTCCTGACTTATCTGCTTCCTCAAATTAAAATGTTCACCTATGTTTGACATTGGCTTAGTTAAGTGTCCTGCGTGCTCTGTTTGCACTGTCCCTAAACCAGACAACCCATGTTGTATCAGTAAAGCTAACGTTGAAGATCTTTCCATGTTGTGTTAGCTAATTTTGTCACCTTTTGGTGAACAAATAAGAATTGGTTTTGTTGACAATATGTTTGCACTGTTTAATCCTTGAATGGAAAACTAAAATTAGGTATGCACTATGACATGAAATTTCATAGCTTTCATAGTAGTGCCTCTATGCGGTGTCCCTTTCATAGCTTTGTCATCCTGATCAACAATCTATTTTACTTATTTATCCATCGTGCAGTGCAGACGATGCCACAGTTTGAATAGTCTGTTGTATATCATCAGGTCAACCAGGCATCAGAAAGTTGAATTGCATTACGCCAATTAACATCACATTAGACTTTCTTTTCTTTACGCAGACATGGACGCCGTGATAAGTTAATTAAAGATATGTTTACATTAGCATGGTGAGCAGCTGACACAACCCACATGGCAACTGCACATTATTTTTAGAAAATGGCATGGCAACTGCCTATATAAACCACACCATTACAATTTCCAAGCCAACACAAACCAGAGTGGAATCTCAAATCCACAAGAGAAACTTTCTAGATCATCAAGATGAGGGTGTGTGTGCTCATGATCTGAAGCTCCAGGGGCTCAAGAGGGTTCTCCAGGAGAAAAAGGCCCGGCTCTACATCATCCGTCGATGCGTCGTGATGCTCCTAAGCTGGGATGATTAGTCAAGCAACTGGGAGCAATTTTCTTCATGTTTTCTCTTACTAATCTCTCTAACTAGCCAATCTATTGGCTGAAATTTTGGTCTCTAGCTATTTGTTGCAAGAGCTGTACATAGTTTGTTAATGTAGTAAGATTGGAAATGAATGGCAGCTGATGTGAGCACTGTTTCCGCCCCCTTCTTTCTTGACATGGTTTTGCCAGAATTTTGGAGGACTATACCTCCCTCAGACACTGAAATGTTTGGCTTACAACTTACAATGTAGTGAAATCAAAGCTTGATATGGAATTTTCCAACATTATTTGGTACCATTTGTGAACTCTTCCGCAACCAGATGGTCGGCAGGCTAAAGTGCCAAGCGCCAGGTCGCGGGTTTGAGTCACACTTCTACCTTAATGACAAGCCGGGGTGGCGTCTCCTCCCTCAGTCTTGTAATTGTTATTATTTGGTAGCATTTCCATGTCTGATGCTGATGGTTTTTCATGCTTGATGCTCAGCCTACCAATTGGTCTGAATGTTCCTGTCAACTATCCTCTCACCAGACCGGCATAAGCGCAAAAGCTCATCCGTTTATAAGACAGATCCCAATTTCAGTTTTTTGCATTCCGTGCGACCTCCATAAGCTTGCTCAAGTGGCTTACTTCAAAATTACAAAACAACAGATGCATCTGAGCGATTTATTTTGATCGGGGCAAATGTTTCTTTAGTAGAGACTTGAGGCAATACCATAATGAAATGAGAAAAAGAATCGCAAAATGTTGATCAGTGTGTTGGTGATTGTGGTAGCACATAGCTTTTTGCGAAGTACAACTGTTGTTTGTGAAATAAAGCCTGATGATAAGTGCTCTCACTGTTCTACAGTTCCTACCAAAGCAAAAGGATGGATCTATCCATCCTTTTTGGATTTTCTTTTGTGGATTGCGCATGTTCTGGATCTTTCTTCACATGTTTGGTTACATGGTTCTGATTTGTCTTTATTTTGGTCCGGCAAGTAAGAATTGTCTGAAAAAATCATCTCTTTTGAAGGAAAAGCTGCTACAACATTTGGCAGCTACAATACTAGAAGTTCTGCATGTGTTATCCTTCTGGTTTTTTTGAAACTGGAAATTTTATACCAACTAGACGGGGCAAGCAAACCGATTACAAAGGCTCCCGGAGACAGAATGAGAAGTCTACAGAATAAAAGAACAGATGACAGAAGCTACGAGCTTCTCGGAAGAGGATGCCTGTATCAGCCAACTCGTATCTTCCTTGCTTGATTGCTGCAATCAATGTGTTACTCGAAAATTACTATGAAGATGCCCAAGTTTGCATGATTGCCTCCATGGTGCAGTTATCCTTCTAGTTAAGATCAGAGCAAAGAGCAATGCCGAAATACAAATACACACAGTATGTTGCATATATATTAAATGCCAAGTGATATCCTGCAGCTGATAAAATGGTTAGAGGAGGAAAAAACTACTCCAAAACTCGGCCCAAGTCTCGCAAATATACTTGACCGAGGCCTCCAAGAAAAACATTTCGGACGCCCTCTGCTGGCAGATCCTATTTGACGACCAGGTCGTGCGCTATTAGCGCACGACCACCCCCCCCCCCCCCCCCCCCCCCGACGCGCTTAATGGGCCCGGTCCAATTACTCCCGCGTGAGCCAGAGGAAGAAGATGACCGGAGCGGCGCCCTCGCCGCTGACAGGGACGACGCGGCTGGCCGCGGCGTCGCCGGCCAGGCGAGGACTGGACCTCACCGTAGCCGGTGAGGACGCGGCTCGCCGCGGCGGCGCAGGTGGAGGTGAGGACGAAACTTATCTTGGGGGGTGGGGGCGGGGCTCGGGTGCGGGAGCTCGTCGGAGTTAGGTTTCCGGTGGGGGTGGGGGGATTTAGAGGGATGGCCGGCCGGGGGGCGGAGGACCGGCGGTGGGCCGCGGAGGTGGCGCGGTAGCGGCGCCGAGCGCGGGGGGCGGGAGCGGGCGGCCTGGCCGGCGACGGGGGCGGGGGATCGACGGAGGTGGGAGGCCGGGGGCGGCGGGGGGGGGGGGGGGGGGGGGGGAGGAAGAAGACGGGGACGTGAGCGGGAAGAAGAAGAAGAAGGGGTCGGGGGGTGTGCGTGCCCTAATCGTGCACGACCAGGTCGCCAAATAGGGGCACTCCCAGCCGCGACACTTCCCGCCACGCCGCCCAATCTCCTTGCCTCCTGCACCGATTGCCCAGATTTTGTCCGCAATGAAACCGCAGCTCTGTTCCTCGACCCTGCTGCCCACTCTCGCCGACGTGCCGCCGGAATTGACCCACGCGGCCCCGCCGGCGCCACGAAAGAGGTTGGGGAAAAAACATGGTGCGGAGTAAAGGGCAGTGGGAAGGCTGCAGCGGTAACGGTGACAGAAGGTTGCCCTCCTGTTGCGCCGGCTGCGATTGAGGAAGCTGACAGAGGCCGCGAAGTAGCTTGAAGAGGCGGAGGCCAGGAAGAGGAAAAGTAAGGCGGCGGCGATGGCTCTTACTCGCCTCCTACTACGCGTCTGTGGCCAACCCTCGTCTCGCCTACCGTCGCGTTCGGCTGCCGTAGCCGCCGCCGTTCTATGAGCTCAACTACGACATGATGGATACGTTGGGGTGGCCGAGGATGTTGAGGTGGAGGAGGTCGATGATCCCGTTGGCACCTATTAATCACATGTAAGCACCAAGAGATATCAGACTCAAAGTTATTAAAAGGAAGAAGATACTGCTTTGTGCCATGCTTGGTTGACTGTTTCACTTAATGCCACGGTTGGCACGGATCAAACCAAGGATAGGTTTTGGGGTTGGATCCAGGAGTACTATTCCAATATCATGCTCGTCCCATCAAACCACACTCAAGGCTCTCTTGGTCATCGTTGGGGCACAATCCAAGAGCATTGCAAATTTGCAACCGGTGGTGTGGTTGTGTTGAGCAAGTGAACCTTGCACCATCGAGTGGGGTGCCTATGACGGAGTACGAGCCCATCATCAAGGAGATCTACAAGCAACACAACAAGAAGGTCGGCGGCAAGCCATTCGCATTGCACATTGCTACAAAGAATTAGCGAGTGAGAAGAAGTGGACTTGTAGGAACTACGAGACCATGCCCAAGAGATCAAGGATTAGCATTTGCGTTGTAGCCGATAACAAGGAGGATAAAAACCTTAACAAGAGGCTGGAAGGGCAAAATATAGCAAAGGAGAGGAAGAAGAAAGGAGGCGTCGGAGCCTACAAAGTATGAGCTTTAATTTGTGTCATGATTGAGACCAAGAAAGCATTGGCTACCGAACGCAAGGAGCAGTGGCGGAGCGTGACCGAATCACAAGAGGGGGCCAATACTAAAGTTGTGGGAAACATGGAGATAAACCTGCTCGTGAAAGGATTTTTCAAAACATCAACTGAGTGCGACAAATTTGACAAAATTCGTCTAAAACTGTTTCGAACATCGGTTGAAAATTGGCAAGTTATGGCCGATGAAATTTAAAACCGAGTACGGGAATGGAACCTACTCATCGACGCGCACAAATTTTGTGTACACAATATTTTAAATCAAAGTGTATTTTTGTAAATTCGAGAGCTCCACCTAATGTGATGATGATGACCATGTGCTCTGCTTCTTCAGCTTCTTGTTCCTGGGCTCCTGTACACCTAAAACGAAAAAACGGGCATTGAAGAGTAGGGCAAAGGGGCCGAGCGTATCAAGGATTTCAAGAAGGAGGAATCCAGCAACGGAGGGAGACCTAGCAGGCGGATGGTTCGCGGTAGACTGACGAGGACGTTTCCAGCTGGTTCGCTTCATGTGATCATTGAATTGGGGAAAGAAAAGAGAAAACGACTGATGGGCTGGGCCACGAGCAGTGAGTATACATAATAAGAATATAATTGCACTTCGGAAGGGGGGGTTGTAGCCCACTTTCGCCACAACTACCCTCCGCCAGTGGCAAGGAGGACAAGGAGGCAAGGTCGAGGGAGCTCAAGGCCTTGGAGTACAAGAAGTGGAGGTCCAAGTTGGTGGCTGGATCTAAAAGGCTTGCACAAGAAAAGGAAGTCGTGGATCGTGGTATCATGTTCATGGATCTAAACAAGATGGATGCCATGGCAAGAAGGTATTGGGATGGGGGCCTGTGGCTCCAGTTGGTCGATGCCAAATACCTCCGGGGATGCCCGCTCTTGGCCTGTGAGCGAAAGGAGGGTTCCCAATTCTGGAGATCCATCCAATCCATTAAGCATGAGATCAGGCTTGGGGCTACCTCAACCGTAGGCGACGGGCGAGGTACCCTGTTCTGGCTCGACTCGTAGTGTGGCAGGCGGCCGCTGCGAGACGAGTTCCCGCAACTCTTCGCTATCTGCTCGGACCAGTCGTTGCGGGTCGCCTCCGCTGCCCAAGATGGGCGGTGGAACATAGGATTCCGCCGCACATTTGGCCTGGTGGAAGCTCTTAGCTGGGAGGGCCTGTTAGCGGCCCTCTCCCGTTCCCTTTCCGACCGCCCGGATTCGGTCTCCTGGGCTCTCTCGCCCTCGAGGCAATTCTCCGTCGGGTCCATGTACCGGGCCCTCTTTAGAGGGCCCGTCTTATCCTGGACCTCCCACTTGTGGAAGGCTCCTATGCCGCTCAAGATTAGGATCTTCACGTGGCAGCTGCTTCGGAACCGCCTCCCCTCGGGGGTGGAGGTGGCCAAGCGCTTGGGCCCGGGGGACGGGCTCTGTCCCCTCTGTGCGGTCCCCGAGACGGAGACACATATCCTGTTCCGCCGCTCGCTTCTTGTGGAACTTCGTCGCCGAGGCGCTTGGGCCTGAGTGGCAAGCCCATGACCTGGTAGGGTTCCTAGAAGTGCAAGCAAACCGTGCCGGAAGGAGGAGGCGCCTCTTCTGGCTGATGTTTGCTGCGATGACCTGGACTCTATGGACTATTCGCAATAAAATGGTTATCGAGCATGTCTTTCTACGTCGGGCCTCTGACTCGGTGTTTAAACTGTTGGCTTTTCTCCAGGAGTGGCACCCGTTATGTAGGCAGCAGGACAGGGAGCGGCTGGATGCGATGCTTGACGATCTTCTGAGGGCGGCTCGCCGTCTACACTCTTCATCCAGTCGTAGGGCTCCTCCATAGGGAGTGAGATTTGCATCCGTACTCTCTGTTTTGTCTCCGGGCTTGTTGTGCTGTGGCCCCAGCTTTATTTCACACTTGGTTGTGCACTTGTATCCGTTACCGTTGTTACTGTGGTGTTTGCTTTATTTATAAAGCGGGGCGAAAGCCTGTTTCGAGTAGAAGGTATTGGGAGCTCACTCGTGGAGAGATGATGGCCGAAGCGGATACCTCTCATGGAGGTGGTGATGGAGGTGGCCGTGGGGTTGTTGATGGAGGTGGCGATGATTATGATGATTTCCATGGTGGTTATGGTGTCCTTGGTGTTTGAGATCGTGTAGATCATTTGGTAGGGCTTTGGTCCACGACAGGATATGTTGTGGTTATTTTGGATTAAACTTGATCGATGGTGGTGGCTGTTGAACTAACTCGATGCATTTTTTATTTGAATTGTTCGATCCGATGAACTATATGTGTGTCTATAATTTAGTTTTTGCGTATGCTGAATTTGAATCATTCAAATGATTAATAAAAATGCCGTGCAATTGTTTGAAATGTATGAGAGTGAAATATAAGGGTTTGCCACCCTTTAACCTCTCAAAATATAAGGAGCTTAGGATAAGAGTCCATATAAGAGACTAAATTTTAGATCGGTTATAGGTGCTCTTATACCTTAATTGTGTCGGAGGTAATAATTCCATTTTTTTAAATTTAGTATATATTTGATCTTCATGTAACTATCTGCCAGACTAACTCTTTGTACACCAAGAAAAATCAAAAGACGAAGATCTACAGAACTGACAGAGCAAAATATGTAGGTGCCACCGGTTGGCTATACCACCCCATCAATAGACGCACGATCTAACGTCGAGATTCGTACTACCCACAGATCACTCACTAGTAATTAGAGTCATCATCTGCAAATCGGGAACACACTCTGCGCGCCGGCTCGTCCCTGTCAGTGGAAGACCACGCGAAGCCCTTCCTCGTGTCACCGGACGCCACCTTCTCCTGCGGCTTCCTCAAAGCCGGCGATAACGCCTTCTACTTCTCCATCTGGTTCACCGCGAGCAGGGGTGAGCTGCTTTGAGGATGAGCGCCTCTGGCGATCCGGGCGGCGCGCTCGTGGTGCCTCTCGCTGGCCGGTTCTGGGCCGGCTCTACGCCTTCGTCGCCGGTAGCCTCGACTGGGGGTCGCCGCCGGAAGACGCTCGCGCCGCCGGCGTGGGACTCGGGCATGGCGGGCTCGCGGTTCGCGTGTCTAGGAGAACTGACCGCATTGCCCTCTGGCCTCGACGAAGATCACGTCTCCGTTCAGGTGGCCTTGCAGTCGCTGGACGAGACGTTCGACCACCACCGTTTCGTAGAGGAGGCCGCCCTGCCCCGCCATCCGGGCTCCGACGAGGAACTCGTCCAGGAGTTCTGGAACGAGGCCGGGTTCCCGACGTCGGCGAGTCGTTCCTGGGAGGTTGGAGGGTCGGCGCCCCAAGGTAAGCGTGCTTTTGATGTTTCTGTGTGCAGGAATCTTAGGAAGGTGGAGACTCCTGTACGCCGCTGCCCGCCCTCCCCGCCGGCCGGGACTCGGCTTCCGCGTCCGCCGCCGAGGATGGGACCGTGGCGCGGCCCACTGCCACCGCGGCGCAGCTCGCCGGCTCCGGTCATCGGCGTCCTCATCGACAAGGCCATGCATGCGAGATCGTCGTCGGCGTCGGGTTCAGCGAAGGAGACCGATCCGTTGGTTCTCGCGGCGACTGGCGTGCAGTCCGATCCACCAATCACGCCCGAGTCTTCCGCACCTGTTCAAGTTCGAACCTGCATGCAGAGTGGGCCCGGAGCCGAGTCGGAGAATCCGGACCGTGCAGACCCCTGGCTGCATCTCCGTCATCGATTCGCCTGGTTCTGGTTATCGCACTGCCCGACTCCGCCAACCCTCGCCTCGTCTCCTCCATCGCCGCCGCTCTCCCTCCGACAGAGCCCTGCGTCGTCGCCTCCGTCCGCGCCGCCCCCTCGACTACGCCGCTCGTACGCGAACGCTGCGGCCTCCGCCCCGTCGCCGGCGATGAGCGGAACGGCTCCTTCGCGTCCCCTACAGGGGCTCGGAACCAGGATGGGAGCGCCTCGACCTCAGCAGCCTGCGTCGGCGCCACCTCGTCCACAGCACTCGGCGCCCACTCAAGCTCGGCCTCAGCAACAGGCACCCGCTCCCAACATCCTCCCCGCCAGCTTCTTCCTCGGGGGAACGGCGGATGGAGCGGGTGTGGCGGCTCCGCAGTTCTTGCCTCTACAGCGGCCGTCGATGCAATCCGGACCGCCGGCGTACATGCCGCCGTTTCAGCAGCAGCTTCAGTTCCAGCCTCACACTGCGCCTCCGTTCATCAATCCGGGATACCCGGTTTACCAGCAGCAGCAACAGATGCAGCGTCCTCCAACGGTGGCGGGGCAGGCCGCTCCCCGCCCTAAACGGAAGAAGAACAAAGCCGGTCATCAGGACACCCTTCAGCAGCCAATGCCGGGGGCGTTTTTGAGGCCTCCGATGCTGTCGCAACCTCCGTTCCAGCAGCCTTTCTTGCAGCAGCAGTATGCACTGTCGGCGGTGCCTCCGCAGTTGGGTAGTGCTATTCAGGGACAGCCAGCGGTGGCGACGCCCCCCATCACGGGTGCGGGAGCTAACTCCGCTTTGAGGTCTCTGAGGTGGCAGCTTCTGGTGTTTTGACGGACAGTGCTCAGGTTCTGAACAACGAGTTGGAGACTGGAGGTAAAGGGAAAGCAAAAAAGGGCAGCAAGTGTTTCAAATGTGGTGCTGCTTCTCATACCACTAAAGCTTGTCCGATAGAGCACTACTGTCTTGTTTGCGATACTGCAGCTCACCCCACTATCAGGTGTCCGACTCTTCGCCTACCCAAGCCTACTTGCTTCTGGGCAGGCATGGGTGCTCCGGAGACGACGTTTGTGCAGTTCCCGGATAGTGTCTATAAACCTCATTTGATTCCGTCGAGCTCACCCACAGCTTTGATTTCCATTGAGGGTGACACGGTGACCGCTGCTACTGTTGAGAGCCTTATTTCCAGGATGTGTTACTCGGCTCAGTGGACGTGGGAGGCTTTGCCCCACGGCGACAAGGCTTTTCTCATTGGGTTTCCATCGGCCGAGGATCTTCACCGGGTTGATGGGATCAAACTGAATATTCCGTCTTTTAATTCTCAAGCCACTATTTCTGTTTGGAAGTCTAATGATGATGCTGCCCCTCTTAGAGTGCTTGAGAAGGTCTGGGTTCATGTTCAGGGTGTTCCTTACGCAATGAGACACTTTCTTGGCTTTTGGGCAGTGGGCACTCTCATTGGGACGACTCTTGACGTGGATCTTGTCACCTATCGGAGCCGTGGTATTGTCCGTATCCTTGTGGGCATGTTGGACTCGAAGGTGCTAGAAAAGCGAGCTGCAGCGGATGGGCCGTATGTTGGGGCCTCGTGTGTGGTGAGACTCAAGGAGTATGGGTTCTTTTTCAGGCGTGAGCCTGCGGATTTCGTCCCGGATCCCAAATTTACTCCTTTCTTTTGGCGCCGTAAGGGCGATGACACCGAGGATGAGGAGGGTAAGGAGCATGGGACAGAGGGTTCTAGGGGTCAGGAAAACAGCGTTGGTTCCCTCTCCAACAACATGGATGTTGATGCCAGTACATCGTCCGAGGCTCCGAGTGGTAACAAGTCCGCTGCACCGGGTGATTGTGCCGGTTCCGTTATGGCTATTACTCCTTACAATGCTTATCCTAGTACTCCCAGAGGTCGGGAGATTGTGGAGCTGATCCGGCGTTCTTCACCGAGCCTGCTGCGCCCTTCGCCGGAGCCTACGTCGCCGGTGGTCTCAGCCGGGGGTGTTGCTCCAACCACTGATGGCCGGCCTCCGGGTGGTGTTGCTGGTTTGGGCGCAGCCGCGGGGAGTGATGGACCTTGGTCGGCTGGCTGCAGCCCGGAGGTGTCCACATCCGTGGCTGGGCTGGGCTTCCAGGCTCATGGCGAAGGTCGGCCTGGAGTGCCGGCAGTACTTGGACTGGGCCGGGAGGGGGCTGCTACTACGCCATTGCCTCCTCCGGCCTCTGCGCTAGGGATGCTTGCTCCCGATGTCTCCGAGGCGCCGGATTTCGGCACAGCTTGTCAGGCGGGCAGCGAGGGGTCGGTCTCCAAAGGGGCGCCTTCGTTGCCGCAGCCCCCTGTGGATGGACTGACCTCCGCCGTCGCTTCGCCGTGTGAGGCATCGTCGCCGACACAGGCCTACTCGCCACACACGGCTCTGTTCGATGCGGTGGTGATGTCTGGGAAGGCTGCTTCTTCGACCAGGCCAGCCCAGGGCATCAACACTCCGACGCCCGCGTATGTGGACGGAGGCACCGTCACGCCATCCACTCCTCCGGCCCGTCGCAGCAGCAGGTTTGGGGTGGATGTGGAGGGTGCTTCCGTCACGGATGAGGATTCCATGACGAAGGCCATGCGTCGTAAGGCGGCGCGTAACCTGGACTTTTCAGGTATGGACTCCAATTCGAAATCATTTCTTTCTTTTTCTCCGCATTCCATTCATTCTAAACTGAGTAGTGTAGGTTTTAATCTTGGTCATAATCATTCTCAAGTACTTGTTTCAACTAAAGTCTTGAGACATATGGAATTTGACCGTCTCACGGTTAGTCCTAAAGTCTCGACTGGGTTGTCTTCCACCTATGAAGATGAGGATGAAGCGATTGCCACATCAGTTGGTCAGCTTATTTCTCATCTAATTGGTGAAGTGTTGGATGGTGGTTTGGATGACGACGGCCTGAGTTCATTATATGATCTAAAAGCGTCCGGTCGGAAATCCAAAGCTACCCGCAATAAGTCCCGGAAACGGTCCAAGTTTTCCAAATCCCCCTCGGTTTCCCGATGAATGGCATGTTTAAGAATAGCAGAGGTCTTGGTGACTTGGCTAAACACTTACACTTCGCTGATTGTATTCAGGACCATAATTCGGATTTCTTAGCTATTTCTGAGACCGGTAGACGCGAGTTCTCACAATCTCTTTTGAACCGACTTTCGGGCGGTATAGAGTTTGAGTGGTACTCGCGCCCGCCTCATGGTCGCTCTGGAGGCATTTTACTAGGCGTCAGGATTGACACCATGGAAGTTTTGGATGTTACGGAAGGCAATTTTCATATCAAAATGCACATCCGTAATAAATCCGATAATTTCATTTGGAGTCTTGTCGCCGTGTATGGGCCGGCCCAGGATGCGGCTAAAACCTCTTTTCTCTACGAAATGGTAAACCTAGCAAAAGATAACCCACACCCTTTGATCATTGGTGGGGATTTTAACATGCTACGTTTTCCTTTCGAGAAAAGTAAGGGTCGGTTCGACAACCGTTGGCCTCTTTTGTTCAATGCAGTCATTGACAGCTTGAATTTAAGAGAGATTTCGATGGTGGGGAGACAGTTCACCTGGGCTAATTCTCTCCCTGAACCCACATACGAGAAACTAGACCGTGTACTGATGGATTCTGATTGGGAAGCTAGGTTCCCATTGGTGTCGGTACGGGCTCTGGAACGTATTGAGCGTTTGTCGGATCATGCTCCCATTCTATTGACCACTGGAGTACCGAGACCGCGATGTAATCCACGGTTCAAGTTCGAGCTCGGTTGGTTACATCGTGAGGGCTTCCATGACATGGTTAAACGAATTTGGGAGTTACCAGTTGCAGGTGATTCGCCTATCCAGCGGTGGAACAATAAGATACGTGCTCTACGTACTCACCTCGTTGGTTGGGCTCGTCATACAACTGGTTTACTTAAAAAAGAAAAGGTACGACTTTCCTCGATTATTGATGCTCTAGAAGCATTAGCGCAAGTTCGGTTACTATCTGTGCAAGAAATTGAGCTAAAGAGCCAATCAAATGCACAAATAGCAAGACTACTGCGCGAGGAGGAGTTAAAATGGTATCAACGCTCCAAAGCCAAATTCATTCTGGAAGGGGACTCGAATACTAGCTATTTCCATAGTATTGCCAATGGCAGACACAGGAAAAAGCGTATTCATTCTCTGGTTCAGGATGAAGGAACGATTGAGGGTCATCAACAACTAAAGTCGTATATTACAAATTATTATAAAGGCCTGTTCGGTGCCCCAGAGGAAAGCAATTTCACTTTGGATGAGTCCCAAACAGCGGATATACCCCAGGTCTCAGCTGAGGAAAATAACCTACTTACTAAACCCTATTCGGAAGAGGAAGTGAGAAAGGCGGTTTTCCAAATGAAACATAATTCAGCTCCTGATCCTGATGGATTCCCTGCTGAGTTCTATCAGAACTTTTGGGACGTCATCAAGGCTGATTTGCTTCAGTTGTTCGCTTGTCTTCACAGAGGACAACTTGAGTTGTTTCGTCTAAATTTTGGTGAGATAATTTTGTTACCGAAGGTTAACGAGGCAGAAAGGATCCAACAGTTTAGACCTATATGCCTCCTTAACGTTAGCTTCAAAATATTCACCAAAGCGGCTACGATTCGACTGAACACTGTGGCAGATCATGTGGTTCGCCCGTCCCAGACGGCTTTTATGCAAGGTCGCAACATCCTTGATGGTGTCGCGGTCCTACATGAAACAGTCCACGAACTACATAGGAAAAAGTTGAATGGGGTTATTCTGAAAATTGATTTTGAGAAAGCTTATGATAAAGTGAAGTGGTCTTTCATCCAGCAAACCCTTACGATGAAAGGCTTTTCCACTGAGTGGCGCGCGTTAATTAATAGCTTTGTTTCCGGAGGAAGTGTAGCCATTAAGGTTACCGATGACACTGGCAAATACTTTCAAACGAAAAAAGGCCTACGACAAGGTGACCCGCTATCGCCAATACTATTTAATATAGTGGCAGATATGTTGGCTATCCTGACCGAACGTGCTAAATCTGAGGGTCTTATTGAAGGAGTGATTCCACATCTCGTTGATGGTGGATTATCGATTCTTCAATATGCCGATGACACGATCCTTTTTATGGAGCATGATCTTGAAAAAGCTCGTAATCTAAAGCTGATTTTGTCAGCCTTTGAGCAACTTTCGGGTCTTAAAATAAACTTCCATAAAAGTGAATTATTTTGTTTTGGTGAGGCCCAAGAGAACTCCGCCTTGTATGCTGAGCTTTTTGACTGTGAGCAAGGGCAATTTCCTATCAACTATTTGGGTATTCCAATACACTATCGGAGACTTACAAAGGCTGAATGGAAAAGGGTGGAGGAAAGGATTCAACTTCGTTTAAATAGCTGGAAAGGCAAACTTTTATCTTTGGGTGGAAGATTGGTTCTCATAAACTCGGTTCTAACGAACATGGTACTGTATATGATATCATTCTTCCAACTGCCTAAAGGAGTCTTAAAACGATTGGATTATTTCCGATCTAGATTCTTTTGGCAAGGAGATTGTGAGAAGAAAAAATATCGACTGACTAAATGGAATGTGGTTTGCTGCCCTAAAGACCAAGGAGGGCTCGGTGTTCATGACCTTGAGATCAAGAATAGAGCGCTTCTAGGTAAATGGCTATTTAAACTTCTTTCTGAAGATGGAGTTTGGCAAACCCTCCTAAGGAGAAAATATGTTGGAGATCAAGCTGTTTCCCAGGTTGTTTGGAAACCTGGTGATTCACACTTCTGGGCAGGCCTCATGGCTACAAAGAAGTTCTTTTTTCCACATGGATCTTTCCTAATAAGGGACGGTTCGGAAATTCGATTCTGGGAGGATATTTGGCTAGGCCAAACTACGCTCAAAGAACAATATCCGGCTCTATACCCTATCGTACGAAACAAAAGCGACACGATCGCGAAGGTGTTGGGTACTTCCCCACCAGATGTTTCGTTCAGAAGAAGTTTAATTGGAACAAGACAAGCATCGTGGAATGCTTTGCTCATCCGATTGGATTCAATCCAATTATCGGACGGTCCAGATAAATTTCAATGGAATCTTATGAAGAATGGTAAATTCTCGGTTGATTCTATGTATAGAGCTCTAATACTGCCTGAAATTCCAGTCGATAGTTCAAATAATAACAAACTTTGGAAGATGAAAATACCGCTAAAAACAAAAGTGTTTGCGTAGTATTTACGTCGAGGAGTAATCCTTACCAAAGATAACCTTGCCAAACGCAATTGGCACGGAAGTAAAAAGTGTGTATTCTATCAACATGACGAGACCATTACACACCTTTTCTTTCAGTGCGAGTTCGCCAGGTCTATATGGTCAGCCATCCAGATAGGTTCAACCTTACATCCACCAAGTAGTGTTGCTAACATTTTTGGCAACTGGTTAAACGGAGTGGATCCTAGGTTCAAACTATTCAGTAGGGTGGGAGCGATTGCTGTTATTTGGTCGCTGTGGCTATGTAGAAATGACAAGGTTTTTAATGATAAAAATGCTTCTCTTATGCAGGTTATTTACCGGTGCACAGCAACGTTACGAGCATGGTCGCCCCTGCAGCGTGTGGAGCACCGGGACTTATTTTTGGAGGTGGCGTCGAGACTGGAGGCCGCGGCCAGGGAGTTATTCTCCAGGCATGGGTGGCAACATAGACTCCGGATAGACCTACCAGGTTCTTAGGCGGATCCACACTTTCTCATTTTGACATGTAATTCGCCTATTTTCCTTTTGGATTCTGAATTGTGTGTTGGTGAACTGGTGGCTGTGTGCATCTTAGCTATGCAGAGGCCAGATGTAATGCTTAAACTTTAAGTAATAAAAGCCCTTTATCTAAAAAAATTGCAAATCGACTCTGTCCCGCTGACACGATTGAAAGAGCTTTTATTTCCGGCATAGCTGGAGTCAGCAGTCACCGTCTGACTATCTAGCTGACACATATTGATTTGACCATAGCAAGCCAACCCCATGCAACGTTAGAATTAATGTTGAAATGTGCATGAGTATTGGCTTAAGTCATTAGCCAAGTTAGTAGGTTAGTTGCCGCACGCAGCGAGTCAGCGAGTCGCTAATGCATGTAAGATTGGCCAAGTCCTGGGGTGAGTCAGAGATTGTTTGGTTAGACTTTTTTTTGTTAGCTTTTGGTTTTGACTTATAAACCATAAAAGCACCTAAATAGGTGCTTTTGACTTTTTACTTTTGGCTTATATCATAGTGTAACATAATTCAAAATAGTGAAATTTGCCATAGGATGCTACCCGACCTGCTTCCTCTTATCCCGCCTCCACATGCATGCTATGTTTTAAAGGCATGTAGGTGAATCAGTCTAGTTCGGTGGCTATTCATGGAGATAGCTCATCAATGCATCCGTAATCATCCTACAGACTGTGGCGAGATGTCAGACTTTGCTGCGCAGCAGTGCTGACCAGATTTTCCTGCCGTATCATCGTATAATTATGAGGGAAGTATCTTTTGTACGTGTTTTATGTGTCAAAGTACGTAGCGGAATCGGGTGCCTCGTTGGAGGCCCGTGTTGCGTGTTATATGAGGCAGGAAACGCCCCTGCCGTGGCTTACAAGGAACCGGTGTTGGATCGGTGTACTACACCATATCCTAATGGTATATGTCATATCAATCTATTACAATCTCTAATAGCCCCTCTTAATCTAAACTCTGTGAAAGATTTAGATTACGCCTAAACTCATGAAGATTCCTTACAGAAAGAGCCTTTGTGAAGCCATCAGCAACTTGATCTTTGCTTGAAATAAACTTGATCTCCAACTTCTTGTTTGCCACTCTTTCTCGAACGAAGCGAAAATCAATCTCAATATGTTTGATACGTGCATGAAATACAGGGTTTGCTGACAAGTATGTCGCACCAAGGTTATCACACCATAAGCAAGGCCTTTCCTGCAATTTAACTCCAAGCTCACATAAAAGAGCTTCAACCCATATTATTTCAGCTGTAACATTAGCCAAGGCTTTGTATTCAGTTTCTGTACTCGATCGTGACACTGTTGCTTGTTTTCTGGCACTCCACGAAACCAGATTTGGTCCTACAAATATTGCAAAACCACCTGTGGAACGTCTATCATCTAGACAACCAGCCCAGTCTGCATCTAAAAAAGCACTCAAAAGTGTAGAACTAGACGGCTGAAAAGTAATACCAATCTTGATAGTTTCCTTAACATATCTCAAAATCCTCTTGACAGCTATCCAATGAACCGATGTGGGAGCATGCAAATATTGACAAACCTTATTAACAGAGAATGACAAATCTGGTCGTGTAAGTGTGAGATATTGCAATGCACCAACAATACTGCGATATCTTGTACTATCTTCTGGTCCGAGCGGATCTCCTATACCAAGGGAGAGAGGATCTGCCGATGATAAAGGAGTGGGTGCAGACTTACATTCTTCCATACCAACTTTCTCAAGCAATTCGGATGCATATTTTTCTTGTGTCAAAAGCAAACCATTATGTAGCTTCTTCACCTCAATACCCAAAAAGAAGTGAAGATCACCAAGGTCCTTTATAGCAAAATCATCACTTAGATCTCGAAGCAGGGCAGAGATAGCATGATCTGAAGAGCTTGTCACAATAATATCATCAACATAGATGAGAATAAATATGGTGATATCAGACTTTCGATAAAGAAACAAAGATGTATCTGCCTTGGAAGCTATAAACCCGAGATCATTCAACTTGGAGCTTAGTCGAGAATACCATGCTCGAGGAGCCTGTTTTAAACCATATAGAGCCTTATCAAGCTTGCAAATATACTGAGGAGCATCAGGATTTTCAAAACCTGGGGGTTGCTTCATATAAACCTTTTCTTCTAGAACACCATGAAGAAAAGCATTTTTGACATCTAGCTGTCGCAACTTCCAACCTCTAGAAACTGAGATAGATAACACAGTTCTAATAGTAGCTGCCTTAACAACTGGACTAAATGTATCCTCATAATCAATGCCATACCTTTGCTTGAATCCTTTTGCAACAAGACGTGCTTTGTATCTATCAATTGTACCATCAGCATGTTTCTTGACACGATACACCCATTTGCAATCAATCAAATTTTTATTGGAGCTAGGAGGAACTAAATGCCATGTTTTATTTTGAAGCAATGCATCATATTCTTCCCCCATTGCTTTGCGCCATTTTGGATCCTCTAAAGCCTCAGTAAGGGTGCGTGGTTCATCTGTAGACGCAAGCATACCATATCGTATAGTACCATCCTTAAAGATTCTGGGTTGTCGAATACCTTTTGAAAGACGAGTGCGTACACCAATCACAGGAGGTGCAACAGCTTGGGATGGCACAGAGGATCCGGAAGAAATATCTAGAGAAGAATTAGCCTGGGAGGCTTCGTCATTTGCATGCGCAGCGCTGGGAGCATGCTCGTCATTTGCATGCAGGGAATCTCCTTGGTGATTGGCTGCTTCATGCGAAGCGCCGGAGGGCTCAGACAGCGACGGCTCCATGTCGCTTCCCTCCGATGCATGCGACGACTGCGCAGATGCTGGTGCTGGCGACAAATCGCCCTCGGGATCAGTATGCAACGGATCCAAGGAGTGCACAGAATCAGCATCAGATCGGGAGTCCCTGTTGTCATTTTGTACAGAATCTGGTACATCTTCGTTTGAGTCCGTCCCTGCACTGTTTTGACTCAAATTTTCTGCACTGCTTGTATCTTGAGTAGTATTATGTTCTGATCCATCATGAGACATAATTTCCTGATCATGATTAGTGACAACAGGAATAAATGGTAAAGGCATATGGTCATCTAGTTCTACATCCCCATTAGTACAAGAAGTGGAATTTAAATCTGTGGGCAACAAAAGAATATCATGACGAAGACGTCTACCAGCATTGGGATGTAATGAAGCAAAGGGAAATACATTCTCGTCAAAGACAACATCGCGAGAAATATAGACTCGGCCGGTAGATACGTGAAGGCATTTAACTCCTTTATGAAGGGGACTATATCCCAAGAATACACAACGTGTGGACCGATAGGCAAGCTTTCTTTTGTTATATGGACGGAGGTTTGGCCAACAAGCACACCCAAAAATGCGAAGAGAGTCATAATTGGGTTTAGTATGAAGGAGGCGTTCTATAGGAGTTTCAAAATCAATAACTTTGCTAGGAAGTAAATTGATAAGAAACGTGGCTGTAAGAAAGGCTTCATCCCAAAATTTTAAGGGCATAGAGGCATGAGCAAGAAGGGCGAGGCCAACCTCAACAATATGACGATGTTTACGCTCTGCGGAGCCATTTTGTTGATGAGCATGAGGACATGAAACATGATGAGTGATACCAATTTTCTGAAAGAAACCATGGAGTTTTTCATATTCACCACCCCAGTCGGTTTGCATTGTAATTATTTTCCTACCAAACTTGCGTTCAACAAGAGCTTGGAAGTTCATAAAAACTTGGTACACATCAGAAAGCTTCTTAAGCAAATAGATCCATGTAAATTTACTATAATCATCAATAAAGCTTACATAATATAAGTGTTTGCCAACAGAAGCAGGTGCAGGACCCCATACATCAGAGAATACTTGTTCCAAAGGAACAGTAGAGACACTAGAGGAGACAGGATACGGCAACTGACGGCTTTTAGCTAGTTGACAAGAATCACAAATGTAAGGATTTATTTCAGGGGTATACGAAAGCTGATGTTTCCTAAGAACTTGCTGAACCACAAACGAAGAGGGATGTCCTAAGCGGCGATGCCATGTGGAGGATGATGGCTTTATTGTAGCAAAAACTTGTTTGGAGGACCCGGTAGACATTGGCACTAGCGGGTAGAGACCACCGTGACACGGCCCCTTAAAGAGAATTCTTCGAGTTGCCTGATCCTTGATCAAAAAGAAGTATGGGTGAAACTCGAGAAAAATGTCATTATCAAGAGTAAGCTTATGAACAGAAAGGAGATTTTTTGTGGCATTAGGAATATGAAGAACATTATTCAGATTTAAACTACTATGGGGAATGTATAACTTAGAGTGACCAATATGACTTATAGACATACCATTGCCGTCGGACGTGTGCACGCGATCATGTCCTTTGTACTTGTCGTGGGTGGTCAATTTGTGAAGCTCGCTTGTAATGTGGTCTGTAGCACCAGTGTCTGGGTACCAATTTGTATCAACTCCATAAGACGCAGCAGCAACATTTGCACCTTTTTTCTTGTCACCTCGGCCACCTTCATCATCCGAGCCTCCCTTTGGATCATCCTCATAGCGCCACCAACAAACTTCAGCTGGATGTCCATGGATCTTGCAAATCTGACATGTGGTATTGACATAAGGGGTTGGAGCACGACCATGTCCAGAACGGCGGCCTCTGTCATCACGGCGGCGATCACCGCGATCATCCTTGCGGTCATCACGGCGGCGATCGCCGCGATCATCCCTGCGCCAAGCATCACGATCATCACGACGTCTATCATCACGACGTCCATCATCACGACCATCCCAGCGGCGTTCCGACTCGTAGCGATCTCCACGGCCACGGTCACCTTGATCGTCAGAACGACCATGGTGCCGATGATCAGCAGAGTACCCACGGTCGTGGCGATCTCTGTCATCACGTCTCCATCCATCATCACGATAGTCCTGTCCACTGTTCCGATCACGGCGTGCAGCGTTCGCCGAAGATGTGAAGCTAACATCCTGACCAGTTTCAGCGAGCATGTCTTGGCGCATATCATGGGCGCAGATTTGAGCATACAGATCATCCATCGTGATGTTGTTGTTTCCGTTGACAGCAGACACCAAGGAGTTGTAGCCCCCGTCGAGGCCATTGGTGATGTAGCCCACCATCTCATCATCTTCAACGGGCTTGCCGAGAGCAGCAAGTTCAGAGGCAAAGCCTTTCATCTTGGCGAAGAACTGAGCAGCGGTGAGGTCGTTTTTCTTCGTGCCATTAAGGGAACCACGGAGCTGATTGATTTTGGCGCGAGAACCACTTGTAAACATCCTGGTAAGAACTGCCCAGACGCCGGCTGTTGTGTCAACATCAACGACGTGAGCAAGGATTTCCGGCGAGAAGGAGTTGATGATCCAACTCATCACCGTGGAGTCCCGCAGCACCCATGTACCGTAGGCAGGGTTAGGGACCTTTGTTGTCTTCCCGTCCTTCTCAACTTCCAGAAACTGCACCGGTGCGGCCTCAGTACCATCAAGAAGATCAAGCACTTGAGCTCCACGGAGGGCAGGATACACGAGCGTCTTCCAGAACAGAAAGTTTGAGCTGGTGAGCTTCTGAGAGGGAGGGTTTCCTAGAGCAGCAGACACGGACGTAGTCGCAGAGGAGGACGCCATGGATGCCGATGAAGCAATTTTCGATCAACTGGGGATCGTGGAGCTGTTGGTTTTCCGATCAAAGATCGTGAGCTGTTTTGGTGTGAGTTTGTTTTCCGACCTGAAGGGGAGATCGTGGGGCTGTTGGCTTTCCGATCAGAGATTGTGGGCTGTTTTGGTGTAGGTTTTCCGATCAGCAGCAGGCTAAGATCGTGAGGGATTTCTTAGCTGCGACGGGAGGAGCTCCGGCGGCAGGGAGAGGTTTCTGCGGCGGCGGGAGAGGCTCCAGCGGCGGCGGCTCGGTCTCAGATCGTACGCTCTGATACCATGTCAAAGTACGTAGCGGAATCGGGTGCCTCGTTGGAGGCCCGTGTTGCGTGTTATATGAGGCAGGAAACGCCCCTGCCGTGGCTTACAAGGAACCGGTGTTGGATCGGTGTACTACACCATATCCTCATGGTATACGTCATATCAATCTATTACAATCTCTAACATTATGGACTACTAACTCTGCTCATAGAGAAATCTGAAACCGTAGACAGAATCTCCAACAAGAGATCGGATGGCAGTGGAGGGGGTGGTATAGCCAACGGGCGACAAGAAATCCGCACTCAAGAATAAAGCAAAGAAGCAGGCCTACAAACCTAACAAAGAAGAGCCAAACTTAGCTCTAGTAATAGAACACCAAAAAGCAGCTGGAGGTTAGGCAGAGGGTGGCACATCAGGTTGTCCTGTCTGCATTTATATGGACTTTGGAGGAGAAAAATAAATACTCACTCCGTCACAAAATAAGTGTCTCAATTTTGATAGAAAGTGGATGTATGTAGACTTTAGACAATGAAATAAATATTTGTTTTGTCAAGACAACACGTTGTTCCAAATATTGTACACATGATATATTACTAATAATCATGTCCAGCAAATGAGTGCATTTTTCCCTGCATACCTAATTTTTCACATTCACATATAGACTTTTCGAAAGGAACGTTTGGTTCTGTACTGCTGCGAAGGTCTCTAACTTCCATACCTTGGAGAAACATAGGTTTGTCCATCATCAGATGTCACTTTGTTAAAGCTCAAATGTGCTTGACTCCGTGCACTATTATGCACTGCTTAAAAATATATTCTTACCTGTACTATTATGCACTGCCAGGCCCGGGCCCACTGTGGTGCCAACTGTGCCGGTGGCACAGGGCCCACGAAAATTAGGGGCCCCAAATTTTTTATACGTGTCTATATTATACAGGGCTTTTACATCTGAAGAATAATATGATTAGGCCTTTTGTGCTGCTGGGCTGCCGCTGCGCGTGCTGTGCTGCTGCTGGCGCTGCTCCCATGGGCCTAGTCCGAATAGGATTAGAAAACTCTATCGTATGCATCCAGCCCTCGATCTTCTACGCCCCGCCGTCGCACGCCGCACGCAGGAAGCGAGGCAACCGAGGCAACGAACTGACACGGCGAGTCGGCCTCGATGACACACATCAGATCAGAACGTTGCTGCGTCGGCGACGGCCACCGCTGACCGCAGTTACTCTTCATCGCCTCGTCGGTTGATCGTAAAAATAGGTATAGTGTAGTTAATATGTTTTTTCCTGATTATATCCACATTCTAATTTTATTTTATCAATCTCTTATATCTTGTGTTTCAGTAATATAGATTTGACATGGAGAAATATCAATCTGGTTCCTGCAAGCCGTAAGAGAAAAGAAAAGGAATATAATGTAATTAAATCTTAAGAAGGTACTATGGACAAATTTATTCAAAAAGGAGAATCACAAGAGTCATTCGCTAATCAGTCTATCGATCCTTTTACCTTAACTAGCAATCGTTTCTTACAATTATTTTAGAGATGGTTAGATATAGACAAATAATATAAAAGTAGAGGTTGGTGTTAACTTGAATAATTCACTGATGTTTTTGGTCTGATATATTGAGCCAAAAAATTTAGATTCTCTTGTTTCTAGAATATTATTTCTTAAAATCATTTATTTATTTAAATTTTGATGCGAGATAGGGCCCCACTCTAAATTTTCGCACAGGGCCCCGGATTTTGCGGGCCCGGCCCTGTGCACTGCTTATAATAGATGCTTACCTCCAACTCTCACTTCTATTTATTCTGTCCCATCTATTTCCTTCTACATATTCTTTTCATATATGAATGTTGCATGCTTCTGTACTACATCCAACATCGGTATGAAAACTAAGACTTATGGGCATACATCTTAAAAAAGTTAGCACAATAGTTGAGCCTGACAAAGACGATTAAAAAGAATCCACATGGGGATAATTATATATGAAGGTGGAGAAGCACTTTGCATATCAAGAGGCACCAAATCCCCATTTTACTAGCTAGACATCACGATCAGGAGCAGTACAAATTTCCCAGCCTCTCTTTGACAAACTGGCCCATCGATTCCACTCCTACTCCCACCAACCATTACAGCCCAGCCTCTCACAAAATAATCAATAAGGAGAGAGAGGCACACATCAATGGTGACACAAAGGCCCTACATGACTGAAACAGAACTTTATGCCTTATGGCCCTACCATCTATGACAACACCAACCATTTCTTCATTTCTTCTTCTCCCTTAGAAGCACTGGTACTGGTACAAGTCTATGGGCTGGCTCCATGTGCTGCTGGTGCCAAAAATGTCACATACACTGCTTGTTGTGATGCCCATTGCGGCGGGATTTGCAGTGTTGGTGATTGAGTTCATGTAGTTGATGATCTCAGCAAGGGAACACAGTCTGCTCTCTAGCTCCACCTTCTGTGTCTGCATCACTGAATTTTGTGCTTGGAATGCTACAAGGTTCTGGGTGGTCATGCTCAGTGTCATGCTGAGTTGCTGGTTCTGGTTCTTCAGCTGATCCACCTGTTTTAGGAACACAAAATATTCTTGTCAGCACACATCATTTTTATATTGTCAAAGAAAAAGCAACATGCAGATTTTTTTCTCATATTCTTGTTAGCTTTCTGTGGAAGATGTCATGCTCCTAATTTGGTGAAAACTCAACCTATATGAATTTGTAGTGTTGTCGTAAGTAGGAGTGTTAGGTAGAAGGGCAATTCGCAATAATAGAGTTTGAGCCGATATTGCAAGTGGACCTTTGTTTTCGTTCATTTTTGTTTTAACCTGCACATGAGTGCAAGCTCTCATAAATACTATACTAGAATATATATATGAATGACAATGCAACAATAAAATACAGATTTGAACTTTAGACTTTTTTGCCATTATAGGTAGCATATATGTAACTTGTGAGACTAGTATAACAACTAACCTGCGAGGAGAGGTCGTCGAGGTGTTGTTGCTTCCGCACCCTAGATCGCCGTGCCGACTCGCGGTTCGAATCCTTCCTCCTCTTCCTCCTCTTCTCCATCTGGGCCCGGAGGTCCGGGGAATCGTCCTCAGACCTGAAACTCCGGGTCCCCTGGCTCGACGCGAATGAGGTCCCACTTGACATGGTCTCCTCTCGACAACTTTTGGATACACACAGCAATTTCACTTTCTCTTATTACTTATAAAGACAGCTTGTAGCTGTAGTGGGTGCCTTACTTACTAGCTTGATTATGTTGTTAATGAAGAAAAGGGCTTAGCTTGCACAAAGGAGCTGCAACTACAGGGAGCTTAGGGAGAAAACGTAGAACCAGTAGAGGAAGACAACGGAGAAGGACTGGACAAGGCGAGTGATTGCTGAGCCGACCATAAATCCGGAGTGAAGATGCTCACAGAGGACCAGCAACAACATCTACAAAAGCTAATACGGTTTCTCTGCTAGTCTATCATCAAGAACACACGCTATTTTCTTTTCTTTACCTTGCAAGTTTATCTGTTTTATTTCCAGATAAACGTTTTGGTTATATGTGGCCAAAATTTTGGCAGAACCTCCCCTGAAATTTTGGCAGAACCTCTCCTTGGAAACAAATTTGTAGCAGAACCTCTCCTTGGAAATGGATGAACAGAGAAAGGAATTTTTGGCAGAACCTCCCCTGGAATGGCTGATTGGACAAGAAAATTTGGACAGAGCCTCCCTATGGCAAAATCAAGAACTTGGAAGAAAGGCTGGAGGTTGAAGGTGAGACTAGGGTCAGGTGACAGGCCTGTGCCCAGTTTGGACAAGCTCAGGAAGGAGCCAAGATTCACTCAAGTTGGCATTAACTAAAACAGTCTGTGCTGTTACGAGCTAGGAGCCGAGAGGGAGGAAACCTAGCAAGGCAGCTGCGGAAGAGGGAAAAGGGAATTGAAGCTTGGTGGAGGGTGCAATTTATAGCCAAGAAATGAGGGGGTTGTAGTGAGAGAAATAATTGTGGGAAAATATGGAATGGTTGTAGTGGACAGGAAAGCAGAAAGAAGGAGAGATGTGTTTGGAATCTTCCGTGGCATCTGCCGGTAATATCAGGAATCTTTTCATACGGGTTGGCCTGAATTTTCTGGCCATGGTTTGATTGCCAGTGACATCATCTCTGGTTTAGCAAGTCTTTTTGAATGGTTGTGGTTTAGCTATTACTAGCAGAGACTACTTTTGGAGTAGAAATTATGGAGACCAGCTAAGAGTTATCCTCTTAGACATTACGCTCGCCCCTGTTGTTTGGGATTGCATCATCAAGTGTGAGCATTACGATCGGCCCTGTTGTTTAGGACTGCATCATCAAGTGGAAGTCAAAAAATAAATCAAGTGGGAGAAAGGAGAAGACAAACTTTGTATTTTGTCGGAATACAATCCATAAATATGATTTTTGCTTGTACATCATTTTTTTCATGGAAAGTTTATTGATACGAACTTTTCATATCATCATTCAGAATATCCTCCTATAATATTAGTGGATTTAAAATTAATACAAGTTTTAGAGTGGTTGGCATTTTTAAGAACCGTTAATCCACCCTGATCTAACGATTTTACAATAGACGGTACCAGATTGACGGTACCGAACGGTACCGAGGTACCGAAATTTGTGTGGGACCGGTACCAAAATTACGTGGGGCCGGTACCAGAATTATTTTTCCCTAATTATTTTTAAGGGCAATTTTATCAATGGTCACTTTCTTACGCCGCTCGTCACACCCACTAAGGGCTTGTTTGGTCGCAGAGAGAAATACGTCTAGGGAAAGGTCAGCACTTCGGGAATTCACAATGGCACATGGGATCCCGGGGGGAAAGTTGGGCCATTTCCCGTGGCCATTTCGTAGTAAGTGGAGGCAGAAGAAGCCCCAGTCACAAAATTATGAGAAAATCGATATATACATAAAGTGGGCACATATAATTGATTTTTTTGAGAAAATTAAATTATATGAATTCTACAAATTCCAGAAATAACTGATCGCAACACACATAATATGTACATTGTACAGAAAAATCCAGCACATTGAAATCTTTACAAGATTATCGTGAGATCAAAACAAATGCTTCCTGCAATCAATTCGTTGGAGGCTTTGCAACTCCTCCAGCCGCTCTTCTCCCGCGCTGTTGTTCCGCTGCTCCTAGACTGTTATTTCGCTCGGCCGGCCGCCGCTGCTCCCCGTCGCTTTCGGGCTCCACGGGTTGCTACCGCCGTCAGCCGCAATAACTCCTCTGCACATGATCGTCACATGATCATCAGTAACAACAGCAGCTCCGCAGCTCTCTGTGCTCTTGGTCGTGCTCAAACTCCAGCGAACAACGTGCTCTCAGGCATGGCGCCGCCGCCCTCTGCACGACACGCCGCAGCTCGCCATTCTCTGCCTGTTGAGTAAAGTTTCAGCGAGAAAGGCGCCTTGCTCTGCAATTTAGGTTGTTCTTGTTGCATCAACCTGCAAATTGGGGAAAAGCTTTGTAAAATTAAATGAAAGTAAAAAACAGCTGACTGCAATTACTAGTATTGTGCAAGCCATGTGATCAGTGTAACTACTGTTATACTGATGAAAAGATCAGTGTACTTAGCAGTTAGCAAACTATCATTTCCATGTATAAGAAATACTTTACTTGAAAAGAAGAATATACTCCACATCTGCTGCCTATCTCTCATTGATCTACACTGCCAGGCGACTTTAGTGTGTACATCATTATTAGAGAAATCTTTCTACTGGTTGGTATTGAGATTTTTTTATTACACATGCACTTGAGAAATAGAACTAGGAGAAATAACTTTGAATATTACCCTTCATCATCCCCATGGTGTGCAAGGACAGCCATCAAAGACTCCTCATCGGAGGACGCCTGCAACTTGTAGTGGGGACAGTATAACATCTGGTTCAGCTCTCCATTGCTTATCTTCCAGACCACGACAGAGGGAGCCGCAGCACCATCCGGCTCACAGGATACGATCTGATGAACACCAGCATGGTTCAGTTATTCAGTTCACCATGGCAGGGGGCTGTAGTAATTTCAGTAGAAATTTCAGGATATCTAAGCCCAGCAGAAATTAGATCATTTGCAATTACTAAAATCCCAACCAAGCACACTGTTCCTCCATCGCCGGAGAACACAAGGAAAAGAATCCAGCGGAAGAACCTCAGTTCGTGCTCACCTTTCTAGAGAAACACCACAAGGAGGGCTTGATACTGAGAAAAGAAATGGAGTTTTGGGAGTTACGGACTTGGCCGAGAGCTAGTGGATGAAGATGCGGGCCCTCTCGGCGAAGGCTGCCATGGCCTCCTCGTTGACGATGACCTCCGCCCCTACTCCTTCGCCCCTTCGCGCCGGCACTAGCAGCGATCTGGGCGATCTTGTCCTTGACGAGCCGCCGCACTAGGAGCGATCTAGGTATCTACTCGCTCCGTTCCAAATTAATTGACTTCTATTTGCCTACATGACATACAAATTCAAAAAAAAATACACATATATGGATAAATAGAAGTCAATTAATTTAGAACGGAGGGAATACTCAACTAGGTCTCTCACCTCCGGTGACTAGGCGGGTGCGCGCCCCGCGACCCACTCCACCGCTCGCCCGCCCGCCGGAGCACGCCCGCAAAGCTCCTCTGCTCCCGCCCTATTCAACCGGCAGCCCGCCCGAGCTCCTCTGCCCCTGCCCTTGTAAACCGCCCGCCCGCCCGAGCTCCTCTGCCCCTGCCCTTGTAAACTGCCCGCCCGCCCGAGCTCCTCCGCACACGTGAACCAGCAGCAGTAGAGGAGTCAGCGACCACCTTCCCACCTCGATTCCCCCTGGACGTGGCCTGCTGTGGCCCCGGCGGCACCGGCTGCTACGCTAGTCGTTGGAGGGAACGGCGACGGAACCCTATTCCTGACCGAACCGAACAGAGCGCGTCTGTCGGACCTAGAACAGGAATCGATCGGGAAACCGGTGTACTAGTTTAAAAAAAAAGGGAATTGATCAAGATTTAATCAATGGTTAAAATAAATCATATGATAATGAACGGCTCAGATAAATAGTAGTCAACGGTACCGACGGTACCACCCAGTACCGTGCCAATCACCCTAAAAGAGCTCATTAATTAAATCTAGTAAAGATAAAATTGTACCTTTATGTGAATGCATTTTTTCAACAAAGAAAATATATTAATGTTAACAAGATAACAATTATACCCGATTTTGCATCAACATAATGTTAAAAAGTAGTCAGGCCAAACAGGAAAAAAAACATAAATGAGACCGTCACATTGGTCAATCCCACCACAACCAAAAAACACTCAATTGACAATAACATGGTACCAGTTGAGAACCAATTTAGCATGGTGGTTGTACTCCCATGCACTAAAGTTTAAATCTTAGACTTAACACCAATGTTTCTTAGTTATGTCGGGGGAGTCTCCGTCGTTAGTGAGGCGTCTGTGTTGATCCGCCGGTTCAGTCTGTTGAAGGTGCTATGTAGGTATGCGGGCGTTTACACTGTGTTTTGTAATAATAATAAAAAGACAACATAGTACTAGAAAAATAACCAAAGCTACAGGTGAGTAAACCAAGCAAAGTGATTCGTCTCTCCTCAATCACGTCTGATGTCCATTTGCTAAGATCATCAGGTCTGATGCGAGTGAACATACCTTTATTAATTACACCAGCATGTTTGTTTAGATCGACGAGATTAGATTACACCAGGAACTTTAGGCATTTATAACGAGTAAACTATCGCTGCTGATGAAATGGGTAAAAGCTCAGAGAGACTGCGCTAGCTGAGCTTGTTGGTGCTTGGTGACGTGCTGTTTGTAAACCCAGCCGATCGAGGTAAGAAACGAGTCCACGTTGCAGCGGGGTCGAGACGATATAAAGGTGAAATCAATACGGATTACACGTATCTGCGCCTTTTGGAAGCGTGTCGTCCCGTCGAGAAGAGAGGGACGACGCTGGCATTCTCCGGAAGGCTCGAGTCGGGCCGCAGGGATTGTCCTCTTCCTCTTCCTGCAGGATCCGCATCTCAAAAACCGTTGGTGCCTAAGCTATTTTCGATGTGTGGGGTGCCTTTGTAGGCGATCGGATCTGTGATACCGTCTTTATTCAGTTTCGGTGTCATCACATCACGTACGTGTACCAGTCTCGGAGCGCCCCGAACGCCATGCAGAAGAATAAAGTCTGTATTATTTTCTTGCTTTAAAAGACAACACGTGCAACTTTATTCGTGCGCGCAACGATTAGGTTTTGATCAATTATACTTGCAACAAATTACAAAGCAACCATTTTGTCAAGGAATACTCCGTGGAGAAGCAAGCTTATTTACTCGTGAGAGGCCAGACCTAGGGTTATAAATAAACGAAAAGAGCTGGCAAATGAAGCAAAAAATAGAACCAAGCGGTCCTACCCCGTTCCCCGGACGGAGTCGAGTAGGAGGACCCCGCTCTGATTGCGGTCCAATATCAGCAGTGTTATTTTTTTCTTTCCTTTTTCTTTTTTGTTTTAAGTCAACAACAAAAGGAACTAAACATTTTTCAAATATGTAAAATTTTCAAGTCTAAACGATTTAAAATAACATAAAATCTGATTAAAAACATTATATACAGTTTTAAAATCTGATTTGTACAAATTATTTTGAATATTTTTATATCTGAATACATTTTCAAAAAATGAATTTTAAATATGACCATTTTCAATTCTGGCGATTTTAAATTTTTGTATTTTCAAAATAGAAAATGAAATTAAATCTTCAAAAGAAAATAAATCAAAGAAAACCGACAAATATCAAAAAAAATTGGAACCTTCTTAAAGAGTTCCCAATATCGAAGGGCACTACATTGGGCCGGCCCATCTAACCGTACATGGGAGCCAATTGCTCCCGCGGTATCCAATGTATAGGATTTTTCGACTTGAGTCGAACGTAATACACCGATCACATATATACACAATTGGGTCAAGCTCAACACTTGCCAACATTGAGCCCTATAATAGCTTTCCAATAACAAATTTGCAAGCTGTGCTGGAACAATCCTACATCCATGATGGTATCCGTGGCAACAACGACATGGGCGGCCGCATGTCAGCTCCACCACCAAGGGAGAGGAAACCAGGATCGACGTTGAACCTCTATGGTTGTGTCTGACACGTCGATCGCCAACCTTGTCATTAAATCATGCATGTCAAATGGAGCACCCATGATCGCCATACGTGCCACGCACCGCATAATCTACTGATTGCTTCTACCACTAAAGATAATTTTCCTAGTGTTGTCCAGCTCCCATACTTATACATGTTTTCACTTTTTGTGATTTTGATGCTTCACATTAAAAAAACTATTAAGAATAGAATATTTTCAGATTTTTAAACTGTTAGAAAATTTAGTTATATTCGTTTTTTAAATTTTGCTCATATTTCAAATTTATAAAAATTTAAAAATTGCTCGTATTCGAAAATTGTTAAATTCAAAATTTGTTCATATTAAAAATGGTTCGATTTTAATTTTGTACATATTCTAAATTTAAAAATTGTTCAAATTGAAAAAATTACCTCTTTGTGTTCACTTTTAAATTCGTTCAAAAATAGTTTTTCTTCACTTTTTAAAGTCACTCAAAATGTGTTCCATCTAATTGAAAATACATGTCCATACACTCACCCCCTGTGGACGCACGCACACTCTACCCCTCTAAGCACCTTCGAAAGACTGAGTCGGCGGATCAGGTACTGAGATTGATGAAGTTAGCACATGCGCCTCGCTGTCGACGAGAACGTTGCATCACACTGAAGAATATTCCATCTAAATAAAAAACACTAGCGTCAAATCTGAGATTTGAACTCTGATAGACTGTGGATACAACCACCCTTGTAACCATCTTGTCACGCGCTGCTAGAGCGAACGGTGGGAAAATAGAAAATGGCCCCGTAATGCCGATGACTGAGTGATCTAGCTCAACATCTCATGATCCGCGTGCATGTATCCAGCGTAGTTTTGTTTTTTGAGCTAAATGCATCCAGCGTAGTGAGGTGTGAGAGGGAACGTAGGAAACAATTGAACCGAGCGAAACATTTTCACGCGCTGGGCCGGCCCACTTATGCTAGATCGGCGCGCGGGACGGAGCTGTCGCTAACGAGCGATACAAAGAGCTCCCGTCTAGGACGGCCGATGGGCTAGGTAGAGCTCGCAGTGGTGATGGCCCAAGCAAGCTACTGAGCAGACATCCCAGTATGAGCTTCCCGGCATAAGAGCATCTCTGACATAACCCTTAAAAGTGGTCAAACCCTTAAAAATCGAACGTTTACAGTTTTTGTAAAAAAAAAAATCTGAATAGAGCCCTTAAAACTTGTCAAACCCGTAAAACGTTTAAGGGGGACTGAGAATTCATAGCCGCAACCCGTGAATTTGTAGATTCGGAGGCTATTTGATAATTTCTTTTAGGGTGTCTGAGATCTGGTCAACGCTAACAAAATGTGATCTGCACCGTGTCTTCTCCATCCTACGGCCGCTAGGACTCGCCGTCGGTTTGCTGGATACAAAGCCGTCGGTTTGCCGGCCCCGTCGCCGCCGACGCCGAGCTGCTGATACGAAGCCGTCAGTTTGCCGGCCCCGTCGCCGCCGACGCCGAGCTGCTGATCTGCAGCCGCTGCGTATACGAAGCTAGCTGAGCTCAACGATTCTTTCCGCCGGGATGCACACGAATGCTAGTTGATCGATTCTTTGATCTAACTAGTACGAGTACTACTTCCTCAACAGGCACCCACGCACGATAATCGATTGGTAGCCACAGGTGCGTATCGCTGTTTTTCTTTCCATTGCGATAGAGGTCATCCGGCGAAGGGAGAAGAAAAGGACGAAGGAAGAAGACGAAAGAATATTCTACATAATATTCTGCTTTAAGGTTTGGTTTACGGGTAGTGGTATGGCGCGATTCGTTTTTCGCAAAAAACGCGACGTGAGGGCTCTGTTAGAGATGCTCTAAGGTAAGTCTTGACCCTCGAACTCTCGATGTGTGCCGTTGTTCCGCCGAAGTCAAGCTTTGGTATTCACGTAGTATTCTATTGTCTTTCTCTTGTGTTGTCGTGTGGCTAGAGCGTGACCATGATGGCCACCGTATTGGTTCGATATGAGAAGAACCAAGTGAGAATGAATACGTTGAGAGATGCTATCGATTCTTACCTTATCTTTACCCATATGAAATAATGATGATATATTTCGTAAGAGGGAAACACGGAGATTAATAGATGGTTGACTCGAACGTGAATCAAAGGGCCATGAGCGGTAAAACTACAGATGAAGATACACATACCGTAATAACAAGATCTTCGGTGCATGGTTCTCCTAGGGTTCCGGATAACTCATGTCAATGGTTGTTGCGGAGCTATTTTTACCTACTGTTGGTATTTTTGTTTTGTTTTAAGTATCCTTTCGTTGAGCACCATTGTGCTACTGCTACATAGACACGAAGCGTCAGCTTCTTCTAGGTTTTTAGATAAGAGATCGAGGGGATCTCCTGTGTCGTGCAAAATTGCCTCCTGGGTTTGCCTCCCTGGTTTTCTAATCGTGGCAATCAATCAAGCCCTGACTGATCGCTAGGCAAGGCCCAACCCCTTGGATGACTCCTCACCGTAAAGTGGATGCCCAATCACGGGCTAATCTTCATTTCTCCTCCCTTTTCTTATAAAACCATGGTAAGAGTTACATGAACCACCTGATGCAGAAATAATAAGAATGACAAGTCATATTAATTAATATCACAAATCATAAACATAACTTTGCTATTTAACAGTACAGTTACTAAGATAATTTGCATGCAAGATGTACAGTCATATACATATTACAAACAAAAAGAAAGTTTTCTCAGATGTTTGTAAGCGCATCATAAGTAATTTCTCATCTACTCCTATTAACAGATCACCCAGAAAACTTATTCTCTAAACAAGTGAAAAAATTCAGCAATCTCATGAAAGCACAAAGCATGCAACATCACCATTAGTACAACGAAAGGACAGTGGTGTGCAGTCAAGGTTAAAAATAGGTGTACAACTATTTTCCACTCACCTCCCCAAGTATTTCTACACAAACTCCGAACCAACCCTGGGGGCCATAGAGCAGCACCCTTCTTGGAGGATCAGTACCAATCTGCTTCATACCACTCATGATGTGTCTATGGTAGGCCAATATCCTGAGCGTAATCAAGAAACACAAAAATGTTACTGATTCTGTTTTGTCTATAACAAATATATACACTCCAGAACATGAATTGTTTTGTACATGTGACGCGCACGATCTGAGTTAAATACAATGTTCAATCCTGGTCGGCCTAAAATATTATATATACTTCTTAAAAAGCAAAACCCATTAACTATATTATTATCTCAACATGCAAATTATTTACTCTTTTATCCAACCAATTTTTCATGTCATTCCACTAATTATATTCATTACTTTTATATATCTCTATATGAAAATATCTACATCATCTTTTTCTTTAGCCATTAAACTATCCACGTTTTTTTCTTCGAATGATAAGATCACACCATCCGCCATGTAGTTACAAGATTAAACCATGTGTGGTAGGGAATGCTGGAATTAGTTTCAACAATCAGGTGAACTTTTTACTTGCATATTTCTGTAGTCAATTTTAGATTTCAAATTTTATTAGATTTCTAGGGTATCGTTCTGATTAACTAGACACACGATGGATAGGAAAATAGAAGGTATGATTAAATAATTAAATGGACATGCATATGCTAAAAAAAGCTCAAAATTAACAGATTAATTAAACCAATCCTACAATATGAAAATTTTAATCTTTTATTTACGTTGGTGAGAGTAGCATATGACCTAAAAGGAAACTGCAGCGGCAGTACTGAAACCATCGGCCAGTTTGCAAAGGTGATTCTAGCATCGAAACTGTCTCAATATGAATATTGAAGCAACTCAGATATGAAAAACTATCTGCTATTCTATAAAAAATATACAACTATTCTACCGACTTATAATTTCCACATTTAAGGGGGTAGTCATCATAAGAAAATTGGCGGAGTGCGGGATCGTCACGGTCTTAGACAATGACCTCAAGGAAGGATGGCAGCGTAGATTTCTCGACGTACGACCTTTTCTCCAACTACTAGGATTAAGTATAGTTTGAATTTCTTTCTAATTTATAAAACATATCTTAAATATGAATGAATTTGTTGTTTAGTTTGAACTATTCCTATGTTTTTTGAATAAAAAACTAATTGGGGTTGCCGTGACGGACACGTTCCCAACAAACCGGCTACATGTGCCGGTATTACCAATAGCGTACGTGCGGCATTGTTGCCGAACTCTATTCAAGGCTATTCCTTTCAAGCTGCTCGTAAATTCCACCATTTCTCCAGCTTGAATCTTTGGAATCTGTTGGCTTTGGACCGATCTTCCGACGTAGTCGACGAGTACTTTCCAACGATCACGTGTATGCAGCAAAGACTTCTGTTTGCTCCGACGACGCGGGCACGTACAATCAGCGAAGGTCGATCAATCTACAGCTCACGTACCGATCACAAGGGAAGACATATTGGATTGCTAGACGTCCGCCCGGGACGTCCTAAACTTCCTGGGTGATTCCAGGGGTCTATCATATGCTTGCATAGCAGCTCTAGCTAGGACCGAGTCGGAACAGCCATCGTATTCCACTGCTAACAGAATCGACAGTGAAAAATGCACTTTACTCAACCTATGAGGAGCGCCATGGGGCGCCGATGCTCCATGGCGGGAAATGACACCTCTCAATCCGTCCCGTCCCCTTCTGCGGAGACCGACTAACCAAGTCAAGTCGTACAGACGTAAACCATGTGCAAAACATGAAAATAGGTACCACGGTAATAATGGCGTGAGAGCACAGCCGCTGCTTTCTGCCAACTTGCTAAACACCCATCAGGCCATCACGTCAAAGTTCAACCATAGTCAGTTAGCTACTAGTTTCAGCTGTAAATGCATCACAACATCTTCAGTAAATTCACTGTTTATTTGTGAAGATGAGTCATTGCTTTAAAGCCGACACCATTGGATCTCTTTTCTAGCTTCGACTTCACTGGTTAGCCAATTGATCGACATGGCTACAATGTGTTCAGCGACCTTGCTTCTGCTGCTGCTGCTGCCGATGCTACCCTCCTCCGTCTTGGCACTCGCCGACGACGATGGCGGTGAGGCGGCAGCTCTTCTTGCCTTCAGGGCCGCAGCGACCAGCAGCCACGACACACTCCCCTCTTGGAACGGCAGCAGCGCCGGGCTGTGCGACTGGGAGGGCGTGAGATGCGGCAGGTCACGGCGGCGCGTGGTGGCGCTGAGGCTGCCATCCTACGGGCTCACCGGGACCCTCTCCCCTGCCGTCGGTAATCTCTCCTCCCTGCGGATAATTGACCTGAGCTCCAACTGGCTGAGGGGTGACATCCCCGTCAGCATCGGCCTCCTGCGCCGCCTCCACACCCTTAATCTTAGCATGAACACCTTCTCCGGCGTGCTTCCAAGCAACCTGACCTCTTGCGTCAGCTTGACGAGCATGATCGTCGGCGGTAACAAGCTCACCGGCCACATACCCGTCGAGCTGGGCAACACGCTGTCAAGGCTCCAGGTGCTCGCTTTGGATAATAACAGCTTCACGGGGTCGTTGCCGGCGTCGCTTACCAACCTCACGTCCCTGCTTTACCTCAACCTCAGAATCAACAACCTCCACGGTGCAATACCGAGCGATTTTGGCCGCAACATGGCGCGCCTTGCCTTCCTCGACCTCTGCAAAAACAACCTGCAGGGTGTGATCCCACTGTCGCTATTCAACGTATCATCACTGACAATACTTGACGTGGCGATGAACATGCAGCATGGAAGCATCCCTGCTGATATCGACGAAAGACTCCCAAGAATACGGTACCTTGGGCTGTTCGAGAACCAGCTCAACGGCACCATCCCTTCTTCCATCTCCAATCTCACTGCCCTCGAAAGTCTACAGCTCTCAGGGAATGGATTCAGCGGCTTGGCGCCTCGTGATTTAGGGAGGTCGCAGGCTCTTCAGGTCCTGCTTCTGGATGACAACAGTCTCGAAGCTGGGACCGAGGAGGGGCTGGATTTCATCACTTCACTGGCAAACTGCAGCCAGCTACAAAGACTAGACATCAGCAACAATCGCTTCACAGGACAGCTTCCTGCTTCAGTGGCAAACCTCTCAGCAACCCTCCAGCTTCTTGACCTGGGACGTAACATGATCTCTGGGAGCATCCCGCGTGACATCGGCAATCTGATCGGTCTAAAATCACTACAAATTTCAAGAACTTCCTTATCAGGGGTGATTCCCAAGAGTATCGGGAAGCTGGCAAACCTGACTGAGCTACACCTGTACAGCAACAGCTTGTGCGGCCTTATACCATCATCTACTGGAAATCTCACCAAATTGATTACGCTATCTGCGCCATACAACAACTTGGAAGGACCAATTCCGGCGAGCCTCGGTAACCTGAAGAGTCTGCTTGCTCTTGATCTATCCGGAAACCGCCTCAACGGTTCGATTCCAAAGGAGATTTTGGCCCTAAGTTCCCTCTCCGGGTTCCTGAGTTTATCATACAACGCCTTGTCCGGTCCCCTTCATTCTGAGGTTGGCAGCTTGGCTAACCTAAACCAACTAGACCTGTCAGGAAACCAGTTGTCTGGCCAGATACCTGATAACATTAGAAATTGCATTGTGATGGAGGTGTTGTTATTGGATAATAACTTATTCCAGGGAAGTGTACCTCGGTGTCTGGAGAACATCAAAGGACTCCGCATACTGAACCTGACCATGAATAGGTTGTCTGGTAGAATCCCCGTTGCCCTTGGTAGCATCCACAACATGCAAGAGTTATATCTAGCGCACAACAACTTGTCTGGGTCGATCCCATCAGTTTTGCAAAGTATGACGTTGTCTGAATTGGATGTGTCATACAACATTTTGCAAGGCAAAGTACCAACGGAGGGCGTTTTTAAAAAATTAACTCGTTCTTCAATCTCTGGAAACAATGAGTTATGTGGTGGCATGCCTCAGCTTCATTTAGCTCCATGTGCCATCCCACGTATCAGAAGCAACAACAAAGGGTTGCCAAAGCCACCCGTCACAGCTGTGGCAACAACAGGAGCGGTCTTGTTAGCTGTTGTGCTTCTTGCGTTTATTCTGTTGCTGACATATAAGAAGCTGAAACAAAACAAGCCCGGAGAGTTGTTATCCCCCGAAATCAAGGAACAGTTTAAGAGAGTTTCTTACCAAGCATTGTCAAATGGAACTGATGGCTTTTCAGAAGACAATTTGCTTGGCAAAGGAAGTTATGGTGCAGTCTACAAATGCACTCTCCGTGATGAAGGCACTATCGCTGCAGTAAAGGTGTTTAACCTTGAACAGTTCGGGTGTACTAGAAGTTTTGTGGTTGAATGTGAGGCACTGTCAAGGACGCGTCACCGTAATCTCATAAAGGTCATAACCTGTTGCTCAAGCACCAATCACCAAGGTCAAGAGTTCAAGGCCCTGGTCTTCGAGTTCATGCCCAATGGCAGCTTAAATGGTTGGGTTCATCCAGAATCTGACATAAGCACCATGACCATTACCCTGAGCTTAGCTCAAAGGATGGACATTGCCGTCGATATTATGGATGCCTTGGACTATCTTCACAACCACTGCCAGCCGCCAATCGTTCATTGTGATATCAAGTCTAGTAACATCCTTCTTGCTGAAGACATGAGCGCCCGAGTTGGGGACTTTGGTTTATCTAGAATGCTCGATGAGAGCGGAAGCAGAACAGTGCAGAATCCAAATAGCACGGGTAGAATAAGAGGCACCATTGGTTATGTTCCTCCAGGTAACTGGATTTTTTCTGTTATTGCCTCTGAACCTGAGATAAATATGTCATGGTGATCAATCTAAACTTTTTCATGATGCTGTAGAGTACGGGGAAGGCTGTTCTGTGTCCACCCTTGGTGATGTTTATAGCCTCGGCATATTGCTGCTTGAGATGTTTACAGGAAGGAGCCCAACAGACGATATGTTCGTAGATTCTTTGGATCTTCACAGGTTTTCAGAGGCTGCTGTTCCCGATAGAATCTTGGAGATAGCTGATCCGGCAATACTGGTGCACGAGGACGTTGATGATAGCATCACTAGAAACATGATTCAGGACTGTTTGGTCTCCGTCATTGCGCTCGGCATATCCTGCTCGAAGCAGCAACCAAGAGAGCGAATGCCCATCCGAGATGCAGCCGCAGAGATGCACGCAATCAGAGATGCAAACCTGATGTTTGGTGGCGGAAGGAGCGAGCCAACTCCTCTGTTCCGGTAGAGACGATTCCTTTGAAGAATTGTTGGGTATGATACCCTTTAGCTTCACTGTGACAAGTCATTTTCTCATTACTTTGGCTTGCTATAAACTCAATCGACATCGGCAAAATCTAACTAAATTGTCTCTTGCAGCAGAACATGCAGGAGAAAGAGAAGCCAGCACTCGGTGGAGATCTTCACCAACTAGCAAATAGTGGCATGAATAAGATACGACACTACAGCTGTGGCATCCCTTGTCTAACACAGTTTGTATGTTTTACATCGACGAAAGTATATATAGACTCTATGGTTGCTGATAGGGGTAACCTGCAAGAGGTGGCCACTGCAAGTATTGAAACATCTGCTAGGGTAAACCTATCACAGTCGGAAAGTGGTAGTTCCCGTGACCCCCTGTTTAAAAAAAAGTTCAAAAATTATATTTTAGAAGTTTTAAAAAACTATAAGTAACATGCATGTGCGTTGCAATGAGTGTGAATAAATTGTGTTACATATGCTTACAAAGTAAGTTCTCGTTGGTGGTCAGTTTATGTGTGTTCATAGCAAAATCTGCGGTACAGCAATGAACACAGTGACACTCACATCTATTATATACTAAAAGCAAAATGAGTTAGTTTTTCGAGACACCACGTTAATCCACATCATCTAAATTAATCTTATCAGTTAGATCTGAAATATGTGGTTGAGATTATATGAAAAGTTAATAGGTACATAACAAATATGACACGTTTTGTGTACTTCAAAAACCAAGGTGGAACGTGGTGGCTGGAAGAAAAAAAGAATTAAAAAAAAAACTACGGATCTGATCCGGTGTTAAACGACCGGCCGGTGGAACGTGGTGGCTGGAGTCCCTTGCATTCACGAGTCGTGCATAAAAAGATATTCAAAGGTCTTAAATGCAACGGCCGGTCGAAAATATCTTATCGGACGCGACTACGTTTAGAACGGTCGGTAGGTAATCTTATTCCTAAAACACTAGGACAAAAAATCACGCATATGCGCATGCGCGTGGGCATGCCATGGCAAACAAATAGCGAGCGGGTGTTCCGACAGCCCTTGCCTTCACGTTCACACCAGGTTTGCATGCATGCATGCACTACCAACTAAATTGCTTATGTCAACTATATTAAATGCGAATTTTGAAAATTCAAAATGTCTTGTAGCTTAATCCGTTTATCCGTTTTACATTCCGTTTTCACCGTTGGACTAGTCGCGTCAAAACCTTCAAAACTAGATCTCATTTTGATATGTTTCGATGATTTTTTTTTCAGACCCAAAAGTTACCCATCGGTAACAAATGAGTTATCCAGACCGCAATATGTAAGTTACCCACCGTATCAACAATTAATTTCCGACTTGAAACTAGATCCCGCTTTTGATTGTTCTTTTCGCGTTTTAAAATTACCGTCTAATTTCATAACTGAGTTACCGCTTTAGGATGGTAAATACATGATGAACACATGGATGACTTCAGCGGTTTTTAAGTTGTCCCTAAAAGCGACGTTTACGCAAATTAAGCGCTAAGGCACCCTAGTGCGCTTAAAACGATCGCTCTATGTGCTTAGGCTCGTACAACGCTTAGTGGCGACGATTAGCCCCCGGATCTGCCTAAGAACGCCTTACCTCCTTACAAATCATGGTAATTTCATCGGTATTGGATGGGTTACTCAATAAGTATGGGATGGGTAGCTAATATCGAGAAAGTATGCTAGCTACATTGATTCTTGGTGGATGACTGTATTACGAACACATGGGTAACTTCATCGGTACTGAGTGGGTAACTATTACAGAGAAAGTAGGCTACATACATACATTTCATGGTGGATAACTGCACATGAACACATGGTTAACTTTATCTCACTAGTGGCTGGATAACTCCACCATTTATGATTGGGTAACTATTAGAGAGAGAGTATGGGCAGACTACATCGATTTCTTGGTGGATAAGTGCATCATGAGCACATGGGTAACTTTATCAGTACTAGGTGGGTAACTTTATCAGTATTGGGTGGGCAACTATTACTAAAATAGGAGGGTAACTATATCAATAATTTCGTGGTGGGTACCCGCATCATGAGCACATGAGCATGATCTAGCCAACAGAGGAGGTCGTCGACAATAGAGGATGACGAGGGGTCTAGGCGGCGAGACTGAGATAGTGGAGTATGCTCAGAGTAAAGAAAACGCGGAGGCGTCGTCGCGTCATAGTCAAGAGCCACGCCGGTGGCAAGAGCTCTTGCTGGAGGCTCCCCTGCATTACACAGGAAAGGAAGCACGAGGAGGATCAGACGAGGTCGGTCATGCCATGCCTGAGAACAATGATTGTCCGCCACAAGCAGCAGGGGAGACGGTTGAGTTAAGGAAGCTAGAGGAAAGGGAAGGGGCGAGCGAGCGAGCGCATGGTCGCGGAATTGGCACCTTGGGAAAAGACAAGGGGGAGGAGCAATGAGTTTAGGTCGATCATGAGCGCTACACTGTGGCTGGCAGCGTGTGAGGCGGGGGAAGGGATCTAACGGCCCCGTGAGTACATCACGAAAGGATAACCTCAGACCGTTTTAAATCAGCTTTTCTGTTTTATAATAGGCGGGTAACTTATCTATTATACCTGGATAACTTAAGTGTTAATAACGGGTAATTTTTGTGTCCGAAAAAAAAGTTATCGAAACATATCAATATGGGATTTAGTTTTGAAGATCTCGTCGCGAATAGTCCAACGGTGAAAACGGATCTTAAATCAGATAAACAGTTTGAGCTACAAAACTTTTTGAATTTTTAGATTTCGTATTGAATTTAATGACGTAATGAGTTTTGTCCTATTACTTACATGCACCGGTACATGCACCGGCCTTTGATATTTTCTCTCGTACGATTCTTGAATTGTGGCTTGCAAATCCGTCGGAATCGTTCTAGGAATAAGATTACCTACCGACCGTTCTAAACATAGCTTTTCCGATATCTTATTTACTCTCAAACATACATGAGTACAATTTAAAAGTTTACGTGTATGTAACTCTGTGGCCAATCAATTTTTAGAAAACTGGACATATTCGTATCATCGTGTCAAGTTGCTTCTTTAAACAAAAATAGCTGTGCTGCGATGATGGTATAGGTGAAACAGAAAGAAATTAACTACTTTTCTTTTCTTTGAGAAACGACAACTACTTTTTCATTGTAGTAGTTGAGTATACACATAATATATACTAGAAAGATAATCCGCACACTGTAGCGGAAAATCTTAAGAATGTTTATGAAAGTTATAAAAGTAAGAATGTTTGATGCATGAATGAAAAACAAGCTCGGGAATATGGTGGATTTGATTTAGCCACAGTAATCAAAATCTAAATTTAATTAATATGAAATTTTCGTATATAATTGGAAAAATTAATGATGTGCAAAATTATATGGCTAAAAGAATTTATAATGTGAATAGCTTACATATATAGATGATTATCAATTATGCAATAAAATGGACAAATAGGTCTCTCAAGTAGTGGATAACATGGTGATGACATGGATAAATGAATGATACAAATAGTGGATCATGTAAACATCTTAAAGGTAGAGATAGACTAATTAAATACATGTTAGTCAGATCTTGTCTTAACAGAAGTATAGATGTGTAATGTGTTTGGGCTTGAGTGGACTAAAAATGAAAAGATGAAAACGAAAGAAAAAACAAATGTACTAACTCGCTAAATTTGGCCTATCCCGTGAGAAATTAAAGAAATTGTTTTTTCGTTTTAAAAAACAAATAGTTGACTTTTGTAAATCATTGACTCTATGGGAAAAATATTGAGAAATATTTTGAGTGGGACTTCTCGCCTAAAATATAAAACAAAAAACTTAATTGAAGTCCAATTTAATTCAAATTAGATCCAAATATTTTATTAACATACACACGAGTACTACCACCGTATGTACACACTTAGAGATAGTCAACTAATGACCAGAGTTGCGGAGATTCAGTATTAGCAAAGTCACCACTATCGATGGTAATGTTGTTTGCCGTTCTAAAGATAATCTGTTTTAGCGAGACCTGCATGGTACGCAAACATATGTTTCATTCCTGCTGGGTAGGGAACAAGCACCTTCCTACACATCTAACCACACATTGGTTTTCTAAAAATATAATTACACTTTCTAATTTTTAAGGAAAAAATACAAATAATTGAAAATCAATTAGTGAAAATAACAATTTAAGGATTAGTCGATCCTGACACACGATCAAACAAGCTATATTGAAAATCAAAGTCGCGAAGTTTCAACAACGATGAAGTCACCACTAAGATGCCAATAAGAACGTCATCTTCCATTTAAAAGACAATCTCCCTTAACGAGACTTATAGGTAAAAAGAATTAGGGTGTTGATATTTGGTGACACAAGCACCGTTCTACCTATCCAACTACACATTGGCTCTCTAAAACATCTAACTTTTCTAATTTTGAGTTTGAAACAAAGAAGAGTTTATGAAAGGACTCAAAATCAACACATGAAAACCATTCTATTTAAGGTGGCACATCTTGCTGTGGAGATACTCAAAGTTTGAAAGTTCCGCACCAACATAAGAACACAATCTTCACTCCAGTTATTTATTAAAACACGGTTTCCGATTCAATATTTTGTTAACTCTAAGAATCTATACCACATAGGAACATCACATTGATAAAATAGCTAACACGCAAATATAATTAGGTTATTCTCAACATAATTTGTTGTATGAGAAAGTCATAGTAAAACATGATAAATAGAGAGATAATAGAATTTCCTATCAAACACCAGCCTTCTTATTGTTGATTTGTTGGATCCTTTTTAATACAATATGTTTACCCTAAGTAATATATATTCATAAGCATCACCACTAATATATAATCAAGAGAAAATAATTTAGAAATACACACTCTCACAAAGTAGGGATTAAATAATATATATGAAACCAGAACTGACATCGACCATAGAAAAAGTGATGGTTGCGCATAGAAAGTGACAAAAGATGTGAAGAGGAGGTATGATGAGAGGCTATAGATGAGCTAGGGTTAGTATAGGTCTGACTTGGAGTCCAAATAAATCTCACGATTGGCATATGTTCATTAGTATCGAGGTTGTTGACATGTGGTGATTAGAGATACAAGCTCCCTTTTAGCCATACAACCAGACATAACGATTCTAAGCTACGTGCATTTCTAATTATCATTTCCAAAGATAAAAGAACGTATGAATGGTGAATATTGGGTATACCCCAAATATATTCACCATTCATATGTTCTTTTAAAGACTATTATGGATATCACATTATTTCTAATTATCATTTCCGTGGCTCGGAATAAAAGACATTGCCGGCATACTATATAATTTTATTTGTGTTAGAGCCGTATATTTTCTTCTCAAATAATGTGATATCCATAATAGTCAAATTTATTTACAAGAAACTTTCAACGTAATAAATTCGATGCCAAACTCTTATTGGTATTTTAACTGAAATAGGAAAACTTATGTAACTATATACATTAACCTTGCCTACTAATTTAAGATCATACAGAAAATACAATATGTATAATATCTCACAAATATCATATATAGGTGTTTATAGAAATTAAAATTCTTGGCCTAGAAATTAATGTTGTTTTAAAGATACTACATATATGCATATGTCATATTTAAATATGTGTTGGTCGAGCCGTATTAGTTCTGAGTACATAATGTGATATCAATGAAAACATTATTTGACGTATTTAGAGCCTTCAACATATTAAAGACAATGCCCTAGCATTTGCGAGGGCCACCTTGCTAGTTTAAGGAAAAAAGTCACACCACGCCCACACTTCACAAAGGTATTCACCTCTCTCTAGGGTCGGGGAATAGAGAACGAAGAGAAATGCATGTCACCGTCATCACCTTGCTGGGCTGAAGATATGGAAGAGCAGGGACGGAGCCGGCCACAAGGATTGGAGGGGGTGAAATTATGTTGGATGGGGCGAAATAGGCTAGAATCACTAAAATTTGCCAAATATAAGTGGGATTAGTAGTAGGATTATGAAGGAAATCAAAATCATGGGGGGGGGGGGGGGGGGGGCTTAGCCCCTGCTCGTCCCCCCCTTCCTCCGTCCCTGTGGAAGAGTGCCACCCTGGCAAGACCTCCTCCACGCCCCCTGCGTCGAGCACCATGGTCATGCGTCACCTAGCGGATGGTCAGGACGCCTTGGGACCCAACCCTACACGAATCATGCATGTCAAACGAAGCACCCATAGTCTCCATACGTGCCAGGCACCGGCACTGCATAATCGATGAACCTACTGATTGCTTCTACGGAAGAAATTTCCTGTCGGACCTCTGTTTTTTTTAGAGGTCCGGAGATTCTGTCTTGTGCTCGCATGGACAAACAATACGTGCTTTTTGTTTTCTCACTAAAGATAGTTTCCTAGGGTTGTCCGGCTCCCATACGTATAGGGATGAAAATGGAGCGGAATATTTCTGACTTTTCCGCGGAAAAACGGAAACAGAGTGAAAATACAGAACATAAATAGAATTTTCGAAAACTTCTATGTGGAAACAAAAACGGAAACGTAACAACATATTCTGGCGAAACGACCAAGGAAATGGAAATTCCGTTTCCGGTAATTCGGAACTTACCATTTTTGCTATGCGGAGCTTTCCAAATCCAGCTGTCCCAATAATTTTAATGAACCATTTATACACAATGCAATATATGAAAAAAGTATCTTAAGCGACCTTGTTTAGGCCATATGTACTCACATATCATGTCCCTTTCGAATCGTTTCCAGTTCGACATTTCAGTTTTGCACTAGTACGACGATAGTAGGTATTTTTAAATTTTCCAATGTTTATATCTTATGCACACTATATTATATATGATCATGACAACTCGTTATACAGTTTGTTGATTTGATTATTTAAGGGGTCTCTTGGTTCCGGTAAACATTTGTTTTATGTTATGTGTCTGCACCGTATTCGTCCATATTTGTGATGCTTACATACGTGTGCTGTGGTGTATATGTCAAACTGACTACTAACTTTGTTTTTTAATATAATACGTTTTAGCCCTTTTTCACATTCATATGTCTAAATTTGTATCTAGACAAAATGTCTATATTCACTTATTTTTGTGCATATCTAGACAACATTCAATAGCTAAAACATCTTATCTTATATTAAAATACGAAGGAAGTAGAAAATAGAAAATAGCCCGCGCTGCTCGAGTCGAGCGACAGTGGTAAAATAGAAAATGGCCCGCGATCCCGATGATCGAGCGATGTGGGAGCGACCTAGCTAGCTAGCTCAACGTTTCATGATCCGCGTGTGGCGTGCATGCGTCCAGTGTAGTGGATGCCCAATCAAGCCTTAACTGATCACTAGGTAAGGCCCTTGGGGTGACTCTCACCGTAAAGTGGATGCCCAATCACGGGCTAATCTGGCGTGTGTTCCTGCTTTTGCCGTGGGAAAACGCTGATTAACAGCCGGGATGAACGTCTCGCATCCTCCGCCTCGTACGTCCGACGCGTGTCCCCGTGGACCCACGCACGGGCGTGACCTTTGCTGCTCTCACACCCCACGTGGTCCTCTTCCTCCACCCCCAGTCCCCATCGGGACATTGCTGCTCTCCCGATCCCCTCCACCCTATCTCGATTCCTTCCCCCAATCCACCATAGCCTGCAGATCTCGGCCGGCTCCGGCGAGCCTCGCGGCGCCGCCCACAGCCAGGCACGCCCACCTCCTCCTCTCTCTCGAGCAGGAATCGGCACCGAGCAGTTCTCCATGACACTTGTGGACCCTCCTCCCTTGCCCCCGCCGTCGTCAGAGGAGAACCAGACGGCCCCGAGCCGGCGTGGGAGGATGCGCAGAGGCGGCGCCGGGGCGCGATGGGGAGGGCGGCGTACGAGACGTTCCTTGCCGACTCCGGCGACTACTGGAAGGGCGTGGTGAGACTGGCCAAGGGGCTCCGCGCCGTCAATTCGGCATACCCGCTGGTGGTGGCCGTGCTCCCCGTCATCACCAAGGCGCCCACCGACGCTCGCTGATCGACCAGGGCTTCGTGGTCCGCGGAATCGATCCCGTGTACCAGCACAAGAGCTAGATCGGCTACTGCCAGCAGTGCCCGGTGTGCTGCAAAGGGGTTGCCGACGGTGCTCCTAGCTGGGGGCCGTGGTGCTACGAGCAGTACCTCCCCACGCCGCCACACCTCCCTTGTTACAGTCAGCAGCACCAAGGCACACTCCTCGATCTCTTGCTTCTGTTGCTATTACTCGTCTTGGCAGCTACGCCGGTTTGTATGATGAGTTCTTCTTATTTTTGTTTTCGCTACATGTGGTGCAAATTTTTGTAAGGTTTGTAGCATAATTTTTTCACTGTTGTTGCAAAGTAACAGAAGATTTGTAGCAAGTTTCTTCTTGATACTATTGTGCTCTTGATGTGGTGCAAATGTTTTGGATGTTTGATGCAAACCTTCCCTTTTTTTGGTGCAAATCCGTAGAAGAGTTGTAGCAATTTGCTACCATCCTTTTGTTGTTCTTGCTATATAGATGAAGTTTTGCTATCATTGATCTCCGATTTTGCTACAATAGCAAACCAATTTTGCTATCATCCTGGTTAGAGGATTAATTTTTTTTGGATCATCGGTTCTGCTGTTTTTGCTACCATCGTTCTACTGGAGAGAAAAGTTGCTAAGATGATGCTCCAGTAGTATAATTTATTTTGCTACAAATAAAACATTTTTACACCACCATATCAATTGTCAGATTTTAGGTGAGAATCATTTTTGCTCCCGTTGAACAACTTTTATGCTCCCGGCGAAACGTTTTTGCGCCATTGTAGCAAAAGCGGGATTGGGGAGGACGAAATTTACACGTGTCAGCAGGGGAATGCGGGGGCTGGAAACTTTCCAGCCCCCGGAGGACGCTCAGCGCTTCCCTTTGCCGTGTGCCTAGGGTGCCTAGGTCACACAGTAACGATGCAGCCTGCCGTAGTGATTAGGGTTTGTTATGATTATGGGTTTTTTCCTTTTTCTTTTCGAAACACGGTATAGGCACGGAGTTTTTTTTAATAATACGATTTTTAAACAAAAATTTGAATAATAGTGCGCAAAAAAAAATCACTTATAGCGCGCCATCGGCAAGGCCCATGCCGAAAGCTGGCATGACCCATGCCAAAAGGTGAGTTTCGGCATGGGCCGTGCCGAAAGGTGACTTTCGTCACCCGTTGTGCCTAAAGGTGATCGCACGGTGATGGCATGTACATTTTCCTAGTTTCAATGTTTTAACTAAAATATAATTTGCTTAACCGTGTCTCGGTTCGAGATAAAATATACATGATATATGTGTATCGATGAGTTGGTTCCATTCCCGTAATTGGTTTCAAATTTGATCGTCTCTAACTTCTTAATTTTGAATCGCGATTCGTACAATTGTTCGACGAATTTTGTCGAATTCGTCGCACTCGGTTCACTGTTTAAAATTTCCTTTTACAAGTACAAATATCTCACCCTTCTCCACAAATTTTACGTTGCAACTTTTTTTTCGACAAACAAAAAGGTTACAATAGTTGTGGAGAAGGGTAAGGTACATGTACTCGTGAAAGTAAATTTCAAACGGTCAAACGAGTGCGACGAATTTAACAAAATTCATCAAATAATTATACAAATTGTGATTCAAAATTTAAAACTTAGAAGCAACCAAACTTGAAACCGATCACGAAAATGGAATCTACTAATCGGTACGCATATATTTCATACATATTTCATCTCGATCCGAGACACGGTTAACCAAATTTTGTATTAATTAAAAGAAATTAGAAGGAAAGATGGAGTGCACGTGCATGATGTACCAGATGGTGTTGGTTTCGGCATGACCGGTGCCGAAAGTCAAGTTTCGGCATGGCCCTAAACTCATCTTTTGGCATGGGTCATGCCGAAAGTTGCAGTTTTCGGCAAAGCCCACGCCGACAGCGCGTTATAAGTGAATTTTTTTATTTTTGCGCACTATTCGAATTTTTGTTTAAAAATCATATTATTAAAAAAAAACTCGTATAGGCACACGATCGCTAATACGCGCCTTCCATCGCCAAAACAAGCCATCGGCGCCGTTAAATAGATCGATCGGTCCGTGGTGGAGACTGGAGCGTCAAATAGTTAGGATCGTATTAGGGTTTGTTAGGATCCTGCCCTCCATTGCGCAGATCACATGCCATCGGAGCGTCCTTAAATAGATCGTTGCTGGAGTCACATAGCTAGGATAAGTCAAGTCTTACCATTTTCGACACGCCTCACCAGATTGGAAGCAATGGGGAAGGACTACGGCGTGAGCAAGGCGACCACCGCCAGCGGCGGCAACGGTAAGCGCACAGGCGGTGGGAGCGGCAAGGGCGACGGCGGCGGGAAGGGAGAAGGTGGTGCTGGAGGTTGGGGCTACTCCGGGTACCTGGGCGTGACCAAGACGTCCACCGCCGGCAACATCAGCAAGGCTTACCACAAGCTTCCGGCCGGGAAGAACACCCGCGGAAACAATGAGGCGGAGAGGAGGTCCGAGCAATCGTCAAGGTCATACGACAACAAGGTAATTAACCAAAGCAAGCCAAGATCGTTCACGTAGATTAGATCGGTCGATCGTCCTCGTCCTCGGAACATGCGGAATACCATGCATCCAGCGCGTTCGGTTTGTTCATGATGTGTTTGTTATTTAATCTGCCGCGTGTCCTTCCTTCCCGCGTACGTAGGTGGTTCATGGCGCGGAGAGGCGCCCAGCAGCCTACGATAACGACAAGCACCGGCGCGCCGAGGAGAAGCTGCCGGTGCCGGCCTCGAGGGATGATGATTTGAGAGGCTTTTGCGGATACCATCCCTGGGTATGGCCGTTGGCCGACCACAATGAAGCATTATGTGTATGCCGATTAAATGTCATGGCTTAACACCTTATGTGCAAATTTTCTAGATTGACGGCCCCTATGGCGAGAAGGACTACGGTGAGACGGATGACTCACCAGATGGCGGCGGCGTCGATGCAGGACATCATGTTGACGAACGGAGTGCAGAGGACTCCTCCGACAGCGACGACGACGTCGTGTCTCATCATACCGTTGGCTACGTCAGTACATCCCATTGGAATTAATCCTCCCATGGGGCTGTTAGCTTATCCTTTAATCTTGTCGTGTGTAATAATCTCTCGTGTGTAGAGAGCAGTTCATGCTCTGTTTTCCCCCTGTTTTTCGAATTCTATTCTGCTTCGTGTTCGTCTAGCTCCGGGTAGCGTAGGTCTAGGTCTTTGCCGTTTGAATCCACAAAGAAAAGTGAGTCTGATGAGCGAGGCTCTAGACATCAGGTGCGGAACTTGAGGCATGTCATGCCGTCGAGATGAAGTGCAGCAATGGAATTGTGTCATAAAAAAGACATAATTAGGGGCTAAGAAGTCTATATTATATACAAAGCAAGTCCATGACATCAATTATTTGGAAGCCGCTCCAGTTTCTTGGCCGCTCGTCTTTATTTGTTCCTCGTACAGTAATACAGTATATCATAGCCAAGGTTTGGCAATTTTCTGTTAATTAATTATATAGGGGAAATTATGACTATGCCAATCCTATGTTGGGCCGGGCTGGGCCAGTTTCGACCGAACCAGTAGACTGGGCCAGCACAAACCAGCTAGTTACTCCCTCCGTGGTCTCAAAAAAAAAAAATACTCCCTCCGTAGCTCACTTTTTTATACCAGCTCTGTACCATTTTTATACAACCACAAACCAATTGATTGTCACCAGCTCTATACAATTTTGTACCACCGCAGCTCACTTTTTACGCCATTTATTTTCGAATCAGAGGAAGTATTTCTTTTCTTTTAAGAAAAAGAATAAAAATACTCCCTCAGATCACAGAAAATGGACGCTGAGTATACCTGTAGAGTTGTACTATTAGTATTAGTTAAGTTCATTTTCTGCGACAGTTTTAACGGGAACTGTGGGAGTATTATAATTGAGTACAAGAATTTTAGAGTGTAGAAATACGAAAGAATTAAGTAAATTCAATTTAAATACGAATATGATGAATATTTTTAAGTTGACTTTTTATCTATTTAATTATGGGCACCCATAGCAAAGTGAGATGATACAGTGTGCCCTGGCTGGTGTTCTCCAGCTCTCGCTCAAGTACACATGCCAAACAAACAGCAATTATCTCCCATAATGACGGCCGGACCTCAGATTCTCCAGGTTAATTAAGCTGCTCCCTCAATGATGCATCCCATCATGTGCCCGCGACAGATCGGTACTTACAAGTTACAACAAAACCGCCGGTGTCATCTTTAGTCCACTGCCAATAGCTGCTCCTACTAATTATCAAATCACTTGGAAGTGATATTTCAATCGACAGCGAGAAAGCACGTGGCCAGTTCGTCAATGATAAAGCACCGATTATGTAAAACATGAACAAAAAGTGTGAAGAGAAATCATATAAATAGCTGGTTTGCTATGGGAGGTGGATGTATCTCCAGTCCACAATCTTACACCTAGTTTGGATACAACGATAGGACTGCATTAATTTGGTTAGATTCGAAATTAAATTCTCATAAGATTTGAGTTTGATTCCGAACAATTTTACCAATGTGTTCATACAGAAGTGTTTGAAATCAAATAAATCTTTTGGCGTTTATGTGTGCAGGAGGCAGTTTGAGTTTATCAGTACACCAGATTGTACAAGTCTGTTTCGCACATGCTTTCATAAAACTATGGTACTCCCTCTCCGTTTAAACGTAAATTGTGTTTTGAGTTTTTTCAGAGTCAAAATTGAAAAGTTCGACCAAATATATACGAAACATCTATAATATCAAATATATATATATATAATAGTATAAAAATATTTTGTTTGATGATTCTTATAAATGTTAAATTTATACTATAGACCTTGGTATATTCCTCTATATATGGTTAAATTTTTCAAAGTTTCACTTCGACTAAATTCAGAACACAAAATAATTATGGACGGAGGGAGTGTTGAACTTTCAACCCGCATTTACACTATAAATTTCATTGATTTCCCTCTAAAGGTAGTGCATGTGCTCCGAGGAACTTGTTGGCAGGTCAATATGTTTGAGTGGGTGCCATGAACTTGTACTAGTTACCGTAAGACTTCGATATAAAAGTTTCAACATCAAGTTTACCAAAAATTTCGACATAATTATTGAAAATTTACCATACCTCCTCTCCTAGGCCACCAATTCCTGCATGCCAACGGAATAATTTTTTACTAGCATGTTGGCACACCAATTCATGCATGCCAATGGTGACGAATTTACCATACCTCCTCTCCTAGGCATGTTCCGGGGTTCTGTGTTGCGTCCACTTTTTTTTTGTTGAGAAACACAGTGCAAACACAGACGCTCACATACACGCGCGCACACTCATCCCTATGAACACACACACCCTACCCCTATGAGCACTGTCGAAATAATGAGCCGGCGGATCGAATCTTGAGATTGACGAAGTCACCACGGGTCTAACCGGTCAGCTCCTCACCTGCTTGGGCCTTAACAACATACCGCAGCCCATAACGGCCAAGTACGAGTAGTTTTTGTGGTATAACTCAGATCTTTGTTCTCGAAAAAATAGCAATGGATCGATCGTTCCCCTCTTCGACTTGTTCAACAGCTTGGTGAAGCCATATTGGATTTTGTTGTTTTATCTTCAAAATTTAGTACTACAAATATGTAGCTAGTACTAATTACATCCAGCTTTTGTACATTCTATTATCTATAAAAGACAACTTTCTATCAAACATTAGTTCGGTAGTGCTTGAAGTGTTAATCTTTTAAAATGTGGTTCTTTGTAGACTAAATGAAACATTTTGCTTTTTTTGTACCCGGGTTTCGACAAATCGCTAGCTCCGCCCCGCATAGTTGTATATGTAGCTCTGCAAACTTCAATATTTACACTTACAACCTCACGTTCAAGCGACAAACTTGTAAGAAAATCAGTTGCAAATTTTGGAAACATGTTTTTTCTCTCAAATACACTTACGTGCACATTAAATAACATGGTCATGTGTTTATTCTCTTGTGAGATAATGACACAATCAGGCTAAGACCTTAGCTTTTTTTTTTGGTACAACCGAAGCTCACTCTGGCTCCATCTCCTCGTCATATTTATTCCTTTTTTTGAAAGGAAAGGACAATATTAAGCACACAGGCCCGCCTCATTAAAAACCTTCCAGTCCCCGTAGGTACCCTGGTAAGGAAAAGAGCGCGTCTGAAAACCTGTGGCATCAACCAGAATTACAATCTTTCTTGATACATGCATCAAGAAAGGGAGGGATATAGTTAACCATAAACACGTACGTCTAGAGCAATTGGCTTGCTTTGCACACAGATGTGCAGCCTCGTTAGATAATCTACAAACGCCGCCGATATCCGCTCTTGCATAATCTTGTGAATTACAGAGCTTGACCACCTCCAACGCATCACTCTCCACCAGAATTTGCGTAAATCCGAGGTCGCTAGCTAGCCGAAGTGAAGGGAATATGCCCTAGAGGCAAATAAATATGTGGTATTTATCGCATTAATCCATTAAGTTTATAATATGTTTTTGTATCATGCTATAACTGTATTAATCGGAATTGTTAATACACGTGTGATACATAGACAAACCAGAGTCCCTAGTAAGCCTCTATATAAACTAGTTCATTGGGCAACAGTTGATCGAGAATTCTCGGTCATGGACAATTGTGTCGGTTGACAATGAGGTCATCTTATTAGTGGAATAAGGTGATGGACATACCCAAAGTATTGCAATAGGATCGTGTCACGATGTATGCCATTTGCAATAGGAAAGTAATATGATAGCTTATTCCTCAGACCGTGAGATCATATTAATTGCTGCTCCGTAGGTTACTCTGAGTGCATCAAACGTCGTATCTTATAAAGTGTGACAATAAAGGTGTACCTCGTGTATCTCGAAAGAGTATGTTGAGGCGTATGGATCAAGAGCGGGATTTGTTCATCCTCGTGATAGGAAGATACTCTGGGCCCACTCGGTGAGATTACATCTATAGAGCTGCGCAGCTAATGACTAGGTCATGGAGATGTAATATCACAGACGAGTTAATAAACCTTTGTCGGTAAGGAGATACAACAGGACATCGGATGTTTACGATCATATCTCGGACAAGGTAGTTTCAAAGAAACAAAAGGAATAGATATCATGTTTATGGTTCAATGACGATATTCGTAGAATGCACAGGGACCGTTACAGATGTCCAGGTCTCCCTGGCGGTCATTGGCGAGCGAAGGGTCTCGGCCATGTCTGGAGTGTTCTCGAACCGTAGGGTAACACGCTTAAGGTCTTAGCGACACGTGGAGAACATTGGTATGATTTATTATTGGAATAAATATAGGTTTAGGAGAAGAGAGAAATTAACCGGAAAAGTTCCGGAGACATCGGAAGGGTTCCGGGAATGACCGAAGGTAGTTCGGATGGTCCGGAAGTTGTTTCGGAGACGCGGGATATTAAATAATGTATGAATATATTAATTATGAATTATTTATATTTTATATTATTTTAATATTAATTAAATCAATTAAAAAGGAAAGAAAAAGGTGGCAGCCCACTTAATGGGCCAACTTGGGCCCATGTGGGGGAGGCGCACCAAGTGTGTGGGGGGGGGGGGGGGGGGGGAGCCCACTTGGTTCGGCCATGGGGGGGGGGGGGGGGCGGCCGAACCCCCCTCCCACCTCCTTTTCTTTGCCTTTCTTTAGTCCCACATGGGGGAGGCAAGGTGTTTGCACACCCCCTCTCCCCCTTATATAGAAGGGCAGGGCTAATTGATTTAATACATAAAAAATACAATAAAAGTTGTATTCTCTCTCTCTCCCACAAGGTTATTTTGCGGCGCCCAGTTGCGCTGCGAGATTCCACCAATTGTTCTACTCCTGCAATCTCAGCTAGACCTGAGTGACCGGGGGTTGTCGTTAAGTTCCGTATGTGTGCGAGTACTCGGAGGCACCACATTTGAGGTGCTCGGGCGACATCGTCACGCCCAGCCGCCGCCGTCGCCCTGCCACCGACGCCCAGCAGCCGCCGCCGACGCCCAGTCACCGACGCCCGGCGCCTGACGCCCGGCGCCCGACGACCGACGCACGGCGCCCGGCGCCCGACGCCCGACGCCGTCGACATCGCCGCGTCATCGTCCACTTCGTCGCGCCAAGTTCTTCGCGACCTTGAGGTCGGCTACGGCGTCTACGTCAGCAACGCTTGTGCGGGAGCGTAATCCCCGCTATTTGGTCTACAAGAGGTATGTGACCAGTTCCGCCCACCGTTACCGCATTACTAGATAGATAGATCCTGGCATGTTTGGTATTCGTTAGTTAGAAAAATTATTGTTTTCTGCTACGGAACCCCTTTACGAAGACCATCTCGTAAGGCTATTGCCTCCATGCACCTGGCATCCGAAGAGTGCCTGAGCCCGGATTAGGCCACCTTCTGAGTTCCTCAAGATGACCCCAGTTGTTCCCGAGCCTAGCATGCAATCATAACCAGCGTCTACATTAACTTTGATGACACCCTCCATTGGTGGCATCCATCTATGCTTCGGCCCTGGAGGTTTCTTCGGCTGTTTGTGTTGGGTTGCCAAATCACAAGCCGTATCTGCAGCCCACCGAACTGACGCTTCAACAGTTCTACCTTTCTCGCCATGTCTTCGAGCATTCCGCTCCGTCCAGACAGCCTAGCATCCACACATGATGATAGCCGCGTCCTGTTGAGTAGTAAGTCCTCCCGAGATCAGATCAGAAGCCCAAGTCATGGGATGAAGGAGCGGCAGCTTCATCCCAGTGATTCTTTTAATCTCTCCCCAGAAAAGTTTCGCCCAGGTGCAGCTAAAGAAAGAGTGATAAATCGTTTCTTCCTCACCGCAATCCTCACAATTTGAGATCTTCTCCACATGTCTCGCTTTCATAATTTGCCGACAGGGGATATCACTACAGGAAATCCGGTCTATTGCAACAATATTTATTGCTACGACCATATTTCGTTGCAATAAAATGCAATATTACCACAAATTTCACGTTTGTGGTAATAGGCTCTACATGTTGCCACGATGTCGTTTTGTCGCGGTAAATTCACGATTTGTTGCAATATAGGCGGTGTATTGCAACAAAATGTATGGTCATTGCAATATTGCCTTCGTATTGCGACAACCGAACTTCGTTGCGCGAGTTAGTCTTTTTTGTTGCAATAGAAACTATATCTTGCAACAAAACAACTATATGTGGCAATACTAATAAAGATATTGCAACAACGGTGTCACAGTGCGATAGGTTCAGCTATTGTTGCAAAAAAAGGTCACCTATTGCAACAAAACATGTAATTGTCGCAATAGTGCATGTTTTTCGCCTCAAAGTCACCGTGTTGCAATAGCTAATGTTTATTGCGACAAGTCGTGCATGTGTGGTAGCTATTGTTGCAATAAAGAACAAGTATTGCAACGATATTCCATACAGTCCATGGCAGGCCTTCAGAGGGGCCATCTGGGCCGAAGCTCCTCGGTAATTGTAATATTTTAGTAGCCCCTAATATTATCAAGGCCAACAACCCACTAGCTCAATGTGGACATGGATGACACACTCTATTCATTTTTCTGATAATTATAAACATAGTATAATTTATATCATTCAGATTTATAAATATTAAGTTACGATTTTTCTAATTTTAAAATAATAAAGTATTTATTAATCGCACCAATTTGAATTAAAAGTTCACAAAGGATAGAACATATTTTCCTGATAGGAATATACATTTATTTTGTTAATTTTGAATTTGAAATAGCCAAGTTATTTCTATTTTAAAATTAGAGGGTTTCCTATCAAAAATAGGAGACTTGTGGGATAGTAGAATGCCACCGTGCCAAAAAATGGAGCTTTTTTGGGCAAGAATGGAATTTGAAGTGCATGTGTTTGTGATAGCACAGGGCGCTAGTTTTAACTATCCACTACCTGCGAGGCTACCTGCACCTTAATCAAAACTTCAGAGTTTCAGGGAGACCTTCATGTACAAATAACTAGAGTATTTCCTTACATACTATGAAAGGGAGCAACGTCATGTTACAATACGAATTTAGGATAGTTGGGCATACTGAGAATTACGTCGATAACAGTATCTTGAGCATAAATACAATCTAATATTTCAGATAATTACGAAATATATTTAGCATCACGGTTAATGTGGAATTAAATTTTGAGTTTGGCGAAAAGAATGCATTCTACTTACCGTATATGATAATCATGAAACAAAGCATATGACTTTTCAGTCTCCAGAAATCAGTTTTAGCTTGTCGATGCTAACAGCCTAACAGAATGCATTCCCATAATTCAAATGCATCTTCTCCTTGCAGTGTAGAGGAAATCCAAGCTGTGCTTTGACATAAGACTGAATTTTAACAAAATTTCCAAAGCGCGCAATGGAAGAGTGTTGTCTATGCTTTAAGTGAGGTGTTAATACCTGTGGTTCATTACTTGAGCAAACAGAAGATTTCCAAAGCCAATTATAATTTTTCATCGAAGCAAAATAGCATATGATCCATATCCACTGATCTAGATCTCAAGAAAGTAGTTGATCTACTCAGTGTGGATATATTATACCGACCACTAACCTGAACATTTTTGTTTATCAGGCTGAACAAATCCTCATCGATGCAGGTTTGATGAGTACTAATTTTATCAAATAAGGAAAGGAATGAAGCCCTCGTAATGCCCCAGTATCAGGCTGAACAAATCCTCAGGGATACACATTAGGTTATTATTCCATTTGTCTAACCAGGAGATGGGACTTCAGAGATCTCTGAATGATAAAACCGGGAGCACTGCCAGATTGGTAACGATAGTTCAGGGGAGAAAGCTCCTAATTAACTGTAGTTATGATCTGATAATAAGATCGGAGTTATGATCTGAACTGCTACCTGTCGTAGATAACCATAGATTTGGCAGCGAGGGCCTGCTATTGCGCTGCGGTCATCTTCCTCGTGGTGGCCGTCCGGTTCATCCGCAAAGCCACACCTGCCTTCCTCCTCCCGGATCCACATCTAACCACGGGTCGAGCGGGGCAATCGGTGGCGGCCTCACCATGGAATCACGCGGGCCGCAGCGGCGCATTGGTTGGCAGGCGTCGGAGGGCCGCAACGGCGGCAGCGCGCGGGTGGGTGGGAGGCGGCGCGTTGGTGCACATTGGATGGTAACATCCCTGGGCGCCATGGAAGGGGATGTGGATCTGGTAGGGATTAGGGAACATGGAGTCGGCAGGAGGTCTGGAGGAGGTGGATTTGATCGATTTTGGTTATTCGGCGGGGTAGAGAAAAGGTCGCCGATTAGATTAGTGCGAGAAGATTTCGCGCGAAGCGATGAAATTTTTCCGGCTTTTTCACTTTCCAGCCAAAACGAAATAATGGAGGGAAATTGTCTATACCAGTGATTTCGCGGCAAAATATTCTACTGCATGTTGTTTGACGCCGAACAATCACCGTTTTTAGATAACTTCTAGAGAGCACAAGCTCTGCAAATCAACGGACAAATCGTTATAGATCTATCAATAAATTTAGTGTTTATATGGAAAATACGTTGATGTCACACCCATGTGAGGTAGAAACCCCCGCCGTTTTATCACCGATACGGTGGCACTTACATTTCTTCGCGACGTAATAGTAGGAAAACCTAAGACTTTTCCGGCTTGTCAGTGTCCCCTTTGTGCCATGTTATATAATGACATAATGTGAATGTTATATTTTTGATTTTTTTTAAGTGTCTTATGATGCTTTCAAATTTTGATCAAACTCATCGACATGACTATGTGAGGTTCTTTTAGAGGTAGGGTGTGCGTGCGTGTGTTCATATGGTGAGTGTATGCACGTATACGTGAGGGTCTACATTCTACTGTGTTTCAACAAGACACCCTACCCTTTCGGTACTACTATATAAACTCATCCTCACCCTTTATGTAAATCCTACAGCCACGATAAAACTTACAAACAAATGTTTAGAGCGTCTAACTCTGTTTTGCAGAAAGCGTGATGTGGTATAGTTTTTGTTTCTTTTAAGTAACCATGACACCATGTTTTGTTTTGGCCGGCATGTTATGCGTTCATGATCCTGGTGTTATGGTGGCGTTTCATTGTCGTAAATCTCAACAAGAAGAGAGTAAGGAGACTATGCTGCATTCAGGTAAGTGTTTATTTACTAGTGCATGTTTTATATCCATCATTCTTGTTTTTCCCTTTTTTGCGCAAGTAGAAGTGATTATTAGGGAGATTTCTCAGAAGTTATAAAGTTTATAGGTGCTTACATTTAAAATATCAAAAATAAAATGAAAACTTTCTTCGGCAACATTGTTCGTCATTTCAAAATGCACGCTTGTGCACGAGATTATATGAACAATCCACCTATATGAATTTGTCCATAACTTTTCGGTCATCTCGGGTGAAAGACACGAATCTTCGTACATGGTAGCTCATTTATGAGAATACATTTTAAGATATTTGTTGTATTTCAAGTTTATAATTTTTACGGCCAAGTAGATACATGTAGTGACACAACACAAAGGTTTTATATTCTTTAATTTTTTAAATTTCTTATGACGTTTTCTAAATACTGAAAATTGACGGCATGAACGTTCTTAACTAGGAGTTGAATCTTGTGAAACTTTTGGTATATCTCTGATAGAATATATACTTATGTATTTAAATATGAGCAAACTATGATGAACATGTAGTTCAAATTTGACCCGGTTCCGACATAACAAGCAGAAGTTTGACTTTTATGTTAAAATCTTTAAACACGTAACCACTTGGTTATTTGTAAATAAAATATGGTATGATATTTTCAAAAATTGATTTGTTCCTATTTTTAACATACTTTATGTAGGTGCTTCACAAAAACACTCATTTTTGCACTAAAAAGGAAAAATGATTCTTTTGTTCAAAGAATATGTAAAATGTGTTCGACAACATTGTCCGTTCCAATACGCACGCATGTACAAAATATGGGCACATTTAAGCAAACTATACCAGGAATCTAGCCATAACTTTCGTCATTTGTATGAAAGCCAAGAATCTTCGTATTTCTGACAACACTTTTTTTAAAGATAATTGTCTATTTCCACGCCCAGGCACATCTATCTGTGTGCTTCGCACGAACTGGCTGTTCGTCTCGAGTCTCGACGACGTGACGCGACGACTGCGCGTCGGCGCCCAGGCCCCTCTCCCGTTTCCTCTTCTCTTCCCAACTCTGCTCATCTCGATCGGGAGTTCTTGACGTGATGTCGCCCCGCCCGCGCCCGCCCCAGTACAACACGCCCGCCCCACGCCCGCCGGCGCCCCCTGCGGCCCTGCCCGCCCAACGCACCCCTACCCGCGCCGAACTGGCGCCAGTGAAGCAGCCGCTGCAGCCGCCCGGAGCGGGAGCAGGCGACGGCGCCCCACCCCCTAGCCGCCCCACGCCCGCGACCGCGGCGGCGCCCCGCTCCCTGCCCGCCCACACCCCGCCCGCGTTCTTGTCGAGCAGCGCAGCCGCAAAAGCAGGTACGGCCTCTCAATCCTGTGCAATGTGTTTTAATTTTTTATTTCCTTGTGTTTCTAATTCGGTGATGAATTAGTGATGAATTAGTTGGTGAATTGGTGATTAATTAGTAGGTGAATTGTAATTTTTTATAATAACAATAGCATATTTCTATTTCGTTGATGAATTAGTGATGAATTAGTAGATGAACTGGTGATGGATTAGTAGGTGAATTGGTGTAGGTGAATTGGTGATGAATTATTAGGTGAATTGGTGATGAATTAGTAGGTGAATTGTAATTTTTATAATGGCAGTAGCATATTTGTATTTCCTTGTGTTTTATTTTCTGATTTCCTTGTGTTTCTTGTACTGTAGACGAAGAAGTGTGGCAGTATCATATTTGTCGCAGTTATGCCATATTGTTTTCAGTTTGTTTGGCTCATATATTGCTAGTGTTGTGATGTTTAGTTTATATCTACGTTTAGAGAAAAAAAATATTGGGTGAATACCCAGGCTATTTTTTCTGGAGTCGCCACTGACCTAAAAAGTTTGAAATACACCTGTGTCCAAATTTTGAAGTTTAACATGAGACAGCTGACCAATGAGAGGTAAGGAACTGCCTCCAGCGGATCGCTCCGTTGATCGCGATTTGAGCCTGCCATCACCCGACTCATCCAACGGTGAAGCCCTCCCGAGAAACTAAAGATGCAGCCGGCCAACTAATCCGGCCTATTTACGCGCAATTCATGATCCCTAACCCGACCTAGATCCCATCGCTCCCTCCCATACCTCGAGCGCCGCCTCATACTCTCTCTGCGCGCCTTCGCACCCGGTAGGCTTCATCTCGTCGCTGGCGAGCACCGCCGCCAGAGCATCCCCGACCATCTCCATCCTTGGCCGCGATGGGGCCCTAGCCCCTTCTCCCAGTAACTTCGGATCAGACCTATAACACGCCATGGCCACCGTGGCCGCCGCTCAAGATCCCGACGCCGTCGTCGCGCTCGATGAGGCCGCTGCCAAGGCCAACGACGAAACCATCATACTTCTCCCCAGTTCTGGACTCGTCGTGTATCTTGCCAGGGAAATCTTATTCTGTTCTTTTCGTTGATTTGCAGATCTCGTGCCGTAGGAAGTTCTGCACCGGTAAGAAGCCCTCAGGATAGGGAAGGTACTAGTTCACTAGTCATCCTGTCTTTCGTTTTCCGTTCCGTTCCGATGGGTAAGAGAAATCATACATGTCCTTTTGAGAGATGAGAGGAAGGCTGGCATCTTTATACATGTGCTGACTAATGGTTAACACATGATGTACTGAGGAAGAGTGTCAATGCGTTTCTGATCATGTGTTCAAAACCTGAGCATGTAAAGCAAGTAGCATCTGCTAAGATCGTTTAGCGTCTTGTACTGAATGCTGGTCCTCATGAACTTCTGATGTGCGTTTAGCTTTCTTATACAACACATGGTTTAGATGTTTCTCTCAAGGTTTTTTTTAATAAAAAATTCATTTGTATTGGTAGGTACAATTGAAAAAAATCTGGAATTTATATTTCATATGATGTATCTTGGTACTGGTAGCAAATTTTAGCAGATAATTTTATCAAACTTGGTAGTGGAGACATTTTCTGTTTCTGATTTTGTCTTTCATTGCAGCGAAACTGATACGATTCATTTTATTTACATTTTACTGTCTGTGGTAAGTGGTGCCACGCTCATGACTATTTAGTTGGAACTAGCTAGTCCTCTGCTTAGAGTAATTTGACTGAACTTTGCTTGTGTATTCATGTTTGCGGTAGTGCACTAGCATGAATTATCCTATTGACACTCGTGTTCCTCAGTTGATGCTCATGTGACACTTGCCTCTGTTGATCTCTGTAGGTAACCTGGGAGAAGTGGTTTGTGAATGTAAAACTTAGGCGTCATTAGAGGGAATTCTTAAGGTATATTTAGCCTTGCATTTTATATTTGCTGAGAATAAACATAGTGCTGCAAACCATGTACTCATATGTTTGTATCAAAACTTTTGGAGTATGTTTGTTCAGTTGTGCAAATCATGCATCGAAATTGATTTTGGGACTGGTTGCGATGGTACCGGCATTCGTGCCCATGTCCGTGTTTGCTTGTTCTTTCCAGATTATTGATGCAATTAGTTTTTGTTTCTTCTTCAACAGCAAATCGTAGAAATTTAGTCCTCTTCTTTGATGAGTTTATCGACTTTCCTTGCTAGTAAACCTGCAGCCAGCTGGACTTTCTTGGCTGCTGATACAGAAATTGTCGATCGATGATAGCTGAAGCTAGAATGTTCGCTACTCCTACAACAATCAGTTTATGTCAGGTACGTACATGATCACAAGGATGATAACTAATTGCACTTCCAGCATTAGTTAGTCTTAATGAAATTGTTTGTTTTGTGGAGTCAACAATTAGTCTTGACATGCTCTGCAAACTTCCTAGATATCTGAACCCAGTCCTTAATATGTTGATGGTTGCGCCGTTTTGCAGGTCGAAGGCGCAAAGTTATTGGAGATGGGATGCTGATGGTGCACGAGGAAGAGAAAGTGGCATTTCCAAGACATAATTTTTTTACAAGAGCTACACAAGCGAGAAGTTAGAGGAAGCAAGTTCATGGGTATCACAGAGTAGCTAGCTTTTTATACTTGCTGAGCTAAGCTGTTATTTGAAGATATTGTATGGTTATATGGTGATTCTGTGTAATAATGTAAGTAACTAAGTTTTGATGTTACTTGATTTTTTTATGTTTTTTATTCTTTCTGATTGATTTGTGAGGCATTAACAATCTGTAATTTTTTTAAATCCTGATGATTGGGGCCCACTGTATAGAATATTATGACAACTGAAGACTCACCTGCCTGCATTTATCTAAAAAACGAATTATAGATATTAAGTGGACCACAAATGGCTACGGCCCATAAAATAAAAAGGCCAAATTGCCTAAATTATTATGGCATATTGTCGCAATAGCTTCTTGCCACAAACATTTTGATCGTTGTGATAACTATCTGTTACCACCAAAACTATTTGTTGCAATTTTTAATTACCACGTTTGTAGAGTTGTTGCCATAAATTAATGAGAGGTTTGCCCACGAAAATAAGGGTTGTTGCTATAGGTTTCGAGCCTATTGCAACAACTATTTATTGCAACGGAAGGGCATGTGCCACGAATCAGGTGTCGTTGGAATAGGCTGTCACCACAAATGTCTATCGCCACAAACGGACAATCACCACGATTTTCACGCTTGTTGCAATAAGCTGTCGCCACGAACCAAATTGTGGCATCAAGCGCATGTTGCCACTAGGGAAAATGTGGCAACTTGCCACATCCTCGTCGCAATAGTATGCTTTCTTGCCACATTTTGTTTTTCGTGGCAATAACCTATTACCATACGTCCTTTCGCAACGCTTGGCAACGAAACTCATGTCGTGGCAATAGGTACCTGTTGCCACAATTCGGCACTTATTGCCACAAATACCGTCGTTGCAATAGACATGATTTCTTGTAGTGTATACTTGTGAATTGTACGCCACCAGAAGTTTCTGACTTTCGGTGGCACCATCATCTTCCACAGTTTCTTCCACAGCGGTTGAATACCTCCGTCCGAGCTTGAAGGGGAATCAGATTTTCGTCTCTGAGCACACACCTCGGCATAAGCTGTCCGAACTGAGAAATTTCCATTCTTCTCAAATTTCCAGGCCCAGGTATCCTCGTCTTCTCCAATCACAATACGACTAATGGCCATAACATCTGGGTAAACGAAATTTTCTTCCAATTTTTGGACAATCCACTCGCCACTGTCATGATCGATCAATTCATCCACCAATGTAACCGGAGCCCCGGGTCTCCGTACTAGAGGCCTAAAACCAAAGTTAGCTTCAATCCATGGGTCATCCCACACCCGTATCGATGACCCGCTACCAACCCGCTTGATGAGGCCAAGTTTAAGTGCCTCACGATCATGTATAATCGCCCTCCAAGTGTGTGATGAGTTCTTCTTAGTCCCTGCCGTCGTAAAGTCTTTATTGTGGAAATAACGACCTTTTAATACTCTTGCACAGAGAGAGTCGGGCCTAGTCATCAGACGCCAATCTTGCTTTGCAAGCATTGCTTGATTGAAAATTTCAAAATCTCTAAACCCCATCCCTCCAGCAGCTTTTGGGATAGCAATGTCTGCCCACTTCCTCCAATGCATGCGTCGTTTCTTGTCATCTCCTCCCCACCAAAATCTAGCCACCACAGCTGTTATTTTCTTACAGAACTTCTTGGATAATCGGAAGCAACTCATCGAGAAGGTGGGGATAGCCTGACACACAGCTTTGATAAAAACTTCTCTTCCTGCACTACTAAGGAGGCGAGGGATCCCACCATTTAGTAGCTTTTTCACCTTGGCGATTATATGCTCAAACTGGGAATCCGTAGACCTTCCCAGGGCTGTCGGCAGCCCTAAGTATTTCTCCCCAAGCGCTTCGGTTGGGATCGACAAACGTTGATGAACCTCCGCTTTCATTGGAGGTGTGGAGTTCTGACGGAAGAATATGGCAGATTTATCTTTGTTTACCATCTGCCCCGAGCCCCTCCTATATATATCCAATATATGCTGCAACCTATCCGCTCCTTGTGCCGAAGCCTGAGAGAAAATTAAACAATCATCAGCAAATAATAAATGAGAAACCCATGGGGCATGGATCCCCACCCGAACACCTTTGGCAAGATAAGCTGGGCCCATATGCTTGATCATGCTGCTAAAACCTTCTCCACATAACAGAAACAAATACGGGGATATGGGGTCCCCCTGGCGAATGCCTCTTGTAGGTTTGAAAACTTCCGAAAACACACCGTTAACTCTCACAGAAAAAGATACCGTTTCTACACACCTCATGACCAGAGAAATCCATCGTGGTGCAAAGCCCAACTTTTGCATAATATTACGGAGATAGCACCATTTGACACGGTCATAGGCTTTCGCCATGTCAAGCTTAATAGCGCAGGCACCCACTTTTCCTTTCTTTCTCTTCAAATAATGGATGCACTCATAGGCTGTGAGCACATTATCCGTAATCAATCTCCCGGGAACGAAAGCACTTTGCTCCTCTGAAATAATCTTGTCCAAAACTGGTCTCCGCCGGAGTGATAAAACTTTGGATGCTATTTTGTACAGCACATTGCATAACGCTATAGGCCTGAATTGAGTTAAATCTTGTGGCGCCTTAACTTTTGGAATTAGAACAAGAACTGTAGAATTAATCTCCTCCGGCATCTCACCACCCTCTAAGAATTGTCGAATAGCTTTACAGACCCACTCTTTTAAGACCTTAGCTTGGTTTAGGGATGGCACCCGCAGGGTATGGGTAAGGGTGGAGCCACCCCATACCCTTACCCGTCGGTCTGAACCTTACCCGCCACCCGTACCCATACCCTTGTGCGGGTATAACTTTTTCCCATACCCTTCACCCGACAGGGTAAAGGGTTACCCGCGGGTAAAAATACCCTTTTTTGTAACACAACTGATTGAGTAAAATATAGTAGTTAAAAACATCGTCTAAACATATACCTTTAATCACAACACATTTTAAACCACACCATAGAATTATGAATGGCAACACATTGTCAAAAACAACACACTGTAAACATCATCACATATACTTATAAATAACAACACTTACAGATAAGCAACACATATAAACAACATCACTTGTGCATAAAAAATAGCACTTTTTAATGATAAACAACAACACATAGTCATAAACAACAATACATAGTCATACACTTTAAGTTCACAAACTCGTGATAAATTACATAGTAATTTTGACGTACACAAAGTCATAAAATAATCATTACAATAGTTATTAGGAGGGTACATGGGTATGCGGGTATGGGTTATATGAACCCAAACCCGTACCCTCTCCACCTGATGGGTATATGATTTCCCCGTTTATATACCCATGGGTATTTTGTTTCTCCAAACCCTTATCTTAACAGGGTATTTACCCGCAGGGTACACGGGTAATGGGTACCCATTGACATGCCTAGCTTGGTTAGTCGTATTAACACCGGAAATTTTTACGGACCATACAACCTCCTGATTAAAATCCCTTCCGTTTCGCTAGGTCGCTAGGAACCGTAACATACGAGAGCGAGGCTGTAGTCCAGTGGTTAGAATTGCAGTGGCGCACCTAACTTTCAGAGTTCAACTCATGTCGGGAGCAGAATGTTTAGAGTTCTCACAAAGGTGGGTTTCTATCTATTAATATATAGTATCATAAAGGGCTAATCCTGGTTGGGTTCCTTTTTTTTGTAACCTTAACATACGGCCGTGAAAAAAACCGTCGTATAATTGACAAGCGAACCAAGCGCGGCTGGCCGGCGGGACATGTTGTGGTTGCGCGGCGGACCAGATCCCAGTTGGTCTTCGGCATCGTTTCTTCGCCTCAGTGTGTTGGAGCTGCAGCAGGGGGTGGTCTCGCCCAGATCCAACGGCGGCGGCCCCGGAGAAGTGGTGGCTTTGGTGCTCCGGTGCGGCATTTAGGCCGTGGTGTGAGGTGCCACGGTCGAAGTGGTCTCTCCCGGAGTTGGTGGTTGACGGCGATGTCTATGTTCCAGCTCACGTGGCCTGGGCTAGGTGTTCCGGGCGAAAGCCTCACATTGGTCTTTGACCGGTGTCGACGATGACGACGTCTCCGTGCGTCGCTACCTTCTTGAAGGCATTGTTGTGGAACCCTAGCTCTCTCCGCACCTCGAAGACCATGGCTTCTTCAGGTGAAAACCCAACTCCGTCGGAGTGGGCGGTGGCGGCGTCTACGTCGTTATCTTCTCGAAGACACTGCTTTGAAGTGCTTGGTGTTTTTGGGGGAGCCCATGTAACATAGCTCGCCGGCAAGGTTGGAGGACGCCGAGGCGGCGGACTCGGATTAGGGTTTGTCGGCCGGGGCGACTCCTTTCTCTTTTCTGAAATTCTTTTCAGTTATTCCTTGGCATTACTGCCACTTTGTACATATTCTACCTACTAATTAATCGAAAAGCCAACCGTTGCTGGATCTTTCAAAAAAGATGTTCAGAATTTGTGACTGATATTTAGAAACGAAAACATTTTTAGGTACGACATCTGTTTCTTTCTGTCTGGCCGATCCATTTGCATGATTGATCTGATTTTAGGGACCTTGAGGACAGCACGGACTCCACGTGTAGTGCGAGAGCATGGGCTATCACCTACGTAGTTCTAACTGGTCAATGAATTATGAATGCACGCGTACGTTTCTCCATCAACTGAGACGTTACCATCAATTCATCCATCTATGGCCTTGTGTTGTGGTAATTGTAAGGGTAGCGTCACGATTAGATGCCTTGATAGGTATCCTGGACAGTAATGTTTAAACATATGTCTTCCTGTCTTGATTTAATCATCCACAGCCTAGCTACATAGGGTCTTATCCGTTCTAAACCCGACAGGTCATTGATTTTTGTGCTCCATTCGACAGACCAGCACGAACACAACCTTGCGTTAACGACCAGCTTCGTATAGAAAAATGGCTTTAAAAGGTATCGTGCTTTCGTCAAAGACATGTAGCTATGCATGACTTGCTATAAAAAATACCAACATATGCATATCCTAAGAACAATGACACAACAATTATGTATTTTATAAATATCATGTATAATCAAATTATGTAAGCATGTTAGCATGAAAACAACATTTTACATGTAAATGAAGTAAAATTAAAGGATGATTATGAGGCAATAGTATAATTAAGTGGCTATAAATTGTAGGATTGATTGAGGATGTATTTGTTGGTCTTCAAATAATTGATAGATTCATTCTGAATTTGATTACATATGTGAGACTAATATGATAAAAATGACCCTTATTCAACCATTATGGGAACAAAAATATTCTTTCTTTACTTTCTTATCGTGGTTGTCAACAAGGGTGGTGATGGCCTTTGTCATCGCTGATGAGGTTGTTCTATCTTCCACCACATTCTCTACCTTTTGCACCCATCTGCGCCTAGATGTGTTTTCTGCGAATTATGTTTCCTGGCACACAAACCATCGCAGGATAGAACAAATACTTATGTGTTTCATCGTTGCATACAAGGATGTCCTATTTTTCGCTACACGCACTATCTTTTACAGATTTTCTTCACACCTACCTTGTGTTCTTCGTGAATCAGGTTGTCTAACTCGTTAATGCCCATGGAGTTAAGCAAATGCTCATGGAGATGTAACTTGCTGAGATTTAGTTAAATCTAAGTCAGACGAGCACTGGGCAATCCCACTGATTATAGGAGCAATGATATCTAAGATGATTGCCGAGTTGAAAAAAAAGGAATTGTTTAAGTTTTTTTGTTTAGCTAAGAGATGATCTATTAGTACAAGAAGATAAGACATTTTATGCATTGTACAAGATGTCTGATCACATGTTTCGTAGTTGAAATTTAATAACACCGTGATTTTCATAGCGACCAAGCATTAATTGTTATCTGTTAGAGATAACTTAAGAGATGATCACTATGGTTTTTTTCTTTTCAAGATGACATGGAACAAACAATAAAGATTATCTAAATGGATTCTATTATTTGTGGGATGCTTTAGTCTACCGTTGTGCATGTTTACCATGTCGATTCTTTTCGCCCTTCTTGTTTCATTGCTTTGTTTTTTGGTAACATTAGAGAAAACATTTTACAATAGTACATTACTAGAAGGAAAAGACGTGCGTTGTCGCGATCTGTCCTAATACGAACAACAATAGATGAATAAATAATTTTTAATGAAACATATGTGTATATATATAATAGTACTAATAATGGAAAAAAATAGTACCATTGGATCACTACATGGAGCATAGTTATATAGTGATTTGATCAAAAAATAAATTTATCAAAATTCTGACAATCTACAGACATTGTATGATATGATGAAAATTGCAATTTCAAAGAGATAGATTAGCCAAGATTTCATTAGCCATCCAGGTCATACAACGAAGGTCATTGATTTTAATATAATGAAATCAAGCAAATTTTCTGACATAAATTATCCCAAAATCAATAATACTTGGCATAATTATGTCTTGACATATTTAAATAAATTGCATCAAATACGTTCGATACTATATAAAAAGAGAAGAACATTCCACCAATAAATATTAAATAATTCACCAAAATATAGAGCAAACTTCATGCAATATTAATCCGTGCACTAGATCCAGATTGTATAGAATATAATATAAAAAAATTAACTGGCATGAATATCACCAACTTATAGCAAACTTATCTAATTGCAAGAGTGCCCTTCTTTTAGCATATAAGTTGCATGTTCACCACATGCTATTTCATTATTGTACCCTCGGGATCATGACTTTTCTACACTGATGATTGCAAATGAGTTTAGTCAAAAAAAGTTTTTTTAGTGTATGCATTGAACAATCTACAAAATACACACATGCATTTTCTAACTAATCTGACTTCTTCTATGAGTAAAAGTGAGGTATAGCAATATATAAAGTTCACGGGTAAATACCCACGTCATTTTTCATCAGTAATAGGTGGCATCTAACAACGAGGCGTATAACTCATCCTTCCACCCCCATTCACCATCAATTTGTCATTCACGGTTTCAACCGCAACTGCCACCACCATCGAGTCGACCACTACTAACAGCAACGGTGACATCGGCGACCGATGCGGGAGGCAACATGGGTGTTCACGTGTAACTATTGCGAGGGTTGTAGGAAATCAGGTCAATGGCGTTGGCTGGACACCAGAGGGGAGCACAACTGGCGTGCAAGTTAACAATGGACTTGAGGAACGACATTAGGGATGGAGAGTCGACCACTACTGATAGCAACAGTGACAACGACCGATGCAGGAGGCAAGATGGGTGTTCACGTGCAGCTACTATGAGGGTTGTAGGAAGTTATCTCAGTGGCATTGGGTGGCCACCAGAAGGGAGCGCACGTGACGTGCAAGTTAACAGTGGACTGCGTTGGGTGGCCACAAGAGTGGAGCGCACGTGGTGTGCAAGTTAACAATGGACTTGAGGATCGACATCAGGGAGGGAGGTGCCCTGTAGTCTCAGGTGCTTGACGGAGCAAGAGGTGTGTGTGGAGAGAAGAGCAAACTTTGCGCATGGACTGTTGCTTTTGGTAGAATATTGTTCGAGTGAGGCTGCACAGGCTGCGTGACGCCATGGTGGACGCTAGGAAAAGATAAGAGAGATTTATCACATACCGCCGGTTGCTCCAAAGTCACCACATTTGGCATTGGGTGGCCACCAGAGGGGAGCGCACATGACGTGCAAGTTAACAATGGACTTGGCATTGGGTGGCCACCAGAGGGGAGCGCACGTGGTGTGCAAGTTAACAATGGACTTGAGGATCGACATCAGGGAGGGAGGTGCCCTGTAGTCTCAGGTGCTTGACGGAGCAAGAGGTGTGTGTGGAGAGAAGAGCAAACTTTGCACATGGACTGTGTTGCTTTCGGTAGAATATGGCTCGAGTGAGGTTGCACAGGCTGTGCGACGCCATGGTGGACGATAGGAAAGATAAGAGAGATATATCACATACCGCCGGTTGCTCAAAAGTCACCACATTTCCTTTAAAAAACGAAACGACATGTTTAGGTTTCAATTTTTTGAAATAAAACACATAACTACGTATTGAACACACTCTAGAAGTTTTTTTATTTGGTCTATACAAACAGAGTAATTCTGGGAAAATGGAGCTATTTTTTCTTTCTTACGACCACAATTTTTTTTTTGAAAGGAATGCGGTAGGGGAAGCCCCTACACCTGGTTTTTATTTTTTTAAATAATATAAGAACCCAAATCTGCGTCCATGAGGACTTGAACCTGGGTGGCTGGGTTATACATCCACTTCCCTAACCAAATGAGCTAGGCTCACTTCTTCACAATTTTCTTTTTTATATAGATGAGAATCCCTTTTTATTTTACAAAAAAATTAGTAGGTACGTACAAACAGTATATATCCAATAAATATTTTTCAAACTGAATTTAAAATTGTGAACTATAAATAAATATAAAGTGAAAGATGAGTGGGGTCTACCATGAGTGAAAGATGAGTGGGGTCTACCATGATGTGAACATGTAGGTGAAGGAGAAAGCTCCAATTCTAGGGAGCTTAGTATTTAGAAAGATTAACATGTTCAAGAAATGTAACATAAGTAAAAAAAAAATTGTGATTTAAAACATTGAATTCTATTGATATGAAAATATAGTGCAAAAACATGTAGTTATGCATGACTTGCTAGGAAAGGACTAACATATGTATATCTCAAGAACAAAGACACAACAGTTATGTATTTTATAAATATCACATATAATCAAATTGTGTAAGCATGAAAACAACATTTTACATGAAAATAAAGTAAAATTGAACGGTGATTAAGTGGTTGTTAATTATAGGATTGATTGAGGGTGTCTCACATTGTTTGTCTTCAAATATTGGATAGATTTCTTTTGAATTTGATCAGAGATATGTAACAGATATGATAAAGATGGCCCTTATCTAACCGTGATGGGAACAAAAATGTTTCTTTCTTTACCTTTATAACTTTGGTTGTCAACGAGAGGGTGGTGATTGATTTTGTCATCGCTGATGAGATTGTTGTATCTTCCACCACACACTCTACCTTTTGCACCCCTCTGCGCCTAGCTTGTGTTCTCCGTGAATTATGTTGCCTAGCACACAAACCATCATAGGACCGAACAAATGTGTTATGTGTTTCATTGTTGCATACAAGGATGTCCTATGTTTCACCACACGCTCTATTTTGTAGGGATTATCTTCACACCTATCTTTGTGTTCTTTGTGAATCAGGTTGTCCAACTCGCTAATGCCCATGGAGTCACACAAATGTCTTTTATGTTTTAAACTTTTAATAGCGGCGCCATGTAAAAAGCTTAACCCAACATAAACAATTTTGGCAATGTTTCAACTATAACGATGCCCATTCTTTCAGTTATATTTAGTTCTTCGTTGATTCATCAATTATATTTTGTGCTTTCGTTGATTCATCATATAATTTTGTATTCATTGAACTATTGTTGATCAAAAACTTCATGCACTCCATCCATGGACTACGTCAACGTGTGGGACAATTTGTGGACTAGATCCAACCTCTTTCATGTCACTCACCCAAAACCTGGTTGATAGCGACGGAAACAAAAGATTTGCCAACATCCTTTTGATCTGATCTTTCCCTATTCCGCTCCCTATTATTGCATCGTCTCCCGCCGCTCACGAGATCACCAATAAATAAACAAATCAACCAAATTCATTCATGGAAGAAAAGAAAAAATAACGAGAGAAAGAGGACAAAATTAGCAGGAAAACAGGCATCGCCGTCGTCGAGTGGACATCGCCAACGTCTCCCGGCCGCAGCCTCCTCCTCCACCGTCTCCTTCCCCTCCCGATCACCGCATCCCCGCGAAAGCACCAGCGATCCCCCAAAGATCCAAAATTTCCCCGCCGCCGCATCGAGGAATCCCTAGGTAATCCCAAGGGGATATTCAAGAATCCACCCCGGTGGCCCGTCCGGCCATGGACACGGACCCGCTGCTCCCGACCACCACCGTGCCGCACCTCCTCCAGCCGCTGCCGGAGAACACGTCCTTCTCCGACTTCGGCGAGGCCCCCAATCCGCCCTGCCCCTCCCCGGCCTCCTCCTACAAAGAACGCCTCATCTTCGGGCCCCACCTCCACCCCCCGCCGCCGCCGCCGCCGCCGCCGCCTCCCCCTCCTCCCCCGACCCCGCCGCACCACATCCGCCGCATCTCCGTCGGCCACCACGACCCGTTCCGCGACTACGACTACGACCTCCCGGGCTGCTCCTCCTCCCCGCCCTCCCCTCCCTCCGACGAGGAGAGCCAGCCCCAGCAGCCCCTCACGCCCTCGCTCTTCAACTTCCTCGGCGGCCGCACCAACCTCCACCGCTCCCGCACCGCGCCCGCCATGGCGCCGCTCAGCACCGCGGTCCTCGCCGCCAACGCCGAGGCCGACCACCACCACCCGCCGCCGCCGCCCAGGAGGCCGGCCATCGTGCTCCACGCCTTCCTCTTCCTGCTCGCCTACCTCGCCCTGGGCGTCACCTTCTACGCCGCCGCCCCCAACAACTTCACCTCCTCCAACGGGCCCACCCACCCCGTCGTCGACGCGCTCTACTTCTGCATCGTCACGCTCTGCACAATCGGCTACGGGGACATCACCCCGGCCAGCCCCGCCGCCAAGCTCTTCTCCATCTCCTTCGTCCTCGTCGGCTTCGGCTTCGTCGACATCCTCCTCTCCGGTATGGTCTCCTATGTGCTCGACCTGCAGGAGCACCTCCTCATCACCGCCATCAAGAACCCACGATCTGCGCGCAAGCACCGCCACAACTACATCTTCGACGTCAAGAAGGGCCGGATGCGCGTGCGCATGAAGGTCGCCCTTGCGCTCGGTGTCGTGGCCATGTGCGTCGGCGTCGGGGCCACTGTGCTCAGGAAGGTGGAGCATATGGCGTGGCTCGATGCCGTCTACCTTGCGGTCATGTCGGTCACCACGGTGGGCTACGGGGATCACGCCTTCAGGACGCTGCCTGGCCGCCTTTTTGCGTCTGCCTGGCTTCTCGTGTCCACCCTAGCCGTGGCACGGGCATTCCTCTACCTGGCCGAGATGAGGATTGATAAGAGGCACCGTGCAATGGCCAACTGGGTGCTGTCCAGGGACATGACCGTTTCAGAGTTCCTCGCCGCCGACATCGACAACCATGGCTATGTCACGTAAGTCACGGGGTGGTAAAACTTACTTTCTGCATTGACCACTTTATGTTGTTATAAGTAGTATATGTCAAAGATCATTCAACAATTTAGCATGGAAATGGATTGTTTGGAAGTAAAAATGTAGAACAGTTTATGTCAAAGATCATTCAACAATTTGGCATGGAAATGGACTGTTTGGAAGTAAAAAATGTAGAGCATCCTGCAAATTGCTAAGAGGCTTTACTAGGTACTTGATCTGCGAAGCAACACACGTAGCATAATCACAGCTCAACTAACAAGTTAAAGAATATCTTGATGCCAGTTAGTCGACAGTCAGGTGCATCATGAGCACTGGCTGAGATGCTGGCATATTATGATGAGGTAATGGGATTTTGTGGCTTATTCATTACAATAGGGGATTTAAAACAGTTGTGTATTTTGCTTATCTTAGAGGTAGAAATCTTAAAGGGTCAAAGAATGCATGAGCTTGGTACTTTATTATTCTTTTCTATTGCACCACATTTTTTTAATGTTAATTTACTTAAGAACAAAATTTGAAAAGGAGATGAAGAAACATGTGATTGGAGGGTGGTCCCTACAATTGTCATATGTAACTATTGGGAAAATCAAAATGTGATATTAAAAAGAGATGCCTTTGAATATGTTGCATGTGGAATAAATTGTATTAGAATGATATATGCCATCTGTTAATTGTGATTTTGGTGAACTATGGCCACGTAGCTTCTTCTCTGTTGACATCTAGAATGAATGCAAGTAACAAATCGATCATTGGCCATCTTGGTGGAATCAATTCTTTGGTCCTTATTTTCTGTTTATGTTTTCATATACGTTTCAGATTGAGTTATTGCACGAATAGAATAGTGTGCTAATATGGCTGTAAGATGAAAATAATATTAGATCCAAAGAGCTTAATAGTTTTTCTCACAAGAATGGCATTATAAATTTGAATTATGGTTTGCTAAGAGAGGATGGTTTTGTTAGTAAGATACAACTGTAAGTTATAATGGTATTTAATGAATCAACTTAGGTGTATTATACGTATTACATTTCAGCAGACTTTTGTGTTCTTTTTGGTTGGTTAATCACTTTAAAAGATCATTTTTTGTGAGTGCCCACACTGTTACACTTACACGTGACAATATATCCTCCATAATGTTGTTTATTTATCATGATATGCATGCTGTACTACAATCATTTATCAGAATCAAAGATATTAAGCTTTATCATGTTCTACTGCAGAAACAAGTTTACCAAATGACTTATGTTGTAGAACTTAAATATCCATAAGTTACTTAACTAGTGTGCTTAGTTTTAGATGGGGAATTGTATAGTCATTCCGTAATGTATGTGAATAGAGGAAATCGAGATACAATACTGTAGTTGCTGTTATGGCTACTGTTTGTTTTAGTGCCACAGCTGTGGCATGCCACATTTTCTTAGTAGCATGTCCCACCAGTCGTAGGCTCGTAATTTTGCCAAACTCTTGCCGCAGTTGTAGTGACCAATTTCTTAGTAGCAAGTCCCACCAGTCATAGGATTGCCATTATTAAGGCACGTTGGCTATGAACTCAGCATGCCATTGATATCCATCACATTTGAGTTGTCCTAAAAACAAAAGGAAATCCCAACATGTAAAATACGTTTCCCCCAATCATTGCGTTCTTCTGATATGTAGTTATTCATAACACTTTCAGCTCAGCGCTAAGAAGTTTATATTGCACAGTTGCACTACTTTATATTTGATTCTGTTAAGTGTCCTGTCTATACAAATATATTCGATATGTCTATCCACTTGGTTATTTTGGTAATGTTTGCATAATGCATTTGATTTATATTCGTATGTGCAATTATTTCTGATTTCGTCGATGCTAACTGCTGCACCAGCTACACCTTTCCTCGTGCATTATTCTATGATTATGGATCCCTTTATATTAGTTGAAGAAGATCTGGTTCGCAATAACTATTAACATAGAAAATGTAGTGATCTTTGGCATGAATTCTTAATTATAGTATTTCGCTTTAGTAAAATTAATATATGTTGAAGTGGTTCATCTATTTGTGGGCACATTGATAGAACATTCTGTTGAGATTAATTGGTTGTTGTTGTGCCTGATGTTTTAGATTGAGTTTGACATGTATGCATGAAAATGATTTTGTGTCTAGTACCACCTAGAAAAGGAAAATCGACTTGCTTATAAGAAATAAAAGATGGAAGCTGCATCCTTGTATAGATGCCTTGTACGCCGGTTGTCATTGCAACACAATGATTCAAATCGCAATATTAAGTCTTTGTCATTTAGGCTGCGGGACCTTAATGGTGGCCATGTTTTCACAAGTTGATTGTGTCAGTCTGATTTGTACTTTTCTGAAATCGCACATACTGCCTGCATTTAGGTATTTGCTTTTAGTTGGTTGGCGCTGCCAAAGGGTAATTTTCTCGAGATGATTATGATGTTATTAGCACAAGTTCCTCTTTTAGTTATGATGTCGTGAACACCCCACATTGGATGTAATCAGTAGTTAGTTATACTTCTAACTAATCATTACAGTGAATTTTCCTATGAAAGCAAATGATTTTTCATCGTATATCCTGGAATGCCATTTGTTGCTTTATTTGGAGTACATCTTGTTTCTTTCTTGTAGTTTGTGTCAGTTAATGTCTTGCATTATTTCAGGAAATCGGAATTTGTCGTTTACAAGCTCAAGGAGATGGGGAAGATCGTGGACAAAGATATCAGGATGATCTGTGACCAATTCCAGAGGCTGGACGCAGGAAATTGCGGGAAGATCACGCTTTCGGATCTCTTGGAGAGCCACCACCTGGTCTCCGATCATAGGGACATGAAAAAGGGGAAGAAATCATAACAGATGGCGCAAAGATGTGAAGTAAAAAATCCCGTAGAGTAGTATGAAGAATTTTGGGAATGTAAAAATGTGTGAAACCAGCATGGTTAGAGCTAGGATGCCTGCACCGTATCGCGAAGAAGCCCGAATCAGCTGTAGGGTAGTTCTAGTTAAGTTACTATCAGTTGAAAAATGATTCTACCCTCGACAAAGGGTGAGAGGGTCGGTTCAGCTAGTAAGAAGAAGCTGTAAATACCCAACAGTTATTGAGACTCCTTGAAATATGTGGTGGAGATTAGGTCGTTCTGTTTTGGGCTCTCAACACATGTGTCTGGTCAAATGCGTGGTTGATGACAGATGTGGATCCTCTGGTCCACATAATTCAGGCCGGCTGGTGAAACATTGAAGGAATCTCTACATTGGATACCAGGCGTGCGTTATATATCTTTGTGATCTGATGTCGTTTTCTGAACTCCCAGAGTCACGCTGTGATGGAATTTGTTTATTCAGCGTCGATTGAGATAGAGGTGACCATCGCATTTGTTCTGATTCGATTTTGTTCCAAGAAGCAAACCCAAGGATGTATTATATACGGCGCACCCTTTGCAAAGGAAACGAAGTTTGACGAGAAAAATGAGCCAAAGACTACAAGAATATAAAGGAATGCCAAACCGTCAGGCGGCTGGCAGGCTACTAGCGACCGTCATACGTGGTCAGTGCAATATAGTACCCGGTACTCCGAACCACCAGCTTGTTCCAGCGAGTGAGAGCTTCCCAATCCGAGCAACTCCGGCAGCGGCCAGAACCTATAGCTCGTAAATACCAAATTGTATTTTGTGTGCGGTGTGCCCAGAAGGGCTACCAGCTCCAGCTGTAACCGTTAGAATTTGGGCCCATGTGTTAGAAGGCCAAATAAGCAATTTTCAAATCTTAAAATCCATGAAAAATAGCAGCTCACATGTGAGTGGTGTGGGAGCTAAACTTTAATCCCACGTTGCTAGTTGGAGAAGAGTGACACCACCTTATATAGTGGAGTGTTGTGCTACTTGGTAAGCTTGTGAGAACATGAGGCTCTCTCACGCGCTCCTCCTCCTCCGCCGCTCGCACGCTCCGCCGCGACGCGACGCGACGCGGGTTGCGGGAATCTCGCCGACGTGGACTTGGCCCACTCCGTACCCGTTAGGGTTTTTTCCTCCGAGCTGCGCTATATATTGCCCTGCGCTGCAAACACTCGAACCAATCTATGTTTTGCCAGACTCGTGCCTTGCACCGCCACCGTAGTCTTCTCCATCCCGAGTGCCGGCGTGCACCGGCGAACGGGACAGTAGGTCTCCGGAACTGCTCGCCCTTGTGATCCTGTACGGAAGAGGGCGAATAAGGTTTTTGGGAAGCGCTCCGCGTGACTGCTTTCAAGTTCTTCATCACGGCTTGTCTTCCTGTACGATCGCCGGACTCACGGGCGGCTCGTCTCCAACATCGTCATCGTCTTCGGGAAGCTGCTACTACAATGACTACTTCCTCTACAATCGTTCGGTACGTTCGTGACGTCCCGATGTGCTGCTTTTATATAGCTGTGGTCGTACATGTGTTGCTACTGTTCATGCTAATTAATACGTCTAGTATTTTCGAGATTAACATGTTAGTAGCTGCTGTAGTAATGTTTAATATACTGGAATTAATCATGAAAATTGTGCCTAATAATCCAACAATTCAAAAACCATATATGTGTTATAGGCAATTTTCTGAGTTAAACATGGGACATCTATCTGATGCGCTGAGGCCGGACAAGTTTACCGGTGCGGATTTTAAGAGATAGCAGATCAAGACCACGTTGTGGTTGCGATCTCAGTCTAGTGAGGGTTTACCTGAAGGAACTATATCTGACGAGGATCACAACAAGTTCAAGGAAACCAATACTGCCTTTGTGGGACTCGTTCTGAGTGCTCTTAGCAACAAGTTGTTTGATGTGTACATGCACATTACAGATGCCAAAGAGCTCTGTGAGGCACTGAACGCTAAGTTCGGTGTAGCAGATGCTGGCAGTGAACTGTACATCATGTAGAGCTTCCATGACTTCAGAATGGCTAACAACCGTTCTGTAGTCGAACAGGCTCATGAGATACAGTGCATTGCTAAGGAGCTTGAGCACGCTAAATGTGCCTTACTTGATAAGATTGTGGCTGGATGCATTATTACAAAGTTACCCTCTTCATGGAGAAACTTCGCCACAACTCTCAAACACAAGAGACAGGAGATATCAGTTGAAAACCTGATAGCGTCTCTTGATGTTGAGGAGAAGGCTCGGGCTAAGGACACTGCTGAGAGAGGTGGTGAAGGTCAGTCTAGCGCCAACATGGTGCAGAAGAACCATAACCACGGCAAGAACAAAGGAAAGCTCAAGCCTGCTTTCAATGTACCTGTCAAGACTAATTCTTTCAAGAAGAAGAAGAAGAAGAAGATGATGATGAACAAATCTGAGCTAGGTTGCTATACCTGTGGAAAGCTCGGCCACTTCTCTGTGGACTGCTGATACGTCCAAAACGTATCTACTTTCCCGAACACTTTTGCTATTGTTTTACCTCTAATTTGTGTGTTTTGATTACACAAAGCTAGCTCCTAGCAGATCAAACTAGTACTACTTGGTTTTAACCAGAGGCTCATATCGAGCCTTGCTCTTTGCTTTATTGCTTTGTCTCACGGTCTGTTTACAGAGTACCCCGATTGGATGCAATTTGGTGATTCTTCTAGTGAATATGAAGCTGATGCATGCGAATCTGATTAGAAGTTTAAAACAGTTTGTCTTTTAGAGTTTGTTAATCTTTTCATGGATTTATGTCTCATGTTTATGTTTGTGCCATGGATTTGAACGTGACATTTGTATCTGGTTAAGTGGTTATGCATGTATTGCTTCTTGACAAATATTTAGTGCTGAAATTTTTATTATCTAAGATATATCTCTCATTTTTTTCACTGCGCTATTTTGAACGTAGCTTCGCTATAACCCGCTATAACTTGTATAGCTTTTGGAGTAGGGCCGCGCTATTTTTTATAGCACGCTATTTTTTTCCTTGGGTTTTGAATGCAACTAACACGGACTAACGCTGTTTTCAGCAGAATTACCCTGGTGTCTCGTTTTTGTGCAGAAATATCAACTTTATGGAAAAACCCCGAAAAACACCTGGGAGTCGTTTTCTCACCCGAAGAGTCCAGGAACCACGAAGATCAAACGGAGGGGAGCGACGAGGCCGCGTCACCCCCTGGCCGCGCGGCAAGGACCTGGCCGCGCGAGGACCAGGTGGGACCGCCTCGGTCGCTTCCTCGCGACCCCCTCTCGGCTATAAGACCTTCCTGACCTAAAAACGCACGGGGGGTATCCACTTTCGCCAAAAACATCTCCGTACGCCGCCGCCACCGCGAACCCTAGTTCGGGGACCAGAAGTCTCTGTTCCGGCACCCTGCCGGGACGGGGAATCGAAGGGGATCATCGCCATCGTCATCGCCACCACTTCTCCATCAACCATCCATGTTTCCCCCATCCATGTGTGAGTAATCCACCGCTGTAGGCTTGAGGGGATGGTAGGGATTGGATGAGATCATTCATGTAATAGCTGTAATATCGTTAGGGCATGGTGCCTAGTATCCGTTATCGGTGTTTTACGTCATTGTTGCAACTTGTTATGCTTAATGCTTGACACTAGGGCCCGAGTGACATGATTTCAGATCTGAACATGTTATTGTATCATGAAGATAATTGTTGTTTTAAGATCATATCTATGAGTTGTATACACATGTCATTGTCCGGAACCCTAGGTCCCAAAGTGACAATAATTGGGACAGCCTCGGGGAATGGCTGTGATGTGAGGATCACATGTGTTCACGGAGTGTTAATGCTTTGCTCCGGTACTTTATTAAAAGGAGTACCTTAATTACCAGTAGTTTCCCTTGAGGCCCCGCTGCAAACGGGCTGGTAGGACAAAAGATGATGTGCAAGTTTCTCATTGCGAGCACGCACAACTAAATTGGAATACATGCTTATGATTAGTTAATACTTGGATGGTTTATATTATTTATCTGCAAATGCCTATGCTATGATATTACATGAATTATCTTATCCATGCAACGCCCGTACATCCGTCCCTATGACTACAGTATTTTAATCCTGTTGTCTACCGTAATCACAATCGCTGTCTTAATTCTACTGCTGCTATTATTTCACTACTGTCTCTGCTATAAAACTGTTGCTACTGATAATCTGTCCCGAGCAAGTCTATCCACAGGTGCAGCTGATCTGACAAATCATCTGTTAAAGCTTATAAATATTCTTTGGCTCCCCTTGTGTCGAATCAATAAATTTGGGTTTTACTTCCCTCGAAGACTGTTGCGATCCCCTATACTTGTGGGTCATCAAGACTATTTTCTGGCGCCGTTGCCGGGGAGCATAGCTTTATTTATAAGCCCACCTGAGTGTGATATTGTTCGCTGGAATTTATTCATCATGGGAAAACCTGCTGATAAGAAGTTTCCCATACTGCCATCCACTACAAGAAAAGGTACGACTCTGAGTACCGCTGCTGCTCTTGACTCTCCAACTGTGATGAGTAAGTTTGTTACACCACCACAACCTGCACGTTCTGTTACTACTGCTGAATCTGAAATTACTTATGATGATGCTTCTACTGCTCTTGATGAAACCGGTTCATTAGGTCCCTTTTTAGATGCTACTATTGCTAAATCTAAACAAATTGAAAATGCTGAAATTCCTGATGAAAATGCTGAAACACCTGTTAATTCACCTGAATTTACACGTGATACTTATGATGAGCGTGATGATATGTATGTGGATCTTGATGATGCTCTTGTTGAAGAAATTAATGCTATTAAAGATGCTAGTGATATTAAAAATCTTGTTGAAAAACGTGCTGTTAGATATAAATTATCTCCTGATGCTAAGTTTGCTACATCTCCTATAAACATTAAAGATAAAGCTTATGATTTCTCTCTTGATTTGGCTCATATAGCTATTGTTGAAAGAGAACCTTTTTGTGGAACTGAAAATGAAAGTGTTGTAGAACACATGAATGTATTGTCTGATTTAAGTGGAATATTTGCTGAGGACATTAAAAGACGCACTTACTTTGTTGCTAAAATATTTCCTTTTTCATTAAAAGGAGAAGCTAAAACCTGGTATAATAATTTGTCTCCTGGTTCCATCACTAGTCCTAAGGGTTTGCTTGATGCTTTCTTTCAAAAATATTTTCCTGCTAGTGCTCAACATGATGCTTTGTTAAGAATCTATAATTTTAATCAAGATGAAGATGAGAAATTGCCTAAAGCTTGGACACGCTTTTGTTCCATTTTAAGAGGCCAGCCGAACCATGATTTGGAGAAAAATGATCTACTTGATATATTTTATAGTGGACTAACTGCTGAATCTAGGACATACCTGGATAGTTTTTCTAGTTGTGTTTTCAGGAAAAGGACTCCCGAAGAGGCTGAGGAATTATTAGCCATGATATGCAAGAATAATGATGATTGGGATATTCCTGAACCTACTCCAACACCACCACCAACACCGAAGAAGGGAGGTATGATTGAATTAAATGAAGAAACGATGAAGGAAGCTAAAAGATCTCTTAAGGAGAGTGGTATTAAATCTGAAGATGTGAAGTATTTACCTCCTATTGAAGAATTATGTAAGCCAATTCCTCCTTCAACCGTAATTGAGGTACACTCTCTCCAAAGGTTTGATGATGGAGATATCCCTTACTCTAAACCTCCTGCTCAATGCTTAGATGAATTTGATACTTTTATTACCAAGCAATGCAATTTTAATATGAGAATAGAGAATCATTTAATGGAAAATTCTCGTGCTATTAGTGATTTGCATGATATTGTTGATAGAACTTCTAATGATGTTAAAGTGCTCATTAAACACTTTCATATGGTTCAAACTCAAATAGATCAACTCACTAAAGTGCAAAAAGAATTGCTAGCGAATGCCTCTATAGCTAAAGAAAAACTTGTTTGTGAAGTAACAACTAGAGGTGGTAAATCTACTCAAGACCCTTTGTATCCTGAAGGACATTATAAAAGAATTGAACAAGATTCTCAACGAGTTAATGAACCTAGTACTCCTTCTAGGAAAAAGAAAAAGAAACATAAAACTGTTGTAGAATCCTCTGAACCTGTTAATGATCCTAATAGTATATCTGTTTCTGATGCTGAAACTGAAAGTGGTAATGAACACAACAATGATGATGCTAATAACAATGATAATGATAAAAATGCTAATTCGGATAGAGAAGAATTAGAGGAGGAACCTGAAAAGCATGTTAAAAATAAAAAGGACACTAAAGAAGATTTTATTGCTAAGAAACATGGTAATGAAAGAGAACCTTGGGTCCAAAAACCAATGCCTTTTCCTGCTAAGAAACTTAAAACAAAAGAGGAAGAACATTATAATAAATTTTGTGATTGGATGAAACCATTGTTCTTGCAAATTCCTTTGACTGATGCTATTAAGTTGCCTCCTTATTCTAAATATATGAAAGATATTGTGACTAACAAAAGGAAAATTCCTAATGAGGAAATATCTACTATGCTAGCTAATTACTCTTTTAATGGCAAAGTTTCAAAGAAGCTGGGTGATCCAGGTATTCCAACTATTCCTTGCTCTATCAAAAATAATTATGTTAAAACTGCTCTATGTGACTTGGGAGCTGGAGTAAGTGTTATGCCTTTCTCTATTTACAAGAGACTTTACCTTGATAAATTGATACCTACCGATATATCTTTGCAAATGGCTGATAAATCTACTGATGTTCCTGTTGGAATTTGTGAGGATGTTCCTGTTCAAATAACTACCAATTGTTTAATTATGACTGACTTTGTTGTTCTTGAAATGCCTGAAGATGATAATATGTCTATTATTCTTGGAAGACCTTTTCTAAATACTGCAGGGGCTGTTATTGATTACAATAAAGGAAAAGTTACTTTTAATGTTCATGACAAGGAGCATACTGTTTATTTTCCCAAGAAAGTTGATAAAATGCCTGGAGTTAATACAATTACCAATTTGAGATCTATTAGAGTGGGAGGTATTGATTGCCCATATAAAGAAGAATACAAAACTCTCATGATTGGATCCATACCAATTCAATATAAGGTAACATGAGTGTCTCATATAGTTTAAAATCTTTTATGTCATATAAAATTCATTTGGTGGCAAGACTTGATCAACCTTGTTAACAAGTGCATTTTAAATGCATAAAGAAGCTAAACAATTTTCTTTCTCTCATTCTTGTTTTACCTACTGTAATGTTATTTAGTTTGCAATGTTTAGTTGAATTTGTTGTTAGAAAATAATTTTTCAATATTGAATTTAATAATGCAAAATACCAGAAAATGAAAAAAATAAAGTTTCTCAGAAAATTAAAATTTTTATATCAAAAATCATATTTTTCGAGGAAGGACCTGGAAGTGCCAGAGAGCAACCAGGGAGGCCCACAGGGCCACCTCACCACATGGTGGCGCAGCAGCCTCCAGGCCGCGCCAGCACATGGTGTGGGGCCCACAGCCCCCCCCCCCCCCCCCCCCCCACTTGCTCTCTCTCCTTCCCCTGCCTTCCTCTTGCCCGAAAAATCACTTTTGGATAGCTCAAACTCGTGTTCCTGCTGCTCATTTCCTGTGATTTCGATCTCCCCATTCAGCCAATTTCTGTTGCTGAAATTTGGTGCATCTACTCTCCGGTATGTGACTCCTCCGAATATCCAAGTAGAATTTTGTTTAGTGGTGTATATATGAAGTATTTTGCTGCTGTAGATATCTTGTTTAGTGAGTTTGAATGCTTGTTCTAAGTTGAAATAACTAGTTTTGATGCATGCTTAAGCCTCTAGCAAGTCACTATAGTAGTTTCCCTTCATTTAGTTGGCTAAGAATCGATTTTTATGATGTTTGTCAAAAATTTCAGAAAAGGAAGATGCATAACCATGACTTTGATGACATGTTTGAGGAAGATTTCCAAAGGAGGACAAGGCCTCCAAGGGCTGCCACTCGTGTTAGGCAATCCTACAACGAGGAAATCCTAGCACCAACGTTTGGAGATGAGCGAGATGCGGGAGTTCCAAACTCCGCGTCCCGCCCATGTAATGATTTCCTTCGTGCTGCAGGTTTACTTGAGGACTTCCTAACTCTTGTGGAGAGTGTAGGCTTGACCTCCTACATGATGGATGAGAGGCCTCAATACTATGGGCTCACCAAGAGTTTTTCTGAGTCTTTCACTTTTAACTCCAAGTCTTATGGGAAAACCATTTCTTTCAAGATATATGATAGGCCTGTTAGCTTAACTTTGCAGGAATTTTGTGAGGTGATAGGTACAGCGGACGTGGGGACATCGATGAGGATTGCTGGGAACCCACCGGAGTTGGCACAAACCTACCAGGAGGTGACCAACGAAGATACCCGCTCCGCACAACGCGGCAAGATAAGGAACATCCAATTCCCCGCTATCAAGTATTTTGCTTACTACATTGCCACTAGTGTGCTTGGTACGGAAAACACTAGTAATGTTTCTAACTTGCAGCTTGCATTTCCTACGGGTGCACTTAAGGGTGAATTCCCGTATAACCTTAGTACCTTGATTGCTCGCCGTTTAGCTGCTAGGGGCCCCATTTTCGGAGGTATTATTGCCTCACGCATTGTTGAATATTTGGGGCTGTATATTGATCCTAATGATACACAACTTGCTCCTTGTTATCTTGACCTTGCTGCAATGAAAGGTCATCAATTTGTCACTAACAGCTCCACTTTGGAGAACATTGTGTTTAGGGTCGTTTTTGCTAACGGTCGTGAAAAGGAAGTCCCTTTGCCACAACCTTCTTTGTTCAGTCTTGACAGGAGACCGTGGTCGTACTCGATGGTGGAGTTGGATGAGCAGTTGAGCACGTTGGGATTTCACCAAGCGCACCGCGTGCAGGAGCCACCGGAGGAGGATTACACCGGATACCACGCCGGCGCGTCCTCGAGCTCATACTACAGGCAAAGCTCTTCCACCTACCCCCGCGGCACCGACGGATGGGGACATTGGGGCTGATCTCCACTTAGGCCAAAAGCCTAAGCTTGGGGGGAGGTATACCGATAGCACACTCATTTACATATCATTACCATTCGGTACTTTGTATATCCATGTTTCGTTGTAGTTTTCTTTCTTTCTCTCATTTGTTCATGCTTTGTTTGCTTTCCATAAACCCAAAAACACCAAAAAGATTTTTTTTATCTCTCTTGCTGGTTTGTTTTAGTATCTAGTATTAATATGCCTAGTATTTATTTCAAATCAATATGCAAAAACACAAAAATATTTTACTTTGTTGTGTGCTGTTTCGCGCAGGGACAGATTTCTGCTGTCCACCGTTTAAATCATAACTCTTCACAGAAATATCGGAATGACCTGAAATTTCGTGTGCGTGTTCCTCAGATGTGTACGCAACTTTCATTAGTTTTGAGTTTTCTGATCTGGGCATGTTAAGGCCCTCGAAAAAATTTGTCTTTGCTGGCTGTTCTGTTTTTAGTTCCTAAATCCGAAAACCCAAAAATATTTGCTGTTTCTCTTTGGTTTTGTATAGTTTGTTTCAGAGGTCATTACCTTCGGTTACTCCATGGAGCTTGGTTATTATTTCATATCTTTCAAGCACACAAGTGATAAGGCAATTATGATGATCTATGACAATTCGAGTTGGGTAAGAGGCTGGTAATGAACTCTATTTGTTTCTCATTTTTGTACATATACTCATTCATGTGAGCATGTTTAGATGTTTCGCATAAGGTATATGTCGATTGGTGGATGCTTAGTAGTTCGTGTTCTCTTATGATCGTTTCCAATTTATTTATGATGGATGTCATGTTTCTATGGATATTTGCTTGCATTGTTTTGCTCATAATAGAATATGACATTGTGGTATCCTCCTCTGAATAATTCATTTGAATTGACTTGGCACATGTTTACACATGTTATGACTGAAAACAAAAAGTCAATTAAGCCTTGATGACATATTTTGCCTCAGAGTTCTAGTATCATTTTTATGCCTCCGTTAATTTTATTTCGTCGCAAGCATGATTATGACGGTTATTGCTCTCTTGAATTGTCGCTTTCCCATCTTTTGCTAGCCTCCACTTGTACTAAGCTGAAAATGCTTGTGCTTCCAAACCCCTGAAAACCAAGTTATTCCAAAGAGTCCACCATAAACACCTATGCATGGCAATTTCGAACCATTCAAGTAAATTTGCATGTGCTATATTTAAAACCTTCAAAAACTTCTCAATTTGTGCCACTGTTTTGAGCTCATGAGGAAGTAGTAGTTGGGCTTGTTATCCTCCATACTAATTAAGTAATTGACTTGCATGCTACATCTGCTCACTAATTTTGCAAAGGGTTGGTTAGACCATTGTAATATCAAAAAGGATTTGAGAAAATAAAAAAATAGGCACTCCTCCATGGTTTGAGATTGTTTGGTGGGCACCCGAGGATTCGGTTAGCCATGGTTATGTTAGCAAGGTTGGGAGGAGTGTCAAGCTATGAAAATGAATGAATATAAATATGCATATTATAAAATCCTTGTTTTAAAAATAATTCGGAACCGCTCTCAACTTGCTTAGTATGGAAGATAACAAGAACTCTATTGCCATTCGTTGACCAAACAACCACCACTCAAAAATAATTTTACCTCTGTTTTCAAAATGATAAGAAGCTCTAGCACATGTTAAATCCCTGCTTCCCTCAATGAAGGGCATATCTTTTACTTTATTGTTGAGTCACCATCTTTTTTTTTAGCACCTTCTTGAGAGCATAATTGTCATTCTTAGTGTAATGTGTTTGTCCCTTAATATGTTAACTGCGGTGTAATCTTGATGCTTTTATCTTTGATATCTTTATCTCTAGTCTTCCCTTGAAACTCAGAGGTGCCTGGGTATTTATGTTTTGCTGTTCCATTCGGGCAAGCGAGATACCACTTTATCATACTTTCTTATGAGCCTTGCAATCCTGTGAATTGATATGTTTCATGTTATTTATCATCGGTATAATTGGCATCTTTTCATGGTTTACATAACTATTGGGTGACACCGTTTATATATGTCTTGTTATGAATAGTCTAAGCATTTGTCCTCATAATGAGAATATTTACATCACATGAGCAAATGAGTTCGTGAAAGTTCTTTTATCGCACTCAGTTGTTAACTGAATTGCTTGAGGACAAGCAATAAGCTAAGCTTGGGGGGAGTTGATACGTCCAAAACGTATCTACTTTCCCGGACACTTTTGCTATTGTTTTACCTCTAATTTGTGTGTTTTGAATGCAACTAACACGGACTAACGCTGTTTTCAGCAGAATTACCCTGGTGTCTCGTTTTTGTGCAGAAATATCAACTTTATGGAAAAACCCCGAAAAACACCTGGGAGTCGTTTTCTCACCCGAAGAGTCCAGGAACCACGAAGATCAAACGGAGGGCGATGAGGCCGCGTCACCCCCTGGCCGCGCGGCAAAAACCTGGCCGCGCGAGGACCAGGTGGGACCGCCTCGGTCGCTTCCTCGCGACCGCCTCTCAGTTATAAGACCCTCCTGACCTAAAAACGCACGGGGGGTATCCACTTTCGCCAAAAACATCTCTGTACGCCGCCGCCACCGCGAACCCTAGTTCGGGGACCAGAAGTCTCTGTTCCGGCACCCTGCCGGGACGGGGAATCGAAGGGGATCATCGCCATCGTCATCGCCACCACTTCTCCATCAACCATCCATGTTTCCCCCATCCATGTGTGAGTAATCCACCGCTGTAGGCTTGAGGGGATGGTAGGGATTGGATGAGATCATTCATGTAATAGCTGTAATATCGTTAGGGCATGGTGCCTAGTATCCGTTATCGGTGTTTTACGTCATTGTTGCAACTTGTTATGCTTAATGCTTGACACTAGGGCCCGAGTGCCATGATTTCAGATCTGAACATGTTATTGTATCATGAAGATAATTGTTGTTTTAAGATCATATCTATGAGTTGTATACACATGTCATTGTCCGGAACCCTAGGTCCCAAAGTGACAATAATTGGGACAGCCTCGGGGAATGGCTGTGATGTGAGGATCACATGTGTTCATGGAGTGTTAATGCTTTGCTCCGGTACTTTATTAAAAGGAGTACCTTAATTACCAGTAGTTTCCCTTGAGGCCCCGCTGCAAACGGGCTGGTAGGACAAAAGATGATGTGCAAGTTTCTCATTGCGAGCACGCACAACTAAATTGGAATACATGCTTATGATTAGTTAATACTTGGATGATTTATATTATTTATCTGCAAATGCCTATGCTATGATATTACATGAATTATCTTATCCATGCAACGCCCGTACATCCGTCCCTATGACTACAGTATTTTAATCCTACTGTCTACCGTAATCACAATCGCTGTCTTAATTCTACTACTGCTATTATTTCACTACTGTCTCTGCTATAAAACTGTTGCTACTGATAATCTGTCCCGAGCAAGTCTATCCACAGGTGCAGCTGATCTGACAAATCATCTGTTAAATCTTATAAATATTCTTTGGCTCCCCTTGTGTCGAATCAATAAATTTGGGTTTTACTTCCCTCGAAGACTGTTGCGATCCCCTATACTTGTGGGTCATCAACTGCCCAGATCGTGCAGAAAAGAAGAAGGCCAATGTCAACGTCGTGACCGCTAGCAATACTGATGGGTATGGTAATTTACCAATTGTGCTTTCAGTATTTCATTCTCCATGTTGGTGGATTGATACGGGTGCTAACGTTCATCAGGTCGCTCGGGGTTCTTCCGTCCTAATGGGGAATGGATCACATGCTACTATTCGTGGTGTTGGCACGGTAGATCTGAAGTTTACTTCGGGGAAGATCGTGCAGCTGAGGAACGTGCAGCATGTCCCTACTATGAACAAGCATCTAGTTAGCGGTTCCCTTCTATGCAGAGATGGGTTTGAGTTAGTCTTGGAGTTCAATAAAATAGTTGTGTCAAAGTTTGGACAATTGATTGGTAAAGGTTATGAGTGCGGAGGCTTGTTCCGTTTTTCACTTTCAGATTTCTGTAATAAATCAGTAAACCATATTTGTGGCGGTGTTTCCGATGATACCAGTGTTTGGCATTCTCGTTTTTGTCACATTAACTTTGGTTTGATGTCTCAGTCGTCCAGTATGAGTTTAATTCTGAATTTCACTATTGCCAAAGGTTCCAAGTGCCATAGTTGTGTGCAATCAAAGCAACCTCGAAAGCCTCACAATGCAGCCGAGGAGAGACACTTGGCACCGCTGGAACTCGTACATTCCGATCTATGTGAGATGAATGGCGTGTTGACAAAAGGTGGAAAGAAATATTTCATGACTTTAATTGATGATGCTACTAGGTTCTGTTATATATATTTGTTGCAAACTAAAGATGAAGCTTTAGACTACTTAAAAATTTATAAAGCCGAAGTAGAAAATCAACTAGAGAGAAAGATCAAACGTCTCTGGTCGGATCGTGGTGGCGAGTATTTCTCTAAAATATTTGATGTATTCTATGAGGAACACGGTATTATTCATGAGAGGACGCCTCCCTATTCTCCCCAATCAAACGGGGTTGCCGAGAGAAAAAACCGCACGCTGACCGACTTGGTGAACGCCATGTTGGACACTGCTGGTTTATCTAAGGCATGGTGGGGGGAGGCTTTATTGAATTTGTGTCATGTCCTGAATAGAGTTCCCAACAAGAATAAAGAGAAGACCCCTTATGAGGAGTGGTCTGGGAGAAAACCATCACTTTCTTATTTACGCACTTGGGGGTGCTTGGCGAAAGTCAATGTTCCAATACCTAAGAAACGTAAACTTGGACCAAAGACAGTGGATTGTGTCTTTCTTGGTTATGCTCAGCGGAGCATCGGCTATAGATTTCTAGTGGTTAAATCTGAGGTACCTGATATGCATGTTGACACTATTATGAAATCTCGTGATGCAACATTTTTTGAGAACATGTTTCCTATGAAGGATATGCATAGAACTGCTAGAATTTCTTCTGAGATATTTACTGAATCTAGTACATCTGTTGATCGTTCTGAACAACCACATGTTGAGGAAGTCCTTGAGAAGGATGACAATGACTCCCAAGAGGAGCAAGAGACAGAGGATTGAAAAATCCTTTGGTGATGATTTGTGTACCTTGTGGACAATACTCCTACGTCCATTGCAGAGGCATTTGCATCTCCTGATGCGGATAACTGGAAAGAAGCTGTCCATAATGAGATGGACTCGATTCTTTCTGATGGAACTTGGGAATTATCTGAACGACCCTACGGTTGCAAACCTGTGGGTTGTAAGTGGGTGTTAAAGAAAAATCTAAAGTCTGATGGTACTATTGAAAAGTACAAGGCATGGCTAGTGGCCAAGGGCTACACCCAGCGTGAAGGCGAAGATTACTTTGACACCTATTCACCTGTTGCTAGACTGACCACCATTCATGTACTACTTTCCATGGCTGCCTCCTATGGTCTGATCGTTCATCAAATGAACGTAAAGACAGCTTTCCTTAACGGAGAGTTGGAAGAGGAAATCTATATGGATCAGCCTGATGGGTTTGTAGTAAAAGGTGAAGAGAGAAAGGTGTGCAAATTGTTAAAATCTTTGTATGGGCTGAAACAAGCATCTAAGCAATGGCATGAGAAGTTTTGACAGAACTTTAACTTCTGCGGGTTTTGCCATTAATGAGGCTGATAGGTGTGTCTATTATCGCCATGGTGGGGGCGATAGTGTCATATTATGCTTGTATGTTGATGACATACTAATTTTCGGTACAAACATGATAGTGATAAATGAGGTCAAGTCTTTCCTGTCAAACAGCTTTGATATGAAAGATCTGGGACAAGCTGATGTGATTCTGAACATTAAGCTGATTAGTGATGAGAGTGGGATTACGTTAACGCAATCACACTATGTTGAGAAGGTCTTGAGACGATTCGGCTTTATAGAAAGCAAGCCTTCTCCAACACCCTATGATCCCAGTGTGATACTCAGAAAGAACAACAAACAGACGAGAGATCAATTAATATACTCTCAAGTGGTCGGTTCACTCATGTACCTTGCGAGCGCTACGAGACCTGATATCTCTTTTGCTGTGAGCAAATTGAGCAGGTTCATGTCTAACCCGGGTATTGATCATTGGCATGCACTTGAAAGGGTCATGCGCTATCTGAACGGTTGATGCATGTAAAATGCATACATGAACTTTGCATTGTATTACTCATATTTCATCCATATTTGCATCATATAAGGGTTATATCAATGTTTTATAATGTTTTTGGGAATATTTCACAATTTCCCTATTTATTTGGAATTAACCCTGCGCTGTCAGAAAACCCCTTTTTCTATATTTTAATATTTCAGGGACCCAAACGTCGTCCAAATAACCTGAAACTTCGCGAACATCATTTTTTGGAAGGAACAAAGCATAGGAGCGAAGGAAGTGCAAAAGTGGAAGGCCGAGGAGCAAAAGGGGGGCCCATGCAGCCAGATTCCTTGGCCGTGTGGGGCACCTCTTCTGGGCCCTCGAGCCTCCGATGCCGTCGATCTTCGTCTCTGTGACTTCGTCTTGACCTAAAAACGACTATAAAAATACTCCCTCGAGCCCTTTCGGAGAGGAGCGCCGCAGAAACACAGAAATCACGAAACAAAGACCTGGAGCTGCAGATTGGAGGGGAAACTCCGGCGGGGCACTGCCGGTGTGGTCTCCACCTTCTCCAACGACTTCTCCACCGTCTCCATGATGAAGAGGGAGTAGTCCACCCCTGGACTATGGGTTTGTGGAAGTAACTTATGTATCTCTTCTCTCTCTTGAGCTTCACTAATTAGTGCCATATGAGCTGCTGAACATGATTATGGTCATATATGTAATACCTTTGTGGTGGATCTCTTAAGTTGATATATGTTATGATGATTGCAATTATTATGTCTTTGTTATGAAAGTAGATGCATATTATGTACCCCGTTCTTGTCTATGTGTTTTGATCCAACATGTGTATGAGAGCGTGTGAGGTGGAACGTGTGCATTAGTTGGAGTAACGGGGGGTGGTTTTGTGGTAAGTTGACAGCAATACCGTGATTCACTTGGGTTTTAACCTTACTTTGTTGCCTCAATAGGGATAAAGGAAATACCATGCTACCGGGGATATTGTGGGTGACATTGCCACTATCAGCATGACCAGATCTAGCATGTTCTTATTTAAACTTCATGTCATTGAACTTAAAACTATACTCTGTTTATCTTAATTACTGAGGTGTTATGATTTAGTTCGCATCTTGTTGGAGTATAAAAGAGATTAATAACCAAAAGATCTCTATGTTAGGATGTGATGCCCATATTATTAATAACTTGTCTTGTTGCAATCTCATATGTCAATTCCTATGTTCCATTATCTACCACTATATAAAAGAGAGAGTGCATTTGTGAAACCATGAACCCCAGTCCATTTTTAATCATAAAAAACACCTTTCCAACACTTTATAAGCACTTTACATTTTCTGTTATTTAAAAATCCGAAAATACAAAAATACTTTTACATCTTGCAAACACCATACAAATGACGAAAACATCATCCAATATCATTCATACCATCCTTACACTTTTATTTATTACCATTGCATATTTATTTCTGCTTTGCATTTGTTATCTTTATATCTTTTACTTACACCTTGTGCTTGACAACCACTTGCTGAGGTTGAGTGCACAAAGCAATTTAATTTGTTGTTTTGTAGGTTTCATAAAGAAGGATAAGGAGACAACAGCTTTTGGTTCATTTCCCCGAGAGTTCGATATTAAACCCTCGAGTCACCCTCGTGGGAAAAATTAGTCTTTTCCCTTACTATACACTTTGCACTTGGAGTCTCAACCTAACCCACATTCTTTTGACACAGGTACTTTGTGCTCAGCAAGACTATCTTCTGAAGCCATCGTCATCATCGTCAAGGGCCATCAACGGTACAATGAGCTATGGGATTCACTATTCAGGGCATGATGCACCGGTGAGGTGTTGTTGGGAAACCCCAAAAGGAAGGTGTGAAGTAGTGCAGCAGCAAATTTCACTCAGTTATGAAACCAAGGTTATCAATCCAGTAGGAGATGAAGATTCTTCTGAAGGTTGTTGGCGGCGCCGTTTACGATAACCAACGCGGAACCTGCACACAACACAATCAAGATACTTTGCCCCAACTTAACAGTGAGGTTTTCAATCTCACTGGCTTGCTGTAAACAAAGGGTTAAACGTATGGTGTGAAAAATGCTGTTTGTTTGCAGAGAATGAAAGTAACAGTTTGCAGTAGGTTGTATTATCAATGTAAAGAAAATGGACCGGGGTCCACAGTTCACTAGTGATAATAGCATACATGAGGGTAAACAAATTCCAGCTGGGCAATTGACAAAATAAAGAACTGCATAATAATGCATATACTAGTCATGGTGTCTAGTATGAGATTCATTTGGGCATTACAACATGATACATAGACCGTTATCCAACTGCATCTATGACTAATAATCCACCTTCCGGATAGCATCCGCAACACCTTTCAGTATTAAGTTGCAAGCAACAGATTATTGCATTAAGCAAAGTGTGTAATGTAAGTAATACAATTATCCTTAGACAAAGCACTACTGTTTTATCCCTAGTAGCAACAGTACATTCACAATCTTAGAGTTTGTTGTCACTCCCCCAGATTAAATGAATACATGAACCCACTATCGAGCATAAATACCCCCTCTTGGAGTCACAAGCATCTACTTGGCCAGAGCATCTACTAGCAACGGAGAGCATGCAAGATAATAAATAACACACACATAATATATTATGAAGCAAATGACATAGTACTCAATATTCATCGGATCCCAGCAAACACAACATGTAGCATTACATAAAGATGATCTTGATCATGATAGGCAGCTCACAAGATCTAAACATGATGGCACAATAGGAGAAGACAACCATCTAGCTACTGCTATGGACCCGTAGTCCAAGGATGAACTACTCACGCATCAGTCCGGAGGCGGGCATGGTGATGTAGAGCCCTCCGGTGATGATTCCCCTCTCCGGCAGGATGCCGGGAAGAGCTTCTGAACCCTCCCGAACTAGGGTTGACGACGGCGGCGGCTCCGTAATGTTTTCTGGAAAAGTGTTCGGGTGTTTAGGGTTTTCCCGTCGGGGGATCTTTATAGGCGAAAGGGCGAAGGAGGTGGGGCCCCGAGGGGCCCACACCACGTGGTGGCGCGGCCAAGGAGGGAGCCGCGCCTCCACCAGGTGAGGCCGCCTCGTGGCCCTCCTCCGTATCCTCTTCGGTGTTCTGGATGCTTCCGGGGAAAATAGGGATATTGGCGTTTGTTTCGTGCAATTCCGAGAATATTTCCTTAACAGTTTTTCTGAAACCAAAAACAGCAGAAAACAGGGAACTGGCACTGTGGCATCTTGTTAATAGGTTAGTCCCAGAAAATGCATAAAAACCATATAAAGTGTATATAAAACATGTAGCAATGAGTATAATATAAGCATGGAACATAATAAATTATAGATATGTTGGAGACGTATCAAGCATCCCCAAGCTTAGTTCTACTCGTCCCGAGTAGGTAAAACGATAACAAGAATAATTTCTGAAGTGACATGCTTTCACACAATCTTGATCATATATAATAATGTAAAGCTCATGTTATGAATGAAGTGACTCAAGGCAATGGTCTATAGTTTGCTAACAAATAGACAAGGAGTAAACAACTACATCATATAAGTAAAAACTTTTCATGGATAGTACTTTCAAACAAGCATCAAAGAGATTTGCATAAGAGTTAACTCATAAAGCAATAGTTTCAAAGTACAAGAGCATTGAAGCAACACAAAGGAAGATATAAGTTTCAGCATTGGCTTTCAACTTTTGAACATCTATGTCATATAGATAGTTGTCAACACAAAGAAATATAACAAGTGCAATAAGTAAGCATATAAGAATTGTTGCACACAGTTGACACAAGTGTTTGCTTCTAAGGTAGAAAGAAGTAGGTAAACTGACTCAACATAAAGTAAAATATAGGCCCTTCGTAGAGGGAAGCAGGGATACAAGCATGTGCTAGAGCTTTTTAGTTTTTATAGGTTTTTGAAATCATATAGAGAGCATAAAAGTAAGTTTTTGAGTGGTGTTTGTCGTTGTCAACGAATGGTAATGGGCACTCTACCCCCCTTGTCAACCAGACTTTCAAGAGCGGCTCCCATTGAAGTACGTTATTTCTACCAGCAAGGCAGATCATCCCTCTTATCTCTTTTGTTTACACATGTAGTTAAAAACTAATATCATTGCTTACTGATTAGATCAGGGCAAAAATATGAAAAGAATGCAGCGGTTAAAGTTGTAATTAATTGGGACCGGGCACCCCATTTGCCAGCTCTTTTTGCAAAGTTAATGGATAAGCGGTGTATATGCCACTAGTCCGGTTGGTGAAAGTCTGTCTAAAAGCAAATGACAAGGTTGATATCTGTAACACCACATACTTCCTCATGAGCTAATAAACATTGACACAAATAAGGGATAATAAGTTTTGAATAAAAGTTAGCACACGAAGTATTTGCTTGGAATGGCAGGAAATATCATGTAGTAGGTAGGTATGGTGGACACAGATGGCATGGGTTTTGGCTCAAGGTTTTGGATGCACGAGAAGCATTCCCTCTCAGTACAAGGCTTTGACTAGCAAGGTTATTTGAAGCAAACACAAGTATAAACTATGACAACAAGACGTATATAAAAACATATTGCAAGCATTATAAAACTTTACATTGTCTTCCTTGTTGTTCAAACACCTTTACTAGAAGATATCTAGACCTTAGAGATACCAAACATGCAAACCAAATTTCAACAAGTTTTACGGTAGTTCTTCAGTAATGGGTTTTAACTACATGATGTAAAAGCTTATTCATGATCTACTTGAGAGCTCAAAACAATTGCCAAGCACCACAACATACAAGATAACAATCCATAAGAGCATGTATATGTTTTCATTATACCATCTACGAAATTTAGCATTTTCTGTTTCCAACCAAACACCAATCAACTTATTTAAACATAAACTCTCCAAGTATTTATCAATGAGACAAGAGAGTATAACATAAGAGAACTAACAGCTCTAACAAGAGATGCATGAAAAATAAGAGCTGCAAGTATTGAAGTAACATAGAGAAAAAAACTCAACAAATATAAGTGAAGAATACGAGTATTCATAAGAAAAAGCGGAGAGTGTCTCTCTCCCACAAAAAAATGCTAGGATCCATTTTATTCAGAGAATGAAAATAACAAAAGCAAAAATAAAAACAAACAGACGCTTCAAGTAAAGCACATTAGATGTGACGGAATTAAAATATAGTTTCACTAGAGATGACCTGATAGTTTGTTGATGAAGAAGGGGATGCCTTGGGCATCCCCAAGCTTTGACACTTGAGTCTTCTTAAAATATGCTTGGGTGACCCACGGGTGCATCCCCAAGCTTAGGCTTTTTCATCTTCTTGATCACATCATATCATCCTCTCTCTTGATCCTTGAAAACTTACTCCACACCAAACTCAAAGTAAACTTCATTAGAGGGTTAGTGTATAATCAAAAAATTCTCATATTCTGCATGGACAAAATCATTACACATGCTGCTGGACATTAGCTACAGCCACTGGTATTTTCCGGAGCAAAAAGATTCACTCAAAAACAGCAAAAGGAGCAATGCAAAATAAATGGCAGAATCTGTCAAAAACAGAACAGTCCGTAAATACGAATTTTTTCGAGGCACTTAACTTGCTCAAATCAGAAAACTCAAAACTAATGAAAGTTGCGTACATATCTGAGGATCACGCACAGAAAATATAATATTTTTTTCCATTTTTCTGTAAGGAGTTATGAATTAAACGGTGGACAGCAGAAAACTGTTCCTGCGCAGAAATCCAAATCTAGCATCAACTTTCTACTAGAGGCTTAACTTGACACAACAATGCGATAAAATAAAGATACAAAGGAATTGCTACAGAGGTAGACATATTCCTTGAATCAAAATAAAATAAAATAAAATAAATAAAAAGTGGGTTGTCTCCCATAAGCGCTTTTCTTTAACGCTTTTCAGCTAGGCACAGAAAGTGTAACTCAAGTGTTATCAAGAGATGAAGCATCAACAGAATAATTTGTTCGAATGATAGAATCAAATGGTACCTTCATTCTTTTTCTAGTGAAGTGTTCCGTACCTTTCTTGAGTGGGAATTGGTATCTAATATTTCCTTCTTTCATATCGATAATAGTAACCACAGTTCTAAGAAAAGTTCTTCCCAACACAATTGGACAAGATGGGTTGCATTCAATATCCAAGACAATAAAATCAACGGGGACAAGGTTATTATTAACCATAATAAGAACATCATTAACTCTCCCCAAAGGTTTGTTTAAAGCATTATCAGCAAGAAAAACATCCAAATAGCAATGTTCCAAAGGTGGCAAATCAAACATATCATAGAGCTTTTTAGGCATAACAGGGATACTTGCACCAAGGTCACATAAAACATTGCAATCAAATTCATTCACCTTTATTTTAATGATGGGCTCCCAACCATCTTCTAACTTCCTAGGGATAGAAGTTTCAAGTTTTAATTTCTCTTCCCTAACTTTAATGAGAGCATTTGTAATATGAGCAGTAAATGCCATGTTTATGGTACTAGCATTAGGATTTGTAACTAACTTTTGCAAGAACTTAATAACTTTAGAGATATTACAATCATCAAAATCAAAATTATTATCATCAAAGGAAACCGAACCATTATCTCCTATGTTCTTAAAAATTTCAGCACTTTTATCAAGAACAGTTTCAGCAGTTTGAGGCAATTTTAATTTTTTGGAAGAGGTAGAGGAAACATTGCCAACACCAATTATGTTACCATTGATAGTGGAGGTTTACTAGCATGTGAAGTAACATTATTTTCAGAATTAGTAATAGTATAAACTCTAGCAATATTATTCTTTTTAGCTAATTCTTTCTCTCTTTCCCATCTAGCATGCAACTCAGCCATCATTCTAACATTATCATCAATTCTTACTTGAATGGCATTAATTTTAGCAAAGGTATTACTCTCTTTAGTATCTTTAGGCATAACTTCAGATTTCAAAAGATCAACATCAAGAGTAAGACTATCAACTTTAGAGGCAAGAATATCAATTTTCCCAAATTTTTCCTCAACAGTTTTATTAAAAGCAGTTTGTGTAGTGATAAAATCCTTAAGCATGGTTTCTAGTTCAGAGGAGGTGTTCCTATTGTTGCTATAAGAATTACCATAACTATTACCATTATTAGCAGGATAAGGCTTGTAGTTGTTGTTACCATAATTGTTCCTATAGGCATTGTTGTTAAAATTATTATGTTTAATGAAGTTCACATCAACATGCTCTTATCTGCAACTAAAGAAGCTAAGGGAACATTATTTGGATCAATATGAGATTTACCATTCACAAGCATAGACATAATAACATCAATCTTTTCACTCAAAGAGGAGGTTTGTTCAACAGAATTTACCTTCTTACCTTGAGGAGCTCTTTCAGTATGCCACTCAGAATAATTAACCATCATATCATCAAGAAGTTTTGTTGCAGCCCCCAAAGTGATGGACATAAAGGTACCTCTTGCAGCCGAATCCAATAAGTTTCTTGAAGAAAAGTTCAGTCCTGCATAAAAGGTTTGGATGATCATCCAAGCAGTCAGTCCATGGGTAGGGCAATTTTTAACCAAATATTTCATTCTTTCCCAAGCTTGAGCAACATGTTCATTATCAAATTGTTTAAAGTTCATAATGCTACTTCTTAGAGAAATAATCTTAGCAGGAGGATAGTATTTTCCAATGAAATCATCTTTGCATTTAGTCCATGAATCAATACTATTCCTAGGCAATGAAAGCAGCCATTCTTTAGCTCTTCCTCTCAAAGAGAAAGGAAATAATTTCAGTTTAATAATATCACCATCTATATCCTTATACTTTTGCATTTCACAAAGTTCAACAAAATTATTAAGATGGGCAGCAGCATCATCAGTACTAACACGAGAAAATTGCTCTTTCATAACAAGATTTAGCAAAGCAGGTTTGATTTCAAAAAATTCTGTTTTAGAAGCAGGTGGAGCAATAGGAGTGCATATGAAATCATTATTATTTGTGCTAGTGAAGTTACACAACTTAGTATTCTCAGCAGTACTCATTTTAGCAAAATTAAAGCAAAACCGAAATAAATAATTTAATGCAAGTTACTAATTTTTTTGTATTTTTTATAATAAGCAAACAAGACAGTAATAAAAATAAACTAAGCAAGACAAAAACAAAATAAAAAGATTGGGTGTGAGAGACTCCCCTCGCGGAAGAGCTAAATCTCCCCGGCAACGGCGCCAGAAATTAGCTTGATGCACCGGTAAGGTGTTGTTGGGAAACCCCAAGAGGAAGGTGTGAAGTAGTGCAGCAACAAATTTCCCTCAGTTATGAAACCAAGGTTATCAATACAGTAGGAGATGAAGATTCTTCTGAAGATTGTTGGCGGCGCCGTTTACGATAACCAACGTGGAACTTGCACACAACACAATCAAGATACTTTGCCCCAACCTAACAATGACGTTGTTAATCTCACTGGCTTGTTGTAAACAAAGGGTTAAACGTATGGTGTGGAAAATGATGTTTGTTTGCAGAGAATCAAAGTAACAGTTTGCAGTAGGTTGTATTATCAATGTAAAGAAAATGGACCGGGCTCCACAGTTCACTAGTGGTGTCTCTCCATAAATAATAATAGCATACATGAGGGTAAACAAATTACAGCTGGGCAATTGTCAAAATAAAGAACTACATAATAATGCATGTACAAGTCATGGTGTCTAGTGTGAGATTCATTTGGGCATTACAACATGATACATAGACCGTTATCCAACTGCATCTATGACTAATAATCCACCTTCCGGATAGCATCCGCACACCTTTCAGTATTAAGTTGCAAGCAACAGATTATTGCATTAAGCAAAGTGTGTAATGTAAGTAGCACAATTATCCTTAGACAAAGAACTACTGTTTTATCCCTAGTAGCAACAATACATTCACAATCTTAGAGGTTGTTGTCACTCCCTCAGATTAAATGAAGACATGAACCCACTATCGAGCATAAATACCCCCTCTTGGAGTCACAAGTATCTACTTGGCCAGAGCATCTACTAGTAACGGAGAGCATGCAAAATCATAAATAACGCACTCACATAATATATAATGAAGCAAATGACATAGTACTCAATATTCATCGGATCCCAGCAAACACAACATGTAGCATTACATAAAGATGATCTTGATCATGATAGGCAGCTCACAAGATCTAAACATGGTGGCACAATAGGAGAAGACAACCATCTAGCTACTGCTATGGACCCGTAGTCCAAGGATGAACTACTCACGCATCAGTCCGTAGGCGGGCATGGTGATGTAGAGCCCTCCGGTGATGATTCCCCTCTCCGGCAGGGTGCCGGGAAGAGCTTCTGAACCCTCCCGAATTAGGGTTGACGACGGCGGTGGCTCCGTAATGTTTTCTAGAAAAGTGTTCGGGTGTTTAGGGTTTTCCCGTCGGGGGGTCTTTATATGCGAAAGGGCGAAGGAGGTGGGGCCCCGAGGGGCCCACACCACAAGGTGGCGTGGCCAAGGAGGGAGCCGCGCCTCCACCAGGTGAGGCCGCCTCGTGGCCCTCCTCCGTACCCTCTTCGGTGTTCTGGATGCTTCCGGGGAAATAGGGATATTGGCCTTTGTTTCGTGCAATTCCGAGAATATTTCCTTAACAATTTTTCTGAAACCAAAAACAGCAGAAAACATGGAACTGGCACTGTGGCATCTTGTTAATAGGTTAGTCCCAGAAAATGCATAAAAACCATGTAAAGTGTATATAATACATGTAGCAATGGGTATAATATAAGCATGGAACATAAGAAATTATAGATACGTTGGAGACGTATCAGGGCACCCTGCTGTGCTTGAGGGATATTGTGATTCGAACTGGATCTCAGATGTTGATGAGCTCTACGCCACCAGTGCATATGCGTTTATTCTTGGAGGTGGCGCAGTATCATGGAGGTCTTGCAAACAGATCATATTGACGAGGTCAACCATGGAAGCAGAACTTACTGCTTTAGAAACAGCTTCTGTTGAGACAGAATGGCTGCGTGAGCTCTTGATGGACTTGCCGGTGGTTGAGCAACCATTACCGGCCATCTTTGTGAACTGTGACAACCAAACGGTTATCGTCAAAGTGAACAGTGCTAAGGATAACGCGAAGTCATCAAGACACGTTAAAAGACGTTTGAAGTCTGTCAGGAAATTGAGAAACTCCGGAGTAATATCTATTTCATATATTCAAACAGACAAAAACCTGGCAGATCCCTTTACGAAGGGACTATCACGTAATGTGATAGAAAGTGCATCGAGTGAGATGGGGTTGAGACCCATAAGCGTTACTCCATAGTGGTAACCCAACCTATGTGACCGGAGATCCCGTGAATTAGGACCTGTGAAGAACAAGCTAGTGGTATAACAGAGTAGAGTTATTATCTAGCCCTCTCCATGTAAAGATGCATAACTCTCAAAATCTGTAAGGCAGGTTAGCAACATGCTTTAATGTGTTTCTGTTGGCTATTCATAGCAAAGATGCTGTTCTACAGAGCATTCTTGAAAGAACACACCTATATGAGTCAGATTGTTAAACGTCACAATCTATGAGATTTGGGTGATCTCTAGTAAACTCATGAAGAGACCAGGTAGTATGACGCATATGCTACACCTGCGGGGTAGGCTACTGGCAGCCATGTACCAGTTATGATTTTGTGTGAAATCTATAAGCACCAAACTTGCAATTCAAGGTTCGTCCATTGTTCAAGTGGCCGATAGACGTAGCTCAAGATTCTAAGCGGAAGTTCAACTTAACAGTCTCTGCTGAAACACTGGTATATAAACAAGACTCGAGGTCTGGCAAATAACTCTAAATGGGGATTTGAGATCTGGTGGGGGATTGTTAGAATTTGCGCCCATGTGTGGGAAGCCCAAATAAGCAATTCTGGAATCTCAAAGCCCATGAAAAATGGTAGCTCACATGTGAGTGGTGTGGGAGCTAAAGTTTAGTACCACATTGCTAGTTGGAGAGGAGTGGCACCACCTTATATAGTGTAGTGTTGTGCTACTTGGTAAGCTCGTGAGAAGATGAGGCTCTCTCGCGCTCCTCCTCCTCCTCCTCCGTCGCCGCTCGCACGCACGCACCGTCCGTCCGTCTCGTCACGACGCTACGCGGGTTGCGGGAATCTCGTCAAGCCGAGATTTATTTTTGCATAACAGGAAAACGGTTTCGACGGCGGTTCGGGTCGCTCCCGGATCGTGGGCTACGTGTGCGACGTGGATTTGGCCCACTCCGTACCCGTTAGGTTTTTTCTCTGAGCTGCGCTATATAATGCGTTGCACTGCGTGCGCTGCAAACACTCGAACCAATCTAGGTTTTGCCAGACTCGTGCCTTGCGCCGCCACCGTAGTCTTCTCCACCCCGAGCGCCGGCGAACAGGACAGCAGGTCTCCGGAACCGCTCGCCCTTGTGATCCTGTACGAGAGAGGGCGAATAAGGTTCTTGGGAAGCGCTCCGCGCGATTGATTTCAAGTTCTTCATCACGGCTCGTCTTCCTGTACGATCGCCGGACTCGCCAACGTCGTCATCATCTTCGGGAAGTTGCTGCTGTCGCTGCTGCTGCAACAACTACTACAAGTACAACGACTACTTCCTCTACAATCGTTCGATACGTTCGTGACATCCCGATGTGCTACTTTTATATAGCTGTGGTCGTACATGTGTTGCTACTGTTCATGCTAATTAATACGTCTAGTATTTTCGAGATTAACATTGTTAGCAGCTGCTGTAGTAATGTTTAATATACTGAAATTAATCATGAAAATTATGCCTAATAATCCAACAATAACCCCTATTCGCAGATGTTGGTTGTTGGCCTTGCAGATGGAGGGGCAGGGGCAGAGCCAGGGCCCGGCATGGCTGCCCGGGCTACACTCGGGAACCAAAGCAGCAATAAAAGAAGAATTAGTGTGTACAAACCTGACTACCAGCTAGCTATTGGAGTCTACATGAAATTTGCCCAGGCTTCAATCGCTAGCTAGCTTCGCCACTGTGGAGGGGTCTGGTCGAGTAGCGATGAAGATACCAATGAGAAAGCTTGAGCCTATCACGAGTTTTCACCCTACAGAGCCAGTGAGAGCGAAACAACACATTCAACAAGGAAACATGTAAACACAACAATTATAAAAGCAACCAATAAAGAACAGATATTTAGTTATCACCTCAAAACTCAAGGCCAGGCACTCTACCACCAGACCGGAATCAACATACGACTAAGTCGTACAAAGACGAACCAGAATTAAACATTCAAACTCCTTATTTTTCTGATCTCAAATGAAATTTCATGGGCCCTAAAGTCCAGCATAGCACCATGTTTATACGTCTCAATACTCAATGAGCCTTTCCGAAAAAGCATACGAGGTACCAACAAAAATAAACAAAGCAATTATCAAAGAGAAGTGTTATACGTACGACGTTTTTTATCCGATCCATGTACGACGATGCAATCAAGCCGTGCAAATTCTAACTGTTTCTCCATCTGATGGTGCGGAGGTAGTGTCATACGCATGTCGGACACTAAAAGATCATACACAGATCAATTCCGATTATCAAATGACACCAGTAATATGACACACGGCACATAGGCAACTTTTCCTGGAAGGGGAACAGTGGTCTGATGGGTAGCATTTGCAAAACAAAACTACGTTGCAGATGGTAAATCACATATCTAATGATAAGATTTGGAGGATTTAAATTCTAGTTGCACAACCGAGAATATGACCAAATTGACGGCAAAGTAAATTTGTCTCCCATCCAATTGGAACCAAACAGACACAAAAGTTAGCCGATTTATCACTGCTGTAGCGCTGTGCTTCAGCTAATCTGTAAATCCATACTGGTATATATATGGCACAACCACAAACAATGGCAGAATGTGACCAGCTAAACATGGGCAACAGTTTGTAGCGGTTCCTTGGTACACTCGAGCTCCTTAGCTTCAAGCTTTTCGTCAGGAAGCCGGAGGAACGGCTGATGGTGTCGCCACTCCCGGCAGGGCCTTCTTCTCCTTCGTCGGCGGTTCTGAGCAAATGGGGTCGCGTGATGAGCAAATTTCTCCAGAATCACTGCCTTAGAAAAGAAATTGGAGTGAGGGGTTACTTGAGATGAGAGCTTTGGGGCGGTCCTTGAAGAGGATCTTGTGCCGGATGAGCCCGATCACCTCCAGCTCCACCGCCGCCGCCGCTCCAGCTTGGCCGTCGTTCTTCTTCTTCTTCCTCAGCACCAGCAGGGGCTTCTTGAGAGTCACCCTGGTCCCGGCGAGCTCGTGGTATCCGACGGTGAAGGTGTACGCGCCCTGGCAACAGAGAAACCACCATGAGAAGAGCCTCGATCGAACCAAGAAACGAAGATGCGAGGGGAGATTAGACGGCAGGTTTTCTTGCCTTGGAAGATGGGGAGGAGGAGGTGGAGCAGAGGCGGCCGATGTGGAGGCCCTGGATGCGGCCGGAGAAGCAGGGCTGCGGCTGCAGCACGCCCTGCACCTCCACCACGGCCCACTCCGGGCACGCCGCCTCGCCGCACTCGCAACGGATCTGGATCTGCATCGCGCCGCTCTCGCCTCAGTCTTCTCGATGGATTGGATGGGGAGGAACGGTGAGGTGTTTGATGTTGGCGCCGCCCAAACCAATCTTGGGTTGGTTTTGGCGCGAACGAAGCGAAAACACGGGTAGAAAAGGGCGGGAGAGCGGCAACTTCGCTTCCTTTACTTCCGCCCTGATTGGGCCGACGAATGATAACACCACCTCCTTGTACTCCTTGTAGCGCGGATGTATATATTTTGTTGATTGGATTCGCAGTGCGGATTCTATTTCACGATCAGTCGTGCGGAAAATTATTAAAAAAAGTCTTCCCTTACAAAGGGGACTTTACCCTCACTCCGGTGGTGAAAAGTGTCGTTTTCTGCTTGTTTTGGTCCCATAGTTGTTTGCATATCCGAGTGTCGCTCCCAGAATAAAAGTGAGAATAAGAATTACATACGGGTGGAAGGGCACTTTTCCCTTTTATTTTTCAAAAACAAACGAAATTTCAAAACATAACATCTCGAGAACCGTTTATTCAAATTACGAACCGTTTTCATTTTTGAGCTACTCGCGTCGAGATGTTCAAAACTAGATCCCATGTTGATAGGTTTTGACGAACTTTTTTTTTTGTTCAGCCAGCGACCACCGCAGGGTTCAACTTCGTACGGCCACGTGGCGATGGCTCCGCGCGCGGGGACCGCCCGGATGACCTTCCCGGAGGCCTCCCTTTTTTTAAGTACACCCGGTCGTCCGCTATTAGCGCACGCCCACCCCCTCCGGGGCGAGTGGGCCGGCCCAATAGCGCACGGCCTGGATTTTTTCTTCCTTTTTTCTTTTTTTCATGTTTATTTTTCTGTTTATATTTTTTTTTCTTTTTTTTCGGATGTTTCTTTTTTCGTTTTCTTTTCTGTTTTTTATTTTTAAATATTTTTATTTTGTTTAAATTTTCAATTATTATGATTTTTCTTTTTCTCTATTTTTTTATGTTCATAGGATTTTTTGTGTTGACATTCAGGAAAATTGTTCACATTCAAAATTGTGCTTGTATTTTTAAAAATTGTTCAAATTTTTTAAAATGTTTTTAGCTTTTCAAAAATGTTCATATTCGAAAATTGTTCACCGTCAAATTTGTTCAAATTCGAAAATTGTTCACATTTAAAAATTGTTTAAATTTTAAAATGTTCACATTAAAAAATTGTTCACATTCAAAATTTGTTTATATTCAAAAAAAATCATCATGTTTTTTTCTGTAAAAAATGAAATGAAAATAAAGAAAAGGAAAAGGTAGGAGAGAAGTGGGGTGAGTTGGTGGGCCGGCCCAAAACGCGCGCCCCCCTGTGCGGAGCGCAGCTAGGCGCTCCCAATTCGGAGGGCAGGAGATATTGACCGATTACACATACCACATGTCAAATTAGAATAGATCTCGAGGTCGGTAGCTTCTGCACCCTTCCTGCCTGCTTCAATTGATGTGAATGATCGTGCATATCTGGTTTACTTTAAAATGCTGCGGGTAAGAAAACGACAGTAAGGGAAGGGAAGAGTCAATTAGAGCTACAGGAGATGGATCAATAGAAGTATACCCATTATAAAGAAAAAAAGCCGACAATCGGATTTGAACCGGTGAGTCTTGCATTACAAATGTGATGCTCTAACCTCTGAGCTAAGTGGGATATACTGGACCGTAGAGTTGAGTCGTAAACGAGACTGACTAGATTGAGATAAATAGTCAGATAAATACTTTCATAGGTAGATAATTATTTTTCTACCAAATAGTCGGATTTTTTTAAGTTTGAATATCTTACTAGCACTCTTTCAATCGATAAAACCCTCAGATTGCATAGACACGATTCTCCATTAAGTTTCCATTGAGAAAATAAGTTTTGACATCCATTTGTCATATCTTTTAATCAAAATCCATAACTATAGCTAGAATGATTTGAACCTATTTTATGCATCACTGCCGGAGTGGTCCCGATGTAGTCAAGTCCTTGAATTTCTCGAAAACCCTTTATGAACATTTCAATCCATGTCAGTTTCCTTCGCCATGAATCATTTGTACTCGACGGTTTTGGCACCAGTTGGCAGTCAACAAATTGCCAAACTGGATTGTCAATTGTGGCCTCATATCATGACTCGGAATATAGACCAACCATTGGGTTCGAATAAGTTGAAAGCTCATAGTTATCCAATAATAAATATATTGCATACATTATGCAACACATCTCGGGGGTTCGAGCTTCTTCAACCTTTCGCGACTTGTTCTGCCGCAATGGCATCACCTCCCGAGTCATTCGCAAATGGTTTATATCAAACCTCTTCGAACTGCACCAACATTCACAATGACCTCCCGAAATTATTCTTTAAAGAGATATATTGTTTTAATCGACGAACATTTTGTTTTCTTCTCGGTTCTATAAGTAATACATTTTGTCTTTTACTTAATTATGGAATCTATTGGGATGCTGTTATGTTCCATAGTTTGCAGATTGTAGGAATTATAAATGGTTTTTTATTCAGTTTTTAAAAGTTCAATAAATAGTTCCCATCGGTTACGTCTGATCCGACCCAAATGAAGGGTACTTTTTACTTCAAGCACACCGGAGCATGTTGCACAGTGGAATAAACTCTCTTTTTTTTCTTTCTGTTTTTTGAAATTTGGAATAAACTCTTTTTGGTGGCTGATATAGCCAGCGTGTCTTAACGGAATATAACTGTTCCATTGAAAAGAGGTTACTACAGCACCAATAAAAAGTCGACAACATAGCATGTAAATAGGCTAACAGTGCCCAACCCCCCAACTTGTCAGCTCATCTGCCAATAAAGTAACACGTCAGGAAGCTACAAACGCAAGATAGACGTCATGTGTATGTATCATGTAAACAATCACCTCAAAACACCTACAACTTCGTCAACATACAACAGCATATCCCTAGAGATGGCAACATTCTAAAGATGATGCGAAGATGGGACTGCCGGAGCCTAATGCCCTGAGTAGTAGGGCACGGAACATTGCTGGAACTCTGGCCCCGAGCTCGACTCGAAGATATGCTGCGGGAGGGATAAGTCGGCATCCGAGAATTCAGCATCACCGCCCCGCTGCCTCTTTGCTGCCCTCTCATGCTTCGGGCTGGCAATGGGAGAACCAGAATTACAGTTGGAGTCTCCAGTTAGCAGTTCATCATGACATGGGCTCTTGGTTGCTCCAGTCTGACTTTCATGGTCTCTTTTGAAAGCTGCACCTTGAGATGCAGATTCAGATGTGGGTGCAGGGGTCGAGGGGTCTGTCCTCTCGGAGTCAGGGAATTGATCGCTCGATACTGCGACATTTGCGCCTGGACCAGGTGCTTCAGATTTTATAGCACCGTAGCGCTGCTGCTCTTCTATGATCTTCTTGAGGTACTTTCCCTGCGCCTCGATTCGCAGTTGTAGCTGCCTTTGTACCTACAGAAAATGTTACCAGGCCATCCTATCATTGATCTGTATTGAATAGCATTACAAGTTCATTCACGGATTACCTTTATGCAAGCATGCAACTGATGAATCTGGTCAATTAACCTAACTTGAAACATGAATGAGATTATAAACTGAACCGTAAACAGGGTACCTAATGCAGAGTTACATTTCTAGAAAAAGTGTGAACGGATTTTGGCTCTAGACATCTAGAATAAATTACTGACCATTCCTCAAGAGCAGCATGTCCTTACATCCATGGCTAAACCCTGATGCAACTTACATTGCAGTAGCAAGATGCTGGGGAAGTATTGAGGCGCAGCAACAATTCAAAAAAAACATTATTGCCGAATTTTCAGTTTTAGACTGGAAAAGTCACCACCAGAAGCTAACAAGTGGGCTCATTAGCCCCAGTCAACCATGGGACATGCTCTTCAGTAGATGTTTCATAGAAATTTATGAATATTTGCAAATTTCCTTGCAAACATTTTAGAATAGGTATGCATGCCCACAGACATTTAGAATAAACAAACTTTTAAGATAACAATATGGTCTTACAAGGGACTTCCCAAAGAAGACTTACTTCTAGCTGTTCATGTAACCGCTTTTGGACCTCCATCTGCAGCTTAAGGGCTTCAGATATCTCCAACCCACTGTATAAAGAAAAAGGCTCAACGATCAAACTGAGAAAAAAGTGGGAAACCAACAACAACCAAAGACACTGCAATTCCAATAGTGAAATGGAAGCTTCCAATAAAATGCTCTGCATACATTTAAGAGACTTGGATAAACCAATAAAAGCGACAAAATCAAATAAAGGAGAAACTGGATGTATTGGTAGCAACCGGCACAGCTTCCAATTGATAGAAATTAGAAGTGCATACGGAATAGTCTGAATCTAATTCAAGCTATTTCAGTTAAAAGAAAAGAAATTGGATGTATTGGTAGCAACTGGCACAAGTCGAAGCTATTTTCCTATTTTCTTTGTTTTTCTAGCATGAAGCATTTGTTTACCTATATGTACTCAAGGACAAAATGGTGAATGGAACAAATTAATATCTAATAAAATAAAATTATGTCAACACTTTGATTTGCAGATATTACTCATCATACAAAATTGAGAGCGATTTCAATTAGATCATCGTTGCAGCCTAATTGTTTGGAATTTTTAAACTCCGGAAGAACCACAGCTACCCTGTGATATTTGACAAGCAGTATACAGACATTGAGGTTAATAAAATAAGCGAGTTGATTATGCTAGATGGATTTCTTAGTGCACGGTAGAATCCAGCATAAATCGCAGTACTTGCATCCCAGGCCATTGCGGACAGTTTATGGAAGTTACTGTTGAAAGGAAAATTTAAGTGGTCATATGTGTATACGTACGTGGACCCATCAAGTCCAACAAGTGAATCCCCTGGATCTTTGTTATCAGCCTTGTTACCTACACGAGAGACACATATCATAAACATGAAGAACTGCAAAATATCACAACACTAACTACATGAAGATAAGTGTGTTCACCTACCATCAGTCGAAGAGTCCGGAATGTACTTTGCTAGCCTGTATTTCTGAAAATAGGGACAGGGAGTTCAACACCATAAATTAAGATTCAACAGAAATTGCTAAAGGCCAATCTACACTCTGAAAGAAGATGTACCTGCAAGTGACTTTTCACATGGTATATTGTCAGTCCTGGTGTACCCATAATTCTCAAAACTCCTTTAGGGGTCGCTCCTGTTGCATTTGAGGAGTTCATGATAGCCGAAGCAAAATAAGCCGATGGAAGCCTTAAAAATAAGTTATAACTTATCTAGTTTAAAAGGGACTTCCTGCTTGGTACATTCTTGAACATGTTTCAGTAGATTTGTAGCTTAGACTTATATTCTCTAAAAAAAAACTTATAGCTTCTACATTTCATATATTTTTCTTGAGAACCTAAAGGTTAATGCAATACCTTATTCTGAAACACGTTTTTTTCCATCTTACTCCCTCCGTTTTTTAATATAAGATGTTTTAGGTGTTATACATGTTGTCTAGATACACACTAAAATGAGTGAACATACACACTAAAACATGTCTAGATACATTTGTATGCATGTGAATGTGGACAAAGTCCAGAACATCTTATATTTAAAAACGGAGGGGTATATGATACTGTTTTGAGTTAATGTGACACCTTAAATCATCTATAAGCTTCCTACCTGCTAGCAATGTTTTGAGTTGCATGTCATCATATTTATATATTATTGTTGTCACTTCTAAGAACGTAAGGAATTTTCAAACAACGTTAAATAAACTTCACACAATATAAAAAAATGTCACACTGTAAAAAAGAAATTGATTACACGGGAAAAAGAAATAGCATCATATAGAAGAAAATATGAAAGCAAAATGGAAGTGTGGATACATACTATCAGGACCACCAAGTTGAGTAACAGCCTCAACAAATTGTTCATGCAACTCATCTGTCCACCGTAAGCGTTGCCTCGCAGCCAAGCTAGCTTTGCTATTTGCTCCATCATTCGAGCCCATATTGTTTTCACCTAATTCCATTGCTGCTGGTGAGTGACTGAGTTGCTATTACCAAGAGCCAATATTAGAAGGTATTTTATTTAGAGAATGATACTATATTAATAGAAGGGACCATTTGACTCATCAATCACTAACAATTTGCAGTGATAAAAGAACAAAATATAATAACTAAAGACGGGGGCATGACTATCTCACTCTCCGTTTACTGAGGAAGATCAACTGCTTACGAGTTAATGACATGTATGCTTGTGTTGCTAGTTAACGCCTTATTAAGACACTGCAAACAATAGCAGTAAAATAAGGCGATTTTCATACAGACCCCAGATATTATATGGAAGCTAACCACATATCGGATTGAAGAAAAAGGGTAGTATTAAACTTGTTACGTGAGACTTAAGAGCACTAACAGACTACGGAGATGCAATTTGTCCTAAATCAAACAGCTCTAATTCTAATATTCTGCCCTGAAAGCTAGGGTGAGCAAAAAAAAATTGCCGCTCCCAACAAGGCAGCTCAATCAAGTCAAATGAGTCGTATTGACAACACTAACTGATAAGGCAATACTTGTGCACACAGCTTGGATGGCACGCCTGTCGCATACTCATGGTTGTTATCCTAGGTCAATCAGCTCACGTAGGTCAATTTCATGGCTACTAAGCAAGACAAAACAGCACGGATACAAATAGGTGAGGTGGCGAATCGAATGAACCCCTCTAGTCATCCAAGGGACCATCAATTTTGAATAATCTAAAGAACCAAACTAGAATAATCCTGTCTCAGTAGGGACCAAAAGGGGCTGATATTTTCACAGAAATCTCTAGCCAACCTTGCAGCAGAAGTTTTTTTCTTAATGCCAATTAATTCTAGTGATGCTAGAGGAAAATAATAGCTCCAAGAATTTAGTTTTTCTATACTCGTCCTATTTAGATTATTGGTCACTTCATCCTAAGTACAAGACAGATTATTGTTCATTATCCCAAAACCTTATTCTCTTATCAGAAGCTACCTACCTATACAAAATATGGATTCCATGAAAGCACTTTATTAGGACAAGATAAGGCAAATAAATACGGAAGCAACCTCCAACATAACAGCTGCTGATCACCAAACTTAGCAGGTTGTTGGAGGCATGCTCTGCAGGGGTCATGCTCAAGAACCCGATCACAAAACATAGGCAGATATGCCCCAGAGGAGGTGGGCCATCATGTCAGCCTCACAAAGGCTCTCCTCGCCCTTTCTTCCCCATGATATATGATAAAATGCTCCATTTTACTTTAGCACGTGCCTCGAAAGGACTAAGTACATTGCAACGCCCAGAACGACACATATTACTTGCACAATTTGATGAAATGCCCCGTTTCAATATGCCCCAGAGGGATTATATAATTCTTATTTCTCTAAGCACAGATCTGAAATTACCGTCGTGCCCCTGCTCATCCAGACCACCGAATTGGTTGGAGCAGACCCGTTCCAGTGCCCAGACGCTCCCTTCTCCTCCGTCCCCACCGACCTCCCTTCTCGCGTGCGACGCCGGCGGAGGCACCAGCAATCCGGGGAAAAGTAGAGCTCTTTTGGTGAGCTCCAGCGCCAGCGCCACAGCTTCCACTGTACCGGCGCATCGATTGGAGAGCTGATTGAACCGGGTGTGCATCCCATAGAGTATGTGATGCGGAATCAAACTAACCCCCCCAGTCGATTTGAATTCTGCTGCTCCGCCCGTGGAGCGGAGAACCAAATTCAGTTGATTTCCTTGTTCTCTCCTCCTTCCAGAGCACAAATCGATTGGCACTTGCTCCGTGGTGTTTTGTTGCTTGTAACACAGAGGGAGGAATATAGAAATTTGAGGAATTCCAACGTACCAGGATCGAATTCGCGGCGGGCCGGCGGAATTGGGGACGGCCAGAGCGCGGCACGGCCGGCAAGATCGGGACTTGGCGCCGCCTCTGGACTGGATTGGGAGGATAGATTCGTGAGTTGGTGGTTTCTTGGCCCCCGGCGAGCTGCCGAGAGAGAATTCCACGAGATTCTCCTCCCACCCTCGCTCGCCCCTTCTTTTCCGTTCCTACTGGCTAGGACAGTTTGTGCTGCTACCCGAACCTGCCCAAGACAGAAGCTAATGCAGCTGTTTTCAATCGAGTCCTTGCGTTGTTGACATTTTGAGGAATGCACCCTCTTAGTTTATTTTTATTGTTGCATAACTATGGTCAATTAAATACTTACAACAGCTTTAAGATGCAACACCTAAATGCATCGAAGTGGTTGTTTCTTAAAATCTACCACCGCCTAACCTACTCCCTCTAGTTCAGTTTACAAGTCATGTGCGTATACCTAGGTCGGTAATTTTACAGCTGCAAAAAGTTATATCATTTGAAAATACAATATCTGGCGTTGTAATGGTATGTTTGTTGTAATGTATACTTTGCATTATGTTGGTCAAAATGACAACCTAGGGTATGTGTAGGCCCTGTAACGTGAACCGGAGGGAATCGACGACCTAGGGTATGCGTAGACCCGAGGGAGTAGGACGCCAAGATTTAATGCACCAGGGTCACTTTGTCTCAAAGGTAGCCTAAATCTCTTTTTAAGGCAAAACCCTTCCATAAATAGAAAAAGAGCGTCACATATCCTACTCCTCAGGGTCGAACGAAATTAAGGGATCACCTCCCACTATCGGTAATCATATTGGGTTTAGTCTCATGGTGATTACGAAAAGAAGAACATAATCTATAACTCATTGTTATGCTTTTGTGCCTCTTTGTCGAAAAAATGTAATTAGGCCTACCACAATATGCTTGCAAATTACTGCTTAGGTTCACACTGAGTGGGTAACAAGTGGGGTAGAATCTAAATACCCGGATAGAAATCTAGGAAACCACTCACGGTTGTTTGTGGGTAGGGTGACCCCTCAAATGGGCCATAGATGGATAGCAAGAGTAGATGCAACAGGCTCGGGGTCTTGGTGTACCTGACGTGGGATATCACTATTGTCGATGTCATCGTCTAGATGGCCATATACTGATCTCAGAGCCATTAGGTTAAGGAACGTAAATTGCAAGTGACGGTCTTCAAATGAGGCATGGTGTAGAAGGGTTTTACGGTACCCTGGTACTCCGTAAGCAGACCTAGGAGCACCACTTAAATCTAGCCATCTATTTAAAAGGGTATACTAGACTTTACATCTAATATCGTAAGACCTTATTGTCGTTTCAACCGGAGCTCGCACCCTTGTTCGTTATGTCGAGTGTATCCTAATTTCTTAAGAAATTGCTCATATGTGTTTGTATTGGAGTATTAACTAATGTTAACTGTTAAATTGAAGCAAATGAATGGCTCATAATTCTTTCGGAGGATACTGTAAAAGTTCATTTGGTGTAAACATATGACATGTGAGCGAGGTAAGTTAGGTCTAGCGCAACCCCGATTACGAACGAGAAAAATAAGCATGATTTATCGACTTATACAAAATAAAATAAAGATGGCTTATGCTACGTACAAACATGTGCCTACACCCTACCGGGTAACATATACCACTACTCACTCTGCTCACTAATATAAGATGTTTTAGTTTTTTTAACGTATATATCTAGACCCATTTAATGAATATGTTCAGTTATATTGATGCACATATAATCCATGTTGAAAATATTTACAAAGTTTTATACTAGTGCACATAGTGAGTGTTTATTCAGCGGACAAATCTGCACAAAGTAAGACGTGATCGAGACTCTTATCTATTTATTTATTTGTTTTAGCACTTAACAGACTGATCGCATGAATGTAGATGCAATCGGATGCCTCCATGAACCGTGCCTGATTCATGGGGCCGTGCTCGCAATATCGTGAATACACAAGGTGCACGCTGAATTTTGCAGGCAAGTCAGCCCTAATTTCTAAAAAATAATGCTCTGGGCCGGCCTGTTGACCAATGGCCTGCAACACCACTGCCCGCGTCGGATTAGGTGAGCAGCTTCCGCGTGGCGCGTCTGCATCCGTTCAAACGCATGGACTCTGCTTTTTTTGTATGACTCGCAAATGAAAAAGAAGCACCAATTTCTGTGGGATAATTGTCAAAACTATTTAACTGTTTAAATCCAAAAAAAAAACTTTTTAACTGTGATATACCCCCTTCACTTCTTGATGTAGAGTGGATAGTTTGTTCCGTAAAATTTCAAAATATATTGTGTACTGTAATTTGTTAACCAGTACGGGTGTAAGAATTTGACGGATTGTTTAAGTTTGTGATGGTTAGGAACTCCTCCCTCCTATTTTTTGTGGATAAATGAGTCCACCATATGCCGATTTTTACATCTTAATATACATGCAAGAAAACTATACATGCTAGGTCAAGAGTATTTCCACAACATTCTTGGTTTTCGTTGACATTTTGAATAACGAAAGCATGTGTATGAGCTAGGGACGAGAAGAGACCATTCGTGTCCCTCTGTTTGTTTTCAGTACCTTCTTTTAATGAATGGACAATGATGAATGTTCATTTGTAAGAGACCGACTCATGCAAAATGCAACAACTTCACAATTATATATCATGCAAAAACACAACACTAATTTATCGTCGAATTCTCATCAAGCAACCGTCGCTAAGTAACACAACCTTATATATGTGTATAGCAAAGGCATTGTCATGGCATCTCGAACAGTTCATATAGACAGTTAAAATAGAAGCGGGGTGAATACAATCATTTCTCCTTTTTCCATGTGATCTTTGAACAGGAGCTAGCCGTGCATTTAAATTCTATTGGCTAAAGTCTCCCAAGGATAGATAAAAGTCTCGAATTCATTTTAAAGATAAGATCCTGCAGTTTTGAACACCATTTTCGATTTCAGCCTCGGTTCCCTACTTAATTAACTATTTAAATTCTTTCCATGCAGTTTCGAACACCATGTTTGATCCAAAAGGAAAATCCCCTGTCCAGCATGAAGACCTTTTGACGAACCCTGATCGGTGCGTGGGTAGTGCCTGGATTGCTCCGCAGGAAGGTGAGCTGAAAGTAAATGTTGACGCTGGGTGGGATGCTCTTTCAAAGCGCGCTGGTGTTGGTGCCTTAGTTCGAATGCATGACGGACGGGTTGTTGTGGCGGAGTGGAAGCCCATCCAGGGGTGCATGAGTGCGGAGGAAGCTGAAATTCATGCGGGGCTTTTGGGTCTCCAACTTCTCATCTCAAACTGCCAAGGACCAGCAACCCTCGAGTCTGACTGTCTACGGTTTGTCACTGCAATACAGGAGTCGGCACTGGATAGTTCGGCATACTGGACCCTTTACAGCGAAGTCAGAGAATTACTGAAAGTGTATACTCAATTTTCAGTTTGTAAGATTGATCGTAGAAACAATAGACCTGCTCATGCTCTAGCTCAATTAGGAAAAGCAGGTGCTAGTGGTATTTCTTGGGGGTCACCACCGAGCTGCGTCTCGGCTTTGGTTGATCACGATTGCATGAATATCTTGTATTAATTGTTTAAAGGCGGCAAGTTTCAGACGCACTCTTTCCCTAATCAGGGTACCGAAAGGGACTGGCAGGGTTTTAATGAGGCGGCTTGCTGACCTAATATATGTGGTGGTAATTTTCAAAAAAAAAAGATAAGATCCTGACTAAATCAACCTCGAACAAAAAAAAAACGGATCCTGACAAATTGTAAGCGAGCTGGTCGTTGTCAACAATAACACAAGGTTAATTAATCAAGAGTATTTTGGATTTTGGAGGGTTCCATTACAGGAATCTTCAGAACAATCCCAGGAATATTCCCCTCGTCTTGTCCGTGCACTCGTCTCTCGTGCTAAGAGTGGAGTAGTGGAGGGGCTCAGCTGTGCATTAGGACAAAATTCGATAAGTTGATCAGCATGAATGTGATGGTCCACTTCTTTGATTACAGATACATGCCGTTGAGCCAGGGTATTATGTCAGTTTACCTTGTTGCGCAACAATAAGGGGAGTATATTATTTTACTCGCCAACTTGCCGATGAAACTTTTAATGAAGGGATATTAGTATATTACATATGAATTGTTGATGGTAATGCAATTCTACTCTCCAAATCATATGCAAGCCTGTGAATTTGGAAAGACAGTTGTTGGATCATACAAGCACCATTCATGCTGCAGATTGTATGCAGAAGTGAGTTACGCCGCCTACAGAACTAGTCATCACACTTCAAAGTTTTGAAGTGGAAAAACAAGTTCCTCCTTGTCGACAGCATCTAAAACTATAATATGGTTTAGAACATGATATTGGTCCCTCTATAACAAATTATAACATGTTTTGCATATTGTATTACTATGGACTATGGACTATGGACAGCACTAAAACACACCTATATACATGTGAATCTGAAAAAAGTTAAAATATCTTATTACAAGTTTTACAATACTTAAACAACCGTCTATCCGCCTAGATGTGATGGTGCTTAAATAGGAGCTACCTAAAACTACCAAATTGAAACCACCAGAAACTACCGGAAAATATCAAAATTATATTATTTTTACGCGATCAACGGACGAGATCAATTGTTCCCTACCTTCTTTCCAGACGCGACCGAGCGTCGTCGCTGCTTCTCTCACGTGCGCGTCGCCTCCCATGCCAGCGCGCTCCCCTCACACTCTCGCCTTGCCGTGTTGCCGGCCGACCACGCCCAACAGAAGCTCGCCGCGCGCCTCTCGCATCTGAGCGCCACCGCCCTGATTCCTCTCTCTCTCTCTTCTCGTTTCAGTAGCTGGCCGGCCGAGCCACTCCTCACCGGCGCGTCCACTGCTCCCCTAGCTCCGCTGCCGACGGCTCATCCGCTCTCGAACACCATCCTGCAGAACCTCGCCTCGCCGTGGGTCCGAGTAAGGCGTCCACGTGTCGAGGTACTCTGCTCCGCTCATCCACGCTGTCGTGACCATTTCCTCCGTTTTGATCGTTGCTGGCCTGCTGCCCAGCCAAGCCGAGCGGCGGATCGAGCCATGCCTAGCCTTGGTTTTGATCCTTGCACAGACTCAAGCCAGCAGTTGCACCGTACCTCTACAGGTCACCAAATCCATCAATTTTGTTTGATGATTGGACGGCTAAAATAATTTACGAATGATAGACTGCAATCAAACGGCTGAAATTATTTAGGATGGAAACTACCTGGGTAGTTTTCACAAGCACCGGAAAAGAGCTCATATCTTATATTTCAAAACACGGAGAGTATTAAATAAGAGGTGAACATCGTTCCAAACAAAAACTGCAAGACGAGAAACGAAATTGCACAACACTGGATCCACTGGGTAGGAACTAGGAAGAGGAGCAAGTCTACACAAGCACAACACAATAACTGACGAATGATCATCTCAACCGTAACAAACAAGAGGGCAAACACGTCCAATTTTCAACCAAAAATCATGTCCTTGGTATTTGGGTTGCACCTTACATGCAGAGAAAAAAAAAGACCGGAGGGAGTAATGCATACGCCCTTTACTAGTGAACATAAAGATAGGAACTGATGTTTGGAGTGTGCAAAATGGATACATGCGTTAACGATGTTAGAATCAGAATTTATGATAATAATAAAAATATGATAGTACCAATAAAGGCACCCGACTAACACATTAGGCATTTTACATACAGACATAGGTTGCTGATTCTGATTGATACAACCTTGCTTCTTGGCATGCACTACTAGCAAGAGAAACAAGTCGGTCACAGATTGGCAGACAATTCCCCTTGTCGTTCCGGGATTCGACATGGCTACCACGGAGGAAGAAGCCAGAGTTCTCATCCAGATTTTGTCGACAGACATGGCTCAGCAGGACTTGCGTTTGAACTCAGTTGGTCTCTGGAGAAGCAGTTGGCCCTCGATGCCCGAGAGAGACGGTTTGCCTCCTGGGCTGTGGAGGTTGGTCGAGCTGACAGAGAGCTGGTGGAAGACAGAGGAGCTCAGCGCGTCGGTGGCGGTACCACACATGAAACCGCCAGAGGATAGCTCTGGGAGATTGTTATCGGAGACACTGAAGCCGCTTGAGGAAAACTGCTCGGTGACGATCTTGCATGCCTTCTCTAGTAGAGTGTTGATATATGTCGTATACGCGTCCATCCTTATGTCGACATGCTTCTGGACCTGATCATGGGAAAGGAAAATCAGTCAAGTCGTGTGTGATGAACGATGCATGTGTTCTTCCATGCTAAATCTAGGAATCAGGTGATATAAAATGTTAGTACAACAAGATGGTTTCAATATAATTGTAAAGTGAAGGTCCGACAACTACAAGTGCACAAATCGTGTGAACGACCTGCTGTTCTCAGTTTCTTAGAGGCTTCAGTTTTATTTTTACGAAGCAATTGTTTCAGACATTAGTTGCAAGATGAAAAAAAACTCTCTGAGCATACTGCCTCTAACCAAAGCCAGAGTGTTTTTGTCAAACCAAAGCCCAGAGAGTGTTTTTTGTCAATGGTGAATAGTCTGTTTTGACAGAAGGAGTTGACCAGGCTGTCTTTCTGTTAGAGTGATGGTCCTCTAACATTTAACCGAGTCGCAGCCTTATAAATGAAGCGAGTACGATGAGTACAAAAGATTCATGCAAGCTAAGCCTGCACAGATTTCCATATCCTTCGGACCGAAAAGAGTGTAGCAAAAAATTCCAGTCGGACTGGATGTGTCAAAACTACCTAGTCCGTAGAAAATACTGATGTTGATGAGTAAATCATTCTTGTCTGACAATACACAAGAAGCAGTCAAAGTTACCTCCACTTGCTCATGCAGGCTTCGTTGCATTTCCATCTGCGCTCTCAGTGCTTCTTTAACTTCTTGGCTTCTGCAGCAAGTAATAAAAGCACAATCCAAGTAGATATCATAAATGTACTCATATTCTGTCGAAAAAGAAAGAAAGATAGGAAGCATGCTGGACAAATTAGGCCATGAAATTTACTCTTTCGCATCTTGGGTAGAAACTCTGGGAGACAGGCTCATTCCACTTTGAGCATCTAGAAGATAGGATCCTGCAAATCAAGAAACCCGATAATACAGACACAACAAAAGTCAGAACCAAAACCCAACAGATTTTTTCCAGATCTTTTCAAGTCAGAACCCCAGATGTGCATACTAGATTAGTAGTGAATTTCTTCATTATCCCAGAACTTGTGCTCTATAATTATGCACAGTTTCTCGTAAGATATGCACGGGTTGTTTTTACTAAGTTACTCATGATTGAGGACGAAACATATATCAACCTGCATTAATCATGGCAATTAAACATCTAAGGATGCAACCAATGATTGACAATTAGAGTGCTATCGGGACAACACTTGCATGAAACTGCTGCCTGCTGGAAAGGGCTGGCAATCCCCATATACTATAACACCCCCTCTCACCTAAGAGGTATGACTCAAGAGGCCTATACGTGGACACAAAGGGGGTTACGAGCAATTTTTAATAACTGAAAAGCCACGAATCGACCTTGGGCTCTGATACCATGTCATGTTTCATGCACTAGCCAATGCAACCAACAGTCCGAACTGATGGAAATGGCTAGTGCAATCCACATATACTGTAACAGTCTTCTCTTTTCATTTGCATCTATTAAAATTTAGATGACCATAATTTCTTATCTAACGGTCTAATCTATATTTCTACTCTATATTCAATTTGAACCTTTGTGTTTCATATGATAATATTAACAAACTAAGATCAACCTTGCATCTGCTTTGACAATGTAATGAAGTTATTTCTCAAATAGTACCTTTGCGTGATTAAGAAGCTAGTTGGGGCTACAACCTTGGGTTACTTGCTAACAGAAGTGCACCCCTAGCACCTATGCATGTTACTATATAACAACTCTACATGTTAATTGTTCACAAAATAATCATCTAATATTTTGTGGCAAGCTGTCGACTCAACAATACTATTAGTGGCCACTCATTGTTACCTGCTAACGACTTTATATATTACTATTTAGTAACACTTATTAAAGGTTTTCCCAGGTGAGCTTCACGATTTGAACGCAGTAATCAATAGTCACAGCTCAGATGGAGCGTTGGCGCAATGTCACACATGTACCACTACACGTTTTGTGAACGTATGTAAGAGAAAGAGTTGAGGTTTAGGCGTTCCGATTACTTGTTGTAGTGGCGTCTGGCAATAACTCTTGTATTAACTTACTTTTCTTAATGAATAGATGTGCAAATGCTATCTGCACGTTCTCTAAAAAGAAGTGGGCAGCTCAGAGCTACATTACATGGAGGTATGGACCATCTCGTGGCTGGTTGCACACAAAGACCAAAATACTACCTATAGTGGAAAAGAGTTACTGATGGTTCAAAAGAAAGTAAAAGAAAGCATTACTCCAATGGGAAAGTGCAGTTGTAGGATATATCCAGAACTGCAAATTAACTTCTAAGCATTTTCAGGTGAGCACAATGACATTATGCTGCAATTAAGTGATAATGTAAAAATCACTAAATTAATGTTGACTGAGCAAGATCAGGTTCATGTTCTTTAGTCTTTCATTACAAGTATGTCGATACTAAATGCTAATGTGATTATCCAATTCAAAATAAGGTAATTATAGTAGGTGCACACCTGCAGATGATGGTTGGGATTACCAGCGATGTGCATACATGGGAACTATTGATTCTTTCGATGCATAACAATAGTATCCAAAAGTCCCATGTAAAGTCATGTCAAGCGGGAAAAAAAGTATGCCCACAGGGCGTAAAATATCGCTTCTCACTAGGATTCTCCCTCGCTGTCTCTCCCAGCAAATCCCTTATCTCAGCCATTCCAACAACATTAGTGCACCTATAGCCCCACTACAATCCATAGTCCTACACCTTAAGTACCGACCACACAAGTCCCAACCTCGCATAATATTCCTCATTAGCCCCACGCTCTTTACCTAGTAGACCTTTGCCAAAGAAGAGATGTGCATCGTAAGTAACCAAGAAAATATTAACTAGTTAGCCTAGCCTCTGCCATCACCAAACCCTCGAACTCCAAGCAACCCCCAACCTTTCAAGAAATTTCAATTAAGTAGTTTGCAACATGCATCCAATTTTGCTCAAACTTATTAACTGAAACAGACAGTGAGATCAGTATACTGATCTTACCATCTTTAGATGTCTCCGTCTCTTTGCCAGTTTGTTTCCCCATTCTGTATTTCTGGTCATGAGAACAATAGAGCAAACACAAAATGACACAGGTGTATATAAGGCATCCTAAGAAACATGCATCTCTCAATGCAGAGGCTGAGGGAGCTCCTCAATGTAAGAAACATGTGAGTATGCATAAGTACCTGAAGATGACTCTTCAAGTGGAAAAGTGTGAGTCCCTTCACACCCATTGTCCTTAAGATAGTTTTTGGCGTTGCTTCTGCAAGAATGATCATGCATTTAACTACTATATTCAGAAGTTTGAAATAAAGTCATGGCAAGATGGTATGTTGGACTAGATAGTACTCCCTCAGTGACATAACAAACAGGTAGAATAAAGAAACCACATTTGTGCTATTTCCACAAAACAACACCCACACATGCACATGCACATGCACACACACATACACACAGTCAGCCATGTACATTATCATCAAGACTATCAGAACATGCCACCATATTTCTTCAACCCATCGCCAGGGACGGAGGAAGGGGGGGACGAGCAGGGGCTAAGCCTCCCCCCCCCCCCCCCCCCCCATGATTTTGATTTCCCTCATAATCATACTACTAATCCCACTTATATTTGGCAAATTTTAGTGATTCTAGCCTATTTCGCCCCCTCCAATCCTTGTGGCTGGCTCCGTCCCTGCCCATCTCCACAACCAGCATGCATAAGCATTAATCAATTTCTAGATATCCTGATTAGCGATGTCATTAATGTCAATGGTACCGAGACCAATTCAACATAATCTTCTTTCCTACTTACAAAGATTGGACTTGGTGGTGAGTTCATTCCTCACTCTCCACTCTTACTTTTTTCGATATAGCTCTCCGCTCTTACTAACATGTGGGACCAACAGTCTTACGAAAGGCGTAAGTGATAAATGCACTTATACCAAGATGAACATGGGATCGCTCTTGGAGATGGTACAAATAAACGAATTGTGAGCTGAGGTGAGGGCCTAACCTGAGGTAGAGATTGATAGTGGCTGCTGGGAGGAACTCCTTCACGTTAGGGTTCTATCCAGGGAAGAGCCACCTTAAATAGGTCAGTTATTGGGCTGGGCCAGATGGGCCACAAAGAATAATAGGAAGGCCCAGTATGTCTCCAACAGGTATCCAACACTCCCCCTCAAGATGGGTGATAAATGTCGATCATTCCCATCTTGTCACAAGCAAGATTACACTCTTTTGTCCCCAATCCTTTTGTCAAACAGTCTGCCACTTGTTGTCCTGTCCGCACATAAGCCAATGATATAATTCCTGCATCAATCTTCTCTTTAATAAAGAACCTGTCTATCTCCACATGTTTGGTTCTGTCATGTTGGACTGGGTTATTTGCTATGTTTATGGCAGACATATTATCACACCACACCTTCAAACTTCCTTGCCTCAGCACTTTCAGTTCACTTAAGAGATTTCTTACCCATAACATTTCACTCAAGCCTTGTGACATAGCCCTATACTCTGCTTCAGCTGTTGATTTAGAGACAACAGATTGCTTCTTGCTTCTCCATGACACCAAGTTTCCTCCAACAAAGACACAATATCCTGAGGTGGATCTTCGATCATCCAAACAGCTAGCCCAATCTGCATCACAATAGCCATCTACATCCAGATGTCCATTAGCTTTGAACCAAACTCCTTTCCCTGGAGTGCCCTTCAAGTACCTCAAGATTCTTTGAGCTGCTTCCAAGTGTCCATCCCTGGGATCATGCATATAGCGACTCACAACACTCACTGCATATGATATATCTGGTCTTGTGTGGCATAAGTAGATTAGTCTGCCAACAAGCCTTTGATATTTCTCCTTGTCTACAGGGTCTCCAGACTCTGCTGTAACTTTATTGTTTTGGTCAATAGGAGTTGAAGCTGCTCGACATCCCATCATGCCCATATCATCTAAGAGATCCAAGGTATACTTTCTTTGAGACAGTGCTATTCCTTTGGAAGATCTGGCAATTTCTATTCCAAGGAAGTATTTCAGTTTCCCTAGATCCTTCACCTCAAAGGCTTGACTCAAGCATTCTTTCAGTTTTGCTATTTGCACATCGTCATCTCCCGTGATGATAATATCATCAACATACACTGCAAGAATGGTGATTTTCTGTCCAGAATGTTTGTAAAATAATGTGTGATCTCCATTGCATTGACCATACCCCATGCCACACACAGCTTGTCTAAACCTATCAAACCAGGCCCGTGGAGATTGTTTGAGGCCATATAGTGATTTCTTCAGTTTGCATACCTTCCCTTTAGTTTCAGGTGTGGCAAATCCTGGTGGCATCTCCATATACATCTCTTCCTGAAGATCACCATGCAAAAAGGCATTTTTGACATCAAGTTGATGCAAGGGCCATCCGAAATTTGTTGCACAAGAGATTAATATTCTAACAGTGCTCATTTTTGCCACTGGTGCAAAGGTCTCATCGTAATCGATGCCATAAGTCTGACTATATCCTCTTGCCACAAGTCTTGCCTTATATCTTTCCACTTTTCCTTCTGCGTTTTGTTTTACTGTATAGATCCACTTGCAGCCTACTGCATTTTTTCCTTTTGGGAGATAAGTTAACTCCCATGTTTTATTCCTCCTCAAAGCCTCTAATTCTTCCATCATCGCATTGCACCATCTTGGGTCCAACTTGGCTGCCTTCCAATCCTTAGGAACAGAAACAGTTTGCAGTGAAGCAACAAAAGCCCGAAATGAGGCTGACAACGCCTTGTAGGAGATATAATTTCCTATGTCATAGTCATCATAACTATGTCGCTTTATGGGCTCCAGTTTCCTTATCCCTTTTCTTATTGCAATTGGCAAATCTAGGCAATTATTGGGTTCAGTCTGAGATTGATTTTTTTCAGCAGAATCTACACTTGTGCTCCCTTGGTTTTCATGTTCAGTGGGTTGCTCCCCCGGTCCCTGATCTTGTTGCTTCTCCTGCTGATCAACTTGTTCCCTTTGAACTTGTCTTCTGGAGTACACAAGTGGATTCTGCAGCCATCTTTGTGGTGGTACGGGACTACCAGGTGGTGTAGGTGTACCAAGAATTGCAGGAATCTCCGCAACAATAGGAATTTGTTGATGTTGATGTTGCTGTTGATCACCACCTTGCTGCTGTTGGTTTCCAATCTTCTTCTCCCCCTCTTGAGCATCACCAAGATCACTCTCAACAAATTCATGCTGGAACAAGCCACTGAGATCACTCTCACCGCCATAAAAAGGTGCTGACTCGCGAAACGTAACATCCATGCTGACAAATGTCCTCCTGTCGGTGGGACTCCAACACTTGTAACCCTTCTGTCTGGAGGAATAGCCAATAAAAATGCACTTGATAGCCCGGTGATCTAGCTTGCCAACAGATGGCCTGTGATCCCTTACAAAGCATGTACAACCAAAGAGTTTGGGTGGAACAACAAAGTCATTGTTATTTAGAAGAAGTTGGCATGGAGATTGCATACCTAGAATCTTTGAAGGCATTCTGTTGATCAAATACGTAGCAGTCATAACTGCCTCACTCCATAAGAATTTGGGAACATTCATTGTAAACATAAGAGACCGGGCCACTTCAAGAATGTGCCTATTCTTCCGCTCAGCAACTCCATTCTGGGGAGGGGTATCAGGACATGAAGTCTGGTGCAGTATACCTTGTGAAGATAAGAAAGCAGCAAAAGGTTTGTTGAGATATTCAGTACCATTATCAGTTCTGATCACTTGCACCTGAACATTGAATTGGTTTTTCACATAGGCACAAAAACTCTGAAAACAAGTGAACACTTCATCTTTGTGACGCATAAGATAGATCCAAGTCATTCTGGAGTAGCAATCAATAAAAGTCACAAAGTATTTCATACCACTTACTGACACAACAGGACACGTCCATACATCAGAGTGCACTAACACAAACGGGGATACACTTCTGATCCCTCTACTAACATAAGAGGTTCTTGTATGCTTAGCATATTCGCAAGCATCACAACATAATTTGGTTTTGTCCACTCCATTCATTACATCAGGAAAGACTCGAAACATTTTATCAAACGCCATGTGGCCCATTCGACAATGATGAACCAGTGCCATACTCTCCTTTCCTCCAACGATCGCAGCAAGCACAGAACTTGCCTCATGCCTCATCTTGTCACGATCCATGTGCCAAAGACCTCTATGCCTGGTTGCAGTCCCAATCTTCTTGCTGCTCTCCCTCTCCTGAATTAAACACATATATCTATCAACTATTATACGGTAGTCCTGCTGATCAATTAAGGCACTTAGAGACAACAGATTTACTGGAAAAGCAGGAACATGTAGAACTGATGACAATTTTATGTTGGGTGTACAATGCACCGACCCCTCCCCTTTGATAGATTGTGATGTGCCATCTGCTGTTTGGATAGTGCCTCTATGTGTGGGAGGATACTGAATATAAGAGTCAAACTCATTAATATTCCCAGTGACATGTTTGGATGCTCCAGAATCAAGAATCCAATCTGAATTAACATTATGAGTGGCTATAGACACTCTATCAATATTACCTTCATCTTTGTAGACATAGTGAGCAAAGTTCCCAAAGGTTGCTTCATTTTGTAATTCTTCCTTTGATTGTCCCTGAGATGTACTGGTTGTTGGCTCTGAAGCTACTGCCAATTGTGCCTTGGGTGATGCAGCGTGCTGCTGTCCCCCACCTCTGCCATATTGCTGTCCACCACCTCTGCCATATTGCTGTCCACCACCTCTGCCATACTGCTGTCCATATGGTTGTCCACCACCTCTGCCATATTGCTGTCCACCACCTCTGCCATACTGCTGTCCATATGGCTCTCTGCCATATTGTTGTCCACCACCTCTGCCATACTGCTGTCCATATGGTTGTCCACCACCTCTACCATCACCTCTTCCTCTGTAGCTTCCTCTGCCATATGTGTATCCTCCTCTCCCCCTGCCGGGTGTAGCAAAGGGGGTACACTGATGCTTCAAGTGTCCTTGCTGTCCACAAGTATAGCATTCTCTCATCTCCTGTCTCTCGGTTGTGTAGAAGGTCGGATGAGAGACAAAATCGCTGCCCTTTGTCATGTTCAGACGCACTTCCTCTCTGGACATAGCCGCAATGGCTTCTTTGAGAGAAGGGGTAGTGGTCTGATGCAGTAAAGCAGCCCTTCTCCCCTCAAATTCTTGATTCAGACCTTTCAAGAACTTCATGACCCGCCGGCGTTCAATCCAGCCTGCAGCAGCACTCACACATTCCCCATGGGCAAGTTCCAGAGGATCAACATGGTCTAAATCTCCCCAAAGATGCTGCAACTCAGCCACATATGCCATCACAGTTTTGTCTCCTTGTCGCAAGTCATGCACTTTATCCTCAATCTCAGCAATCAACATAATGTTCCCCTTTCCAGAATAGAGAATTGATAGGGTGTCCCATACCTCGGAAGCCTTTGTGAGTGCCTCTACTGAAGCAGCAATGTTAGGAACCAAAGAGTTAAGCAACCAAGCCACAACCAGAGAATTTATGGCATTCCACTTCTTCCATTCAGGACTGGTCTTGTCTGTTGGTTCTGCAGCTACACCACTCAAACGTTCATCCAGCCCTTTTGAGTTCAGAATCAACAGAGCCCTCCTTGACCACCGGAGATAGTTGGTCACTCCTTCCAACTTGATTTCATTCGCCGGCAGCTCAAGTTTCTGAACGGCTTCGGTATGGGGAACGATTGCTCCCCCTCCAGCAGATGCCCCTTTGGTAGTGATAAGTTCTGCTAACTTCTCCATAACCTTGGTCAAGCCCTCGTTTTCCCCCATGCTTGCCTACGCTGTGGTACTGCCTTTTTCACCTCCAGCCAACTTGACAACAAACTAACCCCTCAAATACACCAAGGGCTTACCCGTAGGATGCCCTCTTCCTCCCCTTACTCTTCACTGCCTTCCCCTCCTTGCCGCCGCAGCAGCCTGCTTCCTTCCTCGTCCTCCTGGCCGCCGCAGCAGCCTGCTTCCAGATCAGCAATCCTTCCTGCCGTTGCCCTCACTGAACTTGGCTCTGATACCATGTGAGCTGAGGTGAGGGCCTAACCTGAGGTAGAGATTGATAGTGGCTGCTGGGAGGAACTCCTTCACGTTAGGGTTCTATCCAGGGAAGAGCCACCTTAAATAGGTCAGTTATTGGGCTGGGCCAGATGGGCCACAAAGAATAATAGGAAGGCCCAGTATGTCTCCAACAGGTATCCAACACGAATGCACTTTTATTCACGTGCCGGATCATCACTCTTGCAATAGGTATAAATAAATAAGTACGGCCATACTATGATATGAGACCAACACTCTTGTGAGACAAAAACAAAAAAATCCAAGATGAGATTCCGACTCAAACAACCGCTCTAGGTTTTAGCTTCCTCTACCCAACTGAATCTCCCCGGACTATCTCATAGAATTCATGAGCTAACATTCTCACTTATTCTAACACAACAAAAGAATGAAAAAAAAAAGACAACAAAAGAATGTATCCTCTTAATGTCTTGTTTACCAATCTATGTCCTTGTGTCTTCCCTATGTCTATAAAAAAAGTGCAGCCCGGTGCAGTAGCTCCCGCTTGCGCAGGGTCCGGGGAAGGGTCCGACCACTTTTGGTCTTTAGTACACAGCTTTTCCCTGCATTCTACAAGAGGCTGTTTTCAGGACTTGAACCCGTGACCTCATGGTCACAAGGCAGCAGCTTTACCGCTGCCAAGGCTCCCCTTCTTTCCCTATGTCTATGCTCCCGCGTTTCAAAATTTGAGATCTGTCTCACTTCACATCAAGGAGTGGCCCTCACGGTCATTTTAGTTGCTCCAGGGCAGTGGCGGAGCCAAGGCCCGGCATGCCCGGGCACCTGCCCGGGCTAAGCTAGTGAATTTCTCCTAACTACTACTAGAAAGTGAAGCTTTAAGCAAGAGTTTTTATGGGGCAAAAACTCAGCAATGCATGTATACTTGGATTTTGCCCGGGCTATACTGCCTAGCTAGCTCCACCACTGCTCCAGGGCATCTCTACTTTGAAATCTCTTCTCTGTCTTTTCGCTCTCTTGGTTCTCATGGGGGAGAGCACAACACTAGCATGACGCAAATGCTTTTCCAATGACCTTCCATGCCTATGGCCAACTTATCTTTATGGTAGTTTCGTAGCAACACAGGGCACTAAGCTGGTAGTTTTGAAAATCCGTGTTCATACTTACACACATAGTGCCCGATACGGATGATACATTGACCAATATTTTAGTTGGTATAGACTAATATGTAGATCAGTAGATGACATGGCTTTTCCAAAAAAAAAACAATGCTGAATATAAAATTTAAAAATAAACATCTTTATTTAATTATTAATGAAACTTCTACCATTACTTAGAGCTTTCATGAGTGCATGTTTCTACATTTCATATGGAAAATCTTTGATTCACTTCCTATGCTCAAATGTATTTACTATATCTTCTATTTGTGCTTCGATGACATGTTATGAACATGAATAACTAAATAAATGTGAATATTTTTCTTTTAATACAGCTAGTACATGTGATCTGATATACCACCCGACACCCAATATGCCAAAGCCAGATTGATATGAACCCGATGCCAATACTTTGAAGCTTCTCCATAACTGCCAATTTGTTCAAATTCTGAGCTGATGCAAGCAAGGAATATCCATATGCAAGGACAAATAAAACTAAAATCATGATGGTAACTCTGGAATGTTGTCAATTAAAAGCAATAATTTGTTCCATTTCGACTACCAATTCATGCACCCCTAAGATACAAACCCTTGACCGCGCACAAACTTCTTCTGATATTTTCAACGGGATAATAGCCATTTCTATCTGAAAAGTAAATCAACTTATCCGGTTCCTGCAGGGAGCTTTAGTACAAGATCAACCATAGTCACATTTTCCACTCGAACCACCATGAAAGCCTCAAACTTGTACTAAGAAGAAGGCCAGAAATCAATCGTCCACATAGCCCTCTCGAGACACATCTCTTCCCATGTCCAAAGCAAGCAAAAACCACATGTTCCCACTCAAATCTGCCATGAATAGAGCGTGCTGACTTCACATTCCTAAGCGCAAATGCACGACGCACTTCTTCCAGCAGCTCGTATTTCAGGGGCGTTTTGCTCAAAGTAACAAAGACACAAACTTTAATCTAAACTTTCCTAAGATTTCAGCACAGAGGGCCCAAATGGCTCAAGCCCTTGCTCCGAAACCAGCAAGTAGCCTCACATGCCTCGCTCGAATCCGTGGTCGCAAGGAGCAAAGTGCACGGCGTCACCAACCAAAACCTACCAAGCACGCATTGCCCTCCAATGGCCATACTTGACGAACTAGAGAGCAGGCAGGAATGAACCAAGAATGGAGAAAATGGGTGGGAGAGAGAGAGATAGGAAGGGAGGAGCAAAAATCTTACTCTCGGCCCCTCCGAGCTGGGCGACGGCGTCGACGAAGCGCTCGTGGAGGTCGGCGGTCCAGCGGAGGCGGGGCTTGGGGTCCGCCGTGAGCACGAGGCTCGGCGCGCCGCCGGAGCGCGGCACCTCGCCGGGCCCCGGGCCGTCCGAGCGGTGGTGGATCAGGCCAGGGGGGAACATCTCCTCCTCCTCTCGAGCCAAGAACAGAGGGGGAGAGAGAGGGACAGAGACCTTCTCCTCCTTCGTCCCCAAAAGCGAAGTAGGATCCAATGGAAAGTCCCCCGCCTTTCTCTCTCCGGTTCTCTTCTTGCTTCTCTTCTGCAGCTGCTTTTTCCAGTGATTCTTCTCCCTTTACCTTCCCTCTCCCCTGCACAAACAATGTTTATCCAAGCAGAGCAGTGTCATTTTCTACTGTTCACTGAATATCCTTCACATCCCGACTTACTTTCAGTGCTAAAATATCTTTGTTATAATCAGCAAACACAATTCCTTCTTCGCCGATGCAGCTGAAGTCTCAGAGAGAAATACGTACTTATGACTGCAAGTAAGTACACTGCTGGTTCATACATTTACTGCCAGGAGAAAAATGGATGATGGGTTCGTTCCAATGATTGGTGCATTGAATTCTCATTCAGCTTTTGGCTTCTCCCTCAATCTCGATCTGTCTGTCTCTGTTTGGTGAGGAGCAAATTGGCAACTGGGGTTAGTTTATTTTCGGTTTTCGTTTCCTTAAAGTAAAAGCTAGTGGATGGAAGCTAGCTCGAGTGAGGACCCAACGGAACGGACCACCGGCGGGCTCCTCTACTCCATTTGTTTTTGTTTTCTTTTTCTCTTCCGTTCCGTTCCGTAGGAGGAGTATGTGCAATAAAAAAGATTACTTTACACTGGCGATGCACATGCTCGCTGTCTGCGCCCAGACGTCATGCGTGTTTCTGTTTCCACACGTAGAAATCGACGAAAAATATCGCAATGCTAGCTTTAGCTCGGAATAGTGGGTAATTAACGCGTAGTATGAAAGAGAGAAAATGGTTTAGTCAACTGGTAACTGTACTAAGTATACTTGTTTGACTAACCTTGGAGTGACTACTTGTTTGACAGTTTGTCTCTGCAGAAATATTAAGGGCATCTTTAGAGTGGCTACTTGTTTGACTAACCTTGGAGTTTCTTCAAGGCAAGAGCAAGTAGTTGATCTGATTACACTACAATCTAAAATAATCGATGGAGGGACATGAGAGAGTTTAATTTGGTAAAGATGGAGTAGCTATTTGTTGTCTCTCTATTTGGTCGTCGAGCTCCAAAATGAGGCAAGTTTGATTCTAAACTTTCGGTAGCACAGTACCCAAAAAGTGGCACGGGAGCATGGGATCGCCCATACCGTAGCCTCTAAAAGCAAACTGCGTTTTTGTGCTTGTCTTTATACTGGTTCTATCTATCTCCATACCGACTTTTGTTTCGCTTTATAAATAAAATTATAATAAATACGAAGTTGTGACGAAAGACCTTTTACAAACAGATAAAACATAAAAATAAAGGTACACAGATAGGGACACCTCGAAGATTTATCCAAGAGTACTAAGACCGTGTTGAAAAAGCGGTTCAAAGACGCCATTAAACCGATTCCACACTATGCAAAGCGCCGGTTCAACGCTTCAGACAAGAAAAACAAAAAAAAACACCTTGTATTTTCCCCCTTCCTCCCCACCTCCTGCTTTGAGAGTCGTGAGGATAAGGCCGGGCCGCTCCCGAGCCCCTCTCGCCGGAATAGCTGGCGGGCGGCGGCGGAGGGCTGGCGCCGGAGTAGTTTTAGGGTTAGTTTTCTGTAGGTTTGGCCTTCTGCCAGTAGTGGGCGCCATGCCCGGAAATGAAGCTCGATATCTCCATGGCCGGATCTCAGCGCTAGGGTTCGTCGTCGCCATCTTCTTGCTCCTCTGGTCGGAGCTTTGGGTGGTTGCGGCGACCACCACTTCCTTAAATAAGGCCTTTCTTCTAAGGCGTTTCGAGGTGGAGGGAGATGTTGCCGTGAAGCTGCTCCTAGCCGGCCGTGGCGGCGAGGAGGAGCAGTTCTGCGGCGACTGCATCCCATCACGGAGCTCGGTGGCTGGCTCGGCAACCCCCTTTCGGACTCGCTGTGGAGGCGAGGGGAAGGGATGTTGGTGGACCTGCTCGCCATCTCCATCGAGGCGCCGCCCTGGGCGCTGCCATCACCGACGAGGCGGCCTTGCGAGTTCTTTTTTCCTCTTGGCCGGCCATGGAGGCGAGGGAGAGGAGAGCGGCGCTGGCGCGGCTGCTGATGCTCGACGGTGGCAACGAGGGTTCCTGGAGTCTGCCCTCTCTGCAGCAGCTTCCAAGCGACGGCGAGGATGCGCCGCCGCTATCCTTGGTCACAGGAGTGGCCCTGCTGCGCTCGGCCTGCTCGGCCTGAGCATGTTCTTCCTCCTTCAGTGGAGGATCTTACTGGATCTCGGTGTGGCGGGTTACGCCGCTGCTTCACCAAGTGGTCTCGTCCCCGGTGGGTGCAGAGGTGGCCGCGCAGCGAGGTCAACGACCGTCGGCGGAGAAGATAGACCTGATCGCGTTTGGCGATCTTCTGTAGGGTGCTATCTGCAAAAATTAGGGGCCTATGTGCTGTTTATTTTCTTATGGGGTCCTTTCTGTAAAATGTATGCACCACCGCTGAATGAGTGCAGTCTCTAGGTCCTTCGGGGCCTCCATCCTTTCAAAAAAAAAGACAAGAAAAACAAATGAACAACTTAATTCGGCTTTTTTCATGCTATCATGGGACCTACAGGTAGAACAGGGAGAGAAAACAACGATGCATGCGGGTGAGCTGGATAGTGGGTCCTACTACCGAATCAATACACTGTAGGATATGTGAACCGAATCATAACTCTGACACTTTTTCCTTGGCATCGACTCAACGGTGTGGGCAGGATTTATCCGACCCTATGATTTCAGCGCTAAGTGACGTGCCCGTCAACAGCGATTCGCCCGTAATGGCTTTGTCAATCTCAAGATATGCCGGACCAGTCTCTTGGAGATGCTCATAGGAGTAGGGTTTGCGTATGTGCGGTCATAGTGGTGTCTGTACGTGCGTGTTTGTAACCGTCTGCGTCTGTATTGTGTTTCTCAAAAAAAAAAGTCTAAGTAGACACACGCAATTAAGTCACGTGTAACTCGACTTTCGCTGGAGAGGGTCGTCTAATTCTCCTTCTCGGTCACGTGTATAAGATAAGAGGTTGCCACTAACGCCGTCGTGCCGTGTTGAAAGTGCCTCGAGACAGGATCAAAACTTGCCCGCCAATGATGACGGTATTGGAGCTCCATAAAGCCTGCCTCTCACCTCTCGCAATCCTTGTGGCCAAAGTGAAATGCCATCACCGCCTCTAAATGTGTGTCCGGCACCCCCCAATTGGGCCTCTTTTGAGGGGTGCCGGACATGTGTCCGGTCCATTTAGAGGCCGCCCACAGCGGCACTCCCCAAAGGCCCACCCCCAATCGCGAGCACACCGTCGAACACCTCGCGGGCGTTTAAAATAAATTGCAAACTAATATAAAAAGTTCAAATTTCATTCATTTTGTTATATATTACAATTTTTTTGAATGAATTTGAACCCTAATAACCCTAGCATAGCCCTAACCCTAATCTAAACTCCGTCGAGGCCGCCCTGGCCTGCCTCGCCGTCCTGTGCAACTCTGGCTAGGCGCGAGCGCACACGCCTCTCCTGTCGGAGCGTGCTCTCCGCCCGGCGCATGTTGGCCCTCTCGTCTGCAGCCTCCCTCGCCTCGCGCGCCCGGCGCAGCTCGTCGATAACCGCCAGCTGGGCGGCCTCCATCGAGGCCCGGTCCGCCTCCCGCTCCGCGGCCACGGCGTTGAGGTCCGCGTACGCCGCCCGCTCGGCGGCCATGAAGGCGCGTCAGCGAGCGTCTCGCTCCGCGGTCACGAGGGAGGCCTTCAGGATGGCGGCCTCGACGGCGTCGCCAACCGCCTCGTAGGCTGCGGTAAACTGGGTGGCCGCCTGCTCGGCGCGCCAGGTGTCGAACGAGTTCATGGCGACGACCTGGTCGGGCCACGGCGGCGGCGGCAGCTCCTGCTCCGGCGCCGGCTCCTCCTCTTGCGCTGGCTCCTCCTCCGGCGGCTCCTGCTCCTGCTGGTCGTCAATGTCGTGGACGTTGTTCGCCCAGTCCAAGGACATGTCGTCGACGACGACAGGCTGGAGCGCCAGCTCCGGCCCCTGGTCCGGAGCCTGCTCCGGCTGGTCCTCCTGCCTCAGAGGGTGAGCGCGGCGCGCTGCCTGGGTGATGGTGGACCAGGTGGTCTGGAGGCGGTGAGGCATGGTTCTTGGCTCGGGGCTACGGAGGCTGCGGGCACGGCGGAGGAAGTGTTGATGTGGTGAGGCTGCGGGCACGGCGGAGGAGTGTTATATAGGCCGGGAGGGAAACGGAGGGGCGGGAAGCGGTGGCGCTGGGCGGGAAGCGGCGGGTGGGTGAGCACGCGTCGCGTCGGATTAATGTGGCGGCGACGCGATTCGGCCACGCCGACGCTTGGGAAGCCGGGAAAGCCTGGGCGCCGGCGTAATTGTGAGGCGTGCCGCAGACGCCTCGCCGTCCCGTCGCTTCGTCGCCTGCTGAAACGCGTCGGCATTAACGCGGGCGGAGCGGCCTCCTGCACCGGCGCAATTTAGAGCACGGCATCGTGTCGTATGTCTATGACGGGTGGGGCGCACCTGTCGGAGGCCATGTCCGGTCGATGTCCGGCACCCCCAGGAGGGCCTCCAAGTATAGAGGCCCGATAGGGGGTGCCGGACATAAAATCGCTCGGGGCGAGGCTTTGGGAGGTGCCGCTGGTGAGCGTTTTTCGTCTACGACCCCCCAAAGGGCCTTTAGGGGGTCCTTTAGAGGCCCCCGGTGGAGATGCTCTAAGGTGTAGTCAATTGTCCAAGGCCGCCTCCCTGGCATCCAATACCACAACGGGAGTCACCAAGACCAGCCGAGAGAGGTCGGTGCCAACTAGCCGCCAAGGACAATGGGTGTACGACGAGCACGATGATCACATGCAAGTCAAACTCGTAGAGCCTGGAACAAACGGGCATGCTAGGCGGCCACCATATTTGCCCCGACTGGCCTACATCTGGCGCCTAACCACATCATGGTCGAGGGGTGGGCTACTGATGCATGTAAAATGCATACATGAACTTTGCATTGTATTACTCATATTTCATCCATATTTGCATCATATAAGGGTTATATCAATGTTTTATAACGTTTTGGGGAATATTTCACACTTTCCCTATTTATTTGGAATTAACCCTGTGCTGTCAGAAAACTCCTTTTTTCTATATTTTGATGTTTCAGGGACACAAACGACGTCCAAATGACCTTATATTCCACGGGGATGATTTTTTGGAAGGAACAAGGCTTGGGAGCAAAGGAAGAGCAGAAAAGGAAGTCCGAGGAGGAAAAGAGGGTGGCCCACGCGGCCACCCACCAACTTCCCCCTCGTGGCTCCGATGCCGTCGATCTTCGTCTCCGTGGCTTCGTCTTGACCTAAAAACGCCTATAAAAATAGTCTCCTGAACCCTTCCGGAGGGGAGCGCCGCAGAAACACAGAAACCACGAAGCAGAGACCTGGAGCTGCAGATTGGAGGGGGAAAACTCCGGCGGGGCGCTGCCGGTGTGGTCTCCACCTTCTCCAACGACTTCTCCACCGTCTCCATGATGAAGAGGGAGTAGTCCACCCCTGGACTATGGGTTTGTGGAAGTAACTTATGTATCTCTCCTCTCTCTTGAGCTTCACTAATTAGTGCCATATGAGCTGCTGAACATGATTATGGTCATATATGTAATACCTTTATGGTGGATCTCTTAAGTTGATATATGTTATGATGATTGTCAATATTATGTCTTTGTTATGAAAGTAGATGCATATTATGTACCCCGTTCTTGTCTATGTGTTTTGATCCAACATGTTTATGAGAGCGAGTGAGGGGGAACGTGTGCATTAGTTGGATTATCGGGGGGTGGTTTTGTGGTAAGTTGACACCAATACCGTGATCCACTTGGGTTTTTACCTTACTTTGTTGCCTCACTAGGAATAAAGGAAATACCATGCTACCGGGGGTATTGGGTGACATTGCCACTATCACCATGACTAGATCTAGCATGTTCTTATTTAAACTTCATGTCATTGAACTTAAAGCTATAGTATGTTTATCTTAATTACTGAGGTGTTATGATTTAGTTTGCATCTTGATGAAGTATAAGAGAGATTAATAACCAAAAAATCTCTATGTTAGGACGTGATGCCCATATTATTAATAACTTGTCTTGTTGCAATCTCATATGTCAATTCCTATGTTCCATTATCTACCAATATATAAAAGAGAGAGTGCGTTCGTGAAACCATGAACCCCCAGCCCATTTTTAATCATAAGAAACACCTTTCCAACACTTTTATTGCACTTTATATTTTCTGCCATTATTAAATCCGAAAATACAAAAATACTTTTATATCTTGCAAACACCATACAAACCCCAAAAACATCATCTCATATCATTTATACCATCCTTGCACTTTTATTTATACCATTGCATATTTATTTCAGTTTTGCATTTGTTATTTATATATCTTTTACTTACACCTTGTGCTTGACAACAACTTGGTGAGGTTGAGGGCACAAAACAATCTACTTTGTTTTGTAGGTTACAGAAAGAAGGATAAGGAGACAACAGCTTTTGATTCATTTCCCCGAGAGTTCGATATTAAACCCTCGAGTCACCCTCGTGGGGAAAATAAGTCTTTTTCCTTACTATACACTTTGCACTTGGAGTCTCAACCTAACCGTATTCTTTTGACACAGGTCATCTACGGTTATCAAGACTATTTTCTGGCGCCGCTGCCGGGGAAGTGAGCAAGTAAAGAGTTGTCCCACAAGTCTTCATCAACTGTGCAAGATATTTTCTGGTGGAGTTGCTGGACAAGTGGAAATGATACCTCACAAACAAAGTCAACATCACCAACGTGTGCAAACACCTAAGCTTGGGGAGGTTGCGCCTCTGTGAGCATCATCTTACCCATCTTTTTACCTTCAAAACATTATATTTTGTTTTATTTTTGTCATTTTTACATTTCGGTTTGTTATTTTATTTTCAGTTTTGCATTTTGTTTTACTTTTGTTATTTCGGTTTACATTGTTGTAGTGTCATTTTATTTTCAGTTTTGCATTAAAATTTAAAAAAAAACATAAAAACTTGCCACAATGGGAGAAAGAACTAAGTTGTGTGACTACATAAACACTCCAAATGATCAACCTATTACTAGACTCATCACTCCACTTAAGGTAATAGAAATAGGTCCCGTTGTGTCTAAAATGCTATGTAGGAAACAATTTGGTGGTAAAGCATTTGAAGATATTCTTGAGCGTATTCAATATTTTATTGACGTTTGTTGCCTACAAAATTGTAAGGATGATGAACTTGATACTCTAAAAGTCAAACTATTTCCATTGTCATTAAAAGAGGAAGCTAAAGAATGGTTATGTTCATTACCTGCTATAAATTCTTGGAATGAATTAGAAAAACTTTTTCTAGGAAAGTATCACCTCCCTTTTAAAGTTTGGCAAGAGTTGACAAATTCTAAGAATAAATATCAAGAGTTTTCTGAAAAATTGCACTCCCCTAACATAGAAAACAAGGGCATCAGGGGAACAAACTTACCTACTGAGGTAAAGTTCACTAGAAGAGGGAAAGATTTTCCTATTAAAAAGCAAATTTGGGTTAAAAAGGAGAAACAAGTTGAAGAAGTTAAGATGCTTAGTGAAGTCAAGGAACCACTACTTGACTTAGAGAGTTGTAGCTTGCATGAACTTATGTCTATCTTACAGAAATTTGCTAGTGATCCTTCTATTAATATTAATCAAGCTGGTTTTGGTTCTTTTATTGCTAGTCATGTTTTAAATGAGAAAATTGCTAGGTACAACAAAGAAACTATGACACCACCTAAGCTTGGGGATATTTGGGTCCCCAAGGTACCAGTAACAATTGGAAAAGAGACACATGATACGCCCATTTTGCATCACTATTTTATATCATAATTTACTACTATTCATTGATATATTTCATATTTGGAGATGATACTTATGTTATTTCATCTATTTTGCATGTTTGATGATTATTGGAGAATGGATCACCGGAGTCTGAATTCTGCTGGAAAAAGCACCGTCAAGATACAATATTTGCGAAGCTCAGAAAACAAAACCAAGAAGATGGAAATTCCTATTTTGTCAGATCATGGAGGAGGCCAAAAGGGGAGCCCGAGGTGGGGCCCAGGGGGCCCACACCATGCCGTGGCGCGGCCCCCCTTGCTGCCGTGCCGGCACATGGTGAGGGGGCCCTGGCCCACCTCTGGCGCCGCCCCTTCGCGTAGAAAACCTAAGACCTGGAGGAGGCACGAAGAATTATTCCGCCGCCTCAACGAGGCGGAAAACACCAGAGAGAGAAAAGCTCTCCGGCAGGGAGAAATCTGCCGGGGAAATTCCTTCTCGGAGGGGGGAAATCGTCACCATCATAGAGCTGCACTTCATCGGGATCATCATCACCACCATCTCCACCGCCGACACCGTCATCTCCATCGTTCCACTCCGTTCCCGCTGTAACATCTAGGGCTGAATCTTGTCTATTTGATAGGGGAAACTCTCCCGGTGTTGATTACTATTGTTATTGATGCTATTGAGTGAAACCGTTGAATTAAGGTTTATGTTTAGATTGTTACCCATCATTATATCACCTCTGATCATGTTCCAAATGATGTGTTGTGAGTAGTTCGTTTAGTTCTTGAGGACATGGGAGATGTTAGTAGTGAGCTATGTTGAGTAATATTTAATGTTTTGATATTTAAGTTGTGGTGTTATTTTTCTAGTGGTGTCATGTGAACGTCGACTACATGACACTTCACTTTTATGGGCCTAGGGGAATGCATTGTGTATTCGAATATTAATTGTGGGGTTGCCGGAGTGACAGAAACCTAAACCCCCGTTGGTATCTTGATGCATGAGGGATGGTATGATCTCAGAGTTTAAAGCTGTGGTTAGATTTATCTTATTTACTTTCTGATATTTGCGGATGCTTACTAGGAGTATAATCACAAGTATGTATTAGTCCTAGGAAGGGCGGTGCATTAGCATAGGTTCACCCACACAACACTTATCGAAACACTAAAGATTAACCATCTATATGAAGCGAAAGCACTAGACAGAAATCCCGTCTGTCCTCAGGAACGCTTGGTCATCATAAGTAAACAAACCGGCTTGTCCTTTGCTCTAAAAAGGATTGGGCCACTCGCTGCAATTATAATTGTTGCGCTTTATTTACTCGCACTTTATTTATCTGTTATATCAAAAACTCCTAAAAACTTGTCTGCTAGTGTTACAGTGAAATCCTCATCAAAACCGCTTGTCAGCACCTTCTGCTCCTCGTTGGGGTCGACACTCTTATTTATCGAAAGTACTACGATACACCCCCTATACTTGTGGGTCATCAACACACCATGCCATATTAGATCTAGGATCTATTGTCTCTGTCATGTCTAAGTAACTATATGAAGTACTTGAATTAAAGAATCTTGAAAAATGCTCTATTGAACTTTCACTTGCTGATGATTCCATTAAATATGTGATGTCTACGCACGCTTCTATTCTCGTAGACAGTGTTGGGCCTCCAAGAGCAGAGGTTTGTAGAACAGCAGCAAGTTTACCTTAAGTGAATCACCCAAGGTTTATCGAACTCAGGGAGGTAGAGGTCAAAGATATCCCTCTCAAGCAACCCTGCAATTAAGATACAAGAAGTCTCTTGTGTCCCCAACACACCCAATACACTTGTCAGATGTATAGGTGCACTAGTTCGGCGAAGAGATAGTGAAATACAAGTAATATGGATGATTATAAGTGATAACTGCAATCTGAAATAAAGATGGCAGCAAGCAAACATGTAGTAGAACAGGTTGTAAACGGTATTTTAATGCTTAGAAACAAGGCCTAGGGATCATACTTTCACTAGTGGACATTCTCAACAATGACATCAAAGCTGAATAATAAATACTAATCTCAAACACTCTCATGTTGGATGATAAACACCATTCATTGCGTAGGGCTATAAAAGCACACCTCAAAGTCTGAGTAAACAAACACCACAACGTCATAAAGGAATCACACACGGTGCACATACTGTCACCTTTACAACCGTGAATAACCCCGGAGTTCATAATAAAGTAACCTCTATAGTGCATAATAGATAAAGAGTAGCATCACATATTCAACTAGATTACAGAGCTCATGATCACATAAAGATCACACCATGGGAGAGAGAGATAAACCACATAGCTACCGGTAGAGCCCGCAGCCTCGGGGGAGAACTACTCCCTCCTCATCATGGGAGTCAGCAGCGGCGATGGAGATGGCGGTGGAGTTGATGGAGATGACTCCGGGGGCAATTCCCCGTCCCGGCAGGGTGCCGGAACAGAGACTTCTGTCCCCCGAAACTTGTCTTCGATGGCGGCGGCGCAGCGGAACTCTTCTCGGGAAAAGGCTTATTGTTTTAGGGTTTTTGCGTCGGGGGCATTATATGGGCGAAAGGGCGAAGGCGGTGGAGGCCCGAGGCCACGTCACGTGGTGTTGGCGCGGCAGGGGGGGAGCCGCGCCCCCACCTCATGACGGCGCCTCGGTGCCCTCCTTCGTTTCCTCTTCGGACTTCTGGAACGTGTCGGGAAAAATAGGAACTTTGGCATAAAAATCGTCCAATTCCGAGAATATTTCCTTAAGTGGTTTTCTGAAACCAAAAACAACAGAAAACAGGGAACTGGCACTGTGGCATCTTGTTAATAGGTTAATCCCAGAAAATGCGTAAAACAACATAAAGTGTATATAAAACATGTAGCAATTGGTATAATATAAGCATGAAACGTAAGAAATTATAGATACGTTGGAGACGTATCAATATGCTTTAGGAAAAGTAACTGATATTATGTTAGAGTTACATATGACTTTTGTGCCTATTGACTTTGTAATAATGGACATGGGGAATAAAACATCTAGTCCTATCATTTTGGGAAGACCTTTTCTTCGTACTACAGGTGCTATAATAGATTCAAAGGAGGGGAACGTGAAGTTTCAGTTCCCACACAAGAAGTGCATGGAGCACTTTCCAAGGAAGAGGGACACATCAAGGTTCAAACTCCCTCACGAGTTTCGTCCACTTTAAATATCAAGTAAGAAGCCTAGCTATATGACTATAGAGAAAGCGCTTTACGGGAGGCAACCCGGTTGTTTTTATTTGAGATTTTCTTTGAGTCCTCTTGCTGTACCAAGAGATTTTGTTTTTAGTTTAGGTTCTGGAATTTTTTATAAAGTGCCAAGTTTTACCCATTTGGGCTTTGAAAGTTGCTTTTTCCATTCGGAGATTTTATTCCAGCACGAATCTGTGCACGGTATGATTTTTAATTCCTATTCTGTAACTCCGAATGAGCTGAAATTTGAACTGTAGTTGCAACTTTTCATCCTATGTAAGCGTGCATTTTTTCAGATTTTTTAGACATATTTAAGTGGGGTAAAAAAATACGTTTTGCTGCTGCTGTTTTTCTGGACAGATTCTGTCCCATTTTGTTTTATGCATTCTTTAAGCTTTTAACTTGAATCTTTTTTATCCAATTGAGTTTATTAGAAGGAATACAACATTATATAATTTCTGGACATGTTTCTTATGGTTGTCTAAGGATTTCATACAGCAAGCAATTCTATTGTTTTGTGCCTACTAATGTCACCCCACAGAAAAGAAATGGGAGAAACGGTGTTTTAAAGTTTTTTTCACAGGGATTAGAGTAGATGCACCAAGAGCTATCCAAGGACGGTGAAGACCATAAGCTTGGGGATGTGAAGACAACCCCACTGAACCAACATACTCTCGGTTTGGACACGTCTAACTTCTGTTTTTCGTTCATTGCACTTTATCGTATAAACTTGGAGCGTTTTTGTTCTTTTTGTATTTCGGTTTGGTTTTTTGTTTGAGACCACCAATTTTTATTTATGTTATGAGAGAGCTACTGGAAGTTTGGGTTGAATTAAGTTGGATGCTATAAAAATATTGCGAAGAGGATGTTTGAGTTGATTTAAAAGATACATATAGTTGCATGATTCATGTGCTTTGTTAATGAATATTAATATGCAAGTGTCTTGCCTAGAGTTATTTCTTATTCATGTTTTATATGCTGAATGATGCTTTACTTTGTTTAACATGAAATGGTTAGCTCTATGGACACTTATGCATGCATTTAGATGGTCAACTTTCTCCCTCTTGCTAGTCCAAAAACTCCAACAAGTAAAAAACTTGTTTTCCAACACCCTCAACCAAGTTTTTCCAGTGAGTACACCCTATCTACCTATTAGCTAATATGCTATTCCAAGTATGTTTACCATGTTATATTGTTTTATCTATGCTTCCAAATTAAGATGCTTATGTTATTGGGATTGTCATGGGTTATGTTGGTTTAAAAGCTCTCACGAACTTGATGCACACATTACTTTTCATGCACTTAATAAACATGACCCATTGTGATTAAGATTATAATGTTTTGGCTTGACAAAGATCTTTGGTTAGGAGCTAGCTCATATGTTCTGACACGTGTAAAGCTTTCAACATTGCACTTTATTCTTTATGAAAGTTGATATCATGTTTCTTTGGTGATGGATGTCTAACATTGCGTGAAATAAAGATGGAAACTTAGTAAGTTCGGGTGAGTGATATTATTGGCTAGAGAGACACCTGTGGCGGCTAACCTAAGCCATGTGGATCATGGTGGAAATTTGCAACATAACCATAGTGGAGGAATACATGAGACATCTCATAACATAAAAAGCATTTACAAGAAAAAAGCATGAGTAAATAAAGAGATGTAGAGATATCCATTGTTTGCTTGCTTTGTCATTTGGACATGTGCCCACTTCCCTGTCCTGGGGCAAAGGGTACCCGGGGTGAAACTCTCTATGATGCCACTTTTATTCACGATGACTGTAACCTTCACTTGCTTTGTGGCCCAAGTTGAGTAGACAGTCGGAGAGGTTTTTGTTTTCAATGGGCATGAGGCTTTTTGACCCATACTTTGTCAAGCATATAACTCATATTTGATTTCACTTTCAACTATTTAACCACTAAAGATGCTATGATATAGGTAATGAGAACTTCACACCAATGATCAATACATGGCAAACATTAGCTTAAGTTGAAGCATTTGGAACCTAGATAATACTCTTGCATGTTATTCCTCTACTTATTTATCTATCTTTCCAAAGTGTCCACCTTTATATTCAGATTTCTATAACAATACTCTATGACCAACCTAGGATATCTTTTACTTTTCATTTATGCATTCATTTGGCCCATAGAACTTTTCTTTCATGTTACACTTTGTGAATTATCATTGAACATCTTTACCTTGAATATTTAATATCTCTTGATAATATGTCTTGTATGTTGCTACTCTTTACTAAAGAATGAATCATTTGACTCTATGTAGCAATCATCTTTGATATCCTTTGTTAAGTAATAAAATGCCAAGTCCATGTTTAGTTTTATCACCTTCATACTCGAGTACGAGTATAGGTTAAGCTTGGGGATGTTGATGCATGTAAAATGCATACATGAACTTTGCATTGTATTACCCATATTTCATTCATATTTGCATCATATAAGGGTTATATCAATGTTTTATAATGTTTTGGGGAATATTTCACACTTTCCCTATTTATTTGGAATTAACCTTGTGCTGTCAGAAAATCCCTTTTTCTATATTTTGATGTTTCAGGGACACAAACGACGTCCAAATGACCTAATATTCCACGGGGATGATTTTTTGGAAGGAACAGGGCTTAGGAGTGAAGGAAGAGCAGAAAAGGAAGTCCGAGCAGGAAAAGAGGGTGGCCCACGCGGCCAGATTCCTTGGCTGCGTGGGGCCCACCAACTTCCCCCTCGTGGCTCCGATGCCGTCGATCTTCGTCTCCGTGGCTTCGTCTTGATCTAAAAACGCCTATAAAAATAGTCTCCCGAACCCTTTCGGAGGGGAGCGCCGCAGAAACACAGAAACCACGAAACAGAGACCTAGAGCTGCAGATTGGAGGGGGAAAACTCCGGCGGGGCGCTGCCGGTGTGGTCTCCACCTTCTCCAACGACTTCTCCACCGTCTCCATGATGAAGAGGGAGTAGTCCACCCCTGGACTATGGGTTTGTGGAAGTAACTTATGTATCTCTCCTCTCTCTTGAGCTTCACTAATTAGTGCCATATGAGCCGCTGAACATGATTATGGTCATATATGTAATACCTTTGTGGTGGATCTCTTAAGTTGATATATGTTATGATGATTGCCAATATTATGTCTTTGTTATGAAAGTAGATGCATATTATGTACCCCGTTCTTGTCTATGTGTTTTGATCCAACATGTTTATGAGAGCGAGTGAGGGGGAACGTGTGCATTAGTTGGAGTAACGGGGGGTGGTTTTGTGGTAAGTTGACAGCAATACCGTGATCCACTTGAGTTTTTACCTTACTTTGTTGCCTCGCTAGGGAAAAAGGAAATACCATGCTACCGGGGGTATGTGGGTGACATTGCCACTATCACCATGACTAGATCTAGCATGTTCTTATTTAAACTTCATGTCATTGAACTTAGAGCTATACTCTGTTTATCTTAATTACTGAGGTGTTATGATTCAGTTCGCATCTTGGTGGAGTATAAGAGAGATTAATAACCAAAAGATCTCTATGTTAGGACGTGATGCCCATATTATTAATAACTTGTCTTGTTGCAATCTCATATGTCAATTCCTATGTTCCATTATCTACCACTATATAAAAGAGAGAGTGCATTTGTGAAACCATGAACTCTAGTCCATTTTTAATCATAAGAAACACCTTTCCAACACTTTTATTGCACTTTACATTTTCTGCTATTATTAAATCTGAAAATACAAAAATACTTTTATATCTTGCAAACACCATACAAAACACAAAAACATCATCTCATATCATTTATACCATCCTTGCACTTTTATTTATACCATTGCATATTTATTTCAGTTTTGCATTTGTTATTTCTATATCTTTTACTTACACCTTGTGCTTGACAACCACTTGGTGAGGTTGAGGGCACAAAACAATCTACTTTATTTTGTAGGTTACATAAAGAAGGATAAGGAGACAACAGTTTTTGGTTCATTTCCCTGAGAGTTCGATATTAAACCCTCGAGTCACCCTCGTGGGGAAAATAAGTCTTTTCCCTTACTATACACTTTGCAATTGGAGTCTCAACCTAACCGTATTCTTTTGACACAGGTTATCTACGGTCATCAGCTACCGACCTCACTACGTCGACGGAAACCCTTGAAACTGCACAAACATAAGGGGCTCTTCCAACCCAAACCGGGATCGAACGGGCCCATATCCATGTCGAGCACTCCACCAATGTGCGCAGCGAGCCATCACCACCCCGCGCCGCCCCCCACGCGGCCACGCATCTCAACCAGAGCCACACCACCACCGTCTCCGGTAGGAACCGTCGCCATCGCGCCTTGTCGTAGACCACCGGGTCGAGACTGCGGAAGCAAGCACCACACGATCACCGACCAGCCTTGTCCCGCTCAGTTTGCCGCATACCGGGTAGAGGAAAGACACTACCGCTGAACCATCCCGCCGTGAAGCAAGCATCGCACCGTCGTCGGCCACCCTTGCCCCGCGTAGGTTTTCATATGCCCGGCTAAAGAAAGGCCGCCACCACTGACACCGCTCAGCCTTTCCCCGTCGGTGTAAGGGGGGAGGAGGGGTGTGCGAACTGGATTAGGGTTCTGCCACTCCGGTAGCATGCGGGGAGCGACACACAACTGTTGGAAAGTTGCCCTAGAGGCAAATAATAGTTAGTATTATTCACACATTTCTGAGTGTTCATAATTAATTCTATATCATGCTATAATTGTATTAATAGGAAACGTTAATACACGTGTGTTACATAAACAAACATAGTCCCTAGTAGCCTCTATATATACTGGTCCATGTGTCGGTTGTTGATCGAGATTTTCCGATCAAGTGTCATTATATGACAGTCAACAATGGAGTCATATCATGGAGAATGATATGGTGGACATTACCCAAATCAAGTATTGCAACACGATCGAGTCACGTTGTTCACCGTTGAGATAACTTATCAAACGTTGTCTCTTATTCCATAGACCGTGAGATCTTATGTAATCACTATCTCCGAAGGAGGCCTCGACTGATTCAATAGTCACTCCGTAACTGGGTGATTGAAAAGATACCTATCAAGCATTCCAAAGAGCAGGATATCGTTCACCCAAAATATAGGTACATACTCTGGGCGCCACTCGGTGATATTACATCCAATCTAGCATGTGAAGGTCACAAAGGGATGGAATATCGCAAGAACGAGTAAGGAGCAATATCGGTAACGAGATTGAACTAGGTATGGTGATACAAATGATAAGATCTCAGATTTTGCAAGTATCAAGAAACAAAGGGAATATATGACATACAATTTATGTTTCAACAAGTTCTTAGAAAAGATATTTGGTGGAATGCACAGGGGTCACTATGATTATCCAGAGCGCGCTAGTGATCATCGATCAGAGAAGTGTTTCTCAATAATGTGTAGAGTATTCCCAAACCCATGGGTAACACACTTAGTGTGTGATAACACTTGTAGATGTTTTTGGAATCATCGAGATCACCAGTGTGTATTGAGAAGAGAGAACCGGAAAAGTTCCTATCTGATCCGAAGGATGTTCGGAAGGATCCGAAAGATGTTCAGAGTTATACGAAAGTTGTTCCGGAGTGAGAAGAGTTAAATGACATGTGATTATTATTAATTAAGTAAATTAATAATAAATATATATTTATTTAATGATTAAAAAGAAAAATACCCCTAATGTGCCACCAATGAGCATCCCACTAAGGTGCCGGCCAGGACACAAGGGCCTAGGAGGGCTGGAGGCCTCCCTATGGGTGCGCATCGGCCCTACGGGCCCAACCGGGCCACAACACCCCACCCATAACGCATGGGTTTAGTCCCACCTTGCGATTAGCAAGGTGGGGTGCCCCTTTCCCCTATATATAGTGAGTGAGCGAGCCCCTGCTCATGGGTGGATAAAAAACCAAAAAAATAGTAAAACATTTCTTAGAATTTTGAAAAAATGATGACAAAAATATAAAAGTGTTCGAATACTACCAAGTTTCATGGTAAAATGATATTCATGCTGCTATGTGGGAAAATATAAAAGTGTTCTACATACATACCAATACCAAGTTTCATGCTAAAATGATATTTGTGCTGCTCGGTGGAAAATAAATAAATCAATAGCTAAATGAGATTATTAAAATATCTTTCATTAGAGAAGTGATCTGTTTTTCTTTTGGCACAAACCATCACACCTGTCATTTCCTCACGAAACTTGACTAGATTTTAAAAACCTAGACATCTTTTTCACCATTCTTTTCAGATTTTGTAAAAAATAATTTACTATTTTGTTTATTTTTATTCGGGCAGGAGCAGGTGAGCTATGGAGCCATACAGGTCCTGAACTGTACATGTGTTCCCTGCAAGATGGTTATGTGGGTGGTTGTACCCCAGCCCATCAGAGTTCAAATCCCAGATTTGACGCTGGTGTTTCTCATTTAGGCGGAATATTCTTCAGTGGGAGGCTACGTTCCCGTCGACAGCGAGGCGCCTGTGGTGACTTCGTCAATCTCAAGACCTGATCTGCCGGCTCAGTCTCTCGGAGGTGCTCATAGGGGTAGCGTGTACGTGCGTGCGTTCGTATGGGTGAGTGTATGCGCGTGTATACGAGCGCTTACGTTGTACTGTGTTAAAAAAAAAAACTGTACATGGCTCCATCCTACCTCAACGGGGAACCCTAACATCCCAGTCGCCGCCGGCGCAAACTCTAGCCATCGTCTCTCCGCCGGAGCCCGCAGCCACAAAATCAATGGTATCCTCGCTCTCGTTTGGCCTTTTCCACTCTAGTCGCATCGATGCTGCTGTTGATGGAAATGCTATCTACCATGACTAATCGCGATTGGGTACTTCTTGCAGCTGGGGAGGGGCCGCGGAAGCGGAGGCGGGGACAGGGGGAGATTCAGCGGCGCGAGGGGCGACGGCTCGCCCCGTTTCGGTGCCCGGGACGACCCGCCGCCGCCACCACGGCGCTCCTCCGGGTGGGGCGTGGCCCCGCCGTCTCGGCACCTGTGGGTGGGCAGCCTGGCCCCCGGCGTCACCGCTTCCGACCTTTCGCATCTGTTCCTCCGGTGTGGTGCGATCGAGGGCATCAACCGTGACCCTGGCCGGACCTTCGCGTTCGTGAGCTTTCTTCGGGAGCAGGCCGCTGTCGCAGCGGTCGAGGAGCTGCAGGGAGCTCGGCTCCGCGGGGCGCCCATTAGGATTGAGTTTTCCAAGGGGGTTAGTGTTGAACTTTCTCCCGACTCGATCACAGTTGGCCGCACTTCTTTCGAATTGTTCATGCGCATATGCCTTGTTTCAAAAGTATCATTGCTGCAGTGTGCTTCTCTTATCATGTGCGTGATCATGAATTTTGGGAATAGTATAATCAAGTCTCAAGAGTCAAGACAAACTGTGTACACAGGCCTAGTTTGAGGAAAAAAATCAGAACAAAACAAGCTCATTCTCATAATGTGCATGAGAAGTAAAATGCAAGTTACTTCTTTTTGAGTAATGCAAAACCTCACATGGTTCAACTGGATTCCTTTGTACAAAGAGTATCTTATAACCCCAGGCTCCATAAAAACCAGATGGTTTGCGTGTGCTGTGTCGATGCAGCAGCAACCTTTTAGAGTAAAGTATACTATGAACACAAATAATTCACACCTCAGATTGAATATATGGCATGTATCACCTGGGCATCCCACTGGGAGTCAACAATTATGGTACTCAGTCACAGCTTACCTCATTTATCAGCTCTATATTTGGTTATAATTGGCAAAGGATTGGCTATTATTAGCTTCCGGTTAAGGCACGGCACTAAAACCTCCAAAAGACAGTCTGTAGGAGATCAGGTACACAGTTATCATGGCCCGAGACATCTTTACAACTGAAGATCAAGAACATTGGTTTGATGTTCCATATTATGAAACACAAATTTTCTATTGATATAAGGCATCATCAGGATAAGTTGTATTGCATGACAGAACTGGATATACCATTTATTTGGTCAGCATTGCATATGAAACATCAGAGAAGAAAAGTGCAATGTGTCAAGATCATTTAATATATTGACACGTCTGCATTATACCTTTCTCAACGTTTGACACTGTTAAGTTTACTCGGATTTGTTAATTTGTTACTGCAATATGAAAGATTTCAAAGTCATCATGTGCACTTTACCAAGTACAGGTTGCATATCATAAAACTCACTGATATGGTGCACTTTATCAACACAGGACCCTGTTTCTGTACATTATTGCAGTCATTTGTTAAGAACTGTTATTGTATACTTCTGTATGAAACAATGATTCTTATAGTCCACAGTATGACCTTGCGGTTGTAATTTTTTTGCTTTCCAAAATCTAGGTGGATAATTTATTTCAAAATGGTGACTAAAAGGCTGTGACAAGTTTGTCCCATTATCCGTGATAATGTTGTGTGGATAATTTTTGTTTGCTTTCCAAAATCTACGTGTATAAATTATTTCAAAATGATGACTAAAAGGCTGCAGCAGCATCATATGTTGACCTGTGAGTCAAACTTCTAAAACCTCATAGATACTTACAACTGATTTGTTACCGCTAACTGCTCTCACTTCACCCCCATATGAAACAGCATACATGAATTGTTTGTTGAAAACCATTATCAGCAATAATATGCCTCATCGCAACCAGTAGGCATCGCATCTTACTAACAGAGAACAGATAACACGACCAGGGGTCATATTGATACTAAAATCAATGCTAGCTTGATGCGATATCTGACAACTAACATCCTCAATTATTTAGCTTCAACTTTCTAACATTTTGTGTCGCGATGTATCTTAGCTGGCCACCAGTGACAACTCTATTTGGCATAAAAATACTATCCATGTTTCAACCTTATGCCAATACCAGCCAGAAGGTTCAACTCAGACGTTGGAAGTGTATGATAGTTCCAGCTCATTCACCATTCATATGAGGCTGTGTCAATCGGGTTTCATTGTAGCTTCATAATGGATTTCTAGATAAAACCCTGATCCAAAAGTGATGTGACCCATGACAAGTAATTTCTTGTTACATCATCGTTGTCTATATGTTCATCTTTGTTTCAGCTAGAAATATAAAGCTACAATTGTGGTTCTAACTTCTAACTGGTTGCTTGACAGCCTTGAATATTTCACTTGTATCTGCTACAACCTTATGTACGCACTTGTGGTCTACTCCCTCCGTTTTTTAATATAAGATGTTTTAGCCTTTTTCTACATTCACATGTCCAAACTTGTATCTAGACATGTTTTAGTGTCCACATTCACTCATTTGTGTGTATCTAGACAACATGTGCAATACCTAAAACATCTTATATTAAAAAACGGAGGGAGTATGAGATAATATAGTGTCCACATAATCAGAAAGAGTATGGACATACTTATGACACTTGACAGAACATCTAGCTTGTCGATCTAATAACAATATAAACATAGGTACGGCCTGCATTTCCATGGCAACATCTTGTATGAGTTGACCTAAGCATCAGCTGTAAACTAATATTTACATCATTGACCAGTCATGGATAACTGCTGTTCTAAAATTTGGCCGATTAGGACTAGAGCTGGTGGTCTTCGCCTCCAGTGTATCCATTTAATCTGCAGGTAAGTCTGGGATAATCACAGACAGGTTGGGACTGATTGAAATGACTGGCTTTACATAACGTTTTGATTAACGGTGACACATTCTAATGGAGTCCCTGATTGACAACTGTTGATCCTAATGGTACTAAGATGGCTCACTTTCAGGCCATGTTAACAGAATCATGCTAGAACCAATAGGCGAAACAGATACTAAGCACAATTTTGTTTGAAAAAAAAGAGTACCTGTTGACACTAGGATATGTATTAACTTTGCAAAATCATCCTGGTGTACCTCACCAGCTTCACTACTCCAGCAGTCCAGCTCCTTTGACCTGGTCAGTTCCAAGACGAAACTAAGAGCTGTATATCAATAGTTTCATTATTTGCCTCAAGAAGTAGTACTGAATAGTCTGTCATTACTCATTATAAATTCATAATGTCTCCAAATTAATGAGCTTGAGCCTCGAAATAAAAATACATTAAGAAATAAGAAAAATATAGGTGGATCCAGTAATTTCTGCTAATCTACAGTAGGAATGAAAGGTTGACCTAAGCACTAACGTGAGATACCTGAATGATGATGTGATACAATGGCACGTGTTTTATAGTTGCGTACATTGGAAAAACACCGACGGATAGCTGACAGGTAAATACAATCAGAAAACCATGCACAACTGATATGACTCTGTTCCCAGTTCCCATGTCCTTTTCTGTGTAATTAACGGTGAGAATGTGTGCGTGTGGGGGGTGGGGTGGGTGGGGCGGGGGAATTAAATGATGCAACAGAATTAGAGGGTGCAACTTCTGGCCCCTTCGGGTACCCTTCGACCCTCTAGTCCAATCAAATGAAATAGTTTATCAAAAGTGATGTAATTTTTGGAAAGTTAGTTCATTTGAGTGGACTTAAGATGATCAGATGGTACCCTAAGGGTTACCCATTTGCATCCTTAAACTGAATGGCTGATATATCTGTGAAAAATTTCATAGTGTCTAATTTTTTGAAGGGCTAATTTTCATAGTCTAATGAGGAATCAATACCCAAAGGTTGAGAACTGTGGAGAATGGTGGCTGGATGGATGGGAGGCAGTACAGGTTACCAGATCTTAGCCTGTGGCTCTATTACCGTGAAATGTTTTTTTCTTTCTTTCCAAAAATTACAGTAAATTGCAAAAGAATCCATGTATTGCTCCACAAGTAAACCTCAGGTATACAAGTCAGTGTGCATGACCCCATGTTTTCAACACAATGTATACAAAACTACATGTAATTGGTTACAAACCAAGATATCCTCGCTTCCTCGCACACGCACTATCTTTAGCCACTGCTCTCATTACAGCTTGCAGGGAGCTTCTTCTGTTCAAATAACCTGTGTTTTTTGTGCAACATTTAGGCCAAAGTTTTTTGGGTTATGTTCAGCATTTAGGGAACCGTATCTTGGTTATGTACACTGTTCAGGCTACAAAAAATGTGGTTATATGTCGCTTACCAGGATGCCTGGGGTTTTCGGCAACTTGTGGCACAACACATTGGAATTTATATTATACTCATACTATCCAATAAATTACCAACACATGCCTGTTGTACCCTGTTTGACTGCGGACAGTCAAACTCATAGAAGCAGGGTTCATTGTAGGCCTGAGCTATTTATCAAAGTTATGGGTTAAATATAAATTGGAATCTTCTCATAATCTCCCGTGACGAGGATGTACACATGGCTGAGTATTAAACATAAGGTCATGTACAATGCAAGGTGCTTAGTGAGGTGCTTACAAAAATAAACCAAGCATTTTTCTAAGCACCAATGCTTATTACTATAGGAGAGGTGCCTAGTTAAGCATTTCTCTTGTGTAAATAAGCACCGGTGCTTAATCAAAAACCGGTTTATTTTGCTAAGCATCTCTATAAGCATCTTGCATTGTACATGCCCTAAGTAGGCGTTTCGGTTCAGTCGAGGTGTACTAACATCATTGAGCTGTTTGATGTGCAATATTGAGTTGTTATGGAATGCCATAAAACTAGAAATGTGATGTCTTATTTTTGATAATTTACCTTTTTTTCTAGTCAAGTTGATTGTTTTGCTGAACTACTGTTGATCATCTAAGAAAATACTCTAAGTAAGCAGGAGAGTATATAGCTGGAGCGTCTTACAATTTTCTATAATTTAAGTGCTGCTCATCGTCCATAGTCAGTGTCCTTTTTTTTTGAGGAAGCGCAAAAGACTTTTGCGTTTCATTATATTGGAAAGAGAGAGTTTGTTACAGCCTCCTAAGAGGTTAGATTACGGGCAAAGACAAAAAAATCAATGAACGTCCCATGTCTGGGAGGATGGCGCGCAGGACCAGGGCGCCAGCTCTTGCCCAGAGTGAAGCCTTGTCTTTGATCTTGGCAACCAAGGTGTTGAGCGATGGGGTGGCGGCGTTGAACATGCAGTCATTGGCATGCTTCCAAGTCATCCACGAAATCAGCAGAGTCGCGGAAGCAAGGCCCTTATGCACTGGCTTCGGCGTGTTTTGTCGCAGCCGCGGAAGCAAGACCCTTACGTCAGGGAATCCTTGCCGTCAGGTACGCGACACGTTAGCCGTAGCCGCGAAAGGATCTCATGTCACACCTGCTTGGAGAAGGGGCATCTTAGGAGGAGTTCTTGCGAGGCTTGTATGCTCCTGGGATATGGGTGTCCTATCCTTGTTGAATAACTAGATAAGTATAAGTTGTAGGTTGCAGTTTTGATCCTTTTGTTCCACCTTGGCTTGAGTAGCTCTATAGCTTCCATTCATTTGTCAACATACCACTTGGGCCAAGGTGCAAATGTTTGTTTCTGAAAATAGGAAATTGCCTTGTAGTCATATCCGAATACTTGCGAAATTATCTGCTTTGGCTTACTTCCTAACTGAGGTTATTATTTAGCCTCACAATTTAGGAGAGTTATGTTATGCTCTAGAAGGGCCAAGACCCTCATTTTTTAGCACTACGTACTGGGTACTAACATGATGTTATGATTACAGCCAATTGAGTTGTCTTCACCTCCATGGGAGGTGTAACCTGGCTGCTTGTTCTGTCTTGTTTAAGCTCACTATATCCACTTACTATGCTTTTGCCATATATTTGCATCACGGTATACCTAATCATCTTTATTATGCTGTTCCATACATCTAGTGGTGGCAGGTTACCTGAAGTATTTTAATTTACAGGATAAGCCTTCGGATAGCTCTGTGGATGACAGATATACACAACCTGCTGATGAGAGACATTTTATTGAACGTGGAAGAAAACATCAACCAAGCCCTGAAAAATCAATTGATAAATCTAAAAGAAATAAGTCTACTGAACCTAGTGAGGTGTTATGGATAGGTTTCCCTGCTGGTCTAAAGATAGACGAAGCAGCTCTGTGGGAAGCCTTTTCACCTTTTGGTGAAATTGTCAAGATAACCACTTTCACAGGCCGCACCTATGGATTTGTCAAGTACACTAGCATTACAGCGGCATGCAGGGCAAAAGAAGCACTTCAGGGGAGGCTTTTCAATAATCCAAGAGTAAGCATATGCTTTTCTCGTAATGATGGTGTTGCAGCAGAAGGTGGAAAAGGTGCCTCTGTTGCCCCATATTGCCCCCATTTAAATCCTAGTCCACGGCCTATCTTTGAAGACCAAAAGTTTGAGGGCTTTCCTAGGCCAAGGCCTTCTGATAGTCCTCAGAGAGATTTCCGCATGTCATCGCTGCATTCTGGCCCTGAAAGATTACTGAGAGATGCTGATGATGTGGGCTTCAGCAGGGATAATTATTTTCGACGTGGATCTGAAATAGATTCTGGCCATGTTTCTACTTTTGAACCTCTTAGAATGCGAGGGTCGGGTCCAGAAAGAAGGTTCTCCGATGACCTATATGAACAACATATAAGTAGTCCTACTACTAGGAGTGATGCACCATGGCGCAATATTCCTTTTGAGCGACCTCGGAGACCCTTACCGCTGGAAGATTCTTGGGATGCAGAGGGTAATTCATACCCATTGTCAAAGAAGCTGAGGACTGGTGAAGTGCATGATGCTGAACTTCCCGAATATCCTTTCTCTGAGTTTGATCGAGGACATGTTGAATCTCGTTACCCAAGGATGCCATTCCATGATCTGCGAGAAGATGATGCACACCCCATAACCCGTCAACTTCCCATTGCGCAAGGTCGAAATTACACGGATCCTTCAAGGAATCCAACCCCACCTGCTGGTAGGCATGAACCATGGCGTTCACAGAACAGTTTCGGTACACATACAGGAGAAGTGGGCAGATCAACTTCTGAACATCATGGACCCCTTCCTAAGGAAGAGTGGAGCTGGAATGGTACGATAGCAAAGGGCGGTACAGCAATCTGCCGAGCTCGGTGCTTTCCTGTTGGGAAGGTCCTTAACTTCATGCTGTAAGTTTGGATTCTTCTTTTCCTATATTTTATTCTTCTTTCGAAGGTGTAGTATTCAATACAAAATTTATACCAGTGATTTTGGTCATCACTATTATTCTTAACAGAAACATAAGTTAGTGTTTATGTGAAACATTATGTACTCATTGTGGTCTGTAAAAGCTGTGGTTATGGACATTGGCTCAGACTCCAAAATACAATTTTAACCATCAATTTCTGTTGCAACATATTAGTGAGTTTGAGACTGCCGGGGGATGGGGTCCAAGAAAAGAAACTGTACAATGTGAAAGTACCTTCTGAGACAAATTCACTCATGATTTGAAAGTATTGGATATAAATATTTGTAGTTAAAATTTCAAACATTCGGTTTTATCCTTGTCCAAAACCTTTTGCAGGACCTTAGGGAGTATTAAAGATCTCTTAGATATTTGATTGTTATTCTCATCTATTTATCTAAGTGAAGACATTAGTATCTAGATTAGATGCGCTTTTTCGATAGTCAACTTGCTGATATATTGTTTTTCAGGCCCGACTTTTTGAATTGCACTGCTAGGACAAATCTGGAGATGCTTTCTAAGCACTACTATGAAGCTGCTAGCAGCTGGGTGGTGTTTTTTGTTCCAGAAAATGATGCTGACATGGCAGCTTATAATGAATTCATGAACTACCTTGGTGATAAGCAGCGTGCAGCAGTTTGTAAACTTGGAGAAAGGAGCACCTTGTTTCTTGTTCCACCTTCAGACTTTTCTGAGCAAGTACTGAGGGTGCCAGGAAAAGTGAGCATATCTGGAGTCATTCTGAAGTTTCAGCAGGCAAATCCAGATTTAACCTCCGCAAATCACCAACTCGAGGCATTGGAAAAAGTGCCCACATCGTTTGTGAGTCATCTGAATACTGGTGTGAGTAGTCATCAGGATCGGGATGCCTTGAGACGACCCAACCTGCCAGATATGAGTGTAGCTCCTCAGGGTCCAGATTATCTCCAGTCATCAACTGGACTCTGTACTCCGGCAAGTACAGATTTTATTCCATCATACAAGTTTGCAAATGCTCCTCCATATCTGGGCTCTCAGTTTCCTCAACAAGCGCCAGCACCGGACTCCCACAGGGATATGGCACAAGGCCAGCACCAGCAATCCCCAGATATGTGGCCCTCCGGATGGTCCAGTAACAACGATCCTAGTCCAGGTTCTGGTAATTTCAATTCTTTGGCTATGAATCCAGTCTCACATACAGCAAACAACAGGACATCAGAACCGTACTCATTTGCTACCCAGGGAGTACCAAATGGTACACCATCACTGTATGCACCAAGAGAAGTATCAAGCATGCCCTTGGGTACGAATCCAGTCTCACATACACCAAACAACAGGACATCAGAGCCGTACTCATTTGCTACTCAGGGAGTACCAAAAGGTACACCATCAGGGTATGCACCAGGTGAAGCATCGAGCATGTCCTTGCCTTCATTGAAACCTCCATCACACCAGGTAGTTAGACCTCAGCAACCTCCATCTCTCCCAGTATCACTCCCACCGGAGCAACTTGCACAACTGGCCGCTCTTCTCGCACAACAAAACCAACGAGGAAAAGAAGCTGGTTTACCAGTAGGCAGCTCAAACAAACAATCAGGATTCGTACATAACTCTTATGCACATGAGCATGCTTCAGTGATGCCAGATAGCTCAGGTCGATTCATACAGAACTCTAATCCTCGTGGCTATGCTTCAGTGATGCCTGACAGCTCAGGTTCCATCCCTGTCTACAACTCACAGTTACCAGTTCGACCATCTGCCCCGTCACAAGTACAGGTCCATGCGCTGCCAATACAAGGTTCACTACCATCAAACCCGCCAATTACTGTTCCACCCAATGCTCCTATCCCTCATCATACAACTTCGCATTTACCACCTATGCAAGTTCTTGCAAGTGCAACTCATTCTTCCATGCCATTGGGGTCATTTGTTCCTCCACTTCCTGAAGGCCCTCCCCCCTCTCAGCAGCGTGCTTCAGGTGGTGCGTCAACTTTGCTTCCTTCTGGCCAGCAGATGGGCCAGCAACTGTCTGCTCAGGAAGATCTCGATGGAGATCCTCAAAAACGCCTTCGAGCAACATTGCAGTTGGCAGCAACCCTACTTCAGCAGATACATAAGCAATCAAACCCTGGTGGCCAGAAATAGAAATAAGGTAACTCTTTTCAAGAATATATGTTTCTTACCTTCTGTACCATTTCCACTAAAACTACATGATTATCTGTTGATAGTTTGACACCCTATCTATACTAGTGCATTTCTTGTATATTCTAATTGAAACTTTTGTTTGGGTTATTGGTTAAATTTATAATATGTTTCCTGATAGTCAATTTATCATCGAGGGTATTGTTTCATCTATTTTTCTGGCTGCTTGCCACTATACAAGTACGGCCATCCTGTTTTACCTACTAGAAAAGATTTTATTCAGAATCCTGCCATGGTAGAAAAGGGGAAACTGAAATTGTTCATGAAGCAGTATGTCATCTGGTCCATTAGAATTTAGGAGATCTCGAGGTGCTTTCTTGTTACATACAAACTGTTGTGCAGGAATGCTTATTTTCAGCTAGTTGAATTTGAGCCTGCAACTTCACAATGTGGATTTTAAGCAGAGAACTCACAGATAGCATTTCCAATGGCCGATTGATGCACCTTTATGTTTTGATGTTTATGGAGTAGTTTTGGTGGGAAGCATCACTTTTGGTGAGACAAATTATCTAGTAGAGCAGTAATCCTAATAGTAAACTCGCGTGTTTATCAACAGATTTTGAAACACTGTCTATGGCTCTATGCACAAGCCCTTTGCCTAGTACATAACACGAGAAAATGGAATTATTGCTTCTGTGATAGAACTGCTAGATGAATGTTGGGCCTCCTTTTTTATCGTGAATGAAAGAACGTACACAAAGCGTATTTACAATGAGCACACATGTAGGATGTAAAAGTTTACAGTTATTCATATCTGCAAGGTGGTGTACATGCCACTTCTATACCACTCTAGGTAGGTGTGGTTTTGCTGTGTCTTGATGTCTGTTTTTTTTTTTGACGGCTTATAATCCCATAGTGCCATTCTCGGTACATATAATTGCTCTCATGTGTGGATAAGAATCCCATGTGGACCTGTGGTTAACTACTCTCGTCTCTTGGCAAGACACTGTATTTTAAATGGTAATCATGATAACTGATAACTACGTCACACCATCCTTTTTGACCAAGGGTGGTAGTATGCGTTCATGGTAATAGATGTACTATCATCTCATAAACCCATATCAACCATCTGTTCAAGGATAGGAAAGGACTACAGTTTTGACTGTAGTCATGGTCGTTGTTGTGAACTTGAGCATGCAAAGCTACACCTTCTTATTTTATCAAGGTTATTATACTAGGGACCCTACTATTTCATGAGATAATTTATTTATATTTTTAAATATATGTAGAAGAATTGACCTGGTCACAGATGGTCACATTGCTCTAAAAGAGCTCATGTTAATGTGCAATAATTCTATCAATGGTGTGTTCCAAACTTCTGTACGCACTGGCAGCAGTTTGTTTAACATTAACACAGTAAAAAATTACTTCATTTGCAGCAACACCACTTCCTGCTGATTCTTCCACCTTTGATGACAGGTTACTGCTAATGTTGGCGTGCAAGGATCACATGGTGTCGTTTCTACCAAATGGCCTGTGGGGATCTTGATTTACCAGCAGCTACCAGTGTAGGCTATTAGTTCCTGTCTGAGTTGCCCTGTTGGCTGTGTCTAAAGGGATAACCATGATACTAGAATTACCCGTATGCTTTTTCTGTAGCCTGTTTATTACATCCTCTACTTGGATATACAAAGTTCACTAATTTACTGTGGTTCCAGGTGCTATATTGACATGGCTTTTATTATCAATACATGTAATTCAGTTCAGTTTTGAAGCTTGCACCTAGTCTGTAATCTTGGTTGCTATTGTGCTCATGCATTGCTTTGATTTACCATCCATCTGAAGTTCTTCTTGCTTGCTAACGGTAAATATGCATGGCGCTCTGTGCTGATGTAGTTAAGTCAGGTGATTCTGGCATGTTTCATTAGGCATCATCTAGCTTTTCCTGTTTTTAGTAACCTACTGAGATAGATGTTTCCTCACAGGATTAAGATATGACGATTTTTCATATACTCACTCCGTTTCACAATATACACAATATAAGATGTTTTAGCCTTTTTTCCACATTTATATGTGTACATATGTATCTAGACACGTTTTAGTGTACATGTCCATTCTTTTTAGTCTGAATCTTGACAACATGTGTAACATCATATACATCTTATATTGTGAAACGTAGGGAGTACATGTTTGGAGCTACAGTTAAGAGCTGCAGCGCATACAAAAAAGTTACCAACAAGGAGTGATAACTTGGAATTGCTGCTACCTTGTTGACCTGAATAATGAATTTGTTTAGTTGCCAGTATGGACTCCCTGATACTATTATGATAAAGTGATCCTTCAGGTTACTACATTGTTCCTCTGATATCCATCCCTGAGCTTGAGCTTTTCACCTCCCTCCTGCGCTGCTTCGAGCTAAACCAGCTTTATCCTCACGCTGTCTGTCTGCTAAAGAGCATGCAATGCCCATATTGACAGACATGGGTTGGCTGATTCAGAGTCTTGGTTTGTTAAAAGTTCTCAGAGCTCAGAGTTTCATGGCATGTCATCGCAGCAGATTTTATTCCCCTGGTCTCGAACCCAATGATACACTTTTCTGTGAATTCAGTGCTTTGCTCTTTAGTTAATCCTGCTTTGTTTAGTGAAAGCGAGACGGTCTCGTACGGACGATTCAGGTGCAGGTTCTTTTCTATTTTACATATATATCCACGTCTAATGTTGGGAACTTGACACTGGCAACTGTGTTTTGTCTTGTTTCCATATTTAATTATATTTGGCGGTAACCGTGTATTTTTGTCAGGTTTGACTGAGTTTTGGACTCTTGACCTGTCTTTGGTTGTTGCTTTGCCTCCCCTGACGACATTTTGGTCTGTCTGCGATAACTATGGGCATCTTTTGCTTCCGAAAAATTTCAAAATAATAATAATATAGGATTTGTATCCATAGGAATTTTCTATAGAATCCGTTTGATTCAACAGATTGCTTTTCTACACTACAATCCTATATGATTTTTGTTTGCAAAATGATGGATGTTTTGAAAAACTTCCATATGTTTATGACAATTATGACATGCACTCAATGTTCACATAAATTTCTGCGTATTTTCTCTGATGCAACCAAACAACAATTGATTCATGCTTTATTGTTCCGTTATGGCTAGTGGGCAAGCTTGGTGGTAGGCGGCAGAGCAGAGCTGGCCGGTGTTGCCGCTCCTCTCACAGTCGGGTCGAGTTCTGGACGAAAGCCTCGCACCGACTTGGTCGGAGCCAGTGATGGCGGCACTCCAGAGTGTCATTCTCCTTCTTGTTGGCGTCGCTGTGGAGTCCTCGATCTCGACCAACGTGGGTGGTCTAAGATCTTCGGGTGAAAACTTAATCTCCATTGGAGTGGGCGGCGGCGACGGACGAGTCGATATCTTGTTGGAGGCGCCGCCTTGGAGATTTTTAGCGCTCGTGAGGCGACGGGCTCGCAATGCTCGGGAAGGGGTTCTGTTGTTAGGGGGAGTGGATGACCGGGGCAGCGGCCCCGGACGGTGGTGGTACGTTGAGGCGTCGGCCTCGGAACCCCACAGGGTGATGGTCCTATGAGACATGGTCATGGCCAAGTGCGGATGGGTGGCGTCATGAACTCATGATGATGTGCGGGCAGCGTGTTCGTTCACCCGACTGGTTCAACTTTGGGCAATGCAAAACTTCGTCCTGGTTGCTACGTCGGGACGGCGACCCTAGAGCATGTGGGTTTGGGTCGCGTCCTAATGTTGTGTCGGGCAACAGGTTCGTTGACCCTACTGGTTTGGCTTCAGGCATTGCAGAGCTTCGTTCTAGTTGCTATATCAGGGCGCGAACTCAGAGGAGGTGGTGTGTGTTTGTGACGTTGGTCGACTTGCATTGTGTGGACGGTGAGTCTTGCGGTTTTAACATGTTTCCTCATAAACAGGTCATCGTCTTACAGATTGTATGATTTTTAAACCGATTTTACTTATAAATTGAATAATCTCTTTCCATCTATTCGGACCGTGGATACTCGACCACCTTACCTAAAAAAAAAACATCATATTCCTACATTATTACAATTCCCGCGTATCTTAAATCCTCAAAACCTGCGAACCAAAGACAGCACAGTACTAAATTAATCGTAAATTCGAGACGAGCGCAGTGAAGAGAAAGTTGGTGATAGAGTGAGAACCTTTCTCGTGGTGCGAGCTAAAGGCGAAGAGGAGCTCGGAACCCACCACCGGGCGAGTAGGGCGCACGCGGTGCTCCGAATGGCCATGTCCTCCCTTGCGATGATGCTACAGATCGTCGCCGTCCCGTCGTCATGTACTCATATGATGCTGACGATCTCTTTTCTTTTCTTTTCTTTTCTGTTGGAGGAGCAGCTAGCCCGGTAGATCTTGCAACAGTCACGTGGTGCTTTTCGCACGTAGTACCATACTTTTGCTTGATGGTGAGTTATCATTAAGGTGAGTGCGCAGCTAATGCAGCTGCTTAATCGGTGTGTATTGGTGCACCTATAGCGCAACACTGATCGTCTCCGCTTGTTGAATTGCTAATCTCTGACAATCCCTTAAAACAGATAGAACCGTATAATAACCGCTAGTTTACGGGTTGACGAGGGGTGTACTCATCAATACTCATAGTCGAGTACCTAGGTTAGAGTTACGAGATAGAGAACGCGTAGTGTTAGTTGATCCGTCGGCTGACAAGCGGAAGTTACCCAGGTTTAGGCCCATCGACTGAGGTAACACCCCTACTTTCTGTCTGTCTGTATTGATGGTGGTATATGCTGTGGTTACAAGGGTCTAGCGAGGGCTTGATCTCGCTAGGTTTTGGTGGTTCTGATGTTGACTGTCCTTGATCGGTCGTCCTCCTAGCCTTTATATAGGAGGCCAGGTCTCGGGTCCGTAACCGATTAGGTCTTACAAATAAAGAAACTACAGCCGACTATGCCTAAGTTGGCAAGCAATATTCGTCTTGGGCCTTCCTTGATGGGCTTTATCGGACTGTTAACCATTGGACTTTAGTCATCATGTGCACCAGGTACCCACATGATAGGTTACCCGTTCGGTATATCCTCGTCACGGGTTTACCAAAAAAGACCAGCAGGGATCGTGTTAAACCGTCCACCCTTCAGTCTTTTTAAAGGGAGCTGAAAATACTCGTGAAAGTCTTTGGGGCTTGAATTTCAGGTTCACTCTATACATGCGAGCAGTTTAGCAGGAGGGACATTTCAATGCCACCTTTTCCGCTTCCACACATCAGTCGATCTCTTGGCCTCCTGCAGATCCACCATCGCCTCTCCGCTCATACGCTGTCATGGAGCTCCCCGTGCCTTCGCCCGTCGATTCCGAGGTCGTGCGGTCCAAATTGGTGCCTCTCGTCAGAAGGTTTCATCCATCTCTACATCCGAAGATGCATCACAAGGTTTAAATACAAAGTGTAAGAAGCTGCTAAACATATGAAAATAAGACATTACAAAGCTTAATATACTAAACCAACCTGCACGGTGGGACATTAATCTCTGTTAACCTTCTTCGAAGTAAGTTATGTCTGTCACCGGCGGTATGATCCTGATTCTCTGGATATTAAAGAAGAGAGACCAGGACCCAATGAACTAACATATTAATATATAGCCAAACAGATGTAAAATAGTTCTCTTGTGAATACTATATCATTGAGGTATAACCAACAAACTAACATTGACAAGTATACCACAAAAGAATTCAAGAATGAAGTGCTCAGCGAACTCGACCAGCCAACTGCCAAACATATGGCTAGTGGTATCGTGATCAACTGAGACAATGCTGGGTAGAGCTAATCTAACGGGTTTGGAAACAAATCCATCCAATATGTAGCTAACCTGGATCAATTACGCAATATAAGATGGTATTACAAACCATCATACTCTTTTAACGGTTAGCATCCTATAATAATTGTAATAGCATCTATAGGACAGCGGGAATTGTCAACTCAACTACTTTGATGTAGGTTAGTGAAGGCTACCGAGAGAATTAGCCGCTAGTCCTGAACTCGTCCCATAATCTACGTCAAGAAGGTATTGCAAATCTTAAGAATGATCTCCACTTTCCTCTTTGTCTTGACTTATTCACTAGTTGGGAGAACTCTGCAAAAAGTTGGGCTTATAATATTTGGTACAGTGATCTAGTTTCAACGATTTGCAATTAGAACCGTGTAGACGCGCACATTTACAATGGTATGTTATAATTCTCCTTTTCCTTTAAAACATGTGCTTGGGTTCACTCGCGGTAACCGAGCTAGATTATGTTACAAAATAAATTTGATAGTACCTACTCCCTCCATTTCATAATATAAGATGGTTTAGACTTTTTCACATTCACATATACACATGTATCTAGACACATTTTAATGTATGTATACACTTATTTTAAAATGTTCAACACCTATAACTAATAACATGTTATATAACGAAACGGAGGAGTATCCTAATAACCATTGCCCCCCGTTTCAACTCCCTACGGCTGCAACTGTTCGCCGACTTCAGAAAAGACCAAAAGCAGCCACAACAAATCCCTTGCAATGGCTTTGAGAATCCTTCAGTTGCACCATCTCTGTCAATGGAAAAACATACACGCATTTCTCATCTTATCTCTACTGGTAGAACTAGAATTGTTGCAACTAATCCAACAACCACACACACATCAACATAGCCAACTGCTTCTCTTGTCTCCTTGCAACACAAAGAAAAGAGCAGGCGGGCGAAAGAAACAGACAACATACGAGAGAAAAAAGAAAGGAAAAGAAAAGAAAAGGCTTCCACTGGACTTATCGGACGTCGCGCCATGCTGACTGACGGACTGACTGCCTGCCTCACAGACTGTGTTGAGCTTGAATGGCGTCCCCCATGCTACACGCCACACCGCTCCACAGAGTAGCACTAGCCCATGCCAGCCCTACGTCACGTGGACAAAAGGTAACTGGCGTGAAAACTTACAAAAGTTGTCACTAGACCTCTACTCTCTATATTTCATCACATATTGCATAGATACATTATGAAAATATATTTCATCACATATTTAATGATATTGATTTGGTAATGTAGATTTCAATATTTTTTCAGTAACCTTAGTTAATATTTACATTATTTGGCTTTGATACAAATTTATACATCTTCTTTTAAATAGTAGGGAGTATGGGTATTGACGGCCATTTGATCATAGGATTCAAGTTTTCAAACGGTCCATTAACTAGAAGAACATACATGATTATATTTTTTTTCTTCTTTCTCTTTTTGGACCAACTATTTTACATGTGTTCTTTTTTCATGTGGATATTTTCCTTCAAAAAGTTAGTCATATTTTCTCATAAATGGCGTCTTCTTTTAAATTGCAGCAAATGAATGTCGCAAAGTTACTATATCATGAAAATGTGACTCTTTTAAATAGCAGCAAATGAATGTGAGAATGTGCACAATTCTTGAGGTCACGTTGCATATTCAAATACTGTTGTGTATGTGTCAAATATTGTATACGTGTTGGGTTACGTTTGGATTTGGAGTCGTAGCATGTGCCTCTCATATAATGACGGGTACCATATAATGTAATATATGACGACTTGATAGCAATATGCCCGACAAGGAGAGCCGACGGCTTGTGCCGACACCTAGGACGACTAGGTGTCACAGTATTAATTAGAGGAACGCATGTAGTCATGCCCCAAAGATGTAGGCGAGTTCGTTGAACTATGTTAACTAATCTCGATGTCATCATCGAGTTGTCATTTATTAGTTCTCGATATACTGATTGTACACTATCTCACAATTTATGTAAAAAAGTATTTAGTTTTGAAAAAAACTTAACATGGTTGTTTTTAAGACAAAATTAAAAAATAACAGTTTGCGAGAGTACATAACAAAACCATCAGATCGAAGTACTCCTGCATTTTGGGTACATACATAATCTGAAATAAGTCGGATTGTCTTGTTGACTTGTACTACATGTCCTTTTTGACAAATGGAAGTCATCTAATTTGGAAGATACATGCTTTTTTTATAAATGGAAGTCATCTAATTTGTGTCGGAGGGAGTACTATACTGATGTGGATTGGAATACGATGACTTGTTCGCTTTGGGGACTAGATAAATCATATTTGACCTAGGATTAATTGATACGACAAGGGGGAAGAGAGAAGATGTGTTGGATCATTAACAATTGTGCACAACTAGAACCGATAGTTGGTTTTCGCGTGAAATAAAAATTTACAAAAATAAAAGAAAATTCTGTAATCCTGCTAGCGTTGCCTATGAATCAAGGGTTAATTGGATCTATGCCACTGTCCAATTCATAGATTGCATTTATGCCATTACAAAAACTCAAGTTGCAAATATGCCACTCAAACTTCTCAATACCTCTATCCATCCCATTGTCTTTACTAAATAGAATTACGGTACTAAAAATACATACATTTGAGTGTATTAGTGCCGTATTTACCATACTACCCCTATACACAACTTTTGGCAGCACTAAAGCGTTTCTAGGCGTTCAAAAAATCGAAAAATCAAATTTTGCCCAATTTCTGAGAAAGTTCAATTTTGGGCAAAATTTGAAATTTTCGAATTTTTGGGCGCCTAGACACGTTTTAGTGCTGCCAAAAGTTGCGCATAGGGGTAGTATGGTAAACACGGCACTAATACAATCAATGTATGTATTTTTATGACCGTAATTTTATTTATTAAAGACAATGGCATGGATAGAGGTATTGAGAAGTTTGAGTGGCATATTTACAACTTGAGTTTTTGTAATGGCATAAGTGCAATCTGTGAATTGGGCAGTGGCATAGACGCTTTGCATAAAGGCATTCGTATGCATTCGGAATTGCCGATACACCCGTCAGTGTTGTGCTTTTTCATATAGACACTGAAATGTAGCATTTCACATCAATTATTTTGTTGAGTGGATTCACATCACATCATATGAGAGTAAAGCATTTTGGTTTGGTTTTTGTATTTTTTTTAACGGAAATTCGATTCTTGTCAATGCTATGTTCTTAAGTTGCAGGGACCTGAAATCCATATGAGAAAATAACACGGGTTTTACTGCAAATACCAACAACTCTGCTCACTCACTTGTTAGAGAGAGAGTGATGAGTCCATGACCTTGCTCTGCCAAGTACAAGAACCACAAAGCAGAAGCGTTTACACCAGCACCCAGAAACAGGGGTGGAATGGTGCTGTAGCCGAGAGGGGCAGCGAGCAATGGCGGGGGGATGCGGCGAAGGAACGCTCGCGCGGTGGCGGAGGGCGGCGGCCAAGCGGATCGGCTTCTCCTGCGCCTCCTTCTTCTCCTCCCACGCCGCTTCTCCCTCCCCGCCGCCTCCCAAAACTGTAATAAATCTGTTTCCCTCCCTCCCTCTCTCTCTCTACATTTCATTTCATCAGGGAAACTCTGTCTCTTCGGTTCTCAGTATTGTTTGATGTCCAAGAATCAGAGCCTCCATTTCTTCCCTATAGGGTCAGATAAGTTTTGGTTTCTAGCCAGCTCTGCATCGGTTTGTGACCTGTTTTTAGGGAGCTTTTGGTTTCTTCCTGGCCTGGCTGGTTTCGGTGACACTCCAATAATAAATCTGATTGATTTTGTAAATGTTCGAGTTTTATTAGCCAAGCTAAAGAAACAGGAGCACATTGCTCCTGTCGCATTTCCTTCCTCTTCCTCTTCCAACAGTAGCTGCTGCCAAACATTGCTTCGAGGTACTGTTCGTTCATTTATGGAAATGATTGTTCTACCACTCTCCCATTCCATCCTTGTACTGCTAGCACCTTGGGGGAAATCCATACGCACCACGTACGCTCCCATTCTTGTGGTCCATCTACGCCCCCACGAAGAATAAATCACTTTGGATCTATACACCCACAGAGGGAGGTTCAAAAATCTGGAAAAGATATGTCTGGATTTTCTCTCTCATTTCGATCCAGTTCTTTGGTGACTGTAAAAGCCAATGCATTATTTTCTTTTGGTCTGCTGATAGTTGCTGCAACCTACAAGCCGCACCGCACAGGACTCGGATCATTTTGTCTTGCTGGTATATAATTTTTTGATCAGTTTTGTTGGGAGAAAAAAGGCAGCTAAATTTCTCTCTTCTTCCAATTTTTTTTTTGAAATCCTCTTCTTCCAACATTGTGTTTCCTAGGAGCTTGGGCAGTCATCCTGACCTATTATCCACTTTCTGGTGTATCCGTTTACCAAACTCAACATAGTGTTTTCTCCAGTAACCTGACTCTTAGCAGTACTATATTTTTTTAGCACTGTCGTTGTATAGGACGTATGGTCAGTTGGTGGGTGTCTTGCTTAGCTTTACTGCAAAATGGCAAATATTTACAAGGTTGAGGTTTTGTATTTGTGTATGCAGATCTCTTGCTCAGCAGTGAATGCGCCAGCAGACAGGAGTGATGAAGAACAGGAAAAGCTGGAAGACCCGACCAGCACTAGAATGGCTGACAAGGTACCACCAGCTCCATGTCCACATATTAAAAAAAAACTTTTCTCTTCTTTTCTTGTTCCATTTGGACCACCAGACCTGTATTATGCATCACCTTTATCGATAATGGAGCCTTTCTTTTAATAATTACGGAGTATGAGTTTTTTTCTTGATCAACTTCTTTAATAAGTAGGAGTTGTTTATCTACTAAAGCAGCATGGGTAGTAGTTATGTTTAGATGTGCCAGTGTCAACCAATTAATTACTGCACGGGTAATTATGAGGATCTGGACAATTGGGATTAGTTCTTGCTATCTCCAAGATCTCATGTCTTAGTCTGAAAACTGACAATGTTACATGCACTTGAAAAGTCTCATTCCATTTACTTACTGCACATGATGGGTTGCATGGTTGTCCAATCATATTTATCTACTAAGGACTATGTTAGTTTGTCTACCCTTTGTATTGTTTCAGTACACTTCTTTTTCTTTTGAGAAATGTTTTCAGTATGTTGGTGCCTTAGTACTTTTTAGTGGCTATTGACGGACAATCATATCCGCCACTCGGTTGAATCATACGGTCTCTCATATAACATGATACTTGTCTCCCTAATGGCATACAGCAGAACAAGACCATGACTTTTGATTTTATGAATATCGATCCTTATGATACCTGCGGCGACATACATGGCATATCTGAGTATTATGCACATTTTATCAAGGAAACAAAGAACATTTTGAATGAAGCAGGCATTGTTTCCTGGTCTGAAAAATCCTTCGGTTACGAATAGTTTTGAATGAAGCAGGCATTGTTTCCTGAACTTGAAAAATTCTTTGATTAAGAATAGTTTCCGTTGTTTTGTTTCCCATGAAAACCAAGCCGTGATCATTTACTGCTACTTGTATGCACATCATTTTATTCTAATCTGTTTTTGCATGTATTCTGAACTCATTCGTTAACTAACTATTTTCCACTACATTCATATGCAGAACAACTGTGCAATATGTTTGGAGAGCCTCAGCATCAGCAGTAGTGACATTGACACTTGCGACAGGCCAGCGATCTTCACAGCCCAATGCTCCCATTCCTTCCACTTCTTGTGCATCGCCTCCAACATCCGGCATGGCAATGTCACATGCCCTATCTGCCGTGCGCAGTGGTCTCAGCTGCCACGCGACATGAAGGTGCCGCCATTGCTGCACAACCAGTCCGATCCAATCCTCCGCATCCTCGACGACAGCATCGCGACATCCCGCGTCAACAGAAGGTCCTCCGTCCGTGCAACCCGCTACAACGACGATGACCCCGTCGAACCTTACACTCTGACTGAGCACGTCGACCCATGCCTGCGCTTCACACTCATCCCGTCTCCGGTGGCAGCTCACCACCATGTCCTCGGACACTACCCTTGTGGGCGCATGATGCCGCCGCTACAACCCCACTGCCAGTACAGCAGCTCCTCCATGCTTTCGCCGCCGCAAATCGCTTCACCGAGTGCGCAGAGGCGCGCTTACCTCTCGGTCAGTCTAGCTCCACAGCCAGCCATGGACCTGGTCTTGGTTGCCAGCCCCAACGGGCCACATCTGAGGCTCTTGAAGCAGGCAGTGGCACTCGTCGTCTTCTCCATGCGGGCGATCGACCGGCTGGCCATCGTCACGAATGCCACTACTGCAACCCGTGCCTTCCCCCTGCGCCGGATGTCCTCCCATGGCAAACGGATGGCACTGCAGGTCATCGAGCACCTCTGCTCCGTCGGTGGAAATGATCCGGTGGGGGCTCTGCAGAAGGGCCTGAAGATACTCGAGGACCGGGCGCACCAGAACCCGACCAAGTGCATCCTCCACCTCTCCGACCATCCGATCCGCAGCTACCTCGGGGTGGACGTGAACCGTTCGAGCATCTCGGTTCACCAGTTCCACGTCGGGCTCGGCTTCGGGGTGCAAAACAGCTTCGTGATGCACGAGTTCGAGGAGCTCCTTGCGCGGTTACTCGGCGGCGTCATTGGCGACACCCAGCTGAGGATCGGTGAGCATGGTGGAGTGGTGAGGCTAGGGGAGCTGAGGGGTGGTGAGGAGAGGAGGATCCCGCTCGACCTGCTGGCAGACTGTGGCTTCATACTGGTCGGTTACACCTACCTGGAGGGTGGAAGGGAGGATCAGCCGAGGAATGGCGAGGTCGCGGTCGGGTTCGAAGAGAAAGGCGGCGACAGCAGGTGCTGTGGGATCAGAGATATGGGTCCGAGCATGGGTGGCGGCGAGAGGAGGAGCAGCTGCTGCGCCGAGAGCTGGGACCACCTCGACCCGTTCATGGCGCGGCGGTGGGCGAAGCATTTCAACGTGTACAGAGCCTGAGTAGTTAAAGAGAGGTGCAGGGGCTTGATGATCTTCGGATGAACTTGTCTGGTTGCCAGTTTGGCAGAATGTGTGATCCTTTGGTTCTTTTACATTCCTGCAAGCACCTCAGGGCAGTGTGTGTTTGTTATTCTTTTCTCGGAATTCGTTGTGGATCCGAGTCCACATGTTGTTGTTCGGATGTGTGCAGAGGTTTTCCTGTCCTTCTCAAGTGTTTTTTGTGTGAATCAAATCAATCAAGAAAGTCTAGAACGGAAGGTTATTGCTGTTATTAAGTGAGGTGCCATTCTTTAGAAGCAATTCAATGCATCTTTGTTGTTGTATGACGTCAGTTCATGTTTTCAGTGTTGATATAGGACTAAAGGGATGCAGCATTCACAACATTTGCAGTTTCTTGCCACTATATTGCATTTTTCGCTTCTGATGCCTACGCAGCAAAAACACAGAAAAATTGTCTCGATTCTATACACTTGAGTGTTAAGTGTAAAAAAGAGGTTAGACAGTGTAAAGTGTAAAAAAGAGGTTGGACTGGATGTTCAAATTCCTATAAAATTGAGGCATAGAAATCTAATCCATAGGATTTTGTTAACACCCTTCCTTTAAACCAAAGGCAGCTCATAGGGAAAACTCACAAGGAGTGAAATCCTATGAAATTCCTTTTAAATTCCTACAAATCAAAGATGCCCTTATCCAAACGATAATGCCGCACGTTTTTTGTGTTTTACAATTCTCTGTTTTATACTTACAAATCTGTAAAATTCATGTGTTTTTCACATTTCTATGTTTTTTCAACCCTGCGATCCAAAGAGGCTTTATCGAGTACAGAACACAGAAACGAGAAGGACCAACATGCACCAGCGTTGCAACAGAAGTGGCCAGGGACCAACATGCACGAGCATTGCAACAGAAGTGGCCAGGACGTAGTGGTGGATCACGCGCGTACGGTGGGGACGATGTTCTCGATTGTCTGATCCCGCACAAACCATGGATTGACTTTGGTGCAGCAACATAGGGTGTCACACACCGAGTAAGCAGTCCGTATCTACTCTCACATTAGATTTTAGATATATTTTTATCTAATCTCTTTCTCTCTCTTCTATGTGTTGGGAATTCTACCATAAGCATTCACCACTAGTTTATGAGCTAGACGGTGAAGCTTTACTGGACTGGAGGAGATGGATGCGTGCACATCCTCAGAGGGATCACACTTGAGATCCTCGCTCAACTGGACCACAAGGATGGATAGGGGAATCAGCGACATCCTCATCCCTAGGCTTAGTAATGAGATTTTTTGTCGGGTTTCTTCTACATCGTCATCAACATATACTTCCGCTACACCTTGTTGGTAACGAAGATCTGACCTTTTGCTTGTAGCTTTATAGATAAATCTTGGTTGTTTGCTTATTTTAAAATTTATTTATTTTAAAAATGCTTCCTATGTGAAAAATGTTTATGTTTGAAAATGGTTTAGATTTTCAAAATGTTCATTTTAAAACAGTTCACATTTGGAAAATATTCACTTTTGAAAATGGTTCGAATTTAAAAATGTTTACTTTTCTATAGTTTCGGTTTAAAAAATGTTTATCTTAGAATGGTTTGAATTTTCAAAAAGTTTAAAATTTATATGGCGCAGATTTTTAAAAGATGTTCATTTTTTCCAGATTTAACAAAAATGAGGCATTATCCGGAAAACCATATAAAAATAGATTTTTGTATACTTGTTAATGGGCCGGACCAAACGGACCAGCGCTGGCTATCCATGCGGCCCAGCATTAACGATATGCTAGATTTCTTGCGTTTAGGTCTGCTGCTGCAGGAAAAGTTAAATCTTTTTGCTTATACAAAATTCTCGGGTAAATTGCTAGCAGACTAGCACTAAGATTGCTGTGTTAAGAAAAAAATGAATCTTTTTACCTACCTGAACTTCTCTTGATTAACTTTCTAGCCAACTACCTCTAGAATTATTATTGTACGCAAAATTAATTCTTTTCCCATACAAGAACTTGTCTACCTCTGTTCTAAGTACCACCTCCTTTTGCCTACATGAACCTGTCTCCAGTCCCACACAATATTTTTTTTACTGTAACTACGGCGGGCCTTAGGCTAGCCTGACTCTTTTTATTGATAACGAGAGCGCATCCCAGCTAGATTACAACCAGAATGAGGTGGTGAGGGGGACTCCTCAGGTCTTTCCCACGTTAAGCCTGTTTTGTTGGCAGGTCCAACATTTACATACTGAAGTTATTGATTTTCATAAACATAGTTGCTCATATAGTTTCTATTACTTTACATATCCATACCATATCATTTCAGTTGATCATGTTCTCATATCTGTTAGCTAGTTCAGCTTTTAGATTGCTTATTAGAATACACGTTTAGCAAGTTTGTATCTGCGGTCATATTGCTTAATTGTAGTTGTAGTAGTTGGTTAGTACTTTCCCTACATTCTATCAAATTTACGGGGAAGAACTGGACTAGACATGATTAAGCGCTAGGCATTTTTTTGTCGCATATCATTCTATCAAATTCTAAGCAAGATAAATGGAAAAGACCTGAGGAGTGTCGCGCCAGATGGGTTCGGCCGGCGCACTTTACGGGGACGAACCCCCATGAAGGCGGTTTCACGGAAAGCCTGCATAACGAATTGGAAGAGGATGGTCAGAATTCTAATGGCAGAAAGCCAGATCAGATGAAACAAGCGAGATCTAGCGGGAGGGCTACCTGTCGAAGGCAGCGCCGGTCTAACATAATTTTGGGCCCGGGCAAATTAATTAATAAATATAGTTATATCAAACTCTTGCACTTAAATATAAAATAATTTATTATATATTACAGTCTTGTAGTATATATGTTCTCTTTTTTGGCACATATTATACTTCTCAATATGTTGTCACACTTAACTTAACTCAATATAAATCTTATATGCATCTTTCTTGTATTGTATTGTATTGTAATGTACATCAAATATAAATTTGCATAACGTAAAAACTGAATATTTCTACGCCTTCTCATTTTTTGATGGACAATTAAGAATTAATTATCATTAATATTTGTGAGACATATATATTGACTATACTCTAACAAATATCTTAATACCGACTTGTACTGTATCAACTTATAAGAAAATTTATAGAAAATTCTAGAGTATATAGCTTGACTCTGTCTAATAAGTTTTATTGCGTTTAATAACAATCCCACAACATGTGCATTTTGTTTATTTGATATTAAAATATACACTTAAACTACAACACGTGCATTTTGTTTATTTGATATTAAAATATAAACACTTAAAGTAACCACTAATGATCAATTTTTTTTATAGATTTCAAAACTTTTGCTCTCATATGATTTGATCTATTAGGCTTATCGAAATGTGCTTGCTATATTTAGTCTACAAAACTTCTCATGTAACTTTTTAAATAGAAAGTTGCGCATAATATTAAAAATGAAAAAGTAGTTATTATACCTTCACTACGCCATGTAGGGCTCCCATTGAAGAGAGACTAACGGTATTTTTACCAACTGATTTTTGCCTACGCGATACACGTTTTGTCTTCACACACGGTTTCTTGTGAAGATTTCCTCCTATCGACAAATAAAAACATTATATGAATTAATACTTTCTATGATATAATAGATAAATATACCGATGATTGTGACAATAAATCTATTATTTGGTGTTCTATACTCTCGAGTACCATGGTGGTTGTCATGTTTGCCGGTTGTCTACGCTAGTCTCTTGACATGACTTTGTTGATGCTACTGCTAGGTGGTAACGAGTGCCCCCATAGTGATAGTCACGTTTGCCAATCATTTTGTCGCCGAAATATTGGCTGCACAATAGCATATTCGTATGCTACGTAACTTTTTGGTTCCTTTCTTATTTTTTGTCTTCTCCTGTTTCCATCTCTTTTTGCTTTTCTTTTTATGGTTGTTTATTTTTTCGTTCTTCTTTTATGTTTTCATTTTCAAATATTATTCTTAAGTTTGTTTAAATTCTCATAATTTTACCTTTTTATTCTTTATTTTTTACTCTTTTTCCTTTTTATTTTCTATTTTTAAATATTAATAGTTTTTCATTCGAATAAGATAATTGTTTTATTAAATAAATAAGATAAACATTCTTATTTATATTTACTTATGAAAAATATTTAAAAAATCGTTCTAAAATAGTTTCTAATCACTTTGTAAAATTATTTGAAAATAGTTTCCATTCAAATATCTGTTGTGTTCAATTTTTAAAAATAGTTTCCACTTTTTCTGTGCACTTTTCAGAAAACTGTTCAGAACTAGTTTTCATTCAAATACCTATTTCGTTCACTTTTTAAAAATGGTTCAAAAATATTTTTGTTCATAGACTTTTCCTGTTCACTTTTATAATCGTCCAAAAATACTTTTCATCCATAGATTTTTTTCTTTTAACTTTTTAAAATTGTTCTAAATGAAATTTTGTTCACCTACCTTTTCTATTCACTTTTATAATAGTTTAAAAATAGTTTCCGCTTCAACATCATTCTTGTTCACCTTTTAAAATCGTTCAATTAAATATATTCAAATGAGGTAAATGTTTGAATTGAAAATTTCAATTAAAATATATGTTCTTATTTATTAAAATTATTCAGATTTAAAAATTGTTCATACTTTGAAAAATCAGATTTGAAAAATGCATACTTACTTTTTTGAACGCTTTTTTGTTTTCCCATTTTCTCATATTATTTTACTATAAAAGCTTAAAAGAAAAGGAGAGGAGGATTGAACGAGTAGGTGGGCTGGCCCACAAGCTCCTCCCTGGGCAGAGCGAAATGTGCTCCGCCCAGGTCGGAGAGTAGGCGCTCCCGACAATCCCTCAACCCCGATCCACATTTCGTCAGGAACCGTTCATCCGGATTTTGACGAATAAAGAATTGGGGCCATTTCAAAATTTGGCATAGAGCATCTGATTGTTTTAGACATAAGGCACGACGCGCCCTGCTTTAAATTAATAAAGCCCTAGGGGCAGAGCTACACAACATTGAGGGACCAATAAGTTAGGATACTACATACCGGCTTGATACAAACGCCATTAAAATTTAAGACAAGTTTGAAAACACGACACATCCACCTCCCATAAAGCGCAAAGGAACTAGGGGCCTGATGCAACGGGAACGTGGGTGGCGATGTAGATAGCTTTAGTCGATGCAGAGAGGTTTCCATTGCTGCAACAATACGAGAATTTTGTATAGGCAATCAGCTGGTTGCCGCAACGCAACCTGATCGCTTGACGACAGACGCCCTGTTGCCAGAAGAAGATAACGAATTTTGAGCGGCACCTTAGACTTCCAGATATCCCAAACATTCAGGGCGGGGGTCCTGAGCACAACTTCTGATATAGCGAATTAGTTGAGAAATGCCCAGATTTTGCTGGCCCAGCCCTGTATTCGAAAAACGAAATGAAGATGAAGCATTGCCGCGCCATTCGCGGCAACGAAATGAAGATCATCGAGTTACGGGAGCAGCTTGATGAGTTCTGTTCGACAGAGGGCAGATGATCAAGAACACCAAGAGCCAAGAGGAGGAAGACGGACATCCCAAAGAATCTTGCCTATGACGCAACCATCAGCGGCAGCCCTAGCTCAAGCAGCAGCCGCGGTTCGAATTCGGACTCGGGAAGCAGCAGCGATTCAGACTCCGGCGGCAGCAGTGATTCAGATAAGAGCGTCGACAGTCCAGCTCCGGCAGAGCGTGCCACCACGCTTCCGATGGCCGAGCTGCTCGCCCGTGCCAAGGAGTCTCGGGAAAGGCAGGCGAGGTGTAGGGCAAGGGAGAAGGCCCGTCAGGACCTGCTTGAGACGGAAAGGACGGCCATGCCCATCGAGACGATACACCCGGGGTCCTCAAGAGCCTCGGCATCCATCCACGAGTACGGCCTAGGCCCCTACAGCTTGTTCCGGCGACTTGGACTCTGCCTCAAGGTTGACGACGATCAGGAGCGGCAGCATCGTTATCTTCAGAGCTTCGAAGAAGACTTGGAGGAAGGGGAGATTCTTGACGACGACTACGGCGTAGAGGAGCAGCAGCATCGTCATCGTCAGAGCTTCCAAGACGAATTAGAGGAAGGAGAGATTCGATGGTAGAGTTAGATGCTGGCACTAATGTATTCCTCATGCCTCAAATAGGAGGCTTGTAAACTCTGCACCATGCATGTATGTGTAACGTGATCGAATGTATGAAATATGATTTGATTAATCATCTCTATTTCTGCAAAAGAGTAGTTAAGAAAACGGAAAAGCTTTTTTAACATGATCTAGTTATAAGAGATGAGCATGTACATAAACTTTATTATCCTATGTTATTGCGTGGTTTTAATTTTTTTGTCAATGCATGTACCTAAACTTTATGTCACTACATGAATCTAAAAAATAAATTATGTTAATCTATAAATTAATGATAATGCATTGATATTTAAAGATGTATTGATCATTTATGCATGGATCGTAAATCATTTCGGACGTATGAAATAAGAGGAGGACATCCTCTTAGTTGTGGAGTTGCATTTTCCTACAATCAATGCTCATATTAGACCAAGTTCATGCCTCAATCTGCAATGAGTGGGTAGAGGTAAAGCTATATTGTGCCGAGGGCTGGGACCACCTCGACACGTTCATGGCGCGGTGGTGGGCGCATTTCATTGTGTAGAGAGCCTGAGCAGTTAAGGAGTGGTGGATGGGCTTGATGATCGGATGAACAAGTTTGACGTAATATGATTCTTGTTGGTTCTTTTCTTTTGTACATTCCCGAGGGCACCTCAGGGCAGTCGATCCGAGTCTACATGTCATTCGGATGTGTGCAGAGGACTGTATGTCCTTCTCCAATGTGCTTGTGTGAGTCAAATCAATCAAGAACGGAAGGTTAAGGATGTCATCAGAAGCATGCAATGTATCTCTATTTTTGTATCTGGTAATTCATGTTTCAGTGTGATACAGGACTAGAGGGAGGCTGCACTGCCAAGAATTATGTCCACTATTTGGCATTTTGGCTTGTAATGCCTCAAGTTACAGCTCCAGCTCAATCCTTCAGGTTAATTGCCAAACAACAACAATACGCAGTTTAATGTCAGACAAGTGTGAAAGAAACAGTGTTTACTTGTTTTGCACCCTCACTTCATTCCTGCTTTCAAACATTCTTTTCCTTCTTCTGTGAGAACCTTTATACACAATTACTAAGGTAGTAATGGTCTATTTTAGCCTCAACACATTTCGACAGTGTTCTCTCAGATAAGGTATTATGCAACAATGGTGCCTAGTAGTCAAACAAGGTACAATACAACAACACTGCCCAACTCTGGGATGTTTGGTTTGAGAGCACTACCTTAGCCATCATAGGTCGCTCCATGGCGAAAACCTCGTCAATTTGGTACAGTGGCCTCATTTCGAACTAGCTTAGTGGTAAAGTAGGACGAGGTCCTGACAGAGCAACCCACGCTATCCCCTCAAACCAAACAAGGGAACTAGGTGTCAAATGGCTCATTCATCGTCCAGCACCTCAAACCAAATACCTCACATAAAGTGTCAAAACATGAGTTACATTTGGGAGGCTAGATACATGTATCTATAGAGAGAACTTGCTGACGATAATCTGGTCTGCATCAGATTATGTGCTTTCGAAGCCAAATATTCGGAAAACGCCTGCAAAATTAAAATTAAGTGAAACATTAGTGTCGTTCCAATTCTATGTCATTTCCTCTCTTTTTTCATATGATTAATTACAAAGTTACACCGTTAGGCAGTGAAACAAATGGATCTGAAGGTAATAATGTTTCTTTCTGATATTCCAGAGTTAATGAAATTGGCGGAGAGAAAACTTGCTCCATGGTGTCTGAAACATCGAAATACCCACGGATAAGATTGCAAACGTCCTCGACTGCACTATAACATCCAAAACAGTTCTTTTTTCGGGGGGAGAAAAGGTGTTTGTGATGTTATAATGCAGTTGAGGACTTTACTCTTCGTGTCTACTCATGCACTTGGATGAGTGATAGCAGCAGCAGGAAACAAGAGGCAAAAGGAACAGAGGGAAGAATGTCCGTTGAAATGAGTGGACTGCACCAGTCATACCGTCATCAGCCTGGTACTTATTCTTGTCGTCTCCTGCATAGGCCAGGAGGTTGTATTTAGGGTTCCATTCAACACTATTCATAGCTGCCTTACATGGAATCTGATGAATTGATCGCCCAGTCTGAATATTGGCCTGGTGAAGAAAACAAATGTAAATTCTTCAGAACAATTAGCCTCGAATCATAAAGAAACAGCACTATGTTTGTGATCACTTACAATGTCAATGAAAGGATCTTCACTGGCACATGCAAGAAATTCTCCGGTGTGGTTGAAGCTCACTGTTCTTACAGGCCACCTGAATAAAAGAAGGGAAATTGGTACACACATTTCTAAGCATCCCAAATTACTGACAGGAGGGTTTACTTCAGTCAAACTCAGATTAACCTTTGAATATGTTTTTTTTTCCAGCTACTAGCTAACCCTGAATTAGTTCAAGCATTATACTGTCAAATATATTTGGATGGAAAAGTCCTTGGTATGAGATTGGTCAAGCCCATACTCACCTGCTTGACAATTAACATTATGAGCTCTTTGTACTCCTATTGTTCTATATAAAATTTAACGATAAATTAAAATAGTTAAGCAAAGTAACTGAAAAGATTAAGAACTTCCTAAATGTCTACATTGCCTTCGCCAGCCAGGCCTTGGTGGGGAAGTAATGGGAAACAATACAGATATGCCAAATGACTAAATTCAATGTGAATATCACGCCCTTTGAGCTCTCAACTATGTGGTGTCGCGTCGAGGGAAACTTTTAGGTCCTAACTTTAAAACACATGATGCAACTGAATAATAATGGTAATTGACAACTGAAGTTGACTCAAACAAAAGCATTTGAAGTTATTTCTATGATAGCAACCTACAAAAGTTACATATATTGTAGATAAAAAACTTACTCCAGCTTTGTGAAGGTTTTAATGCATAGCAACTCTTTGACATTCCAAAGACTGACAAGTGAATCTGCACTTCCAACAGCAAAATACCTGCATCAAAACACTGTAAGTACCATCATCAAAACAATTATACTCTCGTTGGATGCTGATAGGAAAAAGAAACCACAAAATTGCCAGAGATAACTGTGTACACGACATTAACATAACACACTAATATTCCTTAAAAAACGAGCACATTAATACAATTTGTACTTGTGGAGTAGAACTCACTGCTTTTGATTAGTTTATCAACAGCTCACAGTTTACAAACAGATCAAACTAAAGAAAGATTGTTGTTCTTGGTATACTCGTAGAGATAAAAAATTGAATAGTTCGGCAAATTTTACTTTTCTGCATAAACAGAAACGTAAAATTTCAAAAATCTGCAAAAAATTCTGTGTAGAAAATGTTGTATTCTAGCAACATGCAAAATCTCAAATTAAAATATTTAATGTTTTGGGTTACACAAAAATAACAAATATGACAGATTTGAAGAGTTGAAATTTTGCACTATTCACTATTTCAAATGTCAGACTTTGTCATTTTTGTGCAGGCCAAAATACAAGATATCTCTAGTTGAGATTTTAAGAAAATTTTGAAAGTTAAAAATATGATTTTCGAATTTTGCAAAATAAAGGGCTCCATGTAGCTTGGCATCCATTTGTCCACTCTCACATATTCCCGATAAATAAAGGCCTGGAAATTCCTCTTCATAAGTCATCAAGCCCGAGTCTTCTTCTGATTTTCTAGTAAATCTAGCAAATACTCTGTATTTTCTAATTAAACATAAGCATGCAATAACAGCAAAAGAAAAGAATCAACTCACCTATCAAGGGGATCCATTGCGATGCAATAGCATCCTGCGGTATGAGCATTTAATTTGCAGACAACATCAAAGGAAGGATAGTTCACCACCTCAACAAATCCTACAAAGAACAAAGCCATGTGGCAACATTAGCATCAACTTGTGTGATGTTTGCACCTGAAGTCTGACAGCATCGAGACTCCTTGTTACACTTTCAGAACCGATGAGCTTCAAGATTCATAATTAAGAGGACAATGCATCTTATTATCTTACCAAGCCCAGTAGTGATGAAGAACATATCTCCAGTTTTATTCCATGCAATCTCATTAATCTGAGGAACATATCAAGAATTTACTTCAGACATATAACAAGAACATATGCACTACAGGTGAAGGCAAATAAGAACTGCGTGAAATTGAAAACATTAAGTTCAGGACGGTGTGAACGTTAGCTATACAGTAAATACATTATGTAGATTCAACTGTTCAGTATCATACATCAGTGTGCATTCAGAATACAACAGCTACCCTTACTGTTTTCCTCTAAAAACATCTGTGCACAGTTTTTTGGTCTAACACAAGGCATGTGTCACTATATTTCTTATCACATGCATATGCAGGTTCATCCAAAACATAACTGGATTCAGAATGTTAAAAAACACTATAAAATATTTCCAGTGTCCAAACTTCATTTGGACAGTACCTCGTAAGGGAACTTTTGTTTGTGAATGGGTCTTAGCTTCCGAACATCCACGATGGTCAGCTCATCCTCCTACAGATCATTAGCAGCAGCTGTTATTGTAGTTGAACAATTTAATAAAACTAGTAATTCGTATAAAGTAAATGCATATGTATTTTTAGGAAACATGCTAACATGTTGCATGATCCAGAAAGAGTTTTATGTCAATAACTATACAAAATTTATGCATCGCTTGTCATACTGAAGAAACTTAGCAAAAAAATGCTACGACTTCCATCTAATTAACTAACCAGATGTGCACATGTCCATATACGTGTTACAGGACACATTGCAGTATTTTCTATAAACACACATATAACAATATGACCAAATATTCCAATGCATGGTATGATTTGATCTGTAGCATGGTAGTTAGATCAATAGAAGATCCAGATCACAGCAAACTTACACAGGGTATAAACTTAAAAAAACAGCAGTATAACAAAGCTAAACAGATACCAGGGTTGTGTGAGTTGTGTCATGGCATAATGATGTGTATCACAAACATATCAGCATTTTAATTTTCCGTTTGAAAAAAAGGCAATAAACTGATGCACAATCAATATACGTATCAGAAGAACAACCATAGGAGATAGGACATGCAGAAACACAAGCTTCATGAAGGCAATGTCGAACATGATAAATGAATTTCCATTACATTAAATAAATAAATATGCTAGAAAAACAGCTAAGCACCAAAATGCATGTAAGTCGGATTATTGCATACTTCAGTTTATATGAAGCTACAGAAATATACAAACCAATGTACCGATGCTCTATTATTGCAAACCTTATTTCCAACAGCTATGTGAGTTCCATCATGTTTGTATGTGATGTTGATGTTTTCTCCACTAAGTTCAACAACTTGGCATTTTCCACCTGAACAGGAAAACATAAACTACTTAAAGGATAGGTAAATATAACCAGATGAAGAGGTAAACTGCCACGTCACTTAAAGACAAGCAGGATAGGTAAGAAGAGACCGACAAAACAAAATGAATCATCCTAGGCAGAATATTGAGCACAACAAAATTAACTTTCACGTCAAATTCTGAAATTCTTACATAAGAACTCTCGTTGATAACACCGAAATTCATAATAAAGGTAAAAAATAATTTGTCAATTTCACAAGGGAAAACTAAAATGCATTAACAATGAAGAACTAAACTGGGAGTTTTAGCACCTTGACCATCAAACATGAAGTGTATTACTTACTTCGCGCATCCCAAAGACGAATTGACTTGTCAGCAGCTGCAGTAGCAACTGTCTCAGGATGCTTTGGATCCCAGCATAATTGATCCACACTATCTGTATGGCCTTTCAGCTCAATGTCTTTAACCTTGGACTGTGTATGATAAAATGCATTGTCAGCATCTTTTGCAGTTTGGAAGTCCCAATGGAACAAAATCTAATCTAAGATGAATCCTCTCCTTCGCAACAGTTAAATGGTTATTCTTAAACAGGTAAATTTATTTGTTGTGGCTAACATTTATTAATAAATGCATAACTTGTGCTCACGTCCAAAAGGGAATTCACTACTCATGTTAGCAAACTATAGCCACGGTATTCTGCGAAGGGAATAAAAAATGCATTTGAATACAAAAGGTAACTAAGGAACCAAAGAGAAATAAAGGAAGTCCTTAAACATGTTTTTTTGCAGGTAAGTCCTTAAACATGTTAAGCTGGGGAAAGTAAATTTGGCAACTTGTTGCCACTACACAGCATATTCCTCTCTCTCTCTTTTTCCTTTCCCAAGTTTCGAAAAATATGAAACAATTCATGGATGTAAGTCATGATATACTATGTGCACTTGCAAAATCTCATCCAAATATAGAACCATTTGTGACCTAGATAAAAAAATAAAAAATATAAATGGATAGTGAATGAATTATACAGCCAGATTGTCTTTTTTGTACAGGTTACAGGAAGTCATATTTGCAGATGAATTTTGGCACATGCACATGACGTAGAATAAACTACATCCATGAACTATAAATCAGCAGGTGGTTTTTGAATAATTGAGCATACTCTTATTAACGCTGTCCTATTGTGCACAGTTCCACAGCAGGGATACACAAAGTGAATGCGTGCTAAGCTTCTGCAAGCAGATAGTGTGGTGGGTTACAGTTAGCCAGTTACACTCACCCCTCTTTGGTATATAGCACTAGCCACCGAGGACCAACATGAGCATGCCAATAGAAAATGTGCATGCTATCATACATTGTTGCCACTAAGACCATAACTTCATACTTACATGATATTAAATGAGAGATATTCCCAGTTGTATATATTCTTTACATAAGAAGGTATAAACACTGAATGCATGACAACAAAAGAGGGATATCTAATTCCATAACAAGCAAGGTTCTTCTTGTAGAAATTATACAACAAGGGGAGAAAGTTACATGGCCATGGGGATCAATGCTCCAGACACGGGCAGTATGATCAATAGAGCCTGAAGCGAGTTTTGTGCCTATGCAGTTCCACGCTACAGAGTGCACCTAAATACAGAAGACCACGATCATGTAAAAATTCTGCATTCATAAGAAATACCAAATAAAGGAAGAACAAAGAGCAACAAAACTGCAAAAGCAACTGAACCTTATGCGTAAGTAACTAGGTATCATACTAGAAGGTCCTCGCAAAAGAAATACTGGTATAATACTAGAATGAAGGAGTTTTTCTATCAAAACAAACAACAGAGAGCATCCAAGAGATCCTCACAGTACAATAAAATGAAAATGCTTGACATAACTAAATAAGCTCCTGACTCTGAATTGATTCTTTTCGTCAATGTGGTAACACCAATTTTCTTCATTAATCGAAAAGAACCACTCGACAAAGGAAAGGGTGGGATAATAATCCTTTACTAAAAGGTTAGGATCAGGATGCTCTTTCTCTAACAAAAAAGAAAACCATTTCAGGATGCCCTAGCAATTAGGTCGAATCAAAGTCCTCCCCTCAAGTTCGCTCCTGTCCAAAAACAAACCGGACGACCCAAATATTGGAACTTTCATATCCAATCCTCTTTTTCGCTTGTGATGATGCAGCATTGGAAAAACTTCGCCCCCGGATTTTGGGCTTCAAGGGGAGAGGGGGAAATTCCCGTGCCCCGATACACGAGGATGGGGGGCATGGAGAGGTACCTTCTTCTTGTGGCTGTAGTACTCCCTGGAAACCAGGTTCTTGAACTTCGACCCCGGCGCTGAGCTGCCGGCGGCGGCGGCGGCGCCGCCGCCCTTCTTGTCGTCTTCTCTCCCCTCCATTATTCTCTCACTAGACGCAGCCGCTCGGACAGTGAAATTTGCACGAGCTTGGTGGACTCGATTTGGGCCCCTATGAGCTTGACATACAAAGCGTTAAACGGGCCGGCTGGCGAGCACGGGCCTAGGTGGCCAGCTTTGGTTCTAGCCAGAGGCAAGCGTAAATACCCGGCCCAGCAACTTGTTTTTTTTTTAATTTAAAACATAGATATATTAGGTCAGCAAGCCGCCTTATTAAAAACCTTCCAGTCCCCTTAGATACCATGATAAGGAAAAGAGTGCGTAAGAAACTTGCCGCCTCGAGTTCAGATCATAGTTACATCATCAAGCAGGGTTTGGAGAATAAAACTAGGGGGTTCATCGACCCAATTACAAGAAGTAGACGAGGTAAAACAGTTCCTAGCTATCTCATGGGCCACCTTATTAGCTTCTTTTCGACAGTGTAAAAATTTGACCCTCCCAATGTGCCCTGCGTGAGTCAAGATGTCTGCATAAATTACTGTAGCGTCATTCCAAATACGGTCGGTACCCGAACAAAGATTAACCACTTCTAGGGAGTCCGATTCCGCCTCCACGTCTGGAAAAGCCTAGGGAATTAGCCATCCTAAGGCCATGCTGCATTGCCAAAGCCTCCGCTGCAGTTGCAGACGGCACATGCGATATAAACGTCGCTTCAGCAGCCAAAAAACTCCCATGCTTATCTCTTATTATTGCTCCAACAGCACCGGTTTTACTAGCTGAATCAAATGCAGCATCAACATTTAACTTGACAGAATTCGAGAGAGGTTTAGCCCACTTTACCTTCAGGTCGGGAGTAGCCAAAATTCGTTTGGACGAATTAGCCGTAATAGCTTTTATGGAATTTAGGCATTGTTGCTCCTACGGTATTTGTTCACCATGCGTTTGTCTTCGTCTCAGCCACCAAATATACCAAGATGCCACGGCAACAACATCATGAATATTAATAGAATCATAACCTGGGAGTTTAGAAACCTGGGATTTAAATATCAACTCCAAAATCTGAGATCCTGATCTGTCCTCTAGTTAGTGTGTTTGCACTAGCATATCCAGTCCGAGCCCACTCCAAATACTAGCTGCCCTTGGACACGAAAAGAGCATGTGCCTCACATCTTCAGGGGCACTATTACAGATTGGACAAATATCATCTGTACCAATATGCCGGTTAAACAGAATCGATTTTAGCGGGAGGACACCATGCATGACCCTCCAACAGAAAATTTTAACCTTCGCTGGCGTGTTCAATTTCCACATAATCTTCCAAAGCGGGTTATTGAGGGATGTACCAGAGATTAAAGAACGGCATGTAACACCGTTGAATTGATGCTTCCACTCAACATGATATGCAGACCGAACAGTGAAGACACCAGAACTTGTCGGGTGCCAAGCAATAAAATCATCAAAAGCATTGTTACTTACTGGGATTTGAAGAATTCTCTCAACATCAATGGGGTTGAAAATTGAACTGATTAACTCGGCATCCCACAGCCCAGAAGTTGGGTCAATAAGGTCAGACACTTTTCTTAGTATACAATTTCCCCGCGGTGTCATAATCTTTCGATCCAGGCTAGAAGGCAACCACGGATCTTTCCAAATCTCAATTGACTCTCCATTGCCAACACGCCAGATATAACCTCTTTTAAAAGTCTGAATACCCGCAACCAAGCTTTGCCAAGTAAAGGAAGATCCGGCTTTCGGTCCAGCCTTTAGTATATCACCATCCGGGTAATATTTTGCCCGAAGAATCTGAGCACAAAGAGAGTTAGGCTTGTCAATTAGCCTCCAAACTTGTTTGGCCAGCATAGCGAGATTAAAGGAGTGTAGGTCCCTAAACCCCATCCCTCCTTCATTCTTTGGGAAACATAGCTTCCACCAAGAATACTAGTGCATCTTTTTGAAGGAGATATGCCCTAGAGGCAAATAAATAAGTAGTATTTATCGCATTATCTCATAAGTTTATAATAGGTTTTTGTATTGTGCTATAACTGTATTAATCGGAATTATTAATACACGTGTGATACATAGACAACCAGAGTCCCTAGTGAGCCTCTATATAAACTAGTCCATTGGGCAACAGTTGATCGAGATTCCCGATCAAGGACAATGACGTCGGTTGACAATGGGGTCATCTTATTAGTAGAATAAGGTGATGGACATACGCAAAGTATTGCAACAAGATCGTATTACGATGTTTGTCATTTGCAATAGATAAGTAATATGATAGCTTATTCCTTAGACCGTGAGACCGTGCTTATTGCTACTTCGTAGGGGTACTTTGAGAGCATCAAACGTTGTGTCTTATATAGCATGACAATAACGGTGTCCATCTTGGGTATCCCGAAAGAGTATGTTGAGACGTAAGGATCAAGAGCGGGATTTGTTCATTCTTGTAATGGAAAGATACTCTGGGCCCACTCGGTGAGATTGCATCTATATAGCTGCGCAGCTTATGACTAGGTCATGGAGATGTAATATCACAGACGAGTTAATAACCTATGTCGGCAACGAGATGCAACAGGACATTGGATGTCTACGATCACATCTCGGACAAGGTAGTATCGCAGAGACAAAGGTAATGAATATCATGTTTATGGTTCAACGACGATATTCGTAGAATGCACAGGGACCGTCATATGCATCCAGGTATCCCTGGCGGTCATTGACGAGCGAAGGGTCTCGGCCATGTCTGGAGTGTTCTCGAACCGTAGCGTAACAAGCTTAAGGTCTTAACGACACCTGGAGAAGGTTCTGGGATATTATTGGATTTTATTGGAGAGAGAGAAATGATCCGGAAAGAGTTCCGGTGGTCCGGAAGGAGTTCCGGGAAGGTCTGGAATGGTTCCGGGAGTGTCCGAAAGATGTTCGGGTGGTTCGAAAAATGTTTCGGAGTCACGGGATATTAAATAGTATTTAAATATATTAATTATGAATTAATTATATTTTATATTAATTTAATTTTAATTAAAAAGGAAAAAAAGGGGCATCCCACCTAAATGGGCCTAGAAAGGCCAATGGGGGGGGGGGGGGGGACCGTACCAAACAAGGAGTGGGGGGGGGCCAGTCCGAACCGGCCAAGGGTTGGCCGGCCGAACCCCCCTCCTCCTCCCTTTAGTCCCACATGGGGGAGGCAAGGTGTTTGCACACCCCCTCCCCCCTTTATATAGCAAGGCATATTAATTGGATTAATAACAGAAAAATACAATTAATTTTGTAGCAGGCCGGCCGAGCTGTTTCTCCGCCCGTTTTGCATCCTCTCTCCACCAAAGCTATACCGCCGGGCGCCGTTGCCCTGCGGGATTCCAGAAAAGTTCTACCCCTGCGATCTCAGCTGGATCTGAGTGACCGGGGGTTGTTGTTAAGCTCCGTATGCTTGCGATTGCTCGGAGGCGCCACATTTGAGGAGTCTGGGCGACGTCGTCTCGCCCACCCAGCAGCCCTGCCGCTGCCCTGCCGCCGGCGCCAACCCCCCTCAGCCGCCGGCGCCACGCCACCTTCCGCCCGACGCCCGTCGACACAGGTCATCGTTGACACCGCCGCGTCATCATCTACTTCGTCGCGCCAAGTTCTCCGCGACCTTGAGGTCGGCTACGTACGACTTCATCGGCAACGCTTGTGCGGGAGCGTAATCCCCGCTATCGGTCTACATGGAGGTAATGTGACCCGTTCCGCCACCGTTATCACATGTACTAGATAGATAGATCCTGGCTAGTTAGGGCGTTCTTACGCTAGAAAAATTATTGTTTTCTGCACCGGAACCCCTTCAGTGGTATCAGAGCCGATCTATGCATAGTACTGCTGGTACGGTTAGAACTCATGTTGAATGAGGACGTCTTTCTTATATTTGCTACCCTCTAGCGTGCACTTGCGATGCCTTCGGTATTGAGTTGATGAAGCGGCCCGGACCGACTTTACGCGTACGCTTACGCGAGACTGGTTCCACTACTGACATACGGCTTGCACCGTATCTGTGGCTGGCGGATGTCTGTTTCTCTCTCTTTAGTCGGCAAAGCATTTTCAATGGAGGGCCCGAAAGGGATGCTTAAACATGCAATTATACGATCGACGTTGTGGTACAAAGTTCGTAGGTAGGGAAACGGTTCTCTTACGAATAAGCCTATATGCCACGTAAAACTTGCAAAACTAAATAAAGGTAGAGGCGTCTAACTTTGTTTTGCAGAGGCGTTATTTTATGTGACATGGTTACGGTAAGTTTGATATTACTCGTACTGTCGGAGTCAATGGAGGGCACCGTAGACTCGGAACCATGCCAGGGCGCCCGGGGGCCAGGCACATGGCGCCATGGAGGTCCAGGCGCATCGACCATGTCACATCGCACTTCATTACTTTATGTTGATATTGTGTTGTTGTGTGTGCATCCTGTTGATTGCTTATATGTTAGATATACAACGGTAGCATCTTAAATAGGATGATCCCTAACAAATACCAAAAGTGTGTTCTCCCTCGTTGAGCACCACCAAGAAAGTTCTACGTTACGAGGCAGGCCGTGACGATCGGGTGTCAGACATATCGTCGTTCGCATACAGTGGGTGTAAGCCATGTTGCACGCGCAGGGTCTTCGAGGTTTGATTGGCGAGCCTAGCATATGCAGATATGGCCTCGGAACACGGGAAGATCGAAAGATCGAGCATGAGTCACAGAGTTGTTGTGATCGACATTTTATGTCCACCTTTGAAGCTGTACCGCCGGCCGTGATGATCAGGGGTGGTATAGTGGATGGGGGTCGTGTAATCGCTATTATTATTTTAGGGATAATAATTTTAGTGGAGTATGTTTGATAATATGATTAAAAACTAAAACTCACATATGTTATAAACTTTACCTTACCTCTTCTGCGATCATATCTGTAGACGGAACTATACTTCGGTCACTTCCTTAAGAGTCCGGATTCTACCTTAGAAGCCGACGGGTCCAACTTCATCAGATGGTACAATGGTTTTAGAAACATTCTCCAACACAACAACATCCTATATGTCCTCGATGAAGCATTAGGAGAAAGACCAGATGATTCTGCTAGCGAGGAGGAGGAAGATGAATTCCGTAGGCGTCGAGACATATTCATAGAAGTGGAGATCACCATGACCGTATGCCTAGCACCTGAGTTGAAAGAGTTGTTTCGACACAAGGAGCCATATGTCATGATTGATGCGATCAAAACGCACTTCAAAGATGAATTGAGGCGTGAGCAATTCAGGCAGCTTAGAAAGTTCCAGACCATTCATATGGAGGAGCATACCTGTCTGAAGACTCATTTGAAGAGATTGTATGACATCTACTTCAATCTGACAAATGTCTACGATTACTGGATGGCGGATTCATGTGCCATTCAGACTGTGCTGATATCTCTGCCTCCAAGCTATGAGAAGCATGTGCGCGAATATGTTTTGAAGGCAGACAATATGAACTTCTACAAGTTCGTGTCCAAGTTCAAATCATTGGAAGTTGATTCCATCGAAGGAGAAATCTTCGACGCTACAGGTATATATTTGATATACAGAATTGTGAGTGTATTCACCTCTTGATATGTGATAAAGTATCTGATACTTGTTCTGTTTATGAAACAGGTCCTGATTATTACTTATCTGTGGCGAATAATGATGTGACCTGGCACTGAAGATGGCAATCAAGGAAGTTGATGACCAGTGGTGTTCACGTTCTCAAGTTATCATAGTTATCATTAATAGTTTTTGATAAGACCTTTTTTGTAATAGTGAGAAAGTGGGTTTAGTGTCTTGATTGTTACAAGACAAAGTTATTCATATATGTAATAAGACAAGTTCAGTTGTTTTATGTTATGGAACAAGCCAGTTGTTTTATATTATGAATAAAGTTTTCACATCTCAATTACATTACTTGTATGATAACGTGATTTACATTCATAAAAGCGGGAATGATAAAATTATGTGTCCAAGGATAAAAGATTTTGTTACTAGAACAAACACCATCGAATTTAATCATAAAGGCAATGTAAGAAGTAATAGATACTTTGATCTATTTAAAAGTTGCATGTGCCGAATTGATTTAAAATTAGTATTGAAGTGTCAATACGAAAGGAAATTAATTAAGAGTCATATCGGATGATTATTAAATTAATTATATTGTGAAATTTACTTGATCCGAATTCTTCTATGATTATTAGTAAATAAGTGTATTTGCATAATAAATCATGAGTCTGAAATTAATTTGATAAAAGATCAAATGGGGTTTTTCAGAAGAAAGATTGGTGAATATTGTATTCGCAACATTTGATCACAGGACAATATTTTTGAATTATGGTTTCAACACAAAAGACTTGTGGAAATTCATTTCACAAAATTATAATATCAGATATAGTGATATGTGAAATATTATAATCATACTCTATTTTAGATAAAGTGTGGTATTTCAGAATCTGTCTTAGAATCTCTTAATACGTTCGAAACATTATAATCGATGTCCACTTTAGAAAATAGATGTTTTTCAACAGTGTTTCGTGTGATTGACAATAGTGTCATTGTATAGATGATTATACGATAATTCAAAATATACACGAATAGTTCGTTGTAAATCACTCACATTAGTTGAGTGTATATTCCAGAATCCAACAGAAACAAAACTTGTATTGTTGTCTGTATAATTCCGAGAAAATGTGATTTTCGAATTATGGTTTATGGAATGGAATTAGAAGCTTGAAATAAGGTATCAGACCTATATTCATAAAAGTAGAATATTGGAATTTGTTCCAAAAGGTATATGTCTACAAATGAAAATTTAATGATAAGAGTGAAGGAGACTTGAAAATTGTTTTCTGCTTGGAATCCTCTTCGATAAGATAATAGTATTTTCATGAAAGAAGCTTCCAAATAAGGTGTTATTATATATTAATATTTGCTGTCAGGTCACAGTTTAATATTGAATATTTCGGATCTTGTTGACAGATCAAGATGCACTTTATGAATACAAAGAAAGTTGAGAAAATATCAGAATACGAACAAAGTCTGTTGAGCCTGAAAATCCAAGTTACATTTAAAAGGGATTAAAACAGTAAATGTTACTATAATTCTTTTTGAGGAATAAGATTTCTTAATCGTCATATAAAGTGTTATATGAGAAATGTAACTATAAGAAAGACGTGAAAGTATATTTTGTTAAGAAATGTATCTTGGACAAAATCAAATTTGTTGACTACATATGTAGACATGCTTGAAGTCTGTGGAATTTGTATTAATAGAATACTGCAGTTCGTGTTAAGTTCGAATTGATGAGAGATCAATGATTTTGGTTTGACCAAAATGTCGAAATAAATTATGAATTTAAGTGGGAGTCAAAGTTAGTTTACTCGGGTAAAATATGTAAAGGACATATTTTTGAGTGGGAATTTAGACCCTCATATGTGTAGATGACATATTTTGAGTGGGAGCTCGTGTCCTCAAATATGTGGAGACATAATTTGAGTGGGAGCCGAATTCATCTTGTGTAAATGACACATTGTGGATTGTATCAGTAGAATTAATGAGAAAGATGAAGTTGTGAAAATATTTAAAAGTTAGTGTCTATTTGGAATAGAACGGGAATTTTAAATAGTTAGTCGAGTTGTTTTGGATTACATCTGAGGAGTCAGAATAGATTAAAACCAAAGGATTGTCCTTGGAAATCCAATTAATCATTAAGAGTAATGATACGCGGTAATAGTGGTTGTATGACATGTTGGTCTATTATGTGATATTAGACATTATACAGAAACCATATTATATGGTCGATAAAATATGACCCATGTTCTTAGAAGAAGAACAATTATGAAAGTAAATTTAGAATTTACTGGAAGTAGAAGTGTATTAGTTATTAGATTGACATTGGAGTGTCAAGTCTTCTGCATAGGTGCGGAAGTATATAGATATCGCGAGATTGTAATATTTACAAGGAGTTCTCTATGACTGATTGTGTTTGCAAGGCAATTATCTGGTTAACAGAATCAGAGTAAGCGCTGGGAAACAGAAGTCTCACTTAGTTACGGTATTTGTATATATGTTATTAGATAACATGATGATATCAAACAGGTTGATATCAATGGATCGCAAAAGAACGCACAATTATGTATTGTACAGATTGTCAGAGTAACACTCTTCCACAAGCAAGCATTATCATATAACGCTTATTTGATAAGGGGTTTTTGATGAAGTAAAATGCAACTAGTTTATTTGTACTCTAGTGCAAGTGGGAGACTGAAGGAGATATGCCCTAGAGGCAAATAAATAAGTAGTATTTATCGCATTATCTCATAAGTTTATAATAGGTTTTTGTATTGTGCTATAACTGTATTAATCGGAATTATTAATACACGTGTGATACATAGACAACCAGAGTCCCTAGTGAGCCTCTATATAAACTAGTCCATTGGGCAACAGTTGATCGAGATTCCCGATCAAGGACAATGACGTCGGTTGACAATGGGGTCATCTTATTAGTAGAATAAGGTGAAGGGGATCGCATGCAGAAAACAAAAAATTTCCTACCAACGATATCCTTAAAACAGCCAGGATCTATACTATGCAGATATAGAAGTACGGCGGATATCGGAATACATACCCTTGTAGACCGAAAAGCGGGGATTACGCTCCCGCACAAGCGTTGACGACGAAGACGACGTAGCCGACCTCTAGGTCGCGAAGAACTCGGCGCGACGAAGACGATGAAGATGACCTCGAGGTCGGGTGGAGGAAGTAGGCCTCCGAGTACCGCTAGCGCAGCACCTCGCAGGGTGTTACACACATACGGTGGAGACGACGGCCTCCGAAGCTCCAGTCCAGGACGAGCAGCGGAAGACTTGGACCGGAACACCAGCAGCGCGGCAGCGGGCTATGGTGGAGAGATCCCCTCATCCTCCTCGGCGCAACTCCGACAAAGGGAATCACGTTATCGAGAGAGAATTCGGGAATTAATTGGATGAATTAAAAGGCCAGGGGTGCCCCTTCTTATATAGGCTCCCGGGGGGAGCCAACCTTGCCAGCCAGGCAATGTGGGACTATCCCACATGCCTGGTTCGGCCAAGGCTGATGCGCCGGCCCACCTAGGCCGGCCAAGCCCCCCACCGAATTCCCTTGAGGGTTTTTCCCCCCCCCATGGGCCTTCTTTCCACCAGAAGGCCCATTTAGGAAAATCAGCCTAAATAAATTCGAAAATAAATATATAAAATCATATTTAGACATTAATTACACTAATTAATATCAAACATATTATATATAATTTATTCTAGCTCCGAAAACTATTTCGTCGCTGCCCGATCTCCATCGGATCTCTCCCGGGACGTTCCCGGTGATCTCTTTCCTTTCCGGTTGTCTTGTCGAAACCCCTTAAGTGTGTTACCCTAGCGGTTCGATATAATAACAGACATGATCGAGACTCCTCTCCGATCAATGATTAACTCGTAGGCCTGGACCCCATGAATTAACCCCTGTGATATAACGAATGACTTTCATCTATCAAACCTGGACGTCTAGTCTTAAACCTTTTGTCATAGCGATACTTAGTGTGTCCGAGCATCGTTCATAGATATCTCCATACCTAGCATGATCTCGTTACCGACAACACTATCTTCTACTCGTCTATGATATTATGTCAGCTGGTGACCTAGTCACATGTTTGCAAACTCATTTGACATAATCTCACCGAGTGGGCCCTAGAGTATCTATCCGGCTATACGGACTGACAAATCCCGCTCTTGACCCCTCGTCTCAACTACCCCTTTCCGATACCCAAAAGTATCACCGTTATTGTCACACTATATAAGATATGACGTTTGGTGCGATCAAAGTATCTTCCAGGAATAACAATAAGAGTTGGTCTCACGGTCAAAGGCGTAATGACTACGTCCTATAAATTATGGGTAAGTCCATCACATCGTTCCACCTAACGATATGACTCCATTGCCGACAGACGCCATGTCTCATGATCGGGAAACCTCGATCATCAATCGCGCAATGAAACTAGTCTTAGCAGAGGCAACTAGGGACCTGGTTGTTTATCTACCACACGTGTATTAATGTTTCCGCTTAATACAGTTATAGCATGGTATAAAACATATAATGAACAATTGGAATATAACCAATAAACTATCTTTATTAAGTGCCTCTAGGGCATATTCCCTTCAGTCTCCCACTTGCACTAGAGTAACACTTAATCTAGTTTACAACTTGGTAAAAGCTCAACACCCATAGCATCTTGGTGCATGCTTGTCTCGTGGAAGAGGAATACAGTCAACAGATCTCACACATTGAGACCTATATGTGCTTTGCAACACTTCTATGTCATCTAGATTGACATCATCCCGTATCTTACGATGACGGTGAAATATATCCTAGTGGATGGAGTGAGACTCGAACATTCGCGTAGCATGGGTCTTAAAAGTCTAAGAGATCTATTAAGGGGACCACATACGCTCGGAAAACTGCTCAGTCCAATCACACTTGCTACTTCTGAAGTTGGCATATATTTCTATACCTATGTAGATTATGCAACAGTGCATTCATATGCGACATCGCAAACTAACCATGTCTTTCTTCAAAATAAAGGACATCTCCTATATGAGATTTCTAGTTGTATGGGCCAGTGTAATAACTTGCATCATCGTAACCTCTTTACGGCAAGTTGTCTTTCCACTCTTACCCTTTACTAGAAAACATATCTTCAGTTCTCATAGACACTGAAAAATATACTTAACGTTTGTTCATTGATCCACACAAGGATCACTCTAGAACCCGTTCTTCAACCAAGAACTTGGGTCACACTAAGTCGAGCTTTCAATCTGATAGCATCTATGTCTGATACATAGAGAATGTCGAACATCATTTGCTATCACTGAAAATGCCAAGATAAACTTAATATTTCACCTAGTCATACAAGCAAGAACAATCTTCTTCGCTTGTTCTATTCTGAAACACTTCAGAATCTTAACTTAGGAAATATTCCGACCTAATGTTATTAAGCCCCTTACGATCTATACAATTATAGATTGGATGCCTAATACTCCCAACTTCTTTCATAGAAAATTTAATCACTTAAATAATCCTTTACACTCTACTAGAAGATCTGTGTCATTCAATATGTCGTCACATACAAAATCATGAATGACACCTAGCTCCCACTCAAATATGCCTTCCGCATATAAGATCAAGGAAAGCTACTTAGCTCCCACTCAAATATGCCTTCCGCATATAAGATCAAGAAAAGCTACTTTGCTCCCACTCACTTCTTTGCAAGTTTCTTCAACTATTTTGGACAACTCCAAAATCCTTTGATCACATCATCAAAGTGAAGATTCCAGCTCCGATATGCTTGCTTCAGCCCATGAATGGACAACTGAAGTTTGCATACATGTTTAGCATCCTCAGGATCACCAAACCATTATTGTACTGATTACAACTCTTTCTTAATGACACTATTAAGAAACATGGTTTCCTTATCCTTCTATCAATTTCTCATTCGAAATTATAGTAATTGCTAAAAGACCCATAATAGATTTAGGCTTCGCCACTTGAGACAAAATCTCATTGTGGTCAACTTTTGAATCTGTCAGAACTGTTTCACGACAAATCGATCCTTATCAGTGTCTACTCTCTCATAAAATTCCATATTCTGTTAACATCCTAGATGCCATCAAGAAGATCTCCCAAGTCAATACCTGGTAATCGTACATGGATTTTATTTCGGATCATATATGACTCATAGCCATTTCTCGGACTTAGGTCTACCATCTCTTCTTCGTAGTTCGTAGGTCTGTCATGTTCCATTAACATGACCTTCATAACAAGATTGTCGTAACACATAGTGTGGAACACAACCTCGTACGCCTACGTTCTTAGTATGAGCTCAGAGCATCATGATCTTGTATCATCAGCCTTTTTCAAGCTGTGGAGCATGACACCGAAAACACTTTCGGTTGCGCTACTCTGATGTCTGGAGAGAAAGTTCATCAACTTTTCCTTGCTCTACTTTCTTTCTCACTTATACCCTTGGACAAGAAACTATTTCTTTCACAAGGTATATCCCGGCAACGATTTTGCCTATGTCGTGAGACATGTACCCAACTAACTCTTTAGGTACGGTACACTACAAAGATTAATCCATTTTAGGTTTGATCACATCGAAACACTAAATTGCTGAAACGACAATCCAGGCTAAAAGCCACGCCATCACTAATATGGTATTGTCTCCATGGATTTAAATGGTTTCCCTATTATCGAACGTGAGTGTTACGTTTCTACCATACGACTCTAATGATCACAATAATTCGGTAAGAGATTTATTTACCACACACTATCCGATAGGGTGCGATTACGACGTCCTAACATACCATAACACTATGGTGTTCCATGCGACGTAATTTGTGGAACTCTTCTCACAAGTCTTCCAATGACGTGCCAACATTATAACTCAAATCTTTATTTCCTCGATCTGTATCGCGGGAATTTGATTTTCTTGTTAAGTTTATTTCCTACTTCATTCTGAACTTGTTTGATCGAATCAAAATTTCCAGACTGACATTCCCTGAGTGGATATCCATATATCTACTCGGAATATTCATGAAGTCTATGAAATAAACACTTCCACTTTACGTTAAAGTACTTCATTGATTCTCATACACCCATATGCATGATTCTCAACAAGTCATACTCAAAACGTTCAGCGAAGTTCACGAAATAAAGGTCTCCACTACCCGTCAATTACTTCATTGAACCACATACATCTATATGCATGACTATCAATAAGTTATATGCCCGTTTTCCGAAAACGGTGTCTTAGTTATTTTGCAAGTGTCAAAAGATCAAATCTAAGAACTTGTAGATCCATCCGGTATGGAGCTAATTCATTGACTATAACATTGACATGAATTAAACGGTAGTGCCACACATATGTGGTGTCTTTATTAAGTTTGTATCTTTTGGCATTAATATTATGAATGTGGGAGCTTCTACCATCTAAATTCAAATCGGCATATGATCATTACTTCATAAATATAGGACAACGAATTTGTCACTAATATATATGAACAAATGTCTCGCTAGAGGAGACACACTTATAACGATCATACTAACCGGCGATCATAAAGAATTTATTCAAATGGTAGATCTAGAGGGAGAGTGTCTATGGCCATCACAACAATTTGTCTGCCATTATCAACACGCAATGTCGCCTCATCCTTTCAAGCCACTCAAGCAGTAAACCTGGTTTTCATAAAACATGACTAGTATCAAAACTTAGTCACTACTGCGAGTACTTGCTTAGCTAAAACATTCATAACATGTATATCATATATACACCATCATCATTGATGACTTCCGGCGATCTGTTTCATCTTCTTGATACTTCCAACGTAATCAAGAACCATGAAGGTGAACGATTCTCCTTGCATGACATAGTCTATGACATAGCATTTGCACTTGGCAACGACGTCTGACATCCAGTGATCGAGCTGAGCGAGGCGTCTCAATGTTCATCAAGTATGACCATATGTCATCAAGTATGACTGCCACGTGCTCCTTCAATGTGTGTATTCTCTTCCATCTTGGTTGAGAAGACAATCAGTCAACGTACTGATACACTTCATCAACCCAACTTTAGGGGTACCCCGAGTTTAGCGACCATCTCATATGTTCGCGATCTAAAAACTCGTACCCACCGTTGGTTCTCTATGGCAGAGATCATAGCATACACTGGACTATGATGATATCATCCGCACAAAACCTGATAATCCAAATTATCTTTTGTTAGCGGAATCTCCGGGTTTATCTCCTAGCGTGTATTGTATCACAAAGAGCTAACGGTTTAAACAAGGAGTATCCTCAAGCTAAAGTATAAAAACTATGAAGTTTGGACCCAACCTTTTAAGTTTCTCAATCGCAGGAATGCGCCTAATTTTAAAAGATGCTATTACAATGGTTAATATCTACAAAGGTTTGCAAAACAGACTTTGTTCATTATATTTTGAGTTCTAGTATTTTAGAAAATAACTATCCGAACTCCCACTCAAACGAACATCCCTCCTGGTCGTTTAAGCGATTACACGACCCCCATCCATTGCGCAACCCCTCATCGTCAGAGCCGGCAACACAACTTCAAGGGTAGACAATTGTCAATCACAACAACTCTGTGACTCATGCTCGACCTTTCGGCCTCCGTGTTCCGAGGCCATATCTGCATATGCTAGGCTCGCCACAATAACCTCCACGTAACGCTTGTGCAACATGGCTTACACTCACTGTATGCGAACGACGATATGTCTGACACCCGATCGTCACGGCCTGCCTCATAACGTAGAACTTTCTTGGTGGTGCTCGTTGGAGGAAGAATACTAGTGGTATTTTTGAAGGGATCATCTTATATTTCTACCGCCGTGTAACTAATATATTCTAATATATATAATCACACAATATAAGATGCACACAAAACATCAAATGTAAAGCGATGTGATATAGTCCATTGCGCCATGGTCTTCTTGGCGCCCGCAGTTCATAAACAATTTGATAAACCTACCTTGACCATATCACATTGCCCCTGCAAAATAAAGTTAGACGCTTCTACTTTATCTTTTGCATATTTTACGTGTCTTGGCGCTGTCGTAAAAAGAACCGCTTCTTACCTACGAACTTATGACCACAACAACGATCCAATAATTGCATGTTTAAGCATCCCTTTCGGGCCCTCCATTGAAAATGCAAGACCAACTAAAGAGAGAGAGACAGACACCCGCCAGCCACAGATACGGTACAAGCCGTATGTCAGTAGTGGAACCAGTCTCGCGTAAGCGTACGCGTAAAGTCGGTCCAGGCCGCTTCATCAACTCGATGCCGCTGGAATCACAAGTGCACGCTAGAGGGTAGCAAATAACAGGAACGGTGCCCCCGTGCAGAACACGGGTTCTAACAGCGTACAGCTATATCTACGATAGATCGGCTCTGATACCACTGAAGGGGATCGCATGCAGAAAACAAAAAATTTCCTACCAACGATATCCTTAAAACAGCCAGGATCTATACTATGCAGATATAGAAGTACGGCGGATATCGAAATACATACCCTTGTAGACCGAAAAGCGGGGATTACGCTCCCGCACAAGCGTTGACGACGAAGACGACGTAGCCGACCTCTAGGTCGCGAAGAACTCGGCGCGACGAAGACGATGAAGATGACCTCGAGGTCGGGTGGAGGAAGTAGGCCTCCGAGTACCGCTAGCGCAGCACCTCGCAGGGTGTTACACACATACGGTGGAGACGACGGCCTCCGAAGCTCCAGTCCAGGACGAGCAGCGGAAGACTTGGACCGGAACACCAGCAGCGCGGCAGCGGGCTATGGTGGAGAGATCCCCTCATCCTCCTCGGCGCAACTCCGACAAAGGGAATCACGTTATCGAGAGAGAATTCGGGAATTAATTGGATGAATTAAAAGGCCAGGGGTGCCCCTTCTTATATAGGCTCCCGGGGGGGGGGCCAACCTTGCCAGCCAGGCAATGTGGGACTATCCCACATGCCTGGTTCGGCCAAGGCTGATGCGCCGGCCCTAGGTGGGCCCCATTTGTCCCACCTAGGCCGGCCAAGCCCCCCCCACCGAATTCCCTTGAGGGTTTCCCCCCCCCCCCCCCCCCCCCCCATGGGCCTTCTTTCCACCAGAAGGCCCATTTAGGAAAATCAGCCTAAATAAATTCGAAAATAAATATATAAAATCATATTTAGACATTAATTACACTAATTAATATCAAACATATTATATATAATTTATTCTAGCTCCGAAAACTATTTCGTCGCTGCCCGATCTCCATCGGATCTCTCCCGGGACGTTCCCGGTGATCTCTTTACTTTCCGGTTGTCTTGTCGAAACCCCTTAAGTGTGTTACCCTAGCGGTTCGATATAATAACATACATGATCGAGACTCCTCTCCGATCAATGATTAACTCGTAGGCCTGGACCCCATGAATTAACCCCTGTGATATAACGAATGACTTTCATCTATCAAACCTGGACGTCTAGTCTTAAACCTTTTGTCATAGCGATACTTAGTGTGTCCGAGCATCGTTCATAGATATCTCCATACCTAGCATGATCTCGTTACCGACAACACTATCTTCTACTCGTCTATGATATTATGTCAGCTGGTGACCTAGTCACATGTTTGCAAACTCATTTGACATAATCTCACCGAGTGGGCCCTAGAGTATCTATCCGGCTATACGGACTGACAAATCCCGCTCTTGACCCCTCGTCTCAACTACCCCTTTCCGATACCCAAAAGTATCACCGTTATTGTCACACTATATAAGATATGACGTTTGGTGCGATCAAAGTATCTTCCAGGAATAACAATAAGAGTTGGTCTCACGGTCAAAGGCGTAATGACTACGTCCTATAAATTATGGGTAAGTCCATCACATCGTTCCACCTAACGATATGACTCCATTGCCGACAGACGCCATGTCTCATGATCGGGAAACCTCGATCATCAATCGCGCAATGAAACTAGTCTTAGCAGAGGCAACTAGGGACCTGGTTGTTTATCTACCACACATGTATTAATGTTTCCGCTTAATACAGTTATAGCATGGTATAAAACATATAATGAACAATTGGAATATAACCAATAAACTATCTTTATTAAGTGCCTCTAGGGCATATTCCCTTCATAAGATGATGGACATACGCAAAGTATTGCAACAAGATCGTATTACGATGTTTGTCATTTGCAATAGATAAGTAATATGATAGCTTATTCCTTAGACCGTGAGACTGTGCTTATTGCTACTTCGTAGGGGTACTTTGAGAGCATCAAACGTTGTGTCTTATATAGCATGATAATAACGGTGTCCATCTTGGGTATCCCGAAAGAGTATGTTGAGACGTAAGGATCAAGAGCGGGATTTGTTCATTCTTGTAATGGAAAGATACTCTGGGCCCACTCGGTGAGATTGCATCTATATAGCTGCGCAGCTTATGACTAGGTCATGGAGATGTAATATCACAGACGAGTTAATAACCTATGTCGGTAACGAGATGCCATAGGACATTGGATGTCTACGATCACATCTCGGACAAGGTAGTATCGCAGAGACAAAGGGAATGAATATCATGTTTATGGTTCAACGACGATATTCGTAGAATGCACAGGGACCGTCATATGCATCCAGGTATCCCTGGCGGTCATTGACGAGCGAAGGGTCTCGTCCATGTCTGGAGTGTTCTCGAACCGTAGCGTAACAAGCTTAAGGTCTTAACGACACCTGGAGAAGGTTCTGGGATATTATAGGATTTTATTGGAGAGAGAGAAATGATCCGTAAAGAGTTCCGGTGGTCCGGAAGGAGTTCCGGGAAGGTCTGGAATGGTTCCGGGAGTGTCCGAAAGATGTTCGGGTGGTTCGGAAAATGTTTCGGAGTCACGGGATATTAAATAGTATTTAAATATATTAATTATGAATTAATTATATTTTATATTAATTTAATTTTAATTAAAAAGGAAAAAAAGGGGCATCCCACCTAAATGGGCCTAGAAAGGCCCATGAGGGGGGGGGGGGGGGGGGGAACCGTACCAAACAAGGAGTGGGGGGGCCCAGTCCGAACCGGCCAAGGGTTGGCCGGCCGAACCCCCCTCCTCCTCCCTTTAGTCCCACATGGGGGAGGCAAGGTGTTTGCACACCCCCTCCCCCCTTTATATAGCAAGGCATATTAATTGGACTAATAACAGAAAAATACAATTAATTTTGTAGCAGGCCGGCCGAGCTGTTTCTCCGCCCGTTTTGCATCCTCTCTCCACCAAAGCTATACCGCCGGGCGCCGTTGCCCTGCGGGATTCCAGAAAAGTTCTACCCCTGCGATCTCAGCTGGATCTGAGTGACCGGGGGTTGTTGTTAAGCTCCGTATGCTTGCGATTGCTCGGAGGCGCCACATTTGAGGAGCCTAGGCGACGTCGTCTCGCCCACCCAGCAGCCCTGCCGCCGCCCTGCCGCCGGCGCCAACCCCCCTCAGCTGCCGGCGCCACGCCACCTTCCGCCCGACGCCCGTCGACGCAGGTCATCGTCGACACCGCCGCGTCATCATCTACTTCGTCGCGCCAAGTTCTCCGCGACCTTGAGGTCGGCTACGTACGACTTCATCGGCAACGCTTGTGCGGGAGCGTAATCCCCGCTATCGGTCTACATGGAGGTAATGTGACCCGTTCCGCCACCGTTATCACATGTACTAGATAGATATATCCTGGCTAGTTAGGGCGTTCTTACGCTAGAAAAATTATTGTTTTCTGCATCGGAACCCCTTCACTTTTTACCTTGAGCATTGTCACCCCACCAATACTGGGCAATAATATCAGTGATCTTTTTACAAATATTTTTTGGTAACAGAAAAACTGACATTGCATAAACTGGGTTGGCTTGCGCCACTGCTTTAAGAAGAATTTCTTTGCCCCCAATAGATAAAAGTTTCTCCATCCATCCTTTAGTCCTTTGCATAACCCTTTCCACAAAATGAATGAAACAATCGCTGCGATCCGCTCCAACCAACGCCGGCAGCCCCAAATATTTATCCGAAAGTGCTTCGGTATTGATATCTAGGGTATTGCAAATATCCACCTTCACATCAACATTTGTGTTAGGGCTGAAAATGATGCTAGATTTAGCCACACTCACCATCTGTCCCGAATTAGCACAATAGGTGTCTAGTACTTGTTTCAACGAGATTGCATTATTCAAATCTGCCTTCAAGAGAATCAAAGAATCATCAGCAAATAGTAGGTGTGATACTGAGATGGTCCATTTCTGCACACCTTGATCCCTTCAATGCCACCAATATCCTCCGCGTGTAACAAGCAACTTGATAAACCTTCTGCACATAAAAGAAACAGGTATGGTGATAATGGATCACCCTGCCTAATACCTCTAGTTGGTTTAAACTCCTCCGTTAAATCTGAGTTAACTCTAATGGAGTAGGAAACCGAGGTAACACACTCCATAATCAAGTCCACCCATTGACTATCAAAGCCCAATTTCAACGTCATCTGCTTCAGGAAATTCCATTCCACTCTATCATAAGCTTTATGCATGTCAAGCTTAACCGCACAAAGACCTGTTTTTCCTTTTCTCTTATTCTTAATCTTGTGAATACACTCGTAAGCAACCAAAACATTATCTGTAATGAGCCTTCCAGGAACAAAAGCACTCTGAGTGGGGGCAATAATATCCGGCAAAATGGTTTTCAATCTAGCTGCCAACATTTTAGATATAATTTTATAGACCACATTACAAAGAGAGATGGGCCTAAATTGAGATACCTCCTCCGGTGAGTCCACTTTGGGGATTAGTACCACCACCGTTTCATTCCACCCATCTGGTATTTTCTTCTCATTAATCGATTTCAGAATCGCACATGTAATATCATTACCCACCAGATGCCAAACTCTTTTATAGAAAAGGGCATGAAGACCATCAGGCCCAGGTGCTTTAAGATCTCCAATACTGTGAACAGCTTTTTTGACATCCTCAGCAGTGTAAGGTGTAAGTAACATTTCATTCATATCTGTTGTTACTCTCGGAACCACATTCACAAGAAAGGCTGGATCCACAACCATATTGTCCGAATTGAACAGATTAGTAAAGTAATGAAAAATTAGAGGCTTTATATTGTCCGTACCTTCCACAAACTCCCCGGACGGCCCCTTTAATCTCTTAATCATATTTCTCTTTTTTCTAGCCGAAGCATAATTATGGAAGAAGCTTGTATTTTTGTCGCCGTTTTGAATCCAATTCGCGCGGGAACGCTGGCACCACCTGATCTCCTCTTGCTCTAGCAAATTTTCAATCAGCCGGGCCAATTCAAACTTTTTTTGTTCTTCATTTGCGTTAATAGGGCCGCGCATTAGCTGTTCCAATTCGTGCTGGGCCTTTCTCAGACGCTTCTTCGGGCCCTGGAGAATTGATCTATCCCACGAATGCAGCCCATTGTGCATGGCCTTGAGTCGGTCCAGAACAGGAGAGTCAGCTGGCGAGGATCCGAACCACTTCTCCTCTACCACATCACGAAATCCATCCTCCTTAAACCATTTAGCTTCAAACTTACGTTGATTCCGTCCAGGAGCTGAGATAGGCGCTGCATAATATTCTGTATCAAGCAGCAAAGGCCGGTGATCCGAGTGATTGTATTCAAGGTGTAAAATAGCAGCATTTGTGTGCATTTGGCTCCAGCTTGAATTAGCCAGGCCTCTGTCTAATCTTTCTCTCATGGTACCTCTTGAAGGGAATATACCCTAGAGGCAAATAAATATGTGGTATTTATCGCATTATTCCATTAAGTTTATAATATGTTTTTGTATCATGCTATAACTGTATTAATCGGAATTGTTAATACACGTGTGATACATAGACAAACCAGAGTCCCTAGTAAGCCTCTATATAAACTAGTTCATTGGGCAACAGTTGATCGAGAATTCCCGGTCATGGACAATTGTGTCGGTTGACAATGAGGTCATCTTATTAGTGGAATAAGGTGATGGACATACCCAAAGTATTGCAATAGGATCGTGTCACGATGTATGCCATTTGCAATAGGAAAGTAATATGATAGCTTATTCCTCAAGACCGTGAGATCATATTAATTGCTGCTCCGTAGGTTACTCTGAGTGCATCAAACGTCGTATCTTATAAAGTGTGACAATAAAGGTGTACCTCGTGTATCTCGAAAGAGTATGTTGAGGCGTATGGATCAAGAGCGGGATTTGTTCATCCTCGTGATAGGAAGATACTCTGGGCCCACTCGGTGAGATTACATCTATAGAGCTGCGCAGCTAATGACTAGATCATGGAGATGTAATATCACAGACGAGTTAATAAACCTTTGTCGGTAACGAGATACAACAGGACATCGGATGTTTACGATCATGTCTCGGACAAGGTAGTATCGAAGAAACAAAAGGAATAGATATCATGTTTATGGTTCAACGACGATATTCGTAGAATGCACAGGGACCGTTACAGATGTCCAGGTCTCCCTGGCGATCATTGGCGAGCGAAGGGTCTCGGCCATGTCTGGGGTGTTCTCGAACCGTAGGGTAACACGCTTAAGGTCTTAGCGACACGTGGAGAACGTTGGTATGATTTATTATTGGAATAAATATAGATTTAGGAGAAGAGAGAAATTAACCGGAAAAGTTCCGGGGACATCGGAAGGGTTCCGGGAATGACCGAAGGTAATTCGAGTGGTCCGGAAGTTGTTTCGGAGTCACGGGATATTAAATAATGTATAAATATATTAATTATGAATTATTTATATTTTATATTAATTAAATCAATTAAAAAGAAAAGAAAAAGGTGGCAGCCCACTTAATGGGCCAACTTGGGCCCATGTGGGGGAGGCGCACCAAGTGGGGGGAGCCCACTTGGTTCGGCCATGGGGGGGCCGGCCGACCCCCCCCCCCCTCCCTCCCACCTTCTTTTCTTTGCCTTTCTTTAGTCCCACATGGGGGAGGCAAGGTGTTTGCACACCCCCTCTCCCCCTTATATAGAAGGGCAGGGCTAATTGATTTAATATATCAAAAATACAATTAAAAGTTGTATTCTCTCTCTCTCTCCCACAAAGGCTATTTTGCGGCGCCCAGTTGCGCTGCGAGATTCCACCAATTGTTCTACCCCTGCGATCTTGGCTGGATCCGAGAGACCGGGGGTTGTCGTTAAGTTCCGTATGTGTGTGAGTACTCGGAGGCACCACATTTGAGGTGCTCGGGCGACATCGTCACGCCCAGCCGCCGGCGCCCAGCAGCCGCTGCCGACGTCCAGTCACCGACGCCCGGCGCCCGACGCCCGGTGCCCGACGACCAACGCCCGAAGCTCGGCGCCCGACGCCCGGCGACCGACGCCCGACACCCGACGCCATCGACATCGCCGCGTCATCGTCTACTTCGTCGCGCCAAGTTCTTCGCGACCTTGAGGTCGGCTACGGCGTCTACGTCAGCAACGCTTGTGCGGGAGCGTAATCCCCGCTATTTGGTCTACAAGAGGTATGTGACCAGTTCCGCCCACCGTTACCGCATTACTAGATAGATAGATCCTGGCATGTTTGGTATTCGTTACTTAGAAAAATTATTGTTTTCTGCTACGGAACCCCTTCAGTGGTATCAGAGCCGATCTATGCGTAGTATGCTGGTACGGTTAGAACTCGTGTTGAATACGAGGGCGTCTTTCTTATATTTGCTACCCTCTCGCGTGCACTTGCACTGTCGGCAGCATTGAGTTGATGAAGCGGCCCGGACCGACTTTACGCGTACGCTTACGCGAGACTGGTTCCACTACTGACATACGGCTGGTACAGTATATGTGGCTGGCGGGTGTCTGTTTCTCTCTCTTAATTAGTTGGCTTTGCATTTTCAATGGAGGGCCCGAAAGGGATACATAAACATGCAATTATTGGATCGACGTTGTGCCACTTTGTTCGTAGGTAGGGAAACGGTTCTCTCGCGAAAGCCTATAAAGGCACGTAAAATTTGCAAAACTAGATAAAGGTAGAGGCGTCTAACTTTATTTTGCAGAGGCATTTAAATATGACATGGTTACGGTAAGTTTTGAATTATTCGTAATGTCGGAGGCATATGAGGCACCGTAGACTCGGAGCCATGCCGGGACGCCCGGTCCAGGCGCACGGCGCCAAGGAGGTCCAGGCGCACGACCATGTCATATCGCACTTCATTACATTATTTGATTGTGTGTTGTTGTGTGTATATCCTATTGAGTGCTATATATATATATTAGATATACGACGATAGCTATAATAGGATGATCCCTAATAAATACCAAAATTGTGTTCTCCCTCGTTGTGCACCACCAAGAAAGTTCTACGTTATGAGGCAGGCCGTGATGATCGGGTGTCACACATTTCGTCGTTCGCATACAGTGGGTGTAAGCCATGTTGCACGCGCAAGAACATCGAGGTTTAATTGGCGAGCCTAGCATGTACAGACATGGCCTCGGAACACGGATGGTCGAAAGATCGAGCATGAGTCACAGAGATGTTGTGATCGACATTTCGATGTCCACCTTTGAAGCTGTGCTGCCGGCCGTGACGATCGGGGGTGGTACAGTGGATTGGGGTCATGTAATCGCTAAAATTATTGAAGGGATAATAATCTTAGTGGAATTTGTTTAAATTATTTGATTATAAACTGAAACTCATATTATTATAAACTTAGCCTTACCCTCTTTGCGATTATATCTGTAGATGGTGCTCTACTTCGATCACTTCCTTAGGAGTCGGTCATTGTTGGCTGATGGGTCAAACTTCATCTACTGGTACAATAAACTAAGAGAAACTCTCATGCACAATAATATACTCTATGTCATAGAAGAGGGATTAGGAGATGAACCAGATGATTCTGCTAGTGAAGAAGAAGATGAGGAGTTTCATCAGCGTCGTGACATTTTCATAGAAGTGCAAAGCATCATGGTCATAAGCTTGGCACCAGAGTTGAAAGTACAGTTTCAACATATAGAACCTTATGATATGATAGATTCGATCAAGGCACATTTCATAGATGAGATTAAGTATGAGCAATACAAACAGCTGAGGAAGTTCCATTCACTCCAGATGGAGGAACATACCTGTTTGGAAACTCATTTGAAGAAAATGTATGACATTTACTTGAAACTCACAAATGTCTACGACTACTGGATGGCGGATTCATGTGCGATAGCTGCTGCGTTGGCATCTTTACCTCCCAGCTATGAGAAACATGTCCGTGGCTATGCTATAAGAAGAGATACGATGACTTTCTTCCAGTTCATAAGCCAGTTCAGATCTGTGAAGGTTGAACCCATCGAAGGAGAAATCTTCGACGCTATAGGTATATTTGATATACAAAGTTGTAAATGTATTCTTCACGTGATACTTGATGAAAAGCATTTGATGCTTGTTCTGTTTATGAAACAGGACCTGATTGTCACAAGTATGAGAAGATATATGATGTGACAGTGCACAAGTGATGACAAGCAAAGGAGTTGATGGCCAGTGGTGTTCACGTCCTCAAGTTATCATTATAGTTATCATTAATAGTTTTTTATAAAACCTTTTGTAATAGTGAGAGTGTGATTTTGTTTTATGTCTTGAATGTTACAAGACAAAGTTATTCATATATGTAATAGAACAAGTCAGTTGATTTATGCAATGGAACAAGTCAATTGTTTTATATTATGAGTAAAGCTTTTATGCAATCACATCTCAATTACATTGTTTGAATGATAACACGATATACATTTATAAAACCAAGAATAGTAAAATTAAATGTCCAAAGATTAAATGATTTTGTTACAAGAACAAACACCACCGAATTTGATAACAAAGGCAATGTAAGAAATATAGATACTTCGATCTATCAAGGTTACATGTGCCGAATTGATTAAGTTTCATTAGATATTGAAGTGTCAATATACAAGGAAATTGATTGAAAATCATATTAGATGATTATTAAATTAATTAGTGTTGAATATCATCAAATTCGAATCTTTCTATGATTCTAAGTAAATAAATGTATTTGCTGAGGAAACATGAGTCTGAAAAACAATTTGATAAAAAATCAAAGAAATTTTTCAGAAGAAAGGTGGATAGAAATTATATCCACATGATTCGATTAAATGGGACATTATTTGAATTATGGTTTCAACATAAAACGACTTGTGAAAGTTTGTTTCACAAATTATAATATCAGATATAGTGATATATGAAATATTATAATCATGCTCTATTTCAGATAAAGTGTGGTGTTTTAGAATTTCTTAATGTATTCTGACATTGTAGTCGTCATCCACTTTAGGAATAGGATATTTTTCAACGAAGATTCGTGTGAACGACATTAAGTGTCGTGATATAGATGATTATATGATAATACAGAATATACACGAATAGTTCTTTGTAGAATTCTCATATTAAGATGGGATTATATTCCAAATACCAACAGAAGCAAAATTTGTATTGCTGTCTGCGTAATTCATGAGAAAATATGATTTCTCGAATTAAGGTCAATGGAATAAAAGTAGAAGCTTAAAATAAGATATTGGACCTTGTTTTCATAAGAGTAGAATATTGGAATCTGTTCCGAGAAGAATATCTCTACAAATGGAATTGAAAAATTGATGATAAGAGATCATAGTGTTTTCAAACAAGAAGCTTTTAAATGAGGTGTTGATTTAAGAATATTTACTGTCAGGTCACAGTTTGATATTCAGTATTTTAAATCATGTTGTCAGAACATGATACACCTTGTAAATACAAAGAAAGTTGAGGAAATATCAGAATACGAATTAAGGCTATGAGTTTTAAAATCCAAGTTACATTTAGAAGGATTAAAACAGTAAATGTTACTCTGAATCTTATTAAGAGAATAAGATTATTTAATCATCATATAAAGAGTTATATGAAAGAAATGTATCTATAAGAAAGACTGGAAGCAAATTTTGTCAAGAAGTGTCTTGGACAAAATCAAAGTTGTTGACTACATAAGTGTAGACATGCTTAAAGTCTGTGGGATAAGTATTGGTAGAATACTGTCAGATCGTATTGTAATTCGAATTGATAAATGATCAATGATTTTGGTTTGACCAAAATATCGAAAGAAATTATGAATTTAAGTGGGGAAACGCTGTTTATCAACCGACTTTAGCTACAGTCGGTCGCGCGACGCGCGTTTGTACAATCCCATCAGCCGGCTCTATGCGCACGCTCCCCTCCTTCCCCTCACATGCTTCCACGCACTGCTTTTTTATTGATTGCCTCACGGGTGCTTCTCTCAGACGCTATAGCTTTTACTGCCTAGTATTTCTACCCTACGACATGCACTGGTGCACTAGGCTTTCACATGTGGTGAACCACACAGCTCCATGCTCCGGCTGAATTTTCCCCCAACACGTAGGCATGCAACACACACCAATACGACATGAGCAATGTACTCCTATGCATGCGGTGTTGATCTGCTAGATCCACATATAGTTATTTTGATATTTTTTTTGTTGTGAGGTTTTTTGGATGTATTTTATGTTTGCCCTTTCACGACAGCTATTTGCTGCAAACTGATGTACCGTCTACTGTAAGCCGACGTCGTCGCTCAAGCGGAGACGATGCAAGCCGACATTGACTCAAGGTCTCCACGGTGACTAGAGTGACAATATTGCAAGACCACTAACAAGAAACCAAAGAATCAACATCGGTGTGGTAAGCGTCCACCACCGGTGCTATTAAGGGATTATCGCTGATGCTGGATCATCTTTTCTATTTTGGTGTAATGCTACGTAGGTAATTTTTTATTGTTGTAGAAGTACATAAATTATGCTACAACCATATGATAATTGTGCTTCCATAGTTTTCTATACTTGATGTGAGTTGTTTGATGCAATGCTACACACTTGCATTTGTTTTGTTGTAAAAGCACATGTATTATGCTACAAACATATAACAATTTTGCTTCAATCATTTTCAAGTTTATTGTGATTTTTGCTACTATACTACATAGGGTCTTTTTCTTTGATCCAAAAGTAGAGTAACTTTGCTACAAGCGTACAACTATTTTGCTTCATAGTTTTTTGTAGTCTTTTTTAAGGTTTTCATGAAATGTTACATAGAACATTTTCATACAATTTAAAAAAGGGCTACACATATACAATGATTTTGGTTCGCCTGTTTTCGTTATTTGTTGCATTGGTAGATTGAATTTATTTTTTTATTTTATTTGCTACATAGGTCCTTACCACCATACTACACATTTCTGTGTACATTAGGTTGTGTGTGGAGTAACAATGTGTTTTATAGTGTTTTGCTACATACGGACTAGCTAGTAGCATCTACGGCTAGCACCACACGTATGGCATGCATGCAGCTCACGACCCTTCTAGTAGGGAGTAAAAGCAGCAGTGCACGTCTCGAGTAGTTCCGCCCAGGCGTCCACGCATGCATGCGAGAAAAATCCGTGCAAACGGTGATCGATTAGGTTCCGGACTGTTTGAAAGCGACATCTCGCGTATTGCGCAGACCGGCTGTAGCTACAGCCGACTGAGGCCTAGCGCGTGCCATTTAAGTGGGAGTCGAATTAAAATTCGAATTGATAAATGATTAATGATTTTGGTTTGATCAAAATATCGAAAAAAATTGTGGATTTGCTAATTTAAGTGGGAGCTTAGAATTAGTTTACTCAAATATGTGAGAGACATATTTTTGAGTGGGAGTTTAAATCCTTTAAGTAGGAGTCGAATTAGTTTGCTCAATTTAATATGTGAGTGACATATTTTTGAGTGGGAGCTAAGTTCCACGTATGTAAATGACATATCATGGATAGTGCCAGTAGAATTAAATAAAAGATGAAGTTGTGGAATGATTTAAAAGGTAGCGTCTATTTCGAATAGAATAGGAATTTTAAAATAGAAGATCGAGCTGTTTAGATTGGATTCTGAAGTGTCAGAATGGAATAAAACCAATGGAAAGGTCCTTGGAAATCCAATTAAAACGTTAAGTGTATTTGGTACACGATAGTAGTGGTTACTAGATATGTTGGTCTCTTATATCATAATAACAGACATCATATAGAAATCATATTATGTGCTCGATAAAGTATGACTCATGTTCTTAGAAGAAGAACAATTATCAAAGTAAATTTGGAATTTACTAGAAGTAGAATAGCATTAGGCACCAGAATGACATTGGAATGTCGTAACTCTACATAGATATGAAAGGTATATAGATATCGCGAGATTGTACATGTTACAGCTGAGTGCGTTTGCAAAGCAATTGTCTGGTTAACAGAATCAGAATAAGCGCTGGGAAACGAAAGTCTCACTTAGTTACGATGTGTGCATATGTGTTATCAGGATAACATGATGATATCAAACAAGGTGATGTCAGTGAATCGCAAAGAACACACAATTATGTATGGTACAGATTGTTGTAGTAACACTCTTCCACGAGCAGGCATTATCATAGAACGCTTATTGGATAAGGTGGTATGATTGAGTAAAATGCAGCTGGTTTATTTGTACTCTAGTGCAAGTGGGAGACTGAAGGGAATATGCCCTAGAGGCAAATAAATATGTGGTATTTATCGCATTATTCCATTAAGTTTATAATATGTTTTTGTATCATGCTATAACTGTATTAATCGGAATTGTTAATACACGTGTGATACATAGACAAACCAGAGTCCCTAGTAAGCCTCTATATAAACTAGTTCATTGGGCAACAGTTGATCGAGAATTCCCGGTCATGGACAATTGTGTCGGTTGACAATGAGGTCATCTTATTAGTGGAATAAGGTGATGGACATACCCAAAGTATTGCAATAGGATCGTGTCACGATGTATGCCATTTGCAATAGGAAAGTAATATGATAGCTTATTCCTCAGACCGTGAGATCATATTAATTGCTGCTCCGTAGGTTACTCTGAGTGCATCAAACGTCGTATCTTATAAAGTGTGACAATAAAGGTGTACCTCGTGTATCTCGAAAGAGTATGTTGAGGCGTATGGATCAAGAGCGGGATTTGTTCATCCTCGTGATAGGAAGATACTCTGGGCCCACTCGGTGAGATTACATCTATAGAGCTGCGCAGCTAATGACTAGGTCATGGAGATGTAATATCACAGACGAGTTAATAAACCTTTGTCGGTAACGAGATACAACAGGACATCGGATGTTTACGATCATGTCTCGGACAAGGTAGTATCGAAGAAACAAAAGGAATAGATATCATGTTTATGGTTCAACGACGATATTCGTAGAATGCACAGGGACCGTTACAGATGTCCAGGTCTCCCTGGCGGTCATTGGCGAGCGAAGGGTCTCGGCCATGTCTGGAGTGTTCTCGAACCGTAGGGTAACACGCTTAAGGTCTTAGCGACACGTGGAGAACGTTGGTATGATTTATTATTGGAATAAATATAGATTTAGGAGAAGAGAGAAATTAACCGGAAAAGTTCCGGGGACATCGGAAGGGTTCCGGGAATGACCGAAGGTAGTTCGGGTGGTCCGGAAGTTGTTTCGGAGTCACGGGATATTAAATAATGTATAAATATATTAATTATGAATTATTTATATTTTATATTAATTTAATATTAATTAAATCAATTAAAAAGAAAAGAAAAAGGTGGCAGCCCACTTAATGGGCCAACTTGGGCCCATGTGGGGGAGGCGCACCAAGTGGGGGGAGCCAACTTGGTTCGGCCATGGGGGGGCCGGCCGAACCCCCCCTCCCACCTCCTTTTCTTTGCCTTTCTTTAGTCCCACATGGGGGAGGCAAGGTGTTTGCACACCCCCTCTCCCCCTTATATAGAAGGGCAGGGCTAATTGATTTAATATATCAAAAATACAATTAAAAGTTGTATTCTCTCTCTCTCCCACAAAGGCTATTTTGCGGCGCCCAGTTGCGCTGCGAGATTCCACCAATTGTTCTACCCCTGCGATCTTGGCTGGATCCGAGAGACCGGGGGTTGTCGTTAAGTTCCGTATGTGTGTGAGTACTCGGAGGCACCACATTTGAGGTGCTCGGGCGACATCGTCACGCCCAGCCGTCGGCGCCCTGCCGCCGACGCCCAGCAGCCGCTGCCGACGTCCAGTCACCGACGCCCGGCGCCCGACGCCCGGCGCCCGACGACCAACGCCCGAAGCTCGGCGCCCCAGCGCCAGACGCCCGGCGACCGACGCCCGACGCCCGACACCCGACGCCATCGACATCGCCGCGTCATCGTCTACTTCGTCGCGCCAAGTTCTTCGCGACCTTGAGGTCGGCTACGGCGTCTACGTCAGCAACGCTTGTGCGGGAGCGTAATCCCCGCTATTTGGTCTACAAGAGGTATGTGACCAGTTCCGCCCACCGTCACCGCATTACTAGATAGATAGATCCTGGCATGTTTGGTATTCGTTAGTTAGAAAAATTATTGTTTTCTGCTACGGAACCCCTTCACCTCTGTGCCAAGTAAAACAATCTCCCACGTACCCAACATCAGTTAAGTGACAATCATCCAAAGTATCTCGGAAAGCTTTCATATATCTTTCCGGTCTAACCCTTCCACCTTCCTTCTCAGAGTCAAATAAAATCTCATTCAGATCGCCCATAATCAACCATGGTAGAGAATTATTTTGATGAATAGACCGAATTCTCTCCCAAGTTTTATACTTCTCTTCCCATTTAAATTCTCCATACATACCCGTGAACTTCCATTGTTTATCTGACTCCTCCACAATACGCACATCAATATAACTTGGACATGCAAATATCTGATGAACTTTGATCTCTTTCCTCCAAACCATCAGAATTCCACCCTTCCTACCATCACTAGCTTGCACTATAATAAAATCCATACCCATTTGACGACGAAGACACTCAGCGGGGTAACGGTCCAAATGTGTTTCAGAAAGAAAAACCACATCAGGTTTCTGGAGCCTCAGGACATCCATCAGCGCACGAATTGCCGCGGCGTTACCCAAGCCACGGCAATTCCAACCTAGGATCCTCATTGCGACCGGACAGGCTCCTCTCGAGAGCCTGCCGATCCTAGTGAAGAGGAGTCAGCTCGAGTCTTCGATCTTTTGTTTCTGTCCTTCTCAGCTATGATTTTATGTGTTCCCTCAGTCATTACTTCCGATTTATCCGTGACCATAGGACACATGTCACGCAACTCTGATTCTTCATCCCTAGCATCTGTAGTACCATCCAGAGCCCCAATCAGATTCCTTTTGGCGCTTGAATTGGAAGGATTCTTTTCTTCCATGTTAACATCTGATATCTTCAGAGGACTAGTAGCCGTGTCCTTCAAATCATCCGTAACCACACGGCCATCCACATAAGCTAGAGCGTTATGTCTCCAACTTGTTTGATTAGGAACTTCCCGGCCGTTGGTATCCCTTCCTCCCCCGCGGCCAAAGTTCTCCGAAAATCTTCTGCCGCGAGAACCACGACCTCTTCCACGTACCCCTGCATTCCCTCTCCTGTGCCAAGATTCCCAGTCCGCTTTCAGCCAGTCCCCCCACTTCAGCTGTGTTTCATCATGCTCACCCGATCCGCACTCCAAATGAGAGTGCCCAATAAAGCCGCACGCTGCACAGAATCGTGGCATCTTTTCATACTTGACAAGAAAAACTTCCCTCTTGCCGTTCCTGATCATCGAGACCCACCGCTCAAGCACCTTTCGAACATCCATCTTAACTCTAACCCGAACAAAATTCCCGGCACCCCGGACATCCGTTTGGACCTCAATAACCTTTCCCATCTTTTTCTCCAGAAGATTTGTTAACAGAGCACTATTTCGGTACCCAATAGGAACTTTATGGATTTGTACCCATGTTGAGAAATAATTCAGATCTATTGTGTCCACATCCGCTAGCCCATTATATTGATCGATGCAAACGATCGACCGACGAAACAGCCATGGACCACCCTCCTCAACCTTGAGCCAATCTCCCAGGCAAAAGCATTGGATTGTAAACAGATTACCTTCGATATGCTGGAAGGTCACATCCCGTGCTGGACTCCAAGCTACCTTCATATGTTGTTCAAATCGTTGCAGGGCTGAACGTATTCATGGTATGAACCCTAGCGAGAGCTAGCCACTCGATACCTTCCTTCGGTGCCCCTTCGACTTCCTCAAAGACGATGTCATCAAACTCCCCTTCTTCGATTCCAAGGCGCTGCAGCAAATCATCAATGCCCTCCGTTTGTTTCGCTTCAGATCCTCCCGGCCAGTTTCCGGAACTTGCCGATGACGCCGCCATCAGGAGATGCAAAGCAAAGCCCTAACCCTCAGCCAAGAAACGGATTGATCTGAGAATCCTGCTGGTCTCGCGGTCGCCCCTTGAACCCACCCGACGAGGACGGTCTCGATTCCTAGTCGCAGTAGAGCTCCGTTCCGGGAAGGATCCGGTGACGGAGGCTGAAACCCTAGTCGCCTCAGCTATCGCCAGAGCGCTAGGTCATCTAATATAGAATGCAGGGAGTAACTTTTTTTTGCACGTCGTGGCTGTTGTCCGGCCCAGCAACTTGTTGCATATCCTGGGCAAACGATGGCGCAAAAAAAGGAAAAGATAGAGGCTTCCCTCTGGAAAGGTCGATTCGCACGCCTTACATTTATCCACGTGTGCCGCAGTGCAAGCGATCGCAGGCGACGCCTCGTGAGGGTCCGCGCGCGTATCCCATGTGAGCTGGGCTGGGTACGAAGCCCCGCGTACAACCGCATGCAGGTCACGTACGAAGGCTAGCCTCGATCGTTCGTGTATGAAGCCGTCATCCCGTGCGCTGGCCGAAGCTAGCAGTTAGCGGTCGTTCACGAGGACGGTCTGGCCTATCCACTCGAGCCCCGCGTGCTGGTGAGATGTACAAATAGAAAAAAATAATAACTGAAAGTACATAATATGTAGAATACGGTGTATAAACTACGGACTCAGTTTGCACATACAACTACACAAATTTAGGTTGTACAACTACACAGACTCAGGTTATACTTACAACTACACAGACTCATACATAAAACTACACATACTCAGTTTGTACAACTACACAACTCAGGCGTACAACTACACAGATTCATGCGGACTCAGGCTGTACGTACAACTTCATATACTCAGGTTGTACGTACAACTACACATACTTAGGTTGTATGTACAACTACACATACTTAGGTTGTATGTACTATAAGTACAAAAAAAAGTTTGTCAAAACCTATTAACATGAGATCTAGTTCTGAAGATCTCGACACGAGGAACTCAAAAGTGAAAATGATTCGAACGTTTCTCAAGGTATTTTGTTTTCAAAACTCATTTTTGAAAAATAAAAGGGAAAATTGTCCTCCCACCTCTCCCGTGTCAATTTCTCTCTAATCTTTATGCCCACTTTTATTCTGGTAGCGACACTTGCCGGGCATGCAAACAATCATGGGGGACCAAAATAAGCAGATAACGACACTTGTCACGACGAGTGTGAGGTTAAAGTTACCTTTGCAAAGGGAAACTTTTTTTAGTGATTTCCGCAAGAAGGACATGAAATTCCACGTCAAAAAAGGAAGGACAGACAATTGGTGCACCCGATTTTGATTAACAACTTATAATATTTTTAACAACGAAAAAACGTGAAATAGATAGTAGTACTCATATCTAAGTCACAAAGTGTAAAATCAGCATTCATAACACGGATTAAAAGTAAAAATAAAAAGCTACAATGATTAGTGCCAAAGATAACAATTTTTTTGTATTTTTTGTTGAAGTTGTATTTTAATTTTTTGTGATGGTCTATACTTAGTCGATTACCAAACCTATATTTTAAATAACTTTTAAAGTTGTCGACCGAAACCGAAGTCAGGTGCACTAGCTGCTCTCTTGCACGTGCTACGCTACGCTCCGGAGAAAGACGTTAGAATTTCTCATGCAACTCAATATGTGCAGTCAACATGAAAACATGCGCTATGGGTTCTTAAAAATCCAAATATAACTGAATATATAGATTATGATGTTTTAAGATGTCACGAATTTCAATTGCAAACTCAAATCATAGCCCGAGAAACAAAGCATAAAAGTTTCACTGTGGTATAGTGTTAACGGTTTGTAATGTAAATTAACTAATGTTTATAGCCCTGTGAGTAAATTTATAATTTATAATTTCAATACATCCGCTGATTTGAAATTGGCTTCTACTGTATTCATTTTCATGCCCTCAAATATAAACATCCAAACAGCGCATTATGCTAAAACATGAGGAAACACGAGGGAGTAGAAAACAACCGTTGTGTGTTTGCTGGACGCTCAATGGAGAGAGAGAGGTGGAGAGGTTGTGAAATGCGGGCACGTGTGCGCGAGCACAGCCGTCGGTTTGCAAGGGCATTTCAGCCATCCCTTGAGCCGGCCCCCACAATCACATGGACAAACACAGCCAGTCCCCAGCAGCACGTCGGTTTGTACTGTACCACCGCGGGCAGTGCTGCACACCGAACCGAAAGAAATCCAAAAAAAGAAACTGAAAACTCTCACAGCCGCTCCTGCACTGCAAGTAGAAGGATCCAACACTCCCCAGCAGTACGTGTGTTGTGCGGTCAGTGGAGTGCCCACCGCCCATCCGTCGCTGTCGATCGCTGCCACCTCCGCCGTCTCTCCCATTCTTTCCCAGATTATGGCGACGGCGATGGGCGCGACGGCCGCCACCTACGGGTACGGCGCCCCGATCCCGCGGGCGCGGCAGACATTCTCTCCCTCCGGCGGCGTTGGCGGCCTGCAGGGTCGTCATCGCCGTGGTGCGGCCGCCGGCGGCGGGCGGCGGATGCGGGCCTTGTTCTCGCCCCGGGCCGTGTCCGACTCCCGGAACTCGCAGACGTGCCTCGATCCGGACGCCAGCACGGTCAGTGCGCGCCCGCCCGATCTCGCTCGCCGATCACAATACGGCCCATTTCGTCTTTCTTTCCTTTCCTTCTTTCTTTCTTTCCAACGTCTAGCTAGCACTTGATGCGACTCTTGTGGCCGCCCCTTTCGTCTCGGTCTCGCGATTGGTAGTACTATTACGTTGGGAAAAGGATATGAAAACCTTCTTTTCCCTTGCGTGCGTGGGTTCGTGTGCCGGGTTCGGGATCTCGAAGTGGAAAGACGGTTTCGATTTCTCCAGACAAAGTATTTGTTTTTTACGATTTCGCGATGGTTCTGTCGGCTGCTGCCGTGGGTTTACAATACACTAGTATATGATCCAGGAATGACAGTTGGTGGGAGGCATAGAATTATCTAGTCATGCACTCATGCGTGCCTCGCATTAAATCTTGTAGAATAATCCTACTGTACCAAGATGTGAAGATTGTAGTACTACTACTACGACCAATCCGCAGTTTATATAATTTATTTATATAAAAAAATCTGCCGCAGAGTTATAGAACGTGGGGGTCTCAGAGCAGTTCGTCTGCACTTAAAAGCCATTTCGTGTTTGGAATGTTTTGTCATACCAACGAGCAAGCACTTGATGCGAAAGAACCATTTATCGCTGCAGAGTGTTCTCGGGATCATCCTTGGCGGCGGCGCCGGGACGAGGCTGTACCCCCTGACGAAGAAGAGGGCCAAGCCTGCCGTGCCGCTTGGTGCCAACTACAGGCTCATCGACATCCCCGTCAGCAACTGTCTCAACAGCAACGTGTCCAAGATCTACGTCCTCACGCAGTTCAACTCCGCGTCGCTCAACCGCCACCTCTCCAGGGCCTACGGGAACAACATCAGTGGGTACAAGAATGAGGGGTTCGTCGAAGTTCTTGCCGCGCAGCAGAGCCCGGAGAATCCAGACTGGTTTCAGGTAATTCATCTTCGATGTGTCAATCCCAAGTTATTAGTCTGTGTTGACACTTGACACAGGGGCTAAAATTTTGTGCCAAGAAGGTTGCATATTTTGAACTACAGATGAAAAGGAAATGCGGTTGCAAACTGTATAACTAATAAATTGTGGTCTGTAGTTAAACCGCATAGAGTAGAAATTGGGGGAGAAATAATTCTGATGGACACATCAATTTTATCAAATGATGATATTCATGCGTTATTTGCAGTTTGCACCCCTGACATGCACTATAATCTGTTTATATTCCCAAGCCATTTCATGAATCAGTGTTTTGCTTCTCTTGCCTCTTCCCAAATCAGGGTACCGCTGATGCCGTGCGACAGTACTTGTGGCTGTTTGAGGAACACAATGTTATGGAGTTCCTTATTCTGGCTGGAGATCACCTGTACCGCATGGACTACCAAAAGTTCATTCAAGCACACAGAGAAACAGATGCTGATATAACTGTGGCTGCCCTGCCAATGGATGAGCAACGTGCAACTGCATTTGGCCTTATGAAAATTGATGATGAAGGGAGAATCGTTGAGTTTGCAGAAAAACCAAAAGGAGAGAAGTTGAAATCAATGATGGTAGAGCATTTTCCCCCATCCGATTTAATGCATACACCTTCAGTAGTTGAAAGCATATGTGCTTCTGCGGACTGCAGTTAGCTGTTTTCAGTTAACATGTTATAATATTGTAGGTTGATACCACAATACTGGGCCTTGATACTGAGAGGGCCAAGGAATTGCCTTATATTGCTAGCATGGGGATCTATGTTTTTAGCAAAGATGCGATGCTTCGGCTTCTCCGTGAAAACTTTCCTTCAGCAAATGACTTTGGAAGTGAGGTTATTCCTGGTGCAACAGAAATTGGAATGAGGGTATGTTAAGCTCTTGATGCGTGTAATGACTGCTAATCTTATTATATCCAGCTCGGTGTTGTAACTTTAATTTTGTCACAAGGGGAAACTCCTCACAATTTTGTAGTAAAAACAGAAGGAAAACAATACTGTAGATTCATGAGCATAAGTATTTGATTCATCCAGAATTAAATTTACATCATCTTTTGAGAGAAGTTATTTGTCTTCTTTGTAGGAACTTCACTTGGTTTTTATTTTGTTTGCCTATACTGCTACTGTGTTTGACAGGTGCAAGCTTACCTATATGATGGTTACTGGGAAGATATTGGGACTATCGAGGCATTTTACAATGCAAACTTGGGAATAACAAAGAAGCCAGTACCAGATTTTAGGTATAAACTCTGCAAAAGTTAGAAGGCGCATTTTGCTTGATACACTGCATATTACTCACTTTTGGCAAAAACTTGTGTTCAGCTTCTATGACCGTTCTGCTCCAATTTATACACAATCTCGATACTTGCCTCCTTCGAAGGTTCTTGACGCCGATGTGACAGACAGTGTTATTGGTGAAGGTTGTGTCATTAATGTAAGCTGCCTTTTCCCTTGACTTATGTTCTGTTTCCTTTCTATCGAGTTAAGCCACTCTAGGTCACATGCACATCATGTTTACTACTCATTGGATATCTTTTCATCCCTTAATTCTAGTTTCTCATACTTCACTACATGGGCTTTCTAAACTTGTTATCTTGCATTTTCCACCTTTTGGCCAGCACTGTACAATCAACCATTCTGTTGTTGGACTCCGTTCCTGCATATCCAAAGGCGCGGTGATAGAGGATTCCCTTCTAATGGGTGCAGACTATTATGAGGTGAAATATAATCAAACAGAACTGTGTTGTGTTGCCATGAAAGCATTGTGAGAACATAGTGAACATTTTTGTGCAGACGGAAAATGATAAGAAAGCGCTTTCTGAAACTGGTGGCATTCCCATCGGTATTGGAAAAAATGCACACATCAGGAAAGCAATAATCGACAAGAATGCTCGAATTGGAGAAAATGTGAAGGTATTCCATAAACATTTCTACCTCCTGTCAGTCGGACTGTATTTTTTGTAGTCGATGCTTAACTATTTTTTAATTCAGTGTGAAAAATAAGAGGGGTCTCTTGACATCTCTATCTTAACATAATATATTTTCTTGGTCCTTGATGTTTTCTGCGTGAATGATTGCATGTGTGCAAGTATGCGCCCCACAGCACTAATTTCAAAGCTCTTCAATGTCACCAAATACAAATATATTGATCTACAAAAAATGGAAATACATAGGCGACTAACTTTTCCTGGCTAACCATGTGCTGGTAAAAAAAATCAGGAGATGATACTAAATTGCTGACAAAAATTAAGATGCGATGTTTATGTTGTAAGTAACGGAAGATCCTAAATGGTATGCTTGCTTTTACAGATAATCAATGTTGACGATGTCCAAGAAGCTTCAAGGGAGTCTGATGGATACTTTATCAAGAGTGGCATTGTCACTGTGATCAAGGACGCCTTAATTCCCAGTGGAACAGTCATATAGAGGCAATCGTCAGCAGCATGTATATAAGGTTTCCTCTCACACACAAATAAAAATTTCTTGTCTCGATGCTTCTTACGGCAATTGCGCCCCACCAAGAAGTGGCATCATGCTCATATGTTAACTCGTATAGCAAATTTGTTATCTATCGTAACTGGAACAACTGTCCTACCAAGTGCCATGGTGTAAGCTATAGATGGATAGCTCACATCTTTACATATGGTTTACTTGAATGATTAAATTTTGATATTGATCCTGTCACTGCACTGCAGGTTGGCTTGCAGGCTTATGGTGGCCTCCAAATCTCCAATGCATCCATGGTGATTTCTCATGCTGCAAATTCGCCCAGCTCTGCATCGGCCTGGAAATGTCGTCGGTGAAAGGAATAAAACGGTGGCCAAAACTTGAGGCACCTTTTCTTTTTGTTGCTGTTAACTAGCATATGAGCAAGATCGTCTAGAAAGTAGAAACGCGGTTAAGTCCCAAAAACTGCACCTGGAATTTCTGATGTTTTAATATGTAGGATTCTTGTGGCCTGAATAGCCTGTTTATTTCTATACTCTGCTGCCTTAAAATGACCTCGGTTTGTCTCCGATATATCTTTCCGAACCAGCAACCCCATGAAATAGAACTACAGAGAAATGGAAAGTTTCAGCAAAACCACGCCAGAGTTTGGGGCGCTGAATTCTCCAGGCTAAATGTAGTCGGTCTTAACGTGCCTGAGACCAAGAATTTCTGGTACCTTGTGCAACTTTAAAAAAAATCAAATGTCGTGTGCAGCTAGGTCGATGCACGCTTCTACTTCAGGTTACCACTTTCAGATTATAAGAGGCAGCTACTTCAAACTTCATGATGTGTAGATCGTCCGGTTAAGAAATACCTATTTGCTATTCACATAGAAATAGCCTGTAGTCCCTCTGTTTCATAATATAAGATGGTTTAGGTTTTTTCCACATTCAAATGTATACACATGTTTTTAGACACGTTTTAGTATACATATACGTTCACCTATTTTAGCCTGAATTCAGAAAACATGTGAAAGCACCTAAAATATCTTATATTATGGAACGGAGAGAGTAATATTGAAGTTGGTGGCACCTTATAGCACTTTGACTCATGGTTGCATATGCTCCCCTTATAAGAAGTTTCGTGAAAAAAGAAATGTCTTCGTGTTTTTTTTAGCACGGATTGTGTTTTTATACATGCCACACAAAAAGGGTTTTTTCGTGATATTTTTTTGCGGATATACGCACGATCAGTTTCTTAAAGATTTTTTTAACATTTTTTATTGGGCTTAAAATGCATTTTAAATCAAGGGTGTGCTGCATGACAACTTGCATTCCATGTGGGTACGAACAGACAAATTAACCGGATGACTTGAAAATAGTTATTTGCAGCTATATCTCCGTTGGGGTGGCGTCATTCAAGTATGAGTTGCAAATCATGTTTAGCTCTCAAGCCCTGCAACAAACTTCGAGTGACGTGACTTCTTCCGCTCAACCCTCCTCTCTCTCCCTCTCCCCCCCCCCCCCCGAAAACTGAGAGTCGCCAGTGCTCGCTCGACGCCGCTCCCCTCCTTCTCCACCGGCGCTGCTGGTCAGAGTGGAGCTGGAGATGGCGGTCTCCTTTGTACATAGTAGGGGTAGTCTTTCTCACCTTCGTGCTAGGTTTAGGATTTGTGTAGTGGTCCTTTGTGGCGAATGACGAGGTGACGTCTTTCTTTCCTAGGCGCTTGGCATGGTTGCTCTCGGGTGGCGACCAAAGCCTGGTGAAGCTCATGTTTGGCGTGCGTCAATGGAAGATGGCGACGTGGAGGAGTATATCCGTAGGTGCGTGCTTGATTAAGCCAGGAGAGGCGTGCTTTCGCGCTGGTCTCTGGTTGGTTCTTCCTTCTCGGACCGGGCATAGTGCTAGAGCGGAGGAAGGGGAATAAGCGCATGGTTTGCCTGTTGGGCATGGTCTCTAGGACTGAGTGGTGCACGTCTGGTGCACCTTCGATGCTACGAAGTCGACGAGCGGAGTTCATCAACGATGACAAGGTGATGTCACTCTTATCCATGGCCAAAGGGGCCTCTCCGTGCTCGGCATCACGTATTTCCCGAACTTATTCATCCTCCTTAATTAAGTGGAGGATCTTCGATCTCGGTTGGGGTTATGCGCTTGTGTCACCTCAGGTGGTTGCGTCCTCCCCCGCCTTGAGGTCTGCAGGTGACAATGAAGACGATGGACCCAATTATATTTTTACTGATCTTTCTAGGGTTCATTATATGAAGGTAAAGGACTATAATGTAATTTTCCTTTTCTTTCAGATTCTTTGTGTAAAATTTCACATGTACTACCCCAGGATATGCAGTATCTAGGCCCAAACTCTCAAGCCAATAGGAATCACGTTACAAGTTTAATGATTTAGTTTTTTCTTAGTTGCGACTATGTGAATCTGGGTTGCAACTAAAATGTAACCGGGAATCAGCACGAATCATGACTCAATCTAATGGTCGAAGAATTGATTTAATTAATTCTCAAGTCGATTGAAATTAACTACTCGATTAAAAATTAACAAAACCGTAATTATTCATCACAACGACTTGAAAACAAAACAAACTGTTACATGGATAAAGCTGTGGTGCGATTTCCGTGGCCTACTTGAATTGAAATCCATGTGTTTCACGAATCGAGCACAGATACAAAGATACGGATAAGAAACGGAACCATATGCAATATATGCACGGATCGATCGAGCTAGTGTCGCATTACAGTCTCATGCAGTACGATTTCGAACAGAAAAGGAGTTTTGGACACAATGATATATATATTGGTATACGAAACCGAAGAGGGCAACGCCTAGGCCTAGCTCGCTATATATATATAGCCGATCGACTCCACACAACGCCTTGCCTCAATACAAGCAACAACGTGCGAGTTTGCGACCTGCGACTCGATTACGTGCTTGATCGAGCGACGACGACTCTGGCGACATGGCGGGCGGGGCGGCAGTCGGCGGAGCGGCGAGGCAGGACTACCCCGGCCGGCTGACTCTGTTCGTCTTCATGGCCTGCCTGGTGGCGGCAACCGGCGGTCTCATCTTCGGCTACGACATCGGCATCTCCGGCGGGGTGACGTCCATGGACCCCTTCCTCAGCAGGTTCTTCCCGTCGGTGTACCGGAAGCAGCGGGAGGCCGACGACAGCAACCAGTACTGCAAGTTCGACAGCCAGCTCCTCACCATGTTCACCTCCTCGCTCTACCTCGCCGCGCTCGTCGCCTCCCTCTGCGCCGCCTCCGTCACCCGCGTCGCCGGCCGCAAGTGGTCCATGTTCGTCGGCGGGGTCACCTTCCTCGTCGGCTGCGCGCTCAACGGCGCCGCCCAGAACGTCGCCATGCTCATCCTCGGCCGCGTCCTCCTCGGCGTCGGCGTCGGCTTCGCCAACCAGAGCGTGCCGGTCTACCTGTCCGAGATGGCGCCGGCCAGGATGCGCGGCATGCTCAACAACGGCTTCCAGCTCATGATCACCCTCGGCATCCTCGCAGCGAACCTCATCAACTACGGCACCGACAAGATCGCCGGCGGGTGGGGCTGGAGGCTCAGCCTCGCGCTCGCGGCGGTGCCCGCGGTCATCATCACCGTCGGCTCCCTGTTCCTCCCGGACACGCCCAATTCCCTCCTGGAACGCGGCAAGGCCGACGAAGCCAGGCGGATGCTCCGGCGCGTGCGTGGCACCGACGACGTGGACGCCGAGTACCGCGACCTGGCTGCGGCGAGCGAGGCGTCCAGCGCCGTGGAGCGGCCGTGGCGCGACATCCTGCGGCGGCGGTACAGGCCCCAGCTCGTGATGGCGGTGGCGATCCCGCTTCTGCAGCAGCTCACTGGCATCAACGTCATCATGTTCTACGCTCCGGTGCTGTTCAAGACGCTCGGCTTCGGGGGCAGCGCGTCGCTCATGTCGGCGGTCATCACCGGCGGCGTCAACCTGGCGGCCACGTTCGTGTCGATCTTCACGGTGGACAGGGTGGGGCGGCGCGGGCTGCTTCTGCAGGGCGGGGCGCAGATGTTCGCGAGCCAGATCGTGGTGGGGGCGCTCATCGGCGCCAAGCTCGGGTGGAGCGGCGTGGCGGAGATCCCGGCGGGGTACGCGGCGGCCGTGGTGGCGGTGATGTGCGTCTACGTTGCCGGGTTCGCGTGGTCGTGGGGCCCGCTGGGGTGGCTGGTGCCGAGCGAGGTGATGCCGCTGGAGGTGAGGCCGGCGGGGCAGAGCATCACGGTGGCCGTCAACATGCTCATGACGTTCGTCGTCGCCCAGGCTTTCCTCCCCATGCTCTGCCGCCTCAAGTTCGTCCTCTTCTTCTTCTTCGCCGCCTGGGTCGCCGCCATGACGCTCTTCGTCGCGCTCTTCGTGCCGGAGACCAAGGGGGTGCCCATCGAGGACATGGCCAACGTCGGGAAGGCGCACTGGTACTGGAACCGCTTCGTCACCGACGACGACGATGCACCAACACGTCAAGACATCGAGATGGCCAACAGCACTGCATGTTAACAACTACTCCAGATTAGCTTGGGTCGATAATTTCGTTATGATAAGCAGTAGTAATTTCTTAGCTCGTAATAACTAGCTTAGCTCGACAAATTAGTTTTGTTTAGCGCTAATTTTTTAGCTCAAGTATTTTTGTTCATGCAAAATTGTACATATTCCAAATCACTGGTTAATCGTGACTGGGTTCAGTTTTATTATTAAGATCAGTGTATTTCAGTAATGCTTGTTCATACAAATACGAGGAAGCTCAGCGCTGTCCAGTTGGATTGCAATACGATGTCCATGTTGTGAATATAGCTAAAACAACTGATGTAAGATAAAAGCTCTTATTCGATAACAGAAAGTCTAACTAAAATATATTAAAGTCCTAGGAAGGTCGCTTCTCACTAATGCCCATGCACAGCATTTAGCATACGCCTCAGAAATAAATACGATGAATTGCCCACAAGGCCCCGCTTGGAAAGTCCTAGGAGGAAATACGGAGCCGAGAACTTTTCGGAGCTTGTTCGTATTTTTTGCCGGACGTCCGATGGTCCGTAATTCTACACGATCGTTTTGCCTAAATTACTGCCCATCCAAGCGGGGCCCAAAGTGTTAAAGTTTAGCTTTCTGTATTGTCTTCATGAAAATAGACAAGTGTAAGCACTAACGGACATCTTCAGGGTTCAGTGTTTCGAAATATATCAAGGGACCAAACTGGCATTGCAGAGGTTTTATTAATAAAAAAGGAACTAGACCGTCTAGGTACAGCACGGTGAAAGAGACTTAAATTTTGCATGGTTAACATGTGCATAACTGAAAGTTACAAATGATCCTGTGCGATACTAGTACTCAACATGGCTTCCCAAAAATATCCGTCTAAACTAAGAGCACCGACTCCAATTTTTGTTGACTCTCCCTTTCACGACTGATCTTGATGTGTACAAGGATTCAATCAAGCAGCCTTGGGCTTGGGCTGAAGTCTCTTCAGCTGTGAGTAGAGGAAAACTCCAGCAAGAGCAATCGCCGTTCCTGCACAATCAGATAGCTCAAATATGTAAAGAGGATAGGATTGATCAATCAGATAGAACGACAAAGAAAAATAGATGCTTACCGATAGAGTTGATTGGAGACACAGGTGTCTTGAAGAACAGAACGGATGTAACAATGACCACCACACGCTTCACACAGTTGCCGACCGAATGGGTAACAGGGGACACCCTTGCGAGGATCATGTATGACACCTTCGATAAATCAAAAGTCAAAACTAGTAAGAAATTTTGGCATTAAGCACATGTGCACACAGAAGATGACACGCAATTCTGGCATGAGCTATATATAGGCATACTGATAACAAGATGAATCATCACTTATCAAAAAACTAAGTAGATGGCTGACCTGTTGGTACGCATGGAAACAGAATGCAGCAATCAAAGACCTTGTGTACACTTGTTGTAAGTTCAGACCCTGCACAAAACAGAATAGTGTAAGAATTCAAACAGAGACAATCTAGTCTAAAGGGCTCAGCAGACAAATAAACAGTGTGGATACTCACAGACGACTGCAGAAACGCAGGAGTGACCTTGACTCCTTCTGTCAGCAAGGTAACTGGGGCCAAAAGGAAGAATGACATAACGGTAATAATTGAGAATAGAGTAATGTTGTCCAGAGATGCCTGGTCAGAGTTGGGAAAATGATGAAGGTTAGAATATGGTCACAGCTTCATAAAGTATTACCATAAAGGGTAAAAACAGAAGGAAAAACAGAAGGCCTATGCACACATTCATAAATGAGAATACATATCAAATACTACTCCCATCAATCATAGGTATAACATTAGGACAATATAATCCTCATCTGGCCATTGTAGACAATTCATAAAGTCTGTGACAGCAACGACTAGAAAGTTTGGCTACACTTAACGTAATCCAAGACATCACTTTTGTTGCGGGAATAATTAATTATTCAACAGAAATGTAAATCGATAACTCAGTTGCCCCTATCCAAGAGAAATGTAAATTGATAACTTAGTTACCTCTTTCTTCAGCATAAGCTTCTTGCTGAGGACATTCCTTGACTGGAAAGTCACATTTGAAGCCATCGCAGCCAAAAATCCAGCCCTGATGGCATTCAAATTATACATTAATCACCATATTGCAGAAATGAGCAAGCATACCATTTGAGTCTAGGAGAAAAATATCAATGCAAATGAATATTTGCACACGAATACACACGTCAGCCATCAGATAACGTCAGATGAAACTCAAGAGGCACATGTCAGAAATGTAATGTATACATCAAAATAAAGCTTACAGACACGATAATTATTTTACTCAAATGAAGGTGCTGATAATGCTTACCAGTTAAAGGAAGCTTCGGAAATAGATGCCAATGCAACACCACCAACAATAGGAAGAAGAGACAAAACAACCCAAGGAGTAGGCAGCTGCACAATCATCCGTGTGTCAGACCAAAACCATAAAACAAACAAAACTGATATTCTTAGATCATGTACAGCTAATTTTCTATTGATCAAAATGATAAAAAAGAACAGAAAAAAACAGAAATTACCTCGCCAAGGAACATTGCTGAAAGGAGAACTGAGAAGAAAGGCTCCATTGCCTTGATGGTATGTGTAAATGACACAGCGACCTTTCCGAGGCTCATGTTTGTGAAAAGATTGCCCATGGTGTGGACAATAGCCAGAGGGAGGATAGCAAGGAGCTGGACATAAGAGCAATTAGACACATGCTCCAGTTGTGCAATATATATGTACTAGTTTGTCACGGGAAAGTAAATAATTACCTGTGCACCAGAAATCTTTGGTCTTTTAAGGATACCAGTGATCCACAGGAACAAGGAAATGCCAGTTCCAACAGCAAACTGAACTGTTGTGATGTTTATCGGATATGGGAAAACCTTGAGGACCTGTTAAATATAGGAAAAGTAAAGAAAGTTGAATTATTTGCAGATATCTGATGAAACCTTATAGAAACTTCTCGGCAAAGTAACTAAAACAATTGGCATATGCCAAATGCTGGGAAAACCTAGGAGCAAGGTTGTCTGTGCTACAGCAAGATTGTGCACGTTGCCCATTCAAATCACATAGGGGCCAAAGTAAAGGTCATATGTGCCAGATAGCACATCACATAGTTGCAATACATTGTTGCAGACTGAATTCAAGACCAAATGAATGCATTGTAGAAGCTCGGAAGTAGCATATGCTTTTCCTATTCACACAAGCAGACAGGAAGCACCTAAAGCACCCTGATTTTATCTGGATTATTATTAGTGAAGATGATCCTGGATTCTGGCATGTGTATTATGCTTAAAAAAAAACTTCTCAGAAGGGTACTTCAAGTTCAATACATTCATCGATCTGACCCAAGTTTGTGGAACATAGACTAAAAATGCAGTTCACAGTACATTCTTCCGCAACCTATGAGGCATAATGGTGCATCGACTAGTTCAGACCGGTTAGAATTTCCTGAATCTAATGATATGATTAATTGAAAGCTCCAGCCATTATAGCCCACCGCATAAAAATCACATAAATAGAGAATAATAAGAGGAAATCCCATGCACTGCTATGCACACATGGTGAGAAATTAGAAATCATCTGAATTAGAAAGATGCGGGTCACTTGGAGAGATCTATCCTTATCACGCTCCAACCAAAACTACCGAATCTTCTAGATTCTCGATGCGAACTGATCAGATCGAGGTCGCGTTCGCTGCTAAATTACGAAGGGGCTAGAAGATGTGTAGTACGGACGAGTGAATGCGGCTCTCTCTCTCAGGGAGTCAGGGTGCGCAAGAGCCCGGAGATGTGTAGTAGGAAGGAACCCGTGGTGAGCTGACGCACCTGCTTGTTGTAGATGTTGAAGTAGATGTTGAAGAGGTACCAGAGGCCGAAGAAGACGCCGAGCTGCAGCGTCTTGGCGAGCGCGGACGATCCGCCTTCCTCCGCGGCCTCCTCCCCGGCCTTCCCGGACGCCGCCGCCGCGGCTGATGCCGCCACGAGGCGGTCGCTCCTCCTCTTCTCCTGCTCGGGCGACGCCGGGACGAGCCCGATGCGGCCCAGCCCGGCGGCCGCCACGAGGAGGCCCGCGCGGGGCGCGGCGGCGGAGAGGCGGAGGGCGGGGATGCGGGCGGCGCAGGGGTTAGGGTTCTTCCTCAGGACGGGCCGCGCGGCGCATGGCCGGAGGACCCCGATGGCCGCCGCGCTCTGCATTGCGGCCGGGGAGGGGCGGGGTATCCCAGAGGCGGGGCGGGGGGCGGAGGCGTCGAGGTTCCGGCGGCGGAGGGCACGAGGAGGTGGTGGTGCGGGCTGGTGAGATTGGAGAGAGTGGGGTTCGGGTTGGTTGGTGGGACGAAGGGTTTTAAGTAGCGGCGGGGACGGGCTGAGCTGGCTGGCTGACGGGTGGTCCCGAACGAACGACGTGGGCCCCGTACGTCAGTGGGGAGGGAGGCTGCCTGGGTTTGCCCGGCTGCGGGGATGCGCCCGGTGCACGGTGCACCGGAGCGAAACGACCGTGCAGGGCCCGCGCGCCGTGCGATACGGTGGAGTGGTTGTTGGGTGGAACCGGTGCAGCGACATGTTCGAGGGTACGCGGGCCCCGGTGCTGGAAAATATTTGGCGTGGTGGGTCCAGGGTTAAGGTGGGCGGGATCTGCGAGACCGCCGCGCCAGCTCACCTCACCTGCCGTTTTTTCTGAGTACTGGGCGGACCGCCAATTGCTGGGTGTGGGTATATAGTACTCCATCGTCAATTTAGTTTGCGTTCTGTGTTTGATCAAAATCGAATTTTATCAAGTTTGACCAAATATTGTGAAAAAATTATCAACATTTATAATAAAAAATTCATAGTATTAAAATTATTATAGCGTATATTTTCATATTGTATGCATTAGATTTTATGAATGTTGATATTTCTTCCTATATTTTTTGTTAAACTTAACAAAGTTTGATTTTGACTAAACCTAGAACGGAAACTAAATTGAAATGGAGTGAGTACCTGGTATTGGGTGTATATACAAACGGATGCAATTTTGTGTTTGCCCATATCCTTTATCATAAATTTCCATCGAGTTCGGATCGGAGCGGATAATTACCGAATGTTGATTCGGAAATAGATATCCGTTATTGCGGATTCGGGAACAGATTTGAATCTGTAATGGCGGATCCTTAATATGTACCGAGTGTGTTTGAACTAAGCTTGTTATCATATATGTATCAAAAAAAACTCCAAGCAACAAATAAACATCTCAACCATCGGTTCTTGTTATACATATGTCATTCACACAATTCTCCATGCATCAGAGGCAAAACAACGCCAGTTAACTTCTGGCATGGAGCAAAGACGTTGTGAGGTAAAAAAAATCTCAAAGTTTCAGAGAAAATTGACAAGAGATGTTGTGCGGTTTCTTTTCCGCCCATACCAGTCATCTTGTCTCCTTCGTGCCTCTTTGTTCGCCTCTGTATGTCCTCTGCATCGGCCCCATCGTTGTGACGTCACTTCATTCAACTGGAAAAGAAAAGAATATATTGTATGAAACTGAAACAACATAGGCTTTCATGTGCTAAAGATGCAACTCTTCCATCATGCGTAATTCATATGTCCAGAAAATGTATACCAGGGTCCTAACTGTTTAAGTGAAGAGCCCATGTACTGAGTTTCCAAATATAACACATATATACATACAGCACGACGATCTGCCTTCCTGGTTCTCTAGAAATCATTTTGTTTTCTTTGTTTTGATCGAGAGTGAAAACTAAGAGGAGTGCCTGCAGGCTGCAACACAGGTGCACTGAAAGAACAATATGGAAGCTTTAAAGCTTATATACCAGGGGGTTCCTCTGCAGAACCGAGTGAGAATTTGTTTATTTTAAAGGAGTAATAGTTAAATACACACACAGATGCACAAGCACGACAGACAAAAATGGAAGAACAACAAAAAGAGAGAAGTTAAGTATTCTCAGTTTTCCATTGACACATTAAACTGTGCGTAGAACATGGGTAAACAAAGAAAAACTAAACTATTTGTTCAACTGGGTCGAAGCATAAAAGTCTATCTTTTTTGGCAAGTGTGTAGGGACTTTGGGTCCAAGTGGTCACATGAGTACATTGTCCATCACTAACCTAGCAAACCACTCAACTGCTAGCTAATTGAACCCATCAACCATTTTTCAAGCAGCCTCTGAAGCCACGTTCATCTTTCGAAGATCAGGTGCAATCCAAATAGGAGCCGGAAAGTTGGACCAAACCTGCGGAGACACAAGTTCCTCCTTGCTGTTATCATCCAGGTTCAAAGTTCCCATATCACGGTGATTATTCTTAAATCCCAATGTCCACAACATATTATCGTCAGTAAAGTAGGCATGATTTGCCCTCAGAGACGGGTATTCTTCAGCACTGAGACAAAGTGATTGATTGTGCCCAATAAACAAAACATAGTCACGCAAGCAATTGATTTCCTTAAGTTCACTTCCCGCAGCTTCAACTTCATATATTCTGAATTTTGTAGTGTTCCAAAACACAGATGCTCCCGGATCAGGTTCCAATTCATAATCCTCGAAGACTCTCCAAATGAGCAGCAGACCACCCCATGGAGTCTGAACAATGTACACATACTCATATTCATTCTCCCTGGGTACGCGGATAATTGTCTTCATTTCGACCACAGGGCCACTAAGATCGAAGGTGTGAAGTTCTCCCATTTTAGACACAGCATACAACAGGCCATCCTTGTAAAAACAATCGCAATAGAGATCATGAGGTGGCAGCCAGGTCCACTTATCATCCCCTACCCTCACAAAAGATAGCTGACGCCTTGGATTATGGATGAGCACCACAATGTAGCTTCATGTGGATGTATCGGGGAACACAAACGCCTTATACTGGAGTCTATCCCGCAGCTTGTGAAGAGCAAAGATCGACGGTGATCTATGACCAGCATGCGTTCCAGTGTGCCATGAGAACTCATACTTGTGAAGAGCACCGTACTCATTAAAGATGGGCTTCACTTGCTCGAGGGTGATCACTAAAGGTAGAGAAACCTGTTCACACGTGATCGGGTTGACAATATGCATCTCAGCTCTCTCATCGACAGTAACCAGCCAGCCATGAGAGGACCCGATCAAGCACCTAGTGCGGATAGGTGGCTCCGGAAGAGTTAGCTTGTACGATATCTTCTCAGTGAGGCTGTAGAGGCAAGCAACACTATCACCAGTAGATTCAGAAGTATAGAGGAGGCAGGGCGTCTGCGACAGTTTATACTGCCCAAGGCTTCGTAGGCTGGCATACGCTGATCGCCAAGAGGGGCAGACGGAGCCGGCACGTACAAGGTCAGGGATCTCCAGGGTGGCGAAGATACCCATCAAGACGTCCTGAGGCAGCTCTGGCAGTGCGGCGACGGTAGTCTCGGTTTCCAACGGTGGATGAACATATTTGCAGAATTTCTGCAGTGAACTGGGAGTGAAGCTTAGCAGATTGGGCAGAACTCTGAAGATTAGGGAGCACAGAGGGGTCCGTTGTACAGCTAGACTCCCTAAGCTCATCATCGAGGCGACGCTATATAGCTCCATTGTGGCAGTGTCTCGTCAGTAACAGAGGAAGGTAGTCCCTAAGTTGCAATGACCTGATGCTTTTGGACAAAGCTGAATTTTTTTCTTCAGTTACTCTCTAAGCTGCACGGATCCGATGCTTTTGGACAAATCTCTTCAGGTATCCTGCCTATTAGGAGTACTCATATAGATGAGCAACCGAGGCCAGACCCAATTCGAATAGGAGAAGAAGATCCGAGTCCAAGAAAGACCCGGACTTGTTTTTGCAGGAATCCCGCTGGGTTCCTTCCCGGAAATTTACCCTGCCACGCTATGGGCTACAGATAGAGGACTGACCGGTGCAGCAGAGAGTTAATCCGCTGGGGCAGAGGGGGAGGAGCCAGCGACGAACACGGCAGCCAGCTGGGAGAAGCAAGCCGGCTTCGCGCCGCCGTCCCTCCGCAAGCCGAGGAGTGAGCGGTGGATCGACGGGAATCAGAGGGAGAAGGCGACGACGGACACGGCGAGCAGCTGGGAGGAGTTCTCAGTTTCTTCAGTGGATTGATACTTGGTGGGCCGTGCAATCTTACGTGACCTTATTCTCCGTAGGTGACGTTTCGTTTAGGCTCTTTTGGTCTCTTTAGGCCATCTTGAAGGAACAATGTTAAGGGCGTGTTCGCTTAATTTGGACAATGTTATTAGGTGGAGCAAGGAAACCTCTACATGACAACAACGAAGAACCAAATACTTTTGTTGGGATCATATAAACCTGATTAATTAGGTGGAGTGACGAATCTTGTACATGACAACAAATCAGGTGGACCGGCGAAACATGAACATGACAACATCTGAAAAGGACCAAAATATCTATTTACGTTAAAAGAGGTTTAATCAATATAGCCATTGTTGCAGTGTGTTGTTTGCAGCATCGTTAGTTAGTTACCATGCAATTTTTACACGCGGAACCCAAATCGAACACCATAAAGCCACGTCACCAACTAAATTTTGTGCCCGCTCAACCTAGTAAGTCTCTCTACACCCCAAAATAGAAAATATCCTATAAATATATTGCCAGTCAACGAGAAACTCAGAAAATTAAACCTAGTCCGTCTCTTTTCCTATGGTACGATTTTGCTTTGTTAGTGTTAGGTAGATGTATTAGCGGAGGTGATATTTTGGCTTGTAGGACTATATACTCTCATTATGAAAAATAAATTTAGAACATTTAATTGTCGAAAAAACCCGACAAAAAAATATGGACATACATCTGGAGATTTAATGTAAGCGCAAAAAGTTTCGAGAAAAAAACATTTATGTGAATTGTGTAAAAAACATATTTGGTACTACAAATGACTTATTATCTAACCTTTGTTTTTTTACAAGGCCACAAGAAAATGTCTTTGTTCATGATTTCTTTGGGGCCATAAAATGTTGGAATGTTTACCCCAACTTTTTTTTAATAAAAAGTATAACAGTTTGAAACACAAGTTTAAACAATGGAGGAAATGCTTTTACGACTAAAAATGGATTTCCGATGTACTAGCATTGTTGATAGGGTATCTTCAGATCCTTGTTTCTTCATGCATGCGCGGAAGCTGTGTTACCATTATCTTTGTATTGTTTGGCAAAATATCATCTAATTGATGTGGAAACATATTGTTCAATGGACGTTGCTAGGTAGTAGTGGGTAACCATTCCACAAAAATATACGGTTACGAGGCTAGCGACTGTCTCTCCCGGTTTCTTGTTGACAACGAGGCGGCGGGAGGCGCTCAAGGGGCGCGCGGTTGCGTGCGGGGAAGGAGCCGACGGCGGAGGAGGTCTCGCCGGCGTTGGGTGCAAGGAACGCGACCTCGTGGTGGACAAGGAACGCGAGTTCCTGGGAGTCCAGTTCACGCGTCGCTCGGCACGTGCGCATGGGCCCCACACAGAAGAAACTCCGCAGCGTGGAACTGATCCGACGGCTCCACATGAGCGCACGCGACAGAGATGAGCGCACGTGACAGAGAGAAAAAGTGCCCAGGCAAAATTTAGATTTTACCTAAGTTCCTAGTCACTACTCCTAATCTAGTACCATTTGCTCGGCACCCCACATGTAGGATACTAGAAGATACCCCGCGCGTTGCAGCGGGAACTTGAGCAACGAAATTGTAAAAAATAGAATATCAATAATATATTATACATATGATCGTAAATAATGTAAAGCATAAATGACGTGTATGCATTTATTAGTACATCAAATGTTGTTTAAAACATTGGTAATAAATATTCAAATAATCTATGGGAACTATGACCAACAACAAAATGTATGATACATTTGTGCATATATTGTACGTGCTTAAGTAGATGTCGCCTCGTTATATGTTCTTGAAGAATCAAGTATCATTCTTATCAATCCTGCAATTTGGTTCGAATGTTAGCAAAAAAGTAGGGAAGAAACGATTTGAATTAGACATGCCAACCTCAATCTGAATGTGCTTGCAAAATCAGAAGTACAGTCAGCCTTGCAAGATTGAATGAAACACATGTCATAAAGCTCTCAAATGAGCGAAATAAGTATTCATGTGTAGCAAGTTCATTTTTCATTTCTAGTTCACTTTAAAGTTTAAACACTGCAGCAGGAAAATATTAGAAGGATACGATATGAAAAAATGTTATCATGTATGGGAAACATAGATCAAAGCCTGATAGCCAAACTTCCTCCGACAACAACTTGTCTGCCCTTATTTGAGTACAAACTAATAAGATAACACTGCTATAACAAGTGCTATATCTAAGTCACAACCAGTAAAAAAGAGTCATATCATAATTCTGTTTAAAAATATGCATGATATAGTTGACTGAATATAATTGGAATGAGATATAGGGAAAGCTAGTCACCGCGGCAATATAATCGTACAGAATAGAAAAATTAAAGATGGAGAGCAACCTGGTAAGTACTCTGAATACAAAAGAAAGAATAAACATTCTTACCTTCTCAAGCCTCTCGTTTTTTGTATGTATCAGACATTTATGGAACATCAGCCATGCCTACTGGGACATCGCATCAGATTCATAACCGGCTTGAATCACCATTCTGAAATAAAAATGGAGAGCATAGACATCACCTACTATCATCAGCAGCACACAAAATAGGACTAAATTCATGTCAGGTTAATGCCTCTTTCAACATGTTGATGCTCATTTCCAAGCGGGTATGTAGCATATGCATGGGAAAAAAAAAATCAAAGATCACAACAGCTATCCGAGAGTTGAGAAAACTTATATAGAACATACTACTGCTGAAATGAAACTACATGTTAGTTCAGATGTTCATACCTTTGGCGTACAAAGTATAAGCAAATAGAGGCAACTCATTCACTTTCGCATGCATAGAGGCTAAGTGAATAGAGGCTAATCAGTCAGCACTATACACTTTGTAATACACTACATATGACATGGTGAAAAAGAGATCTCCAATTAACAAAAGTTGTCAATGATGAAAAAGGTCACTGAGGTAGATAAAGTTCATGTGAAATCATGCCACATATTATGGTGGCCAACGTTGTCAACAGGCCAGTAGATTGTCATCCGATGAACTCTGCAATGGAGCAATTGATTTTAGACATTCTAACAAACACATAGAGCAGACGCTGCGGATAGACATATCATAAAAAGAAACAGAGGGGAGATTCGTTGGCAACGAATACATGCAACCAGCAAGAGAAACAGAATAGAAATTCCATGTGCTCATCCAATGTCTAAAATTTAAAATTAACACATGAGAGCTGTGTGTACCTTGCAAGCAGGAGCGGATACTACTGTCCAACCTCCATAGGCTGCTTCCACCTAGCTTGAGAGAGCAGCACGCAACTCAGTCAAAATGAAACCAAATCGGGTACGAGTACTCCTGAGGAAGCAGCAACCCAATCAAAATCCAACAAAATCGGGAGAGCCTGAGCACGCAACACGCATTATCCAATGAAATCCCAATCAAATCGGGTGGAGGCAAAGTGTCGAGCAGCTTTTGGGCTGGAGCGCAACTGGCAGAAGACCGTCGCTCTGGACGACAACACGGGTAGGTGTTATACTTGGAGACGGCGGCTCAGATTCTTGCGCATTTGCAAGACAATGATGGTTGATAAATGCTGGGCTAAACAAAACTAAATTATCTAGCTAAGCTAGTTATTACGAGCTAAGAAAATCCTACTGCTCATTATCGACCCAAGCTAAGCTAGTTGTTAACGGTGCTGTTGGCCATCTCGATGTCTTGACGTCTTGGTGACGAAGCGCTTCCAGTACCAGTCCCTAGACGGTCTAGTTCCTTTTTATTAATATAAAACCTCTGCAATGCCAGTTTGATCCCTTGATATATTTCGAAACCCTGAACCCTGATGATGTCCGTCAGTGCTTACACGTCTATTTTCATTTTCATGGAGACAATACAGAAAGCTAAACTCTAACACTTTGTGGGCAATTCATCGTTTTTATTTCTGAGGCGTACGCTAAATGCTTTGCATTGGCATTAGCGAGAACTGAGAAGCGACCTTCCTAGGACTTTAATATATTTTAGTTAGACTTTCTGTTATCGAATAAGAGCTTTTATCTTACATCAGTTGTTTTAGCTATATTCACAACATGGACATCGTATTGCAATCCAACTGGACAGCGCTGAGCTTCCTCGTATTTGTATGAACAAGCATTACTGAAATACACTGATCTTAATAATAAAACTGAACCCAGTCACGATTAACCAGTGATTTGGAATATGTACAATTTTGCATGAACAAAAATACTTGAGCTAAAAAATTAGCGCTAAACAAAACTAATTTGTCGAGCTAAGCTAGTTATTACGAGCTAAGAAATTACTACTGCTTATCATAACGAAATTATCGACCCAAGCTAATCTGGAGTAGTTGTTAACATGCAGTGCTGTTGGCCATCTCGATGTCTTGACGTGTTGGTGCATCGTCGTCGTCGGTGACGAAGCGGTTCCAGTACCAGTGCGCCTTCCCGACGTTGGCCATGTCCTCGATGGGCACCCCCTTGGTCTCCGGCACGAAGAGCGCGACGAAGAGCGTCATGGCGGCGACCCAGGCGGCGAAGAAGAAGAAGAGGACGAACTTGAGGCGGCAGAGCATGGGGAGGAAAGCCTGGGCGACGACGAACGTCATGAGCATGTTGACGGCCACCGTGATGCTCTGCCCCGCCGGCCTCACCTCCAGCGGCATCACCTCGCTCGGCACCAGCCACCCCAGCGGGCCCCACGACCACGCGAACCCGGCAACGTAGACGCACATCACCGCCACCACGGCCGCCGCGTACCCCGCCGGGATCTCCGCCACGCCGCTCCACCCGAGCTTGGCGCCGATGAGCGCCCCCACCACGATCTGGCTCGCGAACATCTGCGCCCCGCCCTGCAGAAGCAGCCCGCGCCGCCCCACCCTGTCCACCGTGAAGATCGACACGAACGTGGCCGCCAGGTTGACGCCGCCGGTGATGACCGCCGACATGAGCGACGCGCTGCCCCCGAAGCCGAGCGTCTTGAACAGCACCGGAGCGTAGAACATGATGACGTTGATGCCAGTGAGCTGCTGCAGAAGCGGGATCGCCACCGCCATCACGAGCTGGGGCCTGTACCGCCGCCGCAGGATGTCGCGCCACGGCCGCTCCACGGCGCTGGACGCCTCGCTCGCCGCAGCCAGGTCGCGGTACTCGGCGTCCACGTCGTCGGTGCCACGCACGCGCCGGAGCATCCGCCTGGCCTCGACGGCCTTACCACGTTCCAGGAGGGAATTGGGCGTGTCCGGGAGGAACAGGGAGCCGACGGTGATGATGACTGCGGGCACCGCCGCGAGCGCGAGGCTGAGCCTCCAGCCCCACCCGCCGGCGATCTTGTCGGTGCCGTAGTTGATGAGGTTCGCTGCGAGGATGCCGAGGGTGATCATGAGCTGGAAGCCGTTGTTGAGCATGCCGCGCATCCTGGCCGGCGCCATCTCGGACAGGTAGACCGGCACGCTCTGGTTGGCGAAGCCGACGCCGACGCCGAGGAGGACGCGGCCGAGGATGAGCATGGCGACGTTCTGGGCGGCGCCGTTGAGCGCGCAGCCGACGAGGAAGGTGACCCCGCCGACGAACATGGACCACTTGCGGCCGGCGACGCGGGTGACGGAGGCGGCGCAGAGGGAGGCGACGAGCGCGGCGAGGTAGAGCGAGGAGGTGAACATGGTGAGGAGCTGGCTGTCGAACTTGCAGTACTGGTTGCTGTCGTCGGCCTCCCGCTGCTTCCGGTACACCGACGGGAAGAACCTGCTGAGGAAGGGGTCCATCGACGTCACCCCGCCGGAGATGCCGATGTCGTAGCCGAAGATGAGGCCACCGGTTGCCGCCACCAGGCAGGCCATGAAGACGAACAGAGTCAGCCGGCCGGGGTAGTCCTGCCTCGCCGCTCCGCCGACCGCTGCCCCGCCCGCCATGTCGCCAGAGTCGTCGTCGACGATCGAGATCAAGCACGTAATCTTTTTTTTGAGAAACACAGTACAGACGCAGACGCTCACACACGCACGTACAGACACCCCTATGACCGCACACACGCAAACCCTACCCCTATGAGCACCTCCGAGAGACTGGTCCGGCAAATCTTGAGGTTGACGAAGTCACCACGGGCGCCTCGCTGTTGACGGGCACGTCACCTACCACTGAAAGCATAACGCCGGTTAAATTCTGAAAAATCCAGGAAAATGCGAGCACCCATGTCAAGTCTGGGACTTGAACCTGGGTGGGCTGGTTCCACCACAAGGAACCAAACCAGTTGAGCTAGGCTCACTTCGCAGATCAAGCACGTAATCGAGTCGCAAGTCGCAATGCAGTACGCGGTAGTTGTATTGAGGATGCAGGGCGTTGTGTTGAGTCGATCGGCTACATATATAGCGAGCTAGGCGTTGTCCTGCTCGAATTCATATTTGCATTGGAACAAGCGCACGTGTCCGGTCCGGTATACTACGTGTGGTTTGAATTGCTTTCCTGCTCAAATTCATACATGAGACTGTAATGCTGACACTAGCTCTGTGCATATATACGGTACACAAAGTTTGGTTCCGTTTCCTATAGGTATGTAAATCTATGTTTGATTCGAAAAGCACATAGATTGCAAGTAAAGCCATATCACCTCAGTTCGAAAATCACACAGCTTTTGTTTTTCAAACAAGAATTGTACTCACGTAAAAAAATCACACCTAGACTAGCAATATTTTTGTTTGGTAGTACTTCTGAGTGTTGTGATAAATAACTGCTAGTGAATTTTAGCCTGATCTTACGAGCAACATTTTTTTCTTATTCTGGATAAATTATCAATATTAAGCGTGAAAATTTGCATGAACTTGAAGTTGCAATCAAAAAGGAAAAACGTTTGCCCATGATTTTTTTTTCGTGCTAGTTGGGTCATCGTGCACAGAACCGCCATCGCGTTATCATTAAATCTGCATTTGGGGTTGTTCTTTTTTTAGGAAGTACATTGTGGCACGCTTTATTGCAAATTAAACGCACTTACATTGTTCATTACATCCGACTGGATAAAACTAGGGGGATCATCGTCTCAAAACACAGAATTATTAGAATCAAACACAAATCTAGCTGCTCTATGCATGCTCCACCTTGTTTGCTTCCCTTGGACATGCTGAATCTTCGCCCGACCAATTCTTTTAGACAGTTCAAAACACTTCATTAAAACAGTTGTACATGGATTTTAGCAAGTTGAAAAGACTCCATTAAAATAGCTGTACATGGCTCCAAATTTCTATAATTCCGTTGAAGGCATTGACGTAATCGTAGGCAAATATGCAATATGATGTCGCATTTGCTGAAAATGCTACATACACATAGAAAGAATGTTACATCCGGGTTTTTCTTTTGCAGCAATGACTAGTTTTTCGGGTCAATGATGAGAGACCACACATGCATGTGAGCAGCCAAATTGGTTCGTCTTATCTTTTCCGTTGTACTTGTTTTCAGCCCATAAACTGCGCAAAACACGAACTAAAAACCGCGTTTTCAGTTATGTGGTTTTCAGTCACTGCTAGAAATGCTCTCAGAAAAATAAATCAAACCTATGTACATTAGTTTAAGCATCAGAGTTACCTAGCCACATTAAAATATGAAATTCTATTCGGTTGCATGCACACCTATTTGTTCAATCAGTTCTATATACAAGCTTTTTGTTTGGTGCTAAATAATAATACAAAAGCGATCAATTTTTTGTTAAAATGAAGGGTTGCTGATGTGAGCGTTGGGTGCGCGAGTACTAAGATGGAGACGAGTTGCGAGATTGTTCTGGATGACACCGTGTTGTGACCGAAGGCCCGTTATGATGCGCGCCGGGGACTAGAGGGGCCAAAACTTGTGCTTCCTTCAAATTGTGACCAATTACTAGCTTGATTAAAAAATTTGGGCTGGGGGTGGAGATCTAGTGCTTGTTTTTTTTCTTATTTATCTTCTTCTCATTCCATATGTTCAAGTTTCTTTATGTGGAATACAAAAATTCTTTCAAATTCGTGTCTTTTTTCCTGAATCCAACATGGTCATGTATGTCTTCATGCGTATATGTTTTTGCAGTGAGACAAATCCGTTTTGGATTGTATATGTGTATGTGCTTACAGTGGATTTTTTGGTTCCAACAACTTGTAATGCTACTTGTATATCCGAAAAGTTCCTGAAAGGAGATAAGACAAAATATTATGTCGATCTATGATCCAAAAAAAAGTTGTTAATGCACGAATAAATTGTTTATTGTTCATCAAATTTGTTTTCACTCCAAATTGTTAATGTGTTTTCTGTTAATGCATGAATTACATAGTCTCTAAATTTCTTGGCAGTGCATAATCAGATTTTTTTGTTAATGCATAAATATCCTTGTTTGTACATAATCTCTGAAATTCTTATTAATGCATATCTACGAAATTGAAGTATGCTTTAACAGAAGCTTTTGTATCATGCATAAACACAAAACTAATATATCAGAAATTTTTGATCCTTGCACCAGTAAAAATATTTTTAGGACCTGACTAGCCAACGGCCGGCCGTTGGTTCGCCGTAGCGAACGGCCCCTCGTAAAAAGAAAGAATCTGTCCCCGATTCCCGTCCTCCTCGCCAGGAACTGCTGCCGCCCCGAATCCTCCGCCACCAATCCACCGCCGGAAAAGGTTCCCTGATCTGCTGCTGCCTCTCCGGAGTCTCCCCGCCACCAACATAGCTCCAGCGCCGCCCAAACCCTTGCTCCGCGCACGTCCCGCTGTCCTCCACCGTGAGGTCGAGATGTGTCGCTCCTATGCCACACGCCGGCGCCATCCTGCGCTGTATCAGTTCGCCGCGCGTGGCACCCCTGCAACTCCGCCGGCGAGCTCAAACGCCGCCAGTTGGCCAGTTCCCTTTTCGTGCTGTCCCTCTTGTGTCGTCCTTCACGGTCAAGAGCAGCAGCTGGAGCAGTAGCCCGGCGGCAGCGGTTAGAGGCAGCACGAGGCCTGAATGGTGTCTACCGGGAGGGAATTGAGAGAGGAGGCCGGCGGGTGCGCACTGGTGTAGGATGGCAGGAGAGCAGGCCAGAATCGGCGGCGCGGGATGTGCTGACGGGAGGACGAAGAAACACAGAAGCATGGGAGAGAGAGAGAGGTAGAGGATAACTGATTAGCGGTACCACGTCGTGTAGTTGTTTATTGCCTCAAAATCTCTAGACTTGCTCAAGTAAAGTTAATATTAGTTGCTCAGTCACGTCAGTATTTTTTGTGTGCTGCTAAAATTTACCAGCGTTGTGAAGTTGCTCATTTACGTTTCCCAAGTTTCTCTGAATTCCTAACTAGGGGATTCAACGTGATGTCCACCTTTTAATTGCTTACACAGTGTGGTGGTACTAGAAAGTTGCAAAAAGTTATTACTAAATTATATATCGCCGGTATGAAATTACCGCTTGTATGAAATTATCACTTGTGATTTGCGAGGTTGTCTCCTCGCACACAAAAATTACTTGTTGACGTTTTGTGAAGTTGCCCCGCACACCAAAATTGATCCATCTCGGATCAAATTTTCATTGTGGACGACGAAGCAATAATTACATCCACCAAAGCAAGTTTTATGGGCACTGAAGTCGTCGTTGTTAAGGAGTTGTAGTTGCTAACATTTATGGGCGCCGAATCAACATTTGTGGGCAAAGGAGCAATATTTATGGGCAACAAAGCAATTTTTATGTACTCGGAAGCAAGTTTTGTGGACGTCGAATCAACATTTGTAGGTGACGAAGCTAATTAGGTGGGCGGCGAAGCAACTTTTGTGGGCAACGAAGCAACATTTATGAGTGTCGAAGCAACTTTTGTGGCCTCGCCGGCGCGAAGCCATCCCCGGACGACGGCGAATCCGAGTGCATCCCGACGTCGTCGCTCGACCACAAGACACTCTTGCTTGGATCCCTGCGCGCTCGCCGAGGACCTAGGACTCTGAGCCGGTGGTCTCGGCCTCGTGGTGGACGTCACTCTTGCCGGGGGCGATGGCGCTAAAGCAACATTCTGGGTGATGAAGCAACTTTTGTGGCCGCCAAAGCAATATTTGTGTGAGACGAAGCAAATTCGGATGGCGACGAAGCAACTTTTATGGGCTCGTCGGCGCGAAGTGTGCCCCGGACGACATCGAATCCGAGCGGATCCCGACGTCGCGGCTCTACCGCAAGATGCTCTTGCTTAGCTCTGCACGCTCGTCGATGACCTAGGACTCTGAGCCGGTGGTCTCGGTCTCGTGGTGGACGTCACTCTGGCCGGGGGCGACGACGCTAAAGCAACATTGTGGCGATGAAGCAACTTTTGTGTCCGCCAAAGCAACAAATGGTAGAGTTGGTAATATATTTTAGACAACAAATTGATAGAATTAAACAAGTAATATATGAAGGTAGACAACAAATTGGTAAATTTGAAAAAAATTGGTGCACGATGAGGCCAATCGTAATAGATGTAAGCAACCCCATAACAAAAAATAAAAACAACTTTTGTTTTGGCAAGATGCGAACTCACTTTGGTGTTCGATGATGCAATTTCATAACAACGGTAAGTAACTACGGAAAAAAGCAACTTTATATGCTACGATGCAGATTTCATCGCGCACAACAACGCGATTTGGATACATAAGTAAATTTTGTTAAAAGTTTGCGATGAGGCGCATCAACCAATTGTTAAAAGCAAGTAATATATGAAGGTAGACAATAAAATTGGTAGAATTAAGCAAGTAATATATTGAAGGTAGGCAATAAATTGGTAGAATTAAACAACAAATGGTAGAATTGGTAATATATATTCCAGGCAACAAATTGGTAGAACTAAACAAATAATATATGAAGGTAGTCAGCAAATTGGTAGATTTGAGAAATTTTGTAGTTTATTTTCTGGCAACAAATTAGAATATATTAGGCGGCAGCAAATTGGTAGATTTGAGAAATTTTGTGGTTTAGTTTTTGACAAAAATTGGAATACTTTAGGCAACAAATATGTTTTTGGCAACAAATCGGAATATTTTAGGCAACAGATCTTTAAGCAACAAATTAGTGGAATTAAGCAACTACTAGTGAACATGCCCGTGCGTTGCAACGGGAAATAAAAATCCTCACACACCCTCAGTAATACATTTGTGTTGCAACTTCTGTTTGACATCATCATCGACGGTGATTATGTCGTACACCCATTCACGACAAACATTATCGAACCCAAGACGATTGGCTTGGTCATCACAATCTAACACGCAATTTGCAAGCCCACATACTCGCAATTGATATGTTCCGTCAAGTCATGAAAGAATGAAAGTTGTTATTGGGGCACACGCGATGTGCACCACCCCTAATATCTATTGTGAAATTTTCTTTTATATCTCGGGCATGACTAAAGCCGATAGGGTGAAAGAAGGTGTACTGTTAGCGCCTCGAAGGTGACAACCCAAACGTGTTCAATATAATTTTAGTTATTAAGAATGACGATTTATCATAAGGTACAAAAATCACTATGTGAGGTCTAAGCATTTGACCAAACCGCTATTATAATTGTGACATGACACAAAAATTAATCAGTGGAACCACTTTTGATGGAACAAAATTCCTTTCTCTAAGCCAGGCAGATACATGTATAGCTGGAGATAACATTTTACAAACTCCATATGCTCTTAGATTATGCTTTTTCTAGTTTATAACGATAATCAAGAATGAATCATAATATCATATGTCAATTATCAAAACTCTGAAATTGAATGACAAATAGAACCATTGCTTCTGTTGCTCAAATATCATTCCATCAATATTAATTATGGAAAAGAAACAAAACTGAAACCAAAAGGGGGCATTTCATCAGGCGGCGTGTGGTCATTACTGGACACGAAAGTATGAGTGTTGCATGACAATAAGAATAATCATGACACTGTCGCCGTCCACCAAATTTTACTGCCGGCCCAGAATAGGTGCTACGCTAGTAAAGCGTGTGGGGTTCCAATAAACATATTCCAAAGAAAAGTTGGTCGGAACTTGCACGGTGGCGTCCAGCAAGAGATCGAAGATGATGAGATCGAGCTGATGGTTTTATCTTCATGTGTATCTTGTAGATGCTTGGTTGTTTTGGTGGCGATATGGAAGGGAAGTCTGCTAACAGCCCTGCAGCAGGAGTGGCTGCATCGGGAAGAAAGAATAGGAGCTGCGCAGTGTTCCAGGCGGCGCCGCAGCTAGTAGTCATCTGCAGTCTGCTTCGCTGTTCACCAAAAGAAAACAAAAGAAAAATGGCAGGGAATGGCGTCGAGAAACAGCTGCTGCTCAGCGGCGGAAATCCAGCTGATGCCGCACAGAAGAAGCCGCTGGAAGGGACCATGAGGTTCCGCCGATGCAGGACGGCGCCTTCCTTGGAACCTACGGCGCCGGAAGAGCCTCGACATGGACCACCTCCGCCGCCAAAGTCCAGCAACGGCAGCCAGAGCGCACCGTCGGCGAAGCTATTCGAGATCGCCGCTTGGCCGAGCTTCCACAAGATGGGCCAGCTTCACCGCATTCTAAGTCGCCATGGATCACATGTCCGGGCGCTGCAACAGCAGCCGCTCGCCGTCCGCCCTCCGACCTCGCCACCACGCAGCCAACCACAGTCCACGGATTGAATCGAATCGAGCCAGGCGCCGGCGGTGGTTGGAGGATTGGGGAAAGATCCACTCGAACGGGGGGCTGGGGCTGACGGAAATAGGTCGAACCGTTTTTTAACTTACCGGTGGCATTGGTGGGTAAATATCATAAACTGTTAGGGGCAAAACCGTCTAAAAAAAGGGTCGACGAAATTTTTGGCAGAAGCCTTACTGCTTTTATTATTAGGTATAGAATATAAGCACATAGGCACCAAAATTGATAGATTTGAGCAATTATGTAGGTTTATGTTTTCATCTCTCTTTCCTTTCTTTTTGTATTGTTTTAGCCAAAATTGGTAGATTTGAACAAAAAATTCGTAGATTTGAGCAACTAATATACGCATTTTCCCCTTTTGTTTGCATCTCACTTTCCTTTCTATCCTCCCATCTCTTTCTTCCCATCGTGCACAAGAAGACACCGGTCTAGAATAATCCCAAGGACACCATGTGTCTGTGCGTACATAATGAGAAATGAAAGGATTGAGATGCAAAATGGCCAAAGAGATAAGATTTCCCAATCTTTCTCTCCGTCTGGTACTCTGCTTCGTGGGAAAACCTCATACAGGATCGAGCCCTCGAGGCCTCGTCCTCGACCCCATGGCTACCATGGCTGGCCGAAGCTGGTTACCTCGGCGGAGGAGGAAGAGCACACCGGGCGCCAGAAGTAAGATGCGGAGGCGGAAGTGCGAGTGGCGCGGTCACCGAGCGGCATCCATAGCAGCAGGACGTGAGGAACTCACGGGCTGGAGTTGAGGGAAACCAGCCGGCGGCGCGAAGTGGTGGAGTGGAGGACGCGAGCAACTCACGCGCTGGAGGCGAGGAGAGCAGCTCAATTCGTTTGTCGGGTAGCGCGGCCGTTCGCTTCACCCAAACAACGCGCGCGTGAGAATAAGACTCTAGGATATTTTTATATCCATGTATTAACTAAAATCTTTTTGGATCAATGGATTAACTAAAAATACGTCGTGGATCATACACTACATGGAAGGGTATTTTAGGCACTCCTTGTTGGTCCAGCCAGATTTTTAAGACTAGCGAAGTGTTAGCACGGAGGTTGGATGAAATTGGTAGGTGCAACTTAAATGAACGGACCAAGATAAATTTTGGACATCCTCCTAGTTGTGGAATCACGGCGTTATTTTTTTGAAGATGATTGCAAAGAAATCAGCTCTACTCCGTAGTTACCACCCATGTACAATTACAACTTATGTGCAATCATGGGGCCCAGAGTCGACCGAGAATTAGCAGAAGGGTTTCCTTTAACTAGGTTGATCCTTGTGCTTAATCTGTCCAAGAATCAGCAAAAAAGGTTTCCTTTTAACAAGGTTGATCCTTGTGCTTAATCTGTCTATGCTGTTTTCTGTTTTAGTATAAAATCTTTGTAGTATTGTAGAAAATGTTTTTACGTCGAGGCAGGGAATAAAGACGAACAGATGTGACTGACAAATGCTTGTTACTTATTCACATCACATGTACATCTCTCCTTTCAAGTTCCAACCTTTTTTTTTGGGTCTACACACAGGTTTCATGCGCCACCACGTACAAGTATATGTACTCCTAAAGCTTTACTCCTTGGAGACTCCCGTCTGGTAGGGCGCCCCGCAGAACTCGCCGCCGAGATCGTCGCACGCCTCGCCCGGAAACACCCTGCATTTTTGTGTTTCGACATCCAATCCGGTCAGTTACCAAACCAAAACACGATCCTTTTCTGATTTCTGTGCATATGTATGTATGGTTGCTTACGTTTTAGCCCCGTCGTAGGATAGGTACTCCCTCTCCACCTCCTCCGGCGCCATAGTTGCAGCGACGGCAGGCGCGGAGTCACCGAGCTTGGTCTCCGGGTACATCTCTGCCACCTCGCAAGCCTCGCCGCCGACCAGGTCGCACGCCTCCATCGGAAACACCCTGCAACCCTCCGAATTTGAACCATCAGCTCAGTTCAGTTCATGCTCAAACCAACATAGAGGGAGGGAGGGAACGTACGAGATGTCGGAGCTGTAGTCCACTTCCGCCGCCCCTGTGGCCGCTGCACGGACTGCGCCACCAGACACGATGCTCCTCCTCCTCACCGCCGCCAGCCTGCTGCCCCTTGCAGCGACAGGCAGCACGACCAGCAAACCAGTGGCGGCCTGCATCTTCTCTTGTAGATAATCTGATCCTGATCTGCTTCTGTCTGTCTATCAAGAATACTAGGTTGTGCTGCGATCAGGCTAAGCAGGGGGTACTTATATACTACTGCTACGAGCTAGTCCAGTTTGGATAACACTGGGGCCATGTGCTATCCTCCAATTGGCTGTCTACCTCAATGGGACATGGGCCTGATTTTGTACCATTCTTACGATATTTTTGCCCCCCTCTTCATACTTATCTTGCCTCAATTTCTTGTTACAGACGGAAAAAAATATGCACAGGATAAAAATAATGATAGGGACAATGCAAACCTTTGCGATTTTCTTCTTTCAACAACTCACAAACAAACCAAGTACTACCACGAACAGTTTTACCACAACAGATTATCCATCATCTGATCAGAGGCAGTACAAATGGCTTACACGGACGGATTGCTCAAGCACGGACTAAAGGCTTCTCAACTTCACCTTAACAACAGGGTAACACTGAGAACAAGGTACAGATAACTAATTCTAGCTACGGAGTGATGCTCGAGGCACTGCTGGCAGTCCTAGCTCGTCCTCCTGCACCAGATAACAAAATAAATGATTCGTCTCAAATTAACGGTCGCTTAGCGGTCAGTGAACTGTAGCACATCATGCAACGTTGTCCTACCAAGTAGCAAGTTACAAATGACAAATGCTAGAAACACATGCATAAGATGGCAATAGATGCTAAACATTGAGTTTGGATTTCAGAACCCATGCATTGTTTTTATCATGTGGATTCATTCCCAAGGAAAGATACACCAGGAATTCAGGATACAAAAATACCAAGCTAAGAATGGTGTGCAAATTGCATTCTCCTGTGACATGGTACATGCACATGGAATTCACTCACCTGGTGCCTGTTTATTGGAACTGCTGTAGGATAAGTCGGTGCAGCGGGCAAGTTAAGATCGGGTTCCTCGTCTGGCTGAAGATATGATGGGACTGCAGCAGACTCAAACTCCATATCAGCTTCCAGAGCATCCAGCTCTGCAATTTCAAATAAAAAAAATGAGATCAGTATATCAAGGAAAATATCCAAATCTGCCATGGAAATGCCCCCCCCCCCAAAAAAAAGCTAAAGACATGCCTGGGACAAAAAGGTGGAATAAATGAACCTAAGCTATTTATAGAGCTATGTTGTTATAGTCTATAACATCCATGAAGAGGTAGGGGCCAACTACCAAAAGATCAATAAAGCCATCTAAAGTTACAGTATTAGCATGGTCCAGCTGAAAATAGAGCTTCCATACCTCCCATTAGCTCTTCCTCATCAACGTCATCGGGGATGTTGTAGCTTCTACCAAGAGATTCTTGTATTTCGTTGCTCACGTCCATCAGATCCGTCATTTCATCTTGCATATTCTAGAAATTACAGGTCATGAGCAAAGATACTTGAGTCACTATAAGTTGAAGAAGGGACGGTCAGTCAGTAATGAACAACATTGAAAGGAAAATATTTAAGGTCGTTCATCATTTCACTTAGTTATACATCCCACTGTTGATAGTAAGGTGTGTTTTTCTTAACCCATAACTAACTCTGCCGCTTTTTTTGGTAGCACCCCTAAGAAGTTAGTCCTTATTGGCATGGTTACCAAACTTTGGCATGGCCATGGTTCTCTGATCATATCCTATGCACTTTTTGCTAAAAAAGGAAATTGATGGCTGCAGGATGCGGGATACACCAGGATTATTGTCAATCCAGTATTCCAGCCGGATGAACAGAAGAGAAGAATAAAAAAATCTTGTTGTTTGATTCTTCATGTATCTCACAGATACGGCTAGGAAATGTGACCCCAAATTAGGCAATTGCAAGGATGGACTTTGAATTAGGTAAGATCCTAAGTTTCTAATATACCACATTTGATAGCCGGCCTATGGAATAGTACTTTCCAGTTTCTATTGCCCAGCTCACTACATATATTATTGAGCTAAGGCTTGGGACTTTGCAAGTCAAAAAAGGTTACTGCCATAATAACACACAGGAGAGCAGAGAGCTATTGACATTAACTTAGAGGGATTCATCACAATATGACTTGAACAGGGAATACTCAAATGGCAGAACCACAAAATCTGACAGACCATACATGGCACAAATTAGGAAGCAGACACAGCAATTAATTGGCAAAAGCTAAATGACATACATCGATGTCCTCGATCTTGACGGTTTTCATCATCCCCTTGAGCTCCTTGTTCGCCGCCTTCATCGCATTCATCTGAACACACACACAGACAGAAGAAATCAATCGACATTCTGAACTGTGTCGCAGGATAAAACTTCAATGGGGGCACTTACAGTCTGCTGGGCGTCCTTGAGGCCGTCGGCGGCGAACCCGACCTGGTCGAGGTTGTAGGTCTGGTTGTAGAGCATGTTGCGCTGCTCCTCGTACATGCGCTTGTGCTTGAGTAGCCTGATGGCGCGGGCCTTGATGGCCTCCTGCGAGGGGCCCGGCCGGGTCCGGCGGATCTGCTCCTTGTACCTGGCCAGCTCCTCGTCCAGCTTCCTGATCTTCTCATCCACGCTCTCCCCCCTCTTGTTTATCTACCCAAGAAATCAGAGCAGAGAAGCATTTGATTTCTGGGGATTGAGATGGAGGGAACCTAGTTAAAGATCGGGAAAAGGGAAGGGGGAGGAGGACTGACTTGGTTGGTGGCGTCCTGGATGGTGGGGGGCGGGTCCTTGCTCTTCTTGGCGCCGAAGATCTTCTTCATCTCCGGCTCCGGTCGGCGGCGGCGGCGAGCAGAGTGAGGGTGCTTCTCTGTTTCGAAATTCAGATGAACATTTTCCGTTTCTCCCAAACTAACAAGTGGAAATATAGTGGGCTTTGTTTAGGGAAAGATGTAATGGGCTAATAGGCCTACCAGTTAGAAAGGTTGGCAGGTCCAGCAAGCCTGCTGCCAGCAGATAGAGAAGATTTTAAAAAAAAGTACTCCCAAAAACGGTTCTATTTATCCAAACAACCTCACAAAAAAACATATTTATACAGGCCACCCTGCTCGAACTTATCCTCGTCTACAAACATAGGGAGTACCCCTTCCCACACCACGCTTTGTAGTATGTCGTCAAGATCCTGGTCCCCGTCATGAAAATAGAACGACAGTTCATCGAAGAAGATGGACTCGTCCCGTCAATCGATGCTATCGCCACGTCAAAAATGCCCTGCTCCCTGAAGAAGCCAGACACGTCGACATCGCTTCCGCCTCTGATTCATCCTCCTGATACTCCTCCCAATCCCATCCTGCTCTCGCTCCCACGCTGACCCCTGGTACAGACGCATTATCATTGTCATTGGCAGAGTTGAGGCTCTCCTCCTACTCCAAACCGTCCGTTAGGTATTCCTCATAGACATGGTGAGGAGCGGGACGGGGACATGATGTGCATTTGAAAAGAGGGAGGGAGAGGCCAGAAAGGACATGGTTGGACTCGAATGAGAAGGGAGGCTGGGTTGGGGGCGAGGTTTACAACGCCAAAGACAAGAGAGGAGGAAAAGGAGATCATGTTATGGTGTCCAATTGGTGGTATCATAAAACCATCATTGGAGGGGTGAAAGATGAAAAAGAAGTGTTCCCATCTTTAATAGTCCGAATGAAAAATAGGCAAAATGGAAAACTACTACATACACTGATTGAAAAATCCATACTCACTCCGTTTCAAATTAGATGACTTTCGTTTGCCTACATGTACATGTTACATGTATAGGTACATCCAGTTGCCTAGAAAGCACTATTGGTGTTGTAATTTTTACTCTGATCAGTTTTTTTTGTGCAGTATTGCAAAACAGCTACTGGATATGCTTTAAGAGATCTCTTTTTTTTTTATAAAAATGTTTCTCTCTGTTCCAACTTAACAATATCGTTGCACACCTGAGAAGAACATCATAATTACACATCTCACGTCTATTTTCTTCGGCCATATCAACAAAAGCCTATCACACCGAAACACATGAACACACCCTAGCTAATTGATACTACTACCTCAGACCTATAATACATGTCGAACTAATCCCAAGCACGACATTTTAGTTTGCATATCAGAGAGAGCAGACGTGTGAGATCGATGCGAATTCGCATTTACCCAAGTGACAAATCATTTTCGAATCTTGAGAAAAGTCCTCATATAATTTATCACATCGCCTGTCCGTCCGATCACCCGATTCCCGATCCAACGGAGGACAGCCACCGCGGAAGCATTCCATGTTCCCCACAAGAGGACGCCGAAGAATCTCGTTCGCGTTGAGCCGCCGCAGACCTCCCCTTTCCCCTCGACCTCGAGCAGCCGATTCCTCAAATCCCCACACCACCATCTCCCTCCCTCGATCGTATCCTCCCACCCGCCGCGCCGCGCCCCGGATCGATCGGCGATGACGCTGGGCAGCTCCGGCGCCGGATCGAGCGTCGTCGGTGAGCGATCCCCACCCTCCTTCGGGCTGCACTTTTTCCCCCCAACTTCTTCTCCCGATCGTGCGCGATCTGGCCCCTCCTCGCGCCGCGCTCCGATCCGGTCGTTCACGAGTGACCAGGCGACGCCGACGCCGATGCGTGGGTTATTTAGGAGGCGATAATTGCTAGGCGCGCGATTGGATGCCGCATAGATCTCCTGTTCGAGCGATCGCCTGATGAGTTTGGCTGCCGATGTGATTGATTGCATCATTGCATGGCGCGCTTTCATGGTTAGCTGCCGTCCGTCCTGCCGATATGGTTCACGATGGATGGCACCTCGCGAGAAAACTGTGTTCTAGTGTCGGATTTCTGTTTTCTGCACCACCAGTTATTACCTGTAGTTTCTCTCAAGAGAAAGGTGGAACTTCGTATGTGCTAGCAAGTGATGCTTACGACCATTGTGTGTGCAGGTCTTGTTCATAGCAGCTCAAGTGAGCTATTGTCTACTCCCTCCGTTTTTTAATATAAGATGTTTTAGCATTTTGCCACATGCACATTACAAACTTGTATCTAGACATGTTTTAGTGTTCATATTTACTCATTTTGGTGTGTATCTAGACAACATGTGCAATAGCTAAACCATCTTATATTAAAAAACGGAGGGAGTAATAACGAGTAAGGGGTGAGGTGGTTATTGGTAGCGTGGGATCTGAAGTGGTATGTTGTAAGGAAGACCTTAAGCCTCACTTGACCATGGCTTGCCTAGTTGCATTTGGACACAGAAATCCCAGCATATTGTATGTGTTCATTGTCCTGTATTTTCTTCTTACTTCAGAAGAATGATTTGGTATGGGTAGATGTGCAAATTATGTATAGGTGGTTTTGCTCTAATTGAGTAATTGGACTCTTAATCAGACATTGGAAATACTTAGGGCAGTCATTGAGTATTTGGATTCTTATAATTGAAAAGAGGGCATGCATCAGATATAATCATCAGGTCTATTTCAGCAAGCCAAGTACACATTGCACGATTTTCGTGAGGCAATAATAATAGATATGCAGTAGCTACCGCCTACCGTCATGTTAAAGAGGGAAAATAATATTTTCTTTGCGTCTTGGATATTACATATATCAAGATTTGGCCATACTAACTGCACAGTGACCGAGAGTACAGTGTTCAGTGTGTGTGCATCGAGGGCAAGGCGTTGTTCTTACCTTGCCTCCCTGTCTATGATGCTACATGGGCCTCATTATGGTGCAGTTTTGCAGCGCCCTTGTAGCTGCTGCTTATGGCATTTACCTTAGGTCAATGGTGTTGATGTGGTGACATGTGGTGCATTTTGGCATCACCTAGACCTGAAGCAGACATCGATTAGGCCATCAATGGCCCATTGCACCCACCCCTATCTGTTTTGGAGGTCCAGCAGCTTCTGGCAACCTTCTCTACTCTGCTCCATCCAGATCCAGGTCAGGCTTCTGCACTGCTCTGGTGTTGAGGAATGAGGAATGAAAGGCAATGCCATCAATGAGGAGGAAGAGGTGATGCTGGCGACAAGGATGTAGGAGAGTATTGCCAGGGAGAGTCTTGTGTGCTGGTGCTGCTCCCCATGTTTGTTGGTGGCTGTGTAAGGCCCTTTTGCTCTCCCCGTGAGGCATGAGTACATAGATGGGCCGGATGGGCCAATCTAGTTCTTCTCTTTATCACTTCTCTTCTCTTGTTTCTTTTTATGCTTGCTGGTTGGCTAGCCCAACAGTCCGCGCCTCCGCAGCCATTTCTATAAAAAAAATATCAATTCTTCATGATCGATATAGGTATTTTATGTGCCTGTTTACGTTTTTGGTTGTAAGATCATGTATGTATGGTGTCCCCACACAGGCGCACATAAAGTGGTGAAGTACATACTGTATGTGTTATAAATCTACAAAACAAATGTGTAATGTTAGGTGTTCTCACTCATGATTTTATTGGCACCAATGTAACTGGCCAATTGATATTTTCTGTTTAATACTTGTGTGTTTCCCGAATTTCTTTAAAACAAGCAGAAAATAAGATTGATAATTCGTATTTTTATGTTGAATATAAGATTTCTTACTGTTCTGAATTCTGATAGCCAATTGGGGCTGTGTAACTGAAAACGGACCAAGTTTGCTTTGCTTTAGTAGTTTGTGTCGTTTCTGCTTGCCTACTTCATGTAATATGCTTGTTCTTATTTAATATTTTACCAACTTAAAATATTCATTCAGATTCCAGATCATGTACAGACTTGGGATAACTATTCTAGGGAAATGTAGTTAAACACAATTTGCATAAAAGATAAGCTAAATATGTACATGCCTTGCGCAAATTAACACATTCAATCCAGGTGTTTGGAATTAGGTGTTTCTCACTGCATGGTTTGCAGAGGGTGTACACATTAAACTAATTCTGGCGTTTTGTTGATATGTTGAAAATAATAATTGAGGAACAAACTTGCATCACTGTTAGGTTTTGGTGTGAACTTGGAATTTGGAAAGGTCCAGTCTAGATTATTTATTTATTTTTGTATCTTAGAAGGTTTATAAAGCTGATTTTTCCATTCAGGTATGTTTAATGCAGAAGGGTTAACTAGACCCAGATTCTGAAAGATAAAGAAATGTATAAAAAAATGATATCATGAAATTAGTTAGTGCATTGAAATTATGGAAGTTAATTTTGCTATCAGAGCTTCTGTTGTACTCCCTCTGTTCCTAAATATAAGATGTTTTAGCCTTTTTCCAGATTCACTAGTATCTATACAAGTTTTAGTGTGTCTGTGTTAACTCATTTTGATCCGTATCTAGTCAACACGTGGAACACCTAAAACATCTTCTATTTAGGAACGGAGGGACTATATGCCGAGGTTAAATTTGTCTGTCTAAATGACATTTTTACCGAATTTGTACTGCTCACAAGTCACAAGGAGTGCTCCTGATTCTTTGATATTTTTATTCCATCTTGGGAAAATGAACTGGTCTTACATATTTGGTGAAGTGATTTTAGTTCTTTATGGAGGTAACTAATATTTTATCATGCCGGCAGTTCCTCGTAACTTCAGGCTGCTAGAAGAGCTTGAGCGTGGGGAGAAGGGCATTGGAGATGGGACAGTCAGCTATGGAATGGATGACGCAGATGACATATACATGCGGTCATGGACTGGCACCATTATTGGTCCTCACAATGTGAGTCATGGTTTCATTACTCTTCAGTCAGTCACACATATATTCCATGAAACTAGCAAAAGAAAAAAGAACTGCGTACATCACTATTTTTCACTCATTCATGGTTCTATTTGTGGAAATGGCTAGTGACAGTAGATACAACATCTGCAGGAAAGGGATTAGTATAACTACCATGGTTTCTGTGTAGGGATAAATTGTAGTTTTTCAGGTAGTTCTGAGTTTACGCCTGCTTAGAAATCAGTTCTTATTGTGTCAAAATCTATAAGATGCAAAAGATTGCTGCGAGAAATGTTTGCCCTCCGTGTTTCTTTTTCAGCTATAAGCATGTACTCCCAAATTTGATAGAAAGTGTGACATCTTTTGTTGGACAGAGGCAGTATATAGTTTAAAATCTTTTTATCTTACACAACCTTGCAGACTGTCCATGAGGGTCGCATCTACCAGCTGAAGCTGTTCTGTGACAAGGACTACCCAGAGAAGGCGCCGTCTGTTAGATTTCATTCAAGAATCAACATGGGATGTGTTAATCATGAGACTGGAGCGGTACTCTCTCTCTCTCTCTCTCTCTACATCCATGCATACCCGTTGATGCTTAGTCTGTTGTTCTGATGCATATATTCATTTGGCTGCAGGTTGATCCGAAGAAGTTCAGCGTGCTAGCAAACTGGCAGCGCGAGTACACAATGGAACATGTCCTAACCCAGCTGAAGAAAGATATGGCAGCCGCCCAGAACCGCAAGTTGGTGCAGCCTCCAGAAGGGACATTCTTCTAGCGGCGTGTGTCTGCTGGCCCATCTCCAGTTTCAACAGCAGCGATCTATATCACTCATGGGGTTTGAACTGTAGATTCAGCATCTGATGCCTGCAGAGCTTTTCCCAGTTGTATTGTGATTGGCCAAACTGTGTTCTCGCGTTGCCGTTATGGAGATGGAATGAAACATGTACCAGTTTGGCAATTCGGTAGTATTAATCTGTAATTCAAGAAACTACCCGTGTCAAGGAAATATATAAAATATAATGTGTGCACACGTACGTTTGCCTCTTTCTCTGTCAACTTTAGAAGTTTGCTGTCGAATCTGCTGTCTGCTGTGTTCTGTTTCGTTGGATTTGTTGTCAGTTTTGGGCATTGGTGAGTCGAGTAACCACATCAGCTGTACATATTTCAAATCATTTGGTACTATACCTACATAGCTCCAGGACATGCTGATGCTGACTCTAGTTGCGGTTTCTTGTTTTGTTCTCCTCAATCTTTCCACAGTGAAGAGTAAACTTTGATAAATACTGTCTATTTATCTAGACAACACATTGGTATAACTACATATTTATCTACACTCCCCCATATTCAGAAATACAGTATTTACTACTTCCTCTGTAACTAAATATAAGATGTTTTGGTAGTTCAATTTGAACTACCAAAACGTCTTATATTAAGATACGGAGGGAGTAGTATAAAGGATACTGAGAGTGATCCAAAAGTTTCAATCTTCAACGACGACATAACTAAAAACAAACTTTGGAAGGGTGGGGTGATTGGGTGAAGGTGAAACAGACTTTGTTCCTCTAAAGCAGCCAGAGTCTCTTAAGCGAATTCCTTTGCAAGAAGTACATGCACAGTGATGCTTGTCTCTGTTTATTTACACCAAAAGTCCAGAGTCGGTTTATGTTGATGATTTGATCATCATCGGGACAAAATAAGAAAACAGAGTTTGAAGTGAAAGGTTTGCACAGAGACATCCTCCTCCCCTTGCGCGCGACCACCAGCTATCCCAACAATCCCGGCCGCGCATGCAGCCTATATAAACCACGCACACACTCCAGACCAGCTTCAGCCTATTAACGGACGATCGGACATGTCTCGCGCTCTCGCCCTCGCCGTTCTGCTGCTGGCCGCCGCCGTGGCGGTGGCGCCGCTCGCCGAAGCGTCCTTCCCGGGCACTGAGGCGTTCGCCGGCGCCGGATCCGCGGTGCAGGCGGCCGCCGAGAAGGCGGTAAACCCCTCCACCTTCATCATGGCGGACAACACCCAGAAGAAAGATTGATTCGTCAACTCCCTCCGTTCAAATTTAGATGACTCACTTATAGGTAGAAATGTATGCATCTAGCCATACTTTTTGTGTTAGGTGCATCCATTTGTAATTATAGGCGAGTCATCTAAATCCGAACAGAGGAAGGATGTATCAACTTCTTCTTTTTTCGAGTTCCACCGTAGGTTTTGTTCTGATGTGAAGTAAACTGGATCAATAAAAAGAGGAGTACGTTTCTTGATTTTCTTTGGCATCGCAGTCTTTCTAGTCTGAGGGTATTTTTTCTGCAATGAACGTCAAATGTGAGGAGTTTTCCCAAGTCCCGGGCACCTACACCCCCATTTCTTTAAGACATTTCCGCTGTATCGAAAATGAGGGGAACTTTTCTGATCTGGGGTGTAGCTATACCCACATTAATATTTTTGTATCTCTGGGCTACAAAAAAATCCGAAACAAAAATACACATTGAGAGTTGCTCCGGTGCTTTCCAGAATTTTTTTTGCACGAACTTTGAAGCAATCGTACGGCTCAGATTACATGCCAAATCCCACCTAATCAAACCCGTTGTCCAAGCCCAGGTCCAGATCCAAGCCCACTCAAACCCGTTCGTTGACCAGAAATCACGATCTCCCCCGTCGTCCCGCACCTCCGTTCCCCACTTCTCCATTATTTCTTGGAAAATCTTCTCCGGCGAGCTCGTCCTGCCGCCGCCCAGACTCCTCCTCCGGCATGAGCTCGAGTCGGCTGTCGCCTCCCAGAATCCTCCTCCGGAATTAGATCGAGGCCTCGAGCGGCTGCCGCAGTTCAGCCGCTGCCGCTTCACGAACTCGAACGCTGCCTCCCGGCGAGCTGCTCGAGCGCTCAGAAGTGGTCGCAGCGAGCCGTGGAGCGGTTCCCAGTCCTCGAACGCCGCCGCCCGGCGAGCTCCTCCAGCGCTCGGCCGCACGACCTCCTGGGATCCTCCAACGCCTTCAAGCCCGAGCCTTCAGTCGTTCATGGCGTCAGATAGGTATGAGAGAAGTTCTACTATGGTTCTGTAGTTGCTGATGTGTGATAGCTCGTACATTCAAGAGTAATTTTCAAACCTGGAGTCATGGACAACATATAGAGATATGATACCAAAGATTCTCCAGTCACTATTTGTACCTGTTTCCCCTATTGCAGTTTGTCCCGACAACTGTTCTTGCTTTGGAATAATTAAGACATGAATTAGAACTCTGTTGCCATCAGCATCGTTGATAGGGTAGACCGTTATAGTACAGATAAGAGTACCTGTATCTAGTAGTATCAGCAGTTTCCTGTAGGGCATCAATAATCATCTTTGCGGCCAGAGAGTAGAGAGTATCATCAGTTTATCGTTGTTTATCGTTGTAGGACGCTGAATACAAAAACCAGCTACTGCTATTTCATAATTCAGTGCTGAATACACTACTGATATTGACGAGTGCTCCAATGCTTTTGCGGTGATGGAACAATACGAGTTTAATATTTTTTTCAAGAAATGAGTTTAATATATGTCATCTCATACCTTGCTTATTGCTAACAGTGACGATGAGATGGATGAATGGCATGGTGATGCATTTGGATGTAGTATTTCCGACAGCGACAGTATAGAGGTAAGACTGTTATATTTTCAATTGATGTGCATGCATGAACTATGGATATAAAATCATTACGAGCTGAATCTCATAGAGAAGCTGTTCATATTGATGACAGGAAAACAGCAATTTGTGTGAGCCGCATGACTGTGGAAACAGTAATGGTATGTTCAGCAATTTTGGGAAAGAAAGTGAAGCTCTAGATGAGTACCTGGAAATTGTCAATATGACATTTGAAAGTGAAGACCAATGTTACAGTTTCTATAATTCTTATGCTGCAAAGAAAGGGTTCAGCGTCCGGAAGGACATTGTGAGGCGTGAGAAAAAAGTAGGTGACATTTTCTATAGGAGATTTGTTTGCTTTAAGGAAGGGTGTCGCGATCCTGCTAAGAGTGACAACATGGATCGAAAAAGAAGGGAAAGAGCTGAGACTAGAGAGTACTGCACGGCTGAACTCAGTATCAGACTTGATAAGGTTCGTGGAGTCTGGTTTGTGGACAACTTTGTAGATGAGCATAACCACATTTTAACAAATTCTGATGAGACTAGGTATCTTAGATCACATAGGAAAATCAAAGACTACCAGAAAGAAGAAATAAAGATGTATGAAGCCAAGGGCATGGCTAAGCATCGTATTATGGATCTGTTTGAGTGCACTCATGGAGGTAATGTTGGTTTCATCCCGAAGGACTTATATAATTTCTCGTCTAGGTATAAGAGGTCGAGAATTGCGGATGGTGATGCAAATGCTACGCTAGAGCTCTTGACGGCTAGGCGGGATAAGGATCCAGAGTTCTTTTTCGACCACCAAGTTGATAGCGAAGGTCGTTTGAAAACCCTGTTTTGGTGCGACGGGCAGTCCCGGATGGATTACCAGTCATTCGGTGATGTTGTCATATTCGACAGCACCTACCGGATGAACAGATACAAGATGCCTTTTGTTCCATTTGTGGGACTTAACCACCATCGTCAAACCACTGTATTTGGATGTGGTATTGTGTCGGATGAGTGTGTCGACACATATAGTTGGTTGCTGCACACCTTTTTGAGGGCAATGTGCCAGAAAAAACCAAAGTCTATAATCACAGACAGTGACAACGCAATGATTATAGCGATCCGTGAGACGCTTCCAGGAGTAGATCATCGTGTTTGTTCATGGCATATTGAGAAGAATATGAAGAAACATCTTCACTTCTCATATGTCGGGGTATTCAGGTCATTTATTTATGAGGTTTGGTCTGTTGATATCTTTGAGGAGAAGTGGAAGGATTTTGTTGCTAAGTACCAAACCAACAGGAACAAGGAATGGTTGAAAAGAATGTACAAAAAGAGGAGCTTGTGGGCTGCCGCGTTTTTATGCGACAAGTATTTCATGGGAATGAGAACCAACCAACGGAGCGAGAGTCTGAATTCAAAACTACACATGCATCTCAATAGTTTCATGTCCTTGTTTGCCTTGCTACAACACTATGAGGTCTGCGTTTCACGAATGCGGGGTAGAGAGGCCAGGTTTGATGCAATAGCATCACAATCGTGGCCTGCAACTGCTACAGATTGTGGAGTAATTGAAAAGGCTGCTGCACGCATTTTCACATCTGCGAATTTTGAGCTAGTTCAAGAACAACTACAGCTGGTAAGCATTTTTGATGTTGGTGAGGTGATTTTGGAAGGAAACCGTACAATGTATAGGTTGATTTCAAACATCGTACCTGGGCGAGAATTCTCTGTTGAGTACACCAGACTCGGATGTGATTCCGACATCAAATGCAGCTGCCGGAAGATTGAGCGTGACGGCATACCTTGCAAGCATATTTTCTGTGTGCTAAAGCATGCTGGGTTGAGAGAGTTACCCAAGTGTTGTGTGTTGCAGCGGCTGTGCAAAAATGCGAAAGCTGGTCTTCCTTCAGTTAGAAAAAGTGATTTGCATGTTTGGACACAGAAGCAATCACGCTATCATGAGTTGACAACACTAGGCTCTGAGTTGTTTGACTTGGTATCCAGTAGCGATGATGGATCTGCAGAGGTGAAGGACTATCTTGCCGGTCAGATTTTGAGACTGAAAAGTGCTTCTAAATCAGCCAATGATGTCCCTGCGCATGCTGCTGATCGCAATGGAAGTGGAGCTGCTCCAGAGCGTCGAGGTTCGGCCCTAGATCCCGTCGTTGTAGCGACCAAGGGTGCACCTAAAGGGAGAATCAAGTCATTTGATGAAGCACCGAAACAAAGATTATGCAGCAGATGTCACCTACCTGGACATGACATTCGTAAGTGTCCCCAGGCAACATAAGTTGGAGTCTCTGATCATTGAAGGCTGCCCTATGGTATCTCTGCAAGCTGTGTTGTTCGATGTGATTAGAATACTTTGTGGTTGTTGTTGGAGAACACTATGCATCTTAGCACTTGTTTATTGTACTTTGATGTTTGATGTGGTTACAATACGTAGACTGTAATTCAATCATGAACTTGAAACAGTTAACGGGTTGGCAAATATACCTTGCTGTAGTGATAAACTGAACGTGTATGTTCTTTGTATTGCTTTTTTTTTAACTATACGGATTCAGCAACCGGGCTCGTGGTGCTCCCGAGCTGGGATTTTGTGCGTTTACAGAGCAGAGGGGAGCTGCAGCCACGGGAACGGGAATACGGTATCTTAACAAACTAACACACGGAAGATGTTGACACACGGCAACAGAATCCAACTAACACACGGCAACAGAATCACAACTATCCTAACCAAATATCCAAATATACAGGAATCCGCTATATATATCTTAACGTCAAGTCCCTCGCAACCATTGTGCCTCCCATCGACTTTGACGTGAAGTCTGATTGCACTGCCCCTCGCAACTACAAACTCCTACCCTCTCAACTTTCTCGATCTGCATCGAGACCGGCACTTCTCAGGTATGCATCCTCCAACCGTCCCACCTCCGCTTGTCTCCACTCGCGTCGGAGACTCTGATTTATTTCGCTGGCAGATCAGAGTCTCGTCATGACGCGCCGGCAGATCTTGCTTTTTTAATCCCTGCAAAATGAGTAGAATTATCTTTGTAATCGCTGTAGGTCGTAATGGATGCAAAATTCGAACCCACTCATGGCGGCAAAGGCTATGAACATGAAGAAAGTGAAATTATGAAGGTTCTTCAAGAACTAAGGAGTGATGTGAACTGTACGAATAGAAAGCTGGACCAGGCATTGATCCAGTTGTCTTCTTTGGAAACCATGCTTAAATCAGTTTTGAAACAACAGGTTAATGTGTTGATAGAGCATATATTTTTCATACTGCATAAAAGCATCATGTACACTAATATTATGTCCTTACGATATTCCTCAGGATCATGATTCAAATTTTATTGATCTGACTGGAGAACGACCTAAGTCAAGTGATGAAGCTTCTTTATCCATCGAAGAAGAAGGATCGAAGATCCGCTCATCCAAAGGAGGCAGGTTTAGACAAAGGAAGGTAAACGCAAAGTTAAGGTCACCAGTATCAAAAGTATTGATAAATAAGAAGGTCAACGAGAAGAAAGGTAATTAAAATCACAAGATGTGCGTTCTTTTCTTAAGATAATTAATAAATTTAACATGAACGAATTTTAATACTTGCAGGAATCAGTGCTGAACAAGCGGTTTGCATACAGTTTGTGCAACACTATTGCCGCGCCAAACCGGACACCATATTGGTGCACATTGGGGCATATAACGCTTGGGTGACTGCAAAAAGTTTGAAATGCCTGACCATTGATAAAAAAAAAGATGGCGCGTCCAAGTGGCTGGACGATAATGTGGGACAACATTTATTGTTATGATTTGCATAATACACTGATAGAGTAGATGATCCCTATAACTAACGGTCTCTCAATGGTGCAGGTCATGGAAGCATATGCAAAGCTGATAATGCATCGTCATGCTTCTAGCGTAAATGCAAAACTGTTTATTGTTTGGAGCGTTGTCAACTGCAAGCTTATACCCAATTTTACAAGCCATAACCTGCCAAAGAATGCGCATGAGCTGGCTGTCATGCTAACGGAGAATGACCGGGTATATCGATTTGGATTTATTATTGTTTCATTATGTATGGAAGTATGAGTATTACATATTAAAGAAACAAGTTTAACTGATTTTTCTTCAATTAGGTGTACTTTCCCATGATAGTGAAACGAGGGAATACAAAGCATTGGATATTGCTTGTGAAGAACAACAGGATAAACAATTTCCAAGTTCTGGACTCTTTATGGGAGCTTAGCACGTATAGAGAACAAATTGATAAAATGGTGAGATTATCTAGCTTAGTTTGTGCATGATTTATGCAGTAGAATATGTTAACGTGCTAATTGAGATTTTATTGAAATACAGATTATGGGGATCAATGCTATCCTAGGTGTATGTACGCCTAAGGCCAATGTTTTGAGTTGGGATGTGATCCAGGAGGGAGACATCCCTCAACAGAAAGATGGGTATGTTCTAGTATTACGTCCTCAAGGATTCATTACGTTACCAACCAATTTTATGTATTTTTTCCTGAAGGTGTTCATGCGGGCTATATGTACTGAGGTTTATTGAGCTTTGGAATGGATTTTACTTGCCACAAGACTTTGGAGAGGTTAGCACATTTAATAATATACTACCAGTGGGTTTTGCAATTTGGTGTATGTACCAAAAAAAACTAATGCATTTGTATATTTTACGCAGTCTGATGTTCATACATTCCGGCTACGTGTTCTTGTTGAGTTGGTTCTAGCTGAGCTCAATGACATGGCTGACGTCAAAGAGGAAATCCTAAGTCACATACGGAAGTGAAGCTGCTTGTCTCATGATATTTAGTTTCTATCTTGTCTGAAATAAATGGACGCTAGATCAGTATTTCGGTGCTATTTTTGTATCGATAGGCAAAACAATCCTTGTCGTGATACACATATTTGTTGCTACTTGTAATGCCATATTCATATATTTATTACTATATTTGTTGCTACATGTTAGAGTCAGGACAAATCACTATTGCATACTACTTGACCGAGATACAGATATTTAGTCAAATTAGCATATCAGCTGCTGGTGAAGATATTTTTCAGAAAAGAGGATAAAAAGAATGGACATGGAAACAAACAGCCTTTAGTAAAGGTCTAGGGCATATTGATCACATCATGATCTGTAATCGTGTCTGGGGATTTCACTCGAAACAGATCGGTCTAACTACCCTGCATCTTCCCAGCAGCACATGAGGAGGGAGGGATAGATACCTTGGCGAAGAAGAGCTCGCCGGGGAAGCTGATACGGGGCAGAACGAGGATGACGCTGGGGATCCCTTTCCGCGCCGGTCATGTCGTTGCGCCTCACGTCCGCCGGCCTCTCCGCGCAGGACGCCAACGGGACGGCCGTGTGGTCCATGCCGACATTAAGCTCCTCGGTCGCCGCGCTCCGCGTCGCCGAATCCGGCAACCTCGCGCTCCTCGACGCGGACAACGCCACGCTCTGGGGATGGAGAGCAGCGCCTCGGGTGGGCGCGAGCGCCAACCGGTGGGGAAGCATGTGCCGCTGCGGGCGGCGGAGTACCGGGTGGCGGGGCCTCGTGGCGTGGAGTACTGCAGTTACGCCTAGTCGCCGGAAAGAGATTCACGACGGTCAACGCGAGAGACGAGTGGACAGAGTGGGGGATGAGGCCGTTTCCTCTTCTTGAATATTCGAGTCGACATGTACGAACTTGACTGTTGAATATTCCAGACCTGTCCAATTTCAGATCAATATCCATTGTTTTCAATGCAAATCACCAGGATCAAGCCTGTATGGCTATTTCCAAAAGTTTTTCAATGATGATGAAACTTGGCACAGACATGGGGGTTGACATTGTAAACAAGATTGCCAAACAAATATTTCAAGATTTTTTGAAAATGTTTTTTTTTTGAATTTTTTTAGTCCAAAAAATGTAATATTTTGTGAAGGAGCCGCCCCAAATGAAATGGAAAACTGGGCTTTCGTATTTTTCGCACGAAGTATATCATATTTGACCAACAAAATGTGAGTATCTTGAATTTTTAACCTCTTTAGCTATATTCCATGGATTAAACGAGTATAATGGGTTTAATCAAAATTTAGTGAAATTTGAACTACATGTCTATTATACTTTGGTCAACAAAATCTAGAAAATTCAGAAAAACGTAGGGGACCATGATTCCACGCAATAGCACCAATAAAAGTAGAAAAAGTGACCCCTAAGCTATGAATGGTCGCACAGACAATTTTAGCACTCTTTTCAAAAAAATCAAACAAATCGAGGAAACATCGAAAAAATTGAAAACATGCGGGAGGCTTCCTTTTTTGTTAACTATTATCAAGGAAAAATCCTAAACTTGATATACAACAATTTTTGCAGAAAAAGTCTTCACACAATGGACTATCTCGTATGAAGATCCATTGCTTTCAATGCAAATGACCAAGATCAGTCCTATATCCAAGGCTAAAGTTTTTCAATGATGATGAAACTTGGCACAGACATGGGGGTTGACATTGTAAACAAGATTGCCAAACAAAATTTTCAAGATTTTTTGAAATTATTTTTTTCGAATTGTTTTAGTCCAAAAAATGCAATATTTTGTGAAGGAGCCGCCCCAAATGAAATGGAAAACTGGACTTTCGTAATTTTCACAGGAAGTATATCATATTTAATCCACAAAATATAAATATCTTGAATTTTTTACCTCTTTAGCTATATTCTGTGGATTAAACGTGTTTATTGGGTATTATCAAATTTTAGTGAAATTTGAACTACATGTCTATTATACTTTTGTCAAAAAATTATAGGAAAGTCATAAAAACTTAGGAGACCATGATTCCACGCAATAGCATTAACGAAAGTAGAAAAATTCACCCCTTATCTATGAATGGTCGCACGAACAATTTTGGCACTTTTTTGAAAAAAATCAAACAAATCAAGGAAATATCAAAAAAATTGAAAACTTGCGAGAGGCTTCCTTTTTAGTGAACTATTATCAAGGAAAAATCATAAACTTGCAATACAACAGTTTTTGTATAAATAGTCTTCACATAATGGACTATCTCGTACGAAGATCCATTGTTTTCAATGCAAATGACAAAGATAAGTCCTATATCCAAGGCTAAAGTTTTTCAATGACAATGAAACTTGGCACAGACATGGGGGTTGACATTGTAAACAAGATTGCCAAACAAATATTTCAAGATTTTTTGAAAATAATTTTTTTTGAATTTTTTTAGTCCAAAAAATGTAATATTTTGTGAACGAGCCGCCCCAAATGAAATGGAAAACTGGACTTTCGTATTTTTCACAGGTAGTATATCATATTTGACCCACAAAATATAAGCATCTTGAATTTTTGACCTCTTTAGATATATTCTGTGGATTAAACGAGTTTAATGTGATTTATCAAATTTTAGTGAACTTCAAATTATATTACTCTCGATGTAGGTTTTGTTCACAGAATATTTATTTGTCGTGTGGTTAGCTCCACCTTAACCTGAACTGCATGTCGTGCGTTCGATTCTTGTTTGCGCTATTTTTTTTTAATCTCCTGTCGAACGCTGGTTGTTTTGCAGAGCAGAAAGCGCTGGTTGTTTTGCACAGCAGATAGCCAAGCGACTGAATTTGCCAAATAATAGGATCGGTTAGTTAGCTATCCGCTCGTTGATGTTATCTTTCTTTTTGAACTGAACACACAACCGCAACGAAGGCCGGACGGAACACACAACAAACCAATCTCATACTGCTCAGAACACACACCAATCTTGATTACAATTGAAGACACAAGAAAGAGATCTCTTAAAGAAAAGAGAGGGTATTGGTAAGCATCTCTTCTAGATCTAGGTATGATCCCAGTTTCTTCCAGCAGATGTGTTCCATTATCTAAATTGACATAGCTATATCAAGTACCTGCTTCTTCCTGAGCATCGGATCTATGCATAGATGAAAATCTGAAAATGAGTATCGGATTAGCCTTCCTTTACATAACGAGATCTCTTCAGAATGCAAGGATCAAGTCTTCGTATTTCATGCCCTTCATGAACTTAGTGATTTTTCTTCTTCTCAATCATTACCATACCTGCCATCTCACAAATCCTACGTTTCAGAAGGGAGAATGGAAGATATACCTTGCTCACCGGAGAAGTGGTATGGTCTGGTGTCCAACTTTAATAGCATCCAAATCAGCAGACTTGAAGAGTGGGGAATAGGCTGTTACCTCAAAGCAAAAGACATGAAGATGCGTCCAGGGTTAATATTGTTCATGATGAAAGCATTTGATCCTATTAGGAAAGTTTTCACCATAGGAAAAAAAGAAATAACTCTTTCAAGCAATGATGTTGAAGCTATTACTGGGTTCAGAAACCGTGGTCAACCTTTTGATGTTACCCATCTCGACAGATCAAAGTATATCCCGTCCAAATTTCTCAACCCCAAGACACATACAATACTAATTGATGATCTCATCACAGCCATCAAAAGCGATGAAACCGCTGATGATGATTTTATTAGAAGGGTCCTTTTAGTACTTCTTGGCACAGTTCTAATGCCGTGTTCAACTACGTATGTGCCAAGAGATTACTATGCAATTGTAGAAGATCTATCACAAGCACAGAACATGAACTGGATTACCTTGACACTGCCATTTCTGATTTACAATCTTGTAAAGAAAAAAACAGAAAAAGGCCAAACGAGTTGGCCAGATGGCAACTTAGCTCTTCTACAGGTATAGGATAATGTTACTTGTATGAGAACTCTTCTTCTATTTGCAGCAATTATTATATATACAAGAGATATGTACTAACAACTTTCTCTATTTAAAATCATATAGTACTGTTATTGGGCAAAGGTCCGTCCAGCCATTGGTTCTGAAAAATATAATTTCTCTACATACCCACTAATGGCAAACTGGGATGAAACTACTGCCTGTGAGAGAGATGATTATGACGAAGCTAATGGTCGTGGTCATGGCAAGGTAAACCAATTTCTTACCTTGTTTCCGTTCATCCGTTGACATAATTTTTTGTTTACAACTGATGATGGTTAGCAACTTCTTCTTGCAGATTGTGAATGACATCACTGCACATCGCGACACACAAGATGGAGCAGATTCACATCGTGACACACAAGCTGGAGCAGGTTCAGGTGGAAGTACAAAGAGGGACAATCCCAACACAAAGAAAATCTGGAATGCTCTTGAGGAGATGCAGAAAAAGATATGTGATGTGCAGAAACAGGTCGCTCTCATACCTGATGTATTGAAATTCGTGAAGGTACATATCCCGTCACCATCTTCTTTTTACTTGACCATACGATGAAATGATTGTTGACCAGCTACCACTCCCCTCGTAGGATATCCTTAACCGCCTGGAAAAAAATGATGACAATAAACCGAGGGATGAAACAAACATCAATACAGAGGATAATCATGAAGCAGAAAAACCAGATCTCAATGACATTCCTGACTTTGATGTCCATGACGCCTACCAACCCCAACCCGATCCCTTTGGAAAATCAGAATCTCCCTCCGACACTACAAGTGGTAGCTCAGCAACAGCAAGTGTAGAGACCGTGGTTGACACTGTATCACAGAGCCCAAGAAAATCCAAAAGAGAGCGAAAGAAACCAGATAAGTTCTCTCCAATGATGTTAGAGAAGAAACATTCTAGATGCGTCAAAAAAGACATTCCAAAATCTTCCAAGCACCAAAAAGGTCGGTCATGGACTAGAATTCTTGCACTTGCCATTCATTGGTGTTTTTACTAACTGATTTGAGAAGATGGTACCCTAACGTATCATTCATGTGCAGATAATCTGTTAGATACTCCAAGTTTCATAACATCTGCACACATAGAAGCAGCAGTGCAGTACATCGTCTCAATGCCAAAACACGTTGCGTCAAGAACCGTGGTTTTTAAAAGTTCAACAAATTCTTTAACGGGAAAAGTTCTGAAATGCTTCACTCCTGGAGACACTTCATTTATGAATGCAACGGTAATCATGATTACAACCTATATCCATGATATACAATGTATACATTCTTATACTAACTGCTAAAACCAGACATTTTCACTTAAGAAACATGTATTCGTGCAGGTCATTAATGCATACGCCGAGCTAATGTCTACTTCCATAAGTCCTGACCAACCAACTCGCATCGGTGCTAACACGCTTGTCTACGACACGTCCAGAACCGAATGGTTGACGCAACATCTGCAGCCTCATACCAACCCAACCCCCGCAATGATTGCAAATAAGAAGATCAATGTGAAAGAATATTTTGATCATGAACGGGTAAACATATATTCAAAAGTAAATTAGTATGATGCAACGACACATAGATCTCATATGCTTTTTTTGCTAAAATTATAACTACGCAGGTACATTTCCCCGTGAACATACAAGGGGTACACTGGATCCTTGCTACGATGGATACAAAGCGACATGACATCCTGCTTCTAGATCCACTGTCCAGCTCTCAAGAGTCTATGGAAAAAATAGAAAAGCTGGTATAGTATTCTATCCATATAGATTGTCAGATTTTTTAATGGAATAAAACCTACTTCTCTGCCTAGCGAGCCATTACTAAATGCATCACTCCCGCACACATATACAGCTCCAGGGGATAGAGGCAGAGGTCTGCATTGTACGGAAGCATGGCAGTCCCCATTTACCGGATGTGAGCAAGTGGCCAATCAGAGAAATAAGAAACGTTCCAAAGCAACAAGATGGGTTAGTATACAACATCATGTTTAATAAACATTAACTTGTATAGTATTTTACTAACTTAAAAAAGTATATATTCTATAACAGGTACTCGTGTGGAAAATTTATACTTTGGTACATGAGAAACTTGGAGAACGCAAAAATGAGAACTAACTTTTCCCAGGTTGTTCAACAAGTGCAAAGCTATTAGTTTTAATTTTCATTCTATATCAAAATAAATCTGTTACCCCTCCCAACTTCTATGTGAACTTAACTGTTGTCATTTTCTATTGTAGAAGGATATATACAATTCAAATTGCAAGATGCTCGCGGAGCTAATCTTCTCCCAGTTAAACCAAAACATGAAAGTGAAGGAAGAGGTTTCCAAACTTATGCGCAAGACTGAGATATCTGCTTAAGTGCACAGTTCAACTAGGGATGAGTTGCTCGAGGCTTCTCTCAATACACATATTTGTTGCTACATGTAATGTCATATTCAGTTCTTGTCTTGTCGGAAATAAATGGACGCTAGAGTATTAAAGTGCTATTGATGTCAAATTTTCAAAGAGACAGGACAAATCACTATTGCATACAGCTTTACCGACATACATATATTCAGTCAAAGTAGTTTAATCAGGGAACCAGTTTTCAGATTATATAAAAAAATAGGAAAGATCAGCTCACCTTCCATCAACAAACTGGGCAAGATGCTATAACCGTCCGGATGAAAAAGCATCCTCTTCAATTAGTAAAACCTGCAAACAGAGATGAATCACTACTACAGATTAGCTAGGAAGTCAATCAATCAGGAGAGGGAGGCTAGCTAGCAAAAAAATCAAGGGATTACGGAAGTGTGGAGGCAGGAGGCGGACAGCAGCGGAGATCCACATCTAGGATCAGCAGTAGGGGGAGCGGGCCGACGTGGGATTGCATAAGGCGGACAACAACGGAGATCACAACGAGGATCAGCAGTAGGGCGAGCGTCGGCTGCCTCGGCGAGTTCCGGGTCGCCGTCCAGGGCCTCCACGCGGCCTCCGGATACTCCCGATTCATGGCCCGCATCGATTGGCATCCACAGCGAGGATCAGCAGTAGGGGGAGCGGGCCGACGTAGGATGGCAGGAGAGAGAAACGGGGGAGGATTCTGGGAGGCGGAAGCCGTCTCGAGCTCGCGCCGGAGGAGGAGTCTGGGCGGCGGCAGCCAGCGACGAGCTCGCCGGAGGGGGCTTTCCAAAGAGGGAAAGGACGGACAGGGGAGCGGGAGGTGAGGGACGACGGGGGAGATTGTGGTCTGGTCAACGAACGGGTTTGAGTGGGCTTGGATCTGGGCTTGGACAACGGGTCAGATTAGGTGGGATTTGGCATGTAATCTGAGCCGTACGATTGCTTCAAAGTTCGTGCAAAAAAAAATTCTGGAAAGCACCAGAGCAACTTTCATACACATTATAGTGCTAAACTTAATTATGTTGAGTTTCAAGTTGATATGTTTGCTATTTGGGGCTTTGGGAGGAAAAAAAATAAAGGCTGAATTTATATATGCGTATATGACTTGTTAGTTTTGTACGGGCCACATACTATCAAGTTTGGCAAAGATGGTTGAATTTGTTGTCCATCATGGAGCCCTAAACCAGATTGGTGCCACGTGATACCTCATACAATCTCATTATATTCTGATGACGTTGTGCGCCTCATCCAAGCAGCTCCTGGAGTTCTTTGGGGCTCTTTCCGGTCTATTCACGAATTTCGGCAAAAGTTCGATCATCCCATTGAGATCTGCATTGCAGAGGCTGCTGCTCTTCTCCGCTGCCCTGTCAAGCAATTCCCTGTGTGTATCTATTCGACCACCCCAATTCACTCTCAGGAGCTTATATAAGGGCAATTTTTTTGTTTCATTCCAAAACAAATTAACTGTCAGGAGCATCTGAAGACCACTTTCAGGGAAACCAATAACTGAGATGCTACTGGTCGAATTCGAACCAAGAAATTGCTCCAGAGACAAGGGGGGCCTGGTTAATTGTTGGATCTTTCATTTTTCAACTTTGGTCTCTGTTCTGGTGGACTTTAGGTTATAGCGTTGTAACTTGTTTCACCGTTTTCTATCTGAACGGCTATTAGCCATTTCTCTATATCGATGAAAACGCAGCTCTGAACTTCTGCTTTGGCTTTCCTGAATTTGTGTTTCGTGCAGGAGTGTTACTGAAGGCTATGGTTTTGTTATTGAGTTAATGGAACCGGGGGGCGTCCCCTGAGAATCTAAAAATAACGCAGCTCCGGTTGCATTTTCGTAAAATAAAAAATAGTTTTCATCCTACTCTTCTTTCTACCGTAAAATGTTGTACGGGATTCGTGCTGGTAAACGGTAAAATTTCGAAATATATAATTCATCTCCCTGCGTGAAAGATGCCATTTACTCAGGAAATTTCGGTCTCAAATTCTTCTAGGCTCCAAGTTGTACATGTACTATTTGACGGCACTAAAACAGAGTACAGTACCATCGAAACAACTGAAAAAGAGAAGTTGCACATCAAGAGATTTCCATTTTCATATAGTATCAGATATACAGTAGTACGAGTGTACTTGTTTCAGTTGATGTATCAATTCAAGAACTAAGAACTACTCTAGTAGGAAGAATAAGAAGAAAGAACATGAAGCAGGGCAACTACAGAGACTCCTCATCAGGATGGTCAGAAGCAGGGAACTATTCCGCGGACCGTGGCCTTCCCGCCATCTTCCAGCTTCCTTTGCTTGGCCCGCTGATCCGACTCCTGGTCGGCTGCGGCGCTTGCCCTCTTCTTCCTCCTGGCCTCCTCGGCGGCGTCATCGGCGGCCGCCATGTCGAGCAGGTTCTGCACCTGCTCCATCGCTGCCGCCAGCCCAGGGACCTGCTTCTTGAGAGCATTGCAGGCCTCGGCGCCCATGCTCTCGAACGTCGCCATCGTCTCCCGCAGATGGTGCCTGTTGGCGGTGGCCAGCAGCCGCGTGACGGAGGCGGGCGGCGGGGTGCCGGAGACGAGGGACGCGGCGTGGATGGCGTCGTCCAGCCCGACCGGCTCGTGGTCGGCCTTGCGCCTGCGCGCCCTGTCGCTGTCGGCGAGGCCGACCCGCAGCGGGCGGCCGCGGAGGAGGTGGCCGTGCAGGTTGCGGCAGGCGCTCTGCGCCGTGGCGTCGTCGGCGTACTCGACGAAGGCGTAGCCCTTGCGCTTTCCCGTGGCGGCGTCGGTGGCGAGGCGCATGGAGAGGACGGGGCCGATGAGCTCGCAGGCGGCGCGGGCCTCCTCCTCGCTGGCGTTGAAGGCGATGTTGCCGACGTAGACGACGCGGCTGCAGCGGCAGTTGGCGGAGGCGACGGCGACGGCGTCCATTGTTGATGGTTGAGTGGAGGCGCGTCCTAGGGTGAATGCGAGCGTGATCGGTGGATGCATTGGAGCTCCAAGATCCAAATATGTAGTGTAGAGCAGCCAGTGGGACGCGATCTCCGTGTTCGAGCTGGATTCGGAGTCGAACTGCGCGTATTCCTGTTCCCGAACCGAGCGGATTCAGGGCAATCTGTGCACTGGTGGTAGCGTGGTATCTACGCACTGAAACACGTTAAGTACGCACACCGAGCGGATTCAGAACAAATTAAGGGAAATTTGTACACACGTATGGATTGTTCAAAGATGATTGGTATCCTTCAGCCATTGTGGTGTAGCAAGTCTTACTCTCGAATTTTAAACGAGAGTTTTTTTTTTGGAAATGAAGAAGATGATGATGATCAAGGAAGAACGGCAGCAAGAGGATGGGGCCTTTCGTTGGGAAATCAGTTTTTGGCTTAAAGCACCTACTGTTTAAAAATCGTATTTTAAAATGTGTAAAATTCCAAAAAAAAAAGTTGGATATATATCTAAATATTTTATGTTCGCACACAAAATTTTCAGGTGTGTAAAAATGATAAATTCTATCACTACAGAATGGGACAGACATACGGGCAAAACAGCAGTAGCCACAAATACAATTCGAAATACAAAAGGGAAAGATGTAAGAAGAACGAGAGCGAAAGAAAATGCAAGTAAAAGAGAATTGTACGAGACACTTTTTTGTCATTTTACACGGTCCACAAAATATATTGTTTTTTCATGAAATTTTACGTGTCAACGTAGAATATTCAAATGTATACCCCAAAAATTTATTTAAAATTCTAAAATACATTTAAAATATTTTTTCAACAATATGTGCATCTAGACCTATAAGACAAACATTGTCTCTCATTGTCGTCTTATATTAGTAATCTTGTTCTTTGTTGCGGTCAAGATTACATATCAAGCAGCACTATCATACTTGAGCGAACAAACCGTCCCTTTATCAGACTTTCTACCTATCATGGAAGGTTACCACACCAAGCAAACTAAAAATCATTCCACTGTAAATCCATATGTTTCCTAGTTACAATCACAAAATTAGCCAACCCGGACCATATGTCTTCTTGGGACTAGTAAGGTGGCGTGACATTCTGATGACAAAATAAGGTCCTTCCCGTCCTGTCTCGGTGGCAGAGGTGCACCAAATACTGGCGGAGAGCGGGTGGAGTTGTGTTCATTGGATCTCGTGATATTCGGTCGATTTTCATTTTCTTTGGTGGTTCAAAAACCTATTTGTACTATCTTATTCTTACTGTACTATATTTGGAGGAGTTCTTTTAATGATTATTAATAGATCTGTAAACATTTTTCAACAATATTTTTAGTGTGTGTGTGTGTGTGAACGTCCTGATCTATGTGTGTACAAATTGCCCTGATTTTTTTTTTAAAAAAACTGCCCTGAATCTTTTTTGTTTGTTTGCAAATGTCCTGAATCCGTTCAGTTCAATGTGCGTACTTGTGTTGTATTCCAGTACGTAGACATCACGCTACCAGTGCACAGATTGCCCTGAATCCGTTCGGTTCGGGAACAGGATGACGCGCAATCCGACTCCGACTCCAGTTCGAACAACACGGAGATCGCGTCCCACTGGCTCTACAAATTTGGATCTTGGAGCAGCAAATGCATCCACCGATCACACTTACCATCTCGCTCGCACTCACACCCTACGCCGCCCCTCGACTCAACCATCAACAATGGACGCCGTCGCCGTGGCCTCCGCCAACTGCCGCTGCAGCCGCGTCGTCTACGTCGGCAACATCGCCTTCAACGCCGCCGAGGAGGAGGCCCGCGGCGCCTGCGAGCTCATCGGCCCCGTCCTCTCCATGCGCCTCGCCACCGACGCCGCCACGGGAAAGCGCAAGGGCTACGCCTTCGTCGAGTACGCCGACGACGCCACGGCGCAGAGCGCCTGCCGCAACCTGCACGGCCACCTCCTCCGCGGCCGCCCGCTGCGGGTCGGCCTCGCCGACAGCGACAGGGCGCGCAGGCGCAAGGCCGACCACGAGCCGGTCGGGCTGGACGACGCCATCCACGCCGCGTCCCTCGTCTCCGGCACCCCGCCGCCCGCCTCCGTCACGCGGCTGCTGGCCACCGCCAACAGGCACCATCTGCGGGAGACGATGGCGACGTTCGAGAGCATGGGCGCCGAGGCCTGCAATGCTCTCAAGAAGCAGGTCCCTGGGCTGGCGGCAGCGATGGAGCAGGTGCAGAACCTGCTCGACATGGCGGCCGCCGATGACGCCGCCGAGGAGGCCAGGAGGAAGAAGAGGGCAAGCGCCGCAGCCGACCAGGAGTCGGATCAGCGGGCCAAGCAAAGGAAGCTGGAAGATGGCGGGAAGGCCACGGTCCGCGGAATAGTTCCCTGCTTCTGACGAGGAATCTCTGTAGTTGCCCTGCTTCTTGCTTCATGTTCTTTCTTCTTCTTCCAAGTTCCAACTGGTTCTTGATTTCATTTTGGAGAACTACTGTAGTTCTTGAATTGATACTTCAGGCGAAACAAGACACTTGTACTGCTGTATATCTTCTATAGGCGTATATGAAAATGGAAAATTCTTGATGCGCAAAATTCTCTTTTACTGTTATTTCTATGTTACTCCCTCCGTTCCAAATTAGATGACTTCTATTTGGACAAAAGTGGATGTATCTAAATATACTATAAGTTTAGGTACATCCACTTTTTGATAAAAAGAAGTCATCTAATATAGAACGGAGGGAGTACTTACTACCGTCAATTAACACATGTACAATTCAGAGCCCAGAGGAATTTGAGACCCACATTTCTTGAGCGAATGACATCTTCCATTTATACAGGACGATATATATGTGTAGCACGTCATATTTTCGAATTTAGAAACAAGTGTTTTGTTGATAAGATGTGGCTTGAGGACGATGATCAAGGAAAACAACAAGAGCATGGGTTCTTTCGCCGTCTTAGATTAGTAATTATAATTGCTCTGTGTTGGGACGATGATATATGTAGCAGCATTATCTTACTGAAGCAATAAACAGCGTCTCTTTTATCCCCCAGATTTTCTTGCTATAATGGCAGGTTAACACAACAAGCAAAATAAAAATCATCCCACAGTAAATCTATATGGTTTCTAGTTACAATCGCCAAAATATCAGCTAACCCCGAGCATCGACATCAAAATACTGCTCCCACGGCTACTGCCTGTTGAAAAGAAGCAACTCACTGCAGAGTGTTGCGGAAAGCAGAAACTAGTCTTGGCGATAAAAGCAGAAGGAAGGCCAAGACGGAGCCCAAGAAAATCTTGCTCAGGTCATGCATAATGTCATTGCCAGAGTCGGTATCCTTGACCTTTCTTGTTGCCATCGCGGAAGCAGAGGGAAGGGCTTCGACAACAGCATCAGCAAGGTCTGAGATGAACGATGAGGTCAGTCCAAGAGCCGGAACCCTGCCCCAGTTCTCAATGCCCGACTCTAGAGCCAACTCCCTGTACTCCATGTCGATTTCTTCGAGTGTCTCGATATGCTCACTCACGAAGCTGAATTTAAAGTTAGTAAATGATGTTAGCGATGGTCAAAAGGGCGGCATGGAATGAACAAAAGAAGTATGGCAACTGAAAGGCAAAATTGTACTTCTAAAAGAGTATGATATGACTTGAAGATGCAGCCTCATGTCAGATATCAAAAGATTCCGACAGAATATACTAGATACTCATTATCTTGATGTGTGATACTCCCCCTCTCCCAAAATGGAAGGCATATTTGGACTCTTTAAGACAAGGCTTTGACCAACAATACCTCGATTACCATGTGGTTTATGTGATGCTAAATCACAATCATAAGTATTATTTAAACATGAATCCAGCGACATCAATCTTACGTCACAGAAACATCAATTGTAAGGAAATGCGAAACTAGTAATTTTGGTGGGAGTATTGCCACTGAACCATTAAGATAAACCAGATTGTGCAAGTGACACCAATGCAGGGAGCACACAGGTACGTGATGAAAAAGTTGAGGTAAATGAAGGTAGAATGCAGCTGGCCAGAGAGATTGATGATGACATTATACAAGGAATATTGCTATAGAAACTAATATATGAATTTAAAGCGGTTCACCTATGAACATAAGGCCAAATAACCAGAAAGAGTAAAGGTGCATCAGTCACCATCCTTGAGGAAAATAATGAACAACTAGTATAATATAATGTTAAACTTGATCATTACCTTACTGGGACAGCAAGGAGACTCTTTACACCCTTCTGACCAAGTTCCACCAAAACTTCATCAGTATATGGCTTAAGCCATTGAACTGGTCCCACACGACTCTGACATGTGGGTGGAAAGGTTATTGCAGGAGTATTAAATTTAAAAAAGATAAACACAACAAATGTACGATGTATTCGACCATGTAGATTTGTAGGGTAAGATGGCCTAATTTTATTTCTAGATTCCAAGTACAGAGGCTCACTTTTATATCCTTGGGATTTCATAAAACTGCTTTCATAACTCTAAATAGTGGTTAACAAGATAAGTGTTTATTTGTCAAGTTTTCCGTACCTGGTAAGCCAGAGTATGATCATTCAGTGTCCCCCTGGATTTCAGCTCCTCCATGATCAAAGCAATGCAGTCCTCCATCTGATCTCTGTACGGATCTCCAGCATCCTTAACATAAGTAAGTGGTACTCCATGTGCACTGAAGAAAATCATAACCTGTGAATTATGGAATATAGTCAGAGCGCTATCGCCGTCTATTTGTCATTTAATCAATAAAAAAATGGAACTCCCTGGGTAGCACTAACAAAATAGATATCATTTCAGATATCATCGTACTCTTCAATGTGTATTAGTTTCCATAGTAAAAAGTTCATAGTACACAGCATAAAATATCACAGGAGTATCTTTTATGAGAAATCTCCTGTGATATTTTGCAGCAATCTCAAGAGGTAGTACCTGCAATATAGTTTTCATGTGCTCAACGACAGAAATACCTTTTGCAGGTACTACCCATCAAACCTAACAAAACGACCAAAAATATTGCACATGACATCTACTAAGAATGTTACATTGTGCTCACAGCCCCGTCTTATTTCGGTGATTACTTTATCTAATGCATATTTCTCTTTCCAGGTCATTTTTAAGGTGCACATACTTCGGTATTCACAAAAGTAAGTGTCACGATAGGCTAGTAGCTGAGTCAATCTGCACTCTAGTAAAATCTCATAGTTATCCTCATTTTGTCTCACTTAATTCAATTAGAAGTAGTACTGGCACAGTGGGAACTAAGGTGGGAACATAATGCATTATAAAATCATCCCAAAAATGGGCTAATGGTTATGCTGAGATTTTATATACAAACACATCACATGATTTAATTACTTATTTGCCAAGACTCCAGATACAGGTGCATGTAATGTAAAAAATACAAAACCGCAGGCCCAAGTAAAATTCTATACTAAAGAATGTACTCCCTCCGTTCCACAATATAAGATGTTTTAGCCTTTTTCCACATTCACATGTACTTGTGATGTGTACACATTTTAGTGTATGTGTACACTTATTTTAGTGTAAATCTAGACAACATGCACAACACCTACAACATCTTATATTATGGAACGGAGGGAGTACAACACATCGAATGGCTAGCAAGTTTGAAAGTACTCATACAGATCAACAACTACCAAAAATATGTTAATTTGAGAGAAAGCCAGAAGCAAAACAGGGACAGGAAATGTGCAAACCTCTTCAGGATTCGAAAAAACTGATAATTCCTTCTCAATTAAGTCAGCCATTGATTTAACATAGCCCTCCCGCTGGTACCATGATTCAATTATGGAAATTGGCAAACCAGCAAAATATGAATCTTCCCTGCACGGATGATTCATAGTATTGGAAATTGGCAAACCAGCAAAATTAGATCTGAAAGGTGAGATTTCATAGTATAAGGCAATTACATACTTGGCAATGTTTTGGAGAACGCGGATGCTTGACCCGCTTGTTGATATGGAGTACTGGGGGTATAGTGGAAGAACCACAAGCTTCGTAATCTTATCCTTCTTAATCTATCATCAATAAAAAAGTAGAAGACCAGTAACTCATCAGTAAAAACACATGGAATCGATTAGATAAAACCAAGAGAAGTGCTCCGGTACTTTCTGGGAAAACATGTTGCACGAATTTTAAAGCAAATCGACGGCTATGATTAGGTTCACATAGAAGTTAGAAGTGATCTAAGAGGAGTATTAACCGTGTGGGATTAGCACCCTCAAACCCCACCCCTAATCCCAGCCATCGATTTGCTTTAAAATTTGTGTAATATGTTTTCCCGGAAAGCACCGGAGCATTTCTCAACCAAAGTACAGAAGGTCTGCAAAGCGTATGAACAAATTCATAGTTAATTCAAGAAAGTTAAACAGTCATATGTAAATGAAAATGAAAATGAAAAGCATGGATACAGTGAGATTCCCAAACTGGAATAATGTTATGCGTTAATTACCATGGACGAATAATTGAACAAAAAACCAAGAAACTACAAAGGATTTAAAGGCACTTGAATTGACAAGGAGTTTGAACCTGATCGATGGCTTCTTCGGTGAACGGGTACCAATACCGCATTCCAACATATATATCTGCTTCCAAATTCTTCTCTTTTAGTGAAATCTTCAAAGCATTTGCCTGATATTAAATTCATTTCAGTTAAGATGTAATAAATCCCTTTTAAAGTTTTAATACAACAAATTATACTGAAATGAGATGTCACTGTGATGGAAGTTGCATAGTATAACGAGTTTATGACAAAGCTGTTAAGTTTCAACTGTAGAGTAGTTAAACACAAAAAGTTCAGAGTGTGGTTAGACTGAAGAACTTTTACCTGCTCATCAGTAATTCTCCGCAGAGGTGATCCACCACCAATTGAAGCATACGCCTCTTTGCTCTTAGGAGCTCTAAAAGTAGAGATAAGTTTGGCCAGTGGTCTTTGGAGAAATCTGAACATCCTAGGGAGTCGAATGATATCCTGGGTAGTAAAAAGTAAGTCAAAATGGTACAATGTTCAAGTACTGAACTGAAAAGTACAGATATTTAAAATAATTAAGAAACAAATAGGGCTACGTGATTCTCATTAGAATATCTACCCTGCAAAGAATGGCCAGACAACATGGTTTGGGATACACAAGAGACCATAGACTAGGATGATGAAATTTTTACATAGTAGATAATTGTTGATTATCTAATCCGTAAGTAAGTGATACATGGCTCTCCCTTATACAGCTTGTTTGGGTACACCGTGGTCTGACACAGTCTTTTTAGATGGACGGATATGGACTCAAACATATTCAAATGTGATACTAAAAGGACTATTTCACCAAGGGAATAAACCTTGACTAATGAAAATATGAATCATTGGCTACAGTCACATAACCAGCAAGCAACAGGTGAAGTTCTATTGGCAATCAAAACTATGAGCATGCGGTAGAATCACTTACTGGATCCGCAAAGAGGTTGAACAGAAACGGCTGAACATCATTGAGGGTTTCTGGACCACCAAGATTCAACAAGAGTACTCCAACCTTATCTTCAACAGCATGTGAGGATACACCCTTGACATTTTCATCGAAAGTAGTGCATACATCTGCAGCAGTGGATCTCACAGCAAGACTGTGCCGACGCTTAAGTACTGGACCCCTCTGAACCAAACCAGATTTTGCACTTGCCGCCAGCAGCAAGGGCTTAGCCTTCCCTTGCAACTTGTGCTCTAATATGGTAGAGCCAGCAAGATTCGAAGAAGAGCCGACTCTACCGCATGGCCTGTCAAAGTGTCATATGAGTACAAGCTTCAACACATCTCAAAAAAACTATCAGAATCTAGATCAATCCATCAGTAGCATCATGACCATATTTAAGGCGAATCCACTTCAAACTATGTACTGACAGAAAATGTGTTTTAAGTAAAATATAACTCCTGAAGTGACCAAGTATATCTTAGCTTTCTGAAATTATGGCGCTGCATACAATTGAAATGAACTTCCTTACAGACACCTTGTATTGTTCGGCTATTAATTTAAAGCCGGGATTTTTAGCCTTTTATCTATAAAAAAACAGGCATCAATAGGACTCAAGGCACTCCTGGCACACCATTTGATCCATACACCCATAATATTCAGTCTCCACTTTACATCGCCTCAAATACGACGGTTTGATTTGACGGTACTGAAAACAATCGTACAGTCAAATCCAGTTTTGGTGCCGAAATTTCCTCTTTTTTTACATCAGTTAACGACTGGATCACCACGAGAAAAACAGTGATCGCGACAGCACCAAATTCCAGTTCGCGCCAACCAAACAACCCCCCCGTCCAGATCAACGATCCGCCCCCAACGCAAGGAGAACACCACACGATAACATGAACGGAGAGGAGGGAGAGACGGGGCACTCACGTGGCGGCACCGAAGAAGCTCCCCGAATCAAGAGCCCCGGAGCGGACGCACTCCATGGGGAAAGAAGGGTTCAGCGCCGCCGGCGGGAGGGGAGGGAGAGATCCGCGGACGGGGTCGCAGGGAGAGGAGGGTTCCGAGGAATGGTGGTGTGCCTCGTGGTCGTGGATCTGCCTGCCCACTGTCTTCTTCTTCTTCTTTCTTTCCCTCTCCACGACGGGCACGACTCTTCCTTTGTTTCTGGAATCAGAGTTGCCTTTGGTCAAATTAAGGCAGCGAATCGGCAACTACCGCGTTTGTTGCAGGGCCCATGTTCGTCCACGTAGGCGGTAGGGCCCGCCGGAGCAGACGAGACAGGAATGCGGCCCATGAGGCCCATTCGTCTATCGGGCTGGAGTACTGGTATAGGAGAGTCGAGGATGACATCTTTTCAAAACTATTTTTAAATTTGACCCTTGAGATCGGCATCATAAAAAATGTAGCCGGGCTTGTTCAGTTTGATGCATCTTAAAACTCCCATAATTTTTTTCCTAAGGAATTACGGGTGTAACTTAACAACAGTGATGGAAGGTGGAAAAGTTAACCGAATATGATGAGCCAACTACCTTTTTTGGAAAATAATACTTTGTTTTTGGGCTGATTTCCAGCAAACTGAGATTTGTTCTGCTCCCAACATGTCTAGACGCGTCCGAAATATAGGGCGTGAAAATTTGCCCAGTCTGACAGCAGCATCATGGTCATTAGTCACCACACTAAATACTTGTTCATTACAATAAATTCTTAGCAATCTATACCTCTTATAAATCAAAACTTCACTAAAATGTACTTATGATTTTTATACCTCAATATGAAATCCACATCACCCACTATTTTAACCAATCAAGTATCCATGTCATCTACACCGCTAACAATAATTAATGTTACATCTTTCATGCAACCTATACATGTCAACTATTTAGCTATATAATTGTCCACGTCACTAAAATTTAATCCTCAAATATTCAAGAGTTTCACACGAATTAAATTTAGTGTCTCGACTATTGTAATCAACAAAATTTTAACAACTGAATATTTCATGCATTTTATACCCATTTCATTTACGTAATACTTTTTAAGATGTTCCCGCTGCAACGCGCGGGGTATTCTTCTAGCAATTACAAAATTCTGTACAGAAGCTATGCTATTGTAGTCAAACTTCCTCAAAGAAAACAGGATAAAATGTTGTTGTGGATTGGATCCGACAAGTGTTCAACGAGGTTCTGCACAGGGCCCTTGCCTGTTACAGCCGCCTGGACGTAGAATCCAAGCCACGCAACCATTGCCAGCCGACCGTTCTTGATCTCCTTCACCTTGAGTTCTTCAAACGCAACAGGGTCTTTGGACAGCCCCAAGGGATCAAATAGCGCTCCACCTGGGTAGTTTAAGTCCCCAGGAAGGTATATCCCCAAGGGTTCTAGCGCCTCGATCCCACAATATCTCGCATATTCTGGCCCAACCTGACAAATCAGGACATGCAGATGTCGTCTAATATCACATTTAATAATTTATTGTAAGATATACTGGGAGATTGTTGTACAAACAGAATAATCTTGCGAGGATACCGGATATATGTGGAGTGCTATCTACAATATCAAAGTCTTTGCACACAACTGATGACGAAAAACACATAGAAGTGAATGTTGCACTGCTTTGTGCATCAACTACTTGAAAAGTATAGGAATGAAAAAATAGATGCATAACATGTTCATTACCATCAAAAGGGCTTGGCAGATAGCGATGACGATGACGCCTTGACCACCAGCAATTCGGAACCCAGGAATCCCAAGGTAATCAAGAGTATCACCCTGTGGAATTAATCCATTGGCCAAGGTCAGAAATTTACACAATTAAAACATAATTCATTTGTTTGGTAATACAATTAGTGCTTGTGTGCAGCATGCCTGCACATAGCTGGCAGGCAGCAGCTACATTCCATATCTATTCCATCAAGATAAAACAAAAAAGACTTCCGCGTGGAGGCTCATAGCTTTGTGTGGTAAGTGGCAAGTGCCAATATGATTGCACAACAGGTCATGCTATATGCCACCTTCCAGCAGTGGGACTTGCGCAACAATAAAGATGATATATGCTTCCATTGGAGCTAGCTACAAAGTAGCTTTGAGATGCTGAACAAAAAGATAAAAGTGATTGTAACATGACAGAAACTATGATCAGAATGCACAGATCTTCAGTTTCTGTTATAGGAACAGTCCTCATGTGCTAAACAAACTCAGACATGGAAAACATGAATATAGATATATCACCTGAAGTTTTGCATAACCAACTTTCCACCAGATAGGCTCAGCAAAATGCACTATCCCAAATAGATCTAACAGCTCAGGAACAACAACACCAAGGGCAGCAAGCATGGCCCATCGACAATGTAAGATCTCAAAGCTGCAATGAAGATTGTTGGTGAGATAAGATAGTTGTAGTTCAGCTTCACAAAGGAAATGTTTACCACTAAACTATACACGTCAGTTTACCAGTTAAAAAAACTGTACACGTCGGTTTAACAAAAAAGTGAAGACTCAAATGACAGTAAAAGCATATCATTTTATTACAGATTAGCCTACTATGCACCTTATGTGGTAAGGACCTCTTCTGTAATCAAGAAACAATATGAGCAAAATGGAGCACAAAGCCACATATCTAGCATTGTATTTGAAATAACACATTAAATTTTGCAGGAACATTTTTAATGATCTTGCTCCAGCGTACGATTTACTCACTCTGTTCCAAAATACAAGACGTAGATTTGTCATGTGTCTATACACTATGACACGTCTAGATAAACCCATGTCAAGTACCAATTTGTACATCTTCTACGTTTTGCTTTGATCTGATCACACCCCTGTACCAAATCCTATAGCGCCAGAGCATACTGTCATCATCCTACCCAGCACGAAGCAATCTCCCAGGAAGCTATGATAACAAAAGCTTCTACAAGACAACTATACACAAAACTATTGATGGGTCAATCAAAAAACAAAACTATTGATGGGTTAATCAAAAAACAAAACTATTGATGCACCTAAAAAAAACTGAACTAGAAGGGCAAACCTAAGTCCCAACTATCAGCACTTAACAAACAGGCGAAAAACATGTCAGCCACGGAGTGCAATCATTGTATGAACAATGTAATGGTTCAGTCAAGACTAAATATGCAAAGGATTAGAAGAGCAACAGTGACATACTTAAAGTAGTTTGCGAAAGCAACGGGATCCCTGCCCAGACCTGCCACATCGAACCCGTAATCGCCGGGGAACTCTCCGTCCAGATGCTCCGGGTAGTCGTACGGGATGGGACCGAGCCACCGCGGCCGAGCTCCACCGTACCAAGAGCTTCAAAAGTAAATTACCAAAACGGATCATGGGGGTCAGCTGATTCGCAGAAACTGACGGAGAACTGGTTGCGGCCTTGGGTACGTAATTGGGTTTTGTAAGGATGGAGAGCAGTGAGTGCGTACCTGGAACCGCGGGCCTGGCGGGCGGCGGCGCGGAGGGCGTCTGCCTCCGCGGCGGCGGAGGCTTTCCGAGCCTCGAGGCGGCGGCGCAGGAGGGCGCCGAGGGGGCTGCTGGCGAGGGCCTTGACGGCGGTAAAGGGGACGGCGGAGAACACCAGCACGCCCGCCAGCTCCTGCCACGAGGCACGCACCGATACGCCACACCTCGCTGGCTTACACCGCCGCCGGCAGACGGCACCGGCGGCGGACGGCGAGGAGGAGGAGGAGTGGAGAAGGAGGGGAGACATGCGGGCGGTGATGTAGGCCCCGCCTGTCGGCGTCGAGAAGGCAATGGAACGGAATGCTCACAGAGAAAAAAAAAGGCTGGCTGGCTGGGGAGGAACTGAGCAAGCCAGACAGCTGGCTGGGGAGGAACACGTGGCAAGCTGCAGATCACAAGCCGCCGCGATTTTTAAAAACCCATGATGGCCGGAATAAGGGTGTGTTTGGTTTAGAGGATCAGATATAGGGGATGAGGGTAACCCCAACCACCTGGTTAGGGATAGCCAATTTTTTTATTTGGTTGGGTGGAATAAGAGGAGATTAGGGATAGCCAATTTTTTGTTTGGTTGGGTGGGATAAGAGGAGGTTAGAGAGAAGAGAGCAGCTGGCTCCTAGCCGTGCGTGAACGAATGAGGAGGTCCATGCTCCCATCGTTAGCTAACCACGTTCGCGTGCGTGCGTGATTGAGCACGCGAGCTCATCTGATTCAGGCGCCCGCGTCAGCAGCTAGTCCTCGACGGCAGCGGAAGCATAGCCGAGGGCACGTACGCTACTGTGCCGCATCGTGGCCATATGGGCGTCGTTTGTGAGGCCGATGGAAGCTAGCCGGCGTCCAGCATCCTGGCGACCAGACCAGGACGGTGCGGGAAGTGCGACGTCAAGCATCCCGACGGCGTGGGGAGCGTGGCCTCCAGTATCCCGGTGACCCGATTGACCCCGACGGCGTGGGGAGCGCGGACTCCAGCGTCCCGACGTGGGGAGCGTGGCCTCCAGCATCCCGCCTCGAGGAAGTCCCTCGATCTGGCGCCGCCGCAGTCACTCGATATGGCGTCGTCGTCGCCTGTGAGAAGGAGAGACGGACGGGATTTCTGAGCTTTCAGTGAAAGAAAACGTTTCGGAGGTGAGAGCGCAGAGTGGTTGGCCTCGTCCAGCACTTTTTACCGGAGCAGCTCAGCCAGTTTCTTAAGGAATATTCTCCGAATCTGCCTACCCCTGCCATCTTCTAACTTCTAAACCAAACACATGGCAACCACTAAAAAAAAGGCTATCCCTCACCATCCAGTGGATAGCCACTGAACCAAACACATCCTAAAATTTGAATGCCAATTTGGTGCCATAGGTGATACTTGATAGAACAAGTTCCACTCCAAAGAAAAAAGTACCAGTAAGAGATCAGTCATAGCAACTCTTTCAAATGTTTGAGTATCAATCCTTTGTAACCTTCATTTACAATTTTAGAACAAATACCTAATATATAAGGACGCCAGGATTCACGCCCCCACAAGCTTCCACGTCCCCTAATTCCCTGGCCGTACGATCGCCACAATCAACGGCCCAAATTAGGCCGCGTCACTCCATCCGCGCGGGTTACTGTTCATTTCCTATTTTTCTACCAATAGGAGGCCGCCACGCGTCCCGGTCACCATCCGGTTTCAGCCCGTCCCGCCGGTCACCGTGCCACTTTTGCAGAAAAGCGTCTGGAAAAACGAGTCCGTAACCCGCGGTCCAAAAATTAACTCTACGAGGGACCTCCCGACAAATCCGTCGAAACTCAAGGACTTTTTTGCAAAAAGGTCACTCACAATAACCCCTCCTCCTCTCTCTCTCCCGAGCGCCTCCGAGGTCGCCGCCGGCGCCGCCGCCCAGCGCCGCCGCTCCGTTCATCTCCGCTCAAATCGGAGGCGAGGAGGAGCTCGGTCGCGGTCTCCCCTCTATCCTCGCCGACGGGCGCGTCCCGAGATGACCGGAATCGCCGGGATTCCTCGCCGCTGCCCTCCGTCTCCGCCGCCATGGTTAAGGTCGCCGCCGGCCGCATCCGGCGACCATATGGCGCGCCGCGCCGCCCATTCGTCTCGCCCGCGCCTCCTCTGCCGGATCCACGCCTCCACGCCCCCACGCGAGTGCGGCAGTGCGAGATCGCGGGGTCAGCAGCGCCGCCCGCGCCGGCCGATTCCACCGCCCGCTGACGTCATGACGACGTCAGCGGGGTCCCACCCGTCAGCCTCACAGAAAAATGCTAAAAATCATAAAATGCATAACTTCCAAACCACTATTCAAAAAAAAAAACAAAAAAAAACCAAAATTTGCAGAAAAAAAAACTTTACAACTAGCCTATCTCAATACATGTTTACACAACTTCTAAAAAAAACTACAAAATAACATGTATATTTCGCCGACTATCATTTAATTTCAGCGCTATTTTTCTATGATTTACAAAAGAAATGGAGGTAATCTTTAGACAATGTCTCAATTCTTTAAACAAATGATAACATATTTTTCCTTTACAGTACTCGAAACATTTTAGATCTCTCTTAATAATGGAATCATTTGCTTAATAACAAAGTCGGTTGTCTTCAAAAAATGCACATACTTCGAGTATTATTTGAGCAAATGAAAAAGAAGAGAGAGATGTGTGACCTAGAGTACACACGTCCAAAAAGGAAAAAAAAAACACTATTTGCGACATAGTTTAAATTCCAAATTTATATATTTAAGTTATTTAGACACTTTCTACATATATTCATTCCACAGCCATAATAACAATTCCAAACTGAAAAACACCCCAAATTGAACAATTTTAAGAGTCCCACCATTTTTAAAACGCGAACTTCTTCCCATTCCATTAATTTTCAGACCTACGTTATTCCAAAATGCACACATTACCAAAATTTATGTTTTATTTCCTACACGGGCGCGGCATCGCCGCGCTTACCTCCACTAGTATTAATTATGCTTGCCTAATAATTTCAGTGGAAACCGGTTAATTGAATTGAGGACCTTCATATGCTATGCATTTTTTCCACTACGTTCTTCGTGATCTTTCATAGAGAAATTTGCAAAAAAATTAAAACCATCACAACTGCACCAAAAATATGCAATAGAGGAGAAATAATGTCTTCTCTTAACTCTCCACGTCAGAAAACAATAAATGTAACATGCACAATTTATTATCTCCTATTGACACCTCTAACTATTAATAAGAATTAATTAAATTTTAATATAAAATTATGTTAATAAGGGAAATCATATGATACAATGAATAAAATAGTCTTCTCTAAATTAAAATTTTAAGTATCATCCCTTGCTAAGGGAAGACAACCTTCTCATTATCCATTCTCTCCTATAACTAAGCAAAAAGTCCAATATGGCAATTGTAATTAAGAGAAGCCTCATGTCACTCACCTGTACATGCCCTAACGATCCTTGTGGATATGGAAAGTGTTGGACAAAATTCAAATATACCACAAAATGTTCTCTACAAAATAGCCTTAAAACTATGTAAATTAACTAGACGGAAAGATGCAAATACTTCCCTTTCGAATTTGTGATCACATTCAGCTACCATTCAGTGATTAGTACTCAGTACGGGGGCGAGCACCTGTTGTAATTGATCAACGACAATTATGGACATTAAAACCGAGACAAACGAGAGTTTTCTCAGACCATTACTCTTTTGAACCATACGCTCCAAACGACCAAACGAACACTACCAGAAAAAGAAGAATCAAACGAAAAAAAAAAACTATATAGAAGAAGTGCATACGACGACCACACACAGCTCAAACTAAAAATTAGAGGACACAAACAGCCCACAAAATCAACCAACGATCAAAGAGGATATATATATAGTTCACTGGAACACGTAACCAAATTCACAAGCACCGGCAAAGGCATCCCAATCAAAGGAAACCTAAGTATTCAGCCCATGGGATCAGCCAACTGATCAATATGGAATTGCTTCAACCAAATTCCACTAAGTAGAGATGCAAGTGGGTCATCATTAGGGTATCCTTTAAAAAATTAAACGAACTAACTAGCTAAGAAAAATGGACTAACTTTTGCGATGACATCATAATTTTGAAAATGTTAATTCATTTTTTGAACTAAACAGGGTAGAGTGTTTCCTAATGATGACCCATTTGCATCTCTACACTAAGCACGCCTCCTCCAAGTTGGGGCAGTCTCTGATACGCAGTTTCTCGAGGATTGGGAGCTGCTGTAGGAGTCCATCCGGTAGTGCCTCTACCCTTGGGCACCGCTCTATTTCCAGCTTCTTGAGCGCAGTGACTCCATGCATTCCATCAGAAAATGTCGTAAGGGCGACACACTCAATCACACGGAAGTCTCTCAATTTTTTTATGTTCCCGAGAATTGTTGGCATGGACACCAGCTTGGGACAATAAGCGACACGTAACTTTTCAAGAGATGCAGGCAACTTTGGTACCTCCACCAAATTTTCACAGCGCTCAATTCTAAGCTCCTGGAGTCGAGGAGGCACGACATTTTCATCATCAGATATTGTTGATGGAAGTGAACCACTTAAGTTGGAACATGCAAACAAGCGCAGTACTCGAAGATGATTCAAGTTTCTGAGTTCTACCGCTGGCCATTGTTCTATATTATTGCAGCCTCTAATCCACATTCTCTCCACAAAACCAAAATGGTTCCATATATTCCGTTGTGTATGGGACGGTTCAGATGAGAAAAGGCAGTCAAAAGATTCTATAACCAGGTTCTTAATAAATCTGCAAGGTATGATGCTCAGCTCCTCTTCAAAGCGCTCTACATATTCCGTCAAACCTTCGAGTACCAGTTTCATGTCAGAGTCGCCAAGCCTCGAGAAATGAAGGTCAATAGGCAGCCAACCGACGGTAGGTTTCAATGAAATGGAGCCTTTGCACTCAAGATTGGCTTGCACAGACAGATTCATCAGATGGTGAAGGGGAATGTCTCTTGCCTCCTTCACCCGTAGATCTTCAAGCAAAGGGAGCATCTTCGGCATGCCTTCTAGCATTGGGCATTCAGAAATATCTAACTTCTTGAGCTGAGGGAATGATACATCTGTTTCTTGTCCTGCCACCTCCTGATGCCATCTCTCCAGCTTATGCATGTTGGAAACTACCATGGTTTCCAATTTAGGATAGAAGGGTGGTGAGGAAATACAGGATGCCCGACTGTCTGTACCATCATTACCAATGCATATACTTGTCAAGCTATCCAAATTATTCAAACCCAAGTACCGGAGGGAGGGCAGCTGACATAATGGTGGAAGATCCTTGCAGTTTTGGCAGCTACTCAGACAAAGTTCACTGAGATTTTCTAACAACGTAGAGTTGTGCATCCATGATGATAATTTAGCACCCGTATAATTAGATAACAGTAAAGCTTCAAGTCTTCTGTGAGGACGAAGGGCCTCTAATATTCCTTCTACTTCATGTCCAACATGTGTGCTATAAGAAGTTCCATCTTCCCAATCGAGTGATAATCGTTTTAAATTATGCTTGGTGGACAGATTGCTTTGTTTAGCATTTTCTACACCATGCACTTTTCTCAGCTTAGTCAAAGAAAGAGCACCACCTAGATTCAGATCTTTCAGTTGATCAATCCCACGACCAGCATCACTATTAATGACATAATTCGTCAATGTCTGTAGAGAATTCAGCTGACCAATACCTTGTGGCATGCACTCCAAATTATAACACCCAACAAGGAAGATATGCCGAAGACTGTTCATACATCTCATGCCTTCTGGTAACTTCTTAAGCTTTCGACAACGAATGAGCTTCAACGTTTGCAAGCTATACAGCATGGTAGTGGATTCAGGAAGTGCAGATATATCAGAATAAGAACAATCTAGATAGCGAAGATGCTTCAAATTTGTCATATTTGTGATGATTGAGATTGTCTTCAACTTCAATGCTCGCAAGGACTTGAATTCTGACTTGGCCCTATGCAGAAGATTCTGAGTCCACCCCCTTTGAATAAATATCGTGCGTGGCCGGGGAGCTAGAATTTCCTTCATGGCTGCAAAAGTATTATTACCGCAATAATCAAGTGACAAATGTCGAACCTCATGATGTAATGAACTGGCATCTGGGGATCCTTGTGGAATTTCTTGACATGATGAAGATTCTTGAAGAATGGAGCAATCATTTCCGCTTACGGATTCAGCAAGATCATGCATCCTGCAAGTAGTTGGTCGGTAGATGAACTCATCTCGAACTTTGGAGAGCACATTCTTTTCAATCTTCACATCTTGGAGAAAACATCTCCAAACAAGAACATCAAAAATTTGTTGGCCTCTTGTTTCTGATGGAGTAAAATCATTTGCCATCCATAGCTGGATTAACATGTCTTTATCCATCAGGCTATCCTTGTGGAAAATAGCACAGAAGGAAAAGCATATTTTTGCTTCTGATGACAAGTGATCATAGCTTAGCTGCAGTGCAGGTACAATCCCAGTAGTTGTGAGGATGTCATCTTTCCAGACATCACTATCCAGAACAGAAAACCATTGACTGTGGTGCTTTGAACGAAGTAAAGCTGCTATGGTCTTGATAGCAAGAGGCAACCCCTTACACTTGTGGACAATACTCTTAGCCATTGAAATCAACTCCTCTTTCTTCTCCACTCCCATTCCAAATGCATTTTTGTGGAAAAGCTCCCATGATTGATCCTCATCTCACTACAGGAGTAACAGCCCAGCCCGACGGCATTTGCCGTCGGGCTCATCACAGAAACCCTCGGCCTAAGTGAGCCCGACGGCCACCGTCGGCCTAAGGCCGTCGGGCTGTGATCCATCGGGCTCACGCCGTGGCCGTCGGCGTCGCAAATACCGTCGGGCTCATAGTGAGCCCGACGGTATAACCGTCGGCCTTATAACTACAAATTTAGTCAGCAATGCCGTCGGGCTCATAGATGGCTCTACCAAATTTTTTTTCAAAATTTTTTTTTCAACTTTTTTATTATTATTTTAACTCCAATTTAGTCATATATTTAATTTCATATCACACACTTAATCATAATCTTAGCTCAAACTATCCACTCACACACTTAATCATAATCTTAGCTCAAACTATTCACCCTTAGTCAAACTTCCCAGACGGTCACCCATCTTTAGAGTGCTCCAGGCCAAGCACGCTTAACTATTGAGTTCTATTCAAATGAGATTCCAGTTGAGATGTCATACCTTGTTGCTATTAGTATGATAGCAATCATATTAACCCTCATCTCAGATATTATATTTTTTAATCTTTAAAATTTCAAAAATAAGATTTGAATAAACAAAATAACTATGTTTAATAATACTTGAATAATAATAATAATAATCAATTATTTTATTTTTGTTTTATCTTTTCCTTTAATAAGAAATAATTCATATCTTCATATTGATATATCAGAATTTAATAAATAAAATGTCTATATCGATCATAAAAATGAGAGGAATCCAAATATGACATCCATGCCATCATTTTCATAATGAATAATGTCAAAATGGAGAGCACTTTTTCATAATGAGAGGGTTTCTTTTTTTGAGTACTTTTTCATATTTTTCCATTTCTTTCAAAAAACGGTCAAAATGGAGAGCATGGCTATTCATCAAAAGTGGTCGAATTTTTCAAAACTATTGACGGTTCTATGTTGTAACCACTACTTGTGTACCTTAAAATTATTTTTGTAAGAACTTCAGAGCAAACTATCACACAGTTGTAGTTCAAATTTGAATTACTTCCGGAAAATTGACATAAAGTCAATTAAAGAGGCAAATTTAGATAGAAAGCAAGGAAAATCCTCATATTAAGATATTATCCATAAAATTTGTTCTGCTCTTTGTGAAAATTAAATGGGTGTCATTTTGGACCATATTTTATGTACTTGCTTCACAAAAAAAGTCATTTTTCACACTTAAAAAATGGAAAATGATATTTCTAAAAAGAATTTTGAAAATCGCTTCGGTGACGTTGTTTCCCATACCATGACACACATATGTGCTGAATATGGGCACTTTATCACAAACTATGACATGATAATGGTCATACATTGGTCATTTGTCTTGAAACCTATGCATGTTTATAGATGTTTGACATTTTTGTGAAGTTTCGTTTTGAAAAGTTTGCCAAAAATCAAGTTTATCATTTTTCCTATTAACTAGTACACGTAAAAGGACTTCATGCCAAAGGGTTTCTTTTTTTGAGTACTTTTTCATATTTTTCCATTTCTTTCAAAAAACGGTCAAAATGGAGAGCATGGCTATTCATCAAAAGTGGTCGAATTTTTCAAAACTATTGACGGTTCTATGTTGTAACCACTACTTGTGTACCTTAAAATTATTTTTGTAAGAACTTCAGAGCAAACTATCACACAGTTGTAGTTCAAATTTGAATTACTTCCGGAAAATTGACATAAAGTCAATTAAAGAGGCAAATTTAGATAGAAAGCAAGGAAAATCCTCATATTAAGTTATTATCCATAAAATATGTTCTACTCTTTGTGAAAATTAAATGGGTGTCACTTTGGACCATATTTTATGTACTTGCTTCACAAAAAAAGTCATTTTTCACACTTAAAAAATGGAAAATGATATTTCTAAAAAGAATTTTGAAAATCGCTTCGACGACGTTGTTTTACATACCATGACACACATATGTGCTGAATATGGGCACTTTATCACAAACTATGACATGATAATGGTCATACATTGGTCATTTGTCTTGAAACCTATGCATGTTTATAGATGTTTGACATTTTTGTGAAGTTTCGTTTTGAAAAGTTTGCCAAAAATCAAGTTTATCATTTTTCCTATTAACTAGTACACGTAAAAGGACTTCATGCCAAAGGGTTTCTTTTTTTGAGTACTTTTTCATATTTTTCCATTTCTTTCAAAAAACGGTCAAAATGGAGAGCATGGCTATTCATCAAAAGTGGTCGAATTTTTCAAAACTATTGACGGTTCTATGTTGTAACCACTACTTGTGTACCTTAAAATTATTTTTGTAAGAACTTCAGAGCAAACTATCACACAGTTGTAGTTCAAATTTGAATTACTTCCGGAAAATTGACATAAAGTCAATTAAAGAGGCAAATTTAGATAGAAAGCAAGGAAAATCCTCATATTAAGTTATTATCCATAAAATATGTTCTACTCTTTGTGAAAATTAAATGGGTGTCACTTTGGACCATATTTTATGTACTTGCTTCACAAAAAAAGTCATTTTTCACACTTAAAAAATGGAAAATGATATTTCTAAAAAGAATTTTGAAAATCGCTTCGACGACGTTGTTTTACATACCATGACACACATATGTGCTGATTATGAGCACTTTATCACAAACTATGACATGATAATGGTCACACATATGTGTTAAAACTATTGCATATTTGTATATGATTGATATTTTTTGTAAAGTTTTGTTTTAAAAAGTTGCCAAAACTCAAATTTATCATTTTTTTAAAAACTAGTACACGTCAAAAGACTTCATGCCAAAGGGTTATACCGTCGGGCTTACAATGTGATCTAATTTTTTGAGAAAAACTGAAAAACTGTATAGTGAGGCCGACGGTTATACCGTCGGGCTTACAATGTGATCAGGTCGCTTCGTCCAGGACGCCCACGCGGGGGAGACGGGGGGAGAAGTCCGACGGTGTTTTGACGCCGACGGTGGCCGTCGGGCTCACATTAGAACGCCGACGGTGTTTTGAGCCCGACGGTGTTTCTCTGGCCGTCGGTGCTAGATTGTGACGCCGACGGCCCCGACGTTTGGCCGTCGGCGTTATAATTGCCGTCGGGCTGGTCTGCCACTCCCGTAGTGTCTAGAAGTGATATCTGATGTGGAGGAAGTGTGCCCATGATAGAAGCAACTATCTCACTGCGGCTTGTCACGATTATAGCACTACCCGAGCCAGCATGTGAGCACAACAACGATCTCATATCGTCCCACTTCTGTCTGTCTTCATTCCAAACATCATCCAGCACCAGGAGGTACCTTTTCTTGCCCAACAGCCCACAAAGATCCTTCTGCAGTGCCTCCATCTCCGTGAAATCACACTTCTTCATCGTGGCCACTTCTATTACAGATCGGATAATTTCTTCCATAACGAACTTGTGAGAGACGCACACCCATATGACCAACTCAAAATGATGCATCACTCTCTGGTCATTGTGCACAAGTTGAGCAAGAGTGGTCTTACCAATTCCACCCATACCAACTATGGGAAGCACCTTGACGTTATTATTATTATTAGCATCGTTGTTACAGTTGTCGAGCAATGCATTCACCACTTGTTCCTTCTCATCTTGTCTGCCGATAATCTCTGATTCATCAACACGAGAGTGTGTTTGCGGATGAACGATGCTTGGTGCCTCGGCATGTTGTAGGAAGTGGAAATTGTTCATTTCAATGACCAGTTCATCTATCATTTCAAGGGCATCCTTCATCTTCTTGCTCGTGGAAAGACGGAAAACAACCGGACTATCGAAGGTGAAGTAGCCCAGCACCTGACATCATGAATGGAAATAAAACCTGAGAAATTAAAAGTCTTCCATTTGAAAACAAATAAACTGAAATTGAAAGGCTTTCATTTCCGAATTAAAACGTTCAACTGAAATTAAAGACCCTAAACTGAAAACAGAGCCAGCCGGAGTGGGGAGAGAAAGGTTTGCTTTTTCTCTCTCGAAATGGAGTGGAGGCTGGAGAGAGAAAGGTAGGACGAACCTTGCGTGCGGTGGAGGGGTGTCTGATCTGGGCGGCGGCACGACGGCGCAGCGCCTCGTAGCGGAAGCCGTCGAGGACGTCGTCGGCTTGGTAGGCGGCAGTCTTGAGGTCGTTGATCCAGCGGCGAACGGCGGGGTTGGAGCGGCTCTTGGCCTCGGCGTCCAGCAGGATGTACTGGACGGCCGAGAGATGGCGCTCCAGCTTCCGGCGGGCCTTGTCCAGCCCCCACGCCCGCAGCAGCTCGCGTACCACCGCGTCGCCGGCCTTGGCGGCCAAGATGCTCAGCAGCGGCATCAGCAGGGAACCCATCTCCCTCTCGCGCGGTCGCCGCCCGTGGGTGGCTCGCTCCAATCGGCAGCAGTCGGGAATGCGTTTGGCTCAATCGCGCAAGTGCCTTTCTGATGAACTATTTTCTTTCCGTTTTGTATACTCGATCCGCTGCTTCTGGATGAGTTTGGCCGCGTTGGCGCGTTTGTCTTGTATAGACGAGACGACTCCCTCCGTCCCTGTTTCGTGAGTAGTTAGTTCTAAAACCCTCCACAGTCTAAACAGAGTTGCTAATTAAGCTCTTAAAACTGTAGCCAGAACGCGATGGCACGCAAGGTGCAGAAGCTTATGTTCATGAACGTGGTGCCAGATTTTTCCACGCGTTAGTTCGGTGAGCGGTCAAAGAACAAGGTTTCTCATCCATCCGGTTCCCGTGTGTGTGGTTACCAAAAGCTTGACCAGAAAGATCACCTTGCAACTTTGGCCTGCTTATCTCCGTTGGATCGACATAGAACGGTCCAAGTTTCTAGATTAAATTTCGATTTTTTTAAAAGAAAATCAGTAAGCATATATGTTTAGTTGTGCATCCTGAGAAAGTTTTGTTTGAGTCGGATAAATTGTTTATGATTTATTAGCCTTTTAATCTTAAAACATGAAAATCTCCTGAAGAGTTCAAAATTTTATCTATAATTTGGACCGCCCGATGTCAATCCAACGGAGATAAGTAGGCTAAGAGCATCCCCACCCCCCATATGCCTATGGGGGGTGTCGGCGCCAAAAAACGCGCCCAGCCGCGGCCCCTATTTCCTTAATCACGTCGGCTAGGTCCAAACAGAACTCCGGCGCTCCCAGGCCGAACCCATCCACAGGGGGGCAATCGGGGGCGCCGGATGCACGCGTGTTGCGGTGCGGGCCCGCTCTGCCAGTCTGATAGTCAGGCGCCGCGTGCCTTCGACGGACACGCGGCGGCGAAAATCTCCTGACACCGCGTTCCCGCCTTGCGTTCCCGCGCTTTCCAGCCGCTTCCCGCGCTATCCTGCCGCCTCCCGTGCTATATGTAGTCGCGGCCGCCATTGGCACTCCACTCAGATCTTCAATCACACTCCAATGGCTTCCTCCAACAACCCCACACTCCCCCTGCTCGCGGCGCAGATGCTCTCCGCCTCCGGCTACCCCTGCCCGCCGGCCTACCGCGTCCCGGTCGGCTGGAGGCTGAGCGCCGGCGGGGTTCCTATCCCTCCCGTTCCGCAGGGAACGGCGCGCATGGTGGCCATCACCAACCACTACTACCTAGAGCTCACGCCGGCGCAGCGGATGGACGCCGCCTGGGACCCCGACAACAACGAGACCTGGGACGCCTTCTTCATCAACCGGTGGGAGAGCCAGCTCGTCAGTTTCGACGAGAACGACCCGCCTCCGGTGAACTGCAACGAGGCTGGTCCTCGGCTATGGTGGGGTGGCCGGACGCTTCAGAGCGTCCTGGACCACATCGCTGAGGGCGACAGCCCCCGCTTGCGCTACCCCCATTTTCAGCCCGCGCAGCCGCAGCCGGCGAAGGACAGCGGCAGCGGCGGTAGCCGCCCCCAACCCCCTCCTCGACGCGATCTTTTCCAGCCCGCCCAGCCGCAGTCGGGCTGGCATGCGGCACCGGAATACGCCGCGGGCACGCAACAGGTCAAGCTTGCCGGCGACCCAGATGATTTCCCGGGCCAGCGCGCCGCCGTGCTCGCGTCCCTGGAAAGGCTGCGGCCGCCCGAGGGAAGGATGCTGCCTCCCGCGGACGCCACCATGTCGTGGTGGCGGAAGGAGGAGGCGGCCTACCGCGCACTCCATGGGGACGCCGGCCAAGGTTGCAGCAACTGCGGGCACATGTCGCCGCCGCGCCCACTCATCCGGCACTCCCCACCGTCGAGCTTCGTGCCACGCGGTGCGTCCGACGCCACCGATGACGATGACGGCGGCGAGTTCGACGACTACTCGGATGAGTACTCCCGGCCTAGGCAGGAGTACGATTAAAAATATGTACTAGAATGTTTTTTATGAATAAAAAATGTTTTTTAAATTGGGGCGCCGACTGGGAGCCAACCACCCCCCATTTTCTTAATCTGGCCGGCGCCTCCCCATACGGGCCGCAAATGGGTCGATTAAAGCGCCGTATGAGGGGACGAGTGGGGATGCTCTAAGGTATCATGGTGACTTTCACTAGATCTCAGTCCAACCAGAAAACACAGTGCACATTCTTTGCGCCGCCGCCGCCGCGCAGTTAGGGCATCTCCGCTTTTTTCGGCCGCCACGGCGCCAAACGGCGCGAATCAGGAACCTTTTTCGGCCGCCGTGGCGTCAAACGACGCGAATCAGGAACCTGGGGGGGGGGGCACGTTTTCCAACCGTGAAACCCAGGCCGCCCCCCAGCCGGCGATTCGGCCATATTTCGACAAAAAACAAAGGCCGGCCCTTTTTGTTATACAAATTCACATATAGAAATAGTTTTACATACAAACTTACACACAAATAAATAGTTAAACAATGCAAACAAATAAAAAAATCAAACTAGGCATTATCATCGTCATTATCAACATTGCCATTGCCTTTACGCGCCCACAAGTGCTGCACCAGATCATTCTGTAGAGCTAGATGTGTTGCAGCGTCTCGAATCTCCTGGCGCGTGGCGAGGAAGTTTGCTCATGATGCCGGCACCTGGTAATCAACATCTGCAAGAGGACCCTGACGATAGTATGGTGCCCTTGCCTCACTCTGATGCACCGGGTAATCCCGCTCACTCTCAATGATCATGTTGTGCAAGATCACACAACACTGCATCACCTCCCACATGTTGGACTTCGAGCAAGTCATAGGTGGGTACCGGACAACAGCGAATCGAGATTGCAGCGCGCCAAATGCTCGCTCAACATCCTTCCTGCAAGCCTCCTGGCACTTGGAAAACCAATCTTTCGCGCTTCCTGGCACAGGGTTGGATATGCTCTTCACAAATATTGACCACTTCGGGTAGATGCCATCTGCAAGATAGTAGCCCTTTGTGTACTGGTGTCCATTGATCTCATAGTTCACAGGGGGAGCATGGCCTTCGACAATCTCGGCAAAGACATCCGAGCACTGCAAGACATTGATGTCGTTGTGACTTCCTGGCATACCAAAGAATAAATACCAAATCCATAGATCATATGAAGCCACGGCCTCGAGAATCACCGAGCACTCTCCTTACTTTCCCTTGTACATCCCTGATGCACTCCGTGTGTCAAGCTTCGGGCGCGTAGTTGACGTGGGAGATGGATGCGGTGTCGATGATGATGATGATTACGTTCCCCGGCAACGGCGCCAGAAAAATAGCTTGATGCACACGGTGGGTGTGTTGTTGGGAGACCCCAAGAGGAAGGTATGAAGTAGTTCAACAGCAAGTTTTCCCTCAGTTGTGAAACCAAGGTTATCGAACCAGTAGGAAATAATGAATTCCCCCGAGGTGTCAACGGCGCCAGAAAAATGCTTCCTAGGACGTAGGTGACGTGGAACCTGCACACAACACAATCAAGATACTTTGCCCCAACTTAACAGTGAGGTTGTCAATCTCACCGGCTTGCTGTAACAAAGGATTAAACGTATGTGTGGAAGAAAGATGTTTGTTTGCAGAAAGTAACAGGTTTGCAGTTTGTGGTTTATCAGATTAAAGAGAAGGACCGGGGTCCACAGTTCACTAGTGGTGTCTCTCCATAAATAATAATAACATTCATGCGGGTAAACAAATTACAGCTGGGCAATTGATATAATAATGATGAGCAAACCAATGCATATACCAACGTTATGATGTCTAGTGTGAGATTCATTCGGGCATTACAACAATATACATAGACCGTTCCAACCGCATCTATGACTAATAATCCACCTTCCGGTTAGCGTCCGCACCCCTTTCAGTATTAAGTTGCATGCAACAGGTTATCGACTTAAGCACTGTGTGTAAAGTAAGTAAGTAACATCATCCTTAGACAAAGTACTACTGTTTTATCCCTAGTAGCAACAGTACATCTACAACCTTAGAGCTAGCTGTCACCACCCCAGATTTAATAGAGACATGAACCTACTATCGAGCATAAATACCCCCTCTTGGAGTCACAAGCATCTACTTGGCCAGAGCATACACAAGTAACGGAGAGCATGCAAGATCATTAAATAGCACACACATGATATATTATGAAGCAATAACTTTAGTACTCAATATTCATCGGATCCCAGCAAACACAACATGAAGTATTACATAACGGTGATCTTGATCATGATAGGCAGCTCACAAGATCTAAACATGATAGCACAAGAGGAGAAGACAACCATCTAGCTACTGCTATGGACCCGTAGTCCAAGGGTAGACTACTCACGCATCAGTCCGGAGGCGGTCATGGTGACGTAGATGCCTCCGGTGACGATTCCCCCTCCCGGCAGGGTGCCGGGGAGAAGTTCTGATCTCTCCCGAATTGGTGTTGACGACGGCGGCGGCTCGGGACCCGTGGAGGAAAATATGAACACCGTACTAGGGTTTTTAGTCGAAGGGGTATTTGTAGGCGAAAGGGCGAAGGCGGTGGAGCTCTGTGGGCCCCACACCACCTCCTCGCGCGGCCAGGAGGGCTCCCGCGCCTGGGGGTGGTGTGGGCCCCTCGGGCTCTGTCTTCGTCTCCTCTTCGGCTTTCTGGAACGTTCCCGATGAAAAACTGACTTTAGAAAAGAAATCGTTCGATTCCAAGAATATTTCCTTAAGTACTTTTCTGAAACCAAAAACAGGAGAAAACAGGGAACTTGCACTGTGGCATCTTGTTAATAGGTTAGTCCCAGAAAATGTATAAAACTATATAAAATGCATATAAAACATGTAATAACTTGGTATAATATAGCATGGAACATAAAAAATTATAGATACGTTGGAGACGTATCAGCATAGGTGTTGGCTCAAGGATTATGTATGCACGAGAAGCATTCCCTCTCAGTACAAGGCTTTGGCTAGCAAGGTTGTTTGAATCAAACACAAGTATAAACTATGACAACAAGACGTATATAAAAACATATTGCAACCATTATAAAACTCTACATTGTCTTCCTTGTTGTTCAAACACTTTAACTAGAAAATATCTAGACGTTAGAGATACCAAACATGCAAACCAAATTTCAGCAAGTTTTACGTTAGTTCCTCACTAATAGGTTTTAACTACATGATGTAAAAGCTTAAACATGATCTACTTGAGAGCTCAAAACAATTGCCAAGCACCACAACATGCAAGATAACAATTCCTAAGAGCATGTATATCTTTTTCATTATACCATCTACCACATTTAGCATTTTCTGTTTCCAACCAAACACCAATCAACTTATTTAAAAGATAAACTCTCCAAGTAATTAAACAATGAGATATGAGATTATGATATAATAAAGCTAACAGCTCTAGCAAGAGATGCATGAAAAACAAGAACTAGAAAGCATTGAAGTAACATAGAAGAATACTCAACAAATATAAGTGAAGAATACGAGTATTCATAAGAAAAAGCGGAGCGTGTCTCTCTCCCACAAAGGAATGCTAGGATCCATTTTATTCAGAGAATGAAAATAACAAAAAACAAAAACAAAAACAAACCGACGCTTCAAGAAAAGCACATAAGAAGTGGCGGAATTAAAATATAGTTTCACTAGAAAGGACCTGATAGTTTGTTGATGAAGAAGGGGATGCCTTGGGCATCCCCAAGCTTTGACGCTTGAGTCTTCTTGGAATATGTTGGGGATGAACCACCGGGGCATCCCCAAGCTTTGGCTTTACTATCCTCTTGAGCACATCATATCATCCTTCTCTCTTGATCCTTGAAAACTTCCTCCACACCAAACTTAGAGTAAACTTCAATAGAGGGTTAGTGCACGAAAAATTATGATATTCTGTAGGAACACAAATGCTACCAATGCTACTAGACATTAGCTACAGCCACTGATACTTCATAGGATAAAAAGATCCAATCAAAATAGCAAAAGAGGCATTGCAAAATAAATGGCAGAATCTGTCAAAAACAGAACAGTCCGTAAAGACGAATTTTTTCGAGGCACTTAACTTGCTCAGATCAGAAAACTCAAAACTAATGAAAGTTGCATATATATATCTGAGGATTACGCACAAAAAATCCCAAGTCCATCCGATTTTTCTGTAAAGAGTTATGAATTTAACGGTGGACAGCAGAAAACTGTTTCAGCACAGCAATCCAAATTTAGCATGAACTTTCAACTAGAGGCTTATCTTGACACAACAATGCAATAAATAAAGATATAAAGGAATTGCTACAGAGGTAGGACAAATCCTTGACTCAATAAAATAAAATAACAGGAAATAAAAGTGGGTTGTCTCCCATAAGCGCTTTTGTTTAACACCTTTCAGCTAGGCACAGAAAGGAAAACTCAAGTATTATGAAGAGATGAAGCATCAACACCATAATTTGAACGAACAATAGAATCAAAAGGTAGCTTCATTCTCTTCCTAGGGAAGTGTTCCATACCTTTCTTGAGTGGGAATTGGTACTTGATGGTACCTTCTTTCATATCAATAATAGCACCCACAGTTCTAAGAAAAGGTCTTCCCAACACAATTGGACAAGATGGATTGCATTCAATATCCAAGACAATGAAATCAACGGGGACCAGGTTATTATTAACCATAATGGGAACATCATTAACTCTCCCCAAAGGTTTCTTCAAAGCATTATCAGCACGAAAAACATCCAAATAGCAATGTTCCAATATCATAAAGCTTTTTTGATATAAAGCTTTTTAGGCATAACAGAAATACTTGCACCAAGGTCACACAAAGCATTGCAATCAAATTTATCTGCTTTCATTTTAATGATGGGCTCCCAACCAACTTCAAACTTCTTAGGGATAGAAGCTTCAAGTCTTAATTTATCTTCCCTAACTTTAATGAGAGCATTTGTAATATGAGTAGTAAAAGCCAAATTAAGTGAGCTAGCATTAGGACTTGTGGCCAAATTTTGCAAGAACTTAATAACTTCAGAGATATTACAATTATCAAAATCAAAATTATTATCATCAAAGCAAACCGAACCACATTCTCCCATGTTCTTAAAAATTTCAGCACTTTTATCAACACTAGTTTCAGCAGTTTTGGGCAATTTTAAATTTTTGGAAGAAGTAGAGGAGACATTTCCAACACCAACTATGTTACCATTGATAATAGGAGGCTTACTAGTATGTGAAACACCATTATTTTCAGAGGTAGTAATAGTAAAAACTTTAACAATATTAGCCTCTTTATCTAGTTCTTTCTCTCTTTCCCATCTAGCACGTAATTGGGCCATCATCCTAACATTTTCATCTATTTGAACTTGGATGGCATTAATTTTAGCAAAGGGATTACTCTCTTTAGTTTCAGTAGGCATGATTTTAGATTTTAAAAGATCAACATCAAGGACAAGACTATCAACTTTAGAGGCAAGTATATCAATTTTCCCAAACTTTTCCTCAACAGTTTTATTAAACAGAGTTTGTGTAGTGATAAATTTTTTTAACATGGTCTCAAGTTCAGAGGTGGTAGTCCTATTGTTGTTATAAGAATTACCATAAGAATTACCATAAGAGTTCCCATTATTAGGAGGATAGGGCTTATAGTTGTTATTACCATAATTGTTCCTATAGGCATTGTTGTTGAAATTGTTGTTTTTAATAAAGTTCACATCAACATGCTCCTCTTGTGCAACTAAAGAAGCTAAGGGAACATTATTTGGATCAACATGGGATTTACCATTTGCAAGCATAGACATAATAATATCAATCTTTTCACTCAAGGAGGAGGTTTCTTCAACAGAATTTACCTTCTTACCTTGAGGTGTCTTTTCAGTATGCCATTCAGAATAATTCACCATCATATTATCCAAGAGTTTTGTTGCAGCCCACAAGGTGATGGACATAAAAGTACCTCCGGCAGCCGAATCCAATAAGTTTCTTGAAGAAAAATTCAGTCCTGCATAAAAGGTTTGGATGATCATCCAAGCAGTCAGTCCATGGGTTGGGCAATTCTTTATCAAAGATTTCATTCTTTCCCAAGCTTGAGCAACATGTTCATTATCAAGTTGTTTAAAATTCATGATGCTACTTCTTAGAGAAATAATCTTAGCAGGAGGATAGTATTTTCCAATAAAAGCATCTTTACATTTAATCCATGAATCAATACTATTCCTAGGCAATGAAAGCAACCATTCTTTAGCTCTTCCTCTCAAGGAGAAAGGAAATAATTTCAGTTTTATAATATCACCATCTATATACTTATATTTTTTCATTTCACATAGTTCAACAAAATTATTTAGATGGGCAGCAGCATCATCAGAACTAACACCAGAAAATTGCTCTCTCATAACAAGGTTCAACAAAGCAGGTTTAATTTCAAAGAATTCAGCTTTAGATGCAGGTGGAGCAATAGGTGTGCATATAAAATCATTGTTGTTGGTGCTAGTAAAGTCACACAACTTAGTATTCTCAGCAGTACTCATTTTAGCAAATTAATTAACAAACCGAAATAACCAAAATAACAAAAACTGAAAATAAAATAGCAAACCGAAATAAACTAGTTTTTGTGTTTTTGATATTTAAGCAAACAAGACAATAAAATAAATTGCAAGTAACTAATTTTTTTGTATTTTTTATATTAAGCAAACAAGACAGCAATAAAAATAAACTAAGCAAGACGACAATAAAAATAAACTAAGCAAGACGACAATAAAAATAAACTAAGCAAGACAATAACAAAATAAAAAGATTGGAAGTGCGAGAACTCCCCTCGTAGAAGAATCTTCAAATCACCGGCAACGAAGTTGACGGAGGAGTGTGAAGGTCTTCAAAGGAATCCTTATTTCCCCGGCAACGGCGCCAGAAAAATGCTTGATGCACTCCGTGTGTCAAGCTTCGGGCGCGTAATTGGCGTGGGAGATGGATGCGGTGTCGATGATGATGATGATTACGTTCCCCGGCAACGGCGCCAGAAAAATAGCTTGATGCACACGGTGGGTGTGTTGTTGGGAGACCCCAAGAGGAAGGTATGAAGTAGTGCAACAGCAAGTTTTCCCTCAGTTGTGAAACCAAGGTTATCGAACCAGTAGGAAATAATGAATTCCCCCGAGGTGTCAACGGCGCCAGAAAAATGCTTCCTGGGACGTAGGTGACGTGGAACCTGTACACAACACAATCAAGATACTTTGCCCCAACTTAACAGTGAGGTTGTCAATCTCACCGGCTTGCTGTAACAAAGGATTAAACGTATGTGTGGAAGAAAGATGTTTGTTTGCAGAAAGTAACAGGTTTGCAGTTTGTGGTTTATCAGATTAAAGAGAAGGACCGGGGTCCACAGTTCACTAGTGGTGTCTCTCCATAAATAATAATAACATTCATGTGGGTAAACAAATTACAGCTGGACAATTGATATAATAATGATGAGCAAACCAATGCATATACCAACGTTATGATGTCTAGTGTGAGATTCATTCGGGCATTACAACAATATACATAGACCGTTCCAACCGCATCTATGACTAATAATCCACCTTTCGGTTAGCGTCCGCACCCCTTTCAGTATTAAGTTGCATGCAACAGATTATCGCCTTAAGCACTGTGTGTAAAGTAAGTAAGTAACATCATCCTTAGACAAAGTACTACTGTTTTATCCCTAGTAGCAACAGTACATCTACAACCTTAGATCTAGCTGTCACCACCCCAGATTTAATAGAGACATGAAACTACTATCGAGCATAAATACCCCCTCTTGGAGTAACAAGCATCTACTTGGCCAGAGCATACACAAGTAACGGAGAGCATGCAAGATCATTAAATAGCACACACATGATATATTATGAAGCAATAACTTTAGTACTCAATATTCATCGGATCCCAGCAAACACAACATGAAGTATTACATAACGGTGATCTTGATCATGATAGGCAGCTCACAAGATCTAAACATGATAGCACAAGAGGAGAAGACAACCATCTAGCTACTGCTACGGACCCGTAATCCAAGGGTAGACTACTCACGCATCAGTCCGGAGGCGGTCATGGTGACGTAGAGGCCTCCGGTGACGATTCCCCCTCCCGGCAGGGTGCCGGGGAGAAGTTCTGATCTCTCCCGAATTGGTGTTGACGACGGCGGCGGCTCGGGACCCGTGGAGGAAAATATGAACACCGTACTAGGGTTTTTAGTCGAAGGGGTATTTGTAGGCGAAAGGGCGAAGGCGGTGGAGCTCTGTGGGCCCCACACCACCTCCTCGCGCGGCCAGGAGGGCTCCCGCGCCTGGGGGTGGTGTGGGCCCCTCGGGCTCGGTCTTCGTCTCCTCTTCGGCTTTCTGGAACGTTCCCGATGAAAAACTGATTTTAGAAAAGAAATCGTTCGATTCCGAGAATATTTCCTTAAGTACTTTTCTGAAACCAAAAACAGCAGAAAACAGGGAACTGGCACTGTGGCATCTTGTTAATAGGTTAGTCCCAGAAAATGCATAAAACTATATAAAATGCATATAAAACATGTAATAACTTGGTATAATATAGCATGGAACATAAGAAGTTATAGATACGTTGGAGACGTATCAATCCCCTGCCAATCAAATGGACAGTTCTTCCATGCCCAATGCATGCAGTCGATACTACCAAGCATCCCAGGAAAGCCTCTTGCTTCATTCTCTGCGAGGAGGCGAGCAGTGTCTTGCGCATTGGGTTTACGCAAGTACGTTGGGCCAAAGACTGCAACCACTGCCCGGCAGAACTTGTTCAAGCACTCAATGGTCGTGGACTCGCTCATGCGCAGATAGTCATCTTGTGCATCTGCGGGAGCACCGTATGCAAGCATCCTCATGGCCATCGTGCACTTCTGAATAGAGGTAAAGCCTACCGTGTCATGCCGGTGCAGTCCTTCTTCAATTTGAAATAGGTGTCGAACTCCCGGATGGCATGCATGATCTTGAGAAAGAGCTTGCGGTTCATCCTGAAACGGCACCGGAACAACTTCTCGTCGTGGGTGGGATCATCGGCGAAGTAGTCGGAGTAGAGGATGCAGTACCCCTCGTATCGCTACCTCGGCTTGCTCTTGCGGCGACTGCGCGATGATCCAACACGCCGCGGCCCCGCGTCGTGGGCGAGCAAGCCGGCGAGGAAGGCCAAGATCAGCAGGTGTTCTGCGTCGTCGACGGCGGCTTGATCATCCTCGTCGAAGAGCTCGGCGAGCATCTCCTCGGCGTCGGAGTCCATGGCTCGGGCGAAACGCCGAACACCTTGTGGGCGGGGTGGACACTTTTCGCCCGAGAATCTCCCCGGGAGGCTAGATCGCGGCGGCGGAGGGGAGTGGGCGGCGCCGCCGGCGTGGCGGGAGACGGCGGGTTTTGTAGCTGCTTGTGTGCGGCGGCGTAAGCAGGGGGTGGTGGCGGCGACGGCGAGACGGGCAGAGGGAAAAGGCGAGCAGGGTGGGGAAAAAGCATTGTCTCGCCGACAGCGCTACCCCCAGGCCGAACCCAGTGGGCTGGGTTTCGCCTGGGTGCGTTGGCGCTAATTTCCGCCGAAACGACGCTGTTTGGGCTTCTGGGGGGCGACTGGTAGAAAAACGGCGCAATTCGCTCAAAACGGCGTTATTTAGCGTCTTGTGGGCGCTGGGGACGACTGGAGATGCCCTTAGGGTCACCGTGCTGCTGACTAGCTTCACGGCGGGCAGCTCACGCCTCACGGCGTAGTCAAGACCGGCGCCCTCTCCATTTGAAGCCGACGTGCATTCACCCTCAGCACCTATACTCGTCGCCTGCTGTGGACGCTTCAGCACTCTAGAGGAGTTCAGCCAAGTCGTTGTATCCAGACCTCGCTTCAAGGATGTCTTCCTCCACCGCTACGAAAAGTCATAGAGAAGATGTGTTCCAGCCGCGTATTTTTCGTCTGAGCCTGCCTAACCATCTTACCGGCCGGAGCTGCGCACCATCGAGCACCCAAAGTTGCCACGGTATAGCCTGTGGTGCCGATGATGATGCCGACGAGCTGCCAACACCCAACCCGTGCCTCCCTCCGAAGGCGCCGGCGACGGCCGAGGTGTGCCCAGAGCACCGCGCGCCATGAGGCGCGAACTCGGTGAACAGCCAAGACAGGGCATCGGCTGCGTCTCCTGTACCGGCTTCCGGTAGTACCGGTCTTCACCAAGGAAGTGCTTCTGTCTGTGAGGCATACTCACGTCGCCGTGAGAATCAATGTTGATTCCTCGAGCTTCAGCTCTAATTAGTATGATGAACAATACAGGGCACTTAAGACATTGACACAGCATCCAAGATATCAGTTTGACCATCTATATATAGACTATTTCTATGAAAATATGTTGCTTCAAAAAAATATGAGTACACATTGCAAATGTATATTTCATGATTGATCTACTAATATCAATTAATGATGTTGGTTCTGGCGATTTTTTTTATATACTGATGCTCAAGGACATTTAATTTTTACGATGCAGAAAGTACTAATACCATACAGAGATTGATTGAAAAACCTCCATCATAGCGACTGCTGCAGCATCATCCAATACTTCCAGGCTATCATCTGATAGGCGGTTCAACTGTGAAATACACAGACAAAAGGCTCTAAGACTCTGGAAATCCACAAATACATTATGTAAAATGCGCAATTTCTCGTAACGTGTTTGAAGATATCCCCCACAAAAAAACGTTTTCTAAGATATATTATCTAATCTTTTTCATGTATGCTTGTAAGTGGAAACAAGGGAAAATTTGTCATTTCCGCTATTACATGGCATCTTTATTTCTATTACTGGTAAAGTGCAAACGCCTGGCTAACAGATTGAACAAATAGTTAACCCCACCTAAGTTTTTACAACGGATTGTGAAAACCCCGCTAGTTGAATCTTTGCCTAATTATATGGCATATCTGTGTTGCCAGTCCGAGGTGGATGTCTCCTGGGTGCACCAAAAGACATAATGGTTTCTGGTACTTTACCCTCACAGACATCAGAGGCAAATCGGACAACTGGTGAGCAGAAATGAAACAACTGCCATGCTCTTTTCCCTCCCATTTTAAGTGCATTCTCCTAGTTCTGATATTCAAAGCGTAAGCACATGTTCTCAATAATAGAGAAGATTAGGAAACGGGAAATAACTACAGTTTATCCAAGCTGAGGGGAATGGTATTTCAAATAGCGCATATGCCTCAGCTTTGACTAAAATTTTACTAACTTGCAAGTATGCTCTGTGTCAATACTTTCATCAATGTTTGCGTCATGGAAAACCCTGCAATGCAAAGCAGATTTAATTATAATAACAGTTACTTGAAGCATGGTTACATTTTGGCAGTGTCGAACAAACTGAGGTTGATGCTTTTACTATATATATGTTTTCAAACCTGAAAACACAATGAAACCACTTGAAATTTGGGTGTGAAATTACAATCATTTTTCAATGATGTCTCACACGTTTTGTTACCTTGGAGTGTGTATGGACAGCCAACATTCTTCTTCGTCCTCCTCCACCTTCTTGCTGCCTCAGAAACATCCTCACTCTGAATATTCATCAGTGGCTTGGGCATCTGGACTGAGATAACAAGAAAAAAAAACTGTGTATCTTGAACCATGAGCTCTGAACCAGCCGCAACACGGTCCTTGCCTGGCTCCAGCTTGCTGCAGATCGTTTGCTTCACTTTCAGTGTTAGACGTTGGGCCTTAGACGGCTTTTTGACGAGTGCTTTCCCGCTAAACCATTTCTCGCGAGAGCATTGCTGGTTGAAGATCTGTAATTGTTGCTTGGGGAGGTGTTTTGCGCAGCTGTAAAATCAATTTTCATATTTTGTTTCTACTGTCATTTACAGCTGTCAAACAAGCAAGCAAATATATCTATTCATATATGAATCAGTTGTCGGAAGTTTCACATGAAGACCAAGCAAACTGGGGTTTCATCAGCGAAGATGCATTAGTTGTCGGAAATTCACATCATACAATAGAGCTGCGGTATCTGCATCCTAGCAAAGAAATACATAATAAAAAACATAAAAGGATAGGAAATATTTATGTGTGCATCCGCTCTCCTGAACCGAAAGGAAAAGATTTGCTGTGCACATATGTGTATGTCAGCTCTCCTGAACTGCTATTTGCGCATGACCGAAGCAACAATCAAAAACAACAGTTATATGCATCTTAGCTATGTTCAATGTTAAGCATTCTACTACTCATTTTCCAAAAAAATTGATTATTAATCTTTGTATTACAAGAATTCAATTACAGTTGCACATACTATTTCAGACCTGGAAAACCAGTAATAGTTATTAGTTAGCCATTCTTTTGTTTACGTTCTATTTCAAACCTGTTAGCTATCACTGCACCAGATATGAGGTTGAATTCATAACATTGCAAGAACCGGGTTCTGCTGAAAAAACAGATTAGTATCTACAATCTGACTCTGAACACCAGTTTCAACCACACACAAAACTCATAACTAGATCTTCGTTTATGTACTAACTAAAAGAGGAAGAGTGTAAATATCATGCAAGGGCTTGAGCTGAATGGTCACATTCAATATTGTTCTTTCAAAAGTGTCATAGTGTCAGTAAAAAAACTTACCATATGATGTCATAAATCAATAAAATGCTTGCTTAACATTGAACTAAAGATGGCATACAGGCAAACAAACAACAGTCAACTATTTATCTGACAATTGCAGAAACTGATACACGTAACTCCACCAAAGTAGCACCAACTAACATGCCTACCATACATACATGATATGTGTGGTGTATGACACCTACTTTCCTTTCGAATTCATGATCACATTTCAGCTATCCATCTACTGAGTACTGGGTACTGGCAAGCACCTGTTGTATCTGATCAGCAACAATCCTTGCCACAACCTCTGGTGAAAACCTCTCAACCATGTCCTCCCTTGCCTTCCTCCCTTTAATCCTCGCCTCTTCTCGATAAACAAAGACCCGTCTCATCAAAGCTCTCAGATGATCAACTGATGGTTCGGCACAGAGATGACCCTTGAATGGCCCTTCGGTGACCTCGGTCAGCCTCTCCACGTCTAACGGGTACCCATTCTCTTCGGTCAGGTATTCCGTCGGGCCTGACCAATTCGTCACAATCACCGGCAATTCCATGGCCATGGCTTCGACCACCGGCCTGCCCCACCCCTCGCCACGGGAAGGTAGCACGAATGCATCCGCTGCCTTGTAAAAGCTTGGAAGGGCAGACTGTGGGACATGCTCATCAACCACCTGGACCTCTGCCCATCCTCCCACTGGCTCCTCAATGCTGGAGTTCTTGACAAATCTGTGGATCTTCCCTCCGAAATCAGTGTCAGAGTGGTAGGCGTTGGTGAGTAGGTAGAGCGTAACATCGTCAGCTCCAGAGAACTCCTGCAAGAAGGCCCTCAGCAGCACATCCCAGCCCTTCCTCTGCTCCCATTTGAACACACTAAGAAACACAAAGCCTTTGCCTTTAGAGCTCACGGGACTCGAATCATCAGGCGCCATGGCAGAGAAACCAATTGGAAGAGGGAACGCGGCGTGCTTGGCCGGATCGAAGAAGGTGACATCGACTGCCTGCACCACCTTGACGACCTTGGAGGCATCCACCCCGCTCCTCACGAATGTGGACACATGGAAATCTGTCGGCACCCACACAGCGTCCATCTGGTTGCAGCGCCTGACATGCTCCGGCGAGACACGGTCGGTCTCGAACATCGTCCGGCCAATGACGAAGGCCGGCTCGTCGTACCCGGTGGGCGGGCAAGGCAGAGACTGGTACATCGGCGGGTGCCACGCGCCAGGCTCGCTGTGGCACACGACGACGGCCCGGGAGAGGTCGCACGGCGCGGTGGCGAGCCTGTGCGCCAGGTCCTTGGACTGCTCGGGCAGGCCGTGCCAGAACTCCGGCGACTCGAGGTCGCCGTGGTGGGCGATCGAGAGGGTGTAGTTGGCGCCGACCCCCGCGGCGACGTTCCCGTCGAGGGAGGCGACGTAGGACCATGCCTCGGAGCAGTAGCCGCCGCCGGAGGCGAATGGGGCCATCCATAGAACACATGGTGGGCGTCCCGCGTGGCCCGAGGTGTCCGCCACGGGGCCTGGCTCCGGCGGGCGGAGAATGGGAGCTTTCGGCCTGAGGAGCAGGTGGAGGAGGCGTGGCAGGGGGTTGTTTGAGGAGGCGACGAGGACGGCGAGGGCGAGGGCCAGGAGGGAGGGCGCCGTGAGGAGGAGGAGGAGGCGGCGGTGCCTGTGTCTGGGTTCGGGGGGTGGAGGAGGGAGAGGTTGGGTCGGAGGTGAGCCTGAGTCTGGCATGGTGGCCGAGACGGTGGTGCGGGCACGAGGCCGGCTGCGTGGCTGGCCGGCGGCGGGCTCAGCCCTTGGCGCGGCGAGGGAGATCGGCAGGCCGGATGTGTTCCTGAGTCTCTTTTTTTTGTCTGAGCGTCAGAGGATGACACTCTGCATTCTGCAATGAACGATACAGAGGAACAAGTTCCGTTAAAAAAATTGCGAATTCCACCTTTTACCCGTCTGTGAAACTTTTACCAAAATGCTCCATCTAGAAGTTTTTGAACATGGTTTTAATCCAATTTTAGCATTTTGAATGTATTGTTAGGTAAGACCCGATGTGTTAGTCCGAACAGGTCCGATGTGACACGAAAAATTATGTAAGGCAAGGAGAGAATCATCGACCATCATATCCAGCCTTCTCTTGTCAATTTGTTGCATTCATTTTTGAATCTCAATTAACTCACACCTTACCCAAGGGATATGCATCAGAAAAGGAGGATCTATAGTTTCTAAAAGAGGTGATCCATACCAATTTTTCACTCATTGAAAAAAATTGTTCTTTATGGAATTGCATAGTCATGCCGCTAAACCCTCTAGAAAGGGGCAGGGATCCTCTACAGTACTGCAGTGCAGTTTGCTCATGTCAGTGACTGTACTGTACAGTACTGTAGAGGATGCAAACCCGATAGAAAGTGCACAACTGTTCTTTCCCCGAGACTCGATACATATTTTGTTTTCCATTACACACGCATCAGTGTGTATACGCACATCTTCTATCATGCCGTATTTGGTTATACTGCAATCTTATCTCTGTCTTTTTAAAAAAACATTGAACTTTATTGATGAGATATTCAAGTAAATTTTACAACTAGCAAGGTTTGAAGCAAGACAAGCAACAGCATCAAGATTGAGGTGGGCACTTCCAAACATACTGCCTCCCTCCCAAAATAAGTGTCTTAACTTTGATAGAAAGTGCATGTATGTAGACATGTTTTATGTTATGTCTACATACATGCACTTTCTATCAAAGTTGAAACACTTATTTTGATAACCAAGACAAGCGGCAACATAACTAGTACACTCCGGTCGGATTTAATTGTCGCGGACGGTATACTGCAGTAGTACAAAATACAGTATAACTCGTGACAACACACTCAACAAATTGGTCCACACACACTAAGCATTTCGCTAGAGCGTCCTTTTCCCTTGGGTTTGCTACAGAGAGGCTGCTCCCGTCGTCCCAACAGTAGATCAGCCACTTCCACAAAGCCAAGCAACTTAGCAAACCAAGGCGTATACATACTGGATACAGATGACAAAGTGAACATGGTCGTTCTACTGCCATGAATAGAAGTATTATTAAGCGTAGCCGATTGTGTCAGAACATGAACTGGTACATGATCTGATCATGCTGAATTACAGAAACATCCGCCAAAAGAACTGTTACAGAGCGTATTTCCAATTACCAGAGTATGTCCACGGCAAAAAGCAATTTTGTGCGGCCTTCTGTTGCGACTTGAGCGAGATTCCCAGTTCCCAACATCGGACATCAGCAATACTCATCCAAAATGGTGTATAGATAAATAGAAAGACGTCTACCAACCATGACCCAAAATTCCTGAACCACCCTGAAAAAACAAAAGATGGGGTTCAGCCAACTGCATGTACGGAAACAAATGGCACAATTGAGCAAATTCTTCAGAGCATATGTACTGATGTATTCAGAGCACGATGGACTGATGTATTCAGAGCAAATCCCCTGCGATTCAGAGGAAATTGAGTAAACCACCACTGATTGAGCACTCCACCATCAAATTGAGTACAAAATTGAGCAATCCAGCACCAAATTAAGCATGAAATTGAGCAAATCAGTACCAAATTGCTCCATCCCCAACCTCCCCATCTCCTCTCCTACCTCCACGACCCCATCGCTGTTGGAGTGCTGGCACTAGGGCGCAGCTCAGCTCAGCTCGTTCAGCCCAGCGCCGCACCGCACAATTCATCTTGCCCCAGCACCGCCGCGCAGCTCCGCCCTGCCCCGCGCCGGCCAGCCTCGCCTTGTCCAGCCCAGCGCCGCCGCGCAGCTATGCCCTGCCCCGCGCCGGCCAGCCTCGCCCTGCCCAGCCCAGCGCCGGCCCGCCTCGCCTCGCCTAGCGCCGGCCAGCCACGCCGCCGCCAGATCTCGCGCAAGGCGGCGACGACGACCTTCGCCCAGCTCCGCCCAGTGCTACCTCTCCCCGCCGCCCAGCTCTGCCTCTCCCCGCCGCCCAGCGCTGCCTCTCCCCGCCGCCCAACTCTGTCTCTTGCCGCCCAGTGTCGGCCCAGTGTCGGCCCAGTGTGAGGCGCCCAGCTTTTCGTCGCTCCACGAGCGTGGATGGGGCGTGTTTACTTCCACGACGCGTATGAGCGTGGATGGGCGTGGATGGTATACACGATCCACTGGAGGCTGATTTTGGGCCAAAAACGTGTAAACATGCTATACACCTCCATATAAACGTTCCACTGGAGATGCTCTTAGCATGATTTTTGAGTCCCCGTGTCGTCGCGGCGTGGCCAACTCGCGCGCGCGACTTGACTCACGGAGCGAGTCACGCGACTTGGTCACCGACTCGCCGACGACGTGCGTCGACTAGTCGCCGGAGTTGAGCCTGAGTCGCTCGGCTTGGTCAGGTAAGGCCCAGTGCCAGAATTTTTTGGGGGGGGGAATAAGGCTCCCTCGAGCTGAGACAGAGACGCAGTATTTCACAGAGAAAGAGAGGGAAGGGGCGGGAGCGGAACCATGGCGCTCGCGGCCGTGACCTAGGAGCCGACTCCGCTCCTCGCCGGCGACGCGCCACCCTCAAATCGGCCGCGATTTGACCTCCATGGCGACGGCCCCCTCCTCTGTTCACGTGCTCGAGCGGATTCCGCCGCCTCCAAGCTCCCACGACGGGCTCCCCTCCTGCAGCAGCTGATTCCGGCTCCACTTCCGTCGCAGTGAACCTCTCCAGTCTCCACTTCCATCTCCATCATCCCCACGCCAGGAAACCCTAGCTGGGCAGGTAAGGCTACCTCCCTCCCTTTCCTCTGCTGCTGCATATTGCTCCGCTGCTGTATCATGTTGCGCTGATGTGCTGCTAGCCTGCTACTTATTGCTTCATGCTTGTGACTTGTGTACGTTGGCATGTTGCTCTGCTTGTATCAATTGTTCCCAATTGGGCTAAATTTCCTTGGAATTATGCTCGAAAATCAAGGCTTTTGCACTGATTGTATATGCTCTGCAGCTCTATTTACTTGCTTGTGCTGCTCTGTTTACTGCAGGTGCCAAATAGAGATGGCGGACCAAAATCAGATCATCCCAGCCGGCAGCAATGGGCGGCATGTGCCTGAGCCATATGATCCATCCAAGGATCCTAAGTGTAAGGCAAACTCGGGAGACCCCGGATGGAAATATGGGTATTGGCATGACATGGACAGGAGAGATAGGATAAGATGCAAGTTCTGCGGGAAAGATATTCATGCGGAATAACAAGATTCAAGCGCCACCTAGCTGGGGCTAGCACTAAAGGGAAGAGGAATTCAAACAAATGCAAGAAGGTGAATGAGGCTATTTCAAAGGAGATGCTGGATTTTATGAGGGCATATGCGGCGAAGCACAATGTGACCGGGGAGTCTGATAAAGAGGATGCAGGTGCAGCTAATCATGATTCTGAAGAGGATGGCAAAAAGGAAGGCAGAATCTGTCCAAACTGAATAGCCGACACAAAAGGCTACAAGAACAATTGCCGGGATGCTTAGGTGGTATTTGTATTTATATGTAGAACTGCTGCTATTTTTCTTATGTTAATCAGCCAACTTGGAGTCAGCTCCAAGGAAATCTTGTACTTCAAAGAAGACAACTTGGACAGATGGACACAGGATTTCCTATTACAAATAGTAATCCTCTTTATTTCAAGTAAAATGTACATGTTTCCTATTACAAATATAGTTTTGTTGCTACTGCAACGTGCAACAATCAATTTGAACTGCTGTTGTTTCTAACATTGGATACTCTTGCTTGCACATATACTACTGCAAGGTACACACACAATCAAGAAAAAAGAGAATGGGCAAGGTAAAATCCTTCCTAACTTGTTGCTTGCCTTCCTGGTGCACCATATGAGCTAGAAAATCACCATTTTACTACCTAATTCTGCCCCTAAATCCTATTTTAAGTCATGGCGACTTGGGGCGACTAATCAGCCCTAGTCAGCAAGTCACTAGCCGCAGCCATGGCGACTTGACTTGACTCCGCGATTCAAAAATCATGGTTGTTAGGCACATCTCAAAATGTAAATGTCAAAATGGAGCACTATGTGACATTTAATTGATGAAATGAGAGAATAATAGTACACACTCACAAAGCTAAGCCAGTGTCTTCTGTTTATTCACAATCAAGAAATACAATAAGCCTTTCTGATTCTACACCATACTACCAACAATTTAACATGGAGATGCTACCTGTTTTCGCAGCTTTTAACCAATAATTGAACTAACTTTGGGAGAGTGGGCGAGGACAAGGTAGAGCACATTCGGAGGCAAACATTTTTGCGAAACTATCAACAGGGTGACAGGAACACCAAAAGCAGGCATGCCGGTCACTTAGACAGGAGGGCCCTGCTAAAGGAGACTCCAGTTGTTTGTTACTATTTTTAATTACACTTAATTTGATTTTACAGATAACTGTTTGGAGTATAGTCGCGGCAGTCAGGATTATTTTTTTTCAGACCAAATAATGTAATGCTACAAGCTGAAGCTGGTAAAAAACTCAGCACATGGAATAATTATTCCAATCTATAAGATCCATTCATACCAGGTTACTACTGACTGAAAGGAACATAACAAATGGTTATGACTTATGACAGGTGAATGAACTTACATGTGCATGTGAGTTTGTGAAATCATATATACGCTTCAAATATTCTTATGGGATACTAGAGAGTAAATCCATCAAAATCATAAGTCAGTTCCACATCATAGAATTGAAATTTTCTTGACATAGCCTGTATAACAATGATATATAAGGGCCCCACTTCCAATTCAAAATAACTCAATGAATATATGAGAACTTCTTATATACCTTGCTACTTGTAGCCGATTTCTTTCATCAGGTGCCGATAGCTTCGCCCACGTATTGCACGTTGCCATAAGAATGATACTGATTCTTGAAGGCTCAACTCTAATCTCTGCTGAACAAGCCTAGGCATAACCAAATAATATATTCTGTAAGAAACTAACTATATCCTACAACATCAACATTTAAGTTGTACAAGAACGCACCATCTAGCAAGACAACGCTCAAACCCACGAGTGATCGGTCGCATAAAGGACGGTTCTCTCTGTTGATAAAGTAAGCCAACCTGCAACCAGCAACCGTGTAAGCATCATATCATTACGCCAATACTCCATCTGATTAACAATATAGGCTTTTTAGACATCGACAAGGCCTCCAAGATGTCGCTTTGACCATCTACAGACTATTTCTCTGAAAATATGTTGCTTCAAACAAATGTGAGTACACAATATAGAAGTATATTTCACGATGGATATAGTAATATCAATTAGTGATGTGGATGTTGGTGATTTTTTCTATACTGATGGTCAAACCTATTTTTTACGACGCAGACTGTACTAATACCATACAGAGATTGATTGAAATACCTCCATCATAGCGACTGCCGCAGGATCATCCAATATTTCCAGGCTATCATCTGCTAGGTAGTTTAACTGTGACACACACATAGAAAAGGCTCTAAGATTCTGGAAATCCACAAATACATGATGTATAATGTGCGAATTCCGCTAAGGTGTTTGAAGATAATATATCTATATTTTCCATGGATGCTTGTAAGTGGAAACAGGGGGGAAGTTGCCCCTATTACATGTCATCCTTATTTTTCTTACTGCGGAAGTGCAAATGCCAGGCTAGTGGAAGAAACATAATAGTTACCCCAAATTCAGCGTTTACGAAGGATTGAACAAAATCCATTAGTTGAATCTTTGCCCACTTATATGTCGTATCAGGGTTGTCAGTTCGAGGTGGATGTCTCCAGGGTGAACCAAAAGACAATCTGTTTTCTGGTACTTTACCCTCACGAACATCAGAGGCAAACTTCTGCACCATACTCAATGCTCTCTGCATTGCAGGATTCACAACAGATACCTGACGAGCAGAAATTAAACAACAGTCATGCTCTTTTCCCACTTATTTTATCTGGATTACCCTAGTCTTATATTCAAAGCGGAAGCACGCGTTTTCAAACAATGAGCAGATTTGAAAATGGAAAATAAATACAGTTATCTAATCCGAGGGGAATGGTGTCACGAATAGCGTGTGGCTCAGCTCTGACTGAAATTTCACTTACTTGCAAGTGCGCCAGGTATGTGTCAACAATTTCCTCAATGTTTGTGTCATGAAAAACCCTGCAATGCAAAGGAGTGTAAATTACAACAACAGTTCCATGAAGCATGAGAACATGCCAGTGTCGGATAAACTGAGCTTGACGCTTTTACCATATGTATGTTTTACTACTGGAAACATAATGAAACTCTGCTACTCAAGAGGAGTTAATTGTATAGTACAAATCTGCTAGCTAATACTCCCTCCGTTTTTTAATATAAGATGTTTTAGCTATTGCACATGTTGTCTAGATACATACCAAAATAAATGAATGTGAACACTAAAATATGTCTAGATACAAGTTTGGACATGTGCATGTGACAAAAGGCTAAAACATCTTATATTAATAAACGGAGGGAGTACTATATATGTTTCATAGTAAAAAATAATACTGTATATGTTTCATTGTACAAAATAATACTATATGTTTCATATTACAAATAAGGAGGCCTGAGGTGAGGTCTAAAGACTTCAAACTCTTGTGAGTAGGGTATAAAATTTACAACCTATAATATACTCCCTCCGTTCCACAATATAAGATGTTATAGCTATAACACATGTTGTCTAGATTCACACTAAAATGAGTGCACATGTACATTAAAACATGTCTAGATACATGTGTGCACATATGAATGTGGAAAATGGCTTAAACATCTTATATTGTGGAACGGAGGGAGTAGTAATATAAACATCAAAAATAGAAAATCAAAGTACCCAAATGATTTACTGAAACAGTCATTACAAAGGATAAAAACACCTGAACTTGGTCACCTTGTCCTTTTTATAATTGTAACACAAAGATACAAAATCAACAAGAACAACAAGCATATGATGACATCAAATCACAAAATGTCAGGAAAAATTATAACTAAGGCCATCATATCAAGATTCGTGACACAGGAAAGAGTAGGTTACTTACTCTGGGCTCCTTGCCTTTTGCTTCAGCGTATATATATCAGATAAGTGTCGTTGGTTTGTCCCAAGAATCTCATCAACAACTTTCCACTACAACTTCAATAAACACGGGAAGGAAATTATGCACAGGGTTTGCACAAGGGTGAAGGGAACGGAATCAGCAAGTATAAAATCTTACTACCTCCTGTTCGCTGAAGAATTCAGAAACCATGTGCAGTTTAGATTCTTGTTGTGTCCAACCAAATGTCTGTGGTACCAAATAAACGTGACTTTTTATGTTAACATTAGTAAAGGGGGGAAAAGCACTAGTGTCAAAAAGTAAGCTAAACATACCTCACGAGAAATGAAGATATTAGGAAAACCAAAATCAACAAATGCTTGAGAAGAATAGTATCTGCAAATATTTGACCAGGAACACAATTTCATCAGATTACATGCGGAATGTTCATTAATGCAGCAATAAGTTTAGAAGTGCAGCCTAGATAGCCAACTATCACTAACAAAGGTAGATAAACAGACAACTGTATCTTGACATTTTGGTATCCTATGATAATCAGAAGATACGAGTGACAGTGGTACAAGGCACTGAGGCACGGTACAACCAAAAATGGTAAAATAGATCAGGCATGTTTGTTCAACCAGGGCAAGATTTATGAATGTTGCTGCAAGTCTTATAGCGTCTCTATGCATTCTGCTCATTCAGGTAATGCGAGATTTACTAAACATATCATGCAGGAACATGTAGGCGTGTCTTACCCATCTGAGGTCGACATAAACACAGGTAAGCACTGTTCATTAGCACCAAGTGCGATCACCCTCCAGATGAAGCTGTCATGGTACATTGCTGCAGGCACCATAGTCTCATCCTCGCACGTTGCCCTCTTAAGGACATCCACATTGTTCAGCACCAGCTTTGGCTGCACATAAAAAATGTCTGTCATTGGTACAATGCCTCAATGTGAATCCTCACACCAAACCAAAATCACCCAAAACTCTACCTGGAAGAAATCCTGCTCAGCCGCGCCTGACAACACATCCAGTAGGAGGCACGGCCAGTCTGTGGCTGAGTTGATGAGTGGGCGCGAGAACCGACCTGTCCTGTTCATCTCCCGCAACGCCTCCTTTCTCCACCCCTCCTGCATCCGGAGAAGTTCCTTGGCCACACGTAGCGCCGCCATGGCCTCCTGCATGTACGCCGTCTCCTCCATGGAACAGTTAGTCGCCTCCCCCTCGCCAATGCGGAACGTGGGGTCGTCACCATGGGCCGAGGGGGTTGCAGCTAGGACGGCCCTCGCCCAGAGCACCGGGACCGAGGTAGTGGCACGGCCGCGGCCGGCGAGGCGAGAGAGCGCGGTGTGGAGGCCGTGGGACCGGGAGAGCGCGGCGAGCACGTCCTTGGAGCCGACGGCACCTCGGAGTACTGCGGCGCGGGTGAGTTCCTCGAGCGCAGACTCGAGCTGGAGGCGGAGGGAAGGGAGGGTGGGGGTCGTGTCGGCGAGGAGGGACCAGGGCGCCGCGGTGGCGTGGGCGGGGGAACTGGGAGCGGGGCGGAGGAAGTCGACGAAGGCGGCGTAGTGCGGGGGCTCGGACCACTGAGGGAGTAGGCGGTTGAGGAGGAGCGTGGACTTGCCAGTGCCGCGGGGGCCGTGGAGGAGCAGCGGTTGCGGCACGCGCGGGTGGAGGGCGTGGTTGTGGAGGACGGTCTCCAGGACCGGCCGCGGGATCACGCGCCACGGGCGGCCGGCTGCCCCGCCGGCGGCGGCAGCCATGGCGAGCGGCGGCGCGCGGAGGTGGTTGTAGTGTAGGGTTCTGTGGGGTTTCTGGGTGTGGTGGGGGTGAGCACACGAATGGAGGGAGGAAGAAGAAAGTCAGATGGGATCGTGTTGTTCCTGGCCAGGTCGGGCCCAAACATATGTACCAGATTGTTTAGCTGGGCTGGTCAAGTGCAGATATCTCTTTAGGTCGTCTTAATAAAGGCCCAACTAAAGCCGGATTGTCGATGGCCTTGTGGCGGTGGTGACGCTCATGTGTCAAGTTTTATTTTGGTTCCCCTCCAAAAACATAATTGTGTCAAAGTTTTATTTTGGTTTGTGCTTCTAATTTTTTTTTTTGAATTTGTGCTTCTAATATTTTTTCATGCTACCAGTATTATTTCCGGACAAATCGTGTGACTAAGCAATTATTAGGGCATGTATAAGGATGATATTTTTATCAATTTCACGTAAGATAATTGATGCCATGGAAAAGAGAAACGCAAAAAGATAGCCTTCTCTTACTTAAGAGATGATTCTTAGTATGAAAAAACAAAACATTTTCTCCATTGTATGATATGTATCTCTTACTTTATTTTTCAATATTTATGTTGTAAACATTAATAATAAGACATAACTTAAGAGATGATTCATTGTACACTATATATGGTTTTTCATCTCATATATATGACGTGGAATAAATAAGAAAACATGATCTTATCAACCGCTATACATATGTCCTTGGATTGCAAGCGGGTCTGTCCACAATACATTTGAAAAAATTATGTTCTCACTTGTTTGGATGGACGACTTGTGCCACTAACAAACAAATTTTGAAAGGCTAGTAAATATGTGTTCAAGTGGGACTAATTTTTGGAGAGCACTAATATGAGTTTGTGTGCTAGATACGTCGTAAACCAGGTCGACATGTGGTTCTACAACAACCATGGGCTCACTAGTGGTTAGATCACATCTCTAGTGGGCCCGTGGCATTTGTTGTCACTCGGATTATTTGAAGTGACGCATAAATACTTTTAGATAGCTAATAGGCTTCTCTACTTAGGGAGACCTTACGCGTGGCATCAGTACTTGTTGCATAGGCGACAAACAGACACAGAAGGGGCTCGCATGCTCATATCCACCTTGTTCTGATCTTGTAAGCTAATGCCTATGTGCCATATAGTATCCTCAAACGCATGATGCATTGTCGTGGGAAACAACGTGTCTAAGGTCCCAGTTACAAATCTTGATGCTTCCTAATCCTAGCAGTAATTGGTGTATATACATCTAAAAAAAATTCTAGCTCTTGCATCGCTCTGGTAAGTGTCGGATGCTTGTTTGTAAATATAATGGTTGGATGCTTTGTTTGTAAATATAATGGTCTCTTCTCTTCTTTAGTATAGGAAGAGTAGCATGTGACACTATGTGGTGCAACAACCAAATTATTGATGCTTTACACTATAGATGACTTAAGGAGCACATGTGCATTAGTACTGTGCTAGAGTGAGCACCCCTCGTCCCCTCATCACTTAAGAGGTCCATGATAGGCGTTGTGAGCACATCAATTCACCATGTTGTGTTTCTCAAAAAAAAAAATTCACCATGTTGTGGGCAGGGTAAAAGTTCATACAATAGTAGACTTGTATTCATCTAACTTAATTATAGGGTACATGTGTATGCAAACATACGTGGCACATACGACAGTACATGTCTATATATAAAGGAGCATTGAAAATGTGTTGTAAAAATGTTTGATGATTAACAACAGATGTGGCATGCGCTTGCATGCATTTGTTGGATTAACTTCCTTATGTTTGAAGGGCTCCTTTATATATTGAAACTGAAACATATGCAACAAATGTTCATGCACCTTGTCTCTGTTAGATTATCCATACAATATATAGGTATATATTTGTACTAACATCTTGATTATGATTAGAGTTTTAATTAATTAATAAAACTGGCCAATTGAATATAAATTTCTCTGTGCGTTTAGAAGTTAATGTTGAAATTCGTTTGGATTTATGTGATTGAATGTGTTAAAACTGTGAACCCATGATGCATGTAAAATGCATACATGAACTTTACATTATATTACTCATATTTCATCCATATTTGCATCATATAAGGGTTATATCAATGTTTTATAATGTTTTGGGGAATATTTAACACTTTCCCTATTTATTTGGAATTAACCCTGTGCTGTCAGAAAACCCTTTTTTGTATATTTTGATGTTTCAGGGACCCAAACGATGTCCAAATGACCTAATATTCCACGGAGATCATTTTTTGGAAGGAACAAGGCTTAGAAGCGAAGGAAGAGCAAAAATGGAAAGCCGAGGGTGATACGGATCAACGTGATCCGATGGGGTTTTGGCCCAATCTTTCACGGCGATTCGCAAAACAGCAACGTTGAATTGAACAAGATCAACTCCACGCACGCGCACAAACAGATCAACAAGATCAGCAATCAAGTCCAGCATAAACACGCAAACGACGCCCCATCACGGGAGCAGCCTCACGATAACTTTACTCGTATAATTCTTGTCTACCCTAAAACCCTAGGCGCCACTCCTTTATATAGGAGGCCACAAAGGGCTCGGTTGGACAGGCCCAAACCGAACACACATAACTGACTCGAACCTAACACACGCGATACAAACCGACCTATTAGAAGGCTCGGCCAAAAAATAAGGCACGCAGGCCTCGAAAGAACGTGTACATACTTAGACAAATATCATCTAATCGTTGGTCATCCTGTATGCAACACGCTGCAGCAAACACCACCCAACACTAACCATGTTTGTTCTCACGCCGTGGACCAAACTGCAACATCAACGGTGGTGTTCTGAAATTGGGTTTCACCTCATCTAGCGGAGGGACTGCAAAACTGAAGGCTCCAACCGTCAACATAGATGGCAGTGGTGGCGTAATGGCTGGAGTAGGTATACCCCCCTCATCATCCCCCCCAACTTGATGAGAAACCGTCCTCGGTTTCAGCTTAACACATGAAACCTTCTTCTTCACAGCAACGGCATCCACCTTGATATCCTTGTCGAACATTGGTTGCAGAACATTGAAAGGACAATGATGTCGCCTAGAGGGGGGGGGGTGAATAGGCGGTTTAAAACTTTTCCGGTTTAGGCTTGATAATTGCGGAATAAAACTAGATGTTTAAATTAACAAGCCGACAACCTAAATAAACTAGGCTCACCTATGTGCACCAACAACTTATGCTAAGCAAGACAAACAACAAGGTGATAGCAATATAGAATACTTCAAGCACGAAGGCTATCACAATGTAAAGTGCATAAGTAAAAGCTCGGGTATAGAGATAACCGAAGCACGCGGAGACGAGGATGTATTTCCGAGTTCCTCCTTGTTAAGGGAGTACGTCTCGTTGGAGAGGTGTGAACCGACACAACGGTTCAACAACCACAAAGGTTTCACCTTCTTCTCCGATGAACCGCACCACAAAGGCTTGGTTCACCTTCCACTATCGGAATTCCTTCGAGGCGGAATCCGGAGCCTTTCAACAACAATCCGGGGCACAACCCACAATGGGATTGGGGGCTCCCGAACGGCCTCCAACAACAATCCGGGGCACAACCCACAATGGGATTGGGGGCTCCCGAACGGCTTCAAGTGACCACACAAGGGTCCAACCACCACAAAGGCGTCTAGGGTCCAAGGACCCAAGAGTAACAAGTTCACAAGTTTTCAACTTCCACGAATCCTCGTGGAGAGCACACCGATGCACCAAATGCAAAAGGCAAGAGCACAAGTGCTCAAATCCTTCACTCTCAAATTCCAACAAAGCAACAAATGCTTATGGGGGAATAAGAGAGGAAGAACAAAGAGGAGATGCACCAAGAACTCCAAGATCAAGATCTACAAGGTTTCCCTCACATAGAGGAGAAATCGATCGGTGGAAACGTAGATCAAGATCACCTCTCACTTTCCCTCAAATATTAGCAAGAACCATGGGAGGGATTGAGAGGAAGAGCAAGCTTTACAAAGGGCAACAATGGAGGAGAGAGAGGAGAAAGACTTGCTCTTGAGCTTAGCAAACCAATGGGGAAGAAGGCCCCTTAAATAGCTCATCCCAAAAATCCAGCCGTTGCAGCAGCTTCTTGTTCCGCAAGTGCGGTAGTACCGGACTCAAGCCCGGTAGTACCGGCCCTGCGGTATCTTCGTCAACGCAGAAAACCGAGCGCGCGGTACTACCGGGGAAAAATACCCCGGTACTACCGGGCCCAAGTGCTGGGCTCCAACCCCGGTACTACCGGGGCCATCCGTGCCAAAACGTCCGAAAACCAACTTCAGAGAGTAGTACCGCAGAGAGCCCGGTACTACCGCAGCGAGCCCGGTACTACCGGCTGACTGCGGTACTACCGGAACAAAACTCTCCGGTACTACCGGGCCTGTCCGAACACCAAAAACACAGCTATAACTTTTGCAAATGAACTCCGAATGAGGTGAGACCAACTCCGTTGGAAAGGTACCGACAAGGAGAAGGCTACAAAAAGTGAAAATATTGCATCCCATAAATAGAGTAAAATCACCACACATGGCAAGGTGTGGGACTTTCCTCACGGTTGAACCGGCAATATTTCCGCCACCGAAAACGCAACTAGTTTTCCAAGGTAAAACCGTTTTCGATGAACTAGAGCTTGACATGGAGATGAACCAAGCTCTAATTCCTCACCACCATAAAAGCCAAATAAGAACCAAGAAATATGATATGCCAAGTATGCAAAGGTTTGAGCTCTCCACAACGATGCGATCAAGTTACTCACTTGAGAGCCCCTCTTGATAGTACGCCGTCTATCCTAAAACCCGGTCTCCCACTAACACCATGAGACCGGTAAAATAGAAAACCTATCAAGATCATACCTTTGCCTTGCGCATTCCACTTGAGCTCGATGATGACGATCTTGACTCTCTCAAGTTGAAACACCTTTCTTGATTGTGCTTGCTAGCACATGCTTGATGAAGACTTCTCCAAATGCTCCCCCATACTCCATTATGGGAGGGCCTCGCTAAGCATCGTCTTCATGACTCCTTTGCAACCTTCAATCAAATGATATCTTCGAGATGCATCATATTGAGCTTGCACTTCATCTTCTTCTCTTGATATGTATGATGGCTTGGTGGTAAACATGATTGTTCACTCAATCTTCTATTCCAAGCCATACTTGTAATGAGCTCAACTCTTCACATGACCATTCTTCATATAAACCCTTGAGTAGAGCGTTGATCATCATGTAATCTACTAGAGTCCAACACATGAACTCCAATCTTTTCCTATGGACAAGATCTACAAGTATATCTCAAAGCAAACATTAGTCCATAAGGATTGTCATTAATTACCAAAACCACGCATGGGGGCAACCATGCACTTTCAAACATGACGCTTCCCTTTATGCCACAAAGAATATATATTGGAACGCCCCTCATGTGTAGAACGCCGATCAAATTGCCATGGTCGGCCTAGCAGCACGTGACATGCATCCATAGGCAACACATCACATACCACCGTGTCCTCGTAACTACCGACAGAAATTTTCAGGCGCGCCTTATGTGTGACCTTCAGCTTGCCTGAATTATACAACCACTCAATGCAATGTGGCTGCGGATGTTTCCATGTAGGCAATGAAAGAGAATCCACCAAACTCTTGCTAACAATATTGGTGTAGCTTCCACCATCAATAACCAGCTTGCAAGTGGATTCGTTAACTGTGCATTGGGTCTGAAAAATTTCCCAGCGCTGCCCTTGTCCTTCCATGCGATCTTCCGGTACACGTTGCACCATCAGATTTATACATTTTGCAGCAAGTTCATACCCATCCACTTCAATTTCCTCAACCACGTCACTAGACGACCCATCAAGATTCTCCTCATCAGTAACATAGCCATCCTTCGTGAGCATAACCCTTTTATTATTAGGGCAATCACGCCTCATGTGGCCTCGCCCTCCACAAGTATAACACTCCATACCGGCTGTAGTATGAGTAGATGCAGCTTTCGAAAGACTTGACTTTGGCGCTTGAGAAGGTGTAACCTGATTGGAACGTGAAGATGGTGACGACCTAGAGCTAGGACCAGCAGCCTCAGTACGCCATGGACTAGTAGGTGGTGTCACATTGCGACGTTGTAGCTGTTGTTCCGCACGCTCAGCCTGGTGCAAAAGCTCATCTATGTCATAATACTGTGTCAGCTCTACACGATCTTGTATCTCCAAATTCAGCCCATAAAAGAATCGAGACATCTTAGCCTCCGGATCCTCTCGTATCCCTGTACGAATAGACAGCAACTCCATCTCTTTAAAATATTCAACAACAGTTTTAACTCCTTGAGTAAGACGCTGTAACTTATTAAGCATATCTCGCTTATACGTTTGAGGGACAAAACGACCTTGCATGAGAGTTTTCATATCAACCCATGTCGCCGGACGATTACGGAACTGCAAAATTTGACTCCACCAAACCAACACATATCCAGTGAATTCAACAGCAGCAAGTTGGAGTTTCCTCTCCTCAGAAAAACGGTGGGTTGCAAATATTTGTTCCATGCGCATCTCCCACTCCAAAAACTCCTCAGGTCCATGATCACCAGAAAACGACGGTATGGTTAATTTGACACGCCCAATACCTCCATCATCCAGTGGCACACGAGCAGCCTGCCCTACACGATCAGGTGGTTGTGCACGATGTGTACCAGCAGGGTTGGCAAACAGTCGCTGTCGTGGCGGGTAATCAGCATCATCCCGCAAGTCCTCATGTAACACGGGTGCACTAGCAGCGAGGCGGTGTGGTACAGTAGGAGGGGGCTGAACAACAGGTTGAGGATGAGCGGCGATAAACTGACCAACCTGATCGACCAGTGCATCCATCCGAGTTGTGAGATGTCTCATGTGCTCCCTTAACACTTCAAACCCCGCACAGACATTAGGATCCAAACCCTCAGCAAATTCAAGCTTTGGCAACTCCTTTGGTTGCCCTCCATTGGCAGCAGCAGACGCCGCCGCGGTCGAAGCAGTATCATCCACCATGGAAACTGTTGATCGCAGAGCGCAGACGTTGTCGAGAGTCGGCCAACAGCAGACAACAATCACCAAACGCGTAGGAGCCACGCGCTGGAAATCACGGACAGTAATCCACACCAGGAAACCAAGAGCTGCTCCCTTGTATCACGATGCAGCACATGAAACCCAAGCAGGTCACGACTTGAATCGGGACTCCAAGCTTTACTACTTGGAATAGGACTCCAAGAGATGATACGTGTACTAGTACGCCACGTCCTCCAAAGCAATCTCTCTCTTCCTTTCTGTATTCTGATTCTGAGATGTACCCAATTCAATCTCCGCGTACCAACTACCAAGCAAGGCAACCTGCCGCGATCTGCTCACCTAGCGAAATCGTAGCAGACCAGGACTTCCGCCGGCGACGACAGAAACCTCCACGCGCCAACGCAGAACCTTCCCAGTAGCAGATCAAAACGCAGATGAACGCCGGTGTCTTGGCGGATGCCTCCGGTAGCAAAAAAACCTAACGCCGGTGTGGTGGCTAGATCGCCTCCGGCAGCAACACTCAGCAGATAAATCTCAGTAGGATGAACGCCGTGAGAAACCCGACGAATCTGATACCAAGATGATACGGATCAACGTGATCCGATGGGGTTTTGGCCCAATCTTTCACGGCGATTCGCAAAACAGCAACGTTGAATTGAACAAGATCAACTCCACGCACGCGCACAAACAGATCAACAAGATCAGCAATCAAGTCCAGCATAAACACGCAAACGACGCCCCATCACGGGAGCAGCCTCACGATAACTTTACTCGTATAATTCTTGTCTACCCTAAAACCCTAGGCGCCACTCCTTTATATAGGAGGCCACAAAGGGCTCGGTTGGACAGGCCCAAACCGAACACACATAACTGACTCGAACCTAACACACGCGATACAAACCGACCTATTAGAAGGCTCGGCCAAAAAATAAGGCACGCAGGCCTCGAAAGAACGTGTACATACTTAGACAAATATCATCTAATCGTTGGTCATCCTGTATGCAACACGCTGCAGCAAACACCACCCAACACTAACCATGTTTGTTCTCACGCCGTGGACCAAACTGCAACATCAACGGTGGTGTTCTGAAATTGGGTTTCACCTCATCTAGCGGAGGGACTGCAAAACTGAAGGCTCCAACCGTCAACATAGATGGCAGTGGTGGCGTAATGGCTGGAGTAGGTATACCCCCCTCATCAGAGGGCCAAAAGAGGTGGGCCCACGCGGCCAGATTCCTTGGCCGCGTGGGGCACCTCATCTCAACCCTCGAGCCTCCGATGCCGTCGATCTTCGTCTCCCTGGCTCCGTCTTGACCTAAAAACGACTATAAAAATAGCCCCCCCCCCCCCCCCCCCCGAACCCTTTCGGAGAGGAGCGCCGCAGAAACACAGAAACCACGAAACAAAGACCTGGAGCTGCAGATTGGAGGGGGAAAACTCCGGCGGGGCGCTGCCGGTGTGGTCTCCACCTTCTCCAACGACTTCTCCACCGTCTCCATGATGAAGAGGCAGTAGTCCACCCCTGGACTATGGGTTTGTGGAAGTAACTTATGTATCTCTCCTCTCTCTTGAGCTTCACTAATTAGTGCCATATGAGCTGCTAAACATGATTATGGTCATATATGTAATACCTTTGTGGTGGATCTCTTAAGTTGATATATGTTATGATGATTGCCAATATTATGTCTTTGTTATGAAAGTAGATGCATATTATGTACCCCGTTCTTGTTTATGTGTTTTGATCCAACATGTTTATGAGAGCGTGTGAGGGGGAACGTGTGCATTAGTTGGAGTAACGGGGGGTGGTTTTGTGGTAAGTTGACAGCAATACCGTGATCCAATTGGGTTTTTACCTTACTTTGTTGCCTCACTAGGGATAAAGGAAATACCATGCTACCGGGGGTATGTGGGTGACATTTCCACTATCACCATGACTAGATCTAGCATGTTCTTATTTAAACTTCATGTCATTGAACTTAAAACTATACTCTGTTTATCTTAATTACTAAGGTGTTATGATTTAGTTCGCATCTTGGTGGAGTATAAGAGAAATTAATAACCAAAAGATCTCTATGTTAGAATGTGATGCCCATATTATTAATAACTTGTCTTGTTGCAATCTCATATGTCAATTCCTATGTTCCATTATCTACCACTATATAAATGACGAGGGTGTAACTCGGCAAATCCCAGGGTTGTGCACCCCGGGTTGATTGAGGGGGAGAGAGATGAGCGTTGGTGATCACGACGGCTGACAAGCAAGGCGTTTTACCCAGGTTCAGGCTCCCGGAGGATAATACCCTACTTCCTGCTTGTCTGGTATTGATGGCGAGTGGATTACAATGGCGAGATGGCGATCTCGCTAGGGTTTGGTGGTGGCGGCTATGCGCGTATCGATCTGTCCGTCCCCTTTGACGAGCAACCCTCCTAGCCTTTATATAATAGGCTAGGTCTCGGGTGAACGGTGCCGATGGTGTTTACAGATATGGCAAGTCGCATGACCTAACTGACTATTCTCGGGCCATACGCTATCTCTACTGGGCCTTCCTCGGGGCTTTGCAGTCTTGGCGTGACCCAGGTATCCTCACCGTGGGATAGTCGGAGGGTAGCCCCACGTCAGTAGCCCCCGAGTGCTTGGTCGAATCGCAGAGTCGGGCAAAGGACTCCTTTCTCCTGGGCACGCCGCCGGGTTGCTTGTAGTTGAGGTTGGACTCGTTTTCCTCCAGTCGAAAAGCCGACTCCCGATGGGAGAAAAAAAAAGTCGTGTCTTTGGCTTGCTTCTGTTCAGCCTACTGGCTTACTGTCAGTTAATTTCAGCTTGTGAAGCTTACTGAATCTTCTTGTAACCCGTTTGCATGGTTCGAGTTTTTGCATCAGCACTGGCATACTGAGGCGATTTCAGCTGTGAAGCTTACTGGGTTTACCTGTCACTCGAATTATGCGTTCGAGTTCTCTGCCTGGCGTAGAAATTCGGCTATTAAGCTTACATGCATGTTCAGGGACACCCGACTGATTTGTTCGAGTTCTTCTTCCGCGCTGCGGCTCACTTCATGCACTTGTGTTGATGACGTCAGCGCTGACGCTTCGTAGCACGCCTCTGCGTCCGATAGGACGTGACGGAAGTGGCCCCACTGTCAGCGTTTACTGCAAACAGAACTGACCGCTTTTTTCTGTCGTGGGCGCAAAAAATTTCGCGGCGTAATGATGGTGCCTTGATTCTCGCGCGTAGTGTACGGAGTGGGAGGCGACGGTTTGTCTCTCCGCGCGACACGTGGACGGCTGGATGGAGCTGCGGAGAGCAGTTTCTTCGGGAACGGCTGGGATGGACTGCGGCGCGCGGTATAAAATTGTACTGCGACGGGGAACAGGTCATCTTCTCCATTTGCCGTCGCCCTTTTTCCTGCGCCGTTCTTGCCTTTTCCTCTCTCCACCTTCGTCGAAACGATGAAGAAGATGAAGGCTGCAACCAGCACCGCCGCCGCCGCCGAGGCAGTGGCGATGAAGAAACCCGACGGCGACTGGCAGAAGTCGTCGGTGAAGAAGGCGGAGCTGGAGGTCCTTCGCGCGCAGGGCCTGCTGCCGCCGGCGGACCAGGCGGCGGTGCGCGCGCCTGGGAAAGAGGTATACCCTGCCCCTCGGGAGGGGGAGCGCGTTTGCTTCGTGGACTTCCTTCCACGGGGCTTCGGGTTCCCTCTCCACGATTTTGTTCGTGGTCTCCTGTACGCCTATGGGGTTCAGATCCATGATCTGACCCCCAATGGCGTTTTGAGCATCGCGAGCTTTATCGTGCTCTGCGAGTGCTTTATGGGGATCGCCCCCCATTGGGCTTTGTGGAAGTCGCTCTTCCTTGTTAGGAAGAACGTGGGGAAAAGCGGGTCGGCGTACCCGGTTGGCGGCTTCGGCATCCAGGTGCGAGGTGACACCTCGTACTTCCAGATGAAGAAGTCGGACTCCGTCCAAGGCTGGCGGAAGAGATGGTTTTACGTCAGGTGCGACCAAGCCGGGTTGCTTGACTTCGACAGCGAGCGCGAGTTGCGGAAGACGTGCGCGTGGGCACACCCGCTCGCGAAGGAGGAGAAGGAAGCCGTCAAACCGCTGCTGAGCCTTCTGCGCCACCTGCTGAAGACTTTGGGGCGCGAGTCGGGTGGCGTCCACCTCATCGGCACCTTCTTCAGGCTTCGGGTGCAGCCGCTCCGTGCTCGCCCCCACCCGATGTGGGCGCACGAGGGCGTTGGCGACCTGCAGCTGGACAACGAGGAAGTGGAGTTGAAGGTGAGGAGCATCACGAGCCTCCGAGCCGCAGACCCCTGCAATGTCAAGTGCCCGGTCGCAGTTTACGGGTCGACGAACCCTGTTCCTGAGGTAAGCTTCTGTCTTTTCACACAACGGAAGAAACAGAAGCGGCAAGGCGGCGACTCTGCTACTGCTTCCTCCCCTGCAAAGGATGCGACTGCAGAATTGGAGGAGGAGGATGCGTCGTCTTCGGGTGCCAAGTGAAGGGGATCGTGTGCAGAAAACAAAAAATTTCCTAGCAACGATATCCTTAAAACATGCCAAGATCTATTCTATGCAGATATAGTAGTACGAACGGAGATCGGAATACATACCCTTGTAGACCGAAAGCGGGATTACGTTCCCGCACGAACGTTGACGATGAAGACCGACGAAGCCGACCTCAAGGTCGTGAAGAGGAAGAAGACCTCCCAGTACCGCTAGCGCATCACCTCGCAGGGCGTTACACACGTACGGTGGAGACGACGGCCTCCGAAGCTCCAGTCCAGGACGAGCAGCGGAAGACTTGGACCGGAACACCAGCAGCGCGGCAGCGGGCTATGGTGGAAGAGATCCCCCTCTCAACTCGGCGCAACTCCGACAAAGGGAATCACGAAATCGAGAGAGAATTGGGAATTAATTGGATGATTTAAAAGGCCAGGGGTGCCCCTCTATATAAAGGCTCCCGGGAGGGAGCCAACTTGCTAACCAGGCAATGTGGGACTAAACCCCACATGCCTGGTTCGGCCAAGCAAGGCAGCCGGCCACCTGGTGGGCCCCTTTTGGCCCACCTAGGCCGGCCATGCCCCCCCCACCGAATTCCCTTAGGGATTTTTCCCCCCATGGGCCTTCTTTCCACCAAAAGGCCCATTTAGGAAAATCAGCCTTAATAAATTCGAAAATAAATATATAAAATCATATTTGGACATTAATTACACTAATTAATATCAAACATATTATATATAATTTTTTCTAGCTCCGAAAACTATTTCGTCGCTGCCCGATCTCCATCGGACCTCTCCCGGGACGTTCCCGGTGATCTCTTTCCTTTCCGGTTGTCTTGTCGAAACCCCTTAAGTGTGTTACCCTAGCGGTTCGATATAATAACAGGTATGATCGAGACTCCTCTCTGATCAACGACTAACTCGTAGGCCTGGACCCCATGAATTAATCCCTGTGATATAACGAATGACTTTCATCTATCAAACCTGAACGTAAAGTCTTAAACCTTTTGCCACAGCGATACTTAGCGTGTCCGAGCGTCGTTCATAGATATCTCCATATCCAGCTGACCTCGTTGACGACAACGCTATCTTCTACTCGTCTATGATTTCATGTCTCCGTGACCTAGTCACATGCTTGCAAGCTCATTAGACATAATCTCACCGAGTGGGCCCTAGAGTATCTGTCCTGCTATGCGGACTGGCAAATCCCGCTCTTGACCCCTCGTCTCAACTACTCCTTTCCGATACCCAAAAGTATCACCGTTATTGTCATACTAATTAAGATACGACGTTTGGTGCAATCAAAGTATCTTCCAGGAATAGCAATAAGAGTTGGTCTCACGGTCAAAGGCGTAATGACTACGTCCTACAAATATGGGTATGTCCATCACATCGTTCTCCAACGATATGACTTCCATTGCCGACCGGCGCCATGCCCTATGATCGGGAAACCTCGATCATCGATCGCGCAACGAAACTAGTCTTAGTAGAGGCTACTAGGGACCTGGTTGTTTACGCATCACACCCGTATTAATGTTTCCGCTTAATACGGTTATAGCATGACACAAAAACGTATTATGAACAAACGAGATATGATAAAGAAACACTCTTTATTAATTGCCTCTAGGGCATATCTCATTCACCAAGAACCTGGGCGACTGGAGCGCGCCTATGGCCGCGCCTCCTGTCAGTTCTGCGCCGCCGCTCGAGTTCGCCAGGATGGCCTCCGTTTCTTTGGGAAGCGACGATGGCGTCGAAGTCACCAGGTTAGTCATGCTGGTTCTTTTTGTGTCGAGTTTGCTTTCTGACTGGCGGGTTCTCTTGGTTGAACTTTTCTTGCATCTTTTGCCAGCCGTCATTCTGGTGGGACCGGTTCCCCTCCACACGAAGTGGAGCACTATCCAGTAGAGTACGATTACGTCGCTCGGACACGCCGTTACGTTGCGGTGTTCCAGCAGGCGTAAGTTGTGGTACGATGCCACAACTCTTCAGATGTGTGCCAAACTCAAAACTCAAATACTCGCCACCACGATCGGATCGGAGGTGCTTGATTTTCTTGTTAAGCTGATTTTCAACTTCACTTTGAAATTCTTTGAACTTTTCAAAAGTTTCAGACTTGTGTTTCATCAAATAGATATAACCGTATCTACTCAAGTCATCAGTGAAGGTGACGAAGTAACGATAACCATTGCGTGTCGATACGCTCATTGGTCCACACACATCTGTATGTATGATCCCCAATAAATCCGACGCCCGTTCAACGAAACCTTTGAACGGTGTCCTGGTCATTTTGCCCATAAGGCATGGTTCGCATGTATCGAGGGATCCAAAATCCAACGAGTCCAAAAGTCCATCGGAGTGGAGTTTCTTCATGCGCTTTATACCAATATGACCAAGACGGCAATGCCACATATACATGGCGGTATCATCACTACACTTAATCCGTTTGGCTTCTATGTTATGGATGTGAGTACTACGATCGAGATTCAACAAGAATAAACCATTATTCTCGGGAGCATCAACATAAAAGATATCATTCATATAAATAGCACAACTGCTTGATACTGATTTAAATGAATAACCGTCTTGTAACAGGCAAGACCCACTTATAATGTTTACACTCAACGATGGTACAAAATAACACTTATTTAAAACCAAAACTAATCCCGATGGTAGATGTAGAGGGAGCGTGCCGACAGCCACCACGTCGACTCTCGATCCGTTGCCGACGCGCATCGTCACCTCATCCTTAGCCAGCCGCCGTTAATTCCGTAACTCCTCCTGAGAGTTACATATATGAGCAACAGAACCAGTATCAAATACCCAAGTGTTGCTACGGGCGGATGTAAGGTACACATCTATAACATGTATATCAAATATACCTTGCTCTTTTTCGACTATCTTGCCAGCTTTCCTATCCTCCAGGTACTTGGGGCAGTTGCGCTTCCAGTGACCTTTTCCCTTGCAGTAGAAGCACTCCACGCCAGCTCTGGGACCAGATTTGTTAGTCTTGGGCTTGGCAACCAGTTTGCCCTCCCTCCTGGACTTCCAACTCTTCTTTCCCTTGCCACCGGATTTCTTAAAATCGACGGTCTTGTTGACCATCAACAGCGTGTGCTCCTTCTTGATCTCCACCTCAGCAGTCTTGAGCATCACGAACACTTCACCCAGGGACTTAGCCATACCCTGCATGTTGTAGTTCATGACGAAGCCTTTATAGCTAGGGGGCAACGATTGCAGCACCCTATCAATCGCCAGCTCATCGGGAATCTTGCATTCCAAAGCATTCAGGCGTTGAACGTAGCCAGACATCTTGACCACGTGATCGCTCACACTGCTATGCTCCTCCATCTTGGCCGAGAAGAAAAGCTCGGAAGCTTCATATCTCTCAGCCTTAGCCTGCGGCGCAAAGACAGCCTTGAGATCAGAAATTATCTCGAAGGCACTCATCTTCTCAAAGCGCTTCTGCAGGTCGGCTTCCATGGCGTAGAGCATGCCACTCTGGACAAAGGCGGAGTCCTCCGATTTGGTCTGGAAGACCTTCTTCTCATCCTCAGAGGCATCATCTGCGGGAGGGTCACCTATGGCAGCCTCAATGACGTAGGCCACCCTATGGGGAGTGAGGAGGATCCTCAGGTTGCGGAACCAGGCCATGAAGTTTGACCCATTGGTCTTAAGCTTTTCTTTCTCAAGGAACAGACCTAGGTTAAACGAGGGGCGAGACATCTACAATGGAATTTCCAACAACATAAGACTTTGTTCATAATAATTTTGAGTTATAGTATTTTTAGAAAATAACTATCCGAACTCCCACTCAAACGAACATCCCTCCTGGTCGTTTAAGCGATTACACGACCCCCATCCATTGCACCACCCCTCATCGTCAGAGCCGGCAGCACAACTTCAAGGGTAGACAATTGTCCATCACAACAACTCTGTGACTCATGCTCGACCTTTTGGCCTCCGTGTTCCGAGGCCATATCTGCATATGCTAGGCTCGCCACTATAACCTCCACGTAACGCTTGTGCAACATGGCTTACACCCACTGTATGCGAACGACGATATGTCTGACACCCGATCGTCACGGCCTGCCTCATAACGTAGAACTTTCTTGGTGGTGCTCGTTGGAGGAAGAACACTAGTGGTATTTTTGAAGGGATCATCTTATATATGACTACCGCCGTGTAACTAATATATACTAATATATATAATCACACAATATAAGATGCACACAAAACATCAAATGTAATGCAATGTGATATAGTCCATTGCGCCATGGTCTTCTTGGCGCCCGCAGTTCATAAACAATTTAATAAACCTACCTTGACCATATCACATAGCCCCTGCAAAATAAACTTAGACGCTTCTACTTTATCTTTTGCATATTTTACGTGGCTTGGGGCTGTCGTAAATAGAACCGCTTCATACCTACGAACCTTATGACCACAACAACGATCCAATAATTGCATGTTTAAGCATCCCTTTCGGGCCCTCCATTGAAAATGCAAGACCAACTAAAGAGAGAGAAACTGACACCCGCCAGCCACATATACGGTACAAGCCGTATGTCAGTAGTGGAACCAGTCTCGCGTAAGCGTACGCGTAAAGTCGGTCCGGGCCGCTTCATCAACTCGATGCCGCTGGAATCACAAGTGCACGCTAGAGGGTAGCAAATAACAGGAACGGTGCCCCCGTGTAGAACACGGGTTCTAACAGCGTACAGCTATATCTACGATAGATCGGCTCTGATACCACTGAAGGGGATCGTGTGCAGAAAACAAAAAAATTCCTAGCAACGATATCCTTAAAACATGCCAAGATCTATTCTATGCAGATATAGTAGTACGAACGGAGATCGGAATACATACCCTTGTAGACCGAAAGCGGGATTACGTTCCCGCACGAACGTTGACGATGAAGACCGACGAAGCCGACCTCAAGGTCGTGAAGAGGAAGAAGACCTCCCAGTACCGCTAGCGCAGCACCTCGCAGGGCGTTACACACGTACGGTGGAGACGACGGCCTCCGAAGCTCCAGTCCAGGACGAGCAGCGGAAGACTTGGACCGGAACACCAGCAGCGCGGCAGCGGGCTATGGTGGAAGAGATCCCCCTCTCAACTCGGCGCAACTCCGACAAAGGGAATCACGAAATCGAGAGAGAATTGGGAATTAATTGGATGATTTAAAAGGCCAGGGGTGCCCCTCTATATAAAGGCTCCCGGGAGGGAGCCAACTTGCTAACCAGGCAATGTGGGACTAAACCCCACATGCCTGGTTCGGCCAAGCAAGGCAGCCGGCCACCTGGTGGGCCCCTTTTGGCCCACCTAGGCCGGCCATGCCCCCCCCACCGAATTCCCTTAGGGATTTTTCCCCCCATGGGCCTTCTTTCCACCAAAAGGCCCATTTAGGAAAATCAGCCTTAATAAATTCGAAAATAAATATATAAAATCATATTTGGACATTAATTACACTAATTAATATCAAACATATTATATATAATTTATTCTAGCTCCGAAAACTATTTCGTCGCTGCCCGATCTCCATCGGACCTCTCCCGGGACGTTCCCGGTGATCTCTTTCCTTTCCGGTTGTCTTGTCGAAACCCCTTAAGTGTGTTACCCTAGCGGTTCGATATAATAACAGGTATGATCGAGACTCCTCTCTGATCAACGACTAACTCGTAGGCCTGGACCCCATGAATTAATCCCTGTGATATAACGAATGACTTTCATCTATCAAACCTGAACGTAAAGTCTTAAACCTTTTGCCACAGCGATACTTAGCGTGTCCGAGCGTCGTTCATAGATATCTCCATATCCAGCTGACCTCGTTGACGACAACGCTATCTTCTACTCGTCTATGATTTCATGTCTCCGTGACCTAGTCACATGCTTGCAAGCTCATTAGACATAATCTCACCGAGTGGGCCCTAGAGTATCTGTCCTGCTATGCGGACTGGCAAATCCCGCTCTTGACCCCTCGTCTCAACTACTCCTTTCCGATACCCAAAAGTATCACCGTTATTGTCATACTAATTAAGATACGACGTTTGGTGCAATCAAAGTATCTTCCAGGAATAGCAATAAGAGTTGGTCTCACGGTCAAAGGCGTAATGACTACGTCCTACAAATATGGGTATGTCCATCACATCGTTCTCCAACGATATGACTTCCATTGCCGACCGGCGCCATGCCCTATGATCGGGAAACCTCGATCATCGATCGCGCAACGAAACTAGTCTTAGTAGAGGCTACTAGGGACCTGGTTGTTTACGCATCACACCCGTATTAATGTTTCCGCTTAATACGGTTATAGCATGACACAAAAACGTATTATGAACAAACGAGATATGATAAAGAAACACTCTTTATTAATTGCCTCTAGGGCATATCTCCTTCAGTCTCCCACTTGCACTAGAGTACAAATTAATCTAGATTACAACTTGGTAAAAGCCGGACACCCATAGCATCTTGGTGTTTCACGTGCTTGTCAAGCGGAAGAGGCTTCGTCAGAGGATCTGCCACATTCAGATCCGTATGCACTTTGCAAATCTTCACATCGCCTCCTTGTACGTACTGTCGTATCACATGGAAGCGTCGGAGTATGTGTTTGGCGGTGGAGTGAGACCTTGGCTCCTTCGCGTTAGCAATGGCACCCGTATTGTCGCATAAGAGGACCACGGGGTCTTGCACGCTCGGGAACACTCCAAGTTCAATGATGAACTTCCTCAGCCACACAGCTTCATTCGCAGCTTCGCAAGCAGCAATGTACTCTGACTCCATTGTAGATTGTGCGACGATGGGTTGCTTCCCACTTCTCCAGCACACGGCGCCCCCATTCACCTTGAACACATAACCTGTCTGTGACTTAGAGTCATCGGGGTCTGAGCAGAAACTTGCATCCACGTAACCAGTTACGCCAAGTTCTTCATCGCAGCCACCATAGACAAGGAACATTTCCTTTGTCTTATTGAGATACTTAAGAATGCTCTTAACAGCAATCCAATGCGCCATTCCAGGATTACTCTGGAAACGGCTTGTCAAACTTAGAGCTAATGCCACATCAGGTCTAGTACTTAACATTGCATACATAATCGATCCTATGGCTGAAGCATAAGGATGTTTAGTCATATCGGCCTTATCCTGTTCCGTTACCGGACACTGTGCCTTTCGCAATGTTTTATTCTTGATAACCGGCAGAGAACCCTTCTTTGCCTTCTCCATACCGAAACGCTTCAGTATTTTATCAAGATAAGTACTCTGACTCAACGCTAATAGGCGTCTTGATCTATCACGATAGATTTTAATGCCTAAGACGTATGCAGCTTCTCCTAAGTCCTTCATGGAAAACATACTGTTTAAATAACCCTTCACGCTATTCAGAAGTTCCACATCATTCCCAATTAGCAATATGTCATCTACATATAGTGCTAAGAACACAACCGAGCTCCCACTCATTTTCTTGTAAATGCAGGTCTCTTCCAAATTTTGGACAAATCCAAAACCTTTGATCACCTCATCAAAGCGAAGATTCCAGCTCCGAGATGCTTGCTTCAATCCATAAATGGAGCGCTGAAGCTTGCATACCTTGCCAGCATTTTCTGGATCGACAAAACCTTCCGGTTGTACCATGTACAACTCTTCCTCAATGTTTCCATTTAGGAAGGCTGTTTTGACATCCATCTGCCATATTTCATAATCGTAATAGGCAGCAACTGCTAACAAAATCCGAATAGACTTCAGCATCGCTACCGGTGAAAAAGTTTCATCGTAGTCAATCCCATGAACTTGTCGGAAACCTTTTGCGACAAGCCGAGCTTTATAGACGGTCACATTACCATCAGCATCAGTCTTCTCGACGGCCTTGCGCCCTTCGGGAATATCCATCAAAGTCCACACTTTGTTATCATACATGGATCCTATTTCGGATTTCATGGCTTCTAGCCATTTCTCGGACTCTAGACTCGCCATTGCCTCCTTGTAGTTCGTAGGTTCGTCTTGTTCAATTAACATGACGGTGCAAACCATGTTGCCATACCATTCTGGTGCGATATGAGATCTACCAGACCTACGAGGTAGAACACTTTCCTCGACAGTTTCTCCCACTCCATCTGTGGAGGACGTTTCCGGAACAGCTTCCGTTGCGCCACTCGGAATCTCGAGTTCAGGATCAACGATCTCATCGAGGTCTACCTTCCTCCCACTTACTCCTTTCGCGAGAAACTCCTTCTCTAGAAAGGTACCGGTCTTCGCGACAAACGTTTTGCCCTCAGCTTGGTTGTAGAAGGTGTATCCTACGGTTTCCCGCGGATATCCTACAAAGACGACTTTCTCCGACTTCGGTTCGAGTTTGTCGGGCTGTAGTTTCTTAACATACGCCTCACAACCCCAAACCTTCAGAAACGATAACTTAGGCTTCTTGCCATACCATAATTCATACGGTGTCGTTTCAACGGATTTGGACGGAGCCCTATTTAAAATGAATGCGGCTGTTTCTAACGCATAACCCCAGAAGGATACGGGCAAATCGGTAAGAGACATCATAGATCGGACACTATCCAGTAGAGTACGATTACGTCGCTCGGACACGCCGTTACGTTGCGGTGTTCCAGCAGGCGTAAGTTGTGGTACGATGCCACAACTCTTCAGATGTGTGCCAAACTCAAAACTCAAATACTCGCCACCACGATCGGATCGGAGGTGCTTGATTTTCTTGTTAAGCTGATTTTCAACTTCACTTTGAAATTCTTTGAACTTTTCAAAAGTTTCAGACTTGTGTTTCATCAAATAGATATAACCGTATCTACTCAAGTCATCAGTGAAGGTGACGAAGTAACGATAACCATTGCGTGTCGATACGCTCATTGGTCCACACACATCTGTATGTATGATCCCCAATAAATCCGACGCCCGTTCAACGAAACCTTTGAACGGTGTCCTGGTCATTTTGCCCATAAGGCATGGTTCGCATGTATCGAGGGATCCAAAATCCAACGAGTCCAAAAGTCCATCGGAGTGGAGTTTCTTCATGCGCTTTATACCAATATGACCAAGACGGCAATGCCACATATACATGGCGGTATCATCACTACACTTAATCCGTTTGGCTTCTATGTTATGGATGTGAGTACTACGATCGAGATTCAACAAGAATAAACCATTATTCTCGGGAGCATCAACATAAAAGATATCATTCATATAAATAGCACAACTGCTTGATACTGATTTAAATGAATAACCGTCTTGTAACAGGCAAGACCCACTTATAATGTTTACACTCAACGATGGTACAAAATAACACTTATTTAAAACCAAAACTAATCCCGATGGTAGATGTAGAGGGAGCGTGCCGACAGCCACCACGTCGACTCTCGATCCGTTGCCGACGCGCATCGTCACCTCATCCTTAGCCAGCCGCCGTTAATTCCGTAACTCCTCCTGAGAGTTACATATATGAGCAACAGAACCAGTATCAAATACCCAAGTGTTGCTACGGGCGGATGTAAGGTACACATCTATAACATGTATATCAAATATACCTTGCTCTTTTTCGACTATCTTGCCAGCTTTCCTATCCTCCAGGTACTTGGGGCAGTTGCGCTTCCAGTGACCTTTTCCCTTGCAGTAGAAGCACTCCACGCCAGCTCTGGGACCAGATTTGTTAGTCTTGGGCTTGGCAACCAGTTTGCCCTCCCTCCTGGACTTCCAACTCTTCTTTCCCTTGCCACCGGATTTCTTAAAATCGACGGTCTTGTTGACCATCAACAGCGTGTGCTCCTTCTTGATCTCCACCTCAGCAGTCTTGAGCATCACGAACACTTCACCCAGGGACTTAGCCATACCCTGCATGTTGTAGTTCATGACGAAGCCTTTATAGCTAGGGGGCAACGATTGCAGCACCCTATCAATCGCCAGCTCATCGGGAATCTTGCATTCCAAAGCATTCAGGCGTTGAACGTAGCCAGACATCTTGACCACGTGATCGCTCACACTGCTATGCTCCTCCATCTTGGCCGAGAAGAAAAGCTCGGAAGCTTCATATCTCTCAGCCTTAGCCTGCGGCGCAAAGACAGCCTTGAGATCAGAAATTATCTCGAAGGCACTCATCTTCTCAAAGCGCTTCTGCAGGTCGGCTTCCATGGCGTAGAGCATGCCACTCTGGACAAAGGCGGAGTCCTCCGATTTGGTCTGGAAGACCTTCTTCTCATCCTCAGAGGCATCATCTGCGGGAGGGTCACCTATGGCAGCCTCAATGACGTAGGCCACCCTATGGGGAGTGAGGAGGATCCTCAGGTTGCGGAACCAGGCCATGAAGTTTGACCCATTGGTCTTAAGCTTTTCTTTCTCAAGGAACAGACCTAGGTTAAACGAGGGGCGAGACATCTACAATGGAATTTCCAACAACATAAGACTTTGTTCATAATAATTTTGAGTTATAGTATTTTTAGAAAATAACTATCCGAACTCCCACTCAAACGAACATCCCTCCTGGTCGTTTAAGCGATTACACGACCCCCATCCATTGCACCACCCCTCATCGTCAGAGCCGGCAGCACAACTTCAAGGGTAGACAATTGTCCATCACAACAACTCTGTGACTCATGCTCGACCTTTTGGCCTCCGTGTTCCGAGGCCATATCTGCATATGCTAGGCTCGCCACTATAACCTCCACGTAACGCTTGTGCAACATGGCTTACACCCACTGTATGCGAACGACGATATGTCTGACACCCGATCGTCACGGCCTGCCTCATAACGTAGAACTTTCTTGGTGGTGCTCGTTGGAGGAAGAACACTAGTGGTATTTTTGAAGGGATCATCTTATATATGACTACCGCCGTGTAACTAATATATACTAATATATATAATCACACAATATAAGATGCACACAAAACATCAAATGTAATGCAATGTGATATAGTCCATTGCGCCATGGTCTTCTTGGCGCCCGCAGTTCATAAACAATTTAATAAACCTACCTTGACCATATCACATAGCCCCTGCAAAATAAACTTAGACGCTTCTACTTTATCTTTTGCATATTTTACGTGGCTTGGGGCTGTCGTAAATAGAACCGCTTCATACCTACGAACCTTATGACCACAACAACGATCCAATAATTGCATGTTTAAGCATCCCTTTCGGGCCCTCCATTGAAAATGCAAGACCAACTAAAGAGAGAGAAACTGACACCCGCCAGCCACATATACGGTACAAGCCGTATGTCAGTAGTGGAACCAGTCTCGCGTAAGCGTACGCGTAAAGTCGGTCCGGGCCGCTTCATCAACTCGATGCCGCTGGAATCACAAGTGCACGCTAGAGGGTAGCAAATAACAGGAACGGTGCCCCCGTGTAGAACACGGGTTCTAACAGCGTACAGCTATATCTACGATAGATCGGCTCTGATACCACTGAAGGGGATCGTGTGCAGAAAACAAAAAAATTCCTAGCAACGATATCCTTAAAACATGCCAAGATCTATTCTATGCAGATATAGTAGTACGAACGGAGATCGGAATACATACCCTTGTAGACCGAAAGCGGGATTACGTTCCCGCACGAACGTTGACGATGAAGACCGACGAAGCCGACCTCAAGGTCGTGAAGAGGAAGAAGACCTCCCAGTACCGCTAGCGCAGCACCTCGCAGGGCGTTACACACGTACGGTGGAGACGACGGCCTCCGAAGCTCCAGTCCAGGACGAGCAGCGGAAGACTTGGACCGGAACACCAGCAGCGCGGCAGCGGGCTATGGTGGAAGAGATCCCCCTCTCAACTCGGCGCAACTCCGACAAAGGGAATCACGAAATCGAGAGAGAATTGGGAATTAATTGGATGATTTAAAAGGCCAGGGGTGCCCCTCTATATAAAGGCTCCCGGGAGGGAGCCAACTTGCTAACCAGGCAATGTGGGACTAAACCCCACATGCCTGGTTCGGCCAAGCAAGGCAGCCGGCCACCTGGTGGGCCCCTTTTGGCCCACCTAGGCCGGCCATGCCCCCCCCACCGAATTCCCTTAGGGATTTTTCCCCCCATGGGCCTTCTTTCCACCAAAAGGCCCATTTAGGAAAATCAGCCTTAATAAATTCGAAAATAAATATATAAAATCATATTTGGACATTAATTACACTAATTAATATCAAACATATTATATATAATTTTTTCTAGCTCCGAAAACTATTTCGTCGCTGCCCGATCTCCATCGGACCTCTCCCGGGACGTTCCCGGTGATCTCTTTCCTTTCCGGTTGTCTTGTCGAAACCCCTTAAGTGTGTTACCCTAGCGGTTCGATATAATAACAGGTATGATCGAGACTCCTCTCTGATCAACGACTAACTCGTAGGCCTGGACCCCATGAATTAATCCCTGTGATATAACGAATGACTTTCATCTATCAAACCTGAACGTAAAGTCTTAAACCTTTTGCCACAGCGATACTTAGCGTGTCCGAGCGTCGTTCATAGATATCTCCATATCCAGCTGACCTCGTTGACGACAACGCTATCTTCTACTCGTCTATGATTTCATGTCTCCGTGACCTAGTCACATGCTTGCAAGCTCATTAGACATAATCTCACCGAGTGGGCCCTAGAGTATCTGTCCTGCTATGCGGACTGGCAAATCCCGCTCTTGACCCCTCGTCTCAACTACTCCTTTCCGATACCCAAAAGTATCACCGTTATTGTCATACTAATTAAGATACGACGTTTGGTGCAATCAAAGTATCTTCCAGGAATAGCAATAAGAGTTGGTCTCACGGTCAAAGGCGTAATGACTACGTCCTACAAATATGGGTATGTCCATCACATCGTTCTCCAACGATATGACTTCCATTGCCGACCGGCGCCATGCCCTATGATCGGGAAACCTCGATCATCGATCGCGCAACGAAACTAGTCTTAGTAGAGGCTACTAGGGACCTGGTTGTTTACGCATCACACCCGTATTAATGTTTCCGCTTAATACGGTTATAGCATGACACAAAAACGTATTATGAACAAACGAGATATGATAAAGAAACACTCTTTATTAATTGCCTCTAGGGCATATCTCATTCACCAAGAACCTGGGCGACTGGAGCGCGCCTATGGCCGCGCCTCCTGTCAGTTCTGCGCCGCCGCTCGAGTTCGCCAGGATGGCCTCCGTTTCTTTGGGAAGCGACGATGGCGTCGAAGTCACCAGGTTAGTCATGCTGGTTCTTTTTGTGTCGAGTTTGCTTTCTGACTGGCGGGTTCTCTTGGTTGAACTTTTCTTGCATCTTTTGCCAGCCGTCATTCTGGTGGGACCGGTTCCCCTCCACACGAAGTGGAGCACACGTCCGCCCCTTCGGTCGAGCGGGCTGTGCAGGTGGCCGGGGAGCATGCGCGGGCTGGTGACTGCACGGCGCCACATGATGCTGCCGCGGCGACTTCGTCGGATGCTGATCTGGTGGACCATGTGAGTACTTCTCGACTAGTTCCTCCGCAGTTGCATCGGGTGCGCGAACAGCGCTCCCGATGGGAGTAGCCCCCGAAGGTGTGGGCGACTAGGATAGTCGGGCACAACTTTAAATGTGCTTGTTTGTTTGCAGCCATACTACCGCCAGCAGCTTGAGGGAGCCGCTGCCTTCGTTCGCCTGGAGAGGGAGAGGGATCAGCTGCGTATCTCCCTGGACCAGGTCACGAGGCGAGCCGCGGAGTTGGAGCAGAAGCTTCAGGCTCAGGCGGAGCTGGAGAAGGCTTTGTATGAGTCGCAAGAGCGCGAGCGTGCTCGGGACAACCGGGAGAAGACCCAGGTCGACCGTCTGCTCGCACTCGCCAATGTCCTCGGACGTAAGTTTTTCGGCTTGACGCTTACTTGTATAGTTGTTGAATTTGAATTGGGTTGACTCCTTTCCCTTGTTCAGAGAGATGCGGAGGCGCTCCCCCGGAAGGCACGTCTAGCGACGATGTCGACCTGGCGAACGCTGTCGGGTTCCTCGACCGCGTCTGCGCGTATGCTTCGACCGCGCTGCAGCAGTCGACGATGGCGCTGCAGAAGTCGACTGGGGCGCTGGCGACTGTGCACCGGAGCATCTTCCCCAGCAGGTCGCCACCAGCTGCCGTGGACGCACTCGCGGCGCCTTTCGAAGACGACGCGACCACCATCGCGGACTTCACCCGGGCGCAGACGGTACGCGGCTCCGAGCTCACTTTCCAGCTTCTTCTTGGTCATCAAGTTGCTGGCGACTTTGAGAAGGTTGTCAGCGACTTCCCTCGAAAGCCTGACGGCAAGACCGCGTCCCTTAGCGGGGTGAAGGCGCAGGCGAGTCAGCTGGCCGCGAAGCTTGTCGCAACCTTCGAGAGGAGGATTGCCAAGGTAGCCGAAGCGGCTGCTGCTAGGAAGAGTCGCTCCCAGTCGGAGTCTGTAGTGTAGTAGTCTTGTAGTCTGCTTTTGAGTCTGCAGTCTGTAATGAATTTGTATTTTGCGGGTCTTCTGGCCTTGAATCATATTAACGCTGAAATGTGAATGCTTTCCTTCGGCTTTGGCTTGAATGAGAAGCGATCCTTATCTGTTTTGACACTGTCGATTCCTGGCAGCCTGAAACGGGCGAGGACACTCCAGTTGCTGCAGCGACCGGCGCGGGTGATGAGGAAGGCACTCCTTTGGCTGAGCCTGCTGTTCGCCCTCGTCAAGCGACTTCGGCTCCCGCACGAAGTGCGAACGACCAACGGTTGATCACCTATATGAAGAACAAGGTGGTTGAGCTCGAGGCGAAGCTGAAGCGTGCTGAGTTGGAACTGGAGCGTTCTAGGTCGCGTCCTGTTGCAGAGTTCTCTCAGCGTGAGGAATTCCTGCTTGGCGAAATCGACTTGATCAGTCGACAACTGCAAGGTTGGTCTTCTTAGCGCTGAGCTTTGGCTTCCTCTTCCTTGCGATGTGCTGATTGTAGTGTCTTGATGCAGACGTGAACCCTGACTGGCAAGCTGAGCAGACTCGGGTGAACGAGCGGGTCGCCAGAGAAGCCGCGGGTAACACGTTCGAGGCGCGCCATTTTTGGTCGAATGGGTCTAAGGGGCGGATCCTTGCGTGTATGCTGGACCGCACCTGGCGGGCTGCTCTTCTCCTGGAGGGGTGCAGGAAGACTCTCTGGCAGATCCACCGGGTGTTCTTTCCACACAATGGGCAGCCCAACGAGCTGGCCACGTTGTTGGAGAGGTTCCGCGAAGGTGGTGCGCTGAAGGAGATTGTCAATGCCCAACTCGTTGCCGGGGCGAACGTGGCGCTGGCGTACGTCCGACTGCATCGGCCGAACCTTCCTCTGACAAGGTTGCTAGGTGGCTTGCCTGAAGAAGACGATTACGCCGAGACTCTGTCTCCTGCTCGTCAGATGATTCAGCAGGTCCAGAGGCTGAGTGAGCGTCTTGTAGGGCCACTCGATGCCCCAAAGGATGAGCCTGCAGAGTAGGAGTAACAGACTTCCGTTGTACAGCATTAGTTCGAAAAGGCAGATTTGCCAAGTGTAAATATCAATGTATGTAAACTGAGATGGGCGCAGCCCCCGAGTGCGTCGAGTAGCAGACTAGGATTAACTTTACACCTGTATGGCGCAGCCCCCGAGTGCGTCGGGTGGCGACCTAGGTTTTCGAATGATACCTGTATGGCGTAGCCCCCGAGTGCGTCGGGTGACGGCCTAGGGTTTTTGACATGGACCTGTATGGCGCAGCCCCCGAGTGCTTCGAGTGGCGTCCTAGGCTGTTCAAGTGATACCTATATGGCGCAGCCTCCAAGTGTTTCGGCTGGCGGCCTAGGATTTGGACTTGACCTGTATGGCGCGGCCCCGAGTGGTTCGAGTGGCGGCCTAGGATTTTGATTTGACCTGTATGGCGCAGCCCCCGAGTGGTTCGGGTGGCGGCCTAGGCTTTTCAAGTGGTACCTGTATGGCGCAGCCCCCGAGTGGTTCGAGTGACGGCCTAGGATTTTGGACTTGACCTGTATGGCGCAGCCCCCGAGTGGTTCGAGTGGCAGCCTAGGGTTTTGATTTGACCTGTATGGCGCAGCCCCCGAGTGGTTTGGGTGGCGACCTAGGCTTTTCAAGTGGCACCTGTATGGCGCAGCCCCCGAGTGGTTCGAGTGGCGGCCTAGGTTTGAAGTTGCTTTTTTGACTGAAAAAAGTAAAGGGGAGAGCTTGTTCTGCAAATCACTGTATTGATTTTTTGCGAGCAGGCCACCTCATTAAAACCCTTCCAGTCCCCTTAGGTACCCCGGTAAGGGAAAGAGTGCGTCTGAAACCTGCCGCTTTGACATGCTGATTTTGGTACAACGTGGGAGTCAGCTAGGCGTAGAAACGACGAAGCTGCGCGACGCTCCATGGGTTGCTGCAGACTGCTCCTGTCTTCGAGTCCTTCAGGCGGTAAGCTCCGCCGCCGATTGCTTCTGTCACAATGTACGGGCCCTCCCATGGGGAGGCGAGCTTGTGCACCTTCTTCTGTTTGAGGCGAAGGACCAGGTCGCCTGCGACGAATGCTCTTGGCCGCAGCCTCCGTCCGTGGTAGTTGCGCAGGTCTTGCTGGTAGACGGCTGTCCGTGCAAGGGCGATGTCGCGGGCTTCGTCCAGGACGTCCATGTCGTCTTCGAGTGCTTCTTCTGCGTCGGACTCGTCGTAGGCCACCACCCGTGGTGCGTCGAACTTGATGTCGCAGGGCATGACCGCCTCTGCGCCATACACCATGAAGAACGGTGTGTATTGGGTGGATCTGTTTGGCGTGGTTCGCAGGCTCCAAAGTACTGACGGCAGTTCTTCGACCCAGGCGCCCGCGGCGCGTCTCAGCGGCACTCGCAGGCGCTTCTTGATGCCGTTGCAGACTAGGCCGTTGGCCTTTTCGACTTGCCCGTTGGACTGCGGGTGCGAGACAGATGCATAGCTGAGTTTGATGCCTTGTTCGGAGCAGAAGTCTTTGAATTCTTCAGCTGTGAAGTTCGAGCCGTTGTCGGTGATGATGCCGTTTGGTACCCCGAACCTGAAGATGATGGACCTGATGAAGTTAACTGCTGATGATGCAGTCGAACTTGTGATAGGCACGGCTTCGATCCACTTGGTGAATTTGTCGACTGCTACCAGGAGATGGGTATGTCCCCCTGGTGAAGACTTCTTGAGCGGGCCTACCATGTCGAGTCCCCATTGAGCGAAGGGCCAGGCTAGTGGTATGGTTTTCAATGCGGATGCCGGCGCATGTGGCTTGTTGGCGAACTCCTGGCAGCCGAGGCACTTCCTTACTAGGTCTTCGGCGTCTTGCATAGCTGTGGGCCAGTAAAATCCGGCTCGCAGTGCTTTGGCCACCAAGGCACGACTGCTGGCGTGATGCCCGCAGATGCCAGCATGAATGTCGAGTAGGATGGCTTGACCGTCGACTGGATCTACGCACCTTTGTAGAACTCCTGAGATACTTCTCTTGTAGAGCTCGCCTTTGATGATGGTGAAACCCTTGGAGCGCCGAATGATGCGCTTGGCTTCGACTTGGTCAGCTGGCAGCCTTTGGTGCAGCATGTAAGCTAGATATGGTCCTGTCCATGTGGCTTCGACCAGCATTACCTCCATGGGCTCCTTCTCCTTGCTTGGCGGGTCAGCGGTGCTCGTTGAAGGTTCGGAGGGACCTGATTTGGGTCGAAGCTTGATGGACCGCTGTGTAATGCGCTCGAGAAAAACGCCGGGTGGCACTGGCACCTTGTCTGACCCCATGTTGGCGAGGACGTCGGCTTCTTCGTTGCTTTCGCGGCCAATGTGCCGCAACTCGCAGCCGTCGAAGGTGCCCTCCAGCTGGTTGTAGAGGTCTCTATAGGCGATCATGTTGTCAGCGATGGCGTCGCAAGCCTTCATAGTCTGCTGTACGACGAGGTAGGAGTCGCCGTAAATCATGAGGTGAGTGGCGCCGCAGTTTTTGGCCATCCGCATGCCATGGATTAGGGCCTCGTACTCTGCCTCGTTGTTAGAGGGTGTTGGGAAATCCATCTGCAGAACGTACTTCAACTTGTCGCCTTTGGGGGAGATGAGGATGACTCCTGCCCCAGCTGTTCTGTACTTCTTGGAGCCGTCGAAGTACATTGTCCATGCATTGGACAAGTCGGGAACGTCTGGCAGCTGAGCTTCTATCCACTCGGTGGTGAATTCTGGTAGGACTTGGGCTTTGATTGACTTCGGGTGAGCGTACTTCAGCCCCCAGGGCCCTAGCTCGACAACCCACTTGGCGACTCGCCCTGTTGCACGTTGGTTTGTGAGGATGTCAGAGAGCCCGGAGGAGCTTACCACCGTGATCGGGTGCTCGGAGAAGTAATGGACGACTTTTCTTGAGGTCATGAAGACCCCGTAGGCCAGTTTCTGGTAGTTCGGGTAGTTTTGCTTCGACAAGGTAAGAACCTCGCTGAGGTAGTAGACTGGTCTCTGGACAGGATGGCTGTGCCCTTCTTCTTCTCGTTCTACCACAAGTACCGTGCTCACCACCCTGTTGGTGGCTGAGACGTAAAGGTAGAGCGGCTCGTTCGCCAGCGGCGCCACCAGCACTGGGGAAGTCGTCAAGGTCTTTTTGAGGTGGTCGAATGCGTCCTGCGCTTCCTCTGTCCACTCGAACTTGTCCGTCTTCTTCATCAGTTGGTAGAAAGGCAGAGCCTTCTCACCCAACTTACTAATGAACCGGCTGAGAGCTGCGACTCGGCCGGCTAGGCGTTGCACCTCGCGGAGCTTGGTCGGTGCATGCATTGTGAGTATGTTTTGCACCTTCTCGGGGTTTGCTTCAATTCCTCTCGCGGAGACGAGGTACCCTAACAGTTCTCCGGCTGGCACGCCGAAGACACATTTTTCCGGGTTCAGCTTGATCTGGTACTCGTCGAGTGCGGCGAAGACCTTGCGGAGGTCTGCCACGAGGGTATCTTCCTTGCGGGTGGTGACGACGATGTCATCTACGTAGACTTGAACAATCTGTCCGATGAGTCCTTTGAGGCATGCTTGCATTGTACGCTGGTATGTGGCGCCGGCGTTTTTCAACCCGAAGGGCATGGTCTGGTAACAGAAGACGCCGTCGGGTGTGATGAATGCGGTCTTTTCTTCGTCGTCGACGTTCAGTCTGATTTGCTGGTAACCTGAGTAGGCGTCCAAGAAAGACAGGCGCTCGCAGCCTGCTGTCGAGTCGATGATCTGGTCTATCCGCGGGAGCGGGAAGTGGTCCTTAGGGCAGCATTTGTTGACGGCGGTGAAGTCGACGCACATGCGTAGTTTCTTCGTCTTCTTCTTTTCCACCAGGACGGGGTTGGAGACCCAGTCTGAGTCCTTGATCTCTCGGATGAACTTGGCGTGCAGTAGTCGGTCGATTTCCTGACTGATCGCGTCCCGCTTGGGTCCGGAAAAATGTCGCATGGCTTGTTTGACGGGTCTTGCGTCCTTGTAGACTTTTAAGGAGTGCTCGGCGAGATTCCTGGGTATCCCTGGCATGTCAGAGGGTTGCCATGCAAAGATTTTCCAGTTCTCCCGTAGAAACTCGACGAGCGCGATTTCCTATGCGGGAGTTAGACTCGACGATACTTTGACCGTCTTGCTGGCGTCAGTCGGATGGACTTGATGGGTTGATGTGTCGTCATTCGTGTTGAAGGCGGCGTCCTTGGCTGGCTTCTTGCGGGCCGGGAAGATGGTCCTGTCGTTATCGACTGCCATCGCCTCGAAGTGCTCTGTGACCCCGAAGAACTCGGAGATTCTGCTGAACTCGCGGTCACAGCTGTTGGAGCGGTCGAAGTCACCATGCACTGTGATTACCCCTTTGGGTCCAGGCAGCTTGAGCATCAGGTAGGCGTAATGAGGTACTGCCATGAACCTGGCGAAGGTTGGGCGCCCAAGTATTGCATGGTACTGCGACTTCCAATCGACGACCTCGAAGTCGATCGACTCCCTCCTGAAGTGCTCGGGTGTTCTGAGGATAACATCGAGTGTGATTGTTCCCATGGGCGTGATTGCTTGCCCTGGTACTATGCCGTGGAAGGTAGTCTCGGACTCCGGCAACTTCTCTGTCGACCTGCTCATCCTTCTGAGGGTGTCAGCGAAGATGATGTTAATACCGCTGCCTCCATCCATGAACACCTTCTTCAGATTGTAATCTCCGATTAGGGCTTCGACTACCAGGGCAGCGTGCCCGGGCCGAGGTACTGCCGGCGGGTGGTCTGCCCTGGAGAACGTGATCGGTGTTTCCGACCCCTTCAGGTAGTCTGGTACTGCGCGTGGGCAGGTGGTGGCTTGGAGGACTTGGCGGGTGATGAGCTTCTGGACCCTGTTTGAGGGGCGGCCCTTCTGTATCATGTTGAGCTGTCCGCGTGCGGCTGGGTACGCGTCGTGTGCCGCCGGCTGGGCTTCGTGCTGCGGCTGCTGCTGCTGCTGTTGGGGAAAGGCTCCCGCCGCATGTCCTGGGGTAGCGTTTGCGAGTGCGGGTGCTGCCTGGATGGTGAGCTGTGCGGCTGGTAGCAGTGCGGGTGTAGGGGTGATGATGTGCTGCATGGCCTCATAGATCTTGCGCGCTTTGCGACAATCCTTCAACAAGTGGTTGGCGCCCCATTTGCCCGTTTCCGGGTTGCGGAACATGTGATGCTTGCAAGGTTGCGCCAGCTCCTCGGCTGGGGTCAATGCGCGTCTCCACTCGCGTTTGGGACCCCCGTCGCTGCGGTTGATGTTGCTGCTGCTTCGGTTGTATTGCCCTTGGTCGAACTGGCGACCTTGGTTGCCGCTGCGGCTGTATTGATGACCTTGATCGTATTGGCGATTGCTGTCACGTGTCTCATCACGGGGGGTTTGGTATCCCGCCGCTACTAGCTCGATCGAGTCGAGGTTGGTGAAACGTGGTTTCTTCTTTTGACGTCCTTCTCGCCAGCTACTTGGTCCGGCGTCGTTCTTCGGGGAGGTGTCGCGGACGTAGTCCTCTCCTTCTGCCCACTGGTTGGCCACCTTCATGAGCTCGATCATGGTCTTCGGCTGGAGCCTACCGAATTCTTCGCGGAGGTCGCGGCGGGAGACGCCGTGCATGAAGGCGTCCATCACCCGATCTTCTGAGCAGGCTTCCATAGTGTTGCGGAGGAGTGTCCATCTTTGGATGTATGATCAGAGCGACTCGTCTCGCCCCTGCTTGCAGGCCTGTAGCTCGATGTAGGTTGTTGGCCTCGCGTATGTCCCAAGGAAACTTTTGATGAAGGTATCCTGGAATTCCTCCCAGGTACGGAAAGAGTCCTTAGGATGGCTAGTGAGCCACCCGCGTGCTGAATCCGTGAGCATGAGCTGGATGTACTGCATCGCCGTGGTTGAAGTTCCGCCTTGACAGGTGCAGGCGATGAGATAGTCTTCGAGCCAAAGGCGCGGGTCTTGTTTCCCGTCGTACTTGGGTGTCCCAGCTGCGAGCTTGAAGCCCTTGGGCATGCGAGTGTCGCGGATGTTGAAGCTGAAGCATGCGGCGCCACACGGTTCAAAGTCGCGGTCGGCTTGATCGTCCAGGTTCGTCGCGCTGGTCGTACGCTGGGTGCGGTTGCGGTCCACCGTCCTTTGCGCGATGACGTTGCGGAGGTCTTCGCCTGGTTGTGGCTGTCGTAGTTGCCTGGCCGCTGGGCCAGCGGGTGTTGCAGGCTCGTGGGCGCGGCGGCCTCGCTCCTCTCGTGCCTGGTCGTTTGGCGCCTTGCCCGCCAAGGCATCCTCGATTGCCCTCATGGACATGATTTGTTGCTTGTGGAGGAGGGCGCGCGCGTCACCCTCCGGTGGCTGCGTGAGTCGCAGGTAAGTTTCGACTGCCATGAGCGCAGCGTCGGCTGTCTTGGGAACGGGTATCCCGTTCTCGTCCTCAGTTACGAAGGATGAGTCAAGGTTACGGGTGACCCTGGCTCGGTCGGCTTCAGTCATAAGGGGCACGCGAGCCCTACGGCGTCGCGCTCCTTGGTTGACTTCCGTGGAGGAGGTAAACGAGTAGGCGGCCCTCCTGGCGCTTGACACGTCAGCCTCCCTCCTGCGTCGAAGGAGTTCAGCTTTTTCCGCGCGAAGTCGTTCGCCTTCCTTGCGTAGCAAGTACTGGACTGCCAGCTGATCCTCCCGGGGTGCGTCCGGTGGGGGAAAGGTGCCGTCGTCGACATGCTTCATGGCCCTGATTGCCATGTCGCGCGTGATGGTGAGTTTCGTCACCTTGTCGGGCATGGTCACCTCGAGCGGGTACGCAGGTTCGTCGTCGTTCCCGGGCGGCACCGGGCCAGCCATGAAGACTTGCGCGGGGTAGACTTGGGTCGGGGTGTGGACGCTGCCGCTGCTGCTTCCGTCGTCCGAGTCTGGCTCGGGGTCGAAAATCGCTGCAACGTGGTGGGTACCGCGGTCGCCGCCGCGTCTTCCTTTCTGAAATTCCGCGATCTTTGCCGCGGGCATGGAGAGCGACTTCGCAGTCCTCGGCGCGAGTGCGATTGGCTTGGGGAAGACTTGGCGGGTCGATGAAGATGCGTGCAGCGCGGGTGATGGTGGCGCGACCTTGGCCGCTCGCGAGGGTGCGGCCGACGCAGTCGAAGTTGATGCAGATCTTGGTTTTGTCGGCAGCGCGATCGAGATGGTCGGAGTAGACTCGATCTGCGTGACGGCCGCTGAGGCGGTTGACGTGGCCGATGCAGACGCGGGTTCTGCAGTCGAAGATGCGATCTCCGCAGTCGCGGTGGGTGCGATCTCCACGGCAGATGACGGCGCGGACGGCACGGTGGTAGCAGATGCGGGTGTCGCCGCCGCGCGTGGCGCGATCGCCATGGACCTGAATACACCACGACTGTCTACAAGGTAGTGTATGGTACCGAAGGTGAGGCACATACCTACGTGCAGATCGGCGTACACCGAACGGTGGGCCGGCGGGTGGAAGGTGTACTCGAAGGAGCCGAAGCAGATTGGCTCCTGGGTGACGCAGACGTCGGTCTTCTTCGTTGATGGAGCCGGTGCGACCATGGTTCCAACGCTCGTTCTTTCCCACAGACGGCGCCAATTGACGAGGGTGTAACTCGGCAAATCCCAGGGTTGTGCACCCCGGGTTGATTGAGGGGGAGAGAGATGAGCGTTGGTGATCACGACGGCTGACAAGCAAGGCGTTTTACCCAGGTTCAGGCTCCCGGAGGATAATACCCTACTTCCTGCTTGTCTGGTATTGATGGCGAGTGGATTACAATGGCGAGATGGCGATCTCGCTAGGGTTTGGTGGTGGCGGCTATGCGCGTATCGATCTGTCCGTCCCCTTTGACGAGCAACCCTCCTAGCCTTTATATAATAGGCTAGGTCTCGGGTGAACGGTGCCGATGGTGTTTACAGATATGGCAAGTCGCATGACCTAACTGACTATTCTCGGGCCATACGCTATCTCTACTGGGCCTTCCTCGGGCCTTTGCAGTCTTGGCGTGACCCAGGTATCCTCACCGTGGGATAGTCGGAGGGTAGCCCCACGTCAATAAAAGAGAGAGTGCATTTGTGAAACCATGATCCCCGGTCCATTTTTAATCATAAGAAACACCTTTCCAACACTTTTATTGCACTTTACATTTTCTGTTATTTAAAAATCCGAAAATACAAAAATACTTTTATATCTTGCAAACACCATACAAAACACAAGAACATCATCTCATATCATTTATACCATTCTTGCACTTTTATTTACTACCATTGCATATTCATTTCAGTTTTGCATTTGTTATTTCTATATTTTTTACTTACACCTTATGCTTGACAACCACTTGGTGAGGTTGAGGGCACAAAACAATCTACTTTGTTTTGTAGGTTACATAAAGAAGGATAAGTAGACAACAGCTTTTGGTTCATTTCCCCGATAGTTCGATATTAAACACTCGAGTCACCCTCGTGGGGAAAATTAGTCTTTTCCCTTACTATACACTTTGCACTTGGAGTCTCAACCTAACCCATATTCTTTTGACGCGGGTGTTGATACAGAGATATCAGGACTATCTTCTGGCACCATCATCATCGTCAAGGGCCATCAACCCATTATCTCATTCTCCGTGTTGAGTCAAAACCCACCTAAAAGTTCATTTAATTTCATTAGGATGTGGGTCCCGAGCAAGAATAAGAAGAGAAAATAATTTGCAACCTCGGACTCGAAAATAAAGGTGAATAGCAAACTAAAAAGCTCAAACTGTTTTGCCACACATTCCAAACTCGCTTAACAAAACCTCCAAATTTATATTTCATCCAAATCCAAACAAAATGCTTGACTTCTTCAGAATGATTTTTAAATTACCTTGTTTTCAGAATTTTTTGGTTGCATGCTGCTAGAAGTAGAAATTTTATATATCAAAATTCTATACCTTGTCTTTTTTTCGGTACTAAGTCTAGCTTGTATAAGGGTGTAGAAATTGGAAACAACAAATTGTGGTCACAAACATTATATGACTATAGAGGAAAATGGTCGCATGTAAGTATTTCAGTTTAGACATTATACAATGCACATGATCTTGGGCTCACCTTGTCGGAGAAACAATGTTGCACTCTGCACGTGGTGCCAAAACCTTTTCTTATTACGTTTTTGCTATTTAAAACACTACGTTTACTTCCTTTGTGGTTTATTTTCTCAATACCTATCCTTGATATCATTTTCCCGTCACTGATTTGGCTCTCATTATGGCATAGCTCCGGTGCCTTGTATGTATCATTTCGACTTTGAAATGATCGCACTCATCAACAAGAGAGAAAAACTATAACTACATTTACAACACTCAAGTGTTATACATATTCACATTTCAGCATGATTTGTCATGTTCTTCTAATTGCTAACTATCCCTTGAACGTGTTTGTGTAATTGTCAAACTATTCTACCGAATGGACACTTGTATCATTAAAGGACAACTAAGCATAGGACCTTGAAGGTACCCAGCAGGCTAACATACCCAACTTCGTGAGAATCACAACACTTGTAATTCAATCAACACTGCATTCAAGCTTGTAGTGCACCTTTGGTAGCTACTCCCTCAGTTTTTAAATATAAGATGTTTTAGGTGTTCCATATATTGTCTAGATGCGTACTAAAATGGATGAATATATATATACTAAAACATGTCTAGATACATTTGTATACATGTGGATGTGGACAAATGTTAAAACATCTTATATTAAAAAATATAGGGAATAACTATATTAAAATGCAGCCAGTTTAGTGTGAATCTTGTGTGGCGGATAGGTTGTTGTTGCTACTATCACGAATGGGAGCACTTGTCGCTCCCGTCTTCTGATCCATAGAAGTGGGGGCCTATGAGTGCTAGATTGTTCTTTTACGCTAATGTCACGATGCCCATTGTTGCTGAATCCTGATGCTTCCTACTCCTATGTACATTGTATACACCGTGTGGTATATGCGATATGTAGCTACACCTACTCGTTGTTTCTTCCCCGGTAAACATTTTAGATGATTTGCTTGTGAGTAAGGATACTGCCTACGAGTCGGTTTTTCTCATCTTAAATAGGAAGAGTAACGTGTCATACCATGTGGTGCAATAATGCACAACTATAAATGTGTCAGCATGTTATGAGCAAAATAAATTTTACTGTGAAAAGTAATTGAAAAACATTACCACCACCCTTAGTGCGAGGTGTTACTAGTCTATACCAATTACACTTGTAATGAGCAACATATTTGTGCAACTATGAATAATGTCTAGCAGTTACAATGTTTCATGACACTCTTGAATATTTTTCTGACCCAAACCATAGCTTTATCTTACGGGCATAGTATAACTAGATAGACAAATTTTAACATTAACATAATAGTAGCATAGTTGGTTGAATTTTATACATGGTAGTATTTTGTACTTTTGATTTAAATACCACACCTTCCAAGCATTTTATTTCATTTTCTCTACTTTCTTGCTTCGTTTCCTTGTTTATTGTATCTATATATTTTTCACTAGCCATGGTTCCATTTTTGTTTAGGGGAAAGCCATCAGGCATATATTAAACAGCCAGCAGGGTTACATCATTGAGTACAACATGAAGAATAAACTCGGGTGGTTCACCATCCCAGCTATAACTAGTATTTGTATCATACACATGCCTACCTAGAAAATGTGCTACCTTGTTACAATCTCTTGGGCCATGCTCAAAGGAGCTGATTCTGCTAGGATGGCTGAATAAGGGTTCCACACCTCAATTTCTGCATTACACGGGTTCCATTTGATTGACCCTGGACCGGCTGTGAACTCCCGTGTGCTAAACCAAAATGAACCTCTTCCATTCATCAGCGATGGGAGCGAGGTTAGTTTGTAGAGAAGATGGGTGGATTGCGCCCTTTTGTGACCATTCGTAGGACCTAGAGAGATAAGTGGATCAAATTTTCAAAACAACTTGTTAGAGTTTTCTTTCAGGTAATGGAAAAAACTCTTAGACTATCTTGAAAAACATTTCTCACCATTTATGCCCGTCTTCAAGCTAAGTGTGGCCGAGACCTCCCGCCGTTCAGGCACGTGGTACGCCGCATTTCAGCGCCCGGCCTAGTCCCCCTGCCATGCCTGGCTTCGGCTCCCTTTGATCTGGAGGTCACTCTGGTGACACCAAAACTTCTCTCCATCGACCTCTGATTCTTTCTCTCCGTCACCAACGAACGAGTGGAGGTGTGGAGTAGTTAGAGCCTGTTACCAGGTCATGCCCAACACGGCCCAAAAGACCAAGTTTTTCTTTTTTTGGGAATCCAAGTTTTTTTTGCCTACGGTACTAATTTATTTTCCCTATTTTTTTAAAAAAATTCTTCCCTAATCCATGCATACGTACTAGTGTACTACCAGTACCCATCACAGCTTAGGTATAATAAAAAGCTTTTGGTCGCAAGCAAAATTAGGATGGGAGCCTGATCTCATCCTACCGAGAGCTTTGCCACTAACTGAGGTCCCGGTCACGAATCCTCGTGCTATTACATCCACAAATGACGTCCCAACTTTATATAAACTTACATGCATAGACATGTTTTAGTGTCTAGATACATATAAATTTGTACAAAGTTGAGATATCGTTTTATGGACAGAGGGAGTAGTAATTTGTGAAGATGGGTGGCATATGCGACATATGCATATACAACTTTTTCTACCCCTTGCTTCTCTCCGGTATGGTGAACACCTTTTTTTTGTTTATGAATATGAAGGTCTCTTCTCTTCCTTAGTAGGAAGAGTAGCGTTGACACAATGTGGTGCAACAGCCATACTATTGATGCTTCCTTTACCTTTTTAATGCCTTATCGAGTACATGTGCATTCGTGTCGTACTAGAGTGAGCACCCTCCTTATTCATGCCGTACATAATGGACGTTGTGAGCACATCAATTCAACATGTTGTGGGCACGGCAAATGTTCGTACAATTTCGACTTGTATTCATCTAGGGCATCGGGTACATGTGTATGCAACATACTCACTCTATCCCATCTTAGGGTGTGTATTAGTTTTTGTAAAATTCAAAGTTTATAAAATTTGACCTACCATGCAGAAAAATTATCCAGATTCCTAACCAAATGCATATAATATGAAAACATATTTTATGATGGTTCTAATAACATTGAGATAATATACTCCCTCCGTCCCAAAATAACTGTCTCAAGATTATAAAAAAAGTTGATGTATTTAGACACAAAACATGTCTAGATACATCCACTTTTAGCTAAAATTAAGACAATTATTTTAGGACGGAGGGAGTAATAGATATTGACAGTTTTTTCCACATTGTTGGTCAAATTTTATAAAGTTCGACTTTGACCGAAACTAATATGGGTCCTAATTTGAGATGCATGGAGTAGGTGATACGTACAATCGTACATGTCCACAGATAAAGGAGCATTAAAATATGCTTGAGCATTAACTTCCATATGCTTATGTGCATAGAGAAATGATTTGAAATTTTAGAAATTTTTCAAGGGCGGTCAAAATATTTATATTACAAATGGTAATCTTAACTTTTAAATAATAAAATAGGATATAAATTGTAAGTTATCCCAATAATTGTTAGCAAAAAAATGAACCTAGTATCTCATTCTCCATGCTGAGAGGTCAAAACCCACCTCAAGGTCCATTTAATTTTACTTATACACTTGCATGTGGGCCCTGACCCAGAAATTCTCATGAAATGATTTTACAAGCTCGGAGTCAAATTACAAGCTGAATAGCAAATTGAAAATCTTGAAATGTGTTGCCACACTCTCTTATCGAGACTTTTAAATTCATATTTTTTTCAAATCCAAACAAAATGTTTGACTTCTCCGGAATGATTTTTAAATTACCTCGATTTCAAAAAAATTGGTTACATGTTGCTGGAAGTATAAATTTTATGTATCAACATTCTAAACCTTGTCTATGGGTGTAAAAACTAGAAACATGCCACAAACATGATATGCATGTACTAGAAGAGACTGGTCGCATTTGAGTCCTTTCCACATTTTGCTTCCTAGGTATTTCAGTTTGGACATTATGCAGTGCACACGATCTTAGGCTTGTCTTGTTGGGGAAACAACGTTGCATCCTGCATATGGCGCCAAAAGCTTTTATTTATTGTTCTTTTTTGTTATTTAGAACACTACATTTATTTCCTTTATGGTTTTATTTTTTCAATGCCAATCCTCGTATCATTTTGTTGGTCGTTATGTTATAACTATGTTGCCTTGTGTGTATCATTACAGTTTTGAAATGATCTATATATATACTCGGCACCAGGACAGAAAAATCTAATGTTTGTAGTTACATTTACAACAGACGCTGATACATATTCACATTTCTACGTGATTTATCATGATCCTATAATTGTCAATTATCTGCTGAGTACACTGGTATAATTGCCAAACCACCCTGCTGAACGGGATCTTGTCATCTTAGAAGTACCATCACTTCCAGCTACCCAATAGGCCACCCCACCCAAGTCTACGAGAGAATCACTGCACTAGCTTGGAACTAAATCGTCATAATCCTAAAGCTTCTTGCGCTACAGCTTGGGTACTTTCTATGGAAAAGGACACCGACTTTAGGCTGACTTCTTTTGGGCTTTTCAACCGGCTTCGAGGTTGTGGGCAGCAGAAGGTCAAAAGAAGTGTCTAGCTGGTGAATTGCTTATTTCTACCGTTAAGCTACTCTGTTGTACGTTAGCAGAAACTGGCCTATAGCAGTTTCTGGGCGGCTTCCCGCAAAGGGGCGAAGCGGTATGCGGGCTTACCCCTTTTCTTCTCTCTATTTACATGAAACTGCCACCGTGTGCGAAACGAACCGATCAGTCAACCCCGTCTCGCGAATGCGACACCCTGAGATGGGATCGAGCTAGGTTCCTCCCGCCGCCTGCCTCCACCCCATCTCCTTTCGCCCAGCTCCTCCAACCGTCGCCAAGCAGCTCACCCGGCCGCCGCCGACAACATCCTCCGACGATGTCGACCTCCGCATCCTAGCCGCAATTTTTTTGAAGAACGGTGCTCAGTCAGTTGATCTTTTATATAAGCAAATGTCTGACATTAATGATAATGCAATTTGATATGCCCACTGTGTAAGAATAATCGATATGCTCAAAGCGGGGGTGTTACAGATATTTACAACTCAATATAGCAAATAAGCTAGAATTTCACAAGCCCAAAAGAAGTCTCCAAGACAGTTTTTAGGAGCTTCTCCACACCACAGGTTTTCCCCACCGGAATCCATAAGCAGGCTTATGCATAAGCATAAGCCCAAAAGAAGTCGGCCTTAGCGGGGAACCTGGGTGGCGCATATGCAGGTGTTGCTACTCGTGTGGGAAATGGGAGCACATGTGACTCCCGTGCTCTGAAAGTGAGGACTTGTAAACTCTGCAGTATGGAGCCAGATTTTTTCCTTCACACGATAGAGATGAAGCCCAATGTCGCCAAATCCTGATGCTTCCTACTCCTATGTACATTTGTGCATGCAGTGTGGTATTGCGATATGTAGCTACGGTAAACCTTAGATGCTTTGTTTGTAAGCAAGGATGCTAGCTACTTCGGTTTTCTTCTTTTTTTGAAAGGAAAGCGGTGGGGGAAGCCCCACAGCGAGTTTTTTTTAATAATAAGAACCCAAATTCGCGCCCGTGAGGACTTGAACCTGGGTGACTGGGTTGTACATCCACTCCACTAGCCAAATGAGCTGGGCTCACTTCTTTCAGTTTTCTTCTTCTTAAATAGTAATCTTTTTCTAAAAAAAATAGGAAGAGTAACATGTCATACCATGTGGTGCAATATTAATGCGCACAACATGTACAACTGTTGTACATGTCAATATGTAATGAGAAGAAAATAATGTTTACTTGTGGAAAAATATTGTAGGCCCGAGAAAACCTCAACTTTAAATTAATAATCCAAACCGGCAAACACACATACAATTCATACAGTACCAAATTCAAAAAACCAGACATACACGGCCCGACAGGTAGCATGCAAGCTATGGAAAATAGCGTTACTTTGATGAAAGTACCAGGTGTTACTAGTGCGTAGCAACTTATGTTTGTGCAGCTATGAATAATTTTCAGGAATTACGATGTTTGATGACACTCCTAAATATTTTTCTGACTCAAACCATAGCTTTATCTTTACAAACATAGTATAACTAGACATAAATACTAAAGACATCAACATAGTAGTAGCTCGGTTGGTTGGATTTTATGTATGGAAGTATTGTTCTTGATTTAAATACTTCCTTCCAAGAAATTTATTTCATTTTCTCAACTTTCTTCCTTGTGCTTTCCTTTGTGTATTGTATCTTGAATTTTTTTAAGCATGGTTCCATTGGATTGACCCTGAAACCAAACATGGAGTTTTCACTAGGTACTGCTCTCTGTGAACACAATAATTTCGACGTATAGTATCTCCATAGGCCCATGCAATCCCACCATATAGAACACAAACCACACATATAAAAAACACAGGCACGTCCAACACACTGCCTCCTCCCTTCACCCAAGAGTCAGGTTTAGTTTACCACGTACTAGCAGCATGGAAAAAAAAACAAGTTATGGTACTTTTTTTTTTTGACAAACACAGTACAGACGCAGACGCTCACAAGCACGCACGTACAAACACACATATGACCGCACACACGCAAACCCTACCCCTATGAGCACCTCCGAGAGACTGGTTCGGCAAATCTTGAGGTTGACGAACTCACCACGGGCGCCTCGCTGTTGACGGGCATGTCACCTAGTACTGAAAGCATAGCGCCGGTTAAATACTGTAAAATCCAGGAAAATGCGATCACCCATGCCAAGTCTGAGACTTGAACCTGTTTGGGCTGGTTCCACCACAAGGAACCAGAGCTAGGCTCACTTTGCAAGTTATATTACTTGAGACTCGTCTCGTTACACAAATCAATATATAATGTCTTGCTATTAGCCCGCTATAGCGCGGCCGTTATAACGTGCTATTTTTTCCTCTACTAGTAGTCAGTACTGAGTCCTAACTAGTTGCAGTGAGTAGGTCGATCCGTAGTTTAGCGAGGTAGTAACCCACGGTTACATCGACACGCACAGGGACGGAGCCAGGATTCCGACATAGGGGGGGGGGGGGGGGGGGGGGGCGAAGTGGTTGCTGCCTAAAATGACGAGAACTTTTTCTTAAGCCGAGTAAAAAAAACAATCACAAAGGTAATAGCCTATAAAAATGAAAAGGCACGGCACAAAGAACAAACTAGATAATCTGCAAGCTAGTGTCATTTGCACTGCCGTAATACTTTGGGGATGAAGTAATCCACGACGCACCTTATATGCAGCTTATGGAGCCTGTCTCAATGACTAATATAACGCCCAAATCCTAGAATCTAGCATATCGGAAGCAGCTTCTTTAATCTAGATGAAAAAGAAAAAAATCACGTTTGATATAAAACGTGAATTGCATATTGCGGGGTGAAGGACAAACCTTCACTCTTGCAGTTAGCAGTCTGGATCGGTGCTTTCCATGGGCTTCTTTAGCACGTAGGTTCGGCACGGGGGGATCTGTCGCGCACATGGTGAATTAACGATCAGAGTATAAGAGATAGATCAAACTAGTTAACAGAGAGAGGGGGTCTGGGGCGAATTACCTGTTTTCCTCCTGTCATCGCTCATGTTGACTGCGGCCGTTCAGAGGGCAGCTGATTGCCGACTGTTGTCTGTTGACGAGGTGTTAACTCGGCAAATCCCTGGGTTGTGCACCCCGGGTTGATTGATGGGGGGAGAGAGAAGTGTTGGTGATCACGACGGCTGACAAGCAAGGATTTACCCAGGTTCAGGCTCTCGGAGGATAACACCCTACTTCCTGCTTGTCTGATTATTGATGCGAGTAGCGATTACAATGGCGAGATTGCGATCTCGCTAGGGTTTATGGTGGCGGCTATGAGCGTGAGCGTCAGCGTGCCCCCTCGGACGGGCAACCCTCCTGGCTTTATATGTAGCCAGGTCTCGGGTGGTCGGTTACAGATATGGAAGGTTATGAAACCTAACCGAGTTGGATCAGGATACGTGGTACCCCGAGTGGGCCTTCTGTGGGCTTCTCCATGCTTGGCGCGGCCCAGGTGGCCTCATTGTGGGCTAGTCGAAAGGTAGCCCCACGTCAGTAGCCCCCGAGTGCTTGGTCGAAGCGTAGCGTCGGGCAAAGGACTTCCTCCTCCTGGACGCGCCATTGGATTGCTTGATCTTGAGCTTGTACTCGTTTCCTTCAGTCGAAGAGGACACTCCCGATGGGAGTAATACGTTCAGTCGAATTTCCTTTGTCTTGTTCTTCATGTGAAGCTTGTTTCTATTCGGCCTGTTGGCTTACATGTAAATTTGATTCGGCTGCTGGAGCTTACTCGACTCTTTTTGTCACCCGAATAGATGTTTCGGGTTCTTTGACCAGCGCACTGTTTTAAGTTGTTTCAGCTTAGAAGCTTACCACTCGAATCTTGCGCTCGAGTTAACGCGCTGTTTTCTCTTGCTTGGAGCCGTTGGCTTGATGACGTCGCTGCTGACGTTTCCTTGCACGCTTCTGCGCCCGATGGGACGTGACATGGCGGGGCCCGCTGGCAGCGCTGACCGCGGTCAGCAGTTGTCATGTCTCCGAGCTGGGCGCGAAATTTTCGCGCACGATGATGACGCCTCGATTCTTGTGCGTAGTGGAGGAGGTGGGCGGCGACGGTTGGCCTATTTGCTTGACACGTGGACGGCGGGATGTGGATGCTCTGAACCGCTGCGCGACGGAAGGCTGAGATTGATTTTGCTGGGGCATAAGTACTGCGCCGCAGCGCGAGGGCATCGTCTTCTCCATTCGTCCGCGCCCCCTTTCCTCTGCCTTCTGCCATTCTCACCCTCACCAGAGCTCCGTGCTATTTGTCCGCGCACCTTGCGCTGCCCCGCGAAGCCATGGGCAAGCCGAAGACTGCCGCTGGTTCCTCCGCCGCCGTCGACGAAGCCGGGCTGATGAAGAAGCCCGACGGCGACTGGCAGAGGTCGTCTGTGAAGAAGGCGGAGGTCGAACTCCTCCGTGCTCAAGGTCTGCTTCCTCCCGCGGATCAAGTCCAGGTACGCGCTCCTGGCAAAGAAGTTTATCCCACACCCCGTGATGGGGAACGCGTATGCTTCGTGGATTTCCTTCCGCGGGGCTTCGGGTTCCCCTTGCACGATTTTGTGCGCGGTCTCTTGTATGCCTATGGGGTTCAGATCCATGATCTGACCCCCAATGGCGTCTTGAGCATCGCGGGCTTTATTGTCCTTTGCGAGTGCTTTCTGGGTGTCGCGCCCCATTGGGCGCTGTGGAAGTCGCTCTTCCTCGTTCGCAAGAACGTCGGGAAGAGCGGGTTACCATTCCCCGTGGGCGGCTTCGGAATCCAAGTGCGCGGTGACACCGCGTACTTCCAGATGAAGAAGTCGGACTCCGTCCAGGGGTGGCGCAAGAAGTGGTTCTACGTTCAGTCGAGCCAGGATGGCCTGGCGGCGTTCGACAGCGGGCGCGAACTGCGGAAGACTCGTGCCTGGTCGCACCCGCTGACTGCGGAGGAGAAGGAAGCCGCACGGCCACTGCTGGGCTTGCTGCGGGACCTCACAAAGACCCTTGGGCGCGAGGCGGGTGGCGTCTTCTTGATGGCCGCCTTCTTCCGTCTTCGGGTGCAGCCGCTTGCCGTTCGGCCCCACCCGATGTGGGCCGTCGAGGGCGTCAGCGCCGAGCCACTTGACGACGAGGAGGTGGAAGCCAAGGTGAGGTCCATCACCAACCTCCGAGCCGCGGATACTTGCAACGTCAATTGCCCGGTTGCCGCATATGGGGCGACGAACCCCGTTCCTGAGGTAATGTTCCTTTTTGTTCTCTTTGTTTCTTCTTGTCTTGAAGTCCTGCTTCTTAATTCGACTTGCGTCTACTTGCTTCAGGGTCGATCTCTGTTAGTCAGCCTTCCTCCTCTCCCTGAAAATGGATCCGACGACGAGTCGAGGGTTGTGAAGGAGGATGACGACGACGACGAGCTGCCGTCCGCTGTCTCTCCCGACGACGAAGTGGAGGATGACGATGACGAGGTAGAACCCGCCCGGAAGAGGCAGAAGCGCAGGAGTGGCGGTGAATCTGCGACTGCTTCGTCGCCCGCTAGGGGTGCAGATGCTGATCCAGAGGAGGTCGTCGCGACGTCGTCGGGTGCGCGGTCTCTTGGCGGCTGGAGTGAGCCGCTGGCTGCCCCCCCTGTCAGCTCCGCGCCGCCACGCGCGTTCGCGCGGCTGCCGTCTGTCTCCTTGGGGAGTGATGATGACCTCGAGACCACCAGGTGAGTACCTTGTTGACTCCGAGTTGTCTTCTGTAGTTCCAGTCCTTTAGTTGGTCATTGTTCTATTTTGCTTCAGCCGTCATTCTGGCGATGTCCACTCGCCTCATCGTGAGGTGGAGCATACGTCCGCCCCTTCGACCGAGCTGGTGACCAGGGTAGCAGTTGAGGAACGCACGCAACCTGCCGTCATCGCGTCTTCGAGTCGCGCTCCTCCGCCGCCTTCCGCAGATGTCGACCTTCTGGACCACGTAAGTCCTTTGTACTTGTACTTGTAGTCTTGAATTGTCATCGGGTGCGCGATCAGCGCTCCCGATGGGAGTAGCCCCCGAAGGTGTGGGTGACTAGTAGAGTCGCCCGCAACTTTATTAAGATCCTGTTTTTGTTTCAGCCGTACTACCGCCAGCAGCTAGAGGCGGCCGCGGCTTATGTTCACCTGGAGAAGGAGAGGGACCAGCTGCGTGCTTCTCTGGACCAGGCTACCGAGCGGGTTGCTGAGCTAGAGCTGAAGCTCCAGGCTCAGGCTGAGCTTGAGAAAGCTCTGCTCGAGTTCCGGGAGCGTGAGCGGGTGCGAGTTGACCAAGAGAAGACTCAAGTCGACCGCCTCCTTTCACTCGCCAGCGCTCTTGGGGGTAAGTTTCGGCTTGATGCCTACTGTGTTTTGCTTTTGCCTTTGTCTGATGCTTGACTTGCGCAGAGACGTGCGGTGGAGCTCCTAAGGAGGGCTCGTCGAGTGACACCATCGACTTGGCGACAGCTGTCGGCTTCATTGACCGTGTCTGCGCGTATGCGTCTGATGCGCTGAAGAAGTCGACGGGAGCTCTTACGACGGTGCATCGCAACATCTTCCCAAGCGACCCGCCGCCGACTGCCGTGGATGCCCTTGCTGCTCCGTTTGAAGATGGCGCGACCACCCTCGCCGACTTTACTCGGACGCAGACGGTACGCGGCTCAGAGCTCACCTTCCAGCTCCTTCTAGGTCACCAAATTCAGGGCGACTTCGAGAGGGTCGTCGATGGCTTCCCTCGGAGGCCTGATGGCCGGACCGCGTCACTAGGCGGGGTGAAAGCGCGGGCTGCACAGCTAGCTGCGAAGCTTGTGGCCACCTTTGAGAGGGCGCTGGCCAAGGCAACTGAGGCGGCTGCTGCTCGGAAGAGTCGCTCGCAGTCGGAGTCTGTTGCCCAGGAGTAGTTGTAGGGGCTTAGCAGTCGCAGTTTCATGTACTGATAACTTTTGGTTTGTAATTACGGCTGATCGATATTTTGTCGGGTCTTTTGTCCTTTGACAATATTTTGGCTGAAATTGAATGTTTCTTCCCATCATATTTGTCTTTTACTGAGCAGTCGTATACTGGTATTGATTCTGCACGTTCATGACAGACTAACTTGCGCTGCGGCACGTCTTCTGCTTCTGCGGCTGGTCCTAGCGGTGAGGGTTCTTCGTCGGGTGCTCGTCGTCGTCGGGCGGCGCCGGCTCCGCCGCGAAGCGCGAACGACCAGCGCATAATCACTTACTTGAAGAATAAGGTGGTTGAGCTTGAGGCTACCTTGAAGAATACCGAGCTGCTCTTGCAGCGCTCCAAGTCGCATCCTACTGCAGGTTTTTCCCAGCGTGAAGATTTTCTGATTGGGGAAATCGATCTCATCAGTCGGCAGCTTCAAGGTTGGTATCCTCTGCGGCTGCCTTTCGTTGTAATAGACTTGCTGGTTCTGACTTCTAGCTTTGTGTGTGCAGACGTGAACCCGGATTGGGAGGCTGAGCGGGATCGCGTTGAAGAGCGTGTTACCCGGGAGGCGTCTGGCGACTCTCACGAAGCTCGCCAATTCTGGGTGAACAAGTCGCGAGGGCGCATTCTTGCTCGCATGCTTGACCGGACTTGGCGTGCGGCTTTCCTCTTGGAGAATTGCCGGAAGACCCTGTGGCATATCCACCGCGTCTACTTCCCGCACAATGGGCAGCCGCATGGGTTGGCCGCCTTGCTGGAGAGGTTCCGTGATGGTGATGCTCTGCAGGAGATCGTCCACGCCCAGCTTGTCGCCGGGGCGAATGCGGCTCTGGCGTACGTTCGGCTGCATCGGCCTAACCTTCCGTTGGAGAGGTTGATGGGTGGACTACCTGGCGATTCCGAGTACGCCGATACCTTGATGGCTGCGCGCCAGATGATTGATCAGGTGCAGAAGCATAGCGAGCGCCTTGTAGGCCCACTCGGGGCGCCGAAGGCCGAGCCTGCAGACTGAGAGTAGATTCCTTCTTCTGTAAAGGGTTAGTTTGATGTGGCGACTATGCCGATGTAAATGACAGTATATGAAGCTAAAAGAGTTCTTGAGTAACGAATGAAATTGTTTTCGTTACTGTGCGAGTGCTTGCTTCTGTTTTGACTTGTGTGGCGAGCCCCCGAGTACCTTGGGTGACGGCATAAGCCTGCATAGTGAACCTGTATGGCGCAGCCTCCGAGTAGTTCGGGTGACGGCCTCGGATTTCTTCAGTGAAGCCTGTATGGCGCAGCCCTCGAGTGGTTCGAGTGGCGGCCTAGGGATTTTCAAGTGTGACCTGTGAGGTGCAGCCCCCGAGTGCGTCGGGTGGCGACATAGGATTTTGGACTTGACCTGTGTGGCGCAACTCCCGAGTAGCTCGAGTAGAGGCCTTGGATTTTGAGTTGTGCCTGTTTGGCGCAACCCCCGAGTGGTTCGAGTGGCGGCCTAGGCTTTTCAAGTGTGACCTGTGAGGCGCAGCCCCCGAGTACGTCGGGTGGCGACCTAGGATTTTGGACTTGACCTGTGTGGCGCAACTCCCAAGTAGCTCGAGTAGAGGCCTAGGATTTTGAGTTGTGCCTGTTTGGCGCAACCCCCGAGTGGTTCGAGTGGCGGCCTAGGCTTTTCAAGTGTGACCTGTGAGGCGCAGCCCCCGAGTACGTCGGGTGGCGACCTAGGATTTTGGACTTGACCTGTGTGGCGCAACTCCCGAGTAGCTCGAGTAGAGGCCTAGGATTTTGAGTTGTGCCTGTTTGGCGCAGCCCCCGAGTGGTTCGAGTGGCGGCCTAGGCTATTATTTCAACCTGTGTGGCGCAGCCCCCGAGTGAATCGAGTGGCGGCCTAGGATTTTTTGTTAGCCTTGACTGAGAAGGTAGAGTGAACAGCATTTTCTTCAAATCACTTTATTGATTGCTGCGAACAGGCCGCCTCATTAAAACCCTTCCAGTCCCCTTAGGTACCCTGGTAAGGGAAAGAGTGCGTCTGAAACCTGCCGCTTTGACATGCTATCCTTGTTACAATGGTTGAGTCGACTAAGCATAGAACCGCCGGAGCTGTGCGACGTTCCACGGGTTGCTGCAGGCTGCTCCTGTCTTCGAGTCCTTTAGGCGATATGCTCCGTTGCCGATTGCTTCCGTGACGATGTACGGACCCTCCCATGGGGAGGCGAGCTTGTGCACTTTTTTCTGTTTGAGGCGAAGGACCAGGTCACCTGCGACGAAAGCTCTTGGTCGCAATCTTCGTCCGTGATAGTTGCGCAGGTCTTGCTGGTATACGGCTGATCGTGCCAGGGCGATGTCTCGTGCTTCGTCCAATATGTCCATGCTGTCTTCGAGTGCCTCTTCTGCGTCTGACTCGTCGAAGGCGACCACCCGTGGTGCGCCAAACTTGATGTCGCAGGGTAGGACGGCCTCTGCGCCGTACACCATGAAGAATGGAGTGAATTGGGTGGACCTGTTTGGCGTGGTTCGCAGACTCCAGAGGACTGACGGCAGTTCTTCCACCCATGCGCCCGCTGCGCGTCTTAGTGGTACGCGCAGTCGCTTCTTGATGCCGCTGCAGACTAGACCGTTGGCCTTCTCCACCTGTCCATTGGATTGCGGGTGCGAGACAGACGCATAGTTGAGCTTGATACCTTGATCTGAGCAGAAGTCTTTGAATTCTTCGGCTGTGAAATTCGAGCCATTGTCTGTGATGATCCCGTTCGGCACTCCAAACCTGAAGATGATGGACCTGATGAAGTTGACTGCTGAAGACGCGGTCGAACTTGTGATGGGTGCGGCCTCAATCCACTTGGTGAACTTGTCGACTGCAACCAGGAGGTGAGTATGCCCTCCGGGTGAGGATTTCTTCAGCGGGCCCACCATGTCTAACCCCCATTGGGCGAAGGGCCAGGCTAGCGGTATTGTCTTGAGCTCTGACGCTGGCGCGTGTGGCTTGCTGGCAAACTCTTGGCACCCTGTGCATTTCCTTACTAGATCCTCGGCGTCCTGCATGGCTGTTAACCAGTAGAACCCGGCTCGTAGTGCCTTGGCCACCAGTGCTCGACTGCTGGCATGATGCCCGCAGATACCCGCGTGGATGTCGAGTATGATGGCTTGGCCGTCGATTGGGTCTACGCACCTCTGCAGGATTCCCGAGATGCTTCTTTTGTAGAGCTCCCCGTTGACGACGGTGAAACTTTTGGAGCGCCTGATGATGCGTTTTGCTTCGACTGGGTCCGCTGGCAGCTTCTGATGCAGTATGTACGCCAGGTATGGTCCTGTCCATGTAGCTTCGACTAGCATGACCTCCATGGGGACCTCTTGGCTAGGGTTTGCATCGCCTTTTGCTTTTGTTGTAGTGTTTGCTGCGGCTTGAGTCTTGATAGACCTCTGCGTGATGCGCTCGAGGAAGACGCCGGGTGGAACTGGAACTTTGTCTGATCCCATGTTGGCGAGGGCGTCGGCTTCTTCGTTGCTGTCGCGGCCGATGTGTCGTAACTCGCAGCCATCGAAGTTGCCTTCCATCTGGTTGTACAGGTCTCTGTAGGCGATCATGTTGTCGGCGATGGCGTCGCAGGACTTCATGGTTTGCTGTACCACCAGGTAGGAGTCGCCATATATCATGAGGTGCGTGGCGCCGCAGTTCTTGGCCATCTTCATGCCGTGGATCAGGGCCTCGTACTCGGCTTCGTTGTTGGATGGCGTCGGAAAGTCCATCTGTAGGACATACTTCAGCTTGTCACCCTTGGGGGAGATGAGCACAACTCCTGCCCCGGCCGTCTTGAATTTCTTGGAGCCATCGAAATACATTGTCCATGCGTTAGACAAGTCGGGGACATTTGGTAGCTGGGCTTCTATCCACTCGGTGGTGAATTCTGGGAGGACTTGGGCCTTGATGGACTTCGGGTGAGCATATTTCAGCCCCCATGGTCCTAGCTCGACGACCCACTTGGCGACTCGTCCTGTCGCACGTTGGTTTGTGAGAATGTCTGCTAGTCCAGAGGAGCTTACCACCGTGATCGGGTGCTCGGAGAAGTAGTGGACGACCTTCCTGGAGGTCATGAAAACTCCATATGCCAGCTTCTGGTAGTGCGGGTAGTTCTGCTTGGACAGTGTGAGGACTTCGCTGAGGTAGTAGACGGGCCTTTGCACCGGGTGACTGTGCCCTTCTTCTTCCCGCTCGACTACGAGTACCGTGCTCACCACCCTGTTTGTTGCTGAGACGTATAGGTATAGCGGCTCGTTTTCCAGCGGTGCCACTAGGACTGGGGAGGTTGTCAGGGTTTTCTTGAGATGGTCGAACGCATCCTGCGCCTCCTGTGTCCACTCGAACTTGTCCGTCTTTTTCATCAGTTGGTAGAAAGGTAAAGCTTTCTCTCCCAACTTACTAATGAACCGGCTGAGAGCTGCGACTCGGCCGGCTAATCGTTGCACCTCACGGAGCTTGGTTGGTGCTGGCATTGCGAGTATGTTCTGCACCTTCTCGGGGTTTGCTTCGATTCCTCTTGCAGATACGAGGTACCCTAGTAACTCTCCGGCTGGCACGCCGAATACGCACTTCTCTGGGTTGAGCTTGATCTGGTACACATCGAGTGCAGCGAAGACCTTGCGGAGGTCGTCGACTAAGGTATCTTCCTTTCGGGTCGTGACGACGATGTCATCGACGTAGACTTGGACGATCTGCCCGATGAGCCCTTTGAGGCACGCTTGCATTGTCCGCTGGTATGTGGCACCCGCATTCTTTAACCCGAACGGCATCGTCTGGTAGCAAAAGACGCCGTCGGGTGTGATGAAGGCCGTCTTTTCTTCGTCTTCGACTTTCAGCCTGATCTGCTGGTAACCTGAGTAGGCGTCCAGGAAGGACAGGCGTTCGCAGCCTGCTGTCGAGTCGATGATCTGGTCTATCCGCGGGAGCGGGAAGTGATCTTTGGGGCAGCACTTGTTGACTGCAGTGAAGTCAACGCACATGCGCAGTTTCTTCGTCTTCTTTTTCTCTACCAGGACCGGGTTGGCGACCCAGTCCGAGTCTTTGATTTCTCGGATGAACTTGGCGTGCAGTAGTCTGTCGACTTCCATGGTGATCGCGTCTCGCTTGGGTCCTGAGAAGCGTCGCATGGACTGTTTGACTGGTCTTGCGTTTGCCGTCTTTGGGACGGGTATCCCGTTCTCATCCTCGGTGACGAAGGACGAGTCAAGGTTGTGGGTGACTCTGGTTCGGTCGGCGTCCGTCAGGAGGGGAACGCGGGCTCTGTTTCGCCGTGCTCCTTGGTTAACTTCCGTAGAGGAGGTAAAGGAGAGGGCAGCTCGTCTGGCACTCGATGCATCTGCGTCTCTCTTGCGCCGAAGTAACTCGGCTTTTTCGGCGCGGAGTCGTTCGCCTTCCTTGCGTAGCAAGTACTGGACTGCCAGGTGATCCTCTCTCGGTGCGTCGGGTGGAGGGAACGTGCCTTCGTCGACATGCTTCATGGCCTGGATTCCCATGTCCCGTGTGATGACGAGTGTAGTCTGGTCCGGCATGATAACCTCCAGTGGGTATGCGGGTTCCTCGTTATCCTCGGGTGGCTCTGTGCCCGCCATAAAGCATTGCGCGGGGTAGACTTGGGTCGGGCCGTTTGTGCTGCCACTGCTGCTTCCGTCGTCCGAGCCTTGCTCGGGATCGAAAATTGCTGCAACGTGACGCGCGGCGCAGTCGTTGTTGCGTCTTCTCGCGGTTGTCAACGTGCTCGGAGGTTTCGCAGCCGCCGGAGCGAGTGCGATTGGCTTGGGGTAGACTTGGCAGCCCCATGAAGATGAAGACGCGCGCGACGTGGCTGTCGGCCGCAAGCCCTTGGCCATCCGCGCGGATGCAGTAATTGAGGTAGATCTTGACTTAGCCGACCGTGCGATCGAGATTGGTGCAGTAGACTCGATCCGCGCGGCCGTTGCTGAGGTTGTCGACGTAGTCGATGCAGATGCGATCTTCGCGGGCGCGACAGGAGCGATCTTTGCGGGTGCGACAGATGCGATCTTCGCGGGTGCGACAGATGCGATCTTCGCGGGTGCGACAGATGCGATCTTCGCGGGTCTCGGTGAGGGCGGCGGTGGATTTGCCGATGCGGGTGCTGCCGCGCGTGGCGCGGTTGCCGCGGACCTGAATATTCCGCGACTGTCGGCGAAGCAGTGTATGGAGCCGAAGGTGATATGTATACCTTTGTCCAGATCGGCGTACACCGAGCGGCGAGCCGAAGGGTGGCGGACGTACTCGAAGGAGCCGAAGCGGATCGACCCCTTGGTGACGCGGGCGTCAGCCTTCATTGCGGATGGAGCCGGAGCGACCATGATTCCAACACTTTTTGTCCTTCCCACAGACGGCGCCAATTGACGAGGTGTTAACTTGGCAAATCCCTGGGTTGTGCACCCCGGGTTGATTGATGGGGGGAGAGAGAAGTGTTGGTGATCACGACGGCTGACAAGCAAGGATTTACCCAGGTTCAGGCTCTCGGAGGATAACACCCTACTTTCTGCTTGTCTGATTATTGATGCGAGTAGCGATTACAATGGCGAGATTGCGATCTCGCTAGGGTTTATGGTGGCGGCTATGAGCGTGAGCGTCAGCGTGCCCCCTCGGACGGGCAACCCTCCTGGCTTTATATGTAGCCAGGTCTCGGGTGGTCGGTTACAGATATGGAAGGTTATGAAACCTAACCGAGTTGGATCAGGATACGTGGTACCCCGAGTGGGCCTTCTGTGGGCTTCTCCATGCTTGGCGCGGCCCAGGTGGCCTCATTGTGGGCTAGTCGAAAGGTAGCCCCACGTCATCTGTCGTGTTCAATTCTGGAAGGTGGAGATTAGATCGGAGCAATGGTGGCGGCCAGGAAGCAGGCGATCCTGATCGATTGCTGATTTGATTCCTAACGTAACTTCTAAATGGGCTAGTTTTGTTAGTTAATGGGCTTGGTTGTTGCATGTCTTGTATGTTCCAAGTAAATGGGCTTGGTCTTCTTTACGTGGATAAATGGATAGGGGGGTGGCGAATCAGTTTAGATCGGTAAAAACATAAGCAATATCGCTAATCTTTCCTGGGTCGAGCGAGTCGTTGGGGGGGGGGCCTCGCCCCCGCTCGTCCCCCCTTCCCTCCGTCCCTGGACACGCACATAGTCGATACTATTAGTAAGGCAATTTTTACAGTACCCCGGTACTCCTTGGAGCGCGGGGGAGTACCTATCAAATCTGGTCGTTGGTTTTTTAGGGTAGTTTGGACATGTATACTATCTCTTCCACAACCGCAAGAGCTTCACACACCCATGACGCGGCGGCTGAGATCTTGCATGTACGGCAACAAGTTCTACCAAGGACTCGCTTGCTATAATCGATGGATGTCAACATCTGTTGAACGCATGGCGGCGCCGGTACCGTTTACGGCTCCATCTTGATCTCTTGAACTAATTCTGATGAACGGTCTTAGGGCTCGTCCCAAGTGCCCATGGCCACGATCGTGCCTGCGTTCTTTGATCACCTGAACTAATCGACGCCATATATTCACGTCCATGCTCATAAGGGATGCAACTGTCATGTCAATCAATCCTATCTAGTCTGCTTCCTCGCCCTTCTGAACTCTTCTCTGTTAACACTACAGATCAATGGCCGCCGCCGTCAGTTTTTAGTTGCAGCCGGCCGCCGGCACTAGCTCGACGGAGATCGCAACATCCGCACCACAGATGAGAGTCGATCCCCGCAGAGATGATTTATTGGGGACACACAATTACCGTTTTACCCCTCTAGTTAAGGTACTCCCTAATATTTTGTGTTGGTACTCCACAAACTTGTGAGGGAGTACCGTCAAATCTTAGTCACTGGATCTCGAAGAATGGACGATCAGTATTTATTCAAGGGTACAGTAAAAGTCCTCAGTAAAAAGAAGATGACTGGGGAGGTGATTGTGCAAACTGATAAAGTAAACAGGAAGGTGGATTGGCCTGTCGCTGTTGGACTTGGTTGATCGGATTCCAGCATTCCGCGGCCACCAGAGGCTGTTTCGTCTCCTTTTATGCGAACGGACACAGAGACAGCACCACGGTTTTGGAGCGTTGCTGGCTGGACACTCACGCTCACGATGGAAAAGGAAAACGAGTTGGCGCCCGGAGTGAAGCTCAACGCTCACTTCACAATCACGCATCACCACCCACAAAAAAGAAAACAAAACGACACAAATGCATAGTGCCTCTCCAGAAAAAACAAAATTTCATTCATGTCACCTTAAGAGGAAATGCGATGAAATTATTCGGATAGTTTTGAGCAGAAAAGCCACGGAAGATAATCTAAGAGCTATGTGGATTGGATAAAAAACGATGTTGGTGTGTACAACGATACTTCGTGTGTTGCCAAACGAAGAAAAAAACGGAAATCTTCATGATATGGAATATCGGGGTCTTGCGAGATCGAATCGTCACGGGAAATTAGGTGAACAACATGCAATGTGTATTGTTTCTCTCGAAGAAAAGAGGAACGGAGTAATGCGAATTAGTAATGCTTGGTAATTGCTCCTCTTGAAAGTAAGACTTCATCTTTTCTTCCCAAGGAGAGAAAGCCTCGTACGTGTATATGAAATTATTCGACGAAAATCAAGGAGAGAATCTATAGAAGATAATCCAAGAGCTTTGTTGGATAGGAGAGAACGTGATGCTCAAGTATTATTTGAGACCATGTTTGCAACAAATCTCACATAGGCAATGTGTGTGGTATTAGGATTTCCGCGGGACGGTGCAGGGACATAAGCGACACCGGCCGGCCTGTTGCAGCGTGGCTGCGGGCTTCAGGTGCCGATCTGGTCCGGCCGGACCCTATTAGGATTGGTGTGCCCCGTGGGGGATTCACGGGCCAGGCGGGCCCGGCCAAACCTAACGGGACGGGTGTGCTTGTTGGTTGCGTCCGGTCGACTACCGTCCTCAACGGACGTCGGTGGAGGTAGTTCCCTCCCGCGCGACTGCAGTTCTATTGCTTCCGGTACAAGCTCCTCTTCGTCTTCGTTTTGCCGTCCTTGTGGCGGTTTCTTCGGTGAGACGACGATGGTGGTCCCGTGTCTGTGGTGGCGCATGTTGGTGGGTGGTGAGTCCGGTGGTGGCGAGGCCTCGTCCTCGCGGACTCCTGTGCTTCGGATCGTTCGGGATTGCGACAAGGTTTTTGCGGGAGAAATCTCTGTCGACTCGGCTGACACCGGCGTGGTGCCGTCTCTGGATGTCATCATTCCTTCTTGAAGGGCGTTAGGTCTTCGTCCGCTTCCCTAAGTGTCGGGGGAAACACTAGGGCCGGTGCACTGGTCTGGGTAGCAGCAGACGATTTTCTTCTTCAAGGTGCTGCTTGGTGCTCGACTCTTTCGACGCTAGGAGTGTGGTGGTACATCTTCGGAGGGCGCAACGGTGGCGGGGCACCGGAGTTTAGTTGATGAGCCTTTGTCTCCATTTTGCTTCTTTTTTTTTCTTTTGTTTGGGTGTGTGTGCTCCTGCCTCACCGTGTGTGTTGCGTTTGTATGCTGGTTGTACGCTGGTCGGTGCTTTATTTATAAATCGGGACGAAATCCTATTTCAAGGAGGATTTCCGCAGGACTAAATAAGGACCAACTATTTGGTGGAGACCATGCAATTTGTGTCGTCCGAATATTAAAAAAAAGCCTCTCGAATGGAAAATAACAGTCAAAGATTCTTTAGAAAGTAAACAATGTACATGTAATTAACTAATTATGTAAAAAAGTTTGAACTCTAATAACTAATAAACACAATTCAAACTGTGTTGGATCTGGCCAAAATGTATTCACTCTAGATTACAATTCGAGCCTAAACTTGTGGTGTGAATTATTAACAAATCTAGAGAGGACCAACTCATGTTGATTTGAATTGAATAGAAAGCAAAGTTGATGCACAATATGAGGGGTAATTTGGGATATCGACATACCATGTCTAAACATTGTTTTCATATTTGGGACTTTTGCCTCGTTACAAGACAGCTAATAATCTTGGTCACCTTCAAGCTAGCCAACAACATACCCAACTCAATGAGAATCACAACACTTCCTTCGAACTCAATCTCGTAATGCTTCAACTTCTTGCATTGCACTTGCACGGCTAGCTATGGAAAAGAACACTTTCACTTTGATGCGGCGCATAGGTAGGTGCTAGCTGTCACCAATGTGACGAACATGAGCACATCTGACTCCCATGCTCTGATCCCTCTGATCCATGAAAGGGAGGGCTTGTGAGCTAGCCACTGGTGCCAGATTGTTCCTTCACATGGTGTCGATGACGCCCATTGTCGCCAAATCCTGATGCTTCCTACTCCTATATACACCATGGACGCAGTGTGTGGTATATGTGATATGTAGTTATAACCTAGCTGTACTCGTTCTTTCTTCTATGGTAAATCTTAGGTGCTTTGTTTGTGACTGTGAGTTAGGAGACTAGCTATTTCGCCTTTCTCTTCTTAAATAGGAAGCATTGACGATGTCATAACCGTGGAATAATGCACATGACATGTACAACTTCAATTTAAATGTTGATAGCTAATGATTCGAAATAACGTCTACTCTGCAAAGCAATTGAAAACATTCCCACCACCCCTAGTACCAGGTGTTACTAGTCCATACCAGCTAATATTTGGGCACTTATTCCAGCACTTACAATGTTTCATGACATTCTTAAATATTTTTCTAAACTCAAACCTTAGCTTTATATTATAACGTAATAGTAGCCCAGTTTAGTTCAAAAAAAAAAGTTGCCCAGTTGGTTGAATTTATGCATGGAAGTATTGGTCTTGATTTAAATATCTCCTCCCAAGCATTTTATTTAATTTTAGTCTCTAGATCTTTTTTCACTAGCCATGGTTCCATTGGACAAACCCTGAATTGGTTATGAGCTCCCATGCACTCCAACTAATATGGACCTCTTCCATGCAACAGCGATGTGAGTCAGACTAGTTTCTGGGAAGATACGCGCATTGGGGATTTCGTCCTTCGTGACCATGTATTACTTTGAGCAAGTTAAGTGGATTTCAACAACTTGTTAGAGTTTGCTTTCAGGCAACGAACAAAAACTCTTTGACTATCTTAAAAAATATTTCTCACCATTTTTATCTGTCTCCAATCTAGCTCAATACCCTATCCCAAGTGCGGCCGAGACCTCCCGCCTTCCACGGTGAGCGGTCGCGTCGTCGGCCCATCGCCTTACTCCCGGCTGTCCGCTGGAGAAGTATGCCATACTTCTGCGCCAGCTTTGTCCGTCTCCTATCCTGCCTGGCTTTAGCTCCTATCGGCTTTTAGCTCCCATTGAGCTGGAGGTCATCTTCCGCCACCCAAACTTCTCTTCGTAGGTCTCTGGTTCTTCCGCTCAGTGCCTCCAGTCACCAATCGAACGAGTAGAGCCGTGCAACAGCTAATGGCTGCAACTAAGTCAAGCAGTAGGATCAAGAGCATACGCCACACGGCCCAACATGCCAAGTATATTCTTCCTGCAGTGCTATTTTCTTCCCTTGTTCATCGATACGTACTACCAGTACCGATCACAGCGTAGGTATAGAAAGTGTTTGGTCACGAGCCAACCTAGGATGGGCGCCTAATCTCGTCCTACCGAGAGCTTCGCGCTAACTGAGGTGCTGGTCACAGATCATGATGCTTCCTAATCCTAGGTAGTAATTTGTGTATATGGGGTGGCATATGCGACATATATATGCATCTACAACTTTTGTTTACTCCTTGCTTCGCTCCGATAAGTGTTTGAATGCTTTGGTTGTGAATATAAAGTTATCTTCTCTTCTTTTATAGGAAGATCAGTAGCATGTGACACCATGTACGTAGTGCAACAACCATACTGTTGATGCTTTCATGCACTTCGTTACTGCCTTAATGAGTACATGTGCATTAGTGTCGTGCTAGAGTGAGCACCCCTCCTTATTCAAGCGGCCCATAATGTACGTTGTGAGCATGTAAATTCAACATGTTGTGGGCATGGGAAATGTGCCTACTATTTAGACTTGTATTCATCTAGCACATCTATAGGCGATTTATCAGGTACGTACGTGTATGCAACATACATACAACCTTACATATCCATAGATAAACGAGCATTTAAAACATATGGAAATGCATGATTTGCCTAATGGTGCCATATGCATGTAAATCAACATTGTACATTTGCAAGTGAATGCTTGAGGATGAACGACAACACATGATATGCACTCAAAATGCATCCAAAACAACTAGTTTGCAATAAGATGGAAGCTATACTATGCCCCTCTAGCCCATGATTAGTGCACCCGGATGGATTAAATCTGTCCCTAATCCTCCATAAACACAGACAGTGCACCCTGATTAGATTTTCTCTAGCTCCGCCACTGGATACACGTACTTGCACGTTGTTTCTTGTTAGATTCTCCATACAATATATAGGTACATGTTAATTTGTACTAACACATGCATCCTGTTTCCGATTAGAGTATTTCATTTAACTAATTAATAAAACCTGCAACCCTTAAAACATGTCCTGGTGAATCTAAATTTCTTCGGTGCATATTTGAAGTTATGAAATTCCTTTGAATTTTTTGTGATTAAATGTATTAAAAAAATTAACCACTTAAATGAATCTAAAAAGTTCTTATTAGTCAAATCAGTCCAAAAGTTACCATCTAATGTTCGAAATAAGAAAATACATCTCATAGGTTGCACAAGCATTTTAGTTGGCACAAAATATGCAAGTACAAGCTTGTAATGGACTTCAACTGGTAGATAACCCGTGATAGGATTGATGTGATAATGTTAATGTGTGTGTGTTGTTGCACCTTGGAGCTAATTAGATTATGAAATTCTCCGTCCTATACAGAGTTAATGACAAGACCAAAGTGCACCTTGATGGCCATGTTTTTCTTTCATTTAATCAACAAGCAAGCTTACATAGCTACCATTTGAAAACATGTATTACCATATATAATTTCACGGAATGCATAAGTTAATGACAAATCTCATTGGGTGGATATGCACTTACTAACTACATGTATATCCTTTTCCTAGCCATCAATTTATTGTGCTATTTTCCCATTTAACAAATTGCACCCCGCTATCAAGTATTATAATTTTACTATTACTGCAATCTTCCTTTAAAAGATGGTGTGACGACTCACGACCTTTCCCCCGAGTGAAGCACTCAATCCTTTGTTCCAGAAATCGAACAACCAAACCATTTGTTGGCCTTAATCCAAACGACTGAAGATTTTGACAAGAAAGAAGGGTGGAGCGGAAAAGAAGAAAGTGGGCATGGGGCTCACTGATGCCCCTTGAGCTTAGCTGGGTGGTCTAACTGGGGGAGCAAGCCAAATGAGGTGTCACACAGGAAGGAGAAGAACAAGTGGTGAGGCAATGGCATAGAACGAGGGCACAGAGGGCGGAGCGGTAGGGAAGAATGGTTGGACTAGGTCTTGGAAACACATGTGGCGAAGCAAAATGTGTCTATGGAAGTAGTTGGATCTCTAGTGACTGGAGAGTGAGGGGGTGGCGCGTAGAGAAATGGTTTGAAATTTGTAGATTTTTTAAGGGCGGTCAAAATATTTGTATTTACAAATGGTAATGTTAAACTTTAGTAATAAACAACATAGAAATTGTAAGTTAGACCAACCATTATTTAACCATGCTGAGAGGTCAAAACCCACTCAAGGTCCACTAATTTTTACTTATACACTTGCATGTGGGTTCTGAGTTTTGACCCTGCAATTTTCATGAAATAATTTGCAATGTCAGACTCAAATAACCAGAAAATAAACATGTGAATAGCAAATTTAAACTATCGAACCGTCACGCCGCACTCTCTTATTGATACTTGAAATTATATTTCGTCCAAATCCAAACAAAACATTTGAATTTTACAAAATGATTTTTAAATTACCTCTATTTCAAAAAGTTTGGCTGCATGCTTCTAGAAGTATAAACTTATATCAAAATTCTAAGGGCATGTACAGTGGTGCCATGTCAGCTGTCTATTACATATGGGAGGTGGGATTTCAGTCGGTTAGAGGAGAGAGATAATAACACAGACGGGCGAGTTCCACTAATTTCGATGGCTAGCGCTGCCGTCCATCCGGTTTTACAGATTGCGTCGGTAACTTGTGGCTCCGAAACAAATTTGGTCCTCTCATGACGTGATTAGTGTCCATAATTTTTTTTTCGGGCAGTAATGAGTTCCAGATTGTTACATACAACCAAAAGAAAACATGTTGTACAAGTGGTCTATTGTGTTGTCTAAAGATGACATGTACACATACTGCAGACTGCCGCTGCCGTGTGAATGACTGTACATGCCCTAAAGCTTGTCTAAGGGTTAATTTAGAAAGTACAAATATGTCACACACGTGATATGCATATATAGGAAAATGGTCGCATGTGAGTCATTTCCACATTGTTGCTTTGCTTCTATGTCAGTTCGGACATTATACAGTGCACACAATCTTAGGCTCCCCTTGTTGGGGGAAACAACATTGCATTCTGCATGTGGTGCCAAAAGATTTTCTATATTGACTTTTTGCTATTTTGAAGACTACATCTATTTCCTTTATGATTTTATTTTCTCAATATCCATCATCGGTATCATTTTCCGTCCTGTTATGTTATAACTATTCCGCCTTGTGTGTATCATTTTAGTTTTGAAATTATCTATATATGTACTCATTACCGGGAGAAAATATATAATAACTACATATACAACACACTCAATGGTTATACATATTCACATTTTTACATGATTTATCATGTTTTCTAATCATCGATTATATGGTTGAGTGTGCTGGTGTGATTGGCAATCCACTCTTCTTAATTACTCAACAGACAGCTAAGCCCGACACCTTCAATCTACCCAACATGCCAACACATCCAGCTCAGTGATAATCACAACACTAGCTGCGTTGCTCGATCATCATAGTCGTGAAGCTTGTTGCATTACACCTTGGGTTGCTAGCTATGGAACATGACACCCACCTAGCATGAATTGTATGCTGCACATAAGTAGGTGCAATTACTAATGTGGCGAATGGGAGCACATGAGACTCATGTGCTCTAATCCATGAAAGTGAGGGTATGTGAGCTTGCCAGTGGTGCCAGATTATTCCTTCACATCAGCTAGACGTCGTCCAATGTCGCCAAATCCTGATACTTCCTACTCCTATATATCGTGCATATGCAGTGTGGTATATGCGGTATGTAGCTACAACTTAGCCCTGCCCATTGTTTCTTCTCCGGCAAACCTTAGATGCTTTTGTGTTTGTGAGTAAGAATACTAGCTACTTGGGTTTGTTTCCCTTCTTAAATAGGAAGAGTAACATGTCATACCCTGTTGTGCAATAATGCACACGACACTTACAACTGTAGATGTAGATAGGTAATGAGAAGAAAATAACATTTACTCTGAAAACATTACCACCACCACTATCACAAGGTACGGTGCTACTAGTCTCAGTAAGTGGCTGTTTAAACTTTTAAATGAAGAGGGGGTTTGGCAGGAATTGCTGCAAAACAAATATCTTCATAGTAAAACTTTGGCTCAAGTCGAAGCACAACCAACTGACTCTCCATTCTGGAAAGGTCTTATGCGAGTAAAGGAAGATTTCTTTAGTAGAGGATCTTTCCGAGTTGGTAACGGGGAAACAACCAGGTTTTGGGAAGATACGTGGCTTGGTAAGACTCCGTTAAAAGATCAATATCCATTGCTCTATAACATTGTGCAACAACAAAATGTTTCGGTTCAAGATGTGTTTCACAATGCTCCTCCTTTAAATATAGGCTTTCGTCGGGCACTAGTGGGAAACAAGTGGGACATGTGGTCTCAGTTATGCATTAGACTAATGGATATTACTCTTAATGATGTTCCGGATAGGTTTCACTGGAATTTGACACAAAATGGTACTTTTACAGTTAAATCTATGTATGAGGATTTAATGAATAGACATACTAGATTTTTGCAAGCGTACCTATGGAAACTGAAAATTCCTCTAAAGATTAAGGTGTTCATGTGGTTCCTGCACAAAAAAGTTGTATTAACTAAGGATAACTTGGCAAAACGAAATTGGAAAGGCGACTCTCATTGTTCTTTTTGTGGGAATAGTGAATCTGTTGAGCATTTATTCATTTCCTGCCCTTTTGCACAACTGGTTTGGCGTGTTGTTTTCTGTACTTACAATATTCCTCCCCCTACCAATGTCACTAATATGTTTGGGAACTGGTTAAATGGGATGGATAAAAAGACCAAGGATAGGATTCGTATCGGCGTTTCAGCTATCTGTTGGTCCATTTGGAATTGTAGGAACAATCTTGTTTTTAACAGGAAGGACACTTTTCATGTCTTACAGGTTATCCATATGGCGGCGCACTGGATTCAACTACGGGCTTTCCTGCTACCTTCGGACCAGCGGGACCTTATGGTGGCTGGATGTGCGCGACTACTGTTGGTGGCACAGGATTTTTTTTCCCAGCATACGTGGCAGCATACTAGGCGACTTTTGTAATCTGGCTTAGATTTATTTATATCTTTTGAGCTACACATCCATCTTTTGTGATTTGGTTATGTAAACTATATGTAGACGTTGTAACTCTGGATTATTCGGCTGTGTGCATCACTCGATGCAGAGGCTGGGAGTAATAAAATTCCCTTTTCTAAAAAAAAAGTCCTGTCCATATATACTTCCAACTAATATTTTGTGCGGCTACGAGAATAATTTCCAACAGTTACAATGTTTCATGACACTTGTATATTTTTCTAACTCAAACCATAGCTTTATCTTACACAGTATAACTAGATAGAAAAAACTAAAAAAACCCTAGTTATGATGATAAAATCCTTATTTTCTCGTATGTGCATGTATGTATGTATTCCATGCATGTATATCTTTTTCTAGTCTCCGTTAATGTGTAATTATTTTCCTTTTTTATTTTTTCACATAAAATTACATTCCACTTGGCTTCTAGTTGAAGCCTTCCAGATATGAGTTTCTTGGCAATACCCCATGCAATCCCACCATTCAGAACACAGACCACACACATAATAAACATAAACGCGAGGCACAGCAAGCAAGCGGCCTCCTCCCTTCACCCAAGAGTCAGCCACACCGTGTTTAGTTTACTGGTACTGGCACTCACTAGCTAGTGGCCAGTGAGCAGGAGTGACATTTTTACATACTCCTTGGCTATATATGCAGCTAGATGCGCATGCAGTTTAGCGAGGTAGTAACCCACGGTTACGTCGACACGCACACACTGGATGCTATTAGAAAAAGAAGGTGATAACTAGACTGGGGAGTTGATTAATTGTGAAAACTAATAAACTAACAGGAAGGTGATTGGCATCTGCCTTGCGGTGCAGCTAATCTGAATCCTAGGTGCTGTTGGAGTTGGATCCCCGTACATGGTTTACAGTGAGAGGCGCCCCCCCCTACGTAGTAGCATAGAGCCACGATGCCATCGCACGATACATGGTTTACAGTGAAAGGCAAGGGGATTCCGACATTCCGCGGCCACCAGAGGCCGTTTCCGTTCACGTTTTTGGAGCATTCTGCACAATCACGGTCACGAAGTGGGCCTCTCACCTCACAATCACGCACCACACCCACGGAAAATATAAAAGGAAAACGATGCAAATGCATAGTTTTTCTCCTCTAGCCTTGAATGGATACACTAATGCCTGGTTCAAACTGCGGTCAATGGAATGGAATTATCCGAATAAAAATTCCGAGCAGAGGAAAGCCAAAGAAGATAATCCGAGAGTTTTGTCGGATCGGACAGAAAACGATGTTGGTGTGTACAGCCCAAGGATATATCTTTGGATGTGAAAAAGGGATATCTTCGTGCCACGGGAAATTACGTGAAAGACATGTGATCCGAATTGTTTTTTCTCGAAGTAAAGAGAAACCAAATAATACGAATGATTTGTAGTTGCTCCCACTGAAAATAGAACTATATTTTTTCTTTGAAAGGACAGATCCCTTCTATGTGATACGAAATTATCCAAGAAAATCGAGAATGAAAGCTATAGAAGATAAATCCGAGAGCTAGCTTTGTTGGATTGGACAGGAAGCGATGCTTGAATATATTATTTCAGGCCATGTTTGCAACGAATCTCACACGCAGGCAATGTGCGATATAAGGATTTTCGCGGAACTTAATTAGCACCAACTATTAGGTGGAAATCATGAAATTCGTGTAGTTCATATCAAATAAAACATGTCCCTCAAACGAAAAAACATTGTGTTTAGTATACTATTTCATTTTTTGGTCTAAATATAAAGAAGAGTAGACATCATATCTGATACGGAATTATCCAAGGAAAAATAAGAATAAAAAAGCTAGAGAAGATAATCCTAGAGTTTTATCGGATTGGATATATAGAAAGTGAGGCTCAAGCACTGTTTGAACACAAATGATATCTTCGTGCGTTGCCAAGGAAAAATGGATATCTTCCTGATATAGAATATTAGGGCCTTGTGAGATTGAATTGCCATGGGAAATTGGTTAAAAAACATGTGATCCGTATTGTTTCTCTCCAAGAAAAGAAAAACATAATAATACAAATGTTTAGTAGTTGCTCCTCTTGAAATATAACTCCATTTTATCTTCTAAAGGAGAGAAAACGTCATCTGCGATATGGAATTATCCAACAAAAGAACCGAAAAGGAAAGCTATAAAAGATAAACCCAAGAGCTTTGTTGGATTGGACAGAAAGTGATGCTTTTGAGTATTATTTGAGACCATGTTTGCCACGAATCTCATGTAGGCAAGGTGGGATCTTAGGATTTTCATGGGACTGTATTAGGACAGCTATTAGGGGGAGGCCATTCACTTCATGAAGTTATATCGAATGAAAAAATTGCCTCTCAAAGGGAAAAACATTTTATACCATGCTTCTATAGAAAATTTAACAATGTACATGCAATCATTTGAAAAAGTTTGAACTCGAGAACTAGTAAAAATAATAAAAACCATGTTGGATTTGGCCAAAAAAATTACACTACATTACAACCCTACATATGTGGTGTGAAATATTAATAAATTTTGCGGGCGTCACACCATGTTGGTTTGTGGCAAAAGGAATTCTGAAGAGAATCGGATAGAAAGTGAAGTTGATACAGAATATAAGGATAATTTTGAACGTAAAAGCTGTAATTTTGTTACATAACCAAACAAATTCATGATTCAACCTAGCTATTCCAGTTACTAATTGGGATATCCACACCAAACTTTAACAGACTCGTAAATGTGTGGTCGAGTGGTCCAATTTTTTTAGAGCACTACCACGGGTACAACACACAGAGTGTAAACTGCGTTGAACTGTTGTTCTACAATGCTCTTTGGAACTTAGTGCTTCGATCACATCCTTAGTGGCACCATGATATTGGTGGGCATTCTGATTCTTCTAAGTAACCTTGAAGTAGGTGATCAACTAATGGGGTTGCCCACTAAGGATGATCGTACGTGACACGTTGGTACTTGCGGCACATGCAACACATAGTAGTAAACAGGGCTCCCATGTTCGAATCCAGCTTGATGTGATCTTGTAAGTTAAATTCTAGGTTCCATATAGTATCCTTAGGCGCATGATGCATAGTCCAAGGAAACACAATGTCTAAGGTCCGGATCACAAGTCCTGATGCTTCTCAATCCTAGGTAGTAATTTGTAAACTTGGGGTGGTTTACGCGACATGTGCATCTACAATTTTTTCGGCACCTTGGTTCGCTCCCATAAGTGTTGAATGATTTGTCCGTGATATAATGGACCCTTCTCTTCTTTAGTAGGAAGAGTAGCGCGTGACACGATATGTGGTGTAACAACCATATATAATATTGATGTTGTTATGCACTTCATAACTGCCTTAAGGAGGACATATGCATTAATACCAATTTTGTCGTGTTATAGTGAGAACTACTCCTTATTCAAGAGTTGTGAGCACATAAATTCACCATATTGTGGGTAGGGGGGATATTTGTCCAATTTAGACCTGTATCTACCTAGCGCATGGTACATGTGTATATGCAACATGTGTGGCAGGTACAACCATATATGTCCATAGACAAAGGAGAATTAAAAACATGTGTGTCATGTGCTTTCATGCATAGTAGTATACATGTAGTAGTATTGTTGTGAATGCTTGATGATTAATGTCCATCTATTTTTAATGCTCTTTACACTGAAACATATGCAACAACAGTTCACGCACTTTGTTTCTCGCTAGATTCACAACATAATATATAGGTACATATTTGGACTAACACATATGCATCTTGATTCTGATTAGAGTTTTTGTTTAATTAATTAGTAAATTGGCTACCCTTGAGAACGTGCCGCATATGTTGCATACATGTACACGAGAGTTGTCATGTTGGTGACCCAGCATATGGTTGGTTATCTTGATTCTGATCCAAAGTGATCAAAATCTTGGAAATTATATCTTACGGCAAACGAGACAGATTCTTGAACAGTGCTCCACAACGCATCACGGCCAATCTGCTTCGGCATCGTGAAAGCGGCGGTCTGCGCGCGGAGGGTTAAAGCAGGGTTTTCTTGGCGTCTTGCGGCGCTCGCCCTTTCTGCTGTCTCCTTCCTCTTTCCTCCTCCTCCTCACCCGTCTCCCCCTCCCTCCCTCGCGCGCCGCCGCCACGCCGCGAGATGCGGACCCTCCCCGTCGCGAGCCACGTCTCGCCGTCCGCCGCCGCTCGACGCCGGCCCCGCTCGTCCGCCTCCGGCAGGTTCGGGACCTCTCCCCATTTCCCTTGCCCCTCTCTCTGTGTGTGGCGCGCACGAGTAGCTCTGACGGCGCGGCCGCGTCGGCCTGTCAAGGGCTGGCAGAGATCGGCGCGATCTTACGCCTGTAATGTACTGACCGTGGCTGTGTGTGGTTTTCTGTCTCACGGGGTCGGGGTTTAGATGCCTAAACGAGTAAACGGGGCTTATGCCTTGGTGATTTGACGAGGGATAATTGATGATAACCCCCCCTGGGGGTAAGTTCAGTTACAAAATAAATGGAGTATTAATGATGCATTTTTAATCAATAAAATGATTGTGAATTTACAGTGGAGGTGAGTTAAATAGAGTCAAATGCTAGTTCTTAGCACAGCTTGTTTTGTTCGGAAGTTTTCACTGCCGCTCTTTTGATCCATCTCATCTTACACTAACGTTATGCTGCTTGACAAATCTTCAGGGAAGCAGTCTCACAATGTTTGAAGTGCGAGAGAAATCAGGACCGACCTTTGGGTGCTCTAAGGTAGTTTTTTTTGCAATGAATATTGTTGTGAATTAGAGTAATAGTTTCCTCTTGAAATGATATGGATTATATTTATCTGATGTGCGAATCCCAAATGCACAAGGAGACACTGTCGTCCGCTCGTTTCACTTAATTGCACTTTGCATCCCGTGCCTCAGCTGCATGCTCAATCTTCCATTTCTGATCTTGTTAAAGCTGCTGAATAAATTATTCCTGGAAAGTGTTCTCAACCTTTCTCGGTAATTAACTTCTGAAGTCTTGTGTTAAGCCCCTATCCGCGTTAAGTTCTACCATAGATATTGTACATCTTCATTAGTTCTATTTTGAGGTCAGTTATGCCTTGCCAAATTTCAGTTAACATTCCTTATTTGTTTTATCACTATCTTGTTCAGGATAGGTTACTCTCAAGGAAGTTTGCAAAGACATGGTTCCAAGAATCTGCTCACACCAGCAGCTGGTAATTTGCCTTCTGTCTGGCCGTTATTTGTGTTAAATGACTCTATATTAGCACTAGTATTGCAATACAATATTGTTGAGCGACTTGACGTATAAATCTTCAACTCTAACCACCAACTTTACAGTTTCTTGAAAACTGTAATCTGGTCTTGATTTGGATCTCACCATATTTAACTGGTCAAAGGCTTGGCTATGGGCTATTGGGCTGGGTCAAGTTTGGGCCGCCTCAAAGGCTTGGCTATGGGCTCGGTCAAGTTTGGGCTGCCTCAAATGCTTGGCCTGAACCTAACCTGCCTTGGGACCAAAGTCCAAACAAGTGGTAATCTTTTATATTTATTCAAAAAATATATTAGCTTGTGTCATGTGTAATGTGGAAATGACCAATTAAAAAATTAAATATTTTATCGATTTAGTTGCGGACTAGTCTGTAGGCCCAGCTTATGCCCTCATTTTCGAAATCCAGCCTGGCCACAGGCCCATGAACAAGTTTGGTATTGTCCATGTCAATAACTCTGTTACAAGACAAAAATTACATCATGTAGCATCAACTTATTTATGGACATCCAGGTGCACAATCGATAAATATGGCCAGGAGGACCAATTAGTAATATTGGGCTCACATAGGACGGCTCTCACTAGCAATCACATGCCTCTGTTCTTGGGAACATCTACTTTTGCTGTCCTTATATTTTGGTTGTGTTATATATTTTAGGTGTACATAGTTACATGCAGATTTAACCTTCTTATTAACCAGACATGCACGCGGTAACCATTACATAGTTACATGCAGATTTAACCTTCTTATTAACCAGACATGCACGCGGTAACCATCTAAGATTTGCTGTTTCCTTTCATCCAACTTGTTTATTGCAGCAGCCGTTTCAGTTGAACAAATTGAAGTCAGTACGTATCTTCCAAAAGGTGATATGTGGTCTGTGCACAAGTTTGGTGGCACTTGCATGGGAACACCTCAGAGAATTCAGAATGTCGCTGATGTAGTTCTTGGTGACTCCTCCGAGAGAAAGCTGATCATTGTATCTGCAATGTCCAAAGTTACCGACATGATGTACAATCTTGTGCATAAGGCTCAGTCAAGGGATGATTCTTACACGGAAGCATTGGATAAAGTTTTTGAGAAGCATATGTCTGCAGCGAAGGACCTTCTTGATGGAGAAGATCTTGCAAGATTCTTGTCTCAGTTGCATTCGGACATCAGTAACCTGAGAGCAATGCTCCGTGCTATTTATATAGGTTTGGAATACTAATTCTCCATATTTCATGGTATTTTGTTTTTGAGTGGCTAGTCTTGATTGTTAGGTTCCGAGAAAGTATGGCTTTTGTATAACTTCCCTTGAAAGTCACTTTTTCGCTGATTGTCGAATTCTTTCTTTTGTTGTTATTGCTGTTATAGGGAGATTGTTGATGCCTGCTAATATCCTGAGTTATTCATGCTTTAAATTACATCAGAACTCAAACACCATCGGCTTGCTTGAATTTATTTCTTGTAAAAGCTTGTCTTTGGTATGTATATATTTGAGTGTCACACTTTGTCCCAACTTCCCACTATCATTCTTCATACACGTGCCTCTGGTCACTTGAAGTATTGATGGAAACTAGTTGAGGGCAGCCTTTGCATGTAATTTACTTTCAGTTAGGGTAGCCATGTGCTGATTAGCATGTTCACTTATAACTTTATCTAGTTTAACTTCATTTAAGAAAGACATACAATCTTGTTTAGCATCATTTTTTACGGATACACTGTCAGTATCATTGTATCAGTTAACTGCTCGGGCACATCTTTGACCAATGACTACTTGACTAGTATTCTAATATATGCCGTCTTCTATCTTACTAATGGCTGACTTACCTGCTGCCATTTGAGTATATAGGAAATAATGTGAAAGTCGTAATCTTGTAGATGTGTAATATCTTGGTTCTATTTGTTTATGTTTGCAGCTGGACATGCAACAGAATCTTTCTCTGAATTCGTTGTTGGGCATGGAGAGTTGTGGTCATCTCAGATGCTATCCTATGCTATACAGAAGGTACACATGAAAAGGGCTTCTAAAGTTCTACAACTTTTCTAAGTTCATTAATGTATAAAAGCTGCAGCATGCACTCTAACATCCTAGAATAAGCAGATGTCTAAAAAATTTCTATGCTACCTGGAGTTCCACTTATGTGAATGGCTAACTAAATCACAATAACAAATAACATTCACACTTAAATTAAGACCCTGTCACAGCTCACAACAATACACCTAAGAAAACGAAAGCTAAGCATCAGAAGCGAGAACATAGGAGCTTCAAATTTTGTAGGGCTGTTCTGCAAGGTCTTTCTAGTTAGTTTTGCAGGGGCTGTTTGTGACCTGAATTTCCTGAGGCTCACATGGTGTTGTAGTTCAGTCCTGATCTTAAAGTACCTTATAGGATGTGCATCCACCACCATATCCTGCTGTAGTTCAGTACTGAGAAGATGCAAAAACATTGTGGCTAAACTCAATTACAGGAGCAGTGGCTCATTTATGTTACTTTCTTCCTGTGCCAAAATTTATGGATCGTAAGACAGTAGCTTAATTATTACGCTCAGATGTTTACTTCTTAAACAAGGATGAATCTTGCATATATATGAGAAAATCTTACTAACTTTCCCTTCATCTTCTTACATAATCTAGACATTTTGACCTAGTGTTAATCAACAAACTGACCTGTACTGTCTGATCTAAATTATGCAGTCTGGAGCATCTTGTAGTTGGATGGATACAAGAGAAGTTCTAGTTGTAAAACCTAGTGGTTCTGACATGGTAGATCCTGATTATGTGGAATCTGAGAAGCGACTCGAGAAATGGTTTTCACGCCAACCTGCTGAGATAATAGTCGCCACTGGCTTTATTGCGAGTACAGCTGAAAACATCCCTACTACTCTGAAAAGGGATGGAAGCGATTTCTCAGCAGCAATAATTGGTTCTCTTGTTAGGGCACGGCAGGTCACAATCTGGACTGATGTTGATGGGGTATTTAGTGCTGATCCTAGAAAAGGTTTGTCTCACATGGGTCTTGTGCTTTTGAACTAAATAGTTTCCATTGGATTCATTCAACTTGCTATGTTGAAGATTGACACACACATACTATTTTTGGGGAGTATAAAGTGCATGGGATTCTCTGTTTCTCCTGTACAATGAATTAAGTATATATCTGATTGACAACCATCTGATTAATGCAGTCAGTGAGGCTGTGATCTTAAGCACATTATCGTATCAGGAGGCCTGGGAAATGGTAATGTCTCTATTCTTGAACATGTGCTCACATTAATGCTTTTCAGCTTTTACTAACGTTGAGCACGGTGACACAACAATGTATGAGAAGGGTCTCTTCCACAAAAATGAATGTTTAACCACTTTAAAGTCTTTGATTGTGCTGGAGTTGCTTGCTGGGAATGGGAACCTAGCAATAGTGGGATCCATGTGCACTGAATTCATTCATTTCTTGCACCAGTATCTATTTAATCTCCCACACCAAACCTCACTGCTAACTTGAATTTGTTCTTTGCAGTCATATTTTGGGGCAAATGTGTTGCATCCACGTACCATTATACCTGTGATGAAAGACAATATTCCCATTGTCATTAGGAACATGTTCAATCTCTCTGCTCCTGGAACCGTGATTTGCAAGCAGCCTGCTAATGAACATGCTGATTTGGATGCTTGTGTCAAATCATTCGCCACTATAGACAAATTAGCTCTTGTTAATGTTGAAGGGTAAGTTGGTATTGGTTGTTCTTAATTTGTAATTTGTATAATAGGTTATGACTTTAATCTATGTGATACTATACTGTCATGCTCTTCATGAGCTTCAAAAGGCCTAGCAAGGTCAACTCATAAGAGAAATAGAGCTACCGACATGCATGCAGATGCTATGACTTTGTATTATTAAAAAAAATCATCTGTTTCTTTAATGATCTCCATATCTTTCTTGCAGTACTGGAATGGCTGGTGTTCCAGGTACAGCAAATGCCATATTTAGTGCTGTCAAAGATGTTGGAGCTAATGTTATCATGATATCTCAGGTAGTTAATGTCTTTCAATCTTTTGTATCTCCATACGATTCATTAGGGTTCTTCCTCACTGTAAGGTATATGCAGGCTAGCAGTGAACACTCGATATGCTTTGCTGTTCCAGAAAAGGAAGTTGAAGCAGTCTCTGCAGCTTTGCATGCTAGGTTTCGCGAGGCATTAGCAGCAGGAAGGCTATCTAAGGTGATTCTTGTCTTTGAAAAACTTGAACTTTACAAAATCCCACCAAATAGTGTTATCTTCTCAAACATAGTAACAATTTCCATAATCTAGATGTATCAAACTTCAAAAAATGTGGAATTTCAACCCTAAATTTTGTTAAAAGGTCATCGTTTTGAACTCTGAAGGCTATCGAAGGTGATTCTTGTCTTTGAAAAACATGACCTTTACATAAATCCCAGCAAATATTGTTATCTTCTAAAACATAATAATAATTTCCATAATCTAGATATATCAAACTTAAAAAATGTCGGTTTTTCAACCCTAAACTTCTGGCAAAAGTTCATTCTTTCAACCCTGAACTCTAAAACTGTTTGAATTTAATCCTTGAACTATCTTTTCTTTGAGTAAACGTAAAATCTTTGCATCTCGATCAACTGATAGAAAAGAGAGTTATGTACAAGCTCAATAAGGCGCCAGCCAATCTTGAACTATTGAAATAGTTCCCTCTTCACCCTCAGGTGGTTTCACAATTGGTTTAGGGTTCACATGGACACCACGTGTTCTCACGTCACTGGCATGTTGCTAGAAATGGAAGGAAAATTAGTAGACATGGATAAGAAAAGAAATATGGTGACATGTAAGTTAGATGTCATCCACGTCAGTCAAAACCAATCAGGGGTGAAAAGTGGACCATGTGTGACCGTGGTCAACGAGAGATGAGAGATCACTTGTTCTTCAATTGTAGATTTGCCCAAAAATGCTGAAGAGAGCTTGGCATCAGCTGGTCGTCTGCTCAAGGTTCTGCTGCCATGTTTGAGCTGGCGAAACAGAGCTTTACTCGGGCCAAGTTTCTTAAGATTACGACCTGTGGACTCTGGGGTATATGGAAACAGCATAATAATCATATATTTGAAGGGGTGCCTGTCTTGGTTCGGACGTGGAGAGCTGTGTTCAAAAGGATTTGGGCCTGATAGTTCCTCGGGTAAATGCTTCTCATAAGAAGGCTCTTGAGGTCTGGTTTGATGCCTTTTGATAGTCTTTTCTCTCATCGTCCTCCCGCCCGTCTTGGTTCAGACGTGGAGAGCTGTGTTCAAAAGGATTTGGGGCTGATAGTTCATCGGGTAAAAGCTTCTCATAAGGACTGGTTAGCTGCCTTTTGATAGTCTTTTCTCTCATCCTCCCCCCCCCCCCCCCCCCCCCCATGTTGTAACTCCTGCCTTTGTACCCTCAGTCATTTATTTAATTGAAAAAGCTAAATCCCCTACGGTTTCATGGTAGAAAGAGTGGTCTGTTTCAATATTTGAAAGTAAAAAAAAACATTCGCAAGAGTTCAATGTTGAAAGTTGACATTTGCTTATTCCATATGGGCAAACATGGCTAGGAGAATTGACACGTCGAAGCAAAGTTGAGAAAATCAAACTTGACATAGCACCACGGATATGTTGTAGTAATTGTGGAAGTATTTGTTCTGCCAATGCTTTTTATAAAGTATATGTTGTAGTTTTCTTAATCAAAACAAACATAGTAGATTTGAAAAGTATCATTTTGTAATCTTCGTCAATGCTTGACTAAAAAAATTACCATTGTCATGCAAATGCATAGTGAAGTTTTCACTGCGTGACACGACAAATTCATGCCTTGCACATGATTCTTTTCAGGTTGAAGTCATTCAAGGTTGCAGCATTCTTGCTGCTGTTGGTCTGAGAATGGCAAGTACTCCTGGAGTCAGCGCAATCCTTTTTGATGCGCTAGCAAAGGTGCTTACAGTTTTGGGTTGGTAAAATTTAGATAATTAGATTGCCATTGATACTGGACTGATTTATCCTGTAACAATTGGTGCAGGCAAACATTAATGTACGAGCAATAGCTCAAGGTTGCAGTGAGTACAATATTACTGTTGTGTTGAAGCAAGAGGATTGTGTCAGGGCTCTCAGAGCTGCTCACTCGAGGTTCTTCCTCTCAAAAACCACACTTGCTGTTGGGATAATTGGACCTGGTTTGATTGGCGCAACACTGCTTAATCAGCTTAGGGAACAGGTATCTTATGTTTGATACTCATATTATGTACTGAACAATATTCAACCATTTAAATTTATTTTGGAGTTGTGACATCTTGTGCCTAGGACTATAAAATGTATATATCCACCAAAAGAGTGTTTTGATATTCCACTGATGAAATATCTATTGGTACACAAATGACAAGTGACTGCCACTTCATTTCAAGTTTTCTTTTAAAACCAATGTTGTCAGTGTAATTTGTTAAAGAATCCTCAGAAGTCTTTTGTTTTATATGTTTAAATAGTCAGATGTAGTCAACTTCCTTTTTCTGTGTCGTATTCTGGTATTCTGTGGAGTCAGGTGTTTTGGAACCCGAGCTCCATGTACCTCGTTTTTAAGAAAAATCAGAATTTGCATTTTTAAGTTTCCAAAATTCATGAAACAAATCCCAGATGTAGATATTGATATGATCTACAGGTGTGCAAAATTTTAACTCGAAATTCGTTATATTTTAGGCTGGGAAAACATGACAAATGTGTGGATCTGGGTGGTGAATAGTACACAGTTTCAAATTTTTGTAATTTTTCCTGATTTATCTTTTTGTGTAGCCTAGGAAAATATGTATTTTGGATTGGAAATTTGCACACTTGTAGATAAAGACATTATATACATGCAGGATTTTTGCTTAGAATTTTTTGAAACTAAAAGAAACGATTTTGAGTTTTTGAAAAAACGAGCTACGTGGAGCTCGGGATCCGTTTAGACTTTCTGCCATACCACACCAATGAGAGCATAAACAAGTTAATAAATAATTATTGGTTATTCCATTCAAAAAAACTATTGGTTATTAGTGACGAGCAGTACGTCTATACAGTGGCGAGTCCAGGATTTTCACTCTGGGTTTTTAAATTAGAACCAATACAAAACATTAAATTGAAACTGGTCCATATCCTAACGGGCTGACAGGAGAGGAGAAAACGGGGTGGGATGGTGGCTGCTGCCTCCAGAACTATACGTATTTTTACTGGTTTATTAAGTCCTGAGATCGCCAATACGAGAGATTTATACGTATATGGAGCCAACGAATACTATATATAAGAATACTTTTGCAGAAAATTTGGGTGTACATCTGCAACACCCATGACCCAAGCTGGATACGCAACAGTATTGCTCTGAGGTAGTCTGTACATGCAGTGGAAATAATCATTTGGCGATTCATTTATTTGCATGACCAGATTGGAAATGAAACGCTAAAATTTGCCTATACATATCTAATATGGGCAAGTATGCATGAGAAGAACGTAATAAATCGTTTCATTTATATTCTACATGGCCGGAACTCTATTGCAAACTGTTTCTGCTACAAAGCCTACACTGAAAATGAAATGTTGGACTTGACCTGGCAACAGAACAATTTGAAGGTAGAATTCACTGTTCACTACACTTTTACTCTGTACTGATTCAACTTCTGTGCAGGTAGCAGTTCTCAAGGAAAATATGAATATTGATGTGCGTGTTATCGGAATAACTGGTGCAAGCATGATGCTTTTGAGCGACACGTATGTAACTGAATCTTCTCCCCCCACCCCCTCTTATCAACTAATTGCTGGTTTGTTCTGCACTGGGTGCTGCTTTTATGCAATTAAAAGTGGGTGCCCTCACATGAAATCTCTGTTTATCTTCTTTTGGTGTTTTCTCATGACTGTCAATGGCATCATGTAACTGGAATTCTTGGTTATCTTGGAGTCCCTCATTGTGATGCCTTGGTTATGATTAATAACCTAATACCATAGATGAGGAATCATTTAATGTTGAATTATAGTATTTGCTTCTGTCTGTGAAATGCATTTCCAGGAATCAGCTACATAGTTAGGCAGGATCGTGACGGACGTTGCATTCAATACAAAACACAGCTGATAGATTTTGCATCTCTTACCAACACTGTTTTGTTGGCCCAATTACTTCCCATCATTTTGGAACTTGTAAATATGATTTTAGAATGTTTTTAACTAAAGGCATCACTGGATGTAGGAGCCAAAATTATTTTTCGATTTTGGTTTTGCTATTATATTGTTGTATTGCACTTTCTCTTCATTTCCATGTCTCATAATTTTTTGGGGGTTTCTTTGTGTAGAGGGGTTGACCTAACCAGCTGGAAAGAAAGTCTACAAAAGGAAGCAAAATCCGCTGATCTTGTTAATTTTGTTCGCCATTTGTCTGAGAACCATGTGTTTCCTAACAAAGTATTGGTGGACTGCACAGCAGATGCAAATGTGGCATCTCACTACTATGATTGGTTGAAGAAGGGTATCCATGTCATCACGCCAAACAAAAAGGCAAATTCCGGGCCACTTGATCAGGTAAGTATTAGAAGCCCTTTAATGATCACGGATTGTACATCAATTGACTATCATCAAAGTACACACTTTAAATGGATAAAGTCCAATTTGGTGCATATGTTCTAAATATAGAATGGTAAAAGGAGGCGAGAATAATGATGAAATTTTTCCAAGAACTCAAGCCCATGAAATACTGATAACCAACCAGTTATTTAAATGCCCAGTAACTGAATATTAGTCAGTTAGCGGAAACATGCCTGCTCGTAAACCTTAAACTGTATCTGAGATATTGTTGCTCCCAGATGAAGATCACAAACACACACATCAATATTATTCCCCTGTGTTTACTACCTTGCACATCTGCATGCCAGATTTTCTACTGGATTGTATAAACTAAGAAATGTTTTTTTTCTGTGTTTACAGTATCTAAAACTAAGAAGTCTACAGCGTGCATCATATACTCATTACTTTTATGAAGCAACTGTGGGTGCGGGCCTCCCAATCATTAGCACTCTGAGAGGGCTTCTGGAGACAGGCGACAAGATGTTGCGTATTGAAGGCATTTTCAGGTGTGTGTATGCTTGAAGAACACAGCTGAATTATATTCAGAAAATGTAGTTTTAGTAATCCACAAAATCCGTCAGTGGAAGTTTATATGCAGAATATATGCTCTTTTTGTTCATTTATTTAATAGAAATTTTGTTTCAGAAGCTTTTGCACTTTTTTCGTTTAGGGGAGATACAGGTTTTAGTTAAAAGTGAATAGGAGCAGGGCAAAGAAGAGTCCACTGCCAGTGTTTTGCATATTTAATAAATATAGTAAGATGCTGGCTGATACAATGTTTGTTGACTGTTAAATTTCAGCGGAACTTTGAGTTATATTTTCAACAATTTTGAAGGAACAAGAAGCTTTAGTGATGTTGTTACTGAAGCAAAAGAAGCTGGATACACAGAGCCAGACCCAAGAGATGATCTATCTGGAACAGATGTTGCCAGAAAGGTAGATCTTGGTTTCTTTTGAAAATATTATCACTATTTTCATTTTCTGTCTGTTATTTATTATTGGTTGATGTGGCTAGATATCTCTTATTGGATGTCTCATTTATGATTCCTATCTTCATATGAACAATACACTTCGCAACTTCTATATGATTTGGACCAAGTCTTCCCCATTATTTAAGTTGAATACTCTTGGGGTGGTATTGGTACCAGATATGACCTTAGAGCCTTTATCCAAAGTTCCACGTTCTTCATTGGCCATTTCTCTAGCAGGATTTCAGGATTCCTCTCAACTCTATATTTAAGTCTAGTGCACAGGGCCTCTTTGGATCATAGGATTGAAAAACACAGGAATATGGAACACATAGGAATCCCACCAGTGCAAAACAGGGGATTGTAAAACGCAGAAAAACTATAGAATAGTCGTTTGGATGAAACGCAGGAAAAACACAGGAAAAGTGCCTCGATCCTATGCACTTGAGTCTAAAAAAGAGGTTGGAGTGGATGTTTAAATTCCTATGGAATTGAGGCATAGGAATCCAATCCATAGGATTTTGGTAGCACCATTCCTTTAAACCAAAGGCAATCCATAGGAAAAATTCCTAAGGATTGGAATCCTATGAAAATCCTTTGCAATTCCTACAATCCAAAGAGGCCCTAACAAGTGTTCCCTTCACTTGTCGTTGTTAGGATTTCAATCAAGCTTGTTCTTCCAACTGCTATTCGAACGCAGTGTTTGCCTTGAATTTTCCGCCATGAAATTTGTAGATTTTCCTTGTTAGGTAGACGATGTCATATCTGTAAAGCAAACCATAATTCTGACAAATGCCACATTTTTTGATAAAAATATACTAGATTAATAATTTAACATATTTTGCGCATCTTTATTTTAGAAACTAATGTTTTCCACACTATTTTTATTAATTGTGCATCATAATTTGTTGCCTTTCGGTGGAGCAGGTCATTATCCTTGCAAGGGAGTCTGGTTTGAGACTTGAGCTCTCGGATATCCCAGTAGAGAGCCTTGTGCCAGAGGCGCTTAGGGTAAGACTTGGTTATCATATTCAGAAAAAACCTTGTTATATATTTACAGCTTTACACTCCTAATTGGGTTCACCATGCAGTCATGCTCGTCGCCAGATGAATTCATGCAAAAGCTACCCTCGTTCGATCAGGAATGGGCCAGACAACGCCATGATGCTGAGGCTGCAGGCGAAGTGAGTATCGCCCCCATGTTATCTGAATTGTACTTGTTTATCTAGCTTTTAATCGCGCACACTTCATACCATGAATATTTCCATTTATTCTTGGATGTTTCCAAAATTTATTGAGTAGAGGTGACCGAGTTCTTTTTACCTGAAGGTACTGCGGTATGTCGGAGTCGTGGACGTGCTGAACAAGAAGGGACGAGTAGAGCTGCAGAGATACAAGCGGGACCACCCATTCGCCCAGTTATCTGGCTCTGACAATATCATCGCTTTCACCACCTCGAGGTACAAGGAGGAGCAGCCGCTGATCGTGCGAGGGCCGGGCGCAGGTGCGGAAGTCACTGCGGGAGGCGTCTTCTGTGACATCCTGCGTCTGGCATCCTACCTCGGCGCTCCCTCATAGACTTGGCGACTGTATTGATAAATTTACCGAGGTAGGTGGACGGCATGATGTATACTATTTTCTTTGCACATTGGACCTGGTAGCATTTTGTTCTGTGCGAGGAAAGCAAATAAGGTTAAATCTCTTCCAGTATGCTGTTCCTTAGTAGGAATTGTAGGGGTTGGTTCTTGGGATTTGGCCATTTGGGTGCTCTTTTTGCCATCACACAAGAACTGTTATTGAATTATCAGTGCAATAATAATGCCTCTTCCACAACAGTTTCTTTTTTGAAATGTCTTGTACTCCTACAACATATGGACCTTACTCCTTAGTACTTTGCTCTTCGCTTGGTCCTTATATATTGGAACTTACTGGATGCAACAAAGTACCAACTCCCTCTGATCCTAATTTTAATGTCGTGACTTATAAAATGCATTTGCACTTGGTTAGTTCTCTCCCCGCGACATTTAAAACGGATCAGTGGGAGTACATTTAATGGGTAGAAAATATGAAATCAAATTTCTGATATTTAAAAATGAGATCGTAATGCTTCGTTTTACCAAAGTATATGCAAGTCGTTCTAGCTACTCAAAGCAAGTGCTTCTAGCTACCCATGACATCCCTGTCTAGGCATCAAGCAATCCATTATGGCCTCAGATGACAGTTTCTCATAGTAGAAGTACGCCCCGTTTGGAATGGAGGAACTCAAAACATGTCAGTATGAAAAACACAGAAATCAAAATGTCATATCAGCATGAAACACAACCCCATGAAAAGTTTAGAAGTGTTGTTTCGATGTCAGGCAAGAAATAATCAGAAATCATGGACACAAACAATATAATTTCAAAGGAATATAAGATTCATCTTCGTTTATCCCAAATGGCCCCATAATAAAAAAAATCACTAGAATTCTACCATCCAAAATTCTCATTTTTTTCCGTTGTCCCAAACGGGCCTTACGTAGTTCTGCTTGCAGATGAACACTAACTACTATCTGACTTTTACTACTCAACCACTAGCCAACCGTATGTTTCTGCATGTCTAGTCTAGTGCTTTATAGCTGTGGAAAATATATTTTCCGAACAGCTGCGATGAAGTAGCACTGTCTAGACTGTACACGTAGTCCAAATTCGGCTTATATATTGCCATTTGTCACCCTCTCTACCACTATTGCAATGACTACAAGGAAACTTAGTATGAAATACTAGCAAGAGAACAGCCAACACGTAAGTGTTTTTGGGCCTTCCCACAAAACATTCTTAAATCTTCTCAATCCATGGAAGTCAACAGAAGCAACCGAAATCAAGGCGCTTGAATTCTGTGGGTGCATCGCCTGCATGTGCACATATATCTCCTCGGAAAGCTTTGCTGTGTGCATCTTTTTAAGGTATACTAACATGCATGCATATGACTTGGTCAATCATATGGTGTAATATATCTACCAGTGTTGTAGGTTTATGCTTTGGAATCTAGTAATAAAATTAATTAGTATGAAGTGATATTCAGCATACATTTGACCTTCATGGCCTATAGTACGTAGTTACAAATTAATAGTCTTAGTTAGCAGTGACAAGTAGTACTTGTACTAGTTCAAGTCGCTTTCAGAAAAAAGGAGAAAAACGTTCGCATGTACTTTAGCTGTTAGGCACTAGTGCCGGCTATCTGCGTCTGGTGACGCTAATGGACGGCCGATGATTTGTTTTCTTTCTTCAAATCTCACTATCACACGTACGTCATCATATAATTTGGACAATAAAAAGTCTTGTATAGTTGCACACTTCAAGTAGACAGGAGATATTTTCTTAATTGTTTTAAGTAGATACTCCCTGTTTGTATGTATACAAGGCCATTTAGCTTTGTGTTAATATTTTTTGCGGGTAAACAAGAACTTTATTAGACAGGTAGAATTACACAATGATCAAGTTCAAGCATCCGAAAAACATCTTCATGACCTTACAGATTGACATTCTACCCTAGCAAAAGATTTGCTAGGTAGTGGTTAACTTTAACCTGGCAATTTTCCACTTTTATAAAAGACACTTCCTATTTGAGTAGCCAAGTGTTTAGTTTCCAAAACCAGGTGAAGAAGCAGGGATCTATCTCTCCCAACAGTATTGGTTGCCTTTAGCAAGCTAGGAACAATCCATTTCCACAATTGAAAGCTGAAAACGGTGAACGATGAAGGACCAGGTCTTGTATATCAAGTTAAACTAGTTAAGTTCGGTCATGTTTTGAGAAATATTTATTTTAGAATACCCAATACATCATCAATAAATCTATCATCTTTTTATGATATATTTACTAGGTGATGTGAATGTTCGTATTACTTCTAAAAATGCTGTGCTCTAAGGTCAAATTACTTTCAGCAAACAACAAGCAATAGCCTACCTAAAAGGACATATAAATGTGTTAACAAAGAGAGGACATGCAGAAGAGAGCATGCATGACGGTCCTGGCGTGGTGCCACACTTCAAGAAGTGCATAAATTGCTAACTATTGGTAGTCGATTACGGTTGGTGAACAAACTATCAGATATATCGCTGAAGCAAGATACAGTAATCTTGAAAAAAATGCACCAACCAGGATTCAAGAAACTCTAGCCGCAAAATATCAATCTAATCTTCTCCGCCTTCGGCCTTCGCTTGAGAGTCGTGAGGCGGAGGGGAGGGGATCATCTTCTTTCGTACTTTGTGCAATAGGTTTTTTCTTAAGGTGATGACAGTGATGGTGGTGTCATGTCGAATAAAAGTCCTGCAACCCCAATCATGTCTTGAAGACACTTGGTGCAACGTTATGGAGGAGATTCACAGTTTTTGTCTCGGCTGTTGTTCATGGACAACAGATTGGTTATATGTGTTGCTTGTCAGCGATGGTGTCAGAGGCGGCGCCACGTTTTAGCTCTTTAGTCAATTGACTACACAAAATTTAGGGAAAACTTCATATATCGGCTAAAGGTTATGCAAACAATACAAAATTATTACAAATACATGTATTGGACATCAAAAGTTTGAGTTGAAATCACATTCCAGTACTCCTGGCTCCGCCACTGAGTGGTGTCATGTGCATCAACGGTGGCAAGATTGTCTTCTTCGACAACCTCTTCCTTCGAGGCTTTGCAAGCAAGAGCGTTAGACTGGTCCGGCGATATAGCGTGGCTGCATGTTTAGATCGGGGTGATCCCTCCGATGATATGCTATGCATGACTGCCAATCATCGTCGTGTGCGGCGGTCTATTGTGGTGATTCTACAAAATTTGTATCTTATACTTCTTTGCAGGTACTTCAGTGGTTGGATTTCTTGGTGTTGTTCCTTGCTTGTGTGAGTTATGATGGTGCAACAATGACAAGTTCAGCCAGGGCCAATGCAAATATTTTGAGACATATAATAGTAGTCAAATGAAGAGGTTGTCGGAGACGACGATCTTTTGGGAATTTGGTCACGGTGATCAGGCATTTTCCCTAAATCTCAAAGATGACAAGTCTGTTTTTCGTGTCTGAGTCTTCAGTTACACTATTATCTGACTGCACTGATTTGATATAAATCAGATACGATTTCAAGAAAATCTTGGATAAATATCAGAAAAGGAGTCTTTCTTATATTCTTCTTTTCTTGTAAGTGGGTTTAGTTGGAGTACTACCTTCTTTTCTTGTTGGCTTGGCTCTGTTGTCCTACTTATGCAATCTCGCCGGCTTACCACTAATCACCAAAGAGGCTGTTTTTCAGGTCTATTTAGGTACTCAGTCCATTTCAAATTAATTGTCGCTGATTTTGTACTAAATCAGTGGCAATCAATTTGGAACGGAGGGAATACCATTTTTAACTACTATCGAGGCATTCCCCAATTACTTTGTCTACATGTACAATTGGAAGTTCAAATTATTATATGTCGTAAGTAATACAAAATCTTACCATCCCTATTTTACGTAAGAATGGTAAAACATAATTGTTGCTAGTCACATCAAACTCATCCCTTACCTTATTACAAAATCTGAGTTTTTAGTTGAGTCTTTAAATGGCTGTCCAGTCCACATGTACCGTACCGTTAGTGTCATATTTCATCGACCTTTTTATGTTTAATAGTGACCAATCCAAATATATTATATGATTGTACCAAACATTTATCACGCTTAATTACTTCGACTACTAATTTCGATTACAAGATAAGGAGATTGCCATTTGGCATCATGATGATAATTTGCTTGATTAAATCATGGTGCGAATCACACACGACACACAATTTGCATATACAAGATAAATTCCTATTCGAATTCTTACTGTCCAGACCAAGCTGATCATACCATCTTTTCTTTGCATGTAACTGGTCATAGCGGATTGTGTTGACATTCTGGAGTATGTATTTGTCCCTTGCAAATATAGGTCCCTAAGGAATTTCACATAGGTATGGAAGACGGTTAATTACAAGTGTACATGTCCCTAAACCCTAAACCCTAAAAAAATACCCGTGTGTTGACAGAAAAAATGAAGCAAGCTTTGCAATGGTTGTATACATTGATCTCAAAATGCTGAAGTTCAAAACAGAATGTTGGGATACAAGATGTATCGCAGTGAACATTGATAGTGCTGGAGTAGCTTAGAGGAAAAGGTCCAAAGCTACTCCTGTTTTCCTGCCATCCCTATTAGTATCCTAATAGTGCTTCCTAGCTACCAATGCAAGTAGTAAGCACTAAACTAACATGGAGTATAAAAGAAAGGCTGGCCCTAGATCCTTGTTTCAAGACACATACATATTACTAGGCCATTTTGGATTTGTGCACCTATTGTATTAGAAGCGAAAAGCTGAATCCTTTGCTTTGTTTGATGCCCAAGAAGCCATCTATTTGCACAGAGCTCAATGACATATTTGTGCACTAAACTCATTTACTTTGATGGATGTGTCACCGGGAGCACCAGCATTTGTGGTAGCCACACCCATCATATGCCATATGCCTCTTGTACAAGCCAAACCATACGTGTCCAAAAATGTCCTTTGATGCCTCCGTACAAAATCTAAAACCTGCTCTACTTTTATAAAGTTTATAAATATGTCTACAGTACAAAATAATATTGTGTAAATTAATGATCGCGTAAACATATATCGACATTTATTTTTGGAGAAATGGAAGATACAGCTCTATGATGTTGCATCCTGCATAATGCACACAACCAACAATAGCTAGCGCTGATGTTTCATACTCCCTCCGTTTTTTAATATAAGACGTTTTAGCCTTTTACCACATGTACATGTCCAAACTTCTATCTAGACATATTTTAGTGTTCATATTTACTAATTATGGTGTGTATCTAGACAACATGCACAATAGATAAAACATCTTATATTAAGAAACGGAGGTAGTATGTCTTAGATAGATAGTACGGTATTCTTATGCCGTGGATTGCCATTGTAAAATAATTCAATAGAAGTTATTTTTCAAGGATAGTTGCATGTTACATAAATCCTTGGGTGCACTCATCCCCACAATGGAAAAAAAATTAGCACTAAAAAGGAGTGAAAGTTTTGTCCCAGGCTACCCTCCTCAAAACAAGGGGAAAAGTAATGAGTGATTGCATTGGAGAAGCAAGCTTACATATCAAATGCAGTAAACAAAGTGTTTAACAAGGAAAAGACTCCACACACACATAACCAAAAAACAATTATATTTATTTTTTAGTTATCAAGGTCTCAGCCCCTCTACCCAGGGTGTTGTCTACCCTGCAGCAGCAACTCCATTGGTCACGGCGACCATGGTGCTATATAAAATGCTATTTGACTCGGTGTGTTTATTAGAAAAGAGGAACTATTATTTCTCTCCTCCATATCGCCTCCTTAATTTTGTACCGACCGATCAAAGTTTAGAACGAATTATAAGACAATAGACTTGATATTTTGGGGGGATTAATCAGGCGATTTGCAGTAATAATTAGCATTAGGACCTCCTAGTAAACACCTATTGCACGTACTCTTCCGTTGCAATTCGTGACGCCGTGGCTGAGACGCATGCACGTACGTAGCTTGACGTTGAAGGGTGAAGTGATAATATTAATTAAGAATGATTTGGCCACCAAACATATATACCCAATTCGATTACGCACGATGATATAAACAAACACTTTGACCGTACGCAGTTCCAACAAAAAGAAAGGTGTGAAACGTACGTGCAATGTATTCCTTTGACACGATCTCGCCATAACCTTTAGGGGCCTCTTTTGATGCAACAATCCTACAAGAGATAGTTCTAGTTGAACAATAATCCTATAAGAAATGCGGAAAGTGCTAGTGGCTCCCAAGCACCAATGCGCTCGTCTTTTGAAAATTTCTGAAAACCATACTTCAAAATCTTTAGTCCCAAGAAATGTCCACATAAATATGAATAGTGAAAGTGAATTTTTAAATGTGAAGAAGTACAAATACAAGTCAATTAGAAGCGAAATAGCAGTCGTGTGTGTAGACCAAACATCATCATCGCATTTCAAAAATATATTGGTGATAAAAAATATCAAGTTAACTCGCGCGCGTGACGCGCTGGAATACATGTGTTTGTCTCCGCTGATCAACGTAGCTAGCGTCCTCATCCACGCATGCGAACACATCACATCTTTATCTTGACCTGCCTGTTCATGCAAAAACAAATATTTTTTATGCTAAAAATGTAAGTTAATTTTAGTGTCGCAGTTTGACTATGTTAATCTATTTTGTATTCGCTGTTTTTATATTTATTTGTGTTGTTACCTCCCATTTTCTCCAATGTGGGTATGAATTTCGGTGTTTAGATAACATCCAAAAGTAATCCCAGGCCGTTGTGTATCATAGCACGTAAAACTAGATTAAGAACAAGTAAATATTCTACACATATTTGTATTGAGATTGTATAAACAAATAAATAAGACGTGACTATGATTGTACTATATGATACTATGCATTATATGGTAGTATCATGCATTAGTATCATATGCATATTCGTCATGGTATTAATGTATGATACATTCCACTATGGCCAACCAAACTTCAGTTTTGTTTGTGCAGATCCTTTAATTTTGGATAATCGTGACTTATATTTGATATAATATTTACGACATGAAAAATATAACTTACACATGTCACAGAAATCATCTATAATTTAAGTGTAGCCATTATGATATAATTGTTTTCACAAACCAGTTTACAAAAAAACTCACTTCCTTAATCATGTTTAAATCATGAGTCAAGTTACCTAAATAAAATCATGAACCAATCTAACAAGTAAAACATGATAGGGGTTCAGTTGAAATTAACTATATATATGCCATAACTGTTTAATTAAGCAATGAGTAGATTAAAGATTTAGACGTCTCGGATTAATAATAGTCCAAAGAACTACTCCCTCCGTCCAACAAAAGATGCCTCAACTTGATCAAAAATTGGATATATCTAGACATGACTTAGTGTATAGATACATCCAAATTTGGTCAAAAGTGAGATATCTTTTGTTGGACGGAGGGAGTAGTATTTTCTATATACGTACATATTGCATTATTGGTAGAAAATTATTTCATATTCATGTCCTAATTAGTTGTAAAACATAATAACCATGTGATTGCGTGATAAAAGTAGTGTCTTATATATCTAGCATTTGGGTGTCAAGAACTAGTGATTCTTGCGATTAATTTGTTTCCTTAAAATAAGTTAAATTGTAGTCGTGTTTGTCAAACATGGCACTTCCTTACTAATTTGTGCAAAGTATATATTTTCGTAATGTCACACAATAATTTTGACAGGTCATATAGACCAACGGCAATTAGTGGCTCGACTTATATGTCGAGACGTACAACTTCACTTTCAACCGTGTATCCAACAACTAATGGTTGGTTCCTCGTGGACTGTTGTGTTCACCTACTATTTCAGACAAAGTTATAGTTTATAGTTTTGGGGGGAGCATAAATAAAAGTAGACATATATATACTGTATCAGGCATTGCATGTATGGCGTATTCAGGTTAAATATACAAATATTTGGAGTAGACACCCGTGCGTGGAGGGTCCGCGTACCTTAATTCAGGCATGATTATGGACAAGTGGACGGACGGCTGTATAAAAATGGGCCATGAAAAGGAGTGAGATGTTCGCCTCATCGTTGCTTGCAGGTCGTTCCAACCCAAGTTGCACGCTTGCTGAAAGAAAAATAACACAGGACGGCTTATCATCGATCTCAATAATGGGATGATAACAAGGACTTTGAGAAATAGTTGTTCAGGTGATGCATGCATCGAAGACCCGATAACTATTTTAGCCATTTGTTTGTCTGGTGACGAAGGTTGATGTTAATCTGTTGCACGCCGGGCTACATTTGGGTTCGGCTCCTGTAACACTTGGACAAATTTAACTAGCTACGTCCCTCGATCACTACCGTCAATCATTATCGTGGGACAATTATTATCTCGGAACACTGGGATGTGGAACGGCTAGATTTAATTGGTATCTTCATGATATCAATAGTAGTATATAATATTTCTGAAAAAGAATGTGGAGCGGATAAAATTACAGAAACCGCCTAATATCTTCTTATCATCATTGCACAAAATTACTCACTTTTCATGTTGTTTGCGCAGACCACCACTTATTCATGTAATATGTGGTATACAGATATAAATTTAAAATTAAGCTTGTTAACATAGTCTGAACCCCTCCGCCTTCTTCCTCTCCTCCTCTGCTCTCCCCCGTCCGCGCCTCCTGCCTCTGACCGGCGCCCCTTCCCCTTCTGCTCCGGCGGCTCTGCCACTGCGAGCGAGTATGGGAGGGGAGGCCTGCTGTCGTCCTAGGTCTAGGGAAAGTTTGAATCTAGGGTTTCTGTCCCTTGTGGCGTTTTGGAGTAGAGTTCGGGATCTCGTCGGCCAAATCTCGAGCGTGCTGGTGATTGTCTTCCTCGATGTGCTCCTACTAGTGGGAGAGATGGCTTCGAAGATCTCCGTCAATAAGGCCAGCTTTTCCGGGGCTGGTTCGATGTTTTGGAGGGGTGATACGTCTCCAACGTATCTATAATTTCTTATGTTCCATGCTATATTATACCAAGTTATTACATGTTTTATATGCATTCTATATAGTTTTATGCATTTTCTGGGACTAACATATTAACAAGATGCCACAGTGCCAGTTCCCTGTTTTCTGCTGTTTTTGGTTTCAGAAAAGTACTTAAGGAAATATTCTCGGAATTGGACGATTTCTTTTCTGAAGTCAGTTTTTCATCGGGAACGTTCCAGAAGACCGAAGACGAGACGAAGTGGGAGACCGAGGCGCCCTCACCATGCCCAGGCGCGGCCCCACCTCTGGCCGCGCGAGCACGTGGTGAGGAGCCCTCGGGCCTCCACCGCCTTCGCCCTTTCGCCTACAAATACCCCCCAGACTAAAAACCCTAACACGGTGTTCATATTTTCCTCCACGGGTCCCGAGCCGCCGCCGTCGTCAACACCAATTTGGGAGAGATCAGAACTTCTCCCCGGCACCCTGCCGGGAGGGGGAATCGTCACCGGAGGCCTCTACGTCGCCATGACCGCCTCCGGACTGATGCGTGAGTAGTCTACCCTTGGACTACGGGTCCATAGCAGTAGCTAGATGGTTGTCTTCTCCTCTTGTGCTATCATGTTTAGATCTTGTGAGCTGCCTATCATGATCAAGATCACCGTTATGTAATACTTCATGTTGTGTTTGCTGGGATCCGATGAATATTGAGTACTAAAGTTATTGCTTCATAATATATCATGTGTGTGCTATTTAATGATCTTGCATGCTCTCCGTTACTTGTGTATGCTCTGGCCAAATAGATGCTTGTGACTCCAAGAGGGGGTATTTATGCTCGATAGTAGGTTCATGTCTCTATTAAATCTGGGGTGGTGACAGCTAGCTCTAAGGTTGTAGATGTACTGTTGCTATTAGGGATAAAACAGTGGTACTTTGTCTAAGGATGATGTTACTTACTTACTTTACACACAGTGCTTAAGGCGATAATCTGTTGCATGCAACTTAATACTGAAAGGGGTGCGGACGCTAACCGGAAGGTGGATTATCAGTCATAGATGCGGTTGGAACGGTCTATGTATATTGTTGTAATGCCCGAATGAATCTCACACTAGACATCATAACGTTGGTATATGCATTGGTTTGCTCATCATTATTCTATCAATTGCCCAGCTGTAATTTGTTTACCCGCATGAATGTTATTATTATTTATGGAGAGACACCACTAGTGAACTGTGGACCCCGGTCCTTCTCTTTAATCTGATAAATCACAAACTGCAAACATGTTACTTTCTGCAAACAAACATCTTTCTTCCACACATACGTTTAATCCTTTGTTACAGCAAGCCGGTGAGATTGACAACCTCACCGTTAAGTTGGGGCAAAGTATCTTGATTGTGTTGTGTGCAGGTTCCACGTCACCTACGTCCCAGGAAGCATTTTCTGGCGCCGTTGACACCTCGGGGGAATTCATTATTTCCTACTGGTTCGATAACCTTGGTTTCACAACTGAGGGAAACTTGCTGCTGCACTACTTCATACATTCCTCTTGGGGTCTCCCAACAACACACCCACCGTGTGCATCAAGCATTTTTCTGGCACCGTTGCCGGGGAAATAAGAATTCCTTTGAAGACCTTCACACTCCTCCGTCAACTTCGTTGCCGGTGATTTGAAGATTCTTCTACGAGGGGAGTTTTCGCACTTCCAATCTTTTTATTTTGTTATTGTCTTGCTTAGTTTATTTTTATTACTGTCTTGTTTGCTTAATATCAAAAATACAAAAAAATTAGTTACTTGCATTACTTTTCTTATTTCGGTTTGCTATTTTATTTTCAGTTTTTGTTATTTGTTTTATTTCGGTTTGTTAATTAATTTGCTAAAATGAGTACTGCTGAGAATACTAAGTTGTGTGACTTTACTAGCACCAACAACAATGATTTTATATGCACACCTATTGCTCCACCTGCATCTAAAGCTGAATTCTTTGAAATTAAACCTGCTTTGTTGAACCTTGTTATGAGAGAGCAATTTTCTGGTGTTAGTTCTGATGATGCTGCTGCCCATCTAAATAATTTTGTTGAACTATGTGAAATGCAAAAATATAAGGATGTAGATGGTGATATTATAAAACTGAAATTATTTCCTTTCTCCTTGAGAGGAAGAGCTAAAGAATGGTTGCTTTCATTGCCTAGGAATAGTATTGATTCATGGATTAAATGTAAAGATGCTTTTATTGGAAAATACTATCCTCCTGCTAAGATTATTTCTCTAAGAAGTAGCATCATGAATTTTAAACAAATTGATAATGAACATGTTGCTCAAGCTTGGGAAAGAATGAAATCTTTGATAAAGAATTGCCCAACCCATGGACTGACTGCTTGGATGATCATCAAAACCTTTTATGCAGGACTGAACTTTTCTTCAAGAAACTTATTGGATTCGGCTGCTGGAGGTATTTTTATGTCCATCACCTTGGGGGCTGCAACAAAACTCTTGGATAATATGATGGTGAATTATTCTGAATGGCATACTGAAAGGACACCTCAAGTTAAGAAGGTAAATTCTGTTGAAGAAACCTCCTCCTTGAGTGAAAAGATTGATATTATTATGTCTATGCTTGCAAATGGTAAATCCCATGTTGATCCAAACAATGTTCCCTTAGCTTCTTTAGTTGCACAAGAAGAGCATGTTGATGTGAACTTTATTAAAAACAACAATTTCAACAACAATGCCTATAGGAACAATTATGATAATAACAACTATAAGTCCTATCCTCCTAATAATGGGAACTCTTATGGTAATTCTTATGGTAATTCTTATAACAATAATAGGACTACCACCTCTGAACTTGAAACCATGTTAAAAGATTTTATCACTACACAAACTCTGTTTAATAAAACTGTTGAGAAAAAGCTTGGGAAAATTGATATACTTGCCTCTAAAGTTGATAGTCTTGTCCTTGATGTTGATCTTTTAAAATCTAAAATCATGCCTACTGAAACTAAAGAGAGTAATCCCTTTGCTAAAATTAATGCCATCCAAGTTCAAATAGATGAAAATGTTAGGATGATGGCTCAATTACGTGCTAGATGGGAAAGAGAGAAAGAACTAGATAAAGAGGCTAATATTGTTAAAGTTTTTACTATTACTACCTCTGAAAATAATGGTGTTTCACATGCTATTAAGCCTCCTATTATCAAGGGTAACATAGTTAGTGTTGGGAATGTCTCCTCTACTTCTTCCAAAAATTTAAAATTGCCCAAAACTGCTGAAACTAGTGTTGATAAAAGTGCTGAAATTTTTAAGAACATGGGAGAATGTGGTTCGGTTTGCTTTGATGATAATAATTTTGATTTTGATAATTGTAATATCTCTGAAGTTATTAAGTTCTTGCAAAAGTTGGCCACAAGTCCTAATGCTAGCTCTCTTAATTTGGCTTTTACTACTCATATTACAAATGCTCTAATTAAAGCTAGGGAAGATAAATTAAGACTTGAAGCTTCTATCCCTAAGAAGTTAGAAGATGGTTGGGAGCCCATCATTAAAATGAAAGTAGATAAATTTGATTGCAATGCTTTGTGTGACCTTGGTGCAAGTATTTCTATTATGCCTAAAAAGCTTTATGATATGTTTGATTTGCCACCATTGGAACATTGCTATTTGGATGTTTTTCTTGCTGATAATGCTTTGAAGAAACCTTTGGGGAGAGTTAATGATGTTCCCATTATGGCTAATAATAACCTGGTCCCCGTTGATTTCATTGTCTTGGATATTGAATGCAATCCATCTTGTCCAATTGTGTTGGGAAGGCCTTTTCTTAGAACTGTGGGTGCTATTATCGATATGAAAGAAGGTACCATCAAGTACCAATTCCCACTCAAGAAAGGTATGGAACACTTCCCTAGGAAAAGAATGAAGCTACCTTTTTATTCTATTGTTCGTTCAAACTATGGTGTTGATGCTTCATCTCTTGATAATACTTGAGTTTTGCTTTCTGTGCCTAGCTGAAAGGCGTTAAACAAAAGCGTTTCTGGGAGACAACCCACTTTTATTTCCTGTTATTTTATTTTGTTTGTGTCAAGGACTTGTCCTACCTCTGTAGCAATTCCTTTGTATCTTTATTTTATTGCATTGTTGTGTCAAGATAAGCCTCTAGTTGAAAGTTCATGCTAAATTTGGATTCCTGCGCAGAAACAGTTTTCTGCTGTCCACCGTTTAATTCGTAACTCCTCGCAGAAAAATCCAAATAATCTGACCTTTTTTGTGCGTAATCCTCAGATATATATGCAACTTTCATTAGTTTTGAGTTTTCTGATCTGAGTAAGTTAAGTGCCTCGAAAAAATTCGTCTTTACGGACTGTTCTGTTTTTGACAGATTCTGCCATTTATTTTGCAATGCCTCTTTTGCTATTTTGATTGGATCTTTTTATCCTACGAAGTATCAGTGGCTGTAGCTAATGTCCAGTAGCATTGGTAGCAATTGTGTTCCTACAGAATATCATAATTTTTCGTGCACTAACCCTCTAATGAAGTTTACTCTAAGTTTGGTGTGGAGGAAGTTTTCAAGGATCAAGAGAGAAGGATGATATGATGTGATCAAGAGGATAGTAAAGCCAAAGCTTGGGGATGCCCCGGTGGTTCATCCCCAACATATTTCAAGAAGACTCAAGCGTCAAAGCTTGGGGATGCCCAAGGCATCCCCTTCTTCATCAACAAACTATTAGGTCCTTTCTAGTGAAACTATATTTTAATTCCGCCACTTCTTATGTGCTTTTCTTGAGGCGTCGGTTTGTTTTTGTTATTTTCATTCTCTGAATAAAATGGATCCTAGCATTCCTTTGTGGGAGAGAGACACGCTCCGCTTTTTCTTATGAATACTCGTATTCTTCACTTATATTTGTTGAGTATTCTTGTATGTTACTTCAATGCTTTCTAGCTCTTGTTTTTCATGCATCTCTTGCTATCATACTCTCATATCTCATTGTTTAATTACTTGGAGAGTTTATCCTTTAAATAAGTTGATTGGTGTTTGGTTGGAAACAGAAAATGCTAAATGTGGTAGATGGTATAAAGAAAGATATACATGCTCTTATGGATTGTTATCTTGCATGTTGTGGTGCTTGGCAATTGTTTTGAGCTCTCAAGTAGATCATGTTTAAGCTTTTACATCACGTAGTTAAAACTTATTAGTGAGGAACTACCGTAAAACTTACTGAAATTTGGTTTGCATGTTTGGTATCTCTAAGGTCTAGATATTTTCTAGTTAAAGTGTTTGAACAACAAGGAAGACAATGTAGAGTTTTATAGTGCTTGCAATATGTTTTTATATACGTCTTGTTGTCATAGTTTATACTTGTGTTTGCTTCAAACAACCTTGCTAGCCAAAGCCTTCTACTGAGAGGGAATGCTTCTCGTGCATCCATAATCCTTGAGCCAAAACCTATGCCATTTGTGTCCACCATACCTACCTACTACATGGTATTTCCTGCCATTCCAAGTAAATACTTCATGTGCTACCTTTTATTCAAAATTTATTATCCCTTATTTGTGTCAATGTTTATTAGCTCATGAGGAAGTATGTGGTGTTACAGATATCAACCTTGTCATTTGCTTTTAGACAGACTTTCACCAACCGGACTAGTGGCATATACACCGCTTATCCATTAACTTTGCAAAAAGAGCTGGCAAATGGGGTGCCCAGTCCCAATTAATTACAACTTTAACCGCTGCATTCTCTTCACATTTTTGCCCTGATCTAATCAGCCATGCAATGATACTAGTTCTAAACTACATGTGTAAACAAAAGAGAAAAGAGGGATGATCTGCCCTTGGGTAGAAATAACGTCCTTCATGGGAGCCGCTCTTAAGAAAGTCTGGTTGACAAGGGGGGTAGAGTGCCCATTACCATTCGTTGACAACGACAAACACCGCTCAAAACTTACTTTTATACTCTCTATATGATTTCAAAAACCTATAAAACTAAGAAGCTCTAGCACATGCTTGTATCCCTGCTTCACTCTGCGAAGGGCCTATCTTTTACTTTATGTTGAGTCAGTTTACCTACTTCTTTCTATCCCCGAAGCAAACACTTATGTCAACTGTGTGCAACAATTCTTATATGCTTACTTATTGCACTTGTTATATTTCTTTGTGTTGACAACTATCTATATGATATACATGTTCAAAAGTTGAAAGCCAATGCTGAAACTTATATCTTCCTTTGTGTTGCTTCAATGCTCTTTTGCTTAGATAATATTGTTTTATGAGTTAACTCTTATGCAAATCTTTTTGATGCTTGTTTGAAAGTACTATTCATGAAAAGTTTTACTTATATGATGTAGTTGTTTACTCCTTGTCTATTAGTTAGCAAACTATAGATCATTGCCTTGAGTCACTTCATTCATAACATGAGCCTTACGTTAGATTATGATCAAAATTGTGTTTAAATTATTCTTCTTTTATCGTTCTTGCCTACTCGGGACGAGTAGAACTAAGCTTGGGGATGTTGATACGTCACCAACGTATCTATAATTTCTTATGTTCCATGCTATATTATACCAAGTTATTACATGTTTTATATGCATTCTATATAGTTTTATGCATTTTCTGGGACTAACCTATTAACAAGATGCCACAGGGCCAGTTCCCTGTTTTCTGCTGTTTTTGGTTTCAGAAAAGTACTTAAGGAAATATTCTCGGAATTGGACGATTTCTTTTCTGAAGTCAGTTTTTCATCGGGAACGTTCCAGAAGACCGAAGACGAGACGAAGTTGGAGACCGAGGCGCCCTCACCATGCCCAGGCGCGGCCCCACCTCTGGCCGCGCGAGCACGTGGTGAGGACCCCTCGGGCCTCCACCGCCTTCGCCCTTTCGCCTACAAATACTCCCCAGACTAAAAACCCTAACACGGTGTTCATATTTTCCTCCACGGGTCCCGAGCCGCCGCCGTCGTCAACACCAATTCGGGAGAGATCAGAACTTCTCCCCGGCACCCTGCCGGGAGGGGGAATCGTCACCGGAGGCCTCTACGTCGCCATGACCACCTCCGGACTGATGCGTGAGTAGTCTACCCTTGGACTACGGGTCCATAGAAGTATCTAGATGGTTGTCTTCTCCTCTTGTGCTATCATGTTTAGATCTTGTGAGCTGCCTATCATGATCAAGATCACCGTTATGTAATACTTCATGTTGTGTTTGCTGGGATCCGATGAATATTGAGTACTAAAGTTATTGCTTCATAATATATCATGTGTGTGCTATTTAATGATCTTGCATGCTCTCCGTTACTTGTGTATGCTCTGGCCAAGTAGATGCTTGTGACTCCAAGAGGGGGTATTTATGCTCGATAGTAGGTTCATGTCTCTATTAAATCTGGGGTGGTGACAGCTAGCTCTAAGGTTGTAGATGTACTGTTGCTACTAGGGATAAAACAGTGGTACTTTTTCTAAGGATGATGTTACTTACTTACTTTACACACAGTGCTTAAGGCGATAATCTGTTGCATGCAACTTAATACTGAAAGGGGTGCGGACGCTAACCGGAAGGTGGATTATTAGTCATAGATGCGGTTGGAACGGTCTATGTATATTGTTGTAATGCCCGAATGAATCTCACACTAGACATCATAACGTTGGTATATGCATTGGTTTGCTCATCATTATTCTATCAATTGACCAGCTGTAATTTGTTTACCCGCATGAATGTTATTATTATTTATGGAGAGACACCACTAGTGAACTGTGGACCCCGGTCCTTCTCTTTAATCTGATAAACCACAAACTGCAAACCTGTTACTTTCTGCAAACAAACATCTTTCTTCCACACATACGTTTAATCCTTTGTTACAGCAAGCCGGTGAGATTGACAACCTCACCGTTAAGTTGGGGCAAAGTATCTTGATTGTGTTGTGTGCAGGTTCCACGTCACCTACGTCCCAGGAAGCATTTTCTGGCGCCGTTGACACCTCGGGGGAATTCATTATTTTCTACTGGTTCGATAACCTTGGTTTCACAACTGAGGGAAACTTGCTGCTGCACTACTTCATACCTTCCTCTTGGGGTCTCCCAACAACACACCCACCGTGTGCATCAAGGGGCATCGAGCTTACCGTGCGGGTATACTCTGCCAAGCCTCCATGGAGGGGGATGGACGACATGGGCAAAATCTGTGGCTGCCTTCTACAATAATCGCTCGAACCTCCAAGTTCAAGACCTGTAGGTCATCACCTTTCTCCTGGCTGGCCTGGGTGGCGAGGGGGAGGAAGAGGGTGGCGATTCTCTAGCTCCTCTCGGTTGTTCAGCTCGTCCTGGGCAAATTGGAGGCGTGAGTTGGCCTGAACTGGTGTTGTCCATGGTGGTTTGCCGGATTCTGTGCTCCACGCGGTTGCCAGCGCCGTGGTTGGGGTTATTGTGCAATGGGCTCGCTGGGACCCATGGAGGGCTCAAAGTTGGCTCAGTTCTTCTCGGATTCGGCTTCTCAATGTTTCTGGAGTGGATTTCTTCACCTTTTGAGGTATTGTGCGCCTCTCTGTGTTCTCCCGGCCGTGGCGGCGAGGGGAACGAGCAGGGTGTCACGGCAACCTGGGAGGTCGGCGGAAAATCCGTTTATCAATGGTGCTTCCTGTTGTCCACCTCTTTGCACTGCATGTTGGCTGTCAAGAAATCCGGTCAGTTTGCACAAGATCATCATGTGAGCTTTATGGTCATATGCATGGTTGCTCTGTATCGCGTCCAATGCATGTTACTCTTGGTGGTGATGCGTTCTCGTTGTTCGGGACATGCCGGAGACGGGTGAGATCGGCTCTACCTGGTTTCTTAGATTTAAAAGTCGAGAACCTCCTGATCTGAGTTCGGTGACAACCTTCAATATCTACAGCTCAATCCCCTAACTCGTAGGTGTCTACCAACGCGATTGCCGGTTGAGCCGCTGCCTCTACTGTCGTCGTGGCGAACAACAGATGCCTACGGGTAGGCTAATTTGTGGGGCCGAATGGACGCTAGAGGATTCAGGGAGGGATAGCGCGCTAAGAAGCACACACGAACTAACACAATGATACGAGGATTTACCCTGCTTCGGGGCTCTCGTGAGGAGATAAAACCCCTACTGCAGCATCTAGCCTATCGGTGTATTTTTCTCTGGTATATGCGTGGTACAGATTGCTCCATGAGCTGGGCGAAGCATGCCTCTAGGAGGACTTGAGGAGGAAAGAGCAAGGGGGGAATGAGCCGACCGTGGCTTGGCCGGCCGTGGCCTCCTTTTTGGCCTTCCCCCTGGTGCTCCTTATATAGGAGGAGCCCAGGGGACAAGAGGTGGCCCACATGCTACTATTCTGGCACTATAGCTGACATGACTACTGGGGTCTTGTCAGCACTGTTCCCTGCATTATGAGTTGTACTCTTGTCACATCCAGGGTACTGTAGCCACGCTTGTTCACACTCAGGGCAGGCAGAGCCCGTGCCGCGCGCGTCCTTGTCTTGTCCGCTTGCGCCTGTCTTCAGAATCATCTGTACCGGTCGGGGAAGTCGGGGGTGCCGCCATGTCGGGGAAGCCGGGAGTGACACCATGTCGGGGGAAGCCGGGAGAGCCGCCATGTCGGGGGAGCCGGGGTGCCGCCATGTCGGGGAAGCCGGGGTGCCACCATGTCGGGGAAGCCGGGGCGAGGCCGAGGTCGGTGATGGCGCGGTCGAGCTGGATGCGGGGGCGAGGTCGAAGACGGCTTGGTGGAGTCGGCAAGGTGGAAGTCGAGGCTGGAGATAACTCGGACGGCCCGAAGTCCTAAGGCATCGTGCCCCTCCGCCGGCTACCTCGGTCCACCCGAGTTACCCATAAAGTCGGCCTATCCCCAGTCCAGGCTGGCCGGGAGAGCGCTTATGTCGGTCCGGGTCGCATCTCTTTGCCTATCATTTTATATTTCATCCACTCACTCATTTAACTTCTCTTTTCCCTCTAATATGAGCATAATAATACCATAACTTTAGGGTACCGGGGATTACATCCCCGACATCTACGGTTGGCTAGATTACGAGAGCACCTGAAAGATTACGACTACATGTTTTCCGAGTCTGATTTCTTGACGAACCTCCTAGCAGGCTCTAATTGTATTCTTCCTCATTACCATCATGTTTGTTCGGCACTTCTTAGTACCCAGCTAGGCAGGTTTGTTTATTAGGATGGAAGTTGTAATCTCTGTGTTGTAACTCGTTGTTATCCTTAATGTCAGTGGTCCTTCGGGGCCTTTTACAGTTAAAAAAAAGCTCATTAACATCATAGTTGAGGATATGGACCCACAAGTCGGTGTTGATGTGGCAATTTTTGTGTAAATCTAGGAAAGTTTATAAAATTCATGTATTTTTTGTTTAATCTCAATATAGGTGATAAAACTTTCGAACGGCGTGTCAAAATTATTTTAAAATTTCCCAATCAGTCATTTTCTATTACGTATCGTTTATTAGATTTTTCAGAGTTTTGAGAAGTTTCCGAATTTTGTTAAATGCCTATTTAGCCAATGTCGATCTAACCAACTTATGCACAACGTTTTGCAAATCGTTCTGTTACAAACCTACATACCTTACACAACGTTGCGCCTGGGAGTCTTCTTCCCAGCTAAAATTTGTGCATGGAAGGTGGGAGTGGATGGGAGAACCAGCGCCATCATAAGCTCGAGGAGCCAAACCTCCTCCCTCTGGCAAGTGGGTCCAGAGTAACGGGACCCATCGGCTAGTGAGGACTTTAAGGATCTCCGGTGGGGCCAAGGAAGGTCGTCCGTCCGCCCTGACAAGCATCGCCGCACCCGTCCGTGCGGGCGGGCCCAGCTCCGGCCACTCGCCAGATTTTGCACAAACGTTTTTAGTTTAGTTTTCCTTTTTTTTTTTTTTGAGAAACACAGTACAGACGCAGACGCTCACAAACACGCACGTACAGACACCCCTATGACCGCACACACGCAAACCCTACCCCTATGAGCACCTCCGAGAGACTGGTCCGGCATATCTTGAGGTTGACGAAGTCACCACGGGCGCCTCGCTGTTGACGGACACGTCACATACCGCTGAAAGCATAGCGCCGGTTAAATCCTGAAAAATCCAGGAAAATACGAGCACCCATGCCAAGTCTGGGACTTGAACCTGGGTGGGCTGATTCCACCACAAGGAACCAAACCAGTTGAGCTAGGCTCATTTCGCGTTTTTAGTTTAGTTTTCCGAATGCGCAATCTACTCGTTTGGCATCTTGCATGAGCTGTCGTGACGTTGCATCAACCAACGTTCACCAGAACATGGACAAATTCCATCAGCATTTAAACAAGGCCCGGATGATTGCCACGGTCAAAACAGTATTTTTTGTGTCTTTCCTAAATGCCTCTTGAGCCAACTTTTAGCCACAAAAAACTTTACCTACATCGGGGCGCGCCGAAAAATGTAATTCGTGATGGCGGTTTGAAAATCTCATAGGCCCTGGACAATTTAGAAAACATAATTCATTTTGACTTGATATGCAGAAACCACAAATGTAGGCAAAACATTTGAAAATCATATTTTTAAATGTAAAACGAACTTGAAAAAGAAATCCTAGATGTAGATAATGTTGTATTTTACAAATGTGTAAAATCTTAAAACAAAATATTTCACATTTTGAGCTAAATATGACATATTTGGAAGAGTTGAAAATTTGCACTATTCACTATTTTTAGATGTTAGACTTCGGCATTTTTGTACATCCCAAAGTACATCATATTTGTAGTTGAGATTTTACACGTCGGTAAGATACAATATTATCTACGTAAAAAAATAGAATTTTTTAAATTTTAAAATATGATTTTTTTTTTTGAAAAATAAAGAGCACAATGGAGCTCGGCCTCCATTTGTGCACTCACATTTGATATGACGTTTTTGCAATCTCAAATTACTCTACTGTCTCTGAAAATCTCATAATAGGCCATTCGTGTTGGCTTTCTGATAATCTCATAGATATGGGATTGCAAAGTTATTTTAAATAATATGGCTGTTTTTGCGTTTCACGGGTTCGGCATAAGCCAAAGTGAATGACATTTTCTAAATTTTCAGAAGCTCTTAGATTTTCAGAACGCCTTTTAATGTGAGTTTCTACGAATGGGTCAGATATGAATGGAAGTTTTTCAAGAAGCCATGAATAAAGTTTGCTGAAGAGCCATTTTCAAAATACGTCAAAACGACTAAGGAAATTTCACATGGTGCAGCATAAGACCAGGAGCGCTCCTGTCGTCAATAGCATCACAGCGGAGCCTGCAGGCAGCTAGAGCTCCCATGTTGCATTGAAGAGCAACCACAATGCTCTCCAGCTGACACAAACGAAACGAGCAGGGGAATGAATAAATGACGTTGAGCCCGGAGTAGGCGTGTGCGTATTTATTTCAACATGGGTGGCCTTAATTACTGGGCCAGTTTTGCTATAGCGAGGGAAGATCTCCCAGGAAACCGCAGGTCCCCGGGGGAGTCCGGATGTCGTAGCACATGTATACTCCCCGGAGTACCACTCACAAGGTTTTGTACAACACCAATTCTACTCCAAAGGTTTTGCATATAGTCTTTTGGCAGATATAGTCTAACAAAAGGTTGAGAGGCTTCTGTGTCGCTCCCGTGTGCGGCCCCGGGAGAAACTCTAGCCGTCACCGGCACCTCTCCTCTCGATTATGCTACCATTACCGTTGTCGGAGGGTGACATCTGCACGGTGTTGACGGCGGGGTTTTCTGTTTCTCGAGATAAGAGACGACACGTCTGACGTACTAATTAGGAGATCACGTCTCGGGCAGTCCTTGTGTGGGAGTTTTGTTCGAATCCCAAGTGAGCGGTGTTTTACTCGCTACTGGCGACGGCTATGCGGTTTCGATGTTTAGGCGGCATGGCGCAGTGGCCATGGTTCTTCGAGGGAGGCAGCGTCGTGGTCATGTGGATGATGAGGCGGTCAGATATGGAGATGGTGATGGCCTTCTCCAAGACCGGTGACTGTATGGGACGCCATTTCCACCTCTGAATCGGGTTCGATCCAGTTCTGAAGAGTCGTCAAGTCATGCACGTTGCTATTGGACCAAGGTTGTGCAACAGTGACTAAGGGGGCAGTTTGGATGATGGTAGAGGCAGCTCTAACAACAAGTACTCTAGTGGAAATACAAGGTTCATGATCAGACAATATCGACGCGAGTATGCATCGGGACCATGTTGAAGTTGGTGTCTTAAGGATGAATATCTCAAGATCACCTACAGTTGAACTCACTATCATCGCACATACATCAATACTTTCTTCAAGGCTTAGCCTAATAGTTGTTTACGTTTTGTTGGCAATACACAACGTGTATATCAACTTGTTGGGATTATATCCGCATAGTGTTATAGAAAATGGCTCTTTTCCATAAAGATGACTTGGCCTTGAGTAGCGAACACATGGACTTAGGGACCTGCTGCGTTTCCTACTTCCTTTATGGCAATGCTTACACAAGAAGATTAAATTGTCTTGTGTCCCCAACTCAAGTCTGATGGTTGTGAGGCAACACGCTATATTAGAACAAGATGAAACCAAAATAAATTAAACGTAAATACAAACAGAAATACAATGCTTCTTTGAACTCCCAAGTCTTTTTTTGATGTGCCAACCATACTCAAAACCTCGTACATTCGATCACCATCTTCTATTGTGAGCCTAGTTGGAGTTCACCTAGACTACACGACACACCCTAACGTAACTAATGTAATTGCAAAAAAATCTTCCTAAAACACATATTACCGTAGTTTAACATCTATTTGCATGTTTACACTTGGTCTGACAATGTACATTCAAAGGTGTTCTGATATATGTTTCTCAAGCTAGGAGTAATTTGTTTTGTCCATGCCGACAAACACAAGTTCATCTTTGAACCTAATTATCTCGTCACCTTATTTGAGAAAATATTGATCTTGTCATAACTACAAAGAAAAATTAAGACGCAAATCTTGGAAAAGTTTGTACATAATATCAGTCTTTTGACAAATCAAAGTATCAATCACACCTTGAGATTTGGCCTACACATCGCCCTTCTGATTGATAATTAACTTAATTGACAGTTGTTAGTGAGTTGACATTATAAATGAACATGTATTGCAGGCACTTTTTTTTTAACCTCATGGAAAATTCTTTAATACCTTGTGAACAAAAAATGCACTACTTGAACTTTTATTTTCTCGGTTGCAATCCACTTATCTGCAGTTGCAACCCATCAACTAACGCGACTCATGCAAATTCAACGATAGATTGAATTCTAATTTAATTCTCAATCGACTGAAAACTAGTAGTGACATGTCTTGCCCGTTTTCATACGAGGAAAGATAAATTACATATCATTGGATGTATCCTAACAAGGAGATGAGGATTGATGAGCAAAAAGCCGAAAATAAACATTGCATTGTTGTACTGTTCACTTGTTGTGAGTAATGAAAGAAAACCTGTACTCTTGAGTTCGAAAGCTCACTAGGCTCTGGAGTCCCGATAATTATTTTATCTCCCTATCTTTAAACTCCACCACAATACTATAATATAAGAACATGAACATGTGACCATCTGGTTAGAGGCTTTGGATTCTTTTGTGAGATGTAACTTTTGATTTTTCGAGTAGTTTAAGCTGTAACTTGGAGGATGCGTCCAAGCGCCTTTGGTGGCTCAATGGCCACTTTTAGCATGAACTATACTAGTTTAATTTTAGCTCCCTAGCCTACCACTCGTAACATAAAACTAAGTGTTGCATTGACAATTAATTAGAAGGTTCTTTTTGGTTTGACGCGTCCCACAATTATCTAACTGGGTCACTGCAAATTTCATTAGTTGGCGGAACTTCAAAAGGGGGAGGGAAAATTTTCTGACGTTTCGAGCATGAAAAAAATATGTTAAGGTAAAATTGGTTTGTCACTTTTAAATTTGGAAATTTGTTAATTCGTTTTTTAGGTAACAACACCACGGAGAGCGTCCAGCTTTAAATTCTAAGACACATTTTTCTTGTATTACATATCTACCTCTTTGATGCCTCTTAGGAATAGTTTGATTATTATCTACCTCTAATTCTAGCGATGTTTATAGAGTTTTCTGCTAAGGGAATGCAAAAATTAAGGAAACTGAAAACATTAGGTTGCCACTGAAGGCTACTTAGCAGTCAATGTTTTTTTTTGAACAAGCAGTCAATGTTTAGTTGAGTATTTCATTCTATCCGTATGGGCATGCGTACGACATGTAATATTTATCCAACTTTATAATATTACAATTAATAAAATAAATGTTGCATGCTTTGATTAGATACAGATGTCGGGGGTTTCAAACTCCATTCAAAAAGAAAAAAAACTTTGTAATATTGCATCCGAAAAACTTATCTATATTGCCTTGCAAAGCAAAACCGTAAAAGTTTTCATTCATGATATTCGATCTCAACATGCAAATTATCCACATAACCCACTATTTCAATCAAATGTCAATACCATCTCCACCAACATTCATGAATAATAGTACATCTTTCATGCAAATTGTCTAAGTCATCTATATTTTTTTGCCATACAATTGTTTCAATTTATTATTTGTTAGTCACCAAATACACAACAATTTCACGTCAATTGAACTTAGTCTCCGATTCAATCATTGAGTTGAAGACAATTTAATATTTAATGTGTTTTATACACTTTCATTACACAATTTTGTATAGCGATACCCACTACAACACGCGTGGTATTGTTCTAGTTATAGAGAATCCAAATGCTCATTAATTACTAGAGTGAAACTAACTAAAATACCTACATGTTGAGGGGTGGATATTTTAATGTGGCTTATACCCTTTGGGTTACACATCAATTCGCGCATTGGTCAGCTTTCGAGAACTTCAATCGAGTACCGCAGGGAAAGGAAGAGTATTCATCATGGCCATTTTGAGTTAGTCTGTTCCTTCTTGTTCTAGATAATCTAAATGCTCACTAATTACTATAGATAAACTAACTAAAAATGCTACAAGTTAATGGGGTGGATAACTAGACAAATATGTTGAAATAATTTTGCCACAACCAGTTCACTTAACTGTGGTGACCCAGCATACCACCGCATGGTGTAGTATGCTATAGTCGTTGACATAGCACCAATGGATCACCGTCTACCAGTGTTACATTCATCAGAGTGGTACAACAGAAACATCGCAGGTCCAAGGCATGTCTATAGATTACAAACAGAAGATCCAGAAAAACAGATCTTTAAAACCTCCTCGGTACAATGAGGGAAGGCCCTATTAAAAGAAGATCAAATGGAAAATCAGGAGGTTGCTTCAAAAGGTTGCTTTTATTCTAAAGAGGTATGTCATAGGCTAATGGAAGTTTGATGCATAAATACAGCCACAGACAAAGGATTGTCATAGGCTAATGCAAGTTTTGAAAACATTTCTTCAAAAGGTTGCTTTTATTCTAAAGAGTTATGTCCGTCAGGAGTCATAGGGCTAGGGCTTTGAGGAGCCTCCTTTCCTGCTGCGTTCGTCGTTCCGTCCTGGAACGTGGAGTAACATGTCACATTTATACACTCTGCAGAGGTGCGCTGCTTTACCCATAAGAGATCCACGCCTTGTTGCATAGCCAGGCATACTTTCCTGTCCACACTTCTTTTGTGTGGGGCCCGGTCGGTGATCCAAGCCAATCACTGCGCCTTTCCACCAACCCCGCACACCCCCCATTACTTCAGTTGCAGGTGATGGGAAAATCCAACTTTCATCCTGCTAACCATTTGAAGCCCGTCTCAAACTGGTTCTGAAGCCAACCTTCAATAGATGCTAGAAGCCACAACCCGAAAGTGAGATTATTATACGGCCACCTCAAGCCTGCGGATATACACACTGCCTGGCTTTGATCTAGTCACCCGTTGGTGTACGAGAGGAAAAGGGCACAGCTGACTTCTCCATCCCATTTCAGATCTTATGGTTGTGCGTTATATATGGCACAAGAATCACTGACGACATTGATTGTTAAGTCCTAGGTGATACTTTCCCGTACAAATGGGACCTCCACCACAACATTCTTACCGTGGTCCCATCTGCCAGCCATATGAGATTACCACCACACTGGTCAGTAACTATAGTCATATTATTATAAAATAAGTTTTCTGTCCTTTTTGTAATGCATGTGATAATAGCACCCTTTGCGAATAGTTTCATAAGAAATAATTCAAAGGACATGAATAAGGGATGAACTTGCCTTTTTGACTGCAAGATTATGCAGCCAAGGTCTTCGATATAATATAAACTCCGAGAAATCTGAAAACAACATCATTGGTCCGGTAAGGACTAATGTTTAAAGAAGCAACATGCTATTATGCATAAGTATGAGATGCATCGCAAAGTACCCCGTAACTAACTCTCAATGATTGAGTGTTGTTTGAGTTGGGTGATTTCATTTAGGGTTGTCTTATGTTCAAGTTTACTTCATAAGAAAAATGGATTCTTTAGCCTTAGATAAATAACATCAATTTAAGCATATGAGTAAAGTAAAACAACATATAACATTCAATGGTTGTTGGTAGAAAACATGTATTAACTTTAATTAAGTAGAGAGCTAGTGTAGTGTTATATTTCATGATGGCAAAAAGAATAACTTTTGAAGAACAGAAATAATGTAAACAATTGTTGGTATCATATGAAGTGGTTAAGAGAGGGTTAAATAATTATTCTCATTTGTGTGTTTCACCAGAGACTTTGCAATGAGATCTTTATTTTGTTTCAATCAATCATTTACTTCTTAACTTAACTTTGTTTCTTAAGAATGAGTAGTTTGTTCTTGGAATATAACAAGTTATATAACTACTATAATGTTGTTAACTTTTTAGGTTGTTTCTTAATGTTTTTCACTTAACCAAACTATAAGCAAAATAATTAAGTAATAAATGTAATATGTGTACTATTTATTATAAGTGGTTGCTAAATAGTAATGGAATAGCTTTTATAAGCTTATAGTTTTTTTAAAAAAAATTATGAAAATAATACTTATTAAATATTTTCTTGAATAGAATATTTTTTTAGAATAGAAATTATTGTAATAAGAATATTACATGTTATAATTAAAACACATTTCTAAATTTAATGTTATGCATGTGAGACATTTTAAATGAAGTTTGAAATGCATCCAAAATAGCATTTCAAATTAACTTCATATTTAGAAGATTATGTGATTTGTATCATGAATAGTGTCAAGGGATGGGAGCAACCAATGCTATATTGGCTCCTCGTATGGATAGAAGGAGAACCCGCAGATGTAGTAGCAAACTAGAATCCTGCTTTAGCGTCAACTTGGTATTTCAAATTTTATCATGTTTCAATTTTATTCAAACAAAAATTGTAATGATACAACATTGTAGATTTTATTTTTTCTGAACATTTTGATATAAAGTTTGTATTTTTATGATTTAGAATGATTTAGTTATGAATTTGCCAAGTTTAATTCAATTTAAACAATTTCTAGATTTATTAAATTGAGTTGGGCCCACTTGTCAAGATTTTATTAATTACAGAAAATATTTTCCTAAATGATTAAAAATATGACATGGGGGTCCCACATGTCATACACTTAAATAATTCCAGTAAATTATAAAAATGATTTAAATGGCGTTGGTGACGTCACCTATGCAGTTCCTCTCTGCCGAGCACAAATCCATCGATTTCGACCGAATTGGCATGAACCGAGGTGAGCAGAAGATAGAGAAGGTCACTGTGGACCGTTTGGTGGAGGCGCCGCTGCTAAATGGTCGCCGGAAGCTCGCCGGCGGCGAGCTTTCGCGGTGACTGGAGGTGGTGCACGACGTGGCGGCAACTCGGTACGAATTGGGATAAACGGAGGATCCAGGAAGGTTCATAAGCTCACCATGAGCAGGAGGAGACGCTCGGTGAAGCAGGGGAATGACGGACGGCGACGAGCTCGTCCATGGACGCCGGCGGTCGTAGTTGAAGAAGATCGCGAAATACGCCTCCTCTCCCGCGCTCCTCGGCACGCACGGATCACAGGGAAGGTCGAGGAAGTCACAGTGATCCTCCTCCGCTTCTTATCCAGGTACGGGGTGGCCAGAATCCATGGCTATCGCCGGCGTACGGCGGCCTCCCGAGAAGTTAGGGTTATGGTTAGCAGAGGAATAGAGAGAGAAGAAGAGGGCGCGAGTGAGAGGAGTGATGCGGAAGGCTCCTCCATGGCCTCCTTATCCGCGCGAGAGGAGAGCTGAGGTCGCACGGGACCGTGGAGGCGACGACACGGCTCTGCGATCCTTCTGTCGCGAGGAAGAAGATAGGGAATTAAAACTTTTTGCAGAAAACCCCCTGGGTTTCCAAGAATCTACAGAAACACTGAATACAGATCCCTGGCTACTGTTTTTGGCTCTGTTTTGAATAGAAACTTACAGATAAGTCCTGTGAAGTTTATATTTGCTTTAGGATGTTTATTTAAACTTTGTATTTTGAATACTTTGTATATTCGGAAAAACTTTTAACACGTTAAGTGAATTTGAGCACATTCGGTTTTATTATATGAATTAACATGTGTGGCTTTTACTTCTTTATTTTTATTATGCATTAAAGTAATATGGGAATATTTTTCCATGCCCTTAATTATTTGTGGTGTTTTGATATCTTCAAATTGTAAAATGTGTTGAGGGTTACTCCAGAATATAGATAGGTTTAGTGATTAAACTTTGTAATTGAAATATCTTGTATGGCTTTAAGTTCATTTAACCTATGAAATGAATTTGGGCATATTTGCTTTGTTTCTTTTATTAGGAAGGGTGACACTCACCTTTTGAGTTTAGTGGTGTATTTTAGCAATATGAAAACATATCGCTAATGATTTATTGGTAAACATTTGAATTGCCATTATTTATTTGTGGAGGTTTGATATGCGTGAATTAGTACAAGGATAAGTAGTTCAACTTCAAATTTGAATCCTTTATATATTTTGAATATTAATTTATAAAATGAATTTGAGCAGATGTTGATTCTATTTCCATTGCTAAAAGTTGTGGTTTTCTCTTCTTTATTTTTGTAGTGCATTGTAGCAACATGGAATAAGTTTTTTTTATGCCACCAATTATTTGTGATTGTTTATTATCCTCCACTTCTACGGATAATTTGAGGATTGCTCCAAAATATAGATATAATAATTGGAATTTGTATTTTGGAATTTCTGAAATTCAGAACATCACCAAATGGATGTCCATAACTATTTGTAGGATTTGCTTAATGTGGTAATTACAAAGAGTATGCATTATGTTATAATTCAAATCCATGCCAAGCATGAATTATTGCTAAAGTGGCTTTGATTTTGTGGTCCCTAACAACTAACTCATGTGAAAACATGATCAGATGTTACTGGGTACACAAAGTATAGATACCCTGCCCTTGATCAGGTCTGGATGATTAGATGAAATGTTGAGAATGTAATCTTGTTTTATTACACCACTCATAGTTATGATTAAAAGGTTGATGCATCCCTCCTGATAGAATTTGATGATCCTGAGACATATGTCTTGGAAATAGGTGTATTTCAGTTTATGAACAATTTGCTTGAACCTCTTTTCAATGGTAATTCCATATGTCTAAGTTTACCTTTTATTGGGAATGAATTCTTGATTCCGTCGATAGAGCATTATCTATTGATGAATTGGTGGATCCTTTCTTGAATAACTGATACGTCCAAAACATATCTACTTTCCCGAACATTTTTGCTATTGTTTTGCCTCTAACTTGTGTGTTTTGAATGCAACTAACATGGACTAACGCTGTTTTCAGCAGAATTGCCCTGGTGTTTCGTTTTTGTGCAGAAAATCAACTTTCAGGAAAAACACCAGAAATAATGCCAAAGCTCCTATTTTGCCCGAAGACCCACGGAGCCAGAAGGCCGGACGGAGGGGGGCAATGGGCCCACCTCACAAGGTGCTGGCGCAGCAGGCTCCTGGCCGCGCCAACACCACGTGAGGGCGGCTCGTTTGCCTTCTCGCACCCCCCTCTCGGATATAAGGTCCCTCTGACCTAAAAACGAAGGGGCGTTCATCACTTTTCCCAGAAACACCTCCGTGCGCCGCCGCCACCTCGAAACTCAATTCGGGGATCAGAAGTCTCTGTTCTGGCACCCTGCCGGGACGGGGAATCGAAGGGGATCATCGCCATCGTCATCACCAACGCCTCTCCATCAACCATCATCGTTTCCCCCATCCATGTGTGAGTAATTCCCCGCTGTAGGCTCGAGGGGATGGTACGGATTGGATGAGATCGTTCATGTAATAGCTGTAATATCATTAGGGCATGGTGCCTAGTATCCGTTATCAGTGTTTTACGTCATTGTTGCAACTTGTTATGCTTAATGCTTGACACTAGGGCCCGAGTGCCATGATTTCAGATCTGAACATGTTATTGTATCATGAGGATAATCAATGTTTTAAATCATATCTATGAGTTGTATACACATATTGTTGTCCGGAACCGAAGGCCCCAAAGTGACAATAATTGGGACAGCCGGAGGGGATGGCTGTGATGTGAGAATCACGTGTGTTCACGGAATGTTAATGCTTTGCTCCGGTACTTTATTAAAAGGAGTACCTTAATTACCAGTAGATTCCCTTGAGGCCCCGCTGAAAACGGGCTGGTAGGACAAAAGATGATGTGCAAGTTTCTCATTGCGAGCACGCACAACTAAATTGGAACACATGCCTATGGTTAATAAATACTTGGATGCTTTATCTTATTTATCTGCAAATGCCTATGTCTTGATATTACATGAATTATCTTATCCATGCAACGCCCGTTCATCCGTACCTGTGCCTACAGTATTTTAATCCTGCTGTCTACTATAATCACTGCTGCTGTTATTTCACTACTGTCACTACTATAAAACTATTGCTACTGATAATCTGTCTCGAGCAAGTCTATTCACAGGTGCATCTGAACTGACAATTCATCTGTTAAGGCATATAAATATTCTTTGGCTCCCCTTGTGTGGAATCAATAAATTTGGGTTTTACTTCCCTCGAAGACTGTTGCGATCCCCTATACTTGTGGGTCATCCAGACTATTTTCTGGCGCCGTTGCCGGGGAGCATAGCTTTATTTATAAGTTCACCTGAGATTGATATTGCTTTCTCATCATGGGAAAACCTGGTGATAAGAAGTTTCCCATACTGCCATCCACAACAAGAAAAGGTACAACTCTGAATTCCGCTGCTGCACTGGATTCTCCGTCTGTGATGAGTAAGCTTATTTCACCGATGCATGCTACTCGTACTATTAGTTCTGTTGAATCTGAAAATGCTTCTGAAAATTGTGATGATGCTTCTACTGTGCTTGATGAAAATGGTTCCTTAGGACCTTTTCTAGATGCTATAATTGATAAATCTAAACAAACTGCAAATGCTGAAAATTCTAATACTTATGCTAGTTCACCTGAGTCTAGAGAGTATTTTCCTGATGATCCCGATGAAACTTATGTGGAACTTGATGATGATTTTGTTGATGAGATTAATGCTACTAAAGATGCTAGTGCTATGAAAAGCCTTCTTGAAAAACATGCTGTTAGATATAAATTATCTCCTGATGCTAAATTTGCTACATCTCCCATAAATATTAAAGATAAAGATTATGATTTCTCTATTGATTTGGCTCACATAGCTATTGTTGAAAGAGAACCTTTTTGTGGAACTGAAAATGAAAGTGCTGTAGAACACATGAATGAACTCTCTAATTTGAGTGGTATATTTTCTGAGGACATAAAGATGCGCACTTATTTTGTCACTAAAATATTTCCTTTCTCATTAAAAGGAGAAGCTAAACCTTGGTATAATAATTTGTCTCCTGGTTCCATTACTAGTCCTATTGGTTTGCTTGATACTTTCTTTCGGAAATATTTTCCTGCTAGTGCTCAACGTGATGATTTGCTAAGGATTTATAACTTTAATCAAGAAGAGGATGAGAAATTGCCTGATGCTTGGACACGGTTTTGCTCTCTAATAAGAGGCCAGCCGAACCAGAAAAATGATCTTCTTGATATATTTTACAGTGGACTAACCGATGCATCTAGGACATATTTGGATAGTTTTGCTAGTTGTGTTTTCAGGAAACGAACTCCAGAAGAAGCTGAGGAATTAATGGCTAAGATAAGCCAGAATTATGATGATTGGAATATTTCTGAACCTACTCCAACACCTGCACCAACACCAAGGAAGAGAGGTATGATTGAATTAAATGATGAAGTGATGAAGGAAGCTAAGAAGTCTCTTAAAGAGAGGGGTATTAAATCTGAAGATGTGAAGAATTTACCTCCTATAGAAGAATTATGTAAGCCGATTCCTCCTTCACCCGTAATTGAGGTACACTCTCTCCAAAGGTTTGATGATAGAGATATTCCTTACTCTAAACCTCCTGATCAATGCTTAGATGAATTTGATACTTTTATTGCTAAGCAAGGTAATTTTAATATGAGAATTGAGAATCATTTAATAGAAAACTCTCGCGCTATTAGTAACTTGCATGATATTGTTGATAGAACCTCCAATGATGTTAAAATACTTATTAAACATTTTCATATGGTTCAAACTCAAATTGATCAACTTTCTAAAGTGCAAAAAGAAATGTTAATGAATGCCTCTAGGGATAAGAAAAACATGTTTGTGAAGTAACAACTAGAGGTGGTAAATCTACTCAAGATCCTTTATATCCTGAGGGACATGCTAAAAGAATTGAACAAGATTCTCAACAAATTAATGAACCTAGTGCTCCTTCTAAAAAAAAAAGAAGAAACATAAAACTGTTGTAGAATCCTCTGAACCTGTTAACAATCCTAATAGTATATCTGTTTCTGATGCTGAAACCGAAAGTGGTAATGAACTTAACAATGATAATAATAATGCCAATGATAATGATAAAAATGATAATTCGGATAAGGAAGAAATAGAAGAGGAACCTGAAAAACATACTAAAAATAAAAAGTACACTAAGGAAGATTTTATTGCTAAGAAACATGGGAGTGAAAGAGAACCTTGGGTCAAAAAAAAAATGCCATTTCCTGCTAAGAAACTTAAAACCAAAGAAGAAGAACACTATAATAAATTTTGTGATTGGATGAAACCTTTGTTCTTGCAAATTCCTTTGACTGATGCTATTAAGTTGCCTCCTTATTCTAAGTATATGAAAGATATTGTTTCTAACAAAAGGAAAATTCCTAATGAGGAAATATCTACTATGCTTGCTAATTACTCTTTTAATGGCAAGGTTCCAAAGAAGTTGGGTGATCCAGGTATACCAACCATTCCTTGCTCTATCAAAAATAATTATGTTAGAACTGCTCTATGTGACTTGGGAGCAGGAGTTAGTGTTATGCCTTTCTCTCTTTACAAGAGACTTTACCTTGATAAATTGATATCTACTGATATATCTTTGCAAATGGCTGATAAATCTACTGCTATTCCTGTTGCCATTTGTGAGGACGTTCCGTTCAAGTAGCTACTAATTGCTTGATTATGACTGACTTTGTTGTTCTTGAAATGCCTGAAGATGATAATATGTCTATTATTCTTGGGAGACCTTTTCTAAACACTGCATGGGCTGTTATTGACTGCAATAAAGGAAAAGTAACTTTTAATGTGAATGACAAGGAACATACCGTCTATTTCCCCAAGAAAATGGATAAAATGCCCGGAGTTAATACAATTACTAATGTGAGGTCCATCAAAGTGGGAAGTATTGATTGCCCTTATAAAGAAGAATTCAAAACTCTTGTTATTGGATCCATATCAATACCATATAAGGTAACATGAGTGTCTTACAAAGTTTAAATCTTTTATGTCATATAAAATTCATTTGGTGGCAAGACTTGATCAACCTTGTTAACAAGTGCATTTTAAATGCATGAAAGTGCTAAACAACTTTCTTTCTCTCAAACTTGTTTTACCTACTGTAATATCATTTAGTTTGCAAAGTTTAGTTGCATTTGGTGTTAGAAAACAAATCTTTCAATATTAAAATTATTAATGCAAAATACCAGGAAATAATAAAAAATAAATTTTCTCAGAATTTCAAAAAATTTATACCAAAATTCCTATTTTTCGAGGAGGTACCTGGGAGTACCAGAGGCTGACCAGGCGGACCCACCATGCCCCCACATGAGGTGGTGGCGCGGCAGGTCCTTGGCCGCGCCAGGACATGGTGAGGGCCCACCTGGCCACCCCACTTACTCTCCTTCCTCCCCTGCCTTCCTCTCTCCCGACCAAATACTCCCACATTCAAAAAAATCGTGTTCTTGTTGTTCTTCCTCTGCAATTTCGATCTCCATCTGCAGCCCATCTTTGTTGCTGAAATTTTGGGTATTCACTCTCCGGTATGTGACTCCTTCGATTATCCAAGTAGAATTTTGTTTAGTGGAATATATATTGAGTATTTTGCTGCTGTAGATATCATGTTTAGTGAGTTTAGATGCTTGTTCTAAGTGAGGATAACTAGTTTTGATGCATGCTTATGTCTCTAGCAAGTCACTATAGTGGTTTCCCCTCATTTAGTTGGCTAAAAATCAATTTTAATGTTATTTGTTAAAAATTTCATAACATGGAGTGGAACCCATATGCAATAGACCAACATGAGATAGTGGTGCATGAGAAGATGAAGGTTCATCGCGAAGAGAGTGTATTCCCTGCTATTTACCCATGCTCGCAATTCATTGGTGTTACAGGGATTGCACATGATTTTCATACTCTAATGACCAATGCAGGGCTAGAACATTTTGTTGATGATGAACCCTTTCAATATGCTAAGCTAGCCATGTCGGTGGTGCAGGACTTCAACTGCAATTTGACCTCATCTAACCCTATGGTGCACTATAAGATTTACAATAAATCTGTGGATTTGCCTTTTGCTGTTTTTTCTGCAGCAATTAAAGTACCACAAGGGCGATCTCGAGAGAAGTTTAAAGGGAAGCCTAAGCCATTGCTGGACTTATATGAGGACATTTGCTATGGGAGGAGTTTCTCTCAAGAGGAGGGTAAAATCCGGAGTATTCATCTCCCTTCCATTCGATACTTTGCCTACTTCATTTCTAAATGTGTTCTTGCTAGGAAAGCAGCAAGTAAATTGGGCTTGTCTGACTTAGCTTTTCTAGCTGCTGCATTACGCAATGATAAAACTTATGATTTGGGTGCTCTGATTGCCTACCGTCTCACCACTAACCGTGAGAAGGGAGGAGTTTGTGGAGGTCTAGTTGCCTCTCGTTTATTAGCTTTGCATGGTTTGGCACCTCACCCCCTTGATTTTCTGCTTCTTATAGAAAAAATAGACATTGATTCCATGAAGAAACATAACTTTATTGCTGACCATGGTGGCTTGCATGTTCTCCCTTACATTATAACCTTTCCCAAGAGGCAATATTTGAAAGTGTCCACAATTGTTAGAACTGTTATTTTGCCTGCACCTCCGCTTAACCTTTATGCCAGGGAAAACTGGTCAGTCTCAGAGGCTGAGCTTGACACACTTGAGGGGCAACCCGGCCCGAACATGGGAGACAACGAAGAGGAGCATGAGGGTGACTTTAGTCAGCCCCCTGAGACAGCTGGTTCCTCGTACCCAGATCCGGGGTATGCAGGACCTTCGGGGTCTTCCTCCACCGCAGCCGAGCCAGAGTATGACTTCACCAGGTTTGACCCGCCGGGCTGGAACCATTATTCACCATGGGGCTGATTCCCACTTAGGCCAAAAGCCTAAGCTTGGGGGGAGGTATACCGATAGCACACTCATCTTCACATCATTATTTCGGTACTTTGTATATCCATGTTTCGTTTTAGTTTTCTTTCTTTCTTTTATTTGTTCATGTTTTGCTTTACTTCCCAAAACTTAAAAATACCAAAAAGATTTCTGTTATTTCTCTTGCTGGTTTGTTTTAGTATCTAGTATTAGTATGCTTAGTATTTAATTCAGTTCAATATGCAAAAACACAAAAATATTTTGCTTTGTTGTTTGCTGTTTCGCGCAGGGCCAGATTTCTGCTGTCCACCGTTTAAATCATAACTTCCTGTAAAAAAATCCAAATGACCTGAAATTTCTTGTGCATGATCCTCAGATATGTACGCAACTTTCATTAGTTTTGAGTTTTCTGATCTGAGCATGTTAAGGTCCTCGAAAAAATTCGTCTTCACAGGCTGTCCTGTTTTTGTTCTGTTTTTAGTTCCTAAATCCGAAAATCCAAAAATATTTGTTGTTTCTTTTGGTTTTGTATAGTTTGTTTCAGAGCTCAATGCTATCCATTACACCGTGGAGATTGATTTTCATTTCATATTATTCAAGCCACACAAGTGAAAGAGCAATAATTACGATATATGACAATTCGAGTTGGGTAAGAGGCTGGTAATGAACTCTATTTGTTTTTCATTTTTGTACATATACTTATTCATGTGAGCATGCTTAGATGGTTCTCATAATATATATGTCGATTGGTGGATTCTTAGTTGTTTATGTTCTCTTATGATCAATTCCAATTTATTAATTGTAGATGCCATGTTTCTATGGATGTATGCTTGCATTGTTTTGTTCATGAAAGAGTATGACATTGTGGTATCCTCCTCTTAACAAATTCATTTGTATCGACTTGGCACATGCTCACACATGTATACATGACTGAAAACAAAGAGTCAGTTAAGCCTTGATGATTTATTTTGCCTCAGACTTCTAGTATCACTTTTATGCCTCCGTTAATTTTATTTTGTCGCAAGCATGATTATGACGGTTATTGCTCTCTTGAATTGTCGCTTCCCTGTCTATTGCTAGCCTCCACTTGTACTAAGCAATATTGCTTGTGCTTCCAAATCGCTGAAAACCAAGTTATTCCAAAGAGTCCACCATAAATACCTATGTATGGCATTTCAAACCATTCAAGTAAATTTGTATGTGCTAACTTCAAAACTTTCAAACACTTCTCAATTTGTGCAACTGTTTCGAGCTCATGAGGAAGTAGTAGTTGGGTTTGTTATCTTCCATACTAATTAAGTAACCGACTTGCATGCTTCATCTGCTTGTCACTAATTTTGCAAAGAGCTGGTTAGACCACTATAATATCAAAAGTTTTGAAAAGTGAAAAATAGACACTCCTCTATGGTATGTGATTGCTGGTGGGCACTGATGCACCAGTGAGGTGTTGTTGGGAAACCCCAAGAGAAAGGTATGAAGTAGTGCAGCAGCAAATTTCTCTCAGTTGTGAAACCAATGTTATCGAACCAGTAGGAAACTAAGAATCTTCTCAAGGTGGCAACGGCGCCAGAAAAGATCTTGCGTCGAAGTTGAAGTGGAACCTGCACACAACACAACCAAGATACTTTGCCCCAACTTAACAGTGAGGTTGTCAATCTCACTGGATTGCTGTAACAAAGGATTAAACGTATGTGTGGAAAATGATGTTTGTTTGCAGAAAATGAAAGTAACAGGATTGCAGTAGAATTGTTTATCAGTTTGAGGAAAAAGGACCGGGGTCCACAGTTCACTAGTGGTGTCTCTCCATAAATAATAATAGCATACATGCGGGTAAACAAATTACAGCTGGGCAATTGACAGAATAAAGAAGTGCATAATGATGCATATACTATAGTTAGTGTGATATTCATTTGGGCATTACAACAATATACATAGACCGTTCCAACCGCATCTATGACTAATAATCCACCTTCCGGTTAGCGTCCGCACCCCTTTCAGTATTAAGTTGCAAGCAACAGATAATTGCATTAGGCAATGTGTGCAATGTAAGTAATACAAATACCCTTAGATAAAGTACTACTGTTTTATCCCTAGCAGCAACAGTACATCTACAATCTTAGAGCTTGCTGTCACTACCCCAGATTAAATAGAGACATGAACCTACTATCGAGCATAAATACCCCCTCTTGGAGTCACAAGCATCTACTTGGCCAGAGCATCTACTAGCAACGGAGAGCATGCAAGATCATAAACAACGCACTCACAAGATATATTATGAAGCAATAACATAGTACTCAATATTCATCGGATCCCAGCAAACACAACATGTAGCATTACATAAAGATGATCTTGATCATGTTAGGCAGCTCACAAGATCTAAACATGGTAGCACAAGAGGAGAAGACAACCATCTAGCTACTGCTATGGACCCGTAGTCCAAGGATGAACTACTCACACATCAGTCCGGAGGCGGGCATGGTGATGTAGAGCCCTCCGGTGATGATTCCCCTCTCCGGCAGGGTTCCGGGAGGAGCTTCTGAACCCTCCCGATCTAGGGTTGACGACGCCGGCGGCTCTGGACTTCGTGGGGGAAAAAGGTGCGCGTCCTAGGGCTTGTATTCTCGGGGGGTTTAAGTAGGCGAAAGGGCGAAGGCGGTGGGGCCTCGAGGTCCCCACACCCTGTGCTCGCGCGGCCAAGGAGGCTGCCGCGCCACCTGGGGGTGTGGGCCCCTCGGGGTCCCCCTCCGTGTCGTCTTCGGTGTTCTGAAACCTCCCGGGGAAAATAAGCACTTTGACGTTTCGTTTGTCCAATTCCGAGAATATTTCCTTAACAACTTTTCTGAAACCAAAAACAGCATAAACAGGCAACTGGCACTGTGGCATCTTGCTAATAGGTTAGTCCCAGAAAATGCATAAAATGATATAAAAGTGTATATAAAACATGTAGCAATTGGCATAATATAAGCATGGAACATAAGAAATTATAGATACGTTTGAAACGTATCAAGCATCCCCAAGCTTAGTTCTACTCGTCCCGAGTAGGTAAAACGATAACAAGAATAATTTCTGAAGTGACATGCTTCACACAATCTTGATCATATAATAATGTAAGGCTCATGTTATGAATGAAGTGATTCAAAGCAATGGTTTATAGTTTGCTAACAAATAGACAAGGAGTAAACAACTACATCATATAAGCAAAAACTTTTCATGGATAGTACTTTCAAACAAGCATCAAAATGATTCACATGAAAGTTAACTCATAAAGCAATAGTCTCTAAGTAAAAGAGCATTGAAGCAACACAAAGGAAGATAAAAGTTTAAGCATTGGCTTTCAACTTGTAACATGTATATCATATAGATAGTTGTCAACACAAAGGAATATAACAAGTGCAATAAGTAAGCATATAAGAATTGTTGCACACAGTTGACACAAGTGTTTGCTTCTAAGACAGAAAGAAGTAGGTAAACTGACTCAACATAAAGTAAAAGAAAGGCCCTTCGCAGAGGGAAGCAGGGATACAAACATGTGCTAGAGCTTTTTAGTTTTATAGGTTATTGAAATCATATAGAGAGCATAAAAGTAAGTGTTGAGAGGTGTTTGTTGTTGTCAACGAATGTTAATGGGCACTCTACCCCCCTTGTCAACCAGACTTTCAAGAGCGGCTCCCATGAATGACGTTATTTCTACCAGCAAGGTAGATCATCCCTCTTATCTCTTTTGTTTACACATATAGTTAAAAACTGTTGTCATTGCTTGACTGATTAGATCAGGGCAAAAATGTGAAGAGATTGAAGCGGTTAAAGTTGTAATTAATTGGGACTGGGCACCCCATTTGCCAGCTCTTTTTGCAAAGTTAATGGATAAGCGGATGTATATGCCACTAGTCCGGTTTTGAAAGTCTGTCTAAAAGCAAATGACAAGATTGATATCCGTAACACCACATGCTTCCTCATGAGCTAATAAACATTGACACAAATAAGAGATAATATGTTTTGAATAATAAAAGGTAGCACACGAAGTATTTGCTTGGAATGGCAGGAAATACCATGTAGTAGGTAGGTATGGTGGACACATATGGCATGGGTTTTGGCTCAAGGTTTTGGATGCACGAGAAGCATTCCCTCTCAGTACAAGGCTTTGGCTAGCAAGGTTATTTGAAACAAACACAAGTATAAACTATGACAACAACACGTATATAAAAACATATTGCAAGCATTTTAAAACTCTACATTGTCTTCCTTGTTGTTCAAACACCTTTACTAGAAAATATCTATACCTTAGAGATACCAAACATACAAACCAAATTTCAGCAAGCTTTACGGTAGTTCTTCATTAATAGGTTTTAACTACATGATGTAAAAGCTTAAACATGATCTAATTGAGAGCTCAAAACAATTGCCAAGCACCAAAACATACAAGATAACAATCCATAAGAGCATGTATATCTTTTTCATTATACCATCTACCACATTTAGCATTTTCTGTTTCCAACCAAACACCAATCAACTTATTTAAAAATAAACTCTCCAAGTATATAACAATGAGATATGAGAGTATAACATAAGAAAAACTAACAGCTCCAACAAGAGATGCATGAAAAACAAGAGCTAATAGTATTGAAATAACATAGAAGAATACTCAACAAATATAAGTGAAGAATATGAGTATTCATAAGAAAAAGCGGAGCGTGTCTCTCTCCCACAAAGAAATGCTAGGATCCATTTTATTCATAGAATGAAAATAACAAAACAGAAATGAAAACAAACAGACGGTTCAAGTAAAGCACATAGGATGTGTCGGAATTAAAATATAGTTTCACTAGAGATGACCTGATAGTTTGTTGATGAAGAAGGGGATGCCTTGGCCATCCCCAAGCTTTGGCGCTTGAGTCTTCTTGAAATATGCTTGGGTGACCCACGGGGGCATCCCCAAGCTTTGGCTCTTCCATCTTCTTGATCACATCACATCATCCTTCTCTCTTGATCCTTGAAAACTTCCTACACACCAAACTCAAAGTAAACTTCATTAGAGGGTTAGTGCACAATCAAAAATTCTTATATTCTGCATGAACACAATTGCTACCAATGCTACTGGACATTAGCTACAGCCACTGATACTTTATGGAACAAAAAGATCCATTCAAAATAGTAAAAGAGGCGTTGCAAAATAAATGGCAGAATCTGTCAAAAACAGAACAGTCCCTAAAAACGAATTTTTTCGAGGCACTTAACTTGCTCAAATCAGAAAACTCAAAACTAATGAAAGTTGCATATATATCTGAGGATTACGCACAAAAAATCTCAGGTCCATAAGATTTTTCTATAAAGAGTTATGAATTTAACGGTGGACAGCAGAAAACAGTTTCAGCACAGCAATCCAAATCTAGCATCAACTTTCTACTAGAGGCTTAACTTGACACAAAAATGCAATAAAGTAAAGATACAAAGGAATTGCTACAGAGGTAGACATCCTCCTTGACTCAACAAAATAAAATAACAGAAATAAAAAGTGGGTTGTCTCCCATAAGCGTTTTTCTTTAACGTATTTCAGCTAGGCACAGAAAGTGATATTCAAGTATTATCCAAATCAAGAACAGAAATCCTCTCAACTATGCATTGTATTTTATCTATATAAGGTACAGAGGTTCCTTTTTCATTACCTTTGGGTTTACTACATTCATCAAATGGGTTTTGAGGAACAATCCAATCAAAATTTTCTTCCAACGCTTCATGCATAGCTACAAGTTTAATAGGTATTGGCACTTTAATTTCCTCCCCCTTAGTAGGTTCAGTTTTACCCAATTTTTCAAGTGCATTAATAACATCTACACATGAGCCTAGCATATCAAAACGATCAAAGACTTTCCTAACTTCTATAGCAACATCACCAAATTCATTAAGCAAGGTTTACATAATAAAATCTTTCTTTTCAGCATTTTTAACATCATGAAGATTAAGAAACATTTGTTGTATTATAGGATGTAGGTTAACAAACCTAACCTCTAGCATGTGAACTAAAGAAGCTGCAGCAGTTTCATAATTAGGAGCAAGTTCTGCTATGGATTTCTCCCTAAGATCCTTATGCTTACTAACATGATTAAAGAATTCTTCAATATTCTCCTTTTCAATTATAGAACCACTACCTACTGACAGGTCTTCCAGGGTGTACTTAGGAAGCAACATTATACCAAAAGTAAAAATAAAACCGAAATAACAATAATACTAAACCGAAATAATAAATATGCAAACCGAAATAAAAATAGTAATGCAAATAACTATTTTTTTATTTTTGATATTTAAGCAAACAAGACAATAATAAAAATAAACTAAGCAAGACAATAACAAAATAAAAAGATTGGATGTGAGAGACTTCCGTCGTAGAAGAGCTTAGTCTCCCCGGCAACGGCGCCAGAAAAGAGCTTGATGCACCGGTGAGGTGTTGTTGGGAAACCCCAAGAGGAAGGTATGAAGTAGTGCAGCAGCAAATTTCCCTCAGTTGTGAAACCAAGGTTATCGAACCAGTAGAAAACTAAGAATCTTCTCAAGGTGGCAACGGCGCTAGAAAAGATCTTGCGTCGAAGTTGACGTGGAACCTGCACACAACACAACCAAGATAATTTGCCCCAACTTAACAGTGAGGTTGTCAATCTCACTGGCTTGCTGTAACAAAGGATTAAACGTATGTGTGAAAAATGATGTTTGTTTGCAGAGAATGAAAGTAACAGAATTGCAGTAGGATTGTTTATCAGTTTGAGGAAAAAGGACCGGGGTCCACAGTTCACTAGTGGTGTCTCTCCATAAATAATAATAGCATACATGCGGGTAAACAAATTACAGCCGGGCAATTGACAGAATAAAGAAGTGCATAATGATGCATATACTATAGTTATGATGTCTAGTGTGATATTCATTTGGGCATTACAACAATATACATAGACCGTTCCAACCGCATCTATGACTAATAATCCACCTTCCGGTTAGCGTCCGCACCCCTTTCAGTATTAAGTGTCAAGCAACAGATAATTGCATTAGGCAATGGTGTAATGTAAGTAATACAAATACCCTTAGATAAAGTACTACTGTTTTATCCCTAGCAGCAACAGTACATCTACAATCTTAGAGCTTGCTGTCACTACCCCAGATTAAATAGAGACATGAACCTACTATCGAGCATAAATACCCCCTCTTGGAGTCACAAGCATCTACTTGGCCAGAGCATCTACTAGCAACGGAGAGCATGCAAGATCATAAACAACGCACTCACAAGATATATTATGAAGCAATAACATAGTACTCAATATTCATCGGATCCCAGCAAACACACCATGTAGCATTACATAAAGATGATCTTGATCATGTTAGGCAGCTCACAAGATCTAAACATGGTAGCACAAGAGGAGAAGACAACCATCTACCCGTAGTCCAAGGATGAACTACTCACACATCAGTCCGGAGGCGGGCATGGTGATGTAGAGCCCTCCGGTGATGATTCCCCTCTCCGGCAGGGTGCCGGGAGGAGCTTCTGAACCCTCCCGATCTAGGGTTGACGACGGCGGCGGCTCTGGACTTCGTGGGGGAAAAAGGTGCGTGTCCTAGGGCTTGTATTCTCGGGGGGTTTAAGTAGGCGAAAGGGCGAAGGCGGCGGGGCCTCGAGGGCCCCACACCCTGTGCTCGCGCGGCCAAGGAGGCTGCCGCGCCACCTGGGGGTGTGGGCCCCTCGGGGTTCCCCTGCGTATCGTCTTCGGTGTTCTGGAACCTCCCGAGGAAAATAAGCACTTTGACGTTTCGTTTTTCCAATTCCGAGAATATTTCCTTAACAACTTTTCTGAAACCAAAAACAGCAGAAAACAGGCAACTGGCACTGTGGCATCTTGTTAATAGGTTAGTCCCAGAAAATGAATAAAATGATATAAAAGTGTATATAAAACATGTAGAAATTGGCATAATATAAGCATGGAACATAAGAAATTATAGACGTTTGAGACGTATCAGGCACCCGAGGATTCGGCTAGCCATGGTTTGTGAAAAGCAAAGGTTGGGAGGAGTGTCAAAATATCAAAAAGATAAAATATAAAGATGCATATTATAAATGCTTGATTTTAAAATAATTCGGATCCGCTCTTAACTTACTTAGTATGGAAGATAACAAGAACTCTATTGCCATTCGTTGACGGAACAACCACCACTCAAAAACAATTTTACCTCTGTTTTCAAAATAATGAAAAGCTCTAGCACATGTTAAATCCCTGCTTCTCTCCGTGAAGGGCATATCTTTTACTTACTGTTGAGTCACCATCCTTCTTTGAGCACCTTCTTGAGAGTATAGTTGTCATTCTTAGTGAAATGTGCTTGTCCCAGAATACTGTTAACTGCGGTGTAACTTTGATGCTTTTATCTTTGACATCTTTATCTCTAGTCTACTCTTGAATCTCAGAGGTGCCTGGACATTTATGTTTTGCTGTACACTTTCGGGCGAGTGAGATACCACCTTATCATACTTTCTTATGAGCTTTGCAATCCTGTGAATTGATATGTTTCATGTTATTTACTATTGGTATGATTGGCATCTCTTCATAGTTTACATAACTAACAAGGTGACACCATTTATATATATCTTATTATGAATAGCCTAAGCATTTGCCAGATAATGAGAATATTTACATCATATGAAGCAAATGTGTTCGTGAAAGTTCTTTTATCGCCCTCAGTTGTTAACTGAATTGCTTGAGGACAAGCAATAAGCTAAGCTTGGGGGGAGTTGATACATCCAAAACGTGTCTACTTTCCCGAACACTTTTGCTATTGTTTTGCCTCTAACTTGTGTGTTTTGAATGCAACTAATACGGACTAACGCTGTTTTCAGCAGAATTGCCCTAGTGTTTCGTTTTTGTGCAGAAAATCAACTTTCAGGAAAAACACCAGAAATAATGCCAAAGTTCCTATTTTGCCCGAAGACCCACGGATCCAGAAGGCCAGACGAAGGGGGGCAACGGGCCCACCTCACAAGGTGCTGGCGCGGCAGGCTCCTGGCCGCGCCAACACCACGTGAGGGCGGCTCGTTTGCCTCCTCGCACCCCCTCTCTCGGATATAAGGTCCCTCTGACCTAAAAACGAAGGAGCGTTCATCACTTTTCCCAGAAACACCTCCGTGCGCCGCCGCCACCTCGAAACTCAATTCGGGGATCAGAAGTCTCTGTTCGGGCACCCTGCCGGGACGGGGAATCGAAGGGGATCATCGCCATCGTCATCACCAACGCCTCTCCATCAACCATCATCGTTTCCCCCATCCATGTGTGAGTAATTCCCCGCTGTAGGCTTGAGGGGATGGTAGGGATTGGATGAGATCGTTCATGTAATAGCTGTAATATCATTAGGGCATGGTGCCTAGTATCCGTTATCGGTGTTTTACGTCATTGTTGCAACTTGTTATGCTTAATGCTTGACACTAGGGCCCGACTGCCATGATTTCAGATCTGAACATGTTATTGTATCACGAGGATAATCAATGTTTTAGATCATATCTATGAGTTGTATACTCATATTATTGTCCGGAACCAAAGGCCCCAAAGTGAGAATAATTGGGACAGCCGGAGGGGATGGCTGTGATGTGAGGATCACGTGTGTTCACGGAATGTTAATGCTTTGCTCCGGTTCTTTATTAAAAGGAGTACCTTAATTACCAGTAGATTCCCTTGAGTCCCCGCTGAAAACGGGCTGGTAGGACAAAAGATGATGTGCAAGTTTCTCATTGCGAGCACGCACAACTAAATTGGAACACAAGCCTTTGGTTAATAAATACTTGGATGCTTTATCTTATTTATCTGCAAATGCCTATGTCTTGATATTACATGAATTATCTTATCCATGCAACGCCCGTTCATCCGTACCTGTGCCTACAGTATTTTAATCCTGCTGTCTACTATAATCACTGCTGCTGTTATTTCACTACTGTCACTACTATAAAACTATTGCTACTGATAATCTGTCTCGAGCAAGTCTATTCACTGGTGCATCTAAACTGACAATTCATCTGTTAAGGCATATAAATATTCTTTGGCTCCCCTTGTGTGGAATCAATAAATTTGGGTTTTACTTCCCTCGAAGACTGTTGCGATCCCCTATACTTGTGGGTCATCAATAACTTACTCATTCACATGTCCTTGAGAGATGTTTCATGTGATTCCTAGCTGTGGATATTGATTACATGGACTTATGATTTGGCTTTACTTTCTCCTAGGTTGATAGGGCAAACGTGTCCGATCTTTCGATGAGATGAAGATACGTCGATTCTGGTGGAGGTCGACCTTGGCGATCCGACTACTACGCACACGTATGCAGCGCCAATGCAATCGCTAAACCAATCTCCCGAGGTTACCGATCCTGCAGATGCACGATCAGCCTGACCAAAAGGTCTAGTTCTACCTGCGATCGAGGAACAAGTAAGAACTAATAATGCAATCAGAATTGCGGATGAATAATAAGCTTTATTGAAAAGGTGGGATTCCGTAAGCGGTCTTAATCTGGTCGTTGGACACAAATCGAGTACACGAAGATGCAGCAATATGCTAGGCAGTCTTTTAGCTAAACAAAATCCGAGTCTAAACGAAACCCTAGACGAGGTATATAAGGAGGAAAGGATGGGGTTTTCGGCCAGCCTTGGGGGTTGGCCGAATCCTTCCCTAGATGGACTTTCCTTCCCTAATACGGACTCTAAAAACACACTAAAACTTCTGGTCCGAAATTACATGGGCCCTGGCCCAAAATAAAAAGGTGATGCAGCACCATATGTGACTATGGACGAAATTATGAAGTGTAGACTTGAGGAATTCGTCCAAGTCTCCCAATGTCATCATGGTGGCTTCAAGTTGCGGCAGTCTCCATGGGTGGCATCATCATCTCCGTTGTTTCCACTCTTACTGTCATCTCCATCCACGTACATGCTCCATAGCTTGTCCTTCTCATCCATGCTTGGTCCATTATTCCTAAGGGAAACAAACACATCTACTTTAGGCAGCATCATATTCTCATGTACATTAGGAGTAGCTTGTAGAAACGAGAGTACCTGCTGTTGTAGTTGACGTGCACGAGCTCTAGTCAATGGTCCATGTAGTTGAGGGTGTGTAGTAGTTGTGGTTGCGTCAATGGTAGGGATGTCCTCATCATGCTCCCCTTCTTGAATTGAAGTCGTCCTCGACGCCATCTCGTCATTTTCTCCCAAGTATGGCTTCAAATCTGCAATGTTAAATGCGGGACTAACCCCAAACTCTGCAGGCAGCTCAAGTTTATATGCATTATCATTTAATTTCTCCAAGACTTTAAAAGGACCATCAGCTCGTGGCATTAGTTTAGACTTGCGCAAATCAGGAAAACGATCCTTGCGCAAATGCAACCAAACAAGATCTCCTGGGGCAAACACAATATGCTTTCTTCCCTTATCCCCATATGTTTTATACTTAGCATTCATACGTTCAATGTTCTCTTTAGTAGATGCATGTAACTTAACAATCATGTCAGCACGTTGTGCAGCATCAAAATTATGTTGCACCGTAGTTGGAAGAGGCAATAAATCAATAGGTGCACGAGGAACAAAACCATACACAATCTCAAATGGGCACAATTTAGTAGTAGAATGCAGCGAGCGATTATAAGCAAATTCAACATGAGGCAAACATTCTTCCCACTTTTTTAAATTATGTTTTAACATAGCCCTTAACATAGTAGATAAAGTTCGATTTACTACTTCAGTTTGTCCATCAGTTTGGGGGTGACATGTAGTACTAAACAATAATTTCGTCCCCAACTTAGCCCATAAACATCTCCAAAAATGGCTAAGAAACTTAGTATCACGATCAGAAACAATAGTATTTGGCACACCATGCAAACGAACAATTTCACGAAAGAACAAATCAGCAACATTTGTAGCATCATCAGTCTTATGACAAGGAATAAAGTGTGCCATCTTAGAAAATCTATCCACAACAACAAAAATGCTATCCCTCCCCTTTCGAGTGCGAGGTAATCCCAAAACAAAGTCCATAGAAATATCCTCCCAAGGAACACTAGGGACGGGCAGAGGCATATATAAACCATGTGGGTTAATGCGAGACTTAGCTTTTTGACATGTAGTGCAGCGAGCAATGTACCTCTCAACGTCTCGATGCAAGCGTGGCCAAGAGAAATGTGCAGTAAGGACGTCCTCCGTCTTCTTCACACCGAAGTGGCCCATCAATCCTCCTCCATGTGCCTCCTGTAACAACAAAAGACGCACAGAACGATCTGGAATGCATAACTTGTTAGCACGGAACACGAACCCATCATTAAATACGAATTTGTTCCATGTCCTACCCTCTTTACAATTCTGCAATACATCTTTAAAGTCAGGATCATGCAAATATTGTCCCTTTATTGTATCCAATCCGAAAATTTAAAGTCAAGTTGAGATAACATGGTATAACGGCGTGACAACGCATCAGCAATAACATTATCTTTACCCTTTTTGTATTTGATAACATAAGGAAAAGATTCAATAAATTCAACCCACTTAGCGTGTCTACGGTTCAGTTTTGCTTGACTACGAATATGCTTCAATGATTCATGATCGGAATGTATAACAAATTCTTTCGCCCATAAATAATGTTGCCAAGTTTCCAAAGTCCGAACAAGAGCATATAATTCCTTATCATAAGTAGAATAGTTCAGACTAGCCCCACTCAATTTTTCACTAAAATATGCAACAGGCTTTCCCTCTTGTAATAACACACCTCCCAACCCAATGCCACTAGCATCACATTCAAGCTCAAAAGTCTTATTAAAATCAGGAAGTTGGAGTAAGGGAGCATGTGTTAACTTAGCTTTTAATGTCATGAACGCATCCTGTTGTGCATCACCCCAAACAAAGGGCACATCCTTCTTTGTAAGCTCATTCAATGGTGCTGCAATGGACCCGAAATCCTTGACAAAGCGTCGGTAAAATCCAGCAAGGCCAAGAAAGCTCCTCAGTTGGGTTAACGATGAAGGTGAAGGCCAACTCGAAATTGCTTCAATTTTTGCGGGATCCACTTCAATGCCATGTGCTGTAACAACATAACCAAGAAACGCAACTCGATTGGTGCAAAAGGTGGACTTCTCAAGATTACCAAACAAATGTGCAGCACGCAAAGCATAAAAAACAGCACGCAAATGCATAAGATGATCCTCTAAACATTTGCTGTATATCAATATATCATCAAAATAGACCATGACAAAACGTCCAATGAAAGCACGTAAAACTTCATGCATCAATCTCATGAAAGTACTAGGAGCATTGGTTAACCCAAAAGGCATAACTAACCACTCATAGATGCCAAATTTAGTTTTAAATGCTGTTTTCCATTCATCTCCCAATTTCATACGAATTTGGTGGTAACCACTACGCAAATCAACCTTAGAAAATATAGCAGAACCACTCAACTCATCAAGCATATCATCCAAGCGTGGTATAGGGTGTCTATAACGAATTGTAATGTGATTTATAGCCCTACAATCAGTACACATGCGTGAAGAACCATCTTTCTTAGGTACCAATAATATCGGAACAGCACAAGGACTAAGAGACTCACGAATATAACCTTTATCGAGTAGTTCCTGAACTTGTCGTTCAATCTCTTTAGTCTCCTCTGGATTGGTACGGTAGGCTGCACGGTTAGGAAGTGAAGCTCCTGGAATCAAATCAATTTGATGTTCTATTCCTCGAATTGGTGGCAGCCCCGGCGGTAATTCTTGTGGAAAAACGTCCACATATTCCTGCAAAATGTTAGCAACAGCAGGGTCCAAAGAGGGAGGCATATCCTCAAATGAAAACAGTACCTCTTTGCAAACAATTGCATAACAAACAGAAGTAGAAACATCTAAATCAGCAAGATCAGATTTGCTAGCAAAGAAACATGGCTTTTTTAAACGAATTTCATTTGGAAGTGCTGTACTAGAATTCTTATTTGTAGAAGGAGGCATTACTTCATTCGCAACAATCTGATTCTCACTTTGTTGTTTCCTTTCATTTTTTGCTCTACTAGCTCTAGCAAGATCATCTTTCAAAATTTGTTCAGGACTCATGGGTTTAAGGCCAATTTTCTTTCCATTGTGCACAAGAGTATAGCGATTAGTTTTACCATTATGAACAGATTCTCTATCAAATTACCATGGTCTACCAAGTAACAACGAACATGCTTGCATGGGAACCACATCACAATCAACAAAATCAGAATATGTGCCAATAGAAAAGTGCACTCTCGCTGTACGCGTTACCTTGAGTCTACCTGTGGAGTCGAACCATTGAATATGATATGGATGGTGATGTTGTCGCGTAGATATAGATAATTTCTCCACCATCTCCATGCTTACCAAGTTGTTACAACTCCCCCCATCAATGATGATCCGAATAGCACGGTCCTTGACAACCCCACGAGTCTGAAATAAATTGTGGCGTTGATCATGCTCAGCTTGACTCAGTTGCACACTCAAGGTGCGTTGTGCAATCAAGCTCTTGTAGTTATCGGCGGCTTCAGCAGCCATGAATTCCACGCCGTCATCCGAATGGCCATCGTTCCCTTGTTCTGCAGACATAAGGGCAAGTGTTTCCTCATCATAGTCGCTAGCAGAATCATACTCACCATCTTCGCGCACGATCATCACCCGCTGTGTGGGGCATTCTCTCTCAATATGACCGAAACCTCGGCATTTTCGGCATTGAATGTCCCTTGTTCTGCCGGTTGAGCCCATGGAAGACGCCGAACTCTTGGCAGGAGCAGTAGATGGTGTAGTTGGTGCAGGTGTGCGCGATGGCGACATGGCGGACTTATTTGTGGATGAAGGAGCAGCCCCGCGGGAAGCCGTGTCAGGTTGGCGCGGAGCCCATGAAGAAGTACGACCTGCAGGAAAAGTAGTTCGTGGCCGCAGCTCCCTATCCTGCACCTCACGTTCAGCTTTGCAAGCAAGATGAAACAAACGAGTGATAGAATTGTACTCCTTATATTCTAAAATCGTTTGAATTGGTTTGTTCAGCCCTCCCAAAAAGCGTGCAAACATGGCTTCATTTTCCTCAATAATACCACAACGAATTAAACCGGTTTGCAATTCTTGATAGTACTCTTCTACAGATTTTTTACCTTGTTGCAAACGTGTCAGTTTTTGAAGCATTTCACGCTGATAATAAGGAGGAACAAAACGAGTACGCATAGCCGCTTTTAAAGCATCCCAAGTATGAGGAATATTATCGTGATACAAGCGGCAATATTCAGACCACCAAACAGACGCAAAACCCGTAAATTCACAAGTGGCAGCACAAACACGTCTATCTTCAGGGTAATTTAAACATGCAAAGCGTTGTTCTACCTCTAATTCCCATGTAAGGTATGTATCGGGATTATATCTACCCTCAAAAGGTGGAAGTGTCAGTTTTAGCTTAGCGACATGATCGTCGTCACGCACCTGAGGTTGTTGCACTCCGTTACGTGGGTGTTGATGTGGACGGCCCCGAGGTTGTCTGCGCGCGTCGACCTCGGTCTCATATCCGTCGTCAGCAGCAGATGCCGCCGAAGCGCCTGGGTCCTCCTGGCGCACGCGTCCCGCGCGTGGAACGTTTGTTCCATGTAGCACAGGTGGAGGGATGCGTGGCTGCTGCTGTAGTCTCTCCAACAAGCGATCAAACTTGCCGGTCAGATCCGTCAAGCTAGTGTTGACGTTGTCAAATTTTGCGTTGAAAGTGCCCTCTAAACCGTTGAGACGGTCCATGGCACTGTCAACACGTGTCTCGATGTCCTGAGTATGGTTGGACAACATCGTCTTGAAGTCAGCATAAATCTCCTTGTTCGTCTTGTTGTCCAAGTCGTCTGCCATGGTTAGTAGAAAACAGGAAACAAATCACAAGTATATGATCCTATGAACCACTAATATGGTGGAAATCACGTAATCCGTCAAGCAATATACGAAGCCCTTACAGATTCCTTACTAAGCAGGAGATGCGTCACGGCAACCGCAAAGATCAGCGCCTCAGAAATTGGCAAAGCGATTACGAGGTGAGGCACAATGCGCGTAGGAGAAATCTGTGGAGCTGTAGGAGGCTTTATGGTAGCAAGGATTAGCAATAATCAAATCAGGAATGCAAGTTGAATAAACTCTCAAAAGACGGTACCGTGCTGGTCCTAGGCTAGACCGTACTAGAGACGCGAGCCTATAGCACCAACAAGGTCAAGGCGCGGCAACAACAAGCACACAGGAATAGCTCAAAAGCAAGATATAAGTGAAGATCACAAAAAATTTCGGAACTTTTTACACAAAAGTGGCAAAAAGTCACCCTTCCCGGACTCTTTTGGGAATTCTGAGCGGTCCAAAAGGCAGCAAACGCTAAGGGTTTGGGCTGGATGCGCTTAAAAATCTAGAAAATTTGAAGGTAAAGATCGCCCAAATCAGAGTTCGTATGCAAAAGTTATAGCCGGTCAAAGTTTTGGTAAAAAACTGTCCCAATTCGGACTAATTTCGGACTGGACTAGTAGGAATCCTGGTCAACCCGACTTGGATGCGGATTGACTTTTTCGGGCTTTTTTTTTTTTTGCGAAACTAGTAGGAACCAAACTTGATCACGAGAGGATGTGGCCGGGGCGGATACGAACCAAACTTGTAGGGAAAGTAAAACAAACCCTAACTCGAATTGATGTATGATAACGGTGGCGACACGGATGGTGGCGGCGGTGTATAGATGGTGGCGGCGGAAGACAATGGTGGAGGGATGGTGCGAGTCGTGCGGCGGCGGCTAGACAAATATGCCAAGAACTCGAAACTCTACGGGACTAGACACTAAGACCAGCAACTCGACACGACGATGCAGGCGAAAATTCAACGAAGCAATGCACTGAAAAGAAAATGCGACAGGCCCGGACAGGTTGTAGGACGGGATGATCTAAACTCTAAATGTATTTTTGGCTTTTTCGTGGACTGTAGGTAAGAAGATGCAATCTAAACTAGTAAAACAGTAAATCTCACCGAGCAACCTGAAATCTGATACCACTTGATAGGGCAAAGGTGTCTGATCTTTCGATGAGATGAAGATACGTCGATTCTGGTGGAGGTCGACCTTGGCGATCCGACTACTACGCACACGTACGCAGCGCCAATGCAATCGCTAAACCAATCTCCCAAGGTTACCGATCCTGCAGATGCACGATCAGCCTGACCAAAAGGTCTAGTTCTACCTGCGATCGAGGAACATGTAAGAACTAATAATGCAATCAGAATTGCGGATGAATAATAAGCTTTATTGAAAAGGTGGGATTCCGTAAGCGGTCTTAATCTGGTCGTTGGACACAAATCGAGTACACGAAGATGCAGCAATATGCTAGGCAGTCTTTTAGCTAAACAAAATCCGAGTCTAAACGAAACCCTAGACGAGGTATATAAGGAGGAAAGGAGGGGGTTTTCGGCCAGGCTTGGGGGTTGGCCGAATCCTTCCCTAGATGGACTTTCCTTCCCTAATACGGACTCTAAAAACGCACTAAAACTTCTGGTCCGAAATTACATGGGCCCTGGCCCAAAATAAAAAAGGTGATGCAGCACCATATGTGACTATGGACGAAATTATGAAGTGTAGACTTGAGGAATTCGTCCAAGTCTCCCAATGTCATCATGGTGGCTTCAAGTTGCGGCAGTCTCCATGGGTGGCATCATCATCTCCATTGTTTCCACTCTTACTGTCATCTCCATCCACGTACATGCTCCATAGCTTGTCCTTCTCATCCATGCTTGGTCCATTATTCCTAAGGGAAACAAACACATCTACTTTAGGCAGCATCATATTCTCATGTACATTAGGAGTAGCTTGTAGAAACGAGAGTACCTGCTGTTGTAGTTGACGTGCACGAGCTCTAGTCAATGGTCCATGTAGTTGAGGGTGTGTAGTAGTTGTGGTTGGGTCAATGGTAGGGATGTCGTCATCATAGGTTATGAGTCTATTGGAGAAACACAATAAGTCACCATGTGACTTACTTATTTATATCTTAATTATTCTACCTAAGTGATAATGTAGTTTACTGTTGCACTTTTGATCTTTCTCTGGTGTGGATTATGGTTGACTCACCCACTGATGATTTTCTTGAATCGGGTTGATTCATTAGGTCCATGCTATAATGTGGCCTCTACTATGGAATTGATTTACCCTAATCCATAATTAGAATTTTAAGACAAGTTCTCCTTGCACTTTACAAGAGTTCCTACATCACTTGTCTCACCCTTGTGGTGAATGCACTTCTTTTTACTCCAAGCAAGAAGTTCTTCTGATTGGTTATAATGAATGTTGAGGTGTTATATGTCCTCACATTACCTCATGGATATAAGAACAATTTGCAAACAAGATAGCTAGTCTTGTCTTCAAACTACTACTTATACTCAAGTGGTTGAGGTATTTGATGTACTGAATTATCTGTCCTTTAGTTAATTTGCATATGACACTCAATTGTTTGGGCATACAAAAGTGATTGGTTAACAAGGTTATAAGGCTTGTTAACAAACTACTTCCATATAACTTGAACCTTGGAATATCACATTATTTCAAGAGATTAAGGAAGATGGTTGATGATAAAAGAATTTCCAATTCTTCATGATAGATTGACATAACACTTCTATGTCCATCTAAGTAATGCTTCTCAAAGACTTCTAGTTGTGTTTCCTCCTTACTTGTTAGCTTCTATTGTTTATGCCTTAGAGAAGATTGGGAGATAAGAAAATAAGATGTATAGAACAAGTAAGAAGATCTAGGTTAAGATTTAGGTAATTCAGATTTGTCTTCAAGACTACTATGACTTCTATGTACTAGAGGTATCTCTAGCACAATTGATGAGAATAGATGCTTAGAGGATAACTATGAATAGTTGGGTTGATCATTAACTCCTAGAGTAATGATTTGGTGTAACAAGTTTTATTTCATTTGGGTTTAGCTACTTATCGTATATCTCTCTACCCAAAAATAAGATTTAAGCAAAGATCATCTCGAAGTTTATAACGCTCAAGTTGATGATCTACTTCAATTCCACCAACTCAAGTGAAACTTTAATCACTTAGTGTTTTGAAAATTAAATGCGCGAAAATTATTCGGATTTTCTGATGCATGAATGCAATGCACACTCCTGTGTCCTCTATATTCCTGGACTCTAAATCCTAGGATGTTACATTAACCAACATGAATAAATCATATATGAGACGATAGGTTTGAAACCTAAGAGCATCTCTAACAGAACCCATTATAATGTTCGCGAAAGTAGTGTTTTTTGCGCGAAAACGAGCCGCGCCATAGCAGTACCCGTAAAGCAGAACCTTAAAAGAGAATATTCTGTTTTAAGGTTCTGCTTTACGGATACTGCTCTGGCGCGGCTATCCTCAAACTGTAAACCTTAAAAACATGTTGTTACCAAAATATGTCAAAATGTTCAGAATTTCGACAGCAGTTTAGCAAATAACATAGTTTTAAGGATAGTACAGGGCAAATAAACATAGTTCACGAACTTGTGCACAAATATGACCAAAAACTTGCATCCAAATAGCCCACCCACATGTAAAACTACACCTACACATCACCACCACCACCATCACCTCCACGAGCAGTGCTCGAGTTGATCAAGTCTTGCTTCCTTCGGTACAAGATGTTCTGCCGAGCGATGACCTCCACTTCCACCGCCGAGGCATCCACTTCCTTAACCTCATCGTCTCCAACTCCACCCTCAACTCCTCCATCGGTCTCGTCGTAGGAGTAATCACCGAGAGGGGGTTCGGAAATGTCCACATACGCGTCGTTCAACATTTCGACAAACGAATTCGGACCGTCGACCGGTGGGATGCTACAAATTGGGCGACGAAATTGGAGCTACAAGATGAAGCAACAAGAAGGGGGACGGCGGAAATTCAGGCACGTACCTCGGGCTAGCAGAGGGCGGACCCATGGCGGCGGTGTCCACATTAATGGGGCCGGCGACAGCAGTGGCACCACCGGCCCTTATCTTCCGCACAGGTGCCCTCTTGTCCCCTCCGACGGGCCGCGCGGATGGGGAACCGGCCGTCGCACCGGCTGCGGCCTCGCCTGCGGCCATAGCTTGGGCCGCGCCAGCAGTTCTGAGCCGCTTGCGCTTCCTGCCGGCAGCATCGGCCTCTGGCGAGGCAGCGGTGGGGCGGGAGCGCCTCGGTGGCACCGGCGGCCGCCGCGGCTGGCCGAGCCCCGAGCCCACCGGATCTGTCGCTTCGACCTCCGCAACAGGGACGGTGAACAGCGCGGCATCGCCGGAGCAGGGGAAGAAGAAGGAACGACGGCGGCGGAAGATGGGTTTGCGCGGGCTGAAAAGTCCCTCCCGCCAACGCAATGAGGAGATAGGGTTCGCCCCTCGGTTCCTAGGCCAAAACCAGATTTTCCCAGGTCCGCGGGCGGATTTGCCGGGTGCCCTCAAAAAAGTTTATGGGTCCGCGAGTTTTAAGGGCGCTGCTATTTTTGTTTTTAAGGTTTCTGAATCGTTTTTGGCAGTTATTTTACAGTTCCGCGCGGTTTGAGCGCTCTGTTAGAGATGCTCTAACAAAGTTTCCATACCCCCGCTCAAACCAATCAACAAAGCAAGCTCAAAACAATGCAAACAATATAAACATAAATGAACTAATGTTCACAACCTTCCCTCAAATATCACATTATGCAACTAATGTAATAAATTGATTGGAGGGCTATGGAGAAGCTGAACAAACGGCTCCTAGATCCATTGTTTCTTCCTCTCTCTTAGTTGGCAAAAGTAGGACTATGGGAAGTGAAATTGGAGGCTGGTAGAATCTCAAATCCAACCACCACCCTTCTTTCTCGAGTAGGAGTGTCAAATTTCTTCCAATTAAAGTTGCTCCAGGGCCCGTCCGGATATTTTAGATGCCCGTAGTTTTCTGAAAACTCCGTATTAATATACGATCTTGTATAGTAGGTCCTAAACTCTCTCAGAAACCATCCCAGAAGTTTCGACTATTCGAAACTCCCCGATATTTTCTAGAGATTTCAGTATCAACAAAGTAACCAACACGACAAACATCATACAAAAGTATGTTTCCGATAATCTTGGGATCCATTCAAGGCTAAAAACAATATGTAGGCCCTCACATATAGAAACACACAAAATCAAAGAGATAGAGAATATGAGAACTCGACTAACGACATGGTCTGCTCGCCTGATATACAATGTGGAAAAATGCTTATAGGTGGGATGCACCCTTTGTGACGCACCCTAGGCCCATGCGCCACAAAACAATTTTAGTGGCGCACCAAACCAGTGCGCCACATACATCTGTGGCGCACAAAAAGAAGATGCGCCACTGAAAGCTGCCTTTTTGTGGCGCAACAAGTAGCATGCGCCACAAAAATATGGTGGGCCCCGCCAGATGTGTTTGAATTTAGAAATCCGGTGCTCTTTCTGTGGCGCACCAAGCCCATGCGCCACAGAAAGTAGGCATTCTGTGGCGCACCCTGGTCCATGCGCCACAAAAAGTGGACATTCTGTGGCGCATGGGCTACGGTGCGCCACAGAATCTCCACTTTCTGTGGCGCATGGGCTAGGTGCGCCACAGAATGCCACCTTATCCTCTTGCGCCTTATATTGCGCGCATCTCCACAAAACCTATTATATTCCCCGCGCGCTGCCGCTGCTCCTCCCGCCGCCGCCTCATCCCGCCGCCGCTCCTCCCGCCGCTCCTCCCGCCTCCGCCGCCTCCTCCCGCACGCCTCCGCGCACGCCTCCGCCGCCTCCTCCCGCACGCCTCCGCGCGCCGCCGCCGCTCCTCCGCGCACGCCTCCGCCGCCTCCTCCCGCACGCCTCCTCGCCGCCGTCCGCGCGGCCACCGACGGCCTCGACGCCGCGCCCCGCCACCCCGCGCCTCGCCACCCAACGCCGGCCCCGCCATCGATGGACTCGACGCCGGCCCGCGCGCCTCGCCACCGACCGCCACCCCGCGCCTCGCCACCGACCGCCGCACCCAAGGTGTTTGCCCAAATTCCTAAGTGAATTGTTGCTAGTTTAATTTAGGAATGAATTGTTGCTATGTGTTCCTGCCATTTAGTTTAGGGATGAATTGTTGCTAGTTTGCTAAATTCCGACACATGAAGGTACAATTATTTTTTATTGCAAATAAAAGTTGTTAGGGATGAATTGTTCGATGAATTGTTGCTATGTGTTATTGTAAATAAAAGTTGCATGCTATCAATGTTGTGTGAATGAAAAAGCAAGGCGTGAGGGGTGAGCAAATCAACTTGTCTCAAATTGTACCATGTTAATACGTTAATATGCAGTAGAAATATGTTAATATGGGCATGCACCTTAATTGTTTTTCTTCTACTCCGAGCTAATATTAGTTGGCCGATGATTAGATGGTTCCACATTACATCTTCAGGGAGGTGTGAGTGAACCATGTTGTCTGAGCATATATGCAGTGTTCATTCCACGTTGTTCGCTCACACCGTCCCTGAAGAAATTCCATATGAGGCCTTGCTTTTTTTTGTTGAGTGCTTTTTAACTCGCCGATGATTCAAATGTTTATAGTTTTGTATTCGATCTCTAGGGATGCCGATGATTAAAATGCTGTGACACCGTGAGATCTATAGGTGTGGTGTTAGTGAGGGCTAGTGGAATGCGACCTGATGTGCACGAATACACATTTTCTGCATCCCACTGGCTCTCACTAACACCATCTCCGACCATTTGTGTTCCAGCCTAATTATGAGGCAAGATTTTTTAGTTGACCCAATTCCATTTCTAAAATTTGTTTATTTATCATCTGTTAGTCGGATTTTGTTGGCTTAGTTTAAGATAACTACTTTTGGCCGATGATTAGATGGTTGCACGTTGCATATATCTTCAGGGAGGTGTGAGTGAACCATGTTGTCTGAACATATATGCAGTGTTCATTCTACGTTGTTCGCTAACACCGTACCTGAAGCAATTCCATATAAGGCCTTGCTTGTCTTTGTTGAGTGCTTTTTAACTTGCCGATGATTAAAATGTTGTGACACAGTGTGTTCCAGGGGGTGGGGCGAGCGAGCCTTGTGATATGCACGAGTGCACAGATCTCGTGCATTACACCTGGCTCGCTTGCTCCATCTCTGAAACATGTGTGTCACTTCTAAGTATGAGGCATGCATCATTCTTGTTTATAGTTTTGTATTCTCTAGGGATGCCAATGATTAAACGGTTGTGACACCGTGTGATTCAGAGGTGGAGTTAGTAAGACCTGTGATATGCACGAATACACATTTTCTGCATACCACTGGATCTCGCTAACTCCATCTCTGAATTTGTGTGTCCAGTCTAAGTATGAGGCATGCTTTTCAGTTGACCCTACTTCATTTCTAAAATACCGATGATTAAAATAATGTGGCGCACTGTATGATATCCTGATAGTTTGTTGAACCTTGTATCATGCACACATATAAGTTGTGTGCCTCCTACTTGGTTCAACAAAGTTATCAGGATTCCTTTTGTGTTTCCAAGTATGAGGTATAATTTTTTTGAATCTTGTTTTGTCTATAAGTTTTACAATATCGATGATTTGTTTATATATGAGGCATGCTATGAGTCTTGACCTACTTCATTTAGAATTTTTATTTACATGTCACCATTAAGCAAGTTTAATGTGCTTTACTAACCGCTGAACCTCCTCTTGTGTAGCCGATGCCGCCGCGCCGCCGCGGGTCGTCCGGCTTCCGCGGTGTTCGGGAGCGGCCCAACGGCACCTACTACGCCGAAATCCGTGTCGACGGATTCTGGCAGACACTCGGGACATACGCCACACCGGAGCAGGCAGCGCGCGCATACGACGCGGTCGCGTGGCGTTTCCGGCGCCTGCGGAGCGAGCTAAACTTACCGGACTGCCCGAACATCGTGGAGGCGGAGTTCCTCGCGCCACGGCCAACCCTCCTCACCAACGAAGATCGTGACCGCCACCGCCAGGTGCAGCGCCGGATCGCCACCGCCGAGCACGACGAGGAGCTGATGCGTCGGTGGAGGGAGGAGTTCCCGGGCGACGTCGCCGACGAGGAGGCGTTCTTCAGGAACCGAAGGGAGCAAAGTAGGGCAGACCGACGCCGCCGTCAGGAGGCCGCCCAGAGGGAGAGCGAGGAACACTGGGATACCGATGATGACAGGTGGTCCGACTTCTTCTATAACACCAGCTCCGACGACGAGTAGTTTACTCGTGCGACTTGTTCTAGCTTAGGTTCTAGTTTGTAATAATAAGACTTCTCTACTAATTGTAACACCGACTTCTCTACTCTTACGACTTCTGTGTATTTGTTCTGTTTTAATCTACTGTGTCAAATATATCGTTGTTTATAATATATCTGGATAAATACTGTATATATACCTATATTTGTACTGCAGGAAAAATAAATCGAAAATTCCTGTTTATATTCTGTGGCGCACCTAGAATCCATGCGCCACTGATACATTTCTGTGGCGCACGAGGAAGGATGCGCCAAAATTTCTGTGGCGCATGGGGTAGGTGCGCCACAGAAATATAATTTAGTGGCGAGATTTCTGTGACGCACCACAGAAAGCCTTTTTGGTGCGCCACTAGTAGCCATTTTTCCACTAGTGATGTTTCACCTTATGACCATCAAACCTCCGAGCCAGTCTTCCACCAAGCATATTGAGATAGGTAAAGCCAAATAACCCAAACATAAACATAACTTTGTCCTGCTCGTTCTGCTTGAACTTGATTACGACAATCGTGATTGCCTTAAACTCAGTTTACACCTAGTCAACCAAGCAAATGACCAAAGAGCAAAATTCAGCGCAAAAGTTTCATTGTATTTCTTGGCAAATGTAAGTTTTGTGCGGTTTGCTCGTCTAAAAGTATTTTATCGAGAAAATCTATGATGCAATGTTAGCTAAAATCTAACTCGCTCAATCTTTTTTTCTATGAAGAAGAATTCTCGTAGTATGCTGTGTTTGGATGTCGGTATTGAGAGCCTTGGAATTGAATTGATCTCAATTCCAAATCAACATCTGAATTGAAATGGGCATGAATATCAATTTGTTTGGATGTATAAAGAATTGCTAGTTGCAATCTTGGTCTAGCCAATTCCATCCAATACGCAAGGGTAAGGCTCGGAATCGAGAAAAGCCATTTTTACTCGTCCTTCAATTCCAAGGAATTAAGCCACAATTCCAACTCCAAATCCCAAAAACATAAAAAAAAAACGGAATTAAGAAACTTAAACCCAATTTAATTTTAAGACTCAATACCGACAACCAAACACAACATCTCAAACAAGTTGGTGCTGGATCCTCGGCGCCCAAACGTGTGGTACGTGTCTGGGTTGTGGGAGCAGATACTCTCTCCGTTCCCCGGACTGGGAGGAGAGGAGGCGACGCCGAAAAGCCGGGCTCGCACCGGGGGGAATCAAATCCCAAGTTTGACCGGACTCTTCACGCGAACGAAAGAAAAAAAAGCGAAGTTATTTCCCATCCAGCCCCTCGCGAAAACCCGGTAATTAATTACGTCCTTCGAAACCCACCCCCCCTTCTTCCCGCGAATAAACAACTCCCCCCTCTTTTTCGGGCCCGATTGCCGTCGCAAGCAAACAAGCTCGCCCCGTGGAGGCCTAAACTAATGGCGGCGGTTCAGTAGCAGCGCCGGACGAGCTCGGCCGTCTCTCTCCCTCCCCTACTTGGCTACTTAAATAGTAGCTCAGTGTAGGCCTGCCTCTGCTTCCTCTGCTTCTCTCTCTTCCTCCTCGTCCTCCTCTGGGATTCTTGCAGCACCTGGCTGGTAGATTCTGCTTCTTCTCTGAATCTGTAGAAGAATCCGCCTCTCTCCATTTCTCTTGATGGGGCTCCGGGTTCGCGCGCGGTTTGTCTCCTCGACAAGGTGGGTGGTTGTTTCTTCCTGGGCTTCGCTTCGTTGATGCTTGTCTCCCGAGTCTTGATTCGTGCCGAACCGCGAATATTTCGCCGGTTTGGCTGTTGCGGTTAGGCTTGGGTTCTTGGCCTTTTTGGTTAGTTGGTTATATCCTGGTGCATGTTTGCTTTTTGTGAATTTCAGTCTGTTTCGTGGGTCTGGGTTCTATAGATTCTGAGCCGTTTTGGTTTTAGGGGGTTTATAGTTGTGCGAGGAATTTGGATGAAGAATTTTGCATTTGTTCAGTTGCTCTTGGGGTGCTTTCCCTTGCAAAGATTCCTTGCGTTCTTCTCTAGAAGCAATTCGTGCTGCCAATTTGTGTATCCCTAAATTTTCAACGATTTTGCAGGGAGATTGTAGCCCAAATCTTCCCCGTCGACATGTGAAGACTAGGCAGCAAGCGAGCACAACTTACGGGGCACCGCCGCCGCCGGCATCTCCATTTTTTTCCTGCTCCTTGCAAGAACTGACGACTGCGAATTCACGCGGCGGACCCGAAGCCATGGCCGCCTCCCCGCCCTTCACGGCGGCCGCCTTCTTCTTCCTTCTCGTGCTGCACCAGTTGCTGGCGTCCGCCATTGCCGACGCCGGCGAGGCGGCGGCGCTGCTCGCCTTCAGGCGCGCGTCCGTGGCGGACGACCCGCGCGGCGCTCTCGCGAGCTGGGCGCCCGGCGCCGGCGCCAACTCCACCGCGCCGTGCTCGTGGGCCGGCGTCTCCTGCGCGCCGCCGACCGATGGCCGCGTCGTCGCCGTCAACCTCAGCGGCATGGGCCTCGCCGGCGAGCTCCGGATCGACGGGCTCCTCGCGCTCCCGGCTCTCCAGCTTCTCGACCTGCGCGGCAATGCCTTCTACGGCAACCTGTCGCACGCGCCGTCCTCGCCGTGCGCGCTCGTGGTGGTGGACATTTCGTCGAACGCCTTCAACGCGACCCTGCCCCCGGCGTTCCTGGCCTCCTGCGGCGCGCTGCAGTTCCTTAACCTGTCGAGGAACTCCCTCGCCGGTGGCGGGTTCCCCTTCGCGCCCTCCCTGCGGTCGCTCGACCTGTCGCGCAACAACCTCGCCGACGCCGGCCTGCTGAACTACTCCTTCGCCGGCTGCCATGGCCTGCGCTACCTCAACCTCTCCGCCAACCTCTTCACCGGCCGGCTGCCGGAGCTTGCGCCGTGCAGCCAGGTCACCACGCTCGACGTGTCGTTTAACCTCATGTCCGGCACGCTCCCTGCCGGGCTCGTGGCCACCGCCCCGGCCAACCTGACGTACCTGAGCATCGCCGGGAACAACTTCACCGGTGATGTTTCTGGGTACGACTTCGGCGGGTGCGGTAACCTGACCGTGCTCGATTGGTCCTACAATGGTCTGAGCAGCACCGGGTTGCCGCCCGGTCTCGCCAGCTGCAGCCGCCTTCAGACGCTCGACATATCGGGGAACAAGCTCCTCTCCGGCTCAATACCGACGTTCTTCACCGGCTTCTCTTCTCTGCGGCGACTGGCATTGGCCGGCAACGAGTTTGCCGGACCGATACCAGAGGAGCTGAGCCAGCTCTGTGGCAGAATTGTTGATCTGGACCTGTCGAACAACCGGCTGGTCGGTTCCTTGCCAGCAAGCTTTGCAAGGTGCAACTCCCTTGAGGCCCTCGATCTCGGAGGGAACCAGCTATCTGGGGACTTCGTGGCCAGTGTCATCAGCACCATCTCCTCACTCCGCATGCTGCGGCTTTCGTTCAACAACATCACCGGTGCAAACCCCCTGCCAGTGCTTGCCACGGGTTGCCCGTTGCTTGAGGTGATCGACCTAGGGTCCAATGAGTTTGATGGAGAAATAATGCCGGACCTGTGCTCATCGCTGCCTTCTCTTCGGAAGCTGTTCCTCCCGAACAACTACCTCAATGGCACGGTGCCGGCATCGCTTGGCAACTGTGCTAATCTGGAGTCCATTGATCTTAGCTTCAATTATCTGGTTGGCCAGATTCCACCAGAAATAATCACTCTGCCGAAGCTCGTTGATTTGGTCGTGTGGGCGAATGGCCTATCCGGCGTGATACCGGACATCCTGTGTTCCAATGGCACTACATTGGAGACATTGGTGATAAGCTACAACAACTTCACCGGAGGCATTCCACCGTCAATTACAAGATGTGTGAATCTCATATGGGTGTCGCTCTCGGGCAACCGTCTCACTGGGAGTGTGCCTCCAGGCTTTGCCAAGCTTCAGAAGCTTGCCATTCTGCAGCTCAACAAGAATTTGCTCTCTGGACGTGTGCCAGCAGAGCTTGGTAGCTGCAACAATCTCATATGGCTTGACCTCAACAGCAACAGCTTGACCGGCACGATACCATCAGAGTTGGCGGGCCAGGCGGGGCTCGTTCCGGGGGGTATGGTGTCAGGGAAGCAGTTTGCCTTTCTCCGGAATGAGGCAGGCAACATCTGCCCTGGTGCTGGCGTGCTCTTTGAGTTCTTCGGCATCCGGCCAGAGCGCTTGGCAGAATTCCCTGCAGTGCACCTTTGCCCATCCACAAGGATTTACACAGGCACGACGGTGTATACATTCAGCAAGAATGGCAGCATGATCTTCCTCGACCTCTCATACAATGGCCTCACAGGAGCAATACCGGGCAGCTTCGGGAACATGATGTATCTCCAGGTCCTTAACTTGGGGCATAATGTGCTCAGCGGTACAATACCAGAAGCATTCTCGGGGCTGAAATCGATTGGCGCACTTGACCTCTCAAACAATCAGCTGAGTGGCGGCATACCCTCAGGTCTTGGTGGCCTGACTTTCCTTGCGGACTTTGATGTCTCCAACAACAACCTGTCTGGTCCAATTCCTTCATCTGGCCAGCTCACCACATTCCCGGCATCCCGGTATGACAACAACTCTGCCCTCTGTGGTATTCCTTTGCCGCCTTGTGGGCACAACCCTGGCAGGGAAAACGGGGGACAGAATTCACCTGATGGAAGGAGGAAGGTCATCGAAGCCAGCATTCTTGTCGGAGTGGCACTCTCTGTGCTCATACTTCTCCTGCTGTTAGTCACACTGTTCAAGCTGAGGAAGAGCCAGAAGGCTGAAGAGATTAGAACTGGGTTCATTGAGAGCCTTCCAACATCTGGCGCAGCCAGTTGGAAGCTGTCAGGGGTGCAGGAGCCACTAAGCATCAATGTGGCAACATTCGAGAAGCCGCTGAGGAAGCTCACCTTTGCGCACCTCCTTGAGGCCACCAACGGCTTTAGTAACGAGACCCTCATAGGCTCGGGAGGATTTGGTGAGGTGTACAAGGCGAAACTCAAGGATGGCAGTGTTGTGGCCATCAAGAAGCTCATCCATTACACAGGTCAGGGTGACAGGGAATTCACAGCAGAGATGGAGACTATTGGCAAGATCAAGCACCGCAACCTTGTCCCGCTGCTTGGATATTGCAAGATTGGTGATGAGAGGCTGCTTGTGTATGAGTACATGAAGCATGGAAGCTTGGATGTTGTGCTACATGACAATGACAAGGCTATTGTGAAGCTTGACTGGGCAGCAAGGAAGAAGATTGCAATTGGGTCAGCGAGGGGCCTTGCTTTCCTCCACCATAGCTGCATCCCCCACATCATACACCGGGACATGAAGTCGAGCAATGTGCTCCTTGATAACAACCTGGATGCCCGTGTGTCGGACTTCGGGATGGCAAGGCTGATGAACGCGCTTGACACCCATCTGAGTGTGAGCACACTTGCAGGCACGCCTGGGTATGTGCCACCCGAGTACTACCAAAGTTTCAGATGCACAACCAAGGGTGATGTCTACAGCTATGGTGTTGTGCTGTTGGAGCTCCTCTCAGGGAAGAAGCCAATTGATCCTAATGAGTTTGGAGACAACAACCTGGTCGGTTGGGTGAAGCAGATGGTTAAGGAGAACAGAAGCAGCGAGATCTTTGATCCTACGCTAACCGACACAAAGTCTGGGGAAGCTGAGCTCTATCAGTATCTGAAGATTGCTTCCGAGTGCTTGGATGATCGGCCGATTCGAAGACCGACCATGATTCAGGTCATGGCAATGTTCAAAGAGCTACAGCTTGACTCCGACAGTGATATCCTTGATGGATTTTCGATCAATTCCTCGACTATAGATGAATCAGCAGAGAAATCATCGTAATGTTGTTCTGATTTTTTTTTGCAGTTTTTCATTCGCTGGAGGGATAGAACAGCGAAATAGCTCAATCATTTTAGCTTAGAAAAGTTAGTGTCCTCAAATTCAGTGGGAGAAGTTGTAATTTTGGTTCCAATCTATGTACATAGCTGTCCAAAGTATGAAGAATGAGATGATGGCAGCGTTTATTTGCAAAAGCTTAGAGATCGGTTTGTTATCTTTTGAATCGTATTTCTCGTGTTTCATCATCCATCCTATTTAGAGTGTAGTAGAGCCTAGCTTTTTTTCAGCTCCATATCTCAGACTCTTATTTGTACATAGTTTACCTACCAGAATATGTTATTTGCAAGAATTGACCTTGTTATTTCTGTCAGTTTGTGATTGACACTTTGCAGACAATACAGAACAAAAAGAAAGCTCCAGAAGAGCTAAATTCTTTGGCAAGTCATTTTCTCATTTCTGTTGTGCAATTGACCAGCATTGCTTTCTGTCTTTGACAAAACAAAGCTGTAACCGATGCTGCTGATGTTAGTTACTTGGGCATGCCGGCCCAGGGTGTTGAAAAACTCCAGTCTCCCTAGATTTTGTGCACAGCAGTAGTACCTGAAGCATGTGCTGGTACTTGGAAGATTTTCTTATTTGTCTGCGTGTTAAATGATTGCTGTTGATGACAAAGCTGAGCAACAGAAAAGGAGTTCTTCCGTTGTGCAACTCTGGGAGTACGTACTAAATTCCCTGGTATTCCTTGTGCTGACAGGGTCTGAAATGGATCTTGTGGGCATGGCAGACTGCTTTTCTAGCAGGTTGTTGTGGACAAACTGAAGAGCAGGAGATAAGGCATGAGTTTCATATTCTTATTTTGTTTCTTCAAGGACACATTTCCTACTCAGGAGCATCATCAGTATGGTTTTATCTTGGTCTGTTCTTTAGAATTTCGCAGTTGATACTCTGCATGGAAACTTCATATTCTAATATAATCCTGATATACCTGTTGAAGTCTTGAAAGGTTCTCTGTTCTGTCAAAAAGGGTGTTCTGGTGTGGTGTGTAGTGTGTACGTGTGTTCATTGATACCTGAGACAATATGTTTTTCCACCACTTTTCAGCTGTCAAAAGAGGTCACATTTCTGTTCAGATTTAGCACACACGTTTGGACTTTGAAGACGTCGGTCGCCTAATGACTCTTACTTAGGCGCAGATCAGGACCAAAGTGGCGTTACACAATTTGTCAACTAGGACATGTCATGTCGAATTTTGTTTAGTCTTCCGTGGCATCATTTTATTTCTAAAAGACAGTAATCATGCAACTTTATCATGGAGATAAAAGAAAATTATTCAAAGACAGACCAGAAGAGCAAGCAAGCATGAAAGGCAACCAAGCCAGTATCGCTTTCGTGGCTGCATCAGCGTTTTGTTTTCAGACGGATTTGGTGTTGGGTAGCTGAGCTAACTATATCCAGGTGGATGATTAAGACGCGTGCGTGCGTTCACACGCGTGGCACGGTGCGAAATGATGGATCCGTTCCTGCTGAGCAGTGGTACCACTTTGGCTCGTGCAAGCTAGGCGTCCGGGGATCAGTCAACCGAGCAATCCAATCAATCAATTGATCAATTCAGTGGGAGCGGCGACGTTCTCATCGGTAAGGAGACGTCTGTGGTGGTGACTTCGTGAGTTCTAAGAATTGAGCATGTTCAGTTTTTCGGAGGCGCTCGTAGAGGTAAAATGTGCGTGTGTGCGTTTATAGGGGTGAGCATATGCGCATGTTTCATGAACATCGATATCTGTATTTCGCAAAAGGATTAGCTTATCTTAGACGTCAATAGATCTCTTTTGAGCGAAGAATCTCATCCTGCAGAAGAGAAACTTGTAGTAGTACAGGCTCGAGGGAGTTCCATGGGGGAGAAGGGCATCATGGCTACACGCCACAACGAGAAGTTGTTCTGCTCGCTGGTTCCATGAGCGACTCTAGCTCAGAATTCTGAAATATCTGGCCCCCGAACCCATGCATGATGTATAGCCAACTACAGCCAGCTAGCTCGTACCATGATCTTAACTTATAACAGGAGTGCATACACAGTGCAACATGGTAGCTAGAGGGGCAAGGCATGCGTGCAAATCATCAAAACAGGCGCTGTAGAACTGACATGACCTCACATGCGAACTCCTATCCTCCCAGAGAAATAATGTCCATGCCGTGGCTTTCTAGTGCTTCTTCAGAAGGAAGCCAAGAGAGGGCACGCACCGCAAATAAGCAGCTCTGGACTGAAGTGAACCCATCAGTGAGGTGTTTGCCAGATTTTGGAAACCCAGCAGACAAATTAGCCAGGAGCATTTTTGAGCAACAAGCCAGTGCCATCCTTGGCTCATTGTAACGTACTCTCATCACATGTCACGATCAGTGTGTCACAGGAGAGCAGTGGTCGCGAGCAATAACACTGAACGGTTAGACTGCACACGGTTCAGAACCAAACCACATCAATTGCCATCCAGCAAACTGAAAACTGAAAAGGGTACTGGAGAAATGAACCAAAACACCAGAAATCCTTGAAATGCACTGTCTCGATACAAACATAAGTCTCAACTACAGATGCTCTTCAGGGCTTACACCCAAAGTTTGGACACATAAGGTAAAGATGTTCAGATTTTGACGGTATACTGTACACAAATAAGCATCGGTTCAGAGAGAGCCACGATTCTACACGGCCATAATCGTCTTTGCAAATTGCAATGACGGGATTGGCTCCATAGGTGATGCATACAGATCAGCCCATGGCGTACTTCTGTGTCCAGGCACTGGCCGTCTCCTCGTAGCGTGCCCTATGGTTCTTGTAGAGCTGGGCGATCTCCGGGACGAGGGGGTCGTCGGGGTTGGGGTCGGTGAGGAGAGAGCTGATGGAGAGGAGGACCTTCGATATGGTCAGTGCCGGGCTCCACTGCTCCTTGAGGATGTCCAGGCAGATGCTGCCACTGGAGTTGATGTTTGGGTGATACACCTGGATCATCAGAAAAAACACTGGTATTTGGAAGGAGAAAAGGTTTTGACCTGAGCTGGATAGTTGAGTTGAATGATTCAGGTTTCATGAAAGCTATGCCCAATGATCTGCATAGCATTATATTGGTGTAGCATGAACATCTAACTGAAATAACTCGTTCAAAATGAAGCAACTTTACCAACACATTTGGTTTCATAATAAAACATGTTCATCTTGAATTTGCAGAAGATACAGTCACTGACTAGCAGAATAATAAAAAAGATCAAGACTTTAAAAAATTATAGTTAAAGCACAAACAACAGCCCACCTTGGTTTGAAAGTTCACTTTTGGAGGCTTAAAGGGGTAGTCTGGAGGAAAATTGATGTTGACAAAGAAGATCCCTCCTGCGTAGGGACTGTCACTCGGGCCCATGATCATGGCCTGCCAGTGGAATAGATCTGCTCCAGCAGGCCCAGCACTGCACGATGTTGGTGGATCCTTTTGCAAATCCATAAGTTCCTTCTGAATCCTTTTGTTCGCCATATCTTCTGGACAAATTGATATGTAATGGTGAAAACAACAATCGGTAGTTCATAGCACTTTAATGTATATTTACACTAGAAACTTAAAGGGCAAAGCACAAAATGTGACAGAGACCGATGAATTTGATGATAAAATATCTTTTATGGTCGACCTGGAGTACTGACATATCTACGAATTTATCCACGATCTTCTCTCTTTACTCTCAATTTTGCTTTTATAAATGAGCATCTACGTACAGGTACATCTCTTATCCTCAATGCAATAAACAAAATCCGTAGATGTTGCTACACAACTGCACCAGAAACAACAATTCGATTGGACTTTCAAGCATGCCGAATCTGTTCCAGAGACTAAATATTAATTTGCCCCACGATGCCTTTTCTATCTGCCGACACACATGCAATCTACTCCGCTTCCAAGATATTTATTCAGTAGTGGATGGAAGCCCAAATTAAGCATCACAAATGAGGAGGCGGGGGCTAACAGGAATGTGACTACTCTGTGACTCTGTCTTCCACCTCCCAAAGTCAACCCCAATCGGTAAGTAATCCTGGCACAAGTTTGTCAAGCCAGGACAAATCTAGCATTCTCAAACGCAGCATAAAACTCCTGAACTCGCAGCGCCCGATCAATCCTAAAATTATCATAACCAACCAATCAACATATTCTACCAGGAGATGGCAACGGGGAGAATGAAGAACGAAATACATCGAATCAGGTGCCCCGCGACGTAGAGCAAGATGGTTTCGACGGATCACAAGAAGAAAGGAGCCGGGCAGCAGATTGATCATTACCTGCAGCCTGCAGACTTCAGAAACAGCTCTGGATTGTGCTCTCCTCTTCGCCGAAGAACGAGAATTGATGAATCGATTGCAGAAATGTTTGACGGAGCAGGTGGGGATAAAGGCCGGCGGCCGGGGCGGCCTGATCGGAGTCGTCGCTACTCTTCTCTCCTTGTGTGCTATTGGCCGCCGCGGAATCTTTTAGTTCAAGCTTAGCGTGGGCGTGGCCCACCCGTCTGTCTGTGACTAAAATGCAAGCAGTTTCTTTATGTTTCTCTAGCCGTTGAAGTTTCCTTTTCGATGGGTAGAAATGTTATCCATGGTTTGCTTTTCCATATAGTTTATTATTGTATTTGGCCGTTTGTTAACCAGCACTTGTTTGTTTAATGCAGTCGGCTCCAACCTCACAACGGGGAACTGCAAAGCAGAAGCCGTTGAGGTGAGCGAGGTATCGGCAAAATTTTGGAGTGGCGACGATGAAGAAGCCTGAGGGAGGAAACTTACAACAAGGTGGAGTCCCCACCGATGACAGAACAGTGAAGGCGGTAGAGGGTTTATATACATTAAAAAAAAGTAAAACGCTTGAGGGGTCACGAAGTTGACATGGATGAGCACATTAGTCACGAACTCAAAAAGTGCTAATAATTGGTCACATAGTTGCGTGTTAGAGCCATATTCGTCATTCCGACACAGCGGACGTTAAGTGGCTGACGTGACAGTACGATTTTTGCTCTTAAAAAAAAGACAGTATGGTTTTTGCAAAGTGCACCCTATATTTTTTTTCTTTGGATCTGTCTGTCCCTTTAAACACCAGGCATTTCATCAAACACCTGGCACCCGTCAATGCCGCCACGGCGTCCGCTGTGACTTGCGACTGTTCCGCCCGCTCACGCAGCTGCAAAGCTCGTCATCGTCGCCCGTGGCCACGGAAGCCAAGAACCAGCGGCGTGCGTCTGCGTTGTCCTCAGGCTGCTCCAATAGCGGCAGCGGAGCATGAGCCCCATGGTCACCGCCGCGGAGATGACGACGACGACCCCTAACGCTCCGGCTACACCATCCTCCAACTCCAACAATACCTACGCTCCGGCGCGACGGCTCGCTTGCCTGCGCTTACCCGCACGCTCGCCTACGCACCCTCGCTCGCTGCCTACCCGCAGGCTCGCTCGCTCGCGCCAGCAAGTGCGCCTGCTCGCTCGCCTGCACCTGCCCGCATGCCAGCTCGCTTGACACCTGACCTCGCTCGTTCCCGTGTTGACGTGTCGTACTCTCCGCGGCCTCTATCTGCTGGAATGCTCGGCGTACCAGCTCTGCTGTGCGTGTTCTTGCCGGCAGAGTGCAGACCAACAGTGGGGCCTGGCGTGCGTGAGTGTGTGGCTCACGGCCGTGGTGTGCGTGAGCAGCAGAGCAGCATTGTAAATTATCAAGGTGCGGGGGTGCACAGAGGTGTGAGTAAGGTGTAGGGCGCTGCAGCTCGGCCAGAGCTGGTCCGTGGTGGACGCGCTCCGGGCGGTCAGGTTCATTGACATGGGGGTTCGTGGCGTCGTCGACGTGCGACCGGTGCCACTCCAGCTTGAGCCTGTCAATGGCGGACGCGCTCCCGGTGGTCATGTTCGTGGACATGAACGGCGCCGTGCCGAGGCACGGACTCAGCTGCATGGTCTTCACGGGATCCCCGCCGGCGCTCGAGGGCCACCTCGCGGTCCTCCATGCCGTTCCCATCCATGCCGTCAAGTACGGCAAGGTGAATCGGCGTCCGTGCGGTGGCTGCTGATCGTGGCTGAGGGTGGTGTGTGTCCGGGCGAGCGCGGCAACACTGCGGACCGGCTGCGTGTCCGTCGTCTCGTCCGTGTGAAGCTGTAACCTAGGACGCGCTCAACCAATGCAGACGCACCCGGCCGCACACTATCCGTCGTCTTCCCCGACGGTAAGCTTTGGATGGGCAGAGTGAAGGAGGAGGATCGGATGCATGTAAGGTGTTAGATGAAATGTCTGTTTAGAATTTCAGCTTTGGGACGAATAAATCCGAAGAGATAAAAACATAGGGTGTATTTTGTAAAAAGATAAACTGCCACGTCAGCAACTTAACGTCCATTGTGACGGAGTGACGAACGGGGTTCTAACTCACAACTTCGTGACCAATTATTAACACTTTTTGAGTTCGTGACCAATGCGCTCATCCGTGGCAACTTCGTGACCCCTCAAGCGTTTTACTCTAAAATAATATAAGGAATGGCATGTTTAACAATAGAACTATGCATAAGTAGCGTCCTCACCAAATCTAGCAACGAACTCAGATCATGGGTGTTTAGTCATACTAGGGAATTTCCTAGCTCTACAAAGAATGCATTCAACAAGGGAGGTCAAAAGACCGCCATTGCTAGAAATAACCAAAGAAGCTCATAATTAATTAGGTGAGAATCAGTACCCGAAGAGCACTACCAAAATATGAAATCGCAATGTGATGGTGCCCAAGTTTCCAAGGAAATGGCTACAAAACACTGGTCAACAGGTTCACAATCGCCACATGCATGATTTTGACGTGGATACCGTTACGCCGACACTCCTTGCGCCCAACTGACTATGAAATGAAGCATCGAGTTCGGCCCATCCAATTCCTTCCCTCCACCATCACTTGGTAATCTCAAACTCGAAATGAGCAATTCCTTCCCTCCGCCAGCAACAAGCATGGTAATCGCTGCAGGGATGATGTGGTCGACGACGTGTGTTGCACAGTGTTATGGTCGTTGATGTGAAGAAATTACGCGTCCACATTCATCTATCTGGAAAACCCACCATGTGCATTCAATCCTAAGTAAGGTGCAACAACCATTTTATAAATAATCACATTTCACCCATATTTAAAATCCTACTCACACTATATCTATTTCCATACCATATCAAATGCCCTAACGTAATATCTTACCTACCATCTGTTAGGTTCCAATAACTCAGTACTTTCTAGAGTCCGTGGGCGAGGAAATGGGTTGTCCCTGGGAAAATATATGCCCTATGAAAATACCCCTTACATATATGTTGATGTCAATACCAAGAAGATCAAAGCAACCTCCAAAAAGTTCAATATACACCACACATGAAAAATTCAGCCTCAAAGGGTCATGGGTGCAGATACACCCACTGCCAAAAAGATAAATTTCAAAGGGTGAGAAAATATAAAATAAAAATTTCATATATACTTCAAGACATTTCATGTTAACACAAAAAGTACTGCAGAGAAAGCAATTTTTTTATGACATGTGCAAAAAAGACAAATCCGGACACTCCAAAATGATCTTGTATGAGATTTTTTAAATCTTTTTGGTACAGGTCATAAAAATGTTTTTTCTCTATGAAACTTTTTATGCTAACACAAAATGTCCTGATGTGTATCCGAATTGTTTTCTGGAGATTTTTAACATTAAAAAAGTAAAAATATTTTACACAATGGGTGCATCTACACCCATGACCCGAAATGCCCTGTCCGCCTCAAAGGTCCTTCAATCAAACTTAATATAGCATTTGCTTGTTCATGTTAGGTGAAGCAAATGGGAATGAGAGGCTATTGGAAAAGTGTCGGCACAAATATCACTTCTGCAACAGCCCGTATGTAATATTTTCAGGATGGCGGTATGAAGTGACTAGAACGAAATGCACACTGTGGCGTGGTGCTTCTTTTTGGTGTTGGCATTATGAACTTGCAAAGATCATGATCTAGATGTGGAGAATAATGGTATCACTGTGTTTTGTGCCAGCGGTGCAAGTATTCGCTCCATCATACGTGCACACAAATATTGTTACGAAGTGCCAAACCGAATGCAAATAAATAAAGAGCTCAAGAACTATATTTCATATAAACACGTGATTTGTTCTGATATATTGTTCCATATATATGCTATTTTGAGATTGGTAGTCACTTGTGTCAAGGTGTTATATGTATGATGTTTTGAGATTGGTAGTCATGCAATTCATCTCATCATTTTTTTACATATTTGCACTTTCTCATTTGGGCTATTGCTTGATTCAAAACGTCGATTGGTTTTGGTTAATTTGTCGATGAAACTTTCAGCCACAATTAGGCAAGCCATGCTTCGGTGGGCATCTGGTGTGAAAGGACGAGGGTCGTGCATAGGTGATGTTTCTAGCACGCCGCTAAATTCAATCAAGCTTATAAATTTAACACGATCTCAAAGTACGTCAAAGCCATCATGATGACCGAAACACTAGTACAGAGTGAACTATGTACACCCCTCTATGAAAATGACACGTGTTAGGCAATGTAAGAAACCAATGTTCTGCACATGCGCGACACTTGGTCGTAGACAAGCCCACGACAAAGGTAACATATGGATAGGGGATCCACATCGGCAACTGTTATTTATGTACCTCCGTTCGCGATATGATCTCATCACACACTGACATTTCAACAATGTTCCTTGCCATAAGAAGCAGCCAGACATCCCACTAAGACCCCCACTGCCCTCACTCACAGTGTCTCTCTTCTAACCATAGCCACCACATAATTTATTCGTTCTCTTCACTATCTCTCATGGCTTCCATTGTCGGTGCTTCTAGATCCGGCCATCGTGGCCACGGCTCTGGCAGCCGCTATAGGGTTTCACGTAGCAGGATTTTTTTTTGTGTAACACGTAACAACCAAGATCATCTTTGAAGATACAAGCTGGGATAGATCTATCTAGATCATTACCAACACAAAGATGCGGAACCAGTGTTGATGACGAAGTTGATTAAGCTTGCTGAACTCTAACTAAGCATAATTGTGGGAACGTCACCGATCCACATATCCAGCCTTCTGGATCCAACCAAGCGAGGGTCAGACGTCTCACCCTCTAAGGATTTGCACAGGTCCAATACCGCCAAATTTCAGCAGAACTTACTTGTCTAGAACTAGGAACCGCTGGTGTACACTAGGTAGAGAAATTCCCAACACATGGGAGAGAGGGAGAGAATTGATCTAGAGAGAGGACACCTCAAAACCCTTGATCAAATTGTGTGCCAAAAGGGGAGGGGGTTCCCCTCCTTATAGAGTGGGTAGGGGGGAGGAGTTACCTCCTTCCTCTCTTGCACCGCCACCGCCCCTAGGTGGGATCGGGTGGATCGGTTGGTCGGCCTAGGGTTGGAACCCAAGCCGTCACCGCCTCTCCCCACCACGCCTAGCTAGTGGGCCCCTGGTGGGCCCCACCCCCGTGAGCCTCCCTCTGCCACGCCGAACCGTCTGGTAGGCCCTTTGTGCCACGCCACCTAACCACCCGCCTCGGTTGCCTCCTGGTGGGTCCAGGTGGGCAGCCGGCTAGGGCATAGCCCTACACTGCTGCCAGCTCGGTGCCTCACCGGGGGCCCATGTAGTCAAGTTACCACATGGCATATTTGTTGGTTCCCCGAACAAATGTCGACACTTTCGTCCGTTTGTTCGATAAGACTTTCGTGACTTCAGTTAAATATGATCAACTCTCCGAACAAAGTTCTACCACGCCGGAAACCTATCCGAGTGATACACGCTCCCTACTCCTATCCAATGTATACAACTAACTTTGACGACTTAAGTGTGTAACCACTACATGTTCGATAACAAGTGGACACAGGACACACACCGGGAGAACCCTTGGAATTGTCCGAGCAGCAACATCGTCATAGTCACCCCTTCTTGGAGGTGTTGCTTGGTACGAAGTGCTTCGGATTGCTAGGAGTGTGGTGGATATTCTCCGGAGGACACAGCGGTTGTGAGTCATCTCTGCTTTCATCGAACCGCCGATGTCGGCTTTGTTTTCTCTTCTTTGTTCTTTTTTGTTTCTTTTGGGCATGATTGTGATATTTGCCCCAACAGTGGTTTTACGGTTGTTCCGTTTGGTTACTATATGCATATAGCGGGGCGTAAGGCTGTTTCGAGGATAAGCGGATGAGATCCTCCCATAGTGTGGAAAAACCGCGTTGGAGATCCCGCCATGTTGAACGCATCATGCTAGGCCCATTGAGTTTTGGGACTGGTAGCTTGTTCCAGAGCAATGCATGCCCTTAAATATCTAAAATAGCTGGAACACTAAATTATACAACCCAAGAGTACACCTAGATCATCAGTTTGACCAATGTAATACCGAAATATACATATTACAAAAATGTACCATTAGAAATTTCATATATTATACTTAATAATGGTTTAACTTTTGTGTCATATAATTCATATTTACATTGATAAAATTGGTGATCCAGACATACGTTGAGGACACCTATAAAGGGGAAGAGATGAAGTATTAAAAATGACGGTAATACAACAGAAGTTAAAACAAACACGAAATGAGAGCAAAGAGCGTGGCGTAGATGTAAACACAAGCCTTCAAGAATGCAGATTCTAGCTATCTATGAGAAACTGAGCAGTGGTTGGAGTGGGAACTGATAGAAATGTGTCGCTGCTTTGGGAGGAACCGGGTCACTTTCTTCTGTCCAATAATTGGAATATACTAAAATAATTCAGCAGGCTTACAATATCAATCAGAAACTTGTCCTTGGATTGACCAAATACAAACTGGTTTTTTCTCTTACCAAAGATGTACTGGAAATCACCATACTGAATTGCTACAACAGAGTATACATAACAAAAAGCTACGAATCTCTTGTTCATTGCAAAAAAAACTGAAATGACATAACATATCAAGAGACCACGATAACAGCAAAACAACAGTTGACCAGTATGGCAGTATACACCTAGAGGCTAGAGAGGCTTGGAGAAGAAGATCAGAGAGAGCTAAAGTTGACCGCCGGTCCGGATTTCCTCAAGAAGAAAGAAGATGATCTTCGTGATGTAATATCCGTGACACTTCAACAGCCTGGCAGTTGAGAGTGTACACGGAGAGCAGCACAATGATGGTCATAGGATGCGCATTCAAAGGATTGCAAAGTGAGGCTGGCAGGTCAAACGAAGGTTCACTGCCATCGACTCTCTGACCTTGTTGCCCGTCTTTGAGGTGATATATTTCAACGGACAGGGAGTTCAGATCACGTGTGAAGTAGATACAGTTGGCTTCAATGGACGGGAACTTACTGGCGTCGAGAGAGACGCATCTACCACAGCCGCCGATAAAGGTAGAACGGTTGCCAATGCTATGCACTTGTTCAAGAGCATTTCCTCCCATTCCGACCTTAAAAACCTCTATGGCATTCTGAGACGTGAAGACGACCAGTGTTTCTCCGGTGGATTCCACCAGGAAACAACGCTTGGAAGAACCGATGTGCTGGGGGACGAATGGGGTCATCATATCAGCGATCTTAGTGACCACCACAGCGGGAAGCGGCGGCAGCACTTCCCTGTGGCCGTCCATGGCGATACAACCTTGGACGACCTTCCTGACCAAAGGGTACGCATACTTCTTCTTGTACCTGACGAAGCTCTCGCTGCCAGGGTTAGCCCTGTAAACCTTCACTGAATCAATGCAGAAGAGGACGAGGTACGGTGGAGTCGATTCAGAGACGGTCGCCGCTTGCACATAGGGACGAATGCGTGCCGCGAAACGGACCATGTAGCCCGTAAATGGGGTGAGGACGCAGGCAAGGCGATGGAGATCGCGGCCCACCAGGACAAGGAGGCCGTCGGTGGTGACAGAGACGACGTAGTACTTACGAAGAAGCGGCATGTTCTTACGGTGGAAGCGGCCGGTGACGGTGTTCATCAGGAGGCGGGCGTCCACTCCATGGGTCGGGTAGTCGAGCATGACCCAGTTGTGCGGGCGGAAGCGGCGATCAAGGCTGTTCCTGGGGTCGGCGGTGGCGGAGCGCCAGTTGTGGCACACGGCGCGGAAGTCCATGTAGCAGTCGAGGTCGGCGGTGGCCAGGAAACAGTCGGCGATGTGGTGGATGAGGTCGAACGGGAGCGAGGACCAGCATGCAGCAGCCATGGCCGAGATGATGGAATTGGCTTCAGAGAGCCCTGAAGGGACCGCGGTTAAATAGAAGATCAGTCGGCAGTCTTAATTGAAAGGCCGGCTGCATGAGCTAGCGTGTTGTTGACGTACGGCACGACTTGCATAGGGAATGTGAATGACCATCCGTCGTTTCGTGTTAAGAACCCGCAAGCCAACGAATGGTGGTCGAAATTATGTCCAGCAACGTCTTGGATTCAACTCCCGGCCCAGTCACTCGCACCAAGGCATGCAGGTCAAACAGCTCACTCTGTGTCATCGCAAAGCATGCATGCATATCGTACTAATTTGCAAATGCCTTCACATTCAACTGGCGCTTAAGATTTTAGACGCATAATCCGCTGTGGAAGAATTAACGATCGTTCCAACTTTCCGACGAGAAGCAGAAACTAGTACAAAACGACACATCAAACACTCCTATAAGAACAAGACACGAGTTAGCCGACGGTAATTCGTGATTTTCGCTTGACCGACCTGGGCCGCGGCTCGGAGATATTTGAGATTCCATCGCTCATATTATTGGCAACGGTTGTAATTGTGGCTCCATTTTTATATGGTATTCTATGTCAACGGTTGAATGGATATTTGTTTGTGATGTGTTTTCAAAATTGCAGTTACAAACTGGAAGTGCGCCTGTTCAATGCGGTTGAATGAACTAGCAATTGGAACCACCAGCTCTCGGCTAATAAAATGGGATTGGAACCGCGCGAAGCCAGGCAGTTCTCGCATTCCCTCGTTCGTTCTCTCCTATGTTCTCTAGGACAACCACCATGGCCGACAACTGGTGGCAGAACAAGGAGGTCTCAGGCGACGACACGAGCGTTGATGACACTGAGGGCGACGTCCCATGTCGGAGGACTCGGACCTGTCGTCTTCGAGCGAAGAGGAAGACGACTCCGACAAGGAGGAGGTGTCAGAGTACGAGAACCCGCTAGAGGATTTAGACCCACCATATTCGAGCGGAGAAGAAGACGACTCCGACGAGGAGCACACGCCGAAGGAGGAGGCGCCAGAGGAGGAGGAGCACGCATCGGAGGAGGAGGAGCCTGAGTACGAGCATTGTTTCCGGTGTGAGATCAGTTCGGCAACGGAGCCGCAATACACTCTGTTACCAAAAGTAGGACCAGTTTGGCAACATAGGGGAAGTGTCCTCCGTTACAGTGTCGACATCATCAGTTACGGAGATCTTGATCCACTCGTTTGCACTTAGGTTTTTTGAAAGCCCTGTATATATATTTATTTAGCCTGTAATAGATATTTCTCTCCACATTTGATCTCATACATCACAAGAAATAAAACTGTAACATATTTCATTCATATCACAATTTCACCTTCACATTTCCATCATCATTTTACCTTTAGATTTCCATCGTAAGTTTTTACAAATAGAAGAGATAAAACGATATCAGGTTTCATCTATACTAAGCCTATCATTTAAAAGGACGGAAATATATAGTGATCATTTATTTCCTACATCCTTTTCCCCAATCCTCACAGGTGCCACTCCTAGCGGTGCCGTCTTATCTCAACTTTCTCAGAGAAGGATGTTGAAGCTATGGACCCTATACATTAGTAAAAAAATACAATTGTTAAGTACATATGCTAACACATGAAAAAGATGAATTTAAGCAAAACTGAAATGATATCTTACCTACGTCTTGAGGTGCTTCTTGTTGAGGAACCAGAGCAGCCAACCCACGTCTTGTCAATAAGATATTTCCATGTCGGCGGCTTCATAGGATGCCTGACACCACGATCATTCTTTCCATGGAGGACACCACTGCACATGACATTAATATGCGGTGTCACAAAAATCTAATCTAATACGTCATCGATGTGACATTTTGTCCACACCGCATAAAACACTCTGACTTAAAACTGAATTTTATGCAGTACACCGAAACGTCACAATAGCGATGGGTTAATATGTATGGTGGGGTTTGAATGAGAACAGCTTGATATACCTATTGAAATGTAAATAAGGATAGATGTTACTTCTAACACTGCTAGAACGAACAGTTTAACACAGTTAATGAAATAACAAGTTGGGTATAGTGTGTACTGACCTGATGTGAGATTTTTTAGGCCATTATAGGAAATTCAACAATTATTACTGCCTTGAGCAACGTTCGTTGTGTTTTTGTGACTTTAACTTTTTTATGCAGTGTCACCGAAATAGACTTATGTTTTCAAGTTAACTATATATGAAAAAATGATCTAGATAGAAGTAGTGGATGTGAACTGATCTACTATAAACAAGTTATCTAAACTAAACCGGTTGCAAGTACACAATATGCAAGCTAACTACATCAAAAAATGATCTAGACATAAGTAATGGATATGAACATATCTGGCATAAACAATTTAGCTAAACTAAACCGGATGAAAGTGCACAGTAGGCTAATTAACTACATCAAAAAATTATCTAGATATAAGTAGTGGATCATGTGAACAGATCTAGTATAAATGAGGTAGTTAAACTAAATCAGGTGTCCAATAGGCAAGTTAACTACATTAAATAGTGAATCTGATACCTCCAAATTAAGGTCAACATTGGATCGATCTAGTGGAACCGTTAGCTTGCAAACATATCCGGACGAGGTGGAGCGGAGGAAGCGAAGTAGCAAAGAGGAGACGGTGAGGCCACACCATCTCGGGGGAGACACGAAGGCGTTGTCCTGCCTCGCTGTGTCGTGGCAGACGGCGAGTCGGATGATAGTCGTCGACTCGGGGGAGACGGCGACGCTAGCGATTGCCACAACGCCAGGACCGCCACCATGAACAGATCTAGAGATGCTGGGACAGTGAGAAAGAGGGTGAGAGGTTTCGGCTATGCCTCGTACACTCAGCAGGTACAAAATAGGAAACAGTTATTTCAAAAAACCATTTCCTTTAATATCTAACACTGACGAGTGGGACATACTGAACGACGCTCTGGAATAATATTTTGCCAAATCTCTACTATTATATGGAGATTTGGTACTACATAATGATGAACCACTTGTATATTTGAATTAATATTAGTGATTATTACATTACATACCGAGTACATATTAATAATAAAAAAGTAAATTGCATATGCTGGTACTAGCTAACGGCAAATAATAAACATAAAAATAAGTAACTACAACCCTAGCTACTCCGACTGAGGCTTTGGATACGGCCAGTCCGACGGCGGTAGCGCAATCTGTAGCTACAGTGGCGCTGGGGCTATTTCTATGGAGGAGGAGCGCCGCCATGAGCCTCCATGGTTGAGTCGTGCTGCACCATCGCGAGGGCGTCCCACATGACCAGTTGCACTAGGTGGGACTGCTCAGCCGTCGTCGAGGTTGCGCGGCTGCAGGGCCTTCTCGGCAGCCACCATCTCCTGCTTTTATGCGAGGAGAGCCGCTCGATTGTCTGTGTCGTCGCGCGGCTCCTCGTCGACGATGTCATCGCCGCCCTTGCACACCTCCCACATCTCGTCTCGTCGAAGGCCAGATCATTGCACAACTCTGGCAGGAGGAAGAGCCGACGACTATGAATCAGCACAACTCTTTCCGGCGGCATAGGAATCCTCACAGGTTGAGGCGGCAACCATCGGGGAGGCTAACATTGGACCACGTCATCGGTCACCTAGATTGCCAGTGTCACTGCACGACGGCCAGCCTCATGTAGACGTGGTTCCATTCATGCAAACGCAGAAGACGGGAGGCTCTCCGCGACGGAGGCGGTGAATGGTCGTGTTGGCGGGCGCCCGAGGAGGTGGTTGACCAGCCCATGGCTGCGGTGAAGTGTCGTACTGAGATAGCAGGGATCAGGGTTTTTAATGAGTAGTGGGTGGTTCCACGACACCATAGCATTCATTTGGCTCGCTTTGAATTGTAAGAAGATGGAACGTGTCGACAATGCAAACGGCAACAAATTTTTCGTTGTCATAGAGTACAGTATCAGAAACAGAGGTAAAATTATGACTGTTGCCAATATCATGGGTGACGGAGTTCTTAAATTCTCCGTAACCAATGTTGACGGGCCAGCTCAGCCGTGACCCAGTTCTGTCAGGTCTAGGCGGAAACTCGAGTCGTTTTAATAAAGGGGTATCCGATGTGTCGATTCTGTACTAGTGGTGGTCACAGTGGGAGATGAAGAAAAGCCCTCTATTGGAAGTCCTCATGGTTACTTGGTCAAAGACATATGGACATTGCTCCCGGATGTTTTCAACTCTCGGAAGAACTCCGAGGTTGCGAAAGCCCTCGACGATAACGCTTGGGCAAATAACATAAACCTAGAGCTTCAACTAGACTTGGATCACATTGCTCACTTTGTCACACTTTGGGAGATGCTACACCCCATCACTCTCTCTCTCTCCCGGTATCCGTTGCACCATTAGATGGAAGTTTACAAATGATGGGAACTACTCCGCCTCCTCAGCATACAAGATGAAATTTGAAGGCTTTATCGCCACGAACATGAACCAAACTATGTGGAAACTTGGGCTCCGCCTAACTTCAAGATGATTACTTGGTTTGTGCTACAAAACAGGATATGGACCTCGGACTGTCTCCAACGACGGGGTTGGCCAAATTGAGGAGATTGCCCACTTTGCAACCATACTCAATAAACCGCGGCCCACCTCCTCTACAAATGCCGGTTTGCTTCGCGTATATGGACAACACTCTTAAGTTGGTGTGGACTTAACAATATTTCTCCTAGCCAACGGGCAAATGAGACTAGTCTGATGCGATGGTTGGATAAGCGTACTTTGACAAGATGACAACCGGTGCAAGGCTTTGGCCTCTTTGAACAATTTGGATGAATGGAATGCTAGGATCTTCCGTCACCATGCCACCCCTTCGCATGTCAACATCGTCAAGATAAAATAGGAGGCCAAGCTTTGAGTGAGGGCCGGGGCAATACATTTGGGCAATGTAATACCTGGAGAGTATACTTTTGTGCAAGTCATAGAGCATGTCCTACGCAACACTTAAAACCCTCTAAAATCTTCTTCTCTATTAATGAAAATGTCAAGTCCTTTGCCTCGTTTACATTTTTTGTTGCGATATGTGGCACCTGATAGGATGGGTCTACTAGGATAAGGTGTCTTATAGAATTTATTATTTACCTCCACACACTAGCGGCCTTAATTAAGGTGACCCCTTAAAGATATCAAATTTCCAAAATAAAATAATGCATCTTTTTTATAAAGAGAACGGTTTAAAATGAGGTTAAATATTCTGCCAGGTTGCTTGCACGAATGATGACTTTAGTTGCCTTGATAAGATCCTAGTTTTCGTGGAGCCTGGTAGCATGTGGGTTTGTTCTGGTTGTCTCCGGTGACAAGTTTGGTATTCCTTGTTTTTTATTTCTTATCTTTGATTTGCTTTGTAGGAGGTCCCCTCATCACTTTGTATAGGTTCGTCCGTTGTGACTTTATTTATAAAGCGGGGCTACGGCCTGTTTCGTGGATAAGATCCTAGTTCTCTTTGCAATATTGCTCTACCAGAGTTCTGTGAATGTGCTGCAATCAAAGATCAGGTCTTACAAGAGAAATAATGTACCTCACCCGTCGGAATTATATATCTCACCTAACATCTATTAATACTATGAAATTATGAACCCATCACTTTCATAATATGTGAATTTTGATGAGCATGAGATGCATTTAGTTTCATCTGTAGGGCCTCGCCATATTTATGTACTTGATATCTTGCAACTTTTCACACTCGACGCTTGCCTCAGAGTTCCCTCGACCAATGTCAACGAATGGGTTACATGGTCTTCGATGCAACAAGTAAGAATTGGAGGCTGCAGGAAACAAGTCTGAAGTTTCAAATTGGCTGCTGGTTCCTATTTTAGGGCCTCTTTCTACTATAGAAATTTAGAAATGTATGGATAGTTTAAAACTAAGTATTGGGAAGCAAATAAATTTCTACATGATCTGATAACACATAATTTTTCTTAGATGTGTTTTTGGATGTTGCAACAATCAAACTTAGCTACCTACGACTTAGCACAACAATTAGAGCTTGGGCGCCACTCGATCTCGCGTATGAACGCATCAAATTCATTAGTGATCCCGTTATGCTCTGACCTTGATCGAGTCGTGCTTTCGCGTATCAAGCTGGCCCGAACGGTTGCTAACGGGACGCCCTAGTTGACGACACGCACAGGGGGAGCAATGCGTGGGCCGGCCCACCAACTCGCCTTTCTGTTTTTCTTTTCAGTTTTTCTTCCTGCCTATTTCTTTTCTGTTTTTCTTCCCAAAAATCATTCCCAAAAAAGTAAATAAGTATTTGAATGAAAAAATATTTTGGAAGACAGAAAAAAGAGTATGAACGGAAATTATTTTTGAATGATTATAAAAGTGAACAGAAAAAGTCTATGAACAAAAAAATAGAACGATTTTTTAAAAAGTGAACAAAAAAGGTATTTGGAAGAAACTATTTTTGAACAATTTTTTAAAAAGTAGACAGAAAAAGTGTATGAACGGAAATTATTTTGAATGATTTTAAAAGTGAACAGAAAAAAGGACAAAATACGTATTTGAACATAAACTATTTTTGAACAATTTTTCAAAAACTGGACAAAAATTGTCTAAACAGAAATTATTTTTAAACAATTAATAAAAGTGAACAGAAAAAAGCCAATGAATAAAAGTAGGTATTTGAATGAAACTATTTTCGAACAATTTTTAAAAAAGTGGACGGAAAATGTGCATGAACGAAAACTATTTTGAACAACTTTTCAAAAAGTGGACAGAAAAAATATATGAACTGAAAATTATTTTTGGATTTTCGAATTCAAACATTTTTAAATATGAAGAATTTTTCGAATTCAAACATTTCTAAACATTTTTTGGATTTATACAATTTTCAAAAAAATGAAAATTAGAAAAATGTTAAGTGATATCTAAAACTACAATAGAAAAGAAGAAAGAAAAATGAAACAGCAAAAAAAAAACGAAAAAATAGTAGAAACAAGAAAAAACGAAAAAAGTAACCAAACTGCACGGGAAAAAAATCACGATATGTGGGCCAGGCCCAGACCTCCGCAGCACTGTGCGGCGCGTGGTAAGCGCCGACCTGGTCGTCAATTAGGATTCCCCGTTGCTAACTAATCCCGGTGCCTTCTCATCCATTGGGCTGATACGTCATGGATTGGGCTGCAAGAGCCCATGCCGTGTCTGTACAACGCCCACCTCCACTCACTAGCCAATGCAACTTGTCTCAGAAAATAAACTAGCCAATGCAACATGCTCACCGCACCATCCAGCAAAATATGTCAAAAATAAAAGGGAAGCGCTGAGCGTCCTCCGGAGGCCGGAAAGTTTCCGGCCCCCGCATCCCCCTGCTGACACGTGTTATTTTTTACCTCACCAATCCCGCTTTTGCTACAATGATGCAAAAACGTTTCACCGGGAGCAAAAAATTTATTCCACCCTAGCAAAACTAATTCTCACCTAAATTAATGTAGGGTGGTGCAAAAAAAATTCGTTTGTAGCAAAATAAATTATACAAATGTAGCATCATTGTAGCAACTTTTCACCACTGGAATGAAGCGCATATATCATTGTAGCATTTCAAAAAAAGAAAAATAGCAAAAAAATATGAGTAGGTAGCAAACAAAACATAAGTATGTAACAACACTCCAAAAAATTGTGGTATGATGCAAAAATGACAGGACGGTCGTAGCAAAGAATTCTCTTCTATTGATGCAAAATCACAGAAAAGTTAGTACCAATTTTCACCCCGATGATCCAATTGCTCTGCTGAAGCAAAAATGCTTCATTCGTAGTAAAAATTTGTGCTCATGTAGCAAAAAACTTTATAGCAAAAACTTAATGCTGAAGGGAATATGCCCTAGAGGCACTTAATAAAGATAGTTTATTAGTCATATCCCAATTGTTCATTATAATTTTTATACCATGCTATAACTGTATTAAGCGGAAACATTAATACACGTGTGGTAGATAAACAACCAAGTCCCTAGTAGCCTCTGTTTTGACTAGTTCATTGTGCAATCGATGATCGAGGTTTCCCGATCATATGACTTGGAGTCTATTTGACAATGAAGTCATGTCGTTGGTAGAACGATGTGATGGACATACCCAATATTTGTAGGACGTAGTCATTACACCTTCGACCGTGAGATCTACTCTTATTGCTATTCCTGGAAGACACTTTGATTGCATCAAACGTCATATTTATATAGTGTGACAATAAAGGTGTCCCTCTCGGGTGTCGGAAAGGAGTATGTTGAGACGGGGGATCAAGAGCGGGATTTGCCAGTCCGCATAGCAGGATAGATACTCTAGGGCCCACTCGGTGAGATTATGTCAAATGAGTTTGCAAACATGTGACTAGGTCACCAGCTGACATAATATCATAGACGAGTAGAAGATAGTGTTGTCGGTAACGAGATCAAGCTAGGTATGGAGATATCTATGAATGAGTCTCGGACACGCTAAGTATCGCTATGGCAAAAGGTTTAAGACTCAGACGTCCAGGTTCGATAGGTAAAGTATTCATTATCTCGCAGGGATTAATTCTGGGTATCCTCGGTCCACGAATTAGTCATTGATCGGAGAGGAGTCTCGATCATGTCTGGTGAGATAATCGAACCGCTAGGGTATCACACTTAAGGGGAGTCGACATTTTACCGGAAGAGAAAAATAGGAAAAGAGAGACCGGGAACGTCCCGGGAAAGTTCCGATGGAGATCGGGCAGCGACGAAATAGTTTTCGGAGCCGGAATAAATTATGTAATATGTATTTAATATTAATTAGTGTAATTAATAGTTAAATATATATTTATTTAATTTTTCTGAATTTTTAAAGGCAAAAATCCCTAAATGGGCCTCTTGTGCCAAAGAGGCCCATGAAGGGGGGGAAGGAGTCCCCCTCTTGGAAGGGGCTGGTTCGGCCGGCCTAGGTGGGCCCCTTGTGGCCCACCTAGGGCCGGCGCATGGGGTGGTGGCCGGCTGGGGCTGTGGGTTTAGTCCCACACCCCCAGCCTGGCAAGTTGGGCACCCCCCTTGCTCCTATATATAGAGGGGCACCCCCTGGCCTTTGAGACACACCAATTTCTCTCTCTCTCTCCTTGGATCACGTGACTCCCAAGTTTGGAGTTGCGCCAAGGATAAGTTTTCTCCACCAAACGCACGCCGCCGTGCTGCTGGTCTTCCGGTCCCAGTCTTCCGCTGCTCGTCCCGGGATCGGGCCCGGAGTTCGTCGGCTTCACCGTATGTGTGTAACGCCCTGCGAGGTGCCACACTATTGGTGCTGGAGGTCTGCTTCCTCCATACGGCCTCAAGGTCGTCGCCGGTTTCACCGATATCGCCGCGTCATCGTCTTCTTCGTCGCGCCAAGTTCTCCGCGACCTTGAGGTCGGCTACGGCGTCTACGTCGTCAACGCTTGTGCGGGAGCGTAATCCCCGCTTTTCGGTCTACAGGAGGTGTGTATACCGACCCCCTTTGCGTACTACTATATCTGCATAGTATAGATCTTGGCTAGTTTTTGGTTATCGCGGTTAGGAAATTTTTTGTTTTCTGCCTGCGATCCCCTTCAGTGGTATCAGAGCCGATCTATCGTAGATATAGCTGTACGCTGTTAGAACCCGTGTTCTGCACGGGGGCACCGTTCCTGTTATTTGCTACCCTCTAGCGTGCACTTGTGATTCCAGCGGCATCGAGTTGATGAAGCGGCCCGGACCGACTTTACGCGTACGATTACGCGAGACTGGTTCCACTACTGACATACGGCTTGTACCGTATCTGTGGCTGGCGGGTGTCTGTCTCTCTCTCTTTAGTTGGTCTTGCATTTTCAATGGAGGGCCCGAAAGGGATGCTTAAACATGCAATTATTGGATCGTTGTTGTCATAAGTTCGTAGGTAAGAAGCGGTTCTTTTTACGACAGCCCCAAGCCACGTAAAATATGCAAAAGATAAAGTAGAAGCGTCTAACTTTATTTTGCAGGGGCAATGTGATATGGTCAAGGTAGGTTTATTAAATTGTTTATGAACTGCGGGCGCCAAGAAGACCATGGCGCAATGGACTATATCACATCGCATTACATTTGATGTTTTGTGTGCATCTTATATTGTGTGATTATATATATTAGTATATATTAGTTACGCGGCAGTAGTTGTATATAAGATGATCCCTTCAAAAATACCACTAGTGTTCTTCCTCCAACGAGCACCACCAAGAAAGTTCTACGTTATGAGGCAGGCCGTGACGATCGGGTGTCAGACATATCGTCGTTCGCATACAGTGGGTGTAAGCCATGTTGCACAAGCGTTACGTGGAGGTTATTGTGGCGAGCCTAGCATATGCAGATATGGCCTCGGAACACGGAGGCCGAAAGGTCGAGCATGAGTCACAGAGTTGTTGTGATTGACAATTATCTACCCTTGAAGTTGTGTTGCCGGCTCTGACGATGAGGGGTTGTGCAATGGATGGGGGTCGTGTAATCGCTTAAACGACCAGGAGGGATGTTCGTTTGAGTGGGAGTTCGGATAGTTATTTTCTAAAATACTAGAACTCAAAATATAATGAACAAAGTCTGTTTTGCAAACCTTTGTAGATATTAACCATTGTAATAGCATCTTTTAAAATTAGGCGCATTCCTGCGATTGAGAAATTTAAAAGGTTGGGTCCAAACTTCATAGTTTTATACTTTAGCTTGAGGATACTCCTTGTTTAAACCGTTAGCTCTTTGTGATACAATACCCGCTAGGAGATAAACCCGGAGATTCCGCTAACAAAAGGATAATTTGGATTATCAAGTTTTGAGCGGATAATATCATCATAGTCCAGTGTATGCTATGATCTCTGCCATAGAGAATTAAGGTGGGTACGAGTTGTTAGATCGCGAGCATATGAGATGATCGCTAAACTCGGGATACACCTAATGTTGGGTTGATGAAGTTTAACAGTACGGACTGTTTTTCCTTCTCAGCCAAGATGGAAGAGAATACACACAATGAAAGAGCACGTGGCAGTCATACTTGATGACATCGGTCATAATAGATGACATTGAGACGCCTCGCTCAGCTCGATCACTGGATGACAGACAACGTTGCCAGGTGCAAATGCTTTGTCATAGACTATGTCATGCAAAGGGGAATCGTTCACCTTTATGGTTCTTGATTACGTTGGAAGTATCAAGAAGATTAAACAGATCGCCGGGAAGTCATCAATGATGATGGTGTATATATGATATACATGTTATGAATGTTTTAGCTAAGCAAGTACTCGCAGTAGTGACTAAGTTTTTGATACTAGTCATGTTTTATGAAAACCAGGTTTACTGCTTGAGTAGCTTGGAAGGATGAGGTGACATTGCGTGTTGATAATGGCAGACAAATTGTTGTGATGGCCATAGACACTCTCCCTCTAGATCTACCATTTGAATAAATTCTTTTATGATCGCCTGTTAGTATGATCGTTATAAGTGTGTCTCCTCTAGCGAGACAATTGTTCATATATGTTAGTGACAAATTCGTTGTCCTATATTTATGAAGTAATGATCATATGCCGATTTGAATTTAGATGGTATAAGCTCCCACATTCATAATATCAATGCCAAAGGATACAAACTTAATAAAGACACCACATATGTGTGGCACTGCCGTTTAATTCATGTCAATGTTATAGTCAATGAATTAGCTCCATATCGGATGGATCTACAAGTCTTTAGATTTGATCTTTTGACACTTGCAAGATAACTAAGACACCGTTTTCGGAAAACGGGCATATAACTTATTGATAGTCATGCATATAGATGTATGTGGATCAATGAAGTAATTGACAGGTAGTGAAGACCTTTATTTCGTGAACTTCGCTGAACGTTTTGAGTATAACTTGTTGAGAATCATGCATATGGGTGTATGTGAATCAATGAAGTACTTTAAACGTGTAGTGGAAGTCTTTATTTCATAGACTTCATGAATATTCCAGGTAGATACATGGATATCCACTTAGGGAATGTTAGTCTGGAAATTTTGATTCGGATCAAACAAGTTCAGAATGAAGCAGGAAATAAACTTAACAAGAAAATCAAATTCCCGCGATACAGATCGAGGAAATAAAGATTTGAGTTATAATGTTGGCGCATCATTGGAAGACTTGTGAGAAGAGTTCCACAAATTACGTCGCATGGAACACCATAGTGTTATGGTATGTTAGGGCGTCGTAATCGCACCCTATGGGATAGTGTGTGCTAAATAAATCTCTTATCGAATTATTGTGATCATTAGAATCATATGGTAGAAACGTAACATTCACGTTAGTTAATAGGGAAACCATTTAAATCCATGGAGACAATACCATATGAGTGATGGCATGGCTTTTGGCCTAGATTGTCGTTTCAGCAATTTAGTGTTTCGATGTGATCAAACCTAAAATGGATTAATCTTTGTAGTGTACCGTACCTAAAGGGTTAGTTGGGTACATGTCTCACGACATAGGCAAAATCGTTGCCGGGATATACCTTGCGAAAGAAATAGTTTCTTGTCCAAGGGTATAAGTGAGAAAGAAAGTAGAGCAAGACGAAGTTGATGAACTTTCTCTCCAGACATCAGAGTGGCGCAACCGAAAGTGTTTTCGGTGTCATGCTCCATAGCTTGAAAGAAGCTGATGATACAAGATCATGATGTTCTGAGCTCATACTAAGAACGTAGGCGTACGAGGTTGTGTTTCACACTATGTGTTACGACAATCTTGTTATGAAGGTCATGTTAATGGAATATGACAGACCTACGAACTACGAAGAAGAGATGGTAAACCTAAGTCCGAGAAATGGCTATGAGTCATATATGATCCGATATAAAATCCATGTACGATTACCAGGTAATGACTTGGGAGATCTTCTTGATGGCATCTGGGCTGTTAATGGAATATGGAATTTTATGAGAGAGTAGACACTGATAAGGATCGATTTGTCGTAAAACAGTTCCGACAGATTCAAAAGTTGACCACAACGAGATTTGTCTCAAGTGGCGAAGCCTAAATCTATTCGGGTCGTTTAGCAATTACTATAATTTCAAATTGAGAAATTAATAGATGGATAAGGAAATTATGTTTCTTAATGGTCTGATTAAGAAAGAGTTGTAATTAGTACAATGAAATGGTTTGATGATCCTGAGTATGCTAAACATATATGCAAACTTCAGTTGTTCATTCATGGGCTGAAGCAAGCATATCGGAGCTGGAATCTTCACTTTGATGATATGATCAAAGGATTTTGGAGTTGTCCAAAATAGTTGAAGAAACTTGCAAAGAACTGAGTGGGAGCAAAGTAGCTTTTCTTGATCTTATATGCGGAAGGCATATTTGAGTGGGAGCTGAGTAGCTTTCCTTGATCTTATATGCGGAAGGCATATTTGAGTGGGAGCTAGGTGTCATTCGTGATTTTGTATGTAACGACATATTGAATGACACAGATCCTCTAGTAGAGTATAAAGGATTATTTAAGTGATTAAATTTTCTATGAAAGAAGTTAGGAGTATTAGGCATTCGATCTATAATTGTATAGATCAAGAGGGGCTTAATAACATTAGGTCGGAATATTTTCCTAGGTTAAGATTCTGAAGTGTATCAGAATAGAACAAGCGAAGAAAGAGGTTCTTGCTTGTATGACTAGGTAAAATATTAAGTTTATCTTGGCATTTTCAGTGATAGCTGATGAAAGAAAATGATGTTCGACATCCTCTATGCCTCAGACATAGATTCTATCAGACTGAAAGCTCGACTTGATGTGACCCAAGTTCTTGGTTGAAGAACGGGTTCTAGAGTGATCCTTGTGTGGATCAATGAACAAATGTTAAGTATATTCTTCAGTGTCTATGAGAACTGAAGATATGTTTTCTGGTAAAGGGTAAGAGTGGAAAGACAACTTGCCGTAAATCGGTTACGATGATGCAAGTTATGACTCTGACCCATACGACTAGAAATCTCATATAGGAGATGGCATTTGTTTTGAAGAAAGACATGGTTAGCTTGCGAAGTTGCATATGAATGCACTGTCGCATAATCTACATAATAGGTATAGAAGTATATGGCAACTTCAGAAGTAGCTAGTATGATTGGACTGAGTCTCACTCCATCGACTAAGATATATTTCGCCGTTATCGTGAGATACGGGATGATGTCAAACCAGGTGACATAGAAGTGTTGCAAAACACATATAGGTCTCAATGTGTGAGATCTGTTGACTGTATTCCTCTTCCACGAGACAAGCATGCACCAAGATGCTATGGGTGTTGAGCTTTTACCAAGTTGTAAACTAGATTAAGTGTTACTCTAGTGCAAGTGGGAGACTGAAGGGAATATGCCCTAGAGGCACTTAATAAAGATAGTTTATTAGTCATATCCCAATTGTTCATTATAAGTTTTATACCATGCTATAACTGTATTAAGCGGAAACATTAATACATGTGTGGTAGATAAACAACCAAGTCCCTAGTAGCCTCTGTTTTGACTAGTTCATTGTGCAATCGATGATCGAGGTTTCCCGATCATGTGACTTGAAGTCTATTTGACAATGAAGTCATGTCGTTGGTAGAACGATGTGATGGACATACCCAATATTTGTAGGACGTAGTCATTACACCTTCGACCGTGAGATCTACTCTTATTGCTATTCCTGGAAGACACTTTGATTGCATCAAACGTCATATTTATATAGTGTGACAATAAAGGTGTCCCTCTCGGGTGTCGGAAAGGAGTATGTTGAGACGGGGGATCAAGAGCGGGATTTGCCAGTCCGCATAGCAGGATAGATACTCTAGGGCCCACTCGGTGAGATTATGTCAAATGAGTTTGCAAACATGTGACTAGGTCACCAGCTGACATAATATCATAGACGAGTAGAAGATAGTGTTGTCGGTAACGAGATCAAGCTAGGTATGGAGATATCTATGAATGAGTCTCGGACACGCTAAGTATCGCTATGGCAAAAGGTTTAAGACTCAGACGTCCAGGTTCGATAGGTAAAGTATTCATTATCTCGCAGGGATTAATTCTGGGTATCCTCGGTCCACGAATTAGTCATTGATCGGAGAGGAGTCTCGATCATGTCTGGTGAGATAATCGAACCGCTAGGGTATCACACTTAAGGGGAGTCGACATTTTACCGGAAGAGAAAAATAGGAAAAGAGAGACCGGGAACGTCCCGGGAAAGTTCCGATGGAGATCGGGCAGCGACGAAATAGTTTTCGGAGCCGGAATAAATTATGTAATATGTATTTAATATTAATTAGTGTAATTAATAGTTAAATATATATTTATTTAATTTTTCTGAATTTTTTAAGGCAAAAATCCCTAAATGGGCCTCTTTGGCCAAAGAGGCCCATGAAGGGGGGGAAGGAGTCCCCCTCTTGGAAGGGGCTGGTTCGGCCGGCCTAGGTGGGCCCCTTGTGGCCCACCTAGGGCCGGCGCATGGGGTGGTGGCCGGCTGGGGCTGTGGGTTTAGTCCCACACCCCCAGCCTGGCAAGTTGGGCACCCCCCCTTGCTCCTATATATAGAGGGCACCCCCTGGCCTTTGAGACACACTAATTTCTCTCTCTCTCTCTCCTTGGATCACGTGACTCCCAAGTTTGGAGTTGCGCCAAGGATAAGTTTTCTCCACCAAACGCACGCCGCCGTGCTGCTGGTCTTCCGGTCCCAGTCTTCCGCTGCTCGTCCCAGGATCGGGCCCGGAGTTCGTCGGCTTCACCGTATGTGTGTAACGCCCTGCGAGGTGCCACACTATTGGTGCTGGAGGTCTGCTTCCTCCATACGGCCTCAAGGTCGTCGCCGGTTTCACCGATATCGCCGCGTCATCGTCTTCTTCGTCGCGCCAAGTTCTCCGCGACCTTGAGGTCGGCTACGGCGTCTACGTCGTCAACGCTTGTGCGGGAGCGTAATCCCCGCTTTTCGGTCTACAAGAGGTGTGTATACCGACCCCCTTTGCGTACTACTATATCTGCATAGTATAGATCTTGGCTAGTTTTTGGTTATCGCGGTTAGGAAATTTTTTGTTTTCTGCCTGCGATCCCCTTCAAATGCTGCATAAGCAAAATCAGAAAACAATTGTAGCAAAATCACTGAACAAATGTTAGCAAAAAGTTGGTTATATTTCAGCATTGGTAGCAACAAAAATCTTCAATTGATGCAAAATCACAGAACATCGGTAGCAATAAAAACGCTAATAGGATGCACTGCCCTTCCCCTTGTTGTAGTCTTCTTCCAGCTCGAGGTCTGTAGCCATGGCGGCCTGCAGCACGCACTCCGTCACCGATGGCAGCCCCACCGGTCCACCATGCCCCCACGATAGTAGCAGCGCGCGGGTGGAGGGCAGCGGCGCTGGCCTACTGTCACAACAACGGAGGACGTCGCTTGTAGCAAGGGCACAAGGCTAGCCTGCTGTCGCCTCGTCTCGGACGGACGCCGCTCGCAACCGGCGTCGCTACCATGGCGAGCAATAGTAGCAGGTGCGAGGAACTCCCGCAACCATGCCTAGACCACCTGGTCGTCGCCGCTTGTACACCTTGTCGGCCCTCCCCCTTGACGCCATCCACCGAGGGGAGCGCGGCGAGCTTGGTCTCGCCGGGCACATCTCCTCCGCCGTCGCCTTAGCCCCGTCGATGTCGCGCCCGTTGCAGTTGGTGAAGAGGACGGGGCCGGATGTGTGGAGGCCCGGTGGGCGGCGGGGGACGGTGTGGCCGGAACGCGGCGGAGCATGGTTGGGACGGCGGTGGAGCGGCGCCCGGACCAGGGCAGCGACGGCGCATAGCCCATGGTGGTCCGCTGGTGCTCGGAGAAGGTCGCGAGCTGATTGATGGTGGTCGCGGCGGCCTGGTCGAGAGCTCTCTCGTGTGCGTTGACGAAGTCGAGCCGAATGGATAAGAAATAAGGGGAGGGGAACGCTCCACGCACTGGACGCGTGGCGTCACGACGGGGCGGAGGATGCGGAGGACGCAACCCCCGCCTGATAAACAGCGTTTTCCAAAATAAAATAAATATCATCGAGCAAAACAGGGACAACGACCACAGAGCAAAACAGTAACTGGTGCAGGACCCAGGTTCTTTGATGGCAGGCACACAGTTTCGGTTGTTGGTAAATCCAATTGTTCCTTTCTCTTCATTCTCTAAATTTCCCGTTGGCGCCAGCCAACAATACTTCACTATATCGGGCGAGGTTACAAACGCCGGGGATTTACAACTTACGATTTATCCCAACCGGCAGTTACAAGAGTTATTTATGGCGGCATAACCCTAGTCAGCTATCTTCTGACCCGTTCCAAGCTTTGAGTCGTCCGAATTGTCCTTTCATGTTGTTCGGCTTAACGCTAGTACAGTTTCTTGTTATTAAATCAAAGTAAACTACACATATTAATATGGTTATTTGAAGGAGAGAATCACAATAGCCCTACTAAAGTGGATGAGTTCTGACATGTTTCAGCTTTTCTTAGTTTACATTTTTTACCACCTCGTAAAAAGATTTTCCAAGATCAGTTTGGGCTAGACTTATGCAGTCACGTCGTGCGACACTTTCCATTTTCAAAATTATCAGTTGTAAGCTATCACCTCAGTGTCGATATACCGACGAAATGCATCAGTCGTGCGGTAACATGTAAGACAATGTTTGGGCCAGTCCCAAGTTTGAATTTCCTAACAATATGCAATGTTTGTTGTGATTTTTAATTTCACTTATAGAATAAGCACTTAACATCACTGGCTCACTGCACATATATATGTAGATTTAACACAGACAAATATCTCATGTACACACACATCACAATAGTTTGACCTTGCATCGCTAGCACAATGGCACTGGCACGGCTTTGAGAGGTGTAACCATGTTGAGAGATGTCCCAAACCTGTCCCTGACATCAACATCGGACGGCTGCATCCCCTCGGGCAGCCTCCACTCGAACGCATGCAGCAAGGAGGCGAGGATGAGCATCACAGCTCTCGTCGCCATCGGCATCCCGGGACACGCCCTCCTCCCCGCCCCAAACGGCATGAACTCGAACCGGTCCTTGCCCCGGAAATCCATGTCCGCCGCGACGAACCTCTCGGGCACGAACTCCTCGGGCTTCGTCCACGTCGCCGGGTCACGCATGATGGCCCATAGGTTGACGATCACCATGGCGCCCTTGGGCACCGTGAACCCGCCGACCTCCGCGCCTTCTTCCATGGCCTCCCGCGGCATCAGCAGCGGGCTCGGCGGGTGATGCCGCATGGTTTCCAGGACCACGGTGCGCAGGTAGCTCAGGCTGCCGACGTCGGATTCGTCCGGGTGCTGCTTTGAACCCATCACTTGATGCAGCTCGGCGCGGACTTTCGACATGATCGCGGGATGTCGTAGTAGCTCCGCCATCGTCCACTCTACAGTTAGAGAGTTTGTGTCCGTCCCTGCCACAAAGAGATCCTGGAGGCACCGTATATGTTTCATGTCAGTTTAGATTTATGTCAACTGTCAAGAGATTTTCTAAGATCAGTTTGGCCTACATTTATTTCTGAAATGACACCTTATATCAGTAGGGCGAAGAATTCTATTTCTATTATTTTGTCCCATATCAGCTGGTGGATTATGCCGTCAGATGTGGTTGCATTCAGTTCACGTGCAACTTGGTGGGCTAACTATGATAATCGGTTCAGAGTAATTCTCTTTTGTGTTTGAGTAAAAGAGTAATAAATGAGTAATAGGCAGTGACCGATCATACGTACCAAAAGAAAGGACTTGATTGTCTGAATGCTGAGCTGATCCGCCGAGTGGAGCTGCAACAGCACATCCAAGAAATCCTCCTTCCTTTCACCTCCGGCCTTGAGACGACGGTCGATGATCGGCTCAAAGAAGTCGAAGAACCTTGTCAGCCGCTCGGCGGTGCGCCGCCGCCGTCCCTGCAAGTCCAGCGAGGCGAGCGCCGGGAAGAGGTCCGACAGGTTGGGCTTGGTGAGCTCCTCAAGGATGTCACGGATCATCATCTCCAGCTCCTGCACCCTGCCGACGTCCGAGCTCAGGTCGGCCATGTCCTCGGAGAGCAACACGTTCGACACAAGGTTGAGCATACCGGACCGCACGACGTGGCCGACGTGCACGGCCTCGCCGGCGTGGCCGCGGAGGAAGTCGACCAGCTCCCTCACCTTCGCCTCCCGCACGCCCCGCGTCGCGTCGAGGCCGTGGGCCGAGAAGAGGTGGGTGGTGGAAAGGGCGCGGCAGCGCCTCCACAGCGGGCTGGTCGGCGGCAGCCAGATGAAGGAGCGCTCGTGGTTGCCGAGCGCGCGCGCGGCGTCGCTGACGGAGCGGGCGGAGAGGATGTTGTCGTGCCTCTGCAGGACGTCGCGGGCGCACGCGGCGGAGGAGGCGACGACAACGGTGGTGCTGCCGAGCTTCAAGGAGAAGACGGGCCCGTGTACCGCCGCGAGACCTGCCAGGGCGTGGTGCAGCTCACCCTGGAGGTGGAAGACGTTGCCGAGGAGAGGGATCGGCGTCGGGCCCGGCGGCAGCCGCGATTTATTGCCCGAACCTCTGGTTCTGCCTGAGAGGAAGACTTTGTACAAGACGAAAGTGGCGAGTGAGATGCAGAGGAGCCACGCCATGGTAGTACTTGAAGCTTCCATTTCCAGCTCCTGTGATCTGTGATGAGATTCTTGGTATTATGTAGCGGTGGCGCGCAACCGTGAGATCGTCATTTCACCGACAGAACGATTTAAAAACTGTTTCACAGACCAGGACGAGCATCACATGGGGACGTTCCTAGATTCACGGGATACGGTCCATACGGATTACAAAATCATTATGCAGAGGATTCGACAGCAAACCTAGTGTCACGTTGGAGAAGACAATCTCTGGCATAAAAAAAATGGGCAGCCGGCTGCTACTTCTCTCCATGAGTGTATATCATTCAGCCTTCTTTATGTTTTTCAAACACAATCCAGCCTTCTTTATTGTCACTAAGATGCTAATACGCTATGGAGACTGACCTAATACCCAAACAAAAATGGTGAGTGACTGCATACCCTCGCTTCTCTATCACTCACGCGATCGAGCTAGGTATTCCAGAAATTAAACGCTAAAAAGTTGACTTTGAGGTTTGCCCTTTCATCTGATTCGTCCAGATACTTTACAAATTTACTGCATTGAACGCTTCAGTATAATGACAAGTACAGTAAGATTTTGTTAGGTAAGCGTATGCACCCTCTTGGGCGAATGTATAGTTTGTTGAAATAATACAAGGTTACTTAACATTGCAACTTGATCTCAAAGAGTCAATCTTGTATAACATCCTATCGAAGTTGACATTATATTTAAAAACTTCAAGCTGCCTCAGCGGCAATGCTTTGTTAAATCTATATGCCAGTCAGTCACATGACGGGATAAACTGGATTTCCAACAATATATGTGTGACATGTTCTCTGGTAAAGTATTACATTTGATCACAATGTATTTTGTTCTGGCTTGAAATACTAGATTCAAAGAAAGATAGAGTTGCAACTCTATTGTCCCTTTTTTTTAAATGGGGTATGGATTCCTGGCCGATCTGCATAAAAAAAATTCACAGGTTCAACAATTTACAAATCATGGATCACTCAATTTAGCTATAAATATCAACCACTAAAGCAGAGGTGTGCAAAACATCTAGCCTTTTAGGATGCAGACGTCCACCCTGGCCAAAGATAACACGTAAGATACATATGATATTCATGAGCCCACATTGATTCACAGAGAGAAGAAAGGACCACATATGAATCCACTAAATCGTCATGTGGATCACCTGCAAATAAAGAGTGGATAATTTTTTTTGTTAAAGACAATACCATGCGACAGTTTCAAATTGCCCACAGAATGGCCGAAACGCTAATCCTAATGCGAGCTTTGGTACCTTTCAAACATATTCGTTACACTAATTGGTCGGGAAATAATTAAAGTGAAATGTACACCCCTCCAAATATCGCGAGCAAAAGTACATGAAATAAAGAGGTGCCCAACGGACTCATTTGCATCACAGAAAACATATTTCTTACACCATGTCTATTTTCTTTTAGAAAAATTATCTTTTATCAAAAGTTCCTTTCAAGGTAGGAACCAAAGAATTTTTTTAATATATTCAGATAGAGGCGAACATCTGTTGTCACATGTTGCTGAGCTGTTATCCAAATTTAATATTTTCAGATAAAGGCTAACTTCTAAAAGAGCAAGCGAGACCTGTGTCCAAAAGGTTGGGGCTGAAGTGAACCTAGTGCCCAGCTATAGGGGATAAGTCTAAATCCCGATGTTTGTAACCTCTTTCAAAATTGTGATGTTTCACTAACTCGTGCCCGTGGTCTTTTACTCATTGGAGTTTTTTTTTTACTTTTCCACGTTAAAATATTGATATTCCTATGTTGATCTTGTTTTGTTTATCGTTTATTGTGTGTCGTGTCGTGTATAACATCACACTGTAAAATTGTAGCTTTAGTAAGCTTAGAGCATCTCTAACGGAGCCCTTAAAAGGCAAAACCTTAAAACATGTTTACGGTTCAGAAATGTCGCATTTTCTTGACAAAAACAAGACGCACCGTCTTCTTCCTCTGTTCTTCTCCACGGCCGGCGACGTCCGCCGCCGCAATTTGCCGTCGTCGTTCATCCTCGCGGCCTACCACTCCTCCGACGAACTCACGGTGAGCAAAGGCATCGTTTCCCTCCATCTCCCCTCTCAATTGCTGCCAAATTCGTTGAATCCATCCACGAGTTCCTCCGTCCGCCATTACCATGGATGCACGAGCTGCTGCGCCATCGTCGAAGGTCCGGGAAGCGGCCCAGCAGCACCTCCGCATCGTCATCTTCCTCTGCCCCCGAGTAATAATGGGACCGGGAGCCCCTGCGTCCGTCGCCTCAATCGCCGTCTTCCCCACGGCTGGCGACGTCCGGCGCCGCAACTCGCCGTCGTCGTTCAGCCCCGCGGCCTACCACTACTCTGACGAACTCACGGTGAGCAGATGCATCGTTTCCCTTCGTCTCCCCTCTCAATTGCTGCCAAATTCGTCGAATCAATCCACGACTTCCTCCGTCCGCCATTAACATGGATGCACGAGCTGCTGTTTCTCTGGTGCGACTGCGGACGTAGGATGGAGAAGACACGGTGTAGATCGCATTTTGTGAGCGTTGACCAGATCTCGGACACCCTCAAATAGATCCTCAAATAGCCTCCAAATCTGCGTATTCACGGTTTGTGGCTAAGAATTCCCAGTTGCCCTCAAAAGTTTTACGGGTTTGACCACTTTTAAGGGCTCTATTCGGGGCATTTTTTTTTAAACAAAAACTGTAAACGTCCAATTTTTAAGGGTTTGACCACATCTTAACACCAAGCTCATGAATTTGATGTTGCACCTCCTATTTTTCTTAATACCCTACGAAATTTGTAACATAAGATGCACTAACAGTTGTAGAAGACATGCAGATTTTAAGCAATACATATCTTGCTCTTACATCATATCCAATGCAATAGTACGAATTCTTACCAAGAGGATATTTGCCTTTTCTAAGTAGGACTACTATATCTCACCAACCAATCAATCAATGAGCATCAAAAGACCCTCACACCACCTATGACATGTCAATATATACTCGCCGCTTTCATTCAGGTCGACACTAACTCAAAGATTTGTTCTTGTCGTTTGAAGATAGAAAATATTTGCTACTTTCCGTGAAGTAGAGATAGAAATGAGAGGCCATCGGGGAATAGATTGTGGTCAGTACACACTGCGTTGTACGTGGAAACACGCCACATCGTAAGGTAGGAAACTTCTAGGGGCTCGAACGGCATCAGTGCCATCTTGTCTGTTTGCAATGGGACACCGACCGTAGGACATTGTGTGTCCATAAACTTGTCGAGTCTTATTTTTCTAATACATACTTGAGCACGGGTCAACATTAAGACGATATTTTGTGTGACCCGTCCTAATTTTCCGCATCTCAACCACGTCGCTCGTATCTCTCGCAAGCTTGTCCATGTTTGGAAGGGAGAAGCTAGGGTAAAAGCAGCGTAGATGCGATCGAACTAGGACTGCGACATAGGCTGCTACTTGAGATGACCCTTCATGGTTCGGGCGGCACCGGCTGGCACACTGAGGATATGGGCGGACACAAATCGATTCCAGGGGCATTCAGCTGAATACAAACTGTTTCGTAACATCTTATTGTATATGTCCAAGATACATATAAATATCAGAAATATTGTCGGTATTTAGCACACCTAGGCATAGCCTCTGGCATGGTAATGGCTTTGACTATCACAAGCTACTATGCAGCTGATCCGAAGAGCTGCATATCAGTGATGCAGTCATGTTGAATTTCGACGAAGAGATGATATGTCCCCTTGTTTTTGGTTAGCCGCTATCACGGTGATTGAGGCGAGTGACGGATGTTTTTGGTATCATGCACGGAGTTTAACGATCTGAATTTTAATTGTTCTTATTAGCTGACATATTTTATTTGTAAAAGGTCAGAGTCTACTATATTTCAATTTTCTATGTAGCGCCGCCTAGTCTCAATCAGCCACAATCCTGTAAGCCGTAGCTGGCCGTGCCGTGGAGAAATTTAGCTTTTAATTTTCTTTCCGTGGACACGTTTGACTGGCTCTGAGTTTTTTTCTTCTATAGAATACAAATTGGTCCACCTCAACTTATCAAGTTCGTGAATTCATCTGAGGATTGGCACAAACTGAACATGATCACCCCTGTTGATTTTTACTATTCTCTCTGTCCAAAAAAAATGTTTCAACTTTGTCTAAATTTATATGTATCTATACATTAAATTATGTCTAGATATATTTAAATTTACATAAAGTTGAGACATCTTTTTATAAGCGGAGGGAGTATTAAATTTACTAGATTAAATGGAAAGTTTGTGGTAGTACGTTGATACATCGTCTGGCAGACCATCCCTCCCTCGCGATTCCCCGACCCATTGTCTCAAAAAAAAAACAGTTGCCGACATGTGCGCCACAATCTCCGACATGGATTATGCCCTTTCCTTCTCCCACCGGTCCAATTTAGCTGCGTTTTCCTCTTGTCGGCAGTACCTCTCTCTAGTTATAACGAACCGTGGCAATGATACCAACCAGCGCTGGAGGAGAGGGGCAGCTCAGATCTAACCATAAGGCTCTATTTGGATGTCCGTATTCGAGCACATAATTAAAAATTGAAATTGAGTTTTTCCAATTCTTCTGTTTGGTTGTGTTTAGAATCAAAAATTGGAATAGACAACCGAATTTCATGATATTGAACTAAAATTAAAAGATGGCCTCTCCAATTCGGTCTCACCGGTTTGAATTGAGTGGAATTGCAAATTCTCATGTGGATGCCCAAATTCAACAGATAAACATCCAAACAGAGAATTAGAATTAAGTGCTCTTTTTTATTCCAACTACCAATATCTTACACAACCAAACATAAATTAGAAATCGAAAGCTCATTTCAATACACCTACGAATTTGGAATTGGCCTAAATTCAATTCCAAGCCCTCCAGTATAAACATCCGAACATAGCATAATTGTATTGTATCATTCGTTTACTGAAGCATGTTTAGGTTATTGTACTCATGCAGAAAGGAAGCACATGGGTTAAAGTTTCCCAACTATCTCTAAACTTCAGGGAAATTGTATTTAAGATTACCGAAGTACATAAACTATTCTTATGTGGGTCTTTTAGGTATACCATGAATGCTATTCATATGCATCAGTTGCGGAATCCACACCAGCCCGTATAATCGGGTCTAGAAATATCACATGCCCTGACTTGAACTCACTATCGTCAGCCGGCATCACATGCCCTGACATCACATGCCGGTTATAAAAAAAATCTTAATTAATTTCTTAACATCACATGCCGGTTTCAAAAATATTTTCTTAATTATTTTCTTAACATCACATGTTCTGACATGGCATGTTTTTCTGAATTATTATTGAAACAAAGGTAAAAACTTTGCTTCATCATTCATTATGAAAAGGGTGCCCGGTTTAATAGCGGGAGAAACCGGACGAAAACCGTATAGCAAGCAACGACACCACATAGAGGACCCCACACAACTAGAGAGAGCAACACCTAAAGCAAGCATCAACCAAAGCAACAACCAACGCATATGTCGACGCTTCCCTTGCTAATCCCATCTTTCTTATTTTGCCCCTGATAGAAACTGTCTTGAGAGATTTCTCCACCTTCCTGGTTACGTCCTCTAAAGCCTTCGCAACCAAAACACAAGCAATGTCGTTACAATATTCAAGACTGGTCGCTCTAAACAGACGAGTAAGCCACAAAACTCTTTAGCAAAAAGGGACTCAGAGTTAGGAGCCAACACTCCTCCACTATCCACAGAGGGCGTCGATGCCACCACCAAATCCTCTAACGAGGCTAGCTCCATTGCAAGCACCATAGATGAATCCACACGTGCCTCCTGAAACTCTGGTGTGATTGACATGACTGAACACTATGTATCTAGTTGTTTAGGGGAAAAGTTCTCGAACTTTATCTAAATATATGTTTATCCATTTCTAACTTAATTATGCAGGTACTACAAAAGTAAGCTAAATATATGTCTATTTCTTTTTGTTCTTTATTTTCTTGTAGTAAATATGTACCATGTCAGATATACAAGCTTGTCAGTATTTTCCATTACACTTAGCGTTATAACTTAGTTAGACATGCTATACATACATGTCTGGATGAAATGAAAACAATATATTGAGTTCAATACAGGAAAGTGTACACCAGAAGAGCAGAGAATGTACTCTTAATTTGCTGGGTAAAAGGAAATAAACTGCAAATTTCTCGTGAGACAATACTTTTATTACGCTAGCTCCCACAATATATTAAATGGTAGTACTAGAACCTATAATTGCCAGTGCCGTGTTTGGAAACTCCACGAGCATATAGCTAGTGGCCAACACCGTCGCTCGGCGTAGACCAAAGCGTCCGGCTACGCCCACCGCCGTTGTTAACCGATATAGGCGGTATAGCTGGCCGCAACATCGTCGGAACATCGCCGCTGCCAGTGCCGGTGTTACTCGAATCCTCGCTTCCATGCGCGGGCGGATCAACCGGGGCCACCCGAGCAAGAACATGAAGCGGTGAGGCCAGTAGGAAAACGAACAAGAACACTGTCGCATGCGGCGGGAGAAGAGACATGGACATGATGGTTTGAAACTAGATTTCGTGTGCACGTGTGGTCAATCTTTGAATTGCTGAGGTTTTGTTGGGATGTTGGTAAGAAGTTGGAAAACTTGGGACATATTTATAGGGGAAGGAAAGTATCCGGCCGGGCATATATGCAAAGAATTCATGCTGAGAGAGAGACATGTGTAGTGCGGTGCGGGTCAAGTACGGGTAGCAAAGTCAATCAACTTGGCGTTTCCCTCGGTTTGAGGCACAACATTTGAAGGAGTCCATGGACATTATTGCCCTTTTTTGTGATTAGATTGGCGCGCCATATGTTTGCGAGATAGCTACTCATGATGTTTCAGATAACCCACCTAGCTAACAGCAGACAGCGCAGTAAAGCGTGCTGTCGATATCATCTGATCGATGTAGGAAAGAGTCGGGTCTCACAGTGGCCAAGTTGGTGAAGCGGGAGACAACCATTAAGCCCGATCGGGTTAACAAAAGGTAGTAACTAGAACGCCAGCTTGTCTAACACAAACAGGGTGGACTTCAATCACTATTTGTTCGAAGAACATGGTGGAATTTCCTGATGATCAAGATGACAAAACAGCAAAGGAAGAGAAACAGCATGCAGATCCCTGTAGTGCTCGGTTTGAGCTACAGCACGCGCCACGTGAACTTCCTCACCCGTGATTTTGAGGAATGGCCTCCACATTATTGAAATACATGTACTAATTAAACGCGTTTTGCTGTGTAAATTTTTCCATTTTTGTCGGATATAATACATAATGAAATATCTAAAACATCTATAATCATAAACGGAGGGAAGTACCTACCGACATATAGTTAATTAAGGAGATATGTTGGGATTATCAACCGAATAGTGGGTTGGCCTATGTGTTTGAGACCCATCAAAATTCCAAAGCTATTTGTATTAGTTTAATATCATGTCGATAAACCAAGAGAGCAAACACAACCATATATAGAGCTCTTATTGTCTTCTATAATACAACATGTAGACACACAATCGCACACTCGTGGATTTTCACGTGATTTGCGACTTGCTGTGGCATGCGTGTAGTGGTTGTTGTCAATAAAATCCACGAGAAATGCTCCGGTGCTTTTCGAGAAAACATGTTGCACAAATTTTAAAACAAATCGATGGCTGTGATTAGTGGTGGGGATTAAGGGTGCTAATCCCATATGGTTAGTACTCCTCTTAGATCACTCTGTGAAACTAATCATAGCCGTCGATGCGCTTTAAAATTCGTGCAACATGTTTTTCCGGAAAGCACCGGAGCACTTCTCAAAATCCACTCTTATTTTTTCCTAATGGTTGTCTATCCTCCAAATAATTCCGATAGTTTATGAGATTTAAACTCAATGATTCAGATATCTAGCAAGGCACTTGCAGCGCTATTGTCGAAGTTTTAAAAACTTACTACTGGACTGATAGCCAGGATCATGGCAGTTTCTGTCCATTGGAATACAGTTGCATATGTCCTGGTTCTACAATCTACACACGAATTCACATGTCATTCCCCTCTCTTCTTTAATGTGGAAAGTATTGAGTGACCTAATCCTTGCGTCTCCGCTTATTGGCGTGCACCCTGAAAGGAGAAAAGGGATCTAAGCTTCCTTTGTATCGTGAGAACTTGCACAGGGGCGGCAATAAGGATTTTATTCAGTGCACCTTCGTGGGATTGCTAGTTGCACTGAGGCATCAACTACTGAACCAAACTTCATTTAGCCTGCCTGCAACTGTTGTTCGGCTACATCAACCAAAGCCTTGTAAGTTTTGATAGATAACTTATAGTATCTAGGATATTTCTTGACATGATATGCATGTTGCTAGCACTAGTGTATGGGTGAGACTTTACTGAATTTTTTAACTCCTTCCAGTTAATATTGCTGTAATCATGTTTTTTGCTTTTCAGTAAAATAGTATGATCATGCGACTTACCGGAACTAAAAATATATATACATAACATTAATGTTATTAACGTAGCTCAGTGTAAGGTACTTTTATGTTTCTCAGCTTCGGAATTCTTAATTTCTTGCCGAATCTCACATGTATATATGTCCGTACTTTAAACCGTGTCAGTTCAAAATAAATATAAACATATATATGTAATTATTTATTATATGATGTTATGACATGAAAATCCAGTTCCACCAACAAGCTAGATTGATTCCTAGAAGTTAAATGTTTGCGGGGACTAAGTCATGTTAAGGGACTAGGTCGTGTTGAGCTGCTGCTGTCAAGGGAAATACAGTGGCAGATGTCATATCATCGGATAATTCACCATAGTCTCCCAGAAGTGGGAGTGTTGAAAAAAATTTACAGTTTATTAATTAATTGTGTTTACAAATTGCAAAAGACTAATATATTTTTCAGAGGAGCCCATACCTAAAAAAGATATTATTCATATTAATTACAAATATCACCAGAGGGCATATCATTGGACAGTAACACTATGTAACAACCAGTAGAGGGTTTACACAAAGATAAAAATGGCATGTTGCTCTCACGGTACTCTATCTAGACAGCTAGCTCGCAGTACTAATTAAGCACATGATGCGCTTACTTCATGAAGCCCGAACACAAGATATAAATGCTGAAATGGATCGGAGCATCAATCCACTAGCACGACCAACCTGGATATTCCGAGCAATATCCTTGTCATGAAAAAATAGACCAGGTATCCAGAGAAATTTCAAAGCTCTGTTAATGTTCTATTCAATATTCATACGTGAACCGAGCCTTCAGTGCAAGCCTGTCGCTGGGCCGAAATAGTCCAAATAAGAATATGTCAAAGAAATTTCTGTCCTGTGCTCGTTCAATTACAATGTATATCTACCCTGTGATGACTGCTACCGCTGGTCCTTTTTCTTCTCGTTTCTGAAAGCGCCTTGTTGTGCTTGATCTGGCACTACTGAAAATTATCTAGTTATACCACACCTTTCATGATATCATGGTACCAAGTCTCAAAATTTAAAATTTCAAATGCCACAAAATTTCAAAACAAATATGTTTTTTTATAGCCAACAAAATATGGTAGTTTCTTGTTAACTGGTAAAAAAAGCTTAGACCCAGTTCTTTTCAGCTTTAGGACGGATTTCTTGAGAGAGCTGTTGTCCCACTAGTTTCCCGGACAAGCCGGGACCCAAATTTGGTTAAGTCTTTCAAACTAGTTTAGATATAACATATAAGTAGTTTGGAGTAAGCTACTTTAAAAGCCTAACTAAATTTGGGAGAACTAATCTGTTTCTAGAATGCTTAAGCCAAAAGTAAACTGGTCAAGGACGGGTGAACTGCTTTATCAAATACCTCATAGCATTCAAATCTCCATTTCTTCAATGCATTTGCAAACCCTTGCTCGGTTGCACGGGGCATAGAAGCGTTTCTCCATCTCGCGTAGGGTAGGTTTTGGTCCACCAGTTTTGCTTGGTTCCTTCCTTGGCTTCTTATTTTGACATACTTCCTCTCTTCCTCTCTTCTTATGAATGACCTTGTCTCCAATGCGCAAAGTGCCTTCATCAAGAAAAGAAGCATCCATGACAATTTCCTTTACGTCAAAAATTTGGCTAAAAGGTTGCACCGGAGCAAAACACCCGCTCTCTTGTTCAAGCTCGATATCCGCAAGGCCTTTGATTCTATTCGTTGGGAATACATCCTCGAACTTCTCCAACGTCGAGGCTTCCCAAGCATTTTCCGCAATTGGATTGCCGCTTTGCTCTCCACCGCGTCATCCCACGTTCTCCTAAATGGGGTGGCCGGCCACCCTATCTCCCATGGGAGGGGGCTGCGGCAAGGAGACCCCTTGTCGTCGCTTCTCTTTGTCCTTGCCATCGACCCCATCACCCAAATTCTTGACATGGCGACTACGAAAGGACTTTTGCACAAGCTGCGGGGTAAGGGAACCATCTTGCGGACCTCGCTATATGCGGATGATGCGGCGGTCTTTGTGGCTCCCTTCAAAGAAGACATCCGTAATCTCTCATCCATCCTACATGGCTTTGGCGAGGTTACCGGACTATGCACGAACTTTCAAAAAAGCTCCGTCGTCCCCATCCGGTGTGCAAATATAAACCTTGATGACGTTCTTGACGGATTACCGGTAACGAGAACAACCTTTCCCTTGCGTTATCTCGGCCTCCCATTTTCGGTTTGGCGGCTACGGAGGGTGGATTTTCAACCACTTGAAGATAAGGTTGCGGGGAAGCTTCCCGTGTGGGGTGGCAAATTCATAACTATTGACGGGCGCAACTCGCTTGTCAAGTCGGTCCTCACGTCTCAAGTGATTTACCACTTGACATCCCTACACGTACACCCGGAGACTTTGAAGAGCATAAACAATTGGGAGCGCTCCTTCTTATGGTCGGGCACCGATAAAACCACTGGGAGCAAATGCAAAGTGAATTGGGAGACGGTGTGTCGTCCCAAAAACCTTGGTGGGCTCGGGATTCTCCACCTAGGCAAGTTTGCTAGGGCCTTACGTCTTCGTTGGCCTTGGTTGGAATGTAAAGACCCCAACAAAATTTGGGTGGGCATCGGAAACCCTTGCACTTCCGAAGACATGAAGTTCTTCTATGCTGCTCTACTTTTATCACCATTGGAAATGGGCGCAAAACCCCTTTTTGGGATGCGCCATGGCTTGGAGGTCGCAAACCTAGTGAAATCGCCCCTCTTGTCCTTGCGGTTTCCACTAGGAAAAAATGGAGTGTGGAGAAGGCCCTTGAGAATAATGCTTGGATTAACACGATAGCCATGGATGAGGCTTTCACCATGGATCATGCTCGCCAATTCTTTGACCTTTGGCAACTTCTTACGGACGTTCACCTAGAGGCAAATGTGGAGGATGACATTGTTTGGAGGTTCACGAAAGGTGGAGTCTACACCATGATAACCCACAAGTATAGGGGATCGCAACAGTCTTCGAGTGAAGTAAAACCCAAATTTATTGATTCGACATAAGGGGAGACAAAGAATACTTATAAGCCTTAACAGCGGAGTTGTCAATTCAGCTGCACCTGGAAAAGCACTAGTAACAAGTGTGATGTGAAAGCAGCAGTAATATGAGAGCAATAGTAATAGTAACACAGCAGCAGTAGCAGTAACACAGAGGTAATGGCACCAGAAAATATTCAAGTGCGTAGTTGACTGTAGAGCAACGATGATGACAGAAGGACCGGGGTTCCCAGCTATCTACACCAGTGGTAACTCTCCAAGAACAAGTGTTGGGTGAACAAATTACAGTTGGGCAATTGACATTATTGAAATAACATTAATACATAACATCAGTTTATTAATCATGTAGGCATGTTTTCCATATATAGTCACAATGAGAAACTTGCATAACATCTTTTGTCCTACCAGCCCGTTTGTAGCGGGGCCTCAAGGGAATCTACTGGTAATTAAGGTACTCCTTTTAATAGAGCACCGGAGCAAAGCATTAGCACTTAGTGAAAACATGTGATCCTCATATCTAAACCATCCCCTCCAGTTATCCCAGTTGCTGTCACTCTGGGGCTTCGGGTTCCGGACAGAGATATGTGCAAACAAATTGTAGATACAATCTAAGCAATAATTATAGAGATTAAATCTAAGATCATGCCACTCGTGCACTAGTGACAAGCATTAAACACAACAAGATTGCAGCAACAATAACTTCACAACCTTATAGATAGACTGATCATAATGTAACAATTCATCGGATCCCAACAAACACAACACCGATTACATCATATGCATCTCAATCATGTAAGGCAGCTCATGAGATCATTGTATTGAAGTACATGGGAGAGAGAGTACCAACTAGCTACAGCCAAGAACCCGTAGTCCATGGGGGAACTACTCACAAACCATCATGGAGTCGAAGTGGAGGCGGTGGAGTCGATGGAGATGGCTCCGGGGGTCAATCCCCATCCCGGCAGGGTGCCGGAACAGGAACTTCTGACCCCCGAAACTTGTCTTCGATGGCGGCGGCGCTGCGGAACTCTTCTCGGGAAAAGGCTCGCGTGTTAGGTCTTAGATATCTGGGGGGTATAAGCAGGCGAAGGGGCGAAGGCGGTGGAGGCCCGAGGGGCCCACACCCTGTCCTCGCGCGGCAGAAGGGGGGCCGCGCCAGGAGGGGGTGTGGGCCCCTCGGGGCTCCCCTCCGTGTATTCTTCGGTGTTCTGGAACCTCCCGGAAAAAATAAGAATTTCGATGTTTCGTTTGTCCAATTCCGAGAATATTTCCTTAACAACTTTTCTGAAACAAAAAACAGCAGAAAACAGGCAACTGGCACTGTGGCATCTTGTTAATAGGTTAGTACCAGAAAATGCATAAAATGATATAAAAGTGTATATAAAACATGTAGCAATTGGTATAATATAAGCATGGAACATAAGAAATTATAGATACGTTTGAGACGTATCAAGCATCCCCAAGCTTAGTTCTACTCGTCCCGAGTAGGTAAAACGATAACAACAAATAATTTCTGGAGTGACATGCTTTCACATAATCTTGATCATATAATATTGTAAGGCTCATGTTATGAATGAAGCGACTCAAGGCAATGATCTATAGTTTGCTAACAAATAGACAAGGAGTAAACAACTACATCATATAAGTAAAAACTTTTCATGAATAGTACTTTCAAACAACCATCAAAAAGATTTGCATAAGTCATAAAGCAATATTCTCTAAGTAAAAGAGCATTGAAACAACACAAAGTAAGATATAAGTTTCAGCATTTGCTTTCAACTTTCAACTTTGAACATGTATATCATATAGATAGTTGTCAACACAAAGAAATATAATAAGTGCAATAAGTAAGCATATAAGAATTGTTGCACACAGTTGACACAAGTGTTTGCTTCGGGGATAGAAAGAAGTAGGTAAACTGACTCAACATAAAGTAAAAGATAGGCCCTTCGCAGAGTAAAGCAGGGATACAAGCATGTGTTAGAGCTTTTTAGTTTTTATAGGTTTTTTAAATCATATAGAGAGCATAAAAATAAGTTTTTGAGTGGTGGTTGTCGTTGTCAACGAATGGTAATGGGCACTCTACCCCCTTGTCAACCAGACTTTCTAAGAGCGGCTCCCATGGAGGACGTTATTTCTACCCAAGGGTAGATCATCCCTCTTATTCTCTTTTGTTTACACATGTATATTTTAAAAACTGGTTTGACACTCCTCCCCACCAATGCATACACAATCCATGGCTAACCGAATCCTCGGGTGCCTTCCAACAATCACATACCATGGAGGAGTGTCTATATTAAATTGTATAACACTTTGAAGCATAATAAATTTTTGCAAAACCATGTGAAGAGAATGATGATGAAAGTTGTAATTAATTGGGACTGGGCACCCCATTTGCCAGCTCTTTTTGCAAAGTTAATGGATAAGCGGATGTATATGCCACTAGTCCGGTTGTAAAAGTTTGTCTAAAAGCAAATGACAAGGTTGATATCCGTAACACCACATACTTCCTCATGAGCTAATAAACATTGACACACATAAGGGATAATAAGTTTTGAATAAAAGGTAGCACATAAAGTATTTGCTTGGAATGGCAGGAAATACCATGTAGTAGGGAGGTATGGTGGTCACAAATGGCATGGGTTTTGGCTCAAGATTTTGGATGCACGAGAAGCATTCCCTCTCAGTACAATGTTTTGGCTAGCAAGGTTGTTTGAAGCAAACACAAGTATAAACTATGACAACAAGACGTATATAAAAACAAATTGTAAGCATTATAAAACTCTACATTGTCTTCCTTGTTGTTCAAACACTTTAAATAGAAAATATCTAGACCTTAGAGATACCAAACATGCAAACCAAATTTCAGCAAGCTCTACGGTAGTTCTCCACTAATAGGTTTTAACTACATGATGTAAAGGCTTAAACATGATCTACTTGAGAGCTCAAAACAATTGCCAAGCACCACAACATACAAGATAACAATCCATAAGAGCATGTATATCTTTTCATTATACCATCTACCACATTTAGCATTTTCTGTTTCCAACCAAACACCAATCAACTTATTTAGAACATAAACTCTCCAAGTATTTAACAATGAAGCAAGAGAGTATAACGTATGAGAACTAACAGCTCTGAACAAGAGGTGCATGAAAAATAAGAGCTGAAAGCTTTGCAGTAGCTATAGAAGAATACTCAACAAATATAAGTGAAGAATAGGAGTTTTCAAAAGAAAAAGCGGAGCGTGTCTCTCTCCCACAAAAGAATGGTAGGATCCATTTTATTCAGAGAATGAAAATAACAAAACAGAAAATAAAAACAAACAGACGCTCCAAGTAAAGCACATAAGATGTGACGGAATTAAAATATAGTTTCACTAGAGATAACCTGATAAGTTGTTGATGAAGAAGGGGATGCCTTGGGCATCCCCAAGCTTAGACGCTTGAGTCTTCTTGAAATATGCTTGGGTGACCCACGGGGGCATACCCAAGTTTAGGCTTTTTCATCTTCTTGATCACATCATATCATCCTCTCTCTCTTGATCCTTGAAAACTTCCTTCATACCAAACTTCTCATAAATTTCATTAGAGGGGTTAGTACTCAAAAACATTAATCCACTTCGGTTCTATTGTGGCAAATTGCAAGAACTCAATAAAACATTAGCTACAGACCTCCATGATAGAGAAACTTGCTTAAATTCCACAAGAGACAATGCAAAAAAAACAGAGACAGAATCTGTCAAAACAGAATAGCCAGTAAATATGAATTTTTTTCGAGGCACTTAACTTGCTCAAATCAGAAAACTCAAAACTAATGAAAGTTGCGTACAAATCTGCGCATCACAGACAGAAAATATCAGATTTTTTCGATTTTTCTGTAGGGAGTTATGAATTAAACGGTGGACAGAAGAAAACTGTTTCTACGCAGAAATCCAAATCTAGTATCAACTTACTACTAGAGGCTTAACTTGACACAACAATGCAATAAAATAAAGATACAAAGGAGTTGTTACAGAGGTAAGCATGCTCCTTGACTCAATAAAAGAAAAATTACAGAAATAAAACATGGGTTGTCTCCCAAGAGCGCTTTTCTTTAATTCATTTTAGCTAGGATTGATAGTTTTAATGATACTCTCATGAAAATAGAAAATGAAGAAAAAGGAGCATCAAGAAGCAAATTCAAAACACATTTAAGTCTAACCCACTTCCTATGCATAGGAGTCTTGTACACAAATAAATTCACAAAGAACAAAGTGACAAGCATAGGAAGATAAAACAAGAATAACTTCAAAACTTTTAGCATATAGAGAGGTGTTTTAGTACCATGAAAACTTCTACAACCATATTTCCCTCTCTCATAATAATTTTCAGTAGCATAATGAATAAACTCAACAATATAGCTATCACATAAAGCATGCTTTTCATGATCTACAAACACATAATTTTTATCAAGCTCCAAAATAGTGGGATAAATAATTTCAAGCCCACTTTTAACAATTTTATAACAAGATGATTGACCATTCTCTAGAGATATGGGACTCCTAGATAAAGTCAAGACCTCTCCAATCCCATTTTCAATAGTAGTACAACTAATATTATCAAGTAACATAGGACCATCATCTAGAGCTTTATCATAAACATTTTCTAAACAAACTTTCTCATTACCATGCATTTCGAAATTAGGCACAAATAAAGGATTTTCATAAGATTTATCAAAATAGCATGGATTATCATATATAACAGTAGCATGATTATTCTCACAAGTTTTACTCATAGGGAATATTTCAAGAGAATCCACAAGAACATAACATTCATCCTCCTTTGGTAAGCATGGGGGACAATCAAATAGTGTAAGAGATGAAGAGTTACTCTCATTAGAAGGTAGGCATGGGTAGCTAATCCATTCTTCCTCCTTTTGTTCATCACTCTCCTCTTCTTTTTCATCTAATGAGATTTCAGGTTCAGCAATTTCTTCTTCCACAGGTCCCTGCAAATTTTGGATACATTCTTATGCATTACCGAGTCTCTCTTTATAATCAATGATATAACAATTATTGTTAAAATTTTCTATGCTATAATCAAGGATAGAAGAGACATAATCTTTAAGGTTATTACAAGCAACACAGGTTTCATAATTTTTTGACATGAAGGATTCTATTTCAGAAGCTCCCATAAATAAAACATATTGTTCTACTTCTTCAAATCCAAGGTCAATATAGTTATTCCAATGATAGTTCACAATTAAAACTTCTTTACTAAATCCACATTGGAATTTAAGATGTTTATTATCCTGTTCAGAGCAGCAATTTATATCATGGCGTTTAAGCAAAATTTTAACAACTGTGTTCAACTTTTCTAACACGCCTCTCATGACTTTCCCCTTATATGATTCTCTATACTTTATAAATAATTCATTAAGTTCCATGGAGGTTCTAGCATGTTCTTTCATAACAACAATTTTTTTAAATTTTCGGTTTTTCAAAATTTTATGGATTTTCGGGTATATAAGAAAAATAAAACAAGACAAAAATAAACTAGACAAAAGTAAACTAAGCAAAATAAAACTAGACAAAAGTAAACTAGACAAAACACAACTAAGCATAAATAAACTAAGCACAAATAAACTAGACAAGACAAAATAAAATAAAAACAGAGAGAGAGGTAGAGTGTACTCCCCAGGTGAACTTCTGAGTAGAGCTATGCTCCCCGGCAACGGAGCCAGAAAATAGTCTTGATAACCCACAAGTATAGGGGATCGCAACAGTCTTCGAGGGAAGTAAAACCCAAATTTATTGATTCGACACAAGGGGAGACAAAAAATACTTATAAGCCTTAACAGCGGAGTTGTCAATTCAGCTGCACCTGGAAAAGCACTAGTAACAAGGGTGATGTGAAAGCAGCAGTAATATGAGAGCAATAGTAATAGTAACACAGCAGCAGTAGCAGTAACACAGAGGCAATGGCACCAGAAAATATTCAAGTGCGTAGTTGACTGTAGAGCAATGATGATGACAGAAGGACCGGGGTTCCCAGCTATCTACACTAGTGGTAACTCTCCAAGAACAAGTGTTGGGTGAACAAATTACAGTTGGGCAATTGACAGTATTGAAATAACATTAAGACATAACATCAGTTTATTAATCATGTAGGCATGTTTTTCATATATAGTCATACGTGCTCGCAATGAGAAACTTGCGTAACATCTTTTGTCCTACCAGCCCGTTTGCAGTGGGGCCTCAAGGGAATCTACTGGTAATTAAGGTACTCCTTTTAATAGAGCACCGGAGCAAAGCATTAGCACTTAGTGAAAACATGTGATCATCATATCTAAACCATCCCCTCCAGTTATCCCAGTTGCTGTCACTCTGGGGCTTCGGGTTCCGGACAGAGACATGTGCAAACAACTTGTAGATACAATCTAAGCAATAATTATAGAGCTTAAATCTAAGATCATGCCACTCGTACACTAGTGACAAGCATTAAACATAACAAGATTGCAGCAACAATAACTTCACAACCTTATAGATAGACTGATCATAATGTAACAATTCATCGGATCCCAACAAACACAACACCGATTACATCATATGGATCTCAATCATGTAAGGCAGCTCATGAGATCATTGTATTGAAAGTACATGGGAGAGAGAGTACCAACTAGCTACAGCCAAGAACCCGTAGTCCATGGGGGAACTACTCACAAACCATCATGGAGTCGAAGTGGAGGCGGTGGAGTCGATGGAGATGGCTCCGGGGGTCAATACCCGTCCCGGCAGGGTGCCGGAACAGGAACTTCTGACCCCCGAAACTTGTCTTAGATGGCGGCGGCGCTGCGGAACTCTTCTCGGGAAAAGGCTCGCGTGTTAGGTCTTAGATATATGGGGGGTATAAGTAGGCGAAGGGGCGAAGGCGGTGGAGGCCCGAGGGCCCCACACCCTGTTCTCGCGCGGCAGAAGGGGGGGCCGCGCCAGGAGGGGGCGTGGGCCCCTCGGGGCTCCCCTCCGTGTCTTCTTCGGTGTTCTGGAACCTCCCGGGAAAAATAAGAACTTCGACGTTTCGTTTGTCCAATTCCGAGAATATTTCCTTAACAACTTTTCTGAAACCAAAAACAGGAGAAAACAGGCAACTGGCACTGTGGCATCTTGTTAATAGGTTAGTCCCAGAAAATGCATAAAATGATATAAAAGTGTATATAAAACATGTAGCAATTGGTATAATATAAGCATGGAACATAAGAAATTATAGATACGTTGGAGACGTATCACACCACGGCCTCCGCCTACAAGGTGCAATTCCTTGGGTCTACCTCCTCCAACATGAACAAGCTTGTTTGGAGAAATTGCCCCCCCCCCCCCCCCCCCGAAGATAAAGTTCTTTGCTTGGCGTGCCCTCCAAAACCGTCTATGGACGGCCGACCGCCTTGCCAGGAGAGGTTGGCCAAATTGTGGCCCTTGCCCCCTTTGCAAGAGAGCACCGGAGACCATCGATCACCTTCTTGTGTCTTGCCGATACTCCTCTAGGCTTTGGGAATCCATTCGCGGTTGGTTGGGCATTAATGCCCTTGACCCTCGTTCTTGGGCGGGCCTTAACGTTAAGGAATGGTGCTCCCACTTTGCTAGTGGCCCTCATCGGAAGGCGCTAACTTCACTTGCCCTCCTCGTCTCGTGGGAAATATATATGGAATGAGCGGAATGCGCGTGTCTTCCAAAACAAGTACACCCCTACCTTCGTCATCTTCGACAAGGTTAAGAAGGAAGCTAGGCTTTGGATCATCGCCGGGGCAAAATGCTTGAGTGAAATAATGCCGGGAGAGTAGGCTTTTAGGAGTTGTAATGGTGTGAATGTGTGTTACCTTCCGCACACTCTTCTTGTAACAAACAAATCTCTCTCTTAATTAATTGAAAAGGGGCAAAGCTTTTGCCCCCTTATTTTCAAAAAAAAAATCTTGCCACGTAGCATCAACCACTGGTGCTTCAGTTAGGGCACCTCCAACGGGCTGGCGTATACGGACCAGCCCAGTCCTCTTTTGTCCGAACGGACATGGGAGAGGCTCCAACGGCGTGGCGCAAAAGGCCGAGTGTCCGCCCGGACAGGCCAAATCGACCCAAACTCGGCCCATTTTTGGGCCAGCTTTGGGGAGACGCGGACACGCGCCGTGTCCTCTCGGTGTCCGCCCCTGGCCCACGTGGCAGCGACCGCGGCCGCTTCCTCTCCCACTCGTGGTCCTTCTTAATGGGGACACCTACCCCCACCGTCCCCATCTATCCACACTGCAGTCCCCACTCGCCGCTTCCTCTCCCAAACCCTAGCCACCACCGACCGCCACCGGCAGCCATGAAGGGAGGCAAGTGGTTTGGCCGCAACAACGCCGAGGCCTCCAGCTCGCGCGGACCTCCGCCGTCCGATGCGGCCCGCCGTGCGGCCGAACGACGGCAGCAGTTGAGGGCGGCTCGCAACGCCCGCCGCCGGGCCGCGCGCGCCCGCGTCTCCAAGGAGGCGGCGGCGGAGCAGGAGCGGCAGCAGCGGGAGGCCGAGGGGTGGGCGCTCTACGAGGAGGCGGACGCCTACAACCGCCGGCAGCAGGAGGAGGCGGCGGCGCACGGGCTCGGCCAGGCGCCGTGGTCACCGTGGCCGCAAGAGCCCAAGGCACCGCCTACGCCTCCGGCAGCGCCTGCAGGGCCACCTGCTCACCTCTACGAGGTGCCTCCCTACGTCGTCCTCTCGGATGACGAGGACTAGAAGGCCACGGCGAGCCCCTGGTCACGGCGGCGCCAACTCCAGCAGCCAGCCCCTCCCCCAAACCCTTTAGATAGGGTTTTATGTGTGTTTTTTAGTGTTTGTGTCACTGGCCCGTGGGGCCCTGCTACCGAACTTAACTACTATGTATATTATTTTTATTTTTATTCGCCGTGTCCGTTTTTGTTTGCGCCACACCGTTGGGGGCACCTCCACCCCAAACGAAAAACAGGTCCGCGGTCCGCTCCCAAACGGACCAAAAGGGACACGCGCCAGCCCGTTGGAGGTGCCCTTAGAGCGGCTTTCTCATCCATAAGCACGCCACTCGCCTTCTTCAGAGACTCCTCTGCACTCTATACGTGCCGTCTCTTGGGTGCTGCTTCCAATATCTTACTGTCCTTGGTCTCACCTCGCAACTGACCCTCTCTGTGGTCAGTATTAATTTCAAAATTCTTCTTCAGTGCTTCAAATTTCTTCTTTAGAACAAGATGATGATCCAGGTACTCTTCGTTAAATTTCTTCTTTAGAACAAGATGATGATCCAGGTACTCTTCGGTCAAGTTAGAAACTGCCATTGAGGTCCAATAATCATAATCGATGATAACCAAAGCAGGATTTGTCTCATTCTCTTCATCCCCTCTCCCACCTGTTGATCCTTGAGCAACGGGCATCATGAGGGGATAATTTGTTCAAACGTGCCCAGATTGGTGTAACTTAGAATGGAGAATAATGTTGTCGAAAAAAGTTTTCATTTTCTTTGCACAAAAAATCAATTTTCAATTTTCGAGTGCGAAAAATGGGTTTTTCGTGAAGCACATAACCAAAATATGTTGAAAAATGTGATCACACCATTTAAAAAAAAAATATTCCACATTTTATGTACAAATAACCAAATAGTTGTGTGTCAAACTGTTTCCATCCACCCTTATTAAAAAAACAAATTTTCACCGATTCAATTGGAAGCGAGTCTTGAAGCGAATCAAATTTGAACTACAGGTACTCGTAGTTTGCTCAATATTTCATAGAAAAACATTCTTAGGTACACAAGTAGCTATCTCATCAGAGATACACAAACATTCACACAATATTCAACTCCTAGCTACGAATGGTCATGTCCGCCGTTTTGACCGCATTTTAAAATCAGTCCTATATAATTCAAAATAAATCAAAAAAATAAATCTGGTGAAAATGTCATCATAAATGACCTAGTTTCAAGGAAAATAACAAACTTGGAATATGGAAGATATATTTATAAAAATCCCAGAAATGACCTCTCATGTATGAAGATTCATGACTTTGAAGCCAATTAACCAATGTTATGGCGACAATCATGACATAGTTTGTTTAAACGGGCACATATTGCGCACAAGTCGTGCAACTTGGAATGGAGAACATTGTTGTTTTCAAAGTGTGAAAATGGATTTTTTATTTGTGACGCACATACCAAAAACATGTTGAAAAATGGGGTCACACCGCTTTTTAAACTTATAACACCACATTTTATGTACGAATAACCAAATAGTTGTGTGTCAAATTGTTTCCATCCACCCCTTATCAAAAACACAAATTTCCGCCGATTCAGCTATATATGGGTTAAACTTGAAGACAAGTGTCTTGTAGTTTGCTCAATTTTTTTTGGAGAAAATCATTTTCAGATACACAAATAGCTATTTCATCAGAGATACACAAAGAGTCTCACAATATTCAACCCCTAGCTATGATTGGTCATGTCCACCGTTTTGACCGCATTTTAAATCGACATATATAATTCAAAATAAATCAGAAAAATGTAAATCATTCACAAAGTGTCATTATATGTGACCTAGTTTCCAGAAAAATAACAAACTTGGAATATGGAAGATATCTTTAAAAAGTGTTGCCAGAAATGACGTCTCATGTATGAAGATTCATGGTTTTCGGGATAATTGACCAATGTTATGGCGACAATCATTGCATAGTTTGTTTGAACGTGCCCATATAGCGCACAAGCGTGCAACTTTGAATGGAGAACAATGTTGCCGAAAAAACTTTTCATTTTCTTTGCACAAAAAAAGTTTCGAGTGCGAAAAATGAGTTTTTTTGTGAAGTACATACCAAAAATATGTTGAAAAATGGGGCCACGCCATTTAAAAAGTATAGCGCCACATTTTATGTACAAACAACCAAATGGTTGTAGGTCAAATTGTTTCCATCCACCCCTTATCAAAGAGACAAATTTCCGCTGATTCAGGGTTATGTGGGTCAAATTTGAACTACACGACCTCGTAGTTTGCTCAAGATTTTTATTAGAAAATTAGAAGTGGATGTTTGCATTTTTTCAGGGGATATTTTTAAAAACTTGCATTTTTATTTTACATTGGAATTTCAAAGAATAATCCCAAAAAATTGTTTGAATTCCACAAAACCCTATATAAAGCAATATATAATATTAGGGTTGTTTTTATTTCGTTTGAATAAAAATCCCTAATATTCTACAATGATAGATGACATGTTAATAATATTTTTGAAATTATTTGGGTTAAATTGGACTTCAAAATCAAAGTATATAAAGAAAATAGAAAAGAATAAAAGAAAAGACAAAAAAAAGGACCAGCTGGGGTGGGCCGGCTGATCCAAGTTGCTGCACCGAACCATTCAATTTTGTGTACGTTTGTTTGAATGGGCTTTGGCCCAGGAAGGGATCTTAATATAACAAGTTTTTCGTGCTTTCTAGACACCAACAGGCAACAAGTTGTTACTCTGTTGGTAGCACTCGTCCTTGTGTGGATGAGGTCGACGGTTCGAACCCTTGTTTTAGTTATGACGCGTGAGGCGTGCAGTCGGTCCCAGATGGCAGAGGGTGGAAGCGGGACCCACCATTCAGGGGTGAAGTCTGGGACAAATGTCAGTTTCGTGGGACCCACATGTCAATTGCGTGGGGGCAGGACCCACATTTATTTGTTTTAGTTGTGACAACCTTTTATTTGTTTTAGTTGTGACGCGTGAGGCGTTCGGCCAGTCCCAGATCGCAGAGGGTGGAAGTGGGACCCACATGTCAGGGGTGAAGGTTGGAACAAATATCAATTTCGTGGGACCCACATGTTAGTTGCATGGGGCGGGACCCACATGTCATGCGCGGGGTGGGGCAAGACTCATGTGTCAGATACGTGTGGCACATAGGAAGTGACATGTAGGTGAGAGGTAGTGACACGTAAGCGAGATTGCTCACGTGTTAGCCCAGTTATACCAATACATCAATATGACCAATTAAACTAGTTGTAATAGTATGCAATGAAGTTATAGAGTAGTGTTATCAGATTTTATAATCAATTGGTGTCAATGAATTATGACCATTCTTGCATAAAAGGTCATACTTTTTCAAGTTTTGGTCCCTCCATACTGGGTTATGACCAATGATTTCAAAATTATTATAAATCTATGACCAAAAAAATTATGGTGGTTAAGAAAAGGTCACCAGTTACACATTTCTTGTAGTGAAAGGAGGAAAACAACACACTTTCGCCAAGGCCGGGGGCCGGTGCCGTCTCGGCGATCGGGACCCGCCATTGGCATCGCTTTTGGTAGGGGATGAAACCAACGGCCACCATATACTCCAAGTCTCTAGTGGTGATGGAGGAACCAGACCAGGGCAGCCCTCCCTCATCAGATGCACGACGAAGCACAAATTTTGCCATAAGGAACAAAGGTTGAGCAAGACAAATGCGAAGGTCAATAGGTTAAGGGCAGTGTGCCGAGGATTGAGAAGACGCTCTAGCATTTGATATTTATTCTAGTGCGACCACAAGTCCGGTCGTGACTCCCAGTGGTCCTACTCTCTTTTTCTCTTTTGCAGGAATTGAGGTGTCGCAGAAGAAAGAGTACACGTGGAGGATGCGGTCTGCAACACCTCGGGACGACCTCCGAAGAGACACGTGTCTATTCACGTGGGCCCACACGCCTTGTGGGGGCTCAACCCATTAGCCGCATCGCTACCGGGTCACGACCGGGGGACTAATGTCGGCACCCTGCCAACCAGGGGTACCAAACTTGGTGGCGTGTAGACATCTCGGCCCGACTGCTTGCCCCTCCCCGGGAAGAAAGTGTTGCGAGGATATTCCTCCCCCTGGAAGCCCGAAGTCCCGGGGAAGGGAATCGCTTGGTGACCCCACATGGATAGCAAGGTGGCATGACCTCGTCGTGACACCGGAGGAGTCCTGCCATCTGTCATGAAAAGCCTATCTGGCCGCGACGAGGCACTCGACATGCATGACCGGTGGTATCCTCTTACACTATAAAAGGAGGATCCGATAGTGATAAAAAAAGAGAGAGTTCGTCCATATAACTCTTCTGGCAACTAATTAGATCGACCATTGTAACCAGCTTATACACTTTAATCTAAGATCCGACAAGCATGACGTAGGGTATTACATCCTCCTCGGATGGCCTGAACCTGGGTTTAAAAACCCTATGTCGACTCTCTATGTTGATTCCGTTGTCTCCATTATCGGTAGGATTTTCCCTGTGCCCCCTCCTCGAACAAATCAAAGGGGAGAAGTCACAATCTCTTTAGTTTTCGTGTTTCCATTTCGACACGCGACAAAAGCCTCCGGTGACGATCTCCCCTCCGGCAGGGTGCCGGGAAGAGCTCCAGAACCCTCCCGAACTAGGTTTCTAGGTGGCGGCGGCCTCCATGAGTATCGTGTAATATTTTCTCTGTCTTAGGGTTTTTTATCGTGTGAAATAAATAGGCAAAATGGCGGAGTGAGTGGGGGGCATCCCCCCTACATGCCCTTTGGTGTACGGCCTCGTTCCGAAGTAAATCTTTTCCAGAATTCTCACAAAATTTTCCAAAGATATTTTCTTAAAAGGATTTTCTAAATAAAAAACAGCAAAAAGCGGATACTAACACTATGCGTCTTGTTAATAGGTTAGTTAATAAAAATGTTTCAAATGATATAATAGTGCATTGAAACATGAAGTAATGATGTAAAACAAGTATGAAACATCAAAAATTATAGATGCGTTTACGACGTACCATGTCTCTCGAGGAGGCGTCAAGTCATGCATGTTTCTGCTAGACCAAAGGTGGTGGGAGAGTGATTGCAAGCGGGGTGGTTAAAATGATGGTAGAGGCGGCTTCAAGGGTGAGTGATACGTCTCAAACGTATCTATAATTTATTTCGTTCCATGCTTATATTATACCAATTGCAACATGTTTTATACACAACTTATATCATTTTTATGCATTTTATGGGACTAACCTATTAACAAGATGCCACAGTGCCAGTTCCTGTTTTTTGTTTCAGAAAAGTTGTTCAGGAAATATTCTCGGAATTAGACGAAACAAAAGCCGAAGTCCCTATTTTTTTCGGAAGGATCCAAAAGACCGAAGAGGAGACGGGGAGGGGCCACAGGGCGGCCACACCATGTGGCGGCGCCCCCCCCCCCTTGGCCACGCCGTGACGTGGTGTGGGCCCCGCGGGCGCCCACCGACGTTGCCCTTTCGCCTATTTAATCCCCCCGACGGAAAACCCTAAGGCCCCGAACACTTTTCCACGAAACATCTCGTAGCCGCCGCCGTCGTCAACCCTAGTTCGGAAGGGTTCAGAAGCTCTTCCCGGCACCCTGCCGGAGAGGGGAATCATCACCGGAGGGCTCTACATCACCATGCCCGCCTCCGGACTGATGTGTGAGTAGTTCATCCTTGGACTATGGGTCCATAGCAGTAGCTAGATGGTTGTCTTCTCCACTTGTGTTATCATGTTTTGATCTTGTGAGCTGCCTATCATGCATGATCAAGATCATCTTATTATAATGCTACATGTTGTGTTTGCTGGGATCCGATAAATATTGAATACTATGTCATTTGCTTCATTATATATCATGTGTATGTTATTTATGATCTTGCATGCTCTCTGTTACTAGTAGATGCTCTGGCCAAGTAGATGCATGTGACTCCAAGAGGGGGTATTTATGTTCGATAGTGGGTTCAGTCTCCATTTAAGTCTGTGGGAGTGACATCAACCTCTAAGGTTGTGGATGTACTGTTGCTACTAGGCATAATACAGTGATGCTTTGTCTAAGGATAATTGTGTTACTTACATTATCCACTTTAGTTAATAATAATTTGTTGCTTGCAACTTAATACCTAATGGGGTGCGGACGCTAACCGGAAGGTGGATTATTAGTCATGGAACGGTCTATGAATCTTGTTGTAATGCCCAAATGAATCTCATACTAGATACCATGACAAGTATATGCATAATTATGCAGTTCTTTATTTTGTCAATTGCCCAGCTGTAATTTGTTTACCCGCATGTATGCTATTATTTATTATGGAGAGACACCACTAGTGAACTGTGGACCCCGGTCCATTCTTTTACATTGATAATACAACCTACTGCAAACACCGTTTATTTTCATTCTCTGCAAACAAATATCATTTTCCACACTATACGTCTAATCCTTTGTTTACAGCAAGGCAGTGAGATTGACAACCTAACTGTTAAGTTGGGGTAAACTATCTTGGTTGTGTTGTGTGCAGGTTACAAGCCAACTACACGCACGAAACTTGAGACCATCAAGATTTTCTAGCGCCGTTGACACCTTCAGAAGTGTTTTCATCTCGTACTATTTCGATAACCTTGGTTTCACACTAAGGGGAAACTTGCTGATGTATCATCGCACCTTCCTATTGAAGTTTCCCAACTGTTGAGAAGAAGAACACCTCCCTCATCAACTCAGCACCATCAATGAGTATGCGCACTCTGATGCAAACACAAGATCCATGACGAGGCGCTGTCGACGGGCTTTAATGCCCTTATTAAAGGGGTGGCTCAAAGCTCCGCTTCGGGGATGAAAATTTATAGATCAATCTATTGTTTGACTTGCCACCATCAGTGCTTGTGGGCGATCCATTGTTGAAGGCTTAGCGTAAGAAGTTGTGTACTTTTGGTTATTTTAATATTTGTAGGTTTTACCGTAGAATTAGTGGTTACCTTGTGAAGTTATTGTCGCGAGGGTTTCATCCCTAAGTTTTCTTATTAACAAGTGAAATAAAATGGCTATATGCATTGATGAAGACGTCGGACTTCCCGGAAAAGAGTAACTACTATAGTAAGATGCATCTATCGTTAACTTTCAAATTAAAATTTGATCCATAATTTGAGTAAAAAAGAATATGCATATTTGATTGTGAACAACACCAATTATCCACGGTTGACATTGTATAATACATAGTTCCATAATAAATATTAATTTGAGTACCGTTTATATAATCAAATTTGTATAAATATTTGCTTCTGAGTCCGTGGGCCAAGCTTAGAAATGAAATGTTATGCTCTGGTCGGGAAGTACTGATTCCGTCCCAATTTACAAGACATCTTGTTAAGCAAAATAACCTATCAAAACGCTTTATATTTGTTTTTGACCAGGAACGTTTTATATTTTGAGACAGAGGCAGTATATGTTTTGTAGTCCTACTATCAACATAGTCGAGATTCAGAAAAATTTAAGCTTAGAAAAGAAAACACTGAAATTTTTCACGAGTTTGTCGCTTGCTCAGTCCCCCGGCCGGCAGCTCCAAATCCCCTCATCCGCGACCACCACTCTCTGCCAGGCGCCGACCCATCTTGCATTTGAGCGGCGCCGCTCATATTCTCACCAGCGCCGCACCTTGCAGCTCCAACGCTTTCGATCTTGCCCGCCGCCGTCCATCCCTCGACCTCTCCCGCTTCCGCCCAGTCCTTGCCGTACCCGTCAGTCTTGCAAGCAACGCCGCTTTGCCGTCGCCGTCGCGTTCCTTCTCCTCCTAGTCCACCTTCCGCCGCTCGGTTCTGCTACGTCCTGAGCGCTCCAAGCCCGCTCGCCAGACCATGCCGCTACGGCGTGGCGCGCCTCTCTGCGCACCGCGGCCGCTAACAGGTGGCCTCTGCGCTGGAGGCGGCCGCCACGGCTCCGTGCCAGCGCGGTCGGATCTCGTTCGCCGGACATGCTTCTTGCGGGCAGCCGATAAGAGCGGAGGAGCAATCAGGTTAGCTCTCCATAACGCCTATTGATTCTTGCAAGTTGCAAGCCTAAGCCCACAGTAAATTCCTGCTGCTTGAACAATATGTGATTGGTGGCATACTTGCCGTCAGCCTAAATCCAGCTGGAATTTGGAGATTTGAGTTGTTGTTGACTGCCACATCGACTATGTGCTTAGTTTCTATAGTAGTGGCGGAGGATTCAGGATGGTCTTCACTGTCATATGCCAAATGTCTAGCAATGGATGCATCACTGTTTGAACAAGGAAGATCGAGATTCCTCAAAAGAAAAAGAAAAAAGATTCGTCAAAAAACAAGGAAGATAGAACAAACATGGCAAATGAAACATTAGAAGGAACGTGGCATTGCCATCCTAAGTTGAAAGAAAAAGATGACCCCTTCTTCCTATATACTACCAAGGATTAGTACTCTTCTTTTATAGGCGAAATTCTATTATATTTTAGTTTTATATAATTCCTTAATTGGATGAGACCAAAAAGAAGAAATGACAGGAGGGTTCTCTATAGATAGAGAAATAAGGAAGAAAACGATGTGGAAAAGAAGACAGGAATTGTGTACTTTTTTTTGAAACGAGGCAAAAGCTTTGCCTTTTATAAGAAAAAAGTTACAACTCAACCACATCGGCCCGAAGGCCGTGCCCCACACCGGTCGACGACCGAGTTGCCCAAGCAACCAAGGTCGACACCAAAACCCCTCGACGCAGCAAGGTGGAGGTGAAGATCTGGAGCCGCTGCTCTGACATCCACGCCGGCCCCAAAGCCGCACCCCCACACGGGTCGACGACGAAGACGCCCTAGCAATCCAAGCCGACACCGCACGACCTCAACGCAACACGGCGGAGGTAACCTCGGCGCATCACAGCGGAGGCGAAACATCCGGAGCTGCCGCTCCGACATCCACGGCAGCCCCAGGGCCGCGTCCCGCACGAGCCGACGACCAAGGCGCCCAAACGACCCAAGTCGACGCTCCACCACCTCGACGCAGAGGTGAAGCCCGGAGCCGCCGCTCCGGCATCCACGCCGGCCCCAAGGCCGCGCACCCCCAAGCCGAAGACAAAGATTCGCCGTCGCGAGCCACCAGCTCCCACCTGTCCCTGTGGCCGGTGGAACATCCAGGACGAGGCCTCAAGAGGCAAGCGACGCAAGAGCGCCGCCCTCGCCAGATCCCGCGTGGAATTGGGGGTTTCCCCCGGAGAACCCGGTGTGGTGAAGCGAGAGCACCACCTCGACGACGCCTTCAAGAAGGACACGACGCCCGAGGGCGTCGCCGTCGTCGGCCCCGGCCGACAGCCAAGGCAGGGCTTTCGCACGGTGGTGTGTCGCAAACCGCCTCACGAGGACCAGCCAGAGGGAATGGTGTTGTACAAAAATTTGGAAAAACGAGGATCTAGGTTTGCTCTCTGACCTACAACTCTCCACTATCATATACCGAATGTGCCAACAGCTTTCATGAAACGTATGACAAAGGATGTGTCATTATTTAAATATGGAAGATACAACAAGCATGTCGAATGGAGCATGCCAATGAAGCTGATAATACCCTATTGGGGAAGAAATTATTGTTTCCATTACTGTCATAACTCGGTCACGATCGGATAAGAGCGGAGGAGTAATCAGGTGAGGCCCCAACGCCCCATGCTCTGCTAAACTGCTACAGCTGCTTCTTCTTTAACCTAGCTAAGTGGTGCCGCGTGATACTGTTGTTGTTGCTTTCCTTGGTGCTGCTGCGGGTTATTGCTGCTCGTTTCTCTGCTAAGTGCTAATTTGTTAATAGATGGCTGCTGTTGATTGCGCCTTTTGCGCTTGTCTGATTGCTAGTTTGCAGCTAATATTGATTCGTTGTAGGATATCCAAATTGGCATGGTGGTTAGCCAAATTGGCAAATTATAGTTGGTATTTATATTTTACTAAGCAACTAGTACACATGGCAACAATCTGCTGCGTAACGAGCTTGAAAATGTCGATTTTTTGGTCTTCCTATGTTCTGAAAACTGCTCCCTGCTGCTCCATCCAATGCTACCAGATGACTTCTCTGTCCTATCTGGTACGACATGCCTAGACGCACCTAGGCACCGCCTAAGCAAGCTAGGCGCTAGGCAGTGGTACTAACGCGTAGCGCCTTTTTAACCTTCAATATATCTTGCACACTCATACTCTACAAACTGACCGTGATTCAAATAAAATTTCAAATACCTTCTTCCTCTAAATGGCGGCATTGATTTCTGAGAATCAGGATTGTTTATGTCAGTGGGATTATTGAATTGTGATGGTGCTTAAATAGATGATTGTCCTGTTAGACACGGTCATGAATAAACTTTTTAGCGATCTAAAAAAGGTAAAGATCTGCATCTATGATGCCATAAGGTTTATTCTTGTCTTTTATCTGTACTTTGTAGTTTATGTTTCAAGGTTTGAAATCAGTTAGCAAAAAAAGGTATACTACTAAACTTAAAATCGATTCATTACTCCTTGAGAGTCATAAACTTTATATTTGAACATGATCAAGAGACCTGTCCACTTAGATTTAGGACCATAGGTGATGACAGAATCTGTTCATCCTGCATAACTAGATATTGGTACCTTCAGATGTTAATTTTAGTTCCTTTATTTTCTTATTTTCTTTATTATAAGGCATTAACTATCTGCCTGAAATGCTCAAGAATGTAGATTCAACTCATTATGGAGTTCAGCCAGATTAGTGTCTGGTAATAACTTGCTCATGTTTTAGAGCTACAAAATCTTGCCGGATGATATAAGATTGACGCTTAAATAAAATATTAGGGTAGATGTGTGAATGAGGTGAATAGTTTAGTATGAAAACGAAAAATATAATAATGACCCAACTAATGATGGGGGGATAAAAGGTTCATCATAGTACAACCCACAGAGTTTGGAAAATGCATGCTTGTGGTATTTACTTTTCTTGGTCACATGGGAGCAAAATGTAGCGCTCTCGTTCCTTTTTCATCTGGAAACAAATAGCTGTTATGCCGTCGGTAGATTTCACATACAAACATAGGATGTTGATTGGTAGCTAGGCATATATTTTGGAATGTGTTATTGTGGCCCATAATGAATTGAACATGATTAGGAGACCTGTCTACTTAGATTTAAGATTGCATTTGATGACAAAACTTGTTCATCCATCATAACTGAATAATAAATAGATTTAGATGCTAATTTATGTTTCTAGAATTGCTTATGTTTATTATGGGACATGAACTATCTCCATGAAATGTTAAAAAATGTAGATTCGACTCATTTATGAAGTTTAGTCAGATTAGTGTCTTGTAATGAGTTTCTCATATTTATAGTTATGAAATCTTGTCAGATGATATGAGCATGATGCTTGAAAATTGTTAGGGTGGATGTGACAGAGCTGAGTTTAGTATGATAAAAAAGGAATATAATATGCCTCAACCAAATAATCGAGGTGATAAAAGGTTCCTTATAGCACAACCCACATAGTTTGGAAAAAATCATTATTGCAGCCCTTTTTTCTTGGTCACATGGATGCAAAATTTTGGCTACCCATTCCTTTTTCATCTGGGAAACAATATCTGTTATGATGTCGCTGGATTGCACATACAAACATAGGAGGTTGTTTGGTAGATATAAATTTTGGAATATGTAATGCACTGCGAGTGATAGACACTCTGTTCTTTGGCGATTTTATTTATAGTTTGTTTATTTTGTGCTGTGTAATTAAACCATTTTATATCATGAAAAAGAAAACAATGGAAATACCAATTTATGTGTATGGAAGCATATGGCAAATGACTGCAGAGTTAGATACAGACAAGAATTGAGTATGTGTATATTCAAGTCTTTGAGATTTTGAGTACCCTGCAGTGAAGCTTAGGAACAATGGTTTGATATATCTACTTTGTGTGTAGTTACCGGATGAAAAACTCAAGATGGAGACCTGTGCTTGCCTTGGAGACAGGTGGATCACCTAACAGTGATGGCGAAGACTTTGAAGAGGATGGTGGTTTTCTTGGCAGGACAAGGCTTGGCAGACTCGTCCAAGCTGCTGGAAGGCAACTACTTGAAAAGCTGAATTCTGCTAGAAGCAACTCTCCCACAAAGATATTCCTTGTGCTCCTTGGATTCTACACTGCCAATGCTTTGGCAACAATCCTAGGGCAAACTGGTGACTGGGATGTTCTTGTTGCTGGCGTTGTAGTGGCTGCCATTGAAGGAATTGGCATGCTTATGTACAGAAAACCAGTCACAAGGCCTCCTGGACGATTTCAGTCGTTGATTTCCATGGTAAACTTCTGGAAAGCTGGTGTATGTCTGGGCCTTTTCGTGGATGCCTTCAAGCTAGGAAGCTGAGTTACCTGGAACTTGTCATATTTACCCATCAGTAGTGCAATTGGTCCATTGAGCCCACTATGACGTGAAGATTTAACAGCACAAATGGTTGTCTGCTCATGGCTCAAGTTTTGGTCTTACAGTTGGCTCAACTGTAAGAAGTCATAGCCGTAGATAACGGTGATTGATTTCTTCTCGGTTCATCGAGATGTTGTGGAACGAGTGTTTTTCTCTTGGCGGGGGACCGGTAACATATCGATGTGCTGTGAGCACCATCCGCCTCGAAAATGTACATATGCTGTTGTGGTTCTCTGAGAATCTGATGCTGTAATAGAACTCCGAGTCTGATATTCATTTTTTGTGCCATAGTGAAATAAAAAAATGAAGGCTGCATAGTAAGCTGTTTTTTTTAACATAAACTGATTCTTTCTTCAGAACTGCAATTTTATTTGCATTTTCTGCTCACCATCCCCGCCCAAAAGAGTAAGTTGGTTTGCCAGCAATTTATCATTCTGAGTATTTAGACAGTTCTTTATTTATTTTTCTGCCGATATCTCTTGTAAGAAAGATGGCAATATGAGGTCAGGTGATAATGCTCGACTGCCTCGATGCCTCTTTGAAATTGGCCAAAACTTGACTAATACCCCACTAGGAGAACTGAAGTTAAGATTTGCAAAAGGAGAAGGAAAATTGCATCAGCCTTTAAGTAAAGTGAAAGATGTTTTCAAAAAAAAAAAAAGTAAAGTGAAAGATGTACTCCATCGGTTTGTAGGTAGGTTAGGTAGGATTTTAGATGTTGATAGTCTCTCATATGCATATATGACCATTAATCTATTGTAGGCACATGTTAAATATTACCTCCTCCGTTCATGTCTAAGTTTCAGAATATAAGGTGTATTATGATTTATGGACAATTCTATTTATCAAAAAATGAGGCACAATCTGAAACGGTTGACGGATTGTTTTCAATTTTTGGCTATTAGGTACTCTTATTTAAAAAAAAAACCAGAAGAATCAGTCCATCGCATGCAGAATACTTATGTATTAATGTTCGTTCCAAAACTTTAAACACGTTATATCACAAAATAGAGGGAGTATAGAAACATTCTTATAAAAATCTCATGCTACTATTTTTTACTTTATCAATAAAAGTACTGTTTAAACTGTGAGTGATTTTTTTTTAGGTATAAGGTGGCCGTATCCACCGCCCGAATACATAGAAAGAGTTGACCCAGTTTATAAGGAAAACCGGGTCCAAAAACCATACAATCTGTACAAACGAATGACACAAACGAAGCGACCCGCCGTCCACACGACCCAAGTCGACAAACGCCACAACACACACCACCTGCTCCGGGGCCGCCGCCCCGGCGCAACAACCAGATCAACCTCCGCATCGCCCGAAAGTGATCCAGTCATGGTCGACGAACGCTCTGCCCACGCAGTCTTCATCCAGGTTGCCACCAAAACCACCTGTGTCGGGGCCGCCGCCCCGGTGTAGCAACCAGATCGACCTTCGCATTGCCCGAAGACGATCCAGTCGGGTCGACGAACTTCCTGCCCGCGCAGTCTTCATCCAAGTCGCCACCCAAACACACGCAAATAGCAGCTCTGCCTCATAGAACCGGCATAGCATGGGAGTCCGAGGCCGCCGCCTCGGCGTACCACCACCATCCAGGGCCGCCGCCCCGGCATCCACCTCCCTGACCACATCGCCAACCTACCCAGCCGCCGCTGACCTGCTGCACCGAGAGAGCCGGTGACTCCAAGACGACGCCTCCAACAAGGTAGTGACGCGTCCATCACCGTCGCCCGCCCCCGATGGAGCTTAGGCTTTCACCCGGAGACCATCAGACCACTCTCGTCGGGCCGGTTGTCGAAACTCCACGACGATACCAACAAGAAGGGAAACGACGCCCAAAGGCGCCGCCATCGTCGGCACCAACCGGAGACGGTGCATGCTTTCACCCGGAGTTCGAACAGCCCACGAAGCCCAAGAAGCCGCAGGGAGGGAGACCGCATCCGTGGCCGCTCACCGAGCTCCAGAAAAGAAGCACAGATTTGTATTGCATAAAAGATCCGAAGAGAGAAGATTTGTTTTCCCGTACCCCAGAAAAGAAGCACAGATACTGTTCTGTCATCTCACACAAAGGAAGAAAATCCGAAGATGTCAGCAGAGCTTCTCGACGACGGGGAAAACAACCACCTGTCAGCAAACCCTCCTCAAGCTCCTCCCTTCTAATCTATCCCATCCGTTTCTCTCCAACCTCTCACTCTCCATTCCATGTAAACCAGCAGGCGGATGATGAGACCCCCTACCACGCCGCTCCCGCGCTGCTGCTCGCCTCCTTCCGCCACGGCTCCACACCTCCTCTTCTACTCCTCCGCCGCGTGCCGCCTCCCTCCCTCCGTCGCCCGCTCCGTCTCCGTGTCCACCACCGTCGTCGAGGCCGCCGCCGCCGACTCGAGCTCCGCCACGCCGCGCCGCCGCCTCATCCTACTCCGGCACGGCGACAGCGCGGTTGGGGAACGCTTCACCAGAGGTATATCCTGGTAGGCGTAGCTTCTCTGGCGAATCTCTCGTCCCAAGAGTTCGTTCTCTGTGTGCTGGACCTCCCAATGGTTGTCAGTTAACTTGGCATTGTATAACAGCATTGGTGATTTGAGTGTAGTAGAAGTTAACGGGTGGAATGCTAACGTACGTGTATAGGGTCTATCTGTTCTATACGTCCGGTAATCGAGAGGATTGATGTGCAGTCTTTCAGTTAAAGATGCAGTTCTTGTAGAATGCTCAGAGTTTTCAAACTATTGATGACATAGGGTCAAGATTAAAATTCATATTATTTAAAAATAAGTGGATTCCTAGTTTTGCTAGATCCCGAGCAAGAAATGAAGAATCGCTAGAATTTCTGGGTGTGGTTTTATTTGCTAAGTATTTGCTGACGTTTCATTTCAATCAGTGGTTTAATTTTAGTTCCTCTCGTTAGTTTTGGCACGATACTGCGGTACACCAGTTTAGCTGTAGTACTTCAAGAAACCTACATATATTTATTCTTTGTGCTTGCTTGTTATCTGCATTTCTTTCTTGAAAACGGCAGCTGATATGTGGCCCTTACTATCAGATCATGACAGACCACTGAGCAAATCTGGAAGAGCTGATGCCATAAGCGTGTCTGATAAATTTCATCAAATGGGATGGATACCCGAGCTTATCCTATGCAGGTACAGCCTCATCTTGTAGAAGAATATGCATACATTGAACGATACAAGTAGGATGTGTCATGCATAAAGCTTTAAGGTGCAATTTGGTTGCGCTCGTATTTATTACTAATTATATGGAGATGTCTCCCAGTTTTAGAAAAAATATAACTGAGGACCCTTAGAATGTGTTTTGTGCATTCAACAGTTCATTCCATTGGAATAGGAAATTTCACGTGCTGCTTAGCTATTGGAGACCGACTGGGGCTTTCATTGGACATACCGAATTATTTAAGCTATATGCCTATTAAATTTGGCTAAAATCGCCTACTGTGATATACTTGTGTCGAACATGTATTCATATTTTTCTAAACCGTTTGTCAACACAGTGATGCGACTCGTACAAAGGAAACTCTTCAGATCATGCAACAACATGTTGAAGGATTGTCTCAAGCACTGGTGCATTTTATCCCAAGTTTCTATTCAATTGCTGCAATGGATGGTCAAACTGCCGAGCACTTGCAAAAGGCAATTTGTGAATATTCAACCGATGAGATACTAACAGTGATGTGAGTGTGCTTTTTTTTCTTTCAATATGCTATTCTACATTTGATTAAATTACAGTCGTTTCCGTGTTAGCTGTGTTTGATATCTCTCATTGTTAGGCGGTTAGGCCTATTTGACACGTTTATAGAATAAAAATTCAGGTGCATGGGTCATAATAAAGGATGGGAAGAAGCAGCCTCTATGTTTTCGGGCGATTCAGTTGTGCTCAAGACATGCAATGCTGCATTGCTAGAAGCTGCTGGGAAATCATGGGTTGAGGTTAGTATTATGGTGATGAGTGAACATAAATTATGCTTTCCTTTTTAAGTTTTTAACCCCTTGTACGTACCATCGCTGTGTTTGCCAGCAATGCAAATCTGAAAACAGATTGTGCAAATGGTTATTTAACTCTAATTAATTAGATACCTTTGCACTAATGTAGAACTATAAATGATGCTATCAGTTTTCACTAGTATTTTTGTTAGGTGGATCCTTTAACCGTGTAGTACTTGCAATCGTGAGGCATGTGAAAAACACACACTTAAGGCAATTTTGAAAGCAAGGTAAAACTAACATTTACAACTCTGCAAAATAAGAAAACTTTTAGCAGTACAAATAATAGCTGGAAATACTTGTTTTTTCATCAAAAGTTTGTACGCTCATGTTCTCTTGCAAATCAAGTCCCCCCATACTAAACGAAAGGGCAATTACTATTTAACAAGACGCTCAAACATTGTCATTTATTTGGCATATTATAGACATGATTACCTGTTCTACGTTAACTGGTTTCATGATGAAATGTAAATCTTATTGAGCTAATAATTTACTGAATTTTTATCGCCATGATATGCAGGCTTTTTCGCAGGCTGGCCTTGGGGGATGGAAGCTTCATGGCATTGTAAAGCCATGAGCCATAAATCATTGTAGCTAGAGCTTGATGCAATTTTTGTAGCATTTTTTGTTCTCATTTTGCCTCCCGTAGCTACGATCAAATGTTATCTAGAAACTAAGTTTGCTCAGCTGTTAGATTTTCGAGTTCTTGTAAAGTTTGTGTAGTGTTCTTCTTTACATAGATACATGTAAATGGAATCTCCCGTTCCCTTCCTTTTTGCTGCTTATCAAGATACCATGTGCAGTCCAAGTGGGATAACACAAATTTAATTGTAAATCCTGGTTCCTACTTCCTACCAACACCTCTTAGCAACCGGCAGGTTTTAAGTAGCATATGACTAATCAGTGAGCCGTTAGGTGGAACATAAACAAATTGTCAGCATTTTTGTATCGATTTAACTAAAGCTATGTACTCTAAGAGCACTTCTAATGGTACACTGCTACTCCTCTCTTGGATCAGTTTTAGCATATTGGTGTCAAGAACTCATTTGATTTGGATCGAAAACGATCTCTTACTGCAGTTAACACTAGAATGTCAGATTCTCAAACGCTGTTTAGAAATCTCAGAGTCTGAGATTGCAGAATTGACATATCAAATAGTTTATTGTAAATGACTTGCGGTGTTTGCATTTCTTAATCCCACAAATTAGGAAGGGACCAAATATGGCTGAAAGTTTTTTGATGAATCATTGATGTTTTTTTTCTTCAGAACACAGCACAACGTGGAGACTCACGTACACGTCGCATACACCCACCCATATGAACGCATGCACACATTATATTATGTGCACCTCAGAGAGAGTGAGCCGGTGGATTAGGTCCTAAGATTAACGAAGTCATCGGCGTCTCGTTGTCTTCCCCTTGTCGAATATTCCACCTAAATGAAAACCACTAGTGTTAAATCTAAAGTTTAAACTGGGATAGGTTAGGGATACAATCTCCATAACCATAATACCACACTCCTAAGATTAACGAAGTCACCACAAATGTATCGCTGTCTTTCCATTGTCGAATGTTCCACCTAAATGAAAACCACCGGTGTTAAATCTGGAGTTAAATTCGGATAGGCTGATACTCTTTGCTTATGTTCCATCCGTTTCATAATATAAACTTTTTTAGTTATCTAGTCTAACTTGCTAAAAAGTTTAAATTTTAAAACATAGTACCATTTAAGACAAAAGATACGCCGAAATGTATGGGCTCAACGCGCTTGCTCCGCCTGATGACATGGTACAGCTCCAATGACCGTCGTCCCTACATGCGCCGGCAGGACCAGGAGGCAGGGCCCGGGTTCTTGGCAATCCAGTGCATGCATCAATGGTTGAAGACATGCACATGCTGCATATACTCCTTTGTCCCGATGGAGGATGTATGTACTGTATTGCTTGGGGTCCCACGTCTTTGCATTATACTAGCTGCTATAATCTGCATGAGTAGTAGTGTGTTGTACTTTCTCTACAAATGTAATTACATAACTATTAATAAAAACATGTTGAATATATGCATGTGTGTAATATCTTTGTCGTTTCCCAGACCAATGAGATCAGTTGTTCACTAATCACTTGTAGTGATACATATGCAGAAAACTCGTTCATGCACCCAAGCATCAGTGAGCTCATCTTTTTAAATTTTCGAAAATCATATTTCTAGGTCTCTAGATACATGTACATATTTACTACATATGAGAACTTTTCTTTTAAAGATTACATTATATTTGGGGCTAGACAAAAAAGGACAAGTTTTGGGACAAAAGTTTGTTACTTTTTGGTTGTCCAAAATAAAATGCCGTCTTACCGAAACTTTGCACAAATATACGTATCGTGGATGTGTAACATTGTAACATTTTGAAACTTCAAGTTACAGTCTTCGTTTTTTTTTCAAACGAGCTCCAGTGAGCTCGAGTGCCATAAATCTGATCCCTAACTTTCCTCGATTGATCATCATCTGTAAGATTCTTATGTTCTATTCCCTCGCTGCAAAATGCAAGTCACCTATTTTGATCAACTGTTGAACTCAATTTTCACACAAAAACTATATCATAAGGTTAGCATTCAACAACTTTTGTACGACATATTTAACTTCTTTAGTTGTTTATCAAATTTTAATTTTGAGACATGTGGGTGTTATGAATTTTGTGAAAAAAGAGTATTGTGTGCATGTTGTGCACATTGATGGAAACCTAGAATGGGACATAGACATGCAATATTTGTACTTGAAACGCAGTGGGTTTTCAAGAACAGATTTTGACCAAGAATTACTCGGCCGCTGTGTGTTTTATATGATATGAAATCATAAGTTATTATTAACAACTTTGTAAGGGCATATAATGATATCATATCATATAAATCAAATATTAACAAAGTAATACCCGGTCAAATACTTGTTTTAATGGAATCAAATTTGTCTTAAAACATAAATTATATGGAGTACTTAGCTGGTTAGCCATGTCAAATGCTCGATAAGACACTATTTTTTGCATGCACTTCACGCCTTCGAACTAGGATAGATATATGGATTATCTCTTAGTATCATCTTTTGTAACTAATGTTTGCATGTTACTTAAGTTATGGCCTTATGGGGGTAAAATTCACTAAATAAATTATGACTGAAGGAATAAATATTGAATAATAATTTTTTAATTTTAGGGTTCTCTGAAAACGGAAGTTACTTCCTCCGTTCCTGAAAATAAGTCATATGCTTTTTCTGAAAAGTCAAACAATATAAAATTTGACCAGGTTTTTAGAAAAAACAGTGAATAATAATAGTATAATATGGACATAATATGATAATATATTTCATGATTATTTAATTGTATTAATTTGGTATTGCAGATGTTAAACGTTTTTTTGGTAAAAACTTGGTCAAACATTACATTGTTTGACTTCTCAAAAAGAATACTTCCTGATGGTACTCTCTAGTAGACCTGGGCATGGGCAGCCCGGCCCGGCCCGAAAATACCGGGCTTGGGCCCGACAGGACTGACCATCGGGCCGGGCTCAGGCCTGATTTTCGGGCCCGACGGTCGGGCCGGGCTCGGGCCTTCCAAGAACAGGAAAACAGGAAGGAACGGGCCGGGCGGGCTTTATCAGGCTTTTTCGGGCTCGAGCCTCAATTTGCAGCCCGACAGTCGGGCCGGGCCGGGCTCGGGCCTAAAAATTTATGCGTCGGGCTTTTTTAGGCCCGGCCTGAGCCAGGCCCGGCCCGGCCCGAGAAATGGCCAGGTATACTCTATTTTATCTAAATTTTTAGAACATCACTGTCACTGTGGTGCATGCTATTTGTTATGGTAAAAATATGTGTATAGCAAAAGGCAGCAACTGATCGACCCAGGTTTAATGCTTATCGTCATGACGTCATCTATTCTTGATCCTTATCCTTGTGTGACATCATCCGTAGGGCTGCTGCTTTGCCCGAGCCCCTGGTTTGGCGCCAGTTGCATGGCTCAATCGCAACTTGTCTAATAGCCAGGTGCCCTGCTCCGACGAGCCCGGCCACTTGGCGGTCCAAGATTCTCCCGCTTGGGCGTGCAAGGCGCCAGGAAATCCACTGAACGGGCTAGGTACAAAGAACCAACAAGCAAAGAGGAATGCTCCTGTCTCCTCCTAAATTTTACTTCTACACTCCCTGTTTATAAAGAATGGTGGCTAGATTATTATTCCCAGTAGATTAGAAATTTGGTGAGGCCGTAACCATACACGTGATGTCCTAGCTAGGCTGTTGTTTTGAACTATTGGGGATGCAAAATTTCATTTCTAATAAATATTCATACTACAGTCTTTTTCCATTCCATCATTTCTGTGGCTCCTATCTATTCTGGATCGGGCGATGTGGTGCTTCCCTACGTAGTTCCACTTCTTGGAATGTATTGCCTAGTATTCCCTTTACTTGTCAAATGGACATTTGTTGTTTGAAGACTAAGTACACTGGATACATTGTAGTACCCCTAGATCTCCTCGTGATGCAGTTGTATGGTGTGGTGAGTACTTTTCTGTCGAAATCGGAGCTTCCCTTCGTCGCGGTGTTCCCTAACTAGTAATTTGGTCGATACAGCCGTGGCATGGTTGTGATGGAGATTTTTGCAATGTTGGCTTGCTACAGTGAAGTCGGAGTCGTTGTCTTGGTGAGAAGTGAGGACGATTATGTTGTGCTCATATGGACATGTGTGACCCATATATAATTAATATGCGTACGAATTCAGGTATTCACGTGCCATTGTGGCCTGATGGTAGTTTTTGTCCCGTGTTCACAATTAATTGAACACAATTGTTCTTCTATATGTGAGTCACTAGAGTTCCTGCTTGGTTTTGCAAAATAATTTGTGGAGATCGAAAACCAACCATAAGTTGAGTGACTAGCATTAGTTGTATCTTCAGCCTAGCCGAGGACCTCATATCTAATAGTATCACATTGTCTCGCAAAGAAAAAATATTCTTCTAGTGGAGATGATGATGATCCATCCATAGTAGTCTACATGTGACACATTTTCGTTAATAATAGAGATCGGCGACCTCGGCCGACGTGTGGTGTGACGGTTTGCAGGTTTATACGTTGTACTTGATTTTTCTTTTTTAAAATAGAATCTTTGACAAGTAGCCACATCCAAATAAATACACAAATATGCTTAAAAAATAATACGCAAATATGTTTACGAGTAGAGTTGGTATCTTGAGTAGAAGCGTTATTGACGGAGTAGTGATCATTGAATTCCGGATGGGACGCACAGATAGTAGTCCATACGTCGTACTACTAACATGGGGTCTCGCTAACATATATAGTACCAACTTGTGCCACTTGAACATGAATTTTCGTTACTGCTGCTGTTGCTACCAGCGCTGGTTCAGTGGCTCCGGCCTTCTTTGAATCAGATCCCTGGACCCTGTCTCCCAGTTGCTACCTTGTGCCCTTGGTGTACTACCGTGCTCGATGCGCCTTATCCACTTGCTGCGTGTGTTGTTCCAGATATTTCTAGCCAAGTAAGAGAATCACCAACGGGCAGGGCCGGTCCTCAGAATTCGAGGGCCCGGGGCGGAACTAGAATTTAGGACACCTTATTACTAATAAGTAGATTATGTTTTTTGTTTGGAGAAAATAAGTAGATATATGTGTGTTAGCGAAACGGTGATCAAACGGGATGACTAAGATACAATTTTGAAAGGACAAAACTATGGACACTAAAGAATACATAATTTCACTATGATGGAGGAGTTTATAATTTGAACATACCCTAAAATTTATCTTTGCAATTCTAGATGCAAAGTCATTGATGATGGAGTTTTACAATTCTAGATATATACAAAGTCATTGATGATGGGATCAACATTAAGCTTGTCCAATAACCGGTTCTTCATCAACATTAGCTTATTACATATAAAATTGAATTAAATATATGTTCATGATTACTCACATTGTCATCATCCCTGTTGATATCAGAATTGTCTTTCATATGAATCTCATTTTCTAGATTAATATTGTCCCCCACATATCTATCCAGGCCCTAAATGCACGGTAACCTATCGAGGAAACTCGTACGCAATTTGCATTTATTTATTTTCATATGCCATATACGTACTAGGCCCTGTATATACCTAGGTATACTTGGGAGGGTCCCTCAAAATTTATGGGCCCGAGGCGGCCGCCCATCTCGACCCCCTAGGACCGGCCCTGCCAACGAGAGCAACTAAAATGGGGTTCCTGTTGCGGCATGTTGTCGGACGGACTCAATAAGGCCACCGTTTGGACGGTTTCATCCCACCAGCGATGTCGTCCCTCCACACTATAGCATCCTAACGGGACCGGGCCGTCGTAGAAGGTGAGGATCTCGTTGAGCTCATGCTCGAAATGTCGGAGCCGGCGTGCCCAGTTGTTGCCGCCGTACACCCGCCTGGCCCACTGCTGCGGCGACGGCCAGCTTCGACGTCTCCGACATCACCGGCGCGGGGAGCCCACCCCAGCGTTGGTGGACATGCACCACCCTTTCGGCAGGCGGGAACCCGGCGAGACAAGCAGTTGTACCAGTAGAAGTCACAGGCGCCGATGATGATGGTACGGCCGCCCTGGCCTACGAGCTACTGCCTCGTAGTTGTTTCCCATTGTGAACGACAACGAGGTTGGAGATGGGGATGCGATCGATGTGAGAGATGGCGATGCAAACGAGGTGGGGGCAGCGTGGAGCGGCGAGGGGGATTTATATGCGCGTCAAGGTGAGTGGTGTGCTCGCATCTGTGTCGTCTTAAATGCATCGCGAGAACGCAGTGACGTTGGCGTGTGGACTAGCTTGCGCGTATGCTCCTGCCAACGTTAATGCGACGAGTTGTGGCAGGTGCGCCGCTGACGTGGTTGTATGGCGGCCCAAGTACAAGGAGTGCGGCTTAAGAAAGAGGCAAACGTGCCGACCTAGAACTTACCATATCTGTAAACCGAGTCGTACTCAAACTCCTGAGACCTGGCCTCCTTTATAAGGGCCAGGAGGGGGACGAAACAGGACACACAACCTGATAGCCAAAAACCCTAGCGAGCCATCGACTCGCCAGGACGTCATTGCAGCCACCTTGTAACATCGAGATCAATAATCAGACAAGCAGGAAGTAGGGTATTACCCTCCGGGGGCCTGAATCTGGGTAAATTATTGCTTGTCAGCCGTCCGAAGTCACCAACGTCCATATCATCTTCTACCCGACTAAACTCAGGGTATCTTACCATGGGACTTGACATAATCACACCTCGTCAGCCGCCGTCGCATCGCCTCGCCTCCCGTCCCGTGTCGTCGTCAGAGAAACTGTCCCAACTAGTGCGCTCATTACTCTGGTGGAACAGTCTATTGTGTACAAGCTAATTAACACGGCGGGGCGTTGTGTATGTATGACGAGTGGACCAAGTCTGTTAGAGGGCATGTCCGGACACATTGTCCGGCATTCTGAAGAGGTCTCAAAATTAGAGGGGCTCTCGAGGGTGCCGGACAGAAATCTGCTCTGCCTGGACGGATGGGAGCTGTTGTGTGTGTTTTTTGTGTACGAACCCCAATGAACTTTGGGGGGTCATTTGGAGTGCCGTTATCCACCAAATATTTTTGTCGCTGGATTCTTGGAGATATATTAGACTAGATAGGCGCAGACAACATATGATCATGTGAAGAAGAAATAAAAAAGATAGCGAGGAGTGCTGCTTTGCTGATAGGTTACACACTAGTAAGCTGCACACACAGCTACAGGTCTACAGGCTACAGACCCTGTCATTAAGCTTGTTTCTAGCACACGGTATTGGTACGGTGGCAGGCGAAAATCCACTTTTGACTCATGGAGCTCGCTCCTCTCCGCTTTTTAAATTCAAAAAAATCTGAGAACCAAGGACAAGAAACATATGCTAGTTTTCTAACTATGTTCAAAACTTAGTGGTGAGATGTCATGTGTGTGTAGTGCTCTGTGCAAAAAGAACAAAAGCAGTGCTTAGTTTGCCATTTTTGTATATGTTTGTTGACACAAATGAGTACTGATTTTGTTGTTTTCAAGAGAGCAACACAAATATCACTTCACCACAAAACTTTTCACATACTTAGTACACTATCATATATATGTTGTGCATTTGTTTCAGATTTTTCGAAGTGTTTTCATATATTTTTTAATTTCGAAATCGGGTAGGAGCATGTGAGCTCAGAGTCAAAATGGTGCTCTCGTTCATTTTATGTGTAAGAAAATGCTTTCGTCAACCTCTGCTAAGTGCTTTTCGATTCGTCGGACTTTCAAGATGTGTAAATAGAAAAATGCAGCATTGCAATGTCCAGATCGTATATGATTTTGTTTGTTTGATTATGTCTCACAAGAGAAACAAAGAGTTTTTCCAAGAGATCCTACAGTGAATTTTTTCCTTGAATGTAATGCAACCGAATCCTTAGGTAAAAAAAAATCTTCATCTTACAAATCATGTAAACGAATACAAACATTTCAAGGATTTCAGTTATCTGAACTTTATGTGAAAAGGCTAAAATCAAAAGATGCCCTAATTAATCTGTTCACTGAATAGTAAAGTTAATGACGATGCTGCTACCACACGTCAACTTGGTCAACTAGGCGCCTCTCCAGCTTAAGATCTTCTCGAGCATTCTGAGACACCGCAAGTCCATTGCACTTCTATATAGAGAGCCGACCGACGTGATAAGCGAAGGACACACACGGTCACTCTTCCTTGGACAGATTCACCTGTAAACACAAGCAGAAGCTGCGAGGTCGAACAACAAAATATTCCTCACCACCAGAGAGCCAAGACCCCATATCTGATGTGCGGAGCGAAGGTCGTCCAGAATGACCGTGGCATGGGGCGCCGTCGTCCCGGCCAAGTCCTGTCGGCGGGGAAGAGAAAAATGCGCGGCAGCAGGTTCACGGATGAGGATACCGAAGACTGGGAGGCCGCCTTCCGGGAGTTCATGGCCGACGGGGAAGCCGACGACGACGACACTAAGCAGTTCTTGTCAGGTTGGCTTGCACTAGCTGCTGCCACTCAGCCAGTGGCGGAGCCAGGAATTGAGACGAGGGGAGGCGAACAATAAAATATGTGCCACCGGCGATTTTTTTTTACAACACATGTAATCCCCAATTGTATGAAGGAACAATGTAATTAACTCGAAGCCTAAAACTCACAAAATATAGGCAAAAGCAAGTGTATTCAACACAAAAAAGGTTCAAACATATTCAATTTGCATAACTCATCAAGTACAACTAACAAGATAGTGTCATACCATTAAGTTGTAGTTGTGCTACCAAGATGGAACTTCCGAGGTAGATGACCTCGACGATTCCCTAAGGCATGAAAACGTAGCATAATCTTCTTGTCATCAATTTTTTGAAATATTTCTTTCTCAGAATAGCAAATCATCAAATCACCGAACCAATCATCACCAATCTTGTTTCGAAGATCTGTCTTTACAATCTTCATGGAAGAGAAAAACCTCTCAACTGACGCCGTTGCAACCGGCAATGTCAAAGCAAGTGTGATCAGCCGGTAGACCAATGGAAAGATCAAATGGTATCTAGTTTGAACCAACTTGAGAGAAAGATCACCCAGAGTATCACATGATAAGAAATCAGGACTACTCTTCATCATATCAATATATATATTGAGTTGGTCAACCAAGACATAGCAATCATGTGAAGAGAAATCCACGGAGTAAATATTGGCAAGTTCAATTAGCTTCTCATGATCAAAGTTGCTAAACGAGTCTCTAGGATCAAGGCATGCAGTGCATATCAATAGGCGTGTAGATGTTTCAGAAAACCTATTATTCATCTCAACCATGTTTCTATCAAGCACCTCGTTAAAGATTTCTATTTTGTAATAATGGAGGCAAGTAACCATCTTGCGTGAGATCCTTGGATAACCCCTAGCTGGAATGTTGTCAGTCATGTTGGGCACTATAATATTTCTTCCATCACAAAACTTAGTAGCAGCCAACAAGAGAGTCTCCCATCCATGATCTCTCAGTAAAAGCATCATGGCCATGGTGTACACTAATTGTGGAAGGTTTGAAAAGGAAACAATAGAAACAATATGCTGCATCTTTCTCCACACTATATTCTAACCAATCGTATTTATCGTACCATGCTTCAAGAAATGATCGCCAATCTGCCCCAATTTTTGTTTTGCGAAACTGATGGCTACTCAAACGACTCCGGCCTCTTGATAAATATGCCCTCCTCATTTTATCTCTTATTTCAGTAGTTGCAAATTCTTCAATAGGTCTCCGAATTCCAGGATCACCAATAACATTTGCTAGATCAAACACTTCGGGAACACTAGCTTGTGGAGTTTCAGGTTCCTATAAATAATACAAATTAAAATTAAGTGTTCTGTTCTATTACATTGGACTTCAAAACTGATATAGAAACTGATATCAAAGGGGATAGATAACCTGTTGCTCATTGCCGGCCGTGGAGTCACGCGCCCGCTTGCGGTTTCTTGCCGTCGCCAAATCTTGTGCTATTGCAGCTGCTGCTTCCTCTTCATCTAGCTTTGCCTCCTCCTCCGCCACTATGGCAAGCCAGGCGTCTTCATCTTCGTCCATCGAGAGCGCGGCGCTAAGCTTGAGGTTGAGACTTGAGGAGGCCGAAGCTGGAGGTTGAGGAAGCGGACGGCGACCTAGGGGCTGGGGCGGGCGGCGGCCTGGGACGAGCGAGTGCGGCGGCCTAGGGGCTGGGGCGGGCGGCAACCTGGGACGAGCGAGGAGGCTTTCTTATTTGTTTTTTCTTTATGCTGCGATTCTTGGTCCTTTCTTATTTGTTTTTTCTTTGTCTTAACAGGGGAACAGCTTTGATTTGCTGCTTGTATGATTCCCTAGATCCGCTCAAATCGGATGAACCCGACGGAACAGCTTTCCCTTCAGGAGAACGACGTGTGTACCCTAGAATTTTCAGCAACTTGTTCCACTCTTGTGCTTCACTTTCGATCCTATCCTTTTTGGAGAATTCATAACGTGTGATGTGTGTCTGTAAAGTACTGTGTGCGGTTGAATCGGCCAAGATAGCTATGGATGCTTCCAGAGCATACGTTTTTTTGGCAGACAAGCGAGATTTTTCGTTGCTCGACAGGAATACAATCAGCTAACACTAGCTGTGAATTACAATCTGGTAGTTGGGGCAATTTGGGTGTGCCTTTGCCAAACAAAAAAAGGTCGCCAAAATGCAATTTTAAAGCTCTACTTTCTTTTTCCTGTCGACACAAAGTTATATGCATGGAAGATGGGTATTAGCGAGTGTAATTTATTTTGGTCTTCTTGAGAAATATCCTCTGGAAAATACTCCACATGGTTTGCTTCTGATGACTGTATTTTAAATTATGTTCCAATGAGCTCATTTCCTTATAATCTATTCATAAAAATCCCCTTCACCTAAACATATACCAAGACAAGGAAAAATACTAAAAACATAAGATTGTGCAATGCTCACATGATAATGAGTGGAAACTGATAATCATGCATAATTGACATAAAAATGACTAAATGGAACATGAGATGAGTAATTTCTTATCCACGGTCGCAGCCTGTTCGGCCAAATGCCAATGCCCACGCCGGAGGATGAAAGTTACTACGAGGAAGTGGAGGATGTTCTCCAGGACATGATCAGGGACAACAATGCATATGCGCATGACGACTACACGACCGGAGAAGATGATGTTCCACCGACCGACCCAGAGTTGATCAACATCGAAGAGGAGCTAGTTTTTTATGAAGAGCTCGACGTCCAAGCCTAGCTCATGAAGAGGAAAGTCGGCCAAAGGGGCGCTTCATTCACAAAAGAGGAGGACGTGCTCATTTGCGAGTCGTGGATCGAGGTTGGGACGGACCAAATCGTCGGGGGCCAAGCAAAAAGGGATTGACTATTGGGGATGGTTCTATAAGCGCTACAAAGGAGGCGGGTCCTTCCACCCTACCATGTCGCCAAATGTATGATCGGACCGAGTTGTCAATCGCAATGAGGTGACACTTCATTGCGACGGAGATGAGCAAGTTTTGTGGCTTCTACGAGCACGTCCAAGCCCGGCCACAAAGTGGCCTTAGAGTAAAGGAATTGGTAATTCATATCTTCCATTCTTTCCCATATTTTGCTAGGCTGGCCACATTACATGTGAGTGTTTATTCCTCTTCCCTTCCTCCCTATGTTTAGGCCTTTCAAGCATTAGAAACGTTCAAGGCTCAACATGGTGGGAATACCTTCACGTCGACCCATTGCTACAAGATTTTTAAGGACCAACAAAAATGGAAGGACCTCTACACGTCCAGAAAGAATGGTGGGGAGCCGATTGCCCCACCGAATGAGGACCCGACCGAGAAGGAGAAGAGACCCAGAGGGAAGAACAACTCCAAGGTCGAGTTGAAAATGGACGCAACAACGATGTCCTTGCAAAATACTTTGAACGGATTCCTATCCCAAAAGGACAAAACATGCGAGAACAAGGAGGAGAGGAAAGTGTGGAACGTCGAGAGTGGGAGGACGCGGCTAAAAATATTTTAAATTACAAATAAAGAGGATCGAGATCGAGAAAGAGAATGTTCGTACAAGATCCAATGAGGCCGAGGTAAGAGCGAAGGAGGCCTATGCTAGTGCCAAGGAGGCCTAGGCAAGATCCAAGGTCAGCGATGTCAAGGCTAAAGAACTCGACTTCGCCCTACACAAAGAGGAAGTCCGAATCATGGTCATGGATCTTTCCACATTCACTCCTAAGAAGAAGATCTACCGCCTCAAGAAGCAAAGGTACTATATGGAGCGAGAGTGATCACATCTCAGTCCTTTTATAATGTTTATGTCGGTGTGGTGAACTATGGCCGAGATTGCCGAAACAACAAGGCCAAGACTTTGACGGGTTATTGTTGATTATTTTGGGATGAATGTCGACATGACCTTATGCTTTAGTATTTTGGGATGTTTAACGCTCGCACGACGCAGCACTGCCACAACCACGCACGCATCCACGCCGTCGTCAAGATCGTTTCAAAGACGGCCACGCACGGCGGCGCTATCCAACCGTGTCAAAAGGGTGCGGCGGCGGCCGCAGCCCGCAGGGTACTGTCTATGGCGGCGCGGCGCGTTGTGCAGCGACGAGCAATGGGCGTGATGGACACAGGATGCTGCGGTGCGCAGGGGCGCGGCGGCGGCTGCCTGGTGCGGCAGCGAGCCAGAGACGCTTTGTTTGCCGCTAGCATCCAGTTGTCTACAGTCCATCCAGTCGGAAGTTTCACAGCCTGTCTCTGAAAGTGTGGCGCCAGCGGCGTCGGTGGAATACGTGGTTTTGTCCACTTTGGCCATTTAATTAAGCGGTTAGTTGTAATAGCCATATAGCAATATTTTCACGGGTGTCGTATGTGGGTGTGCTGGACGCCGCAGCCACTTACATCCCTAGCCTATCGGGTAACCCTATTCTACGCCTTAAGCTAAGGTTACAGAGTCAACGCACGGACGACTCTGCACCTCGCTTCTTCTCCGTTGATGCGATCACGCCGTGACATCTCCGCTGCTCCGCCACCACGGATCCCCCCGCCTCCTCCGTTAGCCAGGCCGCCTGCTACCGCCACCCGCGGTCGGCGGCGCGAGTGTTGCGTCGCCTCCCAGCTCTTCTGAACCGTCACCCACCGTTGGTCCGCCACCACCCCAAGCATACCACTAAGTACCCCTCCCCTTTCTCCGACGTCGACGAGCCTTCCCCGCACCCCAAACCATAAGTTCGCGTCGTTGATGTGCTCCCCACCGTCCCCCACCCCCCAAGTTAAGTCACGGCCTCACCTCCACCTGCGCCGCCGCGACAAGCCGTGTCGTCGCCGGTTACGGTGAGGTCCATCCCTTGCATGGTCGGCGCCGTTCTTGTCGACGACGAGGTCTTCGGCACCGGCTATCTTCTTCCTCCTAACCGTCTCCTGGGCCGGCTCATTTAACCACACGTTGAAGGATTGGGGATGGGTGAAAACGCGATATCCTTTGCGCGAAGCGTAGAATAGGGTTTGCACTACCTATCGGCAATCCCTAACTGACTCTGTAGCGCGGGTTAGCATAGAAACGTGTACCCCTCGCGCAAGCAGAATCTTGTTATTGGCCCGGCCTAGGTACCTGGATTCAACTGGTTTCTAATTTCCGATGTTTTTTCTATTATTCATTTTTTACTATTTTTTCCAGATCGTTTTCTTTTCCTTGTTGTGTATAGATTTTAAAAAATATTTTAATTTTGTTGAGAAACTTTTTATGGAAAAAATGTTAAGATTTTTATAAATGTTTGAATATCATAATTTAAAAAATGATATTTGGAAAATAAAAATGACCCTTTTTAAATGGTTCTTTTTTTAACAAAATGTTTCAAATTTTTAAAAATCATTATTTTCAAATGGTTTGGATTTCTTAATTTTGAAAAATGTTACGGTTCATATTTCTAAAAATTTATTATTTCAAATGGTTCATTTTCGAAAAATAGTTCATATTTGAAAATGATTTACAATTTGAAATGGTTCTGATTCAAAAAAATGTTTATTTTAAAAATTGGTTCGGATTTTGATTTTTTTTATGGTTCAAATTTGAAGAAAAAATAAAAATGGTACAGACAACAAAAATGTTCGTTTTTCAAATTTATGAAACACTTTATATTTTCGAAATACAAAAGGAAAAAAAACGAAGCTTGTAGACAATTTTACCTGGTCAGCTCTTCTGGCGTTTGCGCGCCAAGACCGCCAAGCGGCGCTTAGGGCGCCAAGACCTCCCTACGGCCCTACCTACTGCATGGATTCCCAGCGCTTCTCTTTCAGGCTAGCTTTCGTCCGGCCCACAAAATATGCAGGTATGATCTATTTCTTACTTGTCTTATTTTTTTGTTTTCCTGGATAATGTGTGATTTTTAATCTGAACCATATTAAGCCTGAACTAGCAAAATTGCCCGTGCGTTGCTACGGGCGAACAAATGACCCATCGTGTACACTTAAAAAGACTCATCTCACTCTATCATGAATTAATATTTCGTCTTACAGGATCATCAAGTTTAGATAAATAAAATCATGTATATACTCTACGGTAAGAATCCACTCTACATGTAATGTTACTGACTATACATGAACACACATGAACAGATCAACATTAGCATAAGACATCTTCAGATGTAATGTTACGGACTGTACATGAACATATCAACATTAGGGGGCACAAGGGACTCTCTTATATTTTTGTATGGTCGTGGCATACGGCTTACAGAATTTTACAAGCATTTCTGCACATTGTAAAATAGTATAAGACCGATCGGCAAAAGAAAAACTACCATAAGTAAACTTTGCACATATAAACTTATGCTTTCTCGAGATACCGATCTCCTAAATTAAGCTAAGTATACCGGCAGTCGCAAACACACATATCGATGTTGACCAATTGTTCATCCAATGACGTTGCATATCTTGAGAATCTCATCAGCTTCACTAAACAGTGGGACAAGAAAATGAAAATGAACAAAGATGATCACTAAGAGGGGAAAAAGGACATAAACTCAATCATCCAAAGTATGCAGCAAAAACAATATAATTTCGAGACTGCCAACCACAATAGCAACATATATGATAAACCATGGACGCTACTACAAATAGAACGTTCTACGTTTAACCAATTCTATAGAACGTTTTCAGCAAGATTTGTCTTATCCGGTCCACTTGAGCAATTCGTGCGCATGCAGGTTTCAAATTGTCAAACATGGTCCATGTCCGTGCAGTGTGCTCTCTTGCATGCATGCAGAAAACGACAAAACGCTTTAAATACAAAATTCAAAAATTCAAAACGTCTTATAGCTCAAACCGATGATCCGATTCAGTATCCGTTTTCACCGTTGGACTAGTCGCGACGAGATCTACGAAAGTAGATCCCATATTGATATGTTTCGATGAAAAGAAATTTGACTCAAAAGTTACCCACCAATTATAATATGAGTTATCCAGCATGTAGTATGTAATTTACCCATCAAATTAATCATTAGTTTTTGCTTTAAAACTATATCTCACTTTTAATTATTCTTTTTTATTGTTTCAAGTTGTGAATTTGACATCTACTCTACTCTCATTAGTGAGTTAATACTTCGGTAAATATATCATGTATGAGTAGGTAGATATACCACAAAATACCAGTGCAAGTTTACAATATTGGAGTGATAAAACTATGTTGATTTTAACTATTAGCCTAAGGTAGGATAACTACATCAATAGCATGGTGATAACTATATGTTGAGTATATGGGTAACTCTATCACTGTTGACTGTTGAGTTGGTGGGTAGTGGATTGGTAACTATTACCTACATTGTTGAATAATTTGTCGATTTTGAGTTGATAATTGTAACTAAAATAGATGTGTAACTCCATCAGTACTGGGTGGGTAACTATATCAATTTGGGTAACTTCAGCATTATTGAGTGGGTAAACATCGTATAGACAAGTGGGTAACTATACACCCAAAAACCTGTGCAGCTTCATAAGTATCATAGTGATAACAATGATGATAACTATGTTGATTTAATGGTGACAACTAGACCCTAAAACAAATGGTAACTCTATAAATATCGAAACTGTAATTATTATTTGGAGGATAAGACAACTAATTCATTTTTTGGTGGATAACTATTACTCATGGGTAACTCCATCGGTACTATGTGGATAACAATTATTGAGGGACTATGACAACTTCATTGATCTTGTGGTGGATAATTGTATCATGAACTCATCGATAACTCCACATATTTTGGATGGGTTGGTGGATAACTATCACCGAGAGAGTATGATAAATAAATTGTTTTCGTGGTGGTAACTATATCATGAGGCATTGGTAACCCATGCATGCATGGTCCTTAACTCTATCAGTACTGGATGGTTAATTAATTATCGAGAGAGTAGGGTAACTAAATCAATTTTATGGTGGATAACTTATCATGAATACATGGGTAATTCTATAATTACTGAGTGGGTAACTCCATCTGTATTTGGTGGGTAACTATTATCGAGAGAGTAGGGTAACTAATCTGTACACCGTGACTATATCGAGTTCGTGGTGGATAACTGTACCATGTGTTACATGGGTAAGTTAGTTTATCAGTACTTCATGGATAACTCTAATGTACTAGGTGGATAACTCTAATTAATTATCGAGAGAATAGGGTAACTAAAATGGAGGCATGGAGCATCGATAACAACACCTACAAAATGATAAGTCGGGCAAGCATCATAGCACACAACTTGTATATCGTTGCCTTCCAGTGGTGACCAAAACAGCGTCAGACTAGTGGCTAGCACCCTCGCCGCCTCGGTCAAAATTGCCTACTCCAGGTAGATGCTTCGCGAGGCTCGATGAGCTGCCGCTGCTAGGCTGGGTCAGGAGAAGCTACCGCCGCCAGTTTGAGCAGCAACTCCGGTCAGATGTGAGGAGGCGGCTGTGGAGGCCCCCGAGGACATGATCCGCATGTAGCTGGAGAGGGAGCGTGCGGAGAAGAGGCCGAGGCCACCGCCCCCGCTGCGAGGAGCCGCCTGCGCGTCGTTGTTCCGCATCAAGGCAGGCAGGCAGAAGCACTAGCCGTGCACGCCACCAAACTCTCCCCTCCTCGTCAGATGCGGAACCAAGGATTGGGGTGGAAGCTAAACCAAACCTAGACGGCAACGTGCGGCGGTTGCTTGGGTCGGGAGGGAGGGAGGCGCGATCGACGGAATCAGCAGCAGCGCGACGCCCCCGGGCTATTTCTCTTGGGACTCGGGGGAGACTCTTGCAAGAAACAGCCCAGCGACCGTATCCTCAGGCGAGCGCCATGGCCGTGCTCGGAGGTGTGGGGGGAGGAGGGAATCGGCGCGGGGGTGGGGGCGAGAGGCCTGGATGAGGCGGCGCAGCAGCGCGACGCCCCCGGGCTATTTCTCTTGGGACTCGGGGAAGACTCTTGCAAGAAACAGCCCAGCGACCGTATCCTCAGGCGAGCGCCATGGCCGTGCTCGGAGGTGTGGGGGGAGGAGGGAATCGGCGCGGGGGTGGGGGCGAGAGGCCTGGATGAGGCGGCGCGGGGAGGGTGGTGGTGGGGAGGCCGGCGGGCGTACTGGTGGTGGTGCTCGGGCGAGCAATTCGACATCAAGGAGCAGACCTCAAGGCCGCATCGGGAGAGGAAGGGCGCGTCACAGCAGGCCACACAGGTAGAGGAGGGGCGTGTCACCGTCGCCGTTGGCCTCCAGGGCCGGAGGAGCAGAGGCCGCGCCGGAAGAGGAGGGGCGCCGGAAGAGGAGGGGCGTGTCGCCGTTGGCGGCCGAAGCAAGGGGTGAGGAGCAATCTGGGAAATGAGTCGGGCGGAGGGGACGAATGACGTGGGGAGACGCGGGGCAAGTTTGATCGGTGACGTTGCTTCAACTGTTGATCGGACGGTGCAGAACTGGTTCTACGCATAAGACAAACCGGCGACCGTTCTAAACATAGATTTCCCGTAAACCATATTACCTCGTGTCAGGGAAAAGAGGATGGAGTGTCAACAGCTCAGCCATTATGGCACCCATTGCCCACATATCTACAAATTCATAAGGAAGAAAGTCATTTATTATTCAGCACTATGTTTAGGCAAGCACAAAACAAACAGTAGGTTCCTCACCAACTGCAGAATCATAATCAGATATGACTGGAGCAATACTTGAGGTGCTCGGTACCTGAGAGATTGAAACACATGGGGATCAAGAAAGATAGATGATTATTATTCTGTGTGTGTGGATGGTGCTACCGGAGCAGTGCAAACCAGCGTGTTGACACATATTCCGTGTATGGTGGTGCTGATGAAACCTCCCTTGCTAGACCAAAGTCTGGTAGCTTTAGGACATACTCCCTCCGTTTTTTAATATAAGATGTTTTAGCATTTGGTTAGATTCACATGTATCTCCATGTATGTAGACATGTTTTAGTGTGTATGTGCATTCATTTAATTGTGTATCTATCCAACCTACACACTATCTAAAACGTCTTATAATTATAAAGAGAGGTAGTATTTGCTAACAAATAGATTTTCTGCACATTATAGCAATGCTCCATTTGTGTCGTTGGTGGATGCAGCTGTCCGTATGTCGTTGAGTTGCGATACCATCCTGTGATAAGTTCAGTGAGTGCTCCCGTAGTGCACCAGTGGTAGAGCATTTGGTTTCACTGATTTACTTGTAATTTCAGTTTACAGTTCTAGTTGACTTGGCTATATCTTTCTAATAAATGCAGACTCGACAGTATATGCGTTGCCGCACTGGTCAGCTGCACCAAACCGAGGGCTATTTTTTTTTGAGGAAGGATCCGATTCATAAGAAAAGAGGCACAGCCACTTTACAACCAGGACCTCAAGGAAACACAAAATTACAAAGAAGCCCGGGAAAAGTGCACCAAGCACCCTAAGCCACCGTCGAAGATCACAACCGGACCCAGAGCTTTGCCCAAAGCTCCTAGGCGGCGGCGAAGACGCCGTACCACAGCTCGCCGGGAAGAAGACGCCACCCTTTGTCGATGAAGGCTGCAAGAACCATCCGCCGCTCCGCGCCGGAATCTGGACTCCATGAACGAGCACAGCCACAACGCCGTCTTCCCGCATCCACCCGACATCCAGCCGTCGCGCCAACGCCTAGGACCACCACCACCAGCCGCACCACAGCCTCTCCAGCCACCGCTTCCCGAGCCACCATGACCAGCCGAAGCAGAAGCAGCGAAGAAACCGACCACCAAAGCCACCTGCAACAAAAGCGAGACAACGCCCACCACCAGCTCCTCCCCTCGCCGCCACGGCCGGCCAGAGGAGCACAGAGGGAAGGACGCGCCCGACGCAGCACCTCCACGACCTCGCCAGCGACGCAGCCGGAGCGGGAAGAGGGGGAGGACAAACCCGAAACCAGCGCCACCGACACCGCCATCGGAGACGCCACCGGGAAACACACACCTAAACACTACCTAACTACACACAGGACGGAGCCGAGGCTCCCCCCCACCTCGCGGCGCCGAAACGGCGGCCGGAGGCGGAGGGGAGCAGCCGGCGAGGACGGGAGCGCGCGGTCGCCTTGACGGGGAGGCACAGCTAATTTGGTCCTTCAAACCGAGGGCTATTGATATGGAGAAGCACACAATCTGAATCTGTACATTGCCTGAACAGCTAGCAAGAGGAAGAGAACTTACGTATGAAGGAATCAATCGGGTTGTTCATCGCTTCTTTGGGCTGGTCGAGGATGTAAGCTGGAACCGTGGAATCAACTTAGTAGCGTCCCAGCTACTAAATTCAGGTGTTTTGCTAGTGTCTCGTCGTCGGCCATCCTCTCGACGAGCGCGTTCATGCTGCTCAGCTTGTCCTGCAGGAAGCGCCCCAGCAGCACGGTAAGCTTTGCGAGCAAGGAGTTCATCGCCCCCGTCGTGGTGCTCGCCATGATCCCGCCCCGCCAAGGCTACGACGCCTCATCGTCAGGGCGCGACCTGCTGAACGCGCTCTCGAGAAGAACGACATCGAGTCGGGATTTTCCAGCCTCAGGCGATCACGCGGCCGAAGGGCGGAGGTCATGGCGTAGGGAAGCGGGGACGCGGCGGTGCCCCACCCGAGATCCATCTCCGCGGAGCGCTGCGTCGGCGGTGGGGAGCGACCAGGGCTGTCGAAATTGGGGATTCTGCTTCTAGATCTTGCCGCCGCCCCTTCGTCTGAGCCCACCGCTGGAGTCCCCGCCGTCGATCCCCATCCGCCGGCCCCGTCGCCTCCAAATCGCGAGAGGGGTTGGAGACGAAGGTGCGCTGTGTGTTTTCCTATCAATCGGTACCGGTTAGTTTGAGGGTGAAAATGCAAAAGCGAAGGTATAAGGTGGACTGCGGGTTAATTCCACATAAACGGAGGGGCTAAAACACAAAATGACCACGACGTACGATGTCCTCCGGCCATATTATATACTGGTCCGTTCTGAATTAATTGACTCAGATTTAGTACAGATTACACTAAATCTGAGTCAATTAAATTAGAACGGAGGGAGTAGTAGAGATATGTTTTTAATGTGAACCATTTTTAAAATTAATATTTTCAAATCTGAACCATTTTCCAAAAATAAATTAAAAAACTTAAACATATTTTAAAAACAGAACCAATTTTTAGTTTTTCTAAACTAATTTAAAATTTTAGAATCTTTCTCAAATTTGAACCATTTTAATTCTGAATATTTTTTAAATCTGATCCATTTAAAAAAAAAAAATTCAAAGATGAATCATTTTTCAATAATTGGAAACATTTTAGAAAATTAGAAGCCTTATTTAAGTCAGAAACATTTTCAGAAAAACAGAGATATTTTCAAAAAAAATGAGCATTTTTTTTCAAAAATCGAAACCATTTTTTAAGAGAAAGAAAACGGAACTAAGAAATAGTAGTGAACCAAAATAATAGTGAACCCAAAATGCCGATGAACCGTAAATAAGACTGAACCAAAAAAAATGACGGTGAACATAAAATAATAGTGAACCGAAAAAGAAGTAAAGTTTGGGTACACCAAAAATTATTTGAACCAAAAATGCCGGTGAACCTTAAGGGACTAAAAATGACTCGACGGAACTTTGCGCCCGCTTAGGAACCGACGTCGCCTTCTGTCCACGAGGATGCAAACACAACTCAAACTTGAGCTGAAAATACACTCAAGTTGATGGCACAACTGTCATTTACCTGTTTGTGTTACAGCGTTGGTCCTTAATTTCTTCCTAGATTGTGATACGTCCAAAACGTATCTGCTTTCCCGAACACTTTTGCTATTGTTTTGCCTCTAATTTGTGTGTTTTGAATGCAACTAACACGGACTAACGCTGTTTTCAGCAGAATTGCCCTGGTGTCTCGTTTTTGTGCAGAAAATCAACTTTCAGGAAAAACACCAGAAATAATGCCAAAGTTCCTATTTTGCCCGAAGACCCACGGAGCCAGAAGACCAAACGGAGGGGGGAAAAGGGGCCACCTCACCAGGTGCTGGCGCGGCAGGCCCCTGGCCGCGCCAGCACATGAGGAGGGCGACTCCAACACCCCCTCGGGTCCCCCTCTCGGATATAAACCCCCTCTGACCTAAAAACGAGGGGGCGATCATCACTTTTTCCAGAAACACCTCTGTGCGCCGCCGCCACCTCGAAACTCAATTCGGGGACCAGAAGTCTCTGTTCCGTTACCCTGCCGGGACGGGGAATCGAAGGGGATCATCGCCATCGTCATCACCAACGCCTCTCCATCAACCATCATCGTTTCCCCCATCCATGTGTGAGTAATTCCCCGCTGTAGACTTGAGGGGATGGTAGGGATTGGATGAGATCGTTCATGTAATAGCTGTAATATCATTAGGGCATGGTGCCTAGTATCCGTTATCGGTGTTTTACGTCATTGTTGCAACTTGTTATGCTTAATGCTTGACACTAGGGCCCGAGTGCCATGATTTCAGATCTGAACATGTTATTGTATCATGAGGATAATCAATGTTTTAGATCATATCTATGAGTTGTATACACATATTATTGTCCGGAACCGAAGGCCCCTTAGTGACAATAATTGGGACAGCCGGAGGGGATGGCTGTGATGTGAGGATCACGTGTGTTCACAGAATGTTAATGCTTTGCTCCGGTACTTTATTAAAAGGAGTACCTTAATTACCAGTAGATTCCCTAGAGGCCCCGGTGCAAACGGGCTGGTAGGACAAAACATGATGTGCAAGTTTCTCATTGCGAGCACGCACAACTAAATTGGAACACATGCCTATGGTTAATAAATACTTGGATGCTTTATCTTATTTATCTGCAAATGCCTATGTCTTGATATTACATGAATTATCTTATCCATGCAACGCCCGTACATCCGTCCCTGTGCCTACAGTATTTTAATCCTGCTGTCTACTATAATCACTGCTGCTGTCTTTATTTCATTGCTGCTGTTATTTCACTACTATCACTACTATAAAACCGTTGCTACTGATAATCTGTCTCGAGCAAGTCTATTCACAGGTGCAGCTGAACTGACAATTCATCTGTTAAGTCTTATAAATATTATTTGGCTCCCCTTGTGTGGAATCAATAAATTTGGGTTTTACTTCCCTCGAAGACTGTTGCGATCCCCTATATTTGTGGGTCATCAAGACTATTTTCTGGCGCCGTTGCCGGGGAGCATCGCTTTATTTATAAGTTCACCTGAGATTGATATTGCTTTCTGGAATTCATTCATAATGGGAAAACCTGGTGATAAGAAGTTTCCCATACTGCCATCCACTACAAGAAAAGGTACAACTCTGAGTTCCGCTGCTGCACTTGATTCTCCGTCTGTGATGAGTAAGCTTATTTCACCGCTGCATGCTACTCGTACTATTACTTCTGCTGAATTTGAAAATGCTTCTGAAAATTGTGATGATGCTTCTACTGTGCTTGATGAAAATGGTTCCTTAGGACCTTTTCTAGATGCTATAATTGATAAATCTAAACAAACTGAAAATGCTGAAAATTCTAATACTTCCGCTAGTTCACCTGAGTCCAGAGAGTATTTTCCTGATGATCCCGATGAAACTTATGTGGAACTTGATGATGATTTTGTTGATGAGATTAATGCTACTAAAGATGCTAGTGCTATGAAAAGCCTTCTTGAAAACATGCTGTTAGATATAAATTATCTCCTGATGCTAAATTTGCTACATCTCCCATAAACATTAAAGATAAATATTATGATTTCTCAATTGATTTGGCTCACATAGCTATTGTTGAAAGAGAACCTTTTTGTGGAACTGAAAATGAAAGTGCTGTAGAACACATGAATGAACTCTCTAATTTGAGTGGTATATTTTCTGAGGACATAAAGATGCGCTCTTATTTTGTCACTAAAATATTTCCTTTCTCATTAAAAGGAGAAGCTAAAACTTGGTATAATAATTTGTCTCCTGGTTCCATTACTAGTCCTATTGGTTTGCTTGATACTTTCTTTCGGAAATATTTTCCTGCTAGTGCTCAACGTGATGCTTTGCTAAGGATTTATAGCTTTAATCAAGAAGAGGATGAGAAATTGCCTGATGCTTGGACACGGTTTTGCTCTCTAATAAGAGGCCAGCCGAACCATGATTTAGAGAAAAATGATCTTTTTGATATATTTTACAGTGGACTAACCGATGCATCTAGGACATATTTGGATAGTTGTGCTAGTTGTGTTTTCAGGAAACGAACTCCAGAAGAAGCTGAGTAATTAATGGCTAAGATAAGCCAGAATTATGATGATTGGAATATTTCTGAACCTACTCCAACACCTGCACCAACACCAAGGACGAGAGGTATGATTGAATTAAATGATGAAGTGATGAAGGAAGCCAAGAAATCTCTTAAAGAGAGGGGTATTAAATCTGAAGATGTGAAGAATTTACCTTCTATAGAAGAATTATGTAAGCCAATTCCTCCTTCACCCGTAATTGAGGTATACTCTCTCCAAAGGTTTGATGATAGAGATATTCCTTACTCTAAACCTCCTGATTAATGCTTAGATGAATTTGATACTTTTATTGCTAAGCAAGGTAATTTTAATATGAGAATTGAGAATCATTTAATAGAAAACTCTCGTGCTATTAGTAACTTGCATGATATTGTTGATAGAACCTCCAATGATTTTAAAATACTTATTAAATATTTTCATATGGTTCAAACTCAAATTGATCAACTATCTAAAGTGCAAACAGAAATGTTAATGAATGCCTCTAGGGATAAAGAAAAACATGTTTGTGAAGTAACAACTAGAGGTGGTAAATCTACTCAAGATCCTTTATATCCTGAGGGACATGCTAAAAGAATTGAATAAGATTCTCAACAAATTAATGAACCTAGTGCTCCTTCTAAGAAAAAGAAGAAGAAACATAAAACTGTTGTAGAACCCTCTGAACCTGTTAACAATCCTAATAGTATATCTGTTTCTGATGCTGAAACTGAAAGTGGTAATGAACTTAACAATGATAATAATAATGCCAATGATAATGATAAGAATGGTAATTCGGATAAGGAAGAAATAGAAGAGGAACCTGAAAAACACTCTAAAAATAAAAAGTACACTAAGGAAGATTTTATTGCTAAGAAACATGGTAGTGAAAGAGAACCTTGGGTCCAAAAACAAATGCATTTTCCTGCTAGGAAACTTAAAACCAAAGAAGAAGAACATTATAATAAATTTTGTGATTGGATGAAACCCTTGTTCTTGCAAATTACTTTGACTGATGCTATTAAGTTGCCCCCTTATTCTAAATATATGAAAGATATTGTTTCTAACAAAAGGAAAATTTCTAATGAGGAAATATCTACTATGCTTGCTAATTACTCTTATAATGGAAAGGTTCCAAAGAAGTTGGGTGATCCAGGTATACCAACCATTCCTTGCTCTATCAAAAATAATTATGTTAGAACTGCTTTATGTGATTTGGGAGCAGGAGTTAGTGTTATGCCTTTGTCTCTTTACAAGAGACTTTATCTTGATAAATTGATACCTACTGATATATCTTTGCAAATGGCTGATAAATCTACTGCTATTCCTGTTGGCATTTGTGAGGACGTTCCTGTTCAAGTAGCTACTAATTGCTTGATTATGACTGACTTTGTTGTTCTTGAAATGCCTGAAGATGATAATATGTCTATTATTCTTGGGAGACCTTTTCTAAATACTGCAGGGGCTGTTATTGATTGCAATAAAGGAAAAGTAACTTTCAATGTGAACGACAAAGAACATACTGTCTATTTCCCCAAGAAAATGGATAAAATGCCTGGAGTTAATACAATTACTAATGTGAGGTCCATCAAAGTGGGAAGTATTGATTGCCCTTATAAAGAAGAATTCAAAACTCTTGTTATTGGATCCATATCAATACCATATAAGGTAACATGAGTGTCTCACGAAGTTTAAATCTTTTATGTCATATAAAATTCATTTGGTGGCAAGACTTGATCAACCTTGTTAACAAGTGCATTTTAAATGCATGAAAGTGCTAAACAACTTTCTTTCTCTCAAACTTGTTTTACCTACTGCAGTACCATTTAGTTTGCAAAGTTTAGTTGCATTTGGTGTTAGAAAACAAATCTTTCAATATTAAAATCATTAATGCAAAATATCAGGAAATAATAAAAAAATAAATTTTCTCAGAATTTCAAAAAAATTATTTCAAAATTCCTATTTTTCGAGGAGGTACCTGGGGGTACCAGAGGCTGGCCAGGGGGGGCACCATGCCCCCACATGAGGTGGTGGCGCGACAGCCCTTTGGCCGCGCCAGCACATGGTGTGGGGCCCACATGGCCCCCCACTTACTCTCCTTCCTCCCCTGCTTTCCTCTCTCCCGACCAAACACTCCCACATTCAAAAAAATCGTGTTCTGGCTGTTCTTCCTCTGCAATTTCGATCTCCATCTGCAGCCCATCTTTATTGCTGAAATTTGGGGTATTCACTCTCCGGTATGTGACTCCTCCGATTATCCAAGTAGAATTTTGTTTAGTGGAATATATATTGAGTATTTTGCTGTTGTAGATATCATGTTTAGTGAGTTTAAATGCTTGTTCTAAGTGAGGATAACTAGTTTTGATGCATGCTTAAGCCTCTAGCAAGTCACTATAGTAGTTTCCCCTCATTTAGTTGGCTAAAAATCAATTTTTATGTTATTTGCTAAAAAAATTAGAAAAGGAAGATGCATAACCATACCTATGGAGATATGTTTGAGAGGGATACACCAAGGAGGGCAAGGCCCTCGAGAGCTGCTACTCGTGTTAGGCAATCCTACAACGAGGAAATCCTAGCACCAAGCATTGGAGATGAGCGGGATGATGGTCACCCAAACTCAGCATCCCGCCCATGTAATGACTTTTTTAGTGTTGCAGGTTTACTTGAGGATTTCCAAACTCTTGTGGAAAGGGTAGGCCTGACTTCTTACATGTTGGATGAGAGTCCCCAATATGTCAGGCTTACCAAGATTTTTGCTGAGAGTTTTGCTCTCAACAACAAAATATTTGGCTCTTCTGTTTCCTTTAAGATTTATGATATGCCTGTTACCCTGCCTCTGCGTACTTTTTGTGACGTGATAGGTACAGCGGACACGGGGACATCAAAGAAGATTCTGAAGGACCCGAAGGATTTGGCGCAAATCTACCAAGAGGTGACAAATGATGACACACGCTCCGCACAACGTGGCAAGATAAGGAACATTCAGTTCCCATCTATTAAGTATTTTTCTTACTATATTGCCACTAGTGTGCTTGGTAGGGACAACACTAGTAATATTTCAACTATCACCTTGCATTTCTTCTTGCTGCACTTAAGGGTGAAATCCCATTTAACCTTGGTACCTTGATTGCTCGCCGCTTAGCTGCTAAGGGACCCATTTATGGAGGGATTATTGCCTCACGTATTGCTACACATTTGAGGCTGCCTATAGATCCTAATGATACATTACTTGCTCCTTGCTATCTCGACCTTGCTGCAATGAAGGGTCATCAATTTGTTACTATTGGATCCACTTTGGATAACCTTGTATTTAAGTCATGTTTTCTAACGGTAGTGAAAGGGAAATCCCTTTGCTGCAGCCCGGTTTGTTCAGTATTGACAGGAGACTGTGGTCGTACTCGGTGGTGGAGTTGGACAAGCGGTTGAGCACACTAGGCTTCTATAGGGAGCATGGTGTGGAGGAGACACCCGAGGAAGACTACACCACACACTACACCGGCGCATCTTCGAGCTCGTATTATGGGGAAGGGTCTTCGACATACCACGACGAAGCCCAGAACTGGGCACCATGGGGTTGATTCCCACTTAGGCCAAAAGCCTAAGCTTGGGGGAGGTATACCGATAGCACATTCATCTATATATCATCATCATTCGGTGCTTTGTATATCCATGTTTCGTTTTAGTTTTCTTTCTTTATTTTATTTGTTCATGTTTTGCTTTGCTTCCCAAAACTCAAAAATACCAAAAAGATTTTTGTTATTTCTCTTGCTGGTTTGTTTTAGTATCTAGTATTAGTATGCTTAGTATTTAATTCAGTTCAATATGCAAAAACACAAAAATATTTTGCTTTGTTATTTGCTGTTTCGCGCAGGGACAGATTTCTGCTGTCCACCGTTTAAATCATAACTTCCTTTAGAAAATTCTAAATGACCTGAAATTTCTTGTGCATGATTCTCAGATGTGTACGCAACTTTCATTAGTTTTGAGTTTTCTGATCTGAGCATGTTAAGGTCCTCGAAAAAATTCGTCTTCACAGGCTGTTCTGTTTCTGTTCTGTTTTTAGTTTCTAAATCCGAAAATCCCAAAAACATTTGTTGTTTCTTTTGGTTTTGTATAGCTTGTTTCAGAGCTCAATGCCATCCATTACTCCGTGGAGATTGGTTTTCATTTCATATTATTCAAGCCACACAAGTGAAAGAGCAATAATTACGATATATGACAATTCGAGTTGGGTTGGTAATGAACTCTATTTGTTTTTCATTTTTGTACATAAACTCATTCATGTGAGCATGCTTAGATGGTTCGCATAGGATATATGTCGATTGGTGGATGCTTAGTTGTTTATGTTCTCTTATGATCAATTCCAATTTATTAATAGTAGATGACATGTTTCTATAGATGTTTGCTTGCATTGTTTTGTTCATGAAAGAGTATGACATTGTGGTATCCTTCTCTGAACAAATTTATTTGTATCGACTTGACACATGCTCACACATGTATATGACTGAAAACAAAGAGTCAATTAAGCCTTGATGATTTATTTTGCCTCAGAGTTCTAGTATCACTTTTATGCCTCCGTTAATTTTATTTTGTCGCAAGCATGATAATGACGGTTATTGCTCTCTTTAATTGTCGGTTCCCTGTCTATTGCTAGCCTCCACTTGTACTAAGCAATATTTCTTGTGCTTCCAAATCCCTGAAAACCAAGTTATCCCAAAGAGTCCACCATAAATACCTATGTATGGCATTTCAAACCATTCAAGTAAATTTGCATGTGTTATTTTTAAAACCTTCAAACACTTCTCAATTTGTGCCACTGTTTTGAGCTCATGAGGAATTAGTAGTTGGGTTTGTTATCTTCCATACTAATTAAGTAACCGACTTGCATGCTTAATCTGCTTGTCACTAATATTGCAAAGAGCTGGTTAGACCACTATAATATCAAAAGTATTGAAAAGTGAAAAATGGACACTCCTCCATGGTATGTGATTGCTGGTGGGCACCCGATGATTCGGCTAGCCATGGTTTGTGAAAAGCAAAGGTTGGGAGGAGTGTCAAAATATGAAAAAGATAAAATATAAAGATGCATATTATAAATGCTTGATTTTAAAATAATTCGGAACCGCTCTCAACTTGCTTAGTATGAAAGATAACAAGAACTCTATTGCCATTCGTTGATGGAACAACCACCACTCAAAAACAATTTTACCTCTATTTCCAAAATAATGAAAAGCTCTAGCACATGTCAAATCACTGCTTCCCTCAATGAAGGGCATATCTTTTACTTACTGTTGAGTCACCATCCTTCTTTGAACACCTTCTTGAGAGCATAGTTGTCATTCTTAGTGAAATGTGCTTGTCCCAGAATACTGTTAACTGCGGTGTAACTTTGATGCTTTTATCTTTGACATCTTTATCTCTAGTCTACTCTTGAATCTCAGAGGTGCCTGGGCATTTATGTTTTGCTGTACACTTTCGGGCAAGCGAGATACCAACTTATCATACTTTCTTATGAGCTTTGCAATCCTGTGAATTGATATGTTTCATGTTATTTACTATTGGTATGATTGGCATCTCTTCATAGTTTACATAACTAACTAGGTGACACCATTTATATATATCTTATTATGAATAGCCTAAGCATTTGACAGATAATGAGAATATTTACATCATATGAAACAAATGTGTTCGTGAAAGTTCTTTTATCGCACTCAGTTGTTAACTGAATTGCTTGAGGACAAGCAATAAGCTAAGCTTTGGGTTAGTTGATACGTCCAAAACGTATCTACTTTCCCGAACACTTTTGCTATTGTTTTGCCTCTAATTTGTTTGTTTTGAATGCAACTAACACGGACTAACGCTGTTTTCAGCAGAATTGCCCTGGTGTCTCGTTTTTGTGCAGAAAATCAACTTTCAGGAAAAACACCAGAAATAATGCCAAAATTTCTATTTTGCCCGAAGACCCACGGAGCCAGAAGACCAGACAGAGGGGGTGAAAGGGGCCACCTCACCAGGTGCTGGCGCGGCAGGCCCCTGGCCGCGCCAGCACATGAGGAGGGCGACTCCAACACCCCCTCGGGTCCCCCTCTCGGATATAAACCCCCTCTGACCTAAAAACGAGGGGGCGATCATCACTTTTTCCAGAAACACCTCTGTGCGCCGCCACCACCTCGAAACTCAATTCGGGGATCAGAAGTCTCTGTTCCGCCATCGTCATCACCAACGCCTCTCCATCAACCATCATCGTTTCCCCCATCCATGTGTGAGTAATTCCCCGCTGTAGGCTTGAGGGGATGGTAGGGATTGGATGAGATCGTTCATGTAATAGCTGTAATATCATTAGGGCATGGTGCCTAGTATCCGTTATCGGTGTTTTACGTCATTGTTGCAATTTGTTATGCTTAATGCTTGACACTAGGGCCCGAGTGACATGATTTCAGATCTGAACATGTTATTGTATCATGAGGATAATCAATGTTTTAGATCATATCTATGAGTTGTATACACATATTATTGTCCGGAACCGAATGCCCCAAAGTGACAATAATTGGGACAGCCGGAGGGGATGGCTGTGATCTGAGGATCACGTGTGTTCACGGAATGTTAATGCTTTGCTCCGGTACTTTATTAAAATGAGTAACTTAATTACTAGTAGATTCCCTTGAGACCCCGCTGCAAACGGGCTGGTAGGACAAAAGATGATGTGCAAGTTTCTCATTGCGAGCACGCACAACTAAATTGGAACACATGCCTATGGTTAATAAATACTTGGATGCTTTATCTTATTTATCTGCAAATGCCTATATCTTGATATTACATGAATTATCTTATCCATGCAACGCCCGTACATCCGTCACTTTGCCTACAGTATTTTAATCATGCTGTCTACTATAATCACTGCTGCTATCTTTATTTCACTGCTGCTGTTATTTCACTACTGTCACTACTATAAAACTGTTGCTACTGATAATCTGTCTCGAGCAAGTCTATTCACATGTGCAGTTGAACTGACAATTCATCTGTTAAGGCTTATAAATATTCTTTGACTCCCCTTGTGTCGAATCAATAAATTTAGGTTTTACTTCTCTCGAAGACTGTTGCGATCCCCTATAGTTGTGGTTCATCAGATTGAAATGGACGCGATCGGACAAAATACTCCACCATGTTGAAATTAAAGATGAGCAACAACCACCGACTAGGATCATACTTTCCGCTTGGGGTTTTGCAATCAACAGTGTTGTGCTACATCATACTTTCCGCTTGGGGTTTCCAACGGGTGTGGTGCGGCGACAGCGGCCCGACCGCATCAACCACCGACTGGGATCCCCCTGCCTCGACATCGTGCGAGCGGGCTGGTGCGGCGACAGCGGCCCGACCGGCAAGTGTGTTAGAGGCTGCTGTCACCGCGCCAGCCATGAACCGGTCTATCAGGTGTCCGCAGCCGTCTGAGCGGCGGCGGCGGACCCTGACGCCACGCCACGGTTCTTGTTGATGAAAGCACGACAAAGTCGTTCAGGCCGTCCCACCCCCTCCCTCGGAGGTGACCACACTTGCTCGACGCGGCTAAGCGGCGGCAACGACTCTCCTCATCCTCACCCGACGGCCCGCGGATATGTTATCACGGTACCAACATCTGCTTCCTAGCTGGACTAATTGCTCGTCATAGCTAACTTATCCTAGCTGCGAACGGGGAAGGCGGAGCGGCGGAACTATACGGAGGTCGAACTCTACCAGGCGGGGAGCTAGGGGAGCACCTAGCTGACGCGGTACGCGGAGGAAGCAAAGCTCCGCGCGCCCCCTGACGCAAGTGGGCTTCTTTTTTCTCGGCCCACTTCCGCTTGGATGAGTCCTGACGACTATTTCCTCTTTCGCTCCTTCCTCGCAACAGTGTTGCACGTTTTCCTCTTTCTTTGCACTTTTGGGTCAATTTTTTTTTATAGTGCCATGCACTTAAAAATAAAATAATATGTAAACAAAAATTATGCGTGTGCACGAGTATGTTCCATTCCTATACTTAGTTTCGAGTTTTATCCACTGCAACTTCTCAATTTTGAATTGATGTTAGGAACTTTTTTAGCCGAATTTTATCAAATTCATCGCATTCGGTTGACCGGTTGAAATATCCTTTGATGAGGAGTTTAATCTCAATGTTTCACACAACTTTCGTGTTGTAATATTTTATGTTTCGACGTCCATATACAAGATAATCTTGTACTGTAGGTTTGAACGTGTTTACACTCCTCGTTGCACACATCTTCTCCAACCAGTGTTTTCGTCGCTCGCCGCAGTTAACTGCACCATCGCCGTGATCATAAAAATGGTTGGTGAACGGAAACTAATTTGAATGAATTTAAAAATAGTGATAATAAACTCGGTGAACGAAATCTATTTTTGAACGATTTTAAAAAACTGAACATATTGGTATTTGAACGGAAACTATTTTGAACGATATTTAAAAATTAAAGTGAAAACAAAAGGCTTGTGAACAGAAGCTATTTTTGAACAATTTATAAAATAAGTGAAGAGAAACTATTTTTGAACAATTTTACAAGTGATCAGAAAATATCATTAAACGGAAACTATTTTGAATGAATTTTAAAAGTGAACAGAAAAAAGGTTGGTGAACGGAAACTAATTTGAATGAATTTAAAAATAGTGAACATAAAAGGTCGGTGAATGAATCTATTATTGAACGATTTTAAAAATTGAAGAGAAAAAGTCTCTGAGCAAAAATTATATTTGAACAATTTTTTTTAAAAAAAAGTGAACAAAAGAGGTATTTGAACGAAAACTATTTTACACGATTTTAAAAACTGATCAGAAACTATTTTACGAAAATTATAAAAGTGTATAGAAAATGTCGGTGAACAGAAAATATTTTTTAATGGATTTTAAAAAGTGAACAAAAAAGGCTTGTGAACGGAAGCTATTTTTGAACAATTTACAAAACAAGTGAACATAAACTATTTTGGAACAATTTTAGAAGTGATCAGAGAATATCACTGAACGGAAACTATTTTGAACGATTTCAAAAGTGACCAAAAAAAGGTTGGTGAATGGAAACTAATTTTGAATGAATTTAAAAATAGTGAATAGGAAAGGATCGGTGAACATAAACTATTCTTGAACGATTTAAAAAGTGAAACATAAAAGGGGTCGATGAACATATACTAATTTTGAACGATTTTAAATGTGAGCAGAAAAGGTCGGTGAACAAAATCTATTTTTGAACGATTTTCAAAAGTAAATAGAAAAGGTCGCTGAACGAAATCTATTTTTGAACAATTTTTAAAAAGTGAACAAAAAAAATCTCTGAACAGAAATTATTTATTAACAAATTTTAAAAAGTGAATAAAATAGGTACTTAACCAATTTTAAAAAGTGATCACAAACTATTTTAGGAAAATTTTAAAAAGTATACAGAAAATGTCGATGAACCGAAAATATTTTTGAACGAGATTTTAAAAGCGAACATAAAAGGCTTGTGAACGGAAGTTTTTTTGAACAATTTATGAAAAAGTGAACACAAACTATTTTGGAATGATTTTAAAAAGTAAAAAAGTCAGTGAACGAAAACTATTTTTAAACGATTTAAATTTAAACAAAAAAAGGATGGTGAACATAAAGTAATATCGAACTAATTTTGAAATAGTGAACGAAAAATGATCAGAAAATATCATTAAACAGAAACTATTTTTGAAAAAAAAGGTCGATGAAGAGACACTATTTTAAAAGATTTTTTTAAAAAAGTGAACGCAAAAAGGTTTGTGAACATAATTTTTTTTTTAACGATCTAAGAAATTGAAACGGAAAAATGGGTAGACACAAACTATGTTTGAACGTTTTTTGAATGATTTTTAAAAAGTGAACATAAAAGGTTTTGTATGATTTTTCAGTAGACAAAAAAGATCGGTGAACATAAACTTTTTTAATATAAATTTGTAATTACTAACAAAAAGGAAATGAAAAAATAGAATGAGAAAATGCAAAATGAAAACAAAAAGGTGTGAACATTTGTTCCTTTCTTTTCCCGAAAATAAATCAAAATTCGAATTGACAATAGAAAATTTAAGGAAGAAGAAAAATAAACCATGTAGTACAAAAAGGAAAATGGAGAAAAAAGAAAAACAAAAAATTAAACAGGAAAAGGGAATGGGAAACATACGAATAATAAATAAGAAACAAAATAGAAACGAAAAGGGAAAAGAAAACAGAAAATGAAGCAGCGCAAACGGAAGGAAAAACAAAACCGCGGGGTCGCACCTAGCACTAACGGCCTAACACAGTACACCCGAAAAATAAATGGGCCAGGCCCAGGAGAGCGCCAGGGTACGCGGAGCGGAATAGCCTCCGCAGTAACGCGGCAAATAGGATTTCGCGGGAGCTAGAGATGCTCTTACTTTTCTGAACCGCCGCCTTCGTTGCAACTTCTTCGCTGAGAGCTGCCGCCCCTGTCCGGAACGGGATCCTCTGACTTCAGTGAAAGTATTGCAGAGGGACGTCGTTTTCTCTCGATCGTTCGATCCGCAGCGAACGGCCATCGCCTTAACCACAGCCTGCTCCCTCCTTCGCTCAGTTGGCCATGGAAATAAGCAGCCCACGCGGCCCAGGTTGGCGAAAACAGAGTAGCGCGAGAAAAGGCGCGAGACAGAAGAAATTGGCACGGCCTCGATCAGAAGGAGCAGATCGACTGGAACCTGCAGGGAGGTGTTGCTCTACTCATTGATTTCTATCAGAAGGATCGCCTGGAACCTACAGGGGGAGGCATGATCTGCTCGTCAGTTTCGGGTAAGTCTGCCCTTCTCTGTTTCTTCACGAACTCCAGCCTTCAGATTGCTTCGAATCTCATTGGGTTTCTTATGGAAGAGGCAGCTGATTGAACTTGATCAAGTGTCCTATTTCTAATGGAATAATCCATGGGGCTGGAAGAAGAAACAACCAGAACGCAAGCCACTGAGATGGAAGAAGAACCAACCACAATGCATCATGATTCCGATTCAAATAAGTATACCTTTTTTATCTCAATCGCATTCTCTTTGGCATAAGATCATCAGATTTTTATGGGAAACGTATTGTACAATTTTTTCCTTGTCCACAAGTAGTGTCAGATTTTATATGCATTTGTACAAGTATAATATTCATGTTATTTTGACATTACAGAGTTTTATTGCCTTGTTTGGTACCTCATGTTGGCATGGAATTCAGAAATTCAGATGAAACTTGGGCATTTTGGCTTACCTACAATGGGCAGAAAGGATTTGAGGTTAGAAAAAGATATACAAATAGAGGCCAGCCGATGGCATTGTTACATCATGTAAATTTGTTTGTGCCAATGAGGGTCATCGATTACAAGATAAAAGAGATCACTTAACCAAGTGCCCTAGAGCTGAAACTAGAACAGATTGTCAAGTACACATGAAGCTTAAAATGGATCGAAAAAAGATGAGTCTCAAAGTGTCAGAGTTGGTTTTGGAACACAACCACACACTACATCTGCCAGAAACCTTGCACTTATTGGTGTCACAAAGGAAAATTTCAGAGTTACAAGCATTTGAAATTGCAACAGCAGATGATGCGGGAATTGGACCAAAAGCTGCACATGAATTTGCTAGTCGCCAAGTTGGTGGAGCACTCAATCTTAGCTTTACCCTCCGCGACCACAAAAATTATTTGCGGACCAAGCGCCAACGAGAGATGACATATGGCCAAGCAGGAAAAAGAAATAATGAACTGAATTCAGAATTTAATTCAAGGAAAAGGTTGCCTAAATTATCTATGAGGAGACCACCACCTATACTGGTGCAAGCTAGCAAGTTGTACACACCAGATATATTTGAAGCTTTTCAAGGAGAGTACGAAATATCCTTATCAGCCTGTACGAAAGCGTTGGATGGCTGTAATGAATATCTTGTAGGAGATTTTACCTTCGAGGAGGAGTATAAAGTTATTGGTAATCCTTTGAAGCAAACAGTTGAGTGCAGCTGCCATCAATTTGAGAGAATTGGGATCTTGTGTGGCCATGCTCTTAAGGTTCTAGATTTGATGAATATCAAGTCACTACCTCCACATTATGTGTTGAAGCGATGGACACGGGAAGCACGGACTGGAACCGTACAAGACAATGAGGGAAGAAATATAATTGAAAATCCAAATATGGATGCCATTCTTGGATACCGGTATATGTCCCTCAAATTTCAGAATTTGGCGCATCGAGCAGCCAACTTTCAAGAATGCATCTTGTTAGTAGACAACAAACTTGACATTCTTGGTAAGCAGATTGAAGAGAAAATCAATGCAAGTACAAGCACATCTAGGTATCCATGTACAATTCCCGCAAATGCTAGCCTGCCAAATGACTTGTTGGATAATGCGCGCCTAAAGAAAAAGGAGGTCGAAACAAAAACTTCAAAAAGAAAAAGAACTTGGCTCGATAAGAAGCACAAGATTAGGAAAAAGAGAGAAAACAAAACTGCGTCACCGTTCGAGAAAGAGATATGTTTCTAAATTACAATTCTGTTTTCAATGTTACTGTTCTGAACATAAAATCTCATAACCCTCAAATATTTTTTCATACAAGATACAATATGTTGGGGAAGATGCATGTAGTGGTGGTGGACAAGTACAAGAAAATGCACAAGGGAAGGAATGTGAAGTTTACAAGGCCAATGTTAGCTTCACTCAACTATTAACGGTAATCATGTTCATATATTTAGTTTAGCAATCTAGATACCATAATTGTTTTAAAAATCTTACTTCTTTAATTAATATGCAGGGACCAATCACGGATGAAATTTTCAGTGGGTTGTGGTGAAATATATGTGTTTTGGACATATGGACGTGTTCTAAAAGTATTTTTGTGTTCAAGATCTGAACATTCAGTTCAGTTCTTGTTCAGTTGTGGATGCCATTTAGCTCTGAAGGTGTCTTTTATATGGTTTTCGTTGATTTGTAATAGTTCTGAAATTATATTTGTGTTACAGCTGCCACTGAAATTCGAACTGCCATTTATTTCAGAATTCTAAACCTGTACTGTTGTCCAAATACTTCTATTTTTGGACAATCATGTGCTTTGATTTAATTCAAAGTTCATGCTATCAGTTATGTATAACAATTGACGCCAGGTTCAGAGTTCATGCTATCAGTTATGTATTCAATCTGAACATCCACAAGGTTTACAAGCAGATGGTCAAGTGTTTATTTAGTCACTAGTATCCTGGCAACAACAAAAATCTGCACATCCACAAGGTTTACAACCAGAGTTCCCTTTAAATTTACCTGACAACAACATCAGCTACTAGAGGACGGCCAGCAACATCCACAAGGCAACACACAGGGCCGGTCCTGAGATTTCGGAGGCCCGGGGCGAGACTAAAATTTTGGGCCCCTTAATATAAGTAAATTGTTCTAAAAAAATATATAAGTAAACAAAATAAAAATCAAATGAGAGAAACGAGACACATATTTTAACATGGAAAACCCTTGTGGGGAAAAAAACACGGATGCCCGATGGCGTAATTTCATTATGACGGGAAGTATTACAATTTCGTCATACCCTAAAATTTTCTCCTCACATTTCTAGATGCAAAATCATCAAATATGGAATCAATATCAATATCATACAGTACCTTCTTCTCGATGCATTGAGATTTCTTCACGACGGCTCTACAAACAACAAATAATTAGCTACCTAAATTAAAGAATAAATAAACTTACGAGCATGACGGTGTGGACGATCAATACTTGTCGGCGGCGGCGCATCGAGTTGAGCGATGGAGATCGGGATCGAGAGCTGGAAGCGACGTGAACAGATCCGTTGATGCAGGGTCAGTCGACGCAAGCAGTAAATCAAGACTCGATCAGCCGCGAGTCACGCGACGCGAGCAGGAAATATAAGAGTTAAATACACCTATAGTCCTTGTACTTGTCCACGTGGTTCGATTTAGTCCTCATACTTGGATTTTGCATAATCAGTACACTGTGGTTGCTAATTTGACTTGATTTAGTCCTAAATGAGCGCAGCGCACGAATTTAAGCTTACGTGGACATCGTGGCAAGGCGCAGGTGGCCAGCGTGTCCGGCATTTTGCGAATCAACCCTTCTGCATCTGGCAGCGAGTCCGTTCTTTTGCAAATTGGCCATCCCGCAGTAATATGCAGCAGGTTGTCTCCATCCCGTCAGACGCTCTGTATTTGGGGGGGGGGGGGGGGGGAGGGGAAGCGGAGAGCTCGACGCAGAGGGCGATCGTCGACGGTGGGCTCGATTCTGCGACTGAGAGGACGAGCGACGCCGGCGGGGAGGGCGGAGGACGGCGGCGCGACACCGGAGGTCGCGTTGGTTGCGGCAATGGCGCCGGTCCGCCGCGCCGAAGGGGGGCCGCCGCCGTTTTTTGGTAAGTCTCACCTCGAGCTCTCCGCGGCGGTTTAGTTTCAGAAAAATCTGTCTTTTCTACGGTTGATTGCAGTAGATCTTCGTTGTTTTGCCTTTCTGAGTTCATTTTGTCGGTTATGAGCACATAAAGGTGGGGTTTTTCGGCACCGAGTAATGTAGGGTTTATGTTGTTTGATTCAGGTGAAGATAGCAGTATGTTTACTATTATGATGTATCATGGTGGATTTTTTCTTGGTACTGGAGCGAATCAAACCTATGTGGATGGAAAAGCTGCTTGGTTCGACTATTGCGATTTAGGATCACTGTCACTTGCGTCGCTTCATGATATAGTTGAAGACCTTGGGTATGAAGCTGCTGGCAGGGTTCAGTTGTACCGGTGCTTGCCTGGAAACATGGTAGGTGACAGTGGTGCTCTGCGGTTAATCAGTCAGGAGCAAGACATTGCTGATATTGCAGAGAGGGTTATATGTGGAAACATGTTCTTAGTTGTTTATATTGATCATGATCAGACTATGAGTGCATTTGATATTGATGATGTGGCAGCATTTACATCTCCAGAGCTCCCAGCAGTGTTCCACAGTCCACATCAGGTGTTCAATGTCCCAATTGAAGTTGAAGGTGAAGGAAGAAGGTCAAGCAGGGTCAAACGCCCAATTGCAGTTGATGATGGCAGTAGTGAAGCTGAATCAGAGTGTGATGATGTGAATTATGAGCCAGAGATTGTTGACAGTGAGTATGACATATCTGAAGATGATGATGACTTGTTGGAGGACCAACTGATGGCAGAATGCAGGAAGGCATGTAAATCTGTGGAGAATGACAAGGGCAAGGAATTGGCTGAAGATTCAGATCAGGAGAAGCAATTTAGAGCACCTTATTCTGATGGTGAAGATGTGAATTACAATTTCCATGCATTTGGTGAAGAAGACATGTCAAACCCTACATTCAGAGTTGGACAAATATTTGCTAGTGTTGAAATTCTAAGGGCTGCCATCAAGGAGTACAGCTGCATAAATAGATGGGCAATTAGCATGCCAAAGAATGATAAAACTAGAATCCATGCAGTTTGTCTTGGATGTAAGCCACCCAAGAAATGCACATGGACTCTCTGGGCCTCTTATGATTGCAGATCCAAATGCATACTAGTAAAGAAGTACACAGGAGACCATACTTGCTCAAAGAAGTGGAAAGTGAAGGCCTTCACTTCTACCTTTCTCTGCAACAAATATATTGAAGCATTCAGAGTTGATGACAAGATGAAGCTGGGCAATTTTTCTAGGATTGTACAAAAGGAATGGAACATGAAACCATCTAGATCCCAGCTTGGCAGAGCAAAGAGATCAGCAATGAAAAAGATTTATGGTGATGAATTGGAACAGTACAATATGCTATGGGAGCACAAGAAACTGAAGCTAGGAAGCAGGCTTTGGCCGAGAAGAAAGCACAAGAAAATGAAGCTAGGAAGCAGGCTTTGGCTGAGAAGAAAGCACAAGAAGCTGAAGCTAGGAAGGTTGCATTGGCTGAGAAGAGGGCCCAAGCTGATGAAGCTAGGAAGCAAGCACAAGAGGCAAGGAGGACTGAACTTGAACTGAAGAAAGCACAACAAACTGAAGCTAAGAAGCAGGCATTGGCACAGAAGAGGGCTCAGCAAACAGATGCTGGGAGCAGTGCACCAGCAAAGAAGAAGAAGGTCTCCATGTTTGATGAACTGAGAGAATCAGCAAAGAAGAAGAACTAGCGGGTTTGGTCTTCTAGGATGTAAAACTGATGCTATTTTGGTGTTCTGGATGTTAAACTGCTGCTATTTTGGTGTTCTGGTTGTAAACTGATGCTATTTTGGTGTGTGGATGTAAAACTGAATCTGTAGTTCTTGTTTTATGAAGTACCACTTGCATGTCCAATTATTGTTCTATGAAGTACCTGTTTGTTGTCCAATTCTTGTTATGGAAAGAGTCGACAACATGTCGTCGACTAGTCGTCGATGACATGTCTGGTGTCGACTATTCACTAGTCGTCGACGACTAGTCGACAACACCTCATGGAGCTCATATTGCATATGAACCAGCACATTGACACCATTCACCAGCACCACAACCTGAAGCTCAATTATCTGAAGCTCATATTGCATTCATATTCAACAAAATTACACCTGTTTCTTATTTGATTACCACATTACACTAATGCCCAACACATAGGCTAATGACTACAACAAACAACAGTAGCACTAAAATAACACAAACTAATTTAAGTAAGAGTACAATATTCTTCCCCACATCTAACAGAGCCACCAGAAGCATCAAACTCCGGCCTTTTTCTTCATTTTCTTCAAACCTTTCCGTTCCAGCGAATTGCCTCTCCTGTGCAAACTGCATTTGCCTAAGGTTCAAATTCGGTTGATTCACAGGAGACAATACGCCGTGTTCCACCAGATAATCCTCGTAGACATCAGACCATTTCCAAAAATCGCAACTGCAACCATCTGTCTAAATCACAGAAGAAAAAAAGGCAATTTCAGAGAGGTTTCCAGAAACATCGACAGAAAATCAGGCATTAGGAATCAACATCAATTCCCCAATTCGTAGTACTAACCTGATAATTCGGACACTTGAAGTACTCCCCGCCCTTATTGCCGTTGACATTGGATCGTGTGGTGAACTTCTCCACGGGCTCATCCTTGCAACGATTGCAGTGAACGATGGGGAGCTCTCTAGTGGGCACGCGGTAGCGCTTCGAACTCGAGCTTGAGCACCGTGATCCGCTAGCCACGGAGCGGAGTGGAGGAGTGGAGGAATTGGGGATGGAGCGCGGCGGACGAAATAGGTCAGAGCAGAGAAGGAATTGGGGAATTGGGGATTGAGACAGCAAACCTATGTACATTTATCTGAGGGGGTTATCGCAAAATATTCGAATGGTGCAAGCTGTAAAATATCTCGGACAGGAGCAAGCTGCAAAATTAGGCGCCAGCTGCTCTCCGACATGTGGGACAGTGTCCACATGGCTGTCCACGTCTGCAGCGATTTGCTGGGCAAAGAACGATTGGATTAAAACGAGTCAAATTAGCAACTAGAGTATACTGATTCTGCAAAATCCAAGTAAGAGGACTAAATCGAGCAACGTGGGTAAGTAGAGGGACTGTAGGTGTATTTAACTCGAAATATAATCAGGCCAGCTGCCAGCCTTGCGTATCTGTCCAGCTACGTTCGCGATGCCCAATTGGTTGCTAGCAGGCCCATAGCCAAAGCATGCACCTGGCCTTTTTAAATTAATTGTATTTTTTCGTTTATACACAGAATAACCGCCCCTCTCCCCCCCCCCCCCCCCAGGACCGGCCCTGGCATGCTCCAGGGAATAGATCGAGCGTGCATCCAGCATCCTCAATGGCAGCCAGCATCCTCGTCTTGGACGCGTCCGCCGTGCGTCAGGGCAGCAACAGCGCAGAGGTCGAGCGAGGCGACACGGGCTCCTGCTCCTCGGCGACCAGGTCAAGCGAGGCGGGCACTGCCGCGGCGCCGATGGCGGCGAAGGAGGCCACGGAGGCGGTGGTGGCAGAGGCCACGCAGGTGGAGCTGGGTCTGCCGGCGAGCGGACAGCGACGGCGAGTGAAGGGGATTCGCATCGGGGCTCGAGCACTGCTTTCCCTCTCCGTTTTGTTGACCCTGGGCTTTGAGCCGAGTGGTTCGCTGCGCTGAAACTGGTTCGAAGGAGGGAGCAGGCTGTGGTTAAGGCGATGGCCGTTCGCTGCGGATCGAACGATCGAGAGAGAACGACGTCCCTCTGCCATACTTCCGCTGAAGTCAGAGGATCCCGTTCCCCGTGTCCAGAGGCAAGAGTAGGTGTGAAAGAAAGCTTGGCCCTGAAAGCTCGTCAACGTCAACGTCAACGTCAACGTCAATGCTATGGCAACCGCAGCCGGAAGACTTGTCAAGATCGGGGGACAACCAAACTTGGGATCCAAGGATTGAAGGCCCATGTCGTGATATTTAAATGGATCATGCTGCATTGCTGTCTGTGAAGGCTACAAATTTATGCACCATACTGCAAATGGATACATAAAGTATTTCCTGCGGAAACTTCAAACCAGGGCTCTTTTGAGCCTTTTTCTCTAAGAAAAGACAGCCCTTTAGCTGGCTGGTGGCCGTTTGCCGGAGGCCTTTGCCCACGGGTTCGTAGTTTCGTACTCTGCAAACCATATTTAAGGTTTCGTATACTCTGGAGACCATACTTAAGAAATATTGAGGGGAGGTCTACCGAGTTCCTGTGATGTTTATAATTTTCAAAAGTTATTTAGAATTTTTTTTTTGGATGTTCTCACAAACATGCAAAATCTCAATTTGAAATTGTTTGTAAAGCTACACAAAAAGGCAAAAATGACAAATGTACATGTCTAAATAGAACAAATATACATTTTTAAATCTCTAAAGTTCTTCATTTTTGTACAGCATGTATTTTACAATGAATTTTGCATGTTTATAGATTTTTTTCCAAAACTTATAAATACTTTTTGTAAAGCTAAAACAAAGCGATCACTGGATCCCGAGAGAGAAAATGGCTTTCGGGGCATCTCCCTTTGTTGCCCACTTGCCCTACGTCAACAAGTGGTGCAATTCCAATTCAAAAAAAAAAACAAGTGGTGCAAGTGGCGGCTCAAAACAAAATAAAATAAAACAGTGCTGCTGCTGCATGCCAACAACCAGGAAGGTGCTTACCTTCAAAAGCTGGTTAGGATACATACCCACGCACGTGAATACAGTACGTGCTTACAGACAACAGACTTACAGTCCATATCGTGTCTCAGCGTGGAACAACTTCAATCTATATAAGGAGCACTAGATCACGCGTAAGCTCACAACAGTACCCCGTGCGCTAGCTAGCCAGCCACAGCCATACAGTTATGTTTCCTGCAAGCAGCGGCCCGCCGCAGCTCCTCCTCGTCCTCTTCTACGCCGGCTGTTTCCTCCTCTCCTTGCCGCTTGATGCTCCTCGACATGTTGCCGCCGCGGCCGCTCCACCCATCTCCTTCAGCTTCGACTTCTCCAACCAATCCTTGTACGACCAGAACGACCTCCTTCTCCAGGGCGACGCCGCCGTAGCCAAAAACCTGGTCGACCTCACATGCAACGAGGTGGACGTCCAAAAAATCCGCAACTGCACGGGGCGGATGTCCTACATTCACCCGGTGCCGTTCTACCACAAGGCCAACAACGACGAGGTGGCGAGCTTCTCCACGCAGTTCACCTTCAAGATCGTGCCCCTCGCGTCGCGTAACAAAGGGGACGGCATGGCTTTCTTCCTCACCGGCTATCCGTCGGTAATACCGCCGGGCTCCAACGGCGGTGGCCTCGGCCTCATCAACCGCACCGCCAACACCACCGCCGACGGCGCACAACGGTTCATCGCCGTCGAATTCGACACGTACACGTATAACGTCTCATCGGACCACAACCACATCGCCATCGACCTCAGCACCATCAAGGACTCAGAGTCGGAGAACACGACGCAGACTAACCTGGGCGGGACCATGACGGCGGCCATAAGTTTCAACAGCAGCACCCTGATGCTGGTCGCGACACTGCACTTCGATGGCAATCCTTCCGTACAGCCGGTTGAAGTCAGCGCCAAGTTGCGTGATCCGGCGTCCCTGCTCCCGCCGGACGTGGCGGTGGGGTTCTCTGCGGCCACCGGCGCAAACATGGAGCTCCATCAGTTATTGTCGTGGTCTTTCAACTCCACGCTTGCTCCCCCCAAGAAACCAATATCAAGAGGTAATGTGTTTATCACTTTATCTGACAGAAAATAAACAGTTATCTCGAGACCTTTTTTTTCCTCGATCTGTCCTAAGTACTGAAACTAAGCACAAAGTGTCACTGCCTTCAATTTATCTCTATCCTCTCTTGTGTATTGTGTCGCCCCCCTTTAGTGTCCTAATTCCCCCCTCCATTCTGAGCACTACACCATAACAATGAATTGCTGTTCCTCGCATTCACCATCTAATCCATAGATCTTAATACAAAATCACCTGTCGATTTATGACATTAGTTTTGTCGGCAAAAGTCATCCCATACTGAAAAATATTTTTCTATCTGATGAGAGAAATGCAGCAGGTGCACAGTATAAGAAAAAGGGGAAGCAGAGGGTACAATACAACATGCATGATAAGATTCGTTGTTGAGTATAAATTTAAGCGATGCTATGCTAGTTATTTCACAATTTCCGTGCTTTTTTGCAGGTACATACCTAAGTATAGCAGCGATTGTTGGAGGAACTTGTGTGTTCCTACTCCTGGCTTGGTTCATTCTGTCATGGTTTATGGGGCAACGGGGGCGCAATTCCCTTATGGCGGGAGCTGGCCCTAAGCAATACCGGTACCGCGATTTAGCCCAGGCAACCAACAACTTTTCTAGGGAGAGGAAGCTTGGAGAGGGTGCCTTCGGCGCAGTGTACATGGGGAAATCCTTCAAGGTCGACAACGGCCAGCAACAGGATGTTGCTATCAAGGAGATATTGAAGGGGTCTAGTGAAGGAAGAAAGGAATTCCTTACTGAACTTAACACTATTAGCAAGACCAAGCACAAGAATCTGGTCACGCTCGAAGGTTGGTGCTGCTGCAGTAGGAGCACTTGGAGCTTCATGTGTTGGTGCGGCCAAAAGCAAATTGATCACAAGCTCTTCCTTGTCTATGAACTCATGCCACAGGGCGATCTCGACCATCACCTACACAAGAAGAAGGATACAGTTCTGCCATGGCCAGCCAGGTACAAAATAGTGAAGGGAATTGGATCCGCTCTTGTTTACCTTCACCATGACTGCCGGCCGTACATCCTGCATAGAGATATTAAACCCGGCAACGTACTTCTTGATGACGAATTTAACGCCAAGCTCGCCGACTTCGGCATATCGAGGATCGCCAATAAAAACAACGCCACGCTGATGACCACTGCAGTGGGGACTAGGGCATACATGGATCCGCAGTGCATAAGAGATGGTGATGTCAAGTTCAACCCTAGCACGGACGTCTACAGCTTTGGGCTCGTGCTGCTGGAGATCGCATGCGCGGGGCGCAAGTCGAGGGAGCAAGTCTGGGAACTGTATAGAATCAATGGCGCCTCGGCGCTTATGGTGGAGGATGTGGCTGATGAGAGGTTAGGAGACAACTTCGATAGGGAGCAGATGCGGCGTGTGCTTGTCGTGGGCCTCTGGTGTTCTCTCCCTGACGGTTCACACCGACCTTCCATGCAGCAAGCTTTGCGACTCCTTGAACAGGAAGACACACCGCTGCCTGACCTTGCATCGTGTGCCAGCAGCGCCACTTCTACTTAATTGGATGGTTATTCAGCATCAGAGATTGTTTAGTTCATTTTATGTAAAACACTGCCTAGTTATGTTTTCTCTGTCAACCTTGTTTCAGTGAATAATGCGTACAAAATTGTTGAAAGTCAACAATCTCTAAGGTTGACCATTGTTATAGACAAAATATGAACATTTGTGCCAAATCAGTATCAATACATTTACTATAAAATATATGCTCATAGTGTATCTATTAAATATTACACATGTTGATAGTTTCTTCTATCTATTTGGTCAAAGTTAGTTGGTACGAATTTGATTAAACTTACATGCCTTTATTCATTGGAATTAAGGTAGTAGATATGTTAATTTCATATTTGTTAGTGCAATTTCGTGCAATAAAAAATGTCTCTACAAAATCCGACTTACGAAAAAGAATAAAACTAAAGATGAGGTTTACCGACAATTACCACTACTCCAGTCCACTCACCTTATCGATCTACCTTGTTTTGTCAAGTGCACATCATGTTGGAACAAAAATAGCTAAGTCTTTTCAAATAAACCAATCTGACCACATATATATGCTGCCAAAAATATCACCCTAACTTGTTGGTTTTCTAATTCTAAGGGCCAAATCTGGTTGAGGGTTGTGGAGAAAATGGATAAATCTTCTCAAATAAGCCACCTAGCTGGCATATACATGGTCTTAAAAACACCATCTTAACTTGCTGATCTTGAGGCTGCATGTCAGGTTGAATTTTTTTTTAGTAGCCACATCTTATTGAAAGCTTACAAAAGTGCCATTTAGTTATATTTGTGGTGCATAAAAGATGGTGATGCATGCAAATACACATGATGGTTGTGCATGATTTCAAAGTGAAGAGTGTCAAATCTCGAGGATGATCTAAGGAAAATAATGATCTTTTGCTTCGCGATTCTTTGTTTATTAAGATATTCCTGCAAGTTATCTAAATCCCTAGGAAGAAAATGTGTGGTGTGTTATTGTGTTGGAGTAAGATAGTACTATGAAAATAAAGCAACTAAAGTGAACACAGAGGAAACGGTGAAAGTTATTGGATACTACAATAAAGCTCAATACTTTACGAGGGAGTTTTGGGTTCATCTTTAGCATATGATAGAATTGAGTATGTATTTATTGTCTCATTTTGCCGGTTGGTTTTTGTTTCAAAACAATACGAAAGGCATTTTATGTTTTGAGAAAACTATGTGCAAACATGTATATGTTAGTGTTCCAACTATGTGGCTGTGTGCACAGTTCCAAGTTATCCCATTTTGTGCACCCACAAATGAATATTGATTTTGTTTTTCCACACATGGTACCGCAAATGTCATTTCTCACGAAACTTTGCACAGATGTGGAAGAAAGCTATAATTTATTTGCTGCTATTTTTTCATTTTTTTTGAACTGTATTTTTTTTGTAAATTTCGAAAATGGACAGGGACATATTGAGCTCTGGGAGTCAAAAGGGGAATTTTCCGTTTTTTGCCTAGCCAGGCCACCTAGGGTTCTGGATGGTCAGCTCCAGTACGTGAACCAAACACATCCGCGGCCCCACCAACGCCAACCCGCGTTCACCACGCTTTCCCCCACAGTCGTTGCTCGCCGCTCTTCTGGAAGCGCCCCCGATTGACTGATTCCCGCCCGCCTCGCCGCCGTCATCCCCCAGCGTCTCTCGCCGGCGGGGATGGCGCTGGAGCTGAGCATGGCCCTGGCGGCGCCGCCCGGGGGCGGGATGCTGCTGGCCCCGCCCCCTCCCGCCCCGCCCGGCAAGGAACAGCAGGTGGCAGGGGTGGGGATCCTGCTGCAGATCTCCATGCTCGTGCTCTCCTTCGTCCTCGGCCACGTCCTCCGCCGCCACCGCTTCTACTACCTCCCCGAGGCCAGCGCTTCGCTCCTCATCGGTACGCTCTTTCATAGCGCGCACCCGAGGCGAGGCTGCTGACAGTCCCGACCCTTGCGCCTGAACCCTAACCCTGGTCGCCGGTTGCTCGTACGTTTGATCATTTCGTAGATTCCGGGAAAATATTTTCTAGTGCTGATTACATTAGTTACTGAATCAACCCCATTTCTTCCTTACCTGGCCTTAAAAGCTGCCACAACCACTTAAGCAGCAGAAAAAAATGTTTGTAGCTGAAAGTTATTCGAGGGCTCTCTCCTGAACTGTCTATAACTATCAAATCGTTGGAATTTGAGATAGCTCGTTCGAAAATAGAAGCTGTTTGATATTTTCTGTTTTTAGAGCAAACCCATTAAAGATAATTGTTCAAAAAAACTGTGCCCTCAATTTGATGCAGTCCATTCACCCGAACTTGGGAGACATCCACATTCTTAGCCCCACCCACTCCCTGTACGTGCGCATTTTGTTTCAAAACTAAAAATTAGGAGTATTGGAACCATCGGCTGTAGCTATTATCATTTGATCAAGGAAATCCACTGCAAGAGGTGCTATGCGTGTATGTGCTTGTGCTTTCGTGAAGTCTCTTCCATTGAATAAGTAAACAGTTATTTAAACTTGAACAGGAAAATAAATGGAGTTCTCCGGTTTCTCTATTTTATAGTTACTATAGTATACTAAGTTTATCATATGGTTCGCTTCACATCAATTTCACAATTCATGTTCTCATTTAACTCCTCATACTGTGGGTGTTCCTTAACCTATGGAAATTTCATGACTGTATTACAGGACTAGTTGTTGGTGGACTTGCTAATATTTCAAACACAGAGGCCAACACTAGGTTCGTTTTGATTGTGTAATTTGGTTCTTATTTAGACTTCTGCATCATTTGTCTTATGCTTACTGTAGTCTAAATCTTACACACAATGGTAGCATATTCAATTTTGATCACGCCTTTTCCCCTCTGATTCGCAGGACATGGTTCAACTTCCACGAAGAATTCTTCTTCTTGTTCTTATTACCGCCTATAATATTATATCCTTTTTTCTTCAGTTTTCTTTCTTTTAACGTCGTTAGCACCTTGATCAGGAAAATTGGCTTACTAACTCCCCCAGATACTTATCTAAGCCTCCTAACTGGGACAATTCTCTTTTGCAATTTGAAACTTGTATTCCTTGACTTTCAGTGAACCCAATCAGGATTCAGCTTATCCCCAGTAAGTACTGTACGTTGACATTTTTTCTTCTTTATCTAGCTACTTCTCCTAACAGCATCCTTTTTTACAGAAACCATTCTTTGCGAACTTTGGGGCTATTGTAACTTTTGCCATTCTTGGGACATTCATTGCTTCCATCGTGACAGGGGTGCTTGTGTAAGCATCACGAACTTTGTTTGTCTAGTTTTATTGGAAATTTTCATCTTCTAAACATATATCTCTTATAACTGCAGCTATCTTGGTGGGCTGACGTTTCTAATGTATAAACTTCCACTGGTTGAATGTCTTATGTTTGGCGCTCTTATATCTGCGACTGATCCTGTTACAGTATTATCAATATTCCAGGTGCCTAGTTTTTCTTTTGTCCATCTCATTCTTGAGCCTGTGTTGTCAGTTATGTTTGTTCCGAGTCAGTTTTATTCTATAGCAGTTTAACTGCTATGGTTGTCCTTTGTGCCTTTGTCCCTAACGACTTTGGAATGCTATAGCGATTTCAACTGATGTTGAATGCAAAAATTAGTCTGAAACATATCAGTAAACAAGTCACTACAATTTTCTCTGTCGTTTCAAGAAATTTCAAGGATATATTTCCTCATTCCTGAAAAGTGAAGCATCATGATTTACTAATGTAGGTAATGCTTAATAGGTACTCCCTCTGTTTTTTTAATATAAGATGTTTTAGACATTGTACATGTTGACTAGATGCATACTTTAATGAGTGTACTGCACACTAAAACATGTATAGATACATCTAGATACATTTGAAAACGGAGAGAGTATGTTCCATGGGCTAGTTTGAAGGTTTTAATTTCCTCACCCGGTATATCAGTAGCGCTTAATAATTACGACAGACTTATAAGCCATATCATTTGCACTGTGTAACATGTGGAATGTTTTCCGGCTTCGCCAAAAATGCTTAAACTTGTGAATTTGCAACTCAGGGGCAACCTGAGTTGCAGTTCTCAGTGAACGTGAACAGCCCACAAGATTGAAGGACATATTATTTAGCCTAGTAAATCGGTAGTACCGTGTTGATAAAAAAATGGTTAAATCTGCTGGTAAGGCCCCTGGCCTTTCATTGGGAAAAGGTTCAGATGTTAAATTGAAGGCCAGTTTAATGGCTGAATCTGAGTATGCCTGGTCCTTGAACTAATTACATGAAACTTGTGCTATCATTTTCGCGCAGGAACTGGGAAGTGATGTTAACTTGTATGCTCTGGTGTTCGGCGAATCTGTTTTAAACGATGCGGTCTGTTTTTACTTGTTTCCAGTGCATGCAAGAATAGTCAGTACTTCCTCGTGGTTATGACTAACTTATATGTCTTCCTATTTGGAGAGTGCAGATGGCAATTTCTCTTTACAGGTTGGCTTCTGTCAATGAGCCTGATACATTTTTCTGTCAATGAGCCTGATACATAATTCTTCCAAGACACACATTTCTTGCTTATGTCGATTATTTTCTTCAGGACAATGTCATCAGTCAGAAGTAATGCAGCAGGCGGCGAGAACATTTTCATGATGATTCTCCAGTTCCTTGAGATCTTTGTTGGTTCAATGTCAACAGGTTTGCACCACTGCTGAAGATACACTTCTCAATATGCATGTCGTTACATGTATTTAAAATTTATGAGACATCAATATCTTAATTTAGGGACAACTTTGTTACTGGTTGACTATATTTCTGTATTACTAGTTCTCACTGATTTAGTAGCTGTTCATCAATTGGCTAATGTAACCATTCCATTTCTGCAATTTGCAGGTGTTGGAGTTGGATTTATCTCTTCTCTTATATCCTTTACCCATGTCTTGCATGCAAAACTCTCCGTTTGCAATTTTGCATCATGTGAAGGCTATAATTCATATGTTGATATGTTCTAATGAATTATATCTAGATAACTGTTCTAGAGAAATTATGTTCTTACATAGCTGCAACGAAGAACACTTGGTACAATGTACATCATATTATTTCTTTCCCCTTATTACCCCCCCCCCCCCCCCCCCCCCCCCCTTTTTTTTTAATGTACCATGTTTATTTAGTATTCTTAGCAGCAGTGGGTGGTAGTGAGGCTGGTGTAAATTTGGAGCATTTAGGCATTATTCCATCCCCATCACTTGATATACGTTTTGTCATTGTGAAGCCTTGACCACCTGGTACCTATTTAAATATGCGGGATTGGATATTGACAAGTAAGTCGTATCATGTTATCTATTGCCAGTCTCCATATAAAAATTATATAAATGTTGCCATTTCTAAAGTTGCGGTATCTACACTATTTCAGTCTTCAGAACTTGGAGTGCTGCCTTTTTGTTCTCTTCCCATACTTCTCGTAAGGTCATTTGGGACTTCAGTCTTTCCATTTTGGGGTATCTTTTCATTGAAATGTGTGACTTTCATTTGTAGGTATATGTTAGCAGAAGGACTTGGCTTGTCAGGAATTGTTTCTATATTATTCACAGGGATGGTAGGAACAATATGGAATTGATTATGTGATATCTAGTCATGCTTATACTATGGCTATGTCTCCTGGCATCTTATTTGCTGTTTTTTTCTCAGGTTATGAAGCACTACACGTACTCTAATCTGTCGGATAACTCGCAGCGCTTTGTTTCCTCCTTTTTTCACTTGCTGTCATCTTTGGCTGAAACATTTGTGTAAGCCTCAGGAGCACTCATGATTGAATAACTGGAATATGACAGTGCTATTTCGTCCTAATTGTATGTTCGTACTTTTCAGCTTCATTTATATGGGCTTTGATATTGCCATGGAAGAACATAGCTGGTCACACGTTGGATTCATCTTCTTCTCAATCGTATCCTTTTTTCACTTCTAAATTTCACCAGTTGGGACTACTCTATTGTTTGCTTTTACTTCGGTTCCTTGACTTGACAACAGATATTCATAATTGTTGCAAGGTACTTGCAAAGTTTCCGAACACACTACACAGCAGAAACCACATTTTGTTTAGATTTGCACAACTGTGTCCTCCACTGTTTGAGCATTTAGCAGTGATCATATTTCAATGTGCATAAAAGAATCATGCCTTATCGCTGTTGTTATCCACAAACTTAAATTATAATCATACTAGGCTTGCATGGGTTAGGAATTTAGAAAATAATACATCACCATTATCCTAACTATCAAATTTGTCATATCCAAGCAAGCTCAGTGGTGGAACAACTACTCTTACTCTCTTGCATTCTTTCTTGCAATTTTGTTTTCTCTGCAGGGCAGCAAATGTGTTTTCTTGTGCATACTTGGTTAACGTATCACGGCCAGAACATCGGCGTATTCCTCTGAACCATCAGAAGGCACTTTGTTTTAGTGGTGAGTTTCATTATAGTTGGCAACTTATAATATATATGATTGAGACTTCTCTAAAGCTAGTTTCTCATTATGTGGACAAATAGGGCTTAGAGGAGCCATGGCTTTTGCCCTTGCTCTCCAATCTGTGCATGAACTTCCTGAAGGACATGGAAAGGCGATACTAACAACTACCACAGCCATTGTCGTTTTAACGGTACTTGCGCATTGTTTTATTTTCTACAACTTAAGAAATGATGAGGCTACATATTGGAGTGACATCCTTTTATGCATAATGCATTTCTGTATTAATTGAGCTTTTCCTTTCCTCTGATGCGTAACACAAACATTGTCCATAGAAAACCCAATTTTGTGAAATAATTAGGTAAAGAAGGAACACATATTAAGTTGCTTCATGCTTTCTGTGCAGTAAAAGTTATTTTCCTTTCTAAATCTTGTAGACATGGCATACCTGAACTGCCGCATTCTGGGATAGTTGAAATGTGATACCATATTACCATTAGATACTAAAGTGCACTGCACAGCTCCTATTAATTACTTGAAATCATGCAGGTACTTCTTATTGGAGGGTCGACTGGCACCATGTTAGAAGCTTTGGATGTAATTGGTGATGAAAATGCTTCAATTGAAGTAAGCATTGATTTGATTTTCTGTTCTAACAGTTCATCTTTTTTTTGTGCTATTCTAAAAAAATCATTTTATAATTCTAACTTTTATGCTATTAAATTAATTTTGGAAAACAGTTTATATTTTCTTGTGTGTTATTCTAAAAAAGTCGTTTTAAAATTCTATCATTTATGCTATTAATTTAATTTTGGAAATATTTACTGGATCTCATATTTTTGGGATAATAGCTACTCGGGGACATATTTTTATGTGGGACCATAAAGAATTGTCCTCTACCTGGATAGCTGATCATGATTTCTACTTTTCTAGGTTGTTTTTATCTTGTATTACCATGCTGTGTGAGTGTGTGGCACAGTTTGCTTGCTTTTGATATTTCCGAGGATAATTTCGATTTATGACTAATTTATGTGTACAACTATTTCTCAGAATTATGATGATAACAATGGTTACATTCCACCAACTTTTGAGGAAGGTACATCGTCTGGAGGGGGGTTGAGAATGAAACTCAAAGAGTTCCACAAAAGGTACTTGTGACGTCGTGTCTTTCCATTTTATTACAGATCATAACTCCACAGACAACTGCTGACTGTTCAATGACACAGCACAACATCATTCACCGCTCTTGACAAGAACTACCTGACTCCATTTTTCACCAGTCAGACAGACGACGACGCTGATGATTTCGGTAAGTAAATTATTTCATCATCTGGTTTCCAGTACAAGAGTGACCCACATGATTTTTACGGCATGATTCCTTAGTTTGAAACGTGTTATGCTGCATCATCAGTTTAGCTAGCCTATCTGAATAATTCATCCACTTACCTCTGTCTCTGAATTTGATCATTGCTCTCTGGTTGGTTTGCAACAGGTGATCAACCCCAAAACCAGAGACGGGGATTCTATGACCAGTAGCAGAGTTTGAGCTGCTGCTTGACAACTTATACACGGGGTCAGGTGCTAACAAATTTCATGATATTGTAGCATGTGGGATCCAGATTGTAACCATCTAAGAATATAAACATACGCCTTGCCTTAGTTGAGTAGCATATAGCAGCAGCATACGGTAGGGTAGAAATCATAAGCCTGATCAAGACAGCTGCGTCCTGTATATATTTACCAGGCTCAAATGGTACACGGTGGAGCTCCAGTTGAGAAGTTCTGTGACTGAACTTTGTCGACCTAAGCCCTTATGATATGTCACACCCGATCATCTGTTTTGAACAAGCCAAGTGCTGATCATAACATCAAAAGGCATAGACATGTTTAAGCTGATTTGCTTCGCTTGTATGTAATCAAATGATTAGTTGGGGAGCTCGTCCGAGGAGTCGGGCATGAATCGAACCAGACACCCATGAACAGTAGTTTGTTGTTGGTTGAGTTGAGTATGACTCAGACCCTTCGACTAAGCCTTCTCGATGTCTCCAAAACATGTGATTACGTTCCACTCTTTACGAGGTGATCAAACTAATTCGAAAAGCACAATCTTCTTAGTGTACAGGGACTTGCGCTATAAGAGCATTTCCAATAGGTGCCCTAAAATAGCATGATGTAAAAGATGCATCACCAAGCGCCGCCGTGTGACAGCCTCCGCCCAAAAAAAGTGTAAACAGAAGACTCATATGAATATAAGTTGAAAATAAATATGATAAAATAACAAGAAAAATGTCGACTAACATCCAACAAGAAATAGTTTGAACATAACATCCAACACTAAAAAATCAGCCATCTTTTAGCCTCTTTGTTCTTGTGTGTCATTGTTAACATTGCTATATTCTCCTCTTCTGCCAAATCAAATTCTTCACCGTAGGACGAACCATAGTCATATGAACTCATCTAAAAAATTGGAATCTAAATTAATTGACGTGTACAATAGGCGTCTCTCTTCTCAAACTTCCATGAACAAAGGCAAAAACATATACCATGTAGCCCGAATCCATCTCCAAATCAGAATCTCAAGGGACACAAGGAAGAAGCATGAAGGAGCGACTCATGAAGCCAAGCCAACGCGAGCCAATAACTCAAAGGTTGGTCCCATGGAATCTATAAAAAAAGAGTTTTAGAAATAATTCCTTACCTCGACCGAGCGGAGCCGCGGCAGGTCTCGACGGAGGGACGGCTACATAGACCCGCTGTGTCACGGCGACAATGAAGGGGCGGCGGGTCTCGGGGGAGGAACGGCTAAGCGGCGAACGACCTACGGGAGGACGGCGTGCCCGGGGCAGTATCGCGGCGGCGGTAGGGTGGGGGCGAAGGGATCGCGGTGGTGGCGCGGGTGCCGGAGGGGTCGTAGCGGGTCCAAGGAAAGCTAGATGCCGACGGTAGAGGGCACCGACGACAGAGGGGCACCGGCGTTGGAGTCGCGCACACGGCTACATGTGTTTTAGGGCCCGACCCTTGCTGACGTATATTTTCATCACCTGAGCCAATATTTACATCGTGTTCAAAAAAAATTGTCGAACTTTACATCACTGACTGCTGTCGGTGACCACCACTTTTTATTCCTGGTGATGTACACCTATTGGAGATGCTCTAAGGTCGTCGTGCATGCCTATGCTCATATTGTGCTGCTACCACATAGAGATACCCACTACCGGTTGGTTTTTCTATATTAACAACATATATTGTAAATGCACCGGTTTTGCAAGAGAGCGTTATGAATCTTTTATGGTAAATACTATCATGAGTCATCTTTTATTCAGTCTCTTAACTCGCATTATGAATCTTTGAGTCTAGCGAGTCCAAGTAGAGGGCATCTGATTTGACCAGAAGCTTTGAGGAATATTTGACATTTGTAATATCATGAAATAGATTGCAAATCTTTTGGCTGATAGCAACTTATTGTGGGATATTCCTTTGTTCCCATGAATATGACGATGTTTCTCAATTTTTATATTTGACACAGGAATTAGTCCAAGTATATGAAGATTATTTGATAAGAGCTTGACATTATTAGAAAGATTCTCAATACAATTGCAATATTGATTATATACAACATAATCGAGATATTGATGATCAAGTTTTGTCAAGGATTTGTCTTAACCGTGTGCGTCTTATTCATAGAAATCTAAGAAGTATTGTTCAATGTACATTTTCACATCTTTTTGACCTGCAAGGCTATTTGACGTCAACCACGGGGGTTGGTCGATTCCGACAGCCTACATGGCCCAGTTGTCACCCCTGTCGATCCGCCGCCATGCATCCCTTTATCTAAGCCCACCCACCGGCTAGCTCTTCTCTTACTGAGTCGATATTGCATGCCTTCCATTTTCGCTAGTGAGGTAAACGCCATAGTATTCTAATTTATAATGGTATCAGGCTAAATTATCCAAGTTGCACTACATCGGACACACATGTTCCCAGACACGCCCTAACATATTACATTTATTATGTCTAGAATAAAAGACAGGTAGTAATATGTGCCTACAAAATACACCAACGACAAATGTGAACAAATTTGCATCAAGATAAACTATCTTATAAGGCAAAGATCCACCATCTATGATACGGCACCCGCATTGTGTCTCTCTATTTTCTATTTCTTTTGTCTCGTGTGCCCTCTCTATTTTGTGAAAATATTGAGGGCTATAAATGGGTTTATGTAAGGCCAAAGACACACTCATCACCGAAGGACGATGCAAATTGACTATGGACCTATGGATCCACCGCGCGGCCGAGGGTTGGTCGTGCCGGTGGGCCCCATTGTCCACTAGATTGGTCCCTTGTCTGGTCCTCTTCGTTTAGGCATTGTTTACTTCTGGTGTATTTTCATTCATAGGAGGATTGGGGATGGGAGTAGATTTGGTAAACACTCAATCCCCATAATATACTAGTATGGGTTAAAAAAAATGTTTTAGACAAAAATAAGGTTGTTGGTGGGAAATATCTAGGGACTATCCTTCCACAGACGTGCTAATAAACATACTACTGGGGATTTTCCGGGATCCAGCAAAGTCTCCTGATCCCCTAAAATATACTGAAACTAAACAAGGCCTTATGAGAAATATGTGCGTGGTTTCTTCCTCGGTCGATTTGGCCACTTGATTGGCCAGAAGAAGCTGAGGAAGACATGATGTGAATTTGTAATATCAATGAAATACCCCCAAATCATTTGGTATATGGAACATATCTCGGCCTACTCATCCCAATGTGCTTCATCACCATGGCGAGTGACGGCCAGGGCAAAAGACAAATCGAATGGACCCAGGTGGAAGTGAAAACAAACCCACCTCCTCCGCCGCACCGTTAACCCTCTTTCTCGCCGCCGTATTAAACCCGATTCCCCCCATCTCCGAACTAGCCGTTACGCTCTTCCCCCTGTCACGAGTCTCATCTCATCTCCACCTAAAAATCCCATCCCATTACGCCTCAACGGCTACTTCCTCTTCGCCTCTGCTCCGATCCGATCCCCATGGCCGCCGCCGCCGCCTCCACCTCCGCGCCGGCGCACCCGGCGGCCGCCGCCGACTTCCCGCCGCCGCTCCGCACCACCGAGCCTCGCCCGCGCCGCCGCGCGCGGGAGGTCAGCTCCCGCTACCTCGCCACCCCGGGGCCCTCCCCCTCCCCGCGCCTCTCCACCTCCTCGTCGCGCGCCTCCTCCCCGACCCCGTCCCCGCGCGCCCACACCCGCGTCGCCACCCCTTTCGCCAACGAGAATCAGCCCCCGGTCCCCCCGCCCACCCTCCCCCGCAGGCGCGCCGTACAGAAGCTGTTCGGCGAAATCGCCGCCAACCCGCCGCGGGCCTCCGTCTCCTCCTCCTCCTCCGCCGCCGGAGCCGCGACCCCCAGGTTCCTGCCCCGCTCGACCAGCGGACCCACCCCGGCCACGGCGCGGAGGGGCTACCCGCGCCCTCCCACGCCCGCGCGCGCCTCCTCCTGCCCTTCCGCCGCCGCGGACGACGCCGCCTCCTGCTGCTCCTCGGACACGTCCTCCACCCTGACCGACTTCTCCGAGCCCGAGGGGATCCTGGTGTCGGCCGCGCCCTGCGAGAGCCCGCCGCTGCTCGGTCCAGCGTCCTGCCGCGGCGGCGGGCGCCTGTCGTCGGAGCTCCGGTCGTCGGTGCCGGAGTCCGGCGGGTCCACGCGGGGCGCTATCCCGCTGTGCCACCGCTCGCTTAATTCAGCTCTGACGAGTTGCCAGGCTCCGACCGGGAAGGCACTGCTGCCGGCGCCGAGGCCACCACAGCCACATGGGGCGAAAGTGGCGGAGATGAAGAAGGCGGTGCTCCTTGGGGGGAGGAAGGTTGTCGGGAAGCAGGAGGACGTGCACCAGCTGCGGATGCTGGACAACCGCCACGTTCAGTACAGGTTCCTCAACGCCCGGGCTGAAGCGGTGGCCAAAGCCAAGGCTGCGGTGGCGGAGGTGAGGGTTTGTTACTGTCCTGTCACAGGGGTAACCCTTTCGATGCAGTTTGATCTCCGGAATGTGAATTGAGATGCTGATGTTGTTATTGTTTTCATTTGGTTGCATCTGAAGAGCTCCTTGTTCGGACTGGCTGAGAGAATCAACGGGCTGCGAGAATCAGTCGCCGGTAAGAGGGTAGAGGCGGAGAAGATCAAGAGGGGCCAGAGATTGTTCTCCATTGTTGGTCGCCAGGTAACGCAAAATTGAACATACTTGGCTTTCTGAATTTATTTATTTGAACCGTTGTTGTGTGCATAGCTTCATAAGTAATTCTCAGATAAATGTGTGACTATCGAATTTGAGCTATATATAGAGGTGCTCAAATTGGGCATGACACGTGAATGAATTCATTTCCTCACTCACGTGAGATGGAGCCAGCCATCCATGGGCATTGCTCAGCATCACAGGCTTTCACTGTTCTCTTTTCAACTGGTCCAACTGTGACCCAGTTGAAGTACACCACTGGATCGATATGTTGGCTATAACAAACTGCCATTTCCTCACTCACGTGAGATAGTGCCATCCAGGGGCATTCTCTGCATCACAAGCTTTCACTGTTCTCATTTCAACCTGTCCCACTATGAACCAGTTGAAGTATGTCACTGAATCGATTCAGTGTGTGCCCAACGGACATTGCATGTGCACTAGCATTAGCACACTTAGGATGATTACGTTGTGCAGCTTAAATTAATTAATGTAATTGTTTACTTGCAAAATATCAGGTACCATTTTTGGATCTATGGAGTGACGTTGAGGAGGATTATTCCAGCTGTCTGACAGGGGCAACGTCGGCGCTGCATAACGCCTCACTGAGGCTACCAATCAGTGCCGGTGTTAGGGTAAGATTTTGATTTAATTTCACATTATGGGCATAAATTCCAACAGATATGTTCATGATGCAGATCAAATATTATGTTATAACACTGCTTCTAATAATGTTTGCAGGCAAATTGTGAGGAGATCTCAGAAATTCTTAACTCTGCAGTGCAACTACTGGAACCAGCGTCCCCATGTGTTCGAAATTTATTACCGAAGGTGAGAAAACTGTTGCCTGAAAATATTTTCTTTACTAGCAGAATATTTTAATTTGTGTTTGACAAATGTTACTTTGTGATATGATTCGAAAAATTTCTATATATATAGTGAAAATATAAAAGGTACTAAGTGTACCTATCTTTTATGCGAGAACATATACCTTATCAAAAGTACGATCATATTTTTTTAGAAGATTGGCGGATGGAGGTTGTTCACCACCTACCTTTGAATACTAGTTATTATGTATTTGTAGATGTCAAACTTAAAAATATTTGACTGGTACAAATTCTAGAATGACTTACATTTTAGATCAGAGTTGGGTACTACTAATTTGTGTCATTTTTGGTTGTCATATTGATACAATTGGATTTTGCTCGTCATATAGGTTGAAGAAGTTGATTGTATAGCCTCCAACCTTGCCCAAGTAATTGCTAGTGAAAGAGCCTTGATAGAAGAGTGTGGGAATCTACTAAATCAAGCACACCATATGCAGGTACGGTTTTAACCAATAACTATCTGCACTTTGTCCGGACTTACACTATATTCTTATGAGACCCTGTCTTTAGCACGAAAATATTTGACTGATGCCTTGATAATTTTTCGTTACATAGATGAGGGAGTACAGCTTGAGAAGCCAGCTTATGCAATTGAAAAGTTGAAGCAAAAAATGGAGGCAACGAACAAAACGAACACGACACCAAGTCATTTCTTCCGACCAGTGGAGCAAATTGTGCTCACTGTTGGAACCATTTTCCAGCAGGACGGAAAAAAACAGGTGGCCTGATGAGCATACAAAAGAAGAGGCAGAAGTATCCTTCTGCAGATCAAGAATTCCTGATTCTTTGTGGTATATATGGTGTTTTGTCTTTGGTCCTTTGTTTCTGTTATCCTTGTGTAGCCATGGAAATAACAACTGATAGAAGCATTGTCCCTTACATAATGAAAGTTCATTGATTCTTTGTACTTGTGCTGTTATTTTCCTTTTTGCTTCCGGAACAAACTCTCATTGTGATGACTTGACTTGGCTGAAGAATGACAGTTTCGCCTGAAAAGCGAAGGGCCTCTGAACGTGTAGCAGTGCTGTTGCATTTTTCAACCCTCTTCTGGATCTTGCCAACTCGGTTATTCTGCAGTGTATGCTTTATTAGACTCCTGCAAAAAAATGACAAGGAGTTGCTATGGAATAAAATGAAAAATATTGTAATTAGCAGGAAGCATGTAAGTTAAGAATATCGTCTCAATGTTTCAAAAAAAAAAATCGTCTCCACCACCATCTAGATTGCACTTAGCAGGTAGGATTCATCCAACAAAAATTGGAGCCAGTGCGGTGGATCCAGCAAAAGAAGTTTAACAACTGTGAGAGCAGTTGCATGCACAATGTCTAAAATTTGTTAACATTTTCACTTGGATTTACTAGCCTCCAGCTGCGCCGGCTTCCTTCTACCGAGCATCGCCATCGCCATCCACAGGCAGCTCTCACTTTTTCCCATTCAGAACTCAGAAGGCACATCGTCTCTTCGGCTGGTTGCTTCAACAAGCCATCCTGGCGGGCCTTAATTGATGACACACGAAAGCATGCAGCAGCAGCATCGGTACAGTAAGCCCGAAATGTCAAGTCCGTGAGCACAAATAGGATGCGACTGATGCTACGCCACACATTCGGTCGCTTGTTTAAGTACGGCGACAACGGTGCTACTTCCTTTATCCAGAAAAAGATATCGTTAAAACAGGTCAATCACGTCACAATCTTTTAGATTCTCATAATCGAATATTTTGTTTTGGTCTCTAGGTCTCGTCCGGACTCGGATTGGACCGAATTTTAGGTCCAAGAGTATATCAGGATAAAATTTCATACAACTTTGTCTCTTACAAGAGCTTCAGTTGAAGTCGTCTGCGTGTCATGCAGAGCCATCTTTAAAAACTGTCTGACGGGGACAGATTTCAGAAATCAGAGTCCAACTCCAACACGGCTTGTTTTACGTTCTTTTAAATTTTTAAGCAATTCCTACACATCAAAGTGTAAAACAAGAACATTGGCCACTTTTGCAACTATTAATGGTTTAGCACCAATAAATCTCTATCTCTACTACTAATAAAAGAGCAAACATGAATTTTCCTAAATCTACACAGCAAACTGTACACAGGCTCACCAGGATCGTCCGATCTAATCCAACTGATGAAATCCAATAGCCCATATTTCTATGGTCTGCCAACAAATCGAACGGCTCAGGTACAATGTTTTGCCCGCAGACTCCTGCCATTCGATTGATCTGTTCTCCCCTTCCTCCCTGCTGCCCTACTCGCGTCGCCCGAACGCCTCCAATCCATAGACCGGTGTGCCCAACAGAATAACCGATCCCCTTTCTTTCTTTCCCCACGCCTGCCGCCGCCGCCGCCGCCGGCGGCGAGGACCGCGACCCCAGCCGCGTCAGCTCCACGGGCTACCCCTTCCTCGACGCCAAGCTCTCCACCGTCATCAAGCCCAACGCCAAGTCCTCCGCCTCCGCCTCCGCCGCCGGCAGGAACAACGCCCCGCCCAGGGTGTCCGCTGTGCCCCTCGACGCGCCCACCTGCAGAGTCGCGGGAACCGGCGCCTCCGTGTTGGCTTCATCCACCACCTCTTCCTCCACGCGCCCAAGGTCGGAAAGCCCCACGAAGAGGACTTCAATGCTTCCTAGATCCTGGGCCGCCGCCAAGATAACCAATCCGTAGCCCTCTTGGACAATTTGTTTTTATTTTCCCAGGTGTTTGACGAATTGCCTATGAAACGAGTGTATTTTGGTTGCTTGGATGGGACAGGGTACATGTGAAGGAGATGCTATTTCTAGTTCGCCTTGTTTTTTTCCGTAATGTGATGTGGGATTCCTGATGTATGGTTGAATTGAAATGGAATTGTTTCAAGTTCTGTGGACTACTTAGAATATGATGACTGAGGAGCTCGACAAGAAGAGGGCCTTCCTGGACTGTCAGCCGCACCTCACTAGGTATCCATTTTTCTAATCCTTTAAGGCGTATATATGGTAAGATGCTGCCTTTTGCTAATTATGCAATCTTCCACATCATCTTTTCTTAGTTTTAACTCGTACATATGCTAGCACGGGGAGTCTGTAGAGCAACTCAACTGTTGAGCAAGACCATGATTTAGAAATCATAACTAGCAGAGAAGAGGCAAACTACAATTTTCGGCATTCATATATGAGGCATAACTTTAAGCATATATTTCCTTTCTTATATCTTCCTCAATCACTTCTATGTGCCTCACATTTTACTAATTCACTTTTGTGTGGCGCTCAACAGCCACCTTATGTTTATGCAAACTAGGTTCAGGATATTATGGAAAATATGATTATTCTACATAAATACTTGATGTATCTGCGTACATTTTATTATGTTTATGCAAACTTGGATCATAATTCGTTTTTTGGGCACAAGTGTGTAACATATTTATTTTCAAACTTTGGTTTGTCTCAAACTTGTGCGCAAATTTATCCTACAGACGACTCCAATCGGCTCTGATAATTGGTTGTTTGCAGCGTTATTTCAGGTGCATTTGTGGATAGAAACCACAACACATGATAGATAACATGGAGAAGGTGAAGTAATTTCTGTGGCATAACTTCGGTAAGTGTAATTTAATTTCTGCTAATAGAAATTATAATAGAGGGGGGCATTCTCTAGCCATGTGCACTTCGAGCTGGGTATGGGTCCTGTTGGACAAACTAAAGTTGTGTCTGGATCCAAAGCAGCTTGCTGCTAAGGAAACAAAGGTTCGTATATGCGATGCTATAGTGTGGGCCAATGTATCTTAGAATTTATAATAACTTGAATTATAATGATTTAAAAGGTGACTGTTCCGTGAAATAAAGCAAATAGTGTTATGTCAGTGTACATTTGGTGCTGTTTAGTGATGTTCCATATAACTATTACAATGCAGATATACGAAGAGTAGTGAATGCAAGAAATGACCAGTTAGGTGAACTACGCCTCAGTCACGCATAGGGTAATTATCATTTTATCACATCTATAATTGTCATTCTATCATAGCAGTGGGCTAATTCTATACAGAATCAATGATGGATTTTTTTGGTTAAACCACAATTTTCTAAATGTTATATATGACTAGAGCAATGAGCTAATTTATCTCATGTGTCTTTCTTGATTTCGTGTATTTTTTAGTTCAGGCAACTAAGACTTAGCATATCTTCATATTTGCAGGACCATTTTACCATATTGTTGTACAGTATTTTTTTTAGCCGGTTAGCTATGACTACAGCTAGCTTGGTTTGGAGTTGCATTTCCCTCACATGTTCTTTGGTGCTTAAAGTGTACTTTCCTTATCATTCAGGTATACAAGATAATAATGGCATGCGAATTTGAAAGCTATCTTACATAATGTTCAAATTTGCAGGTTGTTGCATCGTTGGAGATTGCTGTCTGAAGGTTGGTGTTGTTTCTCTGCTAGATTTGGGAGTCTGATGCTTTGCTGCTAGGATATTCTGTCATTTTACTTTGGTAGGCTGCAAGCAAAGGTGAGAATTTTGAGTGATGCCAATCTGTACTTAATTTCCCTTTTGTTCTCTGGGCTTATTGATTACATTGTGATAGGTTTCCTGCTATGCTGAGATTTTTGTGCACAATAATTTCTATTTTTTTGGACAGAAAACATCACTTTGAAAAGAATAATGAGTAATTTATGTAGTAATTGTTCCATGTTAGTCTTGTTTATGCTCTCAGAGCTAGCATGTAATATCTCATGAGTTAGCATATGGACTTGCTGTTTTGTATGAATTGCAACATTTATGGATGCGTAGTTGCTGGATGTGTGTATTTTTTGTGCTTCGGTATCACTAGATTTATGGATGCTTTGCTGCTGGACGTGAGAGAGATGAGGGAGATTCTTTCAAAGAAATTGAGATGAAGTGTGTGTGTGATGTTGTATGCTATTGCACAGACTAAATTTATCCTCAGTCTTGTACGATTGTGCACTATTGCCAAATTATGTGGTTTTGTTCTTCCCATGTGTTGTAACGGTAGGTTGAGTTTGTGTTGTTTAGACTTCATAGAATTTCACAGCCAGAAAATTATGTACTCCCTCCGTTCCTAAATATAAGATGTTTAAGCATTTGTCCACATTCACATGTATACAAATGTATCTAGACATATTTTAGTTGACATGTTCACTCATTTTAGTGTGTATGTAGACAACATGTTGACAACCTAAAACGTCATACATTTGGAAACGGAGGGAGTACTCCCTCCATTCTGAATTAGTTGACTCAGATTTAGTTCAAGTTGTACTAAATCTGAGTCAATTAATTCAGAACGGAGGGAGTATGTATGTAGAAGAGTTACTGATCTGTCTAGAACATAGTTTTCTGCAAGCATTATTAATGTTGTTGGTTATTCTCTATTGCAGGTGTATGTAAAAGCTAAGAAGTGTCATTCACCCGATAAGTTGCGTCTTGTAGAGAGACGTGCGTGCACGTGCAAAGCTACTGGTATAATAAAGTTGTAAAATAATAAGAAATTTGATACCATAAACTATAAAATTCATGTATGCATTTTACATGCATCAGGACAAATTTCAGGAATCATAGTCCACCTCCAACAAGTTTCCATAGCGTTCTTGTCAATTTCCAGATAATCCCTACACATCAAAGTGTAAAACAAGAACATTCTGTGCACTTTTGCAACTATTAATAGGTTAGTCCAATAAATGCCCTAAAATGATATAATAGTGTAATAAAAATATGTAGCGTTTGTATAAAACAGGCCTGAAATATTAAAAATTATAAACACTTTTCAGACATTTCACCCTCTTGATTGAAAATTGAGATGACTTGCAACCACCCTTCATTAAACCTCGACACGGAGAAAACGATTATTTTGCAGCTCCTCGTGGTTGGATACTCTTATTTTGAATATAACTATAACAACCATGTACGCTTGCGGAAATCACTTGTCTGCTAAAAATACTCCTTTATGCCACAATGAAGATAAGGTTCCAAATTACTCTCTTCTCCATTCTTGAAGCTCCAAAACTCGATTCCTCTTGATTCCTGCAACCAAATCTCATGACACCTGATAGAAAAAAGGAGACCTAAATCTACAAATCCCACCAAGCGAAGTTTGAATCCCTTTTATTCCTTGTGATGCTTGTTTACTCTTGTAGTTTGAGAGCCCTTAGGCTGTAGGAATTGCCAAAAGATTCTCGATTTGTGATTTTCTCAGGAGTTTGTAACCTCCCCAAGGTCTCTACTAGTGGATTTCACAGGTAATTTGTGGAGGAGGCTCATATCGAAAAATGTGAGTTTTCGTTGTGGTTAGGGTCCTTCGTGGTGACCCACACATTTAACGTTGACTAGTTTTCCCTTAAGAAAGGGAATATCGGGATAACCTTCATCTCCGGATGTCTCGGTTATTTTTAAACGACCTCTTACCTTTGTGATAACCTTCATTTTGATGTATTTATTGCATCATATGATCCTTTTCATTTAGTTACTAGACAAACTTTATTTATTCAAAACAGTCCAAACTTGTAAAATAAAGTTAAAATATAGAAACCTAGAGTAGAAAGGTATATGCCTAACCATAGCGGGAGCCCCATTTCCCCCTATGTTTGCGTTGCAATTTGGTGCTCCTGCTTGCGTGCCATCATCGCCTTACAACACATCTATGTCTTGAGCGCCGCCAAACCACGAACATGCGAACACACCTAATTGAGCGGCACGTTTGTGATTTGTATTGCCGTGGAAGTTACACGTTGTTTACATGTAAGCTTTCTTAGTTGCACTTGTTGTATGAGAAAATAGATGAGGATTAGGATAGATCTCAGTCAAGTCCTCGACTTGGATTTGCGTCGTGACTTGTGCCGGCGATAAGTTGCACATGAGTTGCAACTAGTTTTTTTCAGCTGCACACGACTCATAACAAAGCAATAACTAAGTTATGACCTATCATGTAGATGATAATTAGTTGCTCCACTGAAATTAATTTAGTACTTACAAACTTGAACTAATTTCCAGTATCTTCCGTGCTAATATTTCCGGATTAGACCATCTTTGCCATGCAAAAATTAGAAACGTCATTATCACATCACTGAACAACACGCAAAAAGAACAAAAAAAGGGATACACATGGAAGAAAGAACATCTACGCACACACACAATTATAGTATGGACGGGAGATTTAAAACTAAATCCTAAATGTGTATATTTCGGCGAACTTTCCGGCGGGCTCCAGCCAACCTTTTTTATAACAAGTTATCACTCTGTAACTTCATTAAAGTAGCATTGAACTTCATATATCTCCGAGCGGTGACTTTGAAGTTTTAAGTAGAAAATCATCAAAACATATTAAATGTTGTTTAGTTCTAGGGCTCTCGTCGAGACTAATCTGAAGGTGAACACATATCGTAAATCGGGTACACGGTTCCAAAATTATAACGTGTACATCTTTTGTTGCAAAATATAGCGATGGTGCCATATGTCTCTTTACCTGCGGGGTGTGGCGACGTGGACATATGGGATATAAATGTAATGGTCACACCATATTAATTTTTCTGTCTTCAAATTATCTTTGACTCATATGTCTTCAATTTAAGATTTTTTTTTCAAGATTGCGATTTTAGATGTTCAGAAAAATCAAGTTGAGATGTAGACACCCACATTATTATTGGATAAATACTAGTATAACAACACGATTAAAATATAAACGAAGGTCACTCAAAGTTTAAGAAGATGATAGATCTATTTTAACATAAGAAAAACGGAATGCTATTATGCTAAGAAACCACTTCACAAATAGACAACGAAACAATTAAATCGACACAAAACTTATACGAGTTGCATGTAGTATAAGTTGGCTGCGATTATACGCGTACAAGTATGTTGTAGACGGTACACATACCGATACACTACTCCTTCCGTACGTGTACGTACGTACGTACGCCATCGGGGTCGAGCCCAACCTCCTTCCCTTCCCTCGCGACGTCCCTCCCTCCTCTCTTCTTCTTCTTCCTCCTCGTCTCCTTCCCTCCCTTTCACCTCCTTTCAAACCCTAGAAACCAGTTCCCCAACCAAAACCCTAACCCTAGCCCCGTCCACCGCTCCCCCCTCCCCTCCGCCCCTCGCGGCTCCCGCGGCCGCGGCCCCCCCGCGCCCAATCCCCCCACCCCCGGCTCTCGCGGACCTAGCTAGGGTTTGCGCGTCCGGCGAGCCGGGGCCCGAACCCGAGCCCCGGCGAGGGTCTGCGTGGCTCGCGACGAGGACGTGGGAGGTGGAGATGAGATAGGGCCCGCGCGGCGTCGGTGGTGGTGGTGGTGGTGGCAATGAGTAGGCTCTCGTTCAGGCCGCGGCCTCTCGACATCCACAAGAAGCTCCCCATCCTCAAGTCGGCGCGGGACTTCGAGGACGATGACCCCACGGCGGCTGCGGTCGCCGCGGCCAGGGTAGGGGTCCTGCTGCGGCACTCCGCTTCGGAGCTCACTGCCACTGCTGCCACTGACGGCGAGGTACTGACTGACAACCGTTTGTGTCGAGGGTGCAGTCTATGCACTGTCACTGTTTGGTACTAGCTCCCAGAGTTTGTTTTGTAGGGTTAGTTGTCGGGTCTTGTTGATGTCAGCCCAATTGGCAGGTTGAATCCAACTTAATTGCATAGCTGCATATATTCTGTCTGAATATTTGTTTTTTCTTTCCTTCCACTAAAGGCAAGTTCAACAAGTGTTATATACGTAGGAGTAGTTTCTTTTGGGGGGATTGTGATGTTCGACTTAACGTTTGCAGGGAAATCCAACTCCCAGCAAGAAGAATGCTCAGGAAATACCAACGCCGCAGTTTGATGATGTGGAAACCTATGAAAGGGATTACACTCGCACCTTCGCACAACCGTCAGCTTATATACGAGGAAGAGGAGGTTTGTTTCTCATTGCTGCTCCGAAATTCCACTTATTTACATTGAGAATATTATTTTGTTTATGAACACTTTCTAAGAATCAGTACCTGCTGCAGCAAGAGCTGACGTTGGTGAATTTGTTGAGTATGACCTGGATAATGAAGATGAAGAATGGCTTGAAGACTTCAACAATGAGCGGAAAAATCTCAACCCCGAAAAGTAAGAAAATGCTACCGATTTGCGTTTTTGTTACTGTTAAACATGTACATTTTGGAATCTTGAATGAAAATGAAGAGTTCAGAATCCGGTCCATAGTCATGTTTTCAGTAGAAGAAGTTCCTCCTCTCGTAGAATTTTGCTTGTCTTAGTGACATATTATCTTTTAAAGGCTTAGACAAAAAAGTTACCCTTGTATTATTTTCCCCTTATAGAGCGTATATGCTTTGCTACATTTAAGTGTTCTTTTTTTTTTGGCAAAAACTACATTTGAAGTGAAATTGCATATTACAGGTTGGAGGTCCTCCTATTCAAGTTGGAAATTTTGGACCACAAAGCTCGAGAAAGAGCTGGAGCCATAACACCAACTTTCATAGGACCTGTTCCAGTCCTCTTGCAGCCTGAGATTGCTAATGAGGTAAAGCAGCATGCTAAATGGAAACCTTACACAATGGTCATAGGATGGTATGCTAAAAGGGGAGCAAGGGAATCATAGAGTTGAAGCACTGACCTATGTCCACCACATGTCCCAATGGAGATTATACTGGCTATAGCATAATGTAACTGTATAGCTTTATCAATCTACTCAAGACCTGCCCTATCTGTTACTGTCATTATCAATTCTGAAATAGGGCCTATTCATTTTTATCGTAATTTATGCATGTCATGCCATTTGAAATTAGATATTTTACCTAACCTCTCTTCCTAGCTTTAGCACACGCCGAACCCTTTTGTTTAATATAAATATGACTTGAATTAAGAGAGCTGCTGCAGTTACTTGTTGGACAAACCTCAGAGCCGTAGTAAATTCCATTTCTGCATGTTGCGGACCCACCACTGCTGTTGGCCGCAGGGTACTTGGCGGGGAGTGACCTACATGGGCATTGGGTTTTCTGCCATGTTCTTTGAAAACATGACATTTGTAATTACTTCTGTTCTCTTTATGTTGAATGCCATATGTCTTCTCTTTGGTTGGCAAAAAAATATATAGAACGGTTTCAGTATTCATAGATGACCATCTCCGTTGTCTTACTGTTGACACTGAGCGTACATTTCGTACCGTATCTCTCTAGTTGGCATGAACTTGGCCTAGGATATTATGTGGGCACGTGTAACAGCTAATGTTGTAAGCAACATCAACTTGCATAATGAGTATTGACTACTTACGGGGTTGAAGTGAATTAACACATTACTTTTGTTGTGAGAGGGTGAGCATAATTTACTAGTGCAGTTAACTTAAGACTCACATCCCGTAGTTCACAGGTCCAATGGGCTAGAGATACAAAGGTCATACTGCCATGCTATGCTATGATTGTTAATGCCATTAGTTTAGAAATTGAATATGCCTTGTCTATGTCTTGCTTCATATCGATTAATATACTTTATAATTTTCCCCTGATTGCTCAAACCAGCTTGTGTGGAGATCAGACATTATATAAATGTGGAAGGATTTCAAGCTTTACCGTAAATATAAATTAAGTTATTAATGGGGATATGCACATAAATTTTGCAACTTTTTTGTTATCAATTGTTGATTATCTGATTTAGGCTTTTTGTTCTTTCATGATAAGGGACCCATTCTCCATTTTCATCAGTTGTGGAGTCATTTGTACATTTATTTCCTACAGTGTGTTTTCTTACCAAGTGCTTCTCTGTACAGGCTTTGCAATATTTATCTGTTCGGTATGCCGTTTTCCACGCTGTATATAACTATTGGAAAGCAAAGGTATGCTCAAATGTAAAAAACTTAGAATACAGAACATTGTCTTCTTTAGTACACGACTATAGGCATAATCTTAACTTTTAAATGCTGTAACATAGCTCGATCTCATTGCCTGTCATACCTAGTTTTCTGATAGTTTATTTGTTCTGCATGTTTGGGAATTTCTTGTTCTACTTGATTTAGACTTCTCAATCGCGCAGAAAATGATATTGTGACTTAGTTATGTCTGCTGCATTCCTTATTTTTATTGCTTCTTTCTTTTATCAGAGGGAACGGTGGCAAAAGCCTATTCTGCGGCGTTTGCAGGTTAGCTTACTTTATTTAAATCTTTGACTGATGCTAAAGTATTGTTTTAAAATCCTTTGGGTATTGGTAGATGTTCTTTTCAGATGCTGTTTCTACCAATTTATATGATATATATCAGAGACTGAACACCTAGAAGCTAAACATTGTTTTCTTCTCTGTGTGTGGGCCACCACGGGAACTTCTGACTGCTGGGCAAATAATGTCACCAGACACAGCAATCATGTTAAAACTAGTTTGATGACTATGTATAGATGATTGCTAAAAGAGTTGACTCAAGTTAAATTTGATACTTAGCTGGAGATCCTCAAATATGTTGATAGCATGTGCCTATTATTCAAAGTAAGATACGTTTGCTAAGATGTCAGGACCCAACAGCATTACATTTCCGTCTGATGAGCTATTTGTACTACATCCATATACCCCCAGAACAAAGCTCTCCATCGAACATAGGGAAATTAAGGCTGTAAACTTGCTTGGTGAATTTACAACTTGTATCTCTACAGTTTCAGTGAAGAGTTATGATTGGAATTTTTGAAATATAGCATGCCATACAATGCATGCTAACCCACACAAAAAAAATAATGTTGGATAGTTTTTTTTTTCAAAACGAAAACTGCATCGGTTGTTCTCCTGCCATTTGTCTTAAATTAAATTCTCTCTGAGAATAACCCCCGTCCCCCGCCAAAGAAACCAAAGGAATACCTTGTTTTCTAGCGGTAATTTAAGTCAACATAACCATTTTGATCTGAAACAAACTTGCTCCGAATACATGGAGTGCACATAAGAAACAAGCGTGATATGCAAATCGGATGTAAATGAGCCCTGATCCTTAGCTTGTTACAGCGCTCTCACTGTGAGGACAATGGCATTCCAATTAGCTAAATGCTGACCTATGAGAGCCCAGCGAAAGTCCACATTTGGATTGGCCGCTCCAAGAACAGCGGCCACCGTGGGATGTTTAGTACGTACAATGTTAAATACCTGGTGTAGGAAGCAGAAAAAGATGCATCCCTAGCCATTTATCTTCACCAAAACGGACAGGTTCACGTTTTTTCTACGCAAAACATGCCACATTGAAGGAAGATGTTTGGCTCGCATATCTCCCTTTCAGAACTGTGAGTCATTTGGCATGGCTTTTATCAGTAAGTACCCCTAGCTTATTGCCATGTGTTAAACTGTGTATGGTCAGAGAAATGAAAGTCATCCAAAGACGGAGAGGTAAGGCTCTGAGGAATGGTGGTTGGCCAACCAGGGACGAGATGAAAGGACGGAGAGGCTTAGAACCTACGAAGCACCGATACGCCAAAGTCCAACTTATCGCCGTCCCGTACGGCTCCGATACTCCGATATGCCTGATACGGCTCCGATACATGTATCGCTCCCGTATCCTCTTTTCACGATTAAAAAAGAAAGAAAAAAAATGGCGATACGCGGCAGGGACGGCGGCGATACGGCTAGGACACGGGAAGAACCCAGTCGAGACTCGAGCCCACGCGAGCCACGCGCTGCACTAACCCTAACCACAGCGGGCGCTCTCTCGATTCGTTCCATTGCAACTGGTAGCTAGGGAAGTCGCAGCCGCCGCTGCCTGGATCGTACTGAGCGCCGCCCGGAATCTTGCCGCCGCCGGTAATCATGCCGCCGCCGTCCGGAATCATGCCGCCGCCGCCCGGATTTCTCTCGCCTCTACTTGGATTGGCCCATCTCTGCTACCTGGAATCACCTCCGCTGCAGCCTTGAGTCGCCTCGGCCGCCCGTCGCCAGCAGAAGGTAACTGTTCTCAATCTCGCGTGGTGCATGCTTGGCTGCTTGCTTGCTGATCTGCTGGGCACGTGTGTTTGCTTGCATACTGCTGCCGCTGGGCTGTGTGATGCATGCTGATGCTTCGATCGATTGCTGGGTCTGGTACGGGGAGAGATTCCAGCATGGCATCTACAGGCAACCAACACCGATCGATTGCTGGGGCTGGCAGGGGGTGAGATTCCAGCATGACATCTACAGGCCACCAATATTCATGGATTGTGGAAATCAATGATCATTTAGATAGTAGAGGATTTGAAAATACTAACAAATGGGGCAGTATTCTGATCTCATCTCATGAATCCAATTATTTACATGTTATTTTATTATTTTTATATGTATACTCGCCGTATCGCCGTATTGCTGTTTTCTGAAATCGCCGTATCGTGTATCGCTATCGCCGTATCCGTATCGCCGTATCTGTCTAGCCGTATCGGTGCTTCGTAGCTTAGAACCATTTCTGTTTATTTTTTACCATCCTGAATAACACAGTTCACCTAACTTATATAGCCAACAACTGTAAACCCAACATACTCAACTAAGATATGTGATAATGATTCAATCTACTCAATTAACAGGTATGCTGTAGATTGAACCAACTTATTTCTCAAACCGCTGCTATCTTGGAGTTCTGTTAGGCTTGCTGTCTTGTTGGGAGAACTTTTAAGCTGTTATAATATGGTTCTGTTGCATTACTATTGACTAATTTACTTTTGGTTTTCTGAAGCCTCCTCCGCCCGTGAATGATACAAACCCATATAATGTATTCCGACCAAGAGAAAAGGCCCATCGTCTTCATACAAGAAGGGTAAGTGGCTTTAGGCCAACTTGTTTGAATATCTACCTTATGGGAGCAGCAATTACTGGAGAAACTTTTTTTTGGATAACACCTGCCTGCAATCATTTTTCTCCTGTGTATACATAACGTTTGGCTCCTTCTCCAGATGCAAAGACGGGAAAATAATATCCAGTCGTTTGAAAAGCTTCGCCTGGTAAGTTAAATTTACCTTTTTGTTCATATTGTGTTTCTTGTTCCTGTACATCTTAGTTGATATAATTGCACTGTAGTTTCGGTTATATAACTAGTAAGATAATTGCTTGCTGTTTCTAAACTGAAAGCTCCACTGCTCTATTGATCATCTCGCTATTCTTTTTCATGATGAGGTTCGGCATGAGTATGCCAAAGAAACTGCTAATTCAGTAACTCTACTTTAACTGTGGAGGAAGTTTATACGAGTTAAATGTTTTCACTTCAGTAGAAGAATTGCAGATCATTTAATGTCTAACTACACTGTTCAAACTATGATTTTATGAAATGACATCATGCGATTCCCATGAACCTAAGTACCAGAATACTAATTAGCTCTTCATCACCATTTCTCATTTCAAAGCATAAATTTAATAGTTTTGCTCTAATATTTTTTGGGAAATTTTTGTCCGTACTAGGTAAATAATTGTTGTTACTGATTATGGGAATTTTGCGCCAAACTTTGTAAGAGAGACTGGAACAAGAAATATTTGTTTTCTGTAATCAGTTAATGCAAACAGTAATTTGATTTTGTGTCTGGTTTTGTGAGAAATACTCTCAGGTTGCTTGAAATGATGGGATCGTTGGCCTTTTCTTTTGCATGTTCTGTAATTTTTGGTCTTCTTATATGATTCTCCCTCCACCTCTTGCATGTTCTGTGATGACATGGAAGTATATAACCAAAAAACAATAGAAAAAATGATACATAGGTAGTATGCCTGATTACCTTAAATGTTCTGCATACACACTGTATTTTGAAAAATGCTGCAAAAACTATATGCCTTATATTTGAAATGGAGGCAGTAAATTAGTTCCAGAGTCTAGCAGCACATATAACATTGTGCAAAACGTAAGCTGAAATTTGAAACTGCATTTCTGTTGTCGTCTTAGTCAACTGAAGTATAATTTGCTAGCTGTAGCTTTCTGCAGTATTGCATCACAATTTCTTTTTTGTGCTGGGTGCCTTTTCATTGTTTGTTTTGCTGCTGACCACTCTAACTTGAATTTATTAGGTACGACGCAACTTGGACCAAGCAAAGGCATTAATGGGAGCTCTGATTAAGGTAGTTCCATGCATAAACTGATTTACAGCGGATCTTCGGCATTACCAAAGTTAACTTATAATTGATATATATGCTTTAGAGGGAAGAGACAAAGCGGGAGTTCATGGAATGCGAGGTCAACCTTCAGCGCATTCAAATGCAATATAAGGTATGCACAAAGCATCTTACATTTTACGGTCTAGAAGTTTGTTTACTCCCTCCGTCCCAAAATAAGTGTCTCAAATTTGATAGAAAGTGGATGCATGTAGACATACACATGTCTACATACATCCATTTTCTATCAAAGTTGAGACACTTATTTTGGGACGGAGGGAGTACTTTTCTATAATAAACACAGCGTACAAATCCAAATAAGAGCCCACCACTGGCATCACATGGTTGTGGTGAATGGGTGTAAATTGTTACATTGCCACTGTGATGGAACCAAATACTATCTGCACCTATGTACCTGTGTGATGTTAGGCTGCACATTATGTAGCAGGTAGTATTGCCAAATTGAATAGATACTTCTACTTGGTATTATGGTGCACTTCAATTGAGCAAAGTATTTATCATTACCTGCTGTTATGACACATTTTGTTTGGTGCTCTGGTCTGTTACCTTTCTTACTGCAGATTCGTTTGTACTTGCCAGCCTCCTAATTTACTATTGTCTCCCTTTTCTCTTCTTCAGCATGAGGCCCAGCTTGTTGATGATGGGACATTGTCAGGGTTCCAGCAAGTCTCTAGCAGATATGGGTCAAGTGATGATGATTATGCGGATTCGGATGACACTACTACTGAACAGCCATATTATCGGCCACCTATTCTCCATCCTCGGTACTCTGATAACAAGCCAGTAATCCCTACATTACGTATAAAGCGTGAGCGGGAACTAAAAAGGAGACCTCAGCATAATGGCTGGGTATTTAAAAGGGTATTCTATCTTCCCATCACCGCCTCTTTTTTCTTATCAGCCACGAGAGTTAAGAAAACTAGTAGCAAGCAGTTCTTCGCTGGTTGCTGGTAGTTACTGGCCCAAAGCAACACGATAGTTTTAAGACGGATGATTTACAGTTGTTTAGTTCTTCTAACGTTATTAAGAAGCTAGGAGTACAACTTGGAAATAAATATTGTTCATCCAGTAACTAGTTAGAAACATTTTTTATCGCTTATAGTGAGTTCCAGCTTTTATAATTTTGTTGGACAATGAGCAGTGTTATTCTCTTTAATCTCTTTTGTTCTATGTTAAATTATTTATAAACTAAATTCACTTAAATTTATTATTTATGGATCTGTAATCTATTTGTCAATTATATTTACCAGTTTCCCGATTACAGGATCCTGAGGAGCCAGTATTGTTATTCACAAGACCACTGGATCCTGGGAAGTTGGTGGCAGCGGGTATCAAGTTGCCACCAGATCCTCCCATTGAAAATGGTGCCACAATGCCACCATTTCGGTGCCGAGGTAGAATTGGACGAGGTGGACGCATCATCTTTGATCGATGGAACCCTCTTGTGCGAACACCGACATCAGTTGGCCAGGAAACCTCCAATTATGTACCATATGGTCGTAGGCCGCCCTCACCGGAAGGTTGAAGCAATTATTCATCTGCACTTACCACTTATTTGACCGATGCAGCTAGTGTGAAGCGCTCGAGTGCCTAGGTGCCAAATTGGCCCTGGACTACATTCTCGTGGCTGAGTTGTGAGCTCTGAGGATCTGATGAAAAGGCCAGAAAAGCCCATGGAAAAGCTGCACACTGGTGAAAACTGGGAGGTTTGAGCTATCCTGTGGCTTACATTCTGTCTTCAGGCCCATCTCGGTCATCTTTCGCAGCTGTTGTAAAATTGTTACAGTGTAGGTGAAGAGGTAGAGCATTTTTGTCTAATCTTGGCATGTAGGGTCAGTATGTAGCGCGTTGCTCTCTTATTGATTATTCATTTGGAGAAGCGGCGATCCTTCTCATTGCTAAATTAACCTCCCGCATAATCTTTTGACACTTCGGTGCATTGTATTAACCAATGTGCACGTGTGTGTATATACTGAAATCCTATGTCCATGGGCATGTGATGGCAAATGTCAGTAGGTTAGGTAGAAGTAGAACATGGATATGGAATAGGTGAAAACACATTGTTGCTGGGTCTGTCAGTAAAGTGTTTGTATCTGCTCTACATTTCTAATAACCTTTTCCATATTTCCTTCCTCTTAACATAGGCTGAAATGTTACAAGCCAACCTGTTTCTTCAGGAGAGGGTGTATTTTTTCCATTCCACCTGGATTGGGTGTGACGGTGCTTGAAATAATATTCCTCAGCATAAATGCAGATCTGAGAAAACAGTAAAAGAGTCACATTGCACACCCAATGTAACTGAAAATCTGTTAAAAGTTGCAAGAGCAAATTTGCCCTGGAAGTTTTCGTTTTAATAGTCTGAAATACTGGAAGTGGGTGAATACATGCCTGGTGAGTAGTCTTTGTGCTGACAAACTGTGCAACTCTTGACCAAACCTGCACAAATCGTTACACCAAAACAAATGGGCGTTGTGTAAGCTTTGTTTCGGCCACTCAGTTATTGAAAGTGCAGCACATAGCTTAGTTCATTAGAAAAGTGAAAGCGCATCTCTAGATCTATATGAATATCTGTTTATGTGCATACGCAACTATCAGTATCATTTTTGTTACACCTGCCTATGGCAATTTTGAAGTTGACACTTTCCCTGATGCTCTAGCATTCTCGCGGAGGCTCTGCAGTGATGCACAGCAGCTCAATGCCATGTTTCCTCTGCACTTTATTCCTTATCGACGTGATGAGTGTTGTTTTCCCATTGTTGCATCTTGATTGCTGTGAGCACAATCACAATCTTAGTTTCAATGGCATAGAACCCTACTTCATATAGTGGTCGCACTGAAGAGCAGAAAATGAATGAGTTGTCTCACACAAAAGGTGGTTACCACGTAAAAGAACCGATGAAATAACAAGTTGCTTGAAATAGACAGCTGCATTTTGCATGCTAGTGGCATATGTAGTTTGTTACTCCCCCGTTGCTAAATATAGGATGTCTTAGGTTCACATGTTAACTAGATATGGTTTAAAATGAGTAAACATACACGCAGAAATATGTCTAGATATATGTATAAATATGAAAAAGCCTAAAACATCATATATTTAATAACAAAAGGAGTATTTGTTTTGTTTTTGTTTTAGTTGGATAAAAAAGGGATATGGTTCATACAAATATACTGATCAAATTCAATCAATTCTCATATTTCACTCGTACACATGAAATTCATTGATCCAGAAGCACTCCTAACCGGCTTGAAGCACAAATTTTGATATGCATTAAATGTTTCCTTTTTTGCGATTTTATGACATCTCTAGTAGCTAGTCGGAACGTAGTCGATAGCCAATGAAGACTATGAAACCGCAAGATCAGTCTACAACAGATGCGCTAAACCATCACCGATAGTTGGACGTCTGCTGCTCGTCCCATCTCCTCTGATGACCAAGTACAACACCCCCTCAACCCTCCTTACCCTTTTGGAGCTCGGACCATCGTTGCATCTAGAGGGAGTAGTGGGAGAGGGAGCATACAAGGGTCATTTGACGTCATTAATTTAACGCCGGGCCTCCCGCAACATCAAGTGACACGTTGGACTTTCGTAGGCAAAGATTTTCCATTGAAAATTCACTATGTATATTGTTATATAGTAAACAAAGTACACTTAGTAGATAAAAAAGGATTTATTCGACTAAAAAACAATAAGCCGGAAATGTTCAATTCGGCCTTCTCTTCGGAAGAATGCCACGGGAGCAGATAACCCCAACCGCTGAAACCCTTAAACCCTTCTTGGACGACAAGTTGATCCCATCAACGTGCCTTCAGTAATGACACAAATACCCCTGTGACTCCAACCCACGCCTACCAACGCGACCATGGGTATAGCGGTCATTTGACTCCTCCAAAAACACCCTCCCCAGTCTCCCCGTCTCGCAGGGGTTCCCTTCCCTTCCAGACGTTTCGATCCCTTCTCCCCTTCCACACCAACAATCCCACCAATCGCCGATTTTCGATTCTAGCGCCGGCGCAGAGATGGTAGCCGCCGCCCGCCTCCTCGCGCGGGCGTCCAGGCAGTCCGCCGCCGCGGCGGCGGCGTCGTCGGCTGCGCGCCGGCGTGGCGGCGGCGTGGCGGCGGCGGCGGCCGCTCAGCCGTTTGCCTCTTCCCGCTGCTCCACCAGGGTGAGGTTTTCTGGGCCGTTTCTGTTCTGTTCTGCGGCGGGTTCGAAATCTAATTCGTCTTTTAGTATCTTTGGGTCGTATCGTGGTCTCATTAGGTTAGGGGATCCACTTACTCAGAAAATCTTGTAGATGCCTGCATCCCAGTAGTTGCAGTTATGCCTGTCGGATGTGTTTTCTTAAGAACTTGGTTGGAAAACCGTGTCAGCTAACCCTGGCTTGTGCATCGCTATGAATTATCATGCCCTACAGCTAACCAAAGTGCATAATTACACTAAAAAGAATAAATAGATTATTTTAGCCACGAACAATAAGCATTCTACGCATTAAGAAATGATTGCCTGCCTGTAATCTTCGCTCATGCTAAACAGTCTGAAATAGGCCAACGTATAAATCCATTACAAATTGCACTGTGTATGGGTACTTGGTGCAAGATGGAAGTAGAATCTGAGCTGACAGGGAGATCGATATGGAACATCACAAATCGACAAACCACGCTCATAAACCAAATTACCTGTATCCAATCACCGGTAAAGGCTTTGACGCATCGCTCTCCCTCTACCTGCTGCACAGCAGACCGTGGGGAGAAATACTTGGTAGGCAGCCAGATTCAGTGGCAGATGGAGGAGGGTTTCATGACTTCTTCCTCTTGGATGCAGGGATAGTCCCTATATATTGATGAAAATATGCAGCAACCACCACAAACTAATTTGGTCTGCTCCGATCTGAAACGACTGCCAGGATCTCTTAGTGTGCAAATGTGTACTGGCGATCTTGATTCTGGCTAGCACATCTTTGTGGCTGCTCATTCTGTAACCTACACTGCATTGAACTCTGCATCATCCTAGTTTCTCATTCCTGTATTGTAACAAATGGACGAAAATCTTCTTTTTCCACATCTGGTCAAAATCCCAATTGATAGACTACTCATGGTGTGATGATTTTGTCCTGAGGCATCTTGTTGGACTGTGTAGCGTGTGTAAAGTTTTCGATGTGCTTTCAGTTTATGGAGTCTGCTTTCACAATAGAGTGCTAGCCTCTAGCCTATTTTTTCCTGGGTTTTATGTAGACAGATGCTCTGTTTATTTGTTTTATTATTGCATTGTGGATTTGACTAATTGGAAATATTATTTTGTTCAGGATAGGCCTGTATTTTCAATAATAACTTTTCTGTCTTTGTGCTGTTTCTGCTGCCATTTTACTTACATGAGTTTCTATACTTCTCTTATAAGCAGGTCCTGTATACGTTGAATCAACCACTGAGATACTCAACAACCATCTTTCAAAGGTTTGGCTTTTCATCTTCTACCCCTCAAGAAAATGATAAGGAGGTAAACCAACCCAAAGACCAGGAAAGTACTGCAAATGAATCCAATGGTGAAGCTTCAAAGGAAGATAGTGGTTCATCTGAAGGTAGGTTTGGAAGACTTCAATCCATTCTATCTGGAGGTGAGGCACTAAGTGACCTGCATTTTCTAATTCAGGTGTGGAAGACCTTGATCTATCAAAGGAGGAACTAGTGAAGCTAGTTCTTGAGAAGGATGAATTATTGACCTCGAAAGATGAAGAAGTCAAAGATATGAAGGACAAGGTTTTGCGCACCTATGCTGAGATGGAAAATATCATGGCACGGACAAGGCGTGAATCTGAAAACTCAAAAAAGTTCGCTGTACAGGTTTGTTGTTAAATCTGATTTCTGGTTTTAAATTTTAATGACGTAAATGATGTTTCTATCAATTATGTTGAATTTTCTCTCTTATAGCGTCTTAATCGTGTATGCAGAACTTCTCTAAGAGTTTGTTAGATGTTGCTGACAATTTGGCTAGAGCATCATCTGCTGTGAAGGAGAGCTTCTCAAAATTAGATACATCTGAAGATTCTAGTGGAGCTGTACCATTACTAAAAACCCTACTGGAGGGTGTAGACATGACAGATAAGCAACTCGGAGAGGTACTTTATCAAAATTTGATATTGTTCCTGTGTATTATCGTTTTTCTGTGCCTGAATTTTTCTCTATCTTGCATGAGCGTGTTTGCTAAATATTTCTTCCTCTTTTATACTACATCGCTTATGTGTGATAGTATTGCCTAAAATGGGGGTTTCCTCAATTTTGAACAGGTTTTTAAGAAGTTTGGAGTTGAAAAGTTTGATCCATTGAATGAGAAATTCGATCCTGAGAGACATTATGCAATTTTCCAAATTCCTGATACTTCAAAACCATCAGGAACGGTCGCTGCCGTTGTAAAGGTACATATCATCATTAATACCGATCTGTGTGTATTCCATTAAATTTTAAATCTCGGGATCTAGAGTTTTTGAGCTTGATATATGGTTCCTATTCATCTATAAATTGTTGATTTACTGATTTATATTATTTTCCTTTGTTTTACTGACCTGTTATTTTAGAATGTTGAAGTCACCTTGATATTCTTGCTTATAGAAAGTTTTACAAAAATGTTTATAAATTTTAAAAATATATAGAAAAACAGAATATATTTTAAACCCCTGGCCCTGCTACTGGCTACTGGCTTTTGCTATTTAAGTTTATTAATTCCAGTTCTGATATACTTGGCTGCACATTTACTTCCCATGTCTACATGTTGTGATCATTTTGGCAATATACATTAGAATTATCGTGTTATATCTCCTTGTCTATATTTCATATGACACGCGGTTTGCACTGTGATCTTTCAGTAGTCAAAAGATGATAAAGCACATGAACCATGAGCGTAGTCCCATTAGTTGCGGGAATGCAACTCTTAGTTTAGCCGTGAAAAATGAACTTAACTTGGTATTATGCGGCCAATCATTGTTTCAATCAGCAATTACGGATATTCTAGAGATGTTCTGTCCCATCTCTTCTGTGCAGGTTGCTTGCTCAATAGTCCATATTCACCTTTCATATTATAATTTGAAAACTAGTTCTTAATTTTTTTTTCCGAACTGGAGAAATCTATCTTCAAACGTGTGCACCTCTTGTTTTTTGCGCACACATAAGAGGGAATCTAGTAATTTTCCTCAACCCTTGGCAGTGCTAGACTACCCTGGTAAAAGTTCAAATACCCATGTTCCTAAATATAAGGCCTAAATATTTGGGATTTAAATTGAACTCCCAAAACGCCTTATATTTAGGAACAAACTAACAGAGGGAGTAGTAAGTATTTTGATATTTCTGAGGCATCTTTTAAGAGCTATGAGCACTTGCAAACTCAATTTTTGCTGCGTTCTGAAACTTGAATCTCTTGATAACTTTCGGATTGTTACTATGATTGAAATGGATGTAGCATATCAGTACAACAAAATTTGTATACCCTAAATGGTTTGAGATTGGCTGGCTGGCGATATCTGAAACCTTTCAGTTCACCGATAGAACCGTAGAATGCTTTCTTTTCTCTGTGTTGACACGTGCACACTTTTGCTGATAGAATCCATTACACATTTGTGGTTTCAGGTGGGCTACATGTTACATGATCGCGTCCTTCGCCCCGCGGAAGTTGGTGTTACAGAGGGAGGTCCCTCTGAAGAAGAGCCTGAGGAGAAATCAAGTGGAGATTAGATTAAATTGGTCTAGTAATATACCAGAAGCAACACGAGGTAGCTGTTCCTCATCAGCAAAGGAGCTCGGCGCTAGCAGCGTTTTGTTTTTTTTAATCTTTAAAAACAGTTGTCTTGTTAAAATGCTGTTTGTATGGGTATACGTTATACCATTCCTTAGCAGCAACGTTTTTGAGAATTTTGTAAGGGCATCTTGAGAGATTCAAGAACAAGGTTTATTTTTCACATCATACGCCTCCCTTGAGTTATCAGTTGCCGGGCATCACCCGTCTAGCGACCCTCACGAGTTTATCTCAGTTTGTCAATTTCTTTCCCGTCAAATCGTGTGACTAGGCTTATAGGCAGCTTATTTCCACTGAATTTCCACCCAGAAAGTCAAATCGTGTAGGAATTAAGAAACTGCCCCGGACTCGTTTTTGGACAGCTTCTCTAAAGCGGTAAACATATTTGCCTTGCTCTTATTTAGAGTCCCGAATCTACAAAATAAATATCAATTTGCGGTTTTGAACATTAAAAACACGCAAATCAGACACCGCATAAGGGGTTGGCCTACAAATTTTTGAAGGGGACACCGTATTCGACCTCCCGATCTCTATATACGCATGTTGGGAGGGCTTTTACAGCCTGACCCCCATCCTGTGCAAGCCGTTGGTGCCACCACGTCCGCCGGTAAACTTGCCGGAGCCCGGCCAAGTTCCGACGAAATTGGACCTAATCTCGCCGTAGAGTGTCGTAGAGTTTTTAATCGATGCAATTTGTTATCAATTTCACGCTGTGCGTGTCAAACCAGAATGTCGCTGGAATCGACGACGGCAGTGGCCATGGCGGGAGAGTGGGACGACGGTCAAACTCGACGAAATCGACGCGGGCAGTGAAGCGCGCACACCGCGCGTGTAGGCGAGCGAGCTAGAGCGCCGTAAGTGGGTGCGATCGTGCGGGCGCAGGCGAGTGTGGCTCGCCGGAGTTGGGACAGAAGGAAGAAGACTTTCCAAAAAAAAAACGCGGAATATGTCGTTTTACGGGATTTGATCTGCCCAGACAGTTTTCAACCTGCAAAAATCAGATGGGTTGACCTACATCCATGATTATGGGGTTTACGGTTTGCAAGATCTAGATCTACTAGAGATGCTCTTACAAAAGGTGTACCGCTGTAGGAATAATAAGGGAAGTATGTTTTAAAAAAAAAGGAATAAGGGAAGTATAAAAGAAAAAAGAAAAAACTGTTGGCGTCCCTCCAGAAGCCTAGAAGAGCCCACTCGATGTACACACGATCCAAGTGAGCCAGATGAACTTTCCGCAAATACTTGGACAGAACGAGAAAAAAGGACGGGGCTCTCTCCTTCTGAGGTATAGCTGGTCGCGGTCTATGCACCACTTTCACATATGAGACAGCTCACCGGACACTCGCCCATGGACCGAGCTTACACACAGTTCGAAGGCCGGCGTTGCGCACGAAATCGAAGTCGCTCACCCAGGTTCCCAACCCGTAGCCACTTAGAGTGGGGCCGAAAAACGGGGGCTCCACTGGCAGCGTCACGTGTGGGTAACAGTCCGGGAAATCTTTATTGCAGGCGTCGCCGCGGCGTGACCCTCGTCAGATACGGCGGGTCCCACCAGCCAGCTTTTCCCTTACCTTTCTCTCCCGTCCTTCCTTCCCATTCCCCCAGAGAGAAGAGAGAAGAGAGAGAGAGAGGGAGAGAGCGAGCGAGCCGAATTCTCGTCTGCTTCCGCCGCGCCGCCACCGACTAGGGTTTGGCCCGTGCTCCGCCGCGAAGATGACGACCGCCACCGCCGCCGGCTCCGCGACAGCCAGAGCGGCCACCTTCCTCGGCCTCGGTGCGCGCGCCGCCGCCAAGTCCGTCTACGACGCCGCCTGCTCTGCCACAGCCAGGGCGGCCAACTCCCTCGCCCTCGGTGCGCGCGCCGCCGCCAAGTCCGTCTACGACGCCGCCTGCTCTGCGACAGCCAGGGCGGCCAACCCCCTCGCCCTCGGTGCGCGCGCCGCCGCCAAGCTCGCCGGCAAGTGGAGCGTCAACTCCGTCAAGTTTGCCGTCAACGCGAGAGGGCAGCTCTTTCATCGATAATTGGTGGAAGAGTGAAAGGAGGGAGACCACCGCCTTCGTCAAAGCATTCCTGCCAATAGTGTGCGCCATTGCAGCAGGGACGGAGCCAGGATCCAAACACAAGGGGGCCAAGTGCATATGAAACAGCTTGGAGGGGGCCAGATGTTTAATTTTGACTAAATATGGGGTCAGATCTGCAAATTTACAGGGGGCTTTTTCGAAAAAATTCCACCATGGAGGGGGCCATGGCCCCAGCGCGCCCCCCCCCTGGCTCCGTCCCTGCATTGCAGTCTGTTGCTTGGTGAGGTCCTCTCCATGATGCATCATAATAAAGGTCGTGCAGTTCTAAAGCAGCGGTTGAGGTCTACCTAGATCAAGAGAAACAATGACTATAAGAAAACTAAATCACCAACATTCGAACAAAGACGATATAATAATGAATTAAAATAGAGCTAGGGGACATGCTTGCACAACTGATCTCGACAAATAAGTATCATGCGTGAAATATCCTTTCAATGCAAATCTGCTCTTTCCACACGCCAGTTGAAGACTGACATACTTCTAAATTTGCATGACTGCCAAAACTCAAAATAATTGCTCCAGTAAATAAACAATGAAATGAAGTGTGAACGATCGACTTGTTGCTTATTCGTGCCTAAAGATGTGATCTGATGGGATGAATATCTCCGGCCTTACGGCAGGCCGGGTGTAGGTTGATTCCGGCTTGAGTTAACTAATTCCGGCCTCAAGGTAGAATTGGGGACTTGGGACTGGGGGTCGGTGGCTCAGTGGTTGTTCGATTTGAGGCTCGTTTAAGTTTGGTGCTGTGTTTATGATTAAGATTTAGACAGCTCTATGTTGAACTCTTGTAGCGTCGTGGGTTAATTGATGACTCGTGCAGTGGTTGATGGTTTAAGATTAACATGAGCTAAGAGCATCTCCACCAGGGGCCTCTAAGGCTGACTTCTTTTGCAGCTTCCAGGCAGCTTCGGGGTCTCAGACCGCAGAAACGCAAAAGAAGTCTCATGCTTCTCCGTAGCTTATTTTCACCGTTAAGCGCATTCGCTGTACGTTACGAGAAACTGCTCGCGAGGAGTTTCTCCACAGCTTCCCGCAAAGAGGCGAATCGGTACGCAGGCCTTGCCCCTTTTCTTCTCGCTTATTACACGAAGATGCCACCGCGTAGAGATGGCAGATTGCCAAAGAAAGAAAATGACAGGAAAACTGCCTCCGCTCGTGAGACGCTAGTCAACACGGAAAAGAAAAATCTCCTCAGATTGGATCGAGGGAGATGGCTCCAGAGCGCCTCCGCTGCTAGCTCGTCTCCGCCGCCGGCCTGCCTCCGCCCCAGCTCCGCTCTCCAGCGCGCATCCGCCGCCGGCCTGCCTCAGCCCCAGCTCCTCTCTCTGGCGCAGCTCTGCCCCGGCTCCTCCGACCTTCGCCGCACCAGCTCGGCCCCGTCTCCTCCGACGAACGCCGCCCAGCTGCCTGTCCCGTCTCCTCCGACGAACACCGCCCCAGCTGCCCGCCCCGTCGTCGAGCAAGTCCGACGAACCTCCGACGACCATGTCGTCCTCTCAGCCGCCGGTAAAACATGCTCAGCCCATCCAATGTTTTCATCGGGGTAATCTAGTATGATGCTCTGCAGGCTATACCGCATTTCCACGATGCTTTGACGCAAACTAAGATCATCACCGCGTGCATGTGTTTGCATAACTTCATCCGTGACAGTAAGCTATATGATCAGCATTTCGAACAGTTTGAGCGATGTGCATATGTCCACGAGGAGAGCGCATCTTACACCGGTGGACCCAATCCCTCTTCATCTGATAGCGTCATGGCAGCATTACGACAGAGCATTGCTGAAAGTTTAGTAGCTTGAGTAGTTATTGGTTATTGTAATTTCAAATATTACTATGACATTTATTTTATTTTGGTATGTACTGAATTATTCCATGAAACTATTTTTTTATTACCATCTATCGTTTCATATTATTTTTATTTTATTTCTACCTCATTTTATTGTAGAACAAAGTATGCAATATACCATAAGCTTTATTATATGCACAATTAAATTTAGGGGCGTTACGGACATCTCACAATTCAACACAGCAAATAAGCCAAAAATACATAAGCCCAAAAGAAGTCTCCCAACCAGCTTTTAGGAGCTTTTCCCCACCACAGTTTCTCCCCACCGGAATCTATAAGCCGGCTTATGCATAAGCATAAGCCCAAAAGAAGTCAGCCTAAATGACCCCAAAGACCCTTTGGAGGGTCGGACACAAAAAACGCGCATCAGCGGCATCCCCAAAAGACTCGTCCCGAGCGATTTTATGTCCGGCACCCTCAATACGGCCTCCAAGTTTGCAGTCCCTCCTGGGGGTGCCGGACATCGACCCGGCCATGTGAAAGAGCATTTTCCCTCATGTGTGGTTTTGGTAATTGATGACAACCTCTATGGACTAATGTTTGCATTGAGATATCTTTATAGATCTTGTCCATGCAAATAGTGGAGTTCATGTGTTGTACTCTTGAAGCTTATTTGATGACCAAGGTTCCATCTAAAGGTGTATATGATGGATGGTCATGTGTTGGGTTGAGCATATTGCAAGTATGTCTTGAAGGAGTCAAGACATCATATTAGCAAAGAAAGATTGGAAGATAAAAGGTTGATCAAGTTGTTGATCAACACACAAAGCTACAAGATGTCCCAAGTGGGATCATGTATCTCTTGGGATGGTAATCACTTGTCCATATAGCTTTGTGAACTAACCCATGATATGTGTGTGTGGTATCTTTATGTGGGGTTAGGTATCTTCCCATGGGCTTGCATCAAATGAAGATTTCATATAGCTCGTGGAGGATGACGTCATGTGGTGAACGTCATCAAGGATAAGATGCGCAAGACCAAGAGAAGCTTTCTCGAAGAGATCCTATGCTTGGAGCTTGCTATGGATACATGAAGACGAAACTTAGCGAGACTCTCCCATTATGGGTATGGGGGAGTATTTGAAGAAGTCTTCATCAAGCATGTGCTTGCACGCGCAATCAAGAAAGATGATCCACTTGAAGAGATCAAGATAGTCATCATCTAGCTCAAGTGGAATGCTCAAGGCAAAGGTATGATCTTGATAGGTTTTCTTTTCTACCGGTCTCGCGTTGTTTTCGGGAGACCGGGTTATAGGATAGATATGCGTACTATCAAGAGGGGCTCTCGAGTGAGTAACCTTATCGAATCGTTGTGGGGAGCTCAAACCTTTGCATACTTGGCATATCATATTTCTTGTTTCTTATTTGGCTTTTATGCTTGTGAGAAATTAGAGCTTGGTTCATCTCCATGTCAAACTCTAGTTCTTTGGAAATGGTCTTTCTTTGGAAAACTTGTTGTGTTTTATCCATGTGAGTATTTAGAGCTTGGTTCATTTCCATACTAAGCTCTAGTTCATCAAAAACGGATTTCATATGAATAACGTGTTGCGTTTTTGATATTGGAGGTTTTACCGGTTTACATGTTTTAGGAAAGTTTAACCTTTCCCCATTTGGTTTTATCCTCACATGATGGACTATGATGTTTCTATGCACATTCAAGTAGAGCTCGTTGTAACGATTCCAACGAGCCGAAAATCATCGAAAACGGAGTCCGGATGAAAAAGTTATTGCAGTTTTCGTTGTGCTGTTTCTGTCAGTTTTCAGGCACTCGGAATTTCCGATTCCGGACTGACCGGAATTTCCGGTTCGCGCAGTTTTTCTCGAAAAAGTGGCACTGGACGGAGCCGGAAATTCAGCTCGGAAATTTCACTTTCGGGCGGAATTTCCGGTCTAAAATCTGGGTCCAACGGTTATAATTTCTGGGGGGGTATAAATACCCCCCCTCTTCTTCTTCCCTTGGACAACCAAGGTAGCACGAATTTCCCCTCTCTCCTACTCCATTGTTGACCTTGGAAAGCTTGATTCCTCTCAATCCCTCCATTGATTCTTGCATATTCTTTAGGGAAAGTTGAGAGGAGATCTAGATCTACAATCCTACCAATCCATCTCTCCTCTAAGTGAGGGGAACCTAGTGGATCTAGATCTTGGAGTTCCTTTGTGGTTCTTCTCCTTTGTTCTTCCTCTCTTCTCCCCCCATAAGCATTAGTTGCTTTTGGTGGGATTTGGGAGTGAGGGATTTGACTCCTTTGTGGTTTTCTTTGTTCTTCCTCTCTTATTCCCCCATAAGCATTTGTTGCTTTGTTGGAATTTGAGAGTGAAGGACTTGAGCACTTCGTGTGCTCTTGCCATTGCATTTGCATCGGTTTGAGCCCTCCACGAGGATTCGTGGTGGTGATACTTGTGAGCTTGTTACTCTTGGGTCATTGGACCCTAGACGCCTTTTGTGGCCGGCCTTTTGTGGCCAAGACCTTTTGTGGTCAAGACCTTTTGTGGTCACTTGAGAGCCCCCAATTAAGTTGTGGGTGTGTGCCTCAAGACTTGGGAGCCCCCAATTAAGTTGTGGGTGTGTGCCTCAAGATTGTTGTAAGGGATTCGATCTCCGCCCAAAAGGGGATCAATAGTGGAAGGTGAACTCGCAACCTTTTGTGGTTGAGTTCATCAGGAGAAGAAGGTGAGCCTTGGTGGCGTTGCGGCTAACCTGTTGTGGTTGCGCACACCTCTCCAACGAGACGTACACCCTTTGGGTGGAACTCGGGAATACATCCTCGTCTCCGCGTGCCTCGGTTATTTCTATACCCGAGCCCTTTACTTATGCACTTTACATTGTGATAGCCTTCGTGCTTGAAGTCATATATATATATCTTGCTATCACCTTGTTACTTGTATTGCTTAGCATAAGTTGTTGGTGCACATAGGTGAACCTAGTATATTTAGGTTGTATGCTTGCTAAAGTAAAACACTAGTTTTATTCCGCCTTTATCAAGCATACCGGAATTTCCGGTCCATCTTGGCTCGGAAATTCCGGCTCCCCGGAAAAAGTTTTTAATCGCCTATTCACCCCCTCCCCCCTCTAGGCGACATCTGTCCGTTCACCATGGCCATGACAGCGCTGGCCCGCCCGTCATACACACGACGCGCCCCGCCCAATCCCCTTCCTCTACATTGCTGCCCCCGGCGCCAAAATCTTCTATATCTACCCTCCATTTCCCAAGCCCTTGCCCGCGCCGCCACGACCTCCTCGCCTTCCGCCACCATGCCGCCCAAGGGTGCCGGCCTCTCGAAACCCAAGTGGCACAAGCCGCCGGCGTCGTCGCATCCGAAGAAGAAGCCGATGAAGAGGGATCAGTTCGGCCAGGCGACGAATGGGATGCCGGCCTGGGCCAGGAAGGGGATGCCGGCCAGGACCACGAAGGGGAGGTCGATGAAGAATAGGATGGCGTCCGGAAGGCTGGAAACAGAGTCAAGACTTGGTGCGTGAGTGAGGACGTCTTGTTGGCCGAGGCGTGGATGAACGTGAGCATGGACGACGCCAACCAAAGGAAGAAGGCCTACTAGACAGGCATTCACAAGGACTACACCGAAAGAAGGTCGTATCCTCATCATCTAGATTTGCCTGACCGCAATGCCAAATCGGTTGAGGGCCGTTGGGGCGTCATCTCGTCTCTCACTACCAAGTTTCACCATTGCAACGAGCAAATCTTGATGAGAGATGAGAGTGGCAAGAACGATGCCGACAAGGTTAGCCGATCATCTTAACTTGTTACCCATCATGTTTACATGCATACTTGACTTGCCCTCTATTTGTGTAGCTCAAAGAAGCCAAGTACTTGTACCTTGACTTGGAGTCGGATGGCAAGAAGCCATACAAATTCATGCATGTTTGGGAGGTGGTTAAAGGGTGCCCGAAGTGGAAGAACCATATAAAAGACCAAGACACCGCCGAGGGAGATGAAAGAAACCTGCCGGCTGCTACCACCGACCGTCTCGAGATGGGAGTGAAGACGTGCAAGGCGACCGCCAGGGCTGGCAAGAAGCCAGGGGCCTCGGGCGCCGCTGGCAGCATCCAAGAGTCGGTGAAGCTATACGTTGCCGAGGTGGCCGCGGCGACCGTCGAGAAGAAGAAGCTACAAGCCAAGTCCGACGATAAGTGGAAGCTCTACTTCAAGATGAAGGAAGCCAAGCTCAAGAACCAAGAGAAGAAGGAGGAGCGTCTCTTCATGGCCACGAACACGACCGGCATGAGCCCCAAGCAGAAGGCCTATTTCGTGTCCGAACGGAGACGCATCCTGGCTGAAAAGGCGGAGGCCGAACCGGCGGAGGACGACGAGGAAGAAGTCCAGAAGGAGGCCGCCGCGTGATCGGCATGAACCATTGCACCAGGGAGGCGCCCTTTTTATGGTCGGCCTTGGAGACTTGTTCTCCGGCGCGGTCGATCCTTTTTTGATGGCCGGCGTTGGAGATTGTTCTCCAGCGCGGTCGAAACTATGCCAAGTCTCTGACTTGCTCTCCGGTGCGGCAAAACTGTTTGATTGCCGGCGTCATTTGAGACATTTCTATTAATGCATTCACCGCCGTCATGTTCCTCATTTGTGTTGTTCATCGGCGGCGACCATGGCATACCCGCATTTGTGTCGTGCGCCCGCAAGGTGTTCGACAGTTTGCTCATAATTTGGGCGCGTTTGGGGGGTGGGCCTTTGGGGCGTGCCGCTGTGGACGGCCTCTAAATGTTGACCGGACACATGTCCGGCACCCCCAAAGGAGGCCCAAACACCGATTTAGAGGCCCCGATGGAGATGCTCTAAGTTTGGTGTTGTGCTTATGACTTGTGCTACTATATATGGAGTGCTACTGAGATTGTCTGTTTGATCTGACCAAGTAGAGCAAGAAGTATGGTCGTAGTGATATTTCTTAAGTTACATGTTATACTGATTACTACATGTACTGCAATACAGTCTTTTTGTGCTTTAATGTCGCGTGGAGTTTACATCCAGATGTGAATTTGCTGAATGAATTGGTGAACCATGTGCGTTGATCACAATATTAGCATGGCTGTAGGCTGTCGCATATCATATAAGTTATGCCGTAGAACGTTTTTACCGATTGACACCGCTAACGTCACACCCGCTGGCCCGTTTTTTGTTTCTTCTGCTCCAAATGAATGCCTTCTATGATCGGATATCAGGTGCTATGTAACTCCTTCCACAGGTGAGGCGCCGCAAGACTGGAAGATGGTGTCAATGCGCTGGTTTAGTTTTTCTGATTATAGATAAATTCAGATTTTAGAAGGATAGTCTGAAACTATACCGGATTCATACATCCCCTTATCTTTTATACTCTCTTCGTCCATAAAAGGTTGTCACAAGCTTGTCTAAACTTGCATGTATATACACACTATAAGTTTGGACAAACTTGTGCCATCCTTTTATGGATGGAGGGAGTAGTAGTTAACATCCCAATAGTCTCGAACTATATTGGATTCAGACGGATGCTAATAAAAAGGCTTCTAAAACAGTATTAGCGTCGATTTCATGCTCAAGTAGTCAATCTAGATACACTTCCAAAATTTCTTCATGTTTAAATTCGAACGAGTCCCAAGTGGACAGTACTCGATTCAGTCCAGAAGCACTAGTTCGCCATATTACTCGGTTTGGTCCATAATCCGTATCAGAGAAGTATATAGGGGTCCATCGAGCTGCTACAAAGGAAGTTAAACTACTAAAGCCGGTGAAAAGATCCGCATTGTTTGTCGGTGATTGATGCTTGTGGGTCGATGACGAGGCCTAGCAGCTCCCGTGGGAGTTGAGCCTACGGCGGAATCGACGATGCCATGGTCCCATGGATGCTGCAGGTTTACTCTCCTGAGAATCGCTTGATTGAGTTACTGGATGGCGCAACTTGTATACTCGTAACGACCGGTACTCGTCCCGAATCGGAAAGGAGTTCCGGGGCTTGCACGCACCAACGTGCACCGCTGTTTCTAACAAGCTGTTTTAGGAAGCTTCCAGAAGTATGTTGGCCGGTTATTCTTCTAATTTTACTGCTTTTTTCCATTTTTCAATTTTTGTTCACTGTTTGGTTTCTCTGTTTCCTGTTATTTTAGTTTTATTTTTCCCTTTCCTTATTACTTACTCCCTCCGTTTCTTGATATAAGGTGTATAGTTTTTCCCAAAAAGTCAAACTTGACTATCTTGACCAAGATTTTTGAAAATATTATTAGCAGTTACTATATCAAATTAACACCATTAGATTCATCATGAAATATATTTTCATATTTGATTTTCTTAGTATTTAAAATATTGATAGTTTTTGCTAAAATCCTGGTCAAAGTTAGTCAAGTTTGACTTTTCAGGAAAAACTATACACCTTATATCAGTGAACGGAGGGAGTAACATTTACCTTTTTCTATTTATTACTTTCCTGTTTCTTTGTTGGTTTTTTCTTTTGCCTTTTCATGTTCATTTTATATTTATTTTCTTGTTTTTCGAAAAATCATATGCATAAATTTTTATTTTATTGCAAATGAACATTTTTTTTATAATCGGGTCCATCTGTAATAGACCAATTTTTGGAGTTTTCAAAAAACTTTTATCTAAAAAAGAGGATTCGAAAATTTCGTTTAATTAATTAAGACTTCACTTGACTTTTCATAACATGAGTTTTAAAATGAATTTAGCATCACCTTGAAGAATTCTATTGTTTTATTTTTTTCTTCAAGTTTATTGTATTTTGTTGGCTTAAGCATATTAAAATATCTTGTTTGGTATTTGATTTTGGTTTCATAAATTTGTTTCGGATTCTGTGAAGCTTTATTAGAATTTCTAGATTTTCTTTTAAAGGAAAATCTATATCTTTTCCTTCACTTCGTGATTTGGAATTAATTTTCCAATTTCCTATTTATCTAGATCTGGTTTCCTATCCTCTTCAAAAAGTCATTTAAAGGTTGTCCATAGCCATGAATGTGCGAGCAGTGCTATTTGCACTGATCGATCACTTACTCTTGTCTTTCTTTTTTCCTATCACATGCACGTACACACACTTGGACTTTCTCCGGTACGTAGCTAGTACATGACCTGATCAATCTCTTTTCTGTTTCTTTCCTTGGTCTGTACGTGCTACACCAGACAGGCAGACACCCAATCGATATATCTCTTCTTCTTATTCTTGTCTCTAACAACCACCAAAGAAATCAGCAAGCCCACGAGGACCGAGCCAGCAGTTCCATCGACCAGGCCCAGCCGTCCCGGCGGAGCGATCGCTCGCACGCAAGAATGGAACGAAGTCGCAGCGTAGCCACGCACAACGCCCAGCAACTCTGTCGACCCCAACGGCCACTGCTCCTTTTCTTTCTCCACTAACGCACGCAGGCAAAAGAAACGGCAGATCGACCAGAAACTGCTGCCGCTCCCATACCAAATGCTCCTTACTCACACATTCAGTTGCTAGTCCGTTTGCGGCATAAGAAACACAATTAGCTGCTCTAGAGAAACCACAGGTCATCCCCTTTCCTCCCCTTTTCATCTCTCAACCCGGCAGAACAAGAGCCCCTTGCTCTCCAACCATCCAATCTCGAAAGCTCCGGCTTAGACTGTCGTCGAACGCCGCCCGCGTTCCCGGTGACTACGACCACGGGAAGAAGACCTGCTGGGCCAGGAGGATCACGCGGAGGAGAGGAGTCGATCCGTGTACCAGGAGCTCAAGTCGTTGATCGAACACGCCCGCAGTTCATCAATCCATCCGAGGTGTTCATCATCTTCTCGTGACGTTCTTGTCGAGCTCGGTGAGAACCATCTCATACTTTTGCACACACACACTAGAAGAACAATTATCCATCTATTAGACATGGTTTCCACTCGTAGGATTCTAGTTGACCACGCGGCCGTAGATTGAATGCCATCCGGTGGCATTCGCACATTAGTCTTTCTTCCACACCTGTTTCATATCTGGCCCAACACTTAAAACGTCCCAAGTGACCACATATATGAACCAATCTGTGGTGTCACTTTTCATTAATCTATGATAGTTTACAAAACTATTATAAAGCATTAGGCAATTGGCCTAATTTCAATAGTAACTGAATTTGATGCATTGCTTTGAGCGTGTTGTTTTGCTCCAGTCAGTCGTTTGTGCCTTGCGTAGTGTTTTCATGGATGCTAATTTGTACGATTGTCTAGTTAGTGGTTACGTTGATTGTTTAGATATGCATGTTAAGAGTTAGATCTATTTAGTAGATTTGAATCAGGTTAGTGTTGCTACTGTTAATTGGTGCAGTTGGATCTTATATCCAGTGGGTAGATTTTAATCTAGGATTTAATTTATATTTAAGCTAGGCTTTAATATTTAGTATTTGAATTATGTGCTTGATGTTGTGTGTGGTCTATTCTTATTAGTTAAATCACACGTGTAGCATTGCTGTGTAATTTCTATGTATTATTTTCTATAATATTCGTAGATGGTTATTTATATTTAAATAGTAGTTTGTGGTTTATTATGAATAAAAATGCATGTGTTACTTTTATTTATCACTACCATGATTACGATGATGTCTTGTAGTAATATATGGTGTGATGTGTTGATCCATGTTTAATTTTATTATTCAACCATGACTTGTTACTTTTAGTTTGTCATGTTAATACATGTTTAGCTATGAGTTTACTCCATAGCTTATTATTTGTTTCATACTTTATATAATGTTGTTCTTCTAGGTTATTATTCTCGTACTTGGCTATCATTTTTATTATCTTGTGTACCATGTGATATATGGTGCATAGTAGCATATGTTCTTATAGGATGTGTGTCCATGCTTTGATAGTACAAATAGTTATATATGATTTCATTTTTCTGTACATCCATTGGTTGCTACTTTGTGTTATGTACATACAAATGTTTGGTTCATTCTTTTGTTACTATTACATGTTATGGTGTCTTGGCTGCGTATATGCTATCATAGAATTGCATATTGACCAGATAATATTATGCTTCAACTGTTGTTTGGTTCTAGATGTATATAGTATGTCTCATACATATATATGTTACCTTGCAAGTTGTGTTTTACTTGTTGTAGAAGATCATCTCTTGCTTATGGTTGTTTGTATATCACGTTAGTATGCATGATAGTATCACATCGTTGTATAGCATGTGAGCATGCCTTTTCATGCAAGAAGTGTGTTGAATGGCATGAGTATGATCTGTGTAGTATATACTTGTATGCTTTGTTATATCATGCTGCTAATATTATGCTTGACCGCAAATTGGTACCATGCTAAAGTATCTCACAAATGAATAGGATTGTTTATCCTTATTAGTTAATCTTATAATGTTATGTTATAACCTTGCTTAGTATATATTAGGCTTGGTTACTATATGCTTGAAATGATATGATTGTTATTAAAGTTAATTGAGTTGTTCATGTACAATTAGCACATCTTAGTGTGATATCTTTGTTATGACATGATTTGTATGCTATTTATATTGTCACACATGTTTATTTAGTTTGTAGTTTATTATCGCTGAAGTATAGCTATGGTAGTATTTATTTATTGCTTAGGTTAAACTTGATTGCTATGGTGCACAGCTATATGGTTCACAAGTGTAATGTGTGTTTCTGCTATATCAACTCTAGCTTGCAGTTGGTGTTGTTAGCATGCTAGATAACTATAGCTACTATTTATATCACTAGCTAGTATGATAGCTATTGTTTGATGATTGCATATTAGTATAATATTGTTCATTGCTATTTCTTGTTTACATGTTTGCTAGTTATCTAGTTATGCTATGGTAATGTTATTTGAGTTTTACTTCGTTATACCGGTATGACCAACTATGTGATAACCTCTATGTCGGGCTTGTAGACAATTAGATATAGTAAGATCTACCCGTATCTCTTATCACAACATTATATCCTGATAATATATCCTAGCATCCTATCCATGCCATTCGATTCATATTCGAGTTGTCACAACTCACTTTCACAATTGTATCAAGTTGTCCTATCTTCTTCAACTACACCTCCCTTCATGCACATTTGTATTGCATTTGAATTTGGTAATTATTGCTTTGGTATTTATTTGGTTGCCATTTTCTATCGTTACGACGAGTAGGGAGTGACGTGGTTGGACGTGGATATAATCAGCTGATTGAAGAACATGGATATGATCAACCATATTGAAGAAGAAGAAGGGTTCACCAACGAAGGCATGCCCCCCCCCCCCCCCTCTCATATTTTATCCTATGTTTTTTAAAAGGGGCATTATTTTATTGTTTTAAGAATATGCATGCTATTTTATTCAAATTACTGGCGTGTCGATTGACACACCAGCCTGATCCGCTTGTCGCCTATACTTGATACCCTGAGTAGAAATTATATATTAATCCCGTAGAGTAGAAATGCTTAGCCATGCTTAATAATCAATAGGATATCTCTATCTTGCCTCTTTGGAGGAATTGGTTGACCCTTGGGTCACAAATATCTTACTGAATTTGATGAGCTTGTTGAGCTTGGCCGATGAGCCGTTGTTGCTTCCTCTACTCTCTTCTACTCTAGGTGAAACTTACCATCTAAAACTGGCGCGGGCGACTGCTGGATCAACATTGAAGGAGCGATTGGCTGCCCTTCAGAAGCTGAAGGGGGCAATCCGTCGTCCGTGCCGCATAAGGGCCCTAATAAGTCTTGGATTTGAAGATTGTGACCAAAGTGCAGCCACATGCTATATGGGCACTGGCTTGGTCAAGTAAGTTAGTCAGCCTTAGGTGTCGATGTCGCCGTACCGCAGATGAGGTGTCTGCCTACGGGGGAACCTTCGGCACAGATGGGGGGACCGGTTTGGGGACATACTCTCAGTTCCGGCGCCAGACCCGGTGGGCATGTCACATCTTTGGGGGATCTAGCTAAAAGACCTCGTCACAATCCCTCTGTCGGTATTCCAATTGGTGAGTACTGGCAACAAGAGGAAATTGTGTCGTGTGGGTAAAGTGTACGACCTCTGCAGAGTGTAAAACTATTCGAATAGCCGTGTCCACGGTCATGGATGACACATGAATCTTTCTTGACATATAGGAACCCTGTTTGCTAGTTCCCTCTATCCCTATTCTTGGAATCCAATGGAGAACGTGAGGTGTCGAGTACACTCACGATGATGAGAAACATTACACTGGTTACAAAATCTGTTTTCGTCTAAAATGATTTTATCAAAACTATTATGGTATTGCAAATAAAATTGGTTTTTATGCAAAAGAACCATAAAGCCTTCCTTTGAAGCCACATGTAGCTATAATAGGTCTTGCATGCGGGGCACGCTGAGTACATTATTATGTACTCATTGCATTGCTTTGTTCATTATTCGGAGCTAGACGAAGAAGGAGAAGACTACGACTACTACGACGATGCTTTAAGAGTGAGGCCACGTGGACTACATCGACTGCCTGTGGCTAGATGGAGTCCCTTCGCGTTTTACATTTCCGCTGTGCTTTCTGATTGTAATAAATGTCACAAGACATTTCTCTATTTGAACGGACAGATGTCGCCTAGAGGGGGGGGGGGGGGTGAATAGGCGATTAAAAACTTTTTCCGGGGAGCCGGAATTTCCGAGCCAAGATGGACCGGAAATTCCGGTATGCTTGATAAAGGCGGAATAAAACTAGTGTTTTACTTTAGCAAGCATACAACCTAAATATACTAGGTTCACCTATGTGCACCAACAACTTATGCTAAGCAATACAAGTAACAAGGTGATAGCAAGATATATATATGACTTCAAGCACGAAGGCTATCACAATGTAAAGTGCATAAGAAAAGAGCTCGGGTATAGAAATAACCGAGGCACGCGGAGACGAGGATGTATTCCCGAGTTCCACCCAAAGGGTGTACGTCTCGTTTGGAGAGGTGTGCGCAACCACAACAGGTTAGCCGCAACGCCACCAAGGCTCACCTTCTTCTCCTGATGAACTCAACCACAAAAGGTTGCGAGTTCACCTTCCACTATTGATCCCCTTTTGGGCGGAGATCGAATCCCTTACAACAATCTTGAGGCACACGCCCACAACTTAATTGGGGGCTCCCAAGTCTTGAGGCACACACCCACAACTTAATTGGGGGCTCTCAAGTGACCACAAAAGGTCTTGACCACAAAAGGTCTTGGCCACAAAAGGCCGGCCACAAAAGGCGTCTAGGGTCCAATGACCCAAGAGTAACAAGCTCACAAGTAACACCACCACGAATCCTCGTGGAGGGCTCAAACCGATGCAAATGCAATGGCAAGAGCACACGAAGTGCTCAAGTCCTTCACTCTCAAATTCCAACAAAGCAACAAATGCTTATGGGGGAATAAGAGAGGAAGAACACAAGAAACCACAAAGGAGTCAAATCCTTCACTCCCAAATCCCACCAAAAGCAACTAATGCTTATGGGGGGAGAAGAGAGGAAGAACAAAGAGAAGAACCACAAAGGAACTCCAAGATCTAGATCCACTAGGTTCCCCTCACTTAGAGGAGAGATGGATTGGTAGGATTGTAGATCTAGATCTCCTCTCAACTTTCCCTAAAGAATATGCAAGAATCTATGGAGGGATTGAGAGTGAAGTGAGCTTTCCAAGGTCAACAATGGAGTAGGAGAGAGAGGGAAAACGTGCTGCCTTGGATGTGGCAAGGAAGAAGAAGGGGAGGGGTATTTATACCCCTCCAGGAAAAATAGCCGTTGCGCCCAGAATTTAGACCGGAAATTCCGCCCAAAAGTGAAATTTCCGAGCTGAATTTCCGGTTCCAACCAGTGCCACTTTTTCGATAAAAAACTGCGCGAACCGGAAATTCCGGTCAGTCCGGAATCGGAAATTCCGAGTGCCTGAAAACTGACAGAAACAGCACAACGAAAACTGCAATAACTTTTTCATCTGGACTCCGTTTTCGATGATTTTCGGCTCGTTGGAATCGTTACAACGAGCTCTACTTGAATGTGCATAGAAACATCATAGTCCATCATGTGAGGATAAAACCAAATGGGGAAATGTTAAACTTTCCTAAAACATGTAAACCGGTAAAACCTCCAATATAAAAAACGCAACAAGTTATTCATATGAAATCCGTTTTTGATGAACTAGAGCTTAGTATGGAATTGAACCAAGCTCTAAATACTCACATGGATAAAACACAACAAGTTTTCCAAAGAAAGACCGTTTCCAAAGAACTAGAGTTTGACATGGAGATGAACCAAGCTCTAATTCCTCACAAGCATAAAAGCCAAATAAGAAACAAGAAATATGATATGCCAAGTATGCAAAGGTTTGAGCTCTCCACAATGATGCGATCAAGTTACTCACTTGAGAGCCCCTCTTGATAGTACGCCTATCTATCCTATAGCCCTATCAAGATCATACCTTTGCCTTGAGCATTCCACTTGAGTTAGATGATGACTATCTTGATCTCTTCAAGCGGATCACCTTTCTTGATTGTGCTTGCTAGCACATGCTTGATGAAGACATCTCCAAATACTCCCCCATACTCCATTATGGGAGAGTTTCGCTTAGCTCCGTCTTCATGTATCCATTGCAAGCTCCAAGCATAGGATCTCTTCCAAAAGCTTCTCTTGGTCTTGCACATCTTATCCTTGATGACGATCACCACATGACGTCATCCTCCACGAGCTATATGAAATCTTCATTTGATGCAAGCCCATGGGAAGATACCTAACCCCACGTAAAGATACCACACACACATATCATGGGTTAGTTCACAAAGCTATATGGACAAGTGATTACCATCCCAAGAGATACATGATCCCACTTGGGACATCTTGTGGCTTTGTGTGTTGATCAACATCTTAATCAACCTTGTATCTTCCAAACTTTCTTTGCTAATATGATGTCTTGACTCCTTCAAGACATACTTGCATTGTGCTCAACTCAACACATGACCATCCATCATATACACCTTTAGATGGAACCTTGGTCATCAAATAAGCTTCAAGAGTCCAACACATGAACTCCACTATTTGCATGGACAAGATCTATAAAGATATCTCAATGCAAACATTAGTCCATAGAGGTTGTCATCAATTACCAAAACCACACATGAGGGAAAATGCTCTTTCACTATTGCTATTCAAACTATGTAATTTTGAACGTTCTGCAATAGTATCATTTCGCTGTGTTGTCAACATTGATCTTGGGATTGACATGATTACACAGGAGGTCTGGAAGCGAAATTTCGGTCCTCACATTTTATAACTATGCGAACATTTTTTACCAACTCGCGAACAATTATTTTTTTAGCTGTGCAAACATTATTTTTAAAAGAGCACATTTTTATTTGAATTGTACGCATATTTTGTTCGAAATATGACCTAGAGGCAAATAATAAATAGTACTATTCGCATATTCTTAAGAGTTCATAATTATTTTTATACCATGTCATAACTACAGTAATAGGAAACATTAATATACATTAATATATATATATATATATATAAATAGGAAACATTAATATATATATATGTATATATATATATATGACATATTCATACTACTCCCGGGTGTAACTACACCCACGTGTGTTTCACACATGTATGAAGTATCTATCATACCGGGAGGTATGTAACATGTAGTATGGAGTATATAATGCTATTTTAGTACTATAGATACTTCTTTTTTGGTAGTATGTAGAAAATTTCTACATACTTCTCTTTTATATGCACATATATCGATATTTCGAGTATATAGTGTAAAATATTAGGACAGTTGCAACTTTTTCATGAAACTTATTTTGGGGTATCTTAGATATAGTATATGAACATACTCAAACCGATAAAGTATGACAAATACTTCCGTATGGTGGTATATGAGACGTGGGTGTAGTTACACCCGGGAGTAGAAACCATTTAACCTATTTATGTCGGTTGTTGATCGAGCTTTCCCGATCAAGTGTCATTATATGACACTCGACAATAGAGTCATGTCACTGGAGAATGATATGTTGGACGTTACATAAAACAAGTATTGAAACAGTTCAAAGTCTTCGTGTGGTTGTTGTGTGCTTGTATATGATGTCAATGTAACAAAATCATTTGAAAGACTCGGCAACTGATGTGAGGAATTTATAATCCAAATAGGCATTTTATCCGGAAGTTGACTGCTGTGTGCTTGAATACGATGTCAATGTAACAAAATCATTTGAAAGACGCAACAACTGGTGTGAGGAATTTGTTATCCAAATAAGTAACTTGCTTAGTTATTGGACTGCATCATGTTATATTTTGTTTTACATAGAAATAAGATTGACTTAGTTATGGGACACAACAAGAATAGATTCAGAGTTTTTTTTGTGTGGCACTTTATCCGCAAGCTGACTGTTGTGTGCTTGTATATGATTTCAATGTAAAAAAAATCATTTGAAAGACTCAACAACTGGTGTGAGGAATTTCAAATCCAAATAAGTAACTTGCTTACTTATTGGTCATCCAAATGTACTGCATCATGTTATATTTTGTTTTACATAGAGATAAAATTGACGTTGATGGTAGTAATAGCAGGGCTTAGAGTATTCTGATGTAACTGAATCCTGCTTTGTCTCTAAATTTTTCTCAATGCAGCAACATATAAATAATGGTGTGTCACTTATAATTTCTAAAATTTTCTAGAATATTTTTATTTTTATTTGGGATAGGTCACAGATACTAAGTAGTTTCAAAGAGAAATGAATAGCAAGATTTAGTTCTAATAATAAGATTCATCCATATAAAGATTGAGTTATATGTGCACATGATGACCTACGTTCCTCTCCTTTGTGCCTTTAATAGATCATGCCTAATAATTATTTAATAAAAATCAACCCGTAGCAACGCACGGGCACTTTTGCTAGTCTTGAACTTAAAACTGTTGCCGGTGATTTTTTGTAAACATAGACCCCAATTGTGGTGGCGTTTTGACATTTTTTTTTTAAGATAGCTCATGTGTACAAAGCCCTCAGTGTACATTGAGGGAAAATTCAGTGTACACTATAGGAAATTCAGCGACAATACAATTCAAACTTACTTCAACTAACACAAAGTTTCATCACAATATTACATAGTTATTGGATTCAAAATGCCAGAATAAAACATACTTCAACACATAGTGTCTGTCATACTACATAGTACATTGTTCCAACACATAGTTCAACACATAGTGGCTGCCCCATTTCATTCTTCACAAATTTCTGGCTTGAACTGAGCTTGCTACAACAGAAATTAAACTACTAGAGGCGGTGAAAAGATCCACATTACTTCTACGTGATTGAGTTCCCTTTGCGGCGGGCTCAGAGTATGTGATATCACGTTGAACGCCTCGCCTGTATCTACAAGATAAATAGTATCCTTCTCTATGTCACCATGCGCGGCAATGGATTTGCAGAAGCGTTTGCTAATGAAAAATGCCTGCCCATCTAGCCCACCAGAAACCGGCACCCGTGCGCATGTCGTCAAGTTCAACTCGAAAACTTCCATCTTGCTGGTAATGCCGTCACCAGGGTATGGCCATAGCATTTGCCGCTTCACCACGAACAGTTTCCCGCATGACTTGACCAAGTACCAAATGATACCGACGAGATCGTCTCCGTCTTCCCAGTAGGTAATGCCTTGGTGCAAGGTGCCGTCGCCAGTTCTGTCCATTATATCCTGTTCATCTATGGCGTTCGTGTCATCATCCTCTTGAATCGGCATCTGATCATCGTTCTCGGCTTGGTGATCGTCGCCATCCTCTTCAATCGGCATCTCATCATCGTTCTCGGCTTCGTGATCGTCCCCATCCTCATCCTCGTCGTCATTCCACACATAAAAAGGATAATTGCCGGGAGGGTGCATGATGAGCCGCTCAAAACTGGTAACATTGGGTATGCCGTTGTGATCATCATCGAAGGCGATATCGAGGGAGACGAGGTCCTCGGCTTGAGTGATTCCGTATAGTTTGTCACCGAGGAACGCGATGTCGATGATGTACTTGAAGGGAGCCGCTTGTGGCTCTGGCAACCACACGCCTTTCCCTGGGCGAACCAAGATGATAGGACGATTCCAGTTGTTGGTCATGACAGCGATGATGTCGTCAGTGGTCGACCGCATAAGCACCTTGCGAGCCTCGAAAAGCTCGGAGACCTCGCCGCCGATGATGGCGTCGAGCTCGGGGAGGGGCACGGACGTGTTGGAGAAAGGATTGTGCAGAAGGTAGCTATGCCTTTCGTTGTAGTCAATGCAGTCGAGGGCGAGCCAGCTGTCGGTGGAGCCAATGCATCTTGCGTACTTCGGCAGGGAGGGTAGCCGGCGGCAGGAGCTACCATGGAGGGTAGCCGGCGGCTCGGAGTGTGCCATGAAAGAACTGTCTGGCATGACGATCCACGGTAGCTGCGCCGAAGTGGGTACGTGCTCGCGCATCGCCGAGCACCAGGACCGGCACACGGCCCTGACGCGGCCGCGGTCGGCCGCCAGCCGGAAGCGAGCACGGAAAGGAAGGAGCTGCAGGACTTTAGACCACAACGCGGCGAGGCGGCAACTCTGCTGGTCAGGCGGAGGTGAGTCGAGGCGGTCGATGACGAGGCCTAGCAGCTCCCGTGGGAATTGAGACCACGGCGGAATCGACGGCGCCGCCATGGATGCTGCAGCCTGCAGGTGGCTTGATTGAGTTATTACTCTTTCCTCTCCTGAGAATCGCTTGATGGAGTTAGAACTTATGTACTCGGAACGACCGGTACTCGCCCCGAATCGGAAACGAATTCGATCCGGGGCTTGCACGGATCAACACGTACGGCTCAGGTAGATTTTTCTAACCAGCAAAACAAAAAGTACAGTACGATTTTTGGAAGTATCCAGAAGTATGTTGGCCGGTTATTCTTCTGATTTTACTTTCGGGAGTATTTTCAGCTTTTTCTTACTGTTTGGTTTCTCTGTTTCTTTTTCTTTTAGTTTTTCCCTTTCCTTATTACTTTACATTTACCATTTTTTATTTTTACATGTTTCTTTGTTCGTTTTTTTACTTTGCCTATTCTTATTAGTTCATAACTTTATTTCCCTGTTTTTGAAAAGAAAATCGTAGGGCTAATATTTAAACGATTATTATAACCGTTCGAGCATTTTTTTGATGAACTCGTGATTTTTTTAATAACCATGTGAACATTCTTTACCAACTCGTGACCAACTTTTTAGTTGTGCGGATATTATTTTATGAACTCGTGAGCATATTTTTTGAATTGTACTTATGTTTTTCATTGTTTTTTAGTTTTTAGAAATATTACATTTTAACTAAAAAGTGAGCTTTTGGTTAGGTTAGTGGATGTATAACCCAGCTACACATGTTCAACTCCTCACCGACCTAGATTTGGTTTCTTGTTAGGAAAATGTCCAGAACAAACCTTAAACTTATAGTTGAAATCTAAATCAAATCTCAAACTTACAATCCCTAAAATTGACACTCTAAACTATCAAATCCCGGTCTATTTTCAACCTTAAACCTCTTTGACTTGAAATTTTGCTGATGTGGCACGTCAAACCCAGGTGGTTGACTCACACATGGCAGTAACTCTCACTTACAATATGGACCCACCTGTCATATCTATCTCCCTCCTCAATCTCAATCAAATAGATCTCCTCCATTTTATCTCGATCTGATGTCCCGTGCGTGGTTACCGCCTGAATAGATCAACGAAGACCTGCTTTTTACTGGCACCCGGACTTAGCTAGCTAGTCTCCTACATACAATCGGCCTCGTACTGATGCGCGGCGGCCAATTGGCCGATTTACGTACGTAGCTAGCTACTGGCAGCCATACGTATCTAAGCGAGTTTTTTTTTTTTTGCGATAAAGGTATCTAAGCGAGTTAGTGCAAGTTGGAAAGAACGGGGCTGCTGATCACGCCTCTCGTCCGCTCATATTACGTATATATATAGTACATGTACAGAGTTTGTTTAGATTACAATCAGAGAATCAGATACCATATACATGAGATAACTTGCCAGCTATAGGAGATCCTGTGGAGGACTTGACGTGAACGCCAAGCTGGGCAGCGGCCGGTACAGAATCCAATACAGCCTTGCCATCATACTCTAACATGCCCCCGCAGTCTGAACCAGGGAGGGCAGCGACGTGAAGACTGGTACGAAACTCCTGGAACAATGCTGTTGGCAGTCCTTTGGTGAAAATATCCGCAAACTGTGAGGACGAGGGAACGTGAAGGACACGTACTGCACCCAAGGCGACCTTCTCACGAACAAAGTGTATGTCAAGCTCAATATGCTTTGTCCTGCGGTGCTGAACAGGATTGGCGGACATGTAAACCGCACTAACATTGTCGCAATAAACTATGGTAGCACTGTCAATTGGTCGATGAAGCTCCTGAAGAACTTGTCGAACCCAACAAGACTCGGCCACAGCTGTGGCAACCGCACGGTACTCGGCCTCCGCGCTAGAACGTCAGACCGTGGTCTGTCTACGTGAAGACCATGAAATGAGATTGTCACCGAGAAACATGCAGAACCCCGACGTTGAACGTCTAGTATCCGGGCATCCGGCCCAATCGGCATCCGAATAGGCTGTCAAAGTATGGGAAGAAGAAGAGTGTATAGAAAGACCATGATCAAGAGTGCCCTTAAGATAACGGAGGATGCGTTTGAGGAAATTATAGTGAGGAACTTTTGGATCGTGCATATGAAGGCAAACTTGTTGGACAGCATAGGCTATCTCAGGACGAGTTAAGGTAGCGTACTGAAGAGCGCCCGCGAGACTGCGGTAGAGTGAAGGATCGGCCACCGAGGGACCAATAGATGAGGACAGTTTTGCTTTAGTGTCAACAGGAGTTTGAACAGGATGACAATCGCTCATGCCGGCGCGAGATAAAATGTCTAGGATATACTGACGCTGTGAAAGGTGCAGGCCGGATGATGTGCGAGTGACAGAGATGCCGAGAAAATGATGAATGGAACCTAGGTCTTTCATGGCAAATTCAGCGCTAAGGGATCGGATGATGGAACGAAGAAGATTGGGAGTGGAAGCAGTGAGAATAATGTCATCAACATACATGAGAAGATATGCAAGCTCATTGTGTCGATGGAAAATGAAGAGAGAGGCATCGGACTTGGACTCGATGAAGCCGATAGTGCGAGCGAAGGCGGAAAACCGTTGAAACCAAGCACGCGGAGCCTGTGTTTTAGACCGTAGAGAGATTTGAGAAGGCGACAAACATGAGTAGGGTGTGTGGAATCAACGAAACCTGATGGTTGTTGACTGTAGACGACTTCGTCGAGGTTCCCGTGAAGAAAGGCATTTTTTACGTCGAGCTGATGGATAGGCCAGGATTGGGATGTGGCGAGAGAAAGAACGATACGGATAGTAGCGGGTTTGACGACAGAACTGAATGTCTCATCAAAGTCGACCCCTGGTAGTTGGGAAAATCCACGGACAACCCAACGTGCTTTGTGGCGAGAGAGTGAGCCGTCGGGATGGAATTTGTGGCTAAAGATCCATTTACCAGTAACAATATTTGCACCAGGTGGAGGAGGAACTAATGTCCATGTGTTGTTGAGTTTGAGGGCGTCGTATTCTTCCTGCATGGCGTGTCGCCAAGAAGGATCTCGGAGAGCAGTTAGGTAGTTGTGTGGGATGGGAGAGGCGACAGTCAAAGGCGAGTCTACTAGGCAGGCTTTAACAGGCTTGATCCTGCCCTCTAAAAAATGGAAAATATATTTTAGTACTACTAATCTGGTCCAGCCCATTATCTCAACTCGTGAGCCCATCTAATATCTGTCCAACTTGCACATATCGCACACAAGCTCGTCAAGCTGCAATCAGCCGTTAGGCCCACGCCTGGACGTGTCCACTGCCGTTGGTTTATTAGTTATCTAATACTCCGTATGACGGAGGCAGTAATTAGTAGTTCGTTTGTTCCTCTGTTGTTGATTTATTGGCGTCCAATGCAATTTGTTTTTAGATTTGTAAAAATGAAGAGCAAGTACATGTGTATCAAGTAATTCTCCCTACAGCAACTGCATCACTTGAGTAATATTTTTGGCCATAAATATTATCAAAACAGTTTTTTTGCCAAATATTGCGGTTTAAATTAGGAGATAAGGTCTATTTTACTGAAAAGTTCTAATTTTTTTGATCTCATTTGATATTAATAAAGGAAAAAATCCATTAAATACTAAACAACATGTCCAATCGTAATCTAGAAATGTTTGAACTTATATTTGCCCTATAGGATCAGGAGATAATGGCTATTTTTCGTCAAAAAGAGTCTTTATTTTACTCGGTGTTAACTTTGAGCCCACCCTCCATTTTCTTCCTGGACTTGCCGTTGGCGACAGTTGCAGACAAGTTGAGCCGATCTATGGGCGGTGGTAGCCGGCCGGTGACAGAACGCGTACGGTTTGGAGGAGGTATATTGGCAGGAGCTGCGCAAGGAAAGGATGTGGCCGAGAGCGTGCGTGTAAGAGGGCTGGCTGAAGTGGCCTGAGAGGATGAGAAGGAGCTAGCTGAGTGAGGCTCGTCCGGAGTTGGAAAGGTGGGTGTGGGAATATCGATGTTGGGTGCAGGCATAGGAGATGGGGTTACTGGCTCGGTAGTCAAGGGTGCATGCATGGTTGGTTCTGTAGGAGTTGTACTAGGCACGTATAGAGGAGCTGCCACATGTCGGGATATAATTATGCGGCGAGTATTCAGGTCGAGACATCTATACCCACGATGGCGGGTCGGATAGCCGAGAAATACACAACGAGTGGATCGCGGGCTGAGTTTATTTGGGCAGGTAGAGGAGGTGTTGGGATAACAAAGACAACCAAAGACACGAAGGTCATGATATGGTGGATTGGCTCCGAACAAGACGACGTAAGGGGTGGAAAAACTGCGAGCGGCCGTAGGACGAATATTGATGAGATAAGTGGCTGTGTGGAGAGCTTCCGCCCAAAGGGAAGGAGGCATGGAGGCTTGAAAAAGAAGTGTGCGGAGGACGTCATTTGTAGTGCGAATGGCCCTTTCAACGGTTCCGTTTTGCTGAGAGGTGTAAGGACAAGAAAAACGAAATAAAATACCATGTTTTGTACAGAACGTATTAAGAAGGGAATTGTCAAATTCGCATCCGTTATCACATTGTAGGGAAATTATAGGCGATTGAAATTGGGTGTTAGCATATGCGTGAAAGGCAGTAAGGGTGGCATACACTTCAGACATTTGACGTAGGGGAAAGCTCCAGAAGTAAATGTGTAAAATCATCAACGATAATGAGATAATAACGAAAACCAGAAGCACTAGGAATAGGAGATGTCCATAAATCACAATGGATTAATGCAAACGGGCGAGTAGTAAAAGTTTGGGAAGCATAAAATGGTTGCCGGATGTGTTTTCCTAATTGACATGCATGACAAATGGGTGACCCTTCTTTATTGTACAAAACTAGATGACCTGTTGCGCAATTGCGCAACTACCAGAGGCAAGACTATTGTGGCCATAAGATTTATTTGTTTCGCCACTCATTAAATGGCAAAAATATTTTAACTTAGAGGTATATATTTATAAACCATTTGATCTTCAACCTGGACAGATTTAATTATATTGCAACTTTTTTTGAGAATATTATATTGCAACTTGCAACCATATTGAAAACAGAACTCTTGTAAAAACGAAGTGGCAACAACAGAACTTACAAACTAAAACAGAGGATTTATTTTTACAGGAATTCCTACATGCACATTTTCTTTAGGAGTTTTTTATAGCATAATGTCCAATTAAACGTATCTCACTTCAAAAGGAACCAAGAGCTGTTCATTGGTCCACTTCGTCTCGACGGTACAAATAGGATTTGAATGAGCCTGCATTTATATCACTCGTCAAGAGGAGTTGAACAATCAACAAACTAAGATGTATCAGTCCAATAGTGCATGACTCGAAAAACTACTTACTTTTTATCAGCTGGCAATGGTGCAGGACCGATTTAGGGTTTATTAGGCAAGCCTACAACATTCAGTTGCTGAAATAAAATAGAAGCAAACTCAGAGATATTTAGAGAAAGTATTTGACTAAGTATAGTTGTATAGCAGCTGCGAAACAAACAAATATTGATTAAAAAACTTTAGTCCTAAACCTACACACTTTCATGGCACGCGTGAACATGACAAAGAAAATTCAATGAATGGATTTGAGAAGAGGACCAGCCATAAATAGCAAAAGGAAAACAACATATCCCACTGAAACATTAAACCAAACACCATTTGAAACATTAAATCAAACACCAAACCATATGGCGAAGTACACAATGCAAGTAAAGACACTCATGTCGTGCCTCTCCCAACTACTGAAATTAGAAGTGCAAGAGGTCAAGAAATAATAAGAACCCAAAAATTAGATGCCATCGTGAGCTGAACAATTCATAAACATAATTCACTTTTAAACCAATGCTCAGAAGCAAAACAACCAGCCAAAACATGGACTGGGTGGCGAAACATACAGTTCACAATCTATCATGAACACTTCAAAAGGCTATAATGACATAGAAGAGAAAAGGCTAGAAGGGAAAGCATCATAGTGGAAGGAAAGAATGCATGATGGAATATGCAATCACATTGAACTTCCCACTCACATATATGCATATCAGAATGGCCCAATAATAAGAGAATCCATAGCTTAGTTACAAGACATAAGAACATCTGAATGAATCATTACAATCCATAGGCTGACCACATTTTCCTGCGCGGGAGCTCAGATACCCCTTCCTCAACATGTCTTTTCTTATGACCATCTCTGCCGGTGTGAACATGCGGTTCATTTGATGGTTGTGCTCTGCGCTGCTAGCAATGATTGTAGTTCATCGGCTGCAAGAAACGAGATGGAGTTGCATGTAAGATGAGCAGAGCACCTGAAGGTGGGCTAAATTCCTGTTTGTCGTACACTAATATGCACACAGAAAGGAAAGTTCATCCATGTGAGGCACATTATGCAAGTCTACCAGAGAAAAGACTAATTTAAAAACTGCGAACAATACACTAAGTAAACATCCGCAACCAGACAACAGATGTACGCATGGTTCATTAGCAAGGATTACTGCAACTAAAATTAGCTAGTGCATGCAAATCCTCACTGAATATCAATAGCTTCCAGCAGAATAAACACATAGAGTTGGCTTTAATTAGAGCCATTAAAGGAAGCAAGTAGGTAAAAAACATTACCCCACAAAGTCATTAAACTGGATTGCAAAGTGCTAATTACAGTTGACTATTCATATAATTGTTGAAGGCAGTAGACATACTCCCTTAGTTCACAAACCTAACCCGCTTTCAATTCACACTCGAGGACGACAGAATTTACCAAGCTCTTCATGGTATTTTCTACTTAACCTTGAAAGTGGAATCGAAGGTTCAAGAGATGAGATCAAAATAGGAACTGAAGCCGCCAAAAGAAACTTAAAAATATTAAAGAAGCAAACTTATAGATGAAGCAACTCACCAAGAATATGTGCGTCTGAGCATATAAAAGCTGACGACGTCCAATGATAACTGCCAAGATATGAATTTAGTAACTTTATCACTTTCTTCAATTCTGAACAAATATCAGTGAAACGTCAGTTTAATCATAAATCAAAGCGAAGTGAAGGATCTACCACAAAATCATCATGCATTCCTGCCTACTACCCCCCGGTATAAAAAATATGCCTCACACTATACATGATGGTATTTAAGTGCCAAAAGTCTATATGTTAGGAGTAAATCATAAATGAATATGAAAGGGAGAAAAATAAACGTATAGCTCCCATATAAAGCAGAACATTGACCATATGAGATCAACTATCATCCCATTTAATATATCCACAACAATTGTTCTCACAATTAGTTACTAAACCAGTACAAATGAGGCCGTTACAAAAAATAGAGTCACTACAACCACAATAATCAAAAGCAATGAGATTGGGGAGAAGGACATGTAGGCTTTTGGCAATAAAATCAATCAATCAATCAAGCTTGGTTCCTGAAAGATGCAGAACTTGAATGTGCATATTTTATTTTATTTTAAGACTAGGGAAATGTAGTAAAATCATGTATCCATCTTTTGCTAGGAATATCTCATAATTGTTAATGGAAAATTTATAAACCAGCCTGGTTAAGAGAATAGAATACATCCCTTAGTTCTGGTATATACTGATATCTACACACAAACGGAAGTTTTCTTCAAATTACAAAGAAGTAACACTAAAACATAACAGATTTAGACAACCCACCATTGTCCTCATCATCATAATCAATTACATTTTTCTCAAGTAAGCAAGTTTCCATTTCACCCATAGCTTCTGAAAACTATGCAAACATTTAATCACAAATGATTATGAAAGTATTATTCCAGCGCACACTCTCTAATAGTATGTTTTATGCACAGCAGCTCCATCAAAAATTTCATCAAAAATTATTTACTCCAGGAAGTGTTAGAACATACCATATACACTATACTTTGTTCCAGCAGCAACCGACAACAAACCATCATAAAAATTCCTCATTTCTTCCATGTCCTGCAAAATAAGAAAACCACATAAGTTTAAACTTCAAAGTATCACGGGGAGAAGGGTCGGATACGGAAATTCTTGTTTTCATCAGAACGGTAACACTGAACTTATTATCGCAATTGAACCGTAGCAATATCAAATAGAAGGAAAACAATTCTGACATGAATTTGGTAGTCCGCATTCATTTGAGCACGTCGAACATAATGCACCAACCGGCCACGCCCTTACCCTGCTAGCCATGTCAATATCGACCATTGGTCCATCCACCTAACTGCATAGAAGATGTAGCCATGTCAATATCAATTACTAAATAGAAGATGTAGCCATGTCAATATCGACTATAGGTCCATCCACCTAACTGCATGTTAACATGCTTGGGACAACAGTGACAATAGGCACATCTTAATCAATAGGGGAATATTGTAATTAAATAACTAACTTGCATGTTCGGATAAAACTGTGATACGGTCCCGTAATGTGGCAACCAGTTTTTATTGACTCTATATATTATATGCATGCATTCTTTAGAACAAATTCCGTTCAGTGGTTTGAAGGATAAGCTACAAACACAAGATCTGCAGTGATTATTAACGTGTAGCAATCAGTTTATGGTAATAAAATATCAGATATCTTGTTAGTAGTGGAATAGACTTGGTAGACAAATAGGAGGCGAATGGAATGGGCTTACTCTGGCCGGAGGCTGTTATCTGGATATGGTGAGATGCCTCTTCGTCGACCACCACAACTCCCATGGCCGAAGCACCAACTCTCCCACCAACACGCCCTCCTGTCCCTTCCTCAGCAGAAAATGCACACCTAGTAGGAATCCATATGTTGGAGAGGCCGAAGCACCAACATTTCCAGGTCAGCAACAAGGATTGCCTTGACAGCAATCTCAGTAAGCATCCGCTTACAACGGTTAACACCGTGGAATAAGAATCATAGGTCTAATCATACAAATAGTGGAAACATAAATAAAATATACCCATATAGAGAAATATTATTAAGGCCCTAACAGAAATCGTTCATGGAAGATCAAAACATTGTGTGCGGGGTTGATAAGTTAAAAGTGAATATCTTATGGCTCACATCTTTGAGGACGGAGTTGTCATACAGGTCTGCACCAAGGACTCTATATTTGCAGCAGTGAACTCAAACTTCTTGAAGATACATTCAAGGTGATCAAAAGCAATCTTCGAGGCCATCTCATAACCTTCGGCAATCCTTATTGGGTGAATACCACACTCTAGCAGTTTTTCAGCTTGCTCAAGCAGTGACCCGGCCAAGACCACCACCCTGGTGGTACCATCCCCAATTTTCCTAGTCTTGACTGCCGGAAAGCTCCACCATCAGCTTTGCAATCTGGTGGTCAACATCCATTTTCTCCAGGATTGTCGCTCCGCCATTTGCTGAAAATCATAAGGGAAGTACACATTCAGTAAACAACCAGGAGAGGGGAAAAAAGGAAACCGTGATACAACACATAGGTAGCCGCACAATCAAATCCACAAAAGATTACATGATCACGAAAATTTACAGGCCAAGAAATCAAGAAACGCACCTCCATTCTTGCCAGAATCTAATCCTTTGTACCATTAACACGAAAAAGTTGGCCGACCACCTCCTCTCGTCGCATGCTCTCTCGAAGTAGTGAATCTTGGGAGTAGGGGAGAGAGGAAAGGGAGCACGGACTGAACCTCCTATAGCTGCAGCTCCTCCTCTAGGCCAGCGCCCGACGGAGGCCGGTGTGGGGATCGAAGGGAGGAGGATGGGAAGCGAAAGGCGGCGGCGGCCGCGACCCCGCCGTCAGATCACCGACCGTCGAGCCGAGCACCAACGGCATGCTCCGTCCAGGTCGCTGTGGAGCTGTAGGGGCGGCGGCGGACGGTCAGGAGGAGGGGCAGCGCGGCGGCGGGCATGCTCCGTCCAGGCCGCTGTGAAGCTGTAGGGGCGGCGGCGGACGGTCAGGAGGAGGGGCGGCGCGGCGGCGGCTGCATGGGAGAGGATTTGGGAGCGCACGTGACTGGGGAGGGAGGGGATTAGGTTTTGCCTCGTCTCTCTCCCGAGGGCTCCGCGGACGCCAGAATAATAAACGAACGCGCACGCGTTACGTGAAGCTGACAGAGTGGTACAGCTAGCCGATGGATCCACACGTCATTGAAGCACCTGAGCAGCCAGCGGGTAGAAAAACACAACCATCACCATCCAACGGTTGCTGCTGGTTTGCCCAAAGATCCAACGGCTCAGAACGTTGCCCCTCTAGATGGCCTCTCCAACTATATAGTATTTATGGTCAACGGGTGAAAGAGAGTCCCATGTCAGGCAGCAGGGGGTTTCCTGTAAAAAAGTGCTGCCCAATTAGTGAACACGTGCGCCGTGCCTCGCCGCAACGGAAAACGGTCTGACGAGTGGGGTCCCGGACCTGTGTGCACACACTTGACGAGTTGAGGGACCAAAAAATCCAGTTATCCAGTTGAGTGACTTAAGTGCACATACATAACGAGTTGAGAGACCACTGGTCCAATTAACTCACTCCGCGAACAATGTCATAGAGATGCTTATCACACGAAATCCAAATCTACGACACAGACAATCATGTTGCCTATAACCTCCATGTTGTGCGGCTGTCGTCAATCTCTTCTAGCCACTTCATATGCACAATGCGATGCACGCACACCTTGTGTGTTCAAAGCAGAAATGGCTAGGGTAGCAGGAGATGATGATATGGTAGAAAGATCCTCTACATGGATGACCCTTGTGTATTGGTGTGTTGATCTCGATCACCTATGTATGGTATTGCGACACATGATCTCTTTTAGGGTTTGCATTATGCAAAAGGGTTAGATTCATTTTTTATTCTGGTTACTTTGTGTTGTCCATCGTGAGATATTAGATCACAGTCGAATGGATATATAGTTACATTGTTCTTCCAAGTTGACATCAGATCATCATGTGTCCAGATGTTTATCTTACAATAGTCTAAGCATCTGTTGTAAGTCCAGGTTGTACATTTCTATCAAGAAAGTTTGTCAAAAATAGTTCATGTTATAAATTATTGATCTTCACAATTTCGTTGGAGGCCTAGAGGAACTCTGACATGCTGTGGATGATCGAGCTAGAGATGCTGAATTCAAATGGCTGTTGTAACATTTGTTTTCTATTTGGATGATGTGTTGCTCGCCTATTTTCTTTTATAAACTAAGTACGGACACAATCACTTACAAACATGCCGTTTAAATCCTGAAATAAATTCAGGCAAATACGAACACATATGTCGAAGTATAGATTTTGAATGGGTCAGCTTGTTCAATCACAATGAATCTAATCAACTGAGGTAGCCTTAGTTCGCTTGAGTTTTTCATTGCCGATCTTTCGCAATTCTTACTCGTGCTCGTTTCCGCCCCCATCAAATCAATAAAGTCAGTTGGTTACTTAACAAAAGGCAAAAGACTTCTTTCACTCATGTTGGTGCAAGATAGGAATATGTTCTTTGCTCCCCCCCTGATTCATAGGAATAGGTTCTTTGCTGGGAATGAGGCTATGGTTAGGAGGTGGCAAATAGTAGCCTTTTGATCTTATTCTTGTCTCTTGTGATGTAACAGAAGAGGAAGAAAAGATAAGAGAATAATCATCAAGAATTAAAACGTTGAGAAAACGATCGTGGTCGGGCTGACAGCGACTCGTGGAATTGTTGGCTGGTATGTTTAGGCTCTATGATTAAGCTGGAGGAAGCTGGCATTGCTACCTTGCACACGAAACCACATCCGAAGGTTTTCCATGGATATCCAGTACGAAAACAACAGCTCGTTCGGAGGACAGTGTCAGTGTCACAGTGGACTGAAGCCATGGGACTGTGCCGAGTTCTGCCGGTAGAGCGACCGGAGGAAGGCGCAGCACCAAGTGTAGTAGGACGAGGAAGACGACGGGAAAATCAAACCACGCTGGCGGCCTGCTCCGCTTCGGCCGTTCCTGGCGCGTTGACGACTGTGGCGGCAGGGAGCCAACGCCGGCCGGCAGCGGAAGACCAACATGACCACACACGTACAACACAACACAACCAGTTGTGCATGCTAGCTAGCAGAAATCGTCCCGTCCACCGGTACGCTCGTTGCAATTTCTCATTTTTCGGCCGAGTAATACTACACCTACGGAACATGGAGGTCAAATTTCACGGAGCTCTTTATTTATAAGCAATCCGTATATTTTAAAATTTCAGAAAAACTGGAAAAAGTTCTCCATTTAGACAATATTTTATATTTTATTAACGTGTAAAATTTCAGCTAGAAATATATTATGTTTGGACTGCAGAAAAATAACAAAGTCCGATATTTGAAAGTAGTGAACAGTGATAAATTTCCAATCTTCCAAATCTGTTTAGTTCGAAGTATAAAACATTTGATGACAAAAGGCTTTGGCATCTTAACCTCGTTGACCAAACATGTCCTTACTATTGTTAAACTAAATTACTACTACTTCCAACTTTCCAAGACAGTATCTTGAGATTTTGCACGTTGGAATATTTTCTACATACAAAAAATGGGATTTAAAAAGGTTAAATATGATATTTCTTTAATAATTTCTAAAATAAAGAGCTACATGGATCTCGGCCTACATTTATGGTTTCCGTGTGCTACCGTAATTTTGTGTGGTGAACTGATACGAATATACGATGTAAAGATAAATCTTAGATGTCTCTTTTTTTTTCTTTTTCTTTGGAAAAGGAGGACAAAATCCCTAGCTCTGCATCGAAATGATGCACACTTGTTTAATATTAATAAAAGAAAACATTAAACCACTAAAGCCTTACAAAAAAATACACCGATCAGTTGGAAGCCACTGTCCAGGCGATAACTCGCTACACATACAAGCTTGATGAAAGGGGTGGACCTAATTGAAGCCAAGTGCCCTCACCTCACACATCAACACACACCATTTAAATCCGGAGGCTTCCAAACCAAACCGCCCCAGTAGCGAGCCAAGAGCACAAATCAGTCCATCAGCAACACACACCAGAAGCTACTGCTGCCATCTTCCACCAGCCTATCTTCGGAATAGATCAACGAAATGACATTGTCAAGCTTGCCATCAGGGCCGCCACAACGCCAGATAGCGCCACCATCCTGCACGAGTTCACCAAGCCCCGACTGTCGTTGAGTCCCTTCTGCGTCGTTGTCGTACATCAAACTCCTCTCCAGCAACCCCCTCTAGACACATCTTGTGTTCCAAAATGGTGCCTCAAGAGGGAAAACAACACTGAGGGTGCCGCCATTGTCCGATCTAGTACACCCAGATCTAGGGTTTCCCCCGAAACTCTAGAGGGGATGCTGGTGATTCACGGTGACAAAATCTTCAAAAAGGTAACGACACCCATGGGTGATGCTATCATTGGCCGGAGCCCAACTTGAACAGGCTTATGCCTCACCTTCCAGATCCTTCAGGACATCTGTTTCAAGCCGAAGCCAAACCCGAAGAACCGCCGGGATCCAATCCGCGTGTCCTAGTCTTAGGAGCCGAGTCGTAGAATAGGGAGATCACCACGTCGTCCCAAACACCGACGATCTGCCTAGATAAGGCCACCACGCCGTCCGTCGAGTCGTTACAGGAGAGCAGCCGCGTTGTGACGTCGGCGGCCGTGCCACGCCCAAGCCCTAGGGCGTCGACCTACGCCGACTCCTTTGGGTGAAGGAACGAGAGGAGAACTCCATTTCAGTTTTGGCTTGTTGGTCGATTAGTTCGTCTTTTCCCCGTTTGGAACAAAGAAATATGAATCTAAGATTTATATTTCATAGGTATTTGGATAAAAACTACTCCCTCCGGTCCGTAAATACTATTAGGGCTAGAGTAGTACATACTTTGTACTAGCTTAGTACATCCTGGCGACACTTAACTCGGACCGGCCCGACCGGAGGTTGTAGAGGACCGGCCCTGGTTGGGTACTAAAGAATTCCTTCCTTAGCCTTGTGTTGATCAACACTATGGCAAGAACCGTATAGAGAATGTGACTCACGTTCTCTATGTAGAGGGTCCAAGTTTCTAACAAGGGGCTCCGTGAAATGGCTAGACTAGCCCCCACGATAAGAGCCGGAGAACCAGAAACAAGGTAAGTTCCATCATGCCATAGAACACATATACGGTCATGGAATTATGTTGAGTAACTTTGTACATGAACCATCTCAAGAATAACTTGTAATTTGTATTAAAGTTGATAATAGAACAACCACTTTCTCCATTTTTACATACCCGAGGGTGAACATGATACATTTATTTAGTCCATAATAACACTTCTTACATGCACGTTGACTGGCTGTGATGAACGCAAGTCGATAATATGCTACTGTAAAACTACAATACAGTTTGGTACACGCACATATGCGCCATTTTTATTTTCTTGAACCCAACAGGATAATATATACTATTCCGAAGCTAGTTGGTACACACACATGCATATGCGCCAAATATATTTTCTTCAACGGAAGGTATACCTTGTACTCCGTTCCAAATTAATTGACTCAGTTTTAGTATAAGTTGTACTAAAACTGAGTCAATTAATTTGGAACAGAGTGAGTAGTGGCTAGGTTCATATGTACATCTACTCCATCGGCTCCGCAAAGAGCAGTCTTATCGCGTCCTTGATTGTGTCTGGAGTAGTGTATGCATCGTTATGCTTGTACATGTTATCTGCCGTCCTAGCAAAATGTAGTATTGTTTGTGGCACAACCATTGGCTGGTTTGTCGTTGCAAGGGAATACTCTACCATGTCCTTCCATGAATCTTCAATGAGTTCTTTTATGTGTTGGCACGCATCATCCATCGTAGTTCCATGCTCCTTCATGTAGCACTGGACAGTAGACGCACAATGGTTTGCTGCTTGCTCACGCTGCAAAATATGGTTGCGTTTATAATACGTGAACAATTTTTATTTTCGTAGCTGCATTTATGGCTCTAGATTGATAGTGATATATTGGAACTACATTACAAATGGCGAATGTAGGAATATGATGAAAAACATGCATGAGATGTCAAAGACTGAAATGACCTCAACTTTATTATTAGCTCATCAAGGAAACTTGTACCTTGAAGTATACGCATGCCAGATATATTAAGAAAATCCTTTTAAAAAATATACTAAGAAAAGCCAGTATTCATAATACAAAATGATTTAGATGCGCGAATTTGCGCTATTTGTTACAAGCGGTAAACAATAGAACATTTAAACTTTTGTTCATGTGTGTCCCAGATGGTTTGTACCGCATCTGGATTGTTTTGGCATCGTTGTAGTTGTCAAGCTTCATGCGCTAACCACAATTTCATAAAACCGATCTGATGGAAAGGGCCAGACAATCCACTTATACACTCAACACCCCTCCTCACATGTGACGGGAAGAGACAGACCAACATGTGTAAACTCAGAGTTAGGCGCATGAAGAGAAAGGGGCCTTGTACGTGGACGGGGGGGGATCAGCAATTTTTAGGAAAATTGCGCCACACAGGACTCGAACTCGAGAACTTGGCTCTGATACCATGTCAAGCTTCATGCGCTAACCACAATTCCATAAGACCGATCTGATGGAAAGGGCCAGGCAATCCACTTATACACTCAACAGTAGTTTGGGTCCACTTCTTTAATAGTGCCTAAACAAGTATAATACTACGTAATTGGCCTCCTTTAATAATTTCTATTTCCTCTTTTCTAAAAGAACACATTATATGGCTGCTTTCCAAAGGTTCAAAATTGGCACAAAAGGTCTTATCCATATGCATAAGTATAGAGGAATACCTTGGTTGATACAATATCATTTGAGAGACGGACAAATACACCCATGGATTTGATTAGATGTGGATTGCCCAAAACCCACTTGAAAGTCTCCTCTGTTATTACGTCATCCATTCCAACATATGCAGCACATGCTAGCAGGAATGGTCCAATGCTTGTCGATGAAACTTCAAGATGTTCGCTCATTGTTTTTGGCACATAATGTTCATCACGCCATTTTATTTCATCAGCATATGATTGAACTAGTTGCTTCAGCTGTGTACATTATGCAAATAATAATTTTAGATGTTTGTATAGTTGCTAAAAAGTACTTGATTAATTAAAATTAAATATATGAAAACGAGTCAATAAGTTTAGATGGTATGGTGACGAGCTCCGTTATAAGAAATGTTTTCATTAACTATAATTACAGGGAACATGTCAGAAGTTTTGTGAGGAGATAAGGCCATTCATGGATGAGGCTTGTGTTTAGAGTACACGATTGAATACTGACCAATAGCACTAAGATATAAAAATATTAATCAAAAGAAATAAAATAATGGATTTCTATGTTATAATCTTGAGAAGTCTTAAAACACGTTCATTTTAGATCATATCAAACATGTATCTAATTACCTAGTATTTTAATACAGTATTCTTACATGCAAATATATTCATTATGCCATCAACTAACATTTTTGCATTTCAGCCATTACGATTCTATATATCTTTGCAACACTTAATCATAAAATAATTATAAGAAGTCGTACATTACATTTTTTGTAAATTCTGTATGAATGATCTAGTTTGGTCAAATATAATACGAATACTTACTGTTTCTTTTAGATAATACACACGGTAGCTCTTTTCATGTCCCAACTCATCCTCAAAAGAAGAAAATGTCTGTAGTAAATACATATAGAAATCCTTCATGTAATCTGGAAGAAGATCTACTGCGCTTTTATTCCACCTGCAAGTAAATCAATTCCAACACACTACAGTCAACATTGATGCCAATATATTTTTAGTAGGTACATTAAATTTCTTATATGATTGGAGAACGCAAGGATGATCATGACCTGGTAATTGCTTCTTGAAGCTTCATGCTCTCTTCGGTGCTACCATATGTATCAAATATATCATCTAGTATGGTGATGAAAGCTGTTATCTTCGTAAGTATAATTCGTGAATGAGAATATTGAGGTTTGTTGCAAGCCCCATTCATCCAGAAATACACTTCTACAATTCTGTCTCTAACAAAACTCAATTTTGATCTGCTATAGAGCTCCTTCCACCACCTACCATATGCAAAAAATATTTTTGAAGTTATTGTGATTGAACGAAATGAAGAGCACCCTAGACATAATTTCAAAATGAGAAATGATGATAAACTTACAATGTGACCTCTTTTAACTCCTCAGAGAAAAGTTGTTGTAGAAGGTTAAAATTCAGCTTTGCAAGCTCCAGCATGGCTTCATTCCGTGTAGCCTCTTTTTCATAATTAGTTATGTAACTTCTTGTGTCTAATATTCCAACCCTTCGAAAAAGAGGTGTATCTAGGGCAGAACACACTTCCTTTGCAGATGCGGGTTCCAAATGTTCCAGTTCACACATAAGACGTTTTCTGGTAAAAGAGATAGCTTCATCAAGTACTTTCTCACCATGTCTCCTCAGATATGCCGCATTATATAAGCTTAGCATACTTGCTCTATCAACAGTATCAAAAAGTCCATCTTTGTGTTGAAACTTTAGGAACACATCTGCAAAGTTGAGCAATGATGGATATTTATCATTTCCATTCCAGAGGTAAACTATAATGGCTAGCTTGGTAGTATCTGAAGCGCCTTACCCGAGGACACATCATATCCATTTTTCCGTAGTAGATAAAATCGAAGCGAGACCATGTGTAGATTGGTATCATCGTAATCAGAGTTGAAAACAGTATTCAGTAGCTTGTTGATCTCATTCTCGTAGTGGTGGTCCAAACCAAGTCGTTCTAGCATGATAATGAGATCTAGTATTTTTGGCATTTCATTTGTATTTGCTATGATTATCCTTACTTGGTCCCTCAAATCTTCAACCCTTTGTTGAATTTCAGGTATCTACAAGGATAAACATGCAAGTAGTGTCAAATACTGAGAACCACAACGATTTTGGTCACACTTCAACTCTGCTGCCAAAATATATCCTAAATAGACAGTGGTAACATATACTGTTTATGTACTCTAGATAATATAATACACATCAAATCAAATACTAATAGTGACAACAACAAAAATTGTCGGAGGCAACATAAAGCCTCGAGTCCCATAACAACAAAAAGAGGAATGTTTCTGAAAGTTTTTGCACGAAAAATAAAGCAGACTAATAGTTTTCATTAATAGAACGGTAATTTTTCAATCCATCCTCACCAATTGAGATGCTATGAATTCCTCAGTTCCTTGTATATTAAGTTTATTAACCTTCCCTTAACGTTAACTATTGAAATCATGTTTTGGGACCTCTGAAAATCATAGCATCTCTAACAAAGAAAACTACTACTGTACTATATCTGCTGAGTGAAGTTCAGTCTCACTGCACTAGTGACTAGTGTGTTTCATTGTTTTTTTGTTGTTGTTTGATAAATCAGGCATTGCTCGGGCCGGCTCGCACATACCTGCGCTGAAGACGGCGGCTGGTAAGTAAGGAAGAAATCACCCCACAGGCTTGGATGAAAAGTGCTCTTCTGCTCCTGGCTGGTACAGTCTCCTTGTACTGCTGCCATTTGGTAATTCTGGCCTATGACGGTTCGTGCTCGGTAAGTAGATCGGATCGCAAAGGCTGTACTTGTTGCAGGCATGCATATGCTGCAATATATAGAGGAGAAATTCTTGTCTTTAGTCTCGGTCTCTTGTACCAACACTTTTACTCTGCAAAAGTATTCCAAGTAAACTCTTGGTCGTATAGAATTTCCGGTACACGCCGTCAGAAGTCCATGGCACGCATTCCCTCCAAATAGAAAAGTCCATGACACATGCATTAGAGTGTTTAAATTATGCGACCGCATAGACGTGCTTGTCACTGTCTTGGTTCCTTAGATGGCCGTTATTGTTTTCTGTGTATTAAAAAAGACACACCACCGTTTCAAGACATAAAAAAAGACGCATCAGGGTGGTTGTTTAAAGAGCTGTGTCTAGAGCAAGGTTTTTGTTACTGCTCGGGAAGTCCGGCGACCACCCTCGAAAAATTGTTACACTCGGCAAGAAATTTCTTTTAAAAAATAGAATTTAACAAAAACCCTCGATAAATGGTCATATTGAAATACAACATGGATTTAGATTTTTCAAGTTCATCCGGTAGCCATCGGGATTTTCCGGGCACCGGCAATCCCGTCGGGAAAATTTTACCTACCTGGAACCGACACGTTCGCCCCCACATATGTCCGAGCTAATGCTTTTAGAACAATCCGATTTTTTCTTTCAGGTTTTTTGGTCTGAACAACCATAGTCAGATCAGAGCGCACCCAAAGAAGTTAAGTGGAGCAAGCTAGCAGGGGCCAGCATGCTAACTAGCTACACTGATCTACAACATAATCCAGATTATAATATTATTATGGTCAATCCTACGCACGATTGAAGTTGGTACCAATTGCTAATCTTACAAGCCATCATCGAGATCAGCCTCCAGAGCACAAAATTCAACCACGCCCTTGACGCACTACGGGAAACGCTGATAGTGCCGACGGCAATTTCAATGTCGACGGCAATTTGTCTGGGCCGTCGGCGTTACTACGTGAGCCCGACGAAACAGAAAAGGCCGTCAGGGCCAGAATGCCGTCAGCATTCCAGTAGTGAGCCCGACGGCCACCGTCGGGCTTATAACGCCGTCAGCATTCCCCTTCCACGTGGCCACATCGAAGTACGGTTTCACGGCGCCGTGATCCCAACGGGTTACTCAACTTAATGCCGACGGCATTACCGTCGGGCTCACTACGGGAATAATGCTCACAGTAATGCCGACGGCATTACCGTCGGACTCACTACATGAAAAAATTATTTTTCACTTTTTTCCATAAAAAATCAGATTACATTCAAAAATTATCAAATCACAATAGCTAGGTAAGAACTAATTGTACAAAGATTATGATCAAATGTTGGCAACAATATAAGGACACATATGCACTTAGCAAGTTCATGCACTTAGAGGTGGAAAACTCCTGTTTCGGGTGCCGGGCATGGAATCGTGCGACGGAGTAGATGAAATGTTGGTTCCCCATGGCCCTATGTATCAACCTAATACAACCAAGCAAAAAAGTTCATGCGTCTACCCCCTCTCGGCGCCGTTTAAAGGGGTAGATCGCCGGGTTTAACTTTTTCCCAGCGGATGTGGGGTAACTCCGTGTCGGGGGTCCGGAGCGTCGGAACCCCACCAAAACTTGCATGGACCCCTAACATATGTATATTAGTGTGTTGGTAGGCTGTGGGAACCAAGATACAACTCCGAGGTGCGACCCGCTACATCGACCCCTCTTACCCCCTAGCAAGTTCATGCACTTAGAGGTGGAAAACTCCCGTTTCGGGTGCCGGGCATGGAATCGTGCGACGGAGTAGATGAAATGTTGGTTCCCCATGGCCCTATGTATCAACCTAAAACAACCAAGCAAAAAAGTTCATGCGTCTACCCCCTCTCGGCGCCGTTTAAAGGGGTAGATCGCCGGGTTTGACTTTTTACCAACGGATGTGGGGTATCTCCGTGTCGGGGGTCCGGAGCGTCGGAACCCCACCAAAACTTGCATGGACCCCTAACATATGTATATTAGTGTGTTGGTAGGCTGTGTGAACCAAGATACAACTCCGAGGTGCGACCCGCTACATCGACCCCTCTTACCCCCTAGCAAGTTCATGCACTTCGAGGTGGAAAACTCCCGTTTCGGGTGCCGGGCATGGAATCGTGCGACGGAGTAGATGAAATGTTGGTTCCCCATGGCCCTATGTATCAACCTAACGCAACCAAGCAAAAAATTTCATGCGTCTACCCCCTCCCGGCGCCGTTTAAAGGGGTAGATCGCCGGGTTTGACTTTTTCCCAGCGGATGTGGGGTATCTCCGTGTCGGGGGTCCGGAGCGTCGGAACCCCGCCAAAACTTGCATGGACCCCTAAAATATGTATATTAGTGTGTTGGTAGGCTGTGGGAACCGAGATACAACTCCGAGGTGCGACCCGCTACATCGACCCCTCTTACCCCCTAGCAAGTTCATGCACTTAGAGGTGGAAAACTCCCGTTTCGGGTGCCGGGCATGGAATCGTGCGACGGAGTAGATGAAATGTTGGTTCACCATGGCCCTATGTATCAACCTAATACAACCAAGCAAAAAATTTCATGCGTCTACCCCCTCTCGGCGCCGTTTAAAGGGGTAGATCGCCGGGTTTGACTTTTTCCCAGCGGATGTGGGGTATCTCCGTGTCGGGGGTCCGGAGCGTCGGAACCCCACCAAAACTTGCATGGACCCCTAACATATGTATATTAGTGTGTTGGTAGGCTGTGGGAACCAAGATACAACTCCGAGGTGCGACCCGCTACATCGACCCCTCTTACCCCCTAGCAAGTTCATGCACTTAGATGTGGAAAACTCCCGTTTCGGGTGCCGGGCATGGAATCGTGCGACGGAGTAGATGAAATGTTGGTTCCCCATGGCCCTATGTATCAACCTAACACAACCAAGCAAAAAAATTCATGCATCTACCCCCTCTCGGCGCCGTTTAAAGGGGCAGATCGCCGGGTTTGACTTTTTCCCAGCGGATGTGGGGTATCTCCGTGTCGGGGGTCCGGAGCGTCGGAACCCCACCAAAACTTGCATGGACCCCTAACATATGTATATTAGTGTGTTGGTAGGCTGTGGGAACCAAGATACAACTCCGAGGTGCGACCCGCTACATCAACCCCTCTTACCCCCTAGCAAGTTCATGCACTTAGAGGTGGAAAACTCCAGTTTCGGGTGCCGGGCATGGAATCGTGCGACGGAGTAGATGAAATGTTGGTTCCCCATGGCCCTATGTATCAACCTAACACAACCAAGAAAAAAAGTTCGTGCGTCTACCCCCTCTCCGCGCCGTTTAAAGGGGTAGATCGCCGGGTTTGACTTTTTCCCAGCGGATGTGGGGTATCTCCGTGTCGGGGGTCCGGAGCGTCGGAACCCCACCAAAACTTGCATGGACCCCTAACATATGTATATTAGTGTGTTGGTAGGCTGTGGGAACCAAGATACAACTCCTTAATTAATGTTAACATTATGCTAATAGGATACCAATTTGCTTAAATATACTAATGTTAACATTATTTGGAATATATTTTAACAATAATACAAATAAAATAGGAAATAATTAAATAGTATATAATGAAGAGCACATTAATTAAATAAAAAAATATAAAATGCTATGCCGACGGCATTGCCGTCGGCGTTAGTATAACCCTAGATTAGTTATTCGGCCGAGCTAGCCCGAGCCCGGCCAGATCCAATCCCGCGCCCGATCAAGCTAGCCCGAGCCCGTCACCGCCGCACGCCTCCGCCCGCACGCCGCCGCCCGCACGCTGCCGAGCCCGCCCGTACCCTGCCGTCGCGCCCGCCCGCACGCCTCCGCCCGCTCGCCCGGACCCCGCCGACGCGCCCGCCCGCACGCCGCCGCGCACCTTGCCGCCGTCGCCCGCTGCTCGCCGCACGCCGCCCGCACCTCCCCGGCCTCCTCCTCCTTCCCTCCCTCCCCGAGCTGCTCCTCCTCTTCTCCTCCCTCCCCGGCCTTCTCCTCCTCCTCTCCTCCCTCCCCGGCCTTCTCCTCTCCTCCCTCCCCGAGCTCCTCCTCCTCCTCCCCGAGCTCCTCCTCCTTCCCTCCCCGAGCCCGAGCTGCTCCCCGGCCTCCTCCTTCTTCCCTCCCCGAGCTGCCCTCCCCGGCGTCCTCCTCCTCCTGCCCCGCCCCGAGCACCTCCTCCCCGACTTCGAGCACCTCCCCGGCGTCGAGCACCTCCCCGGTAAATTTTTTTGTGTATTGCTAGTGCTAGGGTTAATGCTTGGGTTAGTGCTACTGTTAGTGATAGGGTTAGTGCTAGGGTTAGTTTTATAGTTATTCTTAGTTTTAGATTTAATTGGTAATGTAAAAATATGACAATATATTAGCTTGTATTAATCTGCATTATATTTTATCATGTAGGTTTCTCGGATTTCTCACCGTCGCGGAGTCGCCGTCCCGGAGCCGCTGCTGTCTCGGAGTCCCGTCGTCTCGGAGCCGTCGTCGTTTTCGTGTTGTTTGACTACTTCCTCTACAGCGGAGGGTGAGATAAAACTCCTCCTCCTCTCTTGCATTTTTATGTTCTAGAGTTTAGTTTCCGTCAAGTCGCGTAACCTAGGTGTCTTTTCCGGTCCGAAAGCGTTACGCGGATAAATATGCATTAGAGGTCAGCATATTATGATGCGTAACGCTTCGGCATTTACGGGACAGTCGGCGGATGCGTAGTTGGGTACGTTCTCTGTGTTCTGCTCCGGTCCGAGTCAGGATTTTGGCAGTGCCTCCCCGTTGTTCTCCGGATGCACTCCTCTCGGCTTTTTTGCCGAGACGTGTATCGGGAGAGCAGCGGAGAGGTGCTGCCGAAATTCTGTCTCGGACCGGGGTAGAGCATGGAGAACGTACTCAATCTATGGATCCGGCGGCTGCTAGGAGGCTATCCTATTAGAGATGTAGGATGATGCACGCGTTTTCCCCGGTAGAGAATATCTTGTATTTAATTTAATGCCATTATTTGATATCAAATTCTATATTTGCTGTTATTACCTCTAAGTGCAGATGGCTGATGGTGAGTGGATGTACAGTGGTCGTACTAGTAGGACTGACAGCACAACTGAGTGGCAGTGGAAAACTGATTATTATGTGAAGGACGCAAACCGTGGTTCTAAGACAGTTCGTCCGCTTTGCCCTTGTGCTCGGTGCAAGATGAATAACCGTCAGGGCAGCTTAGACGTGACTAAACACCTTTGGCTTTACGGATATATGCCTGACTTTGACATGCAAATCAACTTTCCCGAAAGTGACCGTGTTAGAGAGGAGGTGATGCGACAGCGCATCGATGGCAATGCGCACGATGGCATTGCAAACATGCTTGTTGATCTTCACTATGCAAATCAGGCACATTTGCCACCGCCGGAAGATCCAGAGGAACAGGAGGAACCGGATTTACCGGATGAACCGGAGGCAACCGCGAAGGCCTTCCTTGAAATGATGGCCTCTGCGAAGAAACCTCTTTATGAGGGTGCAGAAATCTCTCAGCTAGATGCCATATCGCAACTGCTAGCTGATAAGGCAAAACACGGCTCGACCCGGTCATGCTTTGAAGATCATTTGAAAACATGGGGTAACATGCTCCCTAAAGGACATTGTCTGCCTCGTACCATGTATGAGTCCAAGAAAATCATGAAATCGCTTTGCATGGATTATGAGAAGATACATTGATGTCCTAAGGGTTGCCTTCTGTTTCGGAATGAGTTTGCGAAGCACACTCACTGTAGCAAGTGTGGGGCCTCTAGGTATCTAGAGGTGAAGGGCGCCGAAGGTGAAATGGTGCATACGACAGTCGCTATAAAGATTCTTCGGTATCTCCCATTCATAAAAAGGATCCAACGCCTTTACATGAGTGAGGAGACTGCCACACAGATGACATGGCACAAGGAGGGGAAGAGATACCCTCATATTCATGATAAAAAGAAGAAGATGAAACATCCGGCTGATGGTGAAGCGTGGAAGCATTTCGACAGAACATACCCCGATAAAGCTCGAGAGTCTCGGAATGTCAGAATTGCGATAGCAACCGATGAATTCAATCCATTCGGTATGTCGGCTAGATCGTACAGCTGCTGGCCTGTGTTTGTTATTCCGCTCAATCTCCCTCCCGGAGTCTTAATGCAACGCAAGACCATATTCTTGTCTCTGATCATTCCGGGGCCTGAATATCCGGGGAAGAATTTGAGTGTGTACACGCAACCGCTAATCGATGATTTGCAGCATTCTTGGGAACACGGCACGTGGATATATGACCGGGCATCGAAGAAAAACTTCCGCGTGACAGTTTGGTACCAGTATTCCATGCATGACCTACCCGGGTATGCCTTATTCTGCGGACACTGTACAGCTGGGAAGATGCCATGCCCAGTGTGCAGGCATGCTCTTATCTTCATATGGCTGAAGAAGGGTGGCAAGTATTCCGCCTTTGACAAGCATCGACAGTTCCGCGAAGAAGGTCATAGATTCAGAGAGGACAAAAAACACTTCTTGAAAGGCAAAGTTGTCAGTGAAGTAAGTAAGATACCAACGTTTGATGGTGAAGTTGTTGATGCGGAGCTACGTGCTCTAAAGCCTAAGACCAAAGGCAAAGGTTTTATGGGATATGGTGAGACGCACAACTGGACTCACATACCAGGTTTGACGCAACTCCCCTATTACAAGGACCTCAAACTTCCCCATAACATCGATGTGATGCACACCGAAAATAATGTCGCGGAGTCCGTCTTTCACACAACCCTGAACATTCCTGAGAAGACGAAGGACAATGTCAAGGCTAGAGTCGATCAAGAGAGGCTTTGTGACAGAATAAAACTAAACATGCAGCGTCCCGAGGCCAATCGAAGAAATTGGGTCAAGCCAAATGCTGACTTCTTCCTTCTAGCTGCCCAAAAGAAGGAGGCATTCAATTGGCTCAAACACACTGTGAAGTTCCCAGATGGTTATTGTTCTAATACGAGCAACGAAGTCAATTTAGCAACGGGCAAAGTCAACGGGCTTAAGAGTCATGACTATCACATATGGATTGAGCGAATAATGCCGGTGATGCTTCGAGGCTATCTCCCTGATCGTGTTTGGCGACCACTTGCGGAGTTGAGCCATTTCTTCCGCACGCTCTGTGCCAAAGAAATTTGTCCGGAAATGATGAAAAGACTTCATGAGAAAATCCCAGAGTTGATATGCAAGTTAGAGATTATCTTTCCGCCAGGCATGTTTACTCCGATGGTACATCTCATGTTGCATCTACCTAACGCGGCATTATTGGGGGGTCCGGTTCGGAATCGTTGGCAGTTTTGTATAGAGAGAATATTTAAGCATATGCGAACTAAATGTGGAAACAAAAATCAGATCGAAGCATGCATAGCCGAGGCATATATCATCGAGGAGGTGTCAGATGTATCTACAACATACTACCCCGAAGATGTTTCCACTGTGCATAATACGCTCTCTCGATACAATACCAATGACCCCGGCTATGTACCCAAGCTTCTTCTCTTCCAAGGCCAAGGCGGCAAGTCCGGTGGTCAACATAATTACACCGTGACGGAGCAAGAGTGGGAGGACATCATGCTCTATGTGTTGATGAACATAGAGGAAGTAGAGGATACATTCTTGCCTCAATTTCTGGCAGAGGAGTGGTCGGGAATAGAGGATCCTACTGTGCCGGAATGTAATACTCTTGTAAGGAAGGGTGCCCCCGGAAGGAAAAATTTCGTGGCTTGGTTCATGGAAAAAGTAATTTCTAACTCACCCCCCTTGTCTATTGTAGCATTTGTAGTTTCTGTTAACACGGAACTAACAGTTTCGACTGAACTTGTAGGGAAATCATCCGAAAACATCTATGACGAATGAATTGAGATGGGTTTCCCAGGGTTTCGACCCTAAGGTGGCGACTTATGAAAAGTATGATGTGAATGGGTATCTCTTCCATACGGAGAAGCACCAAAATACTCGGCCAAATGCGAAAACAGTAAATACCTGAGTGTTTACCGGAGGCCGAAATGAGGATGAGTACTATGGAAGGTTACAAAACATCGCGGTGAAATTCGATAAAGGGCCCGAACCTCTCACTCTTTTTGTGTTCAAGTGCCATTGGTTCGACCCAGTGGTTGGACTAAAAAGTACCCCTTCCATTGGTTTAGTGGAAGTGAGGCCTTCAACCACCTATAGCGGGTCTGATGTATTTATTGTGGCTAACCAGGCGACGCAAGTTTATTATCTACCCTACCCATGTCAGAACGAGGAACTACAGGGTTGGGAAATTGTGTTCAAGGTATTGCCACGTGGTAAGCTACCCATGCCAAACGCGGACGATTACAACAATATAAACCCCATCACATACGAGGGAGATTTCTACCAAGAGGAAGAGGATGGCGGGGACTTTGATGTCCTTATGGTTGGTCTTCATGAAGTCGGTGATAGTGAAATGCATGGAAGAGGTGAGGCATTTGTGAATGTAAAGGACATAGATATGCTCAGCAAGTTACATCTCGATAGTGAAAGTGATGAGGATGAGCCTCCACCGTTCGATGGCATACCCTACTACTCACGTGATAGTGATAGTGACCCTGATGATGATTAGACCCGGACACAACCCAATTCGCGATGAGGATGAGTCTTTTATGTCTTATTTATTTCCAACTTGCTTACTATACCATGTTTTAATATTTTTGCTTATTTTGCATGCCATATTTAATTTCTGCTTACTAACTTTTTACATGTTCTCAATGTAGGTGACTAAACAATGAGCAAGAGCGTAGGCTCCATGCTTAAGAAGCTTGTTCGTCCGCGAAAGCCCCCTCGTCGCTTAGGTGAGAGTGACGACGAGGACGGAGGAGGAGGGGGGGTCCACCCCCTAGAGGCCGAGGTCGAGGTGGAGGACGGACCTCGAGGGCGACCACAATTGAGGCCGAGGTCGATGTCGAGCCTCGAGGGCGACTTCCACCGCGAGGGCGAGGACAAGCACGGACCTCGAGGACTAGACCTTTGTCGGAGGTTTCAACTTCACGGTTGACGACACCTTCGACGTCTTACTTCAGTGAGGTACTAATTGCTATCATGACTACACCTTACTATCATGCATACTAACCAATATCATGCTCAAGCTCACTAACTACTATCATGTTTAGCCACCCTCCGCAGGATCCGACGAGGAAGACAGGGAGCAGCGCTACGTCGAGGAGGAGCAGCGCCACGTCCAGGTGGAGCAGGAGCAGTACTTCGAGGTGGACATGGAGCAGCGCTACGTTGAGGACCCGGAGCAGCACGTTGAGGAGGACCCAGAGCAGCACGCCGAGGAGGAGGACCCGGAGCAGCACGCCGAGGAGGTACGCTATTTTCTCCTATTCCTACCACTTCGTTCTGTTCACTTACATTTAATTTGAACTCTAATTTGCATTTTAATTTTAATTTGCAGCACGAGGAGGAGGCGCTTGTGCCCTTGTGGACTCGAGGAATAAACAATCTTCTAAAAAAAGCAAAAACTCCAGAGGACAAACCTCTTATTGTGCCGACCGCAAATAAGTAAGTGGCTATCTTTTGATCATATAACTATGTGGCTAGCTCTCCTTGCGTACTAATATTGTCTTTTCATGTGCAGCAATTTTCGTGTCGTCAGTGGTTCCAAGGCACATCTTCCAGGTGGCGTACTTGTGGGCCTTCTAAAGAGGCACTGGCCAGGCCTCTACTCCTCGGAGGGCCCTGAGGTGGAAGATGAGACTCATCCTCCTGCTCTTAAGAAGTTAGCCCTCAGGTGGGCGGACTACGAGGTCGCTCAGGGCATAGGCTACATGCAGACCGCGGAGGGCGAGACTTTTAGGCCCACCTGTGCCGAGGTTGTGGTCCACAAGTTCTGGGTAAGATTTTGTTAACTTGTGATTCTCAACCATAGTTAACGTATTGTGAACTTGTGATTCTCACCATAGTAAGATTTTTTACATGATTTTAGGATATCTACCGCGTGGCTCCCGAGAACGAGGAGAAGAGCCATCGGGTCTTGATGACGATGGTGAGGACCAAGTTACGCCAGATGTGGTATGATATCAAAATAACAGCTATCTCCCAGTTCTACGCCGAGAGAGGCACGAGAGTCAACAAGAAGCAAATCATTGATGAGCATCTTATACAGAACATGTCCCACGATGATTTCATGGCGGTAATTAAGTTTTCTTTTTATTCTATGTCAATCGTAAATTGCATTATCTGTTCTTCACTTGAGATGTTTTCATCTTCAGATTGTTCCAAAATGGGCTTTGGGAAAGAAGGACAGTTGGGAGAAACTGGTGGACATGTGGACCGGGAGAGATCTAAATTTCGCGGCCAAGAGCATTCAAAACACTATGAATCGCGGCCATGAGGGAACACACAATCGAGGAAACCGAGACTTCTTCCGCTACATGGAATCACAGGTATATATATGGAACAACCTACTCGATGCCGTCGACATTGTTTCCTTTTTAATGCATGCCATTTGTTTTATGCATTTTAGGTGGCCGCTAATGAAGGGCAGAACATTGGAGAGGTTGAACTGTGGAAGATGGCTCATAAGAAGAAGGTGGTCGCAGCGGGCGAGGATCCATACTATGGCACAACCAGCAGTGACCTTACCAAGTACACGACCAGGTTTATTTTTTAAGATCATGTTTACTAGATGCAATAAAGATTTAATTTATACTTACTAATTGTTTACTCGTTATGAATGCCATCAGGTACAAGGAGTTGCATGGACCGGATTCTGACCCCCTTAAGGAGCCTGTAGACGAGAGGGTAGTGGTGCTCGCAGGAGAAGGAAGGAAACATGGCCGCTACAAGACGTTTAACACGGTGATCGAGCCTACCACCACTCTCACACGTGTCAAAACAATCACGGGCTCCCATGCTTCTATGCAACCTCGTGCATCGCGTGCTAGATCCACCCATGACCATGTAAGCTTTCTCTCATTTTACTTCTTTATTCTTAGTTCCCATTCATATATGTGTATGTTCATGAGATTCACTATGTCATATTTAAGGAAATGGAACAAGCCTGGCAAGAGGCTCAGGATGCTTGGATAAAGCAGGTGCAGGATCATTGGACGGCCATGTATGAAGCCCAGCAGGCGCATCAGTTTGCCTATATGACGGTGAGTTGTGGTCCATCCTATCTACTTGCAAATAAATTTCATTGTCCGAGTTTGTGCTTCATGATGCATGGCATATAAACTCACTTGCAGGCGCTTACTACAGCAATGAGAAATGGTACTCCACTGCCCGATCCAGTACCGGCTCCGCCACCACCGCCGTATCCTCCATGGTCGTGCTACGCCAATTTCGTCGCACTCTACACCCAGCAGACTCCTGTTAGTACTTCACCAAAGCTTCACTAAGTCATTATTTGTACATCTAGATATTTACACTTACTCATATTTTGTTCAAACATGTAGGGAACGTCTTCTTCACGGGCTCCTTTTGGTCGAGCTTCTGCCTCGCCCACGGCCACTCCGGTTCACCCACATGGTCCTAACCCGAGTGCTTCTACCTCGCTCATTCGGGCACCCCATCACGAGAGCCGCGAGTTGCGTCGACAATCGCCGAACCCGGTTAGTTTAACTCTAACATAAACCAACAATAGACTTAGAACTATTTTTCATGATTCAGTTTGGACTTAGAACATTTGCATGAATTTGGACTTAGAACATTTGCCATGCTAACCGGAGTTCTTAGAACATTTGTACTTAGAACATTTGGACTTAGAACATTTGCCATGAATTTGGACTTAGAACATTTGCATGACTTTGATCAATTTTCCTTCCATGAATTTGGACTTGATACATTTGCCATGCTAACCGGAGTTCTTTTTCATTTTGTAGTGATCATGCTCTCGGCGGTGGACTGCGTGTTGTATCGTTTCTACGGAGATGTCTTCTCGTGCCCTCGGCGTTCGTTTTGTGCTAGATATCTCCTATGTTACCTTATGATGACATGTAGGACATGTATGGATGATTGTGATATGTATGGATGATTGATGACATGTATGAATGATTTGTGTTGTGTTATATGTTGTCTTTTGTCATATATTTGAATCTGTAAACGAAAAGCTACTGTAAATTTGCAGGAAAATCGAAAATAAGCAAAAATAAGCTGCTGATTTGAATTCTGGCAATGCATGTCGACGGCATTACCGTCGGCGTAACGCCCAGGTCAATGAAAAAGCACTGGTAGTGCCGACGGCATTGCCGTCGGCATCAGTTAAGTATCATTTTTGTTATAGTGCCGACGGCATTGCCGTCGGCGTCACACCCAGGTCAACTTAATTGCTGTTATAGTGCTGACGGCAATGCCGTCGGCATAGTACGCGACCGAATCGCGCGCAGAAGCCCAGCTGCTGACGCGTGTTGATTGAGTCCGACGGTAATTGTCGTCGGCATAGTGGACGTCTAACGGCCGGCGCCGTCTGTCAGATTCGTGCGCCGAGGGCAATATGACGCTGATGGCCCCCAGAATACCGTCGACATACGGAGCTACGCCGACGGCAACGGAGCAACGCCGATGGATTGTACGCCGACGAAGCTACGCCGACGGTAGCCGTCGGCGCACCTGTACGCCGAGGGCACCCGTGCTGAGGCCGACGGCAAATGCCGTCGGCACTATCACTATCAGTGATTCCTGTAGTGACGTAAAAGTGTTCTTGTGATATATTAGTTTTTTTTGAAAAAATATATTAGTTATTTTTTGATATGTAAGGATGTGTTTCTATGATGTAAACGGGTTTTTAAATATAGTAAAATGTTTTGGGAGGCAAATTGGAATGATTTGGTGTTTAAGTTGAAACAACGGTAAACATTGGTGTTAGTGGTGCTTTTCTGAAGTTTTTATCAGAGCATAAGTTAAATCTCATGCAATTATACATGAGAACGAAATTCACAATAGTACCATATATACATTGGTTTACAAAGAGGCATGTTAGCTATCACGATGCCTATATTTACATATAGTTATTTCATAGCACTTGTTTTATTAAAAGGAAGGAAAATATAGTTTATCCAAGAGCAACTTTTTGTTTTGCCGGCCAGATCAATATGGTGGCCGCAACAATGGTACATAGCGTCAGCATCAGCGTTCTTTTTACTTTCTCACTGGCTTAGTAACCTGGATTGCAACAGAACATAGTGTATGAAGAACTAAAAAGAAATGGTAGGTAGAAACGGTATCAAAGAAGGCCTGGATTCAATGTGGGTACATACCTTTAGTTGATGCCGTCGTTATCCAGTGAGGAAACGACACCCAGGTCTAACTTCTCCTTTGATGAGGCATTGCTGCCGGCGACGATTGAAACCGCGCCCTTGATAAGAATTTGTTATCGGTTTGTTTTTTTGCTTTATATTGTAAATTCCGTTTTGTAAATAGCATTTGTGGTTCCGGTTGTTAATAATGAATTAGTGTTGCAAATGATGGTACTTGCAGTAGGGACCAAATGTAAGATTCTTTTACAACAACGGAAAGAATAGTTCTGAAGGAATACCGTGGAGTTGCAAGAAGCCAGTGCATAGGAAAATGTACACCTAATTGTATAATTACATTAGCTAGCACAATGATCATTTGTACAAACGTTAAGCCGACATGACTGTATCACCACGCTATTTTGCATATTTAAATTATGGAGAACAACGCTATGTCATAGTCGAAAGCATAGTTTTGGTACTGGTCTGAGTTTACTGAAAATTGTCGACATCCACGCTGGGCTAACTGAGGGTGAGCATGAAGTTGGTACTGGCCTGATTCCACATTGATATCACAAAAGATCAGATAAGATAATATCCGTGCTAGCATAAGCTACAGACTGAAATGTATTGTGATAACCTGAATTAGAATATATATAAAACTTGTACAGGAGATGTATTGGTGAAACTGAAACTAAAACTTGTACAGCATATCAAGTCAGATTTACTAACTGTCCAATTCATGTGTTCATCAGATAATACATTGTTTCCTGCAAATGCAAAATACTGAAACTGTTTGAGGCTGCCTATCAGTTCTTATTCTACACAACAACCTATAGTTGTTGGCATTTGTTAACACACACGTAAACTTGGAGTAGCCGAAGTGTCATTTTGGTTAGTACTATTAGGCGGATCATAACTAACCAGGACCTGGAATTAGTGATTTGTAAGCGGCAACAACTATTACCACCGAGCCCATTAGAAGCAAGATGGGACTACGAAAGAAAGACACATCAAGTTTTGTCTTTCTTGCACCAATGTTGGTTATTCTGCAAACTTATCTAAGTAGCATTCAAGGATATGAAGTAGAGACAATCACTTAGAAATGCAAATTGCCAAAGATGGCAAGGGGATTTGCAAGAAATAACCAATTATTCTGTAATTGTGAGGTTTCAGAAGGAGATATGCCCTAGAGGCACTTAATAAATATAGTTTATTCGGTCATATCTCAATTGTTCATTATATGTTTTATACCATGCTATAACTGTATTAAGCGGAAACATTAATACACGTGTGGTAGATAAACAACCAGGTCCCTAGTAGCCTCTATCTAACTAGTTCATTGTGCAATTGATGATCGAGGTTTCCCGATCATGTGACATTTATGTCAGTTGACAATGGAGTCATGTCATTGGAAGAATGACGTGATGGACATACTCAATATTTGTAGGACGTAGTCATTACGCCTTTGACCGTGAGATCTACTCTTATTGCTATTCCTGAAAGACACTTTGATTGCATCAAACGTCATATCTTACAAAGTGTGACAATAAAGGTGTCCCTCTCGGGTGTCGGAAAGGAGTATGTTGAGACGGGGGATCAAGAGCGGGATTTGCCAGTCCGCATAGCAGGATAGATACTCTAGGGCCCACTCGGTGAGATTATGTCAAACGAGCTTGCATGCGTGTGACTAGGTCACCAGGACATAAGATCATGGACGAGTAGAAGTTAGCAGCGTCGGTAACGAGATCAAGCTAGGTATGGAGATATCTATGAACGAGTCTCGGACGCGCTAAGTATCGCATGGCAAAAGGTTTAAGACTCAGACGTCTAGGTTCGAACGGTAAAGTATTCGTTATCTCGCAGGGATTAATTCTGGGTATCCTCGGTCCACGAATTAGTCATTGATCGGAGAGGAGTCTCGATCATGTCTGGTGAGATAATCGAACCGCTAGGGTAACACACTTAAGGGGAGTCGACATTTTACCGGAAGAGAAAAATAAGAAAAGAGAGCACCGGGAACGTCCCGGGAAAGTTCCGATGGAGATCGGGCAGCGACGAAATAGTTTTCGGAGCCGGAATAAATTATGTAATATGTATTTAATATTAATTAGTGTAATTAATAGTTAAATATATTTTTATTTAATTTTTCCTGAATTTTTAAAGGCAAAAATCTCTTAATGGGCCTCTTTGGGCAAAGAGGCCCATGAGGGGGGGAAAGTCCCCCCAGGAGGAGGGGCTTGGTTCGGCCGGCCTAGGTGGGCTAGGGCCGGCGCACCCACCATGGCCGGCTGGGGTGTGGGAATAGTCCCACACCGCCAGCCTGGCAGGTTGGGCAGCCCCCTGGCCTCCTATATATAGATGGGTACCCCTGGCCTTTGGATATACAACCAATTCTCTCTCTCTCTCCTTGGATCCCGTGACTCCCTTGTTTGGAGTTGCACCGAGGATAAGTTTTCTCCACCATACGCACGCCGCCGCGCTGCTGGTCTTCCGGTCCCAGTCTTCCGCTGCTCGTCCCTGGATCGGGCCCGGAGTTCGTCGGCTTCACCGTATGTGTGTAAACCCCTGCGAGGTGCCACGCTAGTGATGCTGGAGGTCTGCTTCCTCCACACGGCCTCGAGGTCGTCATCGGTTTCATCGACATCGCCGCGTCATCATCTTCTTCGTCGCGCCAAGTTCTCCGCGACCTTGAGGTCGGCTACGGCGTCTACGTCAGCAACGCTTGTGCGGGAGCGTAATCCCCGCTTTTCGGTCTACAAGGGTATGTATACCGGAATCCCTTCGTACTACTATATCTGCATAGTATAGATCCTGGCTAGTTTAAGGTTATCGCTGTTAGGAAATTTTTTGTTTTCTGCCTGCGATCCCCTTCAGTGGTATCAGAGCCGATCTATGCGTAAATATAGCTGTGCGCTAGCTGCACCCGTGTTTATCACGGGGACAACGTTCTTATTATTTGCTACCCTCTCGTGTGCACTTGCACTGCCGGCAGCATCGAGTTGATGAAGCGGCCCGGACCGACCTTACGCGTACGCTTACGCGAGACTAGTTCCACAACTGACATACAGCTGGTTCCGTATATGTGGCTGGCGGGTGTCTGTCTCTCTCTCTTTAGTTGGCTTTGCATTTTCAATGGAGGGCCCGAAAGGGATGAATAAATATGCAATTATTTGATCCTTGTTGTGCTCATAGGTTCGTAGGTATGAAGCGGTTCTATTTACGACAGCCCCAAGCCACGTAAAATATGCAAAAGATAAAGTAGAGGCGTCTAACTTTATTTTGCAGGGGCTATGTGATATGGTCAAGGTAGGTTTATTAAATTGTTTATAAACTGTGGGCGCGAAGGAGACCATCGGCGCAAGGACCATATCACGTCGCATTAGATTTTGATGTTTTGTGTGCATCTTATATTGTGTGAATATATATAGTATATATTAGTTACACGGCGGTAGTAATATAAGATGATCCCTCCAAAATACCATTTGTGTTCTCCCTTCGACGTGCACCACCAAGAAAGTTCTACGTTATGAGGCAGGCCGTGACGATCGGGTGTCAGACATATCGTCGTTCGCATACAATGGGTGTAAGCCAGGTTGCACGCGCATTTACGTTGAAGGTTATTATGGCGAGCCTAGCATGTACAGACATGGCCTCGGAACAAGGTGACCGAAAGGTTAAGCATGAGTCACAAAGTTGTTGTGATTGACATGTCGATGTCTACCTTTGAAGTTATGTTGCCGGCTCTGACGATGAGGGGTTGCATAATGGATGAGGATCGTGTAATCACTAAAACGATTAGAGGGATATTCGTTTTGAGTGGGAGTTCTGGTAGTTTTATTTTATTAAAACTTGAACCCTATTTTATAATGAACAAAGTCTTTATGTTTTGCAAAACCTTTGTAGATATTAACCAGTGTAATAGCCTTCTTTGAAAATTAGGCGCAATCCTGCGATTGAGAAACTTAAAAGGTTGGGTCCAAATTTCATAGTTTTATACTTTAGGCTGGGATACTCCTTGTTTAAACCATTAGCTCTTTGTGATACAATACCCGCTAGGAGATAAACCCGGAAATTCCGCTAACAAAAGGATAATTTGGATTATCAAGTTTTTGTGCGGATAATATCATCATAGTCCAGTGTATGCTATGATCTCTCCCATAGAAAATTTACGGTGGGTACGAGTTGTTAGATCGCGAAGATATGAGATGATCGCTAAACTCGGGATACACCTAAAGTTGGGTTTATGAAGTTTAACAGTATGTTGACTGTTTTTCTTCTCAACCAAGATGGAAGAGAATACACGCATTGAAGGAGCACGTGGCAGTCATAATTGATGACACTGGTCATACTCGATGACATTGGTCATATTTGATGACATTGAGACGCCTCGCTCAGCTCGATCGCTGGATGACAGACAACGTTGCCAGGTGCAAATGCTTTGTCATAGACTATGTCATGCAAGGGGAATCGTTCACCTTCATGGTTCTTGATTGCGTTGAAAGAATCAAGAAGATGAAACAGATCGCCGGGAAGTCATCAATGATGATGGTGTATATATATGATATACACGTTATGAATGTTTTACCTAAGCAAGTACTCGCAGTAGTGACTAAGTTTTTTATACTAGTCATGTTTTATGAAAACCAGATTTACTGCTTGAGTAGCTTGGAAGGATGAGGCGACAATGTGTGTTGATGATGGCAGACAAAATGTTGTGATGGTCATGGACACTCTCCCTCTAGATCTACCATTTGAATAAATTCTTTTATGATCGCCTGTTAGTATGATCGTTATAAGTATGTCTCCTCTAGCGAGACGACTGTTCATATATGTTAGTGACAAAATCGTTGTCCTATATTTATGAAGTAATGATCATAAGCCGATTTGAATTTAGATGGTAGAAGCTCCCACATTCATAATATTAATGCCAAAGGATACAAACTTAATAAAGACACCACATTCGTGTGGCACTACCGTTTAAGTCATGTCAATGTTATAGTCAGTGAAGAAGCTCCATACGGATGGATCTACAAGTTTTTAGATTTGATCTTTTGACACTTGCAAGATAACTAAGACACCGTTTTCGGAAAGCGGTCATATGACTTATTGATAATCATGCATATAGATGTATGTGGATCAATGAAGTAATTAACGTGTAGTGGAGACCTTTATTTCGTAAACTTCAATGAACGTTTGAGTATAACTTGTTGAGAATCATGCATGTGGGTGTATGTGAATCAATGAAGTACTTTAACGTATAGTGGAAGTCTTTGTTTCCTAAACTTCATGAATATTCCGAGTAGATATACGGATATCCACTTAGGAAATGTTGGTCTGAAGATTTTGATTCGATCAAACAAGTTCAGACTGAAGTAGGAAAATAAATTTAACAAGAAAATCAAATTCCTGCGATACAGATCGAGGAAATAAAGATTTGAGTTATAATGTTGGCATATCATTGAAAGACTTGTGAGAAGAGTTCCACAAATTACGTCGCATGGAATACCATAGTGTTATGGTATGTTAGGACGTCGTAATCGCACCCTATCGGATAGTGTGTGGTAAATAAATCTCTTACCGAATTATTGTGATCATTGGAGTAGTATGGTAGAAACATAACATTCACGTTAGATAATAGGGAAACCATTTAAATCCATGGAGACAATACCATATGAGTGATGGCATGGCTTTTAGCCTAGATTGTCGTTTCAGCAATTTAGTGTTTCGATGTGATCAAACCTAAAATGGATAAATCTTTGTAGTGTACCGTACCTAAAGAATTAGTTGGGTACATGTCTCACGACATAGGCAAAAACGTTGCCGGAATATACCTTGCAAAAGAAATAGTTTCTTGTCCAAGGGTATAAGTGGGAAAGAAAGTAGAGCAAGACGAAGTTAATGAACTTCCTCTCCAGACATCAGAGTGGCGCAACGAAAGTGTTTCCGGTGTCATGCTCCTCAACTTGAAAGAAGCTGATGATAAAGATCACGATGCTCTGAGCTCATACTGAGAACGTAGGCGTACGAGGTTGCGTTTCACATTGTGTGGTACCACAATCTTGTTATGAAGGTCATGTTAATGGAATATGACAGTCCTACGAACTACGAAGAAGAGATGGTAGACCTAAGTCCGAGAAATGGCTATGAGTCATATATGATCCGAGATAAAATCCATATACGATTACCAGGTAATGACTTGGGAGATCTTCTTGATGGCATCTAGGCTGTTAATGGAATATGGAATTTTATGAAAGAATAGACGCTGATAAGGATCGATTTGTCGTGAAACAGTTCCGACAAATTCAAAAGTTGACCACAACGAGATTTTGTCTCAAGTGGCGAAGCCTAAATCTATTCGGGGTCGTTTAGCAATTACTACAATTTCAAATTGAGAAATTGATAGATGGATAAGGAAACCATGTTTCTTAATGGTATCATTAAGAAAGAGTTGTAATTAGTACAATGAAATGGTTTGGTGATCCTGAGGATGCTAAACATGTATGCAAACTTCAGCTGTCCATTCATGGGCTGAAGCAAGCATATTGGAGCTGGAATCTTCACTTTGATGTCAAAGGATTTTGGAGTTGTCCAAAATAGTTGAAGAAACTTGCATTTGCAAAGAAGTGAGTGGGAGCTAAGTAGCTTTCTTGATCTTATATGTGAATGGCATATTTGAGTGGGAGCTAAAAGAAATTCTTTGGTCTTGTATACGGATGGCGTATTTAAGTGGAAGCTAAGTGTCATTCCTGTTTTTATGTAACGACATATTGAGAATGATACAGATCCTCTAGCAAAGTATAAAGGATTATTTAAGTGATTAAATTTCCTATGAATGAAGTTAGGAGTATTAGGCATTCGATCTATAATTGTATAGATCAAAAGGGGCTTAATAACATTAGGTCGAAATATTTTCCTAGGTTAAGATTCTGAAGTGTTTCAGAATAGAACAAGCGAAGAAAGAGGTTCTTGCTTGTATGACTAGGTAAAATATTAAGTTTATCTTGGCATTTTCAGTGATAGCTGATGAAAGGAAAATGATGTTCGACATCCTCTATGCCTCAGACATAGATTCTATCAGACTGAAAGCTCGACTTGGTGTGACCCACGTTCTTGGTTGAAGAACGGGTTCTAGAGTGATCCTTGTGTGGATCAATGAACAAACGTTAAGTATATTCTTCAGTATCTGTGAGAACTGAAGATATGTTTTCTGGTAAAGGGTAAGAGTGGAAAGACAACTTGCCGTAAAACGGTTACGATGATGCAAGTTATGACACTGACCCATAAGACTAGAAATCTCATATAGGAGATGTCCTTTGTTTTGAAGAAAGACATGGTTAGCTTGCGAATTCGCATATGAATGCACTGTCGCATAATCTACATAATAGGTATAGAAATATATGGCAACTTCAGAAGTAGCAAGTGTGATTGGACTGAGTCTCACTCCATCGACTAAGATATATTTCGCCGTCATCGTAAGATGCGGGATGATGTCAAACTGGTTGACATAGAAGTGTTGCAAAGCACATGCAGATCTCAATGTGTGAGATCTGTTGACTGTATTCCTCTCCACAAAGCAAGCATGCACCAAGTTGCTATGGGTGTTGAGCTTTTACCAAGTTGTAAACTAGATTAAGTGTTACTCTAGTGCAAGTGGGAGACTGAAGGAGATATGCCCTAGAGGCACTTAATAAATATAGTTTATTCGTCATATCTCAATTGTTCATTATATGTTTTATACCATGCTATAACTGTATTAAGCGGAAACATTAATACACGTGTGGTAGATAAACAACCAGGTCCCTAGTAGCCTCTATCTAACTAGTTCATTGTGCAATTGATGATCGAGGTTTCCCGATCATGTGACATTTATGTCAGTTGACAATGGAGTCATGTCATTGGGAGAATGACGTGATGGACATACCCAATATTTGTAGGACGTAGTCATTACGCCTTTGACCGTGAGATCTACTCTTATTGCTATTCCTGAAAGACACTTTGATTGCATCAAACGTCATATCTTACAAAGTGTGACAATAAAGGTGTCCCTCTCGGGTGTCGGAAAGGAGTATGTTGAGACGGGGGATCAAGAGCGGGATTTGCCAGTCCGCATAGCAGGATAGATACTCTAGGGCCCACTCGGTGAGATTATGTCAAACGAGCTTGCAAGCGTGTGACTAGGTCACCAGGACATAAGATCATGGACGAGTAGAAGTTAGCAGCGTCGGTAACGAGATCAAGCTAGGTATGGAGATATCTATGAACGAGTCTCGGACGCGCTAAGTATCGCATGGCAAAAGGTTTAAGACTCAGACGTCTAGGTTCGAACGGTAAAGTATTCGTTATCTCGCAGGGATTAATTTTGGGTATCCTCGGTCCACGAATTAGTCATTGATCGGAGAGGAGTCTCGATCATGTCTGGTGAGATAATCGAATCGCTAGGGTAACACACTTAAGGGGAGTCGACATTTTACCGGACGAGAAAAATAGGAAAAGAGAGCACCGGGAACGTCCCGGGAAAGTTCCGATGGAGATCGGGCAGCGACGAAATAGTTTTCGGAGCCGGAATAAATTATGTAATATGTATTTAATATTAATTAGTGTAATTAATAGTTAAATATATTTTTATTTAATTTTTCCTGAATTTTTAAAGGCAAAAATCCCTTAATGGGCCTCTTTGGGCAAAGAGGCCCATGAGGGGGGGAAGTCCCCCCAGGAGGAGGGGCTTGGTTCGGCCGGCCTAGGTGGGCCACATGGGGCCCACCTAGGGCCGGCGCACCCACCATGGCCGGTTGGGGTGTGGGAATAGTCCCACACCGCCAGCCTGGCAGGTTGGGCAGCCCCCTGGCCTCCTATATATAGATGGGTACCCCTGGCCTTTGGATATACAACCAATTCTCTCTCTCTCTCCTTGGATCCCGTGACTCACTTGTTTGGAGTTGCGCCGAGGATAAGTTTTCTCCACCATACGCACGCCGCCCCGCTGCTGGTCTTCCGGTCCCAGTCTTCCGCTGCTCGTCCCTGGATCGGGCCCGGAGTTCGTCGGCTTCACCGTATGTGTGTAACGCCCTGCGAGGTGCCACGCTAGTGGTGCTGGAGGTCTGCTTCCTCCACACGGCCTCGAGGTCGTCGTCGGTTTCATCGACATCGCCGCGTCATCGTCTTCTTCGTCGCGCCAAGTTCTCCGCGACCTTGAGGTCGGCTACGGCGTCTACGTCAGCAACGCTTGTGCGGGAGCGTAATCCCCGCTTTTCGGTCTACAAGGGTATGTATACCGGAACCCCTTCGTACTACTATATCTGCATAGTATAGATCCTGGCTAGTTTAAGGTTATCGCTGTTAGGAATTTTTTTGTTTTCTGCCTGCGATCCCCTTCAGTTTCAGGTTACCGAACAATTATGTACAATTTTGAGACAACTTCAAACAATTTCATTCATATCAGGGTGAATTAAATCTTGCCATCACCTTGCATTGCTGTATCAAAGAAGATTCAACTGTTGTCATGAATTAAATCTTGCCATCACCTTGCATTGCTGTATCAAAGAAGATTCAATTGTTGTCAACCTTATTAAAAAATCTGCAGAATCCAAATATTTCTTCCTAGAAAAGTACCAATTAGAAGTTGACCTAAACCAAATAAAAAAAGTCGATGTAAATTGTCAAAAGGAATCACTTACCGCTTCTCTTTCAGAGTAGCTACAACTTTAGCTGACTTTAAATCCCACAGTCTAGACGGACCACAGCTCCAACTCACAGCTAGAAACTTCTCATCAAAACTAAAAGCATGGTCAATGATAGAGGAAATCCATCAGTATCATACAATCAATATCCATTTGGAAAAAGAAGGCTCAGGTGGCACAATTTTACCTGAAACCAAGATCGTTAATAGATGTTTTAGTATCTGATTCTTCGATCCTTAAATGCCTATCCTATACAGCACACAGTAAACTTTTAACATGCTTAATAACCATATATGTTATGTTCTAGCTAGAAAATAACATCAATACCATATGAATCATTGACTAACCCTCAAAAGTATGAGCGTGCAACTATAATTTGCACACCCAGATTTATGAATTAAATGACAGAAAATCTAGAATAGCTTCATAGTCAAGAATCAAAAGGTAAAAAATGTATGAATGCATTTAGGGAGTGTGAAAAGAAACGAAGAAGTCTCTGACCACATACGGATCAGCAGGAAATCATCCTTGTCATCCCAGTAAATGAGAGATATCTACCCTAGAATAGTACATTGGCAATCAAAACCTGTCCAACAATCAGCTCCGAAGACGCCTAAATCCTACTGCCTCACATGCTAAAAACCTTAAAACTAATGCCTGAGATGACGAAGACTTTAAACAGTGCCTCCAATCCAACCAACAAACCAAATTCACTCACCTAGTAGAAGAGAACCACACCCAAAAAGAAATAGAAGAGCATATCCCTTTCGTTTCCTCCTTGGCCACATCGGTCTTTATGTACGCATGTCTAGCTGTGTGTGCACACACAAACCAAATTAAACGGAGACCGACAATGTACTAAGTCTCGAGTGGTCCAACACATGAGAAATTAAAAATATACACCATGGAGTTAACATCACAAACCTTAGGCCACAATCGACGAAACGCCCCAGCTCAATGGCTGCTTCCCCAGACCGCCCAGACTCATAGGAAGGATCAGCAATGGAAGGGAACTCACGAAGATGGCAGAAACATAATTCATCACACACGTTTAACCGATCTTCACCTCCGGCGATCCATCCTCCTTTATAAGGCAAGGACATACGATAATCATTTTCAAAGATGAATAAATAACCAATGTATAACCACATAGCTATACTGTCAGAAAGATCATGATACATTTTTAACAGACACCAGGTTGCAAAATATGCATAAATTCAATATCTAGAATGTCTAACAATATGGTGACTTGGTTAGCATACTTTGTTCAACAAAATGGTAACCTTACAAAATAAATAAAAGGTATGGATCGGTAAGATGTACGAACCTTGGACAAAAATGTGTAGAAAAAATTCCAGACCTGAAACAATCGAAGACAGTCCAGAAATTAGTATGTGTTTTCTGGCCGTAGAAAATAAAAGGGCAAACAAATATCATTGCCAATAATTCAAAAATCTTAGAGCAAGCAGGCAGCAAAGGCTTCAGTGTAATTATATAAGACTACTCCTAGTTCTAGCAATCTTGGTTTATAGAGTCTTAAAAAGTAATTGTTAACACCAATATTCACATTTATTCTTACATGTACTTTATGTTGGAAATCGGTAAAACAAATTCTCCGGACATGAAAACACAACCCACCAAAAGTAATCCTGTCTTTTTCGTATATCCAAAATACCAATAAGTGGCTTCTTGGATAGAATAAAACAAAAGGGGGCATTGTACTGACCCATAGTGTAATTAAGCGTATCTGAATTGCATATGAATTCCTTAACATGAAACACGGCAAGCAGAATACATATGCTAAATTTAACTACTCCCTCCGTTCCAAAATAAGTGTCTCAACTTTGATAGAAAATGGATGACATGTCTACATACATCACATACATCCATTTTCTATCAAATCTGAGACACTTATTTTGGGACGGGGGGTATTAGTTCATGGTGCGAACAGAAGTACTTTGATCTCCTTGTTTTAGTGTTTCAACATCCTAGTACCGAGAATCTATAATCAACCATTCAACTACAATGTACTTCTTTATAATGGCACTTACCTAATAAGCTTTGGAGCAGATGAGTTAGCTCCTATTTATTTCATGTTTAGTTTCCAAGTTGTATTATCCAAGTTACTGATGTTGTACATGTAGTGATTTGATTCGATTCCTCACGGCAGACTAAAGAGGAAAACGAAGTAGGACCTAACCAAGCTAGGATTTCTTTACCAATGAAACGACTAACGTCGACAGAGCTATTCCGAAGGGAAGGATTACACATGAATCTTAGATTCAAATATGAACTACTAATGCAGCTGGAAAGAGAAAATCTTAAAAGATGGAGAAGTTTGAAACTTTACCTGCTTTATAGTGGAGTCCATGAAAGCAAGGAAACCACTATAAACCTCATGGTAAATAGGAAATTTTATTTTTTTACACTCACTCCACTTTATGCATCACAACACAACGATAGTAAATAGAAAACAAATCATGGAGATAAACTGTAGGACTACATTACCAAATATGAAGATGATGTTCAGCTACTGATGTCCATTTAACTGAGCTCCGACGTGAGTGCCAAACTGCATGAGAATAAGCCAGCCATTCATCAGTGTAGAAATGCCCCAAAAACAGATTAATCCCTAGTAGAATCAGCTGCAACATCCCCTTTTGCCACCTTTTTCTGTTCCTCTTTCCAGCACGAACAGACAAACAAAAGGAATCCAAAGCGAACACAAACGTGAAGAAGAGGAAGCGGCCACAGGGAGACCACAGGAGCGACAACAGATCTATTAGCTGGACCAACCCCAAGACGACCTACCAGAACAACAAAAAAAGAGTCAGGAAGAGCAATAAGGCGATACATGTGAGCAGAGCAACGAACGAATCAGGCAAAGTCGTTTGCCGCCACGGTAGCGGAGCTCGGCCAGAGAAGGAAGAAGACCGAGGCAGGGGTAAGCTCGGCTAGGGCAAGGAAAGCCAAGAGGCACGTCGAGGGCGACCCACCTGCTTCCGTCGCTCGGGGCCGCCGCTGCCTTGCCCTTGCTCCCGGCCGGCACGGTGCAGAACCGCGGACGCCAGCGCCGTACCTGTAGTCATATACCGCAGTCTACGCCACCTGCGCGCCGCTGCCGACCTCCGCTCGTCTCCTCCTCGAAGCCACCTCTTTCTCCCGGCCGGCGGTGGCGGCGTCGGATGGATGTGGAGGAGGAGGAAGAAGAAGAGCGGCAGGGGCAGTGCTTGTGGCGGCTGGGCTGGGGAGCAAGGGCACCGGCGGCGGCTAACCCTAGCACGGGGTGGGAAAATTAGTGGAATTAGGGGGCTAGGTCACAGGCTGGTCACTTTATATGGCGCGGTCGGTGCATAAATTGCTAGAAATACGGACTTTTTTGCAAAACTGGCTCGGGGACCGTTGGTTCAAGCCGTCGGATCGGTAATGGTAAATCCAGTGAGCGAGGGTGTCACTGAGACGACACATATTGTCATTCATTGGCAGCAAGAGGAACAGAGCGCATTGAAATCCGTCTCAAATAAAAGAAACAACAAATCATTATCAAGGCATTTTAAGGGCCAATTATAGTTTCTAGGGGATTTGGGGAGAAAAGCTCACGAACCTGTCCTCAAATGGATCGGAGGAAGGAGAGGGGCATGAGGATTCAGAAGGAGCTCACCGCCAAGCCGCCACGGCCAGCAGGAGACGGCGACACGAACAAAAAATCTCCGACCCCAAAGAACAACTCCAGGTCGTCTACTCCTCGCCTGCTCGCCCTCAGCGCTGCTCGAGCTACTGGTGCCTCACGTCCAACCGTCATCTTGACGCCCGAGATAGGGAGGGGCAGCGCATCCATCACGGGTGGGCTAGGGTTTGAAGAGGCGCAGTCATCACGGGTGGGGTAGGGTTTGAAGAGGCGCAGGCGGGGGTGCTGGGAGGTTGTCGTCGGGGCTGGGGCTTGTCGGAACCGGCCGGGATCTGCCGGAGACGGAGGGGAGAGGAAGGGGCGCGGGGATTGGAAGAATAAGAGAAGAGGAGAAAAGAAGCTCGGCCAGGCTACCGGGCTGGGGTTTGGGGGTGCCGGGAGAGCGCAGCGCAGATGCGGGTCAAGAAACGGAGACTATTTCTTCTACCCGCTCAGCGTGTCTCTCTCTGAACTGTGGGCCCATTGGTGGGTGGGACGATGGCAGCTGAGGAGTAGCACGGTAACTAAAATATTGAAGGGGATCGCATGCAGAAAACAAAAAAATTCCTAACAGCGATAACCTTAAACTAGCCAGAATCTATACTATGCAGATATAGTAGTACGAAGGGGGGTCGGTGCACATACCCTTGTAGACCGAAAAGCGGGGATTACGCTCCCGCACAAGCGTTGCTGACGTAGACGCCGTAGCCGACCTCAAGGTCGCGGAGAACTTGGCGCGACGAAGAAGACGATGATGCGGCGATGTCGATGAAACCGACGACGACCTCGAGGCCGTGTAGAGGAAGCAGACCTCCAGCACCACTAGCGTGGCACCTCGCAGGGCATTACACACATTCGATGAAGACGACTTCCTCCGGGCCCGATCCAGGGACGAGCAGCGGAAAACTGGGACCGGAAGACCAGCAGCGCGGCGGCGTGCGTATGGTGGAGAAAATTTATCCTTGGCGCAACTCCAAACTGGGGAGTCACGGGATCCAAGGAGAGAGAGAGAGGAATTGGTGTGTTTCAAATGCCAGGGGTGCCCCTCTATATAAAGGGGGCCAGGGGGTGCCCAGCCTGCCAGCCTGGCGGTGTGGGACTATTCCCACACCAGCCCTGGCCGACCTAGCATGGTGCACCGGCCTAGGTGGGCCCCATGTGGCCCACCTAGGGCCGGCCGAACCAGCCCCCTTTCCCTTGGGGGGATCCTTCCCCCCTTCATGGGCCCTAAGGCCCATTTAGGGTATTTTGCCTTTAAAAATTCAGGAAAAATTAAATAAAAATATATTTAACTATTAATTACATTAATTAATATTAAATACATATTATATAATTTATTCCGGCTCCGAAAACTATTTCGTCGCTGCCCGATCTCCATCGGAACTTTCCCGGGACGTTCCCGGTGCTCTCTTTTCTTAATTTCTCTAGCGGTAAGTATGTCGACTCCCCTTAAGTGTGTTACCCTAGCGGTTCGATTATCTCACCAGACATGATCGAGACTCCTCTCCGATCAATGACTAATTCGTGGATCTTGGATACCCAGAATTAATCCCTGCGAGATAACGAATACTTTACCGTCGAACCTAGACGTCTGAGTCTTAAACCTTTTGCCATGCGATACTTAGCGCGTCCGAGACTCGTTCATAGATATCTCCATACCTAGCTTGATCTCGTTACCGACACTGCTAACTTCTACTCGTCCATGATATTATGTCCTGGTGACCTAGTCACACGCTTGCAAGCTCGTTTGACATAATCTCACCGAGTGGGCCCTAGAGTATCTATCCTGCTATGCGGACTGGCAAATCCCGCTCTTGACCCCCCGTCTCAACATACTCCTTTCCCACACCCGAGAGGGACACCTTTATTGTCACACTATGTAAGATATGACGTTTGATGCAATCAAAGTGTCTTCTAGGAATAGCAATAAGAGTAGATCTCACGGTCAAAGGCGTAATGACTACGTCCTACAAATATTGGGTATGTCCATCACGTCATTCTCCCAATGACATGACTCCATTGTCAACTGACATAAATGTCACATGATCGGGAAACCTCGATAATCAATTGCCCAATGTACTAGTTAGATAGAGGCTACTAGGGACCTGGTTGTTTATCTACCACACGTGTATTAATGTTTCCGCTTAATACAGTTATAGCATGGTATAAAACATATAATGAACAATTGAGATATGACGAATAAACTATATTTATTATGTGCCTCTATGGCATATCTCCTTCAAATATTACTTACCGCCTCGATCTGAGGGTCGTCAGAGACGATCGGACGGCTAGAAACGCCTCTTGCGGGAGGTACTGAGCAGGCGGGTAGACAGCCAGCCTTATATCTTTAGTTAATTTATAGAGGTAATATGCTGGGAGCTTTGAAGACGTGACATGGTGTGCTGGCCAGGGTGTCCAAGACGACGGTGCCAAAGCGAGGAGGACATGACGGCGGTGTGAGCTTCGGCAGATGTAAGATGGTGAAGAGGGTAGAGTGGCCCGGAGCTATTGCATGGAAGAATCACGGTCTGGGTGGGAAGAGCCTTCACAGAAAAACCGAAAGGGTCAAATTCAATGGCACAATTATTATCAGTCGTAAATTGCCGAACAGAAATAAGATTTTTGATAATATTTGGTACTACGAGAATGTTGCGAAGATAGAGGGGTTGCGAAAGAGATGGAAGTGTTTGGGAACCAACGTGAGTAATAGGAATAGAGGCGCCGTTGCCGACGGTGACGGTATGAGAAGAGGAGGGTGAGATGGAGTGTAAGTTACCGGGGTCGGATGCCATATGGGACGAAGCGCCGGAGTCCATATACCATTCTTGGTTGGGGATATGCATGTTGTTGAGGGCGGCGACGAGAGCGGGGTCGAGTTGATGCTGTTGCTGCTGCTGGGCGTGGAAGCATGGCGACGCCTGGTTCTGGTGCAGGTTGGTGAAGCCAGGAGCTGGTGCGTAGGCGGCATAAGCTTGGGGAAGGTTGTTAGATATAGGCTTGTATTCCGGGAGTCGACTCATCTTCGGGTCGACTCGTGTTCCGACTCGGGAGTCTGTTCCCAGTCGAGTGAGCCCTGCTCGGAGTCTGTTCCGAGTAGAGGCAGTCGGTAGCCGGGCTCTGGGACTGGACACTTTGTCCTGTAGCCAGTGTCCTGAAGTGGTGCGTCAGCACCAAGTACAGAGTAGGTAGGTAGGACGTGCTAGGCATCATCTACAGTGCATTCTAGTCATGACGGGGTCAACAGTGACACGTCATGGGCAAGGAGTAGGTCCTGTCACATCCATCTGATGTGACAGCTTAGTGGACTTTGTAACCCTAGCTAGCAGCCCCTATTTAAAGGGAGGAATACACACAAGCCAATGTGAGGCAAACCGAAATACATCTCACACCTTTTTCGGAAACATTCTCCCCTCTTCCTCCGCTCCATTCTCTCCGTAGCATAGTCAAGAGAGGGCCAACAAGTGGTATCAGAGCCTTAGCTTCGAGAGATCTCCACCGGCGATGGGTGATTTAGTCACACACGAGGCGGTGGTGGCGGCGGCAGCGGCCGCAAGCACGCTGGCTATCCAGCGAGCGACGCGGGACTCCGGTGGTTCGTGGCCGCTTCTCACACGGTCCAACTACGCGGACTAGGCGTTGCTCATGCAGGTCAAGCTTGAGGCACGCCGGGTGTGGTCCACAGTCAAGGACGGCACCACGGAGCGGGATACGGACCGAGCAGCGATGGAGTACCTGCTGCTCGCCGTCCCGCCGGAGATGATCTCCACCCACGCCGCCAAGGACACGGCGAAGGAGGCATGGGAGGCCATCAAGACGATGCGGGTCGGAGACGGCCGTGTCCGGGAGGCAAAGGCGACGCTGCTGAAGAAGCAGTACGAGCCACTCAAGTTCGGCGACAAAGAGGACATCGACGACTTCGCCATGCGCATGTCGTCGCTCGTGTCGCAGCTGGGAGTGCTCGGCGTCACCATCTCCGAGCCGGACACAGTGCGTAATCTCCTCTCGGTCGTCCCCTCTAAGTTCTCGCAGATGGCATGTTCCATTGAGACTCTTCTCGACCTCAACACGCTCGCGCTCGAGGAGCTCATCGGCCGGCTCAAGGCGGCTGAGGATCGCCACGAGGTGGAGCAGCCGGAGGTCAAGCAGACCGGGAAACTACTCTTCATGGAGGAAGAGTGGTTTGCCCGGATGCGGCTGCAGGACGGAGGGTCATCTAGCCAAGCCGGACGCGGTGGCGGGAAGCCGCGCGGTCGCGGCAGGGGCAACTCGGGTCGTGGACCCGGGAACCGCGGCGCGTCGAAAGACACGTGCCGCTACTGCGGAGTCGCCGGCCACTGGGCGTGGGACTGCCGCAAGAAGAAGCGCGAGGAGGAAGCTCACCTCGTGCGCGGAGGAGACGACGATGACGCGCTGCTCATGATGCACGTGTGCACCGTCGCGTCTGCCCCGCAGGTCCCCTCGCCGACTCGATGTCAACTCGAGTCCGGCTGCTCGGAGGCGGCACCCTTGTCTCGACCGGTGGCAGAGTCAGCGACTCGACCGGTGGCAGAGTCGGAGGGACCGTCGACTCCTCCGAAGGAACTCGTGCCGATCCAGTGGATCGCGGAGTGGGACATGCCGACTCAGGAGGAGTCGGCGGAGTCGGGTCGCAAGGACCCGACAGCGTCGAGTCGCAAGAACTCGGCAGGACCGACTCAGGAGGAGTCGGTGAAGTCGGGTCAAGAGACCCCGGCTGTGTCGAGTCGCTCGGACTCGACAGGACCGACTCGGCAAGAGTCGGACTCGGTGACTCGGGAGGAGTCGACCGCGTTGAGTCGCAAGGACTCGACTGAACCGGCTCGGGAGGAGCCGGTCCTCCTCCTGCTGGAGGAGAAGGCGCATGTTAACCTGGCGCAAGGAGGGGACGCCAAGAGCGGCGTCTGGTACCTCGACTCGGGCGCCACCAATCACATGACTGGTGACCGCGCCGCGTTCGCGGAGCTGGACTCAAGCGTTGTCGGGACTGTCAAGTTCGGCGATGGCTCGCGAGTCGACATCTGCGGGCAAGGGACGGTGCTGTTTGTCTGCAGGACAGGCGAGCACCAAGCCATCACCGGGGTGTACTATATACCCCGGCTGAACACGCAGATCATCAGCCTGGGCCAGTTCGACGAGAACGGCTGCCAGGTGTTGATCGAGGACGGGCTCCTCCGAGTGCGTGACCGGGAGCGGGTGCTCCTGATGAAGGTCAGGCGAGAGCCGAACCGGATGTACAAGCTGACAGCGCGAGTCGCTCAGCCAGTGTGCCTCTCTGTGCGCACTGGAGACGACCCGGCCTGGACTTGGCATGCGCGGTTCGGGCATCTCAACTTCGACAGCTTGCATCGGCTGGCGAAGGACGGCATGGTGCGGGGACTTCCTCTGGTGAAGCACGTGAACCAGCTCTGCGACGCCTGCCTAGCAGGGAAGCAGAGGCGAGCCTCCTTTCCCAAGCAAGCGAAGTTCCGGGCAAAGGATCGACTCGAGCTGGTCCATGGCGACCTCTGCGGGCCAATCACCCCGGCCACTCCGAGCGGGAAGAAGTACTTCCTCCTGCTCGTAGACGACCTGACGCGGTACATGTGGCTCGCCCTTCTCGCGACGAAGGACGAGGCCGCGGCCGCCATCATCCGACTCCAGGCAGGCGCCAAGTCGGAAGGAGGCTGCAAGCTGCGCACGCTGCGGACGGATCGCGGAGGCGAGTTCACCTCCGGCTCCTTCACGGCATACTGCGCCGAGCTCGGAGTGGAGCATCACTTGACGGCTCCCTACTCCCCGCAGCAGAATGGCGTCGTAGAGCGACGCAACCAGACGATTGTGGGCATGACCCGCAGTCTACTGAAGGCCAAGAAAGTCCCCGGTGAGTTCTGGGGTGAGGCAGTGTCGACGGCCGTGTTCATCTTGAACAGGTCACCGACTAAGAGCGTCGACGGCAAGACGCCGTTCGAGGCCTGGCATGGCCGCAAGCCGGATGTGAGCTTCATGCGCACATTCGGGTCCGTGGTGCATGTGAGGGAGACGCGACCCGGGCTCAAGAAGCTCGACGACCGGAGCAGGCGCATGATCTTCGTCGGGTACCAACCCGGCACGAAGGGCTACCGCGCCTACGACCCGGAGACCAAGCGAGTGAGCATCACTCGTGACGCCGTGTTCGACGAGAACGCGCGCTGGGACTGGAGTTCGCCGGACTCTCCGGCGAGCACCTTCGGAGACGACTCCATCGAGGTCGAGCACATGGTGTTCGAGCCTCAGTCGACTCCGGGAGACGGGAGTGCGGGTGATGACCCCGACTCGCCTACTCCGACTTCCCCGACTCCAGGAGCCGGGAGTGAGAGTCCAGCCGGTTCTCCAAGGACACCGGACAACCCAACATCGGAGTCTCCGACTCCGGCTGTCCCGGGTATCGAGTTCGTCACTCCGCCATCAAGGTATGCAGATATGCTTGATGCGACTGACAACTCCAACCTCGAGCATAGGTTCCGCACACTGCAGAACGTGCTCGACGCAGGTCCGGCTGAGGAGCCGGACGAGGAGCTCCATTTCCTAGCCTCCGAAGAGCCAGGCTCGTTCGATGAGGCGAAGGCGGACGCCAGCTGGCGTACCGCGATGCAGGAGGAGCTGCAGGCCATCGAGTCCAACTCGACTTGGCGGCTTACCACCTTACCACCAGGCCACCGTGCGATCGGCCTGAAGTGGGTGTACAAGGTGAAGAAGGATGCGCAAGGCGCAGTCCTTAAGCACAAGGCTCGCCTCGTGGCGAAGGGCTATGTGCAGCGGCACAGGGTCGACTACGACGAAGTCTTCGCTCCCGTGGCCCGGCTAGAGTCAGTCCGGCTACTGCTAGCCGCGGCTGCGAGTGCCGGCTGGGGCGTTCATCACATGGACGTCAAGTCAGCCTTCCTCAACGGGGAGTTGGAGGAAGAGGTATACGTGCAGCAGCCATCTGGCTTCGCTGCAAAGGGAATATGGTGCTCCGACTCGACAAGGCGCTCTACGGCCTCAAGCAGGCGCCAAGGGCATGGAACACCAAGCTCGACTCATGCCTTGTTCGACTCGGCTTCGCAAGGTGCGAGTCGGAGCACGGCATGTACGCTCGAGGAGCGACTCCGAGCCGGCTTCTAGTCGGCATCTACGTCGACGACTTGGTTATCACGGGCTCCGACTCCAGCGACATCGACAAATTCAAGCTGGAGATGCAGAGTCTGTTCCAGATGTCCGACCTCGGGCTGCTGAGCTACTACCTCGGCATAGAGGTTCGACAAGGACCTAGCGGGAACGACATCTCGCAGGGTGCCTATGCCCTTAAGCTGCTGGAGAAGGCAGACATGGTCGGGTGCAACCCGGTCCATACACCCATGGAGCCGCGCTTCAAGCTGTCCAAGGCCAGCACGGCACCCGCGACGGATGCAACCGAGTACCGCAGCATCGTCGGGAGCCTCAGGTACTTGGTGCACACGAGGCCGGACATGACTTTCGCAGTCGGGTTCATATCGCGCTTCATGGAGGCTCCAACTAGAGAGCACCTTGCGGCTCTGAAGCGGATACTACGCTACATCGCCGGGTCCACACAACTCGGATGTAGGTATGGGAGGAGTGCAGGTACACCGCGCCTAGTAGGCTACAACGACAGCGACCTGGCGGGCGACGTCGACTTGCGCAAGAGTACGTCGGGTACGCTGTACTTCCTCGGGAGCAGCCCAGTGACCTGGCAGTCCCAGAAGCGGAAGATCGTGGCTCTGTCGAGCTGCGAGTCGGAATACGTGGCTGCTGCCACGGCTGCTTGCCAGGGGATATGGCTCTCTCGGTTGCTGGCGGAGCTCAGCAACGGCGAAGCTGAGCAGGTGGTGCTCAAGGTCGACAACAAGTCGGCTATCGCGCTCGCCAAGAATCCCGTCTTCCACGAGCGCTCGAAGCACATCGAGTTGAAGTATCACTTCATTCGAGACTGCGTGGAGGCGAAGAAGATCGAGCTGAAGTTTGTGCCCACCGGACACCAGCTCGCGGACATCTTGACCAAGCCGCTGGGGCGAGTCCGCCTGGCGGAGCTACGCGCAGGGATCGGCATTGTGGAGATGCCACCGGAACATAAGCCTAGGGAGTGATTGTTAGATATAGGCTTGTATTCCGGGAGTCGACTCATCTTCGGGTCGACTCGAGTTCCGACTCGGGAGTTTGTTCCCAGTCGAGTGAGCCCTCCTCGGAGTCTGTTCCGAGTAGAGGCAGTCGGTAGCCGGGCTCTGGGACTGGACACTTTGTCCTGTAGCCAGTGTCCTGAAGTGGTGCGTCAGCACCAAGTACAGAGTAGGTAGGTAGGACGTGCTAGGCGTCATCTACAGTGCATTCTAGTCATGACGAGGTCAACAGTGACACGTCATGGGTAAGGAGTAGGTCCTGTCACATCCATCTGATGTGACAGCTTAGTGGACTTTGTAACCCTAACTAGCAGCCCCTATTTAAAGGGAGGAATACACACAAGCCAATGTGAGGCAAACCGAAATACATCTCACACCTTTTTCGGAAACATTCTCCCCTCTTCCTAGCATAGTCAAGAGAGGGCCAACAAAGGTTGCCGCCAGGTCGAGGGCCAAGAAGTCCTGGTGCTGCAGCACGCCATGTGCGCTGCTGCCAAGGTTGCTGCTGGAGTGCTTGATGCGAGGGCTGCTGGGAGCCTGATGCACTTGTGGGCATGCCCGTCCATGGATTAAACATCCATGGGTCGCTTCGTCCGCGGCCTCGGCCGCCGCGTCCACGCCCACGTCCACCGCCGCCGCGGTGCCACTGGTTGCTGCCATTGATGGAGGGGGAGTTGCCACGACCACTCCCGACGGAAGGTGTGCGTTCGCCGCCGGCGCTGAAAATGACGCTATTGCCGCTCGACCAAAGAGCGGTGGCGGCAGCGTTCTTGGCATCCGTTTTCCGCTGAGCCTCCTCGAGGATGAGCGCTGATCTTGTCTGCAAGAAAGACGGGAATGGCACCTGAAACGGGAGGAAAGAGCGCAAGTGGGCATACTGCTCGCTGAGACCGCGTAGCATGGTGAGGACGAGGGTCTCGTCTGAGACGGTCTGCCCGACGTCGGCAAGGGCATCGGAGAGATTCTTCAACTTGGCGCAGTACTCGGAGATGGTCATGTCGCCTTGTGGAGTGTTGCGGAACTCGGCGTCGAGGGCGATTGCGCGACTTTTCTTGTTGTCGTGGAAGAGGTTGTCGATGGCGTCCCAAATTTTCCGTGCCGTAGAGCCGGGCGCCATGATGATGCCAAAGAGCTCAAGGGAGATGGACCCGTAGATCCATGAGAGAACGGTGTAGTCGTCGCGCCCGCGTTGAAAAAACACTTTATAGTTAGAAATCACATGAAAAGTAGTTTCTCGAGTGTCATCCTTTAGAGGCCGCATCGCCCACCAAAATTGACATCCGGCACCTTCCGACCCGTAGATCCATGAGAGAACGGTGTAGTCGTCGCGCGCCCACTCGGAGGTAGGCGAGGTGTCAGAGGGAGTGGCGCTGTTGTCGGTGTGGATGTGGGCGGTGAGGCCGTAGCGGCCAAGAGCCACGAGGAAGAGCTCTCGCCACTTCGCGTAGTTTGAATCTTGGAGATCCAGAGTGATGGAACGCAGCGATTGCACAACTGCATGCGCACCCACCATCCATCCACACCCTCTGCCCTGCTTTACGAGTCCCGCCCGTCAGAACCCCCGAGAGAATCTTTGACCGTTGTTTACCCCCCAAAGTTAACACGAGCTCTTAGTGAACTCAGACCCAAACCAGCGTATCTTAAAAATACCGGTAGTACCCCTGCCAGCTAAGTGATGTGTTGGTCCACCTCTTATTATAGCTTTTCTTTTTGTTATTTTCGAGCTCATCTCCTACCTCGCGTCTTCCCTTCGATTTTGGTTCCAGCTTTCTTCCACCTTTGACACCATCCTCAACCAGTCCTCACGCTCATGGGATCCATTGAAGCCGATGATCCATGGGGTGGCCATCTTTCATTTACCCAGCTCCTCGCCAATGTTGGTGCTTCTTCCTCATTCCAGCTTGCTAGGTAATAATCTATCCCCTGTAGATCCGTATTTTCACCTTCCGGAAAAGATGAATGATTTAGATGTTTATGTCCCCCATTATGTAGATCTTCTCATTATTTTTTGATGTATACTATAGCGATTTGTCGGCACACCGACTAAAATCTCTTTTTTTCTTGCTGCAGAGTTCAAAATGCTTTTTTAGAACCAGAGGGTCAAGATGAAGAAAGCCATCCAGACATTCCTGCAGAGGACGGACGAAGGTAGTTCTATGAATTTTTTTTATTTAGCCAAGCACGAAAACAAGATGTTGACCACGAACAGAAATTGTATGTTTCTATTGGCGTTATTCCCATTCTAGTTTTTGTTTGACATCCTGCTTCTTCAATCTTTACAGGGGAGATTTGTCTGAGGTGTATGTAGAAGATCTAAACTCTGAATCATCTGAAGACGATAGGTATGTAATGTAGAACTCCTTTACCAACCAAAGAATAGAATGCATACAAGTTTATATATTACCTAACATATAAACTGAAAAACCCCGTCATGTTTGTTGTCATATTAGCTTTTACAATATATGCAGGAAGACATAAACACTTTTTTAAGAAAGAACTTTTACAAACACATTAAAGGTTAACCACTGTATGATCCATATCCATTTTTGTATAACAACAAATGTGTCCTATGAAGATATAATTTCTTTGAACACAAGACAACCATTTAGGCCAAGACGTTTGTCTTTAGCAAAGTGCTTGCTATGTGTTTGTCATTGTTTCATATGATAATTGTATTATTTGAATCATAGAAGGCAGAGATAAGATAGGAGTAGCAAAAGGACACGCTAGATGTAATACGAGACCCCATTCAGTTAGTGGGGTGGAATGTTCAAATAGCTCAAAGCACTGCATGAAAAAAGTTTACATTTTCGCCTATTATTAAAAAGAGATGTTAAGGACTCTCGCTAAAAGAAAATATCTTGCTGTTCTGAATCAGGTTTTGCTTCCTATCCGATGACGAGTCTGATGCTGAATGCGATTTAAGTGAGTTAATGCCCGGCGATGATGGAGAACTGTATGACTATGATTATGTCCAGCCAGAAAGCCCCGTCGATGAAATTGAACAAGGAGTTTCACCGTGGGTTGCAGTATGTGGTTTTCGAAACAGGAACGAAAAACTCATATCAGGTGCACCACACCAATGCTGAGAAACGAGAACCATGGGCAAGGGTTGACTTCTATGTGCGTGTCCTCGGCGGGGGTAGTTACTATGACTGCGACTGTGGACTTTATAATCACTTCGGCATTTTATGCTGCCATGCTATTAGGGTATGTTATCGCTTCACAAACATTTAAATTTAGTTGGTTCCTTTTCAGCATAGCCTAGAATCCTATTGTTCAGTTTTACCTATACTAGTTTTCGTCGGTGTTACAGTTTACAAATGGTAGTCTGTTTTTATGAAATATTAATTGTGGTTGATCTTTTTTCGGTAAGTCCTGGTTCACCTTGGGATTTGTCAGATCCCCCATGAACATATCCTAAAGAGATGGACAAGGGACGCAAGGGACGTCCCCCCCCCCCCCCCCCCCCCCCCCCCACACACACACACAGACACACACACGCACCTTGCAATGTATCAAAAAGATAACCCGTCAATGCAGTCTAAAACATTTAGGCACAGGTTGCTATACATATCAGCACTTGAAACTGTCAAGATAGGTGATACTGACGAGGAGACTTCTCAAATAGTGATGAAGTATATGAGTGATGCTAGGAAAGCTTGCAAGGATTCACTTGCTCTTAGGGGGTTACCTCTTATACCTGAAGAAGATCTTGAAGACTCAAGCGACGAGGATAACCTTTGCTGCAAAACTGGTGGTTATCAGTCAGCACCTGAATCATCATACAAACGAGCTGCAAGCCTGCAACTGGGGCTGAAGGAGGAAGCAGCAATGGAATGAGTTTGAAACTTTGTCTAAGTTGAAGGTTCCTAAGATTGTACGAGGATCTGGTAGGCCAAAGGAGAAACGATTCATGTCTCCTACGGAGGTTACAAAGTCAGGGAAGAAGAAAGCTCCCAAAAAGAAGAAGGAGGTCAAGAAGCAACCTGAAGGTGAGTTTTATGTTAGGCAGACTAAATTTTGCAAGATCTGTCGCACCAGTGGCCACAACTCTGATGGCTGCCCTGAGAGGGATCAGACAGCGCAGACTCGACAGCCTAGCAAATGCAGCAGTTGCAATCTGGCTGGGCACAAAGCAAATCAGGGTTTCAAGAAAATCCCGACGGTTGAAGATATAGAGACTGGCATTTCAGAAACATAATCCGTAGTATGGCCCTTATCATTTGTTTGGGGGGCGATGAACTGTTAGGCCTCACTATCTTACTAAAGTATCCCCTAAGTTTTTATGTCCAAGACGACTATATTTGTGCTCCAGGTGAAAAATGTATTTTGCCACATTTAAGGGATCTAATTTGTTACCCCATCAACGTATATGTTTTGTTGATTTTTCCCACTATACTTTTGGCAGAAAAAGAACTTTCATGATAAAAATTTATTTTTATTTTGCGAATAAGCCACATATTCAATAAAAGATAGCATAACCATATAAGTCTCGGCAAAAAGTTATAATGTTTAATGTAGTTTCTTTTTTATATTCGTCAACTACTGTATTTACACATAGTGCTGGTTTGAGACAAGCTGCATACACAAAGATATATTGTTTATGTAAAACAAACATGTCTTCTTCTTTGAAGTGTAATGGTTTTGAACCTTTTTCTTTATTTGTATTGTTAGCATGTTAGAAAGTTACGAAACAAGGCTTTCATTTTTTTGGAAACAAGGTTTGTCTGCTACATTCTAAAAACCAGAAAAGATAGGCCATACCTAGTATTGATCCGTAATTTCCATTCACCTTTTTATCGTTAGAGACTCGGGATTGTCTTCTTTTAATGTGACGCATGCATGTTTCTGAAATTAATTAAGGGGCTAGACGAACTAGGAAGAAGACATCTTATCCACCGAGATTTATTTTTGTTGCGTCCCACCGGTCGGGTTTTTTGTCTATCCCGAACCTACCCCTTGGTTAACCACTGCGTATGGAGGAGGAATAACATAATGACAATGGATAAGCAGCCGCCCTAAGCGTTATGGAGTGGATAGAGTCAACATCTACGCACGAATCTCCAGGACGTTTCGACGGTGAAGATGGTTGGTGGGTTGGCATGTAGTTGTGGAGTTGAATTTCCGAGAGTGGTGGGCACATGCGTCTTGATGGAGGCAACGTAGGTGGCAGAGGAGATGGTAGGAGGAGCATCTGCATGTGCTTTGCCCTTGGCTTCAACTTGGCGGGCGAGCTCGGCTTCACGCGTCTTGAGTTCTTTGTCACGCTTTTGGAGCTCAGCTTCGAACGCCTTGAGTTCTTCAGGAGTCATGGCTGAGAGGGGGAGAGGGGATCGATCTAGGTTTAGAGGAGAAGAAAATCGGAAGGAACGACTCGCTCTGATACCATGCAAGTTGGAAAGAACGGGGCTGCTGATCACGCCTCTCGTCCGCTCATATTACGTATATATATAGTACATGTACAGAGTTTGTTTAGATTACAATCAGAGAATCAGATACCATATACATGAGATAACTTGCCAGCTATAGGAGATCCTGTGGAGGACTTGACGTGAACGCCAAGCTGGGCAGCGGCCGGTACAGAATCCAATACAGCCTTGCCATCATACTCTAACAGTTAATGCCAAATCATTCGAGCATGATTCAGAAAAACAACCATAAGATCCAGAAGAGATTCGAAATTGATTACAGGAACCGGCCATTACCGTATGGGTAAGATTTCGAGCAGCTCGCAGAAGCCGTCCGCGTCCGCGCCGGTACTTTCCCGGATATGGTGGTCCTCGGGGATGTCGGCGTCAGGCCTCGCCGTTCCGCTATCACCGGCAGCGAGTCATTCCTGCAGCCCCCTGTGCGCTGGACCTGGACGGAGGTAGAAGATGAAGTCTTCATGAGGAAATCAAGAGAATACCGATTCAGTACTAATCAAATCTCTGACGAGTGGGTCCGTATAGTCATTGAGAGTAACATATGATCCCGGTCTGGTTTGTTGTTTCCCCACTTGCCAAACAGATCTGAGGTTGGACCGGATTTAATAGCTCAAGAGTGTCAATTTCAGGTGTAAGTTTGATGTTTGATTTAGCTTTCAACTATACGTTTAAGGTTTGTTTTGGACCTTTCCTTCTTATTATTAAAAAAAATATCCGCCGTAGGGGTCTCTCTTACGGCATTCCTTCAAAAAATGTTTAAATTTTGACTATAACAAGTGACATATATTTACACATGGTGACCAGCTTTTTGAATTGTGTGAAGATATTTCTAAACTCGTGAATAATTTATCTTAACTGGCCTTTTTTAATCCTATGATGTTGGGGTTTCCTGTGTAAAATGAACTTATGCCGTTGATAATTAAGATGCAGGACTTGTGTCGTAATTTTTGCATTTCTTGGGGTTCCTGGTGGCGTCCAGGCCGACCTCTCCAGGTTAAAAAAAAAGATACACCATCGGCATAACTGCAGGATGCAACTTTTAGCTTGGCACGAACATCAGTGCACTAGAAATTTATCTGACATCATTATGTTTTTATTTTCCATAGCAAAGACCATTAGTGTGTTATATAAGGATGCGAAAACGGGACCCGTTTGTCCTAATTTTTCACCATTATGTACATGTGTAGTACAAAAAAACTGTTCAAATTTGATACTAGATATGTAAAAAATGAAAGAAAAAATAGTGAGACAAACGGTCCCTCCCTTTATAGTCTAATCTAATGCCACATACTGAGCCATGACAACAGAATCTATAGATCACAACACATGACGAGATGAGGGAGTTCTGACCATGGCAATTGGGCGAAGTCGCTGGTATTACGGTATGGTTTGGTTTGTGTCCAATAAATTTGATGTGTGTTTGTGTCAGTTTCAATCTCTCCACGTCATATGCCTAAAACAGCTGAATTTGGAGTGATGGGCCTTTCAATGCCATAGCATAGCCATACTTGTGAAATTGCACAAATCCTCTGTTCCTAGGGCATCTGATAGACCATATTGCTTTATAATGCATAATGTGATATAAATATAACAACTTGTTGGCCCTCACAGAACAAAGGCTCAATCTAACTCATTTACCTTTCGAAAACTAAATATAGCAGAACTTGAGCATAGTCCGTCGAATAGATGAATTTAAGGCCATCCTCAACCAAAACAAAACAAGCATTGTCTATCTGTCAGCTAGCTGTTTTAGTTTTCGTGCACAGACAGATTTTCGAACGAATCATGCTTTGGCACGTGGACGTGAGAAATCCTGCTCACCGAAACCAGCGTGCGTCGTTTTGGCGCGGGAGGCCTGTTTGTGGCGCGCGGACAACATTTTTGTCTTTTAACGGGTCGTTGGACCCAGGCCCAAACAAAAGAACCTGTGCGCATCCTTCTTGGTCTTTCTCTCTTTCAGCTGTGGGCTTATCCCACGTCGGGCAGTTTTTCAACAGAATTTCAGCCGTGTGATGGACACAGCTAAGGACAGAGGGCAGATAAGGATCTTCTTCTTCCTCGGAAATGAAAAGGAGATCGGTCACCTGCTGTCTCGCCTCATCAGGAAAGGGGGCGAACACAGGAAAGACACGGAAACAAAAAAACTAGATGCATGATTTAGTGGGGGAGAATCAACCATAAAATGGAAGATGATGAACACGGAAGGCCGGAAACAATAGATCTGATGGGAGAGATGGAAACAAGATATCTGACAGGATAGATGATCAACAAGTAAGCCGTATGCATTAATCGATGCATTCAATAATTTAGGTAAAAGTATTCAGATTTGAAAATTACTGGTTGCAGCATAGTAAGTTCAAACAAGTTGTGGAAAACACTTGAAATATACATGTTGGTCATGCTGATAGTGCAAAAGAAAGTAAATGCCAAATCTAAAAATGTACAAACATGACTGAAGATGTGGGCAAAAAAGTCATATTTGTTGATTTTTTTTAAAATAGTAAACACAAAAAATCTTAGAAACAAAAATAATTGAGAAGAATGGCGGATTTATTTGTTGAAATTACGTGGAACTTGTCGAAATCCATTGCCATCATAGCACTAAATGGGCTTTCCAGATTGACCTCGTTACCGTAGAAATCCCCAATAGAACCGCACAAAACACAAGTCATCTGCCAAAAACAACAAGTAAAAAATGTAATGAAGTGGACAACAAAAACTGAAAAAGCATCCTCAACCAGAACTTACCTTCCCCCTCACAAAAAATAAGCCCTGAGGCAAGAGAACAATGAACACAAGTAGAACACAAGTATTAGGATAAGAATGAGTAGCTCTGCCTAGGAAAGTTGTGTCCATATATATAGACGAATGGAGGATGGCATCCAAAAGAGCTGAGTCAGGAAAACAAATAACAGAATCAATATAATAATGCAAAAAAGATACACAAATTAATGCAATGATAATGTAAATCGCTGACATAAATCTAACAAATTATATCATAACTAATGAGATCCATCGACTAAATGACACAACATTAATTTCACACTGAACCACTGGCACAACTTTTAGCTTTATGAGAGTAAATAGAAGACAGAAACAGAGGGACTGAGATAAAAAAGTAAAAATGAGAAAACACCGAAACAATGACACACAGTAAATGAAATGACACAAATGCAGAGACTGAGATAGAAATAAATATTGAGAGAGAGAGAGAGTAGAGAGAGAGAGAGAGAGAGTGAATACAGGGACATGACACTGAAACACTGTAGAGACTGAGATAGAAATAAATATTGAGAGAGAGACTGAGATAGAAATAAATATTGAGAGAGAGAGTAGAGCGAGCGAGAGAGAGTGAATACAGGGACACACTGGAACACTGAGACACACTGAAACACTGAGGGAGAGAGACTAAGATAAAAATAAAATTTAAAACAGAGAGAGAGTGAGACTAAGACTGAAACTGAAAATTGAGAGAGAGATGCACATATATATGAGAGTAACAATGAGAGAGAGATGCACAAATATATGAGAGAAACAATGAGAGAGAGAGGGGCGTGAAACTAGAGAAAAGAGAGATTGAATGAGAGAGAGATGCAGAGATATACAAGGAAAAGAGAGATATAGAAGAGAGAGACAGAGAGACCTAAATAGTGTCTGAGAGAGAGAGAGAGAGGGAGAGGGAGAGAGAGAGAGAGAGAGATGGAGCCGGCGACGGCAGCAGCAGAGGGTGTCGGGCGGAGGAGGTCTTTGGCGGCGGAGATTTTTCTCCCATGGCGCTGTCTGCGGGAGCGGCGCGAGGGGGGTTGGGTCGAGCGATTGTGTGTTCTGGACATGGCCTTCTGCAGATTCAGTTGATATAGTTTGCCCTCTACAAAAAAATATACAACAGAAAAACATTATGCCACTGATGCTCACACAAGCGTTGAAAAAAAGTGAACGAAAACACATCTATATACAAGACAAAAAGGTAAAATCATCTACTGCACTCTAAAGAAAACATGTATGTCTCACCAACCCGTTCTGTTTGCTAAGTAGTAAAAACACTGAGGAGCTTGGATGTCCTACACTGAACTTGGTGAACCAGGTTGAAAAATGTGATAACAACAACAGCCCAACCACAAACGAGAATTCAACCACTTGCAAAAACAAACCAATCCACGCCACAATCACCAAAACTCCACAACGGGATTGAGCAGCGAAATCATAGCCTGCGCGCATAAATACAACAGCTCCCATCGCCAAAACAGTGAAAATTCATAGGTCTGAATTATCCCCTTGCGGCAGCAAACACTCCATGCCACAAAAAAGGGCAGATCACTCGTTACACCAACCAACCAAAGGAGGGGCTGTCCGGATTCAGAACAAATACGCCGTTGGAAACGAGATCTAGATGCATCGGCCTCCGCCGTACTAACAGAGACATAGCAGCTCGCTCAAAAAACAACTGAACATAGACAGACTATAAAACTAGCTCGCTTGCCGCGGCGGGGGAGGGGCTGCGCGCCGCCAGCGACGGGCAGCCACTCCGACCTCCGACTCTGCCACGCCTAGCCCCGCTAGGGATTACCTGGTGCGCCGTCGACGTCGCCGCCACCCTCCATCTCCTCTCGGATTGTCGCTATCTCCCCACGGCTCCTCTGTTTCGCCGGAACCTCCTCTCTCTGACGCGTAGCTCTCGCAAGACACGCGGTTTCCAGCCCAAAATGAAAAATTCAAAATAAACACCTTTTAGTTTCAGACCACATGGCCCCACCATAACACCAAAAAAAAGAGGCGTAACGGGCATCCAAACCGCCTCCTAAACGGGCTTCATCCAGTCCGCGGCCCGCATCCACGACATCGCACAACCCACACATCGACGCGGATAGAAAAGACAGTAGAGAGCAGCACGAATCACAAAGAGGATGGACGGACAAGAAAGTGACTGTGCACGGAAACGAAAACATACAAAGTGACTGAGAAACAGCAAAATCCTTCTTAAAACAAGAGAATTGACGTAACTTACCCAATCAGGTTGTACTCTCCTCCTAGGGAAATCTTTAGTTGTTGCTGCTAAACGCAACCAAGATTACTGTTTTTTTCTCTTTAATACAACCATTAATGCTTTGACATGTGGACCAATAAAAAGAGGAGAAACAGGGACCGAAGAACCTAAATTTCCACTACGTAGATACACCCTTTTGGTCACCCTACATGCTGCATAAGGTCATGGCCTCATGGGACCATTACATAAGGTACGCATGCCGTACTTCCAAACTCTCAAAAGGACGACATACAACTAGCAGTTTCCTCACAAGTTCAAAGACAACTTATACAACAATCACATAACAAGATGATAAGCATCCCAATTTGCATGAAACAACACTATTGTGTCTACTGAAATAAGGGAGGATTGCAGATACAAGCTAAGTCACTGATAAGATTAAGCCAGCGACCCTAGATCACATAGAGATGGTGCAGAACTCATGCAGAATATGTAGCTGCTAATTAGGTCCTAATCTCCGAGGTGGACAGTTAAAACACTTTCCTCTTCAGTCGGTTTTCCGAACGCGGGGTGCTGCCCACGTCTTGCTGTTCGTCTGTGCTCAAATCCGCATCACTGTCATCATCTGGGTCTTCCAAACCAAGGTTTAAATTCAGCTCGGTGCTGCCACTTTTTCTGGCAGGGTTCTGTGGCAGAGCCTGAAAGAGGATACGAAGACCATATGAGTTTTATCACTCTGGTATGGAGACTGGTGTACATGTTTTATCTCTCTGATAAGTAAAATACTAAATGTCCTAGTGATAACGAGAGCTGAAACTGATGCTGTGCAAGAAAAAAAATAAGAGGTGCATCCTGAATTTTCTGTGGAAATGATTAATGTGGTCCTTTCTCAGCTACCTTCACAAGGGAAAAGGGGTTACCACAATAGATTTAACAAATGAAAATAAACAGTAGGATATTGCTAGGAGCTTCCAAATGAAATGGTCGAGAAACTATAACTTGATGTACTAATTCAGTTTATGCAGCTATATCCATTTTCCAAATAAAAGCTGAACTAATTCAAAACAGATGAAATGACTGAACTCGTCCATTAGGTAAATTTCCCAACTACCATCAGTTTCACAATCAGATGACGAATCTACATCCCTAGCCTACACCCATTATTTTTGCTACAAAAATCCGTATACATGTATCTGGTAAAAGCTTTACGTTGGTAGCTGCAATAGTTAGAAAATGGAAACTTAGAAAATTGGTGGTTTCTTTCCTCATAGAACAAGCAGCTCATTTGGCCCAACTAGGCAAACCAGATAAAGCCCATCCGGCTGCTCGACTACAATTATCAATTCCACAATTCGATCGGCACCACGATAAAGCGCTCAACATAGGCAGCTAGTCACTAGATTGCGCTGCTGTTCTTTTTTCTTCTAGAATAATTGTGTCGCTGTTCTTCAAGAGCTCAAATCCTACGATGGGTAACGATCTAGGGTGTTCAACATTTATCGGTTCGTCTAGGGTGAAATACGGTGAAACATGGTCTATGCATGTGCCTGTGAGATATTGTATTTTGTAAACTATTGTGATACATGGCCTCTAACACGTTATCCGTTGCACATGCTTTCTGTTGCTGATATTAGCCATTGTTAACCTGCGATTTTTTGTTACGCTATGTACACCCAAATTATAAATCCTGGCTCCGCCCATGCTTAGCCTTATTCTCATCCTGGGTTTGTAGTGTTTTCATCGAGCGACTAGATTTACTAAATAGGCATTGATGGCAACAGTTTCTCTCAGTACAAATTGAGTGCATCCGTTAGATCTAAGCCTCTACCTAGAGCTAACCTAAAAGTCAACATTGAAAATCGACTACAAGAACAAAGTAAAAGAGCATTAAGACCTACCCAAAAATTGGTTGCATCCACAAGAGACTATCATATACAACAACTGTAAAACATCGAAATAAGTCATTTTAGACCCTGAACTATGGTGCTTGGTCGGATTTAAACCAAGAACTTTCTAAAACCATCTAACATGAACCATGTGAAAAAATCTTATATGTCGGAAGTGCTAGAGATTTGAAGTTTAAAGTTAGATTCTTTGAGAAAGTTCAAGGTTTAATATAGGCGGTTTCTTAGTTTTAGGTTTTGAAGTTCAATGTCAGATTATTTAAAAAAGTTCAAGGTTTAATATAGGCGGTTTCTTAGTTTTGGGTTTTGAAGTTTAATGTTAGATTATTTGAGAAAGTTCAAGGTTTATTATGGGCGATTTCTTAGTTATGGGTTCAAATCGGAGGTACAAAATTTCAGGGTTAAAAAAAACTAAAAAACACGTAATGAACAAATGAGCCATATTCACTTGCAAATGCAACTAGTAAATTGACTAACTGAGGAATGCCACAAATCCTCAAATTTCTAACCCCAAGGCTAAACCTTGAGGCAGGTGCACAGGTAAATAGGCATTCACTCGGAGATCTCCACAATTCAAGAACTGCAATCTCTAACGGGTTGTACTAAATTGCAAGGCATACTGCTATCATCAACTCAAATCTAGTAAATTATACAGTACAATGGTTACGCTCCAAAACCCTAGTACAACCCAGGCTAAAGTAGGAAGCCAAATCCAAGATTTACCATCGACCAGACCATAGCTGCTCATGTCCGCACCAAATTCATCCAAGAAGAACCCTCGCGGTCCTATCCCCGCTACATTGTGCCTACAGTACTGACACCAGAGAAGCAAAGAACGGCGACATGCCCGACCTCTGAAGTAGATCGAAACCCACAAGGGCAAACAGCCGAAAAAACCTAGTCTTTGGAGCACAAGAAGCTTTACCGGAACGAAGCGCCGCCTGGCGGCCGCCGCGGCGACCTCCTTGCCGCTACCGTCGCCAGCGCCGGCGCCGTTCACCGGCGCCCACTTGAGAAGCACCACCTTGTTGCCCCTGGGGCACCCAATGGGGCCCATACCGGCGGAGGCGGATCCCGCGCCGCCGCCGCCGCCGTGACCTCCGCCAGCGAGTGGGGCCCACGCCTTGCGCCACTTCCTGACGGGCCCGCTGAAGGAGGCGTTGCTGCTGCCGACGGGGCCGTACCGCGTGGAGGAGCGGCTCATACGGGCGCCCACGATGTCCATCTTCCGGGCGCGAGCGGCGGGGCAGCGTCCTCCTCCGGCGAGTATGGCGTAGGGCTAGCGTTGCGTTGCTCCAACCTTTGTCCTGTGGCTGATTGGCGAGCTCTGGAGAGTTCTAGGAGGCTATTTTGGGTTAAGAGCAATGGAGGACATCGAGCCGGCCGGGCACAAATCGGCCTGAACACTATTTGTGCCGTGTCGGACTAGCCCACGTGATTAAGTCCGGACTCCGAACCAGGCTGGAATTAAACCTCAAAACTAGTGAACTGAAAGAGTAACTAACTTGGACCCAAAGAGTAACTCTGACTTGGACCCGTTTGGAACACAGGAAAGTAAAAAAACGTAGAATAAGAAAAACGTTAAAATTGAGGTGTCATGTTTTCTAAATTCTTATAGGCGGCACTAAAATCACAGGAGATTTTCCCAAATGGCGTTTGGTTGTCACGCAGTAAAAATACAGGAATTGTAGACACGGGAAGATGAAAACATGAGGTGAGACCTCATGTTTGTTTTCCTCAAAAATTCCTATGAAATAGCTTATGTATGTCATAGGAATTTCAAAGAAATATGATATTTCTATTTCTTTGTTCCAAACGGTGTCATAGGAAAGTTTTCTATAAAAATTATATTCCTACGAATTTCCTTTGTTCCAAACGGGGCCTTGGTTCCGTTAAAACTCAATGTCTAAAGAGTCAAGTAAAATTTTAAATTTGAACTTGTTTGTTGATTAAACTATTCATAAGTAGCTCGTGAGTAGCTTGATAACTTGTTTAACACATTCTAAGTGTTTAAACATGCATGCATACAAAAAACAAGTAATTTTCTTACTATTCTAAACTATAATAATATCATTCTACAATTTTACATATCTAGATCAATGCTGAAACCTAGAACCGTTGCACCATTATCGATGAAAAAATATTAATAGTTTGATACTAAGATATAAAAATAGTATGTTTTTTTGGCGAGCTAAATGAGCTACTTCTGAGCTGCTCGCAAGTTTACTTAGCAAGTGTATTCTGATATATTTAATGGCTGTGAATATTTTCAGTTTTTTTCAAAGGCTTACAAACCTTTTTAAGGGAGGGTGGGTTTTCATTTTTAATATGTCAGCCATGGGGAAAAATATAGACTTAACAAGGATTTAATGGGGAAATGGAAGACTGACGGAAAAAAAAAGATGCAACGACAAGAACTAACATTTCGTTAGAACAATTAGTTACATCATGCAATGACGGGAGTCCACCAACAATTAGGTTATAGATATGCCCTGAACTCTTTAGGATAGTTCTCATGCAAATTGCAGGTGAGCAGTTCCTAAACGCATGCGAACTCAGTGGCAAGTTATAACACTTCCACGACACCATATGTGTTACATGTTCAATTGTACTGATAGCAATCGTGGCACCCCATGACGCGGTTCCTCAGAATAAACACCGAAACTACATGATTTCCTACAAGTGCAATGCAACAAGGGAAAGATAAACACAAGGCACACATTAGCATACCATTCTACATTCTAGCAAATGGATCTCCAGGGGGGAGGAAGGGACTGGCATCAAAATTTCACATCAGGTGCCCAGACTGGCTCTCATCTACACCCCTCCCTTCCGGAGGTATTTCCTCAGAAGCTCAAATGGGAGCTATTTTGGGGAGAGGTGGATACCGACCGACTTGGTTACAAACTATAGACCTGGATGGGCACAGAAGCATCGACTTATACATCCCGAAAGCACCTCCTGGCTAGTGTCTCTTGTAAAGCAAGAGCTCGTCTACTGCAGCACCTATCTGCCAGTGCTCCGGTGCATAGAAAGGCAGTTTGTCACGTGTGCAGCCTTAGAGAAAGTAATCTGGCGCAGGCCTCTTCGCAGGAACACCTCTTGATTCCTACACCCACAGATGAACAAATTAGATGCCAGGTGTAACATATTACAAAGGTAATGGTGTATGTCATGAGCACAAACATGTGGTGCGGCTTCAAATACACGGAACTGCTTATTCAGGTTCTCGTCAAGCTCTAGGATTGCAGCAACATTGCCACACCTGCAAGTCAGGCAATGGGAAGAGGTAAGAATCTTGTGAAGATACAAATACAGCATAAGCTGTCAGAGATTACAGTATGCTAATGAGTAAGGTGTCAGGAAAAAATCATACTTATTATTCATCTTACTTAACTTTCAAATCAAAACCATTGCAATATTATTTATATAGATAAGACACTAGTGCAACTAGAAGAACTGCAGTGGTAAACCTCTTTGTGTGTACCAATTCGCAAATAGTGACCTGGACATAATTTAATACGAAGCAGCATTGCGGCAACAGATAATTAAAACTTTGAACTACTAAGAAAATGCAAATTATGTTGCGTCATCAATCTTTTATGGCTTCAGTCTAGGCCCTACGGCCAATATTATTCCATCTAATTTGGTGTACCCATGATACTCTACACATTACCCATCTCAATACTGTCAACAGCTAAATCCTACAGAATTCGTCATTATACTTCAAAATGACCATAATTATGTAAGCTGAATTTTCAAGTACCTGTAGCAATAATTAGGAGCAGACCATACAGTAACAATCTTGTTATTGAACATCCACTTGAATCCTTCCATGACTAGTTGATGAGCACGGCAAATATAATCTATGTTGTTTGAGTGGTTAAATGAAGCAACAACGTTTCCACCAAAGAGAAATCCTGCACCTCGAGGACTTAATCCCCAACCATCTACAACATCCTCTGGATCAGACCAAAGGAGGTCACACATGGCACCATCATGAGGTACTTCTTGCTTGCGATCTATTACTCTTATCTGTTGGGGTACAAGATAATCAAAAACAGAAGTAGAATGCACAAACTACAAATAAAATAAAACTGAAGAATAATTTGCCTGATCCAGTGTCGTAATAGCAGGGGAAAGGCCTCCATGGACACTGAAGATTTTGTTCTCAATAAGAGCAGACAAACTGAAAATAACAAATAGTGGAGTCATTAGTTCTTGTATATTTTAACTCCAAGCACAATGACAGCCTCAAAGCATTACTGCATGCAAAATGAAAGCAATATAAATAAACCTTAAATAGTCGAATATTTCTGTGCAATATCTCCAGACATTCACCGAGCCATATTTACGAAGACACTCGTCATAGAAGCCATAAACCTGCAGCAGTGCATGAGTCGAATGAATAAATGACAATTATGGCAAGTTATTAACATCACTAAAGGATTTCTAGCTTGAAAAGGTCCCTCACTTGTGTGATCTGCCTGCTCTCATGATTTCCTCGTATTAAAGTTATACGATCTGGATACCTAACCTGCAGACATTTAATCCTAACCATTAGGACGGAAGATTGACTGGCATGGAATATACTTTGAAAGAAAATAACTTGAAGTATTTAAACTACTGAACTTGGATTATGAACATGAAGGCAAGGAGGAATCATGATAAATGGCAGGGAAAATCACGAATGAGCATTCCAAACAAAACAAAAGTTATCAAGAATGCAAAGTTCTCGTATATTACAGCATCCATGAGATAAACATTTCAGTTCAGTAAGGTGTAGAGTTACGCTGGATTTTGGTAGCCTTTTTACAGCTGAACATAATAAAATATCTACATAGCATACTCTGTTCTGATTTCTGAAGCAGGCTATGGAAGGCAAGCAACAGTTTACTCTCTGTAGTAAGCTAGACATTACAAATTACTCTCTGGGGTAAGCTAGACATCACAAATTACTCTCTGGAGTAAGCTAAACATCACAATAAAATGATAGAACTGTATATATGCCCAATAATTTACAGGGTCGTTTAGTTGACAAATTGAGAGATGTAGCACACCACACCAGGTTATACATCTGTCGACATGCAGAACCCTATTTCTAGCCACACCTTCCACATTACACCTTTTCGTGGCCATGAACTAAACAGTATCATGAGAGGAGTGGCAAGAAAGCAGCTCTTACAAGACTTGCTACAATTCTAGTTCATCCAATCATGGTCATTACTGTAATGACTGGCAGTGTTAACAGCTCTGATGTAACCTAGAGGATGGCCAGAAGGCACAGATTGGAGGTTTCCCGGAGGTAAGGGATAGAACGGCGAGAACTTTTAGAAAAGAAGACAAAATTCATTATTTTTATTTGCAAGAAAAAGAAAGGAGTCATAGATACAATGCATGGAGAATGTGATTGCCTCCTTTTCTGAACTCCAACTCGAATACTTCTGTACTTTCTTAAATTAATCCTAATTCTCCTCGATTCTAGCTCTGAACCAACCAATTCACTTAATTCCTTACTGACTCTGCAAATCACGCTATTCATCTCCTGGACTACAACTTGGATGCAAGGTTCATCATGAACATTTTGCTGGCCAGCCAGTAGTATTGTTCTTATCTTGCCCTAGAGCGTGTGTGATGATTGGCTGCCTGTCCTGTGTTCACAATACTCAAGTATGAGTACCAAAATTTCAGAAGCGATGTAAGTTGCAGATTTTTTTTTCATTCTAGCTGAGGAATTATTGGAAAACTGAGTCGTAGCCATGTGTAGTCATTCCAACAAAAGGGGTCAATAAATACCACTCATGTGAATTAGTTCGCGTATGCAGTGGTCTATTGCCATACAGGCTTCATAAAATTAGCTTGCATGCACGTCAGCAAGCTGACTGCCAGCACTTGACCACTGTTGTAAGAACAGGTCTACTAGAGCATAAACAAGTCTGTATACAAGGAGCAGGTGCCTTCCGAGTACCAGTACATTGTACAACTGCCCAGTTAAGCAGTATAGTCAGATTTACTACTACATTGGTTGACTGAACTATCGGTGGTTACCATATACGGAACAAACATATCAATAAATGCTACTCCCTCCGTTCCATATTAGATGACTTCCTTTTGTCAAAAAGTCGATGTATCTAGACTTATAGCATATCTAGATACATCCACTTTTGTCCAAATAGAAGTCATCTAATTTGGAACGGAGGGAGTACAAGATACAATTGGTATATATGCCGAACACACATCTTACTGCTATCAACAGAATTTACCTTTAATGCCAGAAGAAGCAAAAATGTTTCAACAGAATAAAATCCTCTGTCAACAAAATCTCCAAGGAACAAGTAGTTTGTCTTTGGGCAGTCACCTCCAACTTTGAAAAGTTCTTTCATATCGTAGAACTGCCCATGAATGTCTCCACATATCTGAGTGCAAAGAGCAAGTATTACTTTTCTGAAATTACAAATATCTGGAAACATGTAGACATATCAACCGAACAAAAACAGAGCCGGTAGGCGATTACTACGATACATGGCTTGCCTCAACAACGAAACCCTAGAGCCCTAATCCAAACACTCATTAGTGTCTCAATCCGAGCGCAGTAAAATGTGGTCACCCAAACGATTGCAATCGAAGCATTCCAGCACTTCATTGCATATCCTATGCACTAGCAATATTCAGGGGGCACCTCGAGACGCTACACGCATCGAGAGCGCAACATGAATCGCGCCCAAACAGCTCCCAAACGAGAAGGAGAAGGAGAGGGATGCGGAGGAGGGTGCGGCCTGAGCACGTACCGTGACGGGAGCGTCGACGCGCTGGACGTTGCTCTCCTCGACGAGGATCTCCATGGCCTTGAGGCAGAGCGCCTTGACCTCCGCCTCCGCCAGCGGCTCGCACCGCTTGAGCTGCTCGATCTGCCGGTCCAGATCCGACGTCCCCATCGGGGCTCCACCCCTACCTCAAGCTTCTAGAAGCTTCTGGAACCGCGCGCCTCGCCCTCTTCTCCTGATTCCCACTGCTTCTGGAAGATTCTAGGGTTAGGAGGGGGGAGGGGGAAGGAGGCGCGTGCGGTGCGGGCCGTAGTGAGTGGTGACATGTGGGGGCCAGCGTCTTGGGACCGGTAAGGTTACCTCACTTTTCGATTCCCGTGACCGGATCGGACAGCATTTTGTATTACTCCGTACAACATCTGTTTGTATTTTTCACAGTAGAAAAAAAAGGTTTCTCACGTAAAATACATAGAGGAATTTGTATGATATCTTCAAAAAAAAAGGTCAAAAAATCCTGAAACCAACATTAGGGCAAACATTATTAAGTATTATACATGTATATACACACAGGATTCGCCAAAATATCTTTATGGCACCTTGGGTAAAAGATTTGCCTAAAGCAGTGCTATGTGCACGCCATATTCGTTAGAATTTTCACTTTTTTGTCCAGAAGTCAACGATAATAATTTACTAGACAACAAAATTGCACAAGTAGAATACTTGGTAATCTTCGAGTGTAAAAAATTTCAGAATTGTTGACAATATTTTGAATTTATATAAAAAAGTCCAGCATATAAGAGTACATCCATAAGTTCGAGTCCGATTTCTCTTCGGGGCTGTTTGGCACCCATCATTACATTACATTTTGCAGAAATGAAATAATACCATCATTTCATTTGGAAAGTGAAATGATAAGGTTAGGGATAGGAGTTGATAAAACATACAATAGGTATTTGTTCGAATTCCAAATGAATTGACATGCCAATTTTATGACAATCAAATAGGTTGAGTACGGAATCACAAAATCACAAATGAATTATATGATTCCGGTTTGCAATGATGAGTATCAAAGGAGCCCTGCCCTGTTTGTATTTAATTTATTGTTTTCAGATTAAATTTTTCTCTGGTTTCTTTTGAGCAATTAGGTTCAAATAGATTGGCACCATCCGGGTTGGGAGGTTGATCCTGCGTGGGAATCTGGATCCTCACACCGTCGTATGTGTGACATGCCATAGATGGCGCAGGAGATAGGGGCATAAGGTGTAATGTGTGAACTTATCGATTCACGCATAGTTGGACATGGCACGAGTACAATACTAGGGCAATAATCGGTAGCGACCTCTAACGAAACGTATCAATTCTCAAATAACTTCGAACATTTGTTGGAACCTAAGTGGAAGATGATGCAGACAGGGGTAAATTTTCCCTAGTAAAGAGCTGGAGTTTAATCGTCCAGAAAGAGCTGTGAGTTATACCTTGGTGTCAACCTTGCAAGGGCGCCAAAAAATTGCTTGCTCAGATGAAGTGGGCCTCCACACAACCAAACAAATACTTTGCCCTAACTATCCAGAAAGGTTGACAAGATTCATGTCTTGCTGAAAACAAACCTGTCAATCGTATGGTGGAAATGATTATGAAAAGTGGACAACAAGCAAATGATTATAAGAGCGAGTAATAAACGGTGTGAACAATATAATAATAGATGGAGCGAGGCCATAGTTTCACTAATGGTGTCTCTTCAATAAAAGATAAGCAAACATGCGCCACAGGCAAGCATGTTGGTTGTAAACTCGAAATCCTAACGAAAACTCACTCATCGTCTGACAAACCTGCAATGGTGAGTCACATCCAAAAAAATTGGGTCAACACAATTGAATTGTATTGGCAAGTGACACTGGTAGATATAAACGACACCTATCTTCTACATGAATATTTGGTTGAGTGGAGTTATGTCTAATTTGCAGAAAGCAATTTTATACTATATTTTAGAAAACAAGTCTCGTCAGATTTATATTTGAAAACATGGGTGTATCCCCAATGAACCATTTTGTAACTCCGGTACATCCCTAGAGAGTCTTGTGGCACCAGGGTCTATCCCAAGTGAGCCATGTGGTAACATTGGTGATTGGTCTATCTCTAGTGAACCATTTGTTAACTCTGGTGCATCCCCAGAGATCCTTGTGGCACCGGTGGTCTATCCCCGGCGGGCCTTGTGGTGGCATTGGTATATTCCCAATGAACCATTTTGTAGCTCTGGTCCATCCCCAAAGAGCCTTGTGGCACCAGTGGTCTATCCCCAGTGAACTTTGTGGTAACATTTGTCTATCCCCAGCGAACCATTTTGTAACTCTTGTCCATCCCTGATCACTCCTGATGACGTAGGTGGTACCTGCGTCCAAAGAATACGAGTTAGGTTGAAACTACAAGTGCAGAGTATGTAGTAAGGGCAAGACTATTTTCCCCACGAGAGGTGACTCGAGGGTTTATATCGAACTCTCGGTAAATTGTGCCAAAATAATCATCTCCTTATACTTCTTTATGAGACCTGCAAAACAAAGTAATTTTTTTTGTGCTCTTAACCTCACCAAGTGGTTGTCAAGCACAAGGTGTGAACAAAAGATATGAAAATATAATAAATGCAAAACAAGAAATAAATATGTAATGATATGGATGATAGTGCAAGGGTGCTACAAAATGTCTTGTTGGTGTGGTTATGCAATGATGGTGAAATAAATATGCAAGGCTGATAAATATGAATAGTGATAGTGTTTTGGGTTTTATATGATGAATGCAAGCAATAAAAATATTTTTGTATTTTCGGATTTTTAAATGACTGAAAATGAAAAGTGCTTAAAAGTTGTTGGAAAGGTGTTTCTTATGATTAAAAATGGACTAGGGTTCATTGTTTCACAAATGCACTCTTTCTTTAATAAAGTGCTAGATAATGGAACACAAGAATTGACATATTAGATTGCAACATAAAGGTTTCATGACAAGTTACTAATTATATGGGCATCACGTCCTAAAATAGAGATCTTTTGTTTATTAATCTCTCTTATACTCCACCAAGATGCGAACTAAATCATAACACCCTAGTAATTAAGATAGATCAGAGTATAGTTTTAAGTTCTATGACATGAAGATAAAATAAAAACATGCTAGATCTAGTCATGAAGAAGTGGCAATGGTCACGCCCAACATCTCTGTTAGCAAGGTATTTTTGTTTATCCCTAGTGAGGCAACAAATTAAGGTAAAACACCCAAATGGATTGCAGAACTTTCTCTCACGTTCACCGCACTAGCCACCCCCCGTTACTCCAACTAATGCACACGTTCCCCCTCACACGCCCTCATAAATATGTTGGATCAGAACACATAAACAAGAACGGGGTACATGATGCACTCACGGGCGTGTAGTTGGAAAACCCCAGGAGGAAGGTGTGAATTAGTGCAGCAGCAAATTTCCCTCAATTATGAAACCAAGGTTATCGAACCAGTAGGAGATAAAGAACACGTCTGAAGGTCTCCCCTTTGCAATGGCGCAAAAAATTGCTTGGTGGCATGTAGTCGACGAGGGAGGTGGAACCTTCACAACACAATCAAGAAACTTTGCCCCAACTCAACAGTGAGGTTGTCAATCTCACCGGCTTGCTGTAACAAAGGATTAAACGTATGTGTGGAGGATGATGTTTGCAGAGAATGAAAGTAACAGTTTGCAGTTGGTTGTATTATCAGTTTAAAGAAAAGGACCGGGGTACACAGTTCACTAGTGGTGTCTCTCCATAATAATAATAATAATAATAATAGCACACATGCGGGTAAACAAATTACAGCTGGGCAATTGACAGAATAAAGAGCTGCATAATGATGCATATACTGATGTCATGATGTCTAGTGTGAGATTCATTTGGGCATTACAACAATATACATAGACCGTTCAAACCGCATCTATGACTAATAATCCACCTTCCGGTTAGCGTCCGCACCCCTTTCAGTATTAAGTTGCAAGAGTAATACAATTATCCTTAGACAAAGTACTACTGTTTTATCCCTAGTAGCAACAGTACATCTACAATCTTAGAGTTTGCTGTCATTCCCCCAGATTAAATAGAGACATGAACACACTATCAAGCATAAATACCCCTCTTGGAGTCACAAGCATCTACTTGGCCAGAGCATCTACTAGCAACGGAGAGCATGCAAGATCATAAACAACACACAACATGATATATTATGAAGCAAATGACATAGTATTCAAAATCCATCGGATCCCAGCAAACACAACATGTAGCATTACATAAAGATGATCTTGATCATGATAGGCAGCTCACAAGATCTAAACATGATGTCACAATAGGAGAATACAATCATCTAGCTACTGCTATGGACCCGCAGTCCAAGGATGAACTACTCACGCATCAGTCCGGAGGCGGGCATGGTGATGTAGAGCCCTCCGGTGATGATTCCCCTCTCCGGCAGGGTGCCGGGAAGAGCTTCTGAACCCTCCCGAACTAGGGTTGACGATGGCGGCGGCTCCGTAAGGTTTTGTGGAAAAGTGTTTGGGTATTAGGTCTTGTATTGTCGGGGGGTATTTGTAGGCGAAAGGGCGAAGGCGGCGGAGGCTCGAGGCCCCGTGATGAGGTGCTGGTGCGGCTGGGGCTGGGGCCGCGCCCCCACATCATCTGGGCGCCTCGATGCCTGACTCCGCCTCATCTTCGATGTTCTGGATTGTTCCGAGGAAAATAGGGACTTCGGTATAAAAATTGTCCAATTCCGAGAATATTTTCTTAAGTGGTTTTCTGAAACCAAAAACAGCAGAAAACAGGGAACTGGCATTGTGGCATCTTGTTAATAGGTTAGTCCCAGAAAATGCATAAAACCATATAAAATGTATATAAAACATGTACCAATTGGTATAATATAAGCATGGAACATAAGAAATTATAGATACGTTTGAGACGTATCAGACCGTAGCGCATAACACAAAGTCATTACGGTTGTTTTTAACATTAGAAGTCATATATCATTATCCTATCAACTGGATATTTAAGTGTGGCACAGCTTCGAGTTTTCTAGACCAACCATTAATCATTCCACTTTACTAAACCATCATGTTTTACCATTAAGCATATTAATATCTCAAAACAACATCAATGATTCAAGTGACACAATTTAATGATCTACAAGATTATGTATCATTTAGTTATACAATCTACCACATTTAACATTTTCTGTTCTTAACCAAACACCAATCAACTTATTTAAAACATAAACTCTCCAAGTATTTAACAATGAAGCAAGAGAGTATAACATATGAGAACTAACAGCTCTAACAAGAGATGCATGAAAAACAAGAGCTGAAAGTATTACAGTAGCTATAGAAGAATACTCAACAAGTATAAGTGAAGAATAGGAGTATTCAAATGAAAAAGCGGAGCGTCTCTCTCCCACACAAGAATGCTATGATCCATTTTATTCAGAGAACAAGAATAACAAAAGCAAAAATAAAAACAAACATACGCTCCAAGTAAAGCACATAAGATGTGGCGGAATTAAAATATAGTTTCACTAGAGATAACCTGATAAGTTGTTGATGAAGAAGGGGATGCCTTGGGGAAGGCATCCCAAAGCTTTGACGATTGAGTATTCTTAAAATATGCTTGGGTGACCCACGGGGCATCCCCAAGCTTAGGCTCTTTCATTTTCTTGATCACATCATATCATCCTCTCTCTTGATCCTTGAAAACTTCCTCCACACCAAACTCAAAGTAAACTTCATTAGAGGGTTAGTGCATAATAAAAAATTCTCATATTCTGCGTGGAGACAATCATTATCATGGTACTGAACATTAGCTACAGCCACTGGAATTTTATGGAAAAAAAAGATCCATTCAAAAACAGCAAAAGAACCAATGCAAAATAAATGGCAGAATCTGTCAAAAACAGAACAGTCCGTAAAGATGAATTTTTTCGAGTCACTTAACTTGCTCAAATCAGAAAACTCAAAACTAATGAAAGTTGCGTACATATCTGAGGATTACGCTAAAACAATATGAGATCATTCCGACCGTTCTGTAAAGAGTTATGAATTTAACGGTGGACAGCAGAAAAACTGTTCCTGCGAAGAAATCCAAATCTAGCATCAACTTTCTACTAGAGACTTAACTTGGCACAACTATGCAATAAAGTAAAGATACAAAGGAATTGCTACAGAGGTAGGTATGTTCCTTGACTAAGGCTGAAAATAAAAGATAATGGGTTGCCTCCCAAAAGCGCTTTCTTTAATGCCTTTTAGCTAGGCTTGATAGTTCTAATGATGCTCTCATGAAAATAGAAAATGAAGCAAAAGGAGCATCAAGAAGAAAATTCAAAACACATTTAAGTCTAACCCACTTCCTATGCATAGTAATCTTGTACACAAATAAATTCACAAAGAACAAAATGACAAGCATAGGAAGATAAAACAAGAGTAACTTCAAAACTTTCAGCATATAGAGAGGTGTTTTAGTACCATGAAAACTTCTACAACCATATTCTCCTCTCTCATAATAATTTTCAGTAGTAGAAATAAATTCAACCATATAACCACAAGAATCATTCAACTTAGATAATATAGGCACATAAATAGGATCGTTAAATTTATTTTGGAATTCATTATCATGCTTTCCTCTTTCAAAATAGTTACTAAGATCAATATCAAGTTTAAGATCATGGTTACAACAAAGATTTGGAAATAGAGACAATTGCAAACCACATAAGTATCTCTCAACATAAGCAAATTTCTCCTCCATGGAGTAATTAGGAGAATTCAAGAACAAAGTAGGACTCTCATGAGTAAGAGTACCATCACAAGCAGCAATTATATCATTTTTATCCTCACATAAATAAGTAATAACTTCTATACATAGAGGATTATTGATAAGCATAGGACCATCGTCTAAAGCATTATCATATATAACTTTAGGGACCACATTTTTAATTTCTGTTATTTCCATTTTATTTGAGTCAAGGAACATGTTTTTTTCAAATTTATCAAAAGTAGATATTTCAATAGATTCATGACATTCAACAATATAGCACCCTTCCTCCTTAGACACGCATGGAGGGCAATCAAATAATGTAAGAGTTAAAGAGTTACTATCTTTAGGAGGTAGATCCTCCTTTCGTTCTTCACTCTCCTCCTCTTTTTCATCTAATGAGCTTTCAGGTTCAACAATTTCTTCTTCTACAGGTTCCTGCAAGACAACGGTTTCTTTTATTTGAGGATGTCTTTTCTCAAGAAATTCAACAATATAAGGATTATCAATATAATATTCAAGACAGTAACCAAGTATAGCATAATTCTCAGTTTTACAAGGAGCATCATCATTTTGAATATAACCAGCAATTTCATAGGCACCCTTAAAAACAAAAAATTCTTCAATTTGTTCAAGATTACCAATGTCATAGTTTCCTTTAGCATAAGCAGCCAAGGTTTCATTATCATTATAATCACATTGGAAAGGTAGGTGTTTATGCCTTCTACAACAAAAAGATTCATTAAAGCAGTAGGATTCATCATATGTAGAACAAAAGTTCTTAGCAAAATAATTTAATCTACTTATTTGTTCCCATAAATATTTCCCTTTTTTAGACAAGCGGTGTTCCTTATAATAATTTTTTGATTCCTTCGTGAACCCACTTAGCCAATAAGATTTCGTTTCAAAGAGAGTAGACATTGATAGCAAGTAAAGAACTAGACATAATAACAAACCCAAACAACAAATGCAAAACTGAAAATAAAATATGCAAACCGAAATATAAAAATAAATGCAAGTAACTAATTTTTTTGTGTTTTTGATAATAAGAAGCAAACAAGATAATAACAAAGTAAATAAAATGCAAGTAACTAATTTTTTTGTATTTTTTATATTTAATAGCAAACTAAACAGGAAATAAAATTTAACTAAGCAAGACAAAAACAAAGTAAAGAGATTGGGAAGTGAGAGACTCCCCTTGCAGATGTGCTTCAGCTCATCGGCAACGGCGCCAGAAATTCTTATGGCGTCGGAGGGGAAGTTGAAGCCTTCTAAACAAAAGTGTCTTGATCTCCCCGGCAACGGCGCCAGAAATTCTTGATGCACTCACGGGCGTGTAGTTGGAAAACCCCAAGAGGAAGGTGTGAAGTAGTGCAGCAGCAAATTTCTCTCAGTTATGAAACCAAGGTTATCGAACCAGTAGGAGATGAAGAACACGTCTGAAGGTCTCCCCTTTGCAATGGCGCCAGAAATTGCTAGGTGGCGTGTAGTTGACGAGGGAGGTGGAACCTGCACAACACAATCAAGAAACTTTGCCCCAACTCAACAGTGAGGTTGTCAATCTCACCGGCTTGCTGTAACAAAGGATTAAACGTATGTGTGGAGGATGATGTTTGCAGAGAATGAAAGTAACAGTTTGCAGTTAGTTGTATTATCAGTTTAAAGAAAAGGACCGGGGTCCACAGTTAACTAGTGGTGTCTCTCCATAATAATAATAATATCATACATGCGGGTAAATAAATTACAGCTGGGCAATTGACAGAATAAAGAGCTGCATAATGATGCATATACTAATGTCATGATGTCTAGTGTGAGATTCATTTGGGCATTACAACAATATACATAGACCGTTCCAACAGCATCTATGACTAATAATCCACCTTCCGGTTAGCGTCCGCACCCCTTACAGTATTAAGTTGCAAGCAACAGATTATTGCATTAGGCAAAGTGTGTAATGTAAGTAATACAATTATCCTTAGACAAATTACTACTGTTTTATCCCTAGTAGCAACAGTACATCTACAATCTTAGAGGTTCCTGTCACTCCCCTAGATTAAATATAGATATGAACCCACTATCGAGCATAAATACCCCCTCTTGGAGTCACAAGCATCTACTTGGCCAGAGCATCTACTAGCAACAGAGAGCATGCAAGATCATAAACAACACACAACATGATATATTATGAAGCAAATGACATAGTATTCAATATCTATCGGATCCCAGCAAACACAACATGTAGCATTACATAAAGATGATCTTGATCATGATCATGATAGGTGATACGTCTCAAACGTATCTATAATATCTTATGTTCCATGCATATATTATACCAATTGCCTACATGTTTTATATACATTTTATATAGTTTTATGCATTTTCTGGAACTAACCTATTAACAAGATGCCACAGTGCCAGTTCCCTGTTTTTGGTTTCAGAAATCCACTTAAGGAAATATTCTCGGAATTGGACGAAACAAAAACCAAAGGTCTTAGAATCTTCGACACGTTCCAGAAGTCCGAGGGGGAGAAGGAGACGGGGCCCGAGGCGCCCACCTCAAGGGGTGGCGCGGTTCCCCCCCTGGCCACGCCGGGACCTGAGGTGGGGCCCTCGGGGCTCCACCGCCTTCGCCCCTTCGCCTATATAATCCCCCCGAAACCCTAAGGCATAATACCCGAACACTTTTCCACTTTTCATCACGGAGCCGCCGCCGTCGTCAACCCTAGTTCGGGGGGGGGGGGGGGGGGGGATCAGAAGCTCTTCCCGGCACCCTGCCGGAGAGGGGAATCATCACCGGAGGGCTCTACATCACCATGCCCGCCTCCGGACTGATGCGTAAGTAGTTCATCCTTGGACTACGGGTCCATAGCAGTAGCTAGATGGTTGTCTTCTCCTATTGTGCTATCATGTTTACATATTGTGAGCCGCCTATCATGATCAAGATCATCTTTATGTAATGCTACATGTTGTGTTTGCTGGGATCCGATGAATATTGAATACTTTGTCATTGCTTCATAATATATCATGTTGTGTGTTGTTTATGATCTTGCATGCTCTCCGTTGCTAGTAGTTGCTCTGGCCAAGTAAATGCTTGTAACTCCAAGAGGGGGTATTTATGCTCGATAGTGGGCTCATGTCTCTATTTAATCTAGGGCAGTGACAGAAAGCTCTAAGGTTGTAGATGTACTGTTGCTACTAGGGATAAAACAGTAGTACTTTATCTAAGTATGATGTTACTTACTTACATTACACACATTGCTTAATGCAATAATCTGTTGCTTGCAACTTAATACTGAAAGGGGTGCGGACGCTAACCGGAAGGTGGATTATTAGTCATAGATGCGGTTGGAACGGTCTATGTATATTGTTGTAATGCCCAAATGAATATCACACTAGACATCATGTCATTAGTATATGCATCATTATGCAGCTCTTTATTCTATCAATTGTCCAGCTGTAATTTGTTTACCCGCATGTATGCTATTATTATTATTATTGAGAGACACCACTAGTGAACTGTGGACCCCAGTCCTTTTCTTTAAACTGATAATACAACCAACTGCAAACAGTTACTTTCATTCTCTGCAAACAAACATAATTTTCCACAGAATATGTTTAATCTCTTTTTTACAGCAAGCCGGTGAGATTGACAACCTCACTGTTGAGTTGGGGCAAAGTTTCTTGATTGTGTTGTGCAGGTTCCACCTCCACCAAGCAATTTCTGGCGCCATTGCAAGGGGGAGACCTTCAGACGTGTTCTTCATCTCCTACTGGTTCGATAACCTTGGTTTCACAACTGAGAGAAATTTGCTGCTGCACTACTTCACACCTTCCTCTTGGGGTTTTCCAACTACACACCCGTGAGTGCATCAAAGAATTTCTGGCGCCGTTGCCGGGGAGCTGAAGCACATCTGCAAGGGGAGTCTCTCACTTCCCAATCTCTTTACTTAGTTTTTGTCTTGCATTTTATTTACTGTCTTGTTTGAAAACACAAAAAAATTAGTTACCTGCATTTTATTTACTTTGTTATTACCTTGTTTGCTTCTTATTATCAAAAATACAAAAAAATTAGTTATTTGCATTATTATTGTTATTTCGGTTTTGTTATTTATATTTCGGTTTGCATATTTATTATTTCGGTTTAGTACTTTGTTTATTTCGGTTTAGTATTATTGTTATTTCGGTTTGCCTTTAAAATTTGCTAAAATGGGAAGTCCTGAAGTTGAAGTACGTTCGTTTAAACAACAAGGGGGAGAAAGTTTGAAAGATGCATGGTATAGGATAAATGATGCTCATAAAAAATGCACTAAGAAACATTCCACTTTAATCCTTCTTAGGAATTTTTATGTTGGTATTTCTAGTTGGTATAGGTATGTTCTTGATACTCTTACGGGGGGTAATTTTCTTGGTATACCTGCTTTGGAAGCCTGCAATTTAATTAAAAGTTTGGTAGGATCACCACCACCTATTAAAGAAACTAAAACTGAGATCACTTTGGAAGATTTTACTAAAAAATTGGATTCTATGGAGAAATTTTTTCTTGATAATGCTAGCAAGGGTAATGAATCAATAGAGGATATCAATGGAAGAATCACTGCTTTAGAAACTAGCAACACCCTTGACACTCGTAATCATAGGATATATGAATTAGAAGAGGCTATGGAAACTTTAAGTTCAACTTTTTCCTCTATTAAAACTAAGAAAGAGAAAGCCTTTGTAGGAAGGGAGCAAAAGTTTATCTATATTCCAAAGCCCAAACCCCCTAATATGCCTAAAGATGATGGTAATGATTTACGTAATAGGATACCCTCATGGATACCTAAAGCACCTATTGCAACCAACAATGTCTTGGATGAAATTATTGATGTTGATGCTTCTTCTCTTGGAAACACTTGAGTTTTGCTTTCTGTGCCTAGCTGAAAGGCGTTAAAGAAAAGCGCTTATGGGAGACAACCCAATTTTTATTCATATTATTTTATTTTATTGAGTCAAGTAACATGCCTACCTCTGTAGCAATTCCTTTGTATCTTTAATTTATTGCATTGTTGTTCCAAGTTAAGCCTCTAGTAGAAAGTTGATGCTAGATTTGGATTGCAGTGCTGAAACAGTTTTCTGCTGTCCACCGTTAAATTCATATCTATTCACAGAAAAATCGGATGGACCTGGGATTTTTTGTGCGTGATCCTCAGATATATATGCAACTTTCATTAGTTTTGAGTTTTCTGATTTGAGCAAGTTAAGTGCCTCGAAAAAATTCGTCTTTAGGGACTGTTCTGTTTTTGACAGATTCTGCCATTTATTTTGCAATGCCTCTTTTACTATTTTGAATGGATCTTTTTGTTCCATAAAGTATCAGTGGCTGTAGCTAATGTCCAGTAGCATTGGTAGCAATTGTGTTCATGTAGAATATAAGAATTTTTGATTATGCACTAACACTCTAATGAAGTCTACTTTGAGTTTGGTTTGGAGTAAGTTTTCAAGGATCAAGAGAGAGAATGATATGATGTGATCAAGAAGATGAAAGAGCCTAAGCTTGGGGATGCCCCCGTGGGTCACCCAAGCATATTTCAAGAAGACTCAAGCGTCAAAGCTTGGGGATGCCCGAGGCATCCCCTTCTTCATCAACAACATATCAGGTTATCTTTAGTGAAACTATATTTTAATTCGGCCACATCTTATGTGCTTTACTTGTAGCGTCTGTTTGTTTTTTGTTTTTGCTTTTGTTATTTTTTTCTCTGAATAAAATGGATCCTAGCATTCTTGTGTGGGAGAGAGACACGCTCCGCTTTTTCTTATGAATACTCGTATTCTTCACCTATATTTGTTGAGTATTCTTCTATGTTATTTCAATACTATTAGCTCTTGTTTGTCATGCATCTCTTGTTGAGAGCTGTTAGTTTTCATATGTTACACTCTCATATCTCATTGTTATATACTTGGAGAGTTTATCTTTAAATAAATTGATTGGTGTTTGGTTGGAAACAGAAAATGCTAAATGTGGTAGATGGTATAATGAAAAAGATATGCATGCTCTTATGGATTGTTATCTTGTATGTTGTGGTGCTTGGCAATTGTTTTGAGCTCTCAAGTAGATCATGTTTAAGCTTTTACATCATGTAGTTAAAACCTATTAATGAAGAACTACCGTAAAGCTTGTTGAAATTTGGTTTGCATGTTTGGTATCTCTAAGGTATAGATATTTTCTAGTAAAGGTGTTTGAACTACAAGGAAGACAATGTAGAGTTTTATAATGCTTGCAATATGTTTTTATATACGTCTAGTTGTCATAGTTTATACTTGTGTTTGCTTCAAATAACCTTGCTAGCCAAAGCCTTGTACTGAGAGGGAATGCTTCTCGTGCATCCAAAACCTTGAGCCAAAACCCATGCCATATGTGTCCACCATACCTACCTACTACATGGTATTTCCCGCCATTCCAAGCAAATACTTCGTGTGCTACCTTTTATTATTTAAAACATATTATCTCTTATTTGTGTCAATGTTTATTAGCTCATGAGGAAGTATGTGGTGTTACGGATATCAACCTTGTCATTTGCTTTTAGACAGACTTTCACCACCGGACTAGTGGCATATACATCCGCTTATCCATTAACTTTGCAAAAAGAGCTGGAAAATGGGGTGCCCAGTCCTAATTAATTACAACTTTAACCGCTTCAATCTCTTCACATTTTTGCCCTGATCTAATCAGTCAGGCAATGACAACAGTTTTTAACTATATGTGTAAACAAAAGAGATAAGAGGGATGATCTACCTTGCTGGTAGAAATAACGTCCTTCATGGGAGCCGCTCTTGAAAGTCTGGTTGACAAGGGGGGTAGAGTGCCCATTACCATTCGTTGACAACAACAAACACCTCTCAAAACTTACCTTTATGCTCTCTATATGATTTCAAAAACTTATAAAAATTAAAAAGCTCTAGCACATGTTTGTATCCCTGCTTCACTCTGCGAAGGGCCTTTCTTTTACTTTATGTTGAGTTAGTTTCCTACTTCTTTCTGTCTTAGAAGCAAACACTTGTGTCAACTGTGTGCAACAATTCTTATATGCTTACTTATTGCACTTGTTCCTTTGTGTTGACAACTATCTATATGATATACATGTTACAAGTTGAAAGCCAATGCTTAAACTTATATCTTCCTTTGTGTTGCTTCAATGCTCTTTTACTTAGAGACTATTGCTTTATGAGTTAACTTTCATGTGAATCATTTTGATGCTTGTTTGAAAGTACTATCCATGAAAAGTTTTTGCTTATATGATGTAGTTGTTTACTCCTTGTCTATTTGTTAGCAAACTATAAACCATTGCTTTGAATCACTTCATTCATAACATGAGCCTTACATTATTATACGATCAAGATTGTGTGAAGCATGTCACTTCAGAAATTATTCTTGTTATTGTTTTACCTACTCGAGGACGACTAGAACTAAGCTTGGGGATGCTTGATACGTCTCAAACGTATCTATAATTTCTTATGTTCCATGCTTATATTATACCAATTGCCTACATGTTTTATATACATTTTATATAGTTTTATGCATTTTCTGGAACTAACCTATTAACAAGATGCCACAGTGTCAGTTCCCTGTTTTTTGCTGTTTTTGGTTTCAGAAATCCACTTAAGGAAATATTCTCGGAATTGGACGAAACAAAAACCAAAGGTTTTAGAATCTCCGACACGTTCCAGAAGTCCGAGGGGGAGAAGGAGACGGGGCCCGAGGCGCCCACCTCAAGGGGTGGCGCGGTTCCCCCCCTGGCCGCGCCGGGACCTGAGGTGGGGCCCTCGGGGCTCCAGCGCCTTCGCCTATATTCCCCCCAAAACCCTAAGGCATAATACCCGAACACTTTTCCACTTTTCATCACGGAGCCACCGCCGTCGTCAACCCTAGTTCGGGGGGGGGGGGGGGGGGGATCAGAAGCTCTTCCCGGCACCCTGCCGGAGAGGGGAATCATCACCGGAGGGCTCTACATGACCATGCCCGCCTCCGGACTGATGCGTGAGTAGTTCATCCTTGGACTACGGGTCCATAGCAGTAGCTAGATGGTTGTCTTCTCCTATTGTGCTATCATGTTTAGATCTTGTGAGCTGCCTATCATGATCAAGATCATCTTTATGTAATGCTACATGTTGTGTTTGCTGGGATCCGATGAATATTGAATACTTTGTCATTGCTTCATAATAATATCATGTTGTGTGTTGTTTATGATCTTGCATGCTCTCCGTTGCTAGTAGTTGCTCTGGCCAAGTAAATGCTTGTGACTCCAAGAGGGGGTATTTATGCTCGATAGTGGGTTCATGTCTCTATTTAATCTGGGGCAGTGACAGAAAGCTCTAAGGTTGTAGATGTACTGTTGCTACTAGGGATAAAACAGTAGTACTTTATCTAAGGATGATGTTACTTACTTACATTACACACATTGCTTAATGCAATAATCTGTTGCTTGCAACTTAATACTGAAAGGGGTGCGGACGCTAACCGGAAGGTGGATTATTAGTCATAGATGCGGTTGGAACAGTCTATGTATATTGTTGTAATGCCCAAATGAATATCACACTAGACATCATGTCATTAGTAGTATATGCATCATTATGCAGCTCTTTATTCTATCAATTGCCCATCTGTAATTTGTTTACCCGCATGTATGCTATTATTATTATTATTATGGAGAGACACCACTAGTGAACTGTGGACCCCGGTCCTTTTCCTTAAACTGATAATACAACCAACTGCAAACAGTTACTTTCATTCTCTGCAAACAAACATCATTTTCCACACAATACGTTTAATCTCTTTGTTACAGCAAGCCGGTGAGATTGACAACCTCACTGTTGAGTTGGGGCAAAGTTTCTTGATTGTGTTGTGCAGGTTCCACCTCCACCAAGCAATTTCTGGCGCCATTGCAAGGGGGAGACCTTCAGACGTGTTCTTCATCTCCTATTGGTTCGATAATCTTGGTTTCACAACTGAGAGAAATTTGCTGCTGCACTACTTCACACCTTCCTCTTGGGGTTTTCCAACTACATACCCGTGAGTGCATCAATAGGCAGCTCACAAGATCTAAACATGATGGCACAATAGGAGAAGACAACCATCTAGCTAATGCTATGGACCCGTAGTCCAAGGATGAACTACTCACACATCAGTCCGGAGGCGGGCATGGTGATGTAGAGCCCTCCGGTGATGATTCCCCTCTCCGGCAGGGTGCCGGGAAGAGCTTCTGAACCCTCCCGAACTAGGGTTGACGACGGCGGCGGCTCCGTAAGGTTTTGTGGAAAAGTGTTCGAGTATTAGGTCTTGTATTGTCGGGGGGTATTTGTAGGCGAAAGGGCAAAGGCGGCGGAGGCTCGAGGCCCCGTGATGAGGTGCTGGCGCGGCTGGGGGTGGGGCCGCGCCCCCACATCATCTGGGCGCCTCGATGGCCGACTCCGCCTCGTCTTCGATGTTCTGGATTGTTCCGAGGAAAATAGGGACTCCGGCTTTCGTTTCGTCCAATTCCGAGAATATTTCCTTAAGGGTTTTTCTGAAACCAAAAACAGCAGAAAACAGGGAACTGGCACTGTGGCATCTTGTTAATAGGTTAGTCCCAGAAAATGCATAAAACCATATAAAATGTATATAAAACATGTAGCAATTGGTATAATATAAGCATGGAACATAAGAAATTATAGATACGTTTGAGACGTATCAGTACATAATATGCATCTACTTTCATAACTGAAACAAAACTATTGCAATCTCCAACATATATCAACTCATAAAAAGATCCACCACAAAGGTATTACATAGATGACCGTAATCATGTTCGGCAGCTCATACGATGCTAATTAGTAAAGCACAAAAGAGAGGAGAGATACATAAGTTACTTCCACAAACCTATAGTCCAGGGGTGGACTACTCCTTCTTCATCATGGAGATGGTGGAGAAGTCGTTGGAGAAGATGGAGACCACGCCGGCAACGCCCCGCCGGAGTTTTCTCCCTCCAATCTGCAGCTCCAGGTCTCTATTTCGTGGTTTTGTGTTTCTGCGGCGCTCTCTTCCGAAAGGCATCGGGAGACTATTTTTATGGTCGTTTTTAGGTCAAGGGCTAAGCACGGAGACGAAGATCGACGGCATCGGAGCCAAGAGGGGGAAGATGAGGTGCCCCACGCGGCCAAGGAATCTGGCCGCGTGGGCCCCCCTCTTTTCCTCCTCGGACTTCCTTTTTTGTTGATCCTTGGCTCGTACGTTTCCTTCCTTCCAAAAAATGATCCCCGTGAAATCTTAGGTCATTTGGACGCCGTTTGGGTCCCTGAAAGGTAAAACATTGAAAATTAGGGTTTTTGACTGTGCAAGGTTAATTCCAGAAAAATGGGGAAACTGTGAAATATTCCCAAAATCAATATAAAACAATGATATAACTCTTATATGATGCAAGTATGATTGAAATATAAGTAATACAATGCAAAGTTCATGTATGCATTTTACATGCATCAATCCCCAGAGAGACTTGTGGCACAAGTGGTCTATCCAAGTGAGTCTTGTGGTAACATTGGTTTATCACCAATGAACCATGTGGTACCATTGGTCTATCCCCAATGAACCTTGTCAACGCTGGTCTGTCCCAAACGATCTATATGGCAACACTGGTCTATGCAAGTGATCCATGTCAATGTTGGTCAGTCCCCAACGAGAGTCTTCCCTTGTTCACCCGTCAAATAAAATGATGAGATCTTGGAGTGCTTCAGTCCAGTTGCTCGAAGTTTCTTCATATGATCATAACTCACATTCTACTACCTCAATATCATAACAGGATATTCAAGTCACGTCTACAAGCAAAAACATATTGATGTGGTGTTCAATGGGTTCTAAACTTCTAATGGGCTGACCGTTGTAACAAAATATCACACATTAATTTGGTCTAAAGGATTTCTCACATTTTAAAACCAAAGATTGCCATTTTAAATTTTCTAAAAAGTTTTAAACCAAAATTAAATGTTCAAGTTATAAAATAAATTAATAAATATGGGTATGGGTATCTCTGGTCAGAGGTAAAGATTTGTGATATTTTTTAGAAAGAAACATATTAAAAATAATTTATAGGATCAAAACTATATCAAAAATATTCAAATTGAGCCTCAGTTTTTTAATTTATTTTAAAAATGTTCAAAACTTATTTATAACAGTGGATCATCATTCTACATATCTTTAGGTTTCAAAAATATTTTAGTTGCAATTTTAGTGGAGCGCCACGACGAAGATGAAGGAGTGGTCGACGTCATCCTACGTGTCTCAGAATGATGCAGGGACGTGGCCAGAGCGGTGCGGGCGCCGGCGAGGTCGGGTCGAGCTCGTTCTGGATGATACTGTTGCGAGAAAATACGAAATAGGAGTTAGGAGGATGCGAGAGGAGAAGGGGAAACCGGGTGGACCACAAAGGAGCAACGCTAGGTAGGTACCGTCACCGGAATTCGAAGAAACACACAGCGGCGAACGTGCAGACTCCGACGAAGAAATTCACCAGCCTAGGGCATGATTTTTCAGGAACGAGAAGGGAAAGAGAGAGGGGCATCGGGGCTTCGAATAGGACTGGAGAGGCGAGGTTAATTGGCCTTAATCGCTCGCAATAAATTGAGGATTGAAATCGTCCCACCGTCATGTATTTTTCCTTCTTCTTTTCTATTTTTCTGTTTTCTTTTATAACTTTGTTTTAAGTGTCCAAATTAAGTTAAAAATAATTCTAATATAATTTTTCTGGAATAGTTCCGAGAAGATTAAAATAGCTTAGAGAGAACCGAAAAAGTTATAGAGTATTTGGAGAGTTCCGGAGTACTTTAAAAGCACCTAAAATATCTAAAAAGGTTCCAATAAGTTCTAGATTTTTCTGAAATATTTTGGAAGGTCTCATCGGCTACCCACTTAGTTTAGACAAGTGGAGACAACCACATGGTCCAAGGCGGGGGCCAAGTGGAAGGAGCTCGCTTTACTCGGGGGCTACTCCAAGGGGGGCGACTAGGATTTTGGAAGGGGTGCCTCCCCTCTACCTTTCGTGTCGGTCGCCCCTAGAGGTGAGGAAACCCTCCCCTAAGGCACCTCCCCGTGCCCTTATACGGAAAGGAGGAGTTCCCTTTATAACCTATTTTTTAACTAATTAATCTAAAAGTACAAAAAAGATAAACTCAGTTGTCAGTTTATCTTATTACTTTTCCTCCACCGCCTTTATAATTTATAACTACCTTGTTATTATATGGGACGACAAGGTAGCTATGAAGCTGTTACAGGTTGCTATAGAGGGTAGGTAACTACGTTACCCTTCTTGAGTTTGATATTCAACTCTAAGTTATCTTTGTCGGAAGAAGTCTTCCGGTACTTCAAATCGCTATGTTTGGGTTCAAGTAGTCGACGGCTGCGCCGTTGCTGCTACTGTCAACTATTAAAAGGGTTTTTCGATCTCATTAGGAGAATTTTTGGCAAGACCATTTTTCTTTAACAAGCTATTTCACCATTCATTCTAGTCAAATTAAGATGCATGATGTAAGACTTAACCACAATAATAGGTTTTATTAAGAGATTTTTGTGCTTAAGTATTGAGAAAAGTATACATTAATAGGGGATTTAGCACATGTGTATATTTTTAGTATGGGGCCCCATCTCTCGTTCGGTGTGTAGCAAGATTTTCTTTGTACAGTATAAGTTTTGAAGGTAGATGCACCTTCCAAAAAAAAACATGCTTTTGTGAGATACAGAAAACATCAAAGTTGAAGTTAATCGGTTGTGGATTAAAAGGAACAACTACATCCACCCTGTTTCCTTCTAAAAACAATGTTCCCGTCAACCCTTTACCAAATCAGAAAGATAACCTCTGCTTCCCTCGTGTTCTTTTTCTATCCATCTCGCCCTTGAGATCAGAGGATATATAGCTCGCGCGAGCCGTGTTCCTCACTGCCACCTCGTGCACCAGCACAACTCCAAGAAACCAAATTTAGCTCCGCCTTCCCTGTCCGGGTCTCGTCGCCACGCGCTGCACGACACGATAGCTGCTGAGGATGGCGGCGGAGGCGGCGGCGCCGCTGCTGGCGCGGGAGGACGGATCCAGGCGCCGCGGCGGGGCCACGTGGGCGCAGACGCTGGGCAACGTGGTGGTGTCCATCGTCGGCACGGGTGTGCTCGGCCTGCCCTACGCCTTCCGCACCGCCGGCTGGCTCGCGGGATCCCTCGGCGTCGCCGCCGCCGGGTGCGCCACGCTCTACTGCATGCTCCTCCTCGTCGGTACCTATATACCCTTGTCTTATGTGTATTGCTGCTTTGTCCACTGATTATCTGTTCTTTGTCAACATTTTTTTTTTGAGCTGTTACATACTACTCCCTTTGTTCACAAAAAGATGTCATAATTTTTCTTCTTCTAAATTTGCATATATCTAGACATGCTTTAGTGTGTAGATACATCCAAATTAGATAAAGTTGAGATATCTTTGATGGACAGAGGGAGTAGTATATACAAATCGGGATGAGCTGTTCATGAAAAAATGGGCGATATTCGTGCTCAAACTTCAAGTGTTGTGATCATCTAAAGATCTCAATAATTATTTTCGATGAAGAAGTCCAATTTCCTTGTTGGAGCATTTTGCCCGTAGCTGGTTTCTGATAGGACAAAAGGTGCATTGCATGTTGAGCATGTTCAGTCTATACAGACTGAGATGAGCTGTTCATGAATGGGTGACATTTGTGCTTAAAATTCGAAGTTTTCTGGTCAATTTAAATATTAAAATATGTATTAATAATCGGCCATATATTGTACCAACCAGCTTTTGGAGTATTTACTGCTTTGACTAAGCCTAAGAACTTTATTGGCTTACTTTCACATTAGTTGAAATTACTCTTTGTGAAAGAAAAGAAATATATTGTTTGGTCTTGAACGCATTACTACTTTTCAGTTGTCTAATTTGCTTGGTATATGTAATATGTTCAATCTGAAGGTGGACTGTAGAGATAAACTGGAAGAGGAAGAAGCAGAAGATCCATGTGGTATTCACTACACATACGGGGATCTGGGTGACAGGTGCTTTGGGACAATCGGTCGATGGTTGACAGAAATCCTCATCTTCCTTTCGCAAGCCGGCGGTTCTGTTGCTTACCTGATATTCATTGCTCAGAATCTCAGTTCCATGCTTCCCCAGTTTATGTCGCCAGACGGGTTCATCTTTGCCATCCTCTTGCCTGCACAAATCGCGTTGTCCTTTGTCCGCTCGCTGTCCTCTCTTTCACCATTCAGCATATTTGCGGATGTATGCAATGTCCTAGCTATGGCCATTGTTATCAAAGAGGACATACGGCTTTTCGATCATCCGTTTGCAGATAGAAGTGCTTTTAATGGACTTTGGGTGATACCTTTCTCTTTTGGGGTTGCACTTTTCTGCTTCGAAGGATTCAGCATGACTCTGGCACTGGAAGCATCGATGGCGGAACGGAGAAAGTTCCGCTGGGTGCTTTCTCAAGCAATTGTCTGCATCATGTTTGTGTATGCTTGTTTTGGAGTGTGTGGATACTTGGCTTATGGTGAAGCCACCAAGGATATCATAACACTTAATCTTCCCAATAGCTGGTCTTCTTCTGCAGTTAAGGTTAGTGCAATTTTCATAACTTATCTGTTGCGATCATTTGTTCAGACTCCTGCATATGACTTCACACATGGGGTGTTCGATTTATATCCAAGCTAACACTTTGAAGAATCTGCTAATTGACAGGTTGGACTCTGCGTTGCACTAGCATTTACATTCCCGGTGATGATGCATCCGATCCATGAGATCGTTGAGGCGAGAATCAGATCAAGCCGGTGCTTACAGAAGCTTTCCCACAAAGTCGGCGGCACCAACTGGTTAGCCTTGCACTCAAGCCGTGTCGTTGTGGTGATCATCGTTGCCGTGGTGGCCTCCTCCGTGCCTGCATTTGGGTCCTTCATCTCCTTCGTGGGGAGCACGGTCTGCGCTCTGCTCGCTTTCGTGCTGCCTACCGCCTTCCACCTAAGCATCGTGGGGTCATCGATGAGCTTGTGGCGACGCCTGCTGGACTACGGTTTCCTTCTCTTTGGCCTGGTTTTCGCTGGGTATGGAATGTTTGCTGCTCTCTAGCTTGTCAGACTGAATGAGATCAAAATGGAAGGGACTATGGTGGTGTGTATTTGTGAAGTGCAGGTTATAAACCACATGAGTAAACAATCTAGCACGTGGTGGTGCGTGTTTGTCAAGTGCAAATTCTAAACCACATGAGTAAACAATCTAGCACATGGTGGTGCCTATTTGTCAAGTGCAAATTGTAAACCACATGAGTAAACAATCTAGCACACGGGACAGAAAAGAAAGCAACCATCATCTAAAGAAAGAAAAAAAGAGAACAGAGATTCCAACATCGTTCAGGAATATGTATATCAGGGCTCGAACTGAAGGAAATCGTAGCTGGGACGCACACTGTTCTGAATCCATGGTGTTTGTCAAGGACTGCTTATTTGAAAATATACTCGCCAAGCATGCAGAGCAGATTTTGTGCTCCCGAGCACTAGTGATCCTGGTGGTTTAAACGAATCGAAAAAATATTTTAAAGTTAAAAAAAATTCGTAAAAAAACCCATATCTAGCCAATGACGTATGCTACAAATGTGCAAAATATCAACATCAAATACTTTGTATTTGTGCTACAAGAAAATGATAAGAAGTGTAAATCTGAATATGTATATTTTCATATCTCCAAATTTATCAGATTTTGTCATTTTCGTGTAGTGCAGAATACAAAGTATCTAAAGTTTATATTTTACATATTTGTGAGGTACATCATTAGTTGCATCCGGATGTTTTTTCAGAATTTTTTGAAACTTGTAAATTTTTCGATTTTTTAAAAACACCAGGATCACCGGTGCTCGGGAGTATAAAACACTTTTCGCCAAGCATGTGCGAAATGCAAATTGAAATATTCTTGAATTAAGGTTTTATCGTGTCAGGTCTGCCGCTCAGTTGAAAGCTATGAAACAAGTCTGCGGTAGTTCAAAACTGGAATTGGCACAATATCACGAAGTGGCCGCCTTCGCTCAATTTGGGTCAGACCTTGATGCTGCGACTCAGGCATTACTCAATAGAGGTGCAAGGCTTACCTTGATTCAGCAGATCAACGCATCCCACTATCCGAAAGAAAAGAAGGAACGCAACCTTTCTCTTCTCCAGAACTGGACGGGGAAAGTAGTATCCTGCACTAACCAATTAGAAGCAAGAGCTATGGGCATACTTAACTAGAACTCCCTCTTACTTTTTTTTGAAATCTTAAACCATATATATTAGGTCAGCAAGCCGCCTCATTAAAACCCTGCCAGTCCCTTTCGGTACCCTGGTTAGGGAAAGAGTGCGTCAGAAACTTACCGCCTTTAAGCATTAATCACCGTTACATCATCCGCTAGGGTACACAAAAGAAAATCAGGGGGCTCCTCATGCCAAACAACTGTCAGAGGACCCTCAGCACTACTAGCTAATAAATGTGCAGCCCTATTGGCCTCTCTAGGAGCAAAAACAACCGTAGTAAAGTTGCGACAGAGCAGCGTGCACTCCTCAAAAATAGCAGCACATGCACCAAGAGAGTTACCACCGTCCTTCATCACTTCGATAACCTCCATGTAGTCGGAATTTACCTCAATTCTATTACACCCAATCTGACCTGCAAGGATTAGTCCATCTCGAAGAGCATGAGCCTCCGCCGTAGTAGGATCCGAGACGAAAGGAATTCGTCTACAACTCGCGGAGAGAAAGGAGCCCCTCGCATCCCGGATGATAGCACCCGAAGAACCTGTACCTGCATCATCATCAAAACCTGCATCGACATTAAGTTTCACGAAATCCTCCTTGGGTTTAACCCAGCCATGCCTCTCAATTCCAATCTTTTTCTTTCTAGCCCGGGTGTAGTTGAGAACCAGTGCCGATATTGCATGTGCCGATCTTGCTGAAGACTGAACCGGCCCCATGAGTTGCTTTCCGACGCTCCCACCAGATGTACCAAACAGCTACGGCCACCAAATCGTTGCGATCAACATGCGGTAAGAGGGGAGCTTTAGCCTGTTTATCACGGAGCAAAACCTCAAGCGTCGACCTTCCCTCAACCTCAACGTTACAAACGCTCGAGATTATATCTTCCATACCAAGGATCCTCCAAATCTCGCTGACTCTTGGACATCCAAAGAAAGCATGCCGGATGCTCTCACAGTCGACGTTACATAGTGAACATTGTGAGTTCGGCTGCATGTGTCTGTTCGCCAACACTCCATTACACGGGATCGCCCCTAGCAGTGCTCTCCGGCAATGGATTTTTATTTTCACCGGAACATTTAGAGACCACAGAGTCTTCCAGATCGGAAGTGTAGAAGAGGTACCATCGCCACTTGTCCATCGTGATTTCTTACCATGCTGATGTTCCCACTCCATATGATAACAAGACCGAACTGAGAATATACCGTTTTTGGTATTGTGCCACCCCACAAAGTCCTCCATCATGTTCCGAGCTAGCGGAATATTGAGAATCCGTTGAGCATCAATTGCCCAAAAATTATCACGTATCAGTGATTCATCCCATGTTTCCGAGACCTCATCCATCAAATCCGAAACTCTAGACAATAGAATGTTACCCCTACGGGTCATGATTTTCCTATTTGGGCTATTAGGTACCCATGGATCACTCCATATATCAATCCGACTACCATCACCTACTCTACTCGCCATATGTGTCCTCTTTTGAACGTTTGAATACCAGCCCAAATGCTTTGCCAAGTGTACGAGCTACCCTTCTTCAATTGGCAGTTGAGAATATCACCTGAGGGAAATATATCACTTGAGAACTCCCTCTTACTTATCTTCACTAACCAGCCCTAACTTTTTCTCTCGAAAAGGTGAAATCCCCATCCTCTGAAAACACTAGTGGGACATTTAAGTCCCCATACCATTTTGGTAAAAGTACAACAAATTACTCATCGCATACCCTCTGAAAAAATTGTGTGTAATGTTCTAAAACTGCACATGTTTAAAACTGATATGCAATCACACATGTTTTTTTTCAAAATAATGTGTGCAATGTAGAAGACAATCACACATGGGTTTTCGAGAAAAATATGATCTAACAATTAAGGCAATAGCCACAAAGGAGATAATATTCATGGGCTATGATGAATGCATGAAAATTGGTGGTTAATGTTGTATTTATTCTAGTCCCTCAGTTTCACAATATAAGATGTTTTAGCATTTTTCCACATGCATATTACAAATTTATATCTAAACATATTTTAGTGTATGTGTACAATTATTTTTTAATATGAACCTAAACAAAATGTACAACACCTCTTCTATTGTGGACGGAGGGACAAAACATAACACCTGGTTAGGCAATAAAAGAAGCAAGTAGGTGGAAAAGTCAGATTATCATAATCCAGCTCAAAGCCTATTTCGAGATAATCCAGCTCAACGCCAAATGCAGACTGGTTTAGGATGTATTCAAACCAAGATGTACTACCTGTATCTTTCTTGGGCTTATGTGCAAATGAACAACTAAGGCACTTTATCATCTTCCCGATGCGACATCCAACGAGGCAGAGGGGAGGAGATTTTCCTTATCCTCCGGATGCCGCTTCTCATGCGCCTCTCCGCACCGGCGGCGGCGCCGTCACCGCCGTACCGGCAAAGCTCCGGCGGTTCTATACGGCGAGCAAACTTCTTCCTTTCCGAGACCTCTGGTGAGTTCTCGTCAAATCGCTCCACCTACATTGCTTGTATTTCTCTCTCGTTTCCGTACGGTAGAACATTAGCGATGGCTACTGGCCGTTTCACCTCCATGTCTCTAAAGCTTTCGGGCGTTAGATTGGAGATGAATTTTATTGATTATATTCGATTTCGGCATGCTAGGCATATCATGATGCGTCTGTACTATGGAGTGTGACCATTTCAACTTGTTACAAATCCTAAGGAGCAAACAGATTGGTTATGAATCTTTTCATTAGCACAAGTAATTACTTTTTTTAATCGGTTTCATCTTGTATCTGCGACACCTAGTTCCTTCTGAAGAGGAAAGAGAAAATGTTTCTTCTTCTACTACTACTTCTACATGTCAAGTAATGTAACGCTACCTTTCTGCCTGAGGTAGTCATGTAGTGATAGCTGACATGTAATGAAATTTATCCTGCAGAGCGACCTGAAGCTAGATGTGCTTCGTCATCAACTGACCTCGTTCGTACTAGCATCGACCTCGATGTAGCTAATGGACATGGTCATTTTCTTATCAAGTCTACATCTGATCTTCAGGTATGATGGTGAGTCCCTTGGTCTATTTTAGAGCACACCAAGAAATAATTGAAACGAACCTTTGATTCAACATAAGGCCGAAATACACCTTGGTTTTTAGTTGCCCCGGTATTTTAAACGGGTTTGTATCATTTCAATTCTCAGCAGAACTCGATTATTCCGCTGCTGCTGACAGTTTTGTTGTTGTTGTTGTTGTCTCATATACAACATTATACAACTTTTTTCTTCGCAGAAAGCTATATCTTCTAGTTTTGGGAAATCATTTGTCGCCAGTGCTGTCATGCTTGCTCTTCCACCCAGTTGTTTCGCAGAACAATGTGAGCCAGGGTACTCTCTTCCTAACATGCCACTTCTGTTTGCAATAGCCATGGTCGGTGCTACAGTTGGAGGTAAAGTCATCATCATCTGAACTAAAAGTATGTAGGCCCTTAGGAAGTGTTTGTGTCTAGCAAACGAGCTCTATTTTCATCCAAACAATGCATGAATTATATTTTTCTTGCATACGTATTTTAGTTTTCTAATACTTCATTCACAGTTTAGGGGTTATGAATATCTGAAGAAAGACATCCCAAACTTGAATTGCTAACACTTTCAGCAGAAAAACATTGGGGAGGCGTATAAATTTAGTCTGCAGTATTATAAAAGTGATCTTTGCTAATCAATCATTCACGTCTGTGTTTTTACTCTTTATTTCTTTTGGCAATGAAATTTGTCTTAAATCACGAATCTTGTCTAGGTTCTTTTCAAGTCTATGAGTTTAAGTAGACTCCTTTCTGTATTGAGGTGTAATGTCCTATGCATATAGGTTTTGTTAATACTCCCTCTGGTCTGGAATTACTGTCGCAACCTGTATAGACATTTTGTACTATGCTAGCACACTTTCCACGACTGTTTTATTGGACCAGAGATAGTAGCATTTATGTGCGTGCTAAGATGTAGTACAGTCGAGGACCTTTCCCAGAAGAGCCGTGATGTATGTGCGACAATGTAATATGTAGTCTTGCCTTTGACCTTAGCGCCCTCCGTGCATAGATTCTGTATTGCTATATTTTTTATTGTCTTAATGAATCAGCAGAGTGCCCGCCTTTCCTTTAAAAGATATTATTTGTACACATCCAGTAAAATAACCCATCTTGTTTCCACATATTCAATAAGATTTATTTAATATGTATGAAAATAAGTTGTATGTAGCCTTGAAGACCTGAATTTCGCCCGACTATTCAAACAGTTATCTTTTGCCTATGTGGCAGTTTCTTTTCTGATGGTAATTTCCCCCTACTGCTGCTGTTGTTTGCATAAAGAATCAGATAGCTGGTAGTTCATACTACTTATTTCCCCTTGGTTAGTCTGCAATTTTCGTAATAGGTATGACTTTCCTGGTAACTATCCTAGATTTTCTACTTTATATTGAACAATTCAGAAATCCTGTAGGGCTCCTTGCGAGACAAAGGAAAGGAGAGCTTAAAAAGCTGAATGATCAGCTACGTCAGATAAATGCTTCACTAAGAAGACAAGCCAAGATCGAATCTTATGCTCCTGCTTTGAGCTATGCACCAGCTGCTAGTAAGGTACCAGAATCAGAAGTTATTGTTGATCCTCACAAAGAGCGCCTAATTACATATCTGAGGACTGGGAAGAACTACCTGAGAAACCAAGCCCCCGACAAGGCATTTCCTGAGTTTAAGGCAGCTCTGGATCTTGCACAATCTTTGGGTGATCATGTTGAAGAGAAGAAGGCGGCACGAGGATTAGGTATGTTCTTTTTTTTATGTGAATTTCATTTATCGTTTACTAGCGCACACACTCGAAAACTGAATGAACTGTGATGTGTCGTTGTTGTCTAGAGAGACCAGCAGAATTGTTTCTTCCGTAAATTTTGTAAAAATCCTGAACATGGAAATGATACTTCAATTATGATATTTGCAAAAGAAATTTTGTTATCATTGTTAGTACTTAGTAGTAACCTGAATCATATAAACACAGCCCTGAGGTGTCATTACTCAGTGTGTTACCGACAGTGCTGATTGGAAACATTATGGTGTCCATCTTATTTTGAGTTATTTTTGCCACTCCCAAATAACACAGTTACTTGGCATTCACCAGGAGCATCATTACAAAGACAAGGAAATTACAAGGAAGCAATAAAGTATCACTCCATGGTACTCAGCATCTCCAAGATGACCGGAGAGGATTCAGGTGTCACTGAGGCGTATGGGGCAATTGCCGATTGCTACACTGAACTTGGTGAGCTTGAGAAGGCAGGCAAGTTCTACGATGAGTACATTGCAAGATTGGAGAATGACTAAAACCAAGAGTGAGTGTCTATGTTACCTGCGAGAGTGCAAGCACGGCTAATGTTTTCGTTCTTCAGTAGTCATGTGATGTATTGTAGATGTGCAGTTCCTGGTCTTAAATTCAGGATTACTATTGTAACTTTGAACTTCTTTTTGATGAATAATGTGAGATCTTTTTGGGCCAGATCAGTACCATGCAGTGTAGTTCCTTTTGTAGTATTGGTTTAATGTAAGTACAGACCCTGTCAAAATCCAACTTCTCCACTTGATTTTTTTCGAATCATCTCAACCTTCACAAAATATGGGAACTCTAGTACAGTGACCATACTGTTTTGCCTTAGAAGTTTGGATCGAATTAAATATCCCTAGAATAGACCTTATGGTTGCAAGTTTTGCAACCCCAGAAATCAACCTTTTGAAATATCAAAGCTTATTTTAAATAGTAAAGCATGGTATTTATTCTAATTCTATTCTGTTTTTGCTTATTAGGGCAAGCACAATTGAGTGATGTCAGCTTTTCAGTGGAACTACATATACGATATGGCTCATTTTGAAGGAGAAAAAACCAGATGTTTGCTTTATCTTAAGTAAGAGCCTAAGAGGTGATCTAGTTAAACTAATGAGAGCATATGGATTTGAAATTTCACAAACAACTTCTCTATTTTTTATCTCTTAAATCATACACATCATATGGATTTGAACTTTCACAGTTAACAGAACATTTGAGCGTGAAAAATAATTCAGGGTTTTCAGACATTATATCTATATTTAATGAAACTATTTTGAGTTTTAAATATTTGAAATTTTTAAATTGCACATAATAATTTTGAACTATTTCTCCACAATCTAGTTGTGATACCTGCAAAGTTTCTAATCTATATGCTGTATTGTTTGAGATATACAAAAATAAAATAAAAACTCAAAACAGTGTGGGGGTGTGGATGTCATGGGGTTCGGTCAAAAAAATTCTTTAACTTAAGATAAGATGATTTTCCCATAGTACCCCATGCCATCTTTTTATGACAACTTTCCTTAGTTGATTTTCATTATCACATATTCTCCCTCCAAATTCAAAGGCTCAACTTATCTGTACATATTTGACATTTGACCGCAAATTATACACATAATATTCTATAAATGGTTTACACAATCACAATCATACAAACTTCATTTGAACTCGAACGCGACATATATTATTGGACTAGTAGTAGTAGTTGGTGAAGATGCGGATCTTCTTACAAGTGTGTATCTTCTATAAGTCAAAGCCCCGTGGGGCAAACCGGCCTCTTCTCTTGGTAAGTGTTCTCTGCAAAGTCATGACTGCAAGAGATTTTAATATCTTCGTGAGTTTAGTCTTATAATCCACTTTCTAAATCAAATTTCAACAATAAAAGTGTCGTCGACAACCTCAGGTTTTTTTCCTTGCAATTCGAATATAAGGGTTGTTTGACTCTTCTATCAGATCGATGCATTCCCTGAAATGTTTATCGTTTGCTGGATTCCAAATGGCCAATCATCCATTGTAAACATGTATCATTGGCATTGCCATCATCATGGTTTTCATAAGGGTCATCCACATCAGGTTGTCGACACCAGTTTGTCTGGATTCATTGCAGGTTCTTCAATGTGTTTGGTTCAATATGTTTACATGTTCTTAAAGTTGTTCCGAATCAAGTGTTCTTGGATTTCTTGTAAATTCTTAAACATTACATCGTCCTCACATCTCAAACATGGACATTACAGTAGCTCCCCTTTCTTCTTCTTGTTTGCCTTCTGTGACTTTCCAGAAACAACGAATGACATTCTTGTATGCTTCAATTGCACGCCATACAATATCGATCTATCTATTTATATACAAAGAATTAGCAGCAACATAATGATTAATTCGAAATAAAAATATACTTTAGCATGCTAACTATGGCTCATCAATTTGGTCAATGGGATAGACAGAGATATATCCTAAATTACAATGAGGAGTATCATATACTAATATCATGCATATGATACTACATGTTACTACCTTCACAATGCATGATAACATATATATGTAGTATCATATACTGTATGATTGCATTTATTAGCTTGTAGACTCATCTTGCATTAGAATGTGTTATGTTACGGTATCTACCTATGATACCACTATCACTTCTCTCTTCATTAATTGCAATGCCACGTCATCTTTTTTCAACATGGCATCTATGATACCACTTATGATACCCCCATTGTGGCTAGTCTAAACCCCTCTTGAAACTGTGTAGTTTGGGTAATTTCCATGCCAAGTACGGACATCATGTGAAATTTTTGCAACACTTTCGTATGTTCTTTGATACATCGACAACATGCCAAGAGAGGTGAATATGCGAAGAACAATAGTGGGGCGCTTCCTTAATCTAGACTCGGAGTCGAAACAATCCAAACTACAAGTTGATGTGTCATCCAAATAAAATAGATAACCCATACTCGACATGGAAACTACTCAAAACTACACGTCATTGCACTGCCTAAAGAAGTAGACAATAAAAAAATCATATATATATGCAATTGTTGTATATTTATGAGCAACCATTTCTGAACAAGTCGAGAAAGCATATGTTTACGTGCTGTACTCTCTACTCTATATGCTTGTGTCAATGTTTAACGATATTCATAAAATGAAACAAATAAGTAAAAGATTTCCGGGTCACATGGTTTAGCTTTCTACCAGGGCCGTCTCCAGAAATTTGGGGGCCTTGAGCGTAGCACAAATTGATACCCTAAGGGCATCTCCAGTCGTCTCCCAGCGCCCCCCAAGACGCTAAATAGCGCCGTTTTGGCCGAATTGCGCCGTTTTTCGACTAGTCGGCCCCCCAGAAGCTCAAATAGCGCCGTTTCGGCGGAAATTAGCGCCGGCGCACCCAGGCGAAACCCAGCCCACTGGGTTCGGCCTGGGGGGGCGGCGGAAGGAAAAGCACGCGTGGGCCAGCGCTGTCGGCGAGACAACGCTTTTTCCCCCACCCTGCTCACCTTTTCCCTCTGCACGTCTCGCCGTCGCCACGCCGTCGCCGCCACCACCCCTCCTTGCGCCACCGCACACAAGCAGCTACGAAACCCGCCGTCTAGCCCCGCCACGCCGCCGGCGCCTCCCACTCCCCTCCGCCGCGATCTAGACTCCGGGGAGATTCTCCGGGCGAAACGCGTCCACCCCGCCCGCAAGGTGTTCGGCATTTCGCCCGAGCCATGGACTCCGACGCCGAGGAGATGCTCGCCGAGCTCTTCGACGAGGAAGATCAGGCCGCCATCGACGACGCAGAACACCTGCTGATCTTGGCCTCCCTCGCCCACGACGCGGGGCCGCGGCACGCGCGGTCGCCGCAAGTGCAAGCCGAGGCAGCGGTACGAGGGGTACTGCATCCTCTACATTCGAAATTGTCACATTACATAGCACCTAAAAATTTCAACTGCAGATAAATAACTATGGATCGACTTGGTGGTTTATATAATAAGCACAAAAAGTTACCTTGATCAGTAAGTCCGCCCCGATCATGTTGCAGAGATTGTATGTCTTTTGCAATCTCAAAATTTCCAATCCCTAATCGCTGCTGGAATGTGACAAATCAGAATCACCTCATCAAATTATCCAATTCCTAAAGTAATCGCTGCGGCAGTGCGGTCTAATTACCTCGCCCGCCGCAGAGGCCACTTTCCTCTTTCTCCTCCTTCGGTGGGCAGGACCTCATTGCCTCATATACTCGGCGTCGAGGCCTTGGTGGTCGTCAGATATGATTAGATCTTCGTCTCTCGATCAATTGACCGATTACTGCTACACGAACATGTAAAACGGTGGATCGATGGATACGCGCTTCAAATTCCAGTGGCCCACCAGCGAATTGGCTTTAAAGGCATGTACGTACAATGGGGTGACGTCAGCCTTTTCTTAGCGTTGACACGTAGGATAATTGTCTAGGTGAAGGAGAGAGAATGAACAATGAAGAAAGGGAAAGCTGACTTCACTTAGCTAAGAGATGATCTCTTACGAAATAAGAGAACGCTAATTTCACATTGTACCATTTGTTTTCCCTTAGAAATTTAATTTCTTACTAAAATATAATTGATTCTCACTAATTGCTAGAGATGACAATAAGAGATAATGCATTGTACAACTTATAATTTTGTCTTCTATAAATGACGTGGATGGCTAAGAGAAGGCAAGCCTTCCCTACAATTGTACATGCCCTAAGCACCACCAGCGAGCTCAAATATGGATAATTCTTAACGTGGGTCCAGTCACGTTTCATCCATTTTTTGACGTGCCTTATCGTCCACAAGCCTTTTTTTTGGGACCCGCGTGGTGGGAGCTGGACCAAAAGTCCAAAATGCCAGCGACCGCTAGGGTTTCTCCTCTCGCTCTTTTCTGCCTGCCCTCTCCTCCCCCAACCCCAGAGCCCCGTCCCTTACCTAACCCTAGCCGCCAGCCGCCGGGAGTGATCTCCACCGGTAAAGGAGCTGGTTCCCTCTCCCTCCACTTGCCGCTCCGGCGGCAGGAGGGAGGGGGACCTTGTTTCTCCATCTAGTAGGTAGGGTTTGGGTCTTTCTGCTGTGGTGCGCCGTTGGGGTGGTGGGAGCGGCGCCCGGGCAAATAAATATGTCTCAACTCTACTCCCATACCGGCGGCGACCTTCACGGCGGCGTCTCGGAGTTGATGGCAAAGTTTGCTCGTCGGTCCTTTAGATCGACAGCTTGGTCTTCTCGTCGGTCTTCAGATCTGGCGAGATCTGTTTCTCGGCGTGCCGCTAGCGCATGTCGTTTTCTACGGCGGCGATGGCAGCCGGGGCGAGGTGGTTCTTCTGGAGCACGGATGTTGGTCCGGAGGTGGTGGATCTGTCATTCTTCTCCGACTTCGTCGACGGGAGGCGACGGATCTTGGTTCATGACAGCACGGGGACGTCCCCCGGTCGACGTGCCACAGCGACATGTGCCTCGCTGCATGCAGCAGGCCTGTTCATCGACTCACAAAGCCTCGTTGGCGATGGTGTTTTCTTGGATCTTGCAATGGTGGAGGCTCGGCGTCTCGTTCATCGTTCGTCTCGACGGCGTTGGATCACGACGGTGGCCGCTTGCTACGGTGGCTGCAGGAAATCGTACGGATCGTTTTGTATTTCTCGATCTGTTAGGTTTTTATCTGCAATTTCAGGATAATCAGTTTATCCCGGTCTGTCTTTTAGTTTCCATACGTGTTGCTTCTTGTAACTTGATTTTCGATTATTGATATATATATGGTTGCCTTAAAAAAAAAAAGTCCAAAATGCCTCTACAAAGATTAGACAGAAGTAAAACAAGCTATATTGTATGTACATGTAAAAAAATTAATGTGAAAACGGTATGATAATACAAATGAATAAATGGGATGGGGTACAATGGAAAAGTAAGCACCTCTCCTAACTTAGTTAGTATAGACTAGGCTTTTCCTAACTTAGCATGATAGCTCGAAATAGTCCCACTCCATACGGTAAGCCTGCCTCATCTCCAACTTCAATGCGCAAGACCTCGTTCAAGTCACAGTCCCCACAACAAGGAAGCTAAGAATCCATGCATGTTTAAGTGTCTCAGTCATCTTTCGAACTAAGTCTTGTAACAAAATGAATTTTGAATATGAGAAGCAAGTTCTCGTATCGGATCCGGAAATGTTTTGATGTTGGGTTGCTACCAGTATCGGCCCTTCTATCTTGAGAAGCACCATCAGAAAAAGGTTAAATTGCACGAAATGAATTTCTATATCCCAGGATCTCTTCCATCAAGTTGGGTCACGATTTATTGGCGGTTACTAAAATTATCCATGAAGGGGAGAATTTTGAGGAGGCAACCCTAGTAGGAGAGGACTGGGTTTGATCAACCTATGGTGTACCGGTTGTTATGTCAATAGCCGGGCAGCTAAGTTTGTATGGAAGAATTTTATTTTACAAAACACGGTACAACGTAACAACGTAACGTAAGCGCTCATATACACACGCATACACTCACCTCCATGAACATATGCATGCACATCCTACCCTTATGAGCACCTTTGAAAGACTGGCATATCAGATCTTGAGATTGACGAAGTTATTATGGGCGCCTCGCAGTCGACGAAAACGTCATCCGCACTAAAAAAAAAATATTTTACCTAATGAGAAACATCACAGGTTTCTTAAAAAAGGCTTCCCTTCGCAAAGGTCTCTCCGCGCGCTCTCCTCAGCTGACAAGTGTCGAATTTTTGCTCGCTCTCGCTCCCACCTTCTCTCCGCGTGTGACAAGTGGCGGCTGCCTGGTGTTGCGCAGAGGGCTGTTTGTGCATTTATTTTGAGATTCGTTTTTTCTAAATGAAATATCTTGAGAACCGTTTATCCAAATTATGAACCGTTTTCACTTTTAAACTCCTCGTGTCGAGATTTTCAAAAGTAGATCCCATGTTGATAGGTTTCGACAAACTTTTTTTTTTACTTCGGATTGTGTATAGTTCGTACAACGTGTTTGTAGTTGTACGTACAACTGACCTGTTGTACGTAAAAACTGATCTGTATAACCTGATCTGTGTAGTTATTCGTTCAACCTGGTCTGTACAACCTGATCTGTACAACCTGATCTGTGTAGTTGTACATTCAACCTGATCTGTAGTTGTACGACCTGATCTGTTTACTTGTACGTACAACACGGTCTGTGTGTTTACACGGTCTGTGTGTTTGTACAACCTAAATTTGTGTTTGTACATGGTGTTGTGTGTTGTTTGTACAATTCTGATTTGAATCTGGATCTGGGCATGCGCGGGGCCGCTCACTCGGTTTGCGTGTCCACGTGGCGGTAGCAGCTCGCGTGCGGGGCCTCGAAAGAGACCTTCGTGAAGGGAGACCTCTCCCTAGTGATACCCGAAACATCACCTAAGGTTTGAACTCTGGTGGGCTGAATTACAACCACCCAGCCAGCCATCTTACCACGGGTAAGTTTTTTGTATGAAAGAAGGGTACTGTTGTGCCGTGAGAAATCCTTCTCTATACAAGTCCTTTTTTAAACTGTCGTAGGAGGTTTTTAATAGAACTTTGAGATCGAGGTACGCGTAACTTCAACTCTTTTTTTTTACTGCACGTTCACACTTTGAAAGCTGGACGAAATCTATCTGCCGCAATTCATCGGATACAACTTACCTACGTTCAACCTTGTGATAATTGACACGATGGAGAGGACGATGCATGTGGTCTCAGCCTCTCAGGGAGACGACGACGAAACTGGTTTTTGGCGCAGCCCGCGCCTCCTTTCGTCACTGTCGCCGAGCACCCCGAGGCCGAAGCAGACAACGTCGATGTCCACCGGCTGACGTCTGACGAGGCAGGGGGCACGTACGTCTCCTGCGACCCCTACATGCGCAGCCGCATGTCCAGCCACGACGAGCCCAGCTACGTCCCGGGAGGCCTAGTACTAACAAATTCCGTCTACTTATGTGCAAACCTATTGTTTGTTAATACATCAAATATTACTGTATTAGGCAGGCGCAGAGCAAACGTTCTTTATCGTGTTTTTCATGCACATTCTCAATTTAGTAAGAAGAAATTCCGTCTACTTATGTGTTTGTCACATCAGCTTCGTAAGAAATTCAGCTGAGCAGATTTTTCTTTCCTTTCATGCACATTCTCAATTTAGTTGCAACAGCTAGCATATGGTGCAAACGAACAAATACCTGCAATTAATAAGCACTCTGTTATGTCTTATGAGTTATGTGTATGTTACCGAGCTGCAAAGTCTCGAACGATTAGAGCATCTCCGATCATTCGGTCCCCCGGACATGATTCGGCGTTAAGATGGGCTGTCTGAAAGGGGCGGTTGTCTAGCTGGTTATAGAACGTCGTGTAGTTGTCGTCGTTGTCATAGTCGTCGCAATCACTCGGCGGCGCGTCCGGGGCACGGGAGAGCCGGTTCCACCGTCGTCGCCATCCTTCTCGTTGGAGTCGAGGATAATGACGCTGTTGTTAAAAGAGGTTAGCGCTGATGTATAGATATGATCCTAACCTCTACACCTAACCCCAACCGATAGATAGATAGATAGCCACAATTCTGTTGTTCAGCACAATCCAAGCCCTATTATGTTCTTTTATATGGTATCAGAGCCTACACTCCTAACCACCCATGGCTCCCAGCGCACCGTCGTCGTCCTCTGCGCAGATCAACATCATCGCCGCACTGGGCGCCGCCATCACCATCAAGCTTGATGGAGACAACTTCCTGCTCTGGAAAGCTCAGGCTCTGCCTGCGCTCTACAGCAACGATCTGTTTGACTTCGTCGATGGATCAAAGGTGGCGCCGCCAAAGAAGATCGCTGCCGCAGCCGGGAGAACCGAGCAGATCGCTAACCCGGCGTACTCGATCTGGTTCAAGCAAGATCAGCAGGTCCTGAGTGGCCTGCTCGCCTCTCTCACGCCCGCCGTGCTCGGTCACGTCCAGCTCCTCAAGACGTCCGCGCAGGTGTGGGAGGCCCTGGATCGGACCTTTGTGTCCAGGTCCAAAGCGCGGATCGTGCAGCTCCGCACCGCGCTCGTGAAGCCCAAGAAGAGGGACGTGTCGATGTCCAACTACTTCAACCACACCAAGCGAATCACCGATACGATGCCGGCGATCGGCAACCCCATCAGCGACGACGAGATCGTCTCTTACGTGCTCGCCGACCTCGGCGACGGCTACGACAACTTCACCACCTTCATGGCTGTCCTTGCAGGGAACGAGGACTTCACCCTCAGCGATCTGTACAACCACATGACGGCCTACGAGGCGCGCACTGGCGACCGCACCTCAGGCAACTACAGCAACGTCCAGTTTCAGCACTCTGCCAACAACGCCGCCCGTGGTGGCGGGCGTGACGGCTACCATCGGGGCGGAGGCAGGCGTGGCCGCGGCGATGGTGGTCGCGGCAATGGAGGAGGCCGCCACAACGGCGGCTACAACGGCTACCACGACAACGGTGGTGGTGGTGGTGGCGGCTACCACAGCAACGGAGGCGGTGGCGGTGGCGGCTACCCAGGAGGCGGTCACGGCGGCGGCCGTGGCGACAACTCGGGGCGCGATGGCAATGCCTCGGGTGGAGGACGTGGACGCGCGCTGCTATCAGCGCTTCAACCACGGGATCCAGCCAGAGACGGGCGCATCCAGCAACCGGGCCGCGCACTACTCCAACTTCAACGACGCCTACACCAGCGACCCGAGCTGGTACCTGGACTCCGGTGCCACCGACCACATGATGAACGACCTCGAGCGCCTCCACACCCACGAGAACTACAGAGGCAGCGAGCAGATCCAAGTTGCCAACGGTACGCACATCCCGATTTTACATATTGGTGAATCTAGTTTATCTGGTTCACCTCGTCCCCTTCGTCTAACCAATGTCCTGCATGCTCCTCAACTTAGCAAAAATCTCCTTGCCACTCATAAGCTTGCCCGTGATAACAATTGTTTCGTTGAAATTCATCCTCACTCTTTTTATGTCAAGGACCGCACCACGAGGGCAACACTGCTTCAAGGTAGATCGCATGGCGGCCTACTCCCAGTTCCGCATCCTCATCGTCATCCACCATCATGCCGTCCGCAAGCTCACTCCACCTCGCCGTCGAAGGAACTGTGGCACCGCCGTCTCAGACATCCCGCGTCTCCCGTCGTTCAAACCATCCTTCAGTTGAATAAATTGGGTTCTCTCCCGAATAATGGAGTATCACATGTATGCGATGCATGCCAACAGGCCAAACTCCACCAACTGCCTTATGCAGCTTCTAGTCGTGATTCCCTTTCTCCTTTAGAGCTCGTTCATACGGATTTATGGGGTCCAGCAATTAAATCAGCTGGCGGGTTCAAATACTATGTCAGTTTTCTTGATGATTTTAGTAAAAAAAATTGGGTATATTTGCTGAAGCATAAATCCGATGTTGAACATGTGTTTTATCAGTTCCAAAAGCAAGTTGAGCTTTCACTTGGCACCAAAATACTCTCGGTTCAATCCGATTGGGGAGGAGAGTATCAAAAACTGCATAACTACTTTAAACAAACTGGCATCACCCATCGTCTCTCATGTCCACACACCCACCAGCAAAACGACGCCATTGAACGGAAACATCGTCACCTCGTCGAAACTGCTCTCGCCCTCCTAGCTCAGTCTTCCGCACCTCTTCGTTTTTTGGGACGATGCCGTTCTTACGGCGTGCTATCTCATAAATCAAATGCCCAGCCGTGTTATCAACAATGAAACTCCTGTCACCAAGCTGTTAAAAAAAACGTAGATTACACCTTCCTGCGTGTTTTTGGCTGCGCGTGCTGGCCAAATTTGCGGCCATACAACAATAGGAAATTAAGTTTTCGCTCGCGCCAGTGTGTCTTTCTCGGGTATAGTGCTGATCATCTAGGTTTTCGGTGCCTCGATCGATCCACAGGTCGTATATATGTGTCCCGCGATGTCGTGTTTGATGAACATGTCTTTCCCTTTTCTACTGAAACTTCTTCTCTTTCTCCACCTACCGAAGATGCTATACTACTCTCTGAACCGGATACGGATGATCCTTTATGTACTGATACGGCTTGTGCTACTGATGGTGCTGGTTCTTCTCCTGTTTCTTCGGTCTTGCAGGTACCGGCACTCCTCGTCGCTCCACCAGCCATGCACGACGATCAGGCACCCCATGCAGCCCATGATGGGCTGCAAGCTGACGCAGACCCTGGCGCGGCCGACTCTCCACCGCGCACTCCATCTCCCACAGCTCATGGGCCGGCCCATGAGACGCATCCGACACCAACTGCCTCCGCGCGATCGTCTGCGGGGTCCCCGGCCCAGTCTGAGTCAACTGTCGCTGATCCAGCTCCTGTGCTTCCTGCTCGTCGTCAGGTCAAACCTGTGCGTTTGTTTCATGGCATCATCCGCTATGACACCACGAAGCGTGCTTTTGCTGCCGAGCCCACATTGCATGTTGATGCTCTGGAGAATCCTGCATGGAAATCGGCAATGGATGATGAGTTTCGCGCCCTGTGCATCAACAACACATGGCGTCTGGTTGATCCTCCTCCTGGCCGCAGTATTGTTGGATGCAAGTGGGTCTTTAAACTGAAGCAAAAACCCGATGGCTCCGTTGATCGCCACAAGGCCAGGCTCGTTGCAAAGGGGTTCACGCAGCGTCAAGGAATTGACTACACCGACACGTTCTCTCCGGTGGTCAAGCCTACTACTGTCAGGCTGATCTTGTCTATCGCCGTATCTCGGGGCTGGACACTACGTCAGGTCGACATTCAGAATGCATTCCTCCATGGCGATATTCAGGAGGAGGTGTACATGTATCAGCCTCCAGGGTATGTTGACAGGAACTATCCAAATCGTGTATGTCGTCTTCAGAAGTCTTTGTATGGATTGAATCAGTCCCCGAGAGCATTGTACTCGAACCTGAGCTCACAGTTGCAGTCTTTAGGCTTTGTTCCGTCTCAGGCCGATACCTCTCTGTTTATCTTCGTCAAAAAGGAGGTAATCATCTACATGTTGATCTATGTAGATGACATCATCATTACAGGATTGTGCAAGCAAGCTGTCAGTAATTTGATGCAGCAGCTTAGAGCATCCTTTGCTGTTAAGGATTTGGGAAATCTGTCATACTTTCTTGGTATTGAGGTAATAGGGACGGAGAATGGAATTGCACTTACACAAGCCAAGTATGCAGTAGATCTTCTCAAGCGTGTGGAAATGGAGAACTGCAAAGACATAGCCACACCGATGTCATCCTCCGAGAAACTTAGCAAGTCTATAGGAACATTGCTGACAGAAGCCAAGACGTTCAAGTATCGAAGCACAGTTGGTGCCCTGCAGTATCTTTGTCTGACCAGACCGGACATTTCCTTTGCTGTAAACCGAGTCTGCCAGTTCTTGGCCACACCAACTGAGGTGCACTGGTCGGCGGTGAAGCGCATCTTGAGGTATGTTAAGGGCACACTGAATTATGGTCTGCAGATTCAGAAATCCTCGTCAACCGAGCCGAGTGTGTATACGGATGCCGACTGGGCAGGTTGCCCGGATGATCGAAGGTCTACTGGTGGCTATGCAGTTTTCTATGGACCGAACCTGGTGTCCTGGAGTTCTCGGAAGCAGCCCACCGTTAGTCGATCAAGTACAGAAGCGGAGTACAAGGCGATTGCAAATGGGACAGCCGAAGTAACCTGGTTACAGTCAGTTATCAGAGAACTAGGAGAGTGTTTCAAGCGAAGGCTCCAACGTTATGGTGTGATAATCTTGGAGCCACGTTCCTTACAGCGAATCCCATGTTTCACGCACGGACGAAACATATAGAAATCGACTTCCATTTTGTTCGAGAAAAGGTGGCAGCCGGTGCACTGAAAGTTCAGTTCATCTCCTCTCGTGATCGGCTAGCAGATATCTTCACAAAGGCACTTGGTCGAGATGTGTTCGATCGCCTGAAGTTTGAGTTGTGTTTAGCTAGTACATGTTTGGATCTAGAGGGGCTGTTAAAAGAGGTTAGCGCTGATGTATAGATACGATCCTAACCTCTACACCTAACCCCAACCGATAGATAGATAGATAGCCTCAATTCTGTTGTTCGGTATGTAATCTTAACCACCTGTAAAACCTACTCCCTCTGTCCAACAAAAGATGTCACACTTTCTATCAAATTTGGGTGTATCTCTATACACTAAATCATGTCTAGATACATCCAATTTTTGATCAAGTTGAGACATCCTTTGTTGGACGGAGGGAGTAGCTCATTGAGCTGTATATAAGGAGGCTTAAACCGATGCTTTGAGGCACGGCACAATCCAAACCCTATTCTGTTCTTTTATAGCTGTGTCACTCTGTGAACTCCTGGCGAGAGCGCGGCCTTGTCGAGCGGTCGTAGTCGCGCGGCGCTGTCCACTCCGACTCCGGCTTCGACTTGTAGAGGCCGCTGCTGGCGCCGCCGGTGTCGGGTTCCTTCTTCGTCTTGACGAGGCGGAGGTGCCCACATGTGGCCACGTGGTGGCGAGGACGGCTCTGTCTTCACGTGGGTAGAGGGCGTCTGGCGGCGTGGTGGCGATGGCCGCTCCGGCTTGATGCGATCGTAAGGGGTCATTGGCGATCCGGACGAGCATGAGCGTAACACCGAGGAGGAGGAGCCGGAGTCCATGCGCCGCGGCACCCAGGAACTGGCCCGACGCCTAGAGCATGCGGAGCCCGTGAACGGTATCGTCAGTCGCTGATTGCCAGCCTCGATGTTCGCGAGGAAGGCCGTCACAGTGCGGCTCGGCGGCCTATCCGAGTTATTGCGGCGGCTGGCAGGTGGCCCGTCGTGTGCTGCGAGCTCCAGCGCATGTCTTTCTTTGAAGTACGCCCTCCACCCGGCGTGGTGGGCGGGATCCCACTGCGGATCGCCCCACTGGTCGCTTGGAGGCTGGCCAGCACCTTCGGGATCTGGGCGATCCTCTCCCCGTCCTGCGGCTGGCACCGGCACGCCCCCGACGCTCAGGCACCAGTAGTTAGGATGCGCCTGTCGGGCGACGCGGTGTAGGCCGCCTTGTGGAGGAGGCGAGCCTCCAAGTCTAGGAACCAACGACGACCGAAGCCGATGGCCGTCGCGCCGTCGCCTCGGAAGCACTCCGTCATTCTTCTCCGGCAAGGTTGTCGGTGCTCGGGCGAGATCTGGACTAGGAGAGAGAGATAGAGGAATGTGTGCCTTTGGCCACGACTAGAAGCAAGCTTAAATATCAGCGAGGGGGCGGTAAAAGTTGCGCCGGTGTACTGTGGCGCCATTACTCCGCTGCGTGAAAGATGATTGGACGTGTCGGCCGAAAAGCTGAACGGCGTAGCAGTCCTTTGACGCCGACGCCCCCAAATGCCTCCGGCGCATTGGGTTGGGCGACTGGACATGCTCTTGCTATGTTCTATTCCACTGAACGGGGGACTAGGAGCCGCGACAGTAATCTGTTCAGCCGTACTTGTGATGGATTCAGCATTCTTTCACAACTTTCTCCTGATCCTACAACCAGGTGTTGACTACATTTGGCGTCAGCAAGGTGGTAGAGTCAGGGCACCCGAACTACAAGCCAGGCGATCTTGTGTGGGGAATGACAGGATGTGAAGAGTACACCTTGATCACTAATCCAGAGTCGCTATTCAAGATCAGACATCCTGAACTTCCACTGTCATACTACACAGGTGTTCTTGGTGAGTTCACTTAATTCTATCTGTGACAGGCCAATCTGTTATTATTTTTCTCATTCGTTATCCTAAAAGCGGAAGGTAACACTTATGATCACGGTATAGCATGCAAGAGGAATGCATTGCAACACTGTCAATGATGCACTAGTGTGTAGTATACCATACATATCAGGTTCAGAGTTCATAGTGCCGCAGCAGCGGCGCCAAGTATACTAGCTGAATATGACATCAAAGCTGATCAATGGCCTGTCCTAGAAGTCTGATAATTAAGCAGTGTACTATTTTTATTGTATTTCAAAAGCTGATACAGTGGCCAATCATTTTTACTAATTATTATGCTGGGAATTTGATCATTCAGGCATGGCTGGCCTTACTGCATATGCTGGATTTTTTGACGTGGCCAAGCCGAAAAAAGGGGAGTTTGTCTTTGTCTCGGCGGCATCAGGCGCCGTAGGACAGCTTGTTGGGCAGCTCGCTAAGATCACAGGCTGCTATGTGGTTGGCAGTGCCGGTTCTGATGAGAAGGTTTGTTTTCTCTTTGCCTACGGCTACGCACAAATCAAATATGTTTCACAACATGCATCACTTTTCATCATCGGATAAATTTGCCTTCCCCACAGGTCAACCTCCTAAAGACGAAGTTTGGGTTTGATGATGCCTTCAACTACAAGAAGGAGCAGGACCTCAAAGCCGCACTCAAGAGGTTAATTTCTACTACCATTATTATTATTATTGTGCTCCAACTTCCAATGATAATGGATAACTGATATGATTGCTCTCAGGTGCTTCCCGGAGGGCATCGACATCTACTTTGAGAATGTGGGTGGTGCGATGCTGGATGCGGTGCTATTCAACATGAGGTTGCACGGGCGGGTGTCGATGTGTGGGTTGATCTCGCAATACAACCTGGAAAAGGCCGAGGGTGTATGCAACCTTCTCTATGTCATCACCAAGCGCATACGCATGGAGGGGTTCATCGTGAATGACTACTTCGGCACCTACAGGAAGTTCGAGGAGGAGATGGCGGGTTACCTTAAGGAAGGGAAGGTCACCTACGTGGAGGATGTCGCCGAGGGCATAGAGAACATGCCAGCGGCACTCATCGGGCTCTTCTATGGACGCAATGTCGGAAAGCAGCCGGTGGCTGTCGCACGGGAGTGACATCATGCAACCAAAAGTAGCTTAGAGCATCTCATGTGGTTCATCTAAATTTGATCATCTATATCTTCATATAGAAGGCCATCTAAAAGATTCCTTTCCATATTTAGAACGCCTATATTATCTCTCATATATGTTAATACTATTTATAACTACCATTCAACATCTTTTTTTAATGGCTCAATTTTTGAATGTATTTTATAAATTCATGACAAAATTTAGTACAAGCTATTCAATACCGAATCATTTACAAAACTAGATGATATCTCACACGTTGTTGCGGGAATGATTAGATATATTTGCGACAACCTGTTAATTTCAGGAATGGTAAAGTATTTGCATGGTTACTATAATACTTTATCATTATAACCAGGGGCAGTACCCCCTAAACCATCACCCCCCTAACGATATGGTCGATGTATTAGTAGTAGTCATTCTCTAATCAACGGTTACAATCAACACATTTTTACACGAGTCTAGCAATGGTTCTCCTGGTTGTTTGTTTGGAGACTTGGATTGTTGCTTGCCGACAAGCAAGTGTTGCGGTGCCGCACCATCGTGGACCTCTCCGGTCATAACTGATCAAGCGCATAAATCTGGAGGTAGGCTGACATAAGTATGGTATATATTATATCTAAGATACCCAAAACAAGTTTCATGAAATAATTGGAAGTGTGCTCATATTTTGCACTATATACTCAAAATTCCGTCATATATGAATATAAAAGAGAAGTATGTGAAAAAAATCACATACTACGCAAAAGGAAGTATCTATAGTACTAAAATAGATCTATATACTTCATACTACATATTACATACATCCTGGTATGATAGATACTCCATACATTATGTGAAACACACATGGGTGTAGTTACATCCAGGAGTAGTAACACACCAGTATTTGTTAACTTGTGTGCACATGACAACTATTAAATCTTGTAAAAGTGCTAGCCTAGTCAATCAACAATGATTTGCCGTGTTCAAGGTTAATCTTGAAGGTATTTGGATGAAAAAAACTCTAATACCTCGCTCGTACAAATCCTGGCTCCGCCCCTATTAATACAACTTAAAACATCATGCAAGATATGCTTGCATTTTAAGCCAAAAGGTCCCATATAGCTTGGATCCAGTCAATACAAATTTGGCAGCAGAGGCTCCAATGACTTTGGTAGTCATGCATGTAATTTAGTAGCCTCGGTAAGATGGAGCAGTCACAGAAATAGACAGATTTGGCTTTAGAAATTACATTAAAACTTGGACATGATGCAGTCATACGTTCCTAAGGTGCCAACTATAACATTCTACCTGGTACGTTACAGTATGAGCTTTGCTGCTGGTCAAAGAGGATTCAGTCTTACATTTTGTAGTAGCACTGAACGGTCGATTGTACTTGTATATCTCATCCTTAGTTATTTTGCTATACAATTCCATAAGAGAAATTGCTTAAGCCTCATTGCTCGGCATGCTCATTTGTTTTCAATCCATACCCAGTTGGCTCATATAAACGAACGGCTTACTTAAGTACCATATGGAAGTGGTAAACCCATGAAGATCAAAATAGTGAAAGTCAAAGTGGACAGCCTAGATATGCAAGTTGAGGTTATTGCCCTTGAGGACGATGTCATGTGAAATCTGAGAAAGGCATGTGGTGGACGACTGGAATGGAGCGTCGACTCTGGTCCAGTGAGGTAATTAAAGGCGAAAACAACTACAAACATGCCTCCATCAGTTGGTTTTGGTGAAGATGAAAACGATGAGATAGTGAAGGCTATGATAATCCATTATTAGTTTCTAGTAAGATGGTATTTCCAATATATACAAATATGTGTTATTTCCTTCCAAGAAGCTACACAACTGATTGCAAAAAGATTGAACGGCCAAGAGCCAACTATGGACACTTTGAAATCCTTGAAAATTAAGGGAAGAGAGATCTGAATAATATTATGATTCATGTACAGTGTATTATGATTCATGAGAGAAAGTAAATATTATCGTCATAGCATGAAAGAGGGGGAAACCACTCTTCATGTACCAAGGTAAACATACGTACGTTCGTACCTGTCCGTTCAAAGAAAAGAGAAATCGTTCACGGACCTTGCAATTAACGCCATCGGGAGGGAGTGGCGGAGACGACGAAACTGAATTTTGGCCGGCGCCCCGTCACTGCCGACGAACACGCAAGCCGCTCGGCCTCCTTCCCCAGCCTCACATATCCACCCGCTCCCGAGGTCTCCGGTCCCCACGCATCAAGCGCCGCTGCACCCACCGCCCGCTCGATCCGGCTGCACGCGTTCAATAATACTCCGGCATATTCCTACCAGGAACCCAGGAGCTTACGTTCAGCAGCGAAGAACGGAAGCAATGGCGGCGGCGGCGGAGGTGAGTAACAAGAGGGTGACCCTGAAGCGGCACGTGACGGGGTTCCCCACCGAGGACGACATGGAGCTCGTCACGGCGACGGCGCGACTGGCCGTGCCGCCCGGGTCGGCGGCGGTGACGGTCAAGAACCTCTACGTCTCCTGCGACCCCTACATGCGCAGCCGCATGAGCAGGCATGAGGAGGCCAGCTACGTCCCGGACTTCGTCCCCGGGGAGGTACCGTACCTAGTTAACCTAGTACTCCCAAACATAAGGAAATTCCGCTTCCTAATCTGCAAATGTGTTGTTTGTTTAAATCAACTTATTATTAAGAAATTAGGCAGAGCAAAAAAAATCAATCTTTTTTTTCAGGCATTGGCTCAATTTAGTCAGAAATTCCGTTTCCATGGTGCAGATCTAGTGGTTGTTTCATCAATTTCGTAGGAAATTCAGCGAAGTGAATGTTTATTTTTTCATTGCATGCGCTCAACTGTTGTAGCAACAGCATGGGGTGCACATGAACAGGACCTGGAATAATCACTCTGTTATCGTGTATGTTAGCGTCATAGCGAGCTGCAAAGTCTCGATTACTACCTCTTTCTCTTTCACCGAATGAGGGAGTGGGAGCCGACCGCAATCTGTTCAGCTGTCCTTACTTATGACGAATTCAGCATCCTCTCTCAACTTTCCCCTATTACTTACTTCCAGGTTTTGACTACTTTTGGCGTGAGCAAGGTGGTAGAATCCGGGCACCCGAATTACAAGCCAGGTGATCTTGTGTGGGGAATGACAGGATGTGAAGAATACACTTTGATCACTAATCCAGAGTCGCTGTTCAAGATCAGTCATCCTGAACTTCCACTGTCCTACTACACAGGTGTCCTTGGTGAGTTCACCTAATTTTATCTGTCACGAGCCATTCTGTTGTTCTTTTCCTCATTAGTTATTCTAAAACCAGAAGGTTAGACGGTAACACATATCAGTTGATCACGTTACACCATGTAAAAAGGAATGCATTCAGAGATTCATAGTGCCGCAGCAGCGGCGGCAAGTATACTAGCTGAATATGACATCAAAGCTGATCAATGGCCTGTCCTAGAAGTCTGATAATTAAGCAGTGTACTATTTTCATTGTATTTCAAAAGCTGATACAGTGGCCAATCATTTTTACTAATTATTATGCTGGGAATTTGATCATTCAGGCATGCCTGGCCTTACTGCATATGTTGGTTTTTTTGACGTGGCCAAGCCGAAAAAAGGGGAGTTTGTCTTTGTCTCGGCGGCATCAGGCGCCGTAGGACAGCTTGTTGGGCAACTCGCTAAGATCACAGGCTGCTATGTGGTTGGCAGTGCCGGTTCTGATGAGAAGGTTTGTTTTCTCTCTGCCTCCGCCTGTCCACAAATTAACGTTTCACAACATGCATCAGGGATGCATCACTTTTCATCATGGGATAAATTTGCCTTCTTCTCAGGTCAACCTCCTAAAAACAAAGTTTGGATTCGACGATGCTTTCAACTACAAGAAGGAACAGGACCTCAATGCCGCACTCAAGAGGTAATTTGCTAGTAACATATTCTTGTGTTCCAACTTCCAAATGATAACGGCTGATTTGATAAGAGTTCCCCTGCTTGCGCTCTCAGGTGCTTCCCGGAGGGCATCGACATCTACTTCGAGAACGTGGGTGGTGCGATGCTGGACGCGGTGCTGCTCAACATGAGATTGTGCGGGCGGGTGTCGATGTGCGGGTTGATTTCTCAGTACAACCTGGAGGAGCCCGATGGCGTGCGCAACCTCTTCTGTGTCGTGGCCAAGCGCATCCGCATGGAGGGGTTCGTCGTCACAGACTACTTGGGCAGCTACAAGAAGTTCGAGGAGGAGATGGCCGGTTACCTCAAGGAAGGGAAGATCACCTACGTGGAGGACGTCGCCGAGGGCATCGAGAGCATGCCAGCAGCGCTCATCGGGCTCTTCTACGGACGCAACGTCGGAAAGCAGCTTGTGGCTGTCGCACAGGAGTGACATCACGTGTCGGCGATGTCCTAGGGTCGGAAACCAGGTTTCACTTAGGCTCAGCCAGTGTTTAGTTGAAGGCTAGTATGCAATAAGAGAAAACCCTTGTAATCGGATGCCCGGACGCAGAGTGGACTGTAAGTCTAAAACAATTCCGAACTTGGTTCCAAATAACAATGGATGTGGCACGGGTTTGATACCCCTTTGACTCCACGACATAGTGAGAGAGCTTAAGCCGTTAAGCACCAAGTCGGCCATGTGGCTCAGTTAATTTTTTTTTTGAGAGACACAGTACAAACGCAGACGCTCACATACACGTGCACACACTCACCCCTATGAACGCACGCACGCACACCCTACCCCTATGAGCACCTCCGAAATACCGAGCCGGTGGATTGAGTCTTGAGATTGACGAAGTCACCACGGGCGCCTCGCTGTCGACGGGACCGTCGCCTCCCACTGAAAGAATATTCCGCCTAAATGCAACACACAGACGTCAAACCCGGGGTTTGAACTCTGTTGGGCTGAGGGTACAACCACCCTGCTAACCATCCAACCACAGGTTGGTTTGCGTGGCTCAGTTAATTATCACCTATACAGCATAGATTCGGATGAAAATTCGAGTTTGAGTTGGCTTAAATTTCAAATCTAAATCTCCACTAAATCTAAGTGCTCACACAAAACTTAAGAACCCTCGGGAAAGAGAATTAAAGTTACTAATTGATGTAGATAAGGTGAAATCAGCGAGCTAAAATTCAGATGATGCGGATGATTTGCATGGAGATGACATGCACCTACATAAACATATAGAAGGGCCAATAATTTTGAATAACTAGTATATGATTGTGATCATAAAAATAACAAGCAAAAAGTTCACTTGCATGGCAGAATTAATTATGGTGTTTCTCACTTACAAATTATTTAATTATGTAGTTACATAGTGGCGTAGCGTAAGGAACGACAAAAAAGGATGGTGTGGAAAATTTGATGGCTAGAGGAAAAAAAACATTTGCATGTAGAGAATTAGAGATAAATAGTAAATAATGCATGTTAGTGGAATGATGTGGACAATTGATTGGTTAAAAGAGTAAGTGATGTGGCAAATATAAAACATTAATTGCAGTTAGTGGGTTTTATGCTACTCCCTCAGTCCCTTATATCTACATACATCCACTTTCTATCAAATTTGAGACACTTATTTTTTTTGAGAAACACAGTACAACGCAAGCGCTCATATACACGCGCACACACTCACCCCTATGAACGCACGCACGCACACCCTACCCCTATGAGCACCTCCGAGAGACTGAGCCGGCGGATCAAGTCTTGAGATTGACGAAATCACCACAGGCGCCTCGCTGTCGACGGGAACGTCGCCTCCCACTGAAGAATATTCCGCCTAAATGAGAAACACCAGCGTCAAATCTGGGATTTGAACTCTGGTGGGCTGGGGGCACAACCACCCTCCTAACCATCTTGCCACAGGTATTTTGGAACGGAGAGAGTATTTTTTTGCTTACCCTTCACGAGTGGCTTCAAGTAGCTGCAAAGAACAGTTTTGAGGCTTATATGGGGGCAGCGGCTTATCGTGATTCACTTATTGCGACCATGATTTTTGTAGATACTCCCTCCCTCCATCCCATAATACAAGACGTCTTCAATTTTCAAGAACCGGTGCAAACATTGGAGAATCCTGCCACGAGGTCCGTGACAGGCCTGTGGCAACACCGGGATGCTCTGTCACTACAACGTTATTCGTAACCGTACCCACTTACCTTCGAAAACCTTCTAAAGCTATGTCTCTTAAGCAATTTCTTAGAGCAAATGGCCAGAGAACCATCTTTTTAATCATATAGAGGATGAAAATAATACTTAATTCTAATATCCGTAAATAAAGGGGAAGTTTGTCGAAACCCAACAGTTGGATTAACAATTGATATGATCGAACTGCTATCAAATTTTCTTTGTGTGTGTGGAGGGGGGTGGGGGCAGTGGAGATGCTCTTAACTTCACCTATCGACAGGGAAGGTTTACGCCACTTCGTCGGGTGGTTGTCCCCTTAGCACGGCATGCATCATATAGTACTACCCCACGCATTGCAGTGGGTATTTCTTAACAAATCTAATAAAACACATGAAATTTAATTTTTCTATACGAATATGCTAGATTTAGTTGATCATGGCAGTGGAGAGGATAACTTTAATCGATGCACCCACTGCAATGAGTGGGGTAGTAGTATATGATGCATCTCATGCTAAGGGGACAACCAGCCGGCGAAGTGGCATAAACCTTCCCCTCAACGGGTGAAGTTAAGAGCATCTCCACTCCCCCCCCCCCCCCCCCCCCCCCCCCCCCCAACTTACATGGGGGTGTCCGCGCCTAAATTCGCGCCCAACCGTGCCCCCCAAATTAGTAATCGCACCGACGGGCGGATACTATTCATCTGAAGCCCCATGGCTGAACCCAATCCGGGGGGAGGGGTGGGGTTAGCAGGGGCGCGGGCGGGAGCTCAAAGTGTGGGCGGGCCAGCCTTATCGGCGGGACATCGCCAATGCTCTCTCTAAAATTATTCTGTTTCCCTCCATTTCTCATCCACATCGCCCAGTTCCGCTCCCCCCTCGCCTCACACTCCTGTCATTTTCTCCATCCCGGTTGAGATCCTGCCGCCACGTCATGGCATCAAGAAAGTACGTAGCCCCCCGGGCGGCGGCGGGAGCGCCCCCAAAGAAGAAGGGTAGAACCTGGAAGGATCGAATTTGCAACAAGTGGCACGACATCGTGGAGGAGGTTCGCCGCGTCCATGTTAGCGGCACCAACTTCAACGACCTAGTAAGCAAAAATTTCTACATTATGCGTTGGCGGTCATTTCTTGAGACCGTTTGTGTGATGCTACGTTGTCGGCCATTGTAGATGCGCGACATGATCACCGCCTACAGCAAGGACGATGATGACGTTAAATTCAAGGTCATCCATGTCTTCGCCCGAATTGAGACATGCGACAAGTGGATGGAGACGCAGACTGCTCTCGCCAAGGCCAACGCCGCATACAATCTCGTCGCGGCGCCCTTGCCGGCCTCTAACGACCGCCCCTTCAGGAATAAGAAGGCCAAGGCATAGAGGGACGACACAGGGATGTAAATAGTCTGATTAGCGGCGCCACATAGCCCCGTTTATTGACCTCGGTAGTTCATTTTTTCAGGAAAAAGCGAACTTGTTTGAACTGTTAGTCCAATCCGCGGGAATAAATGGGATTAAATGGCGCGCCGTTTACATTAATCTGGCGCATTACCTTCCTTTCCAATGAAAAGACAGTTGCAAAAATTGCGACCTCATAATGCTCCCAGTTTTGGTGTTTCCTATAGAACCGTATGGAAGTATGAAACGACCGTCGTATCATCTCTACACCCCTCTGCACAATATTAGCCACACCAGTAATCCCCTTATATTCTTCACCCCTCACATATCCATCGCTTTGTTCACAACGTCACCAGAGCGTCTTCTCACCTCCTGATGCAAGCAGCAAATTGTCTCCCGCGATGCTATGTTTATCTACTGGTCTGAAATTGAATCATCGACCGCACATCTATAGGTGAAGCATCCCTCATGGGTTGTCGCAATGAGGAGAGACGTCTACATCGTGGTCTGATTAGATCGAGGTGGCCCGGATGAAAATTTACTTTTGTTTTCAACTGTGAGATGTTATTGATAATTTCATTTTCTCTATATATGTGTCATCGACCATGTTCCCTGTGCACTTGAGGAAGGATATGTTATTATCCATCAAAGATACTAAGTTACCTATATTTCCTTTGCTTGCAGGATTGGGTTATTTCTTCATGGGTTTTAACCCAATATTGTTGAATGCACGCCAAGGTTTGTACACCCCCCTTCAGTTCAGATGGCAGTGTGCTGCATGAAAGGATATCACAATTTTTCAGTAGATTTTGGCTGACCCATAACCCTGGATTGATCGATTTTCTTTTATTTTGATTGGTACACAATAAACTGCCATTTGTGATTGGAAGTCGCATGGTGGGTCTACGGCTGCTTATTGGCTAAACTGAACTACACTCGATTATTTCAATTATGTATAAATCCTGATCATTTTCGTATGGCATTACTCTTCCTACCTTTGACAGATTGAAGCAGGAGACGGCTTACAGGCTTCGAAGCAACTAGGTGATACAACTGGGACTTCCCTTGAAATGTATATTGTTCTGTTTAGTGCAGCATTAGTATGAAAACATCTAATAGTAATGCTTGATAGGTCAGTCGCTTCTAGGTTGATCAAGTCAGCATTGTTGTAACTTGCAAGAAAGTACACTACCCTATTTCTTGATCAAGTCTTTTATGTTGATTATTTCTATTCATTTGTTGGTTAGCATGCATGCACAAGCTGGACTTATTTTCGTCAAGATTACAATGGAGCTGCACAAATTTGTGGGCCATTAAATTACGAATTTAATGACCCACAAATTTCTATGTATTCTCTTAACACAGTTGTCAATCTCCGTGTAAAGCTGCATAATCTCATGAAAATACACTATAGATGGAAGCGTAAGGTTCGTTTAGAGTATACCCTTTTGCCCCACTTATGTTTCTTCTACAAAATGTATGCTACCTTCATTTCTTAGGTAGCATGTATAGATTTTCATAGGTGTTAACCTACTACTATGTTCTACAGATTACAACCATGGGTTTATGTTTTCACCTGCAACAATCATCATAACAAATAATTTATTTTACTGATTGTAGGAGATTTTTGGCATTATGAAATATATTTTGTAACATATTTCGCAGCAACGCGCGGGGTATTATCTAGTACATACTAAATTCGATTCCTCAAACTGTACTCTTGTTTTGATTATTTCTCCAGCTATTTATGCAGCCGCTGTGTATTACTAAAAGCAATACATACTAAATTCATACATCAACGTCTCGGTAGCATACTGGCTAGTGCGCGGTGCTGTGAGTTTCCCAGTGTTGTGAGTTCACCCAAACAATCATGTTTTGCTTATTTCTCCCGAAGAATGACAGCGTGGGCCCCTTCTGTAAGTTAGCACAAAGAACATATGCGTCAAAGAAAAATATACAGGGGTCTATTTACTAAATGTGTCATGCCACGTGTCAGCTTCAGAATCGCTTTGGACCTATTTGCTCTCTTAGACAAGTTGTTGTACTACTAATTCACGCTTTGCAACTTGTAGGACTAGTTTGCAAATGCTTGACAAGTTGTAGGACTGCTAGTGTAATTAGCTCTTTCCAAGGGCATTGCCAAGCTTCAGCCTGCATGCAGTTTCGGACCATACATGTTATATTACAAGGTATGATCTTTTCCATCTTCTGTACAATCGGCACTAGTGCTAACAACGTGCGAGCAAGACAGGAAAAGGTGCGCAAAAGAGTATGGCCCATATTTCACATGGCAGGCGTTGTGGCATTGGCATGAGTCGTCATCCTCCCTGTCAACCTACCTCGTGTCACTCGGAGTAGGTCAGGTCAAAAGCTGCATGCCTAGCGAAACTTGAAACTTTGGTGATCAATGATAAGGGGGGCCTCTACCAAAAGAGCCTGGCCCCCGGTACAGGTTCTGTGGAGGATTACCAGACATGTCTCCTCCATATCCAGGGACATCGGAGGCATCTCTTGTTGCGTAGTTCGTATCCGCGAGGGGCAGAGCATATCTGTCAATTACTGAGCTCCCTGGTGCACCTGGACCCAAGAACGTGGGCGCATACTTGTCCATGACCGAGGCTCCTGATCCATTTGCACCAAACAACCCCGAACCATACCTGTCCGTGACTGAGCTTCGTGATGCAATTGTACCCGAGAGCCCGTAAGACTGAGAGGTTAAAGAGGGCTGGTCATATCTAGCACCTGAAGAACCAAGCGAGTAACGACTGGTCTGAAGGTAATCGTCCTGCCTCCTGTAGAGGTTGCTACCATCTCCCTGAGCTTGAGGACTGTACACATCGCCAGCTGGGACAGCAGCATACCGAGGGGTCAGGCCTTCAATACTGGAGCTGTACTTCGTTGATACATCATCAGCACCGTTATAAAGCATAGGATCATTCTTCTCTTCAGTTGCATCATTGTGCCCATCACTGCGTGCCATATGACTTCCCTGATATGTCTTGCTCTTGAATGTGGGGACGTGAGGTTCTTTCACATGATAGCTAGTTTGTTCAGCTGGTACAAAAGGGGAATTGCTTCTGATCTGAGGGGATATGCTCATGTCTGATCCCCCACTCTTGGATTCCTGAACACGAGCATTCATACCATCGTCACATAAAACATCTCTTTGATCTTGATGGATACTCCTTTTAGTTGGAGGAACAACTCTCGTCTCATAGGCAACTTCCACTTGCTTTTCTGGAGGCAGGTGATCTACTTCGCTAGGGGTCCTTTTCTTGCTGCTGTCCTCGGTGCTCTTGCTCCCATCCCTGCTATTCTGTTTTCCTGGTCGACACATTTGTTGAGAGGTAGCTTCGGCTTGTTTCTTCACATGGCAATCAGCTTTGGCTTTCTCTTCTCCAGATCTAGCTAGGTTCTTCACAAGGGGTTCATCTGATCGAGTAACCTCTCTTAAATAACCTGCTGTCCTCTCTTTACTCTCTTTCTCTTTGGCTGTTGGACTAACCTCTCTGACATCGCGTACAGTCTTATCTCTAGTCTCTTTAGTTTTTCCTGATGTCCCATTCTGTTTGCTTTTCTCAGGTTTAGCTTGCCTCTGCACAGGTATATTACCTGATAAATTGACCTCTCTGGGAATGCATGAGGTTTTTCCTATGTTCTGTTTTTTTCTCCCTGATCTAGAATTACGCACATCAGAAGATTTGGTTTCGTTCTTCACAAGGACATCACCGGATAGATTACTCTCTTCAATACGGCAAGCAACCTTCCCCGTACTCATGTGATTATGCTCCTGGGCTACTTTCTTATGCTTCTTTGTCCAATCAGGACGGCTCCACAAATAGAGGGGTGGTGCAGATTTATTCCACCCTTCAATTATTTGGTCATTCACATCAACAGAACCAGGGTAATAAAATGACTGCAAATTAATATAAAGACGTTAAGCAAAACAGCTAGAGAGTAAACTGTGCTCAAAGGTCACTAAGATTAATCGAAATTCTGAAGTTATTTACCTTCCCAGCAAGAAGGTAATCATCCTCCCAAACCAAATCATAAGGTGTCTTCTTCTGCTCTAACCTGGTAATACCACAGAGAAAAAGAAACGATGAACAGATTACCTGAAAGTGTGCGAAAGATATACCAATATAATAGTCCTAAAAACTAAACACAGTGGTATGTTACCTTTTTGTTTCCTTTGGAACAATTAGTACAATGAGCTTAGGCTTAAAAGACAATGCCTTGTCAATAAATTTGTTTGCCAGAGATGCTTTGACTCCAAAAGGAGGATTAAGCCCCATTATCTAATCAAGAATTAATCAGTATTAATCAGGTGTAAGAATTGTTTATATAAAGTAGACAAACCAACTTGTGTCTGCACCGAATTAAACGTACTAGCTTAGAACCGTGAGGCAATTCGTTTGGCTGCACGGTCATCCAATCCCTCCTTTGAAAGCAAAAACGATTCTGAAAAGGGCATAAATGTTGGGAGTTAGCATGAAGGCATGAAAGCACTGGAACTCCGGTAGCAGCACTTTCTGGTCATCACATAAAAAATCACAATGGTTAAGTTTGAATGCATTTGTTTCCAAGAATTCCATTTCATGCGCAGATTTACTAGTAATGAGTGAAGTCATCAAGGTGCCTACTTGTAACTAGTTATGACTAATCTTCTAGTAGCCGTTGACCACCATCTCTAGAAACACTAATTATACACTAATATTGCACCAAAGATAACTTCAGGCAGCAGGATCCATAGACGGATCATGCTCAGTTATCAATTAAAAAAGCACTTGTTAGTCTTTACCTGTGGTTGGATAAGATCATAATTCTGGAAATGGCAATTCTTCTCAACATGATCAAGCTTTTCTTTCATCAATCGACAGAAATCATTTGAACCACAGCAGAAATCCACTATCTGCATGTCCAATGTAATTTAAGATGCCGAGAACTAATGCAAAATATAACAGTTACAACTAACTGACATTAACCTTTTATGAGAACAGAACAGGAAAGCCCTACTTATCTATACCTGATAATAATAAAAGCAATAAGGCTTCTGCCAAAATTTCCGTCCATCATTTTTGTACCAATTTTACCCTCCCACCGAATCACTTACTACAGCCATTGCCACCGGTCAGTAAAAAAATGTTTTGTCAACACATGCCCATGCGACCCTCCCGTCCTCGCCCGCCGCTTAGGGTTTGGCCACCGCATGCTTCAACACCGTCGGCCGCCCGCACACCCGGAGCTCTCCAGCACCAACCATCAGTATGGCACGAGCTCCACCCCCGGCCGCATCCAGCAGGCGGTGGCCTGCCTCCCGGCCTCGACGTCCGCGGGCAAGGTTAGGTTCCCCTTCCTGTCATCCTCTATCTCTTGCTTTTCTATCGATCGTGTGCAGGAGAGTGGACGGTTCCAAGCAAACTGCAGGTCATGCAGCTGCAGGTGTCCAGGAAGAAGCACAACAAGCTGGACTAGCTTCAGCTAGCGGCACGAATTATTTTAATATCTCTACGCAGTTTGACACTGTTGCTGCATGGAATTAACGATCTTAGCTGTTTGGTTATCTGAGGTAATTCTATTCATGTTTGTTCACAACTCCCTATATTTTTTATAGTTCGGCTCCCATACGATGCACAATATAATTTGCAGAATTTTGTATCTTTGCAAACAAAGGAAATAATGATCCAACAAGTGCTTGATTGGACAAGATATTAGAAACCAAATTTTCAACATATCTATCTTAGTTATTTGGAGTTTAAAGATTCAACATAAAATACAGGAAATTCTCACAGTGGGTTCCTTGTTCAATGCAACACCATAATAATATGTATTCTGAAATATCCCCAGCAAGTTTTAGTATAACCTTTCTTCTAAAAAACTTGAATCGAGTTTTGTGTTAAAAAGGAGTTTAATTCCAAAATGAGTAATTTTTCATCCCAAAAGTGATGAATTATTTGTAATACCTTCCTGTTATATTGGGATTTAGAGTATACATAATTGCATTATATAACTATTATTATGGAAGGTTGTTACAAATGCATAGGTGTCATCGGTGTTGGAGGGAGCAGATGATGGAGGGGCATCACACATCCACATCTTGACTCCTCACCCAATGATTTATTGGTCTTTGTCTGCTTTCTACTCCCCGACCGAGGGAGGTAAAGGCCTTAGCGTAGTGTTGTGAGGTGGCGATGACGGCGAATGGCTCTGCTGGCGTTCGCACATGTACCGGGTAGCCTAGCTGAAGCAACGGACAGAGCAGGTGACACGACTGACCCACTTAGATTTTTTCTCTCCCGTTGCAACGCACGGGCATGTTTCCTAGTACAATTATATTTTAGTTATGAAAGATGCAATAAATATATAAAAGTATAAAACAACATCCACATGGACCAAAATTAAACCAAAGATGAATGAAAGCCAAGAAACCTAAAAACAAAACTAAAATAGCCTGTAACAGTAAAAACGAGTAGTTCATACAAATTCCGGCGATTAAGAAACATCACATCTATTATATGATACATGCTATTCCCTCCGCTCCTTAATATAGGATGTTTTAACGAAAAACACTTCTTTATTCCGAGCTCCACTGTTCCGGTTTTAAAAAAAATCGAAAAGTTTATTTCTTCATCTCAGAAAATTCTCAAAAAATATCATACAAGTACATTTACATGTCTACTATGCACGTCCAAATTTCAGAGAAATCTCTTTTCATATGTGGCCTGCACCAAAATGACAAATCTACCATGTAAAACGAGCTCTTTTTCACCCTTTTCAGATCCATAATTTTGTTACTTTTGTGCAGCTTAAAATACAACGTATTATTGAGCGAAACTATACAGATGTGTAGATAACATGTAATATGTATCTACGAATTTTTTTAGGGTTTTTTTTTCTTTGAAATAGCATTTTCAATAAAAAAATTATAAGGCAGGGCTCAGGAGCAAAAAGTCCTCTCTGATGTTTTAGCCTTTTTCAGATTCACGTGTATCTAGAAACGTATTAGTGAGTATGTTCACTCATTTAACTCCGCATCTAGTCAAGATGTGAAATACCTAAAACATATTTTATTTAGGAACAGAGGGAGTACTTTTTACATCACGAATCAAGAACACAATGCAACCGTAGGCTGTAACTTCGTACAAAACCTCCATTGTACTAGTTAAGCTCTTATACATATCATCTGTCGTGACTGGTTTATCACAGCAAACATAATTAGTGTAGCTGCAGCCAATCAAATAAATGACATGCACAACCCACAGTACATGACATGCTGCCACATATATTTAGCCTTTTAAATTACTACAAGAAAATGTGCTTCTTGTACTAGAGAGAAAACATACCGTGTCCCCAGGTTCCACATACCAATGAAGCCTATCAACAATCTGTACCAACAAACAAGCGAGGTCATCATCTATAATAGTATGAAATTATAAGCACATTATTCAATGAAGAGACATTACAAACAAATATAGATACTCAAACATACTCAGCAAAAATGAATGGGAGCAACCAGTCAGGTATTAATCTTCCCTCTCAAACATACTGTGATCCTTAAGAAGAGAAAAGCTCTTGCCACAATTTTTACAGCAAATCATTTGGATCATGTGTAAAACATGAAATATATTTATTCCACTACAAAAGGGAGACTAAAAGGTGACAATTCGGCCATGGAGCTGAATTTTTTTATCCGCTGGTTTCTTGAACTCTTGTTTATAGGGCACAGATTTTCAGGCAGAACAAACTTATTAAAATGGATTCAAGTCAGACTTTCAACAGAGATGATGTTTTTGTCAGACAGAAGTCAAAACCAAAACAGATAAAAATCCCACAAAGCCAAGATGGAAAACCGATCACGGCATCTGTTTCCAGTAGCCACCACAAGATGAAAATAAGATTGGATTTAGGTCCTTGACATAATTTACAAGCAACTAGAAACTTCCTCACCTTCCCAAACAATAAATAGAATTCATAGTCCAGATCCATATATAACCAAGGCTTTGCATACGTATTATTAAGTTGTCATGATTTGTGAATAAGAATATACCTCAGCAAGCTTTTCCACCATTGTGAAATGTCGACCAAAAGAACTGTAGCGTGAGCCATGAATGAATGGCGAAAGATATACTCTGAGCCTAGTCTGGTAGGAAAAACAATCTGAAATTAACCACAATAACATTGCAAGTGGACAGTCTGACAAAATAAGCATCACAGCTGATGTTAAAAGTGCTCACTTCTGCAAACAAAAACAATTTTAACTAACGTCGAGTCAAGTCATCAAGGTGCCTACTATAACCAATACAATACAATACAATACAATACTTGGTCAACTTAAACAATACTCGGCCTGACCAACTAAGCATCACAGCCAATGTTAAAAGTGCTCACTTCTGCAAAGAACGATTTAAAGTAACATGACATTGCAGCTTTCATAGATCATGAAAAAATTGAAGAATTCTTACTATAACCAATACTTGGTCGACTTAACCACAAAGCTTACTTGCAATGACATGGAAGCACAACATTACCCTCCATATACCAAGTACTGACTTAAGAAGGTACTCAGCAAAAATAGATTTCTTGATAATGACAACATCATGAAAAATACGCAAACACATATAACAAATATCGAGGTAATATCATAACATTTCAGTCAAAGAAAGATTTCATCGTAACCAAAAAATGATGGACTGATAAGAAAACATGCTCATGATACACCTAGAATATATCTCCTTCAAGCACAGAAAAGAACGTGGCAAAAATCTCAAAGCAAGAATTATATAATACGACACACTTTCTATCAGCTTAGAATATACGTACATGCCACCTTGCGAACTGTGTCAAAACTTGGGCTTCACAAAATAATTTTGCAGCATCAATATTACCTCCATTATCCAGGATGTTTAGAGCGTTTCCTACAGCCTAAATAGCCCATCATTCAGAAATTATAAACAAAATAATAACTAGTGTGAAAAGTTGCATTAATTCATGTGGAAATATTGAAGGGTAAAAGCACCTTAACAGAAGCGTCAAGTCTGCCTGTCGTAACAATCTTATCTGTTTGCTTGCCAGAGTAGACATGAGTTGAAGGCACAAAGCACTTCCTTGATATATCTTTCAATGTCAAGGAGGAGACTTCGTTTTCCACCACAGCAATTACCCTGCGAGTAAAGTCGGAAACATCTCATGTACTACAACAAAGACTCTAAAGTTGATAGTCTTAACTTTGCACATGGCAATAAGATTGAACCAAAAAAGAGCTAAAACTGTAGATAAAAGAGTCAAACTTTCTTGACCCTGGTCAGGTCCAGGAGAATCACATTCAGTAAGGCATGGTGATGAATTTTTTTAGAGCGTTTGGTTGAGCCAAAGAATACCTTGCCAAAAAATTGGCTAGCCAAAATGCCTATGACTTGGCCGATGATGGGGAGAAAACTGGACTAGATGGCCCTAGGGCACACCAGAAAACTGGCACCAATCTAGACGCATCCTAATTACACAAACCAAGCATACCCTTACAGGATAAACTGTACAATACACATACAAATTTGTAGTGACTGCAATCCTAAGGTAATTATATCAAGTGACTAACCTCTTTTCTATTTCACTGTACACTCTGGGAAATGAACTCTGGGGCATGTTCCCTGTAGTAGAGGGTGAAGTTGCCAAGTACTTTTCTTGCTCCTTTGCAGGCCTTCGACTGCTTGCAGATGCATCCCTGGCCAAATTTGGACCAGTACTCTCTGGTTCAGGCTGTGTTCTCTGTTTCAGTAACTTTGTTTTTTTCTTCTCAGGCCTTTCAATAAGTTGTTCTGACGAACTCATCACAGCACTTCTTCTGGCATGCTCATTTTCTTGAGCACGGACCCTGATCAGCAACTTTGCAGGGTTTTTAGAAGGTTCGTCAGGAAATGTCTCACCAAAAGTCATTTTTTTCTTCTTAGTCGACACATTGGTTTTCTTCTTTAAATAATCTGCTGGTTTTATAATTCTCGCAATACCCGGAAACTTTATATGATTTCTGAGAGGTGTTTCAAGGTCGCTATCTATCTCATGGTCCCTGAACAGTTTACACCAAGTCAGGAACTGAACAATGTAGAGAAAGCATTTAATGAATAAGTGAAGGAGCTACATACAAGCAGTAGATCAAAATTCTTTTTGAAAGATCCCAGGCCCGTGTAACGATGTCCTCATCGTTATCGCTATCGTCAAAGGGAATTTCTCTGAAGTTGCCTCAAGTATGAGAAGAATACAATTATACAAGGGACAATACACATATATAAAGAAATTCAAAGACAAAGCACTCCTGGCAGCACCTTGGCAGACATTTTCTGTGATATGACTTTGGACAGCGTCTACAAACAGCAAACTGCAAATCTTCTTGTGATCTGTCCTCCAGACCTTTACATTGAAAGCACCAATGAATGGGACACGTAAATGAAGATCCACCTGTTATGCTATTCATCTTTTCTAAGGCTTGAGTCTTGCTGTTAGGATGAAGTCGGCGTGCAACACATTTGGAGTGGTAAAAGTACCCACAGGTAGCATTATTACAAAGAAACACCTAAAGAATGATGTCAGAATTAGCAAAACTATGGAAAAAAAACACTGAAGATAATAAAGTTCACATTATATTTAATTAGATGCCCATTCTAACAGCTGGAATGATACAATTACTTGATATGTAATGCTTCCATACAGCCATACTTAAAATTTTAATTACCTAGTCATTAGCTATTGCAATATACAGATGCTACAAATAAATGGTTAAGTGGCCCTAGTATCTAATTCGCAGAACAATTACACTATTTCAGAACATTCATAATATCTACTTTTCCAAATCTCAGCTAGATAGTCTTTCACAAGTAATACTTCTAGTTCTATAGTCCTATGTGAATAGTGCTGGCTATATAGTGGTTGAAAACCTAAATCTACAAATAACCATTGCAGCTTAATAGTTGTAATGTAACATATACTCCCTACGTCACAAAATATAAGGCACGTTTTTTGCTCGGTCTTTGATGCGCTAGTTTGCCCACTAATACATACTAAATTATATGGATTGAGAATGTATAAATGGTACTGCATACTAATTGTGTGGATATATTATAAGTACAAATTATAGTCAAAGTTGTAAGTTGTTGACCAGCGAAAATCAAGGGCACCTTATATTTTGGGATAGACGGAGTAATAAGTATTGCCGACCAGCAATGAAAACCACTATTGTTAAATGATTAATGAAACCAAGTGGAAAAAGCTCAAACAATAGCAATGAACCTTAGCATTCGGTCCATCCGAAGGCTCCAATACTCCACAAATAAAGCATTGATGCTGCTTATACTCACAGTTCTTGCAGAGAAATGTTTTCATTGCCTACAACACATAACAAAGAGAAAATTGAATAAGAAAATAACAAACTTGAATTTCACGCCATCTTTCCAGTCTGAATTTCAAAAGCCACCTCAACTTCTGCCTCAGTGAACCCAAGGGTATCACAATATGAATCTTCGCCTGTTCCTATTTTGGCATGGAAAGACCTCATACATGGGCCATCACACCTACAACAGAATAATAGTGCAAGCAGGACATCAAATAAATAGATTGTCCGTGTTGCATTGGTACTAAATGATGAGCACAAGGAACCTGACATTATTACAATGATGAAATAAGAAAAATCGATAACTGCAGGGAATGTATGAATGCAGATCAATTATGCAGAGTGCTTTTGAGCAAAGGGGTTGACCAATCTTAGCAAGGAAAAACAGCATAGTGTACACACTATACTCGTGACCTGGATTCTATACAAACAACATGTGCACACAATACACACGGGCAAGGCCGACCAAGCAGCTAGACAAGCTGGCGGACACCATTTAGCAAGTAGGGAAATTTAGTTCTACCTGTAAGAAATTCACAGCTTATATGAGGTGATTGCTTCTTAGAAATAACCTAACAAGTCAATGGTCTACACTCAAGCAGCTCCACAACCAAAACTAAATGGAGGAGGTTAAAGAAAAGGAGGTTCTATGCGCGTTGCCTGATAATCTTAATAAAACTCATAGTAAAATATCTTGTTGTAAGATTTCCACATACCCAAGCAGATCTCCTCCATTGTCACATATGGCACAAGTGAAATCAAACAAATCATCCCCCTCATCTTCATCAGATTCAGTACTGTCATCAGCAGCCATATCCTCAACGTCCTCATCAGCGGCAATGAATGACTCCTTCATTTCAAAATTATCTGAATCAACCTAGTTGAAATAAAAATCAGAGAAATTGTTAATTTCATATCGATTTTCTTCCAAAGATTTCAAGAGACTCCACAATCAACCACATACCTCGCTAATTTGTTTCTTAGACCTTTCTTCAATAAATGCTTGAAACATCTGCGGAAACATTCATAACAAGAGATATTAGAAACCAAAACACTCGAGCACATCAGGCAAGAGTTCTATTTGTTCTTTTTACACGGTCAAGAGTTGTTACACGGTTACATGCAGCCATGAACAAGTTTGGGGACAGCCAGGTCTAGTCATTCAAATAAGGGTATGATCATATTAGTTGGGAACGTTGGCATTAAATCCTTCGGTGTCAAGCTAGACAACCCTCTATAAAAAAAGAGAAAAAGAGCGGGTGTGCACTCATCTATGATTAGCCAAATAACTAATTAAGAAGTTCTAGTTTCTAATCTCTTGCTGCCTCTTCTACCTTTGTTGCCTCAGTTTTCTCTCTCAAGCCTAGTTTCATGTACCCTGTGATGATATGACTAGTGAGTAGTGAAGAAGCACAAGGTTGTGGAGGAACAACTCGAGTGTTGAAGAAACCACGTCAACGTGGTGCGCTAGATATTGCTCTAGGGGCGAGGGCTGCCAAGAGTTCGGTCCAAAACTCTTAACACTGAAGATATAATCCAAGATCTAAGACAAGAACACAAAGTTCGCTTTATTTATAGATAGTGGGTACATAGTCTGGTTACATAGCTGGAGGTGAGGACCTCTATATAGGCTTTATGAGCCTTCACTGCTTAGCTCTACTTATAGCTAGAAGGTTCTAGAGAAAACTACTTAAAACTAGAAAAGCAAATCCAAACAAACTTGTTACAACTCATAGCTAGAACACTCTAGAAAGCACTACAACACATATGACTAAACAATCAAGTTATCTAGCATATAGTACAAGTGTGTAGAAGCCATGATGGATTTGAGTTCCAAATTATTTTTCTTTGTTTTCTCTATTGTCCATTATCAAGTAGTGACCATTATATGGTATCAGAGCCAGCTGCTGCTTCACCGTCAATGGCTTGCAGCAGGGTTTTCGATCTTGCCGTGCCATTGGCAGCATAGTCAAGTGCAGCAATGTAGACAACGATATGCCCAGCAGACGCATTGTCTGACGTCTCATCACTGGAGCATGTGTTCGATAACCGCTGGACACGGCTGTTCTATATTCTTTGATGGCGCCGGCAGGCCTCCTGCAACGGCAGTGTAGCCTCCAGTAACAGTGAAACCCTTTTGATTGTGAAAGAGGAACCCCTAGGCGCCGCTTTGCTTTCAGTTCTTCGCCTGCTTGCGCCATTACCGGGACTTCCAATCGGTTCACAAGATTGAATGGCCAAGTCATGGAAAATTATTAGCAAAAATGGATGCGGCTCTCAAGCTGGCATATGTGAGTTCCAGGGCGGAGGTTACAACACTTTGGGAGATGGCTATGATAATTGCCACAGCAATGACACAACCTTCCGCTGCAACAACGAATGTGGTGGTTTCAATGTTGGGTCCAGAGGCACAAGAGCAATGAGGTTTGGAGATGCTTGCTGAATCCCCAAAGGAATTTGTTTCAATGCAAAAGAGGCAGTGCCTTTGCAAGTCATGTCTGCTTATATAGTAGATAATAAAGGAAAGAATGTGCATGTACTAAAAAATATATAGGATCTTGCAAGTTTCCATGAGCTACACATCTCCTATATAAGGAAGTTCGCTAATTTGGAAGCCAGCTCTAGTAATCTTAATAAGAGATATGATCCTATCAGTTAAGAAATTTGGGACTAGATCCTGAGGGGCCAATATATCCACTCATCTACACAGGAGAGGGTGTATACTCGTCTATGACCATCCAGGCAATTAATTAAGAAATTTCTAGCTTGCAATCTCCTGCTGTCTCTTCAACCCTCTTCTCTCTTGAGCCTAGTCTCATCTACCTTATGATCTAGTGACCATTACATTAGTTAGGATTGAACGAACTGATATGCTGAATTGATATACTGATAGATGGACTACATAGCACTACGTGCTGATCACTTCATTCGCATGTCTATAACCCAAACTGATATGCTGAATTGGTAGTCTTAAGAACAAAACTGATTTTGACATTAAGAAATGCTAGGCTGATATAAAAAAAATACTGCAACAACGAAAGGAAACTACCGGTGGCTAAACACACTCATGAGTTCAGGAAGTATGGGTAGTCATAATAGAATGAAGTGTTTGTCTCAAATTTGAAAAGAATTGCAGTTGTTAAGCCCTCGTATTTTATAGACTCGCTTAATTCTGACCTTTATCGCGGTGTTGCGAATAATCATATTCAATTGATCGTATTATAATCAAGCAAAGTTGGCCCAAATACAGGACCAGAGAATGCGCACCTCTGATTTTGCCAAGTCTGGATCTTTCTCAGCAAACTGCTTCATCAGCGAACGGTGATTCCTGAAATCGTCTCTCGAGGGCCTAGTGTCGAACTTGCTGAAAACATCAATTAAGTCAATCACTCAGTAAGTATCATAGTTTCTTTATCATGAAAGGCGAAATGAGCAGAGAGTGCACGAGTAGAGTACTCAAAAACTTTGCGGAGATGGTTCCACAGGCTCTTCTCGGGCTCCTCGGGCTTCCTTCTGAGGAAGTGAAGCATCCGCACGGTGATGAATATCGTCCTGTAAGCCTCTTCATAGCTGTTCCTGGGCTTGGCAAGAGTTATCCAGCTGCCTTCCTTGGACAGCACCGCGATCTCGGGATGCCTGCCTTGGAGCCCCAGCCTCCAGGCAACGACCTGCTTGTACATCGGGATGCCGGGGGCAGCGGTGCCCCGCAGGAACACGCTCCATTCGCATCCGGGAGCCTCGTCCGCGTCCTCCTTGAATCGAATCGGCAGGATTGAGAAACAGACGGCGTTTTGGTCCTCGTCGACGAAGATGTAATCCGACACCTCCTTCAGCTGGGGCTCCGAGTCATCGTCGTCATCGGACATCATCATCATGGCTACCGGGAAAGGGGGCGGGGGAATCGATCGAGGGCAATAGTCAGTACTGCAGCAACGGCACTGCCTCTTCTCGGATTGCAATTCCGCCGAGGGGAGGGGAGCGAGTTCTCAGATGCCGAACCTGCAGCCGTCGCGACGGGAGGATCCAGGAGCACGGCCGCCCCGCCTCCGAGCGCTTCTCGCCGGTCGCCGAAGGACGCTAGGGCCTAGGGTCTCCTCCTCCTTCCCTCCTCGTGCGTGGGGGCGGGTCAGCGGGCGGGCGAGCGTGTGTGGGGGTCGGCGGGCGAGGTCGGCGTCGATGCTCTTGGCGGTGGCGGTGGCGGTGGCGCCGGTGAGGGCGCTAGGGCATAGGGTTTTCTCCTCTCCCTCCTCAGGTGCGCTACGCCCTTGTGTTCCTCGGTCGATTCCTCTTCTCCTGACTCCTGAGCCTGGGCCCTGGGTGGCTGGGCTGGGCCTCCTGGGCTTCTGTTGCCTGCATTGCCCACTATTCTTTGCCATCACGTCTCACACCCTAGTCCGCGTACCGCCCTCCGCCTGCTACGGTTCTTCATGGGCCAGCTCTGAAGGCGGCCGAATTACAGGCACTATTTCTCTCCTTCTTCTTTCTATAAAAACTTTTAAATCTGAATATTTTTAATTTGAACTTTTTCGAAAACTGATCAGTTTCTAACTTTGATCAATTTTAAAATCTGAACCAATTTTTAGTTTTGAACATTTTAAAATTTTGAACTTTTTTCAAATTTGTAGAATTTACAAATGTGAACATTTTTTGAAAACTAATTAATTTTTTATTTCGAACCATTTGTATTCTGTTTTTTCATTTGAACAATTTCGAATAGTGAACGGTTTAAATTTTGAACATTTTGAAAATTCTTACAAGTTTTTTATTCTGAACATTTAAAAACAGAAGATTTTAAAAAAGTTGGACATTTTTTATTTCGAAAATCTAAATTTTAAACAATTTTTAATTTTGAACATTTTTCGAAATTTGAAAATTATTCAATTTTGAACTTTTCTAAAAACTGAATAATCTTTTTTTAATAACATTTTTCAATTTTGAAATATTGTTTTCAATAGAGCGAGAAAGAAACATAGAAAAAGAAAATGGAAAAGAAACAGGAAAAAAAAGCTAAAACGGAAAAAACAAATCGGATTAGAGGTACCTGGGCCGGCCCACGAAGTCTGAGAGGGGTGCGCGGAGCGGTACGAACTCCGCTCTCACACCATCTTCTCTAATGTTGCCTTTAAAAGATCTTACTTATCTGATTTTGCTAACTAATAATAATGTCCTTGTAAAAAAACTAATAATAATGTCTCGATAAAAAGATCATCACCATTTTCTCTGCCTTTGCACTCACTGCTATGGCGTGAAATATTTTTTATAACTGCTTCGCCGTAGGGGGCACCTAAGGTTTCTCAATCCCAGATTATTAGGTGTATCTTTTGAATATAACAACTTAGGATAGCTTGCATTTTGCAATGGAAAAATCATAAATTATTTGTAGTGGGGTTATGGTTTATAAAAGGTATAGATAGATAAAAATAAAAACATGTTTCAAATAACCCAAAAACCTGAACAAAAATCCTAAGCGTAAATAATGTCGAACTTCATCAGTGTGCAAGAAACCAATACGAAATCATTTGTATTCCAGATTACATAAAAAAGAAAAATCTATAAAAATTCAAAGTGTGCATTGTTCACCGCATCCAGAACAAAGTTTCTCTTTTTTTTTTGATAATCATAAAATAAAAAATTGCAATGGTATTTGCACACTACTGGAGTTTTTTTTCCTACATCCATGAACTATTTTCTGAATTTTTTGAAACTTATAAGTGCATTTTTTATTTTAGAAAAAGGCTTCGTGGAGCCTAAGTTCCTAAACAACGTGATCCTACCAAAACATCTTATATTTGGAGACGGATGTAGCACTTTATAATAATAAAAGACGCAAAGAAAGTCCTAAATAATTGCATGTCTAAAGATAAAGAGAAAAAAGATCAAATCAGACTTGACCTAAAGGTAGAAACAAAAAACTAAGGTTTGAATACTAGAAAAGCCAGTAAGAATAAGTTGGACAATTACTTGCTTCGCCTTCTATTGGTGAACAATGTCGCGCAAAGTCCACCCACGGAAAGGCATGCATAGAAACATCAAAGAGAAACACCTCACACTCATTGACCAAATATGAAATATCGATTATACTGATGTCTAAAGAGTATTATTGAAAAACGTTCAAAGGGTTTAATTTTACATGGCCACAACATAGAGAAACGTAGTCTCTCCTCTCTCCTATAGGTACATGACATGAATGCATGGGTTGGTATCTCCCGCTGTTTTTAATTATAAGATGTTACATTGTGTAGTGAGTATATTCACTCATTTTCGCATGCATGTAGATAATACATGGAACACCTAAAACATGTTATATTAAAAAACAGAGAGAGTAGCTTGCAATGACATTGCCCCAGCGTCCAGCGTCAGCATATCAGCGCTCGCTCGTTGAACCCTTATAGTCACATGCCTACAGGGTTTCGGAATAATAGAGTATGTTTTGTACTGCAGCTATATAGCAAACTGGGGGCATGTTAGCCTCTGTTATTACATACAATATTCTGATCAAGTTCTGGATCTTATGCTACGTGATGGGATAAATAGTGGTTGCAGATGGAACCATGCGGACATAGTTAAGGTCTTGCATGCATGCATGTGATGGCTCAGCTACAGATCGATGCTACGGCAGCGACCATCATCATTTGCTGGCGACCTTGTGTAGGGCTCCGTGATTCCAGGTCCGGTGTATGGTCTATGAGTTGGTTATAATGTCCCATACATATGTGTTCCGAGATTTTGGATCATGCACATGTGTACTGCATGATTTTTTTCCAATGGTTCAAGGTCCCAGGAGCAAATGGTTGCAAGATATCATCCTGGATGGAATTAGCAAAATGAACAAGGGGTAGCTAGCTTATGAGTAAGGATCATAGTATATCTAACCGGTAGGTATAGTATAACTTACTGCAGTGTCCTCCAGAGCCAACCACTTAGCCGATATATATAGAAATTAGCTATAACATAGTGCGATTTCAAGCAGACTTGGCGCTTCATCAACACAGAGTGAAGCCAACTTTAGTACAACCACTTGTGCAGTGGCTTAGGGATCTAATATTCCTTAGTCATGTTTACATATTTTCAGTTTCAACCCCCAGATTGCATTCTAAACTCTTTTTGTCTGTTCGGCTTAATTAATAGAGAGAGAAAACATTGTAGCGCGGGGTTTTCCCCTACGGTAATGTGTTTAAAAAAAAGGTTAGATATAAACATGTACCACTTTAAGTATATGGTCTCTACCAGTGGCTAGCTTAAGAGTAAGGATGATAATAGCGAACTGGTAGGTAAAACTTACTGCAATGTCATCTATAGCCAGCATGGGTCAACATGTATAATAGATAGATAGATAGATATATATAAAATATTTAAAAAATATTTGGTCCACCTTACATTTTTACGAAGTGTGTTGGAGCATGTGCTGCAACTGACTAATTTACAACCGCTTCTTTTTGCTTCTCTTCTATCTCATTTAGTAAAACTATATCATTTAAATGTTTGCAGCCTCGTTACATCATGCTATTATACTTGCTCTAAGAACAAATTCAATAGTATAGCCAACTGTTGGCTACAAGTCATTGTCATGTTATTTATAGCCAACCTTATCAATGTATAATATTTAGTTATAAAGATGGGCTACTTCATTAAGACACGACCGACCTTCCTCTCTCACAAAGTGAATAGGACTGCGTGTTGCAATGGCTTTTGGAGTCCACTTCCGTCCTATCTCTTCCTCTCTCTCTTCTATGTAAGCAAAAATAGATGGTATTTCAATCCTTAGCCTGATTACATAAGCGTATTGTACTTGCTCTAAGTGGTTAGTGGAAGTGATAGTTGTATTATCTCGATACCGCACCCTATTGTCAAAGTGTGCGCGTTGGTGTGCTTGAGTGTAGTTGCATTAAATTGCAGTAAAAGAAATTTTACATTCTTAGAGCCTCTTTGGATTGTAGGATATTTACTACTATAAAGGATGAGAGCCTACCCTCCATCTGAGGGCATTTGCCCCTCCTGGCGATTCTGGGTCGTCCGATCGCCCAATGAATAGTAATTTTGCCTCCCACTTTTCACCACAGCCGTCGGATGCAGTAGATTTTCTTTTACTCTGTGCTGGCTTATTTGTGCATGACATGGTGGGGCGAGCTATGCGCTGGGCCGCAGATCAGTGGGCAAAAACAGCTCCCCGCGTCTCGCAATTCGGCCCGCTCGGTGGGTGAGCTCGCGTGAGACAAAACCACCCTCCGGTGAAACCCTAGCCTCCAATCGTGCTCCTCCTCCTGTCTCCTCTTCTCTCCCATTCTACAGTACATGGCGGCGGCAGCAAATCGGCGGGTAGGCTTGGAGAGGCGGCCGGACATGGCGGCCGGGGCAGGCATGGCGACGGCGGGCGGCTCTATGGTGCGTCGGCAGGGCGGGGTTGGCTGGGCTGGGCAGCGGCGGCAGGGATCAGGCTTGCACAGAGGCGAGGTGGCCGGATCCGACAAGGTTTGGAAGAAGGGCGGTGGTGCAGCGGAGTAGAGGAGTCGGATTAGAGCGGCGCATCGTTGTTGAGGAGAAGGACGGCGGGCTCGGAGAGGAGGCAAGCGGGTTCAGTATCTGTCGCCCTGGCGGCGCCTCCTCCTTCGTCCACAACTGAGGTAAAGATGTGATGAGTGGGCAAGCTAGCGCACCAGATCCGCCCTTCCCCTCTTCCTCCTCAGATCCTCAGATCCCTTCCCCTCTTCCTCCTCCGATCCGAACGCATTACTTGATGTGATTAATAGCTCTGTAACTGTGCAAGCTCAGTGCTGTAGTGCTAACTTCGTTTACATGCCTCTCCAGGTGATTGTGCAGGGCCGAGTTTACACAAAATGGCTCTCTGTCAAGACTTATCTGCTGCGCATGCCCAGCTGATTGCTTTTCCTGCTGCTAAGCCTTCTCTCTTAAGAAGATCATGCCTTCATATTCTAGCAGGATCACCAAGTCTGAAGTGTTCTGGGCTTTTAGCCGCGAGGAAGAAATTTTCAGTACAAGCTGTACGAGGTATGCATATAACGATCTAATTTTCTTTTGGCTAAGTATACTGCCATCATGATGTATATGCCTTTCGAACATATATGATAGATCTTCCATAATCCTTAGCTCCAAAAATCAAAGTTATACTGCTGTTTGTCGGATCAAAACGTGGAGGATTATATAGCAGAAACATGGGTTTCTTTGCTGTTCTGTCAACAGTCATACAGCATGATGTCACTCTCTAACCTTATTATACAAATATGAGGATTAGTTCTAATCATCCAGTAGAGAGAAGTCAAAGCATTTTTAGCAAATGAATAAGAATAAAAAACAAAGAATCAGTTGGCAACATTCTTGAACTTGCTAACATTTGTTCTTAAGTCTGTGCATGTCCACGTATTAAGATAAAGTGTTCTTACTTCTTAAGTCTGTGCGGGCCCAAGTATTAAGATAAAGTGTACAAGTATAGCATGGTTCAAATGTTCTAAACTTAGAAAGTATCGCTGTTCTTAATTTAATTTTTTGTGTCATCTTATACTAACTGCAGGTATGGTATACATATAAATTGACACAAATATTTCTAATGTGCTGATAACTTAATACATATTAACCCGTGTGTTTTTTGCTGATGGATTATTTTACACATTATCTTACATTCTTACAGTGGCTAACACTAAAATTCAGTTGGAGAATTAGCCTGTGTGCAATTGTAGACTCACCGAATTTGTAGCTAAAACTCTATTTGCATTATCTCGGATTCCTTTGCGCAATATTTGAAGAATTAAGATTCAGGATTATATGTTGGCATTCCAGAGTATGTAGAAAAGTCTAACAATCTTGGTATTATTTTTGTTTGATTTCCCTAATTGATATTAGAGGATGGTCTTTAACGGTTAGGTCAAGAAATGAAGAACAAAAATGAAAAGCTTTGAAACATATGTGGGATATAGCTTCAAAGACCCCCGAGGATTACTCTGACGGTCTGACCTCAACACCAGTGCAGATATGTCTATCGATCTAGAAAGCCAAGATGAAAATGTGAGCAATTCTTCTCCTGTATCTTAGTTACCGTAAATGTTGGCACCACTATGATAGTTGGAAGTTCTTTGCTGAATATTATGGCATATGCATATAAATATAATCATTTGTTGCCGAGCTGATTCTTGGCTGGATCGTTCTTGTTCTTAGCTAGATGCGTCTATGGTTCATAATGAAATTTGGTGCATGTCAAGGCCAATGTTTAAATTTGTTTGAAGTGCATTCAGATTACCAATGCTATGTTTAGCTTTCTCACTGGTGAATTTGGTAAATGGGTCCTACTGAAACAGATGTTTACCTTTATCGCTGCTGATGTTTAGCTTTCTATGAACTGAAGCATTATTTAGCTAGCTACAAATGCTTAATCTGAATTGATGTTTACCTGTGTGTACAAAAGATAAATCTTGTTTGTCTCCCTTGAGTGAGATGACATGGTAGCTCCAGTTAGAATGGCATTTACCTCCGTGCTATTATATTTCTAGATTGTCTTCCTTTTGGTCGTACTAATAATCGATGCTTGTTTTGGTTGTTGCAGGAAAAGCCCCACGGTCATTAGGGTAAGGGTTGCTGTGGGAGTTTTCGCCGCCCGTCGTTGTTGCTTTGTTGTAGGTATGTTCACCCTCATGATGGTTTGATATGTTATTTAGTGTCGTTGCTATCTGTTTGTTCTGCTAATAATCCATGTATGTTTTTGTTGTAGTAGGAGAAGGCCCACAGTGAGTGCGGTGAGGGTTGTTGTGGGAGCTTTGCTGGAGATCGCGGTCCGGGGTTGCTGTGGGAGCTTTGGTGGAGATCGCAGTCCGCCCGTCATTTATGCCTTTCTGTAGGTATGCAGCTCTGTATTAGGTTCTCTTCTCTAACGTTTTCTATTTAAAGGCTATAATTTGAGAGATTGTTCAGATTTAGTTGATTGTTAGGTGTCCTGATTTTTTCTGCACTCTGGGTGGTCTTGGTTTATATGAAATCATATTTTCTTCTAAATTAATGAACTATCTATGGAGGTCGGTTTCTGGTGGCGTTTAGTCCACTATGTTTCTGCTTAGATAGGGAGGTACTCATTTATGTTTTGCTGTAGGTGTGCTCATCCTCGCAATGGTTTGATGCGTTATTTAGTGATTCAGAGTTCTATTGTGGACATTCTATTGTAATGATTTCTATTTAAAGGCTATAATTTGATAGGTTGTCCACATATTTTAATGTTCTATTTTTAGGTCTATGATTTGATAGGTCTATTTTAATGTGTTATGGTTTTGGTTGTGGTTCGGGTGGGGTTTCCTATTTCAATGGTTTCTATTTAGACCATGCTCTCTTCTAGATTGATGAGGTGTCTTAGTATCCTCTTATATGAAGTATTACTGAATGCAGCTTTTAATGAATGCAGCTTTCAATGTTCTTTTTCCGTCCTAAGTTCTTTTATCCAGTTATATCTTCCATTTTATTAAGGAGTTCCTTTTGCCCTGGTAATAATCCATGTTTGGCTTTATTCTTGCAGGAAAAGGGCCACAGTGAGCAAGGTCAGAGTTGCCGTGGGAGATTTGGCGGAGATGGTGGTCGCCCCATCAGTTATGCTTTTCGGTAGGTATGCTCATCCTCAGAAAGGCTATAATTTGATACGTTGTTCACATTTCATTTATTTTTAGGCTAGCTTTCTATGAATTGAAGCATTATTTAGATAGCTACAAATGCTTATTCTGAATCGATGTTTACCTGTGTGTACAAAACATATTTCTTTTTTGTCTCTGTTGAGTGCTGTCACATGGTAGCTCCAGCTATAATTTGATTGGTTGTTCCCATTTAATTTCTTGTTAGGTTCTGGTTCTTATTTGCGGGTTGGTTTATTCGGAGCTCTGTATTAGATTCTATTTTTACCGGTTTCTGTTTAAAGGCTATCATTTCTTAGGTTGTTCAGATTTAGTTGATTGTTAGGTGTTGTTAGGTGTCCTGGTTTTTGTCGCAGTTCGGGTGGTGGTGGTTTATATTAAATCATATCTTCTAGGTTAATGAACTGCCTGTACAAAGGCGGCATCCTGTGGCATTTGTTTCGCTATTTTTTTGATGTATTATTTTGCGATTCAAAGTTCTGTCGTGGACTTTCTATTGTGATTATTTCTATTGACGGTGCTCTGTCTCAAACGGCCGTCAGGTGCTCTGTCTCAAACGGTGGCTGGACGGTCTGCGATCTAGCGACCAGAAAAACAGTGGGGTAGCGGCAGGAGAAGGAGCAGGGTGGCGGCGGCGGCAGTCGGCGCGGGTGAAGAGGAGGCACAACGCTGGTCTACGTGGACGAGCTCGACAGCCAGCCCAAAGGCAACCTCAAACGGCAGTGGGAGGAGGGGGCCTGGGTTCATCCAGGTTTGCCTCTTCCTCTTCTATCTCTGTCTCCTCTCTGCTCTCATTCATTCAGATGTTTTGATGTCTTATAACTACGCTTTATATTCTCTTATTATTGGACCATTCTGTTATGCATATATGTCCATCTTTTAGCTGGTTGTTTTGGTTTCTCCCTGTTCCTTTATTGCTGCTGATGTTTAGCTTACTATGAACTGAAGCATTATTTAGCTAGCTACAAATGCTTATTCTGAATTGATGTTTACCTGCATTTATATTCATTTTGATTGTTAAATCTGGATGTTTTTCCACGATTGAAAATATTGTTTTCTTTCTCTCAGATTTGGATACCTTACTCTGAATTATGGGAACCAATCTATGGTTTACAGTTTACATCCTTTTTTTCTTCTCTGTAGGCTGACCATACTTTCTTTTGATGGATAACTTGCTTTTATGGATGTTGTCGCTTCTTGAAGCTATGACATCCCTCTAGAAAATCAGCATGAGTGTTTCCTAATTCTTATATGTTAGAATTGTTTGTTGGAACCTGTAGCTTGGTAAGAAAGACACTTGTGTGGGCCGTCTGTAGTAATGTTTATGATGTACCAGTGTGCTATTGTTTAGATTATTCACAATGGAAATCATGTGGTTTTGCACCATAATTTGTACCATGTGGTATTGCTTAGATTTTTCGCAATGGAATCTTGGGCTTAGAAGTTTGACTGCTTTTTATTGGGTTCATGAGAACCATTGGTCTGGTGAAATGTCCAAACGAGATATGTCACTGAAACATTACTTCGGTCACTATCCAAGCCAATTTAAATTAGTGCTACAGATATGCATTGTGGATACCAATGTTAATCACATTACGAATAACATATGTGGACAGTTATGCCACCATACCCACAATTTTATTTTGCGTGATAGCTCCTATTCTAAAATGCACTTTCAGATATTGAGTACACATTATGTGCAGGCCTCGCAGATCTCAAAATTTTGCATACGACGAGTTGTATGCTATTTTGCATTAGTTATCAAATGCTAGCTAGCAGTTACAAGGCCGATGGAGTAGGTTTGATGTCCTCCTACATAGGTCTCCTTGCTGCAGATGAGCCTAGATTCTCCTTTAGGATACTACAGACACATATCAGTCTTTTCCATAATATAAGCTGTTTTAGCTAGCTAAAACAACTAGCCAAAATGGCTTATATTATGTAACGGAGTACATATTTACAGCTGTCTTGTAGAAAATAATTAGAACTGAGGCATATATCTACTTTAAACAGTTATTTTTTCTGTAGTTGGAACTTGAAGCTGTTGTCTGTTCCCTAATAGGCATTTAATTCTTGAACAACAGAACTATTAGAGTGAAGATAAATAAGAGCAAGTTCATATTTAACTTTTTTTATAGTGGAACTAAGAGAGTGTATGAACGGCAAGTCACCTTATTGTCCCTTGGCTGGTCTTTTTTCCTTTAGAGGCAGCATGTCATCTAGAGTAAGGATTTATATTTTCTAGCTTCCAACTGTGATTGACTAAGAACATCAGTCTATTTTCTACTCCCTCCGTTTCAAATTAGTGACTTACATTTATACAAAAGTAGGTATATATAGACATGTTACAAAAGTAGCTCTATATACATCCACTTTTAGACAAATGGAAGTCATATAATATGGAACTGAGGAAGTAGCATGTTATTTGGTAGCTCCTCTGACCTTCGACCTTTGGGGGAGTATAGCTGGAATTCAGCTTGCTTTCCCAGTGTCAAGCCACTCGCTTAATAATTTACATGAAAGCACCTATTTTTCTAGGATCAATTGCTATGACACCTAAATAACTGAATAAGTGAATAGCTAGATGCCTGAAAGCCAGAAGCAGATGCTAGATTTTGTCACACAAATTTTTTGTGGTACTTTTATGGATTCTTATTAGATGTTAGTCATGAGAGCTCTTCTTTTCTCTGCAGCTATATAAGTCATCCGCCTTCATGAGTTGTCATTAAGTTCGGCTAATATGAAATAAGTAGCATCTATGAACCATGCCACATGCTCATGTTCAGTAAAATGCCAAGGTTAGTGTCCGTTTTTTAATATAATTGATCATCTTTGGTTCTGCAAGTAATGGTACTACTATGCCAGGAAGCTTACATCAAGTAGTACTTGTTACATTTTCTTCAGATACCTTCCAGGTCCGATTCCTGACTGTTGAACAAATCCAATTAGGCATTGCAAACATATATTTCTTGTTTTAGATGTAATATCTATGGTGAATTGTGTCCATAATTTTCTCTGAATTCCGTGGCATCAGTTTCGCATTTTATCACAGTTAATATGAATGTGTTCATGCATGCCCGGGTGAATAAGGGAAGCTGGATTTGCATATCAGAATGCATTAGTGATTTATACATTTCTCTGATTGTCAGGAAAGGGGTCCATCATCTATTCCAAAATGCTTTTAGTAATAAAGTTTTTGCTTGGCCCTCATGCAATATATATTACTCTTTTAGGAGGTTAGCACGAACAAAATCATGAAAATGTTTCAGAGTACTGTACCAAAACAGAGTGTTGACAAAAGAGAACTCTCATATGTCCTTCATAGAGTACCCTGGTTTAGATTTCTTCCCTTTATAAATATCTGTGTACTGAACACTTATTTTCATTCTAGCAAAAAAAGAAAACTTATTTTCACTGGCAATCTGAACGGGAATCCGGCACCTAGAGGGGGGGGGGGGGTGAATAGGTGCTATTACAAATTTTAGGTCTTTTCAAATTTAGGCTCAACACAAAGGTAAATTCTCTAGATATGCAACTATTGTGAATTTACCTAAATGACAACCTAAGCAATAACAAGATAAAAGCTAACAAGACAAGCAAGTAAGGGAACAAGATAAAGGGAACCGAGTGAAGCACGCGGAGACGAAGATGTAATCCCGAGTTCCACCCAAGGGTGTACGTCTCGTTTGGAGAGGTGTGCGCTACCACAACAGGTTAGCCGCAACGCCACAAAGGCTCACCTTCTTCTCCGATGAACTCAACCACAAAGGTTGCGAGTTCACCTTCCACTATTGATCCCCTTTTAGGACGGAGATCGAATCCCTTACAAACGCTTGAGGCACGCACCCACAACTTAATTGGGGGCTCTCAAGAAGACCACAACAGGTCAAGGACCACAAAAGGTCAAGGCAGCACCAAGATTACAACAATGGTGAACTAGGTTTTCCCACCGGAAACCCTAGCCACGAAATCCCCAAGTGAATGGGGAGGAAATGCAAATCCCTTCGGTGAAGATGTAGATCCGGGCCTTCTCCTCCAATCCTTCAAAGATCAACGAATTTGGGTGGAGGGATTGGGAGATCTTGATGATTTGAGCTTTCAAGAATAGTAGGAGAGAGAAAATCTGAGAGCTATTTGTTCTTGAGTGAGTGAGGGGGTATATATACCCCCTCCCAAAATCTGGCCGTTGGCTGTCTCGAGGACCCGGAAATTCCGGTATAAGTGACACCCGGAAATTCCGGGTCACTCGGAATATCCGAGTCTGTGAAAAATCCGAGTTGAATTTCCGGTTGAGATCAGAACGTCTTCGACATCTTGACTTAGCCAAATTTCTGAGGGTGACTCGGAAATTCCGAGTCAGTGAAATTTCCGAGCTGAATTTCCGGTTGAAGTCAGAACGTCTTCGACATCTTGACTTAGCCAAATTTCTGAGGGTGACTCGGAAATTCCGAGTCAGTGAAATTTCCGAGCTGAATTTCCGGTTGAAGTCAGAACGTCTTCGACATCTTGACTTAGCCAAATTTCTGAGGGTGACTCGGAAATTCCGGGTCAGTGAAATTTCCGAGCTGAATTTCCGGTTGAAGTCAGAACGTCTTCGACATCTTGACTTAGCCAAATTTCTGAGGGTGACTCGGAAATTCCGGGTCAGTGAAATTTCCGAGCTGAATTTCCGGTTGAAGTCAGAACCACTTCCTGACTTTTCCTTAGCCATTTTTCTGTTAGATATAGGAGACCCGGAATTTCCGATCCTGAAAATTTCCGGCTCCAATAATCCGATTCTGGGAAGAATTCCAGAAACTCTTTTTCTCTACATTTTGGCTTTGGGATATGTGGTATGCAACTCACACAAACTGAAATACTTAGCAATAGGATTAGTACATCATTGGTATTGTTAACTAACACACAAAACACTAGGGATTAAGAAATGTTCTTTCAATCTCCCCCTTTTTGGTGTTAGATGACAATACCAAGATTTGCAAAGAAACAAAATGCAATATCATGTTTTTGACAGAAAATAGCTCCCCCTAAACAAGTGCATGTATGAAACACAAAAAGACAAAGGATAGGAGCAATTTTATAATAACAAACACAAGATATCACAAAGGAGTAATGGGACAAAATGAAGGTTATTTTACCATTTGAGACTAGATAGATTTTCATACCTTGTGTAAATAGGATATGAAGAGAATACCAACACAATAACTTTGAAGTCTCAACCATAGGATAATGATAGCATAACATTGTCTCAATACACATAGATAATAAAAGAGTTCAACAAATAACCACAAATAAGATAAATGGACACAAGCGCAAAGAAATGGTAAACGCATATGCTTGTGCCCGAACCCCTGCAAATCCCCGAAGTCCTAGTAGAGCAACTTCTCCCCCTTTGGCATCAAAACGCCAAAAAGGAAGAGGAGCGATGCTACGTCCCGTGAAGGTCTTCAGTCCGAGGGGGTCTCCTCCTCATCATCATCATCCTCAGCATCATCATAATCTGCCTCCTCATCATCATCATCATCCTCATCATCATAATCATGTCCAGTGGTGTACGAGCTGCCGCCAAGGTCATGATCAATTTGAGTCCATGGAGCCAAAGAACCCTGGTTCCACTGAGCAAAGGTCAGAGGATCAGAGAGATCAGCAGGAGCAGGAGAGCCAGACACATGATGAAGGATCAAGTCTTGATTGTAGGCCAGCTGACGACGATCCTTGTAGGCGGTGTATTGCTCTTTGCGGATGTCCACATTCATGCACAGGATGTTGCGTTGGAACCAATTCAGCTTCTTCACCTTCACATGAGTGGCCGGGACATAAGCAGGAGCAGCAGCCCTCCTAGCATCACCCATAAAAGATCCACCCGGAGCTGAGCTAGAGGAAGGCACAGGAGGAGGCTTGACCACTGTCTTCTTCTCATATAGTGTCTTGAAGTCATGCGGCTCCAACTCATCGCCACTGAAGTTATAGTCAGGAACCTTGAACTTGATGAGTTTCATGATGTAAGGAGCATAGGGGATAGTGACTCTGGTGGTCATGGCTTCATACATCTCATTGTAGATGTAATCCATAACATCCACACTCCAGTCTTCATCAGAGCCAGGGTCCTCCACAATGCGGTTGGCATGAAGGAGCAAGTTGCATAGAGGGGTCACCACATTGTCGTTGTTGCCACCACTTGGTGCAATGTTCTCACGGAGGATGCGCACAAGAACATCATAAAGAGGAAGCAAGTCTCGAGAATTGCCGGGTGTGGCTCCCTCACCATATAAGTGCACGGTCTGCTTCTTGTTGATCTTGTACGGGTGGTGCATGCGATAGCCTTGAGGATTGTTTCCATCAAACTTGTAGCCCAAAACCTCGGCAAACTCCTCAAAGTTGGACTCACAGAAAGATTTACCAGTCATCCACTTAATTGTCTTCTTTGAGTCACCCTTGATCACTAGAGTGGCAAAGAACTGCATCACAAGCTGAGAGTTGTAAGGACAACGAGTGAGCACTAGCCTCTCCAAGCCCATAGTCTTGACAAGATGTATAGCTTCAACAAAGGAGGCTTTCTTCTGCAGAGTTGCAAGGTCAAACGGATGCATAGGCCGAATGGGCTTCGACAGAGAGTAGTAGAGGTCCACGAGTATGTGCTCTTGCTCTTGACACCAAAAGCTGCGATCATCCAGAGTGTTGTCCCTTGGCCTAAGGTACCAATCCCCTTGTCTGAGCTGAGAGTATTCAACAGAGTTCATCTTTGAATAGTTCTGACGTTGAGGAGCAGGAGCATTCTTCCTTTTCTTGGATGATGGCTTGCTAACAACAGTTTTCTTCTTCCTTTGAACAGGTGGATTGCTTGAGGAGGCAGGACCCTTACCCTTGTTGACAGGGGTCTTGTGAACAGGTGCCCTTGAGGTGTACCTTGATGCCCCAGCGGACGGACTCCCACTAGAACCTGTGAATTTGAGCATAGTGGGTAGCAAAAGGTAAGTACACACAAGTCAGGAGAGGATACACACATTAGGTAGGCATTTGATGAATCATATGTAGTTAAACATGAGTGAATCTTAAAACTGCAGTGTTCATCTCGGAAATTCCGATTCAAACATAACCGGAAATTCCGGGGGACCGGAAATTCCGAGTCAGGCTGAGTCGGAAATTCCGACCTAAACAGAAACAGTGCAGATCTGAGATTGACTCGGTCTAAAACTAGATCGATCCAACACAATGCAAAACTAATGTATGTAGATGGCAGGGAATGAAGCTAGGAACAATCTCTACCAAGCAATCTTGAAACAAATAACTCCACAACAAGATCCTAGTGCAAGCACATAGGGAAGAGGAAAAGTGAAGTTACCCTCATCCATTGAGGCCATTGCTTGGAGGAGTGAGTTCCCGGGGCGGAGGAGGAACAGATCCGGCCGAGAAAGAGGTTCCCCGGCGGTCGGAGTGCTCCGGAGGGATCTTGGAGCAGCAGGGGCGGCGGTTGGAGGAGAGGGAGTTCGGGGGTGGAAGAAGGGCACGAATGAGCCCTTCACCTCGAGCCTGCCCTTAAATTTTTAGACAAACCGCCCGATCGGAATTTCCGGGTGTAACTTACACCGGAAATTCCGAGTCACCGGATATTCCGGTTCATAAATGAACCGGATATTCCGACCTGCTGAACTAAAATCCCAGTTTTCAAATGGATGACTTGTGTGCAATAGAGAGAAATGTTTTCAGGGGGAAGTAGGCTTGGGATAGATTTCCAAACTGTCATTGGTACACCATACTCAACTCACAACTACCAAAACGAAACATAAAGCGCCAAGTTGAGTAGGTTTCCCACATGCATGAAAAGGAGGGCAACTAGCAACAATAAGCTCCAAATAAAACCAACTCTTCAAAGAGAAGAGGTCGGTGGCCGAGGCCACCATGTAGGAGTGTATGGCATGTCACCGCGAAGATGTATCTTGGGCACATAACCAATACTCGTCGTTTTAGCTCATTAGTCATGGGAATGAATATAGAGATAAAAGAACACTTGCTATCGGCATAATGGGGGGAGGGATGGTCCAATGTATTAGGACCGCACTCCCCCTATTTCCATGCCTACATCTAAACAAGATAAGATGCAATTACGCCCTAGGTGAGTGTGCAAGCGATCAAGCTAAGGACCTCGAATCAATGATATTTAGCTCATTCCTCAAAAAGCAAAACCTTCCTTCCTCAAGGGGCTTCGTGAAGATATCCGCCAATTGATCCCTTGTGCCCACATGTGATAAGTCAATGTCTCCTCGGGCCACATGATCTCTGATGAAATGATGGCGGATCTCAATATGCTTGGTTCTTGAATGTTGCACCGGGTTGTAAGCAATCTTGATGGTACTTTCGTTGTCACATAGAAGAGGCACTTTGTCGCAATCGACTCCGTACTCCTTTAAAGTTTGCCTCATCCATAGCAACTGAGTGCAACAACTTGCGGCGGCAACATACTCGGCTTCGGCGGTGGAGAGAGATATACAATTTTGCTTCTTAGAAGACCAACTTACCAAGGACCTCCCAATAAATTGACAAGCGCCGGAGGTTGACTTCCTATCATCTTGATCTCCTGCCCAATCGGAATCCGTGTACCCACATAGTGAGAAATTTGCATCCTTGGGGTACCACAATCCAAAGGTTGGGGTATAAGCCAAATATCTAAAGATCCTCTTGACCGCCATATCATGGCTTTCTTTAGGAGCCGCCTGATATCTTGCACACACTCCTACGGCTAGCACTATATCCGGTCTAGATGCACAAAGGTAGAGTAGAGATCCAATCATGGAGCGGTATACCTTTTGATCCACATCCTTACCCTTGGGGTTGAGCTCAAGGTGACATTTGGTTTGCATTGGGGTAGAGGCACCCTTGAGCTCAAGCAACCCGTACTTCTTGAGCATGTCTTGAATGTACTTTGCTTGGTTGATGAACGTTCCTTCCTTCAATTGTTTGATCTCAAATCCGAGGAAGAACTTCATCTCACCCATCATAGACATCTCAAACCTGTCAGTCATAAGCTTAGAGAATTCTTCGTTAAATGCTTTGTTAGTAGATCCAAATATAATGTCATCCACATATAATTGACAAATGAAAAGCTCTCCATTAACTTTCTTAGTGAAAAGTGTGGGGTCGATTTCCCCAACTTGGAATCCACGGTCTACAAGTAGTTCTCTAAGGTGCTCGTACCACGCTCGTGGGGCTTGTTTAAGGCCATAGAGTGCCTTATCTAACTTGTAGACATGGTTCGGATACTTGAGGTCTTCAAACCCCGGTGGTTGCTTAACATAAACAAGTTCATTTAGTGGACCATTTAGAAAAGCGGATTTAACATCCATTTGTTGCAACTTAAAGTTATGATGAGAGGCATAGGCAAGAAGAATACGAATAGACTCAAGTCGAGCCACGGGCGCGTAGGTTTCTCCAAAGTCAATGCCTTCAATTTGGGAGTAACCTTGAGCCACCAATCTTGCCTTGTTTCTCACCACCATGCCATGTTCATCTTGCTTGTTCTTGAAAATCCACTTGGTGCCGATAACATTGCGGCAATCTTTGGGTCTTTCCACCAACTTCCACACCTTGTTGCGCTCGAAGTTGTTGAGCTCTTCATGCATGGCATCAAGCCAATCTTTATCTTCAAGAGCTTCAAAGACCTTCTTGGGTTCCACCATGGAGATGTGAGTTTGATGTTCACTAAAGCTTGCAAGTTGTCTTCGGGTAGAGACCTTGCTTCTCACATCACCAAGCACCTTGTCAAGAGATAGAGCTCTTAATTCTTGTGAGGTGCCAACCCTATTCAAGCGGCGGATCTCGATATCCCTACGAGTGGTGGGAGGAATCGCTTGATCATCTTGATCATTCATGTCTCCGCCTTGACTGATTTGATGGCCTTGATCAACCATTGGAGTGACGTCCAGCGGTGAAGGAGAGGGTTGATCTTGGCCTTGCTGCGAGCTGCTACCGGGAATGTCAGCAGGACCGGATATTCCGGGTTCAGTATGGACCGGAAATTCCGAATCACCGGAATTTCCGACTCCAGTTTGAGCCGGATTTTCCGGCCCTCCGGAAATTCCAGGAGCAGCTGGAGAGTCTTGTGCTTCTTCTTGGCTAGGCGTGTTGGGCACGGTGTTGTCGATGGGTGTTTCTTGTGTTGGGGTAGCCACCACTTGTGAAGAACTTGATCCTTGTTGAGCAACCTCATAATAGACTTCAACGGGGCGGTGGACTCCCAACCCCATTCTTTGAATAGCATCTTGAGGTTGATCATCACCTACAACGGAAACACCACTTTGCTCCACAAGGGAGCCGTCATTCTCCTCGAACATCACACTACAAGTTTCTATGATAATGCGCGAGGCCTTATCATAGACTCTATAAGTGTGGGATTCGGACCCGTAGCCCACAAATGTCCCTTCAAGAGACTTAGATTCAAACTTGCCCAAACGAACACCTTTGATGAGATAGAAACACTTACAACCAAAAACTCGGAAGTAAGAGATATTGGGCTTGTTCCCGGTAAGCACTTCATAAGGGGTCTTCATGAGTCCTTTGCGAAAGAAGAGCCGGTTGGATGAATGGCAAGCGGTGTTGACGGCTTCGGCCCAAAAGTTGTGAGGGGACTTGAACTCGGCCATCATCGACCTTGCCATCTCAATAAGAGTGCGATTCTTCCTTTCGGCTACACCATTTTGTTGGGGAGTATAAGCAGCGGAATATTGATGACGAATCCCTTCTTCACTAAGGAACTCGTTTAAGGTGTAGTTCTTGAACTCGGACCCGTTGTCACTTCTTATCACCAAGATAGGGACATTGTGTTGACGTTGAGCTTCATTGGAGAAGTCGATGATAGTTTGTTGAGTCTCCATCTTCGACTTGAAGAAGAAAACCCATGTGTATCTTGAATAGTCATCAACAATCACCAAGCAATATTTCTTGCCACCAAGACTAGCTTCCGGAATGGGACCAAAGAGGTCAACATGAAGAAGTTCCAAAACCCTTTTTGAGGAAATGATGGTCTTGCTTGGATGGTGAATATCATGCATTTTTCCTTCAACACAAGCCCTACACATCCGATCCTTCGAGAAAGAAACATGGTCTTTTAGTCCTAGGATATGACCACCCTTGTGGAGACTTTGCAAAGTCCTCATGTTGACATGGGCTAGTCGGCGATGCCATAGCCAACCCAAGTCCGCCTTAGCGAATAGGCACATTGAGTGGGAAGTGGTGACTCCGGAGAAGTCAACCACATAGAGCCCATTCTCAACGTACCCAACGAAAGACACATTGAGAGACTTGCTCCGCATGAGAATAACCATCTCCTTTTCGAAGACAACGGTATAACCCAAACAAGTTAAAGAATGGACGGAGATCAAGTTGAAACCTAGGGACTCGACAAGCAAAACATTCACGAGTGTGATGTCCGGTGCCACTACCACCTTGCCGAGCCCTATTACCTTAGACTTTGAATTGTCACCATATGTAACGGTCATTTGATCATCATTGGGCTTCAACTCCGTTACAATTTCCTTGCTTCCGGTCATGTGACTAGTGCACCCACTATCAATTATCCATTTCGATCCTCCGGAAGCAAGTCCCTACACACAATCAATTCTTTGGTTTAGGTACCCATTTTGCAATGGGTGCCTTTTGGTTAGCAACAAGAGTCTTTGGGACCCAAATAGCATATTCAATGTAACCATCAAAAGGACCAATGTATCTAGCATAGACATCCCCATAATAATCAACATATAAAGCATAATTGGGGTTAGATATGCCCGCAAAGTCATCACGAGTGGGAGTGCCCCTTGTGGCATTTCCGCTTGCTATATCATCTTTCTTGGCTTGTGCGGGCTTGGTCTTTTTCTTGATCATCTTCTTCTTCTCCTTAGCAACATAGCCTAGACCTTCCTTACCCTTGTGGGGCACTCGCTCATGAAGAGGAGTAGTGAGTGTCCCCTTGCCTTTATCAAGGGAGGTCTTGGGCTCGGTTGCCATGGAGGGAACAAACAAGACCCTAGCTTTATCCTTGATAACATTTGCATTAGTATTCAAAGGAGTAGAAGTACTAGGTTTCTCAAGAATAGATATCCGAGTTTGGAGTTGATCACGAGACTTGAGGAGACGCTCGTGATCACTTGTCAATACCTTGTGAGTATTTTCAAGTGACTCGAAGTCTTCGCAAAGTCTAGCATGAGCAACTACAAGCTCGGACTTTTCATTTTGCACAATTTTACATTTAGCAAAGTAAAGATCACGATCCTTAGTGATCTTAGTAAGTTGCTCCTTGAGGAGAGCATGAGCTTCTTGTTCATCTTCGAGAGAGGATTGGAGGGACACCTTAGCGTGTGCATCCTCTCTCTCAATCTCACCTTTTAATTCAAGCTCATCCTCAAGCTCACCTATACGACTCATAATTGAGCCAAAGTGTTTCTTTCCTTCTCCTTGCAAGTTAGTCATGAATTTATCAAAAGCAATAATTTCTTCCTTGACTTCTAGGCTCATACCATCATCAATGTCATGGGATATGGGGGTGGGGGACAATTTTACCTCGGATGTCTTTGCCATAAGACATCTTGCATTCTTGATGATGGGGCTCTCGTTTGGTGAGGAGAAGAGTGACGGAGGTGTGGAAGAAATGGCTAGTGCGGCCACTTGCGTTGGAGTGTCCTCCTTGTCACTATCTTCATCATCGGTGGGATATTGCTCTTGAGTTACCAAGACAATCTTTTGGTTCTTCTTGAAGTAGGGCTTCTTCATGGGCATGGGCCCCTTCCCTTTCGTCTTGGCCACGAGCCTCCCACCATGATCCTCTCTTCTCTCCCATGGGCAATCTGCAACAAAGTGGCTTTTGTCATCACAGTTATAGCAAAGCCTCACCTTGTTGAATGGCTTTCCTCCATTGGAGGGAAACTTCTTGTCAATCCTCGCTTTGGCCCTTCCGGGGTTCTTCCAAAACGTTCTTGCCGCAAGACCCATGTGTTGAGTAAGAGTACTTGAGAGAGTCTCACTAGAGAGCTCGACTTGATCATCATACTCCTCTTCATCCTCTTCTTCAACGGTGGCCTTCAAAGCAATTGAGGCATGCTTGTGCATCCCTATGGCTCTAGCTCTTGCATCTTGTGCAATCTTGGAGGCCACCTTGTATGCGGTCATCTCTTGCATGACTTCATTGGATGTCATCTTTGCGAAGTCATGTCTCCCTTGGAGTGTCTTCAAATCCGTTTCCTCAAAGGGCAAGAGAGCGGTCACAAACTTCCTCTTGATCCAAGCGTCATCAATGTAGACCGCCCCGAGGTTCTTGAAGGAGTTGGCAACCAACACCAACCTCCGGTACATGTCCTCGTGGCTTTCTCCATCCAACTTGTAGAACCCTTCCACCTCATTGCATAAGGCATCATACCGGTTCTTCTTCATGCTCTCATTCCCGACGAAGATGTCGGAAAGAGCATTCCAAACTTCTTTGGCGGTGGAGAATTGTTGAATGAGTGCCATGTCCTTCTCTCCAACGGCCATTTGGAGTTGATGAAGAGCGGTGGCGTTGAGTTGGCTATCAACCACCTCTCTTCTTGTCAAGTTGGTTGGATCATGGGGCTTGAATCCTTCTTCAATGATGCGCCATAGCTCAATGGAGGCACTACATAGATGAGACTTCATTAGAAATTGCCATTGAGAGAAATGAGTAGGTTTGAGCTTAGGAGGATCACTTCTAAAGTTTACATGAGGGTGAGGGATAGGAGGGTTAGGAGAGTAATTATGGTTGACATTATGAAATTCCTCTCCTTTGGGGGTGTTATGGGAGCTAGGTGATTCATCCTTTTCCGCCTTTCCGAGGGAAACACTTAGAGGAACGTCTTTGGACCCATCTGATGATGACTCCTTAGAGTTCTCACCATGCTCCTTAGGAGGAGGAGAGGGAGAAGTAGCCTCGGGCTCCTTAGACTTCAAGAGTGCCATGAGCATCTCATTCATCTTGAAGAGTTGGGCCTCCAAGGACGATCTCATATCAATAAGATCGGCCATGGTTGCCCCTTTGGCTAACGCCTCCTTCTCCGCCTCTAATTTCTCACGGGCGGCCCTCTCGGCATCGGATTCCGTCATCGTTGCACTTAGGCGGTTAAGCCCTTAAAAGTGAACCTGGCTCTGATACCAATTGAACGGGAATCCGGCACCTAGAGGGGGGGGGGGGGGTGAATAGGTGCTATTACAAATTTTAGGTCTTTTCAAATTTAGGCTCAACACAAAGGTAAATTCTCTAGATATGCAACTATGGTGAATTTACCTAAATGACAACCTAAGCAATAACAAGATAAAAGCTAACAAGACAAGCAAGTAAGGGAACAAGATAAAGGGAACCGAGTGAAGCACGCGGAGACGAAGATGTAATCCCGAGTTCCACCCAAGGGTGTACGTCTCGTTTGGAGAGGTGTGCGCTACCACAACAGGTTAGCCGCAACGCCACAAAGGCTCACCTTCTTCTCCGATGAACTCAACCACAAAGGTTGCGAGTTCACCTTCCACTATTGATCCCCTTTTAGGGCGGAGATCGAATCCCTTACAAACGCTTGAGGCACGCACCCACAACTTAATTGGGGGCTCTCAAGAAGACCACAACAGGTCAAGGACCACAAAAGGTCAAGGCAGCACCAAGATTACAACAATGGTGAACTAGGTTTTCCCACCGGAAACCCTAGCCACGAAATCCCCAAGTGAATGGGGAGGAAATGCAAATCCCTTCGGTGAAGATGTAGATCCGGGCCTTCTCCTCCAATCCTTCAAAGATCAACGAATTTGGGTGGAGGGATTGGGAGATCTTGATGATTTGAGCTTTCAAGAATAGTAGGAGAGAGAAAATCTGAGAGCTATTTGTTCTTGAGTGAGTGAGGGGGTATATATACCCCCTCCCAAAATCTGGCCGTTGGCTGTCTCGAGGACCCGGAAATTCCGGTATAAGTGACACCCGGAAATTCCGGGTCACTCGGAATATCCGAGTCTGTGAAAAATCCGAGTTGAATTTCCGGTTGAGATCAGAACGTCTTCGACATCTTGACTTAGCCAAATTTCTGAGGGTGACTCGGAAATTCCGAGTCAGTGAAATTTCCGAGCTGAATTTCCGGTTGAAGTCAGAACGTCTTCGACATCTTGACTTAGCCAAATTTCTGAGGGTGACTCGGAAATTCCGAGTCAGTGAAATTTCCGAGCTGAATTTCCGGTTGAAGTCAGAACGTCTTCGACATCTTGACTTAGCCAAATTTCTGAGGGTGACTCGGAAATTCCGGGTCAGTGAAATTTCCGAGCTGAATTTCCGGTTGAAGTCAGAACGTCTTCGACATCTTGACTTAGCCAAATTTCTGAGGGTGACTCGGAAATTCCGGGTCAGTGAAATTTCCGAGCTGAATTTCCGGTTGAAGTCAGAACCACTTCCTGACTTTTCCTTAGCCATTTTTCTGTTAGATATAGGAGACCCGGAATTTCCGATCCTGAAAATTTCCGGCTCCAATAATCCGATTCTGGGAAGAATTCCAGAAACTCTTTTTCTCTACATTTTGGCTTTGGGATATGTGGTATGCAACTCACACAAACTGAAATACTTAGCAATAGGATTAGTACATCATTGGTATTGTTAACTAACACACAAAACACTAGGGATTAAGAAATGTTCTTTCACAATCGCACATTTTAAGGCTAATTGTACTAATTGTACTAATTGTACTGTTATGCCAGGAAGCTACTTCAAGGTGCACCCAATGTCTGAGTAGTCGTAGTAGAGTTTTAGCATTTCATGGGAGCTATTTAAATCCATTTTTAACCTTCTAATTCAGCTAAGTTCTAAGGATCTTAGACCAAACTATTGTTGTGTATTTGATCATCTCTTGATTTGAAAAGCACCATCATCCCTTGTACTCTATTATTGAGCAGTTGTTATTATGTGCAGTAGGAGCAACCAACATCAGTGTGGAGAACTCATCGATTAGTGGAGCATAAACTTTGGTAGCATCATTTGTCAAGTGTAGTCTAATAGTACAAAACAGAAATGACTCCATGCTGAGTAGCCTGGTAGCATCATTTTGTGGCAGCAGATGTACCCTATGACTATCTCCCTGCTTCTAAAGACATCTATTTCAATTTGATGTTATCAGTATACATGCCTCCATATAGAACTCAGATTCCCTAGCAATTGTCGTCCTGAAATCTCTTATCTCAATTGAATAATGGATGAAGAAACAAATATCACTGCAAGTGAGAATATAATACCAAAGTTAACTTGCTTCAGGCATCTGTTCCACTGGCCCAACGGGTATGTAAGTTTTAGTTGATTTCTGCTCTTACCTTTTCTAATTAGGTGGTGCCAAAAAAAATTACCAAGTGAGGATATAATAGAAAAAGGAAACTTCTCAATGCAATACTCCCTCCGATCCAATTAGTGTCGGAAGAATTGAACCTTTCAAGCACAAAAACATAGCTTTAACTCATGCCACTTCTTTAGGATCAGAGGATTTTATGGCCACGTCTGCATTGCTAGAAAAGATACTATCCAAATTTGCTCTGCCTATTACTATTTTATAGCCTTACCTTTTACCTTTTGTAATCAGGTCTCCATTCAAGTCACTATCAACAAGCTTCGGCCGACTACTACAGAAAAGAGGTCATCTTCACATTCGATGATGAAGACTAGGGCAGTGATTTGTTCTTTAGGTTCAGACTATCACATAGTTGGTCATTTCACGCTTCTACGAGTTATGTATGTATTACCAACTTATGTTTATGTAAGCAAAAATATTTGTGTTATTACCGTTGTGACAATGTTTAACTACCCATGCGTACGCGCTCCTCTGTATTGGAGGAAGTAATTATTATTTAGTAATCCGTTGTTGTGTCTTTTCACCTGTTTAATATCCATATTTAATTGATGTTTCATAAAAGCAGGTTAAACATTTCCCTGTAACCAATCTTAGAACATCAAAACTAAACACATGGTTAAGATCACATGGCTCATAAATATATCCCTCAACTAAAAAATATAGTTACTATACCACATACATGTTACAAGATTATGAATTCTCGAGATCCTACTTCGCACTAAAATATTCAGCAAAAAAAAAAAAGATTGGTGGTGTCATCTTTCTTGAGATGCAATGTGCCATATTGAAATGAAACCGACTTAATTTCACCGAATGATGGATAGTGAAATAAAAAGATCATATGACAACAATATATACGGTGTTGCTTTCGGCGGTTGCGCAGTGCGCAACGGGTCATCTAGTTCATAGGAACATTGGAGGATTTCAATTATTAGGAATTTTTCCTAAAGAATCCTTTGGGTCAAAGGAATGACACCTCTAAAATTCTATGGATTACGTTCCTACACTCCAATCTCATAGTAATTTCAACATCCATTCCAACCTCTTTTCTTAAACATATTCCCGTAGGATTGAGAAACATTTCATGTTGTTTTCCTGTGTTCTATCCAAGTGGCAGTTCCTGAAGTTTCCCTCTGTTATGTAATCCTCTATTTTGCGCATGCAATTCTATCAAATTTATGTTTTTTTATTCCTATGTTCTCTAATGCTATGATCCAAAGAATCTCTAGTTATCACACCAAATGTATGCAATTTATATTTCTATATGTTCCCTGATTCTGGTTACCGAGCCCCCGTTATCCATTTTTTCTATAAAAAAATCCTATATGCAAGGTTCTACAAATCTTTAAAAAAAATTACATGTTGTCAATGATGTATGGCATAAACATGCAAAATCTTAATTTGATTTTGTATTCAGAGCTATATTAAAAAATGAAAAAAGTGTGATCTAAATATACACATTTTAAAACCTTCAAAATATACAAAAATATATTTTTTGTGGTCCATAATATACCGAATTTTGCACTGTGACTCTGGATGCTCGCAATGTTTTAGTAAGCTAGGAATGAATGGTTTAGTAATGATTTAATCGATCTCTTGCTCATGTCGGCCCCTGCTTCATGGAATCATGGCTACGTAGGCACGTCGGCCGGGACGCGGTACAGTATTGACGCAGCATTGCTAGGAGGAAAAAGTCCATTTCAAACCTTCAACTTATAGTGCTTTGGCAAAATGAACCCTAAACTGACAAAATGGTCCCACATGTCATATTCACCTTCAACCTCAATCCATCTCTTTCCCCTTCTAAAAAAGGCAGGAGAGCATAGCTCGGCGGCCACGGCGACCTGCCGCTCCGGCGGATCTCGGTATGAGGGGAGGAGGCCGGGCCAGGGAGGGCGCGGAGAGGCCGGGCCAAGGAGAGCGCGGAGCACACAAGCGCGGCCAGCGAGGACGCACGGCGCGCGAGGTCTCGCGACCAGCAGTCCAGCACACACACACGCCGAGCACGCGCAGAGGATACACGCGAAACGCCGCTGCGCGGAGAGGCCGGGACAAAGAGAGCTCGGAGCACAGGCGGCCGGCGAAGCAGCATGTGAGCGCGGCCAACGAGCACGCGAGCACGGCCGGCGAACACGCACGGCGCGCGAGCTCTCGCGGCCAGCAGACACGGCCGAGCACGCGCGAACAACACGCACACGCGGCCGGCGAGCAAAAGCCAGCAAGCACGCACGGTTGGTGCGGCCGGCGCGCAAGCTCTCCCGAGCAACCGTGGACACCACACACACACGGCCGGCGAGCACAGGCCGGCAAGCACGCACGGCCGGTGAGCATGCGCAGTGCGCAGCAAGCAGGCACACACAGCCGGCAAGGACGTGCCGGCGAGCACATGCACGCGCGGGCGCACCAGCTAGCACACGGGTTGGACTTCGGCTCCCGGTTGACTTTTTTCTAGATATTTTCCTTTTTATATATATTTTTAGATGAAATGACAACGTGGGACAGTATAGTCCGTGAGAGTGGTAATTTAGATTTTTTATTTGTTGCTGTTAAAAACAGGTTCAGGGTTCATTTTAGACCGGGATCGTTGAGTTCAGGATACAAACGACAGGGATTTGAAGTTGAGTGTTTATTTTGCCGAAGCACTACAAATTCAGGGTTTAAAATGGACTTTTTCCTTGCCAGGACACACGCCCCCCTCAAGTGGGCCCTAGCTGTGATGCGTGCTCGCATGGGTTTATATGAAGCTGGAACAGTACTGCCAGAGACGTCCCCTGGAAGAACCAAAATGCAGCGGAATAATGACCCATGGGACTCCTCCACCTCTATCATTGCCCTCTTTGTGGAGCTCTTGAAGAATTAAACCCATCCGAATGATCCAGCACCTGTACTAATCACCTTCCCATTGTGATGTTCATCAAGCAATCAAATGATTTCTCTGTAAGAAACCATTTCGAGCTCGTCACCTGGGAATGATGAGTCGATGACGATGATGATATGGGCGACGCGTCGGGGCCCACGTGTTAGTGTGTTGGCACATTTATTTTTTGGAAGAAATGCAAACAAATGTGTGATGCGTTTTCATGATCTGTGTATGACCCTGTTCACTGATTGTATTGAAGAAAGAGATGTTTTTATCATTTCAGTCAGTAGAATCTTGTGGATGCAGGAGGCGGCATCATGAACAGGTTGGTGACCCGAGGGTGTGGTTTGGAAAGGTCATGCATAGCCAATGATCTCTCCAGCCAGTTTGTAGACAAAGAGATGGTAGGCCATACCGCTTGTACTACGTACGTCGATAGATAGATCTAAGGATGAAATTCGGAAGGTTTAATTGTATTCTTCCGTGAGGAGACAGCTAGAGCTAGCACATACTCCATCCTTTTTCCAAATATAAACATATCTAGTTTTTTCTTGATCGTACATGTCTAGTTAGATGTATCTTAGTGTATTCATTTACTCATTTTAGTCTGTAGTACACGTTGAAGTGGTCAAAACATCGTATAATTTGGAGCGGAGGGAGTATATGATCATCCATGTATATTTTGTTTACAAAATAATGCATAATAATGTACAGCTAGCTGGCAAGTTTATTATTCAACCCTTTAACATTAATTTTGGTTATAATATATCCGATGTTGTCCCTCTAAAGCAGATTGTTCATCTTCTCATGTTTCTATTTTTGTTTTGGAGTTTGTGATTTTGTAAGATCTTTTCCCTCATATCCTTAAATAATTTCTAGGGTCTAATTTATTTTCATCGTTATCGGTTTACTCAAATTGTATGTTTTGTCAAAATCTTCTCAGGCTAAGAGGGTTGCAACATTTGGGAACCACCACCATATGGCATCAGTGGCACCACTTTGATTAAGGTCAGGAGAAAATGCTGCAACAAATAAATAGTACATCAAACTTGCCTGGTTTCAGAGTTTGGGAGTATATGGTGTACCTACACCCTCACTTATTTTAGATATTTTCAGCATGCTAAAAATTCTTTGGAAGCCTAAACATTATTCATATTAATATGTCGAGTCATTTGGAAATAAGATAATTTATATTAGCTACCACTACTTGCTATTTTTGCATAGACCATGTGCAATAACTTTTGCACCAAATCTTTTTTACGATATCATGCTCCATTGTATTAAACTCGTTATTTTTCCTAGATCACTTCTTTGCAGTTGTGATGCCGCAATTAATTAAGATGATGTCCAAAGTTACTAGGTGTAAGTACACCCCAGCTCAATTGCAACTTTACCTTAGCGTTAAAGAGCAAAACTTAAACTCAACCTACAGTTGAGTGGATCTACGAATGTTTTTAGTTTTTATGTTAGTTGCTAGGTGCCATGGACCTTAGTACATTGCCATTAGATACTGTATAGAGGCAATGATGTTATCTCGTCCTTCATTCTTCATGACTAAACAGTCAATGTGCTGAACTCTTTCCTAAACTTCCTTTTGCACCTTGTGATGATCATGATGCATGGCTGCTCATGTCGTACGTCTGAAGTAGCTACAGTGGATACTGCCTTACGCTGCTGGGGTTTCATTCGACATCTGATCTGTACTAGTATACATCTAACTGTAGCGGATAGGATATACCTTCATACGTACCCATTTGGGACTGTTTCATCAACATATCAAGCAATGGTTTACTGCCTCGCTTATGTTATCGGACACCAGAATAACAGGGTAGCGATTGGTAAAAACAATACCCAGTGGTACGTACATAAAACTTACGACATACAATCCTAGGCTTTGAAAAGAAAGTTTATTTAGTTTCTGTACATCTAATTCATGGTTCTAAATTTTTGGCGCCATGCATGTGTGTAAAATTGACTGACGGGATATGTCCACACATATGTAATCCCTCTAGAAACTCTGTTATGATATACTCCACACAATTGTTACTCTATGTCACGAGATAATTATTTATAGAAGTCATGAAAGATATGCTCGTAAACATGCAAATATGATTATTAGTGGTAAATGACTGCGTCATCATTTTTTAGTTGTTATACTATAATACCACATAACTGAAACTCATCTATAAAAATATTGATTTTCTAAAAAAAAATAGTTTTATCATATTAAATTATATCCGAGCTCATCACACATCAGTACCTAATACAACTGTCCAAATAAATATCTGAACACAACATAATGAAGGATAAACACAAAAATATTTTTTGTCAAGCAATCTGATATGATTGTCCTTTTGGTGTAGTGATTGCCTTAAGTTGCTCCATAAATACAAGGATCTAGCAACTTGTTCCATTAAGGATGGGACAAGTTCCATCCTTAATATTCAGTCATTTTGTGGAATGACCAGTGGCATCAACAAGACCTCAAGGTGACTAATCCTCGCAGGTCTCATTAATTTGCATCTTCCCTGGATATTCCATTTAAGAAAGCAAAACAACATGATCCCCAACTTGATATATATGTTCCACCTCCCTATTTCTAATGTTAGAGTTTCAAATCTTACAAGAAATCATGATGCCGTAGTGATACATGGTCCTATCCTTGAGTCAGGTCATTCTCAGCTTTGCCAGACCGGGGTTGCTTAGCACCTAAGAGGTGAGAGAAATCACCGGTTTCAACACCACATCATCTTGTTAACCTTTTTTTAGTGGTTTTAAATTTTTGGGGTGTTTTTGCATGTTAACTCAAACGAAGTTATTTACTAAAAAATACATACCAAGATAATTGTTTTTAAGTATTAGTACTAAAAACATGTGTATTTAGTAGATGAAATATGCATGTGTCTCCTAAAAAAAATTAAACATACAGCTATTTTGCGTTAAATGTGAAAGTGGATGAAGCTTACACTAGGAATCATATTAGGTTCTATCTGCTCCCTCCGTTCTAAATTAGATGACTTCTATTTAGACAAAAGTGGATGTATCTAAATATGCTATAAGTCTAGATACATCCACTTTTTGACAAAAGGAAGTCATCTAATATGGAACGGAGTGAGTATTTAGTAACACAATAATATTGATCACCGAATCATTTTCAGCTAATATGTGTTACATTAACTTTTTTAAATCGTTAGTGATTCAGAAGCAACGTTCTGTAAATTAACATACACATAAAGTTTAAAATTTAAAAAATATCCATACTTGACTACGAGGTAACCCTTTACAAATAATAGTAATCAGATTTATACCACTCATGAAACAATAGAATATTAATCATTGGGGGCGTGTCAAGCGCCACACAGCGAACGCACAGCAACCGCGCATAACATTCACCAATGAGCATCGACACATTGCACTCCATGGAAAAGGAACCCACATCGACAGTTGCATACGATAGCCCCCGCCTTGGCAGGATCAAAGGGAGAAATTTTGCTACATTTTTTGCAGGAGCCGTGCATGGTGCGGATCTCTGCGAATGAAGCTCATACATGTCACGGGTCGCGTGAGCCGTGAGGAAACACGTCTCACTCTCTCTCTCGCTCTCTCTCTACCATTCTCTCTCTCTACCATTCTCTCTCTCCCATTCTCTCTCTGCCTCTCTCTCTATCTCTCTCTCTCCTATAATAGGTTTCTCCCTGGTGCACAGCACTGCTCGACGATCAGTCCTCCATTCTAAGAAGCAATCTACCTAGGTATCCAGGCATCTAGCCATGGGCAGCCCATACACCTTCCTCAGGCCTCACATAGATCCCTTCTTCCTCCCCTCCCAAAGAAGCTTATTAGTCCCTGCATCCTCCCCCACAAAACAAGCACTCCCACTCCTCAGCCTCCTACCTTCATCAAGCAACGATCACAGCAAGATCGTTGGTTGTGGGTACAGTACTGGTGATCATCATCAGCACAAGGAAGAAGATCAGGATGTAAACATCTCACTTCAAATCGGCCCGCCGACTCCAAATCGCGCTCCTAAAGATGATTGTGATGCAACGGGAGCATCACAAGACGACGAGTTCTGTGGTGGTGATCACAAGGTGGTGGACAAGGAGGAGGAAGAAGAAGACGAGGAGGAGGAGGATGGCTGCAGTGACGATCTCTGCTTGGATTACCTTGCCGTTGGAAAGCTGACCAAAGGCAAGTATTGGATCCCAACCCCGGCTCAGATCCTCATTGGGCCCACGCACTTCGTCTGCCCGGTGTGTTGCAAGACCTTCAGCAGATACAACAACCTGCAGGTGATTAATTGTTAATAAGGTCACTTCACAAGTTAATTGACGAGCTAGCTAGCTAGGAGATGTTCATATCTGATTTTGTTTTTGAAAGGATGTTCATCTTGGCAAATATATGTACGCAGACTCGCAGAGATCACCATCTTTTTGAAGATCATGCATGCATTTGCATGATCTCCGATCGGAGAGTTGCATATGTAGCCAAGGGAATCTTGATCGGTGTATGCATACTGTAGTAGACGATGAGGGGCCATGCATGAATTTCAGTAGCTTGTGAGACGATGGGTGCTTTAGTGCAGAGACTTTCAGCCTTTTGCGCGAGATCCAGCTAGAGTTCGTACTTCCTTTTGTTAGTTCCCACATTTGGGCCAGTACAGATGTAGTGCTTCCTCCCATCATCCTGGCTTTTGTGCCTGGTTCGCATTTTTTGTCACTTCATCCGTGTCCACGCCGGCTCTGTCAGAGAGAGGTGGCATGCATGCAAATTCTACCTCTTTCCATCCTGCCTTGCACAGTTGCACTGTGATCTCTGAATCCATATACTCTCTCCTGCCTTGCACTGTGGATCCATCCATATATGTACACGGATTTGTAGCTGCTTCCCCCATGAAATACTCCTTGTTTGTCTGTTCGCACTGCCGATCGAGCTAAAGAATATCCACTGTTGCTTTCAGTGAACACGTTAATCACCAGTAGAGTGCTAACTCTTCATATAGATCCTTTTGTTCGAGTAAATAATTAATATTGTTCCTAGTTCTTGCAAGATCTAGCTATATACTTACATATATAGTTACATGTGATGATGCATATACTGACTCCATAATGTACGTACATGGCAGATGCACATGTGGGGGCACGGGTCGCAGTACCGGCGAGGGCCGGACTCCCTCCGCGGCACGCAGCCGGCGGCGATGCTCCGGCTGCCGTGCTTCTGCTGCGCCCCTGGGTGCCGGAGCCACGTGGACCACCCGCGTGCGCGGCCGCTCAAGGACTTCCGGACGCTGCAGACACACTACAAGCGCAGGCACTGCGCCAAGCCGTTCCTCTGCCGCAAGTGCGGCAAGGCGCTCGCCGTGCGCGGCGACTGGCGCACCCACGAGAAGAACTGCGGCCGCCGGTGGCACTGCGCATGCGGCTCCGACTTCAAGCACAAGCGCTCGCTCAAAGACCACATCCGGGCATTCGGACAGGACCACGTAGAGCGGCCGCCGCCCGCCGCCAAGATGTGACCGTCGATCGATCAATCGACAACGTTAGCTGCCGGCGGCCAGCCGGCGATAAATTGCTTATTACCTGTGCGATATCAGGGGATAATTATGTTTCATCTGCATATTTATGGTGTTCTCATACCCACAATATGCTGCTAGCTGAACTTTTTTGTTCATGTTGCTCCAAGTGTTGCGTTTTGTTGGACTTTTTAAGTTACGACAACACTTCATTTGTTATGTATATTTTCTTAGTTAATTAATTGTCATCCGACACCCTGCCGGGGACAACAATTTACCTGTTAGTTTTATTATATACAGATTGCTTGACACAGTATATCCTTACTACCTTTACGACGTGGTCGATATAAATCCGAGTCATCACTTGTGAGGAAAGAGCACCTGCTGCCGCAACACTCCACACTTCGAGTCCCGACACATCAGTGACTATATGTGTTTTGATCCAGGGGTTTCTAAACTGCATGTTCATCTTAGGTGTGGCAGAACAAGAAGGTTAAGACTTTACGAGGTGTCAAATTGATCTGTATTGCTTATTTTATTGTCTTTTACATGGAAAACAAACCTTCCTTGTATGCACTTGCCTGACATGTGGCAGCATTTGTAACATGTGGGAGAGAATATAGAACACACTATGCCGATGTAGTAAAATCAGAAAAGGCCATGTATATTTTCTAATATGGAAAATATAATGCTCTTGTTGCTGCTCAGTTTTAATCCTTTAATGGACAATACACTATTTTTCTTCAATTGTTGACTGCTTTGTTCTCCATAGTTTTAAGTGATTGTTCTTCAAACATGGTATCAGAATGGCATGATTTGTGATATGCGTACGAATTCAGTATATCGATATCAACCAAAGTAAAAGTATACACGTTATGATCAATAAAGGTGCATATGTCCATGTTGATGCTTTCTTGGAAACATATATATATTTGCATTAGTGAAGGATTTTTCCATAGTACCTAAGAACATGGATGGGGTGTTCTCATACTTCAAAATGACTAATGTAGAGGTTCTATTTGAAAATGATCTTGAGCTACAGATTCTTAAAGGGTATACACGATATTATATTGGTTTCACAACCCATGTTTAAGCAATATTCAATCTTATTGAGTTGGAGAACCGACCTAGCTTGAATAAATGCATCCATAAACAACATTGAGTTGAGTAATTCACTCAAGAGACAAAATGCTGACACATATGGACTACACATATATAGTTCTACATGATTATAAATTGGAATAGACATGCTCTAAAGCATGATAGTATATAGAAAAGACATCCATGCTAGTTTTGTGCAAATATTGTTTCATCTAGATTTGAATCCGAACTCTTGACCAATGAGGATATGCGATCCGTATATGTACATTATTACAAAATCACATTGAAACTACGAAAAATAGTTGGCTTTCTCTTGTTGGAGTCGAGATTCCTAAACATGGCATCATGGTCTCGTCTTCAAAACCTCAAAATGTTTTCCCTAAAATCTAATTAGTATGAGACATCACATGGTTTAGTCTCTCTCCATTGTTGGTATTCGTGGCAACCATACAACTATACATACTATGTATTTTGTTGCGATGTTTGGTGAATTTAGGGAAGTTTATTTTGGGGCCTTTATTTATTTATATCGCATATGCGGATAGGCTTCTATGGCCATGGTGCTCATATTCTCTACGGGTTTCTTTCATAGAGTATCTATCGAGTAAGGTTTGTATGCTATATGTTTTGGTTTGGTTTTAGTTTGTCATGGCCACATTTATTCAAAATACGATTGCATCATATTGTGTTATTATGTGGTTTCTCTTCCGAGCTCTATGCAATTCAAGATTCATCATCAAATTTACTGAATGACTTGCTCGACCCACAATTACATTTTTTAAGCATTATTTTTATCAAAAGGCACACAAAACAAAGTGAACGCATAACCTCGTTGAAATATACGACAAAAGGTTCCAGCTAGAGGATATAAAGCGTATATTTTTGTTTGTCGTCATGCACATTCCCACGTATTTATTTATGTTTAATATATAGATTGGGAAAGATCTTAAGGATGGAACAAGGTCAATTATAAAAAACTAAAACACCACCCACACATGAATCAAAGAAGAAAGCTCGTCTTGCTACAAATTTCTGACTCGGAGATGTCAACATCAGATGGCATGAACATGTACTACAACGTCGAGAAGGATTGTGATCTCCACCACACCTTAGCTTCTCACAAGGTGATTATTGCACTCTAAATAACCTCCTAAATTTCCCCATTTTGATTTGCATGCTTCCTTGTTAACGAAAGCGCATACTATCAGATCAAACCTTTTCCCCTTTTGATTTGCATGCTTCCTCCAACATAGAGACATCGAAGGGTAAGATCGATTGTTTTTTCGTCTAGAGTACTCAGGAGTGACACATCGCTACGGCCATAAATCCCCGACTTGATCTTCAAGGTTCTATAGCTTTGTAGGTACACATGTTCATTCTCAATGAAATCAAATGAGCAAGAAAGTAGTGCATAATTTTCATGGAGGCTCCCCTGGGAGAGCTCTACATGAGACAAAAGGAAGCGTGCTTCTTTCTCATTGTAGGAAAATATATGTAGTTGGAACATGATTTGAAGAGACAATAGTGATTGAAGGTTCATGCAGTTGTAACACGATTTAATCGTTGTTTCCCGTATGATTATATGCCATAGATGAAAAAAAAGCTTTGCCAAATGATTATATACCATAGGTGAAATGGGTATGACCATCCAATCCAAATGGTAGAGTGTTGGGCAAAAAAAGTACCTTTGCAAATCTTTCTTCGTTTTGAGTATAGCTGGCCAAACGGGCCGGGCCAATCGGGCCGGCCCGAGGCACGCCTTTTTCAGCACGGCCCAGGCCCGGCCCGGCCCGGCCCGCGACCAACCGTGCCGTGCCGGCACGTGGCCCGTGCGTGCTCGTGCCCATCTTCGTTCTGGGGCACGTGGGCCGGCCCGGCACGGCACGCCAGATGCGTTCGGCACGCCAGGCACGACTCCTCCTCCTTCTTCCGCTCGCCGCCGCCTGCTCCTCCTCCTTCCTCCAGCGCTCGCCGCCGCCTCTTCCTCCCTCCCGCTCGCCGCCGCCTCCTGCTTCCTCCAGGGCCACCTCTCCACTCTCGCTTCGCGGCCCCGCGACCCACGGCACCCCGTCTTCACCGTCTACGACGACGCCACCGGCCTCCGCTCCCTCGGCCTCCTCTGGCGCGGAACGGCGGAAGGACGCCGACCGTGGGCCGACCGTGCCGTGCCGGGCCGTCGTGCCCGTCGCGTGCCGGCGTGCTCGTGCCCGAGGTCGGGACGAAGCCCGTGTGCCGGCACGGCACGGCACGAATACAACCGTGCCGCTCGCGTGCCGTGCCGTTCGCGGGCCGTGCCGAGCTGGGCACGCGACGTGCCGTGCCGTGCCGCCCGTTTGGCCAGCTATAGTTTTGAGATGAGATGCAAATGGTGGAATGGATCATGGTGTTTGCGTATGACGGTGCGAGGGGGTTTCCATCCGACCGTCGGTTCCACGATGGACGGACAGGATATACGCGGAACCTCGCGGCTGCATCGTCGTCCCGTCGACTATAGGCGTGGTCGCACGCTCCGTTCGGGCCCGACCCAGAGCAGAAGCGAAAAGCTCCGATCCCACCCCGCGCGGCCCGCCGCCGCCGCCGCCGATTCGTCGCCGGCGGTATTATCGCCCGCACGCCCCTCCACCTCCTCCTCTCTGTCACGAAACGGCGGCCTTGATCTCCTCCCGAAACCGGAGTCGCGGGAGCTGAGGCCGAGGCCGAAACCCTAGCCGCGGCGATGTCGGGGGAGCTGGGGCAGCAGACGGTGGAGCTGGGCTCCGTGGTTCGGCGGGCGGCCGAGGAGTCGTACCTGGCGTTGCGGGAGCTTGTGGAGAAGTCGCAGGCGGAGTCCGACGGGAAGGGCGCCTATGGCGGTGGGCGGCAGCGGTCCGACTCTGAGAAGAAGATCGACCTGCTCAAATTCATCGCCCGCACCCGCCAGCGCATGCTCCGCCTCCATGTCCTCGCCAAGTGGTGCCAGCAGGTCTGTGTTGCTTGGGAGTAGGTCGTTTTCTGTCTGCCTAGCTGGTGGCCTTATTGCCATGGTAGTGTGGTGAATTAGACAGGTGAACTACAAAATCTATGGGCTGTTTCGTTGGTACCCTCACGTTGGTAGAAAGTTGAACCAAACTTTTTATGCCACACATTTTGTTGTTGTTGTGGACAAATTGTTTGCTCAACTGCTACGAAACTTAGCACACAAATGAGTGTATGACAAGCGGTGTGCTAGGCACTCCAATTTGCTATAAACCGTACACTAGTTTATTTGGTCAAACTTTCCTGACACAAGTTTGTCAATGTGTGACTCCCAGCCAACAATTCGGTTCAGCCTTTCACGCATGCGGTATAACTGTTTGTTGAATTTGATTTATGTGGAAAGCGTCAACTTAGAAAAACATGGCTTAGTGGTAACAATATTAGTGTTTTAGGATTAAGTTGCTTTGGTGGTGAATTTGGTGATCTCTCAGCTGTTTGGATTGAGCAAGTGCAGCAAGGATCATTTTAGAATATGTTTGTTGCAATGTAGGGCGTAGGATACTAGGGCCAGTGATTTTTTCAATAATGCTGTCCAGTTTTTCCTTGATCAAATTATTTTCATCTTCATTTGGTTGGCTATTTCTTCTTGCTTATATTTTCCCAGCTACCTGAGTCTATTTTGTGGAAAAAATCTTGCATGTCTTAGGGTTTCTTGATTCTTGTCAATGGAACCAAAATGGAATTTCTGGTATATATATTAAACTCTAGCCCTTAACCTATTGATATAATATCCGTGTACAGTTTTCAAGTCAATTTTAATCTTCTGTAGAAGGGGGAGAAGTAGAAATTACTTTCAAACGATAGGTTAACATGAATTGTCCAAATTAAAGCGCATATGCTAATATTCACAACAAACTTCTGTTTTTGTCGTGCCCTTGCACATGAGTTCGAACATGGAATTATTAAGATTGATTGAACAGTCCATACATTCCTTCCTGAAGTCTTTGTCAGTTCTTTTTTATCGATATCATCCTAAACTAAAGTGGTCTTTCACCATTCCACCTATTGGTTGGCACTAGAACAAGGACTAGTTGGCTTGGAAACATTATGCTTGTGAATTTTTTCATTACTTTTATTTTTGTAATTAAGATGGTTGTTACTTTTAATTTATGCAGGTTCCTTTGGTTCAGTACTGTCAGCAACTTGGATCGACTCTTTCAAGCCATGAAACATGCTTCACCCAAACAGCTGACTCACTGTTCTTTATGCATGAGGGGTTGCAACAAGCACGGGCTCCTACATTTGATGTTCCTTCTGCTTTAGAAGTTATGCTTACAGGAAGTTATCAGAGGTTGCCAAGATGTATAGAAGACATAGGGAGCCAGAATAAACTTTGTCCAGATGAAGAAAAACATGCTTTGAAGAAGTTGGACACCAGTGTGCGCTACAAAATACTCGTGACTCCAAGACCCAGAGAAGTATCTAATGTTTCAGTAACTGATGGTGTAGCTGTTTTTCGTGTGGATGGAGAATTTAAAGTTCTCCTTACATTAGGTTACCGTGGTAATCTAGATTTATGGAGGATATTGCACATGGAGTTGCTTGTTGGTGAGAAGAGTGGCCCTATTAAGCTGGAAGAAAGATGGAGGTTTGTTCTTGGTGATGATATAGAAAGAAGAATGGCAGTTTCTGAGAATCCCTTTTCTGTGCTTTATGCTAGGCTTCACGAGTTAAGCATTTCAGTTGCTATGGAAACTATTATTGTTCAGACTATGGTTCTTCAGCAAGGAAGGTGGAAAGAAGCAATACGATCTGAACTTACCTCAGACAGCACCCCAGGACAAACGGGAAATGCTGCTCAAATGCAGCTTGGGCAAGATGGGGAATTTGATGCAAGTGGTTTTAGATTACGTAGGTTGAAATTGCATTACTGGCTAGATGAAAAAAGCAGTGGCCCCGCAGAATCTGATTTATCCCCATTTATCAAAATTGAGGCAGGGCAAGATATGCAGATAAAATCTCAGCATAGTTCATTTATACTTGATCCTTCGACAGATAAAGAAGCTAATCTTGCTCTTGATCTGTGTTGCATTGATGTTGAGAAACTCATTTTAAAAGCAATTGCTTGCAATAGACACACACGTCTTCTTGATATTCAGAGACAACTGTGCAAAAATGTGCAAATTTCTCAGTCACCCAAAGATGTTATCCTGAAGCGAGATGTTGACGTAGCAAAGGCACCACATAAGGTAATGATACAACATATTATGTTCGTGTACCTTTGTGTTGTAGAAGACTGCTATGCGAATTGTTTTGTTCATGTTTCCAAAGCTTCACTTACTATAAGAATTATATTGTTACTTTTCTGACATTTGTAGTCCCTGACATGCTAATGAGTGCAGAAAGTAGAGAAAGCGGGCTTTGCAGATTTTTGTGGAAATGAAGTGCTTCAAGTGAGGGCATATGGTCAAGCATATATTGGTCTTGAAGTAAATATCAGGTTTGACAACACTCAGCACTACTTGTTATAATTTTTTTTACGAACCAATCTTTTCACTTCTAAATCCACCACCTATTAGGTTTTTCCTTGCCTCATTTTCGTAGCTTGTAGGATCACATTGTTTGTTATACCTATAGATTGGCTGAAATCACACTGTTCATGGGTCATGGCTGTGGGCATTCACCATGAGGCGCACAAAACAATCAAGTCAGGCACACATCATTCTTTTTAAATCAGTATTAGCCGTGGGTTTCTTCGCTAGTGTAAGATAGGATTATACAAGATTAATTCCTTCTGTTAGGTTTGGTTAGAACTGGCTCAGTTCTATACATAAGAGATCAGGCACATCATAGTGGTTCAACAATAAAAAAATAATCTTTGTTCGAACTTCCATATAAGCCTCAGATTGTCTTCCAGCTCGGGATCAGGTCCAGCGGTTAGATGAAGGCCGCATTTCCTCAGTCTCCCGACTCGTACCAATCCATGCTTGCAACATCATCATGATAGACACTCCAATCAAGTTATAGACGATCCATACCATGGATTGCATTTCTACTGCTGATTTTCCTAAATCAAAGTCTTTTTAATTTTCTTACTATAGGACTGATCCTAGAAGTTAAAACTGATGGCAATACATTTGTGCTTAGGCCTTGCAATGTAATCCAGACCAGCCTTCTTCAGTTTCACAATATTGCAACTCATTTTTCTTTTTAATTAGGAGTGGTCGTTTCCTCCTACAATCACCAAAAAATATCTTACCCCGTTCTGCGCTGCTGGATCGGGAAGAAGCTCTGAACAAAGGCAGTACCACCGCGACTGAGGTTTTCTCAAGCTTAAGGACAAGGAGCATCCTCCATCTACTTGCAGCTACTGGAAGGTTTTTTGGCCTTAAGGTAGTCAACTGTCTTCATCATACTGTAATATCTTTACTTCTGAATATTTATTAGCAGATGGAGCTTTTCATTATAATTTATAATCTCTATATATCTAGACAATGCCACCATGAGATGTGTCCATTTGCGGTTTTGCCATTTTAACCAATTATATTAGTAGAAAACTCCAGATTGGGGACGTGACAGTATCAGAATCATGGGTTGCTTTGTCATGAAAATACTTAATAATAAGTATTTCTATAACTATGTAAATGTTTTGTGATTTAAAGTCAACGGTGAACTACTGATGTTAAATTTTATAATTTAGTATCCATCTATATCACTGCAAGTCATTAGCACTATCGTGCCTTCGAGTGTCCATGCGGTTCATTTACCGGTACATAAATTCGAATGTATTGCTGTATGTGGGCTGCTAGTGGTGGTTTCCATGCTGTTCATCTGTAAAGTGCATAACATCATGAATGCATGTACATAATTCCTACGATATATATCTTTGCTATACTGTTAGTGTTTTAGACTCATATGGGGGTACCATGTACAAGTGCCCCGGCAGTGAACTACAGTCCAGCAACATGTGGAAGAAAAGGGTAGTAGCAGAGCAAGGTCTATGAAGTTACGTTCCCCATCCCATTACCTGAAGGAAGTAGTACTATTTATCTACCTCTCGTTGTCCTCTCGTCCCAACACCTGTGCCCAGGGCTCTCCAGCCCTATCCTGAGCTCTAAGCGCTCACCTTTGGCTTTGAGCTCTGAATGTCTTGTGGTTCTGTAGTAGACATGTTGAAGGCCGTCGAACGTCAATCCTTGGAAAATGTACCCTTGAACGGCCAGCGGGCCAGGCCCTGGCCTAAAACATAACCGCGTTCTATTATTTAGTCAGTTCATGCGGGTTTTATTGGGCTTGAAGCTGGGCTCATGGACTTCCATGAACAAGTCTGTTTTGGACCAGCATCTCTTGTATGGGACATTCAACCAAGCATACCAATCTTATGACAAATAACATCGAGGTGCTGATAAAGTCTCTGGCTGTATTGAAACGGTTGATATTCTCCTTTAAATGCCCTGGATAGTTATTACTTTAATACGCCAAGTTTCTTTGGCTCCAGATATTAAGTGATAAAACTCTGTTGTTTTATTCCAGGTTTATGAGCATTCTCAGGGCACCTTAAAGATTCCGAAGGCCTTATTACATGGTTCAGATCTGATGGTCATGGGATTTCCTCAATGCGCAAATGCTTATTATCTGCTGATGCAACTTGATAAGGACTTCAGGCCTGTTTTTCATTTGCTTGAGACACAGTCTGACGCAAGTAATAAGGTTAATGCAAATATAGTTGCTAAGGAACCCACAAGGGTGAATAAGATTGATGTTGGGCAGATGCAAACAATTAAATATGAAAAAATAACGAATCTTTTTGATGCGAAGCTGCACACCCTGCAAAGTACAGAGAATCGTGATGACATGATAGACAATGGACTTCCTATTCAGAATATGGTTGATCCTCTTCCGCTGCTGCCTGCTTGTTCACCATCTTTTTCGTCTATTGTTGACGAGATCTTTGAATGTGAACAAGGTTCTAGTTTGCCTTCTGCTTCTCCTCTGGGCTCTTTTTCACTTGGTCTTCAAGGAGAAAGCACCAGAGCTTTTTCACCGATGCAGGATGGAGCCTTATCGCATTCCCAAGCTAATAATACCTCAATAGTTCATCCTAGTAGCAGTTTGAACAGCTATTTCCCTACCAGTTTGAGACATTTACAGAACACAAACACCTTTTCCTCTTCTAACCCTGTAAGAAATTCATCTGCTACCAAGTTATCAAACTCTAAATCTAATCATGACCTGAGCTCGTTGAGCTCTCCAAGTGAGCATGGTATTGCAGATGGAAATAAACCACTTCAGCTCGTCCCTTCAAGCAAGGTTAAGAGTAATCAAAACCCTCCTCAAAGCTCATATTCAGGCAGTCTGGAGATCTCGTTGCCTGCTCATTTGGTTCGATCTTCGCCTACCATTGAAGGTATTTACGGAAAGTTTCTCCTGCTAAATGACATAGGAGGACTGTTTTCATTAATAGAAGAAATAAGCACCCAAATTTGAGTTGAAAAGGGCTCAAACCTGGCTTCCACCAACTGAGCTAGGCTCAGTTACTGTATTTACTAAACTTTTGTATGATAGATTTGATAAGGTTACATTACTATTACGACATATGTATCTTACTTGTGCAATTGACAGGGTTAGGGAGGGTCATCACCGCTGGCTCTGATTGTGCACCTCGAAAGCGCTCTCTTTCAAATTTCCTACTTGATCTCCCTTCACTGCAAGGACTGAAATCTAGTGCGCCAACTAAGCGAAGAAGAATATCAGAATTAGTGAAGAGTTCCCTTCCTTTGCAAGCATACTCTTCTAGTCCGCAATCAGGAACCAGCCTCACCCATGGAAATATTCTCGCTGAGGGAAATAATTGTGTTCCAGCAACTGTATATGCTTCAGTACTACTACATGTCATAAGGCATTGTTCACTATGCATCAAGCATGCTCAACTAACTGCCCAGATGGATTCTCTTGCTATTCCATATGTCGAAGAAGTGGGCATGAGGTCACCATCCTCGAATCTTTGGTTAAGGTTACCTTTCGCTCAAGATGATTCTTGGAAACACATATGCTTACGCCTTGGTAAGGCTGGAACCATGTCATGGGATGTTAGGATAAATGATCCTCATTTCAGGGAACTTTGGGAACTCAACGGAGGAACCACCATAACCCCGTGGGGTGTTGGTGTACGCATAGCGAACACATCTGAGATGGATTCACATATCTCTTTTGATGCAGACGGCGTTGTTTTAACTTATAGCACTGTTGAGGCAGATAGTATTCAAAGGCTTTACTCAGATTTACGGCGGCTTGCCAATGCACGTGTATTTGCTCGTGGAATGAGAAGATTGATCGGTGTGAAACTTGATGATAAGCTAGATGACAATCAGGTATCCATGGGGATCAAATTACAGTCTGCTAATAAAGGCCACAGTGATACTGCTGACAGGCTATCTGAACAGATGGGAAAACCATTCAGGATTGAAGCTGTTGGTCTAATGAGCTTTTGGTTCAGTTATGGCCACATGCCAATGGTTCACTTTGTTGTCGAATGGGAAACAGCTAAGACAGGTTGCACGATGCATGTATCTCCTGACCAGCTTTGGCCACACACGAAGGTCCGTTCATGCTTACACTATCTTCCAAAAGAGCATACATGAGATAAGTACAAGTAAATGATGTTTGAATCTTTCAGCATGTCAAAGTTTGTTACTAGAATTTTTATGTTGTTCTTACTAGTATTTTTACCAAGTCATGTTTGCTATGTTTTAAAACAGTATACTGTATACTTGTGATAAATACAGGTAAATGATTTCTGAATATTTCAACATGTAAAAATTCATGCTTACATTTTCTGTAATATATATTTTTGAAAAGTTGTTATCATTATGTATTTATAAAAAAATTAGAAAAAAGAATTTCCAGCCTCCATATTGAAAAACAGAACAAAGTTTCTAGTGCCTGTAATTTTATATGACTTTCTAGTGCATCGCATAGCCCTTTGTTCCTACTATCGAAAACAAGATATGGACTTCTTTTGTGTGAATATTCGTATGTCACATGACAACTTAATTCTTTGTGCTGTTTTTTTCACTTCGTGTTCCGGTCGCAAAAAATATCATCTACATTTCTTCTTTCTTTTTCTTTTGTGGATTGTATACATGATGGTCATGATCGTGTAGTGTCATTTATTATGAAAACTTAAAGGATAGCAATACTTTTGTTTTTCGACCTGTTATCTGTACTGCCAAATGAGCCGTTCCAGTTGACCCACATTCGTTCATAGCATGTATGTACACATAACAACAAAAACCCAAGTACAGAAGTCTTACTGCAGTGTGCTTAAGCATCGACCATTCCATTTGTTTAACTGATTGTGTATTCATGTTTATTGAAATGCAGTTTTTGGAGGATTTCGTGAATGGTGGTGAGGTAGCATCCTTCTTGGATTGTATTCGGCTGACGGCAGGACCATTACTTGCTCTTGGGGGTGCAATTCGTCCTGCACGAATGCCTGTGACGGTTTCGTCTGGATACAGCTCAATGCCAAAGCAAACGAATAATGTCCCCTCACAGGGGCCACTAACAAATGGTTCGTCTGCAACAACTATGCATCATGCATCTGCCCCATCAAATGCCACTGCCAATTTGGGCGGTCATACTCTTCACACTGCTGCCATGCTCTCCGCTGCGGGACGGGGTGGACCTGGACTTGTTCCTAGTTCATTGCTGCCTTTTGATGTTTCTGTCGTGCTTCGCGGGCCATACTGGATACGCATTATATATCGCAAGAAGTTTTCTGTTGACATGCGTTGCTTTGCTGGGGATCAGGTTTGGCTACAGCCAGCAACCCCTCCTAAGGGTGGGCCTTCAGTTGGTGGATCGTTGCCATGTCCACAGTTTAGACCTTTCATAATGGAGCATGTTGCTCAGGGTCTAAATGCTCTTGAACCTGCTTTCATGAATGCTACACTGCCTGGTCCACACTTAAACACTAGTGCTGTAGCTCCACAGTCTGCTCCTAGTGCAAATCGTTTGAATGCTACCCCTGGTGTTGCTATGTCCAGGCCAACTTCTAGTGTTGCTAACCATGTAGCAGCTAGTTTGAGTCGAGCAGGAAATGCCATGTTGTCTTCTTCAGGACTTACTTCAGGGATCGGTGGAGCCTCTGTGCGACTAACACCTGGAACTGGCCTTCCTGTTCATATGAAAGGAGAACTGAACACAGCCTTCATTGGGCTTGGGGATGATGGTGGCTACGGTGGTGGTTGGGTTCCATTGGCAGCTCTCAAGAAGGTGTTAAGAGGGATTCTTAAGTACCTTGGAGTTCTATGGTTGTTTGCGCAGTTGCCTGAACTTCTGAAAGAGATATTGGGGTCAATTTTGAAGGACAATGAAGGGGCTCTATTGAATTTGGATCAAGAGCAGCCTGCACTGCGGTTCTATGTGGGGTAAGGTCATCATAATACATCGCTTCATTGAGAAACTGAAGTCTGGCATCAGATTTTCATTCCATCAAATCATTGTTGTTTGCATTTCCATACTATTTTGATTCAGCTGATATCTATGTGGCAGTTTCTGTGCAATCTAGTGTAAAAAATTTGAGCTTTCTCTTTTTTTCTGGATTGGACAGTAGTGCCATTTTCTAGCTATATTCCATTAATATACAATACAGTATTACATTACATTCATTCATCCTTCCGTATTACTCATTATGCATTTGGTAATATTACATTTTTTGTTTACGTCCAAATACTTTTTATATTTACCAGATTATGGTATTATACAGATGTTTATTTCTTTTCTTTATCAACCCATAATCTTTTTATGCTTCTGATTATTTACTGAAATGCTTCCTTTTTGTGCCAATTTTAAGTTTGAAAATTCGTATTACTGATACTTGTCGTCTTTTTCTTGTAGAGGTTATGTATTTGCAGTTAGTGTCCATCGGGTTCAACTGCTTCTACAAGTTTTGAGTGTTAAGCGATTTCACCACCAACAACAGCAACAGCAAGCTCAGAACAATGCTCAGGAAGAGCTAACACCGGCAGAGATCAACGAGATATGTGATTATTTTAGTAGGCGTGTTGCCTCTGAACCATATGATGCCTCTAGAGTTGCTTCTTTTATCACTTTGCTTACATTACCGATATCGGTGCTGCGAGAATTTTTGAAGCTGATTACTTGGAAAAAAGGGTTTTCCCAGGCTCATGGTGACATTGCCACTGCTCAGAGGGCTCGCATTGAGCTTTGTTTGGAAAATCACTCAGGATCTGCTTCAGATGACAACACAGAAAGCTCTTTAGCTAAGAGCAATATTCATCACGATAGAGCCCACAGTTCAGTAGAGTTTGCTCTCACATTCGTACTTGACCATGCTCTGATTCCTCACATGAACGTTGCTGGCGGAGCCGCATGGCTTCCGTATTGTGTATCCGTGAGACTGAGGTTTTCTTTTGGAGACAGTAGCCACATATCATTCCTTGCAATAAATGGTAGCCATGGTGGGAGAGCTTGCTGGTTGCAGTATGAAGATTGGGAAAGATGTAAGCAGAAAGTCGCGAGGGCAGTCGAGACTGTTAATGGGACTGCTGTTGTTGGAGAACCTGGCCAGGGAAGGTTGCGAATGGTTGCTGAGATGATACAAAAGCAACTACAACATTGTCTACAGCAGCTGAGAGACGGACCACTTTCGGCTGGCTCAACTGCTTCATGAGATAACAATTTGCACATTAGAGCCAGGTTAGAGAATTTTGTTGTAATAGGTTGGTTGTTCCTATAAGATGGCCGTGTTGGTATTGGATAGCGGAATGCTGTTTCATATTCGTTGCTGCAAAGAGGGAAAGAGAAGAAATGTGAGCATGTATATTTGGCAGTTTGTGCCAGGGACAGCGGTTCAGAGGCAACGGCTTGCTGATTTTTATCACAAATTGTTGTACAGCAAAAGGGTGTTGTGAGGGGTGGTGTTCACAGATGTACATTAGATATGGTATTGGATTTGGAACCGACATTCCGTTTGTTTGTAAAGAAGGCATTCCTAATTGTGTCAAAGGATTCCTCTTAGAAAGATGGTCTGTGTTTAGAATTGTTCATGTAGGAAATGATATGTTTGAACCTGTTGCTGGTTTCTTGTGGTATTGTCCCTTAACAAAGAATGTTTTATAGTAGTATGCTTTAGTCACAATCATTAGAGAAGGCCAATCTAATGGTATATAAACCTCTTTCAAGAATGGATCAATTTTTGGGCAATGGCTCTTCGGCACCAACATGACTTGCATATATATTCTGTTTTAGACGCGCATTTACTTTCCTATTGCCAGACACCTCAGTACATTTGGGTTGCTATGGATTGAGAAAATATTTTATTCTATAATACAATTGAGAAAATAATAATGTAAAATGTTTTGAAGATTATTAAAAAAGAAGACTATTTACGTCATTTGATTTAAATAAGATAGTGGGGAAGAGATGTATGCTGTTTTTGCTCTATTGTTAAGACTTGGGAGTGATGTAGAAGTTAAGTACGGCTTGTTAAGTAGAAGATCTGAATTGAAGAAAAAAAAATAGATATATATTTATGTAATGACACCCTGAACCAAACAAGCTTTTAGTTTTCGACAATTGAGTGGTTCCTTATGTAAGATTATGAATATAAGATCACTGATTTATATAATATGTGAGCAAACGTGTGCGCTAGAGTTGCTCTGCACTGTTATTGTTCAAGCCAAGGATAGGTATGCATGTGGGTGGGGACAAATGTTTAATAGTTCAAACCGTATGTGTGATAGACAATTCTTTTTCACCGTTGGCTTCAAATCGATGAGTGTTCTGAAACTAAATCCCACTCCGATGTATTTAAACAAACTATTTTTTGAATTCTCTTAGTACAGACAACACACATATGTTACCAATACTTTTCATTACGTTTTCATTTGACAACTTTATTATCAATATGGTGGCAACTTATATAGACTCTCATGACAACTTTGAAGGTGAGATCAAGTTTCAAATATCTCCTGGTGCCAGGCCAACAATGAAAATGGGCCAACAATGAAAATGGATCATAAATCAAGTTTTTTTAGCAATATGAGATCAACTTTAGAATATCTCGCTTGTGCAAAGCTACAATCAAGACGAATCATAAAACAAGATTTGATAAGTCTAAACAATAGCATTTAAAAGGATGATATCGTTACTTGTGTCACCTATGTACTATCTGACTAGCATGTACTCCCTCTGTATCAAAATATAACATATTTTAGCACAAGAAACATCTGGTGTAAGGTTCACATGAACCTTACACTAACATATGTCTAAATGCATGCAGATATATCTTGTACCAAAACATTTTATATTTTGATATGGAAGGAGTATGTAGTTATCCTGTCGGACATGTAGGCATGCCGTTATTTCAGGCTTTGATTCATATATGACGATCTTACAACAATGATACCGACCATGGTACAAAGAAACTAATACACCTTCCATTGATAGATGATTACTAACCTGTAGAAACAGTTATTTTTCTTCTCATACAAGCGGACAAAGCTAAATACTAAGAAATGCAGCATTACATATGTTTCGAACTGATCAGTGCACTCACCGCCAGCTATCCGGGAGTCCGATGTTCTGAAACTTATTGGACGACCCACTGCCGTCCTCGATCTCGGGGCCGTCGTCGTCACCGTCGAGCTCCTCGACGCCACGTTCCGACGGCACTGACAGCATGAGCACGGGCGACCGCGGCGGGGTCAGCAATGGGAGGACGCCGTCGTCCCAGGCGAGGAAGTGGAGCATGATGGGGCGCAGGGCGTGGCGGTGCAGCGACAGCTTCTGGCTAAGCGACACGGTGTCGTAGCACCTGATGTCGCCGGCGGTGGAGACCATCCAGGGCAGAATCTTCTCCCCGCCGACGCGCGACACCACAAGCAGCTTGCCCGCCCGGCATGCCGCCCGGTGCAGCTCGAGAAGGCCCGACCGCGTGGACGCCACGCCCGGCGTGCTCTCGTCCGCCACCGAAGACACGTAGATGAACCCTTCTTTGGTGCGGCTGAAGGCGAAGCCGAGCCTGGTGTCTCCCTGCCGCAGCACGATCTCCAACGCGGTCTCGCCGCCGGCGCCCGCCGGCGCGTACCACAGGCGCACCGCGCGCACCACGCCGATGTCCACGCCGTGGTAGTCCTCGAACCCGTACAGGCTGACGTTGGACACGTTGGCCAGGTCGGAGAGGGTGTTCACCGTAGGGACGGCCGTCTCGCCGGAGATCTTTGTGAGCAGCGCCTCCGTCTGGACGCTGGCGAGCCGGACAGGGACGCCGGAGCGGCGGGAGGAGGCGATCCAGGCGTCGGCGCGGGCCAGGGTGTCGTCGAGGGAGTTGTAGCAGCTGTGGGTGTCGTCCGTAGCCTTAGGGAGCAGCAGCAGCGACATGAAGCGGCTCGAGTCCGGCATTGGCAGCAGCTCCCTCATCTTCTTCTCCCACGGGAACGGTTCGTACGCCGACGCGATCTTCGCCTCCCGCAGCGCCGCCACCGTCATCATCTTCTCCTTCTTCGAAGACCTCATCGTGGATCTTGCAAAAGTTAATTTCCTTTCAGTGCAATCTCTACCCTCTGTATCTGTATGAATACGTTTCGTCTAGCAAAAAATAATAATTAAGAACATCGATCAACAGAAGAAGTTAACGCGCGGAATAGCATTATAGAGCTAGCCAGCTAAAAGTGGATCCGTGGAGACGAATAGTTTACGAATCAACGAGTATTAGTTTAGTGAAGTAGGATGCAATGTTGGTATTTGTGTCTTATATTAATCTGGCATTCACAGGTGATCTGTCAAACAGCCATGCATGCTCGCAAGTGGCCTTTTTGTTTGAGCCGATCTGAACAGAGATTGGTAGAAGGAAAGCGTCGCCAGGATCGACAACGCTGATGCCAAGGTCGTGTTGGATCTTGGATAATCTCGGAATGGTCAAGCGAGCGTCGTGGGATCTGTGAGGGTTCTTAAATAAAACCATGTTGCCAAATATATGACCGCGCTGGGCAAGGGACTCTTTCTGGCAAGAACTTTCTTTAGTTAGTAGGAGTAGTGGCAACGGTATTGCTCCCCTTCATGAATATATAATTTCACATTCATTGTTGCAAACAGTGAAACAAGAGAATGCCATTTAACATTCATTACCGTAGAAAAATTGCAAAAACCACCACATTTCACGCAGCTTTATATCATTTTTTCATGAATACCCACCGGTAGGGATGATAACGGAGCGGATATGGGTGGACACATTCATTTTCATATTTTTATGCGGAAGCGAAAATGAATATATAAACTCCGGAACTCCGGATACGAAAACAAATATTGTAGGAACATATACAGATCAAATACGGTGCAGAGACGGAACATAAATCATATATTTACCGGAACCAAGAGACCTCTTGAATAATGAAGCAAAACTCAACCAACACAATTTGTCAAACTTCTAAGATAAAATATAATATAAGGAGATATCATGATTATATAATATAGTGTGCATAAGTTATTGACTAGCATTTTGAACTTGTTGGATTCATAAAGCACCGCGTAGAAAAAAGGGAAAGCTCCGCATTGCCGGAAACGGAATTTCCATTTCCATGGTCGTTCCACCGAAATACACCTTTCCGTTTCCTTTTCCGCATAGAAGTCTGTTTCCGTTCCTGCATAAAAGTTTCCGTTTCCGTTACTTAAAATTCCATTTTTTATTTCCATATTTCCATTCAGTTTTTGTTTTTTCACCCCTACCTACCGGGCTACGGTCAAACCGTTGCAGAAAACACTAATATGGTCGATTAGGCCCGTTAACAAACTTTCTGACCGCCTCAACCTACTATCAGACCCAAGCGGGTGCCAGCCATTAATGGCCGTTATGTTGGCCGAGTAAGGTTCGAACTGACTGTGATTGCGATGCCTTCACACTACAAGAAATATGCTATCTTGTGACCCTCAATATTGGTCACGTGTTGTCATTTGTGATTTTTTTGTGACAAAAAACTTGGTCAAAATGACACAATGTGACCTTTTTTGGGGATTGGTCATAGAGGGTTATGACCAAAATGAAAGGTCACGAATTTTATGACCAAAGTTTGTCATTGACAATCTACACGGATCACGTAAGATCCAACATGGCAGAGTTGACGTGGCAAAGTTGTGCCCAAATGAAATTGTCATGGATCAAAATCGGCCCGGTCCACTCTGGTGATTTACATGGGCTGAGCCCACCAATTCAACCATTTTCTATTTTCTTTTCTCTCATCAATTTTGGTAATCTACATGGGCCAAGCCCAATATTACAACCTTATTTCATTTTCTGGGCCTTGCCTTTTTGCATTAAACATATTTTCACTTTACGGCCAGTTATGCTCCAGTTTTCATATGGGTCCCAATTGTCCAATATTCATGTACAGTACAGTTTCTGATTTTATAGCTTATTAATAGGTAATATATATCAAACATAAAAGAGAAATAAAATATATGAAAATCTTCAAATAACAGTCAAAATCAATTTATTACAATAATCTTGTCGAAACAAATAGAGAGCACAAAGACTCCATACACTCATTCACATCACAACAAGTCTAACCATCGAATCTTGCATACACATGTACTTTAAGCATCACCGATATAATCATACAATATTTCACAGTATCACAAACATTGCCTATAAATAAAACACTCAGCCAGTATAAAAGCACTCTTGGATGTCCTAGAACATGATCTTCAACATGGGAAGAAGTAGTTGGTACGTCCCAAATGTATATACTTTTCCAAATACTTTTTATATTGTTTTGTTTCTAGTTTGCATGATTTGGAAGCAACTAACACAGGTTGACGCTGTTTTTAGCAGAATAATGAAAAGTCTCGAAAAAATCCGTAAAAAATACGGAAGTGGTTCTGAACCAAAAGAGGCCAGGAGTGAGCAGATGGGACCCAGGAGGGGCCCACAGCCATGGCGCATGGGGGTGGCGCATCCACCACCCATGACGCGCCATTAGGGTGGGCCTGGAGGTGCCCCCAGGTCGCCCTTTCGCCTATATGACCCTTCGACTTCAAAATGCCGGGACGCAAAATATTTTGCAGAGAAGAGTTCCCGATCGCCACCACCACGAAAAACTCTAATTCGGGAACTGATTCCTGTTCTGGCACCTTGCCGAGACGGGGATTGGAGGGGGAGATCATCACCATCGCCTTCCCCGACACTTCTCCATCAATCTTCCATGATTCCTCCTTCGTTGTGTGAGTAATTCCTTACCTTAGGCAAAGGGGATGGAAGAGACTGGATGAGATAGATAATGTAACATAGTCGCATCATTAGGGCATCATGCCTAGTATCCACTATTGTGTTTTAAACAATTGTTGTTGCAACTAATTATGCTTAATGCTTGTCACTTAGGGATCGAGTGCCATGATTTCAGATCTGAACATGTTATGTTTTCATCAATATAATTGTTGCTTTGGATAAGGGGAATGACTGTAACTTGGGGATTACATGTATTTATTAAATGTTAATGCTTTGCTCCAGTGCTTTGTAAAAGGAGTATCTTGATTACCATGCGGTTCCTGGAATGGGCCCTGCTGAAAATGAGAGGTACGATAAAAGATGTTATGCAAGTTACTCTCGTCGAGCACGTACAACTAAATACGAAATACATGTCTATGATTGTCTATTTACATGGATGCTTTTATTTCACTTATATTATTTTTCCCTACATTATGATCTTTATATGAGTTATTTCATCTATGCAACGCCCGCTCATCAGTCCCTATGCCTACGGTGCTTTTAAATCTGATGTTTACCGCAACTATTACTTTTGTCGCCATTGCTACTTTTATTACACTACTGCTGTAATTTTACTACTGCTACTATCATATCACTGCTGCTACTAATAAGTTGTATCGAGCAAACATACTTTCAGGTGTGACTAAATTGACAAATCAGTTGCTAAGGCTTATAAATATTTTTTGGCTCCCATTGTGTAAAAACAATCAATTTGGGTTTTACTTCCTTGAAAACCGTTGTGATCCACTATACTTGTGGGTATTTTCTAGCGCCGTGGCCGGGGAGGATATCTCTATTTGTAAGGTCACCAAGGAGTTATATTGTTTACTGCAATTTATTCATTATGCGAAAAGCTACTGATCCATGATTTCCGATACTGCCATCTAAGATGAGAAAAGGTACAACTCTACCCACTTCCTCTGCTCTTGATTAACCGTCTGTTACAAGTCAATTTGACTCACCACCACATACTTCACATGTTACTTCTGCTGTGTAACCAGGTGGAAGTGATCCCACCTGTCGGTCTGTAATTTTTGCGCATTAGCCTCCTACAAATTTCGTGATCTAACATAGGGCCTCATACTATTTGCGATAGGGCCCTTATAAGACCGTGTGGTTGGACTTTTCTTCAGGGGGTCTAGGATTTCGTCGAACCGGCGCTCCGGAGCGTCGGAACCCCACATGGGTCCCTAATATAGGTATAAGAGTGTGTTGGTAGGTTGTGGGAACCAAGATACAACTCCGAGGTGTGATCCGCTTCACCGACCCCGCTTACTCCACAGTAGGGCCTTTTGCACTCTCTCACAGGTGAAAACTCCCACTTCGGGTGCATGACATGGAATCATGTGTTAACATGTGCCCAAAGTTGGGTTGAGATGTTCATATGATCTAACCTAACATAATTGGGGAGGAAAGCCTACCGAGCAACCCCTTTTTGACGCTAGGGGAAGGGGTAGACGTCGCCTTACACGTTCGGTCTACTTTTTCGGAGTTTCGACGCATGCGGCCCGCACCGGAGGGTTTATATATATAGTATAAATAAAAATAATTAAGTGAAGTAAATGAATGTACTAGAAAGCTTAACAAAGAAAATAAACAAAGGAAGCATATCAAAACAAGGAAAAAAAGGTGATTTTGCAAACACATGCTTTGCCGGCCAAGAAGGCGCACGCCAAAGGCATGCTTTGCCGTGCAACGTTGGCGATTGCACAGGGCAAACCCCCTATTTGCCGTGTACACGAAATTTACACACGGCATACGTTTTTCCGTGAATTTATTTAGAGCGCGGGAAATGGGGGCCGCCACGACGGGGAAAAATTTATCCAGTCTTTGCCGTTTGTGCTAGGATCCACACACGGCTAACATGTTTCCTACGAATTTATTGGGAAGACGGGAAAGCTGGGGCTACTGGTCGTCGCGGGTCCCACAACTTTGCCGTGCTCGTGTGTAAGTGCGCACGACAAAGAGTTCTTTGCCAAGTGAGCAGTCTTTGTCATGTGTTTTTCGTCCACTTTGTCGTGCGAGTTGTTTTACCGTGTGTGTCGGAGCCTGAGGTGCTTGCGTGGGGGCGCCGGCAGTCTTGTAGGCATGGGCCAGCAGTGCGTTGTGAGCGACGACGCAGGCCTGCTTGGCGAGGCGCTGCTCTTCCAGGAGGAGGAAGGACCGCATCTTGATGAAGGAGGGGAGGCGGCGGCGCGTCATGTGGGGGACAGCATGTTGGAGGCGCGTGTCGAGCCCACGGAGGACGTTGTGAACAAGCTCCCGGTCCTTGACGCGGGAACCAAGATCACATAGCGAGTCAGCCATGTGCTTCATCCGCGAGGAGTAGTCGATGACCGACAGATCGCCCTGGTTGAAGCCGTGGAATTCGTCGCGGAGGAAGGTGGCGCGGGTGTCGCGGTTGTCGCGGAAGATGTCGCGGATGGAGCGCCAGATGGCGAGGGCGGTGGCGCGGCTGGTGTCGATGATCGCCAGGGTGGACGACGTGACCGTGGCGTCGTACCAGGAGACGATGGCGAAATCGTTGAGGACCCAGTCGGAGGTGTCCTGCGTCGGAGATCCGTCGATGTGATCGCGAAGCCCGAACTTGGAGAGGGTGGTGATGAACTGACGGCGCCACGAGCCGTAGTTTTCCTTCTCGTAGTCGAGGGTGACGAGGACATGGTCGCGGATGCGGAGGCTTTAGAGTTGGGGGGGTGGGGAGAGGCTGGGTTGCAACGGGGATCCCGAAGTTCTCGGCGGAGCCGTCATCGGAGGAGCTATCGCCGGAGGAGGAGCTCATGGTGGCGGTGGTGGGGGATCAGGGCAGCGGAAGGGTGTTTTGGATCTAAGAATCTGATACCATGTCAGAGCCTGAACTAGGGTTCAAGGGAGAGAGATAGGCGATGCAATCAGCAATTGTATTCATCCATATGGAACGCTACTTATAGCGATACAGGAACAGCTCATATCTCACGTAAAACAACCGTACGCAGGAGATTGGCTGGAGTAGTTATTTAGGTATTGTTACAAGATATTAACAGATACTAACTAACTAGGGAGGCATTCGCTAACAGTGTGCCCTTTCTATACTGTGCCGTGTGGTGTTTCTTTACCGTGAGCATTTTAGCGCCCTCACGGGAAATACCGTGTTCCGCAAATTGTAAGCACATGGCAAAGACATATTTTCCGGTAGTGTTATGTTAGACTTTTACTTATGTACGATTATAATCACAAGACCAATGTTTATTGATGACGATCTTAGCACAATGATGAGCCTCCTAAATGACCAACGACCCATTGACCATGGTATTATAAAGACACCCTTTCCATCGATCGACCATTACTAACCTGTAGACTGTAGTAGTAATAGGTTTTTCCCCCGATATCCGAGATAACGCTAATACTTGAGCAAAACGCAATGCAGCATACTACACAACGCGTGTGCTTTGAACTGATCAGTTCACTCACATCCAGCTATCCGGGAGGCCGATGTTCTGGAACCTAAAGGAGGAGCCTTTGGGTCCCCCCTTGCCGCCCTCGATCTCGGAGCCGTCGCACTCGCTCTCACCGTCGAGCTCCTGCTCCTCGACGTCGCTTTCGGACGGGGCTGACAGCATGAGCACCGGCGATCGCGGCGGCGGTGGCAGCGGTGGGAGGACGCCGTCGTCCCATGCGAGGAAATGGAGCGTGATAGGCTTCAGCGCGTGGCGGTGCAGCGACAGCTTCTGGCTGAGCGACACGGTGTCGTAGCACCTGACGTCGCCGGCGGTAGACACCATCCAGGGCAGCACCTTCTCCCCGCCGACGCGGGATACCACCAGCAGCTTACCCGCCCGGCGCGCCGCCCGGTGTAGCTCGAGAAGGCCCGACCGCGTGGACGCCACGCCCGGCGTGCTCTCGTCCGCCACGGACGACACGTAGATGAACCCTTCCTCGGTGCGGCTGATGGCGAAACCAAGCCTGGTGTCCCCCTGTCGGAGCGCGATCTCCACCGCCGTCTCGCCGCCGGCACCCTGTGGCGCGTACCACACCCGCACCGCGCGAACCACGCCGATGTCCACGCCGTGGTAGTCCTCGAAACCGTACAGGCTGACGTTGGACATGTTGGCCAGGTCGGCGAGGGTGCTCACCGTGGATACGGCCGTCTCGCCGGAGATCTTGGTAAGCAACGCCTCCGTCTGCACGCTGACGAGCCGGACAGGGACGCCGGAGCAGCGGGAGGAAGCGAGCCAGGCGTCGGCGCGGGACAGGGTGTCGTCCAGGGAGTTGTAGCGGGTGTGGGTGCCGTCCATGGCCTTGGGGAGCAGTACCAGCGACAGGAAGCGGCTCGAGTCCGGCGTCGGCAGCAGCTCCCTCATTTTCCTCTCCCACGGGAACGGCTCGTACGCCGACGAGATCTTCGCGTCCCGCAGCGCTGCCACCGCCACCATCTTCTCGTTCTTAGAACCTTCATTGACGTCATCAAATGAATATTGCAAACGTTAATTTCGTACATTTTTGGCTAACGGAGTACTTTCTCCGATCCAAAATGATAGTTGCAGTTTTGAACTGAACTACTAGTTCAAAACTGCGACACTTATGGTGGATCGGAAGTCATAAGTATGAACATTATTCAATAGAAGAATATTGCGGAATCTTGTTATTAAATTTTCCTGCCCGGAATATCATATAGGGCCAGCCAGCTAGCTAAAAGTGGATCTGCCGAAGGGAATAGTTTATGAATCAACAAGCACTAGTTTAGTGAAGTAGGATGCAATGTTGGTATTTGGTTCTTAATAATCTGGCATTCACAAGTGATCTGTCAAACAGCCATGCATGCTACAGTTGGCCATTTTTGTTTGAGCTGATCTGAACTGTGACCGTTGGTAGAAGGAAAACTTCGCCAGGATCGACAACGATGATGCCAAGGTCGTGTTGTATCTTGGATGTTCCCGAAAATGCCAACCATGCGCGTTGTGGGATCTGAACCATGTTGGCAAAAATATAAGATCTTGTTGGGCAAGGGACTCCTTCTTGCAAGAACTTTCTTTAGTCAGTATATATTTACTGCCGCCCTTCATGAATGCAAAACTGTGCAACAACTAGAAAAAAGAAGATGAATTTGGAAGCCGCAAGGTCTCGTTATTTTTCAAGAGCTGAGGAGCATGAAGTCATCCCTTTTCCTATTTTGTTAAGTAGAGAGGAAATGGTCTTCGTCCATTAGTCAACATATCATAGCTTATGATGTCACACACATAATAGAGAACTTCGATAATGCTCCAATAATGTCATTGGAGTAGCCTGATCCATGACAGTTCTAAATATAGTTGTGCCACCCACAATGATTTTTTTAGAAATTAAATAACGGAATTCGGTGAGCAAGAAAGAGATCAGGATACAACTAGCAACCTTCCAAAAGCGGGACAAACTGATAGGAAATTCTAAGAAGAAAAGAAAAAGCATGCCCAATCTACGTTGCGCATCTGTTTAGAAAATGATTAACTTTCAACAAAATCGATCGCTCAAATGGAGGTGGTTATAAACAAAATGATTTATAAATCATTAACTGGTTGCCGACGGTGCACTAAACTCAGCTTCAATCTTAAAGTGCGGAGGCTATGAGGCAGGGATCCACATCACATTTTTAGAAAAACCTCAATCTTAAAAATGTTACACCAAACTATAATGTGTACTACATATATAAGCCCAAATGAGTAAACATACGCACTAGAGCACGTATATATACATGCTCGTGAACATCTTATAATTCAAAATGAAAGGAGTAGATGCAAATTATGTATTCATAATTACGTTTGAAAATTCCGTCGTTCGTTTTCTTCCAAACATCTCACACGGGGTACTTAAATGATCAGTACGCGATTTTCACGAGTTGCGTAGATTTTCGCCCGGATGTGTAGGTGTAGCTACTACTCCCTCCGTCTATAAAATGATTTCTGTCTATTTGGATAAACTTGTGCCATCCTTTTATGAACTGAGGGGAGAGTAGTATTTTTACTGAAAAACAAAAATTTCATCTAGAGGCGAGAAGGCATGAAGCAAAGCAATGAGCGAATGAGAATGCGCAAGGGGTACGGGGACGGGTGGTTCTCACCGTCGAGCTCGATGCTCTCGCGGCTGGAGCCGCCGTACTCGTCGCCCCGCGACCCCCGGCCGACGCGCCTCCCGGACGACGCACGGCTACCACTGGAGCACGACCCCGACTCTGACGCGCTGAGCTCCGCCTCCTGATCCCCGGCGGACGGGGAGGAGTCGCCGCCGCGCTTGGTGAAGGCGGACTTGAGCATCTTGTGCATCTTGCGGCCACTGGACCTGGAAGCCGGCGGCGGGAAGGCGGCGTCGCTCCGCATGAAGCGAGCTCTCGCTTCTGTGCTTTGCTTTGCTGCCGGTGGTGGCGGGACGGGGAGAGAGAGATGAAGAGATGGTTTGGGCAGTGACGGGATCGCACAGCTTCGTTACATACGCGCACGACTTAACATTCTTCGGTTCGGCGTATGATTGGCCGCTGGTGCAACTAGGCAATTTTGTATACCAGGGCAACGGTCCAATAACCAAGGCCAGAACCTGGACGCAGGACGTACAGTGGAAAGTGCAGGGGAGACCTAAACAATGTTCCTCGGTTGGCCAGAGGGAGGATTTATGGGATTTCAGTTGCCACATGTACGAACGAGGGGAAAAAAACACAAAATGGAAATGAGGTGCAGTTTGAAAATTATGATACCCTCCATGCCCAGGCACCTAAGCAGAACGAAAAATGTAACGCCACAACAATGAGGGTCTCCTCCGCTCATCACGACCATCGATTTGCTCTACAATCCGTGCACAAAATTATTATTGAATCTTCAAATTATCAATAATTTATGGATTATGTAATTTATTTTGTAGATTCATATACTAATAAGAAATTTATGTAGATGCATTAGCAAATAAAATTAAAATCATAAATTAACATGTTTTTTGTATTATCAATACATAAATTAGTAGGAATAACATAGTCCGTTGGATGCAAAATCCACGGTCATGATAAGCGAGTGAGATCCTCATACTTGTAGAAAAACTATGTTGCTAAGCAGAAGCAAGTATATCATCATGCCGATGATCAAGCCGTCACCGTACCGCGCTATGTTGTCCGATGAAGGAGGCGTTCAGCCTAGAACAAGGAGAGCCATCACCGAAGACCAAACCACACATAACCACCTCGATCGACATGACGAGCACACCACACCACACCAGAACTCTGGAGCGGCCAAGGAGTAAAGGACGCCTACACTGCAGTTACCTCCCAATCCGAGATGGTTTTTTGAGAGTAGGGGTGGGGATATGAGACCTTGATGGCGTCTCAACGAGATCCGATCCCCAAAACTCACCAGCAACACATTGGCCAATGGATAGTCCGCATTTCATGTCTCACATCCTGTCAACCACATCCCATATTGTTAGGGATGGACAAGCACTCACAGATGCCACATGTCGCTCGGAAAAAGTTGCACCTAACCGAAGTCGATGCCTTGACGTCTGAATCCCTCTGTGGGAGAAGTGTAGCGTTTGGATCCTCGCAACTGCTTTCATTGACTACCACACGAGCTTCCTAGTCCCTTCCTTGTTTGGCGGCGAGGGTAAGAGAACCTAAACGGGTGATTGTGCGTGAAAACCCAATTTACCCCTTTGTTGATCCAAACCATCTTAGTAATTGTTGCATGGGTGCACACTCAATTCTAGTGGATTTTTTTTGTCGAGCTCAGATCTTTTGGAGAGATTATACGACATATGAGTTTTCTTTTATCGTTTATGTGGTGTGGCCAAAGTTACTTTGTTCCAATTTCTATCGTTTCCCAATGTGCATATATTAATAAGATATTATGATACACCTTTTTTTGTAACTGCGTCTTTTCAATCATGTGAATCCCATCAGTGTTTTTTTAACCTGGAAATCTTTGAAGGCCCTTTACCTATGAGTGATGTGCCTAGGAATATTTCATCTAAAAGTTAATTCAACTCTATTAAGAAAGAGAAATTTTGGCGGTTTCATTTCTGTTTTTATGCAGTAGTTCAATTTTTCCAGGTCCTTATTTTTTTTTTGTTCTTGACGCAGGCATTTTCTTATGTCCGAATCTTTAGGATAAAATTGATCGCTTACATGACATGCAGGAATCATTTTCGGTCTTCTCTCTTAACTATTCTTGAAAGTCAAAACTGGAATAAAGATTGCATGTTGACCCGGCTGCACCTCTTTCTTGGTGCACTGCATCTGGAAACTACAATAACTAAGGCGAGGGTACAAAACAACATCTCTCTCTTGAGCAAACTGATTTCACCTAACATTAAATTAGAGAAATAATACTAAATTAAAAACTTTCATCCGTTTGCCTGGTTACAAGTGTTTACCACTAGCTATGCACATCGTCAAAACCAAAACCGGTCAATCTACCGAATTTCTAAGAATGTTCTTTCTAAATATTTTTTCAACGGGGATAACCAGTGATAATCTTATAACAGACAAAGTTTTCCAGAGTTGCTAGACATATGAGGCCTTGTGTGGAGTCAATCCCCCGGGGGTTCCTCACAATAATGCGCCAGTTGTCATGGCCACAGGTGATTTTCGTAGATTTTAATGTGAAAAACGAAATGACTTTTGAACCAAGTGTCCAAATCACGATGAGTTTTTACGGTTGTGTTGTGCGCTCTTTAAATATTAGATCCCATATTAGTATGTTTCGACGGATTTTTTTTTGCCCTGTCTTGAACACTACTATCTTCTGTTGCACCGTGTTTTGCTTTCCATTGAACTGTGTTGGGTTGTCCTTCCATCAATGTCTGTAATAATGTCGTGTTTTGAGTGCATGTTATGTTCTGCATTCCCCTGTAGCGCGTTGGGATCTCCTATCCCGAGAGTGTGTCATATATTTCCTTACGTTGCACTGCGTAGGGATATACTGTCTTGGATTTGCACATCGTTTTTAAATGTGCTTCCGTTTGACACTAGGATGAATGCATTTTTGCACTGCTTTTTGGTTGAACTGCATTTTCAGTGCGCTCCTTAAATTAGTTGCACTTAGTTTTTGTACTGTACTATAAAAATAACAACACAAAAAACCTAAAAAGAGAGAGAGAAAAAAATCTTGAGCACCTAGCTGTGGAATTTCCGTCAGCGTCCATCCGCCCTGCGCTGCGCCGCTGCCGCGCCACCACGTGGCAATAGTCGAACTACTGACGTGCTCGACCCCGTGCCATCTTTTTCAGAGTTTAGGTAACAACCAGGATAAAATTCAAGCAGGTTCTTTGTGAATATTTTTCCAACGAGGGTACTTAGTAATATTCTGATAATATACACTAACTTTTTAAGGCAACGATCAGGATCGTAAAATTCAGGTGCTCTTCTACCCGACTTTTCTGTTTGCCACTAAGAAATCTTAGTTCCGGGAGGGACCAACACAGCACACATGCATGTTCTCGTATGTTGAAATTAGAAAGGGTGCTAGAATTGCTGCACAGCTAAGGAATCCCCTGCCTTGAGATCTCCAAAAGAAAAAGGCTTACTTTGGTATAAGAAGCACAAGAACAGTTGTTTTGACCTGCCCGATTGTCCCCAAAACATTTCCTTGGTTTGTGTGCATCGCTTCATTAACAAGGTTGCATCCTAAGAAAAAAGGTCCTTGAACTAGACTGTTTGACAAGCTTAATCATCTCTGATCTGAATCAGTTTGCACTGCGAATGTTTCTTTTGCAAGAGAAAAAAGAGGAGAAACTAAAACAAAGTATAAGGAAGTAGATACCAGATGAAGTACCTTTTGTCGGACTCGTTGGCGATCCGTTCTTTAGCTTAGGCACACTCTTCGATCGCTTCATCTTCCAATCCATACTGATGAATTCAACTTCTGGGAGAAGAATCTGAGCTTAGGATTCCTATGTTCCTCCTTATGAACAAACATCCATTAGCTATGATCCGAAATGATAAAGGGTTATGTACTTATGTGCACTAAGAAAGGCAAGCTATTTAGGTTCTAGGCTCTCTCAACTGATGAAATATCTCTTGAATTCCTGAATTTGTTGAAGTGATGGTGTATAACATTTGACCAACAATGAAAGCCAGTTTTTCTTCCTGTCCTAGAAGCTGGCAAGAGCAAATTTCCGTTAGTTCCAATGCAATTAGTTTGTCTATAGATGAGAGATCAGCTTCTACGGTGTTCCAATTTCCGACAAAATGTCATTGTCGGATGGTAATCTATTTCAAGTATAATCATAAAAGATGTTACTTCAGAACTATATAACAAAGTTGATGGAGACAGCTGGATGGTTCATAATGCTGTATAAAAAGCTGCAATGCAGGCTATGCTTAATGGTGCAATTTAATAAAGTAGTTTGTTTGTTAACTATAAAAAGTTGGATGGCGTCGTTTTATTTGATTCCTTCTTTGTTTGTATGCTTTTTTTTGGGTCATCCGGGCCTTGCGCTCCTTGTAATTCCTGTGGCTTTCCCCCATCCACAAAGCAAAAGATGTGCAAGCTTACGCGCATTCTGGACCAAATGGTGACACGCAAAAAGGAACACAATAAATTGTGTAACCTAAAACTTCTTCGGTCTTTAGTTTGATTTGAAATTTGCAATCTGTTCGTTCAACATGTGTATAGTAACCTTTCAAGTATCATACTAAGGCTATCAAATAGGGGTGTTCAACCGGGTTTTGTATAAAACCGTGGACAAATACCATTAAAGATTGTATCCCTGGTATCTGTATTATATTGCAAACGTAAGTCAGCTGGGACCTCCACTTAATTTAATTGAACACTGCATATTACTATGCTTATAGAGTAGTGCCATTGGTCTTAGGGAACTGGAAGTGGTGAATCCTTCAAGAAAACACACCTAAACAATGAGCAACCAGTATCCTGTGCTGCATATAGTATGCCATATTTGACTGTAAAGTTACTAGATATGAACTAGTACGAAGCTACCTACAGTTTGTCTTGGTAGCGTAGCTATAGCTGGATGCAAGATCGCTCATGGTAATGATGGAATCACCATCCTCCTCTTTTTGGGACTATAGCTCACTAATTGATATTTTGACTTTGGACCCAGTGAAGCCTGAAGAAATTCAGGAATCAATATTTATAGGTTTATTTTTGTTTTATTTATCTTATTTCTGCTTATGTTTGGTTTTAAAGCATATTTAATTTAGCTGTGCTTCGATAAAGAATCGTAGAAAGTTGTTCTTGTAAACACGAGAGAAGAAAGGAAAAATAGTGATGGATTGTTGGTCCTCAAGTGATAATAGAACTGTACTTGTGGAAAATAAATAAAAGTTCTTCAATGTAAATATCATATGTTATAAGATCGATCAAAGCCCTGAGTTAAAAGAGAATACTTCAGGGCTTTGATCCATCTTTTCTCCTATGTTAATAATTCTTTAATATGTTAGTAATTTCTAGTCTTCTTATTCAAATTATTATCCAATTTAAGAATATTTTTGCTTCAGCATTGCATTCAAGCTATTATTTACCAAACACTATAAAAGAAGCCTGTATGTTGTAATTTTTAAACCAAGTCTTCTTACTTAGGGCTGAAGTGTTTGTGGCAATAATGGATTCAAAGTTCGAGTGTTGGATAATGGATATTCTTGCATCCAGCTGTAAGGAGCCTACTTCAAATGATGCCTGCCCTGAAAGATCCACTTGTGGGAACTTTGGAATGAAGCCCAATGGAGTTTGAGGATCTCGAAGAAAAATCAGAAATTTGAAAGAAGCATGGGCGGCTGTTCTTGAATTGTCCCCCATGCCAGCTTGGCACAAGAAAGATAGAAGTTTCTCTTGATTTTTCTTCACTATGTACGAGGAATGCTATCATCAGGTAAGTTATGAGGTGCATGTTATACCTATAAAAATGGAGATATGAAAGTTTCTGGTTTCAAAAGAAGCTTCACTTCAATCTACATGTAACAAAATACACCCGCGTCTTGCGAAGTAGTATGTACAAGTTTAATAAATACTAACACATATTATCATTGTATATACAATGGCCATGAAATGACTAACTGTGAATATGAACAACTGTTTTGAATTTTGATGGGAGGGAGATTTTCATAGTTATTCGATAGTGGATCAGTTTTTTGAATATGAATTTGACATCCATTACTCCACGAATTTGAGTGTGTGGATCCCCGCCAAAATAAGTGTTCAAGTTCTCTCTATGGGTTGTCCTGTCACTGAATACACGACACCCAACGGCCTAGACTGTAGTGCTCGTCGAGGTCAACCAACTTCTTGCCCGTGAGGATTTGAGTCTGGGTGACTGGGTTGTACAACCAATGCCCTAGCCAAGTAAGTTGGGCTAACATTTTAGTCAAAACAGTATCACATTTATGAAGCACATAAGTTTGAAAAATGAATCAACCATTTAAACATATCTAGGCGGAATAATCACATCACGCAGTCTACTGTGGTGTGTCACCGTCCAGTCCCCCCAACCCCACCCCCTCTCAACATTTGTGAGCACATAGAAACCACAAGTTCCCGCTGATCCAGTGGGAAAAGATAGCATGATCAAATGCGAGGCCATATGTAACAATTGCAAGAAATTAATAGTTCCAAACTTGTTTGAAAACAAATTTGTTTCTACAATTCCACATGGACCAACATAAAGCAGACACCGAATATGGATTCGAGGTTTAGCTTTCTTCTCCACTTTTCAACTATTTACCAAACAAAATTTTGGTATTAGTGGGAGGAGGTAAATTAGATGCAGACTGGATAATAAAGCAAACAATTCTAGAAAACGGACATGATAGAAATAAATGTTCAATTTTTTCCACTCCACTCAACCAATTACTACACCCTCCGTTTTCTAAATGTAAGATGTTTTATGTGTTTCACATGTTATTTAGATGCGTATTAAAATGAGTGAACATACACAGTAAAACATGTCTAGATACATTTATATATATTTGAATGTGGGTAAAACCTAAAACATCTTATATTTAAAACTAGAGGGATTAGTAAGGAAGACACGTGGACGGCCGAAATGCTCCTAGGAGAGCTACTGCCAGCTGTGCAAAATTCTAGCTGCTGATGCCCCGGTCTCCTCCCGCCCAGCTCGCCCTGGCCAGAAGAAGCGGGTAGGCAAATGTGACGGGCTTGCCCTTCTTGCGCTGCAATAGGTGATTTGTTACGACATCCATGTACGGAGTGTGAATTAGCGGAGGTTGGACGGCCGGCTGTGGCCCCAGTCATCTCGGTCAATTGTGTCCACATTCGCAACGGAGGGGATCTTTGATTCGTGGCAGTTGTGAATTTTTTATTTTTCCATTTCGTGAGGTGGGGATCCAAACATAAGTTATTGGGAAGCTTTCTCTTATGTACAGTACTACCAAGTTTCCTCCTGTGTTTTCTAGTTTGTACTCCCTCTTTCGACTATAATTGAAATTCTTCTTTTATCTTAAAGTCAAATTAAGGATGAAACCAGAACTTGAAAATTTGAAACAGAGTACAGTTGTTGGTCGTATACATCCTGGATGCAAAGGCCATGGCTTGAACTTTTATGTGGCTCTACGCTCTACAATTAGCTTGATATATACTTATACAAAAATCAATAAAATGGTTTGATGGAAAGAAGTCAAATAACATGATTCATCAATAATTAAAAAAGAGTAGCCACATATGAGCAGCGCTCACAGCCCATGTACTTAGACAAACTTTAGAATGATACGTAAAGAATATGCATTCACGTAGGTTCATAACACCCAAGACGCAGATGTTGGCACATGTGACTCAAGCCTGTATGCTGACTGCCCATCATGGGTTGACATAGATGTCGAGCTCGAGCAGGTCGGGGCGGACGGTCTTCCACAGCACGTACCCGCGCGCCATCCGGAACTGCCCGGTGCCGCCGACCACCGCGAGCTCCCGCACCGCCACGCCGGTGTCGTCGCGCCCCATCACCGTCACCGAGCTCCCCGCGTAGGGGCCCGACGTGAGCACCACGTTCATGTTCACCATGAGCTCGAATCCGCCCGTGGACGAGGCGACGAGGTACTGGCCCTGGGCGCGGCCCAGGGTGGCCGACGTCGCCGCCGTGCCCTCCGTCAGCACGTCGTCCATCACCACCGTGTTGCCGAAGACGCCACGCGGACCGCGCGCCACAATCACCGCGCTGTCGCCCAGCACGTCGTGCATGTACACGTGCAGGTGCGCCGATGTCCCCGCCGCCGCCGCCAGCCGCGGCGCCGCCATCGCCAGGACGACGGCAATGACCGCAAACCACATGGACTGGAGCTTGAAGAATGCCATGGCTGGCCGGGATCGGGATGAGTGGAAGGGAGGCGTGTGTATGTACTATATGCCGTTGGCATATATACAACTAGCTACGTCCTACACTCAATCTCCGTACTCACTCACTGCTCATTACTGACGGACCACATAAACAGTAGGATTCGATTTCTGGCATTAGAGGTCACGGTCCCCTGGATATTGATAATCCACTTGAGGTGTATTGTTGATGGATCCAATCTGCGCTGTACTCGTCATTTTCTTACCATCAGTCCGGCTGGTGATAATTTTGCACTAATATTTACCATCAGGAACAGAACCAAGGAGATATGCTGATGCGAGTTGTCTTCTCACCGGGCATGAGTTTCTCTGCCATGATCTGGTTATGCAAAACAAAGAGCAGCTGGTTTGTCAGCCCCCAATCGCTGCTGGCGCCTGCAAATATGGACAATGCAGGTTGAGCTGTCATTGTCTCTCTTGTCGTCGTGATGCCGAGATCGAGATCTACTAACAAGAGCATTATACTCCGACGACATAATTCAGGAGGGCCTGTACATAATTGATGTACTAGGGGCACTATAGACATTTCACAACTCAATACAACAAATAAGCCAAAACTTCACAAGACTAAAAGAAGTCTCCTACCAATTTTTAGGAGTTTCTCTCCACCACAGTTTTTCCCCACCGGAATTTATAAGCAGGCTTATGAATAAGCATAAGCCTAAAAGAAGTGTCCCAAAGTCAGAGCTAAACACGGGAACAATATTTGGTCATTACAGTACTGGTTGCGCCTCCTTAATATAATCTATACCTAATAATAAAGGGACCAAGGCTTCTTGTGTCGTCCGTCCAGATTTTACCAATTTACCCTTATTTTCGCTAGATATTACAGGTGATTGCCACCGCTGTCATATACCGGTTCGTTTTTTAAACGCCCTGCCGTCTACACACACCGAAGCCTCCCCTGTTCGGCACCGTAAAAGTCAACGAGAACGCCGGCTCGAAAAACTTCGCCGTGCGCGGGCGGACGACCGGACTGGAAGACGGCTGCCGACCTGGCGTACCTCCCCACAACCTGGGTCCCCACGGCGGCGGCGAGAGACCTCCGGGACATTTACCAAAGTGCTCCAGGCGGGAGCCTCGGCTCCGACCGTGAGCCACGACTCCACCTGCGACGAGCTTCCACGGTGGCGGCGGCGATAGCCTGCGGAGGGCGCTCGGTCCCGATTCTAGGGCGGCTCTCCGGTAGCCGGCTTCATCTCCTACCGTATCTCTCCACGACGAGCGGGTTCGCGCATTAGCCGCGGCCCTCGGCCATGTTGCCGCTTCTGTCAGAGTTCTGCTCGGCGGTTGGTACGCCATTGAGGAGGTGAGCGCGTGCTCTCACGATGCGCGTGGCTGGTCCATACATGCGGGTGGCCGAGGTGCAGGAGTACTACGACGTCGTCGCGCCCAAACCCCCACTCAAAGCTCCCCCGCAGCCCAGCCAGCAGTCCGTTGCCTACACTGACGAAGCACTCCGCGATTCCTCCCGCCCGGAATTGGGCAAGCTCCACGAGCTCGAAGCGCACACAAACGTAGACCATCTCCTTTCTCCATACTTCAATCCAACTGCGTTCAGAGAGCAGTTGCGATTTTTTCTGGCTTCGACTCCCCTATTGGATATACAATCCTACTCCTCTTCTCGTCGCTCCAATCAGCACGGCCACGGCTCAAGCAGCTGGCAATAAATTGCAAGGAGGCAGGAGAACGGAGATTGAACGCACCCACATTGAGACCAAGGAGGCAAGGAGGGTGAGTGCCGGCTGCCTCACTTTTACCTCGCACGGCAGCAGGCTCCCAAGACCCAAGGTCCTCGCATGTCCATATACAGCTACTATGTGCTTCACCAGAGTTTCATACTCTCATGTAGGTCATTAGCAGTTTAGCACCAGTCTTTCAGTTGGTAGATGCAATTCTTATGTGATTGCCTCAAGCCGCAAGGTCTGCATCCACGAACGTCTGTGAGTAAACTTCTGAGACACAAACCAAAATGAGTCGATCCTGAGTTGCTTCATGTGTTCAGTGTTCATCTACGTTATTTGTCTGAATTTGTAAACCTACCTACAACATTCAAAGTGTATCGGTGTTGCTGCTGGCATGTTGTTTACAAGATCCGTCTAGATATCTAGATGTCAAAAGGCGCTGATGTATTAGCCATTATGATGAAGTCTATCCCTGATCATCGAGTTGACCCCTCTTGGCCTCTATATTAGGATAATCAGTGCTTCATATTTCACTAAAATTTCCAAAATAATGACTTGTACTTCAGTCTATATGCAAAAGCCATGATCAGAAAATCGAATGATGTACCATCCTAACCATCAGAAGGTCATCGGCTCTGATTATCTAGAGAGGAAGTTGAGAGCTATACACAACAATGTTGAAGGTCGAGCAGCCTGCCATGTTTTTTAGCATGAGCATTTCTTTTGGGATTCTGTGATTGACGATATCAGGTCCTAATCTAACCATTCTATAGAGTCGAAATACACAATTTTTGTGCTAATCTGATAGGTCCTCCAACAAAGGAATGTAAAAGTGCTCGTAGCATACCCTCGAGAAAGGAAACGAAGGATTAAATTAAAAAAATACTAGATTAAAAATAAATACAGGTTTAAAGTTTAACATGAAACAGTATAAGTTACAAAAATAATAGTACAATTAAAAATAAAATTATAGTAGATCAAATTAAAACATTTTCTAATTTATTAAAAATGTACCTTTAAACTTTTATATGAATTATTAGGATATGTATGGGCAGTTGTGTTCTGGATAACATTTCGCGGCCTATCGAATTTGGGGAAGTTTTTTTTAAATTTTTGCTGATATTTAATACAAATGTTTAGGTCATGAGTGAGATGTTTAGCGTTAAAAGAAAAATTGGGGTCGTGCCGGTCCCGTTGCAACGCACGGGCATGTTTACTAGTTAGTAATAACAATTAGTATTTCATGCAATAGAAATCTATACCAACCTGGCAATGCACAAAGAGAGAATGTAACAACAACCATCACGTACATGGGACTATCAGAAGGAAACATAATATGTATTATTACAATGTAACCCTAATGTGTTACAAAAATAACACCAACCACTCCTTGTATTTTTCAGACCAGCAGCAGCAGTATCTTGACTTACTTCGGCAGTGACATTATATGTACTGCCAACAACACTAGCAATCGCAGGAATTACATAATCTGTTCGACCTCTGACTTGTGAAACCAACAGGTCTTATCTATAAAGCACTAACAAACTTATGGTTTTGCATCCCATAACTTTTTTAGAGCGTCAACCAAAATTTAACTTTCCTCGTCGGCAGATAACCACAAAACCAATGCCATTGCCACACTACAGATACAGTAGTGAATATAACACATATAGCTCAGTACACTGAGGAAACATAATAACATCGAGTTGATTCCATCTCAAACAACAGCGTAACCACAAAAGTGGTAACCTTTTGCAAATCATGGATGTCAGCATTATCAGTAGCATGTAGTATTTCCCAAGCAAGCACTAACTAACCATACAATATACCAAGTCATCTGCAATCATTAAGTCCTAGATACTTCCCGTAACCTAGTGAGTAGGGCAGCACTATGCACATAAAAGGGAAATCAGCACGAGTGCACGACCTTGAGCTTTTCAGCTGGTACAACATGCTCCTTGGCAGCCTCCCCGAATCTGCGCTGCACCTCGACGATCTGCGGGTGAGCGATGGCCTGTGCGCGGAGGTCGACCTCGACCTGCTGCAGCTCCTTACGCTGTCGCGTGATGCGCCCTGCAGGCATTGCTGCAGGATGTCCTCGCTGAGCCCACGGCTCCCATCAATGGTGATCGAGCAGAAATCCTGGAGCCCTCCCGTCTCATCCTGCACCAAGAAACAATCCACAGCTGACTCAAAGCACTCCAAAAATCCAATTGCCAAAGCTCGGGTGCGTGGCTAAACCGAGAAAGATAGCACAGCACGCACCTTGTACATGGCCCAGCCATCGGATTGCACAATCTTCACGCGCTACCCAGCATCTTGAACAAAATGCGGCAACACGGAGCGGGGCGTCGGGGACGGCGCGCCACTCCTTGCGCGCCGCCGGGCGCGGGCACCGGTTCCCACCGCGCGGGATCGGGATCTGGCGGCGGCGCTAGGATTTTATCCCCGCGGTGAGGAAAGCCCGCGATGCGACGGCGAGGCCGATGAGGAGGGGAAGGCCCTGGATAGGGTTTGCGGGAGCTGCGGAGGAGGCGATCGGGGAGGAAGACGGAAATTTTGGGAGGATTTCTGCGGGCGCGTGCGATTTAGAAGAGGAGGAGGCGGCAGAAGCCGAGGAGGGCGCCGCGCGCGGTACTGCTGCAGGGGGAGGTCGGGGGGGGGGGGGGGGGGGGGGAGTTGGCGGCGTGCGGCGGAGGCGGCGACCTCTGGGCCGTGGGAGGGAGAAGAAGGGGAGGGGGGTTATGTGGGCCTTTTTTTTGCAAAAAAGCCTGTAACGTTTTCCGTATTCATGAATAGGTCCCTCGCAGTGTTAGAATCTGTACTGCGGGGCGCGGGCTCGATCTGCGGAGGGTTTCTCTGCAAAAAGGGCACGGTGACCGGTGGAAACCGGGGGCGACCGGCCAGGGACCGTGCGACGTGTCGCACGGTGATTGGTAGAAATTCGGGAGCTACAGTAACTCCGCATCTGGTGGGATGGCGTGGGCGTTAAGGGGGCGACGTGGACTGCAGAATGGGGAGTGAATGCATCCAACTTTAATATATAATATATAGTACCTATGGGGTTTCTCGTGCTTGATCTAGATCGCGGAATATAGTTTGCCATCTCCACATACTATCTATATTCAAATCACTCTGCATATTAGCTATATATAATCGAACGTAATAAAGTTTGATCAACTATGCATAAAAATATTTCAACATCTACGTTACCTTATGCATACAATTAAAATGTATATGTCTCATGATAATAAATCTAATAATATACATTTGATATTGTAGATGGGCTACCATTTTAGGCAAATCTTCTTTCGTGACGAATGGGCTACCATTTGCTGGCTCATTGCTACAACTCGTCGTTGGAGACATATAGATATTTATGCAAGGAGTTTTTTCTTCTTCTTTGAAATAGTGGAGGAAACTCCCGACATCTATAATTTTTTTAATATATATATATTTTAAATTATTTTACAAAATTTGGAAGAAACTAGGCCGACGACTTTGCCATCGGCGTAGCCTACGCCGACGGCAAATTTGTTTTATGCCGACGCTTGGTACTTCGACGGTGATATGTTGACGGCAGCCGTCGGCGTAGACCTTTGCCGACGGCAATCTGAGCTACGCCGACGGCTTTCGTCCATCGGCTATTGCATGTTTCCTGTAGTGCCCAGAGGAACAATGTGTACAGTTATGGGATTGGATTTCGGAAACTCAGCTGAAAAAATAACGACTCCAAGTAAATTATATCAAACTTAATTTTACATACGATAGCTATGCACTTTAGTTATTTATATGTGTTATGCACATGAGTACATTGGTATGTCTTCTACCTAAAGATAAGTTCATGAATGATAAAATGTACTCTAGCATGGATATCTAAGTAGTACCCCATATACTCTTCTAATTCATATAATATGCATTCTTACCCCCTTATCTTTCTAGGAACTTTATTAGTTTCTATGATATTTTGGAATCTGTTCTTAACAACCTATCTTCTCATATCTACCAGCATTTGACTCAAGTAAACGTTGACATTGTGTTCTTGGTATCGTCACCAATATTGTAACGAGGTCACATTACCATGCTTAGTTGTACCCTTGATTTTTATTTCATAATGTTAAAGAACTTTGATATTACTAAAAATGTATGCTCCCATCATTTTACACAATTATATGTTTCTATTTCATTATAAATTGTTGATTCATGTTTGTTGCAGATTTTCCTTTCCTGCCACACCATGACTATGAAAAGAAAGGCGATAGGGTAATGTGTCCACAAACTCCTCGAAACAGGCTTTCGCCCCGCTTTATAAATAAAACCACACCATTTGAGACCGCTGTTGGGCCAGACAGCACAACGCCCAAAAAAGGATGCTGGGCGGAAACAGCACAAGCACGCCCAAAAGAAAAGCGAAGAGAAAAAGAAAAAGAAAAGAAAAAGAAAAATGCCGACAACGGCGGTTCGACAAAGTGAGCAAGCTCCGTGACCGCGGTGCCAACCAGAGGCCTCCCACCACGCTCCTAGTGCTCCGACGCGCCGGTACCAAACAACACCTTCAGGAAGGGATGCGACGACCAACGACGCTGCTGTCAAGGGTTTCCCCAAGTACGTGACGGGGAGAAGGGGAAACGCCCGACACCCTCCATGAAGGACTGGTGGTACCCGCAGGCGCCACCGCGTCGACGTCGGACAAGCCGACTAGGATTTCTCCAGACCCCCATCACCCCAGGCGCACCGGAACACTCCACCACACCGTCCACCACCCAGCGCCACACGAACGCGAAGTCGCTCACAAAGTCTCACCACGGCCAAGAGCTGAGAAGCCTACACACCGAAGAGGAAGAGCCGGAACTAGGAGCCGCAGCACCGCCGACATGCGGGATGGACCAACCTCCACTGTCACAGGCAGTAACCGACCGGACGCAACAACAGGACCACACCAGGCCCGCAAGCCCGGCCGGGCCTCTCCACCTTAAGAGGCCCGTGAAGCTCCCGTCGTCGCGCCGCAGAAGGCACGTCGTTGACACCGCCGCCCCCCATCCAAGCTGCTCTCCAACATCAGTGTATAGAAGACCGCGCCATTGCAGATTCAGTCCAACCCGCCTAAAACCGAGATGGGATCCGAGAACCCAGATCTGGGCCGGGGGCGGCGTGTCGGACCAGCACTACAATGGACACGACCCTGCCGCCAAGAGGAAGCGCCCCTACACTAAGACCGGCCTAACCCTAGCCGGTGAACCCGACCTGGATCAAAGCACCGTCGAAGGCCGAGCAACACCGCGGCCGAGCTCCCTAGCAGGCCAAGGAGCAGCAGCGCGCGGGTAGGGGCGGTCCCGATGCGTGTGGAGGGCACAGCAGCACGGCCGCCGGAAGATCTGGGCCCACCTGGCCCAGATCCGACGCGCAGCACGCGACGGCAAATCTGGGCCCGCCTGGCCCAGATCCACCGCACATGCGTCCGCAACACTGCACCAGGGACGCATCCCCGGCCAGTCGCAGCAGGGACGGGGACACGACCGACGAGCACAGCGGCCACGGCACCTCCGCGCCACCAGCAAGTCAGCCCTGTGTGTCACCGCACACGCCCGGGCCAAGCCCCGTTGCCAACACGTCTCCAACATGCCGCCCGCTAGGTGGCCCGGAGCGCCGCCGAAGGAGACCGCCGCCCACCACCCCTCCTCCGCCTGCAAGGAAGCTCGCGGAGGGCAGCCTGCACCTCGCGCCCCGCCGAGCCCGGCAGATCCAGATCGGGCCCGGATGGGCCAAGATCTGGGCCGTGACGCCCCAGCTGCCATCATCGCGCAGCCGGCGTCGCACCACCTCGCCACCACCTGCTGGGAGACCTCGCCGTCGCGGCGCCCTAGCCCGCACTGAGTGCACCGCCGCCGTGGGAAACGAGCCCCGAAATCGCCTCCATGCCGCTGGGAAAAGGCCATCCGCCGCCGCCGGCGCCAACTGGGCAACGCCCAGCAGCCCCGCCGGCGGCGGCGACGAGGGGGAGAGGAGGGGAGAGGGTGCTCGGGCCGGAGGATGTGGCGGCGCCCCCGTCGCCCTCGGGTGGGTGAGATTGCTCCGGGGTCGCTTGGGATGTCGTGGAAGGAAGGAGTGTGTCCACAAACTTGACACTTCACCCTCGGTTTTCTTCCTCCACATTTTTTAGCCTCGAAATTGTGCTTTAATTGAACAAATGTTTTTGCACGCAGCATCGAGAGAAAGTGAATGTTGCAAAGCAGGTGTAGGACATATATGTAAATATATAATGATGCTCGCATCTTTTTTGTGCAAAAACGTTTCAAATTCACATACAGTTAACAAACATTGTAATTCGCCGTGGTAAGTTTGGCACTTCTGTTTTTAGTGTATATTTGAATTCCTTGGAATGTATTTGCAATTGGCAACTGATTTTGGGTGCATATGCTAACAATGGGTCTACCCATGGAAATAAATACCCTTGATAAATCGAGCAACAAGACAACATAACTAATATGGACTAAATGAAATAGACATCGGGGCTATCCATATGGGCTATCTCCAAAATGGGATGCTTCTGGGAACAACTGTGAAGTATCTTTTCTACAACCGCACGTGGGCCCAGATAGTTCTACCATCGAATGATGCTTAATTGCTTTTGGTACATGTTGAATGGAAAATAAGTAAATTATAACATTATATGTACGAGTAACAAAAAAGTGGTATTTAAATTGAAATATCATGGTGTATTAAAAAATACTTAAATGAAATACTAAGGTGAATTTAACAAATTGCTACTTTCTTCCAATAATAGGTGGAAAAAACTATGATGTTTGAAAGAAATAAATTTTTTCAGAAAAAAGATGTCGTATTAAACTATTATAAATGTTATAGTAATGCATTGTTTAAGTTGCTAGCCCTTGCAGTACTAGCACGGCTTGATGACGAATGACTTGTAATATCTAACTAAATCTGGTCATACATTACAGCACTAACAATCCAAATAATTCAGATAGTGTGGCATAATATCTTGCTTTTAGTATATAATATAATAGATTGATTGTTTTCTAAATCATTCGGGATCAATTATTAATGAAGAAAATGATATGGGACTAGTAAAAACGAGTATTTAGGTTAAAATATGCATCCACATATAATTTCCTAATGATTGTATCTTGATTCCTCTCCCTCATTTCAGTTATGTACCCAAATGTTGTTGACTATACGGAGCAAGAATTCTGCGGCAGAAATGGGTTGTATGGTCGGGGTCCCTTTCAAGTACGTTGTACTCCCTCCGTTCCAAATAGACTTACATTTGCCAAAAAGAGCATGTACTCACTCCATTCCAATGAACAAGGCGTAAAATAATTCCCTTTTTTCACCACAGAGTAAGGCGCATGTGCGATATTGCTACGATTCTGGCAAGCATGCCCTCGGTACGGTTGCTGTCCTCCTCTCTAAGACTAGTTACAGTGGGGAGTAACATAGTAGTAACATCGTTGCCACGTAGGACAAAAAACTGATGTGGCAAGCATTTAATGAGGAAAGAGAGGGTAGTGCTAACATAGCTAGTTACCATAACATCACATATCCTAAGACATTGTGAGTTGCTAATAAATAGAGCTTTGCATGACACCACATGTTTCTTACTACCCACTATGGAGGTGATAACATACCCTAGAATAACGTGTATGTTACTGCTCTATGTTACTGCCCATTGTGACTAGCCTAATCGCGCTGCAGTTATGAACATCGTGCATGCAACTTTAATTGGTAGTACATGCGCATGCCAGTCTAAACAGCTCACGGGTCGTGGAGGGTAAAACCGTCTAGAATATATGAATCCAGTTGCTTCTTAGTCCACCCTCTAGAAAATTTGAGCCTCCTTCCTCGTAGGAACGGAGGGAGTAGTTTGGAACGGAGGTGTAAACAGCACACACAGATTCGCACATTCAAATCATTTCAGTTTTTTTCACTCATATTCCTGCATGCACATTACACATTTACAAGGACATCCTCCATATATATTTAGTCCGAACGGCGTAAACTAAAAACTCAACCCATCGCTGAAACCAGCGTCGTAGGCAGCATCGGCCTCGAATTCACCGATCGCGTCACCGACCATCATCCCTCCGACCGCGCCACCGAGAAGCCCGAGTCCTAGACCCATGCCCATCCCTCCTCCATGCCTCGCCGGTGCAACCATAGGTTGCGGCGCGTACCCGTACATTGCCGGCGGTGCGGGGGCAACGCTGTATCCGTACGGTGGTGGAGACGCATACCCATATGGCTGGGGAGGATACGCCATGTATGGGGCACCGTAAAGTACACTACTCGATGGGTATGCCAACGAAGCAGCCTGCCGTTGTGGGTAGGCAGTGATGGGCGCCGCCGTTGCCATACCAGTTTCACGAGGATACTTGGCATATTGGTCTTCTTTGTTTTTGGCGACAATGGATGGAGCCACCAGATCAGCTTTGGTGCCGGCGAACTTGTAGCTGAAGTAGAGAACACCACGGGCGCGGCCAGACAGAGGCCGCCGCACCTGGTAGCTCATAGTCTTGGTATCGTCGCCATGATCCGCGCTCGATAGAAGATCGGTAAGAGGCACGAACACTTCGCCGAGATCACGGTGGCCGAAGAATGGAGCCTTTGAGCGTAGCAGCACGTGGAGGGCAAGGCCGCGGGTGTCTTCACCAGTGGGGATCGGGAGCTGGAGCATGGCGTTCCATGTGGGATTTCGGCCGCCGTGGAAGTCGACTTGGGTGCCGCGGGTGGGCACGCAGGAGTCACCCCCGGAGATGGAGACGACGGCATAGACGCGCATGCGGGAGAAGAATGTCACCTTCTTCAGGTCGCTCGCCGAGATCAGCGTCACGTTAAGAACCTGGTGGTGCGCCATGGCCGGCTGGACAATGACGTCGCTGGGAATCAAGATGGTCGAGGAACGTAGGACTAGAAAGTGGAGGAGGAGGCTCTATCGACAATGGCCCCTCAACTCGGAAATTTGGCGCGGTGTCACTACTTAAAGGGAAATGGCTATGTTTGGCACTGTTCCTTGAGTTCGGAGCTAATAATAGATTTAGAGTAATGGCTTGTGACTCTTAGAAGTGTATATTTATGTGTGGTTTAGCATTTCTCTCGGAGGCAGTATTTTCTTAGAGCATCTCCACCGGCACCCTCCAAACGACCCTTCAAAGGCCCATTGAGGGTCCGGACGTCAAAAAACGCCACCCGCAGCACCCCCAATGCCTCGCCCCGAGCCAAATCATGTTCGGCACCCCCAAGAGGCCTCCAAATTTGGAGGCCCTCTCGGGGGTGCCGGACATGGGGCGAACATGTTTCTGACAGGGCTGGCCCGCCCGTCATACACACAGCGGCACGCCCAAATTCCCCTTCGTCTACATTGCCGCACCCGGCGCCAAAATTGCCAATCTTCCCTCCATTTTCCAAAAACCCAATTTGCCGCCTCCCACTTTCGGCAGATGAGGCGTCAACTGCGGGTCGCCGTCTGCCCCGGGCTTCTTCGACGACGGCGGGACAAGAACAAATAAACACGATTGGAACACGATTCACAGATTCACACAGACACGATTCACATAAACACGATTCACAGATTCACATGATTCGCATATCAGATTCACATGACAGAACATAACTAGAACAAAAGAGCATAACACTAGTAGGGTTGCTAGCCGGAGTCGTCGTCGGATTCTGACTCGTCGCAGTTTCGATAATGTCGCCGGCACTGGGTGCCGTCGTACATCTTCACAACAAGTTAGTTCTTCCTCGCCGTCGAACTCGAATGCGAGGAAGAAGCCGATGTCGACGCCGTACTGTTCCGCGAAGGTCATCCACCCGCGGCCCAGGCAGAGGCGGCCGTCCTCGTGCACTAGCTCGACGAAGTAACGGCACGTCCCCCCCCCCCCCCCTATCGCATCGGAGAACTTCTGCTGCAGGCGCAGCCTCGTTGTCCGCGGTTGGAACACCGACACGAGAAACTCGAAACCGTTGAGGTGGGAGAGGGGGGCCGAAGGTGACGGCGACGAAGATGACGGCGACGAAGATCTCCGCTGTCCGCGGCCGCCACCGCCACCTCGCACTCTTCCACGCGTTCGGCCACATCGTCGTGAGGTGCCATGTGCGCCGCCGCCGCGATCTAGGATTAGCCGGAGGGGGTGGGGATGGTATTGAAATGCTTAACCGCCGATGTGTTCACGATTTGATCTAGGGTTAACCGCCGATGTGTTCACAGTTTGATTTTTTTGAATTGGCGTTTGGGGGCGGGGCTTTGGGGTGCGTCGCTGTGGGCTGCGTCGAAAACATGGGCGGACACATGTCCAGCACCCCCAATTGGGCCTACATTGGGGGGTGCCGGACATGAATTTGGGGGGCGCCGGTGGAGATGCTCTTAGAATGTTTCTCCCAAAACAAAATAAAACAAAAGATTTTCTAAAATTTCTTCATAATTGTTCTTTTTAAAAATAAACATGTAATCGTACTAAAATATACTGTATATTATCCACCGTGCATTCCTCTGGCGAGGTACTATAAAGTATAGTATAAATCTGACTGTCCTAATACGATGACTATATGATTTTGTTTTCCAAAATGTAGCATCATAAATTCATATCAAGTCGAAATAATTAGTTTAACTATTTTACTATTGTACAACATAATATGAGTTTAGTGAAGGATTTGGTACTACCCTACTCGATATGTTCCTTGCCTAGTTCGCTGTAGGAAGAGCTTAAGATTTCTACTTCCTCGAACTTGTTTTCAGTTCACGTTAGCTACATTTATTTTACTAGAAAGATGGGGCGGCTCAAGTTGAAAATTTGCAGCATCGAAGTAGAATCATTACCAACTCAAATCTAACTACAAAACATAGCAGTTCATAATGCCTCTGGAAGAAGTGCTTGGTTTATGACTGTTCCGTGTGTGTCGATCTCTTTTCGTTAGTCCTTACCAGAAAGAAATGGAATAATAACCCGAGCAATCATCTGAAAAATCATCGAAGAAAACAATTGGACGCTAAATGAAAATACACCACGTTAAGGCCAATCCTTTAAAAAAAAGATGGTCGCAATTGCGTTTGCGTCAATGTTGACGGATCCAACCAAAGGTTGAATTGGAAATCGTCATCTCTCCAAAGCAGAAATTTCTAGCCAGCACCTTGAACAAGGACATGACGCATGCACGCCGACAATGTTTGGTCTAGCTGGACTGCTGGAGACAAGATTAAGGGTTTTCACCTAGACAACCTACATGCTTGTCAAAACCGTTACTGCTATAGCCTATAAGCATCTTGCTCGACAAGCGTTGCATAGACAGAACCCAACAAGGCTCGCCCGCGCCGGTCGAGAAAACATCAGAGAAGCAACAAGCAAGCAGGTTGATGACTCTGCCACCCTGCATCCGGCCACTACAGCACCACCTTCGATCCTGCTCGCTGAGATAGGGAAGGGTAGTGGACGGCGAATTTGCAGCTGCAGCCACAACGTCCATGTTCTGATGCGCGTGTTGACCGTCAGAGACTAGGAGCCCAACTTCCACCTCGCTGGTTTCCGTTCCTGCCTGCATCTGCATGCTTATGGACATCTCACTATTTCTTAGTTACATAGGCTGAGCCCGTGGACTTCATTTTAGCCAAATCTCCACATGTTGCTATTCTGTAACGTGTGAGAAGAATGTCATTGCTAGCAAGGTTATTAAAACACTGATAGAAGAAAACAATGAAATCGTAGTTATAGGACACTAGCAGTTTTGGTCACTTGAAGATTCAAGACTCCGTAATAAAAAAACTCAACCATCCTGGAGAGCATTGCCACTGTTTTACTCGTATTACGTGGTCAGGATCGGCGCTATCCTGAGATGAACCTTGCCGTACCTAACTATGAAAGCCATCGTGGACTCGGTTCGGATACGTAACCGTTACCTCTGTAAACTATGCAGAGCTTGGATGATGCATCATAACGTGTATTCTTGAATCTCTGAAATCGTGTCCGTGTCTGACAGTAAGAGACCGATCCTAACTTGAGCTTCCCAGCCCGAGTTCGTCTCTTCTGAACTCCCTTAAATACCGGAACGATCGGCTGCCCTGTGCATCAAATCGATCCAAGCCTACGATCCAAATCGAGCGTACGTACCAAAGATATTCGACACCCGACCTAGTGTTGCGACGAGAGATCAAGCAGGAGCTATGGCGGACGCAACCAAGGTCGACGAGGTCGTGGGCGAGAAGAGCAGCAACGTCGACGAGGTCGTGGGCGAGACGAGCAAGATGATCACCCTGGTGAGCTCCGACGGCGAGCGCTTCGAGATCGCACACGAGGCGGCGGCGCTGTCGCAGACCATCCAGCACATGATCGAGGACGACTGCGTCGAGAACGGCGTCCCTCTCCCCAACGTCAATTCCAAGATCCTCGCCTTGGTCATTGAGTACTGCAACAAGCACGTCGCCAGCACCTCCGACGGCGAGAAGGAGGACCTCAAGAGCTTCGACGAGAACTTCATCAAGGTGGACCAGGCCACGCTGTTCGACATCATCCTCGCCGCCAACTATCTTGACATCAAGGGGCTCCTGGACCTCGGCTGCCAGACGGTCGCCGACATGATCAAGGGCAAGACGCCTGAGGAGATTCGCAAGACGTTCAACATCAAAAACGACTTCACGCCTGAGGAGGAGGAGGAGATCCGGAAGGAGAACCGGTGGGCATTTGAATAGATATCGAGGACACAAGCTTAGCTTTATATATATACTACTTTCTCCGTCCAATAAAGTATGTCTTAACTTGATAAAAAATTGGATGTATCTAGACATGATTTAGTACATAGATACATCCAAATTTGATATAAAGCGTGACCAATAAAGGATGTCTTAACTATATACTATACAGTACTCCTAGATGCTCAAATTGTTACTATTTCATCATTATTCTTGTTTACTTGATTACTTATGAATTAGGCTAGTTTACTTTGTCGCTTGGATGTTGGAACTGTGACCTATATTGTTGTCGGTTACATATTTCGTTAATATACTATCTATGAATTATACAAAGCATATAGACCTTTCATTTGTTCAGTCACAAAAGGTACAATTAGTTCTCGGGTCCTAGCTTGAAGAAAAACATGCATGAATGATGAAGTGCAGTATTTGTGGAGAGTACGGTAGCGCTCTGGTGGGGAAGAGATTAACCGAGCAGCAACATCAGCTAGATATTTGCTCAAATTGTACTATTTCATCATTTTCTTGTTGGTCCTTTCGGGTTTAATTAATTATTATGAGTTATGCTACTTTGTGGTTTGAACCGTGGAAACTTTATATTTATTGGAGACATAGTTCTGTTATTCAAAGCAAGATTAGTCTATTACTTTTAGTTTGCTAAGTCCAATTCTCCAGGTTGTAGTTGAAGCAAATCATGCATGAATTGCACTACTGGTGGGCGCTGTGATGGAGATCAACATAAAGAAACTTATCTCATAATTTTTTTCGAGCTTGACGGGGGGATTACTCCCCACCGTTTATTTCATTACTTCTCGAAAAGGGCTTTGGGAGCCATACATCAGAAGGTTCAAAGGCCTAGCCTAGACAGCAAGGTTACAAGGGAAAAACTAGGGAGGGGATTACATTGAGATTACATTGAGGGAAAGGATTACAAGGCAGGGATTTCGGAGACCAGGAAGTCTCCCCAGGATGTTAACTCTTGCTTGAGCCTGTCACAGCGGAAGCGCCTTGACCACAGATCGATGGCAGCAATGGCGTAGCGCAGGACACGGCCGGCGGATCGGTCCACCTTGTTGAAAACGAGGTCGTTGCGTCCTTTCCGCACTTGCCAGAGGATGATCATCACGACACAGTTGTCGACGAGGTCGGAAGTACGGAACCTTTGGGTTCTGTTGCGCCATGCGAGCCAGTCGGCAGGCGCGGGGAAGACAAAGCCAGCCAGGGCCCAAGTGGCGGTGCGCTCCGCTGGCATGTGAAGAAGAGGTGCCCAAGGCTCTCTGGGGCGCCACAACGCTCGCAACACTCAGAGGGAGAGCAGTTCTTGGCAAACAGGTTCACACGCGTGCTAAGTCTGTTAGAGCACAGGAGGAGCATGAAGATCCTTATTTTCGAGGGCAGCGGCGTGGCCCAAACCTGGGCACTCCAGTCGGTCTTGACGCCATGCTCGGATATAGCCTTGTAGGCCGCTCCGGTCGTGAAAGCCCTGGAATTCCCCCAAGCCAAGTGGCGCACGTCAGGGGAGCCAGCGAGGGCGACCTCCCCGACGATCTGCATGACAGCGTCGAGCTCCAGCATCGCAGCAGTGGAGAGGCGGTTGCGCAGCGTGCTGCCGACGCCGTCCGACAGCGCAGCGTGCACCGAGACGTTGGGCCGCACGCAGTGACTGAAAAGCGCGGGAAACAGCCCCGCGAGCGCTCCAGAGGGGAGCCACGAGTCGAGCCAGAAGGACGTGGAGCGCCCGTCACCAATGCTGACCACCGTGATCGCACGGTACAGCGGGAGCCCGTCCTGGATGATCCGCCCGATGAACGACGGAGAGCTGGAAACATCGCCGATATCCCGCGCCGATCTGGAGTACCAGGTCTTCCAAGTAGCCGGACCACCATGGAGCAGCTTGTGGACGAACCCGAGGAGAAGGCAGTCGTTTTGCCTTCTCAGGTCCTTCATGCCAATCCCGCCTTCGTCCCTGTTACAACAAAGCTTTGCCCAAGAGATCAAGCAGCGCGAGCCGTTACAATGATCCGAGCCGGTCCAAAAAAACGCACGGCGTCTCCTGTCAATTGCCTCAATAACTCCAGGCGGCAGGGAAAGAGAGCACATGTAGTAGGTCGGGAGAGAGTTCAGCACAGCATTGCAAAGAACAAGGCGCCCTCCGGAAGAAAGAAGGAGGGCACGCCAGCCCGAGAGGTAGCGATCTACCTTCGAGATGAGGGGGGCGAAGGCTGAAAGAGGAAGCTTGACGGGGGAGAGAGGAAGGCCGAGGTAGGTTTGCGGGAAGGAGGAAATGGGGCAGCCGAAGATGGAAGCAAGGTCCGCGGCGTCCGAGTCGGAGACATGCATGGGGATGAAGGTAGACTTGTGGAAATTAATCTCGAGACCAGTGGCGAGGGCAAAAACATCAAGGACATCCTTAAGAGCAACTGCAGAGGCCCAATCGGCGCGACAGAGGATCAGGGTGTCGTCGGCGTACTGAAGCATGGGGCAGGGCTCCGAGTCGGTGATAGGGTGCGCAACAAGGCCGCGAGCAAAGGCCGAGCGAAGGAGGCGCTAGAGAACGTCGGCGACAATAATGAAAAGGTAGGGGGAGAGGGGGTCTCCCTTGCGGAGGCCGTTCTTGCAGCGGATCCAATCCCCGGGGACACCGTTGAGAATGATACTCCTTTTCCCAGTGGAAAGGATGAGCGATAGCCAGGAGCACCATTTGGTACTAAAACCACGCGCAGAGAGGATAGCGAGAAGGCTAGATGATACATCTCAAACGTATCTATAATTTCTTATGTTCCATGCTTATATTATACCAATTGCTACATATTTTATATACACTTTTATATCATTTTATGCATTTTCTGGGACAAACCTATTAACAAGATGCCACAGTGCCAGTTGCCTAATTTCTGCTGTTTTTTGGTTTCAGAAAAGTTGTTAAGGAAATATTCTCGGAATTGGACAAACGAAACGTCAAAGTGCTTATTTTCCCCGGGAGGTTCCAGAACACCGAAGACGACACGGAGGGGGACCCCGAGGGGCCCACACCCCCAAGTGGCGCGGCAGCCCTCCTGGCCGCGCGAGCACAGGGTGTGGGGCCTCGAGGCCCCGCCGCCTTCGCCCTTTCGCCTACTTATACCCCCTAGAATTACAAGACCTAGGACGCGCACTTTTTCCTCCACGAAGTCCAGAGCCGCCGCCGTCGTCAACCCTAGATCAGGAGGGTTCAGAAGCTCCTTCTGGCACCCTGCCGGAGAGGGGAATCATCACCGGAGGGCTCTACATCACCATGCTCGCCTCCGGACTGATGCATGAGTAGTTCATCCTTGGACTACGGGTCCATAGCAGTAGCTAGATGGTTGTCTTCTCCTCTTGTGCTACCATGTTTAGATCTTGTGAATTGCCTAACATGACCAAGATCATCTTTATGTAATGCTACATGTTGTGTTTGCTGGGATCCGATGAAAATTGAGTACTATGTTATTGCTTCATAATATATCTTGTGAGTGCGTTGTTTATGATCTTGCATGCTCTCCGTTGCTAGTAGATGCTCTGGCCAAGTAGATGCTTGTGACTCCAAGAGGGGGTATTTATGCTCGATAGTAGGTTCATGTATCTATTTAATCTGGAGTAGTGACAGCAAGCTCTAAGATTGTAGATATACTGTTGCTACTAGGGATAAAACAATAGTACTTTATCTAAGGGTATTTGTATTACTTACATTACACACATTGCCTAATGCAATTATCTGTTGCTTGCAACTTAATACTGAAAGGGGTGTGGACGCTAACCGGAAGGTGGATTATTAGTCATAGATGCGGTTGGAACGGTCTATGTATATTGTAGTAATGCCCAAATGAATATCACACTAGCCATCATAATTATAGTATATGCAGCATTATGCACTTCTTTATTCCCTAGCTGTAATTTGTTTACCCGCATGTATGCTATTATTATTTATGGAGAGACACCACTAGTGAACTATGGACCCCGGTCCTTTTTCCTCAAACTGATAAACAATCCTACTGCAATCCTGTTACTTTCATTCTCTGCAAACAAACATTATTTTCCACACATACGTTTAATCCTTTGTTACAGCAAGCCAGTGAGATTGACAACCTCACTGTTAAGTTGGGGCAAAGTATCTTGGTTGTGTTGTGTGCAGGTTCCACGTCAACTTCGACGTAAGATCTTTTCTGGCGCCGTTGCCACCTTGAGAAGATTCTTAGTTTCCTACTGGTTCGATAACCTTGCTTTCACAACTGAGTGAAATTTGCTGTTGCACTACTTCATACCTTTCTCTTGGGGTTTCCCAACAACATCTCACCGGTGCATCAAGCTCTTTTCTGGCGCCGTTGCCGGGGAAGCTAAGCTCTTCTACGAGGGGATTCTCTCACATCCAATCTTTTTATTTTGTTATTGTCTTGATTAGTTTATTTTTATTATTATCTTGTTTGCTTAATATCAAAAATACAAAAAAATTAGTTACTTGCATTATTATTTTCATTTCGGTTTTGTTATTTTTATTTCAGGTTGTGTTATTTTGTTATTTCGGTTGCCTTTTTGTTTTGCTGAAAATGGGTAGTCCTGAAGTTGAAGTTCGTTCGTTTAAACAACAAGGGGGAAAAAGTTTGAAAGATGCATGGTATAGGATAAATGATGCTCATCAAAAATGCACTAAGAAACATTCCACTTTAATACTACTTAGGAATTTTTATGTTGGTATTTCTAGTTGGTATAGGTATGTTCTTGACACTCTTACGGGGGGTAACTTTCTTGGTACACCTGCTTTGGAAGCCTGCAATTTAATTGAATGTTTGGTAGGATCACCACCACTTATTAAAGAAACTAAAACTGAGATCACTTTGGAAGATGTTATTAAAAGGTTGGATGCTATGGAGGAAATTTTTCTTGATAATGCTAGCAAGGGTAATGAATCAATAGAGGATATTAATGGAAGAATCACTGCTTTAGAAACTAGCAACACCCTTGACACTCATAATCATAGGATATATGAATTAGAAGAGGCTATGGAAACTTTAAGTTCAACTTTTTCCTCTATTAAAACTAAGAAAGAGAAAGCCTTTGTAGGAAGGGAGCAAAAGTTTATCTATATTCCAAAACCTAAACCCCCTAATATGTCTAAAGATGATGGTAATGATTTACGTAATAGGACACCTTCATGGATACCGAAAGCACCTATTGCAACCAACAATGTCTTGGATAAAATTATTGATGTTGATGCTTCATCTTTTGGAAACACTTGAATGTCACTTTCTGTGCCTAGCTGAAAGGCGTTAAAGAAAAGCTTATGGGAGACAACCCACTTTTTTATTTCTGTTATTTTATTTTATTGAGTCAGGGAAGATGTCTACCTCTGTAGCAATTCCTTTGTATTTTTACTTTATTGCATTGTTGTGTCAAGTTAACCTCTAGTAGAAAGTTGATGCTAGGTTTGGATTGCTGTGGTGAAACTGTTTTCTGCTGTCCACCGTTAAATTCATAACTCTTTACAGAAAAATCGGATGGACCTAGGATTTTTTGTGCATAATTCTCTGATATATATGCAATTTTCATTAGTTTTGAGTTTTCTGATTTGAGCAACTTAAGTGCCTCGAAAAAATTCGTCCTTAGGTACTGTTCTGTTTTTGACAGATTCTGCCATTTATTTTGCAATGCCTCTTTTACTATTTTGAATGGATCTTTTTGTTCCATAAAGTATCAGTGGCTGTAGCTAATGTCCAGTAGCATTGGTAGCAATTGTGTTCATGCAGAATATAAGATTTTTTTGTGCACTAACCCTCTAATGTAGTTTACTTTGAGTTTGGTGTGGAGAAAGTTTTCAAGAATCAAAAGAGAAGGATAATGTGATGTGATCAAGAAGATGAAAGAGCCAAAGCTTGGGGATGCCCCCGTGGGTCACCCAAGCATATTTCAAGAAGACTCAAGCGTCAAATCTTGGGGATGCCTTGGGCATCCCCTTCTTCATCAACAAACTATCAGGTCATCTCTAGTGAAACTATATTTTAATTCCGACATATCTTATGTGCTTTACTTGAAGCGTCTGTTTTTGTTTTTGTTTTTGTTTTTGTTATTTTTATTTTCTGAATAGAATGGATCCTAGCATTTCTTTGTGGGAGAGAGACACGCTCCGCTTTTTCTTATGAATACTCGTATTCTTCACTTATACTTGTTGAGTATTCTTCTATAGCTACTGCAATACTATTAGCTCTTGTTTTTCATGCATCTCTTGTTGGAGCTGATAGTTTTTCTTACGTTACACTCTCATATCTCATTGTTATATATTTGGTGAGTTTATTTTTAAATAAGTTGATTTGTGCTTGGTTGGAAACAGAAAATGCTAAAAGTGGTAGATGGTATAATGAAAAAGATATACATGCTCTTATGGATTGTTATCTTGTATGTTGTGGTGCTTGGCAATTGTTTTGAGCTCTCAAGTAGATCATGTTTAAGCTTTTAAATCGTGTAGTTAAAACCTATTAATGAAGAACTACCGTAAAGCTTGTTGAAATTTGGTCTGCATGTTTGGTATCTCTAAGGTCTAGATATTTTCTAGTAAAGGTGTTTGAACAACAAGGAAGACAATGTAGAGTTTTATAATGCTTGCAATATGTTTTTGTATGCGTCTTGTTGTCATAGTTTATACTTGTGTTTGCTTCAAATAACCTTGCTAGCCAAAGCCTTGTACTGACAGGGAATGCTTCTCGTGCATCCAAAACCTTGAGCCAAAACCCATGCCATATGTGTCCACCATACCTACCTACTACATGGTATTTCCTGCCATTCCAAGCAAATACTTCGTGTGCTACCTTTTATTATTCAAAACATATTATCTCTTATTTGTGTCAATGTTTATTATCTCATGAGGAAGTATGTGGTGTTACGGATATCAACCTTGTCATTTGCTTTTAGACAGACTTTCACAACCGGACTAGTGGCATATACATCCGCTTATCCATTAACTTTGCAAAAAGAGCTGGCAAATGGGGTGCCCAGTCCCAATTAATTACAACTTTAACCGCTTCAATCTTTTCACATTTTTCCCCTGATCTAATCAGTCAAGCAATGACAACAGTTTTTAACTATATGTGTAAACAAAAGAGATAAGAGGGATGATCTACCTTGCTGGTAGAAATAACGTCCTTCATGGGAGCTGCTCTTGAAAGTCTGGTTGACAAGGGGGGTAGAGTGTCCATTACCATTCGTTGACAACAACAAACACCTCTCAAAACTTACTTTTATGCTCTCTATATGATTTCAAAAACCTATAAAACTAAAAATCTCTAGCACATGTTTGTATCCCTGCTTCCCTCTGCGAAGGGACTTTCTTTTACTTTATGTTGAGTCAGTTTACCTACTTCCTTCTATCTTAGAAGCAATCACTTGTGTCAACTGTGTGCAACAATTCTTATACGATTACTTATTGCACTTGTTATATTCCTTTGTGTTGACAACTATCTATATGATATACATGTTACAAGTTGAAAGCCAATGCTTAAACTTATATCTTTCTTTGTGTTGCTTCAATGCTCTTTTACTTAGAGACTATTGCTTTATGAGTTAACTTTCATGTGAATCATTTTGATGCTTGTTTGAAAGTACTATCCATGAAAAGTTTTTGCTTATATGATGTAGTTGTTTACTCCTTGTCTATTTGTTAGCAAACTATAAACCATTGCTTTGAATCACTTCATTCATAACATGAGCCTTACATTATTATATGATCAGGATTGTGTGAAGCATGTCACTTCAGAAATTATTCTTGTTATCGTTTTACCTACTCGGGACGAGTAGAACTAAGCTTGGGGATGCTTGATACGTCTCAAACGTATCTATAATTTCTTATGTTCCATGCTTATATTATACCAGTTGCTACATGTTTTATATACACTTTTATATCATTTTATGCATTTTCTGTGACTAACCTATTAACAAGATGCCACAGTGCCAGTTACCTGTTTTCTGCTGTTTTTGGTTTCAGAAAAGTTGTTAAGGAAATATTCTCAGAATTGGACAAACGAAACGTCAAAGTGCTTATTTTCCCCGGGAGGTTCCAGAACACCGAAGACGACACGGAGGGGGACCCCGAGGGGCCCACACCCCCAGGTGGCGCGGCAGCCCTCCTGGCCGCGTGAGCACAGGGTGTGGGGCACTCGAGGCCCCGCCGCCTTCGCCCTTTCGCCTACTTATACCCCCAGAATTACAAGACCTAGGACGCGCACCTTTTTCCTCCACGAAGTCCAGAGCCGCCGCCGTCGTTAACCCTAGATCAGGAGGGTTCAGAAGCTCCTCCCGGCACCCTGCCGGAGAGGGGAATCATCACCGGAGGGCTCTACATCACCATGCCCGCCTCCGGACTGATGCGTGAGTAGTTCATCCTTGGACTACGGGTCCATAGCAGCAGCTAGATGGTTGTCTTCTCCTCTTGTGCTACCATGTTTAGATCTTGTGAGCTGCCTAACATGATCAAGATCATCTTTATGTAATGCTACATGTTGTGTTTGCTGGGATCCAATGAATTTTGAGTACTATGTTATTGCTTCATAATATATCTTGTGAGTGCGTTGTTTATGATCTTGCAAGCTCTCCATTGCTAGTAGATGCTCTGGTCAAGTAGATGCTTGTGATTCCAAGAGGGGGTATTTATGCTCGATAGTAGGTTCATGTCTCTATTTAATCTGGGGTAGTGACAGCAAGCTCTAATATTGTAGATGTACTGTTGCTACTAGGGATAAAACAGTAGTACTTTATCTAAGGGTATTTGTATTACTTACATTACACACATTGCATAATGCAATTATCTGTTGCTTGCAACTTAATACTGAAAGGGGTGCGGACGCTAACCGGAAGGTGGATTATTAGTCATAGATGCGGTTGGAACGGTCTATGTATATTGTTGTAATGCCCAAATGAATATCACACTAGCCATCATAACTATAGTATATGCATCATCATGCACTTCTTTATTCTGTCAATTGCCCAGCTGTAATTTGTTTACCCGCATGTATGCTATTATTATTTATGGAGAGACACCACTAGTGAACTGTGGACCCGGTCCTTTTTCCTCAAACTGATAAACAATCCTACTGCAATCCTGTTACTTTCATACTCTGCAAACAAACATCATATTCCACACATACGTTTAATCCTTTGTTATAGCAAGCCAGTGAGATTGACAACCTCACTGTTAAGTTGGGGCAAAGTATCTTGGTTGTGTTGTGTGCAGGTTCCACGTCAACTTCGACGCAAGATCTTTTCTGGCGCCGTTGCCACCTTGAGAAGATTCTTAGTTTTCTACTGGTTCGATAACCTTGCTTTCACAACTGAGTGAAATTTGCTGCTGCACTACTTCATACCTTCCTCTTGGGGTTTCCCAACAACACCTCACCAGTGCATCACTAGACCAGTTAACGGAATCAAAAGCCTTCTTGAAGTCGAGTTTAAGCACAATGGTAGGGGCACGGCGAGCGTGGCAGCACCAGAGAAGATCCACGGCGTAGACAACATTCTCAGAAATTCGGCGGCCGGCAAGGAAACCAGTTTGGTCAAGGTCGACGAGAGAGTGAATATGGGTAGTGAGGCGGTTTGTGAGAACTTTGGTGATACCCTTCACGATCCCGTTCTGGAGAGAAATAGGCCGGAAGTTCGAAGGCGTGGTGGCGGCCTCCACTTTAGGCAAGAGGACGAGGTAGGCGCGATTGATCTGCCCGAGATCAATGGAGAGGTTATAAAAATCTCGGAACACGCTGAACACATCAGGGGCCACCATGTCCCAGAATTTGTGGTAGAAGGCGGGGCCGAAACCGTCAGGCCCAGGACTAGCGAGGCTATTCATGCTAAGAAAGGCGCTCTTGATTTCAGTTTCACTGAATGTGTCCCAGAGAGCGGCGGGGAGAGGGGCGTCAGAAGCGTAAAGATTGTCCAGATCAAATCCCCAAGAGCAAAGCGCGGAGGAACCAAGCAGAGATGAATAAAAACCGCGGAGGATATTTGCTTTGTGGGAGTGAGTCGTATAGTCAACGCCCCCATGGGTAAGCATGGGGATGGAGTTCTTCCTTCGGCGAACAGAAGCGGAAGCGTGAAAAAACTTAGAGTTTTCGTCCCCCTCCAGCGCGTAACGGATTTTGGCGCGCATACGCTAGTATGAGACTTTATCGCGGACAACCGTCTGGAGGGCATCGATCACCAGAACGCGCAAGCAGCGCTCGGGAGCGGACAGATCACGACCTTCCTCCAGGAGGTCAAGGAGATCGATCACAGTGCGGTAGTCATTTTCACGGATAGAGGGAGCCGAGAGGGTCCGAGCCCAGCGTTTAGAGCGCACACGGCAACTTTTAAGACGGGCGACGAGCTGGGCCGTGGCGTCGGAGCGATGCGTTGCAGCCCAAGAAGCGGCCATAGCCGAGCGGTAGCTAGCATGGGCAGCCCAAGAAGGCTCAAAACGGAAGATGTGAGTGCGAGCGACGTTAGAGGAGACCGATACCAGGATTGGGACGTGATCGGAGGAGAACCGCGTGAGTGAGGAGAGCTTAGTGTCAGAAAAGGTCGAGTTCCAGTCAACGTTAATGAAAGCTCTGTCGAGGCGGACAAGAGTGGGTTGAGCTCGGCCATTGGTCCAGGTATAAGCACGATCAGTGAGAGGGAGCTCGATAATACCGAGGGAGTTGATCGTATCATTAAAAAGGTTAGCGTCGGCGGCGCAGAAATTATCGGAATTCTTATCCGCAGGGTCACGAGTTAAGTTGAAGTCCCCCAGCATAATCCAGGAGGCAGAGGTCGGTTTGTGGTCCAAAATCTCGGTAAGGAAGGCAGGTTTTTCAGGGCGAGTTGAGGGGGCATTAGGGATGTAAGTGGCGGCGGCGTTTAGCGATCCCACATACGCCGCCCACGAAAAATCGTTTAAACGGCGTACGTGGACATGTGCAAAATTTTATACGACGTATGTGGATAAGCCACGAAGACCGCCGGCGCCAGCGGCGCAACCTGCACGCGCACGACGCCGTTCGCCGGCGCACCCACGTGGGCGCTTCTCGCGCGCCTCATCCGTCTTCCTTCCCAGCCCCGTACTGGCACAGCGAGGCCCACAAACACGCAGAGTATCATCGAGCCGGGCCATCGCGCTCATGTTCTCGCCGGTGCTGCCACAGTGCGACTCCTCCAGATCCAAGTCTACGCCCAGTTCCAGCGGCTTCTACGGCGCCACCGCAGCCCCAACAGCTTCCTACGGCTACCTCTGAATACCTCCAGGTCCTGCTCAGCTGCCGCCACGACCTCCAAGGTCAGCTGGCCCCATCTCCTTCCCTCTCCCTCTCTTTCGTGTCCCGTGAGTTTGCGGCTAGTTTGAATTGTTCTGAATCTGCTCATAGCATGGGTGCCTTTGTCCATGGAGCAAGGGAGCCTGATGGAGGCGAGGCGAGATGTCAGTGGTAGAGTATGATGGTCGTGCAGGTGCTGGGTATGGGCCTTGGGCTTGCATACCTCCACGATGATTTCGCAACTTAAACGGCGCCACGAACGCCACGTTGTTAGCATATTAATTAAGCGGATAACGGCAGAAACCGTATACGGCTTCGCGGATGGTGCGGCGCGTCCAGATGTGTCCAGCGACCTGGCCACTTACATCCTGAGGGGGCATAGACGTTGGTAACCCTGAAGGGGGTGAGGTCTTGGCAACAGAGGAGATCGACAGAGATCGCATGGGCGGTAGAGAAACAATGACCGAAGGTGAAGGAGTCACTACGCCAAGCAGTTAGGAAACCACCCTTAGTGCCAATTGCACCTACTTTGAGGAAGTCTCGAAGGGCAGGAGGAAGGAAGGAGTGAACCTTAGTGACGGTGGGGTTAGAAAGTTTAGTTTCCTGGATAGCCATGATGTGTGGCTTAAGAGAAGTAATGTTATGCCGAATCTCATCACATTTATCGTCTTGACCGAACCCGCGAGCTGTTGGATAGAAATCTATATTGCTCACGTATACAATCACCAGAGGTTACAATATATAGGAGAGGGAGAGAGAATCTAAACCCTAACCCTAACCGAATCGGTATACAACTCAACACCCCCCCCGCAGTCGAATCGTGGTGAGGAACAACGTTGAGACTGGTTCGGAATTCTTCAAACACAGCTGTAGGTAATCCTTTGGTGAAAATATCAGCATACTGAGAACTTGTGGGAACATGCAATACCCGAGCTTCGCCAAGAGCTACGCGATCACGAACGAAATGAAGATCGATCTCAATATGTTTCGTCCGTTGATGCTGCACCGGATTGGTGGACAGGTAGGTGGCGCTGATGTTGTCACAGTAGACAACAGTGGCTCTCCGTGCGGGTTGGTGTAACTCAAGAAGTAGTTGACGAAGCCAAACAGATTCAGCCACGCAATTTGCCACAGCTCGATATTCCGCCTCGGCACTGGAACGAGAGACCGTCGGCTGCCGCTTTGAGGACCAAGACACTAGGTTTGTCCCGAGAAAAACACAAAACCCAGATGTAGACTTACGGGTGTCAGGGCAGCCGGCCCAATCTGCATCGGAATAGGCCACCAAATCCGAGGAAGATCCGACATGAAGCTGAAGGCCAAGATGAGCAGTCCCTTTGACGTAGCGCAGAATCCGTTTAAGGAGTTGGAGATGTGCAGCACGAGGATCATGCATGAACAAACAAACCTGCTGAACTGCATGTGACAAGTCCGGACGGGTGAGTGTCAGGTATTGGAGAGCACCAGCCAAGCTGCGGTATTTGGAGGGATCATCAACCGGGAGACCAGCATCGGCGGGAAGCTTGCATTTGGTGTCGATGGGTGTGCCTATAGGGTGACAGTTTTCCATCTCAGCCCGCTCCAAGAGATCGAGGGCGTACTGCTGCTGTGAAAGAAATAGGCCACGAGACGTGCGGTGCACGTTGACACCAAGAAAATGGTGAAGGGCACCCAAATCACTCATGGAAAATTCGGAGTGAAGTGAAGTAATAATACTCTGAAGAAGAGTAGCAGTACTAGCGGTGAGAATGATGTCGTCCACATATAGAAGCAAGTAGGCAGTGGCATTGTGTGAGCGAAGGATGAATAATGAGGAGTCACTCTTGGAGGAGCTGAAGCCGAGAGTATGCAAGTACTTGGTGAAGCGCAAAAACCATGTGCGAGGGGCTTGCTTGAGACCATAGAGGGACTTCTTCAGTTTGCAGACATAATCAGGTCGAGTATCATCAACAAAACCAGCTGGCTGGGTGCAGTACACAGTTTCCTCAAGATCACCATGCAAAAAGGCGTTCTTCACATCAAGTTGATGAAGAGGCCATGACTGAGAGGTGGCAAGGCTGAGAACCACGCGTACGGTAGCTGGTTTGACCACTGGACTGAAAGTTTCCCCATAATCAACACCTTCTTGTTGAGTGAATCCGCGTAGAACCCAACGAGCCTTATAGCGAGCTAAGGAACCATCCGGGTTGAGTTTGTGGCGAAAAATCCATTTGCCGGTGACCACGTTTGTACCTGCAGGACAAGGAACTAGAGACCAAGTGTCATTCCGAATTAGAGCATCAAATTCATCACGCATAGCATCGTACCAATGAGTGTCCTTAAGTGCTGTACGGTACGAGGAAGGGATGGGAGAGGGTGTAGTAGAAATAGAAAGGTTGATTTGTTGTTTGGGTTGGAAAAATCCAGTTTTCGCCCGAGTGCGCATCCTGTGTGCATTTGTGGGTGGAGCTATCGGAATTGCACCGGGTGGGAGACGAAGAGGACGTGGCGGCGTGGCAGTGGTCGGAGGAGATTCTCCTGGTGCGGAAGGGGAGGGCGCGGTCGGAGGGGACGCGCTTGTCGAGGGAGATTGCGCGGGAGGGGAGCGACCAGGTGGGCTGTCGGGGCGCTGTGGGGTTTGTGCTGTCGGGGAGATGGGTCGGACGGGTGGGGGCAAAGGGGCAGGTGGCGTGACGCGAGTGGCTGGGGGCTGTTGGATAGGAGGGGACACGGGCAGTGGGATCGGTGCTGGTGGAATGGGATCAACTGTGGGAGGGCTCGGTATGGGTGAAGATGTGGCAGTGGAAAAGGGAAAGAGAGGCGCAAAGAAACGCCGTTAGAAGAGAGGAAGTTGCGAAGGGATGTTGTAAGAAATTCGCCACCGTTGTCACATTGGAGGCAGCGAATGGTGGTATGAAATTGTGTGCTAACAAACGAGAAGAATCTAAGCAACGTGTCACAGGTTTCAGATTTAGCGCGTAGTGGAAACACCCAAGAAAACCGAGAGAAATCGTCTAAAATAACAAGGTAATATTTGTAGCCAGAACAACTAATAATCGGAGATGTCCATAAATCACAATGGATAAGATCAAAAGGAGATAGTGCGTGAGAATGAGAAGCATGGAACGGTAATTTGGTGTGTTTCCCTAGCTGACAAGCATCACATAAAGTTTGAGTGGCACTAATTTTATTACAAGGAGAAAGAAAATCCAGCGGTAGAGACGACAATGTGGATGAGTTGGGATGACCAAGCCGGCGATGCCAAAGGTCGCTGGAGACGGTGAGAGCTGCGGTGGTGGTGCCTCCATGATCACCAAAAAAGGGGTAGAGGTCGCCGGAGCTATTAGAACGCATGATGACTTTCCGGGTGAGAAGATCCTTCAGGGAAAAACCAAAGGGGTCAAATTCAATGGTACAATTATTATCACGAACAAATTTACGAGTGGCACAAAGGTTTTGGATGATGGAAGGAGAAACAAGAACATCGTTAAGGAGGAAAGGGCGAGATGTGAGATGGGCAGTACCAGTAGCAAGAACAGGAAGACGACACCCATTGCCAACAATGATATGATGAGAATTGACATCTAAAAGGGAACGAGACGAGGTCAATATACCTTGGTTGCCGGTGACGTGGGAGGTGGCGCCGGAGTCCATGATCCAATCGCCGGCCGCGGAGGGGAAAGCTGCGCCGTAGCTTGGAGCTTGCTGGTAGAGGGCGCTGTGTTCCCATGATGGCGTCGTCGATGGTGCAGTAGGAGTGGCCGGTGCATGCATCAGCGGGTACGCGTGTTGTGGAGCTGGAGGACGTGGGCCGAGAACGCTGGAGGCGTTCGGCGGAATCCAGGGCAGGCGTGAGGGGAACGGCGTCCCCATGGGAGCAAAATAACCGAGCCATGGTGCCTGGTTACCACCGCCAGGCGAAGCGAAGGGCTGGCCACGACCGCGGCCACCTCCACCAGATGAGAACGAGGAGCCGTGGGTTGTCTTCGGAGCGCCATGCTGGTAACCCGGAATCGGGTTTTTGCCTCGGTAATTGGGGCTGACACCGGGAAAACGGGGGTGCCCGCCTCCGCTGCTGGGGCTACCGCGACCACCAGAGGGAGGGCCGCCACCGCTGGGCGCGCCGCGACCGCCGGTGTGCACAGCCATGGCCTGAGCGCTGGCCTGTTTCTGCTGTGTATCTTCGTCGATCTCAGCGAGTTGGAGACGGGAACAGGCATCCGCGAAGGGAGGAACGGAGGTCTTCAGAATTTCGGCCTGGAGCTTGTACTTGCGACCGAGACCGTCGAGGAATTGGAGAGTAAGGTCATAGTCGCTCACCGGATGGCCTATAGCGGCTAGGTCGTCAGCGAGATTCTGTAGTTTGCTGGCGTAGGTGGTGATGGAGAGGTCATCCCGCTGTGTGTTGCGGAAGGCTTTGTTGAGGTAGATGTAGCGAGTTGCCTCGTTGTTGATGAAGAAGCGGAGCAGGCGTGTCCGGGTGTTGTAGGTCCGATCCTCGGGGTGGTGGACGAGGCGGTAGAGGTCGTCGCTTAGCGTGGCCATGAACCAGAGGGAGATATGGATGTCCACCGCGAGCCAGTCATCGCTAGGGTTTACCGGCGCGGCGTTCTCCTGGATGTGATCTAGCGCCTTGTACATGGTAAGAACGCTGGTGACGATCTGGCGCCACTTGGGGAAGTTGGCACCGTCGGCGGTGACCTGAAACTTGATGTAGTTGGAGATATGAACACCGAGGATCGGGTGGGAGAGGTTGGGCGGGGCGGGTGGAGGTTGTGGAACCAAGGAGGGTGGCAGATGGGAGAAGAGGTCGGTGTGGGTGGGTAGTTGGACGGAGAGGCTGTTGAGGTTGAGGACATCGGAGTTTTGGAGGAGAGGAAGGGAAGGGTTGGCGGTGGTGCTTGGAGGAGGTTGGGCGACAGAAGCAATGGGGAGGGTGGGCGAGGTTGAAGAAGAAGAGGAGGTCGAGGTATCCATGTTGCGGCGGCGCAGGGGCGGCGCGCGCGAAGAGGCTCTGATACCAAGCTGTTGGATAGAAATCTATATTGCTCACGTATACAATCACCAGAGGTTACAATATATAGGAGAGGGAGAGAGAATCTAAACCCTAACCCTAACCGAATCGGTATACAACTCAACACCGCGGACGTTCCAAGAACCAACGAGGAAACGAGGAGAGCTAGACATGGGCAGTATGCAGACACACGGGCAAGATCAACACACATAGGCCTCCAATTAAAAGGGAAATACAACGTATTACAATGACATGCCTAGCGCTGTCAATTTGAGGCCCAGGAAGGGGCAAGGGAAACACAAAGTCGGAGAGGACAGCAGGGTTACAAAGCCGCGCAGCATAGCAATGCCGGGCAAGAGGGAGGCCGTCAGGCATAGAGGCCTAAGCCTCAGGGGTGGACGTCGATGGGCCGCTGACGCTCCCAGGATCCACGTCGCACACCTCGGCGATGGACTCCAAGACAGTCAGAGGGAAGGGATCATCCCTTGCTGCCTCGACGGTAGAGTCGTCGATCACCGCCTTGAGCGAGGAGGAGGCCTTGGAGAAATCCATGCGGCGGGCCTTCAGGCTGGCCGCCTCGGTCACCATGCTCACGTACAGAGGCTCCTCCTTGGCCGCGAGGCAAGCGCTGCGGCGGGCGCGGGCGCGGCGGCGGTGCGCGACCACCTCGTGCTCAGCATCAGGATCAAAAGCAGCAGCGGGAAGGACCGGGGCGTCTTCCGGGATGACCGCCTCATCCGCGAGGATAGCAACGTCGGCCTCAACTACAGGGGGGCCTGCGCAGGGAGGAGAAGGGGACGGGGAGGGTCAAAACCACAGTTGGAGTAGAGGGAAAGGCAGTGGATAGTCTCACGAATTACCTCGCCAACAACGGCAGCCGAAGGGGCGGGGCAAGCATTGACGCGCCTGGCGATGATGCGGAGGAGCCAGTCGATGGACTCCTGCGAGTACGGGCGGAGGCCGGTGAGCTGGTCCATCCCCATGCCCGGGATGGAGGAGGGGGAGCCCGGAACGCTCTCAGTGTCGATGTCAGAGAGGCGCCTGGTCCCAACCCGCCCACAGGGAGAGGAGGGGCACGGAGGAGAGGCGATGCCGAAGGGGGAGTCGAAGGAGTGCAGCGATGGGTCGTCGTCCTCAACCGGCCACGTGCGCATCACGCGGATGGCAACGTCAGTGGCAAGGGAGCCGTCGAAGTTGCGAACAAGGAGCGCGAAGGGGATGTCGAGTACGTCCTCAAGCTTGATGATGACACGAACCTCGGAGAAGTCATTCCCTGTCAGACAGAAGAGGTCCACACAACAGACATTCCCAACGGAGCGGAAAGCTGTGCGAATCCCTTCGTCCGTCCAGTGCTCGATGGGGAACCCACCAGCGGAGAGCTCGGCGAAGAAGGAGTACTCCCAACCGAAGCGGTTTTCTCCCTCCTCGGGACGCTCGAGCGCGATGCCGAAGTCCTCAAAGGTGAGGGGGAAGAGCTGTATGACGGCCTCGCGCTCGACGTCGGAGCGGAAGATCAACAACATGGCCCCATAGAAGGAGGGGGCCATCGTCACGCAGGGGTTGCCGGCGCGCTCGGCCAGAGCCCGGCGAAGCAGCGGCGCCGGGTTGGCGGACGGAGGATCGATCAGCGCATGAGCTGACCGCAGGCATCGGTCCATGGACACCGGCAGCATGAAGCACTCAGCAAAACCGGGGCGGCAGCTGCGGATCGAGTCGAGGCCGGGCGCGAGAGTGTCGTTGGCGAGCGCGCCCGGTCCGTCGTCCGTCTCTCCAGACGAGATGGAGATAGGAGCGAGAGCAGAGCCGCGGGGTTCCCTAATTTCTCAGGGGACGACAATAAGATATCTAGCAGATCGTCAGAAATTAGATGAACCGAAGTAATAACATGTGACCACCACAAACATTAGCAAAACGAATATCCACTCGCTCTTTTCTTGAGATAACAAGGGAAACAAATTATTGTCTTGTGCACATCTGAAAGATTAAGTAACAAAATGTGTTGTTCTAAAAAAATGGCATGTACATGTGTTCAGATGTCTCTCTTGGTTTCTCGCTGCGACCATCATTGTGATTGCTTAATGTCGGACTAAGATAGGACTGAACTATGTTGGTTCCGGCTTCCAGATAGTATCTATAATTTTGTACAATATTGGTAGATAACCACTATGATTGCTTAATGTCTGACTAAGATAGGAGTGAACTATGCTGGTTCCAGCTTCCAGATAGTATCTATAATTTTGTAAGAAATGCTCCGGTGCTTTTCGAGAAAACATGTTGCACGAATTTCTATTGGAAGAGAGTTGTACTTGTACCCCCCTAAGGTTCTCTCATATATTTCTGAACTTATTTTGTGAAGACAGATATACATGGAAACATGCGCTTTCATGGTCTATTATGTCTGCGTATGGAGATTCACAAGAGGGCCAACAGAAAGGTGAAAAGTCTGGGCTAATTATATCTGAAAATATTCTTAATGACTACACACCACTATATAATTAGATACAAAAGGTAGTCGTTATGTCTAGGAGGACATACAACATGAGGCCTTGGCTGTAGGGATGCCTCCTGGCCAGGGATGATAACTTTTGTTCCTTTCAATAAAATTGAGTTTCCACCTGAATTAACCTCGTAGTTCGCGACAAGGTTTTTCTTGCTGACAGTGCGGTATATCTCTGTGAGAGCTGTCGTGAAGGCATTTCGACATTGGTTGCCTCGAGAGCCGAGGTCTCCATGAAGAAGAGACTCTCACGTTCAGCAAACTCCTTGGCATCCTCGGTCGGGAGTCGGGACAGCCCGAAGTGTACCTAGATCTGATTTATTCCCAATCAGCATGATAACGATGTTCTTGTCAGCATGGCTTCGCAATTCCTCAAGCCACCTTGCAATATGATCAAAGGACTGATGCTTGGTCGTGTCATACACTAGCATAGTTCCTACTGCTGGGTACCTGTTACCACAATTAGTGCAGGTTTAGATACTGAAAGTGAACAATTAATTAAACTTCAGTGCAAGCTCAGATGTACCATAACGTCACGTGTACTCTTGAATCTCTGAGATCGATCGTCACCGTCTCTGACAAGAGACCGATCCAAACTCGAGTAGTATCCCGATCCGAGTCGGCCTCTTCTTGGCTTTTCTGAACCTTTATATTATATATGGGAGCGATTGATTGCCCTGCATCAAAATCAATCCAAGCTTACGAGAGATCAGGAGTTCCAAGCTATTCGACACCCCGACCCAGCGTTTCGACGAGAGATCAAGGACGAACATGGCGGCGACGACGGCAGACGAAAACAAAGTCGAGGAGGTCGTGGGCGAGACGAGCAAGATGATCACCCTGGTGAGCTCCGACGGCGAGCGCTTCGAGATCACCCACGAGGCGGCGGCGCTGTCGCAGACCATCCACCACATGATCGAGGACAACTGCGTCGAGAACGGCGTCCCACTCCCCAACGTCCACTCCGGTATCCTCTCCAAGGTCATCGAGTACTGCAACAGGCACGTCGCCAGCTCCGACAACACCGCCACCGTCACCGCCAGCGAGCAGGACCTCAAGAGCTTCGACGAGAGCTTCATCAAAGTGGACCAGGCAACTCTGTACGACATCATCCTCGCCGCCAACTATCTGGACATCAAGGGGCTCCTGGACCTCAGCTGCCAGACGGTCGCCGACATGATTAAGGGCAAGACGCCTGAGGAGATTCGCAAGACGTTCAACATCAAGAACGACTTCTCGCCTGAGGAGGAGGAGGAGATCCGGAGGGAGAACCAGTGGGCGTTTGAGTAGATTGTTTTTGTATGTGGATGCTTGAACTGTTACTATTCCGGTCTTTTTCTGTTTAGTTAATTAGGAGTTAAGACTACTTTTTCTTCTGATCCGTGAAAACTATAAGCTTTGTCGGCTACATATTTCCGTGAGACACTATATAGTATCAATTGTCTCTATACTTTTAATTTGTTCAGTTCAATAATAATCTCCAGTTCTTCCATCGTACCTTGAAGCATATCATGCTTATTGGTGGGATAATACCTAATGGTCTAGTATGTCCGTGTATGGGGACTGCACAAATCAACAAACAGAAAAGGTTCGGGGTAATTATACTACCTTAACAGAATTCAATGACTACACACCACCATATTATTAGATACAAAAATTAGTAATCAAACAGATTACAATGTATGTGAGTTAACTATTGATGTAGACATTCCATCCCTTGTCCCACGAATCCCAACTATTCGATCGGTGTGTAGAACTATAAATACTAGGTGAGTGCCCGTGCGTTGCTACGGAAAAAAGTAATATATAAATAAAATAGTTTTCTTTTATTTTTCTCAAATGACATCTTCTTAATATAAAATCTAAAATAATATAGTGTACACCATATTTGTCCGTTCACCAGTATATATTTGGGTATTGTGATTCTCTCACGTTAACTTTTAATACTACCATAAATATATTCCATTGTTAATGTCGTCTTAGGGTCATCTCTTGACATGTTTCCTCTGCTGGCCTGCTGCTCGTAGCAAACAACGTCACTGTTCTATCATTGGTTTAATCTGGGGCCATTGCAATCTGAAGCATTTCGTCACCTTGTGTATATCATTTTCTAATATGTGTTCTCCAATCGAAAAATTGTTTCGGCTCCTAGGCACCCGTGATCGTGCTTTTTAGAAAATTCAAAAATAAGAATGTTGTGTTCTAAAAATTATGGAAAAAAGTATACGGATAAATATACATATTTTTAAGTGCACTAATTTCAGGTTAAAAATACATTGTATTTTAGGATACACAAAAAAGACAAAATTCATGGTAAAATAGGGGATTTTTCCTATACTTCATATGGCCATGAATTTGTTATTTTTCTGAAGCCTGAAATAAAAAATTCAACCAAAACTTTGGACAACTATGAATACCATGCATATGTATTCATGTTAAAAAATGTGGAATCTGTTGAAACTTAAGTACCATTTTTTATCTTTTTTTAACCGAGATAGCTGTTGCCCATGTGGACCGAATCCCTTCTCTGCTCCCATTCACTTTGCTATCATATGCACACTCTCTCCTACACTAAGGATGTGTGTTCTGTTTTTCATGAACTACGTGTTAGATAAACCCATTTGATCAGTTGTAAACTGTAATGTCACCTTGTAGGAACACACTGGATGTTAGCAGTTACCACAAAGAAATGCTAGTGATTTTCTTGAAATTTGGGCAGCAATTTCACATCCTACATGACTGTAAACATTACAGTAGGCAAGAATTCAACAATCATTACTACAGTATATTAAATTCTCTCCTCCCTTGCTCCAGAGAACAGAACTCAAAGTACCAGAAATGAAGGCTGATATAACTGCAATAGTGAGTTCTTGGAAGGGTTTGTAGTCCACCGGCAGACATCAGTGCTAAAAGGAACTGAAAGAGATACAATTATATGATATGTGTAAGTGAAATGATATCTTAAATAAAAGGCATATATTCATGTATACCGGCAGGGCAGACATCAGTGCTACGTATTATAAACTGCGATATATGTTAGCACTAATCTTGACCTGTTAGTTAGCTGCATGCAAGCTGTGACGTGTTAGGCTGATTGTGTCAGTTAGGCTGGGCGTGCATGTAGGTAGTGGCCGGCTGTGGCGTGTGTTAGTGCATGCGTAGGAAGTGGTCAGAGCAGTTAGTGCTGTTAGTGGCATGGTGGTTAGTGCGTGCGTGTATAGTGGCCTGAGTTTGGTGCTCGGTAGTGTGTGCGGCTGCCTATATAAGGCCATGCGTGTAATCTGTGTAAGTACCGTGAGTTTAACGAGTAAGGGATTTGGACGTTCGGGCGCCCGTGGCGGCGCTCCGGCGCCGGCCACTGAAAACTCCATGTCTCTCGACTCCGGTTATCGTCTCCCACCTCCCGTTTCTTGTCCGTGCGAGTGCGGAGGTCCAAAAGGAGAGGGTTGCAGCATCGGGCTGCAACAACAAGAATATATTCATGTAATCTGTATCACCATCAATAACAGCTCTAGATTCTCCAGGGTACCACACATCCTTGTCCACGGTCTTCTCTGACAAACACCTTCCGACGATTGAGCTGCGGTACTTAACACGCCTCTGAAACTAAGTTAATTAACAAACCAGCTCAGCTCTCTCTTTGATGGGCTTCTTATCTCCCGCTCCATCAAGGATAATTGTGTCATCCTTAAAAACTGTAACCTGCATTCACAAACTTGTTCAATTCTATTCAACCGCGGAAATATTTCTCTGAAGCATAAATAGCTAGACTCGACATCATATGAACAACCAACAGAATGCACATATGGAGAATAGAAGCCTGACCAGTTTTCTTCAATCTTTGTGATGTATTGATCATTCTGGCCATGCCCTTAAGGTTTGTCACCACATAATCAACAACCATTGAGATACAACGTCTCAGAAGATCCATCGCATTCATTCCAGCTGCTACGGACTTGCAGCCCTCAGTGAATTAACAGTAGCACATGTTGTACCTGGAAGTGTTCGAACATCAGCAGTTCAACACAGCTGCCAAGGGCCGTTAAAATGCTATCAATAAGATCATAGTTAACACATTTCTTGACTCACGGTCAATGATCCTAACAATTGGACGTCAGAGGAAACTACAAACAACTTGAATAATGAGAAATGTATAACATGATAATTTTCAATTAGAAGAACCAAGCTTTCTATAGACAAAATACACAATACTGATTATGAATTCACATTGCATGCATCTCTCCTTTGCTTTCTTTCTTTGCTATATTATCTACATTACCATTAATTAGAACAACACAATTTCAGATTCATTTAGGTTTTCTTAACTATTATCTAGGGGTTCAACAGAATTCTGTTGTTGCTGCCTGCAACATGCATCACTACCTATAAAACCGCTATGAGCACCACGTACTAATAAACCTGATAACCAATATATTAGTTGCAGCCTGCAACATGCATCACTACCTATAAAACCGTAACCCATAACAATACAACACTATTTTCATTAAAGCTGATTCCGCTTCATTATGCACCCATAGTACATTGTAAAAATGTTTTACATTACTCATTAGCTCTTAACAAAACTCCCTTATATCAACTATTCTCAGGTCTCGGGATATTGACTAAAGCATGATGAAGCACAGCCAAATCCACATATAAGAATCATACCAATCAAAGTATAATATACGATGCATGCATCCTTATGTAATTCAATTGGATTTACAAATAAGAATAGGTCCTTATAACAGATTCTAAAGAGCTATGGAAGCATTAACATATTCCAAAGTACTATGGATGCATAAATGAGTAAGAACGGTGCAGTGTACAAGAAATATGCAATGGTTGGACTTTAATCTAGTGTTCTAATTGCACTTAACTAAACACCTACAAGGTTATTAAATAATAGAGGTGTGGGGAGAATTGTGGACATAAACATGCGAACCGTAATACAAATTATGTGACTCAACTACAGTGGCAGTGGCAACGACTTCGTCCAGTTCATGTCCCGACCTTGCAAGTTGGAAGTAAGAACCCCTGAGGCACAACATTGACTGCAGAATCTCAGAAAAAGGAAATGATATTACACCCAGAATCTTAGAAAAAAGGAAATGATATCAGGTATTTGCGTACCCATCTCAACCCAGTCAATAAGTTTTTTATGTCAAGCAACATTTGTATTGATCAAATTTGGGATAGGGCCCAGGAACTCAGTTCTACAATGTGCTCCAGTGCTACAAGCCTACAAATCATTTGAGGAAACTAAGAAAGGGCATTAAATTGAATGGGAGCTGGAAGGTTGGATACATACCGAGGATGTCCTTGCTAGGCTTGACAATGGATCAGCAGTAGAGGATGGAGACATTGGTCATAGTGGTCTCAGTCCTGGCAGTCTGCTCGATTCTTGTCATTCACATATCAGCCTTTTCCACCACGAAACATATGCCTTGTGCATGTAAAGAGTTCCTCCCTAGAAGGATCCCATCATTTCCTGATCCACCTACATCAGATCCATAAACGCCGCCGTAGAGGAGCCCCGACCTACCAGCCCGTTACATCATAATCGCTGCCAGCTTGTGAACGGGAGCTACACCAGCACATGAGTCAGACTTAGGAGAAAACTAACAAAAACAAATAAAAAAGTACAACGGCCATTGCTATGAGCTACATCAACACGTAAGCAAAATCATAAGCATATCTGAAGGGGATCGCAGGCAGAAAACAAAAATTTTCCTATCGGCGATATCCTTAAACTAGCCAGGATCTACACTATGCAGATATAGAAGTACGGCGGAGATCGGAATACACACCTCTTGTAGACCGAAAAGCGGGGATTACGCTCCCGCACAAGCGTTGACGACGAAGACGACGTAGCCGACCTCTAGGTCGCGAAGAACTCGGCGCGACGAAGACGATGAAGATGACCTCAAGGTCGGGTGGAGGAAGTAGGCCTCCGAGTACCGCTAGCGCAGCACCTCGCAGGGTGTTACACACATACAGTGGAGACGACGGCCTCCGAAGCTCCAGTCCAGGACGAGCAGCGGAAGACTTGGACCGGAACACCAGCAGCGCGGCAGCGGGCTATGGTGGAGAGATCCCCTCTCAACTCGGCGCAACTCCGACAAAGGGAATCACGTTATCGAGGAGAGAAAGAGAATTAATTGGATGAATTAAAAGGCCAGGGGTGCCCCTCTATATAAAGGGGCAAAGGGGCTGCCTCCCTTGCCAGCCAAGCCATGTGGGACTAAACCCCACATGGTTGGCCGGCCAAAGTAGAGCCGCCGGCCCTAGGTGGGCCCCATTTGGCCCACCTAGGCCGGCCCTCCCTCAATCCGAAGCCCTGGGGGGACTTTCCCCCCCTCATGGGCCTTCTTTCCACCAGAAGGCCCATTTAGGGAAATCAGCCTTTAAAAATTCGAAAATAAATATATAAAATCATATTTAAATATTAATTACACTAATTAATATCAAACATATTATATATAATTTATTCTAGCTCCGAAAACTATTTCGTCGCTGCCCGATCTCCATCGGACCATTCCCGGGACGTTCCCGGTGATCTCTTTCCTTTCCGGTTGTCTTGTCGAAACCCCTTAAGTGTGTTACCCTAGCGGTTCGATATAATAACAGACATGATCGAGACTCCTCTCCGATCAATGATCAACTCGTAGGCCTGGACCCCATGAATCAACCCCTGTGATATAACGAATGACTTTCATCTATCAAACCTGGACGTCGAGTCTTAAACCTTTTGTCATAGCGATACTTAGCGTGTCCGAGCATCGTTCATAGATATCTCCATACCTAGCATGATCTCGTTACCGACAACACTATCTTCTACTCGTCTGTGATATTATGTCAGCTGGTGACCTAGTCACATGTTTGCAAACTCATTTGACATAATCTCACCGAGTGGGCCCTAGAGTATCCATCCGGCTATACGGACTGACAAATCCCGCTCTTGACCCCTCGTCTCAACTACCCCTTTCCGATACCCAAAAGTATCACCGTTATTGTCACACTTTATAAGATATGACGTTTGGTGCGATCAAAGTATCTTCCAGGAATAACAATAAGAGTTGGTCTCACGGTCAAAGGCGTAATGACTACGTCCTACAAATTATGGGTAAGTCCATCACATCGTTCCACCTAACGATATGACTCCATTGCCGACAGACGCCATGTCTCATGATCAGGAAACCTCGATCATCAATCGCGCAATGAAACTAGTCTTAGCAGAGGCAACTAGGGACCTGGTTGTTTATCTACCACACGTGTATTAATGTTTCCGCTTAATACAGTTATAGCATGGTATAAAACATATAATGAACAATTGGAATATGACTAATAAACTATCTTTATTAAGTGCCTCTAGGGCATATTCCCTTCAGTCTCCCACTTGCACTAGAGTAACACTTAATCTAGTTTACAACTTGGTAAAAGCTCAACACCCATAGCATCTTGGTGCATGCTTGCCTTGTGGAAGAGGAATACAGTCAACAGATCTCACACATTGAGACCTATATGTGCTTTGCAACACTTCTATGTCACCTAGTTTGACATCATCCCGTATCTTACGATGACGGTGAAATATATCCTAGTGGATGGAGTGAGACTCGAACATTCGCATAGCATGGGCCTTAAAAGTCTAAGAGATCTATTAAGGGGACCACATACGCTCGGAAAACTGCTCAGTCCAATCACACTTGCAACTTCTGAAGTTGCCATATATTTCTATACCTATGTAGATTATGCAACAGTGCATTCATATGCGACTTCGCAAACTAACCATGTCTTTCTTCAAAATAAAGGACATCTCCTATATGAGATTTCTATTTGTATGGGCCAGTGTAATAACTTGCATCATCGTAACCTCTTTACGGCAAGTTGTCTTTCACTCTTTCACTTTACCAGAAAACATATCTTCAGTTCTCACAGACACTGAAAAATATACTTAACGTTTGTTCATTGATCCACACAAGGATCACTCTAGAACCCGTTCTTCAACCAAGAACTTGGGTCACACTAAGTCGAGCTTTCAATCTGATAGCATCTATGTCTGATACATAGAGAATGTCGAACATCATTTGCTATCACTGAAAATGCCAAGATAAACTTAATATTTCACCTAGTCATACAAGCAAGAACAATCTTCTTCGCTTGTTCTATTCTGAAACACTTCAGAATCTTAACTTAGGAAATATTCCGACCTAATGTTATTAAGCCCCTTACGATCTATACAATTATAAATCGGATGCCTAATACTCCTAACTTCATTTCATAGAAAATTTAATCACTTAAATAATCCTTTACACTCTACTAGAGGATCTGTGTCATTCAATATGTCGTCACATACAAAATCACGAATGACACCTAGTTCCCACTCAAATATGCCTTCCGCATATAAGATCAAGAAAATCTACTTTGCTCCCGCTCACTTCTTTGCAAATGCAAGTCTCTTCAACTATTTTGGACAACTCCAAAATCCTTTGATCACATTATCAAAGTGAAGATTCCAGCTCCGATATGCTTGCTTCAGCCCACGAATGGACAACTGAAGTTTGCATACATGTTTAGCATCCTCAGGATCACCAAACCATCATTGTACTGATTACAACTCTTTCTTAATGACACTATTAAGAAACATGGTTTCCTTATCCTTCTATCAATTTCTCATTCGAAATTATAGTAATTGCTAAACGACCCAGAATAGATTTAGGCTTCGCCACTTGAGACAAAATCTCGTTGTGGTCAACTTTTGAATTTGTCGGAACTGTTTCACGACAAATCGATCCTTATCAGTGTCTATTCTCTCATAAAATTCCATATTCTATTAACATCCTAGATGCCATCAAGAAGATCTCCCAAGTCAATACCTGGTAATCGTACATGGATTTTATTTCGGATCATATATGACTCATAGCCATTTCTCGGACTTAGGTCTACCATTTCTTCTTCGTAGTTCGTAGGTCTGTCATATTCCATTAACATGACCTTCATAACAAGATTGTCGTAACACACAGTGTGGAACACAACCTCGTACGCCTACGTTCTTAGTATGAGCTCAGAGCATCATGATCTTGTATCATCAGCTTCTTTCAAGCTGTGGAGCATGACACCGAAAACACTTTCAGTTGCGCCACTCTGATGTCTGGAGAGAAAGTTTCATCAACTTCGTCTTGCTCTACTTTCTTTCTCACTTATACCCTTGGACAAGAAACTATTTCTTTCACAAGGTATATCCCGGCAACGATTTTGCCTATGTCGTGAGACATGTACCCAACTAACTCTTTAGGTGCGGTACACTACAAAGATTAATCCATTTTAGGTTTGATCACATCGAAACACTAAATTGCTGAAACGACAATCTAGGCTAAAAGCCATGCCATCACTAATATGGTATTGTCTCCATGGATTTAAATGGTTTCCCTATTATCTAACGTGAGTGTTACGTTTCTACCATACGACTCTAATGATCACAATAATTCGGTAAGAGATTTATTTACCACACACTATCCGATAGGGTGCGATTACGACGTCCTAACATACCATAACACTATGGTATTCCATGCGACGTAATTTGTGGAACTCTTCTCACAAGTCTTCCAATGACGTGCCAACATTATAACTCAAATCTTTATTTCCTCGATCTGTATCGCAGGAATTAGATTTTCTTGTTAAATTTTTTTCCTACTTCATTCTGAACTTGTTTGATCGAATCAAAATTTTCAGACTAACATTCCCTGAGTGGATATCCATATATCTACTCGGAATATTCATGAAGTCTATGAAATAAACACTTCCACTTTACGTTAAAGTACTTCATTGATTCACATACACCCATATGCATGATTCTCAACAAGTTATACTCAAAACGTTCAGTGAAGTTTACGAAATAAAGGTCTCCACTACCCGTCAATTACTTCATTGAACCACATACATCTATATGTATGACTATCAATAAGTTATATGCCCGTTTTCCGAAAACGGTGTCTTAGTTATTTTGCAAGTGTCAAAAGATCAAATCTAAAGACTTGTAGATCCATCCGGTATGGAGCTAATTCATTGACTATAACATTGACATGAATTAAACGGTAGTGCCACACATATGTGGTGTCTTTATTAAGTTTGTATCCTTTGGCATTAATATTATGAATGTGGGAGCTTCTACCATCTAAATTCAAATCGGCATATGATCATTACTTCATAAATATAGGACAACGAATTTGTCACTAATATATATGAACAATTGTCTCGCTAGAGGAGACACACTTATAACGATCATACTAACAGGCGATCATAAAGAATTTATTCAAATGGTAGATCTAGAGGGAGAGTGTCTATGGCCATCACAACAATTTGTCTGCCATTATCAACACGCAATGTCGCCTCATCCTTTCAAGCCACTCAAGCAGTAAACCTGGTTTTCATAAAACATGACTAGTATCAAAACTTAGTCACTACTGCGAGTACTTGCTTAGCTAAAACATTCATAACATGTATATCATATATACACCATCATCATTGATGACTTCCGGCGATCTGTTTCATCTTCTTGATACTTCCAACGTAATCAAGAACCATGAAGGTGAACGATTCCCCTTGCATGACATAGTCTATGACATAGCATTTGCACTTGGCAACGACGTCTGTCATCCAGTGATCGAGCTGAGCGAGGCGTCTCAATGTTCATCAAGTATGACCATATGTCATCAAGTATGACTGCCACGTGCTCCTTCAATGTGTGTATTCTCTTCCATCTTGGTTGAGAAGACAATCAGTCAACGTACTGATAAACTTCATCAACCCAACTTTAGGGGTACCCCGAGTTTAGCGACCATTTCATATGTTTGCGATCTAATAACTCGTACCCACCGTTGGTTCTCTATGGCAGAGATCATAGCATACACTGGACTATGATGATATCATCCGCACAAAACCTGATAATCCAAATTATCTTTTGTTAGCGGAATCTCCGGGTTTATCTCCTAGCGGGTATTGTATCACAAAGAGCTAACGGTTTAAACAAGGAGTATCCTCAAGCTAAAGTATAAAACTAGGAAGTTTGGACCCAACCTTTTAAGTTTCTCAATCGCAGGAATGCGCCTAATTTTAAAAGATGCTATTACAATGGTTAATATCTACAAAGGTTTGCAAAACAGACTTTGTTCATTATATTTTGAGTTCTAGTATTTTAGAAAATAACTATCCGAACTCCCACTCAAACGAACATCCCTCCTGGTCGTTTAAGCGATTACACGACCCCCATCCATTGCACAACCCCTCATCGTCAGAGCCGGCAGCACAACTTCAAGGGTAGACAATTGTCAATCACAACAACTCTGTGACTCATGCTCGACCTTTCGGCCTCCGTGTTCCGAGGCCATATCTGCATATGCTAGGCTCGCCACAATAACCTCCACGTAACGCTTGTGCAACATGGCTTACACCCACCGTATGCGAACGACGATATGTCTGACACCCGATCGTCACGGCCTGCCTCATAACATAGAACTTTCTTGGTGGTGCTCGTTGGAGGAAGAACACTAGTGGTATTTTTGAAGGGATCATCTTATATATAACTACCGCCGCGTAACTAATATATACTAATATATATAATCACACAATATAAGATGCACACAAAACATCAAATGTAATGCGATGTGATATAGTCCATTGCGCCATGGTCTTCTTGGCGCCCGCAGTTCATAAACAATTTAATAAACCTACCTTGACCATATCACATTGCCCCTGCAAAATAAAGTTAGACGCTTCTACTTTATCTTTTGCATATTTTACGTGGCTTGGGGCTGTCGTAAATAGAACCGCTTCATACCTACGAACCTTATGACCACAACAACGATCCAATAATTGCATGTTTAAGCATCCCTTTCGGGCCCTCCATTGAAAATGCAAGACCAACTAAAGAGAGAGAGACAGACACCCGCCAGCCACAGATACGGTACAAGCCGTATGTCAGTAGTGGAACCAGTCTCGCGTAAGCGTACGCGTAAAGTCGGTCCGGGCCGCTTCATCAACTCGATGCCGCTGGAATCACAAGTGCACGCTAGAGGGTAGCAAATAACAGGAACGGTGCCCCCGTGCAGAACACGGGTTCTAACACCGTACATCTATATCTACGATAGATCGGCTCTGATACCACTGAAGGGGATCGCAGGCAGAAAACAAAAATTTTCCTATCGGCGATATCCTTAAACTAGCCAGGATCTACACTATGCAGATATAGAAGTACGGCGGAGATCGGAATACACACCTCTTGTAGACCGAAAAGCGGGGATTACGCTCCCGCACAAGCGTTGACGACGAAGACGACGTAGCCGACCTCTAGGTCGCGAAGAACTCGGCGCGATGAAGACGATGAAGATGACCTCGAGGTCGGGTGGAGGAAGTAGGCCTCCGAGTACCGCTAGCGCAGCACCTCGCAGGGTGTTACACACATACGGTGGAGACGACGGCCTCCGAAGCTCCAGTCCAGGACGAGCAGCGGAAGACTTGGACCGGAACACCAGCAGCGCGGCAGCGGGCTATGGTGGAGAGATCCCCTCTCAACTCGGCGCAACTCCGACAAAGGGAATCACGTTATCGAGGAGAGAAAGAGAATTAATTGGATGAATTAAAAGGCCAGGGGTGCCCCTCTATATAAAGGGGCAAAGGGGCTGCCTCCCTTGCCAGCCAAGCCATGTGGGACTAAACCCCACATGGTTGGCCGGCCAAAGTAGAGCCGCCGGCCCTAGGTGGGCCCCATTTGGCCCACCTAGGCCGGCCCTCCCTCAATCCGAAGCCCTGGGGGGACTTTCCCCCCCTCATGGGCCTTCTTTCCACCAGAAGGCCCATTTAGGGAAATCAGCCTTTAAAAATTCGAAAATAAATATATAAAATCATATTTAAATATTAATTACACTAATTAATATCAAACATATTATATATAATTTATTCTAGCTCCGAAAACTATTTCGTCGCTGCCCGATCTCCATCGGACCATTCCCGGGACGTTCCCGGTGATCTCTTTCCTTTCCGGTTGTCTTGTCGAAACCCCTTAAGTGTGTTACCCTAGCGGTTCGATATAATAACAGACATGATCGAGACTCCTCTCCGATCAATGATCAACTCGTAGGCCTGGACCCCATGAATCAACCCCTGTGATATAACGAATGACTTTCATCTATCAAACCTGGACGTCGAGTCTTAAACCTTTTGTCATAGCGATACTTAGCGTGTCCGAGCATCGTTCATAGATATCTCCATACCTAGCATGATCTCGTTACCGACAACACTATCTTCTACTCGTCTGTGATATTATGTCAGCTGGTGACCTAGTCACATGTTTGCAAACTCATTTGACATAATCTCACCGAGTGGGCCCTAGAGTATCCATCCGGCTATACGGACTGACAAATCCCGCTCTTGACCCCTCGTCTCAACTACCCCTTTCCGATACCCAAAAGTATCACCGTTATTGTCACACTTTATAAGATATGACGTTTGGTGCGATCAAAGTATCTTCCAGGAATAACAATAAGAGTTGGTCTCACGGTCAAAGGCGTAATGACTACGTCCTACAAATTATGGGTAAGTCCATCACATCGTTCCACCTAACGATATGACTCCATTGCCGACAGACGCCATGTCTCATGATCGGGAAACCTCGATCATCAATCGCGCAATGAAACTAGTCTTAGCAGAGGCAACTAGGGACCTGGTTGTTTATCTACCACACGTGTATTAATGTTTCCGCTTAATACAGTTATAGCATGGTATAAAACATATAATGAACAATTGGAATATGACTAATAAACTATCTTTATTAAGTGCCTCTAGGGCATATTCCCTTCAATATCAGCATGAGTTCCATCTCATAATACGCAAATAAGATCTGTTGATAGGTTGTTCTTGTTGATTTTAGCACTGAACTTCGTAGCAAACCAGATCTGCACATCCATTGATCTTCACAGATGCAAACCATGTGTTCTTGTTAGATTTATTGGTGCACTTCATAGCAATGGCCACAGAAATTTGGCTCACGGGAGATGCAAAAGATTGACACAAGGAAGGAGAATATTACCACAAAATACAGTTAAGGTTTTATGACCAAATTAGAAGTTGTCATGTTTTTGCATTTGTACTGCAGCTACTAAATACGCCCCATGAACATGCACATGAGCCAATATCATGTTAAAAACAATGACTCAATTCTTGAGTGGTATGGATAGATAGTGATCAACACAAAAAAAACCTAGATCTGAAGCACAATCTGTAACACGGGAATTTTTTCTGGCGGTTGTTAATGTTAAATTAAGTACAACAAACAACTGCAAAATGTCGAGCAGCAGACTCACATAAGACGTTGACAAGCTTATTGAGCTGCTGACTGACTTGCTTGAGCACCGTATCCATCCCGACCTTGTCCTTGTTGATTCCCACGGCAAGTGACTCCATGTTGTACATTCTCCTGGCGAACACCCCAGCAATCCAGATTATAATGTTTTTGTCGGCGGAGGAAGCCTGAAATGTGTGGTGCTGCATCCTGCAATTCCCATCAAAATCAGCTTAATCCAACGGGCGGGGAGAGGTGCCTACGGATTCATCTTGGCTTTCGTGGTGTCCCCGAGCTCACCTCAGACGCTGCAGCGTGCCGTAGGCGATCAACCTCGCCGCGGCGCATAGGCTGGTCCAGGGCAGGAGCGAAACGTGTGTAGGGCGCCCAGGTCGGCGGTCATGACCTGCCGATGGCGAAGAACACGGATGGGGAGGCCTCCGTGGTGCTACTCTTGCTCGCGATCTGGGAGGGCGTCGGATCCGTGCGGTGGAAGACGGGATCAGGCGTCTGGTGAGAGGAGGTGCTGGATGAGGAGGTGCGGGAGGCGCCGGATGCAGGGATGGGCCGTCGCCGAGGTGTAGAGAGAGGATGGCGGCTGGGCGGGGGGAGGAGAGAGTGGAGGACGGGGTGCCGGTTGTGGGCGCTGTTTAGGGCATCAGACTACGGGGGAGGGGTGGACGACGAAGGGAAACGACGGACTGCGTCGTGGGCCGGCCCATAGTAGCGATCGGCAGAACACCCCTTGCAGAACGCGTCCCGCAGGAGTTGGTACGAAGTACCAACTCCCATTTAATAGTAAAGACAATGGGACTAACTAGAAACTGTAACCGCCAGAAACAACACGTTATGATGCTATATGTCTAGGAGGTTATGCAACATGCACCCTTGGTCGCAGGGGATAGCCCCTGACCAGGGATTGTAACTTTTGTTCCTTTCAATAAACTGGGGTTTCCGCCTGAATTAGCCTCGCCGTTCGCAACAATGTTTTTCTTGCTGAAGGTTTGGTATATCTCCGTGAGCGCGGTTGAAATTGCAGGTTTAGAAGTGAAAAATTATTCAAACTCAGTGCAGATTGAGATATTGAAAGCAAACAAATAAATAAACAAGTCAAATTGGGTAGGCTATTATTACAGTTACAGTTCATTTTCATCTACAACAATAACAAGAAGACCATTCACTTGAAAATCTAATAAAATATTCATGTCCAAAATGCTAGATGTTAAGACTTGCTCCATCCATTCATAATATAAGGCATATTATAATTCATTAACACCAAACTTATGTGATAATCCCCCACGCCGGTCCCTCGTGTCTCCCGCTCCGGGCGACTCGGGGGAAACCCATCCCGCGCCGCCGCCAGGTCTTCCGGCGCCGCCTCTCCTCCGCCGCTGCCGCTGGCCTCGCCGCGGTGGCGGCGGCTCCCGCTGCTGAAGGTGGTAGGGGGCGACCCGCGGTGGACGCATGGTCGACGGCCGGCGCTCCGCTTCTCTCCGGCGTCATGGCGGCCAACGGCGGCGCTCCGTCGGGGCGGCTGGGAGCAGCGGTGGCTGCTGGCGTGGTGCGGCTGGGCGTCGCGGCCGCCCCGCTTGCCGCCGGCAGCAGCATCGCGGCCAGGGGCCCGGTCTAGGCCCGGATGGGCCGAGCGGGCTGGGCTGCGCGCGGCTCTCTCCGGCGTCGCCCAGTATGGTGCGAGGTGGAGGTGTCCGGCTGCTTGCTGCTGGCGGTGCGGGGCTGCAGCGCAGTTGGCGGGAGATGGAGGCCTCCCGTCCGGCTTCCTTTGGCCGGCACATGGCGTCGGCGTCGGCTTCGGGAGCGGCAACGCGTGAGCGTGGCTGGGCGTAAAGATGTCCAACAGCATCCGGACGCCGGGGCGGCGGCCCCGGACTTGGTGATGGCGGCGCGCTGAGCTAGCAGGTGGCTCAGCGCAAGGCGGACCTAGGCCCCGGCGCCTAGCTCTGTTTGGTGGCCGTGGACCGTCGTGAGCGCGGGGCTGACGGTGTCTGCGTGCGGGTCGGTGTTGGTGGGTTGGTTCGTCCCCGTGTGGGCGGGCGGGCGGTTTGTGTTTCTCCGTCGGGTGAAAACCTTGCCCTGGTCGTCGGCCAGGACAGGCGACGATGACGCCCCCTGGCGTCATTTCCTTCTTGAAGGCGTTGTCGTGGCGGTGCTCTCACTCCTCCGCCCGGAAGCTTCCGGGGGAAACCCCAGATCCTTTGTGGATCGGACGAGGGTGGCGCTTGGGCGTCGTTTTCCTGTTGGGGCCTCGTCTTGGATGCTCGCCGGTCAGAGGGACCCATGGGATGTCTTGGTGGTCAGCGGCGACGATCTTCTCGTCTTCGGGTAGGTGGTGCGCGGCCCTGGGGCCGGCGTGGATGTCGGAGCGGCGGCTCCGATCTCGCCTCCGCTGCGTCGCGTTGAGGTGTGAGGGTGTCGGCTTTTCCTGCTTGGGCGGTTTTGTCGTCGACCTGTATGGTGCGTGGCCCGTGGCCAGCGTGGATGTCGGAGCGGCGGCTCCGGGTTTCGTCTCTGCTGTTGCGTTGAGGGGTGGGGTGTCGGCCTTGGCCGCTTGGGCAGTTAGGCCGTCGACTTGTGTGGTGCGTGGCCTCGGGGCCGGCGTGGTGTGTTGCGTTGTTGTATCCGGTTTTCGGCCAGTTTTCCTTATAAACTGGCCAATCCACTTCTTCTATGTAAATGAAAAGGCAAGCCTCCTGCCCGGTTTCAAAAAAAAAAAACTTATGTGATACAAATTTGTAATAATAAGTAATTGTCTTCAATAGACAGATGACTAGCTTTTATGTCACTTAAGTCTTAAAGTGCATATTAGTAGAGTAGCTTTTTCCGAACTCTCGTCTAAAAGAATCATGATACTGCCTATAAACGGAGAGAGAATCTTCTAATTTGTTTAACTTGTCATCTTCTTCCTTTTTTTTTGTCTCTGCTGCTGAGAATGTAGTCAAAGTTTTTCTGTCATATGATACTCTTGTTCGTAAGTGAAGATGTGCAATTATTATATGATAATAGGTAACTGAGTTTTTCGAGTGTGTCAAATCCCGAAGGCATACTACTCTGATGTAACTATCCTATCCACATTTTGATCGAGCAAATATCAATTGTGCTGGCTAGTATGGGAATATTTTTGGTATGGTATTGACAGCTACCCAAAATGAACAGGGAAAACATCAGATTGTCAATTTTAAACATATTTAACGGGTGACGAAACATGCTCAGAGTAAGGAGAATTTGAGTTGTATAGCTCCGGGGAACTATGATGTTTTGTACCATTGTTTTAACCTTAAAACCTTGTTTGAACTCCTTAATTAACAAGAGGCAAAGCTTTTGCATCTGCTACGAAAAATTTAAAGACTTATTGCCTAGTATTCATAATTTGCTGTGTACTTCAATGACATTACTGGTGATAAGGTTGTGAAAGTTTTCTTTTGGAAGAATTTTATCGTATTCATAACTGAAAATGTGCAACTCTATGAGAATAGGCAACTGTAATTTCTGATGGGTGTCAAAATCTGCTCCATGCTATTCCGACATAAATATTCATTCGATATTTGGACAGAGCAAAATCTGAGTCAGTATGGTAATACTGTTGGTATGGTAGGTACCGAAAGCTAATAGGGAAACATCAGTTTGTTTGTCAGTTTAACACATATTTAACGGGAGACAGACATCCGGCCAGAAGGAAACAACGAATTATAATTATAACTAGCAAAATGCCCGTGCGTTGCTACGGGTTCACAATAAATCAATACAGACCTTAATTTTAAAAACCACTTGAAACGTGTTAATATTTGACTTCACATATAATTTCCCTTGTTACAACACAAACCATCCATGTCGAAAAAGAGAATACATGTTGCGGTGCACCCGGACTTGGTAGCTCTTTTGTGCCCGCCTCGAGTACCTATGATGCCTGACAAGGGGATGCAATTTACTTTCAAATTTACCGTGCATACTGAAATGAGATCTACTTAATCAGTTGCATAGTACAGGTTAAAAACTTAAAATATAGAAAGAAAGACACACCATCATTGGTAGGAAATACAAGAATAGCTGAAATTGATGAGCATATGAAACAATAGTTGATGCAAACATGTTTACAAAAAGAAGGTAGCTTCCAGCTAGAAGCAAGTTGGCTCCATCGACAGTCACATTGGAAACAAGACGCACAAAAAGATATCTAGCAATCAATCACGGGACTGCGCCGGCGTGAAAGTGATCGCCGCTTAGGGCGTCTCCAATGCTTAATTCAAAGAAAGGTCATAAGATGGGCCCTACAACCTGTGCTATAGCTGATCACGGTTCTTGCAATGTTTTAGACCCACGTTAGAAATTAAGCTGGAGCCCACAATGTCAAGTCATCCTTTTTCTCCGACTGCTCAGCCTTATCTGTTCGAGGAGAAATTCCCCATGGCAGTCCTCTTCGTAACTGAAATCAAGGGAGGTCACTACACTCGCGCGCTACCGGAGGCCTAGTCGCCTAGAGGTGGCGTTGCCGTTCCGGCACCGCGGCAGTAGCAACGTGTTGCTCGTTCTTCTGTTGTTGCGCCGCTGCCGGCGAAGCACGCCTCGTCACCTTCTCTGATCGAGCGATGCTATGCGATCTCGATGGCGGCAGCCCGCCTCCATCGGCGAATCAGCAGTACAGCGAAGTCGTGCTCGACGTGGTCGTGGAGAAGAAAATCATGCCGCTGAGGGGCTGGCTACTGCAGTCCATCACGGGAAACCGCCTGCGGATCTTTGCCGCTGCTGCGAAGACTCGTGATGAGTTAGGTCCGGTCCGGTTCGGACCTGATATTGGACCACCAAACCTATGAAACAATTTTTAGGTTCAGGTTTTTCCCGCACCTGCCTTTCCAGGTTCCTGGGTACTCCTAGGTTCGACCCTCTTCTCTGCAGTTTGTACATGCTGCTGGACCTGCTGCTGCCATTGCATATTTGCATGCACTCGCCGGCCGGCCGACTGGGCAGCTAGCTAGCCTCCGTTGCACGACACGGACAGCAGATTGGGACACCAGCTAGCGCACAGCTGCCACTGTTCGACCACGCGCAGGTTCGGGAGAAAGAGCGAGAGGCGAGGCCGACGAGCTATGACGTTGGTGGCTGGATCGGTGCACGCAGCTGCACTCCTATGGCTCGCTCAATGATTTGCACGGCTCGCAGAGTTCTGGCGGCCGGCGGCGGGGATGGCCTGCTCCACGACCTCTGGGCATTCTCCCGGCTGCAAGAACATCCTGCAGTGTCGCGGTGTTCCTGCGGACGGCGGCGGGGACGACGCGCTCTAGGCAATCCCCTGCTTCCACAATCTCATGCAGCATCGCGGCGTTCCGGCGGCCGACGATGGGGATGGCGTACTCCGCGAGCTCTGCGCGCTCCCTGGCCTCGAGCAACTCCCGCAACGTCAACTCGAGGAGAAATTCGCCGAACAGAGGGGAGAAAAATCAAATCGTTTTTTCTTCACTTACCGGTGGCAGTGGTGGGTAATATCTCAGAACTACAGGGGTAAAAGCGGAAGAAAAAGTGACGTACCGGACACCTTAAGCCGTATTATATAGTAGAGATTATCGCAGAAATTCAGTCACCTTCATTATAGCGGAGGACAAAGAATAAGCTCATTTCCCCCACAAACAAATACTCCCTCCGTTCCTGAATGCAAGGCGTATAGTTTTCTAAATGAATATTAAGATAAGTGTATTTGGCATATGTTGGACTCATTTGTTTCTAAAAAAACGAAAGAGAGGAGTCCCTAATAGCCACGAAATGAAAACAATCCGTAAAATCACTTCGTTCGAGACTGGAAATCATTTTTGGAGGGGTAAAATTGTCTATAAATCACAATAAACCCTATATTTTAGATTTTTCTCAAAAAATATATGCCCTGAACAAAACAATGATATTATTGTGCACACATTGCACTACTGTACCATCAAATCCATTGTGGATTCGGATAGGTAACCGTTACCACCGTAAACTATGCAGAGCTTCCATGATGCATCATAACGTGTATTCTTGAATCTCTTATATCATGACCCGTGTCTGACAACAGACCGATCGTAAGTTGAACACTAGCAGTTTTGGAGAGGCAAAGATTCAGGACTACTAGATAATAAGAAACTCAACCTTCCTGGACCTGGAGATTGTTGAAGACATCAACATTTAGCGTTATTGCCATTGTCGGGAGTAGGGACCAGCTATCAGCTGAGAGGAACCACACGCCATATATAGAAGAGCATATTGCATCAAATCCATTGTGGATACGGATACGAAACCGTTACCGCCGTAACCTATGCAGATCTTGCATGATGCATCATAACGTGTATTCTTGAATCTCTGAAATCGTGACCGTGTCTGACAAGAGACCGATCGATCTCCCGACCCGAGTCGGTCTCCTTCCTGCCTTCTCTGAACCTTAAAATATGGGAGCGATCGGCTGCCCAGCATCAAATCTATCCAACGATTCGAGATCGAGCGTTCCAAGCTATAGCTAGTAGACATCCGACCGAGTTTCTCGACGAGACATCAATCAAGGACCATGTCGGCAACGACAGCTGACGCAACCAAGGTCGACGAAGTCGTGGGTGAGAAGAGCGACGTCGGCCAGGTCGTGGGCGAGAAGAGCAGCAACGTCGACGAGGTCGTGGGCGAGACGGGCAAGATGATCACCCTGGTGAGCTCCGACGGCGAGCGCTTCGAGATCGCACACGAGGCGGCGGCGCTGTCGCAGACCATCCAGCACATGATCGAGGACGACTGCGTCGAGAACGGCGTCCCTCTCCCCAACGTCAATTCCAAGATCCTCGCCTTGGTCATTGAGTACTGCAACAAGCACGTCGCCAGCACCTCCGACGGCGAGAAGGAGGACCTCAAGAGCTTCGACGAGAACTTCATCAAGGTGGACCAGGCCACGCTGTTCGACATCATCCTCGCCGCCAACTATCTTGACATCAAGGGGCTCCTGGACCTCGGCTGCCAGACGGTCGCCGACATGATCAAGGGCAAGACGCCTGAGGAGATTCGCAAGACGTTCAACATCAAAAACGACTTCACGCCTGAGGAGGAGGAGGAGATCCGGAAGGAGAACCAGTGGGCATTTGAATAGATACCGAGGACACAAGCTTAGCTTTATATATACTATACAGTACTCCTAGATGCTCAAATTGTTACTATTTCATCGTTACTCTTGTTTACTCAATTATATATGAGTTAGGCTAGTTTACTTTGTCGTTTGGATGTTGGAATTGTGAACACTATTGTTTTCGGATACATATTTTGTTTATATACTATCTATGAATTATTCGAAGCATATAGAGCTTTTATTTGTTCAGTCACAAAATGTACAATTAGTTCTATGGTCCTAGCTTGAAGCAAAACATACATGAATGATGAAGTGCAGTATTTGTGGAGAGTATGTAGCGCTCTCGTAGGGAAGAGATTAACCGAGCAGCAACATCAGCTAGATATATGCTCAAATTGTTACTATTTCATCATTTTGTTATTGGTCCTTTCTTGTTTAATTAATTATTATGAGTTATGCTACTTTGTCGATTGAACAGTGGAAATTTTATGTTTATTAGATACATAATAGTTCTGTAAGAAACTCTATATGAATTATTCGAAGCAAGATTAGTCTATATTTTTAATTTGCTAAGTAATAATCTCCGATTCTCCAGTTCTAGTTTGAAGCAAATCATGCATGAGTTGCAATACTGGTGGGACAGTATGAAACGATGTGATGGAGATCAACGTAAAGAAACTTGTCTCACAATTTTGCCAAATTTCTTAGGGGGCGACAATAAGATATCTAGCTGACCATCAGAAATTATATGAACCGAAGTAAGAACATGTGACCACCACGAAACAGCAAAAACAATATCGACTCGCGCTTTTCTTGAGATAACAAGGGAAACAAATTATTTGTGTTTTTTAAATTCTTGTAGATGTGTTCAGATGTCTCTCTTGTTTTCTCATTGCGATCACCACTGTGAATCTGTGTGAATCTGTGATTGCTTAATGTCTGACTAAGATAGGACTGAACTATGCTTGCTCCAGCTTCCAGATAGTATCTGTAATTTTGTACAATGTTGGTAGATAGTTGTACCTGTACGGCTGTACCCCTATGGTTCTCTCAAATATTTCTGAACTTATTTTGTGACGACAGATATACACGGAAACATGCTGTTTCCTGGTCTAGTATGTCTGTGTATGGAGATTCACAAGGGAACAAACAGAAAGGTGAAAAGGTTGGGCTGATTATATCTGAAAAATATTCTTAATGACTACACACCACCATATAATTAGATACAAAAGGTAGTCATCAAGAAAATTACAATGTATGTGAGTTAACTATTGATTCAGTCTTTTCCTCTCTCCTCCCAAGAATCCCAGCTATTCTGTGTGTAGATACAGCGGGACTACTTAGAAACTGTAACTGCCAGAAACAACAGGGTATGATGATATGTCTAGGAGGACATACAACATGAAGCCTTGGCTGTAGGGGATGCCTCCTGACCAGGAATGATGACTTTTGTTCCTTTCAATAAACTTGAGTTTCCACCTGAATTAGCCTCGTCGTTCGCAACAAGGTTTTTCTTGCTGACAGTGCGGTATATCTCTGTGAGAGCTGTCGTGAAGGCATTTTCGACATTGGTTGCCTCGAGAGCAGAGGTCTCCATGAAGAACAGACTCTCACGTTCAGCAAACTCCTTGGCATCCTCGGTCGGGACAGCCCGAAGTGTACCTAGATCTGATTTATTCCCAATCAGCATGATAACGATGTTCTTGTCAGCATGGCTTCGCAATTCCTCAAGCCACCTTGCAATATGATCAAAGGACTGACGCTTGGTCATGTCATACACTAGCATAGCTCCTACTGCACCTCTGTAGTATGCACTTGTTACTGCTCGGTACCTGTTACCACATTTAGTGCAGGTTTAGATATTGAAAGTGAACAATTAATTGAACTCAGTGCAGGCTCAGATATTGAAAGTAAACAATTAAATAAACCAGGAAAGTTAGGTGGGCTATTATAACTCTTACAGTTCTTTTACAACAACAACAGCAACAAGAAAACTATCCACTTGCAACTCTAACAAAATATTCATGACCAAACTGCTGATGTTAAGACTTACTCCCTCCATTCATCTTTCATATCATGATTCGTTAAAAACCAATCTTTATGTGATATACAATTATAATCATAAGTAAAAATCTTTAAATACACATCCGGTGACATAACTTTTATGTCACATAAAGTGCATATTAGTTGTAAATTTTTGGTTGAACCCTCGTCTAGACAAATCATGATGCACATAATGTGATAAAACAGAGTATTGGCTAAGCTGCTTTATATGTTGTCTACTTACTTTGTCACTTTATTGCGGAGAAGTTGGTCAAAGTATTTTGGCAGAGATTCTAATCTTGTTCCTAATTGAAAGTGTGCGTGCTAATAGGTAACTGAAACTTCTGAAAGTTGTCATAATCTAAGGCATGCTACTCTGATATAACTACTGGATCTACATTTAGATCGAGCAAATATCAAATCTATATCTATACCTAATAATAAAGTCAGCAAGGTTTCTGCCAAAAATTTCGTCGACCAATTTTTTAGACGATTTTGCCCCTACCAGTTTATGGTATTTACCCACCATTGCCACCAACAAGTCAAGATAACGATTCGTTTTAGTTGGACAGGTCAACAGAGGCCACCGACGCTTCCCGGAAAAATCTCCTCTCCGTGCCCACCAAATTGCCGCCGACGCTCGTCCCTACGGCCAGCCACGAGCCGTGCCGCGCTCGGCACCCGTGTGCCGCCTACCGCCGCCCTGTGCGCCTGTGTCCCTGCTGGCCGCCACCATCTCGTCACCGACCTCACTGCCCCCAGCGAGCCACCGCCCACCCTTGCTGGCTGCTTGTGCTGCCGAAGCGCCGCCGCCGCGCCCTGGCCAGCCGCAATCCGCGCTCGCGCCGCCACGTCGTCGACAATGCTCTGCGCACCTCCTCGGACCCGCGCCCCTGCGCACCGCCTACTCTGCCAGATGCGGATGCACGCCGCCTCCATCCTGCCCGCAGGACCTGATGTCCTGATCTCGATCTGGCCGCCGCGCGCCTTCACACCGCAAATGAGCACCGGCCACCCGCAGTTTGCTGCGTCCCCTCGCCGCTTCATTGAGAGGCGCCGACTCCCGCCGGGAACCCCTTTGCTCCGCAACCAAGTTCGTGGAGGTGCCCAAGAACGGTGTCAGATTCCAGGGTGTCTCCGGCGTCGACCAGGCCAAACTCTAGGTGAAGGAGGTCGTCGATTTCCTCAAAGAATCCCGACAAGCTTTCTCTCTGACGGCCTGCACGATTGGAGTACATGGGGAAACGGGGAATCTGGACGATGAGTTCGCCTAGCGCCTCCGGCCTCTAGCTTGCACAACTGGAATCCGCTGATCTAGACACCGACCAGAATTTGGCCCGCTGGCCTCACCCGCCTAGCACCTCTACGCCATGGGACAATGGATAAGCTGCGCTTGAATTATCTGTGTGCCTCTGTAACTTGGGACTGTCAAATAGTTGTGGTATCAGGCGCAAATTATTCCGTCAGGGATCAGACGGAGGATATGGAGTGGGAGGTGAGGGGAATGAGAAGAGAGTGGGGAGGTGTTGTTGGCGGCAGTAGAGGCACTTCGGGGCTGGTAGGAGCCGAGTCCGCTCGTGGGGAAGATGGCGACCTGGAGGCGCTCCATCGCCGGCAGCGACGACTCAAAGGGCCGGCTGTCGATCTCTACAGCGGCCTGTAGCCTGTAGATCTCTCTCACTTCTTCTGTGTTGTAGAACAGTGCAGACACAAAGAGTGCAGCTGGTCGGACATTCGGAATCATCCGATTTTGTCTTACCCCAAAGCGAAGCAGAACGATCCCGCGTTCTTCTGTATGTATTCAATATGATATGGTGCAGAAAGGCTACTGGCCTGGTCCGTTTCATTCCTGGTCACAAGCTTCTGGTTTGCCAAAGTTTGAACCAAAACTTTGATTTGGTAGAAGATTTGAAGAAGCGGCTGCACATGAAGAAAGTATTTCTAAAATGATATCCTTCAAAGATAGTGCTAAACTGCTATGAGTTGACAAGCAGTATAGTTATCAGATCTTCTTTTTCATTGGAGTGTGCTTAGCTTTTGTGTGTAGTATTGAACTGAAAATAGGACAGTCAAATGAAGGTTGCATTTAATGCCTGAAAACTACCTAATATAACAGTTGGATCAATTGAGTATCAGATGCAAGATTATGGAAAAGTATAGTCATCTGCTAGAGAGAAATAATATTTTGTCAAGGTTGCCGTCGAGGTTGACACAAGTTTGTGATTCTTTTTAAACTTTCAATCAACCCGTAGCAACGCACGGGCACATTTCCTAGTGTGATATTATGAAAATATTTTAGTACGGTAGCTGCCCAAAATGATCAGGGAAAACATATGTTCATCTACTTTAAACATATTTCACGGGTGACGACACCTGGTCAGAACAAGGAGAACACCCAACAGTGATGATCTTCTAGAGCAGACAGTATACCAATTCCATCTTTATTGCACAGAACAAACAATAAACTCATGATTTTACCACGAACAATGGTAAATCCTACACTATTCCACTCACAGGGAAAGTACTATGAGCAAAAACCAGTTTAGAGGGAACTAAATCTTTTTCTAACTTCAACACAAGAAAATCTGCATCCATGAGTAAGAAAACATACAGGAAGATAATTACTACTAGAGCTAGTAATGGCCTACATCTGCTGCAAGATGATTTTGCAATGAAACGATCAAATAGAGTGGAGAGGATGCGGTAATACTCGGTTAGTACTGTACCTTTCTTGTCCCGCGGTGTCCCAGATCTGCGCCTTGACGGTGCGGTTGTCGATCTGGAGTGTCTTGGTCTGGAACTCGACGCCGATGGTGGCCTTGGAGTCGAGGCTGAACTCGTTGCGCGCGAACCGCGCCAGCAGCTGCGACTTGCCGACGGCGGAGTCGCCGATGAGCACCACCTTGAAGACGTAGTCCACCCTCTGCCCCACCTCCCCGTAGCTGCCACCCCGCGACATCTCTATTGGACGCCCTCGGATCAACCAAGAACGGCGAGCAGCTCCAGCAGAGGAAAAGGGCGTCGCGCTCGCGCCGCCGCCTTTCTTGTTCTTGGTTTCTGAACGTCCCGCCGCTGAACGAAGAACGAAGAAGCGGAAGTATCTAGTACGATTTTAGGAGGCGGAGCAGGTAGTGGGTGAGATCGATTATGATGATGAAGAGGAATAAAATTTCTTGGGTGTTAAAATAAGAGCTGGTAGTGTTGAAATGATCAACAAGAAAGTGGAGCTGCACATGAGGAAGGTGGAAAGGAAGTGCCAAGACGTGCTCCGCCGTCAACGGCCCACACAAGATTAAGAAAAAATCTACGGCTGGCTTCGTTTCTCCACTGTACCGCTGCCTGTTCTCGCAAGAAATTGACTATGGCACGAGCGCCGTATTTCAAATATATGTAACTTCAAAAAACATTCAAAACGAGGCTACAGCTTTTAACTGGAGTAATTTATTTCTTTACGTCCCAGGTTCTCGTCCCTGGCTAAAGTCAGCAAAGCCCACGTGTCATTGGGGTAAACCAGCTTCAGGCAATCAGGCGTTGCAGCTGTAAAGGGAGGTAAACCTGAAGACGGCGTCACTCACAACTCTCCGGTCGGCGTCCAGGTTTTGTTATTTCTCACTCGAGTGAGAATTATGTTAGGCCTCACTCAATTCTAATGCCATTAGATTTACATCGTGATTCGTGCGGAATTTCAGTTGCATATGGTTGCATATGAGTTGCAACTGTGATTTTTTTGCAACTAAACTTTTTCTAGTTGCACATGAATTACACATGAGTTGCATATGCAACTGGATGACGTCATCTGAGTCAGAATTAAGTTAATTCTGAACGGACAGATGTCGCCTAGAGGGGGGGGTGAATAGGCGATTTAAAACTTTTTCCGGGGAGCCGGAATTTCCGAGCCAAGATGGACCGGAAATTCCGGTATGCTTGATAAAGGCGGAATAAAACTAGTGTTTTACTTTAGCAAGCATACAACCTAAATATATTAGGTTCACCTATGTTCACCAACAACTTATGCTAAGCAATACAAGTAACAAGGTGATAGCAAGATATATATATATATATATGACTTCAAGCACGAAGGTTATCACAATGTAAAGTGCATAAGTAAAGAGCTCGGGTATAGAAATAACCGAGGCACGCGGAGACGAGGATGTATTCCCGAGTTCCACCCAAAGGGTGTACGTCTCGTTTGGAGAGGTGTGCGCAACCACAACAGGTTAGCCGCAACGCCACCAAGGCTCACCTTATTCTACTGATGAACTCAACCATAAAAGGTTGCGAGTTCACCTTCCACTATTGATCCCCTTTGGGGCGGAGATCGAATCCCGTACAACAATCTTGAGGCACACACCCACAACTTAATTGGGGGCTCCCAAGTCTTGAGGCACACACCCACAACTTAATTGGGGGCTCCCAAGTGACCACAAAAGGTCTTGACCACAAAAGGTCTTGGCCACAAAAGGCCGGCCACAAAAGGCGTCTAGGGTCCAATTACCCAAGAGTAACAAGCTCACGAATTTCACCACCACGAATCCTCGTGGAGGGCTCAAACCGATGCAAATGCAATGGCAAGAGGACACGAAGTGCTCAAGTCCTTCACTCTCAAATTCCAACAAAGCAACAAATGCTTATGGGGGAATAAGAGAGGAAGAACAAAGAAAACCACAAAGGAGTCAAATCCTTCACTCCCAAATCCCACCAAAAGCAACTAATACTTATGGGGGAGAAGAGAGGAAGAACAAAGAGAAGAACCACAAAGGAACTCCAAGATCTAGATCCACTAGGTTTCCCTCACTTAGAGGAGAGATGGATTGGTAGGATTGTAGATCTAGATCTCCTCTCAACTTTCCCTAAAGAATATGCAAGAATCTATGGAGGGATTGAGAGGGAAGTGAGCTTTCCAAGGTCAACAATGGAGTATTTATACCCCTCCAGGAAAAAGAAGGGGAGGGGTATAACCTCCAGGAAAAATAGCCGTTGCGTCCAGAATTTAGACCGGAAATTCCGCCCAAAAGTGAAATTTCCGATCTGAATTTCCGGTTCCAACCAGTGCCACTTTTTCGAGAAAAACTGCGCGAACCGGAAATTCCGGTCAGTCCGGAATCGGAAATTCCGAGTGCCTGAAAACTGACAGAAACAGCACAACGAAAACTGCAATAACTTTTTCATCCGGACTCCGTTTTCGATGATTTCCGGCTCGTTGTAATCGCTACAACGAGCTCTATAAGATCATACAGAGAAACATCATACTCCATCATGTGAGGATAAAACCAAATGGGGAAAGGTTGAACTTTTCTATAACATGTAAACCGGTAAAACCTCCAACATAAAAAACGCAACAAGTTTTCCAAAGTAAAACCGTTTTCGATAAACTAGAGCTTGACATAGAGATGAACCAAACTCTAATTCCTCACATGGATAAAAGCCAAATAAGAACCAATAAATATGATATGCCAAGTATGCAAAGGTTTGAGCTCTCCACAATGATGCGATCAAGTTACTCACTTGAGAGCCCCTCTTGATCGTACGCCTATCTATCCTATAGCCCTATCAAGATCATACCTTTGCCTTGAGCATTCCACTTGAGTTAGATGATGGCTATCTTGATCTCTTCAAGTGGATCATCTTTCTTGATTGCGCAAAGCACGCACATGCTTGATGAAGACATCTCCAAATACTCCCATACCCATAATGGGAGAGTCTCGCTAAGTTTCGTCTTCATGTATCCATAGCAAGCTCCAAGCATAGGATCTCTTCGAGAAAACTTCTCTTGGTCTTGCGCATCTTATCCTTGATGACGATCACCACATGACGTCATCCTCCACGAGCTATATGAAATCTTCATTTGATGCAAGCCCATGGGAAGATACCTAACCCCACATAAAGATACCACACACATATCATGGGTTAGTTCACAAAACTATATGGACAAGTGATTACCATCCCAAGAGATACATGATCCCACTTGGGACATCTTGTAGCTTTGTGTGTTGATCAACAACTTGATCAACCTTTTATCTCCCAATCTTTCTTTGCTAATATGATGTCTTGACTCCTTCAAGACATACTTGCAATATGCTCAACCCAACACATGACCATCCATCATATATATTCTTGAATGGGACATTGGTCATCAAATAAGCTTCTAGAGTCCAACATATGAACTCCACCATTCCCATGGACACGATCTATAAAGATATCTTAATGCAAACATTAGTCCATAGAGGTTGTCATCAATTACCAAAACCACACATTAGGGAAAATGCTCTTTCAATCTCCCCCATTTTGGTAATTGATGACAATCCCTTTTACGAGGGTTTATATAAGGAATTGAACAACCATGCAATGCACTAAGCTTAAGCAAGGATGTAAGAGAACAAACATGTATTCCCTTAAACCCTCTAAATCTCTCCCCCATTGGCATCCATTGCCGAAATGGGCGAAAAAATTAGAAGGCCAATATAGTAAGAGCTCCCCCCTAATTTATGCATTTCTCATGATATGAGTGAAATCAAATGCACATATCCCATGACGAATAGATGGAGGGGATCAAACTATATTGAGGATCCAAAGATTGCACAAGAAATATACCAATTGAAATCCACTAGAAGGATACCAATTGCAAAAGAAGGATGCATTCACAAAGAAGTAAGCAATCATAGGATCCAAGAAAAACAATTGAGCACAAGAAAATATTATGATAAGATCAACAAAGTGTTCTAAAAATCACGAGGGAACTCCCCAAGGTACATGCACAATGAAAGATTTGTATTTCAATATAGTGTGCATAACATGGAATCCTCACTCCCTCCTAGATAATTTTGAACACAAAAAAATGTTGAGCAACAAGAAATAGAAGTGACAAATGAAGACTTGCTCAAACAAGAAAGGATGGGTGTGACAAGGAAATACATTTTAGGAGACTAAAATAAGGATGAGCCAAGGCATCACTATAGTCTTTCAAAATATGAGGCACATAGTGCATATCATGTATTTCGCATACAAGCACACCAAAGAGGATACATCAAATAGGATCACAAGCTTATTAAAAGGCAATGTGATACCAATAGAAAAACAAAGCTTGTGCCTTTTAGAGATCACCAAAGAATCAAGAAAGTAATAAAAGGTGATCACTAAAGATTTTGAATACCAATTAAAGATGTAACTACACTCAAGTGTATAAGTTTCTAAGTAGACACTAGGTCCACAAAGAAACATGCACACACAATGTAGGTACACGGTAAAGCACATGGTATCCAAGCGGAAGTCATAAATACACCGATAAGATTTTTGCATAAAAGCAAAGCACATAGCTCAAATTAATCTTAGAGGGCATAGATGAACTTCCAACACCAAATTCTCAAAGCATCACAAATACCCACATAGGATAAGTGATAGTTGAGATGCTTCGAGAAAGATAACAAATATCACATAAGGCAAATGATTTTGAGAATTCATCTATATTGCACATGAGAGACTTTGAAGAAGATTTGCTAGATTAACATATTGGGGATCGGTGAATCATGAAAATGATTATATATATTCCACTTGATGTGTAATCATCCCGGCTTACTCACATTTGCAATGAAGATGTTTTGAAAGGAACTTTGCAAAAACCATATTAAATGCAACTTAGAGATACTCATGCCAAAGAACAACCTACACAAGGTTTGAGAGCTAGAACTATATGCATGAGTTAGATACTTGTTACCGAGATAGCATTGACGGTGTAGAAGATGAGAGTTCACAATCATCCAAGCTTGGCTCCAAAAAGCACATGGTGAAGACATCTTCTTTAATATGTGACAAGCTTCCAATGCATCTCCCATGTACCTAAAACAAATCAAGTACACCATGGTACCCAAACTAATTGGGTCCAAAGTAGTTAGACCAACTACAATACATAGGACAAACTCCACATAAATATGTGCATATTGATATGAAATAGAATTTCATGCACATCTTAACCATTTAGGATTTGATGGAGTTTATCCTATATATTGGATCAACGAAAGTAAGCATGCCATAAGATATACATATAGTACATATGCATGAACAAAACTTTCAAGAACCAAATGAGATACAATTTGGACAAAACACCAATTAAATCAAGAAGCTACACAAAAGTGTGGCAAGAGAAAGATTTGTCCACATTATATCAAAGACTCAAATCAACACATGATTGGAGAAACCAATTTGAAAAGATAACAAATGAAAACAAGGTCAATGCTAAACCAATGAGCATAAGAAATAAATCAAACAAACATGCTCGAAGGTTTATCTCATCCAAGAACGTAGACTAAGAACCATGGGATGAGATAGCCAACTCCACAAAGAAGAGTAAGGTTCCAATAAATAAACCAATCCCTCTACACTTTTCATGATGGCACAAAGTACCAAGACGAAAAACGTCTGTCTTTCAAAGAGACATGTCATCGGGATCAAATACCAATTGAAGACAACTTGTAACATCCCAAAATGATAATCAGTATTATTATATCAAAAATGTGGGCCAACAAAAACTTTTTTATGAATTAACATGTGTTGATTTCATATTGCTGCTTGTGATAATTATTTCTTGTAAATGTGTTGGTTGTTAGCTCTAATTAAAAACTTGAAGAAAAGAAAATAAACAAAACAAAAGATAAAACAATAAAAACAATGTGACAAGTGTCACACCATTTCTCCAAATGAGAAATTAATTTTCTTTCAAACCAAATTCAGCGGGGTGGTGATATGATCACTCCCATTTCATTTCCATAACTTTTCCCTCTCCAAGTATTAATTTCAAAAACCTAAATTTAAATTCTATTTCTTTCTTTATCTTATTCAAATCACAAAATGTGCTATGTTGCACTTGTCCAATAAATAATCAAATAGCACAACAAATCTTGATAAACATGTGTGAAGCAAATTATGAAAATAAATCTCAGAAATTGGAAATTATTTTTGGTTCACACATTTCGTCGAACACCTGGTGACAGGGGTGTGTTCATCCCCAAATCCAAGACTAACTCGATTGAATTCGGTCGGAGTTCGTCGATTCACTGCCTCCATTCGATCGCCCTCACTCCACTCACCTCACTGCGCTCACGGGAACCGAGGAATTTGGGCCGGGGACGAGGAGGAACGCCAGGGGACAGCCGCCCGCGCGCACGTCGCCATGGTCGGCACTGTGGCCACGATGGTGTCGACGCCGTGCTGGCCGCGCCATGCCCCCCCTCTCTTCCTCACCTGTCTGCTCCCTCTCAACGCAGCAGAACGCCCAGCAGGAGCCCGCACCCGCAGCCCTCGCGCCACGCCGTGCACGTCGGGCGCCGCCCGAACGTTCCCACGGCCGTCCCCCACGCCGAGCAAGCGTAGCTCGCCTCCACGCGCCAACCTTGCTCCCCTGCACTCCAACATCGTAGCCGCACCGCACCGCCCCCTATGGCGAGCCCTAGCCCCCTCTGGATCGCTCCAGCACCCCGTCCACCATGGACTGAGCTTCGGCCTTATAAGGCCACCCGAGCCCCCTCATTTTCTCCACACTCCACCACTGCCTCTCCCTTGCTCCACCCCCACTCGTGCACCGACAGGAGGGCGGAGCCGTAGCTGCAAAGCCACTGCCGCCTGTGGCCGTCTTCGAGCTCGCCGTGCCCGAGGTAGACGACGATCACGGCCGCGCCGTGCTGCCCTCTCTTTCTCTTCTCTCTGACCGGCACTCTCTTCTCCATCACCACCGCACTCACACGCTCCCTTTTCCCCTCTGATTCGTGCCCAGGAGCGACGCAGAGACCTCGCCGGAGTCAGTACACGGCCGCGGAGGAGGAGCTGCTCGTCGCCATCGATTGGAGCCGTCCCAGGAAGCGCGACTCGTCCAACAAGCTTCCCTAGGCCGCCGCGTTCGATCTGCCTCACCTGCACGTCCTCCCGAGCCCCCTAGGTGAGCGAACCTCCGACCTCGCCGTCGCCGGAGCCACGGCGCCGCCCATTTTAGGTCGTCGCCGGTGTGCTCGATCCTCAGCCGTTGGATCTTTGATCCACGGCAGCGTACCCCTTCGCTGAGAGCAGTCGCTGACCAGTGGGCCCCGCTGTCAGCGTTTTAAACTTTTCCAGCGCGCGAGACGTTTTCGGTTGAGTCACTGACGAGTGGACCCCACCCGTCAGGATTCTCAACATTATCCAGAACAGCATTTTTTTTCTAATTTAGTTTCTCTGGAATTTCAGTACTGGACTCAACTTAGAAAATCCATATCTCGAGATTTATAACTCCAAATAAATCAAATCCAAATGTTCTGGAAAGCTTATGAAATTGTTTAACCAACCCAAGTGGTTTCATCTCATTTGGATAAATAATAAAAATGTATAATTAAAAATACCACATAAGGTTTAAAATCTAAACTTGTTTGTTTCTGATACTCTGTTAGGCCAAATGAGTTAAGACCAATTTTATTGGGTCACCTTTAATCATGGCTAGTTACCCATAAGAGGATTTAATTTTAGGATCAACAGAACTTGATTGATAGCTAAAACTTGATTATTAAGCTTCTGGATTAAAACCATTATGTAGGGAGTTTGGTAACTCCAATTAATCCAAATCAAATTGTGTTGTCTTCTACACATCAGTAGCTTTCTGTAGAAATTTAGTTTGTATTTTTGTGACCAACAGAACTTGAGATATGTAATTAAACATGTTCAACTAGTTTCTGCCATAATTAAGACATAATTAAATAATGGTTAATTCAATTAAATTGAAACCAAATTGTGTTGCTCGATGTATGCAGTGGCTATTTAGAGCATTCAAGATTATATTGTTGTGATGTTGATTGAGTAGGTTAGTGATTGTTTGTATTTGTTTGATTGTGAATTAGACGAGAACGTTGTCGGATTTATCGAGGAAGAAGAATTCGTGGAACCTGAAGATCAAGACCAAGATCACTTTGCCGAGCAAGGCAAGCTACTCTCTGAGTTTGCACCCTAATACATGCATCTATTTTTATAACATGATTTACTCCTAAGGCAAAGATTTTTCTAAAGCCTTTTCAAAAAGTATATGGAAATTATTTTGCCACCCTATGTAGAAAAATAAGATAATTTATATCAAATTATAGGATGGGAAAAACAAAGATTGTTTATTCAAAACCCCTTTTGGAAAACCCCTGTGTGGCTATGAAGCGCCGAGATGTTGGTGTTGAAGTGAAGGAAAGGAGAATGGTGGTTTTGATAAAACGCACATTGTGTCTTTGTACTTACGTCAATCAGCCAATACCATGTGCGACCACATTTACCCACATATGGGAAAGGGCTTGGTCATATAATTTGCTCATATTAGTATGGGATACCTCATCTACGGAGCTGACTCCGTTATGCATGAGGGGATGGTTTGATGACCTACCCCCTGACCTGGGTCCTCTCTCAAACTCTATGGAAAGATAAGGAGGAGGATAGAAGGATGTCCCCTATACACCGCCAGACAAAACTATGAGTCCTCACACTTAGATCCCGACGGGCTGGGTTAAGTGTTGATGGAAAGTGTCATATGGGCAGGGTCCTATACTAGCATGAGCAAAGGACAGGCTAGGATCGGTGTCTCAACTTCGCATACACCTTGTATGGCGGGACGTGGCTGACACGATGAGTTACCGGATGGATGTGGGAAAAGCGTGCTACCTCTGCAGAGTGTAAAACTATTCGAATAGCCGAGTCCTCGGATATGGACAGTTGAGAGACCCTACTTTGACCATGTGCAAGTTTTGAAAAGATTTGAGTTTTACAAAGAAAAGGAAGTGGAGAATGTTCCATACACCTATACCACGGATCGGTATGAGGTTGTTGGAGACCATGAACCATGACGGGTTATGGTCAGAAAAAGGAGGAGTTTTGGAGAAACTAATAAAATGGGACATTATGTTAAGGATAGTTATAAAATTCCTCTTACCTTTTTCAACAAAGATATAGAGATGTTTTAAATAAATAAAAGTATGAAATTAAAATGAGACTAGTGCATACTCATGTTGGGGTAGTTTGCGAGTACAATCAAATGTACTCATAATGGTTTCGTCCCTGGCTATTGTCGTAGCCAGACATCGAGGAGCACTACGCCAAGGAGGAGTATGGCGACTTCTATGCAAACTAGGGATCTTCATAAGTCGACTGCCTGTCGGGTCGTTGTTAGGATATGATGTCTACTACGCCGTAGTTTCCGCTGATTATTTTGGTTTGGCCCATGAAGGCACCTATGTAAGACTTGGTCTAAATGACCGTTTATGTAAGACTTTAATGCGGTATTGTAATGGATGTAAACTTCGGTATTCAGTTCAGATTATGTGCAACGACAGACTGATCACGGGATCGTTGTGTTAAGCATAATCGGGTATTTCGGACGGCTAGTCCGGGGTTCCCACAGAGCTGGTATCAGAGCCATCTCGACTTTAGGAGACCTTAGATTAGCATGGTCGCTAGGTAGGTGTTACAAAAGTTAAATTCTAAAAAAATAAAGGAATGAAATATTTTCGAAAAATGCTTATCTCTAATCCTCTCACTTATGCAAAATTCTACTCTCACTAAATATTACGTTTTCCCTTGTATCCTTAAAATTTTGCACACCCGTCATTCTATTAAACTTAAAATTTTGCTCACTTGTTGCCTCACTACATTTAAAATTTTGATACACTTGTCATCTCACTAACTTAAAAATTTGACTAAAAATTGTAGATGGCGATTCATTTCACCGAGTTCGTTCAGCTTGAGAAGGACGGCAAGTTGATGTTCGAGAAGGACCTGTTCGAGTTGAGCAAGCTGTTAGGTCGCCCCACTCCAGAGTTTAAGAGAGCCCAGGTGGACACTCTCGGCAACGGGAACCTGTCTTGGTTGGTCGAGGCGTCTGTTCGCGGGAACATCAAGTCCCCCGGATCCAGGACAATCATCTTTACCACCATGGACGTCCACTGGGAAGACGGACTGTGTCGTGCCATGCAGCGGATGCTAGCCCGACTTTGTGAGGAGCACAAGGCGGAGTTGGTGAACTCCCGTTTCCAGTTCTACGGGAGGCGCACCGATGATGGACACCCTGTTCGGTCCCCTCTACACCCGACGTTCGGAGAGTATATCCTGGACATTGAGATTATGCTCTTCCGCACCCAGGAGGATCTGATGTGCGCTAGACTTCGGTCTCGTTTTGAGCGCATCTCGCTCAAGGAGAGTCGCGAGCATGAGGCGCAGCTGAAGGAGGAGAAGGTCGCTCTTCTCAAGAAGAGGACCCAGCTGAGGAGGACCATAGCGAAGCTCCGCAAGAAGGTGGCAGAGCAGGACGAGATGATCGAGGATCTGGAGCACCATACCAACGAGATGGAGGAGGAGGGAGAGGATCTCCGTAAGGAGAATAACGCTTTCCTCAGTGACGATGACGACTACCTGGAGGAGATGGACTATGAGCAGGAGGACGACGAGGAGGAGCTAGAGGACGAGGAGGAGGAGCCACTCGAGACAGTTCTAGAGGACGAGGAGGAGGACCCGGAGGAGCCACCCTACCAGTCCGACGCTGACGCAGCAGAGCCTGAGGTTCCACCTCAGTAGGCGAGTGACTTGAGTACTACCGCAGGATTAGGTTGACCCCCTATCGCTAGTCGAGTCGAAGTAGAGGTTCTTTTGGAAACCCTGTATTGTGTACATTAGCTGAAGGGCAACGTTGTAAGCTTGATGTGGTGAACTCTTTGATGTGATGGTTGTGCTATATAAGTGTGTTAGTCTTGTTAATCTGTGTAAAATATTTTCCATATAATCCATAATTAATCAACCACTATGCGAAACCGACCTTTTCCCTTGGTCGAAACCTTTTGCCTTGCCCCTTATACCCGGTGTGCTTCAGGATGGTGGACACTCGTCGCTCCAACACAGATGGAGGACCACCACCACCACCACCGAACCCAACCACTGCCCAACTTTTTGCGCTTATCATGGAGGAATGCCAAGCTGCCCGGGAGGAGCGTCAAGCTCATCTCGCTGCCCTGCAGCAGATCGCTGCCGCCCATCTCAACCAAAACAACAACCACAACAACAACAATGGCAATGGCAATGGCGAAGGAAATCAGCGGTCCACTTTGAGCGATTTTCAGAAGACCAACCCACCTACCTATTCCAAGGGACTTCACCCATTAGAGGCCGATGATTGGCTTCGCACCATTGACAACAACCTGGAAGTTGCTGCCGTGGGAGAATCTGAGAAAGTGCTGTATGCAACCCACTATCTTGCAGGACCTGCACGAGCTTGGTGGGAAGCTACCAAGGCTCTCCAGCAAGCTGGTCATGTTATCAACTGGGCCGAGTTCCAGGAGAGGTTCCGCAAGAAGCACATTCCCGGCGGACTCATTGAGAGGAAGAAGAATGAATTCCGCAAGTTGCGGCAGGGAAATAGAGATGTGGTCGGTTATCTTGATGAGTTCACTGACTTATCTCGGTATGCTCCTGATGACACCGACACCGAGAAGAAGAAGATGGAGCGTTTCATGAATGGACTTCATGATGAATTGCAGTGTGCTTTGGTTATCCATGACTTTCTTGATTTGGAGTCACTTGTGGACAAAGCCATCCAGCTGGAGACCAAGCGCAAGTCTATGTTTGAAGGTCGTAAGAGGAGAATGAGTGCCCAGGAAGGTTCGAGCAACCAGAAGCCTCGCATCTTTCCACAAAACCCCAAGCCGGCCTATCGACCACCACAAACTCCATGCCCCAATTTCCCTAATCGCCCAAACAACTTCAACCGTCCCAATAACAATACCCGTCCCGGAGGGAACTCTAACAACTTCAACCGCAATGCCAATGTTGTCTGCTTTGAGTGCGGCACTAAGGGTCACTACTCCAGAGAATGCCCCAATCCTAAGAAGAATGTTCCACGCCCTGATGCACAGGCACCGAACAATGGCCAAGGCCGTAATGGAAATGGCAAGAACGCCGCACCCCGCGGAAATGTTGTTGTTGCCAAGGGCCGTCTGCACCACATCAATGCTGAAGAGGCCATGGATGCGCCAGATGTTGTGCTGGGTACGTTCCTTGTCAACTCAGTACCTGCAACTGTTCTGTTTGATTCTGGTGCTACCCATTCCTTTGTTACCCAAGAATTTGTTGCTAAGGGAGGTTTAGTCGGAAACCTCTTACCCAAACCCATGGCCATCCAAATCCCAGAATCCACCATAGAGACCAAGTTGTTTTACCCTGACGTTTCCCTTGAGATCAAAGGAGAAAAGTTTTTAGTCGACTTAATCATTCTAGGAACCCAAGGTATAGATGTTATACTTGGTATGAATTGGCTAGCCAAGTACCGTGGTCGAATTGACTGCGCCAGAAGAGCTGTATCCATCACCACCGACAAGGAAGTAGAAGTGGAGTATGTGTCTGAAACCAGTCGACCCCAACCAGGATGCCATGAGAGCATAGCTCGACCCACCCTAGATGAGATCCGTGTTGTTCACCTGTTCCGAGATGTTTTCCCTGAAGAATTGCCTGGTATGCCACCAGACCGGGATATTGAGTTCATAATTGAACTTATCCCAGGAACAGCCCCTATATCCCAAAGGCCTTATCGGATGAATCCGGAAGAACTGATTGAATTGAAGAAGCAGTTAGCTGATATGCTCAGCAAAGGACTTATTCGCCCAAGCGCTTCACCTTGGGGATCACCCATTATTTTTGTGGACAAGAGAGACGGTACCACACGCATGTGTGTGGATTATCGCAAGTTAAACGACGTGACCATTAAAAACAAGTATCCTCTTCCAAAGATCGATGATCTGTTTGATCAGATGAACGGAGCCCGAGTCTTTTCCAAGATCGATCTTCGGACAGGATATCATCAGTTGAAAATTCGAGAGACAGACATTCCCAAGACCGCCTTCACCACCCGCTACGGTTTGTTTGAATACACCGTTATGTCCTTTGGTCTGACCAATGCCCCAGCCTATTTCATGAATCTCATGAACAAGATTTTCATGGAGTACCTCGACAAGTTCGTGGTAGTTTTCCTCGACGACATCCTTATTTACTCCAAGACCGAAGAAGAGCATGCTGAACACCTGCGTCTAGTTTTAGAAACCCTCCGAGAGCACCAGTTGTATGCCAAGCTTAGCAAGTGTGAGTTTTGGCTCAGTGAAGTGGCATTTCTCGGACATGTTGTGTCTGCGGGAGGGATTTCTGTTGACCCAGAGAAGATCCAAGCCATTGTGGACTGGCAAGCCCCAACTAGTGTGACTGAAATCCGAAGCTTTCTCGGACTGGCGGGTTACTACCGCAAGTTCGTTGAAGGATTCTCCAGTATAGCCAAACCCCTGACCCAACTGATGAAAAAGGACAAGAGGTTTGAATGGACTCAGAAGTGTGAAGAGAGTTTCCAAGAATTGAAGAAGAGACTGACCTCAACCCCCGTCCTGACTATGCCAGATGTCACCAAGAGTTTCGACGTGTATTGCGATGCATCACGCCTCGGACTTGGTTGCGTTCTGATGCAAGAAGGCAAAGTGGTGTCGTATCTGTCCCGGCAGTTGCGACCGCATGAAGAGAACTACCCAACCCATGACCTGGAGTTAGCCGCTGTTGTTCTTGCTCTGAAGACGTGGCATCCCTATCTTGCGGGACATCGTTGCGAGATCTATACGGATCATAAGAGCTTGAAGTATATCTTCACCCAGAAGGAGTTAAATCTGCGACAGAGGAGGTGGATGGAATTAATCAAAGATTACGATATTGGGATCCATTATCACCCCGGAAAGGCTAATGTAGTTGCCGATGCCCTTAGTCGCAAACCTTGCACCCTGAATGCCTTGATCCAAGACGAACAGTCAGCATTGTTCAAAGAGTTCAAAGATTTTGGACTAGAGCTTGTTAGCCGCGGTTATCTCGCCAATTTAGAGTTAGCCCCAACCCTGATAGATCAAATCAAGGAAGCCCAAAAAGGTCATGAAAGCATAGAAGGAATTAAAAAGAAGATTTCTCTCGGCAAAGCGCCCGGTTTTACCGAAGATGCTGAAGGAGTGTTGAGATTCAATGGTCGTATCTGTGTGCCCAATATCACGGAACTTAAGGAGTTAATCCTGAAGGAAGCCCACGAGACCCCTTATTCAATCCACCCCGGCGGAACCAAAATGTATCAAGACCTTCGTGAAAGATTTTGGTGGCACGGAATGAAGCGAGAGATTGGTGTTTTTGTAGCCAAGTGTGATATCTGTCAGCGAGTCAAGGCTGAACATCAGCGACCCGCTGGATTGCTTCAACCTCTGAAAATTCCCGAGTGGAAGTGGGATGAAATTGGAATGGATTTTATTACCGGACTTCCAAGATCCAACCGAGGCCATGACTCAATCCGGGTCATCGTTGATCGACTAACCAAGGTTGCCCATTTCATTCCCGTCAATACCACTTATCGGGGAAATCAGTTAGCAGACCTGTATATTTTCAGAATAGTAAGCCTGCATGGTGTGCCTAAGAAGATTGTATCTGACAGAGGCACACAGTTCACCTCGAGGTTCTGGAAAGCCCTTCACGAAGCCCTCGGAACCAAGTTAGCGTTTAGCACAGCTTATCATCCCCAAACCGGAGGCCAAACTGAGCGAGTGAACCAGATATTAGAGGACATGCTTCGCGCGTGTGTTCTATCCTATGGTTCCAAGTGGGAAGATTGTCTTCCATTTGCAGAGTTCTCCTACAACAATAGTTACCAGTCTAGTCTGCAAATGGCCCCTTTCGAAGCCCTTTACGGCAGGAAGTGTCGTACGCCCCTGAATTGGTCCGACACCGGAGAAGGCAAATTGTTTGGACCAGATACTCTCCGTGAGGCTGAAGAACAAGTTCAACTTATTTGTGACCGTCTTAAAACTGCCCAATCCCGTCAGAAGAGTTACGCTGATCCCAAGCGTCGTGATGTCACTTTTAGTGTCGGAGATTATGTCTATCTCCGAGTGACACCCCTTAAAGGAATGCAGCGTTTCCATGTCAAAGGAAAATTAGCACCAAGGTATATTGGACCCTTTAAGATCATTGCTCGTCGAGGAGAAGTGTCTTATCAACTCGAGTTGCCCCAAGAGTTAGCGGATTATCACGATGTCTTCCACATTTCCTTGCTCCGGAAATGTCTTGAAGTTCCTGACCAGCCTGATGTTTTCAAAAACATCGACCACCTCTCCATCGACCTGAATCAAGATCTGACTTATCGTGAGAGACCCATCAAGATTCTCGACGAAGATGTTCGTCTTACCCGAAGACGCGCGATCAAGTTCTACAAGGTCCAGTGGACTAACCACTCAGAAGATGAAGCAACTTGGGAACGCGAGGACTATCTTAGGAGCGAATTCCCAAACCTCTTTAGTGCCTAAGCCTAGCAAATCTCGGGACGAGATTTATTTTAAGGGGGGAAGGATCTGTAACATCCCAAAATGATAATCAGTATTATTATATCAAAAATGTGGGCCAACAAAAACTTTTTTATGAATTAACATGTGTTGATTTCATATTGCTGCTTGTGATAATTATTTCTTGTGAATGTGTTGGTTGTTAGCTCTAATTAAAAACTTGAAGAAAAGAAAATAAACAAAACAAAAGATAAAACAATAAAAACAATGTGACAAGTGTCACACCATTTCTCCAAATGAGAAATTAATTTTCTTTCAAACCAAATTCAGTGGGGTGGTGATATGATCACTCCCATTTCATTTCCATAACTTTTCCCTCTCCAAGTATTAATTTCAAAAACCTAAATTTAAATTCTATTTCTTTCTTTATCTTATTCAAATCACAAAATGTGCTATGTTGCACTTGTCCAATAAATAATCAAATAGCACAACAAATCTTGATAAACATGTGTGAAGCAAATTATGAAAATAAATCTCAGAAATTGGAAATTATTTTTGGTTCACACATTTCGTCGAACACCTGGTGACAGGGGTGCGTTCATCCCCAAATCCGAGACTAACTCGATCGAATTCGGTCGGAGTTCGTCGATTCACTGCCTCCATTCGATCGCCCTCACTCCACTCACCTCACTGCGCTCACGGGAACCGAGGAATTTGGGCCGGGGACGAGGAGGAACGCCAGGGGACAGCCGCCCGCGCGCACGTCGCCATGGTCGGCACTGTGGCCACGATGGTGTCGACGCCGTGCTGGCCGCGCCATGCCCCCCCTCTCTTCCTCACCTCTCTGCTCCCTCTCAACGCAGCAGAACGCCCAGCAGGAGCCCGCACCCGCAGCCCTCGCGCCACGCCGTGCACGTCGGGCGCCGCCCGAACGTTCCCACGGCCGTCCCCCACGCCGAGCAAGCGTAGCTCGCCTCCACGCGCCAACCTTGCTCCCCTGCACTCCAACATCGTAGCCGCACCGCACCGCCCCCTATGGCGAGCCCTAGCCCCCTCTGGATCGCTCCAGCACCCCGTCCACCATGGACCGAGCTTCGGCCTTATAAGGCCACCCGAGCCCCCTCATTTTCTCCACACTCCACCACTGCCTCTTCCTTGCTCCACCCCCACTCGTGCACCGCCAGGAGGGCGGAGCCGTAGCTGCAAAGCCACTGCCGCCCGTGGCCGTCTTCGAGCTCGCCGTGCCCGAGGTAGACGACGATCACGGCCGCGCCGTGCTGCCCTCTCTTTCTCTTCTCTCTGACCGGCACTCTCTTCTCCATCACCACCGCACTCACACGCTCCCTTTTCCCCTCTGATTCGTGCCCCGGAGCAACGCAGAGACCTCGCCGGAGTCAGTACACGGCCGCGGAGGAGGAGCTGCTCGTCGCCGTCGATTGGAGCCGTCCCAGGAAGCGCGACTCGTCCAGCAAGCTTCCCCAGGCCGCCGCGTTCGATCTGCCTCACCTGCACGTCCTCCCGAGCCCCCTAGGTGAGCGAACCTTCGACCTCGCCGTCGCCGGAGCCACGGCGCCGCCCATTTTAGGTCGTCGCCGGTGTGCTCGATCCTCAGCCGTTGGATCTTTGATCCACGGCACCGTACCCCTTAGCTGAGAGCAGTCGCTGACCAGTGGGCCCCGCTGTCAGCGTTTTAAACTTTTCCAGCGCGCGAGACGTTTTCGGTTGAGTCACTGACGAGTGGACCCCACCCGTCAGGATTCTCAACATTATCCAGAACAGCATTTTTTTTCTAATTTAGTTTCTCTGGAATTTCAGTACTGGACTCAACTTAGAAAATCCATATCTCGAGATTTATAACTCCAAATAAATCAAATCCAAATGTTCTGGAAAGCTTATGAAATTGTTTAACCAACCCAAGTGGTTTAATCTCATTTGGATAAATAATAAAAATGTATAATTAAAAATACCACATAAGGTTTAAAATCTAAACTTGTTTGTTTCTGATACTCTGTTAGGCCAAATGAGTTAAGACCAATTTTATTGGGTCACCTTTAATCATGGCTAGTTACCCATAAGAGGATTTAATTTTAGGATCAACAGAACTTGATTGATAGCTAAAACTTGATTATTAAGCTTCTGGATTAAAACCATTATGTAGGGAGTTTGGTAACTCCAATTAATCCAAATCAAATTGTGTTGTCTTCTACACATCAGTAGCTTTCTGTAGAAATTTAGTTTGTATTTTTGTGACCAACAGAACTTGAGATATGTAATTAAACATGTTCAACTAGTTTCTGCCATAATTAAGACATAATTAAATAATGGTTAATTCAATTAAATTGAAACCAAATTGTGTTGCTCGATGTATGCAGTGGCTATTTAGAGCATTCAAGATTGTATTGTTGTGATGTTGATTGAGTAGGTTAGTGATTGTTTGTATTTGTTTGATTGTGAATTAGACGAGAACGTTGTCGGATTTATCGAGTAAGAAGAATTCGTGGAACTTGAAGATCAAGACCAAGATCACTTTGCCGAGCAAGGCAAGCTACTCTCTGAGCTTGCACCCTAATACATGCATCTATTTTTATAACATGATTTACTCCTAAGGCAAAGATTTTTCTAAAGCCTTTTCAAAAAGTATATGGAAATTATTTTGCCACCCTATGTAGAAAAATAAGATAATTTATATCAAATTATAGGATGGGAAAAACAAAGATTGTTTATTCAAAACCCCTTTTGGAAAACCCCTGTGTGGCTATGAAGCGCCGAGATGTTGGTGTTGAAGTGGAGGAAAGGAGAATGGTGGTTTTGATAAAACGCACATTGTGTCTTTGTACTTACGTCAATCAGCCAATACCCTGTGCGACCACATTTACCCACATATGGGAAAGGGCTTGGTCATATAATTTGCTCATATTAGTATGGGATACCTCATCTACGGAGCTGACTCCGTTATGCATGAGGGGATGGTTTGATGACCTACCCCCTGACCTGGGTCCTCTCTCAAACTCTATGGAAAGATAAGGAGGAGGATAGAAGGATGTCCCCTATATACCGCCAGACAAAACTATGAGTCCTCACACTTAGATCCCGACGGGCTGGGTTAAGTGTTGATGGAAAGTGTCATATGGGCAGGGTCCTATACTAGCATGAGCAAAGGACAGGCTAGGATCGGTGTCTCAACTTCGCATACACCTTGTATGGCGGGACGTGGCTGACACGATGAGTTACCGGATGGATGTGGGAAAAGCGTGCTACCTCTGCAGAGTGTAAAACTATTCGAATAGCCGAGTCCTCGGATATGGACAGTTGAGAGACCCTACTTTGACCATGTGCAAGTTTTGAAAAGATTTGAGTTTTACAAAGAAAAGGAAGTGGAGAATGTTCCATACACCTATACCACGGATCGGTATGAGGTTGTTGGAGACCATGAACCATGACGGGTTATGGTCAGAAAAAGGAGGAGTTTTGGAGAAACTAATAAAATGGGACATTATGTTAAGGATAGTTATAAAATTCCTCTTACCTTTTTCAACAAAGATATAGAGATGTTTTAAATAAATAAAAGTATGAAATTAAAATGAGACTAGTGCATACTCATGTTGGGGTAGTTTGCGAGTACAATCAAATGTACTCATAATGGTTTCATCCCTGGCTATTGTCGTAGCCAGACATCGAGGAGCACTACGCCAAGGAGGAGTATGGCGACTTCTATGCAAACTAGGGATCTTCATAAGTCGACTGCCTGTCGGGTCGTTGTTAGGATATGATGTCTACTACGCCGTAGTTTCCGCTGATTATTTTGGTTTGGCCCATGAAGGCACCTATGTAAGACTTGGTCTAAATGACCGTTTATGTAAGACTTTAATGCGGTATTGTAATGGATGTAAACTTCGGTATTCAGTTCGGATTATGTGCAACGACAGACTGATCACGGGATCGTTGTGTTAAGCATAATCGGGTATTTCGGACGGCTAGTCCGGGGTTCCCACACAAGAATGGGATCCTTGCTTTTCCTAACTCAAGAAAGCACAACACAAATTATGAGTAGAGCAACAAAAAGATCCAAATTAAGCAAGGATGACAAAAGGGTGGTTAGACCAAAACAAACTTGGCGATAAAATAAGACAATTTATGAACAATAGCCAATGTGAAGATGATCAATGAATTTACCACAAATATAATTATCACTTGTCAAAGACAATGATTGTATGGAGATAGTTCTCGGTGGTACATGACATATATGTATTTAAGATCATATTCACAAAACATAAGCATGTGGCAAAATAAAAGAATTGAAAAACATGCTTATCTAGAGATTCTTGATTGCTTCAAATAATCGATGATCATACTAAGCATCAACAAACTCTCTCACAAACAAGATACCAAAAGATGGGTGAACAAAAAGCATTTAAGCAAATATGGAACTTGTTTGAGTACCATGCCACCTCGGAACAAGATAATCAACAATATCAACTCTAGGTGACACTACCTCACATGTTCACATTTTCTAGGCTTGTAATATGCACATAGCTTATTACTCCCCCATAATGTGATAATCCATTCTTTTTAACAAGAGGCAAAAGAAATCCAAGAGATAATTAATGGACATTAGAATTTGAATTTCTCATGAGTAAGACTTACCACAAAGAGAGTAGATAACATTGATATATCACCACTAAGTGGTAGTCCTCATGAATACACATTTTAGGATAGTGAGTTACCAAAAAGCACATCACTCCCCCAAAATGGGATAGTCCATTAATATCCTTATAAGAGCCAATTAAGATGAAAGCAAATAGGCAAGAGGCTCAAAACATACATGGTGTGCAAACCAATATAAACAATCTTGATTACTCAACATAAGTAAGTAGAGTGCACAACACATATAAACACTTGTAAGGTACAAAACCAAACACATGCAAGGGTGCAAGTAACTTTCAATGTATACATATGAATTAAATACAAGTTACCGCAAGGAGGAGCATTGGATATAAGCTAAGACAATATAATCCAATTGACTTGACTTGAGAGAATATGGATGATGAAGATCCCCTAATTCTTCATGATGTAGTCAAGTCTCCAATGTCCTCCGCTTACACCTATTGATCAAGTTTTAGCATGTTGGTCCCCAACCAAGTTGGGTCCTAAGAGGTTAGTCACAATAGGCTTGGCAACCCAAATGGTTCTTTTCTTGACACCACTTTGAGTACCAACAAATTTGGCAAACACATTGCCAACCTTATCCTTCCTAAGAGGATGAACATTATCAATTGTAGTGGGGTTGGATAAGGTACCGTGAGTGCATGAAGAAGCAAAGTGATCCTTCCCACGACAATTGTAGCTAAGTCGGCTTTAGCTTTCTTCTTGGGAAGGGGAGGTTCTTCAACTTGGGAAGCTTGAGTTTGGACTTGAGGTAGCTTCCCTTGTTGCTTCTCACTAAGAGGCTTCTTCTTCAACGGGCAAGATCTAACATGGTGCCCTTCAACCTTGCACTTGAAGCACACAATCTTGGCCGAATCACTAACTTGTTCTTGGCCCTTCTTCTTGACGAACTTGTGCTTCATCTTGTTCTTGGACTTGTTCTTGTTATTGGAATTGAATCCAAGTCCACTCTTGTCATGAGGAAGTTGTTGCACTCTCAACATGTTGTCGAGGGTGGACTTCCCTTCATGACACTTCTTCAAGTCTTTCTTCAAAGAAGTGACTTGTGCCTTGAGCTCTTTGATTTCCTCTACATGGTTAGTTTCAACACAAATACTAGAGGAAGTAGATGCTACATTATTAGAGCAACAAGGCAAGGGATGTAATTCATCACAAGATTTAGCAATAGTATGTGATGTAGAATTACTAGTACTAGCACATTGCAATAAAGCATTAGTAGTAGAAGTTGTGCTAGTGTCCACAAGAGGCTCACAAGATGTTACCTTCGTAGTGACCGCCTCATGATCTAACTTTAGCCTAGCATGGGATGCTAGAAGATCCTCATTAGAGCTAAAAAGCCTTTCATGAGGTTCTTCCAACTTCCCATACTTACTAGTTAGCAAATCAAGTTGAGCCCTTAGCTCAACATTCTCCTTCAAAATAGATGCTTCACACAAGGTGGAGTTAGTAGCACAAGCATCATTATTATTAGAAATGGAAGAAGACAACATGACAAGCTTATTATTTAACTTAGCATTTTCTTTACTAAGCACATTACATTTAGCAATAGCATGGTCATGTTCTTTAGTGAGTTTAGCAATTATTTCATTATTTAACTCCTCACTAGATTCAAATCTCTCCTTGAGAGCAACCCGAGTTTCTTGCTCTTCCTCAAGAGCATTCTCAAGATTGTGGATCTCACCCGCGGAATCACGAGCAAGACCCCACCCTTCATGACAACGGGTCTCCAAAGCCCCAAGGGTCTCCTTGTGCTCAAAAAGGGTAGTCATGATTTCTAAGAAGTTCTCATGAGCATTTTTATTATTTAAGAGAGCATGAGAGACAATATCAAATTTCTCCTTAATTAGATCATCATCATCATGAGATGTATTGGAATTCAAGGTAGGAGATACCTTAGACTCCTTAGCCATAAGGCAAATGAGAGTAGTGGATGAAGACAATGAAGAGTTACTTGAAGCACCATTGAGGTCCATGTCTTGTTCCAACAATTGTTGGGATTCCTCTACATTGTTAGCCAAACAAGTACTAGAGGAAATAGAAACATTTTGATCATGGCAACAAGACAAGGAAAGCATATCATCATGAGATTTAGTTAAACAACTACTACATGATATGCAAGGACTATCAACACAAGCATGTATGACATTTGGAGTACTAGAGGTGTTTAAGTCCAAAGATAGAGCATTGCAATGAGATGGGTGTGAAGTATAGTCAATAGTGGATTCACCATCAAGAATGCAATTTCTATCACCACTCACCATATCATTACCTTGTGGCAAACCACATGTCGGTGAAGTGGAAGAAGACGTGAGCTCATCACGACCGGATGTGGAAGGAAGACAATCATCCTTGGAAATGTTGGACACCTCATATATATCTTGAAGTTTTGTCCATAATTCATGAGCGCTCCGAAAAGGCATGATTGACGCAAGGACTACATCGCTCAAAACACATGTGAGACCATTAGATGCTAGAGTATCGAGATAAGAGTTTTTCTCATCCTCTAAAGATAATTCTTGTGAATCCTTTGGAGGAGAAAAACCCATATCTACAATACTCTCTAAATTTGAACCCATGTCTCTAAAGAGATTAAGCATGCGAATTTTCCAAACATCATAATTTGTGACATCGAATATATAAGTGGGATTGTGCACTAATTCTCTAAACGACATCTTTATCTCTAGGTGGTTAGTCCTAATAATGAGATAACCTGGCTCTGATACCAATTGAACGGACAGATGTCGCCTAGAGGGGGGGGGGGTGAATAGGCGATTTAAAACTTTTTCCGGGGAGCCGGAATTTCCGAGCCAAGATGGACCGGAAATTCCGGTATGCTTGATAAAGGCGGAATAAAACTAGTGTTTTACTTTAGCAAGCATACAACCTAAATTTACTAGGTTCACCTATGTGCACCAACAACTTATGCTAAGCAATACAAGTAACAAGGTGATAGCAAGATATATATATGACTTCAAGCACGAAGGCTATCACAATGTAAAGTGCATAAGTAAAGAGCTCGGGTATAGAAATAACCGAGGCACGCGGAGATGAGGATGTATTCCCGAGTTCCACCCAAAGGGTGTACGTCTCGTTTGGAGAGGTGTGCGCAACCACAACAGGTTAGCCGCAACGCCACCAAGGCTCACCTTCTTCTCCTGATGAACTCAACCACAAAAGGTTGCGAGTTCACCTTCCACTATTGATCCCCTTTGGGGCGGAGATCGAATCCCGTACAACTATCTTGAGGCACACACCCACAACTTAATTGGGGGCTCCCAAGTCTTGAGTCACACACCCACAACTTAATTGGGGGCTCCCAAGTCTTGAGGCACACACCCACAACTTAATTGGGGGTTCCCAAGTGACCACAAAAGGTCTTGACCACAAAAGGTCTTGGCCACAAAAGGCCGGCCACAAAAGGCGTCTAGGGTCCAATGACCCAAGAGTAACAAGCTCACGAATTTCACCACCACGAATCCTCTTGGAGGGCTCAAACCGATGCAAATGCAATGGCAAGAGCACACGAAGTGCTCAAGTCCTTCACTCTCAAATTCCAACAAAGCAACAAATGCTTATGGGGGAATAAGAGAGGAAGAACAAAGGAAACCACAAAGGAGTCAAATCCTTCACTCCCAAATCCCACCAAAAGCAACTAATGCTTACGGGGGAGAAGAGAGGAAGAACAAAGAGAATAACCACAAAGGAACTCCAAGATCTAGATCCACTAGGTTCCCCTCACTTAGAGGAGAGATGGATTGGTAGGATTGTAGATCTAGATCTCCTCTCAACTTTCTCTAAAGAATATGCAAGAATCTATGGAGGGATTGAGAGGAAAGTGAGCTTTCCAATGTCAACAATGGAGTAGGAGAGAGAGGGAAAACGTGCTGCCTTGGATGGGGCAAGGAAGAAGAAGGGGAGGGGTATTTATACCCCTCCAGGAAAAATAGCCGTTGCGCCCAGAATTTAGACCGGAAATTCCGCCCAAAAGTGAAATTTCCGAGCTGAATTTCCGGTTCCAACCAGTGCCACTTTTTCGAGAAAAACTGCGCGAACCGGAAATTCCGGTCAGTCCGGAATCGGAAATTCCGAGTGCCTGAAAACTGACAGAAACAGCACAACGAAAACTGCAATAACTTTTTCATCCGGACTCCGTTTTCGATGATTTCCGGCTTGTTGTAATCGCTACAACGAGCTCTATAAGATCATACAGAGAAACATCATACTCCATCATGTGAGGATAAAACCAAATGGGGAAAGGTTGAACTTTTCTATAACATGTAAACCGGTAAAACCTCCAACATCAAAAACGCAACAAGTTTTCCAAAGTAAAACCGTTTTCGATGAACTAGAGCTTGACATAGAGATGAACCAAGCTCTAATTCCTCACATGGATAAAAGCCAAATAAGAACCAATAAATATGATATGCCAAGTATGCAAAGGTTTGAGCTCTCCACAATGATGCGATCAAGTTACTCACTTGAGAGCCCCTCTTGATAGTACGCCTATCTATCCTATAGCCCTATCAAGATCATACCTTTGCCTTGAGCATTCCACTTGAGTTAGATGATGGCTATCTTGATCTCTTCAAGTGGATCATCTTTCTTGATTGCGCAAAGCACGCACATGCTTGATGAAGACATCTCCAAATACTCCCCCATACCCATAATGGGAGAGTCTCGCTAAGTTTCATCTTCATGTATCCATAGCAAGCTCCAAGCATAGGATCTCTTCGAGAAAACTTCTCTTGGTCTTGCGCATCTTATCCTTGATGACGATCACCACATGACGTCATCCTCCACGAGCTATATGAAATCTTCATTTGATGCAAGCCCATGGGAAGATACCTAACCCCACATAAAGATACCACACACATATCATGGGTTAGTTCACAAAACTATATGGACAAGTGATTACCATCCCAAGAGATACATGATCCCACTTGGGACATCTTGTAGCTTTGTGTGTTGATCAACAACTTGATCAACCTTTTATCTCCCAATCTTTCTTTGCTAATATGATGTCTTGACTCCTTCAAGACATACTTGCAATATGCTCAACCCAACACATGACCATCCATCATATATATCCTTGAATGGGACATTGGTCATCAAATAAGCTTCTAGAGTCCAACACATGAACTCCACCATTCCCATGGACACGATCTATAAAAATATCTTAATGCAAACATTAGTCCATAGAGGTCGTCATCAATTACCAAAACCACACATTAGGGAAAATGCTATTTCAAATTCTCACTCGAGTGAGCCCTAGGCATTCCCTTTTGAAAAATAAGAGTCACCCAAATACCGAATCATGTCCAGAAAACTGTCCAGTAACGGTGTCGGAAGAGATCTTTTGTAGGCGCCGGAACATGTTGCCGCGGTATTGAAGTGTATCTTCCCAATATGGCCCTCTCAAAGGTTTTTAATTTAATTTTCTTTGGCAACTTAAAGTTACGCAAATCAAAACACATATAGTCACGGCCACAAATTTTAAGTTTCGGTCACCAAAACACCGTTAAGTCATGAAACACATACATAGGATAAATCAAAAGGAAAATGTTGACCGCCACGTCTTCAAAGTTGGATCTTCCGTCGTTGCCGGCGATGATGTCACCATCATTGTCGGAGAAATCCCCATTTCTCGCAAGATGGCGGCACAATACATCATTTGCTTCACCCTCACAAGATCGGTTGTCAAGATAATGAACTCCTCTTTTTTTTGGCCGCAACTTTTGCCTTCTCGAGCTCGAGCCTCTTATCGGTCTTCTCCATCAAAACCGCCCACCTTATATCATTCTCATGGCTTCTCAAGGTCGAGTTCGATAAGACATCGGCGTGAACCTTGTTAATCATGCTTGCACCCTCTCCGATGATGTTGCCTCCGCAACAACCGCTCCTCGAACGTGCAACCTTCTTGGTTTCTGGTGCTGGTAGGAGCGATGGTACCCTTGCCGAACCCTTGGCAAAAGGTGGCAAGATTCGTTGCTGCCATGGTCGCCGCCTTCTTCAGCTCGACCTTTTCTCGCCGCCTATGGCGTGACATCGTGTTTACCGACCGTCGGATGTAATCATGCTCCCACGTAATGTTGGACATAGACTCCAGCTTCTCTATCGGTGGGCAAGGCTTGGTTGCTCTTTGCTTGCTATGTCTGGTGGCGCCATGGCAACGAGGGTGCAAGATGCGTCGGCGGCGATAGCGTGGGATGGCTAGCTGCATCGGTGTTGACCAATACGTTTACAACATCTCGAGCGAAGGCCCCGAAAGCCCTCTCCCTCCACCATTTCAAAGCTCGGGTTTGCTGCAATCCATGATCGCGTAAGCTACAAAGGAAACCTGAGAATCCGAGCTTCATTTTCTGTTGGAAAGGAAATAATTCTGGCCTTCCAAAGACATCAAAGGAAAATAAAATTATTTTGGACATAGGCACGACCGCACGAGGGTGACCAGACGTTTTGCAAAATAGTCCGCATAGTAGCAACTTAAAACAGAGTTACCATTATAAGTAGTAGCATAGATCTCACAAGGAAACCGAACGCAAACAAACAAGCAACGATGAGGAACTTTATTCTTTACATGAACAGAGTAACTGAGATAGTCAACAAAGCAACAAACATCCTTTGATTTGGTCGGACAGTTGATTTGGAATAGAAGACGATGAACATAGAGGAGGTGAACTTCTTGTTTAGTTGTTGTGATTTGTTATACTCCATACATATTAGCCGTGACAGACATTGTTTAAATATTGTACTGTAACTATTTTTACACCAGCTGACATTGTAACTATTTTTACACCAGCTGACAGATGTTCCAGCGTTCACGTTTCATCAAAAGAAAACGTCATCATCACACATCTGATTACCAAGAAAATAAAACATAGCCCTGCTTATACCTTGGCTCTTAACGTATTTTCATAATAATAGTTTCAGTCAAGTCTTCACATCAATTCAATAGAGCACATCATAGATGCCAAGCAACCAGGCTTACCAGAAATTCAGGTACCCAGTCATCTCCAGGTAAGAGATTTCCGGTTCCTTTTAACATTGCACATGCAACAATCAACTGCAAAGCAACAACTCGCAGCAACAACCAACGTTTGATGCTTGCTTTTGTATAGGCCAACATAAGAAACGGTACTCAACTGAAATAAATCTGAACAGAAGTTGCTAATAATCACAAAAGTTACATTGTCCATCATTGCAGGTAGAAAGACATCAGCATTAACTTCATCATAAAACACCACATAAACCATTCAGCGTATTTGACGCAACAAACACAAACAACCACAACAGCAAAGCTACTGCAGAACCCCCAGGAAGCACAAGACCTGTGGCATTCCAAGTTACTTGCTGAATAAATGAACTTCTTGGCTTTTCTGCTGATGAACAAAGCTTTCGCTAGTGTTAGTGATATCCCAGAGGAGCAGTTAGTTCTGAGAGCAAAAAATGCAGCAAAATGATTTCTTACATCTCCCACTCAGCTGATCTCCCCTTGTATCAGTAGTACTGTTTCCTTGGGTTGTTCTGCAGAACATAGAACCGTCAACACAAAACAGATATAGCAGAACAGACAATTCATTAAAGCAGGTAATGGCTGACAGTATACCAGTGGGTTTGGCCTATGGCGGTAGCCGAGCATCATTCGCTTCTTGTATTGCTCATAGATGTCATCTTCAGATGAGACCACACCAGGCTGGACAGCACCAACACCAAGATGGTCCTGCTTCACATCTCCAGCCATAACAGGATCTGCACGGCCACTTCTCTCGCTGCCAAGACCCTCACCTGCAGAATAAACTACAGTTAGCACCTACAACTGAATAAAGTGTATATCACAGAAGGACTAATCAAAGATTAGCAGGAGCTCTATATGCAGCAGAATCCAGAATAAATAGTTCCTTCCTAGTGTTTGTAATTAAGGATTTGCTCATTCAATGTTGCCATTAACAAGGAACTGCTTGTTGCAGCCATATTTATACAGCAAGGATGGTTTACTACATACAACCAAATGCCGAGGAGATGGGACACATCGAGAGAATACATATCAATATCAGAATTCAGATAGGTGTTGACATAACATCCACCCGAGTTATTTTACTTCATTTGGATTTCTTTACTAGCAAAACAGTAAGATCCTACAATGCCAAAGATGCATTTACTGGAAATGGAACTCTGGTATTAAGTATTCAAGGACTAACCTTCCCTCCAGCCCATCTTAGACAAAAGCTTGTGCCCAATATTGTCAGCCTGAATCTTAGCCTTCTCTGCAGCTTCTTTAGTAGCCTTTTGTGCTGCAGCATCGTTACACCGTGCCATGAATTTCTCGAGTTCTTCTTGAGGAATGAAGTCACCCATGTGGTGTCCCTTCTTTGGAGGACCTGGAAACAAAAGATTGTACTACAATAAATACGGAAGTCTCTACAGCCTTCCAGCACAGTGATGAATAATAAAAGTAAAAAGGTTACCCTGAATAAGACAGGGAGGTGGTGGCATTTCGTCTTTCGACTGCCTTGGTGGTCTCTTCCGTTCTTCCTGTGCAGCTTTCTTCATGTAGAATTCCATCAATGCTACTGGATCTGAGGGCGCAGACATACTGTGATCACCTGTAGTAACATACACAGCATTTGCCAACTAAAATTAGGAAATAGAAAAAGGATCAAACTGCTAGATAGGATGGTAACAGGTTAATAGGATCCAGTTGTTCACAAAAGAAAGCACATCATAATATATCTACTTTATGCATTAGGCCACGCAAATAATACAGAGCATGCTAAAACATAGAAAAGAAAATCAGTATAATAATTGAAGTGGCGAACCAGATTTGCAAACTGAAGAGAACAATTAGTAAGATGTGAGGCCACTGCAGGAACGTCAAGCAATCAAACAAGAGTAGCAGACAAGCTTAAGAAAAAGAACTGGATGAGCCTACCATGACTAGATGAGCCTCCCTGGGAAGAACTGCCCTCATATCCACCATATAAAGCAGAAGCAGGTGTTTGATAGTTAGAATTTTGTTCAAATGAGCTTCTCTGTGAGCCACTATGTGCTCTGGAGCTTACAGTGCTAGAATTAACTGCATTTTAACAAGAAATATGGCATCACAACAAGCACATAGGATAAGTGATACAAAAAATAATGATGTTGTGTGAGAAACATACCAATTTTTGAAGCCTGAGCATCCTTTGTCTGAGCAAGCACCTTTTCCTCTTCAGCAAGCCGAGTCTCATAATATTTGTAGTCTAAACAGGTCTTATCAAATAGAAACCTGCAAACAACCAGACATGTGATAAGAGTTCATTATCACAGCTATTTTTTTTATTTCCAACATCAATGTATGTCAGCAAAGTTAGTGCAATCATACTTGAATGGTGAATCTCCAGGATTCCTCTGTCGAGTGATATCCTCAAACTGTCTCCCATTTTTTGCAACAAAGCTTGCTAATTTGTCGGCAACCTGCCTCACTGTCATATCATTTGGTGTTGCTGAGGCTGCATGTCACTTAAGAGCTCATTAATATCAAGTGCATGAACAAGGGAATGCAAATTATTGCAGTGTAGTAGCTCCACATTTCCAACCCTTTCAATCAACATCCTTCCCAGCAATATTGATACAGTTAATCTATAAGCTGCAGCCATAAGAGAAACCAAAACCTTCACAACTTTCTGCTGCCAACAGCGTTTAGAATATAGTACTCCCTCCGATCCTAAAAAATTGTCGCCAGCTGAGCTTATAAATCATGCGTGGTTAGTTCTTTTGCCCTGACACTTAATCTGGACCGGAGGGAGTATTACAGATGCTCAGAACTAATGTCCGTATTTGACAAGCTACTACTGCAATGCATATCTTAGCACGAGAAGAGTTTCACTATGGTGGTGCAATGTCAATTGATTTTAGATAGCCAGAGAAGTAAACTTTAGATAAAGTGATTACTAAAGTACTATCAGATAAGCAATTCAGCTTTATATATATGCAATTCTCAAGTCAAGAAACAACTGTTTTTGCACCAACATGTTCAGCTAGGAATAATTTGATCATATCTGAGACGATTTAAATCACAACTGTCATCCAAATAACAGTGCACATGTACAATAAGATACAACATCGCCTAATGTTTAATAAGTTTGTCAAAAAATTGAAGGCTTATGGTATATATATGTAATAAAGTCGATTACAGAGCTACTACCCTGTGTCACTAGAAGGAAATACAGTAATAGCAGCAAATGAAAAAAATGATTACCACCAACCCCCGCTGGGGCAGCTGCTGCGGGAGCATCAATGGACTTGTGCCGCTTCGCATGATCCTCCCTCTTCCCAGATGGCACATCATCTTCATCGTCGTCCTCCTCAGCTCCGAACTTGACAGGTGCAATGGGCATCTTGTTCTTCTTCAGGCTGAAGGCCAGCTTCCCGCCCGACAGGACGGGGACAGCCTTCTTCACCTCAAGCGGCCTCTTGTTCATGGGGATGACAATAGGCGCCTTGGGGTTCACAGGCTTGGGCGCCGTGGCCGGGGCCGGGGCACCCGTGGCGTCGGTCTTCTCCTTGCCCTGCTGCATCTGCTTGAACCGCTCCATGAAGGAGCCGTCGTTGGCGAAGAGGCCCTTATCCATGGCTGGCTACACAATCCTTTAAGCTCCAATCAAGACACCGCCATGGTCGTCACACAAAAGCTAACAACATAATCCACCGAAACAACCCTAGACGCGTGCGATTGGTATTGAAGGGGCGGAAATCTAGCCAGCCACTTTGCTCCCCCCTCAGAAAAATTCCAACGAATTTTCTTCTTTGCCGGAAAGAGGGCCTATCACTAGAATCAAACACGGCCTACGACCTGCTGATCTGGGCGGAATTTGGCGTGTAAAAAATGGGGGGGAAATTCCGGGATAGAGGCGCGGGGCCTCGAATCGCTGGATCCCATGGAGCGGGGGAGCGTATGATGAAGGAGAGTTACCTTGATCCAGAGAGATCGGCCGGGGAAACCAAACCCTAGAGAAGAACTTCTCGCGGTGGTGGTGTGGGGAATCGTCGGGGGAGGAGGAGAGAGAATATGACCATGGGAAGAAGCTGCCGACTAGGCTCCGCCGTAGTAGGAAGCAAACCGGGTCCGGACCTAATTTAAGGGCCTGGCTCGGCTCGGCCCGGCCTGTACGGCTTCGCGTGTAGGCCCATCTCCTCGGCTGGCCAGGGCCCAACAAGCCCTGCCGTCTCGTCTAGTGGAGCGAAGTGTGGCAAAACCTCCCCCTTCTCGCTCTCGCGTCTCTCGGCGAGCGACGGCAACCTCCCATCTCCGGCGACCGGCGGCCACCACCACCACCCTCCCTCGCTATCGGATCTTCGGTGCCCCCCAGCCATGGTGAGTTCCTTGTCCCGTGGATCATCTCATCTCCTTCACCCTCGCGCAGCAACGCCGCCGAATTCGGTGCGGCGGCCACTGGGTCCGTGCCTCACTCCGCTGAACTGGAAGTGGAGCTCCCTTGTGCGCGCCAGGTAGTTCGGCTGTGCGTTGAGAAGTCGTAGGCTGTAGATTGACGGACTTGGTGCGTTTCGGTCGTGAATCGTTGGACCCTAGGTTATCCAGTTTCTACCATCAAACCGCCGCCGGTCATATTTCAGGTGCATTTTGTAGCTTACGGACGTAGTAATAGTATATTTCAGTTTAGTGTAATAGAAGAGGCGTCTCAATGAATCTCGGAGTATCAGTTGTTTGTGGGTCACTGGGTGTGCTTGGGGATGCGGCTGGGATTTACAATGCCATTGAGCTGTGTTTGTGCTGTATTCCCCATTGGCTAGTTTGGAATTCCGATGACGTTTCTTGTACCACTTATTTTGGGACGGAGGGAGTATCTGTAAGTGCCTACATATTGTAATCAATAACGTGTAGCTGATTGTTTTCCTTATCGTGCTCAGTCGAAGAAGAGGGGTCTTTCGTTGGAGGAGAAACGGGAGCAGATGCTTCAGATATTTTACGACAGTCAAGACTTCTATCTGGTAAGATCTTATTTGGTGATTCTGTTCTACCTCGGTGTAGCAAGATTGACTGTCTGTATTGACTACTTTTTAACTAATTCATGGGTTCTGTTCTCTCTGGTGCTAATGTGGAATTTTAGCTTGAAGATGTGCCAATAGGCTTTAAATGTAGTTTAATTTATACTTTGTAATGTTGTGTTTGAAGCAAGTAATTGATATGCTAGATGCCAATATAGCTGCTGCAGTTCATTCCCATCTTCTAGCTCTACCTCTCAAATTGTCACCTCCATGTTACATTATTTATTTTCCACAGGAAATCAGTTTTTATTTCAAGCCATGTTTCACCATTAATACCTGAACATACAACTACCAACAGTATGTATATACAACTGTACATCAGTGCCAATGCGCTTCGATGAACTTCTGTTTTCCGCATACTTAAAGCTTAGGTTCTGATGCTCATACAATCGTGACACTTCTTATGGCTTCAAATATGATCAGTAGCATACATGTCTATTGTTTCTTCATGTAAACTATAGAATATGTTTTGATGTGTCATAAATTTGTCATTGTCTTTTCACTTTCAGCTTAAAGAGCTTGAGAAGATGGGTCCTAAAAAAGGAGTGATCAGCCAGTCCGTTAAGGATGTTATACAAAGCCTGGTGGATGATGATCTTGTCTTGAGAGACAAAATAGGGACTTCTGTAAGTTGTTCTTGTTTTATTGTAGCATTGATGGTTAAAGAGTAGTTGGCCTGCCTTCACAGTCATGTAGCCATTTGCATACAGGGTGCACATTGTGTCGATGTATCTTTAATTCAAGAAAGCTTTATCGTGTTTCACATGACTTCAACTTGGCACTCCATATGTATTACAACGAGAGCACATTCCAGTTTTTTTGTTTAACTCATCTATGTGCCTTTAGTTTTTAAACACCATAGTTTTCTTACAGGTGTACTTTTGGAGCCTTCCCAGCTGTGCTGGAAATCAGGTATTCAGTATTCTTATTATGAATTGAACGATGCTCTTCTTACACTGTGTAATGTCATTGGTACACTTTAACCTAGCATGTGTGGTTGGACTTTAACGACAACCTCGCCACACATGTTGGTACCAATTAATTCTTATGCATGTAACCTCTTTAATAGCAAGTGAGCAACTTATAACATTGGATACAAAGTAAGCAAATATCAATAAATTTTCTGTCTTCCTGGTGCTCTGTCATCTCTTTATGGATCCTTAGATGTTAGGCTGATCCATCTTTTTTGGATTTACCTGTAGCTTAGGACTACTTACAGCAAGCTGGAGTCTGATCTTACAAACTCTAAAAAGCGCTATGTGGAGCTTATTGAGCAGAGAGACAACTTGAAAAAAGGCAGAGAAGACTCTGTAAGTTATTCACCATTTCCTCTGTAGAACTGTGTAATAACCATTTAAATAAAACATATGCATTGCTCTAGGACGAGAGAGAAGATGCTTTGGAGGAGCTGAAGGCTGTAGAGCAACACCATAAGAAGTTAAAGGTTCATTTACATCCATTAACCATTTTCTTTGGTTTTTAACAGTGCCATGTGCAGCTCAACAACTTTTATACTCATTTCAGGACGAACTGGCTGCTTATGCTGATAGTGATCCATCTGCACTAGAGGCAATGAGTATGAGATCTACCATTCTCATTTTAGTATAGGAGTTGGCTCTTGTCACATCTATTGTTGTTGTTTGATGTGTTGCTCTGAACTGTTTTCCATGCAAACGTCCTGTTTCATCCAAGTCCGTGCAGTAAATTTACTACATTCTAAACTGTATGGTGTAAATTGCAGAGGATGCTACTGAGGTCGCCCATTCGGCAGCCAACAGATGGACAGGTACCAGTAATTGCACTTATCAACTTTGTGAGAAATTTATGCTTGTGGTTTGCCTACCATCACTTAGCTAATGTCATTCTGAATGAAACTTCAGACAACATCTTCAATTTGCAACAATGGTGTTCGACTACATTCCCTCAAGCGAAAGAACAACTCGAACACATGTACAGGGAGGTAGGCTCCCTCCCCTCATATTCAACTACATGGCATGATGTTACCTGACTTCTTGAGTCGAAAGACGATTGAAACTAATGAATCATAAGCATCTCTTAAAGCTTGGGTGAGTCAACATTTTATAGTTAGTTAAATGCTGCTCAGTACAGAGTGGATTGACTTGGTCCCAAGCAACCAATATAGGAGTATATTGGTTGTAATAACATATTATATTCTGGGACAGAGGGAGTATTTGATCAACTTAACAACCTTCAAACAGATGAAAACATATTATGGCGAACTTAATATCATCTGCCTCGTAGATATTACCACATTAGTAAGTATATTCCCACGCGTGCACATTAAATCTTCTTCATTTTACTTTAATTACCTAAGCTAGCCACAGCTAGACCTTTTCACAGGTCATTATATTCTTGCTAACTAACTATGCAATGCTCTTGAACCTTCGTTTTTTATCTTCAGCATGTAAGCTGCTCTTGGTGGTTATGCTGAATTGCTGATTATGTAATGCTGCTTTACATAAAAACACTAGCATTCGATCTCGATGTATGGTTGCTGTTTGTGCTCTAGACTAAGGCCAAAGACAGCTGAAGATAGCACCAGGACGACCTCCTGGTGTCACTTTCGTGGTCTGGTAGTTAATAGTAATTATCACTAATTTACGAAGATATTTGCAGTGGGCCATTGGGGCTAGATGACCCCAATAGCCCGCTCCTAGCTCTGCCCTGCTCTATGGATGAGCATAAACCATGTCCATCTGTTACTTCACGCTTGTTGCATTTCTCCTCTAACATGCCAAGCTTATCGCTGCCTACCAATGAGTCTGCAACTAATTCATCTTCATCAGTAGATGCTGCTTGTGATATATCTTTTATCCATGGAGTAGTGGACCTAAATGAGGCATATTTAGACATGGTGTGAAATAATCTGACCATCTTAAAGAAGCATATCCCCCAACGTGCTTGTGCATTTAAATTGTGAAGCCTTTTTGTTCAGTAGAGAGCTAATATGCTGTACGTGTTTTTGTCTTGAGTGAGTCTAGGTTATTTTTCGAGGAAACGCAAAAAGAGTTTGCGTTTCATTATATTGAACAGGATGAGAACACGGGTACAACCTCCAGAAAGGAGGGACACACACACACACACACAACCGTCCTCACCAAGCGACTACAACTAGGTGAGGAGGTGCCCTCAACTACAAACTACAACATCAGGTCTCATCAGCCTGGCCTCCAACCCAGAATGGCGAGGTGTCGAGGCTGTGAGCGATAGGGCAGCAACCCCGCCGTTGCCAGATGCCTCCTGGGACGAATTCAGCTCCAGAACTGCCCAGCCCAACGTATCTCGCGCCCTTGTGTGCCTAGAGAGTCGGCGAGGCGGGAGGCAGGGACTGGCTGGGACTGGTGTAGGACTCGTCGGGGAAGTGTCGGCGCTGGCATTCGCTGCGCCCTGGACGTCCACCTCATGTGTAGCAATCCACGCCAGAGCACCACACCTCACGCTGCCGCATCAGGTACTCCTCGTGCAGCCATAGCAGCGCCTTCAAGAAGGGAGCAGCGCTGAGACGCTGCCGCTGCCCGGTCTGGCAGGCCGGACCTAGGGTTTCCCCCGGTGCTTGAGGAGGAAGCCCGGCCAGGGTCATGCCAACGCCTCCAAGGAGGTGACGGCACCCTCGGGTGTCGCCGTTGACAGCGCAGGACCTCGCCGCGCGGGGAGTTTGCCCTGACCCAAGAGCAGGGACTTCCGAAGACCATCGAAGATGGAGCAGACCAGAGGTGGCGAAGTCGTCAATGGAGGAGGCTAACACAATGAGGGAGACCTTGCAGTTGTCATCGCGGTAGGGGGCACCAGCCAGCGCAGTGCCTGCAGGCCGGCCACCGCCAGGAGCGCGTCGAGCAGGTAACACGAAGTCACTTGCACCACGCCGCCACGTACTGTGGTCGCCGCCGCCGCGCCAGCCCGCATCGGGATCCGCCGGGGCGGCAGAGCAGCCATCGCCCAAAGGGCTGCTGCTCGCATGCGCGCCCACGCAGCATCCTCCCCCGGCAGCGGATGGGAGGGGTGGGAGGAGGGAGAAGGGTTGGTGGGAGGCGGGAGGAGTGAGTCTAGGTTATAAGGACATAACAGTAACAATGTCTCATCATGCTGCCCACCACAATGAAATGCAGTAGCAGAATTCAGAAGCTCCTGTCAATTTTTGTACTAGTTTGTACTTGCCGGAATATAGGAACATGTAAAGACTTGAATCGTCCGCAGGTGACGATAGAGTAGCTTAACTTCGCTTGTGTCGCATGTAACAACTAAATTTAGAGATTTGGCTTCCTTATCTTGTGAGAAGCGTAAACTTGTTTATATCGCAAGTAACTTTGACTAAGACATATCCTCATTTCCGACAAGATGATTTTCTTCAGAAACCGGCTCTGCATTTGACTGATGTGTGTTGCATTGAAATTTCAGGCGGGCATAACTGAAGACTTTGACTATCTGCCGTAATGCCGAACTATCTGCATGTCCCCATTGCAGCATTGTATGTAGTCCCTCCCTCAGCACATGATGTTGGATCTAGAGTAGTTCATCTGGAATTGGTAGAAGTCACCCGTATCGTGGGTTTTCTAAATTTTTGTGCAGATAATGCCATTATCTCACTTATTCTGTATGCAAATCAGATGCCTATTGATGTCGTCAGTAGAAACTTTCACTGTGATAACACAATGCTAGAAGAGGAAGGAACCCATGAATTCGGCACATGCATGCAAGAGATTGGCAATCAAGCTTTTAAATAGTAAACCAAAGAATGTGAAATAAGAAAATAGAATGGCACGTAACTCACATGTTGCTATGGTTCTCTTTTTTTCTAGCCAAATAGAAATAGGTATTCTCTTTCAGCGTCCTTCCACAACCTCGCCGCAAGAGTCTAAAAATTGTCCTGAGCACCGGTGCCATGTGTGCTCGTGTCTTGTTGCAACGCAACTCTGATCTACACTTGTTGCAAAAAGAGCAGACTCGTTTAATGATTGGTTGCGGAAGGAGCGTAACACTGATCAAGCTCTGCAGTTCCACCTATAGATTGACTTGTAGTTAGGGCACCTTCAACGGCTCTCCGCATATGGACACGATTGTGTCCGCTTTGGGCTGTCCGCGGATAGATTTTCGGCCTCTGTCCACTTTGGGGAGGGAGTGCCTCCAACGGCCCGGCGTAAAATCTGGCCTTTGTGCAAAAAAAAAACATAGTTCAAATAATAGCAAATATAGCACAACAAACATTCAAATTAAATAGCACAACTACATCGATATATTCGAAACAAATGATCCATAGTTAAGATACAAATGATAGCAAATGAGACGAGATGCAAATCAAACATCGCCACGGTCACTTCTGGAGAAACCAAGCTCTTGTCTCCGGGTCCATGATGGTCAAGTCGGCCATCATGATCCGGTTCTCCTCGGCCATCACCGCGAGCTTGGTGCGCTCCGCCTCGTTGTTGATTCGGTCGGCCTCCATCTCAAGCTTCTTGTTTTGCACAGCAAGATAGGATGCCATGGCCTCCTCCTTATCTTTCCGTTTCTCGACATACCTAGCGGCGATTGTAGATTAGTTGCTTTCGAGCAACCCCTTCAACGTCGCCTCCAATTTGGCCGCGGCCTCCTCGCGCTTGGCATCATGGGCCGTGGACTTGTGTCCTCTCGGCCGCACCGCCCGGCCATTGGAGTCTTGGCCGAGCTCAACATCTTCATCATCTTCATTCGCCCTTTTCTTCGAGTCACTCTTCAAAGAGTCGTATAGTTCGGTCCACTTGGGGCATCATTTGATCATCTCCCAACAATGGACCAAGTTGAACTTGGTCTTGTACACCTTCTTGAAGAAGTCCATTGCTTGAAAGCAAAGGACATCAATGCCAACCCCACTCACCTTTCGGGCCTTCATACGATCATATGAGGCTTGGAACTTGCTACATTCGGTTTGAATGTGTGCCCACCTCTTGCTAAGCGACCCCTCGTTCCGGTCACTCTCAATTTGGTAAGGGCGCAACTTCCTTGCCTCATGGAAGTGCTTGTGAACCCGATTCCAAAACATTGTGCCCTTTTGTTGAGCACCAATGGTGGCATTTTGGCTCCCCGTCATCCACGACTCACAAAGGACTTTATCCTCCATGTCCTTGTATGACGCCGTGCGTGCATTCCTATTCTTGAAGTTGGCGACGAGGGCGGCATGCTCCTCATCGAAATCGAGAGGCTCTTCGTCAATTGAGATGCCCGGTTGGGTCTCACCGAGGCCGTTTGGGTCTTGTGTCTCGGCGTCTTCGACGTTGACGAAGCTTGGGCCGGTGAAGATCATGTCGTCCATGAAAGAATCACGGGGATCCTCACTGAAGAAGGCCGGGTCGGACGGCGTCAAGGGTGGCTCCTCAAAGTCGAGCACCCGAGGCTCGGGTGCGGTGCCGGCCGCCGACATCGACCGGCTCTTCGACTTGACGCGCTCGCGGCTGGCGGCCGGCGTGACGTTGAGGTCGAGGGGCGCCACAGGGGCTGCAGGGACGGGGACGTGGGTGCCCATCTCCGGTGACGCCTCGCGGGACCCGAGCCGCGAAATGCCGGCCGTGGCAGGGTGCCCAGCCGGCGAGGCCGTAGAGAGCACGGGGACGATGACCTTGGCGGCTTTCCTTTGGCGGACGAGGCCGAACTCGCCGTCGAGGCCACGAGTTCGGGGACAGCGGATGGGATGAAGCCGCCCAGAAGAAGCACCGCCCGGGCGGCGGCTTGGGTGGCTATGAGGTCGTTGGCGGCGCGGGCCTCGATGGCGACCCTCCGCTCCTTCTCCTGCGCCGCCGCCAGGGCCTCCTTGGCCGCGAGGTCCTTCAGCCGCTTCTTCTCCCTCCTTTCTGCCCTCTTGTCCGACGCCGGCAGCCTCTCCTTCTTCACCTTCAACAGGGCGGCGCCGGCCGCGGCCGTGCCCGCCGAAAGACCGTCCTCCATCGTGGGCGGTGGCGGTAGCTAGGGCGGCGGCGGGGTGGGAGCAGGGTTTGTGTGGAGGTGGGAGGAGGGGTTTGTGTCGCTGGCCACTGGGCCAGGCGCGGACAAGGGAGGACAAGAGCTTGTCCGTTCTCTCTCTCACCCAAATCTGGACCAAACTTGGGCCAGGTTTGGGGCCGAAAACGTGTCCGCGCAGACAGTTGTCCATATGCGCTGGGCCGTTGGAGAGGCTAGTGCCCTTAGGGCAACTCTAAGACACCATCCCAATTGATCCGTTATGAACGTTTTGCTGTCCTTTTGGACCTATTTTTAGCCCAGATTTTAGCTCGAATTGTGTCCACTGAACAAGCCGAGGACGGCTACACTCTTCTCTCCCCTTCTCCTTCGCTGGCCCGCCCTCGGTGGCGCATCCTTCCACTCCACCCTTTCCAAACCGAGCACACTGGTGGCTACCCTAGAATTTCATGCTTGACACGCACCGCAACTATCTGCGTAGCCACCCTTGGTACTGTCATGCGCCTATTGAAGCTGAAGAAAGAGCTAACCCCAGCACAGATAGCCGTTGAGAGCAACAAGCGGAAGTTCCTGAGGAAGCAGGAGAAGGCCCGAAACTAGAAGCTCAAGCCGCCGTCCGGGCTATGGCTTTGGAACAGGCACCTGCCATTCAGCGCCGCTAGTGAGGGTGTATCAATTTCTTCAAAGATATTTTTTCTCTCGTTATGCAATGAGCAAAGCAGGTCTCAAGGAAGGAACATCTCAATGGGTTGATACTTTGGAAAAAAAATTATATAGTATCCACCACCATGTACATTATCCCCCATTTTATAAACAAAAATGTCGTAGTAGTACGGAGCCTTTTCCTTTCCCTACTGTCTTTTGATATTTTGAAAAGTTGTAAGTAATAAATTTTATCCTATTTCATGGAAACTAGCAGAGCAATCTCCAACAGATGTAAAGAAATTTAACTAACTTTTCGGGCACAAAAGGCCAAACAACCAGCTCCAACACATGACATATACCTACATGGTGATGCAAAATTTACATCGTGCACTAAATTTTGCCTCCCGTGCCCCAAATATAAATCACCAAACCCATGCCCTAAAACATTTTGCATCACGCGTGCAGCCCAACCGCCTGTTTCATCTTGCAGTCCCCTTCACTGTGTGTAGGCGAAATCACGACCAATTCGAGGTGAATTGCTCTGCTACCATTCACTAGTCGCCCTCCAGCCCCGTCGCGCCTCCCCTGCCTCCTACGCTGGCTTGGGATGGTCGATCGAGCCACGCCGCCGCCAAGAATCTCAGCATGTAGCCGATCAGATTTCGGCCAATTACGGCTTGCCACCACCCTCCGCGCCTCTCGGTCGCCCCCCGTCACCGCCACGCCACCCTGAAGTTTCTATTTAGTGGCCAATAGGTACGTACCACGCGGCCCGCACACGAACCCGACCTTGACTGCTGTCACGGGTGCCACCGCAGACCCTCCACCTCGTGATTTCGAAGTGCCCCGACCATCTACTTGGTTCCGTCGACGTAGCTGAGACCCTCCCGGCCTCCCTCCGTACCTTCCAGTCTTTTCTAGGCCTCTGGCGACCTCCGCCGGCCAAAACATGCCCGGCGCCCGGCGAATGTCGGATGCGCCTCCCTCTCTACTCGCTGTTGGATCTCATATGGTGCCCTATTTTACATTATCTAGAATTTTATTGGTGCCCTATTTTACATAAGATGGGTTGTGTGTCCTATATTTGGTGCCCTAAAACCCAAAAAGTGGTGCCCTAAAACTATTTTCAGGTGCCCTATTTCATATCATTTGTCTGAGATGCTCTATGAGGACTCCATGCGAAAGAGTGTTATTTTTTAAAACTATTTTATAATTTTTTCTTCAAAACGGGATCCAAGGTACGTAAAACGATTTTTCATGATTTTTATGAATAGTCTATCACACACTTACAGTTCAATTTTGAAGTAATTCAAAATGTTCAAAGATTCAATTAATCAATGGAATATAGAAAAATTATAGATGGAAACATTTTGATTGTAGGCCTCCAATGTGGTCTACATCATGTGAAAGTTGCGGCATCTTATTTCTGATACCTGCTTCACAAGCCACCCTGTTAGTAGCCATTCGGAAAATGAAAAAACTTGTTTCCACCAAAAGTGGAAATCTTCTTTAGCACTTTTTGTTCAGCATGGTAATATCCACAGTTATGCCAAAAAAGGTACCTTATAGTGAAAGATGGTCCGCGAATGGCCATGACCTTGGTCATCTAGTTTGAAACGCATAAATCTTCATACATGATAGGCCTCTTATGTGAAGCAAGATTTTTCAAGAGCTATCGAAATTGAAGTTTATTATTTTTTATGGCAACTAGCACACATAGGAAGACTCCATGCGAAACAATAGTAGTGTGCAATGGAGTGGAGGAAAGTCGACGCGGCATGTGGCTATGTTGTGGGTGTTTGACCTAATGTCATGTGGTTGGCATGGTTTCTCTCAGCGTTGCTCGTAGGCGTGTTCTGTACTGCAATTAGCGCATGGTCTTGTAGAATGAAGACATTGTCATCTCTGTGGGACCATCCCTTGTCTACTCCTCCATAGTAGACGGGGCTTCTTCTCACTGAGGGGGTCCGACTAGTTCAGTGGAGCGGGTCACCTCCACTTTTTGTTTGAGTAGTTGGCATCATTTTGTGGCCTTCGTTGTGCCATCGTCGAGAGTGGGTGTGACCATGTCGTTTCTGGTTTCGAGTGGGCTTGGCTCCTCTATGGAGATTGAAGAGTGGGTGTGGTCTTGTGTTGTTTGTGTTATAGTGGCTTTGCCCTATTCGTATCAGTATTTGCCCTGTTTTTCACTAGCCCCATTCTGCTAAAGTAATGAAAAAGGCAAAACTTTTGCTTCGTTTAGAATAATGTTGTGTTGTTCCAGTTCCAGCCACCAATCTCATCTAATTGGCACCGTTCAAATTTAAACAATAGATAAAATACTACAAAAAGTATATTGCTTTGTTTAAAATAATGTTGTTCCAGCCACCAATCCCATCTATTGACGTCATATAAACTTTATTATTATTTTAAAGTTCAAGGATGCATCTCTCTGATCATTTTTTTTCCAAAAATATGTACATTTAAGGTTTTCTCCTTGGCCTTACGGGAATTCTTAAATTTTGTCTTTTGTGGTTTTATTACTAGTATGTAAATTATAATCATACCGCCAGCTAATGAACAAACAACTAAAATAATACAGTGATCCTCATGCAAACATTAGAAATACCATCTGAAAAAACATTAGAAATACCTTAGCCAACTTGATGTGCTAGCTCCAATGAAACTTAAATTATCCAATAGTTGGTGAAAATAAGTTAGCTAGGAAGGAAAATGGTTTTAATTAAGTCACCACTATACCCTAGCATTCTTCTCTAGCTAGCAGCTAACACTGTATGTACAGCTTACAAAATTAAGTTGCAAGTTTCACATCTGAAGATCAAGAGCTCTGAAACTCCCACACATGCATGTACACCGTACCTCTCCGGGTGTGCATGCATATGCATGTGTTAGCTCCGATTAATTGATCTGTCTAAAATCTTGCAATCACTGCTGCTTGTTGTTCCTCCTGAAGTTCTCCTTCTGCTACGCAGGCGGCGGACCCTGCCCCTGCTCGTCGTGCCGCGGCCTGGCAGCCCAGAGCGTGCTAACGGTGCGGAGGCGGTGGAAATAGTCGGCGATGGAGACGAAGCAGAGGGCGGACTGTCGGATGGTCAGCATCTGGTGCAGCTTGTGCAGGGTCTGCTGCCTCAGCCCATCCGCCTGCAGCAGTAGAAGCCAGGAAGAAACGTTAAGCCCTTTGAACAATTATTATCAGTCATGTAAGAGTAGTTAAGAGAAAATGTCAACTTTTGAACAGCTCCATCAATTGGCAACACAAAACCTTGTGTAGAATAAATAATCTGTCAAAATCACCGGCCCCATATATAATAAAGCTGATGCGTGTTCTCCTTTTCCTGCACACTAATTCCCCTGACCATGATGCCCCAACTTCTCCATCTTGTCAATCATCATCATCATCGTCAATTCATCATCCTATGTTTCAGTTCCCTCTCGTACGTGTCTGTGCAGCGTCTAGGGCACACGCGTGTGAATGGATGGGCTTCGATCTCCTTCCCAATTTGACTTTGGCACAGCGTAGCTAGCTAAGGTTTGCCCAACCTATTGCTTCATCTGCCGCGCATGCTGATCTCAACAACCATGCGTACATGCATGCTGATGTAGTGCTCTCGCCTGGGTGATGCTGGCCATTCTTTTTGACGGGTTCCGGAGTCCGGACGCTTGGAGAAACCCATTGACAGTGACGTACACATCACAAATGATCATATGTTACTCTACTATGTAGTATGTACCTGCCTGACGACGCCTTCCATGGAGGAGATCTTGTTGAGAGCGAGGTTCATGTGCCCCATGAAGTTGCTGCCGGCGAGCTCCGGGGAGGCGACGGTGTCGGAGAGCGAGTGCTGGAGGGCATCCATGCCGTTGCTCAGCGTTTCCTCCGTCTCTTGCACCCACTGCTGGAGGTTGTAGATGCCCAGGAGCTGGCCCTCCGACAGCGGCTCAACATGCTTCACCATAACCTGCATGAGTTCATTAATATGTGCAAAATTCAGTCAGATAATTTGTATTTCTATATTATAATGTTTCTTAAAATGTAGGCCATCCATCGCCGGCCGATGTGTATACTACTATATTACTACGTGCTAGCAGAGCTTGTTTGCCACAGGTTAATTTTCGGTGAAAGCAGAAGCCGTCATTTTATAGGAGTAGCGCATATCTATGCATGATTTGCACATCCGATCTGAAATGTGCACTCGGTAAGCTCAGATACCTAAAAGTCCATATGAAAAGACACTCCAAATTTAAGTTATCTTTTTATTTTGGAAATATTGCTGTACGTGACCTTCTCACACCAAAATATATATAAATATACCTTCTAGAAGTTCAAGATAGTTGGTTGTTCATATAATAGGCAAAGGAAGGGTGTATGTTTGAAAACCATGTTTGACATTTTTCTCAAGGATTTGTTTCATTATCATGAGAATTAATTATGCATAAAGTGGACGATGACTTGTGAGACGTACATATCAGTGAAGATTGTATATTAACAGTTGCTGATTTGCACACGTAACCCATAATATGAACTGCTAAATAGAATAATTATTAGGATTAAGATGGATATATTATCGTAGTATAAGCTCAACCAAAAAAGCTACTCCCTCCGTCCTAAAATAAGTGTCTCAACTTTGATAGAAAATTGATGTATTTAGTCATAAAACATGTCTACATACATCCACTTTCTATCAAAGTTGAGACACTTATTTTGGGACGGAGGGAGTATTAGTTTTCTTTTCTTTTTTGAACTTGAGTATTTATTAATATGGAAAAAAACATCCCCATCACGAATGCAACCTCTCCTACAGATGTTTCTGTCCAACATAACCTACTCCCCCCAATCATGTTGGTTTTTCATTCATCTCAACTTTTAACTATTCTACCAAGTGACGGAGCCTCCTACCCACATTAGGCCAAGCCTTTTTTCAAATATGGAATCAATTAAAGGATCACTTGAGTTGTTGACCGGGTAATTAAAACATGGAAAGTTAATTTAAATGGTTTTGGAACTTTTCAAAGGCTGGAGTTGGTGGAGATTACAACAGCAAGCAACACAAGGGGCATTGTTAGAAGTTCATTCCAGTTTCACTTAGATAAACACTTTTCCTAAAATATACATACACCAATGGAACTTTTTGCTGGACTTGGTAAGGTCAAGCTTCTGTGCATATGTAATTAAGGAGGTCATAAAACATAACTATAATTAGATGTCATGTGCTAGGATTTTTATTAGATTTTTTGCTTTGATTAGGCTTTAGTTTGTCATGACTGTTGGCTTGTAAATATTAGGCTATATATACATCAACCGATGCACAGGCCGGAGGTAATGAAAGATTATATTTTCTACAAAAAAAGATGGCATACTTTGTGTTCTTTAACATAAATAGAACTTAGTTCTTCAATTAAAGTCTAGAACGAATGTGTTTCATGAGAAGTCTGTGGAGTGTGTATCCTAATTCTACAGAGACCTATATGTGATTGTATTTCCTTGATGCAATTTTGAGTTGATAAATCTCTTTAAAAATGTGAAGTCGTGAGTTCAAATATATAAATGAGAAGATTGACTATATCAACCAATGAAGGGATTGTTGGCTCGGAGGAATTTAGGTGCCATCGGTACTGATAATGACCCAATGGTTTCTCGAAAGTGATTGTGTTGGTTGAGGGGCCCTTCTGAGGTAAAAAAATATAAAAAGAGTGCAGAGAAGACCAAACTATCTCTCTCCCCTCCCCATTTTTCTATCTATCTCTCTATCTTATTGGGCTTCAGAATTCATATAGTTTGCACCGGTGAAAATGAAGTTGTGCATGGTTTATATGGAATTTTTACAGAGTTGCGTGGATAGTGTTTTGCATGGACCGGTAGTGACATGTACTCCCTCCGTTTTTTAATATAAGATGTTTTAAATATTGCACATGTTGTCTAGATACACATCAAAATAAGTGAATATGAACACTAAAATATGTCTAGATACAAGTTTAGACATGCGCATGTGGCAAAAGGTTAAAACATCTTATATTAAAAAATAGAGGGAGTATGTTTGAACTGGCTTTATGCAATCTAATGACAATTTTATTTCACCTTTTTATTAATGTAGGAAAGGGTCAATCCCATATTAGATATATAGTGTGGTAGGTTTGGAATGTCATGTTGCTTTAGTTAACTGATCAAGGGAAATGAAAGTTAGTGGCTTGTGGATCATGAATTGACATGAAGATATTTCTACGAAAAAGATTAGTTGACCTGAAATTTCGAACAAGAAGGTGGAATCATTCATCAACTCTGAGGACATTAAATAGTTGTCAATAAAAGATAGGACTGAGTTAGTTACCACAATATAGGGGAAACAACTTGATTTTGAACTGTCACAGCGCCACAGGGGTTACATGCCCAACATTTACTTTCCAAAATTCTACCGAAATTAAAATTTACATATTAGCAATACATGATAGTAAAAAAATACAGAAGTGTCACCGAATGGTAGCCATACAACACACAAGGACACAAACATGAATTTTAGTGGTATTAGTGTGGTTAAGGATATAGAATATAAGTGAATAGACTAGAAATGTGTGGTTCCTTCGCACTACTAAAAAGATCTTGTGTAGTTAGTCAGGGACTATGTTATATTATAAAAAATTGTTGTCAATTTGGCAATCCAAAGTTCCAGTCAGATATAAATCAGTAGCTTTATATATAATATACTAGTACAATACGGTATTTGTAGTCTCAATGGTAAAGTAGAATTTTAATCCTATTTGGTCGATACTATAGGAGGAAAACTAAGTGGTTTTAACATAAGATGCTCACCTTACCAAAATAAACGTAGAATTAGCTTGGAAGCACGATATATCGCGTTTGCTAGGAAGAACAGATACTCTATGATATCAATTTGTTATGCATTTTGTTTGGTTGGTACATTAAGACTCTCCAACCACATGATCTCGCGAACATGACTAAGTCTATGTTTGGTATTATGTTGGATGATCATAATCCTGTTTTCCCCCACCCTCGCTTGCCATTTTAGTGTTTTCTTGATTTATTCCTACTTGTGTGTGTAATTTTTAATAGCATATTATAAATAGTCACAGGGCTGCACAATTCAGCCACTGCAAACTGAGACTAAATGTGGGAACGTGATTAGTTATGACGTCACAGCTCCCGCATCCGCGGATAGAGACCAGCCATGAGTTAGATGGGTCTTCGGTCCGAGGTCAATCTGCCAAAGTCGAATGTAAACTCTTAAGCCGCTCTAACACGACATGCAACCATTGGTGTTGCTGCTTAATTATATGCATTCATACATTTTTTTAAATATGTAGGTCCGGGTGAGATAGAAATTTACAAACAAGAAGAATTTAAATCGACCGGGGTTCTTTCATACCCCCTATTTTATCCTATGGGCATATCTCAAACCCAGTCACACATCTGAAGGTGAACAAAAACATTATACGTACCTAGAAATTCTACTCGAATATAACATCAGTTATGCAAGATTTTGTGTCAAAATATATAGCCGACCATTATCGAATAAGTCGCACTTTTTTATGAAGTGGCTAGCGCTAAACATGGTATTGATCTAGTGGCGGAGCATGACAAGCAACAAAGGAAGCATCCGGTAATGAGGACGTCAGAAGCATGGTCCTGTCCTCCGGAGAATATGGCGAAGATAAATGTTGATGCTGCCTATAGCGAGGACGAAGGACGCGGGAGTATTGGAGTCATTGTTCGTGATTTTAAGGGGCAATTCATTGCTGCCAAAGTTATAACGCTTCCGTTTGTAGCTGACGCAATGTCTGCATAAGCCTATGCGAGAGGGTTTGAGTATGGCTCAATATCTTGGCTGTAATCAGTTTATTTTGCAGTCTGATAACGTGGAGGTGGTGAATACGATGCAGGAAGGAGGCTTCTCGGCAACGGCAGCGTCAGCTATTTTTCATGACTGTGCAATTCTCGCTTCAGGTTTTGACAAGATTACTTTTGAACATTGCCAAAGGGAAGCAAATTCGGTGGCTCATGAGCTAGCTAAGTTTAGTTTTCAGTCTCTTATTTCTTGTAATTGGGACGATGATCCTGCTAGTTTTATTTTGCCGATGTTGCTTCACGATGTAAGTGTGTTTTGAACTTTGGGAGGCGGGTTTCAGACGCGCTCTTTTCCTTATCAGGGTACCTAATGGGACTGGAAGGTTTTTAATGAGACGGCCCGCTTACCCTTTAATATATGGTAATTGTCAAAAAAAAAAGGAGGTGCTGATGGCTTAAAATAACTGGGCTGGATGAGCTAGATCATGGGCCATATACCTATGTATTGTCTTTTTTTTTGCAATTTTGAAAGACTGGACCACGTCCCAGTATCGTTCCCAAGTAGTTCATCCCTACTATCAATAGAAGTTGGTGACTACATCGATCTCACATCTATGGTTTCGTGGAGGCTAGACCCGAGGGTGAGTGTACAAATACATCCTAGTTAGAACATTTGGATGAACTATTTGGTGCATGCAATTCAATATATGAACGCTAATTAAGAATACCACCACTCCTTGCAAAACAATCAAGCTGGTGTGTTCATACCTTGATCACCTCTGATGGCCGAAACCCACCCAACCAAAGGAAGCAGCGCTCTGCGGGACTAGCCCACACCCCGCACAAGAGATGGAAGATATCAGCCCTGGCAATAGCGGCCTTCAAGCTCAACAACTCTTCATGCTGAGCCATGGCACCGCCGATCATCACCTGCAGCTGGTTGTCAGGTGCGTGGTCGTTCAGCGCTCCCCTAAGCTGGAAGATCAGCTTGCTGTGTTCATCCACCCATCTCCCATACTCCATGTCAAACATCCCAGCTGCTCATTATAGATGTCATGGAATATTCATTAAATATTGCATTAGTTGCTAATTAGAGGCATATTCGCATGATTAGTTTACTTTCTCGAGTAATTGATTAAAACAAAATGATGGGTCGATTGACAGCTGGTTTAGAGTGTCTCATTACCCACTGAAGGGGCGGAAGGAAGGCCTTGGTGGTGCTGATCTCCAGTGCCCAGCAAGACACCCTGAACATTTTATTTTAGCATACAGATGTCACTTGCAGGGAATGAATACTGCCAGTTGCGAGAGTTGATCAAATAATTAAGTGGAGTTTTTCCCTTCTAATTACCTGTACTCTTGCAGCTTGAACCTGTTGTTCGATCTGGCTTAATCTAATCCTACTTGTCTCCAGTTGTTGGATGTAAGCCTGAATAATGGAGAGATTTGTTACCTTCTTGATGCACCAATTAGGCATATGGTATGGATGGATGCATCCGATTTCAGTTTTTACAAGTCCTCGATCTAGGAACATTCGAGCTAGTAGAGCTTGTATTTTTTTTAGAAAATGGGTAGAGCTTGTGTATAAATATAAGTTCACTGGATAACAAATATTCAAGTTAAATAGTATATTATTATGGAATTTCGGTAGTTTATATGTAAACCTTTTCTGGTACATGCTTTGTCTAGTTTCTATATCTGCTAGCATAGAACTGAAAAACAATTGTGGGTGGCAATTGGAATATATATATCGATCAAACAGTTCTTGAGGTTTACTTAAGTATAACTCATTATTAATTTCTTTACAAGCAGACACGGCATGATCAGACAATATATTACAGTACACCAGGGAATAGTAAGACATATATACAGCGATAATTATTTTGGAAAGTAACATAGTGGTTCTCTAGCTAGTTGGCCTGTCAAATTCAGAGAAAATAAAGATATCCTTGAGCGAATAAGTTCCAAAGAAAGAGCCAAAACTGCTACATCACAAAATTCATTTAATCGCTACTAGCAGACAATGAGACTGCATTTACTTAGTATAGTTGACTAATAGCAGTAGAATTATTTATACTTCCATGAACATTAACGTATATACATATACATGTATGTTTGTCTGGACCTTGCCACATGTACAAATTGTATTTTTGTGAAGATGTGTACAGAAAAAAAATGCATGATGTGTTTCTTTAAGTTGTGGAGTTTCTTGGTTGACTGACTCACCTTCTTCCGGAGCCTGCTTTTCCTGGCTGCCTCTCTATTCTGTGCAAGCCTTCTCAATGTCTGCGACATGCACATAGATATACACACATGTCAAAGTCAAAAGTCATAACATATGTGCAGCTAGGGTTAACTACTATGTATATGTGTGTAGCCTGCCTGCCCCGCAGACAATGACTGTTCACCCATCTCCTAATTAATTAATTAATTTGCCCTTTTAGGCTAAAACACCTTTAATTAGTTGTCAAGATCACTGGCTGTCTGGGTAGCCTAGCTTACCTTGGGGTCTTGTGTTCTCCGGACCCCTTCCCTCTCTGGATCTGTGCTAGAAGATGTTGCACCCTTCCCACTGCTGGTTCCTTCTTTCTGCAAGCCACATTTTTTCCAAGAACATGTGAGAGAATGGTGAGAGAGAGAGAGAGAGAGAGAGAGAGAGAGCAGCATGTACACCTTGATAAGAGTAGCACCGTTCTTGTTCTCCTTAGCTGAGTTAGGCACCAAGGGTGCCGTATTGTGGCCACCAGCAGTGACCTTCTGGCCGGCGGCACCTTGCTGATATTCAGGCCTCTTGGGAGATGGCTGCTGCGGGTTGCCGACATTACCGAGCATGGCCGCGCCGCCGTTAATCTAAACATAATGTACCCATGCATGACAAGTCGATCCACTTAATTAAGCACATGTATGTATATGCTATTAGGGAATTTGCATGCATAAGCGTACGTACGTACGTACCTTCAGAGCAGGATTAGGTGGCTCCGCAGCATGCATGGGCTGGGAGGGAAAGATGTTCAGAGTCTCTGTAAAAGAAACATAGGGTTAATTCACAAGGTAATTAAAAGTTAAGCACATCATAGCTAGAGAGAGAGAGAGATTTTGTGCAGTGCTTTGGAAGCTAGAAGTAATTAGCTAGTAGAAATAATCCCAAAACAAGAAGAAATGGTGCCTAAAAAGGGTGCTTAACTTTGATCTTGACTACATGTGTAGTACCTGTATAGCAACACTTGAGGGGACGCATGCTTATGGGGCTACAGTTCAACAGAGTGCATGAGAAGGTGCAAATGAGAAGGAATGTGAGAGAAACGGAAAGAAGGAATATGTATAGCTTCTTTTAGATCAAGCGCTTGCAAAGGAGAGGCGAGTTTGTTACATGTCACACTCTTCACACGGGGAGAATTACATTACAAATCCCAATAAGGAACACATCATCAAGAGAAATAACACACGAAACCAAGAAAGAATTAGACACAACACCGACCAAATAAGCATGTTTGTATGTGGCATGCACACATACATGGAACATACCCAGTTGGTGTATAATAAGGGAAAGCAAATTACAGGGTGAAGTATCATGGATACTGAACTTCGAGGGGGAAAGCGGGGATATTATTTAGAGGGGGTGTTTTTCAGTAACCTACGTCGTTGTTCTTGAATCGACTGTGGGTCATGACCATCTAGGTAGAGAAATAGTGCTGCTTGATCGAAATCCGCCATGTCATAGCTCGTCGACTCCTTGCTCCTAGAAAAGAAATTGGATGATAGAACAAGCAATAATCAGTGGTTGGATACATTAGGAAGCAAGTAGGAGCACAACTTTTCTTTAATGGAGCAGATAGAAGAGTCGGTGTGAGAATTCCATTAAAAACTTTTGATCTTAGCTACTTGCTGAAAGCTACAACGAAAAGAATAATAACTATTATTTGGAAAGTTATTGTCCTTTTTCCTTATCTCGACCTCAAAACTGTTTACATGATCCCAAACTAATCACTAGGTAAACAATTTGACATAATGATACATGATCTCTGTAGCTAGTTCCTTCTGTATCTATGCCCATCTAGGAATTCTTTAAAGCAATTAAGAACCCAAATTAAGTCCACAAGATGGAACAATCCTGATCGATTTGCTAATTAAACTAAAACCTATATGCTTGACACAAGAACAATTTCTTTCATATGGCTGAGAAAATAAAATTAAACCTATAGGGAAGAAAGGAAATCAAAAGGTGAGAACAGAGAACTAGTGGGAATCAATCAGTGTGGAGTTGGTGAATTCCTAGTTAGCTAGCCCATGAAAACCAAGAAACAACAGCTTAGTGTTCTCTCTTTGTGTGGAGACTCAAAGAGAGAAATCTGAAAAAGCCAAAACAGAAGGGGAAAACGTATAGCTCGTATAATCAACTTACATGGAGGTGGAGGCGATCATCGGCTGTGGCGAGGAGGTTCTCTGGAAGCCTAGGGGGATCTCCAAGGGTTTGTGATGGTGGTGATCGTCTTCTCTGAAGCCTACCATGAAGCCCTTATGAAGGCCCTGACCATCCTTCACTCGTCTCTCTCTTCCCTTCTCTCTCTCTCTCTCTCTCTCTTCACACTATGCACATCTCTAGCAAAAGGATACAAAATCAGACATTAATTGCAAAACCGACTTCTGTTTGCACTCTTCTTTTATACTTGGCACCAAAGATATAAAGAAAGCGCTGCAGCTTTTCGTTTGGAAGTCACCTAAAATCTTCTCCCTACTCTCCTTATCTTTTGACCAAGAACCTGAGAGAAGAAGACTTATATGAGAGAGAGGGAGAGAGACAAAGGATGGGTTGGGCAAATACTAGTCTGTATTAATTGGAAGATTGTGAGGAATACAATATATATCATTTAATTTTTTACCACTCCCTATTCAAGTATATACCATTTTGACATTGTCGTCTAACTCCGTTAGTTGACCGACGCCATTGAACCATTTGACGGTTAGAAGTCAATTTTTGTTGAATAGAAAAACTGAATTAGGTACCATATGTAGCTGATATAGGGACGAGAGCGCTGGCCATGGATATCTGATAGGCTAGCGGCTGCAAAAAAAGATATGAAGATGCACCAAGGATCTAAAATGGACGAAAATCACCTTCCAACTCTATTAATTTTTTACCATGAAGATGATACAAAACTTTCAGTGAAAACTAAAGCTAGATGGGTTGGGTAAATACTACTCCTATTAATTCCTACGTATTTTTATTTTCTCTTTGCAACTCCTAGCAATTTTGTATCATTTGTAATATTTCAGTCTAATTCCAGTAGCTAATCGACACTACGGAACCTATCAGAAACTTACTGCAAAGCAATATTTTAATTATTTGCTCATCACCATACATATTTATAGCGGATCCTAGGAGAAGAGCGGTATTTTTTTGTGCCAACTAAGGATCGTCAAAGATCACGGATAGGTTGAAATCTCCTCCGTGGTACTTACTAATTGTAACACTGGACAATTTTATTTGTATCATCCATATTTTACTTTTATTGTGGTTGCCTATTCAATTTTATAATATTTATACCATTTACACCTAATTCCATTAGTTGACTAAAACTGTTGAACCACTTGACCATTACAAGTCTGTAAGATTGATTATTTACCAAGAATTCAATTGTTTTTTCCTCGCTATTACACATTATACCGTACCATGCAGAGGGACAGTGTCTTAGCTAGGGATCTGCAAAGGATATCAAGATGTGTCAAAGATTTGAAATGGGTTAAAAAATCATCCCTACTTAACAGTGAGCAATTTGATTTGTGTTATCATCTATTTCATCTTCACCTTTTCTACTCCCAATTCGGATTTATTTCATATCTTCAAGTGTTGTCTAGTTCCATTTTTTTACTCCCAATAAAAAAATGTATCCCATTAAGTACAGATTGATCATGGCCAAATATGCCATCAGATGGGGACCGACGAAGGAGAATATGTGTAGAGAACCGAGATTGCGCACTTCCCTTGTCTCATGACCACTAACATGAGAGAAGATCGTCACAATAAATTCTTAGGAGATGAAATCCTCCTAAAACCCTACAAAAACACACAAGGAAAAGAAACTAACTAAAAATAACAGTTGATGTGATGACCTAAGATAAACCTTTAAAATATCATGACTACACTTAATCAATTATGCATACAAAATGCATTCAGCATCGACAAAGACGGAGTCTCGCTTGGCTGTAAAGTGCTTGGCGGCATCCCGGTCACCGTTTATGAACGGGTCGGTGGGAAAAGGTAGGTGTGGGGATTCGACAAATAATATTTATTGATTGGTAGATTGTTTTGGCACTTCTACTCCGGGTTTAAATCATTGCTTAAAGTGTGGTCTAATTCCATTAGTTGACCGGCAACATTGTACATTTTTTCCTTCTTACTGTCCTAAAACATATACCTATCAGATTTGATAATTGTTAGATTTTATAACAGTTCTGCTGGAATATTACTTCCAACAATCCTAGGAATGACATGTGGAAATGTATATTTATTGTGTACCCTAGTGGTCAACGATATCAAAGGTAGGTTAGAAATTTCTAAAAAGAACTTAATAAGAATTATGAAAGTATAAGCAAGTTTGGTCTAATCCATGTTGAGGTGAAAATATTCTCTAGATGGTTGAAACCACGAATCATGTGTGGCATCATCTTGGCAGGCATTGTCAAAGAGAAAATTTAAAGGATGAGTAAAGATGGAAGCAAAGAGAAATTGAAGAAACCATTTGATGATAGCATTGATGGAAGGGAAACTTTTCCCTTTCTTGCATTTTGCTCAATTTTGTCCATCATTCGTAAATTTATTTTACTATAACTATTGTGGGCCACAACGAGACAGTATCATCGAACTAATGTTTCTGCATGATAGATATATCTAATATATATGAGAGAGATTAATAATGCAGACAATGGATGTCTCGTGATAATAAGAATGGTTTCTATTATTGTCGGAATTATTCCGAGGTTTATATGAGAGGGAAATATTTATACGGAGATTTTTTTTGCAGACACTGGGTGTCTCGAATCATATAAATTGGTTTATATGATAATTTATTAATTTTGGGAGTTTTCTATAAAACTAAATATTCAATTAGAAATTAATTTAGACAAAATATAAATTCAGACAAATATTATGTAAAATAAATAGAATGGTGCCCACAAAAAGGAGCGGCCAAGTGGGCCCATGGGTCCCACAAGGCAGCCGCACTCCACATGGGGCGGGTGGGCCAATGCACGCCGAGGGGGTGAGTCCCCTCTCCGGTCAAACCTCATGCCAAAGGCCCGAGAGGGGGGGAGTCGGGTTGGGATATTCCTCCCCTAGGTCGGTTCGGACCAAGGAGGATCCCCCTTGGTACGGCGGCGGGTGGGGAGGGGGTTTGCCCCTCACCCAAGCACCCCTCCCCCTTGACACACTATATAAACCCCACCCCCTCCTCTATTTGGAACACACAAGTTTTGGACAAGTTCTAATTAGAGCTTTATCTAATTGATTTAGATCTTTGTCTAAAAGGATTAGAGGCATCCTCTCCGATTAGACCTAGATCAAAGTGCTACACGCAGCAGATCAAGGCTGGGGTCCGGAACTCGCAGCAGTTTCTGTTGGCCTTCGTTGCCCAGCAGTTCGTTGGCCCAGGTATGCAACTCGTGCTGTAGCCCGTTTGTTTAAAACCCATTGGACGATATTTGCACCGGCAGCTGATGGTCAGATTAGTTTTTTCATCAAAAATTTAAAGCGTAAGCTCTTGTGCAATACATGTGGTGTGTGACTGTTTTCGTACTTTTTCAAAAAAACTTCTTACTATGATTTCGCCTCAAGACAAAACTGCCGAGACTCTGTATAGTGGAAGAGACTCGTCCGAGAAGATGAACCGAGCAAAGCTAACAGTCAAAGGGCAGCTCACATCCTCCAAAGATCACCCTAGCCGTCGATGTCATTCGTTGGTTGCTTCTACACATAATCCTGATGTTGATGCTACTTAAATAAAAGTATATAAGTACATGCACAGAAACAAAAACATGAGAGCAGTTTGGTCAATGGTTAGAACATAGTCCGGTCCTGTGGCTACTTTTGTCCGAAAGTAAGTTCTACAACTCGATGCTTCTAAGAACCGATCACACCACAAATTTTTATGAAAGGATGCAAACCATACCAGACATGCAGGACATCTTTTAGAGAGTTAAGTCAATACTCGACTGGACATTCAGGGCCATGATATCAAAGTACAGAGGTAGGTGACAAGATAATACAAACACATAACAGCTGAAATTCAATTATGGCAGCAGGAGATAATCTATGTCGAAACAACAGACAGACAGTAGCATGTCATGCTATATAGATAATAGGTCAACCTGGTGACAACTCTAGAACAGATTAAAAGTCTAATAATGCTAACATACAAGAATGATTCGATGCTTGCACAAAAAATTGTCTGCAGATTTCAGTCAGGTTTGCAGCATACAACAGCTCGCTCAGAGCCAGTTCCACCAATCAATTGTTGGCAGCAAAACACTGATGATGTCTCAGCACAACATCATCTCACAGCATGCTGTCTGTTCTCGCCGGCAGCCGCCTGAAGAAGTTGAGGGGAACAGATGGAAGCCTGTGGCGGAACCTAGGATGCCTCAGCTGATACAACCCAGCAACAAAGGCGACCATGCGACACGGCGTCAGGTACAGCAGGACAGCAGCGACCAAGCAGAAAGTCACAAAGATGGCAGTAGCCCTTGCGTCGCGCCAGCTCAGGAGGGACTGCAGCCTCTAACCTTGTGTTGCCAGGTCACCAACAAGTGTTTGTAACCTGCCGGCGATGCTCCTCAGTCGATCATACCTCATCCTAACAACATCCTGTGCACGAGAGGTAGGGAAGGTATCGAACTCCTCATCAAACTCATCAGGGTGGGAAGTCTCGGCGTGTGAGAGACGAGTGTCCATGTGAGGTGGCTGCCTTGGCCTCCACCGGTAGTACCAGATCCCAATCAAGAACAGATAAAGGAATATTGTCGGAAGGATCAGCTCTGGATACAGCACCAAAATGATGAATAGGACATGAATCAGCACAGTAGTCGGTGGATTCTTCCATTCGCGAATCTGACCAAACCATTTAGCAGCACCAACCAGGGGACCCAATATTTTCATAATCCTGAAGAAGTTTGCCTTGCTCTTCCTCATGCTCCACATGTGAGAATCCACATCCAACATGTACTCAACAACTTCCTTCCTGAGAGGTGGCTCGGCACGGCTTAATCTCATCGAGACCATCTGCGTGGCCTGGAGCCTCAGATTGTCAAGCTGAGTCACAGAAAGGGGGTAAACATAATGCATCTTTGGCAGCAGCGGCTGAGAATACAACTGCATCATGTTTACAAGCGAGGAGCATGTGAACCGCACGGCAAGCTGCACTTCACCCATCTTCTTCACGCCCGTAGGAAGCAAAATGATGAGAGGGTAGGAGTGGCTGTAGACTCTACCAGCCTCAAGAGTGGACAGACGGATCCGTACCTTGCCAATTCTACCATCATTGTTACCCTTGGCCTTTTCTCCTTGCAAGTGACAGTTATCAAACACACCAATTGTTATAAGAGTACATGGATCATACACATCCCAAGTGTATTGCTCATTCCATTTTGGGTTGAAACTGTCGATAACGGTCCTTGTTCTAACCCATTTGTGCCCATACTTCGCAACACAATAAGAATCTGTGGTGCCACGCCCATCTTTTGTCTTCATTGGCATTAAACCCTGGGCATTTAAAATTCCTAGCTCAAGAACCCCAACCCTAGGCTTCCACAATTGTTTGGCAGTGGCCCTCAGATCACTACTGTGATGTGTCGACTCATCCAGTACATGATACCCACCATCCAAAGAAATCCTGACATGAATACGACTAGAGAACTTGACATCCTTTTTCTTTTGTTCCCCATCCCCAGATACATGCTTCTCAAGAGTACACCACCTGCTGTGCACTGGCCTGTCGTCAAGTCTCCTGTCTACATTCAGCAGTGGAATAATTGCTTTGCCTAATACCTCATCCTTGTTGTGTGCAATCCGATCCTCAACGCTCAGAATCAAGTGCTCCTCAAATGGTTCCGATGCCACAAACATCAAATCCTCATTCCACATGGGATTGGCATTCTTGTTTGCCCATATCCTTGTCCTCAAGACCTGATTCCCAAGTGTAGCTTTCACATGAACTTCTGGATATCTATTCTTGTCACTTGGTACCAGATCTTGTGCCTCAATAACATTTACCCTGAGATACCAAAGTTTAGGAGTTAAATACACCTTAGACCTTATGCTTGCAAGACCATCACAAGGGACAGTTGCAGCATCAGAATGCCATGCTTCTGGGAAAGCTTCGTCTGCTTATGAACCCATCCAGACAGCCAACATGAGCTCTCCTACCTTTCCCTCCTTGCGACCCTCAAGACGGTACCAGTCCGGTGCCAACGGGCTGTCAGGTGGGACTCTCTTTGGAACTTCATTGAGATCAAACACAACTCGGCCAATAAAATCGTCCTTAACAAAATCCTTGTCCTTGACAATGACCTCGACATAGGAGGATTGGATGCGCTCCTTGGGAAAGGCAAATACCTGGTTCCACTCTGGGTTAGTATTCTTCTCAAAGTGACGGGTGGTTCCCTTGTAATTGCCAAGTTTGATCTCCACATATGGGTCACAGCTCCCAGCCACATCTTCGGCAGGGAGATCTTTGGCCCTTACAACACGGACATAGAGATATGGCATCTGCTCCACAAGGTCATATGTGCTAGTTCGCTTGTCACCTGCTGCCATAAAGCCCCCGAGATGAGGCGACGTCTCTTTCAAGGAGTAGTCGTCAGGCTGCGGCCGCTGCGTCTGCATCTTGCCAGTTTACAGAAGGGCGCTCTAGTGCCTGCAAGATGGTATGTGATAAGGTACTATCAGAATGAGCTTCAAGTATGGTTGAAGTTACCCATCATAATGAACAAATAGGATTGGAAATAAAACATCATAAATCATGGTTCAGTAATGCTTTGAAGACAGATCATTCCCACGATATCCTTTGATCCCTCATTCCTCGCATGATCCTAAACTGTATTTTGGTTTTAGTTAAAACACCTTAGGAGAACTTGCAACTTATACCAGCAATGGTACTTGCAACAAAGCATTCAAATTCGAATGAGACATTTTCAGAAACAAAATCAACCGCATAATGCAAACTAAAGGATAATATAATATATTGACTCCATCAAATACTTTGTGGTTGACTCCCCTTGCACGCTAAAGAACTTAGCTTTGTCTTACATAATTACAATTGCTCCTAGAGAAGATAAAAAAAAATCTCCACCTTCGAAAAACTTAGACCGGGTTATGCAAATGGCAAGTGTTGTTTACAAAGCACTACCTAACATATTTGCACTTGCTAAAAACAAATGTTCAAGTTTCCAACCAGCAACTAGCCATACTCAGAGTAAGTACAGGGAGGAAACTTACATGACCTGACCCATTGCATTTTCAGTAAACAAAAAAAACATATTGAATGTCTACTGTTTCTTTTGACAATAAAAGGCGATTGCGACAGATCCATAGATGGAAAGAGCACAAGGAAGACCTAGCCAAAGCATTACCCATTTAATGTGCTGTCTTGTGCTCTTTCCAGAACATTTCTGCTCTTAGTTTTCTATCCAGATTTGTGTATGTGTAGGTGTGTAACAAGTAAAGCTACCGGCATTGCGAAATAAGAAAAGCATGGCGATCAACTGCAGCTATCACCGTCTCTGCCAAACAAAAGATGAGCAGGAAACATGGTGGCCATATTCCCCGATTCCTCCCCTGGACATCAATCAGGTTTTCCTACTGGGGGTGCTATAGACAGCATTGGTACAGTCAGCGAACAACGACAGTGAGATCACTCGTGAACAGAGTACTCCACCGATGAAAAGCAGAGTTGCTTATCGTCACAACTGCAGCAACAGAATTACGCCGAGAAGCGTATCAAATCGCCAGGTCCCAATAATAAACTACTGCTGATAAAATCTACCGTTACTCATCTCAAATCATGCAGCACATCCCCGGTACCAAAAAAGAAAAGATCCAGCATTTATAGCTCCTCGGCAACGGCACCCCACCTACCTGCGGCTGTGCGAAAAAAAACAAAATCCGGACACGGCCGGCCTCGCTGTAAATCAAATCTCTGAAGTTTCGAATCCCCTATAAGTGCGGGCAGCCGAAAAAGCAAGAACACAAGTACACAACCGGACCACGCCAATCAATCAACTAACGAACGAAACCCTAGAAAGAGAGCGACGCAGCAGGCTCCCCGGATCCCCGTACGCCGACGCACATCCCTGCCTACTCTCCCCCAATGGAGAGCATGCGAAAGACGAAAAAAGAATTATTACCCTAGCAGATGAATGATTTGATTAAAGAAAGACTTGGCCCAAAACCCCTAAATCCTCTTAAACCCCACCCTTCCGTACGGGAACAGTTGTTTAAGAAAAAAACACGATTTTTCTCCCACCGGTGCCCAAGGGAACCGCGGACGAGGACGGGCCGGAATGCGGGCGCCTGGCGGACGGATTATACTCAGATGGCGGCGGAACCAAGAAGCGGCAGAACGAGGAGGGAAGAAAGGGGGGAAAGGAGGCGGGCGGCCGGACCTGGGACACGAACCTGAGCGGGCGGCCGGACGGGGTGGAGAAGCTCCTAGGCGACGGCCATGGGGCAGGAGCAGGAATGCGGAGGAGAGGTGGAAGCGAAGAGGCCGGGCGAGAGGGAAGGACAAGGAGGAGGAAGGCTATGAATTGGAAAAAAGGAGCGGTCCTTTAATTTTTCAGACTGGCGAGCCAGAAACGGTGGCCAGCTGGTGACACTGGCGCTTGGGGCCCGCAGGCTGCGTGGTGGTGGGCCCGGGGCAGGATCTCTTTGGTAGGTTCTCTTTTTCTCTCGATCAGTTCAGTTCGTGCGAGCTCTGCTTCTGCGTCTAGCACCCTGTGTTTGTCTGAAATCAGTGAGGAGCAGTGGGTAGGAAGGGATGTTTTACATCTAGCACCCTGTGTTGCGCTGCTGCACCGTGGTCATGGGTCCACATGACACCCTTGCTTTGTCTCTTGTCTGGCGATGATGACCAGCAAGGCAGGAAGACCGATGACCCCGGATCAGCAGACCGTCCACGCAGTATATTTGGCGCGCCACTCACAGGTGGGTCTAGTGAGGGTACATCCACCACAAACACTGCCAATGGCATCGACGCAAACAAAGAAGAAGAAGAAGAAGAAGAAGAAGAAGAAGAAGAAGAAGAAGAAGAAGAAGAAGTTTGAATGATACACCCTTCTTTTGGGTTTCTTGGGCCAAAGAACCAAACCTCAAAAATTACAGCTGACGTGTTGCTCTCAGTTTTTGGCAGAGAGCGACAATACGCCACGATCAAGTAACCGTCGGTGAGAATCGAGGCACGGAACAAATTCATAAATGGAAAATGACCACATGCAGGGACGAAACTAGGGGGAGGCAAGCTGGGGCCATGGCTGCCCCCACCGCGATTTTTCCTGTTAATTACAACTTGTTAATTTGTAAAATATAGCACTAAATTTAGCTATATGGCCCCCTCTAACTTATTTTGTATGCAATTGGCCCCCTTTATATTTCATTTCTGGTTCCGTCCCTAACCACAGGTGAAGTTCACATGATTGCGGGGTTACAATCACAAATTACCTAGATTGCACATCGTAACATTGAACTGAGTGAGTAAAATATGTTCCAAATAGGAGCCAACCTATATAATTTGGATTCTAAACTTACTTGTGCTACCGGAGTTAAACCTCCATCTGTAACACAAGGGCAGCCTTTGTATAAGTGGTCCCCCACCCAAAAAAATTACAAAGCTTGCTAAATCTGCCCTACCACTTTGCATATATGCAAATTCAAAGACCACATGCTAAATTTTTAACAATCCTCCCAAAAATGGTCCCCTTCATATTTTTCTCTCAATGACTAGTGGGCCCATGTGCTGTGATGAGCGTGCGTTGTGTACGTGTGTGTTGTTTGCTGCGTGTGTACTCGTGTGTACGTGTATTTGTGTGTGTATGCGTATGTGTGTATGTGATACGTGTGTGTGTACGCGCACGTGTGTGTTCGTGTACGTGTACATTCGTATGTCGAGTGTGCTGTAAATATATACGAGCTTGTGCTAGTATATGTATACATATACATATTCTAGTGTGAGAGTGAGATGTGTGTACCCCACATGTCATTGTGTGTTTTGTGTAAATATAGCAATCCAATATACAAATGTTGTGAAAGCACAAATTGATTTGGCTTTGTAAACCTTCTCTCCTCTTGCTATCACCAAGTTTTTTAAAAATCCATTATGTAAAGGCTGTTGGAGATACTCTAACAGTTGGAAAAAGAAAATGAATAGTTCAAAATTATTTTGCTTTGGACATGAACTTTCTAAATTTAGAGAAAATTTCCTCTAACATTCAGCTTCTCGCGGTTAATTGTGTTTCAAAAAATGTAATGAGCATACCTTCGAACTTTATCTCATTGGCGCAACCAAATGCCTTTGTAGAATCGTGCTTGCATGCAAAATCATCACGGCCAACTCATTCATGAAAGCAACAACAAAAATTTCTATATGGCAATGAGGGTTTCAAAAGTATACACGTAAGTATTTTCTACATAAAAAAATAAGGCTCTTTCATTACGAGACAGTAATGTGTAAGTTTGCAACTTATTTCGTGACAAGTTACCACGTGGGTAACTTAAGTACAAAGACGAATACAACGTTACATATATGTTGGGTGGCAACTTTAAGGCTCAAAATAATCATCGAAAGATACTAATATGTGTTCTAGTTTTAAATATCTTTTTTTACTTGAGTTTTAAATATCTTTCGAGATAAAGCCAACGTTAAAGACATATCGTTAATCGGATTTAGGGTTTGAGAGCTAAAACAGTTTGAAGTTTTGAATTTACAGGAAAGCTTGATAATAACACCGTTCTGTCTGCTTGAGCATGCCTGCACTATCCAGCTATCTGTGGTGGTGCTCCAAAGATCACGCGCTAACATTCAAAAATTATTAGATGCAAAAGTTCATCCTCATAAGCAAAATAGAATGATCTAGTTAGATGTTTTTTAAGCTTTTTGTCAAATCATATTAAACATCTATGCTGTCAGTCATTCTCATGTGCTACATTAGTAATACCGTCCACATCCCAGGCCATGACAGCAACACCGCCTTAGGGTTCATCATGATTCACTTTTACAAGTTGAGGGTCTCATAGGTCGTGTATATGCAGCTGAATGATGGACAACAATGTTACATTTTATCCTCAACAGGAACTACAAATGAATAGTACAAGATGAGTAGCATAGGTAATACATGATAGCTAGTATAAGTGTAAGAAAATGTGCAGGCGTATGCAGCTAGATCTGATGCAAAGTTTGATGGTTCCAGGGAGCACTCTAATGTGCATCATATACCATCAATGGTACGATCTCTGATTTCCACGGAACTCTGGTGTAAAAAATATCACGCAGTCCTACTTTACCAATAGCGCACAAGGAAGATTGTTTTTTGTTCTTTTGTTGGGTGACATCTGTTAGAATTTCTTCACTTGCACCTGGGTTCCTTGCTTTGCGCTAGATTCGAGCATGGCTTCTAGAACGGCAACGTCACGAGCACCTTCGACATAAGAACTTCGGGGTTCAGCCTTGTGATCTCCATCCTGCATGAGAAAGCAACCATGATGAAATCCTAGCACCCTTTTAAGCATTCAATGGAATCTAGGCTTGTCTCTTGGAATTCAAACTCATGCAAGATCTAACCAGCTGTTCTACGGAAGTGTGCTTAATGATAAGACAGTATATTTTCCATGTGCTAATCAGTGATCTACACGCCTAGAATGGATCGGCAATACAATCAGATGTTTTACTCTAAAACCAGTCATGACTGATGATGTGTTTTGGTTTTCCATATGCATACCTCTCCACAACCCTTTGACCTATGGATTCTAAACGGAACAGACAGCCATGGCAATATATTTCCATTTCCAAAAGGAAATCCCGAAATATCTTCATCGATGATACATGATGTATTGAGAGAGAAACAAGCTGAAATTGCTTAGCACCACATACTTTGCTAGCCTGCACGATGTCATGGACAAATGCCTTCAGTTCTTCATGCACGCCGCTAAATGGATAAAATGTCTTCTGGCACTGCCCGTTTTCGCTTGTAAATAGCACCTGCAAATGAATAGAATGGTTGATAAGCATAATGTTGATATACTGCTTCCCATCACAATGTGGAGAATTCGAACAAGAAACGACTGCATTTTTAGGAACGAGAGGCTAGATTCCACAGCTACTATCTGTGTGGTGCAGGAAGAGGCACCGGAGAGAGGTGGGAGCAGCACATGTGAGCTAGGTGCCTAGGTCCCCTAGTATTCCAAGGTTGCACTTCTGTAGATAATGGCCACCGTATGGTCTATTTTTTTTTGTAGTTTTGGCTAGTCAAGTCCACACCTTAGTTAGTGTTGTAACAGGCAGGTTAACTTCTCTCATTGCAATGAAGCGCATGTATTTCCCAAATTATCAGGAAAACAAATCTGCTTCAGTAGCATCATGCCTGAACAAAAAAGTAGTCACTGCAGTGTTATTCAGAGACCCGTGTCTAGAAAAAAAAAGAGTTGGACAACTGAATTCAAGTCAGTTTCTGATACAGGTGTCCCGGTCTGAGTAAGATGTACCAGATTCAGACACCTACATCTTTGTCCGGGTTACACTATTACTTGTAAGTTGTAACAATGCATTACGGTCACTAAGCTCTGTGGAAGCAAATAAGGAAAGGGGGGATCCTGAGGGCGTACATACTTTCTGACTAGCTCGCCGCACAAACAGTGAAAAAGCAGGGTGGCATTTCATTTGACACTTTGCAGACGAAGTGATATTTACCTGGTAACCATGCTTCCCACTATCAATGCCACGTTCAACTTGCACTGTTCCTTTTGTTCCATCAACCCGCCATAATATCTATATATCATATCTCTAGCAGTATCAGCACCAATGTAGAGAAAATAATGCAGTTAATGATGGATAATATAATATGCATAAAGAACATGTGTGCCACATAGTATTTGCACTAAGATTTAGTTTAACCTTTGGCGATCTTGAATTGACTGCAAATACCAAGACCCCAGCACATCCATTTTCCAGTTGGCTGCATAAATATATCAAATGGTCTAAGTTCTGAAAATTTACCATTTTACAAAATTCACTTTGTATTTTCAGAACTTACAAAAGAGAACATATGTTATCAGGTGGTGGTAAAGCCGTATCCACATGACGGGATATAGATGATACAGTTGCTATTTCTGAACCAACAAGCTGTAACAGAAGAGCTCATATCTTAACAGAGAAAACAGAGTAAGGCACTGAAAACACACGAATAGGTAAATAGAACCTGTTCAAATCCAGTGGATGCAAGTATTACACGTCTACACAAACGGAGCAAGTAGTAAATCGGACTTACTTCAGTCTACGTCATAGCAGTGGTTGTGTTGTGTATTTTCAAGATAATATTTACTATATCTATGATTCTATGTGGAGATATCAAATGTCACAAATGATTACAGTAACTCCTCAATGTTATTTCTATTTACAAATACTAGAAGCTGCGCAACTCTTTGGAAAAGCAACGTGAGACATGTACCATTCTTAGTCCTGCAATGAAGTGTACACCCATGTCCAATATAAAGCCACCCTGCAATGCAAATTTGTCATAATAAGGAGTTAGGGGCTTAGGGCAGACATATCACGTTCATTACAATAAATACTTGTGAATTGTGATGGCAAACAAAGTAATAGGTATTTAGCGATTCTTCCTTTGCAGAATTTAAAGAAAAATCCGCAAAAAGTAGTGATTGCAAAAGACAACTGTAAGCATCTGGATACTTCAAAATCGAAAAGGCTGAATCCTAGCTATGGAAAACTTGCAGACATGCACAAAACTGCAATCCAATGCCAACAGAAATATCCAAGTACAAAAGAAACAAAAAGATGGACAGAACTAGATGATTGGGTTAAGGTGACCATTGACCAGTATGCCACCAGCACTTCTAATGACATCGATATGCACCAAAAAAACAAGCAATACTATTATATACCTTGACTGACTAGTAAGTAGTAATCAAATCAACGCTATCTAAGAACAACATGCAATTTAATCAAACGTTGTATTGGCTTCCCTAGGATTTTAAAAAAAAAATTGAAGTTCCCTAGGATTTAAAAATATGATTGACAAGAGGTCCATAAAAATGACATCTTTACAACATCTGAAAGTATAATATTCAGTAAACTTAACAGCTAATTAGTACTAAAAGATTGGAGTATCCTTTTGTGGATTTTTTTGTGTTTTCTTTAGGCACCTAATAAACCGGCAAGGGGGAGTACAACCCAATCAACTTTAATTACTCACATGTGCATGTTTTCATAAACGGAAAGGTGAACAATTCCCAACCATTGTCTATTTCATACATTTATGACGTAAGTTGGAAATGAAGTGATAGGTCTGATGAAGGGGCAGCTGCAAATAAAGCATGTTACACTGGAAGAAAAAGGTATGCTACTTGGCTCCTTACCAGAAAATTTCGTCTCCAGGAGCTACTGAAGTATGGGTTTGAACTGTTCATTGATCCTTCGACAATAACTTGGATGTTCATCATATCACCAATATCATTCATCAACTTGTTTGACTGTTGGTATGACCAAAGAGATTACCAAATAAACTACCAATATGAAGCGCAATTCTAGTGTTGCAAAAGTTTACCTCCACAAATGCAGGTTCAAATCTGTAGTTTTCTGCAAGAGCCCAAATTGGTTTATGTTGCAACTGGTTCGGAAATGAGTTGTAGATTGACAATGCATTTTCTGATTCAGTTGTCGCTGAGGTGTTTGGACAAAGTTGGTCAGATACACATTTATCATACCTACGGTACTCATGAAAGGAACAACAAAAAGTTACAGGTGCTTACATCCAGAGGCAGGTTTCTCTTCACAACACCAGAAAATATAACATGCAAAGAGTGAGGACAATCAGGAAATTCCGTATAACTTTCAGTAATTAACTTCCAGTAATTACTAATGAGATAGCCAAGAGGAATAACTCCTCTCAGATCAGGTAATGTCGTTTGTCTTCCAGCTTACCTTGAATCACATGCTTTCCTGCCTTGAGCATCTTTAAGGACAGCTCTACCTGCATATTTCGACGACAGCGAGAGAAACATTTAACTAGGTTTTGGACTAATTTTGCATTCCAGCATTTGTACAGCTCTTTATACAAGTGGATAGCAAAGTCAAACGAGATAAGGAAACAATTGGTCAAATGCAGATGAAATAGCTCTCACACCCAAGGCATTCAAAGAAAACTTTCATGATCACAGACCTGGACTTGCCCAGCAAGAACAACGGCGACACCCATGATGGAAGGGTCTCCCATGATCTCCTCCAACCCGGCATCGCCCCATTTGCACTCGACGTCAGGCACGAAATCGCGCGCGAGCTCCGCGGCAGCCTCAGCCGATTCCTGAACGGTGGTGCCAAGATGTCAGCCACACAAAATGCTGAAAGGCGTATCTCCCAATTCCCAGAGCAACGATTTTCACCGGTCCATCACGAGACACAAAATATGCACGATTAATCATGGATTGTTTCTGCGCTTGTGTTCTCAGTTAGCTTTGCAGGAACATTGACAAATGCATTCCCCTGTACTACCTGGTGTCTAGTGATGTACATGAGGTGATTAAAATGCAGGCAGCAACTGAGAAGCTTAACTGAAAGCCTGAAGGTTAAACAGCACCATATCCGTGCCTCATTACATTAGTATGGCTCTACAGACTACAGGTACAAACTTAAGATTCGACCTCTGCACAAATAACTCCCCCTAATTCGAGCACCGCGAGATTAAAGAAGGATATCCAGGATTTAGAATGCTCTGGTGATGCTAATGGAAGGCTGAAGCAGCTAGACACGGCACGGGGAAGAGTGAGCGGCGACGGGGGGGGGGGCACCTCACCTGGGTGCGGCTCCAGATGGCCTTGAGGACGACGAGGTGGGCGATCTCGCGGAGCCTGGGGATGTACTGCGTGCGGGCGAAGATGCCGGCCCCGACCATCGCGATCCGAGGAAGGTCGCCGTCCTCCGCCATTCCTCCTGGACCGCTGCTGAATTGGAGTGCAGAACTGAAGTGGAGAGAGAGGCAAGCAGACCGCTGCTGAAGTGCTGAATCAGATCTGAAGTGTCGTTGCTTGCCTTGCCTGGAACGGTATTTTCTCGTGGCCAGATTGCGAGCAGCGATGAGATGGAAAACCACACACACTGTACGTTTAACGGCTTAATAAAAAAATCTTAGGCTAAATATCGTGGATGCATGGCATGTAAATTGCACAACTGGGACCCATTTTTTGTTTTATTACATTTACCCATCAGATCTCTCGGGGAATTTGAGATGAGAACAAACACTCTTCTAGTCTCACATCTCTTCTGCATTGCCGGAACTACAAGAATTCAGCAGGGCTATCACATCAGTACAGGATCTTTATCAGAAAGTACTTCCACATATATGTTCCTCGATAAATGTATCACGTCCTGGAATTAAAATGACCATCCCATACACTTGTCACGCCTATGCACTCTACACTCACAGGGGGGCAGCCAGAAATAGCCTGATAAATCATCGCAACTACAATGGGAAAGTTGTGTATGGCACAGTTTCACATGAACGTTATTGTCAATCAACCTGAGAACAGATGGGGGTAGAGTACTTTGCACCCCTGTCGGTCTCATGGGATGAACCTAAACAGGAAAGTGGGGCTCTGGAGGTCGATGAACTTGTAAGACCCTTCGAGTGAGTTCAGGTAGACTGCTTCTCGGGGCTCGTCGCTTACCCCGCTCTGCATCGCGTACTCCAGCGCCATTTCGTAGTCAACCTGGTGGTTTCATGTTCGAGCAAACGATATCAGCTTCGTGATAACAAGTCAGAACCCGGTCAGAGAAAGGTGCAAGACTATGGGCACTGTTGTAGAGTAGAGCACGAGAAAACTATATGATGCATCTTCTTCGACTGATGGTCATATTAGAGTGTTAGCTTTCTCCTTACCTGTTCAACGTGCTGAGTTAAGCAATCTCTAAAAGTCATTTCTGTCACCTCCTCTGAATTTATTTTCTCAAGGAGTTCCTCGTCTTCCTTGTCATATCGTGGCCTCTTGGGGGGAGACTCGTCTGCAATTTCCCCAAGCGTCTCCATGATTGTTCTTGCCACATCAGGAATGTACCTGCAAATAAGAAATCGTCAGAATAAGATAAGATCTTGTTTAATTATGGAGTATCTGGTGAAAGCGTGACAAAGAATGTTCATAAAACAGTCTTCAAATATCAGCCCCAACAAGTTCTTTCAAACGAATATTGCTTAATATTAGTGGAAGACAGGTTTTAAGTTGAGCCTAAATCTTGTGATCCATCGGTTATTAACCAACATCATTGTTCAACAAGTACTATCAAATATATGATTCAGCAAATTCATTGATTCAAAACATAGCCATTGCAAAATACAAGCAGCCTGACATTGACGCTAATAATAGATATCACCAGATCCCCAAAGAGGAGGAGTTACTTGTTCAGGTTCCTTTTCCTGTCCTGCTGTTCACGAGCCTGAAGTTTTTTCACTATCTTTGACTTCAGTTGGAGACAGCACTGCTTAAGGGCCGCCTGAAGGTGCAAGAAATTGATCAGATGAGCTATCTCGGTTATATCATTATCTTTTTTTCACTATCTTTGACCAAAACAGTAAATAAGGAAAGTGTGTGTGTACCTTAACAGCATCTGCTATCTCGGTTATATCATCTCCAATATACTCTTTACCAGTACCTTTAAAAGGTATCTTTGTACTGACAATGCTCACAAAGACACCAATCTTGTCCTGCTGCTGATTTATCTTGTACAGGCTCCAACTAAAAGAAAGATGAAAGACGAGAGTAATGGAAAAGATAAACATCTCAAGTACAGCATAAGTACTAACAGAAGAACTTACTTGATCCTCTTTAAAGCAGTTCTTGTGATGACATCAGCACCTTGTTCAAAAAGTAGTGGTATGCGGTTTGCAAACCTAAAAATATTTAAACCCTGAATAGTATACATATATGTGAGAATTTTTATCATCAGTAGAAGGAAATTATTTAAGCATGAATCTTGTCAGCAAAGAAAATACATATAATGGAAAGGTAGCTCCCGCTTAAAAGCTTGGGGTGTGGTCTTAACACAGTTAGCAAATAATAGGTTTAGGCATACGCTCAAATATTTATCTCCTAAGGCCCCGATTGGGTCACTGGAAAATAGCCAAAACGACAGTTACGGACCACTCCAGGTCATGCTAAAAATCCTGCACAAGCCGGGTAGGAAATTCCACTCCGTAATCAAACTTCCAACCAAGCAAGGCCTAATTAGTAAATGGACCATTTTGGGGGTATCTTTGAAAAGGACGTGGCCCCGTTTGGAACAAAGGAAAATAGTAGGAATTTTGAAGGATAGGAATTTTACAGGAAAATTTCCTATGGTACCGTTTGGAACAAAGGAATAGGAAACTTGTATTCCTTCGCAATTCCTATGGGATAGGCTATTCCATAGAAATTTTGGAGGAAAACAAACATGAGGTCTCACCTCATGTTTTAATCTTCCTCTATACCTACAATTCCTGTGTTTTTCCTGCATGACATCCAAACGACACTTTGGAAAATTTCCTATGGTGTTGATTCATATAGGAATTCAGGAAACATGACATCTCAATTCCTGCGTTTTTCCTATTCCTATGTTTTTATTTCCTGTGTTCCAAACGGGGCCGTAGCCTTTGTGTACAACATGGGTCACTCCCATGTCAACAAACGGCCACACATTTTGTGGTCTTGCTAATTGCAAATTAATAATAGTGTACCTTTTATATTAAGAAATGGATCACTATTTGTAGCACAACAGGCCTTTGTAGGAGTTTGACTACATATAGCGTCTGATAATACACTTGAAAGAATCAGATAGAAAGAGCATTAACAGAATTAGACATATCATAGAACTGATGGAATAAACTACTGCAGTATCAATTTTAACATTTACAATAGGTGCGATCACAAACTCAAGCAGCTAGGAACAACAAAGAGGACTTGACTGGGGAAGAAAAATACAGGACAAGGAAGAAAAAACAGCAAGGGGGTGAGAACCAAGGAGATCGTGGGGAAGAATAGGGGTGTGTTTGGATTGTGACCAAATTATACCTTGCCAATTTAAAAGGTTGGTGTATGTTTAGATGGTTGCCAACTTTTGACGTGCCAATGCTCCACTACCAACTCTAGTTCATTTTTCTACCCGATGTTGGCCCATCCATGGCAAGCAAAACATCAACCCACTAGCCAAATCTTTGGTAGGGTAACCCTAGGCATAAGCAAAACACACCCTAGACACGTGTCCTCCTGCCCTCTATGGACACTTGGACAGGACTGAGTCCCTGACATAATAAACTAACCAATCCACCTAAGTCACTAACTGCTAGTGATATACATTTCTGAAGCCACGTCATCTTACAGAAGCCAACTCCCGTCACAAAAACTAGTTCCTGCTCCAAAAGGAACTCCGTAACAGAACCTATCGAAATAAAACCACCTCATCCTGCACTTTGCCATTATGGCTGCTGCTCAGGTATGTGGTTCCTCCCTTACCCAGACCACAACAAAAGGAGCAAGAACGAAAATGTTTTCAGAATCTTCTTTAAAGATGACAGAGTCCTTGTGAAATACGAAACAGTAGTTTCTTACTTGTTTAACATCTTTTCCACCAATGCTTATTCCAGCTTCAACCATAAATGGATGACCTTCAAAAACCTGAGGGCTAAACAGAGCGTAGCCTTTTGGCATTAAGATACTTAAACTGAAAATAAAGATCGAAAGATCATCAGGGATATTCTCTGATTAAATGCAATACCTGCTTGCATGTGTTGCAACCAGATCAGGATGTAGCTCTTTTATGATGCCTAGACGTAAATTGTATTCACCTGCAGGACTAAGACACTACAGAATTGGTTGATTTCTATACTGTGATTGATAATTACATAGTTGTGGAAGATATGCTAGTCACAAAGCAGAAAAAAGTGATAAGCAAATCAAGGTGACAAGGATGCATACATCGCCACTGGGATCATCAAACTTAGCCTGCCGAAATAACTGATGTATCCGTACTAGTTGTTGTGATGTAAGGCTGTTGACTGTCGTTTTTGCATTAAAATCAGGCCCCATCTCCCCTGTCAAATCAAAAGATTGTGATATGCAAAAACAAACTTGGTAAAAGAGTAACAACCACAGGTACATAACAAAGTATATAATGCAAATACCACCATATATATTTAACCCGACAGACAGGTTTTACACAATCAATGGTTTGGCTGGAACAAGAGTATATATTGAAAATAGCAAAACATGAATATTAGTCAAACTCAAAACCATCTATAAAGCAAAGACATATGTAATTGCTAAAGATAATCTTACTTTAAAATCTCCAAATTATATCATTATATGAACCATAGAATCCACGGCTATTATTTGATTTCAATCTAACCAACCCTCAGGCCCCAGAACACTGCATATTATACAACTCAGTAACTCACCGATTAAGCGGTCAGCATGTGCTTTGCTTATATTCACAAATTCATGTTGCAGGAACTGCAAAAGGTTTGGCTTCGTCGTGTCTGTGATTAAGCGCTTTATCAGCAGTAAATCGACAGCAGATGGGTGATGCTTTGTTAGAAGTGGAACAGGAGGCATAACATCTGTCCTCCGTGCAAATTTTATCTTCAAATTTTTTCTGCAAGACCCAGAGTCGCTATGAAATTTTTAGAAGATTGTCAATTTAGCAACTGGCAGAACACAAATCACTAGAGAAGAAATTCATACTCTGCTGCATCTGAGAGAAATCTAAATAGGAATTGAGCATATGGAGTGATAACAGCCATTTGTCGCATGTAATGTAGTATCCTTGACTGCAAGAAATAAATTATAAATTCTACTTGGTCATAATAGTTTACTATTTCAATTTTTCAAAGAAAAGGGGATCCGACTCACACGATGAGTTGTCCAATTTCCCTCAATAATAACTTGAATCTCTGCCCCATGCCAGTGATCATTGTTCTCACGTTTCTCATGTAAATGGATATGAGGGACATTTCTGAGTAGGATTTACCATTATTAGTCATGATAAACTGCAGAGATTAACAAATTGACTTGCATGAAGATAAACAATAATGACCAGTCATTCAGTGTGTTGCACAGAATTAACCAAAAGGCTGCACTTACTTGTGAATGTCAATGTCAAGACGACAGAACGAAATATAATTTTGGCCTTTCATCGATGACTTAATATCAATAGGAAGACCCGTACTCATCTTTGACCATATAAGTGCCTGTTTAATACACGTTAAACTCACAGAAATTTGTGCGGTACAACTAAATTAGACAGAGCAGGCAACAAAGAGTCCTCCTAACTCCTTATTGCAAACATGTTAATAGCTACAGAGTAACAGAATAGGACAAGCATATATCAGAATGTCCACGGGTCAAAAATTTAAAAACTGCTTTACGCGGCTAGTTGCTTTAGTACTCCCTACATTTCAAATTAGATGACTTCCATTTGTACAAAAGTGGATGTATCTAGACATGTTACAGGTCTAAATTAGAAGTCATCTAATTTAGAACGGAGTATCATATCTTGTATGCATGACGAAATGTCACAAACATCTTGTATGCATGTGACAGCTTAACCATAAGAACACACGAGTTTACAAGCGTAAAACACACTTGTACGTGTGGTCACGGTTAAAGGTTAAACAAGAATTTAGTGAGAAAACTAGAAAAGGACAAGTGTTCTAGCTAAAGCGATGATTTTTCCTCTGAGGATCATATCTCTAGCATGACTACACAAATGCAATGAAAAGGATCGCAAAAGGCAGAACAAGACAATGAATGTCTCCATGCTACCAACCATACTGCATGGTTCCCTTAAAAAAACATACTGCATGGTTGCCCACTTTCACCATCCAATATAAACATGAAAATAGTCAGCTACGAACAGAAAGAAGAAAAACAAGCCAACCATGTTAAGAGAAGGACACCACTCAGCTAAACTGAACGCATTTGTTTCTTTCAAAGGAATGGATGCTATGCATCCTAATAAGATGGCTGTTCGTGCCAAAAAAAATGTTTTCTACTTAATCGTGTGAAGAAATTTTACCATTTTAGCACCGAGTCCAAACTTCCCGCGTGTTTGCCTTAAACCATACTTCGTGCCGGATAGCACTGCACCAAAATTTCAATCATACAACCTACTTCAGTGTTTTAGTCTAAAATAAATTAGTCGGAAAAAAATCCTATTGAAAGCTTACCTCTGCCAAACATGTTTGGGATATCTTCATGTGACATGCCTCGGCCATTATCCTACACCCACAAAAAAATCAAGATTAGAAGTTCACAAGATAGATTCTCATCACAAAACCTTCATTATGGACAATACCTTGCAAGTCACTCTGAAAAACGAAGCCTCGCCCCGACCTTTTCCGCGAGCAGCTGGAGCGTCCTTAACTTTCTTCCCGAGAGCAGCATTTTTAGCTTGTGTTTCTTGGAAACGTGCTTCTTTGGCTAGGCGTTTCTACATATCGAGATTGTTTACAGTACTATCAGAATAAAGAAGGTGAATAATCCAGAGAGATGAAAAGGTGACATGAAGATGGTGATTTTTGAAGTTCAGAACCGCTATGAGAGGAGCTATTAAATATTAATACTGAAAATATATCATAAGTTATCCAAAACCTTGTTCAACTAATATAATAGTGTCCAACTAATACAATTTGCAAATGGAAACTACCTCACGGGCCTTAGCTGATTCAAAATCATCATAGAGTGCTGCATCAACACGCTCTCGGTCAACTAGTCCTATCATTGTGTTGAATTTGCTTCTAGTGATCTCTTCTCTGGCAAAACATAAGGAATCCATTAGTGTTCTTTGACATTGCAAGTGAAAAAGTACCAAACAATATACAACTGCCATTGAAATCACTCACATCGTAATTTCTATATCGGGGAGCTCGGAGATGGACTCGGCCGAGTCAAGGGCATTCTCAACTAGCTCCCGCATCGTGGTGTAAAGAGATTTTCCAGGCTGGCAAGTATTGTATATTGTAAGCAACAGAAATGAGTTTGCTAGTACCTAAGAGAAAATCCCTCTAAAACTAAATTACTGTATCTCCATCATTTTCTAATCAGTAATTTCGTTCTTATGTATTTTCCACTTCCTCGCGGTATGTTCCAAGTTCACTTGTGAACAGATTGTGCTCAGGCCATCGGCAAAAAAATGGCACGGCATCTATCTAAAGTCCCGCAAACGTCTGGATTCTAATCATTCGCCAAGTTAACACAGAAACAGCGAGTTCAGAAGCTCACATTGTCAAACCCAGCGATGTTTTTGTTCTCCGCGAAGAACTCGGCTGGCGATTCTGCAGCAAAAAAAAAGCACCCCAAAACGGATCATAAATTCGTGATACAAGTCCGCCCAAGAATGAGAACGATTTTTACGAAGAGAGGAAGGTGTGGTGGGGGTTTTCAGGAGCTAACTCTGCTTCAGGAGGCTGCTCTCCTTGGCCTTGGGCGACGCCTTGGAGGTGGCCTTCCCTTTTCCCGTCGCCTTCCCCTTGGCGGCCGCCGTGGCGGGCTTCTTCTTGCTTCCGCCGGCGCTGGCTCCGCCGTCGCCGGCGTCGTCCATGGCGTGGTGGGTCCTGCGGGATCGAGATGGTAAGCCTAGGGTTTGGGGCTTTGGGAGGCGGGGAGAATTTTGGGGAGGGGAGGTCCGGCAGCGGCGGCCGGCGGGTGTGCAGTGCACTGCCCGCGAAGTCAACAAAATTGATCCTGGAGGTTCGTGAAGAATGGACGGTCCAGATTAATCACGGCGCAAAGTTGAGCTGATTCGTATTTCGCGGGCGCCAACAAGCAAGTACCACTGGTGCAGCCATGTACAATGGAATGGAAGGTATTTACGAGGGTGCTAAGAAAAATAAACTAGTTTTTGTTTAGGCGCCTGTGTTTATTTACACAAGAGAAATGTTTAACTAGGCACCTCTAAGCATTGGTGCTTATGAAAAAAGTTGGTTTATTTTTGTAAGCACCTCGCTAAGCACCTTCCATTGTACATGGACTCAGAGCAAATGGTTTGCGACCCACTTGCTAAAAAAATTGATCCGCAGACGGGCACTTAGTTTAGTTTCGGTGAAGCATCAATTGGTTTGGTTTTGGTTGGGTTGACAAAAATACTGAGCGGGTTTAGTTGAGAGGTTGTGTGTACAATGTTTTCGTACAGGTTCAGTTGGGGTATGGGGCAGTTTCCAAACCATCCTCAGGTTTAGGTACCAGGTGACGCCATGTCCATGTTGGGTTGGCGTTGTCCACGTGCTCCTCACATCGGCTGACGGCTTGAGGTCTTGTCAGCCATGACCTCCCTGTGGCCTGCCGCCTGCCGGCGGCCACTGGCCGAACTAAGGCTTGGCAGAGGGGTGCACAGGACACACGGTGAAAAAAAATTCCTTTGTAAAATCCTATGTTTTCACCACATGTGCACCCTTCAAACATATTTTTTAGATACTATTGAACACGGGTACCCGGCGATGTAGCTCCGCCACTGCCGGCGGCGACTAGACCTCTCTGGTCCTCAGGACCTCGCATGTTCCTCATGTCGTCATCGAGTATGCTCGCACCGGTGGCGTCCTTCCTATGTTGCCCATATGCGTCGCGTAGTGCTTGAAGATGGTGGTGGTGGGATTTCCGAGGCACGTTCGCTCTCTCTCAAGTCCGGGCGGAGTTTCAGCTCCCCGTCTACACACGTTGGCCGAGGCCCTATCTCGATTTGAATCGCAAGGCTCCGGTTCTGGCGTCCCTCCGTGATCGTCCATGGGATTTCCAAGATGCGGCGTCGACAATCGTCCATGGGCTTTCCAAGATGCAGCAGCATGAGCTTTGGGACCACTTGCTGTGCAAGGTGAAATCAGGTTCTTGTCACAGGCTGGTGCATCGGTCACTCCGGCATCTCCCTCGTCCTTCAAATTCCGGCAACGACATGAGGGACCTTTGTTGCCACTTCAGGTTGGTGCTCACTATTCATAAGACATTAAACATGTCTAGATACATCCATATTTCGACAAATTAAAGACACTTATTTTGAAATGGAAGGAGTATCATTTTATTGCTTTTGCGTTTGTACTAGACAGTGTTGTCGTTTTATATAGCTACATGTTTTATTTTCATTAGACAGCTCTTCAAATTTCTTTCATGTCTTCTTATAATAACAATTAATAAAAAAACATTTATATTATTATTATTTATTCATAGGACCCGTTTATTATTGTCCCGTGTTTTAGGGTCATGCAACGATAGAAAAAGGAAAATGAGCTCCGGAGGATATCGCTTCGGCATGATGATCGTACTCCTCTGTTATTTGGTTAGGGCATGTACAGTGGTTATATCTTAGCGTTGACACGTAGGATGATTGCTGAAATGAAGGAGAGAGAATTGAAACAAGGACTTTTGTCTTATCTTAGCGAAGAGATGATCTCTTAGCATAATATGTCTCACCATAATTGTAGGAGATCTAACAACTAAAGATAAGATTAGAAAATAGCCCATTGTATATCATATTTTATTGTCATATCTAAATTACGTGGCAAGATTAAGATAAGACGGTCTTATCAACCAAAATTACGTGGCAAGATTAAGATAAGACGGTCTTATCAACCATTGTACATGCCCTTAAACTCTATGTTCCCATGCAAAAAAAAAGGAAAAATGAATAGCCCAAGCACACACAAAACGGTTAGCAAACTGATTCAGCAGCCTGCAAAGTACTGCTCTGTAAATATATCTAGACAAGTTTTAATATTTATGTTTACTTATTTTAGAAAACATGTCTAGACAACATGTAGAACACTTAAAACATAATATTCCATTTAAAAACAGAGTGAGTAGATAGAAACTCGAAACCAGTCTAACTCATGATAAATAGACACTCCATTAACTAATAACAGTAGATATCCACTTTGCTTTAATCTTGTCAGTATGCCTGAACTCGCAGGTGAGTGCGAGGGTGCCATCCATCCTCTTGAGAAGAAATCTCTCCACCAGCACATAGCATCCAAACTTGTGCCACTGACCCACGCCGTCGTCAGGCGTCTCCACCCTTTCTACCCTCTCCTCGTCGCCATTGCCATTGCTGGGCGCGACCCAGCCTCCCCTCTCCAGCTCCCACCTCATCCTCTCCCACACCACCGTGTCCAGCCCCACGGTGGCCGTCGGTTCGGCCACCGCCGGTCGGAACCACACCGCCCCGCCGTCCTCCTGGGGCACCACGCTGGCGCCATCGAGCAGCGCCGTCGACCGGCGCACCGTCGCGGTCACCGCGACCTCCGCCGGCTTGCTCCCTGGTTGGTGAGTGACCTCGGCCTCGCGGCTGTATATCTGCTCCCAGCTCTGCTCCATGGTCATGCTGTAGAACATGCATCTGCGGGACTGGTCCTTGAGGCTGATCGTCCCGTCAGACTTGACGAAGCAACCGTCGGCCTTGACATACTTGCCGTCAGCCTTGACGAACATGAACGGGACGTACCATTTGCCCACGACGACAGGAGGCGAGCTCCTCTCCGCGATGTTGACGCTGCCGAGGTCTGGCATCTGGCCGCGGAGAGCGGAGTCCACCCCTTGCGCGTCGTCGGTGAGTTCGTACTTGGGGGACACCATGGTGTTCACCTTCCAGCCCTTCTTCCTCAGGTAGCGTGGCGGGATGCCGTCCTTGGCGACCGCCACTGCCTTGAAACCCTTGTTCCGGGACGGGTGAAGCCGCTCCAGCTCCACCTGCTGGTAGACGTCGCTGCTGTCGAAGGCTCGCGGCTTGACGTCGTTGACGCTGGTGCAGAAGCAGCAGGTCGTCTTGTCCTCCTCCTTGGAACAAGCGGACATGGATGGATCTATATATTACCCCCTGCGTCTGCCGTCGGCTCGGACAACGTAGTAGCGTCCGGACGACAGCGGCTGGCCGACGACAGGCACCAACATGGTATAGTCGGGTAACTTGGCCTGCTTGGGCGGGGACGGATTGTAGGAGTTGACGTCGAAGCACTCACCTACTTTCTCCAAGATCTTATGAACAGCCTTTGCAAATGACTCCACAGGTTCAGGCTTGGTGCTCGGCCGCAGCGCGAGCTTCCGGTTCTGCGGGAAGGGGACACCGCGCATCTCCCTGTCGATGCACAGCCCCCAGCAGCGTGTGCGGGCTGTCTCCCCCGTCTCATCCACCACCACCAGGAACCCTGAGCCCGGGCCTTCCGGCGGCGGCTCAGTCGCGGCCTTGGGGTCGCTCAGGTACCGCGACAGTTGCCTCGTCACGTACATTTCCCTCGCCCTCTTCACAGTGCTGGGATATATGTGCTGCATTGCAACAAGTACAAGAGTGTTATATATAGCTAGCCATAGCTTCGACGACTGGTTGCCCTTGCCCACCCAAGGTCTCACGGTGCATGCTGGGATGAGCTGCACATGCCAACTTGGCAACCTGCTGACGTGCACATGCCAACTTGGCAACCTGCTGACGTGCACATGCCGGGCATTTCACAGCCGGGGAGATTCCTCTACCCACTGATTCTCTTTGACAACCGGGGAGATGCATCTAGCTAGGATCCAATGACTTCTGGCTTTGTATGCCGGCGGGGAGATATATGCATCTAGGATCCAATGACTTTTGGCTTTGATTGCCGGGGAGATGCATGTATATATCATTGTTCAAGAAATCGGCCAAGTAACCGGTTAATCGGCCAGGTAATCGCTGCTCAGTGGGTCACTGAATAGATTAGCACCTGTTCAGTGAGTTAACTGGTGACCCCGATTAATCGGCTGTCAGACCGATTAATCACCTGTCAGGCCGATTAATCACCAATTAATCGGATTAATCGGCTGTCAGGCCGATTAATCAGCTGTCAGGCCGATTAATTTTGTAGGTTTGTTGCCTTCCAGTTTGGATGCATTAAGACCAAAGTGTCCAGATATGATTTCTACCTCTTGTCTATGCTTGCAATAGCATAGTTTAGTATAATTACATATCTGGGAACATGGGAGTATTAAATAATATAGAAAATATTATATATATGTATGCAAATTATGTTTATTTTCTGTTTTGACAACCGATTAATGGTCGACCGATTAATCCAGTTAATCGGCCGATTCACCGATTAATCACTACTCAGTGGACGACCGAGCAGTTACCAGTTACTGAATTCCCGAACAATGGTATATATAGGACACGGTGGTTTTGAGATGAGATGCAACCGTTATGAAGCTGTTTTTTAAATACACATCAAATGTAAAAAAAAGTAAAATTTGTAGGTACATCTAGACATTTATATTCGCACAAAAAGTTTCACGAGAACATACTTTTTTAATGTCACGTACAAAGTTATTTTGGACCACCAGGGTTTTTTTCACAGCCCACAAAAAATATCATTTTTCATAAAACTATGTGCACGAACATAAAAATATCTGGATGTACACCCGAAATTTGTGTTTGTAATCTTTTGTCATTTTCAAATACGCTTTTTGGGTAGTGGGATCATATGACACAAAAATGATTTCGTATATATATAACTACTAGTTGAATGCCTGTACGTTGCTATGAAAATAAAAAATTGGATATAAAGATTATAAAAATATCATTATAATTTGCAATTTATACGTCAATAGATGCATCTTACGATTATATTGCGATAAATATCCTCTATTGAGGCTGCCTGGATAATACAATATAATAGCAAGGGAGGAAGTCTGAAAACTTCTCGTTCTCTACTCCCGAGGCACGAAAGAGATGAATGTCTTTTGTTCGATGTGTCATCTACCGGCGAGACACCACCCTTTTATACATGTCCTTTTCTTGTTCAAGTTCATCGATAACATCACTTCTTTGCTTCCGTGCGGCTCTATCTGCCTGTTGGAGTGTATGTATGACAGGCGTGGTGTTGAAGACGCTCCACATAGGAGTCTCATACTACTAAACTCAAGTTAACATGTAAATCCTGCAGAGTTCATAATGAAAAATAAATTTAGGCAGAAACTATATAGTATATAAATTACAATTGTTAAAATACGTGATGAGTTAATAAAAAATGGAAAATGATGCAGTGGGAGTTTTCCCCACTGTTCTTGGCTTCAATTTTTTTTGCTGAAATAACACTATGTTGTTTTTGAAACGGGGACCGGCCCGGTTTCTCCATCATAGTGATAAATAGTTTAAAAAAATAGAGTTACAATTCAAGGATCACATAAGATTGTGACATGTATCAACCAATAATGATAAATCATGAAAATCCTACGCATCAACATGATAATATATGAACAAGCCACACAATTTGTAAAAGTTTCTTGCAACCATTAATCCATGTCCTGTCTGCAACCCTCCGACTAGAAAAGGGACCATGCACGAACCCAATTTGTGGTCAAAGGTATAACCTGCAAAAAATATGAGGCTTTTGATCTGTTAAAAACAAAATCATTATGCGCATGCCATATGGTTCAAAGTAAAGCACAAGCACCAACTCGAATTTGAGCGTTATCTTTTTTTCAAACAATTGTAACAAAAAAGTGAAGTTGGCTAGTGGAGAAATATTAAAAGTCATACACACTATACGCCAAATAGTTTTTGCAAAGGGGTAAGATATAAACAAATGTTGAATTGTTTTCTCTTTATAAAAAACATTACTACTTATTTCCTTTCCAGTTTCTTTTACAGATTATCCCTTGTCAAGATAACTTTTCTACGAAGGAACCATATAAAAATCTTACTTTTCAGAAAACTTCCATCTTCTAGATATACTTTAGTAAATCACGATACATGGATTTTACCGTAAAGGAAACTGAAATAGTTAAACCCCATTTAATGGTATCATAGCTATCTAATAATCAATATTCATTAACCGATTAACTAAATGAAGCCACCAATCCCATTTGTTACTATGTAAAGCACGTCTAAAACTATATTCATATTAGCTTCTTCCATAGCCTCTACCAAAGAAACTTGTTTTTGTTGAACAATGTTATAAAGAGAAGGATATTGATGTGAAAGTGGGCTAGCGCCTAACAGGTGTCCTACCAAAACCTAGTATTATGTCTGTCGCTAATAAAGAAAGTCCATCTGGAAAAGAAATCATCTTTAGCTTTCATGAGTCCTTTCCTGAGAGCACAATCAGTTGATTTTGCCTGCACTCAAGAACGTGTTGTTTAGTGGAGATATTTATTAGTTAAAAGCTCTTGCCAAACCCTTTTCATTTAAAAAATTGAACAACCACTTGTTGATATTTTTTTATCTTTTAGCTCTAAAACCTCAATGTTACTAGACCCTCTTAATCCTTACGTCTACAAATAACATTTCAGTAAGTTATTTTGTACTTCTTTTTTATAGCCTTCACTTTGCCAAAAGATGCGTGATCTAGAAAAATATAATCTTTTCGTACCCCTTTAGTTACTCCAAATCCCCGGTAGCATGGTATTTTCTTTGTCCCTAGTGAGGCAACAAAGTAAGGTAAAACACCCAAGTGGATCACGAGATTTCAGTTGTTATCTTCCTGTTAGCCACCCATGTTACTCTAACTAATGCACACGTTCCCTCTCATACGCCCGCATGAACATGCTTGATCAAAACAAGTAAATAAGAACTGGTACATAATATGCATCTACTCTTATAACTTCTTATGACTGAAACTTAAAACAATTGCAATCTCATATATTAACTCATACAAAGATCCACCACGAAGGGTAATACAACGGTGACCGTAATCATGTTAAGCAGTTCATACGGTGCTAATACAATGAAGTTTAAGAGAGGAGAGATACATAAGTCACTTCTACAAACTCATAATGCAGGGGTGGACTACTCCCTCTTCATTATGGTGACGATGGTGCAGTCATTAGAGAAGATGGAGATCACGTCGACAGCGCTCTGCCGGAGTTTCCCCCTCCAATCTGCAGCTCCAGGCTTTTGGAAGGGAGCTCCAACCATGTCTTGAGATTGATGAAGTTATTACAAACGTCTCGTTGTCGATGAAAGCGGTGCCTCCTATTAAAAAAAATTCACCTAAATGTAAGAGCATCTCTAGCAGACACTGCATTTCCCCCCGACCTGCAAAATAACCGCTGTTTTGCCGTTCCGGGCCGAAAACGCACGCAGACCAGACCCCGCAGAAGTTACGGACCTGCAAATTTTTTTGCGGGGCGCGGGATTCCCCCCCCCCCCCCCCTCGTGGAACTGTTAAAATCGGGTTTTCGCTTCCGACCCGCCGGTGCCCTGTATAGGCATAAATGACTTGGCGGGAGGGACATTTCCTTTTCCTTTCCCAGCCGCCACGAGCTCCCAGCCCGCCGCCGCCCTAGATTCCGGCGGCCGGAGCCGCTTTTCCGCCGCCGTCTGAAGGCCCCGCGGACCCTGTGCCACCGCTGCCCCGTCGGCGGAGCCGGCTGTGTGGCTCAGCCGTCATAGATCGAAGCCGCCCCGGTGAAAGGGGATCCGCCTCCGCTGCGCCGCCGGTCCGTTTCGGCCCCAACCGCGGCTCGTCGGCAAAATCTCAGGTGCGAATCACCACCTCCTCCCCCCACCGCACCACACCGCTCCGCCATGTCCCCATGATTTCAGCCTCGCCGTGTTCGCAGATGGAGCTTAGCGAAGATGAACAATTTGTGCTCGAGGATTCTTCGTCGGACGACGACTCGGATGTGGAGAACCTGCTGGCGAGCCATCGCCAGCAGATGTTGGTCATCGTCATGGCTATCAAGGAGACCGAGGACCGAAGGACGAAGAGTAGGCGGCTCGGATCGAGGGTCGGCCGCCTCTGCATCCCGCGCAACCGCGTCCTCGGCAACGAGCTTCTGATGCGGGACTACTTCGCGGAGCGACCAACCTATCCCCCCAACCTCTTCCGGCGAAGGTACCGAATGCGCCGATCCCTATTCGTGAAAATTGTTGAGTCTTGCGAGTCAAATTCTCGCTTTTTACCCGTCGGAGGAACGCCGCCGGTTTATTGGGATTTAGTGCGTATCAAAAAATATCCGCCGCCATGAGGGTTATTGCTTATGGAATCCCGACTGACTACGCCGACGAGTATCTTCGTATTGGTGAAGATACTACACTAGAGTCCATGCGTAGGTTTGCAAAAATTATGATCCGTGTGTTTGGTCCAACTTATCTTCGATCACCAAACGAAGAAGATTCCAAGAGGTTGATGTCGATAAATAAAAGGAGAGGTTGGCCGGGTATGCTAGGTAGCATAGATTGTATGCATTGGACTTGGAAAAATTGCTCGAAGGCTTGGCACGGGCAATATTGTGGTAAAAGCCGAGATGCAACAATTGTGCTTGAGGCCGTAGTGTCCGAGGATTTGTGGATATGGCATACCTTTTTTGGTTTGCCAGGCACCAACAATGATATCAATGTGTTGCAAATGTTACACCTATTGCGCAGACTTGCTAGTGGTTATGCTCCTGCTTGCAACTTCAATGTGAATGGTAATGCCTACACTCAAGGGTACTATCTTACCGACGACATTTATCCTTCTTGGACTACTTTTGTCAAAACTATATCCAATCCAACCGGTAGGAAACAATCTGACGTTTGTTTAATTCGAACCATTCTTTCCATTCCGGACATTTGTTGTAATTTTATTTTTTCATTTGAACAATTGTTATAAGTTTATTCTTTCATTTGAACCATCATGTAATTGAAACCATTCGTGTAATGTAGAATTTCAGTTTATATATTTCTATAATAATTGTGCACTTTGTTGTGATTTAAGTACCAAAACATTGCGCTTTGCGGGTCGATTTTTTGCTGCGGCAGAACAGACACCGCATTGCGGAACTGCAAAACAGAATATACCCGCATACGCGTTTTTCGCGGCTTGCATTCCGCTTTTACGGGTTCGACAAATGCGGTGTCTGCTAGAGTTGCTCTAACACACATATATTAAACTTTGGGCTTGAACTCTGTTGATCTAATTGGTTTGCAATCAGAGATCGAAACTTGAGTATTCGATTTATCTGTCCAAGGTTCATTTTAGATTTTTTCCCGGGAAATACATCCTCCGGCACGACGACGGCCGTTTTATCTGCACGCAACAAAACCACACCGGAATCCGGATAACGTTCTTTCCTGCTGCTCTCACTCCGTCTCTCCCCCATCCCTCGCCCTCCCCAGTCCCCACTCCCTCTCCAGCAGCTCCAATGGCGACCACCATCTCTTCTCTAGCGGCCACCCACTCCCTCCACCGCCGGAGCAGCCCCGCTTCGGTCTCGACCCCCGCACGCGTCTCATTCCGCGCCGCGCCGCTGGCCGTCGCGGCGGCGCGGACAAGGCGCCGGGCGGCGCTGCAGGTGCTCGCCTCCTCCGCGGTGCTGGAGGCTCCCGAGGAGCTGGCCACGCGAAAGCTCTACGTCGGGAACATCCCCAGGACCGTCACCAACGACGAGCTGGCAGCCATGTTCGCCGAGCACGGCACCGTCGTGCGAGCCGAGGTAACGCACCAATGGAAAGCAATGCTGCTCTAATCTTGGCGGCCCGTTGATTCAGCTAGCCTCCAAACAAAGATCGATATTTTAGTGTTCCCGATAACAAACTATCCCAAAAAAAAAGTTGTTCCTTTCTCTTTATATATTCAAATTAATTTCAGTCCTCCTGCTCACATTCCTGGGAGTGGGAGGTGGACTTCCTGTCGATTTACCATCGGTCCGTATAAAATCTGATGTACTATCAAATCCATGGGAGCTTACAGACATGTACAAGATAAAAAGTCATGTACAGTAGCTTGCAAGTGGCCATGGCGTGATGAATTGCTTGCTCTATGTCTAGGTAATTTATCTGTCCGAAATAATTATTTGCCCAATAATTTTCACAGGTTATGTTTGATAAGTACAGTGGTCGGAGCCGGCGCTTCGGGTTTGTCACGATGAGCTCGGTGGAGGAGGCAAATGCTGCCACCGAGAGCCTGAATGAGACTGTAAGATTCAAATGTTCACATCCTGTCATCTGAAATCCTAACTCCGGGCATGCATGAGTGACGTATGTTTGTGCTTCGTGATTGTACCAGGAGGTTGGAGGTAGAAAAATTAAAGTGAATGTGACAGAGAGCTTCTTACCAAACATCGATCTGTCTGCACCAGAACCGGAGCCTGCATTCGTCGACAGCCAGTACAAGGTTTATGTTGGCAATCTTGCAAAGACAGTGACGATGGAAGTGCTCAAGAACTTCTTCTCTGAAAAGGGGGAGGTCCTCAGTGCCACGGTATCCCGAGTACCCGGGACGCCAAAGTCCAAGGGATTTGGTTTTGTCACGTTTTCTTCCGACGAGGAAGTTGAAGCTGCGGTTTCTACTTTCAACAACACAGTAAGCTTCTTTTGGCCACCTGCTAGTCTGCAGTTGCTCTATGCTTACATTACATCACTTGAGAGTAAAAACAGACTGCAGTGTCAAAACTTCACAACTATTCCGTTTCAAAAAAAAACTTCACAACTATTTAAAACACAATCTAGGACCAGCTTTGCCAGCATTTATGTGTTCAGATGAACTAGAGTAAGATGCAGAATAAATTATTTCTTAATGCCTGAAACTCCTCGCCCATTTTGTTCTTTGGTATTTCATCCCATGGATTATCGCAACTGAGTTTTCTAATGAATTTGTTTGCCGCATTTGTCAAAGCATAAATGTGGTAGATAGCTCCCATGCAAACCATCGTTAGAAGCCAAGTAAACCATCTGCGTACACATGCATTTCTCTTGGAGCTTTTTCTCTTGGGTTACCAAACATGAACCCGCATTATACCATGTGCGAGTGTGACCAATAATATAGAACCTCTGGTGTCTCACACTCTTTCTTTATTTAAAGGTGCCCAGGGACTTCTCTCCCTCTGGCCATTTCATAATCTAAAACAGTTTATCATGTCTTAATTGTTCTTTAACTGAATGTGATTTCAGGAATTGGAAGGGCAAACTATCCGTGTGAACAAAGCATAGACATAGCAGATATTTATTTCACACTGGAGGCAAGGGGAGAATATCTTGGAGAACAACTGTAGACGGAGGGAAGTTTGAGACTAGATCTTATGACAGAGTTTAAAGGCCTTTGATGTAATTTCACTCTGGCACTAAACATTTTTTGTATAATACCAGCATATGGAAGAATTTTGATTGTCAAACTTGTTCATATGAAGCAGCTGTTGTTTACCATCAATTCTGAATGAGCACATGCAGGCACCATGCTTTTTTTTTCTCACTTTGTCCCTGGAGTTTTTTCTTCAAACCAATAAGATTGTATGCTTTCCAGCAATACTGTTTCGTTGCTCTGGCTCACGGTTTAGCTGCTTCCAAATGCATCCAAGCGGAGATTGTGGGTTTCACTGAAAATTTTGGTCATGCGAAGTTAGCCCAATCTTGCGCCCCAGACCCCAGTCATCTAATATTGACAAGCTGATAAGTTCAACGGATGGAGGGACCTGTATCTGTTTTGTTTTTTCTTCGGAAATGCTGAAAAAGGTTCTGTGCTGAATTCTGCACTCGTTGCCAATTTCTTGCTTGGTAAGACCAGATTTAATTTAATCTTAATGTGATGTTCTTGTGTTCCTTGCTCCATTCAGACATCAAAAGTCAATAAATCATCTGAAAAGAAAACTTGGGACCGCCTGAGCTGCTCATCTAGCTCTCCGACGACCGCCGTGATCGACGGATCAAGCGAGCGGTCACCAGCGACAAATTCGCAGGCCATGCCGTCCACCTCGACCATGCTGCACCCTGGCACCTTGGCCACCTTCTTCTCCTCCATCGCCGTCCGGACCCTCACCACGTCCTCCCATTTGCTGGTGCCGGCGTACATGTTGGACAGCTGCACGTGGACGCCGCTGTGGTCGAGGCCCAGCTCCGCCAGCCACTCCACCACCTGCTTCCCGAGCTCGACGTCGCCACCGTGCACCCTGCACGCGTTCAGTAACGCGCCGAGCACGTACGAGTCGGGCCTCATCGGCATCGACCGCGCCACGTCCACGGCCTCAGCGAGCAGCCCCGCGCGGCCGAGCACGTCGACCATGCTCCCGTAGTGCTCCACGCCAGGCTCAATGCCGTGGACGGTGACCATGGTCCGGAATATCTCCTTCGCAATGTCAACGAGCCCGCCGCCGGCGCGGGCACAAGCGCTGAGGACGCAAATGAGGGTGACCTCATTGGGGCGTACCCCTCGGTCCTGCATCCGGTTGAACAGCTCGACGGCGTCCCTGCAGCGGCCATGGTCCGAAAGCCCCGAGATCATGGCCGTGTAGGCGAACACGTCTCGCTTGGATTCCGGCACGGCTGCGAACACCTGCGTCGCCGCGTCAAGGCTCCCGCACTTGGCGTACATGTCCACCAGCGCGGTGGCCACCACCCCGTCCATGTCAGCCCTCCCGGCAGCGACGAGGGCGTGCACCCACCGCCCCTGCTCCAGGGCCCCTAGCGCGCCGCATGCGGCCAGCGTGCCGATGATGGCCGCCCGGTTGAGCCGGACGCGAGCTCTGACCATCCCGTCGAAGAGCTCGAGCGCGTCCGCGAAGCCGCCCGCGCCGACGTAGGCGCTGAGCATCGCGCTCCAGGCGACGGGCGTCCTGTGCGGCATTTCGTCGAACAGGGCGCGCGCGTCGTCCAGTTGGCTGGCCCTGGCGTAGGCGGTGAGGAGCGAGGTCCAGGAGCAGGCGTCCCTGCCGCTGGCGGCGTCGAAGACGCGGCGCGCGGAGGCGAGGCGGCCGCGGGCGGCGTAGGCGTGGATGAGGCCGTTGGAGACGTAGAGGTGCGCGTCCCATCCGAGCGCGACGGCGAGCGCGTGCAGCGAGCAGACCAGCCGCCGCTCGGAAGGCGGAGGAGCAGGGATGGCGGCGGCGGCGGCGGTGAGGAGGAAGGAGAGGGTGTAGTTGTTAGGGAGGAAGGCGGGGAGGATGCGGCGGAGGCGGGGGAAGAGGGCGAGGGCGCGGGTAGGGGAGGAGGCCTCGCGGAGGAGGTTGTTGGGGAGGAAGTGGTCGGCGAGGTGGGTCGAGGAGGTGAGCAGGTGGGCGTGGAGCTGCCGGAGCTGCGCGGCGGTGAGCGACGGGTGCGAGAGCAGCTGCAACGGCGCGCAGCTACGCGCCATGGCGGTCAGCTGAGCCGGCTTTCTACCTCAACGATTTCGACCGCCATACACGCCTTACAAAGAAATGGAGTATTTACTTGAAGCAACACAAAATTTATGGATCGAACTACAATTGAAACAGGACAAAAAAAAAAAAATTTACTCCAGCCCAAATACACAGCAGGATCTTCAAGAATTCCCTACACATTACATTACATTACATGTGGAGCCTAATTAACATCCTTTTCAGTTTTCACTCTGAAGAGACCTCACCAAGTCCACCTACTGATACACTTTAACCTGCAGAAAAATTGAAACAAACAGCACACAGAGAGACTGTTTTAGTGTGCTTCCAGCTACCCATCCAGATTTTCCAACAGCTGGCTAGCTTGCATAGCAGAAATTGTTGTTTTGGTCCATTAAGTTTATCCAGTAGCATCAGTTACTACTATGTTAGGGCAATGTCAGTATGAAATCATGAAGAACACCATACCTGACAGTGAAAAATATGAACTCCCAAGAGGAACATTCAGTTTGGCAGCAATTCTGATCACAATTTGATGCCAGCCAAGTCGAAGAGCTGCTGAGCCTGGTCCGGGAACACTGTTATGAACAGCAACAGGGCTGCATATGCGAACAGGATGATGGTCATTAGCTGAAGCACACGTTCTTATTAAGTGTTACTATTCTGAGACAGCAGTGTTGACTTGATCATACTTATCAAGACAGCCCCAAGAATTCGTGAGATCTTCCCCTGGACGACCACAAGCCCGGCTTTGCCCGCGTTCTGCAGCTCCATTTCTCCGACAGACTCGAACGTTCCTGCAGAACAGTCTACATGAACAAGAGATTCTTCTACAAACTATGTAAATGATTTTAGACTGTTGAATGCTGATACCTGGTTTCAGTGTCTGAAGACCTGAGGTGATGCAGGCCAGGTTCTGGAAGCCTTCTCGCTCCAATGCATCTGCAGCCGCTGTGGACCTTCATTCAGCAAAAAAAAAAAGGTTAAGTTAGTTAGCTTCTGACGCTGACCAACTCAAAACAAAACTGCTAATGTCAAGAGCTGTAAATAGTACACTAGTAGATGGTTGGTTCTGAACATCCTGATTTAGCTTGTGGAGTGAAGAAGTACCTGAGGCCTTCCTGGCAGACGACCAGCAGCTTGCTCTCCGGCGAGAACTTGCTCTTCACCATCTTGGTGAAGTCCTTGTTGGGCTTGGTGAACGCCAGGCCGTAGAACAAGCCGGCGAAGTTGTTGTGCGCCTGCCGCTTGATGATCGTCCCTGCCAAGAAGAGAAGAAGAATTTGCTTCATGATTCTCCAAGATGCAAGAATAGGAAGTGCCAAGCTCTGCACATGTACACTGCAGCAGGCAGTACCAATGTCGTTGTCGTCGTTCTCGATGTAGAGCGGGACGTGGGCGGAGCCCCTGACGTGCGCCCTCTCGTACTGCCGCCGGTCCCGGATGTCCAGCACCGCGTACCCCTCCTCCGCCACCAGCCGCTTCGCCTCGTCGCCGGATACGAAGCTCACCTCCGCGCGGACGGCCACGGCGGTGGCGGCGGACCGCCGCAGGGACAGGCTGCCGCCGCTCCTCCCCATGGCGCCATGCCTGAGCCTTACGGCTATCCAAGAACCTCTGAAACAGAAAAATAATAAGATGTTGCTCGGAACAGAGCTAGATCGACAATGGGCAGAGAAAAGGAAGGATAATTTGGTGCTCACCTTGGGGGAGAGAAGGCAGTAGATAGACCAAGAACTGCCATCTTCCCTTCTTGAATTCCCTTTTTTGGTCAGAATTTTTTCTCTCTCGGAGAAGAAATGGGTTCTCGGGGTGGTCAGAATTTTTTCTCTCTCGGAGAAGAAATGGGTTCTCGGGGTGAAGGGCAATGGATTTGCTTGCGAGAGGAGCGCGAGGATATCCAGGGCTCCAATGGGCTCGTGCCACGTCGGATCCACGGTGGAGAGGGGAGGTTTGGGGGCCCATTAGCCCAAATGGCATATGCAGTTTTTGTGCCAGTTTGGTTGATGTTGATGCCTTGAATTCTGGACACTTGTGCTGGAGTGACACTTAACTAGGGGAATAATTCTTCTGAAAATCATCTAGTCGGATAAATTGTCTAGCGGCGGGCATGCTTAAGTAAATTTCAGGTGTGAACAACAACAGCCCTTGGGATGCAGGGTTCAACTGATTTTACTCTTGTTCTGTTTGTCATGCTCATATATCATGCTTGATGCATATAACATAGCACATGCACTACTGGAAAATCCATCGCTGCCCGGTGTCTCGCGTTTTGCCGAGTGCATTTTATCGGGATACCCGACGAAGAACAGATACGCCGAGCCGCGTCAACTTACACTCGGCAACGAGAACGACACCCGGCGAACCACACCTTTGCCGAGTTGTCTCACATTTCCCACTCGGCGAAATGCCTTTTGTCGGCATATTGACAACAATACACTCGGCAAAGAACGTCTCCCAGTGAATTTCCTAGACACGTGGCAACCGGCAGCCGGGCAAACAGTTCCGTTACGGCGCGCCATCTTTGCCGAGTGCATTACTCGGCGAAGAAACGGCGCGAATTTTTCGCCCATTCCCGCCTTCGATTCGCCGAGTGTACCGCGGGAGGGTACTAGGCAAAGAATTGGCGCGAACTTTTCAGTTTTCCCGCTGGTTATTCGCCGAGTGTCTCGGTGGGATACACTCGGCGAAGAATATGGCGCGAACTTTTCGCGCATTACCAAGCTTTTGAGACAGATTCGCCGAGTATGTGGGTGGAAGACACTAGGCGAAATTGGTCCTTCGCCGAGTGCCGCACCAGGTAAATAGTTGGCTGCCTATAAATATAGACCGTCTCCTCGCGCAGCTCCACTCACTCGTTTTCATCACACAGGTATCAGTCATTTCCATCTGATTGATGCTTCCACATTAGCTACTGCTATATTGCAAACACAAAACATCCGGATTCACCAAGTTACGCCCAACTGAATACAACGGTATTTGTCAGTGAATCACAGTTGGGTTGTAATTTGGCGACGTCGCGTGTTTTGTTGGATATACGGTTCTTCCTCCCGTCCTGTCCGGAATGAATCCGCCACCACCGCCGCCACCGGAGCATCTCGTCAAGAAGGTGTTGAGCGTGACACCCTTCCTCCGGGGATGGAGCAAATGACGAAACCACATACTCAGTGGAAAAACCTCAAGTCTGACGGTCTACCCCTTTGACCGGCGCCGAGAGGGGGTAGACGTGTGAACATTTTTGCTTGGATGTGTTAGGTTGGTACATAGAAGCATGAGGAACCAACATTTCATGTGTTCCGACGCATGATTCCATGTCCGGCACCCGAAACGGGAGTTTTCACCTCTAGGGTGTCGGAACTTAGTACGGAGTAAGGGTGGTCGGTGAGTCGCGTCGCACCTCGGAGTTTTATCTTGGTTTCCACAACCCACCAACACACTCTTATACATGTGTTAGGCACTCATGCAAGGTTTCGTGGGGTTTCAACGATCCGGGCCCCCGAAACGGTGAAACCCCAGACCCGCTGGAAAAAAGTCAATCGTGGCGGTCTACCCCTTTGACCGGCGCCGAGAGGGGGTAGAAGCGTGAACTTTTTTGCTTGGTTGTGTTAGGTTGGTACATAGGAGCATGAGAAACCAACATTTCATGTGTTCCGACACATGATTCCATGTCTGACACCCGAAACGGGGGGTTTCACCTCTAGGGTGTCGGAACTTAGTACGGAGTAAGGGTGGCCGATGAAGCGTGTCGCACCTCGGAGTTTTATCTTGGTTCCCACAACCCACCAACACACTCTTATACATGTGTTAGACTCATGCAAGGTTTGGTGAGGTTCTGACACTCCGAACCCCCGAAATGGCGAAACTCCAGACTCGCTGGAAAAAACTCTAGTCTGACGTTCTACCCCTTTGACCGGCGCCGAGAGGGGGTAGACGCGTGAACTTTTTTGGTTTGTTGTGTTAGTTTGGTACATAGGAGCATGAGGAACCAACATTTCATGTGTTCCGACGCATGATTCCTTGCCCGGCACCCGAAACGGGAGTTTTCACCTCTAGGGTGTCGGAACTTTAGTACGGAGTAAGGGGGTCGGTGAAGCGCGTCGCACCTCGGAGTTTTATCTTGATTCCCACAACCCACCAACCACAATCTTATACATGTGTTAGGCACTCATGCAAGGTTTGGTGAGGTTCTGACACTCCGAACCCCCGAAATGGCAAAACCCCAGCCTTGCTGGAAAAAACTCAAGTCTGACAGTCTACCCCTTTGACCGGCGCCGAGAGGGGGTAGACGCGTGAACTTTTTTGCTTGTTTATCTTAGGTTGGTACATAGGAGCATGAGTAACCAACATTTCATGTGTTCCGACGCATGATTCCATGACCGGCACCCGAAACGGGAGTTTTCTCCTCTAGGGTGTCGGAACTTAGTACGGAGTAAGGGTGGTCGGTGAATCGCGTCGCACGTTGGAGTTTTATCTTGGTTTCCAAAACCCAGCAACACAATCTTATACATTTTTAAGGGACTCATGCAAGGTTTGGTGGGGTTTCAACGATCCGGACCCCCGAAACGACGAAACCCCAGACCCGTTGGAAAAAACTCAATCATGCCGGTCTACCCCTTTGACCGGTGCCGAGAGGGGGTAGACGCGTGAATTTTTTTGCTTGGTTGTGTTAGGTTGCCACATAGGATCATGATAAACCAACATTTCATGTGTTCCGACGCATGATTCCTTGTCCGGCACCCGAAACTAGAGTTTCACCTCTAGGGTGTCGGAACTTTAGTACGGAGTAAGGGCGGTGAAGCGCGTCGCACCTCAGAGTGTTATCTTGGTCCCCACAACCCACCAACACAATCTTATACATGTGTAAGGGACTCATGCAAGGTTTGGTGAGGTTCTGACACTCCGAACCCCCGAAATGGCGAAACTCCAGACTCGCTGGAAAAAACTCTAGTCTGACGGTCTACCCCTTTGACCGGCGCCGAGAGGGGGTAGACGCGTGAACTTTTTTGGTTTGTTGTGTTAGTTTGGTACATAGGAGCATGAGGAACCAACATTTCATGTGTTCCGACGCATGATTCCTTGCCCGGCACCCGAAACGGGAGTTTTCACCTGTAGGGTGTTGGAACTTAGTACAGAGTAAGGGTGGTCAGTGAATCGCGTCGCACCTCGGAGTTTTATCTTGGTTCCCACAACCCACCATCACTCTTATACATGTGTAAGGGACTCATGCAAGGTTTGTTGGGGTTCCGACGCTCCGGACCCCCGAAACGGCGAAATCCCAGACCCGCTGGAAATATAGACAAACCTGGCGGTCTACCCCTTTGACCGGCGCCGAGAGGGGGTAGACGCGTGGAATTTTTTGATTGGTTGTGTTAGGTTGCCACATAGGAGCATGAGAACCAAGGATAAAACCTAAGTCAGATACCCCTTTCGACGTGCGTGGAAGGGGTAGACGACATGGTTGACTAGAGTGGACTTCGATATATTGTTTCGACTAAACCGTGGGCTTCGGAGAGTTGTAATGATAATAAATAGTGGTGAATAACCTAATATATGCAGAACAATGTGTTTAGAAATTGGAAAAATAAGTAACACACGCAAAGAAAGAAATGAAATTTGATTTTCGTCTAACGTTCGCCGAGTTTCCGATGGAACGCACTCGGCGAATACGAGTACTCGACGAAGAATAGATCGAAATATGCCGCCAAACAGGCAAAAATCCTCCAAAACTCCTCTCTTTTCTTTCTCTCTGTCCCGCGCATCTCTTCTCTGCCTCCCCGAGCCGCCGCCGACCGCCGCCTCCCGATTCCACCGATTTGCGCCGCCGCACTCGCTCCCTCGCCTCGCCGCTGCCTCCCCCGAGGTCCGCCGCCTCCTATCCCCACCTTCCATCGCCGGAGATGGCCTCCCGAGCTGGTCGCGCCTAGGGTTTTCGCCCGCCTCCACCTCGTCCAGCCGCGGCCGCCTCCACCTCGTCCAGCCCTGCCCTGAGCCCTGCCCGAGCTCGCCGCCGAGCGCCGCCACCGAGCCCTGCCCGAGCTAGCCGCCGAGCGCCGTCACCTAGCCCTGCCCGAGCTCGCCGCCGAGCGCCGTCGACCTCTTCTAGCCCTTCCATCGCCGGAGATGGCCTCCCGAGCTGGTCGCGCCTAGGGTTTTCGCCCGCCTCCACCTCGTCCAGCCGCGGCCGCCTCCACCTCGTCCAGCCCTGCCCTGAGCCCTGCCCGAGCTCGCCGCCGAGCGCCGCCACCGAGCCCTGCCCGAGCTAGCCGCCGAGCGCCGTCACCTAGCCCTGCCCGAGCTCGCCGCCGAGCGCCGTCGACCTCTTCTAGCCCGAGCTCGCCGCCGCCGCACAGACCTCTTCTTCTCCAGCCGCCGCCTAGCTCCAGGATCCCGGGGTCGCCTCCTCCAGCCCGAGCTCTTCTCCTCCAATCCGAGCCAGTGAACCTGCGATTTCCTCCAACCCGAGCTAAAAGGTAGTTAATTTTCCTCCAACCCGAGCCAACAATGGTACTGTTAACTCAACAATGGTAGTGCTAGGAAATGGTAGTGTTAATTGTTAGTAATGGTAGTGTTAATTGTTAGTAATGGTAGTGTTAATTGTGTCAATGGTGATTGTTTTGTATATTTGCTAGCAATTTTATGTTGGTTTTACTAGTTGTATAGTTGTTAATTTAAATTGTTTTGCTTTGTGCAGGATATGGATTGAGTTTGCTGCATCGTCCCTATCACCTTTCTCGTTCACGCTTCAAGGGTATAATTCATTTCTCACTTACAATGTAGGTGCATTTTTTTCTAGCTCACCAACAAGTCGCGTAACCCTAGGCGTCGTCTCCCGTTCGGAAGGGTTACATTTATAAAGATAGCACTCTTAGTATATATAATATATATATATATATATATATATATATATATATATATATATATATATATATATATATATATATATATATATATATATAGGTAAATTAGTAGGGGCTCCTAGGTGTCCAGGCTCCTAGCTCAACAACCGTTGGATTCATCAGATCATGATCATTCAGGCAGGAATGGATTTCGGGTATGTCAGGTCTAGAATACCCGTTAGTACCCGTTTCGCATTTTGAAATTTTGAACCGGGGTGCTATTTCCTAATTAAATCAACCAGCTATTAATAGCAGGTTTGAAAAATTGGTGCTCCTTGATTCATGCCGAATTGTTGGCAGCATACCCGGATTCCTACCAAAAAAACAAGGTATCTATTTATAACCGTAACTGTTTCGAATTGTCCACGTTTTTGGACAGCTCGAGTATGTGTAGCTTGTGTTCGTTTCCATGTTCTACTCTTACCGATCCGAGATAAAATTCTGGTGGCGCCTCCCTGTTGTTCTCCGGATACACATCCTCTCGACCTTTGTCGAGATGTGTATTTGGAGAACAACGGGGAGGTGCTGCCGGAATTCTGTCTTGGATCGGTAAGAGTAGAACATGGAAACGAACACATGCTACACATACTCGGGTGGGATTAGGAGGCTTCTTTACCTAGTAGAAATAGGTGAGTGCATTCAACACGTAAAATCTATATTGTTGTATATATCAATGTCTTTGTTAAAATTATATGTGTCTGCATTAATCAGTGTGGAAATGGAGAATCGTGAGTGGATGTACAGTGGCCGATCCAATGCGAGTCAGACGACCAATGAATGGGTTAGTAAGACCAAAGAGTTCCTGGAGGTTGCATTTGCTAAAAATCATGGGATAGCTGGTACTTGGTGCCCGTGCAGCCGTTGCCGCAACTCACGTTCGCAAACAAAGGATGACATGGGTTTGCACCTTGTCAAGTACAGGTATATGCCAGGCTATCATCGTTGGTACTTGCATGGTGAGCGTGACTCTCGGAGAAAGAAGGTGGCGAGACATCGCACCGAGGAGGCACCGTTAGATTTTGATACCGGGGCAGATGAAATGCTAGCTGCCTACGCTGATGCACGTGCACCTGAAAACCCAACCGAAGAGGGAGATGCAGATGGGGAGATGGATAAGAGCACGAAGGAGTTCTATGACACTTTGTTTGCCTCACAGAAAACTCTCCACGGGCATACAAAGGTTTCTCAGCTTGATTCCATCAGTCGCCTCATGGCTGTCAAGTGCAAGTTTAACATAAGCATTAATGCTTTTGATGCATTTCTGACGGTTATTGGCTCCCTTCTACCGGAAGAACACCTCCTGCCAAAGAACATGTACGAGTCGAAGAAAATCCTCCGTTCACTTAAGATGGCATATGAGACGATAGATGCTTGTCCAAAGGGTTGCATGCTTTTTAGAAAAGAAAACGAGCAAGCAAAATACTGTCTCAAGTGCAATTCCTCTAGGTATATGGAGGTCGACAATGGAGACAGTCAGAAGACACAACTTCCTGTCGCCAAAAAAGTCCTTCGGTACCTTCCATTCATACCAAGAATCCAACGGCTTTTTATGACCGAGGAATCTGCCCAGCAAATGAGATGGCCGGTAGATGGCAAGCGGTACCGTCCTGAGAAGATGGTACATCCGTCTGATGGTCAAGCATGGAAGAAATTCGTTGACAAGCATCCGAAAGCTCGCCTCCCTAGGAGTGTAGCAGTTGCGTTATCAACCGATGGGTTCAACCCATATGGTATGGGTGCTTGCACATACAGCTGTTGGCCGATGTTTGTGATTCCGATGAATCTCCCCCCGGCGTCTGCATGCAACGACAAAATATGTTTTTGTCGCTGATTATTCCAGGGCCTGAATATCCGGGCAAGAATATGAGTGTGTACATGGAGCCGTTGATGGATGAATTGCTCCTTGCCTGGGATGAAGGGGTACGGACGTACGACGCCGTAACAAAGAAGCACTTCACTATGTTCGTTTGGTACCACACATCCCTGCATGACCTACCAGCACGTGCGATATTCTGTGGATGGTGTACGCATGGGAAGTGGCCTTGCCCATTGTGCATGCAGGCTATGACTTTCATTTGGCTGTCAAAGGGTGGCAAGTATTCCTGTTTTGATAACCATCGCCAGTTCCTTGAGCCTCGTCATAAATTCAGGAGAGACATAAAGAACTTCAAGAAAGATGTAGTTGTCGAGGCTCATGTACAAGTACCTGTCATGAAGGGTAAAGACATTAAGGCTCAGCTAGAAGCTCTTGTGCCCAATGCCGATGGGACTGGCTTTGAGGGTTATGGAGAGACACACCAGTGGACATACATTCCATGTGTTTGGAAGCTCCCTTACTTTGAAGATCTCCTCCTTCCTCACAACATTGATGTAATGCACACTGAAAAAAATATTGCCGAGGCACTCTGGTCCACACTAATGGACACCGAGAAGTCGAAAGATAACGTCAAGGCTCGAATCGATCAAGAGAAACTCTGTGATAGGCCAAAGCTGAAAATGGACCCTCCTGGCACAGTCAGAAAAGGATGGTCCAAGCCAAAGGCTCGTTTCACCCCGACAAGACCCCAAAGGAAAGAAATTCTGCAGTGGGTCTTGGAGCACCTGTTCTTTCCCGATGGGTACGCAGCTAATATATTGAGGGGGGTGAATCTGAGTCTGTTGCGGATAGGTGGGCTCAAGAGTCATGACTATCATGTTTGGATTGAGCGGATCATGCCGGTCATGTTTCGAGGCTATATCGACGAGGATATTTGGCTAGTTTTGGCAAAGTTGAGCTTTTTCTTCCGCCAGCTATGTGCTAAAGAACTAGACATTGACGTGGTTGAAAAGTTGGAGGCACAGTCACCCGAGTTGCTATGTGAGCTAGAGGCTATCTTTCCACCAGGCATGTTTAATCCCATGCAGCATTTGTTAGTGCATCTCGCGACTGAGGAAAAATTGGGGGGGCCTGTGCAGTTTCGTTGGATGTTCTCAACTGAGAGAGAACAGAAAAAACTTCGAGAGAAAAGCACGAACAAATGCCGCATCGAAGCATCCATATGCGAGGCAACACTGAATGAGGAGGTGTCCAACTTCACCACAAAGTTCTATAGTGACAATTTGCCAACTGTTCATAATCCAGTGCCTCGTTACAATGTCGCCAACCCGGAAGATCTACCCGAGCTTAGCATTTTCGTAGAGGTTGGTGGAAAATCAAGTGGCGGAAAGCAGAAAAGAATATCGCATGACGAGTGGATGCTTATTATGTCTTATCTCTTGAAGAACACAGCCGAAGTAGAACCGTACATTGAGTAAGTGCTCAATATATTGTCCCGCACACTTCCCTTTCCTAAGTTGTGTCTAACTCCGTTTCTTTTCCCTCGTTGCCATGCACAGCACATTTGAGCAAGAAACCTGGAAACATCAAAGACCCCTTACCGATAGAGACAAGTTGGTCCTATTTAAGAAGGGGGGTGAACTCGGCGGCGGCTTCATTCCATGGTTCAAATCAAAAGTACTTCTCTTTCTTACACGTTCATTTTACTGCGAAAGTACTTCATTCCATTCCATATATTGAACTTGTTCCTACTAAACTTGTAGGCAAAATCGGACCCGGATATGAGGCCTGAATTGAAGAAACTTACCTCATGCACCTTTTCCGTCAAGTCCTATAATTCTTACGACGTGAATGGTTACCGCTTCCATACCCATGAGTACGAAAGCGAAAGGCCAAACCGGAAGACAACAAATACCGGTGTCACGTGCAAAGGGTCAGACGGGCTTCATTACTATGGAAGAGTCGAAAAAATATATGAACTAGATTGCAATTTCGGCAAGAAGATGAACCCCATTGTCTTCAAATGCCATTGGTTCGATCCAAATAGAGTGAGACGAAGACCTGAAATTGGGTTGCTTGAAATTGAGCGAGAATCCGTCTATAAGGGAGATGATGTCTATATTCTGGCACACCAGGCAACCCAAGTCTTTTATCTCCCGTACCCATGCAAAACTGTGAAACGTCTACTGGGCTGGGATGTCGTCATCACGGTACCACCGCGCACTAGACCACCTGCCCCTAACGAAGATGATTACCACACCCGCATAAACCCGGCCACATATGAGGGAGACTTTTATCAAGAAGATGGGTTGTCGGGCCAATTCAACATCAACTTGCCTTCTATCGATGAAATGGAAGAAGACGACGATGATGACATTGGAGGCGAAACCGGGCAAGAGGACAGTGAACCGGTTCTTGGCCGGAAGGACGTTGAACTCCTTGAACGTCTTCATCTACCCGATATTGAGGAGCCGAGTGGTCCACCTCCAGGCTACCTAGAAGATTGGTGGTACAATCGTGATAGCGATGATGATGATGATGCTGGTCCAAGTTATGATCCAAACGATGCAGACAATGGCTTCTAAAGCCGTGTACACGTCAATGTAGAACTTGCATTTTGTATGCCACATTTGAACTTGTAATATTCGTGATGTCATACAATCATATGAACCATTTGTACGCCATTTTTTAACTTGTAATATTTTGTGATGTAATATTTTGTATGAACCATTTGCATTCTTCTTACATTGACATATGTGTTTTTCTTTTGTTGTATTCATTGTAATTTTGTTCTCACATATGCCACTTTTTTAATTGTACTAATAAAAAATTCTTTGTGATGACAGGTGATTGAGACATGGCAGGGGGGAAAGAGGGTGGCAGGGTGAAGCGGGGCTCCAAGGAGCAGAGACTCGCCATGGGTAAGCGTCCCATGAAGCGGCCAGCTAAGAAGAAGGTTGGCACAGTTTCCAACCTTTACGCCAAGTCTGCTGATGGCTCGTTGAAGCTCATTGGGAGGAAGCGTGCAAAAACCTCGGCGCCAAAGAAGAAGCAACCTCTTGCTCGTGCGACTAGTCCTATTCCCGCGGTTTCGTCTTCCGAGTCGGAGGTGAGTGCATTCAACAAGTATAATCTATATTCTTGTAAATAGTTGTCTTTGTTAAATGAAAAACCTCACGTACTTGTCTCTTCAGGAGGATGCACCTGAGGAGCCATCCGAGGAGCGGTCCGCCGAGGAGGAGGACGAGTACCGGGTGTCAGAGGAGGGGACAGAGGGCTCTGTGGGGAGTGAGGAGGATGACCGGGAGGGTGAGTCCGAGGAGGTGGATGAAGGGGAGGATCCGCATCACGATTTACCGTTGGTCGGCAAGCTGGTTCTACCGCCGAATAAGGCGTACTTGCGAGGGCCTTCGAAGATCCCGGATCCTTCGCCTCAGGGTTTACTTGAGGTCTCGGGAGATGGGTAAGTGTTGTTACCTTTCAATTATATTACATTGTCATCAAAAGAAATCTAACTTCTCTATTGTGTATGTGCAGGGCATTCATATGGGTGGGTCCAAAGTGGAAAAGATTACCAGCCGGCATCCTTGGCGGTCTTTGCAGGAGAAATTACCCTGGACTCATCGAGGTCAAGAAGAATGGAGTGCGCACTGGGCAAAAGGTGCCCGCTTGGTCTTGGGCCCACTACACGATGAAGGATTGTGGCGGGTTCGAACACCTGGGCATGAAGTTGATCAATGAGTTCTGGGTAAGTAAATTTCAGATCTTTAGTACAAATTTACCAAGAGCTTGGACTCCATATCATGCTAACTCCTTTGTATCCCATGCTCAATGATTGTAGGATTATTTCACCGTCGTCGAGGGTCAGAAGGCGGCCGCTGATCAGGTGCTCATCTCCATGGCGAAGAAGCTCATCCCCGGCCAGCTTTACGAGGCGCGTGTATCCGCGGTGATCCAGTACTATGCACAACAGCTCAACAGGGAGGTCACCAAAAAAGATGTAAGAAACATTCACCTGTCGAGAGCCCAGTACTTGAAGGTAGCTACACAGATTTCACTATTTTTTTGTACATGACTGACAGATAGTTCAACTCATATGGATCTATTTTGTGTTTACAAGGTGGTTCCTGATTGGCTAGCCGCCGAGATGCCTTGCTATAAGAAGATTGTAGGCAAGTGGGTCACTCAGGCCTTCAAGGAGCAACACGAGGATGCAGCGGCGCGGCGTGCCATGGTAGGCAAAAATGGAGTCCACCGACAAGGCCCACTCACCCTCGACGGCGTTGTGCAGAGGAAGGTAAGATTTTTTACTTTCCATACAAGTTTTCATTTATGTGCTAATCTTTTATTTTCAGTGCTACTCTTTTTATGTTGCCTTTTTTATTTCAATTTTAGGAACTAAAGGAGGGCCGCAAATTGTCTAAGATGGAGGCATTCGTTGAGACCCGTAGGCCAAAGAAGCTCATTGAAGGGGTTCCAGCAGACCAGCAATGGATCACCATCACCTCCGAAAAACAGTGGATCAACTACTGCTCCAAGTTCAAGGAGATGTATGGCCCCGACTCCGATCCCTTGACCGCTCCTTTCGACCCCACGGTTGCTATGTATGCAGGAGAAGGTCGGCGCAATGGCCGGCTATTTATTGGTGGTGCCTCCGCCGATACTTCCGGGGTTCCATCACTTGCGGAGATACATGCTCGGCGGACCACCTCAGCGCCCGACATCGAGCGTCGCCCACGGGTCGGAGTGGCAGCCTATGCTGCAATGGAGGTAATATGTCCTTCCACCATATGTTCACAATTTTACATGTTTCCATTCGATCTTATGATAAATTCTTACATATGGTTGCAATCCCCTAGGCTGAAGTTCTAAAGAGCAATAGGATCGCGGCGGAGGCAACAGCGGCGGCACAGAAAACACAAAAGAGGCTGGAGGAAATGCAAGAGCACATGACTACCCAGCGTGAACATATGCTCAGCCAACAAACATGCCTCGCGGCGGTGATGGCGGTAGGTGCTTCGACACTGCCTACCTTACCTCCTGTTCCTCCACTACCAGCAGCCCCACTCTTCTTGGTAAGTTGCTTTGCACATAGCCAATAATACATCTTTTTTTCTTTACTCATGTTACCCATGTAATGATGTTGTTTTGCATATTAGGAGGAACGATCCGCTGGATCCAACACCCCCGGGGATCATGGAGCTGGAGAAAGCCCATCGGCGCAGGCGTCCGCCTCTCACATGGACGAGTGAATGTAGTGAACTGTACCCATTTGTGTTTGTCAGCTACCTGTGAACTTTTGCATACTCGAACTTATGGATGTGTGACGTGAACCTATGGATTTATGCTATATTGTGTGAACCTATGGATTTATGCTATATTGTGTGAACCTATGGATTTATCCTATTTCAGTGTTGTGAGTGATCCTGTGAGTGAAATCTACTACTATTTGCATTTCTGTGATTTATTGCAGGATTTGAAATGAATTCCAGATCTGTTCTGACCAAAACAGCGTTCTTCGCCTAGTACGACACTCGGCGAAGTAATATATGCCTGGTATGACACTCGGCGAAGACGCGCTCCAGGTGCCAAATGGTCACCTGGGATTTCTCTATGCCGATTCTTTCTATACGCCGAGTCTTACACTCGGCGAAATGTGCTCACAGACGACCATATGGTCACGGGAAAGGTGACACTCGGCGAAATATATGTACTCGGCGAAATGCCTTCGCTGACTCTTATCAGGACACTCGGCGAAATGATACGCCGAGCATGGAGACGACACTCGGCGAAATTGTACGCCGAGCAACTGGAATTGACTTCGCCGAGACTGACGCATTTTCCACGTGGCAGCTGTACGTTCATCGTCAATTCGCCGTGTACCGTTGAGCGACACTCGGCGAAGATATCACGTCCGTTACACAGGGGACGGCTGTGATCAACTTTAACGTGCCGAGTTGCCTGTAAGACACTCGGCGAAGCCTTCGCCGAGTATCACGACAAAATACACTCGGCGAATCGTCTTCGCTGAGGTACATTGTGCCGAGTGTCTCGTGCCGAGTGTCATACCAGGCGTATCGATTCGCCGAGGCTGATTGCCCTGTCGCCGAGTCTTTTTACCACTAGGCGGCGACGCAGATTCCAGTAGTGATGTATTGACCTCTCTACCAACTTTACCAATAGAGGAAAGAAATATCATAACTGACAAAGAAAAAGGGCCAACAAAAAACCAATAGGGCCGAAACCCTGAAGTCGTAATAACACTGACGAAAGTGAACATCCGCCATAGATGCATAGAACAATGTCGTATTCAAAACAGCCCAGTCGCAATTCGGGGCAACAAGATCAGATTTGAACGATTTTCATTTACAATTTGAACTCAGTGATTACTAAAGCGCGGATGAAATGCCGAGAGTACTTCCCAAGCATTAATTTTAGATCAGGACCAACTACCACATAGTGCTACACCCCTTACCACCTCTACTATGAAAATACTACATTCAAAGAAACTCCTCTCGTATTGCAGATATGCCTGGAACAAAAGAATGGGCTGCTTTGTGTAAAGTTGTAGATACAGCTCTCTATTGAGTATTGACTTAGTGGTGGTTTTTTTTTTCTTCCTCTGTAGTTCTCATTCCAGTCACATCCAGGAGTACAGAAGTCAGCGTGAGCGCAGAACCTGACACCATGGCTGTTCGGAAACTCCGGGCTGTCATACAAGGATAATAATAATAATAATGTTAGACTGCTACTCCAAAGTCCAAACAAGTTAAACTTATATTGGAACAGGAAATTCTCCAACATAATATACAATGTACTAGGAAGGAAGGGACATCAAAGGGTAACCATGTCAACTCTAACATAAATCGCCCCCTAATGTTTCACACTGCAATTTTCACAAAGAAGAAGTCAATATCATAATTTTGCTATTTCTAAGTCCTAACCAGCCAAGACCCTCCTGTGAGGTCTACCTGCCATGGTTTGCAGTTGTGCTTCCCTTGTACTACTTTTGCTGCATATGTCTGTAGTAAAATAGAAGATCTAGTTCTATTATGAACTTTGCAGCATGATGTTTCTTACTGCTTCTAATTTCCAGACTTTGACCATATAAAAAAAAGAAACATGTATTCCCTACAAACAAGAATAGAAACACAGATACGAGGACCTAAATGTTTTTATGAAAGCAAGAAACACACCCAAATACAAGCCTAAGAAGGACTTGAGCCTGCCCCAAACACTACTTTACTACCGCGGTGGCACCAGCTAAAAGTGTGCGAATGTTTCCATATAGAATCAAAGTTTAGTACTCCCTCTGTCCAATAAAATATGTCACACTTTTTATCAAATTTGGATGTATCTATACACTAAGTCATGTCTAGATACATCCAACTTTTGATCAAGTTGAGACATCCTTTTTTAGACGGAGGGAGTATATGCATGGCATGGATAACTCACAGCTGCGGATTTTGGAAAACAAAAAGAGAAATGGTCCACGATGATGTTCATATAACTGAGTTATAAATTTCAAGTTAGGCATAACAACTTGTAGATAATTACCTCTGAAGCCCATAACAGTTGCACCAGCAGCAAAACCAGCTACAGCACCATTAAGGAAGTCCTTCTTCATCCTGTACTTTTCAAGAGACTGCTCTACGCCGACATATGTAGCTCCAAGAGCTGCAAGGTATCCTGCACAATGTCCACTAGCCTTGGCAGTTGTAACCAGCTGAGGATACTTCACATTACTGCCAACCTGAGGTACATCACGCAGCATAGAAGCAACGGCACCGTAAACACCGCCAGCAGCTAAACCAATGCCTGCAGCCTGGCCTGTCTTCAAGACAAGTTCCTCATGTACCAGCTCTCTCAAATTGGAACCCTCCATGCTCCTTATAAACCAGAAACTGATTTTAAAAATTCCAGAAGTGCAACAAGTCAAGATAGCAGGATTGATGAAAATGCAATGTACAAGCACATACAATGAATTAAGCTAGTTAAGAATATGGTTAACAGAAACAATGACATCAACATGAAACAAAATTATCTTGTGCTACATGATTTCAACAAAATATGCAGTCATATGATTCTAGACACATCCACCTAAGGACCAATCATTTGCAATAGTGCAGCTCCATTGAACTTATGAAATTACACCGGAAGTACAAGTGTACTATCTATGAACCTATCCAGGTCCCAAAGGGAAGACAGGAGGGAAATCCAAGTATAGAACAACAGTTTTTAATAGGATTAGCGTAAGAGGCACCGATTTCGGTGGCAGTGAATCCCTCCTGCACCGCCACTCCGCAAATCGTCAGGGATATCTAGAGTAGAGCGGACGCGTAGCCTTAGCATAAGAGGGAAAATTACTAGGAAACCATCGCGTGACAGATTCTAGTTCTGCGCGAAACCCCAATAATCTCTTCCACGCGAGGCATGGATTCACAGATTAGATTACGCTAACGAAATTTCTTACTAGCGCTACATTCTACTTACGGGAATATATTACAAAAAGAAAATTCTCCTTACGGGAATATTCAGAAAAATATTCTCCTTATGATGCAGGAATCGCCTAACGTAGCCAGGAACTAAGAACGAGCAGAAGAAAAAAGACGTTCAAATCGATCGCAATCGACGGCCGCCAAACTTCTACTCTCCGCGTCTCACAAAGAATCCCAAACCGACGACGGGGAAGAGAAACCGCGGGCGAAATCCCGTGATCAAAAGCCTTCGCGACGAATCTGGGAACGGGGTTAGGGTATCGGAGACCAACCTGCTGACTTCGCCCCGAGGTTTCTTCCGCTCGCTGGGTTTGGCTTCCAGCTCCTCCGGATTCTTGTTCTCTATTCTCTGGGTGTTGCGCAAGTAAGTTTTGAGGTGGGTTGAGCGCTCGGTGCTGGAATTATATTGAGCGTTTGTTCGGGTCCTTCTCGGTTTAGAAAATCGGGTCGCAGTCCACGCAGGTTTGTTTTAGTCCGGATAGACCTTCTTCTTCTCCGGCTGTATCCCTAAAACTAGTAGCCCTAAATTCCTAGCGATTTGTTCAACTGCGAATTAAGTTAAGTCTCAGTCGACTGACGCCATCCTTCTTTCTTTAAAGATGGCAATTTTATCCATGAAGTCGGGTATCTATGATATCCGGCTGGTGAGTAAGAGTTCAGAGCATTGTTTCTGTCCATGGATTTTATGTGGCGGATATCCGCTAATTGATGGAATGGGCACGCGTAAAGATTTTGCTCCACATATATCCAGAGGATTCCCGGCTGATATGTGGGACCCACATGTCAGCGAGACACTTTTTTTTCAATGTATGAATTGTTGTGTTGGAAACTTGTAGTAAGAATTATTGGCTACCTTCCATGAGATAGAGATGAGAGAATTATATATTTTTGTGGTATGATTGTGTGAGATTCTACATATTTAAGTACTTTTTTATTAAAATATTATTGATTTAATATTTTGATGCATTACTCGTGGATATCCATGGACAAGATATCCGCGGGTTTGGATATGGGGCAACATTCATGTCCATGGATACTTTCGTGGGCAGGCCATAGTGACGCTGATGGATTTAGATTTGAATCTGGTTTTAATATATCCGTCCAAACCCGCCCCATTGCCATCCTTATGTCTTCCTCAACTCCGATGAGCTCACCTCGCTCGCAGCCACCGTCGGCTTCGCCGACCTCCCCGCCCGTGGTCGGCGCGTTGCCGCTACGCCTCGGCACACTGCCATGTTCCAATCTCCTCCCCCACCAGTCCGCCGCCGCGACAGCGATCCCTCTAACCCCGCCACCTTCTTCTCCGGCCCCGGTAAACCCTCCCCCCCTCTCCCCACCCCGATGCACACGGTGGTGTTGTTGGGAAACCCCAAGAGGAAGGTATGAAGTCTTCACTCAGTTATGAAACCAAGGTTATCGAACCAGTAGGAGATGAAGAACACGTCTGGAGGTCTCCCTAGCAATGGCGCCAGAAAACAGCTTGTTGGCGTGGAAAGGGAGGTGGAACTTGCACAACACAATCAAAGTACTTTGCCCCAACGAAACAGTGAGGTTGTCAATCTCATTGGCTTGCTGTAACAAAGGATTAAACGTATGTGTGGAGGATGATGTTTGCAGAGAATGAAAGTAACAGTTTGCAGTTGGTTGTATTATCAGTTTAAAGAAAAGGACCGGGGTCCACAGTTCACTAGTGGTGTCTCTCCATAAATAATAATAATAGCATACATGTGGGTAAACAAATTACAGCTGGGCAATTGACAGAATAAAGAGCTGCATAATGATGCATATACTATTGTCATGATGTCTAGTGTGAGATTCATTTGGGCATTACAACAATATACATAGACCGTTCCAACCGCATCTATGACTAATAATCCACCTTCCGGTTAGCGTCCGCACCCCTTCCAGTATTAAGTTGCAAATAACAGATTATTGCATTAGGCAAAGTGTGTAATATAAGTAATAACATTATCATTAGACAAAGTACTATTGTTTTATCCCTAGTAGCAACAGTACATCTACAATCTTAGAAGTTGCTGTCACTCCCCCAGATTAAATAGAGACATGAACCCACTATCGAACATAAATACCCCCTCTTGGAGTCACAAGTATCTACTTGGTCAGAGCATCTACTAGCAACGGAAAGCATGCAAGATCATAAACAACACACAACATGATATATTATGAAGCAAATGACATAGTATTCAATATCAATCGGATCCCAGCAAACACAACATGTAGCATTATATAAAGATGATCTTGATCATGATAGGCAGCTCACAAGATCTAAACATGATGGCACAATAGGAGAAGACAACCATCTAGCTACTGCTATGGACCCGTAGTCCAATGATGAACTACTTACGCATCAGTCCGGAGGCGGGCATGGTGATGTAGAGCCCTCCGGTGATGATTCCCCTCTCCGGCAGGGTGCCGGGAAGAGTTTCTGAACCCTCCCGAACTAGGGTTGACGACGGCGGCGGCTCCGTAATGTTGCGTGGAAAACTGTTCGGGTCTTAGGTCTTGTATTGTCAGGGGATATTTGTAGGCGAAAGGGCGAATGCGGTGGAGGCCCGAGGCCACATCATCAGGTGCTGGCGCGGCAGGGGGGAGCCGCGCCCCCACCTCATGACAGCGCCTCGGTGCCCTCCTTCGTTTTCTCTTCGGACTTCTGAAACATGTCGGAAAAAATAGGAACTTTGGCATAAAAATCGTCCAATTCCGAGAATATTTCCTTAAGTGGTTTTCTGAAACAAAAAACAGCAGAAAACAGGGAATTGGCACTGTGACATCTTGTTAATAGGTTAGGCCCAGAAAATGCATAAAACAACACAAAGTGTATATAAAACATGTAGCAATTGGTACAATATAAGCATGGAACATAAGAAATTATAGATACGTTTGAGACGTATCACTCCCCGCGCACCCCACAAGTTAATTTGCTCCTCGCCTCCGCTGCGGCACGCGGTTCCGGCTCGGCTGCCAGCTATGAGCGTCGGGAGGAAGAAGAAGACCTAAGTTCTACACAAATCGCGAGAAAAAGATTAACGGTAGATTAGTCGACTGAGCGCTAAACTAATCTCTGTCCACATGCATGTACCGATTTTATGAAACCTCATGCAAGGCATGGTTATACAATTGGATCTATATATTCTAAAAAAAATGGCCCTATAGATACTCGTCTTCCTTATGGGGCCAACTCCCTCCGTTCCAAATTAGATTAATTATATTTATTTGAAAATGTATGTATTTAGACATGTTACAAGTCTAAATGCATCCACTTTTGAACAAATGGATGTCATCTAATATGAAACGGAGGGAGTACAAGGCCATGACTCAAACAATCCCCAATCATAACACTCCAGTCTCTAACCCCAAGGTCCAAACATTATTCCCGCCTAAAGATTGATATGAGATTGATATGTTGTATGAATTCTTATTTTTTATATTTTCTCAATGAATAAGTACTGGCTCGAGCTTCGAGTGAAAATGTGAGGCCTAGTTTTTATTGGTTGTACCTTTCAACTACGGTGTTTTCGTGCTGCTTTTCTTATTGAAAGCATTTTGTGGAGATTCCTCGGACTTTCTATCCATGGTGAAAAATTATGACCCGATTTCGTTGGATTTGGCGATGACGATGCTCACTCGTCGTTCACTTGAAGAAGACGTCTCTTTTGGAGAACCTTTTTTTCCGAAATAATTGTGTTGTCAATGACGGTTAGGGATGTAACTGTATAGAATAATTTCCGCACCGAAACCACCGTCGAATCCGTTTTAAAGAATCCATAACCGATTTCAAAAGATCTGATGCGATTCCGAACTGAAAAACCGGATACAACATAGGATATGGTATATAAAATAGCATTCAGATATGGATTATATATATTTTAGATTATTATGCTGTTTTAATCCGAATAATCCAATTTTTTACCGAAATGTCTAAACTAATAGAGCGTAATTTACAGTCAGTGAGTTGTGGAGTTTATCCGTTGAATAACAACTCACTTACATGGTCATTATGCACACTATGTAGTACAAATTTGTTAGGTTAGTAGGTTTTTGAGCGATAATTTTTTGTTGTGTGGACTGATGATGTTCATATGTGCATATTGATCCGATTAATTTTATTTCCACCACCGAATCTGCAAGCGTTTATTATCCGATCCGATCCAAATCCGCAAGAAAATATGGTAAAGGATATAGCACATTTTTTTTTTTTGGTAAAGGATATAGCACATGTAAAATCCCATCCGATCCGTCTACAACCCTAAGGACAATGGTTGATGTGTTGATGCATCTTTCTTTTTATTTACTTCTTTAGGTTGTGTGCATACTCGATGTCTTGATAATTTTGATATCGTGTTTATGTAGAGGCCGAATTGTATTTGGTACCATTTCAATATTAAGATATCCTCTTTATTAAAAAATAACATCAATATTCAGTTTAGCGACGCGTTTGCCTCTACCTTCTTCTTTTGTTAACTAAATGATTTATTTAGTAACACCGGTTTACCTGCATATTTACCTTTGGTGTTGGTGTTGCATATATACAGGAGGAAGCAGGTACTTGTTCCTCCGCATCGACGTTACAGAAGGAATGTTTGGTGAAAATGGTACTTTGGGAAATCAAATTCATGTTCCGTCTAGAAGAACTGAGCTGATAAACAAGCTCTAATACTACTGTCGGAAGTGATTAATTATGGCCTTGTGTCAGCTGTCTAATACGTGTCCACAGCGTGCTGATTCATATGAGAAGCATGGGTTGATAGAAGTGTGGGATTGCTTACCGCGTATGCTAGCATGAGTAAGAAGATCAATGCGAGTATGTGACGTCCTGAGACAGAGAAGCATCTTAGAAAAATATAGTATATTGTTTCTTGGTGAAATTTCTCTGTTGTCAAAACTGATCCTGGATCTGTTAGACATGAGTATGAGAAACTTCCTGTGTCCCCACTCCAACCCCCTTTAATTTCTTCTTGATTGGAGGGAAAGGCTTGGGGTTTGCCTCTGGTTGCTTTCATTCAAACAGCGGACAGAATCCCCCTGATTTTTGTATGACCAAACAGAAAGCAAAAGCTGTTGAGGACTGAGGGGAGGGAAGAAAAGATGACAGAAGGAGAAGAAAAAAGAAGCGATGCATGGCATTTTCCTCTTTTTTTTTCTGCCTCACTTGAAATCGAATCCAAAATAAATTAATCAACTAAAAATATGAAACAGCCATGAGAAACTCATGCATGAACAGGTGGTTTCAGGCTTTTAGCACCTGGATGGCATGAAACAACAACTAACAAAAACGCTCAGCAAATTCGTTTTACCTGCACTACAAGTACCTAGATACTGCCTACTAGCTAGTTTGGTTATATTCTCATTTGGAACACCATTTTTTTTGTTGAGAAAACCATATCTCTTCATGATAAAGAAAGTTCAATAAAATGACCACGGAAATTACGAAAACCGTCAGTACAAAAATGTTTACTGAAAATTAAGACCAAAACTTTCTCTTGAACCAATTAGGTAGATGTGAGGTTTTGTGTGGACATGGGCCCCAAATAATCCTACCGCTAGCACATATATGAGTCCTGACTCCTGAGGGCAGGCCACCAGCTTAACAAGCCATAGTAGTTGCACATTTGCACTACAGTACATAAGCATAATCTCCATGGATCACCTACTCAACACCAAGCCTCCTCTCCCAGCCCCTCCTACCTCCACCGGCAGCCTCAAGGTCAGGGCGTCAACGGAGTCTGTCGTCAAGGGCAAGCATCTCTTCCATGCCTTCATCGTCACACACGCCGGCCGCCTCGTCGGAGCCCTAGCCGGCGCAAGGTCGGCGGTCCTCGGTCTCCTCATCGCCAAGACCGGCCTCGTCGCAACCAAGCTGAGGAGAAGGTGGACCAAGATCAGGAACAAGGGCAAGGAATCATCCTCCTTCGCTTCCAGCGGCGGTGGAAATGCAACCCCGACGCAGCACCTCAACCTGCTCCCTGACAGCGCCGTACCGTCGTGGTCATCGCCGATAGAGTCCGGCGGCAACGAAGCCGGAGTGGCGTACTACTACGACTCGTCGTGGAACGCAGTGATCCCCACCGACCAGCTGCCGCCAATGATGGTGGCCGGAGTGGAGGAGGAGGTCGCAGGTTGCAATGACATTGACAGGCTCGCCGAGAGGTTCATAGCCAGGTGCCATGAGAGGTTTATGCTGGAGAAGCAGGCGTCCTACAGGAGGTTCCAAGAGATGCTGGCTAGGAGCTTCTAGAACCTTGTTGTTGTTTTCTATCATTCATTAATTCATGACTTTGGTCATGATTTTTCTTAGAACAATTTTGTCAAACGTTTTTATTTTGAAAAGATCAATTGCAGCCTTGTAAGAGTTCATTTCTTGATGAATTATGACTATGAGTAGTAGTAGTAGTCATGGGTAAAGTTTTTTATTCATGGATTGAGTCCTTATTTTTAGTACATTTCTTTGCCTTTTTTGCCTCGAAGAGATGCCTAAGGCATTAATCTAATTAAATTTAATTACTGAAACGGGCAAAAAGGCGTTACAAACATATATTTACATGCGCATTTCCTACATATCTAGACGAGTCAATACTCAGTACATTGTGTTATATGTGTACATTTTTATTTTGGTTCACAGCAATGCCTAGTACTAGCAGATTTAATACTGCTGTCTGACTTAGCCTGCATTTGTTTTCTTATTTTTGGCCTTATAGACATACTGCAACTTTTGCACCTTTCGAGACCAGCTTGGAATGGAACCTTGAAAAGTTCACAAATCATTCGACTGTTATTCCCTGTCAATTTCACCACAAAGATACGTATGAGCAAAAGGTTGCTCGAGTAGTAAAAGCCACACAAAGTGGACAAGAGCTGATGATCAATATTTTGTTGCAGCTGATTTTCTGTCTTGGCGTCGTCCAATACCCATCCACAGGATTGCTGAAACAACCTATTCGGACCACATGGATCAGTTCATCGACAAGACATTTCAAGGTGGGTTCCATGGCAGGCAACAACTCTGTTGCTACCCAAGTGATTGCATTTTTTCCGAGAGATAATTCATTAATTCCTTATTTGCCCGTACCTTAAAATCGTCTTCCCTATTTGGCTCTGGAAAAAAATCCCTTCCTCAAGTCACACAACGACCCCTAGCGACAGGCTGCGCGGTGGCGACGTGGCTCCTTGCGACAACGACAATGGCCTGAGGTGAGGCGAGAACCAGATGGCGGTTACTAGTGGCGGGCGGGCCTGGCAGCGGCGGCCAGCGGCGGCCAGCGTGGGCACGACGGCCGACTCAGGCGGCAAAGGAGAATCTCTGGACAACGACCCAAACATAGTTGTGGAGGGCGGCCTAGGATCGCTTGGAGCTTCCTTCAGCGAGCTCGGCGGCAGGGTCAGGGTATGGTGCTACGACTGGCGTAGCTTTAGGGTTGTCCGCAGATGCAGACGGTGAGGCTGCTGGTTCGGCCTGAGGTGCAACATCGTTGACATGGCCGGAAGGGTGTGTTTTCGCTTCTCATTAGCAAAAGGAAAAAAAGGGCAACTTTGGATCTAGTCATCCAGAGGATCAAAGAGTTTGTGTTTCATATTTTAGTTCACATGTTATTTACAGAATTATTTTTTCTTGTTTATGGGTACAAGAAGCCAAGCAATGGGTACAAGAAGCAAAAAAAATCCCTACTGCAAACCAACCTATAGTTGGATGGTTAGCAGGGTGGTTGTACCCTCAGCCCACCAGAGTTCAAACCCCAGGTTTGACGTCTGTGTGTTGCATTTAGGCGGAATATTCTTTCAGTGGGAGGCGACGTTCCCGTCGACAGCGAGGCGCCCTTGGTGACTTCGTCAATCTCAAGACTCGATCCGCCAGCTCAGTATTTCGAAGGTGCTCATAGGGGTAGGGTGTGCGTGTGTGCGTTCATAGGGGTGAGTGTGCGCGCGTATATGTGAGCGTCCGCGTTTGTACTGTGTTTCTCAACAACAAAAAAATCCCTACTAGCCATGCAATGAGCACAAAAAGTATAAGAAGTCTCAGCTTGTGATTCTCATGCCTTCTCTTCATGTTCTTGGTAGTGTAAGAGGTTCTTTTGTCTTTGTTCATGTGATCCTTGTGGAATTGACCTAAGTATGTGATCTAAGTGAAGGTGGAGGTGCTTTCGTGCTTTGTTCATGTGATGTATGTGGACCTAACCTCAAGTATGTGATATAAATGGAACAGTAGGACCAATAGTGATGTTTATAGTTAATACAAACGTTTATGTGACGTGGATGCTCTGCCCCGATTTTTAATTTTATAAAAACAATTTGGTTTTAAAAAAATGGTTCCATGTGGTTGGCAGCTCTTAGAAATTATTGAGCTGACTCGTGCGGTTCTCATTTGGTCAAATGTGTCACAAACTCTGACAAATAATTTTCTTGACACATAATTTATTAGGGGCAAAGCAGTATTTTCAAGTTCCTATTTGATACCGTTAGTGCTCAAAATGCACTAGGGTGTCCTGTTAGGAAAGAAATGAAGTTTAGATGTCAAATTAGAAAGATTTTTTCTAGTCCCAAATAGGGAACACGATTTAAGGGTAAGGCCAAATAAGGAATTCTCTCTTTTCAAAACGCCTCCACAGTAGGGCTACATTATCAAATGCTGACTTAGCATCGATTCAGGTACCGTGGTACCACACAAAAAAATGAAATAAAAAGGTTTTGACAGCTAACAAACAACATCCCAATCTAATCTAATCTAATCTAACTATATATGAAAGTCGAACAATTCCTCGCCCTCTCCTTCCTCCTGGCCCCACAGTTACTGTAGACCGCCGCCGATTCCCGATCCGACGATCCAGCGGTCCGCGCGGACTTTTTGCAAAAAAGCTCATGTGTTTTCTAGGATTTACGAATCGGTCCTTACATATATATAAAACCTGACTGTGCTCGGGTCTAACCCTAGACCCTAATCATCTCTTTTCCTCCACTGCCTCTCCTCCCCGATTCGGCCACCCACCACCACCCCGACGCCGCCGCCGTCGTCGCCCCGAGCTCTCCTATCACCTCCAGCTCGGGACGGCTCTCCTCCGGCGGGTGGATCCCAGCCGCCTCTCCTAGCCGCGCCTCTCCTACACGACCCGCCGTCCTCGCCTTTCCTCTCTCCCAGGAGCCGACGGTGCGGGAGGCGTGGGCCGCATGAGCGGCGGGAGGAGCAGACCGCGGAAGTGGGCAGCGCTGGACGGAGCATCGCGCCCGCAGCGAGGCGGCCGGCCGGCCGTCCGTTAAGGCGGCGCGCACGGAGGCGCTGAGGCTGCCTGCGCCTTCCTCCGGCCTCCGGGACCCTCCAACGTATTTACGGCGACCTTCTGGTCCTTATCGACCTCCCGGCCGTCCACTCGCACCCTGCTTCTCCTCTCTCTGTGTTTCTTTTAGCCCTGCCTTCCTGCTGTCGTCCTGCCGTTGTATTCTCTTCTTCTGTTCGGTCTTTGGAGGCTGCTCCCTTTTTCCCGGCGGCGCCTCGCCGGCCGACGTCCATGCCTCTCCTCCTCTTTTTCTCTTGCATCAGGAGAACGCCTTTTTATCTTTGTTCCTCTTCTTTTCCTTTCCCAGTTCACGTCAAATAACAGAAGGTATGGATTTTGCTTTTGGGACCTAAGCTTACGGCGTGCCTGCATCTTTGGTAAGCCGCTTCCAGCATATGCCTTTTTTTTTGCTTTCCTTTAACTATCGTTTCATTTAATCCACTTGCAGATCTATTTGTTTCCTTTTTCCCGTTTTTTTTACTCTTCTCTCACTCCATCCTTCTCTCTAATCCCCATAGATGTTCATCTTTCTTTCAGCAGCTCTGTATTATTTATGCCTACAAGGTGTTTGACGAAAATCCTGAAGGGAACATTTGATGTAGTTTAGTCAATAATTTATTTTCTCAACCTGTTAATAATCCGGCTGCTCTCTTTCCTTTGCACATCAGGAGTGCAAACCGGTATAGTAAAAAAAATGTCTGCCTGAGGGCCACGATGGAAGGTTGTTGTACGGCTGACAGAATTTGGGAGAACAATAATAGAGACAGGGAGATGTACGAGCTAGGTCTCCTCTTCACTGACCAGCAGGTATAGCTGATGCAAGAAAATGCCGGTTTATTCTTACACGTTAACATTATAGGTCTATGCTTATTCATTCTGTACACCATTTTTCAGTTCGCCACATTAGCTACTTTATTTCCGCTTGACTGTGCCTTCTTGCAAGTGTTAGCACTTAATAATCATAGTAGCTTCAGTTTCATACACACGTACTTTACACATGTATGGACCAAATTAAAAAAAAATACACCAACTAAGCAAGTTGGTGTATACACAACGCGAATACCAATAATTTTTTGTCTTTTCAGGGAAATATGATAGAAGGATGCCTGCCACAAAACAATGTACCCAAGTTCAGAGATAGATTGAAAGAAGGCCTGCTGTATCAGATTGAGTCTTTATAGTTGTTGCTGCCCGGAATACCTACAAGACTGTAAACCAACCATACAGGATAAAATTAGTCAGCAAACAAGAATGACAGAGATTGATCCACAGCCCGATGACTTTCCTTTGTATGCACATAGAGCAAAATCATTTGACATCCTTGCAAGACGTATTAAGGAAACTAATACTTTATCAGGTATGAAAAACACTATCGAACCAACTTCCTATATTTTGTATTTACTGATCATGCTTGACTTATGTGCTCTATTTATTTTAAATAAAGATGTCGTTGGGATTGTATACAAGCTTACTGATATTCCTGCATCTAAATCGGGCTATGACTCAAGAAGACATATCTTTATAATATCATGTATAACTTACAATATCTATGGCACTACATTCATGTGATACAAAGCCAGACTATATATTTCTTCATGTTTTATTACAAATAACTAAAATTGCTTTTCATTAAAAAGTCATAGATGTGCTGCTGTAACGCTATGGGGAGAGTTGGCCAAAGCATTTGATGCACACTCTTTACATGGAGCTTCTATGCAAAAAAACTACTATTTATAGGGATGGTGGTTGACATTTTCTGAGGTGCTTCTTCTTAATCCTTTATTAGTTAGGTATTGATTATGCATATACATGTACCCCTTGCATACATCAGGCCATTTCTGATGTTATAGGAATGTTGGCCTTCAAGAGTAAACACTTAACTCGATGGCTTATTGATCCACCGATCCCTGAAGCAGATCATATTGGTGAAAGGTTTAGCAAATGTTCTGAATAAAACTGACTCTTTACCATCATAATATTAGCTATTCTAACACACACAATCCAATTTATGCCAGTCTGCAGCACGGAGTGCTGTACCATTGAAATGGAAGGGCATGGACCTACAGCGACTGCCACAACTGAAGCTCCGGCAAACGGATGACATAGTCGTATGTATATCTTTTCACTTGCAGCATGCTAACATTAAATGGAAGTACCAGCATCTTACATCATGACGACCTTACATGTTTGTAATGTCTACAGGGAAGGAGCTCCGATTTGAAAATAAAAATCAACAGAATAAACAATCCTAATGATTGGTGGTTTTATGTTTGCACGAAATGCTACAAGAAAATGGTGCTTATTAGGTACAACACGCAGATGTCCCTCTGTAGAGGCACTGAAGATGATCAGAGGTGAATACTTAAAATCCAAGTATGATTTATCCTGTCGAACAAATACTCTTGCTCCTTCCTTAACACAGTCTGTATGTATGCAGATATAAGATTTCACTCAGAGCCGAAGATATTCACCCCACCTCGAAGAAACGGTTACTGAACTGATTGGCGACTTCGTGTTCTTTGGGAAACAAGGTACGGCTCTCACTGGTCACGAAGCAAGCCTGCTGGTTTCCCGCTGTTACTAATGTTGTTGGAAAGACATTTGTTGTTACTATTGAGGTGAATAAAGATACCTACGGCAAGAACCCTGGTCACATAATTCTCAGGTGATGAATCCTTAAAAGCCAAGTATGATTTATCCGGTCGAACAAATACTCTTGCTCATTCCTTAACACAGTCTGTATGTTACTGACTTAATTTCATTTGCTTTAAGAAAAAGTGTGAGTTGTTTGTTTTCAGTCATCATGTATGTGTGAATAGGTTATATAGTATTGACCCACAAAACTGATAGAGATCGGGTCTTCTTCGAGAGTATAATCAATTTCAACTATTGTCTTCGTATAACAAGACAAATTCTCTTTAAATGTCAAGTTGGATTTATGGCGTATTTCATCCCCGTTGGCTATTCCATCTAATTTTCCATGCTTTGCACACCGAGCTTCAAGAATATTTTTTGGAGATAAGTTGATGTGTATTCTGTCCTGATGGGTGCACTTCGGTATATTTGGTGTCCTTCTGGTTTCTATTTATCTTATTTTCATTATTGACAGTTTAATTTGCTTAAGTACTAGACTTTCTAAACGATACATGATTATGAATAATTTGTTGGTGCTTACTGACTAGCTTATTTACCACTATATATACTCAATTATCCTGGTTCTTTCATGTTTCTTAACTAGGTATTCATGGTTCATCTACTAACAGATTTGCATCCATGGCCTTGAGGAATTGTAGGGAGTTGTGCATGCCGACCCTTGCAAGATTGTATGGGTTGTTGCTATCATCATTGATTAGGAACTTCAATTTTTATGTGTACTTCCGGAGGTTGTGGTAATTTTCAGTATACATCTTACGTAATGATTGTAGTCGGTGCTAGAATGCTATAAAAGTGTGTGCTACACGTATGTTCTAGCCTGCCCGCCCCACCTGATACTTCATATCTGTCAAAATAATGTTTCTATTTTAGGATGCCGTGGAGATTATAGGCTATGCCCGAGCTTCACTACATCAATGCCGCAAGCCCAGGTGAATATCACATGAATGTATGGCCCTACAGTTACTGTAGACTGGTACAGTAATCTACAGTGATTTAGCCCTAGGTGAATATCTCTAATGGTTTCTTCAAATAAATCTCAGTAGCCTCTATTGTTTCTGTTCTGTATGAGAATATGATTAGTTGTTCGTATTTTTAGCTTCTGTGGAGATGTGTACCTGAAATTCAATTGCTAATAGATGGACCCTAATTATAGTGAAGCTTCATGATGTTTCTCAACTTCATCTTCATATGTGATGGCCATGGTTAATCAGTTGTGCTCCTATTCTTTATCTCTGCCCTGGTGTGTAATGCACTTGGTATAAAGCTGCATATTTAAGCTAACTTTTCCTGATGATTTTCCAGTATATTATACCTTAAATACTGTGGTGTTGTGTTAATGATATGTTGTCTTACTATGGTCTAAAGCATGTTCCTTCGGTTCAGCTTTTTCACTCTGCTGTTGCACGCCTACAATTTATTGGCGGAGAGACTTGATTAACTATATGTATGCATCATGTGAAACAGGAAATTAGACATCAGACAATCTCAGCAACTACATTTGAAATGATTTATAGGGAAATGGAGTTAAACCTAGATATGAACACATACAGTTTCAGTATGACTGTCATCGCACTGTTGCAGTAGGTAGTCTCAGGGTTGTGTGATTCTTCAAGAGATAGCTAACAAACTAAATAAATAGTGAGACTTTATGGTCGGAGTATAAGACTAAATAGGTTAGTATATACGACCAGTGACATAATTTAGAAAAGAGGGAACCTGATGTATGCTAGGTGAACAATCTTATACATGTTGATCTTGATGTGCGGTTTGTGCTCATAGTACATCTAGAACCGATGTACTGCTTTCATATTAAATGGTGAGATTACTGACAACCTATAGGAAGAGATTATTTTCATGAGACAAAGATCAGAGGAAGGTTTATTCCTAAAAACTAAAGTACATTATGATGGCTGATTCTGTGATTACTTGACTTGGTTTTATGTCCATCGCTGCAAAAATTTGACATCAGCTGTTTTATTCGATGAAATGTGATCAGGACCGGAGGGACAAGTTCAGTGCCCACAACCTATTTTATAAAATGCAGGAACTGGGTTTTGTCTTTAAGCTTGAGCCTTGATGTATTCTCGGTTCTATGATTTCTTAGTGAGTAACATATTGTTTTCAGTACATGCATTAACAAGGAGGGACTACTGGTCTTCGGACAATGGATGCATACCTTATTTCCTCTCATACCCAAAGTCAGTTACTAATGCTTCTCCTATGCCCTCTTTTTCTGCCCATAGGTAAGAGATCCGATGTGCACTTACAGTTTCAGATTTAAGGTATTATCACATAGATCATAATCAATGGCACCTTGAAACTGACCATCATCATGACAATTATACGGAAGTTCCTGATACATCAGATTTTTTTCTTGGAGGTGCAGAGCAATGCAAGTGCATCCCTGAAGTGCAAAGTGCAGAGCTCGTGACAGGGTACATTGGTCCCTTACCAAGAACAACAGCAGTAAGCAAATGGAGACATAGAAGAAGCTGGGCACCAGGTTCTGGCTGGACAGGTGCCTCTGTGATACTAGCCACTTATTTTGTCGTTCATGATTTCTAGCTTAGCCCTTGAATCAGTTTGTGTAATTTTAACTTAAATGGTCTTATGGTATCAACACCTTCTCTGGCATTTCAAACATTTCTGGCAGCTAACCATGGGCGAAACGGCTGCATTTCTGAGTGCATAAGTCCATTTTTGTTCCTCATGTCGTTGCTCTTTCTTAGGTTGTATGCATTGATTTTCTTTCATGTGGAAAAAGATTAGGAGAATGTAATAGTCTAATTAAGTTAAAGAGGAATCTTTGCCTCCAAATTCTGTATATTATGAATGTTTATATTCCTAAATTTTTATTTAATTAGACTACATACCTTGGTTATTAATGCTGAGATGGTCTAATAATGTTGTCAGATTGTCCAACTCTCCATTCATGAAATATCTAATATAAGAATTGCGTTTTTCCGGTTTAAATAGGACTGCAGCCATTCCTCTCGCTGCCGCATCAAAAGAGGACGTCGACCTCAGGAGTTTGAAGCCACAGCTTTCTCCTTCCCCATGACAGTTCCAAGTCGAGGTGAGAAGCCGCTAACCCTCATGTGTCACCTCTCTCTCTCCCTCCCTCTCTCTCCCTCCCCCCCTCTCTCTCTGTGTGTGTAGATTCCACTTATCTATGCCGGCAAGATGTTTGACTAGATCTATGCAGGTTGGTCAATATATTGATTAAGCAGTGGTGAAGAGGTCCTTGAATCAAAGGAACAGGAGGAAATTTTGGGGGATCATATTATGTGTACTGAAGTTTGGAGATGTTCCCATTGATAAGTAATGGTTTAATTTCTTGTCAATCATTCTACACATGTAGTACTTTACATTGAATAGGGGTATTGTCGTTTTTTCTGTAGGCAGTGCCATGAAGCATTGCTTGCTGGTGGGTGTTCTCTGCTGGTTTAGGAAACCACCCATGCACAGATACGTGCTTTGTAATATAGTTAATTAAATGTACCATCTGGATATGTCCTACTTTTTATAATATGCTTCTCCTTTCTTACTGATTATAAAATATGATGGTTCCGCTCTTTTGTTCAGTTGTGTTGTGCTTGCTTAACTAGATAAAACTACCCAAAACTAAGCCATCTAATTTGCAAGTGGTCATTCATATTGTCGATTACCAGATTGTGTATGGAAATTCATTTGTTTACCGCTCAATGGATAATATAAAGTCAACTGAAGTATACTTTGCTTCTTCAGTGATACTATGAGGTCATAATAGTGTTTAGTGAGAAATTCTATGGGAGCCTTCGTCTATTATTTATTCTTTGACTTTTTTTGTGTATAGAACTTTCGAGTGAATTGGCATACAATTTTCATAATTCTATTTGGAATAGTCCGACATTTGCTTGAAGGAAACATGCTTATTTATCATTACCAAAATTTGTCTTCAAGGGCGCGGCGTGTCGCCACGCCAGATTCACCTAGTTCGACATCAAACTGCAACGTAAATCTAGCTTTGTGGTGGTTGCTTTCAACGTTTGGTTTCACAACGGATTTCACCATCTCTTTCCAGGTTGGTGACGTAATGATAGATATGTGGCAAAGCTTTAAACGAATTGATGGGCGGGCTGAAAATAGAGCATAGCGAGCTTTAACGTTTGCAAGTGGCTCGGTTTCACCAATGAAAAGGTATACTAATAGCGAGTCCGTGCACGGTCCAGTTAGAGCATCATGTGGATCCGCCAATAATGATATGGTTCGACTTAAAACCCTAAACTCTAAATAATTCCATCTTTCAACCCTAGACCACATTTAAATTGCAAATTACTGCTCACTTTTGGTTCACAAGTTGTTTTGAGTGACCTGAATGCCACATGTCACGGGCATCATTGTTATGTCGCCATTACCAATAAAATGCAAAAAGTAACTATAGAAAACATACTATCTAGAAAACAGGCTAACAGTCCCGGTTGGTAAGTGCTTTTAGTCCCGGTTTACCAACCGGTACTGCGGAATCGGCACTAAAGGCCCCCACCTATAGTCGCGGTACGTTATGCAACCGGGACAAATAGGCATCCACGTGGGCGCGCAGGCGAGCTGCTCGGCGATGACCTTTTGTCCCTGACGTGGGCATACCCTCCGGACACCCTATTATTGGTATACCTGGTGCAGATCAGACGAAGGCCCACCTGGCGGTCTAGCAGTTACTTGAAGCGCAAGACAAGGACTCCTATTCGTAGTCTACTAGGACTCATGTAAAACCTCACTGGCTGCATATATAAAGACAGGCAGGGGTAGACAAACAGACAGGCCACAACATCATAGAAGATAGATACAATTAGACATAGCCTATACGGCATAGCATAGAGAGATCGCCTCTCACCATATCGCCCTTGCGGCTACCATGTAACGCCATATATCATCATAATCAGACAGGCAGGCGTAGGTCTTTACCTCCCAATGAGGGGCCGAACCTGGGTAAATCCTTACTTGTCAGCCGTCCGGAACTACCAGCGCGCACATCTTCTCCCTCAAAATCTACCTAGGGTACTCGACTCTAGGATTGCCGAGGACATCCCTCGTCAATTGGCGCCGTCTGTGGGAAGAACAGCGTGCTGGATTTACAGTTGCGGCGGCCCAATCTTCATCGACAAATCTTCATAGACAAAAGCGTCCAGATCACATGACCAACAAAGGAGTGACAGTCAAGGCTGATGTGGCGACTCACCAGCGGATGCGCGCCGCCGCACTACAACGACAGCTCCCACGAGCGATCAGCGTCAGCGCGACCATCATCGCCGGTACGGCGCATCGACTCCAGCCCCGCGCACCCGAAAGACTGGCGTCTCAAGATGGCGGCCGCATATGTACATCTTCATCGCCCACTCGTCGACCTCTACACCAACGCAACAACAAGCGTACCCCACACTCGGGGGCTGGCGCCCCGACATCAACAACAAGAGTGCAACAACCCGCTTCAACCTCGACTACCTTCGACTCGGGATCATCGCAGCCGCACCAGCATCGACTACAACCTCACTCGGAAAAATTTCGACGCCAGTGCCTCGGCAACAACTTCATCGACCATCACAACAACGATCGCGCATGCGGTATCAACACAAACAGCCTGCTCCCTGGGAGGGCGCCACATGCACTCGGGGGCTGGCACTCGACATCAATAATGGCATAAGCTTCAACCACTCGAACCCGACAGATGGCATAAGCACACGTGTGCCCGAGGCTCGGAAGTTGGCGCGTCATAATCAACAACAAACAACATATTCGTTGCTCCACGCGAAAAGGCGACTTCAACATCTTCAACAACTCCGCCGCGTCGATTTCGGTCCGCCGCATCGACTACTTCCGCCGCGTCGATTACTTCCGCCGCGTCGATTCCTTCCGGCAAAACACCGTGCGCCTCTCGTCTCTACACTCGGGGGCTGTGTTGTGCAGGATAGCTACTCGAAGAAGTCTCAAACTCACTCGACAAATAAGGAGGGCGCTCGCCATCGGCTCAAGTGCTGCGCACCCGGCAAATATCTATGTCCACAGACGCAAAGAGTGGAACACTCACAAAAATACTCAACAAATAGCAAAATGAAGGCAAATTGAGCCTATGCCCAACTATAAATAGTTGCACATAGCCTCGGGGGCTACTCCTATCGGGAGCGCCGTCGCGCACCCGATAGATTCAAAAAGGCAAAAAGGCAGTCGAATAAGAGACTCGCCTCAGTCGAAAGCAAAAAGCATAAACTCAAAAGAATTCCCGAGTTCCGTCACTCGATGACGTTTCGGATGCTGCATGCGTAAAATGCAAAGGTAAGACCCGCCGATCAGTCGAGCTGGGCTGAGTACCACTCCGGCAGTGCTAAGTCCTTAAGTTTTTCCGTGTCAGCAGACACGATGGAAATCCCGGCGGACGCGCTGGGTAGGAAAGTTCAAACTGCAGAACGATTCAGTAAGACCTCAACGGGCTGAGTCGAGTCTGTCCAGTATGTTCCAGGTTCGAGCCCGGGGACTCGAACTTGATTGAAGGCTAGTAAGGTTTCGCCCAAATGTGCGGTTAACTGGTCTCGACTCATCGAGTAAAACCAGACCTACTAAGTCGTACTCCCTAGGCAAAATAAACAAAGCATTAGTCGACGTGTTTCCGACTCAGCAGGCATAATCGAGACATTCTCGACTCAAAAATACATAGCAAAGTTCATGCAAAACATCAGTCGGCGAGTTACTGACTCAGCAAGCACAATCGAGACAATCTCGACTAAAAATATACATAGCAAAATGAGCAAAGAATCAGATGGTAACATACACCTGCAAATGAGTCACTGCCCGATTCTTCGAATCAACCAGGCACTCGGGGGCTACTCCTATCGGGAGCGCTGGACGCGCACCCGATATGGTTCCAAGTCGAAAGCACAAGACAACGCATCAAGGGTCAAAAAGACCGATTCCAAGTTGGGCATCTCATTGGACAACTCATATTTCATTAATACTCCTATCGGGAGGGCAATCGCTACAGGCTCGAGTGCTACGCACTGGATTTTCAAAGACGGGTTCTCTATAGCCTGCACTGGATTTCTCAAAGTCGGGTTCTCTATAGACTGCACTGGATTTTCAAAGTCGGGTTCTTTATAGCCTGCACTGGGTTTCTCAAAGTCGGGTTCTCTATAGCCTGCAATGGATTTCTCAAAGTCGGGTTCCCTATTGCCCGCACGGATTTATCAAAGTCGGGTTCTCTATGGCCCGCACCGGATTTATTATTATTGGATTTCATACACATATACTGGATTTCTCATAAATGATTTAAGCTCACGAAGAATGGATAATATACAGTCATTATATGGTCATTGATTACGCCTACTCGACATACTGTTTTGAGTCTCTGCCCGATACTTCGAATCGATCAGACACTCGGGGGCTAGTGACGTGGTCATACCCTCCGGGCACCCTATTATTGGTATACCTGGTGCAGATCAGACGAAGGCCCACCTGGCGGTCTAGCAGTTACTTGAAGGACTCCTATTCGTAGTCTAGTAGGACTCATTTAAAACCTCCCTGGCTGCATATATAAAGACAGGGAGGGGTAGACAAACAGACAGGCCACAACATCATAGAAGATAGACACAATTAGACATAGCCTATACGGCATAGCATAGAGAGATCGCCTCTCACCATATCGCCCTTGCGGCCACCATGTAACACCATATATCATCATAATCAGACAGGCAGTAGTAGGTCTTTACCTCCCAATGAGGGGCCGAACCTGGGTAAATCCTTGCTTGTCAGCCGTCCGGAACTACCAGCGCGCACATCTTCTCACTCAAAATCTACCTAGGGTACTCGACTCTATAATTGCCGAGTACATCCCTCGTCAGTCCCGGTTTGTATAACAAACCGGGACTAAAAAGTTCGAGGGTTTTAGGTTTCAGCATTTTCTATTTTGTTTTCTGTTTTCTGTTTTATTTATGATTTAAACTATTATTTGTACGCTACAATTACACACATCGATGCATATATTATATGAAGTGTCTAACAAGAATTGATCCATATATTACATATACAACAAGACTCGTGTCAAGTTAAACATGTATCATATATATACATGAGTGTCGTCCCAACACGATCATTACATCAAAATCATTATTTACGTTTTATATTGTATTCTCCTGTTGGGGCTATGATCTCGTCAAGCAGAAATCCACAAATTTCCTCTTGAATTCATCTAGAGCGTTGATATGCAGTGAGATGCTCTCGTTAATTCATTTGCTGGATATATTAAGAGAAGACAGTCAATATAAATACATCAAGAGTTAAATTGTGAATTGATATGTAAATGCTTTACGTACCACCATATCCAGCCGCTCATTGACATAGATGCGCATATACTCGCAAACGTAATATCCACATAGATTTGTCGCCGGTGGCTGTCTCTCGCACTTTACGAAAATAGAGTTCATCAAGTAATAATCAAGCATGACAATCCGATATTGAAACTAGAACTAAACAGAGTACTCTACTTACGTCGATTTGCTGAAAGGTCAGTTCTGGTTTAAATTGACCTTCTCCGGCACGTTTTATGAACCGCTTCCATACCCTGCCCCGGCAAATAAAATGAATAAAGAATATATTCATAACTGGAACTCAGAAAATGAAGAAAAGAGGCCAATATAGTACATCTGGAGCATTTCAATAATGTTCCAGTACTCCGTCATGGGTCGATGTAATGAGTTCTCGATCTGAACTTTCCCCAAATCAATTTCAATGTTGAAGAGAATCCAGTGGTAGCTGCACACATCAGCACATAGAAGAGAATTCAGTAAATATTAAGTCTCTAGCTAACTCATCAACTTAATGAACACGAGGAAAAATGAACGTGTAACACTCTAACCTAAAGTTGTACGGAAACAATATGCTCTTCTTGAAATGTTATTTCTCCAAAAAATTGAGCAAGTTCTTCTCTGTTTCCTCCGGGTTTATTTTTAAGGTATGTATATGAACTCGATCTGGGTCAACGAAACCAACTTGATAAATCTCTTTCCTCCTACACTCGAGAATATTTATTCTGCATAGTAGCGTACAAAAGAATGTAGTGAGGACAATTATATTATAGAAAAATGATACGAGATTAGCTTTAGAGATAAATTAATCACTTACAAACAATAGCAGCTGACGATAGATTTGTCGAGAGCCTTCTGGTTGAATAACTGAAAGAGTTCGTCAAAGTCAATATGGACCGTCTGTTCTCTCATGAATTAATGCTCATCTCTAACTTGAACAGACAGTATCTCATCCCCGTCTGCTGAGGCATCCTTGTACCATTTATGTAATGCTCGCATTCTTGTAGGTAGGTTGGCCCAGTCCTCCTTCGTGACCAGATCCTTCCCAAGGCGATATTGCAATGCCTCGGGAGCCATGTCGACCTCTACCAAATCCACCATTTCTTCGTAGGTCATACCAGGAATCTCATACCCTTCTGGTATCACAATCTTGGATGCCACCTTCAGCGGAGCGATTGATTGTTCTTTCTGTTGTCCAAGCTGAGCAACGTCGCGTCTCTTCTGCTTTCTTTCCTCCAGCCCCTCATTATATGCCTTGTCAATAACACGATCATAATCCGATAGTAAGTTTAAAACATATTGTGGTGGTTGAAAAAGGTTTTTCCTAAAGTACTCTCTTGTTTTCGGATCAATTGGTACGTCTGGCACGATTTCCACGGGGGTCTTATGGTAAGAAAACTTGGGAGGACTCTTGGTGACCTTTGGAAGTGGCGAAAGTTTCGCCTTAGTAGGCGGAGGCGGGCACTTAGTCAAGTTACCCCACTTGGCCTGGCTGATCTTTCGCTTTCCCGCCCTGTAGTTATTGGGCGGAGGCGAAGATTCAGGCGGTGATAACTCACAAGTATAGGGGATCGCAACAGTATTCGAGGGAAGTAAAACCCAAATTTATTGATTCGACACAAGGGGAGACAAATAATACTTGTAAGCCTTAACAGCGGAGTTGTCAGCTGCACCTGGAAAAGCACCAGTAACAGGGGTGATGTGAAAGCAGCAGTAATATGAGAGCAATAGTAACAGTAACACAGCAGCAGTAGCAGTAACACAGAGGCAATGGCACCATAAAACATTCAAGTGCGTAGTTGACTTTAGAGCAATGATGATGACAGAAGGACCGGGGTTCCCAGCTATCTACACTAGTGGTAACTGAAAGGACAATGATGTCGCCTAGAGGGGGGGGGGGGGGTGAATAGGCGGTTTAAAACTTTTCCGGTTTAGGCTTGATAATTGCGGAATAAAACTAGGTGTTTAAATTAACAAGCCGACAACCTAAATAAACTAGGCTCACCTATGTGCACCAACAACTTATGCTAAGCAAGATAAACAACAAGGTGATAGCAATAGAATACTTCAAGCACGAAGGCTATCACAATGTAAAGTGCATAAGTAAAAGCTCGGGTATAGAAATAACCGAGGCACGCGGAGACGAGGATGTATTCCCGAGTTCCTCCTTGTTAAGGGAGTACGTCTCGTTGGAGAGGTGTGAACCGACACAACGGTTCAACAACCACAAAGGTTTCACCTTCTTCTCCGATGAACCGCACCACAAAGGCTTGGTTCACCTTCCACTATCGGAATTCCTTCGAGGCGGAATCCGGAGCCTTTCAACAACAATCCGGGGCACAACCCACAATGGGATTGGGGGCTCCCGAACGGCCTCCAACAACAATCCGGGGCACAACCCACAATGGGATTGGGGGCTCCCGAACGGCTTCAAGTGACCACACAAGGGTCCAACCACCACAAAGGCGTCTAGGGTCCAAGGACCCAAGAGTAACAAGCTCACAAACTTTCAACTTCCACGAATCCTCGTGGAGAGCACACCGATGCACCAAATGCAAAAGGCAAGAGCACAAGTGCTCAAAATCCTTCACTCTCAAATTCCAACAAAGCAACAAATGCTTATGGGGGAATAAGAGAGGAAGAACAAAGAGGAGATGCACCAAGAACTCCAAGATCAAGATCTACAAGGTTTCCCTCACTTAGAGGAGAAATCGATCGGTGAGAATGTAGATCAAGATCACCTCTCACTTTCCCTCAAATATTAGCAAGAACCATGGGAGGGAATGAGAGGAAGAGCAAGCTTTCCAAAGGGCAACAATGGAGGAGAGAGGTGAGAAAGACTTGCTCAAGACATAGAAACCGTTGGGGAAGAAAGCCCCCTTAAATAGGTCCCCGAAAAACCAACCGTTGGCAGCTCCGAATCCCGTAGCGGTACTACCGCTGGGGGCGGCGGTACTACCGCTGCGGACTGTCCAAAAGACCGTTGGCAGCGCAGCGGCGGAACTGCCGCTGCACTACCCGGAGTGACCAACCCGACGGTACTACCGCCAACCTCAGCGGTACTACCGCTGAGAGCAGCAGTACTACCGTTGAGCTACCGCTAGAGGTACCGCTAACGAAACCCGAGGGCCGAAAACGTCGGTACCCCAAGCGGTATCGAGGGCGGTAGAAACCCCTCCAAGGCAAGGTTCCAATGCTGCGAAGATGTATGTGGCGGTACTACCGCTGGGGCTGCCGGTACTACCGCTGGCTAGCGGTACTACCGTTCTGGTACCGCTCGAGATACCGCTGTGCCAACCCGAGTGCTAAAAACAGCGGTACCCCCAGCGGTAGCGCGCAACAGTGCACTTAGCAGCGCCGGAACCAGGTGCAGCGGTACTACCGCTTCTTCCAGCGGTACTACCGCTGCCTGGAAAGACAGCAGAACGAAACTACCAGAAACCTCATAACTTTTGCAAATGAACTCCGAAAGAGGTGAGACCAATTTTGTTGGAAAGATAGCGACGATAAGCACCCAACAAAAAGTGGAAATATTGCATCCCATAAATAGAGTAAAATCACCACACATGGCAAGGTGTGGGACTTTCCTCACGGTTGAACCGGCAATATTTCCGCCACCGAAAACGCAACAGGTTTTCCAAAGTCAAACTGTTTTCGATGAACAAGAGCTTGACATGGAGATGAACCAAGCTCTAGTTCCTCACCACCAAAAAGCCAAATAAGAACCAAGAAATATGATAAGCCAAGTATGCAAAGGTTTGAGCTCTCCACAACGATGCGATCAAGTTACTCACTTGAGAGCCCCTCTTGATAGTACGCCTATCTATCCTATAGCCCTATCAAGATCATACCTTTGCCTTGAGCATTCCACTTGAGCTAGATGATGACGATCTTGATCACTCCAAGTGGACCACCTTTCTTGATTGCGCTTGCTAGCACATGCTTGATGGAGACTTCTCCAAATGCTCCCCCATACTCCATTATGGGAGGGACTCGCTAAGCTTCATCTTCATGTCTCCTTTGCAAGATTCAATCAAAAGATATCTTCCGAGATGCATCTTATTGAACTTGCACTTCATCTTCTTCTCTTGATATGTATGATGGCTTGGGGGGGTAAACATGATTGTTCACCCAATCTTCTATTCCAAGCCATACTTGCAATGAGCTCAACTCTACATATGACCATTCTTCATATAAACCCTTGAATAGAGCATTGGTCATTAAGTCATCTTGAAGAGTCCAACACATGAACTCCTATAATTTCCCATGGACAATATCTATAAGAATATCTCAATGTAAACATTAGTCCATAAGGATTGTCATTAATTACCAAAACCACGCATGGGGGCAACCATGCACTTTCAGTAACTCTCAAAGAACAAGTGTTGGGTGAACAAATTACAGTTGGGCAATTGACAATATTGAAATAACATTAAGACAGAACATCCAGTTTATTAATCATGTAGGCATGTTTTCCATATATAGTCATACGTGCTCATAATGAGAAACTTGCATAACATCTTTTGTCCTACCAGCCCGTTTGCAGCGGGGCCTCAAGGGAAACTACTGGTAATTAAGATACTCCTTTTAATAGAGCACCGGAGCAAAGCATTAGCACTTAGTGAAAACATGTGATCCTCATATCTAAGCCATCCCCTCCAGTTATCCCAATTTCTGTCACTTTGGGGCCTCGGGTTCCGGACAGAGACATGTGCAAACAACTTGTAGATACAATCTAAGCAATAATTATAGAGCTTAAATCTAAGATCATGCCACTCGTGCACTAGTGACAAGCATTAAACACAACAAGATTGCAGCAACAATAACTTCACAAACTTTGATGGATAGACTGATCATAATGTAACAATTCATCGGATCCCAACAAACACAACACCGATTACATCATATGGATCCCAATCATGTGAGGCAGCTCATGAGATCATTGTATTGAAGTACATGGAAGAGAGAGTACCAACTAGCTACAGCCAAGAACCCGTAGTCCATGGGGGAACTACTCACAAACCATCATGGAGTCGAAGTGGAGGCGGTGGAGTCGATGGAGATGGCTCCGGGGGTCAATCCCCGTCCCGGCAGGGTGCCGGAACAGGAACTTCTGACCCCCGAAACTTGTCTTCGATGGCGGCAGCGCTGCGGAACTCTTCTCGGGAAAAGGCTTGCGTGTTAGGTCTTAGAAATCTGGGGGGTATAAGTAGGCGAAGGGGCGAAGGCGGTGGAGGCCCGAGGGCCCCACACCCTATCCTCGCGCGGCAGAAGGGGGGGCCGCGCCAGGAGGGGGTGTGGGCCCCTCGGGGCTCCCCTCCGTGTACTCTTCGGTGTTCTGGAACCTCCCGGAAAAAATAGGAACTTTGACGTTTCGTTTGTCCAATTCCGAGAATATTTCCTTAACAACTTTTCTGAAACCAAAAACAGCAGAAAACAGGGAACTGGCACTGTGGCATCTTGTTAATAGGTTAGTCCCAGAAAATGCATAAAATGATATAAAGTGTATATAAAACATGTAGCAATTGGTATAATATAAGCATGGAACATAAGAAATTATAGATACGTTTGAGACGTATCAGGCGGCGAAGTTCAGGCTGCTGACGCGGCGACGAAGATCGAGGTGGAGTCATGTAGGTGTCGTCGTCCCTATCGAAGTTCAATGGACTTGGAGGTGGTGGAGGTGAGAGAGATCGTGGCCTCTGCGTCGAGCCTGGAAATATGATGTATTTCTTTTTCCATAAAATCATTCCATGCCTGACTTCTCCCAGGGTCGCCTCCCCTTCAGGGCCAGGGTGGTCAATCTCCAATGTCTCGCATCCAGGTGCAATTTCATCCACCCCGACACGAGCATACCCAGCTGGAACCTCGCGGCAATGCCAACGCACTTCAGGATCAACTTTTAAAGCAAAGCCGACGGCCACCTTCACGGATATGTTCTTCATTGGCTGGTGCAGCTCACAATCAGTCTGCTCGTCGATATCATCCACTAGGTAGCGATCCATCGGTGACGCATCAACTTCTCCATCATCGTCATGCAACCCCGTGATGGCACCGGTGAGGTGTTGTTGGGAAACCCCAAGAGGAAGGTATGAAATAGTGCAGCAGCAAGTTTTCCCTCAGTTGTGAAACCAAGGTTTATCGAACCAGTAGGAAACTAGAGATCTTCCGGAGGTTGTTGAAGATGACTTTGGCAGGGCGCACTACCGGTGTCAGCAACGAACGTGGAACCTGCACACAACACAACCAAGATACTTTGCCCCAACTTAACAGTGAGGTTGTCAATCTCACTGGCTTGCTGTGACAAAGGATTAAACGTATGTGTGGAGAATGATGTTTGCTTGCAGAGAATAAAAGTAACAGGATTGCAGTAGGATTGTTTATCAGTTTGAGGAAAAAGGACCGGGCTCCACAGTTCACTAGTGGTGTCTCTCCATAAAGAATAATAGCATACATGCAGGTAAACAAATTATAGCTGGGCAATTGACAGAATAAAGAAGTGCATAATGATGGATATACTATAGTTATGATGGCTAGTGCGATATTCATTTGGGCATTACAACAATATACATAGACCGTTCCAACCGCATCTATGACTAATAATCCACCTTCCGACGCGTTCGCACCCCTTTCAGTATTAAGTTGCAAGCAACAGATAATTGCATTAGGCAATGTGTGTAATGTAAGTAATACAAATACCCTTAGATAAAGTACTACTGTTTTATCCCTAGTAGCAACAGTACATCTACAACCTTAGAGCTTGCTGTCACTACCCCAGATTAAATAGAGACATGAACTTACTATCGAGCATAAATACCCCCTCTTGGAGTCACAAGCATCTACTTGGCCAGAGCATCTACTAGCAACGGAGAGCATGCAAGATCATAAACAACGCACTCACAAGATATATTATGAAGCAATAACATAGTACTCAATATTCATCAGATCCCAGCAAACACAACATGTAGCATTACATAAAGATGATCTTGATCATGTTAGGCAGCTCACAAGATCTAAACATGGTAGCACAAGAGGAGAAGACAACCATCTAGCTACTGCTATGGACCCGTAGTCCAAGGATGAACTACTCACGCATCAGTCCGGAGGCGGGCATGGTGATGTAGAGCCCTCCGGTGATGATTCCCCTCTCCGGCACGGTGCCGGGAGGAGTTTCTGAACCCTCCCAATCTAGGGTTGACGACGGCGGCGGCTCTGGACTTCGTGGAGGAAAAAGGTGCGTGTCCTAGGTCTTAGCTATCCGAGGGGTATATGTAGGCGAAAGGGCGAAGGCGGTGGAGGCTCGAGGGCCCCACACCCTGTGCTCGCGCGGCCAGGGGGCGCCACCTGGGGGTGTGGGCCCCTCGGGGACCTCCTCCGTCTCCTCTTCGGTGTTATGGAACCTCCCGGGGAAAATAAGCACTTTGACGTTTCGTTTGTCCAATTCCGAGAATATTTCCTGTGGCATCTTGTTAATAGGTTAGTCCCAGAAAATGCATAAAATGATATAAAAGTGTATATAAAACATGCAGCAAGTGGCATAATATAGGCATGGAACATAAGAAATTATAGATACGTTTGAGACGTATCAAGCATCCCCAAGCTTAGTTCTACTCGTCCCGAGTAGGTAAAACGATAACAAGAATAATTTCTGAAGTGACATGCTTTCACACAATCTTGATCAAATAATAATGTAATGCATGTAAGTTGAGATCAAATGAATAAAAGCTGTAGTTTATATTGATATTGTAACACCCTGGATTTTTTAGCATTTTAAAAATTTCCAAAATGCATTATTTCTATTTATTTAAATATATTTGGATTCAAACCTCAGCAAAACCATTTGAATTTCTAAAAACTTTTAAATCTGATAAATCAAGTGGGATCTTGTGCTTTCCATTTTCCCTCCCACTTGGTACTTGCCAATATTATTTTATCTTGGACTATTATTAATTTGAGAAATTCCTTTTTCTTTTTTTAAAATTCCCTTTTATCTAGCCCTCCAAAGGAACCCCTATATTTATATCTTCAAAAATTCTGCAAAAATCAGGGAAGCATCCCTAGTGGATGTGGAAACTATTTCTAAGAAAATATAGAGCCTTGACTTAGGAAAATATTTCTCCACACCCCTTTTTCCATTCTGCCCATTTTGCAAACATATTTTTAAAACCTGCCTAGACAATTCTTCTGGAAGAATCCAAGGCATGGATAAGCTCCATTTGACCTCTCCTACCTCAGGACAAGAGAGCATCTTCACCCAACACCATTTACCCCTCCTATCAAAATATCTTCACTTTGACCAGTATCGTTTTTCGAAAATTCTGTGTAGCACTTTGGTCGAGTTTGCAAAAACTCTCTTCTGCAATCTGGTAGCCCTTCTCATTTGGCGCACGGGGATGTTCCCCTTTTTGCATTTGGTGACTTGTGCGCCGAGAACGATGCCGATGCCGCTTTTGGCATGCCCTGGAGCGCGCCAGCGTCGGCATGGTCGTGCCCGCGGGGCGCCGCCCGTTTCTGGTCGCCGGAGACGCGCGTGTATCCGCGCCCCTGTGAGTCTTCCGCACTCCACTCCCTCCCTTGACCGTCCACGCCGCGCCTGCCCGCACGCGCGCCGCCGCAGAGCCGCCAGCAGCTAGCCGACGCGCCGCCCGGCCACTGTGCTCGTCGGGCCCCGCTCGTCAGCGTGTCCAGCGGCGCCGCGCATTCACTTCTCCTCTCCTGACGCGGCCACGAGCCGTACTGTGCCACCGCCCCCGCGACACCGGCGTTGAACGCCACCTGAGAAGCCGCTCACCGGCCGAGCTGCCCTCTTTACTCCGGCCGCTCGCCGCGCCGCTATAAAAGGACCCCCCAGCCCTCGAGGAGGAGCACATCCACCGCCACTCGCCCTCCTCTCACTCCCCTGCCTCACCCGTAGCTCGACGAGCACCGCAGCGCCGGCGATGGATTTGCCCTAGCCGTCTCGGCCGTGGACGAGTTCTTCGCCAGCGACGCCCCGTTCGTCGATTAACCCTAGCCCTAGCCTCCCTAGCCCACGGCGATCCCAACGCCACCCTCCATTCGGTAGACCGTAGCCGGAATCGTCGGATTCATCCGCGACCCGACGCCGGAGCCGTAGAAGAAAGAGGGCTTTCCGCCCGAGCCTTCCCCGCCGCCCAAAACCTCGCCGCCGTGACGCACCCGTGCACGGTGAGCCTCCCCGCGCCAAACCCTCGCCCTAGCACCCCCTCCCCTGGCCGCAAACCCTCGCCGGAGTTCTTGCCGGCGACGGGAGCGCCGCCCGTTCTGTTTCCCGCGACGTAACGGTTCGAATGAACCGTGGGTCACTGACCACTGGGGCCCGCACGTCAGCGTTTTAAACTTTATCCGAACCGTTTTCTGTTTTATTTAAAACTCTGTTTTTATTTCATTTTAAAACAGAAACTTTGAAAAGGCATATCTCACTCAATAATTGTCCAAAAATTTCAAACTTTAGCTTTCTGGAAACTAGAGAAAATTCTCCATCCAATGCAACCAAGATGGGTTGATTTGGAGTTTATTTGCTAGACCATTTCTTCAATGGCATTTGGTAGGTTTTTAACGCATATTTATTGATTTTTCCAACTAGATTCTAAGGACTTTGAGGGGGAACCAGAACCATACCTTGTGGAAGGCAAGACATCCACCACATTCCACCATTGCTGCATTTGGAGTTGCCCCACTTTCGACTTGAATGACGTTGCATGGATTTTGCATTATCTCATTTCATATGGATGTTTTGCTTGAGTGTTATATCGGTACACATCACTTAACAACCCACTAAAGACGACAAGTGGTGGATTCTATGCTGCATAGCTAAGAGCCCCCTGTCGGATTAATTGCTTATTGATTGTTTTCCTGTTTGTGATTATTATGCCTGTTAATAACCAACTAAAGACGACACGAGGTGATTCCGGCACACCCGCCGCGAATGCCCGGTCGGTTTAATTTGACTTTATTTACTCCTATTGTGTTATATAGATATATCTATCTTGTTATTGATATGTGATATATATTGTGATGATCATGTGGAACCTTGCTTGTTATCACCCTGACATTGTTTAGTTGATGCATTTGGAAATTCTGGTTTTGCCTCCATTGTTGCGGAAACCTCTTTTGGAAAGATCTTGTTAAACTTGACTAAGAACTTAACCACCTCCCTCGACTAGATTGAGTCATCGGTGCCATTCACCAAACCTTTTGCTCAGTCACGCGTCGTCTGAAATGGGCGGACCCAACTTAGTAGCATTGTCAGGATCCCCTTTGATGTCACCCCTTGGTGAGTCTAGTCGGTTACCTGTGTGGTCGGGGCTAGTCTTGTGATATTCCGGAGCTAGGCGTCGCTCATAGGTTGGGGACGTGCCGGGAAGTAGTTCAGCCTAAGACAAGGCCCGTAGGGCATGTCGGTGACTATATAGGGGGCATTCTGATCTTGTGGAGCGTTGGGGAGTGTGCACCCGCCGCCAGGAATGGTTAAGTACTTCGGTGCCGGTGGGACTATTGTTCACTCCAGCGTGTGTTGTTGCGACCTCTCGAGAGTGTATCTAGTTACTAGCCTAGTCCCAAGGATACGGGACAAGTTTGGTTTGAGTCACACTTAGAGTCAGTCTTGTCACGGGGAAAAACTTTGTAAATGAACTGGGTAAGTTACGTGAGACTCATGGAATCTAGACGTGGTGCCAGAGTTGGCGAGGGGCTGGAGAGCCCGGAAGTGGGGGAAACTTACCAAGAGATATATGTGGTGGACACCGCCCCTCGGTGTCGTATCTAAGCCCCAACGTTAAGTTGGGACTCGTCTTTCATTGATAGATGCTGTGCTAGATCATCCTATCTTGTTCATCTATGCCATGATTAGGACAATGCCATGCTACTTCCCGTACTTATGCCATGCTATTTTCCGTACTTATGCCATGCCATATAGATAGTCATGTGTGCCGTGTGGCCGATGTCTTGCGAGTACATGCAATGTACTCACCTTGCTAATTCTTTGGTCAGACCCTCCGTCGCCAGTCCCGGAGTACCCGCTCTACGAAAACTAGGATCAAGTATTCCAGGCAGAACCCCGTGGAGTCCGCCCGCCGAGCTACGCTTCTGTCTACGCTTTCCGCTGCATTAGTCCTTCGCTCCGACGATCTAGAATAATGTACATACTGTTGTGTGCGCCGTTGCGCCTCCTCAGGAGCCACTCTCGCGAGTCGTGTTATGTATAATTATTCGAACCCTTGTATTTGGTCTTGTCTTTAATAACAAGCGATCGTGTACTAGTGTTTTTGGGACTAGTATACGAGACTATTCCGATCTCTGTATCGGGGTGTCACAAAGCTTGGTATCAGAGCCTGACTGCCTGCAGGATACCCTAGTTCGCGGACGTTAGAACAGGACCGTTACCTTGTTCTTCGGATTGTTTCGCTGCCTGTTTATGGGTTCTCATTTTGGGTAGTTTCCCTACTTTCTAACGATTAACGTTAACGTTTACATTTTGGTGGCTATGTTCTGGTACAGATGCCGGAGCTGTTCGCTGAGACGACTGCCGAGCACGTCGCCGGTTTTCCGCAGTTCTTGCGGGAGATCTGGACCTACCTCTACCCGGAGTCCGCTCCTCCCCTGTACCGTGTGTTCTATGATCGTCCCACTGGGACCAACTCGGAGTTTTCCGCCACTATCGTCTTACGTCCGGAGGCGGGAGATCCGACCGTTCTCCACTCCCTCACATCCGGAGTCACATCTCAGGTGACCCGAGCTATCCAGGAGGTCGCTTACGACGCTATCACCCTCCTTCGCACCTTCGACCCTGTCATGGGGGAGTGCAACCGCTTTGTTCACTTTCCTAGGCTGCAGATGACCACCGGGGATGTCATCTTCCCGAACCCCGGTGATCCTGAGGCGTCCCTTACCTCCTTGATCCGCTACACGGCGCTTCTCCACCAGTACCTCCACGCCACTCTTGGCCAGCTTGCGGCTCTCCGCATTGACTTGGCCACGGCGACTCGCCCTCGCGGCGTAGCTGCCACCTCTAGCTTTCGTTCCTTCTCCTTTCCGATGTCTACTCGTGGCACTCTGGACTTTCTCCGGAACCGCCTAGCTGAGACTTCTCCTCGTCCCCCACCTGCGGCTGTTCCTATTCGCCCCGTTGCTCGCCGCTTCGCGCGTGTTCCGATCATTCGTACTCGCCACCGCCGTGGTCACCCCATCGCTCCACCCCGCGCGACAGCACCCCGCAACGCCCCGCCTACCCCGGACTACAACTCCGCCAGGACGAGCATCGACACCGCCACCCCCGCGACGCCGCTCGTGATGGACTTATAGAGGCTTGGAGTTCTCGAAGCTTAGAGTGACTTATCGTTTCACGCTTAATAACGTAGCGGTAGACGCGGGAATGCTTGTATCGGTTGTACGCAACCATGTACCGTAGTTGCATTCATGTCTACATCTCTAGTTGTGTTCATGTGGTATGGTGGGTTGTACTCAGCCTTGTAACTTAGATTGCATCCATGCTCGTACTCCGCATCTCATCCTTGTACTAAACCCCTTACCGTTGTTTTATACCACCACTCCTTGCTTTCAAAGATTTGGATTTCCATTTGGTTTTGCTTGGATGATTACCTTTCCCCCTAAGGATGCACATGGTACGCAACGCAACGTGCAACCTCAGGATGAATACCGACGGCAGCCAGTCCCAAACCCCGCCAAGGTCCGATGATCAAGACAACCTGCCACACGGCCCCACCATTGAACCGTCGCCAAGCCAGCTTCTGTTGATGATGGATGACAGGCACAATCAGCATATGGCCACCATCATGAGGGAGTTCGGCAACTACATGACAACACCACCAGCGCACCGTGGCGAACGTTCCAAGCTGCAGGACTTTCAGCGTACACAGCCGCCCAAGTTCGCCTTTGCAGAGGATCCCCTGGAGGCCGATGATTGGCTCCGCACTATCAATAAGAAACTCGCCATCGCCCGAGTGGACGAGCAGAACAAGGTGATGTACGCCACGCACTACCTCGAGGGCCCCGCCAACGCTTGGTGGGATAACCAGAGGGATGCGCAGAACGGCGAAGCCCCCATCACTTGGGACGCTTTTCAAGAAGCCTTCCGCAAGGCGCACATCCCATCCAGCCTCGTCAAGATGAAGCAGCAAGAGTTCCTGGCACTCACTCAGGGCAGCCGCTCGATCAGCGAGGACCTCACCAAGTTCAACAACCTTGCCCGCTACGCCCCAGATGACATCAACACTGAAGAAAAGAAGAAGGACAGATTTCTGCACGGATTGCATCAGGCAATCAAGACTCAGCTGAGTGTTCTGCAGTTCCCAGATTTTCAGGCCATGATCAACACCGCGCTGATTTCGGAAAAGGAGCACCGACACATCTATGACAACCACAAGAGGAAATTTGAGGATCGCAAGTCCCACCATGACCGCCACTCAGCGAAGTCTCGCCCATGGCAGTCCAACAACAGCAGCAACAACCTTCCGCCACCACCCCCTGCTTGGAGTCAGCCCAAGAAGACCGTGTTCTCGAACCGCGAAGTCTTCAACAGGCGCCCCATGTCCGACGAACGCAAGCGTGACAACACTTGCTTCAAGTGTGGCAAGCCGGGACATTACATCAAGGACTGCCCCAACAACTCCAACAGCGGCAACAACAACTACGGCAACACCAACCCGGACAGCGCACTCAAGCCACCCATGGTCGCCCGCGTACACCACATGTCCGCCGAGGAGGCTTATGAGGCCACGGACGTAGTGCTTGGTACGCGCACCATCAACGCTAAACCCGCTCTCATTTTATTTGATTCCGGAGCTTCCCATTCTTTCATCTCGAAGGATTTTGCCACAAAACACCATTTTCCGATTTCCCTCTTGGACCACGTTTTGGTGATACATACCCCCGCCTCTGAGATGAAAACCACCACCGCCTGCAAAAGGTTGACCATCAGGGTTAACCAAGTGGAGTTCCCCGCTCAACTCAACGTAATCGATGTACCTGGCCTGGACGCCATTCTTGGGATGGATTGGTTGGTCCAACACTCAGCTCAGATAAATTGTGCCAGCCGTGAAGTCACGCTCACCAACCCCGAGGGAATCAACACCACGTACCTGCCCAATAAACCTCACCAGATCAATGCTAAGGTGTTCTCTATCCAAGCTCCAGGAATTGGTCAAGTCTATGTTGTCAGCGAGTATCCCGATGTGTTTCCCGATGAGTTACCCGGAATGCCACCCGATCGAGATGTGGAGTTTGCTATTGAGGTTGTGCCCGGAACAAACCCAATATTCAAGAAACACTACCGCATGACAAGCCCCGAACTAGTGGAGCTCAAGCGACAACTCGACGAGTTGGTCGAGAAGAAGTTCATCCGCCCGAGCATCTCACCGTGGGGATCGCCAGTACTGTTTGCGAAGAAGAGCGATGGTACACTCCGCCTGTGCATCGACTACCGTGCCCTTAATGAAGTCACCATCAAGAACAAGTACCCGCTGCCCAGAATCAACGACCTGTTTGACCAACTGCGTGGTGCCCGTGTGTTCTCAAAGATTGACCTCCGTACGGGATACTACCAACTGAAAATTCGAAAAAGTGATATTCCCAAGACCGCTTTCACGACGAGGTACGGACCGTACGAGTGCACCGTGATGTCCTTTGGGTTGACCAACGCACCAGCCTACTTCATGGGAATGATGAACAAGGTGTTCATGGAGTACCTCGACAAGTTCGTGGTTGTGTTCATCGACGACATCCTCATCTACTCCAGGAATGAGGAAGAACACAGGGAGCACCTAAGGCTAGTCTTGACAAGACTACGGGAGCAACAACTCTATGCCAAGTTCAGCAAGTGTCAGTTTTGGCTGAAGGAGGTGGAATTCCTCGGACATGTTCTGTCAGGTGCCGGCGTGGCCGTCAACCCCAACAAAATCTCTGACGTACTGAGTTGGAGGACCCCTGCCAACGTATCAGAGATCCGAAGCTTCCTTGGACTAGCCGGATATTACCGGAGGTTCATCGAGAATTTTTCCCGAATCGCCAAACCAATGACGGAGTTGCTCAAGAAGAACCGCAAGTTCACTTGGACCGACGAGTGTGAAGAAAGCTTTAACGAGCTCAAGAATCGACTAACCACGGCCCCAATACTAGTGTTGCCCGATGATGGGAAGGATTACACCGTGTATTGCGACGCCTCCAGAAACGGACTAGGCGCAGTGCTTATGCAAGACGGGAAGGTCATCGCCTACGTGTCCAAGCAACTCAAGACCCATGAGATGAACTACCCGACTCACGACTTGGAGTTAGCCGCCGTCATACTCGCCTTGAAGCATTGGCGTCACCACCTTATCGGGAGAAGATGTGAGATCTACACCGACCACAAGAGCTTGAAATACATATTCACCCAGCCCGACCTCAACTTAAGGCAACGAAGGTGGCTTGAAGTAATCAAGGACTACGACCTCGGTATCCACTATCACCCAGGAAAGGCCAACGTAGTCGCCGACGCGTTGAGCCGAAGACCGTTGCCTATACCACCGAGCCTGGAAGAAGAGTTTGCGAAGCTCAATCTATGCATCGGCAACCATGCCTACTTAAATGCTCTTGAGGTGAAGCCGGACCTCGAGGAAAACATCAAGTCCGAGCAAACCGACGACCCCGAGATTCAGAGCATCATCGGCAAGATTCCCCTAGGGAAGGCAAAGGGATTCTCCGTAGGAGAAGACGGAGTATTGCGCTATGGCAACCGCCTCTGCGTCCCAGACAACGTCAGGCTCAAACTGCAAATACTGGACGAAGCTCACGACTCCCCCTACTCTATCCACCCGGGGAGCACCAAGATGTACCAAGACCTCAAGCAGACGTTTTGGTGGGCCGGAATGAAGAAAGAGATTGCGTACCACATCGCCTGCTGCAACACCTGCAACCTCGTCAAGGCGGAACACCAGAAGCCCGCCGGACTCTTGCAACCCTTGTCCGTGCCGGAATGGAAGTGGGACAATATTTGTATGGACTTCATCACCGGGCTGCCCAAGACCAACCGCGGAAACGACTCCATTTGGGTCATCGTCGACCGACTGACCAAGGTAGCTCACTTCGTCCCCGTGAGGACCACCTACCGCTCAGATCAGCTAGCCCAGCTGTACGTGGACAAGATTGTCCGACTGCACGGTATTCCCAAGACCATCGTGTCCGACCGAGGCACCCAGTTTACCTCGCAGTTTTGGACTAGTCTCCACGAAGCCATGGGAACAGCTCTCATTCAGCATGGCTTATCACCCACAGACTGACGGTCAGACGGAGCGTATTAATCAAATCCTCGAGGACATGTTGCGCGCATGTGTGCTCGTGTACGGGACTGGTTGGGAAGACAGCCTTCCGTACGCCGAGTTCTCCTATAACAACAGCTTCCAAGGCAGCCTGGAGATGTCACCATTTGAGGCACTATATGGCAGGAAGTGTCGGACCCCTCTCAACTGGTCGGAGACAGGAGACGGCAAGATTTTTGGATCCGGAGTTCTACTCGAAGCCGAGAAGCAAGTGCACCTGATCCGTGACAGACTCAAGACAGCCCAGTCCCGCCAAAAGAGTTATTACGACCGCCGTCACCGCCTCGTCGATTTTGAAGTAGACGACCATGTCTACCTCCGTGTGACACCCCTCAAGGGACTACAGCGATTCCATCTCAAGGGAAAGCTCGCCCCAAGGTTTACCGGCCCCTTCAAGATTTTGTCAAGGGTAGGAGCCGTCGCATATCAGCTGGAACTGCCAGAAAAGTTAGCGGGAGTTCACGACGTCTTCCACGTATCCCAACTGAGGAAATGTGTCTCCCCACCTACCAAGCAGGCAGATGTTGAGGAGCTGGAACTGAATCACGACTTAACCTATGAAGAGCACCCAGTTAAGATCCTAGAGGAAGCAGAACGCCGAACCCGCAGCAAGGTTACCAAGTTCTACCGAGTACAGTGGGACAAACACACAGAGGAAGAAGCAACCTGGGAACGTGAAGATTTGCTGAGGTCTGAGTATCCGTACCTGTTCAGCGAGCCGCAGGAATCTCGGGGACGAGATTCATCTTAAGGGGGGGAGGTTTGTAACACCCTGGATTTTTGAGCCTTTTAAAAATTTCCAAAATGCATTATTTCTATTTATTTAAATATATTTGGATTCAAACCTCAGCAAAACCATTTGAATTTCTAAAAACTTTTAAATCTGATAAATCAAGTGGGATCTTGTGCTTTCCATTTTCCCTCCCACTTGGTACTTGCCAATATTATTTTATCTTGGACAATTATTAATTTGAGAAATTCATTTTTCTTTTTTTAAAATTCCCTTTTATCTAGCCCTCCAAAGGAACCCCTATATTTATATCTTCAAAAATTCTGCAAAAATCAGGGAAGCATCCCTAGTGGATGTGGAAACTATTTCTAAGAAAATATAGAGCCTTGACTTAGGAAAATATTTCTCCACACCCCTTTTTCCATTCTGCCCATTTTGCAAACATATTTTTAAAACCTGCCTAGACAATTCTTCTGGAAGAATCCAAGGCATGGATAAGCTCCATTTGACCCCTCCTACCTCAGGACAAGAGAGCATCTTCACCCAACACCATTTACCCCTCCTATCAAAATATCTTCACTTTGACCAGTATCGTTTTTCGAAAATTCTGTGTAGCACTTTGGTCGAGTTTGCAAAAACTCTCTTCTGCAATCTGGTAGCCCTTCTCATTTGGCGCACGGGGATGTTCCCCTTTTTGCATTTGGTGACCTGTGCGCCGAGAACGATGCCGATGCGGCTTTTGGCATGCCCTGGAGCGCGCCAGCGTCGGCATGGTCGTGCCCGCGGGGCGCCGCCCGTTTCTGGTCGCCGGAGACGCGCGTGTATCCGCGCCCCTGTGAGTCTTCCGCACTCCACTCCCTCCCTTGACCGTCCACGCCGCGCCTGCCCGCACGCGCGCCGCCGCAGAGCCGCCAGCAGCTAGCCGACGCGCCGCCCGGCCACTGTGCTCGTCGGGCCCCGCTCGTCAGCGTGTCCAGCGGCGCCGCGCATTCACTTCTCCCCTCCTGATGCGGCCACGAGCCGTACTGTGCCACCGCCCCCGCGACACCGGCGTTGAACGCCACCTGAGAAGCCGCTCACCGGCCGAGCTGCCCTCTTTACTCCGGCCGCTCGCCGCGCCGCTATAAAAGGACCCCCCAGCCCTCGAAGAGGAGCACATCCACCGCCACTCGCCCTCCTCTCACTCCCCTGCCTCACCCGTAGCTCGACGAGCACCGCAGCGCCGGCGATGGATTTGCCCTAGCCGTCTCGGCCGTGGACGAGTTCTTCGCCAGCGACGCCCAGTTCGTCGATTAACCCTAGCCCTAGCCTCCCTAGCCCACGGCGATCCCAACGCCACCCTCCATTCGGTAGACCGTAGCCGGAATCGTCGGATTCATCGGCGACCCGACGCCGGAGCCGTAGAAGAAAGAGGGCTTTCCGCCCGAGCCTTCCCCGCCGCCCAAAACCTCGCCGCCGTGACGCACCCGTGCACGGTGAGCCTCCCCGCGCCAAACCCTAGCCCTAGCACCCCCTCCCCTGGCCGCAAACCCTCGCTGGAGTTCTTGCCGGCGACGGGAGCGCCGCCCGTTCTGTTTCCCGCGACGTAACGGTTCGAATGAACCGTGGGTCACTGACCACTGGTTCCCGCACGTCAGCGTTTTAAACTTTATCCGAACCGTTTTCTGTTTTATTTAAAACTCTGTTTTTATTTCATTTAAAAACAGAAACTTTGAAAAGGCATATCTCACTCAATAATTGTCCAAAAATTTCAAACTTTAGCTTTCTGGAAACTAGAGAAAATTCTCCATCCAATGCAACCAAGATGGGTTGATTTGGAGTTTATTTGCTAGACCATTTCTTCAATGGCATTTGGTAGGTTTTTAACGCATATTTATTGATTTTTCCAACTAGATTCTAAGGACTTTGAGGGGGAACCAGAACCATACCTTGTGGAAGGCAAGACATCCACCACATTCCACCATTGCTGCATTTGGAGTTGCCCCACTTTCGACTTGAATGACGTTGCATGGATTTTGCATTATCTCATTTCATATGGATGTTTTGCTTGAGTGTTATATCGGTACACATCACTTAACAACCCACTAAAGACGACAAGTGGTGGATTATATGCTGCATAGCTAAGAGCCCCCTGTCGGATTAATTGCTTATTGATTGTTTTCCTGTTTGTGATTATTATGCCTGTTAATAACCAACTAAAGACGACACGAGGTGATTCCGGCACACCCGCCGCGAATGCCCGGTCGGTTTAACTTGACTTTATTTACTCCTATTGTGTTATATAGATATATCTATCTTGTTATTGATATGTGATATATATTGTGATGATCATGTGGAACCTTGCTTGTTATCACCCTGACATTGTTTAGTTGATGCATTTGGAAATTCTGGTTTTGCCTCCATTGTTGTGGAAACCTCTTTTGGAAAGATCTTGTTAAACTTGACTAAGAACTTAACCACCTCCCTCGACTAGATTGAGTCATCGGTGCCATTCACCAAACCTTTTGCTCAGTCACGCGTCGTCTGAAATGGGCGGACCCAACTTAGTAGCATTGTCAGGATCCCCTTTGATGTCAGCCCTTGGTGAGTCTAGTCGGTTACCTGTGTGGTCGGGGCTAGTCTTGTGATATTCCGGAGCTAGGCGTCGCTCATAGGTTGGGGACGTGCCGGGAAGTAGTTCAGCCTAAGACAAGGCCCGTAGGGCATGTCGGTGACTATATAGGGGGCATTCTGATCTTGTGGAGCGTTGGGGAGTGTGCACCCGCCACCAGGAATGGTTAAGTACTTCGGTGCCGGTGGGACTATTGTTCACTCCAGCGTGTGTTGTTGCGACCTCTCGAGAGTGTATCTAGTTACTAGCCTAGTCCCAAGGATACGGGACAAGTTTGGTTTGAGTCACACTTAGAGTCAGTCTTGTCACGGGGAAAAACTTTGTAAATGAACTGGGTAAGTTACGTGAGACTCATGGAATCTAGACGTGGTGCCAGAGTTGGCGAGGGGCTGGAGAGCCCGGAAGTGGGGGAAACTTACCAAGAGATATATGTGGTGGACACCGCCCCTCGGTGTCGTATCTAAGCCCCAACGTTAAGTTGGGACTCGTCTTTCATTGATAGATGCTGTGCTAGATCATCCTATCTTGTTCATCTATGCCATGATTAGGACAATGCCATGCTACTTCCCGTACTTATGCCATGCTATTTTCCGTACTTATGCCATGCCATATGAAGGGAATATGCCCTAGAGGCACTTAATAAAGATAGTTTATTGGTTATATTCCAATTGTTCATTATATGTTTTATACCATGCTATAACTGTATTAAGCGGAAACATTAATACACGTGTGGTAGATAAACAACCAGGTCCCTAGTTGCCTCTGCTAAGACTAGTTTCATTGCGCGATTGATGATCGAGGTTTCCCGATCATGAGACATGGCGTCTGTCGGCAATGGAGTCATATCGTTAGGTGGAACGATGTGATGGACTTACCCATAATTTGTAGGACGTAGTCATTACGCCTTTGACCGTGAGACCAACTCTTATTGTTATTCCTGGAAGATACTTTGCTCGCACCAAACGTCATGTCTTATCAAGTGTGACAATAACGGTGATACTTTTGGGTATCGGAAAGGAATAGTTGAGACGAGGGGTCAAGAGCGGGATTTGTCAGTCCGCATAGCCGGATAGATACTCTAGGGCCCACTCGGTGAGATTATGTCAAATGAGTTTGCAAACATGTGACTAGGTCACCAGCTGACATAATATCATAGACGAGTAGAAGATAGTGTTGTCGGTAACGAGATCATGCTAGGTATGGAGATATCTATGAACGATGCTCGGACACACTAAGTATCGCTGTGACAAAAGGTTTAAGACTAGACGTCCAGGTTTGATAGATGAAAGTCATTCGTTATATCACAGGGGTTAATTCATGGGGTCCAGGCCTACGAGTTAATCATTGATCGGAGAGGAGTCTCGATCATGTCTGTTATTATATCGAACCGCTAGGGTAACACACTTAAGGGGTTTTCGACAAGACAACCGGAGAGGAAAGAGATCACCGGGAACGTCCCGGGAATGGTCCGATGGAGATCGGGCAGCGACGAAATAGTTTTCGGAGCTAGAATAAATTATATATAATATGTTTGATATTAATTGGTGTAATTAATATTTAAATATGATTTTATATATTTATTTTCGAATTTTTAAAGGCTGATTTCCCTAAATGGGCCTTCTGGTGGAAAGAAGGCCCATGAGGGGGGGAAAGTCCCCCCAGGGCTTCGGATTGGATGGGGGCCGGCCTAGGTGGGCCAAATGGGGCCCACCTAGCGCTAGCGCACCAGCCTTGGCCGAACCAGGCATGTGGGATAGTCCCACATTGCCTGGCTGGCAAGGTTGGCTCCCCCCGGGAGCCTTTATATAGAGGGGCACCCCTGGCCTTTTAATTCATCCAATTAATTCTCTTTCTCTCCTCGATAACGTGATTCCCTTTGTCGGAGTTGCGCCGAGTTGAGAGGGGATCTCTCCACCATAGCCCGCTGCCGCGCTGCTGGTGTTCCGGTCCCAGTCTTCCGCTGCTCGTCCTGGACTGGAGCTTCGGAGGCCGTCGTCTCCACCGTATGTGTGTAACACCCTGCGAGGTGCTGCGCTAGCGGTACTCGGAGGCCTACTTCCTCCACCCGACCTCGAGGTCATCTTCATCGTCTTCGTCGCGCCGAGTTCTTCGCGACCTAGAGGTCGGCTACGTCGTCTTCGTCGTCAACGCTTGTGCGGGAGCGTAATCCCCGCTTTTCGGTCTACAAGGGTATGTATTCCGATATCCGCCGTACTTCTATATCTGCATAGTATAGATCCTGGCTAGTTTAAGGATATCGTTCGTAGGAAATTTTTTATTTTCTGCCTGCGATCCCCTTCAGTGGTATCAGAGCCGATCTATCGTAGATATAGCTGTACGCTGTTAGAACCCGTGTTCTGCACGGGGGCACCGTTCCTGTTATTTGCTACCCTCTAGTGTGCACTTGTGATTCCAGCGGCATCGAGTTGATGAAGCGGCCCGGACCGACTTTACGCGTACGCTTACGCGAGACTGGTTCCACTACTGACATACGGCTTGTACCGTATCTGTGGCTGGCGGGTGTCTGTCTCTCTCTCTTTAGTTGGTCTTGCATTTTCAATGGAGGGCCCGAAAGGGATGCTTAAACATGCAATTATTGGATCGTTGTTGTGGTCATAAGGTTCGTAGGTATGAAGCGGTTCTATTTACGACAGCCCCAAGCCACGTAAAATATGCAAAAGATAAAGTAGAAGCGTCTAACTTTATTTTGCAGGGGCAATGTGATATGGTCAAGGTAGGTTTATTAAATTGTTTATGAACTGCGGGCGCCAAGAAGACCATGGCGCAATGGACTATATCACATCGCATTACATTTGATGTTTTGTGTGCATCTTATATTGTGTGATTATATATATTAGAATATATTAGTTACACGGCGGTAGAAATATAAGATGATCCCTTCAAAAATACCACTAGTGTTCTTCCTCCAACGAGCACCACCAAGAAAGTTCTACGTTATGAGGCAGGCCGTGACGATCGGGTGTCAGACATATCGTCGTTCGCATACAGTGGGTGTAAGCCATGTTGCACAAGCGTTACGTGGAGGTTATTGTGGCGAGCCTAGCATATGCAGATATGGCCTCGGAACACGGAGGCCGAAAGGTCGAGCATGAGTCACAGAGTTGTTGTGATTGACAATTGTCTACCCTTGAAGTTGTGCTGCCGGCTCTGACGATGAGGGGTTGTGCAATGGATGGGGGTCGTGTAATCGCTTAAACGACCAGGAGGGATGTTCGTTTGAGTGGGAGTTCGGATAGTTATTTTCTAAAATACTAGAACTCAAAATATAATGAACAAAGTCTGTTTTGCAAACCTTTGTAGATATTAACCATTGTAATAGCATCTTTTAAAATTAGGCGCATTCCTGCGATTGAGAAACTTAAAAGGTTGGGTCCAAACTTCATAATTTTATACTTTAGCTTGAGGATACTCCTTGTTTAAACCGTTAGCTCTTTGTGATACAATACCCGTTAGGAGATAAGCCCGGAGATTCCGCTTACAAAAGATAATATGGATTATCAGGTTTTGTGCGGATGATATCATCATAGTCCAGTGTATGCTATGATCTCTGCCATAGAGAACCAACGGTGGGTACGAGTTATTAGATCGCGAACATATGAGATGGTCGCTAAACTCGGGGTACCCCTAAAGTTGGGTTGATGAAGTTTATCAGTACGTTGACTGATTGTCTTCTCAACCAAGATGGAAGAGAATACACACATTGAAGGAGCACGTGGCAGTCATACTTGATAACATTGGTTATACTTGATGACATATGGTCATACTTGATGAACATTGAGACGCCTCGCTCAGCTCGATCACTGGATGACAGACGTCGTTGCCAAGTGCAAATGCTATGTCATAGACTATGTCATGCAAGGGGAATCGTTCACCTTCATGGTTCTTGATTACGTTGGAAGTATCAAGAAGATGAAACAGATCGCCGGAAGTCATCAATGATGATGGTGTATATATGATATACATGTTATGAATGTTTTAGCTAAGCAAGTACTCGCAGTAGTGACTAAGTTTTGATACTAGTCATGTTTTATGAAAACCAGGTTTACTGCTTGAGTGGCTTGAAAGGATGAGGCGACATTGCGTGTTGATAATGGCAGACAAATTGTTGTGATGGCCATAGACACTCTCCCTCTAGATCTACCATTTGAATAAATTCTTTATGATCGCCTGTTAGTATGATCGTTATAAGTGTGTCTCCTCTAGCGAGACAATTGTTCATATATATTAGTGACAAATTCGTTGTCCTATATTTATGAAGTAATGATCATATGCCGATTTGAATTTAGATGGTAGAAGCTCCCACATTCATAATATCAATGCCAAAGGATACAAACTTAATAAAGACACCACATATGTGTGGCACTACCGTTTAATTCATGTCAATGTTATAGTCAATGAATTAGCTCCATACCGGATGGATCTACAAGTCCTTAGATTTGATCTTTTGACACTTGCAAGATAACTAAGACACCGTTTTCGGAAAACGGGCATATAACTTATTGATAGTCATGCATATAGATGTATGTGGATCAATGAAGTAATTGACGGGTAGTGGAGACCTTTATTTCGTGAACTTCGCTGAACGTTTTGAGTATGACTTGTTGAGAATCATGCATATGGGTGTATGTGAATCAATGAAGTACTTTAACGTAAAGTGGAAGTGTTTATTTCATAGACTTCATGAATATTCCGAGTAGATATATGGATATCTACTCAGGGAATGTTGGCCTGAAAATTTTGATTCGATCAAACAAGTTCAGAATGAAGTAGGAAATAAACTTAACAAGAAAATCAAATTCCCGCGATACAGATCGAGGAAATGAAGATTTGAGTTATAATGTTGGCATATCATTGGAAGACTTGTGAGAAGAGTTCCACAAATTACGTCGCATGGAACACCATAGTGTTATGGTATGTTAGGACGTCGTAATCGCACCCTATCGGATAGTGTGTGGTAAATAAATCTCATACCGAATTATCGTGATCATTAGAGTCATATGGTAGAAACGTAACACTCACGTTAGATAATAGGGAAACCATTTGAATCCATGGAGACAATACCATATTAGTGATGGCATGGCTTTTAGCCTGGATTGTCGTTTCAGCAATTTAGGGTTTCGATGTGATCAAACCTAAAATGGATTAATCTTTGTAGTGTACCGTACCTAAAGAGTTAGTTGGGTACATGTCTCACGACATAGGCAAAATCGTTGCCAGGATATACCTTGTGAAAGAAATAGTTTCTTGTCCAAGGGTATAAGTGAGAAAGAAAGTAGAGCAAGACAAAGTTGATGAACTTTCTCTCCAGACATCAGAGTGGCGCAACCGAAAGTGTTTTCGGTGTCATGCTCCACAGCTTGAAAGAAGCTGATGATACAAGATCATGATGCTCTGAGCTCATACTAAGAACGTAGGCATACGAGGTTGTGTTCCACACTGTGTGTTACAACAATCTTGTTATGAAGGTCATATTAATAGGAATATGACAGACCTACGAACTACGAAGAAGAAATGGTAGACCTAAGTCCGAGAAATGGCTATGAGTCATATATGATCCGAAATAAAATCCATGTACGATTACCAGGTATTGACTTGGGAGATCTTCTTGATGGCATCTAGGATGTTAATAGAATATGGAATTTTATGAGAGAGTAGACATTGATAAGGATCGATTTGTCGTGAATCAGTTCCGACAGATTCAAAAGTTGACCACAACGAGATTTTGTCTCAAGTGGCGAAGCCTAAATCTATTCTGGGTCGTTTAGCAATTACTATAATTTCGAATGAGAAATTGATAGAAGGATAAGGAAACCATGTTTCTTAATAGTGTCATTAAGAAAGAGTTGTAATCAGTACAATAATGGTTTGGTGATCCTGAGGATGCTAAACATGTATGCAAACTTCAGTTGTCCATTCATGGGCTGAAGCAAGCATATCGGAGCTGGAATCTTCACTTTGATGATGTGATCAAAGGATTTTGGAGTTGTCCAAAATAGTTGAAGAAACTTGCATTTGCAAAGAAGTGAGTGGGAGCAAAGTAGCTTTTCTTGATCTTATATGCGAAAGGCATATTTGAGTGGGAGCTAAGTAGCTTTCCTTGATCTTATATGCGGAAGGCATATTTGAGTGGGAGCTAGGTGTCATTTGTGGTTTTGTATGTAACGACATATTGAATGACACAGATCCTCTAGTAGAGTGTAAAGGATTATTTAAGTGATTAAATTTTCTATGAAATGAAGTTAGGAGTATTAGGCATCCGATTTATAATTGTATAGATCGTAAAGGGCTTAATAACATTAGGTCGGAATATTTCCTAAGTTAAGATTCTGAAGTGTTTCAGAATAGAACAAGCGAAGAAAATGGTTCTTACTTGTATGACTAGGTGAAATATTAAGTTTATCTTGGCATTTTCGGTGATAGCAAATGATGTTCGACATTCTCTATGTATCAGACATAGATGCTATCAGATTGAAAGCTCGACTTAGTGTGACCCAAGTTCTTGGTTGAAGAACAAGTTCTAGAGTGATCCTTGTGTGGGTCAATGAACAAACATTAAGTATATTTTTCAGTGTCTGTGAGAACTGAAGATATGTTTTCTAGTAAAGGGTAAGAGTGGAAAGACAACTTGCCGTAAAACGGTTACGATGATGCAAGTTATTACACTGGCCCATTCAACTAGAAATCTCATATAGGAGATGTCCTTTATTTTGAAGAAAGACATGGTTAGTTTGCAAAGTCGCATATGAATGCACTGTTGCATAATCTACATAGGTATAGAAATATATGCCAACTTCAGAAGTTGCAAGTGTGATTGGACTGAGCAGTTTTCCGAGCGTATGTGGTCCCTTAATAGATCTCTTAGACTTTTAAGGCCCATGCTACGCGAATGTTCGAGTCTCACTCCATCCACTGGGATATATTTCACCGTCAATCTAGATGACATAGTAGTGTTGCAAAGCACATATAGGTCTCAATGTGTGAGATCTGTTGACTGTATTCCTCTTCCACGGGACAAGCATGCACCAAGATGCTATGGGTGTTGAGCTTTTACCAAGTTGTAAACTAGATTAAGTGTTACTCTAGTGCAAGTGGGAGACTGAAGGGAATATGCCCTAGAGGCACTTAATAAAGATAGTTTATTGGTTATATTCCAATTGTTCATTATATGTTTTATACCATGCTATAACTGTATTAAGCGGAAACATTAATACACGTGTGGTAGATAAACAACCAGGTCCCTAGTTGCCTCTGCTAAGACTAGTTTCATTGCGCGATTGATGATCGAGGTTTCCTGATCATGAGACATGGCGTCTGTCGGCAATGGAGTCATATCGTTAGGTGGAACGATGTGATGGACTTACCCATAATTTGTAGGACGTAGTCATTACGCCTTTGACCGTGAGACCAACTCTTATTGTTATTCCTAGAATATACTTTGATCGCACCAAACGTCATGTCTTATAAAGTGTGACAATAACGGTGATACTTTTGGGTATCGGAAAGGAATAGTTGAGACGAGGGGTCAAGAGCGGGATTTGTCAGTCCGCATAGCCGGATAGATACTCTAGGGCCCACTCGGTGAGATTATGTCAAATGAGTTTGCAAACATGTGACTAGGTCACCAGCTGACATAATATCATAGACGAGTAGAAGATAGTGTTGTCGGTAACGAGATCATGCTAGGTATGGAGATATCTATGAACGATGCTCGGACACACTAAGTATCGCTGTGACAAAAGGTTTAAGACTAGACGTCCAGGTTTGATAGATGAAAGTCATTCGTTATATCACAGGGGTTAATTCATGGGGTCCAGGCCTACGAGTTAATCATTGATCGGAGAGGAGTCTCGATCATGTCTGTTATTATATCGAACTGCTAGGGTAACACACTTAAGGGGTTTTCGACAAGACAACCGGAAAGGAAAGAGATCACCGGGAACGTCCCGGGAATGGTCCGATGGAGATCGGGCAGCGACGAAATAGTTTTCGGAGCTAGAATAAATTATATATAATATGTTTGATATTAATTAGTGTAATTAATATTTAAATATGATTTTATATATTTATTTTCGAATTTTTAAAGGCTGATTTCCCTAAATGGGCCTTCTGGTGGAAAGAAGGCCCATGAGGGGGGGAAAGTCCCCCCAGGGCTTCGGATTGGATGGGGGCCGGCCTAGGTGGGCCAAATGGGGCCCACCTAGGGCCAGCGCACCAGCCTTGGCCGAACCAGGCATGTGGGATAGTCCCACATTGCCTGGCTGGCAAGGTTGGCTCCCCCCGGGAGCCTTTATATAGAGGGGCACCCCTGGCCTTTTAATTCATCCAATTAATTCTCTTTCTCTCCTCGATAACGTGATTCCCTTTGTCGGAGTTGCGCCGAGTTGAGAGGGGATCTCTCCACCATAGCCCGCTGCCGCGCTGCTGGTGTTCCGGTCCCAGTCTTCCGCTGCTCGTCCTGGACTGGAGCTTCGGAGGCCGTCGTCTCCACCGTATGTGTGTAACACCCTGCGAGGTGCTGCGCTAGCGGTACTCGGAGGCCTACTTCCTCCACCCGACCTCGAGGTCATCTTCATCGTCTTCGTCGCGCCGAGTTCTTCGCGACCTAGAGGTCGGCTACGTCGTCTTCGTCGTCAACGCTTGTGCGGGAGCGTAATCCCCGCTTTTCGGTCTACAAGGGTATGTATTCCGATATCCGCCGTACTTCTATATCTGCATAGTATAGATCCTGGCTAGTTTAAGGATATCGTTCGTAGGAAATTTTTTGTTTTCTGCCTGCGATCCCCTTCACCATATAGATAGTCATGTGTGCCGTGTGGCCGATGTCTTGCGAGTACATGCAATGTACTCACCTTGCTAATTCTTTGGTCAGACCCTCCGTCGCCAGTCCCGGAGTACCCGCTCTACGAAAACTAGGATCAAGTATTCCAGGCAGAACCCCGTGGAGTCCGCCCGCCGAGCTACGCTTCCGTCTACGCTTTCCGCTGCATTAGTCCTTCGCTCCGACGATCTAGAATAATGTACATACTGTTGTGTGCGCCGTTGCGCCTCCTCCGGAGCCACTCTCGCGAGTCGTGTTATGTATAATTATTCGAACCCTTGTATTTGGTCTTGTCTTTAATAACAAGCGATCATGTACTAGTGTTTCTGGGACTAGTATACGAGACTATTCCGATCTCTGTATCGGGGTGTCACAGATATCAAATGAGTAATGAATAAACGAGTAGGCATAACAAAGCAAAACTTTCAATGAATCAGTAATAGAGAACAATCAACCGTGCAAAGTAGATATTAAAGATGATTTAAGCTTCAAGCACGACAATATAATCATCTAATGAATCAAACAATCATGACAACTTTGTGAAAGGATCAAGTCAAGCGATAGCAATATGCACGTAGAAGATCATTTCTCTATTTGTTCACACAAAAACAAGCAAGTGTTCAGCGTTGGTTCCTGTCACCAGGATGTTGTGGCTAAGAGAATAATAATGGGGGTTTGGAAGGCCAACGGAAGAAATTCTCACACAGCTGAAAGTGATCATTAGACAATAGGAAGTCTTATAATCGAAGCTATGTAAGGAGTAGTGATTGCCACACAACGGATGCACATAGAGCTATAAGTGTGTGAAAGCTCTCCAATGGAACTAGTGGGGGTGCATCTAACTTGCTTGCTCATGAAGACCTAGAGCACTTTTGAGGAGGCTCATCATTGGAATATACAAGCCAAGTTCTATAGTGTAAAGTTTCCCACATAGTTATGCAAGTAAAACATGAAAACTCTCACATATGGAGTAAAGGTGCTAAACATGAGCACAAATGATGACTATGAATAATATGGGTGCTATAACATGAGCACAAGTGTGAATAAAGAGTAGTAATGTTGCCCCTTTTTTATTCTTTTTTTCTTCTCTTTTTCTCTTTTTTTTCTATTTTTTTGTATTTTTCTGTTTCTCTTTTCGATGGCCTCCATGGGTCTTTTCACTTTTAGGGGCAAACATCCTAATATGATAATATGACAACACACTTTTGGTACAACTATCTCATGATGAATAAAACATGGTGTATGAAAACGGTGCCTCTGCCAGTGTAGCAGGATATGCAATGATCTAGCGTAACATGGGTAAAACCACACATCAGCTATATAGAATCATGCAAAGCAATATATAAATGATAAATGACAACAAGTCATGTAATGTAAGGTGAAAGTTACATGGCAATATATCTCGGAACAGCTATGGAAATGCTATAGTAGGTAGGTATGGTGGATGTTTTGAGGAAGATATTTGGCTTATGTGTAGGAGAACATGATGAAGATCTCCCACGAGTTTGGATGTACCCGCGAAGTATGCACCAACTCTCAATGTGAGAAAGGGCAATGCAAAGTACCGAAGAGGCTAGCAAATATGGAGGTGGAAGTGCCATGAAAACCTCAGCTTTAGAACTCACAAGAAAAATGATTCCAAATAGAAACATGATCTTACAAGGCATAATGAAAATCACTCCACGAGGGACTGTGGCAAATGAACAGGTCACTGTTGGGACCCCGACCGTAGCGCATAACACAAAGTCATTACGGTTGCTTTTAACATTAGGAGTCATATTTCATTATGCTATCAACTGGAAATTTAAGTGTGGCACAGCTTCAAGTTTTCTAGACCAACCATTAATCATTCCACCTTACTAAACCATCATGTTTACCAATAAGCATATTAATATCTCAAAACAACTTCAATGATTCAAGTGAAACAGTTTAATGATCTACAAGATTATGTATCATTTAGTTATACCATCTACCACATTTAACATTTTCTGTTCCTAACCAAACACCAATCAATTTATTTAAACATAAACTCTCCAAATATTTAACAATAAAGCAAGAGAGTATAACATATGAGAACTAACAGCTCTGAACAAGAGATGCATGAAAAACAAGAGCTAATAGTATTGAAATAACATAGAAGAATACTCAACAAATATAAGTGAAGAATACGAGTATTCATAAGAAATAGCGGAGCGTGTCTCTCTCCCACACAAGAATGCTAGGATCCATTTTATTCAGAGAATGAAAATAACAAAAGCAAAAACAAAAACAAACAGATGCTTCAAGTAAAGCACATAAGATGTGGCCGAATTAAAATATAGTTTCACTAGAGATGACCTGATAGTTTGTTGATGAAGAAGGGGATGCCTTGGGAATCCCCAAGCTTTGACGCTTGAGTATTCTTGAAATATGCTTGGGTGACCCACGGGGGCATCCCCAAGCTTTGGCTCTTTCATCTTCTTGATCACATCATATAATCCTTCTTTCTTGATCCTTGAAAACTTACTCCACACCAAACTCAAAGTAAACTTCATTAGAGGGCTAGTGCACAAAAAATTCTTATATTCTGCATGAACACAATTGCTACCAATGCTACTGGACATTAGCTACAGCCACTGATACTTTATGGAACAAAAAGATCCATTCAAAATAGTAAAAGAGGCATTGCAAAATAAATGGTAGAATCTGTCAAAAACATAACAGTCCCTAAAGACGAATTTTTTTGAGGCACTTAACTTGCTCAAATCAGAAAACTCAAAACTAATGAAATTTGCATATATATCTGAGGATTACGCACAAAAAATCCCAGGTCCATCCGATTTTTCTGTAAAGAGTTATGAATTTAACGGTGGACAGCAGAAAACAGTTTCAGCACAGCAATCCAAATTTAGCATCAACTTTCTACTAGAGGCTTAACTTGACACAACAATGCAATAAAGTAAAAATAAAAAGTAATTGCTACAGAGGTAGACATCTTCCTTGACTCAATAAAATAAAATAAAATAACAAAAAAAAAGTGGGTTGTCTCCCATGAGCGCTTTTCTTTAACGCCTTTCAGCTAGGCACAGAAAGTGATATTCAAGTGTTATCCAAATCAAGAACATAAATCCTCTCAACTATGCATTGTATTTTATCTATATAAGGTTCAGAGTTTCCCTTTTCATTGCTTTTATGTTTACTACATTCATCCAATGGGTTTTGAGGGACAATCCAATCAAAATTTTCTTCCAAGGCTTCATGCATAGCTACAAGTTTAATAGGTATTGGCACTTTAATTTGCTCCCCCTTAGTAGGTTCAGTTTTACCCAATTTTTCAAGTGCATTAATAACATCTACACAAGAGCCTAGCATATCAAAACGATCAAAGACTTTCCTAGCTTATATAGCAACATCACCAAATTCATTAAGCAAGGTTTCCATAATAAAATCTTTCTTTTCAGCATTTTTAACATCATGAAGATTAATAAACATTTGTTGTATTATAGGATGTAGGTTAACGAACCTGGCCTCTAGCATGTGAACTAAATAAGCTGCAGCAGTTTCATAATTAGGAGCAAGTTCTGCTATGGATTTTTCCCTAAGATCCTTATGCTTACTATCATGATTAAAGAATTCTTCAATATTCTCCTTTCCAATTATAGAACCACTACCTACTGACAGGTCTTCCAGGGTGTACTTAGGAAGCAACATTATAGCAAAAGTAAAACTAAAACCGAAATAACAATAATACTAAACCGAAATAAAAATAGTAATGCAAGTAACTAATTTTTTTTATATTTTTGATATTAAGCAAACAAGACAATAATAAAGTAAATAAATTGCAAGTAACTATTTTTTTGTATTTTTGATATTAAGCAAACAAGACAATAATAAAAATAAGCTAAGCAAGACAATAACAAAATAAAAAGATTGGATGTGAGAGACTCCCCTCGTAGAAGAGCTCCAATCTCCCCGGCAACGGCGCCAGAAAAATTGCTTGATGGCACCGGTGAGGTGTTGTTGGGAAACCCCAAGAGGAAGGTATGAAATAGTGCAGCAGCAAGTTTTCCCTCAGTTGTGAAACCAAGGTTTATCGAAACAGTAGGAAACTAGAGATCTTCCGGAGGTTGTTGAAGATGACTTTGGCAGGGCGCACTACCGGTGTTAGCAACGAACGTGGAACCTGCACACAACACAACCAAGATACTTTGCCCCAACTGAACAGTGAGGTTGTCAATCTCACTGGCTTGCTGTGACAAAGGATTAAACGTATGTGTGGAGAATGATGTTTGCTTGCAGAGAATAAAAGTAACAGGATTGCAGTAGGATTGTTTATCAGTTTGAGGAAAAAGGACCGGGGTCCACAGTTCACTAGTGGTGTCTCTCCATAAATAATAATAGCATACATGCAGGTAAACAAATTATAGCTGGGCAATTGACAGAATAAAGAAGTGCATAATGATGCATATACTATAGTTATGATGGCTAGTGCGATATTCATTTGGGCATTACAACAATATACATAGACCGTTCCAACCGCATCTATGACTAATAATCCACCTTCCGACGCGTTCGCACCCCTTTCAGTATTAAGTTGCAAGCAACAGATAATTGCATTAGGCAATGTGTGTAATGTAAGTAATACAAATACCCTTAGATAAAGTACTACTGTTTTATCCCTAGTAGCAACAGTACATCTACAACCTTAGAGCTTGCTGTCACTACCCCAGATTAAATAGAGACATGAACTTACTATCGAGCATAAATACCCCCTCTTGGAGTCACAAGCATCTACTTGGCCAGAGCATCTACTAGCAACGGAGAGCATGCAAGATCATAAACAACGCACTCACAAGATATATTATGAAGCAATAACATAGTACTCAATATTCATCAGATCCCAGCAAACACAACATGTAGCATTACATAAAGATGATCTTGATCATGTTAGGCAGCTCACAAGATCTAAACATGGTAGCACAAGAGGAGAAGACAACCATCTAGCTACTGCTATGGACCCGTAGTCCAAGGATGAACTACTCACACATCAGTCCGGAGTCGGGCATGGTGATGTAGAGCCCTCCGGTGATGATTCCCCTCTCCGGCAGGGTGCCGGGAGGAGCTTCTGAACCCTCCCGATCTAGGGTTGACGACGGCGGCGGCTCTGGACTTCGTGGAGGAAAAAGGTGCGTGTCCTAGGTCTTAGATATCCGAGGGGTATATGTAGGCGAAAGGGCGAAGGCGGTGGAGGCTCGAGGGCCCCACACCCTGTGCTCGCGCGGCCAGGGGGGCGCCACCTGGGGGTGTGGGCCCCTCGGGGTCCTCCTCCGTCTCCTCTTCGGTGTTCTGGAACCTCCCGGGGAAAATAAGCACTTTGACGTTTCGTTTGTCCAATTCCGAGAATATTTCCTTAACAACTTTTCTGACACCAAAAACAGCAGAAAACAGGCAACTGGCACCGTGGCATCTTGTTAATAGGTTAGTCCCAGAAAATGCATAAAATGATATAAAAGTGTATATAAAACATGTAGCAAGTGGCATAATATAAGCATGGAACATAAGAAATTATAGATACGTTTGAGACGTATCACCCCGTGGAAGCCACACTGCTCCTCCGGTTAGATGGGCCGTCAGCTGCAGGATCTATATAAATCTGATCGCCCTGACGGCTTGAAAATTGCTCCTGCATCTTCATATACATCGCAAAGAGCAGCTCGTTCCTTTCTTCCACCTTATTCAGCCGGTCTGCCGCCTGCTGCTCCCTCCTCTTCGTTGATCTCGCTCGGCTTCTATAAGTCATATAGTCCTCATGAAACCCCATCTTCCAAGGAACACCTCCATAGCCTCGTGTTCGTCCTCCCTTCTCAGGATTTCTGAGTGCCTTTGTCAGCTCGTCGTTCTCTCTATCCGGAATGAACGTTCCCGCCTCCACCTCGGCTACTGCTTTTTTAAGATCAGCGAAGGGAGTCAACACTGCTTTCTTCGTCGGATCGCGAAGAACCAACTCCCCTGTTTCCTTCTCCAATGTCATACCATGCGCCATTAGGAAGTCTCGGGCACTTTCTCCGTAGCTGGAGTTAGACCTTTTGCCTTAATTTCAGCCTTAAGTTTATCCCACTTAGGCACGGCAGTCCTGTAGCCACCTGGCCCCAAATTATGATGGTATACCTTTTTCTTGGCATTATCCGCATTCTTTTTCAACCTATCAAGAGCTTCTTCCGATTCCTTGTACGTCTTGAAATCATCCCATTGATCACGTAACCTCTCTTCTGTTCCCTTAAACTCCGGAGTAATTTTCCCACTAGTGACATACTTCGCCCACAATCTTTTTTTGTGGTTCTGGAATTGTTTGGCCATCTTCTTCAGGATCCACACCTTGACTTTGGCCTTCAAGGCCGTTGTTTGCTCCTCGGTGTCCATCGCCGGCAGAGTGAAATGTGATATCAGCTTGTCCCAAATAGAATTTTTCAATTCGTTAGAGACAAAACTTATTCCATCATCTCTTGGCTTCTTCCATTCTCGACAGGTGATCGGGATCATGTCCCTAACAAGAACTCCTGCTTGATTAGTAAATGTTGTCACGCTGTTTTTGGGCTCCAAAGGTTCCCCATCGGCACTGACTATGTCAATAATCATATGTGTCTTCTCATTCCACTTTTTGGTCGGGCCCCGTAACCTTGAAGTGGAGGACTAAAAAAACATTCATTAAATATATGCTCAACGTGGAGGTCTATATATATAATGAGCAGAGAATTAAATATTTACATCGGAGGACTTGGTTGAGGGCCCAGCGCTAGCATCGACATCATCATTACTTGTTTCCGGGTTGACTATGTTTTGTTCTTCTAACTGATCATCCCACAACCCATAACCATCTTCATTCAGGTACTGTGAGCCGTCATCTACCTGATGATCTTCTTGGCCTTCCCGATCATCTCTACCGTCGTGGTCCATAGCTTAACTATAAAGAATAAAGATTAAAAGTCGTATTAGCAATAACAACAGAAAAGCAAGATTGAAAATACTAAAACAATATTTATACTAAAGCTATACTAGCAATACTAAACAATATTTATAGGAAGCAATACTAAAACAATATTTATACTAAAGCTATACTAGCAATAACACTAAATTTCACTAAATTCTAATCCATCAAAGTAATCAACTAAATTTCACTAAGTCCGAAAACAATAAATTCCTAAAACAATTTGCTAACAATCAACTAATTAAACCACACTAAAACAGTTTATTAACAATCAACTAATTAACTAAATTATAATCTATCTAACTAAATTTCACTAAGTCCTAATACACTAAATTCCTAAATCAATTTGCTAAGACTTGCTAGATGAACTAAATCAACTAAAAGTCAACTAAATCAACAATTGCTAGATGAGCTAACCCTAGCTAGATGAACTACGGCAAGGGGACCGGCGTGTGCTCACCACGCGCGATTCGGTCGGAGACGTCGACGGAGGAGCTTCGGGAACGGCGGGACGGCGTGGCGAGCTCGGCGGCGGCGGTGTGAGGGAGAGAGGACGAGGAGCTCGGCGGTGGCGGCCTCCGCGACAGCGGTGAGTGAGAGGAGCGGGCGCGAAGACGGCGCAGCGGAAGCGGGTGGCCTGCGCGGCGGCAGCGGACGACGGCGAGCTCGGCGGCACCGGCGGCGCTCAATTTGGGCAGCCCGGCGGCGTCGCTGCAAGTCCTAAGCGCGAGGTCCCGGTTGGTGGCTCCAACCGGGATCCGCATCTGGCTTATATACCCTCCCCCCCCTTTAGTCGCGGTTCGTGGCTCGCACCGGGACTAAAGGGGGGCCTTTAGTCCCGGTTGGAGGATCCAACCGCGACCCTGTGAATTTTTCGACTGCGCGCCCGCGCAACCCCTTTAGTCACGGTTCGTGGCACCACCCGCGACCTAAGGGGTCTTTTTTGCGCCAAAACACAATTTTTTTCCATTTTGCACTTTCAAAAGAGTTTGAATATACATTTTGAATAACTTTTGTATATTTTGGAATTTGACAAAACTTTCTATATGAAATGTGTTTGAATTTGACTAACTAATATAATACTATTTTCTGTTTTCTATAATAATTATTTTAACTATTTTTAAAAGAGTTTGGATATGAATTTGAATAACTTTTGTATATTTTGGAATTTGACAAAACTTGCAATATGAAATGTGTTTGAAATGTGTTTGAATTTGACTAACTAATATAATACTATTTTCTGTTTTCTATAATAATTATTTTAACTATTTTTAAAAGAGTTTGGATATGAATTTGAATAACTTTTGTATATTTTGGAATTTGACAAAACTTGCAATATGAAATGTGCTTGAAATGTGTTTGAATTGGACTAACTAATATAATACTATTTTATGTTTTCTATAATAATTATTTTAACTATTTTTAAAAGAGTTTGGATATGAATTTGAATAACTTTTGTATATTTTGGAATTTGACAAAACTTGCAATATGAAATGTGTTTGAATTTGACTAACTAATATAAAACTATTTTAAAAATAGTTTGGAGCTGTTGGATCAGCACTATCACTTTCAAACCGGGACTAGAGAAGCACACGGATCGTGTGTTTCTTTAGAGCACTTCTGAGCCATTAGATCAGGGGTGTGTTTCTTTTAAGGGCTTGTGAGCTGTTGGATCAACACTATCACTTCCAAACCGGGACTAAAGAAGCACACGTATGGATCGTGTGTTTCTTTCAAGCACTTGTGAGCCGTTGGATCAGGCTACGAAGAGATATCCATTTGTGGATGGCAAAGGTCAGGATGCCCTTTCGTGGGTGACAGTGGCCAAGATGCCTCCCCTGGTGATGCTATAAATAGACGCCCAGACCTTCTGTACAATCCAGGCAAAGGCAGAGGACTCCTCTAGGCACCAGCTTCTCGAAGATGTCCTTGTGAGCATACTAAGGACATCTTCGAGAGGCTGGGCTTAGAAGCATTCTCTATCGTGAGGTAGGAGAAGGAAGCAGACATGTCTAAGCTATGTCCCGGGGTGGAGGTGATCTGAGACCGACATATGCCTATGTCGGGAGGAACTGACATATGCCTATGTCTTTGTGATCTATTTTTCTCTTGTGTGCAGGTAGTACCTACCGAGGATAATCCGGCATAGTCATGCCGGGTCATGAAGAGCATCTGGCATATCCATAGGAGATTCATACTGCTCAAGATCCGGTGCTTGGCAAGATTTAGAGAAGAAGAGAAGAGAGAAGAGAGAGTGTTCATCTCGTGAATTCATATCCTCACTACCTCGTGAGTTCATCTCCATAGGAGATTCATACAGCTCAAAAGGAGCATCTTGTAACACTTGTGGTATACATCTAGAGAGAGACACAAGCAGGAGTAGGGGTGGTATTGGTTTGTGTTCTCGGTGTTCTTGTGTTCTTCTATATGTCAGAACCATGGAGCATCTTCTTCATCTGACACATGTCTGTCTTGTCCTCAACTCCCACGATGTTTCTTTTTCCTGAGAGAACTATGTGACGCTTCGGCTCATCGTATGATGTATTATTTCAACTCATTTTATTTCAACATGAAAAGTATTTGAATTTGAATAACTAATCTAAATGCATTTTCTTTTTTAAAAATGAAGGGGTGTTTTTGCGCCAAAACTCAATTTTTTTTTCATTTTGCACTTTCAGATGGGTTTCAATAGATATTTGAATACTGACAATACTATGGTATCAATCTTATTATCCTCTAGACTAGCTATGATGTCACATGCATATGATTTTTTGAATTCTAAACCTATATTAACAACAATACATGATATAAGATGGATATTAATCTACATGAAAATTTTGTAATTTCAAAAGAGTTTGAATATACATTTGAATAACTTCTGAGTATATATTTGGATTCTGACAAAACTTTCAACATGAAAATTATTTGAATTTGAATAACTAATCTAAATCGTTCATTTTCTTTTTATAAAAATAAAGGGGTGTTTTTCCTCGAAAAATCGATATTAATCTTATTGTTTCATAAAATCGGATGGAAAATAAAATACATATAATCCATAAAATCATATTAATCTTATTGTTTCATAAAATCGGATGGAAAATAAAATACATATAATCCATATAATCATATTAATCTTATTGTTTCATAAAATCGGATGGAAAATAAAATACATATAATCCATATAATCATATTAACCTTATTGTTTCATAAAATCGGATGGAAAGTAAAATACATATAACCCATATAATCATATTTTCCTTATTGTTTCATAAAATCGGATGGAAAATAAAATACATATAATCCATATAATCATATTAATCTCTATATATAATCCATAAAATCGGATGAAAAATCATATATTAATCTCTGAATATGGAAATATTCATATCTTTCAACCGGTAACCAAAATTAATTAGAAATGGAAATATTTATATTAATAAACCGGTAACCGATATATAAGATTCCAAACATTTCCAATACAAGAGAGATAGATGAGACACACAACGGTCTACTAATCATATCAATCTAAATACCACTTCCGTGCAATCTCCAAGCCAAGGCGAGCGTCCAGAGAAGCATACACGACTCTCTCGTAGCTCAATGGAACCGCGGCCCATCCGAAAGTTAGGTCTTCTCCTTCTTCGTCGTCGTCCCGTTTCTTGTCCTTCTTCTTTTTCTTCATCTCAAGTTTTGTCCCAACGACAGCATTGGAGAGAGCATACAGGCTCGGGGTAGGATTGTCGGTTGGGTTCCGGCTATTCCTCTGGAGGTCGACCGCTGACGGAATTGTAATTCCGTAGTATCGCAGCATCCGCACGTCATTCTGGATTGCGACGCCGAAGAAGTTGATAGTCTTGTCACCTAAGAAATCGACGAGTAGCTTCGGCACCCGATCAGCCCTGCAAATGTGGAAAATAAGAGTCTCGGTCGCCACCGAGAGTTGAATGACGGCGGCGCGCTGCTTATCCTCGACTGGAAGATCCCTCTGGCGACGACCCGGGAGTGCGTCGGTGAACTCGCAGTCGAGTCCAACCCCCTTGATCGGTGCGGCGTCGAGATACACCTTCTTCACGTGTCGGATCCACCGCTCCACGCGTTATGCACGGAGGGTGACCCATACCTTGAAATCCATGCCTTCCTTGGAGAAGAAGAATAACCGAGACGCCGTGATGTGTCCGAGTGACTCCATTGGAATGGAAGAGAGCAAGGATGGAGAGGGAGATTTTGTGTGTGATTAGGCATGTATTACTGTAGCTTTTATAGCCAGCCGGAGAGGAAGGCCGGCGGGCGGCGGCGCTGCATGAAGCGATTAAATTCGTGTGTATCAACGTGCGCCGGCTGATCAGTTTCCAAAACGCAGTCAAAACTGTTCTGTTTCCAAAACGCGCTCAAAACGCGATCGGGAGGTGTACAGTCTGCACATTGAGTCCCGGTTTGATACACGAACCGTGACTAAAACCTTTAGTCGTGGTTCGTATATCAAACCGGGACTAAATGTTCTGCTGGAACCGGGACTGTAGGGTTTTGATCTTGAGATGCCATCCTAAACGTTGGAACCGGGACTGAAGGTGGTATTAGTCCGGGTTCCAGACATAACCGAGACTAGAGGTTCTCAGGGCTCAAAACCGAAGGGCTGTTTTCTACTGGTGTATACCATCCCGATTAAAAGTTCCCCACTCTAAAATCTAGTATTAGAATTAAAATTGGTAAAATGAAATAAAAATAATGGTATTGATGGCTTTTCAGTGTCGTGGCACTAAGGTGCTAGCATCTACATTAGTCAAAACGACTTGTGAAGACACTTGTCACCTGAGGTTTGAATATAGTCTCCTCCAATAGTACAAGGATTCGGTTTAAAACGGTTTTTAGAGTCTAGTGTTAAGGTTGGACTTTGGCCATAGTTCACTGTCAAAACTAGACTGACGGGGAACCTATGGAATTTTTCATTAAGAATACTGGTACACCATCACCATATGAGGAGTAAAAGCACTCGAACTCGATCAGGTGCGTGAAAAGGAATTAGCCTCTACACACTACTGGGTTCCACCTGGTGTGTCAAGAACTCAATAAGTATGTTACTCATTCTAAAAAATAATAATCAATTATGTGAAATTATCGTATTTTGTATTCAAGGTGCGGGTTATACTCCAACGTAAAGAACACTAAGGGTGTGTTCGTTTCTGAAATGGAGTGGAATGGAACGGAACCATTCCATTCCACTGTCATGGAACCGTTCCATTCCTGTGTTCTTTTTGGACAAAAAATTCCATTCTTGTGTTCTTTTTTGGAATGGAATGAGAATGGAATGGAACGAGAACGGCATCAAACTCGATTAATTATTTCCTAATCTAGATTAATTATTGTTAAACTTAATTAATTATTCCTAATCTTGATTAATTATTATTAATCTTGATTAATTATTGCTAAACTTGATTAATTATTGCTAAACTTGATTAAATTAGAGTTAATCGCCTAGCGTTACTGTTCCGTTCCACCTCGTCCGGCCGAATCGGCCGGACCGGTCGGTTCCGAATATTGAGGGAATATTCCCTTTTTTTGGTTCCACTCCATTCCACTCCATCCCAGAAACGAACACGAGAACGGGCTCACGGAATGGAATGGAACCACTCCATTCCAGAAACGAACACACCCTCAGAGATCAAATACTCACCATATACCTATCAATGATAGTATACTACATTTCGTACAAATTAAAGGTTAATATTTTATGGAACATTTTTTCAAGTGAACAAAGAATGTTCTACACTTTGTTCCCGACCCATCAGACTAAACTTTTCCTACCATCCAACAACTTTTGAGGACAAAAAAGTATGAGAGACGAGTAAGGAAAAACCCAAACACATCAGTAACAAAGGCAAAACCATTAATCCTTAGTTCCATTTGACAACTAAAGAGCTGTTATAACATGTGGAATTTTTTTCTTGGTTAGATCCCTCCTCCCCTGGTCACTAAAAAATCTCCTCCATATCTTGTTATCTCCTTTGCTCTCGTAGTTTTTGCATATTAGATACTACTTCGTCTATCTATTGTCAGTCACATCTTTCATCACTGTCAAGTCTTTCTTAAAAACTCGATTTCCAGCGACCAATTACAAAAATAGTCATATCTAGAGCGTCTTTGACTTGAAATCCACTTTGTATCTTACAAACATAAACATGGACTGCTTTTCAATTCTTGCAATCTGAATGACTTGAATTTTTCGCAAAAAGGAAGTACACCTGATTTTCATATATATTTTTTAAGAAGAACCGGAAGAGTACCTGATTTGAGAACGAAAGAAAAAGAAAAGATTCGCGACAGTGCAACAACTCCCTTTTCCCCAGCGACTCAACGCGGAACTGTCGAACTGCGGCGCAGCTCCTCTGACTTTGCTTCACCAAGTCGCGAGCAAACTAATCCAACTTGCCTCGTCTGCAAACCGCGAAGCAAGCAGCCCTCCCCTGCCGCACAGAACTCCCAGAGCGTCTAGATCGAAGCTGACTGAATCCCGGATCCTACACCTGCTGCTCCGGGGGAGGCTGCCGGGATTGGTTGGTTGTTTCCTGACCAGTCCATGATTTTTTCTTGATCCTGGACTGCTTTTAGGTGCAAGTCGCCTCCTCCCAATCTGCATCCCCTCGCTTACCAAATCCTCAACTCTCAGGTTCAGATTTTTCTCCATATTCCATATTAGCTAGTACTTGTTTCTTTCCAGTTAATCACCGTGCATAATTGATCCAAGAAAATTTGACTTGTTTGGGGACATCATGACCGAGTGATGCGAGGAATCTGCTCCTTCTCGTCCTTTATTTTACTTTTTTATACGATTCAAGGTTAAGGACAATTCTTAGTTATTATTATTGGCTGATGCCAAAACTTGAGCGCGATTTATCTCGACGGCGTATCTCAGATTCTTGGTCAGCGGTACAGGGATGGATAACGCCATTGAGGTCTAATTGGAGAACTAGTCAGTTAGATTAATGCTTCATCGAGTGAAATGAGCACGATGATACAAGTAACATTCGTCTACTTATTGCTTGTGTAAATAATTTTTTTCTGTCATTTATAGATCCCCGTTTCCTATTCGCCACGGGATGCCCCAGAAGGTATTTTAGTAAAACGGAGATCTTAAAAAAATATATAGTTTCTGTTGAGTAGGCAAAATATGTACGAGCTGCATTTTTTTCAGTTTCGCAAGATTGCTTGTGGTGATTCAAACTCCGAGAGATAATCTAACTGAACTTGCAAAGCTGCGATCCATCCATCATTTCGACATATGTATGATTGTCTCTGGTCTGATGTGTTCGAATCCTAGCAAAGATGAGTTATAGCCTTGCTTGGCTAGAGGAGGCAGGTAGAGTCAAACTCTTCCTTGAAGAGGAGTACCGAGACCATGACCTCGCAATATACCTCCACCTTCTCAGCTTTCAAAAGTTGCCTTTTTTTCTCTTCGAAAGAAAATGCACCTTGAACACTCACATTTCTTGAAGTGGAAAATCTGCTGATGCTTTTTTGGAGACGAACTGATAAGCCAAATTGAAAATACCCTTTTTGTTAAATTGTAGATTTGCAAAACTTATGGCTTCAAGCACTGGCAAGAAGCTCATTCAGATCGATGTGAGCGCGGATACAGTGTGCCCTTGGTGCTTTGTTGGAAAAAAGAACCTTGAGAAAGCTATGGAGCAAACCATGCACAAGTTCGATTTTGAGGTTTCACTTCTTTCAAACACTCATGATCTAAGATCGCAATTCTTTGTCGGCACAATGTCAAACTAGTGCAACTCTTGCGGCTTTACAGGTTCGTTGGCATCCATTCTTTCTGAATCCCGATGCATCTAAGGAAGGTGTCAAGAAATCCGATTTCTACAAGACGAAGTTTGGCCCTGTTCAGTTTGAGCGTGCAACTGCTCGTATGACAGAGGTTCTCTCATTTGTCCTTGACCGTGGTAGTGTTGATTCACATGCCATATAATGTATTTAGCTGCTGACATGCTCTTCTGGCAGATGTTCCGAGGACTTGGCTTTGAATATGACATGTCCGGACTCACGTTAGTGCATGTTTTAAAATTGTTCCATAATTCCATCACTGCATAATGTCTGTCAGTTATTAGTGCACTAACTTCAAGATTGTAATGCAGCGGGAATACAATGGACAGCCATAGGCTCATAACACTTGCTGGGCACCAAGGTTGCGAAAAACAAAATGCTCTTGTGGAAGAATTAATGGTCAGCTATTTTTGCCAAGGAAAATATATTGGTGATGGGTGAGTACATATTAAACTCGATGAGTATAGCCATTATTGCAGAATCTTGTTGCTTCTTCGTTTTTATTCTTAACTTAATCCTACATTTTATGTATATCATATTTGCACAAATAAATCATTGTTGACCTGTTGCGTACTTTGTGTTAACAACTGTTTGTAGGGAAGTAACTGCTTTTAGTACTGACGCATTATTCATATTCTGTGTTGGCAATGGCACAATGGTGTGAATGAATATTAGACTCCGTTATTTCTCTGAAAGAAAATATGTTGTAACATGGACATTTCACTGCAGTAGCGACATAAACATATCACGTTAAGAATATACCTTTAGTCATCTCAATAAAAAAAAATTACCTTTTGTATGTAAAATTTATTGAGGCAAAATGGTGTGACAAGTCTTATGCCACGCCTTTAACAGATGATTTTTTTTTTTTTGGCCAGTTTCTGCTCTGGACGTGAGATACTCACAATGAGGCAATAGAAAATAACCCCTGTCCACCTACACATTCTGCATCATTTTTTTTTTTGATAGACAAACATGAACCGTCATCCACTCTCTTCATGCTGGATCACAACTATGATCTTTGCGGCATTTAACAACAACATAGGTCACCAAAAAGTAGGCAGTGTGTTGCTTCATTTGTTCGAGGGAATATTCCTCTCATTGCCCCACTTTTTCTTGCCCCAATCTGGCTTTCTATGTTGACCATTGTTTTATGCACTCTTACGGAATTCATTTTCCAAATGTGTGAAGGCAAGTTCTTCTGGATGCTGCAAGAAAGGTGGGCATAGAAGGAGCAGAAGAATTGCTGCAGGACCCTAACAAAGGAGTTGATGAGGTATGTTTTGTACTTGTAATTGCTCCACGTTGCACCACTATTCGTGAAAAAACAAAATGGCTGGAGCGTCTTAATCCCTTTTCTGGTGTACAAGGTTAAGGAAGAACTCATCAAGTATTCTTCTAGCATTTCGGGAGTACCTCACTTTGTGGTATGAATATTAATCATTTGTTATTATTATTTTCGAGAATCATAATCATTTGTTATTATTATCGTCATGTTCGTCTTTTATCCTATCAATGACTGGTCTTTTGTCCTATCAATGACTGCATGATAAGTTGATAACCTGTTGTGCTGTTTATTTCAGATCAATGGAAAATATCAACTCAGTGGTGGTCAGCCTTCAAACATATTCATGAAGGCCTTTGAGGCGGCTGCCAAAGACGGAGCTGAATGATTTATTCAAAAAATTTCTCTAATGATTACTTTGCGTGCAGTTGTATACTTATATGTACAAAATGAATAAAATACTATGGTAGAAGCTAATAAAGGTGGCTTCCAAAATTGGAAAGTAAAAATTATAAGTGATTTATGGCTTCATTGTAAGATGATGTATGAATACCATTGTATTTTCAGTAATCCTGGTGTGAGGATAGTATTCTACGGTCTAGTTTATTCCATCATAGTGTTGCTTTCAGAACTCCAAGTAGCGTGTACTATTCCATTATATTATGAGAACGATACACATGTTTTCAGCAGTACGCTTTGCAGTGTCATGTGCAAGACTTGATGTCTGTGCTGAAAGCCAATGTTCTGAATCAAAAACTCATCATACTGACTAGAAAGTTGTGGGCCCGCTATTCTCCAGTTTCGATCTCATCCGGGCCCAGTGCAAAATGAGTTGGAAACTACAGAATTCTCCATATGACGGCAAATGCAATCTCAGAACCCTGACATCTGTGTCTACCTAAATTCGTGCTGTATTTGCTAGCCACTTTTGAAACATGAATTTTGGTATATTTCTGAAACTTGTGATAAACCATGTACTTGTCCTTTTTAAATGGGCAAAGAAAGATCTATACTTTGTTCCCAACACATTAGACGGAACTTTTCTGACTTCTAGCAAGATGAGGAGTGCATACATGTAAGTCGCAATTTTTTCGAAGTCGTTTTTATGCATTGTCCTAGGGAGACCAATATGCAGCACATGCTTTAGTTAGTAATTCAAAGGGTCCTTTGTCATATTTTTGGCAAATCGGCAATAGGAGCTCCCTCATTATCTTATATATGTGATGGCGATCGATGTATCTTTGTGGTAAATGAGTAAAATCGGTCATGATGGTTGAAAAAAAGAATGAGAAACGAGCAAGGAAAACACTCTGAACACGTAAACAACAGAGGGAAAACCATTTACTTCCATTTGAGATTTGACAACTTACATAGGGACACGTTATTCTACATAGACTTTTTACTTGGTCAGATAGCACTCCTCCTGTCTCTGTAAAAAAGCCTCCTCGATGTCTCACTCTCATATGTTCCCTCTTCTCCTTTGCTCTCGTAGTATTTTGCATATGAGGTTACTTCGTCCAGAGAAAACGTTGAAGGTGGTGGACAAGGTTGAAGGTGTTGAATACTGCGGGGTATGTAAATTTGAGAACATTTAACCGTCCTCTTTAGTTTGCAGTCTCTGATCATGTAAATGGCGGTGCAACAGAGGTTTTGAGAGGTGACTCTAGTGTAGAGTGTTGGAATTTATGGGTTTTTGCCCATGATCCAACTAAATTCTGAAATTCTCATGACCCATTTGATTGATTGGTTTGAGATTAAAGTTTAGTCTTCATATTGCTAGTATAGAGTGAGTTGCACCATGGTGAGCTCTTCTATCACTTGTATGAGCATGAGAATAGGAGAGTCTGTTGTGATATGAGCTGCGCCCATATGCTACCTGACCCGCAGTAGTAGCGTGGGCGAACTCTAGCTAGATACACGCAGTACATATCGTTCCAGTTCCAAATCCTTACACCTTCGTTTTCCAAGTCTTCTTCATCTCGTCTTCCGGTGTGCTCTGGTGTACTTCTTCCCCAGCCTCGACAACCTCTTCATCAACGACTTGGCCGACAACCAGAACGCCAACTGTTCCGCTGCCGTTACACCATATGTATATACTCTTGATCTTCCTGTTTGAGATGCTGCTAAAGTTTCTGCTTCTAGCATCCGCTTTAGATTCGATCTATTTGTCTACTGTATGACTATATTAACACTTGTTATTTAGTCATGAATTTTGTTACCTGTTTTGTGGATTAAATCAATTGTTAAATTGCTCATATCTTCAACAAAGAGCACACTATATTTGTGATCTCTTCAAAATAGTGTGGTCCTACCTTGTTCCTCATCTTGGCACATGACTTCTTTCCTACTCCTACATGTTAGTCATTGTCATTCATATCTTTCTTCACCGATAAGTATATATTGTCATAAATGACCCTTTAGGAAAAAATTAGCCACTAATGATCCCTCATAAAATTTTCAACCAAAGCTGACCCATCCCAAAATGTCATTCAAAATGGCGTGTTTGAATAAATAGATACGTCATTTGCGTTGAACTATTGGAGTTGCGAGATGAAAAACGGCTAAGTCCTTTTAAATAGGCCACTCTAGATGGGTATTTACATAAGACTTAGCTTTTCTAGGCACCATGAAATTCTTGTCAACGAAAAGTTACGGCGCCATCTATGAAGGACTTGGTTGTTTTGGCTCCACCCAATTCTAAATAAGCCAACATTGGTCCACACAGTTTAAATAAGCCAACATTGCTCCACACAGTTCAAATAAGCCAAAACAAATGATGTACCCGCAAAGAAAATAGAGTATTTAGGAGGTGCCATATGTTAAAAGCGATATGAGACCCATTAGTGATTGAAAGTTTTGAAAAAAGGGAATGCTTAGGACTCACTCGATTGAGAATTAACTTAATTTTCACTCAGATGACGTCATCTAGTTGCATATACAACTCATGTATAATCCATGTGCAACTAAAAAAATTTAGTTGCAACTCATGTCTAAGTGGGAAAATCACAGTTACAACTCATGTGCAACTCACATCCTGCACGAATCACGATATAAATCTGATGGTATTAGAGTTGAGTGAGACCTAACATAATTCTCACTCAAGTGAGAAATAGCAAAATCGTTGCAAAAAAGGATATTTGTGACACGTTATAGTGGCAAGTCTCACTTAAAATTGTATTTCCTTCTCCACCTACTTCCGAGTGACCGGGTTTTGTGGCACCGGGGGTCCAAAAAGCGTATATTTGACTTGAAAATTCTTTTCTTATCTTACAAATATTGGTTTTTCTTTCAAAAATTCTTGCAAATCTTAATGACCTGATTTTGTCCCCCAAAAAAGAGGAACACTTGATTTCATAAAAAAAGAAAATTAAAAGAACGAGAAGAATACCTGATTTTTGAATGAACAAAAGAAGAAGAAAAGAAGCAGACTGATTGCTAAGCAAGCATGGTCGTGACTCGTGACAGGGCAGCAACTCCCTTTTCCACAGCGACGCAGTGTGCGACTGGGGGAAGGAAAGGGTCTTCCACGCCACGCGTCTCCACGGCGGTCGGCGAGAGACTCTCCGTCGCGACGGAAACTAATCCCACTTGCCTCGCCGGTCGCCGCCGTAACAAACAAATCTTTCCTCTTTCCTTCCTCCTGCTCCCCGTCTGCCCGCCGCAAACCCCGACGAGCAAGCATTCCTTTCCTGCCGCGCAGAACCCCCACCAGCGCGTCTAGATCGAAGCTGACCGAGTCCGGGCTCCGGGATCCTACGCCTGCTGCTCCGATGGCGGCGGCCGGGGTCGTTTCGTAGCCAGTCCACGATCTGTTTCTTGGTCCTGGACTGCTTCTAGCCAGCCGGGGTTGGTCGTCTCTTGGGTCCGTTCAACCCATTCATTGGTTGCTGCTGACTTGGTCTGTCTGGATCTCTGCTTTCATTGTTGCGTCCTCATCTCGGCTGCCCATTGGAGATAAGGTGTTTGGTGGCAGAGGGCGCTGAGCTAGGCAGCCTAGCTTCATTGATAAGCCAGACAGGTAGATCTGTTCCAAAAGAATGCCCTTTGACATCTGCGGTATCAAAGACTAGATTGATAGGTCGATCTTGTGAGACGCCGATTGATGTTCTGCTGTTGCTTGCTTGCTTGATTATGCTCCGCCGCCGGGTCCTGCTGATGCCTAGAGCTGAAGCTTTACCATGTTGAGGAATCCTTGTTAGCTGTTGATAGGTTTCACATTGGAGGTTTGCAAGGCTGAACCAGGCTCTTCTTTCTTGTGAGGATCAAGTAATAGTTCAATCATGTGGCGACCGTTCAAGCAGCTCTTGCCCAAAGAGCATTCTGGGCCTTCTGGTGGCCTTGAGGGCCGAACTATCGATGTCGGCAATGTCAAGGTGCAGGTCCGGGAAGCCATCGCCGAGGGTGGGTTCTCGTGCGTGTACCTTGCTAGTGACCTGGCAAACCCAGCCAAGCAGTACGCGCTCAAGCATATCATTGTCCAGGACAGGGAGTCGCTGGACCTGGTCCAGAAGGAGATCACCGTGATGAGGTCGCTCAAGGGGCACCCGAACGTTGTCACGCTTGTCGCGCACGCGATACTGGATATGGGTCATGGGAGGGAGGCATTTCTGGTGATGGAGTTCTGTGAGAAATCATTGGTTTCCGCCTTGGACAGTAGAGGTGCAGGGTTCTTTGATGAGGAGCAGGTTGCTCTGATATTCCGCGATGTTTGCAATGCGGTCTTCGCGATGCACTGCCAGACACCACCTATTGCTCACAGGTCCGCCTTTCATATTCTAACCTGCCAGACTGCTGTGATCAGTTTTTCCAGGACACAGCTCTCTGCCTTTTATACATTTTTGGTCCTGTGTAATGAACATTTTCCATTAACTTCATTGCTTTGTTGGATAGCATGAGTCTAGTTCCCTGACTGCTAGCTGCTCTATTAATCTTGAGCATATCATTTCATCTATATCGTAACATTGCACCGCTATCTGCTGTAAAGCCTTAAAACTAGGTATGACACAAGTACGTGTCCCTCACATCCATCGTGCTCATGCGGCAACTTCGTTTTGCATAATTATATTGCTGTTTCACATAGCTTTTCCACTCAATCTAGCATTTACCAACTCCAGTTGGTTGCACATCACAATTGACATTTCACTGTTGCATGTCCTTATTTTATCATTATCAGTCTGAATCCTCAAGAATCTGCTTGATTGATTTTCATTTGAGAGGCATCACATCAGATATATTCTCTGTGCAGGGACCTAAAAGCTGAAAATGTGCTTCTTGGTGCTGATGGGGCTTGGAAATTATGTGATTTTGGTAGTGTATCAACCAATCATAAGTGCTTTGATAAACCAGAGGAGAGGGGCATTGAAGAAGATATCATCAGAAAACATACCACTCCTGCTTATAGAGCTCCTGAGGTTTAAATGAAATCGCTATTATGAGCTCTTTCTCAAGTCTTTCACATATTTACTTACTGTAAGCTTGTTTACTGACTACAGATGTGGGACTTGTACAGGAGGGAAGTTATTAGTGAAAAAGTAGATATATGGGTAAAGCATCTTTTCAGCCATTATACTAATTTATTCAGTTTTCTGTATTACCTATCTTGTTCTCGAGCTAGCGTTACTTTGCTGTATCTGATAATCCTCAATGACTGCATAAGCTAAGGTGGTTGATTTTTTCAGGCTCTTGGATGTCTAATGTATAGAATCTGCTACTTAAAATCAGCTTTTGATGGAGAATCAAAGCTCCAGGTACTCAATGGGAACTATCGGATCCCCGAATTACCGAAGTACAGTTCTTCCATTACGAGTCTAATTGAAGAAATGCTCCAGTCTTCTCCAGATGCCAGACCGGACATTACACAGGCAAGGGCTTTGCTTGATTGGCCATTCACTTCCATGAATTTAGGTTGGTCTTTATTAGTGCACATGACTGAAATGTAAATGCCTTCTGTCTCTCTAATATTGATGCACTGTTATAGGTATGGTTTCGTGTTAATGAACTACTGCCTTTGGAGCTGCAAAAGGATTTACCTGATGGATCCCCATCTGGATCAGCATTTGAGTTACATACTACTGAAGATGAAGGTTTGACTTCTTTGATTTTTTCTTTGAAGAATGGAGCCACTGCTGTAAGCATGGTTGCTTGTTTTCATGTTACTTGTTAGGTTTATGCATAGAACGAAAAATAGTAAGGAATGCCACACTGAAAGGTTATCTACTTAGATAATGCTTGGTGCCAAGGAAAAACCATGTTTGTAGCTAGCACTAGGATGCCAAGAGGAAAAGCCATGTTATAGTAGTTTCTCAGCTCTTTCTAGGTCTCAGTAACTTTGGTTTTGTATGAGAACAATTCTATCTTCTATTTTTAATTCTTAGTTCGCAATGTAAAACTATGTATTTCAGAACCAAGGCTGGCCCATAGGAGCTCCCCGTCACCGCCAAGAGACAACGTGAGAAATACACCACCCAAAGATCCTTCCAGTCTGAGGTCACAAGTTCCTTTAACAGCTACGGAGAGTAAGGGTTCTGTGGGTGCATTTTGGTCAACCCAGCATGCACAAGAACTAGCTTTTGTGGATGACAAGGGGTCAGCTGTAGATCAAGAGCCCGCACGTGAAACCACATCAAAGCAACCACAGGCAAAGAATCAGAAGACAACACAGAACAGGCAGTCTCTTTCCGCATCTGTTGATAGTTCTCCTGGGGATTTTGAAATTAGGTTTTCTCCAAATGGTTCAGAATATGGTCTTGAGAAAACCAAAATCACGAAAACAGATAACAAACCCACTGTACAGACTGCCGCTTTTAACTCCTTTGTGGCGGACTTTGATAATGTTAAAGTGACCTCACAGGACAACACTGGTAGTTTAAAATCGACAAGTCAATTAAAAGAACAACAGCTGGAAACTGAAGTGAACTTACTAAAGGAGCAATTGAAGATAGCAAACTTGGAGAAGGATGAAATTTCACTGAAGTATGATAAGTTGTCAGCCATTTGCTCCTCTCAGAGGCGGGAGATACAAGAACTTAAAAAAGCCCTTGCCACAGCTTCTGCAACACCGCCAGTTAAGGAATTAAAAGAAAATTCGAAGGTTGAATTCTCGCCACCCAGCATGAGCCTTGACACTCCGGTATGCTACATGCCTAACTAAGTTTCCCAGTGTAGTCAATAGTATCAAGGATCCAGCTTTTCATTTTTTGGCTGGGTTAACTTGTCAATTAAAATTCATAACAGAAATACAGAATTAAAACTGGCCACCTTTGCCAAGTCTGTATGGTTTTAACTTCTAACCTCATAATTTGGTCTAGTGTTTTCAATTAGCATAGCAAACCACCCATTATTTCAATTGTAGCATTTCTCATTTTATACACACACAAAGAAGCTGATATAGTTCTGTTTGCATTTTCACAGCCAAGGGAGAAGATTGCAGGAACCCCACCAGAGCTCCGCCAAGGTCTATTTACATCAAGTCCAGGGACACCAAGTCCAGATCTGAAGCCATGGTCAGCTTCTCCTGAAGAGCCGAAAGCTCAACCACCTATGAAGAGTGCCCATCCAAGGTCAGTCAGAACTCTGAGGGCATCAAACAGCAACAAAGTCGGCTCACTCGGTCAGTCGAACACAAACTCAGGTGCTGACCCCTTTGCCTTTGGTCAAGATAGCTTTAAGGCTGTACCAACTGGAACTGTACCTTCTGAGATGTCAAATGCGTCGCAGTCTCTCAACAGTCTGAAAGCTGAAGCGAAGAAAGATGCACCCTACCAACCAGCTGGTTGGACTGGATTTTAATGTGCTACCGTCAATAAGTATATCAGATATAGGATGAGACTATACTGCAATAGAATTACAGAAAGATGGTCCACCCACTGTATCATAATCATATAAGTTGTGTGGTGTTGAGAGGGAGCAAAATGAGTCCAACCTAGTAGTTCCAGAATTGACGTAGGTACGTTCGCCAATGCTTTTGTATAGTTGTTTTGGTACTGAGTTTGCATTGCAAAAGCATCCTACTGTAATTTAGATCGCATGTATGTTGGAATTTGCAAATAATTTACTGAAACCTGTACTGTCAGGTTGAGCAATAATTTGCCAATGTCAGAAATACAAAAGAAAATTTATCTTTTTCTTAGCTTCTTGGTGTTACATTTATAATATCCACAACTAATTCTGGACAGATGTGACATGCTATATCTTCAAGCAATGTAGTACCATCAATGTTTGGACAGATTTCACATACCAATCTTGATGATTTCTTGGTGTTTTGAAATGATTATTTCATCATAATATGTAATGTTGAGAACCCTCGTCTATTTTGGGGTCAAGACGTACATCTTGCAAGCATGAGAGTCCACATTTTTTGTCAGGTTTCCGTGCACTGATGATGTAACCTCATCCTGTAAGCACACCAAAACCACATACAAAAAAAGTGAGTTGAAGAACAGCTTTATATGCAAATCAGACAAACTCATGGTTTTAACCATGGGGCTCATATGATTAGACAAAGTACTTACTGTCCACAAATCATGAGCATCGAGAACAGCTGACAGACTTAGACCAATATTGCTCCAACTAGCAGTAATAGATGCTTCAGCAGGCCCTCTGTTCCACAGCACAAGAGCAACTCTCCCTCCACTTAATCGGCCAGCCCAAACCTAAAACCAAGTTAATCAAGTATAGATTACTACTAAGTGTTGAACATGACATGGTACTATATTTTTTGCCGACAACATGATGCTATTTGTTCAAAAGCTTGTGTTCTATTTTTTGTTACTTCTAGATATCCATCTTGTTGCACCTTGTGCCCCTGTACCCCAAGCTCATCTGATCATGAATCAGTAAAGCTTAGTACCATCTTTAGTTTTCGCATGACCGTTTTCGAAAAATGACTAGAGTCTCAACCTTGGTTAACTGCAACGACCTTCTGGTTGCCGAGGATTTCCTTGGTTTCCTTGCTCATCGAGCGGACGTCACAACCAATCAGCAGAGGTGCCTGGTTGAATCCATACCAACACACATAATCTTGTGAAAACCCTTGTCTAACACTGCTGTTCTCATGGTTTCTTATTTATAAATGCCTGATGCACTGAAACTGAAAGGCATCTTATCAATTTACCTTGACCAGAGCCCATATGCTGAAATGGGAGCGGTACTCTTCCGTTGTCATCCCTCCGTTTCCTACCTCAAGCATGTCTGGGTCTGAAGCAGAAACATTCAAGAGAGGTCACTGTGTAGTGTGTACTGTCATCAAACTTATTGACTTCTATAGGGAGCAAACCGCAGATCCTATATTCATCTTCCTGCACACTTGGCATGTTCAAATTTCGTCATAGGTCTGGGAAGACTAACCATTCCATGCACCAGGCCCTGCATATGATGCCCACTTGTTGCTCTGGTCAGCGTTGTTTGTCATGCTGCCCAATTTGTCATAGTATTTCAGGGCAAGAACTTGAATCTCATAATAACGTTTGCAGGGACAGTAAAAGTCTGCCAGGATGTAAACTTCTTCACCTCGACCATGTGTCCTTGATGTCTTCTGTTGTCCTCCAACTGTTTCCTATGCCACCTGCCCATGTTGCCGGGTCATCCACACCCCTGCACAGCAGTTTTTTTTTCAAACGGTGAATGAAAATTCGAAGCCTCCATTTGATCAGTGGAAACATAAGAATTAGTTACCATTCACAAAGGGAAAAGAAAATGTTCCTTCCAGAATTCAGTAGGGCCTCACTCATCTTGGTATATCTGCATTTTTTTCATGGATATATTGACTCATTTGAATATCTAAATTCGGACGAACCGTGATAAATTTGTATGTGTTGTAATTAAAAAAATTACCTTGTTATTGGCCTGATATCTTGGTTATGGCAGTTGTCATACTTCAGGTAATCAATCCCCTTGTAATACAACAGTTTGAAAATCAGTTTAGATCCTTTAGGAACTCTAGCACGAATGCTATTCTCACATGTGTAAGTTTTAGATGATCTAGTAAACATTTAAATTGGTTTACCCAAGATGCGTAAGTTCTGGCATCTTGCTCTTCGTATCCTAGCGAACCCGGCATCAACTTGCTGCAGGTTCTCACTCTGAAGAGAATCGGAAAATTGATCAAGAGATCCACCAAGAATGGGTGAACTTTTCACGTGTTCCCAATTATGCAAGAACATTTTTATTGAATACATTTCTATAACTAGCATACCCTGCATCGCCGTAGATTCCAAGTTTGAGCCCTTTCCCATGCACATAATCTGCCAAGGCTGTTATTCCTGATGGAAATGTTGATGCATTTGCAGCTAGATTGCCCTGTAGAAGAATAGTCATATTTTTCTATTACCAATGGAATGAAATCTATAAAAATTCAGCCTTCTAATGTTGCAGCTAAAAAAGGTCGGTTTTATATGATTGGGCAGCAATTGGATTTTAAATTTTGTTTTTCTCTTTCTCTTTGCACACATATGCTATGAATATTTAGTCACCTGGGAGTCTCTGTTAAAATCTGCCCAACAGTCATCTGCAGTTTCAAGGAAACACATCCTTAAAAAAAAGCCAATTGTGGGTAGTGCAGTTCTCATTTCTAAACATGAACAGTCCAAAACGAAGAAACAAAAACAGAGTAAGAAATGTGAAGATACTACCTATGTTGATATACTCATAACCCAGCTTTCCAAGACCAGTATCCACCATGGCATCGGCTACACAAAGGGAAAATGATTTCGGCAAGGTAAGGTTTATTAAACTCATATTTTGTTGTGTTGCTTTGCCTGGCTCGAAGCTGGAGTATTTTAAGACAGAGTAAGGGAGAATATCTCTTACCGATATTTTGGATTATCGTCTCATTTATCCCGCAGCCGAAGTGGTTCCAGCTATTCCACCTGCATACAACATGCTGTCAATTCAGCAGAACTTCATTGTTGGAGGTATTTCAAGGAGAGGTAGATTGACCAATTTCTCATCAAAGGCAAGACCAAGCCACTTTTTGTGATTGCTCTGAGTAGGAGAGCTAATTAACACAGCACTTCAGAGGGACTCAAACTTCAGAAAATGTATACACAAACTTGCATCATCTTGTTCCAGCAAAGATCCATGAGTGTTAGGATATAAAATAAACCCCATCACTGACCATTTGTCCTTGTTGCGAAGAGCCAAGTTTGATTGTAATAACAGCAGCCAGTGTGGCTATCATTCTTAATCTGGTGATTATGGAATCGGCACGACAGGCATGGCACAGCGGCTTCTGTTAGTTGTAACCTAAACTCTTCTTCTTAATCAATGAAATACGCAAAGCTTTTGTCTTGTTTTTTTTTAAGATTATGTAATCGGTAGGCATAGATAGTACAAAACTATCAAAATTTGAGGGAAAAATGTCAGGGAAGAAAATTCAGGTTGAACCAGACCACCAAAGACCGACGCACACCGAGCTGGCGGAAGATAGAGGTCACAGATCCATTACCCCATCTGGGGAGTCCGGCCAAGGCCGTTCTTCAGGGTCGCTCTGACTTGGGCCGCCGGCGATGTGGACGACAGCAGGAGGAAGAACAAGGGGAAGAAGGGCGCCATTCTTGCCATTGCCATGATGAAGAATCGATGTGCGAGTGTGTGTGTGTGTGACCGAGTCTTAAAAGTGTTCCACCGCTTACATCTATGCATCTCCAGGTTTCTTGGGCCAGATCGTTGGAACAAGACCACATAGTTGTTCACGAGCTTAGGATCTCACGGTGCCGGGACCGCGGGAGTACGTGCATAACAGATTAACAATGGCAGAACCCCACTAACACCTATCTCTACATGTAATCCACATCTTCTAAGTAAGCCACATCATCAATTATCTCCCACATTTATTAATAATATTTATCCATACATGCAAACTATTCACATTATAAATTCTTTTAGCCATACAACTTTCATGTCATCAATTTTAGCGGTTAAATATACGAACATTTCATACTCATTAAATTTAGAGTTTTGACTATTATGGGTAATCAAATCCTTCATATTACCGAGAATGTTTTTCCATTTCATGCATCATATATCCTTTCTTGTTTGTTTAAGATTTCCGCAGCAACTCGCGGTGTATTTTCCAACTAAGTGTAATTAATATTTGTTCTATTTTCTATCTCCGCATCCCTTCATTAATTATTTTCTATTTCTACATGCAAACATCCGCATCATCTTTTTTTAGCCCATCAAATTGTCCACATAATTTTTTTGATGATCGAATGATAGGATCACTATTTTTGCTATTTTGCTATGTAGTTACACAAGTAAATCGTGTATTAAGTAGAACACTAGAATTAGTTTTTCCCATGAACTTTTTGTCAATTATTTTCAATGATAAATATCATATAGCTGTTAGTCGATATTATGGGCTCTTCTATATGTATCCACTCAAAAAGTTTCAAGAAATTTTATGCGGCAATGTGATTGTCATCTTCATGCAAGCCATCCACAACATTCACGTTCATATAACAGTATCTATATCAATTGGATACACTCTAAATCATAAATATCCTTAAATTATAAACCACATATACATTCGATGTCTAATTTTTTAGCCTCTTGACTCTCATGATTATCTAAATCTTTCATATTTATTTAGTCAACCAGGTTTCATGTGTTTTATTAAATTTCTTAAGAAATACCCGCTGTGACGCGTGTGGGTGTCGTTCTAGTAATATAAACAAAGTGTTCAAACTTAGAATACGGTTCTTTACGAGATATATAACTGATTGTAATTCTGGATAAATTTGAGTAGTTGTAGCAAAATATTCACTAAGCAACTATTATAGTCACATTAAGTCTTGACCAACATAGATTGAGACACAAAATTTAGAGGAATAGATGGAGGAAACCTGTATTTTCATGGTCAATTTCTCGCTGCTTGTTTGGCTCGTTGCTATGCCTTAAATTCAAAGAAGGCGAGGTGATGATCCCTTGTTCAGGGGCTAAAGATTGAGATGAGAAGATGAGGAAAGAGATTCAAACACACTTTTGGCTCTCGAGCTCTAGTGCTTCTGCTTTATAGAAAAATTCGAAAAGTGTATTTCCAAGTTTCAAAATATCTCCAAAATAATTCGTGGACTCTAATTTGGAACGGTGGGAGTACATGTTATCTACATATTTGCATAGTTTCACTCGATAATATATTGTATCATAGCTACACAACAAAATCACAAAATCATGGATCCAAAAAGGGTGAAAAAGAAATCATTTTACTTGGTAGATTTTCTTATTTTGTACAAACCACGTATAAAAATATTTTTTTTGAAAATTTGAAGTACATAGTAGACATGTATATGTACTTGTATGATTTTTTCAGAATTTTCTAGAATAAAAGGAATAAATTCTCAATTTTTTATAAACCAAGAGCACTAGAGCTCGGGAGCAAGGAGTGTTTTTCGATAAAAACCATAGAACGCCCCGCTCCAGCCTCTTCAACGGCAGTGCTGCCACTTTCTTCATCCATTGTCGGGTTTGTAGGTATTGCGTGGTGGCTTCGAGTTGTTTGACGTATGCTCTTAGTAGATTTTTGTTGAAAAAGTCACTAAAAAAAGTCATATGCGTCATTTTGATGCAGAGGCCAGAGGGAGTAGTAAACAAAAAAGTATCATCCGCTAGTCCCTCCATCTAGGAATAAGTATACCTTTTGTCTAGTCATAGTGGGGAATAAGTTAGACATGTAAGATCCATATGCATATGTTTCTAGGGACGCAGACTTGTAGAACTTTGAACTTGATATATGATTTTTTTTAGAAATTAAAAAAATGGTCAAGAAATTCCAAAATGTTTTGAGCTCGAATATGACCAAGTATTCTAATCTTAGTTTTTTTATCATTAATGGATAATGCTATTTTAACCAAATATTTGACTTAGGGTGTAATGGAAGTTACTTTTAGAGAATCTTTTTTTATGGTTGCAATACTTGATAACGTTTGCCTAAAGGATAGTTTCATTTTCTTTTACTTTTTTGAATTTCCAATTTTTTTTGCATATCAAGTGTAGTGGTACCATGTACTCCAATGTATTTTTGATGTTACTAGTCTATATTATTAGTTCGATACTAGACATTGTCATAGATGTGATAATATATAGACTTCTATCCATTACTTTGTAGTCATAATTCATTGGGAATGTTATGTGATGGTACCAACACATTATGTTAGCACAATCGCCTCTATTCTTTTCAAATGATTGCTACTCATTTTTTTTTAGACTAGGTGGTATGCATGTTTGGCGAGTCAAACTTTATAAAGTTGATCAACGAAAATAGAAACCATTTCAGTGGTGGAGCTGCTGAACCCAATGAAATATGTAAATCCTTCTTTCATCTAAGCTTTTTCACTGAATTTTAATGAAAAACTAGATTGCTAACAAGGCAATGAACCCAATGGAAATTTTTGTAGCTTCACCACTGAACCATTTATGACAAATCAATATCTTCATATCCATTTTGAACCATTGCTTTTGGATTTATTCCATTGCACCGATAGTACCGAAATTTTAGTTTGGATTTTTTTGGTTGACATGATTTTTTTTATAGTTCGGCTAGGTGTACTCAAACAGTCAAACTCTACGAAGACACTCCCTCCGACACATGTGGGTAAATAGAAATCAATTAATTTGGAACGGAGAGAGTGGCTGTTCAGTTCAATTAGTACGGTACACTTTGATCACTGTCCAGTGTACACACTCACTTTGCGGCCGCACGTGTCAGTTGACCAAGAGTCACTCTGATCCGTATCTCATGATCTCCATCGGGAACGGAAAATCACGCACAGCCGTCCGATCATCCACGCGTAGAAAATCCAGACCACGTCCGTCCAATTTCCCCTTTAATTTTGTTATTATTACTATCTCGTCCTTTCCCTCTTCGAATCCTCCTGTTTTTTTTTCCTCTCTCGGAAACGAAGAATCCCCCGACCTCGGTACTGCTCCTCCCTTCCCCCACTCGGTCGGGCCACCTCGCCTCCCCCCAAATCTCGCCGGATTCCGCCGCCCCGCCGCGCGATTCGGCCGCCCCCGCGCCGCACGGAGGTGAGCCGGCCCCGGATCCGCGGCCGCCCGCCGCCTGGAGCTCCCCGTTCGGCGTGCCAGGCCCTGACTCTTCCTTCTTCTTCTCCGCGTCGTTGCAGGTTCGGGGCCTAGCTCGGCGTAGCTCGCGCCGCGACTCCCGCGAGGCCGCCGGACATGGACAACTACGGGCCCTCGGACAGCAGCGGTGAGTGGGCGCTTGCTCTGCTCTGCTTCTTCGTTTTCTAGGGTTCGAATTCCTAGGGTTCTCGCTCGCTTGCTTGAGCTGCTTGCTCGGGAGAGGCATAGGGTGTTTACTAGTCTGGGGCGAAGGGCGCGTTTTGGGGGGGGGGGGGGGGGGGGGGGGGTGTGTTTGGCGAGGTTTTTGGGCGCGAGGTCGGGGCCGCGAGCTAGGGTTTCGGATTGCGTGATGCTAGGTTAGGGTTAGTGCTATCGTGGGCTTGCTTGGGGAAATATAGGAGCTTTGCGCGGGGGGCAGGGTGTTATGGCGAATTTTCTGGCTCAAGTCGTTGCTCTGGAATGTTCTTATTTGTGCGGGTAACTGGGTATATGGTGGTGAACTTGGTATGGTTTGGGTGTCTCTATGGGTGCCCGTCATTCGTCGTGGGCCTGTTGGATGGGAAGTTGTGCTCCCTTGGCCTGCCTGAGCAAACATTGTATCATGTAGGTGGTTTACATATCGATTGGTTCGGTGTCAATTGGTTACCTTTGGGCTGGGCATAGCTGAACAAGAGAATTGTAAATCTGTGATGTCTTCGTGAATTTCCCCTAGTTACCAAACCTTCTTTAGGTTTGCCCTAAAGTCTACTACCTCTGCTTTTAATTATAAGATGTTTTATCATTTGACCATATTCACAGGTATATGAATGTATCTAGACACGTTTTAGTGTGCATGTTTACTCATTTTAGTATGCATCTAGACAATATGTGGAACACCTAAAACATCTTATATTAAAAAACGGAGGGAGTATAAGTTTGTTTTGTAAGGGTGATTTCACTTGAGCCTCAAACCAGGGCTCAAAAATACCCTTCTATTTCACCTGGTCTGTCATTCTTCCCGGTCGCTGCACTGCGTGCAGAAAGCCCTAACCTCTCCTTTATATCACATTGACATTTCTTAGAAAGATTTTGTGATTGACACATCTAATTATACTTTGCACATCAAATTTATTAATTATCATAACTACACCGATATGTCCATGGAGATTATAACCAACAAAATGAAGGATAATGAACACATAAGAGGCTGTATCTCTCCTTGAAGAACGTGAGGGGGAGGTCGGCGGATGGGGTAGAGGCCTCTAGTCTATAATATCATGTTATTTGAATGCAGATGCCCCACATGCTAATTCTGGGGAACTTGTGTGCTACGATAGCATAATTTCAAAAACTTCTATCGCATTACAGAAACCGCTCAAAGTGCAGATCACAGGTTTACCACGAGACACACAGTTATATTAGCATCCTCTATAATTTGTGTGATTGTGGCCACAATTGTGTTGTCTCCTAGTGGTTAATGTAGGAAGTAGAGGGCTGTTATAGCATCACAGTGACAGTGCCTCCGAAGTATCTGCACGTACAGGTACTAATACCGCGTATCGATCACAGCCAATATCTATGTGAGAAGTGTATGGATGGCTTAGCCACTTAGGTTAAGGCTGAAGATTCCCTTAAGTTACAGAAACGCCATGGCATCTTTTTAGGTATGTGCAAAAGAGCACAGAGAGAGTACCCGTAGTGGGATCACATATTAAGCCCCTGTGCATTCGTTGGACTTCATATCGACCACCCAGAATAACAAGCAAAAAGATAAACAACCTTACAAACGCACATGTCAGTCTGTATTATTGATATTATTCGAAGAACATATTATCCGAAAAAACATGGACATGAAGAAATGTGATCATCATCCATGTCTATAGCTGCCTCTCTCTCTGGCATGTTAGTAACAGTTTACTGGACTTGGTGAACGGCATGCTTTTCGCTTCTCCATCATCGACAAGTTTTACTTTTCATATCCACAAAAACAATATGAACTGGTTTCTGATACTATGTCAGCATGTTTGATTTTTTCTGTTGTGAAGCTGGTATAGGGACAGCTCTACAACTTGCACTAATTGCTGACTTTTCAACTTGTGTTGTGGGTTACAGGAACTGATGATGATCTTCCACCATCATATCCCAATAATAGGGGTATAAGAGGAAGTGGGCGTGTCAGTGGTAATGGAAGAGCTACTGTTCCTGTCAGCGGTAATGGAAGGGCTGTAGCTCCTGCTAGTTCTTACCCAAGAGCACATACCGATATGGAAACACAAATTCAACAGCTTGAGCAAGAAGCGTATTGTGCAGTTCTTCGTGCTTTTAAAGCTCAGTCTGATGCCCTCACATGGGTTGGTAAAGCTGAACTTGTGCCTCTTCATTCAGCTGTTTGTGCTATAATTTATACATATTGTTTCTCAAAGCTGACCTTAGATCAACTTTATCCCTTTGCAGGAGAAGGAAGGTCTAATAACAGAACTAAGAAAGGAGCTAAGGGTATCCGACAAGGAACACAGGGAAGTGCTAAACAGGGTCAACGGAGATGATATTATTCGTAGCATAAGGTAGAATATAGACAACTATTTTTGCCATTCACTAGTGTTCATATTTTTTCTGTTTCGAGCACCCTAAACTCCCGCCCTTTGTTTGAATTAAGGGAATGGAGATCAACAGGAGGCCTCCATGCAAGCTTACCCAATAATCCTCAACCTATACATCATGATCCTGCGCCTAGCCCTACCACCTCTGGTCGTAAGAGGCAAAAAACATCCCAATCAGTTCAAGCTCTACCTGCACCAGCTCCTATTATGCATTCACAACAGATGGCTACACCGATACAGCCATCATCTTCAACAGTTAAAAAGGGATTCCCACCAGGCCCTAATAAAGGCAAAAAGACAAAACCAGTAAGCAGATATTTGATAACTTCTCTTAAGAAGCAAATGTTTCCTTTTATTTCTTGATTGAGTTTTATGTACTTTCAGGGCCAAAAGATACCAGGGGGTTCTGCAGTCAAGTCCATGCCATCTTCAGCAGGTCCCAGCGGAAGGGGGCCACAGATGAACAGAAACTTTCCCGGTCGCCCTCCTGCTCCTGAACCTTCTCAAGGACAGCATGCTGATCCATTAATTAACCAAAGAGTCATGACTCGATGGCCCGAGGATAACAGTTTCTATGAAGCCACTATAACTGATTACAATGCAGAAAAGGTGTGCTTTTAGCTCATTAGGATTACAGTTTTGTTAATCCAAGTCCCAGCTTTTCTGAGGGGTTCCATTGCAGGGTCTTTATGCACTAGTTTATGACATAAATACAGCTAATGAGACCTGGGAGTGGGTTGATTTTAAAGAGGTACATGACTTTTTTCTATGTGGGCATTCTGATATTTTTTCACATTGGCATACTCGGTGTTTTCTTGTCTTTAATACTGGACCTAGGAAAATTGTTCTAGTTAAAATATGTTAGGTACAAGCATGATGGCGAATAAGATTATGTGGTTATTGGGGATTAGCTTTCAGAGCAGTTACCGTGGACCATGAGAGGGAATGTCTTGATCTTTTGACTCTTTAGTATGAACCAATCCAAATTTAGTTGATGGTATGTTGCCAAATTGGCCATGTGATGTACAGTACACCCACACCATTCTTGTGTAAAATGGTCCTGTATTAGCGACCAAGGTAACAAAACTGATATATTGGGATATGTAACTGGGTTGTGTTACTGTAGTAAAGAGGGCCAACATTATACGTAGGATTTTTGGTAAATTGGTATGGTTGTTCTGATTGCCACCAGTGTGCTGCCAGGAGTACCAACCAGTTAGCGTTTCACTCCATTTTCTTGCCAAATCTTGGGCAAACATTTTGATAACAGTTTGTGACATCTATGATTGTCCTTGGGAATTGTGTCAAATTTGTAGACACCATAATCTGGTACTCTGATTCAGTCATCAGGACACAGATGACTATATTCAGATTCTACGCAAATGTATTTCGTTTTGCTTTGAGTGTGTAAGCGACCTCATAGCATTTCACCATTATTTTAGTGTTTTGCACATGCCTTACAATGTTTTGCACAGAAACGCTTGATTACTAATGTCCTCCAAAGTTATCTGTTTGATGGACCTTGCTGACAGTTCCTTCGGCCTTGAGTACAGATGAAACCTGATGACATAATATGGAAAGATGGCGACCCTGGGTTATATCCAGGGGGTCGTGGTGCTCAAGGTAGCGGGGCTAAGAAGTCATCTAGCCGTGGTATGTCCATGCCAGGTACAGGTAGGGGGAGAGGATCCCAAAAGAATATGTCGAGAAAGGACTTTCCACGTTCGCAAAATGGTGTTGGAAAGAGAAGTTCTGATGACATAGATATACTTCACACTGAGAGCCTCATAAAAGAGGTTAGTTTGAAGAAAGTTTGCTAGCCTCTCTGATGATAAATATCTGCTAACCTTGTACATCTCACATAGGTTGAGAGGGTTTTTAGTGTTAGTCATCCTGATCCCGTGGAGGTAGATAAGGCGAAGAAAGCGCTGAAGGTAAGCTTGACTATACACATTCCTTATTTGATCAGGAAGCCTCTGGTTTCGACTCATAAGCACTGCTTGCAGGAGCAAGAGCAATCATTGATTGATGCGATAGCAAGACTTGCCGAGGCATCAGATGGCGAAAGCGGTAAATACTGAATCTTTGTTTCTTGACAAAATGGAGGATCTTTCTGATGTTTCGGAAAACTCTTAAGACTATTTCCAATTTAGGATGACTACCGAGAACACAGGAGCAGTTTCGGCTGCCATGGATGTATTCCCATTTTTTTCGTTGTATTCACTACATTAGAGAGGTAGGATCCTTGCAACACAATGGACAGTTCACCAGAACATGTCCATTTGTAGATAGTTCTCCTCTTAAGTGGGAGATACGAGGTTTATCTTGGCCTAGAGAATAGAAATTCTGCATTCCACACAGCAAAGATCAACTTTACGAGCCATGTGATGAGCATTTTAAGTGTCTTGTACTTTCAATGCCTGTCATGTTTGGCACTCATTTGAATCTGGTGGGAGCAGATGAGCGCAACCGTGGCCGAAGGATGGGACCGTATACCGGGAGCCAGCATCAAGCGAACTATGCAGATGCTATGGCCGTCGACGGTGACCACATGCTTGGAAGTGCTGCCTCATAAACAATTGGTGGAACATGTATACACAAGTCCATTAGAAGTCTGTCCTGTTGTAAAATCTTTAATGCTGATGTTTATTTAAAACTTAGCGATAGGTTCAGACCATCTGGTTATGAGAGAGAATCCTTTTTTTTTGTCTTTTTTGGTAGAACCCTCCGCTTAACGTGTTGTAAAGCTGCTCCCTGGAGCTATTGTCGCTCTTGTTATTGCACAAGTGATCTGATATTAGTGCGTTAGTAATTGATTGACTTGGACATTTGATTTGTTCTGTTCAAGTTATTGCTAACCTTTTTTTTTCTGACATCGTGTCTTTACATACCCATTCATCTGGTGACCATGAAAAATCAACAGCAAACCATACAGAGTCCTGTGCGGTTACTCTTGAGTGCACGATGTTTGCACGGTAGTAGCCTTGTGATTGATTGATTTTGATCAAACGAATGTTTACATTTAGGAACAAAGGGAGTACCTCTGAAGCCAAATGTGACAACAAGAGAATGTGACGAGGAAAACCGAGCAGCTGAAGCCAAAACACACAAAACCAATTGTCTCGTGATCAAGTTGCTAATGTGAAGTGGGTATGATGCTCCTCACTGAAAACAATCAAATGTATGAAGTAGTACAAAGCAGCAGGACAAAACAACAGGTGGCAAAGAACATAATGGCTCGAAGCAGGATTACAGCGTGAGGCGAAGGCCACACTGGCTTTATTAAAAAAATCAATGTACAGTTGAGGCGAAAACTTCAAATAGAGCTATTTCCTTTGAGACTCCTTTGCAGCAAATATCCCCTAGCCCGTGTGTCATTGGGTCCAGCTGCCACCTACCCCCATTAATTGTGGGCGGTGGAGCTCTTTAAAAGGGGGCCGGTGGCAAGCACAAATCCTAACCCCTTCGTCTCCAACCACGGCGGACACCATATCCACTTGTATATCAAGGCCACCGCGACATGGATCTAAGGCCACTGGCGATGCCACCGTAAGATCTGCTCGACCAGGTCGACGAGTGTATTGAGGCCTTCCCTCCCCTCACCACCGCACGAGGCCAGAGGAAAGCACTCCATACCTTCTGCAACATCAAGACTGCAACCCCGCCCGCAAGATGCAGGTTTAGCTGTAGGTCTAGGTTGTTTGCCCTGGTAGCGATCTGGCGTCATGTCATCGAGGCCTTATTGATGTTGCTGCTTCACTCTTATGAAATGATGCAAGAAAAGTATTAATAATAAATGAGATGAAAAGTCAGTCAACACACTCGTTTGGACTCGAAGAGAGTTTTGTAGCAAGGGTGTTTTTCCCACAAGGATGACTCGAATGTTTAAATATCGAACTCTTGGCAAATTACGCGGAAAAGATGTATTATTGCCCCTTCTTCAAGAAATCTACAAAATAAGATACATTTTGTCTTGTGCCCCCAACTCCACCATGTGGTTGTCAAACACAAGGTTTCGTATTAATAAAACTTAAATAAAAAGATGATAAAATAAAAACAATAATAAAACTAAACTAAAACTATGCAAGGATAATAAAAGCGGTATGTAAAGACATTTTTGGGTTTGGTTTGTAAATGCAAGAAGTAAACGCATTTTTGTATTTTCGGATTAATTAATAACTGAAAATAAAAGGTGCAATAAAAGTAATGGAAAGTGTTTTCTTATAGTAAAAGATGGATCAGGGTTCATGGTTTCACTGAGCACTTTCTCTTAAAAGTGTGGTGGATATAGGACTACTCAAAAGTCAAAACTTACATAATATTGGTGCAACGTATGTGTGTAAGATAGCATTTATATGGGCATCACATACTAACACAGAGATGTTCCTTTACTAACAAGCTCTTTTATACTCATTTAGAAAGGGACACTTCAAGCAATTTAGAATTGAGAATCAACAGAGTATAGCCTTAAGTACTATGACATGAAGTTTGAATAAGAACATACTAGCTCTAGGCTCGTATATTGCATAGTCCTCAAGATTCCAATAATATACGTATTCTCTTTATCCCTGTGAGGTAACTAAAGAAAGGTAAAAAACTAAATGGGTCACCGGTTTTTAACTAACACTACCCGTTTTCCACCCCCAAGTTACTCCATCTAATGCACACATTCCCCCTCACGCGCTCTCTCATACATGCTTGATCAAAACAGTAATGAAAAACGGGGTATATAATATGCATGTAACCATGCATCTCAAACACAAAATAATTACAATCTCAAATATCAACTCATAAGTAAAAGATCCACCATAAGGGTATTACATAGATGCCATAATCATGTTAGACAGCTCATATGGTGCTAAGACAATGCAAGAACAAGAGAGATACAATAAGCTACTGCCACAAACCCATAGTACAGAGGTGGACTACTCCCCCTTCATCATGCTGACGATGGTGTAGACGTTGGAGAAGGAAGAGATCCAACCGGCAACTCCCCGTCGTAGTTTTCCACCTCCAATATGGTAGTTCTATCTCCGTTTCTGTGTTTCTGCGACACTCGTCCCGAGGATCACGAAAAGCCTTTTTATATAGGTGGTTCTAGGTCAGGGGTGATTTTTAGCGCAAAAGATCGACCGCAGAGGATGCTCCACCCGCAACCAAGCTAACCAGGCGCGGTCTGCACCTTGGACCACGCCTGACATGCTCGTTTGCCCCTTGGGGCAAGGGCCCACATGTCTTCTTTCCCAAAATAAAAAATTCTCAAAAAATCCCAAGTCGATTTGACGTCGTTGAGTCTCTGAAACTTAAAAATACAAAAAACATAGTTTTCCTAATCTGCAGGGTTAAAACCAAAATAAGGGGGACAATGTGACTTATCTCCAAAATCATCATAATTCACAAACATAACCCTAGATAAGTTGTAAGTATGATAGAATATCAAATAATAAAGTATAAAGTTTATGTATTTGTTGCATCGGATCCGTTCCCTGCTAGGCCACTGTGGAGGTACATGGATGAGGCCGCTAGATTCGGTGAGGGCCTGGCCAATAAGCGCGATGGTTGCCATAGAGGCAAAAAAGAGCAGCTTCACCAAGATCTAGAGCGATGCAGCGAAGCTGGTGTTGCTTCAAACGAAGTTCCTCGATGGTGATTTCATCTGATCTATGTTATCTGTGGCTTCGGGAGTTCTCCGCACTAGGGTGCTTCTGCCGCCCTAGTCTTCTCTCCCTCATGGCCAGTGTGCCTATGTTGAGAGTCTTCTTCGTGACGTAATTCGTCGGTCCTACTCAGAGTGGTTGCGTCCCGGAGATGGCGCTGATGGCTGCGGCGTTGACCGCGGTCGGGCTTGATTGCTTTTTTGCAGACCATTTTGAGCTCCTCTTTGTATATTGCAAGGACTTGAGTGTTATTTCGCGTTACGGAAAATCTACATTTAGAACGGTCGGAGGTTGACCTTACGCGGCGGGTCCGCGCATGCCGTCCGATCTTCCGAGTGAACGCCGCCGCCTCTCTCGCGCCCTCTGCGGTGCCGGTAACGCTCGATGTTCCGCCTCCTCGCGGTGACCCGGGTTGCTCGCGCCGTCGCCTTCCGTGTCAAGGTCGCCGACCACTCGATCTCCCATGCCCCTCCTCCTTCCGCCCTAGCGCCAGCGACAGATGCTGCTCTAGCTCGTCCCCGGCTCCGGCCATGGTACGCGCCCTCGCCTCCGACCATGAGCTCCCGAACCAAGCTCAGCCTACCCTTGCGCATACTCCTCTGGCCACGACCGTGCCAACCACACGGTCGTCCTTGGTCGCAGTCGCACGTCCTCTCCGATGATACCCCCAGCTCCAATCGACTCTTCATGGCCGAGGTGCCCCCTCCTGTGTCCTTGGGCCAGGGCGCGTCAAAGCTTGGCGAGGGACTCCTCGGATCTGAGCGCCATGGTGCTTGGACGAGCGAGTTCTGAGAGGACGTAATTGCTGATGCATGTATGGTTATCAGTATGCAGTACATCTCTTCTCGTTCTCACCAGCACAAGCAGAACACCCTAGGCTGGTGAACTGGCACATCGCTTCTCCTCCGCAAGGTCGCAAAAGCTTCAATCCATACCTTTTCTTTTGTTCTTGGTGTGCACGCCAAGTGCTTGATAAAAAATGTGAGCGCGGTTTTCCCACACCGTCGTGGGCGTACCCGTCCTATCCTGTCCGTCCGTCCGCGCAGATCCGGAAGATGCGGGCTGGAGGCCGCGGAAATGAAGTCTCGGCTAATCGCGCAGAACGGCCTAAGTGGATCGCTAAACTGTACCTGACAAACATGACAAATCGCCTCGCTCCCATCTCTTCATCGCCTACCTCCCTCTCTGTCCTCTATCCATGTCGAGCTCTCCTCGCGCTCCCCTGCCGCCATGGACGGGACGGGTGCTTACACCGAGCTGCTGGCCATGCTCGGTGCCCCGGATGCCCCGCGGTAGGGTGCCGGATCTCAAGCAGCCTCCCCCGGGGGCGTAGCAAAAGAACTATAGCTTTGCATTCTGTACATGTGCGTGTCGCCTTGGCCAGAATCGTCTCGAGATGTCTTTTCCCCTAGCTTCTCTTCTCGCCCCTCGCTCGGTGCCGTCCTCCTAGCCGCCATGGACGGATTGGAGATTTACACCGAACTCCTCCCTAGATTCAAAGTTCCGGGAGTCACGCAATGAGGCCCCAGATCTGAAGGAACCCCTAAACTCTCTCTCACTTCAATCTGTTCGTATTTGATAATTTGTCTTCCTGCTTGATCTATGTTTTTCTTGATTCACTGAAACAAGATACGGACGAGGGTGCAGGCCGTAGCACGCTTGGATCTGCCGGATCTGACTATTGCTTCGACGACGGGGCGCCGAGTTCCAGGTACCCCTGTTTTGAGAGAAACGAATCTTTTTACATGTGCGGTTCTCTGTATCATGTTCTTGATATATGATCTATCTTATCTGCCCCCAACTCTAATCAGGCCTTTCTTCGGACTCATCCTACCCCGAGGAAGAAGATGACATTAACGACTGGGGCGAGGCTGTTGACCGCAATACAGGAGCAGACTTCGCACTAGGGACTTCGCACAAGGGCCACAGACAGTATGCCACGACTAGTGAGGAAATGGCAGGGAAGAGACCCCAAGAATGTTCGTGCTTAAATAAGACTCGGTGTACATCAAAAGGTTAGTAACAAATATTTCAAAGAAAAGGTTAGTAACAAGAAGAATGATTGGAGGAACCATTTATGTAGGACGATGACAGGTTGTTAGATAAAACTGATATTGATTTCATGGTAGCTTACGTTTCTGTAGTACTTTTCCTGATCCTGAAAAAAATGCCACAAAATTGAAAACCTATATTAATTGAAGAGGCTCACGAGTTTTACAACCTGTAGTCTTGGGATGTTGGTTTTGGAATTAGGTACGGCCGCAGCGACAGCAACAAAGACAACAATTACCGGTCAATGTAGCAGATTGGGTGCGCAAATGCAGTATGAGCAATTTGTCCTCTATTTTTCCTTTGTGATGGCTATAAATAGAATGAAATGTTTTGCTTGAGTAACACAATGTGTCCTCTATTTTTAACTTTGTCATGGCTACAAAATAGAATGAAATGTTTTCCTCGACTCATAGTATTCAGGAATCTTGACAGGCTCATGTACATGGCAAAAGGGGTGACGGATAACATATGGCGCCGTGGATGCTGCATCTTTTGCTGTAAGAACATTTTGGTTATCAATCCTCGTATTGGTGTTGAATTTCGTGTTGTTTTGGTTCGTCTCTACTATTTTATGAAAAGCAAACTACTGTTGTAGACGGAGACGGTTGGTTGACCCCGAGGTTTAAAGATATGTTTCCTGGTGATCATTTTTGGTTACGATGTAGCAAATTGCAGGATGGAAAGAATCAATTTCTTGTTGTATCCTAACATTTTCCCAGAAAATGTTTCCAATATAAACAGCATGACCCATTTGCCTCTGTTTTGTGTCTTGTACATATAATTATGGCTCTGCCTAGGAATGGCTAGTGGGCAACGTATGCGTGGGATTTCCTGAATAGGGTAGTTACTATCCTTGATACATATCTTCAGAACAGGTCTGTTGGCGAGCTGCAGTGGGCACGATGACAATATGCACTGCCTCCACCAAGCTTTGTTTGATTGTACAAAGATGCATGAATGGCCATGGCGGGCTGTAAACTGTCATAACTGATTGTAAAGATGCATGAATGCCCATGGTGAGCTGTAGACTGTCATAACTGGTTAGAGGATGAAACACCGGTGAAAATTCATGCACAATGCAGTTGAGTGACTTGTCTATTGCTGATTAGAGGATGATTATGTCGATGGATACAATCTGATCTGCTAGCCGCATCGTTAGTTTTTATTGCATTTCTGGTTGCTGGCCTGTGAGCTATCTACTTAGTACTAGTTCAAGATGTTGGAACTATTTAGTATTCACTTCCTTCACAGCAAGATAGTGTTGATTTGAACAAATTAAGACATATTTACCATTCCTAATATTGTTGCTGTGTTAGAATGTTTCCTAGTGGCTTTGAGTTCTGAAAGCCAAAAATGTTGCCCTGGAAAAATGTTTCTTAATATTTCCAAAAAGACACAAGAAAAGAGTGCTGAGATGAGCACTCTAGGAAAAAATGGTATTCCTGGAAATTATGTTTCAATATGATCGTATTGGTTTCCATGCCAGCTACTAAAGCAAGATATATACAGAGTTTTGAGTAGGCTCCAGAAAAATCACCATTACATCGTAAATTTTTACTGTGGTCAGTAAAAAAATCTGAACACTCAGCCATGGTCTGGCACAGTTTGGTACAAGATATAGACTGCATACTGTTACCTAAATCATAGGTTCAAAATTGGTTTTTAACATATATAAAATGGCTCAGAAAGCACATGCTCGAATTAACTGAACACTCAGAAGAATTTTTTGGTACAGTTTTGGTACAACATGGACACTACATAGTGTTTCCACTTGAATTATAGGTTAAAAAATTATAGCACAAAGAAGCTGCGGCGGCGAGTTCTTGTCGACGGCGAGCTCGTCTCCGCTACACGATTTCTAAGCGGAATTTTCGCTGCTATTCGAATTACAGCCGTTGCAAATGCTAATAATCTTGGAGCTATGAACAAGCCAATACCAGCAAACGCAAGAAAGAGACACAAGAAAGAGACGAAGGATCTTAATCTTCGTGGAAGCAGAATGACTGTCGGCTATCGGGTTCTGCGTAGCTGCGACCCTTGAGTTTGAACTCACTGATTTCCTCCGGGTAGGCTCTCTCGAAGTCTCGATGAAACTAACAATCTGAACCTTCTCTTTTAGCTCCTTCACGGACGCCATCTTCAGGTTCAGCATCTTGTCATAGCGGCGCAAAAGATCGTCCAAATCCATGTCTTGCGTGAATAAATCTCCTACGAAGTGAACAGAAAATGAAGAAATGAGAAAGGATATAAACAAAAAAGGATATGACGATTGCCACAGGAAATCCACACCCGTGAGTTCATCTCTGGATAGTGGACAAAAACTCGTACGTCTAAACATTTTGCAGAAGAAAATTCCACGAACTAACAGGCTTGAATAATGTACAGAAAGCATGTAGATAGTGAGGACGATCCTGTTGATAATCAAAAAATACTACAAAATCTGGAGCATAGATTCATATAAAAAATGTGCTTGCAACAATTCGTATCTGGAGACACACTAAACAGCACGGCATCCAGAAACAACTAGGTGCTGAGGGCAGGGACATATCAATGGAGGCCAACGGCGCACGTCGGGGATTTGGTGAGAGCTGTGCTTCGGTGGGGGAGAAAAAGGCATGCCTAGAAGAGAGGCAGAAGTTAGGCAGAAAGATAGGCAAATCGGCCGAGAGTGGGGTTTGGCATCGCTAACAAGGATTGGTGGTCGCGCGCGAGGGCGTTGACCGGCGCGAATCTTATAGCTTTCCACGGCTAGGATAGGACGGGAACGCCCACGACGGTGTGGTTTGGGGTTTTCGAAAAAATGCCCATAAAAGGCTTTTCTTGTGCATATGCAACCCTTTTCTAATGGTCATTTTTTACTTGTGTGGCTACTAAGTACTAACAGACCGTGCCGGTATCTTGTTGTCATCAACAAAGATATCCACGTAGTTCCCCAGACATCGCAGCGCTCATTGGTCGCAACCGCCTAGACGGCGAGGTCCGCGACTCGTCCAAGCTCTTCTCCCACATGCGTGTCCTCCTCGCCAAGCCTTCTCCCTACGTCACGGTACGTCATGCAATCACTCTTCCTCCCTATGATCTCGACGTCGATGGCGCCGTGTACAAAATTTTAACAAGTTGTGGAATGATCACATAAATCCAGGAAGCTTTGCGGTCCTGGATGACCTGCTCACCGGTGGTGAGTATGGTGCTCATCGAGTCGTCATAGTATTGGTGCAGAAGGCAATGAATTGCAATATTTTCTCACACGGCATGTCATTTTGTATATCCTTTTGCTAATGCTCATTTTGTGTGTGCATTGAAGGCATCTATGGGTTCGTTAAAAAAAAGTAGTATAAGTTGTAATTCGATATTTAGTTTTTGTTTAAAGGTGTGTGTGATGGTGAATCGTGAGTCGTTAATGTAATGTTGTTAGGTGCATTTTTAAACTCATGTTGTGTTTGCCCTCCGTTGATTGTGTGTGAGTCCATTTAATGTTTTAGCTTGTTGCCTCCTCCAGTTCGGCACGAAAGATTAAACCGTGAATTAGTCGAAGGAGAATAGTTGCACTGTGTGAAAAAATCACACTGAAATCGATTTATTTACCCTGCTCTATACGTAATAGTTACCCACCCAGTAATGAAGTAGTTAACCAAGTGTTTAGTGAACAATTATCACCATCAAATTTATTTAGTTACCCTACTCTTCATATAGAGTTACCCACACAATATTTATGGAGTTATCATGTGTTCATTATATAGTTAGCAACCATAAAATCGATATAGTTAACATACTCTATTGGTAATAGTCACCCACATAGTACTGATAGAGTTACCCACCCAGTACCAAACGAGTTACCCATGTGTTTATGATATAGTTATCCACAAAAAATCGATTTAGTTACCCTACTATCTTGGAGTAGTTACGAACCCACTACTTATAGTGTTACTCAGTTATTCTGAATATAATTATCACCACGAGATCGATTTAGTTACCATACTCTATAATAATAGTTACCTCGATAGTACCTATGGAGTTACCCATCTATTCATTATATAGTTATCACCACGATATTGATGCAGTTATCCTACTTTATAGGTAATAGTTACCTACTTAGGGTTTATGGAGCTACCCATTTATTCATTGTATAGCTATCACCACAAAATTGATTTACCTACTGTGCCCCAATAGTTGTGCCCCAATAGTTACCCACCGTTGATATAGTTATCAACATGAAATCGATGTTGTTATCCTGCCGTTTGGCTAATAGTTACCCACACTACTGAGTACTAATTGAGGCACCTATGTGTTGATATAATTATCATTACAAAATCGATATAGTGTTTGGCTTGATGGAGTCTCCAATGTGTTGATATAGTTATCACCATGAAATCGATATAGTTACATTACCAATTGGCTAGTAGTTACTCATTTACCTATAAGTTCATGATATAGTCTGGTACTTACAGTGTTACCGAGTTGTTCAGGCTATGGTTACCAATCAATTACATATGAAGTTATCCAAGTGTTTAGGGTAGAGTTACCTAGATGTTCACAGTATGGCTATCATCACCAGATTAATCTCTAGTTAATAGTTATCTACCATTACTTATGGAGTTACCTAAGTGTATGATTTGGCTATCATCATGAAGACATATTAATTATCAAGCTCTCTTGGTAATACTTACGAACATATCACCTACAGAGGCCTCTATCTTAGTTGGGTGTTATTAGTACTTATGGCGTTGCACATGTGTTTTAGTGACATACTTATCCATGATAATGTTAACATTCCAAAGTGATAACCCACTTATGAAATTAGGTTGTAACTTCGAAACTCGGAAAAAACAAAAAGACCAATCAAAATTGAGATATATTTTCAAATTGAAACTAATCGTGGGTAATTCCTGTAGTACCACATGGATAACTAATCTGTTATTGGTGGGTAACTTTATGGTTCGAAAATATAATTGTCAGAACATATCAATATGAGATCTAATTTTGAAGATCTCGTCACGACTAGCCCAACGGTGAAAGCAGATTTTAAATCGGATACACGGTTTAAGTTACAAAACATTTTAAATTTTTAGATTTATGCATTTAATGCTGATCTTGACCGTTGGCTTTTTATAGGTTTTGGACTGCATGTACGGTAGTTGCATGCACAGTAGTTTTGTCGGAATGATTTTTGTTCGAACTGGTCTATAGGTAACGCTAATTTCAGACCGTTCTTCTAAACGTAGCAGGGTCCCTTTATATAAAGGTCCTTCTTGGTAATTATACCCACCGTTTAATGGCAGCACGGGACCCTTCGGGGTCCTTCTTTGTTCAAAAAGAAAACGAGTGCGAAAACTACATCCCACAACCACGTTCCCGTCCCCGGCCTATCCCACCCGTCCCACTGCCGTAAGCTGTGTGCTGGTCAACCACCACCCCCCGCCTTCAGTTTGTGTTAGCGACTCCCAAACCTGTGCCCAGGCAGGCTGCTTATGTTTTGCCCACCAAACTCGCCTAACTTCTGTACCCGCCAGGCAGATGTCTGGAGAATAATATGGCCTGCAAATAGAAAGGCTCCCCACCACACATTTCCCCCACCGACGCCGCGCCGCCCGACACCATTCTTTCCGGCCTGATCCGAAACTCCAGCGTAGGCTTTAGATCATTGCAGCAGCAGGGTCCATCACCGTGCGGCTCTGTGACTGCGAGCAGCAATGTCCGGTGATTCATCTCGCCGTAGCAGTTGCGGCCGTCATGGATCCGCGAGCAGATCCTACAGCGGAGACGAGCTTCCAGGCGACGAGCACTCGCCGCCGATGCTGTATTGTGCGTGCAAGATCCCGCTGGCGAAGAAGACCGCCCACACCAACAGGAATCCGGAGCGCGAGTATTACCAATGTCAGAAAGCCGGCTCAAACGTAAGCATCCCCCCGATCCCCTTTTTAAACCATGGATCTTGTTTTGCCCGTATTTTTCCTCTTTGATTGCCGAAGCACCAACGTCCCACCCTTCCGTTTTTTGGATCCTTTGTTAAGTGAGACGATTTTTTGCATACAATTCTTTTCAGCAATGCGGTACTGATGGATAAAAATTCAGTTGGATTTTTTCTCTCACTCAGAATCCATTGTTAACCATCTCGCAGCAGGTTTACTCATGCAACACTTGGATTTGGGTCGATCGACCTCGTGCTCAGTTACGTAGACAAGATGGTCAAGTTCAGACAAAATCTACAATTGGACAGGCTTAAACAGGATGTGGCGGCCGTTACGCGCAGACAGAACGATGAGGTGGAGATGCAGGCTCAGGAGATGACGGCAAGGTCAAGACGACCACGAACAACCAGCGAGCCCACCTCGCTGAAATCCAAGAGTACAAACTCAGCAAAAAAAAAGAGAGTACAAACTCAAGATCGCTGCAATGCGCAAGCAGATCTCTGACGGACATGATGCCATGCTGAAGATCCGTATCATCCGCGTTCTGCTTGCGCTTACAGCGGCGGGACTGTACTTAGCACCAGGATCAGTAGCAGTAGCTAGGGCTGTAATTCTGTTGGCGTTACTCATGTTCGCGGTCAAGACATGATCTGAATTTCGCGTTCAATCCATGTAAGGGCGGGGTAGCAGAAGGTTTAGCAGGCCAGCTTTTTTCCTTTTTTGTGTTTTTCCATTGTGATTCCCAGGAGTGCTTTTGTTGGACGAATGTATTTCATATCAGTGCAAATGTATTATTTGTCAACCTTTCGTTTATGTGTTTTTCATTGGATTTTTTGGTTGCATTGTATTTGTATTGATGTTCATCGACGGTGGTGTTTTAAATTTCTTCTAACTTCATGAGGTCATCAACGGCATAGATGGCTAGGTTGTGTGGTCAAGTCAGACAGGGGTAGGGGTGTGGCTCTACAAAAACAATATGAAGTAAAACAAGTACACACGCGTAAGAAAATTAGCCATGAGTGTACACGCATTCTAAGCTAGACGTTGTTGATAAGGACACAATGCCCAAGTGAAACATGACACTGCCTTCATCCAGCACACTTTATTTGGGGTAGCAGGAAAACGCATCAATCTTTGCATTGGCATGTATCATAGATTTTTTTAAGACAGGTTGGGTTTTTTTTTGGAGTCTCCCCCATCCTAATGTCCATTGTCACATCCAAACGTTTTCCCAGTTTTTGTCTATCTGTACAGTCATTATTTTGTTTTAAAAAACACTACTCCCTCCGGCCGGAAATAGTTGTCGTAGAAACTAGTACAGACCAAGTAGCGATCACCTTGTGGCCGCGTCAATTAAATCCGATCGGAGGTAGTATGAAGTAAACCAATACACACGCGTAACAAAAGTAGCCATGAATGCACACGCATTCTAAGCTAGACGTTTTTGATAAGGACACAATGTCCATTGCCCTGTCAGCAGCACAACAGACAATGTTGCTGTGCCGAATTGTTCATAACATTACAGAACCAGATTACTTAGAAAAAGACACAATGTCCATTGCCCAACATGAACACACCACACACAGATGTTTCTTCAGGACGTCTGACCAAAATATGCATCTCACCACACAGCAGCTCAATCCCAGACAAACTTGTTACGAGCACCCCCAGTTAGAGCAATTTTCATTACTGTGGTCATGAGCTCAGACCATCATCTGAGCCTTCATAATCACCAAGGACAGGCTTCTTTGTGTAACAGTTATTGGCCCAGTTATTGGCTATACATTGATCTGCAATTTTTCCAAAAAAAAAAAAGAACACGATCAGTCTAGTACACTTGTAGACGCGTACTAACAAACACAGCCAACGGACAGGAAACGGGATCGACGAGAGGGAGTGTGCCTACCTGTCAGAACAGTTAGTGGCGCCTTGCCACCCATTAAACTCAAGAATTCTATGAAAACCCACACGAAGCTTTCATGTGTCTCATCCCGCATCAACACGCCACCGAATATCGCTGACTGAAAATGGTTGTTTACCCCCACAAACAAGCCAAATGGCATGTTATGTATATTGGTGCAGAATGTATTGTCAAATGTAACCACATCCCCAAAACGTGAGTACTGCATCTTGCTCCTGCTGTTAGTCCACAAGAGTGTCTTCACACGGTTCAAACCATCTAGGTCGATGCTGAAAGCAACATTTGGGTCATCTTGTCGTATCTTCCTGAATTCGGCCAGTGTTTTCTTCACGTCATCATCCATCTGGTCTCGGGCAATCTGTGAACAGATCGTTCGGATGGACCTCTTGGTGAATGGCATTTTGCTCAACTCCACCGTACAGACTACCAAGTATGCAGTGGACTTTACTCAATGACACGTTATTATCACGGAGATGCCTTATCATATCCTTCGTGTACACATCGATTGTCCGGTGGGACTGCCACTGCCGCTTCTCACCGCAACACGCGGACAGTGCATGGTTGTGTTCCTCTATCAGCTGGCTAACATACCAGCCATGATCTTCTGTACGGAGCAGCCTCAATGAGGCCCCGCAACCTGACCTCTGTGAATTATACATGCACCTGCTATCCCTCCCTACAGAACGGTAAAACCCACCATGATTAGTTTCAGAACCGCATGTTTGTTTGTTTTGTTAAATTGCATGCATGGAACAGAGACATTTAAAAAAATTATAAGCATGTCGTTTTCATACCGCTTTAGCACACTCCAACTGCTGCATCGACTGGTAACTGTTTCCCTTGTTAGTGTTCTTTTCTTCCGTATCTTATGCCAAACCCAACCTCCCATGAGTACAGATTGTAGAACTCGTAGGCCTCTTCAACTGAGTCAAAAACTAGCCCAGGGGTTGGGTAGAAAATCTGTGGGTGCTTCTTCTTCCCGGACTCTCGAAGCGCTGTCTCGACTGGCCGACATCACTCTGCTGTCTGCTATCAGGGAGTACTGCCCCTCTGGCAGTTCGTTTGCTGCAAACAAGGTGTTTCACCAAAATGGTTAAATAGCAGTCAAAACAAAATCATGTGTGGGCACTAGCATTCTGAACATATGGAACGGCTAACTGCATCCACAATCCCAGCTGAAAACAATAGTACATGATTTACTACACACGCATGTACACCAGGCAGAATTGGCAGAGAAAATGTCTAATTGTAAATCAGATTTGCGCAGCCCACAACCAGGCAGAATCTGAACCAGTGGTGTAAAAACAGAGCAAGGAAACTGAATAAAAGCCGACAAGATGAACCAGTATACAAAAGAAGCTGTGCCGCCATTCGAGTTCTTGCCCCTTACCGCGCGACCCCCGGGACGCCGAGCCTAGCCAGGAGATCTGTGTAACTCTCCATCCTCGCGACTAACTAAGAAGACGACGCCGGCGAAGGTGGCGGTGTCGCGAAATCGGCCGCAGCAGCTCGCTGGTGAAGCGGGGAAGAAAGATCTACTGGGAAAAAGCTAGTCGCGCGGAGTGGAGAAGAAGGACCTTCAGTAAGGGGACATAGCGACGTGCAGCCCTGCGCGCACGTTGATGCGTCAGGCGTCGAGGGCCACATGTCAGCTGGTAGTGCTGTCCCGAACCCACCCCGTAAAACGTGGATCTAGCGTCAAACTGTAACCGAACTCACAGGTACAGATTAGGAAACTTTAGGCAGATCCACCCGTTTAGGGCACGTACAGGGGTAGCATACGCATACCACTGCCTCACAGCTTTCACGTAGGTTCGGTGGTTCGAAACCACAGCTCGACCAAGAATCTGCCCAACGCTAAAAGCTGAAGCGAGTAGTTACTGGGTCCCACGAACAGAATTTTTTATCATTAAAAAAGATACTCTTGACCTTTCCCTTCCGATCTCCATTCTTCCAGAGGCCAGGTTTCTCTTCGTTCCTCTTTTTCTCACAAGTCTCCCACTCTCCCTTCTCTCAACAATGGCTAGTTAACAAGGCCATTATCCCTTCCAGATCCAGTGAAGCCACGCTCTATTTCACTCAAAATCAGCTAGAAGTGTGTACGATCCCAAGAGGGGCATCCTGTGCATGGTCGGCTGCCGAGAGCACAGAGGCTCGACGGACTTCCGGGTGCTGGTGACCGTGCAGCTCGCGTCCATGGAGAACCATGGGCAGGGAATCATCAGCAGCCTCAGGGACAAGGTCGACCATCCCGAGGGAACCCCAAGGCGGCTGCGACAACGTCGGTGACCATGCTCGCCGTCCTCGCCTTGGGACATCGCCCCTCTGGCGCTCAGCTTCGAGCTCAGCTTCGACGGACCTCTCCTCCTACCAGATCTTGGCCCGGGGGTGGACGAACTAGAGGTGCAGCCTCTATTTCTTCTCTCTCTTCCCCTTTTCCCCTATCTCCTACCTTTCTCTCCCAAGGAGGCGGCCTCCTCTGCAAGCGACTCTGCCACTAAGCCTGTGCATTGTTTGGTTTCAAACCGCCCAAACCGGGAAACCAACCCGCACCACACCGTTCGGACAGTTTAGTACGGTTTCTGCGGTTTGTAGACTCAAAACCGCAGTTGGATGGATGGTTGCTGGTTTGAGACGGTGTCAAACCAGACGAAACCGTACAAACCGTGCTACGTACGTCCACGACGGAGACGGCCCGGGAGAGCTCCAAGGCGCGGCGGCAGATGGCTAAGGACGAGGTGGTGGCCACTGTCATCACGGACAAGCACCAGACGGACGCAGCACGGCGCCGCGGCGTTTGGCAACAACGACGGCACGGGGGAGCTCGACGACGGCAGCTGCGCCGCGGCGTTCGACGACGGCGACGACCCGGGAAGCTCGACGACGGCAGCGACGCGGCATCGACGGCTCGGGAGAGCCTGACGACGGCAGCGGCGCCGCGGCGTTCGACGACGGCAATGTTCCGGGGAGCTCGACGACGGCAGCGACGTGACGGCGTGAGATGACAGCGACGGCTCGTGAGAGCTCGCCGACGGCAGCGGCGCCGCGGCGTTCGACGACGGCGACGTTCCGGGGAGCTACGACGGCAGCGACGTGGCGGCGTGAGATGACAGCGTCAGCTCGGGAGAGCTCGCCGACGACAGCGGCGCCGCGGCGTTCGACGGCGGCGACGTTCCGGTGAACTCGACGACGGCAGAGGCGCGGGGAGCTCGACGTCGGTAGCGGTGCGGTGGCGCTCGAAGATGGCGGCAGGCCGGCAGCAGGTTTCGACATGTACATTTACGGCTGTACGATGGGCTCGCTCTGTTGACAGGAGGCGTCGGACGATCGAACTGGTGTCAAACCGTAGAAACCGTGGAACCAGCCCAGACCAACCCGCATGTAACCCTGCTACCAGCCCGTCTAAACCAAACCAACCCGTTTGAAACCGTAGAATTTGTGGCCGGTTTGAGAAACCAGCGGAAACCGCTTAAAACCGTGGATGCACAGGCTTATCTGCCACCCTGCGAGGCGACGGCTCTGACAATCCGAGCCTAGCTGGCCTGTGGGGCAGTGGCTTGGGGCGACGTGTTGGCCATGCCCTTAGCCTCGCAGCCGGTCAACGCGCACCCCGCCCGGAAATCCCGGATCTGCAACCAATAGACGGCCATGATAAGCCCGGCGGGCCAACGTGGTTGTGGGAAAACCGCTCTTGGGAGAAACAAAATGCTGCCGCTGTATGAGTAGCTCAGTACCAGCCTTCATCAATCAAAACAAAACGTGCTAAACCACCGCGTCCGGCCAACGCCATGCCGCTGCCGCTGTAGGGCCGCTTCCCGCCAACGCCATGCCGCAGCTCCGCAGTATAAGTAGCTCCATCCTCCATCAGTTGCTCAGCAGCAGCATCAAGCATCCACATATCTATCAAAGCAGCAGGATCAAGCAGATTAGTTAACTATATATAGCAATCTCGTCTAGCATCCACATATCGATCGGCCACCGTGGTCATCAGTCACCAGCTCACCATGCCGCCGATTGCCAATGCCAACGACAACGGCGAGATCAAGCCGCCGGAGCAGCAGCTGGTGTGCGTCACGGGAGCGGGAGGATTTATCGGGTCCTGGGTGGTGAAGGAGCTCCTCCTCCGTGGCTACCATGTCAGGGGAACAGCCAGGAATCCCGGTAATAAGCTCTACTTACACTGATACCGTGCCTCACTCCGTCGTCTCGTAATTTCAGTTTCTGCTTGACTGATCAAATGCCTTGGTTGGTTGCTTGCTCCGTGTAGCTGATTGCAAGAACGCGCACCTGCTCGCGCTGGAAGGAGCAGAGGAGAGGCTCACCCTGTGCCGCGCCGACGTTCTGAACTACGTCAGCCTCCGCGCCGCGTTCCAGGGATGCGACGGCGTCTTCCACGTCGCCTCACCGGTGTCCAACGACCCTGTCAGTTCACTCCCTCTGCTCGATCATGTTTTGAGATTTTAAAGGAAAAGCGCCGCGCTTGTATACATAGTATGGTCCATTGATCGCTAACTCGATTGCCTGTCTCTGCTGACTGCAGGAGCTCGTGCCGGTCGCCGTCGAAGGGACCAGGAACGTGATCAGCGCGGCGGCGGACGCGGGCATCCGCCGCGTCGTCTTCACTTCGTCCTACGGCGCCGTGCACATGGACCCCAACCGGAGCCCCGAAGCCGTGCTCGACGAGACGTGCTGGAGCGACTACGAGTACTGCAAACAAACAGGGGTATGAAATGAAGCTCCACCCTGCTCTGCACCATGAGTCGCCATGATTGACACCCGATCATTTCTCTGTGGTCTGAAGTCTGAAACTCTCAACTTAACAGTCATGCGTGCACTTGACATATGTGCAGAACTTGTATTGCTGTGCGAAGATGATGGCGGAGATCACGGCGACGGAGGAGGCGGCCAAGAGGGGCCTAGAGCTGGCGGTGGTGGTGCCGTCGATGACGATGGGCCCCATGCTGCAGCAGGAGCTCAACTTCAGCAATTTTCACGTCACCCGCTACCTCACCGGTGCCAAGCCGACCTACCCCAACGCCGTCGCCGCCTACACCGACGTCCGCGACGTCGCCCGCGCCCACATCCTCGTCTACGAGCGCCCCGACGCCCACGGCCGGTACCTCTGCATCAACGCCGTGCTGCATCGCGCCCACTTCCTGAAGCTCCTCAAGGAACTCTTCCCGCAGTACCCCGTCACCGCCAAGTACGAGCACCGTGACAGCGAAATCCATTAACTATGCTTGCTTGATCCGTGCCGCCTCGCATGCTCACTCTGAATATTGCATGCAGGTGCGAAGATGACGGCAAGCCGATGGCAAAGCCGTACAAGTTCTCGAACCAGAGGCTCACGGACCTGGGATTGGAGTTCACTCCAATAAGGAAAAGTTTGTATGAGGCAGTGATCTGCTTGCAAAAAAAGGGCTACCTGCCTCTGCCTAAGACCAGCTCTAAGCCGCTACTGTAAATAGGCCCAAAACTGGGAAACTCTGGCGACATGCAGCGCCCAGCGTTTTTCTCGGGCCATTGTACATCTCACATAATATTCAGTAACCCGTGTATTAATATCCTGTAAGCCATTTGATCAGTCAAGCAGTAACCTATGTATTAATATTGGTGTAGAAAACTATACACTTTATATTCAGTAAAGAAGGGAGTACCTCTGAAACAAAATATGACAGCAACAGAAAATGTGATAAAGACCAAACAGCTAAAGCCAAAAGCCCAAAACACACATCAAAGGTACGTGTTAGTCTGTCTAAACACCGAACGCGCAGACAAAACCAAATGTCTTTTGATCAAGCTGTGAGTGTGAAGTGGGTATGATGCTCCTCACTGAAAACAATCAAATGTAGGGAGTAGTACATAGCAGCAGGACAAAATAATAGATGGCGAAGAACAAAATGCTTCAAAGCAGGATTATAGCGTGAGGCGAAGGCCACACGGCTTTAAAAACAATCAATGTACAGTTGAGGCGAAAATTTCTAATGGAGGTATTTCCTTTGAGGCCCCTTTGCAGCAAATAAAATGCAGGACTTGTACTCAGGTGACGGTATCTTGATGTTTGGGAAGCATGAGAGCCTAAACCCACTGATCGCCCAATACGGTGAACGGTGGAGTGCATCACTGGGTAGTCGGTGTATTGTTGCTAATGAGCTAGTTGAACACTCAGAAGAACACAACCATCCAGAAGGCCAGACAGGTGCAAACCACCTACTCTTCACATCAGTTACCATGGCAGAGGCCATTATATGATTGATTTTTATTTTATTTTAATGAAATAAAAATCTTGGATGAAAATACATGCAAAAGGAACACCCTTATCATTTGAGCGCAGTGTCGGAAGAAAAATAGAATATGTAGCGAGGATAAAGAGACGGATATTCGATGTGTTTAGCATAGTGACACTTTTTTGGTGCCGAAACAGCCCCAATCCCTTTGGTCATTTCGTTTTTCATGCCGGCCTGTATTCAGAGTTTCTTGGATTTGCAGTGCCTCAATGCGTTAGGAGGTTTTTCGAAGAATAAGTTTTTTTTTGCCTTGGTTGACTTTCTTTGTTGGATTGGAGTTATTTTGTTGTTGTTGTTGATAATTCAGGCTAACATCTCACGGAAAGGTGGCACACGCCTTCGCCATCTTCATCCTTCAAAGGGTTAGAAATGTACAGAATAGCTCAGTCTTTCTCACGACGTGAGCTTGGTTTGCTTTAATACCGCTAGGCCTTTCTCAATCTGTCTTCTTTGGAAAAAAAATGTGCATTTGACTAAGATCCGATGGCTTTGAACCCGCTAGACCCCAACCAAAGAGATGGATTCCTAGCATGAGGTGGATTAGAGGGCGTCCTAGCCGTAAACGATAAATACTATGGGTACTCACTGTTGCGCGAGGAAACGAAACCCTAGTCATGATGAAAGACACAAGTTATATATAACAATAATATCTATAAAGAGAAAGTGCCTTAGAGATGGTGACAAACCTAACAATCAAGCATTGCACTTTCCAAGGGATGAGGATGAGGATCTCGTGGGGAATAAGGAGAACAAGGAGAAGCTGATGGAGCAAAATAGTAACGGTTTTGGGAATGCCTGGTGTGGAGGAAAACCACTTTGGTTGCTCAGGATGACTCCAACGGGCCAACCAATCGAGCCCGCTCGTGTTCGTTCCTGTCCGCGCGAGCCAATTTTAAGACCTATCCGAGATGTATAGGCAACGCTGGAAATTGACTGGGGGCCAATGCCCCCATAAGGCATAACGTGCGTCCGCCCCTGACTATGGGTACTCACTGTTGCGCGAGGAAACGAAACCCTAGTCATGATGAAAGACACAAGTTATATATAACAATAATATCTATAAAGAGAAAGTGCCTTAGAGATGGTGACAAACCTAACAATCAAGCATTGCACTTTCCAAGGGATGCGGATGAGGATCTCGTGGGGAATAAGGAGAACAAGGAGAAGCTGATGGAGCAAAATAGTAACGGTTTTGGGAATGCCTGGTGTGGAGGAAAACCACTTTGGTTGCTCAGGATGACTCCAATGGGCCAACCAATCGAGCCCGCTCGTGTTCGTTCCTGTCCGCGCGAGCCAATTTTAAGACCTAATGGTGCGACGCAAACGGACAACAGTCCATTTTTCTATCCGTCGAGACCCATTCTCGGTACAAATTTTGGTATCGTTTGCGTCGACCGCGGACGTGCGTAGACCGTCTCTGCATCCACCTCGTGTCCTCCCCTAGCCCACGTGTCATTGGTTCCAGCGGCCACCTACCCTAATAACTGTGGGCGGTGGAGCTCTTTAAAAAGAGGCCGGTTGCAAGCACAAACCCTAGCCCTTTCGTCTCCAACCACGGTGGCCACCATATCAACTTGTAGATCGAAGCCACCGGCGATGCCACCGTAAGATCTGCTCGACCAGGTCGACGAGTGTATCAAGGCCTTCCCTCCCTCGCCACCGCGCCCGGCCAGAGGAAATTAGCACTCCATACCTTCTGCAACGTCAAGACTGCAGTCGCGCCCGCAAGATGCAGAGGACGAACCTCCCGTGCACTCCCTCCCCTCATCGCCAAGGCTGGACAGATGGAGATTCCGAGAAGTATGACCGCGCATCAGCGAGCAGCAGCCACACACCACGACCTTATTGAAAGAGGTGGCGGTCTTCTCCATCATATAGAGCTCGAACCACCCGAGCAGTGAAACGAAGTAGAGAAACCCTAGACGGCACCAGAGCTGGTCGGATCGATGTGGCTCCCCAATCCTAGCTATGGGCATCAAACCCAAGTCCGGCAAGCAGCCACAACACCTTTTTCTACTCTGTACAAGCCGAGCCGCTCGACATCTCTCCTCCAAGCGGTGACGCCGCCGGAGTCGAGACAGAGCTGACTCTCAACCAGAGGACGGGAGAGGAGAGAGAAAGGGAGGGGGAAATGAGCACTGTTTGACATCATATATATTACGAAGTACTTTCCACTTGCCCAAATGGAGTGCTTATATGATTTTACAAAAATAAAACGCAATATAAGTTTGAATCTAAAACAAATCAGACACCTAGAATATCAGTCACGCTTCAGCTGCCGACTTGCAGTCGCTGGCTCGTGAGCTGTGCTATGTGGACCCTGCTGGCCTAGTGGCAAAAGATTTGGGCCACATGTCTCCTAGACGCGAACAGGAGTTACAGGACCAGTTGCATACTGTGTTCTTTGGAGTGCTCCATGTTTGCTGTGATTTTAGTAGGGGGATTCGAGTTGTTGATGTATTTTTGGGGCGTCTTTTACGGTACCTTTTACTACTCACGTGAAAGGACTAGTATGGTTTCAATGAACGACTCAGATTAACCGGCGTAGATTAGGTCCAGAAAGCCCATAAGTCGTATGTATATCAGAAGAAATAAAGGAAGCCCGAGCCAACGTTGGCACGCGACAAGCAAATCACACCTGCCGCCTCCATACAACGCCGCCACCTTCTCCTCCACCTCCACCTGACTCCAAGACCTTCTACCACAGGTCGTGGAAGCTCACCGGCAAGTACGCCAGCGACGGATACTTCTTGCAGATGGTCCAACCGTCCAAGCCTCCAAGGTTGATCTCTTTTTCGTTCCCATCTCGCCCTATAAGATGAGCTGCAAGGTCCCTACGCTCTCTTTAGCCCTACTGCTCGTTTCATCACATCTTTCACACGCACCAAAAACTAGATGGTTGTAAATTTCTACTTAGTCCGATACTAACATGTTAAGTTGGAATTGCAGGTTCAGAAACACTTCGTATGGAAACCACCTCCTGTTCCTTCTGATGTATTCCACATGGTTATGTGTGAGCTGTGGCTGCGGCATCATGTGATCAAGTACTAACTCAAGGCTACAGACGCTGCTTGCAACATAATGGCCTGATCTATGGAGTGCTCTGACATATCTACCTGCTGAACTCAAGGCTACAAACGCTGCTTGCAACATGATGGCCTGATCTAGGGAGTGATCTAACAGATCTACCTGTTGATGCTATGCAGAGTATTGGTTCCGTTTCTCGCCCAGCTACTGGACGCAAGGTGCATTGGAAAGCATCAATATAGAAAAGTAGGTCAACATTAGTAGATTCATTAGGCCATCCGTTCAAGATTAGTTGGTTCCCCCCAATTTGGAGTCTTTTCGGTAGCATTATTACTAATGTTGTGTACGCTACTACTAATGAGATAGTAAGATTGTAAGCATCAGTGTAAAGTAATGTACGTCATGCTTTCTGATGATGTCGTGTTATCAGATAAACATGCTCTATACGTTTTGCTCCGGCAGTAACAATCCAATTGCTTTATGCTTGTTAAGTAATGTACGATATTACTGATGAGATAGTAAGCATGTCAAGATATGATGGATCATGCTAACATTATAAAGAACGACTTGTGACATTTTCCTAGGGGTCCATGTATACAGAGTAAGCACCAAAGCTCTTACGCGTCATCACCAGAATAGAACTCATTTTGCATTACAAGAAACATAGTTGCAGATTTAGCAGTTTGACAAGCTAGCACTACAAAGAACTGAACATATCAGCAATGAGTAGCACCAGCAGATTTCAACATAGTCAAGTTGAGTCGAAATATTGCATAAATCACCTGCGCAAAATGTACTTGAAAGTTGCTGATATCACGTGGTTCACCATGGTTTACATCGTTACAAACATACAACACGACATGCGGCAGAGGAAGCAGACTGCCATAAGTCACAATAGGTTTGTCTTGCATCACTAACCTATGTGTAGTAATGTTAAATTTTCATTGTTGATTTGACATTACAAACTTATTCTGTGAAACACACATGGGAGGAGTTACACCCGGGAGTAGCATGAATATGTCCTATATATATAGCACGAAGCATTTTATTTTTACACAGATGGACAGTGCACCAACATAATAGCAAGGATATAGCATCTATGTGCACGATACATTGCAGCCTTCAGCAAGAGCAGACTTTGAGTGATCACTTGATACGAATGCACCTGATTGGTGAACCTTCGGTCCCGACCAATCTTAAGGGAACAATGCATCATGTATAGTCCTTTACATTGTCTAGTTTCAGAGCTTCAACTATGATGATATCCTGACAGAACAAAGTAGGTAAACCAACAGATAAGTTTCTAGTCTCAGAGCTTCAACTATGATGATATCCTGACAGAACAAACTAGGCAAACCAACAAATAATTTTTTAGTCTCAGAGCTTCAACTATGATGATATCCTGACTGAACAAAGTAGGAAAACCAACAGATAAGTTTCAAAATATAATGCAATCTCTAAGAATGTTAGTTCATTGGAGGAGCACTAAAATATTGTGAGCAACATTTAGGTTGATCAAGTTATCAAACGAAGCAACTGATATATAGTCAATCCCTACAAAATTGACAATATCACTATTAAGTTCACATCAAATAAGGTAAGTAAATGCCTATATGGATCCGCCAGGCAAAAAGGTGATGTACAAACTGAAACTAGGTACTTCAGAATTTCTCATAGTTCTAGCAAATATGGTAAAATACCAATGCATGCACCTCATGTTTACTTACTGATCAACTTGTTGTCGGTATTGTAAACTAACTTCTGTGCAGCATCCTTTGCAAATCCAACATAGCTCAGATCACCAGCTTCCTTCCACATGAGCCCCCTGCATATTGTTTGCTCACATACATGTTCTTTTTTTTGCAGGAACATACACATATTCAATACAGCCTATTAAAAGACCGACTAGTGATACCTGAATATTTGTTCATAAAGAGGTTACAGCTGTCTTTGTTCAATGTCCTCAAGAGAACTCGACAAACGCCCTTAGTAAATTTGAGGATTGCATTGCTTCAGGTGCATATAATTAGTGGGGTCATCATATATCAAATACTAGACAACATGGACGTGGACAGGTGAACTCAGGGTGAACTGGATACTTATACTAAGAAGAATATCAACATTTTTTCTTCCAGATAAAGATGTTGGTCTACGCATATTAAATTCGCATCAAACAACTGTAAACGCATGAGTTTGATAGATTCATAGAGGACCTGTAAAAGCATGAGTCTGATAGATTCATAGAGAACCTGAGCTCCCTGTGGAGGGCCAGCGGGGCGAGGAAGACCTGCGCCACCACGGTAGCAGGAGGACCGCGCCCGGGACGAGCAGGGTTAGCACGCCAACCACCTGGGTCGAGGTCGGCGTGGGCTAGACTTGCCGGAGGAGGGTCAAAAAGTCCACAAAGCGCGCTTGCGTGGATAGGCGCATGACCACCGCGCCTTCCCCGTGCCGATCCGCCATGCTGGCCGGTGAGTGTGTTGGAGGATCATCCGCTGTCTTGGGTGAGGCAAGGGTGGTGGTGGAAGCCGCTGGGGCTACACACGGTGAGAGGGGTCGGCAATGGCACCGGAGATGCGCATCGGGAGATCGGCGGCGTCACCCACGCACCGAGATTAACTCGGGGATGAAGCGAGGTTAGGAACGTTTTTTTTTTCTTTCGAACGATAGCAAACACAGGTATATCGAGTTGGACAGTCTTGGACTATGTTGGACCGGGGCCATGTACGGCCTTTTCTCGTGCGGTGCCTATTTTGACACTAGTATGGTTTATGCTAGTCATCGTTTTAGCAGTAGTATGAAATCTTTTGAGCCCTTAGATGAACGAAAATGGAGAGCTATTATTCATTTGAGGGTACCTTAAAACACCTCATTTTTGGAGATTGGATGTGCTTTCAGTTCCGACTTGTATGAATCTAAAAAAAAAGTTCCGACTTGTATGTGCAATTGGATGTGATCCCTGATCAGTGATCCTCTGGTTCTGATGGACCAACTTGTAGCAGCAACTTATTCAGTTCGTAGTAACAATCAAACTCGATCGAATAAACAGATACCAACAACAATAGGAGATCTCGTACAGATAGGCTCGTCGACCAGGAGCTGCCTGCTTACACCTCCTCCCCGTCCGCAGCCCGGGCCTCGGTCTCGGCGGCGGCGACCGCGGCGGCGCGGCCGTCCATGGCGACGGCGGCGTTGTGGCTGATGGCGTCCTGCTTCTCGGCCTCCACCTCGACGAGACGCTCCTCCTTCCTGGCCTCCGCGGACGCCTGGCCCGCCGGGTCGTCGTGCGCCTTCGCCTTCTCCACCTGCTCCTGCACCATCGCCATGGTCTTCTCCTTGCCCGCCCACGCCGACGCGCCGAGGTTCGCCGCCGCCTCCTTCGCCGCACCCTCTACGCTCTCTCCGCCCTGCATCTCTCTATCCAACTCGGCCTCGGTCGGTAACAATTTTATGGACTGGTCTTATAAATCTTAATTCGTCAATACCATTGCTGGAGCTGGTTCGAATTTATAGTACTAGCAGGACAAGTGTCCTCTCAAGACCCGCAAAAAAAAAAAGAGTGTCCTCTCAAGTCGGCACGTACGGTTACAGGCGAGAGGTGGAGAAGCTGCATCCTCCGGAAGATGAATCGATTCTCGAAAGCAACATGCATGACAGGAATTAATTTGTTTCGCTGAGAAGTTCTAATTCGCTCACTACAACCATTATGATGTTAGAGACACATAGCGATAGGGTCAATTTCCGTTGAAAGAAATACTTCTCAGGCTCAACATATGCACATGCATGCCAACGTCGCTGCCCCCACATATTCTATCTTCGCCAACCATATCACCCAAACATATTCAGTGATCTACTTGAAATATATCTTTCTAGCTCACTACGTAGTCACAGAGTACCCCCTCTGACCAAATTAGATAAATCTACGTCAACTAATTCCAGATGGCCGGAGTAGCATTCATAAGCCCTAATTCGGTCGATTCATAATTCGAATCATGTCAGGACTTCACGTCTATAGGATATACTCCCTCCGTATCAAAATAATTTAGCTGCCAAAACGTCTTATATTTAGTTATAGAGGTAGTAGCATATATAATGATCGCAACTAACAGGTGACAATCTACTCGTTTATTTAAATGGGTATGTCAGACTTTTTTAGATAAAGGGATTTTATTACTTAAGAAGTTTAAGCATTACACCCGGACTCTGCATAACTAAGATGCACATAGCCACCAAATCACCAGTTCACCAGTACCCAAGTCCAACAAAAAAATAAAAAGGCGAATTACATAACATAATGAGAAATTGCAGATCCGCCTATGATACTGGTAGGTCTATCCGGAGTCTATGCTGCCATCCATGTCGGGAGAATAATTCTCTGGCCGCAGCCTCCAGTCTCAACGCCACCTCCAAAAACAAGTCCCGGTGCTCCACACGCTGCAGGGTTGACCATGCTCGCAGCGTAGCTGTACACCGGTGGATAACCTGCATGATAGAAATTCTCTTGTCATTAAAAACTTTGTCATTTCTACATAGTCACAGCGACCAAATGACAGCAATCACTCCCATCCTACAGAATAGTTTAAACCTAGAATCCACACCATTTAACCAGTTGCCAAAAATATTTGCAACTGAAAGCGGTGGATGTAAGGTGGAACCTATCTGAACGGCTGACCATATAGACCTGGCGAATTCGCACTGGAAGAATAAGTGAGTAATGGTCTCGTCATGTTGACAGAAAACACACTTTTTACTTCCATGCCAATTACGCTTGGCAAGGTTGTCTTTTGTAAGAATTATGCCCCGGCGAAGATACCACGCAAACACTTTAGTTCTAAGCGGGATCTTCATCTTCCAAATTTTGTTATGTTTCTTAATATCGACTGGCACTTCGGGTAGAATTTGAAAGAGATATGCCCTAGAGGCACTTAATAAATATAGTTTATTCGTCATATCTCAATTGTTCATTATATGTTTTATACCATGCTATAACTGTATTAAGCGGAAACATTAATACACGTGTGGTAGATAAACAACCAGGTCCCTAGTAGCCTCTATCTAACTAGTTCATTGGGCAATTGTGACATTTATGTCAGTTGACAATGGAGTCATGTCATTGGGAGAATGACGTGATGGACATACCCAATATTTGTAGGACGTAGTCATTACGCCTTCGACCGTGAGATCTACTCTTAATGCTATTCCTGGAAGACACTTTGATTGCATCAAACGTCATATCTTATATAGTGTGACAATAAAGATGACCCTCTAGGGTGTCGGAAAGGAGTATGTTGAGACGGGGGATCAAGAGCGGGATTTGCCAGTCCGCATAGCAGGATAGATACTCTAGGGCCCACTCGGTGAGATTATGTCAAAAGAGCTTACAAGCGTGTGACTAGGTCACCAGGACATAATATCATGGACGAGTAGAAGTTAGCAGTGTCGGTAACGAGATCAAGCTAGGTATGGAGATATCTATGAACGAGTCTCGGACACGCTAAGTATCGCATGGCAAAAGGTTTAAGACTCAGAAGTCTAGGTTCGAAAGGTAAAGTATTCGTTATCTCGCAGGGATTAATTCTGGGTAACCTCGGTCCACGAATTAGTCATTGATCGGAGAGGAGTCTCGATCATGTCTGGTGAGATAATCGAACCGCTAGGGTAACACACTTAAGGGGAGTCGACATTTTACCGGAAGAGAAAAATAGAAAAAGAGAGCACCGGGAACGTCCCGGGAAAGTTCCAATGGAGATCGGGCAGCGACGAAATAGTTTTCGGAGCCGGAATAAATTATGTAATATGTATTTAATATTAATTAGTGTAATTAATAGTTAAATATATTTTATTTTATTTTTTCCTGAATTTTTAAAGGCAAAAAACCCTTAATGGGCCTCTTTGGGCAAAGAGGCCCATGAGGGGGGGAAAGTCCCCCCCAAGTGGAGGGGCCTGGTTCAGCCGGCCTAGGTCGGCCACATGGGGCCCACCTAGGGCCGGCGCATCATGCTTGGCCGGCTGGGGTGTGGGATTAGTCCCACACCGCCAGCCTGGCAAGGTGGGCAGCCCCCTGGACCCCTTTATATAGAGGGGTACCCCTGGCCTTTGAATACACACCAAATCTTCTCTCTCTCTCTCCTTGGATCACGTGACTCCCCAGTTTGGAGTTGCGCCAAGGACAAGTTTTCTCCACCATACGCACGCCGCCGTGCTGCTGGTCTTCCGGTCTCAGTCTTCCGCTGCTCGTCCCTGGATCGGGCCCGGAGTTCGTCGGCTTCACCGTATGTGTGTAACGCCCTGCGAGGTGCCACGCTAGTGGTGCTGGAGGTCTGCTTCCTCCACACGGCCTCGAGGTCGTCGTCGGTTTCATCGACATCGCCGCGTCATCGTCTTCTTCGTCGCGCCAAGTTCTCCGCGACCTTGAGGTCGGCTACGGCGCCTACGTCAGCAACGCTTGTGCGGGAGCGTAATCCCCATTTTTCGGTCTACAAGGGTATGTATACCAGAACCCCTTCGTACTACTATATATGCATAGTATAGATCCTGGCTAGTTTAAGGTTATCGTTGTTAGGAAATTTTTTGTTTTCTGCATGCGATCCCCTTCAGTGGTATCAGAGCCGGTCTATGCGTAGATATAGCTGTGCGCTAGCTGCACCTGTGTTTTTTCACGGGGGCAACGTTCTTATTATTTGCTACCCTCTCGCGTGCACTTGCACTGCCGGCAGCATCGAGTTGATGAAGCGGCCCGTACCGACCTTACGCGTACGCTTACGCGAGACTGGTTCCACAACTGACATACGGCTGGTTCCGTATATGTGGCTGGCGGGTGTCTGTCCCTCTCTCTTTAGTTGGCTTTGCATTTTCAATGGAGGGCCCGAAAGGGATGAATAAATATGCAATTATTTGATCGTTGTTGTGGTCATAGGTTCGTAGGTATGAAGCGGTTCTATTTACGACAGCCCCAAGCCACGTAAAATATGCAAAAGATAAAGTAGAGGCGTCTAACTTTATTTTGCAGGGGCTATGTGATATGGTCAAGGTAGGTTTATTAAATTGTTTATGAACTGCTGGCGCGAAGGAGACCATCGGCGCAAGGACCATATCACGTCGCATTACATTTTGATGTTTTGTGTGCATCTTATATTGTGTGTATATATATAGTATATATATTAGTTACACGGCGGTAGTAATATAAGATGATCCCTCCAAAATACCATTTGTGTTCTCCCTTCGACGTGCACCACCAAGAAAGTTCTACGTTATGAGGCAGGCCGTGATGATCGGGTGTCAGACATATCGTCGTTCGCATACAGTGGGTGTAAGCCACGTTGCACAAGCACTTTCGTTGAAGGTTATTATGGCGAGCGTAGCATGTACAGACATGGCCTCGGAACAAGGTGACCGAAAGGTTAAGCATGAGTCACAAAGTTGTTGTGATTGACATGTCGATGTCTACCTTTGAAGTTATGTTGCCGGCTCTGACGATGAGGGGTTACATAATGGATGAGGGTCGTGTAATCACTAAAACGATGAGAGGGATACTCGTTTTGAGTGGGAGTTCTGGTAGTTTTATTTTATTAAAACTTGAACCCTATTTTATAATGAACAAAATCTTTATGTTTTGCAAAACCTTTGTAGATATTAACCAATGTGATAGCCTTCTTTAAAAATTAGGCGCAATCCCGCGATTGAGAAACTTAAAAAGTTGGGTCCAAACTTCATAGTTTTATGCTTTAGCTTGAGGATACTCCTTGTTTAAACCATTAGCTCTTTGTGATACAATACCCGCTAGGAGATAAACCCGGAGATTCCGCTAACAAAAGGATAATTTGGATTATCAAGTCTTTGTGCGGATAATATCATCATAGTCCAGTGTATGCTGTGATCTCTACCATAGAGCATTGACGGTGGGTACGAGTTGTCAGATCGCGAAAATATGAGATGATCGCTAAACTCGGGATACACCTAAAGTTGGGTTGATGAAGTTTAACAGTATGTTGACTGTTTTTCTTCTCAACCAAGATGGAAGAGAATACACGCATTGAAGGAGCACGTGGCAGTCATAATTGATGACACTGGTCATACTCGATGACATTGGTCATATTTGATGACATTGAGACGCCTTGCTCAGCTCAATCACTGGATGACAGACGACGTTGCCAGGTGCAAATGCTTTGTCATAGACTATGTCATGCGAGGGGAATCGTTCACCTTCATGGTTCTTGATTGCGTTGGAAGTATCAAGAAGAAGAAACAGATCGCCGAGAAGTCATCAATGATGATGGTGTATATATGATATACACGTTATGAATGTTTTACCTAAGCAAGTACTCGCAGTAGTGACTAAGTTTTTGATACTAGTCATGTTTTATGAAAACCAGATTTACTGCTTGAGTAGCTTGGAAGGATGAGGTGACAATGTGTGTTGATGATGGCCGACAAAATGTTGTGATGGTCATAGACACTCTCCCTCTAGATCTACCATTTGAATAAATTCTTTTATGATCGCATGTTAGTATGATCGTTATAAATGTGTCTCCTCTAGCGAGACGATTGTTCATATATGTTAGTGACAAAATCGTTGTCCTATATTTATGAAGTAATGATCATAAGCCGATTTGAATTTAGATGGTAGAAGCTCCCACATTCATAATATCAATGCCAAAGGATACAAACTTAATGAAGACACCACATTCGTTTGGCACTACCGTTTAAGTCATGTCAATGTTATAGTCAATGAACAAGCTCCATACGGATGGATCTACAAGTTCTTAGATTTGATCTTTTGATGCTTGCAAGATAACTAAGACACCATTTTCGGAAAGCGGGCATATAACTTATTGATAAATCATGCATTTTGATGTATGTGGATCAATGAAGTAATTAACGTGTAGTGGAGATCTTTATTTCGTAAGTTTCAATGAACGTTTGAGTATAACTTGTTGAGAATCATGCATGTGGGTGTATGTGAATCAATGAAGTACTTTAACGTATAGTGGAAGTCTTTGTTTCCTAGACTTCATGAATATTCCGAGTAGATATACGGATATCCACTTAGGAAATGTTGGTCTGAAGATTTTGATTCGATCAAACAAGTTCAGAGTGAAGTAGGAAAATAAATTTAACAAGAAAATCAAATTCCTGCGATACAGATCGAGGAAATAAAGATTTGAGTTATAATGTTGGCATATCATTGGAAGACTTGTGAGAAGAGTTACACAAATTACGTCGCATGGAATACCATAGTGTCATGGTATGTTAGCACGTCGTAATCGCACCCTATCGGATAGTGTGTGGTAAATAAATCTCTTATCGAATTGTTGTGATCATTAGAGTCATATGGTAGAAACATAACATTCACGTTAGATAATAGGGAAACCATTTAAATCCATGGAGACAATACCATATGAGTGATGGCATGGCTTTTAGCCTGGATTGTCGTTTCAGCAATTTAGTGTTTTGATGTGATCAAACCTAAAATGGATAAATCTTTGTAGTGTACCGTACCTAAAGAATTAGTTGGGTACATGTCTCACGACATAGGCAAAAACGTTGCCGGAATATGCCTTGCGAAAGAAATAGTTTTTTGTCCAAAGATATTAAGTGGGAAAGAAAGTAGACCAAGACAAAGTTAATGAACTTTCTCTCCAGACATTAGAGTGGCGCAACGGAAAGTGTTTCCGGTGTCATGCTCCTCAACTTGAAAGAAGCTGATGATAAAGATCATGACGCTCTGAGCTCATACTGAGAACGTAGGTGTACGAGGTTATGTTCCACACTGTGTGGTACGACAATCTTGTTATGAAGGTCATATTAATGGAATATGACAGACCTACGAACTACGAAGAAGAAATGGTAGAGCTCAGTCCGAGAAATGGCTACGAGTCATATATGATCCGAGATCAAATCCATGTACGATTACCAGGTAATGACTTGGGAGATCTTCTTGATGGCATCTAGGCTGTTAATAGAATATGGAATTTTATGAGAGAATAGACGCTGATAAGGATCGATTTGTCGTGAAACAGTTCCGACAGATTCAAAAGTTGACCACAACGAGATTTTGTCTCAAGTGGCGAAGCCTAAGTCTATTCGGTGTCGTTTAGCAATTACTATAATTTCAAATTGAGAAATTGATAGATGGATAAGGAAACCATGTTTCTTAATGGTATCATTAAGAAAGAGTTGTAATTAGTACAATGAAATGGTTTGGTGATCCTGAGGATGCTAAACATGTATGCAAACTTCAGCTGTCCATTCATGGGCTGAAGCAAGCATATCGGAGCTGGAATCTTCACTTTGATGATGTGATCAAAGGATTTTGGAGTTGTCCAAAATAGTTGAAGAAACTTGCATTTGCAAAGAAGTGAGTGGGAGCTAAGTAGCTTTTCTTGATCTTATATGTGAATGGCATATTTGAGTGGGAGCTAAAAGAAATTCCTTGGTCTTATATACGGATGGCGTATTTAAGTGGGAGCTAAGTGTCATTCCTGATTTTATGTAAGGACATATTGAGAATGATACAGATCCTCTAGCAAAGTATAAAGGATTATTTAAGTGATTAAATTCTCTATGAATGAAGTTAGGAGTATTAGGCATTCGATCTATAATTGTATAGATCAAAAGGGGCTTAATAACATTAGGTCGGAATATTTTCCTAAGTTAAGATTCTGAAGTGTTTCAGAATAGAACAAGCGAAGAAAGAGGTTCTTGCTTGTATGACTAGGTAAAATATTAAGTTTATCTTGGCATTTTCAGTGATAGCTGATGAAAGAAAATGATGTTCGACATCATCTATGCCTCAGACATAGATTCTATCAGACTGAAAGCTCGACTTGGTGTGACACACGTTCTTGGTTAAAGAACGGGTTCTAGAGTGATCCTTGTGTGGATCAATGAACAAATGTTAAGTATATTCTTCAGTGTCTGTGAGAACTGAAGATATGTTTTCTGGTAAAGGGTAAAAGTGGAAAGACAACTTGCCGTAAAACGGTTACGATGATGCAAGTTATGACACTGACCCATAAGACTAGAAATCTCATATAGGAGATGTCCTTTGTGAAGAAAGACATGGTTAGCTTGCGAAGTCGCATATGAATGCACTGTCGCATAATCTACATAATAGGTATAGAAATATATGGCAACTTCAGAAGTAGCAAGTGTGATTGGACTGAGTCTCACTCCATCGACTAAGATATATTTCGCCATAATCGTAAGATGCGGGATGATTTCAAACTGGTTGACATAGAAGTGTTGCAAAGCACATACAGATCTAATTGTGTGAGATCTGTTGACTGTATTCCTCTTCCACAAAGCAAGCATGCACCAAGTTGCTATGGGTGTGGAGCTTTTACCAAGTTGTAAACTAGATTAAGTGTTACTCTAGTGCAAGTGGGAGACTGAAGGAGATATGCCCTAGAGGCACTTAATAAATATAGTTTATTCGTCATTTCTCAATTGTTCATTATATGTTTTATACCATGCTATAACTGTATTAAGCGGAAACATTAATACACGTGTGGTAGATAAACAACCAGGTCCCTAGTAGCCTCTATCTAACTAGTTCATTGGGCAATTGATGATCGAGGTTTCCCGGTCATGTGACATTTATGTCAGTTGACAATGGAGTCATGTCATTGGGAGAATGACGTGATGGACATACCCAATATTTGTAGGACGTAGTCATTACGCCTTCGACCGTGAGATCTACTCTTATTGCTATTCCTGGAAGACACTTTGATTGCATCAAACGTCATATCTTATATAGTGTGACAATAAAGGTGTCCCTCTCGGGTGTCGGAAAGGAGTATGTTAAGACGGGGGATCAAGAGCGGGATTTGCCAGTCCGCATAGCAGGATAGATACTCTAGGGCCCACTCGGTGAGATTACGTCAAAAGAGCTTGCAAGCGTGTGACTAGGTCACCAGGACATAATATCATGGACGAGTAGAAGTTAGCAGTGTCGGTAACGAGATCAAGCTAGGTATGGAGATATCTATGAACGAGTCTCGGACACGCTAAGTATCGCATGGCAAAAGGTTTAAGACTCAGACGTCTAGGTTCGAAAGGTAAAGTATTCGTTATCTCGCAGGGATTAATTCTGGGTAACCTCGGTCCACGAATTAGTCATTGATCGGAGAGGAGTCTCGATCATGTCTGGTGAGATAATCGAACCGCTAGGGTAACACACTTAAGGGGAGTCGACATTTTACCGGAAGAGAAAAATAGGAAAAGAGAGCACCGGGAACGTCCCTGGAAAGTTCCGATGGAGATCGGGCAGCGACGAAATAGTTTTCGGAGCCGGAATAAATTATGTAATATGTATTTAATATTAATTAGTGTAATTAATAGTTAAATATATTTTATTTTAATTTTTCCTGAATTTTTAAAGGCAAAAAACCCTTAATGGGCCTCTTTATGCAAAGAGGCCCATGAGGGGGGGAAAGTCCCCCCCCAAGTGGAGGGGCCTGGTTCGGCCGGCCTAGGTCGGCCACATGGGGCCCACCTAGGGCCGGCGCATCATGCTTGGCCAGCTGGGGTGTGGGATTAGTCCCACACCGCCAGCCTGGCAAGGTGGGCAGCCCCCTGGACCCCTTTATATAGAGGGGTACCCCTGGCTTTTGAATACACACCAAATCTTCTCTCTCTCTCTCCTTGGATCACGTGACTCCCCAGTTTGGAGTTGCGCCAAGGACAAGTTTTCTCCACCATACGCACGCCGCCGTGCTGCTGGTCTTCCGGTCTCAGTTTTCTGCTGCTCGTCCCTGGATCGGGCCCGGAGTTCGTCGGCTTCACCGTATGTGTGTAACGCCCTGCGAGGTGCCACGCTAGTGGTGCTGGAGGTCTGCTTCCTCCACACGGCCTCGAGGTCGTCGTCGGTTTCATCGACATCGCCACGTCATCGTCTTCTTCGTCGCGCCAAGTTCTCCGCGACCTTGAGGTCGGCTACGGCGTCTACGTCAGCAACGCTTGTGCGGGAGCGTAATCCCCGTTTTTCGGTCTACAAGGGTATGTATACCGGAACCCCTTCGTACTACTATATCTGCATAGTATAGATCCTGGCTAGTTTAAGGTTATCGTTGTTAGGAAATTTTTTGTTTTCTGCATGCGATCCCTTCAGAATTAACGCTCTATAGATAGAATCGACAGAGAATTTACCATTCTTTGTAAGATTACATTGAAATTTATCTGGACCTTCCAATAATTGAACTGATTCCAATCGGATGAGCAAGACATTACAGGATGCTTGTCTTGTTCCAAGTAAACTTTTTCTGAACGAAACATCTGGTGGGGAGGAACCCAATGATTGGACTGATTCCAATTATTGGAAGATTCCATTGAAATTTATCTGGACCTTCCAATAATTGGACTGATTCCAATCAGATGAGCAAGGCATTACAGGATGCTTGTCTTGTTACAAGTAAACTTTTTCTGAACGAAACATCTGGTGGGGAGGAACCCAACATCTTCGTGATCATGTCGTTTTTGTTTCGTACAATAGTGGTATGTCAGACTTGGCAATCTCCTTTGCCAAAATCAGTACTGCGGAATTGGCATATCAACATGTCCAATCACTTGAGACACACTCCACCAGCCGAGCTGTACACTGGTCAAGGATTTATGTTCCATACCTTACTGATTAGGTACCATTAGAATAGTCATTACAATACATAATTTCACAATCAACCTATCATTTATCATTGATAATTTGTTCAAGTACAATTATACAAATTACAAATCTCTTCACACGATTGCCTATATAGCACATTTCTAACAAGAACAAGCAAGCCTCCAACCACTATCGAAGAGAATAAGACGTGATTGTTATAAAAACGAGCATATTTATGATGATCACACAGTTAAAAGGTTTGCACTGCAAAACATTCAGCCTAAAAAATGACGCTCAATAGTCCGAAGACTAACGTCGAGGGCCACTTTGTACCCTCACAACATGGACAACCACTACCGCATCTTACAGCCGCTCCGCCACACTCTATGAGGTCCACCAACACCACCTTTCAAGGCTTTCATCCCGGAAAACCACTGCTCTCCCTTGATCTGTGACGGTGCACATTGAATGACCCATCTACAGCTCAAACTACACGGGGCTACTGACCGCATGTTAGAATTGTATTGTAGCCTATGTTATTGCCTAACCATGGTGCAGGCATTGGACGTGGTGCACGTTTGGAGCTGTTAGATGATTCGACTGGACCAGATACTGTGGACGTTGATCGGGTCAAACTGCATGGCCTTGATACACATGCAGCAGGTCCCTCTGGCCATGCAAACCAGGCCGATCCAGCCTTGTTCCACTCGCCTGGACCGGCCTCTCCTCGCGGTCAGCTGTCGTCGATCGACGACTCGCCTCCTGCGACTCCCGAGCACACGCCTTCGTCGCCTGCCTCACTCGGTTCGGCGCCAGGCTCCAGTACGTTGGGATCCTCAGCTGGGCCGGTGTCGCCCAGTTCTTCGCCGTCGCCCACTGCTTCCTCGTCCAGATCATCCTCGGCTGATGCATCATCCTCCAGAGCTCCTTCGGCCCCTGTTGCACGGCGTCCACACACCCGCAGTCAAAGTGGTATTTTTCGTCCTATAGACCGAAAAGATGGTACCGTCGCTTGGTATGCTGCGTGTATGGCACATGCTCTTGATGATCCGTCTGTGGAGCCACGGTCGTATCAAGCTGCTATGAGTATTCCTCATTGGAGAGAGGCTACGGAACAGGAGTATCGCGCTCTTATTCGCAACGAGACGTGGACTCTGGTTCCTCCATCATCACAGGTCAACATCATTGATTCCAAATGGGTATTTAAGGTGAAGAAGCATTCTGATGGATCCATTGAGCGCTCCAAAGAACGTCTTGTTGCGCGAGGTTTTCGGCAACGATATGGTCTTGATTATGAAGACACTTTCAGTCCAGTGGTCAAGCCTACAACTATCGGACTTCTTCTCTCGCTTGTTGTTACTCGAGGTTGGTCTCTTCGTCAGCTTGATGTGCAAAATGCTTTTCTTCACGGTGTGTTAGAGGAAGAGGTCTATATGCGGCAGCCTCCTGGTTTTTCTGATCCTGATCGTCCAGATTATATATGTCGTCTCACTAAAGCACTATATGGTCTGAAGCAAGCTCCTCGTGCCTGGCATGCTCGTCTTGCGACGGCCCTTCGTGCTCACGGTTTTGTGCCATCCACAGCCGATTCATCACTCTTTCTTCAACAGAAGCCGGAGGTTACTATGTACTTCTTGGTCTATGTTGATGATATTATTCTTGTCAGTTCCTCGTCGTCGGCTACGGATGCTCTTATTGCTGCTCTAGGTGCTGATTTTGCTGTCAAAGATCTTGGTCAACTCCACTACTTTCTGGGTTTGGAGGTTATCTATCGTGACCAAGGTTTGATTATGACACAGAAGAAGTATTCCTTGGATCTATTGCGTCGTGCTGGGATGCTTCAGTGTAAGACCATGATGACTCCTATGTCTACCACTGACAAGATCACTGCTGTTGATGGTGACCTTTTGTCCTCATAGGATGCTACACAGTATAGAAGTATTGTTGGTGGTCTTCCGTATCTGACGATCACGCGCCCGGATATTTCTTTTGCTGTCAACAGAGTTTGCCAGTATCTTCATGCACCTCGGAACACCCACTGGTCTGCTGTCAAGCGCATCCTACGCTACGTGCGTCTCACGGTGTCTCATGGTCTCCACCTTCAGCCGAACCCCTCTGGGGTTCTCTCGGCATATTCTGATGCAGACTGGGCAGGCGGTCTGGATGACAGGCGATCCACGGGGGGTTATGCTGTATTCTTTGGCTCCAATTTGATCGCCTGGAGTGCTCGGAAACAGGCTACTGTCTCGCGTAGCAGTACTGAAGCGGAATACAAGGCTGTAGCCAATGCCACTGCTGAGCTTATTTGGGTTCAGTCTTTGCTTCAGGAATTGGGAATCTCCCAATCACAACCTCCAGTCCTTTGGTGTGACAATATTGGTGCTACTTACCTCTCGGCAAATCCAGTATTTCATGCCCGAACAAAACACATCGAAGTTGACTATCATTTTGTCAGGGAACGCGTTGCACAGAAGCTACTACAAATCAAGTTCATCTACTCGAAGGATCAACTTGCAGACATCTTCACTAAGCCACTGCCTCTACCTCAGTTTGAGGCATGTAGACGCAATCTTACCCTCCTAGATTCTTTAGGACGTGGCTAAGATTGAGGGAGGGTGTTAGAATTGTATTGTAGCTCTTGTTCCATACCGTATTGGTATAGGATTGCCATACCGTATTGGTATAGGATTGTTCCTGTATTCACCTATATATTAACGTGATAGGCCACCCCTAGAGGTTGAGCCGGTTCCCACAAATCCCTTGTTTGATACCGCATATCACGATAGCCACACCAAACATCCGAGCCATGAAACGGCTTCTATAGTAAGTGAATGAGTGTTATATGCCCCAAAGTAACAAGAAAAGATGCGCGTACACACAATGAACTTTTTAGCTATGAAAAGAAAGCCATGTGTATTTTTTTGCCCCGTACATTCAATTGTATATGGATATGCAAAATATAAGATTTCTAAGCTTTACGGTCCTAGCGGAAAAAGGGACTATATACAATTCTTAGGGGTACATTTGGTAATGGTCCTAGTCATCTATGCTCTTTTAACGTGTTCTTAGTTTTCGTAGATGATGTGTCTTCGTTTTGTTTTGGTTTAATTCTTTTAAACAATAACCCAATGAACTACTCTCTCCGTCCGGGAGTAATTGTCGAAACACATCTGCTTCCGGACGAAGGGAGTATAAGGACATGTACAACGGGAGACGCTAATTTGAGGCGCTGGAGGTAAAAAAACGATCGGGAAAATCATTGTACCGCCTGACCAAGAGTCCACGACTCCAACAGAGTAGAAGGGTGCTTACGACAAGGCACAAAAACATGAAGTGCTCAATGCCATTTCTTGCACCGATGAAAACACCAGGAGCTAGGATTACTAAGAGCAACTACCAGTCGGCCAGGAAATCAATCCTTATGTCGCTAGCGTACCGCATTGTACGTGCTCTAAGAGCATCCAAAATGCTCAGACGCAATACCCTTACACATAAACGCTAGTAGCCTCATTGTCATATTTTATACTGATCTTTTAGGGGTTGGGCTCTTAATTAAGCGTTAAAACTAGAAAAGGTACCAGAAACTAGCTAAAACGGCTGGGATTTTATCCATAACGTCGTGCCTGCGTCTAAGCGTTCCATTGTGGATGCTCTAATAACTCACATCTTTTTTTTTCTTGACTTAAATATCCCTCTCTATTCATATTCATCATAATACATTAATACTTACATCCTTAAGCAGAAGAGTTACAGTGAAACTAGAGGTTCATCTAAACCAGACATGTTGGTCATAGACCCGGGCTAGCCTAGCTAATTCGTGTGCTCTAACTCACCTCTTTGTTCGTCACATGTACAATATACTTATACAAGTACAAACGGTAGATCTACCAAGGAAAAAAATGAAGGAATAAATCAGAGAGAGGCTCAGCAATCTAGCGGCCAGGAATGAGTTACAGCTGCACATCAGCGACATTTAATTTCCTACTTATCTCCGGCGACCTTCCGCCGCCGTTCGGGCGGGCACCGGCTAAAGCTGATGTCTCCTTCTCCCATCCCTCCTCCAATGTCGCCTGGAGCTTCCCCACCTCCTTTCTAAGGTTCTCGTTATCCCTCCTCGCCTTATCCACCGCCATCTCCTCTTGCACCGCAATCTCCTGAGCGGGAGGCGGCGTTTTCCCTGACCGCGTCTCCACGGTCACCTTGCCAAGAACCAAAAATGGCAGCCTCCTAAGCGTCAGCCCAGCCGCGCCGGCCTCCCCGCCGATGGTTAGCTCAGCGGGTATCCTCACCCCCCATCGGACCCTGACCGCCGCCACGCCGCCGCGCACGGGTACAACGCTCCTCATCGTCACCTCCGACGGGGACACCCCGCCTCCTCCGCCGGCTGACTCGAACCGCTTGCGCACGGCGAAGTCACCGAGCGAAGGCTTGAGCGCGAGCGAGAAGGAGACGGCTCCCGCGGCGCTGATCTCGACTGCCATGGTGATGGCGGAGGCCGCGGCCGGCACGGAGGAGGGGCAGCCGCCGGCGCCGCAGCCCAGGACGAGGGACAGGGAGAACGGTGACGAGCCCGTGGGGCGGTTCGGCGCGTAGGAGAGGCGGAGGGACGGGAACGCCGGGGCGGCGGTGGCGAGGGAGAGGCGGAGGTCGGCGGGATCGCCGGCGGTGAGCGAGGCGACGGCGGGCACGGAGAAGAGCGCGACGGGGAGCTTCGCGCGGAGCAGCGGCCCCGCTTCGTCCCGGAGCTTCAGCGAGGTCTTCATGGCGCCGAGGCCGAGCGGCGCATCGCGCGTGGCGTGGACGCGTTCTGCACGTGTCGGACGGTTCGCTGGCCCGGCCGTCGCCGGCGACGAGAAGGTAGCTACCGTCGAGGAGGTGTCCTCGCGTACGGCGTTGAGGTGTTCTTGAGTGGCCGCTTGCCGGCGTCCGGCTGAGAGCCTCGTCGCAGAGTTGGGCATCGCCGGGACTGGTGGACGTGCGATTGGGCTCAAGATTGCGCCAACTACGGATTACCTGGAGGTGAGGTCTCGTTTAATTCGTGGCTACGGAGAGCGTGTTATTGTTCGTGTCCACATCCACATGTGAGTAACATATCAAATAGATCGAGAAAGTATCCGGCAAAAATCAAGCGGTAAATTTACCATGAAAATCACAAAAAACCATGTTTAAAATTTTGAAAAATTATTTAGAAAAATGCAATACGGTAGACTTCAGCAGACATGTAAATTTCTAACTTGAGAATCAATTTTTTTTTAGGGATAATGAAAATGACAAATTGGTCAACTTGAATAATAGATTCAACAAAAAATAGTAGTACTACCTTTGCGCTTTAATATAAGACGTTTTAGCGTTTTTTTTTTCATATTCACATGTTCAAACTTATATCTAGACATATTTTAGTGTTCATATTTACTCATTTTTATGTGTATCCAGACAAAATGTGTAATAGCTAAAACATGTTATATTAAAAAATGGAGGGAGTAGTAAATTCAGCAATGAGTAGTAGGTTCAGCAAAGAATAGTGCTTCCTCTGTTTTTAATATAAGATTTTTTATACTTTGTTCACATTCACATGCATATAAACGCATTAAACATGTTTTACGGTGTATATTTACTCATTTTAGTATGTATCTAGACAACATATGTAACACCTAAAATATCTTATATTTAGAAACGGAGGGAGTAGCAATGCTACGATTCATTGTTGAATTTGTCATTTCATTACTCCCAAACAATTTTGAGTTTCAATTTGCAAAATTGCATGTTTATGTAATTCTACCTTCCCAGCGGAATTTTTCTTTATAATTTTTAAACATGGGTTTCTCGTGATTTTCATCGGTTTCAACAGAAAGCTATTTTCCACCGGATATTTTTTCTATCAAATTAGGGTACGATGAGTCGAGGTGAGAGAGCAATTGAACATGAGAAAGCACACATAAGATAAAATCCTCAACAACCTATTTTAAATGCAAGGCACTCTCACACAAGGCAGTTATAATGCCACGGATGTAAAATTGATGATACTACCTTCTATGGGTTGAGTCATTACATAAGAGTTTATAAATACCAGCTCTGGTTTGACGGATAATCGGAAATTATTGCTTCATGTCGTGTAAGAAAATTACTCCCTCCGTACTTGAAAGAGTGTACATATACTCCCTCCGTTCCAAAATAAGTGTCTCAAATTTGATAGAAAGTGGATGTATGTAGACCCCACTTTCTATCAAATTTGAGACACCTTATTTTGGGACGGAGTGAGTACCTTTTATAGTAAGTCATACTTATTAACATTTGACAAAATTTATAAGAAAACGTGCCAACATTTATGACACCAAATTAATATCCCTCGATTCGTATTGAAATGAAGTTTCAAAATATATCAATTTGATGGCATACATATTGTTATATTTCTCTATAAATTTGGTCAAAATATTACAATATTGACTTGATATAAAAGTTAGATGTACACTCTTTTAAGTACGGAGGGAGTAGCTGAGGACTTTGGACGGGAACCGACCGTAATTGTGGGTTTTGTGCTAGTGGCTGTGTACTATCCAAGATCAAGGCAACAATTTTAGTGGAGCTCGTGATCAAGTGAAGGATTTGCCGTTTAGTTGCATGGGTGTTGAACACATTCAGTTGAATGTTATTTTTACCGGATTTTTGTTAGTTTCATGTGGATTGATTCTCTGCAAGAAGATGTGCAACAATAAATCATTAGGCTTCTCACATTCTTGGACAAGGATCCATATATGTCCCAAGCGGGAAGAGCTTAGCGCATCAGGTACTCAAATATCAAGAAACCATGAAGAAAGCTGGTCAACAAAAGTAGCGTGCAAACAATGATGGCCAAAGATCTCAATCAAGCCATGTAGATAAAGAAGGGGGCCACGTGTAGTTCGGCTACGAGGAAGGAAGTGGTAGAAAGAGAATGTGGCCTCATCAACTTCATTGCAAGAATCGTTTGCCGAAATAGTTAGTGTGAAGTACGTAGAAAAAGAAAGATAACGTATCAAGAGGAGCTACATGGAGATACAAACCGAGAAGGTGTGATTGAGACATGGAGATCAAGATGACATTCGATTCAGAGAATTTCAGAACAAAGTAGAAATGGTCGTGACCAACAAGTTAAGAGAGGAATAGGAGGCAAGGCAAATAAACCTTGGGATGTTCACCAAGGAAGACCAGATCATGTTAACCAACATAGCTATCGTGAACTCAGGAAGACAAAGGCTTTGTTATGAACAAGTTGGTGTCATAATGCAGGGCAGTGGCAATCTTTAGAATGTGAACTAGTAAGTGATTAAACTAGATCTTCGGAAAACAATTAGTGCAAAATAACCCATTCTCTTGCTTGTAAACTCATATTTGTGTATGCTACGGTTGACTAACAAACGTGTGTATGTGTTAGTGAAAAATGTTAATACCAAAAAATTTAGACCTAAACAATCTCTGGTGAGTGGTGTTAAACGCAAAGTGAACTTATGTTCCTTTTTGTTATAAAATATTTTGGAAAAAAATATATACTATGATCAATTGCGTTAAGATATTTTAGAAATGTTTCCTCTATTAAAAGAAAGTTGCTTCCAGCTTTCCACCATTATTAGCTTTCCCAAAACTTAAGAAAAAATACCTACCAGAATTGCAGTAGTACTGCACTAGCAATTCTAAAATGGAAGAGCACCATATGAATGAATGAGCACAGTATAATATTACCTGTCAACCTATTTAATATCAAAGGGGCCTGTGTCATATCTACTTGCCATCGTGTCTATATATACATAAGTTCCACTCTTGCTTCATAGTATTTCCAAGAGTACCAACATATTGAGGAACGACATGTCATTGTTTAAATTTCGGGAAGAAATTATAGACGAGACTGAGATCAGTGTGAGTGAGAAGCATCCAGAAAAAATGCAGTACAATCAGGGGGGGGTACCTCTCGTTTGCGTGGCGGCCATCTAATGATTTTATATACATTGGCACATTGCCTCCTCCTCCTTCAGTCATTTCTTCAAGTCTTCAACCAAGACTGACTGTGTAGAGTTCCACCAAACTGAATAGAAAACCCATGAGGGCAGCAGAGAGAAGGAACGGCTCGAGCGAAGCAGAGAGGGAGTGTGGTATGTGGGTCGTGTTCCTAGTGCTTGTTGAAGAAAAACACCTTGAGGGATTTATGTAAAACATCCTCTCCAACACTTTCTCTTTTTGGATCGGAGGGAGGGAGTATTTGAATGTATTGCCACAACGCTTAATAGTTCAAACAAGATAGGACAATGCACGCGGAATAACACACAATGCCTGCCTAGCCATTCTACACGCAGATCACCGTCAGAGAAATCTCAAACAAACTGATAGCTTACATCACACGAGGGGCGTGCCACTCATCCATGCCCGCCCACCCCCGCGGGCAGGAAGCCGTTGTCACCGCTTCGATCGTCTTACGCTCGTGGAGATAAAGACGAACGGATGGCAGCTCGGCTTTGATCGCTGCTTGTTGGGTTCATCTCCTGTCCTTTCGTTTCCTCTTTCGAGATGATTCTCCCTTAGACCACCGCAACATAGGCGCACAACTTTTGTGTGTGCCTCCTGATTCTCGAACACTATACCGTTGATCGAGTCTTCCCCCTTCCGTTTCGCGGTGTAAACCACGTGACGGAACAACAGGCCTCCGGAACCCAGTCACACGATCTTGTAAGGGAGAGAGGCGATAAGGTTTTTGGGGAGCGTCATCACGCAACTATTGGTTTCTTCTCCAACACGGACGCTGACAACTACTTCCCGGACGATGAGTTCTTCCAACGATGTGGACGACTTCTTCGGCAACAAGTCTTCATCAGCCAAGCCAACGTGAACGGGTCTTCCATCAGTGTCCCATATATGATCTTATGCTGCCTATTCGAGATAATGCTTCAAAAAAACATTTCTAGCAACTCGTGTAGACTTGCTCTTTGCATACTCTCTCATTGCATGACTAGTTTAATTCCTATTGTTCTAGCCATGTGTTATGTACAGTTTTTATGCATTATCATGTGGAGAATTTCTCATATTTTGAACTCATGCACCATGTGAGAAACTCATTTGAATTCAGAACCGCAACATTAATGGAGACCGAGCTTGGGGGCTGTTATTTGAAAAGTTTGAAATCTCGATTTTTAAGTGTCGATTTTTTGGGGGGATAAATACCTGGGTGTAGTCAACTATGTACACTACGAGCCTGAAAATTTTCAGTGTGAAATACAACATATTTTGTCTCACCAAAAAAGACAAATCAGACAAATTTGAGAAGATTCGAATTTTGTAATTGTTAACATCCGCACATGTCCGTCTTTTTGCTGGGGGTAGAAATATATGGTTTTCGCAGTGAAATATTACACACGGGTATAATTAATCATTGACAACGTCATGGTATTTTTTTTAATTTATTTAAACTTTAATTATTATTTTTTGAAAAATTCAAAACAGACTGTCGGCTACACGAGCTCCATATCGCCGCACTCAACATAGTATGCTATTTTCTCGAGAATCGCAACATGTTATAGCTCTTGAGAGTTCAAACAAGACAGTCCAAAGGCCTTAGCTGGTTAATTGCCTAGCAATTCTACACGCAAATTGGTGTGGAGAAACCTCAGACGAACAGATCTCCTACATCACGCGGAGTGGCTATTGGGCGTGCTACATGCAGGAAGGTGATCGTCGCCCTTGCCCACCCTGTGCCTGCCCGGCCCCGCTGGTAGGTAAACCGATTGAGGGGTCGCGTTTCATAGTCGGCCGAAAACACCGGCTCTGGTCAGATGGATTATCATGAACTATTGCTTCGAATCGGATAAGAAAACCAGCTAAGCCCTTTGGACGGGTACGGTCGTAATAGTGGGTTATGTGCTAGTGGATGTGTACTATCCAAGATCAATGCAACACTTGTAGTAGAGCTCGTCATCGAATATTCCAGTTAGTGGCATGGGTGTTGAACACATTCAACTGAATGGTATATTTACTATCTTGGTTCATATGTGTCTCATATATTCGTATTTATCATATTTTTGTTAATTTCATGTGGATTTGATTCTCTTCAAGAATATGTGCAACAATAAATCATTCAGCTTGTCACATTCTTGGACAAGAATCCATGTGTGTCCCTAGCGGGAAGACCTTAGTACATCACTCAACTATTAAGAAACCATGAAGGAAGTTGGTCCGACAAAATAGTGTGGAAACAATGATGGCCAAAGATCAATTAAGCCATGTAAAATGCAAAGTTAATCTTAGTGAAAAAATGTGCGTATGTCTTAGTGAAAAAATGTTAATCCCAAAACAATTAGACCAAAACAATCTCTAGTGAGTGGTGTTAAATGCACATTGACCTTATGTGCCTTTTTGTTATAAATCATTTTGGAAATAAATATATACCATGTTCAATTGTGTTAAGATATTTTAGAAATATTCCTCTATTAAAAGAAAAGTTGCTTCCAGCTTTCCACCATTATTAGCTTTCCCAAAAACTTAAGAAAATTACCTACCAGAATTGCAGTAGTGTTGCACCGGCAATTCTAAAATGAATGAGAACCATATGAATGAATGAATGAGCACCGTATAATCTTACCTGCAAACTTATTCAATACCCAAGGTTCCCATGTCATATCTGCTCTCCGTCGTGTCTATATATACATAAGCTTCACTCTTGCTTTGTAGCATTTCGAAGCATACAAATATATTGAGGAGAACGAGATATAATTGTTGAAATTAAGGGAAGAAATGATACAGTGTGAGTGAGAGGCATCCAGAAAAAATGCAATACACTCAAGGATTGTTCTTGTATGTGTGGCGGCCGTGTAATGATCTTATATCCATTGCCTCCTCCTTCATTCATGACTTCAAGTGTTGAACCAAGACTGACCGTAGAGTTCCACCAAAACGGACTGGAAAACCCATGAGGGCAGCAGAGAGAAGGAGCGCCGCGAGCAAAGCAGACAGGGAAGACACGTCTGTCCGTACCGTTTCTGTAAGCCAAACCAGTCCGTAAGCCTAGAATTATTAAAGGCCATGCATGGTGGGCTGCATGCATGGGATTCCACTATACTGCAGAAGCCTAAAAAGAGACTAAGGAAAGCCCAGCGCGACCTCGAACAACTTATGAGAGGGCCCATGTCGCCAAGCTCGGATAAGGAGAAAGCTGAGTTGGCCTGCTTGATTGAAAATTTGTTGGAGCAGGAAGAGATTAAATGGTGTCAGCGATCCCGTGCTAATTGGATCCAGAATGGTGATAAGAATACAACCTTTTTTCATAGTTATGCATCCGCGAGAATGAAGAGGAATTTTATCAAAAGGTTGAAGGATAATGCTGGGGTGTTTGTGGAAGGTACAGAGAATATAAAACCGGTGGTTCATGGGTATTTTGAATCATTATTCAGTTCTGATAATAATGTGCTTAATCCGGGTTTTCTTGATACAATTGCTCATAGAGTTTCCCCTGAAATGAATGATAAGTTAATGGCACCGTATACTGCAGAAGATGTTAAAAAAGCTGTTTATAGCATTGGAGATCTGAAGGCTCCAGGTCCGGATGGATTGCATGCTCTTTTATATAAAAGATTCTGGCACTTAGTGGGCAATGATATTACTCAAGCAGTTTTGAAATCGATCAATGAAAGAAGGATTCCTGCTGGGTGGAATGAAACAGTGGTTGTTCTAATACCTAAAGTGGATGATACAGAAGAGGTATCCCAATTCAGACCAATTTCTTTGTGCAATGTTGTTTACAAAATTATCTAAAAAATGTTGGCAGCAAGACTTAAGCTATTGCTCCCTGACATTATTTCTCCGACCCAAAGTGCTTTTGTGCCAGGAAGATTGATCACGGATAATGTTCTAGTTGCCTATGAATGTATTCATAAAATAAAGAACAAGAAGAAGGGGAGACATGGCTTGTGTGCGGTTAAAATTGACATGCACAAAGCCTATGACAGAATTGAATGGAATTTTCTCAGGGAGATGATGTTAAAAATGGGGTTTCAAAACAAGTGGGTGGAGCTGATTATGGAGTGTGTCACTTCTGTTACTTATTCCATTAGAGTTAACTCAGATTTGACTGAAGAATTTACTCCCACTAGAGGTATTCGACAAGGGGATCCACTGTCCCCTTATTTATTCTTGTTATGTGCAGAAGGTCTTTCGAGCTGTTTACACCAGGCGGAGGAGATGGGAAGTATTGAAGGGGTAAAAGTGTGTAGAAATGCACCGTCGGTGTCTCATCTGTTGTTCGCCGACGATTCTTTGTTCCTTATGAAAGCTGATATGGACAATGCAAATTATCTAAAGCAAATTCTGGATGATTATTGTTCTAACTCGGGCCAAATGGTTAGTGTCGCTAAGTCTAGTATTTTCTTCAGTCCCAATACCTCCGTGGAGACTAGGGCTGAGATTTGCAACAAATTAAATATTAACACGGAAGCTCTATCTGATAAGTACTTGGGCCTCCCTGCACTCGTGGGGGCTGATCGGAGTGACTGTTTCATGCACTTCGTGGAAAGGGTGATTCAACGGATAAGAGGTTGGATGGAGAAACTTCTATCAATTGGTGGAAAAGAAATCTTACTGAAAGCTGTTGCTCAATCAATTCCGGTCTACGCAATGTCGGTCTTTTTGTTACCTAAAAACATATGCAAGAAGATCACGGATGTGATAGCCCAATTTCGGTGGGGTGACAATGCTCAAGGTAAAAAAATGCATTGGTATTCTTGGTGGAAGTTGTGTTTTCCGAAAAGTGATGGAGGTATGGGATTCCGAGATTTGCATTCTTTTAATCTAGCAATGCTAGCTAAGCAAGTTTGGAGACTTATTGATTCACCGAATTCCCTATGTGCCCAAATTCTTCGCGCAAAGTATTATCCTACTGGTGATATTCTCAATGCAGGGCCAAAAAAGGGCTCGTCGTTCACATGGCAAAGTTTATGTGCTGGGATTCAAACGTTTAAACGAGGATATATTTGGCGTATTGGTAGTGGAGAGGCTATTGAAATATGGAAGGATCCGTGGATTCCTTCTAGTCCTGATCGTCGTGTTATCTCGCCACGCGGGGGCTGCATTCTCACAAGAGTTTCTCAACTTATTGATCCGGTGAATGGGGTTTGGGATGAGGATTTCATCCGCACAAATTTCCATCAAATAGATGTGCAGAGGATTCTTGAAATACCGCTGAACCATAATGCTTTTGATTATTTCATAGCGTGGCATCACACAAAGTCTGGACGGTTTACTGTTCGATCGGCGTACCATGTAGAATGGAAACACCAGTTTAATGGAGTAACCTCTAGATCTCTTATTTCAGGTACTTCCGTGAATAGCCCTGTTTGGAAGATTCTTTGGAAGCTTGATGTTCCTGCAAAAATTAAAATCTATTGCTGGAGGGTTATGCATGGGACTTTACCTTTGAAGGCTATTTTACATAAGCGACACATTGGTACTGATGATATGTGTCCAATTTGTAATTCTGAGCCTGAAGATATTATGCATATGATATTCACATGCCAAGGAGCTGCTAGTATTTGGATGGGGCTGGGGTTACAGGATATGATCTATGATAAAATGGTCCCGGGCATTACTGTCGCAAAACTTTTTGAATCAATTCTTAAGGTGACGCCTACTACATTACCTGGATATGATAAGATCAAAATACATGATGTTAGTGCAGTAGCAGCTTGATATATTTGGTGGCTTCGTAGAAGGCAGACACATGGAGAGCGAATTCCTCCGGTTGTAAATTGTCTCAATTCCATTAAAGCTATTGCTGCAAATGCAAAGAAGGTAATTCCAGTAGAAGGCATAGCAGAGAAGAAGTGGAAAAAACCTAGGCAACACTCAGTAAAACTGAACGTCGACGCATCGTTTGACGCTGATTACCGTTCGGGTTCAACAGGAGCTGTACTCAGGAACCATATGGGTGATTTTATTGCAGCCTCGCTCGGCTGAAGCTTTGGCTATGTTACATGGGCTGGAGATGGCAAATTCCTTGGGATATATTGACGTCATGGCAGAATCTGACTCCATGGAGGTGATTGATCTATGCTCAGGTGAAAATCGCATATGGAATGAAGCCACAGCAATTTACGCTGATATTATGTTCCAAGCTGGAGGAATAGGGAAGGTTGAGGTCTAATAAGGTGGCTCATGAGTTAGCTAAGAATTGTTTCATTACTGCTACCTCTTGTAATTGGGTCGATGAACCACCTAGCTTCATTTTTCAAACTCTCCCATATGATTTAACTGTTATATGATTTTGAGGCCGCAAGTTCCAGACGCGCTCTTTCCATATGATTTAACTGTTATATGATTTTGAGGCCGCAAGTTTCAGACGCGCTCTTTCCATATGATTTAACTGTTATATGATTTTGAGGTCGCAAGTTTCAGACGCGCTCTTTTACTATCAGGGTACCTACGGGGACTGGAAGGTTTTTAATGAGGCGGCTTGCGGAGCTAATAAATGGCGTGGTTAAAATTTTAAAAAAAAAATCTAGAATTATTAAAGAGGGAGTGCGGCGTGCGGGTCATGTTCCTAGTGCGTGTTAAAGAAAAACATCTTGAGGGGTTTTATGCAAAACAGCCCCTCCCACTTGGATCGCACATGGGAGTATCGAAATTCATTATGATAACTAGAGAGTTTAAACAAGACAAGACAAAACAATATACTACAGAAAACACGCTCGGACAACACAAAACGGTTGCTATTTGCCAAGCCATTCTACACGCAGATTGCCGTGAGAGAAACCATAGACGAACTTATATCAAATTTGGATGAACTTATATCAAATTTGGATGTATAGATGATACACTCAATTTTTGATCAAGTTGAGACATTTTTTTTGTCGACAGGAGGGAGTATCTTGCACCATGTGAGATTGTGAGTAGTATAGCTTTCTTTTTCGCGAATTCAGAACATGGTACAGCTCTCTGAGAGTTCAGACAAGCCGGGCCAGTCTTGAACAAACAAAACGCTCGCTCATTGCCAAGCAGATCGCCGTGGAAGAAATCTCACACAAACTCATCTCCTACATCACGCGGAGTGGCCGCCGGGCGTACCACGGGCAGGCCGGTGACCGTCGCCCATGCCCACCCCGTCGTGCCCGCCCGCACCCGCAGGCTGCAGGTAGCCGTCGTCGCTGCTCCCCGCACGCGGAGCGACGGCCGGCGGCAGCGCGCCTTCCTGCATCTCCAGCTCCTCCGCGGCGCGGGCCTCTGCGGTCTCGGCGGTGGGGTGGTAGGATGCGGCGGCGGCGTGCTCCTTGGCGGCGGCGTTGCGGTACATGACGTCCCGCTTGACGGCCTCCACCTCGCCGATGCGCTCCTGCTTCCTGGCCTCCGCGGAGGCCTTGGCCGCCGGGTCGCTCGCCTTCACCTTGTTCACCGTCTCCTGCACCACCGCCTTGGTCTTCTCCTTGCCCGCCCACGCCGACGCCCCCACGTTCGCCACCGCCTCCTTCGCCGCGCCCACCGCGCTCGAGCTCTTCCCGCCCTGCATCGCCTCGCCTAACGCCCACCTCTCGAGCTCGCGGAATCGACGCTTGTAGCTGGTCTCTGTTCTCTGCAGTGTCTCGTGTGATTCTTGTCTTAATCTGAGATGGTACGGTTCGATGGTAATATATGAAGGGGTTCGTGCGTACAGTAGGAGGGGGCACGTGTCCCCGAGGTCGGCACGTGCGTGCTGCCCGCCGAGGTCCACGTGTACCCGTTTGGAGAAGCTGCTGTCGGCGCGTGAAGTGGCAGTCTCTGGATGATGAATCGATTCGTGAAGCTGACAGGAATTGTTTTTTTTTTCTGAGCTGACAAGCTCTAGCTAGTTCTTCCGTTATTAGATTGGTGTTAAGGGCAACTCCAACGACCAACGCCACCAAATCGGCTCATTTTCGTCTCTGATTTGTTTGGGGTAGGGCGAGCTGCTCAGCGTGAGCACCCAACATACCCCTCCATTTTTTGTCCTGGGTATGGGTTTTTTTTTCAAGTGCAATCTAGTAGTAAATAAAATGACTAGATAAAATAGAAAATAAATAACCACTAATATAACATCACATAGGCAGTGTGAGAGGCATAGTTTGAAAGACACATACTTTGAAGTATTAAAATCAAGATGATAACTCGCCTCGTTAACGGATCATTTTTTGCTTCTTGAAAAAACAAGCCCTTTGCTTCGGGTCCATAAGGCTTTTAAATCGACCATCATGATTTGGTTCTCCTCGGTCATCAACCTGAGGTTCACTCGGTTGTCTTTGACCTTGAGCCAGTTCTCCTCAGATTTCATCGCGAGCTCTACAACCTTCTCCATGTATCAGTGTATGAGGTCGTCCTCTTGCTCTTCCTCTTATGTGTGGCGTTGATATGTCGAGCGAGCTCATTTCAAAGAATGGATCCCCATCAATAGAGGACCTCCTCTTGGGTAACCCCCCCACCACCACCTTCGGTTTGGGGTTGAGTCTCGTCGTCGACCTCTTCCTATTCCTCTTGCTCATTGTTATTTTGATGTTGTCCAAATTGATAAAGATAAAGCTAAGTTTGGACGGAGTGAAGTGAGGCCCGTCGTTACAGGCTTGGGCCGAAGCAAAGTTTGAGCTTTGCTCGGGATTACCTGATATCACTGTTTAGCCCAAGAGACTATGGGACGCCGAAAGAATTTTATTTATTGTTTCAGGGTGAAGGTTCTCGTTCATGCAACAAGATGGATTTTTTCTTAAGGTGAAGTGTTATTTTGATGTGATCCAAATTCATATAAAGATAAACCTAAATGCGGACGGACCGAAGTCTGGTACACGTCGTGACCGAGTCGGACGATAGCCGAGTTAGGGTTTCGCCTCCATATATATCTCTTGTAAGTCGCCTGTTTGGGATAAGTCAAAAGTTGTAAATCACTGGCGTTTGTAACCTCACCCGATCATAGTGAACTTTTGATGGTCGACGCCCGCAGTTTTTCTCTTCCATTGTTGGAAGGGTTTTCCACGTTAATTCTCGTGTCTCCGTTGTGTTGATCTTGGTTTTGTTCATCGTTTATTTGCCTATCATTTATAACACTCATGGTGGCCACCCCCAAAGAACATCTCCTCCGTAACACCATCGGTGTCAAAATAGGCCGGGTTGGCCAGCGTCAAGGCCGGAGTCCCTCGAACAAAAGGTGTCGGGGTGGGGGCATGGTTGCTGAGGCCGACGTCACCTGTAACGCCTTGCTATGCAACGGGACATCACTGATACTAGGGGTGACGTTAGGGTCAAGGATCGGCACCGAGATGATCGGCTTGGACGGCAAGTTATCCCTCGAGCCAAGACGTGACAGTGCGGCATCGCACGGGAACGCAAGGCGAGTCGGCGACGCCGATGAGAGAGCAGGCGAGCCGGACCGTGGCGGTTTGCCTCCACAGCTGACAAAACTGCGCTTACCGCCGAGGGCACCACGGAGGGTGGATGAGGTCGGTGCTGCAAGTACGGCGTCAAGGACCTCTCCCTTGAGCATGAGTCCAGCTCAGGCGGCGGGCTAGTTTGCGATGACGTCCGCGTTGGCGTGGGCCTAGACAGTGGCGACGGCTTATGCCTTGGCCACCCGAGCGGCGATGGCCTTGGCATCTGCCGCTCTCTTCTTTCCTTCTCCCTGCGAGCTTGCCTCTTGTCGGACTCAGGGAGTCAGTCCTTCGGCTAGGGCAGGCCGGCGGCACCCTTCTTCGGTGCTGACCGGCGTCGTTCTCGAACAGTGGCGTCAACTGGGGCGGGGACGGTAGGAGCGAGGGTTTCTAGTAGCCGCATGAGGGTTTGGGGACTGGGAGGAGGGGAGTGTCATGTGTGTGGCTATCTACCTGGCGCAATGAGGACAAAAAAGGACACATGTCGGACGTGTCCAGGGGGCGAAACGGATATCCAGGATGCCTTCTCTTGTCATTTGCGGTGGACAGTTAGGTCATGACCTCTGTCCGCGTGGACACAAACAAACGGACGGACCAGCCAATGAATAGGCATAGTTCCAGTGTTCATTTACGGCCAGTGTAATAGTTACCAACTCATATTGTGCAGATCAATTCGGCCTTAAAACTGATGCAGAAGTAGATATATATATATATAACTAAAGGCAATCACTTTTATTACTTTATATTTCCTTTGTTGCCTCCACTTCGAGATCCATGGGATAACACGATAAAACAGTACAATCAAATTCACTTCCATTATTCTATTTTCAGATTCCACGTACAGTCCGGAGCAACTTAAACAGGGCACACAATCTTCCATGCTTCAACATCCTATACTCAAGCTACCATCTATCTCTCTTAATAAATTCATCCCAACAATCTGGTTTCAAACTACATGGACAGCCTCGATTTGAGTGGACCAGCAACGATCTACTCCAGTTTGAACTCACTACAGCATATTCAGAAATCATGAGGATGTTTAGGTGGATAGAGTAGGGCTATCGACCGCCAGAGCCATCGTGTTGAGTCCGTTGTCGACGTAAACGGTTGAGCCAGTGATTGCAGACGCCAACGGAGACACCAAGAATGCTGCTGCGTTGCCTACTTCATCTGTCGAACATGCAGCGATTTATAAGTAACTTGTAGAAGAACACCAAGTGTTGAGGGGGACAGAGTGGAGTAAGAGGGAAAATGAGATGATTTTGACCTGCCAAGAGTTCCTTCTGCAACGGTGCATTGACGTAAGAGTACTCGATCATCTTCTCGATGAAGCCGATAGCTTTGGCAGCTCGGCTCCCCAATGGACCTAAGGAAATTGGGTCCATTCAATGCATGGATCATGATGATGAGGGCACACGGATAGAACTGCTACTGAATTATTAATACTAGGTGCCCTAAACCACTACATCTGTTAGTTTAGTGCACAAATGACGTTTTCTAATGGAGAACTTTATGCCGAAAGGTTTCATGGGAACAGGAAATTATTTCATTGTTTGCAAAAAAGATACCTGCTGATATAGTGTTCACTCTGATTTTTCCTTTTCGACCTGCTTCATAAGCAAGTACCTACATAGAAAAGACGGCTTTGAAATTAATGCACGCAAAACAAAGCTGCTGGACATCAAGTAACTCATGTCATAGAGAAGTACATACTCTGGTATCACTCTCAAGTGCTGCCTTAGCAGAACTCATGCCACCACCGTACCTACAAAGCAACCACCAAACAGATGATAAGTACAAGTACACTTCATAGCCGTGAAATCATTAGAAGAAGATTTACCCAGGAATTGTCCTTTCTGAAGCAATGTATGTCAACGAGATACTTGCACCTCCTATTAATTTATTGAAATTCAAAAACAATGTAAGGGTCACCTTTCCCGCTAAATAATGAAATAAACAAGACACTGAGAACAAACAATGTAAGGGTTAGGACCCGTTTGATACTCTATCGCTATTCACCACAGCAAAATGCACATGCTACACAGCCCACGCAATTGCATTAACAATTTTTGGCAAGCCCATCTTGTTTACTTTCTCATGACGCCAAAAGGACAGTCATATCAAACATGGCATTGCTGGTGCTTGGCCAACTCACACAAGGCCTTGTTGAATGCCAAAGTGACTGGAAATAAACACGGGGAAGATTGTCCTGTCATATTGTTTATAACTATATGGCACGTTTTTTGTACAACTAAATGTGTAGTTGCATCCATGTAAAAGGGAAAATGACATTTTATGTACCGCTTTTGTTTATCGTGGCTAACTTTGCAGGCACATAACAAAATCATAAAAGGCATAAGGCAGATTCACATTGACATTTGTACTTTAACCTACAGTTAATCCAACGAACAGCAAGTATACTATAGACACTGGTATACTTTCCCGATAAAATCAGGCGGTAGCACAACATCAAAAGGAAACTGCCATCAGAATAAGAACAGACAAAGCATATCGGCAAGGACTGTCACCTGGATTCATGATGGGAAGAAAGTGCTGAAGTAAGGAAATAAACGAGTAACTAGATGCTGAAACTGCAGCAAGATAGCCACTTCTTGACGTCTCCAGCAAAGGCTTTGTTACCTTTAAGTAGAATACGAGGTTAACAGAAAAACAGATAAATACTACCAATGGCAATGATGATGATGACGGCAGTGGTGGCATGCATGTGTCTGTGTCTGTGCGTCAGAGAGGCTTTACCTCAGGACCATTGGCAAGAGAATGCACAAGGATGTCAATGCTGCCAAAATCAGCCTTTACAGTCTCAGCTACTTCCTGCCAAATGAAGGCATACATGAATTAGGCCTTGGATAAGAAATATTATGCATCATTGTCTTCATCATAACGCAGTATGAGTTCAAGAAGCATGCTGAAACTCACCTTCACAGTCCATTTTGAGGACCCCGCATACCTCTTATTTGCTTTAACCTACACCAGGAAAAGAAAGTGTCAGTACAGCAAGAATTGTAACTGGCAAGGAGAACATCCTAAATGATGACATATGAGAATTACATCTTCAGGAACATCCTCCAGGGTGTCAAAAACTGCATCTAGTGGATAGACTTTGGTAATCTCCATAAGAGATCCATCAGGCAGCCTGCATCAAATGATTGTCAAACACAAGACAGATGATAATAGACCCAGCAAGGAACACTGAAGTGAACAGAATAAAATTATGGTAGAACTAGATGGACATACTTCCTTGATTCATCAAACTTTCCACGTCTCAAACTTGTCTCGAATATGTTCAGTGCCTGCACATATAGATGCTCCGTAAGATTGTTCACTAGAATATCACCACAATGAATGAATAAATTTCATGAAGGAGATAGACTTACAGGAACCCATGTACCAACAAGAATTTCAGCACCAGCTGCAGCAAGAGCCTTGGCAATTGCCCAGCCATAACCATTATCATCAGCGACTCCAGCAATAAACGCTCTTTTACCTGAAACAATGGACAATGAACTAGTAAATCTAGAGTACTTAGGTCAGATCACTTCCTGAAAAGATCATTTCGGGTTGGTTTTATGGTTGTGAAATTGCACAAAAACTCACAAAGCTGAAAGTCCAATGTTAAATCAAGTATACTAACCAATTTTACCATAATAGTAATAAAACACATGTTTGTGTTATTAACAAAAAGAATCCATTGTTGAATTTACCAGATTTGCTAGCAGTCACCACATTTCACAGTAGGATCCGCATGACTTAACTCCATCAATGTCAACTAAAAATTCTTGGTTTTCCTTTTGCCAACTGAGCTTCAAAGATGGTACAACAAAAGTTTCTATTATTGTTCGCTATCAGTTGTAAGAGATAGAGATGGATGCCTTTGGGAGTGCTAGATCTACACAGACTAGAAGGCATTAAGTTGGAGAGTGCCACTCCCTACGACTAGCTCTCTGAAGTGTTCTAATCATAATTTCAGCTACAAAGCAAGGCATGTACAGAACAGTCTAGTCTCTAGCTGCCTAAGAGCAACCCGTATTTGTCCAATCCAAAGTAAACCTATTGCACAAGACCATCCCTCATTCCCCAGTGTCCCTAATTCTGCTCTAACTCTAGGACAAAAGAAAGGGGAAGACTTCCTCTAATTTCAATCATGGTATACCATTACACATATAAGCATTCTCCTGAGTTCATTAATGAATCACAGAGGAACAAAAGAACCAAATTGGTGAAAACCTATTAAAATGAAACGCTTATGCAAATTTAGGGACCTATGGTGAAAAAAAAAATCAGAAGGGAAAGCATTGAGCTGCTTCATTGCAAGCTTGTGCCCAGTTATCCATAAATCTGGAAATCATATCCATGACCAAGGCAGCACCACTATAGGATTGTGAGGACTTGGGATTTACAATGACCAGGCTCGATGTGGTAACTGGCAAAGAAACATTTTACGGTAGTTTACATTGTTTTGTTTTCTTTTATAGAATATTTGGAACTTTCGTCTGCCCAACCAAGCAAAAAAAGATATTCAGACTGGTATGTATGTGATATTGTAGATAAACTGTTTTGACTGCCATGTTATAATCTTCAAGATATGCTCTCTTTTGCTTCCTAGTGGCATTCCTTTTAAATGTTTGTCCTTAGATTATAGCAAGACTTTCTTTGAATTATCTCAGCATTCCATTTTCATATTCTCTTACGCATGATTCTGAATTCAGAATTCCTGCGAGATCTGTGTTAACTGAAAATCCCTGGAGGCCACATTAGCTGAAGCTATATTCATTCAACTTTCACAGTTCTGGAGAGAAAAGGACGATTTAGAATTCTAGTTTTTGTCAATGGGAAAGCACAGCACACATTTTCACCTAAGTCTGCAGGGGGGCTTGCTCAGTTGTATAAATTGCGTAGACGCAGAACAGGTAAATTATTATATCAGAAGCACAAAGCATATAGCATACTGCATAATAACACAAAGGTACCAAAATGGCAAAGAACAAACGAGGAAATACATTAACCCTTAGTACAGCTACAACCATCTATCATGTATTTATTTCTTGAGCAACTAAACAACTGAAGTTAGCTCACCTCTGAGATCAATGGGGAGCCCTTGGCCAGCTCCCTGAGACATGGCCCGCACAGAAAACCTCTTGTACTTTGAAGCAACAAGTGGCCCCGCCGATGCGGTCTGCACACAGCTTGCAAAGCCAGTTCTGGTACTGAGCGCCCTTCCAAACGCAGAAACCACAGATCTCGACCCAAGCACCCGCTGGCAGGCAGGGATGCAAGGGCGCGCCGCCACCATCTGCATACCGGTAGCCGCAGACGCTCCCATCGTGCTTTATATACGTAGAAACGCAGCAGACGTGGAACTGCAACATGAACGATTGCGTGTCATGAATGAACGAACCCATCAACGGAGCACTGGTGGCATGCATACATTCGTGTTTATCGAGCGTTTTTAGTTTTCACCAGGACAAACAAAAAATCGAAACTAGATAGCACAGTCCGACGCTGCTTAGCAAGAAGTCTGCACCGTAGAGCGTGAACGGTTGGGGCACATCGCTAGAGTCTAATAATGGATATTTTGGTGACACGAATAGGAGAATTTCATCTTTATTCTACAGCAGAGTTTACTTTCATCTGCGGGTATGATAAATAATCTAGCACAGGCAGAAAGTAAAGGTCATTCGTCTGCCTCCTATTTTAAATCTCTACAGCAACAGTAAAAACTAGAGTACATCTGAAATTCAAAGTGCTACTGAAAAACAAGAGGCAGCAGCAGCAGTTGTAGGCGTCCAAGACGAACCCCGGGTGGTGAACCATCTGGTCCCGCTGGCAGCGGGAGATTTGCCGAGGGGACCTCGCAGCGGAGCAGAAGGAAGGGAATGCGGGGCGCTGCGTAGCTCCTTACCTGAGCTCCGGCGAATGAGGTGCGGCAGGGAGGCGGGGATCTGATCCGATCTGAGGCGGAGAGCACGAGGTTGCGGCTGCGGGTGGGGAAGAAACAAGGGAGGATGAAGCCGCCGGTCCGGGGTCGGGAGGGAGGGAGGTGGCGAGGGTTTCGATGAGACCGAGGGTTTTTTATTTTTTGAAACGAGCGAAAAGCTTTGTCCTTTCATTGATTTCATTGATATAGAAGAAGAGACTTGGCCAGAAGGAAAATCGGCCGAAAACCGATACAACACAAAACACACCACGCCGGCCCCGAGTCTACGCTCCACACGAGTCGAAGACCAAGGCGCCCAAGCAACCAAAGCCTACACCAAAACACCTCAACGCAAAAGGCGGAGGCCTCCGGAGCCGCCGCTCCGACATCCACACCGGACCCAAGGCCGCGCCACTGTCGGAGAGTGACTCCCACGGAACAGGGGTAGCCACACCCTGAAGAGAGGTTCGAAGGGGGGACTGAACGCGGAGGTCAAACAATCCTCGAGAGGCACGACGACGGTGCTCGCCGGGCCTGGAGAGGAACTATCACGCCAGAGATGGACACCGGCCCGTACCCAGGTTCACGGCCCTCAGGAGGAGGTAACACCGCTACTCCTGCTTGTCTGTATTGCACCGTGAAGGTTACAGGACAATGAGCTTGCCGAGGGCTCTCTTGAGGCAGTTTAGTGCTTGGAGAGGGACACAATGGTCGTCTTCCTCCTCCAGCAGTTGGCTATTCTATGCGTTTGGCTAAGGCTCCCTCGGTCTAGGAACCAATCAGCCGACTGGAGATCAATCCGTCCTTATGGTGGAGCTCCTGCTCCTTTTATAGGCGCCCCGGGCTTCATCCTCGTGCTGGTGGGTTCCCACAGGCCAGCGGCGCGAAGGAGCGGGAGTCCACCACGGCTCATTCGTCCATGGACGCGGTCCATCCGTGCTAAAGTTGCGCGCCGTGGCCGACAGGCTGCAGACGGTGCAGAGCGGCTCGCATGCGCGGCAAAGGTTGTGCTGGAGCCCACGGTGACGATCTTCTTGGAGCGTTGCGCCGTCCAGCCGCTTTATCACCAAAGAGGAAAGTCCTGGCTGTCCTGGCGCAGGCGGCGCGGCTTTGTTGACTCCTTTATCATCAGAATGGCAGCTGGGATGCTCGCGTCACCCTGCGGTTGCTGCAGGGGCCATGTGCGCCCTGCAGCGCTTGCTTAGCCGCGAAGTGTCTCCACAGGGCCGCGGTGGCCTGTGGGGAGGTTTCCTGCTGACCTCCCTCCAGGCGTATTGAGCCTTGGGGAGTCTCTTGAAGCGCGGGGTCCTCTTCAGGCCCTGGCTTCCTCTTCGGGCCCTCAAGAGGAGATGCCTCTCGAGGGTCTCTCCAAGCGGTAGCTTGGTCCTTAGTCGTTTTGACGAAACTGTCGCGGGCGAGGCCTGTAGGGAGTGGGCTATGCACACCCCGGTCCTCATTGGGCCGACAGTAGCCCCCGGGCCCGCGATGGGCACGGCTGAGCCCATGACCGCAGCCGAAGCGTCGTGGGCCCAAAGTGTCCGGCCGGGCCGAGCCACGCGTCACTCAGACGAGTAACGGTCGCGCACGATCTGGGGCGTGCGTCGTGGGGGGTCCCACCACGCCCCGGTAACTGCTCCTTGACGGGACATAAAGCCCTCGCGCCGGAGCAGGGAGCCGTTACTGCTCCCATTCTCTCTTGCAGAAGCCATCCGCCCCGAGCTCTCCGCTCCTGCTCTCCGACGCGCCCTACTCCTTTCTTCTCCAACTTCTCCCCGCGCCGCGCTCACCACTTCCCAGGCGATGAGTCCGGCCACGAACAAGGGCAAGGCGGCCGCGGGGTCTTCTTCGCAGGCGGCGCCTGCCGAGGCCGCGCATGGCGCGGCATTGCTAGGGGTGCGCGTCAACGACAAGGCCCTCGACAAGGTCCACTTCCTGGTGGCGGACCAGACCAACGAGCACGGCGCCACCGCGCTCAAGGCCGCGGCGCACAGGAAACGCCCGCGAGGGTTTTTCCCCGTCTTCCAGCACTGTGTCGCTGCAGGGCTGGTGCCGCCATTCTCTCCGTTCCTGGAGGGGGTGCTGGCCTTCTACCAGATCCAGCTGCTGCACCTCCACCCCAACTCCGTGCTCATCCTCGCCATCTTCGCCTACCTCTGCGAGGCGTACTTGGGCCTGGAGCCCACAGTGGACCTCTTCCAGGGCTTCTACGCGCTCCGGAACACGGCGAAGAATGAGCGCTCTGGATGCGTCTCATTCCGCATCATGGATGGCATGGGGAGTGTTTACATCCCCATGTCGTGGAGCGAGGGCAAGGCCATCACCTCGGTGACGAAGAAGGTGGACGACTTCCGCCAGCGGTGGTTCTTCGTCGGGGTGGAGCAGCCCTGTGCCTTCCTCGAGGTTCCTGACGCGCCACCCGTGAAGAACTCGAACTGGGGCAAGGCCCCCTTTAGCGGCGCGCAGAACGCAATGTTGACGGGCCGCCTGAGCTACCTTCGGGAGGAGGGCCTCACGGGGCAGATCATCGTCGCGGACTTCGTGACGCGCCGCATCGCTCCACTCCAGGCGCACGCGATGCCCATGTGGATGTACTCCGGCCCCCAGGACAAGATGCGGCTCCACCGTGAGGACAACGACAAGGACGCTGTCGACAACGTCCTGTCCGCACTCTTCATCAACCCGGCGGTACCCGCCATGGACGAGCTCCCGATCACGCTGCGGCCTCTGCACCAGTACAACATGACCGAGCGTCTGGCCATTCTGGAGGGGATGCCCTCGTTCACCCCGTCGGGCCCGGCGGGGAAAATGGTGCCTGTGCCGGTGGTGCATGAGGCGGAGCGCGCAGAGACGCCCTCTGCCTCAGGAGCTGGGCAAGGCGAGGAGGAGGCCGCAGCAGGGGAGGAGTCCTCTTCGAAGGCCGGGCCCCTTACTGACGAGATTTGCGACATCTCGTCAGGCGATGACGACGACGCCTTCGTGGTGGTGCCCACGCGCCATGCGGAGGAGGAGGAGGCCGAGGAGGAGGCCTCTGACGAGGAGGCCTCGCCAGGGCGTCGCGAGCCCCGCTCCAAGGCGGCTGTGGACCGGTTCGGGGCGAGGCCGTCAGACGTCCCCTCCAAGAGGAAAGCCGAGGCGCCTCCGGAGAGGTCAGGTGCCAAGGCCAAGCCCTCCTGGCGCTCGCCAGGCTTGGCGTGGGTCGACACCGGCGCCAAGGAGTCCGGGTAAGTGTTTTAGGCTTTTAGCCGATCGATTCTTGTTCTTTCTCTTTCCACCTATTTCTGAAGATCTTTCCCTGGTGCTTGCCAGTGACCTTGTGCCTGTGAAGCGTCGCAAGCTTCGCAAGGCGGCAGAGGTGAAGAAAGCCACGGCTGAGGTCGTGGCTGAGGAGGCCGCGAGGCCTGTGGAGACGGCCTCCACAGGCCCGACCGAAGTGATGCCTCAAGCGGAGGCAGCTGGGCCTTTAGCCGGGACAGCGGCGCCTCAGGCGGAGGCATCTGCGCCGCCCCCCGAGCCGATGGTGGTGGAGGCGCAGGAGGAGCGGGTTGCTAGCCCTTCTCGCGCCCCTACCCCGCCTCGCGCGGCCACGCCACCGCACGAGCCAACTCCGGCCCGCGAGGCTACTCCACATCGCGCGACCACGCCTCCCGCGCAGCCAGAGGCCGGGACAGACCAGGGCCCGCCAAGCGCGGGCGCATCTGCAGGGGGAGCTCCTTCGTCTCCGCCACGCCCCGCAGCGGGGGGCGAGGCGCAGGAGGTGACGCGCCAGGGCGGCGAGGTCGGTGAGGCCAGTTTGGGCGCCGCGATGGACGGGGCGCGGTCTAGCCCCCAGGCACGCCCAGAGGCTCAGTTCTCCAGGCTCGGCGCAGGGGCAGGCACCTCCACATGCCGCGACCTGGTCCTTGGCGGCTGGGACTGGAGCAAGGGGCACCGCGAGGTTGCCTTCCGCGTCGTAAGGGAGTCCCTGGAGGACTTGGAGGCGCAACTTGCCCTCGAGGACGCTCAGCTCACCCAGCAGCGCGACGAGCTTGCGGGGGCGTGGGCGCGCTTCCACGCCGCGGTCGAGGCCCGCCGCCAGGAGGATCTGGCCCTCCAGGCCGCACGCGAGGAGGCCGTCCGCTTCGCCAAGGAGGTCCGCGAGGGGGCCATCCGTGACGCTGACGAGCTCCTTGCCCCTCTCCAGGACGAGCGCAACGCGGCCGCCGATCTCCTCGCCGAGGTGAAGGCCGAGCGCGAAGCTATGGAGGGCTCGCTGGCGCAGAAACGTCGCGAGCTGGCCCAGCTAGAGTCCCAGCTCCTTTCCGCCCATCGGGTCGCGCAGGAGACTCTGGAGGAGGACCGCAAGAGCCTTGCCGAGCGCGAGCGGCTGCTGGCCTCCAGGGAGCAGGACGTGCTGCAGCGCGACGAGCAGCGGCTCCAGGCGGAGGGCGAGCTCGCCACCAAGCGCGAAGAGCTTGAGGCGCGCGAGGGGGACCTGGCTCAGGCGCTCCAGAGGCACGACGAGAACGTCACCGCCCAGAAGCAAACCCTGGAGCGCTTCCAGCAGCGGTTTGCCGAGAAGAAGAAAGAGGCGGAGGCGGCCCTCGCGGAGCGCGAGAAGGAGTTCAGGCGGACCACCTCCAAGGAGTACCGCGACAAGGCCAAGAAGCAGGAGGACCGCTTCAAGGCCAAGCACGCTACCGATGCCCAGCGGATCGCGGAGCTCGAGAAGGCCAACTCCAAGCTCGAGGCCCGCCTCCAGCGCGCCAAGGAGGCTTATCGCCAGGCAGAGGATGGTCGCAGGGCAGCTGTCCTGGAACTGGACGCCCTTGTCAAGGACGTGGAGGGTCAGGCGGGCTCAGCGGCCAAGCAGGTGACGGAGGCTGTGGACACCGCGCAGGCGGCTCGCGTGCTCACGAAGCAGCGGGAGCGTATGTTCCAGGCGCTGGTGGCCAGGGGCAACGAGCTTGCAGCTCAGCTTGGAGCGGAGGCGCCGCACGCTGAGGTTCGCGGCCGTGGCGATGCTGCCATGTACCTGGTCTACTTCGACCAGCTCTTCACGGCCCTCGAGAGTCCCGTCGCCGATCTCCGCGAGGTGATCGAGGTCGAGAGCCGCCAGCTCCTCGGGGTGGTTGTTGACCGCATCTTCACCAACCTTCGGCTCCTCACGCCCGGCTTCGACCTCGCCACGGTGACCGAGGAGCGCACGGGCGAGGAGGTCTTGCGGGTCTCCAACTCCCTCCGCGAGCAGGTCGAGACCTTCTGCAACCGCTTCAAGCGCGCAGAGGTGGCTGCGGAGGATAGCGAGGAGGAGGCCGCCCTTGCCGAGGAGGAAGACGTGGAGGAGGAGGAGCATGCTGGCGCGGACTCCGCCTGAGCCCTTGATTCATTGCGCCTTTGAGCGCCTGTATCTGAAACAGCTTTATGTTTAGACACTACGCATTTTGAGCATGTAATGTATTCCTTGAGTACTTGATGTTAGCTTGTGTGCCCCTCGAGAGGCCCTTTCTGCCTTATTTTCATGTCTATGTTTTCTCTACGTCGTTAGGACCCATCTCTTCGCGCTATGACTCCGCCACTGCGGTATGCTAGAGCAATGACTCAGCAAGGCCGGGGGAGTTTAAGGCTTGGAGAGGTAAGAGCCCTGAGTCGCGATGCTCAAGTGCCCCCCTTAGACGTGCGAGTAGTCCATGAAGCACAAGGGAAAATGAAATCGCTTGAGGGACAAACGTGCGCTTGGGGAGAAAAAAGCTCTCGAGTTACGAGTGTGGGACTTAGCTTCTCGAGGCTTTTGCCCTGTAGAGGTTTTTTAGCCTGGCGAGGAGGTCTTCTTCAAGGGTTTTGCCCTGCTGCCTCCTCAGGCTTGTAGAGACGCTTGTTCCCTATAGATGTTAGAGGGGCAAACCCAAACGCTTGTGCACGGTACTAGAGACTAATGCGCGCTTATAGGTCCCCTCGGGCGTTCCTTGCGAGGAGAGACAGTACCAAGGTCCTTTGTAGAGATGGCGTGTTTGTGGGAGCTTGCCCTCCAGCCAGAGCTCGGATCCTTGGGTTTTGCAGTGCTGCTGGTGTGTCATTTGAGGCACTGGCACCGTACTCAGCCCCCGCTCGCGAGGTGCGCATGTGGAGAGATATAAGTGCCCATTTTCAATAAAGAAAATAATGCAGGAATAAACTCACCATCAAAATATTACATAGCGGCGCCGTAGCGCATTGTTCACTTAGGAACGAAATTGTTTCATTATGCTTGGAGTTGCCAAGTTAATGTATTTGACCATGTCGAGGCATGGGGACCACCCATTAGTGGCAGAGACTCTCAACGGCCTGAGGCGGCTCGTTACATGGAGAGCTCGGAGGATTGACCCTCGAGAGAAGCCATTGGGGCTTGGAGGTTTAAGCCGTGAGCTTTTAACCTCTAGAGACAAAAAATGCTTGGAGGTGGAGCCGTAAGCTGCCTCTTCAGCCAGATGTCTTGACGTGACAATGATCACGGGCGTGACAATGATCACGGGTAGAACTTGCGCAGGTGCGCGATGTTCCACGGGTTCTTGACGGGGATGCCGTCTTCGGTCTCGAGGCGTACTGCGCCAGGCCTGGCGACGTGGGAGACCCTGTAGGGACCTTCCCACATCGGCGAGAGCTTGTGGAGGCCTTCCCTGGAGAGAATTCGCCTGAGGACGAGGTCGCCCGCCTCAAGGGTGCGTGAGCGCACATGGCGGCTGTGGTAGCGTCGCAGGTCTTGCTGGTACCCTGCCGCTCTGAGGGCGGCCTGACGGCGCAGTCCCTCGAGGAACAGCAGGTTGTCGTTGTGGAGGCCCTCTTGGATGTCCTCACTGAAGGCAAGGACCCGTGGTGATCCATGCTTGATTTCTGTGGGGAGGACTGCCTCAGCTCCGTAGACCAGGGCGAATGGCGTTTCGCCTGTGGGCCTTGAGGAAGTTGTGCGTATGGACCAGAGCACTGAAGGGAGCTCGTCGATCCAGCCCTTGCCGTGGCCCTTGAGGATGTTGAAGCTTCTGGTCTTGAGGCCCTTGAGGACTTCTGCGTTTGCTCGCTCGGCTTGACCGTTGCTGCGTGGGTGAGCCACCGAGGCGAAGCAGACCTTGACGCCGAGTTTGTCGCAGTAGGCTCGGAAGATGCCGCTGGTGAACTGCGAGCCATTGTCGGTGATGATGCGGTTGGGCACGCCGAAGCGGTAGACCAAGCTCCTGATGAATTTCACCGCGGCCCCAGCCGGTATTGTGCGCACTGGCTCGACTTTGGTCCACTTGGTGAACTTGTCGATGGCCACGAAGAGGAAACGATAGCCCCCTTGCGACCTTGGGAAGGGGCCCAGGATGTCCAGCCCCCAGACCGCAAACGGCCAGGAGAGCGGGATGGTTTGAAGCCCCAGCGCCGGCTGATGAATTTGCTTGGCGTGGAATTGGCAGGCGTCGCAGGTTTGCACAATGGCGACCGCATCTTGAAGCACTTGAGGCCAGTAGAAGCCGCTCCCCGCTGTGGATGTCCTTGATCAGCTCTCGGCCTTCCTCAGGAGGGACGCACTTGAGCGCGATACCATTTGGGCGCTTGCGGTAGAGATTTCCCTTGAGGATGCAGTAGGATTTCGCCTGTCGAGCGATTTGCTCTGCGTCAGCATCTTCTTCAGGGAGGATTCCTTTCACCAAGTAGTCCTTGAGCTCATCAATCCAGCCTGAGACCTGGTGGGTTGCCGTCAGCAACAGGCGCTCGCCTGTGCTGGGACCGCAATCAGGCGCCCCAGACTCAGGAGGTGGTGGGAGCGCTTCATCTGCGCTTGCGGCTGTGGTCTCTCGAGGCTGCTTGATGGATGCCTTGGCGAGCCTCTCTTCAAAGACGCCGGCCTGCTGGGGTTGCCTTCGCGAGGCTCGCTTGGCGATGTCGTCCGCCTCTTGGTTTTCCTTCCTCGAGATGTGCATGAGCTCCATGCCCCTGAAGTGCTTCTCGAGCTTGCGGACCTCTTCGAGGTATGCGGCCATGTGGTCGTCTTTTGGCGTGTAGCTCTTGTTGGAGAAGTTGACGAGCAGCTGGGAGTCTCCCTTGACGAGCAGGTGCTTGACGCCTAGAGCGATGGCGGCCCTTAAGCCGGCGAGGAGGCCTTCGTATTCGGCGATGTTGTTGGAGATCTTGTCGATCGTGAAGCACAGCTGGACAGCGTAGTATAGCTTGTCACCCTTGGGCGAAGTCAGGACAACGCCTGCTCCGCCATTGCGGCAAGCGAAGGCTCCATCGAAGTGCATGGTCTAGTGGCTAGGCACCGTGTCTCCCGCGGGCTCGGCTTCTGCCTCGCGAGGCTCCTCAGGGCTTGGGTCAGTCCATTCGGCTACGAAGTCAGCCAGCGCTCTTCCTTTTATGACCCTCGTGGTGTCAAAGCGCAAGTTGAATGGCTGCAGCTCGATGTTCCATCCTGCGACACGATCAGTGGCGTTGGGGTTGCGCAGGATTTGCTCCAGGGGGAAGGCAGTAACCACCGTGATGGGGTGGCCCTGGAAGTAGTGTCTCAACTTCCTGGAGGCGATGAGGAGCGTGACGAGGAGCTTCTGCTGCATTGGATACCTCTCGCGAGCGTCCCGCAGGACTGTGTTGACGAACTAGACGGGATGCTCGACGAGGGTTGCCTGAGGTGGCGCAGCGTCAGCCCTCTGTGGAGGCTCTTCAGGGCCCTTGTCGAGATCTGCCTGTGGAGGCGTCTTGACAGGGGTGGTGGGAGCAGACTCGACTTGAGGCGGTGGGCCTGGCAGTGGGCCTGCGGAGGCTGCTCCTTCGACGGGGTCTTTGTCGGGGGGTTCTGGGCTTGGAGTGGCAGTGCTTTTCTTGGGGAGGACAGGCTCTTCCCTTTCGACCACCAAGACGGCGCTTGCGGTCTGAGGGGTGGCTGAGAGGTACAGCTTCAGGTGCTCGCCTGTCATGGGGGCCACCAAGACTGGAGGGCTGGCCAGATACTTTTTTAAGTCCTCGAAGGCTTTGTCCGCCTCAGGGGTCCACTTGAACGTGCCCGATCTCTTCATGATCTTGAAAAATGGTAGGGCTCTCTCGCCAAACTTAGAGATGAAACGACCAAGGCTGGCCATGCAGCCCGCTAAGCGCTGCATGTCCTTGAGTCGGCGGGGAGGCTGCATTTCCTCTATGGCCTTGATCTTGTCAGGATTTGCCTCTATGCCACGGTGGGACACGAGGAATCCGAGGAGCTTGCCTGAAGGGACCCCGAAGACGCACTTGGCGGGGTTCATCTTGATGTTCACCTTTCTCAGGCTGGCGAAGGTTTCCTCGAGATCCTTCAAGAGGGTGTCCCCCTCTCGAGACTTGACCACGATATCATCGACGTAGGCCTCAGCGTTTCTGCCCATCTGTGCCCCCAAGGCTATCCTCATGAGCCTCTGGAAGGTGGCTCCAGCGTTCTTCAGGCCGAAGGGCATGCATGTGTAGCAGTACACACCACAAGGGGTGAGGAATGCCGTCTTCTCCTCGTCCTCTTTAGCCATCTTGATCTGGTGATAACCAGAGAAGGCGTCCAGAAAACAGAGGAGGTCGCAGCCAGTGGTGGAGTCCACGATCTGGTCTATCCTCGGCATAGGGTATGGGTCCTTGGGGCAGGCCTTGTTGACATCGGTGTAGTCGATGCAGAGTCGGCCTCCTCCAGCGGGTTTAGGAACAACCACGCCGTTGGAGAGCCAAGTGGGGTGCGCGACTTCGCGGACGACATTTGCCGCCTTGAGCTTCTCTACTTCCTTGACGATGAAAGCTTGCTTCTCGGGGGCTTGCTTACGTGCTTTTTGCTTGACGGGGCGTGCGTCTGGACACACGGCTAAGTGGTGCTCGATCACCTCCCTTGGTACACCGGACATATCTGACGGAGTCCATGCGAACATGTCAGAGTTTGCCCGAAGGAAGGCGACGAGCACGCTTTCCTATTTGGGAGGCAGGGCAGCGCCTATGGTGACGCTAGCCCCCGAGCCTTCAGCCCCCGAGCTGGTGGTGTCCAGCGACACCTTCTTCGTGGCAGCTTGTTCCTGAGAGAACACTTGCTTCTTCTTCTTGGGCCTCTCGAGAGGCTCCATGTCCTCGTCAGCCGGGAAAGCCATGGCGGCTGCCTTGTAGGCGCTCTCGACAGCGCGCGTGGCGTCTAGGATATGACCATGGATGGCAATGGTGCCAGCGCTGTCGGGGATCTTGACCATGTTGTAGGCGTGGTGCGTGACGGCCATGAACTTCGCGAGGGCGGGGTAGCCGAGGATGGCGTTGTACGGCAAGCCGATGTGGGCGACATCGAAGTCGATCAGCTCTGTGCGATAGTTCTTCTGCGTGCCGAAGGTGACAGCCAGCCGGACCTGACCCAGGGGCTCGATCGAACCACTGGTGACGCCCGTGAATGGCCTGGAGGGCATAAGCCACTCGTAGGGCACTTGAAGCGTCTCGAAGGTCTCGACAGAGATGACATTCAGGCCCGCTCCCCCATCGATGAGCGTCTTGGAGACGGTGATGTTGTTGATGGTGGGGGAGCAGACCAGGGGGAGGGTTCCAACAGTCTTGGTCGACTTGGGGTGGTCCTTGGCGTCGAAGGCGATGGTGTACTGGGACCACTTGAGGGGCCTGGAGGTCTCGGTGCTCGGGAGCGCGGCGTTGAGCTCGCGGGCGAACTGCTTGAACTGATTGTTCGACTTGGGCGCTTGAGCCCCGCCGAGGATGCAGGCCATGGCGCCTCTCGGGGCCTGGTAGCCTCCATCTTCCTCGTCGGGGAGGTTGTTGTTCCTCTCAGCGGCGTTGGCCTGAGTGCCTTGCGGCCTCTGGTAGCCGCCAGCGCGTCCGCCTCTGCTGTCGCGGCTCCCGCTGGCTTCTTCGCGCTCGCGCTCTCTGCTCAGCCTCTTGAGGTCGTGGCAGTTCTCGGTGGCATGGCCGCGCCTGTTATGGTAGACGAAGAATGGGCGGTGGTCCACCTCCTTGTCGCCGCGCTCGGGAGAACCCCTGCGGGAGCCCTTCGCGTCAGGCTCTGCCGCGAGGACCGCGGTGGCCTTGCGCTTGGGCTCTTCCTTCTTCTTGTGGCTCTTGGACCCCTCGCCAGGGTCGTCCCCCCGCGCGCTCATCTTGACGAAGAGGAGTCCCTCTTCAGCCTTGGCACACTTATCCGCCAGATCGAAAAGCTTCACCACAGAGGTGAGCTTGTCGTGGATGCCGAGCTTCTCGAGCATCCTGCGGTTCGTGACGCCCTCGCGGAAGGCAGCGATGACCTGGGTGTCGGGGATGTTCGAAATCTTGTTCCGCACCTGGCTGAAGCGCTGGATGTACTTGCGAAGAGTCTCATCCTTCTTCTGCACCACAGCGCGCAAGTCGTTGTGGGTGAGTGCGCGCTCGTACGTGCCCTTGAAGTTGGCGACGAACTGCCTGCAGAGCTCCTCCCAGGAGTCGATGGAGTCCTCAGGCAGGTTGAGGAGCCAGGACAGCGCGGAGTCCCTGAGGGGGTGAGAGAACCAGTTGGCCATGACCTTGTCGTCTCCCCCTGCGGCCTGGATGGCGGTGGTGTAGAGCTGCAGGAACTCGAGAGGGTTGGTGGACCCGTCGATGCCCTTGGGGAGCGCTGGCCTGAACTTCTGCGGCCAGACCACGCGACGCAGGGCGCGCGTGAAGGCCATGCAGCCAGAGGCGTAGGTGGCCGTTCCCCCTGGAGGGCCCTGCGGTTTTGTTGCCCCGCTTGGCCGAGCTCCTCGACGAGGCGGTTCTGGAGGTCGCGGCGTCGCTCCATGCCCACACGTGCGTCAGGCGCGGTGCGCTGCACGATCTGGCAATCGTGCGGCGAGGAAGCATGGGAGGGAGCCCGCTGTGCCGCGGCCGGAGGTGGTCCTGGCGGCGGTGGGGGCGCACCTGGTGCGGCCGTCCCTGCAGGGCCGGAGGATACGATGGAGCGCGACGGAGCAGGGCGCGTGGTTGCGATGACGACGAGGTGGTGGAGGCGGTCCAACCACTGGTCGTGTGCCTCGGCACTTGGCCGGTAGCGGAGGAGCTCCTGGGCCATGAGCAGCGCGGTGTGCGGGGCGGGCTCGTGGTGCTCCCGCGTGGACACGCTCTGGCGTCGGGACGGGTGCGAGGACTCAGCGTCCTCACGGCGCTCAGAGAGGTCCTCGTCGTCGCGCTGGTCTCCGCCGCGGTCCTCCTCGCTCTCTCGCTCCTCCACGCGCGGGCCGGTGCCAGCGCGCTCGGCCGTGCGGGGGCGACCACGGCGGCCGCGGGTGGGAGCAGTGCCAGGCTCGGTGTGAGCTCTCTCAGAGGCACGCCGGTTGGCGCGCGTCGCGCGGGTGTCCGTCATGGCGCGAAGTTCGGAGGTCGAAGACGCACCTCAATCCCCTACCTGACGCGCCAAATGTCGGAGAGTGACTCCCATGGAACAGGGGTAGCCACACCCTGAAGAGAGGTTCGAAGGGGGGACTGAACGCGGAGGTCAAACAATCCTCGAGAGGCACGACGACGGTGCTCGCCGGGCCTGGAGAGGAACTATCACGCCAGAGATGGACACCGGCCCGTACCCAGGTTCACGGCCCTCAGGAGGAGGTAACACCGCTACTCCTGCTTGTCTGTATTGCACTGTGAAGGTTACAGGACAATGAGCTTGCCGAGGGCTCTCTTGAGGCAGTTTAGTGCTTGGAGAGGGACACAATGGTCGTCTTCCTCCTCCAGCAGTTGGCTATTCTATGCGTTTGGCTAAGGCTCCCTCGGTCTAGGAAGCAATCAGCCGACTGGAGATCAATCCGTCCTTATGGTGGAGCTCCTGCTCCTTTTATAGGCGCCCCGGGCTTCATCCTCGTGCTGGTGGGTTCCCACAGGCCAGCGGCGCGAAGGAGCGGGAGTCCACCGCGGCTCATTCGTCCATGGACGCGGTCCATCCTGAAGGGAATATGCCCTAGAGGCACTTAATAAAGATAGTTTATTAGTCATATCCCAATTGTTCATTATATGTTTTATACCATGCTATAACTGTATTAAGCGGAAACATTAATACACGTGTGGTAGATAAACAACCAGGTCCCTAGTAGCCTCTACTTGACTAGTTCATTGGGCAATTGATGATCGAGGTTTCCCGATCATGTGACATTTATGTCAGTTGACAATGAAGTCATGTCGTTGGTAGAACGATGTGATGGACATACCCAATATTTGTAGGACGTAGTCATTACATCTTCGACCGTGAGATCTACTCTTATTGCTATTCTTGGAAGACACTTTGATTGCATCCAACGTCATATTTATATAGTGTGACAATAAAGATGTCCCTCTCGGGTGTCGGAGAGGAGTATGTTGAGACGGGGGGTCAAGAGCGGGATTTGCCAGTCCGCATAGCAGGATAGATACTCTAGGGCCCACTCGGTGAGATTATGTCAAATGAGTTTGCAAACATGTGACTAGGTCACCAGCTGACATAATATCATAGACGAGTAGAAGATAGTGTTGTCGGTAACGAGATCATGCTAGGTATGGAGATATCTATGAACGATGCTCGGACACGCTAAGTATCGCTATGGCAAAAGGTTTAAGACTCAGACGTCCAGGTTCGATAGGTAAAGTATTCGTTATCTCGCAGGGATTAATTCTGGGTATCCTCGGTCCACGAATTAGTCATTGATCGGAGAGGAGTCTCGATCATGTCTGGTGAGGTAATCGAACCGCTAGGGTAGCACGCTTAAGGGGAGTCGACATTTTACCGGAAGAGAAAAATAGGAAAAGAGAGACCGGGAACGTCCCGGGAATGGTCCGATGGAGATCGGGCAGCGACGAAACAGGTTTCGGAGCTAGAATAAATTATATATATTATGTTTGATATTAATTAGTGTAATTAATGATTAAATATGATTTTATATATTTATTTTCGAATTTTTAAAGGCTGATTTCCCTAAATGGGCCTTCTAGTGGAAAGAAGGCCCATGAGGGGGGGGGGGGGGGGAGAGTCCCCCCAGGGCTTCGGATTGGGGAGGGCCGGCCTAGGTGGGCCAAATGGGGCCCACCTAGGGCCGGCGGCTCTCTTTTGGCCGGCCAACCATGTGGGGTTTAGTCCCACATGGCTTGGCTGGCAAGGGAGGCAGCCCCTTTGCCCCTTTATATACGTGGGTACCCCTGGCCTTTTAATTCATCCAATTAATTCTCGATTTCTCCTCGATCTCGTGATTCCCTTTGTCGGAGTTGCGCCGAGGAGGATGAGAGTTCTCTCTCCACCATAGCCCGCCGCCGTGCTGCTGGTCTTCCGGTCCCCGTCTTCCGCTGCTCGTCCCTGGATCGGGCCCGGAGTTCGTCGGCTTCACCGTATGTGTGTGACTCCCTGCGAGGCACCACACTTGGGGTGCTGGAGGTCTACTTCCTCCACATGGCCTCGAGGCCATCGTCGGCTTCATCGCCGGCACTGCTGCCCGGCGTCATCGCCACCATCGTCGTCATCGTCTTCTTCGTCGCGCCAAGTTCTCCGCGACCTTGAGGTCGGCTACGGCGTCTACGTCGTCAACGCTTGTGCGGGAGCGTAATCCCCGCTTTTCGGTCTACAAGAGGTGTGTATACCGACCCCCCTTGCGTACTACTATATCTGCATAGAATAGATCTTGGCTAGTTTTTGGTTATCGCGGTTAGGAAATTTTTTGTTTTCTGCCTGCGATCCCCTTCAGTGGTATCAGAGCCGATCTATGCGTAGATATAGCTATGCGCTAGCTTCACCCGTGTTTCTACACGGGGACATCGTTCTTATTATTTGCTACCCTCTCGCGTGCACTTGCACTGCCGGCAGCATCGAGTTGATGAAGCGGCCCGGACCGACCTTACGCGTACTCTTACGCGAGACTGGTTCCACAACTGACATACGGCTGGTTCCGTATATGTGGCTGGCGGGTGTCTGTCTCTCTCTCTTTAGTTGGCTTTGCATTTTCAATGGAGGGCCCGAAAGGGATGAATAAATATGCAATTATTTGATCGTTGTTGTGGTCATAGGTTCGTAGGTATGAAGCGGTTCTATTTACGACATCCCCAAGCCACGTAAAATATGCAAAAGATAAAGTAGAAGCGTCTAACTTTATTTTGCAGGGGCAATGTGATATGGTCAAGGTAGGTTTATTAAATTGTTTATGAACTGTTGGCGCGAAGGAGACCACCGGCGCAAGGACCATGTCACATCGCATTACATTATGATGTTTTGTATGCATCTTATATTGTGTGATTATATATTGGTATATATTAGTTACACGGCGGTAGTAATATAAGATGATCCCTCCAAAATACCACTAGTGTTCTTCCTTCGTCGTGCACCACCAAGAAAGTTCTACGTTATGAGGCAGGCCGTGACGATCGGGTGTCAGACATATCGTCGTTCGCATACAGTGGGTGTAAGCCATGTTGCACGCGCGTTCGTTGAAGGTTATTGTGGCGAGCCTAGCATATGCAGATATGGCCTCGGAACACGGAGGCCGAAAGGTCGAGCATGAGTCACAAAGTTGTTGTGATCGACATTTCGATGTCCACCTTTGAAGTTGTGTTGCCGGCTCTGACGATGAGGGGTTGCACAATGAATGAGGGTCGTGTAATCACTAAAACGATTAGAGGGATATTCGTTTTGAGTGGGAGTTCTGATAGTTTTATTTTATTAAAACTTGAACCCTATTTTATAATGAACAAAGTCTGTTTTGCAAAACCTTTGTAGATATTAACCAATGTAATAGCATTCTTTAAAATTAGGCGCATTCCTGCGATTGAGAAACTTAAAAAGTTGGGTCCAAACTTCATAGTTTTATACTTTAGCTTGAGGATACTCCTTGTTTAAACCGTTAGCTCTTTGTGATACAATACCCGCTAGGAGATAAACCCGGAGATTCCGCTAACAAAAGATAGTTCGGATTATCAGGTTTTGTGCGGATGATATCATCATAGTCCAGTGTATGCTATGATCTCTGCCATAGAGAACCAACGGTGGGTACGAGTTATTAGATCGCGAACATATGAGATGGTCGCTAAACTCGGGGTACCCCTAAAGTTGGGTTGATGAAGTTTATCAGTACGTTGACTGATTGTCTTCTCAACCAAGATGGAAGAGAATACACACATTGAAAGAGCACGTGGCAGTCATACTTGATGACATTGGTCATACCCGATGACATTGGTCATGCTTGATGACATTGAGATGCCTCGCTCAGCTCGATCACTGGATGACAGATGACGTTGCCAGGAGCAAATTCTATGTCATAGACTATGTCATGCAAGGGGAATCGTTCACCTTCATGGTTCTTGATTACGTTGGAAGTATGAAGAAGATGAAACAGATCGCCGGAAGTCATCAATGATGATGGTGTATATATGATATACATGTTATGAATGTTTTAGCTAAGTAAGTACTCGCAGTAGTGACTAAGTTTTGATACTAGTCATGTTTTATGAAAACCAGGTTTACTGCTTGAGTGGCTTGAAAGGATGAGGCGACATTGCGTGTTGATAATGGCAGACAAATTGTTGTGATGGTCATAGACACTCTCCCTCTAGATCTACCATTTGACTAAATTCTTTTATGATCGCCTGTTAGTATGATCGTTATAAGTGTGTCTCCTCTTGCGAGACAATTGTTCATATATGTTAGTGACAAATTCGTTGTCCTATATTTATGAAGCAATGATCATATGCCGATTTGAATTTAGATGGTAGAAGCTCCCACATTCATAATATTAATGCCAAAGGATACAAACTTAATAAAGACACCACATATGTGTGGCACTACCGTTTAATTCATGTCAATGTTATAGTCAATGAATTAGCTCCATACCGGATGGATCTACAAGTTCTTAGATTTGATCTTTTGACACTTGCAAAATAACTAAGACACCGTTTTCGGAAAACGGGCATATAACTTATTGATAGTCATGCATATAGATGTATGTGGTTCAATGAAGTAATTGACGGGTAGTGGAGACCTTTATTTCGTGAACTTCGCTGAACGTTTTGAGTATGACTTGTTGAGAATCGTGCATATGGGTGTATGTGAATCAATGAAGTACTTTAACGTGAAGTGGAAGTCTTTGTTTCCTAGACTTCATGAATATTCGAAGTAGATATACGGATATCCACTTAGGAAATGTTAGTCTGAAAATTTTGATTCGATCAAACAAGTTCAGAATGAAGTAGGAAATAAACTTAACAAGAAAATCAAATTCCCGCGATACAGATCGAGGAGATGAAGATTTGAGTTATAATGTTGGCATATCATTGGAAGACTTGTGAGAAAAGTTCCACAAATTACGTCGCATGGAACACCAGAGTGTTATGGTATGTTAGGACGTCGTAATCGCACCCTATCGGATAGTGTGTGCTAAATAAATCTCTTACCGAATTATTGTGATCATTAGAGTCGTATGGTAGAAACATAACACTCACGTTAGATAATAGGGAAACCATTTAAATCCATGGAGACAATACCATATTAGTGATGGCATGGCTTTTAGCCTAGATTGTCGTTTCAACAATTTAGTGTTTTGATGTGATCAAACCTAAAATGGATTAATCTTTGTAGTATACTGTACCTAAAGAATTAGTTGGGTACATGTCTCACGACATAGGCAAAAACGTTTGCCGGAATATGCCTTGCAAAAGAAATAGTTTCTTGTCCAAGGGTATAAGTGGGAAAGAAAGTAGAGCAAGACGAAGTTAATGAACTTCCTCTCCAGACATCAGAGTGGCGCAGCGGAAAGTGTTTTCCGGTGTCATGCTACTCAACTTGAAAGAAGCTGATGATGAAGATCATGATGCTCTGAGCTCATACTGAGAACGTAGGCGTACGAGGTTGTGTTCCACATTGTGTGGTACGACAATCTTGTTATGAAAGGTCATATTAATGGAATATGACGGACCTACGAACTACGAAGAAGAGATGGTAAACCTGAGTCCGAGAAATGACTATGAGTCATATATGATCCGAAATAAAATCCATGTACGATTACCAGGTAATGACTTGGGAGATCTTCTTGATGGCATCTAGGCTGTTAATGGAATATGGAATTTTATGAGAGAATAGACACTGATAAGGATCGATTTGTCATAAAGCAGTTCTGACAGATTCAAAAGTTGACCACAACGAGATTTGTCTCAAGTGGCGAAGCCTAATTCTATTCGGGGTCGTTTAGCAATTACTATAATTTCAAATTGAGAAATTGATAGATGGATAAGGAAACCATGTTTCTTAATGGTCTGATTAAGAAAGAGTTGTAATTAGTACAATGAAATGGTTTGGTGATCCTGAGAATGCTAAACATGTATGCAAACTTCAGATGTACATTCATGGGCTGAAGTAAGCATATCGGAGCTGGAATCTTCACTTTGATGATGAGATCAAAGGATTTTGGAGTTGTCCAAAATAGTTGAAGAGACTTGCATTTGCAAAGAAGTGAGTGGGAGCAAAGTAGATTTCCTTGATCTTATATGCGGAAGGCATATTTGAGTGGGAGCTAGGTGTCATTCGTGATTTTGTATGTAACGACATATTGAATGACACAGATCCTCTAGTAGAGTATAAAGGATTATTTAAGTGATTAAATTTTCTATGAATGAAGTTAGGAGTATTAGGCATTCGATCTATAATTGTATAGATCAAGAGGGGCTTAATAACATTAGGTCGGAATATTTTCCTAGATTAAGATTCTGAAGTGTATCAGAATAGAACAACTGAAGAAAAAGGTTCTTGCTTGTATGACTAGGAATAATATTAAGTTTATCTTGGCATTTTCAGTGATAGCTGATGAAAGAAAAGGGATGTTCGACATCCTCTATGCCTCAGACATAGATTCTATCAAACTGAAAGCTCGACTTGGTGTGACCCACGTTCTTGGTTGAAGAACGGGTTCTAGAGTGATCCTTGTGTGGATCAATGAACAAACGTTAAGTATTTTCTTCAGTGTCTGTGAGAACTGAAGATATGTTTTCTGGTAAAGGAAAAGAGTGGATAGACAAACTTGCCGTAAAACGGTTACGAGGATGCAAGTTATGACACTGACCCATACGACTAGAAATCTCATATAGGAGATGTCCTTCGTTTTGAAGAAAGACATGGTTAGTTTGCGAAGTCGCATATGAATGCACTGTCGCATAATCTACATAGGTATAGAAATATATGGCAACTTCAGAAGTAGCTAGTATGATTGGACTGAGCCTCACTCCATCGACTAAGATATATTTCGCCGTTATCGTGAGATACGGGATGATGTCAAACCAGGTGACATAGAAGTGTTGCAAAACACATATAGGTCTCAATGTGTGAGATCTGTTGACTGTATTCCTCTTCCATGAAACAAGCATGCAACAAATTGCTATGAGTGTTGAGCTTTTACCAAGTTGTAAACTAGATTAAGTGTTACTCTAGTGCAAGTGGGAGACTGAAGGGAATATGCCCTAGAGGCACTTAATAAAGATAGTTTATTAGTCATATCCCAATTGTTCATTATATGTTTTATACCATGCTATAACTGTATTAAGCGGAAACATTAATACACGTGTGGTAGATAAACAACCAGGTCCCTAGTAGCCTCTACTTGACTAGTTCATTGGGCAATTGATGATCGAGGTTTCCCGATCATGTGACATTTATGTCAGTTGACAATGAAGTCATGTCGTTGGTAGAACGATGTGATGGACATACCCAATATTTGTAGGACGTAGTCATTACATCTTCGACCGTGAGATCTACTCTTATTGCTATTCTTGGAAGACACTTTGATTGCATCCAACGTCATATTTATATAGTGTGACAATAAAGATGTCCCTCTCGGGTGTCGGAGAGGAGTATGTTGAGACGGGGGGTCAAGAGCGGGATTTGCCCGTCCGCATAGCAGGATAGATACTCTAGGGCCCACTCGGTGAGATTATGTCAAATGAGTTTGCAAACATGTGACTAGGTCACCAGCTGACATAATATCATAGACGAGTAGAAGATAGTGTTGTCGGTAACGAGATCATGCTAGGTATGGAGATATCTATGAACGATGCTCGGACACGCTAAGTATCGCTATGGCAAAAGGTTTAAGACTCAGACGTCCAGGTTCGATAGGTAAAGTATTCGTTATCTCGCAGGGATTAATTCTGGGTATCCTCGGTCCACGAATTAGTCATTGATCGGAGAGGAGTCTCGATCATGTCTGGTGAGGTAATCGAACCGCTAGGGTAGCACGCTTAAGGGGAGTCGACATTTTACCGGAAGAGAAAAATAGGAAAAGAGAGACCGGGAACGTCCCGGGAATGGTCCGATGGAGATCGGGCAGCGACGAAACAGGTTTCGGAGCTAGAATAAATTATATATATTATGTTTGATATTAATTAGTGTAATTAATGATTAAATATGATTTTATATATTTATTTTCGAATTTTTAAAGGCTGATTTCCCTAAATGGGCCTTCTAGTGGAAAGAAGGCCCATGAGGGGGGGGGGGGGGGGAGAGTCCCCCCAGGGCTTCGGATTGGGGAGGGCCGGCCTAGGTGGGCCAAATGGGGCCCACCTAGGGCCGGCGGCTCTCTTTTGGCCGGCCAACCATGTGGGGTTTAGTCCCACATGGCTTGGCTGGCAAGGGAGGCAGCCCCTTTGCCCCTTTATATACGTGGGTACCCCTGGCCTTTTAATTCATCCAATTAATTCTCGATTTCTCCTCGATCTCGTGATTCCCTTTGTCGGAGTTGCGCCGAGGAGGATGAGAGTTCTCTCTCCACCATAGCCCGCCGCCGTGCTGCTGGTCTTCCGGTCCCCGTCTTCCGCTGCTCGTCCCTGGATCGGGCCCGGAGTTCGTCGGCTTCACCGTATGTGTGTGACTCCCTGCGAGGCACCACACTTGGGGTGCTGGAGGTCTACTTCCTCCACATGGCCTCGAGGCCATCGTCGGCTTCATCGCCGGCACTGCTGCCCGGCGTCATCGCCACCATCGTCGTCATCGTCTTCTTCGTCGCGCCAAGTTCTCCGCGACCTTGAGGTCGGCTACGGCGTCTACGTCGTCAACGCTTGTGCGGGAGCGTAATCCCCGCTTTTCGGTCTACAAGAGGTGTGTATACCGACCCCCCTTGCGTACTACTATATCTGCATAGAATAGATCTTGGCTAGTTTTTGGTTATCGCGGTTAGGAAAATTTTTGTTTTCTGCCTGCGATCCCCTTCACATCCGTGCTAAAGTTGCGCGCCGTGGCCGACAGGCTGCAGACGGTGCAGAGCGGCTCGCAGGCGCGGCAGAGGTCGTGGTGGAGCCCACGGTGACGATCTTCTTGGAGCGTTGCGCCGTCCAGCCGCTTTATCACCAAAGAGGAAAGTCCTGGCTGTCCTGGCGCAGGCGGCGCGGCTTTGTTGACTCCTTTATCATCAGAATGGCAGCTGGGATGCTCGCGTCACCCTGCGGCTGCTGCAGGGGCCATGTGCGCCCTGCAGCGCTTGCTTAGCCGCGAAGTGTCTCCACAGGGCCGCGGTGGCCTGTGGGGAGGTTTCCTGCTGACCTCCCTCCAGGCGTATTGAGCCTTGGGGAGTCTCTTGAAGCGCGGGGTCCTCTTCAGGCCCTGGCTTCCTCTTCAGGCCCTCAAGAGGAGATGCCTCTCGAGGGTCTCTCCAAGCGGTAGCTTGGTCCTTAGTCGTTTTGACGAAACTGTCGCGGGCGAGGCCTGTAGGGAGTGGGCTATGCACACCCCGGTCCTCATTGGGCCGACAGCCACCACTCGAGTCGATGATCAAGTCGCCCGAGCGACCAAAACCATCACTCCAACACCTCAACGCAACACAACGGAGGCGAAAGTTTGGAGCCGCTGCTCCGACATCCACGCCGGCCCCAGGGCCACGCACCACCTAGCCGAAGACGAAAGACTCGCCGTCGCCCACCACCAAACTCCCTCCACTAGTCCCTCCGGTCGGCGGGACATCCAAGGCGAGGCCCAAGAGGTAAGCAACGCAAGTGCGCCGCCCTCGCCCGATCCCGCAAGGAATCTGAGGTTTCCCCCGGAGCCCCAGGCGGAGGAGCGAAAGCACCATCACGACGACGCCTCCAAGAAGGACACGGCGCCGAAAAGCGTCGCCGTCGTCGGTCTCGGCCGAAAGCCAAGACAAGGCTTTCACTCGACGATGAGTCACAAACTACCAACCTGCCCAACAGGGACCGACCGAGCCGCCACCGCCAACCCGCACGCAAATCGCCAGCCCCACGCGCCCGACGATCTGAGGCCACGGACGAAACTGGGCGCCGGGGCACAGTTCCACCTCCCGCGGAGCCACATCATAACTCGGCGCGAAGAAGAGAACCACCATCCGGGGCCGCCGCCCCGGCATCCGGGCACCACGTCAGCCGACGGATGCCCACAAAGCTTAGCCGATGACCACGATGAAGAGATCGCGAAAACCATCGTCAAAGCCCTCGGACCTGGGCAGCCGGGTCAAGCATCCCGGCACCGCAACGCCTAGGCTCCCCGTCGCCGCGACGTAGAAGCCGCCGTCCGGATCATCACCGTTGCTCGTGTTTGTTCGGGTTGGCTCAGGGCATGCTGAGCAACCCAGGCGGTTCAACTCAAACCGAAAATTCGGCTACGCATGATTGCATCTCTATATTTTCTGGTAGATTTGGATGGTCGATAATACCCGACAGGATGTTCTACCAACGAACTTTAAACCGATGGCTGCAGCGGCTCAGATGTAAATTACCCCCTCCGTAGATGACTTTCATCTGTCCATATTTCATTATTTATCCACCGACGATTACAACGGCTCAAATATAAACTAATCACTCCGTTCTAAATTGGTAAACAGTGGCGGAACTCCGTCGAAGGAGAACCGGGCTATGGCCCGCCCAGCCTAGCCCAGAGCACGGAAGAAAAAAAAAGAAAATTTAACCCATAAAAAAACATGGTGTTCTTCAGGCTGGCCCGTCCAACATACTGGCCGGAGCTCCGCTACTGAAATTGGAGGACTCCACATATATATAGATATGTTTACATGTGAAGTCATCTAATTTATAGCGGAGTAATATATTCTCGTTTAAAATTAGAAAAAATATGGTGTAATTCTATAGTTGAATCTTAAGTTTCTATTTGGTTTTATTGTCTACCATTTTACAATTGTTGTTATGTTTTACTTCAGTTTTCTTTTCTTTTCTTAGCTTGGAACAATCCTTTCGGAAGAGAGAGAAAAACGCATTGCTCACTTGACATTTTTTTCAATATTTTTTGCTTTCGTTGTAGCTTTCCAAAAGTAGGAAGTAGCATGTGGAAACTTATGACTCTGTAATAAAAGTATTTCTTTACTAAATTTTCTTAATTTTACATTGTAAAATTAGTAAATATAGCTTTGTCGACCGAAATTGAGTGTGCTGCCTTCTACTCCCCTAAGTTACATGTAGAAGTTATTATAGGTATCCAGTTTTAGGTATGATGTAAAACGGATTTCTTTTGCAATCTGAATCTTTTCATTCCTCGTAAAATGGATTTATGTGGATAAAATTTTGACATGCTTTTTTTAGTAACTCTATACTTCATTAAAATTATAAAAAAATTATCATGAAAAGTACCAAACACGTCTCCTTGAGAAAATTCTCCTCAAAACTTTGCACAAGAACCCCCATACGAGAGGAAAAAAGAACATAGTCATTAGGGTTCGTGCCCACACCGACACTAACCACTATCGTCAAACACCAGCGCCATCGAGATGCGCATGAAGATGAGAAAGATCTCCATCATGGCGAGAACTTGAGAAACATTGTCGTCGTCAAGGCTTTTTAAACCGGATATCATCTTCCCCACGCCTTACTGGCCTGAATCCATCATTCCGTCAACATAGAGATGACCCTAGATCAAACCTATCGTGTGGCGTTTCCAGCACCATGTGTATGTAGGCAAAAACGGGCGGAAATTTGCCTGCGTCGTACGTCCCGAAGTTTAAAATCTTGACGATCGAAGATCACGGTGTGTCTCTGAGTACGTCGGTACGACAGGGTTGGGTGTCACTATTTGTTAGTACTAGTTTAATCGGCATCCATGAACCAACTTCACTGCTTAATGGTCGCCATCTTCAACATTACGCCAGCCGCTAGACAACGCATATACAAATCTTCTCTGCCCCTGCTCCACCATGACGCCGGAGACAACGTCGCAGCAACAAGGACGAGATAGGAGAAAAGACCTCATCTAACGCAGTCTTATCATGCCAACCCTAACGATGTCATATAAGCTCGGGAGCCAATTTAAATTTCCAGGAGGAACTCTGTTCTTTTGGTCTGTTGTTAGAGGTGCTCTGACATACTTAGCCAAAACCGGATCGGGAGGAATAAGATCTTTCAGGTGGTGATAAAAAAAGAAGTCAAACACGCATTCAAAAAACCCTAACCAATCGAAGCAAAAAAAGAAGAGGGATGGAGCAGAGCGGCGGCGCACGAGCCGTCGCATCGTCGAAGGCTCCTGTAACCTGTGGCCACGAAATCTCGGTTGACGGAAAAAGAAGAAAGATCGAGAGCGACGGCGCACAAGCCGTCGCGTCGGCGTCGGCGGCGTCTCCGCGGAGCATCAGGGTACCCTTGGGCGATGACGGGCGTCCGCTCGATGGCGTGAAGCGTGCCAAACTCGTGCGGCACTTGAGGCATGGTGATGGCTCTATCTACACAAGCAACGGTTATTATGCGAAAGTCTATCGTCTCTATGACACCAACGAGAGTGCGTAATTCCTTCCAGCTTAATCGTTGAATCACTTGATTTATCATTCTTAGCTTTGTTCATATAGGTGATTTGTGATTTTGCCAAAATCATTTCCTTTTTTTCCAACGTAAGAGATAATGGTCTCCAGTTCCCGGTCACTACATGCTCAGATCCACCAAAAGAATCCATTTTACACCAAAATTAGGGATGCTATATGATTTCCAGAAATGGCTACTGAGCATATAAGCACTCGTTTCTGTTTATGAAAGACTAATTAGACGCACAAGATCCATTGATCCTTAAGTTTTATTGGATAAGTATTTCTGAAGTATGTTTCACCTGGTTTATTAAACCTAGTTTAACCTTGCTTGTGTCAACCCATGTATCCTCTTGTTGTTTCTGTCTCTCAACTGATTTTATAATCCACCGCATGTACAATTCCTAATATATATGCTTCTGAATCAGCTTGTCTGGAGCCAATGATGATGACAGAGCCATCAACCTCCTGCATTCCTGACGACAGAATGGTTTGCCAGAGTCATGAATTTAAGACCATGATGCAGATACTCTACATGAAGTTAGCTTACACTTGTTCACATGTCGGTGGCCCAGTTGAGTTGTATGGATACGTGGCTGTGAGGGATCTGTTGAACCCTATGCGCAATTACATCTTCAACCGCCCAAGGGACGATCCTTTTGTCGTAGGGCATGATGGCTTTATACAAATGAATGGCCCGAAGAGGGGCATCAGAATGGAGGCTCATGTGCTAATCGAGTTCGACATGAAGATCAAGAAAGGAGGAGAAGCAGAGGATGATCTACAGCTAATCGACTGTGTTGCCTCCTTCAGCCACCGAACCTCATGGCATGCTACGGCAAGCAGAAGACGGATCGATGGTGACTATGGAGCGTTGGACATAACCTATACACTTCTGGACGGTGCGGCAGAGGCCACTGTGCAGGTCGGGATATCAGAGTTGGCGGACAATGGCTTGAGACTGAAAGCGGCAGCATTTTACACTTCACAGTTGAGTGCACAGTTCCAGCTATATGACGGAATCGTAGCCGCCGAGGCATCTGAGCTTAGTAAAACTGTTGTTGCTGTGGTCAAGGGAGGTCATTTGCTTGTATCGTTGACACTCAGTCAGACTGGTGGCACGGATATTCCTCGTGTCCTTCGGGATTCCTGTACCTTCCCTGTTCAAAAGCATGGAAACCGTGTCTCCGTTCACAAGCTTGGGCTTGCCACCATAGAGGTGAAGGTAACCTGGTCCACTTTGGACTTGCCTGAAGGCTTTGTCGGCCCAAATTGCTTTACGTGGGAGCATATGGCAACTAAAGTTGAGTATGACGGTGATTAAAGAACAATGTCTCTTCGTGGTGTCCTAACTAATCCTATGCTGTTTGTTACTATCAGCTGAGTGTCAGATTCTCTGCTGTGCACTCAGTTATCCCATGTTTCAGGGGCTGTTTGGTTAGCGTTATTTCTGCCTTTTGGATTTAATTTATAAGCCAAAAAATGAGCAACTGGATAATGTAGGTGCTTTTGACTTTGTTTTTGGCTTTTCACTCAATAATATTGCAAAGTCAGAAATAGCTGCACATTTTGTGCTTTACTAATGGTTCTACTCTCTTTTTGTATGTGCTCGATTTTTCCTCTGTGCGTGTTTGAGTATATACTGATTCTTAGTAGACCAAAATATTCTCCGTGCAGTGACACTATTTACTTATGTACTCCTCCATCCTATCTGTATAGATTTTGTAAAGACTAGCTAGTGTCGTGCTACCGAGGCAATTTGCCGCCTACATGAACATGTATCAGTGGCTGTTGTTCGCTTGCTCTCGCCTAGAAGGATGACATGGGGGTCGCCAGAGGTCCTACAAAACATCGAGACAATCAGTTTTGAATTTCCTGCTAAAGTACGACAGAAACAGAAATGAACGGTACTTTTCTTGTATGAATACAATCAATCACAAACTTCTAAAAATGTGTTCTCGTGTATGTCTGAACGGTAAAACATTTGACTCAGGAATCAGAAAGCGATGTGTCTTACACAGATATACAATGGCAAATATAACCAGAGTAAGAGATGTCACCGTTAAGTTACATCAGACAGTCAAGGCCCCATGAGCTGGACCATCTGTACAGAACAAAAAAAAGATATCACGCGGCTGCACTATTGGAAAACAAAGCCAAGATGGTGTTGGGAATACCTAATGACTTTCATACTCTTGTACAACAAAATTTCATGTTTCTACAGATAAAAACGAAACATTTTACATTCACCTAAAATGGAAAGCAAGAAGCTAATAAAGAAAATCCTAATATGACAATAAACTCAGCCACAATTATTAGCGATTTAAGTTGCATTGCATATTCATGTAGAGTCTGAGTCGAGTTCAATCCACGGTCTCTGATTTTCTTAATTTCGCCAGCTAGCGCCTAGCGTACAAAGTTGGGTGTTTGCTGCGTTGCTAGGTTTTGTTTTTCCGTCAAGCTAATAAACAACATAAATCTTGCCTAGATAGGTTTCCTGCGGGGTGTCCTAACCGTGTTCGGTGCACATATATGAAGTTCGTGATGTGCTATCTCTCGAGTGTTCCTTGGGTGTGACGTGGAAATTTTAAATTAGACCAAAGGAATACCGTCTATGCTGCTAGAATCAGAAAAGGCACTTCCAAATTGGTAGCCAGATTTGTTGTTGTAGTAGGAAAATGGTATGTAGCATCGGCCAGTTATCATTTGAGTCACGTAGTCAGTAGACTACTTCTTAAAAAAAAATCGGATGTCGATTGGGATAAGGGTTAGATCGTGAGCTAGCATAAACTGGAAAGCGGAATTCAATCCATGAAATATTTTGATCCATGGAAGGCACCATTATGTGTACACCAAATATTTCATTTGAGTGTTTGCACATAATTGATTTCATATTCATCGAACAAGCTTACAAACACATCCAATTTACGCATGAAAATTTATTTACTAACATTGATATTTTATTTGCACATGAATTTTGCGGTTATGATGTGTTTCCCTTCACGTCGTCTACGATGATTCTAGAAGTGGTTGGGTTATTACGACTATTTGTAACCTACCCGAATGTGGTGGCTTTGCGCAAATAATTTCGACGTGTTGGTTTCTTGCATTTTAGGCTCCAAGAATAGTGGTTTTGTGCAATTTACTCTTTATTTTCCTTTTTTTGAGGAAAAAATTGAGCTCTTTCCCTACGTGAGCTCACAGCTCAACTGCCAAATCCCTTCATGGACCAAATTTGGTTGCAGACCATGACTACAATCAATCTCATGAAACACATTCCCTGATTCCCCTTAAAAAAGAGATTGTGAAACACATTGGCTTGTTTCCTGAAAACTGAAACAAGACACCACCACCAGCACCCCTTGCCGCCCGTCCCTCGCTTCCCGCTCTTTTCCCGTTCCTAATCTAGCACCTCGCCAAACCTAACCTTCTCATACCTTCCACTCCATCGGAAGCCATAGAGGCGAGCCATCTTCTTTTTAATAGGTAATTTGAATACCGAGTACACAACATGCACACTTTGTTAAATTCGATAGATAATTTGACCAACAAGTAGTGTCACTGGTTCAGCTTAGAATCTACAATTTTTTATAAAGATGCTTACTAATCATACACTAGAAGCTGCTATTGAGACATTTGTACGATCATACTCTTTACCCTACTATAAATGCCTATCAATTATATAGATTATGCATTGTAGATAGCTCTATAACAAAAATTGTTGAAAACAATACCTTAGTATCTTCTAGCGAATTCATTACAGACAAATACACACCAACTAATATTTAGGAATATTGAAACTATATTCTTAAAAAAAAGTATGTTGAAACTATGAAAAAATAGAAAATTATACAGTAATACCCATAAAAGTATAAAGTTTAGTATATTTATTTTGGTTTGGCCCGGTTCCAAATTTTTATAGGACCAACCCTAATTCTGACCAATAACTCGTACCGAGAGGCTGGTTTTGTTTTCTTGATACCGTCCTCTTTCGAGTTGCCTCAGTTGGTTGAGCACACTATGCTAGAAATAGAAAGCCTGATGACCTATTCGGCCTTTACAACATCATCTACATATTGGTCGTCATTCTAATACTAGTAGTTGTATATTACAATATTATCATTCTAACGCAAGTAGATGCATTTTACAAGACCGTTCTTCACCCTTTGCCCCTTTCTCTATATCCGTTTGCGTGAGTTTGATGAGTTTCCCGTGGAAGATGGTCTAGCTGCTTGCTTTTTTATTTTGTACTAGATTTGGTGGAGTGGTTACATTGTTTGCGTGAGGAGTGCTTCTTTGCCTTTGCATGGACATAGGCACACTCGGTTTGCCATTTTTTTTATCACGGTTGTTCTTTATTTCACAATGAAGAAGTTGGTAACCAAATTGTATGCAATTTTATGTATGGCTGGCGACCTGTACCGATAGATAGGGGATGATGTAGAGATACGTGGACATACTCTGGTGAGACACGATTCTATATGATGTGCACGGATCCACCTACTTAGTATATGCGCTCAAAGTTATGTTACTTTGAATTTTGTAGAGGTTAGATCGTTGATTGGGGAGTGTACTGAGTATATTTCATGTATTTTATCCAAACTCTATGAGGAAATGGGGACCGCCAAATATATATTTCTTCTCAGTGTGGAAATGTGGAAATGTTGTAATTAGTGTTGAAGTATAGGTCAAATGTATTAATTCTCCTCTTTCCATCTTTTAGTATGCTCTTTCTGGTCAATATTTGGTATGTTTTATACGTTCTTGTATCCATGATAGAGCTAACTTGTGGCTGAGAGGTTTTCACTCAGGCACATAAATGTTAGTATTATCTTGGTTTTCCTCGAGGAACCATCCCAATCCCGTTAACTTGACGAATGGATGCTACTTTTACCTCGACCAAATTGAGTTAGGACTTCGCCCCTAGTTACATGCGAAGCGGCCGAGGGCCACGAGAGAATCTTTTTACTACAAGCTAATCTTTGATTGTCAAATAATAATTTTTATTTCTCTATCAATTTTTATTTTCCTATAAACCCTGCTTCTTTTCGTTAGAGGCATCGCCACGAGTCCTAAGAAGAAAGATGCATCATGGAGGTGACAGAGAGACAAACTGAGATGGAAGGGAGGGAGCACAAGAGATCACCTATAATATATGCCAACTCCTATTGTTACAATTCGCATGGTGGCTGTTGGAATGGTCTCCATGTCTCCTGCTTACATTCACAACGCCCACCGAACAACATGAAAAGAATCTTAGCACTACTTCATATGGCCGATGTATTCGCAAGGCAATACTTTAGGTGGCTAAATATACACATCCCATTAAATTGGGCCCACACGTTGGATATGTAGTTCAATTATGTTTATGTTTAGATTAATGTACAAAAACATCACTTCTAGGGCTTCAAATGCAACAAACCCAGCACTATGGGAATTTTTTCACAAGTCCACATGATTTAAGTTGCATATATACCATAAAGGCGGTGGCTTCACGGACCAAAATCGGTTGCAGGCTTGCAGCCCACGATCAATCTCATGAGACACATTCCCATTTTAAAAAAACATCAACCATGAAACATATACTCCCTCCGTATCAAAATGTAAGATGTTGTGGCCACTTTTGATCATTATGCATCTAGACATGTTTTAGTGCAAGGTTCAAATGAACCATGTATTTAAACGTGTCTAGATACATAATGATCAAAAGTGGCCACAACATCTTATATTTTGATACGGAGGGAGTACTAGTTAGAAAAAAAAACCATGAAACACATTGGTCCATTGGTTTGTGTGATCGTGTCCCCTGAAAACCGAAGCGCAACAGCACCACCCCCGCCGCCCGCCCCTTGCTTCCCGCTCTTTTCCCATTCCTCCCTCAAGCTACTCGCCAAACCCTAACCTTCTAGAACCTTCCACTCCACCGGAAGCCGTACAGGCGAGCCATCTCTCCATGGCCTCCTCCGGGAGACCCTCCCCCCGGCCGCAGCGCTTCCCCGAAACTCTGTTCATACTCGAGAACGCCTACCCCGAGGACGCCCTGTCCCCGCAGATCTTCCTAGCCGCGGGGGAGGGCGACGTCCCTTCGATGAGGAGTAAGCTCTCGCTCGCGGCTCCTCTTGGATAGGAGATCCGGTGCTCGTGGATCTGATGCTGCTGTCTTACGCTTCCGGATTCGTACCACGTGCTGCAGGGCTGGCGGAGTGGCTGGCGAGGAAGGGGAAAAGCGTGGGCGCGATGACCGTCAGGGACCCGCTGGGCAGGAGGCTCGGCCCGCTCCACTTCGCGGCATGGTCCGGGAAGCTCGAGATGTGCAGGTTCCTCATCAAGGATCTCCACCTCGACGTCAATGTGGACGCCGGCTGCGGTAATTAATCCTTTAATCGCTTGTGTAGTTAGTAGTACTAGTGCTTTTTTGTTTGCACTGTGTTCCGATTGGTGGCGTGGCGGGCTGTTGCGCCAATGCGGCTGTGGAGAATTTGAAGCTTGTTTTGAGGCGATGTGTTGTTTTTTGGGTACCATTCATCTAATAGCTATGATGAATTGTGTGCTGGTTGTGTATGGATACATAAGAAATCTAGTTCTGTTTTTGGGATACATAAATTTGAAATACCAACTACCCATGTCCAAGGGCGGCTAGCTTATATTGGGACTCTGATATGCAATCGTTCGTTCCTTTTGTTTTGGTGCTGCTGGTAGGGCTCCATTGACTAGTCTATTGTGTTCATATTGTCCTCGTTTAAGAACCGGGAGGTACTCGTGTTCACATCAGAAAAGTTCTGCAGATAGTTGGTTTTGTGAAAATGCATGTTAAATAATGGACCTGTAAATTAGGAACATACGAGGTAGCTTGAAAGTACAGACCAATGATGTCACTGTGAGCGAGCACACTTGCGCCTCATTTTATTTTTTATAGCATGACTCACTTGTACTACCTGCTTGCGCCATCTTTAGCTTCTATTTTACAGGTTTAACCGCTCTTGAGTCTTGATTACATATCCCTATTTTGGTCGGAAGATTCTGAGAAACTGCTTGCCATTTCTTGTGTTCTTGCTAGGTTCGCCACCTCTATTATTTGCAGCATGTGGTCGTGCACCTAAAGAAGCTGTGAGGCTTCTACTTGATCGTGGTGCTGATCCGAACATAGCATGCAGGAAAGGGTATACTGTGCTCCATGTTATTGCGACCATGACAAAGCGAGGTTCTCTCTACCAAATATGTCCATAGTTTCATTTTGTATTTGTAGCTATATTAAGGTTGAACCTGCCATATTGATCTCTGTCATATTTAAACCAAAACTGATTGCAGTGTCTGGTTTGCAGTAACTTTCAGTTCTTCTAATTGTTAATGTCGTTGCAAATTTGACTTTTCTGCTGACTGAAGTGGCAACAACAACCTTTAATCAATGAACCATTCTTGGTGCTAATATTCAGTGTCATCAACATAGAATCAATAGAAACCACTGTTGCATATAATGGTTTCTCTCTTAAGATAGCAATTTCGAGTTTCAACACTACTACTAGCAACCAGTTATTTTTTGTCAATGGAGAAAGCTTCATTCTCCTCTTCTTGACTGCATGAGCCATCAACATATTCTAAAACGTATACGCTCACAACCAGAAACGAAGGACACAGAAAACTTCACAATAATGGAGTAGGAGTAATAAAAAACCAATACAGAGATTTAGCAGTAGCAAGCTTCTTCAGACTTTGTCAATTTTTGGTAAATATTTCAGCTACGGCAATCTCTTGGCTCCTGGTCCCATTGGCATAGCTTCTTTGCTGTCCTGACACTGATCACTAACATCCAGTGTGCATTAGCTTTTCTATCAAACATGACATATAAAGTTAATTTGAGCAAGACTCATACTGGACTGTGAGAAAAAAATGCTACATTATGTTTTGGTTGCATCAGTCTGGCGGTACCTGAATCTAGGCACCAGTGTCCATAGCGAGAAACACTGGTAGTAAAGTCTGTACCAACCGTTAAAAAATGTGTGGGGAAAACTATTTTAGTCAGGTTGGCTGGGATAGGCCCAGCAAAACATAGCCTTAGTTGTTTTACCTATGCTTAATCATTGATGTGGGTCAGGTGTTGGTCAGCTGCAGAAAAGCCTCAATAGGTCCTACCTATGTTGCAGTAAATTTTCAAGTTTATTTAGTGCTTACTGTCAAACCACTTACATGTTTCTTTAGCTTATAGGTTTATAGAAATGCCTTCTATCCATATTATGAAATATTCCTGCTCATGATATGCTTTTAATTATGCAGCAGATATACTTTCTTTGATAATCCTAGTAAACACATTATTCATCTATTGTATCGTTCAAGGTAATAATATGATGGGGGTGAGAATTTTCATGTACTTCATCCAGATTCCAGTGGAGCAGCGGATATATTATTGTCCAGAGGGGCCAGTGTTGACCCTATGTGCGAACTAGGAACTCCACTACATTTTGCTGCTGAATGTGGAAACGTGCAGGTGCTGGACATGCTGCTGCGGTATCAGGCAAATGTAATAGTGTCCTTCTTTTTCGTATTTGGTATGCTCTTTCCGGTCAATATTGCTGTGTACAGTATTGTATCCATGATTGATGAGAAGTCGTGGCCAGGAGGAACTCCATTGGCCTCGAGGAACCTCCGTTCCCGCTTACGTGGTGAAATGGATGCTATTTTACCACATTGACGGACTGAGCCAGACACTCCTGTTTTTTCTGCTCGCTCCAGTCTTGTATCTCTCTGGGCTCGTTTGGCACCCATCATTCATTTCATTTGGCAAAAATGAAATGAAATGAATTCTAGAGAAATCAGAAATGAAAATATTAGGGACATGAATTTACTTAACATAGCAAAGACATTCTTTAGAATTCCAATTGAAATGACATTCCAATTCCGTGACAGCCAAATGTTGGATATGGAATCTGAAATGAATTCTATGGAAATGATGGGTGCCAAACGACCCCATTACGTTATTTTCTTCTTTCACCATGTCTATCCTTTGTTCATGGGCCATTGGCTCTTCCTTTGCTTAAAGTGTATTAGGTTCTGTATGACCGTCATATCACAGTCAGATCAAGTTCCACTTAAATCTACTGTACCTATGTGGCAGGGTTGGGTCGTCCACCCTTTTCTGCACCTAGCCCACATCAGACAGAACTGCTTAGCTGCTAGTCATTCTGATTGCTGGACTGCTGGTGCTGGGTAGTTTGCGCCCAGATTTACTCGCACATTAATGGGCATCAAGCATAGATGATAACGAGTAACATTCGTATAACCTTAAATTACCTTAATTATGTTCACATGCTATTCGAGTGTTCATCTGATCCATGTAGTGGAAACAGCGGCAGAACGAATCTATCGATCTTTTTGGGGGTTATACTTTTATGGCCAATATTTGTTTTTCTGAAAAACATAAACAATAAAGCATTATGGTTAAATTTTGTAAGGATATTTGACTAAAATACATCAAATGATTTTTTTGGTAATGCTTTTTATTTGTTCTACTAAATAATTGCATACAATGCTGATAGTTTATTGTTCTTCAGTTTATTAGCTATTTGTTGTTGTTTCTGTCCAAATGACGTGTTGTTTGCCTTTTGTCCAGCCTAACAGGGTTGTACGTTTATTCTATGCACCACTGACATTGGCCATCTTCGCTTCTTCTTTGAAGTGTGTGGAACTACTTATAAAGGTGCACTCACATTCCCTTTAGAGCATGTACTTACCATAGATACTTTTTGCCAAAGGGAGGTCAACAAATTTTGTTATGCGTTCCTATAATTAGCACAAATTCCAGCATGTTCTAGAAACACTATCTTCATCATTATGTGGTATTCAATGTTTCAGGCTGGTGCTGATGTGAATGCCGGTAGGCCTGTAACTCCATTAATAGTAGCTGCAGCTGATGGCTTAGCTGACTGCATCAAGTGTTTGTTGGAAGCTGGTGCTGATGCCAATATTCCCGATGAAGTGAGTTTCTCTGCGGCTACTTAGGTTTTGTCAGTTTGTCTCTCTAATGGAGCTTCTGAGCTATTATTTTTTGTTATACTCGTGAAATAACTTTCATGGAGTGTTAGATATGAATGCCTGATTGTGAATCACATGATCTCTAGATTTTATATAATAACATGAGTAAATGTATGCCATTTGGTAAATCTCCGTAAATGATGCCTCATGTTATTTGGCGATTGTTAGGTTTCAGTAATCATTTTTATGTAGCTGATCCTCTCGTTTATCTGATTTTTTTGTACCCATGTTATATCAATCCCGCTTTTGACAAAAAAGAGCAAAAGCTGTTTCTTCACATTAGAAATTTATTAGTCTATTAGGGGCCAATACAAAAAATTTGACGCAGAAGAAAATTTGTGGTGTAATGCATATTGTGGCAGTTATGTATATGCTAGAAAATAGGCTAGAAGATGGATTGTTGCTCTTATCCAGTTCCTTATTTCAGCAGTATGGTGAAATGTTTTTTTTTTCGAGATTTGTATGGTGAAATGTTATAGTCGCAAACTAGGGTAAAACTTATTGAACCGGGTCTATGTTTGGTCCGTGACCCTTGGATGCCGAGGGCGTCCTTGGGTGTGGTTCCGGGGAATCCAGCTACAGGAGAACCAGGAACGGGGAGCTCTCCCCTTTTTCCGCCCAGACTCATTGTGAACCTTTGTCGTAATAAGAGCAGTTCTTTTAGGGTAAAATGTGCCACACTGAAGTCCTATGCCTGGTCCAAATATTGATATACTCCCTCCGTTCCACAATATAAGCCATTTTAGCTAGCTAGTTTAGCTTGCTGAAAAGGCTTACATTTTGGAACAGAGGTAGTATCTAGGTAACACTGAACTTTGCATCATCTGCGCTTTCTAGAGAAAGGAAAAGAGCAAAGGAATATAACATGGACTTTGCTAACGGGAAGGCGCCTGCCACGGGGCACAGGTCGCATGTCCGAAAAAAGAAGAGTCGCCTGCGTGTATTGCATACATGTACTAAAATTCGAAATTGCTGACATCATCGCGCATTAAATGCAAAAATCGAAAACTTAAAATGTTTTGTAGCTCAAACCGTTTATCGGATTTATGATCTGTTTTCACCGTTAGACCAGTCGCGATGAGATCTTCAAAACTAGATCCCATGTCGATATGTTTCGACAACATTTTTTTTTGCCCAGAAGTTACCACCCCGTAACATAAAAGTTACCCAGTATTGTATACGTAAGTTACCAACCATATTAGAGATTAGTTTTGGGGTTGAAATAGAACATTTTTTCTTGTTATTTTAGATCTTTACGAGATTTAAAGTTATCACATTACTTTCAGATAGTAAATTTATCATGCATGAATAAGTATTAGGATGATAACTATTATTTAGAGGACATTACATCAATTTCGTGGTAGATAACTAATCATGAACACATGGATAACTTAATAAGCATTGAGTGGGTAACTTCACCATGAAAAACATATGGGTAACTTTATCAATTTCGTGGTATTATAAATTTAGGACAACTAACTAAAACAATTAGTATTAGGGTGATATCATTACATCAGTACTGGGTACTAGGTGGGTATTATCAATAGTTTTCTTATGATGTAATTGTCAGTATGAAATTCTAATACTTATGAAGTTGAATGGGTGTTTTAGTGTATAGTTATGAACTTATGTATGATACATTTACCATCCCAACATGATATTCACTTATGAATAACTAGGTGTGGTAATTTAACAAATCGAAAAGAACAATAAAAATTGTTCTATTTCAACCCGAAAATTAACGTTAATTATGGTTGGTAACTTACATACTACAGCCTGGTAACTTATATGCTACGGGGTGGGTAACTTTTGGGTCCGAAAAAAAGTTGTCGGAATATGTCAATATGGGATCTAATTTCGAAGATCTCGTCGCGATTAGCACAACGGTGAAAACGAATTCTCAATCGGATAAGCGGTTTGGGCTACAAAACTTTTTGAATTTTCGGATTTCACATTAAATGCGGGATGACATCAGCTTATTTGTCTGTTTGTGCATGCATGCGGAGAGACAATTTTGAGCGTGCAACATCGGGAGCTTCCGGATCTCCTTGCGTCGAGCTATGCCCGGTGGCAGGCGCCTGCAAGTTAGATTTGTCGTATAACATTCATGGACCTGTTTATTTTGTACACATATCCAGGAGAATCTGGGTGCAGACACTGTAGACTATTTCATATTCTACTATACATTAATTCATATATTGCACAATCGTCTATGATTTCTCATATTTTGGATCTTACATTTATATGCTCGAATGTAATACCTTCGCCATATTCTTTATCCTCCCCATTGCCTACACCCCCCTCCATGCTTACCCCAAACTGATCCTTGAAATGTTTTTAACAGATTGGTAGAACACCATTGGAAATAGCTGCAACCCAAGGATGGAAGGAATGCGTGGAGATCCTTTTTCCCTTCACATCATGTGTAACCAGATTTGCAGACTGGAGCATTGATGGAATAATGCAACATGTGAAATTTGGGAAATCAAGAGTATGAATAAAATATATCCTATTCTACTTCTTACTCCAGTTAGATTGATGTCTATGGGTTACACAGATCGCTAAACCCTCTCAATGATATGCCACTGCAATGCACACATACACTATTTGACTTTCATTTACATTTGATTTAGGATTATAAAAAATGTGAGAAATCTGCTTTGAAAACCCAAGGGGATGCTGCAGTTCACGGGAAGGATTATCCTCATGCATCGGCTGTGTACACCAAGGTAAATTCTTTCTTCATATGCAACTACTGCCCAGTGCCTTCATATTCGTATATCCTGAGGGTTCAAACAGATACTTGGTTACATTATCATATACTCCCAACAGAGCGAATAATGATTATTTCATGACACATTCTAAGTTCTGTGTACATCTGCTATTTACGACCACTTAAGTCCAATTTTCTTTCTTTTTAGAATTACTTGTACAACTGCAGCATCCAGTTCTTGTGGATATATTCTCTATCCTTTGATTAATATTTAACTAAGCCTTTAAGACGAAGGTGTGTTGATAACATCTTTCTTCATCTTTTGGTTGGATATCATTGATGGCTGCAGGCAATTGAGGCTGACCCTAACGATTCAACCTTGTATGCAAAGAGGAGCCTTTGCTGGTTGCATATGGGTGAGAAAGACAAAGCTTTGAATGATGCTAACACCTACAAAGGTATGGATCTGGATTTATCAAGTTCCTGCCATGAGCAAGCAGCAGCTTTAATACTGACGAAGGTACAGCCTTAGAAAGTCGCATTGACATTGCGTTTTCCGTAATCTGTTGTATTCCCTGTTACCCTGGCCATGCATTGATATCTGTGTGTTTAGGAGTATGGCCTTGCATGCAAAGCTCTCCTTTCTGGCTTAAAATTGGACTTGGGACGAGGTCCGATTCGTGAAGTATCTAGGTAATCTCTGCTCTTGTCCTGGTAACGTTTGATAGGATAGTTCGTTGTTGTTACTTTTATAGGTTATTATTCAGATCGGTTAGATACCATACCGTTCTTCCTTTATTTTATTATACTGTGACTATGACATCCACAAATAGTATCAGTTGTACGCTGCGCCACCATCTGTTCATTGTAGTTTCTCACATGCTCATTGATGATGTTGTAATGCAGGGGGCATGTTAAACCTTCATCTTTATTTTTTAACCTTACCATTTGTTTTAATTTTCGGATCACATGTCACATGGAAGAAGATTGTGCTGATTGATCGTCTGCTTATTCATGCTTTCTTCTGAACTTTCCATTAATGACCAGTGATTAAATGCATATGCCACTATAAACCTTTGGATTAAAACTTGCAGGGAGGAGAGCGCGTGAAGGAAAGTTTGTTACGGCCTGAACATGTCAAACGTCCACTGAAGCCGTGAGGGTTGCGCTTTTGTTCAATACTGCATGTTGATAGTAGTGTGTTTATATTTTGTGAGTAGAGATGTACCTAGCATGTACTAGACTGTAATATGGTAGATGAATTGCCTAGATACCCTGACCAGGGATGGCCTAGCCATTATAAAGTTACCTAGCATGTAAACTATATATATATATATATATATATATATATATATATATATATATATATATATATATATATATCTTGTAGCAGCAAACAAGAAATATAATTTGATCACAGGCGATCAACCAGTCACTAGTAAATGGGCAATACTTACAATATTGCTGAATCTGCTATACTTGCCTATTGCTGCATATAGTACAATGTGCATTGACTACGGAATTTTTCGTTGAGGCGATGCTGGCCTGGCGTTTAGGGTGTGCAGCACCATGTCACGCTGCTTATCTCCTGTGGGGGGTACTTTTTGCCAATGTTCCGTGGTTGAAAGTTTTCGGTTAATCTAATGTGATATTGATTCTTGCTGGTCGTCCAGCCTGAAAGCTTTGGCATAATTGTAAGAATTTCAATACGCTCATCTGCATCCCAGCGGTACTTGCTCTGCCACAAATATCGTAATTCATGCATGATTTGCATAGAGTTACTACTGAAGAGTTAGAAATTATTATTGAACAAATTTAAAAGTATAAAACTAATTTTGCGTTGAGTAATTATTCATAGATATAGTACATCTCTAGAGCTTAGAGTTTTCCCGGCTCCAAACAACAACAAAAAACAGCCTAACTCATGATTAACTAAACAAGAAAAACAACAAAATTAGTACTACCTCCAGTCCGAATTAAGTATCACGAAGGATGTACTAAGCTACTACAGTACAAAGTACTCCTCCAGGTCCCAACACTGATTACGGACCGGAGGTTTTAAGCAGAGCTATATATAAAGGCCAAATTAAGTAGTATTGTAGTAGTGTTTCTAGGTGATCTACTTGAATGCCCACGGGTTCTTGTTGCGCATCTCCTCCTCCTCCTCTGGCGTGAAGTCGTTCTTGACGTTGAAGAACGTGCGCATGTCCTCGACCGTCTTGCCCTTCATCATTCCGGCGACGGTCTGGCAGCTGATATCCAGGAGCCCGTAGATGTCGAGATAGTAGGCGGCGGAGATGATGTCGAGCAGCGTGGCTTGGTCCAGCTTGACGAAATTCTCGTCGAAGCTTCTGAGGTCTTCCTTCTCGCCGTCGGAGGTGGTGGCGGCGACGTGCTTGTTGCAGTACTCGATGACCTTGGCAAGGGTCTTGGAGTTGACGTTGGGGAGAGGGATCCCGTTCTCGACGCGGTCGTCCTCGATCATGTGCTGGATGGTCTGCGACATGGCCGCCGCCTCGTGGGTGATCTCGAAGCGGTCGCCGTCGGAGCTCACCAGCTCGACCACCTTACGCTCCTCGGCCACGACCTCGCCGCCGATGTTGCTGCTCTTCTCGCCCACGACCTCACGGACGTTGGTCGTCTCGCCCACGGCGACCTTGTTTCCGTCCGCTGTCGTCGCCGCCATTGTACTTGATCGATCTCTCGTCGAATAACTGTGTCGGGTGTGCTGTCGATTTGGTGCAGGGCGATCGACCACCTTGTGGCGGTGCCGGTGCTGTATATTTAAAGGGTCGGAGAAGGGGCGGACGTTGAAGAGACCGAGACGTATACGATCTCGCAGATCAAGTACGCCATGCATGGCTCGGAGATGTTGTCGAGTTTCGATCGAATTCTTAATTTCTTATCAGACACGGCCATGAGCCCATGACTCAGAGACTTAAGAGCATACGATCTCTGCACAATTTTGGCAACAGTAACAAAAAAGTGTCAGGATACATCGTTCGGTCGTTCCTCTGCAATGAATTGTTACAAAAGATAGCACGGAAACGATAAAGAGTGGAAAGATCAAACCAATGGGAACACGAGATTTAACGTGGAAAACCCCTTCAAACAAAGGAGAGGAAAAAACCACGGACGCCGGCCATCAATACTTCACTATATCGGGGTGAGGTTACAAACACCGTGGGTTTATAATGTATGGCTTACCCCAACGGACGGCTTACAAGATGTATTTATAGTGGGCAAAACCCTAAGTCGGTCTGCAGTCCGACTTGGACACGATCCGTACCGTACCAAGCCTCCGGCGACGGGCCTCCGCTTTGCTCCTAAGTTAGCCGCTCACTCCATATCGTCATATGAATTTAGATCACCATAAAACAACATGAATCCCTTGGCATGCTCTCAGCCCAAGTGTTTGTATTAAGTTTCCCAACGTTTCTAAAAAAATAGCATTTTCATTATGCAAAAGAGAGTGATTAACTATGCTAGATTTTTTTCTTCTGTTTTTGTTCCTTTATTTTATATTTTTCCTTTTTTGTCTTATTTTTATTTTCACACCTTTTATCAATAGAGAACATTCTATCATTTTTAATAATTTCTATGTGCTATATCTTTTGTCCATGAATCTATAAATAATATTTTTCTAATAATTAATCTTGAACAGCATTATAGTAGAAGTATACAAGCAAGTTCTCATGTCATGTGAATTAAGCGAACACTTATGCAAATAGATGAGCATTTATTTCTATATACTCCATGGACACTGGAACTTATTAACATGTGCTTATTAGCATAGAGTATTTTTTCTGACGTTCTTAACAATTTTTATGAGGCGAGCGAGCATTTTGTATGTGGTGTAAAAACATTTCATATATCGTGGAACAAATCCCAGGAGCCGTACGACCAAAATCTAGTAACTAATTGATTGTATTTCCTGCAATACATACACAAAAGTTTACCTTGTGGTATATAAAAAATATATCCAAAACATGGCAACCTCGCTCTAGTAAGATCATGCTCATCTCGTGGCCAAAGATGGCACGGTGAAAGTCAAACCTCACACGCTTCTGCTGAATCTCCTGAATCACCACACTAATCCAATGTAAATCCCAAATGATAAAGAACGCAGCTGCGCTAACTCGCACGTTCTGGCACACACCCTTCCGCGCCGTTGGATCGGGCATCGATGGATGCTATCGCGCGCAGCGCGCGTGTAGACAGGCCGGCACCTCTCGCTCCTCTCGATTCCCCACACCATCTGGAGCTCCGCCCCGCCGCCATGGCGACACCGTCCCATCGACTCCAGATGCCCCTCCTCGGCATCCCTCCCTCCCCCTCTCGAAGCACCAGCCCGTGCAGCAGCGGCACGCCCTCGAGATGGAGGCCCTCCTCCGCTCATGCCGCTCGCCGACCACCTTCCCGAGCTTCTGGCGCTGGCCACGTCCCCGACCTGACGGCGACGGAGCTGTAGCAGCAGTCGCAGGAGGATTGGCTGCGCGAGATCCTGGAGCCGCACATCTCCGGCCCCTTGCTCCGACCAGGCCCACGGAGAGGTACCCACCCACCACCGTCCTCCTCTCCTCCTCCCCACCTGTTTCTCCTTCCAGTCGCGCTAGGCTTTTACTATTTTCGGTGATGCTCACAGACTGGGTAATGGGGCTCCGACCTCAAATCCCACAGTTTTCCCTGCTTGGGTTGCTTGTGCCCTGCTCCTGGTGTGTTGGATTGGATTGCTCCTAGTGTGGTGTGGAGCTCTGATTGTCTCCGAATGAGACAGTGCACCGATTCCTGCTAATTGCAGCTTTGTTAGTACTGCCTAGTTTCTGAGGGTTATAATCAAGTCGCTAGGTACTGCAAGAATTATACGTGTGGTTGTTGAGTTATTTCTTACACCTTGCAGGAATGGCGGTGACAGTGAAGCTCACCCCCCGTTCCAGCGCCTCCGACCTGGGTTCCCTTCCTCCATGGCTCGATGCGCCGGCCATGGCGATGGCCCAAGCAGCAGTGACGCACGCTGGAGATGGAGCTCCTCCTCCTCTGTAGACAAGGAGACGCAGCTCCTGCTGCTCGGCGACCACCTCCCCGAGCTGCTGGCATGTTTTCACTATGCAAAGTTGCTTCTGGTATCATGCAAAGTTGCTAGGGGTTGAAGGATTTAGTAGGCATATGTACATGTTTTCACCATTAAATCACCAAACTTGCATTTGTGAATTAGTTAGCTGCTTCAAGCATCACACATTTTTGCTTCTAATCTCGTTTGTTGCTTCTATTATTATGAAATGCATAGTTGCTTCTGAAATCACAAGTTTATTTTGCTCCTCTGGTTGGGACGGAAACCAGATATGAAACATAAAAAGTTGCAGTTGTCTATGTCCATTTATTCAAATTACCATAGTGGGGTGGTTCTTTACATGTTCATTCACCATATATAACCTTATAATTTCGTGTTTTTACACTTTTATTACGGTGTACTATCAAACAATCCTGTGTACCTTCCATGCAATACCAGTTTGCAACTTCACCATAATATATTCAAGTTGGACGGTTTTAAGTACCATAGTTGCTTCTATTAGCACACATAGTTTACTTAGTTTTGCCTGGCTGGGAAGTTGCAACCTGAAATCAAAACTATAGCTACCTTTTTAATATGACAGCATGCAACTTTTTATAATGTAAATAAAACGGTTTGGCATGGAATGCAGTTTTTATGTGCCTTTTTGCAACTCTTGTGTGCCCTTTAATTGGTGGTGCCAGTTTTGCAATTTCACCAATGTGATTGCGCTAATTTACTTTGATCATGTCAAATTTTAACCCCCATGTTGCATACAAATTGTTGCTTCTCTAATTCTCCGGTGAAGACCAATCTTCTACAATAAATGTAGTCCCACCCCCCAATTGTGCAACAATGGATCACCATGTCCATCCGTCCCATTGTCATTCACCGAAGGATTAACATTATCCAGCGGGTCCGCATTGAGGTCAAAGAACCAGTCCTATTGTAAAAAAACAAATAATTTCAGCAACAGAGGACAAATTCATTGTTTTTTGTTTGTTAATGTTTTCCCAACATTTTCTATTTCCAACCGTGAATACTTTTTTTCTAACAATGCTTTTGACTACTTTTCAGTTATATCGAACAACAAAATGTTATACTGGAGGGGAGGCTGCTGTTTTTGTTCTACGGTTTGACATGCCATGAGGACCATGATTCTGCTACAAAAGTTACAGTGAAACTGAACCTAAGCATGTAACATGTACAGTTGCATCAACGCTCTTTTGATGTCTTGCTAGAGAACAATGTGAGTCCCTCTTTTTCTTTACTTAGGGGTGATGGTATTATATGGTACTTGATCTTGATGTTAATTTTTCATTCAGCTACCTATAGTTCTACTTAAATTGCAGTTACATTGTTCATGTGCATTTTTTCAAAGTTACAGCAGGTTATTTTTTACCTCCCTACTTTCTATGTATATACTTGCATTCATGTTTTGCATCTATGCAACTTGCATTTTTCTATTTTTATAGTTACAAACTTTGCAATTCAGATTTTTACCTTCATAATTACATGACAGGGGGTAACCTACTATATGCAATACACTTATTTTTCAGTACATTTTCTTTCACACTTTCTGCAAGGTAATTACACGCTAGTGGCATAATCAAAAACCGAGTTAGTTACAATCTAGCCGGAGTAATTTTGCACAAGTCATGTCATGTAGTTGCACAACTCATGTCAGGTTCAGTTTGCACGATGTAAGTTAGTAGCACAACAAAGATTAGGTAGTTGCAACCATGTCGCCATATAGTTGTACAACCTTTTTTCTGCCACTATATGACAATTTTGCACCTCGGGATAGCCCAGATTGTAGCCACACTAGCCCCAGAAAGTTGCAACCACACACAACGTGCATTGCATCCATCTTCAGTCCAAGTTGCAGGCTATGTTAGGAATATTTCCAACTAGTTACAATGGTACCAGACAGTATCAGGAACAAATTTGCACACTGTGACATTAAAATTGCACACTACGATATGAAAGTGACATGAAAATTGCGCACTATGATATGAAAGTTGCACACGGTGTACTAGGAGGCTGCTGTTTTTTGCGCTAAGGTTGACATGAAGGACCATGATGCTATCTGCTACAAAAGTTACAGTGAAACTGAACCTAAGCAAGTAACATATTAAGTTGCATCAACTATATTTTTTGATGTCTTTTGCTACAGAACAGTGTGCGCCCTTCCTTTTTCTTTTCTTTTTTACCTACGGATGATGTCTTTGGGGATGTCTTTCCTTGAATCTGGTACAATATGGTACTTGCTCTTTTTAATGCTGCTTGTTCATTCCAGCAATATGAAGTTCTACTTAAGTTGCAGCAACAAGTTAACGTGCATTTCTTCAATGTTACATCATGTTATTTTTGTAACTGCATACATTTCCATGTATATACTTGCATTCATGTGTTTGCATGTAATTATCAGGTTAGTTGCAACCTAGCCAGAGAAATTTTGCACAACTCAGACCAGCTAGTTTGCACAACTAATGTCAGGTGCAGTTTGCAACCCTGCCATCGTATAGTTGCATACCTATAGCCAGGCAGTTGCATATCATGCATGATGAAACCGAGCTAATTTTTAACAGGACTTTCTCTCTAGAAAACTCACTCGGCTCTCATGTCTTTTCTTTCATGGTCGGCCGGCGCAGGTGCAGCAAGGGCCACTTGCCCTCCTGGATCATCACAGCGTTGCTGCGGCCAGCACGACGATCTTGACGGATGACGGCGCCGACCGCCGGCACGTGCCTCCACAGCCAAGACGGCGATGGATCGGGCGAACAAACGACCCACTGCCTTTTTGACCGGCTTCTCGCTCCGATTCCAATCGGCATGTTCGCCGCAGAGGTGCAGCACGCCGCCCCGCTTTGACACCCGTGACGAAGCATATGAATGTTGCAAGATAATCTCCATTGTTGGAGATCTGGTTCGAAGGAGAAGAAGGAGAAGACCCCTGGCAATCGACCGGGGAGGCTGCCTGCTGGTGGGCGAGAGATCATGTGGGTGGGGTTTGGTTGCGTACTGGGGATGGTTGCCAGATTTCTTTTTCTGTTTTGTGCGGGACCACGTGGGTCGGGTTATTTCCTTTTTGGCCGGCCGCCCGGAATCGGGGTACGAGCAAACGTTTGCTGGCTAGACCGTCCCAATGTAAATTATACACCACACCCAATCACCCATGACAGTCTGCACATTTCGGAGTTGAAGATCATTTTTTTTTTTTTGAGAATTTGAGTTGAAGATGAGCTGCCACAGCCCCCAGATAATATTGCCTCGTCGCATTCTAAAACCGCTGCCCGAATAGGCCCAGACGGCCCACACGACGCTGAAAATACAGCCGAGCCGAGCGGCTCAGGTGGCAGCATATAAATAGTAGTCGTCTACCGGAGCCCAACTGCCCAACAACCACCCCGCCCGGCCGTCGCTCGCTTCCCGCTCTTTTCCCCTCCCCCCGCCTCGACCCTTCCGGAACCTTCCATTCCATCCGGAGCCGTGGAGCCAAGCCATCTCCATGGCCTCCTCCGCCCCGTGCTCCTGCTCCTGCTCCTCCTCCGCCGGGAGTTCCTCCTGGAAGCTCTTCTCCGACGATTTTTTCGTGGTCGACCTGGAGGATAACGAGGCCAAGCAGATCCTCGCAGTGGTGATGAGCGGCGACATCCCGCGCATGAAGGGTAAGGCCCCGCATGCGACTCCTACCTCGTGGATGGGTTTCGGTGCTCCTGCGTGGATCCGATGCGGTTTCTGGTTACCGATTCAGTGATTCGCGCTCGCGTGCAGCTTTAGCGAAGCGGAGGAAAAGGGACGGTAAAAGCATGGAGGTGGTGGAGGGGTTCATGGACGAACCTGGGAACAACAGGCTCGGCGCGCTCCATGCGGCGGCCTACCTTGGGAAGACCACGAAGATGTGCAAGTTCCTCATCAACGATCTCCGCCTCGACGTCAACGCGTCTGCTCAGCATGGTAATTAATTAGCCCGTCTGGTTTCAGAGTGCAATCGTACTCTGCTTTTTGCGTAGTTTTGCAATCCTGCGAATGCTAGTGCTGCTACTTGAATAACGCCATTGTGTTTTCGGAGGCTGAAGGCCACCACCACCTGCGAATTGTATTTGTACCCAGTTAATTTCAGATAGATAGTAATAGGCGTGCTTTATCGGGGTTATCTTATGCGATCGTTAGTTCCTTCTGTGCTGATGGGTTGGCATTGACAAGTCTTTTTTGTTCTTACTGTTTTTGTCTTACACAGGGAGGTACTTGTGTTTGCGTCACAAAAGTTCTGCAGATAGTTGGTTTCTTTATGTATTGGATCTGTAAAATAGGAACATTCGAGGTACACGAAAGTATATACCAGTTATGGCATCGTGAGTGAAGGTTCTTGCATTTCATTTTATTCTTACGCATGACTCACTTGTGGTACCTGCTTCTGCCATCCTAGTATGTATTTTGCAGGTTCAGTCGCTCTTGGTTACATATCCCTTCACTGTTGCTCATTCTGACAAAGTGTTTGTCACATCCTGTGCTCTCACTAGGTGCATCACCTCTAATGTGTGCAATATATGGTAATGCACCCATACCAGTTTTGACGCTTCTACTTGATCATGGTGCTAATCAAAACATGGCAAGCGAGGCAGGGTGTACTGTGCTCCATTTTCTTGCAACAAAGCAAGGTTCTCTCTCTGCTGAATCTTATCTTTGTCATATTTAGCCCAAAACTGGTTGCAGTGTATTTTGCCAGATATACTTTTTTTGAGAATACTTGATGTAATTTATCCTTGATGTTAATGTGACGCAGTGAGTATTTTTCATGTATTTTATCCAGATCGTTTGGAAACGGCGGAATTTTTGTTATCCAGAGAGGCCCATGTTGACTCTATGAGCCTATGGGGAACACCACTGCATTTGGCTGCTCAGTGTGGAAATGTGAAAATGATGGAATTACTGTTGAAGTATAAGGCAAATGTATTAGTTTCCTTCTTTCCATCTTCAGTATGCTCTTTCTGGTCAATATTTGGTTTATGTTTTATACAGTCTTGTATGCATGATAAATAGTACTTGTGGCGAAGAGGTATTCACTCGGACCCGTAAATGTTAGTATTATGTTTGTGTCCCTCAAGGAACCATCCCAATCCCGCCTACTTGGCAGAATGAATGCTATTTTTACCTCCTTGACCAAACTGAGCTAGGACTTATCTTTTATTTGCTAGCTCTAGTCTTGTCTCTATACATTCTGTTCTTTTACCATGCATCCTTTGTTCATGGGTCTTTGGTTTCTTCCCTTGCTTAAATGTATTAGATTCTTGATGACTGACAGATCGCAGTCAGACTAAATTCCGGTTTAATCCACTATCCCTGTGTGACGGGGCTCACTTGTCCCCACCTAGCCCACAGAATGCTGATGCTGATTACTTATTTTTACCTCCTTGACCAAACTGTTTACTTATTCTGATTTCTGAATGCTGATGCTGGGTAGTTTGCACACAACTTTACTCACACGCTAGAAAATATCAAGCATAGGTGAGACATATATGAACTTAAATTACCTTGATTTTCTTGCGGTGCTGTTTGATGATTCATCTGATGCATGTAGACGCAATAGTTTCTCAAGGGATTTGCTGCTGAACAATGAACTTACCTTCCAGAAAGACAATGTGTGCATACTTTGTGTGTCCAATAATTCATTGGGGGAAAACAAAGATGATAAAGCATAGGATTTTCTTTCTCATCTATAGTTTTGGTTGGAAAACTGAAGAAAATACGCCAAACACTGTTTTTAGCAAATTTCTGTATTTCGTCTGCTAATAATTGCATAAAGAGCTGATAATTTACTGCTATTTATTGACTACTGTGTTATTGTTTCTCTACAAGTAATGTGATGTTTGCCTTTTCTCCAGCCTAACAGAGTTGTGCAAATTTTCTATGCACCACCGAATTCAGTGAAGTCTGTTGAACTACTTATTAAGGTGCGGTGACTTGTCCATTTAGAGCATCTACTTACAGTAGAGATATCTTGCCAAAGGGACCTGAATTTTTTTGTCATGTCTTTCCTATCATGAGACAAGTTGCAGCATATTAAACACTATCTTCACAATCCTGTGGTAAATATTTAATGTTTCAGGCTGCTCCTGATGTCAATGCTGGTAGGCCTGTTACTCCATTAGTAGTAGCTGCAACGGATGGGTTAACTGACTGCATCAAGTGCTTGATGGAAGCTCATGCTGACCCCAATATTCCCAATAAAGTGAGTATTTTGTGCTGCTATTTAGGCTACTACTTATCACTCTAATTAAGCTTCTGAGCCGGCTCTGTGTTGTACTTGCAAAATAACTTCCGATGATCTCTAGATTTTTTGGATTATATCATATATATGTGACTATCTAATAACATGAGTAAATGTAGGTTATCTGATAAATATACGTAAATGATGCCATATCTTGTTATTTGGCGTTTGTTGAGTTTAAAATATCATTGTTTATTACTAGTCTATTTTATGTGTTTCCCTTCTGTTAGTCTGATTTTTTTTGTACCTGTGTTACTTTAATCCTCTTTATTAGGAAAAAACACATCAAAGGTTGTTTCTTTGAAAGAGAAAACTATTAGCCTGTTTACGTGTTTAGCCCTACTATGAACCAATATTTATTTTAGACTGCAGAAGAAACAGTGTGAAGTGGAGTGGAGAGACGTACAGGTTTCTACTTTGGCGGCTAACACCTCCACAGGAACGATCACTCACTGAACTAGGTCAGCTTACTCTAACATATGGGCCTGGGCCTGCTGGGCCACTATTCAACACTCCCCCTCAAGAGGGGTGATAGATATCTATCATTCCCATCTTGTCACACGCCAGATTGCATTCTTTAGTTCCCAATCCTTTAGTCAAACAGTCTGCAATCTGTTGTCCTGAGATCACATGTTCTATCTTGATGATTCCAGTATCTAGCTTTTCTTTGATGAAGAATCTGTCTATTTCCACATGCTTGGTTCTATCATGCTGCACTGGATTGTTTGCTATGTTGATTGCTGATTTGTTATCACACCACACATTCACACAGGTAGTCTTCAATATCTTCAGTTCTTCAAGCAAATTTCTTGTCCACAACATCTCACTTAGCCCTTGAGCCATAGCTCTATATTCTGCCTCGGCAGTTGACCTCGACACAACAGCCTGCTTCTTACTTCTCCATGAGACCAAGTTCCCACCAACAAAGACACAAAATCCTGAGGTTGATCTACGATCATCTAGGCAACTTGCCCAATCTGCATCACAATACCCATCTATCACGAGATGTTTGTTACTCCCAAATAGCAGCCCCCTTCCTGGAGTTCCCTTCAAATACCTCAAAATTCGATATACTGCTTCAAGATGATCACTCCTAGGTTCATGCATGTATCTGCTTACTATGCTTACTGCAAAGGCAATGTCAGGACGTGTATGACATAAGTATAACAACCTCCCAACTAATCTTTGGTATCTCTCTTTCTCAACTGGTTGTCCTGAGTGAGCTGTCACTTTGTGGTTTTGATCAATTGGGGTTGAGGCTGCCCGACATCCTAGCATTCCTACATCACTTAGGAGGTCTAGAGTATACTTCCTCTGAGATAGCGCAATCCCCTTGGCAGACCTAGCCACTTCTATACCTAGGAAGTACTTGAGTCGGCCCAGATCTTTGACTTCAAAAGCCTTACCTAGACACTCCTTCAATCTTGCAATTTCTTCTTTGTCATCCCCTGTGATAATAATATCATCCACATATACAGCAAGTATAGTGATTTTTTCTTTTCCATGTCTGTAGAACAGTGTGTGATCACAATTGCACTGCCCATAACCCATACCGCACACGGCACGTCTGAATTTGTCAAACCAAGCTCTTGGAGACTGCTTTAGTCCGTAAAGGGCTTTCTTTAATCTGCATACCTTGCCAGTAGTCTCAGAGGTCGAGAAACCAGGTGGGATCTCCATGTAGACCTCCTCCTGCAAGTCCCCATGCAAGAAAGCATTTTTCACATCGAGTTGATGTAAAGACCACCCAAAGTTCGCCGCACAGGATATCAGAATCCTCACTGTATTCATCTTTGCTACTGGAGCAAAGGTCTCATCATAGTCAATGCCATAGGTCTGACTATAGCCCCTTGCCACAAGCCTTGCTTTGTACCTTTCAATCTTTCCTTCTGCATTTTGTTTCACAGTGTATACCCACTTGCAACTGACTGCCTTCTTTCCTGCAGGGAGAGGTGTGAGAACCCATGTCTTGTTCTTACACAGAGCCTCCAACTCCTCCACCATGGCCATACGCCATTTTGAGTCCTCCTTTGCCTCCTTCCAGTCAGTCGGAACTGACACAGACTGAAGAGAAGCAACAAATGCTTTGTAGGCTGGTGATAATGCTTCATAGGAAACATAGTTTCCAATATCATTTACATTGAACCCCAACCGTTCTGGTGGTATCCCTGCGTTTTCTCTAGTAGTTCTCCTCAAAGCAATTTCCCCATCAATTTGCTCGTCAGCCTGATCTCCATCAGAGGAGATGGAAATCACATCAGCACTACCTTGTTGTTCTGTTAGTGGCTGATCTAGTTGCTCCCCCTTCTGTGCAACCCCATTACCACGCTTCCGTGAATAAACCTTGAGATGCTCCTCTTGATCTGAAGTCCACCTCGGCACACTGCCAGGCACGCTAGCATTTTTTGCCGGTGCACCAACCTGCACGTCACCAGTGTAGGCCGGTGGTACAACATTGGTGTAGATCGGTGCTTGTGTCACAGGACTGCTACTCTCCCCCTCTTGACCAATGTCATTATCTGAACATTGGTCAAGACTTTCAAACATGGCGCTTAGATCAGTTTTCTCACCATAGAATGGTTCCGACTCACGGAATGTAACATCCATGCTCACAAATGTCCTCCTCTCAGACGGACTCCAGCATTTGTACCCTTTCTGCCCTGAAGAATACCCAATAAAGATGCATTTGACTGCTCGAGGATCCAACTTGTTTACTGATGGCCTATGATCACGAACAAAACAAGTGCAACCGAACACCTTGGGAGGAACTGGAAATTTATTTTCTGCGAAAATCAACTCACACGGTGATTTCATACCTGTCACCCGAGATGGTGTGCGGTTGATCAAGAAGGTGGCCATCATGACAGCTTCACTCCAGAGAAACTTGGGCACGTTCATGGTGAACATCAATGCCCGAGCCACCTCCAGTAGGTGGCGATTTTTCCTCTCCGCCAACCCATTTTGAGGAGGTGTGTCCGGACAAGATGTCTGATGCAGAATGCCCTTGTTAGACATAAAGGCTCCCATGGCCTTGTTAACATACTCAGTGCCATTGTCTGATCTGAGTGCTTGAATGTTCACATTAAACTGAGTTTGAACAAGTGCATAAAATTTTGTGAAACACTGGAACACTTCATCTTTATGTTTTAGAAGGTAGACCCAAGTCATTCGAGAATGGCAGTCAATGAACGTAACAAAGTACTTCATACCACTGACAGATAACACTGGACATGTCCATACATCCGAATGGATTAACACAAACGGAGATATACTCTTGATCCCCTTACTCACATACGAGCTTCTAGTATGTTTAGCAAACTCACACGCATCACAGCTCAGCTGGTTCTTGTCCACACCACTCATTACATCAGGAAATACTTGATACATTTTGTCAAAAGACACGTGTCCCATTCTACAATGATGGATTAGGGCTCTATTCTCCTTATCCACAGCAACTGCAGCTAGCATGTGCATTCCCTCCTGATCTGTCATGCTGCGGTCCATGTACCACAGCCCCCTACGCCTCGCTCCAGTCCCAAGACTCTTGCCCGTCGATCTCTCCTGGATCAAGAACACAAATCTGTCAACGATGAGTCGACAATCAATTTGGTCAACCAAAGCACTCAAGGACAATAAGTTGACAGGAAAAGCTGGCACGTGCAACACTGAGGATAATTTTATACTAGGTGTGCAGCTCACTGTCCCAACACCTATGATGGGCTGGGCTGTGCCATCTGCTGTGTGAATGGTTTTTGGATGCGTGAGAGAGTGCGGAGTATAGGATGCAAACTCATTTAAGTCTCCAGCAACATGTTGTGATGCTCCAGAGTCAAGAACCCACTCAGATTTTTGTTTATGGACAGCTATTGATGCATGTTCAGTGTTACCTTCATTTGTATCGACAAAGTTTGCATAACTAGTAGCGGCCTCAGTCTCATGTCCTCCTGTAGGCTGCTTCACCTCGGCAGAGGCAGCAACATTTGCCCTAGGAGCGTTCCAAGAAGGAGCATTCCAATAACCACCACGTCCATTCCGGCCACCTCTGTTGTTACTGCCACCATTATACCCTCTGCCTCTGCCTCTTCGGGGTGGTGCAGTACAGAAACGGCTGATATGCCCTGGGTTACCACACTTAAAACAGTCCCTAGAAATGTTCTGATCAGCCACTCTATAAGCAGATTCGTTCCCAGCTCCTCCTCTAGACTGCAGACGAACCTCTTCTTGAGACATCGCAGCAATGGCCTCATCTAGAGACACGAGTGTATTCTGATGGAGCAGTGCAGCACGCCTGTTCTCAAAATCTTGATTTAGACCCTTTAGAAACTGCATCACCCGCCTGCGCTCAACCCAAGTCCTGGCAATCTCCATGGACTCTGCATGTGGAAGCTCAAGGGGGTCACACTGATCCAATTCTGCCCAAAAATGTTGTAGCTCATTCACATACACCATCACACTTCTGTCACTTTGACGAACAACATGGATCTTGTCTTCAATTTGAGACATGAGCATTAAATTCCCCTTACCAGAGTACCTCTTGGACAGCAAGGTCCACACATCAGAAGTACATGGCAATGCCTCAACGGACGCTGCAATAGGTGGGATCATGGAGTTCAACATCCATGCCAATATGAGGGAGTCAGTGACACTCCACTTCTTCCACTCTGAGCTCTCCTTGTCAGCCGGTTCTCCAACAGTCCCAAGAACATATCCCATCAGACCCTTTGTTTTCAAGATCAACAAAGCCCGCCTCGACCAGCTCAAATAGTTACTCACCCCATTCAACTTGATATCATTGGGCATGAGCTCGAGCTTTAGAACCTGATCTGCTTGGGATGCAACAATGGCGCCCCCTGCTGCACCATTTGCTGAAGAGCCCGCAGCATTTGCAGTCAGCAGCTGCGCCAATTTCTCCAAGGCAGAAGTGAGCTCAGTCCCCATGATAACCTCCTGATGCAGACTACCTACACCAGCCACCTCCAGTCGCCTCCACCTTCAAGGCTTCAAGGCAGTGCACAACACCCAGCTGCAACACCTCTCAGCCAGCAACTACACGAGCAAATCCAAGCAGTTGCTCCCCCTCGACTCCTCTAGGCTGCACACGGACGTCTTCCCCTCACCCAGCACCAATCCGCCTCCTTATCTTCCACTCCACAACCACCAGGACCACGCCCCGTCGCCAGGACCAAGCTCCGTCTCTGCCACGTACACGTGCGCGCTGCCGGCCGCCGGCACTTCCAAACAGCAACACCTCTGTTGGGCTGCCGACCTTGCCTCGAGCACGTCCCCGCCTTCACTGTCGCCTCTGGGAGCCCGGAGCTCTGCCTCACGCCGCTGGTTCACCGCCGGCGAGGGCCGACCGCCATTTCCGGCTCTGATACCATGAAGTGGAGTGGAGAGACGTACAGGTTTCTACTTTGGCGGCTAACACCTCCACAGGAACGATCACTCACTGAACTAGGTCAGCTTACTCTAACATATGGGCCTGGGCCTGCTGGGCCACTATTCAACACAGTGTGCTGTAAAAGATGGATCTGTGCTAATATCCATCCTTATATCAACAGTACAGTAAAATAATGTTCACGTAAAAAAACAGTACAGTAAAATGTTAAATCTACAAACTAAAGTATAGTGAAACTCAGTCGTAGTAACTAGTAAGTGTAATTTTTTCTATCTAGGAGCATTTTATGGTTAAAAGTGCCACACTGAAGTTCTATGTCATCTCTTCAAATAATGATCTATCTCACTGTACTGAAGTTCACATCATCTGTGCTTTCACAGAAACGAGAAGAGCCAAAGAACTAAACATTCATGCACCTGTTTAATTATTCTATCTATAGTCTGCACACATGTCCAGGATATGTTGGTAATCAGGGAACAGATACATTGTAATATTCTACTATCCTTTAGTACATGCACTGAATAATCACACATAATTTCGCATACTTCGGGTCTTATAGATATGCCTGAATGTAATGCTTTTGCCACATTCTTTATCGTGTGTCATTCAGCTTCCTTGTGCTTATTTTAAAACTGATCCCTGATGTGATTGTTAACAGCTTGGTAGAAAGCCAGTGGAAATAGCTGCAATCCATGGATGGAAGGAATGTGTTGAGACTCTATTTCCTGTCACATCCCCTGTAGCTAGATTTGCAAACTGGAGCGTTGATGGAATAATGCAACATGTGAAATCTGGGTGTTCAGAAGTATGGATTAAATATTGCTGTTCTACTTATTCTTCCAGTCGGATTGATGTCGATCACTTTTATACTGATCAAGCTAAAACTGAAATTAGCTTTCTTTGAAAAATTTGTCACTGTCATTCGTTCTATATTGTATTTAACTTTCAGTTACACATTTGATTTAGGGTCATTGTCATAAAAGTGAGGAACCGTCTTTGCTAGCGCTAGGGAATGCTGCATTTGTGACAAAGGATTATGCTTATGCATCGGCTCTATACACCAAGGTAAATTCTTTCATCAGATCAGTGGCTACATATTAGTACAGTAAATACTTGGTTACCTTATCATATATTGAAATTCGCAAGCAAATAATCATTTTGTTAACAGTGATGTGGATTTGGGTATTCTGCTTGGTAACAAACAGCTTTTATTAACATAATTTGAGGTCCCAGTTTTTCTATGTAGAACTATTTGTACCCGTGGAACTATTCTACCTGGTAACAGACAACTTTATTAAGAAAATTTGAGGTCCCAGTTCTATTTGGAACTATTGTACACAGATGTCTTATTGTTGAGAATCTGCTTTCTATCATATATGATTAATTTTACACAAGTTATTTTTTGGAGAAGAAGGCGTGTTAGTGTAGTCATTTGTAGCCGTCTTGATCCTTTTGTGGTATACCATTTGATGGCTCCAGGCAATGGAGACTGACCCTGAGGATTCAACATTGTACGCAAAGAGGTGCCTTTGCTGGCTATGTATGGGTGAGAGAGACAAAGCTTTGGATGATGCAAATACCTGCGAACGTATGGGTCTTGTTGTATCATATTGCCACCAGGAGCAAGGAGCAGCTCTAATACTGACGGAGGTACGGTTTTGGAAAGTTGCTATGCCATTTTATTTTCCATATTGTTGTGTTCCCTGGCCATGCATTAATGTTTCTATGCTTAGGACTTGGGCCAAGCATGCGATGTGGCCTGGCTGGTGAAGTATCTAGGTAATCTCGGCTCTTGGCTTGGCAATGTTTGAGTGGGTACCTCGAGGTTGTTATATTACTCTCTCCGTATCAAAATATAAGATGTAAACCACTAATCACTTGTAATGTCTAGATATATCCATTTTGTGACATCTTTTTCCGAACGGAGGTATAATCATATGTTTACTGTTCTTTCTCACACGCTTTGTAATACAGGGACATGTTAAACGTTCATCTTTGGTTATTTTCCCTTTATCTTGTTTTGGTTTTGAGATCACATGTCACCAAGCATAGAAGAATATTATGCAGATGAATCTGTTTGCTTATTCTTGCTTTTTGCTGAACTTTTAATTAATGACCAGTGATTTAAATTTAATTATATGCAGGGAGGAGGATAAGTGAACGCTGATTAGTTACTGCCCGGACATGTGAAGCGTCCACTGAAGTTGTGGGGGTTGTATTTTGTTCGGTCCTGGACGTTGTATTGTATAGCCTGTCCATATTCTTGTGAAGAAAACAACAGAAGATGGAGATGTATGTACTGATACATAGCACAAAAGAGTAGCTGGAGATATTCATAGGATTGATCATGCCTACATGTCACATATGGTACAAAGACTGAGCTACGAAATTCATCCATGTATCTAGCATAGTTGCTTGTCACATATGGTACATAGCCGTGAATTTGGGCCAATATTTGTACCACTCACTTACAAGTTGAAACTGAGATTTCTAAGAGTTTAAACATGTTGAAAATTTCGTATTATTTTGTTAATAGATGTGATTGAGATTGTTGGAATTTTAAGCCTGTATATTTTTCTGAATTCTGGGATGATTTTTTGTAAGATACAAAACATTTTTTTGGAAACCAGTAACTGAATTTCTTGCTAAAAATTGGGATGAATATTTCATAAAGTTTAAGTTTATTTGTTGAAAGGTGTGCCGGAGAATTCAGAAAGTTTCATGATTTGGTTGGAGTTTTGCATCTCAGTTCCTGAAAAGTTCATCAGCCTTTCATGGAAACTCCCCACACAACTTTCCGGGTCCTTAAGGCCCAGAAAGGTAACCAAAACAAGTAAAAAAAAAACAAGTATAAAGTGGATTTTCTTTTGAGTTATTTTACATGTTTTTTCAAGAATTGCGAGGGAAGAGGCATTGCAGTGTGATGAATGACTCACGGCTTCCGACAACGGGAGTCTTTGTCATTGTCGTTTGTTGAAACTGGCCGCTGGATCATTGACGGGAGGATTTCCTGGCTGGTACTTGCTATAGCCACTTTGCTTGCTCATGTTCCGTAGGTAGAAGTTTCGGTTATCTAATTTCTGATTCGTACAGCTGCCAAACCGATTAATTATAAGGTGGATGTTTTTCATACTCCGTCCTAAAATAAGGGTGCGTTTGGTTCAGTGGCTATTCCTCAGGTGGTTAGGGATAGCCACTTTTTTTTTTGTTACCAACCGTTTGGTTTGGAGTATGAGGGGGATATGGGCAACCAGATTCTGAGTATATTCTCCTGAAAAATTGGTTGAGCTCGTCCGCCCGAATCGGCCGGATGAGGCCAACCACTTCCGTATAGCGTCGCTAGCCTCACCCCCCAAATCGTTTTCTTCCTCAATTCGCTCGCTCACCTTTCTCTACGTCTCTGTTCCTCTTCGTTCTTTTCTCTCTCCCAACCATGGAGGCTCTAGATCGCGGTCAGCGGTGGCCGGATGGTGGTGGAGCTCCCGCGATCAACTTTCTTTCCTGATTCCGTTCGCTCGCATCTCACTCGTGCCGCAAGAACGGGAGCTGGAAAGTCGCAAGAACACGAGCTGGAGAGACGCCGGATCTGATGCTTCTCCTCTCACTCAGTCGCTCATTCCTTCTGTCTTGGGATTTGGCGCTGGCGGTGTTGAGGTAGCGTAGACAGCAACGAGTGAGGTTTCCGATCCTCTCTCTCTCTCCAAGTTCCAGTTTGTTTAGGTTCTAGCACTCTCGATTTCACATGACCACAAGGCTTTTAGACGTTTTTACTTGACATTGAGTCCTCGATACTAGTACCAAAGCAATACCACTTTTTTTTAGGATAGTATTTATTTTGTTTAATCAGAGCTAAAACATATATTGGGTAATCTCACCATCAGGTGGAATAGTGGTCACCACAACGGTCTATCCACTTTTTATTCTTACAACCAAACACAAAATTGGCTACCATCAACCAAATTTCATCTTCAAACCAAACAACAAAAAATGGCTATCCTTAACCAGGTGGTTGGTGGTGCCCTCATCCCCAAACCATATCCCCTAAACCAAACACATCCTAAGTGTCTTCGATTTGCCCATGTAAGAATGTATCTAGACATGGAACATATCTAGTTACATCCATATTTGCTCAAATTTAAGACACTTATTTTGATAGAAGGGAGTACATTGATTTGCATCATAACGGTACGATCCAACCAATATAAACCGGATGCATGATTTGCCTCATAGTACGATAGGGAGTTTGAGATTTTTATCCAACAGATAGAAGTACAGAATTAATTTTGCATCAAACATTTGATACTCCAAGCATATGTTCCGAATATATATGAACCGACAAGCATACGATTTTCACCGTTCCAAGCAGCCAAGTAAAATTAGTAGCCTATAAATCATAATTGAATAAGCAAGAACAAGGACGAAACGGTAACAATTAGTACGCAGCTACGGAGGGAGTAGAAAACGATGAAAGTGTACGACAAAGGTGCTCCAATAGGCCAAAGAGGAAGCGGAACCCTACTCACCGGCATCGAAGACCTCACCGGAGATGTCATCGTCCAGACTCAAGATTGATCCCAGGACCTCTAACGGCCCCATTTCCTAACTGATTCGTGCATCCGCTCCAGGCGGTTCATAAATCCCAGCTAGCGCTGCTGGTAGCATTTTTTTGGTTATTGCTGGTCTTGATGCAATAAGGTTTTTGGTAGTGCTGGTGACCTCGAAGTTGTAACCATTACATAAACGTTTTATCTGCATTCGCTGTTGTGAAGGCTCTTGTGAAGATGGATAGGACTGGTGAAACAAAGAGCCAGTTTGTCCTTTCTCAGATCATTATTTTCTCAAACTCAAAGGGACAATCTGTCCATAAAAAAAAACATGTATCCGGCATTAATTAAATTTCGTAAAATTGAACTATTATGCAAGGAACAAGAGCCCTAGTGAAGGAAGCAAATATGCTCCCAGAAGAGTGATCCTTCTACACTTTGTTTTTGCAAGCTTAGTTTTTGCTCGTTGCGCGCAATGTGCATCTGACAGTGAAGGGTTGTGCGTGATGAAGCTCAACGGATACTGGATTCGATCAAGCCTCAAGATAAGTGCTCTATTAAAATTACAAGCTATTGGAAATATCTATAAATTCTCATTACAGTCCAATTATTTTCCTTTTGCGTTGGCCTACATTGTTCTAATTTGACACCGTTGAGAAACAATTCACTCCTCACCCAACATCCAAATTACTTGAAACTTCTTGAACAGACAAAATAATAAGGCCCCGTTTGGAACAAAGGAAATTCATAGGAATATGATTCATACAGGAAACTTTCCTATGAAACCGTTTGGAACAAAGGAATAAGAATCTCAGATTCCTTTGAAATTCCTATGACATAAGCTATTTCATAGGAATTTTGGAGAAAAACAAACATGTTTTCATCTTCCCGTGTCTACAATTCCTGTATTTTTCCTGTATGACAACCAAACGCCACTTGGGAAAATTTCCTGTGGTTTTAGTTTCAGTAGGAATTCTGGAAACATGACACCTCAATTCCTGCGTTTTTCTTATTCCTACGTTTCTACTTCCTGTGTTCCAAACGAGGCCTTAAATAGCACAAAAATAACATCCAGATCTTGTCAATCATCCATGATCTAAAGCTGGGGCCAACTACTACAGGTCATACTATTCATACTGAAGGCAACCGATTTAACAGTGAGTCTCTTTGAAGGTCGAGAAGATAGCTCGATCTTCTAAATATAGAAACAACATTTCAAAGTTTCGAAAAAGAAGAAGCAGGATGTAGTTAAAGGCGTAATACTGTAAGAGTGTAAAATCTCAATACGAAATACTTTATAATATGTACACTCAGTTAGTAGAAATTATTTCATACTGATATTTCACATGCTTGTAGTATTACATCTTTAACTACATCCAAAATAATTGGAACTTTTGAAATGCTGTTTTCGAATTTTACAAAATAAAAGAGCTACTGCAGTTCAAGCTCACAAACACCGCAATCACTGATATAAACTATTCTTCAATGTTTGGTTCTGCACAAGAGGCAGTGGCTTTGCTGTTACTGCCTGCTTCCTGAACTTGCTTATTCAGGTCAAAATATGAACTCCATTTTCCAGACATATAAAGGTAAGCCATGAAAGCTGATGAACTAGGCAAGCAGAAATTGATTGCAAGTTCTAAACTATACTTGCGCCTGCATGAGATAAAATGAGATCGATTAAACATCATATGCTATAAGCAAAGAATATACTACTCGATCCCATCAGGTAAGCACATTTATATAATCATAAGACATACTCCAATAACCATATTTATAGAGTGCAATTTAATACATCTCATATTTACTCCTTCCAGCCTAGAATATGAAGATGCGTCTTTTTTTTTGCGAGTGAATATGAAGATGAGTCTAATACCATCAATTTTGATGTCACAAAATAATGAAATAAATACTGGCCATGGCAGGGTATATGGGGTAGTTGGGTATGAATATGGTTAAGATTTTACCATCCAGCATCACGAGGTCTGGGATCGATACGCACGGAAAGATGCTGGAGCAGCCGCCTGTCAAACATTCGTGTTGTGTAAGGAACACTTTTATCCATCTGAATCTCATGGAGCAGATCGTAGATTTCCTCTCTCTTCCGTTGAAGTGTCCTTAGGCGCTCGTTGGGAGCCGCCCCTGAAACGAACTGGGTTTGCTGGCCAGTAAGCCTCCTCGCTGCGAGCCGAACCGCCGCCATGGCCATCTTCTACCTCCGCGGGGAATCGAATTGTGCAGTGTTCTCTTCTTGCCTCGTTCTCTCGTTGCGGCGTATCTGGGCGTTCGTTCCTCTTTATTAGGGTTACTCACCGATATCTTTCGCCTTCCGGAACGAGCTCAGACTCCATCACTGATTCAGACTCCGAAACGAACCTCAGCCCAGTTTTATGGTCGACAAAGGCCAAAGCCCGCCTTGCAGCTCGGACAATAGGAAATTCAGACCGTTAGCCCACTCAATAAATAAATAAATAAATAAATCATGTTACCCATCAATCAACAACTTGTATTGGTCAACAGCAAAAAAACTCATGTTACCCATGTAAGAAAAACACATCTTACTCCAATAAACTGAAGTTGTTTCTTAATGGTAGAAAACTATGAGTGTAACAATCACGGATTACAAGCTCTCTAAGCTATTTTTTAACATGGCAAGCTCTCTAAGCTACAATAACTGAATAGGAACAGTCCACTACGAAAACTATAATTGGAGCCCGAGCTACATATAGCTTGGTATCTCCCGCCACTGTCCGCATTCGCGACCCGTTGAATACTCGCAAGTGCTTCCCGTTCATAGTGTACGCAGACCACTCGATTATCATATAGAAGACCGTATTATCGCTAGAACATGCTGATGACGCCAATGCAAACAAAGAAATTAGACCGATGTTCGTGATAAATCTTGCTGGAGTAGTATATAAATTTCAATTTTGCAAACAAAGAAATTAAAATATGCTCCTATCATTAATTTCATTCAAGTGAATAAGGTATTTAGACATTACTAAAAATCGTCATTTTAACACTGAGAGCACCCTCGCCTTGCCGGGGGCAAACCGAGGCTGACAGACTCCACATACGACATTGTACTGTATAGCCTGTCAATATTCTTGTGAAGAAAACAACAGACGGGCCGCCACTGGAGGATATGAATGTTAGCAGGAGAACTGCTAAATTCAATGATTAGAAGGGGAAAAGTAGTATTACATTTTTCAAGTGAAAAAGCATATGTTGGAAGCCTATGTCACCTGGTAAAAGAAGGTAAAAAAGGGAAAACTCAACCAGGATCAAAAGGGATAGAGGCCCCTGCGATGTTCCAAAGAACCGCCTCATCGCGTATTCGTTGGACTAAAAGCTCTACCGAGAATTCTGCCCCTCGGAAGGTCCTTCTGTTTTTTTCCAACCATATCTCCCAAGCCGCAAGGAGAATTAAGGACTGCGTCCCTTTGCGCTTGTCAGGTGGGGTGCGAAGGCGGCAAGACTTAAGCCATTCATGAAGTGAGTTTGGATCACCCCACGTTGCCGGTAACAAAGCATGGTTGCCACTGGAGGATATGAGGCCGGTGCGGAACTTTTATCCACGTTTTTACGTACCATCATCGCCAACCATCACCAGCTCAAGCTGTATTAGATACTAGTAGAGATAGAGATAAAAGCGGCCTTTGTCGAGTACTATAAAACAGGGCTGCAACAAATCCTGCGAAGAAGGTGGATGTCGAAACCGGAGTGCTGCTTCCGGCCCGGACATGAATCAGTGCTGGAGTCCGAGAGTTCGTTTCGGAAGGCGAAAGATAGGCGAGTAACCCTAATATAATAATTAAAGAGGAACGAACGCCCAGATCCGCCGCATCTATAGAACGAGGCAAGAAGAGAACACTGCCCAATTCGATTCCCCGCTGAAGTAGAAGATGGCCATGGCGGCGGTTCGACTCGCGGCGAGGAGGCTTACTGGCCGGCAACCCCATGCGATTCTTCAGTCGACCTTTGAGAATGAACAAGGGTTGCTCAACCGCGGCGGTTCGCCATCCCGTGCTCTACGCCGGTTTACCTCATCCGAGGCTTCAGCTGCCAACGGACCGAAAATCAGCACCAAGGTATGCCCTACCGGTTTGTTACTACTACGAGTAGTTGATTTCAATTAGATTTCGTTTGCATACTTCTATCATAGGGAATTATTCGGAGGGTTGCGTATTCATTCATAGTCTGCAAGTCCCTAACTCAAACTATCTTGCATTGGTCCAGCATCCTTCTGTTTCACGCGACGAGCGTTTAAGGACACTTCAACGGAAGAAAGAGGAAATCTACGATCTGCTCCATGAGATTCAGATGGATAAAAGTGTTCCTTACACAACACGAATATTTGACAGGCGTCTGCTCCAGCATCTTTCCGCGCGTATCGATCGCAGACCTAGTGATGCTGGATGGTAAAATCTTAACTATATTCATAACCAACTACCCCATATACCCCTGCCATGGCCAGTATTTATTTCATTAGTATTTTTTTTTGTGACATCAAAATTGATGTTATTAGACTCATCTTCAAAGCTATTTACTTATCATTATGATTTTGTATATCACATAAACGAAGCAATTGTTCATCAAAACTTTTGTCCTCAACAGAACAAATATGCCTTATGTTCTAGGCTATAGGGTGTAAATATGAGATACTACTAAATTGCACTGTATAAATATGGTGACGATTTTTTTATAAAATACATTTTTGGAGTATGTCTTATAATTATAAATGTGCTATACCTGATGATATTATTTGCTTATAGCGTATGATGTTTAATCGATCTCATTTTATCTCATACAGGCGCAAGTACAGTCAAGAACGTGTAATCTACTTCTGCTTGGGTAATTCAGTAGCTTTCATCGCTTACCTTTATATGTCTCAAAAATGGAGTTCATACTTTGAGCTGAATAAGCAAGTTCAGGAAGCAGGCAGTAACAACAAAGCCAGTGTCTCTTGTGCAGAACCAAACATTGAAGAATAGTTTATATCAGTGATTGTGGTGTTTGTGAGCTTGAGCTGCAGGTAGCTCTTTTATTTTGAAAAATGGATAGTTCCAAATATTTTGGGATGTAGTTAAAGATGTTATACTACAAGCATGTGAAATATCAGTATGAAATAATTTATACTGACTGAGTGTACGAGTATAGAGTATTTCGTATTGAGATTTTACAATCTTATAGTATTACGCCTGTAACTACATTCTGATTTTTTTTTGAAACTTTGAAATGATGTTTCTATATTATTTGTATAGAAGATCGAGCTATCTTCTCGACCTTCAAAGAGACTCTGTTAAATCGGTTGCCTTCAGTATGACCTGTAGCAGTTGGCCCCCAGCTTTAGATCATGGATGATTGACAAGATCTGGATGTTATTTTTGTGATATTTATTATTTTGTCTCTTCAAGAAGTTTCAAGTAATTTGGTTGTTGGGTGAGGAGTAAATTTTTCTCAACGGTGGAATATTAGACCAATGTAGGCCAACCTAAAAGGAAAATAATTGGACTGTTACCAGAATTTATACGATATTTATAATAGCCTGTGATTTCTATAGAGCACTTATCTTGAAGCTTGACCGAATCCAGTATCCGTTGAGCTTGCCTATGAGGCTTTGCAGCCTTAGGTTCAAATGAACCAGACTTCCAGCCTTAAGTTCAAATGAACCAGACTTCATAAAGGACGCCAACAACACACAAAAGAGGGGTCACCCTGAGAATAGTCGGAGACAGTTGATTGATGAAGAGCTCATCACGACCCAAGCACCGCGATCTCAAGGGGGAGTCCGCATGACATGACAGCTGAGACCAAGTCAGGACATTGCACCGTCGACGAAATCAAACAAGGCACATCCGAAACCACACAACGCGCCGACACCATCTGCGTCAGGGGTGTGGCCAAAAGGTCATGCACTGCAGAGACGACACCATGGCACTTGTGTGCCCATGCCAGACACGCCATAGAGCTTCGACGAGGATTGTTGGAATTTTAAGCCTGTATATTTTTCTGAATTCCGTGATGATTTTGTTTAAAGATTCAGTGCATTGTTCTTGGAAGCTTGTGACTGAATTTCTTGCTGAAAATTGGGATGAAAAATTCACGAAGTTTTATTTTATTTGTTGAATGGCGTGTCGAAGAATTCTGAAAGTTTCATGGTTTGGTTGGAGTTTTGCATCTTCAGTTCCAGAAAAGTTCATCAGCCTTGGAGGAAAACTCCCCACACAACTTTCCAGGTCCTAAAGGTTCAGAAGGTAATCAAAACTAATACAAAGTAGATTTTTTTTTCAGTTTCTTTGATTGTGTTTCAAGAATTACGAGGGAAGCGGCATCAGAGCATCTCCAGTGGAACGTGTAAATTTGGAGGTGTATATCTCCATATACACGTCCATATACACCTTGCTAAATTATACACCTCCCAGTTTTTCAGTGGAACGTGTAAATTAGAACGTGTAATTTTTTCCAATTAGTACCCTCCTTCCCGCACCAAATCTGCAGCCCAAATCTACATACCACTAGCCAAATCATAGCACTTTTTTGAGTTTTTTCAATCTGCAACCCAAATCGTACATACCACTACCACCCAAATCGTACATATCACTACCCAGATTGCACAACGTAGCAAACTAGCAACCCAGGAAAATGCAAAAAAAAAAAATGCGCTCCCTCCATCGATTCCCATGCTCCATATGCGCTCGCCCGGACCCTCGATTCCCCTGCTCCCCGGCCTGCTCGCCCCCATCCCGAGCACCCTGCTCGCCCCCATCCTCTGCTCGTGGCCGCCGCCCCTCCTCTCCTCCAAGCCCTCCCCTCCCTCTCTTAATAGGGCGTGCGCCCCCACCTTCCGACACATCTGGCCGCACGGCGAGCTGGGATGCGGCGGCGGCGACCTCGGTGGCGAGCTTGGAGGCAGCGGCGGCGACCTCGGAGGCGAGATTGGAGGCGGCGGCGGCGAGCTCGAAGGCCTTCTTGGCGCGGGAACGAGGCGCAGAGGAGGCCTTCTTGGCGCGGGTTCCCTTTCACGAGCGTGGCTTCGTCGTGTTTACTCCCACGCCAGGTACGCTCGTGGAGGCGACGTGTATAGGTACACGACGTTATCCACGATCCACTGGAAGCGTTTTTTTGGTTTCCATTGTGTATATTTACCGTCCACCTCCATATACACGTTCCACTGGAGATGCTCTCACAGTGTAATGGATGACTCATGGCGTTCTGTTCCGACAACTGGACGCTTGCCGTTGTCTTTTTGTTGAAATTGGCCGCTAGATCGTTGATGGGAGGATTTCGTGGCTGATACCCGCTGTAGCCACTTTGCTTGCTCATTTTCCGTGGGTAGAAGTTTCGGTTATCCAATTTCTGGTTTCGTGTCCAGTTAGCCAAAACGATTAGTTATAGGGATTTCCCAGCTAGCTGGGAAATAAGTTACAGCCCAGTTAACTCCTAGACCGTTCGATCCTCCCAGATCCGTGCAGGCCTGTGTACGTGGTTGTTTTTGTCCGGTTTCGATTCCCGCTTTGTTTCTGGGCCCCGTTGCATTAACGGGCCGTTTTATGTCCAGCTTTTTGCTAGGAAGTGGCCCGTTTTGTCTTTTTACGGCTTGGGATCCTGTTTTTGGGCCGCTTGTTGGGAGGTTGGGGGCAGTGAGCTGTGCTTTATAAGTCCTTTTTCATTTTGATCCAGAAATACTTATATTTTTCTGTTTTTTTGGTTAAACTTGTCCGTGTATTTAGACGTGTTTGACTATAGTGACATTGTTTCTGATTTTTTCTTTTCTGTCTTATTTCTTATATATTTTTAGTTAACTTTTTATCCCTTTTTACTTTGATTTTTCCAATTTTAATTTTTTTTGGTTCTTTTGTTGTTGTTGCTTTAGTGTTTTTTTTGTCCCAACCTAGACTAGGAGGATGGTCTCAACACCGTGCTGGAGTTGTCGCTCCCCGAGCTCCACCACGAGGCCTGGTCCACGATTCATAGCACGATCAAGTTGTGGATGCGGTCACACTTCGATCACCAACACCGGTGTGATGGTGGTGGCGTGATGCCTTCTCGCGCCGATGTGCAGACCATGCTCGGTATCATGGGCGAGCTGGTGGTGCCCCTGACCGTGCACGGCAGGAGGGCCATGGCTAGATGTGGCCTCAAGGAGGAGCGCTTTGTAAGTCTCATCATTGGTTAATTATTATTTTTACCGGTGATCGTTCGATGGAGAGAGTGAAGAAAGATGCCTGTTTTGTGAAGTATATATTCATGGCTAATAATTAAGATTGATACATAGTGGAGTAGTAAGTGTCGATGACCGGGGACGAGGTGGTGCTGAGTTTGTGGGAGGGATTGTATGGTCGTTTTTTTGTCTTGAGTTGCCACTCGACGAGCAACTGATATTTTGACCCCCCCTCCCGATAGTAGAGTGAGTCAGTTGCATCTCAACACGCAACCGACATTTGCCCCCTATTGTAGAGGGAGTCAGTTGCAACTCAACACTCAACTACCATTTTGCATTGATTATTGAGTTGAGTCAGTTGCAGTTAGGGTTGCAACTGAGCATCTTTGTTCCATGGGTTGTTATCGTTTTTTTTTGTCTTGAGTTGTAACTCGACACGCAACTGACATTTCAAAGGAACCTCCCAAACTATAGAGGGATTAGTTGCAACTCGGGTTGTAACTGAGGATTGTGGTCCATGGTAGTCGTCTTTTTTTGTCTTAAATTGCAACTCGACACGCAACTAACATCCCCCAAAACTCTGAAAGGGAGTATCTTGAATTTTTTTGGCTATTTTTTGTTGTTGTTTTAACATATTTTTTCCGCCAACCTAGACCTAGAGTATGATCTCGACATCGTGCTGGAGGTGCCGCTCATCGAGCTCCACCACGAGGCCTCGTCCATGATCTGCAGTCAACGACGCCGCCGCACGGTCAAGTCGTGGATGCGGCCGCACTTCGATATCCAACACCAATGTAATGGTGGTGTCTGTGATGACATCGCGCCGTTGTGCAACTCGACACGCAACTGACATCCCCCTGAAGGTAGAGTGATTCAGTCGTAACTCAACTGCCATTTTTGATCGACTGTAGAGAGAGTCAATTGCAGCTAAGGTTGTAACCGAGGATTGTGTCCCATGGTCGTCGTCTTTTTTTTTTGTCTTAGGTCGCAACTTGACACACAACTGGCATTCTCCCTAAGAATGCAGAGGGAGTATCTTGAGTTGCAACTCGATACGTGTGACACCCCGATACAGAGATCGGAATAGTCTCGTATACTAGTCCCAGAAACACTAGTATACGATCGCTTGTTATTAAAGACAAGACCAAATACAAGGGTTCGAATAATTATACATAACACGACTCGCGAGAGTGGCTCCGGAGGAGGCGCAACGGCGCTCACAAAAGTATGTACATTATTCTAGATCGTCGGAGCGAAGGACTAATGCAGCGGAAAGCGTAGACGGAAGCGTAGCTCGGCGGGCGGACTCCACGGGGTTCTGCCTGGAATACTTGATCCTAGTTTTCGTAGAGCGGGTACTCCGGGACTGGCGACGGAGGGTCTGACCAAAGAATTAGCAAGGTGAGTACATTGCATGTACTCGCAAGACACCGGCCACACGGCACACATGACTATCTATATGGCATGGCATAAGTACGGAAAATAGCATGTCATAAGTACGGGAAGTAGCATGGCATTGTCCTAATCATGGCATAGATGAACAAGATAGGATGATCTAGCACAGCATCTATCAATGAATGACGAGTCCCAACTTAACGTTGGGGCTTAGATGCGACACCGAGGGGCGGTGTCCGCCACGTATATCTTCTGGTAAGTTTCTGAAAGAGCATTTCCCCTCATGTGTGGTTTTGGTAATTGATGACAACCTCTATGGACTAATGTTTGCATTAAGATATCTTTATAGATCTTGTCCATGCAAATAGTGGAGTTCATGTGTTGGACTCTTGAAGCTTATTTAATGACCAAGGTTCCATCTAAAGGTGTATATGATGGATGGTCATGTGTTGAGTTGAGCACAATGCAAGTATGTCTTGAAGGAGTCAAGACATCATATTAGCAAAGAAAGTTTGGAAGATACAAGGTTGATCAAGATGTTGATCAACACACAAAGCTACAAGATGTACCAAGAGGGATCATGTATCTCTTGGGATGGTAAACACGTGTTCGTATAGCTTTGTGAACTAACCCATGATATATGTGCGTGTGGTATCTTTATGTGGGGTTAGGTATCTTCCCATGGGCTTGCATCAAATGAAGATTTCATATAGCTCATGGAGGATGACGTCATGTGGTGATCGTCATCAAGTATAAGGTGCGCAAGACCAAGAGAACCTCTTGAAGAGATCCTATGCTTGGAGTTTGCAATGGAGGCATGAAGACGAAGCTAAGCGAGACTCTCCCATAATGGAGTATGGGGGAGTATTTGGAGATGTCTTCATCAAGCATGTGCTAGCAAGCGCAATCAAGAAAGGTGATCCACTTGAAGAGATCAAGATAGTCATCATCTAACTCAAGTGGAATGCTCAAGGCAAAGGTATGATCTTGATAGGGCTATAGGATAGATAGGCGTACTATCAAGAGGGGCTCTCGAGTGAGTAACTTGATCGCATCTTTGTGGAGAGCTCAAACCTTTGCATACTTGGCATATCATATTTCTTGGTTCTTATTTGGCTCTTATCCATGTGAGGAATTAGAGCTTGGTTCATCTTCATGCCAAGCGCTAGCTCATCCAATTCGGGATTTCATTCGTTCATCTTGTTGTATTTTGGATGTTGGGTTTTGGTGCTTGTCGTGTTCCTCATGACAAGCCCAAGTGCTTCGAAAACGGTTTTACTTTGGCAAACTTCTTGCGTTTTCGGTGGCGGAAATATTGCCGGTTCGACCATGAGGAAAGTCCCACACCTTGCCATGTGTGGTGACTTTGCTCTATTTATGGGATGCAATATTTCCACTTTTTGTAGCCCTGTGCTCGTCGCTATCTTTCCAACAAAGTTGGTTTCACCTCATTCGGAGTTCATTTGCAAAAGTTATAGCGGTTTTAGTTTGGCTGTTCTGAACCGGATTATTGGGGCCGGATATTTCGTTCCACCGGAATTTCCGGTTCCCCAACTCGTCCAAGAAATCGGCTAAGGAAAGAAGGAAAAGAGGTGCTGGACTCAACCGGAAATTGTGGTCGGATATTTTGATGACCCGGAATTTCCGAGTTGCCCTCAAAGAGCCTCGCGAAAACGGCTAAGGAAAGTTTGGTTTTGGTTCTGACTCCAGCCGGAATTTCAGCTCGGAAATTTCATGAACCTTCTCCAGGTGTCGTTAAGACCTTAAGTTTGTTACGCTACGGTTCGAGAACACTCCAGACATGGTCGAGACACTCCGCTCACCAATGACCGCCAGGGATACCTGGATGCATATGACGGTCCCTGTGCATTCTACGAATATCGTCGTTGAACCATAAACATGATATTCATTCCCTTTGTCTCTGCGATACTACCTTGTCCGAGATGTGATCGTAGACATCCAATGTCCTGTTGCATCTCGTTACCGACATAGGTTATTAACTCGTCTGTGACATTACATCTCCATGACCTAGTCATAAGCTGCGCAGCTATATAGATGTAATCTCACCGAGTGGGCCCAGAGTATCTTTCCATTACAAGAATGAACAAATCCCGCTCTTGAAAGAGCATTTTCCCTCATGTGTGGTTTTGGTAATTAAATGACAATCTCTATGGACTAATGTTTGCATTGAGATATCTTATAGATCGTGTCCATGAGAATAGTGGAGTTCATGTGTTGGACTCTTGAAGCTTATTTGATGACCAAGGTTCCATTCCATGATGTATATGGTGGATGGTCATGTGTTGAGGTTGAGATGTGCAAGACCAAGAGAAGCCTCTTGAAGATATCCTATGCTTGGTGCTTGCAATGGATACATGAAGACGGAGCTTAGCGAGACTCTCCCATTATGTGTATGGGGGAGTATTTGGAGAAGTCTTCATCAAGCATGTGCTTGGACGCGCAATCAAGAAAGAAGATCCACTTGAAGAGATCAAGATAGTCATCATCTAGCTCAAGTGGAATGCTCAAGGCAAAGGTATGATCTTGATAGGTTTTCTATTCTACCGGTCTCATGTAGTTTGTGGAGACCGGGTTATAGGATAGATAGGCGTACTATCAAGAGGGGCTCTCGAGTGAGTAACTTGATCGCATCTTTGTGGAGAGCTCAAACCTTTGCATACTTGGCATATCATATTTCTTGGTTCTTATTTGGCTCTTATCCATGTGAGGAATTAGAGCTTGGTTCATCTTCATGCCAAGCGCTAGCTCATCCAATTCGGGATTTCATTCATTCATCTTGTTGTGTTTTGGATGTTGGGTGTTGGTGCTTGTCGTGTTCCTCATGACAAGCCGAAGTGCTTCGAAAACGGTTTTACGTTGGCAAACTTCTTGCGTTTTCGGTGGCGGAAATATTGCCGGTTCGACCATGAGGAAAGTCCCACACCTTGCCATGTGTGGTGACTTTGCTCATTCGAACCGTTACGTCGTGGGAAAACAGAACGGGCGGCGCTCCCGTCGCCGGCAAGAACTCCGACGAGGGTTTGCGGCCAGGGGAGGGGGTGCTAGGGCTAGGGCTTGGCGCGGGGAGGCTCACCGTGCACGGGTGCGTCACGGCGGCGAGGTTTTGGGCGGCGGGGAAGGCTCGGGCGGAAAGTCCTCTTTCTTCTACGGCTCCGGCGTCGGGTCGCGGATGAATCCGACGATTCCGGCTGCGGTCTACCGAAAGGAGGGTGGCGTTGGGATCGCCGTGGGCTAGGGAGGCTAGGGCTAGGGTTAATCGACGAACGGGGTGTCGCTGGCGAAGAACTCGTCCACGGCCGAGACGGCTAGGGCAAATCCATCGCCGGCGCTGCGGTGCTCGTCGAGCTGCGATTGAGGCAGGGGAGTGAGAGGAGGGCGAGTGGCGGTGGATGTGCTCCTCCTCGAGGGCTGGGGGTCCTTTTATAGCGGCGCGGCGAGCGGCCGGAGTAAAGAGGGCAGCTCGGCCGGTGAGCGGCTTCTCAGGTGGCGTTCAACGCCGGTGTCGCGGGGGCGGTGGCACAGTACGGCTCGTGGCCGCGTCAGGAGGGGAGAAGTGAATGCGCGGCGCCGCTGGACACGCTGACGAGCGGGGCCCGACGAGCACAGTGGCCGGGCGGCTCGTCGGCTAGCTGCTGGCGGCTCTGCGGCGGCGCGCGTGTGGGCAGGCGCGGCGTGGACGGTCAAGGGAGGGAGTGGAGTGCGGAAGACTCACAGGGGCGTGGATACACGCGCGTCTCCGGCGACCAGAAACGGGCGGCGCCCCGCGGGCACGACCATGCCGACGCTGGCACGCTCCCGTGCATGCCAAAAGCGGCATCGGCATCGTTCTCGGCGCTCAGGTCACCAAATGCAAAAAGGGGAACATCCCCGTGCGCCAAATGAGAAGGGCTACCAGATTGCAGAAGAGAGTTTTTGCAAACTCGACCAAAGTGCTACACAGAATTTTCGAAAAACGATACTGGTCAAAGTGAAGATATTTTGATAGGAGGGGTAAATGGTGTTGGGTGAAGATGCTCTCTTGTCCTGAGGTAGGAGGGGTCAAATGGAGCTTATCCATGCCTTGGATTCTTCCAGAAGAATTGTCTAGGCAGGTTTTAAAAATATGTTTGCAAAATGGGCAGAATGGAAAAAGGGGTGTGGAGAAATATTTTACTAAGTCAAGGCTCTATATTTTCTTAGAAATAGTTTCCACATCAACTAGGGGTGCTTCCCTGATTTTTGCAGAATTTTTGAAGATATAAATATAGGGGTTCCTTTGGAGGGCTAGATAAAAGGGAATTTCTCAAATTAATAATTGTCCAAGATAAAATAATATTGGCAAGTACCAAGTGGGAGGGAAAATGGAAAGCACAAGATCCCACTTGATTTATCAGATTTGAAAGTTTTTAGAAATTCAAATGGTTTTGCTGAGGTTTAAATCCAAATACATTTAAATAAATAGAAATAATGCATTTTGGAAATTTTTAAAAGGTTCAAAAATCCAGGGTGTTACAATACGCAACTGACATCCCCCCTCCCCCACGATTGTAGAGGGAGTCAGTTGCAACTCAGCACAACATGCAACTAGCTATTTGCATAGATTATCGCAAGGTGAGTCAGTTCCAGTTAGTATTGCAAGTGAGCATCATGTTCCATGGGTTGTTGGCATTTTTTTTGTCTTGAATTGCAATTCGACACGCAACTGACATATAAAAGGAACCTCCCAAACTGCAAGTGCAGGGAGTCAGTTGCAACTCGGGTTGTAAATGAGGATTGTGTTCCATGGTCATCGTCTTTTTTGTCTTAAGTTGACACTCGACATGCAAATGACATTCCCTCCCTCCCCAGCCCCAACTGTAGAGGGAGTCTGTTGCACCTACGGTTGTAACTCAGGATTGTGTTCCATGGTCATTGTGTTTTTTTTATTCAGTTGCAACTTGAGACACTACTAACATCCCCTCCCCCCTGATTGTAGAAGGAGTTGCAACTCAACACGCAAACAACATTTTGCATCGGTTATCAAGGTGAGTCGGTTGCAGTTAGGGTTGAACCTGAGCATCATGTTACATGGGTTGTTGTCGTTTCTTTTGTTTTGAGTTGCAACTCGACACGCACCTCATATTTCCAAGGAACCTCCCAAATTATAGAGCGAGACAGTTGCAACTCATGGTCTAACTGACGATTGTGTTCCATGGTCGTTGTTTTTTTTGTCTTCATTTGCAACTCGACATGCAACAAACATGTGGGAGTCGTCTTCGTTGGCGGCTCGCTGAACCGCAACATGTGGGAGTCACTCGCTTGCATCCTCTACTCGGCGCCATGGTACGTCTTCTCTTTTGTTCGTCGATCAAATTTAGCCCGTCAATAGTGTCACTCATCGAAACAATTACGGAGAGGAACATAAACTGATCTACTAGCAGTTATGCAAACACGCTTACCTTTTTTGTTTTTCTAGGGAACAGACTGAGTCGTTTCGTTTAAGAATTAAGACTGCCACCTGTGTCGTTCACGAGTACTTCTTTTTAGCAAGAACATTTATCTACGGGTTAAACAAGCCGACCCAGCCTCGAATGCAAGAAGAGCCATCAAACCTGCAGCACGCAAGAGCTTCCGAGCCATCGCCTCCCTCCTGCTCTCTCTCGTTCTTAACCTGGCCTGCCCTCCGCGCACACTCCTCACCCACCATTAGAACGCACCTCACCGAGGGCGGTCGAGAAGAGATCGGAGCAAAGCACGAACCATGATACGACTCTCCGCATACGTGCTCCAGTCGTTTCTTCGTGCGCGAGAGTGACAAAAATCACGACCGTGAGCTGTGATTTGGTGCGGGACAGAAAAAAATAAAAGGCCAACGGCCCAACAACAACTACAAAACAAGATCAAGGAAAAATGACCAACAACAGATCCAGGGATAAAGTGGGCCTCCGGTGCAATCAACTGGGAAAAATCTTATTTCCCAGCTAGCTAATCGATAGAGCCCCCCTTAGTTATAAGTGGATGTTTTTTATGCATTGATTTGCATCACAACTCCAGGTACGATCCCGCCAATATAAAAACGGATGCATGATTTGCCTCATAGTACGACAGGGGAATTTACGATTTTTATCCAACAAATAGAAGTACAGAATTAAATTTGCAGCGAATATATTCCATAGAAGCATACAGTTTCACCGTTCGAAGCGACCAAGTAAAACAAGTACTAGGCTAAATCATAACCAAATAAGATAAGCAAGAACAACGACGAAACAGTAACAATCAATACGCAGCTGCAAAGATGATATGATGCTCTAGTAACTACTGGAATGCCCATTCGTTCTCAGCTCGGACCTTGGCCTCCTCCTCGGGCGTGAAGTCGTTCTCGATGTTGAACAACTCGCGTATCCGCTCAGGCGTGTAGTCCTTGATCATGTCGGCGACGGTCTGGCAGGTGAGGTCTAGGAGCCCCTTGATGTTCAGGTAGTTGGCGGCAAGGATGATTTCGAAAAGAGTGGCCTGGTCCACCTTGACGAACTCGGCGTCGAAGCTCTTGAGGTCCTGCTGCTTGGCGGAGGTGGTGGTGGTGGTGTTGTCGGAGCTGGTTCCTGCGGCGGCGGCGGCGGCGGCGGCGTGCTTGTTGCAGTACTCGATGACCTTGGCGAGGATTGGGGATTTGACGTTGGGGAGCGGGACGCCGTTCTCGATGCAGTCGTCCTCAATCATGTGGTGGATGGTCTGCGACAGCGCCGCCGCCTCGTGCGTGATATCGAACCGCTCGCCGTCGGAGCTGATCAGCGTAATCATCTTGCTCTTCTCGGCCACGACCTCGGCTTCGTTGCCCCTGTCGGCGACGACCTCGACGACGTTGTTCTTGTCACACACAACTTTATCGACTTTGCTTTCGTCCGCCGTCGCCGCCATGGTTCCCTGCTTGATGACCTTGATCTCTCGTCGAAACGCTGGGTCGGGGTGTCGAATAGCTTGGAAATCCCGATCTCTCGTAAGCTTGGATTGATTATTGATGCAGGACAACCGACCGATCGCTCCTATATTTAAAGGTTCAAAAAAGGCAAGACGAGGCCGACTCGGGTCGGGATACTACTCGAGTTTGGATCGGTCTCTTGTCAGAAACGGTCACGATCGATCTCAGAGATTCCTTCAAGAGTACACGGTACGTTATGGTGCATCTGCATCAGGCAAGCTCATGGTTCAAGTCCAATCGTTACGTGTGCACATTTCGCTAACAGTACCTGAAAGTATACGATAATGGTGCGGTAGCTGTTGGCTGTTGCTATGTAGTACGTGCCCCGGCGAAGAAAGCGAGAGCGCCGACGAGGGGCGCGTTGGTGTAGGTCAGTAGGTGGACGGCTCGGCCTGCGCGTAGTTGTTGCGGCTGTCGGAGTAGCCGTCGCTCTGGTCAGGGCCGCCCACGATGACGCCGACGAGCACGTTGCGGTCGGGCTCCGACAAGTGCAGGTATTGGAACCCCTAGCTTAGTCGCAGCCGCTGTGTCCCGGGTGGTTGCGCACCGACGGCATGGACGCGCCACGGTGGTGCACCCGCAGAGGGTATCGCGCCCCGAACCCCACCATGTAAGACATCCCGGTCGGGTTCGTGCGCCCAGGATGTGTAGTCCACCTGTCTCTTGGCGAGCGCGACGAGGGTGGAGGGAGCCACCGCCGTGGAGCCACAGGTGATGGCGGTGCCGGAGCTGCCGAGGGACTTGGCGTAGGCGAGGAGGAGGAAGGCTGTGGATGTCACGTACTGCATATTGCTGTCTCCTTCCTTGTACGGCCTGCTCGGCGTCGGCGCAAGTGGAATGCATCGTGTCGCCAAACTCGACGATGCTCCAGCATGGTTTGGTTACCGGTCCGTAAATCCGGTTACCGGTTGGTAACCAGACATCCCGAGCACCCCCGGAAAATGGTCATACCGGATAAAAAATCCCATTTATTTTGAATTTTAATTTTTAATAAAAACTCTCCGTAAATGGTCATATTTGTGAATCAAAAAATTTAAATTTTCAAATTCGTTCGGTAACCGGTGGGGATTTTCCGGTAACCACGGTAACCGGATATCCCGACCCCTCAGGAATTTTTTTCTACCGGTAACCAAAACCGACAGCATGGTCACGGTGAACGCCATGGGCATGCCGAACTTGACGTTGTCCCTTCGTCGTAGTACCCTCCCACGAGGTCCATCTGATCGATCGAATGGTGCGACAATGACACAGACACGTGTAAATACATACTCCCTCTGCCATTGGAAGAGTGTACATGTAACTTTTGTATTAAGTCAATATTTTAAAATTTTGACCAAATTTATAGAGAAATATAGCAATATGTATGACATCAAATTGATATATTTTAAAACTTCATTTCAAGATGAATCTAGCGATACTAATTTAGAATCATAAATGTTGTTATATTTTCCTGTAAAGTTGGTCAAATGTTAATAAGTTCGACTTAATACACTCTTTTAAGTACATGAGGGAGCTCTTGTTAACGATTATCGACATGGATCAAGGACACACATAATTAATTACATATCACATCTACACTAATGTTTTTAAATATAAAATGTTTTAGCATTTTTCCACATTCGCATCTACACTAATGTATCTAGACATATTTTAGTGGATATGTTCACTCACTCTAATATGTATCTAGACAACATGTGAAACACCCAAAACATCTTACATTAAAAAAAGGAGGGAGTAGAATGTAAAGCAAAACTGGCGATTATAAAATATGAAAAAGAAATAAAAGAAATTTTGCATATAGCCAACACATATACGCCCCTTCGCGAGCTGGTCGCCGCTGTGCAGGGTTGGACTGAGCAGGTATCAGTCCTCTCGGAGCTAATGGAGGCAGTTGGTAGAAGGCTTGCTCCCGCCGATCTGTCTGTCGGCACAGGGCATGCATGATGATTGTTGGCCTCTCGTCATGAGCGATGGCAATGATGCTAGCACGGAGGTTGGGGCCGGTTGCTTGTCAGTGCTTTACGGTGTGAGCACGCAAGATTTAGAGGATCCTCCAGATTTAGACTTTGCCCTGCTAGAGATGGTGCTTCAAGGCGTGTAGGAGCAAGACAAGGTCGACCATGCCGTGGCCTCATGCAATGGTTTGGGGCTGACTGTGGCGGTGTTGCCCGTTAGCTCGGTTGGGGAGGCGCCCGTGGAGTTGACGACGCCAGGTGAACCTCACAAATTGGAGGTCTCCGAGTTTGATATGTTGATGGATGAAAATGGAGTGTCTCCTATAGCCCGACTTCGCCCACCTTGCTAGATGAGCTCTTGAACAACTTCAGTTGCACACCGCCGCTTTCCTTGCTCGATGCTCCGATTCAGATGCAGCTGGAAGGGGACTCCATTAATGCGAGGAGGCTTAGTGTTCGGTTGGACAAGAAGAACAAAAGTTGCAACATCCCAATTGCTAAGCGCGCTGAATTTAGATTGGCAGAGGCTTTCAGAGAGTTGCCAAAGGAAAATATCTCAAAGAAACCAACCGAGGAAGATGTGCAAGAGAAGATGAAGACCTATATACGGATGAGCAAGAAACCTAGCACCCCGATGTCGATCCAAGCTTCAGGAGTTGGTAGAAGCTAATGTTTAATCTCTGTCTCTACAAGGCTAGGTGTGAGTACTCCTCTTGTTGCATGGGTGCTCTCGAGGTTGCAGCTTTTGGCTTGGCTGGGTACAAGATGCTTCCAATGGTTTTGGGCCTAGGGACTCTTGTATCTGGATCGAATGACGTGCCTTGATCAGTAGTAGGGTGTGTTGTCGTTTTCACTGATTTTCCTTAATTAACCGGATGTTGTTTGGTTCTAGGGTTCGGTTTCCCTTATTAAGTGGATCAATTCTTATTCTTCTTAAATGCAATGCGGGAGCTCCCCGCCCTCTGATGAGGTTCGTAAAAAAAAACACATATATGGATATACTTCTAAACACAATGTAGAGTGATTCCAAACAATAGCTAGCTATATACTTACTTTGATCAGTTGATCAAATCATGGATATATGGCATTTTATTACTTACCAGTTTATGCATTATAACACGTGGAAAATTGAGACTTTTGTATGAAGGTGTCTACGCGACAGGAAAACATGACGAGAGATATTTTTATCCGATATGGATGGCCACATGATCTTCCGATTGGCCCCTCGATATCATAGTCCATATGCAGTTCATGACTTGTTATTGGCATATGTACCATTTTATTTTATTTTTGTAAGACCGTGCGGTTACGTTATTCGTATCCTAATTATGGAGAAGCCGGATATAATACTTAATAATAAAATACCCTTTACTAATAAAACCGAATCAATTCATCATAGCTAATCAGGTCAGATCAATTAACAAAATAGCTAAATGCATGTATGGCGCATGGCCATAGGCCATAGCTAGCCTTCAGGTTTGCAGGAAAGACTAAAGCCCACCCCTTGATAAACAGACAAGTAGATTAGTGGGCGAAGCCAACGCAGTACATAAATTTTCTTTTTGATAAAGGGATCTTTATATTATTGAAAAGATTTAAGTTTTACACCCGGACTCTGTATAACTATAATGCACACTGCCTTAACCAGCTCACAAGTACGAAATACATAACAAAATAAGAAATCATAGAGACGTCTAAAACGCAGTACATAATTTACTAATCAATTTGTGATCTAAACGAGACATGAATAGCGGCAGGCTGCAACTGATTCAAACGAGGACATGCTTCCATGCTGGGTCGCAGGTGAAGGTATCAGGCGGCGTCCCGCAACATCCCGCATAAGTAAAGATTAGTTCAAAAAGCTGAAAATCTGGGCACGATCATGGCAACTAGCCTAGGCTAATTTTATTGGTAGCGGGACGGGTTCAGGCGCCGCCCTGCAACCTAAGTCGCAGGGTAAGCCGTGGCATATACGGCATATCCTGGCCCGCCACTGCTGGCAGGTGAGTTCTAGGAGCGCCTTGATCTTCAGAATGTTGGCGGCAAGGATAATTTCGGAAAGAGTCGCATTGTCCACCTTGACGAACTCGGCGTCGAAGCTCTTGAGGTCCTGCTTCTCGCCGGAGGAGGTGGTGGTGGTGTTGTCGGAGCTGGTTCCTGCGGTTGTGGTGGCGGCGTGCTTGTTGCAGTACTGGATGACCTTGGCGAGGATGCGGGCTTTGACGTTGGGTAGAGGTACGCAGTCGTCCTGGATCATGTGATGGATGGTCTGTGACATGGCCGCCGCCTTGTGCGTCATCTCGAACCGCTCGCCATTGGAGCTGACCAGCGTGATCGTCTTGCTCTTTTCGGCCACAACCTCGTCGCCGCTGCTCTTCTCGGCCACCACCTCGCCGACGTTGGTCTTGTTGGCCGCCATCGTCGCTACTTTGTTCCCTGCTCGATCGATCTCTCTCGTCGGAACACTACTCGCGTCGCGTGTCTAATAGCTTGGATATCGGCCGGATCGTAGGCTTGGGTTGTTGGATCGATTTGATTCTGGGCAATCGATCGCTCTCATATTTAAAGGGTCAGAGACTCAGAGAAGGCAGATATATCCGACTCGGGTCGGGATACGTTGCTTAGTTTGGATCGGTTTCTTCTCTGACACAGTCACGATCACAGAGATTTTTTGATAGGCAAGCTCTGCTTAGTTTTGAGTACCTGAATCCGCGACGGATTAGACTTCTTTTTCACCACATTGTGTGTGCTGCTACTATCAATCGCACATACAGTACGTGGTTCATGGCTCAAATTCAAATTCAATAATGGTGTGCCGCCGCAAAGAAGGCCAGGGCGCCGACGAGGGGAGCGTTGGTGTAGGTGGACGGCTCAGCCTGCGCGTAGTTGTCGCGGCTGTCGGAGTACGCGTCGCTCTGGTCGGGGCCGCCCACGACGGCGCCGACGAGCACGTTGCGGTCGGGCTCCGACGAGTGCAGGTACTGGAACCCCTCGTCGCAGCCGATGTGTCCCGGGTGGTCGCGCACCGACGGCATGGACGCGCCACGGTGGTGCACGCGCAGCGGGTATCGCGCCCCGAACCCCACCATGTAGGACATCCCGGCCGGGTTCGCGCCCAGGATGTAGTCCACCTGTCTCTTGGCGAGCGCGACGAGGGTGGAGGGTGCCACCGCCGTGGAGCCACAGGTGATGGCGGTGCCGGAGCTGCCGAGGGACTTGGCGTAGGCGAGGAGCAGGAAGGCTGTGGATGTCACGTACTGCATGTTGCTGTCTCCTTCCTTGAACAGGAGACCTCCCGGCGTGTACTGGGACTGGAAGCCGCTGGCGCCCGGGACGAGGGAGCAGATGTAAGTGTCGGCGTGCGACTTGTACACGCTTAGGCCGTCCACCCTGTCCTGCAAGAAGAGCTTGGAGAGGAGGACCTTGGTGGCGACGCGCTTGTCGTCCCAGCTGATGGTGTAGTCGTCCTGCTCCGCGCCCAGGCTGTTCCCGTTGGAGCGGATGTACGACATGTACACGCCCTGCGACTGCGAGGATGGCGACGACGGCGACGCCAGATGCAGCCACGCCGCTGCCCACAGGAGCTCGTCATGGTATCCGGAGTAGGAGCAGTAGAAGGGGCACGCCACGGAGCTGAGCGAGTCGCTGTAGACACCCCTATACCGGTCCGCCAACTCAAACACCTGCTGCGCGGCGCGCAGCAGCTTGGACGAGTACGCAGGATCACGGCGCCGGAACACGAGGGAGGCCGCGGCCAGCGCCGCGGTTGTCTCGCCGGCGACGTCCGAGCCCGGGCTCTGGGGCGTCACCTTGTACGCGTCCCGCGGCGTGTCCATGTCCTCAGGCCGCTCCCAGCACCTGTGGTCCTTGTTCGGGTCCGCGACCTGCACGTACAGCGCGCCCGGCGTCGCCGTTGCCGCCTTGAGCAGGTAGTCGGCTCCCCACCGCACGGCCTCCTCGGCGTCGGCGCGAGTGGAATGCATCGCGTCGCCGAACTCGACGACGCTCCAGGAGAGCATGGTGACGGTGAAGGCCATGGGCAGGCCGAACTTGACGTTGTCCCCGGCGTCGTAGTACCCTCCCACGAGGTCCACCTGATCGATCGAATGGCGCGACAATGACACAGACACGCGTAAATACATACATACTAGCTCTTGTTAACGATTATCGACATGGATCGACGACACGTACGCATAATTATTAATTAAGTACGTACATTGGAGGCGGAGCCGTCAGAGAGGCCGGAGTCGGCGCGCCAGGTGACGCGCTGGCCCGGCGGCAGCTTCCCGGAGCGCTGCGCCTCGAAGAAGAGGATGGCCTTGTCGAGCGCGTCCGCATAGTTGAACGCCACGGCGTTGCGCGCGCCCGTGGCCAGACAGAGGACGACGAGGGCGATGAAGATGAGCAGGTAAGCTTTGGAGGACCTCATCATGCCTAGATCGATGTGTGCTACAAACAATGGCAGATGGCGTGGTGTGCTTGGTTGAGGAATGAGGAAGGAATATATATATAGTGGTCAGTGGATATATTGGCGAGAAACGGAGTGTCAGTTATGGCAGTTGTTTGTTCGTCCGAGATTGAAAGCAACCGAAAGCCATGGCGTTTGTCGTGGACTCGTAATACAGGCAATAACTTGTTATACCGATTTGTAGGATGGAATTCACACGAACACGTTGCGTAATGCTCGCCCTGATTTAGTGATGCGTTCTACAAAAATGACATCATCCCCTTCGGTTTTTAAGGTGACAGAGCAGCGTGCGCATGCAAGTTTCTGCCGGCGTGAATCGAGATTCTGGCCGGCCGGCCGGCGGCCATTCCACCGAGATGCACAGGCACGGGATTAACGGCGGCCTGCCGGCCGCCGCAGATGCCGACGAAGCTCCCCGGCCGGTCCGTGAAAGGTGAAACCAGAGCTTGATTCAAATGGATTGCGTTGATCAGGACGGGATATGCCCTCCGCTTAATTTGCTCGTGTGTTAAACTAGCATTCCGTGTGTGGCCGTCGTCGCTAATTACGGCCCTTTGGCTCACGGGATTCGGGAGCAAACAATGCGCCGTTTTTCTTTTTAAAAAAAAAAACCAAGAATGCGCCGTTTGACTCACGGGATTCGGGAGCAAAGAATGCTCTTTCGGGGACACCGGTTGCGTCACGGGTAGTAACTTCAACTTCTAGTACTAATCCCTCCATTTCGGTTATTAGTCACATTTTTGGTTTCTCTAAAATCTAGTCAAGTGAGAATTGATCAAGATAATCACTTATAAATTAAGTAATTAATTAGAAAAGACAAATAAGGTCTAATCGAAACTGCATGCATTGGTCTAATTAAATAGAGCATTGACTAAACCGCATTTAGATTGGGGAGAGGAAGTGGATGGGGGATTTTCTAGGAGATAATTAATACTAATTACGGCATATTCTTGAGATTATCTGATTTTAAGATGTGACTAATAAACCGAGGTGGAGGGAGTAGTAATAATATTAAGGTACTCCCCCTATCACAGTTTATAGGGCACACACGTAGTTTAAGAATGCTCTTTCGGGGACACCGGTTGCATATGTTTTTTTAGACTAGTCACGGCTAGTAACTCCAACTTCTAGTACTACTCCTTCCATCTCGGTTTATTACTCATATTTTAGGTTTCTCTGCAATATAGCCAGGTGAGAATTGATCAAGATAATCACTTATAAATTAGGCAATTAATTAGAAAAGACCAATAAGGTCCAATCAAAACTGCATGCATTGGTCTAATTAAATAGAGTATTGGCTAAACCCATGTAGATTGGGGAGAGGAAGTGGATGGGAGATTTTCTAGGAGATAACTAATGCTAATTACATTCTATTCTTGAGATTAACTGATTTTGAAGATGTGACTAATAAACCGAGACGGAGTGAGTAGTAAAATACACGTGTTGTAAAATAATAGGTTTCATTTATTACTTTATAAGCTCATTTGTTCTTTGAAATTGTAATGTGATCCTAGCTAATTAAATTAAGTTATTCTATGTGTCTCTCTCTTCATTAATTAATATCACATCAGATTTTTCTTAAACTAGGACGGAAGGGAATAAGTTTTTCTAACATTGCATTCATTCCGATAGTGGGCTATAAATTACAAAGATGTCCAAAAAGAACTAGAAATTACTACTATAACCTACAAGTTTACAAATACGAATAAGAATTCCGATCAAATCCTTCTCCACCATGATACTAAACTCTACTCGACCTTCTAGTCAGGCCCGTCTTTAAGGCCCCGCTTGGATGGCCGTATTCAGGCCGGAAAACGTCGTGAGGAAATACGGACGTGGACAGGTCCGTGTAATTCGCAGGTAACGACGGGTAGAAAATTACGGAGTGGAAATCTGCACGCCCTTTCCAAACGGGGCCTAAGAGTGAGCGAAAGTGCACAACCGATAAGGGACCCTATTTTTCGTGGGCTACCGGATCTGTAGGCACATGTATATCAGATGTTAAATTTCAGTGGGGCTTCCCAGCTCTAACGCTGCTGCGGCCCAATCCATTCCACGCGTGGACCACCAAAAAATCTAGGTACCATTGTATACACGGACTGGCTGTGCGTGTAGCAATCGATCGAACGATCGACGGTAATCCCTAAAAAAAGGCTTCCCTTTGCAAAGGGAACCCCACCATCGTTCTAATCGTGACAAGTGTCGGCTTCTCCTTATATGATGTAATTTTGGTTGTCTGCATGTTTGCCAAGTGTCATAATTAGATTAGAAGTGGGGGAGTATGAGAGAGAAATTGGGGGCATGCTTGTATGTGGCATGCAGTTTTCCCTTTTTACCTTTTATTTTTTAGATCCAAATTTTAAAAACGAAATATCTTGAGAATGCTTTATTCAAATTACGAACCGTTTTCACTTTTGAACTCCCCGCATCGAGCTCTTCAAAACTAGATCCCATGTCGATATGTTTCGACGAACTTTTTTTTTTGTACTTTCGGTTATACATAGTATGTACATCCTGTTTTGTGTACTTCGTACTCTCATTTTCTATACTTTTGTGCTTCCTGTTCTGTGTACTTTGTACATGATTTTCTATGTAGTTGTACGACCTGGATCTGTGTACTTCTGTACCTCGTATTCTGGATAGTTTGTACTCCTGTCACGTGTAGTTTGTACAACCTCGCAGTTGTACAACCTGTACAACTTGTTTCTGTTTAGTATAACATGTGGGTTTGTGTAGTTGTACAAACATGTGCCTATATAGTTGTACAAAGTGTATCTGTGTAGTTGTACAAAGTGTATCTGTAGTTGTACGTCATAGGCGTCTCGAGCTCTGTGATGTTGTACTTCCAGTTGTACATAATTTATACAACCGTAATTTACTTGCCTTCTTCCTCCCTCGTACAACGATCCTCACGGGGCTGAGGCTCGTACGAGCGTACGCGGCGATAGATCGGATCGCGGGGGCTTCGTATACCGGTATACGTGATCGATCGCGCGGGGCCTTGTTGATACGATGACCACGTGGCGGCAGTGCGCTCGCTCGACCGCCTAGGTAGGCCTTCGCAAAGGCAATCCTTCATACCCACGATCGACTCTAGGTCTAGCACAAATTGCTACAACAACAAGTTAATAACGGAGAGTTCCCTTGGCGGCCTGGCTGCTATGCAGTCGGGACGGAATTACTTTTGATGTACTAACTATAAAACACTAAATTGATCTATAGTGATTTATCTACAGTTGAATTGACTCATTTATTTTATTTTGTTAATGAAACGGGAATATTTATGAATTCTATAAAAAAACAAAGTGTTAAATCTGGTGCGACAAAGCCTAAGAAAAAAGAAAAAAAGGAAGCAACTGCTCAGTCCGAAAAACGTTCTTTGGATAGATTTGGTGTTTAAAAATTATTGGACGGATGATGTTTTCATCTGAACGACGTGAGGTCAACTTATTGAGGTCAGCTTAGTGGTTTAGTGGTACATTTTCGTGAAATAACGCATATTGATGTTATGTAATAAAGTGAGAGTATTTTTAGTTGCTATATAATGTGAAAATTTCAAATTTTAGAGCCTCATTTTAAGTTTCGCACAAGAGCTCTAAATTTCTAGAGACGGCCCTGCTCCTGGCCAACATGGTACTCATGCACGCCCAGCCTACCACTCTTAGCAAATGTAACTGTGCTAAAAATGTGAAACTGTAGAAAATACACAACTCTTCTATTACATTACAAAGTTTGTTTTTCTGAAACTTGTATGTTTCCATTTTTTAGCTTAATTGCTTATCCTAAATTAAAACTGGTTAGTGTGTATTCTTCTTGCCTTTGTTCGGATTTTATTCACGGTTGCACCTTGTTAGCTTACATGATATTTTACAAACAAAGACATGTTATCATATAATGTGCAACTCGTTGGCTTATATTAATTTTTATTTTTTTTCTCTAAAAAGTATGACCGATTTATATATGTTGCAGTTTTGTAGTACACCATAGTTGCAAACCAGGGTTCTATATTTATTTCATACTTTTGTCTCATTATTTATATATGTTGTGCTTTTTGTCATAATGTTTGCATTCTCTTATATAAAATGTGCAACTACATCATCGAAAAACTGTAATGCGGGTTTTGTATATATTTTACCTTTTCTATTTTCTGGTTATTTAGAACTTTTGTAGTTTTCGCTACAACAAACTTTAATTTCTATAGAAATTTGCAGCTATCTCATCAAAGAAAGTGCAATAAGATTCTATACGTACCTTAAAAAAACCATGGCTACTTGTAGTTACACTTGTTGTGATACTATAGTCTATAGTTGCACTTTAAAAAAAATGCAACTACATCACGAAGAAAAGTGTAATCGGGATTCAATATGTATTTTTTCATAATTGTTTTGCCTGATGATTTATATATGCTGCATGTTCTTTGAGATGTGCAACTACATAATCCATATAAGTGCAACCAATGTGCTTTATGTTTTTTATTTTATTTTTCTTTGGTTATTTGTAGGTTGCACTTTTGCCGGACCATAGTTGCACTTGTTAGAAATGAGAAACCGCCTCATGACAAAAGTGCAGCCGTGTTTTTCGAGTCTAGATATTTTTAGTTTGCTCATTTGGTCATACCATAGATGCATTTTCCGAGAAATGAGATACTAACTCGTCAATAAAAGTGCAACCAGTGGGGTTATTTGGCCTAGTTATTTGTAGTTTGCTCATTTGGCCACGCCATCATGGGCTGAGTCAGCCAAGGACATGAATATACAAAACGTACAGTCCTTATGTTTGCAAGAAATTAAAATTAAAATTTATTAAGTACTTCTTCTGTCCTGATTATAAAATCGTTTTGGCAATGTCAGCGACGAGGACAGTCTCGCGGCGAGTTCATGTGAAGACATGAAGATGTGGAGCTAAGGCAATAGTAGGAGATGTGGCCCTAGGAGAATGGTAAGCTATCTAGGGTAGGAGTTCTTGGTGTAAGTTTCATCTGACCCGACGTCTTTCAGGTGTAAGTTTGGAAGAAATTATAATTGAAATTTATGTAAGTACTTCTTCTGTCGTTATTATAGGACCTTTTTTGGTAATGTCAGCTAGCAGTGCAACTAGGATAATCTCGCAGCATCCCTAGTAGAGCCTTAAAAGGGCCAACACTTAAAAATAACTGCTTTTTTACGGGTTTGGGAGGCAAAACGCAAACTAACAGAGCCCTTAAAACTTAAAACCGTAAAACAAATTGAGGGTCGACCCCTACTTTCCCCTCCGAACCTGTACAAGTGAGGGTTGGGGGGGGGATACGTCCAAAACGTATCTACTTTCCCGAACACTTTTGTTATTGTTTTACCTCTAATTTGTGTGTTTTGAATGCAACTAACACGGACTAACGCTGTTTTCAGCAGAATTGCCCTGGTGTCTCACATTTGTGCAGGAAATCAACTTTTAGGAAAAATACCAGAAAAATCATAGAAGTGCTTATTTTGACCGAAGACTCCCGGAGCCAGAAGACGAGACGGAGACGGGCCACGTGGGGCCCATACCACCTGGTGGCGCGGCAGGCCCCTGGCCGCGCGAGCACCAGGTGTGGTGGCCCCAGGCGCCGCCTCGCGCCCCCCTCTCGACTACTTAGCCTCTCCTGACCTAAAAATCACTACCACGAAGAGTTTTTCTCCAGAAACCCATCGGAGCGCCGCCGCCACCTCGAAACTCAATTCGGGGACCAGAAGTTCCTGTTCCGGCACTCCGCCGGGACGGGGAATCGAAGGAGATCATCGCCATCGTCATCGCCACCACTTCTCCATCAACCATCCATGTTTCCCCCATCCATGTGTGAGTAATCCACCGCTGTAGGCTTGAGTGGATGGTAGGGATTGGATGAGATCGTTCATGTAATAGCTGTAATATCATTAGGGCATGGTGCCTAGTATCCATTATCGGTCTTTTATGTCATTGTTGCAACTTGTTATGCTTAATGCTTGACACTAGGGCCCGAGTGCCATGATTTCAGATCTGAACATGTTATTGTATCATGAATATAATTATTGTTTTAAGATCATATCTATGAGTTGTATACACATATTGTTGTCCGGAACCCGAGGTCCCAAAGTGACAATAATTGGGACAGCCGAGGGGAATGTCTGTGATGTGAGGATCACATGTGTTCACGGAGTGTTAATGCTTTGCTCCGGTACTTTATTAAAAGGAGTACCTTAATTACCAGTAGTTTCCCTTGAGTCCCCGCTGCAAACGGGCTGGTAGGACAAAAAATGATGTGCAAGTTTCTCATTGCGAGCGCGCACAACTAAATTGGAACACATGCCTATGGTTAATAAATACTTGGATGCTTTATATTATTTATCTGCAAATGCCCATGACTTGATTATTATATGAAATATCTCATCCATGCAACGCCCGTTCATCCGTCCCTTTGCCTACAGTATTTTAATCCTGCTGTCTACTATAATCATCACTGCTGTTTTTATTCTACTGCTGCTGTTATATCACTACTGTCATTGCTATAAAACTGTTGCTACTGATAATCTGTCTCGAGCAAGTATATTCAAAGGTGCAGCTGAATTGACAACTCCGTTGCTAAGGCTTATAAATATTCTTTGGCTCCCCTTGTGTCGAATCAATAAATTTGGGTTTTACTTCCCTCGAAGACTGTTGCGATCCCCTATACTTGTGGGTCATCAAGACTATTTTCTGGCGCCGTTGCCGGGGAGCATAGCTTTATTTATAAGTTCACCTGAGTGTGATATTGCTCTCTGGAATTCATTCATCATGGGAAGACCGGGTGATAAGAAATTTCCCATCATACCATCCACTACGAGAAAAGGTACAACTCTGAGTTCCGTGATTCACCGTCTGTTTTAAGTAAGCTTGTTACACCACCTCAAGCTTCTTGCACTGTTACTCCTGCTGAATCTGAAATTACTTATGATGATGCTTCTACTGTTCTTGATGATACCTGTTCATTAGGTCCCTTTTGAAAATGTTGAAATTCCTAATGAAAATGCTGAAACACCTGTTAATTCACCTGAGTTTACAAATAATATTGATGATCCTGATGAAATGTATGTGGAGCTTGATGATGATTTTGTTGATGAAATTAATGCTACTAAAGATGCTAGTTCTATGAAAAGCCTTTTTGAAAACATGCTGTTAGATATAAATTATCTCCTGATGCAAAATTTGCTACATCTCCCATAAGCTTTAAAGATAAAGATTATGATTTCTCTATTGATTTAGCTCACATAGCTATTGTTGAAAGAGAACCTTTCTGTGGAACTAAAAATGAAAGTGCTGTAGAACATATGAATGAACTTTCTAATTTAATTGGTATGTTTTCTGAAGACATAAAAATAAAGACATAAAAATACGCACTTAATTTGTTACTAAAATATTTCCTTTCTCATTAAAAGGAGAAGCTAAAACTTGGTATAATAATTTATCTCCTGGTTCCATTACTAGTCCCATTGGTTTGCTTGATACTTTCTTTCAGAAATATTTTCCTGCTAATGCTCAACATGATGCTTTGTTAAGAATTTATAATTTTAATCAAGAAGAGGATGAGAAATTGCCTAAAGCTTGGACACGTTTTTGTTCCATATTAAGAGGCCAGCCGAATCATGATTTGGAGAAAAATGATCTACTTGATATATTTTATAGTGGACTAACTGCTAAATCTAAAACATAACTGGATAGTTTTGCTAGTTGTGTTTTCAGGAAAAGAACTCCCGAAGAAGCTGAGTAATTATTAGCTAAAATATGCAAGAATCATGATGATTGGGATATTCCTGAACCTACTCCAACACCTACACCAACACCAAAGAAGAGGGGTATTATTGAATTAAATGATGAAGTGATGAAGGAGGCCAAGAAATCTCTTAAGGAGAAGGGTATTAAAGCTGAAGATGTGAAGAACTTACCTCCTATAGAAGACTTATGTAAGCCAATCCCTCCTACACCATTAATTGAGGTACACTCTCTCCAAAGGTTTGATGATAGAGATATTCCTTACTCTAAACCTCCTGCTCAATGCTTAGATGAATTTGATACTTTTATTGCTAAGCAAAGTAACTTTAATATGAGAATAGAAAATTATTTAATGGAAAATTCTCGAGCTATTAGTAACTTGCATGATGTTGTTGATAGAACCTCCAATGATGTTAAAATACTCATTAAACATTTTCATATGGTTCAAACTCAAATTGATCAACTTACTAAAGTGCAAAAAGAATTGTTAGTAAATGCCTCTATATCTAAAGACAAACATGTTTTTGAAGTAACAACTAGAGGTGGTAAATCTACTCAAGATCCTTTATATCCTGAGGGACATTCTAAAAGAATTGAACATGATTCTCAACGAGTTAATGAACCTAGAGCTCCTTCTAAGAAAAAGAAGAAGAAGAAACATAAAACTGTTGTAGAATCCTCTGAACCTGTTAATGATCCTAATAGTATATCTATTTCTGATACTGAAACTGAAAGTGGTAATGAACACAACAATGATAGTTCTAATAACAATGATAAAATGATGATTCAGATAAAGAAGAATTAGAAGAGGAACCTGAAAAAGCAAAATAAAAATGAGAAGTATAATAAGGAAGATTTTATTGCTAAGAAACATGGTAGTGAAAGAGAACCTTGGGTTCAAAAACAAATGCCTTTCCCTGGTAAGAAACTTAAAACAAAAGAACAAGAACATTATAATAAATTTTGTGAATGGATGAAACCTTTGTTCTTACAAATTCCTTTGACTGATGCTATTAAATTGCCTCCTTATTCAAAATATATGAAAGATATTGTGTCTAACAAAAGGAAAATTCCTAATGAGGAAATATCTACTATGCTTGCTAATTATTATTTCAATGGCAAGGTTCCAAAGAAGTTGGGCGATACAGGTATACCAACCATTACTTGCTCTATCAAAAATAATTATGTTAGAACTGCTCTCTGTGACTTGGGATCAGGAGTTAGTGTTATGCCTTTCTCTCTTTATAAGAGACTTTACCTTGATAAATTGATATCTACTGATATATCTTTGCAAATGGCTGATAAATCTACTGTTGTTCCTGTTGGTATTTGTGAGGATGTTCATGTTCAAGTGGCTAATAATTGTTTAATCATGACTGACTTTGTTGTGCTTGAAATGCCTGAAGATGATAATATGTCTATTATTCTTCGGAGACCTTTTCTAAACACTGCAGGGGCTGTTATTGATTGCAATAAAGGAAAAGTAACTTTCAATGTCAATGACAAGGAACATACTGTTTATTTCCCCAAGAAAATGGATAAAATGCCTGGAGTTAATACAATTACTAATGTGAAGTCCATCAAAGTGGGAAGTATTGATTGCCCTTATAAAGAAGAATTCAAAACTCTTGTTATTGGATCCATATCAATACCATATAAGGTAACATGAGTGTCTGACAATGTTTGAATCCTTTTATGTCATCTAAAATTTATTTGGTGGCAACACTTGATCAACCTTGCTAACAAATATGTTTTAAATACATGGAAGAGCTAAACAACATTTTTCTTCTCCTCTTTACTTTACCTACTGTAATACTATTTGGTTTGCATAGTTTTTAATTGGATATGATTTGAAAAATAATTTCCATGCATTAAATTTAATATCTTAAAATCCAGAAAAGGCCCAGAAATAAAAATTCTCAGAATTCAAAAAAAATTATGTCAAAATTCCTATTTTTCTGAGTGGAACCTGGGAGGACCAGAGAGTGGCCTGGGGTACCCACAGGGCCCCCACACCACATGGTGGCACGGCAGGCCTTTGGCCGCGCCAACACATGGTGTGGGGCCCACATGGCCCCCCACTTACTCTCCTTCCTCCCCTGCCTTTCTCTCTGCCGACCAAACACTCCCACATTCGAAAAAATCGTGTTCTTGCTGTTCTTGCCCTCGGATTTTCGATCTCCTTCCTCAGCCCATCTTTGTTGCTGAGATTTGGGGTATTTGCTCTCCGGTATGTGACTCCTCCGCTCATCCAAATAGAATTTTGTTTAGTGGATTATATGTTGAGTATTTTGCTGCTGTAGATGCCATGTTTAGTGAGTTTGAATGCTTGTTTCAAGTTGGAATAACTAGTTTTGATACATGCTTAAGCCTCTAGCAAGTCACTATAGTAGTTTCCCTTCATTTAGTTGGCTAAAAATCAATTTTTATAACATTGGTTAAAAATTTCAGAAAAGGAAAATGTACAACCACACCTTTGGAGAGGTCTTTGAGAGTGATGTGCCGAGGGTATCAAGGCCCTCAAGATCAACCACTCACATTAGGCAATCCTACAATGAAGAAATCTTGGCACCGGGCATCGGAGAAGAGAGGGATGATGGGTTTCCAAGCTCATCTTCTTTCCCGTGTACTGACTTTTTGCGTGCTGCAGGATTACTTGATGATTTCTTGCTTCTTGTGCAGAGGGTGGGCTTGACCACATATATGATGGACGAGAGTCCACAATATGTCAGGCTCACCAAGATTTTTGTTGAGAGCTTTTATTTTAATAACAAAATGTTCAACCCAGCCGTTTCCTTCAAGATTTATGACAGGCCTATCACCATGCGTTTGCGTGAGTTTTGTGATGTAATAGGTACTGCACATCAAGGAACAACCAAGAGGATCCAATGGGAGCCACGAGAGTTGACGCAGCTCTACCGCGAGGTGACAGATGATGACACCCGCCGTGCACAACGCGGCAAGATAAGGAGCATCCAATACCCTGCCATTAAGTATTTTATTTACTATCTTTGTACTAGTGTGCTTGGTAGGGAAAACACTAGTAACATTTCACATCTCCATCTTGCTTTACTTAATGCTGCACTTACCAACAGTACCACATATGATCTTGGTGCTCTTATTGCTCGCCGCTTGTCCGCTAAGGGACCCATCTATGGGGGGATTATTGCCTCTCGTATTGTTGCACATCTAGGACTTCACATTGATTCAAATGATGAATTACTTGCTCCTTGTAAACTTGACCTTGATGCAATGAAAGGTCACCAATTTGTTACTCTTAGCTCTACTATGGACCATCTTTTGTATATGATGGTATTTGCTGACACGGACGAGAGGGAAGTCCCTTTGCCCCAGCCTGGTTTGTTTGATCTTGACAGGAGGCCGTGGTCGATCACAAAGGTGGAGTTGGACGAGAAGCTGAGCGTGCAAAGTTTCTATGGGCAGCACCTCATTCAAAATGCACCCGAGAAGGACTACACCGCGGACTACACCTCGCATTATACCGGGGCGTCTTCGAGCTCGTACTATGGGGAGGGCTCCTCAACATACCAAGATGAAGCCCAGGGCTGGACACCATGGGATTGATCTCCACTTAGGCCAAAAGCCTAAGCTTGGGGGGAGGTATACCGATAGCACACTCATCTACATATCATTATCATTCGGTACTTTGTATATTCATGTTTCGTTTTCGTTTCCATTCTTTCTTTTATTTGTTCATCCTTTGCATTACTTTCTCAAAACTCAAAAAGACCAAAAATATTTCTGTTATTTCTCTTGTTAAGTTGCTGTACTATCTAGTATTAGTATGCTTAGTATTCAATTCGGTTCCATATGCAAAAAACACAAAAATATTTTGCTTTGTTGTTGCTGTTTCGCGCAGGGACAGATTTCTGCTGTCCACCGTTAAATTCATAACTTTTCACAGAAAAATCAGAATGACCTGAAATTTCGTGTGCATGTTCCTCAGATATGTACGCAACTTTCATTAGTTTTGAGTTTTCTTATCTGGGCATGTTAAGGTCCTCGAAAAAATTAATCTTCACAGGTTGTTCTGTTTTCAGTTTCTAAATCCGAAAACCCAAAAATATTTGTTGTTTCTCTTTGGTTTTGTATAGTTTGTTTCAGAGGTTATTACCATCCATTGCTGCGTGGAGCTTGGTTATTATTTCATATCTTTCGAAGCACACAAGTGAAAAGACAATAATGATGATCTATGACAATTTGAGTTGGGTAAGAGTCTGGTAATGAACTCTATTTGTTTTCATTTTTGTACATATACTCATTTATGTGAGCATGCTTAGATGGTTCGCATACGGTATATGTCTATTGGTGGATGCTTAGTAGTTCATGTTCTCTTATGATCAGTCCCAATTTATTAATGGTGGACAACATGCTTCATAAATGTTTGCTTGCATTGTTCTGTTCATACTAGAATATGACATTGTGGTATCCTCCTCTGAATAATTCATTTGAATCGACTTGGCACATGCTTACACATGTTATGAGTGAAAACAAAAAGTCAATTAAGCCTCAGAGTTCTAGTATCATTTTTATGCCTCCGGTAATTTTATTTTGTCGGAAGCATGATTATGACGGCTATTGCTTTCTTGAATTGTCGCTCCCTTGTCTATTGCTAGCCTCCACTTGTACTAATATGCAAATACTTGTGCTTCCAAATCCCTGAAAACCAAGTTATTCCCAAAGAGTCCACCATAAACACCTATGTATGGCATTTCGAACCATTCAAGTAAATTTGCATGTGCTACCTTTTAAAACCTTCAAAATATTTCTCAATTTGTGCCACTGTTTCGAGCTCATGAGGAAGTAGTAGTTGGACTTGTTATCTTCCATACTAATTAAGTAACCGACTTGCATGCTTCATATGCTCGTAATTAATTTTGCAAAGAGCTGGTTAGACCACTATAATATCAAAAGATTTGAGAAAATAAAATAGACACTCCTCCATGGTTTGAGATTGATTGGTGGGCTCCCGAGGATTCGGTTAGCCATGGTTTGTGAAAGCAAAGGTTGGGAGGAGTGTCAAGTTATCAAAATAAATGAATATAAGGATGCATATTATAAATGCTTGTTTTAAAAAATTCGGAACCGCTCTCGACTTGCTTAGTATGGAAAATAACAAGAACTCTATTGCCATTCGTTGACGGAACAACCACCACTCAAAAACAATTTTACCTCTGTTTTTCAAAATAATGAAAAGTTCTAGCACATGTTAAATCCCTGCTTCCCTCAATGAAGGGCATATCTTTTACTTTATTGTTGAGTCACCATCATTCTTTGAGCACCTTCTTGAGAGCATAGTTGTCATTCTTAGTGTAATGTGCTTGTCCCCGAATACTGTTAACTGCGGTATAATTTTGATGCTCTTATCTTTGATATCTTTATTTCTAGTCTTCTCTTGAAACTCAGAGTTGCCTGGGCATTTATGTTTTGCTGTAACATTCGGGCAAGCGAGATACCATCTTATCATACTTTATTATGAGATTTGCAATCTTGTGAATTGATATGTTTCATGTTGTTTATTATTAATACGATTGGCATCTCTTCATAGTTTACATGGTTATTAGTTGACACCGTTTGTATATATCTTATTATGAATAGTCTAAGCATTTCTCCTCACAATGAGAATATTTACATCATATGAACAAATGTGTTCGTGAAAGTTCTTTTATCGCACTCAGTTGTTAACTGAATTGATTGAGGACAAGCAATAAGCTAAGCTTGGTGGGAGTTGATACGTCCAAAACGTATCTACTTTCCCGAAAAATTTTGTTATTGTTTTACCTCTAATTTGTGTGTTTTGAATGCAACTAACACGGACTAACGTTGTTTTCAGCAGAATTGCCCTGGTGTCTCATTTTTATGCAGAAAATCAACTTTTAGGAAAAATACCAGAAAAATCCATATAAGTGCTTATTTTGCCCGAAGACTCCCGGAGCCAGAAGACGAGACGGAGACGGGCCACGTGGGGCCCACACCACCTGGTGGCGCGGCAGGCCCCTGGCCGCGCGAGCACCAGGTGTGGTGGCCCCAGGCGCCGCCTCGCGCCCCCCTCTCGACTACTTAGCCTCTCCTGACCTAAAAATCACTACCACGAAGAGTTTTTCTCCAGAAACCCATCGGAGCGCCGCCGCCACCTCGAAACTCAATTCGGGGACCAGAAGTTCTTGTTCCGGTACTCCGCCGGGACGGGGAATCGAAGGAGATCATCGCCATCGTCATCGCCACCACTTCTCCATCAACTATCCATGTTTCCCCCATCAATGTATGAGTAATCCACCGCTGTAGCCTTGAGGGGATGGTAGGGATTGGATGAGATCGTTCATGTAATAGCTGTAATATCATTAGGGCATGGTGCCTAGTATCCGTTATCGGTGTTTTATGTCATTGTTGCAACTTGTTATGCTTAATGCTTGACACTAGGGCCCGAGTGCCATGATTTCAGATCTGAACATGTTATTGTATCATGAAGATAATTATTGTTTTAAGATCATATCTATGAGTTGTATACACATATTGCTGTCCGGCACCCGAGGTACCAAAGTGACAATAATTGGGACAGCCGAGGGGAATGGCTGTGATGTGTGGATCACATGTGTTCACGGAGTGTTAATGCTTTGCTCCGGTACTTTATTAAAAGGAGTACATTAATTACCAGTAGTTTCCCTTGAGCCCCCGCTGCAAACGGGCTGGTAGGACAAAAAATGATATTCAAGTTTCTCATTGCGAGCGCGCACCACTAAATTGGAACACATGACTATGGTTAATAAATACTTGGATGCTTTATATTATTTATCTGCAAATGCCCATGACTTGATTATTATATGAAATATCTCATCCATGCAACGCCCGTTTATCCGTCCCTTTGCCTACAGTATTTTAATCCTGCTGTCTACTATAATCATCACTGCTGTTTTTATTCTACTGCTGCTGTTATATCACTACGGTCATTGCTATAAAACTGTTGCTACTGATAATCTGTATCGAGCAAGTCTATTCACAGGTGCAGCTGAATTGACAACTCCGCTGCTAAGGCTTATAAATATTCTTTGGCTCCCCTTGTGTCGAATCAATAAATTTGGGTTTTACTTCCCTCGAATACTGTTGCGATCCCCTATACTTGTGGGTCGGCCGTCACTTGCGCGCGGGCTGAAAATTCAGCCGCGTAGCCGCCCCCCGCCGCGCCCCTTCCTCCTCCGGCCGCCCGCCGCCACGTCCAGTCGCCCCCGCGGCGCCCGCCTCTGTCCTGCCCTGTCGCGCCCCTCTCATGCCGCTCCGCACCCGCGCGATTCCGCCCGCCGCCGCCCGGCCTTGCGCGAGGTCGCCTGAGAGCTCCTCGGCTGGATCCAGCCGCCGCCCACGCCTGGCCGCTCGCGCCCGGCCTCGAGCTCGCCGCCACGCCCCCCGGCCTCGAGCCCACGGCCTCAAGCTCGCGCGCTTGACCCCGCCTCGGCCGGATCCAGCCGCCGCCGCCCGCGAGCTGCCGGTGGAGCTCGGTTCCGTAGCCGAGACGACCTCGCCGCCCGACGCCGACGGTATGCTTTCTTTCCAATTTTGTTTGCTTGTTTTAATTTGTAGGTACTCAAATATTGACTATATTTTGTATGTTGTAGATGGACACCGATCTACGCCGACGGTAAGGGTTGGGTTTGAGGGTACTGATCTACGCCCTCAGTTTCCAACCCTTAAAACTGCCTTTTCTCGACCCTTATTCCACTTTTAAGGGTTGACCTTTTAAGGGCTCTGCTAGTGATGCTCTAAGGCAGGAGTGGGAGATTTTGACCTAGGAGAAGGGTGCCTAAAAAAAAGACCTAGGAGAAGGGTAAGCTATCTAGGGTAGGAGTTATTGGTGTAAGTTTCATCTGACCCCACGTCTTTCAGATGTATTAGCTCTTGTTATTAAACATTTGCCTATTACAAAAGTAAGGGACACCCTCGAAAAAACGACGGAGATGGTACATACACTAGTACAAAATAGGTTACTGCTAGCAAACAAAATATTGCCAATACATTGCCACCTATGGCCATCCGGCACATCAATCGGTGTCCAACACCCTAGCACCCCTCATATATCCCTCTTAACACTAATAAGGAACCAATTTCCCCTTCCGAAGATGATGCCGCCTTCTGCTTGTTCATGCCCTCTTCTCCCATCTTCTTTCTCGAACCATCGTGCCCCACCCACCCCGCAGTCATATCGTTAGCTTGCTAATACCAAAGGATGAACGTTCTAGACAGAGGTTTCTTGAAACAAGGTTGTGCTTCTTCAAAATTTCGATGTAACCTAAAGGGTGATAGGTTACCCGAAATAAGGTTTTGCTTCTTTCTTTGATGCATGAATTTTCTAATGATCTGTAGTAATCGACGAAGAAAATGGCAAGCATACTATTCCAACTACCAATAGTCGGCACCTGCAGCATAAAGTCCAACATGCACAACAGAACTGTGGACATATCAGTCCAAGTCCAGTAAAGCGGCTGCATCTTATCACCAGTGGAGCCAGCCAGGCCATACACGTAGATATACCCCACATCGCCGTGCAAACACGTTGATCCCCTGAAAACTCTGAGCTGAGATTGTAAGCATATCATCAAGAGAAAAACAAGGGAGAGACGCAAAGACGAGACGAGATGAGGAGGAACACTCTCCTCGCCCTTGTGTCCTGGCTCATGCTGCTCGCGCTCTTCATCACGACCACCACTGCTTCCCTGCGTAAGTGACGACGAACTTCCTGTGAAGCTTGTTTAGTTGGACATTCATGTTTCTGATCTACTGTTTACATTTTACATCATTCATTCTTCACGCCTTTTAATCTTTTTACTGACCACCTTCTTGCGCTCCGTTCCGTTTCAGCATGCCAGTGCTGCTATATTGCGAAGGGGACCTGCGGCCATGCTTGCTGCGGCGACAACTGCTGTCCGCCTACTCCGCCGCCGCCATCGGCACCCTGAAAAAAGATGATGCTCAGGCTTGTTCATCAATAGTATATAAAAAATAAGAGAGATTAATCCTGAGAGAATGATGTTGTACTTGCTCTTCTTTGAGCATGTAACGATCTCTGTTACTTTCCAGTAATATACCTCCGGTTCCTTCAGAATGACCTTCATTTAGGTGCTACAACAAGACTATTCAGCACTGACTTGCCATCTAAACCATTACTTTGCACATAGAATTTTCAACAATAAATTAATCTTCATATATAATACTACAAGTACTCCTACGTTAATCTCACAATAATCTAGGATCGTCCTCCCCTAATCAGATCATCTAGAAGTCAAGAATACAGGCTATTTCACAAAGATCGCACTTATCGTGCCCAGTTTCAACTTCAAGCAGGACCCATCATTCTAAGGTACATGAACACCCACAAAGCTAAAATCGACATCCCACAAAAGACCGTACAGCAACTTCCTCCACAAGATGCAACTGCAGAGCTCTTACTATCATCGATGCCGACAAGAAAGCGGCATTCACCAATAGATGGATCAAGGTAGGTTATCATCCCATGCCCGTCGAAGTCACAGCTCTTTGCATCCTGCTTCTGCTTCTGGTAATAGCTGTTGAAAGCAAATGAAATGTTGCCCTTCTGCCCAATTTCATAGCACGAGCCTCCGTAATAGAGGGTGGTGCAGTCCGCCATGTCGCAAGCAAGCTTTAAATGATTCGACGCCTCGTCGAGACTCCGGGCTGGGTTCGCGACACACCATCGCGATGGAAGATATGGAACCTCCTTAGCATTCTTTAGTACTGGATTGCCTAACCCAAGATTCAACGGGTACTTGGCCTGTCCATCAAATGAGAAGATCCCCCAGTGCCGCTCAAAGTTCCCGGGTAGTACGCTCTTCTCCTCCTCATCAAGAAGGCCGAAAAGATACACATCAGCCGGTGGTACACCAGGACGGAGTGGAGTTCCCTTGTTGCTCACAATACAGTTGATGAGCCCTTGATTGAATGCCCTTGCTGCAGTCAGGTTTGCACTTGGTGCTCCCTGAGTTGGCCAACCGACCTCACCAATTGCAATAGGTAGTTGCCCGTAGCCGATTTTACTAAGAGCAGAAATTAATGTATCGAAATTTCCATCAAAAGCATTGTAGTACACGTTGGGTCCATCTACAAGTGGATGAGTTGATCCTTCGAAGAAAGCATAATCTTCTGGAAAGTCTGAGTTCTGGTAAAGACTGAGGAATGGGTAGATATTGACCACAAACGGAGCTCCATTGGAACTGAGATAACTAGCAATCTGGGTCATTATCTGAGTCAGTTCAGTCCTGAATACTCCTTGCGATGGAACAGAAGCACTCTCATATGCGTCAGCGTTGCATGGGACTACTAGCTTCACGTAGTTAGCAAGATTAGCCTTCACCAGTGATTGCTGAATGTTGGTCATTGCTGGAATAATGTACGACTGGAATTGACCCTGGTAGCTTGTCAGAAATGGCTCATTTCCCACAGCAATATATCTGCATTAAATTTACAGATTTATTACTCATCCACACAATAAGCAATTCAGAAATAGGCAACTACTCCCTCTGTTTCTAAATGTAAGATGTTTTAGCATTTGTCCACATTTAAACGTATACAAATGTATCTACACACGTTTTAGTGTGTACCTTCACTTATTTTAGTATGCATCTAGACAGTATGTGAAACACCTAAAACATCTTATATTAAAAAATGGAGGGAGTACCAAATATGTCCCTTTATAAGGTTAAAAAGCAAAACAAGGCCACCCAAGACCACGAAGACTAGCACATGAAAGTAACTATAACACCGTCATAACTTGACTGCAAACTTTACTGACCTAAACTAGCAAATTGTTGTGGACATGGGTCCACAGTATCAAGGCAGGAGCAATAACATGGAAGAATCCATGAGAGAGAATTATAGTAGGAGTCCATTAGGAAAGTATAGGATTAGGAAAGAGTCCAATTGTATCAGGAAATGTCTAGATTTAATCGTATTAGGAGAGGTCAAGGGCCTGAACATCCATTATACAAGGATGACATGTATTCATGTTGGGGACAAGCAAGAACAATCAATCTAATCTATCCCTAGTTATTCTCTCTTCTCAGCCTATGTCTACCCAATCCCTCGCAGCCATGCCGTCTGGCTATTTTCTACACGGTAGTTATCCCCTTGTGGATATATCCACAACATTTGGTATCAGAGCCGACCAGCATGGCTTTCGGTGCGGGCTCTTTCATGGAGAATTCAAGCCTCTGTTCATCCAGCATATGACACCGTGTGGCATTGGGCTCATTCAGTTAATCCAATAAGGTAGAATATCAAAAGAGGTCATCAAACAGGATAACAAGGATTAGCAACCCTGTAATTAGAGCATAACGACTTCAAGAATATTCATAAATATTCTACATAACACATAGATGGTTATACCCCTCTACACGGGCAATCTACCTTGATCTTGGACAACTCCACACTGATGTAGTTCCTGAACAATGAGTTATTATCATTGTATTTAAAAGGTGCCTCCAATTACACACTCCCGTGTCGTTTGTAAAACTCTCATATCTTATCTCACTTTTTTTTAATGAAATATCTTATCTCACTTTGAACTTTGACAGATACGGATTATGTTATACAGTACTAACTAAGGATTTACATGCCATCATTAATATCAAATACATAATATTCATGGAAAGTGATTCAGTGGCTGCAAAGGGTCTGTCTGCTCCAAAACAAGTGGGTTTTTGGGTTCATCCTTAGAAAGGACTTAAAGTCAAAACGTACTTTACAATAAATCAATAAGAATAAACTGTTGTTGCTATTAGTGTACCCTATGGCCCTCAAAAGCATATATACTAGTCATACCTTTTCAGCGACAATAGGCAGTGCTAGATTTTCAGCAGAAGCCTCTAAATTATAAGAGATGAGCTTTTATTTACTCCCTCTGTCCAATAAAAGATGTCTCAACTTGATAAAAAATTGGATGTATCAAGACATGACTTAGTGTATAGATACATCCAAATTTGATGAAAAGTGTGACATCTTTTGTTGGACAGAGGGAGTAGTAAATAAGAATCACGGGGCATCTAATAGCAAACTGAATCAAGATTAGCCAAGAGCAGCACGTCAGCATTGCAATTGAAGAAATCAGCTCATGAGCAAATGCAAACAAAAGAAATCAAGGCGGCACCGGATTCCCCTTTCCACTATCGCTAAAGAGATCCACATGGACCCGTTTCCAACAGAAATAACCTTAAACAATGAGCGCACACTACATTGCCCGCTCAATCCCCAAACAAGAATCCCCAAACAAGAATCCCAGCAAGCAGGTGATGTTAAAATGCTTCGCCGCAAGAGATCTCGAGGAAACGACTCACCGGATGTCGACGCCACCGCGGCCGACGTACTGCGACACGTTCTGCTGGACCCACGCGTCCGCGGCCGCCGGCGACCCCGCGATGCTGGAGAGCTCCCCGTTGGTGACGCCGACCATGACCTGGATTCCGCTGCGCGCGAGCGCGCGGAGCACGCCGGGGTCGGCGTCGAAGAGCTTGACCTTCCCGATCCGGTTCTCCCGCAGGAGGTCCACCACAACCTGCGGCGGCGCGCGGTGCGACGACAGGGTGCCCCAGTTCACCCCCACGGCCGCGTCGGCCGCGGCGCATGACAGCGCCAAGACGATGGCCAGGAGCGCTGCGCGGGCGGCCATCGGCGGGACCTGAGTAAATCTGCGAGGTGTTTGAGCTACCTGCGGGTGGTTTCTTGGATGGGAGAGGGGGTCTTCAGGTGGGATTTGGGAGCTGGTGGTTGGGAGGAGGACGAAGATGGTGAGTGTGCTGATGCTCTCTGCCGACTAGCTGGTGTGGGGTTGAAGCTTGGAGAGTGAAGAGCGATTACTCACAGGGAAAGAGTGGAGAAGGGCGAATCGGTAAATACAACGTTGCGAGCTACGAGGGTCGATACTCTCGACAGTGGCACCCTGCAGCGGACTCGAGGGAGTGACATCAAAGAACAAGATACAATACCCACCGATCTTATACTCCCTCCGGTCAGGTTTGATTGACGCAAGCAACAATACAAACTAGTACTGGCCTAGCACACTCCCACGTCAATATTTCTCGATCGGAGGTAGTAACTTATAAATCTGTAACTTAGGATAAACTTATGTGACAAACTATGTGACAAACTATCGTCTATCTCTTTTCTTCAATATAATTATAGTAGTCACCAAAATAAAACGAGACAAATCACCTCTTTACCCGAGTTCGACATTGCTCCATCGCTGATCAACAGTTTTTTCATACTTCCAAAATAGTTTGCCATAGGACAAACCATTGCGGTCGAAAAAATCAGACCAGGGCTGCACGACCTGGACACACCATCGAGTTTAAGAACCAGCACCCCACACGACGACCAGAGTAGGGAATCAGAACCGTCAACCTCCAACCACGAATCCAGCACAAGGTGCACCATCTTCCATCTGTCACCAGCACAGACAGCGGACATATCCTCTCTGTTCCACTATGACGTCGGAGAAAACGCAGCAGCAACGTGGACAGAGCAGGAGGAAAGACTCAACTGATGGAGTGGCCGCCGCCTCGCCGACACCATCCAAGAACCCTTACGCCACCGGCCTGAAATATCAGTAAGCACACGATGCCACCAACTCCGAGACCTCGCCATGAAAGACGACGTCGGTGTGGGAATAGAGTTGAGGTAGATTTGTTTGTCTGGACGCCGCTCCCACCACCCCAACGGTGTGCCATGACCAGTAAAGGCAAACCCTAATTATAGAGCGGAGGAACCAAATTCCCCTCCCTCCCGCCGCCGGAGCAGCAGAAGAAGGGAGGAGGACCAGCTTGCACGTTGGCCGAGCTTAGGCGGAAGGGCAGTCGCCTCGCGGTCGCCTGGCGGCTAGGTCACGAGCGAAGGGTTTTTCGATCTATCTCTTTCCACCAAATACTGCTTTTGTCAGCTAGTCATGTTCCATAACAACGTACATTGTTAGTTTTAGTCTTTTAGAGACCATGATTTAGTAGAAATGGTGTAAAAAATGGTGTTATTGTTTTGTTTGGTTGTCTAGGCTGTATATGGTGGGTCTCAGAAAGATTTCCACTCGCTTGGTTGTATCTGCGTTGCAATAATCATATGTATACATATGTATTCAGACATATTTTCCACATATTATACTATAATATGTTTCACTATTTTCCATATTCATATGTATTCAGACATATTTTGTATATATATGCACTCATTTTTAATATAAATCTATATAAAATATGTTATTACACCTAAAACATTGGAAGTACAACGTTGCGAGCTACGAGGGTCGATACTCCCGACCGTGGCGCCCTCGAGCCTACAACTGACAGGCCTACATAGAGCCGTTGCTTTGGGGAATCGAGGAGCCAGAAAATGAATCTAACGCCGATGGCGCCATGGCGGCCGGACACGCCCTCCTGGGCGAGACTACACACAACGGGTCCCGTATTTAACTACTCCCTTCTGATCCTTCTTTTAAATAAAATCTGAAATATGTGCCGCTAGTTACACAAGTCCGGTTGGTTTGTCCCGACAATCGGATCGAAAGGAATAATCCATTGTAAATAGTTTTCCAAAACTCTGAACGCAGTAGTATCTCAGCAGTGACTCTCGCATAAATGAGCACCAAATCACTTCACCTATCCAACTATTTGATACCCATAGCACCGAGCGACATATCCCTGTCGCCCTGCCTATAGACTATATATACAAGTTTCCCTATGGTTTCTTGATTAGTATTTCGAGTAAGAAACTAGATGTCATTGTTGAAATTTCGGGGAAGAGATGTTAGACGAGACTATGAGAGTGAGAGGCATCAGGAAAGAAGGTACTACTAAGCTTCCCAATGCTGTTGTGTGGACTCCATCTACTCGTCGTGGGAGTTTAGGTGGAAAACCCTAGTTATATCAAGTTCACCGTTGATCACCGAATTGGAGTCTAAAAGACCAATGTTAGACCACGACGAGTGACTACTACGCGAATAGAGGAATCCTTTGAGGTCTTCCATGCACACAATTTTGTGGCAGGGGTATGGGATGATCGTGGACCAAGCGACGGATCCATTGCCTTCATAGCGTACATGGTTCTTCGTTTTCTGCTCAGTAGCACTTAGATGAAGAGTAGCAGGTGTGCCTCGAAATATTCCAGCTAGAGCTTGATCATCTTACACAAGAGAGCTTTCTCGTGGAAACGGTAGCGCTGATGATTGTGGCAGGTTATCTGGGATTCTTCCGGACTGTATCAATCGGGATTATAATGAGTCTATTATCTAATTAATACTATAATCTTATTGTCCCGAAAAATGATTGTGGCAGGTTATCTGTGATTTGTGTTGCCTTAAAAAGGTTATCTGTGATTTGTTTCTAAAAATGGCGATACATATCGATCGATCTCCACACCGAATGAGGACATCCGCTCATTAATGTGAAATAATAATGTTTGTTCAATAATCGATTGAACACCCGAGAGCACATGTGCAAATAAAAAAAAAGGAGTATGCAGGGGTCGGAAATTTAAACCATTTGCTAACCACGCACAAATGAAGGTTTTGGATTGACCAGAATGCCACCTCATTTGTAAACATATCAAAATACCAACGCAACCATAAAACCAAACAACATAAGGAAAACGACACGAAATCTAATTCCTATTAAACCAGAGAAAACAAAACCAGTCACTTATTTTAAATCAATAATACAAATTTAGCCATTGAATTGGTCGAATCGAAGAAAAAAAAAGGACTATGAAGGGTTTCCTAGATGATTAGGATAATCTTTTGAACCAATAAATCTCCTTTATTGCACTATAAAAAAGTAAAACCTATTACGAAACAACATGCGAAGCTCAAGACTAATCAATTTGGAATATAATCTTGGAGATGTGACTAAGAGAAACCGAATCAAATATGGCTATATTGAAAAGACATGTGGTTCACTTTCCTATAAGTTATCTGGTTCCAATTAATTATCGGAGATTAATTAAGACTATATTGAAAAGTGTACACGAGCAAGTATTTTAGTGGGACACTTAATCCAGTCCGAAGGGAGTAGTATTGTCTTTTGAAAATTTCCGGTGGCAAGACCCGGCCCAAAACCTGGCAATGCATCGGGTCGGGATTACAGAAGTCAGAGCTTCCGCTATCAAGTCAGACGGTGTGGCTCTGTCGCTGACCACCTATTCAATCTACATGCCGCGGGGTCCCAACACCTCACGCAGCGACGACCACATCATGTCGACGGAAGGTTAGAAATGCCTCTCCCGCACCACGGTCACCTATCTGGGGCCGCCGTTCCGGTTTCCTTGCTGCCGAGAGGAGAAGACATTGGGAGCCTCCTGCCCAGCAACACCAGAAGACCTAGCACCTTGTTGCAACGGAGACCGACAAGGTCCCGAGCAGCCCTCCAACGACACCTCGACTTCTACCTGCCAGAAGCACAACTGGCCAAACCAACTCCCGCACACCCTCGACCTGTACTGCACCACCACGGCCGACCTGGAGCTCGCCGATGATTGAGCAGCCACCTACGCCTCGCAACGACCTTCTAATCTAGCGCGATGTCAACTCTGGCTCGCACGACCGAGTATGCGGATGGAGGGCGACGTGGCCGAATCATGCTCGTCGATCGCACGAACGGACGACCAGAAGAATATTGGTGATGTGGGGCGTGTGGAAAGGGGGCAAATCTCTCCCTCTTTTATATAGTGTCTATAAGGTCGACCCTCTATGCACCTTGTAGCATCGGACACAGCATCTTCTCCTCGCCTCTATTTAACATCGAATTAAAACTGCCTGAAAAGACCAAGTATTTAAGGCATTAAATCATGCTGTGCAGCTAATTGTGGAAACTTTGCCGGCAGTTTCCTAAAACGCCGCTGATTAACAACTCACTAAAGGCATTATTATTAACAAGGAAAACAACATTTGGAAGGCGATTTCAAATAACGCCTGCATGAAATCAACGTCCGTGGAATAGTGCATAAATGTTGCAATCTGACCTGACATGCAGCTGGAGCTGGCCACCATATATACCACGTCCAAGAAAGCAAAGCAGATCGAGCGTGCAATACGACTAGGAGCATATGGAGGCCGTCCGGATCGTGTCCCGGCGCACCGTCCGGCCGTCGCACGGTGCCATGCCGATGCCTTCCGATGACATCCACCTCACGCCCTGGGACATCCACACCATCGGCGCCGGGTACACCTATATGCATTACTGTATATTCCTTCCCAAGCCTCCCGCCGGAGGTGAGATGCTCGTCGACACCCTCGCGTCCTCCCTGGCGCGCGCCTTGGGCAGGTACTACCACTTCGCCGGCCGTCTCGCCGTCGAGGAGCACGGCGACGACAAGGTCACCATCTTGCTGCGCTGCACCGGGGAAGGCGCCGAGCTCGTCCACGTTGCGGCCCCCGGCGTGGCCGTCGCAGATATCGCCGGCTCCGTGTATACCCCGTCGCCGCTGATCTCTGCCTTGTTCCCGGTGCGTCCGAACGGGCTGGTTGGCGCGGAGGCGGCCGTGGACTCTACGATCCCCGTGCTGTCGACAACGGTCGCCGAGCTTGCCGACGGCGTGTTAATCGGCATGTCGATGAACCACACCGTCAGCGATGGCAACTCCTTCTGGGAGCTGTTCAACGCATGGTCAGCCATCAACCGAGGTGGGGATGATCAACTCCTCCCGGAAGTAGTGCACCAGAGGTGGTTCGTCGACACGAGCCCCGTCCCGATCCCCTTGCCGTCCAGCATGCTGCGGGACGTCGTCGGGCGGATCAAGTTCAAGCCCCCGCCGCCGCCGGCGCGACAAGGCTTCTTCACATTCTCTGCGGCGAGCGTCAAGAAGCTCAAGGCGAGGGCGAACGAGGAAATGGCCTGCAGCGGCATCTCGTCGCTCCAGGCCCTGCAGGCGCACCTCTGGCGGGCAGTGTCCCGAGCACGATGCCTCCCGCCGGAGCAGGAGACGGTCTACGTCCTGGTCATCGGGCTCCGGGGCCGCATCGGCGGCATCCCGGCAGCGGGCTACGTCGGAAACGCCGTGACGCGCGGCGTGGCGTGCTGCACGGCTGGAGAGATCCTGGACAAGGGGCTCGGCTGGACGGCGTGGCAGTTGAACCGTGCAGTGGCGTCCTTCGACGAGGCGGCCGTGCGGGAGTGGCTGGATGGATGGGCTCGTCGGAAGCCCACGTTCCCGTCGTCTTTGGGTACTGGTGTCGGCACCAGGCTGCTGACTTCGAGCTCGCCGCGGTTCGACGTATTTGGGAATGACTTTGGATGGGGTAAGCCGGTGGCCGTGAGGAGCGGCCCCGGGGTGAAGACGGACGGGTTAGTGGCTGTGTTCGAGGGGCCAGAGCGGGGAGGGAGCATGTCGCTGGACGTGTGCTTGCCGCCCCAAGTGCTCGACAGGCTCATAGCGGACAAAGAGTTCATCATGGACGGCGCCACACCTTGACCGAGCCGTGCGCCCGCGTGATCATATATTAGCCACTGGCGTGGCATCCATTGTCGCCCACGTCCATTTATTTCCCTTCTTTTTTTTGTTTGTCTCACTCAAAAATGAAACATCCGGCAAACATTAATAATGTCTTAAATAAAGCATTTAAATACATTTTTAGTAGTATTAAACAGCACTCTCTCCCTTATTTCCTTTTTATGTCACATGGCTGAGTCAACTCCATTTTTTTTTGTTGAATTTCATTTTGTGTCGAAAGCCATGGCTTTGTGTCTTGTTTTGCCCACATCGCTCCTCATCCTACGGCGGAGAGGTTGCGTAGTGAGCCTACATGTTATGTGCATCGTCGTCGGGGTGGGTGTTCATCCGAACTCTCCTGCGCTCGCTCTATTTTTTCTTATTTCGTTCTACTTTGGAGTTTTTGGTGTGTAAATATTACCGGTTTAACCGTGAGAAAGGTTCCACCCTTTCCCATGTGTGGTGACTTTACTCTATTTATGGTTTGCAATATTTCCAATGCAGTGGTCTCACCTCATTTGGGGTTCATTTGTAAAAGATATAGCAGTTTTCGTATCGTTGTTTTTGTCGTCCTTCAAAATCGGATTATCCGGTTTTTTGGGAGACCAGATATTCTGGTCCCCGAGTTTTCTCAAGTGCTTATTTTGCTAAGCAAAAAGACAGTGCGAGGTACTAGACTTGGTCGGATATTTTGGGCCTGACCGAAATATCCGGTTCCTAGTTTTTCTCGAGTTTTCGGCTAATGAAAGAAGAGGAAGCGCACTGGACTTGGTCGGATTATTTGACCGAAGATTTCACTCCGGGGTGGATATTCCGGTCACGACGTGAACCGGAATATCCGGTTATTCCTGGGCCCAACGGCTATAATTTATTTTGGGGAAGGGGTATTTATACCCCTCCATTTCTTCTTCATTTAGCTAACCAAGGCATCACGATTTCCCTCTCCATTGTTGACCTTGAAAAGCTTGCTTCCCTCTCAATCCCTCCATTGATTCTCTTGAGGGAAAAATGAGAGGAGATCTAGATCTACAATTCCACCAAACCATCTGTTCTCGAAGTGAGGGGAAACTAGTGGATCTAGATCTTGAACTTATTGGTGTTTCTCCTTCTTTGTTCTTTCTCTCTTATTCCTCCATAAACATTTGTTACTTTGTTGGAATTTGAGTGTGAAGGACTTGAGCACTTTGTGTGCTTTTGCCATTTGCATTTTGGTTCGGTTTGTGCCTCTTGGGTCATTGGACGACCCTAGACACCTTTTGTGCCAAAAACCTTTTATGATCAAGACCTCTTATGGTCCTTTGGGAGCCTCGAATTAAGTTGTGGGTGTGTGCCCCATGATTGTTGTAAGGGAATCGATCTCTGCCCAAAAAGGGATCAATAGTGGAAGGTGAACCAAACCTTTGGCGTTGGGACCGACCTATGGTGGTCGCTTATACCTCTCCAACGAGACGTACTCCCTAGGAGAAACTCGGGAATACATCTTCGTTAGTGGCCTCTACCTGTGAGATTCAACCAACATTTATGTGTTGTCTTTCCATGTAAATCAATTTGAACATGCAACATCAAAACTTCCTTTTCGCATTGGACAGATAGTTCTGAAATTAGTGTACATTCTCTTCCCGCACCTATATATTAAGTTATTAACTCGTTCGTAATTTCTACCGCCTGTAGGAGTTTACTGACCGTTCCTGGCAAAAAGGAACATAACTATTACATCTATGTGTTTATTCTGGAGTACATTAAATTTGTTAACACGCTTCCACGCTAAAACACAATATTTCTTACATTCTTAGACGTGACTACCAACATAAAGAATCCGTCGTACATAAGAGCCTACAACTCCGCATGCTAGATTGGAATATTCGAGTTCTAAGGAGGACAGGGCAGAGGCCCAATGATTGGACTTGTGGTTGAGCATGCTCAACATCCTGAGTTCGATCCCCGTCAAGGATGTATTTCTTGTATTTTCTCATAAAGGAGAAACTATATATCTCAAATTGTCTTAATCCAGACGCCCGTATTTTGTCAATCATGTGATGATCATTATCGAATAGTTAGCTCGTTCTTTTTTAGTTACATGTGTTCATGCGCCTTCACACACCTTCATTGCTGCAAAATAGATATATAGAACATAAACTCCCATCAGCTCTATGTTTTAAGTGACACTTCCTTATGCTGAATCCTTTAGTTCTAGCATATGAATTATAAAACCTGCATGCATCTTCTTCTGACTGGAAAGTCATCCCAACTTTTGGAACAATCTCTTGACACGATGCATTCTTATTATCAGCTTCCAGCAAATAGATTCATTAGTTTTAGTGATGAATATATTGATATTACGCAAAAAAACATAGGATATGAAGTAGTAAAATTTACTTGATCTTCAGAGACGCGAAAATGCCAAGTAGGTGCTCAGCCGCAGCGTCGTCGGGGCCGAGCGCGCTGCCGGAGGAGCTCGTCGGCATGATCGTGAGCCCTTGTGTTGTCTCGTCGTCGCGACTGCACCTCGGCGGCGACTTCACGACGCAGGAGGAAGCAGGCTGATGATGATCGTTGCGCATGTCTTTGGCCGAGAGCTCGCGCGTTGTTCAACCTGTGCCGATCTGCCGCGTCGCCGACGAATTCACGAGAACGCCGCGCCTCCAGATCGGATTAGCGAACCAGAAAAAACCGTCGAGAAGGAGGTGTACGTATATACGGAGACCGGGAGTACGTATATGATTTTAACTCTAACAGGTGAACCTGGCTCGTCCGTAGAAAAAAAAATTCAAAGCCACGTGTCCAGCTCTGGAGATGGTGTTACGATGCCAAGCCTGTAGACCAGGTCCCATAATTTTTTTCTCCCATCTGCCCCGCTGAGAGCCACCAAGCCGCGCTCTCTTGTACGCTGAGAGCCACCAAGCCGCCCTCAGCCTCCGACGGTGTCGCGCGCGCAGCCTGGCCTCTGCCCCATCTCCCATCTCTGGCCGAAGCCGTGCGTCCAGTCCAGACCAGCCCTCTGTCCTGTCCCCTACCTTCGACAGGTCCCGCCCTTATTTTCCGACAGGACGACCCGAAATTCGTATAGCTGGGCTTTCCAGGCTCGACGTCGACCAACGCCCGGGACGCGCTCCTGGTCGCTGCACGGAGACTCCAGGCGCTTGGCTTACTTGAGACCATGGTGAGATTTCTAATTCAAACCTATTACTGCACAAGCCCAGGGGCGGCAACGGGAATGATGAAAAGGATGCTGGGATTTTAACTCAGGTGTCATAGACTCATCGTACCAGGCTGGGACATGATGTTCAGTGCTCTGTTCTGAAACTACCGCAACAGAGAAGTTTAAATCAGTAACAAAAAGCTACCACAAGGTACAGATTGCTATAATGTATTTACGTCTGAGATACTGAGATATGCAGCGAAAGTATTGGATGTTTCAGCCATCGGTAAATTCAGCAAAGAATTATTATTCTAAATAACATAGATTCACTCACAATACATAATTTTTGTTGTGAATACTTGATCTTAATCTAGGCTTCCCCATAGGCACATCAATAGCCGCATAGAAATGCCTTAGAGCAGGTTTGTATACCAAAATCCAACTGTCTAATTTAGCGTTAGTTAGCTTGGTTTGTGCCTTGATGCTAGCAAATTAGTGCCCATCTCTGAAAAGAGTTTCTCTTTCAATCAGATGTCTCTACCCATTGGAATGATTGTGGAATACAATGCCATGTTATAGCAAATCACGCCGAAACGAATTTTCAAATTATTTTTATAAATATTATTTTTCTTTTTTAAGTGCCAAAATGACATAGTTGTCATATTTATGAAGCAAGTAAAAAAATTATGATATAAAAGATGACATAGTTGTCATATTTGGATTCCTATCATTTTTCTAATCAATTTAGATATTTTATTTGTTAAATTTCCATTCACGGATTTAAAGATATAAGTTTTTCATTTAAAAAGAAAAATAGAATAAAAAATAAAAAATAGCTAAGCCGAGGGAAAAGCCATCGGCGTGGCCCTGATACCTGCCGTCGGCGTAGCCCCGATACGCCGAGGGCTAATTTTGGCCCGAGTCCTGTTTGTTGGCCCGCCCAGCCCAGGGCTACGCCGACGGCCCCGATAAAAAGCCGTCAGCGTAGTGAAACTGATATTACTAATTGAAACTGCTACTACTAATTGAAACTCGATTTATAACTCGAATTGATTTATAATATAGGATTCATAACTCGATTTGAAAACTCAAATTCGATTTATAACTCGAATTGAAACTGCTACTACTAATTGAAAATCGATTTATAACTCGAATATGATTATATTTGGATTATATTCACAATTACAAAAGATTAGCAGTGCATGCAGCACTGCTACTACGCCGGCGGCCTAATACTAGTACTAATCAGCAGTGCAACTAATGCACTACTGCTACTACGCCGGCCTCGGCCTACCCGTGCCGCTTCTTGGCCGGCGGTTCGTCGTCGTCGTCGTCGTCGGAGTCATCCTCCTTCTCCGCGTCGTCGTCGTCCTTCATCAACTCCGGGTCCGAGTCCTCCTCCTCGGACCCGTCGTGGTGGTCGTCGTCGGAGTCGGGGTCGGAGTCGTCGGGGTCGGAGTCGCCGTCCTGGCTCTCCTCGTCGTCGTCGCCCTCGCCATCGTCGTCGGTGCCGGAGCCGCCGGCATGCGCGTGGTCCTCATCCCACCACGGGATCGGGCTCCCCTCGCCGTCGGAGTCGCTCGGGATGGTTTCGTTCTGCCACCAGTTATCCATTAGAGAGCAGGGGTGGTTGGGGTTTTTCGGAATGGGGAGAAGAGAGAAACTGCAAAAGATCGAGTGAATCGCAATGCAATGGGATTGGGGTTTTTATTTGTGAAGGATAGTGATGAATTCACTCCCGCCGGCGCGTAAATCGATAACCGCTTGGGGCACCGAACAGGCGCATCGGCTCGTTTTCTTGCCAACGCAGTGTAACATGACAACACAATTTACAGATTATATTCGCAATGATGACATCGTGTGATCGCGCTTCACGTCTAGTCGAACTGACATGCATGTAAATGTTTACCACGTCATCTGGTGCCCCTAGACGTGTCGAGTACAAGTGTCGAACAGTTGATGCGCGTCGTCGTTCTGGTCCAAGTTAATGCAATTGCAGACGCTGTGATACATCTACACGTATCAGAAGCATTTTTTTGCGAGAACTGACGCGATTAATTTTCTTTTTACATGCAAATATCCGGACACGAACTGGACGTGAACTACACGTATCGGTACATCCGTGTCAACACACCAAGCGCAATCTGGATACGAACTGGACGTGAACTGGCACCCACAATGCGCGCTATGTGTAGTTACGCGATCTGAACGTGTGTAGACCTTGTTTATTAAGTTGAATCGTTTGTAATATTTGTTATTATAATTCTGTCGAACACCTTAAGTGCTCACTCTGAACGCGCCATGGCGTGCTCCGGACGCGCCACGGCGTGTTCCGGGAACACACTGGCGCACATTTGGGCGCGAACTAAGCCTAGACCATTCTTAGTCACTCCAAAATGATACTTTCGTGAGTATTTTAAAATTATCATGTTGTAATTCCAAAAGCACTTCTATTCAATCTTAGACCTCATCGTTTGAGTTTTGCGATATCACATGAGATACATGCCCTTCTAATTTTGAATGTATGTAGACCATGTTTTTCAATTTGAGTCATTAGTATATGACATATGAAAACTATGTGTGTCGGTTTTTCAATTTTTCGATAATTTTGAATTTATTATGGTTATTTCAAATTCGGTCAAATCTAAGTTTGACCAACATTTAAACAAGTTTAAAACATGAAAATGAAAAACTAAGCGTGGATCCTTTTTAGTCACTCCAAAATGAAGATTTTGTGAGGTTTTTGAAAATTTCATGTTGCAATTCCAAAACCACTTCTCTCTAATCTTAGACCTCATATTTTGAGTTATGCAATATCACATGAGATACATGCCCTTCTCCCTTTTGAATGTATGTAGGCCATGTTTTTCAACTTGAGTCGTTAGTATATGACATAATACGACTAATGTGCGCACGATTTTCCTTTTTTTGATTTTTTTTGAATATTTGAAACTCATTTCAAATGTCGGTTAAACTGCAGCCGTCCGATTTCCTCTATAAGGAATCTGCACGCTGACTCGGGGCGATCCGCGAGAAGCTCATTCTGCGATCTGATTGGACGCGCGTAGGACAAGGGCTGTACACCCGCTGACGAGTGGACCACGACGGATCCAACGGGGATTTTGGCTTGCCCACCCCCATTTGACTCAGTGACACAAAATGGGTATTTTGGCACACCAAATGCGGATTTTAGTTGTTACCCGTCATCGTAACTTAAATGAGGATTTTGACAAACCAAATGAGGATAGCCATGAGCTTGCTCAAATCTAGTTTGAATCCATATAAATTTTCAAATGAGCTTGGACTCGCTGAAAAATATGTTTCAAATGAGGTCTAAAGGTAGGGTAAACGGCCCCGTTTCTAAGCAAAAATGGTGGACTCGCTGAAAAATGTGTTTCAAATGAGCTCCAAAGGTAGGGTAAAAAGCCCCATTTCTAAACAAAAATGGTGGACTCGCTGAAAAATGTGTTTCAAATGAGCTCCAAAGGTAGGTTAAACGGCCCCATTTCTAAGTAAACTTTGCAAAAGTAAGTGGATTTACACACACAATTGGAAACGTCAAGCACAAGCCCATTGCCAAATTTCATGGTAGTACAAAATGGATTTGCCCTTGCTAAATTATAAAATATATCAACAACTAATAACTAAATTGGCAGTTGCCCTTAATAAAGCAACTAATAACTAAAATGTACTACCACTCGTCCTCGTAATCGGAAACCTCCACCGACTCGGCCTTGCCCTTGCCCCTGCCCTTGCCCTTGGCATCGACCTCTTCTGAGGCGATGCTGTTCGACGCCGACCACATGTTCTCCTTCTTCCCCTTGCTCTCCGAGTAGATATTGAGCCGTTGCTGCTCGGCGGCGGAATGCTTGGCCAGGTCCATGGCTTTCTGGTCGGCCATGGCCCAAGCCAAACCCGGGTCCAGGACCTCCGTGACCTCCTCCTTCCAGGCCATGGTCCAGTCCATACCCTGATCGTCCTCGTCGTCCTCATCGGACAGATCGATAAAGGGAATGGGATCGGGAGCAATGGCCCTGCCCCTGCCCCTGCCCCTTCGAGACTCCCCGTCCCATGCCGCTTCCCTCGCTCGCCTCCTGCTCGAACTTGGAGGAGTACGCGCACGCCCACGCTCACTCCCCATGCCGCTTCCCTCGCTCGCCTCAATAAACCAAGGATAGGGGACGTGGCGGCGGCGGCGGTTCGAGCTGGGAGTGGAGCTGCCATCATCACGAGGCATGGAGAGATACGGGACTGGACGAAAGTGTATAGGACAGGAAGAGGGGATTTGTGAGCGCAATGGGCAAGGAGATGACTCCTTTTAATGGTAGGAGCGGTCTGTACAGCGTCGCGGTCTAGACGGCAGTAATGGCGACCGGGCATTGATTCAGCTCCAGACCGCTCATCTTGCAACAAGATAGAGTAGGCAAGAGAGACGCGAGTACGGCGGAGTAGATGCGCGTCCGGTCCGGCAGTGTAGGCGGCGAGGCAGCTTTTTGCCGGCCAGGTGGGCACGCCATTGAAGGCGCGGCGAGCACAGGTGGAACGGCATGGACGCGCACGTACGGCCGCATGCATGTAAGTGGGACGGGGTGCATGCACTTCGCTGGACCCACATCTAAGTTCAAAGGGCCGACCCCACTAGCCGACCACAGGAAATCCCAACCGAGCCGCGACAGGCCGACCCCACCAGTCAGGCCAAGTGACGGTTACCAGAGGGAAACAGAGCATTTGGGCGATTTCCAAGCCATCCAGGACACAGACGAGAGAAAATACGCGGGTATGGCACAGACGGATAAACTAGACAGAATCGGGGCACAGAAGTAATTGTCCCTTGTAAAATAGCAATTTTTTTACCACATATGCACCCCAAAGAATGTTTTAAATGTGTTGTGGCACCATGAGTGCACCATGGTTCAAAATATTCTAGCTCCGCCACTGGCTAAGTGCCCTTTTGTTTGGGCTGGCTATGGCTGGCTGTGGTGCTATGCAGGAAAAGCTGATTTTCTTAGTGGAAGTCTTTGGCAAACCAGCTGACTGTCTAGTTGTAGATTATTGATTTGTCTGAAACACCCTTATATTTATGAAAAGTTATACTGTTGTTGTTTCACGTGTAGTAAATAACATATATGTGCCTCTAAAATTTAAGTCAAACTTTATATCCATACAATTGTATATAACCATCATGAATATATAGTTGTCCAATATATTTCACTACATTATATGTATATACGCTATCGGCAGCCGCTAGCCGGACTGGCTGGAATGCACGTACCCCTTGGTATAATACGCGTACTGTGTACACTCCTCCGTATAATACATGTACATGTTGTCGGGCGGCCGGACTAGACGAACTGCAAGTACGTCCTTTGTATATTACGTGTATAACATTAGGTTTTTTCTTTTCATGGATTTGGATACCACAACAGTACAATAGAGCAAGCAGCACTGCAGCAGCAAGCAAGCGTAGTGATCGATCCGTCCAGAGGCAAACTAAAACAAGCGATGCAACGGTCCCGTGCGTGTAGTATATCTGGTTCGGCTGGTGGGGTGGCAGTTTGCGTGTAATACTTCGAAACATGTCCAATTAGTTCTACCCTTTCGGAAGTTACGAGCGAAGCTGCGGGAAGCACCTCTTCGGGTGCTTTTTCTCGCTTGCCTATTTCGTGTTCGGGTGCTTTTTCTCGCTTGCCTATTTCGTGTTTGGCTTCCCTCATCCTGCTTATTTTGATGGAAAGCCACGGGAAGCCCAAACAAAAGGGTCCTAAGCCTATAGGATGTGAAGTGGTGTCGACACCATAACTCATAATAGATCATGTAGGCGCGCGTTGCCGCGCCCGTCTATTAGGTAAATAGATTGTTAGGAGTTACGAAAATATGTTTGCATTGTTGAAGATGAAGGAATGACATTTTTAGTTACTCCGGTCACCATAGTTGCGCAATTTTTTTAGGATTTCTGTAGCATGAGATGCTATCAGTTTGTATTATGGAACTTCTTAGAGCAACTGTTTGGTTGACTGTTTGGTTGGGTAGAATGGCGAAACGAAACATGGGAGTACTTAGCTTCTTTTGATGCGTACTGCACTTTGTTAGACAGAATGACAAGATAAATTGAAGCAAATGCATAGCAAGTTGCACAATGATAGAATAGTGGATTCACTCTATTGTATGAGTAGGCAGTAATCCAACTTTTACCTCAACAATTCTCTATGTTTCTATAATAAGCGCAATCCAAGCATTGAAGTATAAGAAAATGTACAGTACCAACCTCCGAGGCTCCGACAGCCTAGCCTCTTCTGCTGATTTCTGGCCAGCAGTTCTGTTCAGGGAGTGTGCTCAGTTTGATATACATATCTGTCAGCCCCTTAGCTCCATTATAAAAAAGATCAACACACTTCCAATACCTACAGCTGAGTTTGGATATTGGATATCAACACTCAGCGCTCGCATAAGGGCTGGTACTCAGCTGAATCCTGACTGTACACATCAGTTCAGCACTAATCATACACCGAATCGACATGCGAAACGGAAGAGGCCACAACAGCAACCTCTGGATTGCGGACTCTGAAGCAGTAACGCTTTGGTATTGCTCCATTGTGCACGAATTGTATTAGCAGAGTTTCGCAACCAACCAATCCCTGGAGAACGGGAGCAAGAGGCAAGATAAACCATATTATTCCACATGAGTATGAATCTGGAAGCATAATATAATCCGACATTAATCATGAACTATTGTACAAAAAAACATGCGACGATAGATACTCATGAAAACCCACCTCCCTCCTTGATCCCACAAACTATGACAGTGATAAATTTCTAGGAGAGACAAAGCACAGGCACAGTTATTGTAGATTAAAATGACACAAAATGGATACTATCATGATTCATGAATGTAGTTCACCTTTGAAAGGAACCATATTTAGAACCTATAACACCAGAATTTCCTATTTCTACTATATATATATAGAAATATATTACTAAACTACTGATACAAAAAAAATCAGTAGTCAACTTGTGCGAACACGATATTGTAACTTCTGTACAATGGCCGGTACCTTGCAACTTCAGTACGTTGGTCTGTATCTCATTGGTAATGTCACGGTGTATGATCGGGAGAATGACCACAATCTCTTGTCCTCCGGTTGCCACTCTACTGAATCAAGAGAGAGAGAGAGAGAGAGAGAGTGGCTCCATAGATATCCATATCCACAATTGAAACATGGATTACATCACTAGAAATCAGATTGTCATAGTTTTGCGACCAGAACCACTATTCTGCGCCTACTGTCATGAACTAATGAATATCAGAGCACAATGTGCAAAGTTAGCTATGATCCTGAGATATAGGATGAACCTTTATTGTCTCCATTCAAAGCTGGACATCAGAAAGCATTTTCCCAGCACGATTTGCTGCATAAGCATCTATAAGCCCACAAACAGTGTCCTTGTTACTGTCGATGTATGTCGCAATGAAATTATCCTCACCATAGGCAACTAATCGACGGAAGCCCGCGCTTTCCTTCATCAGTCCATTAGCTTCAGTATCTTTGCGACATAATACCTTGGTCTCATCCGCCTCTCTAGGCTGTACGTGAACAGATGGGTCTCTCCACAATGTATTCTGGGTCCCAACCAACCTCAGTGACCATGAACTCCATCTTGCGACAGAGTTTCTCCTCGGATACTCCTAGAATGTGTGGCTTGTTGCGCACCGCGGCACGTACTTGGTCCATCGAGCAACCAAGAGTGGTCCTCAAGAGCTCCATCTTGGCTGCGACCTTGTCTTCGCCGATAGAACATCCGACACCCACCGGCCACCGCGTACTTATATGAGGAGCGGGGAACGCCAAGCTTCTCAGCACGCAACACGAATGACTTAACCCCGCTCCTAGTTGAACACTAGCAGCCTAGAACAGGGCGTCGACAGCTTGACAATATCACAAACACTTAGACCGCACTGCTCGAGTAGCACGATGTTGGGCTTGGCGACCTTGTCGAGATCGGTGGTAAGGATGGATTTGTTCCTCTTTACCGTCTAGAGGAGCTTGTTGAAGGAGCCGAAGAAGGGGATCCAGAACTGGAGCCTGGGGGTGATGTCCCAGGAGCGGAGGAGCAGAGGGCCACCGCGCCCCCGCCCACCAGGACTCCAGGAGGAACCTGGCGATCTCAGGCACGCAGAGCCCGCAGAGGCCGAGGACGTCGTGGAGGGCGGCGAGGCGAGGGGCGAAAATGTCGACCCTGGAGATGAGGAGCAGCGGGTCGACGACGACGACGGCGGCGATGTCGGGGCCGGAGAGGAGGGCGAGCACGACGTCGGGTTAGGAGGCGCGGAAGAAGAGGCATCGGTGGAGAGAGGCAACGGGGGGCAGCGGGAGAGGATATGTATCTCGAGATTGAGCATGGCGGCGGTGCCCGGCAATCCGCGGTTGGTTGGCGGATTGATAAATGGGCTTTAGTGCGGGTTCGGGGCCCAATTCACCTCCGCAAGCCAATTTGACGCCGAGAGCCGCGTCCTCTAGGGACAATTGGGCCAACGTGGGACAAACATAGATCCAACGGCCAAAAGCATTCATCAGCGAGATCTGACGGTAAAAAACGTTGATGGCGTGAGAGGCCTCGAATTTGGCCCAGTTTTAATGTTCCCTAATTAGAACCGGAAGTTTCAGACGTTTCAACAGAATGGTTAGTTGGTTGCATAAGCTTTGCACAAAATCAAAATGCCATGATAAATGGAGTAACGGACTCTCTATTAAATATTTAAGGCGAAACTTAGCTAACACCTCTAAAAACAAAAACCCAAAGCAGAAAAATAGGAGAACATCTGAACTCACAGCATCTGGAGTATTGGGATTAGCACCAGCATCTAGTAAGCACTTCATGATGTCAGGCAAGCCATTATTCGCTGCAACCATCGTGTAAGTCACACCATTATAGTCGATAAAATTCGGATCAGCACCAACCTGCGAGAATGAATTATCATCTGAATCAGTGCTTGAGATGTCATCTAAGCCTAAAGCATACGCACAAAGGAAATGATGCTGCCCATAAACTACACTACTTAAGAAAGCTCGTAAAGATTACTGACCTTAATGAGTAGCCTCACACACACTAATGATTTTTTCTGTATGGCCATACCGAGTGGGTTAGAATGAAGGTTTAAAACCATATTAGGCTATGGAAAGAGGAGATATGTCAACTTATTATACTTGTAAAAGGAGAAAATGAGAAAGAAAAAAGACCATTCATAAGTAAACAGAGTCAAGAGTTCTGCAACAAGGTGAGCCTGTTTCACTTGGATAGAAGTGCATATAATATGATGTTAAATATGTGTGTGACTTGGTAAATGTAGTGAAGAGTACCACAGCTGGCAGACAACAATATTTTCATTTCAGATTCCAATGTAAGATAGTCCAAATTGGGTGCTACATAACCTAACGGACTTAACAAGTAAGGTTTACTTAAGGAGAACAAAGATACTGGTGCAGTTCTTACATCTGCATGGTGCTCCAACAAAAGTTTCACCAAGCCAGCTTCACCTTTAGAAGCTGCAATATGCAATGCGGTCCCATGCACCGAGTGAAATAGATCAACATCAATTCCTCTTGAAAGCAGTAGTTCAACATTTTCATATTGTCCTACAAAGGAGGTTTCAGAAAATATCAACTAGGGGACCGGGCATCAGTTTCTTGTTATGGTAAAAGATTCCAAATGTTGCATATTGCGAATACTAGCACAATTCATCAACTTATGAGCAAACAAGACTTTTTATAAAGGATAATATATTAATATCAATAAGATATCAAAGCACACCCAGCCTTTACAACAACTCAATATCAGGAGCAAGTCGAGACATCGAGTATGCACATAATAAAATTATTAAAAAACAAGAATAAAACTAATGCAACAGCAGCCACAACAACCATCTCCCTAGACAACACACCGGTTTCGAATAGGTTCTCCAAAAGCAACGCCTTCAGGAAGTGAACACGTACGTCGTCTATGCGGTTGCTAATCATAGAAGACCGGATCCTGGGTTTTGTCACCCTGGAGAGAACGTGTATGAGACTCCATGCAAAGCCTTCAACAACGCAGCAATGTCTAAACACCGCCATTGCCTAGTTCAACCAACAAAGGTTGGACCAAGAGTTTTCACCTCAAAACTCAAAACCCGACACTCAATGAGAGCCACCAATACTCAACCACCATATGATGTCGCCTCAATTTGCCAAACCATCATCTTCCTTTATAGCTAGTAGTTCTCCGGCTGCACGCGTACACCATAGGCCCATGTGACACCATCAATGGCATATGCCCATCGGAGACACACACCCACATAACTGATGTGAACAAGACTTAGAGCCAATGCTTAGAATGGAAAACTGATTACTCTATTTTGAATCCGAAAGTGGTCGGACAGAAACGCTGTCATCTTTTTGGTTCAATCATTAGATCGCTACATGTGGAGAACATAGTGTCAGTCTGTTGGTTAGGTGTGCGGGAGTGCACGCCAACCACCCGGGTTCGAGTCTTGAGGGCTCCCGGGCTCACGAAGTTTTCTTCTATAAAAAAACCCCAACGGGTGCTAGTGCCTTGGTTGGTCTCATTTTTAGATCCTTACATGTGTGAGTTCTGACGATGAACATCATACAGAAATATATGGCAAGATAGACTAATTTAGAAACGTTTGACATGATAGGTCATGGTCATGGACGTCAATTACTCAACAGTCAACACTCAATTGTCAGTTGTCACGGTGGCCCGGGTGCAAGCAGTAAAAAATAGAGTTACGGAAAATATATGGCAAGATAGACTAATTTAGAAACGTTTGACATGATAGGTCATGGTCATGGACGTCAATTACTCAACAGTCAACACTCAATTGTCAGTTGTCACGGTGGCCCGGGTGCAAGCAGTAAAAAATAGAGTTACTCCATATTCAGGCCATGACGGATTGACGGCATCCGTATCTGTGTGCAGGAGAGGGAGTACGTGTTATACCTGCCATTACAGCACCATGTAGAGCTGAACCCTTACTTCCAGCAATCGTCGGATCAGCAGCATGATCAAGAAGATATCTTGTAGTAGCAGCTGTCCCTAACATTGCAGAAATAAACACTGCAGTTGCACCTGAAACCAGAGTACATCAGGTAGTGAAAGGAACCATACTACTCTATATACTAGTCCTGCCATGAACATAACAAAGTTTCAACAATGGACAAGACACTAGAACAGCCACTGTTAAAATTAGCGCTGTTTGATTTTGCTTCCACAGTTTACACATATATAGATTTCGATCCGGTAAGCTGAGAGTTTGGTTTCCAGTTTACACATAAACCGAAATAAATTTATGCCGACCGAATCTCGCAAGTCGCAAATACAGGATCTAGTTTGGCCCAAGGCGAAGAGAGGCGCGCGCACCTTCATCGACGGGGATGTTGACATTGACGCGGACATCCTAGACGATCAACCTGCAGACGTCCAGCCGCCAGCACAAGCGCGCGGTTCCAGATCCCGCCTTCGTTCTTCACGACGGTCGCCAACTCTGCCGCACACCACATTACCGTTAAAGAACTAAACCCTAGGGGCTGGGAGAGAGTAGTCGGTGGAGGAATCCAACGGAGGCGCCGAGGCAAGCAAGTACCTTTGAGGACGCGGAGGTTGTCATCGAGGACAGCCCGCATGACTGGGTGGGGAGCACGATCCTTGTCCATGGCGATCGGGTGAGAAGGCGAGTGTTTACAGTCAGGCCAGTGGCGGACGAGACAATGACTCGCGGGGAGGGAATGAAGAAGGGTAGACGAGACGATGACTACCCGTGGGAAGCGCAGAGGACGGTGTGGGCGATCCCAACTACTCACTCCTTTCTGAATTAATTGACTCAGATTTATTACAACTTGCACTAAATCTGAGTCAATTAATTCAGAACGGAGGGAGTACTACAGTAACAAAACCCTATTGCGTTGGCCCAGTAAGGTCCCCTGTCGTGGGCCGGCCCTCTCGGAGAGGTCTATTTTTCAGCGTACTTCGTGGACATGGTGCCTCCAACGCTCTCGGCAAAACGGACAACGGACCCAATGCAAAATATTTAGGACAGAAAATAATTAAACATATTATACATATCACTAGTAGAAAATGGGGCTTCGGTTTTGAGCCCTGAGACCCTTCAGTCCCGGTCCTGCCTGGAACCCGGACTAATCCTACCTTTAGTCCCGGTTCCAGCCAAACATTTAGTCTCGGTTTGATATACGAACTGCGACCAAACGTTTTAGTCGCGGTTCGTGTAATAAACCGTGACAAAAAGTCCCATTTTATATATATGCTTCGTCCCCGCTCGCCCGAGCCAGCCGTTGCATTTTCTGGATCAGAGCGTGGAGAAGCTAGCTGCAGATCTGTTCTTCGTGTTCTTCGCGTGGAGCTCGAGTTCATCAGCGTTGTCGTCGATTTGTGAAGATTTAAAACTTCCTGACTTTTAAAAGGTTAGCCATTGTATCCTATTATCTCTTATTGCTATTTTTTGCTCATTTCATGCTTTAGAAGTATAGAGACTGGTGGATTTAGTTTTAGGAGTAATTTTGTGGGAAGTGTGAGCTCAAATTTTAGCTACCTAGTTTGCATATGTGTGAAGATGTGTTCAACTTAATTAGCTCAACATAGCTTAACAATAGCTCAACTTTAGCTCAACTTAGTTATTTATGTATATAATAATATGTCGCATTTCCGAGCCACGCAGCCGTATACGATGGTCGACAACAGCGATCACCTACGGCGTCGTGAACAACTCCTACTTTTCGGATGAGGTATTATTAGCACATCTAGATGTCATGTCGTAACTCTAATATAAAATAATTTTTAATTTAGGGTGAGAATTTCCTAATTTATTTTTTTCAATTATAAATATTAGGAATCAGTATGTGAGTGCGGCATTCGTGATGGATGTGTCCAGTTTCAACATTGTCTATAAGGAAAAGTCATTTTCCTGTAAGAATTAAATTTTACAAGGGAGGAGAAGAGAAAGACCGATGAAAATTTAAGTAGGACCGAAGAGAAGTTAAGGCTAGCTCATGATACAATCCACAAGATGAAGCAAGATTTAAAAACTCTAAACGAAAAAATAGACATGGTTGTGGAAAAAAAGGGGAAATAGAGTTGGATTTGGCGGATATCATCGATGGACACATGATCCAGACTCGTGAAACTAGGGAAAGAACGAGGTTGAAGATTAATAAGATGAAAAAGGCAGCTCTCCGAAATGAAATGTTGCTACATTACTCATTCGGTGTCATTGTTCTCCTAGTCGCGATTATAATCGCCATGTACGGTTTTTTAAAGTGTGCAAACTAGTGTTGTCGTACTGTGTTGGGACTCAGAATTATTGTTAGCATTGTGATTGCGCTTATATTGTGATGAACTCTATATTAATTTGAGCACTTACTCTATCTATATATAATTGTGTGCAGATGAGACGACAATGGATGTACAGTGACCGGCGATCGAATGAGTTCAGGCGTGCGGGAATTTGTCGAGGTTGCTGAGGCAAACGCGCATAATGGTTTATGTGTTGTCCATGCTGTGTGTGTCGGAACGAGAGGGATTTTCCCGACTCACGGGATATTCACATCCACCTCTATACGTCCGGTTTCATGCCCGGCTATAAATGTTGGACCAAGGATGGAGAAATAGGGGTCATGATGGAAGACGACGAAGAAGAAGATAATAATGACGACTATCCTATGTTCACTGAACAGTGTGGGACAGAAAATGTCGAAAATGAAGAACAAGAAGAAGAAGAAGAAGAAGTTGAAACACCAGATGAGCCTGTTGATGATCTTGGTCGGGTCATTGCTGATGCGAAGCGAGACTGCGAAAGTGAAAAGGAGAGGCTGAAATTCGGGCAGATGTTAGAGGATCACAAAAAATTGTTGTACCCAACTTGCAAAAATGACCAGAAAAAGCTGGATACCACGCTAGAATTGCTGAGATGGAAGGCAGAGAACGGCGTGACCGATAAGGGATTTGAAAAGTTGCTAAAAATTATGAAAAAGAAACTTTCAGAGGATAACGAATTGCCCGTCAGTACGTACGAAGCAAAGAAGGTTGTCTGCCCTCTATGATTAGAAGTGGAGAAGATACACGCATACCCAAATGACTGCATCCTGTACCGCGGTGAGTATGAGAATTTGGTTGCATGCCCGGTATACACTGCATTGCGGTACAAGATCAGACGAGATGACCCTGAAGGTGTTGAGGGCAAGGGCACCAGGAACAAGGTTCCTGCCAAGGTGATGTGGTATGCTTCTGTAATATTACGGTTGAAACGTTTGTTCAGAAACAAAGAGCATGCCAAGTTGATGCGATGGCACAAGGAAGACCGTAAGAAAGACGAGATGTTGAGACACCCCGCTGATGGGTCGCAGTGGAGAAAAATTGATAGAACGTTTCCCGACTTTGCAAATGAAGCAAGGAACTTAAGGTTTGGTCTAAGTATAGATGGCTTCAATCCTTTTGGGGAGCAGAGCAGCAGTCATAGCACCTGGCCCATGACTCTATGTATCTATAACCTTCCACCGTGGTTGTGCATGAAACGGAAGTTCATTATGATGCCATTGCTCATCCAAGGACCGAAGCAACCTGGCAACAACCTTGATGTGTACCTCAGGCCATTAGTTGAGAAATTTTTACAGTTGTGGCAGGAAGAAGGTGTACGTGTATGGGATGAGTACAAACAGGAGGAATTTGACCTACGAGCGTTGCTGTTCGTAACCATCAATGATTGGCCTGCTCTTACTAACCTTTCAGGACAGACAACCAAGGGATATCATGCACACACTGTTTAGATAAGACTGATAGTTTATATTTGGCTAACGGGGGGAAGAATGTGTACCCTAGGCATCGTCGTTTTCTTCCACCCAATCATCCCTTAAGAAAAAAAGGCAAGCATTTTGGTGAGGCGGAAAAAGGGAAGAAGCCTACCCTTCGTTCTGGTGCTGATGTATTTGATATGGTTAAGGATTTGAAAGTAATCTTCGGAAAGGGTCCTGGCAGCCTAAAAGTTCCGAATGACGCTAACGGACACGCACCCATGTGGAAAAAAAATCTATATTTTGGGAGCTACCCTATTGAGAAATCCTAGAGGTCCGCTCTTGTATCGACGTGATGCACGTGACGAAGAATCTTTGCTTGAACCTTCTAGCCCATTTGGGTGTGTATGGGAAGAATAAAAAAGATACACCGGGAGCACGAGAGGACCAGCAACGTTTGAGAGAAAAGGACGACATCCATCAAGAGCCGTTTGAAGGTCCTGCCAGCTATACTCTTACGAAACAAGAGAAGGACATATTTTTTGAGGGTCTGAGTAGTATGAAGGTCCCATCCGGATTCTCATCGAATATAAAGCGAATAATAAATATGGCTGAGAAAAAATTCCAAAACCTAAAATCTCATGACTGCCACGTGCTTATGACCCAATTGCTTCCGGTTGCATTGAAGGGGGCTTCTACCGGAAAGTGTTCGACTACCCATTGTGAAGTTATGTGCATTCCTGAATGCAATATCTCAGAAGGTAATCGATCCAGTGAGTCTACATAGCTTACAGATTGATGTGGTTCAATGTCTTGTCAGTTTCGAGTTGGTGTTCCCACCATCCTTCTTCGATATTATGACGCACCTGATAGTTCACCTAGTCGAAAAGATTTCCATACTCGGACCTGTATTTCTACACAATATGTTCCCCTTTGAGAGATTCATGTGAGTCTTAAAAAAATATGTTCATAACCGTGCTAGGCCTGAAGGAAGCATCTCCAACGGCTTTGGAACAGAGGAGGTCATTGGGTTTTGTGTGGACTTTATTCCTGATTTTAAGCCGATTGGTGTTCCTGAATCGCGCATGAGGGGAGATTGAGTGGAAAAGGCACTCTCGGAAGGAAAACAATGATCTGTATGGACGGTCATTCTTTAACTGAAGCACATTACACAGTTCTGCAGAATTCCAGCTTTGTGGCTCCTTATATTGAGGAACACATGAATATTGTACGGTCCAAAAACCCGGAGATGGATGACTCCTCGATAAAAGAAGCACACATGGCGAATTTCAGCGGTTGGTTGCAAGCACATCTCATGAATAACAACACTGTTGACATGGAGTTGTACGACTTGGCCAGCGGACCATCTTCGACCATATCAACTTTCCAAGGGTACGAGGTAAATGGGAATACATTTTACACGAAGACATAAGATAAAAAGAGCACCAACCAAAACAGCGGTGTCCGCTTTGATGCAACAAACGACAATGGAAGTAAGGAAACATATTATGGTTACATAGAGGAGATATGGGAACTTGACTATGGACCTTCTTTTAAGATCACTTTGTTTCGGTGCAAATGGGTCAAGATGACAGGGGTACATGTAGATACCCAGTACGGAATGACAACGGTGGATCTCCACAATCTTGGGTACCTAGACGAACCATTCGTCCTAACCAATGATGTGGCTCAAGTTTTTTATGTGAAGGATATGTCTACTAGACTGAATAAAAGAAAAGAAAAGCAAGACAAAACATTATCCGGTGATACAAAGCGCCACATAGTTCTTTCAGGGAAAAGAAACATCGTGGGAGTGGAGGACAAGACAGACATGTCAGAAGATTACAATAAGTCTGATGAAATCCCACCCTTCAAAGTCAACATTACCCAAGTATCAGGTTAAACAATGAAGATTCTTCATGGTTACACAACACATATAAGAAAGCGAAACACTAGATGGTGATGTGTAATAATGTATTAAACCTTTTATGTAACTGTATGTGTCAGAAGCTGTAATAATGTATTACGCGCCATCACGCCGCCTTATTTCAAGTTATTGTTAGTTTAATTATAAAATATAATGCAAAAAATCTGAGTTTACCTCATATTTAATTGAAAATGGCAAAATGGTTATTATTTTAATAGCTAAAATAATTATTTTAAGAATCAGAAAATTGTTTTATATTAGTTATTCAAATTGAAACACTCTTCATGTTCAAAGTTTTGTCAGAATCCAAATATGTAGTCAGAAGTTATTCAAATGTATGTTCAACCTCTTTTGAAATTGCAAAATGAAAAATATTTGAGTTTTGGCGCAAAAACACCCCTTTAGTCGCGGTTGATTTTACGAACCGCGACTAAAGGGGTGGCACCGCGCGCGAAAACTGATCGGCCGAAAACACAGTGGGTCGCGGTTCGTGGCTCCAACCGCGACTAAAGGGCCGCGACTAAAGGCCTGAGGTATATATACTTCGTCTTCACAATCCCGGTTCAATCCAGGAACCGCCCAGGACGCTGCCAGGCTGCCCGAATCGCGCCGCCTCGCCGCCGTCCGCTGCCGCGCGCCTCCGTCCGTCAACGCCGCTGCCGAGCTCGCCATCCCCGCTTCCTCTTCGTCTCCCTCAACGCCGCGCTGCCGAGCTCGCCGTCCCCGTCCCCACCGAGCTCGCCGTCGTCGTTGCAGCCGGTGAGCATTCCTCTCCCCTCACTTAGTGTTAGGGTTAGGGTTAGTGTTAGTTGATTTAGTTGCTATTTAAATTGTTAGGGTTAGGGTTAGTGTTAGTTGATTTAGTGAAATTGTTTTAGTAATTTAGTTGATTTAGGAATTTAGTTGAATTAGGAATTTAATTGATTTAGGAATTTAGTTGATTTAGGAATTTAGTTGAATTAGGAATTTAATTGATTTAGGAATTTAGTAGAATTAGGAATTTAGTTGATTTAGGAATTAAGTTGATTTAGGTCTTAGTTGAATTTAGTTGATTTAGGAATTTAGTGTCTTAGCAAATTGTTAGCAAATTGTTATAGTATTTTAGTGTCTTAGCAACTTGTTGTTTAAATTATTATTTCTTAGCAATAGGTATTTAGTTGATTTAGGTCTTCAATTTAGAATTTAGAACTATTGTTTTAGGTCTTAGTAGTTGAATTTAGAATTAGCACTATATTGTAATTTTATACAATGTCTTTGAATTTTACAATGTTTTATACAATGTCTTGGAATTTTAAGAGTTAATATAAAGATTCATAGTTTCGAGATGGACGGGACTATGGATGTCCGGGACTGGGCTCCGCCGGGTTGGCACTGGGAGGTGCTACCTTCCGGTGTGCGCAGATTGGTGAGGAATGAGGGAACCATCGTCGACCCGGAGCTTCTTTGGTGGCGGTCACGTGGGCCACGACGGGTACAGAGGGTGCCGGCCCCTGAGGAGTTGGTACGTCGTCGTGTCAGGACGGAGGACGAGCACGTCCGTCCGTACATGGTCGCGTTGGACGTCCGCCCGTCCAACACTTGACAACATCTTCAGGGATCTCACATTAGTTATGATCCTGTTTGGGTTCCTTCACTTTGGGTTTTCACCGCCCGCGGCATGTTTCCGGCGGTTCGATGTCCATTTTGATTAGCACTATATTGTAATTTTATACAATGTCTTTGAATTTTACAATGTTTTATACAATGTCTTGGAATTTTAAGAGTTAATATAAAGATTCATAGTTTCGAGATGGACGGGACTATGGATGTCCGGGACTGGGCTCCGCCGGGTTGGCACTGGGAGGTGCTACCTTCCGGTGTGCGCAGATTGGTGAGGAATGAGGGAACCATCGTCGACCCGGAGCTTCTTTGGTGGCGGTCACGTGGGCCACGACGGGTACAGAGGGTGCCGGCCCCTGAGGAGTTGGTACGTCGTCGTGTCAGGACGGAGGACGAGCACGTCCGTCCGTACATGGTCGCGTTGGACGTCCGCCCGTCCAACACTTGGCAGCATCTTCAGGGATCTCACATTAGTTATGATCCTGTTTGGGTTCCTTCACTTTGGGTTTTCACCGCCCGCGGCATGTTTCCGGCGGTTCGATGTCCATTTTGATTAGCTTGATGTATTATGGATGCGATATATGTTATTATGACTTCTAACTAATTGATGTTATTGCTACTACTACTTTCAGTGTCTCTCTTTGTTGTTATTGCTACTACTTTTAATATTTATTTAATCCTTGTTCTTTATAGTTAAAGCTATGGACCACAACGGTATCGGTAGAGATCCTCAGGAAGATGCATTGTTGAACATGATAGGGGAAAGCCGACCAGAAGATGTAGAGAACTTTCTAGATGACGGCTCACAATATCTGAATGAAGATGGGTATTGCTTGTTGGATGATTTGCTACGAGGAGACAACCCGCAAACAAGTATTGATGTCGATACTAGCGCTGGGCCCTCAACCTGCAAGTCCTCCGATGTAAATATTTAAGTCTTTGCTCATGATATATATCACTAGTTAGACCTTCACACATTGAGCATATATTAAACGAATGCTTTTTGTAGACCTCCAAATCGAACAAATCCTCCACTCAAAGGGGCCCGACCAAAAAGTGGGACGAGAATATGCACATGAGGATTGATGTAGTCAGTGCCGATGGGATCCCTTTGGAGCCCAAAAAGAGCGTGACAGCATTTACAAATCAAGCAGGAGTTCTAGTTAGGGATATGATCCCGATCACCTGTCGAGAATGGAATAAGCCAGCAAGATCTGACGGAATAAGTTTTGTCTCTGACGAGATAAAAAATTCTATTTGGGAGAAGCTGATATCACATTTCTCTCTGCCGAAGATGGACACCCCGGAGAAAACAAAGGCCATGACGGACAAAGTGAAGGCGTGGATCCTTAAGAAGATGGCCACACAATTTTGTAACCACAAGAAAAGATTGTGGGCGAATTATGTAAAGAGCGGGAATAAAACTCCGGAGTTCAAGGGAACTCAAGAGAGGTTACGTTCTCAATGGGATGATTTCAAGAAATACAAGGAATCGGAAAAAGCTAAAGCTAGGTCGAAAAAGAATGCGGATAATGCCGCGCTGAAGGTATATCATCATAATCTGGGAACAGGTGGCTACAGGACTGCCATGCCTAAGTGGGATAAACTTAAGGATGAAATTAAGGCAAAAGGGCTTTCTCCAGCTACAGAGAAAGTGCCCGATAGAGTAGCAAATTTCCTAATGGCGCATGGTATGACGTTGGATATGGAAACAGGGGAGTTGATTCTTTGTGATCCGACGAAGAAAGCGGTGTTGACTCTCCTCAAGAACCTTAAAAATGCAGTAGTCGAGGTGGAGGCGGGAACGTTCATTCCCGATAGAGAGTACGACGAACTGACAAAGGCACTTGGAAAGCCTGAGCACGGAGGACGAACACGAGGCTATGGAGGTGTTCCTTGGAAGTTGGGGTTTCATCAGGACTTGCACACTTATAAAAGCCGAGCGAGAGCAAAGAAGAGGAAGGAGCAGCAGGATGCAGACCGGCTGAAGAAGGTCGAAGACCGGAACGAGCAGCTCTTTGCGATGTATTCTCAGATGCAGAAGCAAATATCAAGCTGTCCAGAGGGAGATCAGATGTACATAGATCCCGCACCCGACTGCCGGAGAAGCAGCATGGCTTCCACGGCGTTGCATGTCAGCGTTGATGATGCACAGGTTGATGCGTCACCGATGGAGCTCTACCCCGTGGACACTATCGAAGAGACGACTGACTGTGAGCTACACCAGCCAATGAAGAATATATCTATGAAGGTGGCAGTCGGCTTTGCTTTCAAAGTTGATCCTGCAGCGTGTTGGCATTCTCGCCCGATTCCAGCTGGGTATTCTCGTGTCGGGGTGGATGAAATTCTACCCGGATGTGAGACATTGGAGATTGACATCGCTGGCCCTGAAGGGGAGTCGACCCTGGGAGAAGTCTTGCATGGAGTCATTTTATGGAAAAAGAAATACATCATATTGCCAGGCTCGAAGCAAAGGCCTAAGGCTCCCTCACCTCCACCTCGATCATCGCCGCCTAATGCTCCATCACCTCCACCACGATCATCGCCGCCTCGATCTGCGCCTCAGGCACCTCCACCTCGATCATCGCCGCCTAAGGCTCCCTCACCTTCACCTCGATCATCGCCGCCGAAGGCTCCCTCACCTTCACCTCGACCATCGCCGCCTAAGGCTCCCTCACCTCCACCTCAACCATCGCCGCCTCGATCTGCGCCTAAGGCTCCCTCATCTGCGGCGAAGGCTCCCTCATCTTCCACGCTGAATCAGCGGACTCGATCTTCGGCGCCGCCCACTCAGTACATTAGAGGAAAGCGGAAGTGCCCGACTCCACCTACTAAGGAGAAAGTGTCACCGCTTCCACGGGTCCCCAAGGGTCGTCCCACGGAGAATAAGAGGCAGCAGAGAGCCGACGTTGCCCAGCTTGGACAACAGAAAAAAAAATCGATCGTTCCGTTGAAGGTGGCATCCCCATTTGTATTAGAAGAAGCCAATATTATTGAAGAAATTCCTGGTCTGGCGATAGATGAAATGCTAGGCCGAGTTGAAGCCCCCATGGCTCCCCTGGCAAGGCAATTTGTCATGGGGAAGGAACTGGTCACAGAGGCGGAGTTGGCACTGCTACCTCCAAGAATGCGAGAATTACATAAGTGGTACATGGAGGCCATAAAAGACGGCCAGACAATGATGGCTCTTACATATAAAGAAGAGCATCACTTCATCGGAGAACAGACAATCCATATTAATTTTGATGAATTGTGGCAGTTATTCAATATGGAAGCCCTCGACAAATGTATCATGAGCTGCTATTGTCTGTAAGTGATTAATTTATTTCTGTTATTAATTAAGTCTCTAGCTAATTAAGCTCATCATTTTTCCTATAATTGTCCTCACTACATACATTCGTTTATATGCTATTATGCAGAAAGAAGATTCTCGAATGTAAGAGGATGCCTAATTATCAAGTTGGGTTCGTTGACCCAGATCGAGTTCATGTACATAACCTACAACAAAAACCGGAGGAAACGGAGAACAACTTGTTCAATGCATTGGAGCAACAAAATTATAAAGATGTGATTTTGTTTCCTTACAACTTCAGGTGAGAGTGTTCTTACTGTCTTGTACACATTAAGTTTCGCTCTGACTAAATGTTCATGAACGTGTGCAGCTACCACTGGATTCTCTTGAACATTCAAATTGACCGTGGGATAGTTGAGATCAAGTACTCAATAGCGCATAACTTGGAGTAGTACGCAAGCATTACTGATATGCTCCAAAAGTAATTTCAATCGTTATTACACTATATCGGGCTCTTTATTTTTCTGTGTTCTAGTTATTAATATCTTCTTTATTCATTTTATTTGTAGGGTATGGAAGCGGTTCACAAGATCTGCCAATGGTCAATTCAAATCGGAGCTGACCTTTAAACAAATCCCCGTAAGTATAATACTCATTTTAATTGTAGTTTTAATATCGGATTGTCTTGTTTCATTATTATTTGATTCAACTCCATTTTCATAAAGTGCGAGAAACAGCAACCAGCGACTAATCTATGTGGATACTTCGTTTGCGAGTACGTGCGCACGTGTGTCAGTGCGCGGACTTCTCAACATGTACGTTAAACATTAATATATATATTCAGAGTTTTAATTTTGTTAATGACAATTTATATATTCATATCGACCTTCTATTTGATACAGAATGTGACTTCGCGGTCGCAACTCCCACCAAAGCAACACATAAGAGAAATTCAAGAGTAAATTGCTGGATTTTTGCTTGATAGCCCCAATAGGAGAATACCATCCTTAGTGATATTCATGCAATTCTCGTGTTCGGAAGACACTCGTGTATATATGATCGATGTATATATGTTCGTACGATTGACTCGTTATATTATATATGCATGTATGCTTAATTTAGACTCGTCATATAATATATGAATCGATGTGTGTAATTGTAGCGTACGAATAATAGTTTAAATCATAAATAAAACAGAAAACAGAAAACAAAATAAAAAACGTAAAACCCAAAACCTCTCGAACTTTTTAGTCCCGGTTTTTAAGACAAACCGGGACAAAATGTCATCGCCTGAGCAGCTCGCCTGCGAGCACACGTGGATGCTATTTGTCCCGGTTCCAGACACCACTGCGACTAAAAGGGGAGGCCTTTAGTCCCGATTCTGCAGTCCCGGTTTGTAAACCGGGACAAAAGGCTCTTACCAACCGGGACTGTTAGCCTGTTTTCTACTAGTGTATGGTCCTACGGGACAGTGACACAAAATAATACATAAAAAGGAACCCTACCTATGTGGTCTGGTTAGGCAATCCATTGAACGGCTTGGGCTCAATGGAGTTCTCGGCTGACAAAGCTGTCCCGACGAGAAGGTTGTGGTCCCACCTTCCCGCAGCGTAGGCGTGAGCGCGGATGAGCTAACCTTGTCGGTGACGCGGTCGGAGGCGAGGAGGATGGCGGCGGGTCAAGTGCTTCTCCGGGACAGGCAAAATCGTCCCGGCGCGGGTCGATCAACAGATTTGAGCGTCGCAATGGAGATTAGCTACGACCGCGACGGAGGAGAGTGGATGGCGGCGACTAGGGACCATGCGGTACCGATGAGAATGAGTACCTGATACCCGCAAACCCGACGGGCACACGCATTAACTGGGGTGGTTTTGATGAAGAAAATAATCCACGGGGCTCTTAACGGAGAAACTCCACACCAATCGGGTCTAGCGGGAGGTGCCAAAGCCATACCCTTTAACCAACATACCCGACAATACAAAGGAATCCTAGTTTCTAGACCCCACATTTTTCCCATGACCCCAACTCCCAAAGAATTCCCACAATCCCAGCGACCCAGCCCCACGACCCACGTGGCCACGCATCTTGGTGCGCCGTCTCTTTTCCCATGCTCCTATATCTTTTCCCGTATGTGTCATTGATGATGCCGTCACATGCGCCCGCCAACGCCGCCGCATGCGCCCTGATGCGCCGTCCCTGCAGCACCATCGCAGATCCCGACCGCCTCCATGAAATCCCGCTGCCACACAGATCCCGGCTGATGTGCATCACGACATTCATCCGCACGGGCGCCAAGTTCACGGGTACCCACCGAGTCTTGTTTACCCGGCGGGGGCGGGTATGGTGGCGTTCAAGACCCGACAACGGGTGTGGGGCGGGTGGAGGGGGCGGGGAGAAGGATCGGGTGCGGGTATGCCAAACCCGGCCTAGAACCCAATCGGTGCCATCCGGACCAGGCGGCGGCAATGGCCAGCAGGTGGGCCGCTACCGAGATTGGAAATGAGTGGGAGGTAGGGAGATTGTGTGGCTGGCGATTGGGCCCAGGGCGGACACGGAGACAAAGAAAAATGATTAAGACTTGAGAAAAACCAGTTAGTTGTGACTTAGCAAATCTGTTTTGGATAACTTCGACTTTCCAAGCACATGACTCAAGCAATTAATAGAGAAAAAGTGATCATGAAAATTCGACGTCCATGTGACAACAGAGAAGCAAAAGTTTAACTTAAAGGCTTTGAGAAACCTCCATCTCTTCGAGAGATGAAACTCAGAGGGTTTAGGTAATAGGGAGGAGTAGCCAGCTCTAGTTCTAATTAAGCGGACATGTGCCTTTAGCCTTGTAATTACCAGGTGTTTGTAATTTCTTTCTATCTAATGTGATGACATGCCTTTAGCCTTGTAATTACCAGGTGTTTGTAATTTCTTTCTATCTTAATGTGATGACTTCCAATCATTTTATCATTAATTTTCTACTAACTATGGGGAACATAACTCCGGCCTCTGCATCAGTTGTGATACTGGAGTTCTTGCAGAAGGATGAATAAACACAGCTAGCCTAGTACAAGTGGCAAAATGAGTTGCCCAAGATATAACCAGTTTGACACTTCGTTGACGTTTAACCCTAAACAGTAGCAGAACTGGTGACATTACTGTAGTTTGAGCTCATCGGTCGCCAAACGTCAACAAAGGAACACAGACTCATTTCAAACAAAAGAGCGCCTCGACTTGTTCAGCTAATTGACTCAAAATAGGTCTCGCTTAATTTTAAGCGGAATCAGAATTCTTCAGTGCCTCTTGGGCTTCCCTGTGACAATAATATTTTGAGAGTAAGCCATAGATTTATAGGCCATAAATGACTAAATCAGCATCATATTCATTGAAAGGCTAATAATAATTTTCACTGGAAGAGGCAGTAAAAATGAGTAGACCATCCTTCAACTACATCCAAATGCCTATTAAACACACCTTTTTGTAAACCATTTGCACACCAGGAAAACATCGATCTATAGAATATAAAAAATTGTACTATTGAAATTCTTTATTAGCTGACTTCATATTTTTATAGAACAGTTACCTTAAAGCATTCTTGATATCAACATTTGCATTGTCTAGTTTCAAGCCATCTTCAAAAGCCTTGCATGCTTTTCCGTAGTACTGTAAGTAGACACCAGCAGATGGTCAAGTCCATGATCATGAAAAACAGAGTGTAACTATTATTTTTACCTTCAGTAACATATAAGCTGCCCCTTGTCGATAGTATCCTTTAGGCCAATGAGGTAGACACTCTATGCACTTAGTAGCATCAGAGACGGCATCTTCTCCTTTTCCCATGCGCAAGTAGCAGAAACTCCTATTTGACAGCAAGATTGCATGATCTTTCACTCTATCTTCAAGTTTCATTGTCTGCAGTACACCATTCACATGCCGCTTTTATTATGAGATCTTGTGTTTGGAATGCTTACATACAAAAGTATCCACATATATCAGGACAAAAATTTCTGTCTGTCCCCCGACCAAGAGATGGTAATCAATCTGCTTACTGTTGATAATCACAAATTTATAAATAAAAAGTAACTCGTAACTTCTGAATTCAAAATTACATTTGTCAACGATTTCAAATGTCGGTGAAATATATATATGGAAAAAGGTCAATACCTCTATAAATACTCATTTATCGAACTGAAACAAAATACTTATTTCCTTTATGATCGATCATAGTTCTACGTGGTTACTAGGTGGAATTTTAGTTTTAGCTATTAATACTTTCTTGAATAGTCATCTACTACAATTTTGTTCATAATAAACATCAGTATTATATTTTAAGCATAAGTACATGGATATCAGTATGACTAGCCGGTCCTAAAGGTACATACAACCGGAATGAAAATAGATGTACGTTGAAACTCCTGAGGGACTCACGGATGGCACACCAACTAAGGCATCCATACATGTCAATGGGAGTTGATCATCTACTATGTACTTCGTCCTTCAGCAAGTTATGTGGATTTGTGATTATGAAGAGAGTGTGATGGAGTTGTGGTGGTTGTATGCCTCTTTAGATACTTCAGAATTTCAAATGCCTATCATTACAATGGAATGAAGTAACCGTCCCATTCTAAGAATGATAAATGATGCAATAAAGGACACTAATATGGTCTTTTCGACGGGTGTGTTTGGTTGGTGCACAGGTTACCTACAAACAATTTGGACAGACAGCCGAGGTTAGTTTCACCATGCACTAGATTGGCACTGTATAATTGATTCCATCCAACGCGTGAAATAGGGGTGTGCTAAAAGCAAGATGATAGATATGAAAACTCTAAAAGCACGAACTGACGTTGTATCCAAGGCTGGTATGGCCCACAGGTCATAGCAACATGTCTATACTTCTTATAAAGCAAAACCCCACTATCTGCAACTAATCTTTCCTCTGAACATGCAAGTTATCCACATCACTTATTGCTTTAGCCAACCAAATGTCCACATCATGTACTAATATTCACTACTTATTGTTATTTCTACATGCAATTATCCACATCATTTGTTCTTTAGCCTTAATTGTCCACATCATTATTTTTTGCCTTTCGAATGATAAGATCATACTATCCCCCTATGTAATTACAGAATTAAATCATGTGCTAGGAGAACACAGGAATTAGTTTCGCCAATCAAGTGAACATTTTTGCTTGCATATTTCTACCATATTTCATGCCTTTATTAAATTTCTTAACTAAGAGATACCCACTGCAATGCGTGGGGTATCATTCTAGTTTCCCATATATTACAGTGTCTTAGTTGCTCTGCAAGATCCTCAAATGACATGTATTAGGAGCACACAGAAAATTATAAATCTTCAAATATATATGATCATAAAACAGACAAAAAGCAATTATTACTGAACGAACTCAAGTACTCTAACGGACATTGAACAAGTTTACATGATAAAACAGGGGCCATTCAAACATTTAATACACTTACGGCATTTCTGCCATACTTGCTACCGTATAAGTAACATCTTCTATTGTTAAATAAAAACCTAAGTACCTAACAATAACATTTTCGCCAAATTAAGGTAGCACAAAAAGTAACTTCAGTAAGGTATTAAGAGCACTGTACTATATACACAAGTTTTTATTCTACAAATTCCAAACAGCTTTTCAAACGATCAACATGATGCACAACGACTTACACAACTATACAGCTCCGCTGCTCTCATATATTCCTTTCTCCTAAAAGCCTCTGTAGCCTCTGATTTCATTTTAGCTATTTTCTCTTCCAGTTTCAGCGGATGATTAAACTGGTAAAGAAATATTTGTGGTCAGAACAAATGTGGAACCCACAGACAAGATGCTGCATTTAGACAGTAATAACATGCAACACATGATAATAAAAAAAATAACATGCAACACATCATCCAGTGTGGGTATACTTGAACATAACATTGTCAGTGTTTATGAGTACCATTAGTATGCATAGGGAGAACTACAGGACAATGGAACTACTACGAACATAGATAATGTTATGCAACTGCAAGTGTGGATAGAAGGAAATCACATACATCGTCAGTGTTTCTGAGTACCATTAATATGCATAGGAAGAACTACAGAACAATGGGACTACGATGAACATAGATAATGATATTCAACTGCAAGTATAGATATAAGGAAATCACATACTCTTGGGTTCAAATTAAAAATATTCACATGAGAAATGATTCCATCAATACTCCAATCCGGCACAGTTGAAAGGGGAGAAGTTAACGGAAATAACATTTCAACAATACCCCTTCTGCCATGAAGAGCAGCAATTTGAATTGCCGTTGTGCCGAACTGCAGGAGTAGAACAGTTGTTAATTTTGCATTAAATCATCAGCATAAATATCAACTGCACTTGCAAAATAATTCATATATTAACTAGCAGAGTACCCATGCACTGTTATGGATCTTAAACAATCATATATACAAATGTAGCAAAAACATAATGCATTTTTTTCCCTTCTCCCACTCCCTCTGCCACACCATGGCTTTGCTTCCTGTCACCATTGGGCCTGACAGTCAGCTCTGCTATGTCATGTGTTGCTAATTCTTTGGACTTTAAATACACATACTATGACTAGAAAATTACAAAAATATCATCTTCATTCCCCCCTGTGCCCTCTCCTCCGGTGGCTTAGATCTGCCACCACTACCTTATCCTTGTGCTTCACTTATGTTCTGTCCGGGTGAGGCCGTGAGGGCGCTGTTGATCTTAGATACACACATAGAGTACAACCAGCAGTTGACAAAAATACCACCTCTGTTTTAAAATATAAGACGTTCTGATAGGCAAATATGGCCTACCAAAACATCTTATAATTTTGAACAGGGGTAGTATTCACAATGCACTCACTCCCCTGTGCTCTTCCTTCGGTGTGCTACCACTACGTCATCACACTGTTTTGTTGGATGGAGCATATGATTCAATGAAATATGAACAGAATGACCGCAAGAAGGAATTACTGTCTCAGCCCTCTTCTCCCTTTCTCTTTCTACGTCATCTCGCGGATCTGCTTCCAGCTCCTCGGTCATTCCACTATTGCTCCGCTCTGCTGTCTCATTGCTCCATTCCTCATCGCACAGCCCTCGCGAAACACGATCTTTTCAATTCAGCAGACCTCCATCAAGGTTGGTGACGTATGGCAGCATTAAGTGTCTCATTGTACTTTGGATTATATAAGAGAGGAATATATGGTAATGCCAGTATTCAATGCAGATTATGTCCAATTTAAGTACAGATACGAACTGTGTTTAAATACATGGTTAAACACTTTTGACCTGCATAAACTTCCACTCACGGGACACAAAAAAATACTGTAAAACAGAAAACAACTACAAAGACATTTTGTCATAAAAATGAGAACTTGAACATGCTTTCATGAGAGAAATAAAAATGGCTATATAGTAAGATGCACCACGGTATTTTACTTGAAAAAATGGACAAAAACAAGAACCACAGATGGTATAGCTAAGCCTATAGGATAAGAAGGGGTATCAGCACCATGACTCATATTAGAACTGGAAGTTTCAAACATTTCAACAAAATAGTTACTTGCTTACATAAGTTTTGCATAAAATCACAATGACATGATAAATGGAGGAACAGCATCTCTATGAAATATATAAGATGAAGCTTCGCTAACTCTAAAAGCACCAACCCAAAGCAGAAATATAGGACAACATCTGAACTCACAGCATCTGGGGTATTGGGATTAGCACCAGCATCTAGTAAGCACTTCATGATGTCAGGTAAGCCATTATTCGCTGCAACCATCGTGTACGTTACACCATTATAGTCAACAAAATTTGGATCAGCACCAGCCTGCACGAATGAGTTATTATCTAATCAGCTGAATTAGTGCTTGTGATGCCATCCACACAGAAAACATGCGCGCAAAGAAAATGAAGCTGCCCACAAGCTACGCTACTTAAGAAAGCTCCATATCACTAACAGAAACTGATATATTTTTGCGGCCCAAAAAACCGACAGGTAAAATGGGGAAACTGACAAGTCAGGATTACCGTCAGCCATAGCTTGACAGGGAAAAGAAATTATGCCTATCAGCTGGTCGAAAGTAAAACCTTATTCCTGTCGGTTTGCCATGTTTCCCTGGCGGTTTACGGCCGGCAGGAAAAATATTTGGCACACAGAAATATTTCAGTTTCTGGTAGTATGAATAAGATTTACTGACCTTAAGGAGAAGCTTGACGCACTCCAATGATTTTGTCTGTACGGCCATACCCAGTGGGTTAGAATCAAGGTTTAAAACCTTATTGGGCTGTGAAAAGTGGAGACGTCAACTTAGTATACTTGTAGAAGGAGCAAATGACAAAAGAACAAAAAAACATTCATAAGGAAACAGAGTCAGAGTTCTGCAGACAAGGTGAGACTGTTTCACTTCGAAATTACTACATATATTGGTATGTTGAATATATGTGTAAATTGGTAAAGATGGTGAAGCACGAGTACCGCAGCCCGCAGACCAAAATTGACATTTCAGATTCCAATGCAAGATAGTCCCAAATGTGGTGCTTCATAACCTAACGGCTTTAACAAATAAGAATTTCCTTAATACAGCCAAGGGGGAACTGTTGAGATATATTGTACGTGTACATAACTTGTATGGCAAGTCCCCATTGTACTCATATATACGTGCGTTTGCACCCGATCAATATCAATCGAGAGTTGCATCCTATTATTCTACATGGTATCAGCCCACCTTCGGTCCTCTTCCTCCTAACCCTAGCCGCCGCCGCTGCACATCTGCTGCGCCGCCGCCAACTCTCGCCAGCCGTGCAGCTCTCCGCCGCGCCGGCCTCCCCTCCCAACCTCGCGCCGCCGCCCTTCCTCTTGCGCCACGTCCCCTCCTCTCTTCCCCACCACTCCAAACCCCAGCTCCAATCTCACACCGCACCATCTCGCCACCATGTCCGACATCTCCAACAGCAGCAACCCCTTCGCCTCTTCCTCCGGCTCCGAGTCTGCCGCCCCCAACCCGGACTACATCCGCGAGCTGCACATCCACAACCATGTCCCCGTGAAGCTCTCCCACACCGCCGCCAACTTCTACGCGTGGAAGACGTACTTCAATCTTCTGTTCCGCGAGTACCGTCTCGCCGATCACGTTGACGGCTCCATCGACCTCCTCTCCATGCGCGACGCCGACTGGCTCTCCATCGACGCCACCATCATCCGCTGGCTTTTTCTTACCGTCTCGCCGGACATCTTCCACACCGTCGTCCGCGACGGCGACGATGCTCGCACGGTGTGGACGAAGATCACGGGCCTCTTCACCAACAACAAGCTCCAACGGGTCGTCTTCCTGCAGACGGAGTTCTTCGGCTGTCGCCAGAACGACCTCTCCCTCGACGCCTACTGTCTGCGTCTCAAAACCCTCTCCGACGAGCTTAACGACCTTGGTTTTCAGATTGGTAATGAGATGCTGCTCACCACCCTCACCGCCGGTCTCGGTGAAGACCTCGGCAACGCCGCCTCCAACCTCACCCTCATGGCCGACCCCACCTTCGAGAAGGCCATCGACTACCTCCGCCTCGAGGATCGGCGCCTGAAAGGCGTCCGCGCCAACGCCGCCCACACCGCCCTCGCTGCCGGCGTCGGCCGCGGCGCCCCTGGCTTCCCCGCGCCCTCCCGCGCCTGCACCTGCGCCCCCAGCAGCTACCCCCCCGCCACAGCAGCCGTGGTGTCGCCGCCGTGGTCGCGGTGGCCCGCCGCGCCCCAACGGAGGATACGGCAGCAGCGGTCCGCACCCCGTCCACACCAACCCCACGCCGCCGTGGAGCGGCGGCCACAACCCGTGGACAGGCGTGGTGCACGCCTACACCATGCCGGTGCCGCGTGCCCCTGCACCTGGCATCCTCAGACCTCGCCCCCAGGCTCACCATGCCTTCCTCGCCGCGCCACAGCCGGGCACCGGCGCCGCGCCCTACTATGCCGCGGCACCCTATGGTGGTGCGCCGCCTCCTCCAGGCTACTTCGGTGGTCCTCCCGCCTACGCTCCTCCATCGCCGGCTCCTACGGCGCCTTGGGATCCAGCGCTCTTCGCCGCTCTTCAGCAGGCGACCCCTCCCGCCTCCTACAACGGTGGCGGTGACAGGTTCATGGACACCGGCGCCTCCGCTCACATGGCTGCGTACACGGGTAACCTATCTGTACCACCTCCACCCCATCTCGCATCATTGTCGGTAACGGTGCTGGTCTTCCCATCTCCCGCATTGGCTCCACTAATTTTCCATCATCTTCTAAACCATTGTCCCTTCGTAATGTTATAGTCTCGCCACATCTAATTCAGAATTTAGTCTCTGTTCGTTCTCTTTGTCGTGATAACTCTGTTTCTGTCGAATTTGACACGTTTGGTTTTTCTATTAAGGATGCCCGTACCCGAGTGGTGCTCCACCGATGTGAGAGTCCCGGCGATCTCTATCCAGTCCAGCATCCACCTTCGTCAGGCGCTGGACCTCGGGCTTTCTCAGCCGGCGTCGATCTTTGGCATGCTCGCCTCAGACATCCCAGTTCCACCACACTACGTCAAATCATGAGGAGTTTTTCTTTTTCTTGTAATAAAACGGAAGCTCACTCATGTGAAGCTTGCCGTGTCGGCAAACATGTTCGTCTCCCCTTTAGTTCTTCCTCCACCATAGCTACTTTTCCGTTTCAGTTAATTCATAGTGATGTTTGGACGTCTCCTGTTCCTAGTAATTCAGGTTTCCTATATTATCTTGTTGTTTTGGATGATTACTCCCATTTTGTGTGGACTTTTCCCCTTCGCAAGAAGTCTGACGTACCCGCCACGCTTTCCGCATTTTACGCCTATGTGTCTACACAATTTGGTCGCCCCATACATGCTCTCCAAACAGATAATGGAAAAGAATTTGATAACATCACAACTCGCACCCTCCTCTCCACCCACGGCACCATCTTTCGCCTTACTTGCCCCTACACCTCCCAACAAAATGGCCGAGCTGAGCGCGTCCTTCGCACCCTAAATGATTGTGTCCGCACTCTCCTGTTTCATGCCCACATACCTACCCAATTCTGGCCCGACGCCTTAGCCACAGCCACCCTCCTCATTAACCTCCGCCCATGTCGCACCCGATGGAACTACTCACCTCATCATCTCCTCTTTGGCTCCCCTCCTTCCTATGATGACCTTCGGATCTTCGGGTGTCGTTGCTACCCTAGCATCGCTGCCACCGCCCCTCATAAACTTGCTCCCCGCTCCTTGCCTTGTGTCTTTCTCGGTTACCCGGCTAACACCAAAGGCTACCGCTGCTATGATCCCGTGTCTCACCGTGTCATCACCTCACGGCACGTTTACTTTGACGAGAATTGTTTCCCGTTTTCACAGGAACAGGTGGTTGCTCCTCCCTCGCCCACGGATGACTTACCGTGGCGCCGCGCTCCTTCATCGGACGCGCCCTCACCGCCAGCTGTCGTGGCCCCCTTGCCCACGATCGCCCCAGCTTCTTCCGCGTCGCCCTCGAGTGCTACCTCGGGCGCCGCGTCGCCGTCTCCTTCGACCAGCTTGACGTCCGCTGCTCCCTCTCCGCCACCCTCAGCAGCTGATGCTGCGGGTCCTACTACCCGCGCCCGCGCCGGTGTGCGCCGCCCGAGCATGCGGTATCCTGCGGATGCCTACGTCTGCACGGCCTCGACTACAGCTCCCTCGTCCTCGCCTCCCGTCGCCGCCCCGTTGCCGGCCTCGGCCCGGGCGGCCCTCCGCGACCCTCTCTGCCTCGCGGCCATGCAGGATGAGTTCGACGCGCTGCAGCGCAACCAGACCTGGCAGCTGGTTCTGCGCCCCCCCGCCCCCCCCACGCCAACGTCATCACCGGCAAGTGGGTCTTCAAGCACAAGTTTCACCTGGACGGCACTCTTGACCGTCACAAGGCGCGGTGGGTGGTGCACGGCTTCCGTCAGCGCGCCGGTGTCGACTTCACCGACACCTTCGCCCCGGTTGTTAAACCCGGGACGATCCGCACCGTCCTTCAGCTCGCGGTGTCTCGCTCCTGGCCGGTGCATCAGATGGACGTCTCCAACGCCTTCCTCCACGGCCATCTCGACGAGCAGGTGTACTGTCAGCAGCCTACGGGTTTTCTTGACACCACCCATCCAGAGCATGTGTGCTTGCTCTCGCGCTCCTTGTACGGGCTCAAGCAGGCTCCTCGCGCTTGGTACCAGCGCATCGCGGCGTTTCTTCATCAACTTGGCTTCCGCTCCACACGCTCCGATGCCTCGCTGTTCGTCTATCGCCAGGGCGACGCCACCGCCTACCTGCTGCTCTATGTCGACGACATCATCCTCAGCGCAAACACCACCGACCTTCTTCGACAGCTCACCGCCCGCCTTCGTGCCGAGTTCGCCCTTAAGCACTTGGGTCCTCTTCACTATTTTCTCGGTATCGAGGTGGTGCGTCGTCCATCCGGCTTCTTCCTTCATCAGCGGAAGTACGCCCATGAGCTTCTTGAGCGCGTTGGTATGCTTAACTGCAAGCCCGCGTCCACTCCTGTCGACACGAAGGCCAAGTTGTCTGCGACTGATGGTTCTCCAGCCAAGGATGCATCCGAGTACCGCTCCATCGTCGGCGCCCTGCAGTATCTCACTCTTACTCGGCCTGAACTGCAGTATGCTGTCCAACAAGTGTGCCTCTATATGCATGCTCCTCGCGACACTCATTGGACAGCGGTGAAGCGGATCCTTCGTTACATCTGCGGCACCATGGACCTTGGCCTCTCGCTCCATGCCTCGGCCGCTATGGATATCATCGCCTACACGGATGCTGATTGGGCCGGCTGCCCTGACACGCGGCGTTCTACCTCAGGGTACTGCGTCTATCTCGGACCGTCCCTCATCTCGTGGTCGTCTAAGCGACAGCCCACGGTCTCTCGATCGAGTGCTGAAGCGGAGTATCGTGCCGTCGCCAACGTGGTTGCAGAGTGTTCCTGGCTCCGGCAGCTTCTCCAGGAGATCTCATGTCCTGTCGACAAGGCCACAGTGGTGTACTGTGACAATGTCTCCGCCGTCTACCTCTCCGCGAATCCGGTCCATCATCGCCGCACCAAGCATATCGAGTTGGACATTCATTTTGTTCGGGAACAGGTCGCTCTCGGGCGCGTACGTGTGCTACACGTACCCACCTCCCAGCAGTTCGCGGACATCATGACGAAGGGCTTGCCTACGGCGTCCTTTGAGGAGTTTCGCTCCAGTCTTTGCGTCTGCAGTAGCGACGCTTCGACTGCGCGGGGGGGGGGGGGGGGGGGGGGGTTGAGATATATTGTACGTGTACATAACTTGTATGGCAAGTCCCCATTGTACTCATATATACGTGCGTTTGCACCCGATCAATATCAATCGAGAGTTGCATCCTATTATTCTACAGGAACAAAGAAACTGGTGCTTACATCTGCATGGTGCTCCAACAAAATTTTCACCAATCCAGCTTCACCTTTAGAAGCGGCAATATGCAGCGCAGTCCCATGTTCAGAGTCAAATAGGTCCACGTCAATTCCTCTTGAAAGCAGCAGTTCAACATTTTCATATTGTCCTGCAAATGAGGTTTCATAAAATATCAACTAGGGGACAAGGCATCAGTTTCATGTTATACCAAAGATTCCAAATGACTTAGTGTTGCGAATATGAAATATTTAAACTTCAGTTTTCGTTTGAGAAAAAATTCAGGTGGGGAAACTTTGTCGTTTATTTTCTGGTTCAATCACTAGATCATTTAATTACACGTGAGCTCTGACGATGAACATCATACTGAAACATATGGCAGATAGGCTAATCTATAAACGTTTCACATGATTGGTCATGGATGTCGATTACTTAACGCTCAATCGCAGGGTAAAAAGATTGCAAGTTGTAAAAAACAGAAGTCCTCCATATCCAGGCTGTAACGGTATCTGTGTATGTGTGCAGGAGAGGGAGTGTCATACCAGCCATTACAGCACCATGTAGAGCTGTCCCCTTACTTCCAGCAATCGTTGGATCAGCACCACGATCAAGAAGATATCTTGTAGTTGCAGCTGTCCCAAGCATTGCCGAAATAAACACTGCAGTTCCACCTGAAAACCAGAGTACATCAGGTAGTGAAAGGAACCATAGTCCTTCCGTCAACAGAACAAAGTTTCACAAGACACTAGATCAGCCACTGTTAAAATTAGCCCTATGGGGTGTTTGATTTGGCTTCGAGTTTACACAAATATACAGATTTCGATCCGGTAAGCTGAGCGTTAGGCTTCCAGTTTACACATAAACCGAAATAAATTTCTGCCGACCGAATTTCGCAAATACAGCATCTAGTTTGGCCCGAGGTGCAGAGAGGCGCGCACACGCACCTTCATCGACGGGGATGTTGACGTCGACGCGGACATCCTCGACGAGCAGCCTGCAGACGTCCAGCCGCCCGTCCATCGCCGCCAGCATCAGTGCGCGGTTCCAGATGCCGCCTTCGTTCTTCACGACGGTCGCCAACTCTGCCCGCACACCACATTACCGTCAAAGAACTAAACCCTAGGGCTGAGATAAGAGTAGTCGGTCGAGGAATCCAGCGGAGGCGCCGAGGCAAGCACCTACCTTTGAGGACACCATTAGAAAAAAAAGTACCTTTGAGGACGCGGAGGTTGCCATCGAGGACGGCCCGCATGACTGGGTGGGGAGCACGATCCTTGTCCATGGCGATCGAGTGAGAAGGCGAGTGTTTGCAGTCAGGCTGCGCGTGGAGTGGCGGACGAGATGATGACTCGCCTGGAGGGAATGAAGAAGGGGAGACGAGACGACGACTGCCCGTGGGAAGCGGAGAGGACGGGGTGGGCGATCCCAACTAACGAAACCCTATTGCTTCCCGTGCGTTGGCCCACTAAGGTCCCCTGCCGTGGGCCGGCCCTCTTGGACCGTTGTACTGCGCTCTTCAAGTGTGCTTCTTCCCCCTTCTCCCTCTAGAACTATAGACCGGAGCTATCAACCCAAGATTAAGTTATTACTGAACAAAGAAAAAAATTATATTATAAAGGATGAGATCAATTCAGAAGTCTTTCACAGCCTCGTTCAGCTAGTAGAATTCTTTCTAGATCTCGAGCTCTTTTTCCTATTCTTTTGTATATAGTTCTTGATACAATCCCTTATTTTTGGAGAGGTTTTTTTTTTCAGCGTCTTTCCTGGACAGGTGCCTCCAACGGCTCTCGGCAAAACGGGTCCGATTTGATATAGGACGGTCCGTCATCTGTCCGTTTTGGGGTGGGAATGCACCCAACGGCCCGCAAAAAAATTAGGAACAGAAAATAATTAAACATATTACGCATAGGCCTCACGGGGCAGTGACACAAAATAATACATAAAAAAAACCTTTCTATGTGGTCTGGCTACAATCTGTCGAACGGTTTGGGTTCTGGTTGAGGTTGTGCCAAAGCCGAGTCGACAGAGCTGTCCCGACGGGAAGGTTGTTGTCCCACTTTCCCGCAATGTAGACGTAAGTGGAGACGAGCTAATCTTGCCGCTGACGTGGTCGGAGGAGAGGAGGACGGTGGCGGGTCAAGTGCTTCTCCGGAACATGCAAAATCGTCCTGGCACGGGCCGATCAATAGATCCGAGCGTCACCATGGAGACTAGCTACGGGCGCGACAGAGGAGGGACGACGGCGACGAGGGACCAGGCGGCAGCACCGACCCGCGGGAGGACCGGTATCTAGATTGGAAAGGGGTGGAAGGTGGGGAGATTGTGTGGATGGTAATTGGGCTCGGGACGTACACGGAGACAAAGCGCGGACGGGGACGTTGTCCATTTCGCCTAAAATCACGGACCAAACTTGGGCCAGCTATGGGACGAAACGGACATGTCCACCCTCGGCAGTCCGTTTGCGGTGGGCTGTTGGAGCCTACCCTCATGTCCGTTCAGACAAAATTGGACACGGTCCGTCCGTTTGCGGAGGCCTATTAGAGGTGCCCTGAGGTGGGACGATATTGACACAAACATTGCTTTACATTAAAATATAATTTTTCTTGTAAGGAAATATACATGAAGTCAGACCAAGGTTTTGATACTTAGTAGCACGCGTGGAGCTTGCAACCCAACCTAGACCGAGCCAATTGATTTTGACTAGGCCAACTGCTTAGTAACGGGCAGGGGCGGAACCAGGAATATTGCTCAGGGGTGGCCAAACATGGTAATCATACATTGGAGGGTCCAACCATGGTCATTTTCTCTAAAAATCGTGTCTAATATTGACTTATGCATAAAATTTTCCTTGGATTATCATTGCATAGGGGGGCCAACGCCCCTGCTCGCCACCCCCTAGTTCCGCCACTGGTAACGGGTCAAAAACGGACTTATATACACTGGGAAATCAAATTTTAGACCGGGTCACGGTCCAGTATTGTCATAACGACGCTATGTCCCTGCTTATTAAGTTAGGGGGTACACCACCCACACTTTTAATCATCCATCAAAATCTTACGGGTGATAATGCCAAATTTGTAGGCTGGAAGAATCTAGGATCTTAACTACATCAGGAAGGTGAGTAGGACATTATAAATTTTAGGTGGTTTGACTTGTCCATGGAATTATATGAATTTCATCGACCCGTCATATTTCTCGAAGACATTTCGGTTATTTCGACATGGCACTTAGTGCTTTAACATTTGAAAAAGGCTGGGTCTAATAAAGGTTATCAGGGGCTTTGAGATATTTTGTATAGGGAGTGTGTATGTCTCAATCAACTGATTTTCTCTTAAGTCACAGTCAGTTCAGAAAAGTGTAAGTTTCTTTGAATTGTGATTACTTTTTTTAATGACTAAGACTTAAGAAAAACCAGTCAGCTATGACTTGACAAATCCATTTAGGATAACCCCGACTTTCCAAGCACATGACTCAAGCAATTGCTAGAGAAAAAAGTGATCATGACAATTCGACGTCTAGGTGACAACATGGAAGCAAAAGGATAACTCAAAGGTTTTGAAGTCCTCCTTCTCTTTGAGAGATGAAACTCGGAGGGTTTAAATCTTGGAGATTTCAACATTTCTAGAAAAACATAGAAATACGAATACTTTGAAATGCCTCTTTAATTTGGAAATTTGATTCTTAGTTGAACACTAGAAAGTTATCTCAACAACTTCCTACATGGCTCCCCTTGTAGTATGGTTGTTCTAGCCGTAATCTGATTCATCACCTATAACAGATAGTTAATCTTCACACTTCAATGCCATCTTTTTCTTTCACACTTAATCTGGTTGGTTATGCCTTTTATTCCTAAACACGGTGACATTCAGATGCACACTTAAACTTCAAATCATTTTTTCATTAATCTTTGGTACTAACTAATCTTTTTTCTAAAATGGGGAACATAGCTCCGGCCTCTGCATCAGTCGATATTAACTAAGCTATGGGCAGAATGCACTTTCAACTCCTGTGATGAAATGCAAGGTGCCACTTTTAAATGTCTCTTTTAAGAGAGGGATACAAATATTACATACACGTACGTGACAGAAGTGTTACAAGAGACTGCATGGTTAGTGAAGAAGAAAACCACACGAAAACGCACTCAGCAAGCGTAAACAAAAATCTCACCTATATGAGCTGTGCAAATTGTCAAAACCCACTACCTTGCCAGCCCTGAAAACTGGGTGACATAGACCACACAGTACCCGTCATGTTCTCATTTCCTCAGATTTCGTGTTCAACGCGCCATGCATCGATCAAAGTAGCTCTTTAGCTTGTCTATGACGATGCGATTAAGATTTTTACAAGTTTGATTTAACTTATGTGACCCTAAGGCACATTTAATCATTTTACTTGTGTGTAAATTAATTACTCGACGTTTGCACTTTATCCCATACGTACGGAACTTTGATTTGTCCCTTACAGACAAATTTGTGAAATGACGTTATGTTACATAAAACAACCGGGGAGAGATGAAGATCTACAACAATCTACTCTTACTATTTTTTTTTTTTGAATATTTCAAAGTTCTCATTTGAATATTTACTCTTACTATTTATTAGTTCTGGTCAGGCTACCTCGTTCCATAACCAAATTAGCACATGCTCTCTTGGCCATCGCCGTCCCCAAATCTGTGGCTGATGAAAAGTGCGAGACCAAAGTGACTCTGCGTCTTCTCTTCTTTCTTACGTGTCCACCGTTGCGTCGCCATGTATGCAGGCTACCATGTAGCCACAAGCTAGGCCGGCTGAGTAGGAAAGGAACCAGATCATGGCGTGGACAAATACTGCTGATTTCGATGTTAACTTGACGAGAAGCAAACACTTAAACCTGAAGCAAGAAATTGTGGTCGCAAAATGACATTTCGGTTCCTTCGTTAGAAGATTAATAATTTCCTCTGTTTTGCTTAACAACTATTCTTCGGCAGCGTGCTTGATGCCATCATGACTGGGTCTGAGAGGTGGAAAATTGTGGGCTTTGTGTAAGTAGGTTCAGATCTTCGGATCCATTTGAGTTTGTTGTGGGTTTTGTAAAAAACTTGTATATATAAAAAGGCATCACGGTCTGAAGAAGTTTGGCACTACAATACGAAGAAATGCCCTGGAGTTGAAGAATCAGTAGGATTTCGAACGAGCCAAACGAAGCCGTGAGATATTCAGGGTGTGTTTGGTAGACTGGGTGGACTCAGAAAATCTCTTCCCACCCAATTTTCGAGTGTTTGGTAGCCCGGTTTGGTCCCCTGAGCCGAGCCCACCTCATGCGAAAATGCCCCCTCAGCCATGCCCACTTGAGAAGCTCGAATCGAGCTTCACAACCGGGCCAGGCTGAGCTCATACGGAGAAATCCCACGCGTGGGCCCCACCACCGAGTCCCGACGCCAGCCCGTCCCAAAATCGTCCGTCATTTTCCCCTCGCGATTTCCTCGCGCGAGTCGCGCTCAGCGCCGCCGCACCTTGCTCGACCTAGCCTCGCCGTCGCTCGACCTCGCCCCGCCGCTAGCACCGCCGCACCGGCCTCGCTCCACCGCAGAGCTTCGCCCCGCCCGCGACGAACCCTTCGCCGCCCAACGCCGCCTGGAGCCCCGCCCGCGCCGGAGACTTCGCCGCCCGAGGTTCACTCCACCGATGCGTCGCCCGAGCCGGAGCTTTCACCACCCAGCGCTGCCGCCCGGAACCGCCACCCGCGCCGGAGCCTTCGCCGTCCAGCGCCGCCGCCCGGAGCCTTCGTCGTCCAGCGCCGCCGCCCGGAGCCAACCTCCAGCGCCTGACAATGGTGTGCTCGAGCTCGGGACGAGCACGGTGCACTTGATTGCTTTTTTTATTTTTGTCCAAGGTTCTTTGTGCAAAAATCTGTACTTGTTTGTAATTTCTAGTTTTAGACTCGCACACGGCATGTCCCAGCACATACAGCCCAACAAACAAGATCTCATCCCAACCTGTCTCACCATGTACGGGCTACCAAACAAAGAGTAAAATCTCAGCCCAACCCAGCCCAAGTCAGCATGTATGAGATGAGAAAGTTGTGCCCAGGCCATACGACCTACCAAACACGCCCTCAGTGTACAGGGAAAGAATCCGTCCTCAAAAGTTCTTCAAATTGGCACTAAGAATCGCCCGATTAAATTATCTTTTCTGGTCTTCCCAGTTTGGTCAAGGGTACCTGAAAACAAATCTGCCAATAAAGTGCAACAACCGGAGCGAATCGAACTATCTGATGACCAAATCGCAGGGGACATTCCGCAAAAAAAATTCTGTCTTATTCATTCACACTAAGCAACGTTACATGAACTTATTCTAATGCTAATGCAGGAATATTAAAAATAAAGGTTCTTCTGTTGTCCCCAATCAGCGACTACTAAACAGTTCATGTTGTTGTTGGATTAATAGGCATAATTTCCACGATTAATTCCAGTAAATAAAGCATGATCGCAAACGCTACTAACATGTTAACCTCGAAAATACTAGACGTATTAATTAACATGAACAACATCATGGCATCTACGAACACAGCCATAATAAAACAGCACATCGGAACGTGGCGAACGTACGGAACGATCGTAGATGAAGTAGTTGTAGTCGTAGTCGTTGTAGAAGTTGTCGGAGCAGCGGCGGCAGCAGCTTGAGCAGCAACGGTAGCAGCTCGAAGAAGACGACGTTGAAGACGAGTCGTCCGCGGACCCGGAGATCTTCCAGGAAGTCGAGCCGTGACGAAGACCTTGAGAGCAGTCGCGCGGAGCGCTTCCCAAAAACCTTATTCGCCCTCTCCCGTACAGGATCACAAGGGCGAGCGGTTCCGGAGACCTGCTGTCCCGTTCACCGGTGCACGCCGGCGCTCGGGATGGAGTAGACTACGGTGGCGGCGCAAGGCACGAGTTTGGCAAAACCTAGATTGGTTCGGGGTGGTTGCAGCGCACGGCATTATATAGCGCAGCTCGGAGGAAAACCCTAACGGGTACGGAGTGGGCCAAGTCCACGTCGCACACGTTTAGGTCGGTTGGTAGCCCACGATCCGGGAGCGACCCGAACCGTCCGTCAAAACCGTTTTCCTTTACTGCAAAAATAAAGCTCAGCTCGGCGAGATTCCCGCAACCCGCGGCGCGTCGTGACGAGACGGGCGGGCGGGCGGTGCGTGCGTGCGTGCGAGCGGCGGCGGAGGAGGAGGAGCGCGTGAGAGAGCCTCATGTTCTCATAACCTTACCAAGTAGCACAACACTCCACTATATAAGGTGGTGCCACTCCTCTCAAACTAGCAATGTGGGACTAAACTTTAGCTCCCACACCACTCACATGTGAGCTGCCATTTTTCCATGGGCTTTGAGATTTCAGAAATTGCTAATTGGGCTTCCCACTCATGGGCCCAAATTCTAACAATCCCCCACCAGATCTCAAATCCCATTTAGAGATGTTTGCCAGAGCTCGAGTCTTGTTTATATACCAGTGTTTCAGCAGAGACTGTTAAGTTGAACTTCTGCCTAGAACCTTGAGCTACGTCTATCGGCAACTTGAACAATGGACGAACCTTGAATTGCAAGTTTGGTGCTTCTAGATTTCACACAAAATCATAACTGGTACTTGGCTGCCAGTAGCCTACCCCGCGGGTGTAGCATATGCGTCATACTACCTGGTCTCTTCATGAGTATACTAGAGATCACCCAAATCTCATAGATTGCGACGTTTTAACAATCTGACTCATATAGGTGTGTTCTTTCAAGAATGCACTGTAGAACAGCATCTTTGCTATGAATAGCCAACAGAACCACATTAAGGCATGTAGCCAACCTGCCTTACAGATTTTGAGAGTTTTGCATCATAGAGAGGGTTAGGTAACAACTCTCCTCTGTCACACCACTAGCTTGTTTTTCCCAGGTCCTAATTCACGGGATCTCCGATCACATAGGTTGGGTTACCACTATGGAGTAACGCTTATGGGTCTCAACCCCATCTCCCTCGATGCACTTTCTATCACATTACGTGATAGTCCCTTCGTAAAGGGATCTGCCAGGTTTTTGTCTGTTTGAATGTACGAAACAGATATTACTTCGGAGTTTCTCAATTTCCTGACAGACTTCAAACGTCTTTTAACGTGTCTTGATGACTTCGCGTTATCCTTAGCACTGTTCACTTTTACGATAACCGTTTGGTTGTCACAGTTCATAAGGATGGCCGGTAATGGTTGCTCAACCACCGGCAAGTCCATCAAGAGCTCACGCAGCCATTCTGCCTCAACAGAAGCTGTATCTAAAGCAGTAAGTTCTGCTTCCATGGTTGACCTCGTCAATATGGTCTGTTTGCAAGACCTCCATGATACTGCGCCACCTCCAAAAATAAACGCATATCCACTGGTGGCGTAGAGCTCATCAACATCTGAGATCCAGTTCGAATCACAATATCCCTCAAGCACAGCAGGGTGCCCTGAATAGTGAATCCCATAGCTCATTGTACCCTTGAGATAGCGCATGACCCTTTAAAGTGCATGCCAATGATCAGTACCCGGGTTAGACATGAACCTGCTCAATTTGCTCACAGCAAAAGAGATATCAGGTCTCGTCGCGCTCGCAAGGTACATGAGTGAACCGATCACTTGAGAGTATCTTAATTGATCTCTCGCTTCTTTCTTGTTCTTTCTGAGTGTCACACTGGGATCATAGGGTGTTGGAGAAGGCTTGCTTTCTGTAAAGCCGAATCGGCTCAAGACCTTCTCAACATAGTGTGATTGCGTTAACGTAATCCCACTCTCATCCCTAATCAGTTTAATGTTCAGAATCACATCAGCTTGTCCCAGATCTTTCATATCAAAACTCTCTGACAGGAAAGACTTGACCTCATTTATCACTATCATGCTTGTACCGAAAATTAGTATGTCGTCAACATACAAGCATAATATGACACTATCGCCCCCACCATGGCGATAATAAACACACCTATCAGCCTCATTAATGGCAAAGCCCGCAGAAGTTAAAGTTCTGTCAAACTTCTCATGCCATTGCTTAGGTGCTTGTTTCAGCCCATACAAAGATTTTAACAATTTGCACACCTTTCTCTCTTCACCTTTTACTACAAACCCATCAGGCTGATCCATATAGATTTCCTCTTCCAACTCTCCGTTAAGGAAAGCTGTCTTTACGTCCATTTGATGGACGATCAGACCATAGGAGGCAGCCAGGGAAAGTAATACACGAATGGTGGTCAGTCTAGCAACAGGTGAATAGGTGTCAAAGTAATCTTCGCCTTCACGCTGGGTGTAGCCCTTGGCTACAAGCCGTGCCTTGTACTTCTCAATAGTACCATCAGGCCTTAGCTTTTTCTTGAACACCCACTTACAATCCACAGGTTTGCAACCGTAGGGTCGTTCAGATAATTTGCAAGTTCCATTAGAAAGAATCGAGTCCATCTCATTATGGACAGCTTCTTTCCAGTCATCCGCATCAGGAGATGCAAATGCTTCTGCAATGGACGTAGGAGTATTGTCCACAAGGTACACAATGAAATCATCACCAAAGGATTTTTCAATCCTCTGTCTCTTGCTCCTCTTGGGAGCTTCATTGTCATCCTTCTCAAGGACTTCCTCAACATGTGGTTGTTCAGAATGATCAACAGATGTACTAGATTCAGCAAATAACTCAGAAGAAATTCTAGCAGTGCTATGCATATCCTTCATAGGAAACATGTTCTCAAAAAATGTTGCATCACGAGATTCCATAATAGTATCAACATGCATATCAGGTACCTCAGATTTAACCACTAAAAATCTATAGCCGATGCTCCGCTGAGCATAACCAAGAAAGACACAATCCACTGTGTTTGGCCCGAGTTTACGTTTCTTAGGTATTGGAACATTAACTTTCGCCAAGCACCCCCAAGTGCGTAAATAAGAAAGTGATGGTTTTCTCCCAGACCACTCCTCGTAAGGGGTCTTCTCTTTATTCTTGTTGGGAACTCTATTCAGGACATGACACGAAGTCAATAAAGCCTCCCCCCACCATGCCTTAGATAAACCAGCAGTGTCCAACATGGCGTTCACCAAGTCGGTCAGCGTGCGGTTTTTCCTCTCGGCAACCCCGTTTGACTGGGGAGAATAGGGAGGCGTCCTCTCATGAATAATGCCGTGTTCCTCACAGAATACATCAAATATTTTAGAGAAATACTCGCCACCACGATCCGACCTAAGACGTTTGATCTTTCTCTCTAGTTGATTTTCTACTTCGGCTTTGTAAATTTTAAAGTACTCTAAAGCTTCATCTTTAGTTTGCAACAAATATATATAACAGAACCTATTAGCATCATCAATTAAAGTCATGAAATATTTCTTTCCACCTTTTGTCAACACGCCATTCATCTCACATAGATCGGAATGTACGAGTTCCAGCGGTGCCAAGTGTCTCTCCTCGGCTGCCTTGTGAGGCTTTCGAGGTTGCTTTGATTGCACACAACTATGGCACTTTGAACCTTTGGCAATAGTGAAATTCGGAATTAAACTCATACTGGACAACTGAGACATCAAACCAAAATTAATGTGACATAAACGAGAATGCCAAACACTGGTATCATCGGAAACACCGCCACAAATATGGTTTACTGATTTATTACAGAAATCTGAAAGTGAAAAACGGAACAAGCCTCCGCACTCATAACCTTTACCAATAAATTGTCCAAATTTTGACACAACTACTTTATTGGACTCCAAGACTAACTTAAACCCATCTCTGCATAGAAGGGAACCGCTAACGAGCTTCTTGTTCATAGTAGGGACATGCTGCACGTTCCTCAGCTGCACGATCTTCCCCGAAGTAAACTTCAGATCTACCGTGCCAACACCACGAACAGTAGCATGTGATCCATTCCCCATTAGGACGGAAGAATCCCGAGCGACCTGATAAGAAGTGAACAAAGAGATGTCAGCGCACACATGAACGTTAGCACCCGTATCAATCCACCAACATGGAGAATGAAATACTGAAAGCACAAATGGTAAATTACCATACCCATCAGTATTGCTAGCGGTCACGACGTTGACAGTCTTGGCCTTCTTCCCTTTCTTGTCTGCACGATCTGGGCAGTCCACAGAGAAGTGGCCGAGCTCTCCATAGGTATAGCAACCTAGCTCAGACTTGTTCATCATCTTCTTCTTCTTCTTCTTGAAAGAATTAGTCTTGATAGGTACATTGAAAGCAGGCTTTTCTTTCCTTTGTTCTTGCCGTGGTTATGGTTCTTCTGCACCATGTTGGCGCTAGACTGACCTTCACCACCTCTCTCAGCAGTGTCCTTAGCCCGAGCCTTCTCCTCAACATCAAGAGACGCTATCAGGTTTTCAACCGATATCTCTTGTCTCTTGTGTTTGAGAGTTGTGGCGAAGTTCCTCCATGAAGAGGGCAACTTTGCAATAATGCACCCAGCCACAAACTTGTCAGGTAAGGCACACTTAGCGTGCTCAAGCTCCTTAGCAATGCACTGTATCTCATGAGCCTATTCGACTACAGAACGGTTGTTAGCCATCCTGAAGTCATGAAAGGTCTCCATGATGTACAGTTCACTGGCAGCATCTGCTAAACCGAACTTAGCGTTCAGTGCCTCCCAGAACTCTTTGCCATCTGTAATGTGCATGTACACATCAAATAGCTTGTTGCTAAGAGCACTCAGAACAAGTCCCACAAAGGCAGTGTTGGTATCCTTGAACTTGTTCTGATCCTCGTCAGATATAGTTCCTTCATGTAAACCCTCACTAGCCTCGAACACTTTCAGAGATCGCAACCACAACGTGGTCTTGATCTGCCATCTCTTAAAATCCGCACCGGTAAACTTATCCGGCCTCAGCGCATCAGATAGATGTCCCATGTTTAATTCAGGAAATTGCCTATAACACATATAAGGTTTTTGGATTGTTGGATTAATAGGCATAATTTCCATGATTAATTCCAGTAAATAAAGCATGATCGCAAACGCTACTAACATGTTAACCTCGAAAATACTAGACGTATTAATTAACATGAACAACAGCATGGCATCTACGAACACAGCCATAATAAAACAGCACATCGGAACGTGGCAAACGTACCGAACGATCGTAGATGAAGTAGTTGTAGTCGTAGTCGTTGTAGAAGTTGTCGGAGCAGCGGCGGCAGCAGCTTGAGCAGCAACGGTAGCAGCTCGAAGAAGACGACGTTGAAGACGAGTCGCCTGCGGACCCGGAGATCTTCCAGGAAGTCGAGCCGTGATGAAGACCTTGAGAGCAGTCGCGCGGAGCGCTTCCCAAAAACCTTATTCGCCCTCTCCCGTACAGGATCACAAGGGCGAGCGGTTCCGGAGACCTGCTGTCCCGTTCGCCGGTGCACGCCGGCGCTCGGGATGGAGTAGACTACGGTGGCGGCGCAAGGCACGAGTTTGGCAAAACCTAGATTGGTTCGGGGTGGTTGCAGCGCACGCAGTGCAGGGCATTATATAGCGCAGCTCGGAGGAAAACCCTAACGGGTACGGAGTGGGCCAAGTCCACGTCGCACACGTTTAGGTCGGTTGGTAGCCCACGATCCGGGAGCGACCCGAACCGACTTACCAAGACGCGTCCGTCAAAACCGTTTTCCTTTACCGCAACAACCCGTAACCCGCGGCGCGTCGTGACGTGACGAGACGGGCGGTGCGTGCGTGCGTGCGGCGGCGGAGGAGGAGGAGCGCGTGAGAGAGCCTCATGTTCTCACAAGCTTACCAAGTAGCACAACACTCCACTATATAAGGTGGTGCCACTCCTCTCAAACTAGCAATGTGGGACTAAACTTTAGCTCCCACACCACTCACATGTGAGTTGCCATTTTTCCATGGGTTTTGAGATTTCAGAAATTGCTAATTGGGCTTCCCACTCATGGGCCCAAATTCTAACAGTTGTAACGTCAGCTTGGACAGCTTACCTTGCAGAGGCACAGCTACTTATATATGAAATTTTGATCAGCAAATGCTTTTGTCCGACAGTGCTTGAGAATGATGTGGGCTGACCACAACAATTCAGATCTTTTGGAGGTCCCTCCAATAATTGTCATCGAAAATAACAGTTTAAAAATGATTTTTGCTGAACATGTATTGGAAGACATCATCTAAGGCTGAGTTTGCAGTAGCTAAAGTATGCTTTGTGACGAATTTATATTGTAAAACGTTCGGAAACAATATCCATGCAAACATAAATACATTGGTTACAAAAGAGTCAAATAAACAAAAAGGTGATTGGAAATAAGGGATTATCTTAATTCATATTAATGTCAAAAGCAACCTAAACTGTCATTGAGATTGTACATTCATTCTCTAAAAGCAAGAAGTTAGTTAAATATGGTAGACAAATGTTATGCGTTTTCCAAAGAAATTTTGCACCCAACAAACATTTCTTATGCACAATTTATAAATTCAGAATCTGTAAACAAGTGAAGTAAGAATCAAACGGATTTTTTGACTATCTACACCTTGGGTTGACAGCATATCTCCTGGCTTGCAAATCTTATACACACGATCGGAAAACTATGATGTAAGGTCACAATTGTGCCGAAAGTGAAATTCTCAGAAAGTGGCTACTGTCATGTGCCTCACTTTCACTTTCTTTTAAACGTGGCATTGACAACATTTCTTTGGCGCCTGGATATTTGGCCAAACACTTTCTTGAGACGCTAAGGGTGAAAAATTTCAGAATCATCTTTCGACAAAATGGGGAGTTCAATAATCGCAAAGCAAAAATATTCCATGACAAACAAATAACTTGGGACTAGCTAGGGCCCTCTTTCGATAAGCTCAGCACTACTACTAACAAGCCATCATAGCTTAGCAAAGATATCTTCTCTGTGGTGGATTGGCTTTGGACCAACTGCGTGGAAACTTCTGCCGCACTAGCACCGACCAGAGCGTATCAGCCACTAATTCGAAATTGAGCTTCCAGGAGGAGCATCAGCCAGCTTGGGCGATTGGCGTGGTTCCTGTCCTGTCAATTATTCAGCAGTGAATGCACTGTTTGATTGGCTGATTGGTTGTTTGTTCCATTTGGCAAACCTTTCTCTCTCTAGAGCCTTCTTTGCTGCCTCCATCTGCTCGCTGCCTGCCTATAAAAGACCAGAGTGTCTTCTCGCTCATAAGAGGCGGCTCATCTCTTTCATTTGTCACATTGCACAAAAGCACACGCACTCTTCAAGTTTCTAGTCTGACAGTGTACTGTAAAATCTAGAGATTGTGTGAGGTTCCTTGCAAGTTCCAAGATGGTTAAGGTATGTTACTAATTAAGGCCCCGCTTGTCTTGTTTTAGGACTAGTCACTACCGTAGTTTTCTTCAGTTCGCTCGATTTTGCGATTTTATGCGTCGATCTGAATTATGCTTTTCCCTATTTTGCTAGTCACTACCGTAGTTTTCTTCAGTTCGCTCGATTTAGCGATTTTATGCGTCGATCTGAATATGCTTTTCCCCATTTTGTTGCAGCAAAAGATTGTTCTTAAGTTGGCGCTGGATGACGAGAGGAAGAGGAGGAAGGCCTTCAAGGCCGCGGTTGGCATGGCAGGTACGAACAGGCCACTGATACCATTAATTTATTTAATTAACTGATCCTTAATCCATAATCCATCGTGTTATCGTCTTCTTTATTGTAACAAGTACGTACGTGCTGAATCCTGCAGGCGTGACATCCGCGACGATGGAGGGGGACAAGATAATCATCGTCGGGGATGGCGTCGACCCGATCACGCTGACCACGATGCTCCGCCGCGGCCTGGGCTACGCCGAGCTCCTCAGCGTCTCGTCGGGTGACGACAAGAAGAAGGACGGCTACGGCGGCGCATATGGGTACGGTGGCGAAAAGAAGAACGACAGCTATGGTGCCTATGGGTATGGCGGCGAAAAGAAGAAGGACGGCTACGGTTACGGCGGAGCGGATGGTGCTGGCGGCGGCAGCGGCATGAGCTTCGGCGGCAAGGAGGGTGGTAGCTCAAAGGGTGGCAGCGGCAGTGGTGGTGGAGGCGGCTACCCTCAGAATGCGGTGGCGCCGGTCCCGTACCCTGCGTACCAGCAGTACAACGCCATGCCGCCGTCCTACCCTGTTTACTCCTACCCCGCTCCTGTAGCTTATCAGCATCAAGAACAGGATCCCGGTTGCAGCATTATGTAGTTGTTGTTAGAACTGCGACTCGCGTTCAGGCCAAGATATACAGTAGATGGCCTGACCTGATCAAGCTAAGAGATCAGAGAGATGTTGGCTCTGCCACAGCACTGAGAATTACCTATGTACAGTTGGATCAGCAATTATTTGGGGTTTACAGTTTTTCAGGATATCAGTTCAGTTCAGAATGAACAGTTTGTTTACTATCAAACAATCTTATAGCACTCTCATTATTCTAATATCTTAATATATATGATTTTGCAGATAAGTTCAAACATTGTTGATTTCGAATTTCGAAACATAGAAACGCTAAGAAATTTCAACTAAATGAATTACCTGCCTCAAATTATTTTGCAGATAGAGACGCAATGAGGGCAAATCTGGTACCATATTTTTTTTCTTGTGAAGCTTACTTCTTAGTTCGACAATCGGTTCACATATCCACGAAACAGGCTTTTGTCCCGCTTTATAAATAAAACCCAACGGCCGAACCGATACAACGTGATGAGGACACCCTCTTACAAAGCAGATCAATGATAAACAAAAAAGAACAAAAGAAACAACACTTGCCACCAAACAAACACGGGATCGAGAAAAACCGCTGCTCCACGACGACGTCCCCAAGAGGGTGACGGCGCATAACGCCGCCGCCGTCGAGACAGATGGTCAAGGGTTTTCACCAGGAGCCCTAATGCGGAGAAGGTGCCTACGGTGATGCCCCCAAGAGGGTTACGACACCCGCAGGCGTCGTCACCGCTGGCGTCAAAGCGCAGAGCTTTCACTTGGAAACACCTTTTTACCACACCCGGTATCGCGAATCGACCATAGTCTTCGAGTCAGGCCACCACAACACGATCTGGGAGCCGCCATTGCCGAAGCTCAGCCAGCACCAGGACCTCCCTCCGCCAACTCCTCTCCACCCACGTGGCCAGAGAAGACGACCAACACCACTGTCGCGCCACTCGCCGCCAAGTCGACTATGCAATCCAGCTTCCAGGGCCGCCGCCCCGACATCCAAGATCTCACCCCCACGGATAAACAGATGTCACGACTGCAGTTCCATTGGAACAGACAGGAGAAAGACGGAGGCCGTCAACCCTAGAACAGCGGGGGTACGACTAGCAGGACACACCCACCGGTCACACCCGCAAACCCTGAGTAAACAAGGCTGCTAGGCGGTCACTGAATCTAGACCCTCCTGGCCCGGATCCAGCACCCCATCCATGCTGTGGTAGGGGAAGGACTACCAGAAACACCGAAGTCACTGAAACCACACAAGTAGCAGGGCCCACCCAACCCAAATCAGGCCAGCCTGGCCAAGATCTGGGCCGAGAGCCGTCGCCGCCTTAGGCCAGCTCCATCAGCCACCGTCCGAGGGCTGAGCCGCCCCCACCTCTCCGTCACGGGCTCCGTTGAGGACGTCGTCGCCAAAGCCAAGACGTCGTCGTCCCTGCCGTCCTTCTTCCGTGTTCGTGGTTGAGACCTCTGGCCCAAAGTCGCTGCCGCGTCGCCTGAGTAGCCATCGTCGGATGCACCACCACAGACCCGCCCCACCGCCGCCGAGTAGCCACGCCGCCGCTAGAACGGCAGCACCGCCGCGCCCCCGGCAAACACGACGCCTAGGTCGAACAGCTCGGCCCGCGCCAAGCTCGGCCAACGAGGGAGCAGGAGGCGCCTCGCCGCCGACCGGGCCGCGCCCGGCGGCCTCTGCTGACGGCGACGAGAGAAGGAGGCGCGGGAGTGAGCTTCCTGGGCAGGAGGAGGCGAGGCCGCGCCCGGCCGCCGCGGGGCGGCGCGAACGCGGGAGGGAGGAGGGGGAGAGGAGAGAGGGCGGGGGCGGCGCGGGCCGGCCGGCGGCGGTGGCGGCGGCTAGGGTTGGAGGGAGGGAGGAGTCGCGGGGTGGCGGCACATATCCACATGATTTCATTCTAGAGTGTGTCTCCTGAAATTGTGTTTGGTTTTTTTTTTAAGTATAGATGTAGATAGAATAGATTAGAAATTCCTGTCCCTCGTTTTGTTCAATCAGATGCTTCTAGTGTTTCCAATCCAATGGCCACAAAGACTTCCGACTACCGATGGCAATGGGTACTCATTACCCACGTACCCAACGGGTATTTACCCATCAGGGTAAGGATTTCGTAAAAGAGTTTTACCCATGCGTAAGTAAATGGTAAAAACTATGTACCCAATGGGTATTGCGGGTGCGGGTATGGTAAACTAGTACCCATGCCCATACACCCGCATACCCATATATTTTTATTTTTGACATGTAGCTTCGTGGTACATTGAGTTACTTTTGGGAAAGAATCTAGAAATATTAGCTAGCTATGTAATTTTCGCTTGTTTCCCATACGTACAACCACTTAATTTTTGCCTGATTTGTAATTCACTGGCGCATCTCCTCTCCCGTCTCCACTATTTTTAGATCGATATGGACATCTCACTCCTGACTCGGATCCTCGTCACTGTCCTCCCCCCAAACTAGCAGCCACCGGCTCGGCCGTACCCATGGTCGTTCGTGATGCACACTGAGTGGATGAACGAGTTGTTGTTTTTTTTCATTTGCATATATATTGTGTTGCTTTATAATTTCTTTTCATTTATGATTGTCGCTTGCCGAATTAGTGGATGAATGAGCATACATGTCGATGATTTTCTTATATATCGAAGACGAATAATTTTTTGGTAGGTTTACCCGCGGGTTTTAAATACCCACATGGGTGCGGTTATGGTAGAATATCTGTACCCAGACGCGGGTGTGGGTATGGGTGTGGTTAAAATATAAGCACGCGGCTACGGGTTTAGTTAAGCTCCCTCGAACAGCTTGGCAGAAGCGCACGGTGGTTAGGGTTTAGCAGAAGTACGATGTCCGCGCCGTGGTGAGATGACGACTACAATGGCCGGACGTCGTCGGTAGAGTACCGCGCTTATGTTGGCAACCTCTCCTGGCGCACCGACGAGACTTCACTCATGGATGCCTTTTCCAAATACGACCCGATCTACGCCGACGTGAGCCCTCTGTTCGTTTCTGGCATGTTTATTTACTTTGGATTTGGATGCATGGATGTAAGCATGTTTCCTACTCCGTACTAGATTTAGATCCAGTTCAGCTGGATTGTTGTTTTGTTTAATTACGTCAGAAGATCCGTCATGGCACGTGCTCCGTATGTCTATCCCCTTGTCACCAACACTGATTATTTTTTTATCAAATTTATTTTTGCTCGATAGTACTATGATGCCTTTACCCTGTTAGTTGCTTGAAAATTTGTTGATATTGTCGACGGGTTTGTAGGTATTTGCTCGTCCTTAGAGCATCTAAAGGACCCCAAAAGCCCTTTGGGGGTCGGACACCAAAAACGCCCACCAGCGGCTCCTTCAGAGTCTCGCCCCGAGCGATTTTGTGTCCGGCACCACCTAATAGGGAGTTTGGAGGCTCTCCTGGAGATGCCGGACATCGCCTCGGCCATGGCCCTGACAGCGCTGGTCCACCCGTCATACACACGACGCTCCCGTCCCGTGTTAACGAAGGCTGTGCAGGAGGCCGTTGCGCCGCGTTTAATGTCCAGGCGACTAGACGGCGCCACGCCTGTCATCACGCGTCGCAATAACGCCGCGCCCGCTCCCCCGACGGGCGCAGACCGAAGCGACGCGTCGCAATAACGTCGCGTCGCTTCCAATGGCACAGACGAAAGCGACGCGTGCTGGAGTCGCAGTGGCTGGCCGCGGCGGTGCCCTGCAGACGCTTCGTCGGCGTCAATGCGCGGCCAGGCGAAGCGGTGGCCGGGTTAATGCAGGCCACCCAACCCCGCTCCTCCGGCCGCCTTTAAAACCCGACACAGCGCAGCCCTCCTCTCATCACACCAACACTTCTCCCTCTCTCTCCCTCTCCCCCAAGAACATAGGCCATCATGGCGGGCAGCCCGGGCGGGCAGCTACGCCACGAGCAGCTGGAGGAACTCTGGCGTCGCAACAAGGAGGCGGAGATGGCCAAGGCGTTCCAGCGAGGCATGTGGCGCGAGGCCGACAACGCGCCTCCCTACGTGCTCTCGCTGGAGACCGCGCGGCTGAGCAGCCGCCACCAGCTGCCGGTGGCCGACGACGCCACCCTTCCGGACGGGTGGGTGAGGAGCGCCGCCAACATTCCGGTGGCGCCGCGGCTCAGCGGGCAGGACCACGTCGAGTTCGTCAACCGCAAGTGGACGGAGATGCTGTACGAGCAAACGCTCGACCCCAAGTACTCCATCTCGGCGCCCTACTGGCACGCCGTGGTGAACAAGGAGTACGAGGCGCGTTGTAGCGGTCGACAAGAGCCAACGCCGGAGTTGTCCTCAACGGATGACGACCGTGACGGCGACGCCAACGACGACGACGACCCCGAGCTGCCCAATCTGCCTCTACAACCTGCTGCATCTTGGTCAGCAGCGTCGCTGTCACCGAAGAAAGGGGTGGCGCAAGCCGAAGAGGCTTCCCATCAAACGCATCGCCGCATGTCACGGTGGTGAATCGAAAACGATGCGCCGGCGAAGCCAGAAGCCACAGCCGGCTCAGCCGAGGCTATGGGACCGTTCTAAAGGCTGTAGCCGATGGGAACCGTGATGAGCGATGGCCAGAAGTGAAGCGTCGTTACTTCGTTGGCTTGATTCGCATCTTCTTCCCCTCGCTGGCCATGAAGCGGCATCTCTTCTCCTCGCCGGCGCGTGTAGTGGTTGGCGAGAAGCTGCATAGGCCTTCTCTCTCGCCCCTAGTCTAGGTTTAGTTTGTTAAATCTCGTTTAAATTCGAAATTGTAAAATTTTTTAATCTCGTTTAAATGAAGTTTGAATAAATGGGGGCGACCACGGCATGTCCGCATTTGTGTTGTTCATCGGCGGCGCCGTCCTGTTCCTCATTTGTGTTGTTCATCGGCGGCGGTTCGTGCGCCCGCAAGGTGTTCGACAGTTTTCTCAAAATTTGGCCACGTTTGGAGGGTGGGCCTTTGGGAAGTGCCGCTGTGGGCGGCCTCCAAATGTTGCCCGGACACATGTCCGGCACCCCCAAAGGAGGCCCAATTGGGGGGTGCCGGGCACCGATTTAAAGGCCCCCGATGGAGATGCTCTTATAAGTTTCAGTTTGTCTACACCATGTTGTTAATTCCTCGTTTACTCCAATCCGTGGAGGCCACCTGCTCGATCACGATGTTCGCTTAACCCCAACACCTTTTTTTAAGAGTATGCCAAAGGCATACCTTAGCTTTATAGAAGGGGAGAGCACAAACAGCAAGATAGCTAGAACCCTAATACATGCATTAGGGCTAGCTCAAACAGTCATACTCACAGTTGTAAATTCACGCATTAGATCATTGCATAAAGTAGAAGGAGAGACGATGTTTGGTAACGCAGTTCGGCAACATTGCCTACATCTGCGGGGCATGCTTACGGGCGCTCCTCCCCATCGTACTATTCAGCATAGTACCGTCGACGACAAGCCCGCCACGGTATACAGACACATCAGATCACACGACGCCACGCCGGCGCGGCCGCCCCTGCCACGGGCGCCGCCCGTGTTCGATCTAGATCTTATGTCTAACCTAGCTTTCGTCTCATAGTCTATTTGGCTACCACCGGTGCCTTTATATATCAGGCCCGGGTTACAAGTGTTCGACTCCAACACCTAAACCCTACCGTAGTCCAAGTCCAACTGTAGCCTATACACATATTTGACACACCAAAAAATAACACTCCACCTTGGCAAATATGTCATCTTGCGTGCAAACACCTGTGTATGTTGAACTTGGTTTTCTTCTTCGCTCACTCGCATGAGCCAGCACCCGACTCCTTGCACTCGGCTGCCTCCGCCATACATGTCTCCGCGTCTTGCCTCTCTCCAGCTCCACCTTGAACAATGCACACGTGCACTTTGTACAAGTTGTTGCTGGTCCTCTTGCCCTTCATCACCAGCTTCTTGTTCACCTTGACCCTCATGGTTGACATGTCCCTCTCACCTTGATAGAGATAGCCCTTACCATGAAGTTCCCCAAGTGAGATTAGATTCCTTCGAGCTCTCGGCATATATCTAACATCTTGCAGCAGCACTTCACTACCTTGTTCAGTCTTGATCTTGATATCTCCCATGCCCATGATATGTTGAGGCGTACCATCGGCTTGATAGACCACTCCAAGATCACCAGACTTGTATGAGGAGAACCACTCCTTGTTAGACGTCACATGAAAAGAACTCCCTGAATCCAGCAACCACACTTCATTGAACAATTCGCTCTCTAGAACAAGAGTTTCACTGTCATCTTCACCAGCAGCGACAACAATATTTGCAGATCCATTAGCCTAGGTCCACGTTGGACAAAACCTCCTGATATGACCCCACTCCTTACAATGAAAGCACTGCGGCTTCTTCTTCTTCGACTTCCCACCAGTGTTGTTTCTGACAAAGAACGCTTGACCATCAGCTGCACCAGTAGAAGTACTATCCTCAGTTTTCTTCTCCCACTGATCATAAGATAACAGCGACGTGGTAACCTCACTTGCAGTGATACTGGTCTTGCCATACGTCAGAGTAACAAACAAGCCCTTGTAGGACTTCGGCAACGAAGAAAGCATCAGAATAGCCCTGTCCTCATCCTCCACCTTGACCTCGATACGTGCCAGGTCCGAGATCACACGGTTGAAGTTATTGACATGCTCTGTAAGGTCCATCCTGATACGTCTCAAACGTATCTATAATTTCTTATGTTCCATGCTTATATTATGCCACTTGCTACATGTTTTATATACACTTTTATATCATTTTATGCATTTTCTGGGACTAACCTATTAACAAGATGCCACAGTGCCAGTTGCCTGTTTTCTGCTGTTTTTGGTTTCAGAAAAGTTGTTAAGGAAATATTCTCGGAATTGTACAAACTTAACGTCGAAGTTACTATTTTCCCGGGAGGTTCCAGAACACCGAAGATGACACGGAGGGGAACCCCGAGGGGCCCACACCCCCTCCCGGCGCGGTCCCCCCCCTCCCCCCCCCCCCCCCAACCGCGCGAGCATGGGGTGTGGGGCCCTCGTGGCTCCACCGCCTTCGCCCCTTCGCCTACATATACCCCTCGGATATCTAAGCCCTAGGACGAGACCCTTTTTCCTCCACGAAGTCCAGAGCCGCCGCCGTCGTCAACCCTAGATCGGGAGGGTTCAGAAGCTCTTCCCGGCACCCTGCCAGAGAGGGGAATCATCACCGGAGGGCTCTACATCACCATGCCCGCCTCCAGACTGATGCATGAGTAGTTCATCCTTGGACTACGGGTCCATAGCAGTAGCTAGATGGTTGTCTTCTCCTCTTGTGCTACCATGTTTAGATCTTGTGAGCTGCCTAACATGATCAAGATCATCTTTATGTAATGCTACATGTTGTGTTTGCTGGGATCCGATGAATATTGAGTACTATCTTATTGCTTCATAATATATCTTGTGAGTGCGTTATTTATGATCTTGCATGCTCTCCGTTGCTAGTAGATGCTCTGGCCAAATAGATGCTTGTGACTCCAAGAGGGGGTATTTATGCTCGATAGTAGGTTCATGTCTCTATTTAATCTGGGGTAGTGACAGCAAGCTCTAAGATTGTAGATGTACTGTTGCTATTAGGGATAAAACAGTAGTACTTTATCTAAGTGTATTTGTATTACTTACATTACACACATTGCCTAATGCAATAATCTGTTACTTGCAACTTAATACTGAAAGGGGTGCGGACGCTAACCGGAAGGTGGATTATTAGTCATAGATGCGGTTGGAATGGTCTATGTATATTGTTGTAATGCCCAAATGAATCTCACACTAGACATCGTAACTATAGTATATGCATCATTATGCACTTCTTTATTCTGTCAGTTGCCCAGCTGTAATTTGTTTACCCGCATGTATGTTATTATTATTTATGGAGAGACACCACTAGTGAACTGTGGACCCCGGTCTTCTTTAAACTGATAAACAAACCTATTGCAATCCTGTTACTTTCATTCTCTGCAAACAAACATCATCCACACATACGTTTAATCATTTTGTTACAGCAAGCCAGTGAGATTGACAACCTCACTGTCAAGTTGGGGCAAAATATTTTGATTGTGTTGTGTGCAGGTTTCACGTCAACTACACCAGCATTTTTCTGGCGCCGTTGTCACCTTGAGAAGATTCCTAGTTTCCTACTGGTTCGATAACCTTTGTTTCACAACTGAGGAAAACTTGCTGCTGCACTACTTCATACCTTTCTCTTGGGGTTTCCCAACAACACCTCACCGGTGCACCACATCCCTTCTTGCATCTTCAGGCCATATAACTCCTGTTTCATATACAACTTGTTGGGTGCAGTCTTATCCAGGAATTGCTCTTCCAACTTCGCCCAAATTTCCTTCGGTGAATCCATCTCAATCACATGATAGAGAACCTGATCAGACAGGGACAACCGTATAGTCCCAGCTGCCTTGATTTTCATCTCCTCCCAGTCTTCAGCGTCTATCTTGGCAGGCTTCGTAGCATCGGCTCTGATCGTCCTCAGGCAACCCTGCTGTCCCAGCAGGTCCTTGACTCTCGACTGCCATAGAACGAAGTTGCCCGTACCATCGAACTTCTTCACCTCGAACCTGGTTCCCGCAGACATGACTGCCTGCCGCTGCTCTCTCCTCCGAACAGCCGCTGATCCGATCGTGTAGGTCAGAACGATCGATCCAGCCCGAGCTTCCTCTCCAGTTCAGCAATGCTCCCTTGCGCGCCGCCTTGCTTCCGAACTTTCCGTGCTCGAAATTAGGGCTAGACAACTATGAGCTCTTGATCCGTTGCCCTCTCAGCCCCTCCTTTTATTGACCTCGTGGTGCCTATCCCTCAACCGACTCATAAGTCGTAACCGAGTAGGACTCGACCACCAACCAGGAAACTTTCCTGATTCGAGATAGTTCGGATCTATCTCCACCTTCTATTCGAACCCGCGTGACAATCCTTGAGCTCCAAGTCACCTATGCATCATCCAACTCGGCCTCCTTTGTTCCCGTGCGTGCACACAAAATAAATGAGTTGGTCCATGTCGTTGTCGAATCGAACCTGTATGACTCCACCAGATGCATCCGAATCTTAGAGCCACACGCGCACATTACTTGCATCAGAGACCTCCATCTTTGCATCGTGTCTCTTCACGTCGAGCCGGCCTCTCCGGTTGAACCGTCCGGTCTGACCGCTCGAACCCGTTGCGCCGCATCCAGTCGGTACAATCTCCCCCAACTTGCGCGCCAAGCTAATAGAACCGACGATGCAAGTCGATCCGATCTGCTTCTCCACGGCTGACCGCCTTGCGCCGTCGCCCCCACGCTCCATGCTGCTGCTCCTTGATGTTGTCCTTCCGCCGTCAACAACGCGTACCGTCGGCCGGGGGAGACCCCCCGCACCCCCCGTGTCGTCGTCGGCCACATGGGCCTACATCTGCGGGGGGGCATGCTTACGGGCGCTCCTCCCCATCGTACTATTCAGCATAGTACCGTCGACGACAAGCCCACCACGGTATACAGACACATCAGCCTGCCACGGGCGCCGCCCGTGCTCGATCTAGATCTTATGTCTAACCTAGCTTTCGTCTTATAGTCTATTTGGCTACCACCGGTGCCTTTATATATCAGTCCCGGGTTACAAGTGTTCGACTCCAACACCTAAACCCTACCGTAGTCCAAGTCCAACTGTAGCGTATACACATATTTGACACACCAAAAATAACACTCACTCACAGCTCCACACACATACACGAACAAACTCACTTAGAGAAAAACACCAAAACACACACTCCTCCGAAGCTCAAAGGAAGCCTACTCTCTCGCGTCATGGTTTCTCCCTCCTCTTGCTTGCTGCCAGAGAAGCAATTCCGCTCCTATCTTGTCAATCAACATCAGGACATCGCATTGTTCTCTGATCCTCCCGAAGACCCTCGCATTTCTTTGCTTCCAAATCATCCAAGCAACTAAAATCACTAGCGTGTCAAACGGCCTACGGTCTCTCTTGCACACCCTCTTTCTCGCTTCCAGCCACCACCCCTCCAATGTGCTATCCGCCGCCGGTTCCTAGAAGTTGATGCCCACCTTATCGAGGCACCTGCGCCAGACCTCTCTTCCGAACACGCACTGGACTAGCACATGGCTAACATTATCCTCCTCTTGTAGGCAAGTGTAGCAAGCATCCGGATGTTCTTGAAGGCCATGCCTAGCTCTCCTATCAGACGTCCACAACCTGAATTTCGTCGCCAACCATCCAAAGATTTTACACTTCAGCGGCGCGTACGACTTCCAGATTGGATTCGCAATTGCAGCCTGCTCTCTTCCCTGGCACAGAGCAGCGTATGTTTCTCTTGCCGTATACACACCTGCCTTCCCACACTTCCAGGTGAAGGTGTCCACGTTGTCTGGGTTTCTCTCGATTCCTGCGAGTTGCGCCCACAACTTGATCATCTGGCCATATCCCTCCTGACTCAGCTCCTCCGCAATGTCAAGGATCCACGCGTTCCCCTCCAGCGCCTCCTCCACCGAGCGAGAATTTCTTTTCCTGGTCGCCACCGCTGCGAGGACATCTGGTGCAATGTCCATCACCGTTCTCCCGTTGATCCATTTGTCGGACCAGAAAAGGACATCGTTGCCTCTCCCAACTGTGATGCCCACAAAAGCTTGGAAAGCCGAAGTGGCCTCTCTGTCTCTGAGCGGCGGCAGCCCGTGCCAAGGCCTCGAGGGATCCGTTCTACGAAGCCACTCCCACCGTGCCCGCAGCGCAATCCCGTGCAGTCTCAGAATTTTCACTCCTAGCCCCCCTTGTTCAAATGGCCTGCAAATCCCTTCCCAAGCCACAAGGCATTGCCCAGCCGAGACCTCCTTCTTGCCAGCCCAGAAAAATGATCGCATCCAGCTCTCAATCTCCTCCAACAGCCAGATTGGTGCCTCCGCCGCCAAGAATTGATGTATTGTTTTGGCTGCAATCACTGCCTTGATCAAAATCAACCTTCCCGCACGGGCAATCATCCCCCACTGCCAAGCCGGCAAGAACTCGATGGCCTTATCCAACATGGGCTGCCACTCAGCCTTGGTAAGAGGTCTTAGAGCTAATTGTAGCCCAAGGTAAGTGATCGGGAACTTAGCAACCTTGCAGCCGAGATCGATCTGAACTCTCTGTTCGTCTTCCTGGACTCCTCGAATAAGTGTGGCCGTGGTTTTCTCATAATTTACTTGCAACCCCGTTGCCTCTCCGAACATACCCAACAGATCCTTAATCAGCCTCAACTCCCCAACACTTTTTCAACGACTAAGATCTCAGTTAAATACCCTTCATGGTTTTCATGGAGTACCTTTTTTCCTGTCCCCTGTTACTAGAACGGATCCTGTTTCCAAATAATAATTGGTGATCTAAGTTGGTTTCACGTGATGAAAACGAGTTGGTTCCTTTTGACATTTGTTTGTAGCATGCCTTTCTGTCTGAGATATGGTACTTTGCTCAGGTCTGTTTCAGTTCTGTGAAATCTGCACGTCTTAAGTATGTCGTACGTGTTATGAACTTATGATTTCTTTTTTTCAGATCATCGACGATCATGAGACTGGAAGATCTCGCGGGTTCGGCTTTGTCAACTTCAAGGACAACGAGTCGATGAGCCGGGCAATCCAGGACATGAACGGACAGGAGCTGGACGGCCGCAACATCACCGTCAACGAGGCCAACAGCCGCCGCAGACGCAGGAATTGATCGACAACAGTTAGGAGGTCGGCCGCCAGACCGTTTAGCCACTAGCTTATCTACTTATTGCAAGTCTCGTGTGGTCGTTTAGTTTGTGGTCGTGTAAATGAAACCTGCCGGCTGAATTGGAAGATGCTTATTATGTCCTTTGTTTTCTGTTCCGATGCACTAGGATTTCTGATAATGTGTCTCCGTTACATCATCTGCATGCCAGCTTCACAACTTGTTTCCTGTTGGAGAGGTGACGGAAACTTGAGCTAAATATGTGTCTAGTCATTGGAGCTAGTAACGTTTCATTCGGCAATTATCTAGCCAAGGCAGTGCTAGCTTCATATTGTAATTAACTTGTGGTGATTCTTTGATGCGCATTAAGTTTAGCATCAGTCAGTTGCTATGAATCACTGTAGTGTGGTACTCAGGTGCTTTTGTTACCATTTAATTTTTTTTTAGATAAGGGGGCGTGGATTCCCGGCCTCTGCATCTAAAAGATGCACACAGCCATCCGCAATTATTTAGTCAAAACCGTTCAAAGTGTTACAATTCATTGATCACAGAGGGTGACTAAAAAGATCAGCCAATCAAATAAAAGTATACTAAACATCAATTCGTCTAGTATGAAGCCATCCAGCCCGACTAAAGATAGCCCACACGAACCGTCTCATAACTTAAGAATATGGTTTTTGTTATTATTATGTAGAGAGAGCAATGTAGTCCCGGAGCGAGAAATCTCTACTCCAAGCACTTCCGACAGTATATATATTTATAGGTGGGTCGGTCTTTGTCCAACACAGACTCTTGGAAGATATAGGACAACACCCTCGAACATCTCTGCTTGGCAGAAGCGGTGGAGCAGAAGTGCGATGTCGGCGCCGTGGTGGGATGACGACTACAATGGCCGGACGTCGTCGGTAGAGTACCGCGCTCACGTTGGCAACCTCTCCTGGCGCACCGACGAGAGCTCACTCAAGGACGCCTTCGCCAACTACGACCCGATCTACGCCAGGGTGAGTGGGTATCAGTCCTCTCTGTTTGTTCCTGGAATGTTTATTTGCTTTCGATTTGGATGGATCTGCGCTTGTTTCCTCCTAGGTTTAGATCCAGTTCAGCCACATTGTATTTTGCATTTGTCAGATCCGTCGTGGCTCGTGCTCGTGCTCACTCTGTCTGTTCCCTTGTCACCAACACTGATTAAGTTCACTAATATCAAATTTTCCGCAGCCCCGGATCTAGATTGTGACACAAGTTCATGTCTGCTCGAAAGTACTATGATGCTTTCCTCTGTTAATTGCTGGAAGATTTATTGGTATTGTCGATAGATCTGTCCGTGTTTACTCGTCGTCTTAAGTTTCTGTTCCCTTATTCCCAACACTGATTTTTCAAGGACTCAGATCTCAGTTAAATACCCCACTTGGACCATGGTCCATGGCCACACAAATTTACACCTTATCCTGTCTCCTATTTTTCTAGATCCCCTTTCCCCTGTAACTAGTACGGATAGTGTTTCTAAATAATATAATAGACGATCTACACTGTATGACAAAAGCGATTCAAAGCTCCCTTTTAGCCGGTTCTACACATGGTAGAGAACCGATTCATCGTATCAGCTGGAAGAAGCGAACTCTCATGTGGGTCCAATATTTCTGTGATGGAATCGGACGCACACTGCACTAAAACTACACCGGTTCAAAGAAATCACCTTTTCTGCTTTGAGCCGCACCAGCAGTGTGGCTGGTATCTTCCACTTGATAAACCAAGATAGTTCCTCTTGAGAGTTGTTTTCAGCATGCCTGTTTTTCGTATTTGTCTAAGATAATGATATTTTGCTGAGTCTATTCCGGTTCTGTAATCATTTGTGAAATTTCCATGTGTCTAAAGTATGTCGTATGTGTTATGATTTTTGTTCAGATCATCGTCGACCACGAGACAGGCATATCCCGTGGGTTCGGCTTTGTGAACTTCAAGGACAACGAGTCGTTGAGCGACGCCATCCAGGACATGAACGGAGTCGCCCTAGACGGCCGCAACATCACCGTCAACAAGGCCAACGACCGCCCTCGCCGCTCTAGGAGATGAACAGCAACAGCCTAGGCGGTTGGCTGCCTCTGCCTGGTCATTTAGCTACTAGCCTATGAACTCCTGTGTGGTCGTTTTAGTTTGTGTTCGTGGTATGGAAGTCTGTGTTGCACGTCCTTATGATTGTTGAACATCCTGATCCTGTTATCGTTTAGTGAACTGCAGTGTTTAACTGGAAAATGTCGATTATGTTCTTTGTTTGCTGTTCGGATGCACTAGGATTTCTTATAATGTTTTTCTGTTCTATCATCTGCATGCCAGCTTCACAACTTGTCATGTTCCAGGCTTTTTCCAGCAGGTGTTACATCACAAAAACTTGAGCTAAATATGTAGTAACTGCAGTATTCCTCTGGTAGTGTGGTACTCAGGTGTTTTTGTTAGCAGAACTGACATCAGCTTATACATGTTGTTTGATGTTCACGCGATTTCTCTAGGATTAACAAGTTGTGTTCACGCAGCTTATGTATGCTGCACCTGTTGTTTGTGGGAGCACTGGAGATATACTTGTGCTCGGTACAAAACGCTGATCTTATCATGTTTTGTTGGTAAAAACTAGTTGTTTCTCTTAATTCTTGGTGAACTCGGAATTTATGTGGCAAACAGATAGATTTGGAGCATGATTTATGAGTTCATAGCAGCATTGTTAGAGTTGCATTATTCAGTCTTCGGCTGGCTTTATACAAAAAAAGACACAGTAGATCTTATGAAAAATTTAACATCTACCCCTTCTACTAGCCTCTTGGTCAATGGTTGAAACCTTTTTTTTAAAAAACACGGGACTTTATTGAAGAATAAGACGATCACCAACTAGTACATGAATAAGAAAATCAGGAGGATCAACAAACCAGAACTCCCAATGCACCCTAGCGGCACCATTAGCTTCTACTCCGAAGGATGCAGTACAGCTTCAACGGCCTCCACCATCAAGGATTGGCATCTGACGTGCTCTACAAGCTGCAATCCAGAGAGGGCCATAGATGCTACGTCAATCGTGTGTGCATTCGAAGCACAACACGCTGCAACTAAAAAAATCCAGAACACACAAAAGAATTGTGTGTCATTTTCATTAAGATTGGAAGAGATGTTCAATTACAGGACTTGAATTGCACACATGGCATTGCAATGCCCGCTACAACAGAAAGAAACTACGTTATTTCTCACTCTCCCGCCTCTGTTTGCTAGTCTTAGTTGCTCCAGCTCCTCTATGTTGTGAACAACGGCATGCGGAAGGTGACTCGCATTCTAAAAAAATGCAGCTAGATGGGCCACATGCCAACAGCTAGATGGAACCCCAGATTTCATTAGTCCCCATCGCAAACTCCTGTCCATGGAACAAGGCGTTGTATGTCGAACGTGCAGAGAAACAGCCATTATTACTGTGAATTGATCTGGCTCTTCTGGGTTCAGCTGAACTAGGGAAATCAGCTACCAAAGATTGCAATACTGAATCATAGGCGAAACTATGAGCTATCCTTTGATGTCCCTTACCCATCTACTTTCGTGTAGGGCTTCTGCCAAAGTGTCGCATAGATCCCTCGGCCACAAAAGGCATTAGGTCCGGGGCAAAGTACTCCATCGCTGCTCCTTCAGCCAGTTATCCTTCCAGAAGCTGATCTTCTTGCCATCTCCCATAGTGCATCGAACTGCCGACTCAAAAAATTCCTCTGTTTGCCGAGAGACTGCCCCCCTACGTCACTCCACGGTCTATATTCGGTGGTGCATGAAAGTCAACACCATCGGGCTCCCAAAGAGGACAGGATGGTTTGTGCTGTAACCCTCGGCAAAACAGCAGTTCGTCATGAATTTCCAGGTGAATTGATCTGGGTCTTCTGGGTTCAGCTGAACTAGGGAGATCAACTGCAAAAGGTTGCAAAACTGAATCATAGCCGGTACCGTGAGCTATCCTTTGATGTCTCTTACCCATCTACTCAAATTCTCTATCGAGCTCTGAAAAAGATTCAACAAGAGACAGAAACAAATCCACTATTGGTTTTACGTCGAGCAATACGTAGAGTAACTCATAAAGTTAGACTACTCCCATTTCGCTCGCTGCTACTACAGGAATTGCTTCTGCTTTCTTTTCTGCCAAAGAGGGTCGAGTAGATCCCTTGGTCACAAAAGGCGTCAGGTTCAAGGCAAAGTATTCCACCGCTGCTCCATTCAGCCAGATATCCTTCTAGAAGCTGATCTTCTTACCATCTTCCATTGTGCGTCGAACTGCCGCCCCAAAAAACTCTGTCAGCCAGATATCCTTCTAGAAGCTGATCTTCTTACCATCTTCCTTGGTCACTCCACGGTCTTTCTCCGCTGGTGTGTGAAAGCCAACACCATCAGGCTCACAATGCCAGATTCATGAGTTTCAGATTGTGCAAACCGAGTCCACCATAAGGCTTTGGCAGACAGACAAGATCCCAGGCAACTGAGATGTGTCTTCCTTCCCTTTCCAAAAGAAATTTCGACAGAGATTACGAAGCGCCTTGAAAACCAAGGGGGCGGGTCCAGGGAGAGCATGTGATTCCAAAAGAGAGGAAGTGAGAATCAGCCTTCCATGTGTGGAATATGCCTTGCAACCGCATCGATGAGAGGCTCTACCTTGATGAACTGCCAGCAGCTTTGGTAAGATTCAGCCGTGCCGGGTGCTTTGACTGCTGGTAGGGCCTTAATTGTGCCCCTGAAACAATGCGGTTTACATCAGATAAATGTACCTGCATGAATTGGGTATTTGCAAGGTTTACCGTGTGTGGTTTCTCTCGGCAAGCCTGCTTATGAGGTCATGGAAGAAATCAACTGCTAGCTGCTCCATGCCCTCCTGATCCGAGGATTAAACGCCATTGGCTTTGAGCTTGAATATGTACTCTTATTCCTCTTGTAGCTAGCATGCTGGTGAAAAACAGAACTGTTATTTGCAGCACACTCAGGCAACCACGAGAGACGGGAGTGCTGCCTCTCGATCGTTCTTTCCAGAGATGGAAGCCCAAGGATTTAAAGCTTCAGAGACCTTCTCAGCCAGGCTTCAGCCGTAGACAGTTGTCTCTGATCCATCGCCATATTGAGTTGAAACTTGAAACACCACATCTGTCGCCAACAGGAGTTGAGCTTTGATGTTCCCAACTTGCCTTTGACTCCACCGATTCAAAGCTCTAGCAGTTGCCCGAAGGCAGGTACTGATATCTGCCATGTGATTGTCATACTGTACCAAGCTTCCTGTACTACTTCCTCAAACCCCAGGAGCTTTATCCAAAACGGTTGAAAGTGAAAACGCTTTGCCGTCTGCAAGATCGTGCTCGTGGACATAATAATTGGGAAATGATCAGAGAGGGACGAGGAGTGCGCCTGGAGGATGGAGTTGGGGCGAGAAGGGGTTATCCGGAGACGCAGTTTCAGGATAAGCAAGCTAGACTCGAAGTGTGCAAAAACCGTGCTCGTGGACATAATAATTGGGAAATGATCAGAGAGGGACGAGGAGTGCGCCTGGAGGATGGAGTTGGGGCGAGAAGGGGTTATCCGGAGACGCAGTTTCAGGATAAGCAAGCTAGACTCGAAGTGTGCAAAAACTAGGCTCCACTTCTTTGGCCAATCTAAAACTTTTAACTGAGATAGTTATATGTTGCTTTCTCGCAGACAAGCTGATCTAAAAATTTAACATGTGTACGTTTTGTTATTTGCAATCTACTAATATTTGTTGCCTACATCAACACATAAGTAGCACTTGCATATAAAACAATTAATATTTGATACATAATGTAATGCATTCTAGAGACATAGTATATATGCATAGTCATTTATTGCCATACAATTTATTGTACATGAGATTGAAAAACGTAGACCAAACATAAATTTATTACAAAATAATAAAGTGCTAACTTATTGTTCAAAATGAAAATAACAAGACAGCTCAATTATTGCATTCTCCACAAATATGATAAGTGAAGAATCTTATACATCGGCCATTTTCCTTCCTTTGATCTAGGTCCATGGAAGATGTATGAGCGAGAACCAGTTCCTTGTAATCGCTAGCCAATTTTAACCTATGTTTTGTCTGTCCTAATTATGCTCTTAATTCCTACGCCTCATGGTACAGTTTTACTTTGCCGGATGAAATTATATCATTCGAAAGATTCTACGCCCTTTTTACTTTTGGTTACCACTGAGACGGCCCTCTTCTTCTAGTCGAATATGGATAGTCCCATTATTACTACTAGTCACCTCATGATAGTCTACTACATTTCTAATGTACTTTAACCATGTCCCATCAGTATACAAGGTTGAAGTTCGAGCCATTTTCCTTCTTTTACATGGCTAATGCTTTCTCCCTCAGCTGCAAGTCACATCGTCCGCTCTAGTGGATGGTGCGACTTACAACTGATGGAGAAACCATTAGTCATGTACAAGAAGGAAAATGTCTCAAACTTCAACCTTGTATACTGGTGGGACAAGGTAAAAGTACATCATAAATGGAGTAGGACATATCATGAGGTGACTAGTAGGGATAATGGGAATATCCATATTCGAATAGAAGAAGACCGTGCAAAAGAATAAATAAAGACAAGGGCGTACAATCTTTGCCGACATAATTTCATCTGATGAAGTAAAACTGTATCATGAAGCACAAGTACTAAGAGCAGAATTAGAAAAAGATAAGACAAAGATCAAAATTGTCTAGCAACTACAACGAACGGGTTATGTCTGATACATCTTCTATGGACTCGGATCAAAGGAAGGAACAAACTCGGGCTCTAAAATTCTTTGCTAGTCAGCTTTTTGGGGAAAGCAATAATTGAGTTTTTCTTGTTATTTTCACTTTGCACAATAAGTTATCACTTTACAGACATAACCGATCTTTGCCTTATCTTCACTTGAACAGGAAATAGTGTATGAACAGGCTATTCGTTCATCATTTGCAGCTGTCAGACATTTGTTACATTGACAAGGGAAGAAGCATCATTTGCTTACTTCTCTTGTGCTTTCTCTCTTCCTTGTTTAGTCTCATGCATATATAAAGAAGTGCAGCACTACATGCAAACAAGAAAGCAACTCCTATGAATTTGAAATAGAAAGCAACGAACATGAATACCAGTAAAGCAAGCAACACTAGTTTCCATATGACGAGCAAGCTGTCAACCCTGCACCAACAAACATCAAATACTTGATAAGTGACCGTGCAAGCGATTTGGTAACTATGGTGCAAATATAAGATATTTTGCCATTCTATTTTTTGCGTGTGTCAGAAACATGTAGATATGGTAACAGCCGATATTACACTAGAATTTTGAAGAAGAGGCTGGTATCAACTAATATCATGCCCACACTAAAAGTTAAGCCAGTAGGGCCTGTTCCGAGGAGATGGCCATAGGGGATTTAGTTCAACCTTTGATCATTTTGCCTCCGTGGCTGATGTATAGCAGTGGTTAATGATGCACTTGTCATCCCGTGTGGCCACATAGCAAGGGGCTACACAGGACAAGGAAAGAGGCAATTTGGCGATGTATTTGAATAACAATGCAAACACTATCTAGAAACGAAGGAAGATAGTGTGGTAAACTATCTAACAAAGCAGTGATAAAATTTGCCTGCCCGTTATGGCCAGAGTAATTTATCCTCAACCCGGAGAAATGGAACACCGGATCGATCAGATAAGGAGACGGACTTGCAGACTACAGACCAGATCCGAGTAGGAATTTAACATGTCAGCGTTACGGCTTGCTTACCATGAACGGCTGGAGCTTGCGGTGGAGGTGGCGGACAGGAAGGATGAGGCTGCCCAGGCTTGCCTGGATCGAGCGTGATATTCATTCAACTGGTCCACCAAGGGTTGGTGCTGTAGCTCCTGGTCAACCTCCGCTCCTCGCGCCATCCGGCGACGGCGGTGGTGCGGGTGAGACGTGGAACTATGGATCTGTTCTACATGGTCATGGGCTTTCTTTCGAAACTGGATCCCTGTCCAGCATTGAGAGTATTAAAGTTGGGCTTTGGGCTAATTTTCTTCTCTCTGGAGTAGTAGAGATGTACTCCTAGGCGGGATTCCGCCAAAAATCCCACTTCTAACTAATTTGAAGTTTGCTAAAAAAAAACTAATTTGAAGTTTTTTAGTCTCAAATTTGAACTAGAAATTTCGAAACGAAATATAAGTGGGATTTTTGGCGAGATCCCACTTCACACCTTACTGTGGAGTTGGGTAAAAGAAAAAAGAACTTCCATTTCTTTCCTGTGATGACCCAACCATGGATAACCGTTTGATCGGGTTTCAATCGAGTTCCGTAATTGGGGGCCAATTTAGTACTGCATGAACTAGTTAGCCGTACTTCTCATTCAATTTTTTCTTCTATCTGGATCGATGAACCGCCTAAGTTATTTTGAATACGTTCGTTAAACGATGTAACTATTCTTTCTGACCAATTAAAAACGCCAAATGGACCCAGAAGTTCTTAACTCTACTGGCATAAGATCTAAGACCCACTTGGGAATTTTTCCTCTAGCTTCCCACTGTTGATCGCATCATGGATCAAGCACTTGAACATCACCTTGATTGGATGTGCTCGGAAGTAATGGAACATGATTGAAAGCGCCAACTATATTTCCCTAAAATAAAAAAAACTAAATTCTACTAGTTGTCAAAAGAACTTCCAGCTCTTGGCATAAGCTCTCAGGCCCACTCAGCAATTTTGCCTCTAGCTTCCCGGTTGTTAATTGTGTCACAGATCGGGTCCTTGAACATCACCTCAAAAAAAAAATCAGAACATTGCCTCAAATGGATGTCCTTGGAAGTAACGGGCCAGCTTGCGGAGCATCGTCAATAGTCATTATATGATATTCTACACTTGAGGTGTCGATGATGATTACTAATGCACCCTCTTCTTGCCATTCCCAATGGACGGGGAGGAGCAACAAGGATGAACGATGGAATTGAGGGGAAGAAGGGACCTTGGCCCATGTCTTCTTGTCGACCATCATTTCAAACGAGTTCAAGGCCAAAAAATGCAGAACGCACCAAGAGTCCAAAGCCTGGAGCATCCCTAAGATCAACCTGATTCTCTGTTGTCCTGTACTTGTCTAATTCAAGACTGGCATATATAACTTGAAAACATCTTTAGCCTGGTCAACTTGAAAATGGCTTTAGCCTGGTCTAGGCCGGTTCATGCATTGGATTTTAGACGCTTGGTCATTGCCTGCTTCTGCCTGGGATGCTAATCATGTTTAACAAACAAAGATTTTCTTCTTTATTTTCATACCATCAACAAATGGGTAATTACTTTCCACCAGGCCATGCCACCAAGCAAACAATCCACCTTCAGGCTGAAGGCAAAAAACACAAGCATTCCAGGCTCATACCAGACATCCTTTATTTTACCATTTACCAAGTATCGTAGACCAAACAGGCCTAAGAAACCTTGCTCAACAAATATAAAGTGTTAATTCTATGGTTTATAATGTGGTCAAAGCTCGGAGGCCATATGTGCTCCCAATGCCTTGCAGGAGTCCAACATTCGCTTGTGAAGCTGGCATGCAGATGATATAATGAAAACACATTCTCAATAATCTTGGTGCACCCGAAATGCAAACAACAGATATACTCGATAATTTCCATTTCAACACTGCAGTTGATTAAACGATAGTAGGTTATTCAACACAACCATAAGGACGAGCGACACAGATAGTCGAACAGGTTCCAACACAACCAAGGACGCGCAACAAAGATAGCCCTACAGGTTCCATTTCACGGTCACGAACTAACTGACTACACGAAACTTACGATAACTTCATAAGCAGGAAGCTAAATGGCCAGGCAGCCGACCACCTAGCTGTCTTTGTTCATGCCCTCCAGCGGCGGGGACGGACGTTGGCCTGGTCGACGGTGATGTTGCGGCCGCCCAGCTCCTGTCCTTTCATGCCCTGGATGGCATCGCTCATGGACTTGTTGTCCTCGAAGTTGACAAACCCAAACCCGCGGGATCTGCCCGTCTCCCTGTCAGTGACGACCTGAAAATAATCATACCACATATGACTTAGACACATGGAAATTGCATAGATAATTACAGAACCCAAACATTTTTCTTTTGAAAAAAAAAGGAACAGAGCTCCCTGATTCATTTAATTAAAATGAAAAATAAGAATTCCAGGCAGCATTCACAGTTCTTATGTCAGGATGCAGCCAACTCATGTACATCCCCATTGCAGATCGGTAGAGAGCAAGAACAAACTAGCAGCATAACAAACTGTTAGGAAATATTAGCGATTAATATTAGATTAGGAATATTCTCCAACTAGCAGTTAGAATCTGTGTTGCCCAAACGCTGCAACGTTTCCAAGCAACACAACTTTGTAGACCGACTTGTACTCCCGACTCTTGGGCTAGTATAAATAGCTAAGAGTCTCTATCAATAAAGCACTTTATTCTCTCACTTCTTCTCACGTTATCATGCACGCATTGCTCTGAAAAAGGAGAGCAGTTATCATGCACGCATTGCTCTGAGAAAGGAGAGCACAGGCCAGAAGAAGAAAGGTGAGAAAGATTGCATCCTTGCCGCAACTCACTTTTGCTTTTGCAAGATTTGTCGCTTGTCAGACCTTCGGTCATGTTGCTACCCATCGCTGCTGGAACTCCGAACTCCGAACGTCGCCGCTGAAACTCCGGCCATCGCCACCCGGATAGGAACGGTGGCGGCCATGTGGTGTTCACCGCCGGCGCTACAGTCCTGGTGGTGCACCGAGGCAACCGATGGGTGCCCCGCAGCAACTGCCTGTGGCGGAGGCCACCATTCCTGTCCGGGTGGCGACGGTCGGAGTTCCAGCGGCGACGGCCGGTGATGGGTAGCAAAAGCGACAAATCTTGTAAAAGCAAAAACGAGTTGAGGCAAGGATGTCATCTTTCTCACCTTGCTTCTTCTGGCATGTGCTCTCCTTTTTCGGAGCAATGGGTGATAAACGTGAGAAGTGAGAGAATAAAGTGTTTTATTGAGAGGGACTCTTAGCTATTTATACTAGCCCAAGAGTCGCAGTACAAGTTGGTTTACAAAGTTGTGTCGCTTGGAAACGTCGCAGCATTTGGACAACACAGATTCTAACTGCTAGTTGGAATATTCTGTAAAATATTCCTAATCTAATACTCCCTCCGTCCCAAAAATAAGTGTCTCAACTTTGATAGAAAGTGGATGTATGTAGACATGTTTAGGACGGAGGGAGTATTAACTGCTAATATTTCCTAACACAAACATTCAACAAAGACAGACTTTTACTGAATAGAAATTTCTAATCGCAGAGCCAGTTGGTGTGAATGCACAGGATCTGGCCACGTTCTTCATCCGACGCTTCGATATGACATGAGCAAAGCACCATTATCTTGGAAAAATACGAGGAACATGCGTATCACAAACAACTCTCGATTGGAGCCATTTCGTTTTTTATGAGGTGGACCCATCTAACATCAACCATCATTATTTGGAAACAATATCTACAGTAGTAACAGGTAACAGGAAAAGTACATATTTGTGTGACCATGGCCCATGAGGGGCCAGATAATATAAAACTGATCATGGTCCTTGAAAAAACAGTGTTGGGGATAAGGGAGCAGATCAGAGATCGAGCAGGTGCCCCACCACAGATAAGAGTAAACGAGGAACACAGAAAAAGGTGCATCTAAACTGAAACCTGAATCACGTGCAGATACATACTCAATAAATTTTGTTTCAGCAAGTTACAGAAAACATCATGGTGCTATCGAGCACAAGCATAAATGTGTGTAACCAACTACGGCCGCGAATATTTAATCGAGATCTTAGTTCTCCAAAAATCAGTGTTGGCGACAGGGGAACAGACAGATCTAGCACGTGCCACAACGAATCTAATGTAAACAAAAACAACGCAGCTAAACTGGATCTAAACCTAGAAAAAAGGAGGAAACATGCACGCACAGGCACAGATCCATCCAAATCCAACATAAACGGAGCACCGAGCAAGCAGGCATCGGCCGATCTAAACCCGCTCACCTCGGCGCTGCGCGGGCCGTAGCTGGCGAAGGCGTCCTTGAGCGAGCGCTCGTCGGTGCCATAGGAGAGGTTGCCGACGTAGACGCGGTTCTCAGCCGCCGACCGGTCCTTTGGGTCGGAATCCCACCACGGCGCCGACATCGCACACTTGTGCTAAACCCTAACAAACGGAGAGGAATGGAGGGTTTCTCTGCTCCGAAGAGAAATGGGGAAGCTTCGAGTGTTTTCTTTCTCTTTTTTTTCTTTCTCTTGAAGACCAGCCCACCGCTATATACCAGAGTAGCAACAGTGCTTGGAGGGGGAGCAACTGCCAACTGGCGCTTGGTGGCATCGGAGATCAGAGCACAAACAACTTCGAAGTTTTTTATACTCCCTGCGTTTTAACCGTTTTGAATTATTATTAGTCCCTCCGTTTTAAATTAGATAATTTCTATTTATTCGTATGTGAGGGCATCTCCAGCCGTCTCGCCCCCCAGTGCCCAAAACGCTGCTGTTTAGGGGTCGCCGCAGCGCCAAACGGCGCTAATCTGAAACATGGGGGTGCGAGGTTTCCAGCCGCTCGCCAGCCTAAGTTTCGGCCCAAAAATGGCGGTTAGAAAACAGTGTGAATTCATTCATATTTTGGCGCAAACGACGGCGATTTCATTCATATCTGGCAAACTCGCCGATTACAAAGTGCGAATTTAAACTAAAAACTTAATAGCAGGCGATCGCCTAGTTGAGCAGGCCGAGGCTGGCCGCGATCGCTTGGCTGTAGTCGCCGACGCCACCGTCGTCGTCGTGCCGCTTGCTCGGGCCTGCGCCGGCGTCGTCGCCCCACCACCCGGCTCGTCGTCGTCCTCCTCCGCCGCCTCGCTTTCGGGGTCGAGTATGTGGTACTCGATCTCTTTCGCCACTGGGGGAGGCGGGACGCGGTGGCGGCGGGCGGCGGTCTGCTGTTGGCGCCGCGCGCGATTCTACTCCGCCTCGGCGAGGAGCTGCCGCTGCTGCTCTATCTCCTTCTCCGTGAACTCACCGAGGCTCCATTCCTCGGCGAATCCGGGCTCCGCCGGTTGCACGGTGTTGAAGGAGGCCTCTTCGGCCTCCTTCAGGCCGGGCCATTCTTCCTCCTGCTCCTCCTCCGCCGGCTCCGGCTTGGGCTCCTTCTTCGGCTTCACGAGGCGCCAGAAGAGCGAGCGCGGAGGAGATGCCGTGTGGCGCTGGGAGGAGGCGCGCGGCTCGCCGATGCGCAGGGCGCCGATGCGCATGGGGGCAGGGCGCCCAGAGTTGAGGAGGGGGGGCGTGAGGGACACCGAGCGCGTACCTGACGGAGGCGCCGACCGCGCTGCGCCGGAGGAAGAGGAGGTGCCCGAGGAGGTGCCCGAGCCCATCCGGCGCGGCGTCCACGTCCGCGGCGGCATCGTCAGCCGCGGCTCGTTGCCGGCGTAGATTTAGTCGAGCACCCACTGGAGGGTGCGGTTCTCGCCGCCCCACCACCGTTTGCGCCCGGTGGAGTTGCAGCGGCCCTCCACGGGGCCGTTGTTGCCGCGGTCGGCGACGTCCTCGTCATGGCGGCGCTGGAAGTACGCCGTCCAGAAGGCGTCGTTGCCTTCTGGCCTCCAGCGCCATTGCGCGGGCTGCTCTGGCGTCAGGCCGGCGCGGACCTCCGCGATCGCCCACCTGAACTGCTCGCCGGCAGGGACGGCGGGCACGGGGACGCCTCCCGCGCTCAGCTGCCACGGCCCCTGTCCGGCAGAGGCACCGGGAACGCGCATGTCCGGCGGGCACGGATACCCCGCCTGGTGCAGTGCCCAGGCCTCGTCCTTGCGGAGGTGGCGGCGTCCCCAGTCGTTCGCGGCGGCGGCGGCGTCGTAGGCCATATCGTCGTGGCCGGGTGGGAGAGAAGGGAGTGGGAGGCTGAAGGCGGCGAGGGAGAGGAAGTGTGGGGAGACACGGCGAGGTCTCGGGGGGTTTTATAGCGCCGGGGCCAGGCGAAGGGGCGGTGCCATTACTCCGGCCGCGTTCGGATTGGACGTCGCAGCCCCGCCGCGCCACGCCATTACTCCGGCAGCCTTTGACTGGCGCGCTATCGCTGGCCGCCCGCCACGCCATTAACTCCGGCAGCCTTTGACCGACGCGGGAGCCGAGGGGATGAGCACGCGGCCTCACGGGCGGTTTCTGTTCCCGCCATTTTCTCCCGCGTCGCTGACAGCGCTGGCCCGCGTTGCGTTTCGCGTCATTTCGCCCCCCCAGGCCGAACCCAGTGGGCTGTGTTTCGCCTGGGTGCGCCGGCGCGAAATAACGCCGAAACGGCGTTAACTGCGCTTCTGGGGGGCGAGTGGTAGGAAAACGGCGCTTTTGGCTTGCGTCGGCGCTAAAAAGGACTCTGGGAGGCGACTGGAGATGCCCTGAATATATGTAGATATGTTGGTACATTGACATACATATAAATAAAAGTCATAGACTCCCTTTCTTCCTTAATATAAAATGGTTTAACCATTTCCATATTTATATGTGTACATATGTATCTAGACATATTTTAATGCATAAAAGGCATGCTGCTAATATAGAACAAATAATTTAATTATATGGGTACTTTATATCATTTGAACATGAAATGTTTCACTTCAGACTTAGTTCACATGGTCTGGTATAAAAAGAATCCTCTCAAAAGGGCCCCACTTTCTAATATTCTTTGTTCGAATTATAGTTAAGCAAAAACTTTTGGCTTTACAATGAAACCATTTAATGGAAAAACTTGCTAAACTATATGGAAATATAGATAAATAAAGTACATATTCTGAAATCATAATAGAATCTCAGCTCACGTGGGAAATTATCCGGATCCATGATTTTACAGACCGTAGACTGCAAGCAAAAAGTAGTAATGTGTATGGAATCTAAGGAGTTGTATTGCAACGGGAAAAAACTCATCGCGGAGGCACTGGTGCTAAGGGCACGTGCGCTGCAATGGATACAAACCCCTTCACTTTTTGTCATAACATTTAAAAAAAAAAACACAGTACAACGCAAGCGCTCATATATAAGCGCACACACTCACCCCTATGAACGCACGCACGCACACCCTACCCCTATAAGCACCTCCGAGAGACCGAGCCGGCGGAGCAGGTCTTGAGATTGATGAAGACACCACAGGCGCCTCGCTGTCGACGGGAACGTCGCCTCACACTGAAAAATATTACGGTTAAATGAGAAACACCAGCGTCAAATCTGTGATTTGAACTCTGGTGGGTTAGGGTACAACCACCTACCTAACCATCTTGCCACATGCAGGTTCTCTTTTTGTCATAACATAATTTGTGATTTTGTGGCATTACATAATTTTTTAAGAGGGTCAAAATAGTATCCGTAACAAGAGAAAAATATGACCTTTTCTGTTGCATCAAAGATCTCTCCGTTTAAAAGAATCTTGGGCTATATTTTCTATACACATCTTAAATACCTCTAAATATGAGAACAAATTACTTCTCTTAAAAATCCGTATTTTATATCAAAAAACGGACATGTGTATGTTTAGTTTTCTAGGCGCATCTCTTGTTTGGTCCAGCCATCTCACGTAAATAGACAAATAAGAACGTAACCCAGTTTCCTTGCAATAAAGGTTGAGGAATGAACTGATGTCGATCATTTACCTAGTGAGAACCTTTATCTCCATCTTAGTTATGACTTACAAGCTCAAATCCTCACTGGTTAATAAGCCTTTGTCGTGGAATAACAATATATACCCCTCTCAATTTCTGTGAAATTAGATGTTCTGGCTCAAATTTCATCAAAAAATTCTCGTGCTTCGGTCAAGATTCTATAGAGATTTATTGATTAACCAGATTAGTGTTACAATCATTGAGCACTAAGTGCTTGGTGCAAGGAGTCAACGGATTTTTTTATCAAGGAGTCAACATAATTATTCATCATTTAAGACTGCTTCCAAATCAGATGAGCTCCTCCCCCTCATTGAGCAGTCTCCACAAGCTTGTGCAGAAATTATCTTACCTCTTTGTATGCTCTCAGATCACCAGTGGACTTGGACACTTCGACGACACAGTGCGCCGGTGTCACCCGAATCATCTGCATTCACATCTTATCAGTAGGTAAAATTAGATAGATGACACCACAAAAGCTGTCAGCCATGGAAAAAATATCATTCGTAGTGAAGCTAACATGTGCAGGGGGGTTCAAATCCCACACGTCAACGGTGAATCCAGTGACACTTTTCAAACTGCAAATTCTGCGGTGTCACTATATCCCGCTATAAGAGGATACATATCACGATACTTCACCTCGGCAGAGAGTGTAAGGTCCAGCATGCTTCTTCATAGCAACCTGACGTCCTGAGGGTTCACCTGTGCCAGAATGAGAAACCAGGCTAAGAAAACTTCACCTGTGATATCTCTAGATTTCAAGAAGCTTATTTCTGACAGGTTATGATGATTAACGCCGTCCTGCCCTTGCTTACCTCTTACTATTATTGGGTAATTAACAAATTATCACTTCTCAAAAGTTTCTTTTGAGATTGAATTGCACAAAATTTGCCAAACTAATCTCTAATCCTAGTAAAAGCCAATTCTGAGGAGCTTCTTCAATCTTCCTCCAAAAATGCACACCTATTTGTGTGAAACTGGTTGCAATGTTATGACTTACAAGCTCATATCCTCACTGCTTTGGAACAGCAGCAGGTTAACCAAAGCTTTGAGATATAGCTAATGTGGAGGCAGCTTCTTCACATAGATCTGCATATTTAAGCCAATTTTCTTGACCTTCTTGTCGCACAACGAAACAGACAAAATATCCTAAAATATTAATGGTTCAGAGTAGGAACTCTGTTGGCCAGCATTTGGTGTCTCAGTATCAAACAGAGCAACATAAAAACGCCTTGCAGGTGCCTATCACCTAAGCATGTCCACTGTAGGAGATCATGTCCAGATTGGTGACAGTTCCAGGCAGGTTCAGAAGGTAGTACCCAGCAACACATGGTAGCCTCCAGGCTCCAGCACATGGCAATCATACGCAGTTGTGCGAAAAAACGAGAGCCGGGGGCAGCATAATCAACAGTAATATCACTCCTCATGTGTAGTTTCAGACTCACCTCTGCAGTTTCAAACTCACCTCCATCAGTATTCTGATTCGTGAGCATCACCATGTTGTCGAGGGGCTGGACATGCGGCTCTCTACACAACCTCCTCCAGACCTCCACGACATGAACTCGAGGTACAATTCCTTCATTCTTCCATTCGTGAGGAGCAGCCTGAGCTCCTCAATGTGAGGTCGGGCACCCAAGAAATCAGCAAAACGAAGGACAAAAGCATCATTGTCATCATGCACGGGTAGCAAGGACCTGAGATTTGGGACGGGTGATACGTCTCAAACGTATCTATAATTTCTTATGTTCCATGCTTATATTATGCCACTTGCTACATGTTTTATATACACTTTTATATCATTTTATGCATTTTCTGTGACTAACCTATTAACAAGATGCCACAGTGCCAGTTGCCTGTTTTCTGCTGTTTTTGGTTTCAGAAAAGTTGTTAAGGAAATATTCTCGGAATTGGACAAACTTAACGTCGAAGTTCCTATTTTTCCCGGGAGGTTCCAGAACACCGAAGATGACACGGAGGGGAACCCCGAGGGGCCCACACCCCCTCCCGGCGTGGGTCCCCCCTCTGCCGCGCGAGGACGGGGTGTGGGGCCCTCGTGGCTCCACCGCCTTCGCCCCTTCGCCTACTTATACCTCTCGGATATCTAAGACGTAGAGCGCAACCCTTTTTCCTCCACGAAGTCCAGAGCCGCCGCCGTCGTCAACCCTAGATCGGGAGGGTTCAGAAGCTCTTCCCGGCACCCTGCCGGAGAGGGGAATCATCACCGGAGGGCTCTACATCACCATGCCCGCCTCCGGACTGATGCGTGAGTAGTTCATCCTTGGACTACGGGTCCATAGCAGTAGCTAGATGGTTGTCTTCTCCTCTTGTGCTACCATGTTTAGATCTTGTGAGCTGCCTATCATGATCAAGATCATCTTTATGTAATGCTACATGTTGTGTTTGCTGGGATCCGATGAATATTGAGTACTATGTTATTGCTTCATAATATATCTTGTGAGTGCGTTATTTATGATCTTGCATGCTCTCCGTTGCTAGTAGATGCTCTGGCCAAGTCGATGCTTGTGACTCCAAGAGGGGGTATTTATGCTCGATAGTAGGTTCATGTCTCTATTTAATCTGGGGTAGTGACAGCAAGCTCAAAGATTGTAGATGTACTGTTGCTACTAGGGATAAAACAGTAGTACTTTATCTAAGGGTATTTGTATTACTTACATTACGCACATTGCCTAATGCAATAATCTGTTGCTTGCAACTTAATACGGAAAGGGGTGCGGACGCTAACCAGAAGGTGGATTATTAGTTATAGATGCGGTTGGAACGGTCTATTTATATTGTTGTAATGCCCAAATGAATCACACACTAGACATCATAACTATAGTATATGCATCATTATGCACTTCTTTATTCTGTCAATTGCCCAGCTGTAATTTGTTTACCCGCATGTATGTTATTATTATTTATGGAGAGACACCACTGGTGGACCCCGGTTCTTTTCTTTAAATTGATAAACAATCCTACTGCAATCCTGTTACTTTCATTCTCTGCAAACAAACATCATTTTCCACACATACGTTTAATCCTTTTGTTACAGCAAGCCAGTGAGATTGACAACCTCACTGTCAAGTTGGGGCAAAATACTTTGATTGTGTTGTGTGCAGGTTCCACCTTGAGAAGATTCCTAGTTTCCTACTGGTTCGATAACCTTAGTTTCACAACTGAGTGAAACTTGCTGCTGCACTACTTCATACCTTCCTCTTGGGGTTTCCCAACAACACCTCACCGGTGCATCAAGCATTTTCTGGCGCCGTTGCCGGGGAAGCTAGATCTCTTCTACGAGGGGAGTCTCTCACTTCCAATCTTTTTATTTTGTTATTGTCTTGCTTAGTTTATTTTTATCATTGTCTTGTTTGCTTAATATCAAAAATACAAAAAAATTAGTTACTTGCATTTTTACTTCGGTTTGTTATTTATTATTTCGGTTTAGTTATTATTGTTATTTCGGTTTGAGTTTTATTTTGCTAAAATGAGTACTGCTGAGAATACTAAGTTGTGTGATTTCACTAGCACCAATAATAATGATTTTATATGCACTCCTATTGCTCCACCTGCTTCTAAAGCAGAGTTCTTTGAAATAAAACCTGCTTTGTTAAACCTCGTTATGAGAGAGCAATTTTCTGGTGTTAGTACTGATGATGCTGCTGCCCATCTAAATAATTTTGTTGAACTTTGCAAAATGCAAAAGCATAAAGATGTAGATGGGGATATTATAAAACTGAAATTATTTCCTTTCTCTTTGAGAGGAAGAGCTAAAGAATGGTTGCTTTCATTGCCTAGGAATAGTATTGATTCATGAACTAAATGCAAAGATGCTTTTATTGGAAAATACTATCCTCCTGCTAAGATTATTTCTCTAAGAAGTAGCATTATGAATTTTAAACAACTTGATAATGAACATGTTGCTCAAGCTTGGGAAAGAATGAAATCTTTGGTTAAAAATTTCCCTACCCATGGACTGACTACTTGGATGATCATCCAAACCTTTTATGCATGACTGAATTTTTCTTCTAGAAACCTTCTTGATTCGGCTGCTGGAGGTACCTTTATGTCCATCACTTTGGGGGCTGCAACAAAACTCTTGGATGATATGATGGTCAATTATTCTGAGTGGCATACTGAAAGGACACCTCAAGGTAAGAAGGTAAATTCTGTTGAAGAAACCTCCTCTTTGAGTGAAAAGATTGATATTATTATGTCTATGCTTGTGAATGGTAAATCTCATGTTGATCCAAATAATGTTCCCTTAGCTTCTTTAGTTGCACAAGAAGAGCATGTTGATGTGAACTTCATTAAAAATAACAATTTCAACAACAATGCCTATAGGAACAATTATGGTAATAATAACTATAAGCCCTATGCTTCTAATAATAGTGGTGGTTATGTTAATTCTTATGGTAATTCCTATAGCAATAATAGGAATACCTCCACTGAACTTGAAACCATGCTAAAAGATTTTATCACTACACAAACTGCTTTTGAAAAAACTGTTGAGGAAAAGCTTGGTAAAATTGATAATCTTGCCTCTAAAGTTGATAGTCTTGCACTTGATGTTGATCATTTAAAATCTAAAGTCATGCCTAATGATGCTAAAGAGAGTAAGACCTTTGCTAAAATTAATGCCATCCAAGTTAGAATTGATGAAAATGTTAGGATGATGGTGAAGGGGATCGCAGGCAGAAAACAAAAAAATTCCTAACAGCGATAACCTTAAACTAGCCAGGATCTATACTATGCAGATATAGTAGTACGAAGGGGTTCCGGTATACATACCCTTGTAGACCGAAAAGCGGGGATTACGCTCCCGCACAAGCGTTGCTGACGTAGACGCCGTAGCCGACCTCAAGGTCGCGGAGAACTTGGCGCGACGAAGAAGACGATGACGCGGCGATGTCGATGAAACCGACGACGACCTCGAGGCCGTGTGGAGGAAGCAGACCTCCAGCACCACTAGCGTGGCACCTCGCAGGGCGTTACACACATACGGTGAAGCCGACGAACTCCGGGCCCGATCCAGGGACGAGCAGCGGAAGACTGGGACCGGAAGACCAGCAGCGCGGCGGCGTGCGTATGGTGGAGAAAACTTATCCTCGGCGCAACTCCAAACAAGGGAGTCACGGGATCCAAGGAGAGAGAGAGAGAGAATTGGTTGTGTGTCTTCAAAGGCCAGGGGTACCCTTCTATATAAAGGGGCCAGGGGGCTGCCCAACTTGCCAGCCGGGCGGTGTGGGACTATTCCCACACCAGCCCTGGCCGACCTAGGTTGGTGCGCCGGCCCTAGTGGGCCCCATGTGGCCCACTAGGGGCTGGCCGAACCAAGCCCCCCTTCCTGGGGGGGACTCTCCCCCCCCCCCCCCCCCCCCCCCCCTCATGGGCCTCTTTGCCCAAAGAGGCCCATTAAGGGTTTTTTGCCTTTAAAAATTTAGGAAAAATTAAAATAAAATATATTTAACTATTAATTACACTAATTAATATTAAATACATATTACATAATTTATTCCGGCTCCGAAAACTATTTCGTCGCTGCCCGATCTCCATCGGAACTTTCCCGGGACGTTCCCGGTGCTCTCTTTTCCTATTTTTCTCTTCCGGTAAAATGTCGACTCCCCTTAAGTGTGTTACCCTAGCGGTTCGATTATCTCACCAGACATGATCGAGACTCCTCTCCGATCAATGACTAATTCGTGGACCGAGGATACCCAGAATTAATCCCTGCGAGATAACGAATACTTTACCGTTCGAACCTAGACGTCTGAGTCTTAAACCTTTTGCCATGCGATACTTAGCGTGTCCGAGACTCGTTCATGGATATCTCCATACCTAGCTTGATCTCGTTACCGACACTGCTAACTTCTACTTGTCCATGATATTATGTCCTGGTGACCCAGTCACACGCTTGCAAGCTCGTTTTGACATAATCTCACCGAGTGGGCCCTAGAGTATCTATCCTGCTATGCGGACTGGCAAATCCCGCTCTTGATCCTCCGTCTCAACATACTCCTTTCCGACACCCGAGAGGGACACCTTTATTGTCACACTATGTAAGATGTGACGTTTGATGCAATCAAAGTGTCTTCCAGGAATAGCAATAACAGTAGATCTCACTGTCAAAGGCGTAATGACTACGTCCTACAAATATTGGGTATGTCCATCACGTCATTCTCCCAATGACATGACTCCATTGTCAACTGACATAAATGTCACATGATCGGGAAACCTCGATCATCAATTGCCCAATGAACTAGTTAGATAGAGGCTACTAGGGACCTGGTTGTTTATCTACCACACGTGTATTAATGTTTCCGCTTAATACAGTTATAGCATGGTATAAAACATATAATGAACAATTGAGATATGACGAATAAACTATATTTATTAAGTGCCTCTAGGGCATATCTCCTTCAGTCTCCCACTTGCACTAGAGTAACACTTAATCTAGTTTACAACTTGGTAAAAGCTCAACACCCATAGCAACTTGGTGCATGCTTGCTTCGTGGAAGAGGAATACAGTCAACAGATCTCACACATTGAGATCTGTATGTGCTTTGCAACACTTCTATGTCAACCAGTTTGACATCATCCCGCATCTTACGATGACGGTGAAATATATCTTAGTCGATGGAGTGAGACTCTGTGGGGACCCCGGACTAGCTGTCCGAAATACCCGATTATGCTTAACACAACGATCCCGTGATCAGTCTGTCGTTGCACATAATCCGAACTGAATACCAAAGTTTACATCCATTACAATACCGGAATAAGTCTTACATAACAGGTCGTATAGACCAAGTCTTACACAGGTGCCTTCTAGGGCCAAATCAACATAAGCAGCGGAACTTAAACGTAGTAGACATCCAAAAGCTAACGATGACCCGACAGGCAGTCGACTTGAGAAGATCCTTAGTTGGCGTAGATGTCGCCATACTCCTCCTGGGCGTAATACTCCTCCAAGTCTGGCTACGACAATAGCCAGAGACAAGCTAGTATGAGTACATTGGAATGTACTCGCAAACTACTCCAACATGAGTGCACTAGTCTCATTTTTAGTTTCACATTTTTATTTATTTAAAACATCTCTGTATCTTTGTTGAAGAAGGTAAGAAGATTATAACTATTCCTAGTATCTCATGAGTATTAGTTTCTTCAAAACTCCTCCTCTTGCTAACCATGGTCCATCATGGTACCAAGTCTCCAACAACCTCATACCAAATCCGTTGGCATAGGTGTATGGATCATTCCACCAACTTCCTTTCTTTTGAAAACACAATTCTTTTCAAAACTTGCACATGGTCTAAGTAGGGCCTTTCAACTGTCCATATCCGAGGACTCGGCTATTCGAATAGTTTTAACCCTCTGCAGAGGTAGCACGCTTTTCCCACACCCATCCGATAACTCATCGTGTCTGCCACGTCTCGCCATACCAGGGGTATGCGAAGTTGAGTCACCGATCCTAGTCTGTCCTTTGCTCCTGCTAGTATAGGATCCTGCCCCTATGATACTTTCCATCGACACTTAACCCAGCCCGTCGGAATCTAAGTGTGAGGACTCATAGGTTTTATCTGGCGGTGTATAGGGGACATCCTTCTATCCTCCTCCTTATCTACTCATAGAGTTTGAGCGAGGACCCAGGTCAGGGGTAGGTCACCAAACCATTCCCTCATGCATAACGGAGTCATCTCCGTTGATGCAGTGTCCCATACTAATAAGAGCAAGCTATATGACTAAGCCCTTTCCCATATGTGGGTAAATGTGGTCGCACAGATTATCGGTTGCTTGACTGAGTACTAGGACACAATGTGCTTTTCTTAAAACCATCTTTCTCCACTTCTTTATTTCAACACCACATCTTGGTGTTTTGTATCCACACAAGGTTTTCAAAGGAGTTTTGAATAAAACAATGTTGGTTTTCCCATCCTATAGTTTTAGCATATATTTCTATATAGGGTGGCAAAATAACTCAGGTATACTTTTGAAAAAAAGGATTTTTATAAACCTTTGCTTTTGAAAAAGGACTTTGTAAATCTAGATGCATAAGTTATGTGCAAGCTCAGAGAGTAGCTTGCCTTGCTCGGCAAAGTGATCCGGGTCTTGGTCTTCAGGTTCCACAAATCCTTCCTCCTCGATATATCCGGCAACGTTCTCGTCTAATACAAAATTAAGCAACACAAACAATCACTAACCTACTCAACCAATCATCACAGCAATACACTCTTAGAGGTTCTAATTAACCATTTCACACATCAAACAACACTATGTGGTTCCAATTTAGTTGAATTTTGTCACTATTCAAATATACCTTAATTTGAGCAGAAATTAGTCACACATATTTAATTGCATAGTTTGAGTTCTGTTGGTCACAAAAATACAAACTAAAATTCTGCAGAGAGCTACTGATGTGTAGAAGAGGACACAATTGGATTTGGGTCATTTGGAGTTACCAAACTCCCTACACATTGTTTTGAATCCATAGGCTAGTTAATCAAGTTTTGGCTATTAACTAAATTCTGTTAATCCAAAAATCAAACCCTTTTAGGATTGACTAACCATGGCTAATTGTGATCCAATAAAATTGGTCTTAAATCATTTGGACTAACAGAGCATCAGAAACAAACAAGTTTAGATTTTAAACCCTTTTTGGCATTTTTAATACCATATTTTTATTATTTATCCAAATGGAGTGAAACCAATTGGGTTGGATAGACAATTTCATAACCTTTCCAGAACAGTTTGATTTGTTCCATTTGGAGTTGTAAAACTAAAGTTATGGAATTTCTAAATTTGGGTCCAGTACTGATTTCAAATTAAAACTAAATTCGAAAATTAACTGTCTGGGTGGATAATGTTGAAAATCCTGACGGGTGGGGTCCACTCGTCAGTGACTCAACGGAAAACAGTGCGCGCGCTGGAAATGTTTAAAAATCTGACGGGTGGGATCCACTCGTCAGTTTCCTTTTATTAAAACGAAACGGTATGTTGCCGTTGGATCAAGATCCAACGGCCCTCGTTCGTCCACGTCAGTGGCGAACGGCGGCGACCTAAACCGAGCGGCGCGACGGCGCCGGCGACGGCGAGGGGGACGGATGGCTCACCTAGGGGCTCGGGAGATGGCGGCGAGGGTGCAGATCGACGGCGGCGACTCGGGGAAGGTCGTGGGGACGAGCGGCGCGTGCTGAGGTGGTTCCAATCGGCGACGGCGAGGGGCTCCTCCTCCGCGGCCGTGCTCCAACTCCGGCGAGTCCTCTGCGTCGCTGCTGGGCACGAACCAGAGGGGAAAAGGGACCGGGTGAGTGAGGCGGTAATGGAGAAGAGGATGCGAGCCAGAGAGGAGAGAAAGGGAGGCCAGCACGGCCTGGCCGTGGTCGTCGCCTACCTCGGACACGGCGAGCTCGAGGAGACCCACGGACGGCCAGGTTCTCACGGCGAAGGATCCGCCCTCCAGGCGGTGCACGAGAGGAGGTGGTGTGAGGGGGAGAAGCGGTGGAGAGGTGTGGGGAAATGGGGTGCTCGGAGGGGGGCTTTATAGCGGCCGGGCGGCGCACGGTGGACGCGGTGCAGAGGGCACCCGCGGTCGTGCGAGCTCGCCGTAGGCCGGTGGAGGGGTGCGGCTACGCTGCTGGATGCTCGGGGAACCAGACGGGCAAGGTGGGGTGGCGTGGCGCGCTCGGGCGTGCTCGGGATTTTGGCCCGGCCGTGAGAGCGCACGGGCGGCGCGCGGCGTGCACGTCGCGGCGTGGCTGTCGCGGCGTGGCTGCGGGCTGCTGGCGGCTGCGGTGCGGGCTGCTGCTGCGCGAGGAGACAGAGGGGTGAGGGAGGGAGAGAGAGGCAGCCGCGCGGCCGGCACGGCGCGGCGTCGCCGCGGCCACTGTGCCGACACGACGACGTGCGCATGGCCGACGCTGTCGCCAGCTCCCCCACGGCGACTCCGGCGACCATTTGGCTCCCTCCAGCGTGCGGCGTGATCGTGACGAAGAGGGGAAAGCAGTGGAGGCCTCAATTCGACGAATACACAACACATTGCTCGGATTGATCCATGGTTTGGCTCGGTTTTGGGAAGAACACATGATGCACAGAAGGTGTTTGTTGAATTTCCTGAACCAAAACAGTAGGCATTTTGGCTATTTAATTTTCATACCTTGCTTAATTCTTTTGGGTCCAAACTTAGGATCTAGGCTAAATACATTATTGGTAAGTGATACAAAGTCTTTTTGAAATATTTGGAAATATTTCAATAATGAATTTCTAATTTGAATTTGAGGTTTTGAATTTGAAATTTGAAAGGGAATAGTTTGTGGAAACCCAATGGTGTGGTCTTTGGAATTATTCCACACTAACCTTGGTTTGAGAAAATAAAGTAAGTTTCTTATTTTTGGAAAAATATTGTGACATGTGTCACATAGTTTTATAGTTTTGGAATGTTGTTAAGTTTATTTTGTATTCTTCAAATTTGGTAATTGGAGTTAGGTGTTTAACAACATAGCAAGCAATGTATGATAACAATAATCAAGAATTAAACACATGCTGGTTTTGTAAGAAAAGTTTTTGTTGGCCCACATTTTTGCATAATCTTTCATATTTAATATTTGGGATGTTACAAATCCTCCCCTCCTTAAAATAAATCTCGTCCCGAGATTTGCTAAGTCTGGGTACTAAAGAGGTTCGGGAATTCACTTCTAAGATAGTCCTCACGTTCCCACGTGGCTTCATCTTCAGAGTGGTTGGTCCACTGAACCTTGTAGAACTTGATTGCTCGCCTACGGGTGAGGCGAACATCTTCGTCGAGAATCTTGATGGGTTGCTCACGATAAGTCAGATCTTGATTTAGGTCGATGGAATGATGGTCGATGTTTTTGAAAACATCAGGCTGGTCAGGAACTTCAAGACATTTCCGGAGCAATGAAATGTGGAAGACATCGTGGTAATCTGCTAACTCTTGAGGCAACTTCAGTTGATAAGACACTTCACCACGACGGGAAAGGATCTTAAAGGGTCCAATATATCTTGGTGCCAATTTTCCTTTGACATGGAAACGCTGCATTCCTTTAAGGGGTGTCACTCGGAGATAGACATAATCTCCGACACTGAAGGTGACATCACGGCGCTTGGGATCAGCGTAACTTTTCTGACGGGATTGGGCCGTTTTGAGTCGCTCACGGATAAGCTGTACTTGCTCTTCAGCCTCACGGAGGGTATCTGGTCCAAACAATTTGCCTTCTCCGGTGTCGGACCAATTCAGGGGTGTACGACACTTCCTTCCGTAAAGGGCTTCAAAAGGGGCCATTTGCAGACTAGACTGGTAACTATTATTGTAAGAGAACTCTGCAAATGGAAGACAATCTTCCCACTTGGATCCATAGGATAGAACACACGCGCGAAGCATGTCCTCCAATATCTGGTTCACTCTTTCAGTTTGGCCTCCGGTCTGGGGATGATAAGCTGTGCTAAATGCTAACTTGGTTCCGAGGGCTTCGTGTAAGGCTTTCCAGAACCTTGAGGTGAATTGTGTGCCTCTATCCGATACAATCCTCTTAGGCACACCATGCAGGCTTACTATTCTGGAAATATACAGGTCTGCTAACTGATTTCCCCGATAGGTGGTGTTGACGGGAATAAAATGGGCAACCTTGGTTAGTCTATCAACGATGACCCAAATTGAGTCATGACCTCGGTTGGATCTTGGAAGTCCAGTGATAAAATCCATTCCAATCTCATCCCACTTCCACTCGGGAATTTTCAAGGGTTGAAGCAATCCAGCGGGTCGCTGATGTTCAGCCTTGACTCGCTGACAGATATCACACTTGGCTACAAAAACACCAATCTCTCGCTTCATTCCGTGCCACCAAAATCTCTCACGAAGGTCTTGATACATTTTGGTTCCGCCAGGGTGGATCGAATAGGGGGTCTCGTGGGCTTCCTTCAGGATTAACTCTTTAAGCTCCGTGATGCTGGGGACACAGATACGATCCTGGTATCTCAGCACTCCTTCAGCATCTTCGGTAAAACCAGGTGCTTTACCGAGGGAAATCTTCTTCTTGATCCCTTCTATACTCTCATGACCTTTCTGGGCTTTCTTGATTTGGTCCATCAAGGTTGGGGTTAACTCTAAGTTGGCAAGATATCCATGGCTAACAAGCTCTAGTCCAAAATCTTTGAACTCTCTGAACAGGGCTGGTTGTTCTGTTTGGATCAGGGCATTCAGGGTGCAGGGTTTGCGACTAAGGGCATCGGCAACTACGTTAGCCTTCCCAGGGTGATAATGGATACCGATATCATAATCCTTGATTAATTCCATCCACCTTCTCTGTCGCAGGTTTAACTCCTTCTGGGTGAAGATATACTTCAAGCTCTTGTGATCCGTATAGATCTCGCAACGATGTCCCGCAAGATAGGAGCGCCATGTTTTCAGAGCAAGAACAACAGCGGCTAACTCCAGGTCATGGGTTGGGTAATTCTCTTCATGTGGTCGCAACTGCCGAGACAGATACGACACCACTTTGCCTTCTTGCATCAGAACGCAACCAAGTCCGAGGCGTGATGCATCGCAATACACGTCGAAACTCTTGGTGACGTCTGGCATAATCAGGACAGGGGTTGAGGTCAGTCTCTTCTTTAATTCCTGGAAGCTCTCTTCACACTTCTGAGTCCATTCAAACTTCTTGTCCTTCTTCAACAGTTGGGTCAGGGGTTTGGCTAAACTGGAGAATCCTTCAACGAACTTGCGGTAGTAACCCGCTAATCCGAGAAAGCTTCGGATTTCAGTCACACTAGTTGGGGCTTCCCAGTTCACAATGGCTTGGATCTTCTCTGGGTCAACAGAAATTCCTCCCGCAGACACAACATGTCCGAGAAACGCTACTTCACTGAGCCAAAACTCACACTTGCTAAACTTGGCATACAACTGGTGTTCTCGGAGGGTTGCTAAAACTAGACGCAGATGTTCAGCATGCTCTTCTTCGGTTTTGGAGTAAATAAGGATGTCATCGAGGAAAACTACCACGAACTTGTCAAGATACTCCATGAAGATCTTGTTCATGAGATTCATGAAATAGGCTGGGGCATTGGTCAGACCAAAGGACATTACGGTGTATTCAAATAAACCGTAGCGGGTGGTGAAGGCAGTCTTGGGAATATCCGTCTCTCGGATTTTTAACTGATGATACCCTGACCGAAGATCGATCTTGGAAAAGACTCGTGCTCCGTTCATTTGATCGAACAGATCCTCGATCTTTGGGAGAGGGTACTTGTTCTTAATGGTCACATCATTTAACTTGCGATAATCCACACACAAGCGTGTGGTACCGTCTCTCTTATCCACAAAAATAATGGGTGATCCCCAGGGTGAAGCACTTGGGCGAATCAGTCCTTTGCTGAGCATATCTGCTAACTGCTTCTTCAACTCAACCAGTTCTTCCGGATTCATCCGATAAGGCCTCTGGGATATAGGAGCTGTTCCTGGGATAAGTTCAATGATGAACTCAATATCCCGGTCTGGCGGCATACCAGGCAATTCCTCAGGGAAAACATCTCGGAATAGGTGAACAACACGGATCTCATCTAGGGCGGGTCTGGCTATGCCCTCATGGCATCCTGGTCGGGGTCGACTGGTTTCTGACACATACTTCACTTCTACTCCTTTGTCGGTGGTGAGGGTTACAGCTCTTCTGGCGCAGTCAATTTGACCACGGTACTTGGCTAGCCAATTCATACCCAGTATGACATCTATTCCTTGGGTTCCTAAAATGATTAAGTCGACTAGGAAGTTTTCCCCCTTGATTTCAAGGGAAACGTCCGGGCAATACGACTTGGTATCTATGGTGGTTTCTGGGATTTGGATGATCATGGGTTTGGGTAAAAGGTTCCCGACTAAACCTCCCTTAGCAACAAACTCTTGGGTAACAAAGGAATGGGTAGCACCAAAATCAAACAGAACAGTTGCAGGTACCGAGTTGACAAGGAACGTACCCAGCACAACATCCGGCGCTTCCATGGCTTCCTCTGCATTGATGTGGTGCAGACGTCCCTTGGCAACAGCAGTATTCCCGCGAGGTGCGGGGTTCTTGCCGTTCCCATTACGGCCTTGGCCATTGTTCGGTGCTGGTGCATCGGGGCGCGGACCATTCTTCTTGGGATTGGGGCATTCTCTGGAGTAGTGACCCTTAGCGCCACAGTCAAAGCAGACAACATTGGCGTTGCGGTTGAAGTTGTTGGGGTTTCCTCCGGGGCGAGTAGGGTTGTTGGGGCGGTTGAAGCTGTTTGGGTTGCTGGGGGTGTTTGGGTTTGGGTTGTTGGGACGAGTAGAGAAATTGGGGCGTGTAGGTTGTGGTGGTCGATAAGCTGGTTTCGGGGTTGGTGGAAAGGTGCGAGGCTTCTGACTGCTCGAACCTTCCTTGGCCATCATCCTTCTCTTGCGACTCTCGAACATAGTTTTACGTTTGGTCTCCAATTGAATAGCCTTGTCCACCAGTGACTCCAGGTCCAGGAAGTCGTGGATCACCAGGGCACACTGCAGTTCATCATGGAGCCCATCCATGAAACGCTCCATCCTTTTTCTCTCGGTGTCAGTATCATCAGGAGCGTACCGGGATAAGTCCGTAAACTCATCCAGGTATCCGACCACGTCCTTGCTTCCCTGCCGCAGCCTGCGGAATTCGTCCTTCTTCCTCTCAATAAGTCCGCCGGGTATGTGCTTCTTGTGGAACTTCTCCTGAAACTCTGCCCAGCCGATAGCATGACCGGCTTGCTGGAGAGCCTTGGTAGCTTCCCACCAAGACCGTGCAGGTCCAGCAAGGTAGTGGGTTGCATAAAGCACCTTCTCAGGTTCTCCTACGGCAGCAATTTCTAGGTTGTTGTTGATGGTGCGAAGCCAATCATCGGCCTCTAGTGGGTGAAGTCCCTTGGAATAGGTGGGTGGGTTGGTCTTCTGAAAGTCACTCAAAGTGGATCGCTGATTTCCTTCACCATTGCCATTGCCATTGTGGTGGTTGTTGTTGTTGTTGTTGTTGTGTGCGGCAGCGATCTGCTGCAGGGCAGCGATATGAGCTTGACGCTCTGCCCGAGCAGCTTGGCGTTCCTCCATGATAAGCGCAGGAAGTTGGGCGGTGGTTGGCTCCGGTGGTGGTGGTGGTCCTCCATCCGGGTGGGAGCGACGAGTGTCCACCATCCTGAAGAACACCGGGTATAAGGGGCAAGCAAAAGGTTTTGACTAAGGGAAAAAGGTTGATTTCGCATAGTGGTGGATTACTTAAGGATTATGTGAAAAATACTTTTCGTAGACTACAAGACTCGCACACTGCTATAACACAAGCATCACATCAAAGGTTCATCACATCAAGCTTACAACATTATCCCTTAAGCTAATGTACATAGTGCAAGTTCCAAAAGAACCACTACTTCTACTCTACTAGCGATAGGGGGGGTCGACCTAATCCTGCGGTAGTACTCAAGTCACTCGCCTACTGAGGTGGAACCTCATGCTCGGATACGTCAGCGTCGGACTGGTAGGGTGGCTCCTCGGGGTCTTCCTCCTCGTCATCCTCCTGCTCATAGTCCATCTCCTCCAGATAGTCGTCATCGTCACTGAGGAAAGCGTTGTTCTCCTTGCGGAGATCCTCGCCCTCCTCCTCCATCTCGTCAGTACGGAGCTCCAAATCATCGATCAGCTCGTCCTGCTCTGCCACCTGCTTGCGGAGCTTCGCTATGGTCTTCCTCATCTGGGTCCTCTTCTTGAGAAGAGCGACCTTCTCCTCCTTCAGCTGTGCCTCACTCTCGCGACTCTCCTTGAGCGAGAGGCGCTCAAAGTGAGACCGAAGTCTAGCGCACCTCAAGTCCTCCTGGGTGCGAAAGAGCATAATCTCCATGTCCAAGATATACTCTCCGAACGTCGGGTGTAAAGGGGACTGAATAGGGTGTCCGTCGACAGTACGCCTCCCGTCGAACTGGAAACGAGAGTTCACCAACTCCGCCTTGTGCTCCTCACAAAGCCGGGATAGCATCCGCTCCATGGAACGACACAGTCCGTCGTCCCAGTGGACGTCCATGGTGGTAAAGACGAGTGTCCTGGATCCGGGGGACTTGATGTTCCCGCGAACAGACCCCTCGACCAACCAAGACAGGTTCCCGTTGCCGGGAGTGTCCACCTGAGCTCCCTTAAACTCAGGAGTGGGACGACCTAACAGCTTGGTCAACTCGAACAGGTCCTTCTCGAACATCAACGTGCCGTCCTTCTCGAGCTGAACAAACTCGGTGAAGTGGAGTGCCATCTACAATTTTAAGTCAAGTTTTTAAGTTAGTGAGTTGACAAGTGTATTAAAATTTCAAATGTAGTGAGGCAGCAAGTGAGCAAAATTTTAAGTTTAATATTTAAGGGAAAACTTAATATTTAGTAAGGGTAGAATTTTGCAGAAGTGAGAGGATGAGAGATAAGCATTTTTCGAAAATACTTCATTTCTTCATCCTTTTTGAATTTAACTTTTGTAACTCCTACCTAGCGACCATGCTAAACTAAGGTTTCTAAAGTCGAGATGGCTCTGATACCAGGTCTGTGGGGACCCCGGACTAGCTGTCCGAAATACCCGATTATGCTTAACACAACGATCCCGTGATCAGTCTGTCGTTGCACATAATCCGAACTGAATACCAAAGTTTACATCCATTACAATACCGGAATAAGTCTTACATAACAGGTCGTATAGACCAAGTCTTACACAGGTGCCTTCTAGGGCCAAATCAACATAAGCAGCGGAACTTAAACGTAGTAGACATCCAAAAGCTAACGATGACCCGACAGGCAGTCGACTTGAGAAGATCCTTAGTTGGCGTAGATGTCGCCATACTCCTCCTGGGCGTAATACTCCTCCAAGTCTGGCTACGACAATAGCCAGAGACAAGCTAGTATGAGTACATTGGAATGTACTCGCAAACTACTCCAACATGAGTGCACTAGTCTCATTTTTAGTTTCACATTTTTATTTATTTAAAACATCTCTGTATCTTTGTTGAAGAAGGTAAGAAGATTATAACTATTCCTAGTATCTCATGAGTATTAGTTTCTTCAAAACTCCTCCTCTTGCTAACCATGGTCCATCATGGTACCAAGTCTCCAACAACCTCATACCAAATCCGTTGGCATAGGTGTATGGATCATTCCACCAACTTCCTTTCTTTTGAAAACACAATTCTTTTCAAAACTTGCACATGGTCTAAGTAGGGCCTTTCAACTGTCCATATCCGAGGACTCGGCTATTCGAATAGTTTTAACCCTCTGCAGAGGTAGCACGCTTTTCCCACACCCATCCGATAACTCATCGTGTCTGCCACGTCTCGCCATACCAGGGGTATGCGAAGTTGAGTCACCGATCCTAGTCTGTCCTTTGCTCCTGCTAGTATAGGATCCTGCCCCTATGATACTTTCCATCGACACTTAACCCAGCCCGTCGGAATCTAAGTGTGAGGACTCATAGGTTTTATCTGGCGGTGTATAGGGGACATCCTTCTATCCTCCTCCTTATCTACTCATAGAGTTTGAGCGAGGACCCAGGTCAGGGGTAGGTCACCAAACCATTCCCTCATGCATAACGGAGTCATCTCCGTTGATGCAGTGTCCCATACTAATAAGAGCAAGCTATATGACTAAGCCCTTTCCCATATGTGGGTAAATGTGGTCGCACAGATTATCGGTTGCTTGACTGAGTACTAGGACACAATGTGCTTTTCTTAAAACCATCTTTCTCCACTTCTTTATTTCAACACCACATCTTGGTGTTTTGTATCCACACAAGGTTTTCAAAGGAGTTTTGAATAAAACAATGTTGGTTTTCCCATCCTATAGTTTTAGCATATATTTCTATATAGGGTGGCAAAATAACTCAGGTATACTTTTGAAAAAAAGGATTTTTATAAACCTTTGCTTTTGAAAAAGGACTTTGTAAATCTAGATGCATAAGTTATGTGCAAGCTCAGAGAGTAGCTTGCCTTGCTCGGCAAAGTGATCCGGGTCTTGGTCTTCAGGTTCCACAAATCCTTCCTCCTCGATATATCCGGCAACGTTCTCGTCTAATACAAAATTAAGCAACACAAACAATCACTAACCTACTCAACCAATCATCACAGCAATACACTCTTAGAGGTTCTAATTAACCATTTCACACATCAAACAACACTATGTGGTTCCAATTTAGTTGAATTTTGTCACTATTCAAATATACCTTAATTTGAGCAGAAATTAGTCACACATATTTAATTGCATAGTTTGAGTTCTGTTGGTCACAAAAATACAAACTAAAATTCTGCAGAGAGCTACTGATGTGTAGAAGAGGACACAATTGGATTTGGGTCATTTGGAGTTACCAAACTCCCTACACATTGTTTTGAATCCATAGGCTAGTTAATCAAGTTTTGGCTATTAACTAAATTCTGTTAATCCAAAAATCAAACCCTTTTAGGATTGACTAACCATGGCTAATTGTGATCCAATAAAATTGGTCTTAAATCATTTGGACTAACAGAGCATCAGAAACAAACAAGTTTAGATTTTAAACCCTTTTTGGCATTTTTAATACCATATTTTTATTATTTATCCAAATGGAGTGAAACCAATTGGGTTGGATAGACAATTTCATAACCTTTCCAGAACAGTTTGATTTGTTCCATTTGGAGTTGTAAAACTAAAGTTATGGAATTTCTAAATTTGGGTCCAGTACTGATTTCAAATTAAAACTAAATTCGAAAATTAACTGTCTGGGTGGATAATGTTGAAAATCCTGACGGGTGGGGTCCACTCGTCAGTGACTCAACGGAAAACAGTGCGCGCGCTGGAAATGTTTAAAAATCTGACGGGTGGGATCCACTCGTCAGTTTCCTTTTATTAAAACGAAACGGTATGTTGCCGTTGGATCAAGATCCAACGGCCCTCGTTCGTCCACGTCAGTGGCGAACGGCGGCGACCTAAACCGAGCGGCGCGACGGCGCCGGCGACGGCGAGGGGGACGGATGGCTCACCTAGGGGCTCGGGAGATGGCGGCGAGGGTGCAGATCGACGGCGGCGACTCGGGGAAGGTCGTGGGGACGAGCGGCGCGTGCTGAGGTGGTTCCAATCGGCGACGGCGAGGGGCTCCTCCTCCGCGGCCGTGCTCCAACTCCGGCGAGTCCTCTGCGTCGCTGCTGGGCACGAACCAGAGGGGAAAAGGGACCGGGTGAGTGAGGCGGTAATGGAGAAGAGGATGCGAGCCAGAGAGGAGAGAAAGGGAGGCCAGCACGGCCTGGCCGTGGTCGTCGCCTACCTCGGACACGGCGAGCTCGAGGAGACCCACGGACGGCCAGGTTCTCACGGCGAAGGATCCGCCCTCCAGGCGGTGCACGAGAGGAGGTGGTGTGAGGGGGAGAAGCGGTGGAGAGGTGTGGGGAAATGGGGTGCTCGGAGGGGGGCTTTATAGCGGCCGGGCGGCGCACGGTGGACGCGGTGCAGAGGGCACCCGCGGTCGTGCGAGCTCGCCGTAGGCCGGTGGAGGGGTGCGGCTACGCTGCTGGATGCTCGGGGAACCAGACGGGCAAGGTGGGGTGGCGTGGCGCGCTCGGGCGTGCTCGGGATTTTGGCCCGGCCGTGAGAGCGCACGGGCGGCGCGCGGCGTGCACGTCGCGGCGTGGCTGTCGCGGCGTGGCTGCGGGCTGCTGGCGGCTGCGGTGCGGGCTGCTGCTGCGCGAGGAGACAGAGGGGTGAGGGAGGGAGAGAGAGGCAGCCGCGCGGCCGGCACGGCGCGGCGTCGCCGCGGCCACTGTGCCGACACGACGACGTGCGCATGGCCGACGCTGTCGCCAGCTCCCCCACGGCGACTCCGGCGACCATTTGGCTCCCTCCAGCGTGCGGCGTGATCGTGATGAAGAGGGGAAAGCAGTGGAGGCCTCAATTCGACGAATACACAACACATTGCTCGGATTGATCCATGGTTTGGCTCGGTTTTGGGAAGAACACATGATGCACAGAAGGTGTTTGTTGAATTTCCTGAACCAAAACAGTAGGCATTTTGGCTATTTAATTTTCATACCTTGCTTAATTCTTTTGGGTCCAAACTTAGGATCTAGGCTAAATACATTATTGGTAAGTGATACAAAGTCTTTTTGAAATATTTGGAAATATTTCAATAATGAATTTCTAATTTGAATTTGAGGTTTTGAATTTGAAATTTGAAAGGGAATAGTTTGTGGAAACCCAATGGTGTGGTCTTTGGAATTATTCCACACTAACCTTGGTTTGAGAAAATAAAGTAAGTTTCTTATTTTTGGAAAAATATTGTGACATGTGTCACATAGTTTTATAGTTTTGGAATGTTGTTAAGTTTATTTTGTATTCTTCAAATTTGGTAATTGGAGTTAGGTGTTTAACAACATAGCAAGCAATGTATGATAACAATAATCAAGAATTAAACACATGCTGGTTTTGTAAGAAAAGTTTTTGTTGGCCCACATTTTTGCATAATCTTTCATATTTAATATTTGGGATGTTACAAATCCTCCCCTCCTTAAAATAAATCTCGTCCCGAGATTTGCTAAGTCTGGGTACTAAAGAGGTTCGGGAATTCACTTCTAAGATAGTCCTCACGTTCCCACGTGGCTTCATCTTCAGAGTGGTTGGTCCACTGAACCTTGTAGAACTTGATTGCTCGCCTACGGGTGAGGCGAACATCTTCGTCGAGAATCTTGATGGGTTGCTCACGATAAGTCAGATCTTGATTTAGGTCGATGGAATGATGGTCGATGTTTTTGAAAACATCAGGCTGGTCAGGAACTTCAAGACATTTCCGGAGCAATGAAATGTGGAAGACATCGTGGTAATCTGCTAACTCTTGAGGCAACTTCAGTTGATAAGACACTTCACCACGACGGGAAAGGATCTTAAAGGGTCCAATATATCTTGGTGCCAATTTTCCTTTGACATGGAAACGCTGCATTCCTTTAAGGGGTGTCACTCGGAGATAGACATAATCTCCGACACTGAAGGTGACATCACGGCGCTTGGGATCAGCGTAACTTTTCTGACGGGATTGGGCCGTTTTGAGTCGCTCACGGATAAGCTGTACTTGCTCTTCAGCCTCACGGAGGGTATCTGGTCCAAACAATTTGCCTTCTCCGGTGTCGGACCAATTCAGGGGTGTACGACACTTCCTTCCGTAAAGGGCTTCAAAAGGGGCCATTTGCAGACTAGACTGGTAACTATTATTGTAAGAGAACTCTGCAAATGGAAGACAATCTTCCCACTTGGATCCATAGGATAGAACACACGCGCGAAGCATGTCCTCCAATATCTGGTTCACTCTTTCAGTTTGGCCTCCGGTCTGGGGATGATAAGCTGTGCTAAATGCTAACTTGGTTCCGAGGGCTTCGTGTAAGGCTTTCCAGAACCTTGAGGTGAATTGTGTGCCTCTATCCGATACAATCCTCTTAGGCACACCATGCAGGCTTACTATTCTGGAAATATACAGGTCTGCTAACTGATTTCCCCGATAGGTGGTGTTGACGGGAATAAAATGGGCAACCTTGGTTAGTCTATCAACGATGACCCAAATTGAGTCATGACCTCGGTTGGATCTTGGAAGTCCAGTGATAAAATCCATTCCAATCTCATCCCACTTCCACTCGGGAATTTTCAAGGGTTGAAGCAATCCAGCGGGTCGCTGATGTTCAGCCTTGACTCGCTGACAGATATCACACTTGGCTACAAAAACACCAATCTCTCGCTTCATTCCGTGCCACCAAAATCTCTCACGAAGGTCTTGATACATTTTGGTTCCGCCAGGGTGGATCGAATAGGGGGTCTCGTGGGCTTCCTTCAGGATTAACTCTTTAAGCTCCGTGATGCTGGGGACACAGATACGATCCTGGTATCTCAGCACTCCTTCAGCATCTTCGGTAAAACCAGGTGCTTTACCGAGGGAAATCTTCTTCTTGATCCCTTCTATACTCTCATGACCTTTCTGGGCTTTCTTGATTTGGTCCATCAAGGTTGGGGTTAACTCTAAGTTGGCAAGATATCCATGGCTAACAAGCTCTAGTCCAAAATCTTTGAACTCTCTGAACAGGGCTGGTTGTTCTGTTTGGATCAGGGCATTCAGGGTGCAGGGTTTGCGACTAAGGGCATCGGCAACTACGTTAGCCTTCCCAGGGTGATAATGGATACCGATATCATAATCCTTGATTAATTCCATCCACCTTCTCTGTCGCAGGTTTAACTCCTTCTGGGTGAAGATATACTTCAAGCTCTTGTGATCCGTATAGATCTCGCAACGATGTCCCGCAAGATAGGAGCGCCATGTTTTCAGAGCAAGAACAACAGCGGCTAACTCCAGGTCATGGGTTGGGTAATTCTCTTCATGTGGTCGCAACTGCCGAGACAGATACGACACCACTTTGCCTTCTTGCATCAGAACGCAACCAAGTCCGAGGCGTGATGCATCGCAATACACGTCGAAACTCTTGGTGACGTCTGGCATAATCAGGACAGGGGTTGAGGTCAGTCTCTTCTTTAATTCCTGGAAGCTCTCTTCACACTTCTGAGTCCATTCAAACTTCTTGTCCTTCTTCAACAGTTGGGTCAGGGGTTTGGCTAAACTGGAGAATCCTTCAACGAACTTGCGGTAGTAACCCGCTAATCCGAGAAAGCTTCGGATTTCAGTCACACTAGTTGGGGCTTCCCAGTTCACAATGGCTTGGATCTTCTCTGGGTCAACAGAAATTCCTCCCGCAGACACAACATGTCCGAGAAACGCTACTTCACTGAGCCAAAACTCACACTTGCTAAACTTGGCATACAACTGGTGTTCTCGGAGGGTTGCTAAAACTAGACGCAGATGTTCAGCATGCTCTTCTTCGGTTTTGGAGTAAATAAGGATGTCATCGAGGAAAACTACCACGAACTTGTCAAGATACTCCATGAAGATCTTGTTCATGAGATTCATGAAATAGGCTGGGGCATTGGTCAGACCAAAGGACATTACGGTGTATTCAAATAAACCGTAGCGGGTGGTGAAGGCAGTCTTGGGAATATCCGTCTCTCGGATTTTTAACTGATGATACCCTGACCGAAGATCGATCTTGGAAAAGACTCGTGCTCCGTTCATTTGATCGAACAGATCCTCGATCTTTGGGAGAGGGTACTTGTTCTTAATGGTCACATCATTTAACTTGCGATAATCCACACACAAGCGTGTGGTACCGTCTCTCTTATCCACAAAAATAATGGGTGATCCCCAGGGTGAAGCACTTGGGCGAATCAGTCCTTTGCTGAGCATATCTGCTAACTGCTTCTTCAACTCAACCAGTTCTTCCGGATTCATCCGATAAGGCCTCTGGGATATAGGAGCTGTTCCTGGGATAAGTTCAATGATGAACTCAATATCCCGGTCTGGCGGCATACCAGGCAATTCCTCAGGGAAAACATCTCGGAATAGGTGAACAACACGGATCTCATCTAGGGCGGGTCTGGCTATGCCCTCATGGCATCCTGGTCGGGGTCGACTGGTTTCTGACACATACTTCACTTCTACTCCTTTGTCGGTGGTGAGGGTTACAGCTCTTCTGGCGCAGTCAATTTGACCACGGTACTTGGCTAGCCAATTCATACCCAGTATGACATCTATTCCTTGGGTTCCTAAAATGATTAAGTCGACTAGGAAGTTTTCCCCCTTGATTTCAAGGGAAACGTCCGGGCAATACGACTTGGTATCTATGGTGGTTTCTGGGATTTGGATGATCATGGGTTTGGGTAAAAGGTTCCCGACTAAACCTCCCTTAGCAACAAACTCTTGGGTAACAAAGGAATGGGTAGCACCAAAATCAAACAGAACAGTTGCAGGTACCGAGTTGACAAGGAACGTACCCAGCACAACATCCGGCGCTTCCATGGCTTCCTCTGCATTGATGTGGTGCAGACGTCCCTTGGCAACAGCAGTATTCCCGCGAGGTGCGGGGTTCTTGCCGTTCCCATTACGGCCTTGGCCATTGTTCGGTGCTGGTGCATCGGGGCGCGGACCATTCTTCTTGGGATTGGGGCATTCTCTGGAGTAGTGACCCTTAGCGCCACAGTCAAAGCAGACAACATTGGCGTTGCGGTTGAAGTTGTTGGGGTTTCCTCCGGGGCGAGTAGGGTTGTTGGGGCGGTTGAAGCTGTTTGGGTTGCTGGGGGTGTTTGGGTTTGGGTTGTTGGGACGAGTAGAGAAATTGGGGCGTGTAGGTTGTGGTGGTCGATAAGCTGGTTTCGGGGTTGGTGGAAAGGTGCGAGGCTTCTGACTGCTCGAACCTTCCTTGGCCATCATCCTTCTCTTGCGACTCTCGAACATAGTTTTACGTTTGGTCTCCAATTGAATAGCCTTGTCCACCAGTGACTCCAGGTCCAGGAAGTCGTGGATCACCAGGGCACACTGCAGTTCATCATGGAGCCCATCCATGAAACGCTCCATCCTTTTTCTCTCGGTGTCAGTATCATCAGGAGCGTACCGGGATAAGTCCGTAAACTCATCCAGGTATCCGACCACGTCCTTGCTTCCCTGCCGCAGCCTGCGGAATTCGTCCTTCTTCCTCTCAATAAGTCCGCCGGGTATGTGCTTCTTGTGGAACTTCTCCTGAAACTCTGCCCAGCCGATAGCATGACCGGCTTGCTGGAGAGCCTTGGTAGCTTCCCACCAAGACCGTGCAGGTCCAGCAAGGTAGTGGGTTGCATAAAGCACCTTCTCAGGTTCTCCTACGGCAGCAATTTCTAGGTTGTTGTTGATGGTGCGAAGCCAATCATCGGCCTCTAGTGGGTGAAGTCCCTTGGAATAGGTGGGTGGGTTGGTCTTCTGAAAGTCACTCAAAGTGGATCGCTGATTTCCTTCACCATTGCCATTGCCATTGTGGTGGTTGTTGTTGTTGTTGTTGTTGTGTGCGGCAGCGATCTGCTGCAGGGCAGCGATATGAGCTTGACGCTCTGCCCGAGCAGCTTGGCGTTCCTCCATGATAAGCGCAGGAAGTTGGGCGGTGGTTGGCTCCGGTGGTGGTGGTGGTCCTCCATCCGGGTGGGAGCGACGAGTGTCCACCATCCTGAAGAACACCGGGTATAAGGGGCAAGCAAAAGGTTTTGACTAAGGGAAAAAGGTTGATTTCGCATAGTGGTGGATTACTTAAGGATTATGTGAAAAATACTTTTCGTAGACTACAAGACTCGCACACTGCTATAACACAAGCATCACATCAAAGGTTCATCACATCAAGCTTACAACATTATCCCTTAAGCTAATGTACATAGTGCAAGTTCCAAAAGAACCACTACTTCTACTCTACTAGCGATAGGGGGGGTCGACCTAATCCTGCGGTAGTACTCAAGTCACTCGCCTACTGAGGTGGAACCTCATGCTCGGATACGTCAGCGTCGGACTGGTAGGGTGGCTCCTCGGGGTCTTCCTCCTCGTCATCCTCCTGCTCATAGTCCATCTCCTCCAGATAGTCGTCATCGTCACTGAGGAAAGCGTTGTTCTCCTTGCGGAGATCCTCGCCCTCCTCCTCCATCTCGTCAGTACGGAGCTCCAAATCATCGATCAGCTCGTCCTGCTCTGCCACCTGCTTGCGGAGCTTCGCTATGGTCTTCCTCATCTGGGTCCTCTTCTTGAGAAGAGCGACCTTCTCCTCCTTCAGCTGTGCCTCACTCTCGCGACTCTCCTTGAGCGAGAGGCGCTCAAAGTGAGACCGAAGTCTAGCGCACCTCAAGTCCTCCTGGGTGCGAAAGAGCATAATCTCCATGTCCAAGATATACTCTCCGAACGTCGGGTGTAAAGGGGACTGAATAGGGTGTCCGTCGACAGTACGCCTCCCGTCGAACTGGAAACGAGAGTTCACCAACTCCGCCTTGTGCTCCTCACAAAGCCGGGATAGCATCCGCTCCATGGAACGACACAGTCCGTCGTCCCAGTGGACGTCCATGGTGGTAAAGACGAGTGTCCTGGATCCGGGGGACTTGATGTTCCCGCGAACAGACCCCTCGACCAACCAAGACAGGTTCCCGTTGCCGGGAGTGTCCACCTGAGCTCCCTTAAACTCAGGAGTGGGACGACCTAACAGCTTGGTCAACTCGAACAGGTCCTTCTCGAACATCAACGTGCCGTCCTTCTCGAGCTGAACAAACTCGGTGAAGTGGAGTGCCATCTACAATTTTAAGTCAAGTTTTTAAGTTAGTGAGTTGACAAGTGTATTAAAATTTCAAATGTAGTGAGGCAGCAAGTGAGCAAAATTTTAAGTTTAATATTTAAGGGAAAACTTAATATTTAGTAAGGGTAGAATTTTGCAGAAGTGAGAGGATGAGAGATAAGCATTTTTCGAAAATACTTCATTTCTTCATCCTTTTTGAATTTAACTTTTGTAACTCCTACCTAGCGACCATGCTAAACTAAGGTTTCTAAAGTCGAGATGGCTCTGATACCAGGTCTGTGGGGACCCCGGACTAGCTGTCCGAAATACCCGATTATGCTTAACACAACGATCCCGTGATCAGTCTGTCGTTGCACATAATCCGAACTGAATACCAAAGTTTACATCCATTACAATACCGGAATAAGTCTTACATAACAGGTCGTATAGACCAAGTCTTACACAGGTGCCTTCTAGGGCCAAATCAACATAAGCAGCGGAACTTAAACGTAGTAGACATCCAAAAGCTAACGATGACCCGACAGGCAGTCGACTTGAGAAGATCCTTAGTTGGCGTAGATGTCGCCATACTCCTCCTGGGCGTAATACTCCTCCAAGTCTGGCTACGACAATAGCCAGAGACAAGCTAGTATGAGTACATTGGAATGTACTCGCAAACTACTCCAACATGAGTGCACTAGTCTCATTTTTAGTTTCACATTTTTATTTATTTAAAACATCTCTGTATCTTTGTTGAAGAAGGTAAGAAGATTATAACTATTCCTAGTATCTCATGAGTATTAGTTTCTTCAAAACTCCTCCTCTTGCTAACCATGGTCCATCATGGTACCAAGTCTCCAACAACCTCATACCAAATCCGTTGGCATAGGTGTATGGATCATTCCACCAACTTCCTTTCTTTTGAAAACACAATTCTTTTCAAAACTTGCACATGGTCTAAGTAGGGCCTTTCAACTGTCCATATCCGAGGACTCGGCTATTCGAATAGTTTTAACCCTCTGCAGAGGTAGCACGCTTTTCCCACACCCATCCGATAACTCATCGTGTCTGCCACGTCTCGCCATACCAGGGGTATGCGAAGTTGAGTCACCGATCCTAGTCTGTCCTTTGCTCCTGCTAGTATAGGATCCTGCCCCTATGATACTTTCCATCGACACTTAACCCAGCCCGTCGGAATCTAAGTGTGAGGACTCATAGGTTTTATCTGGCGGTGTATAGGGGACATCCTTCTATCCTCCTCCTTATCTACTCATAGAGTTTGAGCGAGGACCCAGGTCAGGGGTAGGTCACCAAACCATTCCCTCATGCATAACGGAGTCATCTCCGTTGATGCAGTGTCCCATACTAATAAGAGCAAGCTATATGACTAAGCCCTTTCCCATATGTGGGTAAATGTGGTCGCACAGATTATCGGTTGCTTGACTGAGTACTAGGACACAATGTGCTTTTCTTAAAACCATCTTTCTCCACTTCTTTATTTCAACACCACATCTTGGTGTTTTGTATCCACACAAGGTTTTCAAAGGAGTTTTGAATAAAACAATGTTGGTTTTCCCATCCTATAGTTTTAGCATATATTTCTATATAGGGTGGCAAAATAACTCAGGTATACTTTTGAAAAAAAGGATTTTTATAAACCTTTGCTTTTGAAAAAGGACTTTGTAAATCTAGATGCATAAGTTATGTGCAAGCTCAGAGAGTAGCTTGCCTTGCTCGGCAAAGTGATCCGGGTCTTGGTCTTCAGGTTCCACAAATCCTTCCTCCTCGATATATCCGGCAACGTTCTCGTCTAATACAAAATTAAGCAACACAAACAATCACTAACCTACTCAACCAATCATCACAGCAATACACTCTTAGAGGTTCTAATTAACCATTTCACACATCAAACAACACTATGTGGTTCCAATTTAGTTGAATTTTGTCACTATTCAAATATACCTTAATTTGAGCAGAAATTAGTCACACATATTTAATTGCATAGTTTGAGTTCTGTTGGTCACAAAAATACAAACTAAAATTCTGCAGAGAGCTACTGATGTGTAGAAGAGGACACAATTGGATTTGGGTCATTTGGAGTTACCAAACTCCCTACACATTGTTTTGAATCCATAGGCTAGTTAATCAAGTTTTGGCTATTAACTAAATTCTGTTAATCCAAAAATCAAACCCTTTTAGGATTGACTAACCATGGCTAATTGTGATCCAATAAAATTGGTCTTAAATCATTTGGACTAACAGAGCATCAGAAACAAACAAGTTTAGATTTTAAACCCTTTTTGGCATTTTTAATACCATATTTTTATTATTTATCCAAATGGAGTGAAACCAATTGGGTTGGATAGACAATTTCATAACCTTTCCAGAACAGTTTGATTTGTTCCATTTGGAGTTGTAAAACTAAAGTTATGGAATTTCTAAATTTGGGTCCAGTACTGATTTCAAATTAAAACTAAATTCGAAAATTAACTGTCTGGGTGGATAATGTTGAAAATCCTGACGGGTGGGGTCCACTCGTCAGTGACTCAACGGAAAACAGTGCGCGCGCTGGAAATGTTTAAAAATCTGACGGGTGGGATCCACTCGTCAGTTTCCTTTTATTAAAACGAAACGGTATGTTGCCGTTGGATCAAGATCCAACGGCCCTCGTTCGTCCACGTCAGTGGCGAACGGCGGCGACCTAAACCGAGCGGCGCGACGGCGCCGGCGACGGCGAGGGGGACGGATGGCTCACCTAGGGGCTCGGGAGATGGCGGCGAGGGTGCAGATCGACGGCGGCGACTCGGGGAAGGTCGTGGGGACGAGCGGCGCGTGCTGAGGTGGTTCCAATCGGCGACGGCGAGGGGCTCCTCCTCCGCGGCCGTGCTCCAACTCCGGCGAGTCCTCTGCGTCGCTGCTGGGCACGAACCAGAGGGGAAAAGGGACCGGGTGAGTGAGGCGGTAATGGAGAAGAGGATGCGAGCCAGAGAGGAGAGAAAGGGAGGCCAGCACGGCCTGGCCGTGGTCGTCGCCTACCTCGGACACGGCGAGCTCGAGGAGACCCACGGACGGCCAGGTTCTCACGGCGAAGGATCCGCCCTCCAGGCGGTGCACGAGAGGAGGTGGTGTGAGGGGGAGAAGCGGTGGAGAGGTGTGGGGAAATGGGGTGCTCGGAGGGGGGCTTTATAGCGGCCGGGCGGCGCACGGTGGACGCGGTGCAGAGGGCACCCGCGGTCGTGCGAGCTCGCCGTAGGCCGGTGGAGGGGTGCGGCTACGCTGCTGGATGCTCGGGGAACCAGACGGGCAAGGTGGGGTGGCGTGGCGCGCTCGGGCGTGCTCGGGATTTTGGCCCGGCCGTGAGAGCGCACGGGCGGCGCGCGGCGTGCACGTCGCGGCGTGGCTGTCGCGGCGTGGCTGCGGGCTGCTGGCGGCTGCGGTGCGGGCTGCTGCTGCGCGAGGAGACAGAGGGGTGAGGGAGGGAGAGAGAGGCAGCCGCGCGGCCGGCACGGCGCGGCGTCGCCGCGGCCACTGTGCCGACACGACGACGTGCGCATGGCCGACGCTGTCGCCAGCTCCCCCACGGCGACTCCGGCGACCATTTGGCTCCCTCCAGCGTGCGGCGTGATCGTGACGAAGAGGGGAAAGCAGTGGAGGCCTCAATTCGACGAATACACAACACATTGCTCGGATTGATCCATGGTTTGGCTCGGTTTTGGGAAGAACACATGATGCACAGAAGGTGTTTGTTGAATTTCCTGAACCAAAACAGTAGGCATTTTGGCTATTTAATTTTCATACCTTGCTTAATTCTTTTGGGTCCAAACTTAGGATCTAGGCTAAATACATTATTGGTAAGTGATACAAAGTCTTTTTGAAATATTTGGAAATATTTCAATAATGAATTTCTAATTTGAATTTGAGGTTTTGAATTTGAAATTTGAAAGGGAATAGTTTGTGGAAACCCAATGGTGTGGTCTTTGGAATTATTCCACACTAACCTTGGTTTGAGAAAATAAAGTAAGTTTCTTATTTTTGGAAAAATATTGTGACATGTGTCACATAGTTTTATAGTTTTGGAATGTTGTTAAGTTTATTTTGTATTCTTCAAATTTGGTAATTGGAGTTAGGTGTTTAACAACATAGCAAGCAATGTATGATAACAATAATCAAGAATTAAACACATGCTGGTTTTGTAAGAAAAGTTTTTGTTGGCCCACATTTTTGCATAATCTTTCATATTTAATATTTGGGATGTTACAAATCCTCCCCTCCTTAAAATAAATCTCGTCCCGAGATTTGCTAAGTCTGGGTACTAAAGAGGTTCGGGAATTCACTTCTAAGATAGTCCTCACGTTCCCACGTGGCTTCATCTTCAGAGTGGTTGGTCCACTGAACCTTGTAGAACTTGATTGCTCGCCTACGGGTGAGGCGAACATCTTCGTCGAGAATCTTGATGGGTTGCTCACGATAAGTCAGATCTTGATTTAGGTCGATGGAATGATGGTCGATGTTTTTGAAAACATCAGGCTGGTCAGGAACTTCAAGACATTTCCGGAGCAATGAAATGTGGAAGACATCGTGGTAATCTGCTAACTCTTGAGGCAACTTCAGTTGATAAGACACTTCACCACGACGGGAAAGGATCTTAAAGGGTCCAATATATCTTGGTGCCAATTTTCCTTTGACATGGAAACGCTGCATTCCTTTAAGGGGTGTCACTCGGAGATAGACATAATCTCCGACACTGAAGGTGACATCACGGCGCTTGGGATCAGCGTAACTTTTCTGACGGGATTGGGCCGTTTTGAGTCGCTCACGGATAAGCTGTACTTGCTCTTCAGCCTCACGGAGGGTATCTGGTCCAAACAATTTGCCTTCTCCGGTGTCGGACCAATTCAGGGGTGTACGACACTTCCTTCCGTAAAGGGCTTCAAAAGGGGCCATTTGCAGACTAGACTGGTAACTATTATTGTAAGAGAACTCTGCAAATGGAAGACAATCTTCCCACTTGGATCCATAGGATAGAACACACGCGCGAAGCATGTCCTCCAATATCTGGTTCACTCTTTCAGTTTGGCCTCCGGTCTGGGGATGATAAGCTGTGCTAAATGCTAACTTGGTTCCGAGGGCTTCGTGTAAGGCTTTCCAGAACCTTGAGGTGAATTGTGTGCCTCTATCCGATACAATCCTCTTAGGCACACCATGCAGGCTTACTATTCTGGAAATATACAGGTCTGCTAACTGATTTCCCCGATAGGTGGTGTTGACGGGAATAAAATGGGCAACCTTGGTTAGTCTATCAACGATGACCCAAATTGAGTCATGACCTCGGTTGGATCTTGGAAGTCCAGTGATAAAATCCATTCCAATCTCATCCCACTTCCACTCGGGAATTTTCAAGGGTTGAAGCAATCCAGCGGGTCGCTGATGTTCAGCCTTGACTCGCTGACAGATATCACACTTGGCTACAAAAACACCAATCTCTCGCTTCATTCCGTGCCACCAAAATCTCTCACGAAGGTCTTGATACATTTTGGTTCCGCCAGGGTGGATCGAATAGGGGGTCTCGTGGGCTTCCTTCAGGATTAACTCTTTAAGCTCCGTGATGCTGGGGACACAGATACGATCCTGGTATCTCAGCACTCCTTCAGCATCTTCGGTAAAACCAGGTGCTTTACCGAGGGAAATCTTCTTCTTGATCCCTTCTATACTCTCATGACCTTTCTGGGCTTTCTTGATTTGGTCCATCAAGGTTGGGGTTAACTCTAAGTTGGCAAGATATCCATGGCTAACAAGCTCTAGTCCAAAATCTTTGAACTCTCTGAACAGGGCTGGTTGTTCTGTTTGGATCAGGGCATTCAGGGTGCAGGGTTTGCGACTAAGGGCATCGGCAACTACGTTAGCCTTCCCAGGGTGATAATGGATACCGATATCATAATCCTTGATTAATTCCATCCACCTTCTCTGTCGCAGGTTTAACTCCTTCTGGGTGAAGATATACTTCAAGCTCTTGTGATCCGTATAGATCTCGCAACGATGTCCCGCAAGATAGGAGCGCCATGTTTTCAGAGCAAGAACAACAGCGGCTAACTCCAGGTCATGGGTTGGGTAATTCTCTTCATGTGGTCGCAACTGCCGAGACAGATACGACACCACTTTGCCTTCTTGCATCAGAACGCAACCAAGTCCGAGGCGTGATGCATCGCAATACACGTCGAAACTCTTGGTGACGTCTGGCATAATCAGGACAGGGGTTGAGGTCAGTCTCTTCTTTAATTCCTGGAAGCTCTCTTCACACTTCTGAGTCCATTCAAACTTCTTGTCCTTCTTCAACAGTTGGGTCAGGGGTTTGGCTAAACTGGAGAATCCTTCAACGAACTTGCGGTAGTAACCCGCTAATCCGAGAAAGCTTCGGATTTCAGTCACACTAGTTGGGGCTTCCCAGTTCACAATGGCTTGGATCTTCTCTGGGTCAACAGAAATTCCTCCCGCAGACACAACATGTCCGAGAAACGCTACTTCACTGAGCCAAAACTCACACTTGCTAAACTTGGCATACAACTGGTGTTCTCGGAGGGTTGCTAAAACTAGACGCAGATGTTCAGCATGCTCTTCTTCGGTTTTGGAGTAAATAAGGATGTCATCGAGGAAAACTACCACGAACTTGTCAAGATACTCCATGAAGATCTTGTTCATGAGATTCATGAAATAGGCTGGGGCATTGGTCAGACCAAAGGACATTACGGTGTATTCAAATAAACCGTAGCGGGTGGTGAAGGCAGTCTTGGGAATATCCGTCTCTCGGATTTTTAACTGATGATACCCTGACCGAAGATCGATCTTGGAAAAGACTCGTGCTCCGTTCATTTGATCGAACAGATCCTCGATCTTTGGGAGAGGGTACTTGTTCTTAATGGTCACATCATTTAACTTGCGATAATCCACACACAAGCGTGTGGTACCGTCTCTCTTATCCACAAAAATAATGGGTGATCCCCAGGGTGAAGCACTTGGGCGAATCAGTCCTTTGCTGAGCATATCTGCTAACTGCTTCTTCAACTCAACCAGTTCTTCCGGATTCATCCGATAAGGCCTCTGGGATATAGGAGCTGTTCCTGGGATAAGTTCAATGATGAACTCAATATCCCGGTCTGGCGGCATACCAGGCAATTCCTCAGGGAAAACATCTCGGAATAGGTGAACAACACGGATCTCATCTAGGGCGGGTCTGGCTATGCCCTCATGGCATCCTGGTCGGGGTCGACTGGTTTCTGACACATACTTCACTTCTACTCCTTTGTCGGTGGTGAGGGTTACAGCTCTTCTGGCGCAGTCAATTTGACCACGGTACTTGGCTAGCCAATTCATACCCAGTATGACATCTATTCCTTGGGTTCCTAAAATGATTAAGTCGACTAGGAAGTTTTCCCCCTTGATTTCAAGGGAAACGTCCGGGCAATACGACTTGGTATCTATGGTGGTTTCTGGGATTTGGATGATCATGGGTTTGGGTAAAAGGTTCCCGACTAAACCTCCCTTAGCAACAAACTCTTGGGTAACAAAGGAATGGGTAGCACCAAAATCAAACAGAACAGTTGCAGGTACCGAGTTGACAAGGAACGTACCCAGCACAACATCCGGCGCTTCCATGGCTTCCTCTGCATTGATGTGGTGCAGACGTCCCTTGGCAACAGCAGTATTCCCGCGAGGTGCGGGGTTCTTGCCGTTCCCATTACGGCCTTGGCCATTGTTCGGTGCTGGTGCATCGGGGCGCGGACCATTCTTCTTGGGATTGGGGCATTCTCTGGAGTAGTGACCCTTAGCGCCACAGTCAAAGCAGACAACATTGGCGTTGCGGTTGAAGTTGTTGGGGTTTCCTCCGGGGCGAGTAGGGTTGTTGGGGCGGTTGAAGCTGTTTGGGTTGCTGGGGGTGTTTGGGTTTGGGTTGTTGGGACGAGTAGAGAAATTGGGGCGTGTAGGTTGTGGTGGTCGATAAGCTGGTTTCGGGGTTGGTGGAAAGGTGTGAGGCTTCTGACTGCTCGAACCTTCCTTGGCCATCATCCTTCTCTTGCGACTCTCGAACATAGTTTTACGTTTGGTCTCCAATTGAATAGCCTTGTCCACCAGTGACTCCAGGTCCAGGAAGTCGTGGATCACCAGGGCACACTGCAGTTCATCATGGAGCCCATCCATGAAACGCTCCATCCTTTTTCTCTCGGTGTCAGTATCATCAGGAGCGTACCGGGATAAGTCCGTAAACTCATCCAGGTATCCGACCACGTCCTTGCTTCCCTGCCGCAGCCTGCGGAATTCGTCCTTCTTCCTCTCAATAAGTCCGCTGGGTATGTGCTTCTTGTGGAACTTCTCCTGAAACTCTGCCCAGCCGATAGCATGACCGGCTTGCTGGAGAGCCTTGGTAGCTTCCCACCAAGACCGTGCAGGTCCAGCAAGGTAGTGGGTTGCATAAAGCACCTTCTCAGGTTCTCCTACGGCAGCAATTTCTAGGTTGTTGTTGATGGTGCGAAGCCAATCATCGGCCTCTAGTGGGTGAAGTCCCTTGGAATAGGTGGGTGGGTTGGTCTTCTGAAAGTCACTCAAAGTGGATCGCTGATTTCCTTCACCATTGCCATTGCCATTGTGGTGGTTGTTGTTGTTGTTGTTGTTGTTGTGTGCGGCAGCGATCTGCTGCAGGGCAGCGATATGAGCTTGACGCTCTGCCCGAGCAGCTTGGCGTTCCTCCATGATAAGCGCAGGAAGTTGGGCGGTGGTTGGCTCCGGTGGTGGTGGTGGTCCTCCATCCGGGTGGGAGCGACGAGTGTCCACCATCCTGAAGAACACCGGGTATAAGGGGCAAGCAAAAGGTTTTGACTAAGGGAAAAAGGTTGATTTCGCATAGTGGTGGATTACTTAAGGATTATGTGAAAAATACTTTTCGTAGACTACAAGACTCGCACACTGCTATAACACAAGCATCACATCAAAGGTTCATCACATCAAGCTTACAACATTATCCCTTAAGCTAATGTACATAGTGCAAGTTCCAAAAGAACCACTACTTCTACTCTACTAGCGATAGGGGGGGTCGACCTAATCCTGCGGTAGTACTCAAGTCACTCGCCTACTGAGGTGGAACCTCATGCTCGGATACGTCAGCGTCGGACTGGTAGGGTGGCTCCTCGGGGTCTTCCTCCTCGTCATCCTCCTGCTCATAGTCCATCTCCTCCAGATAGTCGTCATCGTCACTGAGGAAAGCGTTGTTCTCCTTGCGGAGATCCTCGCCCTCCTCCTCCATCTCGTCAGTACGGAGCTCCAAATCATCGATCAGCTCGTCCTGCTCTGCCACCTGCTTGCGGAGCTTCGCTATGGTCTTCCTCATCTGGGTCCTCTTCTTGAGAAGAGCGACCTTCTCCTCCTTCAGCTGTGCCTCACTCTCGCGACTCTCCTTGAGCGAGAGGCGCTCAAAGTGAGACCGAAGTCTAGCGCACCTCAAGTCCTCCTGGGTGCGAAAGAGCATAATCTCCATGTCCAAGATATACTCTCCGAACGTCGGGTGTAAAGGGGACTGAATAGGGTGTCCGTCGACAGTACGCCTCCCGTCGAACTGGAAACGAGAGTTCACCAACTCCGCCTTGTGCTCCTCACAAAGCCGGGATAGCATCCGCTCCATGGAACGACACAGTCCGTCGTCCCAGTGGACGTCCATGGTGGTAAAGACGAGTGTCCTGGATCCGGGGGACTTGATGTTCCCGCGAACAGACCCCTCGACCAACCAAGACAGGTTCCCGTTGCCGGGAGTGTCCACCTGAGCTCCCTTAAACTCAGGAGTGGGACGACCTAACAGCTTGGTCAACTCGAACAGGTCCTTCTCGAACATCAACGTGCCGTCCTTCTCGAGCTGAACAAACTCGGTGAAGTGGAGTGCCATCTACAATTTTAAGTCAAGTTTTTAAGTTAGTGAGTTGACAAGTGTATTAAAATTTCAAATGTAGTGAGGCAGCAAGTGAGCAAAATTTTAAGTTTAATATTTAAGGGAAAACTTAATATTTAGTAAGGGTAGAATTTTGCAGAAGTGAGAGGATGAGAGATAAGCATTTTTCGAAAATACTTCATTTCTTCATCCTTTTTGAATTTAACTTTTGTAACTCCTACCTAGCGACCATGCTAAACTAAGGTTTCTAAAGTCGAGATGGCTCTGATACCAGGTCTGTGGGGACCCCGGACTAGCTGTCCGAAATACCCGATTATGCTTAACACAACGATCCCGTGATCAGTCTGTCGTTGCACATAATCCGAACTGAATACCAAAGTTTACATCCATTACAATACCGGAATAAGTCTTACATAACAGGTCGTATAGACCAAGTCTTACACAGGTGCCTTCTAGGGCCAAATCAACATAAGCAGCGGAACTTAAACGTAGTAGACATCCAAAAGCTAACGATGACCCGACAGGCAGTCGACTTGAGAAGATCCTTAGTTGGCGTAGATGTCGCCATACTCCTCCTGGGCGTAATACTCCTCCAAGTCTGGCTACGACAATAGCCAGAGACAAGCTAGTATGAGTACATTGGAATGTACTCGCAAACTACTCCAACATGAGTGCACTAGTCTCATTTTTAGTTTCACATTTTTATTTATTTAAAACATCTCTGTATCTTTGTTGAAGAAGGTAAGAAGATTATAACTATTCCTAGTATCTCATGAGTATTAGTTTCTTCAAAACTCCTCCTCTTGCTAACCATGGTCCATCATGGTACCAAGTCTCCAACAACCTCATACCAAATCCGTTGGCATAGGTGTATGGATCATTCCACCAACTTCCTTTCTTTTGAAAACACAATTCTTTTCAAAACTTGCACATGGTCTAAGTAGGGCCTTTCAACTGTCCATATCCGAGGACTCGGCTATTCGAATAGTTTTAACCCTCTGCAGAGGTAGCACGCTTTTCCCACACCCATCCGATAACTCATCGTGTCTGCCACGTCTCGCCATACCAGGGGTATGCGAAGTTGAGTCACCGATCCTAGTCTGTCCTTTGCTCCTGCTAGTATAGGATCCTGCCCCTATGATACTTTCCATCGACACTTAACCCAGCCCGTCGGAATCTAAGTGTGAGGACTCATAGGTTTTATCTGGCGGTGTATAGGGGACATCCTTCTATCCTCCTCCTTATCTACTCATAGAGTTTGAGCGAGGACCCAGGTCAGGGGTAGGTCACCAAACCATTCCCTCATGCATAACGGAGTCATCTCCGTTGATGCAGTGTCCCATACTAATAAGAGCAAGCTATATGACTAAGCCCTTTCCCATATGTGGGTAAATGTGGTCGCACAGATTATCGGTTGCTTGACTGAGTACTAGGACACAATGTGCTTTTCTTAAAACCATCTTTCTCCACTTCTTTATTTCAACACCACATCTTGGTGTTTTGTATCCACACAAGGTTTTCAAAGGAGTTTTGAATAAAACAATGTTGGTTTTCCCATCCTATAGTTTTAGCATATATTTCTATATAGGGTGGCAAAATAACTCAGGTATACTTTTGAAAAAAAGGATTTTTATAAACCTTTGCTTTTGAAAAAGGACTTTGTAAATCTAGATGCATAAGTTATGTGCAAGCTCAGAGAGTAGCTTGCCTTGCTCGGCAAAGTGATCCGGGTCTTGGTCTTCAGGTTCCACAAATCCTTCCTCCTCGATATATCCGGCAACGTTCTCGTCTAATACAAAATTAAGCAACACAAACAATCACTAACCTACTCAACCAATCATCACAGCAATACACTCTTAGAGGTTCTAATTAACCATTTCACACATCAAACAACACTATGTGGTTCCAATTTAGTTGAATTTTGTCACTATTCAAATATACCTTAATTTGAGCAGAAATTAGTCACACATATTTAATTGCATAGTTTGAGTTCTGTTGGTCACAAAAATACAAACTAAAATTCTGCAGAGAGCTACTGATGTGTAGAAGAGGACACAATTGGATTTGGGTCATTTGGAGTTACCAAACTCCCTACACATTGTTTTGAATCCATAGGCTAGTTAATCAAATTTTTGGCTATTAACTAAATTCTGTTAATCCAAAAATCAAACCCTTTTAGGATTGACTAACCATGGCTAATTGTGATCCAATAAAATTGGTCTTAAATCATTTGGACTAACAGAGCATCAGAAACAAACAAGTTTAGATTTTAAACCCTTTTTGGCATTTTTAATACCATATTTTTATTATTTATCCAAATGGAGTGAAACCAATTGGGTTGGATAGACAATTTCATAACCTTTCCAGAACAGTTTGATTTGTTCCATTTGGAGTTGTAAAACTAAAGTTATGGAATTTCTAAATTTGGGTCCAGTACTGATTTCAAATTAAAACTAAATTCGAAAATTAACTGTCTGGGTGGATAATGTTGAAAATCCTGACGGGTGGGGTCCACTCGTCAGTGACTCAACGGAAAACAGTGCGCGCGCTGGAAATGTTTAAAAATCTGACGGGTGGGATCCACTCGTCAGTTTCCTTTTATTAAAACGAAACGGTATGTTGCCGTTGGATCAAGATCCAACGGCCCTCGTTCGTCCACGTCAGTGGCGAACGGCGGCGACCTAAACCGAGCGGCGCGACGGCGCCGGCGACGGCGAGGGGGACGGATGGCTCACCTAGGGGCTCGGGAGATGGCGGCGAGGGTGCAGATCGACGGCGGCGACTCGGGGAAGGTCGTGGGGACGAGCGGCGCGTGCTGAGGTGGTTCCAATCGGCGACGGCGAGGGGCTCCTCCTCCGCGGCCGTGCTCCAACTCCGGCGAGTCCTCTGCGTCGCTGCTGGGCACGAACCAGAGGGGAAAAGGGACCGGGTGAGTGAGGCGGTAATGGAGAAGAGGATGCGAGCCAGAGAGGAGAGAAAGGGAGGCCAGCACGGCCTGGCCGTGGTCGTCGCCTACCTCGGACACGGCGAGCTCGAGGAGACCCACGGACGGCCAGGTTCTCACGGCGAAGGATCCGCCCTCCAGGCGGTGCACGAGAGGAGGTGGTGTGAGGGGGAGAAGCGGTGGAGAGGTGTGGGGAAATGGGGTGCTCGGAGGGGGGCTTTATAGCGGCCGGGCGGCGCACGGTGGACGCGGTGCAGAGGGCACCCGCGGTCGTGCGAGCTCGCCGTAGGCCGGTGGAGGGGTGCGGCTACGCTGCTGGATGCTCGGGGAACCAGACGGGCAAGGTGGGGTGGCGTGGCGCGCTCGGGCGTGCTCGGGATTTTGGCCCGGCCGTGAGAGCGCACGGGCGGCGCGCGGCGTGCACGTCGCGGCGTGGCTGTCGCGGCGTGGCTGCGGGCTGCTGGCGGCTGCGGTGCGGGCTGCTGCTGCGCGAGGAGACAGAGGGGTGAGGGAGGGAGAGAGAGGCAGCCGCGCGGCCGGCACGGCGCGGCGTCGCCGCGGCCACTGTGCCGACACGACGACGTGCGCATGGCCGACGCTGTCGCCAGCTCCCCCACGGCGACTCCGGCGACCATTTGGCTCCCTCCAGCGTGCGGCGTGATCGTGACGAAGAGGGGAAAGCAGTGGAGGCCTCAATTCGACGAATACACAACACATTGCTCGGATTGATCCATGGTTTGGCTCGGTTTTGGGAAGAACACATGATGCACAGAAGGTGTTTGTTGAATTTCCTGAACCAAAACAGTAGGCATTTTGGCTATTTAATTTTCATACCTTGCTTAATTCTTTTGGGTCCAAACTTAGGATCTAGGCTAAATACATTATTGGTAAGTGATACAAAGTCTTTTTGAAATATTTGGAAATATTTCAATAATGAATTTCTAATTTGAATTTGAGGTTTTGAATTTGAAATTTGAAAGGGAATAGTTTGTGGAAACCCAATGGTGTGGTCTTTGGAATTATTCCACACTAACCTTGGTTTGAGAAAATAAAGTAAGTTTCTTATTTTTGGAAAAATATTGTGACATGTGTCACATAGTTTTATAGTTTTGGAATGTTGTTAAGTTTATTTTGTATTCTTCAAATTTGGTAATTGGAGTTAGGTGTTTAACAACATAGCAAGCAATGTATGATAACAATAATCAAGAATTAAACACATGCTGGTTTTGTAAGAAAAGTTTTTGTTGGCCCACATTTTTGCATAATCTTTCATATTTAATATTTGGGATGTTACAGACTCAGTCCAATCACACTTGCTACTTCTGAAGTTGCCATATATTTCTATACCTATCATGTAGATTATGCGACAGTGCATTCATATGCTACTTCGCAAGCTAACCATGTCTTTCTTCAAAACAAAGGCCATCTCCTATATGAGATTTCTAGTCGTATGGGTCAGTGTCATAACTTGCATCATCGTAACCGTTTTACGGCAAGTTGTCTTTCCACTCTTACCCTTTACCAGAAAACATATATTTAGTTCTCACAGACACTAAAGAATATAGTTAACGTTTGTTCATTGATCCACACAAGGATCACTCTAGAACCCGTTCTTCAACCAAGAACTTGGGTCACATCAAGTCGAGCTTTCAGTCTGATAGAATCTATGTCTGAGGCATAGAGAATGTCGAACATCATTTTCTATCACTGAAAATGCCAAGATAAACTTAATATTTTACCTAGTCATACAAGCAAGAACCTCTTTCTTCGCTTGTTTTATTCTGAAACACTTCAGAATCTTAACCTAGGAAAATATTTCGACCTAATGTTATTAAGCCCCTTTTGATCTATACAATTATAGATCGAATGCCTAATACTCCTAACTTCATTCATAGGAAATTTAATCACTTAAATAATCCTTTATACTTTGCTAGAGGATCTGTATCATTCTCAATATGTCGTTACATAAAATCAGGAATGACACTTAGCTCCCACTTAAATACGCCATTCGTATATAAGACCAAGGAATTTCTTTTAGCTCCCACTCAAATATGCCATTCACATATAAGATCAAGAAAAGCTACTTAGCTCCCACTCACTTCTTTGCAAATGCAAGTTTCTTCAACTATTTTGGACAACTCCAAAATCCTTTGATCACATCATCAAAGTGAAGATTCCATCTCCGATATGCTTGCTTCAGCCCATGAATGGACAGCTGAAGTTTGCATACATGTTTAGCATCCTCAGGATCACCAAACCATTTCATTGTACTAATTACAACTCTTTCTTAATGATACCATTAAGAAACATGGTTTCCTTATCCATCTATCAATTTCTCAATTTGAAATTATAGTAATTGCTAAACGACCCCGAATAGATTTAGGCTTCGCCACTTGAGACAAAATCTCGTTGTGGTCAACTTTTGAATCTGACGGAACTGTTTCACGACAAATCGATCCTTATCAGCGTCTATTCTTTCATAAAATTCCATATTCCATTAACAGCCTAGATGGCATCAAGAAGATCTCCCAAGTCATTACCTGGTAATCGTATATGGATTTTATCTCGGATCATATATGACTCATAGCCATTTCTCGGACTTAGGTCTACCATCTCTTCTTCGTAGTTCGTAGGTCTGTCATATTCCATTAATATGGCCTTCATAACAAGATTGTCGTACCATACAGTGTGGAACACAACCTCGTACGCCTACGTTCTCAGTATGAGCTTAGAGCATCATGATCTTTATCATCAGCTTCTTTCAAGTTGAGGAGCATGACACCGGAAACACTTTCCGTTGTGCCACTCTGATGTCTGGAGAGAAAGTTCATTAACTTCGTCTTGCTCTACTTTCTTTCCCACTTATACCCTTGGACAAGAAACTATTTCTTTTGCAAGGCATATTCCGGCAACATTTTTGCCTATGTCGTGAGACATGTACCCAACTCATTCTTTAGGTATGGTACACTACAAAGATTTATCCATTTTAGGTACGATCACATCGAAACACTAAATTGCTGAAACGACAATCTAGGCTAAAAGCCATGCCATCACTCATATGGTATTGTCTCCATGGATTTAAATGGTTTCCCTATTATCTAACGTGAATGTTATGTTTCTACCATACTACTCCAATGATCACAATAATTCGGTAAGAGATTTATTTACCACACACTATCCGATAGGGTGCGATTACGACGTCCTAACATACCATAACACTATGGTATTCCATGCGACGTAATTTGTGGAACTCTTCTCACAAGTCTTCCAATGATATGCCAACATCATAACTCAAATCTTTATTCCTCGATCTGTATCGTAGAAATTTGATTTTCTTGTTACATTTATTTCCTACTTCATTCTGAACTTGTTTGATCGAATCAAAATTTCCAGATTAACATTCCCTAAGTGGATATCCATATATCTACTCGGAATATTCATGAAGTCTATGAAATAGAGACTTCCACTATACGTTAAAGTACTTCATTGATTCACATACACCCATATGCATGATTCTCAACAAGTTATACTCAAAACGTTCGGTGAAGTTTACGAAATAAAGGTCCCCACTACACGTTAATTACTTCATTGATCCACATACATCTATATGCATGATTATCAATAAGTTATATGACCGTTTTCCAAAAACGGTGTCTTAGTTATCTTGCAAGTGTCAAAAGATCAAATCTAATGACTTGTAGATCCATCCGTATGGAGCTTGTTCATTGACTATAACATTGACCTGACTTAAACGGTAGTGTCACACGAATGTGGTGTCTTTATTAAGTTTGTATCCTTTGGCATTAATATTATGAATGTGGGAGCTTCTACCATCTAAATTCAAATCGGCTGATGATCATTACTTCATAAACATAGGACAACGATTTTGTCACTAACATATATGAACAATTGTCTTGCTAGAGAAGACACACTTATAACGATCATACTAACAGGCGATCATAAAAGAATTTATTCAAATGGTAGATCTAGAGGGAGAGTGTCTATGGCCATCACAATATTTTGTCTGCCATCATCAACACACATTGTCACCTCATCCTTCCAAGCTACTCAAGCGGTAAATCTTGTTTTTATATAACATGACTAGTATCAAAAACTTAGTCACTACTGCGAGTACTTGCTTAGGTAAAACATTCATAACGTGTATATCATATATACACCATCATCATTGATGAATTCCCGGCGATCTGTTTCATCTTCTTGATTCTTCCAACGCAATCAAGAACCATGAAGGTGAACGATTCCCCTTGCATGACATAGTCTATGACAAAGCATTTGCACCTGGCAACGTCGTCTGTCATCCAGTGATCGAGCTGAGCGAGGCGTCTCAATGTCATCAAATATGACCAATGTCATCGAGTATGACCAGTGTCATCAATTATGACTGCCACGTGCTCCTTCAATGCGTGTATTCTCTTCCATCTTGGTTGAGAAGAAAAACAGTCAACATACTGTTAAACTTCATCAACCCAACTTTAGGTGTATCCCGAGTTTAGCGATCATCTCATATGTTCGCGATCTAACAACTCGTACCCACCGTCAATGCTCTATGGTAGAGATCACAGCATACACTGGACTATGATGATATTATCCGCACAAAAACTTGATAATCCAAATTATCCTTTTGTTAGCGGAATCTCCGGGTTTATCTCCTAGCGGGTATTGTATCACAAAGAGCTAATGGTTTAAACAAGGAGTATCCTCAAGCTAAAGTATAAAACTATGAAGTTTGGACCCAACCTTTTAAGTTTCTCAATCGCAGGATTGCGCCTAATTTTTAAAGAAGGCTATCACATTGGTTAATATCTACAAAGGTTTTGCAAAACATAAAGACTTTGTTCATTATAAAATAGGGTTCAAGTTTTAATAAAATAAAACTACCAGAACTCCCACTCAAAACGAGTATCCCTCTCATCGTTTTAGTGATTACACGATCCTTATCCATTATGCAACCCCTCATCGTCAGAGCCGGCAACATAACTTCAAAGGTAGACATCGACATGTCAATCACAACAACTTTGTGACTCATGCTTAACCTTTCGGTCACCTTGTTCCGAGGCCATGTCTGTACATGCTAGGCTCGCCATAATAACCTTCAACGTAAATGCGCGTGCAACATGGCTTACACCCACTGTATGCGAACGACGATATGTCTGACACCCGATCGTCACGGCCTGCCTCATAACGTAGAACTTTCTTGGTGGTGCACGTCGAAGGGAGAACACAAATGGTATTTTGGAGGGATCATCTTATATAACTACCGCCGTGTAACTAATATATACTATATATATATATACACACACAATATAAGATGCACTCAAAACATCAAATGTAATGCGGCGTGATATGGCCCTTGCGCCGATGGTCTCCTTCGCGCCCACAGTTTATAAACAATTTAATAAACCTACCTTGACCATATCACATAGCCCCTGCAAAATAAAGTTAGACGCCTCTACTTTATCTTTTGCATATTTTACGTGGCTTGGGGCTGTCGTAAATAGAACCGCTTCATACCTACGAACCTATGACCACAACAACGATCAAATAATTGCATATTTATTCATCCCTTTCGGGCCCTCCATTGAAAATGCAAAGCCAACTAAAAAGAGAGAGACAGACACCCGCCAGCCACATATACGGAACCAGCCGTATGTCAGTTGTGGAACCAGTCTCGCGTAAGCGTACGCGTAAGGTCGGTCCGGGCCGCTTCATCAACTCGATGCTGCCGGCAGTGCAAGTGCACGCGAGAGGGTAGCAAATAAAAGAACGTTGGCCCCATGATAAACACGGGTGCAGCTAGCGCACAGCTATATCTACGCATAGATCGGCTCTGATACCACTGAAGGGGATCGCAGGCAGAAAACAAAAAATTTCCTAACAGCGATAACCTTAAACTAGCCAGGATCTATACTATGCAGATATAGTAGTACGAAGGGGTTCCGGTATACATACCCTTGTAGACCGAAAAGCGGGGATTACGCTCCCGCACAAGCGTTGCTGACGTAGACGCCGTAGCCGACCTCAAGGTCGCGGAGAACTTGGCGCGACGAAGAAGACGATGACGCGGCGATGTCGATGAAACCGACGACGACCTCGAGGCCGTGTGGAGGAAGCAGACCTCCAGCACCACTAGCGTGGCACCTCGCAGGGCGTTACACACATACGGTGAAGCCGACGAACTCCGGGCCCGATCCAGGGACGAGCAGCGGAAGACTGGGACCGGAAGACCAGCAGCGCGGCGGCGTGCGTATGGTGAAGAAAACTTATCCTCGGCGCAACTCTAAACAAGGGAGTCACGGGATCCAAGGAGAGAGAGAGAGAGAATTGGTTGTGTGTCTTCAAAGGCCAGGGGCACCCTTCTATATAAAGGGGCCAGGGGGCTGCCCAACTTGCCAGCCGGGCGGTGTGGGACTATTCCCACACCAGCCCTGGCCGACCTAGGTTGGTGCGCCGGCCCTAGTGGGCCCCATGTGGCCCACTAGGGGCTGGCCGAACCAAGCCCCCCTTCCTGGGGGGGACTCTCCCCCCCTCATGGGCCTCTTTGCCCAAAGAGGCCCATTAAGGGTTTTTTGCCTTTAAAAATTCAGGAAAAATTAAAATAAAATATATTTAACTATTAATTACACTAATTAATATTAAATACATATTACATAATTTATTCCGGCTCCGAAAACTATTTCGTCGCTGCCCGATCTCCATCGGAACTTTCCCGGGACGTTCCCGGTGCTCTCTTTTCCTATTTTTCTCTTCCGGTAAAATGTCGACTCCCCTTAAGTGTGTTACCCTAGCGGTTCGATTATCTCACCAGACATGATCGAGACTCCTCTCCGATCAATGACTAATTCGTGGACCGAGGATACCCAGAATTAATCCCTGCGAGATAACGAGTACTTTACCGTTCGAACCTAGACGTCTGAGTCTTAAACCTTTTGCCATGCGATACTTAGCGTGTCCGAGACTCGTTCATGGATATCTCCATACCCAGCTTGATCTTGTTACCGACACTGCTAACTTCTACTCGTCCATGATATTATGTCCTGGTGACCCAGTCACACGCTTGCAAGCTCGTTTTGACATAATCTCACCGAGTGGGCCCTAGAGTATCTATCCTGCTATGCGGACTGGCAAATCCCGCTCTTGATCCCCCGTCTCAACATACTACTTTCCGACACCCGAGAGGGACACCTTTATTGTCACACTATGTAAGATGTGACGTTTGATGCAATCAAAGTGTCTTCCAGGAATAGCAATAAGAGTAGATCTCACGGTCGAAGGCGTAATGACTACGTCCTACAAATATTGGGTATGTCCATCACGTCATTCTCCCAATGACATGACTCCATTGTCAACTGACATAAATGTCACATGATCGGGAAACCTCGATCATCAATTGCCCAATGAACTAGTTAGATAGAGGCTACTAGGGACCTGGTTGTTTATCTACCACACGTGTATTAATGTTTCCGCTTAATACAGTTATAGCATGGTATAAAACATATAATGAACAATTGAGATATGACGAATAAACTATATTTATTAAGTGCCTCTAGGGCATATCTCCTTCAGATGGCCCAATTGCATGCTAGATGGGAAAGGGAGAAAGAACTAGCTAAGAAAGATAATATTGTTAAAGTTTTTACTATTACCACTACTGAAAATAATGTTACTTCACATGCTAGCAAGCCTCCTACTATTAATGGTAACATAGTTGGTGTTGGAAATATCTCTTCTACTTCTTCCAAAAAGTTAAAATTGCCTAAAACTGCTGAAACTGTTCTTGATAAAAGTGCTGAAATTTTTAAGAACATAGGAGAATGTGGTTCGGTTTGCTTTGATGATAATAATTTTGATTTTGATAATTGTAATATCACTGAAGTTATTAAGTTCTTGCAAAAGTTAGCCACATGTCCTAATGCTAGTGACATGAACATGGCATTTACAACTCATATTACAAATGCTCTCATTAAGGCTAGGGAAGAGAAATTAAAACTTGAAGCTTCTATCCCTAAGAAGTTAGAAGATGGTTGGGAGCCCATCATTAAAATAAAAGTGGATAAATTTGATTGCAATGCTTTATGTGACCTTGGTGCAAGTATCTCTGTTATGCCTAAAAAGTTTTATGATATATTTGATTTGCCACCTTTGGAACATTGTTATTTGGATGTTTTTCTTGTTGATAATGCTATGAAGAAACCCGTGGGAAGAGTCAAAGATGTTCTTATTATGGTTAACAATAATCTTGTCCCCGTTGATTTTATTGTCTTGGATATTGAATGCAACCCATCTTGTCCAATTGTGGTGGGAAGACCTATTATTGATATGAAAAAAGGAAATATTAGATACCAATTCCCACTCAAGAAAGGTATGGAACACTTCCATAGAAAAAGAATGAAGCTACCTTTTGATTCTATCATTCGTACAACTTATGATTTTGACGCTTCATCTCTTGGAAATACTTGAATATCACTTTCTGTGCCTAGCTGAAAGGCGTTAAAGAAAAGCGCTTATGGGAGACAACCCACTTTTTATTTCTGTTATTTTATTTTATTGAGTCAAGGAACATTTCTACCTCTGTAGCAATTCCTTGGTATCTTTACTTTATTGCATTGTTGTGTCAAGTTAAGCCTCTAGTAGAAAGTTGATGCTAGATTTGGATTGCTGTGCTGAAACAGTTTTCTGCTGTCCACCGTTAAATTCATAACTATTCACAGAAAAGTCAAAAGGACCTGGGATTTTTTGTGCGTGATCCTCAGATATGTATGCAACTTTCATTAGTTTTGAGTTTTCTGATTTGAGCAAGTTAAGTGCCTCGAAAAAATTCGTCTTCACGGACTGTTCTGTTTTTGACAGATTCTGCCATTTATTTTGCAATGCCTCTTTTACTATTTTGAATGGATCTTTTTGTTCCATAAAGTATCAGTGGCTGTAGCTAATATCCAGTAGCATTGCTAGCAATTGTGTTCATGCATAATATAAGAATTTTTTATTATGCACTAACCCTCTAATAAAGTCTACTTTGAGTTTGGTGTGGAGGAAGTTTTCAAGGATCAAGAGAGAAGGATGATGTGATGTGATCAAGAAGATGAAAGAGCCAAAGCTTGGGGATGCCCCCGTGGGTCATCCAAGCATATTTCAAGAAGACTCAAGCGTCAAAGCTTGGGGATGCCCAAGGCATCCCCTTCTTCATCAACAAACTATCAGGTCATCTCTAGTGAAATTATATTTTAATTCCGACACATCTTATGTGCTTTACTTGAAGCGTCTGTTTGTTTTTGTTTTTGTTTTTGTTATTTTCATTCTCTGAATAAAATGGATCCTAGCATTCCTTTGTGGGAGAGAGACACGCTCCGCTTTTTCTTATGAATACTCCTATTCTTCACTTATATTTGTTGAGTATTCTTCTATGTTATTTCAATACTATTAGCTCTTGTTTTTCATGCATCTCTTGTTAGAGCTGTTAGTTTCTCTTATGTTACACTCATATCTCATTGATAAATACTTGGATAGTTTATGTTTAAATAAGTTGATTGGTGTTTGGTTGGAAACAGAAAATGCTAAATGTGGTAGATGGTATAATGAAAAAGATATACATGCTCTTATGGATTGTTATCTTGCATGTTGTGGTGCTTGGCAATTGTTTTGAGCTCTCAAGTAGATCATGTTTAACCTTTTACATCATGTAGTTAAAACCTATTAATGAAGAACTACCGTAAAGCTTGTTGAAATTTGGTTTGCATGTTTGGTATCTCTAAGGTCTAGATATTTTCTAGTAAAGGTGTTTGAACAACAAGGAAGACAATGTAGAGTTTTATAATGCTTGTAATATGTTTTTATATAAGTCTTGTTGTCATAGTTTATACTTGTGTTTGCTTCAAATAACCTTGCTAGCCAAAGCCTTGTACTGAGAGGGAATGCTTCTCGTGCATCCAAAACCTTGAGCCAAAACCTATGCCATTTCTGTCCACCATACCTACCTACTACATGGTATTTCCTGCCATTCCAAGCAAATAATCCGTGTGCTACCTTTTATTCAAAATTTATTATCCCTTGTTTGTGTCAATGTTTATTAGCTCATGAGGAAGTATGTGGTGTTACGGATATCAACCTTGTCATTTGCTTTTAGAAAGACTTCCACAACCGGACTAATGGCATATACATCCGCTTATCCATTAACTTTGCAAAAAGAGCTGGCAAATGGGGTGCTCAGTCCCAATTAATTACAACTTTAACCGCTGCAATCTCTTCACATTTTTGCCCTGATCTAATCAGTCAAGAAATGACAACAGTATTTTAACTATATGTGTAAACAAAAGAGATAAGAGGGATGATCTACCTTGCTGGTGGAAATAACGTCCTTCATGGGAGCCGCTCTTAGAAAGTCTGGTTGACAAGGGGGGTAGAGTGCCCATTACCATTCGTTGACAACAACAAACACCTCTCAAAACTTACTTTTATGCTCTCTATATGATTTAAAAAACCTATAAAAACTAAAAAGCTCTAGCACATGTTTGTATCCCTGCTTCCCTCTACGAAGGGCCTTTCTTTTACTTTATGTTGAGTCAGTTTACCCACTTCTTTCTGTCTTAGAAGCAAACACTTGTGTCAACTGTGTGCAACAATTCTTATATGCTTACTTATTGCACTTGTTATATTCCTTTGTGTTGACAACTATCTATATGATATACATGTTCAAGTTGAAAGCCAATGCTTAAACTTATATCTTCCTTTGTGTTGCTTCAATGCTCTTTTACTTAGAGACTATTGCTTTATGAGTTAACTCTCATGTGAATCATTTTGATGCTTGTTTGAAAGTACTATCCATGAAAAGTTTTTGCTTATATGATGTAGTTGTTTACTCCTTGTCTACTTGTTAGCAAACTATAAACCATTGCTTTGAATCACTTCATTCATAACATGAGCCTTACATTATTATATGATCAAGATTGTGAGAAAGCATGTCACTTCAGAAATTATTCTTGTTATCGTTTTACCTACTCGGGACGAGTAGAACTAAGCTTGGGGATGCTTGATACGTCTCAAACGCATCTATAATTTCTTATGTTCCATGCTTATATTATGCCACTTGCTACATGTTTTATATACACTTTTATATCATTTTATGCATTTTCTGGGACTAACCTATTAACAAGATGCCACAGTGCCAGTTGCCTGTTTTCTGCTGTTTTTGGTTTCAGAAAAGTTGTTAAGGAAATATTCTCGGAATTGGACAAAGTTAACGTCGAAGTTCCTATTTTCCCGGAAGGTTCCAGAACACCGAAGATGACACGGAGGGGAACCCCGCGGAGCCCACACCCCCTCCCGGCGCGGGTCCCCCCTCTGCCGCGCGAGCACGGGGTGTGATACGTCCAAAACGTATCTACTTTCCCGAACACTTTTGTTATTGTTTTACCTCTAATTTGTGTGTTTTGAATGCAACTAACACGGACTAACGCTGTTTTCAGCAGAATTGCCCTGGTGTCTCATTTTTGTGCAGTAAATCAACTTTTAGGAAAAATACCAGAAAAATCATAAAAGTGCCTATTTTGCCCGAAGACTCCCGGAGCCAGAAGACGAGAAGGAGGCGGCCAACAGGGCGCCCACACCACGTGCTCGCGCGGGTGGGGCCCCTGCCGCGCGAGGAGGGGGTGTGGCCGACTCGGCCACCCCCTCGTGCCCCACTCTCGGCTACTTAGTCCCTCCTAACCTAAAAATCGATACCACGAAGAGTTTTTCTCCAGAAACCCATCGGAGCGCCGCCGCCACCTCGAAACTCAATTCGGGGACCAGAAGTTCCTGTTCCTGCACTCCGTCGGGACGAGGAATCGAAGGAGATCATCGCCATCGTCATCGCCACCACTTCTCCATCAACCATCCATGTTTCCCCCATCCATGTGTGAGTAATCCACCGCTGTAGGCTTGAGGGGATGGTAGGGATTGGATGAGATCGTTCATGTAATAGATGTAATATCATTAGGGCATGGTGCCTAGTATCCGTTATCGGTGTTTTATGTCATTGTTGCAACTTGTTATGCTTAATGCTTGACACTAGGGCCCGAGTGCCATGATTTCAGATCTGAACATGTTATTGTATCATGAAGATAAATTGTTGTTTTAGATCATATCTATGAGTTGTATACACATATTGCTGTCCGGAACCCGAGGTCCCAAACTGACAATAATTGGGACAGCCGAGGGGAATGGCTGTGATGTGAGGATCACATGTGTTCACGGAGTGTTAATGCTTTGCTCCGGTACTTTATTAAAATGAGTACCTTAATTACCAGTAGTTTCCCTTGAGGCCCCGCTGCAAACGGGCTGGTAGGACAAAAGATGATGTGCAAGTTTCTCATTGTGAGCACGCACAACTAAATTGGAACACATGCCTATGGTTAATAAATACTTGGATGCTTTATATTATTTATCTGCAAATGCCCATGACTTGATTATTATGTGAAGTATCTCATCCATGCAACGCCCATTCATCCGTCCCTTTGCCTACAGTATTTTAATCCTGCTGTCTACTATAATCATCACTGCTGTTTTTATTCTACTGCTGCTGTTATATCACTACTGTCATTGCTATAAAACTGTTGCTACTGATAATCTGTCTCGAGCAAGTCTATTCACAGGTGCAGGTGAATTGACAACTCCGCTGTTAAGGCTTATAAATATTCTTTGTCTCCCCTTGTGTCGAATCAATAAATTTGGGTTTTACTTCCCTCGAAGACTGTTGCGATCCCCTATACTTATGGGTCATCAAGACTATTTTCTGGCGCCGTTGCCGGGGAGCATAGCTTTATTTATAAGTTCACCTGAGTGTGATATTGCTCTCTGGAATTCATTCATCATGGGAAGACCTGGTGATAAGAAATTTCCCATCATACCATCCACTACGAGAAAAGGTACAACTCTGAGTTCCGCTGCTGCTCTTGATTCACCGTCTGTTTTAAGTAAGTTTGTTACACCACCTCAAGCTTCTTGCACTGTTACTCCTACTGAATCTGAAATTACTTATGATGATGCTTCTACTGTTCTTGATGATACTGGTTCATTAGGTCCCTTTTTAGATGCTACAATTGCTAGATCTAAACAATTTGAAAATGCTGAAATTCCTAATGAAGATGCTGAAACACCTGTTAATTCACCTGAGTTTACAAATAATATTGATGATCCTGATGAAATGTATGTGGAGCTTGATGATGATTTTGTTGATGAAATTAATGCTACTAAAGATGCTAGTTCTATGAAAAGCCTTTTTGAAAAACATGCTGTTAGATATAAATTATCTCCTGATGCCAAATTTGCTACATCTCCTATAAACATTAAAGATAAAGATTATGATTTCTCTATTGATTTAGCTCACATAGCTATTGTTGAAAGAGAACCTTCTGTGGAACTGAAAATGAAAGTGTTGTAGAACATATGAATGAACTCTCTAATTTGAGTGGTATGTTTTCTGAAGACATAAAAATACGCACTTACTTTGTTACTAAAATATTTCCTTTCTCATTAAAAGGAGAAGCTAAAACTTGGTATAATAATTTATCTCCTGGTTCCATTACTAGTCCTATTGGTTTGCTTGATACTTTCTTTCAGAAATATTTTCCTGCTAGTGCTCAACATGATGCTTTGTTAAGAATTTATAATTTTAATCAAGAAGAGGATGAGAAATTGTCTAAGGCTTGGACACGTTTTTGCTCCATATAAAGAGGCCAGCCGAATCATGATTTGGAGAAAAATGATCTACTTGATATATTTTATAGTGGACTTGAAGGGGATCGCAGGCAGAAAACAAAAAAATTCCTAACAGCGATAACCTTAAACTAGCCAGAATCTATACTATGCAGATATAGTAGTACGAAAGGGGGTCGGTGCACATACCTCTTGTAGACCGAAAAGCGGGGATTACGCTCCCGCACAAGCGTTGTCGATGAAGCCGACGAAGACTTCGATGCCGTGTAGAGGAAGCAGACCTCTAGCACCACTAGCGTGGTGCCTCGCAGGGCGTTACACACGTACGGTGAAGCCGACGAACTCCGGGCTCCGATCCAAGGACGAAGCAGCGGAAGACTGGAACCGGGAGACCAGCAGCACGGCGGTGTGCGTATGGTGGAGAAAACTAATCCTCGGCGCAACTCCAAACTGGGGAGTCACGGGATCCAAGGAGAGAGAGAGAGAAATTGGTGTGTCTTTAAAGGCCAGGGGTACCCCCATATATATAGGAGGCCAGGGGCTGCCCAACTTGCCAGGCTGGCGGTGTGGGACTAATCCCACACCCCAGCCGGCCAAGGCTGGTGCGCCGGCCCTAGGTGGGCCCCATGTGGCCCACCTAGGCCGGCCGAACCAAGCCCCTCCTCTTGGGGGGACTCCTCCCCCCCTCATGGGCCTCTTTGCCAAAGAAGGCCCATTTAGGGAAAAATGCCTTTAAAAATTCAGAAAAAATTAAATAAAAATATATTTAACTATTAATTACACTAATTAATATTAAATACATATTACATAATTTATTCCGGCTCCGAAAACTATTTCGTCGCTGCCCGATCTCCATCGGAACTTTCCCGGGATGTTCCCGGTCTCTCCTTTCCTATTTTTCTCTTCCGGTAAAATGTCGACTCCCCTTAAGTGTGTTACCCTAGTGGTTCGATTATCTCACCAGACATGATCGAGACTCCTCTCCGATCAATGACTAATTCGTGGACCTTGGATACCCAGAATTAATCCCTGCGAGATAACGAATACTTTACCGATCGAACCTAGACGTCTGAGTCTTAAACCTTTTGCCATGCGATACTTAGCGCGTCCGAGACTCGTTCATAGATATCTCCATACCTAGCTTGATCTCGTTACCGACACTGCTAACTTCTACTCGTCCATGATATTATGTCCTGGTGACCTAGTCACACGCTTGCAAGCTCGTTTGACATAATCTCATCGAGTGGGCCCTAGAGTATCTATCCTGCTATGGGACTGGCAAATCCCGCTCTTGACCCCCCGTCTCAACATACTCCTTTCCGACACCCGAGAGGAACACCTTTATTGTCACACTATGTACGATATGACGTTTGATGCAATCAAAGTGTCTTCCAGGAATAGCAATAAGAGTAGATCTCACGGTCGAAGGTGTAATGACTACGTCCTACAAATACTGGGTATGTCCATCACATCGTTCTACCAACGACATGACTTCATTGTCAAATAGACGCCATGTCACATGATCGGGAAACCTCGATCATCGATTGCACAATGAACCAGTCAAATAGAGGCTACTAGGGACCTGGTTGTTTTACGTATCACACGTGTATTAATGTTTCCGCTTAATACAGTTATAGCATGACACAAAAACGTATTATGAACAAATGAGATATGATAAATAAAACTCTTTATTAATTGCCTCTAGGGCATATCTCCTACAGTCTCCCACTTGCACTAGAGTACAACTTAATCTAGTTTACAACTTGGTAAAAGCCGGACACCCATAGCATCTTGGTGTTTCACGTGCTTGTCAAGCAGGAGAGGCTTCGTCAAAGGATCTGCGACATTCAGATCCGTATATATTTTGCAAATCTTCACTTCACCTCCTTGTACGTACTCTCCTTGTACGTACTGTCGTATCACATGGAAGCGTCGGAGTATGTGTTTGGCAGTCGAGTGAGAGACCTTGGTTCGTTCGCGTTAGCAATGGCACCCGTATTGTCGCAGTAGAGGGTCACGGGGTCTTGCGCGCTAGGGAACACTCCAAGCTCGATGATGAACTTCCTCAGCCACACAGCTTCATTCGCGGCTTCAAAAGCAGCAATGTACTCCGATTCCATTGTAGATTGGGCCACGATAGGTTTCTTCCCACTCCTCCAGCATACAGCGCCTCCGTTCACCTTGAAAACATATCCTGTCTGTGACTTAGAGTCATCTGGGTCTGAGCAGAAACTTGCATCAACGTAACCGGTTACGCCAAGTTCTTCCTCACAGTCCCCATACACAAGGAACATTTCCTTTGTATGCTTGAGATTCTTAAGAATGCTTTTAACAGCTACCCAATGATCCTTTCCAGGATTACTTTGGAACCGGCTCGTCAAACTAAGAGCCAATGCTACATCAGGTCGAGTACTTAACATGGCATACATGATCGATCCTATGGCTGAAGCATAAGGATGTTTAGCCATCTCGGCTTTATCATGTTCCGTCACCGGACACTGAGCCTTGCTCAATACCTTATTCTTGACAACCGGCAGAAAACCCTTCTTTGCCGTCTCCATACCGAACCGTTTCAGTATCTTGTCAATATAAGTACTCTGACTTAACGCTAATAGACGTCTTGATCTATCACGATAGATTTTAATGCCTAAAACGTATGCAGCTTCTCCTAAGTCCTTCATTGAAAATTTACTGTTTAAATATTTCTTAACGCTATTCAGCAGTTCAACATTATCCCCTATTAGTAGTATATCATCAACATATAGTACTAGGAACACAACTGAGCTCCCACTCATTTTCTTGTAAATGCAGGTCTCTTCGCTATTTTGGACAAATCCAAAATCTTTGATCACCTCATCAAAGCGAAGATTCCAGCTCCGAGATGCTTGCTTTAGTCCATAAATGGAACGCTGAAGCTTGTATACCTTGCCAGCATTTTCTGGATCGACAAAACCTTCAGGTTGTACCATATACAACTCTTCCTCAATGTTACCATTTAGGAAGGCTGTTTTGACATCCATTTGCCATATCTCATAGTCATAATATGCGGCAAGTGCTAGCAAAATCCGAATAGACTTTAGCATCGCTACCGGTGAAAACGTTTCATCGTAGTCAATCCCATGAACTTGTCGGAAACCCTTTGCGACAAGCCGAGCTTTATAGACGGTTACATTACCATTAGCATCAGTCTTCTTCTTGAAGATCCATTTATTCTCGACGGCCTTACGCCCTTCGGAAATCTCCATCAAAGTCCATACTTTGTTATCATACATGGATCCTATTTCGGATTTCATGGCTTCAAGCCATTTCTCGGACTCAGGACTAGCCATAGCCTCTTTGTAGTTCGTAGGTTCGTCTTGTTCAATCAACATGACGGTGCAAACCATGTTGCCATACCATTCAGGGGCGATCTGAGATCTCCCTGACCTACGAGGTAGAATAGCACCCTCGACATCTTCTCCCACTCCATCTGTGGAGGACGTTTCCGGAACAGCTTCCGTTGCGCCACTCGGAATTTCGAGTTCAGGATCAACGATCTCGTCGAGGTCTATTTTCCTCCCACTTACTCCTTTGGCGAGAGACTCTTTCTCCAGAAAGGTACCGTTCTTCGCGACAAACGTTTTGCCCTCAGCTTGGTTGTAGAAGGTGTATCCTATGGTTTCCCGCGGATACCCTACAAAGACGACTTTCTCCGATTTCGGTTCGAGTTTGTCGGGCTGTAGTTTCTTAACATACGCCTCACAACCCCAGACCTTCAGGAACGACAACTTAGGTTTCTGGCCATGCCATATCTCATACGGTGTCGTTGCTACGGATTTGGACGGAGCCCTATTTAAAATGAATGCGGCTGTTTCTAACGCATACCCCCAAAAAGATACGGGCAAGTCGGTAAGAGACATCATAGATCGGACGCTATCTAATAGGGTACGATTACGTCGCTCGGACACACCGTTGCGTTGCGGCGTTCCAGCTGGCGTAAGCTGCGGCACGATGCCACAGGCCTTCAGATGTGTGCCAAACTCAAAACTCAAATATTCGCCACCACGATCGGATCGAAGGTGCTTGATTTTCTTGTTGAGTTGATTTTCAACTTCACTTTGAAATTCTTTGAACTTTTCAAATGTTTCAGACTTGTGTTTCATCAAATAGATATACCCATATCTACTCAAGTCATCGGTGAAGGTGACAAAATAACGATAACCATTGCGTGTCGACACACTCATCGGTCCACACACATCTGTATGTATGACTCCCAACAAGTCCGACGCCCGTTCCATGAAACCATTGAACGGTGTCTTGGTCATCTTGCCCATGAGGCATGGTTCGCATGTGTCGAGGGATCCAAAATCCAACGAGTCCAGAAGTCCATCGGCATGGAGTTTCTTCATGCGCTTTATACCAATATGACCGAGACGGCAATGCCATATATACATGGCGGTATCGCTACTAAGTTTAATCCTCTTGGAATCTATGCTATGGATGTGAGTACTACGATCGAGATTCAACAAGAATAAACCATTACTCTCGGGAGCATTAACATAAAAGATATCATTCATTGAAATAGCACAACCATTTGATACTGATTTGAACGAATATCCGTCTTGCAACAAGCAAGACCCACTGATAATGTTTACACTCAAGGACGGTACAAAATAACACTTATTCAGAACCAAAACTAATCCCGATGGTAGATGTAGAGGGAGTGTGCCGACAGCCACCATGTCAACTCTTGATCCGTTGCCGACGCGCATCGTCACCACGTCCTTTGCCAGGCGCCGCTTATTCCGCAACTCCTCCTGAGAGTTACAAATATGAGCAACAGAACCAGTATCAAATACCCAGGTGTTGCTACGGGCGCAGGTAAGGTACACATCAATAACATGTATATCAAATATACCTTTCTCTTTTCCGACAATCTTGCCGGCCTTCTTATCTTCCAGATACTTGGGGCAGTTGCGCTTCCAGTGACCATCTCCCTTGCAGTAGAAGCATTCCACGCCAGCTTTGGGACCAGGTTTGTTAGTCTTAGGCTTGGCAACGTGCTTGCCATCCTTCTTAGACCTCCAGTTTCTCCTGCCCTTGCCGCCAGATTTCTTAAAATCGACGGTCTTGTTGACCATCAACAGCGTGTGCTCCTTCTTGATTTCTACCTCAGCAGTCTTGAGCATCACGAACACCTCACCCAGGGACTTAGCAATGCCCTGCATGTTATAGTTCATGACGAAGCCTTTGTAGCTAGGGGGCAACGATTGCAGCACCCTATCAATCGCCAGCTCATCAAGAATCTTGCATTCCAGAGCGTTCAGGCGTTGAACGTAGCCAGACATTTTGACCACGTGCTCGCTCACACTGCTGTGCTCTTCCATCTTGGCTGAGAAAAAGAGCTCAGAAGCTTCATATCTCTCAGCCTTAGCCTGCGGCGCAAGGACAACCTTGAGCTCAGATATTATCTCGAAGGCACTCATCCTCTCAAAGCGCTTCTGCAGGTCGGCTTCCATGGCATAGAGCATGCCACTCTGGACAAAGGAGGAATCATCCGACTTGGTCTGGAAGACCTTCTTCTAATCGTCGGAGGCATTATCTGCCGGAGGGTCACCCAGGGGGGCTTCAATCACGTAAGCCACCCTGTGGGGAGTGAGGAGGATCCTCAGGTTGCGGAACCAGGCCATGAAGTTTGACCCATTGGTATTAAGCTTTTCTTTCTCAAGGAACAGGCCTAGGTTAAAGGAGGGGCGAGACATCTACAATGGAATTTGCAAAACATAAGACTTTGTTCATAAAATTTTGAGTTCAAGTATTTTTGAAAATAACTATAAGAACTCCCACTCAAAATGAATATCCCTCTCATCGCTTTAGTGATTACACGACCCTAATCCATTGCGCAACCCCTCATCATCAGAGCCGGCAACACAACTTCAAAGGTAGACATCGGAATGTCAATCACAACAACTTTGTGACTCATGCTCGACCTTTCGGTCACCTTGTTCCGAGGCCATGTCTGTACATGCTAGGCTCGCCATAATAACCTTCAACGTAAACGCGCGTGCAACATGGCTTACACCCACTGTATGCGAACGACGATATGTCTGACACCCGATCATCACGGCCTGCCTCATAACGTAGAACTTTCTTGCTGGTGCACGTCGAAGGGAGAACACAGATGGTATTTTGGAGGGATCATCTTATATAACTACCGCCGTGTAACTAATATATACTATATATATATACACACAATATAAGATGCACTCAAAACATCAAATGTAATGCGACGTGATATGGTCCTTGCGCCGATGGTCTCCTTCGCGCCAACAGTTCATAAACAATTTAATAAACCTACCTTGACCATATCACATTGCCCCTGCAAAATAAAGTTAGACGCTTCTACTTTATCTTTTGCATATTTTACGTGGCTTGGGGCTGTCGTAAATAGAACCGCTTCATACCTACGAACCTATGACCACAACAACGATCAAATAATTGCATATTTATTCATCCCTTTCGGGCCCTACATTGAAAATGCAAAGCCAACTAAAGAGAGAGAGACAGACACCCGCCAGCCACATATACGGAACCAGCCGTATGTCAGTTGTGGAACCAGTCTCGCGTAAGCGTACGCGTAAGGTCGGTCCGGGCCGCTTCATCAACTCGATGCTGCCGGCAGTGCAAGTGCACGCGAGAGGGTAGCAAATAATAAGAACGATGTCCCCGTGATAAACACGGGTGCAGCTAGCGCAGAGCTATATCTACGCATAGATCGGCTCTGATACCACTGAAGGGGATCGCAGGCAGAAAACAAAAATTTTCCTAACAGCGATAACCTTAAACTAGCCAGAATGTATACTATGCAGATATAGTAGTACGAAAGGGGGTCGGTGCACATACCTCTTGTAGACCGAAAAGCGGGGATTACGCTCCCGCACAAGCGTTGTCGATGAAGCCGACGAAGACTTCGATGCCGTGTAGAGGAAGCAGACCTCTAGCACCACTAGCGTGGTGCCTCGCAGGGCGTTACACACGTACGGTGAAGCCGACGAACTCCGGGCTCCGATCCAAGGACGAAGCAGCGGAAGACTGGGACCGGGAGACCAGCAGCACGGCGGTGTGCATATGGTGGAGAAAACTAATCCTCGGCGCAACTCCAAACTGGGGAGTCACGGGATCCAAGGAGAGAGAGAGAGAAATTGGTGTGTCTTTAAAGGCCAGGGGTACCCCCATATATATAGGAGGCCAGGGGCTGCCCAACTTGCCAAGCTGGCGGTGTGGGACTAATCCCACACCCCAGCCGGCCAAGGCTGGTGCGCCGGCCCTAGGTGGGCCCCATGTGGCCCACCTAGGCCGGCCGAACCAAGCCCCTCCTCTTGGGGGGACTCCTCCCCCCCTCATGGGCCTCTTTGCCAAAGAAGGCCCATTTAGGGAAAAATGCCTTTAAAAATTCAGAAAAAATTAAATAAAAATATATTTAACTATTAATTACACTAATTAATATTAAATACATATTACATAATTTATTCCGGCTCCGAAAACTATTTCGTCGCTGCCCGATCTCCATCGGAACTTTCCCGGGATGTTCCCGGTCTGTCCTTTCCTATTTTTCTCTTCCGGTAAAATGTCGACTCCCCTTAAGTGTGTTACCCTAGCGGTTCGATTATCTCACCAGACATGATCGAGACTCCTCTCCGATCAATGACTAATTCGTGGACCTTGGATACCCAGAATTAATCCCTGCGAGATAACGAATACTTTACCGATCGAACCTAGACGTCTGAGTCTTATACCTTTTGCCATGCGATACTTAGCGCGTCTGAGACTCGTTCATATATATCTCCATACCTAGCTTGATCTCGTTACCGACACTGCTAACTTCTACTCGTCCATGATATTATGTCCTGGTGACCTAGTCACACGCTTGCAAGCTCGTTTGACATAATCTCACCGAGTGGGCCCTAGAGTATCTATCCTGCTATGGGACTGGCAAATCCCGCTCTTGACCCCCCGTCTCAACATACTCCTTTCCGACACCCGAGAGGAACACCTTTATTGTCACACTATGTAAGATATGACGTTTGATGCAATCAAAGTGTCTTTCAGGAATAGCAATAAGAGTAGATCTCACGGTCGAAGGTGTAATGACTACGTCCTACAAATACTGGGTATGTCCATCACATCGTTCTACCAACGACATGACTTCATTGTCAAATAGACGCCATGTCACATGATCGGGAAACCTCGATCATCGATTGCACAATGAACCAGTCAAATAGAGGCTACTGGGGACCTGGTTGTTTTACGCATCACACGTGTATTAATGTTTCCGCTTAATACAGTTATAGCATGACACAAAAATGTATTATGAACAAATGAGATATGATAAATAAAACTCTTTATTAATTGCCTCTAGGGCATATCTCCTACAGGACTAACTGCTAAATCTAGGACATACCTGGATAGTTTTGCTAGTTGTGTTTTCAGGAAAAGAACTCCCGAAGAAGCTGAGGAATTATTAGCTAAAATATGCAAGAATCATGATGATTGGGATATTCCTGAACCTACTCCAACACCTACACCAACACCGAAGAAGAGGGGTATTATTGAATTAAATGATGAAGGAGGCCAAGAAATCTCTTAAGGAGAAGGGTATTAGAGCTGAAGATGTGAAGAACTTACCTCCTATAGAAGACTTATGTAAGCCAACTCCTCCTACACCATTAATTGAGGTACACTCTCTCCAAAGGTTTGATGATAGAGATATTCCTTACTCTAAACCTCCTGCTCAATGCTTAGATGAATTTGATACTTTTATTGCTAAGTAAAATAATTTTAATATGAGAATAGAAAATCATTTAATGGAAAATTCTCGAGCTATTAGTAACTTGCATGATGTTGTTGATAGAACCTCCAATGATGTTAAAATACTCATTAAACATTTTCATATGGTTCAAACTCAAATTGATCAACTTACTAAAGTGCAAAAAGAATTGTTAGTAAATGCCTCTATAGCTAAAGAAAAACATGTTTGTGAAGTAACAACTAGAGGTGGTAAATCTACTCAAGATCCTTTATATCCTGAGGGACATTCTAAAAGAATTGAACAAGATTCTCAACGAGTTAATGAACCTAGTGCTCGTTTTAAGAAAAAGAAGAAGAAACATAAAACTGTTGTAGAATCCTCTGAACCTGTTAATGATCCTAATAGTATATCTATTTCTGATGCTGAAACTAAAAGTGGTAATGAACACAATAATGATAGTTCTAATAACAATGATAATGATAAAAATGATGATTCGGTTATAGAAGAATTAGAAGAGGAACTTGAAAAGCTAAATAAAAATGAGAAGTACAATAAGGAAGATTTTATTGCTAAGAAACATGGTAGTGAAAGAGAGCCTTGGGTTCAAAAACAAATGCCTTTCCCTGGTAAGAAACTTAAAACAAAAGAACAAGAACATTATAATAAATTTTGTGAATGGATGAAACCTTTGTTCTTACAAATTCCTTTGACTGATGCTATTAAATTGCCTCCTTATTCAAAATATATGAAAGATATTGTGTCTGACAAAAGGAAAATTCCTAATGAGGAAATATCTACTATGCTTGCTAATTATTCTTTCAATGGCAAGGTTCCAAAGAAGTTGGGTGATCCAGGTATACTAACCATTCCTTGTTCTATCAAAAATAATTATGTTGGAACTGCTCTATGTGACTTGGGAGCAGGAGTTAGTGTGATGCCTTTCTCTCTTTACAAGAGACTTTACCTTGATAAATTGATACCTACTGATATATCTTTGCAAATGGCTGATAAATCTACTGATGTTCCTGTTGGTATTTGTGAGGATGTTCCTGTTCAAGTGGCTAATAATTGTTTAATCATGACTGACTTTGTTGTGCTTGAAATGCCTGAAGATGATAATATGTCTATTATTCTTGGAAGACCTTTTCTAAACACTGCAGGGGCTGTTATTGATTGCAATAAAGGAAAAGTAACTTTCAATGTGAATGACAAGGAACATACAGTTTATTTCCCCAAGAAAATGGATAAAATGCCTAGAGTTAATACAATTACTAATGTGAGGTCCATCAAAGTGGGAAGTATTGATTGCCTTTATAAAGAAGAATTCAAAACTCTTGTTATTAGATCCATATCAATACCATATAAGGTAACATGAGTGTCTCACAATGTTTTAATTCTTTTATGTCATCTAAAATTTATTTGGTGGCAAGACTTGATCAACCTTGCTAACAAATATGTTTTAAATGCATGGAAGTGCTAAACAACATTTTTCTTCTACTCTTTACTTTACCTACTGTAATACTACTTGGTTTGCATAGTTTTTAATTGGATATGATTTGAAAAATAATTTTCATGCATTAAATTTAATATCTTAAAATCCAGAAAATGCCAAGAAATAAAAATTCTCAGAATTTAAAAAAATTATGCCAAAATTCCTATTTTCTGAGAGGCTCCTGGGAGGACCAAAGAGTGGCCAGGGGGACCCACAGGGCCACCACACCACATGGTGGCGCGGCAGCCCTTGGGCCGCGCCAGCACATGGTGTGGGGCCCACAGGCCCCCCCACTTACTCTCCTTCCTCCCCTGCCTTCCTCTCTCCCGACCAAACACTCCCACATTCGAAAAAATCGTGTTCTTGCTGTTCTTGCCCTCGGATTTTTGATCTCCTTCCTCAGCCCATCTTTGTTGCTGAGATTTGGGGCATTTGCTTTCCGGTATGTGACTCCTCCGCTCATCCAAATGGAATTTTGTTTAGTGGATTATATGTTGAGTATTTTGCTGCTGTAGATGCCATGTTTAGTGAGTTTGAATGCTTGTTTCAAGTTGGAATAACTAGTTTTGATGCATGCTTAAGCCTCTAGCAAGTCACTATAGTAGTTTCCCTTCATTTAGTTGGCTAAAAATCAATTTTTATGACTTTGGTTAAAAATTTCAGAAAAGGAAAATGTACAACCACACCTTTGGAGAGGTCTTTGAGAGTGATGCACCAAGGGTATCAAGGCCCTCAAGATCAACTACTCTCATTAGGCGATCCTACAATGAAGATATCTTGGCACCGGGGATCGGAGATGATAGGGATGATGGGTTTCCAAACTCATCCACCTTCCCATGTACTGACTTTTTGCGTGCTGCAGGATTACTTGACGATTTCTTGCTTCTTGTGCAGAGGGTGGGCTTGACCACATATATGATGGACGAGAGTCCACAATATGTCAGGCTCACCAAGATTTTTGTTGAGAGCTTTTATTTTAATAACAAAACGTTCAACCCAACTGTTTCCTTCAAGATTTATGACAGGCCTATCACCATGCCTTTGCGCAAGTTTTGTGATGTAATAGGTACTGCACATCAAGGAACAACCAAGAGGATCCAAGGGGAGCCACGAGAGTTGACGCAGCTCTACCGCGAGGTGACAGATGATGACACCCGCCGTGCACAACGCGGCAAGATAAGGAGCATCCAATACCCTGCCATTAAGTATTTTATTTACTATCTTTGTACTAGCGTGCTTGGTAGGGAAAACACTAGTAACATTTCACATCTCCATCTTGCTTTCCTTAATGCTGCACTTACCAACAGTACTACATATAATCTTGGTGCTCTTATTGCTCGCCGTTTGTCCGCTAAGGGACCCATTTATGGGGGGATTATAGCCTCTCGTATTGTTGCACATCTAGGACTTCACATTGATTCAAATGATGAATTACTTGCTCCCTGTAAACTTGACCTTGATGCAATGAAAGGTCACCAAATTGTTACTCTTAGCTCTACTATGGACCATCTTGTGTATAGGATGGTATTTGCTGATACGGACGAGAGGGAAGTCCCTTTGCCCCAGCCTGGTTTGTTTGATCTTGACAGGAGGCCGTGGTCGATCACAAAGGTGGAGTTGGACGAGAAGCTGAGCGTGCAAGGTTTCTATGGGCATGATGCACCGGTGAGTTGTTGTTGGGAGCCCCAAGAGGAAGGTATGAAGTAGTGCAGCAGCAAATTTCTCTCAGTTGTGAAACCAAGGTTATCGAACCAGTAGGAAACTAAGAATCTTCTCAAGGTGGCAACGGCGCCAGAAAAGTGCTGGAGTAGTTGACGTGGAACCTGCACACAACACAACCAAGATACTTTGCCCCAACTTAACAGTGAGGTTGTCAATCTCACTGGCTTGCTGTAACAAAGGATTAAACGTATGTGTGGAAAATGATGTTTGTTTGCAGAGAATGAAAGTAACAGGATTGCAGTAGGATTGTTTATCAGTTTAAGGAAAAAAGACCGGGGTCCACAGTTCACTAGTGGTGTCTCTCCATAAATAATAATAATAGCATACATGCGGGTAAACAAATTACAGCTGGGCAATTGACAGAATAAAGAAGTGCATAATGATGCATATACTATAGTTATGATGTCTAGTGTGATATTCATTTGGGCATTACAACAATATACATAGACCGTTCCAACCGCATCTATGACTAATAATCCACCTTCCGGTTAGCGTCCGCACCCCTTTCAGTATTAAGTTGCAAGCAACAGATTATTGCATTAGGCAATGTGTGTAATGTAAGTAATACAAATACCCTTAGATAAAGTACTACTGTTTTATCCCTAGTAGCAACAGTAAATCTACAATCTTAGAGCTTGCTGTCACTAACCCAGATTAAATAGAGACATGAACCTACTATCGAGCATAAATACCCCTCTTGGAGTCACAAGCATCTACTTGGCCAGAGCATCTACTAGCAACGGAGAGCATGCAAGATCATAAACAACGCACTCACAAGATATATTATGAAACAATAACATAGTACTCAATATTCATCGGATCCCAGCAAACACAACATGTAGCATTACATAAAGATGATCTTGATCATGATAGGCAGCTCACAAGATCTAAACATGGTAGCACAAGAGGAGAAGACAACCATCTAGCTACTGCTATGGACCCGTAGTACAAGGATGAACTACTCACGCATCAGTCCGGAGGCGGGCATGGTGATGTAGAGCCCTCCGGTGATGATTCCCGTCTCCGGCAGCGTGCCGGGAAGAGCTTCTGAACCCTCCCGATCTAGGGTTGACGACGCCGGCGGCACTGGACTTCGTGGAGGAAAAAGGTGCGCGTCCTAGGGCTTGTATTTTCGGGGGGGGGGGGGGGGCGGGTATAAGTAGGCGAAAGGGCGAAGGCGGCGGGGCCTCGAGGGCCCCACACCCCGTGCTCGCGCGGCCAGGGGGGAGGGGGTGTGGGCCCCTCGGGGTCCTCCTCCGTGTCCTCTTCGGTGTTCTGGAACCTCCCGAGAAAAATAGATAATTTGACGTTTCGTTTGTCCAATTCCGAGAATATTTCTGTCGTGGGATTGTCACGACAGATGTTTCCGGGTGGAAACTTGAGTATGGGGACATAGCGACTTCTGACATCGGGAGCTTGTCTAGCGTGGCGTGGGGAAACAAGGGTTTACCCAGGTTCGGCCCCTCGTCTTGAGGTAAAGACCTACTTCCTGCTACTGCTTTATTGATATGGGTTTCGAGGACTCGGCGCCTTAGCTTCCGGGTCTCGAGATTACAATGGTGGTACTTGCGATCTGGTAAAGCTTAAGCTTCTAGGAACCAGGAGACCCCCTTATAAAGGCGGTGGGTCTCGCTGGGCGTACAAGCGGGATCCGGGTTACCATCGTACCCGGACTCTACTCTAAGCCCTTTAAGTCTTCGCCTTCCTTATCAGGACTCCGTCTTGTACTTGGTCTCTAGTCTTCTAGGTTCTTCTTGACTTGCGGGCCAAGACACACGTGGCGCACCGGCTCACGTGAGACCCGACCCATATCTTCATACTTGACCCGGCCCAGGTTCTTACCAGGCCGGCTTATCTTCTAGGTCGGTGGGCCTACCGGGTTATGATCCCCCCCAACAGTAGCCCCCAGGATAACTTGGACACCAGAATTGACTTGCTTCACCTTTGCGCTCTTGGGCATAATCTCAGGGAAGCCGTCATTCCTTTCGTCCGGGTTATCATCTGAAAAACAATAAACAACTTATTAAACAAGCAGGCACACGGGTGTCAGTTTGGCCGGCTCTTGCTGGCGGCCCGTTCATAACCCGGCCATCACTTGTTGACTTTCATTTCTCCGAAAGTTTGACTTTCTTTTCTTTCTTTAATCTTTTTCTCCGCCGGTCAACCTTCCCGGTCAACGACATATTTAATGCATATCCGTGCGCGGGAATCGAGGAAGCAATCAACCACCTCGGGGAGGCGAAGATCTTGCCGGGAATATCTCCTGTAAATCAGATTCTGTTCCCCAGGATAATGATTATCCTTCCACTTTTACCGCTTTACCCCTAGGTCAATCTCCAGGGTCTATAAATAGGGCCCCGGGGTGAAAAGTGAATCACTTTCACCCCAAGCTCTCCACTTCTTCTTCAACCATCGGCCCGATGCTCTGCCTCCCCGAGCTGCTTCGTCTCCCCCGAACTCAAAAGCTTCCCGAGGAATCCGCCGGCGAGATCCAGTCGAAGGACATCTCCACGCATTCCGCTCGCACGCGCGAACTTGAGCCCCTCCTTCCTTCTTTGATTGGTAATCGCCTCAATCTTCTCCCGCATTTCCAATCTGTTTCATCTTCTTCGGATGCACTTGCGGTGTTCTTCGTGTTCTTGAGTGTTCTTCTCCAATCTCGATTTACTGAGGCGCCCTAGATCTGTTTGCTGCACATTGTTCGCCGCTCCTTTGTTTGTTCTTTTGGATCTTAAATCTTTCTTCTTCTTAGGGTCTCTCTGATGAACTGGCTCGGGCCTCTTGCTCTTCCTTTTTCCTTCTATTTTCCCTGACTCTAGATCCGCATTGCTCCATATCTCAATCCATTTCGGTGTTTTTGCAGATCTCTCCGGCTTCCAATCTATATGATGGGGCTAAAGTCGGCAGCTCAACGCGTCCCGAAGAAGGTGAAGAGACCAGCTGGCGCCGGGTCTTCCACGACAGTCGCCGCGGAGAAGGCCAAGCGAAAATTACTTGCAACTGGACCAAGTCCTGCGTCCGCGAGGGTCGGCTGCACGAACTTGCTGAACTCGGTTATCTTCCTCCTAAGACAGAGATCTCCTGGCGAGCTCCGGACGAGGACGAGACTTCTCCCCAGCCGGGTCAAGGTGAAGTTGTCATCTTCGCTGATCATGTCACCCGGGGATTCCGCCCCCCGGGCTCCCTCTTCTTTCGCCAGGTTTTGGACTACTTCCAAATCCGTCCACAAGACATCGCACCTAACTCGGTGCTTAATATCGCCCACTTCGTGGTTCTGTGCGAGGCTTACCTCTGCATAGAACCCAGCCTTCCCCTATTCCTTGAATTCTTCTACTGCAAACCCCAAAGGGAAAACAGCGACGGTCCTTTAGTCGCCTGCGGGGGTGTCACCATCCAGCGCCGCAGGAATATCATTTTCCCGGGTGTCGTTCTCCACTCGCACCCGAAGGACTGGCAGAAGACTTGGTTCTACTGCAAGACAGTCACTCCACCCGGCGAACCTGCCCTTCCGGGTTTCCGCGTCGACCGGCTCTTGATGAACAACAAGATGAACTCCTTCGCCGCCCCTGAAGCCCGGAAGGCCCTTGAGCCTCTGGTCGGCCGAGTCTGCGTCCTTCTCGCGCACGGCTTAACAGGTACCGACCTTGTTAAGTGTTGGATGGGGTGGCACATCGCCCCGCTCGCCGCGCGCCCGGCTTTGATGCATCAATACACCGGGTCTCTCGACGACCCCTTGCACTTCAACAAGATGCAGCACACTGAAGCCGTTATGATAAAGGCTATCCGGAAGATAGTCAATGAATCTCCGGCTGACCTTGCAAAGAATGGTCTCCCACCTTTCTCTGCCTCGAACCCGCCGAAGCCGGTACTCGCATGATTTCACCTCTTTGTCTACTGTGATGCTTATCTGTTTTCTAACTTGTTTCTTTTTCTTTAGGCCAACGACTCCTGGTGGGCCGCTACACTGACGGCTACGCCCGTCTCAGGCGAGGATTCCGAGGAGGAGCAGCCAGAAGTTGATGCTGACACTGAAGACGCCGGCCCGGAAGCCGGCGCGGAAGAAGAAGAGGAAGGTGAGTCAGGCTTCATCACCCGGATCTTCCTCGAGTTGTTAGACGCCGATCATCGGGAAAACCAGTCTCCTCTTAATCCACACTCGACTCTATCAGATACCATCCTTCCGTCTACAGACCTGGCTCCTCCAGCTCCGAAGTGGAAGCTTAGGTCGGATGCTGCAAAGGTAATCATCGTAATGCTTCTTTTATCCGTGACTTTTCTTTTGACGCAATACTGACATCTTTGTTGGCCGCAGGAGCAATCGGAGCTTCGCCGTCAACGCCGCCGGCTTCGATCTTCGGACTCTGACGAGCCTCTGAGCGAAGGTATTCCTAATAACCCGACTCCTCGCCGGGTTAAGCATCCACAAAGGCGCCCTTCAGTTCTTTACCCTTTAGCCGGGACTCAACGGAAGGCTAAGTCCCAGTCTCTCTCAGATTCTTCAGATTCAAGCGATGATCTCTTTGGCGACTTCGGCGTCAATGAGGGGTAAGTTTTGCCCACCCGTACTTGACATGTTTTGCTTGTTTCTCTTTTGTCTAACGTCTTTTTATTCCACAGAGCTCGCGCTGCTCCGGCTTCCGTCCTTGCTCAGTCGGAGCCGGCCAACAAGTCTCCCGTCCGCGACGAGGCCAACGTCAATAAGCCGACTTCGCGGCCGGCTTCTCCCCTGATCCCTGATAACCGGGCTTCTGCCTCATCTGACGTGGAAATCACCGGCTCCAAACTGGGTGAGAAGCCATCCAGCTCCCACATCGCCAAGACCACTAAACCGGAGGCAGCGCCGGTTAAACCTCCAGCCGGCAAAGCTCCAGTGCCCAGCGCCAGCTTCCAGTCCTACAAGGATTTGGACTCTGCTGCTCTCTTCGGAGAACTTCATCGGCGCATTTCTGAGCACCGAAAGGTGGAGGACAGCGTGCTTGTCGAGCTTCAGGACAAGTTTGAGGTATGTGAATACTCATCTTCCAGTCCCCAAGTGCCGAGTTTTCGACTTGCTGTTACTCGGGACTTCTGTAAAACTTGTCTGGCTCTCTGTACTTTCGGTTAACTTCAATGAGTAGTCCCCAAGAGTTGGAATTATTGCTTGCAATGTTCCGAGTCTTCTTGATAAATTTCAATACGTTAACACTGATAAAACTTCAACTGAGTAGTCCCCAAGAGTCGGATCTACAGCTTGATGTGTTCCGGGTCTTCTTTTTGAACTCTGCTTTGTTGTTTCTCAAATTGAGTAGCCCCCAAGTGCCGGGTTTCTGCTTGCAGCAACCTGGGACTTATAACAATTTGAGTTTGTTAACTTCTTTCTTGTAATGTCTATCACTTCTTGATTCTTCTGCTATCTTTGAACTTCCAGGACCAGGCACAGCAGCATGATCATGCCCTCCAGGTGGTGAAGGAGGAGCTGAAGAGTGAAGCCGGCCGACGTGCCGATCTAGAGAAGAAGCTTGCCGAGCTTGAAAAGAAACTCGGCCAAGCTGCCGAAGAGAACGCCGGGCTTCGGCAAGAGATTGAGGAGCACGAGAGTGCGTGGGCTGATGCACGGGACAAGCTGCAGGAGGATCTGAAGGCCTCCAACGCAAAGTTTGAAAAACTTGTCTCGTTCATCAATGAGATGGTGGCGTCCCTCTTTGGTAAACTTACTTTCGTCCTTGAGACACGTTGTTTGCTGCTTGCTTTCCCGAAATGTGTCCGGCTTATCAATCTTTTATTTTTTTCCTTTCATAGGCTCCTGGAACCCGATATGCGCTCTTGAGCCGGAGATGAAGCTGAGGGCCGCCTACACTCTTGCTCAGCAATTGTATTATGGTGCCGGCAAAGCTCTGATGGCCTGCCATGGTTGGGAGAAGCCGCCAACCACCCAAGCCAAGTTTCTTCAACAGCTTAATGTTTTGCCGGCTTGGATGGATATCTGGAGGAGGTCCGCTGCCCAGAGAGCCGCTATGCGCATTCTTGCGTTGACCAAGGCACACTATCCGGCTGTTGACACGGAGCTGCTGACCCGAGGGTGGCCTTCTCTGAAGAGTGATGGGACTCCGCTTACGCGAGAGGACATCACAAAGATTGATGAGATGACCCGGCATCATGCTACGCTTCTCACTGATACCTTGAGCTTGAACTCCTTCCAAACTGGCTTCAACGCTAAGGATGGCAATGGGCAGGGTATGGGGCGGGTAGAGCAATACCATACCCATACCCGCGTAGTTAATGGGTACAAAACTCTACCCATACCCGTACTCACGGGTATAAAACTTTACCCGTACCCATACCCGGCGGGTACTCATACCCGTTGGGTACCCAACGGTAGATTAAATAGTGCACATGCTATATTTAATTTTACATTCATCAACAACATATTGATAAAAGAAAAAAATTATTTATCTCAACTCATTATATATATTTGAGTACATTATAATTATCTCAACTCAAACTGATATTGATGACTTTATAAGCTCACGAGAATGAATATTAGACCTCCATGGGAAAGATATAGAAATGGGTAGGGTACGGGTATACCCATGGGTACGAGGTTATACCCGTGCCCTACCCGTGAATTAACGGGTAGGGTACGATTACTACCCATGGGTATAAAATTGTACCCATACCCTACCCATGCGGGTACGGTACCCGCGAATACCCGTACCCGTGGGTAAAATTGCCATCCTTATTCAACGCTGAGGGCGCGAAGTTATATCCGAAGGACCCGGCCGAAACGAAGATGGATCCGAGCTACCGGGCGCCTCTTCCAACTGAGCCTCTGGAGTTTCCACGGCGCCGGCTTCTGCTACAGACGCCCAGCTTCCCAGTTTGTTTGAAATATGCTGGGAAGATGCGGAAGGCATAACTCGGCGGAAGTCGAAGAAGAAGTCCGGCTCCTCCAGCTCTAGTGCTCCATCCCCCAAGACTCCTGCTGTTCCCACTGAGACTGGCCCGGCAGTATAAACCGGCTTCTAATTGTCTGATAACACTTTTATGATGTCCTGCAAACAATAGTCTTTTGGCCTATATGGCGTGTAATAGGTTAGCTTAAACTATTATTGGCAATACCTGTTCTGGTGCACCTTCGTGTACTTCTAAAGACCTTGCTTCTAAAGATCTTTTTGTGAATTATGCAAGTCTTGTTGGTTTCGATGACCCTTTTGGTTTCTTTAGCTCTCTGCAAAGCCGGTTTTCTCGTGACTTTCTGTGCATAAAATTCCTGAGCGATCAGGGTCTGCTAAGTCCCCATGGGCTTCATAGTCAGATTGAAAGCCGGATTTTAGCATCTGGTCATATGTAATGTGAGAATAACATCAAGCTAGCAGACAAGTATAACCAAGAATAATTGCGGCGTCTCTGCCGGGTCATGAGTTTGTAACTTACAACTTTCTTAGTTGGTAAGCCCCCAAGACCCTGATCATATGAAAAATAAGGAACTGAAAACACAATACTCTTTCTTTTTAGAGGTGCCTTCCTCATTTCATTGATCATATAATATGTACATAGCTAGCAAGCCGCCTCATTAAAAACCTTCCAGTCCCCTTAGGTACCCTGGTAAGGAAAAGAGCGCGTCTGAAACCTGCTGCTTTCAAACAAAAGATACAAAAAGGTGGAACCCGTCTCATCTGGGGGCTCACAAAACCTAAGTGTAGTATGATCTAAGCTCTGCTATATTCCAGGGCCTGTCGTTCTCTGTCAACGGGTTCCTTGTATGGTCTGTATTGTTTCCTGTTGTTGTAGCTTGCTCTCTAGCATCCACCGGATAATATGACCCGTTGTGCAAGTTCCGGCTTACCACGAAGGGACCTTCCCATGGGGGAGTCAGCTTGTGGAAGCCGGTCTTGTTCTGAGCAAGCCGGAGGACTAAGTCTCCTTCCTGGAAAGTTCTTGATTTAACCCGGCGGCTGTGATAACGCCTCAGGTCTTGCTGGTATACGGCTGATCTTTCCAGGGCTAGCTCTCTTGCCTCCTCAAGCATGTCAACTGAATTTTGCCGGGCTTGCTCGTTCTCAGTTTCGACATAGTTTGCAACTCTTGGGGAATCATGGATGATGTCGCTGGGTAACACAGCTTCTGCCCCGTAGACCATAAAAAAAGGAGTGAAGTCTGTTGACCTATTGGGGGTTGTGTTTATGCTCCAGACGACTGATGGCAACTCTTCTTCCCAGCACCCGGCTGCCCGAATCAATGGGACCCGGAGTCTTGGTTTGATGCCTCTTAAGAGCTCTTGGTTTGTCCTCTCGACCTGTCCGTTTGACTGAGGATGTGAGACTGAAGCGAGGTCAAGCCGGATGCCGTTCTCTTTGCAAAATATCTGCATCTCTCCAAGTGAGAAGTTTGTCCCGTTATCAGTGATGATGCTATGAGGATATCCGAAGCGATATATGATCTTCTTTAGGAACTTGACCGCTGTTGCTGCTGTAAGACAGTTGACTGCTTGAACCTCAACCCACTTTGTGAATTTGTCCACTGCAACTAGGAGGTGAGTCTTCTTATTGGGTGAAGTTTGGAAAGGTCCCACCATGTCCATGCCCCAGACTGCAAAGGGCCATGTTATTGGGATGGTCTTCAAGTCTTGAGCCGGAACGTGAATCTGCCTTGCATATCTCTGGCATCCATCGCAAACCCGGGCTATGTTTTCTGCGTCAGCCAAATCCGTCAGCCAAAAGAACCCGTGTCTGTACGCTTTGGCGACCATTGATCTTGTGGACGCATGATGTCCGCAATCCCCTGCGTGAATCTCCTGGAGAATTTTCCGGCCTTCCTCTGGTGAGACACAGCGTAAGAATACTCCAGACGTGCTCCTCTTGTGTAACTCGCCGTTGATGATGACATATCCCTTAGCCCGGCGCACAATCTGCCGTGCCAGTACTTCGTCTTGTGGTAGCTCTTCTCTTAGTAGGTAAGCTAGATATGGCTCTGTCCATGACGGAGTTTGGTGTAAGGCGGCAACTAGTTGTGATTCCGGGTCATCAGGGTTTGCTAACTCTTCTTCTGTTGGAAGCTTGACTGAGGGATGATGTAACTCGGCAAGGAATACGTTTGGGGGCACCGGCTCCCTACTAGAGCCGAGTCTTGATAGAGCGTCAGCTGCCTCGTTCTTTCGCCTGTCGATGTGCTCGACTTGGTAGCCGGAGAAGAAGCCGGCAACGCGGTCTACCTCTCTCCTGTAAGCCGCCATGTTGGCGTCTTTTCTGTCCCAGGTTCCTGATACTTGCTGAGCGACGAGGTCGGAGTCTCCATAGCACATGATTCTTTTGATGTTCATCTCCCTGGCGACTTTCAGACCGTGTAACAAGGCCTCGTACTCTGCAACGTTATTGGTGCATGGTTCGAAATGTATCTGCAAGACGTAACTCAGCTTGTCTCCTTTGGGCGAGGTTAAGACGACGCCGGCTCCCGATCCTTCGAACTGCTTTGACCCGTCGAAGTGCATAACCCAGTGCTTCGCGCTTGGTGCAGGCGGTAAAGGATCGAACTCTGTCCAGTCATTGACGAAATCGACTAAGGCTTGTGATTTGATTGCTGTCCTTGGCTCGTAGTCGATATGATAAGGCCCCATCTCGATGGACAACTTCGCGATTCTTCCTGTTGCTTCTCTGTTTCTGATGATTTCTGCCAAAGGATCTGAACTCACCACCGTGATGGGGTGTTCTTGTAAATAGTGGGGCATTTTCCGGCTTGCCATGAAGACGCCATAAACTAGCTTCTGCCACTGCGGGTATCTTTGTTTTGACTCTGTCAGCGCTTCGCTAACATAGTAAACCGGCCTCTGGATTGGGTACTCCTTTCCTTCTTCCTTGCGTTCCACCACAACCACGGCACTGACGGCTCATGAGTTTGCTGAGATATAGAGTAACATTGGCTCCTTACTGGTGGGAGCCGCCAGAACTGGTGCTGATGATAATGTCTTCTTCAAATCTTCAAAGGCGTCATCTGCTTCCTGACCCCAAACGAATTTATCCGACTTCTTCAACAGCTTGTAGAGTGGAAGTGCCTTCTCTCTCATCCTTGCAATGAACCGGCTTAGGGCTGTGACACAACCCGTCAGCTTCTGGACATCATTGATACACTCCGGCTTTTTAAGGTTCATGATGGCCTTAATTTTTGCCGGGTTTGCTTCTATTCCTCTCTCTGAGACTATGAAGCCCAGTAGCATGCCTGCTGGAACTCCGAACACACACTTGGTCGGGTTTAACTTCATCTGATACTTGCGAAGGTTGGTGAAGGTCTCTGTCAAATCGTCCAACAATGACCCGGCTTTCTGCGACTTGATCACGACGTCATCAACGTAAGCGTGTACGTTGCGACCAATCTGGTTCTGGAAACAATTCTGGATGCATCTCTGGTAGGTGGCACCTGCATTCTTAAGACCAAACGACATGGTTTTGTAACAAAAGGCGCCAAAGAGGGTGATGAACGAAGTCTTCTCCTGGTCATCTACGTTGAGCTTGATCTGGTGATACCCGGAATATGCATCCAGGAAACATAACAACTCGCTGCCGGCTGTGGCATCGATGATCTGATCTATGCGAGGCAAAGCAAAGGGGTCTTTCGGGCAAACCTTGTTCAGGCTGGTGTAATCCACGCACATGCGCCACTCTCCGTTCTTCTTCAAAACTAGGACCGGGTTAGCCAGCCACTTGGGATGGTAAACTTCCATGATAAACCCAGCTGCGAGCAGACGAGCTATCTCTTCTCCGATGATCTTTTTCCTCTCTGCATTGAAATGACGTAGTCCTTGCTTTACCGGCTTTGCCTTTGGATCAACATGTAAGCTGTGCTCAGCAAGTTCACTCGGTACACCCGGCATGTCTGAAGGAGACCATGCGAAGATATCCCGATTCTCACGGATGAACTTGATGAGCTCGCTTTCCTATTTCGGGTCCATGTGGGCCCCTATCGAGAACTGCTTGGAGGAGTCCCCTTCTACGAAATCAACCATCTTTGTATCTTGAGCAGACTTGAATTTTTTCTTCTCTTCCTCGTGAGCCGGCTTTTCCAGCACACGCTTATCTGTCGGGTCTACTTGAGACTTGTAGTACTTGAGCTCTTCCTCTGAGCAAGCCTGCTCTGCCATGATAGCGTCCCCATTGTCACATTCTACAGCCATAGTCTTGCTTCCTTCCACTGTGATTACTCCCTGGGGTCCTGGCATCTTCAGTTTGAGATACACGTAACAGGGCCGAGCCATGAATTTGGCGTAAGCCGACCTCCCGAACAGAGCATGATACGGACTTTTTAGATCAACAACCTCGAACGTCAAGAACTCCGACCTGAATTGCTCTTTGCTCACTCCAAATGCCACCTCTAGACTGATCTGGCCAATTGGGTGTGCCGACTTCCCTGGAACTATGCCATGGAAGATTGTCGATGTTGGGGTCAAACGGTCTTGGGTTAAACCCATCCTTTTGAATGTGTCGAGATATAGGATATTGATGCTGCTGCCTCCGTCCATCAAGACTTTGTTCAAGGAGAACCCGTCCACCTGTGGTGCAACGACGAGAGCCAGGAGACCCGGATGTTCCACTGCTGGCGGGTGATCTTCTCTGCTCCAAGTTATAGTTTGTTCTGACCACTTCAAAAATCTCGGAACGGCTGATGCTACCGCATTGACGGCTCTTGCTTTTAACTTCCTGTCCCTCCTGGACGTGCTTGTGGTGAAGACATGATACTGGCCTTGACTATGAAGCTCCTTCGGGTTCTGCTGGTACCCGGTTGTGACTTGATTCTGTTGCTGACTAGACCCGGCGTTATTGTTTGGCGGTCCATTCAACCCAGCCCCCTGTCCGGGTCCCGTCGAGTTACCGTTGTTTCCATTGAAGTTTCCGCTACTTCCGAAGTTCCCCTGACTCCTCTGGCTTTCCTGCTCATGTCTCATCCAGGCTCTGATGTCGGCACATTGAGCTAGCGAGTGATTTGATGGTCTCCCGTTCTTGCTGTGTTTTGGACACGGCATGCTGTACATCTCACTGAAGTTCGGATTTCTCGGAGGTCCTCCTCTAAAGTTACCACCGGGTCTCGGCCCCCTGTAACCCGTCGTCTGGGTTGTGCCTACGAACTCTGAATTTCCGCCCTCATAAGGACGCTTGTTATTCCCGTTCTGATTACCGTTGTTCTGACTTGGGTTTGGGTTACGGCCTCCACTGACCCGGTTATTTCTCTGTTGTTCCTCTGTCTCACCCGGCTTTTTATCCGTGGCTGCATACTTGTTTGCTGTTGTCACCACTTCTCCTATTGAGATCTCCCTGCAGGCCGGGTCTTGCCTCATACGTCCGAGCTTGTGCGTCAGCGGCTCAAAGCCGCAGTTTTTCTCCATGTACGATATAGCTGTGTGTGCTGAGATGTTGAGGGATGATTGTAAGATTTCTGTAACCCGGCCCATCCATTGTCTTGCTGACTCAGTTTTTCTCATGACACAACGATCCAAATCTGCCTCGGTGTACTGTTTCTTGCAAGTTCCAGCGAAGTTCTTGATGAACGCCGCCTTTAGCTCCTCCCACGAATTGATACTGCGTGGTGGAAGTCGGTCTAGCCAAATTTTGGGTGCTCCTTCTGCTAACATAAGATACATGTAACGTGCACACAGATTCGGAGATGCGTTCTTCATGTCCATGGCCATGCCATAACTACTCAACCACGTCTCCGGGTTCATGTTCGGCTCGTAATTGCATACTTTGGTCGGCTCTTTGAATTTTTCTGGAAACGGCTCCGCTCTGATAGCATCTGATAAACACTTTGGTCCTGTCAGGTTTGAAGACGAGCCCCCTGCGTGACCCGGCGCAGGTGAAGATGCGGCGGGTCTGGCGGGGATCACTCCAACTCCGGCTCCAGCCGCTCCGGCTCCGGCTACCGGTGGTGCTACCGCCGCGGCTGCGCGTCTTGCTCTTGAGCTATTGACTATTGACTGTGCCGCGGACATGGCCGGTGCGGCGGCCGCCGGCTGTTGCTGCTGGTTCACTTGCTGATTTTGTTGCTGGACATGCTGATTTACCGGCCCAAGCCGGTTCTGGATGGATCTTGCTGCCGCCGGCTCTCCGTGCCGGCTTCTGGTACGACTCCTTTGTGGCTCTGAATTGAATGCTTGCGATCCGCGTGGATTATTGTTCTGTTGGACCAATGCGGTGTGTAACAAGTCAACGGCCCTCCGTGCTTCGATGCCGGCTGGTGAGTTGTCGAACGCGATCTGCTGTAGGGCATGTGCCGCTGCAAAAACATTGTCAACCGGATTATTGTAATGACCCGGGGGAGTATTAAACCTGGGAGGTGGTGGAGGTAGTTGTTCTATGGCTGCTTCTCCGGCTCTGGCTCCTCCCGCCGGACTTCCCGCGCCTCCTCTGGCTTGCGCTCCTTGTAACCCGGCTTGCGGCGCACCGGTTCCTATCACCGGGTTGGCCGCCGCTATGGGTGCGTTGGCTGGCGTCGTCTGGTACTCCAAGACTTGAGGTACTATGGTGTTAACTCCAGTCGGCAGAGGCAACCGGCTTCCGCGCCTCCTGCTCTGCACCGCAGTTAACTCGTCCCTCCTCCTTTGAAGGGCGTCTCTTTCGTCTTGCTGCCTCTGTTCTTGCTGGGCCAAAGACCGTTCCTTTTCCGCCACACGCCGGGCTTCATCCGCACGCTCCTGGTTCGCTCTGGCCATGGCTCGCCTTAGATCTTCCAGCTCCCTCTGCATGGCTGAGCTGGTGTTTGTTACTTCCCCCAAGTTCTGTGTCTGGTTCCCCGACGCGCCGGCTCTCGTCTGATCGTTCGCCGCCGTCATAATCGGGTTTGTGAATGCTGTCCCGGGTGCTGGTGTGTGCACCGACAATACTGCGCCGAGAGTCGGTAAAACTGGCCCAGTATTGGGGTTGGGCGGGGGGTACGCCGCTGGCGGCATGCCAAGGTTGGTCCGTTCCCAAATTTCTTGGTCCTGTCGGGCGGTTCTTTCTGCGCTTGTCTCGTCACTCACGGACGCTTCCATCCCGTCGGTCTGCTGAGCCGCTGTTACCACGTGAACCGTCATGTGTCGCGCGGGTCCTGGGGACACCGGGTGATCTTCCTCTTCAAGTCCAAACCCCCAACGATCTTCAAATAGTGGCAGAATTGACTCGGTATCTGTGTCCAGGTCTGACACGTTTGTTGGTGTTTCGACGGAATCCTGTAGTGCTTGAATTGCCGCCTCTTCCTCGATTGACATGACTTCGCACTCTGGCGATCCAACAGATTCCTCTCCGTCCGTCTGAGCCATGGTAGCTGACCCGGACTCTGACTCGTACTCCGGCTCATACTGATCTGAGCCGGCTCCTGTGGTCTGGATCACGCCGACGAAAACGCTGATCTGACCGAAGATAATCATAGATCCGGTTTCCAGCTGATCCGCCTCTTCCTTCCACCCAAAGTCGTCCACGATCCGCTCCCCTCCTGGAAGCGTGTAGATCTGGCCGATAGCTAGGTTTTCCATACCGCGCCGCGCTTCTACACAAATCATGATGTTCTTGGCCGCAGGCCCCACGGTGGGCGCCAACTGTCGTGGGATTGTCACGACAGATGTTTCCGGGTGGAAACTTGAGTATGGGGACATAGGGACTTCTGACATCGGGAGCTTGTCTAGCGTGGCGTGGGGAAACAAGGGTTTACCCAGGTTCGGCCCCTCGTCTTGAGGTAAAGACCTACTTCCTGCTACTGCTTTATTGATATGGGTTTCGAGGACTCGGCGCCTTAGCTTCCTGGTCTCGAGATTACAATGGTGGTACTTGCGATCTGGTAAAGCTTAAGCTTCTAGGAACCAGGAGACCCCCTTATAAAGGCGGTGGGTCTCGCTGGGCGTACAAGCGGGATCCGGGTTACCATCGTACCCGGACTCTACTCTAAGCCCTTTAAGTCTTCGCCTTCCTTATCAGGACTCCGTCTTGTACTTGGTCTCTAGTCTTCTAGGTTCTTCTTGACTTGCGGGCCAAGACACACGTGGCGCACCGGCTCACGTGAGACCCGACCCATATCTTCATGCTTGACCCGGCCCAGGTTCTTACCAGGCCGGCTTATCTTCTAGGTCGGTGGGCCTACCGGGTTATGATCCCCCCAACAATTTCCTTAACAACTTTTCTGAAACCAAAAACAGCAGAAAACAGGCAACTGGCACTGTGGCATCTTGTTAATAGGTTAGTCCCAGAAAATGCATAAAATGATATAAAAGTGTATATAAAACATGTAGCAATTGGCATAATATAAGCATGGAACATAAGAAATTATAGATACGTTTGAGATGTATCAAGCATCCCCAAGCTTAGTTCTACTCGTCCCGAGTAGGTAAAACGATAACAAGAATAATTTCTGAAGTGACATGCTTCACACAATCTTGATCATATAATAATGTAAGGCTCATGTTATGAATGAAGTGATTCAAAGCAATGGTTTATAGTTTGCTAACAAATAGACAAGGAGTAAACAACTACATCATATAAGCAAAAACTTTTCATGGATAGTACTTTCAAACAAGCATCAAAATGATTCACATGAAAGTTAACTCATAAAGCAATAGTCTCTAAGTAAAAGAGCATTGAAGCAACACAAAGGAAGATATAAGTTTAAGCATTGGCTTTCAACTTGCAACATGTATATCATATAGATAGTTGTCAACACAAAGGAATATAACAAGTGCAATAAGTAAGCATATAAGAATTGTTGCACACAGTTGACACAAGTGTTTGCTTCTAAAACAGAAAGATGTAGGTAAACTGACTCAACATAAAGTAAAAGATAGGCCCTTCGCAGAGGGAAGCAGGGATACAAACATGTGCTAGAGCTTTTTAGTTTTTATAGGTTTTTGAAATCATATAGAGAGAATAAAAGTAAGTTTTGAGAGGTGTTTGTTGTTGTCAACGAATGGTAATGGGCACTCTACCCCCCTTGTCAACCACACTTTCAAGAGCGGCTCCCATGAAGGACGTTATTTCTACCAGCAAGGTAGATCATCCCTCTTATCTCTTTTGTTTACACATATAGTTAAAAACTGTTGTCATTGCTTGACTGATTAGATCAGGGCAAAAATGTGAAGATATTGCAGCGGTTAAAATTGTAATTAATTGGGACTGGGCACCCCATTTGCCAGCTCTTTTTGCAAAGTTAATGGATAAGCGGATGTATATGCCACTAGTCCGGTTGTGAAAGTCTGTCTAAAAGCAAATTACAAGGTTGATATCCATAACACCACATACTTCCTCATGAGCTAATAAACATTGACACAAATAAGAGATAATAAGTTTTGAATAAAATGTAGCACACGAAGTATTTGCTTGGAATGGCAGGAAATACCATGTAGTAGGTAGGTATGGTGGACACAAATGGCATGGGTTTTGGCTCAAGGTTTTGGATGCACGAGAAGCATTCCCTCTCAGTACAAGGCTTTGGCTAGCAAGGTTATTTGAAGCAAACACAAGTATAAACTATGACAACAAGACGTATATAAAAACATATTGCAAGTATCATAGAACTCTACATTGTCTTCCTTGTTGTTCAAACACCTTTACTAGAAAATATCTATACCTTAGAGATACCAAACATGCAAACCAAATTTCAACAAGCTTTACGGTAGTTCTTCACTAATAGGCTTTAACTACATGATGTAAAAGCTTAAACATGATCTACTTGAGAGCTCAAAACAATTGCCAAGCACCACAACATACAAGATAACAATCCATAAGAGTATGTATATCTTTTTCATTATACCATCTACCACATTTAGCATTTTCTGTTTCCAACCAAATACCAATCAACTTATTTAAAGATAAACTCTCCAAGTATATAACAATGAGATATGAGAGTATAACATAATAAAAACTAACAGCTCCAACAAGAGATGCATGAAAAACAAGAGCTAATAGTATTGAAATAACATAGAAGAATACTCAACAAATATAAGTGAAGGATAGGAGTATTCAAAAGAAAAAGCGGAGCGTGTCTCTCTCCCACAAAGGAATGCTAGGTTCCATTTTATTCAGAGAATGAAAAAAACAAAAAAAAAACAAAAACAAACAGACGCTTCAAGTAAAGCACATAAGATGTGTCGGAATTAAAATATAGTTTCACTAGAGATGACCTGATAGTTTGTTAATGAAGAAGGGGATGACTTGGGCATCCCCAAGCTTTGACGCTTGAGTCTTCTTGAAATATGCTTGGGTGACCCACGGGGGCATCCCCAAGCTTTGGCTCTTTCATCTTCTTGATCACATCACATCATCCTTCTCTCTTGATCCTTGGAAACTTCCTCCACACCAAACCCAAAGTAAACTTCATTAGAGTGTTATTGCATAATCAAAAATTCTTATATTCTGCATGACCACAATTGCTACCAATGCTACTGGATATTAGCTACAGCCACTGATACTTTATGGAACAAAAAGATTCATTCAAAATAGTAAAAGAGGCATTGCAAAATAAATGGCAGAATCTTTCAAAAACAGAACAGTCCCTAAAGACGAATTTTTTTGGTGCACTTAACTTCCTCAAATCAGAAAACTCAAAACTAATGAAAGTTGCATATATATCTGAGGATTACGCACAAAAAATACCAGGTCCATCCGATTTGTCTGTAAAGAGTTATGAATTTAACGGTGGAGAGCAGAAAACTGTTTCAGCACAGCAATCCAAATCTAGCATCAACTTTCTACTAGAGGCTTAACTTGACACAACAATGTAATAAAGTAAAGATACAAAGGAATTGCTACAGAGGTAGACATCTTCCTTGACTCAACAAAATAAAATAACAGAATTAAAAAAGTGGGTTGTCTCCCATAAGCGCTTTTCTTTAACGCCTTTCAGATAGGCACAGAAAGTGATATTCAAGTATTTCCAAGAGATGAAGCATCAACATCATAATTTGTACGAATGATAGAGTCAAAAGGTAGCTTCATTCTTTTTCTAGGGAAGTGTTCCATACCTTTCTTGAGTGGGAATTGGTATCTAATATTTCCTTCTTTCATATCAATAACAGCACCCACAGTTCTAAGAAAAGGTCTTCCCAACACAATTGGACAAGATGAGTTGCATTCAATATCCAAGACAATAAAATCAACGGGGAAAAGATTATTGTTAACCATAATAAGAACATCATTGACTCTCCCCACAGGTTTCTTCATAGCATTATCAACAAGAAAAACATCCAAATAACAATGTTCCAAAGGTGGCAAATCAAACATATCATAAAGCTTTTTAGGCATAACAGAGATACTTGCACCAAGGTCACATAAAGCATTGCAATCAAATTTATCCACTTTTACTTTAATGATGGGCTCTGATGTCTACGCACACTTCTATTCTCGTAGACAGTGTTGGGCCTCCAAGAGTAGAGGTTTGTAGAACAGCAGCAAGTTTCCCTTAAGTGAATCACCCAAGGTTTATCGAACTCAGGGAGGTAGAGGTCAAAGATATCCCTCTCAAGCAACCCTGCAATTAAGATACAAGAAGTATCTTGTGTCCCCAACACACCCAATACACTTGTCAGATGTATAGGTGCACTAGTTCGGCGAAGAGATGGTGAAATACAAGTAATATGGATGATTATAAGTAGTAATTGCAATCTGAAATAAAAATGGCAGCAAGCAAACATGTAGCAGAACTTGTTGTAAGCGGTGTTTTAATACTTAGAAACAAGGCCTAGGGATCATACTTTCACTAGTGGACACCCTCAACAATGACCTCATAGTTGAATAATAAATACTACTCGTAAACACTCTCTTGTTGGATGATAAACACCATTCATTGCGTAGGGCTATAACAGCACCCTCAAAGTATGAGTAAACACACACCACAACGTCATAAAGGAATCACACACGGTGCACACTCTGTCACCTTTACAACCGTGAATAACCCCGAAGTTCATATTTAAGTAACCTCTAGAGTGCATAATAGATAAAGAGTAACATCACATATTCAACTAGATTACAATGCTCATGATCACATAAAGATCACACCATGGGAGAGAGAGATAAACCACATAGCTACCGGTAGAGCCCGCAGCCCCGGGGGAGAACTACTCACTCCTCATCGTAGGAGTCAGCAACGGCGATGGAGACGGCGATGGAGTCGATGGAGATGGCTCCGGGGGCAATTTCCCGTCCCGGCAGGGTGCCGAAACAGAGACTTCTGTCCCCCGAATAAGGGTTTTTGGTGGCGGCGGTGCAGCGGAACTCTTCTCTGGAAAACGAATCCGTAGTAGGTCTTATTTCGTCGGGGGGTATTTGTAGGCGAAAGGGCGAAGGCGGCGGGGCCTCGAGTGCCCCACACCCCGTGCTCGCGCGGCCAGGGGGGACCCGCGCCGGGAGGGGGTGTGGGCCCCTCGGGGTCCTCCTCCGTGTCCTCTTCGGTGTTCTGGAACCTCCCGAGAAAAATAGGCACTTTGACGTTTCGTTTGTCCAATTCCGAGAATATTTCCTTAACAACTTTTCAGAAACCAAAAACAGTAGAAAACAGGCAACTGGCACTGTGGCATCTTGTTAATAGGTTAGTCACAGAAAATGCATAAAATGATATAAAAGTGTATATAAAACATGTAGCAATTGGCATAATATAAGCATGGAACATAAGAAATTATAGATACGTTTGACACGTATCAGGGCAGCACCTCGTTCAAGATGCACCCGAGGAGGACTACACCGTGGACTACACCTCGCATTATACCGGGGCGTCTTCGAGCTCGTACTATGGGGAGGGCTCCTCAAGATACCAAGATGAAGCCCAAGGCTGGACACCATGGGATTGATCTCCACTTAGCCCAAAAGCCTAAGCTTGGGGGGAGGTATACCGATAGCACACTCATCTACATATCATTATCGTTCGGTACTTTGTATATCCATGTTTCGTTTTCATTTTCGTTCTTTCTTTTATTTGTTCATGCTTTGCATTACTTTCTCAAAACTCAAAAAGACCAAAAATATTTCTGTTATTTCTCTTGCTAGTTTGCCGTAGTATCTAGTATTAGTATGCTTAGTATTCAATTCGGTTCCATATGCAAAAAAACACAAAAATATTTTGATTTGTTGTTGCTGTTTCGCGCAGGGACAGATTTCCGCTGTCCACCGTTTAATTCATAACTTTTCACAAACAAATCAGAATGACCTGAAATTTCGTGTGCATGTTACTCAGATATGTACGCAACTTTCATTAGTTTTTAGTTTTCTGATCTGAGCATGTTAAGGTCCTCGAAAAAATTCATCTTCACAGGCTGTTCTGTTTTCAGTTTCTAAATCCGAAAACCCAAAAATATTTGTTTTTTCTTTTCGGTTTTGTATAGTTTGTTTCAGAGGTTATTACCATCCATTGCTGCGTGGGGCTTGGTTATTATTTCATATCTTTCGAAGCACACAAGTGAAAAGATAATAATGATGATCTATGACAATTCGAGTTGGGTAAGAGGCTGGTAATGAACTATATTTGTTTTCATTTTTGTACATATACTCATTTATGTGAGCATGCTTAGATGGTTCGCATACGGTATATGTTTATTGGTGGATGCTTAGTAGTTCATGTTCTCTTATGATCAGTCCCAATTTATTAATGGTGGACAACATGCTTAATAGATGTTTGCTTGCATTGTTCTGTTCATAGTAGAATATGACATTGTGGTATCCTCCTCTGAATAATTCATTTGAATCGACTTGGCACATGCTTACACATGTTAAGACTGAAAACAAAAAGTCAATCAAGCCTCGATGATCTATTTTGCCTCAGAGTTCTAGTATCATTTTTATGCCTCCGTTAATTTTATTTTGTCGCAAGCATGATTATGACGGCTATTGCTCTCTTGAATTGTCGCTCCCTTGTCTATTGCTAGCCTCCACTTGTACTAAGCTGCAAATGCTTGTGCTTCCAAATCCCTGAAAACCAAGTTATTCCCAAAGAGTCCACCATAAACACCTATGTATGGCATTTCAAACCATTCAAGTAAATTTGCATGTGCTACCTTTAAAACCTTCAAAACACTTCTTAATTTGTGCCACTGTTTCGAGCTCATGAGGAAGTAGTAGTTGGACTTGTTATCTTCCATACTAATTAAGTAACCGACTTGCATGCTTCATCTGCTCGTCATTAATTTTGTAAAGAGCTGGTTAGACCACTATCAAAAAGATTTGAGAAAATAAAATAGACACTCCTCCATGGTTTGAGATTGATTGGTGGGCACCCGAGAATTCGGTTAGCCATGGTTTGTGAAAGCAAAGGTTGGGAGGAGTGTCAAGTTATCAAAATAAATGAATATAAGGATGCATATTATAAATGCTTGTTTTAGAAAAATTTCGGAACCGCTCTCAACTTGCTTAGTATGGAAGATAACAAGAACTCTATTGCCATTCGTTGATGGAACAACCACCACTCAAAAACAATTTTACCTCTGTTTTAAAAATAATAAAAAGCTCTAGCACATGTTAAATCCCTGCTTCCCTCAATGAAGGGCATATCTCTTACTTTATTGTTGAGTCACCATCATTCTTTGAGCAACTTGTTGAGAGCATAGTTGTCATTCTTAGTGTAATGTGCTTGTCCCAGAATACTGTTAACTGCGGTATAATTTTGATGCTCTTATCTTTGATATCTTTATTTCTAGTCTTCTCTTGAAACTCATAGGTGTCTGGGCATTTATGTTTTGCTGTAACATTCGGGCAAGTGAGATACCACCTTATCATACTTTATTATGAGCTTTGCAATCTTGTGAATTGATATGTTTCATGTTGTTTATTATTAGTATGCTTGGCATCTCTTCATAGTTTACATGGTTATTAGGTGACACCGTTTGCATATATCTTATTAGGAATAGTCTAAGAATTTGTCCTCACAATGAGAATATTTACATCATATGAACAAATGTGTTCGTGAAAGTTCTTTTATCGCACTCAGTTGTTAACTGAATTGCTTGAGGACAAGCAATAAGCTAAGCTTGGGGGGAGTTGATACGTCCAAAACGTATCTACTTTCCCGAACACTTTTGTTATTGTTTTACCTCTAATTTGTGTGTTTTGAATGCAACTAACACGGACTAACGCTGTTTTCAGCAGAATTGCCCTGGTGTCTCATTTTTGTGCAGGAAATCAACTTTTAGGAAAAATACCAGAAAAATCATAAAAGTGCATATTTTGCCCGAAGACTCCCGGAGCCAGAAGACGAGAAGGAGGCGGCCAACAGAGCGCCCACACCACGTGCTCGCGCGGGTGGGGCCCCTGCCGCGCGAGGAGGGGGTGTGGCCGACTCGGCCACCCCCTCGTGCCCCCCTCTCGGCTACTTAGTCCCTCCTGACCTAAAAATCGATACCACGTAGAGTTTTTCTCCAGAAACCCATCGGAGCGCCGCCGCCACCTCGAAACTCAATTCGGGGACCAGAAGTTCCTGTTCCGGCACTCCGCCGGGACGGGGAATCGAAGGAGATCATCGCCATCGTCATCGCCACCACTTCTCCATCAACCATCCATGTTTCCCCCATCCATGTGTGAGTAATCCACCGCTGTAGGCTTGAGGGGAAGGTAGGGATTGGATGAGATCGTTCATGTAATAGCTGTAATATCATTAGGGCATGGTGCCTAGTATCCGTTATCGGTGTTTTATGTCATTGTTGCAACTTGTTATGCTTAATGCTTGACACTAGGGCCCGAGTGCCATGATTTCAGATCTGAACATGTTATTGTATCATGAAGATAAATTGTTGTTTTAGATCATATCTATGAGTTGTATACACATATTGTTGTCCGGAACCCGAGGTCCCAAAGTGACAATAATTGGGACAGCCGAGGGGAATGGTTGTGATGTGAGGATCACATGTGTTCACGGAGTGTTAATGCTTTTCTCCGATACTTTATTAAAAGGAGTACCTTAATTACCAGTACTTTCCCTTGAGGCCCCGCTGCAAACGGGCTGGTAGGACAAAAGATGATGTGCAAGTTTCTCATTGCGAGCACGCACAACTAAATTGGAACACATGCCTATGGTTAATAAATACTTGGATGTTTTATACTATTTATCTGCAAATGCCCATGACTTGATTATTATATGAAGTATCTCATCCATGCAACTCCCGTTCATCCGTCCCTTTGCCTACAGTATTTTAATCCTGCTGTCTACTATAATCATCACTGCTGTTTTTATTCTACTGCTGCTGTTATATCACTACTGTCATTGATATAAAACTGTTGCTACTGATAATCTGTCTCGAGCAAGTCTATTCACAGGTGCAGCTGAATTGACAACTCCGCTGTTAAGGCTTATAAATATTCTTTGTCTCCCCTTGTGTTGAATCAATAAATTTGGGTTTTACTTCCCTCGAAGACTGTTGCGATCCCCTATACTTGTGGGTCATCAGGGTGTGGGGCCCTCTTGGCTCCACCGCCTTCGCCCCTTCGCCTACTTATACCTCTCGGATATCTAAAACCTAGAGCGCCACCCTTTTTCCTCCACGAAGTCCAGAGCCGCCGCCGTCGTCAACCCTAGATCGGGAGGGTTCAGAAGCTCTTCCCGGCACGCTGCCGGAGAGGGGAATCATCACCGGAGGGCTCTACATCACCATGCCCGCCTCCGGACTGATGCGTGAGTAGTTCATCCTTGGACTACGGGTTCATAGCAGTAGCTAGATGGTTGTCTTCTCCTCTTGTGCTACCATGTTTAGATCTTGTGAGCTGCCTATCATGATCAAGATCATATTTATGTAATGCTACATGTTGTGTTTGCTGGGATCCGATGAATATTGAGTACTATGTTATTGCTTCATAATATATCTTGTGAGTGCGTTATTTATGATCTTGCATGCTCTCCGTTGCTAGTAGATGCTCTGGCCAAGTAGATGCTTGTGACTCCAAGAGGGGGTATTTATGCTCGATGGTAGGTTCATGTCTCTATTTAATCTGGGGTAGTGACGGCAAGCTCAAAGATTGTAGATGTACTGTTGCTACTAGGGATAAAACAGTAGTACTTTATCTAAGGGTATTTGTATTACTTACATTACACACATTGACTAATGCAATAATCTGTTGCTTGCAACTTAATACTGAAAGGGGTGCGGACGCTAACCGGAAGGTGGATTATTAGTCATAGATGCGGTTGGAACGGTCTATGTATATTGTTATAATGCCCAAATGAATCACACACTAGACATCATAACTATAGTATATGCATCATTATGCACTTCTTTATTCTGTCAATTGCCCAGCTGTAATTTGTTTACCCGCATGTATGTTATTATTATTTATGGAGAGACACCACTAGTGAACTGTGGACCCCAGTCCTTTTCTTTAAATTGATAAACAATCCTACTGCAATCCTGTTACTTTCATTCTCTGCAAATAAACATCATTTTCCACACATACGTTTAATCCTTTTGTTATAGCAAGCCAGTGAGATTGACAACCTCACTGTCAAGTTGGGGCAATATATTTTGATTGTGTTGTGTGCAGGTTCCACGTCAACTACACCAGCATTTTTCTGGCGCCGTTGCCACCTTGAGAAGATTCCTAGTTTCCTACTGGTTCGATAACCTTGGTTTCACAACTGAGGGAAACTTGCTGCTGCACTACTTCATACCTTCCTCTTGGGGTTTCCCAACAACACCTCACCGGTGCATCAACGGGTCAACGCCCTTCTGCTTGGCGAGCCCGACAGAACCGGTGTAACATCCCAAATATTAATATAAATTATTAATGCAAAAATGTGGGCCAACAAAAACTTTTCTTATAAATTGGTATGTGTTTGTTTCATGATTATTGTTTGTTATGCTTGCTTGCAAGATTGTTGGATTCTAATTCTAATTACAAAATTGAAGAATAGAAAATAAACAAAACAACATTCCAAAATTATAAAACTATGTGACACATGTCACCATAATTTTTTCAAAAATAAGAAACTTACTTTGTTTCTCAAACCAAGGTTAGTGAGGAATAATTCCAAGACCACACCATTGGGTTTCCACAAACTATTCCCTTTCAAATATTTAATTCAAAAACCTAAATTCAAATTTATATTTCCTTCTTTACCAAATTCAAAGCACAAAATGTGCTATGTTGGACTTACCCCATAAATAATCTAATAACACAACAAACCTTGATAAACATATGTGAAGCAAGTTATGAAAGAAAAATTCAAAAATTTGAATTTAATTTTGGTTCAGACTTTTCGTCGAACACCTGGTGATCATCACCCAGTTCATCCCAAACCGAACCAAGTCACGGATCAAATCGAGCAATTGCAGGTTTAATTCATCAAATTAAGGCATCCATTGGATTCACCTCATCTCCACGATCACGAAGCAACCGAGAACGCGGGATATGGTGGCCGGAGTCGCCGTGGGGGAGCTGGCGACAGCACGGCCGCGTGCACGTCGTCGTGCCGGCACTGTGGCCGCGGCGACGCCGCGCCGTGCCGGCCGCGCTGCGCCCTCTCTCTCCCTCCCTCACCCCTCTGTCTCCTCGCGCAGCAGCAGCCCGCACCGCAGCCGCCCGCAGCCCGCAGCCACGCCGCGACAGCCATGCCGCGAAGTGCACGCCGCGCGCCGCCCGTGCACTCTCACGGCCGGCCCATTTTCGAGCACGCCCCGCTCGCCTCCACGTCGCCCCCATGTCTCTCTCCCTCCCGACACCGTAGCCGCACCCCCACCGCCCCTATGGCGAGCCCGGCCGTCCCCTGGACCACCCCTGCGCCGTGTCCACCGTGCGCCGGCGCGCCGGTATATATACCCCGCTCGAGCTCGCCGATTCCTCCACACTCACCACTGCCTCTCTCCCTCACACCACCCCCTCTTGTGCACCGCCTGGAGGGCGGAGCCTTCGCCGCGAAACCCCGGCCGCCCGTGGGTCTCCTCGAGCTCGCCGTGCCCGAGGTAGACGACGACCACGGCCGAGCCGTGCTTGCCTCCCTTTCTCTCCTCTTTGGCCTGCAACCCCTTCTCCATTACCACCTCACTCACCCGGTCCCTTTTCCCCTCTGGTTCGTGCCCAGCAGCGACGCAGAGGACTCGCCGGAGTTGGAGCACGGCCGCGGAGGAGGAGCTCCTCGCCGTCGCCGATTGGAGCCACCTCAGCACGCGCCGCTCGTCCCCACGACCTTCCCCGAGTCGCCGCCGTCGATCCGCACCGCCAGCACACCCTCCCGAGCCTCGAGGTGAGCTCTCCGTCCACCTCGCCGTCGCCGGAGCCACGGCGCCGCCCGATTTTGGGTCGCCGCCGGTGCGCTCGCTCACGGCCGTTGGATCTTGATCCAACGGCAACTTACCGCTTCGCGCGATTAGGCGCTGACGTGCGGGCCCCGCACGTCAGATTTAAATGAATCCCGCGCGCGCACGCTGAGTCACTGACCAGTAGGTCCCACCCGTCAGGGTTTTCAACATTATCCACCCAGACAGTTAATTTTCGAATTTAGTTTTAATTTGAAATCAGTACTGGACCCAAATTTAGAAATTCCATAACTTTAGTTTTACAACTCCAAATGGAACAAATCAAACTGTTCTGGAAAGGTTATGAAATTGTCTATCCAACCCAATTAGTTTCACTCCATTTGGATAAATAATAAAAATATGGTATTAAAAATGCCAAAAAGGGTTTAAAATCTAAACTTGTTTGTTTCTGATGCTCTGTTAGTCCAAATGATTTAAGATCAATTTTATTGGATCACAATTAGCCATGGTTAGTCAATCCTAAAAGGGTTTGATTTTTGGATTAACAGAATTTAGTTAATAGCCAAAACTTGATTAACTAGCCTATGAATTCAAAACAATGTGTAGGGAGTTTGGTAACTCCAAATGACCCAAATCCAATTGTGTCCTCTTCTACACATCAGTAGCTCTCTGCAGAATTTTAGTTTGTATTTTTGTGACCAACAGAACTCAAACTATGCAATTAAATATGTGTGACTAATTTCTGCTCAAATTAAGGTATATTTGAATAGTGACAAAATTCAACTAAATTGGAACCACATAGTGTTGTTTGATGTGTGAAATGGTTAATTAGAACCTCTAAGAGTGTATTGCTGTGATGATTGGTTGAGTAGGTTAGTGATTGTTTGTGTTGCTTAATTTTGTATTAGACGAGAACGTTGCCGGATATATCGAGGAGGAAGGATTTGTGGAACCTGAAGACCAAGACCAGGATCACTTTGCCGAGCAAGGCAAGCTACTCTCTGAGCTTGCACATAACTTATGCATCTAGATTTACAAAGTCCTTTTTCAAAAGCAAAGGTTTATAAAAATCCTTTTTCAAAAGTATACCTGAGTTATTTTGCCACCCTATATAGAAATATATGCTAAAACTATAGGATGGGAAAACCAACATTGTTTTATTCAAAACTCCTTTGAAAACCTTGTGTGGATACAAAACACCAAGATGTGGTGTTGAAATAAAGAAGTGGAGAAAGATGGTTTTAAGAAAAGCACATTGTGTCCTAGTACTCAGTCAAGCAACCGATAATCTGTGCGACCACATTTACCCACATATGGGAAAGGGCTTAGTCATATAGCTTGCTCTTATTAGTATGGGACACTGCATCAACGGAGATGACTCCGTTATGCATGAGGGAATGGTTTGGTGACCTACCCCTGACCTGGGTCCTCGCTCAAACTCTATGAGTAGATAAGGAGGAGGATAGAAGGATGTCCCCTATACACCGCCAGATAAAACCTATGAGTCCTCACACTTAGATTCCGACGGGCTGGGTTAAGTGTCGATGGAAAGTATCATAGGGGCAGGATCCTATACTAGCAGGAGCAAAGGACAGACTAGGATCGGTGACTCAACTTCGCATACCCCTGGTATGGCGAGACGTGGCAGACACGATGAGTTATCGGATGGGTGTGGGAAAAGCGTGCTACCTCTGCAGAGGGTTAAAACTATTCGAATAGCCGAGTCCTCGGATATGGACAGTTGAGAGGCCCTACTTTGACCATGTGCAAGTTTTGAAAAGAATTGTGTTTTCAAAAGAAAGGAAGTTGGTGGAATGATCCATACACCTATGCCAACGGATTTGGTATGAGGTTGTTGGAGACTTGGTACCATGATGGACCATGGTTAGCAAGAGGAGGAGTTTTGAAGAAACTAATACTCATGAGATACTAGGAATAGTTATAATCTTCTTACCTTCTTCAACAAAGATACAGAGATGTTTTAAATAAATAAAAATGTGAAACTAAAAATGAGACTAGTGCACTCATGTTGGAGTAGTTTGCGAGTACATTCCAATGTACTCATACTAGCTTGTCTCTGGCTATTGTCGTAGCCAGACTTGGAGGAGTATTACGCCCAGGAGGAATATGGCGACATCTACGCCAACTAAGGATCTTCTCAAGTCGACTGCCTGTCGGGTCATCGTTAGCTTTTGGATGTCTACTACGTTTAAGTTCCGCTGCTTATGTTGATTTGGCCCTAGAAGGCACCTGTGTAAGACTTGGTCTATATGACCTGTTATGTCAGACTTATTCCGGTATTGTAATGGATGTAAACTTTGGTATTCAGTTCGGATTATGTGCAACGACAGACTGATCACGGGATCGTTGTGTTAAGCATAATCGGGTATTTCGGACAGCTAGTCCGGGGTCCCCACAACCGGGCCCCGCCCCGGCGGTGCCGTCGGAGGCCGCGGCGGCACCGACGACCTCCTTAGATGAGCAAGACGGAGGAGCCCGCGGGGTCGGCGTCGCCGAGCCTGTGGAGAACGCAGAAGCGGTGGTCGTTGACCTAGATTTCGGCGCCGCCGCCTCCGACGGTGTCGTACAGCACGTTGAGCCCGGAGAAAGAGCACCAGATGGCGGCTCCGACGTCTTCCCTCGAGCCCTTCCGGTCCGGCGAGCTGAGAGCAACAAGGAAGAATTGGGGATTGTTGGTAGTTTTACAATCCAGCCCCTGTATCTGGAGTGCGGGTTTATTAACAGAAAATTGGAGGGCTAAAACACAAAAAGACCACGACGTACGTCCTCGTACGTCCTCACGGTAAGCCGTATTATATAGTAGAGATATTATAAAACACAGGGAGTAATTTAGAACAGAGAGAGAGTAGAACATAAGAAACACATTTATATCTCCAAATAATTGTAAAACCATTCATGGAGTATACCCTGTTTGTTATTTGTAAGGTTTCAAAAAATATTTTAGGGTTCTTTAATTTTATAATTTAGTTCTATTGAACTCGTAAAGATGCAACAAAATATGAGATGCATATGATGACATGTTAACATCCAAATATGAAAAACATTTAGTCGAGGATCTCCGTTTACTATTATTGTCCAGTCGGAGTTGTTAGCACAAAAGTATCACATTTAAAGGGTTAATCACGAGATGATGCCACTTTTGTTTTGAATCTTTTTCATACGAATTTTTCCTCAAACTTTCATCATAAATCCAAATCATGGTTTGTGGACGAATTGACAGCGATTCTGCCCGGTTGGGCCCACCTGTAAAGGATGATGTGGCCAGCTAAAAAAAAACACATAAAGTGACTGTGGGACCAACATGTCAGTCCAATAAGAAAAATAAAAAAATCTGAGAAAATAAAAAAATCTGGAAAAAAGTCAAAATGCCCTCCGGATCTTCTTCACCACACACGGAGGTGAGGTCGGCTCGGGGCTGCGCCGCCTCCTCCTCTCCTTCGTCACCGTGGCCACCTTGAGCTCGAGTTTTCTTGGCCTCGGTGGACTCGCTACGGCACACCGCCATGGAAATCCACCTCCTCCGCGCAGTCGAGGCCGGCGTCGTACGTCCCCTGCTGGACCTCACGGTGGCGAGGTCATCGGAGTTGGAGCTCGCCCACCCAAGAGCGTCCAGAGACACGCCGTCGAGGCGGAGGAGCACGAGGGATCGGTGAGGTGCGCTGCGGCGGCCTTGCGGGCCCAAGCGGAGCTGCACGAAGCCGAGAGACCGCCCGATCTGGCCATGGAGGAGCTCGGCCCGCAGCGCGTCGGGATCCATCCGCGACAGGTCTGGCGGCGGGCGGGGCCGTCCCGGAACTATCGACCGCGTCGAATGGTCCAACTGATGTGCCTCGACTTCACGATGTTCTTTGCGGCCTCTGTCGCGGCATCGACGTCGTCGTTGTCTCTGTCGAGTACCGCCTCACGCCCGAGCTCCCTTACCTGGTCGCCTACAACGACGCGACGGACGCGCTCCTCTATATCAATGCCAGCGGCGGCGGCGGCCCGAGCTTCCGTGACGATGACCCGGTGGACTGATACGTCCATTTTGCATCACTATTTTATATCATAATTTGTTGTTATTCATTGATATATTTCATATTTAGAGATGATACTTATGTTATTTCATCTATTTTGCATGTTTGATGATTATTGGAGAATTGATCACCGGAGTCTGGAAACAGCTGGAAAAAGCACCGTCACGATACATTATTTGCGAAGATCAAAATACAAAACGAAGACAGTGGAAAATATTATTTTGCCAGATCATGGAGGGAGCCACGAGGAGAGGCCAAGGTGGGGCCCAGGGGGCCCACCCCCCCCCCCCCCCCCTCGCGCGGCAGGACCTGTGGCCGCGCGAGCACAGGGTCTGGCCACCCTGGCCCACCTCTGGCTGTGCCCCTTCGCGTACTTCATCCCCCCGAAAACCTAAGACCTTCTACGGAGAGTTAGAATTATTCCGCCGCCGCCACGAGGCGGAAAACACCAGAGAGAAGAAAGCTCTCCGGCAGGGAGAAATCTGCCGGGGAAATCCCTTCCCGGAGGGGGGAAATCGTCGCCATCGTCACCGTCATCGAGCTGCACTTCATCGGGATCATCATCACCATCATCTCCACCGCCGTCACCGTCATCTTCACCGCTCCACTCCGTTCCCGCTGTAACATCTAGGGCTAAATCTTGTGTGTTTGATAGGGGAAACTCTCCCGGTGTTAATTACTATTGTTATTGATGCTATTGGGTGGAACCGTTGAATTAAGGTTTATGTTCAGATTGTTACCCATCATTATATCATCTCCGATCATGTTCCAAATGACGTGTTGTGAGTAGTTCGTTTAGTTCTTGAGGACATGGGTGAAGTCTAGATGTTAGTAGTGAACTATGTTGAGTAATATTTAATGATTTGATATTTAAGTTGTGGTGCTATTCTTCTAGTGGTGTCATGTGAACGTCGACTACATGACACTTCACCTTTATGGGCCTAGGGGAATGCATTGTGTATTCGAATATTAATTGTGGGGTTGCCGGAGTGACAGAAACCTAAACCCCCGTTAATATCTCGATGCATGAGGGATAGCAGGATCTTAGAGTTTAAGGCGGTGGTTAGATTTATCTTAATTAACTTCTTGTATTTGCGGATGCTTGCAAGGGGTATAATATTAGTGCTAGGAAGGGCGGTGCATTAGCATAGGTTCACCCACACGACACTTATCAAAACATTAAAGATTAATCATCTATATGAAGCGAAAGCACTAGACATAAATCCCGTGTGTCCTCAAGAACGCTTGGTCATCATAAGTAAACAAACCGGCTTGTCCTTTGCTCTAGAAAGGATTGGGCCCCTCGCTGCAATTATTATTGTTGCGCTTTATTTACTCGCACTTTATTTATCTGTTATATCAAAAACTCCTAAAAACCTGTCTGCTAGTATTTACAGTGAAATCCTCATCAAAACTGCTTGTCAGCACCTTCTGCTCCTCGTTGGGTTCGACACTCTTATTTATCGAAAGTACTACGATACACCCCCTATACTTGTGGGTCATCATGGACCTCTTCAGTTGCTTCCTTGTAGGGGATAGCACCGACGGGAACATTATCCAACACCTGGCCGACCGCCGGGCTGCAGCCACATGCTAGCCCACCGCCGTGCGCCTCGCCGGCCTCCTCTATGTCCCTTTTTTTCTTCGAGCGAGCTGGCGGCGAATAGAGCGAGCGAGCCGGGACGGGCCGGCAATGGTTTCCATTCTTGTTCTGATTCTCTCCTTTTCGCATTTCACCCTAGCTCCCTAATACGGCGGTCTACGAAGAAAGGTCTCCTATTGAAGGTCTTTGACTGATATAGCTTAATTTCTACCAGCGAAAGGCCACTTTCTCGTAAGTGGGTCTCACTGTCAGTTGTGGTATTAATTTGTCTGAGATTGCCATGTCAGCCTCAATAGTGGGTCCAAACTGTCAAAACAATGTCAATTCACGATTAAAATATGATTTAGGGTTATTGCAAAAACTTAAGAAAATCGGAGACTTCCATGAGATTTAAAACAAAACCGGTACCATCTCGCGGTTGACGTGTAAAATGTGGTAGTTTTATGTTAACAACTCAGCTCGACACCGTCTCCCACTTCCTCCATTCAGCGGGTCCACGGGAGCTTTCCGGCAAACAAACACACCACCAACAGAACCAGCCCAGGCCCATCGCCCCGACGGGTCCACAACCGTCAGATCTGGAGCGAAGCCTCCTTGATCCAGAACTACGTTGCGCTCGTCGCCTTAACGCCTCAGCACCTTCGATGAAGGTGGTAGTCAAAGCAGCGCCAAGCCACGCCAGCAGCCAGGCGGAAGCCCACTCCCGAACCAAAACGCCGCCGCCTAAGATTAGGGCGCCCCGGTGCTGCTGCACGAGTAGCACGGAAGCGAGAATAAGTGCACATGTATATTAAACACGTCTAGATATACATGTATATATAAATGTAAAAATGTCTAAAATATCTTATATTATGGAGCTGAGGAAGTATATCTCATGTCTGGCACATAAATTCAGACACAGTTGCATGAGGCTCATCCGATGTACAGCAAACAGGCTTAAGCTGTAATTCCCTCGGCATCCAATTCTCAGTCCACGGGCTTAGATTTTTTTTTTGAATATTAAACCAGCATATATTAGTGCTAACCGTTTCAAGGCTTGACAACCTAACTCAAGAAAATGGCCCATGACAGCCGCTGATGGCATGGCACGTACCCATGAAAGCCCATGACCGATTGATTAGTAGAGTCCTACACGACGATATATAGGTGTCTGCATCTATCACGACTCGATGATAGGTCGTCCGTTCGCTAGGGCACGCACAGCAGGAAGCCGCCGCCCGCCGCCCTCTTGGATGCTTTGCCGAGCGTCACGGGCCGGCGACACGGCGGATGCGGGATGCCGCGCGGCTGCCTCACAGGTTCGTCGACACCGCATCGCTCACATGTTCCGTAAATAAGGTACTGTATATGGTGATTTCTTTTTAGATCGAAAGCAAGTTAGATTCATATTTGTATATCAATGAAAAAAAATGTGACAACAGGTCCAGTGAGAGTGTGATCTACTCATTATTTAATTTTGTTGCGATTCGGTAATGAAGGGAAAAACATCACCAAATAATTAAGTACATCAATTTTATGTTGTTGCTTTAAACACTAAATTTAATGCTGAATTGCAAATTAATACATGCTGCCAGAGTAACTGTTGAACCAAAAATCCGACTTTGATCTCTTCGCACTGAACTAAAACTAATTTCATTATGCTTGTTAAAGAACAATAAAGAGAGCACAAAGAAGTAATTATTGCAAGCCAGCAGGTACTACGTAGCAGCGTAGATCTAGCTACATTTGGAACCCATAAAAATATTGTTAATTTTGGTATCATTGCTAAATATTACTCCCTCCAATGCTAAAAAAAAGTCTTGATTTGTGTTGTTGTTCTGTACTCTGAGTAGTTTATTCCTTACAACACTTAGACGGGATCGGAGGAAGTAGTATATGCTTGTGTAATAGTATCAATTATATTCTTTTTTATTATAAAAAATGTCAAAAATCTAGCGTTAAATTAATAACGCCAGACGGCGAAATAGATACAAAGTGCTGAAAACAGATTACAAGGCAAAACTGCCAACTCACACAAGAACAGGCCTAACTAAGCCACTACCACCGGAGAAGCGAAACCGCCAGCGACCATTACAGTCAACTACGCAAGGGAGGAATAAAGACAATGTACTGGATGCGTGCCGGACCAGCGCCCACCCAAGAGGGCAAGCTGACAATGCCCAGACGAGACCGCTCCACCATCGTAGGGGACGCCACCAGAGGCTGGTCACCACCAGGAATCATCCAACGCCTCGCAACCGGAAAGAAGCGCCATAGATCAGCCCGACTAGCACCGAGACAACAGAGCACGAAGCAAGCCTTCCCGAGGAGAGTGGAGAGAACCACCCAACCAACGGAGAGCCGTTCGCCGTGGGGCTCCAAGACGGCAGCTTCAAGAAGCTCACGACGCAGAAACGTTGCTACCGCCCGATCCGAGGATCTTGGGCTTTCACCTGGAGCACACCCCATCGACGCCTCCAAGAAGGGAACGACGTCCACGGACGCCGCCGTCAAGGCCCAAAGGGCAAGGGTTTCCCCCGGCAATGACACTCTGTGGACCTTCACCACGACACACGGCTCGCCGGCACCACGTCGTCCCCACGACCGTGGAAACCGGCCAGCACCAGAGCCCCTGGCACGCCCGACAACCACAAAGCTCACATCCGTCCAGGGCCGCCGCCCCAGCATCCCAGCTCCACAGACGACTGAAAAGAACAAGACAAGGAGGGTGGCCTCCACCACCAAGTCAACCACTAGCCGCCCCCATGGCAACCGGCGACAACAGACCTGGCACGGGGGCCGTAGAGCTCGAGGGTCGGGCCCCTGCCTTCCAGATCGAGGTGGCCAACCAGACCACATCCTACGAACCACACCCGGACGCCTCCAAGCAGCACACAGGACCAGAGCACCACCGCGCCGGCCACCCAAGCACAGGCCCAAGCCTCCACACGAGAGCGCCCATGGCGGCCCGCCCTGCCCAGATCGGGCCCAGATTGGTCCCAGATCGGGTCCGAGCCGCCGCCGTTGCAGCGCTTGCTCCGCAGCTCCGGGCACCGCCACCACTGTCGAGCCACCTCTGTGTAGGCCCAGAACGCCGCCGTCACCTCGCCTACTCCGCCCAGCTGCGCGCTTCGCCGCCACCAGCACCACCGACGCAGCCCGCAAGTCGCCTCGCCTCCGCGCGAAGGGAGCCTGACGGGACGCGCCCACCTCACCCGCCTCCTTTGTCGGCAGGGCGCGGCCGCCACCGCCGGCGCCAGCGGCGGCAGCGGCCAGGGAGAGCCGGCGGCGGGGATTTTTTAGCTAGGGTTTGGGGGCCTCCGGAGCTGCTCGCACGAGCAGCCCGGGAGGGAGTTTTTCTCTTGACCGTCTATTCTATCAATTATATTCTCATTACGTTCTTCGCCCCCTTCATGCTTAAATCTCGAATCCGTCCATGCAACGACGAGCTGCAAAATACATGCTATTTTATAAATGGGCCGTCTCAACGTAACATCATTTTAGGATACCACCGGTCGATTGATCAGGCTGAACTGCAATCGCTAGTCACATGACGACCGCGACACGGGTTGCCTAGCTTAAGGGGTCCCGTCAAGCTGCAAATCCAATGCGAGGCAACGAGCATACGGTTTGAACAATGGATTTAACATATTGGAAACTCTTCATTTTTCAAAAGTTTGGTTTGCGCCATCTGTCTGGATAGTACTTAGCAGAATATTTGTTATCATAATTCATGTTTTCTACACTACATATATGATCTACGTAACCCTAGTAATTATATTTACATGAAGTTTATACGAATGCGTGATATTTGTTGTTCTTGGTAGAAAAAATAAATCTTTTAGCTTGGCGTGTGCCCAGTCTTTTACAAATCGCTAGATTCAATATTTCGCCTCCTCTTTCACTCGATCAGCTCTTTTGCGGTGAGTTCCTCTCCATCCCTATTGCACTCTTACGTTGGGGCTATATTTGTCTCCTGGTGGCCGATTGTCCATCTCAGATTGTAATTGTTGCGGTTTCGTTCGTTAGTGGACATATGGTGTTAGCTTTTAAGGGTTTATTGGTGTTCTGTTGCTCCTCAGTGCTCGCCTACCTCCCGCTGATGAAGGCGATGTATTTGGTTGGCGTGGTGCGGTCTTCGTCAGCGCCAAGCCGCTCCGCCGCAGCGCACGGAAAAAATGTGCGCCAATAGGCCACAAACTCTGACCTACGTAGAGCGGAAGGAGCTCAAGCAGTCCACATGCCGCCCTAAAAAGAAGAGGGACGCGAAGGCATAGTTTGCGGTGAAGAAGCAATGTGAAGGCGGAGTCAAAGGAGATGTTGGTGATGATTTCTTTGATTGATTTTCATGCCAAGTTCCGGGTGAAGGAAACCATGTGGGTGTACAACATCCACTATCTTCACTCCATCCAAGTTGCCTTCATGTTCTTGTCTGTTATTACTGTCTTTTTTTTGTTCCAACTCTGAATCTGTGATTAGGTGAGTTGGATGCAGAAAAACCGGGAGAGAGCACAAACTGTGAAACAAGACATGGTGACCCAAGCTGCCAAAAACAAGGTATGAGTTTTTCTTACGGTTCAAAATCTATTGATGTTAATTACAAGTACTTTTCCTTCGGTAAATAATGCCCAAATTCTTAAGGATAAATGAATCTAGTCATTTATTTACTGAAGAAAGGAACATTAATTATACTTAGCATCAATAGAATTTGAACCGCGGGAAAACCACACCTTGTTTTGGCAGGGTGAGCCGCCGATCTCCTGTTTCACGGCATGTGCTCTCTCCCGCTCTTTCTGTGCCCAACTCAGATAAGCACACATTCAAAGTCGGAACAAAAAATATGGTAATAAACAAACAAAAACATGAAGATAACCTGGACAGAGTGGAGATAGTGGATGTTGAACACCCGGAGGGTTTCCTTCAGCCGCAATTTGACATCAAAATCAGTCACATAAATCATCACCGACATCGGCTTCCTCTCCTTTGACTCCGGCGTCATAGTCTTCCTTCACCGCGGTCTGTGCCTCTGCACCCCTCTTTTTCTTATGGTGGATGGTGAACTGCTTGGACTCCTCCCGCTCTATGTAGATCTACATAGAGCGGGACGTGTGCCCTATTAAGCGGCTTGGCGCCAAAACAGAACATGGAGGCGACGCTAGCTACCATGAAGAAGCGCATAGGTTGGAGGGATTTCGGGAGAAATGTCCGCCACCATTCGTATCCGGCCAGATAGAAGGGTGGCCGTGCTAGCTACGACCCAATTCAGCACGAGATCTCAGGTTAAAAGTGGTACCTAGCGGTACTCCCAATCCCAGACCGAAACGCGGTCACTGGCGCCGACGGTAAACAGCCAGGGGTGAGTGGGGTGGAGTTGGATCTTCACCACCTCGTCGTTCGTCAGCCGGAACGCGCCGAGGCGGAGAATCTCACGGCGTCGTTGTTGAAGATCATGTTCGGACAGGCTCCGTAACATGTGGCATCGCCATTGAAGATCACGGACGGCCAAGCTATGTAACGGTCAATCGTTTTTAGTGTTGTCAAATCATATGGATCTTTGATTAGATTGAACGGCTCAAATTTAAATTTAACATATCATCAAAACTCAATGCTTGTTTGATTTTTTAATAACATTATAAATATCTATGTGCCTAACTAATATGTCTCGCCGTTATGGCCAGGCTATGTAACGGCGTTTGGAACAAATGAATATGAATCTCAAATTCCTTTGAAATTCTTATGACATAAACTATTTCATAAATTTTTTGGAGGAAAACAAACATGAGGTCTCACCTCATGTTGCTCACCTCATGTTTTCATCTTCCCGTGTCTATGATTGCTGTATTTTTCTTGCGTGATAACCAAACCGAACGCCACTTCGAAAAAAATTCTGCGGTTTTAGTTCCTGTAGAAAATCAGGAAACATGACAACTCTTCCTATGTTTTTTCTATTTCTATGTTTTTACTTCCTGTGTTTCAAACGGGTATTTAAGTTCAGATCTATCCTACCTCCGCCCCTGGTCATTGGCGCCGTGCGTGTATACTTCGTCCCGGTACGGCTGCAATCTGAGTACGCCCAGGCCGTCCTCGACCGTAATGGTTCAGAAGCTGTACGCGTGCTTCACAGCTGGACGGATGTCAGTCAATAGTTCACGTATGGATGCATCCAATTAGCTAATTCAGGTGTAGCTAGCCGAAATAGCTTAATCGACCGTACACCCTCACACGAGAACACGAGGATTAAACACGCGCCGACGAGAAGATTTTTTCGAGCGCTACCTATTCTTTTCGTCGGCTTAATCTTATGGTCCTGATCAGTTGAATCAATTACAGACGAATTAGGATTGATAAAAAAGTACTACTTAATATTAACAGTTGGATCTACTTAATACTACACCTTAAATTCTGTAGCATGATGTACGGTAAAACATCCCTACAATTATGATTCGGAAAATATGATGCATGGGTGATTGATGTTACAAACGATAGCGCCAAAACTTAGACTCGGGTGTTTTGGATGGGAGCTACCTCCACCTCTAACATGTAGTTTTTCCTACGCACATCTATTTTTTTCCCTTGAATGGTACAGGACAAGCCTGTCGCTAACCAGATAAAACCGTACAGAATATCCAAGCCAATACATAATAGTATAGCACTTAACATGCCACTCAACCACCCAACACGCTAGTCACTACATATTTGAAACGCTTCTCAGAGCAATCAAGCACGACATTAGTTGTACTGGTCTCTTTCGAGTCAAATGACTTTTCCTAATAAAATTTTCTCTGATCAGTCTAATCCCTATTTTAGTAATCACAACAAAGACATAAATCAATAAGACTAGTCACAATGGGAATTGATAACATACTCATTTTACGAGTCTATGTTACTACCTTCATAGTGGATAGTAACATATACTAGTAATCGTGCACGTGTAATACACGTATTGATTGGTGAACAAAATTTTAAGTACAAATAACATACATTTCTTATTGAAATTCATCTTATTATTAGAGAGTGAGAATTCATATTCTCGACAACATAATTCGTGTGACTCTTGAAATATTATGAGAAAGCTAGATTCTGTAGGGCTTTATAACCGTAGTAATATGTGGATAAGTTGCCTTTGTACTGCTCAGCTTTTGCAAACCATCTGCCGAGTTCACTGTTCCCTTGTGAATTCTTTGCTTGAATATGAGAATATGCCTTGGTTCCCAATCGTATGGATTGACACTGCCTCTTCATTGTCCAGTTTCTTGATCACCATTTGAATATTTAAAGCTGCTTTGGCAATTCAGTTTGGCAGTGAGAAATTAGTGTAGTTATATACTTGCATATTGCGTCCTTGACTGAATTTTGCTGCCACAGTGCAAAACATCTAAGTCCATGGTCCTCTCCCATGAAATGATTGTGGCATCACTGCGATATTAAGCTTAGATATTGGACATCAACATTGACTCAAAATTCTACATTACATAAAGCAGTTGTATGATGTCTGATGTTACAGTGAACCAAACGAATTTGCAAAATAGATAAGAGAAACAAATTTGCAAATTAAAGGCGCATGCTACTGGCAATGTCTCTCCTGTGCTAGCAGTACGACGGTATGACCTTGCAAGTAAATCATGAACAAACAAAAAGATAAGCTGACAGACCATTCATGCACTGTAAATTTGGTCAAAACCTGACAAAAATGGTTGGATTGACAAAGCTCTTATTTTTTCGGATAAACGAACTTCAGCTCCAGTAGGTAAGTATTTTTATGTATATTGAGGACAACGGCATCCCCTCTCACTTGAGTGGTAAAACAGGTTATTTGGTTTCCTGAAAATTATAAAACTAACAAGATCTCGATAAAATATGCCTACAACAGAATAGAGTAGATATATTTTAAATGTAATCAGAATACACTACGCTAAATTTAATCTAGCATAATCTGGCCTTGAAGAATCAGATGAGCTAATTCAGTTACATATGTAACATATCTCAAAATCTTTACCAGGAAAACCATCAGTGAACACTTCCAATAACCAAAGGTATTTGCAAAAATATAGGCTAAAAAGTTGGCTTCCTAGTTCCTACAGCATAGACCATCATCTTAAAAAACAGGAAACAAAACTCTTAGTACGCACTACAAAATTAAGAAATACATACACTTCCGGAATTTATGAACCAGTTAGGTGGTATAACAAGTTCAGTCAGGGAGATGTGAGTTCTACTTTTGTCTTAAGTAAAGGTTCATAATCACAAGGAAAACTTTTGCATAGTAATGTGCAAAAATATATTATACATATTGAATAAAGTATTTTCTTGTCATTTTTTAAGCTGATAATGATGATGTGCATAAATAGTATTTCTGATAATAAACATGCACATGTAACATACATAATAATAGTAAATACAATAAGATCCTCACATAGATGAAACGTCAAGGTAAATTAAAATACATCAGATGACAATTTTTTTAACAAAAGTAATCCATCCCGATACGGTTGGCCAATTGTTGTACATCTTGAGGAATGTTGGCTCGACATTCATTGTCGGTGAACGTGAGCATGTGTACCAGCACCTTGCTTTGCAGGTCGTAGGCGTCCTACACATACATTATGTTAAATATCTTGCCAGATCTAACATTTACATGGGAAAAACATGAATATTGAAATACTCACTCTCACGACAGGTCGAACAACTTCTCTACCATTCCATGATCGCATATACTTTAGGACCAAAAAACCAGACATGTTGCTGTACAGATATACGCAACTATTTATCAGTAACACGTAGATAAAAATACTGAACCACAGATCTAGACTAATACGGGTAATTTTTTAACCTGTCATGGTTTCTTGTCAATCTAGTTGTTCTGATGCGACGCCAAAGAAAAACATCATCATTCCAGCCAGGAATTGCAGCTTGAAGAGCAATGTTAAGGTGAAAGGAAATATCTTTGAGCTTCAACGTATCTTTATCAAGAATAGTATTTTCCATATGTCCGATAAAGGAATGGGATCAAGTATAGTGATAGTTTTTTCAGACAGGCTGAACGCAAAGAGAATGAAGCGTCCGGCCGTACGGTATGGTAACAAAATCTGCATCAACTGGGCTTTAGAAATAATATGTATGTAGCCTAAACAAAAAAATAAGTAGTAGTCTTCTTACTGAATTGCAGGATGAAACATGGACGAACATCCCTGGCCAGCAATCAAACAATTTTGCTATGATGTAGCGTTTAGTGTCAAAAGATAATCTAAGCTTTGGGTCTCTCATGGAGTCGGTCACTATATCCTGAGATAAGAGTAAAGACCATTAGATGTACTTAAAATTGGTTATGTGGTTGCCGTGTGAAATGAACTTAACATAAAAACTCACGCAAAACTGAAGATCCATATAGTGCATTGGAGTTTCATTGAAACATTGGAGTTCTTCTGTAGCGTTTATCCGCACGGCCATGTTGAAACAAGAGCTATCTATAGCATGTTTGTCGTTTAACAACTGCTTTAGTTGTTTGAGGCATAAACTTATTGGATACGGCTTGGAGCTCTGAACCCATAAAACTGGAGTTGGATACGGCTTGGAGCTCTGTAAAATCAAGCAACGGATTAGAAATAAATTTAAGCTTCCTAAAACTGGAGTTGAGACACATAAAGGTAAGTTTTGATCAAGTTTAATTTTCTATCTGTACATAGTTGTAGCAGAGACAACGGCAATCAGCAGACACCAAGTTGCCTGCACTACACACTACATGTGAACATTCAGAGTTTCACCGGTTACACAACTCACAAGTGCACCCATTAGAAATATATGTGTATTTGAGTGAAGGCATAATGAGCCTTCCCTGATGGAAGAACATGAGAACAATTGGTTGCTATTTTGTATTACTGAAATCTATTTATAGCAATAAACTATTTTTGAAATCACTTGCAGTCAGCTATAAAAGTTAAAAGATTATCTGTATAATCATGCTATATATATGAACTCCCACTGAAGATTTGTTTAAATTTTTCTGTCATCGTATTTAAGATGCTTATGGGCAGAACGGAGCTAATGATAAAATACGACAGATTACGTAAACTTTTTCATGGACCAGGATGCTACACCGTCTTAGTAGACCAGTACCTACACACTGCTCTCCACATTAAGCAGTGGACATGAAAATCCATAAACTTGACTCAAATTTGAACACTCAAACAGGGCAATAATTCATGAAGAAGCAGAGCATATATATCAGAGATCAGAGAAATGAGAACTCTCTCACCTGAATGCTTGGGAACCAATTAATAGAAGAAACACTTCCTCTGAATCGTGGTTTACTTGAACTGGGATGTGAACTCCTTCATAGATTTCACTACACAAAAGAAATAAAGGATGGCTGTATTATTACTCGATAATGTTAAAGGTGATAACAAACTGGTAAGGTAGCAGCTTCCTACAACAAACTGGTTTTTCAGATCTGTGATTGTTTCTAAAAACAGGAAATAAAATCAATAGTTGAGCAATCATGAAGATAGTAATATAACAGATTGAAATATACCCGCGTGAAGGAATAATAAAACCCGTTTCATCCCTGCAACACATCTCTGTACACAATGTGTTTTGTGCTTTTTCCCGTGTCATCAATGTCTTTATTTGGCTTGGCCAAAATCCGAGTGGTTCGCCTTGAGACACCCCTAGACAACGCCACATAAAGCTGGCCATGCGAGAACACTGGCTCGGGGAGGTAAATACCAACATTTGGAATCGTATGACCCTGGGCTTTGTTAATGGTCATGGCAAAACTCAACCGGATCGGGAACTGTTTCCTCTTGAACTTGAAAGGAAGTGAAATGTCCTCCGAGGGTGACATAGGGATCCTCGGTATGAACACTCTACATCCAGCATGTTGTCCACCAACAATCTCGGCATCGATTGCATTATCTTGGAATGCTCTAATCATCAACCTTGTTCCATTGCACAACCCGTTGTGAGGGTCGAGATTTCGGAGAAGAATGACAGGACAATTAACTTTGAGTTTCAAGACATGCGGGGGCAAACCATTTGGAGTGATGGTGTTTAGATAGTCAATTGTGTAGTTGTTGTGTGCATCATCCTCGACGGAGTCAAAGCTATAATATACCTTTTCTCGGCCAGGAAACCTATCGATCATCTTTTTATTTAGATCATCCACATATTCATTCTTGGTTGAAAGAATGGCACGTGAGCTCATGTAGGACCCCGATGTGGCATTCTCATGAAGCAATGGGAAGATATCTTCGATAAGCTTATTGACTGGTTCTTCGGTGGGAGCATAAGGAATAACAATGTCATCTGGAAGACGTACGTAATCGGCACCTATCGTCTCTTCTGTCCCTTCACCAATTCTCAAGAGGTAACTGGAGAACCACGGGTCGGTCTGTGCCCTCATATTACGCTTGAGGCGTATCTTTCGGACCTTCTCCCATAAATAGGATCTCTGTAGCGTAGCGTCAGTGATCTGCGCTCTCGTCCCATGGGTCACCACGGGAAGGACCTGTCTAAAATCTCCTCCAAACACGACGACCTTCCCACCAAATGGCAAATCACATTCCATGATGTCCTGTAGGGATCTATCAAGTGTCTCCACTGTTTGACGCTTCGTCATGGCAACTTCGTCCCAGATTATCAAAGATGCCCTACCAAGCAGCTTTGCGGTACCACTCTCCTTGGTGAAATTGCACGTGCTGCTGTCCGTGAGCCTAATTGGAATTTTGAACCGGGAGTGGGCGGTGCGTCCACCGGGCATTATCGATGCTGCTATACCAGATGTTGCAGTTGCAATAGCAATTTTCCCCAAGGAACGAATCTTAGCAAGGAGTGCCTTGTATAGGTACGTCTTTCCCGTGCCACCCGGACCATCAACAAAGAAAATCTGGCTCTTGTTGTTGACGACATGAGAGAGGATTTCATCAAAACCAGCACGCTGCTCTGTGTTAAGAGTTGTAAACAAATTTACGTCGTCTTTGTCATAAATGACCGACAACTCCTCCTGAATCTCTCTGTAGTGGCCGCTGGAACACTCGCCATCAACAGGATTCAAATCTGGGAGGCCGTAACTTTTTATATCCTTCCCCATGGAATGCACCAGATCCCTAATGTCTCTAAGGACCATTTGCTCTACTGCGGCCTGGTTGGACTGGCTACGACGGTAGTCCTCAGACATTGCCTCTAGGTGCTTCAACCACAACGATGGGATTTTGGTAACCTCGCAAAACACCAGAATGGTTGCGAAAAGCCTTCTTAGAGCATATGGCATCTGGAAAGTAGCAAACTCAGTCAAGCAGTCATCAAGTGACTTGTCAGTCTCTATCAGACCTCTTTGCTCACACGATTCTCTGAAATTAGAGCACAGCTGGCCATGCACAGTTCTCAAATCCTCAAATGATGTTGCACCTTTGACATGATGCATGAGCACTCTCAAGAAGTACCTCTCCCCTTCAGCTGGATTCGCATACACAATTCTTCCAACCTGCCCCCGCCCCCTTAGCTTTCTTCGCTGCCACTTCTTTGTTCCCTTAATCCACCTATAGAACTCTGGGAACTCCTTGTACAACAAGTTCCTCGCGCCAGAGTCCACCTGGTTCATCTTGAAATATTCAGTGAGCATGGTACTGGAAGAAGAGGGACTGCTGACGACATCCTGTAGACTATCTCCCTCTTTGAATGCAATAGTCTGCATATTTTCAAAATGGAGCTGAAGTTGGAGAACAGAAGGAGAGATACCGAACATTGGAAAAGTGCAAATCCTGTATATAGACTCTTGTGGCCCCACGAATCTTGCATCTCTGTACTGTTTAATCTCATTGATTACTCCACCATCTACATCAGCTGCTGGGTCGACTGAGAATGGCGCTCGATCATGTCCTTTATAGATATACTTGAATAAATACTTAACTGCCTTGATGCTAGAGCAAGCTTCAACATTGATGTGACAATTGTACCGCATGAGAAGGCCAGGGTTGTATGGGACAACCCATCTATTATCCAGGTCAGCTCTTCTGACCTTCACTACAGGACCATCACGTCTCCTCCTATAGATAGGATATGAGTCCTTTCCTTGCTGCGTAGCATCACAGAACTGCCGAGGATAACGAAATCGGCATTCACCATCTATCATGCAAGGGCAATGTTTCCGGAGAGCACCACAAGGACCGTGTAGCATATGCTTCACCACCAGAGCATGCAATACAGGGTACCTATCCATGTCAGGGATTTCTGCTGATATCACCTTGTCATACTCGTCTGGGTTTGTTAGCTTGCTGTCCGAGCGCATGATCAGAAGCATGTTTTCATGTGGCAGGCCCCTCTTTTGAAACTCGGTTACATGGACATATGAAGCAACCTCACCAAAGTACTTCTTCTGGATCAATAGATCTTTCATACTACGCAATTTGGCCCTGTATACTCTCGCCACAAGGTCTGGACGGTCTTGCGGTGTCTGCCCGGGTTCAAGCCTGGATGTAATCTCCTCCCAGTGCGGGTTGCAAGTCATGGTGATGAAATAGTCAGGCTTCCCATACCGCTGGACTAATGCCATTGCATCGAGAAATCTTCGTTGCATGTCTCGGTCACCACCGGGAAAAGTCCTGGGTAGCACAATTCTCTTGCCAACCTGAGAACCACTTGTCTCGCCCGCAGCCATGACGTCAACAACACCCTAACAAACAGATGAATCAAAACTTGAGTATCTGGTAAACAGAAAAGGTTTATTGTTGGAAGGCTAGCCGATAAACATTTTTATTCAATGTGGAACGTTATGATACCTGGTATAGATCGGCACGAATGAGCTTCTGATTCTTAGGCTTGGAGTAAAAATCAAGTCTCATGGTCTCCATCTTGACATACATGTCAACAGCCCATTGCTGGAACGCGCGTGCACCAAATAATATAATGTTAAAAAGGTGTTTCCTGCATTGTAGCTTGAAACAGTAGTACTCCCTTGTGCTGACAAATTTTCTGGACTTTCCAGCATCATCGCCATCCTCCTGGTCCTCTTCACCATCTAAGACACGGTTAAAAAAAGAACTCATAAGTAATGAGGAATGAATAAAAACGTGAACACGTTAGAAGCATAAGGACAATTTACCTGCTACATCATCCGTGTTTGTTTCATCATGTACATTTGAAGTAGGATCTAGAATTGGGAAGTCCTCACCCTCGATCCCATCCTCGTTGTTCTCTTCAACAACCGGAGACTCTCCGTCATATGGCATCCAACGGTTCCATCCCGTTTCCCCTCCCGGAAAGAATAATGGATACGCTAAAGGATCATAGCAACCATAGTATGCTCTGATGTATATGGGACGATCACCTTTCCCATGCAAGACCACTTGCCTATCAAAAGTGTTTTGTGGATCGCTCCCTTCGACCCACATCGCAGCCACCTGGGAAGCCGTGGGAGCATTGTACCTTCGTTGGTCCAGCCTTATGTCCGTGTTCAATGAAATCCTATATTCTTCTCTGTTAGGAACAGAGCCCATGCTCTTAAAAACCTGCACATACGGGCTGTCCTTAAGTATCTCTAGAATCTTCCGTATGAGATTTATATCAAGATCTGGAGACCGCTTTGCTCTATGTTCCAAGGTTTCATCGGTATCATAGATGTAGAGCTGCAGATGTCTAGGACCTTGACCACCAGGCAGCAGATCATCCCGCCTTATAGTACAATGCCCCGTGTGCACAGAACGTATATACACCAGTTCTCGCCGCACTGCTGACCCTAGGATCGAGTGTGACCGAAAGGCTTGTGAAAGAGAAGTGGCTGTTGAAATACCTTATGTGTTTTCTAAAATATTTTGCATCATCATCAACCTGACTTGTAAACAACCGTCGCAACTCTGCAGGAACTTCAGGGGTAACTATCTTGACCTTTCCCTTTCTGCAACAGAAAGCGGGACCCTCATACTGGAACCTAATTGCCCCACAGTGATTGCAATCTGATACTGGTCTCAAAACATGATGCTTGGTTGGTAGATTGTGGTACACGTAGTCATAAGGATCCACATTCTGGTTACTCGGAGCAACACCCCTTGTCACTTTCCACAAATCAAACACATCTCCTGCAAAGATATAATAGGTGAAGGTCAAAATTATATGCGCATAATTTAATATCAGAATACATCTGTCTCCATAATTTCTCCAAATAATTTACCTTGGCCACGGTACATCCTGCACTCATCATCATCATCAAATAATGAGTCGTGTTCATCTAGCTCAAAAATGCATGTAGTATCTAAATTTTCATCACCTGTTTGAACACAAAAAATCTCAGATTAATACAATGCACGTGTCAACGAATATTAATATAAGTGAATCATAACATATTACAAACGTGATAAGAATTATTCTGAATCAATAATCAATTATTATGAAAAACATTCGTTAAAGCTATAAACTGATGAGAAATCTCTGCGCCAAAAAAAATGGTCGTCCCTCAACAGAAATTGCAGCACGAATCTAAAAATCTCAGTAGAAACAACCATCATACAAAATCTCAGCACCTTATTTTAGTGTGAGGGGCATGTATTTTCTAACCAATAGCGCTTATTGTCTAGTAGTCAGTATATTAACATCCACACACAATTACAGGGTAATATATTTAGGTTATCAAAGTATCCGATGCTGAAACTAATTTCGTATTATACAATAAAAAAGCGAACTCTTTACAGAACACCAAGCAAAATAATGCAAAACTATATGCACTTTCATGCGGAAAAAGTAGACGGCGGTACCAGCAGCTGAATCAACTCTTTACAATTACAAGGTGTGTGAACCATTCAAAAGAATTTGGGGCCCCCTTACAAAATTTAGCAGCAACAGCCTATAGCGTACTGCATCTTGAGGCTGGAAAAAAAGTTTACTCCATTTTACCTTCCGATGGAGCATAGTGTTCAGTTGGCTCAAAAATCCCTGTATCATTTGTTGCCGATCGCTGTGACCCCTCCACGGAACAAACACCCTTTTGTTTGTGATCAGCCATGCTTACACCTGCAAATTTTTTATGTAGGCACACATGAAATAATTAAGGCATCAAGCATATCTATTATTAGAAACTGAATCAAATCGGCTGTTTGTACCACTTCTTTGTGTGTTGGTGATGTTGCTAAACGGGGTAAGTAATAAATTAGCTACAGAAGTCGGCGATATATGAGACATGTCCACAGAATTAACACCGATATGATTTGCATCATTTTTTTCCTCGCGGGCAATGCGTTGCATCTGTAAATAATCCGCTTTTTGTTGAAGCGTCAATGTAGCATACCATCCTTTACCACCATGTTCAGCAGGAGAGAAAGTTGCATCTATGGATAATTTTCCTTTCTTCTTATCTCGGTTCCGTTGCAACACAATACCCCTCTGTTCCGCTGACATATTTGAGTAGTTTCTCCTAGCACGCTGCCGTTTCTTCTCAGATGCAGTGCCATGATCTGGCTCCACATAGCTTTGTGTAGCTGAAACCGATTTAAGTAGATAAATAGTAAGAATGTCACGAACACATATTTGTCGTGCAAAATCTTATTGAGTGTACTGATATCACCTAGCATCTGAATGGAGCAACATGAGGCTTGAGTTTCATTTGGAATAGATGAGGCAGTGGCGATGCCATTAGGTGTGTAGTCCCCCGTTGTTGTTGGTCGCTGATAATTATCATTCCTATGAAGCCAGCAGCTGTGTCTGTTTTCTGTCAGATTGTGGCTTCCTGTATACATGAAAAGGATAACTATAATTGAGTAGTGCTGCACTAAAATTCAGGGTATACATCAAAATCAGTGTTTACTACGATATACACCTTTTGTACAAGGTGTATATCGTATGTGCTCAGTAGTTCTAGTTTGTCCTAAGCCCATATGCGCCTCACCTACATTGTGCGGTCAACTACATGATATATTTCGAAAGCACATGTAATGGAGAGAATAATTAAAATGAAGATTGAGATTTGGTGCATAGACATAAACATTGTGTAGGTGACATACGTACCAAGTGCATTTGTCGTTCCCATTTGTTGAGTAATGCAAGACTGCATTGACCCGATATGCATGACACCTGCAGTGTGCATAGAGACAAATGATGATCATGCAAGAGCCTTCATACGAATTTTCAACCTGAATATGTTTATTCTTATGTACCAGGTGACAGGCTTTGTGAGGATTCTTTAGTTTTTTCGGAATTCCCGCTGAGTGCATCCATTTTCTTTTTTTGGCGTGATTTGCATTGCTTCTCGAGGTATTCAGCCTTCTTCTCCTCCGTCAATCTGGCATACCACCCTTGCCCACTCGTTTGAGAATTTGTTGCATTTTCAGAGACAGTTGCAGCCTTTTTTTGTTGTCAAGACGTACGCAGCTTCTGCAAGTACTCGGCCTTCTTCTCATCAGGCAGCCGGGCATACCAGCTTTGACGACTTGCTGTTTTCTTTCCAGCGTTATCATCACTCGTGGCATTTCCATCTGTTCTTGTGGATGTGTTTGTTATGTCTTTAAATGGAGAACGCGCCTTAGATGGTATTGACGAATTATCCATATCCGACCTAAAATCTGCCACATGAATATACTTGTGAATTGCAATCAGCAACAAATATCCAAATCTTTCCCTGAATATTATGAATTAGCATAAGTGATATTTCTGCCGCTTTGTAATATGAATTTGATTGAACCAAACTAAATTATGACTTATTGAATAATAGAGACATCAGGAGCTTTGGGTCTTGACAACTGAATGTGGTTACTGTAATCAAGTGCTTATAATTATATTTCTTTTTAGCTCTGCTCATTGGCTCATTATCCAGGAAAGATGATGTGGTTGCGGGGCTCTAGAAAGAAAGATCAATTGTTAACTTGCTGAAAGTGTCAGTCAATTGTAAATCCAAATTTGGTTACCAAAAGCACTGGATACTACAGTTACTAACCTAGCAAAGAAGGATTTACTATTTGTTGTTGAGAAGCAACGAATACAAAAATGATTTAGCGCACAAACCTAACAACTCAATTTTGGCTTACAATCCAATAAGTTTCATCAAGATTCATGGATGCTAAAAAATGTACGGTGCCTTGAACTTTAGTATTGCGTCGCTGGAAGCCACAACAGTAAGCATATCAGCTTCTCTAAACAATACGTAAACCGGATCCACCATCTAAACTTAGTGCCGTAATTTTTTGTCTCCAGCAAATCATTGTGAGCATATGGAAGCAAGCATCACTATGGATGACCAGTGAAGCAATCTGTAGAGATGTACTATACATGGGAATTCTATTAACTGAACTCATGAATGATCAAATTCACACGATCTAGGAGGCTTCCTTTTGTTGTAGCCTAATACTGGCAGCTGTCAGCTGGAATCGTAATCTCACACCAACATCTGAATCCTTCCAATCCTAAGCGAGGCTTCCTTTTATTGTAGCCTAATACTCTCAGCTGGCGCTGGAATCTCAATCTCACAACATCATCTGAATCCTTCAAATCCTAAGTGATTATTACTTAATTTCTTGTGCATGACAGAGAGGTGGGAGGGCAGGGCAGGGCAGGGCGGGGAGGGGACGGAACCTGAGGCGGGCTGCGAGTAGCGGGTAGCAGTGTCGACCACTATCACCTGAACTTTTAGCAGAGACGGCGGCGGCTGTCTTGTTCTCGTTGTTGCAGGCCGTGCGTCCGCCGAGATAGCGGCGCCGACACGGCGACCATGACCTTGAAGGTTTTGATCTCGTCGCTGCAGGCCGTTATTGTTCAGGCCGTGAGGCGCGGAGGCGGCGGCGTTGAGGCGCGGAGTCGGCGGCGGCGTGGTCGGCGATGCAAGGTCGCGTGGGAGGCGGCGGTTAGGCGCGGCGGCGGCGGCGGCGTAGAGGCGGAGGCGGCTGCGTTGAGGCGCGGAGTCGGCGGCGGCGGTTTCGGCGGCAGTGAGCAGAGGAAGTCCTGCGTCGTGGCTTTGTTCTCGAAACGTTTTTTTTCTGTCGAGGGAAAGCATCGCTCAACATACATCATTGGTGGGATGTGATTCGTTGGATGTAGCTCCGTGGACGGTTCAGATCCTCCGGATCTGACAGACTGTGTCTTTTAATATTAGTGGAGATGTGTTGTCAGGCATGCCTTCATTTATTAGTTTATAGACTTATTTTGTTTTGATAAGTGTGATGTTACAGTAACTAGCTAAATCACCACAAACATCTCTTTCTTTGTTAATTAACTGTCACATAAGCAAACATATCTTGAGATGTGTGTTGTTAAAAAAAAACAGTTACTCCTACCGTGACTAGTAATATGACATATTTCAAAACAGTTTTACTTATGTGTCATGTAACATCACACTTATCAAGACAATATGTGTTCACAATCTAATTAATAATGTTTTGCATGACACGACACATATGTTACTACCCACTATGTAGTTAGTAACATAGACTCGTAAAATGTGTATGTTACTAATCCATATTACTCATCAATCTAAAGAGTTCCATGATCAGCTAAAAACTAGGAGCCAGCCTACCAGCCACTCATTCAATGTTGAGTTTCCAGGAACAGCAGCAGTGCCGGCTCCGTAGTGAGCTGGGTATTTGGCGTTGGCACGGTGCCTGCAGGCATGTCAATTATTCTCACAATAGAGTAGCCAATGCAGTATTCCACTACTATAGAAAGGCTTATAGCCGCCAGTTGATTAGTGACGGGTAAAACTGTGCCCGTCACTAGTAGGTATTATCAGTGACGGGCAAAATTAAGATTGTCACTAGTACTAAACACTAGTGACGGGCTGATAAAAATGGCCGTCACTAGTATTTTTTGTAAAGGCGAATCAAAGGGAAAAAATTATTTTGTGACGGATATCTAAAAATGTGCGTCACTGGTAACGATACATAATTTTTTTCTTCAAACAGAACGATACCTAATTTCTCATGCACACACGTAACTCTTTTGGTGTGCACATCTCGAAAAAAAAAACATCCAGATCTGTGGTTGCCTAACCTTATCTCATAATAATATTCATCACTATGGCCACCTCTTATCCACGATCTCCACCAACGCCCGCGGTCCAACAACCTGATGTAGCTACGAATCAGGATCACTTGGTTAATCGAGGCAGTTTTCGTTCCGTTGGAAAGAAAAGCAGAGCCAATCCTCCCCGCCGATGGCGCCAGGCATCCGCGCCGCCGACGCCGTGCTGGTCCTTCCCCTACAACGCTAGGCCTCCCACCCCCCATGCCGCCGTCGCATGGCCGCAACCCGCGGACGCCGCCATTCCTCCTCGGCGCCTATGCCGCCATCGTCGTCTAGGGTTCCAGCCCATTGTCGCCGCCGTCGCCGGGGCTGATGCTGGTTGCCGCTGCCGTCTTCGGGACCGCTGCTGGTTGCCGCTCTGCAGCCATCGATGGAGGACTGCTGCTGTGGTTCCTGAAGCTTTGAACATCTGGTTTGTCCCCCTGTTGTCGTGTTCACTAACCGGTTAGGAACCCATGAGTCTTTCTAAATAAATTAGATTGCGTGTCGCTTGTACAGGGTATAGATCGACGCCATGATTTGTTGGGCATGTGACCATTGGTTTTACTTGTAACCGGCAAAGCTACATAGAATCATGCACCACATTGAATCAAACAGGGAGATGCTATTGTTGTTAATTAGACCAGTATATGTTACAGATTATAACCTTGTTTTGTTGCATTTGAATACATGGCTTAATTAACAAAATTACTCACAAAACCATCATTAACTTCCCCTGTTATTTATAGGTCGGTGGTGGCCGTTTAATTTCGAGTGAACATTTGGAGTTTTTGGATGTGAATATACATTGGCATGCATCGTAGGACACTCATGTACGAAACTACACAGTGGTTTGTGCTATTTAGTGTCTTCTTACTGCTGGTTTTGGTGAACTGTGTTTCTCTGTACATACTCTTCTTACTACCTGACTGATGAAAAGGCTGTGTCAGTTATTCTTGATTGATCAATACGTGTATTTAAAAGGAGTCAAACTCCCACATGCATCTAATATAATGGAGAATATCAAATGGAACCATAAATCATTTGGGACCATTGTAAAAATATGTTGTTGTGAAGAAAGGATGCATTAACCTGCTGCATAGTGACAAAAGCATCATGTATTTAAATGGAGTCAAACTGAAGCTTATCTTCTATGCATCTTAAATCGATCTAACTAATGATATGCATAATAAACTATAGAAGGCTACGGTTTTGAGTTGCCATGCTACATGAGCAGCCTGTTCAGTTTTTATCGACTAGTTATCCTGCTATTTGTGTATCTCTGTATGTTTGATTGAAGAAGCGTTGATCTGCTAGCTGGTTTGGCCATAGTGCTTTGAGTTGGTGATCTGTGATCTAAACACCGAATTCTGTAGGTATGAACCTTAAGATCAATTGTTTTGTGATCACATAGAGTTCGAGCAATGACATATTCAAGTTGGCAAGTGTCTAAACTCAGAAATATTTTCAACCTGTTTGTAGGAATGGAATAAATCTTTTGATAGCTACGAATCATCTGATTCCAGTTCACCGCATGCTTCTATAACTGAATAAGGTACTACACAATTTTAAAAATGTTTGTGGCTTGTGACTTGTTAGGCTTCAGTTTTGACCAGACCTATGAAATGAGCTTTGCCGAATTACTAACCGAATCATAGGATCAGACTAAATAAGCTTGATAAGGCTTGGCCATTTATAATTAAGCTTGAATCAGTTTGCAAGTATCTTCATATCTCTTATATCCCCTAAGGTGATTATACTCTAGCCTTTCCAGCAAAGCTGGTCTTTGTTTTCGGTACATGGTTGTGCTTTCGTAATCTTGTTTATATGTACCAAATAAGCATCTAAGTTTTCTATTATAGTATTGAGACTTTCCGTTATCATACTTACGAGCAGCCAAGTGTTCAGTGTTCTATTTTCCACCTCATGCAGATGAAAGTTAAAAAAACACAAGTTGGATGGTGTCGTCCACGCGCTGGGGTGTGAACTGAAGTGTCCTTTGGCTGCAGCTAAACGCCAGCTGGTTCGCTACCTAAATTGGTGGCTGCTCCATGTAAGTGTTAGTTTGGGCTGCACTTTTTCTAGGTAGCCGATAGAGCTGGAGCTGATGAGTCCTGAGAGGAAAGCACATGCTGGAAGCTTTGACGTTTCACAAGAGTTGGATATTTATATTTGAGTCGTTGGTTGTTCTAACTGACACTAAATTGTTTTGGATATTGTGTTATCGATGTTAATTCCAATTTGTAGTACTTATGATCATATTTTCTTACCTACGGGTGTTTGTGATTCATGGTGATATTGATTGCAAATTTCAATATGTATTTTTTATTTATATTTTTTTATTTTTAAAATATATACTAGTGACGGGCATGAATAAAAGACCGTCACTAGTAAATGAATACCAGTGACGGGCACTTGCCCGTCACTGGTAACCTATTACCAGTGACGGTCACTAGTAGGCCTTTTGGGCCCGTCACTGGTAGGCTATTCTGTAGTAGTGTTCGATTGGCTGATTAGTACTAGTTTGTCCCATTTGCTAGATTTCAATCTCTAGAGACTTCCCCGCTGCTTCCCCTTCCTCCCCCTCCCTGTATCTGGACTCTCTGCCTGCCTATATAAATAGGGCCAGATTATCTTTGTTGCTGATAAGAGATGTACTGTACTAGCAGATCATCTCGCTTCTCACAGTCTGAAACTCCACAAGCCAAATCTCCGAGCGCCAACCTACCAAGCTAGAAAAGGACTAGAGCTCGTGAGAAAAACTGCCGTCCAAGCAAAAGATGGTTAAGGTTGGTTGCTAATGAAGCTCAATTCTAACCAGTTTAGCTCGTTCTGTTCTTGGACTGATAGTGTTTAATTTGCTCAATTTTGTGCGTCGGTCTAACCGTGTTTTACTCTTTATCGCAGCAAAAGATTGTCCTCAAGTTGCCGTTGGATGGCGAGAGGAACAGGAGGAAGGCCTTCAAGGCCGCTGTTGGCATGGCAGGTATGTAGAAGAAGCCGGTCATCATGACAAGTAGCAAGTAGCAACTGCCATATCTTCTTCTCTTCGTAAATTCTCACAGAGAGGTGCTGAATCCTACACAGGTGTGACATCTGCCACGATGGAGGGCGACAAGATCATCATCCTTGGCGATGGCATAGACCCGATTGCGCTGACGACGATGCTCCGGCGCAGCCTAGGCCGGGCTGAGCTCCTCAGCGTGTCGTCCGGCGATGAAAAGAAGAAAGACGGCTACGGGTACGGCGGAGAAAAGAACGGCTATGGTTACGGCTACGGGTATGGCGGAGCTGGCGATGGCAAAGACTCCAAGGGTGGCGGCGGCTACCATCAGAACGCGGTGGCGCCGATGCCGTACCCCGCGTACCATCAGTACAACGCCATGCCGTCTTACCCTGCTGCTTACTCCTACCCTGCTCCTACTTATCAGCAACAAGAACAGGATCCCGGATGCAGCATAATGTAGATGTCGAGACGAGAAGAGCTGGGGTAGATTCGACAAAAAATAACTAGCTCAAGGCTCTCGAGTTCAGGAAAGGCTAGAAAGCCTGAACTGACCAAGCGAATCACGATGAAGCCAGAGATGTGCCGGATGCTTGAGCTGTACGTTTATAGTACGTGTACATATAGCTTGTAAAATCATCAGTAATGACTGTAAGTTCAATATTTCAGTTCAGAGTGTAGTAGTTCCTGCAAGATTGGAATGGTTGGAAGGAATGAAAAGGAAGAGAGGGATGCTGCAAAAAGAAGAACACTTCCTATTTATTCGGAGAGCAAGGTATATATGTTTTTTCGTCTCTGGTGTTGTAATTCTAATAACGTAAAGTCGTTTAGCCATGCACCCTCTCAGGATATGTGGAGAAACACACTTTTTCACATAAAGGCGTGAAACTCCCAACTTTATATTAATAAAACCACAAACGGCTCAGAAGTTACATGATGCTGAAGGATCAGCTTACAAGACCACAAACAAGAACAAGAAACAAAATAAAACAAGACACACAGCTTGAACTTCGAGGTCCTCATCCACCAAAGCAGAGAAACACCACGGCGGTAAGGGCATCTCCAATCGTTGCGCCCCCCAGTACCCAAAACGCCGGTTTTTTTAGGCCGCCGCGGCGCGAAACGGCGTGAATCCGGAACCCGGGAGCGCGCTTACCGGCCGTGAAACCCAGGCAGCCCAGCCGGCACGAATTCGGCAAAAACAAAGTCCGGCCCATTTTGGCATACAAATTCACACACAAATAAATAGTTCCAATGCAAAAAAATAAAACAAATCGTACTAGGCATCGGCATTGCCATGGGCCTTGCGCGCCCACAAGTGCTGCACCAGATCATTTTGTAGAGCTTGATGTGTTGCAGCGTCTCGAATCTCCTGTCGCTTGGCGAGGAAGTCTGCCCACGATGCCGGCACCTGGTGATCAACATCTGCAAGAGGACCCTGACGGTAGTATGGTGCCCTTGCATCACTGTCAGGCACCGGGTCATCCCGCTCACTCTCAATGATCATGTTGTGCAAGATCACACAACACTGCATCACCTCCCACATGTTGGACTTCGACCAAGTCATAGCGGGCTACCGGACAACGGCAAATCGAGACTGCAACGCACCAAATGCTCGCTCGACATCCTTCCTGCAAGCCCCCTGGCACTTGGAAAACCAAGCTTTCGCGCTTCCTGGCACAGGGTTCGAGATGCTCTTCACAAATGTTGCCTACTTGGGGTAGATGCCATCTGCAAGATAGTACCCCTTTGTGTACTGGTGTCCATTGATCTCATAGTTCACAGGGGGAGCATGGCCTTCGACAAGATCAGCGAAGACATGCGAGCACTGCAAGACATTGATGTCGTTGTGAGTTCCTGGCATACCAAAGAACGAATGCCAAATCCATAGATCATATGAAGCCACGGCCTCGAGAATCACCGAGCACTCTCCTTCCTTTGCCTTGTATATCCCCTGCCAATTAAATGGACAGTTCTTCCATGCCCAATGCATGCAGTCGATACTACCAAGCATCTCAGGAAAACCTATTGCTTCATTCTCTGCAAGAAGGCGAGCAGTGTCTTACGCATTGGGTTTACGCAAGTACGTTGGGCCGAAGACTGCAACCACTGCCCAGCAGAACTTGTTAAAGCACTCAATGGCTGTGTACTCGCTCATGCGCAGATAGTCATCATGTGCATCTGCGGGAGCACCGTATGCAAGCATCCTCATGGCCATCGTGCACTTCTGAATAGAGGTAAAGCCTACCGTGCCGGTGCAGTCCTTCTTCAATTTGAAGTAGGTGTCGAACTCCCGGATTTGTTGCATGATATTGATGAAGAGCTTGCGGTTCATCCTGAAATGGCGCCGGAACACCTTCGCGTCCTGGGTGGGATCATCGGCGAAGTAGTCGGAGTAGAGGATGTAGTACCCCTCGTACCGCTGCTTCGGCTTGCTCTTGCGGCGACCGCGCGTCGATCCAACACGCCGCGGTCCAGCGTCGTCGGCGAGCAAGCCGGCGAGGGAGGCCAAGATCAGGCGGTGTTCTTCGTCATCGATGGCGGCCTGTTCTTCCTCGTCGAAGAGCTCGGCGAGTATCTCCTCGTCGGAGTCCATGGATATGTGTCGGGCTTTCGCCGAACACCTTGCGGGCGGGGTGGACGCCCTACCGCCCCGAGGATCTCCCCGGAGGCGGGATCGCGGTGGAGGGAGTGGGCGGCGCCGCCGGCGTGGCCGGCGTGGCGGGGATAGACAGCGGGTTTCGTAGCTGCTTTTTGTGCGGCGGTGCAAGGAGGGGTGGTGGCGGCGACGGCGTGGCGACGGCGAGACGGGAAGAGGGAAAAGCGAGCCGGAGTGGGGGAAAAGCGGTGTCTCACCGACAGCGTTGGCCCACGCGTGCTTTTCCTTCCGCCGGCCCCCCAGGCCGAACCCAGTGGGCTGGGTTTTGCCTAAGGGCGCCGGCGCTAATTTCCGCCGAAACGGCGCTAGTTGGGCTTCTGGGGGGGGGGGGGGGGGGGGCGGCTGGTAGAAAAACGACGCTTTTTTGCTTCCGCCGGCGCCAAAAAGGCCTCCTGGGGGGGGGGGGGGGGGGCGCTGGGGGGGGGGGGGGACTGGAGATGCCCTAAGAAACAGAGACACTTGAAGGAACTAGTCGTCGAGAAGAAGCGGCATCGTCTGCTCTAGTCGGGCAAGCCCGTGTCAACCCATCTCTGCCTCTGCCGTCGAAGAGGACCCCTGTCCTATCGCCTTAGCTCAAAGGACGCCTCACCCTCAAACGGAAGAGTCGCTCACCCTGAACTCGAACAAAGAGGATGACACAGCAGCAACCAACCCAAACTCCTAACCTGGCAAAGCTCACTGGGAGAACCTCAGCACCACCGCTGCGACATATCCACTTGGTCTTGACGTAAACATCGAGAGAGGCACAGTAGAAGAACAACAACACAGAAGGTGGGAGACATCACAATCACCACAGAAAGTTGATCACAGAGGAAGAGGGAGACGTCGCGCCGAGATATAAACCAGTTGCCGAAAGCCAACACCACTAGCAGATCATCTCGTTCGGATACCTTATGCTCCCAAGACAATGCTCGAAGAAGGAAACAATACCAACACGATGTCGCCACCCAACCCAATGCGGAGTTAAGGTTTTCACCCGGAAGCAAAAAGGGAACATGGGAACCTCTACGACGCCTTCAAGAAGGTATACGATGCCCAAAGACACTGTCGCCGTCGTGGCTGATGAAAGCCAAGGATCCCACAGTCCCATCCCTCAGGAGCGAGCATCCGACCAACACAGATCTGCAGGAGGCAAGACCCGGAGAGGAAGGTGAGACTAGAGCAAGTAGTGCAAGCAACTTTGGAACCACGAGCAGCTATCGGAGCGCCCCTCACGATGTGACCAAAACTCTCGCCGCCTCCTTACGCCCGCTCGGCCAAGGAGAATAGTCAACATCCACGAAAGCCGCTCAGCCACAGAGGCCGCCCACCGTGCCCAAGGCCGCCACCCCAGCGTCCAAACTCCCTGCACCAACAACCAAGCAAACCGAAGAACCCATGCATCCAAGGGCTAGCAAACGCCATAGCACGCTTCCGCCCATAACCCTGCAAAAGGCACAGACTTAGCCACTCTCCACTTAAGACACTAACATGATAGGGCTCACATACCCTCATTTTTTTAAGAAACACAGTACAGACGCAGACGCAGACGCTCACACACGCACGTACAGACACCCCTATGACCGCACACACGCAAACCCTACCCCTATGAGCACCTCCGAGAGACAGGTCCGGCAAATCTTGAGGTTGACGAAGTCATCACGGGCGCCTCGCTGTTAACGGGCACGTCACCTACCACTGAAAGCAAAGCGCCGGTTAAATCCTGGAAAATCCAGGAAAATGCGAGCACCCAAGTCAAGTCTGGGAGTTGAATCTGTGTGGGCTGGTTCCATCCCAAGGAACCAAACCAGTTGAGCTAGTCTCACTTGCCGGCTCACACAACTAAATCCAACATCACCACTTCTACGCATGCTATGCCAAGATTATGCATCCACATGGATCGATTACGGGGCATCCTTCAACCGGGCAAACACTATTGGGCAAGGATGCAAAAATAGGATCCACTTATCCCACTTATATTCTATTTTATAAAGTACAAACCTAATCTGGCACAAACGAGCTGTATGAGGTTCAATCTCCACCAGCTTATCGTTTAGCTTGCTGACGAGCCTTGTTACCACTTATGCTTCCATTTGCATGCGAGGAGGTCCTCGAAAACCCATCTTCATGAAGGACGCTAGCTCCGACGACTCCACCCTATTTTCGGGACCAACTAGAGAACGACAAAGCACATCATCGTAGCAATGCAAGTGTCAGAACTTAGCTAGAAAAATTTATCTTCTCGCTCGGAGCAAGGGTGACGAAAAGAATCCACCGGACAAAACAACTCCACTTGACATTGCTAACGTGATATGTCACACTTCTTACAGCATCGCCACCGGGGGGCCTCTAAAGGACCCTAAAGGCCTTTGGTGTGCCGGACACGAAAAACGCGCATCAGCGGCACCCCAAATTCTCGCAACGAGCGATTTTATGTCCGGCACCCCCTATCGGGCCTCTATACTTGGAGGCCCTCCTGGGAGTGCCGGACATCGACTCGCGCATGACCCTGACAGCGCTGGCCCGCCCGTCATAGACACGAGAGCCTCTCCCCGTGTTAACGAACGCTGTGCAGGAGGCCGTTGTGTTGCGTTTAATGTCGAGGCGACTAGATGGCGCCACGCCTGTCATCACGCGCCGCAGACCGAAGCGACGCGCCGCAATAACGCGGCGTCGCTTCCAACGCCGCAGACGGAAGCGACGCGTGCTGGAGTCGCAGCGGCGGCGCCCTGCAGACGCTTCGTCGGCGTCAATGCGCGGCCAGGCGAAGCGGTGGCCGCGTTAATGCAGGCCACCCAACCCCGCTCCTCCGGCCGCTTTAAAACCCGACGCAGCGCAGCCCTCATCTTCACACAAACATTTCTCCCTCTCTTCCAAGAAACATAGGCCACCATGGCGGGCAGCCCCGGCAGGCAGCATCGCCACGAGCAGCTAGAGGAACTCCGGCGTCGCAACGAGGAGGCGGAGATGACCAAGGCGTTCCAGCGAGCCATATGGCGCGAGGAGGCCGAGAGCGCTCGTCCATACATGGTCTCGTTGGAGACCGCGCGGCTGAGCAGCCGCCACCAGCTCGACCCCAAGTACTCCATCTCGGCGCCCTATTGGCACGCCGTGGCGGACAAGGAGTACGAGGCGCGTCGTAGCGGTCGACGAGAGCTGCCCGATCTGCCTCTACAAACGCCGACGTCATCAGCAGCGTCGCCGTCACCGAAAAAAGGCGCCAGCGACGAGCTGCTAGCATCTTGCTCTGCAGTGTCGCCGTCATCGAAGAAAGGGGCGCCGAAAGCCGAAGAGGCTTCCCATCAAACGCCCCGCCGCATGTCACGGCGGTGAATCAAACACGGCGCCCGCGAGGCCAGAAGCCTCGGCCGGCTCAGCCGAGGCTACGGGACCGGTAGCCGATGGGAACGGTGATGAGCAATGGCCAGAAGTGAAGCGTCGTTGCTTCCCTGGCTTGGTTCGCATCTTCTCCCCCTCGCCGTCCACGAAGCGGCATCTCTTCTCCTCGTCGGCGCGTGTAGCATAGCATATGCCTTCTCTCTCGCGCCTTCTAGGTCTAGTTTGTTAAATCTCGTTTAGATTCGAAATTGTAAGTTTGTTAAATCTCGTTTAAGTGATGTTTGTGTTGTTTATCGCCATTTATGTTCATCGTTTGTGTTGTTCATCGGCGGCGGTTCGTGCGCCCGCAAGGTGTTCGACAGTGTGCTCGCGATTGGGGGGTGGGCCTTTGGGGAGTGCCGCTATGGGCGGCCTCTAAATGTTGACCGGACACATGTCCGACACCCTCCAAAGGAGGCCCAATTGGGGGGTGCCCGACACCGATTTAGAGGCCCCCGGTGGAGATGCTCTTATCCATTCCCGCCACTAGTGACAACGGTGATTCAAATCTACACTCTTAGAAAGGAGGGGAAACGGATCGGATGGTGCCTTCCTACATAAGTTTTCATATTTTCAAAACGAATAGGAATATAAAACGAATGATGTTGGATACTAACGCGGAACAGATGTTAATCGAATACGTATGCGGATTTAATGTTTTCTCAATTTGAAACAAAATAAAATAAAAATAATAATAGACTCATTTCTTATAACGAGTCATCTATAAAACGATACAATGATAAATATAGCTACATAATACACGATAATTGAAAGTTCAATCACACAAAGATATAGTTGACCACTTTCTTACTCTTAGATTGGTTAATTGACATATTAGAATAGAATTAGAAATGTTAGCTGACATAACTTCATTCGGATACAGATATATCCATTTTCACATACATATTTCTTTCAAAATTCAATAACACGTATGGTTTGTATTTCTATAAAACGAATACGAATATTTATCACTTTTCATTTCTATTTCGTTTGGATTTAAATATTTACTACTTCCATTTTCGATTCCTCAAATATGAATATCTGATACTTCGGACCAGATCCCACCCCTTTTTCCTAGATGGCATTTTCTTTAAATAACTCCTATTCTTTGATACCATTTTCTTATCAGGCCAACTGGCCAGATTAGTGGCCTGTTCAGTTCCATGTTGAGCCTGGTCCAATCGGAAACCAGGTCGGGCCGGATGGGCCATGCTTGATTGAACAGATCCGTCTCCATGTGCACATTCGGGAACATCCACGTGGATTGATTCCCGGAAGAACAAAAACAAAGCAAAGCAAAGCTGACCGCTCCAATTTCCGGAAGAGAAACCCAACCCAACCTCCGATTCCCCAATCACAATCATCGCTCCTCCGCCGCCATCCATGGCGTCCGCCGCCGCCGCCACCACCTCCCGCCTCCGCCTCCTCTCATCGTCGTCCCTCTCCAGGCCGCTCCTCTCCAAGCCCCACCTCCTCACCCTCTCCCGCCCCGTCTCCTTCCAGCGCCTCGCTGCCAGGTCGTCCGCCGCCTCCCCGACCCCCTCCACCTCCTCCTCCCCCTCCGCCTCCGCCTCCGTCGACCCGGCTCAGCTCCCCCCCGCGCTCCGCGACATCATCGCGCTATTCCAGTCCGTGCCCGACGAGCGCACCCGCTACAAGCAGCTCCTCGCCTACGCCGCCCGGCTGCCGGCCATGGACCCGGCGCTCAAGACCGAGGCCAACCGCGTCCGGGGGTGCGTCTCCCAGGTCTGGGTCCACGCCGCGCAGGAGGCTGACGCGCCCGGCTGCGTCAGGTTCCAGGCCGACTCCGACGCGCAGCTCACCAAGGGCCTCGCGGCGCTGCTCGTGCTCGGCCTCTCGGGCGCGCCCGCCAGGGACGTGGCGATGGTCCCGGTCGAGTTCATCGAGATGCTCGGGATTAGGCAGAGCCTCTCGCCGTCCAGGAACAGCGGCCTGCTCAACATGATCAACCTCATGAAGCTCAAGGCGCTGGAGATCGCTGCAGGGGGTGGTGACGCAGCGGGCAAGGAGGCGACTGGAATCCGTCGGGAACCTGCTGAAACGCCTGCCGTGGAGAAGGAAGAGCCTCAGTTTGCGGCTTTTGGTTCGCAACTGCCCCAGAGTTCAGAGCCACAGAGGCCTGAGGAGGCACAATTCGAGGAAGAGGAACCAGCTGCTGTGGTGGAAGGAAATGGCAGCCTTGGAGGTGGCAGGAAGGAGAGGATAAGGCATTCTTTGCAGAAGGGGCTTTCACCAGTAGAGCTAAACGTTGAGGACATTTCATATCAACACAAGGGGCATGCCGGGGTAGCGGGTAGTGATGGAGAGACACATTTCAATGTGCGGGTGGTCTCGAAGGAGTTTGAGGGGAAGAGCATGCTCAAGAGACACAGGGCTGTGTATGATCTCCTGCAGGATGAGCTCAAGACTGGGCTACACGCGCTATCCATCGATGCAAAGACACCATCCGAAGTCTAGGTATTGAGTTATAGCGTGATGTCGTCCATGAGGTTCATTTTTGCGACATTGTAAATTTCACTAGAATAGTGCTTCTCACTTGTTGAGAACTCTCTTTTACAATTCATGATGGCTTAAAGATATGTCCGTATGATATTTGTCGTGCCACCAGCAGAAGATGGTTGTCCAGAAATACTAAAAAAGAATTTCAATCTTCAATGATAAACTTTTGTGATGCTAATGCCTAATAGTAGTGACAATAATGGCTGTTTTCACCACCCAAGCAAGGCCTATAAGCTTTTCCAAAAATCAAACAAAGTAAACTTTGACCAAGTTTGTAGAACCAACAACTATAATACTGTATGGATATCATGTGAAAATATTTTATGATGCATCTAACGCTATTGATTTGATATTCTAGATATTTCTAAAACTTAGTCAAACTTTACATTGTTTGACTTTTCAAAAAAATTATGGGCCTTACTTTCAGGAACAGAGGGAGTACAACATATACATTTCATGATTCTAGTTTTTTTTTCTATAGAGTAATATTCTGAAAACATCAACCAATCCAGCCTGTCAGCTAGGTTCCTTGCGTTCTGCTCCTTGAAAGCATATGTATTGGTACGCAGATGTAACAGATTAATCGACTTGGATAAAATTTCAGTCAGAAATATAAATTTAAGTAAAGTATTATCCTCACTGGTGGTTATCTAAATTATACTCCCTCCGTTCCTAAATTTAAGATGTTTTAGCCTTTTTCCAGATTCATATATATCTAGACACTATGGACACTGCTACCTCCAACAAGTACCTCCGTGCTAATATTTAGTCGAGTCACAAGTTACATTTTTTTGGGACTATGTGTGAATTGTACATAAGGGTAACTAACTTTAGAGCTTTCACAATTAAGAATTCAGAACCATCGATTAAAACATATCGAATTATCAGTAGCTGGTTGGTTGCTGGTTTGCACTGAATGTAGTTTTTAAAGAACCAAGTAATGTTTCTCCTCCAGTCCTCCAGCGCAACCTTGGTGGCATCATTGGAGTCCTGCTTCCACCTTTGAGACTTTGAGTTCAATGTTCGTGTGAGTGGATCTGCCAGACTATCTCAGACTATTGCAATTCCACTGAAAATCAGTCAGCATTTGCTTATTAAATTGGGTTATAGCTTCTTGCTGGTAGTATTGTGTAGGGAGAACACACTACTGTTTAGATTCTAATACACGGTGTATTTACCAGTTCTTCTGCAGTTGTGCTAGCCTGCTAGGCATCAAAATTATTTTGAGTATCTGTTCACTGAAAGTATAGATATTTTTTCCAGTAGTTCTGGCATACTTACTGAAGCAGTAATATGACAGGTCAACATCCCAGGGACCAGGGCGTTGTTATCACGCAAGATGTTGCTCGAAATCTGGAACATCAGTAAGATTGCCTTTCTGTTGTCACACATTTTCATCTCGTTTCACAAGCACATTGATACTGTACTCCACTTGCCTCTTTCCTTACATTTTCCATATACAAACAGTCGGGCACATCTTGAAGACACAATTAACGCCAATTAACACGTCTGGAAGTACCAGCGTAATAACTTAAAATCCTCCGATCCATGGTAAATAGGGATCGATCGATCACATGGCACCAAAACGATTAACTTGATGGGTCTCCCATCGGAGAAGTCAATCAACGGAACTGGACGTTGGAGGTGTAGGTGGTGCCGCCCCTCCAGTTATCCCCGATGACATTGGTTGCCACGAGCGTCTTGCGGGACTCGCTTGTGATGCGCAGGGACAAGGCCCCCCGCAGCGCGTCGCTGGTGTCGAGCCGCCAGACGGATCCCCAGGAGCGGTACATGGGCTCCCAGCGGCCCGTGGGGCGGCCGTTCCTGGAGCGCATGACGTCCATCTTCACGACGGTGCCGTCCCGGTTGGCATACTGCACCAGCACCGGGAGGTAGTTGGGGTTGGCGCCTGGCAGGATGTAGAAGCTCACCTTTAGGCCCCGGAAGTTGCAGGGCACCCTCCTGAACTGCATGTCAATGATGCCTGCGTGCCGGAGCTGGTCGTTCCGGCCTGGCATCGCCATGGCGCCAAATGCCGTGCCGCTCAGGTCGAAGTGGAACTGGGCCACCGGGTAGTAGTTCATGTCGGTGATCACCACCATCTTGGTCTGGCCGGAGCAGGCAGGGTGGTTGGATCTTGTGCATCGTATCTGAAACACCGATCCATGGAGGAAAAGGTTAACATCCTGGTGTTTGTTGTGTATTCCTACTTGCAAATCAGTAACATGGCAGCATGGCCGGCACCATGCGTGGTTAGACGTTAGAGTAGTACCTGGTAGCAGGTGCCACAGCCGGCACCGCCCTGGAAGAGAGGCTCGTTACCGCAGGACGTCATGGCGGAGAACGGGTACTGGTTCACGTTCTTGAAGCCGCAAGCACCACCTGCAAATACATCAGTCGGCATTATTACTACTACTGAGCCGGCATTGCATCGTGCTGCAAAAACAATATTGCGCCACCATTGCATATGTATATATGAGGAGCTAGCGTACCGTTGTCGTCGGGGCCAGCACCGGTGGGACGGCCGTACCAGGTGGCCTTGGCGTCGAGCCAGCCGGTGTTGTACAGTCTGGCTGCGGAGGTGCCGTAGTTGACTGCAGAACGGACGGACGGGACAAGCATGGAGAGGAGCGCCACAAGCGCAACAACATTTGTGCTGACACCGGCCATATTGGCTCACTAGGGGTTCTGAACCTCTTAAGAGTTGTACGATCTGTACTTGCTGGATGGAGTGGTTACTACTCTTTGTTTGTGTTTTGATGGCGACTATGCCCGGGCATTTATAGGCAGGGAAAATGAGAGGAGTTCCGTTGGCGCCAGTTGCAGTTGCACCCGACGACCAAGTGTATGCATAGCGTGTTCAGACTTAGAGCTGCAACTACAAGGTAACATGGCTATGGAGGGAATCATGGAGGAATGGAGGCTCCGGTTTAAGTGTGTACTTTAAGTGCGTACGACTATAAAATCACATCTTGGAAGTGATCATCGAGTAACCGCTAATGATTGTGGATCTGTGGTGCACAGGCCAACATTCTATCCAATGATCATCGAGTAACCGGAATCAGATCATGGGGTTCATTGCGGAAAGTCAGACCACTGTTGTGCCTTAAGATCTAGCCCTCACGCTATATATTTTAATTCAAATTATGATATGTGATTATTTAATGTGTATATACACTACTAATTCAAGTGTATGGTGTGTTCAGACTTCAGAGCTACAACTACAAGGTAACATGGCTACCGATGGAATCACGGAGGAATGGAGGCTCCGGTTTAAGGGCGTACGACTATAGATCACATCTGGAGGTGATCATCAACTAACCGCTAATGATTTGAGTACGGATGGTAGTGTGCGGAGGCTTTCATTGCAGAAAGTCAGACTACGACCATCGGTGTGCCTTGTGATCAAGCTCCAGGATATATATTTTGTTTGATTCAAATGATACTCTGCGCTTCATAGATATATATTTTGTTTGATTCAAATGATACTTTGTGCTTAATAGGTGTACGTAGAACAATTTACACTGATAAGCAGATAAAAAAGTATAATTTACACTGTGCTTAATAGGTGCGCATATTTATTCCTTAGTCGACTGAGATTTTGTAACTCAGTCGATGTGTTGTGTTCCGTTTGTTATGCCCACCCACCCACCCACCAGAGTGGCACGTTTTTTATGTTGTTGTGTTTTGTTATTGATTTAAATGAGGCATCAGGCATCAACAAGGGCCTCTTGATGGGGCATCACCACGTTAACAACGGCATAAGTTCAGGTCAACATACAAACCAAGATAGATATAATTATATGATCATTCGTAATCTAGTTTGTGAAAAACAAAGATGATGCAACATAGGTTGCACCTTTAACGATTGGGTAGTTGTACATTTCTAAAACAAGTGCAAGTATGTCGTGATGAAAAATACAACCTGTAAATAAATAAAACAATTTAGAAGGAAAAAATACATATGGAACCATGGTTCTGATTTTCTTAATGATTCAGTTGCCCATTCTAGAAAAGATCAGCTATGTTGCAGTGAAAATTTGCACCTCTAGCAGCTTGTCGAAATATGGTTATCAATTTCTATATTCATAATGGTCTAAAACGAGACCTTCTCCAAATCTTCCCGGTTTCTAGCAGATTGTATTTGTCTATATCATCTCTCCTATAAGATGCTATTTCAAACTTCTTATAGTTTCGGCTCCGTATATATAAAACCCCCTCCCACGTATGATGCGGGTTGTGCCCTATGTTCACGGATTGACGGTGGTCACTATGAAGAACACGGAGAGCGGCGTGGAAAGCATGAATAACTGAAAGCAAACATGGAAGTTAGACGAATAGGAGCCTTGGTTGTTTAAAAAAAACTTATCTTACACTTGGGCAAACTACATACAACCAATTGGAAGAGTTATAAGATAAGTTGTTGCTTGATGACATGCCTATTTTTACCAACAACTTAACCAACAAACTAGCGGAGACACCCTTAAATTAAAATAGTGTACTGTACAGAAGATATATAAAATTGGGACGCCAGCTAGGTCCGAAATGCAAATTATTAGCTCTTTGTACCAGCTTATGTTACTAGGATCCATGTAATATATAATATAATAATATTTGCAATGGACCATTTACTGCTATTGCCGTATTATTACTCCGTTCGGCTTATTGTTGTTGGTCAAACCGAGTTTCACCAGCGGTGCACCGAGGACATGAATTGGTGTGCAAGGTCGCCATAACAGGATGTAAAAAAATTCCCCCTCCAAAAGTAGAAGACTTTTAATTCCCACTGTCGCTCTTCTTATCTTGAGAAAATTAGGGCTCTCCTCCCCGGGAATGACAAATAGGTACATAAAAGGGCAAAAACAAGGAGTCTATGTGGAACCACACCGAAGAGTGGTTAATATGGTTAACTGAATTGGTTTATACGGTTATAAAGTAAATATGGTTATGATATTTTTGTAAATATGGTTTTGTACGAAAATTCAGGGTTCCAGTAGTAACCATTTATTTTCGATCCGGTTCCAAAAATAACTAAACTAATCAAAGTTGGCACGATTTTTTTAAAACACCTAACTTTATGGCCATACATTTTAGTTTTATACGTTGTATGCAAGACTAGATATGTTGCATGAGTGAAATAAATAATGAAAATTGGGCCAAAATAAAAAATAGGAGCAAAATTAGCACTCGAAATCACGACATGGGACATTTGGGTATGGTTAGATTTTTTCCTGTTCGGTTTCCGGTCTCGGTTCGGTTATGTACTTCATCGGAAAGTTAGGAAAATCCTCCGTGAGTAATTTTTCAAAATCCACTGACATTGTGCTGGTTCATTGCAGATAGTGTTGATTGTTCGGTTTTAATGCGTTAACGAGTATTCTGATGAGTGGGACTCATTGGCACGCCTACATGGCATGACGATGCCGATCAAATGTGAGAAACGTAAGACATACTGAAATTTAGGTTTTTTTTTTGTAAATTTCTCACCTTTTATCCTTTGAAAAAAAGGGTTATCCCCATCTGCCCAGCTCTGCAGTCGGGATGGCCTACTGGTGACTGCGCCGGAGCTGCCCTCGTCGGAGCTCCACCGACAGGCCTAGGGACGTGCCCGCGCTGCACGTCGGAGAAAGGACCTGCGTGCCCCGTCAGAGGTCAGGTTGGAACAGCGAGGTCACGCCGCGCTGCGGGCAGTGCTCTGCTGGCTGGCGCGCGCTGGTGCCCATGGCCGACGTGGCCGTTCGCCCGGGAAAAATATTGTAATAGCCTGGCCCGCGTGAATTGCGGTCGATGGAGCAGCTTACTGGTGCAAGTGTAGCACGGGTACAGCCATCGGCCTGACTCCTCCCGGCAAGGAGGCGGCTCCGACGAGGTCGACTCTTCTAGCCTAGCCGGACGTTGAAGTAGCGAAATACGTGGATGCGACTTAACCATACGAGGATGTTCATATACTCACTCGTGACTCGTCCCAAAATAACTGTCTTAAGTTTGTCAAAAAATGGATATATTTAGACATGACACATGTGTAGATAAATTCACTTTTAACCAAACTTAAACTAATTATTTTGGTACGTAGCCAGTATTTTCTTTTTCAGAAAAGAGAAAATTTTAAAAACAGCCCTATATTTAAATATGTAAATATGGTTTTTCAACAGTTTCTGCCGTGCCACGTCAGCCTGGCGGTAGGCTCCGTATGATAGAAATCTTGTTAACACGTTAAAATCGGAAGATTGGTGCTATTTGTAACGAACAAACGCAATTCCGGCGGATTTATAAATATTACTGATCAATGCATACGAAGTTCCCACTGTGTTTTTTTTTTTTGGAATTAACTCTACTCGAAGCCATCTCGAGGCTCGATGATACAGTACAGCCCAGCATATTAGGCATATTGATATTTTTGAAACGAGGTAAAATCTTTGCCTTTATATTGATAAAGAAGAAGGCATATTGATATGATACACCTCTTACCTAGTTGGCTAGTTGCCTAGTTCTATACATTTCCGATGTACACACAGTCGGGCACATCTTGAAGACACACTTGACGCCACGAATGCAAGTACCTGATACATAAAAATCCTCCGATCCATGGTAAATAGGGATCGATCAAGATCACATTACACCGAAACCATTGACTCTGGATGGGCCTCGATCGGAGACAGTCTCAATCAACGGAACTGGACGTTGGAGGTGTAGGTGGTGCCGCCCCTCCAGTTATCCCCGATGACATTGGTTGCCACGAGCGTCTTGCCGGACTCGCTGGTGATGCGCAGGGACAAGGCCCCCCGCAGCGCGTCGCTGGTGTCGAGCCGCCAGACGGAGCCCCAGGAGCGGTACATGGGCTCCCAGCGGCCCGTGGCGCGGCCGTTCTTGGAGCGCATGACGTCCATCTTCACCACGGTGCCGTCCCGGTTGGCGTACTGCACCAGCACCGGGAGGTAGCTGGGGTTGGCGCCCGGCAGGATGTAGAAGCTCACCTTCAGGCCCCGGAAGTTGCAGGGCACCCTCCTGAACTGCATGTCGATGATGCCCGCGCCCCGGAGCTGGTCGTTCCGGCCCGGCATAGCCATGGCGCCGAACGCCGTGCCGCTCAGGTCGAAGTGGAACTGGGCCACGGGGTAGTAGTTCATGTCGGTGATCACCACCGTCTTGGTCTGGCCGGAGCAGGCCGGGTGGTTGGATCTCGTGCATCGTATCTGAAACACCGGCCGGTTGGCCCAGGAAAAGATCAGCGTCCCGATGTATGTAATCCTATACTTGCAAATTAGCATGGCAGTATATATGCATGGTATTACCTGGTAGCAGGTGCCGCAGCCGGCGCCGCCCTGGAAGAGAGGCTCGTTGCCGCAGGACGTCATGGCGGAGAACGGGTACTGGTTCACGTTCTTGAAGCCGCAAGCACCACCTGCAAATACCAAATACATCAGTCGGGATTATTACTACTGCAGAGTCGTCGCGGCCGGCACTGCTTGGTGACGATGCAAGAACAACATTGCGCCGCCATCGCATATATATGAGCGTACCGTTGTCGTCGGGGCCGGCGCCGGTGGGCCGGCCGTACCAGGTGGCCTTGGCGTCGAGCCAGCCGGTGTTGTACATTCTAGCGGCGGAGGTGCCGTAGTTGACTGCAGAACGGACGGACGGGAGGAGCATGGAGAGGAGTGCCACAAGCGCAACGGCATTGGTGGTGACACCGCCCATATTGGCACACTAGGGTTCTAAGAACCTCCTTAGACTCGTACGGTGTGTACTTGCTGGAGTGGTTACTACTCTTGCTTGTGATTTGATGGCGACATTGCCGGGGAATTTATAGGCAGGCAAAGTGACGAGTGGGCGCTAGTTGCAGTTGCACCCGACGACCAAGTGTACGTATATGGCTTGTTCAGACTTTAGAACTTACAAGGTAACATGGCTACGGAGGGAATCATGGAGGAATGCAGGTTACGGTGTAAGAGCATCTCTAGCAGACACCGCATTTTCACCAAAACTGTAAAATAACCGTTGCTTTTCAGTTCCAGGCCGAAAACGCACGTAGACCAGACCCCGCAGAAGTTACGGACCTGCAAACGAAATTGCAGGGCGCGGGATCCTCCCCCCCCCCCAGAACTGTTAAAATCACGTTTTCGCTTCCGACCCGCCGGTGCCCTGTATAGCCAGATACGACTTGGCGGGAGGGACATTTCCTTTTCCGTTTCCAGCCGCTACAAGCTCCCAGCCCGCCGCCGCCCTAGATTCCGGCCGCCGGAGCCGCTTTTCCCCCGCCCCGCCGCCGTCTGAAGGTACCGCGGACCCTCCGCCACCACTGCCCCGCCGGCGGAGCCGGCTGTGTGTCTCGGTCGTCCAAGATCGAGGCCGCCCCGGCGAAAGGGGATCCGCCACCGCTGCGCCGCCGGTCCGTTCCGGCCCCCACCGCGGCTCGTCGGCAAAATCTCAGGTGGGAATCACCACCTCCTCCCCCCACCGCACCACACCGCTCCGCCATGTCCCCATGACCGTATGGAAGCTTTCCTAGAGTCCTACTGGCAGATCGAGGACGCAATTGGGCACACCAATCTACAACATGATCTCGTTGAGCACATATGGCAGTTGCATGGGCAGTAGATATTTCTTTGTTCATCTATTTCATCTGATTGATGTGTAATTCGAACCATTCTTTCCATTCCGGACATTTGTTGTAATTTTATTCTTTTATTTGAACAATTGTTGTAAGTTTATTCTTTCATTTGAACCATTCTTGTAATTGGAACCATTCTTGTAATGTAGAATTTTAGTTCATATTTCTATAATAATTGTGCACTTTGCTGTGATTTTACTACCAAAACATTGCAGTATGCGGGTCGATTTTTTGCTGCGGCAGAACAGACACCGCATTGTTCTGTTTTGCCAGTTCCGCAATGCGGATCGACACGCATACGCGTTTTCCGTGACCTGCATTTCGCTTTTGCGGGTTCGCGAAATGCGGTGTCTGCTAGAGATGCTCTAAGTGTGTACGACTATGTAATCACATCTTCGACGAATATGAAATAAAATCACATCTGGAAGTGATCATCGAGTAACCGCTAATGATTGTGGTGCGCAAGCGAATATCCAATGATCATCTTGTAACCGGTATCAGATCACGGGTTTGATTTCAGAAAGTCGCACCACTGTTGTGCATTCAGATCTAGGCTCGCGCTATATATTTTAATTCAAATGGCTAGTTCAAGTGTTCAGACTTAAGAGCTACAACTACAAGGTAACATGGCTGCAGAGGGAATCAAGAACGAATGGAGGCTCCGGTTTAAGCGCCCACGACTATAAAATCACATCTTGGAGGTGATGATCGAGTAACCGCTAATGATTTTAGTACGGGTGGTGGTGGTGTGGGGAGGCTTTGATTGCAGAAAGTCAGACCATCGGTGTCATGTGCCTTAAGATCAAGCCCCAGGATATGTATTTTGTTTGATTCAAATGATACGCTGCGCTTGATAGGTGTATATGCAACCGTTTACACTGATAAGTAGATAGAAAAAACATATAATGATATACGGAGTAGATCCTAAATAATAATCGCTAGCTTATGATCATTCCTCAGCCGACTGGGATTTTCTCGACGTGTTTTGCAGACCGATTATATTATTTAGGATCCGTAATCATATGCTTAGCGCAAGTTGTCCATGTCACTACGGGAGTGACAGCTCAGCCCGACGGCAATTATAACGCCGACGGCCAAATGTCGGGGCCGTCGGCGTCACAACATAACACCGACGGCTCGAGAAACACCGTCGGGCTCAAAATGCCGTCGGCGTCCTAGTGGTGAGCCCGACGGCCACCGTCGGGCTCAGAGTGCCGTCAGCGTCACATCAATGAGCCTGACGGCCACCGTCGGCGTCAAAACACCGTCGGACTACTGCCCCCGCGTGGACGTCTGAACGCAGCGATCTGACGGCGCCGTAACCACCCACTCTGACGCCGACGGCAATACCGTCGGGCTCAATACACTATTTTCCAGTTTTTCTTAAAATATTAGATTACATTCAAAAATATTATTTGTAGGCGTACTAAATCACAATAAATAACATAAGAACTAATTTGCACAAATATTGTGATCAAATGTGGCCATAATATAAGGACACATATGCGGGTATCTCCGGGGTTTTGTTATGGCGGGGTTCCGGAACTTAGAGGTGAAAACCCCCGTTTCGGGTGTCGGGCATGAAATCGTGCGACGGAACACATGAAATGTTGGTTTTCTATGATCCAATAAACCAGCCTAACACAACCAAGCAAAAAAAATCATGCGTCTACCCCCTCTCGGCGCCGTTTAGAGGGGTAGATCGACAGGTCAGACTTTTCTCCAGCGGGAGTAGGGTTTCGCCGTAGAGGGGGTCCGGAGCGTCAAGACCCCATCTAAACTATGTATACTAGTGTGTTGGTAGTTTGTGGGAACCAAGATACATCTCCGAGGTGCGACCCGCTTCACTGACCCCTCTTACTCCGTAGTAAGTTCTTGCACTTAGAGGTGAAAACCCCCGTTTCGGGTGTCGGGCATGGAATCGTGCGACGGAACACATGAAATGTTGGTTCCCCATGGTCCAACATACCAACCTAACACAACCAAGCAAAAAAATTCATGCGTCTACCCCCTCCCGGCGCCGTTTAGAGGGGTAGATCGACAGGTCAGACTTTTCTCCAGCGGGAGTAGGGTTTCGCCGTAGAGGGGGTCCGGAGCGTCAAGACCCCATCAAAACTTGCATAGACCCCTAACATATGTATACTAGTGTGTTGGTAGTTTGTGGGAACCAAGATACAGCTCCGAGGTTCGACCCGCTTCACCGACCCCTCTTACTCCGTAGTAAGTTCTTGCACTTAGAGGTGAAAACCCCCGTTTCGGGTGTCGGGCATGGAATCGTGCGACGGAACACATGAAATGTTGGTTTTTTATGGTCCAACATACAAACCTAACACAACCAAGCAAAAAAATTCATGCGTCTACCCCCTCCCGGCGCCGTTTAGAGGGGTAGATCGACAGGTCAGACTTTTCTCCAGCGGGAGTAGGGTTTCGCCGTAGAGGGGGTCCGGAGCGTCAAGACCCCATCAAAACTTGCATAGACCCCTAAACTATGTATACTAGTGTGTTGGTAGTTTGTGGGAACCAAGATACATCTCCGAGGTGCGACCCGCTTCACTGACCCCTCTTACTCCGTAGTAAGTTCTTGCACTTAGAGGTGAAAACCCCCGTTTCGGGTGTCGGGCATGGAATCGTGCGACGGAACACATGAAATGTTGGTTTTTTATGGTCCAACATACCAACCTAACACAACCAAGCAAAAAAATCCATGCGTCTACCCCCTCCCGTCGCCGTTTAGAGGGGTAGATCGACAGGTCAGACTTTTCTCCAGCGGGAGTAGGGTTTCGCCGTAGAGGGGGTCCGGAGCGTCAAGACCCCATCAAAACTTGCATAGACCCCTAAACTATGTATACTAGTGTGTTGGTAGTTTGTGGGAACCAAGATACATCTCCGAGGTGCGACCCGCTTCACTGACCCCTCTTACTCCGTAGTAAGTTCTTGCACTTAGAGGTGAAAACCCCCGTTTCGGGTGTCGGGCATGGAATCGTGCGACGGAACACATGAAATGTTGGTTTTTTATGGTCCAACATACCAACCTAACACAACCAAGCAAAAAAATTCATGCGTCTACCCCCTCCCGGCGCCGTTTAGAGGGGTAAATCGACAGGTCAGACTTTTCTCCAGCGGGAGTAGGGTTTCGCCGTAGAGGGGGTCCGGAGCGTCAAGACCCCATCAAAACTTGCATAGACCCCTAAACTATGTATACTAGTGTGTTGGTAGTTTGTGGGAACCAAGATACATCTCCGAGGTGCGACCCGCTTCACTGACCCCTCTTACTCCGTAGTAAGTTCTTGCACTTAGAGGTGAAAACCCCCGTTTCGGGTGTCGGGCATGGAATCGTGCGACGGAACACATGAAATGTTGGTTTTTTATGGTCCAACATACCAACCTAACACAACCAAGCAAAAAAATTCATGCGTCTACCCCCTCCCGGCGCCGTTTAGAGGGGTAGATCGACAGGTCAGACTTTTCTCCAGCGGGAGTAGGGTTTCGCCGTAGAGGGGGTCCGGAGCGTCAAGACCCCATCAAAACTTGCATAGACCCCTAAACTATGTATACTAGTGTGTTGGTAGTTTGTGGGAACCAAGATACATCTCCGAGGTGCGACCCCCTTCACTGACCCCTCTTACTCCGTAGTAAGTTCTTGCACTTAGAGGTGAAAACCCCCGTTTCGGGTGTCGGGCATGGAATCGTGCGACGGAACACATGAAATGTTGGTTTTTTATGGTCCAACATACCAACCTAACACAACCAAGCAAAAAAATTCATGCGTCTACCCCCTCCCGGCGCCGTTTAGAGGGGTAGATCGACAGGTCAGACTTTTCTCCAACGGGAGTAGGGTTTCGCCGTAGAGGGGGTCCGGAGCGTCAAGACCCCATCAAAACTTGCATAGACCCCTAAACTATGTATACTACTGTGTTGGTAGTTTGTGGGAACCAAGATACATCTCCGAGGTGCGACCCGCTTCACTGACCCCTCTTACTCCGTAGTAAGTTCTTGCACTTAGAGGTGAAAACCCCCGTTTCGGGTGTCGGGCATGGAATCGTGCGACGGAACACATGAAATGTTGGTTTTTTATGGTCCAACATACCAACCTAACACAACCAAGCAAAAAAATTCATGCGTCTACCCCCTCCCGGCGCCGTTTAGAGGGGTAGATCGACAGGTCAGACTTTTCTCCAGCGGGAGTAGGGTTTCGCCGTAGAGGGGGTCCGGAGCGTCAAGACCCCATCAAAACTTGCATAGACCCCTAAACTATGTATACTACTGTGTTGGTAGTTTGTGGGAACCAAGATACATCTCCGAGGTGCGACCCGCTTCACTGACCCCTCTTACTCCGTAGTAAGTTCTTGCACTTAGAGGTGAAAACCCCCGTTTCGGGTGTCGGGCATGGAATCGTGCGACGGAACACATGAAATGTTGGTTTTTTATGGTCCAACAAACCAACCTAACACAACCAAGCAAAAAAATTCATGCGTCTACCCCCTCCCGGTGCCGTTTAGAGGGGTAGATCGACAGGTCAGACTTTTCTCCAGCGGGAGTAGGGTTTCGCCGTAGAGGGGGTCCGGAGCGTCAAGACCCCATCAAAACTTGCATAGACCCCTAAACTATGTATACTACTGTGTTGGTAGTTTGTGGGAACCAAGATACATCTCCGAGGTGCGACCCGCTTCACTGACCCCTCTTACTCCGTAGTAAGTTCTTGCACTTAGAGGTGAAAACCCCCGTTTCGGGTGTCGGGCATGGAATCGTGCGACGGAACACATGAAATGTTGGTTTTTTATGGTCCAACATACCAACCTAACACAACCAAGCAAAAAAATTCATGCGTCTACCCCCTCCCGGCGCCGTTTAGAGGGGTAGATCGACAGGTCAGACTTTTCTCCAGCGGGAGTAGGGTTTCGCCGTAGAGGGGGTCCGGAGCGTCAAGACCCCATCAAAACTTGCATAGACCCCTAAACTATGTATACTACTGTGTTGGTAGTTTGTGGGAACCAAGATACATCTCCGAGGTGCGACCCGCTTCACTGACCCCTCTTACTCCGTAGTAAGTTCTTGCACTTAGAGGTGAAAACCCCCGTTTCGGGTGTCGGGCATGGAATCGTGCGACGGAACACATGAAATGTTGGTTTTTTATGGTCCAACATACCAACCTAACACAACCAAGCAAAAAAATTCATGCGTCTACCCCCTCCCGGCGCCGTTTAGAGGGGTAGATCGACAGGTCAGACTTTTCTCCAGCGGGAGTAGGGTTTCGCCGTAGAGGGGGTCCGGAGCGTCAAGACCCCATCAAAACTTGCATAGACCCCTAAACTATGTATACTACTGTGTTGGTAGTTTGTGGGAACCAAGATACATCTCCGAGGTGCGACCCGCTTCACTGACCCCTCTTACTCCGTAGTAAGTTCTTGCACTTAGAGGTGAAAACCCCCGTTTCGGGTGTCGGGCATGGAATCGTGCGACGGAACACATGAAATGTTGGTTCCCCATGGTACAACATACCAACCTAACACAACCAAGCAAAAAAATTCATGCGTCTACCCCCTCCCGGCGCCGTTTAGAGGGGTAGATCGACAGGTCAGACTTTTCTCCAGCGGGAGTAGGGTTTCGCCGTAGAGGGGGTCCGGAGCGTCAAGACCCCATAAAAACGTGCATAGACCCCTAACATATGTATACTAGTGTGTTGGTAGTTTGTGGGAACCAAGATACAGCTCCGAGGTGCGACCCGCTTCACCGACCCCTCTTACTCCGTAGTAAGTTCTTGCACTTAGAGGTGAAAACCCCCGTTTCGGGTGTCGGGCCTCCTCCTTCCCTCCCCGAGCTGCCCTCCCCGGTAATTTTTCATTTTTTAGTGCTACTGTTAGTGCTAGCTAGGTTAGTGCTAGGTTAGTGCTAGGGTTAGTGCTACTGTTAGTGCTAGGTTAGTGCTATCTAGTGCTACTGTTAGTGCTAGGTTAGTGCTAGGGTTAGTTTTATAATTATTCTTAGTTTTAGATTTAATTGGTAATGTATTTGCTAGTATTAATGTGGATTATATTTTATCATGTAGGTTTCTCGGATTTCTCACCGTCCAGAGCCGCCGTCCCGGAGTTCCTGTCGCCTCGGAGCCGTCGTCGTTTTCGTGTTGTTCGACTACTTCCTCTACAGCGGAGGGTGAGATAAAACTCCTTCTCCTCTCTTGCATTTTTATGTTCTGGATTTTAGTTTCACGTCAAGTCGCGTAACCTAGGTGTCTTTTCCCGTCCGAAAGCGTTACGCGGATAAATATGCGTTAGAGGTCAGCATATTATGATGCGTAACGCTTCGGCATTTACGGGAATGTCGGCGGATGCGTAGTTGGGTACGTTCTCTGTGTTCTGCTCCGGTCCGAGTCAAGATTTCGGTAGTGCCTCCCCGTTGTTCTCCGGATGCACATCCTCTCGGCTTTTTGCCGAGACGTGTATCGGGAGAGCAGCGGGGAGGTGCTGCCGAAATTCTGTCTCGGATCGGGGTAGAGCATGGAGAAAGTACTCAATCTACGGATCCGGCGGCTGCTAGGAGGCTATCCTATTAGAGATGTAGGATGATGCACGCGTTTTCCCCGGTAGAGAATATCTTGTATTTAATTTAATGCCATTTATTTGATATCAAATGCTATTTTTGCTGTTATTACCTCTAAGTGCAGATGGCTGATGGTGAGTGGATGTACAGTGGTCGTATTAGTAGGACTGACATGACAGCTGAGTGGCAGTGGAAAACTGAATATTATGTGAAGGACGCACACCGTGGTTCTAAGACAGTTCGTCCGCTTTGCCCTTGTGCTCGGTGCAAGATGACTAACCGTCAGGGTAGCTTAGAGATGACAAAACACCTTTGGCTTTACGGATATATGCCCGACTTTAACATGCAAATCAACTTTCCCGAGAGTGACCGTGTTAGAGAGGTGGTGATGCGGCAACACATCGATGGCAATGCCCACGATGGCATTGCAAACATGCTTGTTGATCTTCACTATGCAAATCAGGCACATTCGCCACCTCCAGAAGATCCGGATGAACAGGAGGAATCGGATTTACCGGATGAACCAGAGGAAACCGCGAAGGCCTTCCTTGAAATGATGGCCACCGCGAAGAAACCTCTTTATCCGGGTGCAGAAGTCTCTCAGCTTGATGCCATATCGCAACTGTTAGCTGATAAGGCCAAACACGGCCAAACCCGATCAAGCTTTGAAGATCATTTGAAAACAATGGGTAACATGCTCCCTAAAGGACATTGTCTGCCTCGTACCATGTATGAGTCGAAGAAAATCATGAAATCGCTTTGCATGGATTATGAGAAGATACATTGTTGTCCTAAGGGTTGCCTTCTGTTTCGGAAAGAGTTTGCGAATCACACTCACTGTAGCAAGTGTGGGGCCTCTAGGTATGTAGAGGTGAAGGGCGCCGAAGGTGAAATGGTGCAGACGAAAGTTGCTGTAAAGATTCTTCGGTATCTCCCATTCATAAAAAGGATCCAGCGCCTTTACATGGATGAGGAGACTGCCAAACAGATGACATGGCACAAGACGGGGAAGAGATACCCTGATATTCATGATAAAAAGAAGAAGATGAAACATCCGGCTGATGGTGAAGCGTGGAAACATTTCGACAGAGCATACCCTGATAAAGCTCGAGAGTCTCGAAATGTCAGAATTGCGATAGCAACCGATGGTTTCAATCCATTCGGTATGTCGGCTAGATCGTACAGCTGTTGGCCCGTGTTTGTTATGCCGCTCAATCTCCCTCCCGGAGTCTTAATGCAACGCAAGACCATATTGTTGTCTCTGATCATTCCGGGGCCTGAATATCCGGGGAAGAATTTGAGTGTGTACATGCAGCCGCTAATCGATGATTTGGAACATTCTTGGGCACACGGCACATGGACATATGACCGGGCAACGAAGAAAAACTTCCGCATGACAGTTTGGTACCAGTATTCCATGCATGACCTACTCGGGTATGCCCTATTCTGCGGACACTGTACAGCTGGAAAGATGCCATGCCCAGTGTGCAGGCATGCTCTTATGTTCGTATGGCTGAAGAAGGGTGGCAAGTATTCCGCCTTTGACAAGCATCGACAGTTCCTCGAAGAAGGTCATAGATTCAGAGAGGACAAAAAACACTTCTTGAAAGACAAAGTTGTCAGTGAAGTAAACAAGATACCAACGTTTGATGGTAAAGTTGTTGATGAGGAGCTACGTGCTCTAAAGCCTAAGACCAAAGGCAAAGGTTTTATTGGATATGGTGAGACGCACAACTGGACTCACATACCAGGTTTGACGCAACTCCCCTATTACAAGGACCTCAAACTTCCTCATAACATCGATGTGATGCACACCGAAAAGAATGTCGCAGAGTCCGTCTTTCACACAACCCTAGACATTCCTGAGAAGACGAAGGACAATGTCAAGGCTAGGGTCGATCAAGAGAGGCTTTGTGACAGAATAAAACTAAACATGCAGCGTCCTGAGGGCAATCGAAGAAATTGGGTCAAGCCAAATGCTGACTTCTGCCTTCTAGCTGCCCAAAAGAAGGAGGCATTCAATTGGCTCAAACACAATGTGAAGTTCCCAGATGGTTATTGTTCTAACATGAGTAACGGAGTCAATTTAACAACGGGCAGAGTCAACGGGCTTAAGAGTCATGACTATCACATATGGATTGAGCGAATAATGCCGGTGATGCTTCGAGGCTATCTCCCTGATCGTGTTTGGCGGCCACTTGCGGAGTTGAGCCATTTCTTCCACACGCTGTGTGCCAAAGAAATATGTCCGGAAATGATGAAAAGACTTCATGAGAAAGTCCCAGAGTTGATATGCAAGTTAGAGATTATATTTCCGCCAGGCATGTTTACTCCGATGGTACATCTCATATTGCATATACCTAACGAGGCATTATTGGGGGGTCCGGTTCAGAACCGTTGGCAGTTTTGTATAGAGAGAATATTTAAGAATATGCGAACCAAATGTGGAAACAAAAATCAGATTGAAGCATGCATAGCCGAGGCATATATCATCGAGGAGGTGTCAGATGTATCTACAACATACTATCCCGAAGATGTTCCCAATATGCATAATCCGCTCTCTCGGTACAATACCGATAACCCCAGCTATAAACCCAAGCTTCATCTCTTCCAAGGCCAAGGCGGTAAGTCTGGTGGTCAACATATTTACACCGTGACGGAGCAGGAGTGGGAGGACATCATGCTCTATGTGTTGATGAACATAGATGAAGTAGAGGATACATTCGTGCCTCAATTTCTGGATGAGGAGTGGTTGGGAATAGAAAATCCTACTGTGCCGGAATTTAATACTCTTTTAAGGAAGGGTGCCCCCAGAAGGAAAAATTTTGTGGCTTGGTTCATGGAAAAAGTAATTTCTAACTCACCCCCTTGTCTATTGTAGTTTATGTTAACACGAAACTAACAATTTTGACTAAACTTGTAGTGAAATCAGCAGAAAACATCTATGACAGATGAATTGAGATGGGTTTCGCAGGGTTTCGACCCTAAGGTGGCGACTTATGAAAAGTATGATGTGAATGGGTATCGCTTCCATACCGAGAAACACCAAAATACTCGGCCAAATGCGAGAACAGTAAATACTGGAGTGTTTACCGGAGGTCGAAATGAGGATGAGTACTATGGAAGGTTACAGAACATATATGAGGTGAAATTCGATAAAGGGGCCCATCCTCTCACTCTTGTTGTGTTCAAGTGCCATTGGTTCGACCCAGTGGTTGGACTAAAAAGTACCCCTTCCATTGGTTTAGTGGAAGTGAGGCCTTCAACCACCTATAGCGGGTCCGATGTATTTGTTGTGTCTAACCAGGCAACACAAGTTTATTATCTACCCTACCCATGCCAGAACGAGGAACTACAGGGTTGGGAAGTTGTGTTCAAGGTATCGCCACGTGGTAAGCTACCCATGCCAAACGCGGACGATTACAACAATATAAACCCCATCACATACGAGGGAGATTTCTACCAGGAGGAAGAGGATGGCGGTGACTTTGATGTCCTTATGGGTGGTCTTGATGAAGTCGATGATAGTGAAAGACATGGAAGAGGTGAGGCAGTTGTGAATGTAAAGGACATAGATATGCTCAGCAAGTTACATCTAGATAGTGAAAGTGACGAGGATGAGCCTCCACCGTTCGATGGCATACCCTACTACTCACGTGATAGTGATAGTGACCCTGATGATGATTAGACCCGAACACAACCCAAAACTTGGTGAGCGTCTTTTATGTTTTATTTCCAACTTGCTTACTATGTCTTATTTTTTCATCAATGTTCTCAATGCTTACTTTTGCTTATTTTCGAGTTCTCAATGCTTTCTTTTGCTTATTTTCGCATGAAAATGTAATTTCTGCTTACTAACATTTTACATGTTCTCAATGCAGGTGACTAAACCATGAGCAAGAATTCCGTGGCATCCATGCTTAAGAACCTTTGTCGTCAGCGAAAGCCCCCTAAACGCTTAGGTGAGAGTGACGACGAGGACGATGGACGAGGCGGGGGTCAACCCCCTAGAGGACGAGGCGGGGGCCTACCCCCTAGAGGACGAGGCGGGGGTCACCCCACTAGAGGTCGAGGACGAGCCTCGAGGGAGACCACAGTTGAGGTCGAGGTCGAGGACGAGGACGAGCCTCGAGGGCGACTTGCACCGCGAGGTCGAGGACGAGGACGAGGACGAGGCTCGAGGACTAGACCTTTGTCGGAGGTTTCATCTTCACGGATGACGACACCTTCGACGTCTTACTTCAGTGAGGTAATTGCTATCATGCCTACTCCCTACTATCATGCTCATACTCACTAACTGCTATTTTATTTAGGTACCCTCCGCAGCAACCCACTCGGAGGACTTCGGGGTGGAGCAGCCTCATCAGCAGTACTTCGAGGGGGAAGAGGAGCCTCAGCAGCAGTACTTCGGGGTGGAGCACCCTCAGCAGCAGTACTTCGAGGTGGAGCAGCCTCAGCAGCAGTACTTCGGGGTGGACGTTGAGCAGCAGGACGATGAGGACCCGGAGCAGCCCGATGAGGAGGACCTGGAGCAGCACGCCGAGGAGGAGGAGGAGGTACGCTATTTTCTCCTATTCCTACCACTTCGTTTTGTTCACTTACATTTTATTTGAACTCTAATTTGCATTTTAATTTTAATTTGCAGCACGAGAGGGAGGAGTTTGGGCCCTTGTGGACTCGAGGAATAAAGAATCTTCCAAGAAGATCAAGATCTCAAGAGGGCAAAATTCTTATTAAACCGGTCAAGAATAAGTAAGTGGCTATCTCTTGATCATATAAGTATGTGGCTAACTCTCCTTGCATACTAATATTGTCTTTTCATCTGCAGCAATTTTCAAGTCGTCGTCGGTTCGGTAAATCTTCCAGGTGGTGTACTTGTGGGCCTTCTGAAGAGGCATTGGCCAGGCCTCTACAAGGAGAACCCTGAGGATCCAGATTCTCCGAAGAAGTTAGCCATGAGGTGGGAGGACTACGAGGCCGCTCAGGGCTCCGGCTACATGGAGACTGTGGAGGGTGAGGGTTTTAACCCTAGCTGTGCAGAGGTTGTGGTTCACAAGTTCTGGGTAAGAATTTTTCTATTGTGTTTTGTTAACTTGTGATTCTCAACCATAGTTAACCATAGTTTTGTTAACTTGTGATTCTCACCATAGTAAGATTGTTTACATGATTGTAGGAGTTCTATCGCGTGGCTCCCGAGCACGAGCAGAAGAGCCACGAGGTCTTCTGTACGATGGTGAGGATCAAGTTACGCCAGATGTGGTATGATGTTAAAATGACAGCTATCGCTCAGTTCTACGCCGAGAAAGGCAAGAGATACAACAAGAAGAAAATCCTTGAGCTCAAACTTGCTGAGAAGATGTCCCACGAGGATTTCATGGGGGTAATGAAATTTTCTTTTTATTCCATGTCCATCGTAAAGTGCATTATCTGTTCTTCACTTGAGATGTTGACTTGAGATGTTTTCATCTTAAGATTTGTCCAAAGTGGGCTTTGGGAAAGAAGGATGGCTGGGCGAAACTGGTGGACATGTGGACCGGGAAAGATCTAGATTTCAAGGCCAAGAGCATTCAAAACAGTCTCAATCGCGGCCATGAGGGAACACACTGTCAAGGGAACCGACACTTCTACCACTACATGGATCATCAGGTATATATATGGAACAACCTACTCGTTTTCCCCGGCAGTGTTTCCTTTTTAATGCATACCATTTGTTGTATGCATTTTAGATGGCCGCTAATGAAGGGCGGGACATGGGAGAGTTTGAAGTGTGGAAATTGGCTCATAAGAAGAAGGTGGTCGAGAACGGCGAGGATCCATACTATGGCACAACCACTGATGCTCTTGAGGAGTACAAGACCAGGTTTATTTTTCAAGATCATGTTTACTAAATGCAAGCAAGAAATAATTTGTACTTACTAATTGTTTACTTGTTATGAATGCCATCAGGTACAAGGAGCTGAATGGACCGGATTCTGACCCCGTTAAGGAGCCAGTCGACGAGAGGGTCGTGTTTCTCGCAGGACATGGAAGGCCACATGGCCGCTTCGGGATGTTTGACACGGTGATCGAGCCTACCACCAACTACACACATGTCAAATCAATCACGGGTGTTTCTGTTCCACCTCGTGCACCGCGTGCTAGAGCCGCCCGTGCCGTGGACCATGTAAGCTTTCTCTCATTTTTCTTCTTCATTCTTAGTTCCCATTCATATATGTGTATGCTCATGAGATTCACTATGTCATATTTAAGGAAATGGAACAAGCCTGGCAAGAGGCTCAGGATGCTTGGATGCAGCAGATGCAGGATCATTCGGCGGCTGTGTATCAAGCTCAGCAGTCGCATCAGTTTGCCTATATGACGGTGAGTTGTGGTCCATCCAATCTACTAGCCAATAAATTTCATTGTCCGAGTTTGTCCTTCATGATGCATGGCATATAAACTCACTTGCAGGCGCTTACTACGGCAATGAGAGATGGTACTCCACTACCCGAGCCAGTACCGGCTCCGCCACCACCGCCGTATCCTCCACGGCCGTGCTACGCCGATTTCGTCGCACACTACACCCAGCCGACTCCTGTTAGTACTTCACCAAAGCTTCACTAAGTCATTTTTTGTACATCTAGATATTTACACTTAGTCATATTTTGTTCAAACATGTAGGGATCGTCTTCTTCACGGGCACTGGCTCCTTTTGGTCGAGCTTCTGCTTCGCCCATGGCCACTCCGGTTCACTCACAAGGTCCTAGCCCGGGTGCTTCTACCTCGCTGACTCGAGCACCCCACCCCGAGAGCCGCGAGTCGCGTCGACAATCGCCGAACCCGGTTAGTTCATGAAAAACTCTGATGTTAGACATCAAACTTGTTATATTTGGCATGCTATGTAAAATTGAGACTTGTTAGATTTCGCATGCTAATCTCGGAGTTTCTTTTTCATCTTGTAGTGATGATGCTCTTGGTGGTGTGGAGAGTTCCTTCGGAGATGTCGCTTCGTGAACTTGTAGTTCATCCCTGTAGGAACATGTGGATGTTTGTGTATGGTGGTTGTCATGTTAGGACGTGTGATACGTTGTGTGAATGATGTTTGTGTATGGAACATGTGGATATTCGGTTTGCAACATGTTTGTGATCAATTGTGTTATGTTGTGTGAATGTTTTGTGCTATACGATATGATGTATTCAAATGTGCCAGAATTTTATTTGAAATTTGCCCAGAATTTTATTTGAAATGTGCCCAGAAATCAGCAAAATATTTTAGCTGTAATATTCTAGAAGAGGTAGCCCGACGGTAATGCCGTCGGCGTAGTACTGATGTGGGATTCCATCCCGTGGTGACCCCGACGGCAATTGCCCTCGGCGTAGGGACGTAGTGGTGAGCCCGACGGCATTGCCGTCGGCCTCGTTCTCCAGCGTGAGCCCAGCAGCTGACGTGTCTAACGGCCGGAGCGCCGTCTGTGCGTTTCCAGCGCCGAGGGCATTATGAGCCCGACGGCCGGAAAACACCGTCGGCGTAGTGCGTGAGCCCGACGGCATTTTCGAGCCCGACGGCAACGGCGTGAGCCCGATGGAACACACGCCGACGGCACTAGCCGTTTACGCCGAGGGTTTCCCTGATGAGCCCGACGGCAAATGCCGTTGGGGTGAGCTGTTACTCCTGTAGTGTGTGCTTGCTCCTCTGTTGGCGTTCCACGTCCCTTATTGGGTTATTTGTTCGTTATTTGGTTGTACGACGCACAAGATTCGAACAAGAAAACCTATAGTTTGAGCCTAAACGTATGTCCAACGAAAACACAACCCCAGATAGAAACGAAATTTGTGTGAGGTCATAGTAATTTAATTTTTGGAAAACAGTAAATTACGCTGGCCGCACTATTTTATCGACAAGATATGGTTACGCATTTCTATATAACTGCAACTACGGCGTGACAAAATGTGGACCAGACCAACAATGATGAGCTCGTTGCACATTTCTAGAAAGTGTAACTATCGTATAGTGAAAAATGTGCAACATATATTGGTAAACCACACAAAACAATGAAAAATACATACTCCCTCCGTCCCAAAATAAGTGTCTCAACTGAGACTGTGACGGAGGGAGTATATAATCCTAGCTACGTTTTTCATGATAAGTTAGTTGCACATTTCCCAAAAAAACACTCCTTCTGTTCCAAACTATAAGATGTTTTAGATATTTCGGTATGGACTACAAACATATAGAAATGAGTGAATCTAAACAATAAAACGCATCTACGTACATCTAGATCAGAACCAAAATTAAAACATCGTATACTATATCGGAATGGATGTAGTATATAACTAGTGTGGCAAACAATGTAACATACTCCCTCCGATCCAAAATAATTGACATGAAAGTTGTGCTACAGCAATGAAAATTTGTATACCGCTGGCGACAAAAATTTCAGATCCGAAGGAGTATAAATAACCAGACAAAAAATAGTACCCTTGGTTGCAGTTTTCTCGATAAGGTAGTTGGACATTTATTTACACCACTATCAAAAGAGCAAACATGTATTGAGTTGTGTTGATACTTTAAATCTAAACTGTTCAATCCGATCAACGGTCTATATTGCCTACCTTTTCGTTTTCGTGGAAATTATATGGATTGTCACCGCTTAAAAGAAACGATTTCTTAAGTGAGAAAGAGTTGATGCCCTCCCGCCAGGCGTGATCGGACTCGAAGGCTAGCGGCCAAGCTTCGAGGTGGGAGAGGATGCGCTCGAGCACCTTGGCGGGGAGAACGCTCAGGCGGTTACAGCCGTCCCACAACGCTACCATCGATCTTCGTGCGCCTGTTCGGATGAGATGCGTTCGTTTTTATGAGGTGCTGTGATGCACGGCAGAACTGCCTCCGTGCACCGCCTGTGATTAGGAATCAGGTCTCGTTCGCCACCCAGACTTGCTTCTTCAGCAGTTGCACGGACAACCTATGGCCCAGGTCCAGCAACCAAAATAATCCATGCTTAGCTCCATCCTAGACTTCGCCCATTTTGTTCCAACATGTCATAACCCGCGAAACTATATGAACTAGCTTAGCTCACTGCTCACGTACGTGATTCTAAAATAGAACTCATGTACGTAACTAGTTAGTATCCACAGTAATAAGTTTTTACCTTCACACGTTCGTCTTTCTATTTTCGTTCTATTATTTTCCTTTTAAAATACTTTTACTTTTTTTCTTCGCGATGTATTTATTTTTTATCAATGTTTGTCTGATGTCACTATTGTCAGCCAAATGTTGTTGTGTAAGTTTTGTACACACATAATAATATATAAAAAATCCACTATACTAATGGGAAAGTCCCATATTTATTTTATCCGGTTAATATGTATGGCTAATAAATTGGAGATATGAAATATTGACACATGTTGACTACAAAAGTGGGATCCGTGATGGCCGGTGGAAGAGTTTTGCTATCATACAAATGTTACAACGTTTAAATATCACTTTGATATGATATATTGTTTGCAAGACAATTGCAGTCTCGCATTTACAATTTATGTTGAATTTCATGAAATTTCACTAAGAGTGGTGCTTGATTTTTATGCTTCCGAATAATGGTCTCTTGCGACACTCATGCACACGCTTTCAGCTTCGGGCGGCCAACACTGATGATGCAGTACAAGGAAACAAGGTATATACACTTGTTGTTTTTCTCTTATGGTTGCAACACACAGACATGCTTGGTATACTATAATAAATTATTGCGCGTGCATGTTGATTAGTATCAATAATCAAAGAAACCAATTGGGAAAAAACATGTACAGCTTTGGTTGGATATTTATTAAATTTTAACAAACAAGAATATGAAAGATGAAAAAAAACAGAACAAAGGCTCACTGAACAAGCCCATCCAAGCACTAGAGCAACAGCAAGGCCCTTCACTGTCCCCGTCCTTGTAGCCTGGTTTATTCCGATGAAAGCAGCAATATTTTTACCAGTTTTTCCTTAAAAACGAGTATATCTTCTGCAATGACAGTAGCCCCAAAAATATAAAGGAAATAACTTCCCCAACCAACGCACCAATTTTGAAGCCTGGGATTATGTGTTCAAACTTGTTTTACATGGCACCATATAATAGGGGTCAATGAGAAACAGTGCAGTACAACAATGAGCAGTACGACGACTTGGATGGAGCTGACGGAGCCACATCAACTGAAAACTCTGCCTAAACAAAATAGACACTGGACTGGGGCAGCTTTTTCCTGCCTCGATGGCCAACATCTCCCACCCAAGATTATACACACACGGGCAAATATATCCGTAGCTAGACTCGCTTGCGACCAACGCAGCATGCAGCAAATCATTTGTACATTTCACCTCTTCACTGGAAACCTGCAGGTTTTCAATAAGCGGTAACAGAACACAGGGAAAAAATATTAACACAAAGCATAGGAGCACATAATAAAATTGAAAATCTGCAAGATATAAATACCATAGAAAATAAATTCTTCCACTGTCTACATAATACTACAAAACAAACTTTGACAATCTGACAATGACAAACGAGACCATCCCAAGAAAAGACTGCCAACGTCTGATTTCAAAAGTACAACTCTAGTTTATACTCCCTCCGTTTCTTGATATAAGGTGTATAGTTTTTTGAAGAAAAATTCATAATATAAGGTGTATTTGCTATTTATGGACAATTTGACCCATCAAAAAATGAGATCTAGTCTCGAAAGAGGGATTTAACGGATTGTATTTATTTTGTGTCTATTAAGAACTCATCTCTTGCCAGAAAAAAATGAGTCCACTATGTGCAAAATACGATGTCTTAATATCCGTGCAGAAAACTATACACCTTACATTCAGGAACAGAGGGAGTATTGAATAGTGGGTCAACACTTCACCTGGCTGAAACTAGGTTTCCGGTTGTAATTTTGGTACATCCTAAACTTGGAAATTACATCCTCAACTCCCTAAAAGTTGCGCATATTTGCTTTATCAGTTCTCGGTCCAATCTAAAATGCTGACAGACATGATGCGCTGACTATCAGTGACAGGCCCGCCCTACTGATCATGAATAGTCGGCGAATAGCAGCCACAGCTCACATATAGTACATGTGTGCTGAGCTGACAATGTTGCCCTCAATTCAAGAACCTACATTCCTGCATGTTGTTCCTCACAGTAACTGCCAAATCTTGAAGGTGTTTGATAATGGATGGAAGAAAGAGAAGGACCAAAAGCAGGTGGGATGGCAAAATGAGAAAGACGTAGTACAGTAACCACAGCTAGAACAAGAAAAGAAAGCTCTCGGGAGGGAGAGGGTGTTATAACTCTGGCAGAACTGGATAGAACGCATTAAAATATATTAGCAAACAAACTAAAACAGAAACATCAAGAATGCTATAGATAAATGTTCTAGGATGTTCTAGTGCAGTACATGATGCTTCTAGTGCGCAAGCTATGGAAGAGGCTTTTAATCTTGCTGCGGAGCTGGGTGTGATCAGAGCTGAATTTGAGACGGACGCTCAGTTGTTGGCTATGGCACTAAATATCAGGAATGCTGATTTCTCAAGTGAGGAAAATGTCATTGAAGATTTGAAGTTTCAGAGCAGGACTTGGTTATCCGCAATTTGATCCAGCAGAGTCACAAGGCCACAAGCTGCTGCTGTATCAGAGGCACAAGGAGGCAAGCAGCAGTGCAGCACAACAGAACACTAGAAAACGCAAGCAGCACCACGGGCATAAGCAGGCAAGCAGCACCACCACGGGCACCACCAAACAGAACAGAGACAGGGAGCGGAGAGGAAACAGAGCGTGATGGAGAGAGGGGAGCCGTAACCTTGTTGCCCTGCTGGGAGAGGGCTGCGCCAGGGGTGGAGAGGCACAGAAGCTTGGCCGGAGAAGGGGTGACCGGCGGAGGAGGGCGGAAGCTGGCCGGGGCGGACAAGATCTGGCGGAGGAGGAGCTGGTCGCCTGAGAAAAGGGAGCTCCCGTCTCTCTCAGCTCGATTCCTCTCACGGGTGTGTTCCCCTCTCTCTCCCCTATCTATTTCCCCTCCTATTTTCCCCCGATTCCCTTCCCTTCCCGCCCGATTTGTTGTTCCCGCTCGGCCTGCCAAGCAACGAAATCAGTCAGAGCGACAACTTGGACGCCTCGAACGTCCAATCTGGACGCCTTAGACCGAATCCTAAGGCGACCATGACGCCTTCCTGTCTCGAGGCGCTCTGACACTTAGGCGTCGCCTAGGCGACGACTTGGGGACGCCTTAAAAACCATGGTCTAGATACATTCACTTTTGGACAAATGAAAGTCATCTAATATGGAAAGGAGGGAGTATATGATACACCCACCAATCCCATCTTCCTTTCCTAATTGTAAAACTGCGAATAACATGTGTTTTCACTGTTAAACGATATGACTTTGACAAGTTGTAGCAATAGGGGAGAGACCATCAGAGACGCAGTTGATGATGGCAGAGAGACTATTTGATGATGGCGGTAAAAAGACGACGAAAGTGGCAAGACTTCAAAACCAGTCGCAATCGTCCGCTTCACTCCCATTACCATCAAATACTGCGTATCCTGATTGTCTGTATTCTTTCCACTCATGCTGCTGAACCCAGGATCACAAAAAAAGACCTCTCAACGCTGAAACCCCTATCACCTCATGAACACCGATTGGATTCCACGCAGTTACTCCCTCCATTCCCAAACAGATATCACAATAGAATGTGAACGTTTGACTTTGACCACCAAAAAGATGCACAATGTTTGATTTACACGTGGAGATTGATATGCCAATAAAAACACTTCCAAATCATTGAATTTTTAATAAATTGTGTTACTATTTATCCAGAGACTCTAGCTGTCAAGGGAATTCATGGGAACAACATTGAAGACAAAACCAGAGGTAAAAAAGAGCAGAAGGGAGTACTAGTAATAACCAATAAATTAAAGTAGCCTTTCAGTAACAGAGGTTACAGAGCATGCCTGTCGTTCTAAGGTCTCTATTATTATCGCTTCCAAAAAAGAGTTCTAACAGTTAAGACTCGTAAAAGCTCCAACGAATAAAAATCACATTGGTTAATCTGTTGTTGTAGATAATATGTCCTAACAATAAAGGAGGAACAACAAAGTTCTAGTGAATATTACATGAATGAATCTTTTATTGTGCATAATATGCAGTTAGTTATTGACTGTAACTGTATCTACACAGAAATGATTAAGATATATGTGACCTATAAAATTTAGATCATTTCAATGACCAGACTCAGCAAGCTGTTAATAAGAGTAGATGAGCGGAAGAGAATAATACATTACAGAAATATCAGACAGAGGATAAATCACTGACCTGATCACAATGCCATTTCAGCTTGCAGTGCAGCAAGCTCATCGTCCTCAGCTGATGCTTTCTGCGGAGCAGGGCGATTTGGTTGCTTGTTGGCTGGGACCTGCACCGGATGATAAGGTGTAGCTGCAACAGGTTCTAGTAGTTGAGATTCCAATTCTGCTCCCTCCAATTCTTCCAGCTCCGCTTCCAATTCATCCTGTCAAAATTTCAGTGGAGTCAGTATAAACTGCATCAAAGAAGAAAGTCTAAACCTTGATTATAAATCCTAAATGGCTAGTGAGATACCTCATCAAAATCAGCAGACGCTCCAATAGGAGCTGACAAAGCATCTTGTATTTGTTTCATGTTTTCAGTCTGTTCGTTAATTTCATCCATAGTCTTATCGACATCATCGATATTTCTGCAGTGACAAGCAAAATAGTCATCTCGCAACTTCAATTACAGGTAGTATGGAAAATCTGAAATAAAAAATAGACTAGTAACACTCACGTTGCTTTTTGCATCGCTTTCATAGCTTTAGCTCCAGTCCTCAATGCATCAACAGTCTCTGTCGTAGCTTTAGCAGCTTCTAACATGATCATCTACATAAAAAGATAGGCATTGTAAAATACATGGCATGCAACAAACAGAAAAGATATGTAAAGTCAGAACTAGGAGGTAACCTGATCATGGATTCTCAGCTGAAAATTCCCAAGCTGCTCAATTTGCTGCTCATACATTTTTTTCCTCTTCAATGATTGGATAGCAGCTGACAGAAAAACAGTGGTTCAATTGATACACAATTGGTGCAGTTATATATTACAACATTCTACATTAGGTAAAAGGAAAGCCATGTGACATACGGTAAGATTTTCTCAACTAAAAAGAAATAGTGGACATAATTAAAATTATCAAGTTGTACTTAACTAATCATCAGGGCATTAAGTACGATTATGGTCAAGATTGCATGATGGTGATTAACTGTACCTCTTTTATTCTTTGCTTTTGAGAACTCCTTGGCCTTCTCAAGCTCGCCAGCTGCTTTTTTCTCTAACACTTTCTCTTTCTTCTCCAGCATATCGAGAGTCTAAATACATAAAGAAATGTTTAGAACTTCTAATATTTCATTGCAGAGGCAGAGGCACAAAAAAGTGTCAAAATCTGTAGCTCTAGGACTAAATCAGCACACAAGGTTATAAAAAGCGCGCTTAAGCACACGCTTAATCTCGCTTAGGCTCTGAGCGGAGCAAAACGACTAGAGCTCAACTACGCTTAAACATGGGCTTAGCGCTTAAATTCTGTAGAAAAGAGAACAGCGGAGACAAAACGCTCAATTAGCGCACAGTGCTTCACGGAACCTTGTCAGCACATAATGAAGCTCCTTCATACTGATGAAGAGGCTAATAGCTTGAAGTTTGCAACTTGAGAAGCAGACACAATAAAGAGGAAGCAAAGGCATCATTGATCATACAAAGCTTGCACATTAAATAAACTTGGATGAAGCTGACATCAAACTGAGAATTACTACACATAAATTTGCTTATAATTATTATTTTACAGAAGTCCTAGATAGAAAATGAAAGAGCTAGCTGATGAGGACCTGCCATGCCAGCGCGACACAAAATGGCAGCAAGACATAATAGTAGTGTGGATTCACCGTCTTAATGATGCAAACTGACCAGATCAATGCAGTGACAGAGAGGAACGGAAGAGAAGCATCTCACACAAGCAGTAGCAGATACTCAAAAAAAAAAAGGAAGAGTTAACAGCAAGCTGACCTCATTTAACTTGTCCAAAGTGGCCAACGCGCCGGCATTGGCCTGCTCCTTGGGCTTCCCGAATAACCGGTTGAACATCGTGGCGCCCTTTGACACGAACTTGAAACCTGCTGGACGATGAAGAATGAGACGCATCTTCACTCACCGGATAATAATTACAGGAAAACAGAAGGTACGAACATCTGATAGAGCGGCAGCAGCGTGACTGGCCAGGAAACACGAGCTTGGGGCTAGATATGACAATCTAATACGGAGTAGATGCCAAATTATATTCAGTAAACATAGACACTGAACCCACGCGGAAGGACATCACATGATTCACATCACTTGGACGCAGAGTACTATTTTATTCACAAAAACGAAGGAGGTGAAGAACAACCGGCCGTGATAGACTAGAATCGTGATCGGCGCGACACTAAACCAAAACGACTGGCACCAACCGGAAGCGGCTCGCCCCCACGGTCACGATCCGAGGAGAGACCAGTCGGCTGCCTGCCGCGATGAACTGGCGCGAAGGGAGAGAGAGAGAGAGAGAGAGAGAGATCGGTGGGCACCGGACGGGGAGGGGGTTGCGGATCTAGCGAGAGGCGGAAGCGGGCGCTTACCTGTCGGGATCGGTGCCGGCGTTGGCGGCGGCGGCGGGGTCGGGACTGGGGGACCGCTGATCCGGGAGGAGTCTCGCTGGCGTCCCGGTGGTGGATTGGTTGCGGGTTGGGATTCTGCTTAGGTTTCTGGTTGGGGGAGAGGAAGAGGGAAGGGGGAGGCAAAACGAGTCGAGCCGACAGGGACGGCCGCGTACACCACACGGAGAGCCGGAGAGGTGAAAGACTCGGCTAAGCAAACCAAACGGGAGTACACGCACTCTACGCTTTTTTTAGTGGAAACAGTTTGATTGGAGAGATTAGGCGGGGCCCATCAAGCTCTTCAAATTCGGCAACAATACATTCGAGCTCGTTGTTTTATCTCCTAGATGTATTTGAATGAATCCATCCAAATACATCCACCATAGATTTGTACATGAGTAAAATCGTAGTAACTGAACTTTAAGCGGAAAATCAATACGGGTAACCGTACTGGACGAATACAGTGAATACAGTACCTGAAGACAAGACGTTTTTTTTTGATAGGTATACGTATAAATTATGTCAAAGACACAAAGGAGCACAGAACACGTACACACCCAACAGAATTCTGGACACGTACACCCGTACACTTTGCAGAAAAACCCCTGAAAAAAGAAGGAACTACAACGAAGTCCTTCCGAGGCCCTGCAACAGCACAACCGAACCGCCTCAAGACGTTGTGTCCACGACCAGCACGTTGTATTTGCTGACGTGGCAAGTGCGGGATCCACTGTCAGTCTCTCAATTAGGAGGTGAGGGGGAGTAATTAGCAGAAAAGCCCCTGGGGCTCGGACACATTAATATTCAGGTGTTTCTCCTCCTCTATGCTCGCACCATCGGTTCGAGGCCGCGGTTAAGTTGCGGCGCTACTGCCACACCTTCGCCGCCCGCTCTGCCGACGGGATCCATCAGCGGCGAGGTTGAGAAGTCTTCCGCAGTGTCTGGTGGTGGTGGTGCTCGGCGGCGATGTTGCCGCATCGGCACGCATCACAAACCGAGCATACTGCTGGAATTTTAGTATGCTTGGCCCAAGATCGAACTAAAATCCAAAATGTTACTTTTTCTGGATATACCTTGGGGTATAAGTAAGGGGGTGATGATTTGTATGCAGAAAATATGGATGAAGATGAGGAGGAGGGTAACAAACAAGTACGAAACGGAAATAGAAGCTTGAAAATGACGCTGATTCAGAAGAAGAGAGTTCGTGGGCACCTGACTCACATGAGGAGATAGTGCAACTCAAATTCAAGGCATTCATGCGAGAAGATTTGGAAACCCAAATTCCATGTTGGCACGTGTTTGAGTCGGTTGGTATGCCGAGGAAAGAAATTAGAGAATGTAACTAAAATAAGACTTGGTTTCTCGAGACAAATGATTGTATCTTTACTATTCCTATAGCTAATGTCGAAGGAGCTGGACTTGCTTTCTGGGGACACTGAAGACTGATCTTGGTATTGTCAACACCTTTCCGTGGACAATCGTGTAAGACAAACAAGGTACTTTCTTATCTTACTGATCTATTCATAGCTGCACCTCTATCTTTCCAATTTATCTTATGCATGTAATGATATTGCTGGGTCTTATTAATACTATATATTAATACTATGGGGGATCGGTTTCCAGATTCAAAACTTCTAGCAGTTTTCACACTAATACTCATCCTTGGCTAGCAAATCTGGATCATAAAACTTGGGTTAGAGCTTTCCGAAGTGATCTACCAGAAGTGGGACATCATGTTGAACAATAACAATGAAGTCTTCAAGTAAGAAATCAACGCTGTGTATTCCATTATGTTAACTGTCTTGTTATGTCTATTGGTTCATTTTACAATTAAAGGTCTTCCACTGTTAGTTCATTCTGTTGTACATTAGCTTCAAATTCTGGAGCAGACTAAGGAGGCGCAAAATGGTATGATCTGCTCCAACATGTAAGCTAATCACAGCTGCTACTGAAAAATAAGGCATAGAAGAATATATAAGTAAAAGTGCATTGTAAACATAGATGAAACAAGTAAGATCAACTAAAACCGCATTGTAAATCTATTGCTATATTAGCATTTCACATCGGGCAGCAAAATCAGGACATCTAAATACAAGCAGGACACTGGAGTCCAGCAAACATGCTGAAAGGTGCTATGTACAACCGTGTCGATAACAGTTTCCTGAACTAGACAAACTTGATTTAAAAAAGAATTAACTACACAAACACAAGAACAAATATAAGAACCGTCGCCGTCGCCAAGCCATTCTTGGAATCCTGGCGAGTATTGCACTCTTCCACAATGGACAACGATATCAAACTGAACACCAAAACTACAGATTAGAGAAGCTGATGCCGAAGCTGCTGGTTTTCCCTTCTCAGTTGCTGCACTTCCTTTGTCAGGCCTTCCAGTTTCTCCAGGACCAAATTCATAACACCAGACGTTTCCATCTGCTTGTTGCAGAAAGGCTCATTAGTTACATATACATGCATCAAACCCAACTAGTACAACTGAGAAGATGAAACACTCAAAAAACACAGGCTAGGTATACAAGCATGAAGTTGAAGACAACTGAAGCTGCTGAACCACAAGTTCAGACAAGGCATCCTGATCCTGCTATCCTGGTAGCTAAACAAATAATATAAAATAAGTTTTCCATGTCATGAGCTGAACTGATGGCAGTAACAATCGTGTCTAAGGAACATAAACACCAGAGAATAGCAAGCTGCAATATTTTTTAAGAAAACCCTGGGTGTGCCCAGTGTTCTCCAAACTTACAAATTATAAGACCCTCCTCATCAAGGCTCTTATCTATCCTCACAAACATGGTTCCTCACACACTATTTCTTTATAAACTATCTCGGTTTAGGTTCAGAGGGAGAACCACCCTTGTGCAGTTTAGTCCAAATGCAACTGATAGAACGACAGACAGTGAGCATATCACTCACTCGCATAGCAATATAGTATATATGAGTCTGGACATCGTATGGACCTGGCCCCTGCCACCAGCTGGCCAAGTTTCCAGATACACTATCATTTAGTTTGCCTAGCTCAAGAAAAGGATCCATGTCATGCCAGCAACTCTAGGTAAAGTATGTCTAAACTCCGAACGTTAGTCATTGGGTAAGAACGTGTTTGGCTAACTGCATTTAAGGGATACTGAGATGATAACAAAGAGCTGCATGTGGTTGCCAAGTTGTCATGTCGAACACTGATGCTTTAAATTGCATTTACCAAAAGCAAGATATCATGAGACTGGACCATCAGAAGCTGTACAAAGGCAGCAGATCTCCAAGTAAAGACAACTAACTTATTAACTTCACAGGGTATGCCCAAATAGGTGCCACAAGCAGAGGGGACCAGGGCAAGTAGCCAAGTACCTGCTCCGTTGCCCAAACTATACGGCCAATAAAAGAACATATCTGTACAATTGCCGACTGCCAAGACGCTTGGAAGAGCGGATCAAGTCAGAAATCCATTGTCGCTTCGTTCATGTTGCTCATCCTTGTCCAGGTGGCATGGCCAACGGCCTCGACCTACTTCATTCAGGACTATGTGGACACCGCCCCTGGATCCTCCCAGGACCATGTGGGAGGCCACACCTCGGGTTCGCCTAGGAACTCGCTGGACGCCACGCCCTATCACCACTTGACGCCACGGTCAGTCTCTGCCCCGAACCTCACCCGACGCCGTCCTATGGCTTAATCCAGGACGAAACCAGACACAGTGCCTTGTCTCTGCCTAGGATGACGCAGATGGAGCGCCCCCTCACCACTCGACGCTTACTAGGGAAGAAATTGGGGGAGGAAGTAGACAATTTTCCAATCTAGTTGGGAGAGGATAGAAGATTTTTCTACGCCTGGAAAGAACTTGCGTGAAGGGCTGGGCCAGTCGGTTGACTGTGGATCCTGCAATTTTTGGGTCAAATGAGTAACGCTGTGAGTCCGGTGTCTTAACAAAAATTCTGGGCATCGACGAGGAGGTGGCAACTTTTCAGTTTATTTGGCATCGACTACATTGTGTAAGGCCTAAGAGTGCTTATGTTTAAATTATACTTGGTTATCAGGGTTAGCTACATATAAAGGAGACCAGGCACATCTATATCACTAGTCAACGAATAATTAGAGTCTCTGGTCTTCAAGCCTTCGCGAACAAGGGCTCAAATCCCTCAAAGTTCGGTCTTCACACACTCATCAAAGGGTATACATAATAGTATAGTACATTAGTTTTCTGTGACCTTGTGCGGCACCTAGAGGCTAGAGTTATTAGACTTCACATGCTAGCCCACTGATTATTCTGTATACCACACAATCAAAGAAAACGATATTCTCCAGCAAGTCAACCATGATGACAGATATATAGATGTAGGTGTTTGCAATTGATAACAGGAAAGAACAAGGCCACGAGGAAGTGACAAAAAGAGAGCCTAGAATTTTCCTACCTCCTGCATGTGAAACTGTCTTAGAAGTTCAATGTGGAGATTTCTCACATCCTCATGTATAGACTTGTGAACAGACCCTAGAGACTCCTCGAGCATTCGCTGAACATACTGAAGGGAGAAGGAAGAAGCTCCCTGTTGATCAGCTGACGAACCAGAAATTGGCAATTGCGGTGGCACTACCCCCTAATAAAAATGCAAATGGTCGCTCCATTAGTAAAATAGTGGTGCTCACATTTTTAAGCCAAACATTTAACAAATAATTCTTACATTGCTTGCCAGAAGACTTCCTGACGACGAGGTTGCTGGTGCCTCTTGTCTTGATAACAGACTAGTGAGCAGTTCATCTTTTGTTTCTGCTCCTGTCTTCTTTGATTTTGGGGAACCAAATGCTGAAGCTAATCCTTCACTAAAAACAGAGGATGTGCTTAATCTATCAGTAAAAGTTGAGGGTTTCCATTGAGAACTGGATTGTGCTGCCCCGGGCAAATCAGATTTCACTGATGGCACAGTCTTGGAGACAAAGGATGAGGAAACTGAGCTCTGTAGGCTAGCAGATGTATCTAGGGAAGACTGCACATTGCTCAAGATGGCCTTGCTTTGTAAGTTCATTAAAATATTACTCGTCAGAGAACCTTTCATTGCGAGACTGGTGGACGGAGCTGAATCTTGTAAACCTGCAAACGCCAAGCTTCCAGTTTGAAAGGCTGATTGTCCAAAGCGTGAGATTTGTTGACGATGTGTTAGCCTGTCTGGCAATGCTTTTTCAGTTGATGATTCTGGTGACGAGATAGATGGTTCACTCTTCCATGATGGCATGGGCGTAGTACTTGTAGATGAGGCTCCATCCTGCAGGAAAAATGGCTGGATTAGTCATCCTGCTATGACAGGGACAGATGATCTGTCAGAACAATAATATATAGGTCTACAAAGAAACCAAAATAAATCTAAACCTGTCTTGAAATGGAATTAGACCTCCAATCCGAAATTGGATGTGGTTCACTATTCCCTTCCATATACTGGAACTTCCTAGTTGCTGACAGCTTCTTATCTCCAGATTTATCATCTTTTTTTGTTTCATCACTGCCATGTTCATCCCACCAGCTGTTGCTGGATGGTGTGAAAGGCTGAACATCAACAAGTGGAGAAAATACATCCATATCATCCTTTATATTGAAGTTGCCACGAGGAGCCTGCAGCTTTGATAATGGTCCACCAGACAAGGGACGGGCCCTATATGGAGTTTCCTCTGCAGTAGAAGAGTTTGAAGTAGAAAGAAATCCACTTGTGTTCCCTGTCAAAGAAGAGCGGAGACTCGGAATGCCTGCTCCAGATGGGAAAGTTGAAGGTGTTGTAGAAGGCAAAGGATCTGGCATAAGAATAGAATCTTCACTAGTTCCGCCCAGAAGGGCAACTTCCGAAGAGCTGTTCTCCTTAACAATGACAGGCTTCGACCGTTGCCAGCATAAACTTGTCACAGCCTGACAAGCAATGTAAATACGAAAATGTTAAGGAACTCAAAAACGCAGATATAACATAACTTGTTAGACAGGTTTACATCAAAGACCATGTCAGTTCTTTTACTGTTTATAGGAAGTTATCAGGTTGACACAGTTAAGACTCAGCAAAGTGCACAAATTTCTGTACAAGCAATAACTCATTGTAAAATGTATGAATATCACTAATATAATTCCCGACATTGAGCACACAAGAAAAAATCACGAGTTAATTTGCAAAACACAATGAGAGTTGGAAATAACATTTAAGCATGAACTAAGCATTAGCCAGAAAACTAACTTGTTTCAATAAGAATAGGCTAACCTGTTTCACCAAAAAAATAAGCCAACTTGTTTAACTAAAAATTGGGTAACTTGTTTCACGAAAATTGGCTAACATGGTTCACAAAAAATTGGCTAGCCTGTTCAATTTAAGTTAAGTATTTCATTTAACCGGCAACAATTCCAATTCCTCGACAAAAAACAGTTCCATCTCGTCATGCATGTTTCAGTTTTAAAGGGAATAAACCTTTTTTTTTCAGAGTATGATGCCATATGGTAGGATTTAGATTGATTAGTGATGTAACATTGAAACTGAAAATACAGAACGTTGCAACAAGAGGCAGGGCTTCTGTAGATCATCTATGCTGAACTACTAGAAATATTGAATATGCATAATTGGCATACTTTTATTTAAGTGGAAGTGTTGAGCCAATATGTGTACATATTTACTATACAAACCACCAGAGACAAGAATTATTCTCAGAAAACAAATATTTGCAAAGGGAACGGAAAGATGCCAGGTTCCCCACCTCTGAGCTATTGTATGCACGAAGAATTGTTAATGGTTGGGGTTTCCCCCGAACATCATAGAATACCACACGCCCACTATTTGTGCCGGCTGCCAATATCGTGCCATCATCATTGTATGCCAATGATGAGAAAGGGGCATCATGAGGAATAGTGTGTGTTACTCTTCTTGATCCAGAATCAAAAGTGTACAGCTTCTTGTCCAGGCCAACTGAAGCAATTATCTACAATAATTAAATATGATACACATTATTTATGGCAAATCAAAAATCAAACATAAAACACCACGCGTAATACTGAAATAAACCTTGTCACTGGAGGGTGAAATACAAACACCGCTTGTGGGTGCAGAATGTTGCTTCAGCCATGAGACCTGCACAAGGCATTGGTCAATTCAAGAATAGCACTGAAGAAAGCAGTGATGAAACTGGCCAGCACATCAGGTGATAGACAACAAGGACGGTCCACATAACTGATCACATTTTTAATATTAATCATGTGAAGCATTATATCATGCGTAGAATAAAGGTTCTCTCACAATTATTTTGACACAATTTCAACTTCTAGCAGCACAAAATAAACACCTTTCACATATCTCAGATCACTCAGATAAAATAATCCACTATATCAAGTATTTTTAGCAATGCCAATAAACGAGTATATTTACTAATGGACAGACTGAAGCAAGATGAAGATGAAATGTACATTTATTGTTCTTAAAGAAAGATGATTCAAGTGTGAGAAAGGAAAATTATTGTAATGCACATTGCCAGCAAGCATAAATGCAAAGTCTAAAGGGCGATCGAAGCTCAACTTTCCTTTTTCACCTATAAAAATTGCTAGTGTCAATGGAGCATTCTACTTTGGTAGTTAATATAACACCAAAATGGCATAACTCATGTTATAAGGAGAACGCTAGAATAACAAGTTAAATCTAGCTAGCTCCCAAGCAATATTGGTACCTTTGGAATCCTCGTAGTTGTATCCCAAAGATGCACAGAACCATCATCTCCTGCTGTTGCCAATATATGCCTACTATTACGTGAATAATCGAGCACTCTCAAAACCTGGCCTTACAGAAAAATACAATCGAACTAATGAAGTCAGAAGAGAAATTTGCAGAATTCCAGTAAAGTTATAACCTACTGTGAGGCACTATCATTTGCAAAAAAGAAAATATATAAAACAATCAATTTACCTGTCCATTTGGATCACTAAGTTCAGCAGCACGTGCTCCAGAAGCAAGATTGTGAAGAATCAGATCACCCTTCATGCTGATTGATGCCAAATGTTCATCTTTGCAATTGTACATTACACCAGTAATGGTGTCAGTGTGACCACTCAGCCATTTGATACATCTCTTCCGCTGCAAATCCCATATCCTAACAATATGGCCACTCCCACCAGAACAAAGATATCGAGAACCTTTATTGCTAAAACTGATAGAATATATAGATTCCTGCCAAGAAAACACAATTTGACATATTCAGCCACAGCTTATAAATAGGAAAAAAATATTCAAGATTGCTTTTAGCCCATTGTTTAGTTATCTAGTAGTTAAAAGCTGGTACATGTCAGGGGGTATGTGAAAATAAGTGAAAGCCCCATTACCATATGTTCAAGTTAAAGAGACCTTTCAGAGCAAAATAAGCCATTTCTGCAAAGGGCAACAAAATTTAAGAAGTAACAGGCTTTTCAATTTATCTTTTGGGTATAATAGAAAGAAAAAATTGATACTATAAATGTAGAGAAATTTATGACAATGTCACAAGTCCCTCCTGGAATTCTAATTGTGCAACTGATTTCCGGCCAATAATAAGAATGCCACTTGTGTCAGTTCTTTTCATATTTTTCCGTTGACATCACTTTTTGGCCATTACCATCCTCATCAGAGAAAACATGGCAGAAGAGTGAGTGAAGAATAAGTTAAAGCTGCGGGACCATGGTGTCAGTGAAAATGTGAGATAGAGAAGACCTCGCTATGTGGAGTGAGGGATCATTCATCATTCAGTCATTTTACACTGGGCTAACTGAAGTTTAGATGGTAACGGCAAAAAACTGACAGCAACAGCAAATCATAAATAACTGGTGGAAGACTGGCATTTTCATGAGTAGCCAAAAAGCAATGGCACAATCAGTATTCCACAAGAGACTAGTGGTATTGTCATAAATTTCCCTAGAAAGTATGAGTGTAAGTCTGGTTGTTGTGTTGCTGCAAGAGTAAACAATATTAGGCACACCATCTAACTGTATTAAATAAACTGCTCATTTCTCATTTGAAGCAAAGACCAGATACCTATGCAACACATTAACAGACAGTGAACTGAAACTGCAGGCCTTTCATACAAATGCATAACAAACAAAACTGGAACTACTACACTATTCCCAACAAAATGTTGCGCGAAAATGACTACCAGTCTAACACACATGTCTGTGGGGTAAAAGACGTGAGCAAAAATCATAAATGTACTGTTACCTCTATGTCATCCCCACGATCAACGGTTGATGTTGGTAGCTGTCCTACAGTTTGACCCTTTTTATGCCATAATGAGATCCTTTTATCATCCCCGGCACTTGCTACAATAAGATCTGCAGGTTTATGAAACAAATGAGTTGGTGTTATTACTTAAGTACCTTCATTATGCAATTATATTATGGAACCATCGTTTTAAGATAATGAGTTTAACCATCTTGTAAGAAAACCTCAGTTGAGGAAACACATGGTTAGACTCAAGAGTGACTTAGCAGTCATTGAAATAAAATAAATATAAAAACACAAAAATATCACCATGATTTTTAACATATCTTCTGTTTAATTGGCAAAACCAAAAAAGGCATAAAGAAGGACCGCTGCCTCAACATCCTCTAGAACATGCAAAATAAGTAACATTGTTCATGGCAAGAATGGAATTAACCTTTCAGTTTGATTGCTCAAGGTTGTACTACAATTAAGGCCAAATGAAAAGATAATATCTTGCCAAATCAATGGTAAAAGGAATAGTTTTCCTAAGGAGCGGATAATATATACTATTTCAAGGACATAGGTTACAAGGAGCTATTATAAGAATTGCATCGCTAAGGAACCAGTAACCATGAAGACAGCAAAAATTCACGTGCATAGAAATGCAAAATGCAAGGATTGTGGAGCAAGAGAAAGTGAAATGAAACTGCAGAGTGCAGACTAGATCGTCACTAGAACAGAGAAAAATGTTTTCCATAATTACTATAATAATCATGCATCAATAGGGAGCAGATAGAAATGGAATCTGTATTTGAATATAATAATATTCGAATTTTTTAATGCAGCTCTGAGGTTGCGTGTATCATAGGTGCCACAGTACTGATACTATTTCTTGGACTGTTATTGTCTTTGAGCAAGTAAAGCTCAGAGGTCCTAGCAAGCTACAAAATTACTGTCGGCAAACAACATAGATGACATCGACATCATGGTTAGAATCAAGATTGACTTGCAGGCATTGAAATAAAATAAAACAAATATAAAAACACAAAAACATCACCATGATTTTTAACATATATTCTGTTTCCTCCCCCTAATATGCATCATGTATACTTAATTGACAAAACCAAAAAAAAGGCATAAAGAAGGACCACTCCTCAACATCCTCTAGAACATGAAAAATAAGTAACATTGTTCATGGCAAGAATGGAATTAACCTTTTAGTTTGATTGCTCAAGGTTGTAGTACAATTAAGGCCAAATGACTTAAAAAGGCAATATCTTGCCAAATCAACATGGTAAAAGGAATAGTTTTCCTAAGGAGCGGATAATATATACTATTTCAAAGACATAGGTTACAAGGAGGCAGGAGCTATTATAAGAATTGCATCGCCAAGGAACCAGTTACCATGAAGACAGCCCAAATTCAAGTGCATAGAAATGCAAAACGCAAGGATTGTGGAGCAAGAGGAGGTGAAATGAAACTGCAGACTAGATTGTCACTAGAACAGAGAAAAATGTTTTACATAATTACTATAATCATGCATCTATAGGGAGCAGATAGAAATGGAATCTGTATTTGAATATAATATCATTCGAATTTTTTAACACAGCTCTGAGGTCGTGTGTATCATAGGTGCCAGTGCCACAGTACTGATACTATTTCTTGGACTGTTGTTGTCTTTGAGCAAGTAAAGCTCAGAGGTCTTACAAGCTACAAAATGACTGTCGGCAAACAGCATAGATCCATCCACAAATGTTGATAACATCAAAAGACCTCTTGATTATTCAATTCCACATAGAATTGGTAGGCACAGCAACATCAGCTACATTTTGGTCCTACGTCTCATGGGTGGGAAAATCGGCAGATATCTTAGGTGCCGCAAAAAAAAAACTGATAACTCGGTGAGAATACATGGCACAGTCTTAGAAGTTACAGTACATTCTACCGGTAGAGCCCCGGTCCATGGTGGAACGAAAATTCTAGAAAGTAGGCTGCCCATTCGGAAACACAATGACAAAATGGCCTGGACATCTGGCGGTCAGAGACGAATGCACCAAGCGACGAGCAACGAGAACTAAAAAAAAACATACGACGACGACGACCGGATCAAAGCTCTAGCTCGCACATGGTCTGGATATCCTCGCGTGAGCGATGCGTAGCGAAGGGAATCGGGGAGATCTGAGAGCGAGGGCAGAGCGAGCTGGGGGGAGGGAGTTGGTCACTGACTGGTGTGGTTCCACTTGACGGCGTTGACGGGGTGGCCGGGCGCGGGGGCGTATGCGAGGACGCAGGGGTCGCCGGACTCCACCGTGACGTCGAACAGCTTCACCGTGTCGCCGCCGCACGTCGCGAGCAGCGGCGCCGCCGGATCCACGAACCCCATCGGATCCGGGCTCCGTGCAGCGCGGGAGATGGCGGCGACTGGCCGGATTCCGCTAGGGTTTGGGCTCGGGGCCGGCTCGGGTGGGGGTTTGGCGTTGGTGGTAGGGTGGGTGCGGCTGCGGCGGAGGAGGAGGAAGAAATTTGAAATTGAAATGGTTTTTGCTGGGCTGAACTGGACTGAACCGGTTGGTGACGTCGGTCGGGGAAAGGAGATGAGATCTGGCCGGTTGCAATCTCGTTGGTGTGCATTCCAAGGTTCCCTGCCGGCCGCCGTGGTGGAGCCGGCCAGTTCCTTTCGCTTCGTCTTCTTTTTTTTTTACTTAGCGCCGCATATATTAGGTCAACAAGCCGACTCATTAAAAACCTTCCAATCCCTTTCGGTACCCTGCTAAGGAAAAAAGCACGTCTGAAACTTGCCGCCTCTCAAAGTTTAAACATCATTACATCACGCATTACATCCGGGATAATGAAACTCGGGGAATCGCAGTCACAAAAAACAGAAAGATTATAATCATAGCTATGACGAGCAAGCTTATGTGCCACTAAATTGGCCTCCCTACTAGAATGTTGAACTTGGATAGAACCGATTCTTGAAGCACGCAAGAAACAATCTACCAGGATGGCTGTAGGGGGTCCAAATTTCCACTTTACCATTATATGCTTGTGCCAACTCCATGGAATCAGTTTCAATAATCACGGGCACACAACCTAGTTGCTCAATCAGCTGCATACCTCTTTGCAGCGCCGTTGCTTCAGCAGTTGCAGAGTCCAGGAGATTCGACATAGGCCAGCCACCACCTGCAAGGGCGTCTCCCTTGTGATTCCGGAGCACAACACCTACCGCTCCTGTTCCATTCAGAAAAAACGTGGCATCAACATTCAACTTATAGGTACCCAAAGGTGGCTTAGACCACGTTATTTCATGTGGTATAGCATTTGGTTTTGCCCCTTGGTAATTTGCAGTAAGAGCGAGAATAGAGAATGCTGTTCGAGATGGAGGTTGCACACTCTCTCCTTTGACCACCTCCCTACGTTGCCACCAAATATACCAAGCGCCGACTGCAACCGCTTCCTTAAACCCTATCTTTCCCAATGCCGGAATCTTAGGGTCGTAATTTCTCAGAATCTGCTCCAGGATAACCGACCCAGACCTATCAAAAGGTAGCACCTCCTCAATCGTACTAAGAAGTCCCAACGAGTTCCATACTTGACGTGCTCTTCGGCAGGTAAACATGAGGTGTTTTATGTCCTCCGCATCCTCTTGGCAGATAGGACACTGGGCGGAGGTCTTGATATGCCGATTTGCCAGTACAGCTAAGCCAGGAATAGTACCGTGTAAAGCCTTCCACACAAAGATTTTGACTTTTGAAGGAATTTGCAATTTCCAGACAATTTCCCAAACTGGGTTACCAAGCACAGGACCTTGTCCATCCACTCTATGCATATTGCCACCAAATTTTGCTGTCCACTGGGCATAATACGCCGATCGAATAGAGAATGAGTAAGATTTTGTAAGCTGCCATGCGATGAAGTCCTCAGTCATAGCCTCGTTTAAAGGAATACGTAGGATCCGATGGACATCAATTGGGTTAAAATTTTCTGTCAATATATGTTCATCCCAAGTATGATCATCGGGATTAATTAACTCCTCCACATTTCTCAGAGTAGACTGACCTTTCGGTGTTAGGATCAAGCGGGTTGGGGCTACCTGGAATCCAATGATCTTCCCAAATGTTAATAGAGGCACCCGAACCAACTCTCCAAATATGTCCCCTCTTAAACACTTTGAGACCAGCAAGAATGCTTTGCCAAGTAAACGAAGAACCTTTCTTGGGACCAGCCTTAAGAATATTTCCATCCGGATAATACTTTGCTCGGAGAACTGTAGCACATAACGAATCTGGTTTTGTAATTAATCTCCATGTTTGCTTAGCCAACATTGCCAGGTTAAAAGAATGTAAGTCGCGGAATCCCATTCCTCCATCCCTCTTTGGGATACACATACGCCACCACGCCATCCAATGCATACGACGATGATCATCCGTATCTCCCCACCAAAAACTTGACATAGCGTCAGTTATCTCCTTCGGCAATTTTTTAGGTATCTGAAACACAGACATAGCAAACACCGGAATAGATTGAATAACAGCTTTCAAAAGGATTTCTTTACCTCCTAGAGACAGGAGTTTCTCGTTCCAAACAGCCAGCCATGAGATTATCCTCTCTAAAAATCAATAAAGCTTTCTGTCTTGTCCAATCCCACCATAGCAGGCAATCCCAAATATTTATCCGAGATAGCTTCTGTCATAATATTCAACTCGAGACAAATTTGAGCCTTTAACTCAACATCAACATTCGGGCTGAAAAAGATGCTGCACTTTGCTTCGCTTACCAATTGTCCTGAACTAGCACAGTATTGGTCAAGTACTTGTTTCAACGAGGTTGCATTAGTCATATCTGCTCTCATAAGAATTAAGGAATCATCAGCAAATAATAAATGTGAAACTGATGGTGCATTTCTGCACACCCTAACTCCTTCGATGCCACGAACCTCCTCTCTATGAGCCAAGAGACTTGATAACCCTTCTGCACAAATCAAAAACAGATAAGGAGACAAAGGATCTCCCTGACGTAACCCTCTGCTAGGAGTAAAAGAAGAAGTGTCCTGATTATTAAATCTGATCTTGTAAGACACTGAGCTCACACACGCCATTAGGAGATCCACAAAAGCAGGATGAAAACCCAAGCGCCGAAGCATCTTCTCCAGAAAACACCACTCAACACGATCATATGCTTTGTGCATATCAAGTTTGACAGCACAATAACCCCATTTGCCTTTTTTCTTATTTTTAATCGTATGCATACTCTCATAAGCCAGTAGTATATTATCCGTGATGAGCCTCCCCGGAACGAAGGCGCTCTGGACAGGAGCTATGATATCATCCAGTACATGTTTAAGTCGCAAAGCAATCATTTTTTAAATTACCTTATACAACACGTTGCAAAGACTTATCGGCCTGTATTGGGTAATTCTATCCGGACTCTCCACCTTGGGAATGAGAACAATCACCGTGTCATTCCACCCTGTAGGAATAGTTTTATTATTTATTGCATTCAAAACTTCAGATGTTAGTGCATCACCAACAATATTCCAGCATTTCTTGAAAAAGATTGCGTGTAAGCCATCCGTTCCTGGAGCTTTCATATCCCCAATGGAAAATAGTGCCTTTTTAACCTCTTCAGCGCTATACGGTTTCATTATATTCTCATTCATCAGCTCAGTAACCTTTGGGTTCACCTTTTCCAGCAGCTCCGGATCAGGCTCCTCCACTTCTGTCGCAAAAAGACCAGCGAAAAACTGGGAAATGAAAGGATTTAGCTCAGCACTCCCCTCGATCCATGCCCCACTCACTATGGAAAAACATGTTTTTAGAGGCACTTTGGTTGAGGCACTACTTAGAAATGCCTCTAAAAATGATTTTTAGTGGCACTTTAGTCAAAGTGCCTCTGAAAATAACATTTTTAATAGCATTTTAGTCAAATTACCTCTGTAAATCGCCGCCGCCTCGCCCTCTCCATCTCGCACGCCTCCTTCTCCTACTCCTCGCCATCCCCACACGCCTCATTCCCGACGCGCTCCGGCCCTTGCGTGGCCTCCTCCGTGGCTGGCTACGCCTGCACCGGCCACAGCCTCCTCGACCGCCGCCCGAGCTTATCCAGCTCCACCCCCACCGGCCGTCGCCCAGGCCGAGCGCCGCCCGGCCGCGGCCGCTTCTCCTCTCCTCCGGCTCCGGCGCGCCGCGCCAAGCTCCGCCCCGACCTCGGCCATCTCCCGCCGGCCCTCTCCCTCCCCGTCTCTGCTCTCTTTCCTGTCTCACCTCCCCTCTTCCTTAGCAGACGGAGGCGCACCGTCCCCCGCACTGCCCGCTGGACAGGCTCGGCTAGCAGGAGTATCTTCCGTGCCACGCGAGACCAGAGGCGGTCGGGGCGCGGCCGCAAGCAGCATCGCGTCCAGCTCGGCTGGTCGCAGGAGGGGCTCTACTCAGCAGCTCACGCGCGGCCGGCGCGTCGATACGGCGGCTGGGACGTAGTGCAGCAAGTGAGCAGAACTCGCAGCTCAAAGGCGTCCACCACCTGGACCACACACTCTAGCTGTTTGTGAAAATGCTGGACCCAATGTCGTGATCCATCTCAGGTAAGCAGCCCCGTAAGTTCATCACAAAAAAATCCCTTCAATTGGTAACGTATTATCTTAAAAAATCTGTTAGGTTCCTGTCTTTGCGCACAAATCTTGACTGATTATACGTTCTAGGGAGTCGAAAAGAAGGAGCAGGATTGAATTGCATAACTGTGCCTAGCCTGGCTACGTCCATACCACCTGGCGACTCGCCTCTTGCAGGACCGTTGTTCTTCGCCTGTGCTGAAGAAAGCCACGACCTCACATGTATCATTGGTATGCAGTTCAGTACGGGTTTTTCTCCACTTCCCTGTTTATCTAGATATGGAATTGATATTGCTTCCAAATCAAGTAAATATAATGATTGCATCAGGGTAATATGTCCATTGTTTCTACTGGATTCCTAAGTCACTGTTTATTTCTTACAGATTTGAGTGTTGTGTCAGTGTATCAAGGCAGAGGTGAAATATATTTTATGCAGAAAAATAAAACATTAGGACGTTTCACTGATTACAGAATAGAGCACATAGATAGTAGTAAAGCAATGCATGTGATGAATTTACTCGAGCAAGAGAATTGTGTCCTCCTATCAGACGTGATCATCAAGTGTGAGTATGTACTGCTCCCGCATGCACCAAGTAGGTGCACTTAACCATTGTCCATTTATCCACTGGTTCAATTGGTCATTGATTTGTTAAGATAAAAAAAACAAGAAAACCCTTTGTAAGGACTGATTTTTGTATCTACCTCGAGATCTTGATAATTATTGTTGAATTGGATTTTGTGGAAAATCTACATCAGAATCATGAAAAGTTCACAGTGGGAGGTGATATTCGTTAGTTCGTCTTTCCTATGGAACATATATATTGTCCATTATAAACTATAAGGTTCAGGCCAGCTGCCAAATTTATGCTTAAATTTTTGGATTAGCGTAGAAAAGTAGTATAAGGGGCTACTAATGAAATACATTTATGCAAACTTGAGGATTTAGTTCCTATTCATGGAGTAATTTCACTATTTTTGGTTTCTTGACATAACTGAAGTGAGGACTACAAATGTATTTTTCTGTGCTTGCCATTTTGTTTCTGCCCCCACTTCTACACTTTAGCATTTTTGTGTGTCCAGTGTCCATGTGGCACTGAGATTGTATATAACAGAATACACGTTGAAGAATATTGTTGTGTTATATATGTTACATTTCGACAGAAAGTTGTACTAAATCTAAGTCAATTAATTCAGAACGGAGGGAGTACATTTATTTTTACCCTTTTATGGCATATCTTCCAACTGCCCTCGAAGGGAAGAATGGTGAGGAATTTCTGTACATTGTACCATTTGCTTCATCTCATATAATGTGCGGAGTAGCGCCAACCACTCCCATACATGAGTTATCTTTTGGTAATTTTACTAAGCTTAAAATATATCATTCAATTATATTGTTTCATTGCATGTCAAAGAGTAAAAAAAACAGTAAAAACAAGTGTATTCTTCTTCCTTTCCCACCCCCTGTATTCTTGCAGCTACCCCCTGGCATCTTTCATTTTTCCGTGCGGGTCCCCCACTTACCTTTTTCTTTTTCTTTTCTTTTTGCTCCCTCCTCCCGCACCAGCAACTCTCCGTGCTCCTGGTCGATCCCCTCTGCCCTCACTCCAGCCCCGACCGACCAAGCTCCTCCCATTGCCCTCGCCGGCCGGCGCCAGCCGCCGCCGCCCCCGCGGGCCCTGCGCCCTTCTCCTCTCCTCCCGTCCGCGCTCGAGGCCCGGCCACCCGAGCTCCTCGTCACCGGACGCCTCCCGCATGAAGCCGCCCGACCCGGCCGCCTCTCCCTCCCCTGATGCTCTCCTCCGCCCCGGTCGCCGACCGATAGGACCCTCCTGTGCTGCTCGGGCCACCTCCACGCCTTGTGCCTGCCGCCGTTGCTCCGAGCTCCAGCGCCTCACCGTTCGCGCCTCCGGTCTGTCGCCTCCGGATACCTCCTAGCTGAGCCGCGTAGGTGAGTCGCACGATCTCTTCCCTATGGACCAGTGAATCTCCTTCCTCTACCTACCCCAAGCACTGCCCCCTCCCATCCATGACGAGCCGCACACATCTCGTGAATTCGACTGAAATGTGGTTTGGTGAAAACTGGTTGCACGTTAGGTGTTCGTGCTATTGCCTAGCCGAGCCATTGATTTTCTCACGATCCCTTCTTCCTCTAGCACGTTTATATGTTCTCCATTGCGAGTTAGTGGGGTTTTATCCCGCCCATTGGTGCCCATGTGCTATCCTACTTTTGTGTTCTGCTAAAATAACATAGAGGAAATGATATGTCATTACCGGGGTTTCTATGTTGAACTTTCAATTTTGGTGGGACACTAGATTGTATAGTCTCTCCTGCAAATGATAGTGGTTTAGTATCCCTATGCTATAGTGGAGGTGTTTGAAGTTAGATCATGCATACTTGATTGCAAGTGTGCTTAACATGAGATCAGCTGATGTGAACAAAGTTACACCCATCCTACATTGGCATCTCTTATTTAGGCTCATACTTCATTTGCCTAGAATTTATAATTTATACTGTCATAAATACAGAGAGTTATATTTTTTTATGTAACTCTTGATAATCAAGATATGTGGACAGAAGCATGTGGAAGTTCTGAGATGACATATATATTTATAGCTAATTATGTCTTTAGTTATATAGCAGCTTGCTAAACACCCTTACAGGTTACAACAATATCTTTTTTTTGAATGGTCAAGTTACTACACGCTTTGCTGTAGACCATCTTTCTTCAAGTACCCAATCAGTCCCTACGATCAACTAGAAAAGTGTTTGCGAGAAGAAACACTGTATGCACTATCTTAAGGTTTGAAAGTGTAGTTTGCTTCTAGCTAGGTATACCATGATTCTTCTGCGTGTCCTTCTAGGTTCCTTTAAAGGTCAGTGGTTCTGATTGCTGATGCTTTGAGAGGTTTTCTGCAGATCGATTTGCTAGAGAATGCAGCTATTGACGAAAAACATCATGCTTCCGGTGATGCCCAACCGAGTGAAGATAAGAACCTCACAGTGTACAAAAGGCTCAAGACCTTGTGCACCAATACTATTTGAAGGTTCTTCATGTTCACCAACGAGCACCACAGGTATACCGTCCTGAATTCTAACTAGGGTTCTCCCAATGGTTGTTTTGATCAGTTGGGTGTGAGGTTAGCATCTAGTACATTTCTTAGTTCAAAGTATAGACAAAACAAGTTCCAGATTTCTACTCCATTGGATGGTGCAGCTAAACCACCCGGGTGTAAAAGTATATTACCATAATGAAAAAAATCGAGAGCTCAAGGAATATGACCGAGATAACTCATGCATCTGTTCTGATTCTCTAGCCACATAACTAGAGCACCAAAGCTGATAGGGATTAAATTATTTAAATTGGGTGAATTGATATTGTCTTTACTAAATGTGTGTTTAAGTTTTCTTTCGTCCACATGGCATATATCTTTACTAAACATGAAGTTAGATCTGGCCTTTGCTTTCTGTTGCCCTTACTTAACTTTCAGTTTCATAGTTGTACTTTTGATATTTCATTTCCATCAGATTTCTGCTACTTTTGGTATATTTAAATTCTATTTTAATATTTTCCCTAATTTCCATGCGCATTTTTCAGTTGTATTTCTCAAGTTTTAACGATTTTGTTATGTTTTAGAATAGCCTAGAAATATGGACATGTCGGTACATGCAGAGCCTTCATCTCCCGTGATGTGCTGGCTCGCTGCCATGCTGCTTCTCCTTAGTTACATATTCAAGCCATCTGATAGTTAAAATTGATGTGTAAGTGTGTAAGGTGAACTTCTCTACCACTTGAGATAGAAAAAAACTGCAGGGTCGGTATGCTCGCCTTCCTAATCAAGAACATTATTGTGCTTAGTGAGCTTTATTGTCAAGTTATCTAGGCCAGTGATTCACTTTATAAATTAAAGAATGCACGTCATGTCTCATTCTTTTCTGTCTTAGTACATTCTATCCTAATATGATACATTGTCCCTGTGTCAGCTGGTGGAAGAGTCAACGGCTGAATATGCAGTGGAGAACAAGTTCATCTCTGGCTACCTCTGTAATAAATTCTGTACTAAATTCATCTCTGTACCTTCATCTCCAGCGCCTTCATCCCTATACCTTCATCTATGTACTAAATTATGTACCTTCATCTCTATACTCATCTCTTGTGTATGGCTAGCTATGTACTAAATTCTGTACTAAATGTGGCAGTCTTTTGTATGCACTGACATGTGAGAATGATGTAGATGTGAGAATGATGTTTAGCATGTTGATGTGGCGGTCTCTATATTTCTATGTGAATTTGTATGAGCAACTGAAGAATAAATTTGCAATTTGTTGATTTGTGTAATTGTGTTGAGAATATGGAGGCATGTTGATGTGGCAGTCTCTATATTTACATGTTTTTAGAGGCACTTTGAAATGCCTCTAAAAATACTTAGAGGCATTACAAAAACAGTGCCCCTAAATAATATAGAGCCAGAGTTCAAATCCCAGATTTGACGCTGGTGTTTCTCATTTAGGCGGAATATTCTTCAGTGGGAGGCGACGTTCCCGTCGACAGCGAGGCGCCTGTGGTGACTTCGTCAATCTCAAGACCTGATCCGCCGGCTCAGTCTCTCGGAGGTGCTCATAGGGGTAGGGTGTGCGTGCGTGCGTTCATAGGGGTGAGTGTGTGCGCGTGTATATGAGCGCTTGCGTTGTACTGTGTTTCTCAAAAAAAATAAAAAAAATAATATAGAGCCATTCCTAGAAGTGCCTCTAAAAATACTTAGAGGCATTACAAAAACAGTGCCCCTAAATAATATAGAGGCATTCCTAGAAGTGCCTCTAAAAATACTTATTTTTAGAGGCACTTTTTCAAAAAAATAAAAAAAATAATATAGAGCCATTCCTAGAAGTGCCTCTAAAAATACTTAGAGGCATTACAAAAACAGTGCCCCTAAATAATATAGAGGCATTCCTAGAAGTGCCTCTAAAAATACTTATTTTTAGAGGCACTTTTTTTGAAATGCCTCTGTATTTTTTAGCAACACGATCAAATGCATCACTTTTCAAAGTGACTCTAAAAATACTTAGAGGCACTTTGGGGATTTTTAGAGGCATTTCAAAGTGCCTCTAAAAACATGTTCTCGTGTAGTGACTATCATCCTTAAGCTTCTTAATCATGTTCTTTTTCCTCCGAGCACTTGCAAAATTGTGAAAGTAATTTGTATTTTTGTCTCCGTGTTGGAGCCAATTAAGACGACTCCGTTGAGACCAGCGAATTTCTTCCTGCTCCAATAGGAACTCGATTTCCTGTGCCAGTTCTTTGTGACGAGCGACATTAGCATCCGATAGAGGACCCGTAGCGACTCTCTCCAGATCTTTCTTAGCAGAGCGAATTTTCCTAGTAGTACTCTGAAGAACCGAACGATCCCATTTATGTAAGAGATCATGTACCACAGCCAATCTCCCCGCCAGATCGTTTGTTGAATTTTGAACACTAGTGCGTTCCCAAGCACTTTCCACCACCTGCTGAAACTGATCTTCTTTCAGCCACTTTGCTTCAAAACGGAGGACAGCAGGGCCTACTCGTTCTTGCAGATTTTCCGCCTCCACATGCATAAGAATAGGACGATGATCAGACCTATCAAAATCTAGATGTTGCAGGACTGCAGTATCAAACCTAGCCTTCCATGCATCATTAGCCAACGCGCGGTCTAGCCGTTCCCTGATACCAGCTCTGAACCACGTAAACTTGTCGCCCACATAACCACAATCAGATAACCCACAATCATCTAATGCTGTCCTGAACTCTTGCATCCAATTATTAGGCCTAGGATCGCCACCTTCTTTTTCAAATTGGTATAATATCTCGTTCATATCACCCATGACAAGCCAGGGGAGATTCGGAACAGCTGCATGAACCTCCCTCAGTCTCGTCCAAGTTTTATGCTTGTCCTGCCATCGAGGTTCTCCATACATCCCTGTGAACCGCCAAATATTACTTTGGCTTTCACCCACGAACACATCAATGTAATTACTCATTTTATACCGAAGAGAAACAGTAACCTCTTTCTTCCAAAGTAACAAAAGGCCACCGCTCCTACCATCACTTCTCACAACTTCTTTAAAATCAAAACCTAAACTACGACGCAAACACTCCGCCGGCCACTCGTCCAGATGGGTCTCCGACAGAAACACAATATCCGGGCCTAGCCGCTTCACCAAGTTCAGCAGCGCCCGGGAAGCCGTGGCTTTATTCAAGCCACAACTATTATATCCTAAGAGTTTCATTGCATCCGGTCAACCCCCGACTCGGAGGTTGCCGATATCTGGTTTTGGTTGTCTTCATCTGTCCTCTTCGTTCTTTTTTAGAGCTGCACCTTCTCTGGGGTGGAAATAACCTTCTCGACATTCTCGACTATCTCATCATCTTGCCCCTTATCAGTGATTGCTAAAGCAGCAGGAGCAGTATTAGTCTTGTCAAGAGTAGCTTCGTTTTCACCAAAGTTAAGACGCTTTCGAATAATTCTCTCTCTGTCCAGCAGATTTTCCGAGTCGATTGCGCTCGCTTGCCCCTGATCATCAAACTCATCATCCCTCGGATCTTTCTGACTAAAGCTTGTTCTACCTCTGCCTCTACCCATTGGAGGGCCTCGACCACCCATGTTTCCGCGACCAGTACCACGTCCCCGGCCGCGGCCTCTACCGCCATCCACCAAGATAAAACTCCCCCACTCCATCTTGCTCGGGTCATGCTCGCCCGAACCACACTCCTCATGCCAATGGCCTAACAGTCCGCAAACATTACAGAATATGGGTAGCTTCTCGTACTGTATTTGGTAATACTCCTTTTTCTGACTCTTCGTTATTGAAACAAACCTTGATAGCTGTTTGTTAACATCAATCAGCACTCTGATCCTAGCAAACTCTCCCGCAAAACCAGCTGGGAGTTTCGTCTGAACTTCTTTCACAAAACCCACCGTTCTACACATACATTTGATCACATGTTCCTTGAGGTAATTGTCCGGCAGTTTCAAGACTCTAGCCCAGACCTCCAGTTTGTCCAACACCACTTCCCTTGGGTTCATGAAGCCGTCGTATTCCTGAATCATCAAACCTTGATTACGAAACATCCATGGTCCTTGTTTCATCGCTTTGTTCCAATCTGCTAGACAGCCAAATTGCACAGTAAATAGATTTGGCTCAATCCTCCGCCAGGTAACTTCTTTCGCCGGGTTCCATGCAGATCGCATGTCCGAGAACAAAGCACTAGGGCTAAAGCCCCTCATCGTATGCACTTTTGCTATCGCTAGCCACTTCGTCGGCTCCGCCGCCTCATCAATCTCTTCCTCCCAAACAAAGTCATCTTCTTCATCCACAAGCAGATTCAGCCTTCCCAGCAGATCTTCCACCGGATCCGATCTTGGTTGCGATGCCCCACTCGATTCCCCGTTGAAACTCATCGTCGCTAGACCTCGAAAACCCCCACAGACCTCTTCCTACGACAGAGAGGGGACTGGTGCCCACCCGCTGCGCGAGGGAGGAGAGGAGCAAGGGGACAGCGCTTGCCCGTCGGCGGCGAAGAGGAAACTCTCGAGGGCGTCGCCGCCGTCGGAGGACAGGAGAAACCCTAAAACGTGTTTAGGGGACTTTTTTTTTTGAGGAAGGATCCGATTCATATATTAAGACAGCTCACACACTTTACAAAAAGGACCACAAAGAAATAGAAAATACAAAGAGGCCCCTGAAAAGTGCAAGAACCACCTCCTGCTGTCGAAAGGAATCACGATCAGATTCTCAGCCGCTCCCAACCCTCCTAGTCGTCGCCGGAGACGCCGTACCTCCAACCGCCGGGAAGAAGCCGCCACCACGCTTTGTAGACGGTCGCAGAAGCTGTCCGCCGCAGGCGACGGAACCTAGCCTCGATGAACGCGCACAACCACAGCAGCATCTTCCCGCCTCCACCCAACATCCAGCCGCCTCCACCACGCCAAGGACCACCAGCACCAAGCCACCTACAGCCGCTGCTCCCTCGCCACCACGGCCGGTCGGAGCGAAGACGACGAAGAGGACCTCTAGAACCACCACCCAACAAAAGCAGATCGCCACCGCCCACCACCTTCTCCCCTCACCACCACGGTTGGCCGGAGAAAGGAAGGAGGAGGAAGCCACCTGACGCACCACCTCCACAACCTCCCCGGCGCCGAGGCCGGAACGGGGAAAGGAGGGGGAGGACCAAGCCCAGAATGCCGACGCCGTCCGCAGGGCACGCACACCTAATCTACAGAAACTAATGACACACCATATTTATTTTTATGAGCATCTCCGAAAGACTGATCCGGTGAGTCATACACTCATTCAATGAACGCACGCATGCACACCTTATTCTTATGAGCACCTCCGACAGACTGAGCCGGCGAGTCAGGTCTTGAGATTGACGGAGTCATCATAGGCCCCTTTTATCCTATTTTCATCCGTTTAGGACGTCAAAGGGTCAGGGTTCAGCTCATATCCGTCCCATTCTGACCACTGCCCCAGCGGATCGACGCATCGAGTCAGCATGGACTTGTTTTTTTAATCATTTTCCCCCGTTTCTAACGATTTACATACATTGAGCCGGCGAAGTGCCGACGAGCTTACTCCCAGACTTATACATCTCCTAAACCGTAAACCCTAACTAGGGAACTAGGTCTAAAATACACAAAAATTAATAACCGACCGTCATAGTTAGGTCGGCCGGCCGGAAAAGAGGAGGAAAGGAGGAGCGACGGCAGTGGCCTTGAGAACTGTGTTGCCCTTGTTAGACCCCGTCCACCTCGGACTTGTTCGCTCTTCCAACTCCATGGCCGGGGCGGGAGTTGGACTAGGTTGCTCATCTTTCTCTCTTCTTTCGGAGCTACGAAGCACGTAGCGGCAGCGGCTTCATAGGGAGCTTTGCCGCGCATAGGCGGCACCGCCGACAGGAGTATGACATCAATGGGAGCCTCCTGCTCCGGAGCCGGCCTCCTTGGCCACCTCCCTATCGCGCTATCGTTTGCGCTGAGCTGCGCACGTCGTGGACTCCGCCGCCTGCATAGCCGGAGTTTGGGGCAGCGGGTTGCAGGAGGACGTGCATGTCGTTTAAAGCTCTGTGGACGACGCGCTGCAGGCGTCCCACATGAAGCTGAACCATCAGAGGGTGGCCGGTTTCTCGACCGCCGCGCTCGTCTGTGTGCAGACGTGACAATGAAGACGCGTGCAGCTCGGCGCAAACGGATGCGTGTATTTAGGACGCATCCAATTGGCCCCAAATTCTAACAACAACCGTGTTAGTGTAAAAAAATCAGTATGAAATATTTTGAATTCGAAGCTAAGAAAAATGATAAAGCGAGGAGCTGAGTACAGTAAACAATGCATATTTTGAAATTAATTTCGTTAGATTTGTCATTTTTGCGTAGTTTAGAATATAAATTTTGGGACGCATGTGACTTCTCCAATCTTAAGTTATGAAAGAAACAACCATTTTAAATTTAGGATTTGATTTCTGGTGTGCCAGGTACAAGTACAACAACCCTCGTAACTATGCAACCACACGGATTGGTTCTCACATGTTTCGTTCTTTTAGACGTGGTTTCACTGGTTTGTAGTGACACATACAAGACTAGCAAGCTAAACTTTCGGGAACTAAAAAATTAGCACTCAAGTCACGTGTGACTAATCTTGACTTTGGACATAATTAGCAAACAAATTCGGGCTGTGAATTGTCTGGTCATGTCTCCACTCCATATTTAAATTCCCGCCATTTCCTCCCAGCCTCTCTTACCAAACCGAACGAGCGCCATATAACCAACGGCCTCCATGCAGTGCACGGCCTACCAAACCCCTCCCCACCTCGCCTCCCCCGTCGACGTACGACGCCGGCCTCTCGCTCGGAGCTCGCGCGGCGGCCGGCCGGAGAGGGACGTCGTCGATATCGATCGATTCCCTAGCTAGCTGCGCGTACGTGTGCGTGCCTAGCTTACTAATAATAATCCCGCCATGGGGAAGCGCAGCGTCCCCCGCTACCCCGAGGACGAGGACAAAGGCGGCGGCTGCTGCTGCTGCCTGCTCGGCTGCTGCTGCTTCCTCTTCCTCCTCATCTTGTCGCTGGTCGGCGTCTTGGCCTACTTCTACTTCACCTACAAGCCCAAGCCGCCGTCCTACTCCGTGAACAACATGGCCGTCTCGCAGTTCGACTTCAGCGCCTCCGACCTGACGCTCTACGTCAAGCTCGTCGCCAGCGTGCGCGCCGAGAACCCCAACGAGAAGATCGGAATCAAGTACGCCGAGGGCTCCCGCACCGTCGTCTCCTACCGCGGCACGCCGCTGTGCTCCGGCAAGCTCCCGGACTTCGTCCAGGGCCCCAAGAACGTCACCGTCATGGAGATCGCCATGGAGGGGCGGCACGGGTTCGGGTCCGGCCTACAGGAAGCGCTCGAGGAGAGCCAGAAGGAAGGCAACGTGCCGCTCGACATCTACGTCTCCGTGCCGGTGCAGCTGAGTATCGACGACCTCCAGACGCCACAGATCAGGGTGAACGTGCACTGCGCTCTCGTCGTCGACAGCATCTCGCCCAAGAAGAAGCCTACCATCAAGTCCGCCACTTACCAGGGCAACGTAGAGGTCGTCTAATCGATCGTGCGGTATATAATCACCGTGCTCTCTTTGATGTATTCATTGGTTGATTGTTCTGTGGAGCTGGGGAGAGGATCACATACACATATACATTCTGCTGTAATCTCTAAATTAACAATGTAGTCAAATGGGTTGCAAAACGTTCGTATTATTTTTTGGTTCATTTAATTGAAAGAAAATTCTACCTTCTAATCTGCTCTATTTGTGATTTCTTCAGAATGTTTATCCAATTTAGTTTTGCCAGATTTTAGTTGTATTGTAACAACTACTTTAGCCCTATCGACTTTCCCTCTCCTATTCTCCGAGTTTCAATATCGATAAGATTTCGAGTTTTTATTATTGTTCTATGTTATGGGATGGATATATTATACATTTCGTTATGTATGGATGATGGATAATATTTCATGGATAGAGAACCAGTTCTAATAGACTTACGGAACGTTCCCGCCCATGTGTACCTTTTATTATTTGGCCAAACTAACAACACGAAGGGCTATGTCCTGACGACGTGTCAGTCGTCTAGGCATATAACACAAGCCGATATTTCCTAGCCTTACAATCAGTAAGCACTACACCACAGCATCAGAAGAACCCCGACCGGCCAGTTGGTCGGGAAACGGCCTTCGCCGACAGAAAGTCGGTCGGGGATTAGTATTGTCGACCGACACGCGGTCAGTCACCATAAGTCCGGTCGGCAAAGGCCTTTCCCGACCGACTTTGGTTTGCCGACCGACGGTTCGACAGCACACCTAGAGCTTTGCCGACCAACGTTTACTTTGCCGACCGTCGTTTCTTTGCCGACCGATATTTCATTTGCCCATGATACCAGAGATTTCCTTCTAACAGTCGGTCGGGGATTAGTATTGTTGACCAACAATTAAGCAATTTTAGGCTTTGAATCTCAAATGTTTTTTATACATTTTTCTGATATGAGACAAGTATACTAATACATTTCAAATTTCAGTACATTTCAAACATCACACACAAAAGAGCACACATGACTTAAATTCTTACAATATACTCATGTACGATTCTCAGTTGATTACAACATATAATCTAATAGTAGATAACTTGTCACCCCATAAGCAGGTTTACAATGGAAGTCAAATGACCACCATATAACCAAGTTTACAAAATGGAAGCCAAATTACTAACATATAACCAGTTTTACAAAATGGACGCCAAATGACCAAGTTTTCACAGATCATCTTGTTGGTGGAAACATCCAGCTAATTGGTGGTTTGCAGCAAAAGCTTTGCATGTCTGAAGGGAACGCATGTACAAACAATATACAAATATGAGATTGTTCCTTAGATTGTGCAAGTAACAACTACAGCAAGCAGAATGATACCAGCAAATGCAAGATTTTCTAATGATAACCAGCCAACAGAATGATAACCAGCAAAATAATATCAGCAAAAGCAAATTGATGATATGCTATTCTATTAAATGACACTAGCAAACAACTTTTTTGAGCAAGTAACAATTACAGCAAAGCATAAGCAAATGTACAAGCAATAGTTACATGCCTTGCTTCATTCATCAGCGGTGAGATGAGCAAGAGGAAGCTGCTTTGTAGGGCTTCATCTAGCAAAATTATCACAAGTCAGCATAACACGATCAACAATACCTAGGAAGTGGATTAAACCACATGCATGATGATTAATTACCATGCTAGATGGCCATGCAATGGACCTTGCGACAACATCGCTGATGTACAGTAAATCCTCTCATACTGATATGGAAGAATAGCATCCCTTTTAATGGCAACATTCACAATAACTTCATAAGTACCAGGTCCAAGGGGCTCCCCACCCACAGTTGTGTATGGATCGACCGAGAAAACTGTTACCTTAGCAACAGGAGATTCAGGACCGGTCCATGCATAAAGAAGCACATCCTTAAGGTGGGTGCAGCTGGTTACACCTTTTTTATAAAGAGAATATATTAATATTTAGAAGATGCAAATTACATCCGAATTCTGCTAAAACACAATGAATGTAAAGCATGACTAGGATGTACATGACCAAAAAAGACAAAAACAAAGACAAGTCAGATTGATCAACGTCTCGCAAAACAACGGTACCCAAACCATCACAAAAGACATCATGCAGACTGCATAATAAGTTCTTCAAAAGCAATGCCTCTAGTAAAGAACATTTCATAACCGTCGTCGTTGCTCGATCCAAACATGTCATGGGTTTTTTAATCCAGAAAAAGTCTGAGTTCTCTGAACGAAGGCTTCAACATGGAAGCCTCAAAAGTCCGCCATTGATAGGTACATACAACCAATGAAGGCCAGACCTACGGTCTTTACCTGAACAACCTGATGTTGTACTAAAAAATAGCACCAACAAAGATGAAGACACGCAATGCTACCACCCATATTCGTCAAGCAACAGGCTCATAACCATCCTGCATGCAGTTTTCAGAACCATATGCACACCAACAATGTGCTCTCTGTCGGGTATATACCCAACGGAGGTATCTAACATAGTGAGATGGATAAGTCTGGAAAGGAAGGTCTAAGATGGAGGTCCACGCATCCATCAAGCCCAGAGACTTAAGCGGTAACTTAGCCGGATAGATATAGAACCTTGTGTTCTTGCCGGACACGACTTCTCCTTATAAACCCTAGGTCGGCCGCCTATATAAGCCGACCTGAGAGAACCAGGGCTACACACAATCCCATACTCATTGTAACATGTAACAAGACTATTACCTTATAGTGACTTATAACAACACATAGGGTATTTCCTCTGTGTGAGATCCAAAGTTGGGTATATCGCCGTGTTCAATCTCGTCCCGGACGACATCACCTTTCGCCCCCATGTTCTACCCTCGGCTAGAGACCCCCCTCCCCACGTCCTACGATGCGGATACGACGACACTCTTGTTATTGTCGGTAACATATGTTTCCATGATCAGGAAAATAGTGTCATTATACAATAAATGAGCTAATCTTGGAGGCGTGAGTAGGGCACTCCGTAGTGTTTATATTTTTATCACATGCTTATGTGTTTTTCTCTGAATCTATATTCAGAGACCGTAGCAATTATAGTATGGAAAGATAAATATTAATTATGAATGAAATATGAATAATAACATATATTAATTCCTCTAGGAACATCTCCAACACCGTCAAGATTATAGACGCACTCAACAGGAGAGTATGAATTTAGGGTTTTGACTATGAGACTAGGGAGCTTAGGGCTTTTGACTGGAGTGTGAACACAAGTGCGTTGAATGATGACCTTATGGATGAGCGCCCTCTGATACTTATATTCTTCGTTACGGGTCTCTATTTTACATGCTAGGTTTATTTATCCACCATGAAACAGGGTGTTTCGTCCCGCTTTATAAATAAAGCAACCACCACAGTAACAACTGTGTATGCGACAAGTTCTCAGCAAGTAAAATGGATACGTTGGGGCCTCAACACAAACAAGCCCAAGGACCAAAAGCTAGGTTTATTTATGACTTGTACGTTAAGTCAAATCTTGTATCTTTGTTCAATGTACACGTGGGAATATCTAGGGAGTCTCCATGAACACATCATGTTAGGTCGGTGGAGCTCCAGAAGAGGGTCGTCCGATCGTTTAAGTCTATGGACGTCGTTGGATGGAAGTGGTGCAAGTCCATAAGATCATGTCCTAAACCCACCAATCTCCGAAAAAAGGTTACAACAACAATACATTGGATCGCATATGGTCCTAACTTACTATGTGATGCATACCTTAGGACTTAGGGTAGATACCATAATCAAGAGTGTGATTAATGTCTTTGAATAGCACTAGTTGAGAGCACCCAATGAGGAGGGACCTACAACGCTCGTGGAAATTGCTGAATAAAGAGGGTTTGTAGGGATCTTGAAAGTATTGATTACATGCACTCTGGATGGATGAAATTACCTACTCCCTCTATCACAGTTTATAGAGCACGCACACAATTTAAGAAAAGGTTTGACCTTTTAATTGAGTCAACACGATATAAATTATATGTCACAAATTCGATTTGTATTGAAAATTAGTTTTTATTGATATAATATTTGTTATATAAAATTTAAAGTGACGGAGGGAGTAGCATGCATGGACAATTAATGACCCATTGCCTTGGTCCCACTATCATGAAGTTGTGGCGTCCGAGGATCTACTGATCGACATTATAAGTGGGATGTGTGGTTCATAGAATGGCATATATATAGCAGAAGTTTCATCTGTTCTTAAGGCTAGTTTTAGTGTGGATCATCATCCTCGCAACGTCAGGGTCAACTATCATGACTACGACATGGAGTACTACCTCGTAGATGACATCTATCTTGTTTGGTCTACCTTTTTCAAGAGAACAAAAATCCCCAAGGAAACATGATAATGCACTTTGGAAAGTGTCAAGAAGCAGCGAGTAACGACACGATGAACTAGCATTTCAGGTTCTACAGGCATGGCTTGCAATTGTGCGTGGCCCCTGCTCAATTCTTTGATGTCATAGATGATGGCAACACGTGTGACTTGGACAACATGATTAGAGGATGATCGTGGTCAACTGAATTACTTCCTTATGCTTGTGTGGGAGCACCTGTGAGGCCTCTAAGGAATCTATCCCGGTTCCATGTTATCGTGAAGACCATCAAAGGGTTGAACACATGTAGTGCTAGCTTTGTGATGACTTAGTAGAGCATGTGTGGCAGTGACACTTTGTTTCGACTCATCTCATTTGGATCAAGTCTCGAATTAGAAATTTAAAAATAATAGATATTTTTAAAGTGTAAGGTGAAATAAAGCTGAAATTAGGCTCATATGCATAAAGAGAGATGGAATGGGATATGGAGATGTTGTTTGGAATCTGAAAAGGCAGCTTGCCTTTTTTCTCCATAAACGCTTTTTTTTACATGAAACGCCCCCATTCCATTACTCAAGAAGCTCAGCCGGCCACAATCACCAAGACAGAGTTCGATAATTCATTTAGCCACAAAAGTTGTACTCGGTACGGCTCACACCAATCGCCGCGGGCAATAAAAGAATTAATTAAAAAAAGAATTTCAACTCAATAAAAACACGTCCTATTTTGAAAAGAAACATTGGAGATCCGCCGCCAGATTTCCGCAGATTACCGGCGCGGTTTGTTTCCATTTCTTGCCGCAGGCCAGAAGTATTCTCACTCTCACTTGCCCGGCAAAGCAGCCCGGCCCAGCAGGGGTTCCTATATATACTCAGTTTCAAACCCCGGTTGCAACCACAATCCTTCCTTGCTCTAGTTGCCGCCTTCCTCTTTCCATTTCGAAACTTAGGGTTTTCCGTGCAGAACCGGAGCGAGCCATGGCGGCGGCTAGGGCTGGGAGCAGTTCTGCGGCGAATGGACGACGCAGCCGGGAGATCATCCTCATCAGCTCCGACAAGCAGAAGTTCTACCTGACCGAGGCCGTGGCTTTGGTGTCAGGTAGCATCCGGAGCCAGATCGACACCGGCTTCCTCAACGCCGTCACCGAAATCGAGCTCAAGCTCCCAGACGTCACCGCCACGCCGCTCGCCATGGTCGTGGAGTACTGCCACCGGAAGGCCGCGGACGGCGGGTGGGACGACAGAGACTTCATCGGCCGCGACGTCGGCCAGGCGCTGCTGTACGACATACTACACGCGGCGTTCCACCTCGACGTGGAAGGGCTCGTCGACCTCGCCTGCAAGCGCGTCGCCGACATGATCAGGGGCAAGGCGCCGGCGGAGATCCGCAGGATGTTCGGCATCCACACGGACGGGTTCTCGCCGGAGCAGCGCGAAGAGATCCGCAGGGACAACTCGTGGATCAATATGTGAGATGATCGATCAGTACTCATCCGGCCGTCACCTTCCTTCTTCCTATCTCACCTATATATCTTTGTCATGCTTCAGCTATACATTACATTTCTTTCTCTCACATATGTATGCGGAATATCTGCAGTATTCTGAAACGATGGATACTGGATGAGAAATTACTGAATATTTCGTTTTTTCTTCTTCTTTGCGTTATTGCTGTGAACTGCACGCGGAATGTTTTATCAAGGAAAATATGATTAAGTTTTTTCTTATGCGAAAGCTCCTACACATCACATAGCCTCATATAATCCTCTCCAGTATATATATGCAGAATGTTTATGTCCCATTGGTAAATGGGTTTACATGACCGAAAGCTAATGAAGATGAGTAGTCTGGGTACAAGTTTGAGTAGAAGTTTGTAAACTGTAATGGTAGGGGATCCCTAGATAGTCCCACCCATTAGCTAAGTTGCAGTGAGTGTTCCATGGTTCGTGGTCTTCTCATGCTCGAAAAATAATCTGAATTTTTCTCCGGTAACAGGCCAATATATTCCGTTTAACCGTGATATAACTGTAAACCCCAATCCCTTTTGTTAAAATGAAGTCATCCAGTATCAAAAACCTTGGTTACATGTATTTTGGTTGTGTGTAAACTAAAGGAAAACGAGACACTAGTACTTCAACAAATGTAAACCCGCCTTTATGTCAATGATATTCTCGCATCACCATGGTCTTTGAATTACTAATTAATATTATACTAGAAAATAAATAATTATTACAGATTATGAAGCTTCTTATTACTACGAAGTCCAAAGATTGATTGCACGGATCCCTTGGAGACCTATACTTAGATTTTATTATGTTACTAGTATATATCTCTTGAATGCCCAGAAATTGGTGAAGTGTACGTAGTTTATTTGACCAATAGAAAAAGCGATGATGTGCAAAATTCGTCTGGACACCCATATTAAATGTTTTTGCTTAACAGTATGCAATTTGTAATCTAGTCTGTTCATTGACATAGTGTTGCTTAAGTTTTTTCTTATGCGAAAGCTCCTACACATCACATAGCCTTATATAATCCACTCCAGTATATATATGCAGAATGTTTATGTCCCATTGGTAAATGGGTTTACATGACCGAAAGCTAATGAAGATGAGTAGTCTCGGTACAAGTTTGAGTAGAAGTTTGTAAACTGTAATGGTGGGGGATCCCTAGATAGTCCCACCCATTAGGTAAGTTGCAGTGAGTGTTCCATGGTTCGTGGTCTTCTCATGCTCGAAAAATAATCTGAATTTTTCTCCGATAACAGGCCCATATATTCCGTTAACCGTGATAACTGTAAACCCCAACCCCTTTTGTTAAAATGAAGTCATCCAGTATCAAAAACCTTGGTTACATGTATTTTGGTTGTGTGTAAACTAAAGGAAAACGAGACACTAGTACTTCAACAAATGTAAACCCGCCTTTATGTCAATGATATTCTCGCAGCACCATGGTCTTTGAATTACTAATATTATACTAGAAAATAAATAATTATTACAGATTATGAAGCTTCTTATATATTACTACGAAGTCCAAAGATTGTCTGCACGGATCCCTTGGAGACCTATACTTAGATTCTAGTATGTATATATCTCTTGAATGCCCAGAAATTGGTGAAGTGTATGTAGTTTATTTGATCAATAGAAAAAGCGATGATGTGCAAAATTCGTCTGGACACCCATATTACATGTTTTTGCTTAACATTATGCAATTTGTAATCTTGTATGTTCATTGACATAGTGTCGTCACAAGAAAATTCCTATTCCTGTAAGATGCTAGAGACTACCTATGATCCATAATGTGAATCTTTTAGGGCATTGGCAGCTGGCACCCCCTTCAACTTTGGCAATCAATTTCTTTATGCACAATTTTTTTTACACATTATACAGTTATATGCCATGATAAATATAGTAGCACAAGTTTGATGTTATGGATGAAAAAATAATCATTTCGTATGGGCCATCTTAGAATCGTTTGGCCAATAAAAATGATAGAAATGAGTTATATTTTGAATGCGAGATAGTATGCTATAGGAATATAAGGATTGACTAGGTATTGATTTTTGTTTGCACATGGTTATGTGTATTTGTAACTTCTATATTCTGAGATGAAAATTGGCCTCTGCATCCAAAAGATGCACACAACCGCTAAGGTATCTACTATTGCTATGCTAAATCATGTTATACACGACAACCAACGGCGGTGCCAGGAATTCATCCCCAATTTTTTTTTACTCTAAATATACTATATGACCCCAATCACACAACAATGGCAATATAAGGATAAAACAATAGTAGCTTAACATCAATTGTAATATTTCAGTTTATAAGCCCATAACGACATGAATACATGAACATAGGTACCTTTTGATTGATAAAGTGATGATATTCCATATTACAATATAACTTTGCGGTCGCCTTTTTGGAAGCGATTGATGATATCCTCATCCTTGACTTGCTTGAAGAATTATCTCTCAGTAAATGTAACCAAACAATGGTTCAAATAGTCATCACCCATTTTGCTCCTTTGCTTATTCTTCAGATAGCTCATTGAAGAGAATATCCTTTCAACCTTAGCAGTGGCTACTGGCAGAATCAATACCAACTTAAGAAGTCTGTAAACAATATGATAAAGTTCATGCTTCTTTGTCTTCACAAGCATAACTGAAAGCTCACACAGATTGTTCAAGTTCTGAAACTTTTCATCTCTACGCACATTAGCAACATACATGTTTAGTTGCCAGGGGAGTCTTGCCAGTTCATCACTTGTAAAATCAGAAGCATAAAACTTTGTAGCAAGCCTAACCAACTTCTTTTGATCATAAGCAACAAATAGATTAACTGGACTAAATGCTGCCATGCAAGTAAGTAGCTCTGTGTTTACCTCATCAAATCTGCTATTGCTCTCAAGATGAACATCACTAGATGCGGCTGCTGTCTGATTTGGTGTGGATGATTCATCAGTTTTCCTTGTCTTTGAAGCCTTTTCCCACATTGCAGCTATGCTAATGCCAACAACCCCCTTTTTCTTCATCTACGTTACAACAAATCAAGGGAAACAGAAAATTAAAACTTGCATTTAGTCAATTAGACCTACTAGCGAAGCAATCCGACGAACTAGCGAAGCAATCCGCAAAAAAATAGGGGCGATGCCGCCGTACCTTGCACGCTGGTGCGTTGGACCGAAGAGGAAGAGGGGCCGGGGCGCGGGCGGCCGGGGGGCGGGGGCGGGGGCGCAGGGGGCGGGGATGGAGCGCCGTCGCCTGTCCCTGACTGCATCAAGCGGCGGCGGGGGCGGCCGGCGGCGCTTCTGTCTGCTGTGCGGGCGATGAGATAGGGCGAGCGAGGCGAGGAAAACGGGCACAGAGGAGCGAGTCCCAGGCGAGCGAGTGCGAGACGAGGCCAGTACGAGCGTGTACATTCCGACATGGGCCTTCGTGGGCTGGGCCAAACTAGTAGAAATTTTTTATTGCTCCAGAATCTTGGGTATTCACGTGAAGACACCGAATACACGCTCACGCCGCCATTGACGACAACTAATAAACAATGCGTAAAGTAAGATCAACAAATGGGACACATGAGTTTAACGTGGAAAATCCTCCAAGGAGAAGGGAAAAACCACATGCGTTCAGTAGAGTTTACAAACGTCAAGATTTACAACTTGCGACTTATCACAACCGGCGGCTTACAGAAAAAAGGTATTTATAACATGGGTGACCTAGTCGATAATGATCCGTCGTGGGGGACAAGCCGAAGCATAGCGGAGTCGATAATGATCCGTCGTGGGGGACAAGCCGAAGCATAGCGGAGGTTGAAGTTAGCCTCTTATCTGCATAGCCTTCAAACTGATTTTGGATCACAAAAAGACAACAAACAATTTTCTTATTGCAATGAGTAGTTGTTCCTTTCTTTTCACAGTCTCAGGGAATATTTAAGACTATGGTCTCTGATCATATCATACATACTAGAGCTAACATCATAGCATGATTCTTGTGAGAGAAGTACAATGAGGCTATTTTTGTTTCTGCGATTGAACAAATTTAACTTGCACGGCATAGTACAACATATGCTCAGATGGTCCTGTGCATACTTACTGCCATTGGTTTCATTTTCACTGTGATCCAATGATATCTATTATATACTAAAAGCAATATACGGATGTTTAAATAGAGCCACCACGTTAATCCACATCATCTGAATTATTTTAATGGTTAGATCTAAATTTTATGGTTATGACTTTAAATCACAGCCATTAAATTTATGTAACAAATATGGCACAATAAACTGGTCACGTGTACTAATTAACAAATATGTCACGTGTACTAAATTCAGGTACACGTATGGGCCAGAAAGTCTTAATTTTTTCCGTACATAACATATCCACCGGCCGGCCACCAATTTATTTTTTTATTGCAATAGTGCACGGTGATAAGAATTTAATCCACCAGCCCACCACCATTTTTTCCATATTACGCACAGCCACATTTTCTATATCAAACATGCACGCGCATCTCTATTATTTTCCTATAACACGTATACATGCTATGTTCAATGCAAGACTAACATATATTAAACAGTTTTAACCATTTTTAGCACGATTTCACACTCCCATATTTAATGGCACGTTCAACAAAATCTATAATCTGATCGAATTGTTTTAAAAAATATGATCATATTCATTTGTCAAGATAGGACTCTTTTTCTTCTTCTTTTTTGGTTTGAAATGAAAGATGGATCTGTATTGGCACCAAGGTACGTTTGTTTAATAATATTAAACTACATACTCTAACTAGAACATGGTGATAAAAGTGTACTTTAATACGTGTGCATAATTGAAAATAATTAAACATTTAGTCGTAACTGACCATGATTTAGATATATACATACGAGCACACTTACACTACATTGTCCATTGATGACTTGGGTCGAGGAGTTTCGAAATCGACAAAGCTACCACTATTGGCTCACGATCGAAATCGACAAAGCTACCACTACTGGCTCACGATCGACAAGAACATCGGCTCATATTCAAAAGAGTGATCTTCTAATTATGCACGTATGCTTAAAAGCCTGAGATTTGATTAACGGACAAGCAACAGACAAGCAACGACAAATATTGGTTTATGGAGCACTCCTTGATAAGCGTTGATCCATAAGAAATAATTTAGACGTGATCAATAGGCTTTTGTTTCGTATTACACCATCTCAACTCAAGACATTGTCATAAAGAACACATACTAAATTGATTAGTTCATGCCCGTCTCACCTCTCAGACACATTATATGTTTTCAGTGGTGAATGAAACTTGGTAAAGATTATTTTTCCTCTTTTAGTTAAAAGGAAAACTCGAAGATCAAGATCGAGGCAAAGGGAATTCGGAACTTAAATAGATAGCTATTCATAACGCATCATCATAACTATTCATATCACAAATATATGTAAAATTAATGTACGGTACACGAGCACATATGTTTGACAAAGATACAGATGCGAGAAGTTCTAACCAACATATCATGATAACTGTGTTTTAACATATCACAAGTTAATAGATTTTGATAGTTTCTACATAAGAAAATCATGGTCAATAGATCGTGAGAATTGTACAAACCGATATATCTTTCATGAGTTTATTTCAATATAATATGGTTTTCCTACGGAGTGATGAAGTACATGTTTGTGTCTGTGTTTTGGGTGTATTTTTTTCAAGTTAATAGGAGACATCATTGGAATTTGCAATCACGTAGAAAAAAGTATGACCATTCAAGATAACGAAACAATATGGTTCATAGCAGCGTTGATCGAGAACATATAATTATTCAGTTGAAGAGTAGGTTGAGCAAAGAAGACTAAAATTACGCAAATAAGAAAATTGACTTAAAATATTGGGCATATGGGAATGCTGAAGGAGCAGGTTAAGTTTATAGAGCTATTAAAAGTATTTGTGAGAGAAAAGATATGAATATTAAAATACTACTAGATATGATAAAACTAAATGACCTTATTGAATATATGACGTGATGGAGTTTAAAATACTAGACAATGCCCTCGCATTTGCGAGGGCCACCTTGCTAGTTGCTGTAATAAGAATGTTTGGTTGTGCTGTGCTATAGACAATGCTGTAGCTTCAGCTTGCGCCATTGTGGAGTGAAAACACTGGAACCTCCTAATCCAACTCTAAGCTTCTTTATATGAGGTGGGGGTCTATCCCTTTTGATAAAATAAAAACATAGAAGTGACCACTGACCACAACACCTCTTTGGATAACAAGGTAACGTCCACAGTATAGCTTGTCCAGACGACCAAACCCTTTCTAACTTGTCAGATGTTTAGACTAGTACGGCATTAAAATTTTCTACAATGTTACAAACCTTTCCTGTTCTAATGCGAGCCACCTTAAGAAACCACTTAATACAGCCACAGTGCCACACAGTCATTCCTCTCTCATAACATTTGCAAGTGGAGTCCGCCGTCAAAGTGTCACGAACCAGTACGTGGGCCGTGCCTTGGTGGCCAAGAAGAGGACGATGGGCCGCCAGCTCAGGAGAGAGGCCCAGGCCGAGGAGCCTACGCGAGAACGCCACGCAACGGAAGGACCGGCTGGAGATATATGAGTGGTGAGGAAGTCGTGCGGCAGGCATCTTTGATCATTATTGTAACAGAACCCTAACGGGTAGAACTATCTCTCTCCTTCCCTCGCCATGAACGTGAGTTCATCGGCTTCTATCCTCACGGCGTGACGCCGTTGTATCGAATTCCTGTGTTATTGCATAATCGGATAGGCGGGGTGTTACATCCGGTATCAGAGCCGTTCGAATCCACGGACGAGCTTCCACAAATTGGTTCTTCTACTGGGCGGCGAATCGCGATCGGGTGAGCAGAGGTTGGGATCTCCCGTAGAATCCCTCTGCTTCCTCGGATCCGTGCGGCGGCGGAGTGTTGGGGGCAAATCAGGCACCAACTCGGCGGCGTGTGTCGGCGGTAGACTGTTCGGGTACAAATTGGGTGGCCTGCGGTCGGTTGCTTGCAGATCTTCTGTGAGTGGTAAAATCCCGGACCAGCGACTCGATTCGTGTACCAGCGGCGGCGATGGTGACGGCGGCGGCGATGGACAAAGTTCAGTCCGATCTGGTGGAGTTGAAGGCGCAGGGCTCATCGGTAGCTGAATCTCTGCGGACGATGTCAGAATCACTCAAAGGTTTGGGTTCATGGATGCCGCAAGTGGATCGCGCCATTGACGAGATCCAGAAGACGATGCAGGGAGTGGGTGCCCGCGTCACAGCCCTAGAGGTAGCCCAGACCGGCATGGATGGGGTCACACCGAGCTCGACAGATGCAGCGGCAGCGAACACATCTGCATTACCAAGGGTTATGATCCACAACAACCATCGCAGTAAGCGCTCGTTTCCTCAATCACCTGTTACTTTTGAGTTGGGCGATCAGTCGGGTAGAGAGGATGACATTGACGGCAGCGCGATATTGGAGAGTAGGCATCATAGAAACTACTCAGGGAGTCACAGAATGCCGAAGACAGATTTTCCAAAATTTGATGGGGAAAATCCTATGTGGTGGAAAGGAGTGGCAGAGAAATACTTTAGCATGTACAACGTGCCTAGAGACACTTGGGCAGGATTTGCGACAATGCACTTTGTTGGTAATGCAGCTCTGTGGTTACAGACATATGAAGCTGACCATGAGGTGGAGAGCTGGGAAGAGTTGGTGGTTGCGGTGCAAACAAAGTTCGGCAGAGACAAACACCATAGATATCTGGAAGCTCTGGAAAGGTGCAAGCAAGTGGATACAGTGGAAAACTATCACCGCAAATTTGAAGGATTGCGACACAAGGTGTTAGTGCATAACAGGCATTATGATGAGGCCTTCTTTGTCACTAAATTTGTTGCAGGGTGATACGTCCAAAACGTATCTACTTTCCCGAACACTTTTGCTATTGTTTTACCTCTAATTTGTGTGTTTTGAATGCAACTAACACGGACTAACGCTGTTTTCAGCAGAATTACCCTGGTGTCTCGTTTTTGTGCAGAAATATCAACTTTATGGAAAAAACCCCGAAAAACACCTGGGAGTCGTTTTCTCACCCGAAGAGTCCAGGAACCACGAAGATCAAACGGAGAGGAGCGACGAGGCCGCGTCACCCCCTGGCCGCGCGGCAAGGACCTGGCCGCGCGAGGACCAGGTGGGACCGCCTCGGTCGCCTCCTCGCGACCCCCTCTCGGCTATAAGACCCTCCTGACCTAAAAACGCACGGGGGGTATCCACTTTCGCAAGAAACATCTCCGTACGCCGCCGCCACCGCGAACCCTAGTTCGGAGACCAGAAGTCTCTGTTCCGGCACCCTGCCGGGACGGGGAATCGAAGGGGATCATCGCCATCGTCATCGCCAACGCCTCTCCATCAACCATCCATGTTTACCCCATCCATGTGTGAGTAATCCACCGCTGTAGGCTTGAGGGGATGGTAGGAATTGGATGAGATCATTCATGTAATAGCTGTAATATCGTTAGGGCATGGTGCCTAGTATCCGTTATCGGTGTTTTACGTCATTGTTGCAACTTGTTATGCTTAATGCTTGACACTAGGGGCTGAGTGCCATGATTTCAGATCTGAGCATGTTATTGTATCATGAGGATAATTATTGTTTTAGATCATATCTATGAGTTGTATACACATATTATTGTCCGGAACCGATGGCCCCAAAGTGACAGCAATTGGGATAACCGGAGGGAATGGCTGTGATGTGAGGATTACATGTGTTCACGGAATGTTAATGCTTTGCTCCGGTACTTTATTAAAAGGAGTACCTTAATTGACAGTAGTTTCCCTAGAGGCCCCGCTGCAAACGGGCTGGCAGGACAAGAGATGATGTGCAAGTTTTTCATTGCGAGCACGCACAACTAAATTGGAACACATGCCTATGGTTAATAAATACTTGGATGCTTTATCTTATTTATCTGCAAATGTCTATGCTATGATATTACATGAATTATCTTATCCATGCAACGCCCGTACATCCGTCCCTATGCCTATAGTATTTTAATCCTGCTGTCTACCGTAATCACAATCGCTGTCTTAATTCTGCTGCTGCTATTATTTCACTACTGTCTCTGCTATAAAACTGTTGCTACTGATAATCTGTCCCGAGCAAGTCTATTCACAGGTGCAGCTGATCTGACAAATCATCTGTTAAAGCTTATAAATATTCTTTGGCTCCCCTTGTGTCGAATCAATAAATTTGGGTTTTACTTCCCTCGAAGACTGTTGCGATCCCCTATACTTGTGGGTCATCAAGACTATTTTCTGGCGCCGTTGCCGGGGAGCATAGCTTTATTTATAAGCCCACCTGAGTGTGATATTGTTCGCTGGAATTTATTCATCATGGGAAAACCTGCTGATAAGAAGTTTCCCATACTGCCATCCACTACAAGAAAATGTACGACTCTGAGTACCGCTGCTGCTCTTGACTCTCCAACCGTGATGAGTAAGTTTGTTACACCACCACAACCTGCACGTTCTGTTACTACTGCTGAATCTGAAATTACTTATGATGATGCTTCTACTGCTCTTGATGAAACTGGTTCATTAGGTCCCTTTTTAGATGCTACTATTGCTAAATCTAAACAAATTGAAAATGCTGAAATTCCTGATGAAACTGCTGAAACACCTGTTAATTCACCTGAATTTACACGTGATACTTATGATGAGCGTGATGATATGTATGTGGATCTTGATGATGCTCTTGTTGAAGAAATTAATGCTATTAAAGATGCTAGTGCTATTAAAAATCTTGTTGAAAAACGTGCTGTTAGATATAAATTATCTCCTGATGCTAAGTTTGCTACATCTCCTATAAACATTAAAGATAAAGCTTATGATTTCTCTCTTGATTTGGCTCATATAGCTATTGTTGAAAGAGAACCTTTTTGTGGAACTGAAAATGAAAGTGCTGTAGAACACATGAATGTATTGTCTGATCTAAGTGGAATATTTGCTGAGGACATTAAAAGACGCACTTACTTTGTTGCTAAAATATTTCCTTTCTCATTAAAAGGAGAAGCTAAAACCTGGTATAATAATTTGTCTCCTGGTTCCATCACTAGTCCTAAAGGTTTGCTTGATGCTTTCTTTCAAAAATATTTTCCTGCTAGTGCTCAACATGATGCTTTGTTAAGAATCTATAATTTTAATCAAGATGAAGATGAGAAATTGCCTAAAGCTTGGACACGCTTTTGTTCCATTTTAAGAGGCCAGCCGAACCATGATTTGGAGAAAAATGATCTACTTGATATATTTTATAGTGGACTAACTGCTGAATCTAGGACATACCTGGATAGTTTTGCTAGTTGTGTTTTCAGGAAAAGGACTCCCGAAGAGGCTGAGGAATTATTAGCCATGATATGCAAGAATAATGATGATTGGGATATTCCTGAACCTACTCCAACACCACCACCAACACCGAAGAAGGGAGGTATGATTGAATTAAATGAAGAAACGATGAAGGAAGCTAAAAGATCTCTTAAGGAGAGTGGTATTAAATCTGAAGATGTGAAGTATTTACCTCCTATTGAAGAATTATGTAAGCCAATTCCTCCTTCAACCGTAATTGAGGTACACTCTCTCCAAAGGTTTGATGATGGAGATATCCCTTACTCTAAACCTCCTGCTCAATGCTTAGATGAATTTGATACTTTTATTACTAAGCAATGCAATTTTAATATGAGAATAGAGAATCATTTAATGGAAAATTCTCGTGCTATTAGTGATTTGCATGATATTGTTGATAGAACTTCTAATGATGTTAAAGTGCTCATTAAACACTTTCATATGGTTCAAACTCAAATAGATCAACTCACTAAAGTGCAAAAAGAATTGCTAGCGAATGCCTCTATAGCTAAAGAAAAACTTGTTTGTGAAGTAACAACTAGAGGTGGTAAATCTACTCAAGACCCTTTGTATCCTGAAGGACATTATAAAAGAATTGAACAAGATTCTCAACGAGTTAATGAACCTAGTACTCCTTCTAGGAAAAAGAAAAAGAAACATAAAACTGTTGTAGAATCATCTTAACCTGTTAATGATCCTAATAGTATATCTGTTTCTGATGCTGAAACTGAAAGTGGTAATGAACACAACAATGATGATGCTAATAACAATGATAATGATAAAAATGCTAATTCGGATAGAGAAGAATTAGAGGAGGAACCTGAAAAGCATGTTAAAAATAAAAGGTACACTAAAGAAGATTTTATTGCTAAGAAACATGGTAATGAAAGAGAACCTTGGGTCCAAAAACCAATGCCTTTTCCTGCTAAGAAACTTAAAACAAAAGAGGAAGAACATTATAATAAATTTTGTGATTGGATGAAACCATTGTTCTTGCAAATTCCTTTGACTGATGCTTGATACGTCTCCAACGTATCTATAATTTCTTATGTTCCATGCTATATTATACCAAGTTATTACATGTTTTATATGCATTTTATATAGTTTTATGCATTTTCTGGGACTAACCTATTAACAAGATGCCACAGTGCCAGTTTCCTGTTTTCTGCTGTTTTTGGTTTCAGAAAAGTACTTAAGGAAATATTCTCGGAATTGGACGATTTCTTTTCTGAAGTCAGTTTTTCATCGGGAACGTTCCAGAAAGCCGAACACGAGACGAAGTGGGCCACCGAGGCGGCGCCACCACGTGCTCGCGCGGCAGCACCCCTGGCCGCGCGAGGACCAGGTGTGGGCCCCTCGGGGCGCCACCGACTTCGCCGTTTCGCCTACAAATACCCCCCAGACTAAAAACCCTAGCACGGTGTTCATATTTTCCTCCACGGGTCCCGAGCCGCCGCCATCGTCAACACCAATTCGGGAGAGATCAGAACTTCTCCCGGCACCCTGCCGGGAGGGGGAATCGTCACCGGAGGCCTCTACGTCGCCATGACCGCCTCCGGACTGATGCGTGAGTAGTCTACCCTCGGACTACGAGTCCATAGCAGTAGCTAGATGGTTGTCTTCTCCTCTTGTGCTATCATGTTTAGATCTTGTGAGCTGCCTATCATGATCAAGATCACCGTTATGTAATACTTCATGTTGTGTTTGCTGGGATCCGATGAATATTGAGTACTAAAGTTATTGCTTCATAATATATCATGTGTGTGCTATTTAATGATCTTGCATGCTCTCCGTTACTTGTGTATGCTCTGGCCAAGTAGATGCTTGTGACTCCAAGAGGGGGTATTTATGCTCGATAGTAGGTTCATGTCTCTATTAAATCTGGGGTGGTGACAGCTAGCTCTAAGGTTGTAGATGTACTGTTGCTACTAGGGATAAAACAGTAGTACTTTGTCTAAGGATGATGTTACTTACTTACTTTACACACAGTGCTTAAGGCGATAATCTGTTGCATGCAACTTAATACTGAAAGGGGTGCGGACGCTAACCGGAAGGTGGATTATTAGTCATAGATGCGGTTGGAACGGTCTATGTATATTGTTGTAATGCCCGAAAGAATCTCACACTAGACATCATAACATTGGTATATGCATTGGTTTGCTCATCATTATTCTATCAATTGCCCAGCTGTAATTTGTTTACCCGCATGAATGTTATTATTATTTATGGAGAGACACCACTAGTGAACTGTGGACCCCGGTCCTTCTCTTTAATCTGATAAACCACAAACTGCAAACCTGTTACTTTCTGCAAACAAACATCTTTCTTCCACACATACGTTTAATCCTTTGTTACAGCAAGCCGGTGAGATTGACAACCTCACCGTTAAGTTGGGGCAAAGTATCTTTATTGTGTTATGTGCAGGTTCCACGTCACCTACGTCCCAGGAAGCATTTTCTGGCGCCCTTACGTCGCAGATTTTTCTGGCGCCGTTGACACCTCGGGGGAATTCATTATTTCCTACTGGTTCGATAACCTTGGTTTCACAACTGAGGGAAACTTGCTGCTGCACTACTTCATACCTTCCTCTTGGGGTCTCCCAACAACACACCCACCGTGTGCATCAATGCTATTAAGTTGCCTCCTTATTCTAAATATATGAAAGATATTGTGACTAACAAAAGGAAAATTTCTAATGAGGAAATATCTACTATGCTCGCTAATTACTCTTTTAATGGCAAAGTTCCAAAGAAGCTGGGTGATCCAGGTATTCCAACTATTCCTTGCTCTATCAAAAATAATTATGTTAAAACTGCTCTATGTGACTTGGGAGCTGGAGTAAGTGTTATGCCTTTCTCTCTTTACAAGAGACTTTACCTTGATAAATTGATACCTACCGATATATCTTTGCAAATGGCTGATAAATCTACTGATGTTCCTGTTGGAATTTGTGAGGATGTTCCTGTTCAAATAACTACCAATTGTTTAATTATGATTGACTTTTTTGTACTTGAAATGCTTGAAGATGATAATATGTCTATTATTCTTGGAAGACCTTTTCTAAATACTGCAGGGGCTGTTATTGATTGCAATAAAGGAAAAGTTACTTTTAATGTTCATGACAAGGAGCATACTGTTTATTTTCCCAAGAAAGTTGATAAAATGCCTGGAGTTAATACAATTACCAATTTGAGATCTATTAGAGTGGGAAGTATTGATTGCCCATATAAAGAAGAATACAAAACTCTCATGATTGGAACCATACCAATTCAATATAAGGTAACATGAGTGTCTCATATAGTTTAAAATCTTTTATGTCATATAAAATTCATTTGGTGGCAAGACTTGATCAACCTTGTTAACAAGTGCATTTTAAATGCATAAAGAAGCTAAACAATTTTCTTTCTCTCATTTGTTCATGCTTTGTTTGCTTTCCATAAACCCAAAAACACCAAAAAGATTTTTGTTATCTCTCTTGCTGGTTTGTTTTAGTATCTAGTATTAATATGCCTAGTATTTATTTCAGTTCAATATGCAAAAACACAAAAATATTTTGCTTTGTTGTGTGCTGTTTCGCGCAGGGACAGATTTCTGCTGTCCACCGTTTAAATCATAACTCCTCACAGAAATATCGGAATGACCTGAAATTTCGTGTGCATGTTCCTCATATGTGTACGCAACTTTCATTAGTTTTGAGTTTTCTGATCTGGGCGTGTTAAGGCCCTCGAAAAAATTCGTCTTTGCTGCCTGTTCTGTTTTTAGTTTCTAAATCCGAAAACCCAAAAATATTTGCTGTTTCTCTTTGGTTTTGTGTAGTTTGTTTCAGAGGTCATTACCTTCGGTTACTCCATGGAGCTTGGTTATTATTTCATATCTTTCAAGCACACAAGTGATAAGGCAATTATGATGATCTATGACAATTCGAGTTGGGTAAGAGGCTGGTAATGAACTCTATTTGTTTCTCATTTTTGTACATATACTCATTCATGTGAGCATGCTTAGATGGTTCGCATAAGGTATATGTCGATTGGTGGATGCTTAGTAGTTCGTGTTCTCTTATGATCGTTTCCAATTTATTTATGATGGATGTCATGTTTCTATGGATATTTGCTTGCATTGTTTTGCTCATAATAGAATATGACATTGTGGTATCCTCCTCTGAATATTTCATTTGAATTGACTTGGCACATGTTTACACATGTTATGACTGAAAACAAAAAGTCAATTAAGCCTTGATGACATATTTTGCCTCAGAGTTCTAGTATCATTTTTATGCCTCTGTTAATTTTATTTCGTCGCAAGCATGATTATGACGGTTATCGCTCTCTTGAATCGTCGCAAGCATGATTTTGAGTTTTCTGATCTGGGCGTGTTTTGAGCTCATGAGGAAGTAGCAGTTGGGCTTGTTATCTTCCATACTAATTAAGTAATTGACTTGCATGCTACATCTACTCGTCACTAATTTTGCAAAGGGCTGGTTAGACCATTGTAATATTAAAAAGGATTTGAGAAAATAAAAAATAGGCACTCCTCCATGGTTTGAGATTGTTTGGTGGGCACCCGAGGATTCGGTTAGCCATGGTTATGTTAGCAAGGTTGGGAGGAGTGTCAAGCTATCAAAATGAATGAATATAAAGATGCATATTATAAGTGCCTTGTTTTAAAAATAATTCGGAACCGCTCTCAACTTGCTTAGTATGGAAGATAACAAGAACTCTATTGCCATTCGTTGACCAAACAACGACCACTCAAAAATAATTTTACCTCTGTTTTCAAAATGATAAGAAGCTCTAGCACATGTTAAATCCCTGCTTCCCTCAATGAAGGGCATATCTTTTACTTTATTGTTGAGTCACCATCCTTTTTTTTAGCACCTTCTTGAGAGCATAATTGTCATTCTTAGTGTAATGTGCTTGTCCCTTAATATGTTAACTGCGGTGTAATCTTGATGCTTTTATCTTTCATATCTTTATCTCTAGCCTTCCCTTGAAACTCAGAGGTGCCTGGGCATTTATGTTTTGCTGTTCCATTTGGGCAAGCGAGATACCACTTTATCATACTTTCTTATGAGCCCTGCAATCCTGTGAATTGATATGTTTCATGTTATTTATCATCGGTATAATTGGCATCTTTTCATGGTTTACATAACTATTGGGTGACACCGTTTATATATGTCTTGTTATGAATAGTCTAAGCATTTGTCCTCATAATGAGAATATTTACATCACATGAGCAAATGAGTTCGTGAAAGTTCTTTTATCGCACTCAGTTGTTAACTGAATTGCTTGAGGACAAGCAATAAGCTAAGCTTGGGGGGAGTTGATACGTCCAAAACGTATCTACTTTCCCGAACACTTTTGCTATTGTTTTACCTCTAATTTGTGTGTTTTGAATGCAACTAACACGGACTAACGCTGTTTTCAGCAGAATTACCCTGGTGTCTCGTTTTTGTGCAGAAATATCAACTTTATGGAAAAACCCCGAAAAACACCTAGGAGTCGTTTTCTCACCCGAAGAGTCCAGGAACCACGAAGATCAAACGGAGGGGAGCGACGAGGCCGCGTCACCCCCTGCCCGCGCGGCAAGGACCTGGCCGCGCGAGGACCAGGTGGGACCGCCTCGGTCGCCTCCTCGCGACCCCCTCTCGGCTATAAGACCCTCCTGACCTAAAAACGCACGGGGGGTATCCACTTTCGCCAGAAACATCTCCGTACGCCGCCGCCACCGCGAACCCTAGTTCGGGGACCAGAAGTCTCTGTTCCGGCACCCTGCCGGGACGGGGAATCGAAGGGGATCATCGCCATCGTCATCGCCAACGCCTCTCCATCAACCATCCATGTTTCCCCCATCCATGTGTGAGTAATCCACCGCTGTAGGCTTGAGGGGATGGTAGGGATTGGATGAGATCATTCATGTAATAGCTGTAATATCGTTAGGGCATGGTGCCTAGTATCCGTTATCGGTGTTTTACGTCATTGGTGCAACTTGTTATGCTTAATGCTTGACACTAGGGTCCGAGTGCCATGATTTCAGATCTGAACATGTTATTGTATCATGAGGATAATTATTGTTTTAGATCATATCTATGAGTTGTATACACATATTATTGTCCGGAACCGATGGCCCCAAAGTGACAGCAATTGGGATAACCGGAGGGAATGTCTGTGATGTGAGGATTACATGTGTTCACGGAATGTTAATGCTTTGCTCCGGTACTTTATTAAAAGGAGTACCTTAATTGCCAGTAGTTTCCCTAGAGGCCCCGCTGCAAACGGGCTGGCAGGACAAAAGATGATGTGCAAGTTTCTCATTGCGAGCACGCACAACTAAATTGGAACACATGCCTATGGTTAATAAATACTTGGATGCTTTATCTTATTTATCTACAAATGTCTATGCTATGATATTACATGAATTATCTTATCCATGCAACGCGCGTACATCCGTCCCTATGCCTACAGTATTTTAATCCTGCTGTCTACCGTAATCACAATCGCTGTCTTAATTCTGCTGCTGCTATTATTTCACTACTGTCTCTGCTATAAAACTGTTGCTACTGATAATCTGTCCCGAGCAAGTCTATTCACAGGTGCAGCTGATCTGACAAATCATCTGTTAAAGCTTATAAATATTCTTTGGCTCCCCTTGTGTCGAATCAATAAATTTGGGTTTTACTTCCCTCGAAGACGGTTGCGATCCCCTATACTTGTGGGTCATCACAGGGTTAAAGAGGGAAATTCAGAAAGCAATCAGGTTGCACAAACCTAAAACAGTGGATGTGGCCTTATCTCTGGCAGAAACACAAGAGGAGATGTTGGAAGAAAGCAAGAATTACACATCCAATCGTTTTAAACATGAGTTTAGGAAGCAGTACAACAATGGGCAAGCACAAAAAGGGTTGTTGGGTGCTCCTGTCGTAGAGAAAAAGAGACATGAGGAAAAACCTCCATGGGAGGACAAATTTGTGTCATTGAGAGCTCAACGCAGAGCAAGAGGGGAATGTTTCAAATGTGGCGATAAATTTCAGCCAGGGCACAAATGTGCGAAATCAGGATCTTTGAATGTGGTAGAGGAGTTGCTCGAGATTTTGCAAATCAAATCTGATGATGAGACTGACTCAGAGGCTGGTAGCAGTGAAGATGAATCCATTTGTGTGCTATCTTATTATGCAGCAGCGGGAGTCACGCATAAAAAGTCAATTCGACTGTTGGGCCAAGTGAATGGGAAACAAGTGCTAATCCTAGTTGATTCAGGTAGTACTGGAAGTTTTGTTAGCAAGAGCCAAGCAGAGCAATTATCATTGCCGGTTAGTGCTGCAACAAAGATAACAGTGACCGTAGCTGATGGAGGGAAAACAGTGTGTGATACAATGGTGCCACAAACCAAGTGGGAGTGTCAGGGGAATACTTTTCACACTGATCTCAGAGTGTTCCAAATCCCAGGATATGATATGATCTTAGGGATGGATTGGTTATATAATATTGGAAAGATGTGGGTGGATTGGCATAAGAAGACCATGCGATTTAAGCATGAGGGTACACGCATCACTCTTAAAGGGGTAAAGGACATTGTTACACAGTGCACCACAATGACAATGGATGAACTGCAACAGGACATCCAGGAAGGTGCAATTGCACAGTTGGTTCAATTGTGCACTACCAACTCAGCACCACAAACAGAAGAGATATCTGAACCTATACTGAAGGTGCTGGAAGACAATAGTGAGTGCTTTCGTACTCCAAAAGGGCTGCCTCCGCATCGATCTTATGACCATCATATTCAGATGTTGCCTGGAGTGGCTCCAATCAATGTTAAGCCCTATCGATATACACCACAACAAAAGGATGAAATTGAAAAACAAGTGAAAGAAATGTTAGCCAACGGCATCATCAAAACAAGCCGCAGTCCCTTTGCTTCACCTGTCCTGCTAGTGAAGAAGAAGGATGGTTCCTGGAGAATGTGTGTGGACTATCGCCAATTGAATGCTGTGACAGTTAAGGATCGCTATCCAATGCCAGTGGTGGACGAATTGATGGATGAATTAGAAGGAGCAATCTTGTTCACCAAGTTGGACTTGCAAGCAGGATATCATCAGATAAGAATGATGGAGAAGGATGAACCCAAAACGGCATTCAGAACACATCATGGCCATTTTGAGTTCAGAGTTATGCCATTTGGGCTAACTTGTGCACCAGCAACATTTCAGGCATCCATGAACAAGATATTTGCTGAGTACATCAGGAAGTTTGTGCTGGTATTTGTGGATGACATACTCATATATAGTAAATCACTGGAGGAACATGTGGATCATCTGAAGCTGGTGTTTGCAGTATTGACACAACACAAACTGTTTGTAAAAAAGAGCAAATTTTCATTTACTCAGCCAGAGCTGGAATATTTGGGCCACATTATTAGTGCCAAGGGTGTGGCAACCGATCCAGCAAAGGTGGAGGCCATACAGAAATGGCCCAGACCCATGAATGTGAAACAGCTCAGAGGCATATTAGGTCTAGCTGGGTATTACAGAAAATTCATTAGGAACTTTGGGCTTATCAGCAGACCATTAACAACACTACTCAAGAAAAATGTACCATTTTTTTGGACTGAGTTGGAAGAGCAATCCTTCTTAACATTGAAACAAGCATTGGTCCAGGCGCCGGTGTTGGCGCTACCAAATTTCACCAAAGAATTTATTGTGGAAACTGATGCTTCAGCTTATGGTGTGGGAGCAGTGTTGATGCAATCTGGCCACCCTATTGCATTTTTTAGCAAATCTCTCGTTCCAAAGAATCAAGCCCTGTCCACCTACGACAAGGAATGCCTGGCAATTCTTCTTGCACTAGAGAAATGGAAATCCTACCTGCAACAGCAACCGTTCACCATCCACACAGACCGGAAAAGTCTGATACATTTAGGTGATCACAGGTTTAACACAGCCATGCAGCAGAAGGCATTCTTCAGGTTGATGGGACTACAGTATAAGATCCGTTACAAAAAATGCATCACAAACAAAGCTGCTGATGCCTTATCCCGAATGCCTGTACACACCACAGAGGTGTATGCTACATCCACTATCACTCCGAAATGGTTAGAAATTGTGATTGAAGGTTATAATCAGGATGATCAAGCTAAGCAGCTACTGGCTGAGCTGAGCTTACAGGGAACCAATGACCAGGGGTACTCTCTGACTAAAGGGGTGATCAGGTACAAAGGCAAAATCTGGTTGGGATCTCACAAAGCAGCACATCAAGCAGTGCTTCAAGCATTACACAACAGTGGGCTGGGTGGACATTCGGGAGTGCTACCAACCTATCACAAGGTGAAGCAGCTTTTCTCTTGGCTAGGGTTGAAAAATGATGTGCAACAATTTGTGCAACAATGCACAGTGTGTCAACAAGCAAAGATTGAACACAGCAATACACCTGGACTCTTGCAGCCATTTCCACCACCACCAGGAGCTTGGCATACGGTGAGCATGGATTTCATTGAAGGGCTTCCCTTATCAGGTCAGTATGACACCATTTTGGTGGTCATTGACAAGTTCACCAATATGGCCATTTCATTCCTCTGAAGCACCCCTTCACAGCGCAGAAAGTGGCGCAAGTGTTCATTGATAATATCTATAAGCTGCACAGTATGCCACAAGTACTGATCTCTGACAGGGACAAGATATTCACCAGTGCTTTCTGGCAGCAACTATTCAAACTAGCTGACACTACTCTGAATATGAGCTCCTCTTATCACCCACAAACTGATGGTCAGACAGAGCGTTTGAACCAGTGTCTGGAAACTTACCTGCGTTGTCTGGTGCATGCGAATCCTAAACACTGGGCCAGGTGGTTAGCGCAAGCAGAGTATTGGTATAATACCACATTTCATTCAGCATTGGGAAAATCACCGTTTGAGGTCCTGTATGGGCATTCGCCAAGGCATTTTGGGTTTCAAGAATCAGATACACCAGTGAATCTGGACTTGGCAGAGTGGTTGAAAGAAAGAGCACTCATGGCGCCAGTGATCAAGCAACACTTAGAGCGGGCGCAGCAGCGCATGAAGAATCAGGCTGACAAGAAGCGTCTGGAACGAGACTTTGCTGTGGGAGATTGGGTATACCTGAGACAGCAACCATATGTGCAACAGTCATTGATGCCCAGGTCCTCGCACAAGTTGAGTTTCAAGTACTTCGGACCTTATCGTGTGCTGAAGCGAGTGGGAAAGGTGGCATACAAGTTGGACCTGCCAGCGACATCAAAAATTCATCCTGTGGTTCATGTTTCACTCCTCAAGAAGGCAATACCAGCTCAGGGACAGGTGAGCGCTGATCTTCCGGTTTCATTCCATAACACCGAAGTGCAGGTGGTTCCAGAGAAAATACTGGACGAGCGCATGATCAAGCAAGGGAAGAAGCTCCAGCCTCAGGTGCGTGTCAAATGTTGCAATCTGCCCGACGAGTGCTGCACCTGGGAGAATGTCTATCTGCTCGTGGACGCGTTTCCTGATGCAACAGCTTGGGGGCAAGCTGTTTCTCAAGAGGGGGGCATTGTCACGAACCAGTACGTGGGCCGTGCCTTGGTGGCCAAGAAGAGGACGATGGGCCGCCAGCTCAGGAGAGAGGCCTAGGCCGAGGAGCCTACGCGAGAACGCCACGCAACGGAAGGACCGGCTGGAGATATATGAGTGGTGAGGAAGTCGTGCGGCAGGCATCTTTGATCATTATTGTAACAGAACCCTAACGGGTAGAACTATCTCTCTCCTTCCCTCGCCATGAATGTGAGTTCATCGGCTTCTATCCTCACGGCGTGACGCCGTTGTATCGAATTCCTGTGTTATTGCATAATCGGATAGGCGGGGTGTTACAATAGGTTTGGACTAGGTGCATCTACAGACTACATACACCCGTTTTATGCAATTCTGAGGTTTTGACCGATCCAACTTGCTTGCTCCAAGGTAGATGCACTGCACCGCAAACTCTCAGTTGCAAGTTTAGACCGATATATACATTGGAGAAGGCGTTATTACAAGCAACATGAATGGTGCTCCTGATGACCGTCTTCCTCGCATCGAGTACACACGTATATATACAATAGAAAGCACCATAAAAAAGAAGATACATGTGTCATTTGCTTCCTTTTCTCCTAAACCAACCTAGAGGAAGATTCGCAGCCTACGGCCCGAAACCCGCTCCTATCCCCCCACACGCCCTCGTGGGTGATGGTAGCGTCCTCCCATATCCGGTGGATTGACCCCCTCATCCCTCCCCTTCCCTACGCCACCAGGCAAAGCTCGTGCGGCGTCGCCGGGGGCATACTTGACCTTAGCCGCTTGCTAGGAGAGGGAATCAGGGCCCTTAGGCCTGGTGGCGGTGCGCTGTGGTCTCGACACAACTCGGTTAGCGGATTCCGCTCCAGACGGTCCCGGGTGGCGGCATGCGTGCGCGTGGTGGCGGCGTCGGCCCTCATGGCTGCGGTGGCAGTTCCGGTTCAGACGGTCCCGGGTGGCGGCGCGCAAGCGCGTGGTGGTGGCAGTTCCAGTTCAGACGGTCCATGCGGTGTGGGCTCTAGGCGAGCTTGGCCTAGGCCAGTTGGCGACAGGGCATTGTGGCGGGATCCCGATGGATAAGGCGGCAGTACTGGTGATGCAAGAGGTAGATGGCAGAAGCGGAGGCCATGGCGCTGTCAAAACGGTGGGGCTATAGTCGGGCATGATCCTACATCTGGTCAGTGACCACCTTTGGTGGTAGAGAATGGCGGATCTCCTCAAACTGTCTGCGACGCGGTCGGAGACAAATCCGGGTTTGGGTCCAGATCTGCTTCATGCGGCAACATGCTTAGGGAGACTTCTTCTGAGCTCATGCGCTTATGCATAAGCTAACTTATAGATTTTGGTGAGGAGAAACCGTCGTAGGTAGAATCTCCTAGGAAGACTTCTTTTGGGCTTCTAAAGTTTTTGCTTATTTAATGTTTAGTTGTGAGATGTCTGTGATGCCCCTGGATTTGATGTTTTTACTTTATAAAGTGATCTTATGTATGTTAATTTGTGGTGTTTAGCTAGCGTGAGAAATAACCGAAAAATAGATGGACACGCAGCAAGCAAACCAGACAATTGCACAAATATTCTGCACTCCAGTTAGTTACTTATTTGACGGTAAGCAGATCATTTAGTTGGCGATCTAAACCCAAAAACGACACGAGACAAGAGAACAGGCAAGCAACTCCATGTGGAGGCTCCTCACCAAGCTCCCAACATCACTCATCTTTCTCCTGGAATCAAGTGGTTATGTCCCTGATTCTGGTGAGAATGGCCGAAGCTTGATCTTGTTGTTCCCATCTGACAAATCAACGAAGGTAGAGGACGAAATGCCTTGTTGTGATCCTTACAAGGATCAACATGTTGAAGATTGATCTAGCTTGAAGCATGGGTAAGCCGGTGCCTTTCCCTTTAGATATGGTATGGTTTTTTTTTTCGAGATTGATAGGGGGGAATAAATTCCCCACTATTTGTTGCATTCATCGAAAGATAGCCTGGCGGGGCATGTTCTTACAACAGATGGAGAAATTTACAGCGGATACAAGGGAAGAGAGAACAATGAAAATACAAGAAAAAAGACAACTAGAAGAGAGAAAGCAAGAGCCACCCAGAGACACAAGAGATGAGGGGTGTAGTCAAGGGATCACAATGCCAAGACTCGGCAATCAGCCTCACACCGCATCGACATGCGACTCGAACCCCACGGCACAACTCAGGAGCACCACCATCATCATCGGATCGGAGTGTCAAGCCTAGCACCTAGCACTATCCTAGATAGGGAGCTCCGCCACGGACATCTAGACGAAAGCCGATGGGAGAGACATACATTGTGTCATCAAGGAGCAAAGGTGAGCCGAAACGCCACCACGAGCACGAAGCTCCCACACCGCAAAAGCAACCAAGGGAGGATCTTGGGCAAGCACATCAACAGGACCGAGACCACGCGAAGGCACGCCGAAGAGAGAAACACACCACCGTCGGCCCCAAAAACGCCGTACCAACAGCACCGGACACACCACTAGTCCGTCCAGCTGCGCCCAGCTCCAAGAACAACGCCCCAAGAGGGGAAATGACGTTTAGGCGCCATCGGTGCTCGCTCCGGAAAACCGGAGCAGAGGTTTCCCCCCAGAGCAATGGGCAGGAGGGAAGCGAGCGCATACGCAGCACCACGACAACTCCTCAAGAGGAATCGACGCCCGCAGGCGCCGTCGATGTCGGTTCCAGCCAGAGGCGGATCGAACCTTCGTTCGGTGCAGACTCGCCGCTCCCCTCCGACCAGCTGGTCCACCAAAGAGCATGCGGGGAGGAAGGGAAGAAGCCCCTGCCGACCAGGCAGGAGGCGTGCAGGCGCCAGCAGCAAAGCTGACCACCGGACACCACCACCGAAGAAGACAGAGCCGGCCGCCAGCTCCGCCGTGGTACCCGGAAACCAGCACCACGCCCGCTGCAAAGGCAAGGATCTAGAAGCCCATCCAGGCCCAGATGGGCCAAGAGCGGGCTCGAGGTCACGGCCGCAGCAGCAATGGCGCCTCCGACGAGGGGAGGCCGCGTCCGTCCGCCAGCGGCCCACGCTGGGACTCCACGCCGCGGGGCCATCGTGGTGCCGGCCACCGAGAAGACAACCGCACCCGCACGAGGCCGCCGCCAGAGCCTCGCCCGGCAGGTTCGCCAGCGGCGGCGAGAAGGAGGGGGCTAGGGGAGAGGGCGCGTGGGCGCTGGCGGGCCGCCGCCAGAGCACGGGATGGAGGAGACCGGGCACGGCGCTGCAGTTCATCCTCCAGAACTATAGCACGGGGCCGCGGGCAGCAGATCCCTGCCGCCCCCTTCACTGGCGACCGCGGCCTTTGTCCGCCGGCCACCTCCGGAGACGACGAGGGAGGGAGGCGAGGGGGAGGTTGTTGGCGGCGGAGAGCTAGGGTTTCGCCTCCCCGGTCGCCTGGAGGGGGCGACGCGAGGAGATGCGACGCGGAATCGCCAGTGCCCTCGATATGGTATGGTTCACCAACATTCCATCAAACTTTGATTAAAAACGGCAGTTAAGGAGTACAAAACATTTTAATAACTCTTTCTCAAAGTATATATAAAGAACTCTTCCACCATGTTTAGCGACTTAGTGATATATCTACAATTTAATAAGAGCAACTGCTTTTGTGGTTGGCTTCTTCGTGCTCCTCCCTCCTTGTCCTCATCTAGTCATCGAGCTAATTTTTCACCAAGCCGTAGTCAAGGTTGGCGTCAACAATGGTGAGACTAGATCGAGATTGAGGTATGACTGGCATACCCGTGGTGGCACCAACGATAACGAGGGAGCAATATAGGGCGGTGGGGTGGCAGGCGATGCCGGAGAGGAAACTTAGTGGGGTGGGGACGGGGAGGCAGGCCAGCACCATAGAACATATGCGGGACTCTGGGCCATTAAGGATAGTTAGTGCAACATCGAACCAGGGGTGGAGACGTCCGATTGAGCCATTCTGATTGGTGGGTCATCGGCGAGGTGATTTAGCGGTGGCAGTAGCATGAATCTAAATCAGAAGGCAAAGAAAAAGTGATTAATGTCATAGTTTCAGAAAACTTTTATATAAATAACCTAAATATAACACGTTCTCACGGGTCTTGAAACTCAAAACCTGGATTCGGAGTAGAGAGTTCATGGATGCTCAAGATCTAGCTGTCTTACATGTAAGGAAATTAGATGACTCATTCTCATCGTTGCTCAAAACTTTCATGATTGCGCAACATGGTTCTCCGATGGAAAGATGAACTCACAAAAGCAGTGGGATCCGTGCGAAATGGAAAAATGGAATAAGGATCGCTCGTAAATCATCAACCAGGGTCTTGGTACATACCCATCTTGCTTTATTTCAAGCGGCCAAAAGAAGATTTTAGATTGGATTTCCGTGTATCTTTTTCGCTGGTCAAAATGGGCAATCCATACATCGTCGAATCGATTCCAATTCCAAAAGCAAGTGACTTCTTTATTCTTCTAGATCATTGTTAGCTCATGGACTGCGAATAAAGAGCCGCCCATGAAATATAATAACGTAAAAAGGTACGAAAATATCTGAAATATATATTTTTTGGCGTATACTTATGTATTACTACGTCCAGGGTTCTGCCTTCAATCGGATCTGTCAAATGATTACCCAAAAGCCTTTTCGTTTGATTAAAGATGTGGTACAGCTTTAGATGCCGCTGAAGTCAAGCTGTTTGAATTTGCACTTGGTTCTACTGTTGCGCCGGCAGCAAGTGGTGTGGCTTGAATAACTAATTAAACACCACGTGGCATCAGTGTCGGAGCGAGCCCAAGCAGTGAGCCTGGGCACAATATACATGTAGCTGTTTTTTACCACATGATTTACCCGACGGTGCTCTCATTAAATCTAACACTTTCAGCTAAGCATAAAAGGAACTTAGCAGCCGAAGCCCGGCTGCCCGGGCATGCCGGGCTGTAGCTCCGCCACTGCATGGCATGACAATAGAGCTGACGATCCTTGGAAAAAAAAAGGAGCTAGGTGCCTCCCTGCAGAACCGTGCTCCCTTGTCTTCCTCATTCAGTTCATCTTGCATAAGTAACCAGGGTGAACTTTCAGCACATAGCAAGAACAAATATATTGTACTCCCGGCGGCCCCGATGCTCCATGTGTGTCTTTTTGAGATTGTGCCAATGTCTCAATAATGAAGTAAAAATCGGAGCTATTACAACTACAATGTCCGTTGCACCTAAAACAAGGCCGTTGTACCAACAGGAACCAGCTTCTCCTGTACACCAGAGAATCCAGGATGGTTAGTGAAGGTAGTGTGCCCCTTTCGACCAGAGAACAATTCTCAGGTTTCGGATCATGTTTGTCACAACTGTATTTGTGGCGAGGTTCGATCTTCCCTACTCCAATTTCCGGCCGGTAGGTGCTTGTGTTTGAGTGAGCACCGGACACGGTTCTGTTGGGATCAGGACAAAATGCTGAGATACAAGAGAAAGCAAGGCAAGGCCGGCCAGAAATATTCCAGATTCCACTGATTGATCGACAGCACAGGCTTGGATGCAGCTTGTGAGCAAAATCAGGGAGCATATCGTTTATCACTGTCCGAACCAGTTCCACTACCGCTGAGCTTTGCCCCGGCCATCGTACAAAATCTTTCTATGGCTGTCCCAAAGGACAGCGACAAATATAAGCTTGTGCCGCGTCTGCATACTAGCTACCTGGGCCTCTAAATTGCATAGGAACACTGCCGCTACAGATTGCTCAGCAAAGCTGAGGGAAAAACTTCTTCAGGATTAGTCTTGTTTCTGGTTGTGAACGAGCGGATTTTTTTCATATGCCATGCAGATGCAAAACTCGTATCTACTAGGCTCTACATATCGGTGTGAAGGAATTGGTACTACTGTGAGAAAAATGCTTCCACACCTTGGGCATAGATATATTAGAGGCGCCCCTGCATGGGTGGTGCTCAACTCCAACTTTCCCGGCAGTGAAAAGCAACTTGCATCAATTAACTTTTCTCAAATCTACGCCAATTGTTATTTAGCCACGATTTCAGATGTCAGAAACGAGAACTGCACAGGGGATAAACTTCACGTCCTGTCTCTATCAGTCTATCACAACAAGGAAAACTGGTAAATCCCCTGTTTTCAATGACTCCATTGCCTCGTCTTTCTGACAAATGGAACACTTCGAATTGGAATGCAGTGTCAAATGTCAAATCCAGCGACCTGCAGCAACAGCATCGTATCATGGTGTTCTCTGCCAATGCCAATTGATGTGTTAATCACTCGCCAGCTTAGCTAGCTGCTATGTGAAAGCCTATACACCTTAGCACATCAAGAGTCCTTGTTTGATCTCATTGTCGTCACCGTACAGCTAGCAAGCATAATTAACACATGGAATCTTCTTTCCTGGTCAAGATTGCAGTTTCCTCATCTCAAAAAAAAAAAAAGATTGCAGTTTCCTGCTCGACTCGTCACTTCAACCATTGCCAATTAATCAAAGGTATACACTTGTCAGTTTTCACAAATCTTGCAATCTTTTCTCCATGTCAAAAGAAGAGGAAGAAAATCTGATCGCCAACAACTTGCCCATCATCAGTGCATCATGGCCTACATTGGTCTACCTCTGAGCCCCTTTCAACCTAGGATAAGATATTTGCAACCATCAAAGGCACTTCCTTCCAACTACACATCCATTGTGAGAGGAAGTGTTATAGAGCTAAATGCTAGGGGAGAGAGTGCTAGGTCGACGGGTACCTAGCTAGCTCCCGCAGAGTGGGCGACAAACATCAAACGAGAGGAATCCGCAATGCCCTATCGTTGTCGATGCTCACCGGTGTGTCGCCGACAGCATGATCCGGGAGAGCGAGCGGAGCCGGAGGGTCGGCCGGTGTGGATGGTGACATGGAATATCCCTTCTGCGTGCTCATCGATCAGCTGGTGCTGCAGGTACAATACAAGTTGTAGTGGATGGTGGTGGTGGTGGTGGAGGAGGAGGTGATGGGGTGTCCCACCATGCACTAGGTAGCTACAGCTCTGGGAAAGCGAGCACTGTGTGGTTAGGAAGAAGAAGTGCTTTGCTGTTGCCGGGCTGCTGGTTCCCTGCCCTTCCCCTTCCCTCTCATGGGGCAGTTCCTGGTATAGGGAATCAATGATGAGGATGCCATTGTTCCATGCTGCGATGATGCCTTTGCTTGATCCTTGGAACTGCACAGTGCTTTGCACGTATATTGCAACTTTTGTGGTGATGTTGTGTCGCTGCAGGTACATGAGAGGGAAACTTCTTTGGCAAGTGTTGACATCTTTGGCGCGGAGAGGGTCTGTAGTCCAGTGGACCTTTGTGCACCTAGCCGGGACGTGTGTCGATCTGTGCACTAGTGACCGACGGCGTCGTCCTATGATATATTAGGCACTTGCTCGCATATGGGAAAATCTTGCTAGTCCAGTTAGTGGTAGGTGTTTGGGACATTGGGGTACGTATCTAGCTGCACCACCGTCAGTTCTGGTGTCCAGGTAACCCTTATGGGTACGCCATAATCATGGGTAAATGCATAAATATACTCCTGATGAAAGAGTAGTGGGTAGATAAAATATTGTTGACGGCACTTGTGTTTTTCTGAATACTCTTCGAATTGTTCCATTTGTATGTCGACTTGAATCAGAAAGGAGAGGCATTTCTTCGTTTCAGCAAATCATGATACATAGTGCAATATGATTAGAACAGGTTGCTGCATTTTTCTAATACAAAAACTGGAAAGAAATGGTGTCTAATCCACAAACCTTTTCCCCTCCTTTTTCTACAGCCAAGCAGAAAAAAAAACCAACGTCTAGAACAGAAAATCAGTAATACTAGAACTATCATAAAACATACTTTCATACTATATGCATTTTATACTATATGTTGACATTTTAGTTACATAGTAGGTTAAGTTTACAAAGTTTAACTTTGAGCAAATCTAATGTGTACGGAGTAACATGAAGTATAGGGAGTATCATGCAACGCCAACTATGCGCTTAAATGGCATATCACTAAATGACAAAAGAGAGGATGATAGTATCATATCATGATACCATAACATAACGCATCTCAAGAGAATTCTAACATGTAATAAATAACACTATCTAAGTTATGAATTCTATGATACCAAACACTAAACTGTTTGTGTTATTTGTTTAAATTTATTTGATGGAATGGCCGAGGCGAAACCTAAAATAATAATAATAAATGGATGGGTGGGCCAGGTGGGTTGTCCCGTTTGGATGCAGTGGCCTGAAAAGGGCGTACATGGGCCGGTTCTATCCATTTATCGTCTCAAACAGATAAAAAACAGTCAAAATAGGTGTTTGTTTACGTCTGCTCGTTTGAGTTTCCCTTAGGTAAGTTCATATAATTTCTATACTCCCTCTCTCTCTAGGCCATCATACAAAGTTTTGAAACTTTAGTCATAAATAATTCTAGTTTGCATACGTAAACATTCAGGACCATTTGCCCACCTCCTACTATTGTGGCAATATTTTGTTACAGCACATAGAAAAAAATGTAGACGTCTCCTATTTACAAAGAAAATATGGGAGGCGTACCTGGGTCCCTAAATTTCTCATTTAACTCACTCTTTATAATCTCTATGCGGAAGTAAAACTGCAAAACATCATTCAATAGAGAGGACTGTACAAGATATATTATTTACAGAATTGCAAAACAAAAAGATATATTATTTACAAACTGCTGCACTAATTAGCTATTTTGCACTATTTTCTAGCTACGTGGACCATAAACCCAACGTGCGCAACGATGAAGGTCAAATTTATAGGGGGCACAAGTTGTTGTCCTGACCTTTAATTACTAGTAATAGTAAAAATCAGCACAAGTACTTTCTTTCTACGAATAATGGAGGCATGTCATCTTGGTACCATGAGATTTGATGCAGAACACTATAGAGAGCAGCGTTAGTGACGACGGCTTTTGCCATCAGCATAGCCTCGAAATCCATCGACATGCAGTTATGCCGACGGCCACCATCGGCATAACACCGCCAACGAAGCTTTCATCGGCGTAGCCCCTGTGGCTGTCGATGTAGATGTGTCCGTTGGCGTAGTTGCTCTATGCCGACGGTTTTTTGGCTGTCAGCATCTAGCGACCGTCGACACGCATTTCTGACGGACCATAACTTGAGCGTGAGTGGCGACTATGCCGACGGTAATACCGCTGGCTTAATAAGTTACGTCGACGACAATACCGTCGGCCTAAGGATTGCATGTGGCTAAAAATAAATCACATGTTTAATCTCAGGTCAAAGAGTAGGTCAAACTTACCGGTCGGTCACCCATCATCAAATTGCTCCTACCCAAGCATGCTTAATTTTTGGGTTCTTTCCGAACAAGCTTCTAAGTAAGAAGTCCTACCTTGTTGAAATAATATTTTCTAGTTGGTCACAAACTTAATCTCATATCACATGTTTAATCTCAGGTCAAAGTAGGTCAAACTTACCGGTTGGTCACCGATTTTCAAATTGCTCCAACCTAAACACGTTTAACTTCTAGGTTCCATCCGAACAAGCTTTCAAGTAAGAAGTTGTACCTTGTTGATACTAGTATCCTATGTTACACTTCTTTATTATTTGAATTCTAAAAACATTTTTGAATAAATAATAATGATTATGTAATAATCATCTTTAAATAAATAACAATAAAATGTATTTTACTTTAATTTTGCCTTTATAAAATGAGTGGTTCTAAACTGATAGCTCGAAAACTATCATGTCTAGTCAAAGGGAGGACATCTTGCTAGATCTTAGGATCTAAGTTGTTGTTTCATGTTACTTACTCGTAATAAATCTCATATTTGGCACATAGGTGTGTCTTGGTATGGTAAATAGTTGTGCTAAAGTGATTTTTCAAAAATAATAATATAAATATTGTTTTTTATTTTCCTAGTGTCAAAAATGACTTTTTTTAAGTGAAGCAAGTACAAAAAAATATGGTGCAAAATAGCATCCATCTAATTTTCACAAAGAGTAGTCCACATTTGATGGATAATGCCCCGTATTAGGAATTTTCTCGATTTCTATCTAGTTTCGCCTAGTTAAATACGTTCATGCCGATTTTTCAAAAGTAATCTAAATTTGAATTAAAAGTGTTTGATAGTTTGGTCTAAAATTATTTTAAAAATCATTTTAAGGTACACAAGTAGTGTTTATCCCAGAAGCATCGATGATTCTACAAAATTCGACCCCTTTCGATGAATAGACATGGTGGCAATTTTGACCCCCTTTTCAAAAAAATCAAAGAAAGTAAAAAAACTTTAAAAATGATATCATCTAGCATGGAGTCCTTTTATGTGTACTAGTTGATATGAATAATGAGAAACTTAATTATCAAAAAACTTCTAAAAAATCTTCACAAAAATATCTATCATGTATAAACATTTATAAGTTTCAAGCCAAATAATCAAGTTATGGCTATTCTCACGACATAATTTGTGATGAAGTTCTCATGTTGTACAAATAGATGTATCTTGGTATAAAAAACAATAGTTTCGTAGGTATTTTCCAAATTGTTTTATAAATATCATTTTCTATTTTCTAAGTATCAAAAATGACTTTTATTTATGAAGCAAGTATAAAAATATGGTATAAAATGACATCCATCTAATTTTCACAAAGAGAAGTCTACATTTGATGGATAATCCCCAACGATTTAGAATTTTCTCAATTTCTACCAACTTTCATCTAGTTAAATGAGTTTATACCATTTTCCAAAAGTAATCCATATTTGAACTACAAGTATTTGATAGTTTGGTCTAAAATTATTTTAAAAATACATTTAAGATACACAAGTAGTGGTTATATCACAGAAATATCGACAGTTATAGAAAATTCGACCCCATTTTTCTGTACTTGCTTAAAAAAAAGTCATTTTTCGTACTTAGAAAATAAAAATGATATTTATAAAAATAATTTGGAAAACTCATTTTGGAAACATTGTTTCCCGTACCAAGACACACCTCTATGCCAAATATGAGATTTATTACGAGTAAATAATACTCGCTCCGTTCCTTAATATAAGGTGTCTAAGTTTTTGAGAAAAATTCCAAAAATATAAGGTGTATTGCGATTTATAGATAATTTTACTCATAAAAAAATAAGTCACAATCTGAAACGGAGGGATTTGAGCTATTCTTTTCAATTTATAACTATTATGAATTTCTCTTTCTCGAATTTTATCAAGAAAAAATGAGTCCACCGCATACAAAATACTGGCGTCTTAATATCCGTGCCAAAACCTTAGGCACCTTATATTAAGGAATGGAGGGAGTAGCACAAATAAGTAAATCGATTGTTTTAAATGGAAGGAAGCGAAAATGGGGAACAGAGCTACGCCGACGATATTACATCGGCATAGACTTAGGTCTACCAGTCGGCGTAGCTCTGACGTGGTCAACGCACCGTTTTAGAGAACTCACAGCACCACATGGAGGTGACCTATGCCGGTAGCCATTTTACGTCCACGGCCACCCTCGGTATAGTTTCAGGTACACCAACGGCCATTTGGCGTCGACCTTTTGCCCCTGGACTAGCTTCTGGCCATCAACATCTCACATGAGGCCAGCATAAGACAAGTCAACTTTTTTTTTGAGAAACACAGTACAACGCAAGCGTTCATATACACGCGCACACACTCACCCCTATGAACGCACGCACGCACGCCCTAACCTTATGAGCACCTCCGAGAGACTGAGCCGGCGGATCAAGTCTTGAAATTGACGAAGTCACTACAGGCGCCTCGCTGTCGACGGGAGCGTCGCCTCGCACTGAAGAATATTCCGCCTAAATGAGAAATACCAGCGTCAAATCTGGATTTTTAAACTCTGATGGGCTGAGGGTACAACCACCCACCTAACCATCTTGTCACAGTCAAGTTCTCAAGACAAGTCAACGTTAACAATGTGCACGAGTACATTAGAAACATCGGTTTCCTCACTAATCTCCTGAAAAAAGAAAAAATAACAGAGGCACATCATTTTTCAGATTATCCATCATCACGTGAAACTGATCATCCGTTACTTTCAAAAATAAAATCATATCGTGCATGCAAACGAAACCAGTCAATCTTGATCTGGAAACCGTAGCTACCGGTGGGCCTTCCATGAGAGTCCTTCTCGCTGACTGGACATGCACCTTACTGGCTGGCCGCGGTGAGAGAGCATTGGCCTGATCATCTTAACATCTTGCGTGGAAGGGAAACACGTCCTTTTTGTACATCAGCCCGTAATTGTCGATCGAAACGACAAAGTTTACGCAAGTCACTTTTACCTGAAGTATCATGGTTACCCGTCATAGTGCCATACGATGCCATCTGTCCATCGCTAGATTTTTCGCAGTACTCCCTGACTGAGCTGAGCATTATGTTAATTCTTGATTAGTTGTAACTCACTCACAACTGATAGCCACCACGAATCACTAAGTAAATGCAGCGTAAAAAATATTGTTCTCATTTGTCTCCCACTCACAAAAATGTTTTAGCTACAATCCACTTACTACCGGTTGGGAAATCCGGTTACCGGTCGGTAACCGGCATCCCAAGCATCACCGGTAAATGGTCATACTGATTTTTTTTTTAATTTTAATGAAAACTCTTGGTGAACGATCATATTGTGAACCAACAATTTTGAATTTTTCAGTTTAGGTTTTCAAATATGGCTGATAACCGGTCGGGATTTTCCGGTAACCATGGTAACCGGATATCCCGACCCCTCTTGGGAAAAAAATTCTATCGGTAACCAAAATTTTGCTTAGAACTCAAAAGCCGAATCTTAATTTAAATATAACTTCTCTGAAGTAGATCGAGCTCTAACTTATTTTTTAGTCGACTGAGAACTAGCACAATTTTTAAATTGTTCATGAGATCTTTTTTTTACGTGGATCAGCTGATGCAGATCATGCCTTTAGTACTGGACCTAGATGACTGGATAGAGATACAGGTTGGCTAGTAATGAGGCACATAGACAGCAAGCATAGTTCCTTCTCTTGTTTGGCTGTCTTTGTAGGCTAGCTTAAATGTCAAGAAAGAGCATAAACTTTTTGGGAAACGACAAGGTTAATTTAAACCAGTTTTTTTCGAGAGAGTTGCAAAGAAGAAATGGCATGACATATGGTGTGAATAATTTGATGAGATCAGGAGGCTGGAGGTAGTGTATCCCTATCTGTCCTCCTAGCTAGCTGATGCTCACAAAGCAGCCAAAACAATCAGGCCATGACCTCTTTCAAAGTTTGCGGGTGCTGTGTACCACAGGAAAAAGGAAGCTATACTCTAGTTTCCACAGCCCATCTTAATTAATTTAGCCTAAAAACTGTGTAAATTCTCGTGAATCTACACATATAAACGGAGATGTAAAAAATATAGCTGAAAATGTTGAGAAAACATCACAGAGCGGTGCAAAAAATTCGTTCTTGGTGATGGTATGACGCAGGCCCACACAACATGATTTTTTGGAAAGGAGAACCTAGTCTCGGCCATGTAAATCGATACACACATTTTGTTACATAGTTTTACCATTCAACTCAAGAATCACGAAGGGTGATCATGGAAATCAACTAGCGGAACACAATATACATAAGACATGTACATATACATCATTTAGTCTTTTAAAATGTCGCCAGGCGCCATCTCATCTAAGTTGTAGATATCCCGAACCTCGTTTCTGGACGGCTTCATCCAGAACCCATATGTGTGAATTGCGCCTCCAGAAGAAGATAGAACCACGTGTAAATCAAATGGCAGATTTATGCAGTCTTATTTAAGATAATGCCGTTTACGGTGTCATATGGCCCAAACTAAATAACAATTCCCCACATAATTATGAGTGTTTTTTACTATCTTATTTAACCAATTTTTGAACATATTCGTGATATTGATTGGAAGAATAATATTAAAATTGAATTATACTTCATTGTCGACGACCCAAATCACCACACAATAAGGAGGTATCCTTAGTGAGGGTGTGCGCCCCTCCGGGTGATACCTAATATGGGATCAGGATGCTCGTCCTCTATCCTTGGCGCCAGCTCTATGCGGTATGACTTGTCGTATATACAAACACACATTCACTTGGGGTCAAACTGAAATTCTATGTCACCGCGTCCATCTAATCCAAGCAAAGGGACAATTGACAAAATAAATGCTGAATACACTCCTCATAATCGTAGGAAGCACATTTTTTGTCGCCATTCAATTTACGCTTAGTAAAGGTTATCATTTTAAATGTCTTTTATATAGCAACCCATACAGATATTTAGCTTATTAGAGGTACCTTCAGTTCTTAGATACATTTGCGGAGAAGATCATGAGTTATTTGGTACATTAATTGGTAGCAAAAGTTTTTCATATGAATGGTACCGAAATCACGACTTATCTGCTACACTAATTAGTCAAAATCTTTTGGTGATTTAAATTTAATGTTTCATAGAACGTTTGCAATAGTTGAAAAAAACTTAGTTCTTGAAGCAAATTCTGGCATGGTTGAAACAATTGTTGTTGTACTGAAGCAGGGAGATCATGAGCTATGTGTTGTATTAATTGGTTGAAATAATTTATGATTTGAAGGGGGTTAAAGATAGAAGATATCTCCTACATTAATCATTATAAAAAAATATCCTACATTAATTAGCCAAAATATTTAGTGGTCAACATTATTTGTTTCCTGCAAAGTTTGATGCATGCTTCACAACTAAGAATTCCCTCTTTCCGGAATTACCATACGTTATGGATTTGGTCAAGGTCTAGCTTTCCAGATTTTGACCAAGCATATAGAGAAAAATAGAAACATCTATCTCCTTCGTTTCACAATGTAAGATGTTTTAGTATTTGTTCACTCACATGTATTTAAACGTGTTTTAGTGTAACATTCATGTGGAATGGATTTTGACCAAGCATATAGATACATGTGGACAAAAAATGTTAAAACATCTTACACTGTGAAACATTGCGAGTATAATACAAAATGTATATATATATATATATAATGTGAAAATATATTTTAAAATTATTCTAATAATATTCATTGTATATGATAGATAATGATTTTTTTTCTATATGTTTAGTTGAACTGTACAAATTTTGATAACCATTCATTAATTCAGGCCAGCACCACGATCGACTCTATCTTTCCCCTGGGTTCATGATGCTACTTTTTCGATCGGCCGATTTGGATTCGGCGGGGAGCGACGTCGATCGAGCTAGTGTTGTGTTGCGTGTGTGCCTAGTGATGGCAATAATACACTATCCTCCGATCCGCCGATCGGTGGGGACACAACACAACAAGATCCTGGACCCTCTCTCTCGCCTCTCGCTCGCTCCACCACGCGGCCGCGCTCTCTCCCTTTATTTCGCGGCTCACTCAATAAGTAGAGAATCTTTAGCGTAGGATTTCTCTTGATTGTCAGCATCGATCCCATCCCCCCTTCCGTCCTTCATATAAACTTCCTCGACTCGTCGAGGCATATGCACTAATCTCGCACTGCAAGATTTCCCTAGCTCCCGGAAATCTCTCTCTTTCTCCAAGGCCGAGAGCCTTCACGGACGAAGGAGGAAGAAGGAGGAGGAGGAGGAGGAGAAGAGCCTCCAAGGCGGCGTCCCCTGCAACGTCTCGGGAGCAAAAATTCTGGATCTTCGAGGAGCTGGACGGCGGCTAGGGCTCCGAATTGAGGTGAGTTTTTTTTCTCTCTCCGCGCTTCCCTGCATGCCATCGCTTGCATGCACGCGCCTCTTAGTTTGCATCGCCATGGAGGATTGCAGAAATCGAACTCCCAAGGAGGATCGTCGAGGCTGCGCACATTCTTTTCGCCTCCACCATGAATACTATTTCTGAACCCAAAAACTGAACTCCCTCGTCAGTTCTTCCTTCCACAGTACCAGTATCCCTGCAATTTGCTAAATAAAGAACTTCCTGGCGTTATTTTTTATCATTTTTGGAGCCTTTATTATGCATGGGTACAGTTTGGAAGGCGCCGAAACAGTTCTCTTTTGACCGTTTTTAGAGATAAAATGGAAAATCTCAAATGAGATCACCCATTCTGGAAAAGTACATACGTGCAATGATGTTTGCTTTGTCGTCCACATGTAGGAACCACCTCCTGTCTATTTTCTTTTCTTAATTTCCACTTCATTTTTATGAGAAAGAAACGTGTGCGCTTCCTCTCTTTTCATTTGCATTTCCAGTTCATACATTGAATACCACTTGTACTGGCTAGTTTTGCCGATCGCGGCAGTCCGGACGCACCAGCTGCGAAACATTAAACCCATGTGTCGCATGGTCCTTGGTTTCCATCCATCTTGCAACCAACCCCCCTGTCGTGCTAGCTCATCTCCCATTGAACCTGGCATTTGCTGTACATTTCATGCTAGCTGCGCTTGATGTTTCAGTCCACATCGATCTCCCCCTAGTTAGTTAATCAGTGACTTCATCCCGAATTACAGAAAAAGAAGGCGTCGCCGTCGCGGTCTGAAAATTTTCGAACTACTATTCATCCAGGTATATGTCTGGAAAGGAATATAATTAAGCCCAAAATCTGCATCTTTCAGTTGTAGGTACTCAATCAAAATCCATATATATTTTCATGTCGTAGCAGTTAGGTACTGACCTTATTGGCAAAGGCTGCACTTGCACCCTGAGGCCTGCATACATAAATGGACAGTGGGATGATGCCAAGTTGCCAACATCTTGTGCAGAAAAGGGAGGACACCAAAGGAGAGGAGGAGGAAGAACAAGCTAGCAACAAGTCATGCATACATGCTTGATGGGGCCTTGAGCTTGTGGTGGTGCCTGAGGTACTATTTCATCTGAAACCAGCACAGAGCAGTAGTGCATACAGATATCACCACTGTTTGTTCCCCTTCCTTTTTCAACCCACACTGCAGGCAGAGTACATACCTCTCTTTCTCTCTCCTGGATGTTTATGCTACAAGCTGGAGTTTGGTGCATGATGAGGCTTCAAGGGACATGAGTTGCATGGAGGCCCCATATGTCTTCCTTAATGCCTTGATGCTTTGGGCACTCAACAAAATACTAGGCACACACACACACATGCATGAAACTACACCAGATTTCAGGGATCCCAAATTCTCACGATTCTTGTTTTCTTGGACGGTTTTTCCTCTCCTGAAAAGCTTGCCTTCAATTAGTATTTGTTGTTTCACCATCAACCTAGATTCAACCCAGTATCTAGGTATCTTATCTCTGACTCCTTTCAGGAAAATCTTAGTTACCTTATCTTGGATTTTTGCTTCCTTAAAAAGCAACCTCCCACAGTACCTGTGTCACTAATGTGGCCAACACAGTCTTTGTATTGGATGATGAGTGTGCACACAAGTCACATCAACATAGAGGTGAGGTGAGCCTAATCAAACCACAGGATCCCTAAAATTCCACCATGTGACACAAGTTCTGAAGTCATGCTTGCATAAACTCCAAGGAAATGCATAAAAATAAATCACATCAGCAACATACATTTTTTTCTTAAAGATAGGAAGGATGGGGCTCACAGAAAGCTGGCTGCTATAATACACACAGAGAGTGGAACCTGTGGTCCTGAAAACTCCTCTCGCTTAAGAGTGTATATATATTAGCAGGTACCTGATTGTGTCTTTTCTCTAAAGGAGATCGAGGGCCACATTCTACCATGAGCTTGGGGTTCAGCTTTTTCGGTGTCAGATCTTAATGTTTCGTGATTTTTCTCTGTAGTTCATCAAGGTATGGATCCACTTTAATTAATTAGCATGAGCTTGAGGCATTGCATCTGTTGTGGTTTTCTTGAGTTTTTTTTTGTATCTTTTGGCCAAGCTACATTTTATTGATTGTGCTTTTGTCCACAAGTTTATGTCTCCTTCCGTGTAAAGTTTTCCCATGCTCATAATCAGTCGCTTGTTTAATTTGGAAGAATTTATACGTTCTTCAGTTCTATCTGCATTAGTTATCTGAAACCTAAGAGATTGTATCGAAACTGTTTTATCTATTTTTGTTTTAGGTTGTTATAAGTTGTATCCAAATGAGTTCTTACTACTATTTAATATTCTTTCAACCAAAGAATTGATGAATTGCTAAACGTACTGCCTATGCACTGCATTTTCTCAAATCTTGATGTTTGTTCAGTAATCAACGCAAAGCATCTGTAGCAGATTAAGAAGTCCTTGACAATGAAGTACATGAAGCTTGGGACGAAGCCTGACACATTCTACACCGAACAGGCTGTCAGGTAACTATGCAATTTTTCATCTTTGCAGTCAATATTTGTATCTACTGGGTGTAACATTTTGAGAGAAAGGCTACCCAATTCAACATTACAATGTCAACAATTAATACAGGGTTTACTTGTGGCTTGGCAGGTCAGTAGCGTCAGACATACCTGCTGATCTTATCATACATGTCAACAATACGAAGTATCAGCTCCACAAGGTACATTTGCTCATCAATGAAAAATGACTTTTTATGAATATTATTTGGTCAAGTGAAATGCCATAGGTCACCCCTGAAAAGGTTTTGTTACATATCGAGAATGTGAAGTTGATAAACAAAAGGTATTCTTGGTCATCGACTCTAGTAGAACACGCCTTTGCAACACTCTAAATTGTTATGGCATGAAACTACGAGGCGAGGATAGGAGACTCTGAACCAGTGATCCATATTCCTCACAGAGTTTATCAGCTCACATGTTAGCCTTTACCAGTGATCCATATTCCTCAGATAGTTTATCAGGTCACATGTTAGCCTTTACCAGTGATCCATATTCCTCAGATAGTTTATCACTGGTGGCCTAATGATGAGGCGTACTAAGGCACCTTTACGAAGCAAATCGCCGCTCGCAATGATTAGCGTGCATCGATAAAAAACTAATCATGATCTGAAACCGACTCTACCTTTGTTTAATTACTCTTTTCGAATTTCATACCACCATCGGCTTGGGTTCATAGGACTGATGATCTGCTTTACCAAGATTGTCAAGGTTCACTTGCCTATTTCAAAAAAAAAAAAGGTTCACTTGCCAAATGAAGCTTAATCAATGTGTGCCGCTCCCTTTTCAGATCCACGCTTCAAAAGCTTATTCTGAATAACATGCAAACCTAGCTAGTAAGGTGATAAGCAAGATGGTAGACTTGAGTGAGACTCTCTTTCGTCCTGTCTTCTGAGTGTCACTGGTTGGTGACTGACATGGGCCTTAGTGATGCATGCGCACTGCTCTTGCTTGTTCATGAATCTTGGTTTTGTCTAAGATTCCGGAACTAATTCCACAATAAGTGGACACAGGTATGCAAGATGTTTCAGACTCAATGCATGAGCACAAAAAAATAAGGACAAAACTGTGAGCATAATTTTAGCAGTGATTCTAACTTCAGAAATTTCTGACACACTGGGTCTGAATTCGATTTCTAATAAGGAGGAAGGACCTACATAACTGTCAAAGTAGCCACATTGAATGTAAAGCACAGATGGTTTCAATTTCTCCGTAAAAAAGAAAAAAAAAAATCAGATAACATATGCCTAAGATCACACACAGAAGTAAAAAGAGTTGGAGAGAAACAAAATGTTAATCTTGACACATGAGTGGAAGCTGTAGCCTGTAGGGCAGCTAGGAAATTTTGCTCCTTTTCCCCTTTCCAATGTCCAGCCTCTTGATTTCAGGTGTTTTTACCCTGTAGTTCCCCCTCCTCCTCAAGTGCGGCCTCCTGCAGCGCCTCTGCTCCGACACCGACGACGGCGAGCCAGTGGCTGTGGCGCTCCACGACATCCCGGGCGGCGAGGAAGCCTTCGAGATCTGCGCCAAGTTCTGCTACGGCATCGCCATCAGCATCAGCGCGAGCAACTTCGTGCCTGCAATGCTGGCGGCACGGTTCCTCCGCATGACCGAGCACGTCGCCAAGGGAAACCTCGTCGCCAAGCTCGAGACCTTCTTTGACACTTGCGTCCTCCAGGGGTGGAGGGACTCCATCGCCACGCTCCAGGCGGCGTGGCTGATCTCCGGTTGGTCCGAGAGTCGCATCGTCCAGCCCTGCATCGACTTCATTGTTGAGAAGATCCTCCTCCCAACTTCAAAGGTTTTAGTTAGTCGGTAGATTTGGAGTTTCTGGTTGATGATGATACTGGTTAATTTGGCGCCAGAATTTGAATTGTTTTGGTGTGTGTGTGCAGGTTTCGTGGTCGTACACATACACGAGGCCCGGGTACACGAAGAGGCCCCACCAGTCGGTGCCCAAGGACTGGTGGACAGAGGACATCTCGGAGCTGGACATCGAGGTGTTCCGGTCGGTCGTCTCCACCGTGCGTGCCGCGCGTATGCTTCCGCCGCCGCTCATTGGTGAGGCGCTGCACGTCTACGCGTGCAAGCACCTTCCCGACCCACTCTACAGCGGCAACGGCGCCAGCGCCAACGGCCTGGCGCAGAGCTCCTCGACGGCGGCGACCGAGGAGACGATCGCGAACCAGAGGCGCGTGCTGGAGACCGTCGTCACCATGATCCCCGGCGACGCAGGATCGGTCACCGGACGGTTCCTTCTCCGGCTGCTGCGCGTGGCGAACTACGTCGGCGCGTCGTCGTCGACGCGCGCGCAGCTGATCCGACAGGCCGGGTCCCAGCTCGACGAGGCCAAGGCGGTGGACCTGCTCATCCCGTTACCATCGGACCCGCAGGCCTATGACGTTGGCGCGGCGGAGGCCGTGCTTGAGCACTTTCTAGCGCAGTTCCAGCGGACGGCGGCGCCCGACGAGCGCCGGCGGATGAGCGTCGCCATGGAGAAGGTGGTCAGGATCTTCGACGAGTACCTGCAGACGATCGCTCTCGACGGAGAGTTCCCCCTCGCCAAGTTCGTCGACCTCGCCGAGTGCTTGCCGGACATCGCCCGGAACGACCACGACGGCCTCTACCACGCCATCGACACCTACCTCAAGGTCACAAGTTTGTTAAGAGCAACGTATGTTAAATTTTCATGAGATGATCTCGTCTGATCGATTGATTTCGGTTGTGCGCGTGCAGGAACACCCGGATCTCAGCAAGGCGGACAAGAAGCGGCTGTGCCGGCTGATCGACTGCCGAAAGCTATCGCCGGACGTGCGGGCGCAGGCGATATCCAACGACCGGATGCCGCTGCGCACCATCGTGCAGCTCCTCTTCGTCGAGCAGGAGAGAACAATCGGCGCAGGCGGCAGCCATGGCGTCGCGCCGCCGGACCGGGCCTCCGTCGATGCCGTCTCCAGGCTCACGGTCAAAGACAGAGACGAAGAACCGGACGCCACAGACCACAAGTCGAACTTGCACCGGCCACGGCGGGGCGTCCGTGCGGAACGGGCGCAGGGTGAAGCGGCTGCGATAACGAGGTCGCTGTCCGCGTCGACAAAGACGGCGGCGGCGAAGGATAGAACACCGGAGGAGAGGGGAAGCAGGCTGAAGAACAAGTAAAGTGTAAACGCAAGGAGCTTAAGAATTGATGGCGAGGGAAGAGCTCCGGATGAGAGCCCACATGGGACATGGCCAATTTCTTCTTCTAATCCCGATTCTTCCTTCCCAATTTGTGGATACTTGTGATTCTTGATCATTTTTAGTTTTTCTCAATTGTTTTGATTTCAGTGCATCCCATTTTTTGGGTGGGAGATGTGATCAGGGGGGGGGGGGGGCTCCCGGTTGAGAAGGGTAGATTTTGTAATTAAATGGATGGGAAATAATAATTAAGTTGCTATAATCTTACAATCTAGGATAGCTCACTAATCAAAGGTGTTCATGCATGCTCATCTTATTCTTATTCTTCAATTGTACTATTTAGTTCTTGAGATTACTGAGATTTACAATAGGTCTTGATGCAACAAATAGAATGTATGGACTTGCAGGTTTCAATCTGTTCATCGAAAGTTAGAGTGGAGTGTAATTCCTTTTTACTTTAATATATCAACCACTCCCTCCTTATCCAGTTTCATATGTATCTATAGTTCTTTACACTTTTAACGTGTATGTTTACCTATTTGAATTTGTATCTAGACCATGTTCAAAATAGCTAAAACATCTCTAGAAACGAGGAAGTAGCTTTCAAACTTGAACATTAAAAACGCTCGAAAATTTGAGACATCTTAGCTCCAATAGTATATACACTAGATGTACCACAAATTTGACGGCACTAAGTGTTGATCTAGTTAAATCTCATCCTCGTGTCAAAGCATTGCCAATACATATACTCATATAGATATACGTAGCTTTATCCCTATAAATGCACTCACACACATCATATCCCTACGAGTATCTCTGAAATAGTACTGAGCCGATGAGTTGGGATTGATGAAATCATCACAGGGGTCTCACTATTGTGGGAACTATGCATCTCAATGAAAGAATGTTCCAACTTTATAAGAACCGTCCTCATAACCATCCAATCATAAGTTAGTTTTGTATTATTATTATTATTATTATTATTATTATTATTATTATTATTATTATTATGGAGTGTAGACCGAGTCTATTGGCTTTTAGTTGTGTCTCTGCATCTGGCACACGACTATGTGTCTGTTCCTAACTGCGCGAGCGAAAACCAAGACCCAACGCGGCGACGTAAATCGACTGTTGTCCTTTTTCAGTCCGCCACGACCCATTCTCGGCCCAAATTTGGCCACATTTGTGTCAGCCGTAGATGCGCGCGCACAACTCCGGTGTCCTCCCTTTGTCCGCCCTTGGCCCGCCCAACATCGGCAAAATAACCATTCCGGCTTTTCCTCTCCCAGAACCCCACTCGAACTCCTGCCCTAGCAGTCCTCGATTTCACGTTGGTCGCCGCCTTCGCTGAAGATTGGAGTCCCCTCTGTTGTCACCGCGCTCAAGTCGTCTCTGCCGCCACCGGGTTCAAGTCGTCTCCACCGCCGTCGGGTTCGAGTCGCCACCGACGCCAACACCGAGCTCTCTCCTCCGCCCTCGTCGACCCTAATAAGTATACTCCCCATGTCTCCTGGATATTAGGTCTCGTTGAACTCTGCTTCTTATCAATTTGCTAGAACTTCTGCATCTCCAAATGGTTTTCTTGTCTTGTTTAGTTTGTGTAGTGTAGAACCTTCTAAAATAGGGGAAGGAAAATTCTTTCGGACCGCATAACAACACACTCTTCGCCAGCCAAAACCCTAACCCTACAAATTTTCTCTTTCGCTTCGCTGCCCCACGCCGTCCCACCCAGCCCCACCCTGTAACGCACAGTACACACGCACACCGCAGAGCTTCTTCTCTGGCGCCAGCGACCGACCGCACAGCAGCCGCGGCATTGGTGGCTTCGGCTCACTCACGGCTTGCTGTCACCTTCTCCATCACGGAGAGCGGTGGTGTCGCCCGCTCCGGCTCGGTGTGGTGGTAGTGTGTTGGCTAGAGCAAAGGGTTCTATGGGAGAGAACAGAGGGGGCTCAAGGGAAAATGAGAAGGGGAGGTAGGGCACACCCACCGACCACGGCCTTACACGGACGCTCGACGCGTGAGGAAGCGCCGCCTACGCGATCACACCGTCAAGGAGCAATACTGCCTAAAATGCTACAATTAATATAATTCTTGTCTTGCCATTGCCCCTGCTGTCACCGGCTGTCTCTGTGTCTGAAAATTTGTGAACTAACACAGCTAGTTGGGGAGATTAAGTTGTTCATTAATCGTACTAGAAATATTTTCTATGTAAAAGTGTATCCTAGCCACGGTCTGCAAAAATCACAAACTGTTGTGTGGTTGGGTTCTGGACCTGATTGTGTAGTTCAGGCTCTAGACCTAGACCTTCTTGCGATACCTGTTTTTTTTAAGAAAAGGAGCACCGCCCGGCCTCTGCATCGTGATGATGCATACGACTTTTATATTGATAAAAAAGTATAAAAGTAGTATCAATCTCAAATTACAATCACAGATCAACTAAAGCAGCCATATGTACCCGCCAACGAAACAACGCAGATGATAGAAGACTACACATGATGAATTCTTCTAATATGTTGCCACCCATTTTTGCACATGATAGCTCGGACAACTGCCATAATACGGGTACATCCAATATACATAAGAAAACCTGCTGCTTCATATATCCCCTTTTACCCACACACACAAAAAAAACTAATAAGAATGTATGCTGAATAGAGACCACAGATCACATTCATTTGCTTTCAACACAAATTCGTCGTATCATGCTTGAATTACAGAACATACATACAGCCACCAAGTCATCCGCTCTCATCGTATATTCAAAACTCGCATATCCTTTGTCCAGACCAACAAAATTTGTCTCGCCTCAAAATTTAGGAACACTTCGCAGTTTGCAGTCTTAAGCATAACATTGCTCTTTGCAGTTCGCAACCAAAAACTAAAATTACAAGAGCTGCTATAATAGACTAAGGTATGGCAATGTCTTTCGGAATTAATCATTTCCAAGGTAGTATCAGTGTCTATGCCAGTGCCGTTTTCTAGAGCTAGGTTCACCTCTCACCTTACCTCTAGCCTCAAGAATTCTGGAGGCAAAACAAATGAAACCAATGATGGCCATCGCATACAGCGCTCTGTAAGGCGCCAATGCCATGGATGTAACAAACGAATAATAGCCACCCACGAGGTATAGAAAGCTTAGCCCAACCTCATGTCCTCTACTTCCGGGTAACTTGAAAGACATACAGCTGGCAGCTGGTTGTGATCCGAAAAGGCCGTGCAGAATAACACCAACGCAAAGTGCAGAATCCACGAACCAGGGAAAATTCTGGCCCACTCCGATTCTCTGTACAGAACAACAGGAACCGATTTAAATCATTATTAATTAAGCAGCATAACGTAAGTTGCTGGCCGAAGTAGCATCCTGTCAATGTTTTCATGGCATGTCCGGCAGCATGTCCGACTGATACAAAACAAAATTATAGTGGCTCTAGAAACTAGACGTACACATCGAAACCAGTTAAACAATATATACTGACCAGTATGCATTCCTGACAGTAACATTCTACTTTGAGGACATAAATTACAATTACATAAGGTAAATTAGACAGTACAATAATGGAGTGGATATCTAGAATCTATTGCCTAAATACTAAGAAGTGCACAAAAAGTAAAATGGCCATTCCAGCCAGGATTCATTATTAGTTATTCATCAACAACAGATACAAGACCAAGTTTACATATAGAATGGGATGATTTGAGAAAGACACTGGCTTATGGCTTTTGGTCCATTAAGATGACTATTGAATGACTGGTCACTGCTGCCACTGGCAAAATTAGTACGCGGAAGCATGCTTCCGTGGTATATGTCATCACTGACGACTGACGAGGCAATAACTAATGAAATGGTAAGATTGAGGATTTTGTCCAAAAATCATTCAGATAATTAAGAACGACAAACCTGTAGCCAAGCAGCAAGCGAAGGTGCAAACATGAGTGTAGCTAGAAGATGCAGGATCATGATCCCATGCCGACAGTCAAACACTTCTAGCTGGCTATCAGTAAAGCTTTTAGCAGCTGATGGGCTATCATCCATTGGTAGAAGTTGCTCGAGCCCATCAGGTTTACTTTTCGATAGCAGAATGGGATTATTACCCATGTTGGATTTATACAGGTCCTTTTTCTGAGCAATATTACGAAACGAAGCTCCTAAGAAACTGTTACAACACAAAGGCACCCACTTCATTTGTTGAATAACTGGGGTTAACATATGTAACAGATAGAAATGTTTCTAGGTCATTACATTCAGGATAACTCTGCAAAATTAAATTTCAAGTACATTCTGTGATTCTATATAATTGCACTCAAGACACTGGTGCAGAAAATGCAAGTATAGTATATTCTTCTGAAAAAAAAAATCCTACACCATAAAGTTCATAAGCATAGCATGCATTCTGAAATGAAGGCAAGAAATTCACTCCTATAAATATTGGAGTAGAGATAACTGTTGTCCATCTGCCATATCCTGTTCACCAAAAGTAACTTACTGCCTAGTGGGCCATCTTGTTTTGTGGTTTTTCAGAATATGTAATATGATTGCTTTTATATTTTGCTGTTTGAAAGTTGAATTATCTTCTTCAGTCTAAGAAACTTATTGTTGCTATTAGATTTTTTGGAGATCAATGCGGCACCTGATTGGATTTATTTTTGTTACTTTGGTACAAATAAACAGGCACGAGGCTAGTAGGAATAAGCAAGCCATTGCACACCTAGTTGACAGGTAAGGTCAGAGCCTTGCGTGGAATGCAGATTTTTTTTCCAATTTCTTTTAGGAAATAAACTCATGCATAATTCCTGCATTCCAGGCAGGTGCTAGTAGAAAATTTCAGCAAATATAACTAGCGTGTATAAATTTAAGTTTAAACTGTACCTGCAGAGGGCTGAATGAGCGTGGAGCCAATGTGAAACAAGTAATAGACCAAGACCAATTGCTGGATGAACAAAGCAGACAAGAAGAATCATAGCAAATGCTACAACTATATTTGTATTGTTCTTGATCATCTGCACAATCTTTTTCAAAAGTACATTAGTTAGTATCTGAACTTGAGCATCAACTAGATAAAACGACATATAAATATCTGCATACACTCTTATACTTCCAGAAGGCTCTTACCTTCAGAGATTGAAATGAAAATGAGAAAGAAAGAATCTGGCGTACAAATGGAGATTGAGTTCCGTCTTCCCATGATTGCCAACTGTATATCATATTATCATTATTAAAAAATAAGTAATAGAACAATTGTGTATGCTCTTGTTTTAAGCACATACTAGTTTCAGGAACTCAGTACTAGTACACTACAAAGCTCAGTAGTTTTGCTATCAGATTTTCCTTTGTGAAGAAACAATCACCCAACATACAGAATATGAAGTGAAAGATACAGAAACCTCGCATACATATTGCATGGAAAAAGCCATTTTCTTATAAGGTCACTATAGACAAGAAAGAAATAATTTAATTTCCAAGAAACAAAGAATAAATAGGTAGTAACCCTGAATACATAATGTGTCTCTAGGCCAATTAAATACCACAGCTTTGAAAATCTCTAGATACTACACTGCACTAGTAACAATACTGAGCGGTTCTGAAATCAAATCCGTTTTCCTCCCATATGTTCTGATACTAAGATGGGGAAGTAGTAAACTAATAGTTTTATCATTCACCTCTCTGGTGCACCAGAGAGGGAGGTCGAGCAGTTTTATCATTTACATGTGCGTGCAGCTAATCGGGGGACAGACCTCCAAGCTAGTAAGGAAAGAGTTAACAAAGACGGGAGGGAGCCAGATCAGGGAGAGAAAGTATGAAATGGAAGCTTTCGTGGCAAAACTGGCCTGGGGGAGTAAATGATCTTGTATTAAGAATTAGAATGGTTAAATTAGACGATTTAAAGTTCAGGTTATTAATCAAACAAACGTGGTAGTCCAGGGGAGTAAAGTGGACATTTTCTAATATTAACAATAAATTTAAGACTCCTAGCTTGAACAGTCTGCATCTTGAAAAAAGAAAAGAGAAGACATGTATGAACTGCTATTGATAAGAAATGATGTATGTGTGTGTACTAACCGTCTTTTGAGAAAAACATGTAGAATAGCAGCCACATACAGAACCAATTTCGAACTTAGTATCAGCAAAATGGTGAAACCATTAGCAACTATATAGCAGATCACTGTAACAAACATGAAGGTTCCAAATCGAGGGTTTTGCCCTGTCGTGAAAAACAAAAAGGCAAGGAATAGAAGTATTGGCGTGAAGCAAAGGAACATCCATGGGCTTGAATTTTTCAGGTTAGTCTCTATAGCTGACAAAATAGATGGCACAGAGCAATCTCGCTCCCATGCTGACGATTGCCGCATCAGGCCAAACATAACTACGGCAATCATGAAACCAAGAATCTGCAGAAGACAACATAACAGTTTAAGATGTAACCATGAGTAATCTTATGTAGTTGTCCAGCTACAGCAACTAGCAATTCTATGCAAATATGATCCAAGACTGTAGTCCCATCAATGGTGCAAAACTGAGAGAACAATGGCTATATAATCGTCAATGTTGTACTGGGAGAAATACATCCTAGGCAACTAGTGCAAAGGATCAGATGATAGTATAGCAAGAAAAACACAAAACCCTAAGTTATCCTAAACCGCATGAAACCGCATCAAGACTGGCTTGTTTAATTTAGGGTATTATGAGATATTTCGTGCAAACCGATGCATGTGAAATATTGAACAGGGCTAATAAATTTAAGTAGTTTAAACAGCTAACCGCATGATTTTTAATCTCACTAAATTAATTGGTAAGGTTGTATATTACAAGTACATCACTAATGTGGCCTACATTAGCATACAGTATCTAGCCAGTAGAACATGATGTGATGCCCAACAAAGTAGCTAGCCCACAAAGAGGGTTCATTGACTTCCAATATATAGTCAGGATTAATACCCTTGGATAAAGTATTGAAAACTTTCTCCTTCAAGAAGATTACTATTGATAGATCATTCTAATCTTTGCAATGTGTTAAAAGACTCAAACATGATGAGGGTCACAGTTACAAAGGCACCTAGGTGAGGCAAGGAGGCAACGCCAGGACAAACTCTCCCTCAATCTAGCCCCAGTTGTCAGCCTGTGGCTTCTCTCCCAATGTAGCTGCCCTCTGGCAGTAATAACTCTAGCTCCCACTATCTCTAATGGCCACTAGCTGGATTGACGACGGTGAAACGATAACGGCAACAGCGGGCCCAAAAGTTAGCATTATCTCGCTCTCTGCCTCCCCCAATGAGCGGTGCTGCTATCCCAGGGCACCTAGATGCAAGGTGATGCTTGATAACCATGATGAGAGTCCTCTAGAAAAGGGGTATGAATAAATATAACCTCCACAGCACATAACATCATTTGTCACATTAAAGACATATATGTTGATCAGTTATTACTTATTAGAGCTATACTAGCATTTAACACTCAATGTGATGTAGCAGAGAGACATTATGATACCAGCCTCAAAACATGACTCGCAGAAATAAGGATTATATGCTGCGATCGTGCATATTATTATCCTGCACAAGAAGATTACCTCAGGTGAGTACAACAAAAAGAACCTGCTTGTTGCGGCACCAAATGAAGCGCGAAGACTGACTTTGTATGAGCAATGCGGGTCAGCCTACAAAATTTGAAGCCATCTAATGTAATCAGTTCAAAGTTAAGAAAAATAAGTACTCCCTCCGTTCCACAATGTATGCCTTTTTAGCTAACTAGGCTTACATTTTGGAACGAAGGTAATACTACGTATTTGATTTATGTCTAGCAGCGGTCAAGTACAGACACTAAGGAAATACATGGACACCCTAACATTATTACATGTCATGAAAGGTTAGAAATAAACATAACGGTAATAAAAAATATAGAATCTTGAATTTTGTGAGTTTTCTGTATGTGTCAAATGTGGTAAATGGCTAGTGGGAACTAGGCTAGAGGCATCACCAACATGCAGATCTGGCAACTAGCAACACTCTCTGCGTGTAGTGAACAGCATCGCGAGCATAGATTTTTTTTAATATGGGGACTAAGGATGGCAGTCAGTTGACGAAAACAGTAAGATGCTAGGTGATTAAAGCCGGGCAGCTTGTGGCACTAGTAGCATGATCAGCATGTCAATGGGAGGTACATGCAAAGGCTGAGAACATCAAGTTTTTCAGAATTGTGATCCTGAACAAATCAGAAGTTCCACGGTAGGATAGCAAATTGTAGGATCAGTGTAGAATTAAGAATCAAAATCCTAACATAACATCCATGTAGAATCATTAGGATGGGTCACTCAATCTAGGTTCGCAGTCTCCTAGAAACGTAGAGTTGTATGAAAGATGGTAATGGCTGGCTGCGCATGGCGGCTAACAAGAAAGATATAATACATGGGGATTAAAGCCATTTCTACAATGGTAACTCAGAAGATACGCTGAAAAATGTAAGTGATCGTGATAAAATTTTAGTGCCTTACAACATCCAAATAACTGGAGTGTCAATTTCCGTAACATGTAGTTTTCTAGTTTCATTACTCAGCCTACTTCCACACCTAAAAGAGAAGAAGGCGCAACAAATAACCTTACCAGAACAAGCACAGTAGTTCTCTCAGCCCCTTGATGTGAATCCCAAGTAGCAGGTGATGAATCAACCATTACAGTCTCAGAGTAGATATTCGGAATAATGTGTAGGCCTGATACAGAATCCAAAGCCAGCGCAACAGGTGGGAAGCACCTCAATTTACAAAGGTCTGCAATGCATGCAGATGAATGGTTACGAAGTAATAACAATGCTTCTTCAAAATGGTAGCTGATCAGTCTACAGACAGGCGAAGAGGTTATTTCTTGCATAGACCATCAACGTCCAAAAAAAATAACAACTAGGAGAATAAAGAGAAGCAGTTGCTCACTGTTTTTATCAGCTTCAATTTGGTCACCGATATTTTTTATTCCACATCCAGCAGTTCCCAGTGATACTGTAACAGGTAAAAGACCAAGGCTGACGGAAAACGACAAGGTTAAAGCCAGTGGGTGATCCTCCTTCAAAAATATTTCCTGAGATCGAGACATCCAAGTTTTAGCCCATTTTGTATCATAGAGTAGATAACATCATAATCTAGACTCTGTTAAGCACTAGTCCGTAATTACTAACTTCAGAAACATAGCTAGAGCGGAGAATCCTGCCAACAGAAAGTGCACTTGTTCCTTCCGCTGGGTTAAAGAACTGGCCCACTGCCATAGAAGCCGCTGGGGGAGGTCTGCCTGAAATCGCCTGGATACTAAAGATTAGAACAACAAGCATAACAATTTAATGAGCAAACAAAACGCTTACACCGTGCATATATTGATAAAGTTTTATAACCAAGAAAATACCACAGGTGTACGAGCTGGCAGTTCAAATTAAACGGACAGATTTAGCTTTTTGTCACACATTTTACCAGATATACAAGCTATAACTCCCAAATTTACCAGATTTACCAACAGGGCACGGGTCCACATCCATGGCAACTCCATCCCACTCAGCCCACTCCACCGCCACTATTACCTTGGCCACTTCCCCCTTGATACATTCCAGTCTGGTCGTGCAGGTGCACAGCCGGTGTTCCTCCGCACAAGTGCCTCGTGAGACCTGTCACGCTCATTGCTCATGGCAAAGTGTCTCGAATCCGTGACAAAGCACCACCCAAAAGCTACATCTATCTACTTTGGCGTGTCACGCCCCACCACCACTGCGCAGGCCAACTAATCTGATCTCTTCATAATTAGATAGCCTTTTAGATTTATTTAACTGACCTAACCCCTGCCATTGCTAACCTTCTGTGTGCCAGCTGGCCACATACCCTAGGCAAGTCCATACACACACTGATTTCAAATCCGTTAAATACTTCAGGTTTGGTAGCTCTGTTATATGGGATGGACAAAAGAACTTGACCTACCCACCATTGCCGCTTGAGAGGATATAATATGTAATGGGAATTTTACAACTGTATTTCTTACCAGACGACATATCCATATTCAAGTCATACATATTAAATCAGTAACAAATTGAGATACGCTAAACATCTTTTTGGTATCATCTCCATCTCCATGAATACAAACAATATCTGGTCGCCCTTAAGTTTGGGAAGTAGATGAACCGAACTAAGCCCTTAAGTAGATGATCAAAAGTCCAACACCACATCTACGATTTTATTTTTTTGCAAATCCTACTTTCTGGTGGATTCTATGTAACCTAATTTTTCTAGACTTCCAGGTCCTAAGTTGAATCAACTCACCCACGATAGATAATTGAGCTCAGCTCATTGTCTGGTTAATGCATCATTGTCTGATTAAGAAGATTTTTCAACAATTTTAAAACACAATAATTGCAGTTCTACATCCATGTGTGATGTACAAGAGTTGGTGTAAGATCTCATATTAAGAGAAACTGACTAACTGGTTGTTTTTCTCCTCAGCTGGGTTGAAAACATCAGAAATTCAAGTAAAAGCCGTAAGCTTATCTGTTTATGACAAAATTTAACAAGAGGTCTTACCAAAGAATCATTAATAGTTTCTAGAAACATACATTTTAGAGAGATTTGTCTAAAATAGTGTCATCGACATGGTTTTTGAGTTGCTGATTAGTCCGCGAGTAATCGCCAAGTCGTTTTATAGAAATCGGGCCTCGCGACTAAACAGCGACTTTCGTCGACTACTCGCCGAGCGGCAGGGCTGGCGATTCGGCTTGGCCCGGCGACTAAAAAACCTTTGGTTGTCGACCCGCCTGGGCATCCTTTCCCTCTGTTCCAGGCGGCCAAGGCAAGGGGAACGAATGGAGCAGATGGAAGGGGAATGAGGTGGTGGGAGAGGCACACTGCAAACACCGAGCGAGCAGACAGACAGCAGCGCAAACCATTGTTCTAATTTCGATACACGAAATTCCACTAATCCCATCAAGAATAAGACCAAACCATGAGGCCAGCTACCGCGCCACTCTCCTCCTATTCACAATACAACCAAGTAACCAACGCAAAACGAACTGCCAAGATGGGAGGACCGGAACTCTTCTGGGCATAAAAATACCTCAGAGCGCTTAGGACGCCTTCCAGCGCCTATTAAGTAGTTAAGTAAGAGTATAAGACTTTTTTTAAGGAGTTAAATAAGACTTGACTGAGCCTGATCTCACAAACTACGTTCATAAGAACAAATGTATGATTGCCTAGAAGATTTCAGTATCAACATATTGTAGTTGTCAGTTTTTTCATTCATTGCTTTTATGTACCCTAAACTTAAGACTTTAGCAGAAGTAACAAAATACATCATTAAGACATTAGCATGAAAGGAAATCAAAGCACACTATATTCAGACAGTTAACTCATAAAGAAAACAAATGCAATTGGTTGCACAAAAACATTCTAGAAGAAACAGGAGCGGTTCAAGGTAATACCGGACGTGATGCCACCGATATAGTCATGAAATGGAAACCACTCATGTCTTCCGGACTTAACAGAAGACATGCAGAAGGAGGTGGTTGCTCAGTTTGGCTCCCAGGTTCGACCTGCTCGACAAGAAAAAAATGATACTAATGTGCATAAGGGAACAGATGGTATGTTATTTGCGAAGGATGAAGGGCAAAACAGCAATGATAATAGAATTGTCTACTGTATAATGTGCATTAAATTGACATCATTAAGAAAGAAAGAAAAAAGTACCCTCACAAAACATTCATTTTTGCTGCACATACATTATTGAGAAAACAGAGGGAAGGAGGACCTGTGCAGTACACATGGCAAATATAAATTATTAAATCCTTAACAACGACTTGATAGAACTGAAAATATGAGGGCCATTTTCTTAGGTAGTAGCCTAACATAATATAAGAAAATAAGATATAGATGTTGCTGTTAATAGTTTAAACTTTAAAGACAGGGCAATGTTGGGAAGAGAAAAGTCATTCAACCACCTTTAGTACACAGCACAAACAAGAAGCCTATGTGCATGAACCAGAAAGATGGAGATGCCAGCAATGTAGGAACATGAGCGCTCAACAGTTAGAAATAGTACCTGTTTTGGTGCAGGTCCTGCTGGGATTTGGGCCATCTTTGAGGTGACCTCAACTATCTTTTTACTGGCAGGTATTCCATTCTGGATGGATGAATGATGCTTTTCTGGCCACAGGTGAATCCTCACTCCAGAACATGGAGCAAGATTTGTTACAAAAACAAAATGTCCTTTATCATTTGAACCCTTCAACAAGAGAATAGTTAAGCGGTCAAAGTTCATTCAATTAGGCAGCTGTGCAAAATTTATATTAAGGTGTCCGAATAATAAGCAGAACTCTGAAAAAAGCTACACTGATCAAGCACTAGTAACACAATTTCACCTACCAGTTTTTTAATATCTAACCATCTCCTCCTGCCATCCATTGCTAAAACAGTAACCAAATTTGACTGAATATGCAGATCCTTTTCAAGGCCATCACTTGTCCATCGAACAGATTGTGGACAAAAAAGTGAATCATTTCGCTGAAATTCTATAGAAAATATGGTGTTATGTCAAGATGACAAGACTGGCAGAAAATTTTGACACCACTTCTTTTATAATGCCTTACGGTTAACTGACAGGGTTAAAGCCACGTTTACATTGTTTAGCGACGTATTTATAAATAATATATCCACTGCAACAGTAAAACGAAGTAGAAATTATCAGTGAACAAATTCGCTACAAAATTGGAACGCATCCGGTTGCCGTGAAAAATAACAGTGTCACCATATTAACAATTTGTCATGCTCTATAGAACATACTAAACAAGCAGTTCCATAAATGTAATACTATAGTAGTAAAGTTATTTTACCTAAAACATTTTAAATATATCAGTATTAGTACTGGATTAGAAACATGAACAAGGGGTGAACTCCAACTATATTCACTACTTCAGAACTTAAACAGGCAGCAAAAATATTTTTATTGATAAAATGCAAGATGCCCTTTAAAGTTTTCAATATATTTAAAGAAAAAAGACAAAGACTATTTTCAGAAACCTTATGATGCCATATGGAAATGAATGATCACTTTTGACCTAGATTTCAGATCCCCGGCAAAGATTTATGTGCTCATTAATAAGGCGACTCATCCCGCAAATATTGCATCCTTTAGGCAATCAATATTCAATTGTACAAACTATGCAAAAAAGGAAAGAATGAGTCGTACCACCAGGATCCCTGGTATCACTCGCAAGAAGATTGGAAGATTGAGGACCTGAAACATGATTCATCCAACTCAAAGATTGGGGAACTGCACTCTTGAGCATTTTCGCAAACACGAAAACTCTTTTTTGTGAGCTCAAAAATGGCCGTCGATCCACAGGATCTATCATGCTGAGAAGTGTGTGTGCAACCTGGACAAGGTTCATATCATCATGAGTTCAATACATTTCAGTGTAGAACACTAAGCACTTTAAACGAATGTAGTTTCAACCTGTACAGCTAATTGATTGCACCAGAGGATAGATTGATGTTCCATGGACAGCCAAACATTCTTCATACTGGAGCTTCCTACCATAAAGCCATGAGTAGAAGGTACAATGCCATCCAAAGCTGCTAACCTTGACCTAATCTGAATCAGAATAGATGGAAACTCAATATGTCATTAGCCTAGTGGTCACTCGATGCTACACTTCGCCGACTAGCCATGCATCAATCAAGGATCGAATAAAATTCATGCTGTAATCATTGTGGCATCGGAATCAACTATCCGAAGTTCCACGAAAATTCATAATCTTATAAGCAGCTTTTTGAAATTGAATTACTGAAAACTATCAGTATAAGCAAAGTCAACTTTTAAGTGTGCATATTATGAATTGGTGCAAGAATAAAACTGATATTATTTCATTTTAGAAGCACTGCATCTACAACTCAAATAATGGACTAATAATTAATTAATTATGAAAATATGAGTAGTCGAATACAGATTCCATAATCTCAACAACTACATTATGGACATGGTCTTCTAAACTTCTTGAGAAATTTGCTGTATCCAAGTGCTAACGCAGAAGACCATCTTGTAACAGACGAAAACAGACATAACGAAATGTGCATAAGATTAAGTGATTAACTATACAAATAAAAATATTCTGGCAGCAAAAATAATACCTGATAATCATGGATGCCACCTGATACAGAAACAACTACGACATTTGAGAACTTAGGACTACTTGCACGTGATACACCTTTCCTGTACCCATTTCTCCATTCTTCATTGACATGGGAGAAAAAATGACCCAGGGATGGCTGCAGAGCAATAGGAGGGTACCTGGACAAGCAATCATTTGACCAACATTAACACATCGCTTGACAACCCAGTCAGAAGCAACACAAGACACAGGAAGTTTTGAGAGAGAGAGAAGAGTACTGGTGTGGGCTGGAGAGCGTTAGTATAGTTTCAACCACCGATTTCCTTAAGCCCGGGTGGACAAGAGCTGCTCGAGCCACAAAACCACCCATTGAATGTCCAACTAGTATAACACTGGATGGCAAGTTACCAGTAGATCGAACACCATCATTTGATCGCGCTACATGAGATTCCTTGTATTGATCAAGGATCTACAAAGCACAGAATCGCATTTTTAATGAGATATATTGGAAAACAGTAAGAACTATTATGTTCACACTTCAGAGGACTAAGACAGACATAAACTAGTTGCCACTAGAAAACAATTGTGTGGCAATTGTTTGCAAGAACATAATCATATCAAACATTTGAATCTCAATGCGGTGGACATTGTCCTACTTCTTGAACGATAATAGAGGTTTGGTTCTTGTATAGTTACTCTTATTTTCTTTTTGTAGGGTTCTTTTTGATTGGTGAAGGCAATCCAATTATTACTTCCTCAAAATGTTGTTTACGTGATACAAAATAAAATTCGTATATAATGAGATCAATCTTATGTTATATAAATTTCAAATTGTTGGTCAAAGCATTGTCTCAACCTATCAAGACATGCTCTGCATTTTGTAAGTGAGAGAGTATGACTTTGGCCGAAGGCCCATTGCACGCTATGCTAAGAGCCTAAGATCATATCTTACAAGTTAGGGTTGGTTACCCTATGGATGGCATAGACAACATATTCCGTGTGCTCCTCGAGTATACGGCCATCCATTGCCGAGTGTTCTCCTTCAAGATCAACAGCAAACCAATCCAGCATACGGCCATATCGTGATGGAAGGGAAAAATCTTCCAGTTCAGATGTACTAGATGCTTCCCGATAAAAGGAGGGCTCAAGTGGACCATTTTGGTATGCTCGATAAGATTCTGCAGCCAGTGAGCGAACCTGGATGCATAGCATGATAACAGTGAGAAAAATGGTGACAATAACCAGTAACAGTAATACAGCAACGACAAAATAGCATGGTTACAAGTACACAAGGTCTTAGTTGCTGGCTCATCTCTCGGTCAGTAAAGAGCATTAGTTGCAGATATGGAGTTTAGTGATTAATCAATGTGCTTTTCCACCCCATTTTCTTGCCCGGGTAAGGTCAGGAATAAATACACAAAACAGTAACGAACATTTAGTTCAGTCCTCTAATCTATCGGCAGCATATGAGGCTAATCCAGGACCAGTACTACTACATGTCTAGAGGAGCGTCAGAGTAGGCAGTCACCTGCTTGTAGCTCCCGCCATTGCCGGGGATAAATAGCACGGGCACGCCGTCGAGCTTCCTGACGTGCTGGTCGAAGTCGATCTGCTTCCACCCCTCGTGGTAGAGGAAGAGCCCGTACCTGTCGGAGGAGACGTTGGTGGGCGCGGAGATGGGGATGTAGGTCGGGTACATGTAGGTCATCTGGCACCCGTTGGGCGGCGGCCGCAGCAGCCGGTTGAGGGCCGCGAGCGTGATCCAGGCAGAGAAGAGGAGCACGGAGCCCAGCCGGCAGTTGCCGCCGAATCCGCCCATGGGACTAGACTGGGAGGGACCGGCCGGGGATGGATCAATGCGAAGCTAGTCACGGACTCGCATCAAGCTGCGAGATTTGAGCAGAGCCGGGTACGTGGAGGGGGGAAAGAGGGGAGCTCTGGATCGGGAGAGTGGGATCCGGGGAGACCTGTGGGAGGGAGCCCGGCGTTTCCCCGGCCAAATGGCACGACTCGCGGCTCGTTCTGCTCCGCGGCCGAGTCTCCGGCCGATGCGAGGGGTCTCCGGGGAGGAGGAGGCGGGGGTCAAGGGGCGGTGGGAGAACGGCGGGGATTTGGAGGGGCACGGGCGGCGATGCAGAAACGATGAGCGCCACCGCTTTGCGGAAGGAAGTTGAGGGTGGGTCTGACCCAGTGACCCACCGGCAGTGGCTTGTGAGCTTGTCGGATCGTAGAGCGGCAGGAAACGAGCGGACGGCAGGTGACTGGGGAAGGCCGGCAGCCGGCGGTGCACGGCCGAGGGGTTTTCCGGGCACACGTACTTTGTACTCTACCAGGAATTGCGCCAATGGAAATCAAGTCTGTGTGAGAGGAAATTATAATATAATAAATAAAAATGAACAAGAAAATCACAGCGAGTGGGTGGTTAAATAGCAAAACTAATGTACAAAACTGCAGTGTCAACATAAAACTTAGAATCCAGAGCAGCATAGTTGCCAAGATAAACCTTGCGTTGGCCCTGGTGCCAAACTTATGGCATAGTGTGAATAATTCATTACAGCAAACTCAATTGAAGCTTAGCTGGAAGCTAGGACGTGTTTGGTAGTCTGGGCGTGTTTTCCGTCTCACTGCGGCAGAGAGATGGGGAATTCTAATTCATTTCAACCTCTATTTATAATTCCTTTGTTCCATCAAACATAATTATTCTCTTCCCAAAGGATTCAAAATTATGGATTTCTCTACACTTTTTATATCCTAAGATCAAACGAGCCGTAAATGAGCTAAACTAGCAATGAAGATGAAAGGAGAAAGTTGCTAACCTTTTATAACCAATAGGTCGCCACCAAATTTGACAAATCGCCGAAATAAATGGGGATGAACTCGAGTTCGAGGAAGAACACAAAGGAGAAAAATGAGGAACATAGAGGAGTTAAGATCGACCACGAACTGGGGAAGATGATTTATAGCAAGCCCTTTAGTCCCGGTTGGTGTCTCTAACCGCCGGTTAGAGACACCAACCGGGACCAAAGGGGCTCGCTCCGGCTGCAGCCTGGCGCAAACCATTTAGTCTGTGTTGCCAACCGGGACTAAACGTCTGACAAAGTATCAGTTTGTTTTTTCTATTAGTGCGGATTCACACCATTACATGCTCCCGGCCCGGCAAAGTATCAGTTTATCAGATGTTTCAAACGTTAGGGTGGAATTTCACTACAAATATAATGATCAAGAGTATTAATGAACTGCATGGGCAATGGTTTTGCCGGCGTCTATCACTATTTATTTATGACTCGTTTCTAAACGATCCAGCGACCTGCTGATATTTACATTGATAAGCATATGCAAAGTGTATATGCTCCATCATAAGCTACAGGAAAATGCTAGAGAGACAGGGTAGAAATCGGTTGGCATAAACTCCAGTTTCATGCTACACAAGTCTCCAATTTAAATAGTCTTCCTAGGTCTTCCTACCATTGGTACGCAATTTCAGTATTGTGGCTTATCTCGTAATTATCTGCAGAATACAGGCAAATGGGACAAAGAATCAAGCTATGTCCAACGTCACAGGGTCTATAGATGTACACTAGTTGTAGTAGCCAAAGATGCTGAATAATGACTTGATATACATATTTTAAGCCATTAATTTAGGCAGCACAAGTTGCCAAATGCTCAAATTGGCAAGGCACAACAGCAAATACTATTACAATACGACCAAAACCATGGCCCGTGCAAAATCAGCATAATTTGCAGTAAGTCTCCCCAAATATCATCTGGATAACATAGCATCAACAAAATGCATAAATAGTCTCATAAAACAAAACCACACACTGCTCAGAGCTTCACGGTGTGCAGATTGAAGGGGAGATGGCAGCGGATAGGTAGTTGACCACAATTAGAAACGAAAGGATGCATCTGAGCTGACTTCAAAAAACAAAGTTGCGTCCATGCCTTACAAGTCACCACCCTGGATCATAGGAATAGAAGAATTATCAGCAACCGAATTTGCAGTGGATCAAATCAATAGAATTCTATGAGCAAACAAGAAGAGTGACTAGTAACAAAAAATTAAACTGATCTGTAACCAGAACATTAAGCGATGTAGGTTGTGTGGAATTCAAAACCGGACAAATATTCAATCTACAAGTGGAATAATTCTTTTAAAGAGCTTTATGAAATTTTGCAAAAAATCAGACGTACTGAGACCTATATTTTGACATGGAAACTGAACTAGATTGGCTATCTGCTAAAGTGAAAGTCCACGAAATGAAGTGAACAAAGTGACACAGTCAATTGATTTTACGCGGTGAAGATCACAAGGTAATTAACCAACAAAGACATGATGAACGACACAAAATCATATGCATGTTCGACACTAGTATAACCTTCCGAGAATTTCTTTGATCTTATGCTGACCTAATTCAAGATAACACATGGACACAGTTGTACCCTTGTTAACTACTCCCTCTGTGTTTTTAATATAAGATGTTTTAGCATTTGGGAAGATTCACATGTATGTAGACATGTTATTGTGTACATGCTCACTCATTCAAGTGTGCATCTATACACCATGTGCAATGTCTAAAACATCTTATATTTAAAAACGGAGGGGTATATATATCTGTGTGGCAGCGTGGAACTCAACGTGAGTTATAAAAGACTACTCAAATCCAAGCCAATACAACAAACTGAAATATCTGAGAAAAATAATCACATTAAGGTACAAACTAAACAGGATGACTGATGATGTTGATTTCTTAGGCATAAGATTCAGAAACACTAGCTAAAGGTCTTGTGGCAAACTTGCAGCCAGCGTAAGGCCACTAAATTTCAAGCATAACAATCATCCTGCACTTTATAATTCCGAATCAATATAAAAACATTACAACCCTATAAGCAAAAATGCAAGATAGTTATCAGGATAAACATCGAGTTGGCCCTGGTGACAGAACTACTTATCACATACTAAACTAAACCAGTCACTTCATTCAAAATGTTTATCAACAATTCAGCCATTAAAAATAGGAAAGCCCTGGACGTAAGTACAACACCACAACAGATCATGAACATGTGCAGAAACTAGAAGCTGTGAACCATGTGGCAAAAATTAGTGAAGTAACAATCATTATTTCTTTTACCGCCATCAATATATAATTCCTAAACAACAGGGAATTGTGACCAGAAGTTTAGAACGCCCAAAATAGATTTATAAATAAGTAAGATTGCCACCCATTCTTGTCGCGTTGAGCATATTCACTTGATTATCATGCAAGAAGAACTCCATATAACCCCACAGATCCTAGAAAAATTTAACCAATAATGACACGATGAACGGCACATACATAATCATATGCATGTTTGACACTAGTGATTTCCTTTCTAGAATTTCTTTGATCTTCTAAACTGGCCGAATTCAAGAAAACACAGTTTAACCCTTGTTAACTGTATAACTGTGTGACAGTGTGGAACTCAACCCGAGTAATAAGGACTAATCAACCCACAAACAGAAACATCTAAGAGAACAAACACATTAAGACAAACTAAATGGGATGGCTCAGGATGTTGATTTCTTAGACATAAGATTCAGAAACACTAGCTAAAGCCTAAAGGTCAAGTGAAAAACTTGCGACAAGCCTAAGCTAACTAAATTCCCAGTAACAATCACCTTGCTGTTTAAACTTCCAAATCAAAATGAAATAAGGACACATCAGAGTAAGCGGGAAAAAAACACAATTGACAAAACTGCAATGTCAAAACAAAATGACGACCCATAAGCAAGATACTTATCGGGATAAACATCACACTGACCCTGGTGACAGAATAACCTATCACATATTACTAAATAAAACCGGTCCCTTTATCAACAGTTAAGACGTTAAAAATGGGAAAGCGTTAAGAAGCAAGTACAAGCCCTGGATAGGATCCTCAACATGTACAGAAACTAGAAACCATGAACCATATGGCAAAAATTAGTGAAGTAAAATATGTCATTATCTCTTGTAGCGCCAGCTGCCAGCAAATAGAATTGGTACACAACATGAATTGTGACCAGAAGTTAAACTTCAAAAATTGAAAAATATACTTAGTTTTGATCGCCACCCATTCTTGTGACGCAGAGCACAATCACTTCAGTATCATTCAAGATAAACTCCCTATAAACCAACAAATCCAAGAATTCTGTTCTCTGGAATACAATTTTACTTCCGAGTTGTACAGTCCTATTAAAAGGCTAATGGACCTACTTGTGGCATTAAATATGCACATGCACCAGATTTTTCGAGCTAAGAACATCACATGAAAATAAATGATATGAATAGCATAAGAGCAAGTAACATTACTGAACAAAAGAAAAGTGAGGAATGTGGTCTTACAAATAACAGAAAATCAGTATTCTGGAGCCAGGAACGCGGGCGGCCATGGCAGAGAGTAGGCGAAGATGGGGTGCCCGTAATCCTTGCCATCCTCCGTCGCGAGGCGCTCCATCTTGCCGGTATCCAGATGGAACGAGTAGCGGCCTTGGGCGCCCATCGTTTTGATGAACACCTTCCCTGAGCGACCGGCGTCCATGTCGCTGGGATAGATGCTGAGGGTCCTGAAGATCCCCTGTCTGGGCAGGCCAGGAATCATGTCGCAGAGCACGCTCAAGTCGGCGATTTTCCTCTCCAGAAGCCAACCATTGTCGCTCCACTTGGCCACCCCGCGCACCCAGAGCTGCAGCTGCTCCTCGGCGTCGGTGACCATGCAGAGCCGCCCATCTTCCGGCGTCTCCCCGACGCGGTACTTGGCGCAACGCAGCGCATCCGGCACGGGCAGGTAGGAGAACTTGAGTGTGGAAGGGTCTAGCACGAAGAGGCACCGGGCGTTGCAGATGTGCCAGTAGATCTTCCCGGCGGCGTGGACGCAGCGTGTCTCGAACAACCAGGGGTCGAAGTCGACGACGACGTCCTCGTCCCGCGGGAGCGCGCGCCAGGTGCACTCCTCGCCGTCGTCGACGGACGCGACCCAGGCGCGCGGGTGGCCGTCGTCGATGGCGAAGCAGATGGCCTCGAAGCAGAGCTTGCTGGGGTGCGCGCGGGAGAGAAGCGCGGAGCCGACGTAGTACCTGGAGCTACGCCAAATGCGGTCGTCGCGCACCGTGTCGCGTGGAGGCGGCAGGAGGAGCACGCTGCGGCGGGTGGCCGGGTCGAGGACGAGGAAGCGGGGGATGATGCGCTTGGGGAGCTTCACGGCCGGTTCGAGGAGGAGGAGGCCCTGGTGGGAGTCGTACAGCTGGAAGCCGGAGGCGTCCGGGGCGAAGTCGAGGGAGAGGGAGAGGCGCGGCGAGGAGGCGTCGACGTCGAGGGGGGCGAACACGGCGCCGTGGCGGGTTCGATCGCTCTCCCTGACGGGGTGGAAGAAGTGGCCGAGGAGGAGGGGGTCGCGGGTGCAGCAACGGGAGGCCACGCGGCGCCAGCGGTGGCAGGCGAGGGCGGCGCGGAGGAGGTCGGCCGCGGAGAGACGGCGGAGGATGTCGCGGAGGTCGTCCTCACCGAGGTCATCGATGGTCGTCACCGTCGCCTTTGGCCCCACCGGCGGCGTGGAAGGAACCGGGAGAAGGTCGGCGGCGGAGAGACGGCCAAGAACGTCGCGGAGGTCGTCCTCCGTGAGGGCATGGTTCGTCGCCGTCTCCTTTGGCTCCACCGGCGGCCGGGGAGGAACCGAGGCGGAGGAAGGTGGGGTTTTGGTGTTGGCTTTGCCTCTGTTCTTCCGGGCCATTGTGGGAGGAGCAGGACACTGCAGCCTGCAGCTGCAGGAGGGTTCTGGAGACTGAAGATGAACAAGCACGGAAGCACCTTGTGCGTGTGGGCTTTTGATTTTTTGTCGCGTTTCTCCCTTTGGTAGGAAGAAAAGTGATTTTCGAATTTTGAAATGGTGGTGTGGTTTGCTGTGAACTGTTGGTACGTATTGACGACTGAAAATTCACCCAGAAAAAGCTATCCAAAACACATACTCCACTTTAATTGATTGTCTCTTGTGTTCAATGTCTTGTCGTTGGATTAGCATAGAGATTTGAACTGGCCTTCTGCACAATACATGTTAATTAAAGTTACTAGCTCAACCGTCTTATCATGGCATATATATAGTCGAAAGACGACAAATGGACATGCACTTGGACATAACTGATCTTCCCAATTTACGTAATATTTCATAAAGATTTCCATAGACGGGGCTCAGTCACTCTCGAAATACTTCGCTCGCTTTGTCCCTCGCGAAATGTTTCACATCACCCTCCCTACCCAAACGAAGAAAAACCTATCATTAGTTTTCCGTTTCCACGAAACTCCTCTTTGAGACGCGTCTCACGGCGGTCGTGCCTCTCCTCGAATTGTCCTACTATATCTTAGTGTTGTAAACTTATTTGCTTTCATGTAATACGTTTTGGAGGAGTTAGTAAAATACTTACTTTTGCACTGAGAAGAATGTTTGCACCCATGACAATTACATGTAATATAGGCGTCCATTACATCCATGACCAACTCAAACTGAAGAGATCCTTGAAACATGTCCAAATCATGCATCTCCACACCATCAATGGAAACCATCTTATAATTGACAACTTAATTTTCATGGCCATGAATTCGCCGTCGTATAGATTATTTAAGCTTTAAGCCCAATGTCAATGTGGCTAGAGTCAATCATCACAAGCCAGTTTATCACGCTCGTTCTATCGTCAATGTCACTGTTGTCGGCATTTCGGTTAGGGCCACCATCTGTTTTGATATTCCTCTGTAGCTTCAAAGCCTCACGCTCCCATTCCCATAGAGGTCGAGTACAAACTCCAGTACATGAATAAATATGGTAGAAAATGCAATTTATTTTCCTTCTATCACAATTCTCTATCTGTCGTGTGTTGAAACATGGATATCGGGGAGATCTAGATGTTCTCATATCGAATGTTCGGTGAGGGGGCGGAGGATCTCACACACGTCATGTCTACGCTTGAAGTATCAAAATATAGAGCACACACAAGTCTTTTTTATTCAGATTCAGACCATCTGAGAAAAATATAAGACCATACGGCTTCTTATCTTATCTTGAATTGATTGATGAATTTGATTACAAGGGCGTATACTTTTCATCCCTGTGTATGCCTCAGTGTCCCCCCCCCCCCCCCCCCCCCTCCTACGCCAGATGTCGCTCTCCCTCCTATATACCACGATTGAGTGCCGAGTAGACGCCTATCCTCACATGCACGTGACACCTTGCAGATGCGTGTTGGCGTGATGGATAGGTGTTGCTGTCAACAAGTGGCAGCGGCGGCCTCCTGCCACCTACCCTGCCACACACCGGTTGATTGATGTGGCAGTTCCGGTGCGCCCTGTTGAGGCGGCCGATCGGCCGGTCTTTCCAGCCATTGGTTGTCTTCTTATAGTTGGTTCCTTCCTGAGTGGTCATCATGTCTCCGACCCCGACTGCTTTCCCGTCGGGCGGCCGTCGGGCCCGTGCGACCGAAGCTTGTGACACCCCAGGAGGTGGGGTGTCGATAGTAGCCCCCGAGCGTGGGTCAGCAGTTCTTCCTGCCGGGTTACGCCCCATGGGAGCACGAGCCCGCTCGTAGTTATCTTGTTTTGAAATTGGGTCACCGCGGCTGGGTTCAGTGGATCCAGCAGCGGGGCACTCAACCGTCATGAGGAGGCGAGGGGGCACGCCTACCCCGCGACATATCGTCTTCTCTACTTCGGTTGTGACGCGGCCTAGTAGCTCAGGATATCGTGTCCTCAAGACGGTGCAAGGCGAGCTCTTGTCGGTCAATTTGCCTTGTGTTGTGTGGCGTTGTGTTTGTATTGAGTTTTCTTCCTGGGGTTGTATGGACCATCTTGGTGTCTTCTTTTTTGAAACTTGATGTTTTCTTCAAAATTTCATTGATCACGTTCAAGCACGATAGGTAGAACCGGAACGAAACCGGAACACATGGGATGCAACGACGGCAGTGAACCAAGGCAGTGCTCTGCCCGTCCAAACATGCCTGCTGCAATGCATTTCGGACGGTCAAACGGTTGTGCCATGTTACCCGAGAACATTCATGTCGGTGGGGTCTCCGATTCCACGGCAGTCCGATCCCATTGGCCAACGGCTGCGCCATTTTCAGGCCGCGGCAGCACCACGGGGACGGGGGAATGGCAGAGCGGCACGCAGCCAGGAGAAAGAAACTTTGGTGATCTCCTGTAGCTGCGCCAACATTTTTGCTTTTGGGTCAGACTACTGATCGCGTTCTGCAGCGTGTAGACAACAAACCTTTCCTTCTCCCCAGCTTTCCGTCAGAGTACTACCTTCCTCTGCTTCACATCCAAGGACATTTTTATCTACCGTGCTTCTGATTACTTGCCCCTAACTGAAAAAACTTCTTAGGGCATGTGCGATGGTCTAGACAGGTGCTGTCTATAATGACAGGACATGTGTTAACCTGTTTGTTTTTTAAACTACTACTACCTCTATTTTTTTAATATAAGACGTTTTAGCATTTTTCCACGTTCACATGTTCAAACTTGTATCTAGACATGTTTTAGCTGTTTTGTGATATGCAGATTTATCATAGCAAACTTTACGCAGAATATGAACTACAGTATAGAAATACCATCAGAAGCAGCATACTCAAGCTAAAGTACAGATGCAAAAGCGTTTCAACCGTTACACCACCATGCAGATAAGTAACTGTACGGGGGGAGAGTTATGATAGTCAAAAAATGCGATAGATAAGTATTGCACGCATTGCCCAAGTCTCGGTGCAGTATTGCTCATCATTTAATCGAAAGGATAATTGGATAACAATATGGCAACTTTGCTTAGAGGGTCTAATACGGAGTACATAACAAGGTAATCACTCTTGTGCTGACTGAAGGGAGGATGACACAACGATCAAAGTGAGCCCAGAGGTGAAAGGATGCGTGCTGACTTCAAACCAAACACACTGCTGAACTGCTGATACACCAGGCGTCAGGAGTCGCCAACCTGATTCACAGCTAAACCTCAGCTACGCTCAGAATTTTTTTTGACCTGCCGCGGAGCTCGTTTCAGGCCACTCCGCGAAATTAGCCCAGTAAGGAGCGGAGGGCTTCCGAACGGGCCCTTATCAGCCACGAAATTTATGTGGAGATCAAACAACTAAAACCCAACTGATCTGCAACCACAACCTACTCAGCTACATGGTCTTAAAAATATCGGATTGAGTAGAGACTCTTCCAGTAAAATGTTTTCATTAATTGAAAGAACTTTCCGACAGCACGCACATATTCAGATGAACTGGTAAAATGCTTAGAATTATCAGATCGGTGCTACTAATAGGTTGTTCTTTAACGGCTTGAACTGAAAGCTATTGTAACTGTAGAAGTACACTGCTATATTAGCTATAAATTTCAAACAATCATGATATGAACTTGCTTGCACAAAAAACAAGATGAGAAGAAGTGGTACCTAACAACTAGTGAAATTTTCCCAGCCATAATATCCCTTCTATTTCTTGTTGTTATAACTGATGAAATTCTAGGAAACACAGGGCTAGGTATATCTTTATTAACTGGTAAGGTAAGAGAAGGAAAAGGCACTACTTCCGCAGTATACAACTTAAACTGAATAGTATGGAGTAAGGACCATCACCCAACCAACTACAGCAGAAGCACATAACACAAACTCACAAATAATATGGGATGGATCATGGTTATTTGCAGCTCTCACTCTGATCTCTTGTTTTGACACAGAACTGAAATATCAAATCGTTTAATTGCCGCGCTCAATTGGTATAACAAGGGGCACTTCCTCCTCCGTTTAATATTAGTTTTCAAAGCTAGGCTGTTATGAGCAACACGCCACATAAATTGTTGGACTTTCGGAATGATTGGGATTTTCCAAAGTGCTTTCCAAAATTTTGTAGTATCACTCTCAGTAGACGTACCGGCAATGGGTCCATCTCGCATCCGCACATATAGTTTGTATGCTGATTTGACAGAAAAGAGACCCTTGCTGTCATATTGCCAAGCATAAAAATCCTCGAACTCCTCTCTGATAGGTGTTGCCAAAATAACCTTTACATCAATTTCCCAGAAAATATTACGTATCAGATTTTCATCCCATTGCGACGTAATAGGGTCAATCAGTTCACATACTCGAGTGAGCACGCATTGCCTCTTTGGTGTGATCGGTTGTGCTGCTCCTTCTCTAGCTAACCATGGATCTGTCCAAATCTGAATATCAGTACCATCCCCAACTCGCCATACCACACCTTCCTTTAGCAATGCAACTCCCTTTAAGATACTTCTCCATGTATACGACATGCCTTGTACTGCCTCAGCATTTAGGATTGATGAGGTAGGAAAGTACTTGGCTTTGAGGACTCGAGCACATAGAGAGTTTGGCTCGATCAGAATCCTCCAAGCTTGTTTAGCTAGCATAGCTAGATTAAACCCATGAAGATCTCGGAAACCCAGCCCACCTTCTCCCTTCGGTTTTGTTAATACTTCCCAACTAAGCCAATGCATTTTATTTTCTTTCTCCTGTTGTGCCCACCAGAAACGACAAATCATAAAACTGATTTGTTCACATAGAGTCTTTGTCAAGTCAAAACATGACATAGCAAAGGTGGGAATTGCTTGAGCACAAGCTTTAATCAAAACATCCTTTCCCGCCCTCGACAACATCCTCTCCTTCCATCCTTGAATTCTGCGCCATACTCGATCCTTTAAGTACTCAAAAGTTTTCGAGATTGATCTACCCACATAGACAGGCAGCCCAAGATACTTTTCTGTTTTTGCTTCCTCCCTAATATTAAGCTCGGTTAGGACTTCTTGTCTCCTTTCATTTCTGGTGTTCCTACTAAACATCACCGATGACTTGTCAAAATTGATAGTTTGCCCTGAGCACAACATATAAAGTTGTAGAATATTTTGCAGAGTCCTGGCACTTGCTTGTGAAGCTTTCATAAGTACCAAAGAGTCGTCCGCAAACAAAAGATGGTTGAAACTTGGGGCTTCATTGCACACTCGAACACCTTCTAGCCTTCCATCCACTTCCGCCTTGTTCAACAAAGAAGAAAAGGCTTCGGCACAAATGAGGAACAAGTATGGGGAAATTGGGTCACCTTGTCGCAACCCCCTTTGTGGTACTATCTCATCAGTATAGGATCCATTGACCTTGAACTGGTATTTGACAGAAGATATACACATCATAATTAGCCGTATCCACCTCTCATCAAATCCCATCTTCCTCATCATTTTCTCCACAAAATGCCATTCCACACGGTCATATGCTTTACTCATATCCAATTTGATTGCAGCATATCCCTCCTTGCCACTCCTCTTATTCTTCATAAAATGGGTACACTCATAGGCCAATAAAATATTATCCGTGATCAATCTTCCAGGTACAAAAGCACTTTGGTTGGGTGAGATGATTTCGGGCAAGATCAACTTGAGCCTATTGGCAAGAACTTTGGAGACAAGCTTGTAAACCACATTACATAAACTGATTGGTCTCAATTGTGTCATGCTTTCCGGCTCCTTCACCTTCGGAATAAGTACTACACATGTATCATTCCAATTTTCAGGCATGGGACCACCATTGAGAACGGCCAGCACCTCACTAGTCACCTTCTCGCCAACAATGCCCCAGAACCGTTTATAAAAAATAGATGGCATTCCATCCGGTCCCGGCGCCTTTAGATCACCAATAGATTGGAGAGCCTCCTCCACCTCCTTTCCCGTAAATTCCTTGCATAGCAATTCATTCATAGGCGGGGTAACTCGCTGATCGATATGAACAAGAAGTTCGTCCATCCTTGTACCTGCACTTGAAGAGAAGAGGTTTAAAAAATAGTTAGTAACCACATCTTTCATGGCCTCCTCCTCCTCCACCACTCCTCCGTCCTCCCTTCTCAGCTTCTTTATCCTGTTATTCTTCCTCCTCTCCGAAGCAACCGTATGGAAATATTTTGAGTTACGATCCCCCCCTTTCATCCAAAGAACATGTGCTCTTTGTCTCAAATAAGTTTCTTTTTGCTCTTCTAGTTGGTGCAATTTAAACCTTAAAAGTTCCTCTTTTCTCACTTGCTCTGGGCAAATATTCTTCCGTCTCCACACTTCTAACTCCTTCTTCAATTTTCCGATCCTTTTCTCCAAGTCCCCAAGCACATTTTTGCTCCAATCCACTAGGTTAGATAGGACACCTTTTACTGCACCATTAACCCCCATCCTATTAACAGAGGTTTCAAAATTCCAAGCATTCTGTACCATCGCCTCACACGCTTCTTCTTCCAGCCAGCGTGCCTCGAATCTTGGATGGACGTTCCGAGATGGACTCCTCCTAACTCCTGCTGCACCATGTGTATCAACAATAATAACTCGGTGGTCTGATCTGTAGGGGTCCCCATTAGTCACTTTAAAGGCCGGGAACCTATTGCGCCAAGTTTGGCTCGCCACAGCTCGATCTAGCCTTTCTCGGATGTATCTTCCCGCTTCTTGGCTTTGGTTCCTCCATGTAAACGCATCCCCCACAAACCCAAGGTCATCCAACTTACACTCTTCCAACGCTTCCTTAAAACGATCCATATACACTTGAGCTCGAGGCAGCCCTCCCTCCTTCTCCCATGCATAAAGTATCTCGTTAAAGTCCCCAGCACACAACCAAGGTTTATCACTTTGATTCTTTAAAGTTCTGAGGAGCCGCCAAGTCTTTACTTTCTCATCCGCTTTTGGTTCCCCATAAATTCCCGTGAAACGCCAAACAAAACCATCAGCCTCTGTAATTTCAGTATCGATGTGGTATTTAGATATAAAACCAATTTGCCTCACATTTATTTCATTCTTCCAGAACAATGCTAGCCCTCCACTTCTTCCCACACAAGGCTTCTCGATCATATTGGGCATGCCAAGCTTCCAGCGTAGCCAATCCAACTTCCCTTTATCCATTTTTGTTTCCGACACAAATAACACATCGGGATCCACCTTCTTCTGGAGTTCCAGAAGACCATTAACAGCCGGGCCATTTCCCAACCCCCGACTGTTCCATCCCGCAATTTTCATTGGGACTCGCGGAGCTATTCCGACAGCCCCACTTTCAATTCTTGTAACCGGCAGGGCTAGATTCCTGGTGGTGAAGAAAAGCGGCGAACAACAGGGTTGCGTATCAGATTTCCTCTTTTGGGGATATTTGGAGCGTGACAAGGGTGGAGAAAGATTGGGATTAATCGAAAGGGGAAACCAGATCAAGAGAAGGACGAAGGCAGATTAAGAAGGAATCGAGAGTTTCGCCAGCAAAACGCCAGATTCGCCACGGAGGCAAACTGAACGTCGGGCAAGCTCGGTGTGTAAGCTTCCAGATGACTTGGAGGATCAGAGATTTGTGGATTTTTCGATTGAGCGGTGGGGAGAATCAGATCAGGGGCGTAGAAATGAGTAGGGATTAGAATGAGTATAGAGATTAGATCTTAGAATGAATTGGTAGGGAAGAAATAGGGGGAAAAGATCGGCATGTCGCCAGTCGCCACGGGGGCACACGAGGAAACTGTAGGCGGTGCGGTCGAAGATCCTGGCTGGAGGCGGAGGCGCAGCGCCGTGCGACCGGACGGAGAGCTGCACAGGGAGGAGCGACGCCGGCAGTCCCGGTGGAGGTGGTTTGGTGGTGTAAGCCCGGGTCGTTGGTGGTGAAGAAGCTGACAATGGTAGGGTACAACTTCCTGCGACGCAACTGTCGTGGCCCCGACGTGGTGATGCGGGTGCCGCCGGCGTCGCTGCTGGAGGTCGGCATGGTGTATGTGCTCTGAAACGGCGTGTTTCTTCTTATTCTTCTTCGTTTTTGCATGTATCCTGAATCCTTGTAAGCGCTTATACATGTTTCTGTATCGAAAATCTGCTGACCTGATGTGTAGGTAAGTTGTCAGTGATGTTGAAATGCTCCCTAAATTTTCGGCACTGCTATACGTACGACACTTTTACGTACGATTTCCGTCCGACACTACGTGGCAGAGCAGTGCCACGAGAGGCCAGATTGCTTGGTCCATGGTTTGGGCTTGGTTTTGGGCCGGGGCTGGATTAGAATGTCCTGGTTGGCCCCACTTCGTAAATATTATGCGTGATATATTTTCTACCGCTACAGCGATTCCACCTTGCCTTGTCCCTTCGCTTGGTAGAAAAGCAGCCCGTCCATGCTTGATTATGGTAACTGAGAGCAAATATATGTAGTATATTCCCCACGAAACAGGCTTTCGCCCCGGTTTGAGACCGCTGCTGGGCCAGACAGTACAACGCCCAAGAACCGGCCGAACGATACAAAGTAGTGAGCTAGCCCTCTTACAAAGAAGGTCGTAAGAAAACCGAGCTACAGAAGCCACAGCGAACCACGAGTTCACGACTACTTAGCCGAACAAGCACACCAGCTCCATGCTATGCCCTAACTCCCCTGAGCTCCACGACAACGCCCCCAAGAGGGTAACGGCGCAAAGCGTCGCCGCCGCTGAGTCCAAAGGACTTGGGTTTTCACCCGGAACCCTGACACGAGGAAGATCACCAAGACGACGTCCTCAAGAGGATAGCGGCACCCGCGGGCGTCGCTGCCGTCAGAAGCTTTCGCTCGTTCCCTCCCCCGTGGCACGAAGAGGGTCGTAGGGCGTAAGCGAAAAGGAACCCATTCCAGATCCAGTCAACGCCAGAACGCGCCCGAGCCACCCACCGCTGCACCCCTTGTTGCCCACACAACCAAACGATGCAGCAACCACCGTCACCATGGTGCTCGCCGGAGAGCAACCCATGTGACCCACCACCCCAGGGCCGCCGCCCCGGCATCCGTGCACTCCAACCTATGACACGAGGACAAAAACACTGCAGGATCGACGGGTCGGAGAGGGAAACCTAGCGCGCAGCCGCCCACTGGAAGGGCCTCCCTCCACCGCCTCTCGCCGCCTCCAGCCCGCACACGCGACGGCCACCCCGCTGCAGGAGCTTCCCCCGCCGGGCGTCGCTGCACCGCCAAGCCACCACCACGCCTTGCCGAAGACCGCCGCCGGCAGGCCCAAGACCGAGACCGAGCGCCCTGCAAGGTCCGGACCTGGACGCGCCAAAGCAGCATGAGGCCGCCACACCGCCGGATGGCCGCGCCGGAGCTCCCCTCGCCGAGAACTCCGCCTCGCACAGCCGCCAGACGCGCGCCCTGGCCACCGCGGAAGGGGAAGGAGCAGGTCCTGCCGCCGCCGGCACCGCGCGGGCAAGGCCCGACGGCGGGGAGGAGGGGAGGAGGACGGGGAAGGGCTGGCGGCGCTAGGGTTTGGCGTCCCTGTCGCCCGCGTGGGGACGACGAGAGATGCGAGAGGGAAAAAAGTTCAATATATGTAGTATATTGTGGATTGTGCAATATACTGTGATGAACTCCACTGATATAAAGTTACTGATTAAATAGAAGATTTCAGAAAATATTTTGTAACTCATTATTAAGGCCATCCATCATCAAGTCATACAATGCATGAGACTCGGCCCCATTTTCTGCCACTTCATGGGAACGCTAATGGTTTGCCCGAGTAATCAAACTTCTGTGCAGTGATGTAGATAAGATATAAATCAGACAGATCTGCAACTAGGAGGAAAGAACTCCTGAAGGAGGTGAGATGGTACAGAAGTACGTACATATTTGATTTCAACTATGCACTAGATACTCACCTCGTAATGTTCCTTGGCCCTGATTACTCCTCTAATCAAATTTCTCTATGGTGGAGCAGATCAGAAGGGGAGAGATCGTGAAGAGAAGATGAGCCGTTTGCTTTGGAGGGAAGAGGAGTGGGCGTGAAAGCTAGGGAGGGAAATATGGGTGCGCAACATGGGTTTGGGCTGGACATGGGTCACAGCCCACGGGGCAGGAATAATCAGCACGCTAGGAAGGAAGTGTCGGACGTTTATCGGACGAGAAACGTCGTACGCACAGCAATTTCGCTAAATTTTTTGCATCCGGCTGTATAGTTGGAAATGTCAGATTGTTGCTCGTGTTGCCCATGTACATTAGTGGTTCCTCGTTTCTTATTTTTTGAAGAGTATGCATTTCTGAAGAGTAAATAAACACAGCTCTGCAGATGCTGTTTTTTTTATTGCAAACGCTGCTCAGGTAAACGGTGATCATCTTCTAGTGTGTAGAGCTACAGCAGTAGAGCAGGTGGCACGAACGGAACGTAGGTAAATACAGTCATACTAGTACAATAAAATCACAGTCCCGACGTCCGGTGACACAACAGAGCTGTGAAGGCGGAGGACGCAAAGGATGGAGTCAGTAACACGATGCCCTGAATTGAGGCGTCGTGGTCACTAGGACGACGCTCTGACCTGGGGCGTCGTGGTCACGACCTGTGAGATATGTCTGACTGACGTGGCGAGGTACACGACGTCTTGCACTACGGCGTTTGTACAACAGAGCTTGGCGCCTGGGCGGGCGTAGTGAAAGAGGGTCAAATCGACAATTGGTTTGAAATTTGGTTCATTTTGTGAAATAAATTCAAGACAGGGTTAGATTTGTCAAAATTACCCACTATCATGTGAGCCCTTGCATCTTCCATGTGTTCCGGTTCTAGGTAGAATCATCATTCTACGACAACTGATAAGAGTCGTTTGTTCCATAAAATTTTAGGGTCTATTTGTGATGTAAAGGAATTGCATAGAATTTCTAGAGGATTCCCGACCCATCGAGTCTGTGCGTGCCCGTTCCGATCCACATGAGACATACTCAAATCCCAACGGTGCGATAGTGTTTAGTTTTTCTTTCCGTCGAGATCCATTCTTGGCTCAAATTTGGGCATCGTTTGCGTCGAAAGGGGACGCGCGTGAACCGTCTTTGCATCCTCCCTAGTCCACCCTGGCGCGCTCATCAGAGACATTTTCCACACCGGCCTTTCCTCTCCCAAAATCCTCACTCCAACTCCAGCTCTAGCCATGGCTGACGCGCTCGCCGCCACCACCGCCCTCGACGCTGACCTCGCCCATGTCAAAGAAGAGCCTCTCGTGCTCGCCAGCGAGGCCAAAGCTTCGCAGAAGCCAAAGAAGGAGCTCACGCCAAAGAAGGGGGGCCGAGGAGACGCGGTAGTGAGGCGCGAGAAGGCAAAAGATGAAACGGCAAGCTTGCCACCGAGGGCAAGGCCGTCGTCGAGACGCACGACATCATGGCCCAAGCCACGCAAGCTGACATTCGCTTGATTGGCATCGTCCCGTCGGGAGTGGTCGATAGAGCGATCGGCGACCGCGGCGGCAATCTCCAATGCATCGGTCGGCCGTCCGACAAGGTCCATATATGTCACGAGGCCGTCCTCTCCCTCGCCGGCATACGGGTTCCTTCCCGAAGCTCTGCGCGCGCGGATTTACGTCAAATTTCCGCACTCGCTGGCCACCGCCAAGGTACCTACGCTTGATCTCAATGCGCCGGCAACGCCCATGATGAAAAACTCACCGACGTCGCACACTACGGCAGCACGTGCGGCTGCCCCGCCAGTTGGGATCCATGGTCGCGGCATGTTCAGCTAAATGCCGACTCCAGCCGTTGAGTGCTACTACGAGAAAGGAGAGAACATCCTCCAGGACATGGTAAGGGACTACAACAATGCTTACGCACACAACGACTACACGGACGGAGATGATGAGGTTGAGCCGACCGGCACCGATTTGATCAACATCGAATTGAAGCCGTTTTTTTTATCAAGAGCTCAACGCTCAAACCCGGGCTTTGAAGAGGAAGGTCAGCCAAAGGGGTGCCTCGTTCAAGTAAGAGGAGGACGAGCTCATTTGCGAGTCGTGGATCTGCTTCCACCGGCTTCGTGGTCATTGCGGCCCATCTCGCCGGATATGTGCGTGGAGAAGGGTGGAAGCGTGGGGTGTGGTGTGCGGCGGTGAGAGCAACGCGCGGTCCCTTTTATGGGCGTCGTGGGTAGGCGGAGCAGCCATCGCCATTAACTCCGACGCGTCGGGATGCATGATGGCCTGTCCGATGTGGCGTGCATTGTCGCGGGTTGCTGGCAGCCCCAACCCAACCCCTGGTTGCCGAGGGAGGAGAGGAGCGGACAGACAGATTGGAGGGTGGTCCAATCTGCCGGCAGCGTTTGGGGCGCGCTGGTGTTGGCCGTTTTTTTGCACCAGACAATCGGTTTGGGGCTACCTGTGGAGATGTTCTTATATTAGGACAAAACCAGCGCCCCTTTGGTCTTCCGAAAATGTGAAGTGTAAAAAAGAGGTTGGAGTGGACGTTCAAACTCCTATGGAATTAAGGCATAGGCATAGGAGTCCAATTCATAAATTTTGTTAACACCATTCCTTTAAACCAAAGTCAACCCATAGGAAAAAATTCTAAGGATTGAAATCCTTTGAATTTACTACAATCCAAAGCGGCCATAAATGTGTTTATACATGAATGCAAACCATCACCCGTTCACCCATGTAGACCTCTTTAGATTGTAGGAATTTCATAAGATTTTTGTAGGATTTCAATTTTTAGCATATTTTCCTATGGATTGGGTTCTTATGCCTCAATCCACAGGAATTTTAATATCAACACAACCTCATTTTTAGACTTAAATACATAGGACCGATACACTATTGATGTGATTTTCTGCGTTTTATCTAAACGACTATTCCTATATTTTTCATTTGCTCTACTATACTATGTTTTGCACTGATAAACCTATGATATTCTTATAGTTTTTTTCTATTTATCTGTTTTTAGAGCATCTCCACCGGGGGCCTCTAAAGGACCCCCTAAAGGCCCTTTGGGGGGCCGGACACCAAAAACGTGCACCAGCGGCACCCCCAAAGCCTCGCCCCGAGCGATTTTATGTCCGGCACCCCCTATCGGGGCTCTATACTTGGAGGCCCTCCTGGGGGTGCGGACATCGACCGGTCTTGGCCTCCGACAGGTGCGCCCCACCCGTCATAGACATACGGTGCTCTAAATTGCGCCGGTGCAGGAGGCCACTCCGCCCGCGTTAATGGCGACGCGTTTCTGCAGGCGACGAAGCGACGGGACGGCGAGGCGTCTGCGGCACGAGTCGCAATTACGCCGGCGCCCAGGCTTTCCCGGCTTCCCAAGCGTCGGCGTGGCCGAATCGCGTCGCCGCCACATTACTCCGACGCGACGCGTGCTCACCCACCCGCCGCTTCCCGCCCAGCGCCACCGCTTCCCGCCCCTCCTTTTCCCGCCTATATAACTCCTCCGCCGTGCCCGCAGCCTCACCACACCAACTCCTCCGCCGTGCCCGCAGCTTCCGTAGACTCTGTAGACCTGCACCATGCCTCGCCGCCTCCAGACCAGCTGGGCCACCCTCACCCAGGCTGCGCGCCGCGCCCACCCTCTGGGACAGGAGGACCAGCCGGAGCAGGCTGCGGAACAGGCGCCGGAGCTGGCGCTTGGCCGCCGCAGGAGCAGGAGCAGGAGCTTCCGCCGCCGCTGTGGCCCGACCAGGTGGCCGCGTCGAACTCCTTCGACACCTGGCGCGCCGAGCAGGCGGCCGGACAGTTTAGGGCCGGCTACTAGGCCCTTGCCGACGCCGTCCAGGCTCACGTCGTGCAGGCCTCTCTCGAGAGCGCGGAGCGAGACGATCGCTACCGCGCCTTCATGGCCGCCGAGCGCGCGGCGTACGCCAACCTCAACGCCGTGGCGGCGGAGCGGGAGGCGAACCTGGCGTCGATGGAGGCCGCCCAGCTGGCGGTTCTCGACGAGCTGCGTTGGGCGCGCGTGGCGAGGGCGGCTGACGAGAGGGCCAACCTGCGCCGGGCGGAGAGCACTGGCCGGCAGGAGAGGCGTGTCCGCTCGCGCCTCAGAGCTGCACAGTACGCCGTCGCAGTCCAGGACGGCGAGGCAGGCCAGGGCGGCCTCGACGGGTTTAGATTAGGGTTTGGGCTATGCTAGATTTAGATTAGGGTTCATATTCATTCAAAAAAATGGTAATATATAACAAAAATGAATGAAATATGAACTTTTTATATTAGTTTGCAATTTATTTTGAACGCCTGCGAGGTGTTCGACGGTTTGCGCGCGTTTGGGGTGGGCCTTTGGGGAGTGCCGTTGTGGGCGGCCTCTAAATGTTGTCCGAACACATGTCCGACACCCCCGGATGCTGGACACACATTTAGAGGCCCCCGATGGAGACGCTGTTAACGTATGATCCAAAGAGGCCCTCTACACTAGCTATCAAGCTGCGACAGAAGCGTGCGAGACTGTAAACATTATAACACCTGCTGCTCTCTCTGTATAAGACAAAGCAGAGATGCCAGAACTCCACAGCACGCAAAAGATTACGTTCATGGGTCGTGGCTATACCTAGGTTGCCCTGAACGAGAGACCGAACCTAGCTAGCAATAGCTCGAACAGAGTCTGCCTAGTGCCTACCACCAAAATACCATAAATACCATGTTGCCATAGATCGATCCGACTTATCGCAGAAGAAAATTAATGCATCCAGAAGAGAAAATTAGCAAACATACATTACTAATTTACTATTGTATGATCATGTCATTTGCAACTTAGCAGGAAAACGTATTTCTACGTTCTTAAATTATTTGTAAAAGATTCACACATGTCGTACATATAACATGTACGTGTTGAGAAAATAATCTGGTAGGTTGTTTGGACTTGCTCTAACATTAGAAAACATTTACACTGCATTACTTTAACTTGATATATATAGCTCGTTGTATAGTAGCTTGATTTGTCAATTTTCTCAGCTCAAAGATTATCATGTTTTCTACAGAATTTCACACGTGTACGTATTTACATTTTCTTTACATGGTTCATTTTCCCACAATTTTTTTAAAGCAAGGCAAACATTATGTCTTATATATTGTCTTTTTTTTTTTGGAAACGAGGCAAAAGGTTTACCTTTTATATTGATATAGAAGGAGTAAACATGTAGGACAAGGTCTAAAAAAAAAGAAAAAAGTTACAACTCCAACACACCGGCCCCAAGGCCGCGACCCACACGGGTCCCAAGCAACCAAGGTCGACACCAAAACCCCTCGACACAGCAAGGCGGAGGTGAAGATCCGGAGCCGCCGCTCCGACATCCACGCCGGCCCCAAAGCCGCGCCCCCACACGGGTCGACACGAAGACGTCCTAGCAATCCAAGCCGACACCACATAACCTCAACGCAACGCGGCGGAGGTAACCTTGACGCATCACAACGGAGGCGAAACATTCGGAGCCGTCGCTCCGACATCCACGCCAGGCCCAGGGCCGCGTCCCGCACGAGCCGACGACCAAGACGCCCAAACGACCCAAGTCGACGCTCCACCACCTCGACGCAGAGGTGAAGCCCGGAGCCGCCGCTCCGGCATCCACGCCGGCCTCAAGGCCGCGCACCCCTAAGCCGAAGACGAAGATTCGCCGTCGCCAGCCACCAGCTCCCACCTGTCCCTTTGGCCGGTGGAACATCCAAGACGAGGCCCCAACCGGCAAGCGGCGCAAATATTGTCATATTGATATATGAGGAGCAAATACATAGGACTAAGCAAAGCCACACCAAAAAAAAGATCCATCATAAGCGGGTCAGGAAAAGAACAATTTGCGCGAGATGCCTGCTACGATCCACTCTATTCCCTATTCCTTGATTTTCTAGAGAAATGCTATTGAACACCCCCGCATTTCGCTACTTCCAAATATTTCGATAATTAATTTGGAGTGATGAAAAAACGAAGCACTTGGGATGAGCGGCCATGGAGTTAGAGACGGCGTCAATATTGTAATAATTGTCGCTCCCCCAGACTAGGGCGCAGTATGGGGTGGGAAGATATCCCACCATCTCCTACATCTACTCAGGTCTGGCGTGGATAGCAACAATCGGAATTTCCGTCATCAGGATTGTCATTCAAGACCGCTTCATGTACGGGGTGAAAAACTCTTGTTATAAAATTTATTGGTCGGCCTCAACGGTGTGGAAGCGGTGAGGAACTTGCGTCATCATCTTTGTGCCATCTCCTTGTCGATGTGTTCACCTTCAGGCTTCATTGGTTGGTCCTCACAACCTGGATGAAAATCTTTGTTGTGTCCATCGTCAGCCAAATGTGTGATGACGCGTTTCCTTCCACAAAGTTGTTTCTATGAAAAAAAAAGTTGACTCAATTGTACTCCCTCCGTTTTTAAATATAAGATATTTTAGGTGTTCCACATAATGTTTAGATACATGCTAAAATGAGTGAATCTACACACTAGAAATGTGTCTAGATACATTTATGATTTTATATACATGTGGATTGAGACAAATGCTAAAAGATATTATATTTAAAAATGGAGATTTACACTACTCTGTATCTTGTAACTGTTTTGCTATATTTGTTTATGTTATGTGTTCTACTATCTCTATTTCAAAATACGGAGTGTGAGACTTTTTTAGCAAACTAAACTAGCTAGCTAAAAACGATTATATTATGAAACCGTTGTTTTTTTTTTATAGATAAAGGGCTTTTATTACTTAAAAGGTTTAAGCGTTACACCCGGCCTCTGCATAACTAAGATGCACACAGCCACCAGTTCAGCATCACTCAAGTCGGTAATCAAAATATAAAAAGGCGAATTACACATCAAAATGAGAAATTGTAGATCCGCCTAAAAAGCTGGTAGGTCTATCCGGAGTCTATGTTAGCACGCATGCCGGGAAAATAACTCCCTGGCCGCAGCCTTCAGTACTTGTTAATGCGTTTTGCCTTGTTGATTTTCATCAACATCAACAGAAACGACCGTGTGCATCACCTTGATGTCCGGCGTTTTAACCTCCTTTAAAAAAATGTGATCTCGAATACCGAGATCTTCTAAGAGCCTGTACGACGCACTTCCAGTATTTTTAACCAAATATGGCCGTTTTCGAAAACTAATCGTGTATCTGGCCGTCCGGCGAAACTAATTGCAAATCTGGCCTCTCAGGTCAGCGCCAACGAGGATGGAGCCGACCTCTCGACCTTGTACAGGTCGGCTCCATCCTCTCTGGAGCCGACCTCTGTTTTATTTTATTTTAATCCTTAAAAAAATTACGGGACTGAAACGGGTGGCGCCGAACTACATAAGTTCGGCTCCAACCTCATTGGCGCCGACCTCAAGGGGCCAGATTTGAAAATAGTTTCGAGAAAGGGCCACACATATGTTTAGTTCGTCGAAAGGGCCAGATTTTGCAAAAAATACGCACTTCCATTTGCTGTGCACGGGCGCTCGGGCTAGAAGAACACTGCGGCCTGGAGGGCTTGCTCAGCGCCACACCTTCCGGCCGGGCCGACAGCCACGCGCACTCCAGGAAAGCGTTGTCCATGGCGGTGTGGCGCAGGCGAGATAGACGCAGTGCAATGTGGCAGCTGCTCGGGCGGCGGCGGGATTTCCTGGTGATCCCTCCGGTCTCCGGCTAGTTGGCGTGATCTTGCTGCATGTTCTGAAGCTTTGCCCTTGAAGGCGTCCTGTGCTGTGGTCGGCATGATGCCTCGAGCTCGAGGCGAATTGACTTAGGAGGACGCGTTCCGTGGGTGGGATGAGACGAAGGCGGAGGACCTTGATCGACTGAGAGTCGGACTCGGATAACGGGAATGCGTCCATGCGAAATTTCAAACGCGCAACACCCACCGCCATTGCCATCTGCTTGGCATCCACGCTTCATTCTGAGTCCGACTCCACCTCGGAGACCTCTCTCCCGCTCCATATAATCCTGGCGCCGCCCAGAATGTAGGACGCTTTCTCTCGCTGCTGAACCCTCCGGCCTCCCCCTTCCCTCCACAACCATCACCGTGCCTGCTCTGATGGCGCAGCGCTCGTCCTCCCCGATGCTCAACAAGATCCGTCATGAGCTCACGCGCCGCAGGAAGGTCATCAACGTCGCCAAGGGTGGAGTTGTGAAGAAGTCCTCTGCCGCGCCGCCGCCGATCCCGTCCGTGTCAGGCGCCGGCGCTGCGACTCTGAAGAAATCATCGTCGCCAATATCCGGTGCTGCCAACAGAGATCCCCTACCATCAGGAGACAACCGAGCAGATACAGAGTACATCAGGAAGCCCTCGTCCGGACCGGTCAAGGAACGTTCTTCGTCGATCTTGCTGAAGAAGGGGATGGCCGTGAAGGTGCGCGGGCCGGCGAGGACCCTGCAAACGGGGGAGCGTATCGTCATCTTGCACCCAGCCGTCGTCGTGTCCGGCGTAGAAGATGGTTACCTTGAAGTGGCCTACAGCGGCTACCCTACTGATCGTACCGTGAGGATCGCCTTGGACCAGGTGAAGAACAAGAACATGCCACCCACCAAGTGATGAAGTACATGCATGGCGCCTCCCAGCCGACCACCGCTGACAATCATGTAGCAAGGATCATGAATCTGTACTCCTATGATGTAATGAAATTATCATATATATGAATGGAATCAGCAACATTTTGCTTCAAATTTCTTTTTATGTCTTGTGCTCTTTCTTGATAGTATAGAAACCGACTGACTGTAATGTCTTATAACTCTGGGTCGACCAGCCATTGTCCCTTAATAGGCCAGTGAACAAGCTCAACTAACGATATGCACTTGTTCTTAATTAGGTTTTTTATGACGATGAACGAGATGAATTTCGTTGTTCAACTTCCTGGCTTTTGCAGAGGAATAATAGAACACTTTTCACTCTTGGTGGCAGGAATTTTAGAGAAGACAGACACAGACTATGCAGAATAGTCAGTTTCCCTGAACATTCTCATTGCAGCTACCTCATGTCTCATGCGATTTGATTAATTTTATGCCATCATTGTAACCAAATCTGGCAGCAACATGTTCGAATTTTCAGTAACGATATCATGATTATATTTGAAAAAGTGTTGCATTGCACAAATATGCAGAAAGGGCCGTTGACAGATCACAGAAATACAAAGCAAACCAAGAACATAGGGTGCCCCTGCTGCATCATTTTCTTCCTCCTTCATTCCTGTAATAATGTATATTATGGCCGGCAGCGTCGCATGAGTAGGAAGGCCTGATGTACAAGTGTTTGGTACTCTCATGAGACCCTTGAATCATAACGAGACAAGGAGGAGGATGCTACAAGCAACAGCAGCTTGCACAATGCATAAAGAGAAGATGGTTAACTATGCATCAGAATGAGGGCCAAGAGCTATATAACTGAACATTTGGAGTTCAAACTGTTTGGACACAATTACTCAGACGCTATATAAATAGATTGCAGAAAATTTACTAAAGCCAATTTTTCTGTACATATACAAGTGTTTGCAAGAAGTGCACTGTTAATAGGAGTTAAAAAACTATAACCGAGTGGTTCTGAATTTCGGATACAGCTCTTGAGCTCTATATGAGAGTTTAAAACCACGTGAAGACATTCTGATGTTTGTGCACCCGAAGTACGGAGAAGCATATATACAATTACTGACCATCTAAGATATCTAAACTGAAATCCGCTTTACATTTTTTTTCTTCCTCTCTAGAGAACCGATTTCTTGGTGAATTGAGCCTAGCTCAGCTGGTTTGGCTCCTTGTGCTAAAACCAGCTCAACCAGATTCAAGTCCCAGACTTGACATGCATACTCATATTTTTTCTGAATTATTTCAGGATTTAACTGGCGCTTTGCTTTTTTTTTCGAAACACGGTATAACGCAAGCGCTCATATACACGCGCATACACTCACCTCTATGAACGCACGCACACACACCCTACCCCTATGAGCACCTCCAAGAGACTGAGTCGGCGGGTCAGGTTTTGAGATTGACGAAGTCACCACAGGCGTCTCGCTATCGACGGGAACGTCACCTCCCACTGAAAAATATTCCGGCTAGATGAGAAGCAGCAGCGTCAAACTTGGGGTTTGAACTCTGGTGGGCCGGGATACAACCACCCTCCTAACCGTCTTACCACAGGCAAGTTCTCAACTAGCACTTTGTTTTGAGTGGTAGGTGACGTGCCCGTCAACAGCGAGGCGCCAGTGGTGACTTCAACGACAAGAAGTAATGAGTAATCCCTAGTAGTTATGAATAAATAGCATACACTGCCACACTTATACATAGGTATGTAAGTTGTAGGTAGAAGAGAGGAGCAATGCTTAAATAGGATTGTCTGATCTGGAAGTGTTCAGCGAGGGTTCCCCGGGTGGTTCTGGCTCGTCATGGTCCGCTGTTGGCCTCGGCTGAGCTCTTCCTCCGCCCCTCCTTGTTCCTCACGGACTAACGCCTTTTTCGTCATATTGACGAGACAACCAGATGAAACTCACCTGGTACTCCAGCGATGTGTAATAAATAAATGTCTCCCCGAAAACATCGTTGGAGTACCGATGATCTACCATGTCATCAGTACTCCAGCGATGTGTAATAAATAAATGTCTCTCCGAAAACATCGTAATACGATATTTTAAGATATTTTAAGAAATGAGAGTGCCGTCCTCCAGCGATGTGCAATAAATAACCAATCAAAACTTTTTTTCACAACTACTGCCTCCGCTCCTAAATATAAGATGTTTTAGCATTTTCATGATTCACATGTATCTATACATATTTTAGTGTATTTGTTCACTTATTTTATCCCGCTTATAGTCAACATATGAAATACCTAAAACATCTTATATAGAGAAAGTAGGAAGCTACATTCTCTCATTTGTCCACCCCATTGTAATTTCGGTGTCCAGATATAACTCAATTACTCTATTCTATTAGTTCATGTGACAATCAATATCGGTGTACTCTATTCAAAAAGTAATTATGACTGTAATTTCATATAGCAGAAACAAAATATTATTGCGTAGTTATTAGTCAAAGCTTCATCTTATAGCATGAGTACTTCTTCAGAAGCAAACCATCCAATCAAACCAAGTCCTTCAGTTGGTATGTGAGAATATTAAACCATGAAGCAGAATACACAAAAGAAACAAGGCTTTGATGCAACTTAGGATAGGATTAGGTTTATACCGCTGTTCGTACTACACCCAAGAACAAACAGTACAGACATGTTTTCGTAGCACCAAAATTTACTACTTTACATGTAAAGCAGCGGAAAGAATGAAATCCCACTAGCTCACTTCCACGACTCTCGCAGCAAAACTCAAAACGGTAGTGGGGGCAAGGCAAAAGAACGGGTACCTGCGTACAGCCTCGTTTGTCTAACATAATGGTCAGTTCCTGCTACAAATCAAACCAGTGATGGACACTAGACCATCTAGGAATCTGCAACCCTTCCCTGCAGATCACCCATGCTTGATGATATATACACTCTTGATCAGGCACCCCCTCTATGCTGAAACTCTTGAAAATTTCTTTAATCCATACTTTGAGGTATCCAACAAATGACTGCTCTTTTTTCATCCTATGGTGGCTACTCGCAAGAATATACTGCTTGTGGTCAATAGTTAGCCCAGTTCATCTGAGCATGTTGCGGCTGCTGATAACCATTGGCGGGTTGCCCAACCATTTCAACAGCTCCAGCAATGGTCTGCGATGGCTGGAGTAGTGGGTGAACAGCACCTCCAGCAAGAGTCTGTGCTGGGTGGTACATCCCTCCATACGCACCATGACCAGCTTGTGCGGCGGCAAATGCCAGATGCTGACCCTGTGGAGGCAGGCCATAGAAGGAGCTAGACTGGAGGGCAGATAGTTCCCGTCCAGCTGCAGGGATCCAGACACCGGAGCCTTCACTCTGGAAAACATATACCAAGTAGTGAGAAACAAGTATTACAGAGATTTCAGCAAGTCACTGGACCAGCAGTCCATTGGTATAATTTCCTAGTTAAAAATATGATGTGCAATCAGTACGAGTAAAATGAACTTGTCTCAGAAGAGGAATCATACAACTTGTGGCTGCATTTAGTTGAATTGGACCACAACAGAACCAAATGAAAAAAAATCATCTTGGACAACAATTAAAAAACTGTAGCAAGCCTGAACGTGTTTGAAACAAAAGAAATCCTCTAAATACAACGGAATTTTAAGGACTGGCAGTACAAAATGCTAACTCGTGTTTGTTAAGAGGTTCCAATATATTAGTTATTACGGTTTAGTAGAACTAGCAAGTATACAATGGTTGGAGTACTGCACCTAACAATTGGCAATCATATCACGTTGGGAGCTGATAAGCCATAAATTAGGACGTAAGTTAGGTGTGAAGACATTAGAATGGAAATTTAGCAGTGAAATCGCACTAGCTAGCTTATATACAAATAACCTCACATGAAGCATCTCCATATATGAATACATCACCAGACTCGACAGGTGGTTCTTCTAAAAACAATTGTGAAAAACATATCTTATATCTTTTACTCTCAGGTGACGAGGAATTTTCACCAAAACAATATATAATAGAGCTAATTTCAGTACAGAAAATGTGTGAACATGTACCTGCTGTCCAGCAATATAGATGTTATTTTCTTTGAATTGTGATCCACTGACATCACCATTCTCTGCCGAAGTTCCGCTTGGCACCACATTGTTATTTGTATACATGGATGGACTAGAACCATATGTTCCATAGGCACCAGGTGCTACAGCATAAGTCTGGCTTCCAGTGTTCGCACCAGGTTTGTATGCACTGGCTGAGTATTTGACTGGTGGCGCAACAGCTGAACTTACTGGTGGATATATGCTTCCAGGTGGAGGAGCTTGAGGAAACGCAGCATTGCCCATGAAATGGTGAAGGGCATGCGGCGGAACATAAAATGGAGCGATATACTGACTATATGGGAAAAAGCCTGGTTGATAATGGGGTACGTGTACACCAACAGGCTGGCGGAACACAGGAAGAGGTTGTTGTGGAATAGAAATAGAACTTGGTACAACTCCAAGACCTGGGGTGGCAAGTGAAGTGGGTCCAGATGAAGACTGCGCTATTGAGTTGAGTTCCTGTGGTCATTAACAAAGAACTGTCAAAAGGATAGACTGGAGAAAAATGCACGTGGATGCAAGATGTGACATCAACGCAGGCATTATCTGATTCTATGGAAGAAAGATGAAATGGAGCAAATATTAGCATATTATCCACTGCAAATATTAGCATATTATTATCATATTATCCACTGCAAATATTAGCATATTATCCACTGCAAATATTAGCATATTATCCACTAATGTTCAATCTACAGAAGTGAAAAGGCTAAGAAATTCACAGGGTTTAGCTGTTAAAAGATAATTATCTTCTCCATGTTGAGATTTGTCAATAGAGATATGACATTAACATTTGACTTCTTTGTCTCCAAAGAAATACTTGACCTACTTTACTGTGAGGATGAAGAACAGCCATGGAAATGGATGAAAAACGTGATAAAACACACAACACATTTTAAGCACATAAATTACTAACATCAATTGGCCAAGGTTCCACATCAACAAGCTCAGTAACTGAGACTCAACAAACAATGTGAAGTAGAAAAGTCTAGATGCAAACCTCTTGAGTCTGGCCAGTTTGAGTAGGTGGAACTGACATGTTCCCAGACTTGACAGCCGTTCCAGGGGAAGTAAATGGTGAAAGATGACCATCGTCATCAGCAACTGGCCGGTAAGTATAATAATTTGCAATAAAATCATTTGGCTGTTGCACCTGTATGCACAATTTGGCAGTGCTTATTAGACCCTAACAGAGTATTATACCATACAACTGAGAAATTAGACAGGATAGTTCAAAGCGGCTGGTTAGAAGAAAATTTGGCCAAAAGATTGGCCAAAGTCAACATCAATGACATCAAACTGTTTGAAAGAAAATTTGCCTCCTACAAAAGGCTAAGATGCAGACCGTCTAGAAAGTATACTTTATGCTACAGGGTGAATATTTTCAGCAAGGTTAAGCAATATAAAATAATGCAACATGCAACGTTATACAGAGCAAGTTAAAATTAACCCAGTGATAAAAGTGACTTGGCAGCCAGGCACCTTAAAACGTCTGGATGAAACAGGGGGTATAAGTGATCAAACCACTTTCATATGAATGACAGGTACATCATAAAAAGCATAGTTCAAATAAGTGCCCCACATGCCTGGTATTCAGATGTCTCTAGTATCGGAATCTGATTCCCTTGAGATTGTGGTGCCAATGCATATGCTGGGTATGCATTTTGGACCGAATCTTGGGGCATGTGTGGAGCTGCTGTGTCCTTTGATTGATCAGATTCTGCAATTTCAGGAGGACTAGACAAATTATCCACCTCTTGGCTTGAAATATTATCCGTCATTTCAGCAGTCAGGTGCTGATGACCTGGCTCAGCTGCTGCTTCAACAGTAGAGGATGCACCCTGATAACTGCAGTTCAGTTACCAAACAAATATTAAGGATAATAAAACAGAAAGCTACAAACTGACTTTCTACACACAGAAACTCATGATAAACATTAGTTATGAACACAGGAAATAACTTCAATCGCCAGATCAGAAACAGTGAAAAACAAATGTTGGTTCAAGACTGCAATAGCTATGAGATGCATAGAACAAGTAGCTACAAGAAAATATCTCGAAAACGTCCAAGCCCAAGGTGCGCACACAAATGAAATGCATGTCCCCCATGACCCCTGAGAAAGTGAAAGCATACTAAGGCCCCATTTGGTCAAAAGAAAATATCTCGAATACTCGCAGTAAATCCCTCTAAGTTTCGGTTGAAGGAGAGACTGACACACAAAAATATGAAGGCATGGATTGGCAATTGACATAGGGTGCATAACTTACTTAATTGTGGATAAAATATGCTCATGTAGCTCCAATGCTATCAACATGGAGTGAACAAAATTTAAGAGAAACGTCGACTAGCTGAACTAATGATAACTCATTTAAGCCTAAGTAAGCGACTCTTTGCATGCCTGCCTCTGGATCCATATCTTACTAGCAACCAGGATTCTATGCTCCCAAAAAGGAGATGTGCAAACATTATTAGGCACAAAATAAAAACTAAGACCACAATCAAGTATGAAGAACATGACACTGATTCCCATAGAGGAATTCACAAAGATGAGCATCATATTCAAAACCAACTAATTCGGACGTATTTGTACACTAAACATAAGACTATTACAGTAGAAAATATAGAGCATGAACATTTTAATAACATTGCACAGACAGAAACTAAAACACAAACCTGGAGGCAGGTTCTTCCACAACTTCCTCCACCTCCTGTGAAGATTCATAATCAGGCGGCATAGAGCTCTTCTCATTCTCATGATCATTTGGAAAGCTAGCAGTATGTTCAAAACTGATGCCAAAACTGCCAAAACTGAGCCCATATTTTTCCGACTCTCTGACCTGAAGGTGATCCGGGATAATGACATGCTGCTTGTCAAACAACTGCATATCACTGAGTTTTTTGTCCATTTCTGAAGAGATATCTTCCTTCTGAATGGAACTCGATACCAGAACTGACTGTGGAGCATCCTTCACAGTAACAGGTACATCATCATGGGTAACATTTTCAGCTTGGGTGGGTTTGTTCGTTGGTTTTGGCTTCCACTCCTTATTTGGAACAGCTAGATAACAAAAATTGCACGATATTCAGTGATGGAAAGATAGATTTTCAAAAGCAAAGGACAGTTCCATTCAAGTATAGAAACATGACCATGAATATTGGAATAACTGCTAAAAACTAACAATCTGTTTAGAAGTCGAGAATTTGATGTTCATAAAAGTGCATGGTATAAAGCAAATATACAAGAAATGGGAGTGGGGTTAAATGAAGGATTGAGCTAAGTAGTAGGTGTTAATTGCTTGAATTTGTGAGTTTAGTTGTGGAAAGACCTGTCACTTTCACAGTAGAAAAGATCATGCACATCGACTAAGACAATCTATTCATGCATCCCTTATAGAGCATGTATTCACAGCACAATCTAGCATATTATGGCTCGCTCTACAGTTAGCCAAGAAAAACAGCCAGTGACAAGGAATTATTAGAGCATTTCATGTGCACACATTGACCATATACAGACCAAGGCATAAAAACCATAGTTACTAAAAAAAATCAAATCGGTCCAGGTACCACTTCACTGGTCCTAGCAGACGTTCATAATGCTTACGGAGCAAGTTTATTTTGATAAATACCTCGCAAAAATAAGTTTATTTCAGTTCAAATCTCATGCATATGAGATTATATCAGATTCCGGGTTCATACACAAGTCTTTCGTTCTTGCACAATAGGCCCCGCCAGCAGATCCTACGTCTCACAATCAGAGGGGAGAAGCCAGGAGTCAGATATTTAAGAACCCAGATCAGTAGATTTCTACCTCTCCCACGGAGAGGGTATAGATTTCTACATCTCCCACGGGGAAGCCAGAAGTCAGATATTCAAATCCAGGCCTCCACATGTGAAACAGGAGGCACAATGATCCCCGAGGGAAAGAATAAGTAAGAGCCTTCATTCCTTAGTTTTTTCCACTAGGGGGACTATTTTGGACCACTCCAGGATCAGTAGGCTAAACTACTATTAAGAAATAATAAATAAACTAGTGACTCGTTGTTTGACTGATATGAGGCTGTCCACTTTTGCAAAGGCAGATAGATATCTTGGCTCCTGAAAAAAAAATCTTATCTTTACTTTAAAGCAGGATACTATCCTTACTTGAATCTTATGCTCCCTCCGCCCATACAAGGGTGTCACAAGTTTGTCCAAACTTGTATGTATCTAGACATGCTTTAGTGTGTAGATACATATAAATTTGGACAAACTTGTGACATCCTTTTATGGATGGAGGGAGTACTCTTGTTGGATAATTAGGGTGCATAACAACTCAGACACATCCAATAACTAGGGTTGAACTAGCAATTGGGAGTGTGAACTGACAATGGAGGTCCAAATATTGCTTTAAATATCTTTAACCTAACAGACTAATCGTATGTTCGCAAAATCAGATTATCACCATGGTAGAGACACTCGGATGTTTTGAATTAGACAGCAGTGTCTAATAGTGGAAATTTTAAGTTTTATGAGACAGCTTTGATATTTGAGGCACGGGTGTGAACATAACTTTGTATTATTTTCACTAAATCTTATTGGCCTTATTCAGAGAACGTGCAAAAGTATTTTCAAATATTTTAATTTGCGGAGAAGCACAATAGTTACAAGTATCCACACAACACAGATTCCAAAATGATCTGGACCTGAAAGCCTAATTACATGTCAAATTTTAATAATCTCACAAAAAGTAGAAAATGGTATGCAGATGCGGATTTAATAGCTGCATTTGCAACAATAGCAATGTTACAAGTGCCCACACCACACAGATTCAAAATGATCTGGACCTGAAAGCCTAATTACATGCCAAATTTTAATAATCTCACAAAAAGTAGAAAATGATATGCAGATGCGGATTTAATGGCTGCATTTGCAACAATAGCAATGTTACAAGTGCCCACACCACACAGATTCAAAATGATCTGGACCTGAAAGCCTAATTACATGCCAAATTTTAATAATCTCACAAAAAGTAGAAAATGATATGCAGATGCGAATTTAATGGCCGCATTTGCAACAATAGCAATGTTACAAACCCACGATTTAAAGAACTTGTAGTGATAGCTGTCGAAGTTGTTTTCCAGTAAGTTATACAGAGGACTGGCTTACACGTAGAGTTAAAGAGTTCGACTAGTACCTTTTTGCGAGCTGCCCGGCAGTTGTGAACGACTACTGTAGCTAGATGAAGGCCTACTACCAGATGGTAGCACGATAGATGGCGAAACAGAAGGTTGAGATGTGTCTAGACATACGAAAATGAGTTAATAATATAACAAGGACAACACAAATGTGGTTCACTGGTTTTAACTGGTAAAAGTGTGCAATTGAATACGAAAATGTACCTTTCGGAACTGCTGATACATCATCAGAAACCAACCCTGCTGCCTGCTGACTTCTGGAAGCATGTTTGTTGGTACTGATGTCAGATTGGCTGTGGGCTTCAAGTGATGGAGTAAGCACCGAGTCTGAAACGGAAGCATCCACTCCTGGTATGGATGGTGGTGGCAGTGTAGACGTCTGGCTTACATGTGAACCTAAATCCACAACAACCTCTTCTGGGGTACTTTTATGGTCTGCAGGTCCTTTTGAAAGAGATTTTTTTGTCATGGGAGCAAGAGGTTGTGATGGACCATTGGATAACCCACCTGACAGACTGGCAAAAAGTCAGTTCCATGTGAACGAACAGCTCCAGCATGCCGTTTTGCCGTGCAAAATTATTCTTAACAGCACCCAGATGCAGTTGCTCGGGTTAGTGAAAGACTATTTGTAAATTTCAGAAATAATGTGAGAAATTTACACATCTACATTGTATGATTATATGTACACAAGCAAAACATTGTGCCAAAATATGTCCCTTAGTGACCTGTACAAAAGAAATGTATATGCATAATTGCTATTTAATCATTCTCTTTGTATTCCTTTTGAAGAATTCACGAATGGTCATGCACAAACTTTTGCCACGATTTTAGAAATGCCAAGTGCTTTTTTTCACCTAAACCTGACGGTATACACAACCAGGTGTAAACCTCAATGTTTGTTACAACATGACTACCTATAGAGTTTAATGATTGAGAGCGATATCATCCGTTTTTCATCTCCCCATACCAAGTGATCCAAGAAAGCTTAGAAGAATTTCAAAATACTAGGTTGCAATAGCAAACCTGTACAAAACAGAGCCTGTTGTATTACACAGCCCAGATGCAAATACAAGCACACACACTAAAATCCTAGATCAATAGAAAAATACAATCATACCCCCAAGACATCATCACAGCCTACCCGCACCCTCTTGAATGAGGCAGCAGCGAACTCCGATAGAGGAAGGTCATAGCATCTTAACGAAGATTTGCACGCTAAGACGAAGACAGCTACAGACACTGATTTAGGTATCAAGGCCACCCGTGGGAATGGAGAACAGAGATGGATACAAACAAAATTCTAGGTTTTGCCCAATACCATGTTACGAACAGAGTTTGAGGCAACACACATCTCAAAGGGGTATAAAGTCTGAAAGGACACACGCAACCCATATGTCAATAGGAAAAGACCATATACCCCTGATGGAACCATGTAGTCACCAAGCAGTTTTACAAAAGTCAGAACGAAAAAAAAAGCACGGAAATCAATTGATTTTGATCAAGCCTCGTTTCTTGATTTGATATCAGATCAGCACGACAGATTCAGATACTCTTCAACTAAGGTGGCCAGTACATAATAATATTTCAGGAATTCCTAGCCGTTGTTATTTCCTCCTCCTGGGTGGAAAAATGATAATATACCAGATAATGATATTCTGACTTCTGGTTAGTCTAACGAAATAAATTACACCACGAGGCGTTACATTATTAGTTTTAGAAGGAATTGATACTCATCAAAACATGTTCAGACATTATTTTCAAGAAAGCACATCAAAAGAAACAGGTGTGCCAAACATACACTACACAAAGCACTACAGAAAAAAAATATCACGATTTTCAGATAATAACAGAGCACAAAAAGGAAAGGTAGCACAAACAATATCTTAATTGTATAATACATAAGCCAAATAAGAATGAGAACTTAATGAACAGTAACTTTTAATGGCATTCCGTTCCAATATAAATACCTTGGAATGGAAGTTGGCATCTTCGTGGCTGTGCTTGGATTGACAGCTGAAGAGCTACTACATTTATCCATGTTCATATTCAGGTCATTTTCCTTCCCAGCATGAGCATTTCTCCCGGTGCCGTCTGTAGAACCGGAAATTTCAGCATATGTATTGCAGGAATTATTTATATCAACTAATTTTCACTACTGGCTACAGAATGATGCGTGAATTAATCATGCCAGAAGAATATGTACATATGAACATTCACACATTAATAAGTTGCACAGCAAAATGAAATGGCAACGGCAGTCATAGGTCAAAAGAATACAAACGACAACTTCCATCAACAGCAGAAATTCATCAGACTACATTTTTCAGGATAAAGTATAAGGCGTTCGTGGGAGAAAAATAGATAACAGTAGGATTGTACATAAAAGCAGAAAAGGTCGAATTCCATATCTAAACGCTTGCAGCATCACTTCATGTTCCGTAGAGTAATGCAAGCATACCACTAGAATTGCTTGATTGGCGTGCTGAATAGTTCCCGCGGCCACCCTTTCCACCTCGCCCCTGCGTCCCAGGTCTCCACCGGGGATCAGCAGATTCTTTGTTGTTCTGTAAGACAAAGAAAAGAGTTATTTTAGCACCTGTCAACAGAAATGGGTACTCAGATAGCAGCTAAGCCATATACAGATATGATATCTTATGCTTATGCCAGCATTGAAGTGGCTAAAAGCTGTGATTAACTAAAATAGTTGACCAGCATTGCACTTGAGAGAACAATAACATAGAACTACTAATTCATCAGCTACATGAAAGTAAAAAATGAGACAATTACATATGAGGATGCCAAAAGGAGGGGTGAAATCAAGGCAACACAGCAAGAACATTTGAACGATATCACTCAGGAAATCTCTACGTAGATGTCTCCCTATATTTTGCACAGCACACTTTTTACCAAATCATACGCACAATGCTGGATCAAACTTATGAATTAAATAACTACTGATATGCTATTCAGACACCTCTTCTGTATAATTTTGGTGATCTCTTTTATTGGTGTAACTATTAATATTCAACACAGTTCAAACATAAGATGAATGAATGGACTTGCTTAAATGAAATAAGTTGTCCACAAATTAATAGGCTACCACATTTCAGGTTGTTTATCGACTATATGTATTCTAAAGTGATCAGCCGGCCTATATAGCAAATAAATGGCAATCCTGTCATGTTGGCTCATGCCCCATTATAAACTTATTTCAAAATACAACCTCCAATCCGAAATGACTGTCGTAACTTGAACTGGGCAGTTGAACATGAGCGGTTATTTTCTCGCGACACTCAATCCGGATCGGAGGGAGTATTATTTATCGTAATTATCTTGCAATGTCAAAATATCTAATAATAGCACCTTGATTGTGCAAATGAATTTGTGTTTGGCCTATTTAGAAATTTACTGAAGGTCATCAAATAATAACCAGATAAGTATAAGTGGGAAAATATGGCTCATATAGGGATCAAAGCAGGTGACTGCCTTTACCTCCTTTTTCTTGTCACGCTTCCTTTTTACCTCATGGAAGGTATCTGAAATAACCAAAGATTTATTAAGGTACAGTGATCCCAAAAGATCTAACATCAAATGTGCAACAACAAATAAAGTAAAACATTGGTGGTACGACAGCAGTGAAGCACGAAAGGATTCCCCAAACAAATCATTATTAATGTTTACCTCAACATATCTCCAGAGGATAAGATATGAGTGACCCGCTCTCTACATATAAGAACATAAGCTTTTCTTGCAGAGAATAGGATAGATTTGATCTTTGGCAATTCTAAGGTGGAAAGGTAAAAGAAAAACTGATGTTGAAACTTAATCCACTAACTAGGCTAGGTACGAACTCATGCCACAAGGCATCCATCCTATCTATCAATTGCAAGTGTGATGACTACAGCAATCCGTTACTCCCGTTCTGTTTATCTCAACATAATCTAAACTTCTTAGGGAATAATAAGATATATGAATGATCTAAGAAACACAAACAAACACCTCCATTACATGATAGTAAATGAAATGAAACAGGGTAATTAGGCCCTGTTTGTTGGGTTCCTACTCAACTTAGCCGCAATTAGCACAAGAAATGCACAAAAGGATGACAGCGCCTCAATTCAAAGATAAAACCATGGCCATTTTGTTGTTATCAACTCAGATCCAGGAAGCACCAACAAACATAATCGTGTGGGTATCTTCCTTGAGGACAGGATACAACACTTCCACAGAAGACCAGGTACATATATGAACCATAAGCCGGCTTTTCCCCATACAGACTTCTAGGCCAGCAGCACTCCCACAGAAGAAACTAGCAGAACAAACCTTATAACACGTTTTCAACCAGCTCTACTCGTCATTTTGTTCTTCTAATGCACGGCAGGATTCTAGGCCAGCAGCAACCCCACAGAAGAAACTAGCAGAACAAACCTTATAACACGTTTTCAACCAGCTCTACTCGTCATTTTGTTCTTCTAGTGCACGACAGGATCTTGCACGCAACAACGACTACACATGACGCGAGGAGAGAAGGACGAAAGAAACCCTAGAACCGGTAGAACCCGAATCAACCAGGCAGTGGCCAAATCAGGAGCGAGGCCTACCAGACATGGCGCACCCTCCTGTCCTCACTCCTCTCACTGACCTAGGAGAACCCCCATTCCCCGCTGCTAAGACCGAGACGCGTCCTACCCGGCGCCGGCATGCAGAGTCGAATCGAACGGACGGAGAACCGGAACGGGCGGGGCTGGGATAGGATACCTTGGTGGAGGAGCTTCTGCGCGGTCTCGTTGGGATCCATGTCGCACTCGCGGAGCGCGGCGTAGACCTCTTCGTCGGTGTGGTTCCCCGCGATCTCCTTGATGTTCTGGATGGTCCGCCGCACCGCCGCCGGGATCGAAACCCTAGCCGCCGCCGCCATCGCCTCTGCCTCCTAACCCTGTTGCCGCTGCTCCTCCTCCTCGCCGCCGCCGCCGCCTCCGCCGCAAACCCTTTCCCGGGCCCGGTCTGCTGGTCGCTCCCGCACGCACGGACGAGCGCGAGGAAGCGGGCGGACGCGAATCCCGAGGCGGGGAGGGGTGGGCGGAGCGGAGGGAGAGAGGAGAGGGAGGGGGAAAGGAGGAGAGAGAGAGAGAGAGAGAGAGAGAGATTTGTGGGAGGGTTTTGTGGGGGAAGAATGTGTGCGTGACTAGTCCGTTGCGTTGCGTTGCGTTGTGTTGTGTGTGGGAGCGGCGGCACCAGCACCGGACCGGACCAGCAGCTCACGAAAACAATCGGAGAATTGCTCCGTTTCTTTCCTCTTTCTGCCCCCTCCGTTTTTTCCTTTTTTTTTTTTGAAAAGGTCTATTTTAACCGCTGAACTGTACTTTAAATTTGAATCCTGAACCTGCCAATCCGGACTAAATCAAACCCTGGACATATTTGTTAGAGAGAAAAAGTAAAATTATGAAATTGCTCATGTGGCTGACAACATTGGCCCACACGACATATCCATCTTCTTGTGTCCATTTTTTGGGCAACTGGGAGCTGGACTCGAATTCCTCTTCTCAACTGCATTAGAGGTATGCGATGTCCAGACGAGGGAGCATGGGGAACGACAACGACGGCGACACACATGAGAGGTGGGAGACGGGGTCGACATTGTTGCTCCGGCGGGGTCGTGGAAGAACGGCCGGACGGCTGCTGCTCGGGGTGATCCAACTTAAGGTATTCAAGATTGTCATCATCTAGCTCAAGTGGGATGCTCAAGACAAATGTATGATCTTGAAAGGTTTTTATTCTATTGGTCTCTTTTGGGAGACCGGGTTACAGGATCGATAGGCGTACTATCAAGAGGAGCTCTCGAGTGAGTACCTTGATCGCATATTTGTGAAGAGCTCAAACCTTTGCATACTTGGTATATCTTATTTCTTGATTCTTATTTGGTTTTTCTCCTTGTTGGGTTTTGGTGACAAGTCTAAGTTTTTTGAAAACGGTTTTAGTTTGGAATGTTGTGTTTTTTGTGGCGGAAATATTGCCGGTTCAACCTTAATGGAAGTTCCACACCTTACCATGTGTGGTGACTTTACTATATTTATGGTTTGCAATAGTGCTCCTCATTATCTTTACAATGAAGTTGGTCTCATCTCATTTAGAGTTCATTTTCAAAAGATATAACAATTTTCGTATAGCTGTTTTTGTCGTCATACAAAACTGGAATATCCGGGTTTTTGGGGGGAGGGGGACCGGATATTCCGTACCCCAAGTTTTCTCGAGTGCGTTTTTCGGCTAAGAAAAGAAAGCGCGGCGTACTGGACTCAGTTGGATATTTCAACCGAATATTTTGATCCTGGCCGGAATATCTGGTTCCCCAAGTTTTTCTCGAGTTTTCGGCTAAGGAAAGAAGGTGCGTTCCACAGTACTCGGTCGGATATTTGGACCGGAGATTTTGTTTTGGCCGGATTATTCCGGGCAACCGGAATATCCGTTCACCACTTACACCGGAATATCCGGTCCCTACTAGAATTTCTGGGGGTATAAATATCGCTCCTCTTCTTTTTCCTTCAACTAACCAAGGCGACATGTTTTCTTCCTCTCTATCCCTCCAGTGTTGATCTTGAAAAGCTTGCCCCCATCTCAATCCCACCATTGATTATTTCATATTTTCAAGGAAAAAGTGAGAAGAGAGAACCTAGTGGATCTAGCTCTTGAAGGTTCTTGGTGTTTCTCCTTCTTTGTTCTTACTCTATTATTCCCCATAAGCCTTTGTTGATGTGTTGGAATTTGAGAGTGTGAGCATTTTGTGTGCTCTTGCCATTACATTGTGCATCGGTTTGTGCTCTGCATGAGGATTCGTAGAAGTGAAAGTTTGTAAGCTTGTTATTATTGGGTCATTGAACCCTATACGCGTTTTGTGGCCAAGACCTTTTATGCTCATTTAGGATTCCCAACTAAGTTGTGTGTGTGCGCCAAGATTGTTGTAAGGGAATCAATCTCCGCCCAAAAGGAGATCAATAGTGAATAGTGAAAACTGAACCAAACCTTTTGTGATGCGACTCATCGGAGAAGAAGGTGAAACCTGTTGTGGCGTTAAGACCAACCTATTGTGAGTCACACCTCTCCAACAAAACGTATTCCCTTAAAAAGGAGGAACTCGGGAGTACATCATCTTCTGCGCGTGTCTCGGTTATTTCTACACCTGAGTTCTTTATTCATGCACTTTACATTGTGACAGTCTTCGTGCTTGAAGTTATTTATCTTGTTATCACGATGTTACTTGTCTTGCTTAGTATAAGTTGTCGGTGCGCATAGGTGAGGCTAGTATATTTAGGTTGTGTGCTTGTTAAATTAAACACTAATTTTATTCCGCCTTTATCAAACCTACAGGAATATCCGGGGCAATCTTGAACCGGATAATCCGGCCACTCGAAAAAGTTTTAAATCGTCTATTCATAAGTGTAGTGCATCACATACAATCCTACCCCTCACATTAGTTCCCACCAAAAGGTTTTTTCTTATATAATAATTGATTTCAATCGTGTGAGGCTTTATTCCATTTGTTTTTGCAAAATTCAATCATTATTTTTTCACCATAGAAGTGCGAAGACCGAGGCTATCAGTTGACACGTGTGGTATATAACTAGAACACAACTTGACTATCTTCTTCTAAATTTTATTCATGTAAACATATCTATAACTCGTGTGGAGCTCTGCAACGAATTCATTATAAAGGCTCGATCAAACTACGACAAAAGTGAACGACCAGCCGCGATTTGAAGGGTGGGAATTGAGCGGTGGACAGCAGGAAACCTCGTCGACGACCCCGCGTGGTCTATGACGACTCAACCCGACGACATGATGAATCTGGTGAATCGGAACAAAGTCGTGCAACACCAAAAATTTCCGCGATGGAAGAACTCGAAATGAAGTTGTGAGGGTTTGGTATCAGGAGCACTATTTTTTCTACGGTTTTACACATACAGGATCTGCACGGGTCCATTTTCATGTGAACTAAAAAATGACGGCTATTTTATGGATCGGCTATTTTTTCGATGCGGGCACGTGCAGCACATTTCGTAGGGAGCATCTCGAGGCGCGGAATAATATTTTGCACTTTTAAAGGGTGGTTGGTGTAAGTGGAACGACAAGAGGCAGACGAATATTGGCGACCAGCGGCCGGAGAGCGAAGCCTGAGCAGCCGAGAAGAGAAGCCATGGCTGAAGTGCTCCTCACCGCCGACGCCGCGCGATCCCTGGTTGATTCTGTCGACGCCTTCCTCTTCGATTGCGATGGTCTCTTGTTCACCCCCCCCCCCCGTTTTCGAGAATTTTCCTGAACATTCTCGTCTCCGTTCCTGTTCTGCTCTCACTGGCGGGATCCATGTTCCCTTATTATTTATCAGGGGTGATTTGGAAGGGGGACGAGCTCATCGAAGGGGTCCCCGAGACGCTGGAGTTGCTGCGGAAAATGGTATGTCGCATCTACTGTTCTAGTTTATCGCAGTACCATCCCCTACCTTCTCCTCCCTTCTTCCATGGTCTTGGTAAAAATGCAGTTACAACCGGGCTTCTTGGTTATCACAGCACATCAATCTTCTGATGAAAATAAATATTTAGTTTAGGCTAAGTTGGCAATGCCAAATACGTTTTTGTAACGAAGTCTCGTTGCAATTTTGGATGCATTTGGTTGACCCCAGGGGGTGTTTTGAAGATAATGGTCAGTCATAGGGGGAGTGGCCGAACAAAAGTCTTCTGTCAGGTGTTTTTCTCTTGCATCGCAAGAGCTAGCCCTGCTCAGTGAACTCTTATTAAAGCATCTGGTTATCTGGATTGGAAATCTTAGTTCTTAAAATCAGGAAGTAAATTTTCATTTACTCTCTTCGTAGCACATATGGGTGTGTGTCAGAGAGATAAGTCTGGTTAAGATACAACCAATTTCCTTTCCTCGGCTAAAGGATGAAATGACTAACATCTCAATCCCATCTCTGTTTGGACTCTTCATAAGATGAAAGACATAATAATTCTGTATGTTTGTCCTATGCTCTTTCCTGCTCTGGTTCACGGAGAATGGGAAGGATGTTTGTCTGTCCAGATTTTTTTTTAGAACATTCTGTCCAGAAAATATAGCATTTATTCTGCCCATTTAACACCTTTACTCCACTGGTCTTCCCTGATACCTGACCTACTGTATTGCTTCACACAAGGAAATTCATAGTTATCAATAATCTGACAAGGCTCAGAATTTTGTTGTAGTAGCTAATGACCAAACTACCCTGTTATGCATCAAATATCAGTGACCTTGTAGATTTTTAAATAATAAGATAAATAACGCACACTTGATTATTCTACAGTGCGTTGCTTTAACATCGTCTGGCTTCTCTCTATTTTTTTCCAGTATTCTAGTTGAGGAACAGAGTTACACCCATCTTAACCAAACCAAGCCTCAACCTTGATGGCCATTATCTAGTGCATTGACATGATATATTTGGATAATTTCAAAGTTTCATCACTTGTAATACACTAATACTGTATCTAGGTTAATTTGTAAATACACCATTATGTAGACATTAAGTAATATGCTTTTATTTGTGTTCACTTGGTGCAGGGCAAGAAATTAGTTTTTGTAACAAACAATTCTAGGAAGTCAAGAAGGCAATATTCAAAGAAATTCAAGTCACTTGGCCTTGATGTTACTGAGGTGGTTTTTGATACAACTACATTTTGTGATCAGAGTTTCTTGTATTGTATTGTATTGTATTATATTGATTTGTTATCTTTCCTGTAGGAAGAGATTTTTACGTCATCATTTGCAGCAGCCATGTTCTTGAAGTTAAATAATTTCTCACCAGAAAAGAAGGTATCCTGAAATATTTTTCATTTAGATGTCCTTCTGTTTAGTTAATTTTCTCTCCGTTGTTTCTGCATTATATACTCCCTCTGTCCAATAAAAGATGTCACACTTTCTATCAAATTTGGATGTATCTATACACTAAGTAATGTCTAGATACATCCAATTTTTGATCAAGTTGAGACATCTTTTATTGGACGGAGGGAGTACTTGATTTAGGATATCCTTTGTGATTGACGCTTATATGTCCTACAATAGATGTTTTTGGCATAGATGTAACCTCGAACTTGCAACTGAACCGTTAGCTTTTGCTTGAATATGCTCGAAAATGCAACATGTGAATGATCAGGACTAATCTAATGATGGTCTCTCCATCTTACTAATCTATTTTTTTTGTTAGTAGTCAAAGTTAAAGAGTTTGACTGCAGGTTTCCTTACAGTGTCAATACCTTTGTTATAAAAAAGAGAGACGTTATAGAACACTTCAGCAGAGGTTGAAAACTGCACGACATATGTACACCGGTTTGTTAGAAGCTCAACAACACAACAGAAGGTCGCACCCTTACAGTAAGAGAAACTTGCACTAACCTATGGGATTGGCACTGTATGCTAGGGGACACACCAAAAAGCAGCTACTTAAGCCGAAAGCTTTTCCTTTGTACAACAAGAATATTGGCCATATTTTACCTATGGTTATATGAAAACTCCCAGTTTACATCTAGACGTTTGCTATTATCCATTTAAATAAACATTGAGGTTGCCTTTACCCTTTACAGACACTCTATAGCTCCTGATACATCTGGTTTAATTGATAAATGTATTTCGATCATATATGCTTAAGAGCTGATCATTTCATGAGTTTTCCATAATAATTCTAACAAGACCATCATTTATCGTAGCACAAAACTAAACAAGCTTCACCAGATTTATTTATAGTCCAATCCTATCCAGTATTGTGAACTGAGTTTTGCTTGGATCTATAGTTCATTGCACCAGATTCAGTAAAGTGCTGTATTCACGAATTCCATGCTTTGCTTTCCACAAATAAATACGATTACTGTTGAAATTTTTTCTTGTAGGTTTATGTTGTTGGTGAGGATGGCATTTTGGACGAGCTCAAGTTAGCTGGTTTTGAATGTTTAGGTGGTCCGGTATGTATGACATGCTTAGTCTTTCCACAGTTACATGCTCCCTGACCATCTGTTTTCCATTTTCATCCATTGGCAAGTTTGTGGGCGGCGGCCCTCTAGTTTCACTATGATCTTCTCTTTTTCTTGATAACCTAAGCAATGCTAGTTATTCAAAGTTCAATGCAACTTCTCACTATTGGTCTGTTGTTTGTATCTTGGATCTTCTTTAATGAATTAAGGATGCATTGACATAACTTCCATTATTTTTAATGTTGGAGTGGTAAAATTGTTCCTGTTGTTCATACATACAAATGGACAGTTGTTCACGTGTGACTGTTTTCTACACGTTGATGCACAAAATTCTCTATCTTCTTATAGAATAAATATATTTTGAAAAGAGAGAGTAGAAATATAAGTCTCGCATGTGATAACTGATTGGTCACTTTAAGGGACGCCACTTACTGCAGTTTTCATATCAAAAGCAACAGTCATTTTGGACGTGTTGCTTACGTTACGTGAAAAAAAGTAGACCAGAAGTTGTCACAGATCATGTAGTTTATAACAGCCACAGTTGGAAAAACAAGAATACTGTTTCAAATCATACAACCAATCAAAACTTGGGTGCTGTGATATTTGGATTTGTCATATCCATCATAAATCATAATGGGTGCATGCCAAATGCTTGAAAGCAGAATTTTCTCTTCCACAGATATGTTACCTCTGTTTTACCTTCGTTCAACTAATGGTGTTTTCGGCAGGAGGACGCCAATAAAAACATAATGTTGGAAGCAAACTTCTACTTTGACCATGACAAAAGTGTATGTCAAACCTGCTGACCACCTTAAGTTCAAAATAAAACCTTTGCCGTCAAAGACAAATGACACATCTCTTCCAGGTTGGAGCTGTCATTGTTGGGCTTGATCAGTACTTCAGCTATTACAAAATGCAGTAAGCCTTTTTATCTTGTTGCTTCTTTAGTAGATCAATCTTGTGAAGAGGGGTAGCTGTAAATCTTGCTATTGCATTGCCTCGGATTTTCTCTGTAGATTTTATTGTGACACCTCTCTTCTGATAAAATGGAAAATAAATGAACTGTATTTAGTCTCATTCGGGCTACATGTTTTCTTGTTGGCAAAGTATATCAATCATTTTATGACTGACAGCAGTGAGTTTGTTATTTTTGCATGCCAATTGCAAGGGCTCTAATCTTTATAAAGTTTTGCTGCGGCACATCACTGTTGATAATATGGAAGAGAAATAAAGTATATTCAAGCCCATTAGGGCCATGAATTTTATCTTCTTCCTTTTGTGTTGGATACACCAAAGTTGTCCTATGCAACTGATAGTTCAGGCTTCCATCCTCCCTTTATTTGGGACACCACATGTATATATGAACCAGAAGCCTACCTTCAAAAGTTCTGTAATTTTTTTTGTGTCTTTTTCTCTTTGGAATCAGTAGTTTCTATCTTCTTCAATCCAGTTTTTTTCTTTAATTATGCTGCCTGTCTGATGCAGTTTGTTAGTAGCTGTTTGTGACCTTCTTAAGAGCATATTTTAGATAATTTCTTCAGAAGTTTTAGTTATAACATACCCTAACCAAGCAACTCTATAGATAGTAGGTTTTATCCACCTGGTTCTCACAGATCCAGTTTTCCATTATTGTTGGCAAGAGAACCTAAGGATTAAATTTAAAATTTCTAATCCAAGTTGTAACATCACATTATTCAATAATTTTCTTTTGTTGTTTTAGTTTTTAAGTCTATCTGTAAAGTTCAAACATAATGATGTTCTTGCAGGTATGCAAGCTTATGTATTCGTGAGAATCCGGGCTGCCTTTTCATTGCGACCAACCGTGATCCTACTGGACATATGACATCCGCCCAAGAATGGCCAGGTTTAACTATTCGAAGATGTTAATTATATGCTTCTTCTGCTTCTATATGAACAGGTTCATTTCCTGATTACCTTAAATCTACAGGAGCTGGGACTATGGTTGCTGCAGTAAGTTGCTCGGTGCAGAAAGAGCCCATTGTTGTTGGAAAACCTTCAAGTTTTTTGATGGACTTCCTGTTGAAAAGGTTTGCAAAGTGCACACATAAGAAAAATAACATTAATTTATCATCAAAAAAGTGTTTTGTTAAATATGAAAATCATGAAAACATCCATGAGATTATTTATGTACACTTGTAAAGAAGTACCCCTTCATAAATGTAAAGAGCCTACACATCTCATGGTTAAGTTAGACCAACAAGTAGAAAAATAATTTCCTGGAAAAAAGACTAATACAAAAATTGAGTTACGTGACACAATAATAGTAACTGGATTTATTTCAAAAGTTATTTTCCAATAATGTCAGTCACATTTATTAGTATAATAGCCGGTCAAACTTAAATCCTGGGATGCGAGAGCCTTGCATTTTGGAGCGGAGGGAGTAGGTAATACTGCCACATTTAGATAAATAAATCCATGTAAGTAAATGTGTTTGACACGACAAATCTCCGCAACATATCTGAGGTACTGTTTGGAGATCATGCAATCCGTTGATTGGAATTTTACATGAATGGAGAGGGTTGAAACATTACAATTTTTATGCGCATTTACGGAAGGTTTTTTGAATCTTACATATCATACCGACGCATTTTGGTCTTCCATTGAAACTAAGTTTACACATGAGTTCATGTCAAATGCCCTTGTTCTGCAACTCATAATCGACAGATTGCATGAGGTCCAAACCAAAGATGTTTGGTCATTTTTTTTAGAGCAACCATATATTTCATTAATCAAAAATCAAGTTACAAGAAGCAACACATGGAAACTAAAAGACAAACCGGGATAAACTGATTATCCTGAAATTGTAGATAAAAGGCTAACAAATCGAGAAATACAAAACAATCCCTAGAGTTTCCTGACGCCACTGTAGCAAGTAGCCGCCCGCCGTCCAGATCCAGCACCATCGAGACGGACGCTAGAAGAGACGCCGAGCCTCCACCATTGCAAGATCCAAAAAAACACCATCGTCAACGCGGCTTTGTGAGTCGATGAACAGGCCTACTGCATGCAGCGAGGCACATGTCGTTGTGGCACGTCGACTGGGGGACGTCCCCGTGTTGTCTTGGACCAAGATCCATCGCCTCCCATCGATGAAGTCGGGGAAGAACGACAGATCCACCACCTCCATACCAACATCCGTGCTCCAGAAGAACCACCTCGCCCCGGCCCCCAGCGCCGCCGTAAAAAAGACACACGCCAGCGACACGCCGAGAAACTGATCTCGCAAGATCTGAAGACCGGCGAGAAGACCAAGCTGTCGATCTAAAGGACCGACCAGCAAACTTTGCCATCAACTCCGAGACGGCGTGAAGGTCACCGCTGGTGTGGGAGTAGAGTTGAGGCAGATTTATTTGCATGGGCGCCGCTAGGTCCCCCCTCCCTCCTACCGCCGGAGCGGCAAGTGGAGGGAGAGGGAACCAGCGCCCTCATCCGTGGAGATCTCTCCTAGCGGCTAGGGTTGGGAAGGGGTGCGGCAGGACACGCGGGCCTCGTATGTTTGGTCAGCTGTTGTGAGAATTTATTTCACCTGAGGGAGGGAGAGGAGGGAGGTTTAGGTTGTTGGGTCGTCCTAACTCTTCATTTTGTCAGTTTGCAGCAGTGCATGAGTTTCTGAATTTTCTCCTTACAGTGCAGTTAATTGCACAGTTGCATCGATACAGTGAGCTTCACAATGTTCCGAAGTATGCATCTATTGATATCTTAAGCTTTTAATCATCGTTACGTTTTACAGCACAGTAAGTAAAAAAGGAAATATTATCATCATCTGTCCAATTGCCTCGTTACGTTTTACAGTACAATAAGTAAACAAAAAGGAAATATTACCATCATCTGTCCAATTGTTCCCCCATGCTTATCCTCATCTTGCTAAACATTTCTATGTGTGTGAGAAGTGATATGATGGCATCACAGTTACACCCTTCTATAGGTTTATCAATAGTTATCTTTAAAACTTACCCTAATGTCCTTGTTGTTTGTACTGCTGCAGCTACAATTTGGAAACATCAAGAATGTGCATGGTTGGGGATAGACTAGACACAGACATACTATTTGGCCAGAATACTGGATGCAAGACACTCCTTGTTATGTCTGGTGAGAAACGTGTGCTCTTTTTCATGTGTTTTGGACAAGCTCTTGCTTGTACTCAGTCAAGTGCTCAAATTCACCTGGATTTGTGTCACAATTGCAGGCGTGACTACCTTAGCAGAACTCCAGAATGCTTCAAATACCATCCATCCAGATCTTTACACGAACTCCGTGTATGATCTCGTTCAGTTACTTGAGCCATAATCATCCACTTCATAACTGGCATTGCAGATGCAGCTCGAGTCCCAAGTCCCAACTGAATTACCAGCAACAATCTCCAGGACCGCTTGAATAACGCCTAACAAGATTTTACACAAACATCATATGTGATCCTGTCGGGTTATTTCAACAACAGTCTATTCTTTAGGTAGCTGTTTGGTAGCAACCCTGGCTTGTATCTGTATACCACTCCAGGTTGATTTAAGCCCTACCATTTACAAGTCAATTTCATAACAACATATATTTGTTATCATGCCATTGCTAAAGCTTATAATTGGGTAATGTTGGCAACTTCCGATTTTTTAATGAAGTTGTAGATGCTGCCACAGACAATGTTTGCAAGTCCCCAATTGGCCTTGTGATCAGGAAAATTCTTTAATTTAGGAAGGATCAATTTAGGAAGTATATGGAGTTATATTTGGAGTGTGGCGTTTTGTAGCACATACTACATGTAGCCCCATTTTTTTGATTTTTTTTTAAACAATATTTTAAAGTTTCAAAAAATAAAAAAAAATCTAAATGCAGGCAATGTTGTATTCTATCAATGTGCAAAATTTCAACTTGAAATACATTGTATTCTAGGCTTTGTAAAAATGAAAAAATTGAAGATCTTAAGTAGTGAACAATACATAAATTTGAATCTCCAATTTTTTTGTCAGGGTTGCCTTTCTTTGTGTGTGGCTGAAGATACAAAGTGTATCAAGTAGAAATTTCGCATGTTGGTAGAATACATCATTGTCAATATCATTATCTAGAATTTCTTTCAGATTTTTAAAAACTTAAAAATGGTGTTTTCGAATTAAAAAATCATGCTATATGAAGCCCAGGCTATACTTGACTTTTCGGGGTAATCAGCACATTTCTTCTCTAAGGGCATATAGAGTTCTGATTGGGTTTCAGCCAGCACGCTGCACGCCAACACTTCAAATGACTTTGGAAAAGCTTTGCCAACCTAAACATAGTATTTTTCTGGTTGTTCTTGCATGTCAGACCGAGCACCAAAAATTTAGTATTGGGATTTTTGTCCCACTACAAAGCTATAATTTTACAACCCTTTAGTGATCTCAAGAGGAGACCCTAGTTCATCTTTTCTAGAATTGTCCTTTTGCAGTCAAATGTTGGGAATATATCTGTCCTCAAAGAGAAGAAATTTATCAGTGCTTGAAGCTTTTTGAGACATCAAAGAAAAAGTGAAGTGCCGTTCATGGAAATCATCATCTTGGCTTATTGGAGTTTTGGTCATTAAGGACAACAAAATATCCAGGGATCACAACCCAACTTTTCATTGCTGGAAGATCATTTACTTGAATGAATTAGCCATAGTTAGCAATAGAATAAAGAGAACATATGCGCAACAATTTAGAGATTGGCTAGATAATCAATAAAGTATTCTAGTTATTGAAACTCGTTTCTATCCCCTTGTAACCGTTTGCTATTAATATAAAAGTTCTGGTGGTAAACTCTCACACTGTTTTTGCGTCAAATTTTGACTTAATTTTTGCATGCCCACACGATAAATTGTTGGCAATTTAGTGTACCTTTAGCCCTGCGATGATAATGAATTGAATTTTTAGTTCCAAGTTACAACAAAATACAATAATTGTTGCAAGTGACCGCGGCGACTCGTCTACCGGTGGTTGAGCTCACCCTTTTAAAATGCCTTAACCACCCCACACCAAGAACCAAGCGTTCAAACTTTCTTTTGCCAAAACTTGTAAACGATGTAACTTGTTTATCTGAGGCGGCAAGTTTGGTGACGCACTCTTTTCCTTCCAGGGTACCTGCGGGGACTGGAAGGTTTTTAATGAGGCGGGCTTGCTGACCTAATATATTGTGATGGAAAATTTCAAAAAAAAAAAGAACCAAGCGTTCAAAAACACAAGCCAATCGTTTAAAATTGGATAATACTAACCACCAGGAGATAGCCAACCAACCAAACACAACCCTAGTGGCTTTGTAAACCGTGTGACTTAGCCACCCAAATTTGAACTTGAAATTTCAACTTTCTAAAAAATTGAGAAAGTCCACTAAATTGTACTGCCTCCGTATGAAAACGTAAGATGATTTTTTATCCCTATGTATCTAGACATGTTTTTAGTGCAAACCATGTCCAGATACATATGGATCAAAAAAGGTTGACTAAAAAGTTTTTAATTAGTGGGAAATTCGGTCGAAGTCAAGGAAATAAATATTGATTATATTTTTTATAGATTATTTCATAAAATTCTATGGTTCAATAAGAAATATAAATTGGAGCACTATTTTTCTCTTCAAATTTACGATAATGGTCTATAGAATGAAGTACCGGAATTTGAGAACCTTGGTGTATTGTTTTTTTAACGTATGTGTAAAACATAAATTTAAGAGTTATGGATACACATGCATTGCTAAACTTACAGAAAACGAGATAAAAATGTATATGTATATATTTAGATTCTTTAAAAAAATAAAGAAAGGAGGTCAATCTTAAATAATCTACTTTAGCCTTAACAATTTTCCTCAGGGGCGAAGCTAGAGCCAAAGATCATTGGGTTCAGCTCTTTGTATCGTAGTGTAATCTTTCACTAATTAGCAATATCATAGACTAAGTTAACACAGTTTTGATGAAATTTGTTGGGTTCACGTGAACCCAATGGCTGTATACCATCTCCGCCACTGATTTTCCTTCATGTGTAGCACGTAAATAGACATAATTATTTACCAATATTCAAAGATTCACATTGCACGGGTCATCAAAATCCATTAAAAAATTCTTGAAGAGAAATTCATTCCGAAATCATTTCGAAAATTTTCAAATCAATAGCAGGCCGAACTCAGTGTGGAGCGGGGAGGGGGACCATCGGCCTTCGGCCATCCTCTTCCATCGCAGCCAGATCGAGGCGTGGCTGCCTGCTCCCTCTCCAGAACCCTCCTCGGCTTCTCCTCCGCCACCACCACCGCCGCCGCGGCGCCGGCGCGCCGCCAATGGCGCGGAAAGCTGGGAAGAAGAAAGGGGGAAGCAAACCCAAATCCAAAACCAAAACAAAAAACCCACCTTCCTCTAGCTCGCCGACATCGGTTCCGCCGCCACCGCCACGGCCGGTGGAGCCTAAGGCGGCGGCGGAGGCGGTCGACGTACTCACCGGGGCCGTCCTCCGCAACGTCCTCCGCCGTCTCCCTCTCGTCGATGTCCTCCGCGCTGCCCTCACCTGCCACCACTGGCGCCGTGTCGCCGCCCGCTGCCTCCCCCGCGCCCCTCCCCTCCTCGGCTACTTCTTCCACCCCGTCAAAACCCCTCCTCCGCCGCCCATCAAGGAGGCCGATCGAACCCACTACGACGCCGTGTTCGCTCCCCTCGGCGCCTCCTCCCCGCGCCACCTCCTCGACTTCGTCCCGGACGCGTCCCGCTTCAAGCTCTACGACTGCCATCAGGGCCTCCTGCTTCTCGAACCGACCGTGCCGGCCCCCAAGGGCGCCCTCCCACGCCTCCTCGTCGTCGACCCTGCCACGCGCCGCCACGCGCTCCTCCCGCCGCCGCCGCGCCGCACGGTGCCCGACGATCGCCACTGGCGCCTCTCCAGGCAGTACGTCGGCTCCGCGCTCTTCTCCCGCGCGCACCCGAGCAAGCTCTGCTTCGAGGCCGTCTGCTTCGCCATCGAGGACGGGCATCCGCGCGTCTGGGTCGCGTCTGTGGACGACGGCCAGTGCCGCTGGCGCGCGCTCCCGCGGGACATGGAGGTCGAGGTCGATTTCGACCCCAGATGGTTCAACGGCCGCTGCGTGCACGCCGCCGGGAAGCTCTACTGGCACATCTGCAACTCCGGCCGCGTGCTGGCGCTGGACCCTGCCACCCTGCAGTTCTCCTACCTGCTAGCGCCGTCCGTGCTGGGGGACCGTTTCAGCAAGTACCGCGTCGGGGAGACGCCCGATGACGGGCGGCTCTGCATTGTCACCGTGGAGAACCAGGTGATGCAGCTCTGGGTGCGTGGGGAGACCAGGTGCAGCGACAATGGGTGGCATGTGGAGAAGGAGATGAATCTTCACAAGGTGTACGACACGGTGCCGGGCCTGCCCAGGGACATGAGGGCCAGGATGGCAAGCATCTGGGTCACCGACATCGACGCGGGGCGCACAGGGAAGCTGTTCATCCAGATTTCGGGATATGGGCGCTACTCGTTCAATCTGAAGACTCGCAAGCTAGAGCGCCTGGTGATGAAAGGTGGAATGGAGTATGGGGACCCAATCTACGCCTATCTCCTGGCATGGCCACCTGCGTTTCTTGCTCAAGCGTAATGGCTTGACGATCTTCAGTAATCTGTAAGATCTTCGTTCCCTCTTCATCACATCTTTTGTTCAGTGATGTTGCTTGATAAAATGCTTACTTGCTCAGACAAATTTCCATATGTGCGTGCATCAGCTTACTAGGCTAATAGGGTTGGAAGCACAAGCGAATCCATTGGTTTTAGGAACTGTAATGTTACAATATGCTTGTTTGATGCTAGATTTGGAATAAGAGAAATCTGGGCGTTTTCCGAAATATAGCCAGCCTTGTTCAAAGAAGAAGCGTTGAATTTGGGATTAGCCGGTGCTAAGCATTTGAGTTTCTTAACGCAGGTAGAGAACACCCTTTTTAAACTGCCCTTTGCTAGCAATTAAGCAACCACTTCTTAATTAATGGAAATGGCAAATCTTATGTGTTGTGTAAAGAAATTGATTTCTTTGATATGCTTTTGCACAAAACGGCAAGCAGTGAGAAGTTACTATTCCAAACTAGAAGTTTGTTTTATCAGTTCTTACCTTGCCACACTGTCCTTCTCACTTCTCGCTGGCTAGCGATAATGTATGCTGGCGTTAATAGCGCTTATCTTACCACACTGTCCTTCTTACTTCTTGCTGGCTAGCGATAATGTATCGCTCGCGGTAATAGGGCTAATCACATGCTCTGATCATCCTATTCTGATTACCTTATGAAGCATGTATGTTACAGCGTCATGTTTCAGTAATTCATGTTCACATTAACTTGAAAGCACTAAATATGCATGAAGTTTGATGGCATCCTAGGACAATATCCCTTGAATTATGATCTCTTGAAGTGACTTCTATAGCACATGTTTTTTATTTCGCGTGTGGGAAGTATAGTTTGCGCCAATGTCAACATAATGTTCATTTAATTACCTTCACAACTTCTTTTGGATTATATTGAGTTTTAGCACATTCCACTAGTTCTTGTTTAATGTTCTCATAGATAACTAATTCCACGGGTGATTGCCAAAACTGAATTGAAGGTAAATGTTATTCATAAAATTTTAGGCATCCAAATATGATTATTTCCACTGGATTTTGACCTTCTGTGAGAAACGTGCATGCTTGTTTTTTTGTTTTAATTTTGCCATGAGAATATACACCATACATACCCCGCATCGTTGGCATTGGCGACATGAGTGGGCAATCTCCCATTCCCCTCAGCACCAACCTAGTGAGCCATCCCCATCGCCACCGTTGGGGGACGCCTCCGGTCGAGGGTGGCGACGTGGCATCTTCTCGCGTGATCTGCGGATGAATTATGGAGCGTAGCAGTGACTTCATATCCTGGTGGCATGTGTGTCGGCCATGTTCATGAGCCGGCGACTGACCCACTGACCCATGGCAGTGACTGATCAATCCAGTCGCTGATCGCCTGCCAGTGGAAGGCTTTCTGCGTTCAGTCAATCTACGCAGAGTGATCTGTCCTATCTGGTGGGCTGGTTGCCGGTTTGTCTGGTTATGGCTTTGCGGTGGAACATGACCTTCCTATCCGGCAGCTGATCCATCCGGTTGCGGCCACCTGCATTGGGTTGCACCTTCGTCTTTGTCTTCGGGTGAATTCTTGGTTTGGGGACTTTATCATGAAGATTCAGTGGTTCACTTAATGACATGGCGTCGGCTGGCGTGCTGATGGTTTTGGAATGTGCAGCTTCCCCTTGAAACTAAGCGACGGGACGCTAGGTGGATTTTAAGGAAAACGACTGTGGACTTTACCATTAATGCTTTTCTTATTGTTTCGTCTTCTGTTTTATGTGTGCATCCTCGATGCTTTGTGGTGTTGTTGCAGATGGCGGGTTTATTTACTTGTATCAGCTTTGTGCTTTAATATAATGCCCCATTAAGAAAAGGTATAGGATGTAAAATCTATCTGAAGCATGCATCTTAGTATATTTGAAGAAAACATATTTTCACTTGTCAGTGTCATGGTCCTTAACTACTAGAGATGGAGACAAATATTGCTATTTGTTGTGCAATGTACCATATAATATAACAGATTTTGTTGTTAAAATGACTGGAAATAACCATCATGGTGCTATTTTTAACTTTCTTTGACCATTCTTTGGTGGGGGTTGGGTGAAGATCATATACACTCAAGTTCAGTTGTGCCACAAGCCCACAACCAATTTCCCCTTTCCATTATCTTATCTTTACAAGTTATCAAGGATAAAGCTGTGATTTTAAGATTATTTTTCTCAATTTGGCCATTAGAAGGCCAGATAAACCTCTAATGGAATGTACCTTGTACAGTAGTTCATATGATAATTATGTGTTCTTCATCATCTCATTTCTGGTTAAGTGCCCTGTAGTTCATTGCATGCAGTCAGTAGATATTGGCAGCTCCTGCTATTTACCTATTTTGTTTGGGGACTTGGGATTCTAGGGAATATCCCATTTGGTGCTTCTCTTTTTATAGTTCTCACTAAATCTCAGTATCTGAATGTACATTCTTTGTCATTGAAGAAAAATAAAACATTTTGTTGAAAGAGTGCACATCGGTGGCAGTTTCGAGTTCTAAACAGTAAACACCATGCACATACATGGATTTATTTTTCGGTCTACAAAGTTTTTGACCAATCGCTCATCTCATTTGTTTACATACAAGTTTTAATCACTAGCTGATGATTCTTTCGTTCCTATGATTCAGGGTGGTGGGTGATGACTACTACTGAGGCAAGGTATGAGCACATCTTTGCTCGAAGGCAGATCACATCCTTTCATTTAGGGTCACATATATTTGAAGAAAACAAATATTTTCTCTTTTCAATGTCATGGTCCTTAACTACTAGTGGATGGAGACAAATATTGCTATTTGTTATGCAATGTACCATAGAATAGGTTTTGTTGTTGAGATAATTGGAAGTAACCATCATCATGTTCTTCTTTTTAACCTTCTTTGACCTTTCTTTGGTGGTGGATTGGGTGAACATCATGTTCACTTTTAAGTTCAGTCGTGCCCCAAGCCCACAACCAGTTTCCCCTTTCTATTATCCTTATCTTTATAAGTTATGAAGGATAAACCTGTGCTTCTAAGATTGATTTTCTCAATTTTATACATTAGAAGGCCAAATAAACCCGTAACGAGTAACAAATAAGTACCTTGTAGTTCATATGATATTTGCACGTTCTTCATCTCATTACTTGTTGAGTACCTTGTACTACATATTTTGCATGCAGTCAGTAGATATTTGTGTGTTCTTCATTATTTTTGTCTTTTGTCTCACTCTTTCTCAGCCATCTGAATGTACAATCTTTGCCTTTTAAGAAAAACTAGCAAGATGGCCCTCGCAAATGCGAGGGCATCGTCATAAATATGAAAGTGTGAAGTAAATTTATAATTTTGTTAAAATAGTATGGTTCTATAGATTATTTGAATATTATAATTTTTAGTTAAAATAGAAAATACTTTAACACGCATATATTATGTGGATGTCTTCTATACAATGTTAGGAATATTATTTTTAACACATGTACTTTGTTTTGAAATGTTGGCACTCCTTCTGGCTGGATGAATTTCTCTAACTACTCAGATGAGATTTTAAGCATCTCGCTTGATCCTTTTGGAGTTGAAATTGGATTCGTCAGATAGTTTTCCCTATTTTACCAAGAGTCTATAAATTTCATTGTTTATCCATGTTATTATTTAAATATCTATAAATAAATGTATCATATATGCTCCATAATTATTTTAGTAGTATTTTTGCATTTTATAAATAGATTACAATTTTTGTTTGCCAAAAGTGATGTTTTGTACAATTGGACCTAATCTTCCTTATGCAAAACGATGTTGTCTGGTGCTTACATGTGTGCTTCATCTTCAATTTTCTAAATTATGTAGAAAATAAATAAGACGTCAATCAGATTTTGCTTGAGGCGGTATCACTACTCTATTTCTTGAACTCTCTCTTGCTACCACTACTCTTCAACCAAGTCGGTATGGATAGTCCAACAACCATGCCCTTCATTTTCAACATATGGTTGAAATGTTATGATGTAGGAAATGAAAAATAAAACCTCTCAAGCATCTGGTTAGGTATCATACTTGCCCGGTTCGTGTTTTCTTTGTGACAACTTTTCGGGTGTCGAGATGCGGTGTCGTATGGAATAAGGTTTGTTTGGTCCATCTTTGTTTTGGAGCTTGCAGTTCTCTAATGGCTCGTCGTTTCGTGTTTTCTCCTAGTACTTTCTTATGTAATCATTTTGGCGGTCTGTGTTTTGAGGGTTTTGGTTTTGTGATGAAAGTATACCTTGGGATTCAAGAATTCCACACACTTATAACGGTGGTTAATGTACCATTTCAAAATAATGTAGTTAGACCAGCTTTAGCGGGTTTTGTCTGCTACAGTTTCCTTATTGGACATGAATGGCTGTTAAGATGCTAGGAAATAATTCAGAAACGGTGATTTGGTGGGACTTTGATGCAACTTTGGTTTGATCAGATATCTTTGTTGTTTGTATTTGGTCCATTTAATTTTAGCCATGTTAAATAATAAAAATTATTTTTAAGAGCAAAATGAAAAATGAAAATTAGAGGTGGAAAATTTACAAAATATTCCCTATGTCCCATAGTAATTGATGCTAAATAGTGTGTCTAAAGGTATTTTGGTGGTAGATACATCCGGCGGAGTAATAGTTTTTCAAAACTATTAATTGCAATACATTTTATTTTTCGTATACACATTGAGTATATGTATTATAGTCTACCATGCATTGCCACATTATATAGTGTAGATTTCTACCTTGCGGACATGTATATCTTTCATTTCTACGGTACATACATCTAGTTCGCGAAAAAATTATGATACGTACATAAAGCCTACCATATGCTAGTGTCGTTCCTATGACATGTGCTAGGAGCCCAGGAAACAAAGACTATGCACGACAGCGTTAGGCTGGGGATCGCTCATCTGTGCTCACGTATACATCCATCCGTCCTTCCATAGAAAGGTTAGTTCAATCTTGACACGCACCATCCAAAAAAAATCTTGTAATAAACCACCCAAAAGTTATCAACGTGAGTGTTTGTTGAGTCGTATTGGACTCACGCTATACTGACAGAGTCGTACAACTTCTTGATTTCTAGTAAAATTATATGGCTTAATTAAATTAGATCCATACCATAATTTTTTAATTAATTTAACCATCCATATAATTATAGGGTGCTTAGATTAGACTTTTCCGTGGTGAAAAAAAAAGGCTCACACAGCTACTTTTATGTAAAATCTTAACCATAATTTTTTTTAAATCAAATGTTTTGGGAGGATCGTGGAGACTCTTTTTTTTAAAAGGAATCGTGAGGACTCTTGCCCACGTACGTGGCTGGTAAAAAATTCAGGAGGTAACGTGACATATAGTTTTCTACACGTTTACTTTTGTACGTAACACCTATTAATCTCTGTCTCTCGATTAAATCTTAACCGTTAATTTTAGATCTAACTGGTGACATAATTATGATGATGTGGCTTAACGTGGTGGCTCTATTTATAACCTCATTTTACTTTTAGTATATAATAGATTAATATTTTGTTCAAAGAGTGAACATCCGTGGCAGTTTTGAGTTCTAAACACGATGCACATACATGGAATTTATCTTCTGTCTGCAAAGTTTTTGACCAATCGCTCCTCTCATTTGCTTACAAAATTGTATAGTACAGGTTTTAATCACTAGCTGATGGTTCTTTCGTTCCTATGATTCAGGGTGGTGGCCTGGTGGGTGGTGACTACTTAGGAGAGGTATGAGCATGTCCTTTGTTCGAAGTCAGATCACGAGATCTCCCGCTTCGTTCAGGGAAGCTCGACTACTTTGCTGTGTATGAGACAGTTTAAGCAATGTGGCCGCCATGCCATCTGATCATCCTTTGGATTATCATCTATAAATAAAACTTTGCTTGTTTTTCATGTTTTTCTTGTTGCGAGCACCGCGTATCGCTCTCTGAATAGGAGTATGGCATTCGTCTCTCATGCTTTGTCTTGTGCAGGCAAATGTGTGCGCCCTGTCATTACCAATAGCGTGAATTTGTATGTGCAATGCTAGTTCGACAGTTCTCCTTCTTGAATCTGGCTAGTGTAGTGCAACCTCTGTCCAAAGTACACCTGATTTGCCTTGTCGTGTGCAGGCAAGCAGTAATCGTTTATCTAAACGAAAGACAACTGCAATGCCCAACCTGCAAAGTAGAGTACGAACCACACTTTGTCAGATTGTAAGTCTCGCAGCGGCTTGGATTTTGAAAATCGACGTCCTTGGTCGTGGCTCACCTCACTTCACAGCTGAAGCGGAGCACGTGAGGGATTACCATGTCTCGTCTTCCTACGACCACTCGCTGTAGCCAGGAAGCCAGTTTCCTCTTTCGTGTAAGACTATCTTGTCTCCACGCTGCAGGACTAGACACAGCAGGCAGGCAAGCTCTGCGTTGCGGACTTGAACCATGGGGAATCTGCCGTGGGTTTGTGAGACTGGTATGGAGGCCAAAGCCAAACCGCTGTGGTGCCGCTGCTGAAGTTCAATAAAATTCTCACCACCATCAGTGAGCTCTCTGTCGGCCGAAGCAAATTAGTAGAGGCTAGAAAGAGTTTGAAGCATATACAGTTCGTTTTTTTATGCCATATGTTATCCATAGAGATAAACACACCATTAGTCGCTGAACTTTAATTAGAAGAGTATTTTGGTCACACAAGTCTCAAAGTGTGATAAGTTGGTCACTTAACTCTCAAAGACGAGTAAACTGGTCACAAATTTGCCAACAGAGCACCAGACAATGATGTGTCTCACCGATGTAGCAAAGTTATGGTGACGTGGCGTGTTGATAGTATGGTCTTTTTTGCAAAACGGACCTCGTTGATATTTTTTCACGCAGGCCATTACGTCGGACGGGGTTGCACACAACAGTTCACCGACGGGCGTTGCTCCGCCGCCCCTTGTCCATCCTCTGTCTATGTGCCACCATTCAGAGCCTCGACCTTAGCTTGGCTGGCCTCCCTACCCTGTCATCCATAGCCATAGCCCTCGCCACCATCTCTACGACTCTGAATTAGGTGGGGTGCACCGAAAGCGACGGCGACTTGCGGCGCTCGAGGACGCAGAGCCACATAGCAAACGAAGAAGCGTGATTCGGCGCGGCGGCACCATGAGCTTACCTCTAAGACGACAGCGTGGTCTAGATTTGTCGGGGAGCTCAGGATGCGTCGGAATCAAGCGCGAAGGTGGCGATGAGATGGGAAAGAAGGGATAGCGAGCGGCGATTCCGGATGTTCCGGCAAGACACGCTCGAGGAGGACGAAGAGGAAACCACGACGGAGTTCCTAGCGTGCTTGATTTTTTCAGGGCTGCGCGGAATGGCAGAGCTACGCGTCGGCGGTGAACTACGGTTTCGTCGGAGGGAACAAGAGAGCGGGATCGGGAGAATGTGAGAGGGTGTGGACAATAGAGGAGAGGCAGGACATGTTCTTGTCCTTGCAAAGCAAGCATAAGGAGGTAGCGCGCACGGTGGCCGTGCAGACGACAACCGGCAATCAGTGAGGAAGAAGACATGGGAAAGGGAAGTGGTTCCCACTTGTCAATTCTAGAGTTTGAGAAACTGAGATTTATTTGCATTTTAGGGCACTTAAATTATCAAGGCCCTTTTTGTAAAAACATAGTACAGTCAGCACGCCATGTCAGCGTAAATTTGCTGCGTCAGCAAGACACATCATCATTTGAAGTCCAACTAAGCTCTGCCTCTGCCGGAAAATCCCATCGTATAGAGTCGGATGTCTCTATTTATACGACTATGTCGATAGAGTCAATAGATGGGAAAAGGACTCAGCCACATTCGAACTGTCTAGATTTTTTCGGACTGTCCAGGTTTTTTTAGAGCCGATGTTTTCAATTAATCAACAATGTTGGCCGATAAATCAAGAAAAAAACTCTCGCATTATTCAGACTCTTCGGATAAATATGTCTGTCAGCAGTCGGTTTCCAAATTTGACTCCAAAAGTCAGGATCATTAACAACCATGACTTAGAGTCGGATAAGAAAATCGATTACCATCTATGGATCAAAACTGGGTCTGATAGTCGGTTTTGTGCCGGTGAGAGGGTGTTGGCGAAATTATATTCCTACTAGAAAACATGCCCGTGCGTTGCAACGGGAAAAGACACATTACAACGGCAAAATGCGCAATTTAAAAATTTGGAATGGTCTGCCAAACAAATGAAGCTTCTAATCAGAGCAACACATAATAGAGCCATGAAACACCATGGGCAGTATTATCTTCACCTTCCATGGCTATTCTAATTTTGACTTTCGAGACCAACCATCGTAGCAAAAAACAAATAACTCGTTACTATGAATCCCAACCACCTGGTCTGAATGAATCAACTTCAGAAAAACACAAATATATGTTAAAATGAGTAGATGCTTTTCCTTTAACAGTGGACAGTAGCAAACATAGAAATATGTAGAACTTCCCCAAATTAAGATGCAAGGATGAAAACTAACGAAATAGTGGAACTATAGCCGGAGGAAGTAGGAAACTTAGAAGAATAAAAATTCAGAAGAGAGCAGCGCAGTTTGCAGTTGCAAGTGACGCCGACTGATACCGAGATTGAACATGTTGCAAGCTACTCATAGCCATCTGCTGCTCACCGCCCGCGTGCAGCGTGCTTGCGCCTTTGAGGAGACTTTGATATAGATCGAGACTGCTCAGCTGCAGCTAGTTCACCACACCGCGCGCCGACGCATGCTGAGTTGCTGACGCGAGCCCGCAACCATCAGCCACCGCCCACATATCAAATACAAGTAGATTGGTCGGGTAATTTGGTCACACGGGACTCGCTCTGGAGGAAGAGGAAAGATAGCCCAATATGTAGTTAGAGGAATGGTCCTGCGCAGCTTATGCCCGCTGCCGATAGGACGGCCGTCTCGTTGGTGTCAACGAGCAGGAAGCGCCCAAGTCTGGATATCACGCCGGGACTCCGCGTGTGGCGCCACCTCTCGTAGAGGCATGCTGCAACAACACAGGCGCCAGTGATGCCGCCGCAGGCTTGTAGCTCCCCTCTCGCCGATGCGGACAGCGCCATCATCGGGAAGTCGCACTCTCAGCACACAAAAGGAAGATGGGGAAAAGTAGCAGAGGCGTCGATTGACGGCGAATTTGGGCATGAGTAGGGGCATGCAGGCACGCGTGGGTTTGGGATTTGAGGAGTGAGTCGCCTGGGCAGGGAGCCATGGAGGCGCTCGGGGTCGGTGTGGATGGAACATCGAGCAGCCGTGACCGAGTGGGGGCAGAAGCAGGGCACCGGCGCGGGATCCCCGACCAGCGGCAGAGACGCACTACGGCAGGCATAGAGAAAAGTGGAGAAGCGGTAGCCGCGACGGCGCACAACGGACCACGGCGGCAACGCCGGCCCAGTCTGGCGATGTCTGGAGGACCGCGTGGTGGCGGCGATATGATTGCGGCAGGGAACAGAGGGGTGCAGATAAACGGAACGAATCGTTATTTCCGCTTACCGGTGGCAATGTGAGTAAATATTGATTTTGCGCGAGGGTAGATTCGTAAAATCATGACGGACGAAACAAGAAGCCTTGCTGCTTTTATATATTTTATTAGTTATTATTATTATTATTATTATTATTATATATATATATATATATATATATATATATATATAGGTATAGATATAGATATAGAGGTATAGATATAGATAGATGAGGGGATATATTTGATAATGTTTTTTTTTACGGGATATAATGTTAGCGAGGGAAGTAATTGTATGCTCAAAATCTTTGACCCGTGTTTATTAGTGAATACATGTACATCAGCCAATCAATCGTAATCACGTAGTATTTTTTTATCCTGTTAAAAAATACGAGAAATCAGGAAATATAAATGCTCGGGCCATCAAAGTTCATTCAGAATTTCAAAAAAACAGCTGATTCTAAATTTCAAACATTTTTTTAGCTGATTCTAGGGAACCCGGCCGGGCGGGTCGCTATCATTCTCCTTTTTTTCATTTTTCTCACAAGCCAGTCCAGTCGAAGCGAGGCGCGCGTGTTCTTCTGTCAGTACCTACTTCCTCTCGAGAACCCTCCTCCTCCACCAGCGCCGCCGCCAATGGCGCGGAAGACCGGGAAGAAGAGAGGCGGAAGCAAGCCCAAGCCCAAACCCAAGATCCCCCCTTCGTCTAGCTCGCCCAGCTCGGTTCCGCCGCCACTTTCGGTGGAGCCTGAGGCGGCGGCGATCGACGTCCTCACTGAGGACGACCTCAGTCACATCCTCAGCCGTCTCTCCCTCTCCGATCTCCTCCGCGCGGCCCTCGCCTGCCACCACTGGCGCCGCGTCGCCGCACGCTGCCTGCCCAGCGCCCCTCCCCTCCTCGGCTACTTCTTCCACCCAGTCAAACCCTCTCTCCGGCCGCCCCTCAAGGAGACCGCGCTAACCTACTACGAGCCCGTGTTCGTCCCCCTCGACGCCTCCTCGCCGCGCCTCTCCCTCGACTTCGCCCCGGACGTCTCCAGCTACAAGCTCCACGACTGCCACCAAGGCCTCCTGCTTCTGGAGCCGGCCGTGCCGCTCCCTAGGGCGATCCACCCCCGCCTCCTCGTCCTCGACCCGGCCACCCAGCGCCGCGCGCTCCTCCCGCCGCCGCCGCGTGACACGGTGCCCGACGACCACCGCTGGCGCCGCTCCAGGTACTACGTCGGCTCCGCGCTTCTCTCCCGCGCACACCCCAGCAAGCTCTGCTTCGAGGCCGTCTGCTTCACCATCGACGGCGGGCACCCGCGCCTCTGGGTCGCCTCCTTCGACAACGACCGGTGCCGCTGGCGCGCACTCCCGCTGGCCAACCAGGTCGTGGTCGATTTTGACCCCTACTGGTTCGAGAGCCGCTGCGTACACGCTGCCGGGAAGATGTACCTGCACATCTGCAGCTCCCGCCGCGTGCTCGTGCTGGACCCCGCCACGCTGCAGCTCTCCTACCTGCTGGCGCCGGATGACCTGCCGAATGGCTGCAAGTTCCGCATCGGGGAGATGCCTGACGGCCGGCTCTGCCTGGGGACCGTGGAGGACCAGGTGATGCAGCTATGGGTGCGTGGCGACGAGACCGGGCGTAGCGACAACGGCTGGGTTCTTGAGAGGGAGATGGATCTTCGCAAGGTGTTCGACACCGTGCCGGGACTGCCCAGGGACATGATCAGCAGGATCCAGAGCATCTATCTCACCGACATCGACGCGGGGAAGCACAAATGGAGGCTCTTCATCCAGATGTTGGGATACGGCCGCTACTCGTTTGATCTCAACACCCGCAAGCTGGAGCGCCTGGCGACGAAATGTGGCAAGGACTACGGGGCCCTCATCTGCGCCTACTTCCTGTCATGGCCGCCTGCGTTCATTTCTCAAGATTAATGGCTTGGTGGGTGGTGGCCTCTCGTAATTTGTAAGATTTTCTATCCATGCATCTTCATGCTATCCTTTGGTCGTTGATGTTGCTAGATAAAACGTTTACTTGGTCAGATGAATTGTTCTATGTGCTTGAGTTTAGTCGGTTGCATGTGTAAGAAGTGCTTTAGCTCTAGTAGGCTAATAGTGTCGGAATCACGAGCTTATCCATTAGTTATAAGCACTTCATTGATGATCCAATGAAGTTTGATGCCATCATGGTTGCATTATATATCCCTGGAATTATGGTCCTTTCAAGTGACTTTGGTAGCACATTATTCAGCACACGGGAATTAAATTTTACACTAACATAATGTTCAATTGTTTACCTTTTATTTATTTATTTATTTATTTATTTATTATGTTGTAGTTAACATTCCCCTTGATCTTGTTTTATGTTGAAGGTAAATATTATCCATATATTTCTAGGAATTCACTAGATTTATTATGTTTTATTGAAACATTGCAACTGAACATATCTTAGCTTGTGTGCTTCCAGATACTATATCTCAGAACAAATTGTCCAATGATGACTTGCACGGTCGCAATTTTTATGTTTGGTAAACATGAGGTTCATTTGCATGTGATCTGCATAATGGTAGCAGTTTTATCGGCGATCAGCATGGTTTAGGTTTCAGCATGAATATTTACCCCTGGCTTTTCTGAACAATGTGTATGCCTGCATTTTGTTAATTTGCCATGAGAATTGTGGGGAGATAGATGTAATATGTGAAATCTATGTGAAGCATGCATCTTAATTTGTTGGAAGAAATAAAATCTTATCACTTGTCATGGTTTAACTACTAGATTGAAGAGATCTATTGCTAGGTATTATGCAATGTGACTCAGAACATATTTGCTGTAAAAAAACTGAAAATAACCACCTCATCTTAAATTTACCTTCATGTTCTTCTTTCTTTTCTTTCTTTGACCTGTTTTGGTGGTGGGTTGGGTGAAGGTCGTTATATTCACTCTAATATCTGCAGTGCGACAAGCAGTGTCCCCTTTGCATTCCCTTATCTTTATAATTGACAACAATGTGCTTTTGAGATTATCAGTTCCATTTGGCCACTAAAGGACCGAAGAAATCCCATGCTAGTATTATTAGTTTGTTTGGGGACTTAGTACACCTACATATATGTAGTTCCCAATATTTCTTTAAACTTCAAAGACTAACAAAAAATCCTTATAAGAACAAGTTCAACTGAATTTTGTAAAATCTTATCTTGCTTTTCCAAGTTTTTTTGTTTTGTTAAAGGAGTGGATATCGGTGGCAGTTTCTAATTTTGAACATCAAGAGCCTACATGTGTTTAATCATCTTTACTTCTCTCTACAAAGCTCCTGACCAACCGTTCCTCCCATTTGGTCACAAATTTGTACAAGTTGGAATCACTACCTGATTATTCTGTCATTCTAATGATGCAGGGTTGATGACTACCGACAACGTACTGAGACGTGGTATCAGCTCATCTTTTACTCGAAGTCAGCTCACATCCTTTCATTTTGGTCACTGCTGCATTACCCTGATCTCCCCTTCATTATGGAATCTGCGGCTAGCTTATTATGTACTCTATGAGACAATGAGACTGTGTAAGAATGCTGATGCCGTGATGTCCAAACATCCTTCGGATTGTACGATGTTCTGAAGACAGCGATAACAACAAATTGTGCTGATCTTGTTTGCTGCGAGTAACATTTATCGTATTCTGACGACATATTCAAATCTCACGCTTGGTAGTTTGTGTGTCCTGTGAATTTTAGCTTGAATTTGTATGTGCATCAGTAGCTCACCTGACTGAATCTATCTAAACTCCACCGCGTTTGCCCTGTCATCTGCAGATAGCTAGTAATGCTTTATCTAAACGAAAGACAAAGCAGTAATGTGCGGTCTGAGGGAGTGGTAGCTTTGCTACGTAGCACCTGCCTCTGGTAGCCATTGTTTCCATGATACCGGAGAATTGTTCTACAAATATACCCTTTCACATTTCCATTTCCAAGAAAATACTCTCTCTTATATCGATTGCCGAAAATACCCTGATGGCAAGTGGAGGAAGCGCATTGAGCAATCTACAACTCATGGCCTCTCCTCATTTATACGCCCAAATGGGCTTATACATGTAATGCTCATTACAGCATCTCGGGACATCCCGCCGGGATAAACACTTCCCCACCATCGCTTCCAAACCTCCCAAATGTCCGGCTTGTCCCGCAAACTCTAAACCCAACACATATATGGGGCTGATTTGGGGCTGTCCGCTCGTGTCCGTCACGTCGGATGGTCAAGTACGACATGCCTCCATGAACGGGAATCCGGCACCTGGGGGGGGGGGGGGGGGGGTAGATATGCAACTAAGGTGAATTTACCTATATGACAAGCTAAGCAATTCAACAAGATACAAGATAAATATAAGTGCGAAACAAGCAAGTAAGGGAGTAAGGATTAGGGGAACCAAGTGAAGCACGCGGAGACGAAGGAATAATCCCGAGTTCCACCACAAGGGTGTACGTCTCGTTGGAGAGGTGTGTGTCACCACAACAGGTTGACCACAACGCCACTAAGGCTCACCTTCTTCTCCGATGAACTCAGCCACAAAGGTTGCGAGTTCACCTTCCACTATTGATCCCCTTTGGGGCGGAGATCAAATCCCTTACACAAGCTTGAGGCACACACCCACAACTTAATTGGGGACTCTCAAGATGACCACAACAGGTCAAGGATCACAAAAGGTCAAGGCAACACCAAGAAAACAACAATGGTGAACTAGGTTTTCCCAAGGGAAACCCTAGGCACGAAATCCCCAAGTGAATGGGGAGGAAATGTAAATCGCTTCGGTGAAGTAGTAGATCGGGGCCTTCTCCTTCAATCCTCCAAAGATCAACGGATTTGAGTGGGGGGATTGGGAGATCTTGATGATTTGATCTTTCTTGGGAATGGGGAGAGAGAAAACCAGAGAGCTAGCTGTTCTTGACTGAGTGAGGGGGTATTTATAGCTCTCCCCAAAATCTGGCCGTTGGCTGCTTCGACCACCCGGAAATTCCGGTATAAGTCACTACCGGAAATTCCGGTCGCCCGGAATATCCGGAATATTGAAATATCCGACCAGAATTTCCGGTTGGAGCCAGAACCGAAACCTCTTCTTTCCTTAGACGTTTCTTGAGTGTCCTTCTGGGTGCACTCGGAAATTCCGGTATATGGAAATTTCCGAGTACAATTTCCGGTTCGAGGCAGAACGCTTTCTCAACTTGACTTAGTCGTTTCTGGGGGGCTCTTCTGGGTGCACCCGGAAAATCCGGTAGACTGGAATTTCCGGGCACAATTTCCGGTTGGAGCCAGAACGCTTTTTCAACTTGACTTAGTCATTTCTGGAGGGCTCTTCTGGGTGCACTCGGAAATTCCGGTAGACTGGAATTTCCGGGCACAATTTCCGGTTGAAGCCAGAACCACTTTCCAACTTTTCCTTAGCCATTTTTTGCGAAGTTCTGGGGGACCGGAAATTCCGGCCCTGGGAATTTCCGGCTCCAATAATCCGATTCCTGGAACTTTTTCAGAGCCACTTCTTCTTTGCATTTTTGGCTTTGATGCATATGATATTTAGTCATACACTAACTGAAATACTTAGCATTAGAATTAGTATATCATTCGTATTGTTAACTAACACACAAAACACTAGGGGTTAAGAAATGTTCTTTCAATCTCCCCCTTTTTGGTGTTAGATGACAATACAAAGATTGGCAATAAAAGACAATGCTATATCATGCTTATGATAAAAATGGCTCCCCCTAAACATGTGCATACTTGAAAACAGCTAGACAACAGATAGCACAATAGACAAGAGCATTTTTGCAATAGAGAGCACATGATATCATAAGGAGTAATGAGACAATATACATAGCCATGGTATAACTAGAGACTTGATAGAATTTCATACCTTTTGCATATAACATATGAGGTGAATACCAACACAATAGTCTTGTACTCTCAACCATAGATAATATAGATAGCATGGGAATTGTCTCAATACACACAAAGGTTCACACAAATAGTTCAACAAGCATAAATAGTTTGACAAACACAAATAAGATAAATGGACACAAGCGCAAATAAATGGTAGAAGCATATGCTTGTGCCCGAACCCATGCAAATCCCCGTTCCTAATAGATCAACTTCTCCCCCTTTGGCATCGAAACGCCAAAAAGGAAGAAGAGCGATGCTACGTCCCGTGAAGAACATCACTCGGAAGGGGTATCCTCGTCATCGTCCTCATCCTCGTCATCATCATCAGAAGTAACCTCCTCATATGCCTGTCCCGTGGAGTATGAGCTGCCACCAAGATCGTTCTCAAACCGAGACCACGGAGCCATAGACCCCTGGTTCCACTGAGCATAGGAGAGAGGCGGTGTGAGCTCAGCCGGAGCGAGAGATCCAGAAATGTGATGGAGGATCATCTCTTGATTGTGGGCAGATTGACGGCGGTCCTTGTAGGCTGAGTATTGCTCCTTGCGAATGTCGATGTTCATGCAAAGGATGTTGCGTTGGAACCAATTCAGCTTCTTCACGTGCCCGGAGGTGGAGGGGGCATAAGAGGGAGTAGCAGCCCTCCGAGCATCACCCATGAACGAACCACCCCGAGTGGACCGAGAGGATGGCACACTTGGGGGCTTGGGCACAGTCCTCTTCTCATATAGGTTCTTGAAGTCATGGACCTCCAAGTCATCATCACTAAGATCATGGTCGGGGAACTTGGACTTGATGAGCATCATGATGTATGGAGCATAGGGAATGGTGACCATAGTGGTCATGGCATCATGCATCTCATGGTGAATGTAGTCCATCACATCCACACTCCAATCCGCACCATCATCGGTGCTCATAGCAATGGTGTGAGCATGAAGTAGCAAGTTGCAAAGGGGAGCGACCACATTATCATTGTTTCCACCACTTGGAGCAATATTCTCCCGGAGAATGCGCACAAGGACATCATACAGAGGGAGCAAGTCCTTGGAGAGACCGGGAACTCCACCCTCGCCATAGAGATGAGCAGTATCCTTCTTGTTGAGGCGGTAGTTGTGGTGCATGCGGTAACCCTGAGGATTGTCACCATCAAACGAGTAACCCAACACCTTTGCAAACTCATACCAGTCAGACTCACAGTATGTCTCGCCAGTCATCCACTTGATGGTCTTCTTTGAGTCACCCTTCATCACAAGAGTGGCAAAGAACTGCAGCACAAGCTGAGAGTTGTAGTCGCAGCGGGTGATCACAAGTCTCTCCAACCCCATAGCCTTGATAAGATGGATGGCTTCAGCAAATGAGGCCTTCTTCTGTAGAGCCTGAAGGTTGTAGGGCTACATCTTTGCGGATGGGTTTCTTCAATGAGTAGTAGAGGTCCTTGAGGACATATTCTTGCTCTTTGCACCAAAAACTGCGATCATCGAGGCCATCATCCCTCGGCATAAGATACCAATCCCTTTGACGAAACAGAGCATAGTCAACTGCACTCATCTTTGTGCACGGCAGACGGCGAGTAGGAGGAGGAACTTCCTTTCTCTTCTTGGACTTGGGCTTGCTGGAGGAGGCAACTGCTTTCTTGGACTTGGACATGCTAGAGGATGCAAGACCTTTGCCCTTAACCTTTCGAGCGACTTGCCTTGAGAGTCTTCCACCCATGGGAGGAGAAGAACTCCCACTCGAATTACCTGTGAATTTAGCATAGATGGATAGCACAAGATAAGTACACACAAGTCAGGAGTGCATACACACATTAGGTAGGCATTTAGTTGATCACATATAGCTAAACATGAGAAATCTGAAAAATTGCACTTTTCAGGTTCAAACCGGAAATTCCGGTTCGTGTTCAGACCGGAAATTCCGGTCTGACGAAAACAGTGCAGTTTTGAGATTGACTCCGTCTAAAACTAGATCGATCCAACAAAATGCAAAACTAATGTATGTAGATGGCAGGGAATGGCACTAGGAGCAACCTCTACCAAGCAATTTCAAAACAAATAACTCCACATCTAGATCCAAGTGCAAGCACCTAGGGTTAGGGAAAGTGGTAGTTACCCTCATCCATTGAGGACATTGCTTGGAGGAGAACGTTCCCGGGGTGGAGGAGGAGCAGATCCGGCCGAGAAAGAGGTTCCCCGGCGGTCGGAGTGCTCCGGAGGGGTCTTGGAGCAGCAGGGGCGGTGGCTGGAGGAGAGGGAGGTCGGGGGTGGAAGAAGGGCACGAATGAGGCCTTCACCCCGAGCCTGCCCTTATATTTTTTAGACAAACCGCCCGACCGGAAATTCCGGGTGTAACTTACACCGGAAATTCCGAGTCACCGGATATTCCGGTCTGAAGACAGACCGGATATTCCGACCTGCTGAACCAAAATCCCAGTTTTCAATCGGATGACTTGTGTGCAATAGATAGAAATGTTTTCAAGATAAGAAAGGCTTGGGATAGATTTCCAAACTGTCATTGGTACACCATACCCAACTTACAACAACCAAAACGAATATAAAGCGCCAAGTTGAGTAGGTTTCCCACATGCATGAACAAGTATGCAAAAAGCATCAATAAGCTCCAAATAACACCAACTCTTCTAGACGAAGAGGGCGGTGGCCGAAGCCACCATGTAGGAGCGTATGGCATGTCACCGCGAAGATATATCTTGGGTACATAACCAATACTCGTCATTTTAGCTCACTAGTCATAAGAATGAATATAGAGATAAAAGAACACTTACTATCGGCATAATGGGGGGGAGGGATGGTCCAATGTATTAGGACCGCACTCCCCCTATGTCCATGCCTACATCTAGACAAAATAAGGTACTATTGCGCCCTAGGTGTGTGTACAAGCCATCAAGCTAAGGACCTCGAATCAATGATATTGAGCTCATTCCTCAAGAAGCAAAACCTTCCTTCCTCAAGGGGCTTCGTGAAGATATCCGCCAATTGATCCCTTGTGCCCACATAAGATAAGTCAATGTCTCCTCGGGCCACATGATCCCTTATGAAATGATGGCGGATCTCAATATGCTTGGTTCTTGAATGTTGCACCGGGTTGTAGGCAATCTTGATGGCACTTTCATTGTCACATAGAAGAGGCACTTTGTCGCAATCGACACCGTACTCCTTTAAAGTTTGCCTCATCCATAGCAATTGGGTGCAACAACTTGCGGCGGCAACATACTCGGCTTCGGCGGTGGAGAGAGATATGTAGTTTTGCTTCTTAGAAGACCAACTTACCAATGACCTCCCAATAAATTGACAAGCACCGGAGGTGGACTTCCTATCATCTTGATCTCCCGCCCAATCGGAATCCGTGTACCCGCATAGAGTGAAATGAGCATCCTTGGGGTACCACAATCCATAGGTTGGGGTATGAGCCAAATACCGAAAGATTCTCTTGACCGCCACATCATGGCTTTCTTTAGGAGCCGCTTGATATCTTGCACACACTCCTACGGCTAGTACTATATCCGGTCTAGATGCACAAAGGTAAAGAAGAGATCCAATCATTGAGCGATATACCTTTTGATCCACATCCTTACCCTTGGGGTTGAGCTCAAGGTGGCACTTGGTTTGCATTGGAGTAGAGGCACCCTTGAGCTCAAGCAACCCGAACCTCTTGAGCATGTCTTGAATGTACTTTGCTTGGTTGATGAAAGTCCCTTCCTTTAATTGCTTGATCTCGAATCCGAGGAAGAACTTCATCTCACCCATCATGGACATCTCAAACCTATCGGTCATAAGCTTAGAGAATTCTTCGTTAAATGCTTTGTTAGTAGATCCAAATATAATATCATCCACATATAATTGACATATGAAAAGTTCTCCATTTACTTTCTTAGTGAAAAGGGTGGGGTCGATTTCCCCAACTTGGAACCCACGGTCTACAAGTAGTTCTCTAAGGTGCTCATACCACGCACGTGGGGCTTGTTTAAGGCCATAGAGCGCCTTATCCAACTTGTAGACATGGTTCGGATATTTGGGGTCCTCAAACCCCGGAGGTTGCTTAACATAAACAAGTTCGCTTAGTGGACCATTTAGAAAAGCACTTTTAACATCCATTTGTTGCAATTTAAAGTTATGATGAGAAGCATAGGCAAGAAGTAAAACTTTCCCAAGCGAGCACCTTTGATGAGATAAAAACACTTACAACCAAAGACTCGGAAGTAGGAGATATTGGGCTAGTTCCCGGTAAGCACTTCATAGGGTGTCTTCATGAGTCCTTTGCGAAAGAAGAGCCGGTTTGAAGAATGACAAGCGGTGTTGACGGCTTCGGCCCAAAAGTTGTTTGGGCACTTAAACTCGGCCATCATCGATCTTGCCATTTCAATGAGAGTGCGGTTCTTCCTTTCGGCTACACCATTTTGTTGGGGAGTATACGCAGCGGAATATTGATGACGAATCCCTTCTTCACTAAGGAACTCATTCAACGTATAGTTCTTGAACTCGGACCCATTGTCACTTCTAATCACCAAGATTGGGACATTGTGTTGACGTTGAGCTTCATTGGAGAAGTCGATGATTGTTTGTTGAGTCTCCATCTTCGTCTTGAAGAAGAAAACCCATGTGTATCTCGAATAATCATCAACAATAACCAAGCAATATTTCTTCCCACCAAGACTAGCTTCCGGAATAGGACCAAAGAGGTCAACATGGAGGAGCTCCAAAACCCTCTTTGATGAAATGATGGTTTTGCTTGGATGGGGGGAATCATGCATCTTGCCTTCAACACAAGCCCTACACATTCGATCCTTAGAGAAGGAAACATGGTCTTTTAGTCCTAGGATATGGCCACCTTTTTGGAGACTTTGCAAAGTTCTCATGTTGACATGGGCTAGGCGGCGGTGCCACAACCAAACCAAGTCCGCTTTAGCGAATAGGCACATTGTATGAGAAGTGGTGATTCCGGAGAAGTCAACCACATAGAGCTCATTTTCAATGTACCCAACGAAAGCAACATTGAGAGACTTGCTCCGCAAGAGGATAACCATATCCTTTTCAAAGAGAACGGAAAAACCCAACTTAGTTAAAGAACGAACCGAGAGTAAGCTGTAACCTAGGGATTTGACAAGCAAGACATTCACAAGAGTGATGTCCGGCGCCACTACCACCTTGCCGAGTCCCATTACCTTAGACTTTGATTTGTCGCCAAATGTAACGGTTATATGATCATCATTAGGCCTCAACTCCGTTACAAGCTCCTTGCTTCCGGACATGTGACTAGTGCACCCACTATCAACTATCCATTTCGATCCGCCGGAAACAAGGCCCTACACACAATCAATTCTTTGATTTAGGTACCCATTTTGCAATGGGTGCCTTTTGGTTAGCAACAAGGGTCTTTGGAACCCAAATAGCATACTCAATATAACCATCAAATGGACCAATGTATCTAGCATAGACATCCCCATAATAATCAACATATAGAGCATAGTTAGGGTTAGATATGCCCGCAAAGTCATTACGAGTGGGTGTGCCCCTTGTGACACTTCCACTCGCAATGTCATCTTTCTTGGCTAGAGCGGGCTTGGCCTTCTTCTTGGTCTTCTTCTTCTTCTTGGCAACATAGCCTAGACCCTCTTTCCCTTTGTGGGTCACTTGCTCATGAAGAGGGGTAGCAAGTGACTTCTTACCCTTATCAAGAGAGGTCTTGGCTGTAGTTGCCATGGAAGGAACAAACTTCACCCTAGCAACATTCTCAACAACAATAGCATGGTCATTTAAATGAGTGGAGGTGCTAGGTTTCTCAAGGTTTGACAACCGAGTTTGAAGTTGATCATGAGCCTTGGTAAGAAGATCATGTTCACTTGTCAATGCCTTGTGAGCATTGTCAAGTGACTCAAAGTCTTCCACTAGTCTAACATGAGCAGCCACAAACTCGGCCTTTTCATTTTGCACAAGTTTATATCTAGCAAAGTAAAGATCACGATCCTTAGTTAGCTTGGCAACATCGGAGTTATGAGACTCCACAAGAGTTTTAAGTTGCTCTTGTAGAAGAGCATGAGCTTCTTGTTCATCTTCTAAAGAAGATTGGAGAGATGCCTTAGCATAGGCATCTTCCCTCTCAATCTCACCTTTGAGCTCAAGCTCACCTATACGACTCATAAGAGAGCCAAAGTGTTTCTTGCCAACCCCTTGCAAGTTAGTCATGAATTCATCAAAAGCAATAATTTCTTGTTTTATTTCAAGACTAACTTCATCATCAAGATCATGGGATATAGAAGTAGGAGGCAATTTTACCTCGGACGCCTTATCCATAAGGCATCTTGCATTCTTGATGATGGGGCTCTCATTTGGGGATGAGAAGAGTGATGAAGTGGTGGAGGTAGTGGCTATTGCGGCTACTTCACTTCGAGTGTCTTCCTTGTCACTATCTTCATCATCGGAGGGATATTGCTCTTGAGTCACCAAAACAATCTTTTGGTTCTTCTTGAAGAAGGGCTTCTTCTTCATGGGTAGTGGCCCCTTGCTCTTGGGCTTGGCCACGAGCCTCCCACCATGCTCTTCTCTCCTCTCCCATGGACAATCTACAACAAAGTGGCCTTTGTTATCGCAATTATAGCAAGTCCTCACCTTGTTACCTTGGTTCTTTCCATTGTTTGGAAACTTCCTATCCATCCTTGTTTTGGCCTTCGAGGGATTCTTCCAAAACTTATGAGCCGTAAGAGCAAGATGTTGGTTGAGAGAACCTTGGTAATGATCATGTGATAGCTCGATAGAGTCATCACAATCATCATCATTGTTGGGGGGATCATAACCCGGTAGGCCCACCGACATAGAAGACCAGCCGGCCTGGCAGGAAGCCTAGGCCGGATCAAGCATAAAGGAGATGGGTCGGGTTCCACGTAAGCCGGCGTGCGACGTGTGACTTGGCAAGCAAGTAAGGAAGGCTCTAGAAGACCCGGAGGCAATATGCATCACGGAGTCCAAAACTTGGAGGATACGAAAGACAAGACGAGTTAGAGTAGAACTCCAGTAGTCTTACCATGTAAACCAGGAGACCCGGATGTCTATATAAGGGGGCTCCTAGGTCATAGAGAGAGAAGCTAAGTCGAATAAGTCAAGAGAGGCCGCAATAAGCTATAAGCGCCAGAAGATAGACAAAATAGAGAGAGCTCCCAAGAGAGAGCTCCCACGCCCGGGTTCATCTAAACCCGGCGATCGCCATTGGCGCACCATGTAACATATTATCATATCAGTGACTTATAGCAAGGCGTAGGGATCCTCCACTGAGGGGACCCGAACTTGGGTAAAAAACATCTTCTCCCCGCAGAGCTAGACCAACTCCTGAACACCGGAGTCGCCTTGCCCCTCATACTCAAGTTTCCACCCGGAAACATCTGCCGTGACAATCCCACGACAATCATGTTCTTCTTCAACGGTGGCCTTCAAGGCAACCGATGCGTGCTTGTGCATCCCGATAGCTCTTGCTCTTGCGTCTTGAGCAATCTTCGCGGCAACCTTGTAGGCGGTCATCTCTTGCATGACTTCATTTGATGTCAACTTGGCGTAGTCGTGCCTTCCTTGTAAGGTCTTCAAGTCCGCTTCCTCAAAGGGCAAGAGAGTGCTCACGAACTTCCTCTTGATCCATTGGTCATCAACGTAGACCGCACCAAGGCTTATAAAGGTAGTAGCGATGGCCACCAACCTCCGGTACATGTCCTCATGGTTTTCACCATCCAATTTGAAGAACCCTTCCACCTCGTTACACAAGGCATCATACCGGTTCTTCTTCATGCTCTCATTACCGACAAAAATGTCGGAAAGAGCATCCCAAACTTCTTTGGCGGTGGAGAGATGTTGGATGAGAGGCATGTCCTTTTCTCCAACGGCCACTTGAAGTTGGTGGAGAGCGGTGGCGTTGAGTTGACCATCAACCACCTCTCTCCTTGTCAAGTTGGTTGGGTCGTTGGTCTTGAATCCAACTTGAATGATGCGCCATAACTCTATGGAAGCACTGCAAATGTGAGACTTCATTTGAAATTGCCATTGAGAAAAATGTTGAGGTTTAAGCTTTGGGGGATCGGTTCAAATGTTAACATTAGGGTGTGGAATGGGAGGATCCGGAGAGTAGGTGTGAAAGACTTCATTATATTTCTCTCCGGATGGTGGGGTTTTAGTGGAGCTAAGTGGTTCACCCTTCCCATCCTTTTCCAAAAAAATACCCGAGGCGTTTCCTTGGACTCACCCGACGATGATTCCTTGAAGGAATCACCTTTCTCCTTAGGAGATAGTGGGGTTGAGAGAGAAGCATTCGAGGTTTCCTTAGATTTCAAAATTGCTTGAAGCAATTCGTTCATCTTTAGGAATTGGGCATCCATGGATGATTTCAACAAGTTGAGATCGCCCATGGTTGCTCCCTTGGCATGCGCCTCCGCCAACTCCAACTCACGGGCTACCCTCTCGGGTTCGGATTCCGACATCGTATCACTTAGGCGGTAAAGCCCTTAAAAGTGAACCTGGCTCTGATACCAATTGAACGGGAATCCGGCACCTAGAGGGGGGGGGGGGGGGGGGGGGTGAATAGGTGCTATTACAAATTTTAACTCTTTTTCAATTCAAGCTTAACACAAAGGTAAATTCTCTAGATATGCAACTAAGGTGAATTTACCTAGATGACAAGCTAAGCAATTCAACAAGATACAAGATAAATATAAGTGCGAAACAAGCAAGTAAGGGAGTAAGGATTAGGGGAACCGAAGGAATAATCCCGGGTTCCACCACAAGGGTGTACGTCTCGTTGGAGAGGTGTGTGTCACCACAACAGGTTGACCACAACGCCACTAAGGCTCACCTTCTTCTCCGATGAACTCAACCACAAAGGTTGCGAGTTCACCTTCCACTATTGATCCCCTTTGGGGCGGAGATCAAATCCCTTACACAAGCATGAGGCACACACCCACAACTTAATTGGGGGCTCTCAAGATGACCACAACAGGTCAAGGACCACAAAAGGTCAAGGCAACACCAAGAAAGCAACAATGGTGAACTAGGTTTTCCCAAGGGAAACCCTAGGCACGAAATCCCCAAGTGAATGGGGAGGAAATGTAAATCGCTTCGGTGAAGTAGTAGATCGGGGCCTTCTCCTTCAATCCTCCAAAGATCAACGGATTTGAGTGGGGGGATTGGGAGATCTTGATGATTTGAGCTTTCTTGGGAATGGGGAGAGAGAAAACCAGAGAGCTAGCTGTTCTCGAGTGAGTGAGGGGGTATTTATAGCTCTCCCCAAAATCTGGCCGTTGGCTGCTTCGACCACCCGGAAATTCCGGTATAAGTCACTACCGGAAATTCCGGTCGCCCGGAATATCCGGAATATTGAAATATCCGACCAGAATTTCCGGTTGGAGCCAGAACCGAAACCTCTTCTTTCCTTAACCGTTTCTTGAGTATCCTTCTGGGTGCACTCGGAAATTCCGGTATATGGAAATTTCCTAGTACAATTTCCGGTTCGAGGCAGAACGCTTTCTCAACTTGACTTAGTCGTTTCTGGGGGGGCTCTTCTGGGTGCACCCGGAAAATCCGGTAGACTGGAATTTCCGGGCACAATTTCCGGTTGGAGCCAGAACGCTTTTTCAACTTGACTTAGTCATTTCTGGAGGGCTCTTCTGGGTGCACTCGGAAATTCCGGTAGACTACAATTTCCGGGCACAATTTCCGGTTGAAGCCAGAACCACTTTCCAACTTTTCCTTAGCCAATTTTTGCGAAGTTCTGGGGGACCGGAAATTCCGGCCCTGGGAATTTCCGGCTCCAATAATCCGATTCCTGGAACTTTTTCAGAGCCACTTCTTCTTTGCATTTTTGGCTTTGATGCATATGATATTTAGTCATACACTAACTGAAATGCTTAGCATTAGAATTAGTATATCATTCGTATTGTTAACTAACACACAAAACACTAGGGGTTAAGAAATGTTCTTTCACTCCATCCCCACATATATCCGCTCCGCCATGCCTCCATCCCCACATAAATCCGCTCCGCCCACACGCTCCGCACCGACAAAACCTTAGGCCACTCCACATTCCACTATGCTTCTCCGTGTATTCCCCTTTGCTCCTCGATCCCTCGTCCCCTCCTCTCCAATGGCCGCCAATGAAGTCTGGGTCTCGTTAGAGGATGAGGAGCTATCAGACGCAACGGCTTCGCCAGGATCCAGCTCACCCCTATGATGATGAGGAGATAGACGTCTGCATAGCCATCGAGCGGTTTCTCAAGGAGGGAGACGACATGGGATCCAACTCGGCGCCGCCGACTAGCCAGAGTCAATGGAGCCGCTGGCCCACAACCACCCCGCGCAGATCTACGACGTCCGTGTCCAGCTGGTATGCGCGGTGTTCCATAGCGCTGTCCAGTCCGCTCCGCTGCGATGTGCCACGACACCATGCGTGGCCCCTCGTCGAGACTCTCACTGGCCCAACCGTATGTACAAGCTCCTCCTGGCTGGCGGATGGGGCCGGCGGCTAGCCGCTGCTTTCTCTGAGCCCGCCTAGACAGACGTCAGAGTCGGTGACGTGGGCATATCAGGACCTCTGAAACATGGACCGCGGCGCGGTGCATCGCGCATTGTCATCCTCCCCGTTCTAAATGAAGACAAAAAACCCCTCCTTCCCCTCGCTCATTCTTGCCCCCCCCCCCCCGAGGGCGATGAGGCCCTACTCCTCCTTCGGGCGCCTCCCCTTCCTTCACCACCCTCCCCCCCCCCCCCCCCCCCCCCCCCGTCGACGCTGCCGGCAGAGGTCGCTGGGCGCCGCCCATGCGACGCAGCCGGCGACCTTCTTCTACACGCGCTGTGGAGGATTGGTCAGGGCCTCTTCTTCCTCATTGGCAGCGGTGCTCTCCGGGAGGCTCTGGTCCAACGCGACCGGGGGGTCGCTGGTGGTGGTGCTCGCCACGACGGGCACTATGGCTGCAACGGTCGCCGGTGATTGTCAAGCGCAAGATTTGGGCACCCCGAGCCCCAGATGGGCTCTGGTGAGCCTAGACTCTACAGATGGTGACAGTGACTAGTCAAGGCATGTGCCACTATGACTTACCCATTGTAGCAGCGCGACCGAGGCTTTACGAGCCCGTCTGGGCCTGGTGTGCCCCGTCTACGTTGTCCGACTGATGACTACCTCTCGGCGGTGGAGGTGGATCCCCCCCCCCCCCCCTACAACTACGAGGTTGTTGTCCCCCTTCTCGGTGATGTTGTGTGCCCCTGTCTTGAATGTCACATGCCAGTGTTCACGAAGAGGCAGGTAATGGTGACTTCAATATCGTGGCGACGCATGCTGGTCGGCGACGAAGCTAGGTGGTGGTCCTACATTTCGCTAGATTTTTTTATGGGGTCGGGAGAAATCACTGTCGGCTTATCTGACCCTAACACGGTGCCACCTTCGAGTGGCACCTTTCCTTCCTTAAGGGCATCGCGGGAATCCCCTGTCCAATCTACTCTGTGTGCTGGGGGAAACCATAGAACCGGTGGTCCGGGCAGCAGGGTCGTGGACGGTACTTTATTTTTAAAAGTGTTGCTTGGTACGAGCCCGCTTCGGGATTCTTGGAGCATGGTGAAGCAAAGTCGGAGGGCACAACAGTTGTGAGTCATTGTTGTTTCGTCAATTCGCCTTAGTCTTCATTTATTTTCTCTTCGGGTATGTTTGTGCGGCTACCGAGTATTTTTTTGGGTTCGAACTGGTGATAGGTTTTTTTAGAGGAAGAGTTCATTCTAAACTGTATTTGGAACATTGATCAAATATTTTGTTGGGCGAACTCACGAGGAGCGGGGCTACTCGGGTGGGTCGCTATCATTTCGTCCTGTACTACCGCTGCTCCTCCTTTTTCATAGCCAGTGGAGGCGAGGCAGCGCGCGAGGTGACAGTACCTGCTCCCTCTCCACTTCTCCAGAAACCACCGCCGCCGCCGCCAATGACGCGGAAGTCTGGGAAGAAGGGAGGCGGAAGCAAGCCCAAGCCCAAAACCAAAGCTTCCCCCTCCTCTAGCTTGCCCGACTCGGTCGCGCCGCCACCGTCCGTGGAGCCGGAGGCGGCAGCGGCCGACGTCCTCCTCACCGTGGATGTCCTCCGCAACATCCTCCGCCGTCTCTCCCTCGTCGATCTCCTCCGCGCCGCCCTCGCCTGCCACTACTGGCGCCGCGTCCCCGCCCGCTGCCTCCCCCTCGCCCCTCCACTCCTCGGCTACTTCTTCCACCCCGTCAGGACCCCTCCCCCGCTGCCCAACCGGGAAACTAAAAAAACCCGCTACGACGCCGTCTTCGCTCCCTTCGACGCCTCCTCCCCGCGCCTCTCGCTCGACTTTGCTCCGGACGCCTCCCGCTTCGACCTCCAAGACTGCCACCACGACCTCCTGCTTCTCGAGCCGTCCGCAGAGCTCCCCAAGACGATCCACCCCCGCCTCCTCGTCCTCGACCCGGCCACCCGCCGCCGCGCGCTTCTCCCGCCGCCGCCGCGTGACACGGTGCCCGACGACCACCGCTGGCGCCGCTCCAGGCACTACATCGGCTCCGCGCTCCTCTCCCGCGCACACCCCGGCAAGCTCTGCTTCGAGGCCGTCTGCGTCGCCCTCGACGACGGGAGCCCGCACGCCTGGGTCGCCTCCGTCGACAACGGCGACTGCCGCTGGCGCGCGCTCCCGCAGGAGGAGGAGGTCGTCGTCACTTTCCACCCGGTCTGGTTCGAGGGCCGTTGCGTGCACGCCGCCGGAAAGATGTACTGGCACATCTGCAACTCCGGCCGCCTGCTGGCACTGGACCCTGCCACGCTGCGCTACTCCTACCTGCGTGCGCCGGCGGAAATGCCGGGCGATGACCTCTGCATTTACCGCATCGGGGAGACGCCCGACGGGCGGCTCTGCATCGTGACCGTGGAGGACCAGGTGATGCGGCTCTGGGTGCGCGGCGAGGCCAGGTGCAGCGACAACGGCTGGGTTCTGGACAGGGAGATGGCTCTAAACAAGGTGTTCGACACCGTGCCGGGCCTGCCCAGGGACATGGCCAACAGGGTGGCGAGCATCTGGGTCACCGACATTGACGCCGGGCACAGAGGGAGGCTGTTCATCCAGATGCTGGGATACGGGTGCTACTCGTTCGATCTCAAGACCCGGAAGCTGGAACGCCTGATGACGAAAGCTGGCAAGGAGTACGGGGATCCCATCTATGCCTACTTCCCGGCATGGCCGCCTACGTTCCTTGCTCAAGCCTAATGGCTTGACGGTTTTCGGTAATATTTGTAAGATCTTCTATCCCTCTTCATGGCAGTTTTGTTCAGTGTTGTTGCTGATAAAATGGTTACTTTTTTCGAAATGGTGATAAAATGATTACTAGCTACGATCAATTTTTCTTCTATATGCGTGAGTTAACTAGTCTCTTGCATTGCATGTGTATAAATGTTTTAGCTTTAGTAGGCTAATGGCGTCTGAACTGTTAGAATTTGGGCCCATGTGTGGGAAGCCCAAGTAAGCAATTCTGAAATCTCAAAGCCCATGGAAAAATGGCAGCTCACATGTTAGTGGTGTGGGAGCTAAAGTTTAGTCCCACATTGCTAGTTTGAGAGGAGTGGCACCACCTTATATAGTGGAGTGTTGTGCTACTTGGTAAGCTTGTGAGAACATGAGGCTCTTTCACGCGCTCCTCCTCCTCCTCCGCTCGCACGCACGCACCGCCCGCCCGTCTCGACGCGCCGCGCCGCGCCGCCGGTTGCGGGAATCTCGCCGAGCCGAGCTTTATTTTTGCAGTACAGGAAAACGGTTTTGACGAACGCGTCTTGGTTAGTCGGTTCGGGTCGCTCCCGGATCGTGGGCTACCAACCGACTTATACGTGTGCGACTTTATTGACTTCGTGTCATGTCCTGAATAGATTTCCTAACAAGAATAAAGAGAAGACCCCTTACGAGGAGTGGTCTGGGAGAAAACCATCACTTTCTTATTTACGCACTTGGGGGTGCTTGGCGAAAGTCAATGTTCCAATACCTAAGAAACGTAAACTCGGACCAAAGACAGTGGATTGTGTCTTTCTGGGTTATGCTCAGCGGAGCATCGGCTATAGATTTTTAGTAGTTAAATCTGAGGTACCTGATATGCATGTTGATACTATTATGGAATCTCGTGATGCAACATTTTTTTGAGAACATGTTTCCTATGAAGGATATGCATAGCACTGCTAGAACTTCTTCTGAGTTATTTACTGAATCTAGTACATCTGTTGATCATTCTGAACAACCACATGTTGAGTAAGTCCTTGAGAAGGATGACAATGAAGCTCCCAAGAGGAGCAAGAGACAGAGGATTGAAAAATCCTTTGGTGATGATTTCATTGTGACAATACTCCTACGTCCATTGCAGAGGCATTTGCATTTCCTGATGCGGATGACTGGAAAGAAGCTGTCCATAATGAGATGGACTCGATTATTTCTAATGAAACTTGGGAATTATCTGAACGACCATACGGTTGCAAACCTGTGGGTTGTAAGTGGGTGTTCAAGAAAAAGCTAAGGCCTGATGGTACTATTGAGAAGTACAAGGCACGGCTTGTAGCGAAGGGCTACACCCAGCGTGAAGGCGAAGATTACTTTGACACCTATTCACTTGTTGCTAGACTGACCACCATTCGTGTACTACTTTCCCTGGCTGCTTCCTATGGTCTGATCGTTCATCAAATGGACGTAAAGACGGCTTTCCTTAACGGAGAGTTGGAAGAGGAAATCTATATGGATCAGCCTGATGGGTTTGTAGTAAAAGGTGAAGAAACAAAGGTGTGCAAATTGTTAAAATCTTTGTATGGGCTGAAGCAAGCACCTAAGCAATGGCATGAGAAGTTTGACAGAACTTTAACTTCTGCGGGCTTTGCCATTAATGAGGCTGATAGGTGCGTGTATTATCGCCATGGTGGGGGTGATAGTGTCATATTATGCTTGTATGTTGACGACATACTAATTTTCGGTACAAACATGATAGTGATAAATGATGTCAAGTCTTTCCTGTCAAAGAGCTTTGATATGAAAGATCTCGGACAAGCTGATGTGATTCTGAACATTAAGCTGATTAGGGATGAGAGTGGGATTACGTTAACGCAATCACACTATGTTGAGAAGATCTTGAGCCGATTCGGCTTTACAGACAGCAAGCCTTCTCCAACACCCTATGATCCCAGTGCGACACTCAGAAAGAACAAGAAAGAGACGAGAGATCAATTAAGATACTCTCAAGTGATCGGTTCACTCATGTACCTTGCGAGCGCGACGAGACCTGATACCTTGCGAGCGCGACGAGACCTAATATCTCTTTTGCTGTGAGCAAATTGAGCAGGTTCATGTCTAACCCGGGTACTGATCATTGGCATGCACTTGAAAGGGTCATGCGCTATCTTAACGGTACAATGAGCTATGTGATTCACTATTCAGGGCACCTTGCTGTGCTTGAGGGATATTGTGATTCGAACTGGATCTCAGATGTTGATGAGCTCTACGCCATCAGTGGATATGCGTTTATTCTTGGAGGTGGCGCAGTATCATGAAGGTCTTGCAAACAGACCATATTGACGAGGTCAACCATGGAAGCAGAACTTACTACTTTAGATACAGCTTCTGTAGAGACAGAATGGCTGCGTGAGCTCTTTATGGACTTGCCGGTGGTTGAGTAACCATTACCGGCCATACTTATGAACTGTGACAACCAAACGGTTATAGTCAAAGTGAACAGTGCTAAGGATAACGCGAAGTCATCAAGACACGTTAAAAGACGTTTGAAGTCTGTCAGGAAATTGAGAAACTCGGAGTAATATCTGTTTCGTATATTCAAACAGACAAAAACCTGGCAGATCCCTTTACGAAGGGACTATCACGTAATGTGATAGAAAGTGCATCGAGTGAGATGGGGTTGAGACCCATGAGCGTAACTCCATAGTGGTAACCCAACCTATATGATCGGAAATCCCGTGAATTAGGACCTGGGAAAAACAAGCTAGTGGTGTGACAGAGTAGAGTTGTTACCTAACCCTCTCTATGATGCAAAACTCTCAAAATCTGTATGGCAGGTTGGCAGCATGCCTTAATGTGTTTCTGTTGGTTATTCATAGCAAAGATTCTGTTCTACAGAGCATTCTTGAAAGAACACACCTATATGAGTCAGATTGTTAAACGTCGCAATCTATGAGATTTGGGTGATCTCTAGTAAACTCATGAATAGACCAGGTAGTATGACGCATGATACGTCTCCAACGTATCTATAATTTCTTATGTTCCATGCTATATTATACCAAGTTATTACATGTTTTATATGCATTTTATATAGTTTTATGCATTTTCTGGGACTAACCTATTAACAAGATGCCACAGTGCCAGTTCCCTGTTTTCTGCTGTTTTTGGTTTCAGAAAAGTACTTAAGGAAATATTCTCGGAATTGGACGATTTCTTTTTAGAAGTCAGTTTTTATTTGGGAACGTTCCAGAGCACCGAAGAGGAGTCGAAGACGGAGCCCGAGGGGCCCACACCACCCCCAGGCGCGGGAGCCCCCCTGGCCGCGCGAGGAGGTGGTGTGGGGCCCACGGAGCTCCACCGCCTTCGCCCTTTCGCCTACAAATACCCCTTCGACCAAAAACCCTAGCACGGTGTTCATATTTTCTTCCACGGGTCCCGAGCCGCCGCCGTCGTCAACACCAATTTGGGAGAGATCATAACTCCTCCCCGGCACCCTGCCGGGAGGGGGAATCGTCACCGGAGGCCTCTACGTCGCCATGACCGCCTCCGGACTGATGCGTGAGTAGTCTACCTTTGGACTACGGGTCCATAGCAGTAGCTAGATGGTTGTCTTCTCCTCTTGTGATATCATGTTTAGATCTTGTGAGCTGCCTATCATGATCAAGATCACCGTTATGTAATACTTCATGTTGTGTTTGCTGGGATCCGATGAATATTGAGTACTAAAGTTATTGCTTCATAATATATCATGTGTGTGCTATTTAATGATCTTGCATGCTCTCCGTTACTTGTGTATGCTCTGGCCAAGTAGATGCTTGTGACTCCAAGAGGGGGTATTTATGCTCGATAGTAGGTTCATGTCTCTATTAAATCTGGGGTGGTGACAGCTAGCTCTAAGGTTGTAGATGTACTGTTGCTACTAGGGATAAAACAGTAGTACTTTGTCTAAGGATGATGTTACTTACTTACTTTACACACAGTGCTTAAGGCGATAATCTGTTGCATGCAACTTAATACTAAAAGGGGTGCGGACGCTAACCGGAAGGTGGATTATTAGTCATAGATGCGGTTGGAACGGTCTATGTATATTGTTGTAATGCCCGAATGAATCTCACACTAGACATCATAACATTGGTATATGCATTGGTTTGCTCATCATTATTCTATCAATTGCCCAGCTGTAATTTGTTTACCCGCATGAATGTTATTATTATTTATGGAGAGACACCACTAGTGAACTGTGGACCCCGGTCCTTCTCTTTAATCTGATAAACCACAAACTGCAAACCTGTTACTTTCTGCAAACAAACATCTTTCTTCCACACATACGTTTAATCCTTTGTTACAGCAAGCCGGTGAGATTGACAACCTCACCGTTAAGTTGGGGCAAAGTATCTTGATTGTGTTGTGTGCAGGTTCCACGTCACCTACGCCGCAGACTTTTCTGGCGCTGTTGACACCTCGGGGGAATTCATTATTTCCTACTGGTTCGATAACCTTGGTTTCACAACTGAGGGAAAACTTGCTTCTGCACTACTTCATACCTTCCTCTTGGGGTCTCCCAACAACACACCCACCGTGTGCATCAAGCTATTTTTCTGGCGCCGTTGCCGGGGAAATAAGAGTTCCTTTGAAGACCTTCACACTCCTCCGTCAACTTCGTTGCCGGTGATTTGAAGATTCTTCTACGAGGGGAGTTTTCGCACTTCCAATCTTTTTATTTTGTTATTGTCTTGCTTAGTTTATTTTTATTACTGTCTTGTTTGCTTAATATCAAAAATACAAAAAAATAGTTACTTGCAATTTATTTTATTGTCTTGTTTGCTTAAATATCAAAAACACAAAAAAATTAGTTACTTGCATTACTTTGTTTATTTCGGTTTGCTATTTTATTTTAAGTTTTTGTTATTTTGGTTTGTTAATTAATTTGTTAAAATGAGTACTGCTGAGAATACTAAGTTGTGTGACTTTACTAGCACCAACAACAATGATTTTATATGCACACATATTGCTCCACCTACATCTAAAGCTGAATTCTTTGAAATTAAACCTGCTTTGTTGAACCTTGTTATGAGAGAGCAATTTTCCGGTGTTAGTTCTGATGATGCTGCTGCCCATCTAAATAATTTTGTTGAACTATGTGAAATGCAAAAATATAAGGATATAGATGGTGATATTATAAAACTGAAATTATTTCCTTTCTCCTTGAGAGGAAGAGCTAAAGAATGGTTGCTTTCATTGCCTAGGAATAGTATTGATTCATGGATTAAATGTAAAGATGCTTTTATTGGAAAATACTATCCTCCTGCTAAGATTATTTCTCTAAGAAGTAGCATCATGAATTTTAACCAACTTGATAATGAACATGTTGCTCAAGCTTGAGAAAGAATGAAATCTTTGATAAAGAATTGCCGAACCCATGGACTGACTGCTTGGATGATCATCCAAACCTTTTATGCAGGACTGAATTTTTCTTCAAGAAACTTATTGGATTCAGCTGCTGGAGGTACCTTTATGTCCATCACTTTGGGGGCTGCAACAAAACTCTTGGATAATATGATGGTGAATTATTCTGAATGGCATGCTGAAAGGACACCTCAAGGTAAGAAGGTAAATTCTGTTGAAGAAACCTCCTCCTTGAGTGAAAAGATTGATATTATTATGTCTATGCTTGTGAATGGTAAATCTCATGTTGATCCAAATAATGTTCCCTTAGCTTCTTTAGTTGCACAAGAAGAGCATGTTGATGTGAACTTTATTAAAAACAACAATTTCAACAACAATGCATATACGAACAATTATGGTAATAACAACTATAAGCCCTATCCTCCTAATAATGGGAACTCTTATGGGAACTCTTATGGTAATTCTTATGGTAATTCTTATAACAATAATAGGACTACCACCTCTGAACTTGAAACCATGTTAAAAGATTTTATCACTACACAAACTCTGTTTAATAAAACTGTTGAGGAAAAGCTTGGGAAAATTGATATACTTGCCTCTAAAGTTGATAGTCTTGTCCTTGATGTTGATCTTTTAAAATCTAAAATCATGCCTACTGAAACTAAAGAGAGTAATCCCTTTGCTAAAATTAATGCCATCCAAGTTCAAATAGATGAAAATGTTAGGATGATGGCCCAATTACGTGCTAGATGGGAAAGAGAGAAAGGACTAGATAAAGAGGCTAATATTGTTAAAGTTTTTACTATTACTACCTCTGAAAATAATGGTGTTTCACATGCTAGTAAGCCTCCTATTATCAATGATAACATAGTTGGTGTTGGAAATGTCTCCTCTACTTCTTACAAAAATTTAAAATTGCCCAAAACTGCTGAAACTAGTGTTGATAAAAGTGCTGAAATTTTTAAGAACATGGGAGAATGTGGTTCGGTTTGCTTTGATGATAATAATTTTGATTTTGATAATTGTAATATCTCTGAAGTTATTAAGTTCTTACAAAAGTTGGCCACAAGTCCTAATGCTAGCTCTATTAATTTGGCTTTTACTACTCATATTACAAATGCTCTCATTAAAGCTAGGGAAGATAAATTAAGACTTGAAGCTTCTATCCCTAAGAAGTTAGAAGATGGTTGGGAGCCCATCATTAAAATGAAAGTAGATAAATTTGATTGCAATGCTTTGTGTGACCTTGGTGCAAATATTTCTGTTATGCCTAAAAAACTTTATGATATGTTTGATTTGCCACCATTGGAACATTGCTATTTGGATGTTTTTCTTGCTGATAATGCTTTGAAGAAACCTTTGGGGAGAGTTAATGATGTTCCCATTATGGTTAATAATAACCTGGTCCCCGTTGATTTCATTGTCTTGGATATTGAATGCAATCCATCTTGTCCAATTGTGTTGGGAAGGCCTTTTCTTAGAACTGTGGGTGCTATTATTGATATGAAAGAAGGTACCATCAAGTACCAATTCCCACTCAAGAAAGGTATGTAACACTTCCCTAGGAAGAGAATAAAGCTACCTTTTGATTCTATTGTTCGTTCAAATTATGGTGTTGATGTTTCATCTCTTGATAATACTTGAGTTTTGCTTTCTGTGCCTAGCTGAAAGGCATTAAAGAAAAGCGCTTATGGGAGACAACCCACTTTTTATTCCCATTATTTTATTTTGTTGTGCCAAGGATTTGTCTACCTCTGTAGCAATTCCTTTGTATCTTTACTTTATTGCATTGTTATGTCAAGATAAGACTCTAGTTGAAAGTTCAAGCTAAATTTGGATTGCTGTGCTGAAACAGTTTTCTGCTGTCCAACGTTAAATTCATAACTCTTTACAGAAAAATCGGATGGACCTGGGATTTTTTGTGCGTAATCCTCAGATATATATGCAACTTTCATTAGTTTTGAGTTTTCTGATCTGAGCAAGTTAAGTGCCTCGAAAAAATTCGTCTTTACGGACTGTTCTGTTTTTGACAGATTCTGCCATTTATTTTGCAATGCCTCTTTTGCTATTTTGATTGGATCTTTTTATCCTATGAAGTATCAGTGGCTGTAGCTAATGTATAGTAGTATTGGTAGCAATTGTGTTCCTACAGAATATCATAATTTTTCGTGCACTAACCCTCTAATGAAGTTTACTCTAAGTTTGGTGTGAAGGAAGTTTTCAAGGATCAAGAGAGAAGGATGATATGATGTGATCAAGAGGATAGTAAAGCCAAAGCTTGGGGATGCCCCGGTGGTTCATCCCCAACATATTTCAAGAAGACTCAAGCGTCAAAGCTTGGGGATGCCCAAGGCATCCCCTTCTTCATCAACAAACTATCAGGTCCTTTCTAGTGAAACTATATTTTAATTCCGCCACTTCTTATGTGCTTTTCTTGAAGCGTCGGTTTGTTTTTGTTATTTTCATTATCTGAATAAAATGGATCCTAGCATTCCTTTGTGGCTGAGAGACACGCTCCGCTTTTTCTTATGAATACTCGTATTCTTCACTTATATTTGTTGAGTATTCTTCTATGTTACTTCAATGCTTTCTAGCTCTTGTTTTTCATGCATCTCTTGCTAGAGCTGTTAGCTTTATTATATCATACTCTCATATCTCATTGTTTATATACTTAGAGAGTTTATCTTTTAAATAAGTTGATTAGTGTTTGGTTGGAAACAGAAAATGCTAAATGTGGTAGATGGTATAAAGAAAGATATACATGATCGTATGGATTGTTATCTTGCATGTTGTGGTGCTTGGCAATTGTTTTGAGCTCTCAAGTAGATCATGTTTAAGCTTTTACATCATGTAGTTAAAACCTATTGGTCCTACACCATTCGCCACAAGAATTCATTTTCTTGGTCAAGTGAACAGAAGAGAAATTTAGCACCAGAGCATCTTATCATAAGTGATCCAAGTCTTTCTCTTGCAAAGAAGGAAACAATTGATAAATTCTAGCATCTAACCATACAAAGTTGTCAATGATGTTAAATTCTAAACCTGCAGGCTGCAACGATTTACACTCATCCACTATTTTCATTACAAGTGATCTACAAGATATGCGTCTGAACTTTACATGAAGATGTGGCAACTACATCAAGCCAGAAAACATGTCAACTGACTTGTGGAGATAGTTCCACTTAGGTATCTTAGCCTTTTGTTAGGTGACATAACCAAGTTACAAGCAACCCATGAATCAAGTCCTTCAATTTGTTGGAGCAGGCCTTTCAGTTTCAGCAACAAAATGAGCACAAGCAGCTCTCACTTCATGTATCAGTACTAAACAATAAACATACATACCATACTTACTACTGGTGTACTTCATAAATTTAATGAATAGGAAAGTAAAAAAAACAGTTTATACTTGTTTGAGAAAACTAACACAATGAAAACAAATCCTCACTCGGTATGCTCATAAACATTGTGTATATGCACAAATCATCTTCTCAGATTATCGCTTATAAAAAATCTGTTAACTGTAAAAAAAATCAGTAAAGTAGCAGAATAATCAGTAAAGGAATCAACATGGTCGTTCCCAGTAAAGTATCAGTCATCAGAAGTTCAGAACAAAATCATTTTACCAATACATACCGAAGGAAAACTTTATTGTTCCTACTTCCAAGTACGTGCACCAGGTAACCTTCTATTATAGCATTTGATCAAACACCTAGAAGGCGTGCATCTGGAGAAGGATGGTAGACCTGTTTTCGCAGGTCGTCGATGGCTCGATGCCCATAGCTGCGTGGTTGCTCCGCCCCCGTCACAGCTCTCCCCACCATCTAATCTCTCAGAACCATCGGCGCGGAGGACCCCTTCACTCCATCCTCGCCGCATCGGTGCCCGTGCACCATGGGTCTCGTCAATGTCAATGTCGCTCTGTGGCGGACACGGGGTGGAGGATGGCTTTGCCGTATTGGGAGCACGAGGAGGGTAAGGAGCACATGGTGCACCGGGATTCATAGCAGATCGGAGGCATGGGGGTGGCGGTGGCGTCCGACGTGGGATGGGGAGGCAACGCATCGCATCATAGAAGGGATGAGCGCGAGGAGGGGTGGCAAGGCGTGGGGACTGGCCGGGCGGTGCAGGAGAGGCATTAGACGCATGGCGGGGCGGCGGTCCCGGCGTTGTGGGCAGCGATGATTGAAGGAGGAGGAGGCGATATCTCCGGCGGCGACAACCAGTGATGAGGAGGAGAACAGGAGAGGAGAATGAATCGAAGGGATGGCATGGCATGTGCGTGTTATGCGGGCGGGATGGAGGCCGACCAGGCAGGACGCGGGAGGTCGGTGAGGGGTTGGACGAAAACAGAGCGGACCATCGGAACGGCAGGATACGGAACAAAACTCTTCTTTTAGATAGGAGAGATTATTTTGTCTTCGTCCATCTCATTACTGCTGAAGAACCTTGTAAATCTCATTGCATGAAATCATTATAGATAAGTACTACCAGCTCCCATAATATTTACCTGCTTTATTTGGGGACTTGGAGTTTGTCTGCTCATAGTTCTGAGTTCTCACTACTTGGAATTTCAGTTAGTAGTACTCCCTCCGATCCGTATAGGTTGTCGTGACAAGCGTACGAAGTTGTACTGGCTTAGTGTGTTTTCACGACAATCATTCCTGACCGGAGGTAGTAATAAAATTCTTCCCTCCAAGAAACAAGCTCAACTGAATTTATAAAAAAAATGGTCTTTCAAGAGTTTGTCCTATTATAATGCTGGTTATCTGTGGCAGTTTCGAAATCTAAACATCTTGCACGTACAAGGATTTATGATAATTTTCTGCCTACAAAGCTCTTGGTCAATCGCTCCTCTCGTTTGCTGATAATATTGTACAAGTTTGAATCACTCGCTGATGGTTCTGTCATTACTATGATTCAGGGCAACAACTACCGGCGTCTACGTACTGATTACTGAGACGGGGTATCAGCTCATCCTTCAATTTCTTGGCAACTACTGCGTCAGATCTCTTCATCAGTCAGCATAATGGGACTGTTTAACCAATGTTGAAGCTGTAATCTTTAAGTATGCGTGGATTGTATGATGTTCTGAAGAGAAATCTGTCGCATTAGCATGTTAAGCTGTGATAAACCACGAATTGTGCCGGGCTTTCATGGCTTTGTTCATTGCTAGCACTCCATAACAGTTATCGTATATTTGACTACTCTTTCAAATCTCATGCTTGGTAGTTTGTGTGCCCTGTGGTGGTAGCTCAAATTTGTATTATTGAATATTCAGGCTATCGGCAGCAGTTGCTCATTTGCTTGTCTGTCTAGACTCCACCGCATTTGCCTTTTCTTGTCCATTTTGATTTATTTTTTTCCTTTTCTTGTGCAGATAGCTAGTAATTAATGCACAATATGATAATTGCGATTGGACAGCAGCATGTAAACACTTAAGGTTGAAATCTCGCAGTAGCAAGTGAAACACTTAAAGGTTGAAATCTCACAGCAGCAAGTGAAACATGCAGTTGAATTTTGAAAAAATCCCCACGTCCTTCGTACAGGCACTTTCGGTGAACGCAGGAAGCCAGTTTCCTTTTTCGTGCAACTGTAGCTCTGATTATAAAGTGCCGGCTGCTACTCTGATAGCCAGACCTGCTGCCTAGAAAGCAATGGCTCTCTTGTTTGTTTCCATGCTACAGGAGTCGAGACTGGACACAGCAGGCAAGCAAGCGAGCTCTGCGTTGCAGAGATCTGACCTGTGCGAGAGCCTGCCATGGAACCAAAGCGAAATTACCATGTGGAAAGTAGTGAAGCTTAACAAGTTCTCCATCTCTTATCCATGGTTGCGTTCGTGTACTTCAGCACATATATTTGTTGAACTGTTGGCTGAAGCAAAAAAAAAAAAGAGGAGAATAGTAGATGTATGAAACAGGCGAGGCTAGCTTACGGCTGACCATGTCCCCGGTTGATTCCGACCAAGCCTGTCAGAGAGGGAGAAGGAAGAAAATGTTAGAATTGAGCCCATTTGATGGCAGCCCAATTAGCAATTTCTGAAATCTCAAAGCACATGCAAAAATGACAGCTCTGAGTGGTGTGTGAGCTAAAGTTTAGTCCCACATTGTTAGTTTGAGAGAAGTGGCACCACCTTATATAGTGGAGTGTTATGCTACTTGGTAAACTTGTGATAACATGAGGCTCTCTCACGCGCTCCTCCTCCGCCGCTAGCACGCACGCGCCGCGGGTTGCGAGAATCTCGCCGAGCCGAGCTTTACGCCGCGGCGCGGGTTGCGAGAATCTCGCCGAGCCGAGCTTTATTTTTGCAGTACAGGAAAACGGTTTTGACGGACGCGTCTTGGTTAGTCGGTTCGGGTCGCTCCCGGCTACCAACCGACCTAAACGTGTGCGACGTGGACTTGGCCCACTCCGTAATGTTTAATATACTGGGATTAATCATGAAAATTGTGCCTAATACTCCAACAGAAAAGACGAGGAACAAGAATAGGAGGAGGAAGAGGAAGAACACCCCACACATCAGCCATCCCCGCTTCGGTTAGGATGACTCCAACGGGCCGACCAATCGAGTACGCCCGTGTACGATTATATCCATTTATGTCGAAATCACGGCCAAACGCGGGGACGCAAAATACGCGGGGACCCAACACGGAGGCTGGCATTTGAATCCCCAGCGGATTCGAGTGCCGGCGAGCCAGCGCGTGCGACCAGGAAATCGTGCGCCGCCGAAGCTGCGGCCCGCCGCCCACAGGCCGGTCTTCTCCTCCGCCCCACCTCAGGGTGGCTAGAGCGGAACCGCCCCACCACGCAGCCCCGCCGCACGCGCTCAAGACGGAGGAGGATGGAGAGGCCATGGAGGTCATCTACGACTCCCAGGACGACCCCGACTTGAAGGCCGCACTGGAGGAGTCCAAGCTCACCGTGGACACGGATGAGGTTCGGGCCAGCCCTCCGGGAGTCTGCACACTTGGCGCGCTAGCGGGATCAGTTCAATGAGGAGACGCTCCGAATGCAGCAGGAGGAGTTGTGCCGCCGTGAGGAAGAGGAAGCGCATCCCGTGGCTGAGCGCGATGCACTGCCAGACTGGTTCATGCCAGTGTACGGCCAGGGATGGACTTGGACCAGCAACCCCGCTGACCTGCTCCCGGATCCGAACCAGGGCCTGCCACCCAACCGCGCCGGGTGCAGCGGCGCCGCCGCAACACCTCTACAAGGCGCCAGAGTACTCCGTCCTTGACCCTTTGGATGAAGAGGAGTAGGCTCCTCCGACGACTTGTCGTGGACTGGCCCTAGCTAGCTAGGTCTTTTTTTATTTATCTAATACCGTAAAATGACCGTTTGTGGCCCAACCCCCCTACATAAGTCAATTAGGCCCATGTATGGCCTCTATAAATTTGCCCGAAAAAAACAATAGGATGCGTCACCACCGTTAGGTGCACTCGCCACCAATGGTCGGACATGAGTCGTCCGCATGTCAGATCGGCGACGTAAACAGACCAAACACGGAAAATGCTCTGTTCGTTTTTCGTCAGCCCGTTGGAGTTAACCTTGCACGGTAAGGAGACGCTTCGGTATGAAACAACTTTCCAGTAATTAGATTCCGCTTAATTGCATACTTCCCGCTCCGTTCCACAATATAAGTTGTTAGTCTTTTTTCACATTTATATATACAAACTTATATTTAAACACATTTTAGTGTATGTGTATACTTCTTTTTATATGAATCTAAATATATTATGGAACAAAATAGTACATGATGTCTTCAACTGACTGCAACAAGCTTGATGACGCGGAGCAGATGCATCTTCATAGAGTTGGTGGGTGGGTCGGAAATGAACACGCATGGAGCACAAGGGTGGCCAAGCATGCCCATTGTGGCAACGCGACGAGCGCCATTTGGATTTTTGGAGATTTTGTGATAAAAGGAAGAACAAATTTAAGCATTGCACCCGACCTCTTCATAATTAGGATGCATGCAGATAGAGTCGTCACGAGCTTAAAATTACGGTAAAATAAAAATATGTATTACGTATCATGATGAAAAATAGTAAAAAACATTATTTTTTATATCTCTTCGAAATTTCCTAAATTTTCCCAAATCTGCAAACTTCAACAAACTGTGAAAAATATTTTGAAAACGCATCGTTATGTGTTAAACCCTCACAGAACAGCTGTGCTACACCCAGTGGCAAGCCAATACCGCAACCTGCAACCGCGCGGCGCTCAACACAGCATAGAAGCCCCAAAACCTACAAATCCAACCTCACCTCGCCGGCGATGGCGACCATGGCCGCCATCCGCCGCGCCGCCTTTGCCTGCCGTGTCCCGCGCCGCCTCCTCTCCCACTCCTCCGCCTCCTCCGCCCCTCACGCGCGCGCCTCTTCTCCCCTCCTTGGCCACTTCCACCACCCCCTCTGTAGTACGCAAGACCGGGCGTACAAGCACCCGCCGACCACAGCTCCGGCCTTCCAGCCTCTCACGGCTTCAACCCCCCTCCTCTCCCTCGACTTCCTCCCAGACATCTCCGACTTCTGCCTCTGCGACTCCCACCTCGGGCTCCTGCTCCTCCGCAACAAGGACGACGACCTCGACTGGCAAAAACGCAGCTTTCTCGTCTGCGACCCGGTCTCGCGGCGCCACGCGCTGGTGCCCCCGCCGCCCTTCGACCGCTTTTCGGGCGGCGTGGTCGTCGGCGCCGCGCTCCTCTCCCGCGCCGCGGACGCGCCGGCCGGCCTCCAGTTCGAGGTCGTGTACGTCGCCGTCGACGCCGGCCGCCCACGCGCCTGGGTCGGATCCTTCCGCGACGGATGGTGCCGCTGGAACGCGCTGCCGCGGTCGCGGGAGGTCACCATCGACTTCGACGTCATGAGGTTCGAGCGCATCTGCGTGCACGCCGCGGGGGGCATGTACTGGCACATCCTCAACTGCCACTTCGCGCTCGCGCTGGACGCGGCGACCATGGAGTTCTCCTGCATGACGCCTCCGGCCATGCTGTGGGGCCCCGTAGGCGGACACCACAAGTACCGCATCGGCGAGATGCCGGAGGACGGGCAGCTCTGCGTCGCGTCGATGGAGGAGGACGGGCTGCAGGTGTATGTTCGTGGAGAAGGCGGTGACAACGGCTGGGTGCTGGAGAAGCATACACCAATGCAGGAGGTGCTCGACACGGTTCCAGGGCTGCCCAAAGACCTACTGGCACGGCATGCCAAGGTCTGGCTCAGCGACATTGACGCTGGGCGTACTGGGAGGGTCTTCATCCACACGCGGGGGTATGGCAGCTTCGCGTATCACATGGACACGGGAAACCTGGAGCGCCTTGCTACGCAGCATGGCTTGTCATATGGACGCCCAATCTTCGCCTACTTCACGGCTCCGGATGGCTGCTCTGCTTAATTTCAGGTAATTTCGGAGACCTCCCTTAGTCCCTTCCATGTCATTGTTTATTCAAGAAGACGATGGTTATATGTACTTGCTGGAGTGCTTGTGTTGCAATTTACATACTGCTTGAATGTGTGAGCTTTAATCAGTACTACTCGAAAGATATGATCATACAATGTACCTTTTTAATTGTATTCTTCAAGACACGTACTGTGATTTACATGTACTTGATAATGTGTCAACTTCATGACTTTGTTCGAGATGATCATTACACTCCTTACTACTTAGTTCCAAGTGGAATGCAGAAAGATCTCATATTCTTGTGTGGTCCTGCGATTAATCATTTGCACCATAATACCAAACCTGTATTTTCTGTTTTGGAACAATCCACGGGAATATTAATTCCCGCATATGGTCTCAACTCTGAAGTTTTGAAGATTGATATTGTAGTGTAGAATGTCTGAGTCTTATTTCAACAAAGAAGAAACTTTTTATTGTATACAGAAAATAGGAGTATCACTAAGACTTTACATGCTGTCTTATGCAACTATATATGAAATGCCTTTGTTGTTTGGCTAAAGCATGCAGCTTTCTCTTCATACAGAAAGGGATTATACTTTTCCCTGTGACAGTTTAGCATAAGTGTGGTCATGATATGCAGCAACAGCAAACCTGAATTTTCAGTTTTGGAGAAATCCACAGAATTGTCAGTGATTTTGGTCTCAAGTTCTGAAGGTTGATTGGAATAGTGCAGAATGTCCATGTTTTATCCCGACAAATATGGTTTTTAATGTGAATCAGATTGTAACATTTAATTTGACTAGGATTGGATGACCTTCCTTTTTTCTTTCAGGTTCGGAAGTGACAGTGTCTAGATCACTAGCATATATTCTCAAGTTAATATAGATCCTAAAAAAAATCATGCTAGGATGTTAAATCTTTTTCTATACACCACCATCAATTGTTAGTTAATTTGCAGCCCTAGGTGTAACACTTTCTGAGGATAAATGAAGTTATTGCTATCATTCTTGATCCTTTTTTTTTGGACATCTTTGAGTTTGTGCATGAGTTGGTTGGCTCCCTTTTTGAAACTGAACTATGTACCCTATATTTTTTATCGTATACAGAGAAAGTAGGCGAATCTTGAAGAGTTTACATGATGTCTTGTGCAACTATCTATGAAATGCCTCTGTTGCATGGTTAAGCATCTAACTTTCTGGTTATAAAAAAGGAGATTGTACTATTCTGATAATTCAACAAAGTAACATGTAAACTATTTTGTTTTGAGACTGTACTTGAATAATTGGAATGGTCTTTCCAGAAATAGTTTGTCCTTGCCTTAAAATTGTCCATGACAAAGCTGGGTAAATATAGTACTCCCTCCGTCCCGGTTTATAAGTCACTTACGTATCTCTAGGTCGTAAATTTGAGCAACATATTATGATATATATACTATAAAAAATATATCATAAGAAAATTCGGACTTTATATTTTCTAATGATATAATTTTTATATTTAAAAATTTATATTATATTAGTTAAATTCACGACCTATGGATACGTAAGTGACTTATAAACCGGGACGGAGGGAGTAATATTCAACTTATCGTTTTGCCCATTGATTTGAGTCTTTTTTTTTGTCAGTGTCCTTACGCTTGATTTGATAATGCATACAAAAATACCCATCTTCATGAGTGGTACTGGTAGACTTTTTGGCATAAGGCGAACTTGTTTTTTCTGTGTTTGAGCAGCCAACTCTCAGTGACTGTTTTCTCTCTTTTTTTTGGATGACGGTGTGCCTGCATAATTACATATGGTCTCAAGATTCCGAGGTTGATAAATAAGTGCAGAATGTTCGTCTTTTTTTTCCAATAATGAAGATGTTTGATGAGATTTCTGTCTTACTCATGACAATCTAGGGGTTCCTTAAAGTATCTGATTCTCAGGTATTGGACTTGCAAATGTATAGTTTCTAACATGGTTTGACTACGACTTCAATTTTATTTTAGGACTCCACTGAGTTAGTTTGTCAGTAGGGTAGACCAGAAAAATTATCGCATTTTTTTCTTGTTCTTGCTGTCTTTTTTCTTGTGACAGTATCAAGTGTCCTTGTCAAACATTCAGGCAATCATCCATCCTGTTACACTAGTAGAGAACAGGCAATTGGTCCCGGGCCGTAAGGGCTCGATGTCCCGGTCTTGCACCCGGGACAACGTGTTCGGGACAAAAGGGGGTGGCCTTTTGTCCCGGGCACGCCACGACCCGGGGCCAAATGCCCAACCACGTGGGCCGCGGAGCGAGCGTCCGCAGGCCTACCTTTTGTCCCGGTTCGTAATACGAACCGGGACAATGTTTTATTTTTTATTTTTTCTTTCCTCTCTTTTCTGTTTCATTTCCTGTTCTGTTTTTCTTTTTCTTTTGTGTTTTCTGTTGTACTTTTTCTTTTGTATTTTGATGTCGATATTAGTATTTCATTTCAAACAAGTTGCGTTAACATATTACACGCTACAAAAAAGTATAGAGGATATTACTATTTCATTTCAAACAAGTTTCAAACAAATAGTACTCCGAAACTAATATTTACAATCGGGGAGGCACTACTTTCGAGCTGTTTTAGTACTGCATTCGCCCTTGCTCTTCAGAGCTGCTTGAGTACTGCATTCCGCCCCCCTCTGAAGCACATAGTCCATCAGAAAGCCTGACAGCTCCTCCGCAATTGGGAGTAGACGGTCTTTTGCATCTAGGCGGTTCCGGATGTTTTCAAACTGTAAAGGAGATATCAACAACATTATTATATTAATCATCAGAAAAGTGAACAAAATTGAATAAAAAAGTTTGAATATATTCTTTACGTATAGATTGCCATTCATTTCGCCGCTCATTGATGTGTGAACGCATGAACTCGCAGACATAGAATCCACATAAATTAGTGCCTTGTTGCTGCGTCGCACACTTTAAGAGAGAATATGATAGGATTCAATTAAATAATAATAGAAGATAATAAAAATGGTATTAGGAACTAGAATATTTAAAGAGATGCGCGGACCTAGCTATGACTACTTACCTCTTCTTGTTTAAAAGTTAGATCCTTACGTACACCCTTGTGGAATCCGGTGAACTTGTCCCAAACCCTGTACGGTATAGAAAATGATTAAATAAGTTATTAATTTCCTATATTAGAACGGAACAGGCCACAATAATGATTGAAATTACCTCTGGAGCATTAGTTGCAAGTCAATTAGCTTCTCAATCGGTTTGCCTAATGGATCGTATATGCATACCTTTGCCCGTTCAACCTCAATCTCAAGAAGTATCCAGTGATATCTGCGCATGTTTATATACGTCAATAACTCATCAATTACACTTAACATGGAGTAAGCAAATTATTGAATATCGACAAGGCAGTAATTAAAAAACTCACTCGAAGTTGTAAGGAAATAGTATGTAGGTTTTGTAATATTGCGGCATTAAGTATGAGAGCAAAAGCTCCTCCGTATTCTCTAGGTAATTTAATATACCATGATGATGAACTCGATTTGGGTCAATGAACCCAATGTTATTATCAACTCCAAGCTTCCGAGCTTGTATAACCTTCAGTCTGCATAATAATATATTAGAAAAGAATATAGTGATAAGGATAATTACAGGCAATGAAAAACAAGCTAAGCTAGAGAATTAATGACATGCATAAATTAATCACTTACAGACAATAGGCACTGACGATAGATTTGTCGAGGGCGTCAAAATTGAATAACTGGAATAATTCTGGGAGCTCAATATGAAGCTCATCATCATCTGGGCCATAATGAGACTTTTGAATTTTTACATAGATATAGTCTCCATCATTATTGGCCGTGTAAGACATGTACCAATCATGTAACTGGTGCATTCTTGCTGGTAGGAGGCGCAGGTGAGAAGAGTCGATCAGAGGTTGCCCTCTAACATATTGTCGCGCCAATTCACCAAACCCGATAGTGCCGCCCGATTGTAAGGTGCGAAGGGCTGAAACAGAGATACCTATTTCTTGAGCTTGCTTCTCAATTTCTGTCTGTGCACCACTGGCGTACACTCTGAGCGGGGCGACCGATTGTCCCGCCTGCATTCCGAGCTGGGAAACGTCTCGCTTCTGTGTTGCACCCGCAGCCCGTCTTCGTTCCTCCCGCACTCTTCTAGCGTTACGCACCAGAACGCGTACATAGTCATCGTTCATGTTCATCTGATACTGCGATGGCTGCGTAAGAAATTCATAGGCCCACTGTATCGCTTCCGGAGAATATACCGGCTTCGGCGGAGACTTCTTCCGTTTCAAGGATAACTTGGTAGTAGGAGGCGGCGGAGGAGGCGGCGGTGTCATCTTCCTTGCTTTCTTACCCGAACCGCTCTGCAGAGTACTAGTCGACGCTGCGGTGGACTTTCGCTTATTTTGCGGCGGCGGAGTTGGCTGACGCGGCGGCGGAGTTGGCTGACGCGGTGGCGGAGTTGGCTTACGCGGCGGCGGAGTTGGCTGACGCGGCCACGGAGATGGAGATGGACTGGCGCCTTGGTCGTTGTTGTCGTTGTCGGGGAGGTCCGGACTGGCATGTGGACTGGGAGGGGGCTTGCTTCTAGTGCAAGTTTGCTTTTGCAACAAGTGTGGGAACACGATGTATTCCTTCTTCCATAAGCAGGTAGTCTTGCAGGCATATCTCAATTCAATCTCGTCTTCTCCCGTAGGGTAGTCCAGTTTTATTCCCTCATATCCCTTCATTACCTCATCAACCGCGACAACAGCATAGCCATCTGGAATCGGGCGACAATGATACGTTCCATCTGGTTTGTGCGGTACGGCAAAACCGTCTGCCACCTTCACAGTTATATTCAAGCATGGCACATGTAGCTCGCACAGTTCCTGCTGACTGATACAATCCACGGGGTGACAAGTACCCGAGGGGGAACCTGGGCGAACGAGCTCCGTGGAAGCCACACTGCTTCTCTGCATAGATTTTGGACCAGGAGAAGGATCTGCGTGCGTCTCAGATTCGCAGGAATTCCGTGGACGCCGCCTCTCAGCCCTGAGCTCAGCTATCTCCTTCTCGTGCTCTGCTAATTTATCTTCTAGCTTCTGCATCCGGTCATTCGCAATGTTCTTCTTTCTCGCTCGGCTTCTGTAAGTCCCGACATCTAAGGGAAACCCAATCTTCCACGGAACGGAGCCGGCGGTTCCTCGTGTTCGTCCACTGTGTTCAGCGTTCCCAAGGGCGCGCGATAGCTCGTCATTCTCTCTGTTTGGCTGGAACTTGCCTTCCTCCACCTCCTTCAGTACGTCTCTGATTTTTTTGACAGGGTCTACTCCGTGATCCTCGTTAAAAATACATTCCCCTGTTTCTGTGTCCAACTTTCCACCAATGCCATAGAACCAGTCTCTAAGCCGTTCGGGCCAATACAATGTCTCGAAGTCTATATTTTTAGCCGCTAGGTCATCCTCCATTTTCTCCCACTTAGCCTTGGCCGTCCGATAGCCACCTGACCCCATAACATGGTGATATTTCTTCTTTGCTGCATTTTTCTTATTTATCTCTGACCTTTTCTTAGCTTCAGTCGATAGCTTGTACGCCTTAAAATCGTCCCACTCATGTTTTATGTTTTCATAGATCCCGACGAATTCTGGAGTCGTACCTTCAGTTACCAACTTGTTTAGCCTTTTCTTCCAGCTGCGGAACAGTTCTCCCATCTCCATCAAAGCCCAGGCCTTGCATCGCTTCTCTATAACAGGGTGATCTTCATCCTCCTCTGCTGGTAAAGTGAAATTCTTCATGAGCTCGGCCCAAAGGCGTTCTTTGTCTGCATTGGGGACATAAGTAACCCCCTCTCTTGGCACTTTTGGCTGATTCCATTCATGAGTCGTGATGGGGATCTGGTCCCTTACAATGACTCCGCACTGACTTACAAATTTTTTGGCGTGCTTGACGGGAGCAATCGGTTTGCCTTTTGCATCGATTACTTCAATGTGGTACTTTTGAGTCCCGGTCAGCTTTTTTGTGCCGCTTCGTGGCCCGCCTCGTTTCGTAACATCTGACTTGGCGGATGTTTTTTTGCTCGATCCGGAGGGCTAAAACAAGAAAGAATCGGTAGTTAATATATATGTATACACAAATCAATTAACGCATCTATTCAACATAGACGAACACCGGAGGGCTAATATATACCTCGCCGGACGACTTTCCAACAGCAGAGTCGGGGACGTCTATTTCGTCGGAAGGCCCCTCCAATCCATCACCGGACTCGTTCAGAAACTGTGACGTGAAATCATCCGAGTTGTTCTCATGTCCTTCTAATGGACCTTCGTGGATGATGTCGAACATGTCCTCTTCTAGTTCATGGTCTCTACCGGGCTCCATAGTTTCTGCAATTTATTAAGACAAATTCACATCTTCATTTCTATTTGCATATCGATTAAAGTATCATATATATTATTAACCATGAAGGTGGTGGAGAAGTCGAACAATGTTATTTCCATAGTTAAATATCGATTAAATATCACTAATATAGTCGAATAATCCATTTAAAGCAACAATATTACATCTCGAACAATTCATTTACATTTTCTTGCTCGTCTTTGACAGTGGCGCACTAGTCGAACAATGTCGGGGTTCCGAGAGAGTGGCGGCTTCGAGAGGGCGGCGGCTACGACGCGGTGACCAATTCGAATACCTGCACGCAAAAAAAATATGTCACTCAGAATAATTGCAATAATATTCCAACACATTACTACATTGAAGATTTAACTACCACAAATTCAAAAAAAAAATACAAACACAAATTATTTCACAACTAAATACAAACTTAACAATTATTTCAACACATTACAATAAGTTTGCCTAGACTACAACTATTACAACACATTACAATAAGTTTACCTAGACTACAACTAAACATCAACAAACTTAACAATTATGCAATTCTAACAATTATAATTCTAACACATTTGACCAGAGTTCGCGCGGTGGCCAGAAACCTAGGGTTAGAATAATTTGACCCACAACTAATTTTTCATTTTCGGTAAATCATTTTCAAACTAAAAATAAATTTTCATCAACTACATCAACTACAACTCAACATGAACTACAACTAATTTTCAAACTACAAATAAATTTTCATTTTTGGTAAATAATAAAAACAAGGGCTGACGTCACGCTGACGTCAGCAATGGAGGCAGTGCCTCCGTCGAGCACGCTCCCGTCGATGGTGGCCGCACCGCCTGAATTCGTCGAGCACGCTCCCGCGCGAGGTGACGCCCTACAAGATGGTGGCCGCGCCGCCTCATTTTTCTCGCCGGAGATGGCTCTCCCCGAGCGCGGCAGCGGTTCGGTTGCTCGCATGGTCGGGGAGGAGCGGTTCGGCGCCGGAGATGAGCGATGGTCGGGGACGAGCGGTTCGGTTGCTCGCATGGTCAGGGATGGCTCTCCCTCGGCGGCGGCGCGCAATTTCGGCGACGGCGGAGCGCGATTCCGACGGCGGTTGCTCGCATGGAAGAGGTGAGCGATGGAGGGGATGAGCGTGGGGGAGGAAGAGGAGGGGCCTTACCTCGCACAGCGCCGACCAAGGTTGCGCGGGCAGCGGCGGCGTCGAGGTGTGGCCGGAGTCGAGGATGGTGGCGGCGGCGACGGGAAAATCGGGCAGCCTAACGGCGTAGAAGTGATTTGGCTCCGGGTTGTGGCTCGACCCGGAGCGCTAAGTGTTGGTTATATAGGCACCCCCCCTTTTGTCCCGGTTGGTGGTCTTTTGTCCCGGGTTGAGCCACCAACCGGGACAAATAGCCAATTTTCGGCCGCCTCGGCTTCCCGCCTTTACACCCCCTTTTGTCCCGGTTGGTGGCTGGACCCGGGACAAAAGGGGGTGTAAAGGCGGGAATAATTTTCAGTTTTTCTTTTCCATTTTCATTTTCCAAATAATTTGAATCTGATTTTGAGTAGCTTTTGCATATTATGTAATTTGGCAAAACTTTCAATATGAAAAGTGTTTGAATTTGACTAACTAAGACAACACTATTTTCTGTTTTCTATTATAATTATTTTAAGTACTTTAAAAATAGTTTGAATATGAATTTGAAGAAATTTTGTATATTTTTGAATTTGGCAAAACTTTCAATATGAAAAGTGTTTGAATTTGACTAACTAAGACAACACTATTTTCTGTTTTCTATTATAATTATTTTAAGTACTTTAAAAATAGTTTGAATATGAATTTGAAGAAATTTTGTATATTTTTGAATTTGGCAAAACTTTCAATATGAAAAGTGTTTGAATTTGACTAACTAAGACAACACTAGTTTGAATACGGATGGTGTGTTTCTTTCAAGCACTCGTGAGCCGTTAGATCGGGGGTGTGTAGTTCATTTTTAAGCCATGTCAACACTTAGTGTAGTTCATTTGATATACAAAGCCACCGTCTGGCACTCATGAACCACCGTCGGCGGATCCATTTGATATGCAGGTAACAAAAACACTTCTTCACATAAAATGTTTAATACATTATTACAGGGTCGGAACCATGGAGCATCTTCTTCAGGGTCGGAACCATGGAGCATCTTCTTCATTCAACTTGATGATTGGGTCAATGGTCACTACGAAGGGCGGGATTTCATCAAAGTTGTTATAATCATTTGACATGTCTGTCTTGTCCTCCACTCCCACGATGTTTCTTTTTCCTGAAAGAACTATGTGACGCTTCGGCTCATCGTATGATGTATTCGTTTCCATATTTTTTCTTTTTTTCGGTCTGCTAGACATGTCCTTCACATAGAAAACCTGAGCAACATCATTGGCTAGGACGAATGGTTCGTCTCTGTAACCAAGATTGTTTAGATCCACTGTTGTCATTCCGTACAACTTGTCTACATGAACCCCGCCTTTCAGATTGACCCATTTGCACCGAAACAGAGGGACCTTAAAATAAGGTCCATAGTCAAGTTCCCATATCTCTTCTATGCACCCATAATATGTGTTCTTCTGCCCATTGTTGTTTGTTGCATCAACGCGAACACCACTGTTTTGGTTGGTGCTCTTTTTATCTTGGAATGTCGTGTAAAATGTATTCCCATTTATCTCGTACCCTTGGAAAGTAGATACAGTCGTAGATGGTGCCCTGGCCAACAAGCATAACTGTTCTTCAACATCTACTTTATTCCGGATATGTGTTCGCAACCAACCGCCGAAAGTCGCCATGTGTTTACGTATAATCCAGTTCTCAGACTGCCCCACGTGTAGGGAGCGTACAATATTCTTGTGTTCATCGATATACGGTGCCACCAAGGTAGAACTTTGTAGGACTGTGTAGTGTGCTTCAGTGAAAGAATGCCCATCCATACAAATTATTGATTTCTTTCCTAGTGTGCCTTTTCCACTCAGTCTCCCCTCATGCCGTGATTGTGGAACACCAATCGGCTTAAGATCAGCAATAAAGTCAACACAGAACTCAATGACCTCCTCCGTACCATAGCCGTTGGAGATGCTTCCTTCTGGCCTAGCACGGTTATGAACATATTTCTTTAAGACAGCCATGAACCTCTCAAAAGGGAACATATTGTGTAGAAATACAGGACCGAGAACTCGAATCTCTTCGACTAGGTGAACCAGGAGATGCGTCATAACATCGAAAAAGGATGGGGGGAACACCAACTCAAAACTTACAAGACACTGGACCACATCACTCTGTAACCTAGGTAGAATCGCCGGATCGATTACCTTCTGAGATATTGCATTGAGGAATGCACAAAGCTTCACAATGGGTACTCGAACATTTTCCGGTAGAAGCCCCATCAGTGCAATCGGAAGCAATTGTGTCATAATCACGTGGCAGTCATGAGACTTTAGGTTTTGAAATTTTTGGAGTCTCACATTTACTATCCTCTTTATATTCGACGAGAAGCCAGCCGTGACCTTGATACTGCTCAGGCATTCAAAGAATATTACTTTCTCTTGTTTGGTAAGAGCGTAGCTGGCGGGGCCTTCATAGTGTTCGGGATTTAGACCGTCTCGTTCTTTCATACGTTTCTGGTCCTCCCGTGCTTCCTCTGTGTCTTTTTTCTTCCCGTACACGCCCAAGTGGCCTAGCAGGTTCACGCAAATATTCTTTGTCACGTGCATCACGTCGATTGCAGATCGGATCTCTAGTACCTTCCAATATGGTAGCTCCCAAAATATAGATTTTTTCTTCCACATGGGTGCGTGCCCGTTAGCGTCTTTCGGAACCTCTAGTCCTCCAGGACCCTTTCCAAAGATTACTTTTAAATCCTTGACCATATCAAATATTTCTTCACCAGTACGGTCGACGGGCCTCCTGCTGTGATCAGCCTCACCTTTAAAATGCTTGCCTTTCTTCCTTGCGGGATGCTTGATCGGAAGAAATCGACGATGCCCCAGATAAACACACTTCTTACATTTATCCAAATATATACATTCAGTCTCACCTAAACAGTGTGTGCATGCATTGTACCCCTTGGTTGTCTGTCCTGAGAGGTTCGCAAGAGCCGGCCAATCGTTGATCGTTACAAACAGCAAAGCTCGTAGGTCAAATTCCTCCTGTTTGTGCTCATCCCACACACGTACACCTTCTTCCCGCCACAACTGTAAAAGTTCTTCAACTAAGGGCCTGAGGTACACATCAAGCTCGTTACCAGGTTGCTTCGGGCCTTGGATGAGCACTGGCATCATAATAAACTTTCGCTTCATGCACAACCAAGGAGGAAGGTTATAAATACACATAGTCACAGGCCAGGTGCTATGACTGCTGCTCTGCTCCCCAAAAGGATTGAATCCGTCTGTACTTAGACCAAACCTTAAGTTCCTTGCGTCATTTGCAAAGTCCGGAAACTCTCTCTCAATTTTTCTCCACTGCGACCCATCAGCGGGGTGTCTGCACATCGCGTCTTTCTTACGGTCCTCTTTGTGCCATCGCAACAACTTGGCATGCTCTCTGTTTGTGAACAGACGTTTCAACCGTGGTATTAGAGGAGCATACCACATCACCTTGGCAGGAACCCTCTTCCGGGGACGCTCGCCCTCAACTTCACCAGGGTCATCTCGTCTGATCTTATACCGCAATGCAGTGCATACCGGGCATGCATCCAAATTCTCGTACTCACCGCGATAGAGGATGCAGTCATTAGGGCAGGCATGTATCTTCTGCACTTCTAATCCTAGAGGGCACAGAACCTTCTTTGCTTCGTACGTACTCTCGGGCAACTCGTTAACCTTTGGAAGCATCTTCCTAATTATCTGCAGCAACTTTCCAAATCCCTTGTCAGTCACACCACACTCTGCCTTCCACTGCAGTAATTCCAGTGTGGTACCCAACTTTTTCTGACCATCTTCGCAACTTGGATACAACAATTTCTTGTGATCCTCTAACATCTGCTCGAACTTCAACCTCTCCTTTTCAGTTCCGCACTCTCTCTTTGCATCAGCAATGGCCCGACCAAGATCGTCTGCGGGCTCATATGGTGCCTCTTCATCTTCAGCTTCCCCCGTTGCAGTATCACCGTAATCCGGGAACATAGGATAGTTGTCATCATCATCTTCTTCATTATCTTCCATCATAACCCCTTCTTCTCCGTGCTTGGTCCAACAATTATAGCTGGGCATGAAACCGTGCCGAATAAGGTGGCATTGAATGGTTCTCGTCTCTGGGTAATCAGTGTTATTCTGACAGTCCACACATGGACAACACATGAAACCATTGGTACTGTGGGCCTTGGCTATCTCGAGAAATTTCTTCAAGCCCTTCATGTACTCGGCAGTGCGTCGGTCACTGTACATCCATTGCCGGTCCATCTACATTATATAATTAACTATATCAAGAACCATTAAAGAACATCGAGAAATAACCACTGAACATGCACTGTATCAATGACAAATGAAATGAGAAAAAAAATAACCTCGATCGACAAAAGGATAAAACTTAAGTGTGCATCAAATCATTTTGTGAACTCTCTCGGACATTTCGTCGAACACCTTGTATGCATACTTAAAAAAAATAAACTAGCACACACCCTCCTAGCATAGTAAAAAGAAAATGCCTCCAATGGTCTTGGGAGAGGGGAGGGTGCTGAGTATATATAGGCCTCCACCTTTTTGTCCCGGTTCCAGTCACGAACCGGGACAAAAAGGCTGGTGCGCTGAGGCACGCACCTTTTGTCCCGGTTCGTGGCTGGAACCGGGACAAAAGGTGGCCTTCTGACGCGCGTGGAGGCTGCAGGCACCCATCTGTCCCGGTTTGTAATGCAACCGGGACAAATGGGGCATATCTCTTTGGTCCTATTGCCTGTTCTCTACTAGTGTTACTACATTCATTCTCTGTTGTTTGCTTGCTGCGTGGAATCAATTTTATGCTTCCCAGAAATGCAAAGCTTCGTCAAATTATGTCAGTCAAGTACTCATATGGCACTTCGTGAACAACTCCTGAAGCATTTTCAAGTTTGGTTGCTCTCAACTAAGTTATCAGAACGATAAATTAAGATCATAAGAATTGTACACCACCTTGAATTTTGAATTTTGCCAAGCACTTTTAGCTGTGATGACTGATGACTGATATTTTTGCATAAGATACTAGATTTGGGGGTGAAATGTTTATTCTTAGACAGGCTAAGCACCAAGCAACCATTTTCCACTATTATTGGTTGTATTTTGTCTTTCAGGGTACAAATCCCAATAATGTTTCTACCTATCTGAGCATGTAGATAAAAGTCATATTTTCTTGAGCTTTACAATTTAGGATTGTCATACTTCAATACTTTATTCATTCTGAATAGAACAATGTTTGATGTCAAAACTTTTTTGGATGGTGAAATTTACACTAGTCACACTCAAGTATCATTTGATCAAGACTTGCACTGTTGCATGATTCTGTGGTAAATTCTGTGTATCTCAAGATAAATTATTTGTTGTTACTACTACTACTAGTGTAACGAAATTTCAAATGGAGAATAGAGAGAGATATGTACTTGGTGCAGCTGAGCATTTTGTTACCTGGTAGTGACATGATCCTTGTCGAGTGGAAACCCATCTGCTGCCAATGTTTGTGAGGGTCGTTTGAACTTTCAAAACCATGTATATGGCCTTGATCTTCCAGCTTTTAGTTACATGTCAGTTTTTTCTTCTCCATTATCGTGTTCCTGTTTGTAATTATTTGTGTGTTGTCTAGTTTGACCCACTGGGAAGTTTGCTGATAGTTCTGCTCTTTCTTTTGATCTAGGGTAGTGACTACTGACAGGTGGCTCCAGAGGCGTTGACACTTTTTTGTTCGAATTCAGCTCGCAGGAAGCTTCTACGTACGTTCTTATGTATGAGACAACGAAAAATGTGGAGCCTCTACTGTCTGCTGCGTTATCTTACTACAGTCTGGGCAACAGGAACGAAATCCTGAAAACAACATGTTGTTTGGTGGTCGGTCCTGTGTTTCACAAGGATTGATACTGTGGCTCACGTTTTTTTGCTGCGACCAGTACCAGATTTCACGTGTTACCATGTTAATCTGTGTTCCGTGCGATGGCCTTTTTTTAAGTTGGTATCCAATGTCGTTATTTTGCATGTTTTATTTCGTACGTACAGCTCACGTCTGGTTTGCTTAAGAGCATCTCCACCGGGGCCTTTAAAGAACCCTTAAAGGCTTTTTGGGGGTCGGAGATGAAAAACGCCCACCAGCGGCACCCTCTAAAGTCTCGCCCCGAGCGATTTTATGTCCGGCACCACCTATCGGGACTCTATACTTGGAGGCCCTCCTGGGGGTGCCGGACATCGACCGGACATGGCCTCCGACAGTTGCGCCCCACCCGTCATACACATACGACGCGATGTTGTACTCTAAATTGCGCCGGCCCAGGAGGCCGCTCCGCCCGCGTTAATGCCGACGCGTTTATGTAGGCGACGAAGCGACGGGACGGCGAGGCGTCTGCGGCACGCCTCACAATTACGCCGGCGCCCAGGCTTTCCCTGCTTCTCAAGCATCGGCGTGGCCGAATCGCGTCGCCGCCACATTACTCCGACGCGACGCGTGCTCACCCACCCGCCGCTTCCCGCCCAGCGCCACCGCTTCCGCCCCTCCGTTTCCGTCCCCGCCTATATGACACTCCTCCGTCGTGCCCGCAGACTCACCACACCAACTCCTCCGCCGTGCCCGCAGCCTCCGTAGCCCGCAACCTCCGTAGCCAAGAACACCTCCACCATGCCTCGCCGCCTCCAGACCACCTGGGCCACCATCGCCCAGGCTGCGCGCCGCGCTCACCCTCTGGGGCAGGAGGACCAGCCGGAGCAGGCGCCGGAGCTGGCGCTCCAGCCTGTCGGTGACGACATGCCCTTCGACTGGGCGAACGTCGACGACGTCGACGTGGAGGACCAGCAGGAGGAGGAGCCAGCGCAGGAGGAGGAGCCGCCGCGGGAGGAGCCAGGGCAGGAGCCCGCGCAGGAGCAGGAGCTGCCGCCGCCGTTGTGGCCCGACCAGGTGGTCGCGGTGAACTCCTTCGACACTTGGCGCGCCGAGCAGGCGGCCGGCCAGTTTAGGGCCAGCTACGAGGCGGTTGGCGACCCGCCGTCGAGGCCGCCATCCTCAAGGCCTCCATCGAGACCGCGGAGCGAGACACTCGCTGCCGCGCCTTCATGGCCGCCGAGCGCGCGGCATACGCCGACCTCAACGCCGTGGCCGCGGAGCGGGAGGCGGACCGGGCCTCGATGGAGGCCGCCCAGCTGGCGGTTATCGACGAGCTGCGCCGGGCGCGCGAGGCGAGGGAGGCTGTAGACGAGAGGGCCAACATGCGCCGGGCGGAGAGCACGCTCCGGCAGGAGAGGCGTGTACGCCCGCGCCTAGCCAGAGCTGCACAGGACGGCGAGGCAGGACAGGGCGGCATCGACGGAGTTTAGATTAGGGTTAGGGCTATGCTAGGGTTAGGGTTCAAATTCATTAAAAAAATTGTAATATATAAAAAAACGAATGAAATTTGAACTTTTTATATTAGTTTGCAATTTATTTTAAACGCCCGCGAGGTGTTCGACAGTGTGCTCGTGATTAGAGGATGTGCCTTTAGGGAGTGCCGCTGTGGGCAGGCTCTAAATGTTGACCGGACACATGTCCGGCACCCCCAAAGGAGGCCCAATTGGGGGTGCCGGACACACATTTAGCCCCGGTGGAGATGGTCTAAGAGCTGCTTAATTTGACTTGTACTGTAGCACGTTTAGGCGTCTCCTACGGCGGTTTCTTAGCTGCGACGTCGTTTGGCCGCCGATATTCTTGACCGCAGGGTTCGCCCCTCGCCTTGCCCGAGAGTAGTTGCTCCTCAAGTTTGTTCTTTCTTCTCTAGAGGATATTCTCCTATCTCGGCGCGGCACGATCGTGCTTCTGTAGTACCACGTAGGATGTTCCGTGTAAAAATGAAGGACCTAGTTACACTTTCTTGTTTTCTTAAGACCCCTTTTGTAAATGTATGCCCAACACCAACATAATGCATATTTTAGGTGCTTCGGGAACCTTTTCCCGTCGATGTAGGCACAAAATTGGAGCTGATATGTCTCTCAGAATTAAATATTGACCTTAAATCCCAATGATGATGCTGCTAAAGCAAAAGTAAAAAATAAAAACAAATTGCAACCACAACCTTAGTTTTATTGTATTGGTCGAACGTCTCCGCAGGTCATGAGTTTTACTCCCCAATTCTGAATTTTGCCAATAAATAAATTTGAGAGTTTAGCTGACCAATGTTTTTTTTAATGTCTTTAAAACTTCGTAAATTACCCAAGATCTACTAATATCGATCGGCTACAACAAATATTCCGAAAATGAGTTAATAAATCCTGACATAGACCAAGTCAAAATGCGGCCACATTTCACAAAAACTGCTTACTTTGGAAGAGTGGAGATTCAGCATAGTAGAGCGTTCATTTTTAAGTGAAGATTAAGGCAATCAATTAATGAAAGACCCACACATGATAGTGGCAAGCCAATAAAGATAACAGGAGCCGACGGCATACGAGTCCGCCCATTTGCGTGCGGAGCTTCTAAAAGCTACTAAAACTTCCAATCACGCCAACATAGAAGCCCCAAAACCCCAAATCCAACCACTCCTAGCCGACAATGGCAACGACGGTCGTTTATCCGCAGCGCTGCTCTCGCACATGTCCAATGTCGCCACCTCTCCCACTCCGCCATCATTTTGTGATCTCCACAAATTTTATACTCAACGAGGTTGAGGTAATAAGGGCATCCACTATGTAGTCCATAAGGTTGTCCACAAGCAAAAAATATCCCTTATCGACAACTATATACATAGTGGCACCTATCGATAAGGTTGTTCATAAGCAAAAAGCTTATGGACAACCATAAGGAATAAAATAATATTACTTTTACAACTAGAGAGTATACAACAATTAAATTTGACAACTTAAAGTGAATTTGACAACATAGTATGCATAATTTTTCCTGATGCGTGGTACCCAGCTTAAGGTGAAGTTTGACAACATACATAGTAGAGAAATCTATATGCCACAAGTATGTTCAGTGGGACCCATCTTAAGGTGAAGTTATCCATATACATAGGTGATGCCCTAAGAGCTCATCCGACAGCCATTATTTTATGGCGAAATTTGTGGAATTCAATAGAGATTCATTGCCCAATGTGTTTGACTGCCAAGGAGTTTGAACCGTCATTTCAGTAGAAAATTCCGGTGAATTGAGACATGCTAAGTTTCTTGTCCTTAACTTGGTTATTCTCCCAGAAATCATTTCATAAATCCTTGTGGTAACCAAACATGTTTTTTCACCTTGGAATTTCAAATCGGACAAATGAAATGATGTCATGAGCGTTCTTTTCGCGTTTCATTTTCTACCAGATGAAATGTAATGAGTTGGATAAAAAATGCAACCACATTTTACAAGAAAAGAATGATCATTTTCGAAAAGTGAAGTTAAACATACTAGTAGCGTGCTATTTTAGGTGACTGGTGATTGGGTAACGACTATAGAAAGACCAACGCTGACAGTGGCAAGCTAATTCAGACAAGTGGATCCGACGGCGTGCGAGTGCGAGCTGAGTTCACAAGGTTTGGGTCCGAAGCTTCCGGAAGCTAGCGGCGCGCAATACAGAAGCCCCAAAACCCCAATCCAACCACACTCCTCGCCGGCGATGGCGACGATGTCCGTCATCCGCCGCGCCGCTCTTGCCTGTTGTGCACCGCGCCGCCTCCTCGCCCACTCCGCCGCCCCTCAAGCGCGCGCCTTTTCGTCCCTCCTCGGCCACTTCTACCACCCCCTCTGCCCGCAAGACCCGAACGCATTCCGGTACCCGACGACCACCGCGCCGGCCTTCCAGCCTCTCACCGCGTCCTCCCCGCGCCTCTCCCTCGACTTCCTCCCCGAGGACCCCGACATCTTCGACTTCACCCTCTCCGACTCCCACCTCGGGCTCCTGCTCCTCCGCCAGAAGGCCGACGAGCTCAACTCGACCAGGCGCAGCCTCCTTGTCTGCGACCCCGTCTCGCGACGCCACGCGCTGATGCCCCCGCCGCCCTTCGACCGTTTCTCAGGCGGCGAGGTCGTCGGCGTCGCGCTCCTCTCCCGGGCCGCGGACGACGCGGCGGCCGGCCTCCAGTTCGAGGTCGTGTGCGTCGCCGTCGATGGGGACCGCCCACGCGCCTGGGTCGGTTCCTTCCGCGAAGGATGGTGCCGATGGAACGCGCTGCCGCGGTCGCGGGAGGTGACCATCGATTTCGACCTCATGAGGTTCGAGCGTATCTGCGTGCACGCCGCTGGGGGGATGTACTGGCACATCCTCAACAGCCACTTCGTGCTCGCGCTGGACGCGGCGACCATGGAGTTCTCCTGCCTGCCGCCGCCGGCCATGATGTGGGGCGACAGGGATGGAAACCACAAGTATCGCGTCGGCGAGATGCCGGAGGACGGCCGGCTGTGCATCGCGTCGCTGGAGAAGACCTATGGGCTGCAGCTGTGCGTGCGTGGGGATGGGGAAGGCAGTGACAACGGCTGGGTGCTGGAGAGGCGCATCCGGATGAAGGAGGTGCTTGACACGGTGCCGGCGCTCCCCAAAGACATCCCTGTGCGCCACTTCAGGTTGTGGCTAGGCGACATGGATGCGGGGAGAACTGGCAGGGTGTTCATCAACACCATGGGGTACGGCAACTTCGCATACCACATGGAGACCGGAAAGCTCGAGTGTCTGACGAGGGAGGATGGCATGACATTCGGCCACCCCATTTTCGCCTATTTCTCGGCTCCGGATAGCTGCTCTGCCTGACATTCGGGTAAGCTTGTAATCGCCCTTAATCATCCTATATCTTCATGTTGTCTGGGATTACTCATCTCTAGCTACCACGGAATTTATCTCCAACTGAATTGCTAAAAGGTTCAAACTTGAAACATGTGTTTCCAGTTTTGGAGCAATCCACAGGGCTGGCAATGACTTTGGTCTAAGTTTGGAGGTTGATGGAAATAGTACACAATGTCCATGTTTTGTCCCAACAAAAAAAAACCTTTTTTCGCATCAGATTATAGCTGTGAATTTGACTAGGATTGGACATTCCATTTTTCTTTCATATTCAGAAGCTATCAAGCTACAATGTCTAGATCACCAGCACGTATATCGTTTTTCAAGTTTATATTAGATGGTTAATGAAATATGCATGTTAAGGATGTTAAATCTCTTTCTTGAACACCACCATGCAATTGTTAGGTAATTTGCAAGCCTAGGTGTGGGGATAAACGAAGTTTTTTTTTACCATTAGTAATATTTTTTTATTGGCATCTCTTAGTTTTTGGATTATTGAGTTGGCTTCCTTTAAACTGAACTCTGCACCTTGTATTTCTTGTCTCATACCGAGAGTACGGGTATCACTAAGAGCTACATGCTGTCTTGTAAAACTATCTAAATGTTTCTTCTTGGCTAAAGCATGAAACTTTCTGGTTGCCAACAAGGGTATTGTACTGTTTACCCTCAAAGTTTAGCATAACTGTTTGACATGGTATGTAGTGTGTCTGAAATTGTGCTTGACGGTAAGGCTAACTGCAGATCCAGAGCAAGATGTGCTTGAAACCTTGGGTGTATATTTGTGTGGTCTGTAAATCTTTCCAATTAAAATGTGAAGGGATCCTCATGTGTGATCCTTAGTTGAACCATTTGTACTGTTAAAATGTTACCTGTTTGGGTAAAAGTGCATGTGTTATAGTGAATTTTCTGCTGTTTGATAGAAAGTGGGGGATGTCTGTTTTTAGTCCTGACGCACTACAAATCTACATGAAGCTCTTAATCAAGCCATGCCACCTTTTTTGCAATTTAAAGGGAACCTTTTCTAATTTATACCTTTTGGTAATGTTACACATGAGTGGTGGTATGCACACTACAGAAGTTATCCTGTTATCATAACCGGTTCAATTGTTTCTAAAATTTGTTAGTCTTGCAACTAAACCTTTTTGCATCTGTATCCGCCTATCAAAACACAAGCTAGATATGGAGTATTTATTTATTTATTGCCAGGAAACACACAAGCTAGATATTGACCTCCTTGTATTGCACCACACCAGGACACTAGTTTCATTGATGGTTCAAATGTATCGTGTTTTCCATAAAATGATTGAGCATGATTACGCAATTTATTTGATTTACTGAAATTTTCCATATTGTGATTTCAACCCTGAATACTTGCTGCACAATTCTGACAAGAAGATGGCTATAACTTGTTACACCTGAGAAAGTTGAGAAACATAACATAGGATAGTGTCGAATTTTAACTTTCTCCTTGTTACCTTTAGGAATGGATATAACATTTTCAGTTGACTCTGTCGTCCTCTCAATCAAACCATATGCACCATAAATCCAGATGTGTTTCCTTTTTGTAAAAAGTGCCAGGAAAACTCAATGCCTTGCAGTATGTCAATTCTGAGTCATGGCTTGGTAGAAATATTGCAGATACTCAAGCCGTAAAACAGGTTATAACGTCTGTTTATCCCGAGAAAAGGAGAATTATAACGTTGAATTTGGCTAGGGATGTACTTCTATCTGATCCATGAAGTGACAGTGTTTTGTCATCTCGAGGAACTAACATATCTACATGGTCATAGTAAAAAGGAACATTCTGGTGCCATTGCATTAACTGATTTTAGTGCTTAAAGAACAATTTCCATAAGCATTGAACTTGTTTCTTTACACATGGCACAGAGTTCAAATTTTTCCTTCGAAGTTTTACTAGCACATGAGGAGTCGGAACATTTTGTATGTGTAATCTTTTTGAAATTTGTAAAATACTAGCATACCAATTTTTCAAACGCTGAAGAAAATATAGAGACACATACTGCAGCAACTGAAAGTTTTGTTACCTTGTAGTTACATGAACTTCATCGTGTGGAATCCAATTCCGATGTTTCTGCCATTATTTTCTAGCGGCTTTTGAACTTTGAACACCACATATATGTGCTTGATCTTCCAGGTTTTAGTTACATGTGAGTTTTACCATTAGTGTGTTCCTATTCATAATTATTTGCGCGTTGTCTATATCCGATCCACTGGAAAGTTTGCTGATAGTTCTGCTCTTTCTTATGATATAGGGTGGTGACTACTGACTGGTGGCTTCAGAGGCGTTGACACTGTTTTGTTCGAAGTCAGATCGCAGGAAGCTCTACGTTCCTATGCATGAGGCAATGAAATGTGGAGTCTCTACTGTCTGCTACGTTACCTAAGTACAATTTGGATGACATGAATGAGATCCTGAAACCAGCAGGTTGTTTGCTGGTCATGTGTTTCGAAAGGATTGATGCCGTTGCGAACTCAGTGTCCTCATATGCGTTGAATGACCATCAAAAAAATATGCGTTGAACCATGGTTTACAGGAGCACCAGCTTGAGGCTGTTTGTTGCAATTAGTACCAGAGAACCCATTGAACTGTGATGTTCTTTTTACCTGACGTGTTACCGTGTCATTTTTTGTTCTATGTGATGACGCTTTTTTCTGTTGAGTTGGTATTCAGAGCCATAAGTTTGCATGTTTATCTGATATAAGTAGTACATACAGTTGAACGCTAGTTTGCTTTAGAGCTGCTCAAATTGACAGATAGCGTTTAAGAGATAATTGTCTCTCCATGTACTGCTTTCGTGGGTCATACGAACTACCAGTAATATAGGCAATTATATTACATAGGGTGAATTTACCACTACCAGGCGACCAAATGACAAACCTAACTCTAATCTAAAGCTGAAGATAGATAGGCAATTATGAGGATGTATGCTCTGCTTAAGAAGAGAATGTCTTGAAGTTTCTTGACCGGGGACGTTCTGCTAGTAGAAAACAGAATGTGAGAAACAATCATGCTAAAAGTTAGCACTTGTACAAATATGATCTCATTTATATCTCAGAGTATACTCCAGGCTCCAGCTCACCTCGCGTCCCCAACGGCACAGAGCGGGCGCTCCTTCTCCACCGCCTCCTCCTCCACCGCCACTCCGATGTCCCGCCTCCACCTCCTCCGCGGCCGCTCCGCCTCATGCTCCTGGTCTCCCCAATCCGCCTTTGCCGCAGCGCGTAAGCGCGTAGCCGCCGGCACGCTCAGCCCGGAAGATGCGCACAAGCTGTTCGACGAATTGCTAGCGCAGGCAGCCCCGGTCGACGCGCGCTCTCTGAACGACTTCCTCGCCCGTTCGCCGGACTCCGCCTCCTGCAGAGACGGCCCCGCCCTCGCCATTTCCCTCTTCAACCGCATTTGCCGAGAAGAGTCCTGCCAGCTGATGGGGGCTCTCACAGCTCGCACCTACGCCCTCGCCATTTCCCTCCTCGACTGCTGCTGTCGCGCACGCCGACCGGACCTAGGTCTTGCCTTCTTCTCCCGCCTCCTCAGGACGGGCCTGAAGACTAGCAGCGAGGGCCTAGCCAACACCCTCCTCAAGCTCTCACCGTGCTGCTTCATAGAATGTCCGACCTCGGGTGTGTGCCTGGTGTTGTCTCATACTCCATTGTCATGAAGAGCTTATGTGACGACAGGAGGAGCCAGACAGCGGTCGACCTGCTCCACACAGTGAGGGAACGAGACGCCTGCTCCCTCGATGTGGTGGCATATTCCACCCTCATCCACGGATTCTTTAAGGAAGGCCAAGTCGGCAAGGCATGCAATCTGTTCCATGAAATGATGCAGCAAGGAGTTAAGCCTAATGTGGTCACATATAACTCGATTATTGATGCGTTGTGCAAGGCCAGAGCTATGGACAAGGCGGAGTTGGTCATCAGGCAGATGGTTGATGATGGCGTTCGACCCAATAACTTGACATATAACTGCATGGTCCATGGATATTTCACCCTGGGCCAGTGGAAAAAGGCAAGTAAAATGTTCAGAGAAATGGAAGTCAGGGTCTTACACCAAATATTGTTACTTGGAATTCGTCCATGGCCTCCCTTTGCAAGCATGGAAGAACCAAAGAAGCTGCAGAATTTTTTGATTCCATGACTGCCAAGAGCCACAAGCCTGATATCTTCTCATACCTGTATTCTGCTCCATGGGTATGCTTTTGAAGGATGCTTTGCAGATATGGTTAATCTCTTTAATCCAATGTCAAGCAACGGCGTTGAAGCCAACTGCCATGTTTTCACCATTTTAATTGACGCATATGCTAAACATGGAATGATGGATGAAGCTATGCTTATATTTAGTCAAATGTGGGAAGGAGGAGTGAGTCCAGATATATTTACTTATTCAAGTGTAATAGCTGCACTTTGTAGAATGGGTAGGCTGGCTGATGCCATGGACAAGTTTAGTCAGATGATTTCCATCGGAGTACAACCAAACTCAGTTGTTTATCACTCCCTAATTCAGGGTTGTTTATCACTCCCTAATTCAGGGTTGTTGTACACATGGTGATTTGGTGAAAGCGAAGGAGTTGGTTTATGAGATGACGAGCAAAGGTATTCCTCGTTCGTATCTTGTGTTCTTCAATTCAATAATGAACAGTCTGTGCAAAGAAGGAAGGATTATGGATGATCACAACGTCTTCAACTTGGTTATAAACATAGGTGAGAGGACTAATGTCATGACATTTAATTCACTCATTGAGGGATATTGCTTAGTCGGCAACATGGAGAAGGTAACCAGAGTGCTTGGTACCATGGTATCTGTTGGCATTGAGCCTGATGTTGTTACGTATAGTACTCTTCTTGATGATGGCTATCTTAAAAGTAAAAGGATCGATGATGGGTTGGTTCTATTTGGAGAAATGTTGGATAAGAAAGTTAAGCCTACAACTGTTACATATAATATCATGTTGAATGGGTTATTTTGTGCTGGGATACCTGATGCTGCAAAGAAAAAGTTTCGGCTGATGATCGAAAGTGGAACAACAGTAGCATTTCCACATACCGTATAATTCTTGCAGGACTTTGTGCAAATAATTGCACTGACGAGGCAATTGCCATGTTCCAAAAATTAGGTGCAATGAATATGAAATTTGATATTACAATATTCAATACCATGATTGATGCAATGTACAAGGTATCACGCAGTGGGTTGGTACCTAATGTTTCTACTTACGGCATAATGATAGGGCATCTTCTGAAAGAAGGATCAGCGGAAGAAGCTGACAGTATATTCTCATCAATGGAGAAGAGTGGTTGTGCTCCCAGATCTCGTATGTTAAATGATATCATCCGAATGTTGTTGGAAAAAGGGGAGATAGTCAAGGCCGGAAATTATATGTCTAAAGTTGATTGCAAGATCATCTCACTTGATGCTTCAACTACTTCGTTGCTTCTGTCTCTCTTTTCAGGAAAGGGTTATAGCGGGAACAGATAAATTTGCTCCTTGCAAAGTACCAATTTTTTGATGGAGTCATTTGAAGGGCTTGACTCAGCTGATAAGCGTCGTCATGGATCAGAGCTCCCTCTCAACTGTATGGTGTTAGAGTTATAAAACAGTTCCCCTCATACGTATACAGGTCGGTATAGTATACCGACCCTAATACGTATTACCTTGATGTACACGCCACGGCCAGGGCTGTTCTGGTCCTATATAACATGAAGCCCGAGCCTCCAACGAGGTATCGGTTCCGTCCTAGGTTTTCCACATGGTATCAGAGCAGGTCCTCTTCGTGACCTAGCTGCCTTCCAAAGCCCTAAAAACCGCCGCCGCCGCCGCTGAGTTCAGCCGCCGCCGCCGCCACCACGTTAAGCTCAAAGACATCAAACCCAAGCCAAAACACTGCCGCCGCCTTCGTCAGATCGCCGCCGCAAAAACCCAAAACTCAAGCCAAAACTTCACGTCCAAAAACCCTCTGCCGCCGCCGCCCCTTTTAGGCTGCCGCCGCATCAAGATCAAGCCCTACGCCCAAGCTTCCGTTGTCAGAAGATCACGTCCTCATCATCTGCTCCATGGCTACCTCGTCTTCGTCCCCGACTGTCCTAGCTGCTGCCCTTGGTGCTCCTCCTACCCAGCTCCTCACCCGCGAGAACTCGCTGGTTTGGAAGGCGCTGGTGGTGCCTGCACTTCGAGGTGCCCGCGTACTGGCGCTTGTCGAAGGGACCGAGGCTGCCCCTGCTGAGACGCTCGAAGTTGAAGACAGTAACAAGAAAACGATCATCATCGAGAACCCGGAATACTCCGTCTGGATTGCTCGTGATCAACAAGTTCTTCGCTGGCTCCTGAACGCTCTTTCCCCCGACGTTCTGGCCCATGTCGTTGGTCTGGAGACCTCCGCTGCGGTGTGGGCTGCCCTCAACGCCCATGTCTCTTCTTCTTCCAAGTCCCGTGTCCAGCGCCTTCGGGGTGCTCTGAACGACACCAAGAAGAATGATCTCTCTGCTGAAAAATACTTCGCGAAGATGAAGACTTTCGCCTCCGAACTCGCTGCTGCAGGCAAACCGCTTGATGATGATGAACTTGTCTGGTATGTGCTGCATGGGCTTGGAAATTCCTATAACAATCTTGTTACTGCAGTTCGTGCGAATCCTTGCACGTCCTTGGATGATCTCTTTGATCAGGTTCAGGCCTACGACCGTCTCCACAAGCCCACCGATGATGTCTTCACGTCGTCGGCCAACGTCGCCCGTCGCGGAGGACCTCCACCTCCACCGCGCGGCCAGGACCCAAACCCGCGTGGCCAAGATCGCCAGGATCGCTGGCGTGATGACCGCGGCCAGGATCGCTGGCGTGACGAACGATCTCGCTACTATGATGACCGCAACCGCGGTGATGGACGTCAGGATCGTCGTGATCGCCGTGACGATCGTGATCGTCGTGATGGAGGCTATCAAGCTCGCCGTTCTGATGATGACCGTCCTCGTCGTCGTGACGATGGGGACACTGGTGGGCGCCCGCGTCGTCAGCCCACCCGCTACGTCGACACCACCTGTCAAATATGCAACATCCATGGCCATCCCGCAAAGGAGTGTTGGTGGCGCTATGGAGATGATCCCAAGGACAATGGAGACCGCGGCAACAATGGAGATCGCGGGAACAAGGGTGCAAACTTTGCATCCTATGGCGTTGATACCAACTGGTACTATGATACAGGCGCCACCGATCACATCACCGGTGAGCTAAACAAGCTCACCACTCATGACACCTACAATGGACAAGACCGTGTTCGCACGGCTGAAGGTACGGATATGCACATTAACCACATTGGTCATTCAGTTTTATGCACTCCTCACAATTCTTTCAATCTCAATAATATACTACATGTCCCTAGTGCTTCTAAGAATCTCTTATCTGTTCATAAATTCACTCTTGATAATCACGTTTTCATTGAGTTTCATCCTTTCTCTTTTTTGATCAAGGACCAAGCAACACGACGCGTTCTGTTTAGAGGCCCTTGCCATGGAGGTCTTTATCCCTTGATGCCTATCTCCAATGAGTCCTCCAAGCATGCGTTCATCACAATAAAGCCATCATCCTCTACGTGGCATCGTCGTTTAGGCCATCCGTCTTCTTTTATAGTTCAACAAGTTCTTAGGGAAAATAAAATAGCTTACACCCCAGAAGTTACTCCATATGTTTGTGATTCTTGTCAACTAGCTAAAAGTCATCAGTTGCCATATCCTACATCCACCAGCAGATCCACTGTTCCCTTGGAACAAGTCTTTTCTGATGTATGGGGTCCTGCCCCCACTTCTGTTGGGAGACATGCATATTATGTAAGCTTTATTGATGATTATAGCAAGTTCACTTGGATTTATTTGCTTAAGAAACGTTCTGAGGTTTATCAAGCTTTTCTTAATTTCCAGCAATATGTTGAACGCAAATTTGATAAGAAAATTGTTACTATGCAAACTGATTGGGGTGGTGAATATGAAAAACTCAATGCCTTTTTTCAAAAAGTTGGTATCACACACCATGTTTCTTGTCCGCATGCTCACCAACAAAATGGCTCCGCTGAAAGAAAACATAGACAAATTGTTGAAGTTGGCCTCGCTTTGCTAGCTAATGTCTCTATGCCTCTCAAATACTGGGATGGAGCTTTTCTCACCGCCACCTTTCTTATAAACTTGCTTCCTAGCAAAGTTATCAATTCTGAAACTCCATGTGAACGTCTTCTTAAAATTGCGCCCAACTATGATGCTCTCCGCACTTTTGGTTGTGCTTGCTGGCCAAATCTTCGTCCTTACAACAAACACAAACTTGCTTTTCGTTCCAAACTGAAGGGGTTCGAAACAGAAAACAATAATTTTTCTAACTAACGAATACCGAAACAAGCCAGGATCTATCTATCTAGTAATGCGGTAACGGGGCGGAACTGGTTACATACCTCTTGTAGACCGAATAGCGGGGATTACGCTCCCGCACAAGCGTTGCCGATGAAGACGATGTAGCCGACCTCGAGGTCGCGAAGAACTTGGCGCGACGATGATGCAGCGATGTTGATGAAGACGCGGCGTCGAGGAGGAGGGGCGGCGGCGGCGGGGCTGCAGCGGTGGCGAGACGATGTCGCCCTGGCACCTCAAGTGTGGCGCCTCCGAGTACCCCCGGTCACTCAGATCCAGCTGAGATTGCAGGGGTAGAACTTTGGTGGAATCTCGCAGTACGACGGCGCACTGCGGTATAGCTTTTGTGAGAGAGAGAGAAAAGCGGGCGGAGAATTAACTCAGGCCGGCGTATACAACATTAATTGTATTTTTGGATATATATTAAAACAATTAATATGCCTCTATTTATATAGGGGGGAGGGGGAGTGCAACACACCTTGCCTCCCCAATGTGGGACTAAAAAGAGGAGCAAGGGAGGGGGCTGGCCGGCCGCACCATGCATGGCCGTGGCGGCCATGAGCCCCATGCGCATGCATGGTGCGCCCCCACCATGGGCCCCTCTTGGCCCATTAAGTGGGCTGCCCCCTTTTTCCTTTTCTTTTAATTAATATTAAATTAATATAAAATATATTTAATTCATAATTAATATATTTGCATATTATTTAATCTCCCGTGACTCCGAAACAATTTCCGGACCACCCGAACTTCATTCGGACATTCCCGGAACCCTTCCGAAACTACCGGAACCTTTCCGGGTTATTTCTCTCTCTCCTTTATCTCTATTATTCTAATGATCTCCATGTGTCGGCAAGACCTTAAGCGTGTTACCCTACGGTTCGAGAATACTCCAGACATGGTCGAGACCCCTCGCTCGCCAATGACCGCCAGGGAGACCTGGATGCCTGTGACGGTCCTTGTGCATTCTACGAATATCGTCGTTGAACCATAAACATGATATTCATTCCTTTTGTTTCTTCGATACCACCTTATCCGAGATATGATCGTAAACATCTGATGTCCTGTTTTATCTCGTTACCGACAAGGGTTAATTAACTCGTCTGTGATATTACATCTCCATGACCTAGTCATATGCTGCGCAGCTTTATAGATGTAATCTCACCGAGTGGGCCCAGAGTATCTTTCCATCACGCGAATGAACAAATCCTGCTCTTGATCCATATGCCTCAACGTACTCTTTCGAGATACACAAGATACACCTTTATAGTCACCCATTTATGAACTGACGTTTGATGCACTTAGAGTATCCTACGGAGCAGCAATTAATATGATCTCACGGTCTGAGAAATAAGCTATCATATTACTTTCCTATTGCAAATGATGAACATTGTGATACGATCCTATTGCAATACTTTGTTGGGTATGTCCATCACCTTATTCTACTAATAAGATGACCTCATTGTCAACCGACGTGACTGTGCATGATCGGGAAATCTCGATCAACAGTTGCCCAATGAACTAGTTTATATAGAGGTTTACTAGGGAGTCTGTTTTGTCTATGTATCACACGTGTATTAACAATTCCGATTAATACAATTATAGCACGATACAAAAACATATTATAAACTTAATGAGATAATGCAATAAATACTATATATTTATTTGCCTCTAGGGCATATTTCCTTCAGTCTCCCACTTGCACTAGAGTACAAATAAACCAGCTGCATTTTACTTTCAATCATACCACCTTATCTAATAAGCGTTCTATGATAATGTCTGCTCGTGGAATAGTGTTACTTCAACAATCTATACCATACAGAATTGTATGTTCTTTGCGATTCATTGATATCACCTTGTTTGATATCATCTTGTTATCCTGATAACAAATATACACATACCACAACTAAGTGAGACTTTTGTTTCCCAGCACTTACTCTGATTCTGTTAATCAGACAATTGCATTGTAAACACACTCAGTTATAGAGAACTATTTGTAACATGTACAATCTCGCGATATCTATATACCTTTCATATCTATGTAGAGTTTCGACATTTCATTGTCAATCTAGTGCCTAATACTTTTCTACTTCTAATAAATTCTAAATTTACTTTGATAATTGTTCTTCATTTAAGAACATGGGTCACACTTTATCGAGCACATAATATGGTTCCTATATGATGTCAATTATCATAATATAAGAGACCAACATATCTTGTAACCACTATTATCGTGTAGTAAATACATTTAATGTTTTAATTGGATTTCCAAGGACCTTTCCATTGGTTTTATTCCATTCTGACCTTTCACAATCCAATCTAAATAAAACAGCTCGACCTTCTAATTAAAATTCCTGTTCTATTCGACATAGACACTACCTTTTAAATTGTTTCACAACTTCATCTTTCTAATTAATTCTACTGGTACTATCCATGATATGTCATTTACATACGAGGATTTAAGCTCCCACTCAAAAATATGTCACTCACATATTAAATTTGAGTAAACTAATTCGACTCCCACTTAAATTAGTAAATTCATAATTTATTTCGATATTTTGGTCAAACCAAAATCATTGATCATTTATCAATTCGAGTTTTAATACGATCTGACAGTATTCTATCAATACATATCCCACAGACTTTAAGCATGTCTACACTTATGTAGTCAACAATTTTTATTTTGTCCAAGACATTTTTCTTGACAAAATTTGCTTCTATGTCTTTCTTATAGTTGCATTTCTTTTATATAACATTTTATACGATGATTAAGTAATCTTATTCTCTTAATAAGATTTAGAGTAACATTTACTGTTTTAATCCTTTTAAATGTAACTTGGATTTTAAGACTCAAAGTTTTTATTCGTATTTTGGTATTTCCTCAACTTTCCTCGTACTTTTAAGGTGTATCTTGTTCTGTCAACGTGATCTAAAATACTGAATATTAAACTGTGACCTGACAGCAAATATTCTTAAAATAACATCCAATTTAAAAGCTTCTTATTTGAAAACACTATGATCTCTTGTCATCAAATTTTCATTTCCATTTGCAGAGATATTCTTTTCGGAATATATTCCGATATTCTACTTTTATGAAAAATGTCTAATACCTCATTTTAAGCTTCTACTTTTATTCCATTAACCTTAATTCGAAAAATCATATTTTCTTTTGAGTTACGCATACAGCAATACAAGTTTTGCTTCTGTTGGTGTTTGGAATACACTCTCATCTTAATATGAGTATTCTACAAAGAACTATTCGTGTATATTTTGTATTATCGTATAATCATCTACACCACGACACTTATTGTCGATTACACGAATCATCGTTGGAAAATTATCTTATTCATTCCTAAAGTGGATGTCGACTATAATGTTTGAACATATTAAGAGATTCTAAAAGACCACACTTTAATTATAATATTTCATATATCACTATATCTGATATTATAATTTGTGTAACGAATTTTCACAAGTCCTTTTGTGTGAAAACCATAATTCAAAAATATTGTCCTGTTTGATCGAATCCTGTGGATATAATTTCCATCCACCTTTTTTCTGAAAAATTCCTTTGATCTTTTATCAAATTGTTTTCAGACTCATGTTTCCTTAGGCAAATACATTTATTTACTTAGAATCATAGAAAGATTCGAAACAATGATATTCACCACTTATTTAATTTAATAATCATCTAGTATGACTTTTAATAAATTTCCTTGTATATTGACATTTCAATATCTAATGTAATTTAATCAATTCGGCACATGTAACTTTGATAGATCGAAGTATCTACATTTCTTACACTGCTTTTATGATCAAATTCGGTGGTGTTTGTTCTTGAAACATAATCATTTAATCTTTGGACATTTAATTTTATCATTCCTGGTTTTATAAATGTATATCATGTTATCATTCGAATAATGTAATCGAGATGTGATTGCATGAAAACTTTACTCATAATATAAAACAACTGACTTGTTACACGACCTAAAACAACCGGTGTGTTCTATTACAGATATGAATAACTTTGTCTTGTAACATTTAAGACACAAAGCAAAATCACACTCTCACTATTACAAAAAGGTCTTATAAAAAACTATTGATGATAACTATAATGATAACTTGAGGACGTGAACACCACTGGCCATCAACTCCTTTGCTTGCCATCACTTGCGCACTGTCACATCATATTTCTTCGCATACTTGTGATAATCAGGACCTGTTTCATAAACAGAATAAGCATCAAATACTTTTCATCAAGTATCATGAGAAGAGTACATTTATAACTTTGTATATCAAATATACCTGTGGCGTCGAAGATTTCGCCTTCGATGGGTTCAACCTTTACAGATTTGAACTGGCTTATGAACTCGAAGAAAGTCATCGTATCTCTTCTTATAGCATAGCCACAGACATGTTTCTCATAGCTGGGAGGTAAAGACATCAACACAGCAGCTATCGCACATGAATCCGCCATCCAGTAGTCGTAGACATTTGTAAGTTTCAAGTAAATGCCATACATTTTATTCAAATGAGTTTCCAAACAGGTATGTTCCTCCATCTGTAGTGAATGGAACTTCCTCAGCTGTCTGTATTGCTCATACTTAATTTCATCTATGAAATGCGCCTTGATCGAATCTATCATATCATAAGGTTCCATTTGTTGAAACTGCTCTTTCAACTCTGGTACCATGTTTATGACCATGATGGTTTGCACTTCTATGAAAATGTCACGACGCTGACGAAATTCCTCATCTTCTTCTTCGCTAGCAGAATCTTCTGGTTCCTCTTCTAATCCTTGTTCTATGACATAGAGTATATTATTGTGTCTGAGAGCTTCTCTTAGTTTCTTGTACCAATATAGGAAGTTGGACCCATCAGCCAACAAGGGCGGATTTCTAAGGAAGTATTCGAAGTAGAACTTGTCGCGAGGGTAGAGCACCATCTCTGGATATGATCGCAAAGTAGGTAAGGTTAAGTTTATAATAATATGAGCTCAGTTTATAATCAAATTATTTAAACATACTCCACTAAGATTATTATCCCTACAATAATTTTAGTGATTACACGACCCCAATTCACTGTACCACCCCCGATCGTCACAGCCGGCGGCATAGTTTCAAGGGTGGACATCGAAATGTCGATCACAACAATCATGTGACTCATGCTCGATCTTTCGATCTTCCCGTGTTCCGAGACTATGTCTGTACATACTAGGCTCGCCAATTAAACCTCGATGTTTTTGCGCGTGCAACATGGCTTACACCCACTGTATGTGAACGACGAAATGTGTGACACCCGATCGTCACGGCCTGCCTCATAACGTAGAACTTTCTTGGTGGTGCACAACGAGTGAGAACACAATTTTGGTATTTATTTGGGATCATCCTATTATAGCTACCGTCGTATATCTAATATATAAGCAATCAATAGGATGTACACACAACAACACAAGATCAAATAATGTAATGAAGTGCGATATGACATGGTCGTGTGCCTGGACCTCCATGGCGCCGTGCGCCTGGACCGGGCGCCCCGGCATGGCTCCGAGTCTACGGTGCCTTCTTTGCCTTCGACAGTACGAACAATTCAAAACTTACCGTAACCATGTCATATTTAAACGCCTCTACAAGACAAAGTTAGACGCTTCTATTTTTATCTAGTTTTGCAAGTTTTACGTGGCTTCTAAGGCTTTCACGAGAGAACTGTTCCCTACCTACGAGCTTTGTACCACAACGCCGATCAAACAATTGCATGTTTATGTATCCCTTTCGGGCTCTTTATTGAAAATGCAAAGCCAACTAAAAAGAGAGAGACAGACACCCGCCAGCCACAAACACGGTGCAAGGCGTATGTCAAGTGTGGAACCAGTCTCGCATAAGCGTATGCGTAAAGTCGGTCCGGGCCGCTTCATCAACTCAATGCCGAAGGCAAAGACAGTGCACGTGAAAGGGTAGCAAATATAAGAAAGACGTCCTCATGTTCAACACGAGTTCTAACCGTACCAGCAAAACTACGCATAAACCTGGCTCTGATACCACTGAAGGGGTTCGAAGCAGAAAACAATAATTTTTCTAACTAACGAATACCGAAACAAGCCAGGATCTATCTATCTAGTAATGCGGTAACGGGGCGGAACTGGTTACATAACTCTTGTAGACCGAATAGCGGGGATTACGCTCCCGCACAAGCGTTGCCGATGAAGACGATGTAGCCGACCTCGAGGTCGCGAAGAACTTGGCGCGACGAAGAAGACGATGACGCAGCGATGTTGATGAAGACGCGGCGTCGAGTAGGAGGGGCGCGTCGAGGAGGAGGGGCGGCGGCGGCGGGGCTGCAGCGGTGGCGAGACGATGTCGCCCTGGCACCTCAAGTGTGGCGCCTCCGAGTACTCGCACACATACGGAGCTTGACGACAACCCCCGGTCACTCAGATCCAGCTGAGATTGCAGGGGTAGAACTTTGGTAGAATCTCGCAGTACGACGGCGCACTGCGGTATAGCTTTTGTGGGAGAGAGAGAAAAGCGAGCGGAGAATTAACTCAGGCCGGCGTATACAACATTAATTGTATTTTTGGATATATATTAAAACAATTAATATGCCTCTCTTTATATAGGGGGGAGGGGGTGTGCAACACACCTTGCCTCCCCAATGTGGGACTAAAAAGAGGAGCAAGGGAGGGGGCTGGCCGGCCGCACCATGCATGGCCGTGGCGGCCATGAGCCCCATGCGCATGCATGGTGCGCCCCCACCATGGGCCCCTCTTGGCCCATTAAGTGGGCTGCCCCCTTTTTCCTTTTCTTTTAATTAATATTAAATTAATATAAAATATATTTAATTCATAATTAATATATTTGCATATTATTTAATCTCCCGTGACTCCGAAACAATTTCCGGACCACCCGAACTTCTTTCGGACATTCCCGGAACCCTTCCGAAACTACCGGAACCTTTCCGGGTTATTTCTCTCTCTCCTTTATCTCTATTATTCCAATGATCTTCATGTGTCGGCAAGACCTTAAGAGTGTTACCCTACGGTTCGAGAATACTCCAGACATGGTCGAGACCCCTCGCTCGCCAATGACCGCCAGGGAGACCTGGATGCCTGTGACGGTCCCTGTACATTCTACGAATATCGTCGTTGAACCATAAACATGATATTCATTCCTTTTGTTTCTTCGATACCACCTTATCCGAGATATGATCGTAAACATCTGATGTCCTGTTTTATCTCGTTACCGATAAGGGTTAATTAACTCGTCTGTGATATTACATCTCCATGACCTAGTCATATGCTGCGCAGCTTTATAGATGTAATCTCACCGAGTGGGCCCAGAGTATCTTTCCATCACGCGAATGAACAAATCCCGCTCTTGATCCATATGCCTCAACATACTCTTTCGAGATACACAAGATACACCTTTATAGTCACCCATTTATGAACTGACGTTTGATGCACTTAGAGTATCCTACGGAGCAGCAATTAATATGATCTCACGGTCTGAGTAATAAGCTATCATATTACTTTCCTATTGCAAATGATGAACATTGTGATACGATCCTATTGCAATACTTTGTTGGGTATGTCCATCAACTTATTCTACTAATAAGATGACCTCATTGTCAACCGACGTGACTGTCCATGATCGGGAAATCTCGATCAACAGTTGCCCAATGAACTAGTTTATATAGAGGTTTACTAGGGACTCTGGTTTGTCTATGTATCACACGTGTATTAACAATTCCGATTAATACAGTTATAGCACGATACAAAAACATATTATAAACTTAATGAGATAATGCAATAAATACTATATATTTATTTGCCTCTAGGGCATATCTCCTTCACAAACGATGTGTGTTCCTTGGTTATAGTCATCTCCACAAAGGTGTTAAGTGTCTAGATGTCTCTAGAGGACGTGTCTATATCTCTCGTGATGTTGTCTTTGATGAAAACGTGTTCCCTTTTGCCTCCTTACACCCAAATGCCGGCGCCCTCCTTAGAAAAGAAATTCTTCTTCTTCCTACATGCCATGAGGGTGCACAAAAACTTGATGATCATGTGTCTCCTATTGTGCCTATCACTAATGTTCTGCAGGAAGATGAACATTTGCAAGCAAATCCAGTTGAAAATGCCGAAGAAACTACTCAAAATGCTGCTGAAATAAACACTGAAGAAGAAGACGAACACTGCACGCGGAACGAGGACGATTCTCCTCGTACCTCGTGGACTACGCCTACTGATCCCGAGGAGGATCTGCGCTGCTCCGGCCGGAGCTGTCGCTAGCGTGCCCTCCCGCGTGCCTCCGGTCCCGCCCATTGTGTACACCCGGAGGAAAAGACAGGTGGTCCCGCCGACCACCACTCCGACACCGCCTCCAGCTCCCGATGTGGCTCATGCAGAGCTGTCCCCCTCTGCCTCGACACAGTCGTCCACGCCTCCTGCGTCGCCAGCCGCGTCTCCGCCTGAGTCGCCCCACGTGCCTCCGCCCGAGTCGCCGACTGCGCCATCATCAACACAATCATCTGCGCCATCATTGCCCAGCGATCCCGAGGAGGATGTCGATGCTGAGGATGCTGAGTCTCCAGGATCCGCTGTGCACTCCCCGGCTGCTGCCCCTCCTGTGGCTCCTGTCGCTGGCGTTCAAACAAGTCTTCAAAAAGGTATCAGAAACCCGAGAATTTATAAAGATGGTACTATAAAATATGGTATGCTTGCTTCCACAGGTGAACCACGGTCTTTATCCGAGGCACTTGAGGACTCAAATTGGCGCAAAGCAATGGAGGAAGAGCATGATGCCTTGCTTAAAAATAAAACATGGCACTTAGTTCCACCAAGTTCTAACAAGAATCTGATAGACTGTAAGTGGGTATATCGTATAAAAAAACGTGCAGATGGTACCATTGACAGATACAAAGCCCGGCTTGTCGCAAAAGGTTTTAAACAAAGGTATGGTATTGACTATGAAGATACTTTCAGTCCTGTTGTCAAATCTGCTACTATTCGAACAGTGCTAGCTATTTCAGTTTCTAGAGGATGGAGTTTAAAGCAGCTAGATGTCAAGAACGCGTTTTTACATGGTGTTCTAGAATAGGAGGTTTATATGAAACAGCCACCTGGTTTTGAAGATAAAAATGTTCCTAACTATGTTTGCAAACTTGACAAAGCTTTATATGGATTGAAACAGGCACCAAGAGCATGGTACTCTCAGCTTAGTTCCAAATTGTATAACCTTGGTTTTGTTCCTTCCAAGGCAGACACTTCTTTATTTCTGTTTCAGAGGTCAGGAGTTACTACCTACATCCTTATTTATGTTGATGATATCATTGTTACTAGTTCATCCAGTGATGCTATCTCTATGCTGCTTCGAGAATTAAATGAACACTTTGCCATTAAGGATCTTGGAGAGCTACATTATTTCTTAGGCATTGAAGTAAAGAGATCTTCTCATGGGCTGTTATTAACACAAGAAAAATATGCATCTGACATGCTCAGAAAACTTGATATGACAAAGTGCAAATCTGCTCCCACATCACTGTCTACCACGGACCCCTTGTCTCTTGCCATTGGGGATCCGCTTGGTCCTGAAGATAGTACGAAGTTTCGAAGTATTGTTGGAGGTTTGCAGTATCTCACTCTTACTAGACCAGATTTGGCCTTCTCGGTTAACAAAGTATGTCAGTTTTTGCATGCTCCAACTACTGTTCATCTAACAGCAGTCAAGAGAATAATGCGTTATATCAAAGGCACTATTGGTGTTGGTATAACCTTTCAACCATCCACATCTACTCTTTTAAGTGCTTTTTCAGATGCAGATTGGGCAGGATGTTTGGATGACAGACGCTCCACTGGAGGGTTTGCCATTTTCTTAGGACAAAATTTAATATCCTGGAGTGCTAGAAAACAAGCAACTCTTTCAAGATCCAGTACAGAGGCCGAGTATAAGTCCCTAGCAAATGCTACAGCTGAGATGATATAGGTTGAAGCTCTTTTAAATGAACTTGGAGTAAAACTACAAGAGAAGCCATGTCTTTGGTGTGATAACTTGGGTGCCACGTTCTTATCTGCTAATCCAGTGTTTCATGCTCGCACTAAGCATATTGAGATAGATTTTCACTTTGTTCGTGAAAGGGTTGCTGCCAAGAAGTTAGCCATCAAGTTTGTTTCAAGTAAAGACCAAGTTGCCGATGGTTTTACTAAAACTCTTCCTGTTAAAAATCTTCATGAGTTTAGGCGTAATCTAAATCTTGTACCAAGCTTAGATTAAGGGGGGCTGTTAGAGTTATAAAACAGTTCCCCTCATACGTATACAGGTACGGTATAGTATACCAACCCTAATACGTATTACCTTGATGTACACGCCACGGCCAGTTCTGGTCCTATATAACATGAAGCCCGAGCCTCCAACGAGGTATCGGTTCCGTCCTAGGTTTTCCACATATGGACGTGTATTTCTTCCTTGCATTCATCAGGATGGAGCTCAGTGATGGTACAACCGCAGTCTTCTGGTCCGGTGTGTTCCTGTTGGGCATGCATCCTATGGACATTGGTCCATCTGCCCTCTATTTGCACGCGCAAGGACCGTCTGGTGCATTATATGGCTGCTAATGGCAATAGACCACGGATTGAAGTGAGGCGGTGAGCATATCAATGTGGATCTCATCCATAAGTTTATCGAGCTCTATTAAGCAGCTCTTTGTACTGGAAAGTGCGCACAGACTTAAAAGTAAAATATGTTTAGGGGTAGAGTGGAGGGTTGTGGCAGGTATTTTGTACCTTTTTTTTCATGGTACACATACCCTTATTAAAATATGGACATAAGTCTTTGCTGTACAATGATCTTTGGGGGTCGGTACCTTAGCACTTTAGTGTCAGGCAAGGATGACCTACGGTAGCTCTATAACGGAGCTAGTTCTTCTGTAGTTATTAATGACAGTCAGCTGTTACTGAAAAATATTTCATGATTCCCTAATATTACTCCCATTTTATTTATTTATGTTAGTTGCCCAGCTTGAAGTGAAATCACTTGTCACACTTCCATATGTATGACCTGCTATTTATTTATCGTTTCTTATGTATGAACTGCCTATTTAAGCACGCTTAAACAGGTAAATAAATTTCTGGATGAGTTACTTAAGACCTAAAAGATACTAAATCTCAATTCCAAGAAATTATATTTTCTACGTCTAGCAAGACATTCAATTCCAAGAAATTATATCTTCTAGGTCTAGCAATATGTTATAAGATCAAAGATACCACAAGAATCATGCGATTTTAGGCGAGCTTTCTACTGTTGTAAACTATGCATCAGTCTTTTCATCCTTGACTAAAGATTCATACCTAGAGGAACCTTTAGGAAGTTGCTCATTCGATGCCAATTGTAATGTGGTTGCCACCATGCTGACATTACTATTGTATTCAAGGAGACTCCTTATGTTCTCTCCTTGTGCAAGAGAAAATGTTCACGAACAATTACGCCTAAGAATTTTGGTTTGAAGTAGTATAGATTTAAGAAATGAGAAGTCAACAGTGAAGTGGTTCATGACTTGAAAATAAGAGTTGAACATATAAAGGTGATACTCTTCAGTCCTAGAAGATATATTTTCCTAGTGATATTTCTCGCAACCTACAACCTGGTGTCTTATGTGCGGCTTCACATCAATGTTGTATGGTTTATTCTGTTCAGAGTTGAACATATAAAGGTGATACTCTTCAGACTGGGATTCTGAAACGTGTTGCTTCTTTTGTGATTTCTGCTTGTGTAAATGTGTTTCTCTGTCTGAAGGTAAAGGGTCGTCTCGTCTATATTACAGCCTCTGTAGTAGTCAAAATAATGTGCTGCCAGCGGAAGTTCAGTTGAGCCATCATCATGTATGACTATTACACCTTTTGCCGAATGTCTGGGCTCAGCGAAGCACTCAAAATCACGATGATTAGCTTCTCTGAGCCGGCCAATCACAGCTACTCGATGAAGCTGCTGCGTCTGCATTTCTCTGGAGATGCTTATAGCGAAGTTGACTTGGGTTCCAGCTTCCCATATAAGGCAAATAGGTAAAGGCGTATCCAACGATATTCAGTGACATGTATTGGGAGCCAAGAACTTGATACTCACTATAAGGGAGATGGAGATGGAGGCTACCTGTGTAAGCTGAATTGTACAAAGTCACAAACAATTTATCATTTCACAACCCTTGTACAACTGCAGAGCGTAAAAAAAAACTATAACCAACAAATCATGGCCTGCAAAAGAGGTGTAGTTTGGAATCTTAATACTCCCGGATTAGCAAGAAGTCCAAGTATTACTGAAACATCGAAGCATGGATAGCACTGAAAGAAAATACACTGTACTGAACCACATAACAAATTCTGGCATCTGACACCCGACGCAAACTGAACCAAAGTGAATGAGCTCGAGATCCAGCGACAACAGAAAGCTCGCGTGTCTCCAATTCCTATCATGCAACAAGGTGAGGCCATCTCCTCGTTCCTTTTCCTATTTTTTTTACATCAAGTCTCTTTTTTTGTCAAGTTTCGCATCGGATTTGTTTCTCTGAATGATTGGAGATGTTTGGTGTACTGTTTGGTCTATCTTTTCCGATGATTGGTGTATGAGTGTGATATGATGTAGAGATTGAGTCCAATTATTATAGGCATTTGCATATATAGGAGAGGGTTTTAGTTTAGAAATGATTGAACTATATTTAGCTGATGTAAATCTGTAATGCAAGCCCCTGCTTGTTCATTTTATTTTATTTCACATGATTTGGGCAGCAGCCAGTATATATTACCTTTTCTATGTTTGAAAGATTCCTTACATGCAAGCACGCGTGCAAAAATTAGAGACGGACACACGATCGAACCAAATAGTTTAGTGGGCACATATTTTTGTTAGAATAATTGCTTTGTAGTAGTCTGTGTCCTATCGATTATGAGAGTTAAATGTTGTATTTGTGCAGATTTTCTATGTTTAAAAGTGTTATGCGCATTGTGTTTCTTGTACTCCTACTCAGCAATAGGCGTGGAATTCGAGACGAGCCGAGCCAACTCGGCTCGACTCGTTGAAGCTCGGTCAACAAACGAGTCAGCTCGGCTCGACTCGTTTAACAAATGAGAACATAAATGAACTCATTTCGGCTCCTTAAACGTGCAAGTTTGCTCGTTTAACTCGATAAAACTGTTAACATGAAATATAATAAAATTTATATAATTATATCTAATTATTTGGGCTTACATGATGTAATTATAATAACAATCAATGGCAGTATGATAATATCTAGTCATGAAATATATTTTTACCGAGCTAAACGAGTAGCCTGGAACTCGACTTGTTTAACTCGAACTCGTTTACCTTCTAAAATAAAAATTCGACTCGGCTCGTTTAACAACGAGTTCGATCCAAACCGAGTAGAGTTTTGAGCTACTCATTTAACTCGTGAGTTTCGAGTTCTAATTTCAGCCCTACTCAACAATGGGAATGAGGTCCAAAGATTTACCTAATGCTGCGTTTGAATGTTGGTATTGAGAGTCTTGGAATTGAATTGGGTTCAAGTTTTCTGAATTCCGTATTTGGATGTCCTTGGAATTCAGAGTTGGAATTTTGGCTCAATTTCTTGGAATTGAAGAACAACTAAAAATGCTCTTCTTGATTCGGAGCCTTAACCTTCCAAATTGGATGAAATTGGCTGCACCAAGATTACAACTAGCAATTCTTTGTATATCCAAACATCAGAATTGGTATTCATACCCATTTTAATTTAGATGCTGATTTGGTATTGAGACCAATTCAATTCTAAGTCTCTCAATACTGACATCCAAACACACTATCGGATAAGTGATAACGAGCCTTGTCTTTTTTGTTTTGGAGACCCTAACGAGTCTTGTCTGAGCCCAAAGTTCATTATTGGGCTTCCTCTCCGCCCCTTTCCACCGCGACCACAGATCGGCCCACGCCAAGCCCGATAGGGTTTTGCTTCTAGGTCTCCAAGTCCCTATATAAATGACCAATTCCTCCATCCTTTCCACCCCCTCGCTCTCGCCGCCGCCGCTGCCCTGCCCTCCGCGCCGCCGCCGCCATGGTTCGTTCTCTCGCTCCCTCTCGAAGCTCTTCCCGCACTGTCCCTGTTATCTGGCTTTTCTCTGACTCATGTTCGTTCGTTTCTCGTTCTTTGTTTCCAGGTGAAGTACTCAACGGATCCCGCCAATCCCACCAAGTGTAAGTTCCTTGCTCGAGTTAATAGGTGGAGTCGTTTTCGCCGTGCTGTATGATGATTTCGGCTCATCTATAGGTTTCTGATCTGTGCCTTTTCTCTTTGATTCTTGCAGCCGCCAAGGCCATGGGCCGGGACCTGCGTGTTCATTTCAAGGTGAGCTCCCGAGCCTGATCCCCGAGAATGTGTTGTATGAGAGCTTGGAGTGAAAATCTAGGCACATAGATTATGCCACTGCCTTCTCCCTTCTGGTTGTCTTTTGTGTATACTCTAGTTTGGCTCAACAATTCTCCTGTCCACTGTTAGCTTGTAGAATCCCTGATCCTGTAGTCATGCATGCTTTGTTAGTTTCTCCTTTGTGTTGTTGTGCTTTTGTCTGTCGCATCAGTGCCGTTACAATCATCTTAACTAGACAAATTGAAACATCTTGAGGTCGAGTTCTCTTGTAGTTTGCAGTGTATTACTAGGTGCAGTGGTCGGGTAGATTCTGTAGTCCCTGCTTGGTTTTGCTACTGAACCTTCAACTTAATTGTCGAGCTGCCTGATATATCAAGTCTTGTTTGGTTTGATTGAGCTTGTCAATTGACTACCTTCTATCGTCGTAGCTGAAGCTTCTTTGAATTGGACCCTAAAAGAATAAAAGCAGGATGCTTTGCTTTGCATAAATAGTGTCCCCGTAATCTTTAGGAATATCATTTTCATTGTTTTTGGGTGAACCATTTGACACAGTACTATGTGTTCTATGTCTCTTGGTTCAGTAAATGATGACACATTATGTGCCATGTATTCATTGGAGTGTTACATGTCTGTGGTTTCTAACTTTTTGCTCACTGGTAAAAGTTGGGCGTACTTATGTCCTGTTTATCAGTAAGTTGTAGCTGGAGCCTCTTTTGTTTGTACTCTGAACCCTAAAGTAAAAAAGCAGGATGCTTTGCTCTCTATAAGCAGTGTCCCCGTAAGCTTTAGGAACATCACATTCATCGTTATTGGGTGAACCGTTGGACACAGTACTATGTGTTTTATGTCTATTGGTTCAGTAAATGATGGTACATTCGTTATAAGATAAAGATGTTTGTTGTACTATTCTGTGCAGGACTTCTGTTCAGATCTTTTATAAATATTTTGAAACCTTCTGGATCTGTTGATTTTGGACCCTAAAGTATAAAAAGCAGGATGCTGTGCTCTCTGCAAGCAGTGTCCCCGTAAACTTTAGGAACATCAGTCTCATCGTTATTGGGTGAACCGTTGGACACAGTACTTTGTGTTTTATGTCTATTGGTTCAGTAAATGATGGCACATTTTGTGTAAATTCATCCTTTAGTGTTGTGCTCTATGTGATGTTCTTCTCTTTTAGTTACCTCTTGTACTAAGCTCAGCAGTCTGGTCATTTTAGTTAAAACTTTGTAGTTAATTGCCAACCTTTTGTTGTAATCCTTCCTCTATTAGGACCAAAATATGGAATGTCTTTTGTTTACCTGTACTGCATTGCTGGATGTGGGATAAGTCTTTTTTGCTTACAACTGTTGTTGTGATCCAGTCAGTGTTTAATATTTGTTATTGATCAAATTTGCAGAACACTAGGGAAACAGCGTTCGCCCTCAGGAAGATGCCCCTGAACAAGGCTAAGAGATATCTGGAGGATGTGCTTGCACACAAGCAAGCGATCCCATTCCGTAGGTACTGCCGTGGTGTTGGACGTACCGCCCAAGCTAAGAACCGCCAGCCTAATGGTCAGGGTCGCTGGCCTGCCAAGTCTGCTCAGTTTGTGCTGGATCTTCTCAAGAATGCAGAGAGCAATGCTGAGGTCTGTGATGTCCTCATTTCTTCATTCTGTTATCACATTGTGACCTTGCATTTCTTCATTCTATTATCTCATTGTGATCGGAATTTCCTCGACCTGTCTACTTTATTTTGCCTAATTCTTCCTGTTTGTGCTCAACAGGTGAAAGGTCTGGATGTTGATGCTCTCTACATCTCACACATCCAAGTGAACCAGGCCCAGAAGCAGCGGCGCAGGACCTACCGTGCTCATGGACGCATCAATCGTATGTTTATCAAAATACTATCTTGTCATGGTATTGCTTCATATGTTTCTTCCATTGCTCATCACTCCCGCTACCGATTGCAGCCTACATGTCTAACCCATGCCACATTGAGCTCATCTTGTCTGAGAAGGAAGAGCCTGTGAAGAAAGAGGTATGTTCCTTCTTTTCAAGGACTCCTGCTGATGCTCCTTTAATTTTAATATGCTTTGTTAAAACAGCGGATGCCATTCCTTTGATGTGTTCAATCCTTTATTTGTGCAGGCCGAGTCCCAGATCGCTCCCAGGAAGGCCTAGAGCAAGAAAGCTCCGCATACTAGTCCGCCTATTTGTTAGAGCAGTTTGTAGCATCTGGTTTCGGCTGAGTGGAATTTTTGGCCTGTTATCATCTGTCTTCCGTCTAGCTCATACTTTGTGAACCGTTGATGATTGCCTTGTGTACTGGATCGAATATGGTTTTGTTTTGGGATATTTTTCGTATTGGCCTCTTAGTATCATTTAAGCTTGGTCTGGCCATGTTCTAAAATGTCTGAACGATCGGTAGTTAATTTCAGCTGATTAGAAACTATAATTTGTATTTCTTTTTGGCTGTCAGCTCGTGTTCAAGTTTAGACATTGACTTGCTACAACACGGAGTATGAAACGAGTGACTCCTCGACCTGGTATTTGCCCACAAGAATCTAGTCTATCGCTAGAGGGACAATAAAACATCTTGACCTGCACAGCTGCAATATGATTAATCCACAATTGTTTGCCCCAACCCACGCCGCAAAGTGACAGATTTTATTTACTCCTAATCCTGGCTAAACGTAGCATAGTGGCTCTCTTATGACGTCTGTCTACAGGAAGATTGCCAATTCTCTCAGCCTTAAGGTCACAAAGTGGTTGATAAAGTAAAACATTTTGCATTTTCTCTATTTTCCTTCTAAACAGAACTGGACACGGAAAGATCTGCAACAACAAATCCAACATTATATAAAAGAAACCGAGAGAGATGAAAACCTGTTGTGAATGTAATAGCTTACCGCGCATCCGATCCTCAAGAATGGAATAACTGGTGGAGGAACGTCTATTATGAAAGTTGAAGCCACTGAAACCTGAGGGCGAAGGACTAGGCTAATTTCGTCAACCTATTGAAATATCAAAACAAAACAACATTTCACATTTTGTCACTTGATAACATAGAAAAGTGGGTATACTAAATTAGTAAGTAATGTTAGATAAACAATATTGTTGTAACCAAGTTACTAAACAGGCATGCAGAAGTGCCAATGTGCTAAGATGTTTTCGAAACTAGTTCCTTCTTCTCCATTACAATCATATGCGAAGCTTACTGAACTTGGAAAGAATCATTAAATAAGATTTATGGCATCTTAGTCATCTCTTATTTAAATTATTTGGTAGGGCAGTCGCAAGCTAGTGGAGTATCAGAAGATTTAAGCAAAATCATGTGAGTATGGCAGCGTATGAGTCCATGTTCCCATTTTAGACTGTAGTTAGATGCACATAAGAATGTCAAGTAACGATTTGTGAGTGCAAGTTCCCATATTGCTATGTACATTCTCAGTGAGCTTATTGCAAGGATGCATACTAGCAAAAAAAAAATTTTGAGGGGTACATACTAGCATTTTTTTTCCCATGTAAGAATGCACATAAAGAGTATGGAGTAACAAGCTGATACGTACATACATAATGCGTAATGCAGAAGATCATGTTGGTCTCGGCAATATTGGAGACAATGAAGCGATAAACTTTCAACTGTTAATTGGAAACTTACATCACAAGCTGAGGATAGCCAACAATGAATTGCAGCCAAGCATGCACAACATCAATTGAACTACTCGCAAAAGGAAGTCAGGATGTATCAGCTCTAACGAAAGCTAACCTCCTAAAACAGCACTAATACAACGTCAGCATACTAAGGGTCTATTTGTTTGGGCTTTTATCAGCTTTCCACAGAAATAAGCTACCGATTCGAAACAAAAGCATTGGCTTCCTCGTCGGCTTTCCCGAAGCCAAAGCATCTAATACATAGGGTGAGAGAAGCACGTCAGGAGGTGCTTCCCACAACTTCTCCACTTAAACTGTACATCTCTTTGCCCCATTTCTTCTGGTTAATAACGGGAAAATGCTATCGAGCAGTTTTCCTGCCTTTCTTTTTCTCTCTCATGTCGAACAATACATGCAGGACTACCTCGTATTCTCCACAGATGGAGGTCTTGCATGATGCGCTCGTTGCCGCTTTCCCTGCTTTCCCTAATTACAGTCGAGTTAGTTCACTAGCTAAACGGATTGACTTGCTAGTTCTTATACTGACATGGATAAGTATTCTGATCACCAACAAATAAGTACACGAATTGATCAGCAACGGTACAACTTTTCGTCAAAGTAAGGGTGTTTCAGACAATTCCAAGACAACCAGCTAGGTTGCCAAAGACCTCCACTCAGAAAAGCAGTTTTTTCTAGGCAACAGCTTCCCCTGCACAACAGCACAGCCAGACCAAACAAAGAGGTCCTAAGTTGGACGTTAGAACTGACTAACAAACACAATAGAGAAAGCAAGCTCAGAACCCTAATGTCCAAGTAATCCTTATCTCTCCCTTCCTTTTAACTTGCATGAGATCTAGATGGTTGGTTGGATACCCTACATATGGATGAATACAACCACACAAAGTCTCTAATATTTCCAACGTACACAATGACAACTTAGACTTCATAAATCATAAGTGAGGAATGAGTTACAAAAAGGAACTTGAGACCAAGGGCACTGTAAAGCATACTCATTAGAAATGTTTTCCGGCTTGATGAAGTCATTGCACTGCTTCAACATTTTATGTGAGAAATATAGTGTCACGAAAAGAGAATAGAGTTCACTCTTGACAAACAATCTTGCCAATAAGCCACCTCCACAACTTGCATCAGCTGTAATAGCTCCAGTTTTTTGAGTAAAATAGTTTTAGTCATTTTAAAATGCAATTTCATTCCCATATTAAAATAGAGTTCTAGAAAATATATTTGCAAGCATAAATGGTATAGAAATACTCCAATAAATAAGTGAGCTAACTTAACGTGACTCGAGAAAAAAATGGATCAGAGCTAACCACAAAAAATAAGTATGGTTGTGGCCCTGCCCTGAGAGCTCACGAGGCACGCTGAATGCAAACACAGATTTATATTCTTCGTGCCAGTCAAACCCAAGTACTTATCATGACAATACCATTTCAAAATATTGGTTTTAGGCATGTATCTTAGTAATTACACTCGGGAGTTGATAAATTAGTTGCTCTGAGCTCTCTAATGATTAATCCTTAATATATTTCAGTTTGTTGTTTGTGTAGCATCCCAACATTTTATGTCCAAACACAAGGTATCAGGAGAAAAGAATATTTTTGTGGCTTATGTTAAAAAGAGAAAACAAAAGGCTCATGAAAATTCATTTTATAGCACTCCAATTTGTCTTTCTTTCAAACAAAAACAATGCCATTTCCCGTGGATTTCGGTGTGTGGACATAAATAGTCTCGATGTTTTGTCATTTTTTTTTGAAATTTTTATATATTTCTAAAATTTTCTTTTCTGTAATGGGACTATCTAGTCCTATGCTAAAACATTGCCTCCATGAAAACACGAATATTTGAGAAACCCGACCCCCCCCCCCTCTATCTCTCTAGGAATGGAAACCACCCCGTTTAAAATTTTGTGGCCATTCTCTCTCATAAAGAAATGTTACTTGTTGGGTCATTGAAAGTGCATGGTTGCCCCATGCGTGGTTTTGGTAATTAATGACAATCCTTATGGACTAATGTTTACATTGAGATATTCTTATAGATCTTGTCCATGGGAAATTATAGGAGTTCATGTGTTGGACTCTTCAAGATGACTTAATGACCAATGCTCTATTCAAGGGTTTATATGAAGAATGGTCATGTGTAGAGTTGAGCTCATTGCAAGTATGGCTTGGAATAGAAGATTGGGTGAACAATCATGTTTACCCCCCCCCCCCCCCCCCCCCAAGCCATCATACATATCAAGAGAAGAAGATGAAGTGCAAGTTCAATAAGATGCATCTCGGAAGATATCTTTTGATTGAAGCCTGCAAAAGAGACATGAAGACGAAGCTTAGCGAGGCCCTCCCATAATGGAGTATGGGGGAGCATTTGGAGAAGTCTTCATCAAGCATGTGCTAGCAAGCACAATCAAGAAAGGTGTTTCAACTTGAGAGAGTCAAGATCGTCATCATCTAACTCAAGTGGAATGCTCAAGGCAAAGGTATGATCTTGATAGGGCTATAGGATAGATAGGCGTACTATCAAGAGGGGCTCTCAAGTGAGTAACTTGATCGCATCGTTGTGGATAGCTCAAACCTTTGCATACTTGGCATATCATATTTCTTTGTTCTTATTTGGCTTTTATGGTGGTGAGGAACTAGAGCTTGGTTCATCTCCATGTCAAGCTCTTGTTCATCGAAAACGGTTTGACTTTGGAAAACCTGTTGCATTTTCGGTGGCGGAAATATTGCCGGTTCAACCGTGAGGAAAGTCCCACACCTTGCAATGTGTGGTGATTTTACTCTATTTATGGGATGCAATATTTCCACTTTTTGTTGGGTGCTTATCGTTGCTATCTTTCCAACAAAATTGGTCTCACCTCTTTCGGAGTTCATTTGCAAATGTTATGAGGTTTCTGGTAGTTTCGTTCTGCTGTCTTTCCAGGCAGCGGTAGTACCGCTGCACCTGGTTCCGGCGCTGCTAAGTGCACTGTTGCGCGCTACCGCTGGGGGTACCGCTGTTTTTGGCCCTCGGGTTGGCACAGCGGTATCTCGAGCGGTACCAGGACGGTAGTACCGCTAGCCAGCGGTAGTACCGGTCGCCCCAGCGGTAGTACCGCCACATACATCTTCGCAGCATTGGAACCTTGCCATGGAAGAGTTTCTACCGCCCTCGATACCGCTTGGGGTACCGCCGTTTTCGGCCCTCGGGTTTCGTTAGCGGTACCTCTAACGGTAGCTCAACGGTAGTACCGCTGAGGTTGGCGGTAGTACCGTCGGGTTGGTCGCTCCGGTAGTGCAGCGGCAGTTCCGCCGCTGCGCTGCCAACGGTCAATTGGACGGTCCGCAGCGGTAGTACCGCCGTCCCCAGCGGTAGTACCGCTACGGGATTCGGGGCTGCCAACGGTTGGTTTTTCGGGGACCTATTTAAGGGGGCTTTCTTCCCCAACGGTTCCCAAGCACTAGAGCAAGTCTTTCTCACCTCTCTCCTCCATTGTTGCCCTTTGGAAAGCTTGCTCTTCCTCTCAATCCCTCCCATGGTTCTTGCTAATATTTGAGGGAAAGTGAGAGGTGATCTTGATCTACGTTTTCACCGATCGATTTCTCCTCTAAGTGAGGGAAACCTTGTAGATCTTGATCTTGGAGTTCTTGGTGCATCTCCTCTTTGTTCTTCCTCTCTTATTCCCCCATAAGCATTTGTTGCTTTGTTGGAATTTGAGAGTGAAGGATTTTGAGCACTTGTGCTCTTGCCTTTTGCATTTCGTGCATCGGTCTGCTCTCCACGAGGATTCGTGGAAGTTGAAAGTTTGTGAGCTTGTTACTCTTGGGTCCTTGGACCCTAGACGCCTTTGTGGTGGTTGGACCCTTGTGTGGTCACTTGAAGCCGTTCGGGAGCCCCCAATCCCATTGTGGGTTGTGCCCCGGATTGTTGTTGGAGGCCGTTCGGGAGCCCCCAATCCCATTGTGGGTTGTGCCCCGGATTGTTGTTGAAAGGCTCCGGATTCCGCCTCGAAGGAATTCCGATAGTGGAAGGTGAACCAAGCCTTTGTGGTGCGGTTCATCGGAGAAGAAGGTGAAACCTTTGTGGTTGTTGAACCGTTGTGTCGGTTCACACCTCTCCAACAAGACGTACTCCCTTAACAAGGAGGAACTCGGGAATACATCCTCGTTCTCCACGTGCCTCGGTTATTTCTATACCCGAGCTTTTTACTTATGCATTTTACATTGTGATAGCCTTTGTGCTTGAAGTATTCTATAGCTATCACCTTGTTGTTTGTCTTGCTTAGCATAAGTTGTTGGTGCACATAGGTGAGCCTAGTTTATTTAGGTTGTCGACTTGTTAATTTAAACACCTAGTTTTATTCCGCAATTATCAAGCCTAAACCGTAAAAGTTTTAAACCGCCTATTCACCCCCCCCCCCCTCTAGGCGACATCTTTGTCCTTTCAATTGGTATCAGAACCTGGGCTCTCTTTTTGGGCTTTACCGCCTAGAGAGTAAAAGATATCGTTTAGAGAATTAGTGCACGATCCCACTTTCATATTCGATGGCACAAATTATGATGTTTGGAAAATTCGCATGCTTAATCTTTTTAGGGCCATGGGTCCAAATTATATTAAGAGGATTGTAGATGTGAGTTTATCTCCTCCAAAGGATTCCCAAGAATTATCTTTAGAGGATGAGATAAACTCTCATCTCGAGACTCAAGTTACTAATGGTCTTATATGTGTTTTGACCGATGTAGTTCTTGCTTCAATCATGCCTTTTTGAAATGCACATGAGCTTTGGACCAAGCTTCAAAATATATATGAAGTGTCCAAAGATATTGAGGATGATTGTTCTCCCTCCACCTCCGGCCGTGATGAGTTCACAACTTCTTCCACTTCACCAACATGTGATTCGTCACAAGGTAATGATATGGTGAGTGGTGATAGAAATTGCATTGGTGATGGTGAACCTACTATTGATTATACTTCTTCTCTATCACATTGCAATGTTCTATCTTTGGACTTAAACTCTTATAGCACTCCAAATGTCATACATGCTAGAGTTGATGGTCCTTGCATATCAAGTAATAGTTGCTTAACTAAATATAATGATGATATGCTCTCTATGTCTTGTTGTCATGAAAATAATGCTTCCATATCCTCTAGTATTTGCATGACTAACAATGTAGAGGAATCCCAACATTTGTTGGAACAAGACATGGACCTCAATGGTGCTTCAAGTAATTCTTCATCCTCCTCACCCATTAATCATATTTGCCTCATGGCTAAGGATTCCAAGGTAACTTCTACCTCGAATCCGGAGATATGTGATGATGTGGTTGAGGATCCTCATGGAGAAGATTTCGACATTGAAACCTTAACCAAGAAGGGTGAGAGTGTTCTTGGTGCTCTTCCCAAAGGTAGTGAAGCTATCTCTTCTCTATGTGAAATTGTTGCTCATGGTATTAAATGTATAGAAATCAATGAGGATTTGGATACTCAATTCGAGCAAAAATGTAAAATTGAGAGAGAAGATGCTATTGAAAAAGCATCCTTAGAGAATGCCCTTGACGAAGAGCAAGAGCTTCGAGTGTCTCTTGAGGAGAGACTTGAATCTCTTGATGAATCAAATGATCTTATCACTGCTAAAATCATTAAGGAAAGAGATCATGCTATTGCAAAATATAAAGTGCTTAAAAAGGAAAAAGTCGAATTTGGCGTTGGCAATGCTAGACTAAGTGAGGACATAGAGAAACTTGACAAAGCTCACAAGGCTTTAGAAAGTGAACACTCTCTCCTCATCAAGTCTCATGATCAACTCCAAACTCAACAATCTAATAATGATAAGCTTGCAAAATTGTCTTCTTCCATTTCTAATGATAATGATGCTTGTGCTACTAACTCCACTTCTTGTGGAGCATCCATGTTGAATGAGAATATTGAGCTAAGGGCTCAACTTGAGTTGCTAACTAGCAAGTATCGGAAATTGGAAGAAAGTCATGTAAAGCTCGCTAACTCTAATGACGATCTTCTAGCATCCCATGCTAAGCTAAAGTTAGCTCATGAGGCTATTATGTCAAAGTTAATATCTTGTGATCCTCATGTGGACAATGGCACAACTTGTTCTCTTAATGCTATATCGTCTTGTGCTAGTCCTTGTGATTCATCGACTCACAATGTTGCTACATCTTGTGATGAATTACTTTCCATACCTTGTTTCTCTAACAATGAAGTTTCTACTTCCTCTAGTATTTGTGTTGATACTAACCATGTAGAGGAATTAAAAGAGGTCAAGGCCCAAGTCACTTCTTTGAAGAAAGACTTGGAAAAGCGTCATGTTGGGAAGTCCACACTTGACAATATGTTGAGTGTTCAAAGACGCCCCAATGACAAGAGTGGACTTGGATTCAACTCCAATAACAAGAACAAGTCCAAGATCTTCAAGAAGAAAAAGGGCCAAGAACAAGTCAAAGATTCGGCCAAGATTGTTTGCTTCAAGTGCAAAGTTGAAGAGCACCATGTTAGATCTTGCCCTTTGAAGAAGAAGCGTCTTAGTGAGAAGCAACAAGGGAAGAAGACTCAAGTTCCTCAAGTTGAAGAACGACCTCTTCCCAAGAAGGATCAAGCTACTCCTCCTCAAGTCGGGATTCCAACTAAGAAGAGAGGAGGAAGTCGATGTTGCTACCTATGCCGTGAGAAGGGTCACCTTGCTTCTTCATGCACAAATGGTACCTTATCCAACCCCATTATAGTTGATGATGTTTATTCTCTTCAAAAGGATAAGGTTGGCAATGTGTTTGCCAGATATGTTGGTACTCAAAGTGGTGTCAAGAAAAGAACCATTTGGGTTACCAAACCTATTGTGACTAACCTCTTAGGACCCAACTTGGTTGGGGACCAACAAGCTAAAACTTGATCAATAGGTGATGTTGGAGGACATTGGAGACTTGGCTACATCATGAAGAATTGAGGGACCTTCATCAATCATATTCTCTCAAGCCAAGTCAATTGGGTTACATTGTTCTATCTCTTATCCAATGTTCCTCCTTGCGGTAACTTGTGCTTATACCATATATTTATTGAAAGTTACTTGCATCCTTGCATGTGTTAGGTTTTGTACCTTGCTAGTGTTTGTATGTGTTGTGCTCTCTACTTACTTATCTTGAGAAATCAAGTATGTGTATTTTGGTTTGCACACCATTTACTTGTTTTGAGCCCTATTGCTTTGATTTGCTATCTTATCTTGTTGACTCTCTCTTTGAGAGATTAATGGACTATTCCATTTTGGGAGAGTGATATGCTTCGTGCACTTCACAATTCTAAAAATGTGTGTACATGGGAAATACCACTTAATGTCGATATATCAATATTATCTATTCTCTATGTGGTATGTCTTGCTCATGAGAAATTCAGATTCTATAATGTCCATTAATTTCTTTAGTTGGTTTTGTTTGCCTCTTGTTTTAAAATAAATGGATTATCACATTATGGGGGAGTAATAAGCTATGTGCATATTACAAGCCTAGAAAATGTGAACATGTGAGGTTTTGCCACCTAGAATTGATATTGCTAATTATCTTGTTCCTATGTGGCATGTGCTCAAACAAGTTCCCATTTAGTTAAATGCTCTTTGTTTCTCACTCTTTTGGATCTTGTTTATGGAGGATGTTCTTGGTATGGCTTTCCCTAAATATGTTCTCATATATCTTTTTGGGAAGCCAATTGATTCAAGCAAGGAGTTGCTTTGCATTATCGAATGATTTGTGAAGCTATCAAGAATATCTATCTATCTAAGCATGGCTTTTAATCCCTATCCTTTGCCTCATGCTTTTGTTTTGTGAATATGATCTTGAATACATATATGTCATGTACCACCGAGAAATATCTTCATACAATCATTGTCTTTGACAAGTGATAATTAAATTTGTGGTAAATTTATTGATCATATTTACTTTGGCTATTGTTCATAAATTGTCTTATCTTATCGCCAAGTTTTGTTTTGAATCTCTTTTTGTTGCAATTAATTTGGCTCTTGCTTTGAATTGCCTTATTTGATTGCCAAGGATTTGCTTTTGATCTAACTCTTATTTGTCTTCCTTGTATCTTTTGGATACTTTATTGCTCTACTTGAAATTTGTTTTGTGCTTTCTTGAGTTGGGAAAAGCAATGATCCAATTCTTGTGCATTGACATTCAAAAGTCATACTTTTTGATAATGCACTATTCTTTGGGAAGCTAGCCTAATTTGAGTGGAACATCGTTCTTTAAATTGGTATTGCAATTCTCTTATACTCTACATCACCAATGCTATCTCGGTAACAAGTATCTACCTCATGCATACATTTCTAGTTTTCAACCTTGTGTAGGTTGTATCTTGGCATCAATCTTTTTGTTAAAAATAATTTGATTCTTGCAAAACGTCTTTATTGCAAATGTGAGTAAGCCGGGATGATTACATATAAGGGGACTATATATTCATTTCTATGATTCATCGATCCCAATTATGTGAATCTAGCACTTTCTACTTAAAGTCTCTCATGTGCAACATTGATGAATTTTCAAAATCATTTGCCTTTTGGGATACGTGTTATCTTACTCGGAGCTGAACGGACAGATGTCGCCTAGAGGGGGGGGGGGGGTGAATAGGCGATTAAAAACTTTTTCCGGGGAGCCGGAATTTCCGAGCCAAGATGGACCGGAAATTCCGGTATGCTTGATAAAGGCGGAATAAAACTAGTGTTTTACTTTAGCAAGCATACAACCTAAATATACTAGGTTCACCTATGTGCACCAACAACTTATGCTAAGCAATACAAGTAACAAGGTGATAGCAAGATATATATATATGACTTCAAGCACGAAGGCTATCACAATGTAAAGTGCATAAGTAAAGGGCTCGGGTATAGAAATAACCGAGGCACGCGGAGACGAGGATGTATTCCCGAGTTCCACGCAAAGGGTGTACGTCTCGTTGGAGAGGTGTGCGCAACCACAACAGGTTAGCCGCAACGCCACCAAGGCTCACCTTCTTCTCCTGATGAACTCAACCACAAAAGGTTGCGAGTTCACCTTCCACTATTGATCCCCTTTTGGGCGGAGATCGAATCCCTTACAACAATCTTGAGGCACACACCCACAACTTAATTGGGGGCTCCCAAGTCTTGAGGCACACACCCACAACTTAATTGGGGGCTCTCAAGTGACCACAAAAGGTCTTGACCACAAAAGGTCTTGGCCACAAAAGGCCGGCCACAAAAGGCGTCTAGGGTCCAATGACCCAAGAGTAACAAGCTCACAAGTATCACCACCACGAATCCTCGTGGAGGGCTCAAACCGATGCAAATGCAATGGCAAGAGCACACGAAGTGCTCAAGTCCTTCACTCTCAAATTCCAACAAAGCAACAAATGCTTATGGGGGAATAAGAGAGGAAGAACAAAGAAAACCACAAAGGAGTCAAATCCCTCACTCCCAAATCCCACCAAAAGCAACTAATGCTTATGGGGGGAGAAGAGAGGAAGAACAAAGGAGAAGAACCACAAAGGAACTCCAAGATCTAGATCCACTAGGTTCCCCTCACTTAGAGGAGAGATGGATTGGTAGGATTGTAGATCTAGATCTCCTCTCAACTTTCCCTAAAGAATATGCAAGAATCAATGGAGGGATTGAGAGGAATCAAGCTTTCCAAGGTCAACAATGGAGTAGGAGAGAGGGGAAATTCGTGCTACCTTGGTTGTCCAAGGGAAGAAGAAGAGGGGGGGTATTTATACCCCCCCAGAAATTATAACCGTTGGACCCAGATTTTAGACCGGAAATTCCGCCCGAAAGTGAAATTTCCGAGCTGAATTTCCGGCTCCGTCCAGTGCCACTTTTTCGAGAAAAACTGCGCGAACCGGAAATTCCGGTCAGTCCGGAATCGGAAATTCCGAGTGCCTGAAAACTGACAGAAACAGCACAACGAAAACTGCAATAACTTTTTCATCCGGACTCCGTTTTCGATGATTTTCGGCTCGTTGGAATCGTTACAACGAGCTCTACTTGAATGTGCATAGAAACATCATAGTCCATCATGTGAGGATAAAACCAAATGGGGAAAGGTTAAACTTTCCTAAAACATGTAAACCGGTAAAACCTCCAATATCAAAAACGCAACAAGTTATTCATATGAAATCCGTTTTTGATGAACTAGAGCTTAGTATGGAAATGAACCAAGCTCTAAATACTCACATGGATAAAACACAACAAGTTTTCCAAAGAAAGACCATTTCCAAAGAACTAGAGTTTGACATGGAGATGAACCAAGCTCTAATTCCTCACAAGCATAAAAGCCAAATAAGAAACAAGAAATATGATATGCCAAGTATGCAAAGGTTTGAGCTCCCCACAACGATGCGATAAGGTTACTCACTCGAGAGCCCCTCTTGATAGTACGCCTATCTATCCTATAACCCGGTCTCCCGAAAACAACGTGAGACCGGTAGAAAAGAAAACCTATCAAGATCATACCTTTGCCTTGAGCATTCCACTTGAGCTAGATGATGACTATCTTGATCTCTTCAAGTGGATCATCTTTCTTGATTGCGCGTGCAAGCACATGCTTGATGAAGACTTCTTCAAATACTCCCCCATACCCATAATGGGAGAGTCTCGCTAAGTTTCGTCTTCATGTATCCATAGCAAGCTCCAAGCATAGGATCTCTTCGAGAAAGCTTCTCTTGGTCTTGCGCATCTTATCCTTGATGACGTTCACCACATGACGTCATCCTCCACGAGCTATATGAAATCTTCATTTGATGCAAGCCCATGGGAAGATACCTAACCCCACATAAAGATACCACACACACATATCATGGGTTAGTTCACAAAGCTATATGGACAAGTGATTACCATCCCAAGAGATACATGATCCCACTTGGGACATCTTGTAGCTTTGTGTGTTGATCAACAACTTGATCAACCTTTTATCTTCCAATCTTTCTTTGCTAATATGATGTCTTGACTCCTTCAAGACATACTTGCAATATGCTCAACCCAACACATGACCATCCATCATATACACCTTTAGATGGAACCTTGGTCATCAAATAAGCTTCAAGAGTACAACACATGAACTCCACTATTTGCATGGACAAGATCTATAAAGATATCTCAATCCAAACATTAGTCCATAGAGGTTGTCATCAATTACCAAAACCACACATGAGGGAAAATGCTCTTTCAATCTCCCCCATTTTGGTAATTGATGACAATCCCTTTTACGAGGGTTTATATAAGGAATTGAACAACCATGCAATGCACTAAGCGAACCAAGGATGCAAGAGAACAAACACGTATTCCCTTAAACCTTCTAAATCTCTCCCCCATTGGCATCCATTGCCGAAATGGGCGAAAAAATTAGAAGGCCAATATAGTAAGAGCTCCCCCATAATTTATGCATTTCTCATGATATGAGTGAAATCAAATGCACATATCCAATGACGAATAGATGGAGGGGATCAAACTATATTGAGGATCCAAAGATTGCACAAGAAAGATACCAATTGAAATCCACTAGAAGGATACCAATTGCAAAGGAAGGATGCATTCACAAAGAAGCAAGCAATCAAAGGATCCAAGAAAAACAATTGAGCACAAGAAGATATTATGATAAGATCAACCAAGTGTTCTAAAAATAAAGAGGGAACTCCCCAAGGTACATGCACAATGAAAGATTTGTATTTCAATATAGTGTGCATAACATGGAATCCTCACTCCCTCCTAGATAATTTTGAACACAAACAAATGTTGAGCAACAAGAAATAGAAGTGACAAATGAAGACTTGCTCAAACAAGAAAGGATGGGTGTGACATGGAAATACATTTTAGGAGACTAAAACAAGGATGAGCCAAGGCATCACTAGTCTTTCAAAATATGAGGCACATAGTGCATATCATGTATTTCGCATACAAGCACACCAAAGAGGATACATCAAATACGATCACAAGCTTATTAAGAGGCAATGTGATACCAATAGAAAAACAAAGCTTGTGCCTTTTAGAGATCACCAAAGAATCAAGAAAGTAATAAAAGGTGATCACTAAAGATTTTGAATACCAATTAAAGATGTAACTACACTCATGTGTATAAGTTTCTAAGTAGACACTAAGTCCACAAAGAAACATGCACACACAATGTAGGTACACGGTAAAGCACATGGTATCCAAGCGGAAGTCATAAATACACCGATAAGATTTTTGCATAAAAGCAAAGCACATAGCTCAAATTAATCTTAGAGGGCATAGATGAACTTCCAACACCAAATTCTCAAAGCATCACAAATACCCACATAGGATAAGTGATAGTTGAGATGCTTCGAGAAAGATAACAAATATCACATAAGGCAAATGATTTTGAGAATTCATCTATATTGCACATGAGAGACTTTGAAGAAGATTTGCTAGATTAACATATTGGGGATCGGTGAATCATGAAAATGATTATATATATTCCCCTTGATGTGTAATCATCCCGGCTTACTCACATTTGCAATGAAGATGTTTTGAAAGGAACTTTGCAAAAACCATATTAAATGCAACTTAGAGATACTCATGCCAAAGAACAACCTACACAAGGTTTGAGAGCTAGAACTATATGCATGAGTTAGATACTTGTTACCGAGATAGCATTGACGGTGTAGAAGATGAGAGTTCACACTCATCCAAGCTTGGCTCCAAAAAGCACATGGTGAAGACATCTTCTTTAATATGTGACAAGCTTCCAATGCATCTCCCATGTACCTAAAACAAATCAAGTACACCATGGTACCCAAACTAATTGGGTCCAAAGTAGTTAGAGCAACTACAATACATAGGACAAACTCCACATAAATATGTGCATATTGATATGAAATAGAATTTCATGCACATCTTAATCATTTAGGATTTGATGGAGTTTATCCTATATATTGGATCAACGAAATTAAGCATGCCATAAGATATACATATAGTAAATATGCATGCACAAAACTTTCAAGAACCAAATGAGATACAATTTGGACAAAACACCAATTAAATCAAGAAGCTACACAAAAGTGTGGCAAGAGAAAGATTTGTCCACATTATATCAAAGACCCAAATCAACACATGATTGGAGATACCAATATGAAAAGATATCCAATGAAAATATAGTCAAGGAATGACCATAACCCTCTACACTTTTCATGATGGTCCGAAGTACCAAGATGAAAAATGTTTGTCTTCCTAAGAGACATGTCATCGGGATCAAATACCAATTGAAGACAACTAATGTTCAATAACATATAGGATTGCTCCCCCAAGATTTGTGCATTCTTTATGATCTTGTATATGAATACAAAATGCACACAAATGAGATCATCACTCTCCATATACATTGTTAAAACATTAGTCATGTTCAAGAAGAGTAATAAGATACCAAACCAATTTTAAAGAATAGTGTTCTAAAGAGTATAGAGTAGCTTCCCCATGATTAGTGCATTTTTAAGATCTTGTATGTAAATACAAAATGCACACAAGTGGGATCATTACCCTCCATATATCTTTTTGAACACAAAGTTCAAGAAAATCAATAAGACCCGATATCAAATAAAAGGATGATGTTCTACTCAATGTAGGATAGCTTCCCCAAGAATAGTGCATTACTTAGAATTAAGACTTTGAGTGTAAACGCACAAGAATGGGATCCTTGCTTTTCCTAACTCAAGAAAGCACAACACAAATTATGAGTAGAGCAACAAAAAGATCCAAATGAAACAAGGATGACAAAAGGGTGGTTAGACCAAAACAAACTTGGCGATAAAATAAGACAATTTATGAACAATAGCCAATGTGAAGATGATCAATGAATTTACCACAAATATAATTATCACTTGTCAAAGACAATGATTGTATGGAGATAGTTCTCGGTGGTACATGACATATATGTATTCAAGATCATATTCACAAAACATAAGCATGTGGCAAAATAAAAGAATTGAAAAACAAGCTTATCTAGAGATTCTTGATGGCTTCAAATAATCGATGATCATACTAAGCATCAAGAAACTCTCTCACAAACAAGATACCAAAAGATGGGTGAACAAAAAGCATTTAAGCAAATATGGAACTTGTTTGAGTACCATGCCACCTCGGAACAAGATAATCAACAATATCAACTCTAGGTGACACTACCTCACATGTTCACATTTTCTAGGCTTGTAATATGCACATAGCTTATTACTCCCCCATAATGTGATAATCCATTCTTTTTAACAAGAGGCAAAAGAAATCCAAGAGATAATTAATGGACATTAGAATTTGAATTTCTCATGAGTAAGACATACCACAAAGAGAGTAGATAACATTGATATATCACCACTAAGTGGTAGTCCTCATGAATACACATTTTAGGATAGTGAGTTACCAAAAAGCACATCACTCCCCCAAAATGGGATAGTCCATTAATATCCTTATAAGAGCCAATTAAGATGAAAGCAAATAGGCAAGAGGCTCAAAACATACATGGTGTGCAAACCAACATACACAAGCTTGATTACTCAACATAAGTAAGTAGAGTGCACAACACATATAAACATTTGTAAGGTACAAAACCAAACACATGCAAGGGTGCAAGTAACTTTCAATGTATACATATGAATTAAATACAAGTTACCGCAAGGAGGAGCATTGGATATATGCTAATACAATATAATCCACTTGACTTGACTTGAGATAATATGGATGATGAAGATCCCTTAATTCTTCATGATGTAGTCAAGTCTCCAATGTCCTCCACCAACACCTATCGATCAAGTTTTAGCTTGTTGGTCCCCAACCAAGTTGGGTCCTAAGAGGTTAGTCACAATAGGCTTGGAAACCCAAATGGTTCTTTTCTTGACACCACTTTGAGTACCAACAAATTGGGCAAACACATTGCCAACCTTATCCTTCCGAAGAGAATGGACATTATCAATTGTAGTGGGGTTGGATAAGGTACCGTGAGTGCATGAAGAAGCAAAGTGATCCTTCCCACGACATTTGTAGCAAAGTCGGCTTTTACCTTTCTTTTTGGGAAGGGAAGGTTCTTCAACTTGGAAAGCTTGAGTTTGGACTTGAGGTTGCTTCCCTTGTTGCTTCTCACTAAGAGGCTTCTTCTTCAACGGGCAAGATCTAACATGGTGCCCTTCAACCTTGCACTTGAAGCACACAATCTTGGCCGAATCACTAACTTGTTCTTGGCCCTTCTTCTTGATGAACTTGTGCTTCATCTTGTTATTGGACTTGTTCTTGTTATTGGAGTTGAATCCAAGTCCACTCTTGTCATGAGGAAGTTGTTGCACTCTCAACATGTTGTCGAGGGTGGACTTCCCTTCATGACACTTCTTCAAGTCTTTCTTCAAAGAAGTGACTTGTGCCTTGAGCTCTTTGAGTTCCTCTACATGGTTAGTTTCAACACAAATACTAGAGGAAGTAGATGCTACATTGTTGGAGCAACAATGCAAGGAAAGTAATTCATCACAAGATGTAGCAATTTTATGAGTGGATGAATTACAAGAACTAGCACATGGCAATAAAGCATTAGAAGTAGAGTTTGTGCTAGTGACCACAAGAGGCTCACAAGATTTTACCTTCGTAGTGACCGCCTCATGAGCTAACTTTAGCCTAGCATGGGATGCTAGAAGATCCTCGTTAGAGCTAAAAAGCTTTTCATGAGTCTCTTCCAACTTCCCATACTTACTAGTTAGCAAATCAAGTTGAGCCCTTAGCTCAACATTCTCCTTCAAAATAGATGCTTCACACAAAGTGGAGTTAGTAGCACAAGTATCATTATTATTAGAAATGGAAGGAGACAACATGACAAGCTTATTATTTAACTTAGCATTTTCTTTACTAAGCACATTACATTTAGTAATAGCATGGTCATGTTCTTTAGTGAGTTTAGCAATTATTTCATTATTTAACTCCTCACTAGATTCAAATCTCTCCTTGAGAGCAACCCGAGTTTCTTGCTCTTCCTCAAGAGCATTCTCAAGATTGTGGATCTCACCCGCGGAATCACGAGCAAGACCCCACCCTTCATGACAACGGGTCTCCAAAGCCTCAAGGGTCTCCTTGTGCTCAAAAAGGGTAGTCATGATTTCTAAGAAGTTCTCATGAGCATTTTTATTATTTAATAGAGCATGAGAGACAATATCAAACTTTTCCTTAATTAGATCATCATCATCATCATCATCGTCATCATCATCATCATCATCATGAGATGTATTGGAATTCAAGGTAGGAGATACCTTAGACTCCTTAGCCATAAGGCAAATGAGAGTAGTGGATGAAGACAATGAAGAGTTACTTGAAGCACCATTGAGGTCCATGTCTTGTTTCAACAATTGTTGGGATTCCTCTACATTGTTAGCCAAACAAGTACTAGAGGAAATAGAAACATTTTGATCATGGCAATAAGACAAGGAAAGCATATCATCATGAGATTTAGTTAAGCAACTACTACATGATATGCAAGGACTATCAACACAAGCATGTATGACATTTAGAGTGCTAGAGGTGTTTAAGTCCAAAGATAGAGCATTGCAATGAGATGGGTGTGAAGTATAGTCAATAGTGGATTCACCATCAAGAATGCAATTTCTATCACCACTCACCATATCATTACCTTGTGGCAAACCACATGTCGGTGAAGTGGAAGAAGACGTGAGCTCATCACGGCCGGAGGTGGAAGGAGGACAATCATCCTTGGAAAAGTTGGACACCTCATATATATCTTGAAGTTTTGTCCATAATTCATGAGCGCTCCGAAAAGGCATGATTGACGCAAGAACTACATCGCTCAAAACACAAATAAGACCATTAGATGCTAGAGTATCGAGATAAGAGTTTTTCTCATCCTCTAAAGATAATTCTTGTGAATCCTTTGGAGGAGAAAAACCCATATCTACAATACTCTCTAAATTTGAACCCATGTCTCTAAAGAGATTAAGCATGCGAATTTTCCAAACATCATAATTTGTGCCATCGAATATATAAGTGGGATTGTGCACTAATTCTCTAAACGACATCTTTATCTCTAGGCGGTTAGTCCTAATAATGAGATAACCTGGCTCTGATACCAATTGAACGGACAGATGTCGCCTAGAGGGGGGGGGGGGGGGGGTGAATAGGCGATTAAAAACTTTTTCCGGGGAGCCGGAATTTCCGAGCCAAGATGGACCGGAAATTCCGGTATGCTTGATAAAGGCGGAATAAAACTAGTGTTTTACTTTAGCAAGCATACAACCTAAATATACTAGGTTCACCTATGTGCACCAACAACTTATGCTAAGCAATACAAGTAACAAGGTGATAGCAAGATATATATATATGACTTCAAGCACGAAGGCTATCACAATGTAAAGTGCATAAGTAAAGGGCTCGGGTATAGAAATAACCGAGGCACGCGGAGACGAGGATGTATTCCCGAGTTCCACGCAAAGGGTGTACGTCTCGTTGGAGAGGTGTGCGCAACCACAACAGGTTAGCCGCAACGCCACCAAGGCTCACCTTCTTCTCCTGATGAACTCAACCACAAAAGGTTGCGAGTTCACCTTCCACTATTGATCCCCTTTTGGGCGGAGATCGAATCCCTTACAACAATCTTGAGGCACACACCCACAACTTAATTGGGGGCTCCCAAGTCTTGAGGCACACACCCACAACTTAATTGGGGGCTCTCAAGTGACCACAAAAGGTCTTGACCACAAAAGGTCTTGGCCACAAAAGGCCGGCCACAAAAGGCGTCTAGGGTCCAATGACCCAAGAGTAACAAGCTCACAAGTATCACCACCACGAATCCTCGTGGAGGGCTCAAACCGATGCAAATGCAATGGCAAGAGCACACGAAGTGCTCAAGTCCTTCACTCTCAAATTCCAACAAAGCAACAAATGCTTATGGGGGAATAAGAGAGGAAGAACAAAGAAAACCACAAAGGAGTCAAATCCCTCACTCCCAAATCCCACCAAAAGCAACTAATGCTTATGGGGGGAGAAGAGAGGAAGAACAAAGGAGAAGAACCACAAAGGAACTCCAAGATCTAGATCCACTAGGTTCCCCTCACTTAGAGGAGAGATGGATTGGTAGGATTGTAGATCTAGATCTCCTCTCAACTTTCCCTAAAGAATATGCAAGAATCAATGGAGGGATTGAGAGGAATCAAGCTTTCCAAGGTCAACAATGGAGTAGGAGAGAGGGGAAATTCGTGCTACCTTGGTTGTCCAAGGGAAGAAGAAGAGGGGGGGTATTTATACCCCCCCAGAAATTATAACCGTTGGACCCAGATTTTAGACCGGAAATTCCGCCCGAAAGTGAAATTTCCGAGCTGAATTTCCGGCTCCGTCCAGTGCCACTTTTTCGAGAAAAACTGCGCGAACCGGAAATTCCGGTCAGTCCGGAATCGGAAATTCCGAGTGCCTGAAAACTGACAGAAACAGCACAACGAAAACTGCAATAACTTTTTCATCCGGACTCCGTTTTCGATGATTTTCGGCTCGTTGGAATCGTTACAACGAGCTCTACTTGAATGTGCATAGAAACATCATAGTACATCATGTGAGGATAAAACCAAATGGGGAAAGGTTAAACTTTCCTAAAACATGTAAACCGGTAAAACCTCCAATATCAAAAACGCAACAAGTTATTCATATGAAATCCGTTTTTGATGAACTAGAGCTTAGTATGGAAATGAACCAAGCTCTAAATACTCACATGGATAAAACACAACAAGTTTTCCAAAGAAAGACCATTTCCAAAGAACTAGAGTTTGACATGGAGATGAACCAAGCTCTAATTCCTCACAAGCATAAAAGCCAAATAAGAAACAAGAAATATGATATGCCAAGTATGCAAAGGTTTGAGCTCCCCACAACGATGCGATAAGGTTACTCACTCGAGAGCCCCTCTTGATAGTACGCCTATCTATCCTATAACCCGGTCTCCCGAAAACAACGCGAGACCGGTAGAAAAGAAAACCTATCAAGATCATACCTTTGCCTTGAGCATTCCACTTGAGCTAGATGATGACTATCTTGATCTCTTCAAGTGGATCATCTTTCTTGATTGCGCGTGCAAGCACATGCTTGATGAAGACTTCTTCAAATACTCCCCCATACCCATAATGGGAGAGTCTCGCTAAGTTTCGTCTTCATGTATCCATAGCAAGCTCCAAGCATAGGATCTCTTCGAGAAAGCTTCTCTTGGTCTTGCGCATCTTATCCTTGATGACGTTCACCACATGACGTCATCCTCCACGAGCTATATGAAATCTTCATTTGATGCAAGCCCATGGGAAGATACCTAACCCCACATAAAGATACCACACACACATATCATGGGTTAGTTCACAAAGCTATATGGACAAGTGATTACCATCCCAAGAGATACATGATCCCACTTGGGACATCTTGTAGCTTTGTGTGTTGATCAACAACTTGATCAACCTTTTATCTTCCAATCTTTCTTTGCTAATATGATGTCTTGACTCCTTCAAGACATACTTGCAATATGCTCAACCCAACACATGACCATCCATCATATACACCTTTAGATGGAACCTTGGTCATCAAATAAGCTTCAAGAGTACAACACATGAACTCCACTATTTGCATGGACAAGATCTATAAAGATATCTCAATGCAAACATTAGTCCATAGAGGTTGTCATCAATTACCAAAACCACACATGAGGGAAAATGCTCTTTCAGGAGCATCCATTTGTTAACCTTTATCCCTTGTGGATAGTCTTTGATGCTATGATGAGTATGTGTTGGAAGTTCATTTATATTCCGTTAAGATATAATTCGGCTTTGTGCTATGTTATTAAGCAAAGATCTTATTGGTGTATTTATGACTTCCTCTTGGATATCATGATCTTTACCCTTGTATCTATCTTGTGTGTACATGTTTATTTGTAGACCCATATCTTAGTGATTCGTGTCTACTTAGAAACTTATACACATGATAATAGTACATCTTTAATTGATATTCCAATTCTTTAATGACCACCTATTATTGCTTTTGACTCTTTGGTGGTTTCTAAAGGGCACAAGCTTTATTTTTCATGTGTTATTCTTTTTGCATTTTACTAACTTGTGGAGCTATTTCCTATATCTCTTTTGGTGTGTGGGTATGGGAAAGACATAATATTCACTATGTGCAACTCCTTTTTGAAAGACTATGTTGATGCTTCTCACCCTTGTATTAGTCTCCTAAAATGTCTTTTTATCTCACACCCATCTTTATATTTGCCGCTCCTTGCTCATGTTGCAAAACATTTTATTTATTTGTTGAAAGTTGTTTTGCCTCTTTTATCATTTACATTCTCTTGCATGAGCTTGTGTTCGAATTTATCTAGGAGGGAGTGAGGATTCCATGTTGTGCACACTATATTGAAATAAAAATCCTATTTGTGCACGTACCTTGGGGAGTTCCCTCATGATATTTAGAACACTCTTCGGATCTTTTTGATTGCTTGCTTCTTTCGTTGAAGTATCTTTCTATTTGATATTCTCTTGCAATCTTTGGATCCTCAATATGGTTTGATTTCCCTCCATCTATTCTTCATTGGATATGTGCATTTGATTTCACTCACATTATGAGAAATGCACACTTTATGGGGGAGCTCTTACTATATTTGCCTTCTAAGTTTTTCTTCCCATTTCGGCAATCGATGCCAATGGGGGAGAAATTTAGAGGGTTTAAGGGAATATGGGTTTGTTCTCTTGCGGTTCTCTTACATCCTTGCTCTTTGTGTTGCATGGTTGCTTAAATTCATTATATAAACCCTCGTAAAAGGGATTGTCATCAATTACCAAAATGGGGGAGATTGAAAGTGCATGGTTGCCCCCATGCGTGGTTTTGGTAATTAATGACAATCCTTATGGACTAATGTTTACATTGAGATATTCTTATAGATCTTGTCCATGGGAAATTATAGGAGTTCATGTGTTGGACTCTTCAAGATGACTTAATGACCAATGCTCTATTCAGGGGGTTTATATGAAGAATGGTCATGTGTAGAGTTGAGCTCATTGCAAGTATGGCTTGGAATAGAAGATTGGGTGAACAATCATGTTTACCCCCCCCCCCCCCAAGCCATCATACATATCAAGAGAAGAAGATGAAGTGCAAGTTCAATAAGATGCATCTCGGAAGATATCTTTTGATTGAAGCCCGCAAAGGAGACATGAAGACGAAGCTTAGCGAGGCCCTCCCATAATGGAGTATGGGGGAGCATTTGGAGAAGTCTTCATCAAGCATGTGCTAGCAAGCACAATCAAGAAAGGTGTTTCAACTTGAGAGAGTCAAGATCGTCATCATCTAACTCAAGTGGAATGCTCAAGGCAAAGGTATGATCTTGATAGGGCTATAGGATAGATAGGCGTACTATCAAGAGGGGCTCTCAAGTGAGTAACTTGATCGCATCGTTCTGTAGAGCTCAAACCTTTGCATACTTGGCATATCATATTTCTTGGTTCTTATTTGGCTTTTATGGTGGTGAGGAACTAGAGCTTGGTTCATCTCCATGTCAAGCTCTTGTTCATCGAAAACGGTTTGACTTTGGAAAACCTGTTGCATTTTCGGTGGCGGAAATATTGCCGGTTCAACCGTGAGGAAAGTCCCACACCTTGCCATGTGTGGTGATTTTACTCTATTTATGTGATGCAATATTTTCACTTTTTGTTGGGTGCTTATCGTCGCTATCTTTCCAACAAAATTGGTCTCACCTCTTTCGGAGTTCATTTGCAAATGTTATGAGGTTTCTGGTAGTTTCGTTCTGCTGTCTTTCCAGGCAGCGGTAGTACCGCTGGCAGCAGCGGTAGTACCGCTCCACCTGGTTCCGGCGCTGCTAAGTGCACTGTTGCGCGCTACCGCTGGGGGTACCGCTGTTTTTGGCCCTCGGGTTGGCACAGCGGTACCAGAACGGTAGTACCGCTAGCCAGCGGTAGTACCGGTCGCCCCAGCGGTAGTACCGCCACATACATCTTCGCAGCATTGGAACCTTGCCATGGAGGAGTTTCTACCGCCCTCGATACCGCTTGGGGTACCGCCGTTTTCGGCCCTCGGGTTTCGTTAGCGGTACCTCTAACGGTAGCTCAACGGTAGTACCGCTGAGGTTGGCGGTAGTACCGTCGGGTTGGTCGCTCCGGTAGTGCAGCGGCAGTTCCGCCGCTGCGCTGCCAATGGTCAATTGGACGGTCCGCAGCGGTAGTACCGCCGTCCCCAGCGGTAGTACCGCTACGGGATTCGGGGCTGCCAACGGTTGGTTTTTCGGGGACCTATTTAAGGGGGCTTTCTTCCCCAACGGTTCCCAAGCACTAGAGCAAGTCTTTCTCACCTCTCTCCTCCATTGTTGCCCTTTGGAAAGCTTGCTCTTCCTCTCAATCCCTCCCATGGTTCTTGCTAATATTTGAGGGAAAGTGAGAGGTGATCTTGATCTACGTTTTCACCGATCGATTTCTCCTCTAAGTGAGGGAAACCTTGTAGATCTTGATCTTGGAGTTCTTGGTGCATCTCCTCTTTGTTCTTCCTCTCTTATTCCCCCATAAGCATTTGTTGCTTTGTTGGAATTTGAGAGTGAAGGATTTTGAGCACTTGTGCTCTTGCCTTTTGCATTTCGTGCATCGGTGTGCTCTCCACGAGGATTTGTGGAAGTTGAAAGTTTGTGAGCTTGTTACTCTTGGGTCCTTGGACCCTAGACGCCTTTGTGGTGGTTGGACCCTTGTGTGGTCACTTGAAGCCGTTCGGGAGCCCCCAATCCCATTGTGGGTTGTGCCCCGGATTGTTGTTGGAGGCCGTTCGGGAGCCCCCAATCCCATTGTGGGTTGTGCCCCGGATTGTTGTTGAAAGGCTCCGGATTCCGCCTCGAAGGAATTCCGATAGTGGAAGGTGAACCAAGCCTTTGTGGTGCGGTTCATCGGAGAAGAAGGTGAAACCTTTGTGGTTGTTGAACCGTTGTGTCGGTTCACACCTCTCCAACGAGACGTACTCCCTTAACAAGGAGGAACTCGGGAATACATCCTCGTTCTCCACGTGCCTCGGTTATTTCTATACCCGAGCTTTTTACTTATGCATTTTACATTGTGATAGCCTTCGTGCTTGAAGTATTCTATAGCTATCACCTTGTTGTTTGTCTTGCTTAGCATAAGTTGTTGGTGCACATAGATGAGCCTAGTTTATTTAGGTTGTCGACTTGTTAATTTAAACATCTAGTTTTATTCCGCAATTATCAAGCCTAAACCGTAAAAGTTTTAAACCGCCTATTCACACCCCCCCTCTAGGCGACATCTTTGTCCTTTCAGTCATGTTAAATTAATCAACCATTTGCAAGGAATAGTTAGAACATAATTAATAAGTAAATTTACATGGATGTGCAGTAAGTCTTCACCTAGTCAACATCGTTTTTTCTTAGAAGTTCACTGGTCTGTGAGTCTTTGTATTAAATTATGTGAGTCTTTGTATTAAGCTGAAGGGAACAAAGGTATAAAATTTATTTATCCAAGAGAACTTGCTTGTGGCAAGATGGTTAGGAGGGTGGTTATATCCCCAGCCAAGAAGAGTTCAAACCCCAGGTTTGACGCTGGTGTTTCTCATTTAGGCGGAATATTCTTCAGTGGGAGTCGACGTTCCCGTCGACAGCGAGGCGCCTGTGGTGACTTCGTCAATCTCAAGACCTGATCCGCCGGCTCAGTCTCTCGGAGGTGCTCATAGGGGTAGGGTGTGCGTGCGTGCGTTCATAGGGGTGAGTGTATGCGCGTGTATATGAGCGCTTGCGTTGTACTGTGTTTTTCAAAAAAAGAAGTTTATTTATCCAAAGAGGAGATCAAAACAAAATCCAAAAGAGAAAATTGTACATCACTCCTGTTTTACGGACCATGTTTTTCTCCTTATAATGGTGATGAAAATTGTACTACCTCGGGTCTAACAAATGTGTCGTGAGAACTACACTTGCCTGGTACAAAGTTCTATAGGGCCTATCAATCTTTACGGATCAGAGGAGTAGCGTTTCTTTTAGGCTGTGTTTGGATGTTGAAATTGGGCCTTGGAATTGGAAATCTGGAATTGATATGCCGATTCCGCTGTTTGGGCTGGTCAAGGAATTGGCCTCTAGAAACGCGAGCGAATTCCAAGCGAGGCCCGCGCGCACGTCCCACCCTTTATGGCAATTCCTAGCTAAGGAGCTCAGAAATGCACGGAATCGTCCGCTCCACCTCGCGTACCTGTTCGCCGACGCCCTCGCCCTCGCGCTCGAGGAAGGAACCGAGCTCCTGATTATCTCACTCGGGCCGACGTCCCCTGCCCCCCGCCGCCGCCGCCGGTCTCGCATGCGGCCTGTCCGGCTGCTCGCCTCCTGCCTCCCGTGTCTGGCTGCTCGCCTCCTCCCTCCCCTGGCTGGATCTTGCAGATGCTCACCGTCCTTCGTTCGTTGACTCGCTCTTCACCGACGGCCACGCCTAGCCGCCGCCGGCGGCGGCCGTCCTCCCCCGCTAATCCTCCATGGCCGCTGGAGCCATGTAGCCCAACGTCCCGCCGCCGGCCATCCTCCCCTCCGGTCAGATTCACCAAATCTTTCGATTCCAGGATTTGTGCATCCAAACGCTATTTGGAATTGGATGCCATCTTTAGATTCCAACAGGTAATATCATTCACATCCAAACAACTGATTTGGCGAGTTAAATACACCCTGGGTACATGTACTTTTTGTGAAAGCACAATACGGTACTCGTACTCTTGAATACGCACAATTTGGTACTCGAACTTGATGAGACGTGAAAGTACGGTACTATTTGGCGTATGACGGACGTACACATGGCAGTTGGCGACGACATGCCTTTATTTTGTCGGAGCGCATTTAATCGAGAAACCCCCTGGATAACAGACAATTTCTGTTGTCAACCACCACTCTCCCTGTCCCTTCGTCTCCGTTCTGGGTTGCCATCCAGAGGATCCTTGCTATGAGATGCTGACGCCCAGCGCGGCTGCACGTGCTGCGCCATTGTTTGACGTGCACCGATGCTTATCCCTTGAGAAGCCGCCCTGCGCATCCGACGGCATCGTCGCCCACGAATTCCACGACAACGTAGGTGTAGGCTCTATAATCTATCAACAACGACCAAGTTAGCTAAAAGCTGTGATAAGGTTCAGACAATGATTACATGAGTAATTTTCATGCAAAAAGTAAGAACAGATTAATGGAACAGGGTCACCCTGTATGCTAACCTGAACACCAAACCCGCAGGAGACTCGACGTATATATCTTGTTTAAATAACATCAGGATATGAAATTGTATTTTCTATGACTGCCTCATCCTTCATACTTACTATCAGTTCAACATTACAACTCTATGTGAATACATATTATCTAACTCACTGTTTCTCTTTGTATCCAAAAAATACAAGATCTGAATTGGGTGGTAGACTTAGGGTTTGTGAACTGAATTGAAGAAGTTAAATTGCGCATGGTTGTGATGGATTTTTGTATGACTGTTTCTGTCGTAGGTAATCGCAGCAGTCGTTCTCTGTTGAGATTAACCATGAAGGGAATTTTGTTGGCCATGGAGGCAACCGTGGCTATGTTGACGGCCGTGCTGTTTGGTTTGATCAGTTAGACAAAGTGACATGGTCCACGATAATACTTGAGGACACTGTCGAGGACATAGGCTGGGAGATGACAGGTAGGGTGAAGGCTTACTACTGCTTGCCTATGTTATCACTCGAGAGGAATGGTTTGAGGCCACTGCAATCTGAAGATGATGTGGACAGAATGATGGAACTTTTATCAATTGGGTACCATTTCTTCTGTATTTACCTGGATCATGATGGTAGCTTCTTCGAGAACAGTAGTGATGATGATGTTGTACTTAGACGAGCAATATCCAAGCAAAACAGAGTAGTAGAAGAACAAACACTCCGAGCTAGAGCTGCTGACGTTGACAGACCTGCTCGTACGCAGGTTGTGTACTCTGTAGTGGAAGCCAGTCAGGTTGAACCTACTTAGCAGCAAGGAGGTGGTGTAGATGATGGAAAGGAGCCAGCAGCAGTTACTGCAGCAAGAGCAGAGGAGCAAAAAAATTGCTGGACTGGGAATCTCATATACAAGAAGAATGGCCGCTAAAGCTAGAGAAGATGAAGAAAGTCAAGATTCTGTTGGTGAAAACGACAAGGACAAACAAATAGTGTAGGAAAGAATCAACCACCACAAAAACATCCAAGTTTGATGTTTTTACGTAGTTTTCATTCTCTGCTGTAATGCTACCTAGTTTCTCCAAGGCTACCTTGTACTTGATATTTTTGCACTGATGCAGTCGTCTAAGTTTTGGTTCAGTATGATATTATGTACTTGAGGTTGTTTTCAGTACCTCAATAATGTTGTAGAAATGAACGTGGCTGAATTAGGTGCACAAGATTGACAAATAGCTGATCACATTTCCATTCAGATTACATCAGTACATAGCTTAAACTGCAGTACATAGCTTGCATAACAACATTCATATTACATCACATTGCGGTGAGTACCACCAGATCGAGAAGAGCTTCCAGAAGACATGGCTCCGTGTAAAAAGCCCTCCATCAAACTGCCAACTATGGAGGTGGGTACCTATATGCAAAAAAGCCCTCCATGCAGACGACGGGTGTCACCGTGGGTACCTGTACTTTATTCTGAAGCACAATACGGCTCCGTGTACGTCCGTGTACGCCAAATAGTACCGTACTTTCACTTCCCATCAAGTTCGAGTACCAAATTGTGCGTATTCAAGAGTACGAGTACCGTATTGTGTTTTCGAAAAAAGTACAGGTACCCAGGGTGTATTTAACTCTTCATTTCCACCTCTGATTTGGTGTTCCCACTCCAATTCAATTTCAAGGCTCAATTCCAACATCCAAACACAGCTAAATGAAATTCTAGCTCGCAATTGACTTGAGCATGGCCCACTGTCCATCCTTTAACCCTAATCCCAGATGGCCACTCGGCCCATAGCTTCATCACACGGCCCATAGCGCATCCCCTCTTCGTCAGTATAAATTGCCTTCCGCGTCCGCTCCCGCACGCCGCCTCCACAAAACCCTAGCCTCCGTAGCCGCAGCGGCGCGCACCCCACTTCCTCCCCTTCCTGAAGACAGCAGCCTCGTCGGCGAGAGGACAGGATGGCGACCGAGGCACAGGCTGAAACCGCGGCCTCCACGGCGCGCACGGTGAAGGATGTCAACCCCCACGAGTTCGTCAAGGCCTACTCGGCCCACCTCAAGCGCTCCGGCAAGGTAACGCTCCCAGCCCTTTCAGATCCGTCGCTAGGGTCGACTCCAGTAGGGTATTTGTTGGAGGAGAGTCACTTCTTCAGGATCTTAGCGCCGTCCCATGCGATTTGTCTGTGATGTCTAGCTTATATACCCCGCTCATTTACGATTAAGATTTCAATTTCCATGCTTAGTTTAGGCCAAGTAAGACCACCTCGGTTGTAACTTTTGTCGTTATATTGTTGGTTGTTGATTTTCTAATAGTGCATAGGAACGCGATTGTGTTGTTGAAATCTCGTCTTGTTTGTGCTTTATATATTTAGATCTCATGTAAATCACTCGTGGTTTTCCTGTTGTGGTTTTATTTCGGTCATGGTAATGGTATTTTGCTTGTGTCTGCTACTCCAATACATGAATGCAAGGTAGTGTACTTCTTCCATAGAGTTGTTGACAAAAATTATGTGTTCCATCTCACCGGTGTATCTAGTTTTCTGTTTCTCAAATATCTTTGTACTGTAAGCATTCGATATTCATTACACGTGTAATATGCTATGGTGGAAGAATGTCTATTTAGTAGTTGTTATTTTAGTTACTATGTACAATGCTGCAGCAGATCAACTCTCCCATCATGTTTGTAAGATGGTTCAACCAATTGTACCTTGTTCAGGGTATGTTTTATATTGTCTGCTTGAGTTCTCAGCAATTATATTTGCTTGTACAGATGGAGCTTCCAGAGTGGGTTGACATTGTCAAGACTGCAAGGTTTAAGGAGCTCCCCCCTTATGATGCTGACTGGTATTACATCAGGGCTGGTGAGTAGACCTGTTTTGCCCTTTTCATCTGTTATGCTTATTACATTTCTGTTTGACTTCCTGACTTGATAATTCTGATCTGTAATCCCATGTTGTCACAGCCTCGATGGCTAGGAAGATCTACCTGAGGCAGGGTATTGGGATCGGTGGCTTCCAGAAGATCTATGGTGGACGCCAGAGGAATGGGTCTCGACCCCCACACTTCTGCAAGAGCAGTGGTGCTGTTTCTCGCAACATCCTCCAGGAGTTGCAGAAGATGGGAATCGTGGATGTTGACCCCAAGGGGTAATGCATCTGCTTTTGTGTTTTCTTGTGTTCAGCCATTGTTAATTCTAAATCTATGAAACTGTTTGCTTATCTTGTTTCTATTTTTTCTGTTTCAGTGGAAGGCTTATCACCTCCCAGGGAAGGCGTGATCTTGACCAGGTTGCTGGAACTGTCCCTGCTGAATTCTGAGCAGTTGAAACCCCTTTGATAAAACCTTGTTTGGTAGTAGAAATTGGCTACTGTTTTGAACCCTGCGTTGTTATGAAAGAATTTGAAAGGTAGCATGCATCCTGTTTATGGTACAATGTGATATTGTCTGAGCTTCTAAATTAACTTCCAGTTATTGGACAATCTTATGATTTTGAACTCTTGTGATGAAGTTTGAGTATTTTTCCATATCGTCAATGTAACTTGGTAATTGTTTGCGTGCTGTAATATTTATCTTATATTTGGAGTATTTGTCTGTCGGTTTAAAACGTTGCTATATCGTGAAGAAAAAATTAGGTGTATACTTAGTTTGTTATCCAGTGCTTTGAAGACTGAAGTAATATTTATAGAAATATTCTATAAATGTTGCTTACTGGTTTTTGAAGGTAAAGATTAAAATTTCTTGTATATTGAAATGGCAAAAGGTGCAGAATCATCATTAACCAAAGAGCTAAACTTGTTAAAGCACCTATGGTTATAGGTATGCGCTTCTTTGCATTGCTTTTTTTTTGCAGAAGCTGCTTCGTGTACTTTAAGTTAAAAACATTAAATGAGAGGAACGAAAGAATTTGTAATAAAATACTAGCCTACTAGCAATGCTTATTGCTATCTCATTATATGAGTAAGTAATAAGGTTCTCTTTTTATGACATGATAATTTTACGTCCGATTCTATTGAAACCGTGGTAAGCAAAACATTTAGGCCCCGCTTGGCTTACCGTTTTTCCATCCCCGGGTGTGAAAACGACAGATTGCTGTAGAAAATTACGAATCGTTCCAGGTCCGTGAAATTATACCGGCCAGTTCCGGTCCAAAAACCCCGATTCCAAGCGGGGCCTTACCTTTTGAATCTCAGATTCTTTGTGACGCTTGGATCGATCCCAAGTCGGCACTGGTCTTACAAAGCAGCGCCCTATTGAATCATAGGTGGAGAATATGGGTACACGAATTTGGAAGTTCATTATTTTTTAACCTAAACCTCTTGCTTTTGAACCTCCCCGATCTCACCAAAACCATGAGGTTTGTAACGTTTGTTCAATCTCCACGATCTAGGACAGTCGGGCTATGTTATCATGTGGCCAATATTAGCAGATTGTTGACTAGAATGCATGAGTACTTCCCATATGAGGTCACAACCAATTTAATGTCAAATAAACTCCCTAATTCATATTATTGTATTATTGTATGAAAAGAAATGAACAAAGAAGGAATTTTCAAGGTGTTATGACTTGTACTACTTATCAAAGATTGATTTTCTGAATACTGGCTGAATTTGTTGTAGCATGATGTAGCATCATTGTTATTCTACGTTGTGATAATTTTTTTTTTTTGAAACTTAAGGCAAAAGCTTTGCCTTATTCTTTTATTAAGAAGAAGGTGCCCGGTTTATTATGGAAGAAACCGGGCGAAAACCATACAACAACACAACCCCACGGGGCAAAGCCCACACAACCTCGAGAACAACAGAGCCAAGCTCCCGACACATGACCACTCCACAAAGACCGGCCAACCGACCACCCTTGCCGAAGAGAAGAAGCCGCAACTGCTATGAGAGGAGCAGGTACGAACACTCCGACGCAGATGAGGAGACCAACCCTCGAATCCGCTCACTGCCTGCTGCCCGTCATCGTACACCGCAGCTTCGACTTCGCAACAACAAACAACAAAACGAACCCACCGACCCCGTCGGAGTAGAGCTGCCAACACCAGCCTCGCCTCCACAGAAGAAGCAAAGCTCTCGGGGCCGCCGCCCCGACATCCACCGCTCCAGTATGCCCTGCACACACAACCAACACCACCTTCCGGGGCCGCCACCCCGACATAACACCGCTCGTACTCGAGCTGCAACGCCGCACGACCCAGAAGCCTGTAGCCCGAGCTACACAGGACCACTGCCCGCAGACCACGGCCGCCACACCATGCCCGGGGCCGCCGCCCCGACGTAATGTCCAACCATCCCCGCTAGGATGCGTCGACCGAGCCGATAACCCCGCCGCCCCTGCAGCTCAAGGTCACCACCCAAAGCTGTGCCAAGCCGCAACTCTGCCTCATGGAGCTACCACTGCACCGCTGCCCGAGGCCGCCGCCTCGACACACATCCACCATCTCGAAGCCGCTGCCCCGACATCCACAATCCCAGAAGAGATGGGAAACTCATGCATCAGCAGTAGACTCGCCCTCCAAAGCGGCGCCTCCAAGAAGGTCGCGACATAACTGACGCCGCCGCCCGCTCCGGTTGGAGCTTGGGTTTTCACCCGGAGGGACCAAGCCACTCGAATGGAGAGGAAAGAGCTCCACGACAGCGCCTTCAACAAGGTAAACGACGCCCAGAGGACGCCGCCGCTGCCGGCACCAAACATTGGGCAAAGCTTTCACCGGAACCTTCCATCCATCGAGAACTGCAGGCAGTACCCGAGGGCACCAGAGCACAGAGCAAACCCCACCTCCACTGTCCGCCAGACCGCCCTACCCTGCTGCCACCAATGGCACGCAGCCACCACCGGCCACCGCGCACCCTCCAGCTCCCCGCGTGCGCCTCCACACCGGCACACCTCCACACTGGTCCAACTCGCCGGCACACCAGAACGCAGCACCCAACGCCGCCCTGAAGCTCCGGTCACCACCCGCACCTCCACCAGCTCGCCACCGACGGGCCCGCCAGCGCCCAGATCCGGCCCGCAAAAGCCCATCGCGCCAGAGCCGCCACCTCCGCGCCGCACCTCCGCACCGTCGAGCTGCCACCCAAGAGGCCAGGCCGACCGGCCGCACCACCAGACCCGGAGCCGCCGCTCCGGCGTGCCTGCGCTGGCGGGCCGCCATCGCCGTCCCAGGCGGGCCCGACGTCCACCCGCGCCGAACAGAGAGACACCCCCGCAACCAGTTGTTTGGCTGCGGGGAGGCCGCCGCCACCGCGGCGCGGAGGCCGGCGGCAGCAGCGGCGAGGGGAGGCAGAGGAGGAGGAAGCTGGTGGCGGGGCGGCAGTTCGCCTCCGGTGCCGCCCTGGGAGCGGCACGGGAGGGACGATAAATCAAGATAACTTCGTTGTGATAATGTGATTCTGGCTGAATTTGTGATTCATCTGGAGTTGATTTGACATATTGCATAGTTACCCCATACTACAAGAATAATGGCTGGATTTCTCTAGCATGACGAATGTCTACGATGATGGTCTGCATAGTTGTGATATTGTCAGCATCATCGTGGCCCCTCTTGTGCTGCCGTCCCCATCACTATTGTAACACCACAGAGAGCGGGCAACACTTTGAGCATGCAGTTCACCTCATCCAGAATTGGTTTCGGTCTAATTTTTGTGGTTGAATTGTTACAATTTGGCTTTTCTCATAGTCACTAGGTTTTTGTCTGGAATTTGGTTCCTTCTCAGAGTCACTAGGTTTTTACGTGAATTTGGAAACTAGGGAGTGTGATCGTCGAGTGCTTGTGTCATTTACCTTCTTCCATCCATTCCTAGATATAATATGTTTTACCCTTTTTCTAGATTCACATGTATATCTACATGTATCTACACACATTTTATATTATATATTCACTCATTTTAGTTCATCTTGTGAAAAAGTTTAAACATTATATTTACTACCGGAGGGAGTATATTGTAATATCTGGTCGTCCATTGGATTTTGATTTGATAGTTGGGAGATTTGGATGAGTGAGGTGATCCTGTTAAATGCAACATGCTGCATCCATTGCATTTGTCCATGTGTACTACTACAGGGAACTCATCTCCAATTCAAAGAGTTCAACAATCGTGTGTGATTGTTCTCCTATCCATGCTCAGATCCGAACGTACAGGGAATATAGGATATACATTGCTTTCAACGTGTGAATGTATGACCCTTAATTAAATAGATGGCTGCCTAATGGCTATCTCCCTTCATACCGGTGGTTAGGATTACTATTGGTATCAATAGAGGAAAATAATAATGTCTTGTGATTATTTCGGTTCGGTTTGGTTGGACCAAGTATGCAAGCTGATGATTGATCTTTTCGTGTAAATTGACAGCTTTTACCTGGAGAACAAGGCATAATGTTGACAAATAGAGATCTACAACAATTTAGATTCTTTTCACAAAAATCATTAATCGAACTATCTCCGTTTTTTCAATTGCATTATATCAACAAAGTACATGCTCCCGTATGGGAAGAATAACATTGTGTACGGTCAAATAAGGCTTGTTTTTTCTTATTTCGAGGCAAGGAAAATGACTGTTTTTTTCTTCCGTTTTCTACGAGTTAAGGAAAACGTATATCATCTGAATGAAGAAGTGTCAAAGATAACGACGTGTCCCAGAAATCCCACAGAAGCATAAGGTTATTTGAGGCGAACTAAAATGCAACCTAGGGTTCCATTTCTCTCGCTGACGAAGCTCCCAGTTCTCCCACCTATGACGACCCTTATAGGTGAGAAGGTTTCCTTTTCTTTTTTTAGTGTTTCAAACTTTCAATTTATTCTTTGGAACGGTATGTCATCGGCGACATTCTAAAGTTATCCTCGTACTATGCTCACTCCGGTGACACGGGCTAGCACTGGGGTATGGTGCGTGGACTTGTGTATAAAAAGGATATTCTCTGGACGGTTATCATATTCGTTTGTGGAGTCTGGACGGTTATCATATTTGTTTTTGTGGTTGCAGATGTTACTCTTTCTATCTATATATAGTTGTGATGTTTCCTGATTTGGGTCGTTTGGGGCATTATAACGATGTCTTCCATGTGTTTATTAGTTACTAAAAGAAGCTCTACTACGATAAGGTTTATCCGTCTCCGGTGAGAGGGGTGAGCGCGTTCGGTTCACTTCGGTGCTTGTAGTTGTTTCTAAGGATTCACTTCGATGTCTAAAAGCATTTCTAGCAGAACCCGCAAAACTCCGGCGAGTTTACGGTTTGGTGCTGTTTTTGGGCTAAAACAGAGCCTGCATAATTAGCCTAGCACACAAACATTTTGCGGGGGCCCGTGAAACGAAGCGGCGAGCCTCTATATAGCCGGATTGCCACCGCGGATGTAGTTTTGAAACCCTCACTTCTCCGCCGCTCCGGTGAACAATCCCCCCTCCACTCCGCTGCTCCGGTGAGCAATCCTGCCTCCCATACCGCAGATCCGGCGACCCCGAGCCGCCATGGCGCCGAAGAGGGTAGCTCCGCTGCTCCCCAGCAACGACAAATTCGACGGAGACTACTCCGACGAAAAGCGGCGTGCGCTCGTGCGCAGCGACGCCGGCCGGAAGCGCGACGTCCTCAAGTACAAGCTCGGGGAGCCGGTGCCGGCCGCGTGGCACCGCCGCGATGTGCCGGAGTTCGATCGGCTCTAGCGCGAGCGCGAGATCCGCCGCCGCCAGCAGCTGGGCCTCCATGGCGAGGACAGCTCCTCCTTGGGCGCCAGCAGCTCCTCCGCCGCCCCAGGTGCTCCGTTGCCGGAGGGCTACAACCCCGAGCATTTCGGGGTCACGCTCGGGCCGGAGGACTTCGTCTCCGACGAGCAAATGGAGCAAATGATGGCCACGGCGTTGCTCCGGTCATCATACGAAGCAAAGGAGCAGGCCGCCGCCGCCAAGCTCAACGCAGTGGTCAACGAGGGGCTCCTTCAGCAGGCGCTGGTCATCAGCACTCTGCTGCCCACCATCGACCTCGTCACCGACTCTGACGAGGAATGAAGCTCCTCCGCCGCTGCGTCACATGGCTCCGGTGAGGAGCCGCATTTTGCGCACTAGGGTTTGATCGGCGGCGAACTAGGCTAGGTTTTAGTGATATAGGTTAGACCGCCTATGTTATTTTGTGTACAAATCATCTGCTGTTGCTGCGAAATATGACCTCTTCGTTCCCGCGAAATATGAAATGTGCAAATCGCGGATTTACAGTTTGCGTTTGCGGGTTCTGATCTTCGTTGCACGAAAACTAGAGAAAAAAACGAAAAACGCGACCTACAAAATGTTTCCGCGGTTTCGTTTTTTGCGGGTTCTGCTAGAGATGCTCTAAGGGGTCCGGACCTATTTGTATTTTTTCTTACTTTTGAGGTTTTTAATATCGTTGTGGAATGATCGATAATAAATCGGTTGACCTTTTAAAAGAAAAAAGAAGTGAGAGATCTGGTAAACGGATGGAGGAAGTCTTCAGTTAGAGTGACCGGTTTGTCTGGCACACTCGACCCATTCCCTCGTTTTTTCTCCCATTTATTTCATTTTTCTTGTTATTAGGTTTCTCGCATTTATTTTCATTTCGTCCTCTCCAACGCTGCCACAGCCCAGCCCAGCCAACTCCCCCGCGCCCCTCTCGATCCCCCTCCTCCACACCACTGGCGGCGGCCGCGGCGAGGCGAGCTCCTACGGCGCGACGGCTGACCGGTAAGCAAGCAAGCCCGCATCCTCCTCCCCCCGATTCCTCCTGCCCGGAGGGGGATCCTCTCGGTCTCAGCCAGATCCGCCCGGCTCATAATTCGGCAATTATTGGTTTCCCGATTCGTCTGTTCGTTAGTCCACTGTGCGGCATCGCTTCCCCGGACTCTAATTTGGGAAAAAAAATCGTTGTTATAGGTCTCGATTTCATCACTCCGGCTGTTTACTGGCCGGCCGATCGCTGCGATGGGAGGACGGTCATGGTGGTGACCGTCAGGGAGTTGCTGACCGGCTCCTTGTTGCCTAAATGGCTTCCAAGGCTGTTGCTGAAATAGTCGCTGAGAAGCAATGCGCCAAAGACGTCGCCGAGTCCACCGAAGCCGCCACACCTTCCACGAGGCAGTCTGAAGAGCGAATCATCGGCGGAGCAAGCAAACCGGGGCCTGCTCCACCGAGAGCAGCTCCGCCGGGAGATGTGGCTACATCCAGTGGAGTGAAAGAGCAGGATAAAGGTTGCAGCTCTGTTGATGGTTCCGTGAAACTGGATGACGACGAAGACGGCGAGAAGAGCTCGATGCGTGGGAGCGTTAAGGATAGCTCGGTGTCTGCTAAGTTCAGTGACGGGACGAGCAGCCTGACCAAGGCCAGCGGGAGCACCAAGGTCAGCGGCCACGCTGATTTCGTCCAGAGTGGGAAGAGCAGTATTTATCGAGCCAGTGCCGGCAGCGATGTGAGTGATGACAGCACCTGTAGCAGTATATGCAGCAGTGCTAGCAAGCCTCATAAGTCGAACGATTCAAGGTGGGAAGCGATTCAGGCCATCCGAACCAAAGAAGGCTCGCTAGGGCTGAGCCATTTCAGGCTGCTTAAGAGGCTTGGCTGTGGCGACATTGGCAGTGTTTATTTGTCGGAGCTTAGTGGCACGAAATGCTACTTTGCCATGAAGATCATGGACAAGGCATCTCTAGCTGGCCGCAAAAAGCTTCTGAGAGCCCAGACTGAAAGGGAGATACTGCAGTGCCTGGACCATCCTTTTCTTCCAACTTTGTACACCCACTTCGAGACTGATAAATTCTCATGCTTGGTGATGGAGTTTTGCCCTGGAGGAGACTTGCATACCCTAAGGCAGAAGCAGCCTGGGAAGTATTTTCCTGAACAAGCTGCCAAGTAAGTGCCTTCATTCTATGTTTTATTTCACTGATAGCTCTATATTAATGTTACTGCATTCATGACCAAACCAACCAATCCTTTTTATTTCTTTTGTTATAAGCATCCAGTCGTGAACTAATACAACAGGTTTGGTGCTTAACATTTGGTGTCAAATTATATCTTTAATCTGTTTATTTAGACAAGAAGCTATCACCATCATCTCTCATATGTTTTTTGGCCTCTACTTATGTACCAACTGTTTCAGTAGCATTGATAGTAACCTTTTAGATTGTAAAATCGGATTCACTTCCTGTTCTTGTGGCTGTTATTAGCTCATAATGTTTAAGTTTTTGTTAAGTTTATCAGTATAATGCATTTTTTGTCTGCCCTCTCTCTAGGATTAACAGCTACTCCATATTTGATTTTCTGTTCTTGTTGGAGCTTTTGTGTTACTGGATTGAGTGTCATTTTTTAATTATAAGAACATACTTTTCAGAACAATTCACATCTTAAAATCTTGAGTATCACAAAATCTGTAGCTCGATAGTCAAGTATTATTTGTCATTGGTAGTCGACATGTAAGCACTAGAAGTGGTAGTGATGCCGTTGGTAAACCAAAATCTGGATTTTATATCTAGTCTTCAGCCCGTTCACAGTTTGGTTCCAACCCAGTCGAACCGCAAAACCAATCCGCACCGGACCAGGCAAGCAGTTTAACATGGATTTGCCGATTTCTGGTTTCAACCTGTGATAATGTGAGGACGGTTCCGTTTTAAATGGGCGTTGAGATAAAAATCACCCTTACATCGCATCAGCGGGATGGCGCTCAGACGTGGGCTGGTTCTTATACGGGCTGGTTTCATAGACCAGCAGAAACCGTCAAAACTGGGAATGAACAGGCTTATCTAGTCTGCCTCAACTTGCTTGGGATAGAAGGCTTAGTTGTTGTTGCCTATAAGGGACATGCTTCCGTAAATGTCACTGCCTTTACTTAGAGGTTCTAGACTAATGGGACTTATAAAGGTTCTAGACTACTGGGACTTTACCTGTTAAATATCGTATTGATTAGGGTGTCCATCTATCCTTTACCAACTCCTTTCCCGTGGTTGGATTATGAGTGGTCAACCAAACTATGCATTCACACTAACGTTTTGTCTTCTGAACAGAGTATATTTGCTCTCGAAAGTTGTTACTTGTACACTAAAATAAATTCTTTGTAACTAAAAATTTCATTAATTGGATCCCTAATCTATTAAAACAATCGCATCTCACATCCAACGTTCAGTATCTAGTTACATTAGCCTTCAGGTGCATATCTAGAGTCTTGGAGTGTGTGCACCTATGGAGTTTACTTTACCATCTTAGTTATGGAACTTTAACTCTGATTTCTGTTCTGATTAGTCCATTTAATCGAGCTTGCTTTGGAGAGTAAACATAGTTGGCATACCTTTAATGTTTAAGTCATAAAAATTGCCTGAATAAGGGCATATGGAATTTTATCGTCAAACATAAACAATGCCTTCAGCATATCAGGAGCATTTTTGGTCGAATTCTAATATCAGGAGTTACTTCTGTACCCATGTAAATTACTCCAGTTTAGTTTACCCGTGGTTCTTCACTTGTGCAACTGAGATATTGGATACAAATATCACAAGTGAAGAACATATACTGTCTAAGTTGGCACTGACATGTAGGCTTGGTGCAGACATGTTTGGTGATGTCCATAACATTTCTCTGCCATGTGATGGTTGTAAGTACTAGCACACACTGTTAAATGCAAGACTCATGTTATCTTTAAAATATGTGCAGGTTTTATGTGGCAGAGGTGCTTCTTGCTCTAGAATACCTACACATGCTTGGTATCATATATCGGGACCTCAAGCCAGAGAATGTTCTTGTGAGAGAAGATGGCCACATTATGTTGTCAGATTTTGATTTGTCCCTCCGTTGTGATGTGAGCCCTACCCTTCTTAAATCTTCCAACCCTGGTGTAGATCCTAACCTAAAGGGAAATCAAGCTTATTGTGTACAGCCCGTGTGCATTGAGCCAGCCTGTATCCAGCCTGCTTGTGTTACGACAACCACATGCTTCTCACCTCGCTTTTTCTCATCCAAGTCCAAGAGGGAGAAGAAGGAAAAGAAGGCAAAGGCAGACATTGCAAGTCAGGTCAGACCACTCCCTGAGCTTGTCGCAGAGCCCACAGATGCAAGGTCTATGTCATTTGTTGGCACCCATGAGTACTTGGCACCTGAGATAATAAAGGGCGAGGGGCATGGGAGCGCTGTGGACTGGTGGACTTTTGGCATATTCTTGTATGAACTTCTTTTCGGCAAGACTCCGTTCAAAGGTTCAGGGAACAGGGCAACACTATTTAATGTTGTTGGACAGCCCCTCAGGTTCCCCGAATCACCTGTTGTGGGTTTTGCTGCGAGGGATCTTATAAGGGGATTGCTCATCAAGGAGCCACAACATCGATTGGCGTACAAGCGCGGAGCCACAGAAATTAAGCAGCACCCCTTCTTTGAAGGTGTTAACTGGGCATTGATAAGGTGTGCTACTCCTCCAGATATCCCCAAGCCAGTTGAGATCCCTCGACCGGTAGCCTCAACAAGTCAAAAGGCAGCACCATCTACCGAGAAAGGTCCAGACAATTATCTTGAATTCGATTTCTTTTAGTGGATTATTCTAAGATCATTTTATGTGCAACCTGTAAAGTCCTTTTTTTCCAAGACCTTTTTCTGTTTTTTCTAATAACTTGATATGTAGATGACATATGTCCCTAGTGCTATTCTTAAGTTCCATTTGCAGTTCATTTCACCTCATCACATTGGATGGGAGCCTCTATCAAATGGATGTTGTAATATCCTTCATCAATAACTGAGAAATAGGTTCCCTTCAATAACAAATAAATGTTTATGTTCCATCGCTAACTTTGATTTCGGAAGCTATATTTGGCGTGTCGGAAGGTGATCACACATTGATGTAGCCAACGTCACTGGGGCAATTGCATATATATATATTCGTCGAAATAGGTCTCAATTTCTTCATGTTGCTGGTCCAGTGCCAATAGTACTAGAAGCTTTGTGGTTTTGTGCCAGAATAATTGTATTTTTGCGTGCCACTGGTATTTAGCTCAAGTGCATTCCAAGCAGGCCCCAAGGAAGTCATTATGGTATCTGAACGGGGCAAGAACCTGAAAGTTGCAGTTCCAGTGACGGTGGTTGTGAGTGGATGGAGTAATCTTAAGATTAGAAAATGCTGTCAGTACATACAGTATATATATCTACTATAATGCAGCAAAGCCTCCAACGGGTTACTTTCTAAAATGTTGATTGAATTTGCCCCCAGTTAACAGTGATGTTTGCTATCTGATTAGAGTCCCGAGACTTCTTTGCTGACCACTATAAAATAGAGTACAGTAGTATACTGCTATTGCAGAATTATTACTGAGGCCTACACTACCGGGAGTTGTTCACGCTGGAATCATATCTTGGGGTCTAAACTTATACCTTCTGAACTACGGCTATTCCGTTTTCAATTATATCTAAATTTCCATTCATAGTCGATCTACTGCATCCCAACATTCTGGTTGCGGTAGGCGTGAAAACATTCAACACATGTGTTTGTGCGTGGACAGGAGCATATTTTGTTGTGCTTCTTGGATACAGATCCCCAGGTGCGTAAATGGTTAAAGACAGTAGTACCACTGCCGCTTGCTGATCTCCTAAGGCATATCCCTTGTTTTAGTAAGTTGGAGGTATTTGGTTTTCAGTGTTCCTAGTTTTGATGTTCCGGGTAGCATTTTGCTTAAGCTAATGCTCCTTCCCTCGGACTTGTTTAGTATACTCTGTGTCTTATCCTCCCAGCATCATTTTAAACATGACAGGTACGTGTTCCTATATAACCACACATGTGTCACTAGAAGCAAATCTCCTGTTTCCTGCTAGTGGTATACTCTCTGTCCCAAATTGCAATTGGTAGAAAAAAAAGCCACAACCCTTCGGGGTTATCCTGCGCGGTGTAATCTGGGTCAGTAAGGACTGTTAACTAATACTGAAATTTACTTGACTGCTGTGTGGTTTATGCTCTATTGAGTCACAATCTTAAATACCTCCGTTCCTAATTATAAGACGTTTTGGTTGTTTCGAGGAGGTTGGTCATAGCCTACCAAAACGTATTATATTGTGGTACAGATGTAGTAATTTTGAATACAAATGGGGTCAGAGTTTAAGCGACGACTGCATACATGTGCTTGTGCAAACGTTTATCCGATGAAAATGCAGCCATGGCCGAGGCAACGATGGTGGCAAAACACTAGTAATTCGGAGAAAACCCGACCATCTTATGTTTGCCAACAAGTGAGGGGCTCTCTCTCGAAATACCCCCTATATGAGCCCTTTTGGTTTTAGGTCTCTTAGCTCTCCGACCTTTTGTCTCAGACGTTGTATGCTGAATGTTGCAGAAGAGCAAACTTCGGTTGGGAGGGTAGGGTTCTATCTACCCCATTTTTTATAGCTTTCCTAGTTATTCTTTTCCGTTTCTTTTTGTAAATACGGATGGTTTCTGATAATGGAAATTAGATGAAGGATGGGCCTCCTCTTATTATTTTTATTTTCAAAATGTGCAATTCAAAAAAATTCTGTTGCACCACATGTCCAATTCTGTGTAATTACAAAAATCTCATCTGTAACCCGTGTACAACCCTCAGGGCGCCACGAATACGATACAGATCTAATGAACTGAGAGCCGTTTGAGGTCTAACTTAATTCCAATTCAAAAAAGAATTAGCAAAAATGTTTGAGGTAGGTATGTTCGTGGCCATGTAGGTGCTGGAGAAACATCAGCCAGTGATTCATATGGACTACCATTTTGGTTTTCTTAGATTATACGAAACATAAGCTAGTGATCTAGACTCTAGAGTTCGTGAAATTAAAATTATTATTAACATTAACGACATCCGAGAATATCATATTCCTGTAGGAATAAAACGTACCTCTTATCTGAAAAACTAATAATCGGCCGGCAGCACTAGATTCGTGAATGCATTACTAGATGCTACATATCTGATGATTAGCGTCACACACAGACATATATTCTCCGGCTAGCAAATGAAGCCTTTCGGCGTGGCGAAGACGAGGGGAATTCGTAGCTCCTGATTTCTGTGTTTAGTTAGCCCAGTTTGACAACAGCGAAATTGTCAAAGACTTAATTTGCTAGTGGGCATCAGCTAGCATGCTTGTTTCTGTGCCCTGGCTAGCTTCCCCTCGATTGTATAATTTGAAGATACTACCTATTGGTGAATGATTAGTGTTCTGTCCATTGAAATATATATAAGTATTCTTTAAACATGTACTCCGTCCATTCTGAATTAATTGACTCAGATTTAGTGTAAGTTGTATTAAATCTGAGTCAATTAAATCAGAACGGAGGGAGTATATATAGAAGGGCTTGCTCTTTCTTTTCCCTTATCTTTGGAATCAGATCTAGTGATCTACTTCACTTTCCAAATTCGTTTTCTTTCGGGAATGTAGTATAAATGTAGCCTGTCAGGAGCACACACCCAATATTCCCACATCATTCCACATGCACAGACATCACCCATAAAGAGGTGCTAATTAACGCCATATATAGAGGTTTGGATCACCCAGTTTCCTGTAAAATGTATACCAAGTTTTGAAATCAAGTAGTAGGATATATAACTGCAGTTTTTTTTAAACGATGATTGCCGTTGTTTTTAGACCGAGAAATCTGTTTTATGAACTTTTTCTAGCAACTCTAAAAGAAGGACATCTCCAACAAGGATAGCCGCCGTTCCACCTTTGCCTCACATGCCCTTTTGCCATGCCTGGTTTTGTCTTTGAAAAGGAATAACAAGTTTTTTTTTAAAAGTTTGGAATAACAAGTTTCTGTTGGCAATATTCGACATTAGTTCATATTGCTGGGGAGAGAGGGATGAGCATGCTCTAGTTAGATGGATGTAATGTAACTTTCTTCTCGGTTGTTTTCTATTTCGAACTTCCAACATCTACATTTTGGCCGGAACTTTGGTGCAAGAGATCTGTTGTATGAAAAATGTAGCCATGGTTTCTTAATGAAATAAGGGGAGAGCCTTTTCTATAAATAAGATTTATTCATTTGGAAGTTTGCATACTTCTATCTCTTTTTAGTAAGAGTGGAAAACAAGTGTTTTCATCCTATGGGACTATTTTCTTTATGTTTTGGAAACCTTGCTCATTTTGAAGTAGCAAATATCCTAAGAAACAATGTATACTCCCAATAAATGCAAGGAAAATCTAATTCATGGAAATATATGTTTCTCTAAGAGATTTAGAATTTATCTTGAAGCTGTCCTCTACACCTTGTCTTCATGGGTCATTCTTACTGGGGTTTTGAGGCTACCCATCGCCCATGGGAGGGGTCTTTGTCAGAGCGACCCCTACTGTCGTTTTTTTGTGTGCTCGGCTTTGACCCTTTGCAACAAATCCTTGATATGGCAAAAATAAATAGAGACTTCCGCCATCTAAGAGAGAGAGGAGCATGCATCCAGACATGTCTTTATGCGGATGCGGTTGACGCTGTCATCTTCGTGCCCCCCTACAAAGATGTCAACAACTGACTAACCCGCATTTTGGAGGTCTTCGGTGCGGTCAAGGTCTAGCTACAAATGTTCAGAAAGCTAGATTGCGCCGGATTGGTGCCCGGACATTGACTTAGATAACATTTTCTAGGAATTTAAGCCCCCCCCCCCCCCCCCGCACTACTTCCTACTGCGGTGCCTTGGTTTGCCTCTCTTCTCTTCAGCCAGAAGTTAATAAAATCGTCGTGAAGTGGGTGCCCTATCATGGGAGGAACAACACAACAGCTGGAAGATGTGCTATGGTTAAATTGGTCATCACTTTTCTCAGGTCATTTAACACTAGTTGGGAGAGGGCTATCAGTGGCGCATCCAGGAAAAGAAGGGGGGGGGGGGGGGGGGGGGGGTTGCGCCACAGAATCCTCGCCACTAAAATGTTATTATGTGGCGCACCTGCCCCATGAGCAGGTGCTCCTCCAATTGTCCGGAATCAGGGTTCATCCAGCTCAAGAGTTTGCATGTCCGACACGGACATCTTATCTGGCTCCTGTTGCACCGAATCATTTCCGCCTTCGCTTCTTCCTTTTATCTACTGATTTGACCGGAGTTCATGGCGACGACCATGGTTGCCTACACGCGGTATACGTAGAGCAGAACCGAGAAACGAGAGTACGTTAATAAGAACCGCAACATGCACACACACATACACACACATATGCATGTTCGATAGAAAATTTCGGCATGACTTCTCCTAAAAGTAGGACATATGGGTGGTGTAAAAATTTGCCGAAATGGAAGTTAATCAACATTTCGGCAAACATCCATGCACCACGCCGGCGCAAGCAACAACAAAAACAACAAACAAACATGCATAGGTGTCCACATACACCGAGATGGCCATACACCCGGCCATACATGATCGGTGGCCATATATACACCGATGGCCATACACCGGTGGCCATACACACATCGGTGGTCATACACCGCAACCATGCACACCACAACAAAAAGAGGAGGAGATATCTCACCTAGTAGATTGGGAGCTCCTCCCGGGACCGTGATCGTGTGTTGGAGAGAATTTAGTGGACAAAAAGAGGAGGAGAGAGTATATATGGAGCCTCCCTACCTACTAACTAATCATCTATGGAACAAAATAGGTTTACCAAGAAGAAATGGACAAAGAATGGGGAGAATTGGGTGAGAGGGAGGAGAAAAACGAGCTGTGTGAGAGAAGGGCAAAGGTTGCAAATGAATCTGAGATTCTAGTGCATTAAATGCTTTTGTGGTCCCAGGCTCCAATTCTGTGGCGCACCAAATATATATTCTGTGGCGCACCTGGCCCATGCGCCACTGAAAAGCCACATTCTGTGGCCAATTCTGTGGCGCACCACTGTCCATGCGCCACAAAATGTCTGCTTTCTGTGGCGCATGGGCTTGGTGCGCCACAGAATTGGCCCTGGATTTTGAAAATCATACTGGGTCGTGGGCCCCACATGTATTCTGTGGCGCATGCTTCCTGGTGCGCCACAAAAAGAGAGCATTCTGTGGCGCATGGGCATGCAATGCGACACAGATGTTTGTGGCGCACTGTTGTGGATGCGCCACTAAATAAATTCTGTGGCGCATTGGCTACTTAGTGCGCCACAAAATGCCCTATGTCCTATAAGCCTTTTCCTAGTAGTGTAACCACAATACACCTCTTGGCCCTGTTAGGCCTTCTAAAGACCGTTACCAAGCTTGAGCAAGCTTTTTTGTGGTCTCATAAGGATAAAGTGATGGGAGGCCAGTGCAAGGTGAGATGGGAACAATGTGCAAGCCCAAATGTTTGGGTGTGTGGGGAGGAGGCTCGGGGTCATCGACCTCCACAAATTTGTAAGGATGCATTTCTTCCGTGGCCTTGGTTTAAATGGAAGGGAAAATTCCAAGCAACTGAACGGACTCTTGCCTTGTAGGGCTCATACCCAAATATATGGTGCCCACCATCTTTTCCGTCTCTCGGTGGAATTTTTTTACGTTCACAAGTGTTTGGGTAATTTGTTTGGTTCGACAATATGACCTTCTCTATGGGCATAATGCTTAAACACATTTCAAATTCGGGGACCTATGGATGTTCCTTGACATGGTTCAACTTTAGGAGGGGATTTACTTTGACATCTTGTGGAAACTCACCAACTCTTGAGTGTGTTCCACCAGATCCACTTATCGGGCTCAATTCTATGCCGACCGACAGTTGCTCAAAGGAATTGGGCACCCCCAAAGTGAAAACCATTTGAGTGGATTGTCTTAAGAAATGGATTTGGACCATGGATCATCTCCATCGCTTGGGGTGCCCAATTGTGAATTTCACCAATTATACAAAATGTTCCACTTCCCCGTTAGTTCCGCAAAATACCGAAGGCATTTTGGGAGGTGCAAACGACTAATCTAGGTTGAGTATTTGGGCTCATGAACCTAATCCAACACTGATTTTTTTTTAACATGGGAATCGTAAATGGCATATATCAGTAGAAGAAAGCACACGACCATACATGATCTTCATAAAGTGAAACCAGAAAAATCGCAAGCACTGGAGCCACTATCAAGAGGCGCAACAACTGGATGGTTGTATCGCGTTTGAGCTTCAATTGGAACTCCACTATCATTAGGATAAACCGTAGATGCTATAGCCCTAAAAGTCTCCTCTCTATCATCTCACACTTTATATTAGCACACATGCATGCATACGGCAGCATTTGGCACCTCAGAGTAATTATCATCACATGATCGTTGGATCGATTCGATTGATCTCCATCAAGAGAAATGTAAAGAATGACAAGCATATATAGGGCACATGATTCTCTCATCTGCCCTCCATGGCTAACAAAGGTGACGGCCGGCCGGGCTGTCGTGATCCAAGCGCGTCAAACCTTCACCGTTGCTGGTGACGCGGCAAAAGCTAACAACTGTCGCGTCTGTGCTTGTTATTCCCCATCCTAGCTAGCTTGATACGTATGTGTTTTCCAATTCGTCATTTTCTAGTCACTGATTTGCCCTTTCGAATCTTGAGTTGACAGACACTTAACAGTAGGCCGATTCTTCGGAATAGTACTCAAGATATGAAGACGATAAATGCATAAAATCTGGTAATGGTCTCTTTGAACTTCGATTCAGAAAATTCATAAAAAAAACTTCGATTCATGGAAATTCTCTTCATATCTAGTACTCATTCCCTTTCAAATTTTAAGATTATTTAGCTATTTCAATATGGACAAAATACATACTACATATGGACTGGAATGATGTGAAGTGGGAGAGAGGGGATGTGATGGTTGAGGTTTTGAATAATACGACGTCTGCATTTCATATTTGGATCCTTTTCGTATTTCATCAAAAGTAGTGAAAAAGTCAAATAAGAGGTGTTAAACTTTTTATCATTATGATATTATTAAAACACGTCTAGATATATCCGAATCATAAACAAAGCTAAAACATCTTATATTTCGGAATGGATGTAATAGAATTTTTTACCAATCCTGATAAAGAGAATTAAACAGTCAAATTTTGGGGATTGCTATTTGGTGGATACCCACGAATGAGAAACTTAGTGGTTAATTTTTTGCGGCTCTAAAAAAAATTAGATGCTAGCTGTCTTCTTGCGTGCAAGGCCAACACCGTTCATGGTCCCTTCTCTTGGCCCCGGTCCAAATTCTAATAAGCTTTAAACAAATTGGTGTATTTTCAAGAAATATTAACGAGCAATCATTTCGTCCTATGACGACTTCTCAACGATTATGTATCAATTTCAATAAGTAATGGCGATTTTTTGGAGTGATCTCCAACAATTTTTGGCTGAAATTTAAAAATTAATTTGGAGTATCTCTATGATACATGGATATGCTAATTAATGATGTTACAAATTTAACACCCAACTATTATATATAGCGTGGTGGTTATCGTAAGAAGTGGTAATGAAAAGGTTCTTCCATCTCCATTCCAATATATACGATGTATTTTGATGTATTTAAACAATAGTTTTATCAATCTACTAACAAGTAATTTATAGACATATAATTGAATCATTAGATTCATAACCAAACGCTACCTACTAATGATTATGTATATCGCCCAAAGCATATTGTAATTATACTATTTTTATCAAAAGACATGTCGTAGCAAACAAAAATACACCTTATATGGGAGTACATATGATTGGGTACTATGAATCACATCTGCTTTATGACCACCATGTCGTTTTCGATTTTTCCATCATGATAAGAGAAGGCGACTTGCGCCTACCCCGGGGTCAAGTAAACATCCATCATGTCACTATAGGACCAACGTATGCAAACCTTGTATATATATGACAGTTGAACTAGCGATGATCATAATGAAGACTTCAATTCTTTGGTCCTCTAGTATAATTTGTACTATATATAACTATGTGTGTGTGTTAACCATGGTAGTTCGAAGTGACACCCAACAACATGTGATCCTGGGTTAAACACATTGTATTGTTAATGTTATTATTAACATATTTACACATGTACATGTACATGTTCTTGTACATGTTATTATTAACATGTACATGTTCTTGTTCCATCCAAACTTCAATTATAAAAAGGAAGTGTTATTACACGTGTTTAAAAATGATTTTTAAAAGTTGTTATTTTGACGCTTGTTTTCCCTAGGACAAAACATATGTTATTTTGTATTGATCTGTGCTGACTTCGATATCTCTTATTGATAATAAAACGAGTTTTATCAAGTATAGCTGCAAAAAATATTGCGAGTGACCTAGCTGGATGGCAGAATATTTGAGGAATAGCTGATGGCAGAATCAGTCGAGGAGACGAGGACACGGCGCACGCGAAGAGAAGAACTCCATGTGCAGCTGGACCCGCGGACATGACCGGAGCTATTTTTCTTCTTCCGGACGATGACCGGAGCTAATTTAACGCCGGCGCACATGCAACTCGTGGATCTCCGGCCATTTCCTCGCAAACTCCAGAGCCATCCATTGCCATCTGCAGAGGACGACGAGAGCATCGAATCGAATAAGTACAGAGCAGTGAGTCACGCAGCTATGGCGCAGCAGCCATAGACGGACAATGATAGCTTTGAATGGACTGCCCAGCATGTGTGTGGACCGATTCACATGGAGTAATATGATAAAGGAAACAGCTCTGTTTATTTCCTTGAGAGAAAATTACTGTATTGGGTGTACAATGACTGATTGGATACTTTGACTGAAAGAATAGGCAGAATCAATCCATCTTTTAATAGAAGGAAGAAACATGTATCCACATAAAAATTTAACAGGACGCCGGTCCGGCGGTCCGTGTCCGCCTCTGTAGATAGATGTTGAACATGACGCCCGGCTATTTTGTTCTTGGCGGCGCGACTTCACGTTGCTAATGGTGGATATGGGTCGTCAGGTGGTGGCAGCACTTGAGTTTCTAGGCCCGAGATTGTTTTGGTTGAACATGTTAATGATGGCATTCATACATTGTTCTCTTAAAAGCTTGCTCCACACTTTGATATTTAGGATGAAAACCGATCATATGATCTCAGTGGTTGTATCCAACAATGTCAGTATTGAACGCCGTTCTCTTCTGGGAGCCGTTATTGTGGAGCACCTCTTAAAACCCGAGGTTGCCATACCATGGGTGGTTGTGATGTTTGTTTGCTGTCGTTGTTCTGTTGATCGATATTTTCCTTTTATTTTTAGTATAATGGTTGTGTGCATAATTCTTGAGTAGTTCTTGTATCACGTTGGTGCAAAGGGCAAGTGCAGTTGTCCTCTTTTTATTATCAGTACGTTCCCACTATCCAAAAATTCTATCTACATCAACTAGCTATGGTTATGGTTTCGCCATAGGGCTAGAAGTACATATTATGAACAACTTTGGAGTTCGGCTAAACATTCAAATGCCCTAAATATCATTTTCTTATATGTATTATGCTCGGGCATCCCGCGAGTGGCGGAGGTTGGAGAAAGAAATAAGGAGAAGCCAAGACAGTAACTAAACCATTCAAATGTGTGTGGACCGATTCACATGGAATAATATGATAAAAACAGCTCTGTTTATTTCCTTGAAAGAAAATTAATGTATTGGGTGTACAATGACTGATTGGATACTTTGACTGAAGAATAGGCAGGAGCACGATATTTTTTTCCTCGGTGTATCTCTTCTCTCGAAGAATCAATCCATCTTTTAATGAAAGGAAGAAACATGTATCCACATAAAAATTTAACAGGACGTCGATCCGTGTCCGCCTCTGCACATAAATGTTGAACATGACACCCGGCTATTTGTTCTTAACGGCACGACTTCACGTTGCTAACGATCGATATGAATCGTCAGGTGGTTGCAGTACTTGAGTTTCAGCGGTGAAAACACTAGGTTCGAGATTGTTTTGGTTGAACCTGTCAATGGTGGCAGTCATACATTGTTCCCTTAGAAGTTTGCTCCACACTTCGATATTCAGGGTGAAAACTCGATGATATGATGTTAGTGGTTGTATCCAACAGTGAGCAGTATTGAACATCGTTCTCTCCCTTGAGCCGTTATTGTGGAGCACCTCTTAAAACCCTAGGTTTCCATACCATTGGTGGTTGTGCTGTTATTTGTTGTCGGTGTTCTGTTGATCGGTATTTTCCTTTTATTTTTAGTAATAGTTGTGTGCATTCTTAATTCTTGACTAGTTCTTGTATCACTTCGGTGCAAAAAAGTCACCTCTCCCGACCGTGTGTGAAACCTCGTACCCGACCCCCGCGTCGTCCTCTCTGGGCGACCGGGGGAAACCCTAAAAACCGGCCGCCGGCAGCCCTCCCACCAGCGCCCTCCGCTGCGCCGCCGCCGGAGGGGAGGCCGGCAAAGCCGTGCGCACCCTAGGGAAGGTGGCGGCCGGCGTTTTTCCTCTCCTTCGACAAGCTCCGCGCGTGGATTTGGAGGAGGCGCGGGTTGGCGGCGGTCGCCGGCGGCGTGGGCTGCGTGCGGCCGTGGTGGCCGGGCTGCGGGGTGGAGGGGACGGCGTCGCCGTTTGCTGCTGGCTCGAGGTGGAGGGGCGCGGTCGGGCTGTGGTGTGCTCCTTCGGCCGCGCGTGTGCAGCAGCTATGGCTGCGGCAAGGCGGCGCGGCAGCCAGGCAGTGCGGCGGCGAGGGGATGCTGCGGTGGTGCGGCGCGGTTGCGGCGGCCGGCGCTCGACCGGGGCCGGCTGGGCTCAATCTGGGCCGCGGCCGGGCTGAGCGGGCGGGCCTCATCGCCGAGGAGGTCGGCGTCTGGCAGGGCGCCGGGAGGGCAAGCTGCAGGCTGGTCGTTGGATGGTGGCCGTGGGGGAGGTCGGTTCGTGGCAGCATGGAAGGGCGGTCTGGCGGACGGTGGAGGTGGCATTTGTTCTGTGCTCAATCCTCGATGGATGGAAGGTTCCGGTGAAAGCTTTGCCCAATCTTTGGTGCCGGCAGCGGCGACGTCCCCTGGGGCGTCGTTTACCTTGTTGAAGGCGTTGTTGTGGAGCTCTTTCCTCTCCATTCGAGGGGCTTGGTCCCTCCGGGTGAAAACCCAAGCTCCAACCGGAGCGGGCGACGGCGGCAGTTATGTCGCGACCTTCTTGGAGGCGTCGCTTTGGAGGGCGAGTCTGCCGCTGCTGCATGAGTTTCCCATCTCCTCTGGGACTGTGGATGTCGGGGCAGCGGCTCCGAGATGGTGGATGTGTGTCGAGGCGGCGGCCTCGGGCAGCGGTGCAGTGGTAGCTCCATGAGGCAGGGTTGCGGCTTGGCACGGCTTTGGGTGGTGACCTTGAGCTGCAGGGGCGGCAGGTTTATCGGCTCGGTCGACGCATCCCAGCGGGGATGGTTGGACTTTACGTCGGGGCGGCGGCCCCGGGCATGGTGTGGCGGCCGTGGTCTGCGGGCAGTGGTCCTGTGTAGCTTGGGCTACAGGCTTCTGGGTCGTGCGGCGTTGCAGCTCGAGTTCGAGCGGTGTTATGTCGGGGTGGCGGCCCCGGAAGGTGGTGCTGGCTGTGTGTGCAGGGCATACTGGAGCGGTGGATGTCGGGGCGGCGGCCCCGAGAGCTTCGTGGCTCCTATGGAGGCGAGGTTGGTGTTGGCAGCTCTACTCCGACGGGGTCGGTGGGTTCGTTTTGCTTGTTTGTTGCTGCGAAGTCGAAGCTGCGGTGTACGATAACGGGCAACAGGCAGTGAGCGCACTCGAGGGTTGGTCTCCTCATCTGCGTCAGAGTGTCCCGCACCTGCTCCTCCCATAGCAGTTGCGGCTTCTTCTCTCCGGCAAGGGTGGTCGGTTGACTGTATCTTTGTGGAGTGGTCATGTGTCGAGAGCTCGGCTCTGTTGTTCTCGAGGTTGTGTGGGCTTGCCCCGTGGGGTTGTGTTGTTGTACGGTTTTCGCCCGGTTTCTTCCATAATAAACCGGGCACCTTCTTCTTAATAAAAGGATAAGGCAAAGCTTTTGCCTTCGGTTTCAAAAAAAAACTTCGGTGCAAAGGGCAAGTGTAACTGTCATCTTCTTAGTATCAGCATGTTCCCTTTATCCAAAAAGTGTATCTGCATCAATTAGCTATGGCTATGGTTTGGCCATAGGGCTAGAAGGACATATTATGAACATTTTTTTTGAATCTAAAAAAAAGAACAGTTTTTTTGTTACATGTATTATGTTCGGGCATAGCGCGAGTGGTGGAGGTTGAAGAAAGAAATAAGGAGGGGCCAAGACAGTAATTAAACCATTAAATTTACATTCCTTATTCGTTTGATCTTAACAACACTACTAATTAGAGGAGTTGTGTTGGCCCCATGAGACTCCGTCATTGTCCTTTGCAATCTTACTTAAGTGTGGGATCTAGACCATCCGACCATTGCATCATAGCCCCATCCCTCACAATTGTTTTTGTACATTTAACCATCATTGCAACATTTCTTCTTGCACTGTGTGAAAACCATAGAAAAAATGGGCAACATAAATACCAACGCTATGTGTATGCACAAAATCCACATTCATCGAGAAAAAATCAACACATATATGCAATATGAAGGCTAATGTTTGGAGAACACAAAAAATGTCTCATCCAAGACAATGGACATTGGAAGTGTATCACTATCAACTTTGCAGATTTGGCAAAGAGGCGCAACACAAACCAGACTATCACCAAACATATTTCAACCAATCAAGCACCAAGACACACGATTTTATCCAGATTCAGGCCGCCCGGAAGAGTAAAACCCTACCCTTACTTGTCTGAATATATGATGGATATTAGTGGAGTTTACAATGGCCAAGCCTTGTTGTCGGCGGTGGAATTGCTCTATTTCTATTCTTCTTGTTATGGCGCTATGCCTAGCTAGCTTTAAGTGGAAGGAAGCTCACCCCTCCCTCGGTAGCTTTGGGCCTCCTTTAATACAACAACCACATGGGTTGCCGAACGCGTGGAGCATGTCTTTGGGCGGTGCATGGGGAATCGTCACCCGACCTACGCGGATGGGACATAGCGTGGCTGCTTGTGACCAGGGCCGGCTCTATACATTTTGGTGGCCTAGTGTACTAGTGTAAGGTTTAAAAAATGGCCACTATATTTACTATATATCTACACACATGATGTAAAATACTAAAAGTTTACATCTAACCACACATTCTAGGCATTGTAACATCTAAATTGTGAAAGAGTTGAATACGTGTAATTAGAACTTCAACCTGTGGTTGGATGGTTAGCAGGGTGGTTGTACCCTCAGCCCACCAGAGTTCAAACCCTAGGTTTGACATCTGTGTGTTGCATTTAGGTGGAATTATTCTTTCAGTGGGAGGCGACGTTCCCGTCGACAGCGAGGCGCCCGTGGTGACTTCGTCAATCTCAAGACTCGATCCGCCGGCTCAGTTTCTCGGAGGTGCTCATAGAGGTAGGGTGTGCGTGTGTGCGTTCATAGGGGTGAGTGTACGCGCGTGTATGTGAGCGTCTGCGTTTGTACTGTGTTTCTCAAAAAAAAAAAAGAACTTCAAAAATTAAATCCCTAATCTAACCAGCAGGCCTGCTAACCAGGGTATCAACGATTTGACGATTTGCTAACCACGACATCACCGATTTGGCGATTACGTACCGTCGAACTGTCGAAATGGAACGGCCGAACGGGGCAGGCTAGGGCGACCAGCGCATGCGCAACTGGGCGAGTCGCGAGCAAGATCGGCGCGGCGGCGCGCCGGAGCACGGGAGCAGTCGGCAGTCGCGGCGGAGCACGGGAGCAGTCGCGCCGGAGCACGGGAGCAGTCGCCGAACCAGACGGGGATGCGAAACGAACAGGCAGAGGCAGTAGGCGACTCGATCGAGATTCCTGCTCTCGTTCCAACTTCCAATTCCTGCTCCCGTTCTCTCCTGCTCTCGATGGAAAGGCCCAGCCCAACAAAGCTCTATAGTCATAGGAGTATGAAGGAAAAAAATATTGGACCCCCCTCTCGCCTGGGCCCTAGGCCATTGCACCTCCTAACTACCCTCAGAGCCGGCCCTGCTTGTGACATGCCATGCGATAGGAAGGTCATCACGAAGGAGCGAATTCCTGCCTCACGTCGCGTCGCGGCTGCACCATCCTTGGGCTTGCGGGTGGAGCCATAAGAGCTTATTTTTTATGCGTGTCACGCCGGATGCGACACGCCGGTCTCAGGACGAAGCAACTTCCTCCGGGCCAAGAAAGGGCTCCCGATGCTGCCCTCGGGAGTAGAAGCACACGTTGTGAATGACGCGATACGTCCGGGGTATGATGAGCTCGAGGTTCCCCCTGGGAAGAGCCGGGCGAGGCTTCCCCGGTCTCCAGGGATGTGGGAAGCTAAGTTGCGTCTAGTCTTGACAAAGACTTGCATACCACTGCGGAGCCAGCGTAAGATGGAATTCTTCTGGATTCCCACATGTCTGGGTAGATGGGTGGACATGGCCGTAGCGCAATATGTGCGTGTGGACCTCAGTTTCCATGGGAATGACAAAAAAATACTTGTAGGAGGAAGACAACATCTGTAGCATGTACTCATAGTCATCGAAACATGAAGAATATGTGCTTGAGATAAAAAACACATGAACTTGCAGCATGTCAAATCACATATACAACATTGAAAACCGAAAAGTACTAACCTTCATTTTAGAGCAGCGGTCTTGTTCACATGGGATCATCGGTGACGAAGCCGACTCGCCAGACCCTCGTGTTAGCGTCAGGTGCGGCAACCTCGGAACCATTTGGGTTAGGCCCACTGTCTTATCAAGATCTGTACTATGGAGGACCTTTGCTTCGGGCTCCCATCGTGGGGCATCGATGTCAGTATGGCGAGATCCACCCTGGTAGGTATATATGGTGGAGCAGTATCAGAAGAAGAGATAAAACAGGAGTGACTGGATGGTAGAGGAGGAGTTTCATGGGGGGAGCCGTTGCACAACGACAAAGAGAGAGAAGTGCATGACACCGCTGGTCGCTACAACTAGGACCCTATTAGGGCGAACATGAAGAGACACAACTGATGCGATCGATGGATCATCCAGGCGAAATGTATCATTTCCCATTTTATGTTAACCATTTTTGTATGCAACAGTCACTCTATGTATAAACTAGAAGGATACCCTGTGTGTTTGAGCAGCGATGTTGGTAGACAATGGTTGTATATTTGATGATTTCAAAGTCGCCAAGATTTAGGAATCCAAAGATAAGATGAAATCAATGCCCTAAAAGTCCGAGGGTGTGGATGGGTCGCATGAAGATATCATAATTATACTTACTTGAGAACCTGCCTGTGGTAGGATGGTTATACCCCCGTCACACCAGAGTTCAAATATTATGTTTGACGCTGATGTTTCTCATTTGGACTGAATATATTTAGTGAGAGGCGACGTTTCCGTCGATAGCAAGACGCATGTGGTGACTTCGTCAATCTCAAGACCCGATCTGTCGGCTCAGTGTCGGAGATGCTCATAGGGTCGGGTGTGTGTGCTTGTTCATAGTTGTGAGTGTGCGCGTGTACGTAAGCGTCTGCGTTGTACTGTGTTTCACAACAAAAAAATGCACTTAGGGATTTTGTTTTATAAGAAATCATAGATTTCATAGAAGTTTCCATGAGCCTCCAAGAACATTTGTTAAGTAACTATCACTTATGGTATATCAGATATGAATCTCTAGTAAGTTTATACTTCGTTCATTGATTTAAATGTTAAAAGTATTTGGATTATATAGAGAAATGGTCAACCGTGATAAGAACTAAAAAAAAGTTCTTTGCTCTTCATTTTTTGAATAGTTTCCTTTTTTTCTTATGGTTAATTATATCTCTGATTTGGATGTTGGCCACGTGGATCTACCTCATATATCTCGAAAATATTCTGTTTGGAAAGTTACTTGTGATAAAGATTGTCAACTCTTTTGCGTTGTTGTTGGTACTCAAAACATTGAGAAATAATATATATATTTTTAGTATTTCGTTCACTATAGAAGATTATTATTTCCCAAAGACTTGTTCTCGCGCGCGCGTTAATTGTCTCCTCTGCGCGGCCGCGCGTGCACCGTCCGTGTTTATGCCAAGATTGGTGCCATCCCGACAGGTACACACGACGACTAATTTCTTGTCGTTTTCCTTATTCACACGGTTCCTCATCCCCAGTGGTGGTTGCTGCGATTGGACCACGAGACGCGGCTCCGCGCCGGCGTTGGCGGCGCGGCCAGCGCGCCGGAGGACGGCGGAGGTGCAGGAGGGTGGCGATGGTGCGGCGATCTGGCGTGGTGGCCACGGAGACGCTATTACGCGACGGTGGTGCGTAGTGCTGTGGGTGTGCAGAGGTCTTCGGAGCTCGGAAGCGCGGCGGAGGTGCTGGATTTCTCCCGGGTTAGCGTGAGGCGGAGCAGCGGTGGGCGGCCGCAGAGGCGCAGACAAGGACGAGGAGGCGATACAATATGTGGATTCGTCGGATTCCTGTGAGGTAACTGATTTAAAACTCCCGATCCCCAATTCTGAACCCCGCCATAGCCACGCGATCTAGAAGTTCAGGCTCATGTATGCAAGTTATCTATATGTAGTAGTTCAATGCGAGTTATGATTGCAGCAGTCCGTGTATGTGAGTTTATGCAGATGTAGCAGTATACCTGCATTTGGTTTGTTCTAGGCTTGAAGATTCATCGTCTGTAGTCGTTGTGCTTTGTGGTTTTCTTGGTCTGAATCATGTCCTGTTACTCGCCTAATTCTTGTTGTACTTCAGTCATTTTATGTACCATTTTATCAGATAATTTGACAGGTTTTTTAGGCAAATTATGTACCATTTTATCAGATAATTTGACAGTTGTTTTCGGCAACTTTAAACATGTTTAATCATTTCAAATGTAGGCAACCTTTTAGTTGCCATAGGCAATTTTCAGTTTATGTATCCATCCTTTTTTAACCATTTCAAGTGTACGGCAACCTTTTAGTTGCCATAGGCAAATCTTCAGTTTTAGAGCAAGAACAATAGCACCGTCGACTGCCGGCTGCATGCGTATGCCACATCACTTAAAGTTTGTGCCCGAAACAAAAGCAGTACAATAAGCAGGCTATAGGGTTGGCTTTATTGAGTAATCAAATAGTTTATAACATGTACCGTGCTGTTTACATGCAAGAGAGCCAAGCCAAGCAATCAATGCTTGCAGCCAGCGTTTCGCCTTTACTGCTAGCTACATGCAGGCTATAACGTCTTGGTTCCAGAGCTAGAGCGGGCGACAGACGAAGCGCTGGCTAGCTTCTCTCTCTTCTTTTCTCTTCCCATTGTGATGACGTGGAGTTGCTTATAGCCTGCTGAGTAGGACTTATTGTACTTACTCTTATGTACCCTTCTTTTAACCATTACCAATATAGGAAACTTTTTATGTTATAGACAAATTCGCATCTTTTTCAGTATTAATGCACCCATTTTTTTAACCTTTTCAAATGTAGGCAACATGTTCTCAAATACGTGACAGACCTATGGTACCTTGTTCTTATTCCAGAACGTGGGCTCTTTTAAAATTGTGGACGTTGGAAAGAGAGGAAAGAGAGAAGAGAAGAGAAGGGGAGGAAAGGGAAAAATTAAACCACATAATTACTCAAATCTACCAATTTGTTGTCTACGTTCATATATTACTTGCTTAATTCTACTAATTTGTTGCCTAAAATATTCAAATAGTTGATCAATTCTACAAATTCATTTATGAGGTTACTCATATATTAGTTGCTTAACTCTATCATTTGTTGCCCAACTGCGTATATTAGTTGCTTTTGACCAAATTGTTTTGGAGTTGCTTATCGCAGTTGTGAGATTGTCTCTTCACACACCCAAATTGCTTATCGTTGTACCAAGTTGTCTCAGACACCAAAGTTGCTTCATATCATAGCAAAGTTGTTTTTGATTCTTGTGTACTTGCTTACTCCGTTTTGAAGTTGCCTCATCACACACCCCAATTTATTTATCATTGTAGTTAATTACCTAAACACACATAAGAGTTGCTAATTGTTGTTGTGGAGTTGTTGTTGTGAAATTGCTTACCGTTGCTGCAATGTTGCCTCATCGTAAACAAAAGTTGTTTGTGTATCCAAATCGTGTTTAACTGTTATATGGAGTTTGCTTTTATCACTGTTGTGTGCGACGAAATCTGCATCGTAGCATATTAAAGTTGCGTTGAATTGTTTCGTACTTGCTGCATGACTGAACACCAAAGTGAGTTCACATTTTACCTCTTTTTTTTCTGGAGTTGCTTAACTTTGTTACGAATTTGCCTCGTGGTACATCAAAATTGTTTCGTAGCGTAACAAAGTTGATTTCAGCCGTTTTGAAGTTGCTTACCGATGTTGTGAATTTGTTTTGTGGGGCACTAGACTTGCTTTTCAAAAGGAAACTAGCACATAGCTAACCATTATTCTTGTGAAGTCGTCCCATGTTGTCGCAAAATTGCCTACCGTTGTTCTGAATCTAGTGTTTTTGTCGCTCATAAAGTTGCTTCGTAGTGTATCAGAGTTGCTTCATGGCGAACAAAAATTGCTTCGAAAAACAATTCGTTGAAATATATACAAACCACGTCTGGTTTAAAAGTTCTCGTCGCGAGGATTTCAAAACTGAAAACGAATCTTAATTTTGATGCTCGGTTCAAAAGTTATAGCTTTTTGAAAAAAAAAATCGATGGAATTAACATAAAGGAGTCTGACCACGTGTGATGAATTCTTTCCAAAAGGATCGGCCGTTCAACCCAACTATCCAGCGCGTACGCGCTGCCTAGACGGGTCCTACTTATTATTTTAGATTAACACCAACTCGGAAGAGTATCAGTCGCACGCATGAAAGCAACTTCAGAGCTAAACATCGTTTTTTTCTATAGCAAGCATGCAAGTCATCCTTCTCAAGTAGTATTTTAAATATCATTGGGCGCACCACGTTCGTTAATACTGACCATTCTTCACCTACTCGCTAGTTTACTTTAATCTCTATTCTGTTGCAATTTGCATAGAGAAATACGTTAAATTGACAACATGCGCTAATATTTTCTTAAATAATGGAAGGAGTATCTCGTGTAGCCATGGATATGATCTTTAGAGAACAAATCCGTTCGGCAAATAGGCAAATGGCTGGTCTTGTATGGGAGTAAAAGGAGGCATATCATGAAAATAATTGGTTCCGCTGCTGCCAAGCGTGGGGTTTTGCGGACTGGATCCCTCGACCGGACGAGCCGTTGCAGGAGTGGATATCTTCCAGTACAGCAGCGAAGAGTTCGATCAAAGACTTCAGGACAGCGGTGGCCCTCGTTGCGTGGACGCTTTGGACCCATCGCAATGATATCGCTCTCAACGGTGCTTCCCCATCGGTGGACACTTTGCTAGGGGTGATCCAATCGGAGGGCGAGGTCTGGAGAGTTGCAGATCTGTTTAGAGGTAGCCTAGGTCAGGCGGAGCGGTGGAGGATCCGCGAGTAGTCCGTTTTAGCCTCGACCGCTTCATTGCGTGGTTGCGCGCTTGGCATCTGTGCCAGCCCGCGTTGTAGTCCTGGCCGCTTGGCCCTTCTTATATGGAAACCGATATGCCCTTTCGAAGGCATATCCTTAAAGAAAATAAAGCATACAAATTCGGTTAAAAGTCAATGTTGTCCAACTTTAACCATGTTTTACATAAAGAAACATGATATACATTGGCAAGCTCTGGCGCCGTCTGTGCTAGAATTAATCCCCCAACGCCTGGATCCTGGGTTGTATAAGTTTTTCTCCGGAGTCACCTCACCTCTAATTCCTATAGCTGATGGGCCACGCTGTCCAGTTAGAGCATCTCCAGCCGTGCCCATGGCGCCCCCCACCCCCAGGATAACTTTTTTTAGATCCGATGGAAAGAAATCCTCTTGGTCGGCTCCCCAAGACTCGTTTTCCGTCGGATTGGGTCGAAAATTTCATCCAGCGATACCAAGCCGAACCCAGCACCCTGGAGGCGCCTAGGGGATTCAGTGAAAGCGAAAAAAATGTGGTCCAGCTCTGTCGGTGCCGTGAGCCGAGTTTCCCTCCATCCCCCCCCCCCCCCCCCTCCCCCCCTTCCCTCCATTGTTTCTCCGATATACTCTTCTCCCGCCGTAGTTCGCGCCATTCCCCCTCTTCCAGATAGGACTCGGTCGCTGATACGTCTCAAACGTATCTATAATTTCTTACGTTCCATGCTTATATTATACCCATTGCTACATGTTTTATATACACTTTATATGGTTTTTATGCATTTTCTGGGACTAACCTATTAACAAGATGCCACAGTGCCACTTCCCTGTTTTCTGCTGTTTTTTGTTTCAGAAAAGTTGTTCTGGAAATATTCTCAGAATCAGACGAAACATAGGCCAAAACTCCTATTTTTCTCGGAAGGATCCAAAAGACCGAAGAGCTAACGAAGAGGGGCCACAGGGCGCCCACACCTGGTGGAGGCGCGGCTCCCCCTTCTGCCTCGCCACCACGTGGTGTGGGGCCCACGGCCCTCCACCGACGTTGCCCTTTCGCCTATTTATTCCCCCCGACGCGAAAACCCTCGGTACCCGATCAGAAATCCACGAAAAGTTCCAGAGCTGCCGCCGTCGTCAACCCTAGTTCAGGAGGGTTCAGAAGCTCTTCCCGGCACCCTGCCGGAGAGGGAAATCATCACCGGAGGGCTCTACATCACCGTGCCCGCCTCCGGACTGATGCGTGAGTAGTTCATCCTTGGACTACGGGTCCATAGCAGTAGCTAGATGGTTGTCTTCTCCAATTGTGCTACCATGTTTAGATCTTGTGAGCTGCCTATCATGATCAAGATCATCTTTTTGTAATGCTACATGTTGTGTTTGCTGGGATCCGATGAATATTGAGTACTATGTAATTTGCTTCATTATATATTATGTGAGTGCGTTATTTATGATCTTGCATGCTCTCCGTTAATAGTAGATGCTCTGGCCAAGTAGATGCTTGTGACTCCAAGAGGGAGTATTTATGCTCGATAGTGGGTTCATGTCTTCATTTAATTTGGGGGAGTGACAGCAACCTCTAAGATTGTGAATGTACTGTTGCTACTAGGGATAAAACAATAGTTCTTTGTCTAAGGATAATTGTGCTACTTACATTACACACTTTGCTTAATGCAATAATCTGTTGCTTGCAACTTAATACTGAAAGGTGTGCGGATGCTATCCGGAAGGTGGATTATTAGTCATAGATGCAGTTGGATAACAGTCTATGTATCATGTTGTAATGTCCAAATGAATCTCACACTAGACACCATGACTAGTATATGCATTATTATGCAGTTCTTTATTTTGTCAATTGCCCAGCTGTAATTTGTTTACCCTCATGTATGCTATTATTATTTATGAAGAGACACCACTAGTGAACTGTGGACCCTGATCCTTTTTCTTTAAATTGATAATACAATCTACTGCAATCCTATTCTTTCACTATCTGCAAACAAACATCATTTTCCACACCATACGTTTAATCCTTTGTTACAACAAGCCAGTGAGATTGACAACCTCACTGTCAAGTTGGGGCAAAATAGTTTGATTGTGTTGTGTGCAGGTTCCACGTTCATGGTTGACACCGGTAGTGCGCCCTGCCAAGGTCAACCGCAGCAACCTTCAAAAGAATCTTCATCTCTTACTGGATTGATAACCTTGGTTTCATAACTGAGTGAAATTTGCTGCTACACTGCTTCACACCTTCCTCTTGGGGTTTCCCAACTGCTGAGAATAAGATCTTCGACTCCGTCATCAGTCGCCATGGTGCCCAAGAAGTTCGCTGGCCCCCGGTCCACCACAGTCCCAACACCGACGATGAAAAAGATTAGGAAGTCAAGATCACCGATGAAGAAGCCGGAAGGGATGAGCAACACCCTCTGGGCGGCGGACATGGTGCGCTGGAAACACGAATCCAAGAGCCGCCGGAAAGGGAGATGAGGAAGAAGGCGAGGGATCTTGAGGAGGCTAGTATAGAGGAGGAGGAAGAGGAGCAGGAAGCGCAGAGGGCTACACTGGGCAGGACCGTGTTGGGGGCGAAGACCTGGTTCGCGCAGGCCGACGATTACATTGCCTCCCCGACCAACTTCTCGTCGTCGTCGTCGCCATCGTCTCGCTGGCAGTACCCCTCGCTATCGCACAAGTACGTCGACGTTGAGGCTCACGACATCTTCAACCCCAACATCGCCTTCCCGCACTGCCCATCCCCACGTCCGCTGCCAGTCTACATCGCCGTTCCTCCCAACATGGCGTACGTGGTTTTGCCATCCTTCCACCATGGCCCGCTTCCAATGCTGAGCCATGACACCCACAACATGTTCGGCGGAATGCCAGGTGAGGCCTACATGGAAGACCTCATCACCACGGGCATCATGGCTGCATGGAGACGCAGCAGGAGACCGGAGGCATGGAGACGCATGAGGACACCGGAAACATCGACGTCGCCGAGGAGGAAGAACCGGCGACCAAAGCCAAGCAGCCGAAGAAGGCGCCAAAGAGGGCCAAGCCAGCCGCCGAACCTCACATCAAATGGAGCACGAAAGAGGACGAGAACCCCGCCGAAGCCTGGAAGTCGGTGAGCCATGACCCATCACGGGCGAACCAAAACGGCGACAATTATTGCAGAAGGGTGTAGACGTTCTACGACGAGCGCCGCATCGTTGATCCCTAATTCATGATGATCACGATGGAGCGCGGCGAGAATGCCATGGCCGACCATTGGGCATTCATCCAAGCCGCATGCAACCAGTGGCATGGTATCCAAGAGGAGGTGGCCCTCGCCTCGAGAGCAGCGCCAACATCGAGATGTCGGTGAGTTCTTCCTCGCTGAACTTGGCCAACCATTTGTCATTCTTGTTTGCTGATACTTCAAAGACTTGACGATGATGACGATGGCTCCAGAAGATAGTCTTGCTGAGCACAAAGTACCTGCGTCAAAATAATGTGGGTTAGGTTGAGACTCCAAATGCAAAGTGTATAGTAAGGGAAAAGACTAATTTTCCCCACGAGGGTGACTCGAGGGTTTAATATCGAACTCTTGGGGAAATGAACCAAAAGCTGTTGTCTACTTATCCTTGTTTATGTAACCTACAAAACAAAGTAAATTGTTTTGTGTCCTCAACCTCACCAAGTGGTTGTTAAGCACGAGGTGTAAGTAAAAGATATAGAAATAAATGCAAAACAGAAATAAATATGCAATGGTAATAAATAAAAGTGCAAGGATATTGGATGATGTGTTTGTGGTTTGTATGGTGTTTGCAAGATGTAAATGTATTTTTGTATTTTCGGATTTAATAATGGCAGAAAATGTAAAGTGCAATAAAAGTGTTGAAAATGTGTTTCTTATGATTAAAAATGGACTGGGGTTCATGGTTTCACAAATGCACTCCCTCTTTTATATAGTGGTAGATAATGGAACATAGGAATTGACATATGAGATTGCAACAAGACAAGTGATACGTCCATTTTGCATCACTATTTTATATCATAATTTATTGCTATTCATTGATATATTTCGTATTTGGAGATGATACTTATGTTATTTCATCTATTTTGCATGATTGATGATCATTGGGGGATGGAACTCCGGAGTCTGAATTCTGCTGGAAAAAGCGTCATCGAGATACAATATTTGCGAAGCTCAGAAGATCAAACGAAACACCTGGGAAGTATTTTCTCACCAGATCACGAAGGAGGCCAAAAGGGGAGCCTGAGGTGGGGCCCAGGGGGCCCACACCATGCCCAGGCGCGGCTCCTGTTGCTGCCGCGCGAGCACCAGGTGGGGCCGCCCTGGCCCGCCTCTGGTCGTGCCCCTTCGCGTACTTCATCGCCCCGAAAACCTAAGACACGTACGGTGTCCAGAAATCCTCTTCGCCGCCACCACGAGGCGGAGAAGACAGAGAGAGAAAAGCTCTCCGGCAGGCTGCGTTGCCGCCGGGGAAATTCCCTCCCGGAGGGGGGAAATCGTCGCCATCGTCACCGTCATCGAGCTGCACTCCATCACCATCGCCAACACCACCATCTCCACCGCCGACGCCGTCATCTCCATCGGTCCACTCCGTTCCCGCTGTAACATCTAGGGCTAAACCTTGTGTATTTGATAGGGGAAACTCTCCCGGTGTTGATTACTCTTGTTATTGATGCTATTGAGTGAAACCGTTGAATTAGGGTTTATGTTCAGATTGTTATTCATCATTATATCATCTCTGATCATGTACCATATGATGTGTTGTGAGTAGTTCGTTAAGTTCTTGAGGACATGGGAGAAGTCTAGATGTTAGTAGTGAACTATGTTGAGTAATATTTAATGTTTTGATATTTAAGTTGTGGTGCCATTCTTCTAGTGGTGTCATGTGAACGTCGACTACATGACACTTCACCTTTATGGGCATAGGGGAATGCATCGTGTACTCGGTTATTAATTGTGGGGTTGCCGGAGTGACAGAAACCTAAACCCCCGTTGATATTCCGATGCATGAGGGATAGCAGGATCTCAGAGTTTAAAGCTATGGTTAGATTTATCTTAATTACTTTCTTGTATTTGCGGATGCTTGCAAGGGGTATAATCATAAGTATGTATTAGTCCTAGGAAGGGCGGTGCATTAGCATAGGTTCACCCACACGACACTTATCCAAACACTAAAGATTAATCATCAATATGAAGCGAAAGCACTAGACAGAATTCCCGTGTGTCCTCAAGAACGTTTGGTCATCATAAGTAAACAAACCGGCTTGTCCTTTGCTCTAAAAAGGATTGGGCCACTCGCTGCAATTATAATTGCCGCGCTCTATTTACTCGCACTTTATTTATCTGTCATATCAAAGTCTACTGAAAACTTGTCTGTTAGTGTTTACAGTGAAACCCTCATCAAAACCACTTGTCAACACCTTCTGCTCCTCGTTGGGTTCGACACTCTTATTTATCGAAAGTACTGCGATACACCCCCTATACTTGTGGGTCATCAAGACTATTTTCTGGCGCCGTTGCCGGGGAGTGAAGCGCTATTGGTAAGTGGAATTGGTAAGGAAAACTTTAGCTGTAAGTGCTGTTTTTATTTTTGTCTCCTTATTTGCTTAATAATGGAGAGAGGAAATGTTGCTTTCCTGTTTGGGAAGTCTTCTACCGCTGCTGAGGTAGAACATGAGGCGCCACCTGATGATATTGTGCCATTTAAAATACCTATGAAAATTATTGAACGTGTTATGAATAACCGCTATGTTGGAGATGGAACTGTCCACCCCGGTGATCATTTACTGTATTTACATGAATTATGCGAGTTGTTCAAGTGTGCAGGTATTACAATGGACGAAGTCAGGAAGAAATTATTCTCCATATCACTCGGTGGGAGAGCTGCGCATTGGTATAAACTGCTGAAGAACAGGGATTCTCTTGGATGGGAGGAAATTGTACCTCTCTTTTATTCTAAATTTTATCCTCCAAGTGAAATTCACCAAGATCGGAATTCTATATATAATTTCTGGCCTCATGATGGAGAAAGTATTGCCCAAGCTTGGGGGAGATTGAAGGCATTAATGCTCAAATGCCCCATTCATGAGCTTCCTGGTAATATTATTGTTGATAACTTCTATGCAAGACTCTCCTTTGAAGATAAAATATTATTGGATACTTCTTGTGCTGGATCATTCACTCGTAATAAGAAGGAGTTTAGATGGGATCTTCTTGATCGTATTGAAGAAAATACTGAAGCATGGGAGAACGACAAAGGTAGGGAGCCAGGTATAAAATATGACTTTGAATGCATTAAGACTTTCATGAATACTGATGCATTTCGAAATATTAATAGTGCTTATGGTCTTGACTCTCAAGTTGTTGCAAATTATTATAAATCCTTTGCTGTCTATTTCGGTTTGCCCAAGAAGGGGTTTGAAAAATATCATGAACCCTATAAAGATAAATCTATTGCTCCTTTAGCTAAAAGCATTGAGGTTAATATTGTTGATCATATCATTCCTGAGCCTTATATTGATAAAATTCCTTTTCCTGTTAAAGTGAAAGAACATTTTATTATGGCTAGTGTGGTTAATAAAAGTGATAAGAAAGCTAAGGAACCTGATGAACAAATTAAAGTTGAACCTTCTGTGGCTATAGTTAAAGAGCTTGTTTCTGAAAATGTGGGAGAAGTGTATATTATATTTTGTGATGATGCTTCTAATGTTGTTTCTCATCCTGCAAAGCCAACGAAGGCTAGTGTTCCTGTGTTATCTGTTAAAATTGGTGATCATTGCTATTATGGTTTATGTGATATTGGTGCAAGTTCAAGTGCTATTCCTTATGATCTTTATAAAGAAATTATGCATGAGATTGGTCCTAGTGAACTTGAAGAGATTGATGTGGTTATTCAACTTGCTAATAGAGAAACCATCTCTCCCATTGGTATTGTCAGAGACGTTGAAGTTCTATGTGGTAAGACTAAATATCCTGTTGATTTCCTCGTACTTGGTTCTGCTGCTAGTAAGACTTGCCCTATCATTTTTGGTAGACCTTTTCTAAATACTTGTGGTGCTGTTATAGATTGTAAGAAAGAGAAAATCCTTACTAAATTTGCTGGTGATTCATATGAATTCAATTTTTCAAAATTTGCTAAAACTCCTTATGAAACCGAATTGCCTAATGAGGATTTTAGAGTAGAACAACTTTCTTCTATTGCTCTTGCGCCTAGTAATTATATTCAGCAATTTATGGAAGATCATGAGAGTGAAGATTTTATGGAACAAAGGAATGAACTTGAGGACATATTCCTTCGTCAACCTATTCTTAAACATAATTTAAAGGTGGAAGACTTGGGTAAAACACTTCCACCTAAAGAGGATCCTGTCTTTGATTTAAAACCTTTGCCTGATAATCTTAAGTATGCTCATCTTGATGATAAGAAAATATATCCTGTTATTATTAGTGCTAACCTTTCAGGTAAAGAAGAAGAAAGATTGTTGGAAGTATTGAAGAAACACCGTGGAGCTATGGGTTATACTTTGGATGATTTGAAAGGGATTTCTCCTACTATATGTCAACATTCTATTAATATGGAGCCCGATGCAAAGCCAGTTGTTGAACATCAACGCCGTTTAATACCTAAGATGAAGGAAGTGGTAAGAAATGAGGTATTAAAACTTCTTGATGCTGGTATTATTTATCCTATTGCTGATAGTAGATGGGTTAGTCCTGTGCAGTGTGTCCCTAAGAAAGGTGGAATTACTGTTGTACCTAATGATCATGATGAGCTTATCCCTCAAAGAGTAGTTGTTGGTTATAGAATGTGCATTGATTTTAGGAAGGTTAATAAAGTTACTAAGAAAGATCATTATCCATTACCTTTTATTGATCAAATGTTGGAGAGATTAGCCAATAAAACTCATTTTTGCTTTCTTGATGGTTATTATGGTTTCTCTCAAATTGCTGTTAAAACTCAAGATCAAGAGAAAACCACATTTACCTGTCCTTATGGTACTTATGCTTATAGACGTATGCCTTTTGGTTTATGTAATGCTCCTGCTACTTTTCAAAGATGTATGTCTGCTATCTTTCATGGTTTTTGTGAGGAAATTGTGGAGGTGTTCATGGACGATTTCTCCGTCTATGGCACTTCCTTTGATAATTGCTTGCACAATCTTGATAAAGTTTTACAGAGATGTGAAGAAACTAATCTTGTTCTTAATTGGGAGAAATGCCACTTTATGGTTAATGAAGGGATTGTTCTTGGACATAAAATTTCTGAAAGAGGTATTGAAGTTGATAAAGCCAAAGTGGAAGCAATTGAGAAAATGCCTTGCCCTAGAGATGTTAAAGGTATTCGTAGTATTCTTGGTCATGCTGGTTTCTATAGAAGGTTTATCAAAGACTTTGCTAAGGTATCAAAGCCTCTTACTAATCTCTTGCAAAAAGATATACCATTTGTTTTTGATGATGATTGTAAGGAAGCTTTTGAAACTCTTAAGAAAGCTTTAATAACTGCTCCTATTGTCCAACCACCTGATTGGAATTTACCATTTGAAATTATGTGTGATGCTAGTGATTTTGCTGTTGGTGCTGTCCTTGGGCAAAGAGTGGATAAAAAGTTAAATGTTATTCATTATGCTAGTAAGACTCTTGATGCTGCTCAAAAGAATTATGCTACAACTGAAAAAGAATTTCTAGCTGTTGTCTTTGCTTGTGATAAATTTAGACAATACATTGTTGATTCTAAAGTTATTATTCATACTGATCATGCTGCAATTAGATACCTTATGGAAAAGAAAGATGCAAAGCCTAGGCTTATCAGATGGGTGTTACTTTTGCAAGAATTCGATTTGCATATTGTGGATAGGAAGGGTGCTGAAAATCCTGTTGCTGATAATTTGTCTAGATTGGAAAACATTGCTTATGATCCTATACCTGTTAATGATAGTTTTCCAAATGAACAATTGGCTGCAATAAGGGTGAGTTCACGAGATAGTCCTTGGTATGCAGATTATGCTAACTTTATTATTTCGAAGTATTTGCCTCCAACCTTTTCAGCTCAACAAAGAAGAAAATTCTTTTATGACTTAAGGCATTATTTCTGGGATGACCCACACTTATATAAAGAAGGAGTTGATGGTATTATGCGAAGATGTGTTCCGAAGTATGAACAAAAAGAGATATTGAGAAAGTGCCATAGTAGTGCTTATGGAGGACATCACGCTGGAGATAGAACCGCACAAAAGGTTTTACAATCAGGTTTTTATTGGCCTACTCTTTTTAAAGATGCAAGAAAGTTTATTTTATCTTGTGATGAATGTCAAAGAGTTGGTAATATCTCTAGACGTAATGAAATGCCTATGAATTATTCTCTTGTTATTGAACCATTTGATTGTTGGGGATTTGACTTTATGGGTCCTTTCCCTTCTTCAGAAGGTAATACTTGAATGGAAGTTATCCACCTAGAGGAAGGGGGGGGGGGGGGGGGATGAATAGGTGGTGATCAATTTTTATGACTTTTTCAGTTTTAGGCTTGCAAGAGTAAATTTACTATATGTGCTACTAGATGAAGCAAGGTGCTAGACAAATGAAAACAATGCAATAAAGAAAAGCAAGTAACACAAAGGAGGATAGTGGAACGAGACAACCTAGGGAACAAGGAGAGGACGATTTTATCCCGAGTTCCACCACATGGGTGTACGTCTCGTTGGAGGGGTGTGAGCAACCACAAAGGTCAGCTCAACGCCACAAAGGCTTCACCCTATTCTCCGATGAATTCGACCACAAAGGTCCGAATCCACCCTTCCACTAAGGACTCTTTTAAGGGCGGAGAAGGTCCCGTACAAATTCGTGAGGCACACACCCACAACTGAATTGGGGGCTCTCACTAAGACCACAAGAGGTCAATTCCACAAAGGATCCACAAAGGAGTAAGAAACAACAAGGTAGAATCTAGCTATCCACAAAGGAAACCCTAGATTTGTGTCCCCTCAAGATAGGGAGGGGGAAAGTGAAATTCCTTCGGTGGCGATGTAGATCGGGGTCTTCTCCTTCGGATCTCCAACTATTATTGGATTTGGTTGGCTAGATAGGGAGATTCATGGAAAATGAGCTCCAGCAGCAATGGGGCATTTTGGATCTGAGAGAGCTAAAGTGCTGGAGGTAGGTGGAGGGGTATTTATACCCCTCCCCGAGATCTGACCGTTGTGCAGCCGCCAACCCGGAAATTTCCGGGTTAAGTTCGGAAATTTCCGGACTGACGGCAGCGGAAATCTCCGCGAGGAATTCCGACGGATCTTCGACTGGAGGCAGTACGAGTTCAGCTTCTGACTTGGCGATGATCTTGTTCGTGCAGCTCGGAAATTTCCGGACTCCCATCGGAAATTTCCGGGCACCTGAAATTTCCGCCTGAAATTCCGACTGCGAAGCTCTGAGAGGCAGTACTGCTTGACATTCTGGACTTGGTGAAAAATCTTCGGTGGCTCGGAAATCTCCGGACACTGGCCGGAAATTTCCGGACATCGGAAATTTCCTGAAGCATTTCCGACTGAAAAGCTCTGAATGCCAGTACTGCTTCAAACACTGGACTTGGTGAAAAAACTTCAGTGACTCGGAAATTTCCGGGTGAAGCCCGGAAATTTCCGGGTACCTGAAATTTCCTGAAGGATTTCCGACTGAAATATAAAAGAGTCCAGTACTGAAATATGCTGAATGTGTTTGAGCACATTATAACACCTGTTCTAAAACCTGCATAGATCATCACAAACATTAATACCACCTTTTGTGTTGTCACTAGTCACCAAAAAACAGGAACACTTTCAATCTCCCCCTTTTTGGTGAATGATGACAACACAAAAGGAGAACGGATTTGCAAAATATAGACGGGCTCCCCCTAAGTGTGTGCATTATCTTTGGGATGTTCTTGAATACAAAATGCACACAACTTGGGATCAATGCTCCCCCTAGATTTTACAAACCTCGCAAGCACAGAAAATATACCCACATAGACAAAGTAGAACATGCATAGATTACCAAATTCAACTAGAGCTATTACAATAAGAGTTTAAGAGGTCCTCATGTCTCACAAACATGCAACGAAAGAAGTCCAAATAAGATAAGAATAGGGAGCACTAGAACAAAGCAACCGAGATAAAGAAGATGTGCTCCCTCCCATGCAAATCCCGTGAGTCCTATGAGATACTTCTCCCCCTTTGGCATCAAGATACCAAAAAGGGAAGAAGCAGCTACTAGCGTCCCAAGACTCAAGAGTCGGAATCGGAACTGTGCGCCTCATCCTCAAAATCATCCGCAGCTTCTGGATCCACATCTTGATCATCAGGCACATTGGTGTCCCAAGTGAATCCAACTGTTTCCTCAGAATTCCACTCAAGATAGGGTACCAGGGGCTTCAGGGGTCTCTTGGGAGGTGGCATCTTCAAATGAGCACGAATCTCTTCCTGTTGCTTGAGAATGCGGTGGCTCTGTTGGTAGATGGCATAGTTTTCACTATGAATGCAGCAGTTCATGTTCAACACCTTCTCCATGGCACGAACCATCCATGGGCGACTCTTCTTTTCAGCTTTCTTGATGTTATGGCGCCGTGGTTGGCGAGTGGGGCCACCATACACATCATCCTCATCGATCTCTTGAAGTGAAGCTTGCTTTTGCACCACATGAGCTTTCTTTTGAACAAGGTTGGCAGCTGTGTGGGCGATGCATCCAAGGGCACTATCCATATCGCCGCCATCTTCCTCAGATAACTTATACTTGCGCTTGATGAGAAGCATCACATATGGAGCATAGGGGGGAACTTTCCTCTCAAACATGGCTTGACTCATTTCTTGAAAGATGAAATCCATGATATCAATCTTGTACTCCTCCTTGTCCAGCTCATACTCTCCAACAAAGGCTTCATGGGCTTTGGCCATCAAGTTCACGAGACCCCCGGCAATGTTGTCAGCGTTGCCCGCGATGGGAGCAATGGTGTTGCGAAACATGCGAAGGAGAATATCATAAGTGGGCAGCAAACCATGCTGCGAGCCAATCTCTCCACCAGGCATATATAAGTCGGACATGGCGTTCTTGTTGTAGGCCACGCCCTGAAGGTGCATCCTCTCACCAGCTGCCACAGAGCTACCATGGAAGGGACAGCCAAGAATCCGAGCAAACTCACGGAAGGAGGAGGTCAAACGCTGTGTGCCAGTCATCCAAGTCATGCCAATATCCTCTGAAGTGTCAAACACTACTGTCGCATAGAACTGATGAATGATGGACACGTTGTAGCTGCACTCAGTTCTCATAAGATGCTCCAAGCCTAACACCTTGCAGACCTGAATAGCTCCCCCAAAATAATCAGCCTTCTTCATGAGCTTGTCGAAGTTGATCCATCTCATTGGGCAAACTGGCGCTTTACTGGAGAACTTGAGATATACCTCACGATAAAGCCAAGCCATCTCGGTGCAGAAGAACTTGGGGTCATCTTGCTCAGCATCATAGGACAGCTCACTGCGCCACTTGCGAAAGCTTGCTTTGTTGAAATCAGACAGTTGAAGCTCGGGCTTCTTCTTCTTGTTAGCACCACTGGATATCCTGAGCTGAGCAGCAGGATGTAGCTCACTCTCATCACTTGAAGGATCACTAGGTGGCCGAGAGTGAACCCCTTTCGGACGACTAGCCATTGACTTGAGGCGACCTCCCCGAGTAGAAGAACCTGCAAACAAACAGCATAGAGCAGATAGAAAGCAAGGGGGATAAGCACTCATGTCCAGGAAGGCAAAGGGAAAAGTACACGAGCCGTTAAAAGTTCACAGAACTTGTCTGTTTTTCAGAATTTTGAACAGGCCGGAGATTTCTGAGTCAGGTCCGGAAATTTCCGAGGGGCCGGAAATTTCCGAGTCTGAACCGGAAATTTCCGGTCTGCACGAAATTTTGAAAAACTGAACCAAATCTATGAACGAAAAACAGATCTGTGCACGAGGAAGGTAGATCAAGCCTAGAGGAGCAGTTCTACCAAAGGAAACGAGCAACAACCTCCTAAATCGGCTAGGTTAAACGAAAAGAGATTTCGTCCTAGATTTGAAATAAGAGGAGTTACCGGTAGACATGGCGAAAACCGCGCGGTGGAAAACGATCCCCGCGACGAGGAGAAGCAGATCCGGCGAAGAACCGGAGAGATTGACGGAGAAACGGCCCGGGGGCGGATCGAGGAAGATCTTCTTCTCAGGCTTGGAGAGAGAAAGAAGGGGCACGGGGTGGATGAACTGTTCGGTTCGAACAGCCCACCCGTGCCCTATTTATAGCCGGAGAAGTTTGGGTCGGAAATTTCCGGACTTAGGTTCGGAAATTTCCGGACACCGGAAATTTCCGGCACTATTTCCGGTTCAAAACACGATATATCCAGTACCGAGTTTGGAAACAGACTTAGTGTGGAAATTGACGGAGTCATCGGAAATTTCCGGACTTGGTTCGGAAATTTCCGGGCCCCGGAAATTTCCGGCTCTATTTCCGGTTCAAATTCAACAGAGTGCAGTGCCGGATTTGAAAAGGACTTAGGTGCCGAGAAATCTCAGGGACCAGAGATTTCCGAGTCGCACTCGGAAATTTCCGGTCACCGGAAATTTCAGAGACTATTTCCGGGCAAAATCCAGCAGAGTGCGGTGCTGAGTTTTGAAAGGACTTAGTCTCGAAAATTTCTAGTGATTCGGAAATTTCCGAATGTGGCTCGGAGATTTCCGCCCAACCCAACAACAAAAGATACAAATGGACATGAGTGAGAGTTAAGCACGTCTTGAGAGGGAGAAAGGCTTAGGATAGAGAAGCAAACTGTCGATGGTACTTCACACTCAAATTGCAAAACCAATAAGACACAAGAAAGACCAACTTGAGTGTGTTTTCCATAAGAGCCCAAAAAGCGAATGAAGTCCAAAGGTAAAACCAAATGAGATCCAACTCTTCCATAGGAAGAGGTGGTGGCCGAAGCCACCGTGTATGAGGTTATAGCATGGCACCGCGAAGATGTATCTTGGGTCCATAACTACTACTCATCAATGAAGCTCACAAATTATGGATTAATTTGAAGTTTATCAATGATTCATTGCTATATGCATAATAGGGGGAGGAAGAATCCAATGTGTTAGGAAAACACTCCCCCTAAATCCATGCGTACATCTACACCAAATAGAGCATTAAACGTTGATGTGTGTGCACCATTATCAAGCCAAAGTCCGAGAATCCACGATATTTAACTCATTCCTCAAGTAACAAAACCGGGCTTCGTCAAGGGGCTTCGTGAAGATATCCGCCAATTGATCCTTTGTCCCAACATAGGAGAGATCGATGTCTCCTCTTGCCACGTGATCTCGAATGAAGTGATGGCGAATCTCAATATGCTTGGTCCTTGAATGTTGCACCGGATTATAGGCGATCTTGATGGCACTCTCATTATCACAGAGGAGCGGCACTTTGTCCAAATGGACTCCGTAATCCTTTAAAGTTTGCCGCATCCAAAGGAGTTGAGTACACCCACTTGCGGCGGCGACATATTCGGCCTCCGCGGTGGAGAGAGAGATGCAATTTTGCTTCTTCGAGGACCAACTCACCAATGATCTTCCAATGAATTGACAAGTTCCCGAGGTTGACTTCCTATCATCCTTGTCACCCGCCCAATACGAGTCGGTGTACCCACAAAGAGACAAGGTGCCATCTTTGGGGTACCACAACCCAAAGCTTGGAGTATGAATCAAATACCGGAAGATTCTCTTGATAGCCACTTGGTGACTTTCCTTAGGCGCGGCTTGGTAACGTGCACACACTCCAACGCTTAACACTATATCCGGCCTAGATGCACAAAGGTAGAGAAGAGACCCAATCATAGAACGATATACCTTTTGGTCTACCTCTTTACCATTAGGGTTAAGCTCAAGGTGGCACTTGGTTTGCATAGGAGTAGCGCCCTTTAGATCGAGGAGCTTGAATCTCTTGAGCATATCTTGAATGTACTTGGCTTGACAAATAAATGTTCCTTCTCTCAATTGCTTGATCTCAAAACCAAGAAAGAACCTAAGTTCACCCATCATGGACATCTCGAACTTGTCGGTCATAAGCTTGGCGAACTCTTCATTAAAGGAGAGATTAGTAGAACCGAAGATAATATCATCAACATATAATTGACAAATGAAGAGTTCCCCATTAACTTTCTTTGTAAAAAGAGTGGGATCGATCACCCCGACTTCGAATCCATGGTCTAACAAGAACTCCCGAAGGTGTTCATACCATGCTCTAGGTGCTTGTTTAAGCCCATAGAGAGCCTTATCCAACACGTAGACGTGGTTCGGGAAGTCGCGGTTCTCGAAACCCGGAGGTTGTTTAACATAGACAAGTTCACTAAGTGGGCCATTTAGAAAAGCACTTTTAACGTCCATTTGTTGCAATTTAAAACCATGATGAGATGCAAAGGCAATGAGAATACGTATCGACTCGAGGCGTGCAACCGGCGCGAAGGTTTCACCAAAGTCGATGCCTTCAACTTGAGAAAAGCCTTGGGCCACCAATCGCGCCTTGTTCCTCACAACGATGCCGTGTTCATCTTGCTTGTTCTTGAAGATCCACTTGGTGCCGATAACATTGCGGCAAGTATTTGGCTTCTCTACTAGTCTCCACACCTTGTTGCGCTCGAAGTTGTTGAGCTCTTCGTGCATTGCTTCAAGCCAATCGGGGTCTTCAAGAGCATCGAATACTTTCTTGGGTTCTACCATGGAGATGTGTGCTTGATGTTCACTAAAGTTGGCCAATTGACTCCGAGTGGACACCCTTCTTCTCACGTCACCGATGACCTTGTCAAGGGAAAGAGCCCTTAGTTCCAAAGATCTTCCAACTCTTGCTTGGCGGCGAGTTTCGATTGCCTCTCTAGATGTAGAGGGAATCTCTTGATCAACTTGATCTTGTGGATCCTCGCCATGACCATCATGAGTGCCTTGATCGTCATGAGTTGTTTCTTCACTTGAGTGTGAGGGGCGATCTTGCACATGAGAGGAACTTGCACTCGAGATACTTGCTTCATTTGACTTGGAAGGGGACTCAATATCTCCTTGAGGATGGAGAACTTGTTGGAGCGGTCCTTGCGATGGATCATCTTGTTGAGGAAGAAGTTGTTCTTCTTGTGGAGGTGCTTGAAGATGATCTTGAGATGCTTCACAATTTGCTTCGGGTGGGGTATCATAAGATTCATGTGATGGTGAGTGCTCTTCATGTGAAGAGCTTGTTCCGTCTTGATCAACTCCTTGATGTACTTCAATGGGACGATGGAAGCCTATTCCCATTCTCCTTATTGCATCTTGGGGTTGATCATCACCTACATCACTTATTCCAACTTGCTCCACTTGGGAGCCGTCATTCTCATCGAATTCCACACTACAAGATTCTATGACGATCCTTGAGGATTTGTCATAGATCCTATAGGTGTGGGATTCAATGCCATAACCAACAAATATGCCTTCAAGAGTTTTAGAGTGAAACTTACCCAACCGGGTGCCCTTTACGAGGTAGTAGCATTTGCAACCGAAGACTCGGAAGTAAGATATGTTGGGCTTGTTGCCGGTGAGTACTTCATAAGGTGTCTTCTTGAGGCCTTTGCGGAAGAAGAGGCGATTTGATGAATGACACGCCGTTGCAATGGCCTCCGCCCAAAAGTTGATTGGGGACTTGAACTCGGCCAACATAGATCTTGCCATGTCGATGAGAGTACGATTCTTCCTCTCCGCAACGCCATTTTGTTGCGGGGTGTATGCAGCGGAATATTGATGACGAATGCCTTCGTCACTTAGGAAGTCGTTGAGCGTGTAGTTCTTGAACTCCGACCCGTTGTCGCTTCGAATCACCAATATGGGAAGGTTGTGTTGGCGTTGAACCTCCTTAGAGAAGTCGATGAAGACTTGTTGAGTCTCATCCTTGGTCTTGAAGAAATATACCCATGTATACCTTGAGTAGTCATCCACGATCACCAAACAATATTTCTTGCCACCAAGACTTATTTCCGGTATTGGACCAAAAAGATCAACATGAAGTAGTTCCAATATCCGGGTGGAGGAGATGATTGTCTTGCTTGGATGATGAATATCATGCATCTTTCCCTCCACACATGCCCTACACACTCGATCTCTGGAAAAAGTAACATGGTCTTTTAGTCCAAGGATGTGGCCCCCTTTGTGGAGACTTTGCAAAGTCCTCATGTTTACGTGGGCTAGTCGGCGATGCCAAAGCCAACCCACGTCGGCCTTTCCGAAGAGGCACATCTCATGAGTAGTGGTGACTCCGGAGAAATCAACCACGTAAAGCTCATGTTCGACATGCCCCACGAAGGCCACTCGAAGGGACTTGCTCCACAAGAGGACCACGATGTCTGGCTCAAAGAAAGTTGAGATACCCAACTTTGCTAAAGCACGAACCGACATCAAATTATAGCCAAGAGAATCAACAAGCATGACATTGACAAGAGTAATATCGGGGGCAACTACCACTTTGCCAAGCCCGGTTACCTTAGACCTTGACTTGTCACCAAACGAGACGGTTACTTGATCAACATTAGGCCTCATCTCCGTGACAAGCTCCTTGCTCCCGGTCATATGACTTGTACACCCACTATCAATTATCCATTTCGAACCACCGGGAGCAAGACCCTACAAAAGATTAATTCTTGACTTTAGGTACCCATTGTTAACAATGGGTGCCTTAAGGTTAGCCACAAGTGTTTTGGGAACCCAAATAGAATAAGCAATAAAACCATCAAAAGGACCAATATAGCGAGCACAAACATTTCCATAGTAATTCACATAGAGTGCATAGTTTGGGTTAGTGTCTCCCGCAAAGTCATTGCGAGTAGGCTTGCCCCTTGTGGCATTCCCACTTGCAATGTTGTTCACCTTTGCTTGTGCGGGAATGGTCTTCTTGGCACCAACCTTGTTAGGCCTCACATAACCAAGACCTTCCTTCCCTTTGCGAGATTGAGGCTCATAGGTGGGAGTCTCAACAACATTCTTACCCTTGAGAAGGATGATCTTAGCGGAGGAGGCCTTGGCAATTTCTTCCTTCAACCTAACATTTTCATTCATAATATTTGCATGATCACAAGTACAAGTAGAAGTGGACGTGCTTGGTTTCTCAAGATTAGTTAACCGAGTTTGTAATTGATCATGTGACTTCTTAAGAAGTTCATGTTCACTCTCCAATGCCGCATGGACATTGACGAGCTTCTCCATGTCTTCAATAAGACTCACATGGCCAGCCACAAAATCGGCCTTATCCTTTTGTGCCAACATGTTCTTAGCAAAATAGAGGTCACGTTCTTTAACAAGTTTAGAATGCATAGAGTTATGAGATTTCTCAATGTTCTCAAGTTCTTCTTCTAGACGAACATGAGACTCTTCAACATCTCGGAGAGAGGATTGAAGATGTGCTATGGTGATAGCATCCTCTCTCTCAATCTTACCCTTTTCCTCAATGAGGTGTTCGAGCTCGCCAATGCGACTCATAAGGGCTCCCACATGTTTCTTGCTATCTCCTTGCAAGTTAGCCATAAAAGAGTCAAAAGCAACAAGCTCCTCCTTTATTTGGAGGCTAGCGGCATCATCAAGCTCATTCATATCATTCAAGGAAGTAGAGGATGAAGCTACCTCGGATGCCTTGGCCATAAGACATCTCACACTCTTGTTGGGGGAGTTCTCGTTGGGTGAGTCAAATAGTGAGCTTGAAGACGAAGTCACCGTAGCTCTTGGCTTGGAAGTAGTAGCGTTAGGCGACGTGGATGGAGTTCTTGGTGTTGAGGAAGTAGCTTGATGGGTGGGTCGAGGTAGTAGTTGAAGTAGTGGCAATAGCCGCCACTTCATTCGGAGTTTCTTCTTCTTCCGACGCATCTTCATCCTCGGTGGGATACTCCTCTTGAGTCATCAACACGATCCGAGGTGCCTTCTTCTTGAAGAAAGCCCTCTTATTCTTGACATAAGCCTTCTTGGGAGGCATCTTGGACTTGTCCTTGAGAATAAGTCTTCCACCATTCTCTTCCCTCTTTTCATATGGGCACTCGGCGACGAAGTGGTACTTGTCTTGACAATTGTAGCATGTCCTAGCCTTGGAGATGTCCCTCCTTCCACCTTATGGAGTTCCAACGAGGGGATGCCTATTGAATTGAGCTCTTACCCTCGATGGATTCTCCCAAAATCCTTTTGCCGCAAGAGCAAGATGCTCATTGTATGCGAGCTTAAGACCTTCATTGGACAAGAATGAGGAACTCTCAAAGTCATCTTCACCTCCAACTTCAACCGTTGCCTTCAATGCAAGGTTTGCTCCCTTTTGCATCCCTATGGCTCTTGCTCTAGCATCTTCGGCATTCTTGGTAGCAACCTTGAAGGATGTCATCTCTTGCATGACTTGATTTGAGGTCATGAGGTCATAGTTGTGTCTTCCTTGCAAGGTCTTCAAGTCCGTGCCCTCAAAAGGCATGAGGGAGCTCACGTACTTCCTCTTGATCCAAGCATCATCAATATAGGTTGCACCGAGGTCACGAAAGCTTGTGGCAGTAGAAACCAACCTCCGGTACATCTCTTCATGATCTTCACCATCCAACTTATAGAAACCTTCCGCCTCATTGCTTAAGGCATCGTAGCGATTTCTCTTCATGCTCTCATTTCCAACAAATAAGTCGGAGAGAGCGTCCCATGTCTCCTTGGCGGTGGAGAAGGGTTGGATGAGAGGCATGTCCTTGGCGCCCACGGCATGTTGGATCATGTTGAGTGCGGTGGCATTGAGTTGAGCATCCACCACCTCTCTCCGTGTCAAGTTGTTCGGGTCATGTGGCTTGAATCCAACTTGAATGATTCTCCATAGTTCGATCGAAGAGCTGCACACATGGGATTTCATTAAGAATTGCCATTGTGAAAAGGAATGATCTTTAATTTTAGGGGGATCATTTCTAATAGTGATATGAGGATGAGGAATGGGAGGATCGGGAGAGTAATGATTGGGTGGTGGCACATTGCCATATTTGTTAGACTCTCCATCCTTGGATGTGGAAGAGTCTTTGGTTTTAGAAGAGTTATCATTATCACCATTTCCATCCATGCCCTTAGACATTTCGGGATCCGTACCACTCGATTCACTCGGAGGTGTTGGAGGAGATGAGGGCGATGCATTCTTTGGATTCCTTGAATTCATGAGTGCCTCAAGCATGTCATGAATCTTTTGGAATTGAGCTTCCATGGACGATGTCAACTTTGTTTCCAAAGCGTTGATATCGGCCATGGTGGCTCCTTTAGATTGCATCGCTGCCATCGCCTTTGCGGCCTCTTCGGTGTCAACTTCCTTAGTCATGGTAAATCTCAAGCGGTAAAGCTTTTAAGAGATAACCTGGCTCTGATACCAATTGAATGGAAGTTATCCACCTAGAGGGGGGGGGGGGGGGGGTGAATAGGTGGTGACCAATTTTTATGACTTTTTTCAGTTTTAGGCTTGCAAGAGTAAATTTACTATATGTGCTACTAGATGAAGCAAGGTGCTAGACAAATGAAAACAATGCAATAAAGAAAAGCAAGTAACACAAAGGAGGATAGTGGAACGAGACAACCTAGGGAACAAGGAGACGACGATTTTATCCCGAGTTCCACCACATGGGTGTACGTCTCGTTGGAGGGGTGTGAGCAACCACAAAGGTCAGCTCAACGCCACAAAGGCTTCACCCTATTCTCCGATGAATTCGACCACAAAGGTCCGAATCCACCCTTCCACTAAGGACTCCTTTAAGGGCGGAGAAGGTCCCGTACAAATCCGTGAGGCACACACCCACAACTGAATTGGGGGCTCTCACTAAGACCACAAGAGGTCAATTCCACAAAGGATCCACAAAGGAGTAAGAAACAACAAGGTAGAATCTAGCTATCCACAAAGGAAACCCTAGATTCGTGTCCCCTCAAGATAGGGAGGGGGAAAGTGAAATTCCTTCGGTGGCGATGTAGATCGGGGTCTTCTCCTTCGGATCTCCAACTATTATTGGATTTGGTTGGCTAGATAGGGAGATCCATGGAAAATGAGCTCCAGCCGCAATGGGGCATTTTGGATCTGAGAGAGCTAAAGTGCTGGAGGTAGGTGGAGGGGTATTTATACCCCTCCCCGAGATCTGACCGTTGTGCAGCCGCCAACCCGGAAATTTCCGGGTTAAGTTCGGAAATTTCCGGACTGACGATCGGAAATTTCCGGACTGACCACCGGAAATTTCCGGGCAGCGGAAATCTCCGCGAGGAATTCCGACGGATGCTTGACTGGAGGCAGTACGAGTTCAGCTTCTGACTTGGCGATGATCTTGTTCGTGCAGCTCGGAAATTTCCGGACTCCCATCGGAAATTTCCGGGCACCTGAAATTTCCGCCTGAAATTCCGACTGCGAAGCTCTGAGAGGCAGTACTGCTTGACATTCTGGACTTGGTGAAAAATCTTCGGTGGCTCGGAAATCTCCGGACACTGGCCGGAAATTTCCGGACATCGGAAATTTCCTGAAGCATTTCCGACTGAAAAGCTCTGAATGCCAGTACTGCTTCAAACACTGGACTTGGTGAAAAAACTTCAGTGACTCGGAAATTTCCGGGCACCCGGAAATTTCCGGGTACCTGAAATTTCCTGAAGGATTTCCGACTGAAATATAAAGGAGTCCAGTACTGAAATATGCTGAATGTGTTTGAGCACATTATAACACCTGTTCTAAAACCTGCATAGATCATCACAAACATTAATACCACCTTTTGTGTTGTCACTAGTCACCAAAAAACAGGAAGTGCAAAGAATGCACTTTCAATACTCATATACTTGTTGCTGTTGATTATGTTACTAAATGGGTAGAAGCTATACCTACTAAAAGTGCTGATGGTGAGACATCATTAAAAATGCTTCAAGATATTATTTTTCCTAGGTTTGGTGTTGCTAGATATCTTATGACTGATGGAGGTTCTCATTTTATTCATGGTGGGTTTAGAAAAGTTCTTGCTAAATATGGTGTTAATCATAGAATTGCTTCAGCTTATCATCCTCAAACTAGTGGGCAAGTAGAACTATCAAATAGAGAAATTAAATCTATCTTGCAAAAGACTGTTAATAGGACGAGGAAGAATTGGGCTAGTAAATTAAATGATGCATTGTGGGCTTATAGAACTGCTTATAAAAATCCCATGGGTATGTCTCCTTATAAAATGGTTTATGGAAAAGCTTGTCACTTGCCTTTAGAATTAGAACACAAAGCTTATTGGGCAGTGAGAGAACTAAATAGAGATTTTAAACTTGCTGGTGAGAAAAGATTACTTAATTTAAGTTCTTTAGATGAATGGAGAAGTGAAGCTTATGAAAATGCTAAACTATTTAAAGAGAAAGTCAAGAGATGGCATGATAGGAGAATCCTTAAGAGAGAGTTTCATGTTGGTGAGAAAGTTCTATTGTATAGCTCTCGTCTTAGATTCTTTGCAGGAAAATTGCTCTCCAAGTGGGAAGGACCATATGTCATTGTGGAGGTGTTTCGTTCGGGTGCGATAAAAATTGCTTCGCTCAAGGATGACTCTACACAAGTGGTAAATGGACAAAGACTCAAGCATTATATTTCTGGAGATTCTTATAATGAAGATGTTGATATTATTCAAGCAATTACTCCGGAAGATTATATTAAGGAAAATATTCCTGAGTCTGCAGAACCTGATTTCGAAAAGGTACAGTTTCGGTAAGAAAAAGTTCGCGAATTTAATTTTGAGCTACCTATTATTTATTTTTGGAAAATATGGAAATATACGAGACGAAAACGAGCAGGACACGAAGTCCGAGGCGCCCACACCACGTGGTGGCGCGGGGCCCTTGCTGGCCGCGCGAGCACTAGGTGGGGGAGCCTCGGAGCTCCTCTCCTACTCGGTTTCGCCCTGTTGCCTTCCTTTTATTTCGTAAATTTTTGCTATATATTCACCCGGAGCCCCCGAGGTCCGTATATCGTGTTTTCGACGTGTTCTTGTTTCGAGCTGTTTCTGCCAGATTTTAGCCGTGGACCTAGAACCATCATGTCTTCATCCGAGCCCTCCAAGGACAGTTTCTTTGCGAACGTCGTCAACCCGTACATGAACGAGTTGAAGATGCATCCCAAAGAGTTGTCTCTCAAGCAAGGGAAGGTACAAGTTGAAGATGTTCAAGGCCCCCAAGGAGAAGGAAGCATAGAGGATAGGATGAAGAGTCTGGAGCAAGAAGTTTTCAAGTACAAGAAGATGGCGGAGCATGAGGTGGACATTGTTCACCAGATCGTCTCTGAACTTATGGCTAAGCATAAAGAAGAGACTTCGAAGCTCTGGGAGGACATCCTCTCACTCCACAAGACTACCAACACTCTTCAGGCGCAACTCTATGATGTTCAGAACCAGAACTGTGAGTATGAAATCAGGTTTAAACGCATAAGTGCTGCTGTGAGTTTCAGGATTATCGAGACCCAGTCGTCATTTGTTGATGGAGAGCCCTTACCTTGGAAGCTTGATCAAGAGGACTCATCACCATCACCACCGAAGGAGTAATTCATCATCGGTATTGGCATCTCCCTTAGCTTGTTCCAAGCTTGGGGGGAGTGCCGCGGTATCACCATTATCTTTCATATTTTACCTTTTAGTAGAGTCATATCATGAGTAGGGAAGTTATTTTATATGATGGTTTGCAGTGTGGAAGTATCTCTCTTTTAGTTGGCTGTCTATGTATCCCTTGGTGTGAGTTGCCGTTATGGAATATTAATGAGAAGTGTTATCATTTATTTTCTGCACACTTTATTTTAGTTTGCAACTTTTATCACGTATAATTGATATTGTCATTAGTGTTGGTAATCACTTTGGGAGCATATAGTAAATCTTTTGGCTTTGGCAAACTTAGCATTGGTCAGTAGCTACAATACTTTGAGACTTAAGTGGAAAAAAAGGAATTACATGTAGAATATAGAATTCAGTAATCTCTCTCACTTGTAGATTATAAGCTTAGTATTCACAAATTTAAAATTGTGTGTGCCTTCAAGTAAGAATTGCATGATTGCCCTTACTACATGTATATTTGTTTGTATCCATCAACTCTTATGCTTGCTACCCAACCTTGCTAGCCAAAGACCTGTATCGAGAGGGAATGCTTCTCATACATCCAAACCATGAACCGAAACCCCTGCCATTTGTGTCCACCATATCTACCTACTATGTGGTATTTTGCGCCACTCCAAGTAAATACTTCTTGTGCTATCTTTATTCAAAATTATTATCCCTTATTTGTGTCAATGTTCACTAGCTCATGAGGAAATAATAGTTGGGTTTGTTATCTTCCATACTAATTAAGTAACCCTTGACTTGCATGCTTCATCTGCTCGTCACTAATATTGCAAAGGGCTGGTTAGACCACTATAATATCAAAAGGTTGAGAAAGTTAAAAATAGACACTCCTCCATGGTTTGAGATTGATTGGTGGGCACCCGAGGATTCGGTTAGCCATGGCTTGTGAAAGCAAAGGTTGGGAGGAGTGTCAAGTTATATAAATAAAGTGCATATTATAAATGCCTGTTACTAAACAATTCGGAACCGCTCTCAACTTGCTTAGTATGGAAGATGACAAGAACTCTATTACCATTCGTTGACAACAACAAACACCGCTCAAAAACTTACTTTTATGCTCTCTATATGCTTTCGAAAACCTATAAAACCAAAATCTCTAGCACATGCTTGTATCTCTGCTTCCCTCTGCGAAGGGCCTATCTTTTACTTTATGTTGAGTCAGTAAACCTATCTCCTTCTATCTTAAGCAAGCATTTGAGTTGATTGAGATTCAACCAGTTATACATTAGTATTGTTGACCATGTCTTTTATTCTTTCTTGCTTAGCACATTGTTGGCATCTAATGAATTTGATTTTTTGGAGTTATCAACTAATAAAGAGGGCTGTTTTATAAACTAAGCTCAATATGTTCATTGTCCTCTGACCAAGGACTAAGTTTGCCAACACCAACTAAGGTTTTCTCTATGTACCTTATTGTGGTTTTCCTCTACTTGTTACAAGTTGATTTATATGAACGGAGTTGATATCTAAGATGACTTGTGCATTTATACATGTGATGCTTCTTGTCCGTATATTTTATATCGACACTTCACTCCATAAACCTGTGGTCATGTTTACCGAGTTCAGCTTTCGCTTGGGGACAAGCGAGGTCTAAGCTTGGGGGGAGTTGATACGTCCATTTTGCATCACTATTTTATATCATAATTTACTGCTATTCATTGATATATTTCGTATTTGGAGATGATACTTATGTTATTTCATCTATTTTGCATGATTGATGATCATTGGGGGATGGAACTCCGGAGTCTGAATTCTGCTGGAAAAAGCGTCATCGAGATACAATATTTGCGAAGCTCAGAAGATCAAACGAAACACCTGGGAAGTATTTTCTCACCAGATCACGAAGGAGGCCAAAAGGGGAGCCTGAGGTGGGGCCCAGGGGGCCCACACCATGCCCAGGCGCGGCTCCTGTTGCTGCCGCGCGAGCACCAGGTGGGGCCGCCCTGGCCCGCCTCTGGTCGTGCCCCTTCGCGTACTTCATCGCCCCGAAAACCTAAGACACGTACGGTGTCCAGAAATCCTCTTCGCCGCCACCACGAGGCGGAGAAGACAGAGAGAGAAAAGCTCTCCGGCAGGCTGCGTTGCCGCCGGGGAAATTCCCTCCCGGAGGGGGGAAATCGTCGCCATCGTCACCGTCATCGAGCTGCACTCCATCACCATCGCCAACACCACCATCTCCACCGCCGACGCCGTCATCTCCATCGGTCCACTCCGTTCCCGCTGTAACATCTAGGGCTAAACCTTGTGTATTTGATAGGGGAAACTCTCCCGGTGTTGATTACTCTTGTTATTGATGCTATTGAGTGAAACCGTTGAATTAGGGTTTATGTTCAGATTGTTATTCATCATTATATCATCTCTGATCATGTACCATATGATGTGTTGTGAGTAGTTCGTTAAGTTCTTGAGGACATGGGAGAAGTCTAGATGTTAGTAGTGAACTATGTTGAGTAATATTTAATGTTTTGATATTTAAGTTGTGGTGCCATTCTTCTAGTGGTGTCATGTGAACGTCGACTACATGACACTTCACCTTTATGGGCATAGGGGAATGCATCGTGTACTCGGTTATTAATTGTGGGGTTGCCGGAGTGACAGAAACCTAAACCCCCGTTGATATTCCGATGCATGAGGGATAGCAGGATCTCAGAGTTTAAAGCTATGGTTAGATTTATCTTAATTACTTTCTTGTATTTGCGGATGCTTGCAAGGGGTATAATCATAAGTATGTATTAGTCCTAGGAAGGGCGGTGCATTAGCATAGGTTCACCCACACGACACTTATCCAAACACTAAAGATTAATCATCAATATGAAGCGAAAGCACTAGACAGAATTCCCGTGTGTCCTCAAGAACGTTTGGTCATCATAAGTAAACAAACCGGCTTGTCCTTTGCTCTAAAAAGGATTGGGCCACTCGCTGCAATTATAATTGCCGCGCTCTATTTACTCGCACTTTATTTATCTGTCATATCAAAGTCTACTGAAAACTTGTCTGCTAGTGTTTACAGTGAAACCCTCATCAAAACCACTTGTCAACACTTTCTGCTCCTCGTTGGGTTCGACACTCTTATTTATCGAAAGTACTGCGATACACCCCCTATACTTGTGGGTCATCAACAAGTTATTAATAATATGGGCATCACGTCCTAACATAGAGATCTTTTGGTTATTAATCTCCCTTATACTCCACCAAGATGCGAGCTAAATCATAACACTTCAGTAATTAAGATAAACATAGTATAGCTTTAAGTTCAATGACATGAAGTTTAAATAAGAACATGCTAGATCTAGTCATGGTGATAGTGACAATGTCACCCACATATCCCCGGTAGCATGGTATTTCCTTTATCCCCAGTGAGGCAACAAAATAAGGTAAAAACCCAAGTGGATCACGGTATTTCTGTCAACTTACCACAAAACCACCCCCCGTTACTCCAACTAATGCACGCGTTCCCCCTCACACGCTCTCATACACATGTTGGATCAAAACACATAGATAAGAACGGGGTACATAATATGCATCTACTTTCATAACATAGACATAATATTGGCAATAATCATAACATATATCAACTTAAGAGATCCACCACAAAGGTATTACATATATGACCATAATGATGTTCACCAGCTCATATGACACTAATTAGTGAAGCTCAAGAGAGAGGAGAGATACATAAGTTACTTCCACAAACCCATAGTCCAGGGGTGGACTACTCCCTCTTCATCATGGAGACGGTGGAGAAGTCGTTGGAGAAGGTGGAGACCACACCGGCAGCGCCCCGCCGGAGTTTCCCCCCTCTAATCTGCAGCTCCAGGTCTCTATTTCGTGGTTTCTGTGTTTTTGCGGCGCTCTCTCCGAAAGGCATCGGGAGACTATTTTTATAGGCGTTTTTAGGTCAAGAGCCAGCCACGGGTACGAAGATCGACAACATCGGAGGCTCGAGGGGGGAGATAGGGTGCTCCACGCGGCCAAGGAATCTGGCCGCGTGGGCCCCCCTATTTTCCTCCTCGGGTTTCCACTTTTGTTGATCCTTCGCTCCTACGCTTTGTTCCTTCCAAAAACTGATGTTCGCGAAGTTTCAGGTCATTTGGACGTCGTTTGGGTCCCTAAAACATCAAAATATAGAAAATGGGGCTTTCTGACAGCGCAGGGTTAATCTATACCTAATAATAAAAGCAGGAAGGTTTCTTCCTCCCAAATCTTTGTACGTTTTCGTCCGACTTCATACTACGTTTTCGTACGTCGCTTAATACGTTTCCGTTCCTCGTCGCTCGCGTACGTCGTCGCTCGCATCGATCTCGATCCAAATATTTTTGTCCCTCTCCATCCGGACTCTCCTCTGGGCGGAAACGATACAGACTCCTCTCGCATAAATATGCCTCCCGATCGAGAGCGTCCAAGCAGCGCGCTTAGCCGTCGAAGTAGGGCACATATGCCATGGAGGAGGAAGAGTCACCCCGATTCCGTATATACACACGTGAGATCGAGGAGGCGATATCGACCTCGACGAAAATCCCAACACCCGCCCTAACCCATGACCCCGATTTCATCCCGCTTCCAGCACATTGCGCTTCTCTACGGTGATCTCTGGTGGCGGGAAAGGAGGAGGGCGTCTAAAGGAGCGGGAGAAGGCGACCCAGACTCCTCCAGGACCATGAGGCTGGAGGATGGCCAACGCCCAACGGTGGTGGCAGCCTGTCAGCCTGGGGCTGTCGCTGGCTTGCAGTTGACGCGGCGGTACTTTGGCGCGATCGTCGGGTTCCGAGGCGCTTGGCATGAACTTCGCTGCCGAACATCCGTCAGTGAATGTGGCTTCGACTTCCATGCACGGGACCTGCGTTGGTGAGGGCTGTCTCTGCCGGTTTCTTCATGCGTTGGCGTTCCGAGGCGCTTCCTCTGGGCTGTGGCAGTGGTACCGGTAGAGTAGGCCGGCCATACACCCCATGCTCTGCCGGGGCCGGCACCGGACGTGGACGAGGACCGATAGTGCGCAGACTCCGTAGGCTTCACTCGTCAATGTCCAGAGTTGAGAAGTTGCAAAACTCACAACTCGCACTTCGCCGATCGTCCTAAACTCATAATAATACTGCCCTGTGATGGATGTCAGCACAACATAGTAATAGCCTCTCGAATATGCCGCTGCCTTTCCTTCACCTCTCCTATAGGCGCTGCCCGCTAGCAGATGTTGCTTGCTGTGTCACGCACGCGTGCCTAGCTTAGCTTCTCCTAGATGTTGTTGCTTGCTTTGCTGCCGCCTGTAGCTGATGCTGCTTGGGGGAAGATGCAATGATTTTACCCAGCATTCTTGTCACACTTATAACCCATCTTGTGTTATGAATTTATAATACAAAATGTGGGATGAGATATGTAGTCGCATGGGCATGACTGACTTTGCTTTTATCATGATGCAGGTTAGCATGTCATCGAGCTGTACAAAGAGTTTGCCGTCATAGCAATCAGGATGAACTTCAGAGTTGTTTGCCGGAAGTTGTATGATTAATTACGTGAGGTATGACCACGAAGAGATCGCCTTCCCGTATTATTTGCCAGATCCTCCGGGCACCAAAAGGTGTCCTAAGCTCACTGGCATTACTCTTACCGTGTGATGATGGTGGTGTACAGGTGTAGGGCACTGTATCTAGGATGCTTCATGATACTCTCGGTCGCACAATCAGAATCACGATAATATTTTCTTCTCCCGTTGCAACGCACGGGCACGTTTCCTAGTTCTAAATAAATAGGGAAAGTGTGAAATATTTCCCAAAACATTATAAAACATTGATATAACCCTTATATGATGCAAATATGGATGAAATATGAGTAATACAATGCAAAGTTCATGTATGCATTTTACATGCATCAACATCCACAAGCTTAACCTATACTTGTACTCGAGTATGAAGGTGATAAAACTAAACATGGACTTGGCATTTTATTACTTAACAAAGGATATCAAAGGTGATTGCTACATAGAGTCAAATGATTCATTCTTTAATAAAGAGTAGCAACATACCAGACATATTATCAAGAGATATTAAATATTCAAGGTAAAGATGTTCAATGATAATTCACAAAGTGTAACATGAGAGAAAAGTTCTATGGACCAAATGAATGCATAAATGAAAAGCAAAAGATATCCTAGGTTGGTCATAGAGTATTGTTATGGAAATCTGAATATAAAAGGTGGACACTTTGGAAAGATAGATAAATAAGTAGAGGAATAACATGAAAGAGTATTATCTAGCTTCCAAATGCTTCAACTTAAGCTAATGTTTGCCATGTAGTGCCCATTGGTCTGAAGTTCTCATTGCCCTATCATAGCATCTTAAGTGATTAATAGTTGAAAGTGAAATCAAATATGAGTTATGTGCTTGACAAAGTATGGGTCAAAAAGCCTCATGCCTGTTGAAAACAAAAACCTCTCCGACTGGCTACTCAACTTGGGCCACTGATACATCTCAAACGTATCTATAATTTGTTTCGTTCCATGCTTATATTATACCAATTGCTACATGTTTTATATACACTTTATATCGTTTTTATGCATTTTCTGGGACTAACCTATTAACAAGATGCCATAGTGCCAGTTCCCTGTTTTCTGCTGTTTTTGGTTTCAGAAAAGTTGTTCTGGAAATATTCTCGGAATTGGACGAAACAAAAGCCAAAGTCCCTATTTTTCTCGGAAGGATCCAGAAGACCGAAGAGCAATCGAAGAGGGGCCACAGGCCAGCCACACCTGGTGCTGGCGCGGCAGCTTCCTTGGCCGCGCCGCCACGTGGTGTGGGGCCCACGGGCGCCCACCGACGTTGCCCTTTCGCCTATTTATAACCCCCGACGAGAAAAACCCTAAGACCGAAGCCTTTTCCCGAGAATAGTTCCGCCGCGCCGCCGCCATCGAAGACAAATTTCGGGGGACAGAAGTCTCTGTTCCGGCACCCTGCCGGGACGGGGAATTGCCCCCGGAGCCATCTCCATCAACTCCACCGCCATCTCCATCGTCGTTGCTGACTCCTACGATGAGGAGTGAGTAGTTCTCCCCCGGGCTGCGGGCTCTACCGGTAGCTATGTGGTTTATCTCTCTCTCTCCCATGGTGTGATCTTTATGTGATCATGAGCTTTGTAATCTAGTTGAATATGTGATGTTACTCTTTATCTATTATGCACTCTAGAGGTTACTTTAATATGAACTCTGGGGTTATTCACGGTTGTGAAGGTGACAGTGAGCGCATCGTGTGTGACTCCTTTATGACGTTGTGGTGTGTGTTTACTCATACTTTGAGGGTGCTTTTGTAGCTCTACACAATGAATGGTGTTTATCATCCAACAAGATAGTGTTTGAGAGTAGTATTTATTATTCAGCTTTGATGTCATTGTTGAGAGTGTCCACTAGTGAAAGTATGATCCCTAGGCCTTGTTTCTAAGCATTGAAACACCGTTTACAACAAGTTCTGCTACATGTTTGCGTCCTGCCATTTTTATTTCAGATTGCAATTACTACTTATAATCATTCATATTACTTGTATTTCACTATCTCTTCGCCGAACTAGTGCACCTATACATCTGACAAGTGTATTGGGTGTGTTGGTGACACAAGAGACTTCGTGTATCTTAATTGCAAGGTTGCTTGAGAGGGATATCTTTGACCTCTACCTCCCTGAGTTCGATAAAACCTTGGGTGATTCACTTAAGGGAAACTTGCTGCTGTTCTACAAACCTCTGCTCTTTAAGGCCCAACACTGTCTACGAGAATAGAAGCGTGCGTAGACATCAAGATATTTTCTGGCGCCGTTGACGGGGAGGTAAGCGTTGGAAGGTATCTCCTTTATTACTTTTTGTCTCTTGTTTTTATTTTTACTAGTTAGGCTTAATGGAAAAAAAATTAGGGAGCTCTATGAAATTTATCTTGAGTTAGTACATGATGTGTTTGAACAGAAAATTAAAAAACCTATGGAAAATTATTTGCGTGATGGTAGCAATGTTATTAGTATGAATTCTTTGAACACCATTATTGCTAATGTTATGGAAAAGTCTAAGATTGGGGAAGCCGTTGTTGATGAATATGTTATTCTTAGTCCCCCAAGTTTTGAGGAGAAAATTTTCTTTGATAATACTTTGCCTCCAATATATGATAATTATAATCATTGTGATATTGTCAGTCCACCTACTATTGAGGATATGGTTTATGTTGATTATGATATGCCTCCTATATATGACCTTTACAATGATGAATATGATATTTTCAGTCCATCTACTATTGAGGATAAAACTAATTATGATTATTCTATGCCTCCAATTTATGATGATTACAATGATGGATGTGATAGTTTTACTCCCACTATTATTAATAAAATTGATTATGCTTATATGGAGAGTAATAATATTATTATGCTTATGGATCATGATAAGAATGCTTTAGGTGATAGCTATATTGTTGAATCTATTCATAATGCCGCTGAAAATTATTTTGAGAGAGGAAAATATGGTTATAGAGATCTTCGTGTTACTAAATTTATTCTCTTTATGATGAATGTTTTGAGTTTTCTCTTGATTTGCTTTTATTTGCTGGGTACTTTAAGACCTACTGGTCCTTATGAGAGAAGGAGACATCACTTCATATATCACAATAATATTAAGTCTCCTCTCTTTATGTTGAATTTTTTGAAGTTGCACTTGTTTTGCCTTCCTATGCTAGTCACTTTCTGCTTTATTAATTTATTTTCTTACAAGATTCCTTTGCATAGGAAGTGTGTTTGATTTAAATATGTTTTATATATGCTTCTTGATGCTCTCTTTTATGTTTCAACTCTCATCTTTATGTGAGCATCATAAATATCACTATGCCTAGCTAAAAGGCTTTAAAGAAAAGCGCTTATGGGAGACAATCCATATTTTATTTCTGTTATTTTTCTTTTATTTGAGTCAAGGAGCTTGCTTACTTTTGTAACAACTCCTTTGTATCTTTATTTTATCGTATTGTTGTGTCAAGTAAAGTCTCTAGTAGGAAGTTGATGCTAGATTTGGATTTCTGCGCAGGAACAATTTTCTGCTGTCCACCGTTTAATTCGTAACAATTCACAGAAAAATCAAAAGGACCTGAGATTTTTTGTGCGTGATCCTCATATATATACGCAACTTTCATTAGCTTTAAGTGTTCTCATCTAAGCAAGTTAAGTGACTCGAAAAAATTCGTCTTTACGGACTGTTCTGTTTTTGACAGATTCTGCCATTTATTTCGCAATGCCTCTTTTGCTGTTTTTGAATGGATCTTTTTGTTCCATAAAGTATCAATGGCTGTAGCTAATATCCAGTAGCATTGGTAGCAATTGTGTCCATTCAGAATATAAGATTTTTTGATTATGCACTAACCCTCTAATGAAGTCTACTTTGAGTTTGGTGTGGAGGAAGTTTTCAAGGATCGAGAGAAAATGATGATATGATGAGATCAAGAAGATGAAAGAGCCTAAGCTTGGGATGCCCCCGTGGGTCACCCAAGCATATTTCAAGAAGACTCAAGCATTTAAGCTTGGGGATGCCTTGGGCATCCCCTTATTCATCAACAAACTATAAGGTCCTCTCGAGTGAAACTATATTTTAATTCCGACACATCTTATGTGCTTTACTTGAAGCGTTTGTTTGTTTTTATTTTTGTTTTTGTTATTTTCATTCTCTAAATAAAATGGATCCTAGCATTCCTTTGTGGGAGAGAGATACGCTCCGCTTTTTCTTATGAATACTCGTATTCTTCACTTATATTTGTTGAGTATTCTTCTATGTTACTTCATTACTTTCAGCTCTCGTTTTTCATGCATCTCTTGTTAGAGCTCTTAGTTTTCTTATGTTATACTCTCTTGTTTAATTGTTAAATACTTGGAGAGTTTATGTTTAAATAAGTTGATTGGTGTTTGGTTGGAACGGAAAATGTTTAATGTGGTAGATGGTATAACGAAATGATACATAATCTTGTGGATCATTAAATTGTGTCGATTGAATCATTGATGTTGTTTTGAGATATTAATATGCTTAATGGTAAACATGATGGTTTAGTAAAGTGGAATGATTAATGGTTGGTGTAGAAAACTTGAAGCTGTGCCACACTTAAATATCCAGTTGATAGCATAATGATATATGACTTCTAATGTTAGTACTAAACAAACACCACAATTACATAATGCCATCCAGCATCAAGAACAACTCAGGATAAGTATCTCTCTAATCGATAATCCAATAGTAAAACTGCCACCCAATCCCGTCACTTTGACAACCATGGTAAAAAGGTGATCCCGAAAATTATACTAGAAAAAATCAATTGAGCAACATATCCACTACATAAAAAAGAGAAGTATCATATGAATTCAACTAGATAAACAATGCTCACGATCACATAAAGATCACACCATGGGGAAGAGAGATAAACCACATAGCTAGTGTAGACCTCTCAGCCCCGATGAAGGACTACTCCCCTCATCATGGGAGGCAGCAACGGCGATAAATATGGCCCCGGGGCCGATTCAGCTTTCTGGCTCCCGAAACTAGGTTTTGCGACGGCGGTGGCCTCAGAAAGTGTTCTAGAAAAAGGCTGATTGTTCTAGGGTTTTTGATATGAGGGGTTTTATAGGGCGTGACGGGGTGCCCGAGCCACTGGCGTAGGCCCATGGCGCAGGGTGCACCATCAGGGTGTGCCGGCGTTCTGGTGGGGCCCTCCTTGAGCCCTTTTGCGTTGTGCTTCGTTCTGAAGTAAACCCACCCCCCTTGATGTTTTTGCGAATTTTTCCGAGAATATTTTCTGAGAAGGATTTCTGAAATAAAATATATTAGAAAACAATAACCGACATTGGCCATCTTGTTGATAGGTTAGTCCATTAAAATGCCTCAAAATGATATAATAATGTAATATAAACATGTAACCATGATATAAAACAAGCATGAAACAATATGCGTTCGCGACGTATCACTGAGCCGAGTGATGCGCCCACCCCACACCCCACCGCCGACCACTCCGCCCACAGCGACACCGAACTCTACCCCGCTTTTGCCGACTTTGCCAATCTACGTTGGATATGATTCCGAAGTGTCACCGACGACCATCTGATTGACAACCGAATGTTGCCTTTTTTGTTCCGATCTCCTGCTATTTGTCATGATCGCTGAGACTATGTTGTTTTGTTGTTTCGAATTATGCCGAGACTATAATGTTTTTTAGCGGTGGGAAAATATTTTCAAATTTATGTTATACTTGCATTCAGCTGGGAACTTCGGCCCTCAGGTCTCAAACAGCGTCGACGCAATTCCATCATCTACAGTGTAAGGGCCGAACGAGTGGAGATACTCTTAGACTTCTATTTGTTATTTCTCCAGCGTGTAAGATCTTCAACTCCGTTGTCCCAAGTATCGTTCCCGACGACAGCAACGGAGATCCAGGCCTCAAGTTCGCTCGTTTGTTGTGGTTGAGAAGGATCGGACCATGTTTGCAACTTTTCTTTTATGATCTTTGATGTAAAATGTGAGGTATCAGTTGTAATTTTGTTTTTTCTGATGGACCTTATAAATGTCCTTTTTTAAATGTCCTTTATTTTACAAAAGGAGAGCACGTAAGTAGCAAAACAGAATGGCGTAGCAAGACAGAACGGCGGTAACAATTCTTTAGCAACAGCTTTACAGAAAAGTACCGCCCTTAACCTAGTCCTAAGAGCATCTTCATCGGGCATTTAAAAGACCCTCCAAGTGTCGGAGGTTTGGATGTAAAAAAAAACGAACCCAAGAACACCTAAAGTTCTGTTCCGAACCATTTTGTGTCTATCACCTTGGAGGTTCTTTCGAGGTGTCGCAAATCAGATCCAGAGCCCCTCCGATAGGGGTGGCCCGCCCCTTATACGCACAACGTCGACGCTTAATGATTAATTAAGCGTGAAGTGAGGCGGGCATGCAGACGATGAGGCCTCTGCGGGAGCAACCATCGGAGTGGTTAGCTTCGAACGACGAGCTTGCCCGCTCCAACGGTAAGGAGGATGAGCTGCCCGACTTTTCCTGTCCACCTGCGGAGGCACCGACCCAAGCAGCGTCACCATCACTATGCAACGAGGCAAGGATAAAGTCTTACGTGCGGACCATGGCATCCATCAACGGTAGATTAAATCCCATCACGCGCCGTGCTGGCTTTGAAGTCAGAAGGCTCACCAATGCAATATGCAAATTTCTTAAGGCCGGAATCGGCAATAGCAGATGACACTTCCGCATGCGAGTTTTTTGATGATCCGACAACGGTAAAGTCTTGCACATCAGCGTCAGTAGAGACGACTTGCTCGACACTAACATGTAAGTGGTTGGCGAGAAGCTGTAGGTTGTCGTCGGTGACATCATAGGCCTTCTTCTCTCCGTGTAGCTTTAGTTTTAAATTGTAAGTTTGTTAAACTTTGGACGTCGGCTCCTTCTTTTGATTTTAAATTATAAGTTTGTTAAATTATTGTTAAAATGTTAAGATTGTTAAATTATTGTCAAATTTTAAATTTGAGGTATGTGTTGGAGCGTCGTTATGGAATGGAGCCTCCATTTGTTGGACAGCTACCCGAAATCCAATTAGGAGTGCTGGACATGAATTTACAGGGCATAAGGATGACTTCAACGTGGCAACCCATAGACCGCCCCAGTTCGTGTCCGTCATTTGCGTCGAAACCACGGGCCAACGCGAAGATGCAAATTTGGAGCACGTATTTCTGACCCAAATTTTTGCCGGGCTTACGTCTGCGTGTACGTGCAGCGGGCTGACCGCGTGTCCGCATGGTGTCGTCCCATGGCCCATCAGCCAGTGACACGCGCCGGTCAGCCTTCCCGGTGGCAGTCCTTTTTACATGCCACTGGTCGTCCTCCCACCCACCCACCCACCCATACCAGTCTCCATGCCCACTCATTGTACTTTCCTCTCCAAACCCTAGCCGCCTCACCGCCATGCCCCATCCTTGGGCCGCCGCCGCCGCATGCGAACGTCGTCCCCGACGCCTTCTCCACCACGTCGTGCGTTGCCTTCACCTCCCTCCTCCAGCACGTTCAGGGCACCACTGCCCTTCTCCATTACTCCATTAGGCCTCGAGCGCAAAGTGATCCAAATAACCTATCCGTTTGGGTCATTCCGTAGGAGTCATTCTAACGAAGTGCTCAGACCAAGTCAAAAGCCGGAAAAACAAATGAGAAAAACAACAGGTCTCGCTGTCCCTTTCTTTTTAAGCACCTTCCTCATCATCCCTGCTCATCCCCCCACACACGTTCACACCTCACACATACGCACGCTGCGCTGCGGCCTGCGGGAGCAGACCGGAACTGCGTCGTCACTCGAACCAGCAAGGTAGCGGTAGGAGCTAAAAAAAAGGCTACCAAGAGTCCAAGACTCGGCCTTCTCCCCGTTTGACCTCAAGCCTCCTCTTCTTTCTCCTCTCGCGACGACCGTCGCCGGCGGCAATGGCGGCCTTCTCGGAGGAGGCCATCAAGCAGTTCTCGGCGCTCATGGAGCAGCGTGCGTGCTCTCCTTTTCTCCATTCTTCTCACTACAAGCTTACAATGAAGGGAGAAAATATAGAGAGAGACCTTCTTCTCCATTTTGTTTTCTTGTTTTTTGCTGAGATGCGCCTTGCTTTCTTTGGTTGCTGCAGTGGAGGAGCCCCTCAAGACCACATTCCAGGTGCCGATCTGCTCCAGCTCCCGCACTTGTTGGATCCCTGCTTCCTCGCTGCTGTGTATCTCCTCCTTCTCTGTGCTTCAGCGACTGCCAATTTTTCTCCGTTCTGACGCTTCAGCGAGCGGGAAATCTTTGGTTCTACTGCTGTTTCTGTTGGGTATGCGTCGGGTTGTAGTCGAGTTCTGCCTGGATTTTGCTGCTGTTCTCGTTTCGCTCTTTTTTTTGGGTGTGGATTTTGGGGGTTGCAATTCTCTGTAGCTGGGTACTGTTTGGATCTTGGAAATTTGCTTTCTTCTTCTTCTCCCGAGCTCAACTGACGTCTCGCTTACTCTTGTTCTTACTTCAAATTTTAATCAAATCGTCGATATTTTGTTTGTACGATTTTGTTTTCCTCACATCGTAAAACCTGCCCGTGTACGCCCGTTCGCAAAAGTTCTTAATTAGTAACAGCCTAGTTTGCGATTTGAGCTTAATTGTAGTTTTGATCTCTGTTTCTTAATTCAAACTCTGTTGCTAAGCTTGACTTTTTTATATAGAAAATGCATCATTTGGGTTCTCCCTCTGGGAATGACTCTTACCTTTCCCCAACCCATAAAGCTGACATTTTCGTGAGGCTTTGGCGCTTCGTCATCGTGATAGAGATTCGTAGCTAAACTATGCTTTCGGTTAACTGAGCATTTTCATTTTGTTTTTTTATTCGCTTCAGTCGCATAGGGAGATATTTCTACATTAAAGGTCCCAGTGACATCGTTGAAGGACTAGTACTTTCGTTAGGTCCTAAATGCAATTTTGGTACCATCTTCGACGAAAAAAAACCATTTTGGTAGTACATCACAGCTGTGCTGTCGGTGCCTTCAGAGTTTAGTATTTCCACAGCTCAAATGCTGTTTACCTACTACCTATTTCACTCGTCGCTCAATCAAGTCGTGGCTTGGAGGTTTTCCAAGCACGAGCCTAGAAGACCTTGGGAGGTCAAGCACGCCATGATCACATTGGTAGGAGCTAGACGATGCATCATTTACTTACTCTATGTGAGAACTAAACTTGGACTAGCGATCTAGAAATCGTGTGGAGCTCAGCGAGTATTTATGTGAGGACTAAACTAAACTTGGACTAAACTAAACTTGGACTAAACTTCGAATTAATGGCCGAAGACGTTTGCCGTGGTTTGATCTAGACGTACCTTGTATTTATGTGTTCCCTGAGCCTGTGTGGTCTTGACTATTCTAAGGGACAGGTCTCGATTTAGACTTTTATTTGGTCCAGGGGCCCTTGTCCTCAGAAGCATGATCGCGTTCGTGGACCTTGGGTGAATGTGTTCGGTTGCGCATCGCACAAATAACATATTTATCTCAATTGGATATCTCCACTAAGAAACCACAGTTTCTTTTATCTATTTTCCACGGTGGAATCACAATATCTCCACTGAGGAACAACGGCTGCTTTTCGCGCCTCGTTTGTTGCCTCCTGTCTGTCTACATCTGAACTTCTTATTTCTTTCAGTATGTTTGGGTACACGAGTAGCACATTTGTCATGTTTCGTATACCGAATACTGTTGCATTGTTGAACAGCTAGCCTGGGGTAAAAAACCCAGGTAGGAGGTAAATAATAGTGGTTACTTACTGTTACTATTATGTGTATAGCATGTGCACCAAGGATACCCAAGAGGAACTCTGGTGCGTTTTCTCAAGGCACGAGAATGGACTGTACCAAAAGCTCATAAAATGGTAAAGCTTTTTACACTAATTTTTGAAATATAAGTTGATGAAGTAACTTGTTTATCTCCAAAAAATAAAGCATTGGAATATTTGGTGCAGCTCATGGATACCTTAAATTGGAGGCTTCAGAATGAGATTGACACCGTTCTAGCCGTAAGTGCCATCTATAATTACACGAAGTCTGGCTTCTATTTTCTTTCTGAAGAAAGTTAGTCAAGACTGGCTACTAAGTGACTCAAAATCGGTTATGAAACGAACTAAAGTAAACTATTTTTTTTGTTACATTGGGACAGCAATAGCATAACATCTTTCTCATCGTGCACTGTCCTGCAGTTGTTATGGCATATGTTATTCGTCTGATCAGCAACTGTTGTTTACTTCAATGCAGAAACCAATTCTGCCATCTGCTTTGTATAGATCTATTCGTGATACACTGCTTGTTGGATTAACAGGATACTCCAAGCAGGTACAACAGTCAGGCCCATTTTTTTTCAAGTTATCGTACTTTTGATGGTATCATATTATAAATTCCTGTTGGTCCGTCTGTTTGAGTCTTTATGTTTCTGTTGGCACATGTTTGTCTAAGCTATCTGATGTTGAACAACATTAAATCTCTGGTTATATTTTGGTAGAATAGGCAACTAGTGTCATAATATTCATAAACACTGTTCTCGCTTTCTGGCAGTTTGCTTTGTCTGTATTGAGTAATGACCTTTGTGATGTATTTTAATTAGTTTATGCTTCCACTTTTGCAGGGACAGCCTGTTTATGCATTTGGTGTTGGCCTCAGTACCTTTGACAAGGCATCGGTAGGTGTTTACAGTTGAAACTTCTTAATCTTTGAGTTTAAATTCCGAATAGTGTAAGGGATCCTGTTACTAGTTCTGAGTTGAGTTCTGTGTTAAAACTTAGTACTACTAAGATCAGTGATCAGATAAATGGACATATTTTTCTTGAGATGTAGGATCAATAGTGAGCTACCATTTGGTTATAACATTTAATAGGAACACTCAATACTATCGAAAAACACTTATTTTTCTAAAATATCGCTTTCATTTTTGCTGCAGGTGCACTACTATTTGCAGTCTCACATACAGATGAATGAATATCGAGACCGTGTTGTCCTGGTGAGTGCTTTTTTAATAATTATTGATATATATATATATATATATTGCGGAAACATATGATGACTATATATATTTGTCTATTCATTAGCCTGGTGCGTCTGAGATGTTCGGGAGGCAGATTAACACCTGCTTGAAAGTTATGGATATGACTGGCCTGAAGCTCTCTGCTTTGAATCAAATAAAGGTGGATTATTTCCTGCAATACAATTTTTTCTTAATTTTTTTGTCAACTTCCTTAAGGATCTGAATGATAATTGCTCATATTCTTGCATATGTGAGTTTTTTTTACAACGAATCTGAGCATAAACATTTGAGGACAGTCCAGAATGCATGTACATGTCATCTCGCAGTCAAAACTGAATCCAGGGCACAGTTGAGTACCTTTTATAGTGCTGCCAAATAGTTTCACCACTGGGATGGCTGGAAGTAACAGTGTTGGTTTGTTTCTTCATGATTGAAACTAGTAGTCTAATTGTTTTACCAAACACTGATGTACTGTTAATATTACTGATTTATGAAGATGTCCGCGTGCCACTTAGTCAATAATGGGCATGATTAACTCTCATACTTTTGTTCCATTGTTTGTATCTCCTTTTTTTATCGGCCTCTTGCCTGCTACTCTTTGCTGAATCTTAACACCGGAGTTGTCTATTACCAATGGATGTGTCGACTGGCCAGAAATTTTAGAGGATGTTGCTTAATGGGGACAGGGGTAGTGTTGGACTACCTAAGGATTGTTTTGTGGGAGTGTGGTATGGTAATGGGGTCAGGGATAGTGTTGGACTACCTATGGCATTTATGATGTTTGGACTAAAGAATAGACAGCCTTCAAAGTTAATAAAGCATGGTCTAGCCATGCCAGATTTTATTTGTCTACTACCTCCGTTTCTGAAAATAAGGTCTATTGATTTGTTCCAAAGTAAAACAATGTAAAGTTTGTAAAAAGAATAAGTAACACTTATAATACATTAATACAAATCAATATCATTAGTTACATCATGAAATATATTTTCATAGCATATCAAATATTATTTTAAATATATCTTGAGCTCCAGACCAACTTTGCTAATGCTGCGTCGAGTCTGAAGGTAACATATATGCCTGTCATAACATGTAAAAATGAACTTATATCCCCAAGACATACATTTTTCTTGGATTAAAATTACATTTTGGTATGAGACTGAGATATACAGTTTTATCGGTTGATATTACGCACTTGATGTAGCAATTCGTAGGTTTTACTTTTGCTCATGCTTTGATGTATTGTGCCTGCCAGGCGCATTTAGTTCTCATGGAAAATAAACACTGCCGTTTTCTTATGAATAGTTTCTATATAATGCAGATGTTGAGCACGATAACAGCTGTTGACGACCTTAATTATCCTGAGAAAACCGAGACCTATTACATTGTGAACGCTCCATATGTTTTTTCGGCATGTTGGAAGGTCAGTGGACATACTTGATTCAGTGAACTGTCCTACTGTTAAATTCTTTTTGTGCTTGACATTTCAATTTTTAAACAGCTACATCTTTATAGTAAAATGATTGGAGTTTCTATTCTCGCATGGGCAGGTTGTGAAGCCTCTTTTACAAGAACGAACCAAAAAGAAGATCAAAGTCTTATCTGGACCTGGAAGAGATGAGTTATTAAAGGTACATTTTCTTAATTTATCTCTATTATTATGCTGGAGCAATTATTTTGCTTCTGGAATCAGGGTGGTCTCCTTACTTAGTTTTAGATTCTTCAACATTGAGTTCTTGTTGAACCAACTTCATAGACTGCAAACACAAGTTATCTAGACCGACCTTCTGCACTGGAGCATATAAATGCATTTTTAGCTATACATTTGTTAACAAATGAGAATTTTTATGAGAACAAATGACATGTTTACTTGCCTACAAAGGAATTCATGTGGTAGTGGGCACAACACTAGACAATTATCCTATATTCTTTGACAGAACACACTTCTGTTCTATTGGTGCGAATACACTGACATGGAAAACAATTCTTACTTTTGTACAGCTGTGCCTTACCTGAGACTTTTGGGGTGGTCCAGTTGATCTGATAGCTGATGAGCCCCAGCAACCATATATACATTACCAAGTCTCTGATAAAAATGTGTATCATGTCACTTACAGGTCATGGACTACGAGTCACTACCGCACTTCTGTAAGAGGGAAGGATCCGGTTCGTCTTCAGACGAAGTCGACTGCTACTCCTACGACCATCCTTTCCACCAGCAGCTGTACAACTTCGTGAAACAGCAAGCTCTTAGCCAGAACACTGTTGGTCCCTTGAAGCAAGGGTCAATGCATGTAAAGGTGCCCACGCCGGACCTAGAGGAGGCCAAGATCATGGAGACGATCGAGTCGGAGCTCCACAGGATCACGATCGAAGGTCCATGATGGCGCCGGAGTGCCCGTGAGAAGTGCCACATTGCACTGAGTGAGGACTGGAGCTGGAAGTATTCACAGCTATCTTGGGGTTATAGCGATTTTTGCTTGCAATCGCTGGCTGCAAGCTCGACTAGGACCAGTAGAGGAAGTAGTAGCACGTGATTCGAATAACGGCCTGTATTGCCGCAGATCGTTGTAGTTAGTTTTAGTTAACCTAGCTAATGTATCGTTTCGCACGTTATTGTTGGTTTCATGATTGTCATGGTAGGGAAATGTCATGTTCCCACACATGATAAGTGACACGACCTCTATGTATCAATATATGTGTATATACTTAACCGCCACGAGTGGTATATATTAATATCAAGTGTTGTTGGATTCGCTTTTTTTTAGATAAAGAGTATATATTAATATCGCGGAGATACCAATTACACGCAGCCTCCACAATAACGTTATTGTCCTAACGGTATTACGGATGCACACAACCAAAATTAGAAAGCTATCTACACCATCAAGACAACATCAGAAGTTCAGCTACTCCATAGGTTTTACAATGCTTCCAACAAGGTAATTGTCAGGCACAACTCCAGACCTTGAATCTTCACCCTGAGGCATAAACAAGACTTTGGACTTCTCCTGTGAAGTCGCCCCCACTTACAAACCGCTGCTCAAGATCACGAATCACCCAGCCAATTCTTTATCGCCACGAAGATGCAATCCACACCATTGCTAGTCCCCAGATCTCGCCATCCATTACATTCTCCGCCAGCACTATGGAACGAGAAAGCGTGCTCTATAGTATTAACAGCCAACATAGTTTCAAAGCGCTCGCTCTGAAACCAAACAATCAGATAAAAACATGGGTGTGTCCGACCGAATACCACCCGATCCAGCAATATCCAGGCATGAATCGCCTAATGGAGTTCGTCGGTGGAGCCTTCCGGAACACGACCGTCCAGCAAGTTCAATGGGGACCAACATCTGGTAGATCTTCATCTTGGCGTGAATAAGAACCAAGCACCACCGCCATTATTCGCGAGACTGGCGAGCACCGGTAACCCATCCCTCCAAGAATAGCCGTTTTGGTTTGCCGTGGAGGCTTGCCCGCAGTTACCGGAGCGGCTAGCTTTTAACACCGAGTGGTTTATGAGGAGCAGAACAGCAGCAGCCTCTCCTCCATAAAATTAACCCATCTTCCTTCTGTCACCCTCCAATTGTCTAGCAGGAAACACTCTGCATCTTACACACAGAGTGCCAGGTCCTGGACAAGAAGAGTGTGTGTAAGAATTAAACGCCGGGAGGAGCGATCATGGAGCCCATGGCGATCATGACGGTGACCGGCGGCGTCCTGGGCCCGGTCTTCGTGCTGCTGTCGCGGATCCAGCCGGTCGTCGACTTCTTCCGGCGCCTCTGCGACTGTCTCCGGCACCCCACTCACCGCCCCGCCAGGCCGGTCAGGGCGCCGTGGAAGCGTCCACCTGCACAAGAGTGAAACTTTTTCTCTATCAATGAGAGATTCAGTGTCCACCGCTGGATTCAGTATTGTGGATTTGTGGGTTCTTCTTTATCCCGGTGTACGTATTGTGGGATTCAGTGTTGTTCAAAACAAGCAATGTAATGAATAATCTTCTGAAACGTCCACACCACTCCAACCCTGTTGCTCCATATAACACAACATCTCGACTAGATCCATATATGTATGCATATATATTTGTAGAAGGAAATAAACAACCTCGTAGCACTAGCACTACTGGGTTTTTTCTTGAGAAAGTTTCGTTGATGTCTTCATTGATAACAAATAACGTTTACACGGATAGACACACTAGATCAGGGGTTTCAGGAACCAAAATTGATCTACATCTCATGCGCTAGTGTTACGGTTCAAACGGCGAGCATTTGTATGCTTCGTCGGCTCCTGCATCTCGAAGGCCAGCATGTTGTACAGCACCACGTCCACGGCGCTGTACTCGTGGACGTCGAAGCTCGGGGTGTTCATCACCGCCAGGGGGCTCGCCGGCCGGCTCCAGAACGAAATGTGTCCAGGCCGCCTTGGCAGCCCGACGACGTGTCCGTGTCCGCTTGCCGGAACCACACCGCCGAGTGGCGCAGCTCCATGGAGCAGGGGAATAGCCCCTCCGCCTCCTTCTTGATCTTGAGGAGCTTCAGCGGCGTAGAGAGGATGGCGTACTTGGTCTCCGGCACGCGGGACCAGTGGAAGAGGTGCAGGACGTGGTGGAACTCGGTGCCCGCGGCGTGGTAGAGGAGGCGCGCCCGCTTCGGGCAGACGTCGTCGAAGCACTCGAGCACGATCACCTCGACGGAGTGCCGGAGCTTCAACCTGTTGTAGCTAGGAGGCAACGAGCATCTTGACGGCGGAAAGGGGACCTGGTTCTCGAGCACCAGCATGTCCAGCTTTATCTGCTGTCGGCGTGCTGCGCTGCGCCACAGGATGAAGTACCCCCGGTTGATGAACGCCGGACGCCGCCCGCGGCCCGCCCCGTGCTGCGGCTTCCTCGTCGACGCCCGTCTTGCTGAGCATCATGCTCAGGACGACGACGAAGCAGCTGTCTAGGATCAGCATCTGCAGGGAACCTGTCCTCTTCGTCCAGCAGCGCCTGTTCCGCCGCCGCGTCGTCGTCGGCAAACTCGTCGCGGAGGCGGTCGCGCTCCACCGACAGCGGCGCGACGTAGAGCTCGACGTCTAGCCCGCACTGGTCCTGCAGGTACGGCATGAACGGGATCTTGATGTCGTCGGTGGAACGGGCCGATGGCCACGGTGCATGCGCAGCGCGTGGAGCGCCTCGACGCGCCCGGAGCGGCCGGGGCGCGACCGGAGGATGGTGACCGAGCGCTCGCCGAGGCCGAGGTGCCACAGCATGGTCGTCCGCGCCGCGCGATGAGGTCCTTCAAAAACCTGCCTGACCGACCAGACAAGTGTTCGTGCTGTATACTACACCGTCTCGATGCGATTGAGATTTGAGAAGTGGACGCGCAAATTCCAGAACTAGGAGGACGTACACCAACGTTCAAAACCGTCCATTTTCTTTGAGATCCGCGCCGGCTGTCGAACCTGGGTAGATGGTTTGACCGCGTTTAATTCTCAAAGCAGACGCAGCTGGCCCACACGCGGTATTAACCCACGCCAAAGCTTGTTAGAAATACCGAACCTACCCTTACCCCCTAACATGTAAGTTTGTCGTAATGTGGAGCCCGTATTCTTCCCCGTCAGACAGGCTCTCTCCTCCTCGAACACGATTTTTCCGGATCTCGTGGATCTATTCAACCTTCCGGCGGGATAGTGCTGAGCGGGGATCGCTACCCCCGATCCTCCGCCTTCCGAGCCGTTGGATGATCGCGTTCGAACGACTAGGATTCGCTCGTTGACTTGTCCCACCGAGTCGTCTCTATCGGAGGAAAATTTCCGCACGGCTTGGATCCCCTTTGCTACTCGCCTCCTTCGCGACACACGAGGAACCACATGCCGCCGATGTCTCTCACACCGCCGTCGCCGGTCACGACGTCGCCACCGTTGCTTGCAGCTCCACCATGTTTACTGCAGCAGAGGCTGGCCGTCCGGCCTGGCTCCCCATGACGACGCTCCCTGCAGCAGCCAGCAGCCGGCTGCCATCGCAGCAGCTCCGCCATGGTCGCTGCAGCAGATGCCGGCCGGCCGTCCGGCCTGGATCCCCTATGATGACGCTCCCTGCAGCAGCTAGAAGCCATCGGAGACGGCCAAGGCAGCATCCCAGCTCCGTCCCCACGCTCCCTGAACCGGCTCCTCTTGCTACAGATCTTGGCGCGGGTGCCCTAAGCCGCTTTCGGTGCATGTCTACTCCGAGCAATTTTTTCTATTGAAGCAAAACTCTAGGCATAAAAATATTTTTAAGTACCATTCGCAGCAATTTGTTTTGCTACTGTACCAAGTTCAACGAGATCTTAGCGTCGCAGGAAAATCATGGTAGGCACTTGCAGCAACATCGATGATCCATGGTAGCATTTTCCTCCAGAGAGCTCAGACGAGGAATCGTCTAATCAAACCATCGTAGATGCTTTTACGAAGCATAACGAATCGACCGTCGTCGGTAACATCGTTGTGTGCCGTCGGTAGCAACGACGTGCACCCCCGGTAGCATCACCAACTCGTCGGTAGCAACGTCAGGCACCAACGACAGCATCGTTAGCTCGTCGGTAGCAATGTCACGAGATGTCGGTAGCATGGTTGACTCGTCGGTAGCAACGACAAGCACCAACGGCAGCATCGTTGGCTCGTCGGTAGCAATATCGTGAGATGTCGGTAGCATCGTCGAGTCATCAGTAATAAGAATTATGTGCTATTGTAGCAAAAAGTCAAATTTGCTTCCAAATCTTACAAAATGATTGTACGAAGCAAAAAAAATCTTCGTAGGATATTTTATAACTATAGCAAAAAGTTCAGACACAAAATGATTTTACGGAGCAAAAAGTTTCACTTGTAGCAAAAAAAATTCTATCGAAGAAAAAATCTGGACACAAAATGCTTCTACGTAGCAAAAAAGTTTCATTAGTAGCAGTTTTATTTTGATATTGTAGCATCTCACGAGTAGCATTTTTTTTGCTAATGTAGCATCTTACTTAGGATTGTGTACTGCAGCAATATTAACTTTAGAGACTTATGGAGCAAAAATAATTGTACTATTATAACAAAAACACAAAAAAAATAGCAAACAAAATTTATATTGCAACAAATCTGATGATATCTTACTCGTGTAGCAAAAATTGTACTATTGAAGCAAAAAATTATTTCCCACAAAAAATCACGTAAATGCTTCTATGAAGCAAAAACGGGTTGTTTCAGATAAGAATTTTGTACTATTGTAGCAAAAGTCTAATTTCCTTTTAAAACTCACAAAATGTTTCTATGGAGCAAAAAAGTTTATTTGCAGCAAAAAAAATTGTGCTGCTCGTAGAAAAATGCTTAAATGGAGAAAAACAAAAGTTTTATTTGCACCAAAAAAATATTGTAGCAAATTTTTTGTTGTAGCACTTTTTTTTTTGCTATTGTAGCAAAAAGTTCTACGGAGAAAAAAGTTTAATATCAATTTTTTTTTGCTATTGTAGCATCCCACGTAGTAAAAATTTGTGCGTAGCATCACATATGGGAAAATTGTGCTGCTGTAGCAATATACTTCGGAGCACGTAGCAAAAATTGTGCTATTTTTTTTCTATTGAAGCATTCTCAGTGGGAAAATTGTGCTGTTGAAGCAATGTTTTTATGTAGCATTTTTTTTGCTATTGTAGCATCTCAACGTAGCAAAAAAAATGTGTTGATGTAGCAATATTAAAATTCGGAGACTTATGTAGCAAACTCATTGCACTATTATAACAACACCACATAAGTATAGTAGCAAAAAAATTGTTATATTGCAGCAAAGTCGCCCTTTGCGGCAACACCGCCGCCTCCCATGAGAGCAAAGTGACGCTGCTTCGGCAGCACCACTTCCAGTCGTCAGCAGCAACGTTGTGCTCCATGAGAGCAAAAGTTGTCCTTCTCCGCCAGCACCACTTCCGGTCGTCGGCAGCAACGTCATGCTCCCATGAGAGCAAAAGTCGCCCTTCTCCGACAGCACCGCTTCCGGTCGTCCGCAGCAACGTCGTGCTTCCATGAGAGCAAAGTCGCTCTTCTCCGGCACCACCACTTCTGGTCGTCGGCGCCGTGCTCCCATGAGAGCAAAGTCGCTCTTCTCCGGCAGCACCACTTCCGGCCATTGCTCCATTACCTCGGGAGCTCCAAGCCCGTGAACGGAGGATATGGAGGCGGCGTGCAAGCTCAGAGCGCGGTGCGAGAGGGCCTCGGCGGTGGGCAGTGGGCGTGGGGGGCGCGAGCGCAGGCGGCGTCGGTGCAGATGCGGAGCGCGAGGGCAAGCTGCAGCTGGTACTGTCTCTTCCGCCTGCTGCGCCCAGCTCTTGCAGCAGTCCGGCTACTGCTAGATCCTGGAGATGAGGCTCCTGGCGGCGGCGCGCCCGGTGAGGGCTCGCACGGCAGGAAGTCCACGGTGGGGACCCGGAGCGGTGGCGGCGCGGGACCTCGCAGGTCGGCGTTGACCCGGACACCTCCTTGGTGGTTCCACCGAGCACGAGCTTGGCGACATGCCGGTCCTCCATCTCAACCCTTCTCCTCCCTCTCCCCCTCCTGCGGTAGGCCGCGAACTCGTCCCCCCTCCTCCTCTACCTCGTTGCTCGGATCCGACTCCACGGTGGCCACAACCGCCGCCGCCGCAGCAGCAGCAAACCGCCGCGCCGTCGACCGGCACCATGAGCGGCGCCGGGCACCGCCTCTTGAGCACCGAGCCGGCTGGGGCGGAGCCAGACCTCTGGACCGCAGTCAGAGAGGCCTCGTCTCGGATCTGGGCTCGCAGCAGCGTGAACGGCCGGAGCGGCGAGCCGGCCGCGGACGGCGGCGGGGCGGGCGACGAGACGGACGCGGAGTCCGGCGAGGCGGAGGCGGCCTTGCAGGAGAGCGAGCGCGCGCGACGGGGAGAAGACCGGCGAGCTCGCTTTGCTGCTAGCAGCGGTACGCAACTGGATATGGAAGGAGAGCGGGCGCGCTGCGGGCCGCACGATGGCGTCAATCGGATGGCCCGCGAGGGGGAGGATGGGAGTCACCGATCCCCCGGTGGATGGGTATCATTTCCCCTTCCGGCGGCCTCTGCCGAGATCGAAGTCACAGATTGCGTACTAACATGGAAATGATTTAACAATATTTTCTGATTTTGACCTGGCAAAAACATTTAGAGACTATGTAAAAGAAGAAAATAATGCATTAACAACCATTTCTATATCAGAAAAACATATTAATGCATTAACAATCATTTCCATATTAGAAAAAAATCGGGATTAATAAGATTTTTTTGCATCGTACTGTATCGAGAAATTCATGTATTCACAGGAGTCTATTTGGTTCGCATATACAGAAAAGATCTAATTGGACTGCATTAACAAAAAATACCTAAGATTAACTGATCTTATGTATTAGCAGAAAATCAATCAATGCGTTAACATGAAAAAAAAGGAGCCAATGCAGTAAGTTTTTTTTTTGAACAAATGCATTAACAACATAAATTCGGATGTTGTATTTAACAGCACAGATTGCATTAACAGGAAACTCGATTTTCTAGAAATGTCCATATGCGAAAAAATGCACGAATCATAGGATTAACCGGAACTAACAATCTTTTTTTACATCCATGAATTTTTGTGCTGATCATACATCAAACATGAAAATCTTAGATCTTTCATTAAGAACAACATGATTATGCATCAACAGGAGGGGATATTATTTTCGAGAGCTGAAGAAACATAAAAAGTTTCTGTTCATTAAAAGACCATGCAGTAGCATCTCAGGATGCTTATGCATTTATGCATGAACAATATTGTTTTCCGTTTACAGATCAAATCTGCTCCAAGAACAGATCCATGTATGTTGCGTACATTTACACTTACACAACTTATCAATTTTTGCATTACAATTAAAAAAAATCCAGAGAGATACGGTGCATCCAATAAAAATATCCAGAGAGATACGGAGGTAGGAAGCTTTGGTTAATCAATTAATTAACAAAGAAAAGCCGGATCCATGAATCTGGATTTCACAGTTCATTAACATAGCGTAGATCTTGACCAAAAAAAAGTGATCTGTCGGAGTTATACAGCATCCATAGTAAAGAAAACATAATAAAAGCACGAGAGATACAAGAAGAGAGCCTGGATCCAGCGCCACCATGGCCAATTTCAGGATCTCCGCCGCCAGATCCGCGCTCCCTTGGGTCAAATCATCGCACGGGCAGGTCGCCGGACGCGCGAGGAGGCACGGATCGATTCAACGGGTAGGTGGCCGGAGTAGATCTTGAGGAGGCGGATTCAACGGCCACCGGCGCTGCCATGGCCGGATTCGAAGGTCACCGACCGGGCTCCCTCAAAGGCGCCGCCGTCCACGCCGTGGTCGCCACCCACGCCTCCCTCCTCGCTGGACACGCACGGGTGGCCGAGATTGGGGTTCAGGTGGAGGTGGGAGCGCGAGGTGGGAGCGCCTGAATGGATGCGTGGTGAGTCGCCATTGAAATCAGACGACGAACAAGAGAAGATCGGGCTCTGGAAGAGGGGCGACGAACAAGGGAAGAAGGAGCTCTGGAAGAGGATTCCTCTCGTGTGAAGATAAGATCGGGTTGTGTCCCCACTGGTCGGAATTTCTTTTATCCCTAATATGCCCACACGAGTAGTGGTGTAAATAAAGACTATCCCAAGCGCTAAGTGAGCATGGGGCCACAGCTCTGGGGCGTAACTGTGTTGAATGGTCAAACTGTGAGCACGAATCTTGGCGAATCTCAACGGTCCTGGAGATGGGAGGAGTAATCTTAGTTGTGGCTTTGCATTTTCGGAGGTAAAACCCTAATAATCCCCAAATCCGACTTTGCGCTCTGAGCAACTACGATGGAGGGATACATCCAGCCCATCAGCGTCGACGCCGCAGCACCCGCCGTCTCCACCGCCGCCGCAACCACCGACACTTCCTCCCCCGTCGTCGATGCGGCCGCAACCACTGACACCCCCATCTCCACAGAAACTACAGCCGCCGCCCCCCTCTATCCACCTTGGGTTCTCCTCGAGTGGGAGGTCTGCTTAAGCGACCGCGAGAACGCCACCACCGCTGAAGCCGTGACCTTCAACGGCGACATCGTCAAGGTAACCTTTTGTTTCGCCGACCCGCCGGCCGTCTCCTACTTTTGCGTCAACGGCCCTAAACTGGAGCATGCGGGCTTCCTCTGCGTGCCACGGGTTGTTTTCTCCGACAAAAATCCCGTTCTCCTCCGATTCGTCTTCACAATTCGCCCCGCCGACAAGCTTAACCCCGCCCAATATTTCGTCTACAAGGCTGCCGCCCATGGCAAGCCGTCGCTTACGCCGGTCCCTACTTCTCGTCGGCCCCACAATTCTCCATCGTATGCCAGTATCTTGCCCATCGAGGACAAAGATGAGAGTTTCCTTGTGGCTGATCTCGCTATAACATCCGATGGGTGCTATGACCTCGACATCTTGTCGTCCAAGACGAACCAGTGGACCACCAGGCCGTTGCAGTTGCAGGCATCTCCTGCCATTTTAGCAGAAGAGCTGCCCCAGGGACGGAGCTCCCATACAAGCACTGGTGTCAGCTGACACCAGTGACTCTTGCCGATTCAGCTAAGGAGTATTAAAAAAATTACAATCTGAACCCAGTAAAAAATCATGGCTGACCCCAGCGGCCCAGCCCAACTGTACAAGACTGAAATTCAGACATGAAAAGCCCAAAACACAAGACACAAACAACAATTAGTCTCCTAAGAATATACGGCAGTATACGCACACGCACGGACGCACGTCTCTTCGTCTCTCTCGCCTGTTCGATCCCAGCGGCCAAATAGCCAAAGAGCCCTAGAAAGCTCAATCCCTAATTCCATATCTCCTGTGCCGGCCGCCGGCCGCCGGCAACGACGTAATCATCCGAGATTCTCCGGCCTGCTGATTCTACGTCGCCACTCCTAGGTACGCCTTCAACTGTTCGCCCAGATCGTCGCCAAAATCTGTATATCTGTGTGCTAGTGTAAGTAAACTCCAAACTAAAATTTCCCATCTTGCTTTTTCGGTTGTTTCACTTAGGAGAATAGGAGATTATGGATGGATATGTGTTGAAACGAACAGCACCGCAAAGTTTTGATTCAGCTGAGAGTTCAAGGCCACTTAGACTTAGACAAGAACAAGATAATGTATCACGGCCACCAATGCCTAGTGCACCAGCACCAAGACCACCTGCTGCCCCATCAACCCCACAAGGTGATCGCTCTTGGAGCAGGCACCATAGGCTGGATTGACCTCTGGCGAGGCATTCTCGTCTGCAACTGCAATGTGCTTGACCCACATCCAGTTCTCAGTTTCATCCCACTACCAAAGCCTGAATTCAACATGCAGCTGAAAGGTGACCCACAGCAAATTCGTGATGTCACCTGCTGCAATGGTTTTATAAAGTTTATTGAGATGGAGCACTCTGGCAGATCGGCTTTTGCTTATAGAATTAACAAGGGGAATTGCAAGACCACCAAGGATCTTGACAGCGCAGTGGTCCTCTATGATTCGGAGCTCTTGTTTCACAGCCGTGTCGATCTAATGGAGAGCCGCAAGCCTCTCCCTGGGAGTTGGAAGATCCGGACATGTTATAGGCACACTTATTGGAACCTTTGGTGCAAGGGGCACACTGTCCATGTTGATGACATCTTGATCAACAAGCCAAGTTATTGTACGATGTTCCCTGAGCTGTGGGATTTTAGTGCTGCAAAACTCACATTGAGGAATCTGACAGCAGTTTGCCCAACACTCAGCGTTCATGGTGGGGATGTTGTTTACCTTGTTTCTAAGGTAGGGTTTTATGATGAGAAGGCATGGGTGGTTGGTGTTGACCTTGGAAAGAAGACAGTAGAAGTAATCGAACCATATTGTGCTGTGAGCTCTAGGTTTCAGACGCCCTTCCTTGCCTGTACATTCTCCGGATATCTGAATACAACTCCAAGGTATCTACACAGTGATATGAAAATCTTTCAAACTAACTGTATTTTCCAAAATACCATAAATTATTTGACCCGATGGCATTTGACATATTTGCTTTCTTATTATTTCCTTAAGCTCATGTGCGCCAGAAGATGGCTGTGGTCAGAATTATCCACTGAATGGTTATCTTAGTCCGGTGAATATTATTCAAAACAATCTGGTATGCGTTAGTCGTCCTCATGTGACTATTTTTTCATCTGTATGCAAACGGATTAAATATAGATATCTCTTTATGTCGACCATAGCAGAACATGCAGACTGTGGGTGGCAACTCTAGGAGTTCCATGCAACATGGCAATAACGTGCAGCCTCTCAACAGCTTCCAATTCCAGCCACAGCTCGTTGTTTGTCCATACAGTTTTCCACAAACCCTACAACACATTCTTACCCCATCAGGATCAGGTAAGAACATTTTCCATGCTGGTGAATTGGTGTTGCCCTTTCCTGTACCCTTTCTACGAGTATATTTCTGAGGACATATAAACCTAGAGTATCGGAAGCTGTCAAACATTTCTTTGATAGTTTGATTTCATCATTTTAAGAAAAGATTTGCCCACCATGGTGTCACGTTTTACATGGATTACAGCTGCCAATATTTCAATTAAGATGCTATAAGTTGGTCAAAATTTCACGTACGTATAATGTTTCATACTCTTGTTGCTTAGGCCCTAAATTTGACAGAACTTCCAGTAAAGGATTGTGTAATAACAAATGACCATTTCTTCAAGTTGCAACTTATGATGCTCTCTAAACTAGTCAAATCTGAAACAGAAATGAGGTTCTATTTAGCATAATTATCAAAATGGATAGAATTGAAGCGTGGTAAGGCTAAATTTAGCCTTCTGCATAAGCAAGCCTGGTCAACAGTTGATTTTTTAAATTTTATCTTCCAAAGCTTACTCATTCATGAACAGTGTGTGCTATAATTAATTTGGTATTGTTAAGTATAATACATTTGTTGAAAAAATATATAATGTACATTGTGGATTCATAACATTGCTTTGCTGAAGGGTGTGTTTATCCGGTGAGCGCCCAGTTGGTATTTTTTGTCAAATCTGGCCCTTTTGACGAACTAAACATATGTGTGGCCCTTTCTTGAAACTATTTTCAAATCTGGCCCCTTGAGGTCGGCGCCAATGAGGTTGGAGCCGAACTAAGTTCGGCGCCATCCGTTTCAGTCCCGTAATTTTTCTAAGGATTAAAATAAAATAAAACAGAGGTCGGCTCCAGAGAGGATGGAGCCGACCTGTTCCATTGGCGCCGACCTCAGAGGCCAGATTTGCAATTAGTTTCGCCGGACGGCCAGATACGCGATTAGTTCTCGAAAACGGCCATATTTGGTTAAAAATACGCCCAGTTGAGTTACCCGGTGCTGAACACTGATGCCCATGCCCAACTATGTCTCTTAACCCCAATGGGCAACCGACTCCAGCCGCAGATGCCCCGGGAACCAGCGTCCACGGCTGTGCCCTTCAATACACTGATGCCTCAGATGCAGATGGATGACCAATTATTCCTTCCACAGATGCCTCCGGTGCCAGCTTACTCGGTTGTGACCTTCGACCCATCGATGCGTATGTGGATGCAAGCACCAGCGTCTGTACCCTTCAACGAGCCACAATCGGTACTGCCTCCTGTAGCGGCTGCTAATCCTCTTGTAAACAACAATTAAAGCCATCACTCTGGTGATATCATTTGTATTGTGGATCGATTTACCAGAAGTCATACGTGAAATCTGTCCTCCCTGTGTCTCGGTATTTCATTTGTTAGGCAGATGTAAGAGCATCTCCAAGAGCTTAACTATAATTTTGGTAGGCAAAAAAGATATGGTATAGGAGAGAGAGGGTATAGGTAAGAAGATTTTTTTCTGCTTTTCTAGCTTACACATATTCTGCATAACCAAAACTTGACTGCACTTGGGACCCACTTGTCAATGGGATAGTCCATTTTTATTTTATTTCCCTCGCTCACCGCATTTGTCCCTTTCGGCCGGTGATGATGTTGTCCCTTTCATCAGCTTGTGCGTACAAGTTCTGACAATATACACTCTCCTGTATCTAAAACTGAGCAATGTGCTCATCTTTCTTTGTCTGAACTTCAATGTTACTTGGCCTTGAATTCGGATGCATGCGAAATTCCCGTCAATGGCTGAGATGTTCAGTTGGGGGGTCTAGATCCCTACGAGTGAGCAGAAAAGGGAGGAGAAAAGATTCCTCGGTGAACCGTCATAATAGATGAACAAGTGCAAACTTTGTTGTACTAACCACACCGAGTGACATGCCGTGAAGTGAAGGACATGAACAAGGAAAAACAGTGTGTTCCAATTTCTGGCCTTGCACCGACCATCCAACAGACCATGGACAAAGCAGCCACTGCCTTTTTTGAATTGTTTCTTGATGCCTCTTGTACCTTATTATTCTCGATACCAATTTCTTGCTCCCTTCATACTTCCTACTCATCTCATCAACCTTAGCATCGTTGCCACTAAATCAAGCCCTTGAAATCCCCCCTTATGCTTTAATATAGTACATTGAATGACACTATCTATCACTCATCCATAAGTGATAGCTAATTCGTATACCTAATAACAGATTGGCGCAAAGATGTTTGCTCAAAATTTGCACCATTAAACTAAATATGCAAGTCCTACATGTTAGAACCTATATTCACCATAGAGCAGGAATTTAACATATATCTTGAATCTATAGAGCCCCATTTTCAATAAATCGTCGATGAAACACTAGATCCCAAAATCCTCAATTTTGTAGGCACGGGAGGGACAAAGACTTACCAAGGGTCGGAGACATAGTGGCTCAGTTTTTCCTTGCCGAAGGTGCTGCCTGGCGATGACCACACATTTTTGAATACGAGTCGCGGGAGGCCTCAATGGTGACTGACGAGGGGTGTCCCGTCAATACCCTCGACTGATAGCCTAGGGTTAGAGTTATGTGGTAGAGAACGCATAGTGTTAGTAGATTCGTCGGCTGACAAGCGGGAGTTACCCAGGTCCTGTATCTAAAACTGAGCAATGTGCTCATCTTTCTTTGTCTGAACTTCAATGTTACTTGGCCTTGAATTCGGATGCATGCGAAGTTCCCGGCAATGGCTGAGATGTTCAGTCGACTCCCTCCCCCTTTTTGGGGGTCTAGATCCCTACGAGTGAGCAGAAAAGGGAGGAGAAAAGATTCCTCGGTGAACCGTCATAATAGATGAACAAGTGCAAACTTTGTTGTACTAACCACACCGAGTGACATGCCGTGAAGTGAAGGACATGAACAAGGAAAAACAGTGTGTTCCAATTTCTGGCCTTGCACCGACCATCCAACAGACCATGGACAAAGCAGCCACTGCCTTTTTTGAATTGTTTCTTGATGCCTCTTGTACCATATTATTCTCGATGCCAATTTCTTGCTCCCTTCATACTTCCTACTCATCTCATCAACCTTAGCATCGTTGCCACTAAATCAAGCCCTTGAAATCCCCCCTTATGCTTTAATATAGTACATTGAATGACACAATCTATCACTTATCCATAAGTGATAGCTAATTCGTATACCTAATAACAGATTGGCGCAAAGATGTTTGGTCAAAATTTGCACCATTAAACTAAATATGCAAGTCCTACATGTTAGAACCTATATTCACCATAGAGCAGGAATTTAACATATATCTTGAATCTATGGAGCCCCATTTTCAATAAATCATCGATGAAACCCTAGATCCCAAAATCCTCAATTTTGTAGGCGCGGGAGGGACAAAGACTTACCAAGGGTCGTAGACATAGTGGCTCAGTTTTTCCTTGCCGAAGGTGCTGCCTGGCGATGACCACACATTTTTTAATACGAGTCGCGGGAGGCCTCAATGGTGACTGACGAGGGGTGTCCCATCAATACCCTCGACTGATAGCCTAGGGTTAGAGTTATGTGGTAGAGAACGCATAGTGTTAGTAGATTCGTCGGCTGACAAGCGGGAGTTATCCAGGTTCAGGGCACTCGACTGAGGTAACACCCCTACTTCCTGCCTGTCTGTATTGATTGTGGAATATGTGGCGATTACAATGTCCAGCGAGATGTCGATCTCGCTAGGTTTTGGTGGTTCTGGAATAGCGTGTCCTTGATCGGCTGCCCTCCTAGCCCTTATATGGGGGGCTAGGTCTTGGGTATGCAACCGACTTGGACTACATACATAGAAACTATAACCGACTATGCCTAACTTGGAAAGCAATCTTCATCTTGGTCCTTCCTTGATGGGCTTCGTCAGTCTATTGACAATTGGGTTTTAGTCATCACGTGCACCAGGTACCCACACGAAGGGGTACCCGTTCAGTATGTCCTCGTCATTAGCCCCCGAGTGCTTGGCTAATTCGGAGAATCAGTCACGTACTCACTAAATAGTGCACGTCTCATGTTTTATGCTTTATACCATATGTTTTGAATTATCTTTCGACTATGAGTTTTGACAAAGGATTTCGACTTAGTAGGCCTGGATTTATTCGATGAATCGAGACCAGTTAACTGCGCATTTGGGCAAAACCTTACTAGTCTTCAATCAAGTTCAAGTCCTTGGGCTCGAACCTAGAACACACTGGACAGACTCGATTCAGGCCGTTGTGGTCTTACTGATTCGTTCTGCAGTTTCAACTTTACTACCCAGCGCGTCCGCCGGGATTTTGATCGCGTCTGTTGACACGGAAAGGATAAGGACTTAGCACTGCCGGAGTGGCCCTTAGCCCAGCTCGACTGGTCGGCGGGTCTTACCTTTGCACTTTATGCGTGCAGCATCCGAAGCGTCATCGACTGACTTGATTCGGGAATTCTTTTGCTTTCGACTGAGTCGAGTCTCTTTATCGACTGCCTTTTTTTTTGCTTTTGAGTAGCCCCCGAGATTGTGCTTTATTACTTGTAATAGAGGATAATCTCAAATTTGCTTTTTCATTATCCATGTCAGTCGAAGACATTTTTATCCGCTCCCGATGGGAGTACACTCGACCATTCGTATAGCGCTTGCTTATCTGACTTAGTCGAGAGACTTTTTGCAAGTTCATGTAAGTTTTGGCCAGTCGATCAGCTGTCAACTGTCATCTTATAACTCTGCTGCTTCTGCTACCTTGGGTGACGTCATGCATGACGACTTTGGCGTGCGCGCAGGACCTATGACAAGACATGTCACTGCGGGCCCATTTGTTTGACCGCGGGAGACGCCGGTTCAGTTCTGATTTGACCGGGCGTGGCGAAATTTCCGCATGCGTAATCATAACCTCCTCGTTTTTCGTGCGTAGTGGGCGGCGTGGGCAGCGACAGTTGCCCTTTGATCATGATACGTGGCCAAGGGATCGCGCGCGGATGGCTGAGATCATTTCGCGTGCTGTAGTAAATACAGATCTCGCCGCCGTTTGCGTTTTTACCCTGCCATTTGCCTCTTCTGCTCCTTTGTTCATCTTCTTCCTCGCGCGCTTGTCTCTGCTGCTGCTTCGTTCACCTTGCGCCATGGCTCCTAAGAGAAAGAGCGTTGCTGCTGCATCCTCTGCCGCCGACGCCGGCAAGAAGGGGAAGGCGACGGCAACCGCGGTGGCTCCGGTGGCGGATTCCGCCGCCGCTTTGAAGAAAGTTTCCGGTGACTGGGTTAAGTCCGCAGTCACCGAGAAGAAGATGACGGCATTCCACCAGGCTGGACTACTCCCGCCCGCGGACAAGCTTGCCGCCCGCGCTCCGTCGAACAAGGAGGTTCTTCCCGAGCCTCGTGCCGGCGAGCGGGTATGTTTTGCCGAATTTTTGCCTCGCGGCTTTGCTTTCCCGCTGCACGATTTTGTGCGCGGGCTCCTTTACGCCTACGGGGTGCAGATCCATGATCTCACCCCCAATAGTGTCTTGCACATTGCCTGTTTCATGGTACTGTGTGAGTGCTTCTTGGGGGTATACCCTAGCTGGGCACTCTGGAAGTCTATCTTTCAGGTGCGCCATATGTGTCGCGACGGGCGCGTGTGCCCGACTGGCGGTGTCGGCATCCAAGTCTATAACGACCGCCACTACTTCAATCTCAAGGCAGTCGACTCTGCCCAAGGATGGAGGAGCAAGTGGTTCTACGTCCCAGTCGATCAGGACGTGCTCCCCCCATTCTCGACTGGGACGACTCCACTGAAGACGAAAGCTTGGGAGCATTCCCTCTCGGCTGAAGAGAAGGAAGAAGCTGCTCCCCTTATGGACAAGATCAGCAAGCTCCTGAGCACCGTTACTGGTGTCCAGTTGATGAGCACCTTCATCAGGCGTCGAGTGTGGCCCCTGCAGCAACGCGCCCACCCTATGTGGCGATATGAAGGGCCACATGATGCCACCCGGATGAGCGATGTGGAGCTGTCGCCTAACGAGCTCAGCGCGCATGTGAAGTACATTACCAGCATCAAGGCTGACGAAGTGATCGACTTCAACTTCACCGTCGCTCCATTCGACTCAGAGAATGCTCTTCCCGAGGTAATCATGTTAGGCTCTGTTTGACATTTCGAGTTGCTTGATTTCCTCCGTTTGTAGCGTGTATGCCTTGTGCTTTATTCTTCTTGTTTTCGTGATTAGGGACATTCAACTGTGGTCTCTCCCCCCCCCCCCCCTTCCCGAGGCTGGTCCTGCCGAGGAAGCGACTGTGCTGGAGGAGGGGAAGAAAGCGATCATCTCTCTGCCTTCAGCTAACTCTTCTTCTACCGAAGAGACTGAAGTTGAAGAGGAGATTCAGGCTCCTAAGGATGGCGATGATGCGGGTGCGCCGGCACCAAAACGTCGTCGAGTGCCTCGTCCAGAAGCTTCGAACTCCCACTCGGGAGGTGCAGGGGGGAAGGACTTGGAGGATTCTGGAGCATCCTTGCCTGCCCAGAGTGTCTCACCCCTAGCTCGGCGCTCACCGCCTCCTTCGACTGGGTTTACGAGCTTCGGGGGCCCATGCTTTGATGTTGATCCTAGCTCAGATGAGGATGAACACAGGTACGTGTTTTGATTTGCCTTTCCACCTTGTGCTCTCTGTTTCGCTTGTTGTTTCGTCTGATATTAGTTGCTATCAGCACTAGCGCTGGGAAAGTCCTGACTCCTCCCGTTGATGGGAATACGACTGTGGCCTCCCCCTTTGCTGATGTTGACACCGCCGAAACCACCGTGGTGGTTGGCGTGACCAATATGGGTGAGACGCCACCTGCTTTTGCTGCTCTGGATGCCAACCCTTCCCTGTCTGCTACCCCTTTGTGGACTGAGCATGTAAGTACACCTGTGTGTTTTTATCTTTGCATGAATTAGTCTTTGTACTAATATGTGTCGACCACCTCTTTGCGGCCTGCCGTACGCGGCCTTGTAGCGGCTGGCATAGCTTATGTCCAGGCGGAAGAGGAACGGGCCGCTCTCCGCTCCAATTTTGAAGAACTGAGCCGTAAGCCTTCCTATTTTAATTTTTGAAGTATTTTGCTTTTTGGCTTTATAATGTCTTGCTTCTGAGTTGGTTTTTGATCGACTTAGGCGACAAAAGCGCCGTGGAGAAGCGAGCGACAGAGCTAGAGCGGCGGCTGAAGGATCTGGAACGCCAACTTAGCGACCAGCAGTCGCAGGCGAAGAAGGATCTTGATATTGCCCAGCGCTCGGCCGCCACTCGCGAGCTCGAATATGCGAAGCAGTTGTCGAGCTTTGCACATGTTCTCGAAGGTATGCAGATTTCTTGCTTTTTGTCTTTCGTTGCAGTCTCTTGTGCTGAATCCTCACATGTTCTTCTTTGTGAATTTGCGAAGGATCGGCTGCTTCGTCTTCCTCCAAGGGTGCGGTGAGTGACGATCTGTCACTCGATCACGCTATTGAGAAGCTAGGAGTCGCCGTCTAGCACGCCAAGAGCTCTTTGGAAACGTCCACTCGAACTCTTGGCGCTGTTTTTAAGGAGGTGCTCCCTTCGAGTGAAGTCCCTGCCACCGCGCAAGAATTTGCTGATGTGTTGGGTCCTGGGTCGCCGACAATGGCTGCGTTTGCATTCGACTTTACGGTACGCGGCTCAGAGACCACTCTCAAGCTTCTTCTTGTTAATGGCGTGACTGCCGAGTATGAGGCTGCCCTATCTGACTTCCCCAGTAGGTCAGATGGGAAACCTTTGGCTTTGAAGGGTGTAGCCGAATGCGCGGCGCGCCTGGCTAAAGTTAGCATTTGTACTATGGAGCGTAGAGCGAGTGCAGTCGCTGCTATGCCCAAGTCACGCAGAGATAGATCTGAGTTTGTATCCCATAACTAGTTTCCCGTCTTGTAATTGTAATCCTCGCACAGTATGTGTGCTTTTGCTACCTCTCCAATTTACGATATGAATTTCCAAGATGAAAGAGCTTTTGAGTGTTTATCTTCTGTTGTTGTGTTGTGACTTGATTCTTGTACCTGAGATTTATGATTATGCTCCTGACAGCCAGTTGATTCTGTCCCGACTGAGGCGCAACCGTCAGACGTGGATACTCTAACCTCCACCAAGGCAAGGAATGATGCCAGAGTGTTGGCTTGTGCAAAGAATCGGGTGTTGGCGCTGGAAAAGGAGCTAAAAATTGCTCAGACTAAGTTGAAAATACTCAGAGCAAAACCAGCTCTTGCCACCCAGCGGGAACATTATGTGCTTGCCGAGGTAGAACACTCGAATAGGCAGCTCGAAGGTATTTACTCATCGATTGGTTTTGTTATCTTCTTGCAGTCTCCTCCCTTTTGCTTATCTTGTCTTATCCTGTATTCGCCTGCAGTTTTTGTCCATAATGCCAAGGATGAGGTAGAGCGTGTTAAGGAATGTTTGGATAACGCAACTGACGACCCTGTCACTGGTCCTCAACACTTTTGGGCAGACAGACACCATGCTTCCATGCTCGCCACTCTAAAGGATCGAGTGTTCCGTGGTGCCATCCTACTCGAGCGTTGCCGGGCGGCACTTTTGGGCATCAAGCACTTCTTGTTTCCTGATGGGCCGCGGCCACAGGGAATTCATGCGCTGGTTGACCTCTTCCGATCTGCGGATCCCATCCGAGAGGCAGTGACTCGAAGGGTTGTGCTTGGAGCTAACGCTGCTTTTGCTTATATTCGTAGCCAGGATCCAGATAGGCGGTTTCCTGCACCTGCTGTTGGGTCTCGACTGGAGAAGAAAGATTTGGAGCGGACTGTAGTTGCGGCTGGGAAACTCGTAGAGCGTTTGCATAAACAACTCATCAATTCCAACCTGCCCATGAAGGACGAGGCTGCGTAGCCTGCGCAGTGTGCAGCCCCCGAGTCCGCTAAAGGGGGGATTGAATGTATGTATAGAATATTCTTGTGTGATTGTCTCGCCCTCGAGTCAGTCGAGTGGGGTATGTAAAGTATTCATGTAAGTATGTATATGAACAGCCCCCGAGCCTGTTGAGTGGGTTGTATGAAAATTTCTTCATGTATGATTATGAAGAAACAAATTGCGTTTTGCAAATATACTTTGTAGTTGATCGAGTTATGAGATCCAGCCCCCGAGCATTCGGGTGTGACTAAGTTTTGCTGTTATTGCCAAGACCCAACCCCGAGTGCTCGAGTGGGTTATGAATTTACTATAATATAAGGTATGCGAAAATACGTATGGAGAAACATCTACTTTATTGCAGATATTGACCAGTAAGCCGCCTCATTAAAAACCTTCCAGTCCCCTTAGGTACCCTAGTAAGGAAAAGAGCGCGTCTGAAACCCGCTGGCCATTTTGACATTTATGCTCTGTTACATTGATCGACTATTGGACCTAGGCATAGAAACGACGCAAGTGCGCCACATTCCATGGGTTGTGTGATAACTCTCCCGTCTATGCATGCTTCAGTCGATAGGCTCCACCATCGATGAGTTCCGTGATGATAAAAGGTCCTTCCCATGGTGATGCGAGTTTGTGCATCTTCTTCTGTTTTAGTCGAAGTACTAAGTCGCCCACCATGAACGTCCTGGGGCGGAGTCGTCGACTGTGATAATTGCGAAGATCCTGCTGGTAAACAGCTGTGCGAGCAAGGGCTGTATTGCGCGCTTTTTCGAGTAGATCCATTGCTTCTTCCTGTGACTCATTCGCATCATCTTCGTTGTACGCTTTGACTCTGGGTGCACTGAATTTCACCTCTGGTGGCAGTACTGCCTCTGCACCGTAGACCATGAAGAACGGAGTGAATTGGGTCGAAGCGTTTGGAGTCGTACGGAGCCTCCAGAGTACCACGGGGAGTTCGTCAACCCAAGCACCTGCAGCTCTTTTGAGTGGCACCAACAGTATTTTCTTTATTCCTGTGCAGACAAGACCATTGCCTTTTTCGACTTGTCCATTGGATTGCGGGTGCGCCACAGATGCGTAATTGAGTGTGATGTTCCACTCTTTGCAGAAGGAACGGAACTCCTCGGCTGTGAAGTTTGTGCCGTTGTCTGTGATGATGCTGTTCGGGACGCCGAAACGATAGACGATAGATTTTATGAAGTTGACTGCTGTCGTGGCAGGCGAACTTGTGATTGGAACTGCTTCGATCCACTTTGTGAATTTGTCCACTGCCACAAGTAGGTGAGTATGCCCTCCAGGCGATGATTTTTGAGTGGTCCAACCATGTCTAATCCCTATTGGGCAAAGGGCCACGCGAGTGGTATGGTTTTGAGTGCAGATACGGGTGCATGAGGTTTAGTAGCGAAATTTTGACACCCAATGCACCTTTTAACTATGTCTTCTGCGTCCTTAAGTGTGGTAGGCCAGTAAAACCCTGCTCTGAAGGCTTTGGCTACGAGTGATCGACTGCCGGCTTGATGCCCACAGGTTCCTGCATACATATCACGAAGTATAGTTTTGCCATCTTGATACGTCTCAAACGTATCTATAATTTCTTATGTTCCATGCTTATATTATACCAATTGCTACATGTTTTATATACATTTTATATAGTTTTATGCATTTTCTGGGACTAACCTATTAACAAGATGCCACAGTGCCAGTTCCCTGTTTTCTGCTGTTTTTTGTTTCAGAAATCCACTTAAGGAAATATTCTCGGAATTGGACAATTTTTATGCCGAAGACCTTATTTTTCCCGACACGTTCCCAAAAGTCCGAGTGAGAAACGAAGACGGGCACCGAGGCGCCGCCATCAGGTGGTGGCGCGGCTCCCTTCCTGGCCGCGCCAGCACCTGAGGGTGGGCCCTCGGGGCTCCATCGCCTTCGCCCTTTCGCCTACTTATACCCCTCGAAAACCTAAGACATCCAACCCGAACACTTTTCCCAGAAACCTTACGGAGCCGCCGCCGTCGTTGACGGGGTGTAAACCCGGCAAATCCCTTGGTTAGGTACCTCGGGTTTCATATAGAGAGAGAAGTATGGCGGTTGGTGGTTCCGGACGGCTGACGAGCAAAGAGTTTACCCAGGTTCGGCCCCTCATGGTGAGGTAAAGACCTACTCCTGCTTGTCTGATCTGGTATTGATGATGATTACATGGTGGCCGTGATTGCTATGGTGTTCTCGCCGGGGTTTGCCCGACTATCTCTGTCTATTGTCTATGGCGATGTTGCCCTGGCTATTTCTGTCTATCTCTTGGCTTGTATTTTTATCTACCCCTCACTGTCTTTATATATGCAGCCAGGGGGGTTTTACATGAGTCCTAATAGACTACGACTAGGAGTTCTTGTCTTGTACTTCAAGTTATTTGGTAGCAGCTTCTTGGTCTTCATTGGGCCACCTGGTGGGCCTCATCTTCATTATACGTCATAGTGGGGGTAACCGGAAGGTATACCCACGTCAGTAGCCCCCGAGTGCCTAGTCGGGCAGGGACTCATTACTTCATAGATCTTCAGGTGCTCCTTATGCATCATGGTTGGTTGGAGTCTTCAGTCGGTACTACGCCGAGTGCTTCTGTCTTGGTTGTACTTCGAGTGCTTCTGTCTTGGTTGTACTTCGAGTGCATCTGTCTAGATTGTACTTCGAGTGCTTATGTCTCGATAATTCTTCGAGTGCGTCAGTTGCGCGAGCAGCGCTCATCGGGTGCGCGGCCAGCGCTCCCGATGGGAGTAGCCCCCGAGGCTATGTGCGACTCGCAGAGTCGGGCATAGGCTCAAGTTGTTCTAATCTCATGTATTTTATCTTCTGTTTCTTGGTTCCTCATATCCTGCGAACAAATATAGTAAAAAGATTGATGTATCGAAGTTAGTTATTGCAATTCTCCTTTATCAGGCGCTCCTTTGTACTTCCTGTCCTGTTAAGGAACATAATGCGAGATCTCATGACTCGAGACTCTTTGTTTATATCTGTTTCGTCTTATGTGGGATGGATGGCATAGTAGGGCTGATTCAACCGACGGATCGGGGTCAAGTGAATTCGCGACTCGGGCGAAATACCTTTCTAGCCTACACAAATTCGAGTCCCTTGGCTCGAACCCGGTAAGACCGTTCAAGTTCGACTCACGCTTGTCTGGACTTACTGGTCAGAACCCGGTCATATTTAGAGTACCCTTGGCGCGTCCGCCGGGATTTTGCATCATGCTTGCTGGCACGGAAATTATCAGGTCCGCATAGCTTGTATGGGCCACCCGGCCTTACTCAGGTCTTACCTACAGCATCCGGGGCCTGACTCGGCAGGTACATCCCGGAAATTACTATTTTAACTATTGAATATGGTCCAGGAGGCAGTCGACCGGATTTCGAGTGATATCATGTACGCTTTTTTTTTCTTTCTTTCGAGTGACGCTGATCGTCGACTGTCCAGTAGGCTCGAAATCGCAGTCGAAAATGTTGCGGGTGCCCTCCCCGATGGGAGTAAATTGCTGAAGTTTGAAGCGACCGAGGAGATGCTCCGTATTTGTATCTGTGTATATTGGCTTGAAACAATGGCTAATTGGCCAATTAGTGTAAACAAATATAATATTTTGGAATAAAAGAATATTTTTCGTATTGGAAAACTGAAATACCATGAATTAAAACTTATCTGTATGACGTAGTAAAAATGGTGTGCGGAGTTGACGCGGCGAGTGACGCGGTGGATAGAGTGGATGCGGCGGACCAGAGTCGACGCAGCCCCCGAGCGTCGAGTGCGACTGGGGTGACTTGTTGAATAAACTATTATGCCGCAGCCCCCGAGCGTCGAGTGCGACTGGGGTGAATAGTAAATAGCTAGAAGTCGACGTGGCGGACGGAGTCGACGCGGCGCATGAAATCAACGCGGCAGAATAAGTAGTCGAGCCAGCGGACGGAGTCGATGCGGCGATGGGTGCGGCGTTTTAGCCGAAAGATAATCCAGGCGGCGGACAAAAGGTGCAACTGTTTGAGAAGTCCGATGCGAGTTTTAGAGAACTCGACTTTAAAATCCGGCGCAGGTTTTAGAACACCTGACTTTCAAAATTCCGATGCGAGTGATTTAAAACCCGACTTTAAAATTCCGTTGCGGGTGAGGGAGAACCCGACTTTAAAATTCCGTTGCGGGTGATGCAGAACTCGACTTTAAAATTCCGTTGCGGGTCATCAAAGAACCCGACTTTAAAAATTTCAATGCGGGTTTTTAGAGAACCCGACTTTAACTATCCGATGCGGGTTATGACCCGACTTTAAAAATCGAAGCGGGGTATCACCCGACTTTAAAAATCCGATGCGAGTAATATCCCGATTTTGAAAAATCCAGCTGACCATCCAATATATCCACGACGCATGGTTTCGGCCAACGAATAATTTGATTTATTGCAAGAGAGAAAATGACCGTATTGACCGCAATTGTTATATCTAATACTTTGTATAATGGCTTACCGGCCAATTAATGCAAGCAAAAATAATACTTTGAAGTAAATGAATTTTATTCATAGTGATAAATTGTAATAATATAAACTAAAACTTATCTTCGAGATGCAGCAGACGGTATCGGCGCAGCGGAGTGGCGCGACCTTTAGCTGGGTGGAGTCGAAGCGGTGACTGCAGCGCCAAGCCCCCGAGTCCGTCTTGTCGAGTCATTGATGCGAGTCGATGAAAGGCAGCGGAGTCGCCCAATTGGGTGTAGAATAATAATTGTTGTCGATGTCGAAGCGCCAGCCCCCGAGTCTCGGGTGCTTCTGTTTCGATGTAGAGGTTGTTGAGCGGCCGGCAGGGATGTGCGGTGCCGCCGCACCGTACGCGACTGCCGCCCTGAGTCGCCGGTCTGTCGGGTACATGCAGTCAAACCCGATGCACCGTCCCGTCCATGCTGATCGTCGTTGTAATGGTTGATGAAGTTGTTGCCGAGACGCGAACATTGACACCAGCGAGTCGTCGCAGAGGTTGATGCGACTGCGCGGCCTGCGGCCTGGTCACCATCCACACTGGAGCCTATTTGTAGCCGGCTGGTCCTCTTTCTCGTCAACTGCTGGCTGGCGGGCTTGCTTGCCTCGTCAGGCTCCCTTGATCCATATGCAGCTGACCCGCGCGAACGTCGACTGGAACCGGACGGGTGCCAGTGTTTCCTGATTTTGATCCGTGTGTGATTCATAGTTTTTGCTTCGATTGCTGATTCTCCTCTCAACCTGCTCGTACTCGTATGTACGTGAGGTGCTAGTAGGACTCTGGCCACGTGATCCAGGCATGTAGCTAGCCTTCTTGTTTTTCTTTTTCCATGGTTTGGAAAATAATTCTTCTTGCTAATGGCTGATTGATCCGTGCTGGACTCTTGTTTTTTTTTTTTGAGCTGTTTGATTGCTTCCATGCAAAGTGAGACGTAACCAAATTGGATTCGTGTAGCACCTGCCAGCAGTCGCCGGCATAGATGATGCGGCGCGGCTGAATCGCGCGAGTCAATAGTACATGTAGACCAGCAGTCTCGCCGAAAAATCCATGCACTAATCAGCTCACCGGGTACCAAACTTTGTAATTAGTGCGCAGGCAGCCAAATCCATGCATGAGTGATGTGTAGTCTGAGGCCAAATCCATGCATGACTGATGTGTAGTCCGATGAATCTTTTCCTTTTTCTTCTCGTCTGATGAATCTTTTCCTTTTTCTTCTCGTACATGAGAGGTAGCAAGTAGTCGGACAAGGAGAGGCGGTCGGACGGACGGCAATCAAATCCAGATCCGACTCAAACTGTTGTTTTTTTTTCTTCTGTAACTCGGGACTGGTTCCCTTGGCTGTGCGATCGGATCGATTTCGCGGGCATCATCGATTTTGAACGGCAGCTTCCGCTGGACTATGTTCTTGCTTGCCGCCTATCAGACTGGATCTTGTCAGGCGCATATGCTTGTCCAATTTTTTTTTCTTTTCTTTTTCCGATCTTACCGATCTGACCAATCACATGAGAGAGTATTGTTAGTGACGAGCTCTCGGACGTGTTGATCCGTGGCGGCGAGTCGCCATCTTTATTGTCGATGTAGTTTGAAGGTAGTTGCTGCTATAGGCCGGATCGGATCAGCTGCATACGAGGATGACGTTGTCGCCGAGCCCCCGTGCGTTGATCTGATGCGGCGAGTCGTCATCGTTGTCGATGAAGGTTGGGCCACCGTAACCGTGAATCCAGCATGCTGTTCTTCTCACAGACGGCGCAATTGACGGGGTGTAGACCCGGCAAATCCCTTAGTTAGGTACCTCGGAATTCAAATAGAGAGAGAAGTATGGCGGCTGGTGGTTCCGGACGGCTGACAAGCAAAGAGTTTACCCAGTTTCGGCCCCTTATGGTGAGGTAAAGACCTCCTCCTGCTTGTCTGATCTGGTATTGATGATGATTACATGGTGGCCGTGATGGCTATGGTGGTCTCGCCGGGGTTTGCCCGACTATCTCTGTCTATTGTCTATGGCGATGTTGCCCTGGCTATTTCTGTCTATCTCTTGGCTTGTATTTTTGTCTACCCCTCACTGTACTTATATATGCAGCCAGGGGGGTTTTACATGAGTCCTAATAGACTACGACTAGGAGTTCTTGTCTTGTACTTCAAGTTATTTGGTAGCAGCTTCTTGGTCTTCATTGGGCCACCTGGTGGGCCTCATCTTCATTATACGTCATAGTGGGGGTACCCGGAAGGTATACCCACGTCAGTCGTCAACCCTAGTTCGGGAGGGTTCAGAAGCTCTTCCCGACATCCTGCCGGAGAGGGGAATCATCACCGGAGGGCTCTACATCACCATGCCCGCCTCCGGACTGATGCGTGAGTAGTTCATCCTTGGACTACGGGTACATAGCAGTAGCTAGATGGTTGTCTTCTCCTATTGTGCCATCATGTTTAGATCTTATGAGCTGCCTATCATGATCAAGATCATCTTTATGTAATGCTACATGTTGTGTTTGCTGGGATCCGATGGATATTGAATACTATGTCATTTGCTTCATAATATATCATGTTGTGTTTTGTTTATGATCTTGCATGCTCTCCGTTGCTAGTAGATGCTCTGGCCAAGAAGATGCTTGTTACTCCAAGAGGGAGTATTTATGCTCGATAGTGGGTTCATGTCTCTATTTAATCTGGGGGAGTGACATCAACCTCTAAGATTGTATATATATTGTTGTTACTAGGGATAAAACGGTAGTGCTTTGTTTAAGCATAATTGTATTACTTACATTACACACTTTGCTTAATGCAATAATCTGTTTCTTGCAACTTAATACTGAAAGGGGTGCGAGCGCTAACCGGAAGGTGGATTATTAGTCATAGATGCGGTTGGAACGGTCTATGTATATTGTTGTAATGCCCAAATGAATCTCACACTATACATCATGACATTAGTATATGCATCATTATGCAGTTCTTTATTCTGTCAATTGCCCAGCTGTAATTTGTTTACCCACATGTATGCCATTATTATTAATATGGAGAGACACCACTAGTGAACTGCGGACCCCGGTCCTTTTTTTAAAACTGATAATACAACCAACTGCAAACTGTTACTTTCATTCTCTGCAAACATCATCCTCCACACATACGTTTAATCCTTTGTTACAGCAAGCCAGTGAGATTGACAACCTCACTGTTTCGTTGGGGCAAAGTAGTTTGATTGTGTTGTGCAGGTTCCACCTCCCTTTCCACGCCAACAAGCTGTTTTCTGGCGCCATTGCTAGGGAGACCTTCAGACGTGTTCTTCATCTCCTACTGGTTCGATAATCTTGGTTTCATAACTGAGGGAAGACTTGCTGCTGCACTCATCATACCTTCCTCTTGGGGTTTCCCAAAAACACCACAGTGTGCATCACATCTTCGAATTCCACACATCTCTGAAACATACCTGAGACACTTCGTTTGTAGAGTTCACCGTTTATAATGGTGTATGCTTTTGCGCGTCGAGTGATTCGCCTCGCTTCTGCTGCATCGTCTGGCAGCTCGCCGCGGAGTATGAATGCTAGAAGGGGTTCAGTCCATGCTGGTGTTACCTGATCGCCCTGACATAGAAGTACTTCGACTGGTGGATCCTCTGAGCTTGGTGATTTGTCTTTGGACGTGGCAGTCGAAGTTGACGGAGGACGTTGTTTGTTGATAGACCTTTGTGAGATTCGCTCTAGGAAAACACCAGGTGGGACTTGCGCTTTAGTCGAGCCGATGTTGGCCAGTATGTCCGCTTCTTCGTTGCTTTCCCTCCCAACATGTCGTAGCTCGCATCCATCGAAGTCGCCTTCTAATATGTTGTAGAGGTCACGATATGCGATCATGTTATCAGCTATGGCGTCACAAGCTTTCATTGTTTGTTGTACGACCAAATTTGAGTCACCATATATCATCAGTCGAGTGCATCCTAAAGTCTTGGCCATGCGCATACCATGGATCAAGCCTTCGTACTCTGCTTCGTTGTTGGATGGTCTTACGAAGTCCATTTGCAAGACATATTTGAGCTTGTCACCCTTGGGTGAGATGAGTATGACACCTGCACCTGCGCCTTCATTTTTCTTGGAACCATCGAAGTACATCGTCCATGAATTGGACACATCAGGGATTCCCAGCAGTTGGGACTCTATCCACTCTGTGGTGAAGTCAGGTAAGACTTGTGCTTTGATGGCCTTCGGGTGATCATATGTGATTCCGAGTGGACCGAGCTCGATGAGCCATTTTGCCACTCACCTAGTTGCGTCTGGATTGGTGAGTATATCTCCGATTGCGGATTTGCTGATTACGGTAATCGGATGCTCTGTGAAGTAATGTCGTAACTTCCTTGTTGTTATGAAAACTGCATATGCCAGCTTTTGAAAATGCGGGTATCTTTATTTGGACAAGGATAGAACTTCGCTGACGTAGTAGACTGGTCTTTGTACACTCTGAGCTTTGCCTTCTTCCATGCGTTCGACTACCAGTACCGTACTTACCACTCGATTTGTGTCTGCAACATATAGATACATTGGCTCTCTTTCCTTGGTGCCGCCAAGATGGGCGGTTTTGTGAGTATCCGTTTGAGATCGACGAAAGCTGCTTCAGCCTCGTCTGTCCACTTGAACTTATCTGCTTTCTTCATTAGCCGATATAGTGGTAGTGCCTTTTCACCTAGCTTGCTGATGAAGCGACTGAGTGCTGCAACTCTTCCTGTCAACTGTTGCACCTCATAGAGCTTTGTAGGCCTTTGCATGGTTAATATGGCCTGTATCTTTTCTGAATTTGCTTTGATTCCGCGAGCTGACACCAAGTACCCCAAGAGTTCTCCAGCTGGAACGCCAAAGGTACACTTGTCTGGGTTGAGTTTGATGTTGTACCTTCATGTGTCCTCTTCTTTTGATTTGACAACTATGTCGTCCACATAAATTTCAATATTTCGGCCGATTTGTACCTTCAGGCAAGTCTGCATCATACGCTGGTAAGTAGCTCCTACGTTCTTGAGCCCGAAGGGCATTGTGGTGTAGCAGTATACTCCGAGTGGAGTTGTGAAGGTTGTCTTCTCCTCGTCTTCTTCCTTCATCCGAATTTGGTGGTATCCGGAGTATGCGTCTAGAAAGGATAGACGTGCACACCCTGCTGTGGAGTCGACAATCTGGTCGATTCGTGGAAGGGGAAAATGATCTTTGGGACAACATTTGTTGAGCTCTGTGAAGTCGACGCACATCCTGGTTGCCGTTGTCTTCTTCTTCTCAACTATTATGGGGTTGGCTACCCACTCTGATTTCTTGATCTCTCGAATGAAGTTTGCTTTGAGTAATTTATCCACATGCTTCTCGATGGCCTCCCTTTTGGGGCCTGACACACGAGTACTGCTTGCCTAACCGGTCTAGTTCCTGGATTGAGTTGGAGAGAGTGCTCGGCGAATTCCCTGGGTATGCCTGGCATGTCGGCTGCGCACCATGCAAACATATCCCAGTTCTCACGGAGGAATTCGGCGAGCGCGCTTTCCTATGCGGGAGGCAAGCTTGTTGACACCTTGACTGTCTTGGCGGAATCAGTCGGGTGAATCTGGTGTCTTCTTGTATCATCTGTGGTGCCGAATGCTTTGTCGACTGCCTGCTTCTTGTGCTCGGGCATGTATGTTGGATCGTTGGTGAGCGAGAGCTCTTCGAGTGCTTGTTCCGCGCCGAACATCTCAGAAATCTTGCTGAAGTCGCGGTCGCAAGCATCTGATCTTTGAAAGTTTCCATTGACTGTGATGATTCCTTTGGGCCCTGGCATTTTCAATTTGAGGTATGCGTAGTGTGGTACCGCCATGAACCTGGCGAATGCGGGTCGCCCTAGTATGGCGTGGTACTGCGACTTCGAACTCAATCGTCTCCGTTCGGAAGTGCTTTGCGTCGCCAAATGTGACGTCGAGTTGTATCGTGTCTTCTGGGAGAATGGCTTTGCCTGGAACAATGCCATGGAAAGTGTTTGTAGACTGGGGTAAGTTCTCGACTGGCCTATTCATCCTACGAAGTGTGTCAGCGAAGATGATGTTGATGCCGCTGCCTCCGTCCATGAAGAACTTGGTCATGGCGTATCCGCCAATTTGAGCATCGAGTACCAGAGCAGCGTGGCCTGGCCGATGGACGGATGGTGGGCGATCTTCTCGACTAAACGTGATTGCCGTTTCGGAACCTCGCAGGAAGTCGGGTATGCCTGGTAGCGCCATAACCGCCATGTTAACATGTCGAGTGTGAAGTTTTTGCTGCCTGTTGGAAGGACGTCCTTTCTGGATCATGTACATCTGTCCTTGATGCTTTGGATACTGCTCGTCTGCAGCTTGTGGTATGTGATGTATGTCTCCTGCAATTTGACTACCTGCATTATATGGTGGTGGGGGTGGGAGTGCTGCGACTGGCTGTACTGATGGTGGTGCAGTGTATGCTGGCGGGGCAGTCGAGGGTGCATCCCTTCTGAGTTGTCTTGTGTAGTCTGCCACAATTTGCTTGAACTCTCGGCATTTTCCCATGGTATGGTTGGAGGTTAGCCTTCCGGTAATTGGATCTTTGAATAAGTGTAGTCTGCACAGATCTTCCATCTTTTCTTGAAACGACTTCTCTTGTTTTGCATCTGACTGCTTGCGCCATTCCTGTCTTTGGTAGCCGCCGCTACGCTGGTTGCGGTCTCGACTGCTGCGACGGTCATCTGATCGACTGTCACGACGGTCGGCGCCTCGACTGTCACGGCGATCGTCACGTCGCCTATCCTCCTGGACGCGATCGTCCTGTGAAAAACCAGCTGTGACAAATCTTACTTTGTCTTTGTCGCCGTAATCGCTCCTGCGCCACCGTCTTTTATCATCTCTGTCACGACGATCTCGACTGTCGCGTCGATCTTCGTGGTCATGTGGGGACAGCGGGCGTTTTGTCCTTACGGCGTCTTCTCCGTCTGCCCACTCAGTCGCTATTTTCATGAGCTCTGCCATGGATTTTGGTTTCTGGCGACCGAGTGCCTCTCTGAAGTCGTTTCTGTAGACTCCCATGGTGAAAGCATCCATGGCTCTGTCTTCAGAGATTGTGCCCACCGAGTTGCGGATAGCGGTCCACCTTCTGATATATGTTCGGAGTGTCTCGTCTGTCTTTTGTTTGCAAGCTCGTAATTCTTCAAATGTTTTGGGTCGTTCGCATAGAGGATCGAAGTATTTGATGAAGTCCTCCTTGAAGTGCTCCCAAGAGTCGTAAGATCATTCGGGTAATGCTTTGAGCCAGTCGCGAGCTGTGCCTTCGAGCATCAGTTGTATGTATTGTAAGGCCGTTGTGGTCGTTCCTCTTTGGCATATGACTGCTAGTTTGTAGTCCTCGAGCCAGCCTGAAGGCTCTTGCTTGCAGTTGAATTTCGGCGTTGTTGGCAGGCCAAATCTTTTGGGCATTCTGGCTTCACGAATTCGTCGGGTGAAAAATTGCGCCCCGCAAGGTCCTGCATCTTGATTATCTCCCGAGCTGTTACTTCTGGATCTGCTCCTTGATTTGTAGCGACTTGAGCTTCTTCTTGCACTACTTCTGTGGGGACTGCGACTGCGGCGATCTCCCGATGTATGTCGTGAGCGACTTCTGCTACGTCTCCTCCTGCTCCCCGACTGGAGTCCTGTTGCTGCCAACGCGGGTGCTTTGAGCTGTTCTTGATGTAGCTCTGCGGCTGGATCACCTGCTGGTGGTGTTGTTGCCTTGAGGTAAGCTCCAAGTGATATAAGGCCACCTTTGGGTGTTTTAGGCGCTAGAATGCCTTCCGTATCCAATGTGAGGAACGAGCTCTCTAGGTTGCGAATGATTTCTGATCATTCGTCTTCTGGTATATGTGACAACCTAGATGTTTCTGCGACGTAAACCTTCCGAGGTTTCTGCGACGTAAACCTGCCGTGGTATGACCGGAAGGCATGTGTATATGCTATTGATGCCAGTCATGGGTTCGGATTCGTCATCCAAGTTCGTGTTAGCGCTATTACTTTTGCTGATCTGATCGTCGATGTTGATGTATGCTTTGGGTGGTTGTTCAGGATCGTCTTCGCCGTTGAAGAGGAACTCGCGATCTGTGTAGATCTCTGGGCAAGTGAAGTCGTTGAGGTAGATGTTGTCCTCCATCTCTTCTTCTTGCATGTAGTCGGGTGCCTTGTCGAGTGGGTGGATGTTATCGACTGTGCTGACTTGATAGTCAGACTTTACCTCATCTTTTAGGAGTTCTTGTGCCATGAGTTCGTTGAACTCTGTCGTCGTTATGGAAGCGACTGGTGATCTTGGCGGTGAGATCGAATTGATCTGTGATGAAGTAGCCCCGAAGCTTGCTGGAGACATAACCATGACGGATGGTTCTTCAACTGTGTCGCTTTGATGGGTGGACTGCTCTTCATCACCTGGGAATTCTTCCGCCATGATCTCGTTGAACTCTTGAGTCGACATGGATGAGGTTGGGGATGCCGGTGATGTGATCGAGTCGATCTGTGATGAGGTATCCTTATTGCCTGCTGGTGATGCGGTCGTAGTCGATGGATTTTTGATTGCTTCCGTCGCGATCGAATCGGTCAAGTCCCGCACACCAAACTTATCGACAAAAAAATTGTGCTCTCCAACTGTTAGATTGAAACCTGAATCGAGATTGACGAAAACTTCCTGTGCTTCCGGCGAGTACGATGTGATTTGTGAATCAGGCGACTGATCGCCTAATGCCTCGACGCCCGTCGGACTTGTCAGCGCATGGCTGATTGCATATGCAGTCGGTGAGTTGCCGTTTGAAGCTAAAACCGATGAATCCATGGGTCCAACACTATCCTTTCGCACAGACGGCGCCAATTGACTAGGGTTAGAGTTATGTGGTAGAGAACGCATAGTGTTAGTAGATTCGTCGGCTGACAAGCGGGAGTTACCCAGGTTCAGGGCCCTCGACTGAGGTAACACCCCTACTTCCTGCCTGTCTGTATTGATTGTGGAATATGTGGCGATTATAATGTCCAGCGAGATGTCGATCTCGCTAGGGTTTGGTGGTTCTGGAATAGCGTGTCCTTGATCGGCTGCCCTCCTAGCCCTTATATGGGGGGCTAGGTCTTGGGTATGCAACCGACTTGGACTACATACATGGAAACTATAACCGACTATGCCTAAATTGGAAAGCAATCTTCGTCTTGGGCCTTCCTTGATGGGCTTCGTCAGTCTATTGACAATTGAGTTTTAGTAATCACGTGCACCAGGTACCCACACGAAGGGGTACCCGTTCAGTATGTCCTCGTCAGTGACGGACTGACGGTGATGGGTGTCTGTCATCCTTTCAATCCAAATCCACGCCGCATTTTGCATCAGCTCGAACATTCAAAATTAAAGTAATGTGCATCACCACGCTGCCCACGGGCATCGTTGGCGCCATCTGCGCGAATACCGCCGACACCGGGACTGAGAGTCGTCATTTTTCATTTCGAGCATGGAAGGAAGAACGGAAAGGGGAAAGAAATGAGAGAGAATTAACATGTGGGATTAAGGGAAACACCTAACAGCCGTCAGCTTTGCTTCGTCTGTATAGAACCAATAGGTGAGTTCGAACAATCAGAAAAAATGGTTTAAACGGATCAAATCGCTGAATCAGTGCTATATGTGTCGCACACATTTGACCGAATGTTGGTTATTTTCAGCCATTTCCATTAAATATGGTGGTTTATTGATAGAGCTTCCCCAAATGCGATGGTTTCGTCATTTCCATTCCTCGGGCCCCTTCTTTCAGTATTGTCAACGTCCATGCTTCGTCGGGCATCTATATAAATACTCCCTCCATCCTGATTTATAAACACCATAGCTAAATCGGATAATCCTAACAATAAGCCACAATTTAGGCAATTAGTACATCTTTTAATTTTAATTAGAGATGATGTTTCCCTCCACCAATCTTTCATGCGCTCTATTTAAAAAACTCTAACTAATTAGGCTAATGTATGTGTTAGTCATTGGTACTCTTTATAATACATTCAATGAACTCATGCCTTGATTATAAAGATTCGCTAGACGCATCCTACAAACCAGGATGGAGAGAGTATCAACTTAGGTTAGGCATTAATTGCTTAACGATTGGCATGTTAACATGTCGTGGTCATCTACTCCAAATGTGATGTCAGGATCATATATATCCCCGAGGACCTCTTGATCCAGACTCCCAGCCTGAGCTCGAGGCCTCTAACAGTCTAACCTAGCTCTCATGGCACCACAAAATAATTGATTAGAGCATCCGCTTACCCAGCTAGAGCGTGTGCACATAAATTTCCCTTTACATTATTCTTTATTAATAAAAATACAGTATACATATTTGAGAGAGAAAAATGCTTACCTTTTTTTGTTTGCTAAGCTCACTAAGTTTTTCTCTTCGTCTCTTAGAAGAATGGTATTTTCTGGTGAAGAAAACATCCGAGTGGTCCATCAAAACAAAATTAGCACGAGTTGATCTTGGCCTTGGCCACTGCCCCCTCTCTGCCCTAGCCGCCGCCTCGAACTTTGCCTCCTCCATAGATCGGTTCGTTCCCCCTCCTCCGCCCGTCGAAGGATGGGGAATCGATTTATGGGTGGAGTTTTTTAATAATAGTATTGTTTTTCAACGATTCGGTTAGGGTTTTGGTAGTCATCTTCTTTTTCGCCCACATCAATAGAAATGACATAGTACATACTAAGTAATCTTTGACACATCGTTCGACAACGAGATATCCTTACCGGTGTTAATGGCGGTGCTGTAAGATTAAAGTTTTATAGGTATGGCCTTACAGATCTTGTTTCGCCAGATCGGTTTTGGATTTCTTCTCATGGTTGCCGCGAGGAGGGTTTCCCTCGCAAAATTTGTCCCGACAATGATGATTCGTACTCTCGACTCTCCGACAATGTCGATCAGGCTGTTCAGTTTCTTTTCCCTTCAGAAAAATACAAGATTGTGTCATGGAAGAAGAAATAGTTTGAAGATTTCGAAGATTTGCTAGTTTTTTTAAAACTTTATTTTTTAATTGCTGGAGTCAACTTATGTATCTCTACCATGTACTATTCACTGCTATAAATATATCATGGTATTATTTAACACATCCGGGTGGTCCGAGGAGAACTCTTCGAAAATGCAATCCCACAACGTCGTCCGGGTGCCCGGCCTATCTACGCCGCAGCTTTGCTGTAAGATTCGGACTGGTCAACGACCACACCCGCGCGCGCCAGTTGGGTTTAGCCTCGCCAAACCACCATCGCCCGAGGCCGCAATCTAAAGATAACAATCTTGCCCCGACCAGGACGCTCCTCAGAGCTTAGACGTTTCTGGCCGTAGATAAGGAACTCTGGCCGATCTCAGCCGTCCGTTTTCTAGACTTCCCCCATCGGCAGGTCAATTTCTACACGCACGGAGATTACACCGAGTCGCTGCGGGTGGCCCCAGGTAATTTCAGGACCCACATGTCATCCTGCGTGGTAGGTTGTTCCCCTGTGCGCTGCGAAACAGCGAATCGGCGCGGTGGTAGGGGTCGTGGTTCTGTCGAACTCGAGGGGTAAAATCGTCCTTTTGCACGTGTGATATATAAGCCGCTCACCGCGCGTTGAAAACCCTAGCTAGCCGCCAGCCCCCGCGCGACCGCTCCCCGCGTCTTCTCTCCTTCGGCCACCACTGCTAGGGGAGGTGGCGGCCTCGGTGGTTGAGCCGGTGGTGGCGGAGGAGCTGGAGCCGGCGGCGGATTCAGAGGTGGCAAGGGCGGCGGCTTCTCAGCCCCTTCTCATCCCGTTCAACAAGATGTGCCCGGGCCACAGTGAGCGTCGTAGCATCGAGCCACGCCAAGAGAAGGAGGAGGATGGGGAGTTCGTGGTGGTGCAGGAGGAGCCGAGTTGTTGCTGCGCTCGCCGCCGCCATGGCTACAGGTTTGCCCGCAGGCCTCATCCATCTCCCGCTCAAATTCTCGCTCAGATCTGATATGCCTATTTAATTTCTCCCCCTTTGTAGCTCGATTCATTAGATTTAGGTTTGGGAGAGAGGTTGGGGGCCACGGCTGGTTCATGTACGTACTCTCCATGGAGGTTCACCTTCTCTTATTCATCTTTCTTTTCATTTTCCAGCGATCTGGTTTATGCTTTTCTGTTTCCAGCGATCCTTCACCTTCTGACTTTTTTTCTTTGTGCAGTTGCTGGCTTGCTGCTGACCTGATGTGCTCTTCTTGGATTCGTTGATGCACATGAGTCGCTGGTTGGAGGTGAGTGCAAAGAAACAAATTTTCCCATAACGGGTGGTCATGCGTAGATGTATAGAGGTAGATGCTTCCAGGTTCTTTAGATTGTACAACAATTGTCACCTAAGTGGTGGTCATGCGTAGAGGTAGAGGTAGATGCAGCTTCTAGATTGCTAGGTCGGTGGGTAATTTCTTGTGACCAATAGAACTGACACCATCAGCCTTACCTTCGGTTGTGTTATTTGTTCGTCTGGTTAGAACAGATCTATTATTTACTGCTTATTGGTAAAGTTTTGGTTAGTTTCTGTTCAAGCTGTGTTCTTTCTCAAAGGCTTACAGTATTTTTTTTCCTGTCGTAGGTTCCAAAATTGTTGCTTGGCTCTCCTTGCTGTTCGTCAGTTGTGCGTGCAAGTTGTCACTGGCCAGCAGGTGAATATTCGAGTTTACGCTTTCAATTCGTCTTCCGTATCTATGTGGTTGCTATTTTATGTATATGCCTAACGATGGATGATTGCTCGATCTAAACATTAATTATGACAGAACATGTATTCGGTAATGGAAGTGAGACGTTCATTTGTTATTTTTTTTGTGCTGGAACTCTTATTGATGATTGACATTAGTTTTCGGGTATAAATAATTAATTTTATCCTTACAAAACAAAAAAAATGTTTTGAATTGGCCATAGTCTGATTAGAACATGATATCTTGCTTGCTAATATTTTCCTATGTCTTTAGCATTTAGAACTTGATGTTTTGCTTGCTGATGAGGGTTATGATGTTTTGGTTGTGTGTTTTGCTCAGCTGATTAGAACATTTTTTGTTCTTTGCTGGTCATTGGTATAGTTCTTGGAAGTTTCTAATTACTCTTGTGTTTTGCCATACACAGCTTACGGGCTCTTTCCCCTTTTGTAGGTTACAACAGTGTCGCTTGGTTTCTTGCTGTATGTCTGTTCTTTGTGAGAGCTACCGCTGGTCAGAAGGTGATTAGTAAACTTGCAATTATGTTTACACGCAATAGGGTGCATTCATCAATGGTCTGTGTTTACATAGATGTATCTTCATGTAGTAATTTTGATACTTTAGTCACCAGATAACGCCAATTTGCTTTGTTCATAAACTGAACCTTATATGAGCTGTGCATAACCATTTAATAATTGTGTGTTTCTGACAAGGAATGCTTGATCGGTACCTTTTTTAGGTTCTCTGATTCTAAGCTATCCATTTAACAGGCTTCACACAATACCTTAACACAACATTGTTTGCTAGATATTACTGTCTCACAAGGTTTATTGTCGTCATTGATTTGGCAGCAGAAAATTCCTTCATAATTTTTTGTCTCATCTTTTGTGCTGAATGCTGAACCTATTTTCGCTATATATCGGTTCCTTTATAATTTTTGTCTCACAAGAGATGCTTGATCGGTTCCTTTACTCTAAATGTGTTAATTACTCATTGTGATTTGGCTTCAGTCAACCTGTTTTAGCTATATATTTCTTATTATTATAGGATCAAGCACCTGAAATGTGTCTTCTATTTCGGAATGTTCATTTTCGATTTAAAGAGTGTTTTATAAAAATTATCTGTACTTGGTAAATAAGCCATATCTCTAGAATTCATGTGGAATAGTTTGCTAATACTGCAAAACAATCTGCCCACAAAAATAGTTCTACACCCTTACAAGGTCTGGTTCTATATGTAACCGACGAAATGGACATATGGCTTTTAATTGAACCAATGAGAATCCATTTTCAGTTGTCCTCTTGCTACTTGCAGTACTGCATATCAAGCATATGTGACCTCAAGATATGAAATAGCTGTTCTGCATGATACCAAGGTGAGTTAGCTTTTTTTCATATGCATCTTCTGTGTTTTGAAGTATTTGGTAGAATGTTTTGTTAAAATTTTGAATAATAATATCCTAATTAGATTTGATGAAAGATATCTTTAATGAGTGCGTTTGGAATAGAACCATAAATTATTTTGTCGCAATAGTTAACCTCTGACTATTTTGGTTCAGGTGTATTTGCGCTATCCTCATTTAGGTTTTTGTGTTCTTTTAAAAATAGCTCAGACTTGATATTTTTGTTAAATAAATACTAGGTTAATTTCTGATTATATATAATATACGCACCTTTGTTAATTGTTGTAAAATGTTATAGCACTATACATATTTATTGTTTCATCGGAGGACAAAAAACTGAGCCTTATTGTTTCACAGAAGCAGCGGATACTGAAGTTTGCCCAAATTACAATATTGCATACGTGTTACAACTATCGACATTCGAGCTAGCGCTGATCCAACTATCGACATTCAGGAAAAATGTTACAATAAGGCACGGGGCCTTTCGTCTGATGAGGTACATATTTTTATGATCTATATTCATGCTTCAGTGGTTCATAAGTCAAACATTTATTCTGCTTATAGTTGATGTTTCAGTTTTGGTGTGTTGGTTTCCCTTAATTGGTGCGATCCATTTTTTTCTCCACCCCATAATTAATGAGTAAACAAATGGTCTTGGTTATACTTATATGGTCTATATCAGTCAAGGGTTGATATCAGTGCATAATCCAGAAGCAGAGTTTGCATATTGTGTTTCTTATTTATTGGAAATCTTACTAAAGAATTATGCAATGAGTAGTCTCTTTAACTCCTCTTGCTTTGTCTCATCTTTATTCAATTCTGCTACCCATATTATGCAGGGAGGTGGAAACATTGACGATGGTCTCACTGGGATACTAAATTGGGCCTGAACCCAAGGTTTATATCAAAGGTAAGGTACCCATCTCCCTTCTCTACCACCACCTACATTAACTACAATATACGAGTAATGGCAGTTGATCCATCTTTTACTTAATGCTGCTTTGTCTACAGAGGTAATCCATCACGGTGGCCAGTAGCTCCAATTCTCATATGAGCTCCTCAGTATTGTGAGATGGTAAGGCATTGGGCGAAAGCAAAAGTCTATATGAACGGAGGTAGTATAATTTATCATCTGTTTCACCTTTTCTTATATATTTTTTCTCCAGAGCCACCTTCCATGCCTAACAGAGTTGAAGGGCAACATCATAGCCCGAGTCTTGCACAGGCGCCTACTTCTCCTCCGCAACTACCCTCTGCTTATTGTGTGGCTTCTCGGTGTGAATAATGCAGATCATTCCATGTAATGTTTGCTCCAGTCACCATCTTTTTCTGAAATTTATTTATTAGTTGTGGTTGGTAATAGCTTTCATGTCTCCCCTATCCAATTTAGATGGGTAAAAACAACTTTGTGCAAGTGCATGTAAACCCACACTTCTCTCTTTATTTCCTTGAACGGTCTGTTGCTACAGTTCATGCAGACTTGACCAACTGATGTGCACATGCACATAGGGTCACTTCTTTTCTCTTTTAGCTTATTCAGCAACTGTCACAACATTTGGGCTGTAGTTGGTTGCCAAAATAAGAGAAAACATGATTTTCTTTCAGTTTGCCTTTGTGTTCCTTTTGTCCTCCAAATGATATAGAAGGCAACCAAATTTGATCTCTATTTTCCTATGATATAAATAGAAGGATTCCGTCTACCATTTTCAGTCAACAATTACGCTATATTTAGTAGACATTTCTTTTCTTTGGTGGTTACACATAACTAATTAGTAAAATTAGTATATTACATCTGCATATTTGTTAAGTAATGGAAACGTTGGATTTAACCTGTCATCGCTCAGGATACTTGATTTGACATCGCTGCATGGAAATGCAAGAAAATTCACGATCTGTAATGAAATGTTTCCTCTTTGGAAAGATACTTGCATCACTCATATTATCATTGGCTAAAAAAGGGTCTCTCAATGGTTCATATAAATTTTGGCCTAAAAATGTTCTCTCAATGGTTTGTGGGAGTTGCAGAAGTTACATTGCTTTTCATTTTTCTTTTGTTGTGTGGACTAAAACACGAGCTGGCTGTTTTTGAAGATTATTTTGGCTGGTGTAATTTAACTTTTAGGACTAACGGTAATGTCACATCAGTCTACGTTACACAGTTTCATTTGTTATTAATTACTAGAGCGAGCACGACTTCAGTTCTCGATTTCTTATAAGCAATACTTTGAGTTTTAACGATCAGTACTCTTTGTTACCAATTATTTCTTTCTACTCTTTTGAGATTATTAGCATGTTTCCATTCTCCATTTTTCATTTGCTTCTTTGCATACCTCAACTATATCGTTCCAGTCTTCAGATTACACGATTAGTTATTTGGTCTTGGGAATATTTCATTTCTAAACCACACTACTGAATTTATGCTTAAGATCATTTCACTTCAATCGCACTATCTTGCATTTCCTACTTTTTCGTGTTATATTGTCTCATGTTTAATGTTTTCTTTTGCCAGGAAAGGGTATCAGACGCTTCATTTCCTTGTCGCTCGCTGTTACAGATTATCTTCAATATGCTGTTACAGGTTGGAAAGGGCTGTGTAGATGGTAGGGGTGTTGGTAAGCGAACTATCTTGCTCTCAAGCCATATCGGCGGTCGTTGTTATTTCGTGGAAAACTTCCAGGATCCATGGCACTCCTGATTTGGTCTCTACTTTTACGTGTAATCCAAAGTGGCCCGAAATTACCGAGGCACTCCTGCTAGAGCGTGGCCAACAACCATGTGATACAGATGATATCATTGTTAGGGTGTATGGGCTCAAATTTCCAAATATATAGATGAGTTTAGAGTTGGTCGTATCTTTGGTCACGTAAAGGCTGGTTTCTTTTCTCTACATTGTATTCACCATGTTGATTTGGCTCACTTATATGTTATTTACATGTTTAGTATTGTTTGGTGCTGTTGTGTATAGTGTGAGTTTCGGAAGCAAGTTCTGCAGCATGCTCATATCCTTATTTGGCAGGAATTAGACAAGGATCACCAGGTTAGGCTGGTATGGCAAAGAAAGACAAGACCTAGGTCGCCCTGCGGGAATGCTACTGCTTAACATCAGGTCAACACATGCATACTATTGTGTCAGGCTACACACAAACTGAACGTTCGGTTAATTATGAATTTTGTTCTTGCAGATTAGGCTTATTTTGCCTTTACATAGTGTATGTTTGTGACAACCCCTCATCAAGCCGTACTCGGTGATATTTTGGTGTCGTCATTGTCCAGATTTCGTTGCCAAGATGTCTCATTGCTAATGTTGCTGAGACCATCTGATTACGGCTTTCGGTAACTTTACTGGTTGCATGAAATTCATTGGGCATTGTGATCATGTATTCCCTATCCAGTTTAGGTAGGTGAACATATCATGTCCTATGTATTCAGAATTATTTCCATGTGTGTACTTTTTATGTGTACCTTGATGGGACTCTTATCCAAGCATCATATGTTGTATCCATCTCTAAATTAGGCCTTTGTGTTTTTCGCCTCTGCTCTGTATACAATGTCTTTGTCTGTCTTTGTCTGTTTCTTGAGATTATGCTTGAGTTTTTTGATAATTGTTGCTTTTCTGGGCCACTTGCATTGGTGAGCTCTGGAATCTGTGCATATAATTCTTCAGCCTCATGCTTGCTTTTCTTTCAGATTTCTCTGGCTATTTATTCTGTAAATATTTACCAACAAAGTAGAATAGGTTCATCATCTCTTAAGATAGCTAAATCCCAGTTCTTATCACGAGGTGAAATGGTACCTATAACACTACTTAATATTGTTTAGCTTATACTATCGAACTTAATTCTGTTTTGCTTATACTTTAGGATATTAACCATCTCAATAATTTGTATAAAATGAGAAATCAATGGGTAGAAACTCAAAAGAACTAACAAGCGCTGCGTGGTAAGCCGCGCCGTTCGAATTTTGATACCAGAACTAGGTGTGCTTCAGCATTGCTTTGATCTTCCTGTTGCTTAAGACTTTGATTGTATGATGTTCTTATTACTCATTTCATATGATTTGGAAGATACACTTTCAAATCTATATATATAACTGTCATCAAATTCGTATGGATATAAATATCCTTTAAGTGATCTGTATAAATGGTGGTAACCACGGGCAAGAAATTCAAAGAAGCAACAAGCGCTGCGCGGCGAGCCGCGACGTTCGAATCTAGTATCTTAACACACAGACAGCTGGCCGACCAGACGGCGTGGCCGCACTCTTATTCTCTCACCTGTGGTCGTGGCCGACTAGCTCTGTTCACCATAGCCTCTCCGCCATTCTTCCTTTGTCCATTGCCGGCACCACCGCCCCGCCATTGCTTCACCGCCCGGATTTTCGCTCCACCACAAATCTACCACTACCCCGGTGGGAGACTCGGAGCCGCCACTGCCATCGGTCGGTGGCGCCGCCACCGCCGCCGCCATGTCCACCGAATCATCATGCCGCAGCAACAGTCTTGCCGATGGGAAAGTTTGCAGCGAAGACGAGCCCAACGCCGAACAGATCGGTGTGCCGCAACTCTTGTGCGCTTGCAAGATCCCGCTGGATCAGAAGACAGCGCACACAAAAAGGAACCCAGATCGGGATTTCTACCAATGTCGGAAAGCAGGAACCAGAGTAAGCTCAGTGAAATCGATGCTGTATTCCCTTTTCCACCATTTTCGCTTTTCCTGTTCGACGGAGGTTTGCAGATTTGTTTGCACCCGGGATAATAGATTTTTGGTACTTTTTGTTCTAACTTCTCCCTCCCCCCTCTTTTGCAGCAAGACATTTTTGCTTGCAAGACATGGATATGGGTTGACCTTGTTAACCGGTATGTAGATAAGATGGTGAAATGGAGGCACAACATCGAGCTGGAGCAGATGAATCAGCAGTTGGCGTCAGTGAAGAAGGAACTAGATTCAAAGGTGCAGATGGTCAGCGAGCTCAACCTCCAGATCCGTTGCATTGAAAATCAGCTTAGCGTTGCTTGCACTGCTGTTAAGAAGATCAAGATTCTTCGTTTTTGCCTTCTGTTAGCTTCTGTTGGATTGTTTTTAGCTCCAGGATCGCTAGTTGCTGCGTCTGTTGTAATGGCTATAGGGTGTATCATGTTTGCTGCGTCTGTTGGATTGTTTTTAGCCCCAGGATCGCTAGGAACTCGACTCTGTATTTGTTGGCTCAAGTTTCGGATGCAGAATTACAGAGGCGTAGTGTTCTAAGCTATTCAGTGGGGGAACAGAATGGCCTCCCTATTATGGGTGCTACCCGCTGCCTGCAGACAAGGGTTTTTTGAATTTTTGAAAATGTGGAGCCCACGGCATGCTGTCCACGCATGCCCACACCCGGTTTCAGTGGGGGAATAGAATGGACTACCGATTATGTACCACGCTGTGGTTCTGTAGAATGCTTTTGTATCGTGTGCAGACTTGCATCAAGCTAACGATGTTTTTCGTTCAGTCACAGCAAAACTGAAGCAAAACTGTATTTCGTTCAGCTAACGAGGTACAGTCTTATTGTTTTCTGAAAAACAAAGATACCAAAACTGACAGAACACAAACTGTTGATGGGAAGGTAGCAAATCTGAAGCAATATGTCTGATTGCTGGAAAAAACATAAAGTTATGTCTACCAGACATAAACATAAAGTAAATCGGTCCACAGACATTTAATGTGTCATTTTAACATCATTACAACGTTTAACAAATGACATTTTTGTCTCATGCCTGCAAAAGACATCCATACCATAGTTCTCTATCTTCTCCACACATTAGAAAGTCATAACTGGAGAGATCGCATGTTCAGTTTACATAAAAGGAGTTCAAACATAAGTTGCTCGGTACGGGGGATAACAAGTCCCAAACTACATCTACTCGGTAGACATAAAACCTGTGCTCAAGAACTACCGTCACTTGAGTAAGGTTCATAGTCTGCCAGGACTGGTTTCCTTGTGAAACACGAGTTCGATTTGTGGCCCTGTACACCACAAACACTGCACCTTGGTTTTGCGCGTGCCTTCTTATTAGGGTTTTGTGGGCATCCCGACATCACATGGGAGTCGGAGCGGCACAATGAGCAAAACCTTGTCTGCCTGACCACAGCACTGAGACAAGGGGTGGTTGTGTTCCGTAACCAGCTTGCTAACATACCACCCGTGGTCTTCTGTACGGAGTAGTTTGAGTGAAGCTCCGCAGCCTGTACGCTGCGAGCGGTACCTACTTACATCTTTTGTCCTCACCCTGTCGGGAAAAGGAAAAAAGTAAAGTTTTATGCACAGTTCATCACATGAGAAGACGCGGATTAGGCACCACGGAAAAGTTCACTTGAAAAAGATACATACCGCATTCGCACAGACCAACTGCTGCATTGATCGGTATTTGTTGCCCTGATTATTGTTACACCGGCCATACCGTATCCCGAAACCGATCTCCCAAGAGTACAGATTGTAGAACTCATGCGCCTCTTCGACAGAATCAAACACCATGCCGGATGTGGGATAGAAAATATACTCCTTCTTCTTTACTGATTCACGCAATGCTGTCTCCACTGCGCCGACTTCACTCGGCGGTCTGCACACAGGCAGCACCACACCTCTAGCTGTCCGTTTGCTTTTTCCGGTTGTGTGGGGAAAAAAAAGAAGCCAAGCCGTCAGATACACGATGATAAAGTAGGTGGCTATATGTACATACACAGCTACGTCGATAGGATTTTTTTTGTGTGTTCCCAGGTAAAGTGTACGTGTCGAGGGTGCATTCTAGCATATTTACTGTCTTTTTTTCCACGGTGCGAACAAATGCCTGGCATGTTACTAACAGGGTGGAAAATATATTCATCAGGCATGTTACTAACAGGGGAACAAAATGCCTGGCAGTTTCTATCAATTTTGGTACATGCTAGCACTATTTTAAGTCTATCTGTAATTTTCTAACTAACCCACTACAGGTGTAAGAACTAAAAAACAAGCAGACAACAGTTGACAAATAACACCACAGCACACGGCATCAAATTCCTTTTTTTTGTACATTATGCAAATATTTTCATCATCTGGATGTGGTTTCATCACTTACCGTTTGATGTGCAAGGAATCAGCCGACCGGGCGAAAATTTCTTGCGAAGCACCAGCAGCAGACGCTCGCAACTGAACTGCAATTTCTTCACACGCCGCCGTGTAGTCCCCGTCTTCAGAAACGAACTCTGCGCCGTCATCCGCTGAGAACGGCAGATCCTCGGTCGGACCAAGGACACCCTCCTCTTCCAGCAAACTAACTTCCTCCTCTTCCAGCATACTAAGTTCCTCCTCTTCCTCAGGAACAGATGAATCCAACGATCCCGAATCCGAGCTGCGGGGTGCTACTAGTTCAGTAACAGACGAGGAGAAAACAGGACACATCGATATCTGAGAGAAGTAGATGTGTTGACGGAGGTCACTAACCATTCGACTGTGTCCCCACAGTACCCGTATGCATCTGTCGCGGAAGCGCTGCATCCCTCGCCCTGCTGTATGCTGCAGCTCCCTTCATCGAATCTAAACAGATCCAACCATCGGGTAAGAACATATGTCGGAGCAGAAAGAGATTGGAGGATGGCCAGAACACTCTGATTCTTCGAACAGATCGAGGATCTAACCTTGGTGCTGCGGGTACAGCGAATCGCGATAGAAGCTCGGTGAAGCTTCCCACCCCGTCCATGGCGCTTGTTCGACGCGGAAACACAGAAATGGGGGGAAATCTCAGATCTGGTTCAGAGGTGCTAGCTATACGGAACGGGGCAACGAGCGAGAAGAATTCCGGGCCCGCGACGTGCGAGTCGACAAGTCGGGGGGGGGGGGGGGTGGGGGGGTGGTGGTGGTGGTGGGTGGGGGCGACGTGCGAGCAGAGGAAATCGCGGGCTCTGCCGGCAGGGTTCAAGTCAGACAGCCAGCTTTACACCTCGCAGAGCCTAATTAGGCGAGTCAAACCAGCGAGCCCAGCGCCCCGCCCTCCCGCATCCGCGCGCCCGATGGACGGCCCAGATAGGCCGGGCACCCGAACGAACAAGTGGGAAAACCACTCTCGAGAACTCTTGTAATCATCTTCTCAGCTAACTGAGAAGCACCAATCTTAGCCTGGCTGCTGCTGACATGTAATTACATCACATCCAATTATTTTTAGCCTTGCAGACAACAAGTCAACTTCATACAATTCCGTAACACAGACAACATTGACGAGTCAAACAAACATAAGGGGAGAAACGAAAGTTGAATTTCAGGAACGGCTAGCGTTGCTGTTTTGATATTTGATCAAGGAATCGCGGTGACATCACATGAAATTCAGACTAAATAAATAGTAAAAACAAGCGATAGCGTAGTAGGAAATTTCAGAAAAATGGTCCAGAAGAATGACCCAAACCAGGTGATTAGGGCCCCCATGCTGCCAAATAAACAGAATCGGGCTCAGGCTGAGTTCTTGACAAGTACAGTACGCATTTCCTACCAGACATGAACAACCAGCCGGACAAAGGTGTCATGTTCAAATTACCCTTTTTTGTCGATGTATTTGTATCATAGTTCTGGCCTGTTCCGTTTGTCCATTTCTCAGCAAGAATGTGCTGATGAAATCTGCCAGATTCATTGTTCTCCCTCCAAGTGCTCAGCATGTCTCTGGCCCAACCAACAGGAGACATGTTAAATTCATATTATGACCATCAATTAAGCTGAACTCCATTGACAAAATCAAATCAGTATGGAAGGGGATCAGCTGAGCAGATCAACCGATGCCCACCAGCACCGCATTGACATTGACTCCGCCGCGGAGACGAAATCTGATGCGGTCGATGGCGGCGGTGAAGCCGAGCGGAAGTGGCTGCGCAAGCTCACATCGGCGACGGTGAACAAGGCCGTGATGAGGGACCTCATCGCGCGGACGCCCATGCTGTGGTACCTCGGCGAGCGCTCGGGCACCATCCTCCGGTCGCGCCCCGGCCGCTCCGGGCGCGTCGAGGCGCTCCACGCGGTGCGCGCCGTGGCCATCGGCCCGTTCCACCGCAGCGACCCTGGCCTCCCTTTCCCCGACGACGTCAAGCTCCCGTTCATGCGGTACCTGCAGGACCAGTGCGGGCTCGACGTCGACCGCTACGTCGCGGCGCTGTCGGCGGAGCGCGACCGCCTCCGCGACGAGTTCGCCGACGACGACTCGGCGGCGGACAGGGCGCTGCTGGACGACGAGGAGAGGTTCCTGCAGATGCTGCTCCTGGACAGCTGCTTCGTCCTCGTCGTCAGCATGATGCTCAGCAAAACGGGCGTCGGCGAGGACGCCGACAGCGCGGCGCGAGCGGCGTCCATCAACCGGGAGTACTTCATCCTGCACATGGCCGTGGCGCAGCACGCCGAGCAGATCAAGCTCGACATGCTCGTGCTCGAGAACCAGGTCCCTTTCGCCGCCGTCAAGCTGCTCGTGGCCTCCTGCGACAGGCTGAAGCTCCGGCACTCCGTCGAGGTGGTCGTGCTCGGGTGCTTCGACGACGTCTGCCCGAAGCGGGCGCGCCTCCCCTGCCACGCCGCGGGCACCGAGTTCCACCACGTCCTGCACCTCTTCCACTGGTCCCGCGTGCCGGAGACCAAGTACGCCATCCTCTCCACGCCGCTGAAGCTCCTCAAGATCAAGAAACAGGCGGAGCGGCTGTTCCCCTGCTCCATGGAGCTGCGGCACTCGGCGGTGTGGTTCCGGCAGGCGGACACGGACACGTCGTCGAACTGCCAAGGCGGCCTTGACATGTCGTTCTGGAGCCGCCCGGCGAGCCCCCTGGCGGTGATGAGCATCCCGTGCTTCCAAGTCCACGAGTACAGCGCCGTGGTGCTCTACAACATGCTCGCCTTCGAGATGCACTTCCACTGGGCGCACGGCGCCTGCGTCACCACGCACGTCGCGCGGATGGAGGGACTCGTCCGGTGCCCCGGGGACGCCACCTTCCTCCGCCGGCGGGGCGTCCTCTCCTCCACGCGCTTCTCCGACACGGAGCTCGTATACTTCTTCCGGGAGCTCGGGGCGCACACCGTCGGCGCCAGGCTGCCCGACGAGTTCGGCGACATGCTCGACGCCGTGGCGTGCCACCGCAGCCGGCGGATCAGCTGGTGGTGCGGCGGCTTCGTGCTGCACTTCTTCCCGTCGCCGTGGGTGGCCGTCTCGCTCTTCGCGGCGGCCGCGATATTCGTCGTGCCAGCCCTGCTGCAGACCGTGTATACCATGCTCAGCTACAACCAGAGTGCTCCTACTTGAGAGAATTTCTTCAGAAATAGTCTGGTACGGAGTACTAGTATCAGTTTCCTCACTTGTCGATTCTGAATACCGAGTTTTTTTTTTAAATAATACGATTTTTTAATAGAAATTCGGATTCTAGCGCGCGAAATCAGAAATTTTGAAAAATATGGCGCCGTCGGCATGCGCAGCACGTCGTACGCATGGTACGTGATCGTAGGTAGGTTCTAGTTTCCTTTAGATTAATATATGATTAGATAAACCGTGTCTCGGTTCGAGATGAAATATGTATAAAATATGTGCGTATCGAGTAGGTTCCATTCCCGCGATCGGTTTCAAGTTTGATCGGCTCTAACTTCTTAATTTTGAATCGCAACTCGTACAATTATTCAACGAATTTTGTCAAATTCCTCGCACTCGTTTGACCGTTTTAAATTTCCTTGCACGAGTACGTCTAACTCACCATTCTTCACAACTGTTACGTTGTAACTTTTTTGTTTCGACAGATGTATTTATATTTTCTTTCAAATATATATTTTTGCCATAGATACTACCGAAAAAATAAATACGTTCACCGAAACAAAAAAGTTACAACGTAACAGTTGTGAAGAATGGTGAGTTAGACGTACTCGTGCAAGGAAATTTAAACGCACAAACGAGTGCGAGTAATTTGACAAAATTCGTCGAATAATTGTACGAGTTGCGATTCAAAATTAAGAAGTTAGAGACGATCAAACTTGAAACCGATCGCGGGAATGGAACCTACTCATCGATACGCACATATTTTATACATATTTCATCTCGAACCGAGACACGGTTTATCTAATCCTATATTAATCTAAGGATCGCGTAACAACCCATGCCGACGGCGCACTATTTTTCAAAATTTCTGATTCCGCGCGCTAGAATCCGAATTTCTATTAAAAAATAGTATTATTTAAAAAAAAACCTATGTTTTTTTCCAAGTTTTCTCCGGAGTTCGAATGGTACATTTTTGTGTCAACGAGGCGTAATTGACTACCGAGCAGGGAGGCGCACTAATAATCGTGTACGCGCAATTGTATCAACTAACGAACGAAAATTTGAAATGCAAACCAAATGGATATTCCTTATCCGACTTTAAAGCTAACATAGATATTTACAAATAACTCCGTTTGTATCAATAAGTTTCAGAGAAATCTGCTGGATGGATTATCATTCCTAATTCACCTCAACCGAAAGTGGCAGATGAAAAATACCATTGGCATCATTTATGTTACAGAAATCAGAAACAGTTATATCTTCTCATTCATAGCAGAAGAGTTCACATGCGGAAAGGCATTTTTCTGTCAGCTGATCATTCCATGAATCTTCCTGGAAAAAGAATCAATTTACTTAATTAACCTTACATGATGCTATACACCTGAAAACTGGAGATAGTTTAATGGTGGCTTTCCACCAGAATTACCGACACAACTCTGAATGATGAGGAATGGTATCCTGATAATATGTTGATCAAATTAGCTAAACCCCTTGAACAAGAATAAGAAGTGGTGCTTGATTCTTAACTTTTAGATCAATAACACAAAGACCTGTCTTTTTCTTTGGCTTGAAACCATATCCCAAGATGCTAAGCGTGTGTTTGGATGCCGACCCAAACGTGAGTCGAGTGGAACCATCCCTAATATGCATGCGTTTGATTGTGAACTCGCGTGAATTGATCCGCCCACATGTAGGAATATATCCTCGAGATGCTGAATCAAAAGGTTCCTCCAAATCGGCCGGACCAAACGGTTCACGTTTTCTAATTCCTCTCTTCCTCTTTCTAATTGATATTTCGCCTATGTTGGCCGTGGAAATCAAACCTATCGCCACGCCTACTCTCGTCGCTCAGGTCTCTCCGACCGACGTGTCTCGCCATCGCCGCCTTGCTCTTCCATGTGGTCGTCGTCAAGCCCCGAAGCCATCCGGCGTCTTTGTCCTCTTCAACCTCCTCCTTCTCCCTGGTCTTCGTTGCGGCCGCGCCGCGCCGCTGCTCGATAGCGCAGGCAATGTCTTTTTGGGTAATGTTTACTATAGTTTTTGTGAGAATTAAATCAGATAAGCCCTAGAGAGATTTGGAAACTCAGTATTCACCCATTCCCATTAAATCGCTATTAGTCATCGATCCATTAGAGAGGAGTATTACTATGGTATTGAAAAAAAAACACTAGTGCTTTAGGAATTCTAAAAAAAGTGAGAATAAAACCGATAAAATACTCTAAAAACATATGGCGTTTTGGTGATATGTGGACTTTTGAGTTTAATCGATACAATAATCCCTACCAATCCCGAAAACAAACAAGGCCTTGGTATTTGAATGTCTCTATTAGGGCATGTACAGCGGTAGCATTACAATTCTACTGCCTCATGCCTTCCATGTAGGTTCGGTGATTTGAGACCACTGATCGAACAGGCATCTACTCAATGCATCTATAGCTTCAGAAGGCCCAACTTCTGTGTCTTTACATCCACTTTTCCCACTCTTTCGAAGCAAGTACTGCATGTTCTCCAAGCTTTCCTACAATTTCTCTTCTCCCTCCTAACTTTTCTGACCTTTATCGGATGAAGATCCCGCCTCCTCTGTAAGCTTCACCTGTCACCTGCAGGCAGCAGCAGTACAGGCATGGTGGCATCCGAGCCTAGCTGGATTTCATGGGGCAGTAGACTGGGGCTAACGGCTGGCCATGCCCTTATATGGACCACAATATACTCCCTCCGTTCCAAAATAAGTGTCTCAACTTTGATAGAAAATGGATGTATCTAGACATAAACATGTCTACATACATCCACTTTCTATCAAAATTGAGACACTTATTTAGGGACGGAGGGGGTACATATATTTTTTGTTTTGTTGCGAAAACGTAAGAATCCCTCAAAGAAGGCCGCCCCACACCGAACAACTCAACCCAAGGAACTAGAGTAGAACAAGTGCGAGAGCTCGAACCCCCGCGCACACCCAAGAGCGGGCCTCTGTCTTGATGGTATCCATCAGGCCACCGACGGAGGGTCGTTCGTTTTCACAAACGATTGCGTTACGTTGTTTTCATACCAACACGCGGTTAGCAAGATCACCAAAAAGTTGTGCTTGCATAGAACACGGGGTGGAGTTTAGGACCAACTTCCCACCAAGTCACGAAATCATCTTCGACAGCCGACGGTCATGAGGTTGATCAGATCCAGCAGTAGAGTACCTCGCTCCAAATCGTGTGCGAAAATGGACAACCGTGAGTATGTGACCGATCTCGATTCTGCTGGCATGACGCTTGTTTTGTTCTTATACAGATTATTGTGTTTGTCTAGAATTATGACACGAGTCGACTGGAGGGTTCCGTAACAGGTGGGTTCAAAATTAATGGAAGTAGCAAAATTGTGGCGAGACAGGAGAACGGTCGTAAAGTCCGGGGGATGATGCGCTCACACGGCGCATTAATCACTTGAGCCCGCACTCCGCAGCACGTGCGCCGGCTCGCTCGCGTCGCGTACCGTACACCGGTCGGCGTCGGCTACGTGGCCCGCGACACTTTCCACCTCCTCCGCTGATCCCGCGAGCCACGCCACGTCGCCCGGCGAAGCAACCACACGCGCGCCACCTCACCCACCCACCCGACGACGGAGCAGGAGCACGACCCCCTCGGTGGCGTTTTCTCCCCGCTGCTTTCCTTTCCTTCCAGAAGCCGGCCGGCGAAGCAACCGAAACCGAACCAGAGAGGGCTGGAAAGCAGAGCACCATTCATTCCCGAAAGGCGCCAGCCACTGAGAGAGAGAACCTCGAGGAGCAGCGAGCAGATCCGGACGCTCCTTCCCGTCCCGTCCCGTCCCCTCCCAGGTGAGTGAGCCTCCCTCTCCGTCCTACCCCGTACGCCCGCCCTCGATCGAGTTCGAGGAATCCGCCCCTTCCATCGTCGTGGTCGCTGTAGAGATCCATCCTTCTGAGGTTGGAGTGATTTTTATTTTGGTTCTGCTCTGCGGACGATCGATCGATCGAACCCTAGCTTGCTAGGATTCGGGATCAGCAGGAAAGTACTGCTGATCGACTCATAAGTCACCGCGTTCTGCCGTCAACGAGATGCGGCAGAGACACACGCGTTCTCGGGGAACGGATTCGACCATGACAGGATATGATGTTCATTGCTTAAAGTGTACTCCCTCCCTTAATAACAGTTATACTAACATGTTTTAGTTATTATTATAGTGTAGATTATGTACGGACCAAAGCGAGTTAACTTACGCGCTGAAACGGTTGTCTGTATTTCAGAAAAATAAAGGAAGTTGAAACATCTTATAATCGCGAAACGGAGGGAGACATTGCTTGCGTTAACTTAAGCACAGCATTTCGACAGACACACGTTCAGGGTTCTGATCCGATTTGTACGACGAGGAGTCGTAGACGCTTCTGGTGTCCCGTGTGCAGTCCAAAGTATCTCTTGCTGCTTGTTTTCGTACATTTTTAGTAAGTGCTGTACTGATTCTTGACAGAATTAAAAAAACAACAAAAGAATGTTTGGTTCTGATCTGATAGTAGAAAGGACAATATTCTTGTATCAACAAATTACCGATTCTTCTGTAGTATTTTCCTTCTGTTGCAATTCCTGGTGTTGCCGATAGTGATACTTCTTTACTGCACTATCGTCTTCCATGCCACATTTACAGCAGTTATTATATTCGTTGCTTCTATTGGAGGCAGCTATGTATACAGTGCACTGTCAAGCATACTGGAGTTGTTATTCTTTGCAACCATACTGACTTGTTACATTTCTGTAGTGAAATCCGTGAAGCACTGAAATCAACGTTTCAGATATAGAATAACATCATGGGAACTGAAGAAAATCCAAACATGTCTATTCTACAAAGATTGGCCGCGAGTGACCTGCCACTGGTGAAGGAATATGGTCTCCCCGGTGTTATTGGTGCTCTTCTGCTTGCTATAGTTATCCCCATCTTGCTTTCTTCAGTGTTCAGCAAAAAGGCGAAGAAGAGAGCAGTGCTTGCTGATGTGGGGGGCGAAGCAGGCCTTGCCATGCGAAACAGTAGATTTTCCTCTTTAGTTGAAGTTCCATGGGCGGGTGCTACAACAATGGCGGCTCTGTTTGAGATGGCTAGCAAGAAGTACCCTCAACACCGGTGTCTAGGCACAAGAAATCTGATTAAGAGCGAATTTATAGAAGCCGCCGATGGACGTAAGTTTGAGAAATTGACTCTTGGTGAATATCAATGGAACTCATATTCGGAAGCATTTACTCGTGCAAGTAACTTTGCTTCTGGTCTCATCAAGATGGGTCACCAGGCAGATACTCGTGCTGCTATCTTCTCTGATACAAGAGCTGAGTGGATCATTGCTTCTCAGGTAATCATATTTGTATTAAGTCGTAACATTGCCCCTATATGTTTGCTAGAATCTATAAGATCTGTATGTGAATAATTGTTTTTTTTGCCAGGGATGCTTTCGACAAAATTTAACTGTTGTAACAATCTATGCATCACTTGGCGAGGATGCACTGGTGCACTCACTAAACGAGGTACAATCATTTGGATTTTTTTGGGTGTGCAGTAACTATGCAGTCATCAGTATATTTAATTAACCTGGGAGCCGATCAGCCAATTGCATTCCAACTATTTATGTTGTTTTCACTTCTAATCGGTAGCTTTAGGTGTTTTTGTTGATCAGGTATAATATATTGCCACGTTTCGTTCGGAAACTTTATATTTATGAGTACATAACAGCTGTGGGTTATCTTGGTCAACGTTTAGTACAATTCATAGGTCTTGGTGCCAATATCAACTATGGTTAATCTTGCCTCAACGTTAGTACTTGTGTTTGTCCTGAATTGACCTACTAGTTATGGATGCGATCGAGAACAAAAGTGTTTACCAGTTACATGTATGAACTTTCAAGAAACAACCATCTAACTGGTGTTCACAGCATCTGAGATATTTTCTTCTGTTGAATTGTAGACACAGGTTTCAACCCTGATATGTGATTCAAAGCAACTTAAGAAGCTGCCTGCAGTCAGCTCGAAGTTGCAGAGTCTTAGGCATGTTATCTATATTGAGGATGAACCTGTTGAGGCTGACACGCTTGATCAACTGAAACACCTGACAACACTGTCTTTCACTGCGGTTGAGGAGTTGGGCAAAACATCACATATAAATGCAAGATTACCATCAAGCACTGATACTGCCGTTATTATGTATACAAGTGGAAGTACTGGTCTCCCCAAGGTATAATTCTTATTTTACATTCTTTTGTATTCACTCAATAGCCTGAAAAAGACGTTAAATAGACTGTTGTGCTATTAAATGACAGTCCTAATAGAAAGGGCTAGATACTGTCAAGGAAATTTTGCTGTTGGACTTGCTTTGCACATTTGAGCGGAATATTCATAACTACGATTGTTGCCAGTTTTGTACACTTGTTCCACAGAGGAGAGACAAAACCTGAACTTTTCCCGCATGATCGATTTTCCTGCTCTATACTTGCTCTTCGGTAAGAAAATCTAGTTAATGTTTTGAATACGTGTTCTTAGTGCACACAGCCACTCACATATTCTGCATTCTCCAAACGGCATACTTACCTGCTACGCCTGCTTTTGCGCACCAATTCATGAACTGAATGTAAGAAAAGAAAAAAGTGAAGGATTTGATTTGGCTCTTCTGAATGTCAGAGTACCAAATGAGCCAAGTGAAAATTGAGTGAGAATTTTTTGCATTAAGCGCAAATTTTGAAGTGTTAGGTTTGCTAGCCTGTTGGTGAATTTTGAATTCATGGCTGAATACTCCATGTTATCACACTTACTATAGTGCAATTCTTCAGGAGAATGAAATATTGCACATGCTTGATCTACCCAGTTCATTTATCTTCTCTGAACTAAATTGAGTATTTTCCTTTGACATAGGGTGTAATGATTACACATGGCAACATGGTGGCCACAGTTGCAGCTGTCAGGACAATTATTCCAAATCTGGGCACAGGGGATGTTTACTTGGCATACCTTCCATTGGCTCATGTTTTTGAACTAGCGGCGGAGGTGATATTTTTTGAGATTCATAGACATCAACTATAACTTCATAAGAGCTATGAATTTATCTAGTGACATGGTGTTGTGTTATTTGTCCAGACTGTCATGTTAGCTTCTGGTGTTGCGATTGGATACGGCTCAGCTCTCACAATGACTGATGCATCAAACAAGATAAAGAAGGGGACAAAAGGAGATGTTTCTGTACTTAAACCTACTCTTATGATTTCGGTTCCTGCAATTCTGGATCGCATAAGAGATGCAGTGTTCAAGAAGGTTCATGTTTCTTTCCTGGATTGCAAATTCATGTGCTGTTATCTTAATTCTAATACAGCCATCTTGGCTATTTGCACTAGAATATACTAACCTGCCCAAGTTTGGTGCCTAGCATACTTAAACCTCTACTAGAAAGTCAGACATCTGATCCTCTGAACTTCAGAATTGGTGCAAATAACCCTCCAAAGCAGTTCTGCACTGTGATTTTGCAATGGTGGCGATGGCTCTGCACACATGGAGCGCCAATGTGGATAAATTTCATTTTGGATGGCCATGTACCTTGAACCGCACATGTCATACACATATGCACTATCTCATTCTTCCTTCTCCCTTATCTCTCTTCAATATATTTCTCTGTTGCCGCTACAATATATCACAGCCACCGTGCCAATACTGCCATGCAAACCGTCTTGAGGGAGGGGTCTATGTACACCGGTTTTGAGAGTTGTCAGATCTCTGGTAGTTCAGTTGAGAGGGTTAAGTGTGTGTTAGGCATCAAACTCGGGAGGGAAATAGATTATTTCTTTTCACTGTCATCTTTGTGTTATCTGATGGACGTGCAATCTATAATTTGACATTACTTTAGGTGTCTGTGTGTTCTCTGAAATTCTTCGGCTAACCTTTTTTTTTACAGGTTGCTGATAAGGGTGGCGTGACAAAAAAGCTATTTGATGTTGCATATAAGAGGAACCTTGCAGCAATTGAAGGGAGTTGGTTTGGATCTTGGGCACCAGAGAGGCTTTTGTGGAACAGCATTATCTTCAAGCCAATACGTTCCATGCTTGGAGGACGCATAAGATTTATTCTTTGTGGTGGCGCACCTCTATCAAGTGACACACAAAGATTCATAAATATATGTCTCGGGTAATCTTCGCTTGGTCATCTTATCTCGAGTTTATCGTTTTACCAAGTTAATCGTCTATCTTGTGCCTGATGTGACAGAACGATGTGATATAGTATTATGAATGAGCTTTAGCTTGCAACAACTTGAAACTCAACCCTGTGCTCTCATAATAGATCCTGAGGGTACTTGGGATATGATTTTGCAAGCTTAGCAAACATGGACATTACTTCAGTCATCCATTAGTTGAAACCGTTAATATAAATTCATTCGTAATTTCATTATGTTTGCTTTATTTTGATTAGTCTGTAAATTGAAGGCTAAAATCTAAGTACAGCAACCAGACGTCGTTTTAAGATCAATTGCTTAAGGCTGGTGATTTCTTTGTCTAGTTTGAGACGCTATTTGACTTTTTATGCTTATGCATTCCTTAACTGGTGCTGCAGTGTCCCAGTAGGTCAAGGCTACGGATTGACCGAGACTTGTGCTGGAGCAGCCTTTTCTGAATGGGATGATATTAGTGTGGGTCGTGTTGGTCCACCCCTCCCTTGTTGCTATGTCAAGGTTTGTGTTCTCCACAGATAAACAATCAGCTATCCTGATGTATATTTCTGAATAGTGTGTAGCAAGCACAGTTACTATTCATACGGTGAATGATAACTTGATGGTTGCAAACACAGATACATGCAAAAACCTGGCATATCCGTATCAGATACGATTTCTTTTACAATGTGCCGAATACATTTTAAAGAAATTGTTTAACATATACCTGAACTGTTTCTTATATTCATTTTTATGTTATATTTTCCAATAATTCATGGATACACATGCGTACCGGATATGATATATTGATATGCCAGGTTTCACATGTGTCGTGCTTCAGATCATACTTATATATTCATGGAATAGAAAAAAACAAATGATAGATCTGGGCACCGCAACCCAAAAGACCATCTAAGTCGTCTACTCACTTCCCATTGACTAGTGCCACCAGGCTGCCATCTTCTTATCGCCCCTGCCACCTTAATCTTTATGTGGTCCACACCTCCAGCGGCGTGGTGATTACATGGTTCACATCTATGCATCTATTTGATTAGCATGAGCTTATATATAGAAGAAAGTTATGTGCGACAACCCACCATTGTAGATCTATGTGCCAAGCTCCTCATATGTCATGTCATATTATATGCATATATCTAACAAGAAAACTCAATACAATTATAAGCTGTTGATTCTCTAACAGCTTCACTTTGTGCTGTTCATTTGGTCCTGTGATGTTTCTTTTTGTTTTTAATTAACATGTATATGTAGCAATAGTTATATGAGCATGGGTCCAGGTGCACACCGTATTAGTTGAGGCACTCGATAGTTTTATAAATAACATTGATGTAAGGAATACTATATAACATGTGAAACTGCAAAACATCAGGATAATATGTCTGCTTCTGGTCTGTGCACAAGCACAACACATGAGAGGAAGATCTAAACTCTAAGTTGCAATACTTTTTCACTTGGCTCTTGTTTTTTTTTGTGCTGGTCACAGTTGTCGTATTTTTGCATTAAATTTTTCCTGTTCACGTGTTATAGCATGCATTATATTCATGAATTTTGTCATAATTTTGATAACTTTGAGATACCATAACCGGATTTGGTGTGCACACGCACCAAATTCATGCGTGACCTTTATAATGTCTTCGCTTCTGATCTCTTTTATCAAATGAGTGCAGCTTATTTCATGGGAAGAAGGTGGTTATAGAATTTCTGATTCTCCAATGCCCCGTGGAGAGGTTGTGATTGGTGGTCACAGTATAACGAAAGGCTATTTCAACAATGATGCAAAAACGGATGAGGTGTACAAGGTGAGGTTCTTTAACTTCACATCTGCAGTCACTGAATGTATATTATTACCACCTCATGATTGTGTCATGTGTTTTGCAGGTGGATGAGAGAGGAATACGCTGGTTTTACACTGGAGATATTGGCCAGTTCCATCCTGATGGGTGCGTTGAGATCATTGACAGGAAAAAGGATATAGTAAAACTTCAGCATGGAGAATATGTATCTCTTGGCAAGGTTTGCTTATAAACTGGGTCCTGTTCTAAGCGTTTTGTTTGGGTCCGTAATTAATATCTCTCTCTCTCTCTCTCTCTCTCTCTCTCTCTCTGAAGGTTGAATCAGCTCTACAGACAAGCAACTATGTGGACAATATCATGGTCCATGCTGATCCGTTTCATAGTTACTGTGTTGCGCTCGTAGTGCCGCCACACCAGGCCCTGGAGAAGTGGGCTCAGAATTCAGGGATAAGCTACCAAAACATTGAGGAGCTGTGCCACAATGATCAAGCAATCAAGGAGGTCCAGCAATCCTTATCGAAGGTTAGATCTGACCGTGAATTGAGTCAATCTACCATTCTTTTTTCTTCGATACGAGTTCAATCTCGTATTCTATTCATATGATATATCAGTGCACTATGTTAGTTGCCAGGTTGAACCAACAACCTCGTTAGTGTAAAATGCATGTGAATCTACACACTAAACCATGTCTATGGCCAGAAAAAGTTAAAACATCCTATATTTATGAACAGAGGTAGTACATGTTTGCATTTCAAGGAGTGCTGCTGGATATTTTCGTCTGATTTAACCAATTATGTTACCGCTAGCATACCATGTGATCCAAGTTGCGGGTACTTACTACCCTATGGGGACCAGTCGGTGTCGACACGGATGGATCTTAGGAGAAAGATGGGATCCATCTACTTTGGAGAAGTTTAATGCTCACAATTACAGTACAGCTCCTTATATGGATGACCCACCTAATAAAGATTGTGTGAAAAATTTCTATGTCTGTAGCCCTTGAAGTATCCCTCATGGCAGCCACAAGCTCGCCTGCTCTATTTGTAGCTCTGTACTGCCGTCTAACGCTATTGTGTTCCAACTGCAGGCCGCGAAAGCAGCAAGGCTTGAGAAGTTCGAAGTACCAGCCAAGATTATTTTGCTGGCTGAACCTTGGACTCCAGAGTCTGGACTTGTGACGGCTGCGCTTAAGCTGAAGAGGGAGCAGCTAAAGACCAAATTTAAAGATGACCTGAACAAGCTCTATCACTGACGTACTACGATTTGTGGGACTCATTTGTGATTTGTGTTGATACTCAGCTCATTTGTGATACTACGTGTTAGAAATAATGTGTACGTGTTTGCTAATATGGAGTCTGTAAAGCTCTGAATGGTACAATACAGTTCTTCGTCTCGTAGGTGGTTATATCTGAGCCTGACTGCAACCATTTTCTGTCTAAGTATTACACTAGAGCACGGACACGGTGTTTTGACTAGGAAGGACCCGGTATTTTCACTAGCAGGTGTATATGCGCCCGTTGAAATGCATTTTAAATACATTTGAAAGTGATACAAATATTCAAGTAAAAATTTGGGCATTCTTTGTTCGCAGAATGTTTTGTCGGAAAAAGACATTCTTTTAGACTTATTTGTTGGCCGTGTAAAAAAGATCAAACAATCTCAGATATATCGCAGAATGTTTTGTACAAAGTTATTTTAGAATAGGGAATTGTCTTTTCTACTGTCCATTAAATATCTCTATTTCATGATTTTTTTTGTGTGGACATATAATATTTGGATTTTCAGCATTTTAAAATGTAGATTTTCGGCAGTGGGACTGTATACTCCAATTTTTCAAAACTAACTCCGCTAAGGAAACTTTACAGTTGTGTAATCTGACCCAACAATCTCATCGGGGTTTAACCTTTTATTACCCAAAAGCGTGATGTTCACCTTGCATTTGGATATGTCTATATGTATGTGGACATATTTTGTGTTAAAATATCATATATTTTGATACGTAGCGACCACTTTTTTCATCGGTTCAAGGGCAAGGCCTAGACCAAAGATCTTACACGACAGGGACAATATCTAATGCTGGTGAACCTGACTTCCGTTGACAAACGAAAATGTTTTAAAAAAATCCGACAAAAGTTAAGACACATGCCATATTTTCAATCTAAATTCAAATACAGATTAGGAAATAAAATAGACAAATGAATGAGACAATGAATCGTGCCAAATGCATACTGAAATTTGAATTTGGCCCATTGTCACTACTAATAACAAATTTGTTATTTTCTCTGTTGGTATCGTGTTTCAAATTTAAACGTACTTTTTTGTAACGTTGTCTATTAACGTTATGTCAATGACCAGGTGCACCGGATTTACCAATTGATTAGGTGCACCGGATACTCTCCTCTTGCTCGTCAGAAAAACTCAATAGAGAAAGAAGTTAAGAGAGTTGTTTTGGCATTCAAGTTGCGCTGATCACGGTATTTTAACCAAATATATTTATAAGTTCCAACAAAATCTAAACAAAACGGCATGGATAAATGCAGTTGTAGTCTACACATCTTAGTTGTGTTTTAGCCTAACTCATTTCTTTCAACCTTTTTGTGTATACCACATATATTTCAATACAAACGTTCTCGTAGATACTTGACATGTATTCAGAACTTTTGAAGTTAAAAAAGTAAGTTCGTTTATTCTTTATAGAAAACAGTATCAGTGGTACTCATGTTGTCAAAAGCACTATTCAAAATAAGTCTCTTCAGATCTAGATACTATTCAAAATAAGTAAATTGGACATGTTAAACCGTTAATTGAAAAGCCAACGCACGTCTCACAGAGAAGAAGAAAAGGGAACAGTCAGCAAATTTGTTGATACTGTGCTACTAGTCGCTGCTCCAAACAAGTAATCTAGAAGCAGTGTTTGACATTTGACGGGAGGAGCTACCTGTCTGATCTCTCATATTCTAGTCACAGGCCATCTTGATCTCAGCTTAGTAATTTTCCATTTTCCCGGTCCACTCCCAGACTGATTCGTAGAGCTCACTCAGTATTTTATGGACCTGTCAGTTATCTTATTTCCTCAACAAAGAACAGCGTGTGTCATAAAACAGTTTATCCGTAAATAATGTGAACAAATGGACACGTTGTATCTTGCATGCATATAAGCGAGCAGGCGCTCTGACTCTTTTTTTGCAGCGAAACAGGTGCTTGCTGTAGAATATTCCAGTCCGAAAGAAACGTCAGAGCCTACAGTGTAATTTGTCTTAATGTCAACTGCTAAATCCATCGGTCAGAATGAAGATTTGTCATGTACGGATTTCTGGAAACCCAGCCAGGCCCGTAGTCCTAACATGTGCCGCAGGATTCATTCAAACAAGGAACATGTGAAATTGTTTCGGATAACACTGCCATTATTCATAGTTACATCGATTAGTTTTTATTTTCTTGGGATGTATTGTCAAGATGACGACGTGACTCCACTAGTCGGGTTCAAGATTCAAGGTCAATTAGGATAGCCTTACCCTAATTTGCTGCTCACACGTAACACGCGTCACACTTCCATCGAAAGAAGAGAACATGTGAAATTGTTTGTCATAACACTGCTCCTATTCATAGTTACACCAATTAGTTTCTATTTTCTTGGAATGCATTGTCATGATGTTGACGTGACCCAACTAGTCGGGTTTAAGGGCACCTCCAACGGCCCATCGCATATGGACAGGGCCTTTCGGACAGAGGAGTCTCTCCAACGGGCCGGCGCATAGGCACTACAAGAAATATGTCAACTAGTGACCTTTTCTTAACGACCAAGTTTTTTTTGTCATAAATTTGTGACCATTTTAAACTAGTTGGTCATAACCCATTTGAGAGGGACGAAATCCCCAAATATTATGACCTTCTGTAGTCCACCAAAATTAACATGAAAAGCCCATGTAAAGCACAAACTGGACTGGGCTGATTTTGCTCTGCGACCAATTTGTTTGGTCACAATTTTGCCACGTCAGATCTGCCACGTTGGATTTGACGTGTCCAGCCCAGATGGTCAGTGACCAAAAAATTGGTCATAACATATGTGACCTTTTAGTTTGGTCATAAACGTCTATGACGATTGCACAGAAAAGGTCACGTAGTGTCGTTAGTGACTGACAGCTTTTGACCAACTGATTTTGGCCATAAAAAGGTCATAGATGAAACTTTGTGACCATTCAGTGACCAATATGGGGGGTCACAAGTGAGCATATTTCTTGTAGTGAGGGACAACTGTCCGCGCGGACAGGTTTTTGGCTCCAAACCTGGCCCAAGTTTGGTCCAGATTTAGTGGTGAAAACGGACAGCCTCTTGTCCTCACTTGTCCGCGCCTGGTCCAGTGCCAGCGACACAAACCCATTCCTCCCACCCTCTCCACACAAACCCTGCTCCCACCCTCCGCCGCCGCCGTCCTAATCTGTCCTTTCGGACAGAGGAGTCTCTCCAACGGGCCGGCGCATAGGGACAACTGTCCGCGCGGACAGGTTTTTGGCTCCAAACCTGGCCCAAGTTTGGTCCAGATTTAGGGGTGAAAACGGACAGCCTCTTGTCCACACTTGTCTGCGCCTGGTCCAGTGCCAGCGGCACAAACCCATTCCTCCCACCCTCTCCACACAAACCCTGCTCCCACCCTCCGCTGCCGCCGCCCTAGCTACCGCCGCCGCTCACGATGGAGGACAGACTCTCGGCCGCCACGGCCGCTTCCGGCGCCGCCCTGTTGAAGGTGAAGAAGGAGAGGCTGCCGGCGTCGGACAAGAGGGCCGAGCGGAGGGAGAAGAAGAGGTTGAAGGACCTCGCGGCCAAGGAGGCCGCGGCGGCGGCGGAGGAGAGGGAGCGGAGGGTCGCCATCGAGGCCCGCGCTGCCAACGACCTCATAGCCACCCAGGCCACGGCGCGGGCGGTGCTTCTTCTCGGCGGCCTCATCCCATCCACCGTCCCCGAACTTGTGACCTCGGCGGCGAGTTCGGCCTCGTCCGCCAAAGGGAAGCCGCCAAGGTCAGTGTCCCCCGTGCTCTCTATGGCCTCGCCGACTGGGCACCCTGCCACGGCAGGCATTTCGCGGCTCGGGTCCCGCGAGGCGTCACCGGAGATGGGCACACACGTCCCCGTCCCCGCAGCCCCTGTGGTGCCCCTTGACCTCAACGTCACGCCGGCCGCGAGCCGCGAGCGCGTCAAGCCTAAGAGCCGGTCGATGTCGGCGGCCGGCACCGCACCCGAGCCTCGGGTGCTCGACTTTGAGGAGCCACCCTTGACGCCGTCCGACCCGGCCTTCTTCAATGAGGAGGACGGTGGTGATTGTTTCATGGGAGACATGTCCGGCGACATGGCCGACATGATCTTCACCGGCCCAAGCTTCGTCAACCTCGAAGACGCCGAGACACAAGACCCAACCGGCCTTGGTGAGACCCAACCGGCCGAGGGTATCTCAATTGATGAAGAGCCTCTCGACTTCGATGAGGAGCATGCTGCCCTCGTCGCCAACCTCAAGAAGAGGAATGCACGCACGGCGTCATACACGGACATGGAGGACAAAGTCCTTTGTGAGTCATGGATGTCGGTGAGCCAAAACGCCACCATTGGTGCTCAACAAAAGGGCACAATGTTTTGGAGTCGGGTTCACAAGCACTTCCATGAGATAAGGAAGTTGCGCCCTTACCAAATTGAGAGTGACCGGAACGAGGGGTCGTTTAGCAAGAGGTGGGCACACATTCAAACCGAGTGTAGCAAGTTTCAAGCCTCCTATGATCGTATGAAGGCCCGGAAGGTGAGTGGGGTTGGCATTGATGTCCTTGGCTTCCAAGCAATGGACTTCTTCAAGAAGGTGTACAAGACCAAGTTCAACTTGGTACATTGTTGGGAGATGATCAAGGGATGCCCCAAGTGAACCGAGCTATACAACTCTTTGAAAAGTGGCTCGAAGAAAAGGGCGAATGAAGGTGATGAAGAGGTTGAGCTCGGCCAAGGCTCCAATGGCCGGGCGGTGCGGCCAAGAGGACACAATTCCACGGCCCAAGATGCCAAGCGCGAGAAGGCCGCGGCCAAATTGGAGGCGACATTGAAGGGGTTGCTCGAAATCAACCAATCTACCATCGCCGCAAGGTATGTCGAGAAACGCAAAGATAAGGAGGAGGCCATGGCATGCTATCTTGCTATGCAAAAGAAGAAGCTTGAGATACAGGCCGACCGAATCAAGAACGAGGCGGAGCGCACCAAGCTCGCGGTGATGGCCGAGGAGAACCGGATCATGATGGCCGACTTGACCATCATGGACCGGAGACAAGAGCTTGGGTGCTCAAGAAGCAAAAGATCATTCGTGACCGTGGCGATGTTTGATTTGCATCGTGTTTCATTTGCTATCATTTGTATTTTGAACTATGGATCATTTTATTGTTTCGAACATGTCTATGTTATGCTTGTTTGACATATATTGTCATATTATTATTTGAATGTTGTTGTGCTATTGTATTTGTTTCAAATTTGACAATGAGTCATTTTTTTTCAAAACGGACTCGTTTTGCGGAGGGCCGTGATACGTCTCAAACGTATCTATAATTTCTTATGTTCCATGCTTATATTATACCAATTGCTACATGTTTTATATACACTTCATATGGTTTTTATGCATTTTCTGGGACTAACCTATTAACAAGATGCCACAGTGCCAGTTCCCTATTTTCTGCTGTTTTTGGTTCCAGAAAAGCTGTTAAGGAAATATTCTCAGAATTGGACGAAACAAAAGCCAATACCCCTATTTTTCCCGGGACCATCCAGAACACTGAAGAGGAGACGGAGGAGGGCCACGAGGCGGCCACACCTGGTGGAGGCGCGACTCCCCCCTGGCCGCGCCACCACGTGGTGTGGGCCCCTCGGGGCTCCACCGCCTTCGCATACTTAAACCCCCCGACAAAATAAGACCTACCACCTGAACACTTTTCCACGATACGTTCCAGAGCTGCCGCCGCCGTCAACCCTAGTTCGGGAGGGTTCAGAACTCTTCCCGGCACCCTGCCGGAGAGGGGAATCATCACCGGAGGGCTCTACATCACCATGCCCGCCTCCGGACTGATGCGTGAGTAGTTTATCCTTGGACTACGGGTCCATAGCAGTAGCTAGATGGTTGTCTTCTCCTATTGTGCCATCATGTTTAGATCTTGTGAGCTGCCTATCATGATCAAGATCATCTTTATGTAATGCTACATGTTGTGTTTGCTGGGATCCGATGAATAATTGAGTACTATGTCATTTGCTTCATAATATATCTTGTGAGTGCGTTATTTATGATCTTTCATGTTCTCCATTACTAGTAGATGCTCTGTCCAAGTAGATGCTTGTGACTCCAAGAGGGGGTATTTATGCTCGATAGTGGGTTCATGTCTCTATTTAATCTGGGGGAGTGACAACAAGCTCTAAGATTGTAGATGTACTGTTGCTACTAGGGATAAAACAGTAGTTCTTTATCTAAGGATATTTGTGCTACTTACATTACACACTTTAATTAATGCAATAATCTGTTGCTTGCAACTTAATACTGAATGGTGTTGCGGATGCTATCCTGAAGGTGGATTATTAGTCATAGATGCAGTTGGATGACGGTCTATGTATCATGCTGTAATGCCCAAATGAATCTCACACTACACATCATGACTTGTATATGCATTGTTATGCAGTTCTTTATTCTGTCAATTGCCCAGCTGTAATTTGTTTACGCGCATGTATGCTATTATTTATTTATGGAGAGACACTACTAGTGAACTGTGGACCCCGGTCCTTTTTCCTTAAACTTATAAAACAACCTACTGCAATCATATTACTTTCATTCTCTGAAAACAAACATCATTTTCCACACATACGTTTAATCCTTTGTTACAGCAAGCCAGTGAGATTGACAACCTCACTGTTAAGTTGGGGCAAAGTATCTTGGTTGTGTTGTGTGCAGGTTCCGCGTTGGTTATCGTAAACGGTGCCGCCAACAACCTTCAGGAGAATTCTAGTTTCCTACTGGTTCGATAAACCTTGGTTTCACAGCTGAGAGAAATTTGCTGCTGCACTACTTCATACCTTACTCTTGGGGTTTCCCAACAACACCACACCGGTGCATCAAGCTCTTTTCTGGCACCGTTGTCGGGGAAACTAAGCTATTCTGCGAGGGGAGTCTCTCACACCCAATCTTTTTATTTTGTTATTGTCTTGCTTAGTTTATTTTTATTACTGTCTTGTTTGCTTAATATCAAAAATATAAAAAAATTAGTTACTTGCATTTATTTTTATATTTCGGTTTGCATATTTTATTTTCAGTTTTGCATTTTGTATGCATCTGTTATTTCAGTTTGTTATTATGTCTAGTTGTTTATTTGCTATCAATGGCTTATCTCTATGAAACTAGATCTTGTTGGCAAGGTTGCTCCACGGAAAATGAACGAAGATATTATAGGAATTACCGTTTGTCACAAAAAGGGATGTATTTATGGAAATTGTTAAATCAACTTAAGGAATATGCTAGAAATTTATGCTATCTTTTTGGCAAAACTTTTTGCTTTGATGAATCTGATTGTCATAGGAAGTCTAAACACTTTCCTTTCCAATGTGCTTCTAATGAAAATGAAACCTTAGCTTCTTTTGTTAAAGGTTACTATAATGCTTATGAGGTAGAAAGGATGGAAGAATTTATTATCTTTAAGGGTGCACTTGAAATTAGTTCTTACCTTGAGCATAAGATTGATGCCCCTTATAAATCTGAAAGTCTTGCTATACTTAAATATTGTTTTGATAACTATAAGAATGAAAACTCTTATATTACTGAACATGTCAAGAGGATTTTTCCTCATACAGAAGAAACCCTTGTCTTGCAGGAACCTATAGAAGAAGAAATTGCTGAATCTGAAAACTCATTAGATGAAAAAGAGGAGGAGAGTGAAGAACAAAAGGAGGATCTACCTCCTAAAGATAGTAACTCTTTAACTCTTACAATATTTGATTGCCCTCCATGCGTGTCTAAGGAGGAAGTGTGCTATATTGTTGAATGTCATGAATCTATTGAAATATATACTTTTGATAAATTTGAAAAAGGCATGTTCCTTGACGCAACAAAGGAAATAACAGAAAGTAAAAATGTGCTCCCTAATGTTATATATGATAATGCTTTAGATGATGGTCCTATGCTTATCAATAATCCTATATGTTTAGAAGTTATTACTTATTCATGTGAGGATAAAAATGATATAATTGCCGCTTGTGATGGTACTCTTACTCATGAGAGTCCTACTTTGTTCTTAAATTCTCCTAATTACACCATGGAGGAGAAATTTGCTTATGTTGAGAGATACTTATGTGGTTTGCAATTGTCTCTAGTTCCAAATCTTTGTTGCAACCATGATCTTAAACTTGATATTGATCTTAGTAACTATTTTGAAAGAGGAAAGCATGCTAATGAATTCCAAAATGAATTTAATGATCCTCTTTATGTGCCTATATTATCTAAGTTGAATGATTCTTGTGGTTATATGGTTGAATTTATTTCTACTACTGAAAATTATTACGAGAGAGGAGAATATGGTTGTAGAATTTTTCATAGTACTAAAACAACTCTCTATATGCTAAAAGTTTTGAAGTTACTCTTGTTTTATCTTCCTATGGTTGTCACTTTGTTCTTTGTGAATTTATTTGTGTACAAGATTACTATGCATAGGAAGTGGGTTAGACTTAAATGTGTTTTGAATTTGCTTCTTGATGCCATTTTTGCTTCATTTTCTATCTTCACGAGAGCATCATTATTACTATCAAGCCTAGCTAAAAGGCATTAAAAAAGCGTTTTTGAGAGGCAACCCATTATCTTTTATTTTCAGCTTTAGTCAAGTAACATGCTCACCTCTGTAGCAATTCCTCTGTATCTTTATTTTGTTGCATTGTTGTGTCAAGTTAAGCCTCTAGTAGAAAGTTGATGCTAGATTTGGATTCCTGCGCAGGAACAGTTTTCTGCTGTCCACCGTTTAATTCGTAAGAATTCACAGAAAAATCAAAATGACCTGGGATTTTTTGTGCGTGATCCTCAGATATGTATGCAACTTTCATTAGTTTTGAGTTTTCTGATTTGAGCAAGTTAAGTGCCTCGATTTTTTTTGTCTTTACGGACTGTTCTGTTTTTGACAGATTCTGCCATTTATTTTGCATTGCTCCTTTTGCTGTTTTTGAATGGATCTTTTTGTTCCATAAAATACCAGTGGTTGTAGCTAATGTCTAGTAGCGTGTGTAATGGTTTTGTCCATGAAGCATATGAGAATTTTTTATTATGCACTAACCCTCTAATGAAGTTTACTTTGAGTTTGGTGTGGAGGAAGTTTTCAATGATCAAGAGAGATGGATGATGTGATGTGATTAAGAAGATGAAAGAGCGTAAGCTTGGGGATGCCCCCGTGGGTCACCCAAGCATATTTTAAGAAGACTCAAGCGTCTAAGCTTGGGGATGCCTTGGGCATCCCCTTCTTAATCAACAAACTATCAGGTCCTCTCTACTGAAACTATATTTTAATTCTGACAAATCTTATGTGCTTTAATTAAAGCGTCTGTTTGTTTTTGTTTTTGTTATTTTCATTCTCTGAATAAAATGGGTACTAGCATTCCTTTGTGTGAGAGAGACACGCTCCGCTTTTTCTTATGAATACTCGTATTCTTCACTATTATTTGTTAAGTATTCTTCTATGTTACTTCAATACTATTAGCTCTTGTTTTTCATTCATCTCTTGTTAGAGCTGTTAGTTTTCTTATATTATACTCTCATATCTCATTGTTAAATACTTGAAGAGTTTATTTTTAGATAAGTTGATTGGTGTTTGGTTAAGAACAGAAAATGTTTAATGTGGTAGATGGTATGATGAAATGATACATAATCTTGTAGATCATTAAATTGTGTCACTTGAATCATTAATGTTGTTTTGAGATATTAATATGCTTAATGGTAAAACATGATGGTTTAGTAAAGTGGAATGATTAATGGTTGGTCTAGAAAATTTGAAGCTGTGCCACACTTAAATATGCAGTTGATAGCATTATGATAAATGACTTCTAATGTTAAAAAAAACCGTAGTGACTTTGTGTTATGCGCTACGGTCGGGGTCCCAACAGTGACTTGTTCATTTGCCACCGTCCCTCATGGAGTGATTTTCATTATGCCTTGTAAAATCATATTTCTAGTTGGAATCTTTTTGCTTGTGAGTTCTAAGCTGCGGTTTTCATGGCACATCCAGCACCATATTTGCTAGCCTCTTCGGTACTTTGCATTGCCCTTTCTCACATTGAGAGTTGGTGCATACTTCGCGGGTACATCCAAAACTCGTGGGAGATCTTCATCATGTTCTACTACACATAAGCCAAATATCTTCCTCAAAACATACACCATACCTACCTACTACAGCATTTCCATAGCTGTTCCGAGATATATTGCCATGCAACTTTCATCTTACATTACATGACTTGTTGTCATTTATTATTTATATATTGCCTTGCATGATTCTTTACAGCTGATGTGTGGTTTTACCCATGTTACGCTAGATCATTGCATATCCTGCTACACTGGCAGAGTCACCGTTTCATACATTATGTTTTATTCATTATGAGTTATTTGTACCAAAAGTATGTTGTCATATTAGAATGTTTGCCCCTAAAAGTGAAAATAGCCATGGAGGCCATCGAAAAGAGAAACAAAAAAAATAGAAAAAAGAGAAAAAAGAGAAAGAGAAAAATAAAAAAGGGGACAACATTACTATTCTTTATCCACACTTGTGCTCATGTTTTAGCACCTGTAGTATTCATAGTCATCATTTGTGCTCATGTTTAGCACCTTTACTCCATATGAGAGAGTTTTCATGTTTTACTTGCATAACTATGTGGGGAACTTTACATTATAGAACTTGGCTTGTATATTCCAATGATGAGTCTCCTCAAAAGTGCTCTAGATCTTCATGAGCAAGCAAGTTGGATGCACCCCCACTAGTTCCATTGGAGAGCTTTCATACACTTATAGCTCTATGTGCATCCGTTGTGTGACAATCACTACTCCTTACATTGCTTAGATTATAAGACTTCCTCTTGTCTAATGATCACTTTTGGCTGTGTGAGACTTTCTTCCGTTGGCCTTCCAAACCCACCTTAATGTTCTTTTAGCCACAACATTCTGGTGCCAGGAACCAACGCTGAACGCTTGCTTGTTTTCAAGTGAACAAATAGAGAGATGATTTTCTACGTGCATATTGTTATTGCTTGACTTGATCCTTTCACAAAGTTGTCATGAGTGTTGGATGCAAAGTACCGAAGTGGCTAGCAAATATGGTGGTGGAAGTGCCATGAAAACCGCAGCTTAGAACTCACAAGCAAACAGATTCCAACTAGAAATATGATCTTACAAGGCATAATGAAAATCACTCCATGAGGGACCGTGGCAAATGAACAAGTCACTGTTGGGACCCCGACCGTAGCGCATAACACAAAGTAACTACGGTTGTTTTTAACATTAGAAGTCATATATCATCATGCTATCAACTGGATATTTAAGTGTGGCACAGCTTCAAGTTTTCTAGACCAACCATTAATCATTCCACTTTACTAAACCATCATGTTTTACCATTAAGCATATTAATATCTCAAAACAACATTAATGATTCAAGTGACACAATTTAATGATCTACAAGATTATGTATCATTTCATCATACCATCTACCACATTATACATTTTCTGTTCTTAACCAAACACCAATCAACTTATCTAAAAATAAACTCTCCAAGTATTTAACAATGAGATATGAGAGTATAATATAAGAAAACTAACAGCTCTAACAAGAGATGCATGAAAAACAAGAGCTAATAGTATCGAAATAACATAGAAGAATACTCAACAAATATTTGTGAAGAATACGAGTATTCATAAGAAAAAGCGGAGCGTGTCTCTCTCCCACAAAGGAATGCTAGGATCCATTTTATTAAGAGAATGAAAATAACATAAACAAAAACAAAAACAAACAGACGCTTCAAGTAAAGCACATAAGATGTGTCGGAATTAAAATATAGTTTCACTAGAGATGACCTGATAGTTTGTTGATGAAGAAGGGGATGCCTTGGGCATCCCCAAGCTTAGACGCTTGAGTCTTCTTGAAATATGCTTGGGTGACCCACAGGGGAATCCCCAAGCTTAGGCTCTTTCATCTTCTTGATCACATTACATCATCCTTCTCTCTTGATCTTTGAAAACTTCCTCCACACCAAACTCAAAGTAGACTTCATTAGAGGGTTAGTGCATAATCAAAAATTCTTATATTCTACATGGAGAAAACCATTACACATGCTACTTGACATTAGCTACAGCCACTGGTATTTTATGGAACAAAAAGATCCATTCGAAAACAACAAAAGGAGCAATGCAAAATAAATGGCAGAATCTGTCAAAAACAGAACAGTCCGTAAAGACGAATTTTTTCGAGGCACTTAACTTTCTCAAATCAGAAAACTCAAAACTAATGAAAGTTGCATACATATCTGAGGATCACGCACAAAAAATCCCAGGTCATTTTGATTTTTCTGTGAATTCTTACGAATTAAACGGTGGACAGCAGAAAACTGTTCCTGCGCAGGAATCCAAATCTAGCATCAACTTTCTACTAGAGGCTTAACTTGACACAACAATGCAATAAAATAAAGATACAAAGGAATTGCTACAGAGGTAGACATGTTCCTTGACTCAACAAAATAAAATAACAAGAATAAAAAGTGGGTTGTCTCCCATAAGCGCTTTTATTTAACGCCTTTCAGCTAGGCACAAAAAGTGATATTCAAGTGTTTCCAAGAGATGAAGCGTCAACATCAATAATTTCATCCAAGACATAGTTTGTTGTAGTAGGTGCTTTAGATATCCATGAAGGTGTCCTATTACGTAAATCATTACCATCATTTTTTGGCATAATAGAGATACTTGCACCAAGGTCACATAAAGCATTGCAATCAAATTCATCTACTTTTATTTTAATGATAGGCTCCCAACCATCTTCAAATTTCCTAGGGACAGAAGCTTCAAGTTTTAATTTCTCTTCCCTAGCTTTAATGAGAGCATTTGTAATATGAGTTGTAAATGCCATGTTCATGGCACTAGCATTAGGACTTGTGGCTAACTTTTGCAAGAACTTGATAACTTCAGAGATATTACAATTATTAAAATCAAAATCATTATCATCAAAGCAAACCGAACCATTATCTCCTATGTTCTTAAATATTTCAGCACATTTATCAAGAACAGTTTCAGCAGTTTTGGGCAATTTTAATTTTTTGAAAGAAGTAGAGAAAACAATGCCAACACCAATTATGTTACCATTAGTAGTAGAAGGTTTACTAGCATGTGGGGTAACTTTATTTTCAGTAGTAGTAATAGTATAAACTCTAGCAATATTATTCTTTTTAGCTAGTTCTTCTTCTCTTTCCCATCTAGCACGTAATTCAGCCATCATCCTAACATTATCATCAATTCGAACTTGGATGGCATTAATTTTAGCAAAGGTCTTATTCTCTTTAGAATCATTAGGCATAGCTTTAGATTTCAAAAGATCAACATCAAGAGCAAGACTATCAACTTTAGAAGCAAGAGTATCAATTTTACCAAGTTTTTCCTCAATAGTTTTATTAAAAGCAGTTTGTGTAGTGATAAAATCCTTAAGCATGGTTTCAAGTTCAGAGGAGGTATTCCTATTATTGCTATAAGAATTACCATAGCTGTTGCCATTATTAGGAGGATAGGGATTGTAGTTATTATTACCATAATTGTTCCTATAGGCATTATTGTTAAAATTATTGTGTTTAATGAAGTTCACATCAACATGCTCTTCTTGTGCAACCAAAGAAGCTATGGGAACATTATTTGGATCAATATGAGATTTACCATTCACAAGCATAGCCATAATAACATCAATCTTTTCACTCAAAGAAGAGGTTTCTTCAACAGAATTTACCTTCTTACCTTGAGGAGCTCTTTCAGTATGCTACTCAGAATAATTAACCATCATATCATCTGGAAGTTTTGTTGCAGCCCCCAAAGTGATGGACATAAATGTACCTCCAGCAGCCGAATCAAGCAAGTTCCTTGAAGAAAAGTTCAGTCCTGCATAAAAGGTTTGGATGATCATCCAAGCAGTCAGTCCATGGGTAGGGCAATTTTTAACCAAAGATTTCATTCTTTCCCAAGCTTGAGCAACATGTTCATTATCAAATTGTTTAAAGTTCATAATGCTACTTCTTAAGGAAATGATCTTAGCAGGAGGATAGTATTTTCCAATAAAAGCATCTTTGCATTTAATCCATGAATCAATACAATTCCTAGGCAATGAAAGCAACCATTCTTTAGCCTTTCCTCTCAAGGAGAAAGGAAATAATTTCAGTTTTATAATATCACCATCTATATCTTTATACTTTTGCATTTCACAAAGTTCAACAAAATTATTAAGATGGGCAGCAGCATCATCAGAACTAATGATACGTCTCAAACGTATCTATAATTTCTTATGTTCCATGCTTATAGTATACCAATTGCTACATGTTTTATATACACTTTGTGTTGTTTTATGCATTTTCTGGGACTAACCTATTAACAAGATGCCACAGTGCCAGTTCCCTGTTTTCTGCTGTTTTTTGTTTCAGAAAACTACTTAAGGAAATATTCTCGGAATTGGACAATTTTTATACCAAAGTCCCTATTTTTCCCGACACGTTCCAGAAGTCCGAAGAGTAGACGAAGGAGGGCACCGAGGCGCCGTCACAAGGTGGGGGCGCGGCTCCCCCCCCTGCCGCGCCAACACCGCGAGACGGGCCCTCGGGCCTCCACCGCCTTCACCCTTTCGCCTACTTAAACCCCCCGAAAACCTAAGACCAGGCACCCGAACACTTTTCCACAAAACCTTACGGAGCCGCCGCCGTCGTCAACCCTAGTCCGAGAGGGTTCAGAAGCTCTTCCCGGCACCCTGTCGGAGAGGGGAATCATCACCGGAGGGCTCTACATCACCATGCCCGCCTCCGGACTGATGCGTGAGTAGTTCATCCTTGGACTACGGGTCCATAGCAGTAGCTAGATGGTTGTCTTCTCCTATTGTGCCATCATGTTTAGATCTTGTGAGCTGCCTATCATGATCAAGATCATCTTTATGTAATGCTACATGTTGTGTTTGTTGGGATCCGATGGATATTGAATACTATGTCATTTGCTTCATAATATATCATGTTGTGTGTTGTTTATGATCTTGCATGCTCTCCATCGCTAGTAGATGCTCTGGCAAAGTAGATGCTTGTGACTCCAAGAGGGGGTATTTATGCTCGATAGTGGGTTCATGTCTCTATTTAATCTGCGGTAGTGACAGCAAGCTCTAAGATTGTAGATGTACTGTTGCTACTAGGGATAAAACAGTAGTACTTTGTCTAAGGATAATGTTATTACTTACATTACACACTTTGCCTAATGCAATAATATGTTGCTTGCAACTTAATACTGAAAGGGGTGCGGACGCTAACCGGAAGGTGGATTATTAGTCATAGATGCGGTTGGAACGGTCTATGTATATTGTTGTAATGCCCAAATGAATCTCACACTAGACATCATGACATTAGTATATGCATCATTATGCAGCTCTTTATTCTGTCAATTGCCCAGCTGTAATTTGTTTACCCACATGTATGCTATTATTATTATTATTTATGGAGAGACACCACTAGTGAACTGTGGACCCCGGTCCTTTTCTTTAAACTGATAATACAACCAACTGCAAACTGTTACTTTCATTCTCTGCAAACATCATCCTGCACACATACGTTTAATCCTTTGTTACAGCAAGCCCGTGAGATTGACAACCTCACTGTTGAGTTGGGGCAAAGTTTCTTTATTGTGTTGTGCAGGTTCCACCTCCCTCGTCAACTACACGCCACCAAGCACTTTTCCGGCGCCATTGCAAAGGGGAGACCTTCAGACGTGTTCTTCATCTCCTACTGGTTTGATAACCTTGGTTTCATAACTGAGGGAAATTTGCTGCTGCACTACTTCACACCTTCCTCTTCGGGTTTTCCAACTACACACCCGTGAGTGCATCAAAGAATTTCTGGCGCCGTTGCCGGGGAGATCAAGACACATCTGCAAGGGGAGTCTCTCACTTCCCAATCTCTTTACTTTGTTTTTGTCTTGCTTAGTTTATTTTTATTTCCTGCTTAGTTTGTTATTAAATATCAAAAACACAAAAAAATTAGTTACTTGCATTTTATTTACTTTGTTATTATCTTGTTTGCTTCTTATTATCAAAAACACAAAAAAAAAATTAGTTACTTGCATTAATTTTTGTATTTCGGTTTGAATTTTAATTTTGCTAAAATGACTACTGCTGAGAATACCAAGTTGTGTGACTTTACTAGCACCAACAATAATGATTTTATATGCACACCTATTGCTCCACCTGCTTCCAAAGCAGAATTTTTTGAAATTAAACCTGCTTTGTTAAATCTTGTCATGAAAGAGCAATTTTCTGTTGTTAGTTCTGATGATGCTGCTGCCCATCTAAATAATTTTGTTGAACTTTGTGAAATGCGAAAATATAAGGATATAGATGGTGACATTATAAAACTGAAATTATTTCCTTTCTCCTTGAGAGGAAGAGCTAAAGAATGGTTACTTTCACTACCTAGGAATAGTATTGATTTTTGGATTAAATGCAAAGATGCTTTTATTGGAAAATACTATCCTCCCGCTAAGATCATTTCCCTAAGGAGTAGCATTATGAACTTTAAGCAATTTGATAATGAACATGTTGCTCAAGCTTGGGAAAGAATGAAATCTCTGGTTAAGAATTGCCCAACCCATGGACTGACTGCTTGGATGATCACCCAAACCTTCTATGCAGGACTAAATTTTTCTTCAAGAAATTTATTGGATTCGGCTGCTGGAGGTACTTTTATGTCCATCACTTTGGGGGCTGCAACAAAACTTCTGGACAATATGATGGTTAAATATTCTGAGTGGCATACTGAAAGGACTCCTCAAGGTAAGAAGGTAAATTCTGTTGAAGAAACCTCCTCTTTGAGTGATAAGATTGATATGATCATGTCTATGCTTGTGAATGGTAAATCTCATATGGATCCTAATAATGTTCCCTTAGCTTCTTTAGTTGCACAAGAAGAGCATGTTGATGTGAACTTCATTAAAAATAATAATTTCAACAACAATGCCTATAGGAACAATTATGGTAATAACAACTATAAGCCCTATCCTCCTAATAATGGTAATGGTTATGCTAATTCTTATGGTAGAATGCCTAGCGAGGAAAGATTGTTAGAGGTTGAGAGAGCTACTAAGAATTTCATGCAAATCCAATATGAGCAAAATAAAGTTTTCACTAAAATTATGGAGGAACAATCATCTATGTTAAGAAATATTAGTCATCAAATGGAGAAATTAAATAGGGAGATTTCGGGTTTGCAAGGAAAAATTGAAGGAGATATGCCCTAGAGGCACTTAATAAATATAGTTTATTCGTCATATCTCAATTGTTCATTATATGTTTTATACCATGCTATAACTGTATTAAGCGGAAACATTAATACACGTGTGGTAGATAAACAACCAGGTCCCTAGTAGCCTCTACTTGACTAGTTCATTGGGCAATTGATGATCGAGGTTTCCCGATCATGTGACATTTATGTCAGTTGACAATGGAGTCATGTCATTGGGAGAATGACGTGATGGACATACCCAATATTTGTAGGACGTAGTCATTACGCCTTCGACCGTGAGATCTACTCTTATTGCTATTCCTGGAAGGCACTTTGATTGCATCAAACGTCATATCTTATATAGTGTGACAATAAAGGTGTCCCTCTCGGGTGTCGGAAAGGAGTATGTTGAGACGGGGGATCAAGAGCGGGATTTGCCAGTCCGCATAGCAGGATAGATACTCTAGGGCCCACTCGGTGAGATTATGTCAAAAGAGCTTGCAAGCGTGTGACTAGGTCACCAGGACATAATATCATGGACGAGTAGAAGTTAGCAGCGTCGGTAACGAGATCAAGCTAGGTATGGAGATATCTATGAACGAGTCTCGGACGCGCTAAGTATCGCATGGCAAAAGGTTTAAGACTCAGACGTCCAGGTTCGATCGGTAAAGTATTCGTTATCTCGCAGGGATTAATTCTGGGTATCCTCGGTCCACGAATTAGTCATTGATCGGAGAGGAGTCTCGATCATGTCTGGTGAGATAATCGAACCGCTAGGGTAACACACTTAAGGGGAGTCGACATTTTACCGGAAGAGAAAAATAGGAAAAGAGAGACCGGGAACGTCCCGGGAAAGTTCCGATGGAGATCGGGCAGCGACGAAATAGTTTTCGGAGCCGGAATAAATTATGTAATATGTATTTAATATTAATTAGTGTAATTAATAGTTAAATACATTTTATTTTAATTTTTCCTGAATTTTTAAAGGCAAAAAACTCTAAATGGGCCTCTTTGGGCAAAGAGGCCCATGAGGGGGGGAAGAGTCCCCCCAAGTGGAGGAGCCTGGTTCGGCCGGCCTAGGTGGGCCACATGGGGCCCACCTAGGGCCGGCGCATCATCCTTGGCCGGCTGGGGTGTGGGATTAGTCCCACACCGCCAGCCTGGCAAGGTAGGCAGCCCCCTTGGCCCCTTTATATAGAGGGGTACCCCTGGCCTTTGAAACACACAACCTTTTCTCTCTCTCTCTCTCTCCTTGGATCACGTGACTCCCAAGTTTGGAGTTGCGCCAAGGAAAAAGTTTTCTCCACCATACGCACGCCGCCGCGCTGCTGGTCTTCCGGTCCCAGTCTTCCGCTGCTCGTCCCTGGATCGGGCCCGGAGTTCGTCGGCTTCACCGTATGTGTGTAACGCCCTGCGAGGTGCCACGCTAGTGGTGCTGGAGGTCTGCTTCCTCCACACGGCCTCGAGGTCGTCGTCGGTTTCACCGACATCGCCGCGTCATCGTCTTCTTCGTCGCGCCAAGTTCTCCGCGACCTTGAGGTCGGCTACGGCGTCTACGTCAGCAACGCTTGTGCGGGAGCGTAATCCCCGCTTTTCGGTCTACAAGGGTATGTATACCGGACCCCCTGCGTACTACTATATCTGCATAGTATAGATTCTGGCTAGTTTAAGGTTATCGCTGTTAGGAATTTTTTTGTTTTCTGCCTGCGATCCCCTTCAGTGGTATCAGAGCCGATCTATGCGTAGATATAGCTGTGCGCTAGCTGCACCCGTGTTTATCACGGGGACATCGATCTTATTATTTGCTACCCTCTCGCGTGCACTTGCACTGCCGGCAGCATCGAGTTGATGAAGCGGCCCGGACCGACCTTACGCGTACGCTTACGCGAGACTGGTTCCACAACTGACATACGGCTGTTTCCGTATATGTGGCTGGCGGGTGTCTGTCTCTCTCTCTTTAGTTGGCTTTGCATTTTCAATGGAGGGCCCGAAAGGGATGAATAAATATGCAATTATTTGATCGTTGTTGTGGTCATAGGTTCGTAGGTATGAAGCGGTTCTATTTACGACAGCCCCGAGCCACGTAAAATATGCAAAAGATAAAGTAGAGGCGTCTAACTTTATTTTGCAGGGGCTATGTGATATGGTCAAGGTAGGTTTATTAAATTGTTTATAAACTGTGGGCGCGAAGGAGACCATCGGCGCAAGGACCATATCACGTCGCATTACATTTTGATGTTTCGTGTGCATCTTATATTGTGTGAATATATATAGTATATATTAGTTACACGGCGGTAGTAATATAAGATGATCCCTCCAAAATACCATTTGTGTTCTCCCTTCGACGTGCACCACCAAGAAAGTTCTGCATAGTATAGATTCTGGCTAGTTTAAGGTTATCGCTGTTAGGAATTTTTTTGTTTTCTGCCTGCGATCCCCTTCAAAAATTTCAAATGCTGAAACTAATATTTCATCTATGTCTGAAGCACAGTCTTCTTTGATTAATAGAATGGCTGTCAAACCTGAAAATATTGATGAAAACCCCTTTGCCACTGAATTACGTTAGAATGATGGCTGAATTACGTGCTAGATGGGAAAGAGAGGAAGAATTAGCTAAAGATGATGATATTGTTAGAGTTTGCACCATTACTACTACAAAAAATAATGTTACTTCACATGCTAGTAAGCCTCCTACTATTAATGGTAACATAATTGGTGTTGGCAATGTTTCTTCTACCACTTCCAAAAAATTAAAATTGCCTAAAAGTGCTGAAACTATGCTTGATAAAAGTGCTGAAATTTTTAATAACATAGGAGATAATGGTTCGGTTTGCTTTGATGATAATGATTTTGATTTTGATAATTGTAATATCTCTGAAGTTATTAAGTTCTTGCAAAAGCTAGCCACAAGTCCTAATCCTAGTTCTTTAAATATGGCTTTTACTACACATATTACAAATGCTCTCATTAAAGATAGGGAAGAGAAATTAAAACTTGAAGCTTCTATCCCTAAGAAGTTAGAAGATGGTTGGGAGCCCATCATTAAGATAAAAGTGAATGAATTTGATTGCAATGCTTTGTGTGATCTTGGTGCAAGTATTTCTGTTATGCCTAAGAAACTTTATGATATGTTTGACTTGCCACCTTTGGAACATTGCTATTTGGATGTTTTTCTTGCTGATAATGCTTTGAAGAAACCTTTGGGGAGAGTTAATGATGTTCTTATTATGGTTAATAATAACCTTGTCCCCGTTGATTTTATTGTCTAGGATATTGAGTGCAACCCCTCTTGTCCTATTGTTTTGGGAAGACCTTTCCTCCGTACAGTTGGTGCTATTATTGATATGAAAGAAGGAAATATAAGGTACCAATTCCCACTTAATAAAGGTATGGAACACTTCCCTAGGAAGAAGATGAAGCTACCTTTTGATTCTATTATTCGTACAAACTATAATGTTGATGCTTCTTCTCTTGGAAATACTTGAGTTTTGCTTTCTGTGCCTGGCTCAAAGGCGTTAAACAAAAGCGCTTATGGGAGACAACCCACTTTTTATTTCTATTATTTTATTTTCTTGAGTCAAGGAACATGCCTACCTCTGTAGCAATTCCTTTGTATCTTTATTTTATTGCATAGTTGTGCCAAGTTAAGCCTCTAGTAGAAAGTTGATGCTAGAATTAGATCTCTGCGCAGGAACAGTTTTTCTGCTGTCCACCGTTTAATTCGTTAGAATTCACAGAAAAATCAAAATGACCTGGGATTTTTTGTGCGTGATCCTCAGATATGTACGCAACTTTCATTAGTTTTGAGTTTTCTGATTTAAGCAAGTTAAGTGCCTCGAAAAAATTCGTCTTTACGGACTGTTCTGTTTTTGACAGATTCTGCCATTTATTTTGCATTGGTTCTTTTGCTGTTTTTGAATGGATCTTTTTGTTCCATAAAATTTCAGTGGCTGTAGCTAATGTCCAGTACCATGATAATGATTGTCTCCATACAGAATATGAGAATTTTTGATGATGCACTAACCCTCTAATAAAGTTTACTTTGAGTTTGGTGTGGAGGAAGTTTTCAAGGATCAAGAGAGAGGATGATATGATGTGATCAAGAAGATGAAAGAGCCTAAGCTTGGGGATGCCCTCGTGGATCACCCAAGCATATTTCAAGAAGACTCAAGCGTCAAAGCTTGGGGATGCCCAAGGCATCCCCTTCTTTATCAACAACTTATCAGGTTATCTCTAGTGAAACTATATTTTAATTCCGCCACATCTTATGTGCTTTACTTGGAGCGTTTGTTTGTTTTTATTTTTGTTTTTGTTATTCTTGTTCTCTGAATAAAATGGATCCTAGTATTCTTGTGTGGGAGAGAGACACGCTCCGCTTTTTCATTTGAATACTCTTATTCTTCACTTATATTTGTTGAGTATTCTTCTATAGCTACTGCAATACTTTCAGCTCTTATTTTTCATGCACCTCTTGTTCAGAGCTGTTAGTTCTCATATGTTATACTCCCTTGCTTCATTGTTAAATACTTGGAGAGTTTATGTTTTAAATAAGTTGATTGGTGTTTGGTTAAGAACAGAAATGTTAAATGTGGTAGATGGTATAACTAAATGATACATAATCTTGTAGATCATTAAATTGTGTCACTTGAATCATTGATGTTGTTTTGAGATATTAATATGCTTAATGGTAAACATGATGGTTTAGTAAAGTGGAATGATTAATGGTTGGTCTAGAAAACTGGAAGCTGTGCCACACTAAATATCCAGTTGATAGCATAATGATATATGACTTCTAATGTTAAAAACAACCGTAATGACTTTGTGTTATGCGCTACGGTCGGGGTCCCAACAGTGACTTGTTCATTTGCCACAGTCCCTCATGGAGTGATTTTCATTATGCCTTGTAAGATCATATTTCTAGTTGGAATCTTTTTGCTTGTGAGTTCTAAAGCTGCGGTTTTCATGGCACTTCCACCACCATATTTGCTAGCCTCTTCGGTACTTTGCATTGCCCTTTCTCACATTGAGAGTTGGTGCATACTTCGCGGGTACATCCAAAACTCGTGGGAGATCTTCATCATGTTCTCGTACACATAAGCCAAATATCTTTCTCAAAACATCCACCATACCTACCTACTACAGCATTTATAGCTGTTCCGAGATATATTGCCATGCAACTTTCATCTTACATTACATGACTTGTTGTCATTTATCATTTATATATTGCTTTGCATGATTCTATATAGCTGATGTGTGGTTTTACCCATGTTACGCTAAATCATTGCATATCCTGCTACACTGGCAGAGGCACCGTTTCATACACCATGTTTTATCCCTTATAAGATCCTTGTATCAAAAGTGTGTTGTCATATTAGAATGTTTGCCCCTAAAAGTGAAAAGTGCCATGGAGGCCATCGAAAAGGGAAACAGAAAAATACAAAAAAATAGAAAAAAGAGAAAAAAAGAAAAAAGAAAGAATAAAAAGGGGGCAACATTACTACTCTTTATCCACACTTGTGCTCATGTTATTGCACCTGTAATATTCATAGTCATCATTTGTGCTCATGTTTAGAACCTTTACTCCATATGTGAGAGTTTTCATGTTTTACTTGTATAACTATGTTGGGAACTTTACACTATAGAACTTGGCTTGTATATTCCAATGATGAGCCTCTCAAAAGTGCTCTAGGTCTTCATGAGCAAGCAAGTTAGATGCACCCCCACTAGTTCCATTGGAGAGCTTTCATACACTTATAGCTCTATGTGCATCCGTTGTGTGGCAATCACTACTCCTTGCATAGCTTCGATTATAAGACTTCCTATTGTCTAATGATCACTTTCAGCTGTGTGAGACCTTCTTCCGTTGGCCTTCCAAACCCCCATTATTATTCTTTTATCCACAACATCCTGGTGCCAGGAACCAACGCTGAACACTTGCTTGTCTTTTAGTGAACAATTAGAGAGATGATCTTCTACGTGCATATTGTTATGGCTTGACTTGATCCTTTCACAAAGTTGTCATGAGTGTTTGATTCATTAGATGATTATATTGTTGTTCTTGAAGCTTAAATCATCTTTAATATCTGCTTTGCACGGTTGATTGTTCTCTAGTACTAATTCATTGAAAGTTTTACTTTGTTCTTCCTACTTGTTTATTCATTACTCATTTGATATCAATATAAACTACAGCTTTTATTCATTTGATCTCAGTTTACATGCATTACATTATTATATGATCAAGATTGTGTGAAAGCATGTCACTTCAGAAATTATTCTTGTTATCGTTTTACCTACTCGAGGACGAGTAGAACTAAGCTTGGGGATGCTTGATACGTCTCAAACGTATCTATAATTTCTTATGTTCAATGCTTATATTATACCAATTGCTACATGTTTTATATACACTTTGTGTTGTTTTATGCATTTTCTGGTACTAACCTATTAACAAGATGCCACAGTGCCAGTTCCCTGTTTTCTGCTATTTTTGGTTTCAGAAAACTACTTAAGAAAATATTCTCGGAATTGGACAATTTTTATACCAAAGTCCCTATTTTTCCCGACACGTTCCAGAAGTCCGAAGAGGAGATGAAGGAGGGCACCGAGGTGCCGTCACAAGGTGGGGGCGCGGCTCCCCCCCTGCCGCGCCTGAAGGAGATATGCCCTAGAGGCAATTAATAAAGTGTTTTATTTATCATATCTCATTTGTTCATAATACGTTTTTGTGTCATGCTATAACTGTATTAAGCGGAAACATTAATACATGTGTGATACGTAAGACAAACAGGTCCCTAGTAGCCTCTACGTGACTAGTTCATTGTGCAATCGATGATCGAGGTTTCCCGATCATGTGACATGGTGTCAGTTGACAATGGAGTCATATCGTTGGTAGAACGATGTGATGGACATACCCAATATTTGTAGGACGTAGTCATTACGCCTTTGACCGTGAGATCAACTCTTATTGCTATTCCTGAAAGATACTTTGATTGCATCAAACGTCATGTCTTAATAGTATGACAATAAAGGTGTCCCCCTCGGGTATCGGAAGAGAGTATGTTGAGACGAGAGATCAAGAGCGGGATTTGCCAGTCCGCATAGCAGGATAGATACTCTAGGGCCCACTCGGTGAGATTATGTCAAATAAGCTTGCAAGCATGTGACTAGGTCACCAGGACATAATATCATGGACGAGTAGAAGATAGTGTTGTCGGTAACGAGATCAAGCTAGGTATCGCGATATCTATGAACGAGTCTCGGACACGCTAAGCATCGTCATGGCAAAAGGTTTAAAACTCGACGTCTAGGTTCGAACGACAAAGTTATTCGTTATCTCACAGGGATTAATTCTGGGTATCCAAGGTCCACGAATTAGTCATTGATCGGAGAGCGCGTCTCGATCATGTCTGGCGAGATCTCGAACCGCTAGGGTAACACACTTAAGGGGAGTCGACAAGTTTACCGGAAGAGAAATAAGAAGAGAGCACCGGGAGCGTCCCGGGAAAGATCCGATGAAGATCGGAGAGCGACGAAATAGTTTTCGGAGCTGGAATAAATTATTGTTTTAGGCCAAATGGGGCCCACCTAGGGCCGGCCATCCCTTGGGGGCGGGCTGGTGTGGGAATAGTCCCACACCACCCAGCCAGCAAGGCTGGCAGTCCCCCCTCCACCTATATATAGAGGTGCCCCCTTGGCCTTTGAAGGACAACCCAATCTCTCTCTCTTCTTCTCCTTGAAAACGTGATTCCTCCATTGGAGTTGCGCCAAGGTGAAGTTCTCTCCACCATACGCACACCGCCGTGCTGCTGGTCTTCTGGTCCAAGTCTTCCGCTGCTCGTCCCTGGATCGGAGCCCGGAGGTTGTCGTCTTCACCGTACGTGTGTGGATCCCTGCGAGGTGCCACGCTAGTGGTGCTCGGAGGTCTTCTTCCTCTACACGACCTCGAGGTCGTCTTCGTCGGCTTCATCGACAACGCTTGTGCGGGAGCGTAATCCCCGCGTTTCGGTCTACAAGGGTATGTATATCGATCTCCTCCGTATTACTATATCTGCATAGTATAGATCCTGGCTAGTTTAAGGTTATCGTTGTTAGAAAATTTATTGTTTTCTGCCTGCGATCCCCTTCAGCGCCAGCACCGCGTGACGGGCCCTCGGGTCTCCACCGCCTTCGCCCTTTCGCCTACTTAAACCCCCCGAAAACCTAAGACAAGGCACCCGAACACTTTTCCACAAAACCTTACGGAGCCGCCGCCGTCGTCAACCCTAGTTCGGGAGGGTTCAGAAGCTCTTCCCGGCACCCTGCCGGAGAGAGGAATCATCACCGGAGGGCTCTGCATCACCATGCCCGCCTCCGGACTGATGCGTGAGTAGTTCATCCTTGGACTACGGGTCCATAGCAGTAGCTAGATGGTTGTCATCTTTATGTAATGCTACATGTTGTGTTTGCTGGGATTCGATGGATATTGAATACTATGTCATTTGCTTCATAATATATCATGTTGTGTGTTGTTTATGATCTTGCATGCTCTCCGTTGCTAGTAGATGCTCTGGCCAAGTAGATGCTTGTGACTCCAAGAGGGGGTATTTATGCTCGATAGTGGGTTCATGTCTCTATTTAATCTGGGGTAGTGACAGCAAGCTCTAAGATTGTAGATGTACTGTTGCTACTAGGGATAAAACAGTAGTACTTTGTCTAAGGATAATGTTATTACTTACATTACACACTTTGCCTAATGCAATAATCTGTTGCCTGCAACTTAATACTGAAAGGGGTGCGGACGCTAACCGGAAGGTGGATTATTAGTCATAGATGCGGTTGGAACGGTCTATGTATATTGTTGTAATGCCCAAATGAATCTCACACTAGACATCGTGACATTAGTATATGCATCATTATGCAGCTCTTTATTCTGTCAATTGCCTAGCTGTAATTTGTTTACCCACATGTATGCTATTATTATTATTTATGGAGAGACACCACTTGTGAACTGTGGACCCCGGTCCTTTTGTTTAAACTGATAATACAACCAACTGCAAACTGTTAATTTCATTCTCTGCAAGCATCATCCTCCACACATACGTTTAATCCTTTGTTACAGCAAGCCGGTGAGATTGACAACCTCACTGTTGAGTTGGGGCAAAGTTTCTTAATTGTGTTGTGCAGGTTCCACCTCCCTCGTCAACTACACGCCACCAAGCACTTTTCTGGCGCCATTGCAAAGGGGAGACCTTCAGACGTGTTCTTCATCTCCTACTGGTTCGATAACCTTGGTTTCATAACTGAGTGAAATTTGCTGCTGCACTACTTCACACCTTACTCTTGGGGTTTTCCAACTACACACCCGTGAGTGCATCAACTAACACCAGAAAATTGCTCTCTCATAACAAGGTTTAACAAAGCAGGTTTGATTTCAAAGAATTCTGCTTTAGAAGCAGGTGGAGCAATAGGAGTGCATATGAAATCATTATTATTTGTGCTATTGAAGTCACACAACTTAGTATTCTCAGCAGTACTCATTTCAGCAAAATAAAAGACAAACCGAAATAAACAAAAACAGAAACCGAAATAAAAATAAAAATAAAAATAACAAAACCGAAATAAAAATATTAATGCAAGTAACTAATTTTTTTGTATTTTTTATATTAAGCAAACAAGACAGTAATAAAAATAAACTAAGCAAGACAATAACAAAATAAAAACATTGAGTGTGAGAGGCTCCCCTCGCAGAAGAGCTTAGTTTCCCCGGCAACGGCGCCAGAAAAGAGCTGGTGCTTAGTTGACGAGGGAGTGTCAAGGTCTTCTGAACAGAGGCGCTCCTTCGATCCCCGGCAACGGAGCCAGAAAAGAGCTTGATGCACCGGTGTGGTGTTGTTGGGAAACCCCAAGAGGAAGGTATGAAGTAGTGCAGCAGCAAATTTCACTCAGTTGTGAAACCAAGGTTTATCGAACCAGTAGGAAACTAGAATTCTTCTGAAGGTTGTTGGCGGCACCGTTTACGATAACCAACGCGGAACCTGCACACAACACAACCAAGATACTTTGCCCCAACTTAACAGTGAGGTTGTCAATCTCACTGGCTTGCTGTAACAAAGGATTAAACGTATGTGTGGAAAATGATGTTTGTTTTCAGAGAATGAAAGTAATATGATTGCAGTAGGTTGTTTTATAAGTTTAAGGAAAAAGGACCGGGGTCCACAGTTCACTAGTAGTGTCTCTCCATAAATAAATAATAGCATACATGCGCGTAAACAAATTACAGCTGGGCAATTGACAGAATAAAGAACTGCATAACAATGCATATACAAGTCATGATGTGTAGTGTGAGATTCATTTGGGCATTACAGCATGATACATAGACCGTCATCCAACTGCATCTATGACTAATAATCCACCTTCAGGATAGCATCCGCAACACCATTCAGTATTAAGTTGCAAGCAACAGATTATTGCATTAATTAAAGTGTGTAATGTAAGTAGCACAAATATCCTTAGATAAAGAACTACTGTTTTATCCCTAGTAGCAACAGTACATCTACAATCTTAGAGCTTGCTGTCACTCCCCCAGATTAAATAGAGACATGAACCCACTATCGAGCATAAATACCCCCTCTTGGAGTCACAAGCATCTACTTGGACAGAGCATCTACTAGTAATGGAGAACATGAAAGATCATAAATAACGCACTCACAAGATATATTATGAAGCAAATGACATAGTACTCAATTATTCATCGGATCCCAGCAAACACAACATGTAGCATTACATAAAGATGATCTTGATCATGATAGGCAGCTCACAAGATCTAAACATGATGGCACAATAGGAGAAGACAACCATCTAGCTACTGCTATGGACCCGTAGTCCAAGGATGAACTACTCACGCATCAGTCCGGAGGCGGGCATGGTGATGTAGACCCCTCCGGTGATGATTCCCCTCTCCGGCAGGGTGCCGGGAGGAGCTTCTGAACCCTCCCGAACTAGGGTTGACGGCGGCGGCGGCGGCTCTGGAACGTATCGTGGAAAAGTGTTCGGGTCTTAGGTCTTATTTTGTCGGGGGGTTTAAGTAGGCGAAAGGGCGAAAGCGGTGGAGCCCCGAGGGGCCCACACCACGTGGTGGCGCGGCCAGGGGGGAGCCGCGCCTCCACCAGGTGTGGCCGCCCCGTGGCCCTCCTCCGTCTCCTCTTCGGTGTTCTGGATGGTTCCGGGAAAAATAGGAGTATTGGCTTTTGTTTCGTCCAATTCCGAGAATATTTCCTTAACAGCTTTTCTGAAACCAAAACAACAGAAAACATGGAACTGGCACTGTGGCATCTTGTTAATAGGTTAGTCCCAGAAAATGCATAAAAACCATATAAAGTGTATATAAAACATGTAGCAATTGGTATAATATAAGCATGGAACATAAGAAATTATAGATACGTTGGAGACGTATCAGGTGGACTACAGATGTCTCAAAACACTAGCATTTGTCCCGAGGCAACGCCTATAGGAGCCAACCCTAGTGCCGCCAGCAAACACCACCCACTGCACACCTCGCATGTCGCTGTTGCCGCTGGCCTCTACAAGGATGGTGGTGGGAGGGGGTGGGGACCTCAGACCAGCGCAAGGTGTTGTAGTTAGGTCACTAAAATAGATCGTCCACCGACAACGGTGTTATGTTGGCTATGAATGTATGGAACATGAATAGAGTTTTCTCGTCTCTTCGTCCACCTCGTTTGAGACGATCTCGCTGGTGACGTCGACGAGTGCGGGGAATTGTCTGATCGCTGCTCCATTGAAGTGGTGAGTCTCGTTTGGTCTACGTGTGTTGTAGGTTTGGTTTTTAGTGATGGTGACTTCGGTTCAGAGACACATGCAGGATAATTTCCGGCTTTCATCAGCAAAGTCAGTCCAGCGCTGATAGGGGAGCAGCGACAATGGCTTATCGTCAGCACACTCTGACGGCAGGAGTGGTCATTAGCTGGCCCCAGAATTTCCATGTAATTTTTATCATGTTTGTATCCTTTGTACATCTTGTGAACTTTTACTACAGAGATCTGCATTTTTGTCGCAAAAAAGTTGTATTCTGCAAAAAAGAATGGGATGCATACACTAGTAGAAACATGGCCTTTGGTGAGGCCATGTTTGGCACCGGATTGACTGGAACAGGTATAAAGGGGTATTAGGAGTTTTTTTTAATAATACGAATTTTAATGCGAAATTCCAGAAATAGCGCGCGGGCTTCGAAAATTTCAAATCTAGCGCGCCGTTGGCATGGAATGCCGAAAGCCCACAACTTCGGCATGGGCCATGCCGATCGGCACCACCCATGCGGATCTGGTAGGATCCAATGCACGTGCACTGCGGTATGTTCTAATTTCTTTTGATTAATATAAAATTAGGTTAACTGTGTGCAGCCGACTTGGGGGCCAGACCCTTTAGTACCGGTTTGTGTTACAAACCGGTACTAAAGGGTCGCCCTATATTGCCTTCTTCCACCCGAGCACAGCTCCACTGCTCGATTCAAGCTCCATTTTCTTCTCTCTTTGCTTCCCAAGTTCTAGTTCAGTACTTGATCTCTACAACATTTGTTAAGATTGGTAGCACTTACTTATATAAGGGTTAGCAACTTCATCTTCTCTTCCGCCATTTCAATTTTAGCTCATTTTGCTAGTTTAACTCATTTGATTTTTCTAGTGCAAGCAAGGTGTTTGACGAAATGCCTAAGTTAGGGATTTCATTTGTTTTATATGCATTTTGAGCTCAATTTAAAATATGATTCGTGTTTTTTTATAGTGTCGTCCCGTCTCCTTCCTCACCACCGTCGATCGCCCGCGGCGCCCCGTGACCGACAGCACCTCGGTGAGTCTCTTGTTTTTATCTTATATTTTTAAAAAATATTAGTTATATGGTTTAGATGCATAATTATTACTTGTATATTTTTCTTACTTGATAATTGTTTGTTATATATATAGTGTCATGGTTTTGACATCTGTCCACACCGGCTCTCGTCCGCTCTATTATTCGGATGTGGTACGATTGTTTGTTATAACTATATATTTATTTAATTTCGTGTTTATAACAATTAAGTCGATCAACTTGACATAGATATATTTTTATCTAGCAGGTTGTTGAACCGGAAAATGAACCCGACCCTATTCTTGAGTTTTTTGTAAAAGAAAACAATGATTTGAAAGCAAAACTGAAAAGAAGTGAAGATCTTCGTTTCGAAGAGAAGATGATATAGGAGTTGAAGATTGCCGACGTCGTTGATGATAACGAGATCAAGATGGAGGCAATGCGCTTGGATCACGAGATCAAGATAAATACAATACGCTTGAAGCTTAAAAAGATTAGAACATATGTCATTAGTCAAGAGGCTTGGTATTATTATGCTGTTAGTTCAATAATTACCTTAGTTGCAATTTTGATCGCATTTATCGTTGGATTTAAATTCTTTATCTAGTTGTATGTTAGTTTAAATTAATGAATGTTTATGAGAACTATGTATTTGATTTGTTTAAATGTTGTGAACTTGTATTAATGAATTTAATCACGTATCTCTGTTCATGATATAGCTGTGCTGTAATGGTTCATGATATAGCTGGGGTGTAATGACGTGTATCTGAGGCCATTAGTTGACGAACTTTTACAGTTGTGGTCTGACGAAGGTGCACCGGTGTGTGGGATGAGTACAAACAGGAGGACTGACAGTATATATTTATGTAACAAGATTGTGTACCTGGGGCATCGTCGTTTTCTTGTACCTAAGCATCCCTTAATGAAAAAAGGCAAACATTACAAAGGTGAGGCAGATCATCGGCAGAGGCCTACCCGCACTTCTAGTTCTGTTATATATGATATGGTCAAGGATTTAAAAATAATCTTTGGAAAGGGTCCTGGCGGACTAACAGTTCCGAATGACGCAAACAACCACGTACCTATGTGGAAAAAGAAATCTATATTTTGGGAGCTGCCCTATTGGATATTGCAAGATGTTCAGTCTGCAATCAACGTGATGCACGTGACAAAAAATAATTGCTGCAACCTGCTAAACTTCTTAGTCGTGTATGGGAAGTCAAAAGATGGGAAGTCACAAAAAGGACAGTCAAAAAACGGGAAGTCGGGCCCATCAACGTATGAGCAAAGAGATGCATCGAGACGACAATGGGACAGAGCTAAAGTTTCAAAATTTAAAGTCTCATGACGGGAATCCAAATGATTTGTATTTGGTCGATGAACTGAAGTATTACGTAGATATATAGAAGAAAACACACGGTAGAAGTAAATAGATAGTTATTAGGTAGAAATAAATAGATAGTTATTATGTAGAGAAAAAAATAAATAGATAGTTATTACAAATTTTTAGACAATTAAATTACGTAGAAATAAAAGAAAAAGAAACTAGAGAAAAACAAATAGATAGTTATTACAAATTTTTAGACAATTAAATTACGTAGAAATAAAAGAAAAAGAAACTAGAGAAAAAACAAATAGATAATTATTAAAAAAAATAGACAATTAAATTACATAGAAATAAAAGAAAAAGAAACTAGAGAAAAAACAAATAGATATATTGTAAGAAAACAGAAAATTCAATTCAAAAGCCCATTAGTACCACTAAAGGGGTGGGCTTGGCGCGCGAAAATGCGGTGCGGCCCAAAATCGACCTTTAGCACCGGCTGCTGTTACCAACCGGTGCTAAAGGGTCTTTAGTACCGGTTGATAACAGCAACCAGTGCTAAAGGTCGATTTCGAGCAGTTAACATAGGGGAACCGCCCCAAATCGGCTAAGTTTCGATCCATTCTCTCTGTCTCTCGAGCTCCACGCGACGCCGACGCCGCCTCCGGCGAAGCCCTGCTGCTCCGGCGCCGCGTTGTCGCCTCCGGCCGCCGCGCCGTCGTCTCCGGCCTCCCTCCAACTCCTGCCGCGCCGTCACCTCCGGCCTCCAACCACCGCACGCGCGCCTCCGGCCTCCGGCGCCATCGTCGGCCGTCGTCTCCGGCCTCCCTCCAACTCCGGCCGCGCGCGCGCCTCCAGACTCCAACCACCGTGCGCGCGCCTCCGTCCTCCGGCGCCATCGCCGGCCTCTCTCCGGCCTCCGGCGCCATCGCCGGCCTCCCTTCGGCCTCCAACCACCGAAGTTTAGCAAATTTTCTTTTTTTTTTTCTTTTCATTTGAGTTAAGTTAGGAAATCTGTTTAGGTTATTAGTGTTTAGGTTATTAGTATTTAGGTTATTAGTTTAGCAAATTTAGAAATTTAGCAAATTTAAAAATATAGCAAATTTAGGAAAGTTGGAAAATTTAGTTGTAATATTTATAATACTTCATAATTAGTTGTAATATTTTTGTGTTAGGAAAACAATGTTAAAATTTGTGTTAGGAAAACAATGTTAGTTAATACTTCATATTTTTTTAATATTTTTGCAAAGTTAGCAAATTTTTGTATCAATTTTTGCAAAGTTAGCAAACAATGTTAAAATTTGTGTTAGGAAAACAATGTTAGTTAATACTTCATATTTGTTGCAATTTATGTGTATAAGAAATATTTGTTCCAATTAATGTGTATAAGAAATATATGTTGCAATTTTTGTATCAACTTTAATTGTAACCTTGATTCAAATTTAAATTTGAAGTGACATTGAGCTATGGAGGACAACAACCCCTTCATCCGAAACGAGGACGATGAAGGGCAAATGGCAGCCATTATATTTGAGAAGAGCCTTGGAGTAAATTCCGATGGAGAAGATTCTAATGATGAACAAGACGATGATTTCAGCTCAAGATGTTTGAACGACTCCGGTGAGGGACTTGAGCTAGAAGAAATAAGAGACGACGACGAAGTGCCCTTAGAAAACTCCGGCCAGGTATATATATATATATTAAGTCTTGTTGATGCATAAATTGATTTATATTGCACTTAATAACAAAACATTTTTCTTTTAGCCCTCCGGATCTAAAAAGAAGCCGACAAACCCTACACGAGGCCCGGTGATGACCCACAAGTATAGGGGGTGTATCGCAGTACTTTCGATAAATAAGAGTGTCGAACCCAACGAGGAGCAGAAGGTGTTGACAAGTGGTTTTGATGAGGGTTTCACTGTAGACACTAGCAGACAAGTTTTCAGTAGACTTTGATATGACAGATAAATAAAGTGCGAGTAAATAGAGCGCGGCAATTATAATTGCAGCGAGTGGCCCAATCCTTTTTAGAGCAAAGGACAAGCCGGTTTGTTTACTTATGATGACCAAACGTTCTTGAGGACACACGGGAATTCTGTCTAGTGCTTTCGCTTCATATTGATGATTAATCTTTAGTGTTTGGATAAGTGTCGTGTGGGTGAACCTATGCTAATGCACCGCCCTTCCTAGGACTAATACATACTTATGATTATACCCCTTGCAAGCATCCGCAAATACAAGAAAGTAATTAAGATAAATCTAACCATAGCTTTAAACTCTGAGATCCTGCTATCCCTCATGCATCGGAATATCAACGGGGGGTTAGGTTTCTGTCACTCCGGCAACCCCACAATTAATAACCGAGTACACGATGCATTCCCCTAGGCCCATAAAGGTGAAGGGTCATGTAGTCGACGTTCACATGACACCACTAGAAGAATGGCACCACAACTTAAATATCAAAACATTAAATATTACTCAACATAGTTCACTACTAACATCTAGACTTCTCCCATGTCCTCAAGAACTTAACGAACTACTCACAACACATCATATGGTACATGATCAGAGATGATATAATGATGGATAACAATCTGAACATAAACCCTAATTCAACGGTTTCACTCAATAGCATCAATAACAAGAGTAATCAACACCGGGAGAGTTTCCCCTATCAAATACACAAGGTTTAGCCCTAGATGTTACAGCGGGAACGGAGTGGACCGATGGAGATGACGGCGTCGGCGGTGGAGATGGTGGTGTTGGCGATGGTGATGGAGTGCAGCTCGATGACGGTGACGATGGCGACGATTTCCCCCCTCCGGGAGGGAATTTCCCCGGCGGCAACGCAGCCTGCCGGAGAGCTTTTCTCTCTCTGTCTTCTCCGCCTCGTGGTGGCGGCGAAGAGGATTTCTGAACACCCCCCAGGTCTTAGGTTTTCTGCGGGATGAAGTACGCGAAAGGGCACGCCAGGTGGTGGGCTAGGGCGGCCCCACCACATGCTCGCGCGGCCAGCCTCCCTGCCGCGCCTGGGCATGGTGTGGGCCCCCTGGGCCCCACCTCATGATCTGGTGAGAAAATAATTCCCAGGTGTTTCGTTTGATCTTCTGAGCTTCGCAAATATTGTATCTCGATGACGCTTTTTTCAGCAGAATTCAGACTCCGGAGTTCTATCCCCCAATGATCATCAATCATGCAAAATAGATGAAATAACATAAGTATCATCTCCAAATACGAAATATATCAATGAATAGCAGTAAATTATGATATAAAATAGTGATGCAAAATGGACGTATCACCCGGCCAAAAGGTTGAAGCTGCAAGATGGTGCAAAGTTGTCGATCGACGAAGTAGGCAATGATGGCAAACCGATGAAACCCGAAAACACCTGCCGCAAATTTGTAGCTCAATGCGGAGCGATTGTTAGGGACATTCTCCCGATCACCCTTGCAGAATGGAATGAGCCGAAGAAAGCCAACGTTGGCGCAAGTTATGTCGACGACAGACTTAAGGAAACACTTTGGGACACAATCTTGAATGATTTCAGCCTACCGGAAGGTCTCCCAGACAAGAAGCTGGAGAAATTCGGGGAGTGGACTCTTAAGAAGATGGCCACACAATTCAACGGCTGGAAGAAAAAATTGTGGAAAAATTATGAGAAAAAGACTCCAGATTTCAAGTGCCCTCTAGTGAAGATAAAAGATGATTGGCCCGCATTTGTAGCGTATAAGAAATCAGCCGTCGCTCTGGCCCGATCAGCCAGAATGGTAAGAAGAAGAAATACCACCATACTTTGGGGTCAGGTGGCTACAAGACTGCCTTGCCTAAGTGAGAATCCTTTGAAAACGAACTGCGTCTAAAAGGGATCACTCCAGAGACAGATAACTGGCCCGAGAGGTCCAAGTACTGGTTGTTCGCGCATGTAGCAGTGTTGGACCCAGAGACAGGGCTAATTGTTGCAAAAGGAAAATGGAAGAAAAGAATTACACGAGTCGTAAAAAAACTAACGAAAGCAATAGCGGCCGTCCGAGAAGGAAAATTTGTTCCCGATAGAGAGGACGACGAGCTGACACTCGCCCTCGGGAATCCTGAACACTGGGGACGATGTCGAGGTAGAGGAGGCGGGGTTAGTTTCCTTCACGGGTTTCCCGCGGACGTTGCAACTTATAAAAGCCATTCCAGAAGTAAGAAGAAGGAGGCGGACCGGTTATCACAATTAGAACACCAGGTCCACACATGGCAGGCCCAGGTGCAGCGGTAGCAGGAGCAGCTGGACTCAATTACCCAGCAAAGGGAATCTCGGATGGTGCTAGAAGATCCTCCAGTCGATGTCTGCCCATCTCAGCGGAAAAGCAGCGTGGGTTCCACGCATCTAGAATATCCTGCAGTTGATGAACCGTCGGCGGCTCACTACCCCGTGGATGATATCACGAAGACAAATTGTGAGTTACATATGCCAATGAAGAACATCAGTTATCCGGTGGCAAAAGGCTATGCTTTACAACATCAACCTGGATCAACCTTCCATTTTGGTCAGATTCCAGCTGGATATGCTCGTGTCGGGGTCACAAAAGTTATATCGGGATTCCACTCAATGGATCTTGACATTCCTGGAACTGATGACGAGAAGACTTTGGGAGAAGTCGAGCATGGTATCGTCCTATGGAAGAAGAAATACATCATCTTTACAAACTCAAGGCCAAGGCCACCGACTCCTCCGGGTAGAAATTTATCACCTCAAAGTCCACCCGCCTTCCTCGATGATTGGGTGCCCACCGCAAGTCCATCGCCCGCGCCGTCCCGTCAGCCGACTGATGCGCCCACTAGTCATGTGACAAAGCGGATGTTGTTCAGGAAAGACATGTCCCCTGTCATTAAACGTGCAAAGAAAACGCAGAAAGTCAAGTCTCCTGAGAAGTTAGCTCCTAAGAAACCGGCTTGCGAGATGACTATGGAGGAAATACAGGTGAGCTTAAATGCCGATGTGGCAGCCTTTTTTGAACGGAGAAAACAGGAAAAACATGCCGCAACCCTGGATCCCATAAAGGAACTTCTGAACACTATACCAATTGAGGTAAAAGAGCGGACCATTGACAACTTATATAACCCTCCACCGACGCCGTTTACAGACTATGAGCGCGGTATTATCAAGATACATAGCTCACAGATGGAGTAAGAGATGGAGGAACGGAAACAAAAGAAATGCGGGAAACAAGTTGCCCAGCTCGGAGAACAAGAAGTACAATCGATGGCCCCGCTCATTGTGCCTTCTCGGGCTGCTCAGGAAATCGAGCCCGGAGAAGTTTTAATCCATAGAGACAGAGAATACGAGACTCTTGAGTTAGCATATCAATATACTCTCGGGATGCCTCTGGTGACAGACCCGAGTGCTCTAACAACACAGTTATGGAGATTGCATAACTGGTACATGGACATCTCAAAAGATGGGACTTTCTATTTCATGGCGGGAGTTAAGGATGAGCACTACTTCTAAGAATATGCTGTGCAGGTTGAGTTCTCCGAACTTTTTCAGATGTACAATCAACGTGCTCTCGACAAATCTATCATCAGCTGCTATTGTCTGTAAGTAATTTATTTGTGTACTTTAGTTATTTAGTTAAGCTCGTTCATTGCCAGTAATTATCCTCACATCATTCTTTTGTACGCTATTATGCAGAATGAAAATTCGTGAATGCAGACAGCTCAAAATCTAGGACATTGGGTTCATTGACCCGGATAAAGTTCATGTCCAGACTTTAGAAAATCAACCCGACTCCATAGAGGACGTTTTACTGAATTTCTTTAAGCGACAAAGTACCAAAAAAGAAATACTTTTTCCTTACAACTTTAAGTGAGTGTTACTGTCTTGTACACATTCTTTTTTGATTTCCCGATATTAAGTGCAATTGATGAGTTCTGAATAACGTGCGCAGTTACCACTTCATTCTCCTGATCATTAGACTCGACGATGGAGAAGTTGAAATCTGGGACTCAAAAAGAACAAATCAAGATGCATACAGAAGTGTGCGTATAATGCTCAAGAGGTAATTTCAATCGCACTATATCGGCCTATTTCGTTCATTTACTGATATCAAAAGTAAGTAATAACTCCTCAATTCATTTTCTTTTTGGGCAGGGTTTGGAAAAAGTTCATCGAGCAAGAACCCGGTGAATGGAAAGATAAGCTGGAGTTCAAAGCTAACAAAGTAAGTACTACTACTTAACTAGGTCCGTGTATCTTTCTAATTCTCTTGATTATTATTTGATTAAATCATATTCTTGTATAGTGTTGTCTGCTACAACCAGATGGGACGGATTTATGTGGATACTATGTTTGTGAGTTCATTCACATGAAAGTCAATGAGAGAGTCAATTCTGAAAGAAACAGAGAGGTACGCAAACATCATTCACAACTTTATTTCTCAATTGTGTTTAGTTTCAATCATAACTGATTTGATCTCCTCCTTTTAAAGATGGCAAGGAAGCGAAACCAACTCCTACCAACGAACCGCGTTAAAGCAATTGCGGAGGAATTGGCGGGATTTTTCCTTACGCATGTCATAAATCCATCCGGTGAATTCCACTATGTCGAAAAATAGACTCCCTCCATGTAATAGCAGTGATATCTCCGTGAAAAACTACTTTAATTATATGTAATTATGGGTACTTAATTTATATGTGTAGTGAGTACAATTTATATGTGTAATGGGCACTTCATACGTGATCTCCTCCGAAACCCTGAAAAATAAGCGAAAAGGGAAAAAACAGAAACCCTAAACCCCTAAAAATAAGCGCAAAAGAAAAAAACAGAAACCCTGAAAAATAAGCGGAAGAAAAAAAAACAGAAACTATTAATACCGGTTGGTGTACAAAAGGCCTCCGCCCCCGCGCGCGCAGCTCTGCCCACGTGGAGGGCTTTAACACCGGTTTCAAAGTGTGTCGGTGCCAAAGGGGTACCCCTTTAGTCCCGACCTTTTAACACCGGTTGCGCAACCGGTGCTATATGCCCTTTAAAACCGGTGCTAGTGCCCCTTTCTCTACTAGTGATAATATACTTTTAGAACAAAATATATTTAGTATGATTTGACGGTTTTCTAGGGCCTAGGGAAAATCCAGGCTTGACATTTTCATGTCAGGCTTTACCAAAACTATCCTGGAACCCAGCCAGGCCAGGAGTATGCCCAGGTCTACGACGCAATGTTTGGCTAGCAAAAGCTAGAGAAAATTCGGTAAAGCATTATATCATATCACTCCATCGGGTCCCCATTCTATTTTCTTGGGATGGATTGTCTAAGATTGCTAGTAGAACCATAGAACAACTTTTTGTGGGTAGGTAAGAGTTGTGGAGGCGTGACTCTACATCGGGTTGAAATCCTGATGGCAACATTCAACGTCAACTAATTAAAGCAATCTTGCCCAGATTTCCTTCTCCTTTTTTTTGACACCTTACTGTGAGGCAAAAAACCCACAGTTCAACACTTTATTAAAAACCAGAAGTTATTTACAAGCTTATACAGATATACCAGAGGTATAAAGGATTTAAAGGACTAAGGAAGACCATCTATCCAAACCTGTACAGAACAAAAAACAATTAACAGAAACCTGTGCACCTGAAGCACTAGATTTCCTTCTCAGTCATAACAAGAGCCACACGTGTCCATCCAAAGAAGGGAACATATGAAATTATTTTGCATAACACTGCTCTTATTCATAGTTACATCAGTTGTACACTTGTACTCCATTCATTATGCATCTAAGCTTCAGCCTTCAGCAGCACATGCCCTTATTTATGCTTGCTACATGTACAGTAACCACAAACTTAAATGTGCTTCAAAAGAATAAAACAACTAACACAAATACAATCGTGAAGCATCAATTCAGTGCAAGAGTTCTTTCCCGAACAACCCAGCGATGGCTCGCCCAGGATCTTCTGCCTTGATCAGGGACTCTCCTACCAAGACCTGCAAACATAAAAACTACCCGTCAATGATAACATACATGCCACCGAAAACACAAGAAGCGATTTAAGACCAAGGAACATGTGGTTGGCAACGTTTCTGAAGGTTGGCTTCATGATCAGAACAGGGAGAACACTACTAAACGTTGTACTGAAATGACGCAGTTAGACAAAGTAAGGAGTAACCAGAAAACTTACCGCGGAAACGCCGGCATTCTGGGCATATGCAACATCAACAGGAGTGATAAGGCCAGATTCCCCTACGACCTGAAGAAACTAAACCCATTAAAATCCATTGCAAGTAATTCTTTAAGCATTTTCCAGCGTCGGTTCGAGTAGCAACTACAAATAAATGTACATGAAAGAATCACTGGTAAGAGAGCATACCAGTATCCCCTTTTCCCTTATGATATCACCCCGTTTCTCCAGCAACATCCTTGTGTTGGAGGTATCAACTGCAAATGTCTCTGCAAAGAAACAATAATCTTCAGCACCATATATACACAAACTGAAAATAGCTTCCGCCTCAGAGACTAGATTCGGGGTGCAAAATATCTGACGAACAACAGTACCTAGACTGCGGTTGTTGATTCCGATAAGCTCAACACCATCTAATTTCAGCACGCGATCCAGTTCTCTCTCATTATGAACCTGAAACACCAATCATGCTTAGCACACTGCTTCACGGTACATTTGGCTAATGTACAAACAATTTTTACTGGGAATACCGCGGAACCCAAAACACCAAAAAATACCTCAATAAGAGCGGTCATTCCAAGACATTTGCAGACACGAAGCATGTACTTCATGTCAAGATCCGGTAGCACGGCGGCAATCAACAGAATCGCATCGGCGCCCTTTGATCGCGCGTAGTAGATTTGCCAGGCATCAATGACGAACTCCTTGCACAAAAGAGGGCACTGCATATGCACACAGAACCATACCCAATTAATTTGTCACATTTATATTCATTTGGATCAACAGAACTATCTCATGAATACACTCTTCACAAGTTCAGATCTGTCATATCAGTATCCATCATTCCACATACCTTCACTCCGGAATTGCGAACAGTCTCTAGGTTCTCAAAGCTCCCCTGTAAAATAGAAGGAGTTGAAAAGGTCAGACATGCAAAACCAAATTAATCACTGCAAGAATTGTGGTCTACATAATCCCTTAATTATTAGAAAACAAAAGCACCAAACCTGAAAGTGCTTCTCATCTGTGAGGATGCTGAGGCAGGCGGCGCCGTTCTCCTCGTATGACTGCGCGATCTCAACCTGTTTCGGGTTTTTGCGTTAGTTGCAGATGATTACTAGCACTGAACATGACATAACTGTACTACATACAGAATGTCTCGACTCACTGGATTGAAGTTCTCCCTGAGCACGCCCTTGCTTGGCGACGCCTTCTTAACCTCGGCGATGAGGGCTGGCATGCCGTTCCGGTCGTAGGCCGCCGTGAGAGCGCCGATGAAATCCCTGGGCGGCGGCGCGTGCTCGCTGGAATCCATCACAATCCTCAGAGGCTTCTTGGCTTTCCTCTGCACAAGAAGATGTTTAGGGATACAGAGTAATCAGAAACGCCGTGATCAATATCGTTGCATGACTTGTTGAGATGCATGCATGCATGCATGTGTACCTGGGACACCTCCACCTCCTTGTCCCACACGATCTGCTCGAGATGGTTGCGCGGCACGGCCTTGTCGTCGCCGGAGCCCTCGGAGGGGTAGCGGGGGCGGCAGCGGCGGCGGATGCGGATGCCCTGCGCGGCGGCGATGGTGTTGATCGTCTTGCCGCTCTCCCACTGGATCACCTCGTCGGAGTTGAACATCGCGTCGTGCTCCAGCGCGTAATGGAGCGCGTCCTTTTTGAGGGAACAGATGAAGGCAAGAAATCAATAAGAGGAAGAAGAAAAAAACAGAGCACGCACGGCACGCGGTTCCGTTACAGCAGAAACGGTCTGGAAAAAAGAGCGCACTTTGGCGGCGGCGCATCGGACGGCGGCAAGGCCATCACCGCGGACGACGGACGGCGAGCGGCGGGAGTGGGACCTCGAGGAGGAGGAGGTGAAGGACGCCGGTGAGAAGGCTGCCGGGTGGAGGTGCGCGGCGGCGGCGAGGAGAGACTCCATTTGGAAATGGGAAGAGGCGAAGCGGAGGAGAGGAGGGAGAGGTGGCGGAAGACAAGGGGCGAGTGCCGTCGTGATCCGGTGAAGGCCGATTCATCCGATCGAGGAGATATATATAGGGCTTTTAGCGCAGCGCAGCGGAAGAGGCAGCCCGGCGCTGCGCTCTGGTCCAGCGTCAAAATGGCAAGTGCCTATTGACCCAGTTATCAGCATGCGTTCGGGTTTGGAATAGGGAAAAGTCTAAAATAAACCCTGAATTTGTAGACGCTAGCTAGCTAAATCGAACCTCTAACTTCTAATCCCTGAAATCAGCACACCCAACTACGAATCCCGGTCTGTTTTGAACCCTGGGTCTGTTTGGCTCACCGGGAATCAACAATCCCGACCGGGATAACTGTTAAGACTGTTAATACGAGTAGACATTATATTGAACACCTTGCGCGCACAATCTCGACGGAGCTTCCCGACCATAGGGCAGCGCGCCGATGATGAGCGCAGCTAGCAAGCACCGCGCACGCCACGGCGACCGGCAGAGCGCCCACCGCGGCTAGCTAGCATGTCCGTCCGGCCAGTGCGCGCATCGCGGCTAGCCAGCACACACAAACACGCCGCGGTTAGCTAGCTAGCAAGCTAGCCCGTGTGTCCGGCGACCGATATCCCACGCACAGCTAGCACGCACGAGCGCGCTGCAGTCGACGCCCAACATAGCTCGGCTGCCCACCGTAGTTGACGCCCGACATAGCTCGGCTGCCTGGCCGCGGCGGGCCGCGAGAACTTCGCCGCGTGCAGGCCGAGCTGGTGACTTCCATGGCCAAAAGAAGATTCAAAAAAGTCGCATATGGATATGTCATGTGGGACCAAGTCAACATCCTGGGATTGACTTGCCACGTCAGCAAAATTCTAAATCAAACGACCATAAGGTTTAAAATAGATCGGGATTAGAAAGTTTGGTGTGCCGATTTCATGGATTGGAAGTTGGAGGTTCGACTTAGCTTACGCCTACGAGTTCAGGGTTTGTTTTGGATTTTTCCTTTGGAATAGTACTACTGACTTCCCTTTTTGTTTCCCTTTTTGTTTTACAGTATTATAATTTGACGCAAAAAATCATTTCTCTTGTAGGAGTAACTTTTTTTTAAAAACGAATAGGAGTAACTTTAGATTTGGCAGTATCTTATGTTATAAGAATCAATTAATGCTTCAAGATAATGAAATCTTTATTACCCAACTCGGCGGTCCAATGGTGAATACAACCACATTATGATGGAGGATAAGAACGTCTTATCTAAACCCACCGTGTAAGGGCATGCACAATGATAGAGGAGGCACGTCTTCTCTTAGCGATCCATATCATCTTTTATAATAGGTAAAATCATAAGTTGTACAATGCATTATCTCTTATAGTCATCCTAACAATTAATGAGACTTAATTATATTTTATTAAGAAATTATATGTTTAATGGAAGACAAATGGTACAATGGTGAAATTAGCCTTCTAAGAGATCATCTCTTAGCTAAGTGAAGGCTGTCTCCACTTTCTTCATTCTCTCTCCTCCAACTAGACAAATAACCTACGTGTCAATGCTAAAAGAATGCTGACATCACCACATTGTACATGCCCTAATTATAGAGATAACAACAAAATATGATGTAAAACGAGTTATATCTATTCTTATCTTTAGCGATCAATTTTCTTCCGTTTCTCGCTAGTCCAACAGTTGGACTCCAACTACGTGGCATTGGTGAGTTAAGAACCCTTATCACTAATCTGATCGATCTGGGAAGATAACAAACATCCAGACATGTTGTTAAACAGTTGGTCGGCCTCACACCACAAATCTTCTTACTGTTCTACATAGGCCCTGGCCCCTCTATCACAATGATTTACTGCTTATAAATATGAGCATTGTTGATTTTGAATTTTTTACCTAACTGCCCCCCATAACAACAAAAATTAAGTGATCCTGCCTTGGCTCCTGATTCTACAAGTATTGCCTGACAGCTAGAAACCATGTCTAAAAAAGGTATTTTTTTTGCCACGTTTCGAACAAATAGAAATCAAGTCTAAATGAATTCCACCACACACCAGATTAAATCAAATAGTATGTACCAAGAACAGGTATCCCCTGTGCCCGAAGGTCCCTGGTCCATGATCGTCAGTTCGTCACTGTAAAGATCGTGGTCCATATGGCTTAGTGAATTGGGTCGTCTGTTCAATCTCCATTTGGTTCGGTGACAGTTGTGTGTGTACGTGGGTGTATTTAAACGAGTCCCGTAATTATATGATTTTACATTTATACCTAAATTTACGTAACTTTGTTATTCAAAGTGTTACGAGGAAAATATCAAAATAAAATTAACACCATAATGATAAGGAAAATACGGTCATTGGATAATTCTTTCAAACTGAGTTCGTATTTCATATCACCATATAGATGTCTAGTATTTAAATTTAACATTCACATATTCCATTTTTACTGCATTATGTAATTGAAAATTAACATTTCAACACTGTAGGTTAAAGACGAAGGAGCTACACGAATTAACGGTGGTTTGGATGGTGACCTACCACGTGTACCATGCTTCCGTAGGTCCGGCACGAGTTTCACGAGGACTGGACCGATCCGTTGCTTACCGTACATCTGAAAACGAATAGAGATCTGATCTTGTGCTATCTCTGCTATAGAGAGTGGTGATATCGCCCATATCTATAGGACTATAGTATTGCTCCTTGTACTGTATGTCTGTATCTCACATTCGTATTCGTATATATATGTCCATTTAACACACTAATTTGACAATTATTCTTTCCATATCAAACTATATACGAAACAAATAAGTAAATCTACATACTAAAATATACTACCCCGTATCCGAATAAACTGTCGGAAAGTATAGGTACGAGATGTATGTGTTACGATCAAAACTGGCGACACTTTTAACGGACCGGAGGGAGTATCTATATACACAGTATATTATCAACATTAAAATAATTAAAACATATTAGTATATCTTCTCTATCTAAATAGGACCATCCCACTAATTGATTTCTCTCAACATGCAAACATGTCGCATCATCAAGTCTCTGATTGGTCCACTTCATTAAGCCATTCACATTTATCTTTAGCCTATGAGTTAATCTTTGAACACAGAAATGGAACAACTCAATTCATATTTCTTACTTTCTAACATATATCATTATGAAATTCCGCAACAACGCGCGGGATATTGTCTAATTATAATAAAGGGAGCGACAGCTGCCGTGGGTTCCAGAAAGATCCTGAGCCACTCCATCCAGCATACAACTATGAAAGGATCCACGATGAATCAAAAAATATGTCCCGCTTTAGAAATATGCAAGAAGACCTTAAAAGGTAAACTAAAATGTGATCTGATCCTTCCCATATTCTGCAACTTCCGTCGCAAAGCAGCCCCGTCATTGCTGGGGACAATGCCATTTTTTTTAGAAACACAGTACAAACGCAGACGCTCACATACACGCGCGCACACCCACCCCTATGAACGCACACACGCACACCCTACCCCTATGAGCACCTCCGAAATACTGAGCCGGCGGATCGAGTCTTGAGATTGACGAAGTCACCACGGGCGCCTCGCTGTCGACGGGAACGTCGCCTCCCACTGAAAGAATATTCCGCCTAAATGCAACACACAGACGTCAAATCTGGGATTTGAACTCTGGTGGGCTGAGGGTACAACCACCCTGCTAACCATCCAACCACAGGTTGGTTTGCAGGGACAATGCCACTTTGGACGACGATGCCGATGCAAATCCTCCTGCAGAACTTGCATATGTCACGACATGGTTTCTCTGCCTCCCCAAAGCCATAACAGAGTGGAGGAAGAAGAAAACTAGCTAGATCTTCAAAGGGTCGTCACCCCCTCCACCATAGATAACCACTAATGGGGTGGAAGTTGCTCTACACAACATGTCGTAGTTGATAATCTTCAAAAAAAGTTGCAGCTGCTCTAGATCCAACTTATTAATTTTGTACCACTCAATAATTTTCTAGACTGAACAAATACTACTGAATGCTTATACCATCTGAAAATGATTAATTTTCCAGACTTAACAAATATTACTGAATGCTTATACCATCTGAAAATGATTAATTTTACAGACTTAACAAATACTACTGAATGCTTATAACATACTAGGCCGTGTCCGTTGTGGTGCTGGACTGACGCGCCGCCCCCGGCCCAGATCTGGGTCTTCGGACCCCATCTAGGTTATAGGCGGGTCAGACCGGATCTTCGGTAGCGCGGTTCTCTGTAAACTGTAAACTGGTGTTGGAGAGCAGCTCGGAGGTGGGACGATAGCACCAATGTTGTGCCTTCTGCTGCGCGACGGCGGGAACTTCACGGGCCTAGAGGGGCCCGGCCGGGCTTGCGGGCCTAGTGTGCTCCTGCTGCTGTGTCCGGTCGGTTACCGTCTTAGACAGTGGAGGTTGGTCCCTCCCGCACGTCGGCGATGCTGCGGCTCCTAGTCCCGGCTCTTCTTCTTCGGTGTGTAGGCCTCTCCTCTCTGTGCCGTGGTGAGACACTGTGAATGGCTTTGCGATCGTGCGCTGGGTGGTGGGTGGTATGGTGGAGTGCTCCAGAGCGCCTGGGGTGTTGGGGGGATCGGAAGAAATCCTAGTCGGCGTGTCCGACTCCGGCGTGGTGGCGCCTGCGGGTGCCGCCAGTCCTTCCTGAAGGGCGCCGGGTGGTCCCCTCTCCTCCATCGCGTACCGGGGGAAACCCTTGGCGGCAGCGTCGTCGTCGTCGTCGCATCCCTTCTTGAAGGTGATGTTGGGTACCAGCGCTTTGGAGCACTAGGAGCTTGGTGTGAGGCCTCGGTGGGCGTAGTGGTCATGGAGCTTGTTCACTTGTGTCGATCCGCCGTTGTCGACATTTTTTCTTATTTTTTTCTCTTCTCTTTTCTTTTGAGCGTGCTTGTGCTGTTTCCGCCCAGCAGCTATTTTTTGGCGTTGTGCTGTCTGTCCCAGCAGCGGTTTCAAACTTATGCACCAGATTTTTTTTGGCGTTGTGTGGCTTTATTTATAAAGCGGGGCGAAATCCTGTTTCGAGGAGAGAGATCCAACTTATGCACCAGATTTTTTTTTTTTGAGGCGGAACAGTGAGGGTAAAACCCCCACTGAAATTTTCTATTTTCTATTAAGGCTCTCAAAAGTGTATGTACATACAGAGTAAAAGTAAAGGCAGAAAGCAGAAAAAAGAGATCTACTCTAAGGAACACTAAAGTTCTCAATCCAAGTCTTGAAACCAACCAAGCTCGCTTTTTTTGCTCTGAAAGCAACCCGATGGAGTTCATCTTATGCACCAGATTGAAGGGCCTCATCCCCAAGTTGATGACCATGCTGCAACACCTTCACAGTTCCGCCTCCACCACGATGAGAAGGGAAGGAGAAACACGTGTGGGAGACCCGATTTGGAGAACCAGCCTGGTTACTGGGGGAAGATCCGTGACACTTTCGACGTATGTTACCAGGCCTGGTTATTATCCCTGGATCAGATGAACCATATATCAAAGAAAAACCATGAACCAGAATAGAAGAGCTTGCCTCACGCATGATTAAATATTTCATAGTAGCCTCATTATCAATATAAAAGGCAAAGCTTTTGACTCGGTTCAAAAAAAAATAGTAGCCTCATTAGATAGTAAATGTCTCCTGGTATGTGTAGACAATAGGTAGAAATAAGAATTTGCACGGTCTGGTCCGATATGAAATGAACATATAATGTGATGATCGAGTCGATTCCATGATTGATTCCATGATTATAAGTTCATAACCCTAGTGTCCAATTCCAGTTTGGACGAAACATATCTACTAAATCTTTTATTCTAGTTAGTAAGAGAGATCTTAAACTATGAAAGAAATAGACCTAGAGGGTATACTGAGAATTTCAACGGAGTCAAGGCAGCCCAAATGCATTATTGTGCATATCTATAAGCTAGTAACGCATTACCCTATATATGAAAGTTGGTGGATTTCGCGTTCAGTCCCGCGTCCACGTCGCCCTTTTTTCGCTGGCCGTCCGATCGGCGCGACGGACGTCCCAGATGCCCAGATGCGTCCACGTCGCCCCCAGAACTCGCATTACTGTAGCCGCGGACTTTCTTGAAGGGGATCGCAGGCAGAAAACAAAAAATTTCCTAACCGCGATAACCAAAAACTAGCCAAGATCTATACTATGCAGATATAGTAGTACGCAAAGGGGGTCGGTATACACACCTCTTGTAGACCGAAAAGCGGGGATTACGCTCCCGCACAAGCGTTGACGACGTAGACGCCGTAGCCGACCTCAAGGTCGCGGAGAACTTGGCGCGACGAAGAAGACGATGACGCGGCGATGTCGGTGAAACCGACGACGACCTTGAGGCCGTATGGAGGAAGCAGACCTCCAGCACCAATAGTGTGGCACCTCGCAGGGCGTTACACACATACGGTGAAGCCGACGAACTCCGGGCCCGATCCAGGGACGAGCAGCGGAAGACTTGGACCGGAAGACCAGCAGCACGGCGGCGGGCTATGGTGGAGAGAGAACTCTCATCCTCCTCGGCGCAACTCCGACAAAGGGAATCACGAGATCGAGGAGAAATCGAGAATTAATTGGATGAATTAAAAGGCCAGGGGTGCCCCTCTATATAAAGGGGCAAGGAGGCTGCCAACCTTGCCAGCCAAGCCATGTGGGACTAAACCCCACATGGTTGGCCGGCCAAAGGCAGCACCGCCGGCCCTAGGTGGGCCCCTTGAGGCCCACCAGGGAGGCCGGCCTTCCCTTCCCTCCTTTGGGGGGGGGGACTTTCCCCCCTCATGGGCCTTCTTTGCACTAGAAGGCCCATTTAGGGAAATCAGCCTTTAAAAAATTCGAAAATAAATATATAAAATCATATTTAAACATTAATTACACTAATTAATATCAAACATATTATATATAATTTATTCTAGCTCCGAAAACTATTTCGTCGCTGCCCGATCTCCATCGGACCTCTCCCGGGACGTTCCCGGTCTCTCTTTTCCTATTTTTCTCTTCCGGTAAAATGTCGACTCCCCTTAAGTGTGATACCCTAGCGGTTCGATTATCTCACCAGACATGATCGAGACTCCTCTCCGATCAATGACTAATTCGTGGACCGAGGATACCTAGAATTAATCCCTGCGAGATAACGAATACTTTACCTATCGAACCTGGACGTCTGAGTCTTAAACCTTTTGCCATAGCGATACTTAGCGTGTCCGAGACTCATTCATAGATATCTTCATACCTAGCTTGATCTCGTTACCGACAACACTATCTTCTACTCGTCTATGATATTATGTCAGCTGGTGACCTAGTCACATGTTTGCAAACTCATTTGACATAATCTCACCGAGTGGGCCCTAGAGTATCTATCCTGCTATGCGGACTGGCAAATCCCGCTCTTGACCCCCCGTCTCAACATACTCCTCTCCGACACCCGAGAGGGACATCTTTATTGTCACACTATATAAATATGACGTTTGATGCAATCAAAGTGTCTTCCAGGAATAGCAATAAGAGTAGATCTCACGGTCGAAGGTGTAATGACTACGTCCTACAAATATTGGGTATGTCCATCACATCGTTCTACCAACGACATGACTTCATTGTCAACTGACATAAATGTCACATGATCGGGAAACCTCGATCATCAATTGCCCAATGAACTAGTCAAGTAGAGGCTACTAGGGACCTGGTTGTTTATCTACCACACGTGTATTAATGTTTCCGCTTAATACAGTTATAGCATGGTATAAAACATATAATGAACAATTGGGATATGACTAATAAACTATCTTTATTAAGTGCCTCTAGGGCATATTCCCTTCAGTCTCCCACTTGCACTAGAGTAACACTTAATCTAGTATATAACTTGGTAAAAGCTCAACACTCATAGCAACTTGTTGCATGCTTGCTTCATGGAAGAGGAATACAGTCAACAGATCTCACACATTGAGACCTATATGTGCTTTGCAACACTTCTATGTCACCTAGTTTGACATCATCCCGTATCTTACGATGACGGTGAAATATATCCTAGTGGATGGAGTGAGACTCGAACATTCGCGTAGCATGGGCCTTAACAGTCTAAGAGATCTATTAAGGGGACCACATACGCTCGGAAAACTGCTCAGTCCAATCACACTTGCAACTTCTGAAGTTGGCATATATTTCTATACCTATGTAGATTATGCAACAGTGCATTCATATGCGACTTCGCAAACTAACCATGTCTTTCTTCAAAATAAAGGACATCTCCTATATGAGATTTCAAGTTGTATGGGCCAGTGTAATAACTTGCATCATCGTAACCTCTTTACGGCAAGTTGTTTTTCACTCTTTCCCTTTACCAGAAAACATATCTTCAGTTCTCACAGACACTGAAAAATATACTTAACGTTTGTTCATTGATCCACACAAGGATCACTCTAGAACCCGTTCTTCAACCAAGAACTTGGGTCACACTAAGTCGAGCTTTCAATCTGATAGCATCTATGTGTGATACATAGAGAATGTCGAACATCATTTGCTATCACTGAAAATGCCAAGATAAACTTAATATTTCACCTAGTCATACAAGTAAGAACCATTTTCTTCGCTTGTTCTATTATGAAACACTTCAGAATCTTAACTTAGGAAATATTCCGACCTAATGTTATTAAGCCCCTTACGATCTATACAATTATAGATTGGATGCCTAATACTCCTAACTTCTTTCATAGAAAATTTAATGACTTAAATAATCCTTTACACTCTACTAGAGGATTGTGTCATTCAATATGTCGTTACATACAAAATCACGAATGACACCTAGCTCCCACTCAAATATGCCTTCCGCATATAAGATCAAGGAAAGCTACTTAGCTCCCACTCAAATATGCCTTCCGCATATAAGATCAAGAAAAGCTACTTTGCTCCCACTCACTTCTTTCCAAATGCAAGTCTCTTCAACTATTTTGGACAACTCCAAAATCCTTTGATCACATTATCAAAGTGAAGATTCCAGTTCCGATATGCTTGCTTCAGCCCATGAATGGACAACTGAAGTTTGCATACATGTTTAGCATCCTTAGGATCACCAAACCATTTCATTGTACTAATTACAACTCTTTCTTAATCATACCATTAAGAAACATGGTTTCCTTATCCATCTATCAATTTCTCAATTTGAAATTATAGAAATTGCTAAACGACCCAGAATAGATTTAGGTTTCGCCACTTGAGACAAAATCTCGTCGTGCTCAACTTTTGAATCTGTCGGAACTGCTTTACGACAAATCGATCCTTATCAGTGTCTATTCTCTCATAAAATTCCATATTCTATTAACATCCTAAATGCCAACAAGAAGATCTCCCAAGTCATTACCTGGTAATCGTACATGGATTTTATCTCGGATCATATATGACTTATAGTCATTTCTCGGACTTAGGTTTACCATCTCTTCTTCGTAGTTCGTAGGTCTGTCATATTCCATTAATATGACCTTCATAACAAGATTGTCGTACCACACAGTGTGGAACACAACCTCGTACGCCTACGTTCTCAGTATGAGCTCAGAGCATCATGATCTTCATCATCAGCTTCTTTCAAGTTGAGGAGCATGACACCGGAAAACACTTTCCGCTGCGCCACTCTGATGTCTGGAGAGGAAGTTCATTAATTTCGTCTTGCTCTACTTTCTTTCCCACTTATACCCTTGGACAAGAAACTATTTCTTTTGCAAGGCATATTCCGGCAAACGTTTTTGCCTATGTCGTGAGACATGTACCCAACTAATTCTTTAGGTACGGTACACTACAAAGATTAATGCATTTTAGGTTTGATCACATCAAAACACTAAATTGTTAAAACGACAATCTAGGCTAAAAGCCATGCCATCACTCATATGGTATTGTCTCATGGATTTAAATGGTTTCCCTATTATCTAACGTGAGTGTTACGTTTCTACCATATGACTCTAATGATCACGATAATTCGGTAAGAGATTTATTTACCACACACTATCCGATAGGGTGCGATTACGACGTCCTAACATACCATAACACTATGGTATTCCATGCGACGTAATTTGTGTAACTCTTCTCACAAGTCTTCCAATGATGCGCCAACATTATAACTCAAATCTTTATTTCCTCGATCTGTATCGCGGGAATTTGATTTTCTTGTTAAGTTTATTTCCTGCTTCATTCTGAACTTGTTTGATCCGAATCAAAATTTCCAGACTAACATTCCCTAAGTGGATATCCATATATCTACCTGGAATATTCATGAAGTCTATGAAATAAAGACTTCCACTACACGTTTAAAGTACTTCATTGATTCACATACACCCATATGCACGATTCTCAACAAGTTATACTCAAAACGTTCAGCGAAGTTTACGAAATAAAGGTTTTCACTACCCGTCAATTACTTCATTGATCCACATACATCTATATGCATGACTATCAATAAGTTATATGCCCGTTTTCCGAAAACGGTGTCTTAATTATCTTGCAAGTGTCAAAAGATCAAATCTAAGAACTTGTAGATCCATCCGTTATGGAGCTAATTCATTGATTATAACATTGACATGAATTAAACGGCAGTGCCACACATATGTGGTGTCTTTATTAAGTTTGCATCCTTTGGCATTGATATTATGAATGTGGGATCTTCTACCATCTAAATTCAAATCGGCATATGATCATTACTTCATAAATATAAGACAACGAATTTGTCACTAGCATATATGAACAATTGTCTCGCTAGAGGAGACACACTTATAACGATCATACTAACAGGCGATCATAAAGAATTTATTCAAATGGTAGATCTAGAGGGAGAGTGTCTATGGCCATCACAACAATTTGTCTGCCATTATCAACACGCAATGTCGCCTCATCCTTTCAAGCCACTCAAGCAGTAAACCTGGTTTTCATAAAACATGACTAGTATCAAAACTTAGTCACTACTGCGAGTACTTGCTTAGCTAAAACATTCATAACATGTATATCATATATACACCATCATCATTGATGACTTCCGGCGATCTGTTTCATCTTCTTGATACTTCCAACGTAATCAAGAACCATGAAGGTGAACGATTCCCCTTTCATGACATAGTCTATGACAAAGCATTTGCACCTGGCAACGTCGTCTGTCATCCAGTGATCGAGCTGAGCGAGGCGTCTCAATGTTCATCAAGTATGACCATATGTCATCAAGTATGACTGCCACGTGCTCTTTCAATATGTGTATTCTCTTCCATCTTGGTTGAGAAGACAATCAGTCAACGTACTGATAAACTTCATCAACCCAACTTTAGGGGTACCCCGAGTTTAGCGACCATCTCATATGTTCGCGATCTAATAACTCGTACCCACCGTTGGTTCTCTATGGCAGAGATCATAGCATACACTGGACTATGATGATATTATCCGCTCAAAACTTGATAATCCAAATTATCCTTTTGTTAGCGGAATCTCCGGGTTTATCTCCTAGCGGGTATTGTATCACAAAGAGCTAACGGTTTAAACAAGGAGTATCCTCAAGCTAAAGTATAAAACTATGAAGTTTGGACCCAACCTTTTAAGTTTCTCAATCGCAGGATTGTGCCTAATTTTCAAAGAATGCTATTACACTGGTTAATATCTACAAAGGTTTTGCAAAACAGACTTTGTTCATTATAAAATAGGGTTCAAGTTTTAATAAAATAAAACTATCAGAACTCCCACTCAAAACGAGTATCCCTCTCATCGTTTTAGTGATTACACGACCCTCATCCATTATGCAACCCCTCATCGTCAGAGCCGGCAACATAACTTCAAAGGTAGACATAGACATGTCAATCACAACAACTTTGTGACTCATGCTTAATCTTTCGGTCACCTTGTTCCGAGGCCATGTCTGTACATGCTAGGCTCGCCATAATAACCTTCAACGTAAATGCGCGTGCAACATGGCTTACACCCACTGTATGCGAACGACGATATGTCTGACACCCGATCATCACGGCCTGCCTCATAACGTAGAACTTTCTTGGTGGTGCACGTCGAAGGGAGAACACAAATGGTATTTTGGAGGGATCATCTTATATTACTACCGCCGTGTAACTAATATATAATCACACAATATAAGATGCATACAAAACATCAAAATGTAGTGCGATGTGACATGGTCCTTGCGCCGGTGGTCTCCTTCGCGCCAACAGTTCATAAACAATTTAATAAACCTACCTTGACCATATCACATTGCCCCTGCAAAATAAAGTTAGACGCCTCTACTTTATCTTTTGCATATTTTACGTGGCTTGGGGCTGTCGTAAATAGAACCGCTTCATACCTACGAATCTATGACCACAACAACGATCCAATAATTGCATATTTAAGCATCCCTTTCGGGCCCTCCATTGAAAATGCAATGCCAACTAAAGAGAGAGAGACAGACACCCGCCAGCCACATATACGGAACCAGCCGTATGTCAGTTGTGGAACCAGTCTCGCGTAAGCGTACGCGTAAGGTCGGTCCGGGCCGCTTTATCAACTCAATGCTGCCGGCAGTGCAAGTGCACGCTAGAGGGTAGCAAATAACAGGAACGGTGCCCCCGTGAAGAACACGGGTTCTAACAGCGTACAGCTATATCTACGCATAGATCGGCTCTGATACCACTGAAGGGGATCGCAGGCAGAAAACAAAAAATTTCCTAACCGCGATAACCAAAAACTAGCCAAGATCTATACTATGCAGATATAGTAGTACGCAAAGGGGGTCGGTATACACACCTCTTGTAGACCGAAAAGCGGGGATTACGCTCCCGCACAAGCGTTGACGACGTAGACGCCGTAGCCGACCTCAAGGTCGCGGAGAACTTGGCGCGACGAAGAAGACGATGACGCGGCGATGTCGGTGAAACCGACGACGACCTTGAGGCCGTATGGAGGAAGCAGACCTCCAGCACCAATAGTGTGGCACCTCGCAGGGCGTTACACACATACGGTGAAGCCGACGAACTCCGGGCCCGATCCAGGGACGAGCAGCGGAAGACTTGGACCGGAAGACCAGCAGCACGGCGGCGGGCTATGGTGGAGAGAGAACTCTCATCCTCCTCGGCGCAACTCCGACAAAGGGAATCACGAGATCGAGGAGAAATCGAGAATTAATTGGATGAATTAAAAGGCCAGGGGTGCCCCTCTATATAAAGGGGCAAGGAGGCTGCCAACCTTGCCAGCCAAGCCATGTGGGACTAAACCCCACATGGTTGGCCGGCCAAAGGCAGCACCGCCGGCCCTAGGTGGGCCCCTTGAGGCCCACCAGGGAGGCCGGCCTTCCCTTCCCTCCTTTGGGGGGGGGGGACTTTCCCCCCTCATGGGCCTTCTTTGCACTAGAAGGCCCATTTAGGGAAATCAGCCTTTAAAAAATTCGAAAATAAATATATAAAATCATATTTAAACATTAATTACACTAATTAATATCAAACATATTATATATAATTTATTCTAGCTCCGAAAACTATTTCGTCGCTGCCCGATCTCCATCGGACCTCTCCCGGGACGTTCCCGGTCTCTCTTTTCCTATTTTTCTCTTCCGGTAAAATGTCGACTCCCCTTAAGTGTGATACCCTAGCGGTTCGATTATCTCACCAGACATGATCGAGACTCCTCTCCGATCAATGACTAATTCGTGGACCGAGGATACCCAGAATTAATCCCTGCGAGATAACGAATACTTTACCTATCGAACCTGGACGTCTGAGTCTTAAACCTTTTGCCATAGCGATACTTAGCGTGTCCGAGACTCATTCATAGATATCTTCATACCTAGCTTGATCTCGTTACCGACAACACTATCTTCTACTCGTCTATGATATTATGTCAGCTGGTGACCTAGTCACATGTTTGCAAACTCATTTGACATAATCTCACCGAGTGGGCCCTAGAGTATCTATCCTGCTATGCGGACTGGCAAATCCCGCTCTTGACCCCCCCGTCTCAACATACTCCTCTCCGACACCCGAGAGGGACATCTTTATTGTCACACTATATAAATATGACGTTTGATGCAATCAAAGTGTCTTCCAGGAATAGCAATAAGAGTAGATCTCACGGTCGAAGGTGTAATGACTACGTCCTACAAATATTGGGTATGTCCATCACATCGTTCTACCAACGACATGACTTCATTGTCAACTGACATAAATGTCACATGATCGGGAAACCTCGATCATCAATTGCCCAATGAACTAGTCAAGTAGAGGCTACTAGGGACATGGTTGTTTATCTACCACACGTGTATTAATGTTTCCGCTTAATACAGTTATAGCATGGTATAAAACATATAATGAACAATTGGGATATGACTAATAAACTATCTTTATTAAGTGCCTCTAGGGCATATTCCCTTCATTTCTACCAATCACAGCGTGACACGTCGCCCGGTCACCGGCCGGTCGCGCCGGTTCGCAACTATGTGTCATTATTTATTTTATTTTTGTTTTCCAAGATGACCAAATCATTTGAGGAGTAACCTAGAAACCAAGGTCCCTGCAATAGCCTGTGTTCGTGATATGATACATAATTTCATCATTGTAAGATTTCAGGTTGGATGGCAAACATAAATTGTATTTTTCTTGCTAGGATTCAACACCTATATCAACAATGCAGAAAATCTCATATGAATTAAGTGAATCATGTGAATATTCACAATTAACTACACAATATAGTGTGCTATACAGGGTGCTGACCAGCTTAAGCATAAGTCATTATGGAAGAAAGAATGATAGGATTCTTAGTTATTACTCAGTTTTTGACATTTGGGACTGGTAGATTGTTGGTTCCAGTAGCTAGGACTTCGGTTTTCATCATTGTCAATTTTTAACATGAACACAACATTCACCATAAGACTATTTTCATGTTGCCTAAAAAGGAAACCTCTTAGTGAACCATCATATATGGCTTCAATACATTTATTGATAAGGTTGCTTTGCTGAGCTCAAATGATTGTTTTTCTAAAGCCCTGGGTGCACTAGGCCTCTGGTTCATTGTGTCACAAATTATTGCAGTCTTATAGAGATTGAGTGAAGCTACAACTTCTGGAAGTACCTGAGGAGAGAATCATGGAAGGAAGAGTCCAACTTTTGTATAGTCACTCGCTTCGCTCGATCAAGCTCATGTCTTCCTCTTTTGCCATGACTCAGGCAAATGTGGGTAAATTAATCCCATGGCTGTTGAATTTCAGGTGTCGGTAGGCGGCGCGTACAGGCTAATCGCATTAACAGCGGGATCAACAAGGTAGTGTACTGTCCTCACACAGTTCAACTCGGCCTCCCTCAACCGGCGCCTGTCCAGGGCCTACAATTTCAGCAACGGAGTCAGCTTCGGTGATGGTTTCGTCGATGTGTGAAATTCAGAAATTCAGAGTACGTACACTTCAGGAGATGGCATTGCTGTAAGGAAACCTTTGTGTGTTAATTAGTTTGATTATCTGAAATGGGGATAACGGAGTGGGATTTAACTATCTTTTCAGGTCCTAGCATCAACTCATAGGCCTGGTTTGGAGGGAAAGAGGTGGTTTGAGGGTGCTGCTGACATGGCTTGAGACACTAGTAGAGAACAGGCAATTGGTCCCGGGCCGTAAGGGCTCGTTGTCCCGGTCTTGCACCCGGGACAACGTGTTCGGGACAAAAGGGGGTGGCCTTTTGTCCCGGGCACGCCACGACCCGGGGCCAAATGCCCAACCACGTGGGCCGCGGAGCGAGCGTCCGCAGGCCTACCTTTTGTCCCGGTTCGTAATACGAACCGGGACAATGTTTTATTTTTTATTTTTTCTTTCCTCTCTTTTCTGTTTCATTTCCTGTTCTGTTTTTCTTTTTCTTTTGTGTTTTCTGTTGTACTTTTTCTTTTGTATTTTGATGTCGATATTAGTATTTCATTTCAAACAAGTTGCGTTAACATATTACACGCTACTAAAAAGTATAGAGGATATTACTATTTCATTTCAAACAAGTTTCAAACAAATAGTACTCCGAAACTAATATTTACAATCGGGGAGGCACTACTTTCGAGCTGTTTTAGTACTGCATTCGCCATTGCTCTTCAGAGCTGCTTGAGTACTGCATTCCGCCCCCCTCTGAAGCACATAGTCCATCAGAAAGCCTGACAGCTCCTCCGCAATTGGGAGTAGACGGTCTTTTGCATCTAGGCGGTTCCGGATGTTTTCAAACTGTAAAGGAGATATCAACAACATTATTATATTAATCATCAGAAAAGTGAACAAAATTGAATAAAAAAGTTTGAATATATTCTTTACGTACAGATTGCCATTCATTTCGCCGCTCATTGATGTGTGAACGCATGAACTCGCAGACATAGAATCCACATAAATTAGTGCCTTGTTGCTGCGTCGCACACTTTAAGAGAGAATATGATAGGATTCAATTAAATAATAATAGAAGATAATAAAAATGGTATTAGGAACTAGAATATTTAAAGAGATGCGCGGACCTAGCTATGACTACTTACCTCTTCTTGTTTAAAAGTTAGATCCTTACGTACACCCTTGTGGAATCCGGTGAACTTGTCCCAAACCCTGTACGGTATAGAAAATGATTAAATAAGTTATTAATTTCCTATATTAGAACGGAACAGGCCACAATAATGATTGAAATTACCTCTGGAGCATTAGTTGCAAGTCAATTAACTTCTCAATCGGTTTGCCTAATGGATCGTATATGCATACTTTTGCCCGTTCAACCTCAATCTCAAGAAGTATCCAGTGATATCTGCGCATGTTTATATACGTCAATAACTCATCAATTACACTTAACATGGAGTAAGCAAATTATTGAATATCGACAAGGCAGTAATTAAAAAACTCACTCGAAGTTGTAAGGAAATAGTATGTAGGTTTTGTAATATTGCGGCATTAAGTATGAGAGCAAAAGCTCCTCCGTATTCTCTAGGTAATTTAATATACCATGATGATGAACTCGATTTGGGTCAATGAACCCAATGTTATTATCAACTCCAAGCTTCCGAGCTTGTATAACCTTCAGTCTGCATAATAATATATTAGAAAAGAATATAGTGATAAGGATAATTACAGGCAATGAAAAACAAGCTAAGCTAGAGAATTAATGACATGCATAAATTAATCACTTACAGACAATAGGCACTGACGATAGATTTGTCGAGGGCGTCAAAATTGAATAACTGGAATAATTCTGGGAGCTCAATATGAAGCTCATCATCACCTGGGCCATAATGAGACTTTTGAATTTTTACATAGATATAGTCTCCATCATTATTGGCCGTGTAAGACATGTACCAATCATGTAACTGGTGCATTCTTGCTGGTAGGAGGCGCAGGTGAACGGGAATCCGGCACCTAGAGGGGGGGGGTGAATAGGTGCTATTACAAATTTTAGGTCTTTTCAAATTTAGGCTCAACACAAAGGTAAATTCTCTAGATATGCAACTATGGTGAATTTACCTGAATGACAACCTAAGCAATAACAAGATAAAAGCTAACAAGACAAGCAAGTAAGGGAGCAAGATAAAGGGAACCGAGTGAAGCACGCGGAGACGAAGATGTAATCCCGAGTTCCACCCAAGGGTGTACGTCTCGTTTGGAGAGGTGTGCGCTACCACAACAGGTTAGCCGCAACGCCACAAAGGCTCACCTTCTTCTCCGATGAACTCAACCACAAAGGTTGCGAGTTCACCTTCCACTATTGATCCCCTTTTAGGGCGGAGATCGAATCCCTTACAAACGCTTGAGGCACGCACCCACAACTTAATTGGGGGCTCTCAAGAAGACCACAACAGGTCAAGGACCACAAAAGGTCAAGGCAACACCAAGATTACAACAATGGTGAACTAGGTTTTCCCACCGGAAACCCTAGCCACGAAATCCCCAAGTGAATGGGGAGGAAATGCAAATCCCTTCGGTGAAGATGTAGATCCGGGCCTTCTCCTCCAATCCTTCAAAGATCAACGAATTTGGGTGGAGGGATTGGGAGATCTTGATGATTTGAGCTTTCAAGAATAGTAGGAGAGAGAAAATCTGAGAGCTAGCTGTTCTTGAGTGAGTGAGGGGGTATATATACCCCCTCCCAAAATCTGGCCGTTGGCTGTCTCGAGGACCCGGAAATTCCGGTATAAGTGACACCCGGAAATTCCGGGTCACTCGGAATATCCGAGTCTGTGAAATATCCGAGTTGAATTTCCGGTTGAGATCAGAACGTCTTCGACATCTTGACTTAGCCAAATTTCTGAGGGTGACTCGGAAATTCCGAGTCAGTGAAATTTCCGAGCTGAATTTCCGGTTGAAGTCAGAACGTCTTCGACATCTTGACTTAGCCAAATTTCTGAGGGTGACTCGGAAATTCCGGGTCAGTGAAATTTCCGAGCTGAATTTCCGGTTGAAGTCAGAACCACTTCCTGACTTTTCCTTAGCCATTTTTCTGTTAGATATAGGAGACCCGGAATTTCCGATCCTGAAAATTTCCGGCTCCAATAATCCGATTCTGGGAAGAATTCCAGAAACTCTTTTTCTCTACATTTTGGCTTTGGGATATGTGGTATGCAACTCACACAAACTGAAATACTTAGCAATAGGATTAGTACATCATTGGTATTGTTAACTAACACACAAAACACTAGGGATTAAGAAATGTTCTTTCAATCTCCCCCTTTTTGGTGTTAGATGACAATACCAAGATTTGCAAAGAAACAAAATGCAATATCATGTTTTTGACAGAAAATAGCTCCCCCTAAACAAGTGCATGTATGAAACACAAAAAGACAAAGGATAGGAGCAATTTTATAATAACAAACACAAGATATCACAAAGGAGTAATGGGACAAAATGAAGGTTATTTTACCATTTGAGACTAGATAGATTTTCATACCTTGTGTAAATAGGATATGAAGAGAATACCAACACAATAACTTTGAAGTCTCAACCATAGGATAATGATAGCATAACATTGTCTCAATACACATAGATAATAAAAGAGTTCAACAAATAACCACAAATAAGATAAATGGACACAAGCGCAAAGAAATGGTAAACGCATATGCTTGTGCCCGAACCCCTGCAAATCCCCGAAGTCCTAGTAGAGCAACTTCTCCCCCTTTGGCATCAAAACGCCAAAAAGGAAGAGGAGCGATGCTACGTCCCGTGAAGGTCTTCAGTCCGAGGGGGTCTCCTCCTCATCATCATCATCCTCAGCATCATCATAATCTGCCTCCTCATCATCATCATCATCCTCATCATCATAATCATGTCCAGTGGTGTACGAGCTGCCGCCAAGGTCATGATCAATTTGAGTCCATGGAGCCAAAGAACCCTGGTTCCACTGAGCAAAGGTCAGAGGATCAGAGAGATCAGCAGGAGCAGGAGAGCCAGACACATGATGAAGGATCAAGTCTTGATTGTAGGCCAGCTGACGACGATCCTTGTAGGCGGTGTATTGCTCTTTGCGGATGTCCACATTCATGCACAGGATGTTGCGTTGGAACCAATTCAGCTTCTTCACCTTCGCATGAGTGGCCGGGACATAAGCAGGAGCAGCAGCCCTCCTAGCATCACCCATAAAAGATCCACCCGGAGCTGAGCTAGAGGAAGGCACAGGAGGAGGCTTGACCACTGTCTTCTTCTCATATAGTGTCTTGAAGTCATGCGGCTCCAACTCATCGCCACTGAAGTTATAGTCAGGAACCTTGAACTTGATGAGTTTCATGATGTAAGGAGCATAGGGGATAGTGACTCTGGTGGTCATGGCTTCATACATCTCATTGTAGATGTAATCCATAACATCCACACTCCAGTCTTCATCAGAGCCAGGGTCCTCCACAATGCGGTTGGCATGAAGGAGCAAGTTGCATAGAGGGGTCACCACATTGTCGTTGTTGCCACCACTTGGTGCAATGTTCTCACGGAGGATGCGCACAAGAACATCATAAAGAGGAAGCAAGTCTCGAGAATTGCCGGGTGTGGCTCCCTCACCATATAAGTGCACGGTCTGCTTCTTGTTGATCTTGTACGGGTGGTGCATGCGATAGCCTTGAGGATTGTTTCCATCAAACTTGTAGCCCAAAACCTTGGCAAACTCCTCAAAGTTGGACTCACAGAAAGATTTACCAGTCATCCACTTAATTGTCTTCTTTGAGTCACCCTTGATCACTAGAGTGGCAAAGAACTGCATCACAAGCTGAGAGTTGTAAGGACAACGAGTGAGCACTAGCCTCTCCAAGCCCATAGTCTTGACAAGATGTATAGCTTCAACAAAGGAGGCTTTCTTCTGCAGAGTTGCAAGGTCAAACGGATGCATAGGCCGAATGGGCTTCGACAGAGAGTAGTAGAGGTCCACGAGTATGTGCTCTTGCTCTTGACACCAAAAGCTGCGATCATCCAGAGTGTTGTCCCTTGGCCTAAGGTACCAATCCCCTTGTCTGAGCTGAGAGTATTCAACAGAGTTCATCTTTGAATAGTTCTGACGTTGAGGAGCAGGAGCATTCTTCCTTTTCTTGGATGATGGCTTGCTAACAACAGTTTTCTTCTTCCTTTGAACAGGTGGATTGCTTGAGGAGGCAGGACCCTTACCCTTGTTGACAGGGGTCTTGTGAACAGGTGCCCTTGAGGTGTACCTTGATGCCCCAGCGGACGGACTCCCACTAGAACCTGTGAATTTGAGCATAGTGGGTAGCAAAAGGTAAGTACACACAAGTCAGGAGAGGATACACACATTAGGTAGGCATTTGATGAATCATATGTAGTTAAACATGAGTTAATCTTAAAACTGCAGTGTTCAGCTCGGAAATTCCGATTCAAACATAACCGGAAATTCCGGGGGACCGGAAATTCCGAATCAGGCTGAGTCGGAAATTCCGACCTAAACAGAAACAGTGCAGATCTGAGATTGACTCGGTCTAAAACTAGATCGATCCAACACAATGCAAAACTAATGTATGTAGATGGCAGGGAATGAAGCTAGGAACAATCTCTACCAAGCAATCTTGAAACAAATAACTCCACAACAAGATCCTAGTGCAAGCACATAGGGAAGAGGAAAAGTGAAGTTACCCTCATCCATTGAGGCCATTGCTTGGAGGAGTGAGTTCCCGGGGCGGAGGAGGAACAGATCCGGCCGAGAAAGAGGTTCCCCGGCGGTCGGAGTGCTCCGGAGGGATCTTGGAGCAGCAGGGGCGGCGGTTGGAGGAGAGGGAGTTCGGGGGTGGAAGAAGGGCACGAATGAGCCCTTCACCCCGAGCCTACCCTTAAATTTTTAGACAAACCGCCCGATCGGAATTTCCGGGTGTAACTTACACCGGAAATTCCGAGTCACCGGATATTCCGGTTCATAAATGAACCGGATATTCCGACCTGCTGAACTAAAATCCCAGTTTTCAAATGGATGACTTGTGTGCAATAGAGAGAAATGTTTTCAGGGGGAAGTAGGCTTGGGATAGATTTCCAAACTGTTATTGGTACACCATACTCAACTCACAACTACCAAAACGAAACATAAAGCGCCAAGTTGAGTAGGTTTCCCACATTCATGAAAAGGAGGGCAAATAGCAACAATAAGCTCCAAATAAAACCAACTCTTCAAAGAGAAGAGGTCGGTGGCCGAGGCCACCATGTAGGAGTGTATGGCATGTCACCGCGAAGATGTATCTTGGGCACATAACCAATACTCGTCGTTTTAGCTCATTAGTCATGGGAATGAATATAGAGATAAAAGAACACTTGCTATCGGCATAATGGGGGGAGGGATGGTCCAATGTATTAGGACCGCACTCCCCCTATTTCCATGCCTACATCTAAACAAGATAAGATGCAATTAGGCCCTAGGTGAGTGTGCAAGCGATCAAGCTAAGGACCTCGAATCAATGATATTTAGCTCATTCCTCAAAAAGCAAAACCTTCCTTCCTCAAGGGGCTTCGTGAAGATATCCGCCAATTGATCCCTTGTGCCCACATGTGATAAGTCAATGTCTCCTCGGGCCACATGATCTCTGATGAAATGATGGCGGATCTCAATATGCTTGGTTCTTGAATGTTGCACCGGGTTGTAAGCAATCTTGATGGTACTTTCGTTGTCACATAGAAGAGGCACTTTGTCGCAATCGACTCCGTACTCTTTTAAAGTTTGCCTCATCCATAGCAACTGAGTGCAACAACTTGCGGCGGCAACATACTCGGCTTCGGCGGTGGAGAGAGATATACAATTTTGCTTCTTAGAAGACCAACTTACCAAGGACCTCCCAATAAATTGACAAGCGCCGGAGGTTGACTTCCTATCATCTTGATCTCCTGCCCAATCGGAATCCGTGTACCCACATAGTGAGAAATTTGCATCCTTGGGGTACCACAATCCAAAGGTTGGGGTATAAGCCAAATATCTAAAGATCCTCTTGACCGCCATATCATGGCTTTCTTTAGGAGCCGCCTGATATCTTGCACACACTCCTACGGCTAGCACTATATCCGGTCTAGATGCACAAAGGTAGAGTAGAGATCCAATCATGGAGCGGTATACCTTTTGATCCACATCCTTACCCTTGGGGTTGAGCTCAAGGTGACATTTGGTTTGCATTGGGGTAGAGGCACCCTTGAGCTCAAGCAACCCGTACTTCTTGAGCATGTCTTGAATGTACTTTGCTTGGTTGATGAACGTTCCTTCCTTCAATTGTTTGATCTCAAATCCGAGGAAGAACTTCATCTCACCCATCATAGACATCTCAAACCTGTCAGTCATAAGCTTAGAGAATTCTTCGTTAAATGCTTTGTTAGTAGATCCAAATATAATGTCATCCACATATAATTGACAAATGAAAAGCTCTCCATTAACTTTCTTAGTGAAAAGTGTGGGGTCGATTTCCCCAACTTGGAATCCACGGTCTACAAGTAGTTCTCTAAGGTGCTCGTACCACGCTCGTGGGGCTTGTTTAAGGCCATAGAGTGCCTTATCTAACTTGTAGACATGGTTCGGATACTTGAGGTCTTCAAACCCCGGTGGTTGCTTAACATAAACAAGTTCATTTAGTGGACCATTTAGAAAAGCGGATTTAACATCCATTTGTTGCAACTTAAAGTTATGATGAGAGGCATAGGCAAGAAGAATACGAATAGACTCAAGTCGAGCCACGGGCGCGTAGGTTTCTCCAAAGTCAATGCCTTCAATTTGGGAGTAACCTTGAGCCACCAATCTTGCCTTGTTTCTCACCACCATGCCATGTTCATCTTGCTTGTTCTTGAAAATCCACTTGGTGCCGATAACATTGCGGCAATCTTTGGGTCTTTCCACCAACTTCCACACCTTGTTGCGCTCGAAGTTGTTGAGCTCTTCATGCATGGCATCAAGCCAATCTTTATCTTCAAGAGCTTCAAAGACCTTCTTGGGTTCCACCATGGAGATGTGAGTTTGATGTTCACTAAAGCTTGCAAGTTGTCTTCGGGTAGAGACCTTGCTTCTCACATCACCAAGCACCTTGTCAAGAGATAGAGCTCTTAATTCTTGTGAGGTGCCAACCCTATTCAAGCGGCGGATCTCGATATCCCTACGAGTGGTGGGAGGAATCGCTTGATCATCTTGATCATTCATGTCTCCGCCTTGACTGAATTGATGGCCTTGATCAACCATTGGAGTGACGTCCAGCGGTGAAGGAGAGGGTTGATCTTGGCCTTGCTGCGAGCTGCTACCGGGAATGTCAGCAGGACCGGATATTCCGGGTTCAGTATGGACCGGAAATTCCGAATCACCGGAATTTCCGACTCCAGTTTGAACCGGATTTTCCGGCCCTCCGGAAATTCCAGGAGCAGCTGGAGAGTCTTGTGCTTCTTCTTGGCTAGGCGTGTTGGGCACGGTGTTGTCGATGGGTGTTTCTTGTGTTGGGGTAGCCACCACTTGTGAAGAACTTGATCCTTGTTGAGCAACCTCATAATAGACTTCAACGGGGCGGTGGACTCCCAACCCCATTCTTTGAATAGCATCTTGAGGTTGATCATCACCTACAACGGAAACACCACTTTGCTCCACAAGGGAGCCGTCATTCTCCTCGAACATCACACTAGAAGTTTCTATGATAATGCGTGAGGCCTTATCATAGACTCTATAAGTGTGGGATTCGGACCCGTAGCCCACAAATGTCCCTTCAAGAGACTTAGATTCAAACTTGCCCAAACGAACACCTTTGATGAGATAGAAACACTTACAACCAAAAACTCGGAAGTAAGAGATATTGGGCTTGTTCCCGGTAAGCACTTCATAAGGGGTCTTCATGAGTCCTTTGCGAAAGAAGAGCCGGTTGGATGAATGGCAAGCGGTGTTGACGGCTTCGGCCCAAAAGTTGTGAGGGGACTTGAACTCGGCCATCATCGACCTTGCCATCTCAATAAGAGTGCGATTCTTCCTTTCGGCTACACCATTTTGTTAGGGAGTATAAGCAGCGGAATATTGATGACGAATCCCTTCTTCACTAAGGAACTCGTTTAAGGTGTAGTTCTTGAACTCGGACCCGTTGTCACTTCTTATCACCAAGATAGGGACATTGTGTTGACGTTGAGCTTCATTGGAGAAGTCGATGATAGTTTGTTGAGTCTCCATCTTCGACTTGAAGAAGAAAACCCATGTGTATCTTGAATAGTCATCAACAATCACCAAGCAATATTTCTTGCCACCAAGACTAGCTTCCGGAATGGGACCAAAGAGGTCAACATGAAGAAGTTCCAAAACCCTTTTTGAGGAAATGATGGTCTTGCTTGGATGGTGAATATCATGCATTTTTCCTTAAACACAAGCCCTACACATCCGATCCTTCGAGAAAGAAACATGGTCTTTTAGTCCTAGGATATGACCACCCTTGTGGAGACTTTGCAAAGTCCTCATGTTGACATGGGCTAGTCGGCGATGCCATAGCCAACCCAAGTCCGCCTTAGCGAATAGGCACATTGAGTGGGAAGTGGTGACTCCGGAGAAGTCAACCACATAGAGTCCATTCTCAACGTACCCAACGAAAGACACATTGAGAGACTTGCTCCGCATGAGGATAACCATCTCCTTTTCGAAGACAACGGTATAACCCAAACAAGTTAAAGAATGGACGGAGATCAAGTTGAAACCTAGGGACTCGACAAGCAAAACATTCACGAGTGTGATGTCCGGTGCCACTACCACCTTGCCGAGCCCTATTACCTTAGACTTTGAATTGTCACCATATGTAACGGTCATTTGATCATCATTGGGCTTCAACTCCGTTACAATTTCCTTGCTTCCGGTCATGTGACTAGTGCACCCACTATCAATTATCCATTTCGATCCTCCGGAAGCAAGTCCCTACACACAATCAATTCTTTGGTTTAGGTACCCATTTTGCAATGGGTGCCTTTTGGTTAGCAACAAGAGTCTTTGGGACCCAAATAGCATATTCAATGTAACCATCAAAAGGACCAATGTATCTAGCATAGACATCCCCATAATAATCAACATATAAAGCATAATTGAGGTTAGATATGCCCGCAAAGTCATCACGAGTGGGAGTGCCCCTTGTGGCATTTCCGCTTGCTATATCATCTTTCTTGGCTTGTGCGGGCTTGGTCTTTTTCTTAATCATCTTCTTCTTCTCCTTAGCAACATAGCCTAGACCTTCCTTACCCTTGTGGGGCACTCGCTCATGAAGAGGAGTAGTGAGTGTCCCCTTGCCTTTATCAAGGGAGGTCTTGGGCTCGGTTGCCATGGAGGGAACAAACAAGACCCTAGCTTTATCCTTGACAACATTTGCATTAGTATTCAAAGGAGTAGAAGTACTAGGTTTCTCAAGAATAGATATCCGAGTTTGGAGTTGATCACGAGACTTGAGGAGACGCTCGTGATCACTTGTCAATACCTTGTGAGTATTTTCAAGTGACTCGAAGTCTTCGCAAAGTCTAGCATGAGCAACTACAAGCTCGGACTTTTCATTTTGCACAATTTTACATTTAGCAAAGTAAAGATCACGATCCTTAGTGATCTTAGTAAGTTGCTCCTTGAGGAGAGCATGAGCTTCTTGTTCATCTTCGAGAGAGGATTGGAGGGACACCTTAGCGTGTGCATCCTCTCTCTCAATCTCACCTTTTAATTCAAGCTCATCCTCAAGCTCACCTATACGACTCATAATTGAGCCAAAGTGTTTCTTTCCTTCTCCTTGCAAGTTAGTCATGAATTTATCAAAAGCAATAATTTCTTCCTTGACTTCTAGGCTCATACCATCATCAATGTCATGGGATATGGGGGTGGGGGACAATTTTACCTCGGATGTCTTTGCCATAAGACATCTTGCATTCTTGATGATGGGGCTCTCGTTTGGTGAGGAGAAGAGTGACGGAGGTGTGGAAGAAATGGCTAGTGCGGCCACTTGCGTTGGAGTGTCCTCCTTGTCACTATCTTCATCATCGGTGGGATATTGCTCTTGAGTTACCAAGACAATCTTTTGGTTCTTCTTGAAGTAGGGCTTCTTCATGGGCATGGGCCCCTTCCCTTTCGTCTTGGCCACGAGCCTCCCACCATGATCCTCTCTTCTCTCCCATGGGCAATCTGCAACAAAGTGGCTTTTGTCATCACAGTTATAGCAAAGCCTCACCTTGTTGAATGGCTTTCCTCCATTGGAGGGAAACTTCTTGTCAATCCTCGCTTTGGCCCTTCCGGGGTTCTTCCAAAACGTTCTTGCCGCAAGACCCATGTGTTGAGTAAGAGTACTTGAGAGAGTCTCACTAGAGAGCTCGACTTGATCATCATACTCCTCTTCATCCTCTTCTTCAACGGTGGCCTTCAAAGCAATTGAGGCATGCTTGTGCATCCCTATGGCTCTAGCTCTTGCATCTTGTGCAATCTTGGAGGCCACCTTGTATGCGGTCATCTCTTGCATGACTTCATTGGATGTCATCTTTGCGAAGTCATGTCTCCCTTGGAGTGTCTTCAAATCCGTTTCCTCAAAGGGCAAGAGAGCGGTCACAAACTTCCTCTTGATCCAAGCGTCATCAATGTAGACCGCCCCGAGGTTCTTGAAGGAGTTGGCAACCAACACCAACCTCCGGTACATGTCCTCGTGGCTTTCTCCATCCAACTTGTAGAACCCTTCCACCTCATTGCATAAGGCATCATACCGGTTCTTCTTCATGCTCTCATTCCCGACGAAGATGTCGGAAAGAGCATTCCAAACTTCTTTGGCGGTGGAGAATTGTTGAATGAGTGCCATGTCCTTCTCTCCAACGGCCATTTGGAGTTGATGAAGAGCGGTGGCGTTGAGTTGGCTATCAACCACCTCTCTTCTTGTCAAGTTGGTTGGATCATGGGGCTTGAATCCTTCTTCAATGATGCGCCATAGCTCAATGGAGGCACTACATAGATGAGACTTCATTAGAAATTGCCATTGAGAGAAATGAGTAGGTTTGAGCTTAGGAGGATCACTTCTAAAGTTTACATGAGGGTGAGGGATAGGAGGGTTAGGAGAGTAATTATGGTTGACATTATGAAATTCCTCTCCTTTGGGGGTGTTATGGGAGCTAGGTGATTCATCCTTTTCCGCCTTTCCGAGGGAAACACTTAGAGGAACGTCTTTGGACCCATCTGAAGATGACTCCTTAGAGTTCTCACCATGCTCCTTAGGAGGAGGAGAGGGAGAAGTAGCCTCGGGCTCCTTAGACTTCAAGAGTGCCATGAGCATCTCATTCATCTTGAAGAGTTGGGCCTCCAAGGACGATCTCATATCAATAAGATCGGCCATGGTTGCCTCTTTGGCTAACGCCTCCTTCTCCGCCTCTAATTTCTCACGGGCGGCCCTCTCGGCATCGGATTCCGTCATCGTTGCACTTAGGCGGTTAAGCCCTTAAAAGTGAACCTGGCTCTGATACCAATTGAACGGGAATCCGGCACCTAGAGGGGGGGGTGAATAGGTGCTATTACAAATTTTAGGTCTTTTCAAATTTAGGCTCAACACAAAGGTAAATTCTCTAGATATGCAACTATGGTGAATTTACCTGAATGACAACCTAAGCAATAACAAGATAAAAGCTAACAAGACAAGCAAGTAAGGGAGCAAGATAAAGGGAACCGAGTGAAGCACGCGGAGACGAAGATGTAATCCCGAGTTCCACCCAAGGGTGTACGTCTCGTTTGGAGAGGTGTGCGCTACCACAACAGGTTAGCCGCAACGCCACAAAGGCTCACCTTCTTCTCCGATGAACTCAACCACAAAGGTTGCGAGTTCACCTTCCACTATTGATCCCCTTTTAGGGCGGAGATCGAATCCCTCACAAACGCTTGAGGCACGCACCCACAACTTAATTGGGGGCTCTCAAGAAGACCACAACAGGTCAAGGACCACAAAAGGTCAAGGCAACACCAAGATTACAACAATGGTGAACTAGGTTTTCCCACCGGAAACCCTAGCCACGAAATCCCCAAGTGAATGGGGAGGAAATGCAAATCCCTTCGGTGAAGATGTAGATCCGGGCCTTCTCCTCCAATCCTTCAAAGATCAACGAATTTGGGTGGAGGGATTGGGAGATCTTGATGATTTGAGCTTTCAAGAATAGTAGGAGAGAGAAAATCTGAGAGCTAGCTGTTCTTGAGTGAGTGAGGGGGTATATATACCCCCTCCCAAAATCTGGCCGTTGGCTGTCTCGAGGACCCGGAAATTCCAGTATAAGTGACACCCGGAAATTCCGGGTCACTCGGAATATCCGAGTCTGTGAAATATCCGAGTTGAATTTCCGGTTGAGATCAGAACGTCTTCGACATCTTGACTTAGCCAAATTTCTGAGGGTGACTCGGAAATTCCGAGTCAGTGAAATTTCCGAGCTGAATTTCCGGTTGAAGTCAGAACGTCTTCGACATCTTGACTTAGCCAAATTTCTGAGGGTGACTCGGAAATTCCGGGTCAGTGAAATTTCCGAGCTGAATTTCCGGTTGAAGTCAGAACCACTTCCTGACTTTTCCTTAGCCATTTTTCTGTTAGATATAGGAGACCCGGAATTTCCGATCCTGAAAATTTCCGGCTCCAATAATCCGATTCTGGGAAGAATTCCAGAAACTCTTTTTCTCTACATTTTGGCTTTGGGATATGTGGTATGCAACTCACACAAACTGAAATACTTAGCAATAGGATTAGTACATCATTGGTATTGTTAACTAACACACAAAACACTAGGGATTAAGAAATGTTCTTTCAGCAGGTGAGAAGAGTCGATCAGAGGTTGCCCTCTAACATATTGCCGCGCCAATTCACCAAACCCGATGGTGCCGCCCGATTGTAAGGTGCGAAGGGCTGAAATAGAGATACCTATTTCTTGAGCTTGCTTCTCAATTTCTGTCTGTGCACCACTGGCGTACACTCTGAGCGGGGCGACCGATTGTCCCGCCTGCATTCCGAGCTGGGAAACGTCTCGCTTCTGTGTTGCACCCGCAGCCCGTCTTCGTTCCTCCCGCACTCTTCTAGCGTTACGCACCAGAACGCGTACATAGTCATCGTTCATGTTCATCTGATACTGCGATGGTTGCGTAAGAAATTCATAGGCCCACTGTATCGCTTCCGGAGAATATACCGGCTTCAGCGGAGACTTCTTCCGTTTCAAGGATAACTTGGTAGTAGGAGGCGGCGGAGGAGGCGGCGGTGTCATCTTCCTCGCTTTCTTACCCGAACCGCTCTGCAGAGTACTAGTCGACGCTGCGGTGGACTTTCGCTTATTTTGCGGCGGCGGAGTTGGCTGACGCGGCGGCGGAGTTGGCTGACGCGGCCGCGGAGTTGGCTGACGCGGTGGCGGAGTTGGCTTGCGCGGCAGCGGAGTTGGCTGACGCGGCCACGGAGATGGAGATGGACTGGCGCCTTGGTCGTTGTTGTCGTTGTCGGGGAGGTCCGGACTGGCATGTGGACTGGGAGGGGGCTTGCTTCTAGTGCAAGTTTGCTTTTGCAACAAGTGTGGGAACACGATGTATTCCTTCTTCCATAAGCAGGTAGTCTTGCAGGCATATCTCAATTCAATCTCGTCTTCTCCCGTAGGGTAGTCCAGTTTTATTCCCTCATATCCCTTCATTACCTCATCAACCGCGACAACAGCATAGCCATCTGGAATCGGGCGACAATGATACGTTCCATCTGGTTTGTGCGGTACGGCAAAACCGTCCGCCACCTTCACAGTTATATTCAAGCATGGCACATGTAGCTCGCACAGTTCCTGCTGACTGATACAATCCACGGGGTGACAAGTACCCGAGGGGGAACCTGGGCGAACGAGCTCCGTGGAAGCCACACTGCTTCTCTGCATAGATTTTGGACCAGGAGAAGGATCTGCGTGCGTCTCAGATTCGCAGGAATTCCGTGGACGCCGCCTCTCAGCCCTGAGCTCAGCTATCTCCTTCTCGTGCTCTGCTAATTTATCTTCTAGCTTCTGCATCCGGTCATTCGCAATGTTCTTCTTTCTCGCTCGGCTTCTGTAAGTCCCGACATCTAAGGGAAACCCAATCTTCCACGGAACGGAGCCGGCGGTTCCTCGTGTTCGTCCACTGTGTTCAGCGTTCCCAAGGGCGCGCGATAGCTCGTCATTCTCTCTGTTTGGCTGGAACTTGCCTTCCTCCACCTCCTTCAGTACGTCTCTGATTTTTTTGACAGGGTCTACTCCGTGATCCTCGTTAAAAATACATTCCCCTGTTTCTGTGTCCAACTTTCCACCAATGCCATAGAACCAGTCTCTAAGCCGTTCGGGCCAATACAATGTCTCGAAGTCTATATTTTTAGCCGCTAGGTCATCCTCCATTTTCTCCCACTTAGCCTTGGCCGTCCGATAGCCACCTGACCCCATAACATGGTGATATTTCTTCTTTGCTGCATTTTTCTTATTTATCTCTGACCTTTTCTTAGCTTCAGTCGATAGCTTGTACGCCTTAAAATCGTCCCACTCATGTTTTATGTTTTCATAGATCCCGACGAATTCTGGAGTCGTACCTTCAGTTACCAACTTGTTTAGCCTTTTCTTCCAGCTGCGGAACAGTTCTCCCATCTCCATCAAAGGCCAGGCCTTGCATCGCTTCTCTATAACAGGGTGATCTTCATCCTCCTCTGCTGGTAAAGTGAAATTCTTCATGAGCTCGGCCCAAAGGCGTTCTTTGTCTGCATTGGGGACATAAGTAACCCCCTCTCTTGGCACTTTTGGCTGATTCCATTCATGAGTCGTGATGGGGATCTGGTCCCTTACAATGACTCCGCACTGACTTACAAATTTTTTTGGCGTGCTTGACGGGAGCAATCGGTTTGCCTTTTGCATCGATTACTTCAATGTGGTACTTTTGAGTCCCGGTCAGCTTTTTTGTGCCGCTTCGTGGCCCGCCTCGTTTCGTAACATCTGATTTGGCGGATGTTTTTTTGCTCGATCCGGAGGGCTAAAACAAGAAAGAATCGGTAGTTAATATATGTATATACACAAATCAATTAACGCATCTATTCAACATAGACGAACACCGGAGGGCTAATATATACCTCGCCGGACGACTTTCCAACAGCAGAGTCGGGGACGTCTATTTCGTCGGAAGGCCCCTCCAATCCATCACCGGACTCGTTCAGAAACTGTGACGTGAAATCATCCGAGTTGTTCTCATGTCCTTCTAATGGACCTTCGCGGATGATGTCGAACATGTCCTCTTCTAGTTCATGGTCTCTACCGGGCTCCATAGTTTCTGCAATTTATTAAGACAAATTCACATCTTCATTTCTATTTGCATATCGATTAAAGTATCATATATATTATTAACCATGAAGGTGGTGGAGAAGTCGAACAATGTTATTTCCATAGTTAAATATCGATTAAATATCACTAATATAGTCGAATAATCCATTTAAAGCAACAATATTACATCTCGAACAATTCATTTACATTTTCTTGCTCGTCTTTGACAGTGGCGCACTAGTCGAACAATGTCGGGGTTCCGAGAGAGTGGCGGCTTCGAGAGGGCGGCGGCTACGACGCGGTGACCAATTCGAATACCTGCACGCAAAAAAAATATGTCACTCAGAATAATTGCAATAATATTCCAACACATTACTACATTGAAGATTTAACTACCACAAATTCAAAAAAAAAATACAAACACAAATTATTTCACAACTAAATACAAACTTAACAATTATTTCAACACATTACAATAAGTTTGCCTAGACTTCAACTATTACAACACATTACAATAAGTTTACCTAGACTACAACTAAACATCAACAAACTTAACAATTATGCAATTCTAACAATTATAATTCTAACACATTTGACCAGAGTTCGCGCGGTGGCCAGAAACCTAGGGTTAGAATAATTTGACCCACAACTAATTTTTCATTTTCGGTAAATCATTTTCAAACTACAAATAAATTTTCATCAACTACATCAACTACAACTCAACATGAACTACAACTAATTTTCAAACTACAAATAAATTTTCATTTTTGGTAAATAATAAAAACAAGGGCTGACGTCACGCTGACGTCAGCAATGGAGGCAGTGCCTCCGTCGAGCACGCTCCCGTCGATGGTGGCCGCGCCGCCTGAATTCGTCGAGCACGCTCCCGCGCGAGGTGACGCCCTACAAGATGGTGGCCGCGCCGCCTCATTTTTCTCGCCGGAGATGGCTCTCCCCGAGCGCGGCAGCGGTTCGGTTGCTCGCATGGTCGGGGAGGAGCGGTTCGGCGCCGGAGATGAGCGATGGTCGGGGACGAGCGGTTCGGCTGCTCGCATGGTCAGGGATGGCTCTCCCTCGGCGGCGGCGCGCAATTTCGGCGACGGCGGAGCGCGATTCCGACGGCGGTTGCTCGCATGGAAGAGGTGAGCGATGGAGGGGATGAGCGTGGGGGAGGAAGAGGAGGGGCCTTACCTCGCACAGCGCCGACCAAGGTTGCGCGGGCAGCGGCGGCGTCGAGGTGTGGCCGGAGTCGAGGATGGTGGCGGCGGCGACGGGAAAATCGGGCAGCCTAACGGCGTAGAAGTGATTTGGCTCCGGGTTGTGGCTCGACCCGGAGCGCTAAGTGTTGGTTATATAGGCACCCCCCTTTTGTCCCGGTTGGTGGCTGGAACCGGGACAAAAGGGGGGTCTTTTGTCCCGGGTTGAGCCACCAACCGGGACAAATAGCCAATTTTCGGCCGCCTCGGCTTCCCGCCTTTACACCCCCTTATGTCCCGGTTGGTGGCTGGACCCGGGACAAAAGGGGGTGTAAAGGCGGGAATAATTTTCAGTTTTTCTTTTCCATTTTCATTTTCCAAATAATTTGAATCTGATTTTGAGTAGCTTTTGCATATTACGTAATTTGGCAAAACTTTCAATATGAAAAGTGTTTGAATTTGACTAACTAAGACAACACTATTTTCTGTTTTCTATTATAATTATTTTAAGTACTTTAAAAATAGTTTGAATATGAATTTGAAGAAATTTTGTATATTTTTGAATTTGGCAAAACTTTCAATATGAAAAGTGTTTGAATTTGACTAACTAAGACAACACTATTTTCTGTTTTCTATTATAATTATTTTAAGTACTTTAAAAATAGTTTGAATATGAATTTGAAGAAATTTTGTATATTTTTGAATTTGGCAAAACTTTCAATATGAAAAGTGTTTGAATTTGACTAACTAAGACAACACTAGTTTGAATACGGATGGTGTGTTTCTTTCAAGCACTCGTGAGCCGTTAGATCGGGGGTGTGTAGTTCATTTTTAAGCCATGTCAACACTTAGTGTAGTTCATTTGATATACAAAGCCACCGTCTGACACTCATGAACCACCGTCGGCGGATCCATTTGATATGCAGGTAACAAAAACACTTCTTCACATAAAATGTTTAATACATTATTACAGGGTCGGAACCATGGAGCATCTTCTTCAGGGTCGGAACCATGGAGCATCTTCTTCATTCAACTTGATGATTGGGTCAATGGTCACTACGAAGGGCGGGATTTCATCAAAGTTGTTATAATCATTTGACATGTCTGTCTTGTCCTCCACTCCCACGATGTTTCTTTTTCCTGAAAGAACTATGTGACGCTTCGGCTCATCGTATGATGTATTCGTTTCCATATTTTTTCTTTTTTTCGGTCTGCTAGACATGTCCTTCACATAGAAAACCTGAGCAACATCATTGGCTAGGACGAATGGTTCGTCTCTGTAACCAAGATTGTTTAGATCCACTGTTGTCATTCCGTACAACTTGTCTACATGAACCCCGCCTTTCAGATTGACCCATTTGCACCGAAACAGAGGGACCTTAAAATAAGGTCCATAGTCAAGTTCCCATATCTCTTCTATGCACCCATAATATGTGTTCTTCTGCCCATTGTTGTTTGTTGCATCAACGCGAACACCACTGTTTTGGTTGGTGCTCTTTTTATCTTGGAATGTCGTGTAAAATGTATTCCCATTTATCTCGTACCCTTGGAAAGTAGATACAGTCGTAGATGGTGCCCTGGCCAATAAGCATAACTGTTCTTCAACATCTACTTTATTCCGGATATGTGTTCGCAACCAACCGCCGAAAGTCGCCATGTGTTTACGTATAATCCAGTTCTCAGACTGCCCCACGTGTAGGGAGCGTACAATATTCTTGTGTTCATCGATATACGGTGCCACCAAGGTAGAACTTTGTAGGACTGTGTAGTGTGCTTCAGTGAAAGAATGCCCATCCATACAAATTATTGATTTCTTTCCTAGTGTGCCTTTTCCACTCAGTCTCCCCTCATGCCGTGATTGTGGAACACCAATCGGCTTAAGATCAGCAATAAAGTCAACACAGAACTCAATGACCTCCTCCGTACCATAGCCGTTGGAGATGCTTCCTTCTGGCCTAGCACGGTTATGAACATATTTCTTTAAGACAGCCATGAACCTCTCAAAAGGGAACATATTGTGTAGAAATACAGGACCGAGAACTCGAATCTCTTCGACTAGGTGAACCAGGAGATGCGTCATAACATCGAAAAAGGATGGGGGGAACACCAACTCAAAACTTACAAGACACTGGACCACATCACTCTGTAACCTAGGTAGAATCGCCGGATCGATTACCTTCTGAGATATTGCATTGAGGAATGCACAAAGCTTCACAATGGGTACTCGAACATTTTCCGGTAGAAGCCCCCTCAGTGCAATCGGAAGCAATTGTGTCATAATCACGTGGCAGTCATGAGACTTTAGGTTTTGAAATTTTTGGAGTCTCACATTTACTATCCTCTTTATATTCGACGAGAAGCCAGCCGTGACCTTGATACTGCTCAGGCATTCAAAGAATATTACTTTCTCTTGTTTGGTAAGAGCGTAGCTGGCGGGGCCTTCATAGTGTTCGGGATTTAGACCGTCTCGTTCTTTCATACGTTTCTGGTCCTCCCGTGCTTCCTCTGTGTCTTTTTTCTTCCCGTACACGCCCAAGTGGCCTAGCAGGTTCACGCAAATATTCTTTGTCACGTGCATCACGTCGATTGCAGATCGGACCTCTAGTACCTTCCAATATGGTAGCTCCCAAAATATAGATTTTTTCTTCCACATGGGTGCGTGCCCGTTAGCGTCTTTCGGAACCTCTAGTCCTCCAGGACCCTTTCCAAAGATTACTTTTAAATCCTTGACCATATCAAATATTTCTTCACCAGTACGGTCGACAGGCCTCCTGCTGTGATCAGCCTCACCTTTAAAATGCTTGCCTTTCTTCCTTGCGGGATGCTTGATCGGAAGAAATCGACGATGCCCCAGATAAACACACTTCTTACATTTATCCAAATATATACATTCAGTCTCACCTAAACAGTGTGTGCATGCATTGTACCCTTTGGTTGTCTGTCCTGAGAGGTTCGCAAGAGCCGGCCAATCGTTGATCGTTACAAACAGCAAAGCTCGTAGGTCAAATTCCTCCTGTTTGTGCTCATCCCACACACGTACACCTTCTTCCCGCCACAACTGTAAAAGTTCTTCAACTAAGGGCCTGAGGTACACATCAAGCTCGTTACCAGGTTGCTTCGGGCCTTGGATGAGCACTGGCATCATAATAAACTTTCGCTTCATGCACAACCAAGGAAGAAGGTTATAAATACACATAGTCACAGGCCAGGTGCTATGACTGCTGCTCTGCTCCCCAAAAGGATTGAATCCGTCTGTACTTAGACCAAACCTTAAGTTCCTTGCGTCATTTGCAAAGTCCGGAAACTCTCTCTCAATTTTTCTCCACTGCGACCCATCAGCGGGGTGTCTGCACATCGCGTCTTTCTTACGGTCCTCTTTGTGCCATCGCAACAACTTGGCATGCTCTCTGTTTGTGAACAGACGTTTCAACCGTGGTATTAGAGGAGCATACCACATCACCTTGGGAGGAACCCTCTTCCGGGGACGCTCGCCCTCAACTTCACCAGGGTCATCTCGTCTGATCTTATACCGCAATGCAGTGCATACCGGGCATGCATCCAAATTCTCGTACTCACCGCGATAGAGGATGCAGTCATTAGGGCAGGCATGTATCTTCTGCACTTCTAATCCTAGAGGGCACAGAACCTTCTTTGCTTCGTACGTACTCTCGGGCAACTCGTTAACCTTTGGAAGCATCTTCCTAATTATCTGCAGCAACTTTCCAAATCCCTTGTCAGTCACACCACACTCTGCCTTCCACTGCAGTAATTCCAGTGTGGTACCCAACTTTTTCTGACCATCTTCGCAACTTGGATACAACAATTTCTTGTGATCCTCTAACATCTGCTCGAACTTCAACCTCTCCTTTTCAGTTCCGCACTCTCTCTTTGCATCAGCAATGGCCCGACCAAGATCGTCTGCGGGCTCATATGGTGCCTCTTCATCTTCAGCTTCCCCCGTTGCAGTATCACCGTAATCCGGGAACATAGGATAGTTGTCATCATCATCTTCTTCATTATCTTCCATCATAACCCCTTCTTCTCCGTGCTTGGTCCAACAATTATAGCTGGGCATGAAACCGTGCCGAATAAGGTGGCATTGAATGGTTCTCGTCTCTGGGTAATCAGTGTTATTCTGACAGTCCACACATGGACAACACATGAAACCATTGGTACTGTGGGCCTTGGCTATCTCGAGAAATTTCTTCAAGCCCTTCATGTACTCGGCAGTGCGTCGGTCACCGTACATCCATTGCCGGTCCATCTACATTATATAATTAACTATATCAAGAACCATTAAAGAACATCGAGAAATAACCACTGAACATGCACTGTATCAATGACAAATGAAATGAGAAAAAAAATAACCTCGATCGACAAAAGGATAAAACTTAAGTGTGCATCAAATCATTTTGTGAACTCTCTCGGGCATTTCGTCGAACACCTTGTATGCATACTTAAAAAAAATAAACTAGCACACACCCTCCTAGCATAGTAAAAAGAAAATGCCTCCAATGGTCTTGGGAGAGGGGAGGGTGCTGAGTATATATAGGCCTCCACCTTTTTGTCCCGGTTCCAGTCACGAACCGGGACAAAAAGGCTGGTGCGCTGAGGCACGCACCTTTTGTCCCGGTTCGTGGCTGGAACCGGGACAAAAGGTGGCCTTCTGACGCGCGTGGAGGCTGCAGGCACCCATCTGTCCCGGTTTGTAATGCAACCGGGACAAATGGGGCATATCTCTTTGGTCCTATTGCCTGTTCTCTACTAGTGAGAATTCGATTGACTTTTCCACAAATGCACAAAGCCATTTACCGCTAGGAAAACACACAAAATCACTTAGATACAATTATACTTGTGTTTGGTAAATTGATTCGGTTGCACAGGCCGGGGCTTTCCCTTCTTTTTGAAAAAAGAAAAGAAAGTATGTTGCATACTTGTGAGATAACCAGTATTGGCGCCCCCGTTATACTTTTATTCCAAGAATCAAGAGAGCCTGTGTTCAGATGAACTTTCATATTTCTTCTTCTTTCATCTTAGTATTCGTAGTGATTTTCACAAGGAATGACATGTGTCTATCTATTACGGTGATTTAGAATGTGAGAAGTACCCCACCTATTCACTAAGTAGTAATCTTAGCATCCAGAGCCCCCTTTCGTACGATCAGCTGTTCTAGCATGTAGTAAGATTTCGCCTATATCTATCCACCAAGTTATAATTCTAGCATGCAGTAACATTTTGCCTATATCTATCCACCAAGTTGTAATCTGTATATAGTTTTCCCTTTAATATGTTCCACTATTGCAGCCTGCAACAAGATGGTAATCCCATCTAACCTCTCGTGTAATAATCTCGCAGCTGTAATCTCTATGTATTCCTATTCCGCAAATAATGTAGTTGTACAGTACCTTTGTATGGCAGAGTTCAACTATATAATCTTGCTACTTGTATGAGTTCATTTCGACACGTTTGTAGTTTGTACCATTTACAAAGATCCGCGAATACTAATAAATAAAACAGTACTCCTTTATTTATATAAAAAACAAACTATTACATAACTAGATCCAATACTCAAATTCCATATCCGGCATGTCGTCTTCAGCCAGATTTTCATCGTCCATCCGAGAGCGATCAACTTTCGCGCTATATAGCCATCCTGCTTCTTCTAAACAAAAAAAAATTCCATGAAGATCAGCAGCATGCTCTTCATGCCATGCTATCGCAAACACCGAAACACCGTTGCGACCCTTCCTCACATCGAAAAAACTTTTTAAAACAAACCAATATGACAGAACATCACGAACAGTCTGCTCTAAATCTCCATCACCTTCCTTCAGCCAAAACTGAACAACATCGGGCTCCGGGCGCAGCAGGTCAACGAAGTCCTCCCTCGAACACCCCGGCAAATCCAACCGGAGCCGGCGATCCCTCGGCATCTAAACTTCTAAACGATCACAGTAGATATCCCACCTCTATATGCAGGTTTTTTGAGTCGCTAGATGTGCATACCGCACATGTCACCGCCACATCACGAGCCCGGTCAGCATACTCAGGTGGTAGGTGTGCTTCCAATTCCATTGATATCCCACCTCTATAGAGAGTCTCTCTTTCGCATATAGCACAGAGAGCAGCATCCTTATCTACAACATAAAAAAAGGACCACAAAACATGCAGCTAGACACGTATCATATAGCTCAGCATAAATAGCACATCATTCGCTTTACACATCACACATTTCAAATAAAAAAAACTCAACAAAAAAATAGTAGACAAACATAATTTCCTTATCTATAAAATTACATAAAAAATCCACGAAACCAACAATAAGAAAAAAAATGCACCTCTTCCAAACAAAAAAAAAACTTTTAAAAAATCACTATTTTAGTAACATTGTGTTCTATTTACAATCAGCACATAGGCAAGACACGGGTGCGGCGTGTCGCCGCGCCTTCTTGCCTAGTATGGCTAAAAAAACATCCATAGAACTTGCCCGTAGCTGTAGTATCTCTCATCCAAGCAAATTACTGGCCACATTCTGCGACCGTTGCACCATCTCGAGTGCAGTGAAACGGTCAATAACATAAGCCAAGACAGAGATGAGTGAGGAAATTGCACATCACACAACATGTTGGTGCATTCTTTGTCCAAAACCAAAACTTCACATATTTTTGCGTAAAATACCATGTCTTGTCGTAATTGTTGTACAAAACACTAGATTTCTTGATTAACTGTTTTAGCAGGGATTAGGATGTTAGGCCAACTGTGAGCTCAACAGGTCAGGCTTGTTGTGTAGAGCAATTTTCTCACTCATCTATTTTATTAATCGACTCATAAAATCTTGTTTTTGATGTCTGGATCTTGCAATGGTAGAGGCTCAGCGTCTCTTCGGACGTGGGCCTCGACGACGCTGGAGCTGGGTGGCAGCCGATGCCTTTGGTGTCTAGAAAACTCTAAGCCTTGTTCTATATTTTTCAATCCTCTAGGGTTTTATCTGTAACGTTTTCAAGACAACTCATAGTTCTGATGCTGTGTCGTCTTTTAGTTACGGCTTGTGTTGCCTCGTGTAACTTAATTTTGTATTTACTTAAAAAGAAGACGGAGACGGAGAGGGGTTGCAGTGACCCATTCGGGCTGAAAATGGGACGTGAAACACAATTCCGCCTCTTTTGCCAAATTAATTATCTGCAACGATCATGCAAATTATGTGCACAACACACGCACGGCTAACCTGACCAACAGAAGCCCAAACGCCCGGTCAAATCAACTACCAAGAACAGGCGTACGTACCTTGCGATTGGTGAACATCACTGATGCAGAGGTCGCAGTGCAGTCCATGCCCAGCTGAGCACGCACTTACTTGATTGGTTCGTCTGCTGGACTCGCCCACTCGACTCTGCACTAACCGAATTTCCCTTTGGTTTTGGTTTGGTGAGACATATCTCCTGACGCCGACAGCTATGTGGGTTTGTTTGCACGTGGCCCCGTTGCCTGGTAACTTCGCAGCGGGGAACATTCTGAATTCCGGCGCCAAGTAAGTTACCACTACAGTACTACAGTCGGTTATTTGAACGTTGACGACGTTTTCCTTCTGCTCTGACGACACTTGTTCGCGCGCGTCGTGCTGCCAGAATATTCATCCACTGCATGCCCCCGTGTGTTTCTTACTAGACTAGAGTACTTCTTTGATTGAGAAGTGTTTCGTCCGTAGTTTACTAGTCTCACTGAGACACACACATCTTACTCACGTTCACCTTTCTTGAATTCAACACTTGGAATATCTATCTGCTGCTTCGTGTCTTGATCTTTGAAAGGTGTTTACCGAATTATTTTTGTGAAAATTTTACTAGTCTAGTGTGTGGGGCGATGCCAACTTTTAGCAGAATTTTGTTGAATCAACACGTTGTTTTTTTTTAGAAAAAGGGGAGTCCCGGCCTCTGCATCGACTGATGCATACAGCCTTTATTAATTTATTGAGAGTTGTTTACATCTGAATTACATCAAGGGTCACTCAAAGTCGAAACATGTATCAACCATCTAAACAATAGGATCGATCCTCTACGTTTCTTATCCATCATCATGTAATTCTTCTATCAGAACGCCAGCTGAACTGGTTGTATAAATCCGATGCAACCAACTTGAGGCGGTTGCACCCAAAATCCATGGCGGCTCGCTTCTCCTCCGACTGTAGGAAGGACCACGTACGGATCCAGTGGATAGCCATCGGAATCACCTGCATAAAAGAAGTTTTCTTGGCTCTGTTAAAAATATAATCATTTCGTGTGTTCCAAATTGCCCAAAGTAAAGCACAAACTCCCACTCGGATTTGAACTTTTACTTCTTTTGGGACACCTCTCAACCAATTACCAAACAAGTTTGCTATGCTAGTTGGCGGTTGGATATTAAAAGACATGTGAACAGTCCTCCATACCATTTTGGCAAAGGGGCAAGATATGAAAAGATGATGAACTGTTTCATCCTGATCACAAAAACAACATTTTTTACATCCCACCCAATTACGTCTTAACAAATTGTCTTTTGTGAGAATGACCTTACGATGTAGGAACCACATAAAAATCTTAATTTTTAATGGAACCTTCATTTTCCAAAGATATTTGCGAAGGAATCTAGTATGACCACTCATGAAGTCAAGATACATAGATTTGACCGTGAATTTCCCATTACTATTTAACTTCCAAGCAAAACTATCTTGCTGGTCCGAAATAGATACATCCATCAGACGGTTAACTAAGTGTAGCCATCTTGACCGCCTATCACCGGTTAATCTTCTCCTAAAACCTATGTTTATCGGAGGTGCTTGTGCTAATACTGACGCAACAGATACCTCTTTTCTTTGTGCAATATTATACAAAGTAGGATACTGTCTAGATAGAGGCTTATCTCCTAGCCACGTGTCCTCCCAAAAACGAGTGCGCTCACCATTCCCTACTACAAAGTAGCCTCGGTCAAAGAACTGATCTTTGACCTTCATTAGGCCCTTCCAAAAAGGAGAGTCTGTAGGTTTCATTTTCACTTGAGATAATGTTTTAGAGTGAAGATATTTATTTGTAATTAGCTCTTGCCAAACCCCTTCCTCTGTCAAAAGTTTAAAAAGCCACTTGCATAATAAACTTTTGTTTTTCAATTCCAACACCTCTATTCCCAGCCCACCTTGATCCTTCGGCCTACACAAGATGTTCCATTTAGAAAGTATGTACTCCTTTTTATGGCCATCGCTCTGCCAAAAGAACCTTGATCTAAAGAAATCCAATCTTTTTCGTACCCCTTTAGGTATTTCAAAGAAGGATAACATGAACATTGGTAGGCTTGTTAAGATTGCATTAATCAAAATTAGTCGATCCCCATAAGACAAGAGCTTGCCTAACCAACTTGCAAGTTTCTTTTCAAAGCGATCCTCTATTGGTTTCCATTCACCATTTTTTAATTTCCTGAAATGAATTGGGATACCCAAATACCTAAAAGGGTAAGAACCAGACTCACATCCAAAGATGCATCGATATTGATCTTCCATATCTTTGGCTTTCCCAAAACAAAACAGTTCACTCTTGTGAAAATTTATTTTGAGCCCAGACAACTTTTCAAAAATACAAAGTATGAGCTTCATGTTTAGAGCTTTTTCTAAATCATGCCCCATAAACAAAATCGTATCATCTGCATATTGCAAGATCGAAACCCCCCCATCGACTAGATGAGGTACAAGTCCGTCTACCTGTCCATCCTCTTTTGCTCTAGCTATTAAAACTTCCAGCATGTCTGCCACTATATTGAAAAGAATGGGTGATAAAGGATCTCCTTGCCGCAGCCCTTTCCGTGTTTGAAAATAGTGACCAAGATCATCATTTACTTTAATTCCCACACTGCCTTTACTAACAAAATTCTTTATCCATTGACACCACTTCGGGTCAAAACCCTTCATTCGCAACACTTGTTGCAAAAAAGGCCATTGGACTTTATCATAAGCCTTTTCGAAGTCAATTTTTAGAAGAACCCCATCCATTTTCTTCCTATGAAGCTCATGGATAGTCTCATGTAGAACCAACACCCCCTCTAGGATGTGTCTCCCAGGCATGAAAGCAGTTTGAGTGGGTCTGATTACTTTACTAGCAACCTCTGATATTCGGTTTGTGGCCACTTTAGTAAAAATCTTGAAGCTAACATTTAGTAAACAAATAGGTCTGTATTGTTGGATCTGAGCCGCATTGTCTTTTTTAGGCAAAAGTATGATATTACCATAATTCAGCTGGAATAATGGTAATTCACCTTTTTGAAATGCCATGAAGAGATTCATCATATCATTTTTAATAACGCCCCAAAAAATTTGGTAGAATTCTGCTGGAAACCCATCCGGCCCTGGTACCTTGTTTCTTTCCATCTGCAAAATTGCTTCCAACACCTCCTTCTCTATGAAGTCTGATGTAAGAACTTTATTCTCTTCTACCGAAACTTGAGGTAAATCTGCCGTTACCGTTTCAACTAATGAAAGGTAATGTACATCTGGATCACCAAAAAGTTTTTTATAGAATGCGGTGACATATTGTTTGATGTTTTCTTGGCCTATTATGGTTCCTTCGTCCTGTTCAAGCTGAAAAATCTTTTTCTTTCTATGCTTCCCGTTAGCAATGAGATGGAAATATTTTGTGTTATCTCCTCCTTCTTGTATGTGTTTAACCTTTGCCCGTTGAGCCCATTTAGCCTCCTCAACCCTTCTTAACTTGGCTATCTTATCATTAGCATCTCTTAGCGCTTCTTTTTCGGAGTCAATCAAAGATAAGGTTTCAGCTTTTACGTCTAATTTATCAATGAGGAGTGATAGCCGATCCCTCTCCGTCTTGTATGCGCTACTAATATTTTTGCCCACCCACGTAAATATGCTCGGAGATGGCGAATCTTATTTTGCCAAGTCTCCATAGCAGTAGTACCAACGGATATAGATGCCCACTCTTTAGCCACCATATCCGCAAAACCCTCAATGTTCAGCCATGCTAATTCGAAAGAAAATTTTGATTTGTTGCCCAGGTAGACTTGTTCACCTGAATCAACAAGTAAGGGTGTATGATCTGATCCCGACCTAGTTAACGCTCTGACCGTAACTAGTGGGAATTTTTGTTCCCAAGACACACTTGCCAAGACACGATCCAACTTCTCATAAGTAGGATTTGGTCTACGGTTGGCCCAAGTATATTGTCTTCCCGACAAGTCAAGCTCGCGAAGATCCAGACTATCTATAATTGCATTAAAAATGAAGGGCCATCTAGCATTAAAATTGTCATTGTTCTTCTCATTTTGTCTTCTTATTATGTTGAAATCCCCTCCAACTAAAATTGGTACCAATTCATCTTCACACACCCGGACCAACTCTGCCAAGAACTCCCCCTTTTGGGCATCTTGTGCAGCCCCATACACGGCCACTAAACACCAATCAAAATTATCTATCTTTGAGGTAATGTGAAACTTTACACATCGTTCCCCTGGTGTGACTTTCTTAACACGAATTGTTTCAGCGTTAAAACCAACTAGAATACCCCCGGACCTCCCTTGTGGAGGTAGGCAGTACCAAAAGAAATCAAAACCAGCCGCCAGATTCCTTAGAAAAGGTGCTGAAAAATTATCTCTTCCCGTTTCAATAACCGCAAAAAAGTCAAGCTTATACTCCTTAATAGTATCCGAAACCACCATATGCTTAGCCGTGTCTCGAAAGCCTCCACTATTCCAGAAACTACCTTTCATATTTTCTTGTTTTTAATTTTTATACGAACACTCCTTCGAACGTTACCAGAATCGTAAGCACGCCTAGTGTACACCCGTCTTATTTTTTAGGCTGGAACATGAGGGTCCTTATGACCTTCCGAACCTGATTGTTCTTGCTCCACCAAATCATCACTTAACTCATAAGCTTCCACTAGCGCTTGTGGGTCTAAAGAATCTGTTTGTTTAATTTTTTCCTCATTCTTTTTAAGCATTATCAAAGTACGATGCAAATCATCTTCCTTCATACTAGAAACGGTAGCCTCCACTTGTCTAGAATTAACCCCTAAGCTTACCCCTAAAATAGCAGCCCTAGCAACTACTACTTCATTCGGAATGGAATCAATAGAAAATTTGGAAGTGTGTGAAGTACCTGTTGCAGCGTTGTCACGGTCTTGAGCCCTCTTTTGGGCCCTCGCCATTTGCGACTCATCCGCATCCTTCTGGGCCCTAACCCTCGAACTCGAGCGAACATCCTTCGCCTGAGCTTCAGGGATGCCACCAAACGCAACGACCTCAGCATGCGTATAGCGACCACCAAGGAACACTCCCGTTCCTCGACTAGCCAACAACTCATCATTCCTCACATCATTCATGGGAGTTCTTGGACTCAGCAGGCCACCAGCAAACCCTTCACCGACCCGACCACCCTGAGATAAAGGCGACTCCCTCCACTGGCTAACCAAAGTTGACCGAGGCGAGTCCCTCCCCTGGTCCATGACCTCCTGCCGTGGGCTAGGAGAGAGAGAGCACAGCGTTGTGTTGGCAGCTTCAGACGACGGCGAACTAGCTGACGTGAAAACAGCCTTAGGAGACACATCCGCAGATACAGTTTTTCCCTCCGACCTCATAGACGCTGCACCAATCTGAACCTTAGGGGGCGCCGAAGTCGCCATCGGAGAGGGGAGACTGTCCTCCTCCTCTTCCACCCTATCTCCCCATAACCTCTTTGGAGCTGATCTTGGTGTATGAATAAGTGGCATGTTCGTGGTATCTACCTCAAGATCAACTGTGCCAAACTGAATAAACGGTCGCTGCATATTATTGTTCTTGTCCCCCTTATCATTGCAGCCCTTTTCCTCAACCACAGTACCCACTGACTCTTTTAAACCATGTGTTTCCCCCTGATCTTTCAACTCATTTGAATTTTCTTTATTAGCCCCTTCATCTGCATCGTCTTGCCCATCTTTCATCTCGATATCTTTGTTGATCACATCTGTCCCCCCTCCTTTAATCTCAAAAGTGATGCCAAAACCCTCACCATCATACATATGGTCGGTACCCGCAGGAATATGAGATACACTTGTGACCTCGACAAACATCCTGACAGTGTCGTGCTCTCTAGTAAACTCCATGTCCACCTCTTTAGTTTTTCCAATCAAAGAACCAACGGCAAATAAAGCTATATAATCACATCGCAGCTTATAAGGGCATCCTCTAACACGAACCCAAGTTTTCTGTAACGTGAACTTGTCCAACGGTGTGGTCGACCAATCATCAAATTGCAAAAACCGAACCCCATTATCAATTGGAATACTCGTAATTCTGACGAGCCTTGTAAGATCAGCCTTTGTGGGAAAAATCACACGATAAACATTTGTCTCGACACACGAAATATCCCATTGATGCTCGCCGGGTACAATCCACCCAAGCTCTGATACCACCTCCTTCGCCGACATACTCCCTCCTTCAACCGTGATCCGACCCACCTTGCCACTGTCATGTTTAAAAATTACCTCGTCTGAAACAGGCACATCAAAAAACCGTAGCTCGCTACGGCAAAGACCATACATGGTGGCCAAAGGTTTAGTCATCATGTGCAGAGGGCAATCTTTAGCTTCATGAGTTGCCCGTGCACAGAACACACATAAAATTGCAGGGCAATCCGCTGCAAGGTGCCCGGTCTTCTCACACCGGAAACATAAGGTTTTGTCCACCTTTTTCTTAGAACCTTCACACCGGAATCAACACGTTGTGTTTCCTGTTTGTCGGTGATACATCTCTTCAACGGATTTATGAAATCAAATGGTCTAATGAAAAATAGTAGCGGAACAACCTTCAGAAAATGCTTCAGTTGCCTTGCTATTGAAAGGTTTGGACGCCTCCAAAGATCAAGTTCTTCCCTTGTTGGACTTCCAAAATTGGCTATGAACGGCGAACCGTCAAGAGAAGAGAGGGTGGACAAATTACAGTCTTTGCCCTTTTTGTAACTCAACTCAACTCAAGGGACGGCGGTGTACCTCTTCTTGCATTGCCGGTTTGCCAAGGGGCTTTGCCGGTTTGCCAAGGGGCTCTGAGTGGACGACAGACCTCTCCATCAATGGACAATTTGAAATGGGAAGGAATGCGAGAGTGTTCCACAGCAAGTATTCCCCTCCAACGATCATTCTCACCAAATTCAAGGCGGAGGCGAGGCTTTGGGTTTCGGCGGGTCCCAATCATTTGAGTTATAACTCTCTAACTTATTTAATGGATTGCCTCCCTCTAAAAAAAACATAACCTGGAACTGGGCAGCATGGGAGAATACTCTACCACTTATTCCCACATGGTATAATCTATTTGTCAGTTCTATTTTTTAGGATGAGAAAATATGGAAGGTGAATATAAAGTCGAAGTGCGGCTATTTGCTCGGCTTGTGTTCAATGGGAAAATTGTCACAATGGAGAATTTCGCTGCTCGCGGCTACTCAACTCGCCACATGTCCTTAGAGGACGTTGAGACCACCTCCACATGTGCAGATTGCGGAAAGTGTTTTTGAGTCTCGAGTTCCAATGCTTCATCCGTTTAAAAAACATCCAAAAATCATATTTATGAGTTTTAGAAAATATGAAGAAAAAAAAATATAACCAATGGTGTATCCTACAAACGTGTAAAACTTCAATTTGAAATACTCAGAAGCCGAAAATATCCACTCCAAAGATTCCCATTTCAATCGTGGTAGGGACACAATCAACATTGGATTGAGTTTCCAACTTCTGTCATTGGCCGAGATGGTTCCGCGCATAAACCATTGGAAATACACTGCCTTGCTACAACTGTACTCGGATGTCCACATACCCTGCACAATTGCAACAATAACATTATCTATCTGTGTCGACGGCGTCTAGATGTAGTTCATCGCCATATCCCTACATGCCTTTTTATCGTTCGATGGTTCTTGGACCGCACAGGGGCCCAAGGCCCCATGTCACATGTTTTCCGCGTGCTGGTCTTAGATGCACCATGGTGGGCCTTGGGTGGCGAGATTTGTTTTCCAGTGAGGATAGGATTTGAATGGCCTTGGACCATTTTCGACCAAGACTTGGTTTTTTTTCTTGTTAGTTGCCTTTCTCCTTGTTGATCTTACTTGTGGTTCGGTTCTTTGGGGGGGATTTGATTTTTTTTGCCCCACTTCACTTCGTACATATCCGATTTGCCCCTCTTTTATTTGCCATCTCCAGTTTGCCACTACTTGCTTTGCCATCTCCAGTTTTGATCAAATCGATATGTTCTTTGACACGTCTTTGTGCTCGTCAGTGTGACGACTCATGGAGCTTCTTCAGGTTTGTTTGAGAGGAAAGGCAATTCTGTGGAGCAAATTCAAGAGCGAGTGAAGCTACCGCCTGGTCCATCGAGGAAGTACAAGAAGACTTCGAGGAATTTTTGAAAAAAAAGAGCGTATCTAGTAATCTATATCTATATCTATACCTAATAATAAAGTAAGGAGTGTTTCTCTCTTCGTCCGTCGGTTTCTGCCCAATTTTTCGTCGTCCTTTTTTTTGGACGGTTATGTCCCTAGAATTTTGAGATATTTACCCACCACTGTCACCGGTAAGTGGAAAAAACGATTCAACTCTGTTTTCCGCCAGCGTCAACGCACCCTCTCGCGCGGACCGCCTACTCTTCCCTCACGTGCGAACGCCCGCTCGCTCCAGCGTCGCGCCACTGCTGGCCCCAACATCGCGTCCCAAACCGAAGGCAGACCCAGCGTGAGGCGCCCTGTCCTTGCCATGGCTTTTGGATCCAGCACGAGCACAAGCACAACAACAGCGTCTCGTACGACAACGAGTACAAGGTCACGGAGGCCGGTCTCGCGTCCGACCAGATTACCACGCCGATATCAAACTCGAGCAGATTGGCACAATAAGCATTACCAGCGGTGCCATGCGGATGCCTCATGAGCGTGGAGGGCTGGAGGCTGCAAGGCGTGCTGCAATTGCGTTTTAATTAGGCCATTTGGAACACAAGCTTGCCGGAGGAGCATCATCCAGCAGGGAGGCCGAGGAGGATGGTCCCCCCTGTACAAGAAAGAGGAGAGAGTCCAGCGGCCGTAGCAGGGAGGCCCTGGTGAGAAGAGCATGGAAGCCGACCTCCTGGCCTCCTCCGTTCCGGCGAGAAGCGCCCCGACGCCGGCCACACATGGCGACGGGAGCCACACCGGAACCGAGTGGCACCACTCGATGCGCGCCCGACGGCGGAGGCCCAAGCCCAGGGCACAGATGGAGGAGCCCTCCACGCAGCTCCTCGTGCGCGTTCGTACATGGCCCTGCTTCAACGTCCGGCACGCGGCTATGCACTCTCTGGCGAGGCCTCGCTCGCTGCTCCCCTCGATTGGACTATTTGGGAAAACCAAAACAAAAATTGTCCGTACGAGGACGGGAGATTAACAGAGCATTACCTTATCCCTTCAGCCAATTTGTGTTTTGATTCTGCCACTTCTGATTATTTAGGTACGTTTTCATGGATAGTCAAGGATGCTGTGGCTGGAGCTCAATCCAAAAGTTACTATTTTCTTTTGGTTTCTGAAAGAATCACTCCATTCCGGATTGTTCCATTCCGGATTGTGATCCAATTTCGGAACGAAATAATGAATTATAGTTCTTCAAAATTGCACATGTTAAATTAAGTGAGTGCTACTGCTCTGTAGATTCATATGTGTGCTTAGGGAATCATGTAGTGTCTAATTTTCTACCAAGATGTGAACTTTTATTTGATTCGGGGATAATTTCCATTTTTGTTTGGCTATATTTCACAGTTGCTCTACTTCTACTAAAACTATGTGAATTCGGTTAACATGATGGGTTCAGAAGAAAAACATTTTATTCTAAATTTTAACTGCAGCACCGTCCCATAAAAAATGTTTCATTCCTAATAAAACAAATAAAGAGTAGCCTGTTTCAACGAATGGCCGCAGCCAACGGCGTCACAAATGAAAGTAGATAAAAATAGTTGGGTTAAACTAATTTTTTATTTTAATGTTGATTTTTCTCTCTTTCTTTCCCGTTGCAACGCACGAGCATATTTACTAGTGTTTTTAATGTTTAATGTAGTGATCTTTGCCGGCCATCGGGTTGCATGTTGTTACACTGATTTTGTACGATAATATTAAGTTTTGACTATAGGAGAGTGGAGGATAATTTTCAAAATAATGAACCAAGTGGGTCGCTGAAAATCAGCGGTGTTTCACTAACTGGAGGAATAGACTCGCAAGCAGTGGGAGTACATTGGCAGCACAAACATGTTTTATTACAATTATGACTAAGCTAAGATTTTCCAAACAGCTACAGCCCAAAATAAAATAAAATAAATCCAGAAAACAAGATCAGAACCATGCCACAATCCTAATTTAACTACAAAATATGATACAGATGTTATGAAATAGACTTCTACTCCCTCCATTCCGAATTATAAGATGTTTTAGCCTAATTCACATGTATCTAGACGTATTTCAGTTTATAAGTTCACTCATATAGTCCGTATTGAGAAAGCTAAACTCTTATAATTTAGAACGCAGGGAGTACATGTTAACACAGCACCACCTGAAACTGCTAACATCCAACGTGTACCGAGCACATCAGGTTCCACATCTCCAGTGTTGCAAGGTCGACCTGGGGTTTGAGCTTCTCAAACGATCTCTATGACAAGCGCAGATGCTCCACCCCCGCCGTTGCAGACACCAGCGACACCGATTTTGCCACCCTTCTCCCTGAGGACCTGTTGATCAAAAAATATTGCTTCATTTAATTTACAAGATCTATTAGAAATGGGCACTGATGGCGCAGCGTCCTAAGATTGTAACAATATCTGAATAAGTGAGCAAAGGAAACAGCATACATATGCTGCAAACATGGAAGATGAAATCATGGAATATAACTACCCCATATCATGCAAGCCTCGATGTGAGAAATTGTATGGGTTATAGGTTTAACTCATTTCTGCAGATACCCAGATAGGAGGAGTAATAAACTTGGCTTACCACTTTCCATTTGTGATATTATGCAGATAAGATGTTAATTCCAAAGATAACATGTTTAGAACATTAATTATTATTACTGTGTTTCATTTTCATTTTTTACTCACGAAAAAAGCTTCTGCCAAAAAACAAGTTCCATGCTTAAACTACAAACGGCCAAAAAAGCTTCTGCCCAAAAACAGATGATCAGAACACAAAACGACAACTCGAGAAAGAACTTACAGCAAGAAGGGTGACCAAAATGCGAGCACCACTGCATCCAAGTGGGTGTCCTAAAGACACAGCTCCTCCATGTACATTAATCTTTTCCTGCAAGAACAGATGCGGTCAGCATGGGAAGTATTTAGTAATATTGATTAACTCTGCTGGTTAATATAAACAACAATAATATAGATTTATTTTACAACAAGAGTATTAACTTAGGTGCAAAAATACTTTTGGCTGAACAAAGGCACCACTTACTGAAGGAATGCCGAGAAGCTTTTGATTTGCTAGTGCAACAGCCTGTTTTTAGAAGTAATAACATCTATCACTACAAATAATATAAGTAGTATAAGTAGTAAAATAAACAACCAAGACATACCGAAAATGCTTCATTAATTTCATAAAAATCAACATGAGAAGACTCTAATCCAGCATTCGCAAGAGCCTTCGGAATAGCAAGTGCTGGGGTAGTGGTAAACAGTTCAGGAGCCTGCATAACAACACGAGAGTTGCAAATACCATTCCGGAATTAAAAACTTGGTAGCAATAAGCTTCATCAATTACAATTAAATATAACTATTCGAGGGAAGACATATTCTTATGACCTTCCAGAACCTATATAATTATATGCACCTGCCGATAAGAGTTTAATCTACCCGAACTAAGAAAGAAACATGTCCTGCAGCTTACTTGGGCTGCATCGGCAAATCCTTTGATCCTTGCGAGGACTTGCAATCCAAGTTCTTGAGCCTTCTTCCCACTCACCAATACTAATGCAGCAGCACCATCACTGTTCCACACAAAAGAAGCAAATGTATTCGGTGCAGAAGCATCACATTTAGTGGATAAACAAACAGCAGGAAATTGGGAGCAGCATTGGATAATGCTAGTTAATGGACAAATGAAACCAGTAACTTTTTTATGAGAGTAGTCAGGATCAGTTTATCTTCATCAATAATGAAATATACATAGAACATTCTTAAGCTTGTAGCATTCCTGTTCCCAGGTTGGACTCTATGGCCTTGTAGACAAGCATTTCTAACATATCAATCTGCATGGAGATGCTATATTTGCATTTTCTTCAACGGTTCAATACAAATAAGATTTATCAAATTTCATTTACATGTGCAAAATAAATTTATAATAAACATGATTAGCAATCCGTGAAAACAAAAGCATTGAATATGGCATTACGGAAGACGGCAAGAAGAAAGAAAAACACATCTTTCAAAGCTCATGTAGTGGTCCAAATACTATATGGAACAGAAGTACTTCACAAGTCTTGTAAACCAAATAAATGACAAGAAAGTACCTTATACTAGAAGCATTTCCAGCAGTAACAGTACCAGCATTCTCCTTGAAACTGGGTCGAAGCTTCTTCAGTTTCACTGGGTCAAACTATGAGACACACAATACTCATATTACACAGTAGCACTATCACATGAAAATAAATACAAAGCTATATATTTTTCTTGTCGCAAGTAGCTATATGATGAAGATAAACTATCAGCATTTCTATCCAGAACATAGTATATACTGCCTATAAATATTTGTTTAGCCTAGTACTGGAAAGCACCAAATTAGGATCAGAAAGACACAAGTTGCTCACTAGAATTGTCTTTTTTAGGAGATACAGCTACTGTTAACTAAAGGACATGGGATATAGCTTATTTGTACCATCTTTGCTATTTGAAAGAATTTACCTTGTCTAGGCTCTCATCTTTGTCAACAAGTACGGGAGGTTTTCCTCTACCGACAGGAACTTCAATCTGGATGATATGGATAGAATCGAACATTTAGGAAAACAAATAATGTAACAGTTACTAATTTTGTCAAAGAAGCAAAAAAAAAATCACCGGAACAATCTCCCATGCAAAAGCACCACTGTCACGAGCAGCAATTCCACGCTCATTACTTTGAATAGCATATGCATCCTGCGTATGAATATATAATTTTAGATTTCATAAATAAGAAATATACAGATTGTATTGTAGAAGAAGAACAAAACAGCGAATCTTAGAACTGTTTTGAACACATCCGACAGGTTTAACACTGCTGTATCAAATTCCTAGATTAAGAGTTAAAGGGTGTACTCCCATGTATTATTTGGAATGGAATTTCAAATCAGCACTTCCACTGCTATTTTATAGCAAAGAGGCTGATTCGAACCAAGGACCTCCAGGACACAAGTCTTTAGAGGCTCCTTTGTGTTTTATTTTTGCTAGAGTTTCATACAGTCATTTTTTTGGCTGCTGGTTTTGTTCAGCTGCTTAGCCTTTGGTTTGGTGGCATCTTCTTGAAGCTTTCTCTATTTTTTTTTTGAAACAAGTCAAAAGCATCTAATATAAAATGAAAAGCATTTCGACGCATTTTGTAGAAAAAAAATAAAGTAAATAGATGCTAATGATTAACAATGAATGGCTCATTTACTCAACCTGCCCAAGCATATTTCAAGCAAGCATCGAAGAAAAATCTGAAAAATTATGTTCGAAGCAAACAATGAATGGCTCATTTACTCAACCTGCCCAAGAATCCCATGTGGAGCATCCCCACTAGAAACTTCAAGCCTAATATAAACTAATAGTGCAAAATTGACACTGACAGTAACGTAAAACTGCAGGCATTGGCCCATACCATACATGATAATGTATAAGATGAAAATAAGGTATACAATAATCAACCTATATGAAAATTGTCTACTTTTCCATACATAACATCTAAGAAAGTACATGCCGTTTTGGTGCAAGAATATATAAGAAATATAGCCATATAACTTTATCAGAAGGTTATTATTTTAATTTGCATAAATTACCTGGTCTTCCCTCGTCAGAGCATGATTTTCAGCACAAAGCTCAGCACACACTCCCATGGCAAAATCACCGTATACATCCCAAAGGCCATCCTTTAGCATACCATCAACAAGGCTGTCGTGCCCAAAACGAGATCCTTTTCTGCATTTGATTACGCAAGGCAGTTAGTTTCCACCAATACCTAAAACCATAAATTAACAGTGAAGTTTAAAACTGGCTACATTGTTTATTTACCTTACAACAGGTGTATGGATGAACCAATACGAAAGTACAGCAATATAAATCTATACCTCAATTATCATGCAAATAAATAGATATTTGGCATTTATTCTTCCTGGTGTACCTAGTCTATTCAGTAAACAGATTGTACTTTAGTTATGCACTACACAAAGAAACAACAAGAGAAACACTCTGCTGACCTAGCTTCAGCGATGTATTTTGGAGCATTCGACATGCTTTCCATGCCACCTGCCACGACAATATCATTGATGCCTAGTTGAATTGACTGTGCAGCAAACATCGTCGCTGTAGAGAGAAAGAAAAGGCAGGATCATGGTCGGTTTCACTTCTGGAAACTGAGTACACATATCATACAAACACGGTCACATCACATGATTTCAGACCTTTCATGCCCGACGCACAAACTTTGTTGACTGTGGTGCAAATAACCGTATTGGGTATCCCAGCACCTAAAGCTGCTTGTCTCGCAGGAGCTTGCCCCAAGTTAGCACTAAGACATTGCCAAAGTATACCTCCTGCACAATGGATGGGTCCACATTTGCTCTTTTCAGAGCAGCTGATCATCCCAGTAATTATTTTAGTGCACGCTACCAAAACCAGCAGAATATACCTTCAGTGATACATATATAGGAGTAGAAGATAGCGATATCACCTTCGATTGCGACCGAGCCAAGTTTCGTAGCAGGCAAGGAAGACAACCCACCAAGGAAACTACCGATAGGTGTACGTGCAACCCCAACAACACATACATCTGTCAGTGAGGAATGGATAAGTTACTAACCAAAGAAGCATCTGCAAAAACATATAGACAGGCTCCCCTAATACAGTTGTGATGGCTAACAATGCAGAGTGAATTTAAACTCTGAAGGCACGGCCACAAAATAAAGGGCAGAGAGCCAACCACTAGACACCAGAATACTGCTTCTTGATGCCTTCTTGCAAAACGTAACCCAAAAAAATTATGAAGAATCTGTTATCTGACATCATGTCACAATGGTAGTGGATCATTTGTAACTTGTAATGCACCAACACCCAAGAAATAACCAAGCTGGTAGATCCAACTATGCCACAACCGACAGATGATGGATATTACCATCACTAAGTTAGTATAAGAATTAACCAAACGTCCACCAATCGGCGCCTATCAACACGTTGGATCAAGATTTTGCTGAGCAGAGTCAAAGTCACAATCTTTTCGACAGAAGGTGTTTTTTTTAGGTTGAAGGCAGTCGTTCTGCCATCCGATTAGATAGAAAGACAGAAGGTGTTAAAGTAGTTACAAAATAAATAAGTTTGAAGTCTGAATTACGAACAGTTTTTTTGAGGTTAAAGGCAGTCGTTTGCCGCTCGATTAGATAGAAGAGAGTGTTTAATTACAGAGTCTGAATTACGAACAGTTAGTAGCTCGTTTCCAACTTATACAAGCTCAGATCATAACCTAGAGCACTCACTCACATGACTTAGGCCTGGTTCAGAGAACACCAAGCTGGGACATGGGACAGCAAGAAAACAGTACCTCGCGGTCCGATGTCGTTTGAACCCATGGCCGCTCCAAAGTCCAGCCCAATTAACCTGCAACAACAGACAAGCAACCGAACATCAACCGGTGAACGAGGGCAGGATTCAACTCGATTCCGCAGGTGACATGAAACAGAAACATAAACAAATGAGCGAGAGAGATCATGCCTGAGTTACTTGGACCTGCTGGCAGCAGAGCGCAAGATGCGTGGGAGGGGTTTGGGGGAGAAGTCAAGATCACGGGGATGGAGCGAGACGGACAAGATAGAGGAGGTGGACTGGACTGCCTGCTTACGTTCCGCTATTATATAGGGGACGGACTAAGATGGTTGGGAGTCTAGATCTCATCTGCAGTCCACATCGGTGTAGTTGGAAGGAAGAGGGTTCATTTGGAAGTTATCTTGTGTTTGTCGGGCCTGTCTTCAAGTTTTCCTGTGATCTGACTCTCTGTCCACCGCTGTCTTCGCGCAGGCTCAAGAGCTCATCGGCCGGCGGCGGCGGCAATGGACGAGTGTCATCCGCTACGGGGCCTCTCTTGCTGCTGCAGAATTTATTGTTAAAGCAAAGCTCAGTCTTTGCCTCATGGCTACGGGGACGAGTGTCATCCTTCTGAATGGGATTTTGACTGCAAAATAGGCGTGCGCGGCGCCAAGGTGACCCGCTCTCTTCCTATCTGTTTATCATCTTCGCCGACGTCCGTCAGCAAATGATCTACCACGCGTTTAGCTTAGGCCATCTGCCCGATACCCTTGGGGCTCGCTAGACCTTGGTCCTGAAAAAACGTGGACCGAACCGTGGTCGTACTCCGTGTTAGACACTAAACCATGCCATCATTGGTTGCGCACAGCGTGTTAGACACTTACAAGGTAGGAATCGAGTTTTTTAACACTGGCATTTGATGATTCATGCGCTCTCACTCCTATCTACCGTGGTGAACTTACCTCACACTATCTCTACCACCAGTGATGAGGAGGACAACAGTATGGCGTCGTGGCGGCAAGAATGCCGAGATTGTGGTGGAGGTTAAAAACGCACATACAGAGAGCACAACCTAACAGCCAATACAACGCAAGCGACGGTGGATTAGCGGAGACTACAGAGAGGTTAAAAAGTATATATACACCAAGGACATCAGATGCTGATCTATGTCCAATGGCGAAGCTAGCAAGATAAATCATTGAGTTCATCTGTATGTACTGTGTAGTCTAACCAAGAAAAAAAGGTACTGAGTAATAATTTAGTCTAGATTAGCTTAAACTCATTGGGCAATCTCACAAAACTATAGAGAAATCTCACAAAGCATCAGAACATTGCACATTACTTGCTCTGTTAGGAACTGCCGGAAAACTTTCAGATACATGCCAGACAGTCACAAGCACACACTCACACGTGCATCAGCAGCCTACACCATGGTCATCTTCTTCATCTACCTGCAACTGCAAGGGCTGCTGTCATTTGGCGTCGGCTTCGGTCCACTTGACGGTCACGAACAGTTCCCCGGACTCGACGTCCCGCAGCCGCAGCCGGGAGTCGAGCACGATCTCCCCGTCGGCGTACGTCACGAAGCTGTCTGAGAGCAGACAGTTGTCGGCGCTGGGGGGCACCTTCCGGAGCTTGGTCTCCCCGGTCGTGAGCTTGAGCGCGCGCCGCAGCTTCGTCGCTGCTGCCAGCGGCTGCAAGTCGAGAAAGGCGTTGCCCATCTTGTCGTCGGACTTGAACCGGTCCCGATCGAATACCTCCTGGCAAGAGCAGCGGAATCAGAGGCAGGTTGTTCAGAAAATCAGGGTAAATAATAAAGGTGTGCCTTGCTGGGTATCAAAAGTAACAATCTGGTTACGTGAGTAATTTTTTCGCGGGGGTTCCTGACGAGACTGTAATCTGCACTACTCGTAAATGATGGGGAAAATTATCTTCTTAAATCTTAACAAGCACAGAATTAATGCAGAGTAGCAGATGCTGATAAAAACTCAGGATGGGCAGTTGATCAACTTTCTCCTACATGCAGACATTCTAAAGCTTTTGTACAGTTTCAACTTTCGAGACAACAAGGTCAAGTTAGCCTGGGAGGCACGATATCAAATAAACGTCATATTACTTGCCTGTCTGTTTGGAGATATATACCATAAAACGATGAGCCATTTGCGGTTGCATGGCATATGCATAAGGGCAGATATTAGCGCATTTGACCTCCGGGTGCACCCAGTTGGTTAGAATCAATACTGGGAGAGGAATGGGCTAAAAGTGTGGTTTTGCTATAGGTCTGGACAAGATTGCATAGCTTCATTTTGCCCACAACTTTAATTTTGTGACATTTGACCAAAACATGTAGTTTCAACCGGTTAGACTGTATAAAGTGCAAAAGCTAATAAAAAGGTGCCATAGCTCAAAACATATGTCTGTAAAGTCTCACCTATAAGTGGAGCAGGGCAAAATTAAATTAAGGCCACATGCTATCTATTCTTTGACTGGAGACCATACTGGATTAACTTATGGGACTAGAGCAGTTATGTGTCTGGTTCTTAATAAGCACTGGTCTGTTCACACTTCATGTTAGACATGTCTTATACAAGCAATATATATTAGACTAGTGTCCTTGTGAAGATACCCACGAAAGAGAAAGACTTTTTTTCGAAAAGGGGAAAACCCAGGCCTCTACATCAATCAATATACATACGACCTATATTTTTTTCAACGAAAGAGAGAGACGAGAAAATTCATACGATCATTAATTGTTGCCAAAAACATTCACAAAATTGCGCGGCTTATTCAGAGATGAAGGATATTTCAAGCAAACTGAAGGCATGTCAAACACAAATACACAATCATATTAAACAGTCAGGTTCTTATATTAAAAAAGAAATAGGTTGGGCGAGGAAAACTGGTAACTTACAAATTTGATGATCCCTACAGGTTCCTTGATGGAGAAGACCATCTCTTCGTTCCAAACTGGATTGAGGCAACTGTTGATGACTTTTGTCTTTGCGTTCTGTGGGATCCAAAATAACAAATGACCAAGGTGTTAAATGTGATAGAAGGAACCTCTCCACCCATAAATAAATGCACACTTGCTTGGCAGGTTTCACAAACCAAATTATCACTAGGTCAAAGTGAGACTTTTATGTAACATGCAACACTGTCGACTGTACGATGTATAGATGTCAGTTTTCTTAACCATCTGCAGTACATACTAGATAGATAAGATGATTCATTCAGACGAATGCAACTGAGATTTTCTTGTTTCCTGACATCGTCATTGAGTATGCAATGTGACAAGTATGGGTTTTGTCATTACAATACCACGCTGTTGCTGTTGATCTCTGGTGAAATTTTGAAATGTGTAGTTGTGGTAAAAAACAAAAATTATATTTGGTAAAAAAAAGGAGACCCAAAATGAGGTCAAACTGCTTCGTAGAATCGTAGGTGTAGGAAATAAACAACTGATCGTGGATAAAGGATGAAGAAAACTCGTTCCAAGAAGGATTAGGAAACCAAAAGGTGCTCCCACCGGCCAGCCACGAAGACAAAGAAAACATGCGCGTGACTGTCATCATTACATGATTAACAAATGCGGGAGTGGATTTTTGGCGGCCAAGTTTGAAAGAAGAAAGGTGATTGGGCTGGTAAAAAGGAAAGAGGGCATTATTAGTCAGTCTTGACAAAATGTTCAGGCAGGCAGTCGGGCAGTCAGGCAATTGTGCTTAAAAACGGTGAGCCCTTGCCTCTCCGTTGAAAGGAAGTTTACTTAGGGTCGTCGTCGTCACTGAAACTGAATGGATGTATACTAGTAGTATTTGTTCGTTTTCGAAGTGAATAGCTGAAGATGCATCTAGAAATTGTTCAACACAACGGGAGTACAAGTACATGGATAGAGGCCAACGTAAGTAATGTTGAAAGTAAGACCAAAGCACGTGGTTGGACTAGGTACGCTACGACCTACGAGGAAGCATGGACTGAGATTCTCATTCGCGAAAGAGCCTGTCTGGCTGCCTGCCTGCCGAATCGATGAAGCGAAGCAGCAGCTTGAGCAGGCAACGGAGACCGACTAGTATGTAGGCTGCTGGGTTAAACGTAATCAGTATCATCGGGCAAATTGAGCAGGCAAGGCGGGCGAATAAGAATGATTTTAGAGTGAGTGGCTGAGTGTGGCTGACCTTGTCGGCGAGGCGTACGACGACGTAGGGGTCGCTGGAGGTGAAGTCCCTGATGGCGAGGTTGGTGCCGTGCGCCACCAGCACCTTGAGCCTCCCCTGAGGGTGATGGCGAGAGCGAGGCTCCTCCTCCATCTTCCCGCCCGCCGGTGGGATCCCTCGCTCCGTGTACAGTAGTCAGGAGCACCGGAGTCCGGAGAGAGGGGGTGGGGGGGCTACCGGAGCTTGGTCGGAGGGAGACTCTGGTTGTGTCTCTGGTGGTGCTTGGGATTAATTGGAGGAGCTTGGGAGAGAGAGGGGGGAGGGGATTTAAGAGGCTAGCTGGCAGCGGAGGTGTTGGAATGGACTGGGTCGGTCTGCTGTCCGTTTCACGCACCGGAAGAGGACGTGCGTGGCGGGCTGAAATCCGCGGGGCGGGGAATGGACTGGTCACGTCTGAGACCCAGTCCATCGGCAACACGATCGCGTCCACCATGTCTCCCCACTCCCTGGGAACCATTCAGCTTAAGGACGTGCTTGGTTTACTTGAACTGATTTTGGCCTCTCGTCTCGTAGCTCATTTTGCTTTGTTTTTGAAAAAAAAAAGGGGGCTTGAGTCATGTTGTGTAGCCTGACCGCAATTTTTTATTTTTCCCATTTATTTCGCATTTTCATGTTTGATTGCATGTGTTGCGTCACTAGTTGCATCCGGATATGAGTTACTCTTAACCCTCCTAAAATCTATATGATAAACTTATCTCAACAACACTAGCTAACTGACAACGGCGAGATGACGGCACTGCGGCGGTGAGCCGGACAACAACGCGACGACGATAGCACCTCAGCCGTACGGCGAGAGTGCCAAATTAACTTTGGAGAGAGGCGGCAAAATTTCGAGTGCCAGCACAGTTAAGGTTCGGGTTGAGGTTGGGGTTGAGATTGAAGAACACGTACACCGAGCAGCAAATAGCGACCGCGGGTTGCGGCGATGAGGGGGGGATTGAAGAACACGTGCAGAAAACGCGATAAAGTTCATTGCGTTAGTGTGACGAATTTTAAAAAAATCGTTAAAGAACGTTCAACAGGAAACTTTGAAAATGAGAAGCTACACTCGACGAAACTCGAAACCGAGCATGAGAATGGAATCTACTCGTCGATACACATATATTTGATGTTCAAAAGAATTTAAATCAATCAATATTTTAGGAGATTATGGAGGCATTGAGTGGAGAAGCTTAATCAAGTGAGGGAGAATCTTACCCGGAATTGTTATACAGAGAGGAGGGAATATGTTGGCTTCTCACTGTGACACAAGAGGAACGGGTTGAATCGGACGTTCCCGCTTAGTCAGACCCAACCTGCAGCAAACGCGATAAAGTTCGTTGCGATGGAACCGAGGTTGAATAACATAGACACTGCATGCATGCAGTCTAAATGCACATGCATACTGCTCGTATATGACCGTAAAAACATAAAACTGACAACACGAAAAGTTGTGCGAAACGTTGAGGTCAACATACACGTCAAACAGATATCTCAAACGGTCCACTTACTGTGACAAATTTGAAAAAATTCGTCAAAGAGCCTTTGATGGGCGTAAAGATAATACGCTTAGGTTGAGCTCCAAGTGCAGAGTTTGTAGATGTGTAAGACTTGTTTTTTTACCACAAGGGTGACTTGAGGGTTTATATCAAACTCTCGGGGAACTGTGTGTAGAAAATTTATCCTCTTGTCCTTCTCTTGATTACCTATAAAACAAAACAAAATGTTTGGTGCCCTCAACCTCACCAAGTGGTTGTCAAGCACAAGGTGTGAGCAAAGAGATGAAAACAAAGTAAATGCAAAGCAAGAAATAAATATGCAATGATGATAAATAAATATGCAAAGATGGTGTAAATGATAAGGGATGATGTTTTTGGTTTTTGTATTGTGAATGCAAGATATAAAAGTGTTTTTGTATTTTCGGATTTTTAAATGACAGAAAATGTAAAGTGCTTATAAAGTGTTGGAAAGGTGTTTCTTATGATTAAAAATGTACTTGGGTTCATGGTTTCACAAACGCACTCTCTCTTTTCTCTTTTATATAGTGGCAGATAATGGAACATAGGAATTGACATATGAGATTACAACAAGACAAGTTATTAATAATATGGGCATCACATCCTAACATAGAGGTCTTTTGGTTATTAACCTCTCTTATATTCCACCAAGATGCGAACTAAATCATAACACCTCAGTAATTAATATAAACAGAGTATAGCTTTAAGTTCTATGATATGAAGTTAGAATAAGAACATGCTAGATCTAGTCATGGAGAAAATGGCATGGTCACCCATATCCCCGGTAGCATGGTATTCCTTTTTATCCCTAGTGAGGCAACAAAGTAAGGTAAACACCCAAGTGGATCACGGTATTGCTGTCAACTTACCGCACTAACCACCCCCCGTTACTCCAACTAATGCACACGCTCCCCCTCACACGCCCTCATACATATGTTGGATCAGAACACATAAACAAAAACGGGGTACATAATATGCATCTACTTTCATGACAAAGACATAACAATTGCAATCATCATAACATATATCAACTTAAAAGATCCACCACAAAGGTATTACATATATGACCATAATCATGTTCAGCAGCTCATATGACACTAATTAGTGAAACTCGAGAGAGAGGAGAGATACATAAGTTACTTCCACAAACTCATAGTCCAGGGGTGGACTACTCCCTCTTCATCATGGAGACGGTGGAGAAGTCGTTGGAGAAGGTGGAGACCACACCGGCAGCGCCCCGCCGGAGTTTTCTCCCTCCAATCTGCAGCTCCAGGTCTCTATTTTGTGGTTTCTGTGTTTCTGCGGTGCTCTTCCCGAAAGGCGTCGAGGGAGTATTTTTATAGTCGTTTCTAGGTCAAGACGAATGCGTGGAGACGAAGATCGACGGCATCGGAGCCACGAGGCTCCAGAAGGTGGGCCCCATGCGGCCAAGGAATCTGGGCGTGTGGGCTAACCCTTTTGGGCCTCAGGCCTCCTCTCGTGCGCTTCCTTGGCTCCTACTAAAAAATGATGTTTCCGAAGTTTCAGGTCATTTGGACGTCGTTTGGGTCCCTGGAAACTGTGAAATATTCCCCAAAATATTATAAAATATTGATATAACCCTTATATGATGCAAATATGGATGAAATATGAGTAATATAATGCAAAGTTCATGTATGCATTTTTACATGCATCAACATACTCAAGCTTAACCTATACTCGTCCTCGAGTATGAAGGTGATAAAACTAAACATGGACTTGGCATTTTATTACTTAACAAAGGATATCAAAGATGGTTGTTATTGCTACATAGAGTCAAATGATTCATTCTTACTAAGTAGTAGCAACATGCAAGATATATTATCAAGAGGTATCAAATATTCAAGACAAATATACTCAATGATAATTCACAAAGTGTAACATGAAAGAAAAGTTCTATGAACCAAATGAATACATAAATGAAAAGTAAAAGATATCCTATATTGGTCATAGAGTATTCTTATAGAAATCTGAATATAAAAGGTGGACACTTTGGAAAGATAGATAAATAAGTAGAGGAATAACATGCAAGAGTATCATCTAGCTTCCAAATGCTTCAACTTAAGTTAATGTTTGCCATGTAGTTTCCATTGGTGTGAAGTTCTCATTACCCCTATCATAGCATGTTTAGTGATTAATAGTTGAAAGTGAAAGCAAATATGAGTTATGTGCTTGACAAAGTATGGGTCAAAAGTCTCATGCCCCTTGAAAACAAAAACCTCTCCGGCTGGCTACTCAATTTGGGCCACAAAGCAAGTGAAGGTTACAGTCATCCTGAGTAAAAGTGGCATCATAGAGAGTATCACCCCGGATACCCTTTGCCCTAGGACATGGAATGAGCACATGTCCAAATGACAAAGCAAGCAAACAGTGGACATCTCAACATCTCTTTCTTTTACTAATGTTTTTTTCTTGTAAATGCTTTTTCTGTTGTGAGATGTATCATAGATTCCTCCACTATGGGTATGTTGCAAATTTCTACCATGGGCCACATGGCTTAAGTTAGCCACCAAAGGTGTCTCCACCGACTCGTCATCGGAAACCTCCACCGACTAGGCCTTGCCATTGCCGCTGTCCTTGCCCTTGGCATCGACCTCTACTGGGGCGTTGCTGTTCGACGGCGACCACATGTCCTTCTTCTTCCCCTTGCTCTCCGAGTAGATATTGAGTCGTTGCTGCTCGGCGGCGGAATGCTTGGCCAGCTCCGTGGCTTTATGGTCGGCCATGGCCCAGGCCAAACCCGGGTCCAGGACCTCCGTGACCTCCTCCTTCCAGGCCATGGTCCAGTCCATACCCTGGTCGTCCTCGTCGGACAGATCGATGAAGGGAATGGGATCGGGAGCAATGGCCCTGCCCCGTGGAGACTCCCCGTCCCATGACGCTTCCCTCGCTCGCCTCCTGCTCGAACTTGGAGGAGTACGCGCACGCCCACGCCCACACCCCATGCCGCTTCCCTTGCTCGCTGATACGTCTCAAACGTATCTATAATTTCTTATGTTGCATGCTTATATTATACCATTTGCTACATGTTTTATATACACTTTGCATTGTTTTATGCATTTTCTGGGACTAACCTATTAACAAGATGCCACAGTGCCAGTTCCCTGTTTTCTTCTGTTTTTGGTTTCAGAAAACCAATTAAGGAAATATTCTCAGAATTGGACGAATTTAATACCAAAGTCCCTATTTTTCACGGGAGGTTCCAGAACACCGAAGACCTAACGGAGAGGGGCCACGAGGCCCCCAGATGAGGTGCCGGCGCGGCCCCACTTCTGGCCGCGTCAGCACCTGATGACGGGGCCTCGGCCCTCCACCGCCTTCGCCCTTTCGCCTATTTAAATCCCCCGACAATACAAGACCTAAAACCCGAACACTTTTCCACAAAACCTAACGGAGCCGCCGCCATCGTCAAACCTAGTTCGGGAGGGTTCATAAGCTCTCCCCGGCACCCTGCCGGAGAGGGGAATCATCACCGGATGGCTCTTCATCACCATGCCCGCCTCCAGACTGATGCGTGAGTAGTTCATCCTTGGACTACGGGTCCATAGCAGTAGCTAGATGGTTGTCTTCTCCTATTGTGCCATCATGTTTAGATCTTGTGAGCTGCCTATCATGATCAAGATCATCTTTATGTAATGCTACATGTTGTGTTTGCTGGGATCCGATGGATATTGAATACTATGTCATTTGCTTCATAATATATCATGTTGTGTGTTGTTTATGATCTTGCATGCTCTCCGTTGTTAGTAGATGCTCTGGCCAAGTAGATGCTTGTGACTCCAAGAGGGAGTATTTATGCTCGATGGTGGGTTCATGTCTCTATTTAATCTGGGGTAGTGACAGCAAGTTTTAAGATTGTAGATGTACTGTTGCTACTAGGGATAAAACAATAGTACTTTGTCTAAGAATAATTGTATTACTTACATTACACACTTTGCCTAATGCAATAATATGTTGCTTGCAACTTAATACTGAAAGGGGTGCGGACGCTAACCGGAAGGTGGATTATTAGTCATAGATGTGGTTGGAATGGTCTATGTATATTGTTGTAATGCCCAAATGAATCTCATACTAGACATCATGACATTATTATATGCATCATTATGCAGCTCTTTATTCTGTCAATTGTCCAGCTGTAATTTGTTTACCCACATGTATGCTATTATTTTTTTATTTTTTTATGGAGAGACACCACTAGTGAACTTTGAACCCCGGTCCATTTCTTTAAACTGATAGTACAACCGACTGCAAACTGCTTTCTTTCATTCTCTGCAAACATCATCTTCCGCACCATACGTTTAATCCTTGTTACAGCAAGCCGGTGAGATCGACAACCTCACTGTTGAGTTGGAGCAAAGTTTCTTGATTGTGTTGTGCAGATTCCACCTCCCTCGTCAACCACGCGCAAGCACTTTTCTGGCGCTGGGAGACCTTCGTTGTGTTCTTCATCTCCTACTGGTTCGATAACCTTGGTTTCATAACTGAGTGAAACTTGCTACTACGCTGATCACACCTTCCTCTTGGGGTTTTCCAACTCCTCACACCCGTGAGCATCACTCGCCTCAAGAAACCAAGGATAGGGGACGTGGCGGCGGCGGTTCGAGCTGGGAGTGGAGCTGGCATCACCACGAGCCATGGAGAGATAAGGGACTGGGCGAAGGTGTTTAGGAGAGGAAGAGGGGATTTGTGAGCGCAATGGGCAAGGAGATGGCTCCTTTTAAAGCCACCTGCGGTCTGGACGGCGTCGCGGTCTAGACGGCAGTAATGGCGACTGGGCACTGATTCGGCTCCAGACTGCTCAGCTTGCAGCAGCAAGAGAGACGCGAGGACGGCGGAGCAGATGCGCGGCCGGGCCGGCAGTGTAGGTGGCGAGGCAGCTTTTTACTGGCCAGGGGGCACGCCATTGAAGGCGCGGCACAAATTTGGGGACGGCGAGCACAACCATGGACGCGCACGTACGGCCGCATGCATGCACTCCGCCGCGACTGGCCCCACTTGTAAGGTTTAAGTGGGACGGGGTGCATGCACTTCGCTGGGCCCACATGTCGGAATAATTGACTCACCTGTCAAGGAACGGTCAATGCACGGTTAAGACCGCAACAACGCAGCCGAGCGCGGGCTCCACTAGTCAGAGTTAACGGTCAAGACGGCAAACGTCCGCTATGAGCATTTATGAGAGTTTCATCTAAGTAAGCGGGGAAAACTGAGCACAAGTTTGAAGCGTGGGGAAAACTGAGCACAACTAAGCAACGAGGGGCACAAAATTAAATATCCCATTTTTAAAGAGGTCTTTAAGAGATATACATGGAAATTAAATTGTCCTAATGAGTTACTTGAATAAACTAGTAATGGTGCACGTGCAATGCACGTGTATCCTTATGAAGAAATTTACTCATATATCTTAATTAGCATCCAATATTTATGACAGAAAATGTAAAATAGGTTAAAGGGTGACCATGGCAGAAAACCTCCCCGACTAAATGAGACAATAAGAACAAAGTAAATTATCAAAATGTGTTAAGGTGCAACGTTTTGACATGCAAACAGGGAGTTCTTGTGGGATTATATGATGCATAACTCTAATGCCTGCATTTTACTAATGGAAAGGTTTAGTCCTTCAATATCAAAAAAGACAGTGCTAACAGTAGAGAATAAGCGGTTTATTTTTTATTTAGCATGCAGGCTGAATTTGGCATTTTGTAGCTCCCATCCACAACAAGTCTATAAACTTTGTAACATGATAAAATCAGTTCAGATAACAAAATAACCCTATGGTCAAGCTGAATGTGTTATTAAAATTTCCCTCACTTCTTCGATCTAGATTAGCAACAATGCAAGCTTAGCATAGGTAGAAGAACCAAGAGGCTCACAAATATTTTTTTACCTTGAGTCGTATGTATCTTTTTTTAAGGAAGCCATCAAAGGACCGGTATTAAACACTCACCTTAAAAAAATGGAAGTACCTATGCATTTCTATCTGACCTATGTAGCTCCAGAAATGAAAATCATTTGGCTACTACTCTCCTTAATTTGTAGGTTGTCCATGGACATGTGAAGAAGGTCCCTGAAATATAAGGAGACAAAACTTGGTGCACTTCATAGCAGCATTTTACAAAAGCTACACAAGATGCATACGTAACAAGCAATTTACTATGCTGTCTAGTGGAGAAATTCAGTCATGACCAAACTGTAATAATACGAAAAGCTTTGACTCCCTTATTCAGAAGTTTAGAAAAAAATTAATAGAAAGAATCAAAATCTGCAACAATGGGACGTCGAGGAAATTATAGACATCAGACTGTTCCGCCTTATAATTGAACACCTTGTTAAAGCTGAATATGACATCTTCCTCAGGCATTCAAAACCCTAGTATTTTGCAACACAGCAGGGGAAAGGGCTCTAATAGTGCATGAGGAAACAAAAATAACATGCTTACAAGATCAAAGGGATTTCCCACGAAAAATAATTGGGCAACAGAAGGAAATACAAATAGGGCATTTAGTCCTCAGTTTATTATCTATTGGTTCTATACCTGCGAATACCTACATAACAATTAGGTTGTTAGAACAGAGCAGCAGCCTCAACCAAATGTTTTTGAACTTTATAAGAACATGGACACCTCATGAGTACAGAAGCAATTAGCCAGAAACCTTGATCAAGAAAGTGCGTCTTTGGCATCCCTGTAGACGGTAAGAAAAAAATTCAGATATGAAATAATGTGAACTGAGCAAGTTTATTACCACTCAATAGTACTCCTGAATGTCTAATCTGAAGCAAGCATTTATCTGCGTTGTGGTACATGTACAAATATTAAAATTGGTTTGGATTAAGCAATTCAGGTACATGCTGCCAAATTTCTGCGTCAAACCTGTTGTCGAGGAGCCGTTCGCCGTCGAGCTGGGTGCAGGTGACGGGAGCCGGGAGGCAGCGTCCTGGAACACGACGGGCAGGCGGCCGAGAAGGGTGCGCTGGTGACGGGCGGCGGCGTCCTGGAACACGGCGACGTGGGGGCAGCGCGGCGGCGTGAGGCATGGCTACGTCCTCACGAAGGGCAGAGTGGCAGCGTCCTCGCGATGGACAGGGCCAGGGCGGCGGCGGTCGGGAACACGCGACGTGGAGAGGGCGGCGACGGCGTCCTCGCTGCGAAGGGCGGCGCGGTGAGGCTGCGGCTTCCTTCGACGGGCAGTGCTGCGGGCTGCGGCGTTGTGTTCGTGTCCCTGGCAGCGGCGGCGTCGTGGACTTTCTCGGTGCAGAGAAGTTTGGGGAATTTTGTATTTTCAATCATGGGTCTCCCTGAACCCTGATTAGCATTTTAGCTTTGCCGTTGCGTTCCGCTCCGCTTACCGCAAATCACGGTACTGATATGAATCGTTGGATTAAAAGTTTAACGTACATGATTTGTTGGATCTGCCACCTCTCTTTCTTTTTATATTAGTGGTGATGATTAGTGGTGATGGTGATTAGTGGTGATAGCATTTTGTATTCAACTCGAGCGTTTTAAAATTGGCGGAAATAGGAGGGGCATATGTGGCGAAGGCCATGGCTGTAACTCCTGTCCTGTGCTCTGATGTGCACGTGGAGCGAGACGAGCAAGGGCTGGCGGCTGGGCTGCTTGGCTGGACTCAGCCCGAGAGGTAAATAAAAGGGAAAAAATGGAGTGGGTTGCTAGCTCGGACGGACTTTGGCTCAAGAGAAATATCTACACCTACACTATTATATTATTAAAAGAGCAAAACTTGTATTGAGTTGCGTTGGTTGATAGTTTAAATCTGAGCCATACAAATTTAATCAACGATCCAGATCAACATATATTTTCAGCTTCAGGATAATTACAGGGTTGCCACCACAAAAAATAAACTCCACTTCTACCCAAAAACAATTCCTAATCCCGTAAAAAAAAGAAAAACAATTTCTAATAGGCAGTCCTCTGCAATCCCCTCCCGGCGGCGTCGCGCGCCCAGCCCTCATGCGGCAGCGGCAGCTTCGCCCCCGACGACCTTAGAGCGTGCTCCTCCGCGTCGGCAGCAACGGCAAGTCCGCCACGTCCGTCGCCGCAGCGGGACGTTCCGAGCCCCCGCCGCTCCCCAGCACGGTGGGCGCCTAGGCGGCATACAGCCAGGCGGCCAGCGCGCCGCAACGTGACGTTTCCGAGCCCCGCCGTTCCCCGGCGCGGTGGGCGCGTAGGCGGCCAGCACGGGGCAGCACCGCAGCGGCGGGAGGAGCGCGCCGCCGCCGCGTCCAGCGTCGCAGGAGGCGAGGACGGCCGGGTCCCTCCGTCCTGTCTCCTACCTCTCACGGGGCAATTGGAATTGGGGCGGAAATCCTACTCTGATCGGGAAGGCACAGGCATCTTTCTACAAAAAGGATTGAATTCTCCCGACAGCAAGTCCCAAACCCACACCCTGTCCCGCCGTGCTCTGGAACTCCGTCCGACCCTGCTCCACCAGAGGTACGGGCGTACGGCTCAATTCTGTGTTCCAACGATGCTCATGTACAAAGCTAGATAGACAGGCCAATCGATCTGTGGTACAAACTCGATGCATGTACAGCAACATCCATGAGCTGAACCTGCTTGGTTTTCTCCATTATCTCTATAGATTTTGTTTCCGTCAATTGAAGTTTTGACCAGTCCTGAAAGACCAACTCTGGTACTGTTATGCCTAGACTACTAATCAAAGTAAACCATCACCAAGAACAAGGATTCAGACACCATCTCTCGCTTTATTGCAGCCAAATTCAGAGGAAGGCTTTAAATCAGAGGAAACTTGGAGTTCTAGGGTTCGAGAGAGGGAGGAAAGATACGCCAGTCGGGACAACGGCGGCTAGGGTTTAACCCAATAATACAAAGATGATGGATTACAGGCTCGACATCGAGCTAAAATAGGGGAGGAGAGTAGCGACAAGGGACGGAGCAGGTGGTAAAGGTCTCTGAACCTGGAAGCGTACTGTCAGGATTCAAGCAGCGACAGCCGGAGCCATCTTGACCGTTTATTCCAAGATCAACGTCTCTGAGTGATTCACTAAGGCGGGAAGCGGTAGGGAAGCACCAGAGTCGTTGGTTTCGAAATAAACGGCTGTGCTTTCATCCGACAATAGTTCAAAGTTCAGATATCTTCAGTAACTTGATGCAGGTCCTGACAATTCCCCCTTGTCGAGCTCAGACTTGTCCTCAAGACTGAAAGTCCGGGAATACTCGTTGTATGAAGCTTGAATCCTCCCAGGTAGCAACCTCATCAGGCAGATTAATCCATTTCACCAGCCACTGTACCACAGGAACTGCAATATCGCCCTGCCTCCTTGGAATGAGCTTACGATCTAGTAGCTTCTCTGGACCAGTCTGAATATTACCCTGCTCATCGATCAGGGGTAGTGTAGGTGTAGGAATAGCCACTGGTCCATGATGCTTCTTTAGTTGACTAACATGAAAAGTGTGATGTAATGTACAACCATCAGGGAGTAATATCTTGTAAGCGGCATTCCCCACCTTAGCTATCACTCTAAAAGGTCCATAGAATTTAGAATGCAGCTTGAGGCATCTGTGAATGTGCAGTGATGAATGCCTATAAGGTTGTACCTTCAAGTAAACCATATCTCCAATTTCCAATTGTCTCTCACTACGGTTTTTGTTTGCAAAGTGAACCATATGATCTTGAGCTTGCTGTAAATTTTCCTTGATGATAGCATTAGCAGCTTCTCTGTTGTGAATCATTTCAGCAGTTGTTTCAGTGCTAGCATCCGGGAGGAACATTTCTGCCACCTGTGGTGGAGGGAATCCATACAATGCTTGAAATGGTGTCATCTTTAGAGAAGTGTGGAATGTTGTATTGTACCACCATTCGGCCGAAGTGAGCCATGACTGCCATTTCTTTGGCTGAGCAAAAGCCATGCATCTTAGATAATTTTCCAAGCATTGGTTAACACGCTCTGTTTGACCATCAGTTTGTGGATGGTAGCTAGTACTCATGTGCAACTTGATCTTGAGTGCCTTGAATAATTCTTGCCAGAGGTGACTAGTAAAAATTATATCCCTGTCTGTAACAATTACTAATGGCAGGCCATGGAGTTTAAATATGTGGTCATGGAATGCTTGAGCAACTGTCTTCACAGTGATAGGATGTTTCATGGCAATAAAATGAGCAAATTTGGTGAATCTATCCACTGCCACCAGAATCATATCTTTATTGTTGGAAGTAGGCAAGCCTTCGACAAAATCCATGCTAATGTGAGTCCATGCCATATCAGCTACAGGTAAAGGCTGTAGTTTTCCAGGATATTTCAAATGCTCAGGTTTATTTATCTGAGAGACTGGGCACTGTTTCACATTTTCAGCAATTTCAGCTTTCATTTTTGGCCAATAGAAAACCAGTTGGATTCTGTGTAATGTTGCACGACCTCCAGAATGCCCACCCAATTCAGATGCATGAAAGACAGTGAATATGTCTTGTTTTACTTTCTTGTCATCCCCCACAACTAGCTTGTTATTGTATCTCAGCAACACATTTTTCAGAGAGAAATTTGGTACTGCAGTGGGGTTGATCGCCAGTTGAGCCAGAAGTGATTTGCAGTACTCATCATTTTCATAGCTTTCCACAATGGTTGTTATCCAAGTAGGAATAACACTAGATCCAGTAAGTTGATGTACTGCCAGTTTCACTCGAGATAAAGCATCAGCAACTTTATTTTCTTTGCCCTTTTTATACTCCACTGAGTAATTATAGCCCAGTAATTTTATCAACAGCTTGTGTTGTATACCTTCAGTCAATTTTTGTTCCTGAATGTATTTTAGGCTTTGCTGATCTGTTTTGATCACAATAGAAGATGCTGCGAAGTAGTGCTTCCATTTCTTGATTGCCTCAATAATGGCCAGTGCTTCTTTGGCATAAGTAGACCAAGCTGCTGCTCTTGGTCCTAATGATTTACTCATGAATGAAATAGGCCTGCCCTTCTGCATAAGAACAGCTCCTATTCCATAACCACAGGCATCAGCTTCTAATGTAAAAGGTAGACTGAAGTCTGGTAATGCCAAAACAGGTGTTGTAGTCATACAAGTTTTCAGTGTGAGGAATGCCTTTTCTTGAGCATCCGACCAGATAAAGGAGTCCTTTTTCAAGCAATCAAACAATGGACGACAGATAATCCCATAATTTTTAATGAACCTTCTATAATATCCAGCCATACCCAATATGCTTCTTAATTCAGAAATATTCTGTGGCACATGCCATTTAGCAATAACCTCTACCTTCACAGGATCAGTTGCTACACCATTTCCTTGTATTATGTGGCCGAGGTATTCTACCTTTGTCTGACCAAAAGTGCATTTCTCCCTTTTTGTAGCTAGTTTGTTATCCCTCAACACTAGGAACACAGCTTCCAAATGTTGGTAGTGTTCCTTCTCATTTTTGCTGTAAATAAGTATATCATCAAAGAACTCCAGAGCAAATTTTCTCAGAAATGGAGCCAATAATGTATTCATTAATGACTGAAATGTAGCCGGTGCATTGGTTAGGCCAAAAGGCATGACCAAGTACTCAAAATGGCCCATGTGGGTGTTAAATGCTGTTTTGGGTATGTCCTCCTCTTTCATCCTAATCTGGTGATACCCACTGCGCAGGTTAATTTTGGAGAATATAGAAGCACCATTCAGCTCATCCAGCAAGTCTTCAATGACAGGGATTGGGTACTTGTTTTTCACAGTTTGCTCATTCATTTTTCTGAAATCATTTACTACACGCCAAGTAGTGTCTTTCTTCTTTACCATCAGAGCAGGAGAAGAATAAGGACTACTGCTTGGTCTTATGACATTCTGCTTTAGCAATTTTTGAATAATTTCCTCCATAGCATTTTTCTGATGGTGTGGCAGCCTGTATGAGTGTTGGTTAACAATTTTGGCATCTGCCACAAGTGGGATAGCATGATCACAGTCTCTTTTGGGTGGTAATGCAGTGGGTTCTTCGAATATATCCACAAACTTATCCATCAGAGGCTGCAAGAAGGTAGGGATTTCAGAAATTGTGTTACTGTATTTACCATTCTCCATGGTCTGTTGCAAGAAGATAAAAGCTCCACAGATTGGTTTGTCCTTGAGTGACAGCAGTTCATCAACATATACAGTATCTGATAAACCAGGTAAGGACTCATCAATCAGCTTGATTAACTTTCCTTCAGAAGTAGTCAATGAAATGAACATTTTCTTGTAATCCATAGTTACTGGGCTGTGTTCTTTTATCCAATCCGTGCCACAAATGATGTCATAACCAGTTAAAGGTAGCAGCTTGAATTTATACTCCATTTTGTGACCTTGGATATCATAACTGCATTGTTCTGTATTGAACTCAGACATGAGCTCATTGCCATTAGCAACCATCACCTTTACTCTTTTAGCTGGTGTGATTTGGCACTTAATTCTCTGAGCCAACTCATTGGACATAAAAGTACCAGTGCTTCCAGAATCAATAAGTACAGTAGCTATGTGTTTACCAAATTTTGCAGTTAATGTAAATGCATAATTAGCTGTACTTTTACCACTGATAGCATGCATAGAAATAAGCAGCTTAGCATCTGGTGCAGGCAATTGTTGCTCATCATCAGAGTCTTCATAATCCACATATATTATTTCAGCAGTTGTGTCTTCTTGTGGCTGTAAAGCATTCAGTTTTGCTTTACTATACATTTTGCACTGCTGTTTATGACCAGGAAACCATGGTTCATGGCACCTAAAACACTCCTTGTTTAGTTTAGCTCGCTCAATTGTCTCAGCTAATCCCTTCTGGTTCTGCTCATTATTGGTCGGTTTTCTGTATGTTTGCTGATTCATTGTGAAGCTGGGCCTGTTTCTAGGCTGTGCTTGTTCAATTCTTCTTGCATACCACATAGCTTCAGTCATTGTAGCAGGTTTGAGACACTGTAAATGGCTCTGAATATACACAGTTAATCCTGAAACAAAGCTGTTCACATAGTAATCATCAGGTATACTAGGATTATCTCTTCTCATGAGATTTAACACCTTTTCAAATTCCAGTACATACTTAGCAACAGTTCCTGTTTGGGTTAACTGATGGAAATTCTTCAGATTATCACAAACCGAAGTTTCGGAGAATCTGTCAGTTAAGTAACGAGTGAAACGATGCCAGGGTGTATTATTAGGTGGAAATCCTGTACCACGCCACCATTGCATAGCCGGGCCCTTCAGGTAAGTGACAGCTAACTCAGTGCGCTGTTCCAGAGGTGTTCTAGCTGATTCAAAATACTGCTCTATTGTTTGTATCCAGGAATCAGGGTCTTGGCCATCAAATTCAGGGATATTCATCTTAGCTGGTTTCACTGCAGGAACATATCTAGTATTTTCCTGGTTCTGAAACAGAGCTCTGTTTCTAGGAGCAAAATCTCTACTTTCCCCATCAGCATGATGATCTTGTTCGTGCTGGTGTTGTTGTATTGCCAGATGCCTCTGTCCATCAGTACGCTAAGGTATGATCTGTGGATGTGGAGTTACTGAATTGGGGTGCCTGTATGGAATTCTTTCAGAACCATCCAAATTCACTTCCTTTCCGGTGTGATCATGCAGAGTTGCTGTGCCAATTGGTTTCACCATAGTCAGACTATGTTTTGCCAGCTCCTGGTTCACACTTCCTTGCGCCGGAGAAACCACAGCGTTGGAAGCAAGTGGTGGAGGGGAGACAGGCGAAACCGGAGGGGGAGCCACAGCTAACAACTTCGCCAGGCTAGACTGAATAGTATCGAAATTTTCCTGAATACTGACGAAATTTTTCTCTGCCTTTTCGGAGAAAACCAAGAAATCTTGTTTATCTTCTTCTCGCTCGCGTTGCAGGGTCTTGACATCAAGAATCAAGGACTTCAATTCAAGCACCGCTGTGTTCTCCGAATCCCCATCTGTGGGCTTCGACTGAAGGGAATCGCAGGCAGAAAACAAAAAATTTCCTAACAGCGATAACCTAAAAACAGCCAGAATCTATACTATGCAGATATAGTAATACGCAGGGGTGTCTTCGCACATACCTCTTGAAGACCGAAAGCGGGGATTACGCTCCCGCACAAGCGTTGACGATGAAGCCAACGAAGACTTCAATGCCGTGTAGAGGAAGCAGACCTCTAGCACCACAAGCGTGATGCCTCGCAGGGAGTCACACACGTACGGTGAAGCCGACGAACTCCGGGCTCCGATCCAGGGACGAAGCAGCGGAAGACTGGGACCGGGAGACCAGCAGCACGACGGTGTGCGTATGGTGGAGAAACAATTCCGAGGCGCAACTCCAAACTTGGGAATCACGGGATCCTCGGAGAGAGAGAGAGAGAGAAATCTGTGTTTTTCAAAGGCCAGGGGTACCCCTCTATATAAAGGGGTCCAGGGGGCTGCCCACCTTGCCAGGCTGGCGGTGTGGGACTAATCCCACACCCCAGCCGGCCAGCTTGGTGCGCCGGCCTAGGTGGGCCCCATGTGGCCCACCTAGGGCCGGCCGAACTGCCCCCCCTCCCTCATGGGGGGGACTTCCCCCCCCCCCCCCCCCCCCCTCATGGGCCTCTTTGTCCAAAGAGGCCCATTAAGGGATTTTTGCCTTTAAAAATTCAGAAAAATTAAAATAAAATATATTTAACTATTAATTACACTAATTAATATTAAATACATATTACTTAATTTATTCTGGCTCCGAAAACTATTTCGTCGCTGCCCGATCTCTATCGGAACTTTCCCGGGACGTTCCCGGTCTCTCTTTTCCTATTTTTCTCTTCCGGTAAAATGTCGACTCCCCTTAAGCGTGTTACCCTAGCGGTTCGATTACCTCACCAGACATGATCGAGACTCCTCTCCGATCAATGACTAATTCGTGGACCTTGGATACCCAGAATTAATCCCTGCGAGATAACGAATACTTTTCCTTTATCGAACCTGGACGTCTGAGTCTTAAACCTTTTGCCATGCGATACTTAGCGTGTCCGAGACTCGTTCATAGATATCTCCATACCTAGCTTGATCTCGTTACCGACACCGCTAACTTCTACTCGTCCATGATCTTATGTCCTGGTGACCTAGTCACACGCTTGCAAGCTCGTTTGACATAATCTCACCGAGTGGGCCCTAGAGTATCTATCCTGCTATGGGACTGGCAAATCCCGCTCTTGACCCCCCGTCTCAACATACTCCTATCCGACACCCGAGAGGGACACCTTTATTGTCACACTATGTAAGATATGACGTTTGATGCAATCAAAGTGTCTTCCAGGAATAGCAATAAGAGTAGGTCTCACGGTCGAAGGCGTAATGACTACGTCCTATAAATATTGGGTATGTCCATCACATCGTTCTACCAACGACATGACTTCATTGTCAAATAGACGCCATGTCACATGATCGGGAAACCTCGATCATCGATTGCACAATGAACCAATCAAACAAAGGTGGTTGGGGACCTAGTTGTTTTAGGTATCACACGTGTATTAATGTTTCCGCTTAATACAGTTATAGCATGACACAAAAACGTATTATGAACAAATGAGATATGATAAATAAAACACTTTATTAATTGCCTCTAGGGCATATCTCCTACAGTCTCTCACTTGCACTAGAGTACAATTTAATCTAGTTACAACTTGGCAAAAGCCGGACACCCATAGCATCTTGGTGTTTCACGTGCTTGTCTAGCAGGAGAGGCTTCGTCAACGGGTCTGCCACATTCAGATCCGTATGTATTTTGCAAATCTTCACTTCACCTCCTTGTACGTACTGTCGTATCACATGGAAGCGTCGGAGTATGTGTTTGGCAGTCGAGTGAGACCTTGGTTCCTTCGCGTTCGCAATAGCACCCGTATTGTCGCAGAAGAGGGTCACGGGGTCTTGCGCGCTAGGGAACACTCCAAGCTCGATGATGAACTTCCTTAGCCACGCAGCTTCATTCGCAGCTTCAGAAGCAGCAATGTACTCCGATTCCATTGTAGATTGGGCCACGATGGGTTGCTTCCCACTCCTCCAGCACACAGCGCCTCCGTTCACCTTGAACACATATCCTGTCTGTGACTTAGAGTCATCTGGGTCTGAGCAGAAACTTGCAACAACGTAACCTGTTACGCCAAGTTCTTCCTCACAGTCCCCATACACAAGAAACATTTCCTTTGTATGCTTGAGATTCTTAAGAATGCTTTTAACAGCTACCCAATGTTCCTTTCCAGGATTACTTTGGAATCGGCTCGTCAAACTAAGAGCCAATGCTACATCAGGTCGAGTACTTAGCATGGCATACATGATCGATCCTATGGCTGAAGCATAAGGATGTTTAGTCATCGCGACTCTATCATGTTCCGTTACCGGACACTGTGCCTTGCTCAACACCTTATTCTTGACAATTGGCAGAGAACCCTTCTTTGCCGCATCCATATTGAACCGTTTCAGTATCTTGTCAATATAAGTACTCTGACTTAACGCTAATAGGCGTCTTGATCTATCACGATAGATTTTAATGCCTAAAACGTATGCAGCTTCTCCTAAGTCCTTCATTGAAAATTTACTGTTTAAATATTCCTTAACGCTATTCAGTAGTTCCACATTATCTCCTATTAGCAGTATATCATCGACATATAGTGCCAGGAACACAACTGAGCTCCCACTCATTTTCTTGTAAATGCAGGTCTCTTCTCTGTTTCGGACAAATCCAAAACCTTTGATCACCTCATCAAAGCGAAGATTCCAGCTCCGAGATGCTTGCTTCAGTCCATAAATGGAACGCTGAAGCTTGCATACCTTGCCAGCATTTCCTGGATCGACAAAACCTTCAGGTTGTACCATGTACAACTCTTCCTCAATGTTACCATTTAGGAACGCTGTTTTGACATCCATTTGCCATATCTCATAGTCATAATATGCGGCAACTGCTAGCAAAATCCGAATAGACTTTAGCATCGCTACCGGTGAAAACGTTTCATCGTAGTCAATTCCATGAACTTGTCGGAAACCCTTTGCGACAAGCCGAGCTTTATAGACGGTCACATTACCATCTGCATCAGTCTTCTTCTTAAAGATCCATTTATTCTCGACGGCCTTGCGCCCTTCGGGAATCTCCACCAAAGTCCATACTTTGTTATCGTACATGGATCCTATTTCGGATTTCATGGCTTCAAGCCATTTCTCGGACTCAGGACTAGCCATAGCCTCTTTGTAGTTCGTAGGTTCGTCTTGTTCAATCAACATGACGGTGCAAACCATGTTGCCATACCATTCAGGGGCGATCCGTGATCTCCCTTACCTACGAGGTAGAATAGCACCCTCGACATCTTCTCCCACTCCATCTGTGGAGGACGGTTCCGGAACAGCTTCCGTTGCGCCACTCTGTATTTCGAGTTCAGGATCAACGATCTCGTCGAGGTCTATTTTCCTCCCACTTACTCCTTTGGCGAGAAACTCTTTCTCCAGAAAGGTACCGTTCTTTGCGACAAACGTTTTGCCCTCAGCTTGGTTGTAGAAGGTGTATCCTATGGTTTCCCGTGGATACCCTACAAAGACGACTTTCTCCGATTTCGGTTCGAGTTTGTCGGGCTGTAGTTTCTTAACGTACGCCTCACAACCCCAGACCTTCAGGAACGACAACTTAGGCTTCTGGCCATGCCAGACCTCATACGGTGTCGTTGCTACGGATTTGGACGGAGCCCTATTTAAAATGAATGCGGCTGTTTCTAACGCGTACCCCCAAAAAGACACGGGCAAGTCGGTAAGAGACATCATAGATCGGACGCTATCCAGTAGAGTGCGATTACGCCGCTCAGACACACCGTTGCGTTGCGGCGTTCCAGCTGGCGTAAGCTGCGGCACGATGCCACAAGCCTTCAGATGTGTGCCAAACTCAAAACTCAAATATTCGCCACCACGATCGGATCGAAGGTGCTTGATTTTCTTGTTGAGTTGATTTTCGACTTCACTTTGAAATTCTTTGAACTTTTCAAATGTTTCAGACTTGTGTTTCATCAAATAGATATACCCGTATCTACTCAAGTCATCGGTGAAGGTGACAAAATAACGATAACCATTGCGTGTCGACACGCTCATTGGTCCACACACATCTGTATGTATGACTCCCAATAAGTCCGACGCCCGTTCCATGAAACCATTGAACGGTGTCTTGGTCATTTTGCCCATGAGGCATGGTTCGCATGTGTCGAGGGATCCAAAATCCAACGAGTCCAGAAGTCCATCGACATGGAGTTTCTTCATGCGCTTTATACCAATATGACCAAGACGGCAATGCCATATATACATGGCGGTATCGCTACTAAGTTTAATCCTCTTGGCATTTATGCTATGAATGTGAGTACTACGATCGAGATTCAACAAGAATAAACCATTACTCTCGGGAGCGTTAACATAAAAGATATCATTCATAGAGATAGCACAACCACTTGATACTGATTTGAACGAATATCCGTCTTGCAACAAGCAAGACCCACTGATAATGTTTACACTCAAGGACGGTACAAAATAACATTTATTGAGGACCAAAACTAATCCCGATGGTAGATGTAGAGGGAGTGTGCCGACAGCCACCACGTCAACTCTTGATCCGTTGCCGACGCGCATCGTCACCTCGTCCTTTCCCAGGCGCCTCTTATTCCGCAACTCCTCCTGAGAGTTACATATATGAGCAACAGAACCAGTATCAAATACCCAGGTATTGCTACGGGCGCAGGTTAAGTACACATCAATAACATGTATATCAAATATATCTTTCTCTTTTCCGACAATCTTGCCGGCCTTCTTATCCTCCAGATACTTGGGGCAGTTGTGCTTCCAGTGACCATCCCCCTTGCAGTAGAAGCATTCCACGCCAGGTTTGGGGCCAGGTTTGTTAGTCTTAGGCTTGGCAACATGCTTGCCATCCTTCTTGGACTTCCAGTTCTTCCTGCCCCTGCCGCCAGATTTCTTAAAATCGACGGTCTTGTTGACCATCAACAGCGTGTGCTCCTTCTTGATTTCCACCTCAGCAGTCTTGAGCATCACGAACACCTCACCCAGGGACTTAGCCATGCCCTGCATGTTATAGTTCATGACGAAGCCTTTGTAGCTAGGGGGCAACGATTGCAGCACCCTATCAATCGCCAGCTCATCAGGAATCTTGCATTCCAGAGCGTTCAGGCGTTGAACGTAGCCAGACATTTTGACCACGTGCTCGCTCACACTGCTGTGCTCTTCCATCTTGGCTGAGAAAAAGAGCTCAGAAGCTTCATATCTCTCAGCCTTAGCCTGCGGCGCAAAGACAGCCTTGAGATCAGAAATTATCTCGAAGGCACTCATCCTCTCAAAGCGCTTTTGCAGGTCGGCTTCCATGGCATAGAGCATGCCACTCTGGACAAAAGAGGAATCATCCGATTTAGTCTGGAAGACCTTCTTCTCATCATCGGAGGCATTATCTGCCGGGGGGTCACCCAGGGGGCCTTCAAGGACATAGGCCACCCTGTGGGGAGAGAGGAGGATCCTCAGGTTGCGGAACCAGGCCATGAAGTTTGACCCATTGGTTTTAAGCTTCTCTTTCTCAAGGAACAGGCCTAGGTTAAAGGTGGGGCGAGACATCTACAATGGATTTTGCAAAACATAAGACTTTGTTCATAATAGTTGAGTTCAAGTATTTTCGAAAATAACTATAAGAACTCCCACTCAAACGGATATCCCTTTCATCGCTTGAGTGATTACACGACCCCAATCCGTTATGCAACCCCTCATCATCAGAGCCGGCAACACAACTTCAAAGGTAGACATCGGAATGTCAATCACAACAACTTTGTGACTCATGCTCGACCTTTCGGTCACCTTGTTCCGAGGCCATGTTTGTACATGCTAGGCTCGCCATAATAACCTTCAACGTAAATGCTTGTGCAACATGGCTTACACCCACTGTATGCGAACGACGATATGTCTGACACCCGATCGTCACGGCCTGCCTCATAACGTAGAACTTTCTTGGTGGTGCACATCGAAGGGAGAACACAATTGATATTTTGGAGGGATCATCTTATATAACTACCGCCGTGTAACTAATATATACTATATATATATATACACAATATAAGATGCACTCAAAACATCAAATGTAATGCGACGTGATATGGCCCCTTGCGCCGATGGTCTCCTTCGCGCCAGCAGTTCATAAACAATTTAATAAACCTACCTTGACCATATCACATAGCCCCTGCAAAATAAAGTTAGACGCTTCTACTTTATCTTTTGCATATTTTACGTGGCTTGGGGCTTGTCGTAAATAGAACCGCTTCATACCTACGAACCTATGACCACAACAACGATCAAATAATTGCATATTTATGTATCCCTTTCGGGCCCTCCATTGAAAATGCAAAGCCAACTAAAGAGAGAGAAACAGACACCCGCCAGCCACAGATACGGAACCAGCCGTATGTCAGTTGTGGAACCAGTCTCGCGTAAGCGTACGCGTAAGGTCGGTCCGGGCCGCTTCATCAACTCAATGCTGCCGGCAGTGCAAGTGCACGCGAGAGGGTAGCAAATAATAAGAACGATGCCCCCGTGCAGAACACGGGTTCAACTAGCGCACATCTATATCTACGCATAGATCGGCTCTGATACCACTGAAGGGAATCGCAGGCAGAAAACAAAAAAATTCCTAACAACGATAACCTAAAAACAGCCAGAATCTATACTATGCAGATATAGTAATACGCAGGGGTGTCTTCGCACATACCTCTTGAAGACCGAAAGCGGGGATTACGCTCCCGCACAAGCGTTGACGATGAAGCCGACGAAGACTTCGATGCCGTGTAGAGGAAGCAGACCTCTAGCACCACAAGCGTGATGCCTCGCAGGGAGTCACACACGTACGGTGAAGCCGACGAACTCCGGGCTCCGATCCAGGGACGAAGCAGCGGAAGACTGGGACCGGGAGACCAGCAGCACGACGGTGTGCGTATGGTGGAGAAACAATTCCGAGGCGCAACTCCAAACTTGGGAATCACGGGATCCTCGGAGAGAGAGAGAGAGAGAAATCTGTGTTTTTCAAAGGCCAGGGGTACCCCTCTATATAAAGGGGTCCAGGGGGCTGCCCACCTTGCCAGGCTGGCGGTGTGGGACTAATCCCATACCCCAGCCGGCCAGCTTGGTGCGCCGGCCTAGGTGGGCCCCATGTGGCCCACCTAGGGCCGGCCGAACTGCCCTCCCCTCCCTCATGGGGGGGACTTCCCCCCCCCCCCTCATGGGCATCTTTGTCCAAAGAGGCCCATTAAGGGATTTTTGCCTTTAAAAATTCAGAAAAATTAAAATAAAATATATTTAACTATTAATTACACTAATTAATATTAAATACATATTACTTAATTTATTCTGGCTCCGAAAACTATTTCGTCGCTGCCCGATCTCCATCGGAACTTTCCCGGGACGTTCCCGGTCTCTCTTTTCCTATTTTTCTCTTCCGGTAAAATGTCGACTCCCCTTAAGTGTGTTACCCTAGCGGTTCGATTACCTCACCAGACATGATCGAGACTCCTCTCCGATCAATGACTAATTCGTGGACCTTGGATACCCAGAATTAATCCCTGCGAGATAACGAATACTTTTCCTTTATCGAACCTGGACGTCTGAGTCTTAAACCTTTTGACATGCGATACTTAGCGTGTCCGAGACTCGTTCATAGATATCTCCATACCTAGCTTGATCTCGTTACCGACACCGCTAACTTCTACTCGTCCATGATCTTATGTCCTGGTGACCTAGTCACACGCTTGCAAGCTCGTTTGACATAATCTCACCGAGTGGGCCCTAGAGTATCTATCCTGCTATGGGACTGGCAAATCCCGCTCTTGACCCCCCGTCTCAACATACTCCTATCCGACACCCGAGAGGGACACCTTTATTGTCACACTATGTAAGATATGACGTTTGATGCAATCAAAGTGTCTTCCAGGAATAGCAATAAGAGTAGGTCTCACGGTCGAAGGCGTAATGACTACGTCCTATAAATATTGGGTATGTCCATCACATCGTTCTACCAACGACATGACTTCATTGTCAAATAGACGCCATGTCACATGATCGGGAAACCTCGATCATCGATTGCACAATGAACCAATCAAACAAAGGTGGTTGGGGACCTAGTTGTTTTAGGTATCACACGTGTATTAATGTTTCCGCTTAATACAGTTATAGCATGACACAAAAACGTATTATGAACAAATGAGATATGATAAATAAAACACTTTATTAATTGCCTCTAGGGCATATCTCCTACATCGACATGATCTCCTGACGCCGATCTACCGCCGCCGCTGGCTACAGACGACTCCAAGGTACACGGAACAGGGAGGGTTGGGTGGGATTTTATTACCCGAGAATTGCTCTCTGGCAACCACCACCGCCCCTGGACTACACCCGAGCTGAGTCGCCGCTGCCAATTCGCCGCCTTTTGTGCTCCCGCCGCCGGAATCCAGAGAGGGGGAGAAGGATTTCACAGGATATCCCAACTTCTCCCTCTGCCTAGATCCAATCGCCTCCGAAGATCGGTGGCTCTGATACCACTTTGTTATGCCTAGACTACTAATCAAAGTAAATCATCACCAAGAACAAGGATTCAGACACCATCTCTCGCTTTATTGCAGCCAAATTCAGAGGAAGCCTTTAAATCAGAGGAAACTTGGAGTTCTAGGGTTCGAGAGAGGGAGGAAAGATACGCCAGCCGGGACAACGGCGGCTAGGGTTTAACCCAATAATACAAAGATGATGGATTACAGGCTCGACATCGAGCTAAAATAGGGGAGGAGAGTAGCGACAAGGGACGGAGCAGGTGGTAAAGGTCTCTGAACCTGGAAGCGTACTGTCAGGATTCAAGCAGCGACAGCCGGAGCCATCTTGACCGTTTATTCCAAGATCAACGTCTCTGAGTGATTCACTAAGGCGGGAAGCGGTAGGGAAGCACCAGAGTCGTTGGTTTCGAAATAAACGGCTGTGCTTTCATCCGACAATAGTTCAAAGTTCAGATATCTTCAGTAACTTGATGCAGGTCCTGACAGGTACTAGCTTGGACTGTAGGTAGTTTGATCCTTTCACTAATGGCACATGCGTACTGTTTCGTTGCTAACTAAAGTGTAGATCCCCAATTCTCTGAAGTGTATATTATGCTTATAAATGTTTCATTGCCGTTTTATTCATCAACCTTTCAAGGCCTGTTGTTTACGTGGGTTTCGTGCCATGTAGTGCTATTGGAATGTAGCACCGAGATCCAACACCAAAAGAGCATCGCCCCAACAAAGGTGGACACTAAAACGGAGCCCTCCCGTCGACAAGGGCCGAGATCCACAGCGCCTCCATTGCCTGAAGGCCATAGAGGCGGGGCAGATCGACGGCGGCACCGACGGGAGACGGGGAACCCTAATCGCCTCTCCTGGCTCTCGGAGGCGAAGAGGTACAGTGGTATATATAGACTTCAGAGTTGTATGTGCATCTCACATAATTAAGTTAATCTGGGTTCAGTTTGTAGCTTCTAATATATATTTGAGTAACTTATGAGATAAGTTGAAATAACTCAGTACAAAAATCTATACCAGATTAACTTAATAATAATAATAAGTTGTTATTTCCCAAATCGAAATGTTCGTTGTGAAAATTATAGGACGGGAGAGTAGCTAACCAGATGGGTTCATCAAGCTCCCTGCCAAGTGAAGTACGACAGTTTGCCAGCATTAGACCTGTCCACTTAATTACAGTTTGCTATCTGTATGTAGATAAAAAAGACCATTGTATATTTCTCTTACATCAAAAGAATAATGTATTGTGCACATTTATACTGTAAGGTTTTCCTTTTTATATTGTCTACACCTGCAGATTTGTGGCTGCCTGTAAAAAGAGTGGCAAACCAAAGATCGGGTTTCTCAGCATTCTAGAGTAGTTCTATCTTTTCTTTTTGCAAAGATGTATTCCTATGTTTAAACTATTAGTTGAATATGTCTCAATAATTGTCTTCCTGGAAAATCTATGTGCAATTGTAAACAGGGCTTTTATTATTTATGTGTTTGGTAAAATGGCTAGGAGTAGTTCTATCTTTTCTTTCTGGAAAGATGTATTCCTATATTTTTAAAACTATTAGGTTAATGTCTCAACTATTGTCTTCCTGAAAATCTACGTGCAACTGCAAACATTGGTTTTAGTATTTGTGTGTTGCAAAGTAGCTACCAACACGAGGCTGCTGCTGTACTTACAAGACCTTACTTTGTATGCCTTTAACATGAGGTTTTATCTCCGTTGCAATGCACGGGCATGTTTATTAAAATTGATTTTGTAAATAATTTAAAATTGGTTGAACAAATCATAGCATTCACCTATATTTTTCTGCATTTGTAATGATGTGCGTTGCACGTGCATGATAACTAGTAAGAACATAAGGAAAACTTTCCAGGCCTAATGAATCAGCCTAAACAGATTTCTAGACATCTTATATCCTTTCTAACTATAAAATTAGAGCAAATCGTTGATTGTGTAATTGCCAAAAAAAATAGTTACAATGGGATTAGGAGAAATAGTTTCCTCCTAGGTTTATTTTCTAAAATCAGTTGGTTTATAAAAATCACATATAGGCCATTAATAAATCCTTTAAATTGATTTATTGGGTTTACTAAATCCTACAAGTTAGTAAAGATCCAAATGATGATTCATGAACCTTAAGATTCAAATAAATATAAATATAAATACTTTCCGTACATGTTTACTATATTTGAAAATGTCATTTTATTTTCACTCTTTTGGAAACATAAAGAGAGTTGGAATATATATTCAAAAGGTTAAAAATCACAAAAAATACTATACATTCAAAGCAGACATAGTAAACTATTAATACTCTATATTTGGGAAACTTGTATTATTTTCTCTCTTAAATAAAAACGAAGCTTCAACGAATATTTTAAACAGAAACTGAATCAACTCAAACACAAACAACTTGGATTTGTAAAAGAATTTCCAAACCAAGTTAATAATTCAAATAGTCATATTAATCCACTATTGTGGGCATGGTGGAGAAATTATTAAACTAGTTAATAACTTCAGCTGGCAAATGCAATTAGAACAATTTATTTAATACTTCAGCATTAAAAAATTCTAGAAAAATTTGGATGCTACATGTACATCGATATTGGTTCGTAACTTAGGCATTTAAATATTCATCAACTAATATATGTGCTTTGAGCCTCGGCGAAAATGAGGAAATACGTGTTGAAACATAGCCATGCCTTTTTTCCTTCTTATTTCGTGAAACTTAGTAAATCGTCATACTATTTTACGAAAAATGCTTGAGCAAATTTGAAAGCAACATATGTGTGTGATTTTTTCAGATTTTTTTAAAATGAAGTCATTTCAAATTAATATCATGTAACGCCCTATTGTGCATTGACTATGTTCTATCCAGTTCAAGATTGTGGTATACATGTTCTTCTGTAGAGACCGTAAGTTTATCGAATCGGGAAGTGAAAATATTTAAGTAAGGGTGAGTATGCAAGTGCTATGTCTAAACATAGTTGTTGTTATCAAACCAATCTTAATTTTAATGTAGGGTTTTACGATAATTAAAAAATAGGCTAGCGCAAAAGGAGTAACCGGAATTTATGCATATGTGCATGAAATTAACAAGATAGCCAAGAAAGCATCGACACAATGATATATATACGATGTGAGCAACACGACATGAGTTAACAACGGTCCAATAACTGATGGCACCTCTTACAGGTTACCTCGGTATTCAAGAGTTTCTTGTGAAGTAGTGTCATGAACAAGTTTCCTGTAGGAGTTTCTCAATTAAGTTACAAGATTTATTGTCATCGACATTCTTCTTACACTAGTAGCTTTGCACGTGCACGCACGTCTCTACATGATGTATCTTATGATTCCAATTCTTTTTTACTCTAACGTCCGACCTCCCCTTCCCTACCTCGAGTTTTGCCGTGCCACCCAACTTGGGGACATGGCGGCCTACATCGCACGCCACCCTACCTCGTGTGACCGGCAGCCTTCCCCCATGCCACCTTCTCGCTTGGTTCCCCGGAGGTTTTTTCGGTCCAAGAAATCTTCACTCATTGTTAAACATACCAAAAAATAATGGAATCTTACATCTAAATTGTAAAATACATTGTGTGTCTCAGTGTGCTTTCTAAACTGTTTTCACATAAATTCGTCCTGCTAGAATGGAACATATATATCTCCCCCGGGCACGATCTGATTTTTGACACTGAAATATAGGGAAACATGTGTATCAGAGGAACTCACTCTCACCGTGAGAGGAGATAAAATCAGAAGATTAAGTAGACAGAAATAACAACCCAAAGCTCGTCATCACCAATAATGAGATGAACACAACCATGTATGTTTCCACTAATATGGAAAAATTCCTAATCTTCTTCACCATAAGCTTTGTGATAGCTCTTTTCCCACACGGGAACTCCAAAAATATCAATTGACATACCAAAATCATCAAAAAAATCATTGAAAGTATACATCAATATAGCTGCAGCTAGATGTCACACGTACCAGCCAGAACAACAACTTAATTTGATAGTCTGCACTCATGCTTGATAAATTTAGCTCTATGGAATGAGAAAGAACACAACAACTTTGCGGAATCAGAGAGACCACACAAATTGTACAAGTTCGGAATAATAAACTGTGAGCTTGATTTCCAACTTAATAATACAACTTGATATGTCATTGACTCATTGTCATCACTATGTTGCTCCAGAATAGTTGCTGGTTTCCTTGGACAGCTCCAAAACTTTGTAGCAGCAGCTCATTGCTCCTCTGTAGTGATGTACCTAAGAACAAAAGACGTAAAAAACACTGACATAGTCTGACAGCGAAGTGAGGAAGATCAGACGGATGAGGTGCCTTGGATGAAAAATCAAGCAAAATGAGGCCTCACACACCTTTACAAATATTTCAGGTTAGTTTAATCATTCACAAAATGAAGCATGTTGGACTTGAAAAAGAGACATGAGTGTGCTAAATATAGAGAGACAAATGGAGAGGTTTCAAGGGAATCGAAGTTATGTTCCATATGAAAATGTAAAATATACTCCGCACAAACTATAAGATGTGGATATAAAAATGTCCAATATTCCATGAGGTCTACAGAATAATAACCTCACTGCAAGATGATGTCGTGCAAGGGAGTACATAGAGATGAAATATATGATCAATGGAAGACGAATTAACAACTCATATTTATTCTTAAAGGTCAATAGAAAATAGTACACACTGGTCCAAACTCCAGAGTGTTAAGCAGATTGTCCTAACCATGGTCCAGCCACATTTTTTGATCCTGCATATAAGCCCAGTAGAGCATTAATTAAGGCGACCCTCGTCAAGAACCAAGATGAAGGTTCATGTATAACACATGGAATCATGCTAACATAATTCATAAAATCAACAACCACTATCAATTTGTTAATCCGTATTAAACTGATATCACCACCGTATGGTTAGACATGAAGCAAGGCGAGATCTATGAATGTCCCACATAAAAATTGTGCAATCTGCTAACAAGAAAAGATAAATCAGGTTATTGGTTAATGCTCTCTAGAGTTCCTGTGAAGCATTGAAGATGCACTATGAAGAAGACATCACCCCTACAATGTGCCCTTCTGCCTTGTGTACACCACAAAGAAAGTTAGGTGCAGCCGTGCAGGCCACAGCTCTCCTAAAAATCCAGATATTAGTTTCCCAGTTGCACAAAAGGGAACAATGTAATTCAGATCTTGCACAACCGAACTACAACATGCAGTCTTAATTATTTCGCTTGGAACATTTTCCTTCTAAATTCTTCATTTTTGGTATCCTGCCTGGGGAGCTTCTCATGTGCACGTGCAAGGCAAATCGAGGTCCATGAGAAATAGCTGAATGTTGAATAAAATCAAGCATGACTCCAACAAACTAACATTATAACCCTCACCGAGCTTATTGACATAATGGCAGTAGGCATAACAAATAAAAACACAAAGGCACAAAAAAACTCAGGTGGGCATTGGATCATCACACATAACTAATATGTGTCTTAACACATAGATGCAGCACACATAACTAATCTGTGTCATAGAGCATATTTTAATATGTGTCATAGAGCATAGGTGGACAATGCTCACCGGCTGACATCACCAAATGAAGGATCTCAGGTGGGCCTTGGAACTCTCTGGCACCGGCATGATAGTCCTTTTCATTGAGGAGCAATCACAACAACGTCGTTGCTCCAGCCAAGCCATGGTCTCAGTCCTCCCCAAGCCACTGCACAAAGGCATGGTTATGATCTCCTCCATGCTAACTCATGAGACATTATGTGCTAGCTTTCAGGTCATATAAAACTAACATGGTACCATCACCAAAGAAATTTTGATTCTAAGAGATGCTTGCTGAATGAAAAATTGAAAGTAGAATTTTTTGTGCACATAGTAGCTTTGCACGTGCACGCACGTCACGTCTCAACTAAAATTTGTGAACATACCCATCTTTCTATATTTCAAGTCAACATCCAAAGTGGGAATAACTTTCCATGATTTATTATGATAGCACTGAATAATAAAGATGGAAGCACAAGCCCTAAGCCCCTAACGGTAGGGTGAGTCGGCCTTTCTTTTATTTAATGAGCCAATTTATAAATCTACAACATCATGGTCATAAAAAGTAGAGAGACAACTAAGAAACACAACATGATCAAGCACATCAACACACATAGAGATCCTATTATGACCAATCGTGAAACTTGTTTGCAAGAACAACAGTGACATGAGAAAGAAAATTGTTTAATCGACAATAATAGTTTGCAGAACGTGACAGTCTTGCAAGTTCTCGTCAATTTAGTACAATCTAATACATCACAAATGACCTTATTGGAAAAAAAAACTTGCTCCAGTTTTAACTTTTAAGTAAATAGAAACTTCATTGTCCATAGATATTTCTTGGAAACCAATTGATTAATATTACACAAGCCTCATCGATCTTGTACAATTCAATAAAAACATGACAGAAAAGCTCATACATAACACAGTGAGACGGATATCTTTGCAAACTTCCTTTGGATTCATCCCTACCAGATTAATTTATTTTGACTTACAAATCAGCAATCGGAGAAGAAAGGGACTACTCAAATACAAATATAAATACTCTAGGCTAATGTATTGCACAATATGGTATAGCAATATTAGTCTGAAAAAGGGATGTGTGCTAGTCCCGACATGAAAAGAAGAAAGAGGAAGATGGAGTGGTTTGCCACAACACCACAGCCTTAGATGTGCCCCATGGACAAGCCGCTGCATCTCCCTGTATTCTCTAGGCAACACCGTACACGTAAAAATTGACACTTTGTCAGACCTGTGCAAGAAAACAACTGAAATTAAGTGCAAACGAAGACAGTTGTTGAACTGACAGAACTTACCTGTAACTGCAAGATATTCCGTACTTGTAACCAACATAGAGCCACCACGCGACAGCAAGAGGTGCCTCCGTGCATAGGCGAGGTCTTCTTGTGGCAAGATTCAACAGGAGAGGCGCAGCGCGGCGCAGCTGGATGGCGACGAGCTCGGTGGCGGCGGCGCACTCCGAGGCGAGGGATCGAGGCGCAGCGCGGCGGTCCGGCCGGCCCGGCGGAGATCTCGAGGCGCACCCGCGCCGCTCGGCGACCGCCTCCATCAGAGACAGAGAAACATCGGGTCGGCGGTACTGGCGTCTCGGCGCGTGAGTATTTTTGTGACGGGTTGGACTCGCGATGTTTAGTATCGAGTCGATGACAGCGAAGAGGTGGAGATCGGGATCCCCCGCGAAGCGCGTGGCCACCAGGTAGGCGTCTGCGACTCCCGCCCCGGCGAGCAGGTCCGTCCCCGGCACCGCGGCGCGGTCGAGGGTGGCGCCGTCGCCGCGCCCGCTAGGCACGCCTCCTCTGGGTTCTCCTCTACGGCCGCTGCCGTCTCTCGGCAGGCAGGCAGCACTTGCCCTGTGCCTGTGCGTTCTTTTCAGATTTTTTTTTCCTGCCTTGTGCGGAAGGGAAGGTTTCGTCCGCTCCAAAAAGTTCCACCAACTAAATTGCTAGATGCACACACGAAATAGGTGGGACGAATCTGGACCGTTGGATTTAATCAAGTGGGCCTGATTGTTAGGTGGAAGTAAATCTGTGTACATCTGTTAGGGTGGACGCAGGAAAGAAAAGTTTGCTTATTTAATAGTAGTAGAGACTAGTCATAGTGGGGAGTATCATATTGTGGTATCATGCATATGATAATACTTTATGTTACCATTTCAATTGTGGGTGGTAACATATGTGTACTATCATATAATTTTGTATTTATTAGTCTATAGACTCATCCTGTCTTAAATTTGTTATATTAAAGTATCTACTTATGATATCACCATCACCTCTCTCCTCATTAAATACTTGCCACATCATCATTTTTAACTATGTGGCACTTATATTACCACCTATGTTACCACTACGACTAGTCTTAGCCTTCTTATCACTCGTATGTGTGCCGCCTGATCCTTGATCAATTATTGTCCTAAAAGTGAGGAACACACAGACAAATCTTACGCAAATATATAAATTAAGAGAAATCACGTCGTAATATCATACACATAAATATGCTGCGAAGCTACGCCTTAGCCCTTAGTCCGTGGGGTCTACTTAGATCCCAGACGGAACTTACTGCGGATGATGACACATAGGCGATGGTCTACCGTATGAAAACTGGCATGAGCTCGTCAAAACTTTTGTAATCGCCATGATCTCCTTGTTTTGCTTGTTTCCTTTTCCCTCCAAATATATTTCACCTATTTCTCCATATTCACCATAAATGCGTCAGTTCCTTCAGGGCAACATATATAGAAAATTACATTTTGTAATTATTAGTGATTAGCTAAAAATTTAGACGAATAGTAGGAGATGTTCTTTGAATTATCTGATTTTAAATATGGACAAAAAAGTGTAGAAATTCAACTCATCAACCACCCCGAGATTAACAAGATAGACATGAAAGCTTCAGTAGAATGATAGATATATGATTAGTATGAATTATTGGTGCACATATTTGAGCATACCATATGTAGGTTTGTGATTGATAACCTAAGCGAGTAGTTTTCCACATCTATTAAAGTCAAAGCAGTAATTGTTTAAAATCAGCTACCTCCCCTCTAGACAACATCAAGATTCTTTCACAACTAACAACTAACTTAACATTCACAATAAGTTTTGATTACACTTTTATTTAGATTGTTGCGAGTAATACATGGGTTTAATCCTAGCTAACCGCTGGTCATGTGTAATTCTCACCGTGTATTATTGCTACCTATGGTAAGCAATTGGATGAGAAAAACAATAATACACTAAATTATTTAATGTTTTCTTATTCCAACTATCGGTCTGAAGTGGATATTTGAGGGATACACTTCATTTTTATTTTATACACTGTCCCAGTTCTCGTATATTGTTTGGATAATAAAAGGTTCAGACTCATGTGCTCCATATTAGTATACATTAACCTATAACATACACGATATATGCTTTTATTTTTATTTTTGTTAAACATTTAACCAATAATTTGATCTAAAAAAATCACTGAACTTTGATCTTATAGATGTACATACTTTATGACCATTACATGAAGTATGTAAGTTTGACTTCCTTTGGATGTGATAACTAAACCACTATTTTCTGCACATGAGAAATAATCCAAAAAACACCGGTACATAGGAAATCATGTCTTGCACCTTCATTTGTGTAAATGGCATGCATTTTTTATGTTGTCCAGAAAACAAAGGGTGCAAATATTTGTGCTACCTCATGTCTTTCTTCAGACCTTAAGGGTGGAGTAACTTTACAAACAAGTCATGAGTTTTTAAGTGCATATGTATGATTCATATATGAATAGTTTAGGGACATCACAAATGTACTTCCAATTTATCTCCCAAGAAGAAAGAGTGGCTAAACCTAAATGGATCAAAAGTCTATATTGCAATATCAAATGTAACTGATATAAAGAACCATACAAAAACAACACACGAACTTGTCCTAGGTGAATTGTGCACATCGCAATGCTCACGCTAGATTTGATGCCTACCGGACCGCTTTTGTTCATGTAATCATCATGATCAAAAGTCTATATCGCAATATCAAATGTAACTGATATAACGAACCATACAAAAACAACACACGAACTTGTCCTAGGTGAATTGTGCACATTGCAATGTTCACGCTAGATTTGATGCCTACCGGACCACTTTTGTTCATGTAATCATCATGATATATGTTATCGTAACAAAAAACAGCCTATACCCAAGCAATTCCATGTTAAAAATAGTAAGTATAAATGCATTTAAATAACAAATATAACATTAATTGGCATCATTATATTCTTCCATATGTATATATGGAATACTTGGGAAGCACTAAAAGAAATTTAATTGTATACCAACAAAGTCTTGGTTTTTTGTTCTTCCAAATTTACGTGAAGAGTAAAAAACTCAACTACCTAGTAGGAACATGTCTTTTTAACGTACTTATACAAATTCTATGTGAAGAGAGAAAAGATTTTGTAAAACAAGTTCTTAAACCGACTCTTATTAAGAGCCTCACTCTTAATTCGTTTGAGACACACCAATTGTTAAGATCCTTACTCTTAACGTTGCATCTACAAAGGCTGACCTCAATCGTCGTATATAGTTGCTAATGTGCGGAAGAGATAATATAAGACAAAGTTTTTTCCTCACTATCGCGAAACAGAAGTCAATCATTGTATGTTGTCTCTAGCGATAACTCACATCCATTGTATGAACTATTTTACTGATGATTCTAGCTGACGAGGAGGGACTAAAGAGTCTATGACTACCTTTATCCAGGTTATAGTTACTCCCTCCGTTCCATATTAGATGACTTCTTTTTGTCAAAAAGTGGATGTATCTAGACTTATAACATATCTAGATACATCCACTTTTGTTCAAATAAAAGTCATCTAATTTGGAACGGAGGGAGTACAAGTGACATATACTTCCCAAGGAGTAATAGTTATATGAGTCAAGGGATCACACGAGAAACAAATGGTTCACGTAACAATTCCATAATATGTAAATAAAAGTGAGATGCAATATTGAAATGTAAAGGTGAATTTATATGAGGGGCATAAGCTTTGCACACAGTAGCATGTGCTCCAAATAATCAATAAATAATTTAGGTCTGCATCTACTTGCCTAACCATGGCTTCATCCCTCATCATGATCTGATATGCTAAACAAAACTTAAAGTATGTAGCACCATGTTAGGGCGGACAACGGTTGTATATGATAGTCAAAACAACTTGGATACGTGTGCGGTTCTTTAGAACATACCATCATGCACAAACCAAAAACAAAACACTAGAACTCGAGTAAGAACTGCGAAATAGGGTAGAAATTGTATCCCATGTGTTGCAAACCACACTGTGACAATGATTGATGAAAATTTTGCTACCTCTTACCGCAGTTAACCGAAAAAGAAGGGGTGAGCCTATAAGAAAAATGTCATGTGTGTAGCTTGTTCAGGCATGTGTGGTCCTCTAGAAATACCGTCGTGCATAAACCAAGCACAAAACAATAGAACTCGGGGAAGAACAACGACATAGGTAGTAATTGTTTCCCACCTGTTATAAACCAACTGCCATGAAGATTGATGGAAAATTTGGTACCTCTTACATCCATTAACGACAGTGGACACATACATGAACCCTAGATGACTACTTTTCCCAATGCCACAGTGAACCCTAAATGAAGAATCAATGAATAGCGGGAGAAAGAAAGAGAGGGGATGACAAGGAGATGTCGGAGAGGCCGAGAGGGAAGGGGAGGGGCACACCAAAGAAATCAAGATACATCAAAAGGATCAAGAAAATAATAGGGGTTGCTTGAAGCCATTGCGAGGGTGGGGTAGGTACAACAACTACTAATCTTTTAGAACCGCGACAAAATAAGTCGAGGCGTAAGATATACTCATAACTTTTATAACCGTATTGCTATAGAACAATAACTAATATTGTCGTGGAAGATAATTAATCATGTGACTATTAGTGGCGGAGCTCGAAGCTATTGCGTGGGTGGGTGGAGTGGTGCAAATAGGTTGAAAAGGCCACCATAACTTTCTGTTTGTAAGATTGGGCGAGAGTGGGGAGGGGAGGGGGGGGGGGGGGGGGGGGGGAAATGGACAATTTCTAATTTGTTAAAAACTCATGGGTCGGGGGCGTGCCCCGGGCTCTCACGTAGCTCCGCTGTTAGCGACTATGGTTACAGAGATCTACTAAAAAAACGAAGACGTACACGTTGGCTTGGTTGTATCATCACACCAACCTCTACTCATGAGAATTGGCGCAATACGGTTAACAAGTGAAACACTATTTCACATATCATGGTTAATAAATTCAAACTTGTTTAAACAAGATTAGCCAAAGATTTACCGCATAATTGTAATTGCCCGAAAAAATTAGCACTGGAGTCAATCGTTCACAACACACACAAAGAATAATGTTAATTTTCTTTACATAATGTTTGAAAATGATACATGCTCATAGAGAACTATTTGACTGGTTAGCTTGACAACGACATATAATCACACGTAGCTAAAGTAGCTTCCACTAAAATTTAAACAACATTTCCTATGATATTACTTTAAACTGAGATGTAATAATAAATATTAAACTTATAGTTTTAACGGTCGGATAGCTAATAACGAAGTCGACCGTTACGACTAGACATCAAAATAATATTAAAATAAAATATTTGAAAAGAAACGTGTGCGCGGCGACTAGTCCATTTGACTGAGCAGGTTCAGAGAATGTCAACAGAGACGTGATCAGATGCACACTAAACTAAGAAATAAAAGGACTTACTCTATTTTTTCTGACAGAAATCACAAAAGTAACTTCCAGCAGCCAGGCCCCACCAAGATACCCTATATACAGCCAGCCCTTCCCTTGAAAAAAAAACATGAACCAAATCAGGCACTGTGATTGTGTAGCAGCTGATTCCTGGGCCTCTCTCGAGAGCAACGCGTGTACTAGCCCTCCAGGTCGGCTCCCTCGTCGCATCTACTTCCCCGCCCGCGGTCTCACCTCCCCGTCCTCCTTGACTCACTTCACCGTCACACAATCACCGCCGGCGACGGCGCGCCGCAATCCCGTCGAGATTCCTAGCCGTTCGAGGAATTAGTGGAGGAGGAGATCCGAATTGTTGATTTCAAGAAATTCGTCGTGGATTTGCAAAGGTCAGTACGATCCCCTTCTCTATATCTTCTATTCCCCTCGCCTTGCGACGCGTTTGCGGACAGAGGGGGCCGGGCCCGGGCGGCGGTGGTCAGCGGCACGGGGATTGCCGGCAGCAGCCCTTGGCAGGGGGGCCCATTTCTACGTTTTGGACCGGGGCCCTAACATGTCGGACCCGGCACTGGATTTCTGCGGAAACGAGGGTGAGCTGCAAGAGGCACATTTCCGGACGAAGAATCGAGTTCTCGGAGAGTTCCAGTCGGAAGCGGTGGGGGGCACATGAGTTCCCATGTTTTTTTTTCTCGCGCAAGGGCAGTTAAAGTACATCAATGCTTTTGCTCTAAAGGACAAAAAAAAATTATGATTACCCCGCCGGCCGCCCCGCATACTTCATTTCGGTTCTTTTTGTTTTGTTGTTTTCATAAATCATAAGTGTGTCAGGAGTTTCACGTTGGCTACTGATAAAGTGATAGTTGGCTCCTTGCTTTAGTACTAGTATATATATTTTAGCTAATCATAACGTGTTGATTGTGTATATCTGAGAGTTGCTTCATTGTCCGTGTATATTTAAGGTTGATGAAGTGTGCCTTCATATTTTGCAGGTGGAGAACTGGAGACCAATTAGGTGCCCCTGCCTGATCCAATCTTGCTGCTCCTCCTGACAAGTGATAGAAATCTTGATAGCAACAGATGGCACATGGGCCTTTTGTGTTCAGTAGGGAGATAAAGTAGACAAAGTAAATATGCAGGATTTCGCACAATGGCTTCCTCAGTCACAGATCAGCGCCGATCTTTATTTCTCAAGCATGATGTCAGATCAGTTGGACAATTCCATCGAGATCCAGACTAGAAATAGTGCAGTTGCATTATTGGAGAAAGAGTCTGCTCATCCATGTGGCATTAGGAGTGCTGCTGGGCCAATTGAAGTCACAAGAAATGATGCTGGGGAAATTGAAGATGTTCAAAATGGTGCTGGACCAACTGAAATTATCGACTTGAACAACACTCCACCACCAAAGATGAAGCGGAAAAAGCACAGGCCAAAGGTCTTGAGACCACCAAAGGCTCCTAAGTCTGCAACTCCGAAGCCTTCCAAGGCAAAGGAGGAAAAACCATCTGGGAAAAGAAAGTATGTCCGCAAGAATACACCAGCAGGCCAACCTCCTCCGGAACAGACTGGGGATTCACACTGCATATCTAAGCCGAAATCTGCTAAGCGGTGTCTGAATTTGGATGGGGATGTTCCACAAGAGAGCAGACATCCTGGATCTCAAGCTCAGCTGATATCTGCTGACCCCAAGGATTATCAACCATCCGAGTGTTCTAGCAGTCAAAGTAATGTCCGAACCCAGTTGCCATGCCATGTGGGTTTTACCACCAGTTCAATGTACAGGTCAGCTAATCAGATGGCTGGTGCACAGTTACTGCCTGCAGATAATAAAGAAACATCAATTTACAGTTCAGCAAATGGAATGGCCGATGCACAGTTTTTGCCTGCACGTCATATGCCAAAAGGAGTATTACTTGACCTCAATAGTTCTACAGATCAGATACAACATGAGTATGCTAATTTTATAGACATGCCTGCACAATTTTTTCAGTCTGGAGTAACGGAAACATTACAAAAATCATATCTAGAGCCCCGTGCTGGAATGTCAAATAAAAATTTACCTGATCTCAACAGCTCAGCCAGTCTAAATCAGGGGATGCCATCTAATTTCACAGAATACTTGCTTTCATCTCCACAAGTTTCTTTAAGAGAAACACACATGGACAAACAGACACTTAATTGTCATAGAATTCCTGAAAATGCCAATACGACTGCTCAGTGCTCTGAAGGGGTTGCAATGACTGGAAATTTCAATCCTAATCCTTGTTCACGAGAGGCTTGGGCGACCGGTCAAATGTCTCATGGCTACAGATCAACACAAAACCGCATGTCACGGCCCAAGCACATTGAAGGGCATTCAATGATAGGAAATATGCATGAGCTCACAACGATAGACGACTACTTAAAGTCTATGACCACTTCTTACATGCAAACAGGTGGTGAACTTGGACTCCATGGTTCTCACGGCTCATCACATATGCATGCGCTGGATACCAGAGGAGATCATAATGCTTCCAGTGGTGCTCATGTTTCGTTAGGTGTGAATTTCGACCAGCAAAGGAATGGATGGGCATCTGAAGCTGTTTGCCATGCTGCAACCTCACGGGGGTCATATTTTCCTGAAACTTATAAAAGGATGAGAACAGATAATCATAATAACTGTCTGAATGGAGGTGTGGACAATATTTCTACCCCATCTATGTATTTGTCGAACAATCGGAATACAAATGTGGTTTCAGCCATCAACTCTAATGTATTTACCTTAGCTGATGCTCAAAGATTGATAGCCCGTGAGAAGTCACGAGCTTCTCGAGGAATGATTAGTTTTGGAGCATCAGGAAACAGTATGGTTAGAAGACCAGAAATGATCCAACAACATCACAGACCTACGATGCATGACACTGCCTGCATAGATTCTGTTGAAGCATCTGACAACCATTTCAGGCTCATAACAGAAAATTATACACAGTTGCCTAGTTATCCAAACACCCTTCAAAACCAAAATCATATTCCGAGCATTGGAAGTTGTCAACTTCATTATTTGGAAGGCAACACCGTTAAAGGGTCAGATTTGCCGGCTGAACTGCATAAGCCTAGCACTTCCCCTCGGGATAATACTCGGAATAGTTTCTGCATTGGCCCTTCTGACGAGCTTGGCAGAAGTATCATTGGGAAAAAATTTAGGTCCCTTGTCATTCCAACAACTCAATCAAAAGGCAATGACACTCTGAAAGTTAATAGCTGTCAGCTCGAGAGTTCTGGAGAAGTTGATAGGCCCCTTACCAATCCAATAAATCCATCACCAGGTACTGATGTTCTGAGAAATGAAAATCATGAACTGGAGGTTTGTGGAGAAACCACTGCAGCTAAACCCAGTGAGAAGCGAAAGGTAGGACGACCCAGAAAAGAGATAAAACCTGGTGAGATGCCAAAGCCTAGAGGTCGTCCAAGGAAGGAAAAGGTCATTGGTACAGAACTTAAGTCCAAAGATAGCCATACTGATCGATTGCAAAACAAGGATATTTGTAGTGTCTCTGGACCTCATGTGGCCGAGGCTTCTGGCCTCAAAGAGCTTAACATGGAAAGAAGTGGAGAAAGCTTTCCTGGAGTTATAGCACCCCTGGTGGATCCTTTGGATCTCATAATTCAAAAGATAAAAGCCTTATACATAAGCAAATTAGATGATACTCGGGCACCTGAGCTTCATGGTGCTCTTGTCCCTTACAAAGGAGAATTTGGTGCACTTGTTCCATATGAGGAGAAAGTGAAAAGAAAACGTGATCGGGCCAAAGTGAATCTCGATCCAGTAACTGCTCTAATGTGGAAGTTATTAATGGAACCTGATATGGTTGATGGTTCTGAAGGGATGGACCAGGACAAGGAGAAATGGCTTGACGAAGAAAGAAGAATATTCCGAGGACGTATCGATTCATTCATTGCTCGCATGCATCTTGTTCAAGGTATTGCTATTATTTCAAATCTGTACTCCTGCAGAGACTTTTGCATGTTTTTTTACAGATAGTTAAGAGTCCATGTATAGGATTCCAGCACCTGGCATGGTCTCATTCGAACTCCATAGTTCACGTTAATGGGAGGGGTTTGGTTGCACTGTGTTGGATGTAGCTTTGTGTTTATGGATTTGCAAAAAGGCATCTTTAACTCTTGAATGACCTCTGTCTATTTGTAGGAGATCGACGTTTCTCTCGTTGGAAAGGATCAGTTGTGGATTCCGTAGTGGGTGTTTTTCTTACTCAGAATGTTTCAGACCATCTTTCCAGGTGAATTAAGCTTACAACCTATTTGAATTATAATCTGTTTGCGACTAGCATTCTGAGCCTATATTGTTTGTCTAACTGTTGTCTTCTACTTTTATAGCTCTGCATTTATGGCTCTCGCTGCAAAATTTCCTGCAAAGCCGGAAGCTTCCAGAATACCTGCAAGTAGGATGTTTCATACTATGCCAGAAGAGAATGGTGACTATTCTGGATTGTTTGGTGATTCTGTCAAGTTGCAGGGCAGTATCCTCATTGAAGAGGCAAGTAATACAACAGGCTCCTTAGTTACAACAGAAGAAAAGGAAGGAAGCAACAGTGTTGGATTATTCGGAAATTCTCCTGGAGATGGAGTAGACTGTGCAGCAGTTTATCATAACTCTTATGGGACACTGCCGGCTAGACTGCACGAGAGCAAGGCACTAGCCTTGGGGATTGAAAGTGCTGTTGAAGCTGAAGATGTGGCATTGGAGGATGTTGTTTCATCACAAAATTCTGCTATTTCAGCTCAAAGTTCCCCAGATTATCTGTTTCACATGACTGATCATATGTTTCCCAGCACATTGGTAAGTTTTACAGCAGAAGACTTTGTTGGCAGAAATATGCCGAATTGTACAAGCAACTCCACCACATATACAGAACTTCTAAGGATGCAAGAGCTAAAAACCAAGCCTAATGAAAAAAATGGACCATCACAATATGATCAGGTTTCAGTGCCATGTACAAACATGGGGTCAATGCCCAGTGAAGTACATAATCTCAGCAGCAAGCGTCAGCCACTTCATTCTTCTGTCTCTTATCAACATAATAACCAAGCCCATCTCCCAGATATAACGTATGCCAGTGATTTAGAGCGCTCAGTATATAGTGGCCTCAATAGAACAGATGATTCCAATATTACACCAGCTGAGACTAGATTTGATTGTCCTTCATATTCTCCTGGAATTGACAGTTATAAAACCAAAATGGCTAATTCTTTAACTGCTCTTTTATATGATATAGATGGATCTTTATGTCAGCAAAAAACTCCTTTCCCTTCTGCGACAACACAAGGAGCTGATTTCATTTCACCAATCATGGATAGATATTTACATCTGCCAAGTTCAGAGACGGTGCCATTTCCAAAGGAGCAGTCCTTTGAAAATAATCTTTCAAGAAATGGCGTTGTAGCTGCATTTGTGAAACAGCATGTAACTCCAAATTTGCAAGAGGAATGTGCTACCAAAGCAAACCAAATTGGAGGTGAAAATCACCAACAGTCTGGTAATGTTGAACTTCCAAAAAACAAGGATGGGATTCATTATTCTTCGAGCTTATGTCAAAGCGAGAAAGCAAACTCTGGACTCCTACAGGGGGTTGCTTCAGATTCGATAGAGAAACCCAAAGACACTAAAAAGGCTTTCCCTGAAGTTCCCGCTGACAGATCAAAAACAAAGAAGGCAAGAGTTGGGGCTCGTAAAAAGAAAACATATGATTGGGATATTTTAAGACAAGAAGTTCTTGTCAATCGTGGACATGAAGAAAGAGGTCTGAATGCAAAGGACACACTTGATTGGGAAACAATAAGGCAAGTAGATGTGAAGGAAATATCTGACACGATTAGAGAGCGAGGGATGAATAACATGCTGGCAGAGCGGATAAAAGTAAGTATGTCGCAGAGTAGCTATTAAATGAAGTACGATGCTTTTCTAGTCATACGAGCAGGCGTCTAATTCAATCTGGATTTACCTATTTGTTGGAATATCATGGTATGGTCATGTATACTCATCTTCAGCAATTTTCATTGTAGGCATTTCTAAACAGGTTGGTGACAGACCATGAGGCCATTGATCTTGAGTGGTTACGCTATGTGGATCCAGACAAAGCAAAGTAAGCCAAATCATTATATACTGTTCTAACTGTCTTGTTTGTTCACACATTGTCTCGTGGTCACTATTTGAGGCAAAATTGTATGAGGTCCTCCATTTTTTTTTCCAATCAGGCTTCATTGCCAAGTTTTGTACCGGTTCTGGTAGTTGAATGGAATCTAGTATGTGTTACTTTGTGAACCTTCATTCACGTTGGGATAGCTACCATGCTTAAGAGTTAAGACAACCACTCCGAGAGATCAGGTAGACAGACATAGGTTGAAACAAGAGAATAGACTGATTCTTCTTGCGAACACTTACATGCTGCGAAGGATTGGGTTGACACGGGTTGAGAGAGAGAATAGCATGGAGAAAATAGATAAATTTCTCTTGCTTGATTCCCTCAGAAGTTACACAGCCAACTCCGACCTTCTATTTTGAGCCATTATATTCTAACTAGTAATTCTCCTAGAAGATGTATCTGATCCACGCTTCCCTAATCCTACTTAACTCTTCCTATGTAATATATCCCAATTCTAATTCTGTTTCACCTTTTGAAATCAAGTCCTCTCCTTCCTGAACTCTCTACTAGCCGAATCCTTTCTACAGGATCCACACACCACACCATCCTTGTCTTGTGGTCAGCTGCCTGCACTGCATCTGATGTTGCTTTGATGCATTATGTTAATGTCCACGAAACTATAGTTGTCTGATTGAATTTAGTTAGCGTGTCAACTTTCAAGTCTACTCTGATTCTTAAAAGGGCCTTGTTGACTGCGTTATTTATTATGGCTCTACTTAAACAGAATGTGGAGTAAGGGGCTTGATTGATCACATCAGAATAATGTAGGGTCCCTCATGTATGTGTGTAATTTGGCTGTCCACTCAAAACTTATTACACTGTAACCATATGTATGACTACAAATATACCTGTTGCAAGAAAATTAATGGCCATACCATTATAAGTACCTTTATGGACTTAAACTAAAATATCATGTTTGACATTAATGGCCGAAGCCACATTTTGGGGATTGCAAAGTATAGACTGGTCATGTTTGTTTTGGGTCAGAAGTATTATCTGGTGCTCTTTATTCTCTTTTGAACAAATTTAAGAAGCTTAACAAGAAAAAACTCAATTGGAGTTTGAAGAAACAGACTGTTTTCTTGTGTAATCTGTAGTCTTTCCGTTCTTGTTACATATGGATGCATACTAAAAGACCAATTAAGCACTGCCATACCTAGGTGGAGAACCTATCAGGTGAACCAAGGTTGGTGGTGCAGCAATGGAACTGATGCATCCGGGCTCAGTTTGCATATTTAGGCCAATGGAAAAATTCTACAAAAAATAGAGTGCATAAATACAATAAGTATGCAATGTTCTACGAAGACCTTAGTCCAAATTCGAAACAAAATCTGCAAAACACTATAAATTATGTGTCTTACTTGTCCAATTTAGTTTAGCTACTATTTACTCAGAGATTTGTTCTTGAGCTGTGTTTAAAGTTTTAAACTGGAACTTTGCAGCATGGCTGTGTGTACGTGCTGATTTTATTTGTCAGAAATTTTGAAAACATCTAGATAAATGTGCCGGGGTTGGGTGTACCGGGTGCATCACGATCCCGGGTGCACTAGATACGATCCCGGGTGCACTAGATGCTTTTTCTACATAGGAGACATATCTTGAACAAACTCATAGGTCATAACTGAGTGCATACATACAGACATGTGAAGGGGTTATTAAAAAAGTTACCGTGGATGAACTCTTAGGGTCGGGAGAGGGTGGGAGGGCTTACATTGGTTTCAAGATGTGATGTGCTTATTCTGGAAGTTATTGACCTATGTGACCTCAACCTTAGATGAGTTTTGTTCATTCAATTGTCTTCTACGACCGTTCAAGTGGGAAGTTTACATGATCGACTGAAATAGGTGTTTGCACTAACGGAAGCCATCTTTATATTGTGTCATCTTGGCAATGGCCTAAATGCTTGTAAAGTTCTGTTGTTGAATGGTTTCGACATTTAAAATATTCTGTTGTGTCTTTCAGGGAGTACCTCTTAAGCATTAGAGGACTTGGACTCAAAAGTGTAGAGTGTGTGCGTCTTTTGACGCTCCATCATATGGCTTTCCCTGTATGTTTTTCCTCTACTAACTTTGTTAATATTTTATTTATTTAATCTTGAGGTTTATCTGTATCAATTTGATTATGTAGGTGGATACAAATGTTGGTAGGATTTGTGTGAGGCTTGGGTGGGTGCCACTTCAACCCCTACCTGAGTCACTTCAGTTGCATTTGTTGGAGCTGTAAGTGTCCTCAATCCTTACAGTTGGTTTGACTAGTATATTATACAGAAATGACCGAGTTTGATCATCCACTGCTGAAGGTACCCTATGCTGGAAAACATACAGAAATACCTCTGGCCGAGATTATGTAAGCTTGATCAGCGGACATTGTAAGTTCTAGAAACCCTGTTAATTATAGATTTTGGGAAAGGTCTTTATCTGCAGGTATATAGTGACAGTTTACGATGTGCAGGTACGAGCTTCACTATCAAATGATAACGTTTGGAAAGGTAAACATTGGACATATCAAATTTGGCAGAGCAACATGTAACTGAGTTGCTATGTGTTCTTGAAATTGTTTTACTTTGTTTTCCTCGTCAGGTGTTCTGTACAAAAAGTAAGCCAAATTGCAATGCATGCCCAATGAGAGCTGAATGCAAGCACTTTGCGAGTGCATTTGCGAGGTAATGTCTGAAGATTACATTCTACTAGGCTAATCAACTAGGCATCTCGCACTCTGGTATTTAAACTTCAATTGTATTTGTGGGAGCTATTTTTATGTGTAACTATGTATTACTTTGTGTTGATTCAGCTAAAATCACCTGGAAAAAATTGGCAGCTAAAATACGTCCCTTATGGATAACAATCTATTTACTTTCTTGACGGCAGCATCTAATAATACCTTCCAAATTGGTTCATTGGAGAAAAAAATATTCCAGTTCAATTTATTTGACAATGTAGTGGAGCTATTAGCTCTCGATGTAAAAGAAATGAAGTGTTAATGGGTGGCTAAACATCGCTAATAAATTTGTTTTTGATACAGTGCTAGGCTTGCTCTTCCTGGACCTGAAGAGAAGAGTTTGGTTCCATCAGGAAACCCAATTGCCGCTGAGAGCTGCCACCAGCCATATACAAGTTATAGGCCTGTAAATCAACTTGATTGGAATGCACATGGCGATGACCATGTTTTGGACAATCGCCAGCCAATTATTGAAGAGCCAGCAAGTCCAGAACCAGAACCAGAACCAGAGACTGCAGAGATAAAAGAGAGTGCCATAGAAGATAGTTTCTTTGACGATCCTGAAGAAATTCCTACAATCAAGCTTAATTTCGAAGAGTTTGCACAGAATCTCAAGAATTATATGCAAGTCAATAACATTGAAATTGAAGATGCTGATATGTCAAGTGCCTTGGTTGCGATAACTCCGGAAGCTGCATCTATCCCAACTCCCAGGCTCAAGAATATTAGTCGCCTACGAACAGAGCATCAAGTGTATGCCCCTGTCTTCCATAAAGCCATTATCATTAATGATAACTATAGTACCCTCATATGTTTTGTTATATGTGAGAAGTTTACACAGTATCTATATTTGAAATTTATTATTTGACTTCTCTATTTCTACATGGCCGCAGCTATGAGCTGCCAGACTCGCATCCACTTCTGGAAGGAGTGAGTTCATATCACATTGTCAAACATTTAAACTGTACTAATCACGAACTAAGATTATAACGGCGAATATTTCCTTACATTTTGCAGTATGACCAAAGAGAGCCTGATGATCCTTGCCCATATCTCCTCTCTATATGGACCCCAGGTAAGAAGCACATATAAGTTCGGAAAGTGAGAACGGAGGCTGAGCTACATGTAGCTTAGTTTTCCAAAAAAAATATGAATCTGTATTTTTATGTTTCAAAAAATTCAGAAAAAACTGTTGGGTGTAGATAATATTGAGATCTACCACTGTGCAAAATTTCAAAATAAACGCGGATTTTTTCTGATTTTTTTGAAACAGAAATGTGGATTCAATTTCTTTTGGAAAGCGAGCTACATGTAGCTCGGCCTCCAAACCGCTGCTCTCATATTAGTTCAAGTATTATAGCTTTCATACTCCTGTACGGTTGAGGGTTCCTGATGTTCTTTTAAATTTAAAACAGGTGAAACTGCTCAGTCAATTGACGCACCTAAGACATCTTGCAACTCCCATGAGAGTGGTAAACTATGTAACAACAGTGCATGCTTTAGTTGCAATAGTATACGGGAGGCGCAGGCTCAGAAAGTCAGAGGAACAATTTTGGTAAGTTGCACATTTATGTAATATTTGCCAGAGTAAAAAATTGCAATAGTCTAACTATACATACTGGTTGGATCCTGGATTTAGTAAACCAGTGGGAATTAGCCATGTACGGCAAGTTTTAACCATGTTTTATAGAATTTTCTGTGACTGTTTGAAGGCCTTCCTGGATCATAGAACTCCATTGTAATCTTGAACGGTGGGGCCTTGGGCTTTTTCATACAAGGGCCCTTTGGATGATATGATAGGTTTGGATTTATCAAATTTCCAAGGACTGCATTCCTATACCCCGATTCTATAAGAAAGTCAACATGAGCTCAAACCTCATTTTATTTTACTTTGAGAAGTCTGATGCGCTAGTCCCTAGAACTATCCGAAAACAGCATGTGCCAATTTCCTATGTCTTAACATCCTGTGGGAATTTATAGTACTCCGTATGTGGCACCTGGCTGTGTTTTTCGCATTCCTCTGAAGCATGAAGAAAAATATACAGAAAGACAAAAATTGACCAGAAGTTCCGCGAACTGCCTTGGCCCAGAATCCAACTGGTTTGAAGAATTTAAGTCAAATCCAACTGGAAGATTCATAATTGGCAGATTTTTTTCCCAGACGAATCATACACTGAAAAGGCTAATTAGAGAATCAGTATTTGTTTGTTGTGCAAACGTACTTAATCTGATAGACAGACTGACTTTTTATCGCAAGTTAAACTTATCTTTGGGTTGAATATCTGTCGTCTAGGATTGACAGTTCCATCAACTATGACGTGCTATTGAAGTTTCATGCTTTTTAGCCTGTAAAGTATGTTTCTTATCTAGGATTTGCATTGTTAGAAATAAGATGTGCTATTTAGGCACTCGTTGCAACACTTAACCCAACACCTTACGACAGGAGCTGATGAAGGCCATGCAACATCCGTGTCCAAATTCACCTAATACTCCATTGATAGTTCAAATTGGATAGCAGCAAGAATCAACTTTAGCATGAATTCTTTGGAGGGGAATCAGTAACCATGAACCAGACAACTCCTTGTTTCTTATTCAAACTAGCATTTCAATTGGCAGCCCGGTGGTACCATGTTAAAATGATTTAGTTGGTTACCAGGTCAGCTTGTGCACATATCTAGGCTCGATAGCAGGAAGTACAATACAAGGCAGATCAAAGATCTGTACTAGTGGCTGGCCAACAAGATGTCCTGTAGAAATAGGTGTACAATTCATATTCCAGGCAGAAGAATCGGAAGAAACTAGAAAATGATTCCTACTAGTCTTAAAAGCCTGAACACCTGATAGATGTTGAGTGTTATAATGAAGGAAAAATGTCTTATGTTTATTCCTTCCTGTCTCGGCTAAAGGTGTGACTGTGTGATGTATTAGTGGGTAGTCTACAGTTTTGGTGTTTGTGCAGGGCACAGTGAGATCGATTGGTCTGGTCCTTACGTGAGAAGTAAACCAATGACTTCCGCTCAGTGTGACCTTGCATTCTTGCATTGTGCCATGTGGAAGTTGAGGAACAGTGGTATTGCTTGGTTGACCTACCATGTCCCATGTTGTACATACTATCCACACTATGATGAAACTGAATATTTTTTGACTTTCGTACGAGTTAAACATGTTGTATTAGGACGGTAATCTGGTTGTGAATTAATGCCTGGAGTATCTACCGTAGCATACGAAGTTCAGTATGCCAATTGTCAATAATCCAGTGAGGTCGCGTATTGTTATCTTCAAATGGGTTGTGTCTAATCATTGGTTGATTAAACTGAAATAGGTGCCATGTCGAACAGCTATGAGAGGAAGCTTTCCACTTAATGGGACATATTTCCAAGTAAATGAGGTAATGACTGAAAGTAGTCACAGCTGGCTTTAGTTGAAGTGGTATACTAACATTAATAGAAATTACAGATATTCCTGATATTAAAATTATTAACTGTTTAAATGTTATACTGCAGGTATTTGCTGATCATGACTCAAGCAGAAACCCAGTTGATGTTCCAAGGAGATGGATATGGGACCTCCCTAAGAGAACAGTTTACTTTGGAACTTCAGTCCCTTCAATCTTTAAAGGTATTTCCCTAACAAAGGAGAACCAAGATAATTTGGTGGCACTGGATATACAAAATAAAATACTGACAACATAACTCTAGCTCATGTTCCATGCTGACTATTATTGTGTTTCTACTTACTAGTTTGTTAGACTTCCTTTAGTGATGCTATTAGGGCATGAGATTAGTTTGAGCATCTAGCTGGCCATCGGCCCATTACTAGTGTCCAGGACCTTGGCTAGAGAAAAACAACATGGGTGCACAACTTCAACATCGATGCAACAATGTATGTAATTTCAACTAAAAATGGTACTAATTGTAACGTGTTAGTTAATTCTCAGCATATATCATTGGACATATCCAACGGAAATGGACAGTCGATATTTGGAATATTGATCATCTGACCTGGTATCATGGATAACCTTTAGAATTAAGAAGCTGACTTCAGACTATCAACATCTAATTAACAATGAGCCATGCTTTAGTGCCTAGAAGGCCACACCCAATGTAGAAATAGAAGCAGGCTGGGTGGAGAGAATCAGAAATGGACTGTGTGGATTGTGACTGAGCTAGGATGCAGGCATGCAGCGAGAGACCTGGTGCAAACTTTACGTAGCACCTAATCGCTATTAAAAGAATTGGCCTGGGTGCCCATGCACCAGGAAAAGCTCACATAGATCCACCCCTTCTAGTGTCAACGTACGGAAATCTACAAAGATACAGCACCAACTCACTAGAGGACCTTTCCTACCACCACGTGCCCCAGAGGTAGCCACTCTGGCTACTGCATCCCTCAAGTTTAAGCCAAGCGCAAAAGGAAAGCAGATTCCAAATTATCTATTTCCTGGCTAGTTTATGGCTTGCTGGCCGGCGTCCACCGCTCCCTCCTATCCAGCTTACCACCCCTTGAGCCCAGACCTACATTCTGTTATATTTCAGTAATAAGGGATGGCAATGAGCTGAGCTCGAACAAGGGTAGGGTAGACCACGCGCTGGATCTGGGTTTGTTAGAACCTCTAGCAAGCTTGACCTTGACTCACCATAGGCTCGTTGAGCACATAAACACCATAAATTTGAGGGATCCTCATCCAATATAAAAGAAAATAGAGGCAATATTATCAGTTGGGGCTCAAGGTAGGAAATCACCGGACCAGGTCCTTCATGCCACCTGGTCTTAATTGGGGCTCAAGGCAGGAAGTCACTGGACCAGATCCTTCATGCCACCGGTGAAGAAGTCCTCACTTTGGCCGTGTTGGTACTGCACGGTATAGTGTCATGTAGAAACAAGACTCGTCGTGAAACATATCAGGCGAGACACTATTCTCGAGCAAACCTCGATAGTTATTCATTTCCAATCGTCTATATGTGGAAATATGTTTGCAAAATCTAGTGCTGTCCCCCTAGAGGTTCAGTTTTCAACTTATTTCATATTGACCTATGGGAGATTGGCAGATTGCATTTGTTACTATTAAGGACTAGAATGTTCCCCCACATCCATTTCTCCTGCATCAACACTGGAGTTAGTACCTTCTGCGGATTATAATCTACTGAACAAACATAAAAAAAGATCACCACCTAATGTTTCCACACATGCACTAGTGCTGTCCCCCTAGAGGTTCAGTTTTCAACTTATTTCATATTGAGCTATGGGAGATTGGCAGATTGCATTTGTTACTATTAATGACTAGAATGTTCCCCCACATCCCTTTCTCCTGCATCAACACTGGAGTTAGTACCTTCTGCGGATTATAATCTACTGAACAAACATAAAAAAAGCCTTAACAGTAACATTAATCGATAGATTACCATGTCGAGATTGTGCAGCTGATTAGGATTTACATGTTTCTTTTGCAGGTCTAACAACTGAAGACATACAACATTGCTTTTGGAGAGGTAATTATCTAAATGTCTTTGTTACTGTTTGTGATATCCAGAACAAAGATACATAAAGAAACGGTCAGATATCTGTTTATGATAACTTAAGCACGTAGCAGAACGATTGGGCACAGCACAATATGTTGTCGCCTGACTTGTCCTGCATAATGGGGAGGGATGTGATCAAAACTATTTCCTAGAGTAAGAGTCAGTATTTCATTTGTTTCTTGACCTTTTCATGCCCCAGGGTACATCTTTAATGCGTAGTATTTGCCCAAAAAAAGATGTCGCAAGGCCCATAAATGCATAGCATTACAGATTTTTATCATACATAATCAACTTGTAATATTTCTGAATGAGTAAATAGATTAAAATATGATATTTGCCAATTATGATGTACTTTGTCGCACCAGGAAGAAACGATTATTTTATGGCGTTGTGCTTCAACCGCCACCGAAAGAATTAAATCGCAGTTTTATCTGTCAAACAAAGAAAACCTTGGTGAATTATTTGCCGTGGAGGATTTCATGTTAGAGGTAGACAAAAGTATACAAAACCGGATTATTGGAGTAAGCTATAACTGGGTAGAATGCTATTGATTTCTATCGGGAGGGTTCCAGTGACACTTTTACTCGTGAATGTTGTTATAGATGTTTATGTGTATTCCGAACATGTGCAGGATTTGTGTGCGTGAGGGGCTTTGATAGAATATCTAGAGCACCAAGACCACTGTACGCGAGGCTTCACTTTCCAGCAAGCAAACTTACCAGGAATAAAAAGGCTGCAGCTACAGATGATGAATAGGCCGTAATGAAAACAAGTTACATAGAGGACCCTGCCAGAAGACCACTCACCTGAAAATGGATCACTTAACAATAAGTTGTTGTCACCAATCAACCATTTTTAGCCTTATGTATCTGTGAACGTTATGAACGTTAGCCACTCGTGAAATTTGCGAAGGCTGACGTTATTCAGCAACATGATCCATTACTTCAGCTTATGATGTTTGGTGCCATTCAAGGAGCTCAATGCAGCTGATGGAGAGAAGAGAAAGTCTGTTGTCTGGCCATTCTTGTTTCGTAGTCTCATGTGACTTGAACCAACTGTTGTACGTGGGAGACACCATCTATTGCAAGTTGTCGTTCATGTTGTTCAGTAGTTCATGTGAACGATGTCAAACTAGTCGTCAATCATTTCATTGTTTACTCCTGTTACTTAGATACAGCGACTTCAGAATTTAATGGAAAGGTGAACTTGTCATGTGATGTTGAGACATTTATGTCCATATGTATAAGATAGAAATAGTTTGGGCGATAACATTTATCCTTTCAATTGGTTTAAGTAGGAAAGAAGGAAATGCAACAACAAAAATGGTGCAACTGGAAAAAGTACTTCTTTGGCGGAACAATAGATCCAGTGTTATCTGGTTTGGAAGGTTAGTTCTTCTGGATGGTACCTAGCGGGGGTTGGGACGCTCTTCTAGTCTTCTTTTCTCACGTTCCTCCCTTCTCGTTTTAATCTGATACGTTGTGCCTAGTACTTGTTCTGATCGGATGGTGTTGAAAGCTCGGAGAAACATGTCGATGCGGTGGGGAAAAGAGTTGTTCTAGATGTTACGCTCATTTTACACTTCTATTTTGCTCCTTGTCAGGTGAAACAGGTCCTCTGCATGACAACCCGGTCACTGACGACGGCAACAGAGCTCGAAATATGGCGGCAACAAGCAGCAACCCCCGGTGGAGTGATCATTAGGTTGATGTCTTTCGCGACTTGGCGGCGTGGCTCTCACATGTCGAGCTCCCCAATGACGGTGCCTTCTCTTCTTCTTCCCGTCTTTCTTTTTCTAAGGCAAAAATAAGCCACCTTGCCTCCTCTTGATTGCTGGTGCTCTCAAAGGTGTAGTTAGCTAATCTAGAGGGAAGTTCTTATAACATATGGAATATCCATTTGTGGTGTTCTTATTCTTAATAACATTTACATTTGCACCCCTTAACGTTTGGGCATGAGAAAGACTAATATATAATTACATTTACACATTTGAGGGTTTTTTCTTCTCCCGCTTCTCCTTGGAAGGTGTGTTTTGGCGATTGAATCACTTCAACTATTAACATGTCGATCTTGTCAGTACCACGTAACAAACAACGCAAGTCCGTATCGCGAGCCGGATTTAGAACTTTCGGGCCCATGGGAGTTGCCCATGTCTTCTGGTTATTTTTTTAGGCCTTCTGGGACTCAAATTAGGGTTCCATCTGTTTCGTGGTCTTGTGGCTTGTGTTGAATTGTATTCTTCTTCGCGCCACTCGTCCTGGTTTGATCTTGGGTTCCCGATTCCATGCCGCTTTGTTTTATTTGTCTGTCCGTGATGTTGATCGGCGATGCTCCCTCTTCCCCTGTTGGTTCCTCTTATCAAACAAATATTTTGAGGGTTTACGATTGAGCTAAGAGAGTTGCATGACATGACATATATGAAATTTGCATCCCACGCAACATACTTGTTTCACTCTGGTGTAATCTTAGCAATGTCTGGAGTAAGACATGATCTCAAGCTAGCTACTTCTAACACATACCCCAAATTTATATATATTAACACCTATTGTGTTCACCAATTTGTTTTTCATGATTGAGGATGAGCTCATATTTACCTAGTTTACTTGTCACATAGAAGATTGATCATTTCATCCCGAGGATGTTTTTTTTAAAAAAAATTGTGAGACTATGATTGTTTTGGCCCTTTTGACCCGGAAAATCTCCTAGTGTGTCTAAAAAATCAACACTGAAGAGTGAATTCTTGAGCTCACGTATTTCCAGTTAATTCGGCGCGTTAAGATCCACTTTTAGCAAATTTTTTGGTTTTTTCTAAGTATTCAATTTTCTTGGCCTGGCCTGACCAAAACAGCTCATTTATGAGCTCCACCTGTCGTCAATGAACTAATTTTATGTGAATTCATGGTATGTGTTGGACTTAAACGATAATTATGGGGGGCAAAAGAGTGTCAAACATACTACTTTTAGGGCGTAAAATCACGATTTCGGGCCCGTAAACATTCCCATAAACTACTACTCCATGTATCTGTACATGTCGAGCTTGTATCTGTACATTAACGTATACGCAGAGCTTGTATCTGTACATGTAGTAGCATGCATCGTAACGTACGTATACGTGGTACAACGTACTCTAGATTGTAGGAGATCATGACCGTGTCTGATAGGAAATCCATCGGAACCTGAGCACTATATCGGGTCGGTCTCTTATTTCCTTGTCTGGCCCTTTAAATATGGGAGCCCCAGAGGTAGTCGATCCATCGAAAGCGATTAGCTAGACAAGCCGACGAGCGATTCGACGAGAGACCAAGCAGGAACCATGGCAGCGACGACGGCTGAGGGAAACAAGCTAGCCGAGGTCATGGCCGAGAAGAGTAACGTCGACGAGGTCGTGGCCGAGAAGAGTAAGATGATCGAGCTGGTCAGCTCCGACGGCGAGCGGTTCGAGATCACCCACGAGGCCACGAGGCGGCGGCGCTGTCGCAGACCATCCACCACATGATTGAGGATGACTGCGTCGAGAACGGCGTCCCTCTCCCCAACGTCAACTCCAAGATCCTTGCCATGGTCATCGAGTACTGCAACAAGCACGTCGCCACCACCTCCGACGGCGAGAAGGAAGACCTCAAGAGCTTCGACGAGAAGTTCATCACTGTGGACCAAGCCACGCTGTTCGACATCATCCTGGCCGCCAACTATCTCGACATCAAGGGGCTCCTGGATCTCAGCTGCCAGACGGTCGCCGACATGATCAAGGGCAAGACGCCTGAGGAGATTCGCAAGACGTTCAACATCAAGAACGACTTCACGCCGGAGGAGGAGGAGGAAATCCGAAGGGAGAACCAGTGGGCGTTCGAGTAGACGTCCTATCTTTTTCGCCACTGCTTAGTTACTACTTAGACGTTCTTCTTGTTTAATTAATTCTGGGTTAAGTTGTCGTCCTAGGTTTTTTTTAGATAAAGGGATTTTAGAAGTTTAAGCATTACACCCGGTCTCTGCATAGCTAAGATGCACACAGCCACCCAACCGCCAGTTCACAAGTACCCAAATCCAACCGAAAATAAAAAGGTGAATTACATATCATAATGAGAAATTGTAGATACTGGTAGGTCTATTCGGAGTCTATGCTGTCATCCATGCTGGGAGAACAATTCCCTGGCCGCAGCCTACAGTCTCGACGCCACCTCCAAAAATAAGTCCCGGTGCTCCACACGCTGCAGGGTCGACCATGCTCGAAGCGTAGCTGTACACCGTTAGATAACCTGCATGATAGAAACATTTTTTGTCATTAAAAACCTTGTCATTTCTACATAGCCACAGCGACCAAATGATAGCAATCGCTCCCATCCTAGAGAATAGTTTGAACCTAGAATCCACACCATTTAACCAGTTACCAAAAATATTTGCAACTGAACATGGTGGAACCTATCTGAACGGCTGACCATATAGATCTGGCGAATTCGCACTGGAAGAATAAGTGAGTAATGGTCTCGTCATGTTGACAGAAAACACACTTTTTACTTCCATTCCAATTACGCTTGGCAAGGTTGTCTTTTGTAAGAATTACGCCCCGACGAAGATACCACGCAAACACTTTAGTTCTAAGCGGGATCTTCATCTTCCAAATTTTGTTATGTTTCTTAATATCGACTGGCACTTCGGGTAAAATTAACGCTCTATACATAGAATCAACCGAGAATTTACCATTTTTCGTAAGATTCAATTGAAATTTATCTGGACCTTCCAATAATTGGACTGATTCCAATCGGATAAGCAAGGCATTCCAGGATGCTTGTCTTGTTCCAAGTAAACTTCTCCTGAACGAAACATCTGGTGGGGAGGTACCCAACACCTTCACGATCATGTCGCTTTTGTTTCGTACAATAGTATACAGAGCCGGATATTGTTCTTTTAGGGTATATTGGCCTAGCCATTTATCCTCACAGAAGCGAATTTCCGATCCATCCCTAATTGAGAAAGAACCATGTTGGAAAAAGAACTTCTTTGTAGCCATGAGGCCAGCCCAGAAGTGTGAATCGGCAGATTTCCAAGAAACCCGAGAAACAGCTTGATCTCCCACATACTTTCTCCTAAGTAGTGTTTGCCAAACTCACTCTTCCGATAGGAGTTTGAAAAGCCACTTACCTAATAAGGCTCTATTCTTGACCTCAAGGTCATGAATTCCGAGTCCTCCTTGGTCTTTAGGGCAACAAACCACACTCCATTTAGTCAGGCGATAATTTTTCTTCTCACAATCCCCTTGCCAAAAGAATCTAGACCGGAAATAATCCAATCTTTTTAAGACTCCTTTGGGCAATTGGAAGAATGAAATCATATACAGTACCATATTTGTTAGTACCGAGTTTATGAGAACCAATCTTCCACCAGGGATAAGAGTTTGCCTTTCCAGCTATTTAAACGCAATTGAAGTCTTTCCTCCACCTTTTTCCATTCAGCGTTTGTAAGTTTCCGATAATGAATCGGAATACCCAAGTAGTTGATAGGAAATTGGCCTTGCTCACAGCCGAAAAGTTCAGCATACAAGGCGGCGTTATCTCGAGCCTCGCCGAAGCAAAACAACTCACTTTTATGAAAATTAATATTAAGACCCGAAAGTTGCTCAAATGCTGACCAGATCAGCTTAACATTTCGAGTTTTTTCGATGTCATGTTCCGTAAAAAGAATTGTATCATCAGCATATTGAAGAATCGATAAACCACCATCTATAAGATGTGGAATCACTCCCTCAATTTGACCCTCAGACTTAGCGCGTTCGATCAAGATAGCCAACATATCAACCACTATATTAAATAGTATTGGCGATAACGGGTCACCCTGTGTAAGGCCTTTTTTCGTTTGGAAGTAATTACCAGTGTCATCATTAACCTTTATGGCTATACTTCCACCCGAAACAAATATATTAATTAACGCGCACCACTCAGCAGAAAAACCTTTCATTCGGAGTGTCTGCTGAAGGAAAGACCAATTAACTTTATCATAAGCTTTCTCAAAGTCAATTGATGAAGCTATATGCGGTTGTCAGTTATGTGCAAATTTTGGTGAAACATTACTAGTATTTGCCTATCTATATGTATGAGATATTCAAAGCAAGATTAAATCTGCATGTACTTTGCCGTTTGAAGCAAATCATGCATGATCATGAAGTTGACAAATATATCAGCTAAACAATCAGCGACAAAAAAGAAAACGCTCGATTTGACCATCACACAAACCATGGGCAAGAATCAAAGTTGAGCCACGAATTTTTGGGTTTGATAGGATTCAGGTTTTATTGTCCTACCTCCTCTATAGTTATCGTTCGATGCGCGCAACCACTTTATATTGACGCCTCCTGAATGCCCAGAGGCCTGTATGAACGATCTCAGGAACCCAAATCCCTGACCTAGTAGTTGCTGAATTTTATGACTCCACACGCTAAATAGGAACCCTGACCATATCAAGATAGGATACAAACAAGGCTTTTTATACAGTAGGCATTAAAACGTACAAACATGCAGAGCTGCAAATTCTGGAGTATAATGTTCTGGAGGAAAATCTGTAACAAGATATTTTCCAGAGTGGGGCATACATTGATGGCGATCTTACAAACATGCAGCTACTGAATTATCTTTGGGGCACATGAGTTCTCTCCTATGCAAGAACTCGACAGGAACTCACTGATCCGTAGCCATGTTTCCTTCAGCGGTGGGATATACATGTTAATAGTGTCAACATGTGCAAACTATCACCAAAGCTTCAGAGTTTGCCAACATTATTAGTCTTCTCATCAGCTACCTATACATGATTATTCACAACAGAGAAGCTTGATGTGATTTTGCTGAAGCGCTGAACTAATGCTGGCGTTATTCAACAGACTGCATTGACCACTTATTGACAGCAACAATCCCACAGACTAAGAAGATGCACAGAGTAAAAGTATATGGATCAATTTGCAAGCAAACATGAACATGATCCACTCAATTTGTCAAGATATTTTCCAGGGAGAAATATATATCGACAGCAACCTTACAACATGCAGGTGAATAATCCTGAATGGTGTTACAAACATGTGGTGTGAGCAATTAATATTCTCCACTGAATTCAAAACAATCTTTGGAGCAACTGAGTTATATCCTCTACAGGAAGTCGATGGGAACTCATAGATCTGTAACCATATTTCCTTCCGCGGTGGAATTTACATGTTGATAGTGTCAACATATACAAACTATCACCAAAACTTCAAGCTTGCCGACATGATTAATCTTCTCAGCAGCTACCTGTAAATCAAAATTTCATGGATTAAAAATTGGAAGTCCGATAAAACAAACTTCATTTAAGCACAGTACAGTAGTTTGTTTAACTTGTACAATCTTAGTCTCCTGGATGTGATTATAATCAGAAAAGCAGTGATTTAATTTGGCTCCGCTCCCTTTACACCAGAAAATGTTGCAAGCAAGGCAAAAACTATAGCACTAGTGCCTTCAGCTACTGCTCTGCTGAACTTAAAAGTGAAGGCGGCATAACAAATTAACATTCAGTGCAGCCTAACGATGTTCTGGTGCCAACACATATATGAGATCCTGGGAAAACGATATGTTGCTTGGGGAATATTCATTATAAAAAATCATGATAACGGACAAGTAAAACATGCAAGGGGCATAATAAATTAACATTCAGTACAGAATAATGAAATTCTGGTGCCACCACATAATATGAGATACTGGGAAGACTATATGTTGCTTGAAGAATATTCATCATCAGAAATCATACATGATAACCGACAAGCAAAACATGCATATTATCATAAAATGATTATTGACAACAGAGAAGCTTGAGGTGATTCTGCTGAAGTGTTGAACTAATGCTAGCGTCATTGAACAGACTACATGGACTACTTATTGGCACAATTTGAACTAGAACAAAATTGAGCAACAATCTCACAGACTAAAAATGTGCACAGATTATAAGTATGTGGATCATATTTGAAAGCGATTATATTTCAGCGAAGAACTTCTGACCTAGTTTATATCGATCTTCAGCTCAAAGAGATCACTTGAAACTGTACTCTGGTTGCACTCAGAAACGATCCCCTCGAAATCAATAGGTGGATTTGAAACAAAAACAAGCAGCGGCTTCTTTTTGGGAACAGGCAGTGGCTCATTCTTGCCCTCCAGTATACCTAGAACAGTCCTCATGACAGGTCTCTCTTCTGAAAACGGATTCACACAGCTCAGACCTAGAAGAAGCAGCCTCATCATTTGCTCTGTGTCATACTCCCCATCCAGGCTCGTATCGACAGCATCCAGAAGCTTGCCTTTAGAGTGCAAATTCCAAACCCAATCGACAACATTCAACATGTTCATACTGCCAGGTGCTTCTCGCTCAATTGGCCGCCTTCTTGTGCATATCTCCAGCAGCACAACCCCATAGCTGTAGACATCACTCTTTTCTGTGGCTCTCCCCATCTGGAGGTACTCAGGAGCAAGGTAACCAACAGTCCCTGCTGCCAAGGTTGAGCGAGGGCTAGTATTCGGATCCTTCAACCTTGCAAGCCCAAAATCCCCCAACTTGGGATTGAAATGTGAATCCAGAAGTATGTTACTGCACTTGATATCCCTGTGGATCACCTGCTGTTCAAGTTCTTCATGTAGGTATGCAACCACAGAGGCAATGCCGAGGGCCACATTGTACCGGTGAGCCCAGCTGAGAGTGAGAGTGGGATAACGGTGGGCACCTGAACAAGAGTGGAGAGCCATGTCCAGGCTGCCATTCGACATGAACTCATACACAAGCAGCAGCTCGTCCTTCTCGGCGCACCACCCTTGCAGCTGAACCAGATTGGGGTGCTTCAGGTCAGCAATTATGGTGAGCTCGGCGGTGAACTCACCGTGGCTCTCCCTGGATTGCTTGGAGCGCTTGACTGCATATGCGACCCCAGAGCGAGGGCAGATCGCCTTGTATACAGTACCGAAACCACCGCTTCCAAGCACTAGAGAAGGATCGAATCCCTTTGTCGCCGAGAAGAGATCCTGGTACATGAACTGCCTTGGCTTCTGCTGGCCGGCTGCTTTCTCTCTACTAAAACCCTCGTTGAGGAGCCCCGCAGTGCGAGACCTCCACTTCCTGAGCGACATTATCGCAAACACCATGACCGCACCGAGAAACACGATGGGCAGAGGAATGCCCAGCCCCAGCGCGAGTCTTCTGCGGCGCCCATGCTTACCGTCGGCGACACCGCCCAACGGGGGAGCGCTGCGAACGCTGTCGGAGACGCTGTGCGAGGATCTGGACGCGAGGTCGACGGCGCGCAGCCCGCTGGTCTGGAAACTCCAGCTGTGGATGGCGAAGCCGCCGTCGCTGACGATGCTCCCATTGTCGGACGAGTAGGAGGAGACCTGGAAGCCGACGAACATGAAGTCCGGGAATCGTGCGGCGAGCGGCGTGGAGTTGGCCACCACCAGCGCGGGCGTCGGGGGGCGCAGGCTGGCGTGGCTGAGGAAGACCTCGAGGCGGGCCCGGCGGGCGTCGTAGACGACCCACGAACCGACCTCGTTGCCGTTCCGCAGGTCCACCGCCCCGGTGGAGTTCCCAGCGACGCGCTCGCCGGCGGAGGACGCGTACACGCGGTTCCTAGGCGCGTCGAAGGACACCTCGAGCGGCGGGAGGGAGCGGTTCCCGGCCGCGCCCTCGGCGGCGAGCGGGTCGGGGAGGAGCAGGAAGGAGAGGCGGGAGGCGGGGCGCGCGGAGGCGGGGGAGGCGAAGAGGAAGGAGGTGGAGAAGGAGGCGTTGGCGGGGAACGGGAGAGGAAGCGGGAAGAGGGCGTGGGAGGAGGGCGGCGGGAGGGACACGGAGGCGGAGCGGAGCGAGGCCCCACCGAGGAGGGTGAGGTTCCGGAGGGAGAAGGACGGGAAGGAGAAGGCGACGGGGGTCGCCGCGTCGGCGGCGGGCGGCGGCTGGATGGGGAGGAGGAAGAAGACGACGGCGAGGAGGTAGAGGGGAGGAGGCCTCGCTCGGGCCATGGCCACGAGACGGGAGAGGGTGGTGGAGGCGGTGGCCGGTGATCAGGTGAGAAAAGGCATACTATGGGTTTATAATCCTTATTATATAATGACTCTGATGACGACAGCGAAAGAAATGGGGCAAACGATGGGAAAGGGGTCCCGGTATCTCGTGATGAGCAAACGAAAAGTGCAATCGCACCAAAGTACAGTAGAAGTGTAAGTGCGTGCACATAAAAATACACTTACAAAAAATACAAACAAAGAACCAACTTGTTGTTAGATGTTTAGTATGACTCCAACGGGCCGACGCAAACGGACAGACCATTTATCCGCGTTTGATCCGGTGGCGACTGCACCTCCGACGCATCCTAATTTTTCTTTCGATTATTTTAGAAAGGTCATACGTGGGCCAAATTTACTTATATAGGGGGTGGTTGGATCACAAACGGCCATTTTACAGTAGTAAATAAATAAATAAATAAATAAATAAATAAAAGTCCCTACCTAGATACTCTCAAAAAAAAGTCCCTACCTAGATAGTGTCGGCCATGGCTCCGGATGGCACCCGCCGGGTTCGGGGCCGGGTTTGGCCCCCCCATACCCGCACCCGACCATCGTCCCCGCCCCCGCCCCCGCCACCCGCACTCGTACCCGTCGTCGGGTCGAGATCACCACCATACCCGTCACCTGTCGGGTACGTGCGACCCGACGGGTACCCGCCAAGTCTTCAGCGCCGGAGAGATGGTGAGGACGTGTGCAGGTGGAGGCCGAGCCGCCCTGTTGCTGGCCTTGCGCGAAGTGCCGTCCCAGGAGGAGGATGCGACGAGGTTGTCTTCCTGTGCGGCACGATTGAAGGCAGCTAGGTCGTCGTCGCCGGCCAACTCGAGGAGGTAGGACGAGCTCGAGGATGGCATGGCGGCAGAGGCCGCAGCGGCGAGCTCGAGGAAGGCAGTGCAGGACGCAAGGCGCGGCGACGAGCTTGAGGAGGGCAGGGCGCAGGCCGCAGCGACGAGCTCGAGGAGGGCAGTCCAGGGCGCAGGCTGTGGCGCCGTCGGGAGCTCATGGCTGGGGAGTGGCAGCGCAAGGCGTAGATGGCGGCGGGGGGGGGGGGGGGGGGGGGGAGGAGCGGCGGCTACATCTGGAAGAAACTGTGTGCTGTTTCGTGCTAGGTTTCGCATGGTGTCAGCCGCCTGGGTGCGTTACTAGTGGGCTGGGTAGTGCGTAGATGGGCTGGCCAGCCTGCTCTGGTGTTGCGTGTGCGTGGGGAGTAGGGTGTGAGGAAATAAAGCATTACTTACAGAGTACTGACATGTGGGATCTACATGTCTAGACGGGTTTGCGAGTTCGGGTTAGGCATCCCCATACCCGCCTCCGCTAGACCCGACGGGTCTGGATCTTTACCGCTAAGCATCCCCGTGGGTTTTTTTCTACCCCAAACCCTCTGATACGTCTCAAACGTATCTATAATTTCTTATGTTCCATGCTTATATTATGCCAATTGCTACATGTTTTATATACACTTTTATATCATTTTATGCATTTTCTGGGACTAACCTATTAACAAGATGCCACAGTGCCAGTTGCCTGTTTTCTGCTGTTTTTGGTTTCAGAAAAGTTGTTAAGAAAATATTCTCGGAATTGGACAAACGAAACGTCAAAGTGCTTATTTTCCCCGGGAGGTTCCAGACCACCGAAGAGGAGACGGAGGAGGACCCCGAGGGGCCCACACCCCCTCCCGGCACGGCCCCCCTTCTGCCGCGCAAGCACAGGGTGTGGGGCCCTCGAGGCCCCGCCGCCTTCGCCCTTTCGCCTACTTATACCCCTCGGATATCTAAGACCTAGGACACGCACCTTTTTCCTCCACGAAGTCCAGAGCCGCCGCCGTCATCAACCCTAGATCGGGAGGGTTCAGAATCTCCTCCCGGCACCCTGCCGGAGAGGGGAATCATCACCGGAGGCCTCTACATCACCATGCCCGCCTTCGGACTGATGCGTGAGTAGTTCATCCTTGGACTACGGGTCCATAGCAGTAGCTAGATGGTTGTCTTCTCCTCTTGTGCTACCATGTTTAGATCTTGTGAGCTGCCTAACATGATCAAGATCATCTTTATGTAATGCTACATGTTGTGTTTGCTGGGATCCGATGAATATTGAGTACTATGTTATTGCTTCATAATATATCTTGTGAGTGCATTGTTTATGATCTTGCATGCTCTCCGTTGCTAGTAAATGCTCTGGCCAAGTAGATGCTTGTGACTTCAAGAGGGGGTATTTATGCTCGATAGTAGGTTCATGTCTTTATTTAATCTGGGTAGTGACAGCAAGCTCTAAGGTTGTAGATGCACTGTTGCTACTAGGGATAAAACAGTAGTACTTTATCTAAGGGTATTTGTATTACTTACATTACACACATTGCCTAATGCAATTATCTGTTGCTTGCAACTTAATACTGAAAGGGGTGCGGACGCTAACCGGAAGGTGGATTATTAGTCATAGATGCGGTTGGAACGGTCTATGTATATTGTTGTAATGCCCAAATGAATATCACACTAGCCATCATAACTATAGTATATGCATCATTATGCACTTCTTTATTCTGTCAATTGCCCATCTGTAATTTGTTTACCCGCATGTATGCTATTATTATTTATGGAGAGACACCACTAGTGAACTGTGGACCCCGGTCCTTTTTCCTCAAACTGATAAACAATTCTACTGCAATCCTGTTACTTTCATTCTCTGCAAACAAACATCATTCTCCACACATACGTTTAATCCTTTGTTATAGCAAGCCAGTGAGATTGACAACCTCACTGTTAAGTTGGGGCAAAGTATCTTGGTTGTGTTGTGTGCAGGTTTCACGTTCGTTGCTGACACCGGTAGTGCGCCCTGCCAAAGTCATTTTAAATAACCTCCGGGAGATCTCTAGTTTCCTACTGGTTCGATAAACCTTGGTTTCACAACTGAGGGAAAACTTGCTGCTGCACTACTTCATACCTTCCTCTTGGGGTTTCCCAACAACACCTCACCGGTGCCATTAAGCAATTTTTATGGCGCCGTTGCCGGGGAAACAAGAGTTCTTCTGTTCAGCAAAGTTTAGCTTCCCCTTCGACGCCAGCAATTTTTCTGGCGCCGGAAGCTAAGCTCTTCTACGAGTGGAGTCTCTCACATCCAGTCTTTTTATTTTGTTATTGTCTTGCTTAGTTTATTTTTATTATTGTCTTGTTTGCTTAATATAAAAAATACAAAAAAATTAGTTACTCGCAATTTATTTACTTTATTTTATTGTCTTGTTTGCTTAATATCAAAAATACAAAAAAATTAGTTACTTGCATTACTATTTTTATTTCGGTTTGCATATTTATTATTAAGGTTTGGTATTATTTTTTATTTCGGTTGCCTTTTTGTTTTGCTGAAAATGGGTAGTCCTGAAGTTGAAGTTCGTTCCTTTAAACAACAAGGGGGAGAAAGTTTGAAAGATGCATGGTATAGGATAAATGATGCTCATCAAAAAATGCACTAAGAAACATTCCACTTTAATCCTTCTTTGTAATTTTTATGTTGGTATTTCTAGTTGGTATAGGTATGTTCTTGACACTCTTACGGGCGGTAACTTTCTTGTTACACCTGCTTTGGAAGTCTGCAATTTAATTGAAAGTTTGGTAGGATCACAACCACCTATTAAAGAAACTAAAACTGAGATCACTTTGAAAGATGTTATTAAAACGTTGGATGCTATGGAGAATTTTTTTCTTTATAATGCTAGCAAGGGTAATGAATCAATAGAGGATATTAATGGAAGAATCACTGCTTTAGAAACTAGCAACACCCTTGACACTCATAATCATAGGATATATGAATTAGAGGAGGCTATGGAAAGTTTAAGTTCAACTTTTTCCTCTATTAAAACTAAGAAAGAGAAAGCCTTTGTAGGAAGGGAGCAAAAGTTTATCTATATTCCAAAACCTAAACCCCCTAATATGCCTAAAGATGATGGTAATGATTTATGTAATAGGACACCTTCATGGATACCTAAAGCACCTATTGCAACCAACAATTTCTTGGATGAAATTATTGATGTTGATGCTTCATCTCTTGGAAACACTTGAATATCACTTTCTGTGCCTAGCTGAAAGGCGTTAAGGAAAAGCGCTTATGGGAGACAACCCACCTTTTTATTTCTGTTATTTTATTTTATTGAGTCAAGGAAGATGTCTACCTCTGTAGCAATTCCTTTTTATCTTTACTTTATTGCATTGTTGTGTCAAGTTAAGCCTCTAGTAGAAAGTTGATGCTAGATTTGGATTGCTGTGCTGAAACTGTTTTCTGCTGTCCACCGTTAAATTCATAACTATTCACAAAAAAATCGGATGGACCTGTGATTATTTGTGCGTAATCCTCAGATATATATGCAACTTTCATTAGTTTTGAGTTTTCTGATTTGAGCAAGTTAAGTGCCTCGAAAAAATTCGTATTTAGGGACTGTTCTGTTTTTGACAGATTCTGCCATTTATTTTGCAATGCCTCTTTTACTATTTTGAATGGATCTTTTTGTTCCATAAAGTATCAGTGGCTGTAGCTAATGTCCAGTAGCATTGGTGGCAATTGTGTTCATGCAGAATATAAGAATTTTTTGTGCACTAACCCTCTAATGAAGTTTACTTTGAGTTTGGTGTGGAGAAAGTTTTCAAGGATCAAGAGAGAAGGATGATGTGATGTGATCAAGAAGATGAAAGAGCCAAACCTTGGGGATGCCCCCGTGGGTCACCCAAGCATATTTCAAGAAGACTCAAGCGTCAAAGCTTGGGGATGCCCAAGGCATCCCATTCTTCATCAACAAACTATCAGGTCATCTCTAGTGAAACTATATTTTAATTCGGCCACATCTTATGTGCTTTACTTGAAGCGTCTGTTTGTTTTTGTTTTTATTTTTGTTATTTTCATTCTCTGAATAAAATGGATCCTAGCATTCCTTTGTGGGAGAGAGACACGCTCCGCTTTTTCTTATAAATACTCGTATTCTTCACTTATATTTGTTGAGTATTCTTCTATGTTATTTCAATACTATTAGCTCTTGTTTTTCATGCATCTTTTGTTCAGAGTTGTTAGTTTTCTTATGTTACACTCTCATATCTCATTGTTATATACTTGGAGAGTTTGTGTTTCAAATAAGTTGATTGATGTTTGGTTAGGAACAGAAAATGTTAAATGTGATAGATGGTATAACTAAATGATACATAATCTTGTAGATCATTAAATTGTGTCACTTGAATCATTGATGTTGTTTTGAGATATTAATATGCTTAATGGTAAACATGATGGTTTAGTAAGATGGAATGATTAATGGTTGGTCTAGAAAACTTGAAGCTGTGCCACACTTAAATTTCCAGTTGATAGCATAATGAAATATGACTCCTAATGTTAAAAGCAACCGTAATGACTTTGTGTTATGCGCTACGGTCGGGGTCCCGACAGTGACTTGTTCATTTGCCTCAGTCCCTCGTGTAGTGATTTTCATTATGCCTTGTAAGATCATGTTTATATTTGGAATCCTTTTACTTGTGAGTTCTAAAGCTGCGGTTTTCATGGCACTTCCACCTACATATTTGCTAGCCTCTTCGGTACTTTGCATTGCCCTTTCTCACATTGAGAGTTGGTGCATACTTCGCGGGTACATCCAAAACTCGTGGGAGATCTTCATCATGTTCTCCTACACATAAGCCAAATATCTTTCTCAAAACATCCACCATACCTACCTACTACAACATTTACATAGCTGTTCCGAGATATATTGCCATGCAACTTTCATCTTACATTACATGACTTGTTGTCATTTATTATTTATATATTGCTTTGCATGATTCTATATAGCTGATGTGTGGTTTTACCCATGTTACGCTAGATCATTGCATATCCTGCTACACTGGCAGAGGCACCGTTTTCATACACCACGTTTTATTCATCATGAGATATTTGTACCAAAAGTGTGTTGTCATATTATCATATTAGGATGTTTGCCCCTAAAAGTGAAAAGAGCCATGGAGGCCATCGAAAAGAGAAACAGAAAAATACAAAAAAAAAATAGAAAAAAGAGAAAAAGAGAAAAAAGGAAGAAAGAATAAAAAAGGGGGCAACATTACTACTCTTTATTCACACTTGTGCTCATGTTATACCACCCATATTATTCATATTCATCATTTGTGCTCATGTTTAGCACCTATACTCCATATGAGAGAGTTTTCATGTTTTACTTGCATAACTATGTGGGGAACTTTACACTATAGAACTTGCCTTGTATATTCCAATGATGAGCCTCCTCAGAAGTGCTCTACAAGTTAGATGCACCCACACTAGTTCCATTGGAGAGCGTTCATACACTTATAGCTCTATGTGCATCCGTTGTGTGACAATCACTACTCCTTGCATAGCTTCGATTATAAGACTTACTCTTGTCTAATGATCACTTTCAGCTGTGTAAGTGCGTGCACATAAAAATACACTTACAAAAAATACAAACAAAGAACCAACTTGTTGTTAGATGTTTAGTATGACTCCAACGGGCCGACGCAAACGGACAGACCATTTATCCGCGTTTGATCCGCCGAACGGACAGGCGGACGGCCCACATCCGCCTACTGGTGGCGACTGCACCTCCGACGCATCCTAATTTTTCTTTCGATTATTTTAGAAAGGTCATACGTGGGCCAAATTTACTTATATAGGGGGTGGTTGGATCACAAACGGCCATTTTACAGTAGTAAATAATAAATAAATAAATAAAAGTCCCTACCTAGATACTCTGAAAAAAAGTCCCTACCTAGATAGTGCCGGCCATGGCTCCGGATGGCACCCGCCGGGTTCGGGGCCGGGTTTGGCCCCCCCATACCCGCACCCGACCACCGTCCCCGCCCCCGCCACCCGCACTCGTACCCGTCGTCGGGTCGAGATCACCACCATACCCGTCACCTGTCGGGTACGTGCGACCCGACGGGTACCCGCCAAGTCTTCAGCGCCGGAGAGATGGTGAGGACGTGTGCAGGTGGAGGCCGAGCCGCCCTGTTGCTGGCCTTGCGCGAAGTGCCGTCCCAGGAGGAGGAGGCGACGAGGTTGTCTTCCTGTGCGGCACGATTGAAGGCAGTTAGGTCGTCGTCGCCGGCCAGCTCGAGGAGGTAGGACGAGCTCGAGGATGGCATGGCGGCAGAGGCCGCATCGGCGAGCTCGAGGAAGGCAGTGCAGGGCGCAGGGCGCGGCGACGAGCTTGAGGAGGGCAGGGCGCAGGCCGTGGCGACGAGCTCGAGGAGGGCAGTCCAGGGCGCAGGCCGTGGCGCCGTCGGGAGCTCATGGCTGGGGAGGGGCAGCGCAAGGCGTAGATGGCGGCGGCGGGGGTGGGGACAGAGGAGCGGCGGCTACATCGGGAAGAAACTGTGTGCTGTTTCGTGCTAGGTTTCGCGTGGTGTCAGCCGCCTGGGTGCGTTACTAGTGGGTTGGGTAGTGCGTAGCTGGGCTGGCCAGCCTGCTCTGGTGTTGCGTGTGTGTGGGGAGTAGGGTGTGAGGAAATAATGCATTACTTACAAAGTACTGACATGTGGGATCTACATGTCTAGACAGGTTTGCGAGTTCGGGTTAGGCATCCCCATACCCGCCTCCGCTAGACCCGGCGGGTCTGGATCTTTACCGCTAAGCATCCCCGCGGGTTTTTTTCTACCCCAAACCCTCTGATACGTCTCAAACGTATCTGTAATTTCTTATGTTCCATGCTTATATTATGCCAATTGCTACATGTTTTATATACACTTTTATATCATTTTATGCATTTTCTGGGACTAACCTATTAACAAGATGCCACAGTGCCAGTTGCCTATTTTCTGCTGTTTTTTGTTTCAGAAAAGTTGTTAAGGAAATATTCTCGGAATTGGACAAACGAAACGTCAAAGTGCTTATTTTCCCCGGGAGGTTCCAGAACACCGAAGAGGAGACGGAGGAGGACCCCGAGGGGCCCACACCCCCCTCCCGACGCGGCCCCCCTTCTGCTGCGCAAGCACAGGGTGTGGGGCCCTCGAGGCCCCGCCGCCTTCGCCCTTTCGCCTACTTATACCCCTCGGATATGTAAGACCTAGGACACGCACCTTTTTCCTCCACGAAGTCCAGAGCCGCCGCCGTCATCAACCCTAGATCGGGAGGGTTCAGAATCTCCTCCCGGCACCCTGCCGGAGAGGGGAATCATCACCGGAGGCCTCTACATCACCATGCCCGCCTTCGGACTGATGCGTGAGTAGTTCATCCTTGGACTACGGGTCCATAGCAGTAGCTAGATGGTTGTCTTCTCCTCTTGTGCTACCATGTTTAGATCTTGTGAGCTGCCTAACATGATCAAGATCATCTTTATGTAATGCTACATGTTGTGTTTGCTGGGATCCGATGAATATTGAGTACTATGTTATTGCTTCATAATATATCTTGTGAGTGCATTGTTTATGATCTTGCATGCTCTCCGTTGCTAGTAAATGCTCTGGCCAAGTAGATGCTTGTGACTTCAAGAGGGGGTATTTATGCTCGATAGTAGGTTCATGTCTTTATTTAATCTGGGTAGTGACAGCAAGCTCTAAGGTTGTAGATGCACTGTTGCTACTAGGGATAAAACAGCAGTACTTTATTTAAGGGTATTTGTATTACTTACATTACACACATTGCCTAATGCAATTATCTGTTGCTTGCAACTTAATACTGAAAGGGGTGCGGACGCTAACCGGAAGGTGGATTATTAGTCATAGATGCGGTTGGAACGGTCTATGTATATTGTTGTAATGCCCAAATGAATATCACACTAGCTATCATAACTATAGTATATGCATCACTATGTACTTCTTTATTCTGTCAATTGCCCAGCTGTAATTTGTTTACCCGCATGTATGCTATTATTATTTATGGAGAGACACCACTAGTGAACTGTGGACCCCGGTCCTTTTTCCTCAAACTGATAAACAATTATACTGCAATCCTGTTACTTTCATTCTCTGCAAACAAATATCATTCTCCACACATACGTTTAATCCTTTGTTACAGCAAGCCAGTGAGACTGACAACCTCACTGTTAAGTTGGGGCAAAGTATCTTGGTTGTGTTGTGTGCAGGTTCCACGTTCGTTGCTGACACCGGTAGTGCGCCCTGCCAAAGTCATCTTCAACAACCTCCGGGAGATCTCTAGTTTCCTACTGGTTCGATAAACCTTGGTTTCACAACTGAGGGAAAACTTGCTGCTGCACTACTTCATACCTTCGTCTTGGGGTTTCCCAACAACACCTCACCGGTGCCATCACCCTCCCCGTTTAGTGCGGGTACCCATTGCCATCCGTAGCCATGGCTAGCTGCTGGTTGCAGGAGGAACCTACTTTTTGTTTGAAGGGTCGAGAACGAAGTACCCGACGCCTGTGGTGGCAGGCCCTAGCTCGGCTCCGGCACCCCGTCGCGATCAGCTACGGGCTGTGCACCTCCGCCTCAAGGCGGCACAGCTCCTCCTCCTGCATCCGAAGCGTCTCCTCCTCGAACTGATCCCGCTGGCGCGCTAGCTTTGCAGATTCCCGGAGGGCCGTCCCGAGGCCGATCCATCGGCCAAGCTCATCCGTGTCCACGGTGAGCTTGGACTCCTCCAGCGCGGCCTTCAGGTCGGGTCGTCGTCGGAGGCGTAGGTGGCCTCCTCCACCATGGGGACCGCGCGCGGCGGCACTGGAAGTTGTGGCAACGCTGGATGTTGCGGCGATGCGCGAAGGTGTGGCGGTGCGCGAGTTGGCGCGTTGACGCGGCTTCTGCGGTGCGCGAGAGCCTGTTCGCGGCGCGCTGGGTCGCTAGCACTCGAACCCGCTGGGATCCAAACGCCAACCGCCGGGAAGATTCACGTCGGCCCATGGTACGGGACACGAATGTTCCCAGTACGAGAGGCAGTCGTCCTTCCGGACGTAGTGCTGGACGCGGCCTCTGGCTTTGCATTCCGCGAGATGGGCACCCGGAGGCGCAATGGTGAAGCGAGCTGGCAACGGTGGCGGTGGCGGTGGTGGTAGCGGGGAGCGTGCGCGGCGGCGGCGGCCGGACGAGGACCCCGCCTCGTGGTCATGTCGCGCCTTGCCGGTGAAGGGCCATTGGAGCGGCATGGATGGCGAGCGTGGGCGGTGGCTAGGGTTTGGCGGCAGTGGGAAGTGGGGAATGGCAGTGGCGTCCCTATGCCCACGCTGACTGGCATTAAATATGACCTTGTGGGGTAGGGCGACCGGCGCACTGCCACTGCGCTGTTGTCCGCGCCGACACAAACTGTCGAGCCGGACGCACGGTGGACCAAAAACGAATACGCCCGATTTTTGCGTCTGCGCGTTGGGCCGTGGTTTCGACACAAACAGACAGTGGCGGACACGGGCAGACTCGATGGGTCGGCCCGTTGGAGTCATCCTTAGGTATTCTGATTTAGTCTCAGTTTAATTAGGAAGGAGATGCGGTTTCAAGATGAACTCAGCATAAAAAAGGGTTTCAATTAGCTGAACCTTCCACTTTTCCAGTTTGAGACGAGAGTGCTGTTCCAAGGAGATCAACAAATAACAACATTTATTTTTCTCTATACTTCCAGAAAATGCAAGATACACAAACACTTGACGAAGAAAAAGAATTACATAGCATTTGAGGAGTATCCAGTCACGTTTAATTACTTCTGTCCATCACAATTGCACTTCAGTTCAGGATGAGCAATAACTACCAGGCTCAACATACAGTAGCCCAACCTGAAGTCACACAAGCTGTAACATGTGAAAAATTGAAGCGCTGGTTGTTCATTTGAGAAGAGATCTCGCAAAGTGTTCCCTAGCTGTGGCCAGAGCTTGAGATATCGTCTGCAGAAAGACCAAACAGACAATGCATGAGAAACATTATGAGATATTATATGATGGCAACTCGCAGAAGATTGCACACGATGGAGGTACAGATAAATTACCTGCTCGGAGAATGGGACTGAACCGTCGGCAGCATTGGTAGCAACCTTCCCGGCAATGGTGTTTGCATCTGTCTCAAGAATTATGCTGCACAGGTACAGAAAAGATCACATAGTTTCAGAGTATTTGCAACATTTTGAAAGGCACAGACATTGGCTACAAAATCACTAGAAGGTTTACAGTTCTAATGGGCAGGGGTCTTAGGTGGATGACATTAGCATCAACCAAACACTGTGGTTTAAAAGTTGGCTGGTTGCAACTATGCTCACTAATTTTAGGGCCCTGATTCAAACATAGAAACTTTTACCAATTCCCGTAGGAACTGAACTGTACCCCGTGAAACTCTTGCCTTCAGAACTGAGGCTAAAGCTATCTCTGTCAACTAATTAAATTTGATGTGCTTATTCTAGCAAATAAAAAAACTCTAAAGATAGACATGCAGAGTGATGTTAAAATAGCGCAGGTGAACTATGCCCAACAACACTTTCATGTAGGCAGATGATTCTGAAACAGCAGATAATCCAAATTTAGCATAGATCACAAGAAATCCTTACCCGCCGTCAATAATCTCGTCAATGCAGAGAAGTATCAAATCCAAGTTCTCGAGTGCAGTCCTCTTCTCAACATCGCCCCTAAAGCACAGTAAATTACACCCTGAACCGCTTCCTTACAAACTATGTAACAAAATAACAGTTATGTAGTAACACTAGAACGAGCATACTACCTAAGTAGAAGACCAACAGAATCAGCAAAACCCTGGAGTACATTAGATATGATGAGCTCATTCTCATCATCTCCGGCAGTGACGAAAAAGTGAAGGTCATGTACAAACTTGTAGATGATAATATAGCCATCAAGCAATGTTATCTCAGCTGCAGAGGATCAAAATGGTGTCAAAGTTTAATAAAAAACGAAGTTACACAACAAAATAGTTGATACAGTTGGACATAAGTATAATAATGAACATAAACCTGAAACTTCTCATTCATCGAGCAATTAGCATTTCATGGTCATTGAACACTTAGGCTTCCTCAATGCAACTTATACTATTTGATAGCAACAGTAAACTAACATGACTCATTTGTGAAATACATTCAGTTAAGCTAATACCATTTGTTTGTCTTACATGAGATCCCAACATAGCATAAACCAGCAAAGTGTTGAAAAATTATTAACATAACTACACAATTCTCCTAGCAAATAGCTAAGAAACCAATAGAGTAACATTCACAGTTTACTTTATCATTAAGGAACCAGGCATATTTAACAGTGGGCTTTATCTTAAAGCCGAGCTTAGATACGTGTATAATTGCAACTTAGATCTCAAATATGAAGTTTAATGACACATTTCAGTAATCTTGTAAATAACAATCTATGCATAATGTTGGAAAGTGGCAAAAGGAACCGCATGCATTAATATATGTGCTACAGAAATGGCATGACAGGAATTCACAAGCTGCACACCATGAATACATTACCTTCGGAGCGTGCATTTGTCTTCAAAGTTTTTGTGAAGACAGACTTTTCAAAGGCCAGCCTTGATGAATTACTCGGCCAATCATCTGAGAAGTACTTCACGGCAACACGCTTCCCCTCAGAATCCAGTAGCAAAATGTTCTTCACCGAAGGGCAAGATTCCTGTGCAAATGTAATGGATCAGTATAAGTAGTTAAATACAGAATGCATGATATGCCATGGTATAATAAGTACTTAAATACAGAACGTCTGATATGTCAGCATCAACATTTTACTTAGCAAGTTACAAACTAAGTATTCCATGGTATTTTGTCTTCCTTTCTGTGAGCCTCCCTCCCATATTAATTGTCGAAAACGGATGCTTCTAGACGTATTTTAGTGCTAGATACACGCGTTTTAGCGACAATTAATATGGGACGGAGGGAGCATTTTGCATCAAGCTGTAAACTGTGAATCTGATTTCAAATTCAAAATTCTTAATTATGATACAGAAACTGGGACGGATCAACTGGGAAAGGTCAGAGCTACTCTATGTGGAATGGACGAGCTTTATAGAAAGGAATGTGTTAATCATAGATCATAGCAATATAACTGTCATCATTTCTACAGAGCTAACATTTCTATCTGACAAATCGACTGATCAACCATTGGAACCCAAATTTACTTGCGCAAGATCACCCTCAGTACAGCGAACGCCTCATTCGGATGTAAATACATAGCCGGAGTGTAATGTTAACAGGTAAGAGCAGCTGCGAAAGAATCAGCGGACCTTGGAGAATTCCCCCATGGCCTCCTCACCAGTCCCTTCCTTCAGCCCAAGCTTTTTTTCCCCTGACAAGGAAAGAAACGCACCCAGAGGTAAGATCAACAGAAGCTCAAGGTGTCGCAAAAGGCCGAGCCCGGATCCGAACGCCCCTGTCTCGTCAGATCCAGGCTAAAAAGCAAGCAACGAAAAATCTCGAGATGGCCGCCAGGCGCGCGGATCACACGTAGTGAACGCGCGCGTCGGGTCGACCATGGAGAATTCTCGAGGATGGAGCTGGGAGAGATCTAGAGTGGGAGAGATTACCTGGAAGAGAGAGGGAGTGATTCGGAGAGTGGGAAAGCTTTGGTTTCTTGGTGCCCGCGAGATCTGAGATGCAACAGCCGAGTGTGCAGAAAGACAGGTGATTAGGCGAACGGAAATGAACGAGTTTGTTGGTTGGCTTAACGAACTCCAAGTCTCCAACAGGCCAACTCAAACAAAAAAGTAGTATATCCAACAGGCCCGCTGGTTCGGCCCAATTGCCTTCGTTGGATTGGGATAAAAAAGAGACGGCATATACTAAAAAAAACATGAATAAATACTCATGGTCTCTGAATGTGTAAAGTTGCAACATAAAAAGTAGATTGTAATTCAAGGATTAAACAATCATTTTTCATAATGATTTTAGCCAACCCCGAGACACCCCTTTCTGAAGTCGCAAAATACAACATCTTGGGTTGGCGATGTTTCTTCCACATTGGTGATGAACATTCATTTTTCTCCGGTCATATGATTTTCGCATCCATATCGATCAATCAACTATTTTCACCGGAGACATAGTCCTACAAAACAAGACTATCGTTTCAGGTATCCTCCATGATGGATCCTTTTGTGTTAGTCACAAGGACTTGCTGAATCAAATAGTTCTTTGCTTGATCACAAAGATCAAAGATATCCCAGGCACAATGGGAGTGGTATACTGGTATAGCTCCTACTAGACCACCACCCATAATGCTATTTCCAACCATATTTTCGTTTCGATTTGCAACAGAAAAATCACCCTTGGTGTATTGATGAGGCAACCGAGCTTTTCCCCTTGTCACTGAACTTGGGCACAAAACCAAGTCCTTCTTTAGTAAATATTCCCTTTTCTTCCTCAAATCATTGAAAAATTTCTCGCCTTGGATCAAAGCATGATACTAAACCTCTTCTAGTTGATTTTTCAAACAAGCACTTTCCTCATGTAAGGGCTAAGGATGCTTCGTTGAAATAAGAGATAGTAGTACGAGCATCAACATCAATAATACTAGAGAAGCCGGTAGAGGACCACAATTTAGCATCAGACATTTGGATTTTCTCATGGGATAAAGTGAGTTTGATGAATTCCCCTTATTGACTCTTAATCTATTATCAAGTTATTTAAAATTTCTATTAAGTTTGTCATGTTTTGCCACAGGATCCCCTCTAGTTTCCTTGAAACCATTTAACATTTTAAGCACTATGCCTGCCCTCTTCCTTTCCTTGTGAAGTTCATACTCATTTGTATCTTATCCTTCTCTTGGTGGAGCTCACCCTCAAGACTTCCACATTTCCTTTTTTTTCATTAAGAGGTCCTCCGAGTTTTCTAGTAGCTGGTGATAAGATACTGGTCTAGTAAGGAGGCCTTTTAAACGCTAAAAAAAGGCAAAATTAAGAGCATTCATAAACCTTGAAGTTTCAAGATATATATTCTTCATCCATCTCACTATTACTACCTTCATCTATGTTCACATCACATGTCGAGATATCATCTTAATTATTGCAGTAGATGGGCTTGGATGTTGTGCAAACGGCTAGCCTGACGATCCTAACTTATTTATTGGAGTCGGAGGCCTCATACTATTTGTCCACGAAGGTACTGACTTGCTTTTCCTTCTTGAACATCTTGCCGTTATTGTAGAAGGGATTCTTCATTTAATCATTTCCTTCCTTCTCCTTGCCTTAGAGAAACTCTAATGGCAGCCCTATAAATCGCTGCTGCACAAAAAAACAGCTTTTTAGGCCATGAAATCGCAAAAACGTTGCTCTAGTGGCAGCCCTAAACAGCCTCTGCCATAAATAAAAAATTGGGCAAGCCTAAAAAAACCACTCTCCTGCCGCAAACGAACGGCCACCCACCAACCGCAGCGCAGCCGCCACCCGCGGCCCGCCGCCCTCAATTTTCATTAGGCCTTATTTCTTGTCCTTGGGATGAGGACACTCGGTGATGAAGTGTTTGTTCTTACCATAATAGTAGCAATATCTCTTTGGAGTGCTTGAATGTTGGAGAAGCTCATTCTTCTGTTCCTCTTGGCTAACATCTTCCCACAACTCTTTGCTACGAGAGACATCTCATTCCTCACTTATTATACTAGCTTGATGGTGTCACTCTCATGACTCACCTCTTCTTCATCACTTCGATCTTGCTTCGTCACTTGGAGATTAATAAGCATCATCTCATGAGTCCTTGACATGCTTACATGGGTGATGAATATAGCAAGAACACCATCATGTTGAGGGTATCGCATACAATGTTTTAAATATAAGATGCGTTAGTTTTTTCAGATTCGCACATATCTAGACACATTTTAGTGTATAATTTCATCCATTTCAGTCAGTATATAGATCACATTTGAAATAGCTAAAACATCTTATATTTAGAGACGGAAAGAATATATGCACTCATAAATATAATCAGTCCAGACATTTACATTGACACCAAAAGTCACTATAAGGGGCAAAGATGTCCTTTCAGAATTGAAACCAAGTACAAGAATATTGCAGATAAACACATGGATCTTTCTCGTCTATATTCTTCAAATATTGATCAATATAATCCAGACAAATTGCCAAAAACCAATCTAACCGGCATTCCAAACATTTGGGTGCATCCACAAGAACTCATTAGACATATAAGGGCATCTACAACTACAAACGTGTGACATCAATTGGTTCGTTGTTGATGTCAAGTGGAGAAATAAACGTACTCTTACTTAAAGTGCCTATGTTCCAGGGAAGTATCAAGACTTGAGATTTAAAGATCAGATGGCAGTTTTTCTTTTCGGGGCGTCACGGAAACAAAATCACAAAAATGTTAGAAGACAAGAAATTTTATCCTCAAGATTTCTTAATTAATCATTTGCTGCTGAATAATCTAGCTTTCTGCTAAAAGAATGTATACTGTTTGTGCAGATTTACAGGCTGTAACAAACATTTACATAAAGAATGCAGTTCCTACATGATCTATGTATATTTATCTACGAGTGCGTAAGCAGTTCCCATTTAATTTCTTTACAGAAGTGAACCATTTGTCTTGTCTGCCATGTCAATACGGCAGGACTCCAGTATGTCACACGGCGATTATACCATCTTTTCAAATTTGTCAAGTTTCTTCACTCTTCGGAGAGATGCTATCAATAATGCCAAGAAAACGCCTGCAAGTTTAGTTGGGAGCAAGAATTAGACCAATCAACAAAAGGACATGTGGAAAACACCAGTAGCATGTGAAGATGAAAACAAGTTACATATAATGTTCAAAAAAATATGGTGTCATTATACGGAGAATTAGGTGAGTGAATTTTTCAGGGAACAAACAAGAAAAGCCTACCTGAACCGACAAAAGACCCATTTGCGACCATTTGGTTTCCTTGACTACCCATGGTGACCCCAATATTCAAGAGAGTGCCACTCATGGCTGTATACATGGTCGCCATCTGAAGTATATTAGCTTTACGAGCAGCTCGTTCGGACTGCAAATGTCATGAAGTTTCAGGTTAACATTCGGATTCAGACCAAGTCAAGAAATAAGGTATTCCAAATTATTAAGAATACAACATCTGATTTAGTGCTTATCATTAACTCCTTATCTTGTGATTGCAGTTGGCAGAAAGTTTAGTTGGGAACAAATATGCTAGAAAGAAGTAGTCATTAACAGAAACATACCTCAAGTACTCTGACCCTGAGTTTCAGATCACCTGACTCAAGTTGCCCTACAAAATCCTCAATCCGTTGGATTCTGTAGGGCATTGAGATGGTAGAATCACGGGCCTGTATATCCGAATTTATCGTCAGTGATATGTGCAAAATTAGTAGTGTTGAAACAGTGGTAAATGAAAAAATCATATCCATCAAAGATTTATGCTCTTACATCATTTGCTTGCTTTCTTATCTCCTGGACTAGTTCAGGTCCAACTCGTCGCCTCGTTTTCAAGTCTAGTAGTTCCTGTAGTTCAAATAGAATTAGGATGGCACGCACAGGTACAAGTTAAGAAGATAAGATTGTCTGCTGCTACGAGGAAAATGAAAGAGAACATAGTGGATGGAGGGGTAATGACAGGTGGACAATCATCCTGACCTGAGCATATGGTGCAGCAACTTTGACAAAAGAAAAATCAGGATCCAATATGTATCCAATGCCTGCGAAATATGATTATACCAATATAATTATTCACCGGAAAATAGTTGATGTCTAATAGATAGTAAATAGGTAAAAAAATATGACGTTAATCCCACAGATAAGAAGTAATATAGAAAATGTGAGGATTTATAGGCCTGGAGCGGTCCTCAAGATTTAAGCGTAATTTCACTCAGCTTGGCATTCCATGGAAACCTTCAGTTCTACATTTCTCCCACAATATCAAATATTTAGAGCTCGGCGTAGAGGTTAGAAAAAATACTGATGGAAAATATTGCATCTGCTGGGTGGAGTCCACCCGATACACAAGCTCTGAAACAATTCGAAATTGTTTGTGTTCATCGAATATGTCTATTTGTGTTATGCCCAATATTTTTATCCAGTTACAACCTGTTTTAGACAGCCATCCCTTCTCTCTTTTGATGAACAGGACGCAAATTGACAAATTTTGGTTCACACTCCATCTAACAATGTATTTCACGAAAAGTTTCAAATTTTCTGTTATCGAATATGCATGCCTTTGTTTCATCAAATCACCTGGGTGCATGCATGCCGAGATGCACAAAGTCTACCCTCAACCACAAACAACAAAACAAAACATGCCACCCCTTTTGCTGCAGCTGCATATATGTGATTTACTATAAAGAACCAATAACCTTCTGTTGATTCAGAAGATTCTTCAAAACGGCAATAAAATACGTTTTTCAACTTAATCCATTACAATCTTTTTGCAACAGGGAGATTCATTTTCCATTATTTAGAACATACAGTTAACAGATCACGAACATTTTGCAAGCTTATAATCAAGAAAATACTAACTGACTACCAAACCATAAAGTCATTGCGTTCATCCATAAAAATGCAGAAGAAATCGGAAGTGATATTATCGAAAGCAATGCATTGGTGGATGCTGTAATTATTTCAGGAGATAAGAGAAAGGAGAACCTTCAAGAGTTGAAAATGCTCTTATGACGAATGTAAATGTGGAAGGAAAACGGAAAGGTTGATCTTGCGCAATTGCAAACAAGTCCTGAAAAGATTAAATACAGAAGGATTAACTTCAACATCTTTGTTGTATACATTCAAGCTAATGCTCACAAAATTGTAAGGCCAGACAACCTCTCCAATTGCAGCTAGAGTCTGCTGTTGATCTGGTGACTGGCTTAACAGATTGTCCAAGAAATACTGTACGGACCTTCTTACCTGCATATGACAAAAGGAGGCAAAAAAATGTTAAATGTTATTTCATCAATGACTTATCCGCCCAAGAAATAGCATATCCTACAAACCGGTGACAGGTCTCCTGTGGGCTGAAGAGCTTCCAGATCAATTAGAGCTTTTATAACCTGCAAGACAGAGCTGACTGAGAGAAAGAAGAGATGAACTGCCCAAGACATGAGCATCTTAAATTTCTCAAGACCATGTAAGGTAAAATGTTAGGTAACACTTGTGTGAAGATAAGAAGATACTACCTTGTTTGCATCCTTCTCATAGACAGCATAGAACAAGCCAAGTAATCTATCTCGAGTGAATGATTTGATTTCACCCATCATTCCAAAATCGTAATAAATTAGAGAGCCATCCTTGTCTATAGCAAGGTTTCCAGGATGAGGATCAGCGTGGAAGAAACCGGTCTTCAGGATCTGGATTTTACATAGAATGGGAATCTCAGAGCTGAATTACGTTTACATGCAAAACAAATGCTCTAATAAATTTAGAAAATACATAGAAATAGAATTTTCAAAATATACGATAACAAGAGTTTCAAGATTAAGCGAGTGAAAGCTGTGTAGTCTTAAGCATCTATTAAGACAAAGAAAGCAGCCAAGCGTACAATTGTACATGATCCCGGAATATTATAGACATCATCTAGACATACAAAGAACTTCTTGAAACTATAAGCCATCAGACAAATGTTGGTTCTACAAGCGGATGGCGGATGGCAGCAAGGCTTTCAGGAGACTGCTTCAGCACGCTAGACCCCCCTGGAAGTGCACCTAGTTGCTTAGCCTAGGATCTCTTTCTTTGTTTTGATTGATTTTGTAGGTTAGCTCTGGTTTAGTTTAGTTTACCTTGGCCTCTCATTTAAGCAAACAAAAATAGTTGATAAGATCACCGGAATTCTCTTGAACCAGCCAGGTGCCCAGGTAATAGCCAAAATCCACGGTTAATAATAATTCTTCGACTCAAAACAAGCCCAATTTCAAAATATGATCCCTCCATGATTTGATAACATTTAATGGGTAACAAATAGGGACATGTACAAAGCACTAGCCCAACCATGAATTATCAAAAGTATCTTACGAAAATTGTAAGAAGAGTGAATTTCCTGAACTCACTTAGATGTTATCTAACAAAAAAATGGTGTAAAAGATCACAACCAAAGTTAGATTTCAACAAACATAACTAGCATACTAAGAATATACCTGGATTAGGTAAGATTCTATTGAGCGAGATGCAATCAGGGAACGACTATATCCCCGATTGTCTAGCACCGCCAAGTTGTTTATTTTAATACCTACATAAATGAAAAAATAGATAAGTTTATAATACAATAGTTGAAGGTTAAAAGTTTGTACAACTTTTTTCGGAATACTATTGGAAAAGCAGTTTAAATTAAAACTGAAAAGACAATCATCCTAGAATGTGCCAGATCTTTGTTGTATAAATGAAAAAGCAACAGAGAGACAAAAATTCTGTTTTGCAGCAAAACTTGAACCACAAATTAATCTCACGAACTTGACATGTACAAATATACATGATCATACTTGGCAAAGAGAACTGATGATGTGGATTTATTGAACATGAGGGTTGAACATTTATAAACAGTAACTGGTATAGCCATAGAGGAAGTAACTGAAAGTGGATTAGAGTTAGTCTAACCATGTTCTGGATGACAAGGTAATATATATATGAATAAGAAACTTTATGGTACTTAAATAATGGATAACCATTGTGAAGTACAAGCTCTCTAAATGAAACAAAATTCAATTCAGGCTGATTTCTACTACAAGAATAATTAGCACGTACCAGGGGCATACTCCAGTGTTAACACCTTTTCAGTAGTGTAATCCCACATGATATTCTACAGAAGCAGGATAATGGGAAGTCATTAAACTTTGAAGCAAGAATAAGAAAATTTTGAGGGGTTTGCTCCAGTACTTCACTTTAATTAAAGTTTACACATCTTTATGCAGAATTGCTGATTGAATGCAAGTAAAATCATCAATTATACTCCCTCTGTTTCACAATATAAGATGTTTTAGGTCTAACACATGTTGTCTAGATTCGGACTAAACTGAGTGCACATGTACACTAAAACATGTCTACATACATGTGTGTACATATAAATGTGGAAAATGGCTAAAACATCTACATTGTGGAACGGAGGGAGTAATTTAAAAGGGTACTACATGGTATGTACAAGAAAAAATATTTGGTCATGACCAGACCGTTACTGCTTGTGCCACACACCCATAATTACAATTTAAAAAGGGTACAGCAGGCTATGTCCAAGAGAACATCTGGTCCTGACTGATAAATGGCAACAAGCTGCATGCAGAACTGCAAATCCTGCTGAGAGCAGGCAGGTTGCTGAAAGAGGATGTCTGACAGAACACCAGACTGGTCACCGTATGGTACACACGCAAAGGATCCCCAGTGGGGAATTTTGCCAGTTTTTAATCTAATTAATTATTGTAAGTAGGGCTATATGTATTGGATATCTTCAGAGTGGAGTACTGAAACAAAACCCCAAAAGACCTGCATTTCAGGTCCAAGAGACGTACCGGCACGCGAACCCACTTTATATTTCTGAAATCTCGACGAAATCTGTCTGCATTCTTTCCTTCATTGATGTAATCAATTTCTTCATACAAAATTCTAAAATCACAGAAATCAGGGTGGTCAATTGTTCGTAAACTCAATTGACAGCAAAATATATGACAGCTAGAAAATATCAGATCTCTGTCTTTGAACAGAACTGATGATCACTACCGTCATTGCAATGTATTCTCTGTTTTTCTAATCCTAGACGTTTCATGTATGATGTATCAGTCATAGTGTAGCTGATCACCTTCGCTTACAAGTTAGTGAATGCCACTTTGTAAGGTACTACAATACTACCAAACCAAATAGGCAATAAAAGTAAAAACTATGATCTCGCCAATGGTAATATTACAAATTGCATATTATTTCTCAACCTATGAGTTACTTAAAAGGATAAATGGCCATAAATTACAGATTGGCATTGCCGACTCAACACCTATTGTTTGGAGAAAAATATTGAGGTCACAATGTGAGATAAATGGTAGAGAAATAGCCATTCCACTAACCAACAAAAATGGGCAAGAAATATTCAGGATTGAACAAGGACTGACATATAATAAAAACATTGTATCGATAGATGAATTCGATAAGGGGTCATCACAAATAATACATATCAAATATCCAATACATTCATGTATGCTTACTTTGAACATTCATCATAAATACCAATCCAGTCCCTTGAAGGGCCTCCAAATTTTTCACTTCTCTGGAAATACTCAGCTACTAGCTTTAGATTCCCTAGAGGAAATCAAAGAATAGGTTTTAATATGATTAGCGCCAATAAGAATGTATAGATCAGTTAATATACTACAGTTTGGATAAAGTATACACAGAAAAAAACAGTATAATGATAATTTATGAATGTAAGAAAGAGAAGAGGAAAAGAAAAACAAAAGCGCTAAATGTCACCTATTTCTATTGTATAAAAGGTAAAATACCCATCAAATTTACTGGAAGTCTGCAACTAAACAGAAATAGCAATCACTATAGTTTTCCAGAATAAAAGACCATGTCACTTCAAGTACAGGTTGTTCAGTTTGTTCAACATGATGGTGCAGGGCATGGCGCGTAAGCTCCATAGCCTGAACACCCCGGCGGTACTCCTGAAGCTTGATATCACAAAAGCTTTTGACACTGTGGCCTTCCTGTTGGAGGTTTTGAGGAAGATGGGTTTTGGAGAGCTTCTCGTTGCGACGATTTGCGCACTACTCTCGTCGGCCTCCACGCGGATTCTCCTTAATGGACACCCGGTGGCAAGATCTTTAACAGGCGTGGATTGAGGCCCGGGGGCCCACTCTCGCCTCAGCTGTTCATTTTGATTATGGAGACCCTGTATTTGGACAGGCTTGCGGCATCGGACGTCGATCTACGTGGACGATGTGGTCACCTTTCTTCGGCCACTGCCAAGAGAACTCCGGGTTTTCTCCCAGCTGCCGGAGGACTTTGGGGGAGCATCAGGATTGCGAGTGAACATCGACAAGTGCTCGGCGCATCTCATCCGTTGTGGACCTGCCAAGGCCGAGTTGGTGACGCGGGAGCTGGGCTGCCCGGTGCTCCCCTTCCCTTTGAGATACCTGGGCCTCCCTCTTTCCCTCCACAAACCGACAGCAGCACAGCTCCAATATGTGGTGGACAGTGTAGCTGGCCACCTGCCGAAGTGGCGGGCCAGATTGCTCAACCGGGGTGGTCGTCTCGAATTGGTCAAGACCACTCTTTCAGCGGTCTCCATCTTCGCCATGATGTCTTTGGACATGTCGGTAAAGACCCTGGTGGCCATTGAGAAGATAATCCGTGGATTCTTGTGGGCGGGACGAAAGGAAGCCCGTGGCGGCCATTGCCTGGTCGCGTGGGTGCGGGTTTGCATGCCCAAGCATCTAGGGGGACTCGGCGTCCCGAACCAGAGGCTTATGAACCAAGCGCTCCGGGCTAGATGGCTCTGGCTTAGTAGGACGGATGGCTCCAAGCCGTGGAAAGAGTTCAACATACAAGTTCCGCGCGTTGTCCGTCAGTTGTTTGAGGCGGCGACTACCTCGATTGTTGGAGATGGAACTACCACCTTTTTCTGGACAGACAGGTGGCTGCCTGGAGGGCTTGTGAGGGACTTGGCCCCCAACATCCTCCTCAAAGTGCCCAAAGCCGCCCGCCGACGCTAGGACGGTCAGTGAGGTCTTAGCTGGTGGATGGTTGGTGGACGTCCCACCAGATCTTGATGCTAGAGAGATTGCGGAGCTGCTCTCCTTGTCGGACAGCGTGGCGGCTTTTACCCTGTCAGAGGGTATTGCCGATGAGTTTTGGCGGCTTTTACCCTGTCAGAGGGTATTGCCGATGAGTTTAGGTGGAATTGGGAAGCAAATGGTAGATATCCCGCTCGATCGGCTTACAGGCCTTCTTCGAAGGGAAGGTGGCCATGGCAGGTGCCCGACAGATTTGGCAATCACGAGCCCCGAACAAATGCAAGTTCTTCCTCTGGTTGGCCTTCAAAGGCAGATGCTGGACTGCCGACCGCCTAGGACACAGAGGGCTACCCCGACCGGACGCATGCCCTTTCTGTGATCAAGTCCAGGAAGACATAAGTCATCTTCTGCTGGGCTGTGTGCTGGCGAGGGGGGTTTGATTCTTCCTTCTTAGGATGTGGGGGAAGACGGAATGGGTCCCAGCCACGACTGCCTAGTGGAGTGGCTACCCTCGAAGGAGGCTGGTGGGAGAGAGTCGAAAGACTTGTGGACGGCTTTGTGCCTGGTACTCTAGACCTTGTGGCGACACAGGAACAATGTAGTTTTCGAGGGGCACTCGCCATCGGTGGAGGCTGCGATCAAGATGGTGCAAGATGAGGCAGAGCTGTAGCGGGCAGCAGGGCTGTTTAGAGGTAGTCTAGGGCCGTAGAAAGGTGGAGGGTTGGCGAGTGATTGTTTTTTTCCTTTTTTGGTGGTTGGCGTTTTTGGCGAGTGTGCCTAAACACGTTGTACTCGGCCGCTTGGCCTCTTCTTCTTGAAACCGATACGTCTGCTCGGACGTATCCTTAAAAAAAATAAGCAATAGTTTTTTTTTTTTTTAAGAACACCAACAGAATATATGTCTCTTACTTAGGTCAATATCAAAAAGTTTCCTGAGCCCTGGTCGCTGAACTTTCACTGCAACTCTCTCTCCATTATGAAGCACCGCACGATGTACCTGAAGAATGACATCACGGGAATGTGTAAGTACAGTTTGAAGAAAATGGGCATAAAGATCATCAAGGTCAACATTAGACAAATATGGGATGTTAATGTAAGTGTCATTAACAGATGAGAAGTGGAACAAATTATATCAAACATTCTACATATAAAAGTGAAAACAACGTAAGATAATTCAATAGTTTTCGTAACACAAAACAAAATAATAACATAAAATTGATATTCCTTTTGCACATGTTACTTACTGTAAAGCTAAAGAATTGAACAAAGAGAATATTATTATTAGAAAGTGAAATCTCCAAGAAAACAATGGCATAGTACAACACTGCCTGAATAGGCACTGACTCGGAATAATGTATATGCCGGAAAATGTTTGAACTAAGCACCTGACCAAGACTAGCAGCAGCTATCGGGCGATCCTCAAATTCTTTGAACACAACATCAACTGAACAACCCATTTCCTTCTCTATGAAAGCCTTTGCCTTCTCAGGAGAAAATGCAGGTACTCTGTCCTGATTAAGAATAAAAAGAAAGCAACTCATAAAACACAACCGTAAAACAGGAATAATCCTACTTCTATTTTACGAGAAAGAAATAATACTAGTTTAATAGAAGACAAAGATATAGAGTGGAAACTTCACCAAAATTTTGGCTACTCAAGGAATAAATACCTGCAACTTTGCAAGCTCATCAACGAATTCCTTTGGAAACAAATCAGATCTTGTGGATGATAGCTGTCCAAGCTTGATGAAAGTTGGGCCAAGCTGCAATACTTGCTCTCTTAACCATGAAGCAGTATTTCTCCTCCGGATTTTCTGAGATTTCAAAGGCCATTTTAGTCAACATGTGCAGTAAAACAAGAATACTTTCATAGAGCAACTAAAGCTGATGTGATCCAACATATATTCGACCCATTATTAAAGGAGAATGATCACGTGCTAACAACAGGACATTAATTCCACCTTCACATATGGCATTTCAAGGAAACAGCAGCTTCAGTATTTTCCCTTTCCCAACTTATAGAATTACTGAAACAATTGCTTAGTAATTTCATAGAAATTGTACCTGATTTTCCTCTGAGAATCCACCTGCATAGGCCCACTTCGCATTGTCGAATAAAATGCGTATTCTAAGAGAAAGCACGAAAGACCAGATATCGATGCTCCTCTGCACAGAGTTGTAATTAGCTTTTGCCCAACTGAATCCCTCGTCAGAGGGCAAAACCTTGAGCTCCTCTTCAAAGGGATCATCTCTAGCACTCATTTGCTTCTGGGTCTTAACAAGAGCTGACATCTTGTTGCCATTTACCAAACTAGTCCCAGAAACAGAACCATTATTGGCTGATTTGGTCAAACCGTTGACAACACCATTTGTAGCACCGTTAATGACCGCCTTGGTTGAACCATTGACAGAACCGTTCAGAGAACCATTAACTGTATCTGTTCTTGCACGGGCACCACCCTTGTTCCTCACCAATTCGGTTGTTGGGACCATCTTTCTTGACCGGCCATTGGTAGTATACTTCTCGGATTCTGTGGACCGAGCTTCTGCTCGGAACATTGAAGATCTCTTAGCCAAGGAAGAGTCATTTCCATACCTTGGTAGCTTCACACTACATATTGATGCTGAAAAGCTAAGATCAGCCACCATCATCGCCATGGATAATCAAAAGCTACCCCCTGTCAGTATACTTTCCCGTTAGCATCAATTGCACAAACAAATACAGAACACAGTGGAACAAAATTCTAACTAGAAGTACAGGGTAGAGATACAAAATGATTTCTCGTTTTTTAAGAAATCAGGTAAGGGCTAGGCTACACAAGTTCCACGTGGCTACTTATCGGCTACATATTCAGTAAATGTTCTTAGGACAGGAACGAATATTACATAATGTCCCGAATGGACTGGCCACGAAATTCACCAGTAGCATAAGTAAGGTGGGAAGAACTAATGGCCAAATTCTCACGAGTTATGAATTTCATCCAACAGGACTTCCTGAACATTGCTAAAAAAGGACTGCCTGAACATCTACCAAGAAGAGATTCATCAAACTTGTTTGTTTCAGACCAACATACAGAACCACCCAGCCATCACAAACGTATACCTTCACCAAATCGATTCCATCCAAGATTCTTCTAACCGCGGAATGACAAACAGATTCCAAGAAAAAATTAGAAGAAACAAGAAAGATTTGGCAGAACTGAAATGAGTGGATGCGGGGGAGTGGGAGTTTCGCAAGCAAGGGTTACCTCACGTGGGCTTCTGATTTGTTGGGGCCTGGAGAAGAGAGGACTGCAGGGGAGCCAGGGAGGGAGAGGCTGGTGCCCGGTGACTTCTCTGATTCGCAACTGCTTTGGCTGGGAAGAGGACAGCTCCCCGTCCACAAGACCACAAGGAAGTGGAGAGGAAAATGAGGCGCACGAGTGAGGGAGGATTTTTATAGTTTGACACACTGCCGGTGCCTGGTGACATTTGCAGATAAACCCCTCTAACTGCATAATATTTGAGTAGTTAGAGCCTCTCCAAGTGGACCCCTAACTTCCCGCTTTGTTTGGTACTAGAATTTCTTGTGACAATTAGTGGGGATTATCCTCATAAGATTGGGTGAAACCACAACCCTCATTGAATCCCTTCAATTTTCATTTATCCCCAATCCACTAGGTAGTGGTATTGTATTATTTCTTAAACAAAATATACTAGAGTTTGGAGAATTCTTGAGAAAATTATGGATAAACCAATTAAATACTCTGGAAACAAATGGTATTTTATATAGGTGTGGATTTAGGATTTAACCGGGATAATCTCCATCGATCAAAAGAAATACACCAGTAACAAACACAACCTCAAGTATCACGTGTGTGTAAGGTGAACTTTGGCAGTAAACTCGAGCGACTCATATGCATAAATGCACGATAGTTTTTAGTATGCTTGCCTATGGTAAAGCGGTGGTGGATGTCATTGATAAGTATCGAATGGGAGAGCATGCATTGAGATTTTGTCAGATTTACTTACGTTGTGGTACATAATGCGGCAGTCATCTAAAAAATATTGGCCATCAGAGCAGTAAGAGGTTTCTTTGGTATGCTTGGTTCAGTTAATTGCATGCATTGGCGATGGAAAATTTGTCTATCACGTAGGGACGGAGGATAAAAATGAATCCAGGGGCAATGCTACAATAATAAGTGTATGACATCTCATGGAGAGGGTTAAACCAGCTAAATTAGCTAAAACAATGTGCCATCAGGATTAACATTACTAAGAATATCATGAGCATAGGACCAAGGTTTGAGTGGGCAGGACCAAGGACATATCAAATAAGCCACAATCATATTTTAAGATGTGGGAATTTGATATGCATTTTTGGCATGTCTTGTTTCCACAACGATATTAATGAGCTTCAGAGTTCACCACGGTTCAAGAGACTTTGTGACGGGATGCTCCGCACTACAACTACACCGACAACATGCATGACTATACCATGGGATACTATCTAGACGATCGTATCTATTCTCAGTGGAGGGCATTTGTGAAAAAGACTATATCCAATCTTGTAGGCCTCAAAAGATCCCAGTGTGTCGTTGTGCAAATAATTGTAATGGAAGATGTTGAGAGGGCATTCCTAGTGCTCCAAATTCGTTGGGGGGCATCACGTACAAATGATTTTATATTGTCCGAAGAACATGTGCACCTACAAGAGCAATAACGAACTAAAGAGTGTGATGGACTTCCTCGAGCTGCATAAACAATTTCGAGATCAATAAGCGCACACGCAACTACTCTATGATCTCGTGGAGCATATGTGGACCCACCTTGGAACTTAAGTTTTGAAATTATACACTATGAATAATTTGAAGTTATTTATATATTATGAATAATTGTATCTTTATTTGAACTATTATTTAACTTCGAATAACTTTATGATCTACGTGCATGGCTTTTCATGGTTTTGGGGACTACAAAATGGGGTTTGTGGTCGTAGTAAGCAACACTTTGGGACATGTCCAGTCCCTGTCCGCGGACACGTCCGGATGTGTCCGTGGACATAGGATGCGGAATTTACAAATTCTGTTAGAGATGTTCTTACTTGGTGGGAGTACACAACAGATTAAAAAAGGACTGAAATGGAATAAGTTTTCAAATGCATATTCCTAAAAATTTCACCATTCTGTTAAAGTGGATACGTCGTCCAAAAATGAAACGATACTTGCACCTTACATTGAGTAGGCTCAAAACTTGTACCAGTATATGTGTTTTTTACATAAAAGACAAGAAGCAGATATCCGAATAGGAAAGCTATCATAGTAGTATCATATTCTCGACCAGGCTCTGACGTGCACCTTGGAGGCTAGCAGGGTAGCCAAGTGGAGGACGACACGGGACGAGCAGCAAGCAACCGGAGGTGGAACGAGCAAAAACGTGGCTAAACGGAGCACTGCACTGCACTCTCGCTCGACGGGAAGCGTACGTGGGGCTGCGGAACTGCCGCCGCGCGCAAGACGACGCCGCCAGCGAGTGGTAGACGGCGTGGAGAGAAGGGCGCCGCGTCCCGCTTCGTCGACGGCGGTATGGTCTAGTCCTCTTTCTGTTTCCCGTGAAATGTTGCCTTCAGTCTGGGGCTGACCGATCGAGAGGAAATTTGTAAAATAGTCTTTCAAATATGAGCAAACACAATTGAAATTGAAAATTTTGAGTGGGACCTAGTGTATGTATGTATAAGGTGATCTTTGGTGGTAAGTTAGGGCTCATACGCGTTTTCGAAATATAGCCATAAGATGTGTCCACATGAGACAGGATGAATAGAAAAAAATAATACCTTATTCCTTATGGACAACTTATAAGATTAAGGTCGCTCATAACTTTATAGAAAACCTTATATTCATCCATCTTTACTACTAAGGTGAACAAGGACGTAATCATGGTCAGTGGCGGAGCTAGGGGGACCAACAGGGGGCATGGCTCCCCCTATGCCATACTACAACATGATTTTATTCAATAGCTAAGGCTGATTTTGATGGGATTTTTTTAGTAGAAATCATTCTTATTGCCCCCACCCCCACCACCACCACCACCACCATGATTGCCCCTAAATTTTAGGTTCACTATTATTTTCCGGTTCACTCTTATTTTCAGTTCACCCAAAATTTTAGTTCTATTATTTTTGCTTCAAGATTAGTTTCTGTTCACCCACAATTTTGATTCACTGTTACTTCGTGTTCGCTCGAATTTTAGCTCCTTTTCACCTTGTTAATTTTATTTTTGGTTCAATTTTATTACGGTTCACCCAATTAGCATGCCCAGAATTTTGTTGTATTTTAATTTTAGGTCATCTTATTTTTTTTCCGGTTCATTACTTATTACGGTTCATCCTATTTGGTTCATTAATTTTTTTATCGACTATTATTACGGTTCATTATTATTACACACATGAGCATTTTCGTAGAATACAAGGTAAACCAAAAAAATAACCATATAATGTTTTTAAACATTTCGAAATTAGAGAATGGAAACAAATATATGAATAAAAGTCGGAAGGAAAAAAGGAAAAGAAACACGTGTGTAATGATAGGCTCTGATCGTTGTTAGTTTTGCCACACGCAAAAAATAATAAAAATGTGTTATTAAAATAAAAAGACATTGTGATGCAAACATTATTTAACTCGCGGGAAGAAGGAAGATAGAGAGGTGAAGAACATATGAACATGAAGATGTGTGATGCCTCCTTGTGGTGTTTTTTTAGTCCTGCCGATCGTAGATGCGTACGTACCAATTGTTGGGAGCGTCTAGTCAATGACCTGGGCGGAGCGGAATGTGCTCCGCCTGCACACCAGCCGTACTAGGCTGCGACCCACGACTTCGTCTCCATCTTCTTCTTTCCGTCTGGCGTCTGTCCTTGATTCCCTCTGCCACCATCGCTGCCCCGCCGCCACCACCAGCCTAACCGTCTGCTCCCGCCCCCTCCCCTCTACGCTCGGTGCCGCCTCCGCGCCCAGTCCTTCTTGAGCCGCCAGTTTCGCCGGTCTGCCCCCCTTCCCCCCGCCGGCCGACCATCCCTCTAAATACCCACACCCTAACCCTAACTTCGACAGGCTCCTTGCACCCCAAACGCTAAGCTCGTCACCGGCGAGCTCCCACACCTGATCCCCTCCCCCCTAGATAAGGCACACTGCCTCACCTCCAACTGTGCCGCCGCGACAAGCCGCGTCGTTGCCGACTACGATGAGGTACATTCCTCGTCTGGCATACGGCGCCGCGGCCAGCCTCGCCGTCCCTGTCGGCGCCCAGTGTTGTGTCTCCGGTCGTCTCCTTCTCTCGCACTGACCACGCGTGAGGAATTGGGCCGGGCCCACAAGCTAAGAGGGGGTGTACGGGAGGGATTAGCCTCCGACCTGGTCCTTGCCCCAATAGTCGCCTAACGTTTTCGCATCTGTGTCGCTCAACCTCTTGGGCCATGGGCCGCAATGCACCACATACCAAATACTGGAGCACTTATATTCCTCTCCGTAATAAACAAAATATATATACAGTTCGTCTCTCTGCACGAAAAAAACATCTTTGGCAACTGGACTCGTCGAGTGCCGCCGGCGTCGTGTCCACTGCTGGCTAGGTACCTTCCTTCTCTCTTCATCGGATCGTCAATTTCTCGTAGTAGTTTATTATCTCAGGTATGTGTGTTCGATTTGAGTATGATTGGATTCAGTTCTCTCTGTAGATCCGGTCTTGCTTTTCCCTCCGATTCCGGCGGGGAGTCGAGTCCGACAAGGACACGGCGGGCGGGATCCGGCTATAAATTGCGCTGATCTAGTACATCGATCTCGCAGGCAGGCAGGCAGGCAGGCATATTGAGCTGAAGGAGAGGTCGATCATGGCGAGCTCGTCCTACATGTGCGAGGCAGAGATTGCCCCAGAAACCGCTGCCATGGCTGGGGAAACCTCTGCCGGCGGTGCGGCGGCCGTAGAGGAGCCGAAGAAGAAGAAGAAGTACAAGAAGGTGAGGATGACGAAAGAGGATATGGACTACTTCCTCTCGTACAAGAGCGAGCCCCTTGAACCTCTGGATTTCAATCCCGTGCACAAGGAGATCCTCGACTGCTACCCGGTCCCTCGGGACCAACTGGAGGATTGGTTCGCCGGTCTCAATGCAGCATACATGGCTTCCAGTGCTCTTATCTTGAAGGACAACGCGAGGATTCGCGAGGAGTACCAGAAGAAAGGTTACGCTCATCACTGGGTCACCGACGACGAAGAAGAAGAAGCAGGACGCCGCTCCGGGGCTCCAGCTCCTGCGCGGAGGAGGGCTCGTCCAGGGGTCATGAAGCATAAAGGAGGAGGAACCAAGAAGCTCAACTGATAGTTGTGCGCTTGTTCTGGTCACATCTTTAATAAACTGCCTTCGGGCTGGCTTAGCCTATCTCTGTAATTTAGCATTGCTATATATTTTGAGGTTAAAAACATCCATCTCATCTCCAAATAATTGACTTGCTGCAAGTCTTGTTGAATTGGCTACTACTAGTGCAGTAGTATAATCGCCGCAGACCGATGTTCTGAGGTGGTTGTCTATAGAGATACTCGAGTGCTCTCTTGTTTGAATTTCAGTTCGTTGTCTATTTCGATTTTGTCCCAGAATTTGTAAATAGCTAAAAGAATCCCTAGGTGCGAGAGGCAGATTCTCAAGTCACTGCAAGGGCGTCCCTAGCAGGCATTAGGTGCGAGCAGGCTAGAACCGTCTCTGTAATGGGGAATCATGGTGTTCCCATCGAAAAATATAAAAGATCCCATGGACTCAATGGCTCCTCTGAAACAAATTTATTCCATGAAACTAAAACAGATTGGTCCATGGTAACAGAAACCAGAGCGTAATCATATAATCGAATAACCAGTTGTGCAAGGGCAAGTAGCTAATGCAAATGACTAACAAAAGGGAATAGTTCAGACAAATACAGCCAAAGGGAATACTCCATCGAGGGAACTGCCCCAGTTTCCTACTCCGTCCAATGAAAAGAAAGTTGGATACTATGAATACATCACCAAGTCGCGAGTCGAATATGAACAGATCAAAGCTGACTATTAGTTCCAACAGAGCATCAATCAAATGTTAATATCCCATATGATTCAGTATATTCTTTTTTTTTTTGCGGGGATGATTCAGTATATTCGAGGGTAGCATCTTGGAGAGGCGACCTGCAGTGTCCTTAGGAAGTCATGAAAGGCACCTCAGGAGAAACAACTCCAGCAACTTGAGACTGCCAATCCGCTAGGTCCAGTGAAACTGCCATTCCTGTCCTCCTTTAAAACAATAGAAAAAACACATTAATGGAGTTATAGATAGAAGTAGAAGAGCACTTAACCATATGAAGCTGAAGTAAATATCGAACCTGTTTCGGAACCATTGTGGTTCAGGGTAGGGTACCAAGCCCTTCAGTGCCAAAGTTTTTTCAATAGCCTCTGCAGTCAACAGTAACTCTCTAAGATAACGCCACAAGCTGAGGGAAGCATCTGAGTTCTTGGGTTTTCTGTTCTCCAGCTCATAGATATTCTTTCTCACTTTTGCAGCAATGCCAAAGATCTTGACACTTTGAGAATTGCACTCATCCCAATACGGATCTCCAGTCATGATAGGAACAGTAAAGTCGACCTGCTCTTCAAACTAGAGAAACATAATATTATAAGAACCCTTTGTAGTGTTCAATGTTTAGCAATAAATAAACAATCTATGAGGCAAACCATCACAGGCTCCCTAATAATGCAGAATAATACCGTGTGGCCTGTAACTTTGAAGCATTGCCTTTAAAAAAAATTATTGCTTTTAATTTTCATAAGACCATGTTCCCGCTGGTACACAATAAAACAAATAGGGAAAGATCTAAACACTAGCTTCACCCTAATATGTCAGATAACATTGACTCGCTTGTATTATTCAAGCATTGCCTTTTTTCGCTATTTCGATACCATATTCCCCTTGAAACGCAATTAATCAAGCACGCAGAATCTAGCTACACCGATATCTATATGTATTTCTTTTTCACCACTAAATCAGTGTCTCGGCCACTAACATAACTTGTGAGGAAGCATACTTAATGTTAACAGCTACAGTAGTAGCTATCACCCAGCAGAATTATATTACTAACCAGTAAATTAAAGGGGGTAAAATATATCAATCTCAATTCTCAGAAAGAAATATGAAAGTTAATAATCCTAAGATGATAAAACAGAAACCCAAATGTCCACTATGCCCTATTGCCAGAAAAGGGCAACAAACAGCCCAACACTTGTGCTGAAATTATTAGATCTGCAGTAAGGAAGACATTTAAGGTAGATAATAATTCAACTGAGCAAACAGTATAAGCAAAGAAAAACTATATATATTGGAATACTGGACAGAACCACAGCTTTGCAAACACAACTTTCAATCAGTTTGGATTAAACCACATACATATATATACATATGTCAATCAGTTAGTCAAAATAAACATGAAGGCCTTATCAAGAAAGTGAACAAACAGAAACGCCACACATTTTAGAAACGAAAAACACATATGCTTCTTACTTCATACCAAATATTCCAGAATATTGATTTGAAACCATCTGAATGCTAGACTTGTGTATGAACTGAACTTATAAGCATCAGAACCACAGATTTCTTAGAAGAGTCTTAGACAACACCGAATCCAAACACAACTGTCAATGAGTTTGGATTAAACCACATACATGTATATCTGTCAAAATAGTTAGTGAAAAACAGAGTCAAATAAGCATGAGGGCCTTATCAGCAACAAAGTGGACAAACAAAACCACCACACATTTATTTAGAAAGTAAAAACATAAATGCTTCTTACTTCATACCAAATATTCCAGAACATAGATTTTAAACCATCTAATCACACTCAAATCAAGAATGATGCGACTTCTGTATGAACTTATAAGCATCTGTAAGAAGCTGTGTTCGCTATACAGAAAGAGAAGTCCGAATCGAGGAACCTAGAACTAGAAGCAGCACTAAACCCAATGATCAAACTCCAACCACATGCTCCAACAGTCAGTGGTTAATTGACCAAATCCAAAGCTAGCATTCAAGTTCTTCGGCCCTTAGAAAGTGGTGGAAAGCATAGGAGACTCTTCCCCCATCGTCTCCCTCACCCCTGTGCTCGTCTCACCCCAATCTCCTTCCCTGCTCAACTCCAAATTCATAGTAGGATTAGGTTGGTCACACGTCTCTCCAGACTCCAGCCGATCTCTCCACCTCACACAGCCCCACTCTCCTACACATTACCGAACCCTGCAGCTCTACGCGTTCAAATCGGTCTAATTATGAGAAGAATGTGGATAGAGAATGAATGTACCTTGGGCACTGGGCGTTTGATGGGCGCGGCCGTGGGGTTCACCGCCTTGCGACCCCCGCGGTGAGGGAGGCGGTGGGGGCGGTGGCCCCAGATGGCGAGGGGGCGGTACATGATATGGTACATACGGTCCAGGTCCAGGTCCAGCTTCCCCGTTCCCTTCTCCATCAGGCGCAGGCGGGTGGAGCTTGGTGCGGTTGCGGCGGAGAGGGGGCGCACCGCCGAGTACGGATAGGTCCGGGAGAGGAGCCTTGCACCTTCTCCCACTTGTTCAACAGCGCCGACCAACTTGACGGGCACAATCTCGTCGCTGATCATGGCCGCCAAGTCCTCGACGACGACGCTGGCCTTGAACACGGCGTCGCTCTTCCGCACCTCCGCTGTGGAGCCGCCGACCATGTCGTAGGCCACGTGGTTCACCGCCGGGTCGGCGTGGTTGCAGGCGGCCGTGGACAGGACGCGGAGCAGTTCCAGCTGCGCGTCCGTGACCCGATAGGCGGCGACGAGCGCCTCTGCGTGCAGCACGGCGGTGATGAGGCAGTTGGGCGCGATCCGGGAAGCGGCGGAGAAGGAGTCGATGGCGGCGCGGCGGTAGTGCGTCACCAACGCGGGCGAAGCCTGGTCGTCCCCGGAGGCGTGGACGTGGAGGGCGCCGACGAGGTTGAGAGCGGGCGCGGAGCCCGGGTTCGCGCGGGCGAGCTTCATGGCGCGGGTCAGCGCCTCCGCGTGCTGGCCCTCGCTGTGGAGCTTCAGAGCCTCCCGGGCCTGGACGCGGGCGCGGAGATCGGCCATCGGAAGGGCGCGCGAGGTGCTCGCGGAATGCCGCAAAGTAGGAGAGGGCGGCGGCGGGTGTGAGACGGGGGCCAGGGTTCGGGCGGAGGACGAGGAGGAGGGGCAAGGTTCCGGGGAGATTTGGTCGGTCAGGCGTGCAGCGAAGGAGAGATGGAACTTATAGTGGCGACGTGGCGTAGGAGGAGGAAGGGGCTCGGCGCAGTGAGTCGGCGGCGAGAACTGAACTTTTTCTTAAGAGGGTGGCGAGAAACCTTGGAGAAAAAAGGGTATCTAGAACTTTTTTTTTCTTTTTACTGAGCAAAAATTGGCGATATTTTTCTTTTGAGAAATCTTTCTGAGAAACATGGTACAGACGCATACGCTCACAAACACGCACGTACAGACACCCTATGAACGCACGAACGCAAACCCTACCCCTATGAGCACTTCCGAGAGACTGGTCCGGCAGATCTTGAGGTTGACGAAGTCACCACAGGCGCCTCGCTGTTGACGGGCACGCACCTACCACTGAAAGAGTATAGCGCCGGTTAAATCCAGAAAAATCCAGAAAAATGCGAGCACCCGTGTCAAGTCTGGGACTTGAACCTGAGTGGGCTGGTTCCACCACCAGTCATCTGAGCTAGGTTAGGTGTCAATAACTGAACTAGAGGAGAGGGACACGGGAGATTTTTTTAAAAAAATAATATGTTTTTTCATTCGAAATTTGAATAATAGTACGCGGTTTAAAAAAATTAGAAACTTGCGCGGCGTTAGCACCGTCCATGCCGAAAGGGACGAATTGGCGGGGGCCACACCGACAGCTGCATGCGCCAGATGCGTGACAGACCGGGCCCGCTTCTCTCGGCACAGAGCGGCAAAACAGCGGTTTCGGCACGGAGCGGGTGTGGCGCCACACCACGCTCGCCCGACACACTCCTCTTTCTCTTCCTTCCTCTTCGTCGCGGACGGATGTTCTTCCTCTCTCCTGTTCTTCGTTTGTCACACAAAAACATCACTAAATCTTGCACAAAAGAATAGATTGAAGTGCTTAGTTTGGTTAGAAAGAAGAGAGGAGGACAAGGACATGAAGGATCTGTTCATGGGATACATTTTTTTTGGAGGCGTGGAGGTGGAGGATTGGAAGGAATGGAGGCCAACAATGGTCGATAGAGGTGAAGGGGATCGCATGCAGAAAACAAAAAAATTCCTAACATCGATAACCTTAAACTAGCCAAAATCTATACTATGCAGATACAGAAGTACGCAGGGGGTTCGGTGCACATACCCTTGTAGACCGAAAAGCGGGGATTACGCTCCCGCACAAGCGTTGTCGATGAAGCCGACGAAGACTTCGATGCCGTGTAGAGGAAGCAGACCTCTAGCACCACTAGCGTGGTGCCTCGCAGGGCGTCACACACGTACGGTGAAGCCGACGAACTCCGGGCTCCGATCCAAAGACGAAGCAGCGGAAGACTGGGACCGGAAGACCAGCAGCGCGGCGGCGTGCGTATGGTGGAGAAAAGTTATCCTTGGCGCAACTCCAAACTGGGGAGTCACGGGATCCAAGGAGAGAGAGAGAGAAATTGGTGTGTCTTCAAAGGTCAGGGGTACCCCTCTATATAAAGGGGTCCAGGGGGCTGCCCACCTTGCCAGGCTGGCGGTGTGGGACTATTCCCACACCCCAGCCGGCCAGCCATGGTGCGCTGGCCTAGGTGGGCCCCATGTGGCCCACCTAGGGCCGGCCGAACCAGCCCCTCCCTCATGGGGGGGACTTTCCCCCCTTCATGGGCGTCTTTGCCCAAAGAGGCCCATTAAGGGATTTTTGCCTTTAAAAATTCAGGAAAAATTAAAATAAAATATATTTAACTATTAATTACACTAATTAATATTAAATACATATTACATAATTTATTCCGGCTCCGAAAACTATTTCGTTGCTGCCCGATCTCCATCGGAACTTTCCCGGGACGTTCCCGGTCTCTCTTTTCCTATTTTTCTCTTCCGGTAAAATGTCGACTCCCCTTAAGCGTGTTACCCTAGCGGTTCGATTATCTCACCAGACATGATCGAGACTCCTCTCCGATCAATGACTAATTCGTGGACCTTGGATACCCAGAATTAATCCCTGCGAGATAACGAATACTTTTCCTATCGAATCTGGACGTCTGAGTCTTAAACCTTTTGCCATGCGATACTTAGCGTGTCCGAGACTCGTTCATAGATATCTTCATACCTAGCTTGATCTCGTTACCGACACCGCTAACTTCTACTCGTCCATGATCTTATGTCCTGGTGACCTAGTCACACGCTTGCAAGCTCTTTTGACATAATCTCACCGAGTGGGCCCTAGAGTATCTATCCTGCTATGGGACTGGCAAATCCCGCTCTTGACCCCCCGTCTCAACATACTCCTTTCCGACACCCGAGAGGGACACCTTTATTGTCACACTATGTAAGATATGACGTTTGATGCAATCAAAGTGTCTTCCGAGAATAGCAATAAGAGTAGGTCTCACGGTCAAAGGCGTAATGACTACGTCCTACAAATATCGGGTATGTCCATCACATCGTTCTACCAATGACACGACTTCATTGGCAAATAGACGCCATGTCACATGATCGGGAAACCTCGATCATCGATTGCACAATGAACCAGTCAAATAGAGGCTACTGGGGACCTGGTTGTTTTACGTATCACACCTGTATTAATGTTTCCACTTAATACAGTTACAGCATGACACAAAAACGCATTATGAACAAATGAGATATGATAAATAAAACTCTTTATTAAGTGCCTCTAGGGCATATCTCCTTCAAGAGGTGTTAGGAGCACGTGTTGGAGAAGGTGGTGCTGTGGTGGAACGGTGGTGGCGGTAGTTAGAAGTCGGGCAGCGGTAGCGACAGGATATCCACGCGTCAAGGGTAAACCCAAATTAATTACTAGGTGATTTATGTTCAGTGTAGATATTTTTGTCAGTGGATGCGCTAGCTGTAGTGTATAATTTGTTTGTTAATGGATGCGTTAGTATTATTGTAGTAATTTTTTTTTGATGGATGCGTTTAATCTATCAGTGGATGAGTTAAAATTATTGTAGTCATATATTTTGTCTGTCGATGTGTTAGTAATAGTGTAGAAATAATTATATCGGTGGATGCGGGAGGATACAATTTTCCGGTGGATGCGGTAGGACTTGGTCGTAATAATTTTTAATTAGATGTATTTATTTCCGGCGGTCATAATATTTGTTGGTGGTCGTTATAATTTTGGTGGTCGTAATATTTTTAGGTGCTTTATTTTCGGATGAGCGTAATATTTAAGTTATATATTTTTGACATTTTTTATATATGAGCAAATTTTAAATGTAAACTAATTTGGAGTATTTTCATTTTGAACATTTTCAAAAGTAAACTTTTAAATCTAAACATTTTACAAAAATTTCAACCTTTTCGAATTGAAATATTAAATTTTAAATTTCTAAAATCCAACGTGCAGCGACCTTTGCAAAAGGTCCCTTTTTAGTGATTACCATTTGTCCTCTATGTATCACTTTAAGTAACTCGACTTCATGTTTCACTTACACTGGGAAGGCCCATTATGGGAAGAAGCCCATTGCGCTCACTAATTCATTATGTTGCGTACAGCCAATTTCGTTTTTCCCTTGAAAAAAAGGCAAATTCGTGTTTCTTTTCTGAGTTTTTGTTCGTTCTTCTAACTAAGGCTGAGAATAGTTTCGCAGCCACACTAACCAAATAAATGTAATCCGAAAATTAATTGGTGAAAACCAGACCGAACCAAATTGTTTGTATTTCCAACCAAAAGTCCAAAACCCATCCTTTCTAAAACCTAAGCTCCCTGGAAATGGAGAGCAATGAGGCATCCCACGTGGCGGAACGCGGTTGGATGCCCAATAGGCGGTTGTAACCTTCTCGGGCGCATGTCAGTTTGGTCAAATAGGTGGTGACGTCGGTTCGCATGTGGACGGCAGGTGGGTTCCGTGCCTTCTAGTGCGCTCTTGGTGTCTTCTCGTGCGTTCCATGGCGCTTGCGTGTCGGTGCTGAGGCGTCTCCGCCGCCATTACCGCGGCTTCTTCGTCGCCGTCGTCTTCCCTCGTTTCTGCGCCCGATGGAGGTCTTCTGCTTCGTCTCACGTTAACCCTTCCCCCACCCCTCCTCCTCCGTCAGCAAAAGCCCTCCTACTCAAATTCCTTTTCCACCCACACCGAATCAGATCTTCCGAGTCTCAGAACCCTCGGTTCCACCGGCGCCCCATCCCATGGCTTCCGTAGCCGTCTCTGTCGCATCAGAGGAGGCCGTCAAGGTAACCTCCACCGCTAGCTCTTCCCTCCCTCCCACTCCGCCCCCACCGCTCCGCCACCGGGGCCCGTTGGGATCTCCGCACCCCATCTGTTTTTTTGTTTGTGGAGGAAGAACGGCTTCTGATTCGGTTCCTCTGTTGATGCTATTGTTCCCTTTTGTGTAGGCAGCTAATTTTCTGTTGGCCGGTGTTGGAGACATCAGATTCGAGCTGCTCAAGACACTAGCCTTCTCCGGCTTCAGCGACATATATATTGTAAGTTTGTTCCTAGCTACATGACCCCTTGCTTCCTCGCTTCTTTGTTCAAAACATGCCTAGGTTTATCTCGAATCTAGGTTGCGCATTAGCTATATAGGTAGCAGCACGGTGAATGGCTGGTACGCCCCTGAGTTAGTAGTGGGATCTTGGATGGTGTTATGGTTGACCAGAACCTGAAAATTAGACGAGTAAACTGTTTGGGCCGCTACTCTATCGAAGCTTTTCCTCTAGGCTGCGCTTACCTGCACGTGTGATTGGTTGGTTGTATTGAACTATTGATTTTAGGATGTTGTTAATGCCTTATAGGATTGTGCATAGCGTGTCAATCGATCCCAAAGGGCTCATGTTTCCTGCTCTGTTGGCACAAAAGGTGATATATTTACAATAGTTTCCTGTGGCTGATGTACCTTGTGCACAAAACGATTTAGAAATTAACAGGGTATAGTCCTCGTTGAGGTAACCAGCACAAACTAGTGTGCTTGACACACTTGTGATGTATTCTGTTATGGTTGTTCAGCAAATTGATTTGGACATGACTGATGTCAATAATCTGTACAGAACATGTTTATTTCGGAAGGATCATGTCATACTGTGAAAACCCCATGTTAATATATTTCGTACATGTATATATGATGGGTATAGATATCCTGGGGACATTTTTGCTAAGTGAGGTCTTCTCATACTTTTTGTACCATTGATCTTGCCAGGTTGCTCGGGATTATGAATAGTCTTGATAACTTGGATGCTAGACAACATGTGAATTGCCTCTGCCTTGCTGCTGCGGTTCCCTTTGTTTAAATTGGCACGATTGGGTTTCTTGGACAGGTGAGTTGATCAAATATCATAGTTTGTAGTCTCTGTAACTGTTGTCCATCTGCCTTGTTATTTTTTTTTTATGGTTAAATCTAAGGAGTGTTAATTAGTATTCTTTTTGTATGTAACCAACTATGCATGGCTTCACACCCATGTAACCCTGTTTATATGTGAAAATATGCCAATCTATTTTGTATTCGGTCACTAAATTAACTTGATGTCTTTTTTTACTGTGTCTGGGTTACTTTCCCTGTCTTTTCTGACTGCTCTTGATTTGTTTTCACTGTCTCTTTGGTTCCCGGGGTTTGACGGCCCGGTTTTGCAGTTTTGCCGTTTCGCTCCCGGGGCTTGACGCCGATGTACACAGTCTGTAGGTTGTCCATCACGAATCCTTTACCAGTTTGTGCCTTTTCGGTTAGATTTTGTCTTAGGTTTGATTCGTTGGTACCATGGCGGGGCGATCGGTCGAGGATAGGGTGTTTCGTCTTCATCACTGGCGTCCTTTTATGGGTCTAGACTCTAGAGCGTGGATTGTTTGTCCATGATTGCTGGTACGTGGGGAATTTTTCGGCCAGCTAGCTGTTCCATTTGATCTAGGGTTGCTCTGTGCCTGGGTTGGTTCGCATCCACTTTGTTTCCGTGTTCCATTAGCAAGTTGGTCAATTTGTTGACTGCTTGCAAAGCTTTTTTCTCCGGGTTGAGTACGCGTGGGCATTTTGGTTGTTATCTGATTTGTGGAAACTTAACATGAAAAGTGCCAATCATACCCACCGCTTAGGAGCATATGTACTCTTTCATTTTGATGGGATTGCTACTGATCGAGAATGCATCAGACATCAGTATACGGTAGCCACTGTACGTCGTGTTCTTGGAGCGCACGAGTGTAATGCAATGCCGTGCCTTTTAATACCGTATGCAGTGCAGTGCTTTTTAATACCTTAAACAATGCAGTGGCTTTTAATGTTATAAAATAGCTAATATTGCAGTCACATCAGTCGCATTTCTGTACAAAGGTGGAAACGAAAATATGAGAATGTGCCCATACGGATTTGTTTCTTGCGAGAGTAGTGTGCATAATATATAAGCCATAATGCACTTTAATTTTTCGTTAAAGATTATACTAATTAGATAATGTATCCTGATAATGAGTGTTTATGTTTCTTAATTTTCTAGGCGTCTCTTTAGTTGTGTTAAGGCTCAAATTTGCTTCCTGGATATTAATATGGTGGACATTTGAGAAAAAGCTAAAGAACTATATATGCCAGCCAGTAAATGATCATTTCATGTTTGGCGATGATTATTTTTCACGCATCATTGTTTATGTGAGGCTGATGAGTGTATCTATAGGATGTGATGCACTCACTTACAGTTCTATGATCGTTGTCCATTATCAGAAAACTATCAGTGAACAATGTTTGTGTCATGCTGTTTATTTCGACTTTGTATTGCAGGTATTGCAGGGTAACATGCCTATTGTGGGAAAGTGAGGATGGATCATGCTGTCATGCAATGCACTAAAGCGAGAGTGCTAAGAAACACGATTCGCAAGCACTGGTCTTACCTGATGAATATATTCTCTCACAAGGCAAGAGTTGTGTTGGTTTTGCTTAATTATCGGAATGAGGATACTAGCTAGAAGGAGGCTGATGCTACTTTGTGGCTAGCTTGGCACAGGAGAATCGACTGCATCTTCGGTAAAGGTACTTGTGGTATTGATGATTCAGTTCAGTTTCTTATTAACTACTTGAAATCAACATCGAAGAATCCACGGATCACCTGTCTTGCCAGCAGCAAAAGAAATTATCTCATGTTCCCTGAACCTGTGCCTTGTTCACCTTCTGGGACGGTACAACAACTGAACTGGCTGCCTCCAAAGGCCCATTGGCTGAAACTTAATTTTTTTTGATGGAAGGCAGTAGGCACTGCTTCGATTAATTAAGAGTAGCCGGGTCAAATGCCGGTTTAGTATCAGTTACAAAGATTAGGAACAGAAGGGTACAAGAAAATGAAAAGGAAAAGGAAAAACAGGTATAAGTGTGTAAGTTGCTAATCTCCTGTGAGTCTCGACGGCCCAAGCACACCGGCCATTTTCCAGTGGCTGATCTCAATCGAGATGCTATCGGCAACCGCAGAAGGTGTGGTTGCAATCTTGTTGAAAATTCTGTTGTTTCTCTCCTTCCAGAGTAACCACCACGTTAGCAGGGCAGTGGTTCTCCAGCGATCGACAGTGTCTGTAGGTGTAGTATATGTACATTGTTTCCACCAAGTCTTCAGCTGTTCACAGTCGTGGTCGGGGTTCATAGTGTCAGGCAAGTTTTGCATTGACAAAACGAGACGCCAGACCTGTCTTGCAAAAGAACAGGTAGCTGAGAGGTGGACGGCAGTTTCGGGATGAATATGACATAGGGGGCAAGTAGGATCATGTGGCCATCCCCTCTTTGCCAGATTATCCGCAGTCAGGACCTTGTTGTGCATCAACAGCCAGGAGTGTAGTCGACACTTTGGTGTTGCTTTGGTGCTCCAGATTTGAGGCCAAACGGTTGAGGTAATATGTCCTAGCAGCTGTGCGTGGTAGGCGGAGGAAGCTGAGTATGTACCATTTGTAGTCAGGCGCCAAGTCATTTTGTCTTCCTGCTGATCCACAAGTGCCGGGGTGTTTGTGCGTAGTAGTTCCCACAAGCTTAGGTATTCAGTTAGGACGGCAATTGTTGGGTTGACTTTGATGAGGGCAATCCACTTCTTCTGCAGCACGGCATCTCGGACCGATATGTTTTTGAGCCTAGAGTGCTTGAAAAGCTTCGGGTAGCGTTGGCACAGAGGCCATCCTTCCATCCAATGACTCTTCCAGAAGCTAGTAGCAGCACCACTATGAATGTGGATTTGAGTAGTAGCATGAAATAGTGTCAGCACATCTTTGTCAATTGGTAACGGCAGCCCTGCCCAAGGCTTGGATGGGTCTGTTCCTTGTTGCCAAAGCCAGCGGAGACGAAGTGCATTGCTTTGAAGTTGGCTGAAACTTAATACTGATGCTAGCTTCGTGGAGGACCTGGGCTGTGGGTTTTGGGATGCTGCGACGAGAGATGAGAACTGGCCTTGGGTGCGCTGGGTTGGTGCGAGAATGCCTAGGTCATGGAGGCCCGTGTTGGAGGCGATCAAAGTTACTGCCATGTATTGTGATAAACCAGTCGTTATGGAATCTGACTGTATTATGCTGGTGAAAGAGCTTCAGTTCTCGGAGCGCTACAGGACAGCATTGTGCTTGATTTAAAGAAGACCAGCTCTACTCTCCCAGCTGGGTAGTTTCAGAAGGTGAATAGGCTGGCACATTCAGGGGCTCATGGCATTGCCCAATATGGTAGATTGGTAGAAGGTTATGCGTGTCTGGTGTTGTGTAGGATCAAGTTCCAGAGTGTGTTGGATCTGACAATGAATAATTTTAACAAACTCACTTCTTGATTAGTTCAACACCCTTTTTTCAAAAAATAAATAAATAAGGAGTTCAATTCTGAAGTTTGATACACCATATATATTTTAGTGCTGGTCTTAGAGGAAAACCAAATGAGACCAGTTGGGTTGTTCATAACACTAAAGAAATTAGTATAATGCTTACCACAAGGAAGATTATTAAAAACCGGCAGTGCATTATGACTATAATGCATAAAATGAGCAATATTCAAAGAAGGCAAGTACCCCTATCCACTTTCTTCTTATCTTAGAATAAGGAATTCATAATACGCTACGTGATTTTCATAATAAAAAAATCTATGTCTGCCTTACTGATACTAGGGTGAAGCGGATTACAAAATGAAAATCAACTAGATGTTACAAGGTAATGACACGAGAACCCTTGGGCGCGGCAAAGCGCGCCGTTACCTTCTAGTTCAATACATTTGACGTTCCAATTTGAACTCACAGTGTCAAACCAAATCAAGTTACAATTTAAAGCAATTGACTATGGGATGTCGTATCAACTATCAGTACGGTAGGCACGCATAAACTAATTACACGGATCATATGCACCATCCATCGATCTTTGCAAGCAGCAGTATAGAAACATCAAGTATATTAGTTTGATATACATTCATCCAGTTACACGAGCAACAATACAATAGAGCAAATGTCGGCGATGCATATCTAGATTCCCATGGCGTGATGCCAACGGTCGGAAGCCATAAAAAGTCAGAGAAGCTAGATAGGGCACGCTAAAGCGATGTGGCAGTAGGCATCCGCCTTGGCAGGAGCTTCAGCCATTGTCGCGGTGCAGAGCTAGCTGGTCCTCAATGATGTACCGGCCGGCGGACAGGGAGAGCTAGAATCGGCCGGAAGATCCTGTTAGCGCCTCGACATCGGAAGGGAGAGAAAGGTGGTGGTGTCATGGCGGGAGATTTGGCCGCTGGTGGCGGCAACTAACCCTAACATGTTCTTCGGTTTCTTTAATCTTTGGAAGCCTAATCCACTTCTATCTCCACTTCTTCGGGTGGTTGTAAATCTAAGTAGAGCTAATTGTAAGCTCAGTTAAGTCAACAACATCGTTCTTAACCATGTTAATGTGATGTTCTTTAAACCCTTTATCAAAGTGGATCCCTTTTCCACCAGGTCACAAACCCAGAGAGAATGTGCCAATTGCATTTTAGGTCTGCAGAAAAAACCGACCCCCTAAAGCGGGACTTCATTCTGAGGCACCACGCCAGGGAGCACTGGCGGATCCACCTTGACCCACCCGGGTGCACAGGACATCGGGAGGAGAAAAATATTCTTTGCAAATTAGATTTTTTTTGTTTTGAGAAACACAGTACAGACGCAGACGCTCACAAACACGCACGTACAGACACCCCTATGACCGCACACACGCAAACCCTACCCCTATGAGCACCTTCGAGAGACTGGTCCGACATATCTTGAGGTTGACGAAGTCACCATGGGCGCCTCGCTGTTGACGGGCACGTCACCTACCGCTGAAAGTATAGCGCCGGTTAAATCCTGAAAAATACAGGAAAATGCGAGCACCCATGCCAAGTCTGGGACTTGAACCTGGGTGGGCTGGTCCACCACAAGGAACCAAACCAGTTGAGCTAGGCTCACTCCGCCAAATTAGATTTTTTTTTACCATACATGCACCCCTAAAAATGTTTTAAATGTTTTGTGGCACCATATGTGCACCCTCGTTTAAGATGTTCTAGCTCCGCCAATGCCAGTGAGTGCATTCTCAGGTAACGCCTGAAGAGGGACTACATTCTCAGGCACCATGTCACTCAAGTGATTCTCATTCACCATGTCAATGAAGGGATTCTGAGTCACCATGTGGATGAAGGGTTACTCAGGCACTATGTAGATCAATGGATTCCCAGGCACCATGTTAGGGAAGGGATTCTTAGACAACACTAAGGTCATGTACAATGCAAGGTGCTTACAAAAATAAACTAAACATTTCTCTAAGCATTGGTGTTTATTTATAGGAGAGGTGCTTAGTTAAGCATTTATCTTGTGTAAATAAGCACTCGTGCTTAACCAAAAACCGGTTTATTTTGCTAAGCAGCTCTATAAGCATATTGCATTGTACATGTCCTAAGGGATCATCCAGACCGGGAGAGCTAGGCACAACTACATCCTACAATAGGTTCACACAGTAACGTTGAATAAACAACGTTAAGCATGATTGAGATTTGAGAACTGACCATGTCGGAACAACAGAATAGCAAATCCATTGACTTAGCGCAGGTCACAGGTATAAGGTTACAAGAACGAGAGTTAGAGGGTCTTACAGGCACCAGATACATGAATCATTTGAGGAAAGAGCAAGGAGAAGTCTTGCCGGCGATGAGCTCCTCCGCCGCTGTCGTTGTCATGCTCGTCATTGTAGTCAGTGAAAAGGGTTCTGACGTTGCCATCGATGTGGACCTCGAATTTCTCCCACCGTGATTTTGAGCTCGCGCCATCTTTGGTGACGGTCTCAGCGCCGCACACCAAGAGCGTGACTCCATGATGGCTCCACGAAAATAACAATTCGGCTGTTCCGAATGGGCATGGCTGACACCAGCTCATGGTCTAGTTGGGAGAAATGCTGGCTTCCAAACACGCTCATGACGAGTCTGATGTGATTTTACAGGAGGCAACATTGCTCGTTGATTTTGCCTTCCCCTTCTCTCGAAATACGTCGTGCTAGAGAAGGACGAAACTGCTCGGGAAAGCCGTAGAACAAAGAACAAGGAATCGAATTGACAGTTTGCAGTTTGGCTCGCGTGCACCCACCCAGCCTGTCGCCGTCAGGGGGCAGGGAAAGGGGCACTTGACCTGGCTCCTCAAAATCGAGCAGCCACACACCCCTGAGCTAGCATGGCGTTCTCGTTAGGTTCCTCGTTTAGTTGTTTGAATTGAATTGTCATGGACGACGATGCACGTGCTACTGCAAGCCGCCGGCCTCCACCATGCACCTATCTACTCTATCTATTTATGCGTGGGGTACGGGCTCACCAACCGCCAGCATCTCCTCACTTCACACCACTCCACTTGGGCACTCGGCTACTTATATCAGCTAGCTCTTCTTTGTAGCTACAAGCACAACATACCTAGTAGCAAGTGTTGCCGAGTGAGTGAGAAATGGAGAGGATGGTGATGAGGCTGGCGAAGAGGAACAGGTCTCTCTTCCGAGCAGGAGGACTAGGATCAGTCAGCAGCAGCAGGGTCATCTCCAGCTCCGGCTCCGGCGCCGGCGACTCATGGTCTAGCTTCTTCTCCACCCAGCCGTATCAGCAGCAGCAGCAGGATGACCCCGTGCTCAACATCAGGGACACTGCCGCCCACGTACGTAAACCCTTCTTCCTCCTTAATTAGTTGCCTGCAGCTCGTTATTGTTCTGGTTTCGTCTCTGTTAATCTCTGATTTCTGGCGCGCAGCTGATTGGTCGAACGCCGATGGTCTACCTGAACAAGGTCACGGAGGGGTGCGGCGCCCGGATCGCCGCTAAGCTCGAGTTCCTCCAGCCCTCCTTCAGCGTCAAAGACAGGCCAGTTCCCATTCATCCGTTCATTCAGCTGCATGCTAACTGGTCTCCGATCGACTAGTATTGCATGATTCCTGACGATAACTAATCTCCTGCTCACGTGGTCACATGATAATCCCATCCTAATCTAATGCCGTAGACGACATACATGCGACAGTACAAGTATCATGTGGCTGATGAGGACCGGTTTCATTTTCTAGTGGCTGGAGAATCTATCTATCATACTAGTAGTCTAGTACTGATGATAACATATATACATGCCCTGGTTGGAGAACATCGATCGAATTAACTGTTGTTCTGATCTGCCAGCCAAAAATTAAAGAAATATCCTCAACACGGTCGTTTTCGCGAGGAAAAGAAAATGTAAAGGGTCAAGTGGGGCTCCGGATCCATGTACTCTTGTCTACCTGAATGTGACTGGAAGAGATATGCAGCGGGATCCAACGAACTAGATAGGGATGCATTCTGATTGAGTCATCTCTCTAATTGGGTCTAGTTGTTTTACTAGCTTTAAAAAAATAAGCCGTCCCTTTCTAGTTTCTCTCGTAAGCCGTCCAGCTTATTGTTTGAGTCTTCTAAACTAATTATATCATAACTAATTTATAAGGCAAAAGTAATAACCTGATTGGGTTATTTTAAGCTGGGGGGAGCAGCAGCTTATGGAATTAAGCCATAAAAAACTGGCTATTAATCAGTCTCGTTTTGCAACCTAGCATGGAGGGGATCTCTTTGTTATATACTTAGATTTTTTTCTAAAATGGTTAGCGAAGCCCCAGCCTCTACAACTTTTGTTTCAAAACAATACCCACAGCTTAATATTTACCTTTTTTTAAACGACACACTCATTTTTTAATTAATAAAAGGAGAAAATAGAAAACCAGTGAAACCTTACAAAGAAATATATCGATCTGACAGAAGTCGCCATCTACATGATAACTCGCTACATCTTGATGAAGGGGTGGACCTGATCCGAGCCATGTGCCCGGAACTCACACACCTACGCATATCATTGAAATCTAAAAGACTCACCAGATCGCCCAACGACTAGCTGGGAGCACAAACCAATCCAGCAGACACTCGGCACACACCACATGCGTGTGCGGATAAGCCGCCGCCGCCGTCTTCCGACAACCCATCTTCAGCCATGCTAGTGAAGCTGGCAATCTGGCTTCACCCATTGTGGTACACACTATTTTTGGCTTAGATCTAAGATCCTTAATTCGTATAGTTATGAAGTCTTGAGCTCAGTTGCATACAAGTATATGCGTCAAAACTAGCACGGAAAAATGAGATTAGAAAACCACCTACTTTTTGACGATGATCAGTACTGTTTGAGGTAAAAACAATATTACACATATAATATATCTGTGGTATGATCAATTCAGGCCTGCGATTTCCATGATTGAAGACGCGGAAAAGAAGGGGCTGATAACCCCAGGCAAGGTCAGTCATCTCACGATTTCCAACAAAGTGCTAACCACATTGAACTTTCACATGGAAATGACACTAAAACTACAAACTGGTCCTTCGATGTGCCTGTTTTTGACAAAAATATCAGAGTTTTGTCGGAAAACAAACCAGGCAGCTGTTGTTCTCCGTATGGATCTGTAACTTAACCGTACGTCACTTCTGAAACAGACAACACTGATCGAACCCACATCCGGGAACATGGGCATCGGCCTGGCCTTCATGGCCGCACTCAAAGGGTACGAGCTCGTGCTCACGATGCCGTCCTACACCAGCCTCGAGAGGAGGGTGGTCATGAAGGCATTCGGTGCGCAGCTCGTGCTCACCGACCCCGCGAAAGGGATGGGAGGGACGGTGAGGAAGGCGACGCAGCTCTACGAGGACCATCCTAGCGCCTTCATGCTCCAACAGTTTGAGAATCCTGCCAATGTCAAGGTTAGTGTACCTTTATTGATTTTCGCATATGATCAGTGTACAATATTGGACTATTCCCTTGCGTGCGTGCGTGCGTGCGTCCAGTATTGTACTATTCCTTGCTGTAATTTCCAAAATGTATGTTTGTCAAGTTTATTTGGATAAAGCTTAAATTGGGAATTTGGGATCGACACAACTACTCCTCGGTCAAACGACCAAATATAATTCATCTCTCTTTGTTTTTAAACAGAATGTTAGGACTTCATTTTGGGTATTGTGTTCTTATGATGTTCATTAAAATTGACAGGTACACTACGAGACGACCGGTCCGGAAATATGGGAGGACACGCTCGGGCAGGTTGACATCTTCGTCATGGGGATTGGAAGTGGTGGCACCGTCACTGGTGTCGGCAAGTACCTCAAAGAGAAGAACCCGAATGCAAAGGTATTCCTCATGGGTTCCTTAACCTTTTAGTCCAGGACATCGTGATATTCATGGCCTGTATATGTTTGTGTGCAGATCTATGGAGTTGAACCTGCTGAAGCAAATGTTCTGAATGGTGGCAAGCCAGGTAGGCTATCAATTTCTCTAGACGATATACTCGTCTTATTTTTCATACTATATAGTATCTATTCTTATTTTCTGCTCACATTGTTAACTGAACCTGCAGGGCCTCACCTCATCACTGGAAATGGAGTGGGATTCAAGCCAGATATTTTAGACATGGATATAATGGATAAGGTTCTTGAGGTAAGGAATCAATTTGAGACTAATGTTGTGTTGAATAAATCAACTAATCTTACTGAATCTGTGCATGTAAAAGGTGAAAGGGGAGGATGCTGTTAAGATGGCGCAACAGCTGGCACTAAAAGAAGGTCTTCTGGTAAGAAACAAAAACATATTTCCTCTGTATCTTCAATCGGTCTATTAACTTCAGTGATGTTTTCTTGGAAAGTAAAATAAATGGGGGCGATCTGGCACCTGATTAGATTGTTAACTCATGTGAAAATGAATATGATTGGCATACATCAAACTGTTGCTGAACTGGTTACAAATTTTGCTAGGTGGGGATATCATCAGGAGCAAACACAGTGGCAGCCATCGAACTCGCCAAGAGGCCAGAAAACAAAGGGAAGCTCATCGTGGTATGTCATCTTTGTGAAATGTATCATAAATGTTAACATGAAGAAGTTTCAGAAGGCTGACTGACCAGTGCATTGTGGTTTCAGACTATTCATCCAAGTGCAGGGGAGCGATACTTATCATCAGCGTTGTTCGAGGGTTTGAGGAAGGAAGCTGAGGCTATGAAGCCAGTACCAGTGGACTAACTTGGAAGTATGGACCGAATGCATCAGAACAAATTCACTGGGTGCCATGTTGAGTGTTGTTTGTACCTCACTTGAAATATTTTGTTTGTGCCTCGTGTATACATTGTGTAAACGACAATTGAAAATGCTTGAAAAGGGACCGCGTTTATAGAGATTTATTATGACGTCTATGTGTCCGATTTGTGGGGGTGGTTCTGTGGCTTCTTGAGTCACCTTAGAGCATCACTAGCAGATCACTAGTTTATGGTTTCGACAAAAAAACTGACCCATCAACAAGAAATTGGCCGTGAAAATGGTTCACGAAATACTCATATACCTAGGATTGGCATCCAGATTTTCAGTTTATCGTATACACATGAGTACCTTGGCGGTAGGGATATTTTAGTCCCGTCTTTCCCTCTCCAGCTCTGTCGCTACCGCCATTCTCCTCCCCCCCCACCCCCCCGAATTCGCCCTCGCATATCTATCCGAACGCTGCCATGGAGCTCCCCATGATCGTGCACATTGAGTAGTGCCCTACAGCCTGGGTCCTCCGATTCCTTCCTACAGCGATCATGCAGGGAATCGTTATCGCCACAGAGTTGTTGTATTGGCGCTGGCTAAAAGGCGTGGATTCCGTTCAACGAAGACTCACCGACATCTCGACGCTTGCGCTACTCTTGGGCCAACGGGAAATCTCCTCCTGGATACCATGCCCTTTGTTATAGGCGGTTTGGACGATCACACAGTGGTTCGTCATGGCCTTGTCGTCACGCTCCTGCGTGCACGAGATGAAGTAGGGGTCGACGATGCAGCGCTCGTCGTAGAACGTCTTCACCCGCCGCCGGTAGGTATCGCCGTTCTGGTTGGCGCCGATGAGGGCGTCCAAGCTCACCATTTTCCAGGCTTCGACGTGTCCTCCTTAGGGCTCCACTTGACGCGAGGCTCGGCAGGTGGCTTGTCCCCCTGGCAAGCCCCTTCCTCAACTGCTTCTCTTTGCCCGGAGGATCATCCTCGTCGGTGTACATGTCGTTCGGCTCCTGCCCTGACTCCTGCTCCGTCCCCATGCCCCTGGTCTCCTGCTGCGGATCCACGCCTACGCTCCTCCCGCTCGCTTGCGTGAAGAACAGAGGGCAGGACGTCGATGCGATGGAGCCGGTGTTGATCAGATCCTCCATGTAGTTGTCGCCTACCATTCAGGCAAACACGCTAGGACGTCTGAGCTCAGGGATGGCAGCGGACCACGACGCAATGACGACGAGGTGGAGTAGCCAATGCCTTGGTCGACGGCGGCGGCGGTGAAGACGTTATGTGGGCACGGGGTGGGAAGGCGGTGTTGGGGTCGAAGCCGTCGTGAGCCTCGTCGTCGATGTACTTGTGTGTGTGTGCGGGGGGGTGGGGTGGGGGGGGGCTAAGAGTAGCAGCGAGGTGACGACGAGGGCGATGGGTACTGCGGGGAAGCACCGTAGCCGCCGTCCGGCACTGGAGCGAACCTCGTTCTCGCCGCAAGCAAGTTCCTGCCCGGCGTAGTCCTCGCCACCTCCTGCTCTTCCTCCTCCGTCGCCGCCTCCTCGAGTTCCCGCTCCTTCCTCCTCCTCCCCCGATTTCGGTGGCTCTTGGTCTCGACTTCTCGGCGGCGCACTTCCATGGCCTAGGCGGTGGCGCTCATCCCTTCCGGCCTCTTCATCGACGATCTCGGCTTCCTCGGCTTCTTCGTCACCGGCGCTGCCGCTAGGTCGACGACGGAGGATCGGGGGCCGGTGAACCTCTTGGCGGCCATGGTGATTGAAGCCAATCTGGGAGAGGGGAAATGGCGCGAACTCGACACGGGAAGAAGGATATATGGGGGGAAATGAAGGGAAGGGGGGGGGGGGGGGGAGGGAGGGAAACTCGGCTTCTCTCGCTGACATCGTTGTCTGTCGGAGCCCCTAGACGACCGCGAGGAGCTGGATTCGGCTTGGGTATGGCGGATTAAAAATGGGCCTAATCCAACGAAAAACGGCCTTCTGCTGAGAAAATTTGAGCCATCCGAAACCGGAAAAGTGACCTAGGGGAGGCTTGGAGGGCATGGTTGGAGGCCCTAACCTACTAGTAAAAGCAAGTACTGAAACCCTTTCCTTCGTGCTTCCTTTTTTTTTTTTTTGAATTTAACCACACTATATTAGGTCAGCAAGCCGCCTCATTAAAAACCTTACCAGTCCCCTTAGGTACCCTGATAAGGAAAAGAGTGCGTCTGAAACTTGCCGCCTCAACCAAACACAGATACATCGTTTATTACATCGATTTTCACAGAAGGAGGGGGATCCCCATCCCAAATAAAAGACCTATCCGTATCAAAACTCAATCTAGCTAAATTATGTGCTACTTTGTTTGCTTCTCTAGGACAATGAGTAAATGTAACATTTCCAATGCCTTGAGCCACCTGAAAGCAATCAGCTAGAATAGGAGTGTAGGGGCTCCAAAGTGGTATCATCCCGGTACAGGCTTGAACTAACTCTATATTATCCGCCTCCACAACCGCTGGAGTGCAAGCCATAGATTCCAATAGCTTGAGACCTAAACGCAGTGCCCAAGCTTCAGCTGTTGATGAATCAAGAACATTAGCCAATGGTTCCGCTATGCCCGAGATTGCTTCGCCTTGGTCATTTCTAATCACAGCCGACGCCGCACCTGTACCATTCGTGCTTCCTTTTTTGTTTTCTTTTCGAGGAAGGATTTTTTTTGAGACTACGAGGAAGGATTTTTTTTTGACGGCAACGAGGAAGGATTTTCTTAACCTCCATTGACCGAGAAAAGGCCGGTTTCCCCGCCCGGCCCGGCCCGGCCCGGCCCAGCCCAGAGTGTAGCCCTCTTCATTCTCCCGTTCTCAACGTCCCATTCTACAGCGTCCAGACAATCTTACCGGCGACGCCTCGCGACCTCTGCTCATCGTCCCCCATCGGCACCGGCGCCCCCGCAGAAGCCCGATCTCATCCCGTCAGGTGACATCCCTTGCTCCGCTCCTTGCCCGCCCAGTTACTAGATCTGCGGTCCGAGTCGCGGTCGGCTCCCTCCCGTCGCCCCGGCCAGGCGCATCCGCTCCACGATCTCGCCGCGGGTGCCGGGAGATTAGGATACAGACTTCCGCCTTCCGGCGTTACACGACGCCTTTTCGGTACATCCGTTGTTCCACTGCCCTGACAGGGCCGGCTTCGGCGCGATTGGGGACGGATTTGGGGGTTTCCTTTGCGGAGTCTCGAGTCTGGTTTTGGAGGTTATTGGGAGACCTATTACCTCCCGTGTGGGTAGCACCGTGTAGAATATACTACCTTCGTGCATGTACTGCACCCTTTCGGTTCATTGGTTTCCCAGATTGTGCAGATGTACTGGTTAATATTTTTGTTAGAAAGGTGGAAAACTGAAATAAGAGTCATTGGAAGGCGTGAAATCCTGATAGTGTCTTTTGGTTATATTGGTTCATAGGGGTTGCTTTTCATGCACTGGGGCAGCCAGCGGAAACTATATGTTCTCAGCCTTTGTTGTAGATCTTTGACGGGAAAGAACGCTGATGGGATTATGATTGTTCGCCCCTGAAACCATTTGTACACTATAAATGGCATCTTTGTTTGACATTCTCAACAAGTAATTATAGGCAACATATATTTTGTCTCTCTTAGTTGAGTTACGCACTATGTTAATGTTTGACCTCTTATACTAGTTATGCTATTTTGGAACCAAAGGTAACAATGGGTTCACTAATCTACCCTCTTGATGCTTGTCTTGTTTTACAGTTGTAGAAAAAATTGACTAGCCTGATGGCTATGGTCGATGAGCCTCTTTATCCAATTGCTGTGCTGATAGACGAGCTAAAAAATGAAGATATTCAATTGCGTCTGAACTCTATCAGAAGACTTTCCACAATTGCTCGGGCACTTGGGGAAGAAAGAACCAGGAAGGAACTGATACCTTTTCTCAGCGAAAACAATGATGATGAAGATGAGGTGCTTCTTGCAATGGCTGAAGAATTGGGTGTTTTCATTCCTTATGTCGGGGGTGTAGAACATGCTCACGTTTTACTCCCACCATTGGAGACATTGTCCACGGTGGAGGAGACTTGTGTACGAGACAAAGCAGTCGAGTCATTGTGCCGTATTGGTGCACAGATGAAGGAAAATGACATTGTTGAATTCTTCATTCAAGTAGTGAAGGTACGGCATCCATATAGTGAAACATTTTTTTGATTTGTTATCAAGTGTGCTGCCTATATTATGTATCCTGTTTTCTGTGGGTGTACTCTCCTTGCATCAGCATTCTATTTCTTTGTAAGATATATATTTGCATGAAAATTATAATGTTCAGCATATGACGCGCTCCAACACGATACGGTTGTTCATTATAAATACTGCTACGCTCAGATGAATATAGCAATTCATTTTTATTTTCTGCTGGTATCGTTATGCCGTTTAACCAGTCTTTACTCTTTTCAGAGGCTAGCTTCTGGTGAGTGGTTTACAGCTCGAGTATCATCCTGTGGTCTTTTCCATATTGCCTATCCAAGTGCCACCGAACCATTGAAAACAGAACTGAGGACCATTTATGGTCAATTGTGCCAAGATGATATGCCTATGGTCAGAAGGGCGGCTGCATCAAACCTTGGGAAGTTTGCTGCCACTATTGAACAGAGCCACTTGAAGACAGAAATCATGTCGATCTTTGACGATTTAACCCAAGATGGTATTTTCCTAATTCTTATACATTTTAATCTACTATTTAGTAAAATAGTTATCTATTGATTCATGCAAATAGTTGCCTATCTGTTCAAAAAGCAGAATAAAACATATATACTTGCTTATTTGCCATAAAACAGTTGTTTATTGACTGAATGATTGTGTCTGTACTCTGTAATCTTGTGGTCTCTTCCTTAGTATGTGGTGGAGATGAATCGTCAAATTGTTGTTCTGGATTTTCAGATCAATCAAATTAATCAGTTTCTTAACAGAACTTTATAATATTACGAAGTGAGATACTACCGTTAACATTGAAAAAATCGTTTTTCAGTTAGAGATTTTTTTGATGGATTGAACTAAGTATAATGGTTACAAGTGGCGTCTTAGATCTAATATCAGATAAACAAGTTTCTTGCTCCTTCGTGCTTACTAGTGTACTTGTGTCTGTTACGTGTTTGCTTATTTCTATCTTCATTGCAGTTTCAAATTTGACATACCTTGTTGTAGTAGTTTGCGTATTTGTGTGGTACTGTTAACTGTCTCAGTTTTGGTCTTATGCTTCTTTTCACAAGATTAGATATTATTTTGTCATGAGAATGCTTGAGGACTCAAAACAAATTAAACTGCTTTATTTTAACTTCTTGCTGTGAAGATGATTTTGTTTTGTCTATGCTTGAAGATATGGAAGTAAATCTTTTAAATTCTGTGCTTCTTCTATTATTCTTGAATTTACTAAAAGATCAATATATGAGCCCTAAAATGCAGTCCCGGATTTTTTTTGTCCTTTTTTGTGCAATTCGTAACATATTGAGACCTTGATTACAAACTGTTATTGGCCTTCATTTACAGATCAAGATTCAGTACGTTTATTGGCAGTTGAAGGCTGTGCTGCTCTTGGAAAATTGTTGGAACCACAAGATTGTGTAGCACATATCCTTCCAGTCATTGTCAATTTCTCCCAGGTACATCTCCGACATATTTACCTAGTCTTTGTAGGGTATTGGAATATAAGTCTCTTAACTGCTGCAAGTTTATGGTTACTCACGATTGCTTTTTTAATTCATCCATGGTTATTGTCGATTGCACTATAACAGTTATGCTACTACTAATACTACTTCCATAACTCCTTTGATAGGATAAATCTTGGCGTGTTCGTTATATGGTTGCCAATCAATTGTATGAGCTCTGCGAGGCTGTTGGCCCCGAGCCTACAAGGTTAGTACTGTTTTTTTTAATCTATTGTAACATACTTGAATTTTCCATATCCGTAAATGGTACTTGAATATACATGGGGCAAGTTGTTATGTAATCCCTCTGTTCCTAAATATAAGACGTCCTAGCAGTTCAATTTAAACTGCCAAAATGTCGTATATTTGGGAGTAGATTTTAACTTGATTGATTCATGTGATCATATGTTTGGTAATAGGGCGGACCTGGTGCCTGCATATGTTCGCCTCCTTCGTGATAATGAGGCTGAAGTGCGGATAGCAGCTGCCGGGAAAGTTACTAAGTTCTGTAGGATATTAAGTCCGCAGCTTGCAATTCAGCACATTCTTCCATGTGTTAAGGTGGGAGGACAGGACAGTTACTGAACATGATTTGTATTTATCTGCTGTTACTGTCTACAGACAAACTCATGCCAATTGCATCTGCAGGAATTATCATCGGATTCGTCTCAGCATGTTCGCTCGGCTTTGGCTTCAGTTATTATGGGCATGGCCCCTGTTTTGGGGAAGGTGCGAGCAATGATGCAGGCTTTTTTTTGTATTGCCTTTCAGTGTTGCAAACATGTTTACCAACATATTAACATTCGTTACATTTGAATGATTATCTTTGTTGTGGCTTTAGCCCATAGTTGGTATTAGTAACTTGTACTGAAACTTTAATGAGATATAGTGCATAACTACTTTCCTATCCAAATTGTTCGCTTAGACTTCTCAGCATTTCAGCTTGAACAATGTGGAGGGATGTTTCGTTCAGAAATTCGAATGTTTTTGAGTGATCTGCTTTGTGTTCCGTATGCACTGGACCATTTGCCAGTTACCTGTATGTTATTAAGATATGTTGGTCCAGCATGAAACTGTATTTCCTTCGCTTTACTCTTTATCCGTAGTCGACAGTCACTACAAATCCAATATATTTATTTTGTGCAACTGTGCGATAACGTTATTATCTGTTGCCAATAGCTTCTGCTCTTCATACATTTATTACTAAATTAATCACCCTTGGAAACCTGACCAGCTTCATCTGTGGCTTTCTGCAGGATGCTACCATTGAACAACTTCTTCCTATTTTTCTTTCTTTGCTGAAAGACGAATTTCCTGATGTGCGGCTCAACATAATCAGCAAGCTTGATCAAGTCAATCAAGTCAGTGCCGTCTTTTGTTGTTGAAGTTTGTGTGCCTTCTCTCACAATTCGTAGCTGGTTCTTTTGTGAACTTTTTTGTTTGCGAGCCATATGGAGAAAATTGACTATTTTGTAAGTGGAATGAGCTGGTGTTGGCCTACTTGCCCTAGGCATTTACTGTCAACAATACTGGTCTAAACACTTAACTGAATATAATAAATTCGCCCTGACTCAGTTTATTATGACATCAGATTTCATTTCTAAAATACATGCTATCCTATCATTTAAGGTTTCAAAGCTAATTTTCCTCACAAAACCCTCCCTTTGGCTATTTCAATCCCATTTATCAGTATGGGCTAATGTAACACACAAAATTGAACAGTTTTACAATGAAAATATGCTATCCTATCATTTAAGGTTTCAAAGCTAATTTTCCTCACAAAACCCTTCCTTTGGCTATTTCAATCCCATTTATCAGTATGGACTAATGTAACACACAAAATTGAACAGTTTTACAATGAAAATAGGCAATCCAGTCTTTATACCTGAATCTTGGTTGAAGTGCAATGTTCTACAACATCATGCATTCAGAAACGGAGAGCGTAACAGCTATCTATCCCATCCATTGCATCATGTTTCTTTTCTCTACTGACTGATGTATGATGTGTTTTTCCTTTCCATTCCAACATTTGCTGATGCTGTTGTGATCTTTCAGGTCATCGGAATTGACTTGCTGTCACAATCTCTATTGCCGGCCATTGTAGAACTTGCAGAGGATAGGCACTGGAGGGTTCGACTTGCAATAATTGAGTACATCCCTCTGTTGGCTAGTCAGCTAGGTGTTGGGTTCTTTGATGACAAGCTGGGCGCACTTTGCATGCAATGGTTGGAAGATAAGGTATATGCTATTCTCTTACTGGGTGGCATGCTTGGTTAGACACTAATTTTGCGAGAACTAAGGTTAGGCAATGTATGTTATCCAATAAAAGTGTTGCCAACAATAGTGAGGCCACAATAGTGGGAAAGGTTGGCAAAAGATTGTTTTATGAGTTTATGACACAAGGGCCATATGGCTAATCAAGTGCAGCAACTATGGAAAAACCTAAACACATTACATATGCTGAAATTGTGGCGCTCGTAAGAATAGACGTGGCAACAGCCCCTTATTTTATTTGGAAAACCAAAGAAGTACACCGATTCGATTTTCACATATCACCTCATTTTTCTTCAAGCAGATTGGAACCTGACAATTAGCAACTTCCCCCATTTTTACTAGGACTAGAATGAACTATGTTAAGCTTTAGTGAAACCTGAAGCACTTCTTTCTTTGCGTCACACTTGCCCCTATGTTTATTTGGCCTGTGTATTTCTATGGTTGGTACAAAATAAACAAAAGACTCACTGCGAATGTGGAAATGGTTAACTAAAGTTTGAATTTCAGGTTTTCTCCATCAGGGAAGCTGCTGCAAACAACCTGAAGCGCCTGGCAGAGGAGTTTGGTCCAGAGTGGGCAATGCAACATATAATTCCTCAGGTTCGTTATGTACTTAATTTTTCTTGCAGGAGTAAAGCCAGTGCACAAAAGGTGAGCCATGAGCAGGTTTCTGGTTGTTGGATTTGGAGACAAGTCTTAGCAGTTTCGGTCATGACCAAGTGAAAATTAATAATAACCACTCCTGCGTTAATCATGTCATGTTTTGGACACAGGCTAGAATCTGTTCTTTCTGTGTATTTGAACAAATATTTTTATCTCTTGAGTAAATTGCACCCACTCTATGAATGTGCACATTTTGGTCAAATAGGTACACCCGTAAGTGGTACATCCATGGGCGAGAACTTGTGTAAGTAGTTCATTTTAGTCCAAAACTCCAGCATGGCATAGTCTGTCCGTTAGGCATATTTATGTGACAAGAGGCCCACGTCATAGAGAACCTCATGTACCTTGGAGATGCCATAGTGTGTGGCCTTTAGATAGTGCATAGCAGCGCCAGGAGGGTGTGCATGACCTTGGTCTCGACAATAGTGATGCAGGGTGGTTAATGAGCTATTGGGGTTCCACTGCTGGCTTCTGTAGCACTAGGTAATACTAGTGATATGTTAGACTGGTCCTTGAGCTCAATCAGTTAAAGAGAAATACAATCTAACTAAATTATAAAGCTGTAGCTCCCTAGCCATGTATGCCAAGTGAGCATGTTCTACTATGGTGGAACGTTTTGGACTTATCTTAGGCTATGCTGGTTGATGCAACCAGCTGTGGATGTGCAATTCTTTAAACTATGTTGGTTTATAGCCGGAAGAAATTTACACACAACACAACTACTACACTCTCCGTCCCAAACAGCTTGCCAAAACATCTTATATTGTGGGACAGGGGAGTATTTGTTAATTAAGCTCGATGGTGGTGGAAGTTACATAATGGAACAAGTCATTGTAGCAAGAGCTAATATCTGGTCGTTTGAAATTTTGACCCTGTTTGTGCCTAACTAGAATTTAGTTGAGTGGTAGTATGTACAAATTCTCCTTTCTGTAATGGTATGTATATATGCTAATCTTGAATGCTTTACATGTTCCATCTTGTAGGTATTGGAGAAGATAAACAACCCACATTATCTGTACCGCATGACCGTCCTGCTAGCTATCTCATTGCTGGCGCCTGTCATGGGTGCTGAAATAACATGTCAAAAGCTGCTCCCTGTCGTAATTAATTCGTCAAAGGACAGGTGAGTGACAAATAACAAATCGACAAAAACTTTTCTCTTTTAAGGCTTTTGCACTGACACATTTCTGAATTTTCAGAGTGCCGAACATCAAGTTCAATGTTGCAAAAGTTCTACAGTCGCTTGTACCGATCCTTGATCAATCTGTGAGTTCCTGAGTTTCTTCCGCATGGTCCTGATTTTTGGTATAGTTCAGTTCAGTCATGGGTTATTGGGGAATATCATGACTACTGACTTTGCAGGTCGTCGAGAAGACCGTGAAACCATGCCTTGTTGAGCTCAGCGAGGACCCTGATGTGGACGTTAGATACTTTGCAAACCAGGCCCTTCAAGCATGCGATCAAATCATGATGTCAAGCTAACTAGCTACTGTCAAGTATTTAGAAGATAATCTTCTTTGTCCAGCTTTGGAGTACATGTGATCTACCCTCTAGAGTGGAGAGTTCCTTCTAGCCCCAGTAACCGACCTGATAATGGTCCTGTTCCCATGTTGTTGTTGGTGTTGTATAATTGAGCAAGACAGCACACGGGTTAATGCCGTTGTGTGTAAACATGGCAGTTTGACCCTGGTTTTTGTCATTTTGGATGGAATGTGCCTTGTGTCATTTTTACTGGATGCAACCATTGCCGATTTACTTTGGCTTCCTCCTTGTATTTTGCATAGATATTATATTGACAGTTGTAATGTGCAATTGTTGCTTAACTGGGTTCAATAGTTCGTCGCTTTGTATTTTGAAGTCACACTTTGACGTAGTGGAGACATCTTGAGGATTGAGCAACACGTCTCCTTGTATTTGCACTTCATCGAGTACTATATTTTTCTCCTATTTATCCTTTCAAATATTTCCTCCGTTTTTTAATATAAGATGTTTTAGCATTTGTCTAAATTCACATGTATCCATACGTATGTAGACATGTTTTAGTGTGCATGTACATTTATTTAAGTGTGCATCTAGACAACATACACACTATCTAAAACGTTTTATATTTATGAACAGAGGTAGTAGTTCTTAATTTGCTTTACAGAAATCATGATGTTTGCAGTAGCATGTGACAAACATCTTGCAAAGTCTGTTCAAAATGAAAAAAAATAGCCCACTTTAGATCTGGTCGTACGATTTTTTTCAGAGTTCGCTCGTGACGTCCTTGACTCCTACCTAGTCTTGAAATGAAGAATCTTGATATTGTTATGTTTTCCTGCTTACTCTATTTGGGTAATTTTGTTGGAAATCTGATTCGCTCCCTTGATGAGAAACTGAGAACGAGGACAACCACGCCATGGCACAGGGAAGAATATCCACGGATACCAACTATCACATGCTCCCTTTAAAACAAATCCATTTTAAATATTTCAAAAATTCTAGAAACTGTAAATGTTGACAAGTAACGTGTTTACAACCTCCAAATTTTTAGGTCCAAGTAATGCGTGAATATTTGTTGACAATTTTTATGATATTTCAAAACATGACTAAAATGCATTTTAGATAAAGGTAAAGCGTCCTTTTTTAAAATTTTGTTTTCGAGTAAGGATTTTGTTAACCTCCCATCCCGATTTGACCGAGGTGAGCGCAGAAAAAGTTGGTTTGCCCGCCCGGCCCAGCCCAGCCCAGCCCAGAGTGGAGCATTCTTCATCCTTCCGTTCTCACGTCCCATTCCACAGCGTCCAGACAATCTTACCGCCGAGTTACCGGCGACGCCTCGCGACCTCCTTCCCCCGCTCGGCTCGTCGCCCCCGTCGGCACCGGCGCCACCGCAGAAGCCCGATCTCATCCCTCCAGGTGACACCCCTCGCTCTCGTCTGCTCCGCCCCTGACCCGCCACCGTTACTAGATCTGTGGTCCGAGTCGTGGTCCACCCGCTCCCGTCGCCGCGGCCAGGCGCACCCGCTCCACGATCCCGCCGCGGGCGATGGGAAATCGGGGTTTCGACTGCCCTGGCAGGGTGGGTTTGCGCCGGTTCGGCGCGATTGGGGACGGATTTGGGGTTCCTTTGGGGAGTGTGGGTTTGGGATGATTGTGGAGGGCTATTGCCTCCCAGATGGGTTTTGTAGTACCTTCGTGGCTGTAATGCACTCTTTCGGTTCGATTGGTTTCCTAGAATGTGCAGATGTACTTGTTCTCTTCTTCTTCTCCATTACACGATCCTGTATTCCTGTACTTGATCAGGAAGCTAGAGAGTGCGCACAGTTTCCTCCCTAGCATCTCTATAGTGCGTTGATAGAAAGGTGGAAAACTGAAATAAGAGTAATTGGAAAACGCAAAATGTTCTCAGCCTTGGTTGTAGATCTGTCGACTGGAAAATAAGTAAGTATTTTGCAGCCTCGTGAATGTTGATGGGATTATGATTGTTTGCCCCTGACACCATTCGTAGAGAACAAATGGCATCTCCGTTTGACCTTATGAGAAAATCAACAACTGGAGGGAAGAAATGTTTTGTCCGTTTCATTTGAGTTAAGCACATGTTAGTTATGTATGCTATTTTGGAAGTAGCGTAATAACGGTTTAAGATATCGAACCACTTGACGGGAGATCTAGTTGACCTCATTGAAACATCACTCTGCCTTTCTAGCTTGGTATTGCCTTTGATCAATTTTGTATCTATGTGTTTGTGTTCAGTTTGACTGGTCATGTTGTCCTAATGTTCTGTCTTGTTTTACAGTTGTAGAAATAATCGATTAGCCTGATGGCTATGGTCGATGAGCCTCTTTACCCAATTGCTGTGCTGATAGACGAGCTTAAAAATGAAGATATTCAATTGCGTCTGAACTCTATCAGAAGACTTTCCACAATTGCACGGGCACTTGGGGAAGAAAGAACCAGGAAGGAACTGATACCTTTTCTGAGCGAAAACAATGATGATGAAGATGAGGTGCTTCTTGCAATGGCTGAAGAATTGGGTGTTTTCATTCCTTATGTCGGGGGTGTAGAACACGCTCACGTTTTGCTCCCACCATTGGAGACATTGTCCACGGTGGAGGAGACTTGTGTACGAGACAAAGCAGTTGAGTCATTGTGCCGTATTGGTGCACAGATGAAGGAAACTGACATTGTTGACTTCTTCATTCAAGTAGTAAAGGTAGGCATCCATAAGTAGTGAAACATCCTTTTGATTTGTTATCAAGTGTGCTGCCTGTATTATGTATCTTGTTTTATGTGGTTGCACCTCCCCGCCTCAGTATTCTACTCCCTCTGTCTCTGAATATAAGATCTTTTAGCCTTTTTCAGATTCTCATGTATCTAGACAGTAGACACGTTTTAGTGTATATGTTCATTCATTTTATCCGTTGTATTTCCCACTGAAATGTCTAAAACATCTTATAATTAGGAACGGAAGGATTATCTCTTTGTAAGATATATATTTGCATGAATTACTGTTTATTTCCTGCCTTTCAGCTAACTTCATCTGTATTATAATGTTCGGAATATGAGGCGCGCCAATACGATACGACTGTTCCCTAGAAATACTGCTGTGCTAAGACTAATATAGTAATAAACGTTTATTTACTGCTGATATCTTTATGTCTGTTTAACCAGTCTTTACTCTTTTCAGAGGCTAGCGTCTGGTGAGTGGTTTACAGCTCGAGTATCATCCTGTGGTCTTTTCCATATAGCCTATCCAAGTGCCACCGATGCATTGAAAACAGAACTGCGGACCATTTATGGTCAGTTATGCCAAGATGATATGCCTATGGTCAGAAGAGCGGCTGCCTCAAATCTTGGGAAGTTTGCTGCCACTATTGAACAGAGCCACTTGAAGACAGAAATCATGTCGATCTTTGATGATTTGACCCAAGATGGTACCTCTACATCTTTGACTCATCCAAATAGTTATGCATCTGTTAAAAAATTGGAATAAACATACATAATTCCTGATTTTGCCATAAAACAGTTATTTTGTTGCCTGGATGATTGTCTGTAATTGTGTGGTCTCTTCCTTAATCTGCAACAGATATGATTGTCGAGTTGTTCTTTTGGGAATTTCATGTGTTTTTATTTACAGACCGATGAAATTAGTTAGTCACTTTACAGACCTTTAGAATATTATCATTTGAGATACTATCGTTAATATTGAGAAAATCCTTTTTCTAAGCATAATGGTTATAAATATATGAATTTTATGCCACTTTACATGTTCGCTCGGAGCTTATGTGAGAGGCGTCTTAGATATAATATCGGATAAATATTTTTTTTACTCCTTAGTGCTCACTTGTGTAGTTCTGTGTGTTACATGTGCCTTATCTGTATCTTCATTGGAGTTTTAAACTTGACATCATTTTTGTAGTACCATGTAGTAGTTTGCATAGTTGTTGTACTGATAACTGTCTCAATTTTGCTTTGGTGTTTCTTTTCATGAAATAACTTTGTGTGATGAGAATCCATGAGGACTGAAAAGAAAATTAAACTGCTTTATATTACCTTCGCTGAACCTATTGAGACCTTAATTCCATACTGTTATTGCCTTCATTTACAGATCAAGATTCAGTACGTTTATTGGCAGTTGAAGGCTGTGCCGCTCTTGGAAAATTGTTGGAACCGCAAGATTGTGTAGCACATATCCTTCCAGTCATTGTCAATTTCTCCCAGGTACATATCCAACATTTCTATTTAGTCTTTATAGGGTATAGGAGTGTAAGTACCTGACTCCTGTAGGTTTATGGTTTAGTCAGGGTTGCTTCTTTAATTTAACTACGGCTGTTCTCAATTGCATTATAACATTATGCTACTACTAATATTCAACTTCTTTGATAGGATAAATCTTGGCGTGTCCGTTATATGGTTGCCAATCAGTTGTATGAGCTCTGCGAGGCTGTTGGCCCTGAGCCTACAAGGTTAGTGCCGTTTTTCATCTGTTTTAACATACTTGAATATTCCGTCTTTGTAAAGCGTACCATATAGATGGGGGCAAGTTGCTATATATGTGTACTCACATAATTATTTTGCCTGATCGATTTGTGTTCATATGTTTGGTAATAGAGCGGACCTGGTCCCTGCATATGTTCGCCTCCTTCGTGATAACGAGGCTGAAGTGCGGATAGCAGCTGCTGGGAAAGTTACGAAGTTCTGTAGGATATTAAGTCCACAGCTTGCAATTCAGCACATTCTGCCGTGTGTTAAGGTTGGAGGACAGGGGAAAATCATTTGTATTATGTGGCTGTTATTGTTTACAGATTAACTCATGCCAATCACATCTGCAGGAATTATCATCGGATTCGTCTCAGCATGTTCGCTCAGCTTTGGCTTCAGTAATTATGGGAATGGCCCCTGTTCTGGGGAAGGTGTGAGCAATGAGGCAACAATAATATTTTTGAATTGCCTTTCAGTGTTCAAACATGTTCACGGACCATTTAACGTGCTCTGCATTTGAATGAATATCCATGTTGTGGCTTTAGCCCTTTGAATATTTAATATAATTGGCATTGTACTCTTTGATCCACCATTATTTTGTCCATAGAATAGTCAGTATTCATAATTTATGTTGACACAGTGATGAGAAATAGCGCATAATTGCTTTCGTATTTGAATTCTTCTCTTGGACTTCTTGACATGTTAGCTTGAATAGATGTAGGGAGGTATCTTGAGAAATTTGAATGTTTTTGAGTGATTCTGTTTGCGTTCCATATGCACCGGTCCATTTGCCACTTTACATCTGTTTTGACGATATGTTGGACCCAGCATACAACTGAATTTCCTTCGCTTTACTCTTTTATCCCTAGTCGCTACAAATACAATATATTTATTTTTATACCTATGTGATAACGTAATTTTTTGTCACCAAGACCTTCTCATACAACCACTATGCTATTCATCACCCTTGTGAGTCTGACCAGCTTCATATGTGGCTTTCTGCAGGATGCTACCATTGAACAACTTCTTCCTATTTTTCTTTCTCTGCTGAAGGACGAATTTCCTGATGTGCGGCTCAACATAATCAGCAAGCTTGATCAAGTTAATCAGGTCAGTGCTATTTTTGTTATTGTTGGAGTTGGTTTCTGTTCTATTACAATTCGTACCACGTTCTTTTGTGAACTTTTTAATTAGGCTTCCAGCATGATCTTTTTCTTTGCTTTACCACTAGTGTAAGTCCGATGGATCTAACCATTTTTTTTACCGCAAATGTGAGGGCCATATGAAAAAAGTTAACTGCTTTATAAGTGGGACGAGTCTGGTGTTGGCCACTTGCCCTAGGCCTTAACATTCAGCTACTGTTCGAAACACTTGACTGAATATAATGAATTCCCTCGGTACAAGTTATTCTGGCATCAGAATTTTTCTCTAAATATAGTCTATTATACCGTTTTAAGATACCTTAAGCTAATCTGCCGGTCACGAACCCCTGGCTTTGGCTATTCCGATACCATTTATCAGTATGCAGTAAACTAAAACACACCATAAAACGGTTACAAGTGGCATAATAAAGATGACTAATCAGTTGTTTACCTGCATCTTGCTTGAAGTTTAATGTTATAAAACATCATGGCATCATGCATTCAGAAAAGGAGGGAGTAGCAGCTATCCCCTCCGTCATTATTTCTTTCCTCTACTGACTGATGTATGATGTGTTTTTCCTTTGCCCATTCCAACATTTGCTGATGCTGTTGTGATCTTTCAGGTCATCGGAATTGACTTGCTGTCACAATCTCTATTGCCGGCCATTGTAGAACTTGCGGAGGATAGGCACTGGAGGGTTCGGCTTGCAATAATTGAGTACATCCCTCTGTTGGCCAGTCAACTAGGTGTTGGGTTTTTTGATGACAAGCTGGGTGCACTTTGCATGCAATGGTTGGAAGATAAGGTATATGCTGCTCTGATTACTAAAGGACATTTTTGATTCGAGGTTAATTTTGCCCCTACAAAGCTTAGGCTGTTTATGGATTCCAATATTAAGTGTTGCCAGCAAAATTGAAGCCAAGTTAGCAAAAGATTGTATTATGAGTCTATGGCACATGAGTCAATATGGCTAATGAAGTGTGACTACTATGGCAAAAACTAAACACACACTGAATAAACTGTGGTCTCGTAAGGATAGTTTTGGCAACAGACCCTTGGTTTATCTGGAAAACCAAAGAAGTAGGCTGATGCTATTTTTGCATCAGCTCAATATTTTTCTTCCAGCAGATAGGAACCCAAAAGTTGGCAACTTTCAAGTAAAATATTTTCCCTCTTATTTACCAGGAGTCCAGGACTTGAATAAACTCCATGTTAAGCTTTACTGAAGAAACCTGACGTGCTTATTATCTTGCGCCACATTTATCCTCATATTTAGTTGGCCATGTTTCTATGGTTAAGGTTGATACATAATAATAAACCAAAGGCTGCTAGTGGCCTTAAATGTCAATGGTTAACCAGTGTTTGAATTTCAGGTTTTCTCCATCAGAGAAGCTGCTGCGAACAACTTGAAACGCTTGGCAGAGGAGTTTGGTCCAGAGTGGGCAATGCAACATATAATTCCTCAGGTTTGTTATGTACTGTATAATACTAGGCATTATTTTTCTTGCATGTAGTAAAGCTAGTGCACTGCAAGCAGGTTTCTGGTTGTGGGGTTTCAATTTAAGTCTGAACTTCAAACTCCTTTGTTTTAATTATGCCATGTTTTCGACAGTCTGGAAAATATTTACTCTTGAGTAAATTGCACCCAGTCTTCAAACGTGCACACTTTGGTCAACTAGGTACAACAACTCGTTAATTGTCCATCCACAAGTGAGAACTTGTATAACTACTTCATTTTGGTCTCCCAAGCATGGTGTAACCTGGGGACTTGGCATGTTGAGCTGACAAGAGGCCCAGATGTCATAAAGAACCCTACAATAGAGATTGCGTGTGTGTGCATTGGAGATGCTGTAGTGGGTGGCCTTTAGCTACCACGTAGCATCACCAGAAGGGTGCGCACGACCCTGGTCTCAACATTGGGGATGGGGTTGATGCAACACATATGTAAACTGTTGGCTGTTAGCAATAGGTTGTACTAGGTGATATGTAAACTGGTCCGTGAGCTCAGTCAGATAAAGAGAAATTTAATTATAAAAGTTGTCCTCTAGCCATGTCAGCATGTTACGTGTGTACCTTCCACTACTATCGAACTCAATTAACATTTAGCAGGTCATATCATGTGTGAATTTCTTCCAGCCATCAACCAACATAGCTCTAGCACATCCACAGCTGGTTGCATCAAGTAACATAGCTTAATATAAGTCCGTAACGCTCCACCGTGGTCCAACATGCTCACATAGGGGTGGAAGGTACATGATGAAACGGTTATTGTAGCAAGAGAGATCTCTCTGTTCTTACAAATTCTATATTGCTTGAACTCTTGAACCCATTTGTGCCATTTCTGCTAGGCCTGATTGCTTACATGTTCCATTTTGTAGGTATTAGAGAAGATAAACAACCCACATTATCTGTACCGCATGACCATCCTGCTAGCTATCTCATTGCTTGCGCCTGTCATGGGTGCAGAAATAACATGTCAAAAGCTGCTCCCTGTCGTAATTAATTCGTCGAAGGATAGGTGAGTGGTAAATAACAAATCAACAAAACTCTTCTCTTTTAAGGCTTTTTCACCGACACATTTCTGATTTTTCAGAGTGCCAAACATCAAGTTCAATGTTGCAAAAGTTCTACAGTCGCTTGTACCGATCCTTGATCAATCTGTGAGTCCCTGAGTTCCTTCCGCATAGTCTCCCTTGTTAATATAGTTCAGTCCAGTTATGGGTTATTGGGACTGTCATAGTCTCCCTTGTTAATATAGTTCAGTCCAGTTATGGGTTATTGGGACTGTCATGAATACTAACTTATGCAGGTCGTTGAGAAGACTGTGAAACCATGCCTTGTCGAGCTCAGCGAGGACCCTGATGTGGATGTAAGATATTTTGCAAACCAGGCCCTTCAGGCATGCGATCAAATCATGATGTCAAGCTAACAAGCCACCGCCGAGTATTTAGAAGATAATTCTTCTTAGTCCAGCTTTGGAGTACATGTATTTTACTCTCTAGGGGGGAGAGTTCCTTCTAGCCCCAGTAACCGACATATGCTTGGATGGTGCTGCTCCCATTTTGTTATTATTGTTGTAATTGAGCAAGACAGCATCACGTGTGTTTACATCGTAGTTTGAATCTGGTTCCTATCATTTTTATGTGATGTGCCTGCTGTTATTTTTATTGAATGCAAGTTTGCAACCGTTGTTTGTTGATTTTGGCTGCCTCCTTGAGTATTGCAAGGTTAATACATTGGCGGTTGTAATGTGCTATGTTTTTTGGGTGCTTAGTTATGGGATGTATTTGTCGATTAACTGGTTTCAATAGCTTGCTGATTTACCTTTTGAAGTCACACAGTAGGGCTAACTTGAGGAAATGAGCATACAGGCGGCAGCCGAAGCTGCTTGAGATGGGGACGGCGCGTCTTGCGTACTGGGAAGTAAAATTGGTAAAACTGAGTGATATTTTGTTCACAACCACAAATTACTATAGTTTCGAGTCTAACGGCAAACCGAAATGCCAGCGCTGTATTGATCCTATTCGAAAAGCAACACAATTAGTTGAGCATCAGCGAATTCACGCTCAAATATTGCGTGTCGTTAATACACAAAGGAAAAAGATGCCTGTTGATGGACAAAGGCAGTAGTAAACCAGTCGGTGTTGCATACTGTGCCGCGACACGGGTAAATCTAACAGAGCGGGAGGTGAACGCGGAGTGGGCCTAACGACCTAGGGGAGGGGGCGGCTCGGGGGTAGAGGACGACATAAGGTAGGAGGGCACGACGGCGGCAGAGCAGAGCGGGCGGTGTGGGAGCTGTTCCGGACTCAGAGGAGGGGAATGCTCCGGGTGAGCGAGAGATGGTCGGTCCGGCCCCACCCTTCAGAATGTAACGGTCAATGCAGGACCCGTCCCAACGTGGCCCCACCTATCAGCATGTACCGGTCAATGCCTTCGACCTGAACTAGTTTCAGCATGTAACAGAAAAGTGCAATTGCACATTTCTTTGAGCTCTGATTGCACTTTTTAAAAAGTGACTGACACTTAAAAGTAATCAATTAGTACTTAACAAATCCGAAATTATAAATGACAACCGGGTTTGTCGATTGCCAAAAAAAACATAAACCCCATGGCGGTATCTCCCGGCCCAGCCCATTAGTGGCGCCCGGCGGCCGCACCGCACCACGCAGACGCCCCGCCCTAACCCTAGCGCCGCGGCACCCCCATCTCCGGCGCCCTGCTTGGCTGCTTTCCACCCGCTCGTTCCGAACTCCACCCAAGCTCTCCCCCCTCCATGGATCGAGAACGCTCCTCCCGCCGCGACCGCGACCGCGACGAGGACCGTCACGTCACCCGCGATCGCGAAGAGGACCGCCACGCCACCCGCGACCGCGACGAGGACCGCCACCGACGCCGCCGGCACGACAGCGACGGCCACCACCACAAGCGCGACGCCGAGGACGACCGCCGCCGCCGTCGCGGTGGTGACGACGGTGGCGCCGAGGAAGACCGCCGACGCGCGCGCCGGCACCGCTCGCACTCCCCGTCAGATTCCCCGCCTCCCGCGAAGCGCGATCGGTCTTCGAGCCGCGCGCCGCGGGATTCCGTCGAGCGCCGCGACTCGGCCGACCGCGAGCAGCCGTCGTCACGGAAGCGGAAGGACCATCACGACAGCGGGGGCGGCCGCCGCGACGGCGACGAGCTCGAGCGGGAATCTGGGAAGCGGGCCAGGGCCGCGGTGGATCCGTCCCCGCGGAAGGAGGAGAGGCCAAGGAGAGAGCGAAGGAGGTTTGATGACGGCGATGAGAATGGTGATCAGAAGAGGGGTAGGGACAGTTCGTCCCATGAGCAGAAGAAGGTAGAATCGGGTGCTAATGGAGATTCGCATTCGCACAGCGGCGCGGCGCCTAATGTAAGTATCCTGGACTGCTCTCGTAATATTGTGCTCTGTGATTTATGTTCCCAAAAATTTGGGCAAGTGATGTGATTCGTAATGTGCTTGGGTACCGAGTTTATCCTACTAGTTTCTGGTTAGAAAAACCTTAAGAAGGGATGTTGTTCCATTTGTGTAGCTCATAGTGTTTATTGCTGGTGCATATGATATTTATATAGGAGTAGTAAACATATGAGGGTAAGCCGAATTAAATACTTTTTCTGTGGAGGAAATTTGGTCTGCATATCTAGGAGTAGTAAACATATATGAGGGTAAGCCGAATTAAATACTTTTTCTGTGGAGGAAATTTGGTCTGCACTTCTTGTTTTCTCTTTGGACGGTCAGTGTTAGGTTCACTGTTGGATCCTTTTCTGTGCTGATTTTGCACTTATATTTTGTAGGTTGGTGCTCAGCAGCCGCTTAATTCTGCACCTGCTGTTGTGGTGCCATCTGCTGATCCTGTTGCTTCAAAGGTATCTTCGATTACTACCACCAATGAAAATGGGGGAGTTAGTATTAGATCTGATGAAGTTACTGGAAAATCTAGTACAGATGGAACTGCAAATTCATCCGCTGGCAGAAGTAGTAACTTAAGTCTTGATGCTTTAGCCAAAGCTAAAAAAGCTTTGCAACTGAAGAAGGAACTATCAGAAAAACTCAAGAGGTTACCTGGGGTAAGAAATTAGAAGCTATTTGATTGTTCTTTGCTTCAGTGTTCTTGTTATACTTTTGTAACCATTCTAAGCTCATGCTTTCCCATACAGCTTAATAATAAACTTGGTACTGCCATCGCTGATACACAAACTCCTAAGAAAGAAACACAGCGCGTTTCTGGCTCGAGTGCATCTGCAGTTCTTGCTACCACAGCTGCTGAACTGCCTGCTAGTTTTATCTCTGGGATGCCAGCAGCTGCAGGTGCAGTTGGTATTTCAGGCCTTACCAACATTCCCAATTTGGACGCTGTGAAGCGAGCACAAGAGCTTGCTGCTAAGATGGGATTTCGCCAGGATCCACAGTTTGGGCCTCTTATAAACATGTTCCCTGGTACATCCAGTGAATTAACTGTTTCTCAAAGACCTGCCAAGGCTCCTGTTCTCCGTCTTGATGCTCAAGGTAGGGAAATTGACGAGCAGGGGAACGTTATCAGTATGACCAAGCCAAGCAGTCTGAGTACTCTGAAGGTAAAACTTCTGTAACTTCACATATATTTTAATATGAAGTATACTTCTGTACATTGACTTTCTACTTTTGGTTCAATCTTTGGTAGGTCAACATTAACAAGCAGAAGAAGGATGCCTTCCAGATTATCAAACCAGACTTGGAGTCACTTGCGAGATCTACTGTTCATTTTGATGAAAGGATGGGCATCAACCCAACGAAGCTCCTTCGTCCTAAAAGGCCAGGATTCCTGTTTGTTGAGGAAGGCAAACTTACGAGGCAGGCTGAATTGCAGAGGATTAAGGTCTGTAAGCCTTAACCTTTTGGAATATGTTGCAGTCGTGTTTTAGTTTATTTCATCTTTGGTATCTGAACTTAATAATTTGATTATACAGAGTCAATTTGGCGAAGCACAAGCTAAAGAGCTTAAAGTAAAGCAAGCTCAACTTGCTAAGGCAAAGGGTGAAGTAGACATGAATCCAAACCTAATTGAAATTGCTCCTGGTGGAAGACCTCCAAAGCAAAAGCAGAAGGAAGAGATTCCTGACATTGAGCCATGGTTTGCTGCTACCTCACTTTCTTGATTCGTTCTAGACCCACTTTATCGGTCTATAGCTATTAATGCCTATTCTATTTCTTTACAGGGACTCAAAAATTTTAACCTCTGCCACATACGAGGACATCTCCTTGGAAAAGCTTAACATGGATAGGATCACAATCTATGTAGAACATCCAGAGCCATTGGAACCCCCAGCTGAGCCTGCACCACCACCGCCCCAGCCACTTAAGCTGACTAAGAAGGAGCAGAAGAAGCTCAGGACACAGAGGCGCCTCGCAAAGGAAAAAGATAGGCAAGAAATGATTAGGCAAGGCCTCTTGGAGCCACCAAAGCCCAAGGTCAAGATGAGCAACCTTATGAAAGTACTGGGCGCAGAGGCTACACAGGATCCAACACGTATGGAGATGGAAATACGAACAGCTGCTGCAGAGCGTGAGCAGGCTCACGTTGACCGCAACATTGCCCGCAAACTCACACCATCAGAGCGCCGTCAGAAGAAGGAGAGGAAGCTTTTTGATGATCCTGACACAGTAGACTGGATTGTTTGTGTTTACAGAATCAGAGATCTGTCGCACCCTCAGACACGCTTTAAAGTGGATGTGAATGCTCAAGAGAACAGGCTGACTGGTGCTGCAGTTATCGCAGATGGTATAAGTGTTGTGGTTGTGGAAGGAGGGAAGAAGTCAATCAAGAGGTACAATAAGCTGATGCTGAACCGGATTGACTGGGCTGCTGCAGTTGGTGGCGAGGATGACGCCGAGGACGAACCGGACAAGCCCGTGAATAGCTGTGTATTAGTATGGCAAGGTAGTGTGGCAAAGCGCACCTTTAGCAAGTTCGGTGTGCATCAGTGTCGGAGTGAGGCTGCTGCCAAGAAGGTGTTTGCAGATGCTTCTGTTCCACACTACTGGGACCTGGCTGCCAACTTTTCGGAAGACTCCTCTTGAGGTCACTTCTGTTCAGGGCATTGAGAGTAATTGTTGTGGATTGCTCTGCTATTCACATTCGGCTTCTGAGACTGCTGCACGCACAGCTTCTAGTACTGTGAACATTTGCTGGACCAAGTAGTACTTTGTATTGTCATGAATATGTCATTTTCAGACTGTTGATATGCTTGTTCTGAAATCTGCTTAAATGATCTAAACACTGAACGCATGGAAGACTTGTTGGATTTTTGTTGTATATGCTCTCAGATACATCTACTCCGTCTTATCAGTTTTTAGAGCTCTGGTTGTGTAGTCCTTGAATGCATTTATCAGAATCACATTTCTGGAGTTGTGGCCGATTCTAGTTTGAATAAGTTTCTACACTAGTACGAGTCCGATTTAAACTTTTCGGTTCATTGAAATTCATGCCTGTACAGTCTTCAAAGTTACCACATTTGATTGCATATGTGTTCCTCCATTACATTTTAAGATTTTGCTCTCTGTTTCGCTGTTAGAAATGGATATGTATTTTTGGACAGTAATATATTTATGAATTATGGCAACCCTTGCACGAACGAAGACATGGACATCTTCTACGCCGCCACAACTATCACTATGGGAAACGGTGGGAAAACGCCCTTTTGGCATGCCCCTTGGTTGGATGGGTGCAAGCCAAAAAATATTGCTCTATTGCTCCCCTCATTTATGCTTGCTCTTCTAAGAAAAAGAGCCACGTCAAAGAAGCTCTTACGGGGGTGAGTTGGGTGGCGGCGGTTCGGCTTGACGAGGGCTTCACCGCCAAACATTTCTCACAATTTGTGACCCTTTGGACGCGTTGCTCCGATATCCAACTCCACCCCCACATGGAAGACGAAATCCGTTGGAAGCTTACGGATGATGGGGAATATTCCGCCAAGTCCGCCTACAAGCTACAATTCCTAGGGACCATCACCTCTCCCATGGAAAAGACAATTTGGAAGGCTTGGGCCCCTCCAAAGACAATTTTTTTTGCGTGGCTTGCTAACCAAAATAGGGTGTGGACGGCCGACCGGTTGGCGGCGAGGGGGTGGCCGAATTGTGGCCCTTGCCCTTTTTGCAAGCAAAGCACCGAATATGTCATTGCCGCCTAACTAGAAGGATTTGTGATCTTGTCAAGGGTTGGCTCGGCCTCTACTTCATCCACCCCCATGATTGGGCTCATCTCTCCTTCAACGATTGGTGGCTTCGGATGGCTTCCACCTCGCCTAGCCGGAAGGCGGTTTCCACCCTCACCTTGCTTATCACTTGGGAGGTGTGGAATGAACAGAATGCGCGGGTTTTCAACAACAAGAGCATGCCGCCGCTAGTGATTTTTGAGAAAATAAAGACCGAGACCCGGTTGTGGGTTCTTGCGGGTGCCAAATGTTTAGGCAATTTGATGCCGCGAGAGTAGTCATTTGTATTATTACAGTCCGTTAAAACATGCTCTCTTGCATTTCCTTCTTAATTAATATATGGGGCAAATCTTTTGCCCCACTTTATTTATATTTATGAATTATTTGGTGTGCTCATTCCTCAATTTTGCAGCGAGACAACCAGCTAAGTTGTCAAACACTAAAATTCATACGGCTTTTCGTTCACTATAGCTTTCTCTGCACAGCAACACATATATTTATGAATTATTTGTTGTGCATAATCCTCAATTTTGTAGTGAGACAGCCAGTTGAGTTGTCAAACACTAAAATTTAGAACAACGGCTGTTCTTCTACAACACCTTTTCCTATTCAGCAGCATAGTCAGTCTAAACAAACACATCCCGAGCTTAGTGTTTTCTGAGAACTGAAATTAGTTATGAACTTTCATACGACTGCATTGCATTATTTTTGATAATGCATGGTGCCTACAGTAATTGTGTGGATTGTTGCCGATCCAGTCTGAAACTATAGAGCAGGCTGAAGACTAAACTGCATTACCTTCTTATCGTATAACATATAAGATCGATAACCATCATATATTCTAGATAGAGTCATTACTTATCTCCATATTTACTCTCCATATTATTAATGTAAAAAAAAAAACATACAATCTATCTTTAGGACTACAAGAGACTACACCAGACAATCTATCAACTGAAATCGAATGTGTTCGGACCATTAGATTCAGTTAAAGAAGCTAAAGACAAAAGTTAACCTCCTACTGAACATATACTCGTACTAAACATATTTCTTTTGGCTGAAGAGAAATGTATGCAACTGGACGATTCATGTTTTTCGCCGTGGCGTGTAAAAAATTCCATGGCACACCTGATAACTACAAAGATAGACAACCAGATCATTTTTTAGGCACAGTCGTGTGACTCACCTCCACGTCATGGTGCTCATAACAAACTCGTAAAACACAGATGAGCTGTTAAACAGAGACTACACGTGATGAAGGATGCTGTCCATCAACTGAAATCTAAGTGCCCCAAGCACATTGCAATGATGCAATCGATACCGTAGACTGACGATTAGCACAGCGTGGCATGTGAGATCACTAGAAAAACGAAACGAGTAGCCAAAAGCCGCACAAAGAAGAAGCAGCATCCAGTGACCACACGATGAACGCCAAGACGATCGAAAGCACGAAGTGACCGCATGGCAATCGCCAGTATACCCTGCAGAAGTTCATATCCGTCGTGAAGAAGATGGCCACACTGGCGGAGGCAGAGGCTCCCGAGAAAACGAGAACTGCCATGACCTGCAATGAATGGACAATTGCTGTAATCACTCAGACAGACCTTGCTAGTTCAACATTCCAAAAACCGCTCGAGTCAAAAATAATTTTGCAGAGTATTTGAATTGTGCTTGTCAGATGTAACAACTTCGGATAAAATCTTTGATAAACTATATCGTTGGTTAACCAAAATAAATGCAAAATCACTTGTTGGAGCTGGTGCCCCATCAAACTTTGCAGACGAACTGTCCATCGAACGAGAAAATTTAATAACTATTGATTACAATTTAGGTTCCACTGTTTCAGTTCATGCTTTCAAATAATTCAAACATAGCTGCATGGACAATAGAAGGGATAAAGTGAATGACCTACCCAGTCACCGACAACAATGAGGGTTGCAACTTCCAGGTTGTGATAATCCTTTTTGTTCCAAATAGAGTAGATATCAACACAAGCAAGACCCAAACTCCACATAAACTGGAAGATCAACGTAGTGACCATGTAGCTGAAATAAAGAGAGACCACAATATAGTATGCTACACGATGTCAAGAAAACACACAGGACTTATGCCCAAGCAATTCTGAAGAGATTCTATGCAGTTTATGATCTCAATAAACCTGAGATGAAAGGATAAGTACATCGGAGCACACAGCAAGCACATATAAAACAGTCGATACATCTCACATGTTGACACATAAAAAACCTAAATTGAACGATAGGAAAAATGCTACAGGTGAGTGAAAACATAAGGCTTGATTACACATATGCCCACAAAAATACATACAAAACTACACAAGAAAACATGGCCAATATTCCAGTTCAATTTTTAACAAGTATGATGTTGTTCACCCCATTCCGCCGAGGAGCCTGGAATTAATCCCGGCTCCTGAACATCCCAGTTATGTTCAGAAATCCTTGCAAATACTTAATACACATTCCTTAAAAAAAGGAGCTCAGGAGCACTCATGCACACATAACACCTGGTCCAAACAGTATAATATGCTATCATTAATCTGTTGCGATGTGCCAAAATCTGCATATTGTGGGAATGATTAGTGTTCTTCTCTGTTTTGTTTTCCTCCTAAGAAATGTTCTAAAATACCAAGAGATGCACTCGCACAGCAGAAAGAATTTCCAATGAAGGATTTGGAAACAAGAAAATCAAGAAATTCATCCGAACACACTGCCAACTATGCAGGAGAGGTATGCGAAGAAAATATAATTAGTTGTTGTGGGTGGAAGAAAGTACAAGATGGCGCTGTAGTTGGAGAAGTCGAAAGCAGTGACCATGACACAGATGGATGCGGCGGCGAAGACGCACTGCGACACCCGCAGCGCCATGCCACTCCATGTCCCCGGGCTTCCCAGGATGAGCTTCATCCCCTTGGCTGGAATCTGGATGCTGCGGCCGGGGGTAGTACGAGAGTGCAGAGCGTGGAGGTGTTGGAGAAGCTAGCGAGTGGGCGCCGGCGATGTGATATTTTCTTCCATGCTTTCCAGCCGACTGGTCTTATTTTCTTCTCTGCAAGAATCGGCTCCCCATTACCACGAAATTTCCAGTACGTGTTCTTCCAGTTGTGGCTATAGCGGAAGCAGGGCCATGTGAACCCCAACTTAAAGCGATGTACGCGCTTGCGCTAGCTTGCTGCCCCAAATAGGAAACTGCAACTTTTCTCTACACCAAATACGGAACTGCCTTAAATTCTCGATGATCCAGGAGCAGGGAAAGATGACTGTCGAATACATGAAAGGCGTGTAAGTAATAAGCCCGATTAAATACCTCAATTAGCATTGTTATGGGCTACACAAAAATGACAAGAGTTGAAGATTTGAAACTAGATAGTGTTCACTATTCTTAGCTATGTACATTTGTCATTTTTGTGTAGCTTAAAACGTATTATTTGAATTGAGATTTTGTACGCTTGTAAGAGATATCATTGTGAATATGAATGATCTTTTTCCCCAGTTTTCAAAACTTTTAAATATATATATTTGATTTTTGAAATATTGAGATGACTGAAACTCGTGAGCATGAAATTTCCACTCATTTATTAGGTACCGATATGTACCCAACGAATTCTCTGTGGTAAAAGAGAGAAGATTTCGTGCTCCCAAGCTGCAGCGATCAGGGGGACACAACTATTCTAAGTAAATTAAATTGTGCATTAGTCGGGGTTTGAATTTGAGACCTCCTGACTCTGATACCATATAAATTTATGCACTAGCCAATTATCACAAAAGTCCGACTCTGATACCATATAAATTTATGCACTAGCCAATTATCACAGGGGCGGTCTGAGATACTGGGTGGGGCAAAGGTTTCAGGCGAAAGCCTAGCGTTCCGGCGCTGATAGCGGCGATGCCAGCGGGCACTGGCAGAGCTTCACTAGATTTTCTGGGAGGGCCAGGCTGCAAATCAGCTAGATTTTCCTTTAGAGTTAGAGTGTTAATGGGCCGGCTCAACCAAAAATACGAAGGAGCAACCAAATCCTGGGCGGGCCAAGGCCCAGGTTGGCCTTAACTAAGCTTCGCCACTGCCTGCGGGTGTCCTAACCCTCTTGGGGACGTTGTTGTGCTACCTTCGCCGTCTCAGGACTCCGGGTGAAAACCTTGGCCTCCGGCCTCGACATTGGCGGCGATAGCGTCGTTCCCTTCTTGGGGCTCTGTCGTGGAGTTCCGGTGTCATTAGGCTTAATTCTGTTGTTATCGATGGCAAGTTTGGCTCTCTGTTGTTTTTTCTCTTAATTTTTTATCTGCCTTGTAAGAGGTTCTCCTCATCACATTATATCTTGGTCGTTAGGTTTTTGTTTGACGGGAGGCAGCAAGCACTGCTCCATTTTCATTAAGAGGGGGCCGGAACAAATGCCGGTGAAATTACAGAGGGGAACATGGAGAAAAAGCTAGGACAAGAACAACAACAACAACACCAACGGGAAAGAACCGGACACTAAACAAACAACCTCGCAAGAGGGCCTTCAACTTCATCGTCTTCCGACTATCGTTGGACGGCAGCGCACAGGGAGCATCACCGCCATAGACGAAAAGCCTCAATCAGCCGAGATTAGCCACGATGGCGCCGGAGCAGCCGAAGGGGCAACACAATGCCGAGTCCGCACCGGACGAAGGGCCAAGCGCCGCCGAGTAGACCTGGGCGTTTCTCGGGCCGGGTCGGGCTCGGGCCGGGCCTAAAAAAGCTCGACGCAGAAAAGTTTAGGCCCGAGCCCGGCCCGACCCGACTGTTGGGCTGCAGAAATGAGGCCCAGGCCCGGCCCGAGCCTGACAAAGCCCGACTAGGCCCAATCGGCCCGGCCCGACCCTTCCCGATTTCCTGTTTTTGCAAGGCCCGAGCACGGCCCGACTATCGGGCCCAAAAATCAGGGCTAGGCTTGGCCCGGTGGTTAGGCCCATCGGGCCCAGGCCCGGTATTTTCGGGCCGGGCCGGGCTGGTCAGGCCGGGCTGCCCATGCCCAGGTCTACCGCTGAGGCTTTACACAGCAGCCAACAACATAACCGAAGGGCGTCACGAAGCCGAGTCTGACACCCGGGAAGCATCCTGGGCACTAGCCCGAGCCAATAGCCGTCTTTAGAGGAGATCTCCCGCCCTTCTGTAATAGCCCGAGCGTCGTGACCATGGAGAGGGAGAGCACGAACAACACCACCACAAACATCCACTGGTCCCTCCAGCTGAGTCCATCTCCATGAACAATGCCCCCACCAAGAGGGACAGCCGCCAACATTGTCCGATCCGGAGCAACCGGATCGAGGGTTTTCCCCGGAGCGTGGATGTGGGAGACGAGCGAACCACCACGACAGTGCCTTCAGGAAGGAGGCGACGCCCACGGGCGCCATCACTGCCGGCTCCGGCGACAGCCAGGGAAAGCCTTCGCTTGGTACTTGCTCACATCCCACCCCAAAGCTGAGCCACCGCCGCCGCACCACAGCACCGCCACACCACAACACCACCGCGCGCGAGCCCTAGCAGCTGCGCGCCCCCAAAGCGCCGTCGGCCGGCCGAGATGAACCAGCGACGGATCTGGGCGGGGCCCAGATCCACGAACCACCACCTCCTCGTACCACCAGGAAGGAGCAGGGGCTCCCCCGAGCCAGAAGACGAAGGGGGGGAGGCAGCCAACGCCACACGACCATGGGCGCCGCCCCCGCCGCCGCGCGTAGACTCGAGCTCTGCAGCCGCCTGATGACCCACAAGTATAGGGGATCGCAACAGTCTTCGAGGGAAGTAAAACCCAAATTTATCGATTCGATACAAGGGGAGCCAAAGAATATTTATAAGCCTTGATAGCTGAGTTGTCAGTTCAGCTGCACCTGTGAATAGACCTGGCTGAGACAGATTGTCAGTAGCAACAGTTTTATAGCAGTGACAGTAGTGAAATAACAACAGCAGTAGAGTAAAAACAGCGGTAGTGATTATAGTAGACAGCAGGATTAAAATACTGTAGGCATAGTGACGAATGAACGGGTGTTGCATGGATAAGATAATTCATATAATAATCAAGTCATGGGCATTTGCAGATAAATAAGATAAAGCATCCAAGTACAAAATAACCATAGGCATGTGTTCTAATTTAGTTGTGCGTGCTCGTAATGAGAAAATTGCACATCATCTTTTGTCCTACAGCCCGTTTGCAGCGGGGCCTTAAGGAAACCACTGGTAATTAAGATACTCCTTTTAATAAAGTACCGGAGCAAAGCATTAACATTTCGTGAACACACGTGATCCTCACATCACAGCCATCCCCTCCGGTTGTCCCAATTGCTGGCACTTTGGGGCCTCGGGTTCCGGACAATAATATGTGTATACAACTTGTAGATATGATCTAAAACAATAATTATCCTCATGATACAATAACATGTTCAGATCTGAAATCATGGCACTCAGGCCCTGGTGTCAAGCATTAAGCATAACAAGTTGCAACAATGACGTAAAGTACTAACAACGGATACTAGGCACCATGCCCTAATGATATTACAGCTATTACATGAACGATCTCATCCAATCCCTACCATCCCCTCAAGCCTACAACGGGGAATTACTCACACATGGATGGGGAAACAATGATGGTTGATGGAGAGGCGTTGGCGATGACGATGGCGATGATCCCCTTCGATTCCCCGAATTGAGTTTCGAAGTGGCGGCGGCGCTCGGATGTGTTTCTGGGAAAAGTGACCGGGGGATCCTCGTATTTAGGTCAGAGGGGCCTTATATCCGAGAGGGGGATGCGAGGGCGTGGCCGAGTCGGCCACACCATATGGTGGCGCGGCCAGGAGCCTGCCGCGCCTCCACGTGGTGTGGGCGACTTTTGCATATTTTCTGATATTTTTCCCCAAAGTTGAATTTCTGCACAAAAACGAGACACCAGGGCAATTCTGCTGAAAACAACGTTAGCCCGTATTAGTTGCATTCAAAACACACAAATTAGAGGTACAATGGCAAAAGTGTTCGGGAAAGTAGATACGTTTTGGACGTATCACCGCCCCAGCCGCGAGCCACCACGCCCTGGCGCCTTCTGACGCGTTGGGCCCGCCACCACCGCGGATCTCGCCGGCGGCAGCGGCGGCAGGAGAAGGGTTGGGGCGAGCTAGTGGCGGTGCTAGGGTTTCGCCTCGGTGTCGCCCTGGGGGACGACACGGGAGCGGGGAGGGGGGGGGGGGGGTGCGGCAGCGGCGGCGCGGAGGTGGAGTCTAGGGTTCGCGGGAGCGGGGTGGGGAAACGAGAACGGGCGTAGGTTTTATTTATAAACGGGGCCAAATCCTGTTTCGAGGAGGAGTGATGACTCATCACCATATATAATAACTCTTCACATTAATGACTCCGCATCATCTAAAGGATAACCATTCCGCGTCGGGGTGCTCCGAACTACTCAAATTAAGACGAGCTATCAAACAGACAATCTATCTACAAGACTACAACTGACGATGAAGGATCTATGTTGCCCATCAACTAAACTCGAAGTGCCCCGAGCTCATTGCAATCGATACTGTAGACTGACGATTAGCACAACGTGGCATGTGCGTGAGATCACTAGAAAAACGAAACCATTAGCCAGAACCCGGAGAAACAAGATGCAGCATCCAACGACCAGACGATGGACGCCAGGACGATCGAAAGCACGAACTGACCACATGCCAGTCGCGAGTATATCCTGCAGAAGTTCATATCCCTCGTGAACAGGATCGCCACACTGGCTGAGGCAGAGACTCCTGTGAAAACTAGGACTGCCAGGACCTGCAAGGAATGGACAATTGCTGTGATCACTCAGATAGACCTTGCTGGTTCGACATTTCAAAAACCCTCAAAAATTACTTATCAGGATATCTGAATTGTGCTTGTTAGATGATGTAACAACTTTGGCTGAGACAAATGGACATTTTTTTTATCCTTTACTGACGAAAATATTTCATGAAAAGCTAGTGCAACTCATGCTTCTCTAATGGTTATTGCTAAATTTTAGTTGTACCTCTATTTAAGAGAGGAAGATAACCTTAAAGAGACTTGTTGGCGCTGGTGCCCCATCTAATTTTGCTGACGAATTATCCGTTTAACAAGAAATATTAAGAACTATTGATTACAAATTTGGGTTCTTTTATCTAATTTTTTTATCTAAAAACAAATTTGGGTTCAACTGTTTCAGTGCATGCTTTCAACTAGTTCAAAGTTCAAACATAGCTGCATGAATAATAGAAAAGATAAAGTGAATGACCTACCCAGTCACCAAGAACAATGAGGGGTACAACAAGCTCGTTGTGATAATCCTTTTTATTCCGAATAGAGTAGATATCAACACAAGCATGGGCCAAACTCCAGATAAACTGTAGTATCATGGTAAAATGCATGTAGCTGAAATAAAGAGAGACCATAATACAGTGAGTAGGTTGGATGATATCATGAAAATACAAATGACTCCTGACCAAGCAATTCTGAAGAGATTCTATGCAGTTCATAATCTCCCTAAAATGTTCTAAAATACCTCTTTGTTTTGTTATCCTCCTCCAAATGTTCTAAAATACCTTAATATTCTAATAATGTAGCGTTTTCTTGTGCAGTGATTTATACGACACGATGCTGAAGGGAAAAAAATTTAGACACCAACACCATCAAAGAATTTCTTTGGAAACCTCACCCAAACTACTGCAACTCTGATATGATAAATTATCCTTGTCAAAAGAAATATGATAATTAATTAAACACATATGAAAATGCAATGAAAGGACAAAGAAGACAAAAAAAAATGACATCTATCTCCAGGATAACGCCAGTTGGAAAGCAAGAGAAGAACTGATCCAACCAAAGAACAGAACCTTTGAAAGACCCAAACTGCAACTGAAATTATTCTCGGCCATTCCAAGACACTCGAAAGCTGTCAAGCCCCAGACCAGTAGAGCCTCCAAACCCAGAGAGGCACTCACACAACAGAAAAAAGATTCAGGGAAGGATTACAGAAAAAAAGAGTTCATCTGAACACACAGCCAATTGGCATCGCAACTTTGCAGGAGAGGCGGTATGCGAAGAAGATGAAATAATCAGTGGTGGTGGGTAGAAGAAAGTACAAGAAGGCGCTGTAGTTGGAGTAGCCGAAAGCGGTGACCAGGACACAGATGGATGCGGCAGCGAAGGCGCACTGCGACACCCGCAGCGCCATGCCGCTCCATGTCCCCGGGCTTCCCATGACGAGCTTCATCCCCTTGGGTGGATGCTGCGGCCGGGGTGTGGCTGGTAGGAGCGGGTGGAGTCGTGGAGAAGCCCTGCCGCCGGTGGATTCCTAGCTTAGCCGGGAAGGATGGATCTGTAGCAGTTGCTGTGTGCACGTAGCTACGTCTAGGATGGGAAAGTTGATGGCCAAGAGCAGGAACGATGAGGGGCAGCTGCGAACCGTGAAAATGAACGAATATGTAGCGACTGCGGTCCACCGTGTGGGGCGCCTCTGCTGGTGGTCGAAATGCAGTGAAATTACGAACTTAGGCCCAGTTTGGCAACGAAGTATCTTTGAAGTATTTCGGGAATACCACAGTTTCTGGAAAAACGAAGTTTTAAATACTTCGAGGTGTTTGGTAAACTGCAGTTTTATAAACTGTAATATTTGCTATACTGCAGTTTTTTTTTACAGTTTTCTAAAAAGTGGTCAGGACCTCTTTTTTCTCAAACTGAGAAATGCTCGCTCGTCTAATCCTTCGCCAACCCATATAGTAGGCCACTCATGGCCACACAATCTGACTAGCTAATGGGATTTACACCTCACTGCAATGACATCTTGTCTAGAAAAACGTTTACCATGGACTAGCTGATGATGCCCACATCTAGTGACCAAAATTCCTTCACATCAACTACTCACTTTACCCGCATGGTACAGAAAATATCATACTACTAAGAAAAAAATAGTGGACGGGTGATTATTTCCTAACATCTACGCAAACGGTCAAATGGACCATGCTCCTATCAGTATCACTCAACGCCCTACCACTCAGTCAAAGCACTAGTAAAACAATTCTTACCCAACGCCTTGTAATTTTGCTGAAACTGAGAAATACTTCGGTATCAACAAACTGCAGTATTCATCCGTCTGGCACTCAAATACTTCAGTTTTGGGATACTTTGGTTTTTTTTAAATGTTGCCAAACTAGGCCTAACTGATAATATAAAAGTAACTGAACATCTATGGCTTGGTCGTTCAAATGTAGTGAAAATTTCATGCAGGCTCCTTGGTCTACGTCATCCTAGCACTAGTAGAAAACGGGCATACAGTACCGGTTGGGGAGAGCTTTTAGTACCGGTTTCGCAACCGGTACTGCGCAATCGGGACTGGTGCCCTCCAGCAACGGTACCGGTTGCTTATAGACCGGTACTAAAACGCCTCCACGTGGGGCGCTGGACAGCGTTTCGCCTGGATACCTTTAGTACCGGTCGGTAACACTGACCGGTACTACAGGGTTGAGGGTTTTGCAATTTATTTTCTGTTTCCTGTTTTTTTTTCATTTTTTTTTTCAGTTATCTGTTTTCTTTTCTTCACTGCAATTTAGGGTACTGCAATTTTATTTTATGTTTTCTTTTTCATCTACTGTTTTACATACATACGGTATTATATATATACACGGTACACGTTGATGTATACGTAATATACTTTCGTATATGTATTCTACGCTACTACATACGGTACACGTGGATATATAATATAATTTAGATATAGGACATATTCATACTACGCTATTACATACATATATACATATATACAATCCGGTATATAGAGATCGCAATAATTACATACATTCTCCTCATTGCGTCGTGAGTTTCTTTCATGTGGCATAGCTATATTTTGGATTATGGTATTCTCCCTTTGGATGCACGACCTCTTCAAGAATAAATCCCGCCAACTCCTCTTGAATTGCTTCTACGCGCTGATGTGGTAGGATGGCGCCCCGCTTGTCGTTAAGCTTTAAAGTAGATCAATATGAATATATTAGTTGTGTGTATATATATATCAAATCATAATAAGATTGAAATATAGTGCAAGACAGTCACACCCACATCCATTCTTTTATCACGCGACGCCTGCTCAACGCTCAAGGTCCTCATGAACTCGCAGACATAGAATCCACATAATTCATTTCCCGAGGGTTGTTTCAAGGTCTTTACGAGAATATAAATTAATTAAATAATAATCTAAAATGATGATGAATTAAAGAGACTATGTTTAATAGTAGTGCACTTACATCAATATGTTTAATAGTCAGCTCTGTTTTCCATTCACCCATCTCTCTCTTAATGAATATTTTCCAAACCATACTCGCAAAAACAAATGAATAAATGAGTTATGATTACTTGATATCATGAAATGGATTAATGGTTGAAATTACCTATGAAGCATGTCAATCAAGTCCTGGTAGTATGATTCTGGTTTGCGTAATGAGTCAAAGAGTTCAACTACTCCCTTGTCAATGATAATGTCCAGTAGAATCCAATGGTAGCTGCACACGTTTATATAGTGAGGCATGCATATAACTCATCAATTAAACTTAACATTTAGTAGTTACCAATATAGAAATGTGTTCAAGACAGTCACACTCACTTGAAGTTGTAAGGAAGAAGTATATCTGCCGCCTGTGTTTGCCTCAATAGCGACCTCAACAATGCCTCCTCGCAGTCCTCGGACTTCCGCTCTAAGTTTTTGCAGTTAACGATAAATGGGTCAACGAATCCAACTTCCCAGAGTCTTTTCCTGCATATATAATAGCATACGAAAGAATATAGTGAGGATAATTACAGGCTCAATTAGTGAGGATAATTACATGCTCAGCTAGACACTTAGAAAAAAATCACTTAAAGAACATAGCAACTCATGATAGTTGCGTTGAGAGCACGCCGGTTGTATAATTGCCATAATTTTTCAAATTCGACACATATCTCTTTGTCCATGAAGAATTGGTCTTCTCGGTATGTCACGTAAAACACGAGTTGCTTATCCTTTGCAACCTTCATGTACCAGTCATGCAATCTCCGCATTTGAAAAGCTAGACGCACCATCTCATCAGGAGGGAGAAGATCTTTCCCGTAGACAAACTTCCATGCTATCTCAGTCGTCTTGGGGAAAAGTGCGTCAAATGCATCATCGTCCATGTAGTCTGAAGCAGGAATATTTGTCCCAACGTTGGGATGCTTGTCTGTCTGAACCTTTAGCGGGGCGACCGACTTTACTTTTTGTTCTCCGAGCTGGGGAACCTGTTTCGCCTTCTTCTTCTTCTGTGCAGCGAACATTTTCTTTTTATTCTCCTCTTGTGTGTCAAAACTCTTCGAGATAGAGCGTTCATAGTTATTAGGCAAAGTTCTACTGTCAGGATCGTAGACGATGTCTAAAAAGTGTTTAACACCCTTAGGGTTTAGTACTTATTTTTGCTCGGACACTTTCTTCGCAAGGTGTGCGTCATTGTGAGCTTTGACCAAGGGAGCATTCTCCTCAACGGTCCGGTGGTAAGTTAACACCGGAAGATCCTTCAACGAAGGCCCATACTTGTAGGTGTCCTTTGGAGCACCACTCGACACACCGGCAAGCATGTTCTGCCTCATTGAGAAGGTCCTATTGCCGGTGGGCGGACTCTTTGCCAGCTCCGGGGTGGACTCCCGCTGGAGTGGACTCTTTGCATGCTCCGGGGTGGACTCCCGCAGGGGTGGACTCGCGCACCGGGGAGATGGAGTCGCGCTGGGTTCCCTCTTGATGTCAAAATTATCAATGTGGCGTGGACTGATACGTCCAAAACGTATCTATAATTTTTGATTGTTTCATGCCATTTTTATGATTTTAGTACTTGTTTATATATTAAGTTTATCATTTATTTGGACTAACCTACTAATGGTTGCAAAAGTGCACAATGTTCTTGTTTTACTCTTTGATGTGTAGAAATTATCAAGAATATAAAAGGAAACCTTGTTGGAGTCGAATTGGGACTTTCCAGAAATCTGTCTGAAAACTGTTTTCGAAGATTGTCACGTTTGGGACTGAAGACGACGTCAAATGAAGGTTATACAGAAGAGGAAATTGTAGGAAATTTTATTTGAATAAACCTGGACTAAAAATTCGGCCTAATCCGAATCCGGATGCTCCAGATATGCCCGTTTTCGTGGAGCCCAAGAGGGGTTGACGGAAATCCGAGAGTCTATATAAAGAGGGAAACCCTAGGTCGTGGGAGACTCCTCCAACCACGAATTTCCAGCCACCAAAGCCACGTTTTTGACTCCCCCATGGATCCCATCTCCATGGGGGAGGGCTCCCAAGAAGCCATGAAGGAAGGGGGCTAAGGGGCGGCGTTCCCTCATGTTGCCGGCGGCGGGGGAGGAGCTCCCCGCGCCACCGCCGGCGCCGCCGCCGCCCTGCGCTCCTCGCTGCCCCCTTCACCGTCATCTCCATCACCAACTCCTCCTTGTATTCAGTGGTTCATCCTCCCACAAACCTCTGTACCGTCCTATGTAAACATGGTGTTTGATGCTATAATATTTATCCTACGATCTATAACATGTTTGCGTAGTTATTTGTCTTTTGATTGCTTTGTTGAATGCATGAGGTTCATTAGAGTTGTATGTTGATATGGTACTGTCCTTTGGTGTCCATTATATTTGTGCGCGCATGGATCAACACCCTAGGGTTAGTAGTATGTGCAAAGGAAGGGGGGTAGTTCTGTCGGAGTGACAGAAACCTGAGGACTCAAACCGGTTAGTTGCACGTATGGGAATAAGAGGACCATTGAGCTTAAGGCTATGGTTGGGGAAACCTTAATGCATTGTTAGTATTTATGGATGTTTGCTAACAAGCCAATCATATAGTACTTGTAATCCCAAGTAGTGGAGTGCATGTATATTTAGCCTCTCCCACATAGAAAACTGCATCGAAGACAATGAAACCGATATCTTCACTAATTAATCTTGGACAAAGCCACCACAATTACCACCACTTTTCCACACTCATGGTACTGTTAGTTTATGGTTACTTAGTATATCTCATTGCTGCAGCACTAACATTTACTTTCTTATATTTATTATCTTGTAAAACTATCTCTCATACCCGTATTATTGCTCTAGTTTTATTTCCTAGATAATGCAAACGTTGAAGGGGATCGCATGCAGAAAACAAAAAATTTTCTAACATCGATAACCTCAAACTAGCCAGAATCTATACTATGCAGATATAGTAGTACGCAGGGGGTTCGGTATACACACCTCTTGTAGACCGAAAAGCGGGGATTACTCTCCCGCACAAGCGTTGCTGACGAAGACGCCGTAGCCGACCTCAAGGTCGCGGAGAACTTGGCGCGACGAAGAAGACGATGACGCGGCGATGTCGGTGAAACCGACGACGGCCTCGAGGCCGTGTAGAGGAAGCAGACCTCCAGCACCACTAGCGTGGCACCTCGCAGGGCGTTACACACATACGGTGAAGCCGACGAACTCCGGGCCCGATCCAGGGACGAGCAGCGGAAGACTGGGACCGGAAGACCAGCAGCGCGGCGGCGTGCGTATGGTGGAGAAAACTTTGTCCTTGGCGCAACTCCAAACTTGGGAGTCACGTGATCCAAGGAGAGAGAGAGAGAGAGAGAAAAGGTTGTGTCTTCAAAGGCCAGGGGTACCCATGTATATATAGGAGAAAAGGGGCTGCCAGCCTTGCTGGCCGGGCGGTGTGGGACTAAACTCCCACACCAGCCCCCTCCTTGATGCGCCGGCCTAGGTGGGCCCCATGTGGCCCACCTAGGGCTGGCCGAACTCCCCTCCCTCCTTTGGGGGGGACCTTCCCCCCCTCATGGGCCTCTTTGCCCAAAGAGGCCCATTAAGGGATTTTTGCCTTTAAAAATTCAGGAAAAATTAAAATAAAATATATTTAACTATTAATTACTCTAATTAATATTAAATACATATTACATAATTTATTCCGGCTCCGAAAACTATTTCGTCGCTGCCCGATCTCCATCGGAACTTTCCCGGGACGTTCCCGGTCTCTCTTTTCCTATTTTTCTTTTCCGGTAAAATGTCGACTCCCCTTAAGTGTGTTACCCTAGCGGTTCGATTATCTCACCAGACATGATCGAGACTCCTCTCCGATCAATGACTAATTCGTGGACCGAGGATACCCAGAATTAATACCTGCGAGATAACGAATACTTTTCCCATCGAACCTGGACGTCCAAGTCTTAAACCTTTTGCCATGCGATACTTAGCGTGTCCGAGACTCGTTCATAGATATCTCCATACCTAGCTTGATCTCGTTACCGACACCGCTAACTTCTACTCGTCCATGATCTTATGTCCTGGTGACCTAGTCACACGCTTGCAAGCTCTTTTGACATAATCTCACCGAGTGGGCCCTAGAGTATCTATCCTGCTATGCGGACTGGCAAATCCCGATCTTGACCCCCCGTCTCAACATACTCCTTTCCGACACCCGAGAGGGACACCTTTATTGTCACACTATATAAGATATGACGTTTGATGCAATCAAAGTGTCTTCCAGGAATAGCAATAAGAGTAGATCTCACGGTCGAAGGCGTAATGACTACGTCCTACAAATATTGGGTATGTCCATCACGTCATTCTCCCAATGACATGACTCCATTGTCAACTGACATAAATGTCACATGATCGGGAAACCTCGATCATCAATTGCCCAATGAACTAGTCAAGTAGAGGCTACTAGGGACCTGGTTGTTTATCTACCACACGTGTATTAATGTTTCCGCTTAATACAGTTATAGCATGGTATAAAACATATAATGAACAATTGAGATATGACGAATAAACTATATTTATTAAGTGCCTCTAGGGCATATCTCCTTCAGTCTCCCACTTGCACTAGAGTAACACTTAATCTAGTTTACAACTTGGTAAAAGCTCAACACCCATAGCAACTTGGTGCATGCTTGCTTCGTGGAAGAGGAATATGTAGGAGATATGCCCTAGAGGCAAATAAATAAGTAGTATTTATCGCATTATCTCATAAAGTTTATAATAGGTTTTTGTGTTATGCTATAACTGTATTAATCGGAATTATTAATACACGTGTAATACATAGACAACCAGAGTCCCTAGTGAGCCTCTATATGAACTAGTCCATTGGGCAACAGTTGATCGAGATTCCCGATCAAGGACAATGACGTCGGTCGACAATGGGGTCATCTTATTAGTAGAATAAGGTGATGGACATACGCAAAGTATTGCAACAAGATCGTATTACGATGTTTGTCATTTGCAATAGATAAGTAATATGATAGCTTATTCCTTAGACCGTGAGATCGTGCTAATTACTACTTCGTAGGAGTACTTTGAGAACATCAAACGTTGTGTCTTACATAGCATGACAATAACGGTGTCCATCTTGGGTATCCCGAAAGAGTATGTTAAGATGTAAGGATCAAGAGCGGGATTTGTTCATTCTTGTAATGGAAAGATACTCTGGGCCCACTCGGTGAGATTACATCTATATAGCTGCGCAGCTTATGACTAGGTCATGGAGATGTAATATCACAGATGAGTTAATAACCTATGTCGGTAACGAGATGCAACAGGACATTGGATGTCTACGATCACATCTCGGACAAGGTAGTATCGCAGAGACAAAGGGAATGAATATCATGTTTATGGTTCAACGACGATATTCGTAGAATGCACAGGGACCGTCATATGCATCCAGGTATCCCTGGCGGTCATTGGCGAGCGAAGGGTCTCGACCATGTCTGGAGTGTTCTCGAACCGTAGCGTAACAAACTTAAGGTCTTAACGACACCTGGAGAAGGTTCTGGATTTTATAGGATTTTATTGGAGAGAGAGAAATGATCCGGAAAGGGTTCCGGTGGTCCGGGAGGAGTTCCGGGGAAATCTGGAATGGTTCCGGGAATGTCCGAAAGATGTTCGGGTGGTCCGGAAAATGTTTCGGGGTCACGGGATATTAAATAGTATTTAAATATATTAATTATGAATTAATATTAATTTAATTATTAAATAATAAAGGAAAAAGGGGGCAGCCCACCTAAGTGGGCCAATTGTGGCCCACTAAGGTGAGCCGCACCAAGCAAGGAAGGGGGGGCTTGGGCCCCTAGTCCGAATTGGACTAGGAGGGTTCGGCCGGCTCCCCCCTCCCTCTCCTTTAGTCCCACATGGGGGAGGCAAGGTGTTTGCACACCCCCTCCCCCCTTTATATAGCAAGGCATATTAATTAGATTAATAACACAGAAAATACAATTAATATTGTAGCAAGCCGGCCGAGCTGTTTCTCCGCCCGCTTTGCCTCCTCTCTCCACCAAAGCTATACCGTCGGGCACCGTTGCCCTGCGGGATTCCAGAAAAGTTCTAGCCCTGCGATTTCAGCTGGATCTGAATGACCGGGGGTTGTTGTTAAGCTCCGTATGTTTGCGAGTGCTCGGAGGCGCCACATTTGAGGAGCCAGGGCGACGTCGTCTCGCCCACCCAGCAGCCCTGTCGCTGCCCTGCCACCGGCGCCACCCCCCCAGCCGCCGGCGCCACGCCACCTTCCGCCCAACGCCCGTCGACGCAGGTCATCATCGACACCCCGGCGTCATCATCTACATCATCGCGGCAAGTTCTCCGCGACCTTGAGGTCGGCTACGTACGACTTCATCAGCAACGCTTGTGCGGGAGCGTAATCCCCGCTATCGGTCTACATGGAGGTAATGTAACCCGTTCCGCCACCGTTATCACATGTACTAGATAGATAGATCCTGGCTAGTTAGGGTGTTCATACGCTAGAAAAATTATTGTTTTCTGCACCGGAACCCCTTCAGTGGTATCAGAGCCGATCTATGCGTAGTAATGCTGGTACGGTTAGAACTCATGTTGAATGAGGACGTCTTTCTTATATTTGCTACCCTCTAGCGTGCACTTGCGATGCCTTCGGTATTGAGTTGATGAAGCGGCCCGGACCGACTTTACGCGTACGCTTACGCGAGACTGGTTCCACTACTGACATACGGCTTGCACCGTATATGTGGCTGGCGGGTGTCTGTTTCTCTCTCTTTAGTCGGCAAAGCATTTTCAATGGAGGGCCCGAAAGGGATGCTTAAACATGCAATTATACGATCGACGTTGTGGTACAAAGTTCGTAGGTAGGGAAACGGTTCTCTTACGAATAAGCCTATATGCCACGTAAAACTTGCAAAACTAAATAAAGGTAGAGGCGTCTAACTTTGTTTTGCAGAGGCGTTATTTTATGTGACATGGTTACGGTAAGTTTGATATTACTCGTACTGTCGGAGGCAATGGAGGGCACCGTAGACTCGGAGCCATGCCGGGGCGCCCGGGGCCAGGCACATGGCGCCATGGAGGTCCAGGCGCATCGACCATGTCACATCGCACTTCATTGCATCATTATTGTGTGCTGTTGTGTGTGCATCCTGTTGATTGCTTATATGTTAGATATACAACGGTAGCAACTTAAATAGGATGATCCCTAACAAATACCAAAAGTGTGTTCTCCCTCGTTGCGCACCACCAAGAAAGTTCTACGTTATGAGGCAGGCCGTGACGATCGGGTGTCAGACATATCGTCGTTCGCATACAGTGGGTGTAAGCCATGTTGCACGCGCAGGGTCTTCGAGGTTTGATTGGCGAGCCTAGCATATGCAGATATGGCCTCGGAACACGGGAAGATCGAAAGATCGAGCATGAGTCACATAGTTGTTGTGATCGACATTTTATGTCCACCTTTGAAGCTGTGCCGCCGGCCGTGACGATCGGGGGTGGTATAGTGGATGGGGGTCGTGTAATCGCTATTATTATTTTAGGGATAATAATTTTAGTGGAGTGTGTTTGATAATATGATTATAAAACTAAAACTCACATATGTTATAAACTTTACCTTACCTCTTTTGCGATCATATCTGTAGACGGAACTATACTTCGGTTACTTCCTTAAGAATCCAGATTCCACCCTAGAAGCCGACGGGTCCAACTTCATCAGATGGTACAATGGTTTTAGAAACATTCTCCAACACAACAACATCCTATATGTCCTCGATGAAGCGTTAGGAGAAAGACCAGATGATTCTGCTAGCGAGGAGGAGGAAGATGAATTCCGTAGGCGTCGAGACATATTCATAGAAGTGGAGATCACCATGACCGTATGCCTAGCACCTGAGTTGAAAGAGTTGTTTCAACACATGGAGCCATATGTCATGATTGATGCGATCAAAACGCACTTCAAAGATGAATTGATGCAAGAGCAATTCAGGCAGCTTAGAAAGTTCCAGACCATTCACATGGAGGAGCATACCTGTTTGAAGACTCATTTGAAGAGGTTGTATGACATCTACTTCAAGCTGACAAATGTCTACGATTACTGGATAGCGGATTCATGGGCTATTCAGACTGTGCTGATATCTCTGCCTCCAAGCTATGAGGAGCATGTGCGTAAATATGTTTTGAAGGCAGACAATATGAACTTTTACAAGTTCGTGTCCGAATTCAAATCATTGGAAGTTGATTCCATCGAAGGAGAAATCTTCGACGCTACAGGTATATATTTGATATACAGAATTATGAGTGTATTCACCTCTTGATATGTGATAAAGTATCTGATACTTGTTCTGTTTATGAAACAGGCCCTGATTATTACTTATCTGTGGCGAATAATGATGTGACCCGGTACTGAAGATGGCAATCAAGGAAGTTGATGACCAGTGGTGTTCACGTCCTCAAGTTATCATAGTTATCATTAATAGTTTTTGATAAGACCTTTTTGTAATAGTGAGAAAGTGTGTTTAGTGTCTTGATTGTTACAAGACAAAGTTATTCATATATGTAATAAGACAAGTTCAGTTGTTTTATGTTATGGAAAAGCTTTCACATCTCAATTACATTACTTGTATGATAACGTGATTTTCATTCATAAAAGCGGGAATGATAAAATTATATGTCCAAGGATAAAAGATTTTGTTACTAGAACAAACACCATCGAATTTGATCATATAGGCAATGTAAGAAGTAATAGATACTTTGATCTATTTTTGTATTACATGTGTCGAATTGATTAAGTTTAAAATTAGTATTGAAAGTGTCAATACGAAAGGAAATTAATTAAGAGTCATATCGGATGATTATTGAATTAATTATATGGTGAAATTTACTTGATCCGAATTCTTCTATGATTATTAGTGAATAAATGTATTTGCATAATAAGTCATGAGTCTGAAATTAATTTGATAAAAGATCAAATGGGGTTTTTCAGAAGAAAGATTGGTGAATATTGTATTCGCAAGATTTGATCACAGAACAATATTTTTGAATCATGGTTTCAACACAAAAGGCTTGTGGAAATTCGTTTCACAAAATTATAATATCAGATATAGTGATATGTGAAATATTATAATCATACTCTATTTTAGATAAAGTGTGGTCTTTCAGAATCTGTCTTTAGAATCTCTTAATATGTTCGAAACATTATAGTCGATGTCCACTTTAGAAAATAGATGTTTTTCAACGGAAATTCGTGTGATCGACAATAGTGTCGTTGTATAGATGATTATACGATAATTCAGAATATACACAAATAGTTCTTTGTAGATTACTCACATTGGATGAGAGTGTATTCCAAAATCCCGATAGAAACAAAACTTGTATTGTTGTCTATGTAATTCCGAGGAAAATAAGATTTTTCGAATTATGGTTAATGGAATAAAATTAGAAGCTTGAAATAAGGTGTCAGACCTATATTCATAAAAGTAGAATATTGGAAAGTGTTCCAAAAGGATATATGTCTACAAATGAAAATTTGATGATTAAGAGTGAAGGAGACTAGAAAATTGTTTTCTGCTTGCAATCCTCTTTGTGAAGATCATAATATTTTCATAAAAGAAGCTTCTAAATAAAGTGCTGTTATATTTAATATTGCTGTCAGGTCACAGCATAATATTAAGTGTTTCAGATCTTGTTGACAGATCAAGGTGCACCTTATGAATACAAAGAAAGTTGAGAAAATATCAGAATACGAACAAAGGCTTTTGAGCCTGAAAATCCAAGTTACATTTAGAAAGGATTAAAACAGTAAATGTTGCTATAATTCCTTTTGGAGAAATAAGATTTCTTGATCATCATATAAAGTGTTATATGAGAAATGTAACTATAAGAAAGACGTGAAAGCATATTTTATCAAGAAATGTGTCTTGGACAAGATCAAATTTGTTGACTACATTGATGTAGACATGCTTGAAGTCTGTGGGATTTGTATTAATGGAATACTGTAGTTCGTGTTAAGTTCGAATTGATGAGAGATCAATGATTTTGGTTTGACCAAAATGTCGAAATAAATTATGAATTTAAGTGGGAGTCAAAGTTAGTTCACTCGGGTAGAATATGTAAAGGACATATTTTTGAGTGGGAGCTTAGAACCTCAAATATGTAGAAGACATGTTTTGAGTGGGAGCTCGTGTTCTCAAATGTGTGGAGACATATTTTGAGTGGGAGCTCGTGTTCTCAAATGTGTGGAGACATAATTTGAGTGGGAGCCGAATTCATCTTGTGTAAATAACACATTGTGAATTGTACCAATAGAATTAATGAAGTTGTGAAACTATTTGAAAGTTAGTGTCTATTTGGAATAGAACGGGAATTTTAAATAGTTAGTCGAGTTGTTTTGGATTATGTCTGAGGAGTCAGAATAGATTAAAACCAAAGAATGGTCCTTGGAAATCCAATTATTCATTAAGAGTAATGATACACGGTAATAGTGGTTGTATGATATGTTGGTCTATTATGTGATATTAGACATTATACAGAAACCATATTATGTGCTCGATAAAATATGACCCATGTTCTTAAAAGAAGAACAATTATGAAAGTAAATTTAGAATTTACTGGAAGTAGAAGTATATTAGTTATTAGATTGATATTGGAGTGTCAAGTCTTCAGAATGGGTGCGGAAATATATAGATATCGCGATTGTAAATGTTACAAGGAGTTCTCTATGACTGAGTGTGTTTGCAAGGCAATTATCTGGTTAACAGAATCAGAGTAAGCGCTGGGAAACAAAAGTCTCACTTAGTTACGGTATTTGTATATATATTATTAGATAACATGTTGATATCAAACAAGTTGATATCAATGGATCGCAAAAGAATGCACAATTATGTATTGTACAGATTGTCAGAGTAACGCTCTTCCACTAGCAAGCATTATCATATAACGCTTATTTGATAAGGTTTTTTTTGATGAAGTAAAATGCAAGTAGTTTATTTGTACTCTAGTGCAAGTGGGAGACTGTAGGAGATATGCCCTAGAGGCAAATAAATAAGTAGTATTTATCACATTATCTCATAAAGTTTATAATAGGTTTTTGTGTTATGCTATAACTGTATTAATCGGAATTATTAATACACGTGTAATACATAGACAACCAGAGTCCCTAGTGAGCCTCTATATGAACTAGTCCATTGGGCAACAGTTGATCGAGATTTCCGATCAAGGACAATGACGTCGGTTGACAATGGGGTCATCTTATTAGTAGAATAAGGTGATGGACATACGCAAAGTATTGCAACAAGATCGTATTACGATGTTTGTCATTTGCAATAGATAAGTAATATGATAGCTTATTCCTTAGACCGTGAGATCGTGCTAATTACTACTTCGTAGGAGTACTTTGAGAACATCAAACGTTGTGTCTTACATAGCATGACAATAACGGTGTCCATCTTGGGTATCCCGAAAGAGTATGTTAAGATGTAAGGATCAAGAGCGGGATTTGTTCATTCTTGTAATGGAAAGATACTCTGGGCCCACTCGGTGAGATTACATCTATATAGCTGCGCAGCTTATGACTAGGTCATGGAGATGTAATATCACAGACGAGTTAATAACCTATGTCGGTAACGAGATGCAACAGGACATTGGATGTCTACGATCACATCTCGGACAAGGTAGTATCGCAGAGACAAAGGGAATGAATATCATGTTTATGGTTCAACGACGATATTCGTAGAATGCACAGGGACCGTCATATGCATCCAGGTATCCCTGGCGGTCATTGGCGAGCGAAGGGTCTCGACCATGTCTGGAGTGTTCTCGAACCGTAGCGTAACAAACTTAAGGTCTTAACGACACCTGGAGAAGGTTCTGGATTTTATAGGATTTTATTGGAGAGAGAGAAATGATCCGGAAAGGGTTCCGGTGGTCCGGGAGGAGTTCCGGGGAAATCTGGAATGGTTCCGGGAATGTCCGAAAGATGTTCGGGTGGTCCGGAAAATGTTTCGGGGTCACGGGATATTAAATAGTATTTAAATATATTAATTATGAATTAATATTAATTTAATTATTAAATAATAAAGGAAAAAGGGGGCAGCCCACCTAAGTGGGCCAATTGTGGCCCACTAAGGTGAGCCGCACCAAGCAAGGAAGGGGGGGCTTGGGCCCCTAGTCCGAATTGGACTAGGCGGGTTCGGCCGGCTCCCCCCTCCCTCTCCTTTAGTCCCACATGGGGGAGGCAAGGTGTTTGCACACCCCCTCCCCCCTTTATATAGCAAGGCATATTAATTAGATTAATAACACAGAAAATACAATTAATATTGTAGCAAGCCGGCCGAGCTGTTTCTCCGCCCGCTTTGCCTCCTCTCTCCACCAAAGCTATACCGTCGGGCACCGTTGCCCTGCGGGATTCCAGAAAAGTTCTACCCCTGCGATTTCAGCTGGATCTGAATGACCGGGGGTTGTTGTTAAGCTCCGTATGTTTGCGAGTGCTCGGAGGCGCCACATTTGAGGAGCCAGGGCGACGTTGTCTCGCCCACCCAGCAGCCCTGTCGCTGCCCTGCCGCCGGCGCCACCCCCCCAGCCGCCGGCGCCACGCCACCTTCCGCCCAACGCCCGTCGACGCAGGTCATCATCGACACCCCGGCGTCATCATCTACATCATCGCGGCAAGTTCTCCGCGACCTTGAGGTCGGCTACGTACGACTTCATCAGCAACGCTTGTGCGGGAGCGTAATCCCCGCTATCGGTCTACATGGAGGTAATGTAACCCGTTCCGCCACCGTTATCACATGTACTAGATAGATAGATCCTGGCTAGTTAGGGTGTTCATATGCTAGAAAAATTATTGTTTTCTGCACCGGAACCCCTTCAGAATACAGTCAACAGATCTCACACATTGAGATCTGTATGTGCTTTGCAACACTTCTATGTCAACCAGTTTGACATCATCCCGCATCTTACGATGACGGTGAAATATATCTTAGTCGATGGAGTGTGACTCAGTCCAATCACACTTGCTACTTCTGAAGTTGCCATATATTTCTATACCTATTATGTAGATTATTCGACAGTGCATTCATATGCGACTTCGCAAACTAACCATGTCTTTCTTCAAAACAAAGGCCATCTCCTATATGAGATTTCTAGTCGTATGGGTCAGTGTCATAACTTGCATCATCGTAACCGCTTTACGGCAAGTTGTCTTACCACTCTTACCCTTTACCAGAAAACATATCTTCAGTTCTCACAGACACTGAAGAATATACTTAACGTTTGTTCATTGATCCACACAAGGATCACTCTAGAACCCGTTCTTCAACCAAGAACGTGGGTCACACCAAGTCGAGCTTTCAGTCTGATAGAATCTATGTCTGAGGCACAGAGGATGTCGAACATCATTATTCTTTCATCAGCTATCACTGAAAATGCCAAGATAAACTTAATATTTTACCTAGTCATACAAGCAAGAACTCTTTCTTCGCTTGTTCTATTCTGAAACACTTCAGAATCTTAACCTAGGAAAATCTTCCGACCTAATGTTATTAAGCCCCTTCTGATCTATACAATTATAGATCGAATGCCTAATACTCCTAACTTCATTCATAGAAAATTTAATCACTTAAATAATCCTTTATACTTTGCTAGAGGATCTGTATCATTCTCAATATGTCGTTACATATAAAATCAGGAATGACACTTAGCTCCCACTTAAATACGCCATTCGTATATAAGACCAAGGAATTTCTTTTAGCTCCCACTCAAATATGCCATTCACATATAAGATCAAGAAAAGCTACTTAGCTCCCACTCACTTCTTTGCAAATGCAAGTTTCTTCAACTATTTTGGACAACTCCAAAATCTTTTGATCATATCATCAAAGTGAAGATTCCAGCTCCGATATGCTTGCTTCAGCCCATGAATGGACAGCTGAAGTTTGCATACATGTTTAGCATCCTCAGGATCACCAAACCATTTCATTGTACTGATTACAACTCTTTCTTAATGATACCATTAAGAAACATGGTTTCCTTATCCATCTATCAATTTCTCAATTTGAAATTGTAGTAATTGCTAAACGACCCCGAATAGACTTAGGCTTCGCCACTTGAGACAAAATCTCGTTGTGGTCAACTTTTGAATCTGTCGGAACTGTTTCACGACAAATCGATCCTTATCAGCGTCTATTCTCTCATAAAATTCCATATTCCATTAACAGCCTAGATGCCATCAAGAAGATCTCCCAAGTCATTACCTGGTAATCGTATATGGATTTTATCTCGGATCATATATGACTCATAGCCATTTCTCGGACTTAGGTCTACCATCTCTTCTTCGTAGTTCGTAGGTCTGTCATATTCCATTAATATGACCTTCATAACAAGATTGTCGTACCACACAGTGTGGAACACAACCTCGTACGCCTACGTTTTTAGTATGAGCTCAGAGCATCATGATCTTTATCGTCAGCTTCTTTCAAGTTGAAGAGCATGACACCGGAAACACTTTCCGTTGCGCCACTCTGATGTCTGGAGAGGAAGTTCATTAACTTCGTCTTGCTCTACTTCCTTTCCCACTAATACCCTTGGACAAGAAACTATTTCTTTTGCAAGGCATATTTCGGCAACGTTTTTGCCTATGTCGTGAGACATGTACCCAACTAATTCTTTAGGTACGGTACACTACAAAGATTTATCCATTTTAGGTTTGATCACATCAAAACACTAAATTGCTGAAACGACAATCCAGGCTAAAAGCCATGCCATCACTCATATGGTATTGTCTCCATGGATTTAAATGGTTTCCCTATTATCTAACGTGAATGTTATGTTTCTACCATATGACTCTAATGATCACAACAATTCGATAAGAGATTTATTTACCACACACTATCCGATAGGGTGCGATTATAACGTCCTAACATACCATGACACTATGGTATTCCATGCGACGTAATTTGTGGAACTCTTCTCACAAGTCTTCTAATGATATGCCAACATTATAACTCAAATCTTTATTTCCTCGATCTGTATCGCAGGAATTTGATTTTCTTGTTAAATTTATTTTCCTACTTCATTCTGAACTTGTTTGATCGAATCAAAATCTTCAGACCAACATTTCCTAAGTGGATATCCGTATATCTACTCGGAATATTCATGAAGTCTAGGAAACAAAGACTTCCACTATACGTTAAAGTACTTCATTGATTCACATACACCCATATGCATGATTCTCAACAAGTTATACTCAAACGTTCATTGAAGCTTACGAAATAAAGATCTCCACTACACGTTAATTACTTCATTGATCCACATACATCAAAATGCATGATTTATCAATAAGTTATATGCCCGCTTTCCGAAAACGATGTCTTAGTTATCTTGCAAGTGTCAAAAGATCAAATCTAAGGACTTGTAGATCCATCCGTATGGAGCTTGTTCATTGACTATAACATAGACATGACTTAAACGGTAGTACCACACAAATGTGGTGTCTTTATTAAGTTTGTATCCTTTGGCATTAATATTATGAATGTGGGAGCTTCTACCATCTAAATTCAAATCGGCTTATGATCATTACTTCATAAATATAGGACAACGATTTTGTCACTAACATATATGAACAATTGTCTTGCTAGAGAAGACACACTTATAACGATCATACTAACAGGCGATCATAAAAGAATTTATTCAAATGGTAGATCTAGAGGGAGAGTGCCTATGGCCATCACAACATTTTGTCTGCCATCATCAACACACATTGTCACCTCATCCTTCCAAGCTACTCAAGCAGTAAATCTGGTTTTCATAAAACATGACTAGTATCAAAAACTTAGTCACTACTGCGAGTACTTGCTTAGGTAAAACATTCATAACGTGTATATCATATATACACCATCATCATTGATGACTTCCCGGCGATCTGTTTCATCTTCTTGATACTTCCAACGCAATCAAGAACCATGAAGGTGAACGATTCCCCTCGCATGACATAGTCTATGACAAAGCATTTACACCTGGCAACGTCGTCTGTCATCCAGTGATTGAGCTGAGCAAGGCGTCTCAATGTCATCAAATATGACCAATGTCATCGAGTATGACCTATGTCATCAATTATGACTGCCACGTGCTCCTTCAATGCGTGTATTCTCTTCCATCTTGGTTGAGAAGAAAAACAGTCAACATACTGTTAAACTTCATCAACCCAACTTTAGCTTTAGGTGTATCCCGAGTTTAGCGATCATCTCATATGTTCGCGATCTAACAACTCGTACCCACCGTAAATTCTCTATGGGAGAGATCATAGCATACACTGGACTATGATGATATTATCCGCACAAAAACTCGATAATCCAAATTATCCTTTTGTTAGCGGAATCTCCGGGTTTATCTCCTAGCGGGTATTGTATCACAAAGAGCTAATGGTTTAAACAAGGAGTATCCTCAAGCTAAAGCATAAAACTATGAAGTTTGGACCCAACCTTTTAAGTTTCTCAATCGCAGGATTGCGCCTAATTTTTCAAAGAAGGCTATTACACTGGTTAATATCTACAAAGGTTTTGCAAAACATAAAGACTTTGTTCATTATAAAATAGGGTTCAAGTTTTAATAAAATAAAACTACTAGAACTCCCACTCAAAACGAGTATCCCTCTCATCGTTTTAGTGATTACACGACCCTAATCCATTATGCAACCCCTCATCGTCAGAGCCGTCAACATAACTTCAAAGGTAGACATTGACATGTCAATCACAACAACTTTGTGACTCATGCTTAACCTTTCGGTCACCTTGTTCCGAGGCCATGTCTGTACATGCTAGGCTCGCCATAATAACCTTCAACGTAAACGCGCGTGCAACATGGCTTACACCCACTGTATGCGAACGATGATATGTCTGACACCCGATCGTCACGGCCTGCCTCATAACGTAGAACTTTCTTGGCGGTGCACGTCGAAGGGAGAACACAAATGGTATTTTGGAGGGATCATCTTATATTACTACCGCCGTGTAACTAATATATACTATATATATTCACACAATATAAGATGCACACAAAACATCAAAATGTAATGCGACGTGATATGATCCTTGCGCCGATGGTCTCCTTCGCGCCCACAGTTTATAAACAATTTAATAAACCTACCTTGACCATATCACATTGCCCCTGCAAAATAAAGTTAGACGCCTCTACTTTATCTTTTGCATATTTTACGTGGCTTGGGGCTGTCGTAAATAGAACCGCTTCATACCTACGAACCTATGACCACAACAACGATCAAATAATTGCATATTTATTCATCCCTTTCGGGCCCTCCATTGAAAATGCAAAGCCAACTAAAGAGAGAGAGACAGACACCCGCCAGCCACATATACGGAACCAGCCGTATGTCAGTTGTGGAACCAGTCTCGCGTAAGCGTACGCGTAAGGTCGGTCCGGGCCGCTTCATCAACTCGATGCTGCCGGCAGTGCAAGTGCACGCGAGAGGGTAGCAAATAATAAGAACGTTGTCCCCGTGATAAACACGGGTGCAGCTAGCGCACAGCTATATCTACGCATAGATCGGCTCTGATACCACTGAAGGGGATCGCATGCAGAAAACAAAAAATTTCCTAACATCGATAACCTCAAACTAGCCAGAATCTATACTATGCAGATATAGTAGTACGCAGGGGGTTCGGTATACACACCTCTTGTAGACCGAAAAGCGGGGATTACTCTCCCGCACAAGCGTTGCTGATGAAGACGCCGTAGCCGACCTCAAGGTCGCGGAGAACTTGGCGCGACGAAGAAGACGATGACGCGGCGATGTCGGTGAAACCGACGACGGCCTCGAGGCCGTGTAGAGGAAGCAGACCTCCAGCACCACTAGCGTGGCACCTCGCAGGGCGTTACACACATACGGTGAAGCCGACGAACTCCGGGCCCGATCCAGGGACGAGCAGCGGAAGACTGGGACCGGAAGACCAGCAGCGCGGCGGAGTGCGTATGGTGGAGAAAACTTTGTCCTTGGCGCAACTCCAAACTTGGGAGTCACGTGATCCAAGGAGAGAGAGAGAGAGAGAAAAGGTTGTGTCTTCAAAGGCCAGGGGTACCCATGTATATATAGGAGAAAAGGGGCTGCCAGCCTTGCTGGCCGGGCGGTGTGGGACTAAACTCCCACACCAGCCCCCTCCTTGATGCGCCGGCCTAGGTGGGCCCCATGTGGCCCACCTAGGGCTGGCCGAACTCCCCTCCCTCCTTTGGGGGGGACCTTCCCCCCCTCATGGGCCTCTTTGCCCAAAGAGGCCCATTAAGGGATTTTTGCCTTTAAAAATTCAGGAAAAATTAAAATAAAATATATTTAACTATTAATTACTCTAATTAATATTAAATACATATTACATAATTTATTCCGGCTCCGAAAACTATTTCGTCGCTGCCCGATCTCCATCGGAACTTTCCCGGGACGTTCCCGGTCTCTCTTTTCCTATTTTTCTTTTCCGGTAAAATGTCGACTCCCCTTAAGTGTGTTACCCTAGCGGTTCGATTATCTCACCAGACATGATCGAGACTCCTCTCCGATCAATGACTAATTCGTGGACCGAGGATACCCAGAATTAATCCCTGCGAGATAACGAATACTTTTCCCATCGAACCTGGACGTCCAAGTCTTAAACCTTTTGCCATGCGATACTTAGCGTGTCCGAGACTCGTTCATAGATATCTCCATACCTAGCTTGATCTCGTTACCGACACCGCTAACTTCTACTCGTCCATGATCTTATGTCCTGGTGACCTAGTCACACGCTTGCAAGCTCTTTTGACATAATCTCACCGAGTGGGCCCTAGAGTATCTATCCTGCTATGCGGACTGGCAAATCCCGATCTTGACCCCCCGTCTCAACATACTCCTTTCCGACACCCGAGAGGGACACCTTTATTGTCACACTATATAAGATATGACGTTTGATGCAATCAAAGTGTCTTCCAGGAATAGCAATAAGAGTAGATCTCACGGTCGAAGGCGTAATGACTACGTCCTACAAATATTGGGTATGTCCATCACGTCATTCTCCCAATGACATGACTCCATTGTCAACTGACATAAATGTCACATGATCGGGAAACCTCGATCATCAATTGCCCAATGAACTAGTCAAGTAGAGGCTACTAGGGACCTGGTTGTTTATCTACCACACGTGTATTAATGTTTCCGCTTAATACAGTTATAGCATGGTATAAAACATATAATGAACAATTGAGATATGACGAATAAACTATATTTATTAAGTGCCTCTAGGGCATATCTCCTTCAAACGTTTGGTGTGCGTAGAGTTGTATCAGTGGTTGATATAACTTGAGAGAACATTCATGCTACCTTTAGCTCCTCGTTGGGTTCGACACTCTTACTTATCGAAAAGGCTACACACGATCCCCTATACTTGTGGGATATCATGGACTTGGAGATTTACTGCTACTCGGAGGGGTTGGTGGCCTTCGCGTCGATTCTGGAAACACGATGTGTTCCTTTCTCCATAGAATGACTGCACGCAACACTTCTCCCGGTGTCCTCTCCCCTTCAGCTCCAGCAAAGTCAAGCTCTAGCTCCTCGAATCCCGGCATAATTTCATCCACCGTGACTCGAGCGTAGCCAGCTGGAATCTGACCGCCATGAAGGGTTGCTCCGGGTGGATTCTCTAAAGCAAAGCGGACCGCCACCTTCATGGATAGGTTCTTCAGTTTGGTGTGTAGCTCACAATTTGTGCTCAACTTAATCTGATCCACGGGGTATGTTGCGTCATCAGGCTGGACATTTTGCGTGGAAGCCACGCTGCTTCTCCGCTGAGATGCCATATCCAGTTGGTCCTCCTACGGCTCAGATGCCCTTTCCTGCCTCATTGCATGTTGCTGCTTAGGTCTAATATCATGTTTTCCAACCGCTGATATCTCTCTACCTCCTGTTTCTTCTTCCTGTTGCGGCTCCTGTAAGTGTCCCTATTCTCGGCGAACCCAACCTTCCAAGGGACAACGCCCACGCCTCGTACTCGTCCAGTGTGTTCGGCATTCCCGAGGGCGAGTGACAGCTCGTCGTTCTCTCTATCGGGCGCGAACCTTCCCTCCTGGGCGGCAACTACTGCATCATCAATTTCTTTGACTTTCTTCAGAATTTTGGCTCTTTCGGGCTGTCCCTTGGGGCCTGGTTTAACTTTTTCCTTCAACACAAGACTCCCTGTCTGTGAGTCGGGCTCCATCCCGACGCCGTACAACCAATGCTTCGCCCTTATGGGATAGCTCGATGTACTTGGAGTGACCCCGGCATCAATTAACTTGGCGTCTCTTTCTTCCCACATAGAAACGGCGGTCTTGTAGCCACCTGGCCCCAAACGTTGGAAATATTGCTTTTTTTCGGCATTCAACTTATTTTTCCTCGACTTTTCCAAAGCTTCTTCTGATTGCTTGTAGTCCTTGAATTCTTGCCACTGATCTCTTATCCTCCTGTACTGTACGTCTTCAAAATTGGGTGTTTTGCCTTTCTTGATGAAGTTGAGGTATAACATTTTCTTGTAGTTCATGAATTGTTGGACCATTTTCTTTAGAGTCCACTGGAAGACTTTCTTTTTCTCGGCATCTCTGAGACCTGTCGGTAGGGCGAAATTGTGGAAAAGGGACTTCAGACGCTCCTTCTTGCAAATATTTGACACAAAACTCACTCCTCCACCCTTCGGCTTGTGCCATTGTCGGATGGTGATCGGAATGTTGTCCCGAACAATAACTCCGCACTGACTCACAAATTTACGTGCGTGCTCTTTGGGAGCAATTGGTTCGCCAATTTCAGAGATTTCTTCGATATCAAATCTTTCATCTTTTAACTTTTTGGCCGGGCCTCGTTTTCGTTTACCAGACTTGCTCGATCCCAATCCGGAGGGCTAAAAGAAGAAATATTATGTTAAAACATGTATATGTACACATATCAAATCATTTATCACCAGAGGCTATGTATACCTCGTCGGTATTCTTCACTACATTCTCATCGGCATTATTGTTCGAGGCGGAGGGAGGAGCTTCTAAGTTATAAATCTCCTCGTCCTCCACTCCATCACCGGACATGTTAAGATATTGCGAGCCATCATCTTCACCATCGTTGTGATCGGGCGAAGTTATGATGTCGAACAATTCCCGTTTATTTGCTCTGCCGTCCATAGCTTAACTAATACAAAAAAAAGAGAACAATTTAGTGCCAAATCAGGCGACGACATTATTGGAAAGAAATAACATGTGCACGGTAGAGGCTCACCGCGGGGGAGGGCACGAGGGGGATGCGCGGGAACGACGGTGAGGCGCAGGAAAGACGGCGAGATTCCTACATGATGTCAAGTTATAACGGTGAGGCAAGGGATCGACGAAATCAAGTACTTTGCATTGAGTAAATTGTAGTTGCATTCCCCGCGTGTTGCTGCGGGAAATTGTGGTTGCATTTTCACAATACTATTTTACACAGTTGCGTTCACTTGCATTCACATAGATGAATAACATTTAAATACAACATTTACAACTTTTACAAACTTAGAGTAGAAAATCACTTAACATTACAACACTAGCATTTTAAACATACAAGTGTAAACATACTTTATTAATCAACACAATGCATCACATATTAATCAACACATTGCATCACAAATTAATCAACACATTGCATAAAAACACATTGTCACAAATTAATCAACACATTGAATCACAATTTAATCAACACATTGCATTTTCCTAACAATAATTCTAAATACTCCTAAATAGTACTAAAGCAGTAGCATTTTCTGAAGAAAAAAACCCCGCTGACGTCAGCAATGGTGTGATCCCTCCTCCTCTGCCTTCGATTGCGCACGAGAGGTACGGCGAGTGTTCACCGGAGGAGGCCGGTGACACGCGCGCGCGACCTAACTGTGGCGGCGCCGCCCTCGAATGGTCACCGGAGGAGGCCGGTGACACGCGCGCAACCGCCATGGACGGCTCGGGCGCGTCGAGCACGGCTTTGGGCGACGGCGCTCCGGCGTCGGCGGGGTCGGGCGCATCGGGGACGGCTTCGGGCGGCAGAGCTCCAGCGGCGGCGGCGAATTGCTCTAAGCCCTAGTGGCGGCGGCGGCGAATTGCTCTAAGCCCTAGAAGGAGGAAGGAAGAGCGAGAGCTCAACTAGCACCGGCGTCTCCGGCGATGGCGTCGAGGAGCTCGGGCGGCACGGCGTCTCCGGCGATGGCGTCGAGGGCGCTCCGTCGTCTGCGTCTTCGTCGTCGAGGGGCTCGGGTGCTAAGTGAGAAGTGAGAACTGCCCGATCTGGGCACTGGGCATTTAATGCGCACCCCTTTAGTACCGGTTGCAGCCTCGGACCGGTACTAAAGGTCCTTTAGTACCGGTCGATGGCACGGACCGGTACTAAAGTTCTGTCGATTCGGCGTCCAGTTTTCAGGCGCCAAACGAAAACGTTTAGTACCGGTTGCAACCGGTACTAAAGATCTTTTTCATTTTAATTCTCTTTTCTTTTTTTTTATATCTACTGATGTAATTGTCTAAACCTAGTAAAATTAGTTTGTAATAATTACTAAAAATCATGTCTATATTCAAGAACATGTTTTCAACAAATTACAAAAATTAGATATTAAAAAAGGTAACATTTAAAATAAAGGGAATTGATAAAAATAAAAGTAATTGATAAAAATAAAAGGTATTGATAAAAATAAAAGGTATTCCACAAATAGGTGCATAAAAATAAAAGGTATTGATAAACAATCATGCCAAAGGAAATCTTGAAATTATTTTCATAAATATCATTTTCCATTTTTTAAGTGCAAAAAATGACTTTTTTGTGAACAAAGTACAAAAAATATGATGCAAAATGGCACCCATCTAATTTTCACAAAGAGTAGTCCATATATGATGGATAATCCCCAAGTATTAGGTTTTTCTTTGATTTCTACCTAATTTCACTGTTGCGCTGTATGCAGGGGAAACCGTGTGTTTTGTTCCATGCATCTACAAAATAGTTCAGTTCATCGACCGAATACAAAGCATTCGGATTCCCTGCATACGTCTCACGGTGCATTTGATATGCGGGCACTCATGAGCCACCGTGGGGCTGTATGCAGTTGATACCGTGTGTTTTGTTCTATCTAGAAAATACTTCAGTTCATCGACCGAATACAAATCATTCAGATTCCCTGCATATGCCCCACCGTGACATAAAAATCAGTGTTTAAAGTTTTCTTCTGAGTTTTACACATCACCAATATTCCCATCTATTGTTTTACAGTTTTACACAAATAGGTGCATATTGGTACAAGTTACATAAAAGGTTTAATACAGTATTACACATCACCAATATTCCCATCTACTGTTGTATTATTCCTCCTTTTCTTCGATTGCTTAACTTTGCGCCGGAACCATGGGGAATCTTCATTATTTAACGTGATGCTTGGGTTTGTGTTGACTTTGAAGGGCGAAATTTCATCAAACTTATCATAATCTTCTGATATGTCTGTCTTGTGCTCCACTCCCACGATGTTTCTTTTCCCTAAAAGAATTATGTGGCGTTTTGGCTCGTCTTTTGTATTCGCTTCCATGTTTTTTCTTTTTTTTTCGGTTTTGTAGACATGTCTTTCACGTAGAAAACTTGAGCTACATCATTTGCTAGGACGAACTGTTCGTCTTTGTAATCAAGATTGTTCAGATCCACCGTTGTCATTCCGTACATCGGGTCTACCTTTACCCCACCTGCATTCAGCTTGACCCATTTGCACCGAAACAAAGGGACCTTAAAAGAAGGTCCATACTCAAGTTCCCATATCTCCTCTATGTAATCATAATACGTGCCCTTTTGCCCATTGCTGTTTGTTGCGTCAAAGCGGACACCACTGTTTTGATTGGTGCTCTTTTTATCTTGAGCGATCGTGTAAAATGTATTCCCATTTATCTCGTACCCTTCGAAAGTGACTATAGTCGAAAATGGTGTCATGACCAACAAGTACAGCTGAACTCCAACTTTGGTGTTACTCATGAGATGTGTTTGCAACCAACCGCTGAATTTCGCCTTGTGTTGATCTTTAATCTAGAACTCATCCTCCACCGGGTTCTCGGATCGTAAAATTTGCATGTGTTCCTCGATATACGGAGCTGCCAACGATGAATTTTGTAGAACTGTGTAGTGTGCTTGACTGAAAGAAGGTCCGTTCCTACATACTAATAATTTTTTTCCTAGAGTGCCTTTTCCACTCAGTCTCCCCTCATGTCGTGACTGAGGAACACCAATCGGATTAATGTCAGGAATAAAGTCAACACAAAACTCAATGACCTCCTCGGTTCCATAGCCCTTGGAGATGCTTCCTTCTGGCCTAGCACGGTTATAAACATATTTCTTTAGGACTCACATGAACATCTCAAATGGGAACATATTGTGTAGAAATACGGGACCGAGAATTTGAATCTCTTCGACTAGGTGAACCAAGACACGCGTCATTACATCGAAAAAGGATGAGGGGAACACCAACTCAAAGCTGACAAGATACTGGACCACATATTCTGTAACCTTGGTAGGATCATTGGATCGATTACCTTCTGAGATATTGCATTTAGGAATGAACAAAGCTTCACAATGGGTACTCGAAAAATTTCCGGTAGAAGCCCCCTCAATGCAATCGGAAGCAATTGCGTCATAATCACGTGGCAGTAATGAGACTTTAGGTTTTGAAATTTTTGCTGTGCCACATTTATTATTCCCTTTATATTCGACGAGAAGCCAGACGAGACCTTGATACTGCTAAGACATTCAAAAAATATTGCTTTCTCTTGTTTGGTTAGAGCATAGCTGGCAGGACCTTCATAGTGTTCTGGAAGCAGGCCGTCTCGTTCTTTCAAACGTTTCTGGTCCTCCCGTGCTGCCTCTGTGTTTTTTTCTTCCCATACACGCCCAAGTGGCCTAGCAGGTTCACGCAAATATTCTTCGTCACGTGCATCACGTCGATTGCAGATCGTACCTCTAGGACTTTCCAATATGCTAGCTCCCAAAATATAGATTTCTTCTTCCACATGAGTGCGTGCCCGTTAGCGTCACACGGAACCTGTAGTCCTCCAGGACCCTTTCTAAAGATTACTTTTAAATCCTTGACCATATCAAATATTTGTTCACAAGTACGGTCCATAGGCCTCCTACGGTGATCTGCCTCACTTTTGAAATGCTTGTCTTTCTTCCGTACGTTATGCCTGACAAGAAATCGACGATGCCCCAGGTACACACACTTCTTACATTTATCCAAGTATATACATTCAGTATCATCCAAACAGTGTGTGCATGCATGGTATCCCTTAGTTGTCTGTCCTGAGATGTTACTAAGAGCAGGCCAATCATTGATCATTACGAAAAGCAACCCTCGAAGGTCAAAATCCTCCTGTTTGTGCTCATCCCACACACGTACACCTTCTTCCCGCCACAACTCTAAAAGTTCGTCAACTAATGGCCTGAGGTACACATCAAGCTCGCTGCCGGGTTGCTTCGGTCCTTGGATGAGCACTGGCATCATAATGAACTTTCGCTTCATGCACAACCAAGACGGAAGGTTGTAAATACATAGAGTCATAGGCCAGGTGCTATGACTGCTGCTCTGCTCCCCAAAAGGATTGAAGCCGTCCGTACTTAGACCAAGCCTTAAGTTTCTTGCGTCATCTGCAAAGTCCGGGAACTCTCTCTCGATTTTTCTCCACTGCGACCCATCAACGGGGTGTCTGAACATCGCATCTTTCTTACGATCCTCTTTGTGCCATCGCAACATCTTGGCATGGTCTCTGTTGCTGAACAAACGTTTCAACCGTGGTATTATAGGAGCATACCACATCACCTTGTCAGGAAACCTCTTTCTGGGGCGCTCGCCCTCAACTTCACCAGGGTCATCTCGCCTGATCTTATACTGCAATGCACCGCATACCGGGCATGCATTTAGATTCTCGTACTCCTCACCGCGGTAAAGTATGCAGTCATTAATGCATGCATGTATCTTTTGCACCTCTAATCCTAGAGGACAGACGATCTTTTTTGCCTCGTAGTTACTGTCGGGCAATTCGTTATCCTTTGGAAGCATCTTCTTTATCTTTTTCAGCAACTTTTCAAACCCCTAGTCCGATACACCATTCTCAGTCTTCCATTGCAGCAAATCGGGCGTGGTACCCAGCTTTTTCTCGTCATCTTCGACACCTGGGTACAATTTTTTTTATGATCCTCTAACATGCGCTCCAACTTCAACCACTCCCTCTGACTTACGCTATTTCTCTGTGCATCAGCAATGGCCCGAGCAAGATCATCAGCGGGCACATCCGGCGCCTCTTCGTCAGGCGCGTCTTCTCCAGGTTTCCCCATTGTAGTACCGTCGTATTCAGGAAACTCAGTATAGTTGTCATCGTCCTCTTCTTCTTCTTCTTCTTCTTCTTCATTGTATTTGGTCCAACAATTATGACCCCTGTTTCTCCGTGTTTGGTCCAACAATTATAGCCGGACATGAAACCGGACTCAAACAGGTGGATGTGAATGATTTTTGATTTGGAGTAACCCTTGATATTCTTACAAGCACAACATGGACAGTACATAAAACTATCCCACTTATTTGCCTCAGCAACACGGATAAAATCTAGCACGCCGGTCATGAACTCCGGAGAGCGTCGGTCAACGTACATCCATTGTCGATTCATCTGCATTATGTAAATATATCCAAAATCATTACACAATAGCTATATATATATGTATATATATATCTTGGTAAGCTGCGGCACAGGATAAGTCGTCGTTCCAAATCTCGGAACAACATGATCTTGAGCTATCATTTGTTCAATTTGGTCGATCTGATACTTAGTTAACTCATTCATCTTGATGTTCCCACTGATACCTAATCGATAACGAAGCTGAATGGATTTTTTCGGTCCAATTCCATCCATTTTTGTTGAGGCAATTTGAACCTCTCTTGAAATAGGGAAATTTTTACTGGCTGGCGCCCATGGCTTTTTATCCTTCTCATTGGAGAAGTTTTTCCACGTTAACATTTATGTCCCCTATGTTTGATTGTTTTTGTCAATGTTTATTGGCTATCGTGTATAACAAATCAGTAGTTTCACTAGTCATGTGCTTCCTTGTGATAACATTAAAGTTGTTTGGATACTTTTCAATGCGAGCTATTATTGTACAGTCATCCTGTTATGTATGGTTGTGACTGGTGCTTATTAATTGTGTGGCTTGTTAGCCAGTCCAGGCATATTGAGCTCCACCATGGCTGTTGTGCCACCGAGAAAATGGTTGCTCAATGTGAAACCGGTGGGCCATTTCTTGGTTCGAATCTGCCAAGATGCATGCCCTGGTGCAGGTGAGATCGTCTTGCTGGTGCTCTTCCAGCAAAGGAGGAAGATGACGATTGCTCGTTGTTCGCCTCATAGGATATCTGAGGGCTCAGTGTAGTTTCGTTTTTTCCGTTTTCCTAAAAAAAGGTTTCGTTTCTACCGTGGTTTCTGTTGTATGTTGAAATACACACAAACACCGCAGAAGTGTTGAAATTACAGCACACACTAAAGGCTAAACCAGAGTGTCTTATAAAAATACAATGAACGCATTGGTTGTAGAGAACAGTAGGTATAAAATCGCATTGCACACATAACATGTCACAAGATCAATAACCGAAGCCATGGCCAGTCTCCATTATTCTTCGTGGTAATATATGGTTCCACGTCAATCTGAACAAAGTGCAAAGCGATCTACCGTCCTGACTCCTGATACTAGCACAAAGTGCCATTCATTACAAGCAGGCGAGATCAATAGGAAAATGAAGCCAGTAGCGCAGACATCAAGGCGATGACCTCCCTCGCCCTCCCTCCTTACTTCGTGGGAAATTTGGAATGAGAGGAATGCTAGAGTATTCCGAAACAAGCACACCTCCTCCACCAACATCCTTGCCAAGATCAAAGACGAGGCAAAACTTTGGGTCATTGCGGGGGCGCGACGCCTCGGTGAAATTATGTCGGGAGAGTAGTCGTGTTGTAATTTTTTTTGGTGTCGTGTTTGTACTATTGCCCCAACTCTCTCTTAATTAATGAAATGGAGCAAAGCTTTTGCCCCTAATTTCTAAAAAAAAAAAAAAAAGATGTAGCCACCGACAAGGAGGCGATGAATGCCATGACGATCGGAAGGACGATTAGACCGCACGCCGCCTTCTTATACTTGCTGCAGAATTCCACATCATCTAGCTCTAACTTGAGAGACGCCACGCCGGCGGAGGCAGATGCTGCTGTGAAAGTGAGCATGGCCATGATCTGCAATTCATCCACAATCCCTGTCAAGTGTGAACATCCAGCTAGACCCTTGCTAGTTCACTAAAAAATGATTGTACAAGCTATTTCAAAATGTATCCGTTAGATGTAACAACTTCAGTTTAGCTCATACAGACAAAAACTACTTTCACAAACTATACTCTCAATGTTTCAGGACACGTGAACGGTATTAATTTTTTCGTGAATCAGTGACTTACTTACCCCATCACCGACAACCAAGAGCATTACGAGCGCATGTTTGCGAAGATCTTTTCTATTCCTCATAGCATAAATATCAAGACAAGCAAGGCCCAAGCTCCACAGAATTTGTAGGAGCATCGTAGTATTCATGTAGCTGAAACAAAGAGAGATTAATTAGATGATGTCTAGTATACACACCTGAGCCCAAGTAATTCGGAACACTAGTCAAGAAATATTTTGTGCAGTTAATAATCTCAGTAACATGAATTTTGATATCGAACTAAACTTGAATAGATCGAGTATGCTTTAAAAAACCTGTCCATTATTTCAGTTTATTGCTCGTTTTATAAGTTGAAACAATTATGGTGTTGCTCATCCACATCAGCGAAAATTCAGCTTGGAACACATTTCAGAAATCCTAGCAAACACTTTGGGGAAACTAGAAACTTGTGTGAACCAGGAAATTCGAATACATATTCATTTCAAGAAAAGGAGCACATAAGAACACAATATTCCGTATGACATATTTACAGAAAACGAACATCTATATTTCTATTATGTAATATAAAGCTGTTAGCACTAATCAGTTAGTTCTGTTCCAGTGCATGTGTATTGGACCGATGTGCTTACAGTGACTTATATATGGGCCATTAACTCAAAATAAACCAAGTTCAAGATTAGTCTTGGGCTATTGAAACTTTGCAAAAATTCCCCATCAGAAGATGAATCACCCTGAATCCACGAGGGGGTGAGACGGAGAGGCCACTTTTCAGTTATCCTACTAAAAAGATGTAGCAAATACCATTGGACGAGGAACACTCTACATATATTAATTAGAATCGTGTCCTAGGATCTTAGCTACATCTTTTTAGTAGGATCGGTTTGAAAGAATGGAAACCGGTAAAGGATCGGTTTGAAAGAAAATTGAGTTCTTGGATTGGAAAATTGCTCTCATATGGAGATCGATTAGTTCTAATAAACTCAGTTCTTACTAGTTTACCGATGTTTCTGCTCTCTTTCTTTGAAATCCCGAAGGGGGTGCGAAAGAGATTAGATTTTTATCGATCACGTTTTTTTTGTCAAAGTGACAATAAGAAAAGAAAATATAGATTATCAAGATGGAACATTATTTGTCGCCCAAAGTGTCAAGGAGGTCTAGGAATTGAGGTACTAGATGCTTACTTAGCAAGTGGCTTTATAAGCTTCTCACTGAAAAGGGCGTGTGGCAAGAGCTGCTACATAATAAATATGTAGGTGATAAATCTCTAGCTCAGATTTAGGCTAAACCTACAGATTCTCCTTTTTGGAAAGGAATTATGAAAAGGAATTATGAAGGTCTTCCATGATTTTTTTTGACATGGGTATTTTGATGTCGGTAATGGCCAAAACACTAGGTTTTGGGAAGACCCTTGGCTGGATGGAGTTTCTTTAGAGCACCAATATCCGCGACAGTATAACATTGTCAATCGTAAAAACGTTGTAGTAGCCGATGTTTTTTCGTCCGGTCCTTTAAATATTTCTTTTAGAAGAGCACTTACTGGACCAAAGAGAGCGGATTGGTTAAACCTAGTGGAAACAATAATGAGAGTATCATTGACGAATGATAGACTCTTTCCGCTGGAGCTTAACTACTAACCCAAAGTTTTCAGTTAAATCTATTTATGCGGATTATATTAATGGACACACCCCTTTTCTCCACAAATATCTTTGGAAGCTTAAAGTGCCTCTAAAGATAAAAAAAATCATGTGGTTTTTATATCAGAAGGTCTTACTTACTAAAGACAATCTTGCTAAGAGAAATTGGACAGGCTGTTAAAAGTGTGTCTTTTGTGATAAAGAGGAATCCATACTAACACTTGTTTTTAGATTGCAATTTCTCAAAAATGATATGGAGAGTAATTCAGTTTACTTTCAATATTGCACCGCCAACCACGGTGTCTAATATGTTTAGTACATGGTTAGATGGGGCTGATAAAGTAACTAAAGCAAGAATCAGAATTGGGATGTGTGCTATTCTTTGGGCTGTTTGGAATTGCCGAAATAATATTGTGTTTAACAAGGAACGAATATCAAACTTTTTGCAGGTGATCTACAAGGGAGTGTATTGGATCCGCACATGGGCGGTCCTTCTACCGGTACCGCAGCAGGAGCTTATGGAGTCTGGATGTACCCGGTTATTGGCCATTGTGAAGGTCATATGCTCCACGGCTGGACGGCGACACGAGAGGCGTATTCAGGATGCCTAGTTGCTTCTCATTGATGCCTGGTGGCTGCTTTTTGATGTTTATCTTTCGTTGGCTCATTTTCGTTGCCACTTTGAGTGACCCATGAGGGGCTCCTTAGTTTGTAATAAGATACTTTGAATCTGTTCGTTTTTTAATAAATGGTTGTGTGCATCGTCTAGATGGAGGCCGGGACACCCCATTTCTAAAAAAAATTGTAGTACCAAAAACAAGGCAGTGTTTTATATATGATTTTATGGCTGAAGAAAATGCACCCTAAACACAAAACGCAACAGTATTCTGCTCAGGCAACTTCCCCTAAACAAACTGTAGAAGAGAACAAGCACAGAAAATGAAGAAGGAATTACCGTAGCAAAAAAAATGCCGAATTTAAACTGATCACGGAGCCAAGCGCACTAGCATTGCAGGATATGCGAAGAAAACAAAAGTAGTGGTGGTGGGGAGAAGAAGTACCAGAAGGCCCGGACGTCGGAGAGCCGAAAGAGGTGAGCATGGCACAGACGCTTCCCCTGGGTCATGCTGGTTGCTGTTGCTAAGCCGGGGAATGGTATGAGAATGCAGAGCGCAGCGTGTAGGGAGGTGGCCGGTGGAGAAGCCGCGGAGTGGGCGATGTGAGCGGAGGGCACTTAATTATTTTCATCTCTTTCGTCTTCTACTCAGAATCAGGTCCCATACTCCCATTGCCAAAGCATTCACTTACCGTGTTCGTCCAGTTTTGGCAAGCGGAAGCACGGCCATGTGAATCCCAACTTTAAGCCATCTACTGTACTACGTACGCCCTCTTTACCCTTGCACCGAATAGGGAACTGCCATTTTTCCTTTGCAGCTGCCTTGAACGATGATCCAGGAGTAGTGACTAGTGAATGATGAGGGCTAGCAGTAAAACGCTGTGAAAGAGGTAGTACCATCTACGCGTCCAGATTTTTGGTATCGAAATGACTACCTAGACTAGATAGGCACTAAGAAATGTCACGCTACATCTGCAGGGGCAACCTTTGCTATTTCTACGTCACGTCATTGCAAATGTTGTGTTTACTTATTACCCCCTCAGTTTCACAATACAAGTCTTTTTAGCAAGCTAGTATACCGTTCGTTGACACGTACGGTTTGACACCTTTTATCTTCTTTTTTCACAACACAGATGCTCTCCGTTTCACCAGTCCTCTTTAACCGCGTGCATGGTAATTTTATCCATGGAGCCGGATATTCATGGATATTCGACCTGGTGGGAAAGAATTTGGAGGGCTATTTCTACCCATGGATTTTATGGGGCGGATATCCGCTAACTCATAAGGAGGACACATGTAAAGTCTGACATGTGGTCAACAAGACATATATTTTTTCAATGGAAGAATTGTCTCATCAATGTATGAATTGTTGTGTTGAAAACTTATAATAAAAATGATTGGCTACGTTTCGTGAGATTGAGATGAGACAATTATTGTGTGATTATGTGAGATTCTACATGGTTTAAATATTGTTAATTTAATTCTGTGATGCATTACTCGTGGATATCCCTGGATACCGGATATCCGGTGGGTTTGGATATGGGGCGACATCCATGCCCATGGATACTTTCATGGACAGGTCATAGTGATGTTGATGGATTTGGATCTGGTTTTAGTATATCCGTCCAAACCCGCCCCATTGCCATCCTTAGAATTGGTGCTAGCTTGAAGCCATATGTCCTGTAATATGAAACTCAAACCATTTGATATACCAACGCTTCCTCTGACCTCGTTAGCCTCTATGGAGGAGTGATCATGGATGGAGCTTCACCTACACTCCTACCCCATGCTGATCCTCAGTAGAAACCCTAGATCCATTATTTAAATCAGGCGATGTTGGTGTCTGTGACGGAGAAGGTCTAACCTTGCAGTACACATGGGCTAATGTTGGGTCGGGTTGGGGCCGAGCCAAAATGCACAACCTGACCTGGCCCGGCCCAAAACATGAAAATGGTCTACTTTAGGTTTTAAAAAACATTTATATGATTAAATAGTATCAAAGTATCCATTTTTATAAATGACGACATATACGAATCTATTGCCTCGAAAACGACCAACCTTCCCATTAGTTGGCCATGTCGAGTCGTGCGAGATGAGAGACCCCCCCCCCCCCCCTCCCCCTCTCAATAGTTTGGCGGCGCCAAATCCATCTTGAGCATGTATTAAACCTATATCCTTAAAGAAGAAAAAAAGCTTAAAAAGGCCAACATTCAACCTATTGAATGCATGCGTGAACGTCCAATTAGCGACATGAAAACTGAGACAAGAGATAACTCTCTGACGACTTCAACCATTCTTACCGTCCGATCACGCTATCTAACTCTTCCTGGATGTCTGGTGCACTTGCCGGAGCCCGCTACTCTGAAGGTAAATAGTACTCCCTCTGTCCCAAATTAATTGACTTCTATTTGCCTACATGACATACACATATGTGGGCAAATAGAAGTCAATTAATTTATAACGGAGGGAGTAGCTCTCTCCTTCGATCACCAGCGGACGGCCCTGATAGTGCCCCATGTGCATCAGCAAAACCCAACGCCCCACACAGGACCCCACCACACCCCTCCCGAACTCGACTCGCAAACCTTGGTAGGCGCCGCCACTATTGTAGTCGCCTTCGATCCGCCTGCCCAACGGCCCGACCTCTCGAGCACCTCCTACCCTTAACCCTACCGCTTCCGCTGCTCTCCCGTAACCGCCTCCGGCGAACGCCCCTCCCTTAATCTCGCTCTAGAGCGACAACACTCCTCCCCCACTCCTCAATCTCGAGCACGGAGCGCACCACGATGCATCAGCTTGCCGGCGGCGACGACATGCACAGTGGCGCTGCCATGCTTCTCCCCAACCGAGACTAGCTACAAGCGTATGTGGAACCACATCTCGTCTTCTCCATTTTGGTACTACTCCAGGTTGTATTTCGTGTCAGGTTGATACATGAGATGTGTTCAGTTGTTTCCTATTCTTGACGGAATCGAACTGTGTAGATACAGTTGGATTCCAATCTAGGAAGTGTTGGTCATACGCTTGGTCTTCACAGCGTTCGACATGGTGACAACAAAGAGCAATTTGATGATGCAGTGCTGAAGTCAAGCACTTGTTTTACAACGAAGTTGCTTTTAACTGTTTTTATCTAGTAATGCATTATACCTACATTTTTTGGTTGGTCATGTCGGTTCCGAGAGACTCCGGCTTCTCGTAAGTTAAATATTTCACTATTGTTTTCCACATCTAGCCAAGTGCTCTTATATTCTTTCTTCTATCAAGGATCAGGTCCCCATTGCCGAGAAATTTCCGTGTTTTACAAGTTTTTCCTAGCAGAAGCAGCCACCATGTGAACCCCAGTTAAGATACTCCCTCCGTCTCAAAATAAGTGTCTCAAATTTGATAGAAAGTGGATGTATGTAGACATGTTTATGTCTACATACATCCACTTTCTATCAAAGTTGTGACACTTATTTTGGGACAGAGGGAGTACTTTTTTTCGAAATGAGGATAGTCCCGACCTCTTTATCAAAATGACATATGCACACGGTCTTCTATTGCAGAAAAATAAGTATCAAGTATCAATATACAACGATTACAATCTAGAGCTCTCAAAATATGTAAACAAGTTCCAGCCAAACAAAAAGACAACACTAAGCTTGAAAGCTATTAGTGTGCCACCATCCGCCGCGGTTGAAGATAGCCCGTGTGACCGGTGATAACCGGGTACATACAGAGTCCATAAGACTCTGTTGGTCGGATGGCAGGAGAATAGACCACTCGTGGGTCTAATATATAGCCATGTTGGTAACCTGTAAAAATGGGGAGTTTCTAACAACAATATCATTCCAGCAATTTCAGACTGCCCATGAAAAGTTGAAACGTCGATAAGCATTCGTACCTTCACTTTCTTATATAGACCATCAAGCCAACTGCCGAACATATGTGCAATGCTCATAGGAGGGTGAATATTAAAAGTAAAATTAACCAGATGCCAAATATTGTTAACAAAAGGACAAAATTTAAGAAGGTGTTCTACCGACTCATCCGTATTGTAGAACCCACATTTTTTCGCCTAGTTAAGCTATGTACGCACGCACTTGCTTTAAAAGTAAAATGAATCAATTTCTTCGCCAAAGTACATTTTATGATGAATCTTCAAACTGATTTGATTTCGTAGATATTGATATTTTTTTTTACAATTTTGTGTGTTCCATACAGACCTGTCCTCAAAAAATCTTCTACGATAGAAGTGATAATGATGTTCTACCCACGGCTTTAGTGCTTTACTCACAAAGACGGAATTGCTCCTCACCGTTCGTTAATTACCAGAATCGGAGTAGCAGGTGGAACCCAAGTAAAGTTACACACACCAAAACAGGGAACTGCCTTGCTAGCCACCACAGAGATCACATGCACGGGGCAACACTACACTGCTTTCCCATGTTATGTACACACATACAGTATATCATATCAAGGTGAAAGCTATCTTTTTTGTGACCGTGCCTTTCAAACTCTGTCCCACAAAGATAGCAAATCACAAACCCTTGTCTTTATTTTTCGCAGTATATAGAGTACGCACAATCAAATTGACACATCGAGTTCTTTAACATACATAAGCTGCAAAGGTGTAAAAAGAAAAAAAATCATAAATCATAGTAGCAAATACATTTGCTTCCGTTATTTGTTTTACGCTCGATGTCACACTCAAACATCAACTAATAATAGAACCCAATTCACCTTTGTTTCTTCCGTTCTCCTCTCTGCCACTGCTGTCGATTTGTCCATCGCTACTGTTGTGCTCACTGATGTTGTTGCATCTTAGAATGTCCATCTACTGCTGTGCTCACAGCTCACTGATGTTGTTGCATCGCAGAATGCTTGCTTGCTGTGTTTTTAGACGGAAGGCACTGCGTGCCCTGCTTTAAATTAATAAAGCCGAAACGGCAGCGTACATATGATGGGGGTAGGTTTTGCTGGCAAAGCACAAGCCAGCTTACAAAACTGGAGAAAACATCACGGCTACAAATATTACATGGCCAAATAGGGGTCCCTACGGACCGACTTAAGATCAAGTTTTTGCCAAAACACTAGAAGGGTAGAAATAAAACGCCTTGAGGAGGGAGGGGCTGGATTTCGGCAGCACTTGGCTTCAGCGTCTGGAGCTTGTTGCGGCGAATAGCATCCTCAGGGAGGCGATCAGCGCGTCCAGCGGGGTGGCGAGGTCTGGCTTCAGGAGTGGGCGCCATTGCTGCAGCAGGATCACAATTTTGAAAACGCAATCAGCAGGTTGGTTAGGAAATTTCTTCTTGATTGTGAACTTATTGCGAATAAGCCACAAACCCCAACAAGTAGCCGCAAAAAGAATACGCAGAACTTTGCGTTTATTGCCCGAGAAGCCCGCAAGAAAACCCATAAGACTCTGAAAAGATTCAGGGTTCCACGCAACCTGTAGGGCCTCTCTAAGGCCACTCCAAACAAAACGAGCCAAGACACATTGAAAAAGATGTGGCTAGCATCTTCTGGTTCCTCACAAAGGGCGCACTGCCCATTAGAGGGCCCGTGTCGCAGCTTAATCTGTTCATTTGTCGGGAGCCTCTCCCTAGCTAGCTGCCAAAGGAAGATTTTGACCTTCATAGGGATCGACGCCTCCCAGATATCCGGGACCGTGACCGGCTCACGATCTTGGACTAACATACGGAACATAGACTTTGTTGAGAATTTACCCGAGCCCTCCCGCTCCCAAGACACACCGTCTCGCGCGGTCGAGAGGTTTATTTCTCCAATTTCTAGGTTGAGCGTGTCCCACTGGCTACGCTCAACCGGGCCAAAACAGCGTCGAAAGCGGAGATCCCAGCCTTCCCCACACCTTAACTGGGCAATCAGCGCTTCAGGATTGGCCGAGATAGCAAAAAGATTCGGGAACCTGACACTCAGGGTATCCTCTCCTAACCAAAAATCCGTCCAAAACCGAACTGATTGGCCATTCCCTAGCCGGAAGCGGACTCCTGTCCGAAAATCTTCCTTTATTTTATGTAAACTATGCCAGAATTGGGATCCCCCCACTGGGGTAGAGTTGAACAAGTCTGCTGCTGTCGGCCCAGTGGATTCTAGGGTGTGCAGAGCCCACTCTCCACGGCCCTCTCACGCGCCGATGCCGACGAAACGACTAAGGGCCGAGCAGACGCCTGAGGAGACCCTCGAGGGGAGAGCACCCTCGCGGGGACTTCAGGAGGCAGCGAAGCGCCTGAAGGGGCTTCCCCTGAGGCCGCCTCCCGGCAAGGCTTTCCTCCCTTGAAGAGAAGTCAACACAACTCCCTCGGCAGGGCCTCCCGAGCCCTGCGGGGATACTTCGTCCCGAAGGAATCGCTGCAGAGCGCACATGGCCTCTGCAGCAGCCGCAGAGTGATGCGCGCGTCTGCGCGCAATGACGACGGCGCCGCAGTTGCCGTTCTGGTGATAAAAGGAGTCAACAAAGCACTGTGTCCCCTGCGCCGCCACCAAGGCCTTCCTCTTTGGTGATAAAGCGGGTGGCCGGCGCAACGCTCCAACGGCGACGTCACCGTGGGCGCCCCCACGGCCTCTGCAGCACCAGCTGTCCGCTCTGCAAAGACAAAAGCTGCCCTGCCACGGAGGCAGGCTTTACGACCATGGGCCAAGTCCATGGACACCCGAGCTGCGGTGCACCCCGCTCCTCCGCTTCGTCGCCATGTGGGAACCCTTCCGCTGCGCAGGACGCAGGGATGAGGCCCGGGGCGCCTATATAAGGAGCAGGAGCGCCACCGTAGAGAGGGGATCAAAGAACGAACCGCTTACTCGCGTAAAACCCCACCATAGCCTAGCCAAGCTTAGCGAGCTGGAGGAGGAAGAAGAGCTCATCCTTCCCCATCCAAGCTCCGCATAGCCGGGCGGGAGCCCTCGACTAGCTGATTGTACTGTCCGTACCGCAGTGCAATACAGACAAGCAGGAGTAGCGGTTTTACCTCCTCCTGAGGGCCGTGAACCTGGGTACGGGCCGGTGTCTATCTCTGGCGTGACAGTTCTTCTCCAGGCCCGGCGAGCACCGTCGTCGTGCCTCTCGAGAGTCGATAGACCTCCGCGTTCAGTCCCCTTCATGAACTTCTCCCCCGAGAGTGGTTATCCCTGTTCCGCGGGAATCACACCTCGACATTTGGCGCGCCAGGTAGGGGACTGAGGCGTGTCTTCAACCTCCGAACTCCGCGCCATGATGGACACCCGCGCGACGCGCGCCAACCGGCGTACCTCTGAGAGAGCTCACACCGAGCCCGGCACTGCTCCCACCCGTGGCCGCCGTGGTCGCCCCCGCACGACCGAGTGCGCTGGCACCGGCCCGCGCGTGGAGGAGCCAGAGAGCGAGGAGCACCGCGGCGGAGACCAGCGCGACGACGAGGACCTCTCCGAGCGCCGTGAGGACGCTGAGTCCTCGCACCCGTCCCGGCGCCAGAGCGTGTCCACTCGGGAACACCACGAGCCCGCCCCGCATACTGCGCTGCTCATGGCCCAGGAGCTCCTCCGCTACCGGCCAAGTGCCGAGGCACACGACCAGTGGCTGGACCGCCTCCACCGCCTCGTCGACATCGCAACCACGCGCCCTGCTCCGTCGCGCTCCATCGTGCCTTCCGGCCCTGCAGGGACGGCCGCACCAGGTGCGCCCCCACCGCCGCCAGGACCACCTCCGGCCGCGGCACAGCGGGCTCCCTCACATGCTTCCTCGCCGCACGACTGTCAAATCGTGCAGCGCACTGCGCCCGACGCGCGAGTGGGCATGGAGCGACGCCGAGACCTCCAGAACCGCCTCGTCGAGGAGCTCGGCCAAGCGGGGCAGCAAAACCGCAGGGCCCTCCAGGGAGGAACGGCGACCTATGCCTCAGGCTGCATGGCCTTCACGCGCGCCCTGCGTCGTGTGGTCTGGCCGCAGAAGTTCAGGCCAGCGCTCCCCAAGGGCTTCGACGGGTCCACCAACCCTCTCGAGTTCCTGCAGCTCTACACCACCTCCATCCAGGCTGCAGGGGGCGACGACAAGGTCATGGCCAACTGGTTCTCCCACGCCCTCAGGGACTCAGCGCTGTCCTGGCTTCTCAACCTGCCGGAGGACTCCATCGACTCCTGGGAGGAGCTCTGCAGGCAGTTCGTCGCCAACTTCAAGGGCACGTACGAGCGCGCCCTCACCCACAACGACTTGCGCGCTGTGGTGCAGAAGAAAGATGAAACTCTCCGCAAGTACATCCAGCGCTTCAGCCAGGTGCGGAACAAGATTCCAAACATCCCCGACACCCAGGTGATCGCTGCCTTCCGCGAGGGCGTCACGAACCGCAGGATGCTCGAGAAGCTCGGCATCCACGACAAGCTCACCTCTGTGGTGAAGCTGTTCGATCTGGCGGATAAGTGCGCCAAGGCTGAAGAGGGACTCCTCTTCGTCAAGATGAGCGCACGGGGGGACGACCCTGGCGAGGGGTCCAAGAGCCACAAGAAGAAGGAAGAGCCCAAGCGCAAGGCCACCGCGGTCCTCGCGGCAGAGCCTGACGCGAAGGGCTCCCGCAGGGGTTCTCCCGAGCGCGGCGACAAAGAGGTAGACCACCGTCCGTTCTGCGTCTACCACAACAGGCGAGGGCACGCTACAGACAACTGCTTCGACCTCAAGAGGCTGAGCAGGGAACGCGAGCGAGGAGAAGGCAGCGGAAGCCGCGGCAGAGGTCGCGGCTACCGCAGAGACGGCAGGGGTAGGCGCGAAGGCGGCTACCAGAAGCCGTCGGGCACTCAAGCCAACGCCGCCGAGAAGAACAACAACCTCCCCGACGAGGAAGATGGAGGCTACCAGGCCCCGAGAGGCGCCATGGCCTGCATCCTCGGCGGAGCTCAAGCGCCCAAGTCAAACAATCAGTTCAAGCAGTTCGCCCGCGAACTCAACGCTGCGCTCCCGAGCACCGAGACCTCCAGACCCCTCAAGTGGTCCCAGTACACCATCGCCTTCGACGCCAAGGACCACCCCAAGTCGACCAAGACTGTTGGAACCCTCCCCCTAGTCTGCTCCCCCACCATCAACAACATCACCGTCTCCAAGACGCTCATCGACGGGGGAGCGGGCCTGAATGTCATCTCCGTCGAGACCTTCGAGACGCTTCAAGTGCCCTACGAGTGGCTTATGCCCTCCAGGCCGTTCACGGGCGTCACCAGTGGTTCTATCGAGCCTCTGGGGCAAGTCCGCCTCGCGGTCACCTTTGGCACGCAGAAGAACTATCGCACGGAGCTCATCGACTTCGATGTCGCCCACATCGGCCTGCCGTACAACGCCATCCTCGGCTACCCCGCCCTCGCGAAGTTCATGGCCGTCACGCATCACGCCTACAACATGGTCAAGATCCCCGGCAGCGCTGGCACCATCGCCATCCATGGTCATATCCTGGACGCCACGCGCGCTGTCGAGAGCGCCTACAAGGCGGCCGCCATGGCGTTCCCAGCTGACGAGGACATGGAACCTCTCGAGAGGCCCAAGAAGAAGAAGCAAGTGTTCTCTCAGGAGCAAGCCGCCACGAAGAAGGTGCCGCTGGACACCACCAGCTCGGGGGCTGAAGGCTCGGGGGCTAGCGTCACCATAGGCGCTGCTCTGCCTCCCAAATAGGGAAGCGCGCTCGTCGCCTTCCTTCGGGCAAACTCTGACATGTTCGCATGGACTCCGTCAGATATGTCCGGTGTACCAAGGGAGGTGATCGAGCACCACTTAGCCGTGTGTCCAGACGCACGCCCCGTCAAGCAAAAAGCACGTAAGCAAGCCCCCGAGAAGCAAGCTTTCATCATCAAGGAAGTAGAGAAGCTAAAGGCGGCAAATGTCGTCCGCGAAGTCGCGCACCCCACTTGGCTCTCTAACGGCGTGGTTGTCCCTAAACCCGCTGGAGGAGGCCGACTCTGCATCGATTACACCGATGTCAACAAGGCCTGCCCCAAGGACCCATACCCCATGCCGAGGATAGACCAGATCGTGGACTCCACCGCTGGCTGTGACCTCCTCTGTTTTCTGGACGCCTTCTCTGGGTATCACCAGATCAAGATGGCTAAAGAGGACGAGGAGAAGACGGCATTCCTCACCCCTTGTGGTGTGTACTGCTACACATGCATGCCCTTCGGCCTGAAGAACGCTGGAGCCACCTTCCAGAGGCTCATGAGGATAGCCTTGGGGGCGCAGATGGGCAGAAACGCCGAGGCCTACGTCGATGATATCGTGGTCAAATCTCGAGAGGGGGACACCCTCTTGAGGGACCTTGAGGAAACCTTCGCCAGCCTGAGAAAGGTGAACATCAAGCTAAACCCCGCCAAGTGCGTCTTCGGGGTTCCTTCAGGCAAGCTCCTCGGATTCCTCGTGTCCCACCGTGGCATAGAGGCAAATCCTGACAAGATCAAGGCCATATAGCAAATGCAGCCTCCCCGCCGACTCAAGGACATGCAGCGCTTAGCGGGCTGTATGGCCAGCCTTGGTCGTTTTATCTCCAAATTCGGCGAGAGAGCCCTGCCATTTTTCAAGATCATGAAGAGATCGGGCACATTCAAGTGGACCCCTGAGGCGGATAAAGCCTTCGAGGACTTAAAAAAGTATCTGGCTAGCCCTCCGGTCTTGGTGGCCCCCAGGGCAGGCGAGCACCTGAAGCTGTACCTCTCAGCCACCCCACAGACCGCAAGCGCCGTCTTGGTGGTCGAAAGAGAAGAGCCTGTCCTCCCCAAGAAGAGCACCGCCACTCCAAGCCCAGAACCCCCCGACGGCGACCCCGTCGAAGGAGCAGCCTCCACAGACCCACTGCCAGGCCCGCCGCCTCAAGTCGAGCCTGCTCCCACAGCCCCTGTCGAGATGCCTCTACAGGCAGATCTCGACAAGAGCCCTGAAGAGCCTCCGCAGGGGGCTGACGCTGCGCCACCTCAGGTAACCCTCGTCGAGCACCCCGTCTACTTCGTCAGCACAGTGCTGCGGGACGCTCGCGAGAGGTATCCAATGCAGCAGAAGCTCCTCGTCGCGCTCCTCATCGCCTCCAGGAAGTTGAGACACTACTTCCAGGGCCACCCCATCACGGTGGTCACTGCCTTCCCCCTGGAGCAGATCCTGCGCAACCCCAACGCCACAGATCGTGTCGCGGGATGGAACATCGAGCTGCAGCCATTCAACTTGCGCTTCGACACCACGAGGGTCATAAAAGGAAGAGCGCTGGCTGACTTCGTCGCCGAATGGACTGACCCAAGCCCTGAGGAGCCTCGCGAGGCAGAGGCCGAGCCCTCGGGAGACACGGTGCCCAGCCACTGGACCATGCACTTCGATGGAGCCTTCGCTTGTCGCAATGGCGGAGCAGGCGTCGTCTTAACTTCGCCCAAGGGTGACAAGCTATACTACGCTGTCCAGCTGTGCTTCACGATCGACAAGATCTCCAACAACATCGCCGAATACGAAGGCCTCCTCGCCGGCTTAAGGGCCGCCATCGCTCTAGGCGTCAAGCACCTACTCGTCAAGGGAGACTCTCAGCTGCTCGTCAACTTCTCCAACAAGAGCTACACGCCGAAAGACGACCACATGGCCGCATACCTCGATGAGGTCCGCAAGCTCGAGAAGCACTTCAGGGGCATGGAGCTCATGCACATCCCAAGGAAAGAAAACCAAGAGGCTGACGACATCGCCAAGCGGGCCTCGCGAAGGCAACCCCAGCAGGCCGGTGTCTTTGAAGAAAGGCTCGCCAAGGCATCCATCAAGCAGCCTCGAGAGGCCACAGCCGCAAGCGCAGACGGAGCACTCCCACCACCTCCCAAGTCTGGAGCACCTGATTGCGGTCCCAGCACAGGGGAGCGCATGTTGCTCACGGCAACCCGCCAGGCCTCAGGCTGGATTGATGAGCTCAAGGACTACTTGGTGAAGGGAATCCTCCCTGAAGAAGATGCCAATGCAGAGCGAATCGCTCGACAGGCAAAATCCTACTGCATCCTCGAGGGAAACCTATACCGCAAGCGCCCAAATGGTATCGCGCTCAAGTGTGTCCCTCCTGAGGAAGGCCGAGAGCTGATTAAGGACATCCACAGCGGGGAGTGCGGCCACCACTCATGTGCGCGCACCCTCACAGGCAAGGTCTTCAGGAGCGGCTTCTACTGGCCTCAAGTGCTTCAAGATGCGGTCGCCATTGTGCAAACCTGCGACGCTTGCCAATTCCACGCCAAGCAAATTCATCAGCCGGCGCTGGGGCTTCAAACCATCCCGCTCTCCTGGCCGTTTGCGGTCTGGGGGCTGGACATCTTGGGCCCCTTCCCAAGGTCGCAGGGGGGCTATCGTTTTCTCTTCGTGGCCATCGACAAGTTCACCAAATGGACCGAAGTTGAGCCAGTGCGCACCATACCAGCAGGGGCCGCGGTGAAATTCATCAGGAGCCTGGTCTGCCGCTTCGGCGTGCCCAACCGCATCATCACTGACAACGGCTCGCAATTCACCAGCGGCATCTTCCGAGCCTACTGCGACAAGCTTGGCGTCAAGGTCTGCTTCGCCTCGGTGGCTCACCCGCGCAGCAACGGTCAAGCCGAGCGAGCAAACGCAGAGGTCCTCAAGGGCCTCAAGACCAGGAGCTTCAACATCCTCAAGGGCCATGGCAAGGGCTGGATCAACGAGCTCCCTTCGGTGCTCTGGTCCATACGCACAACTTCCTCAAGGCCTACAGGCGAGACGCCTTTCGCCCTGGTCTACGGAGCTGAGGCAGTCCTTCCTGCGGAAATCAAGCATGGGTCACCACGGGTCCTTGCCTTCAATGAAGACACCCAAGAGGACCTTCACAACGACGACCTGCTGTTCCTCGAGGGACTGCGCCGTCGGGCCGCCCTCAGGGCGGCGGGATACCAGCAAGACCTGCGACGCTACCACAGCCGCCATGTGCGCTCACGCACCCTTGAGGCGGGCGACCTCGTCCTCAGGCGAATCCTCTCCAGGGAAGGCCTCCACAAGCTCTCGCCGATGTGGGAAGGCCCATACAGGGTCTCCCACGTCGCCAGGCCGGGCGCAGTGCGTCTCGAGACCGAGGATGGCATCCCTGTCAAGAACCCGTGGAACATCGCGCACCTGCGCAAGTTCTACCCGTGATCATTGTCACGTCAAGACATCAGGCTGAAGAGGCAGCTTACGGCTCCACCTCCAAGCATTTTTTGTCTCTAGAGGTTAAAAGCTCACGGCTTAAACCTCCAAGCCCCAAAGGCTTCTCTCGAGGGTCAGCCCTCCGAGCTCTCCTGCAGATGAGCCCCCGCAGGCCGCAGTGAACCTCTGCCACTAATGGGTGGTCCCCATGCCTCGACATGGAAGGAACGTTAGCTTGGCAAACCCAAGTATAATGAACCGATTTTCGTTCCAAGTGAACTTTGCGCTACGGCGCCGTTTCGTTCCAAGTGAACTTTGCGCTACGGCGCCGTTTCGTTCCAAGTGAACTTTGCGCTGAGGCGCCGCTATGTAATATTTCTATGGCAAGCTTTACTTTCATCCTTTACTTTCAAATGTGCGCTCATATTTTTCCTATGCGCACCTCGCGAGCGGGGGCTGAGTACGGTGCCTGTGCCCAAGAGCACCCCAGCAGCACTGCAAAATCCAGGGGATCCTGAGCTCTGGCTAAAGGGCATGCTCCCGGATACACGCCACCTCCCCAAAGGACCTTGGTACTCTCTCTCCTCGCGAGGCACCCATGAGAAAACCTATAAGCGCGCATAAGTCCTTACTACTATGCTCTAGCGTCTTGGTTCGCCTCTCTAACATCCATAGGGAACGAGAGTCTCCCCAGGCCTATGGAGGAAAAGCCCGGCCACTGAAGGGAAGAACATCGCCAGAGGAATCCCCCGCAGGGCGAAAAGCCTCGCGAAGCTAAGTCCCCTGGTCACAGCAAGAGAATCCTTGCATTTTCGCTCACGAGCACTCTGCGTCCCTCGAGTGGTTCTTTCCCTTACTCTCCATGGGCTGCTTGCGCGTCAAAGGGGAGCCCTCAGCATCGCGACTCGAGGGTTCTTACCTCTCTAAGCCTTAAACTCCCCCCGGCCTTGCCGAGTCATTGCTCGAGCATACCGCAGCGGCGGAGTCATAGCGCGAAGAGAAGGGGCCGGCGACGCAGAGCGAAAAAGACATGGAGTGGAAGTAAAGGCTCCTCGAGGGAAGCACACACAGACTTAGCGACACATGCTTAAAATGAGAAGTATATTACAGACTGAACAGCAAAAGTCTTTAAGATAAACATCCCTACAGCGCTGCAAGCGCACTAAACTGCAGGAGAGGATCTCAGGAGTAAGTTAGGCAGCGGCCTCGTCGTCGTCTTGGCCGGATCCCTCCTCTTCAAGCTCGCTCCCCTCGTCGTCGTCCTCGTCCTCCGCCGCGGCCTGCTTAAAGCGGCTGCAGAAGTCGTCCACTTGGTCGCGGACGGAGTTGGAGGCTTTCCACCGTTCCTCCCCCTCGAGGGGCTCGGTCACCGTCGCAAGGTCGAACCCGGGCTGGAGGTGCACGAGGTTGGAGAAGATGCGGTCCACCGCCACCGCCAGGAGCTGGCGGCACTCCTCCTCGACCACGTCGCGGAGCTCCGCGGCGGGGCCCTCGAGCGCCGTGAAGAGCTGCTCGAAGTACAAGAGGTAGGTGGCGGCGTCGGCGTGGCCTTGAGCCGGGACAGACGGCGCTTCTGCTCCCAGCTTCGCAGCGAGCTCGCGGCCCCGGCCCGCCAGGGTCAGGAACATGCGCTCCCGCTGCTGCGACAACACCTGCGCCGCCTTGGCGCTCTCAGCGGCCTCCACCGCCTTCTCCACGGCAGGACCCACCTGCTGGTTCATCTCCTCCATGTCGGCCATGAGGGAGGCGAGGTCTTGCTCTGTGCGCTTGCGGACCTCCTCAGCGACGCGGCGGCGATCCGCCTCGCGCTTCACCTTGGAGACGAGAGTGGCGTTCATGTCTTCGAGCTGGTGGATCCGGGCGCCGCTCTCACCAAGCCTTTTCTTGAAGCGGGTCTCCTGCTTGGTGAATTTGTCGGCGTAGTCCCGAGAGACGGCGGCGCGGTACGCCTTCTCCCGAGCCTGGAACTCCGCCTCGGCCTCCGCCTTCTGCTCGGCGAATCTCTTGTTGAAGCGCTCCACATGCCCCTTGTGGGTAGCCACTTCGCGTTCGTACTTGACGAGAGCTGCGGCCAGGCTCTCTTCGCGGGCCTCGAGGGCAGCACGCTGCCCCGACAGCTCCTGCTCTCGCAGAGCCAGCTGCTCGTCGCGGCGGCGCACCTCCTCCTCGCACTCGCCCAGGCTCCGTCCCCTGGCCTCCAAGCTCGCGCGGATCTCGTCCAGGGCGGACCGCACCGTCGCGGAGTCAGCCAGGATCTTCTTCTCGAGCTCGGCGAGCTCGCTGCGCTTGGCCGCCAAGGAGTGCTCCACGGCCTCCCGCTCGGCCCTGGCTGCGGCCAGGTCCTCTGCCGCTGCCCGGCGCTCGGCCTTCAAGGGCTGCAGGAGCTCCTCGGCGTCCCGCGCAGCGCCCTCGCGGACCTCCTCGGCGAAGCGCACCGCCTCCTCGCGCTCCGCCTGCAGAGCCTGGTCGCTCTGCCTGCGGGCCTCCACAGCCGCGTGGAGAGCGGCCCAGGCCCCCGCAAGCTCGTCCCGCTGCTGGGCGAGCTTCCCGTCCTCGAGAGCGAGGTGGGCCTCCAGGCCCTCCAGCGACTCTCTCACCAGGCGAAAGGCGACATCGCGTCGCCCCCTACTCCAGTCCCAGCCGCTGAGAGATAGGGCCTGGGACGTCTTGCGTGGCGCGGAGGGCCCGGCGCCGGTGTCGAGCTTGGGGGAAGGGGCCTCCGCGTGGGCCTGGGGGCTTGGAGGCAAATCCTCCGCCTCGGCGCTTGTGCCCTGCGCCTCGGTGTCGCCTCGCTCAGGCGGCACCTCCTCAGTTGCTTCCGGGGCAGAGGAGGTCTGCCCCGTCGCCGTAGCCTCCTCCGCCCTAGCGGATGGCGGGGGTGGCGGAATATTCTCCCCGCTGGCCCCAGGCGCACTCGGGGCCGACGCAGCGCCAGCCGCTGCTTCGGGTTGCGCCGGAGGGGTTGCCGCGCGGGGCGGGGTTGGTACCCTCTCCGGCTGTTCCTCCATGTGCTCCTCCTCCGGAGGCGGCTCAGGCGCCTCCGCCTGAGGCATGTCCACCTGAGGGCCTGCAAAGGCCTCCTCCTCAGGCCTCGCGGCCTCATCTGCCGCGGCCTCGCCCGCTTCGGCCTCGGGAACAGCTTTCTTCACGTCCGCAGCCTTGCGGAGCCTGCGGCGCTTCGCGGGCGCTGGGTCGCTGGCGTGAGACGAGGAGACCAGTCAGGGGAGGAGACAGACAGAAAACAGAAGGAAAACGACAGAACCCAAGAGCACTTACTTGGACTTCTTCGCGCGGGTGTCGACACACGCCATACCAGACGTGCGCCATGAGGGCGCGGTCCGGCCTCCTGACCCCCCAGGAGCCGCCTCATCCTTCCTCTTGAGGGAAGCGCTCGGGGGCTCCCCGGCAGGCCTATCGTGGGCCGCCTTGGTCCGAGGCTCTCTGCGCCCAGCCTCGGCCTCCTCGTCGTCGCTGGACGAAAGCTCGTAGACCTCCGCGGTGGGTGGCGCGGCTCGACACGGGCTCGCCCCGCCAGCGGAGGGCACCGCCTCCGCCTCCGCGTCACCATGCTCCGCGTCGCCGCGCTCCGCCTCTGACGCGTACGGAGACTCGGCAGCGTCCCCGTCCTTCGCCACGGGCATTGGCCCCTCCAGCTCTTCCTCCTCCCCCGCCAGGCCCAGCGCGGTGAATGTGGGCATCTGCGCCAGGGTGGCCCGGCGCTGGTCCGGAACCTGGTACAGAGGCCTTATCGCCACAGGGACCGCCGCGGGCACGTCGGGGTTGACGAAGAGGCCGCCCATGATGGTGGCGACGATGGCGGGGCGGTGGTCGCAGGGGTGGAGCCGCATCGGGTCCGTGAGTCCTGAGTACGCCCACATCGGCTTCTTGTGCGCCTGAAGGGGGGCGATGCGGCGCCTCACGAACTCCTCCGCCACCATTTGGCCGGTGAGGCCGTGCTCCCGGAGCATCCTCAAGTGGCCCACGAGGCCCGCTACCTGAGGGCCCTCGAGAGCCCGCTTGCCCCAGTGGGTATTCTTCACGGGCGGCGCTTCGGGGACGTCGAGGAGGGAGCTCTGCGACGGGACGCCGATGAGGAACCACTTCTGCCTGAAGTCGTCCACCTTCTTCGACACCGCCGTCACGGGCCTCTCGCCGCTCCAGGACATGGGGATGTAGATATCCCCCATGCCGTCCGCGATGCGAAAAGACACGCAGCCCGTCCGCTCGGCCTTCGCGGTGTTCCGGAGCGCGTAGAAGCTCCTGAAGAGGGCCACCGATGGCCTCACCCCCAAATAAGCCTCACACAGGAAGGCGAAGATGGAGAGGATGAGAATGGAGTTGGGGTGAAGGTGCAGGAGATGGATCTGATAGAACTCTAAAACAGCCTCGAAGAAGGGCGAGTACGGAGGCACCAGCCCTGCGAAGAGGGTCTGGAGGAAGATAGGGTAAAAACCCGCTGGGAGACGGCCGAACCTCGCGGCCCGGATGGCCGAGGCGCCGTGCTCGTTGCTCTTTCCGGCGACCAGATGCTGGATCTTGTCCGGCGCGGCCGCATCGACGTGCGTCCCAATCAGGGCGGGGCCGAGCGTCTCCTCCTCCTGCACATCCTGGCGGACCGAGGTCATCGTCGCCTTGCCTTTGGTTCCCCCCATTGGTGGAGCAAGACGGAGGCGAAAGAGAGCGAAGGAAAGGGAAATGCGCGCCGGAGAGGGAAAGAGTTCGCCGGAGACGAGGGCTAAGAGCTCGAGAGTTGGAAAATGGAGGCGCAGAGTCGGAAGCAATGACTGCGATTCGGACCGGCGCGCAGCTTTATACCACCGTCGGGCAGTTACCGAGGCGCGGTCGTGGTGATCGTGGTGGGGCCCCCCACTACGCACGTTCCTACCGGAGAAACCGAGTCGCCGCAAGTTCATCTCCAAGTGACGCGTGTCGCGGGCAGACCGGGCGTTTTGGACCCGCGACGCTTCGCCTGGGCCCGATGGGCCTCGCCGTGCCCGTCGCGGGCCCGGGGGCTACTGTCGGCCCAGTGGATTCTAGGGTGTGCAGAGCCCACTCTCCACGGCCCTCTCACGCGCCGATGCCGACGAAACGACTAAGGGCCGAGCAGACGCCTGAGGAGACCCTCGAGGGGAGAGCACCCTCGCGGGGACTTCAGGAGGCAGCGAAGCGCCTGAAGGGGCTTCCCCTGAGGCCGCCTCCCGGCAAGGCTTTCCTCCCTTGAAGAGAAGTCAACACAACTCCCTCGGCAGGGCCTCCCGAGCCCTGCGGGGATACTTCGTCCCGAAGGAATCGCTGCAGAGCGCACATGGCCTCAGCAGCAGCCGCAGAGTGATGCGCGCGTCTGCGCGCAATGACGACGGCGCCGCAGTTGCCGTTCTGGTGATAAAAGGAGTCAACAAAGCACTGTGTCCCCTGCACCGCCACCAAGGCCTTCCTCTTTGGTGATAAAGCGGGTGGCCGGCGCAACGCTCCAACGGCGACGTCACCGTGGGCGCCCCCACGGCCTCTGCAGCACCAGCTGTCCGCTCTGCAAAGACAAAAGCTGCCCTGCCACGGAGGCAGGCTTTACGACCATGGGCCAAGTCCATGGACACCCGAGCTGCGGTGCACCCCGCTCCTCCGCTTCGTCGCCATGTGGGAACCCTTCCGCTGCGCAGGACGCAGGGATGAGGCCCGGGGTGCGTATATAAGGAGCAGGAGCGCCACCGTAGAGAGGGGATCAAGAAACGAACCGCTTACTCGCGTAAAACCCCACCATAGCCTAGCCAAGCTTAGCGAGCTGGAGGAGGAAGAAGAGCTCATCCTTCCCCATCCAAGCTCCGCATAGCCGGGCGGGAGCCCTCGACTAGCTGATTGTACTGTCCGTACCGCAGTGCAATACAGACAAGCAGGAGTAGCGGTTTTACCTCCTCCTGAGGGCCGTGAACCTGGGTACGGGCCGGTGTCTATCTCTGGCGTGACAGTTCTTCTCCAGGCCCGGCGAGCACCGTCGTCGTGCCTCTCGAGAGTCGATAGACCTCCGCGTTCAGTCCCCTTCACGAACTTCTCCCCCGAGAGTGGTTATCCCTGTTCCGCGGGAATCACACCTCGACAGCTGCCCCTGCATATTTCGTGAAGGGGATCACAGGCAGAAAACAAAAAATTTCCTAACAGCGATATCCTTAAACTAGCCAAGATCTATACTATGCAGATATAGTAATACGGAGGAGATCGGTATACATACCCTTGTAGACCGAAAAGCGGGGATTACGCTCCCGCACAAGCGTTGTCGATGTAGCCGACGAAGACGACCTCGAGGTCGTGTAGAGGAAGTAGACCTCCAGCACCACTAGCGTGGCACCTCGCAGGTCGTTACACACATACGGTGAAGCCGACTGCCTCCGGGCTCCGATCCAGGGACGACTGGGACCGGAAGACCAGCAGCACGGCGGCGTGCGTATGGTGGAGAAAACTTATCCTCGGCGCAACTCCAAACTAGGGAGTCACGGGATCCAAGGAGAGAGAGAGAGAGAGAGAGAATTGGTGTGTCCTTTAAATGCCAGGGGTGCCCCTCTATATAAAGGAGGCCAGGGGCTGCCCACCCTGCCAGCCGGGCGGTGTGGGACTATTCCCACACCCCCACCGGCCAAGCATGGTGCGCCGGCCTAGGTGGGCCCCATGTGGCCCACCTAGGGCCGGCCGAACCAGCCCCCTTTCCCTTGGGGGATCCTTCCCCCCCTCATGGGCCCTAAGGCCCATTTAGGGTATTTTGCCTTTAAAAATTCAGAAAAATTAAATAAAAATATATTTAACTATTAATTACATTAATTAATATTAAATACATATTACATAATTTATTCCGGCTCCGAAAACTATTTCGTCGCTGCCCGATCTCCATCGGATCCTTCCCGGGACGTTCCCGGTGCACTCTCTTTTAATTTCTCTTCCGGTAAACTTGTCGACTCCCCTTAAGTGTGTTACCCTAGCGGTTCGAGATCTCACCAGACATGATCGAGACAACCTCTCCGATCAATGACTAATTCGTGGACCGAGGATACCCAGAATTAATCCCTGCGAGATAACGAATACTTTGTCGTTCGAACCTGGACGTCTGAGTCTTAAACCTTTTGCCATGGCGATACTTAGCGTGTCCGAGACTCGTTCATGGATATCACCATACCCAGCTTGATCTCGTTACCGACACCGCTATCTTCTACTCGTCCATGATATTATGTCCTGGTGACCTAGTCACACGCTTGCAAGGTCATTTGACATAATCTCACCGAGTGGGCCCTAGAGTATCTATCCTGCTATGCGGACTGGCAAATCCCGCTCTTGATCCCTCGTCTCAACATACTCCCTTCCGATACCCGAGAGGGACACCTTTATTGTCGCACTATTAAGATATGACGTTTGATGCAATCAAAGTATCTTTCAGGAATAGCAATAAGAGTTGATCTCACGGTCAAAGGCGTAATGACTACGTCCTACAAATATTGGGTATGTCCATCACGTCATTCTCCCAATGACATGACTCCATTGTCAACTGACATTAATGTCACATGATCGGGAAACCTCGATCATCAATTGCCCAATGAACTAGTTAGATAGAGGCTACTAGGGACCTGGTTGTTTATCTACCACACGTGTATTAATGTTTCCGCTTAATACAGTTATAGCATGGTATAAAACATATAATGAACAATTGAGATATGACGAATAAACTATCTTTATTAAGTGCCTCTAGGGCATATCTCCTTCAGTCTCCCACTTGCACTAGAGTAACACTTAATCTAGTTTACAACTTGGTAAAAGCTCAACACCCATAGCAACTTGGTGCATGGTTGTTTCGTGGAAGAGGAATACAGTCAACAGATCTCACACATTGAGATCTATATGTGCTTTGCAACACTACTATGCCACCTAGTTTGACATCATCCCGTATCTTACGATGACGGTGAAATATATCTTAGTCGATGGAGTGAGACTCGAACCTTCGCGTAGCATGGGCCTTAAAAGTCTAAGAGATCTATTAAGGGGAACCACATATGCTCGGAAAACTGCTCAGTCCAATCACACTTGCTACTTCTGAAGTTGGCATTTATTTCTATACCTATGTAGATTATGCGACAGTGCATCCATATGCGACTTCGCAAGCTAACCATGTCTTTCTTCAAAATAAAGGACATCTCCTATATGAGATTTCTAATCTTATGGGTCAGTGTCATAACTTGCATTATCGTAACCGTTTTACGGCAAGTTGTCTTTCCACTCTTACCCTTTACCAGAAAACATATCTTTAGTTCTCACAGACACTAAAGAATATACTTAACGTTTGTTCATTCCACACAAGGATCACTCTAGAACCCGTTCTTCAACCAAGAACTTGGGTCACACTAAGTCGAGCTTTCAGTCTGATAGAATCTATGTCTGAGGCATAGAGAATGTCGAACATCATTTTCTATCACTGAAAATGCCAAGATAAACTTAATATTTTACCTAGTCATACAAGCAAGAACCTTTTTCTTCGCTTGTTCTATTTTGACACACTTCAGAATCTTAACCTAGGAAAATATTCCGACCTAATGTTATTAAGCCCCTTTTGATCTATACAATTATAAATCGGATGCCTAATACTCCTAACTTCATTCATAGAAAATTTAATCACTTAAATAATCCTTTATACTTTGCTAGAGGATCTGTATCATTCTCAATATGTCGTTACATAAAATCAGGAATGACACTTAGCTCCCACTTAAATACGCCATCTGTATATAAGACCAGGAATTTCTTTTAGCTCCCACTCAAATATGCCATTCACATATAAGATCAAGAAAAGCTGAAGGGGTTCCGGTGCAGAAAACAATAATTTTTCTAGCGTATGAACACCCTAACTAGCCAGGATCTATCTATCTAGTACATGTGATAACGGTGGCGGAACGGGTTACATTACCTCCATGTAGACCGATAGCGGGGATTACGCTCCCGCACAAGCGTTGACGATGAAGTCGTACGTAGCCGACCTCGAGGTCGCGGAGAACTTGCCGCGACGATGTAGACGATGACGCCGGGGTGTCGACGAAGACCTGCGTCGACGGGCGTCGGGCGGAAGGTGGCGTGGCGCCGGCGGCCGAGAGGGGGTGGCGCCGGCGGCAGGGCAGCGACAGGGCTGCTGGGTGGGCGAGACGACGTCGCCCAGGCTCCTCAAATGTGGCGCCTACGAGCACTCGCAAACATACGGAGCTTAACAACAACCCCCGGTCATTCAGATCCAGCTGAAATCGCAGGGGTAGAACTTTTCTGGAATCCCGCAGGGCAACGGCGCCCGGCGGTATAGCTTTGGTGGAGAGAGGAGGCAAAACGGGCGGAGAAACAGCTCAGCCGGCCTGCTACAATATTAATTGTATTTTCTGTGTGTAATTAATCCAATTAATATGCCTTGCTATATAAAGGGGGGAGGGGGTGTGCAAACACCTTGCCTCCCCCATGTGGGACTAAAGGAAAAGGAGGGGGAGGGGGGTTCGGCCGGCTCTCCTAGTCCGAATTGGACTAGGGGCCCAAGCCCCCCTTTCCTTGCTTGGTGCGGCTCACCTTAGTGGGCCACAATTGGCCCACTTAGGTGGGCTGCCCCCTTTTTCCTTTATTATTTAATAATTAAATTAATATAAATATAATTAATTCATAATTAATATATTTAAATACTATTTAATATCCCGTGACCCCGAAACATTTTCCGGACCACCCGAACATCTTTCGGACATTCCCGGAACCATTCCAGGCCTTCCCGGAACTCCTTCCGGACCACCGGAACTCTCTCCGGATCATTTCTCTCTCTCCAATAAAATCCTATAATATTCCAGAACCTTCTCCAGGTGTCGTTAAGACCTTAAGTTTGTTACGCTACGGTTCGAGAACACTCCATACATGGTCGAGACACTCCGCTCACCAATGACCGCCAGGGATACCTGGACGCATATGACGGCCCCTGTGCATTCTACGAATATCGTCGTTGAACCATAAACATGATATTCATTCCCTTTGTTTCTACGATACTACCTTGTCCGAGATATGATCGTAGACATCCGATGTCCTTGTTGTATCTCGTTACCGACAAAGGTTATTAACTCGTCTGTGATATTACATCTCCATGACCTAGTCATAAGCTGCGCAGCTATATAGATGCAATCTCACCGAGTGGGCCCAGAGTATCTTTCCATTACAAGAATGAACAAATCCCGTTCTTGATCCTTACATCTCAACATACTCTTTCGGGATACCCAAGATGGACACCGTTATTGTCATGCTATATAAGACACAACGTTTGATGCTCTCAAAGTACCCCTACGAAGTAGCGATAAGTACGGTCTCACGGTCTAAGGAATAAGCTATCATATTACTCATCTATTGCAAATGACAAACATCGTAATACGATCTTATTGCAATACTTTGCGTATGTCCATCACCTTATTCTACTAATAAGATGACCCCATTGTCAACCGACGTCATTGTCCTTGATCGGGAATCTCGATCAACTGCTGCCCAATGGACTAGTTCATATAGAGGCTCACTAGGGACTCTGGTTGTCTATGTATCACACGTGTATTAATAATTCCGATTAATACAGTTATAGCATAATACAAAAACCTATTATGAACTTATGAGATAATGCAATAAATACTACTTACTTATTTGCCTCTAGGGCATATCTCCTTCAAAAGCTACTTAGCTCCCACTCACTTCTTTGCAAATGCAAGTTTCTTCAACAATTTTGGACAACTCCAAAATCCTTTGATCACATCATCAAAGTGAAGATTCCAGCTCCGATATGCTTGCTTCAGCCCATGAATGGACAGCTGAAGTTTGCATACATGTTTAGCATCCTCAGGATCACCAAACCATTTCATTGTACTAATTACAACTCTTTCTTAATGATACCATTAAGAAACATGGTTTCCTTATCCATCTATCAATTTCTCAATTTGAAATTATAGTAATTGCTAAACGACCCCGAATAGATTTAGCCTTCGCCACTTGAGACAAAATCTCGTTGTGGTCAACTTTTGAATCTGTCGGAACTGTTTGACGACAAATCGATCCTTATCAGCGTCTATTCTCTCATAAAATTCCATATTCTATTAACAGCCTAGATGCCATCAAGAAGATCTCCCAAGTCATTACCTGGTAATCGTACATGGATTTTATCTCGGATCATATATGACTCATAGCCATTTCTCGGACTTAGGTCTACCATCTCTTCTTCGCAGTTCGTAGGTCTGTCATATTCCATTAACATGACCTTCATAACAAGATTGTCGTACCACACAGTGTGGAACACAACCTCGTACGCCTACGTTCTTAGTATGAGCTCAGAGCATCATGATCTTTATCATCAGCTTCTTTCCAGTTGAGGAGCATAACACCGGAAACACTTTCCGTTGCGCCACTCTGATGTCTGGAGAGAAAGTTCATTAACTTCGTCTTGCTCTACTTTCTTTCCCACTTATATCCTTGGACAAGAAACTATTTCTTTTGCAAGATATATTCCGGCAACGTTTTTGCCTATGTCGTGAGACATGTACCCAACTAATTCTTTAGGTACGGTACACTACAAAGATTTATCCATTTTAGGTTTGATCACATCGAAACACTAAATTGCTGAAACGACAATCTAGGCTAAAAGCCATGCCATCACTCATATGGTATTGTCTCCATGGATTTAAATGGTTTCCCTATTATCTAACGTGAATGTTATGTTTCTACCATATGACTCCAATGATCACAATAATTCGATAAGAGATTTATTTACCACACACTATCCGATAGAGTGCGATTACGACGTCCTAACATACCATAACACTATGGTGTTCCATGCGACGTAATTTGTGGAACTCTTCTCACAAGTCTTCCAATGATATGCCAACATTATAACTCAAATCTTTATTTCCTCGATCTGTATCGCAGGAATTTGATTTTCTTGTTAAATTTATTTCCTACTTCATTCTGAACTTGTTTGATCGAATCAAAAAAATTCAGATTAACATTTCCTAAGTGGATATCCATATATCTACTCGGAATATTCATGAAGTCTATGAAATAAAGACTTCCACTATACGTTAAAGTACTTCATTGATTCACATACACCCATATGCATGATTCTCAACAAGTTATACTCAAAACGTTCAGTGAAGTTTACGAAATAAAGGTCTCCACTACACATTAATTATTTCATTGATCCACATACATCTATATGCATGATTATCAATAAGTTATATGACCGCTTTCAAAAAACGGTGTCTTAGTTATCTTGCAAGTGTCAAAAGATCAAATCTAATGACTTGTAGATCCATCCGTATGGAGCCTGTTCATTGACTATAGCATTGACATGACTTAAACGGTAGTGCCACACGAATGTGGTGTCTTTATTAAGTTTGTATCATTTGGCATTAATATTATGAATGTGGGAACTTCTACCATCTAAATTCAAATCGGCTGATGATCATTACTTCATAAATATAGGACAACGATTTTGTCACTAACATATATGAACAATTGTCTTGCTAGAGAAGACACACTTATAACGATCATACTAACAGGCGATCATAAAAGAATTTATTCAAATGGTAGATCTAGAGGGAGAGTGTCTTTGGCCATCACAACATTTTGTCTGCCGTCATCAACACACATTGTCGCCTCATCCTTCCAAGCTACTCAAGCAGTAAATCTGGTTTTCATAAAACATGACTAGTATCAAAAACTTAGTCACTACTGCGAGTACTTGATTAGGTAAAACATTCATAACGTGTATATCATTGATGACTTCCCGGCGATCTGTTTCATCTTCTTGATTCTTCCATTTCAATCAAGAACCATGAAGGTGAACGATTCCCCTTGCATGACATAGTCTATGACAAAACATTTGCATCTGGCAACGTTGTCTGTCATCCAGTGATCGAGCTGAGCGAGGCATCTTAATGTCATCAAGTATGACCAATGTCATCGAGTATGACCAGTGTCATCAAGTATGACTGCCACGTGCTCCTTCAATGTATGTATTCTCTTCCATCTTGGTTGAGAAGAAAAACAGTCAACGTACTGATAAACTTCATCAACCCAACTTTAGGTGTATCCTGAGTTTAGCGATCATCTCATATGTTCGCGATCTAACAACTCGCACCCACTGTTAATTCTCTATGTCAGAGATCATAGCATACACTGGACTATGATGATATTATCCGCACAAAAACTTGATAATCCAAATTATCCTTTTGTTAGCGGAATCTCCGGGTTTATCTCCTAGCGGGTATTGTATCATAAAGAGCTAATGGTTTAAACAAGGAGTATCCTCAAGCTAAAGTATAAAACTATGAAGTTTGGACCCAACCTTTTAAGTTTCTCAATCGCAGGATTGCGGCTAATTTTTAAAGAAGGCTATTACATTGGTTAATATCTACAAAGGTTTTGCAAAACATAAAGACTTTGTTCATTATAAAATAGGGTTCAAGTTTTAATAAAATAAAACTACCAGAACTCCCACTCAAAACGAATATCCCTCTAATCGTTTTAGTGATTACACGATCCTCATCCATTATGCAACCCCTCATCGTCAGATCCGGCAACATAACTTCAAAGGTAGACATCGACATGTCGATCACAACAACTTTGTGAATCATGCTTAACCTTTCGGTCACCGTGTTCCGAGGCCATGTCTGTACATGCTAGGCTCGTCATAATAACCTTCAGCGTATACGCTTGTGCAAACATGTCTTACACCCACTGTATGCGAACGACGATATGTCTGACACCCGATCGTCACGGCCTGCCTCATAACGTAGAACTTTCTTGGTGGTGCACGCCGAAGGGAGAACACTAATGGTATTTTGGAGGGATCATCTTATATTACCACCGCCGTGTAACTAATATATAACTATATATATTCACACAATATAAGATGCCCTCAAAACATCAATATGTAATGCGACGTGACATGGTCCTTGCGCCGATGGTCTCCTTCGCGCCCACAGTTTATAAACAATTTAATAAACTTATCTTGACCATATCACATTGCCCCTGCAAAATAAAGTTAGACGCGTTCTACTTTATCTTTTGCATATTTTACGTGGCTTGGGGCTGTCGTAAATAGAACCGCTTCATATCTACGAACCTATGACCACAACAACGATCAAATAATTGCATATTTATTCATCCCTTTCGGGCCCTCCATTGAGAATGCAAAGCCAACTAAAGAGAGAGAGACAGACACCCGCCAGCCACATATACGGTACCAGCCATATGTCAGTAGCGGAACCAGTCTCGCGTAAGCGTACGCGTAAAGTCGGTCCGGGCCGCTTCATCAACTCAATGCTGCCGACATTGCAAGTGCACGCGAGAGGGTAGCAAATAAAAGAACGATGTCCCCGTGATAAACACGGGTGCAACTAGCGTACAGCTATATCTACGCATAAACCTGGCTCTGATATCACTGAAGGGGATCGCAGGCAGAAAACAAAAAAATTCCTAACAGCGATAACCTTAAACTAGCCAAGATCTATACTATGCAGATATAGTAATACGGAGGAGATCGGTATACATACCCTTGTAAACCGAAAAGCGGGGATTACGCTCCCGCACAAGCGTTGTCGATGTAGCCGACGAAGACGACCTCGAGGTCGTGTAGAGGAAGTAGACCTCCAGCACCACTAGCGTGGCACCTCGCAGGGCGTTACACACATACGGTGAAGCCGACTGCCTCCAGGCTCCGATCCAGGGACGAAGCAGCGGAAGACTGGGACCGGAAGACCAGCAGCACGGCGGCGTGCGTATGGTGGAGAAAACTTATCCTCGGTGCAACTCCAAACTAGGGAGTCACGGGATCCAAGGAGAGAGAGAGAGAGAATTGGTGTGTCCTTTAAAGGCCAGGGGTGCCCCTCTATATAAAGGAGGCCAGGGGCTGCCCACCCTGCCAGCCGGGCGGTGTGGGACTATTCCCACACCCCCACCGGCCAAGCATGGTGCACCTAGGGCCGGCCGAACCAGCCCCTTTCCCTTGGGGGGATCCTTCCCCCCCTCATGGGCCCTAAGGCCCATTTAGGGTATTTTGCCTTTAAAAATTCAGAAAAATTAAATAAAAATATATTTAACTATTAATTACATTAATTAATATTAAATACATATTACATAATTTATTCCGGCTCCGAAAACTATTTCGTCGCTGCCCGATCTCCATCGGATCCTTCCCGGGACATTCCCGGTGCACTCTCTTTTAATTTCTCTTCCGGTAAACTTGTCGACTCCCCTTAAGTGTGTTACCCTAGCGGTTCGAGATCTCACCAGACATGATCGAGACAATCTCTCCGATCAATGACTAATTCGTGGACCGAGGATACCCAGAATTAATCCCTGCGAGATAACGAATACTTTGTCGTTCGAACCTGGACGTCTGAGTCTTAAACCTTTTGCCATGGCGATACTTAGCGTGTCCGAGACTCGTTCATGGATATCACCATACCCAGCTTGATCTCGTTACCGACACCGCTATCTTCTACTCGTCCATGATATTATGTCCTGGTGACCTAGTCACACGCTTGCAAGCTCATTTGACATAATCTCACCGAGTGGGCCCTAGAGTATCTATCCTGCTATGCGGACTGGCAAATCCCGCTCTTGATCCCTCGTCTCAACATACTACCTTCCGATACCCGAGAGGGACACCTTTATTGTCACACTATTAAGATATGACGTTTGATGCAATCAAAGTATCTTTCAGGAATAGCAATAAGAGTTGATCTCACGGTCAAAGGCGTAATGACTACGTCCTACAAATATTGGGTATGTTCATCACGTCATTCTCCCAATGACATGACTCCATTGTCAACTGACATTAATGTCACATGATCGGGAAACCTCGATCATCAATTGCCCAATGAACTAGTTAGATAGAGGCTACTAGGGACCTGGTTGTTTATCTACCACACGTGTATTAATGTTTCCGCTTAATACAGTTATAGCATGGTATAAAACATATAATGAACAATTGAGATATGACGAATAAACTATCTTTATTAAGTGCCTCTAGGGCATATCTCCTTCATTTCGCTCTAAGGATCCTTGCCCATAGGGATTCAGATTCCTCCTCCGAGAAAAATCTCCAGATCCACTTGGCCATAAGGGCCTTGTTCAGGAGTTTGGAATTGGACACGCCCAGACCACCTAGGTCTTTTGGCCTACAAATATCCTCCCAGGCAACCATGTGGTATTTACGTTTATTTCCTTTAGCTTCCCAAAAGAAACGCTTCCGGTGCTTGTCGAAACCCGCATGGGTGCCATCAGCCAGGAGGAACAACCCCATGAAGTTCATGGGAATGTTAGACAGACAGGAATCCACAAGTGTCAGGCGCGCTGCCGAAGACATGAATTTTCCCTGCCAAGGTTCCATACGGAAGCCCACCTTAGCCACCACAGGCTCCACATCCGCGATGGTCAGCTTTGTGTCCGCAATTGTAAAACCCAGGTATGTGAACGGGAAAGCTCCCTCTTTGCAGTTAAGGAGGTTGGCCACTCTGGCTTGCTCTACCACACCTCCTCCCATCACAATTACCTCGCTCTTGTGAAAGTTAATCTTCATACCCGACATCAACTCAAAGCAGATTAGGATAAATTTGAGATTTCTCAGACCGGCCTCTGAATTTTGTATGAGTATCATCGTGTCATCCGCATATTGTAGATGCGTAACCCCACCAGGAATCAGGTGAGAGGCCACACCCGCAATGTGTCCCGCATCCCTTGCTCTAGACAGCAACAGATCCAGTGCATCGACCACCATATCGAATAACAAAGGTGACAGCGGGTCGCCCTGGCGTACCCCGCGCTTGTTAAGAAAATAAGGTCCTAGCTCCCCGTTGACTGAGATCGTTGTATGTCCTCCTGAGACCAATTGCATGATTTTGTGTACTAAGGGAAAGTCAAAACCTTTCTTAAGGAGCACTTCCTTCAGAAAAGACCAACTAACCCTATCGTATGCTTTCTCAAAATCGAGTTTGAGGAGAACGGCAGGCAGGTTCTTGTTTTTCAATTCGTGGACCAGTTCATGCAGCACAAGCGGACCATCGAGGATCAGTCTGCCTTTGATGAACGCAGTCTGAGCCAGGCTGATGATTCTATGAGCTATTGGAGTGAGGCGACGCGCCACTGCCTTGGAGACAAGCTTGAAAACCATGTTGATCAGTGCAATCGGACGAAACTGTTTGATGTCCACTGCCCCTTGAACCTTTGGGATGAGGGAAAGAATTCCGTAGTTGAGTCGGGAAATATCGACCCTCCCCAGGATAAAACCGTTCAGGATCGCCAGCATCAAATCCTTCAACTCTGGCCAGAACGCCTTGAAAAAGGCCACCGGGAACCCATCTGGACCCGGGGCAGTATTTGTCTTCGTATCTTGGAGGGTCTCCTCCAGTTCTTCCAATGAGAACGCTCGTGCCAGCGCTGCATTCTCTTCTGCCGAGACTTGTCTACACATTGGCCACGGGTTGGCTGCTAGGGAAAGGTGTTGCGGCTCCTCGGTTCCCATCAGACCTCTGTAGAACTCATAAATATGTGCGATGATCTGTTCCTGGGTAGAGACCTGATATCCCACAAGTATAGGGGATCGTGTGTAGCCTTTTCAATAAGTAAGAGTGTCAAACCCAACGAGGAGCTAAAGGTAGGATGAATGTTCTCTCAAGTTATATCAACCACTGATACAACTCTACACACACCAAACGTTTGCATTATCTAGTAAATAAAACTAGAGCAATAATACGGGTATGAGAGATGTTTTGCAAGATAATAAATACAAAAAAGTAAATGTTAGTGCTGCAGCAATGAGATATACTAAGTAACCATAAACTAACAGTACCATGAGTGTGCAAAAGTGGTGATAATTGTGGTGGCTTTGTCCAAGATTAATTAGTGAAGATATCGGTTTCATTGTCTTCGATGCAGTTTTCTATGTGGGAGAGGCTAAATATACATGCACTCCACTACTTGGGATTACAAGTACTATATGATTGGCTTGTTAGCAAACATCCGTAAATACTAACAATGCATTAAGGTTTCCCCAACCATAGCCTTAAGCTCAATGGTCCTCTTACTCCCATACGTGCAACTAACCGGTTTGAGTCCTCAGGTTTCTGTCACTCCGGCAGAACTACCCCCCTTCCTTTGCACATACTACTAACCCTAGGGTGTTGATCCATGCGCGCACAAATATAATGGACACCGAAGTACAGTACCATATCAACATACAACTCTAATGAAACTCATGCATTCAACAAAGCAATCAAAAGACAAATAACTACGCAAACATGTCATAGATCATAGGATAAATATTATAGCATCAAACACCATGTTTACATAGGATGGTACAGAGGTTTGTGGGAGGATGAACCACTGAATACAAGGAGGAGTTGGTGATGGAGATGGCGGTGAAGACGGTGAAGGGGGCAGCGAGGAGCGCAGGGCGGCGGCGGCAGTGGCGCGGGGAGCTCCTCCCCCGCCGCCGGCAACATGGGGGAACGCCGCCCCTTAGCCCCCTTCCTCCATGGCTTCTTGGGAGCCCTCCCCCATGGAGATGGGATCCATGGGGGAGGCAAAAACGTGGCTTTGGTGGCTGGAAATTCGTGGTTGGCGGAGTCCTGGACGAGTTAGGTTTCCTTCCTTTATATAGCTTCTCGGATTTCCGTCACCCCTTTTAGGGTTTCACCATATTGGGCCTCCAGGTCGCGTCCGACCTCCGATTGGGCTGTTTTCGGGCTTAAAATTTGCGTGTGGAAATTTGTGACAACTCTCTATTTATTTTGATTTTGATTTGACGTCGTCTTCGGGGGTCAAACTGACGATCTCTATAGAAAGTTCTCAGACAGATTTCAGGAAAGTCCCAATTTGAGTCCAACAAGGTTTCCTCTTGTATTCTTGATAATTTCTACACATCAAAGATTAAAACAAGAACATTGTGCACTTTTGCAACCATTAGTAGGTTAGTCCAAATAAATAATAAACTTAATATAGAAACAAGTGCTAAAATCATAAAAATGGCATGAAACAATCAAAAATTATAGATACGTTTTGGACGTATCAAGACCCTCCCCTGAGGAGTTTCTAACGCTGAAATAGCGCACTTCCGCCTCCGACCATTAGCAAACGCGTGGAAATATGCTGTGTTGGCGTCCCCCTGAAGAAGCCAGTTTTGCCGGCCTCTCTGACGCCAAAACTCCTCTTCCGTGGCCAGGCATTGCATCAATTGCTCTTCAAGGGAGAAACGAAGGGCCCACCCGTCTTCGTCTAGTCCTTGAGCGTCCGCATCCGCATCCAGCGCTTGGATTTGACGGGTAAGTTCGAGCTTGTGCACTCTCTGTTGTTTGCCTTGGTTGGCTCTCCACCCCTTGAGGAAAGATCTCAACGCCGCAGATTGAGAGTGCCAGAAGTCCACCGGCCCCCGACACGAGACCACGAGGTTAGCACCGGCCTCCCATTTGTCGCGGAACATGTCTTTGAACTCCGGGGCACACAGCCAGGACGTCTCAAAGAAAAACCGCGGCGAGCGTTGGAAGGAGTTCTCTCCTGTGTCAAGAACCAGAGGGGTGTGATCCGAGCCAATCGGTGTCTCCGCACGTAGCGCAACCAACGGGAACATGGCCGCCCAGGCCGGCGAGACGAAGAAACGGTCCAGAACTGACCGAACTGGCGCTCGTTGTCTGTTAGACCAAGTGTATCTTGCCCCTGATCGAGGAATTTCCTGCAGGGCAAGGTTGGCAATGAAGTCATTGAACATGTGCACCCTTGGCCAGTTAATGTTATCGTTGTTCTTGTCCTGAGCGCCCCGGATGAGGTTGAAATCCCCACCGACAACCACTGGTACCTGAGTCGCACTGACCTTGGTGCTGAGCTCCGCCAAGAACTCCTCTGAGCGAGCATGGTCAGCTGGGCCATACACTCCGATGAACTCAAACTTGAAATTCTCCGCTCTATGAAGAATCGTGGCGCTGAGAAAGAACTCTCCTTGATCGATCCTTCCCACCTCAAAGGTGCTATCACGCAGTCCCAGCAACATACCCCCAGAGTGGCCCACTGCCGCTTTCCAGTGCCAGAAAAACTGCTCCCCACTTTCCAAGCTACGCAGTTCCTGATCTGAAAAATCCTGTTTCATCGTCTCCTGCAGGCAGATGATGTCTATTCTTTCCTTACGCATATAATCCCTGATCTGGGTACGCCGTCCTGTACGGCTGAACCCCCTAGAATTCCAACCCATGGCTCTCATTGAGCTGCGGGGTTCGTTACCCGTGCTTGGCGAGCTGGGGTATCTCGTAGGTTCAGTCTTGGTCCCATGGGCGGTAGAACACGCTTTGCTCTGGTGCGAGGAGATCTGAACAGCTTGGCTAATGAGGTGGACATGTCTGGTTCATCTTCTATAACATCTGTAGCGGGAGCCAGCCCCACCACACTGGTGGACCCGCCAGTCAGCTCACTCTGAGCCGATCCTCCTGCGTCAGCACCCTTTGCTCTCGCAGCTTCATCCTTCTGTTTTACAATGGCCGCCGCAAGCTTGGCTTGGGCGAGTTCTTTCGCGCGAACCAGAGAGAGAAGGGGAAGAGGTGCAGGCTCATCAACCCCGGAAAACGAAGGAAAAACCACCCCGCAATCGAGAGCAACCGAAAGCAAGTGCGAATCGGGAACCACATCCAGTAAGAGAAAGTCCGAGTTGAGGTCGCGAGAGATACCTGCATCCTTGAGCGCGGCACGGCGAGAGGCCTTGAGCATGATCGGCTCCGAAGAGTTCCCTTTGCCGCGTTCGCTGCGCCTTGCACTTGAGGTAGGCGAAACCACAGGGACCGAGCGCTTAGCTCTAGCCACCGAGGTCCCCGCCGCTGCTTCCTCCACCAGGTTGGGGTGTTGGGGCTTCTGCGTGCTCGGCGGGTTGTCCACCTCCCCGTCCTGTTTCTTCTTGAGCCTCGCCACCTTCACCGCCAGCGTCTCGTGATCGAACTCCCACTCATCAGGGCTCTCCCAGCCAATCTCTGCCCTCTCCGCTGGCTTCAGCTTGGTACGCTTGAGAAGTGCAGGAGAGGCCGGAGGGGACCCTTCCGAAAGCAGCTCTTGCGACGACGAGACCAAGATTGGCGAGGGCCGGGGCGAGGGGAACGAAGGTGGAAGCCCAAGATCCTCCAAGCCGAGCAAATTTGATCCATACTGGTCCAGCGAGAAAGGGATAGGCTTCAAATTGGACTTTGGAGGGGCTGAGGCTGGCTTGGAGATAGATTTCTCCACCGGGATGGGCAGTGGCACACTGTTGCTGCCCACCGATGTCTTGGTCTGCGGCCCCCCGAGCCAGTCCACCTTGTTCTGCAGTTCCACCCCTGACAACCGGTTCTTCTTGTGTGCTGGATTGGCCGCTTGGGACGGGGCTGGTTTGCTTGACACATCCTTGGCCTCGGTCGTCGGCTCCTTGTTCTTCCCGTAAGAGGGGTCGCGCTTCCAGTTGCGATCATCCCTGCTCTGTTCCTCTGTGTTGTCCTCCCCATCATCATCAGAGTCTTTGCGAGCAGGAGGAGGTGGTGGGGGCTGGGTGTGGGAGGGGGGACGTTGGATCGGCTCCACCTTAATACCAATGCGGAAGCCCTCAAGACCCTCAAAAAAGGAGCACACTGGCAGGCAACTTGGCTGGTGCGTGACAACTGACAATGCAGGAGCATGCGCACCGGAGCCGCGGGAGTAGCTAGCGTCTCCTCATCCACCATCCTCGGCCGACCCAACATCTTCATGGCCGCCAGCAGCATCTTCGAGTTGCGCAGACACGGAGAGACACCCGACAACAGCACCCAGATCTTGGAGAGGCGCTCCGCCGCGTGAGGGTTGTAGTGCACGTCCGCGAAGAGGACCATGGATTTGCTGACAGGTAGCGTGATCCCCCCCGCGTTCCTACAGAGATTGAGGCTGACCTCGTTCGGGAAGACCAGCAAGAAATCCGTCTCGAAGACCTAGCGCACCTGCCAGTCCCAATTTGCTTGAACCAGGGCTTGCATGTCTTGCGTCAACAGAGCAGAAGTCAACGAGTTTTCACTTCCGATGGCCATCGCCGCGTGGGCCGGGTTGACCGCACTGGTATATCCCTCACTCCCCTGGACCTCCAGGCAGTGGAATCCCGAGCCATCCAGCGCGTACCCGTACCACTGGAGGGCCGGGGCTTGTTCCGTTGGGGGTACATGCCCGTGGTATGACCATCTGCGTCACAGACGCCGCAGTGAGTCGGGAAGTGGCAGCCAGACTGATAATGGCCATCCCGGCTGCAGTTGTAGCATTTGATACCGCTCTTCTTGGCCGCTGGAGAGGGGAGCACCGGATCTGAGTGGGAAGACTGAACCGTGGACGGAGAGGGGGGGGGGCAGATTGGACCTGAGCAGGAGAGGGATCCTTCGGCTTCGCTTGAGGAAAGGATCCTGCCGAGACCTTGCGCACCGCCGCGTGCGGACGACGCGGAGGAGGAGTCTCTCTAGGGTATGCACGACCCGGTTCGAAACGGCCCGAATTCGCTCTGAATCTGGCCTCATCGCGCCGCCACCCAGGCTCGCGATCTCTGCCCCACTCACGGTCCCAGTCACGGTGGCGACGCTCTTCGTTTAGCTCTACCCGCTCGCGGAGCTCAAACTCGTACCGACGGTCTTCTTCCGAGACACCGTCCTCGCGCGAACGCTTGGATCCACTCCGTCCCCTCTCCATGAACCAGGCAGCAAGCGAGGGAGGAGGGGAGGAGTTCGGGTCGGAGGCAAGCAGGCGAGGGAGACGGTGAGGAGCGAGGCTAGATCTAGATCTACGCAGCCAGCGCCGCACGTCAGAGGAGGAGGAGGCAGGGAAACCTAGAAATGAATCTAGGGTTCCCCGGGGCACCCAAAGCCACTTAAGTAGTGCGGCGCGGTTATTACGGGCTGGGCTGAGCTTGTGAACGGTTTGCGGCCCAGTACGCGGGGCGCTGTCCACCTTTCCCTTGACACTAACCCGCTCTGGGCCGTGAACCGTTACAACTGGCGGAGAGGAGTGGGCTGGGCCCTGCGACGTCGACCGCCCTGGAGCTGGGCTTTGGCCCGATGACTCTGACTGACGCAAGGGACCCACCTGACAGTGGCTAGGATTGGGGGCTCCAGATCTGGATCTGGAGGTGATCGTCTCCGTCTCCGGCGCCGCCACCCGCGCTCGCGGCCTGAGCGGAGGAAACTCCTCGACCTGAGGCGACACAGAGCGCCGCCCGCGCTGGGCACCTCTCAGAGACCTACGAGGACGGACAGGCGGTTGGTCGGTCGCGAAAACGAAGGCACCCGCAAGGCCACCCTGGCCAAAGCGGGATCCCCGGCCGCCCGGAGCGAACGCGGCACGGCGAGGAGCACGCAGCGGTCTGTGGCGGACTTGCTTCCACGCTGGATCCAGGAAGTCGCCGAGCGAGGGACGAGACGCCTTCCTCCGAGGGGAGCTCTTCCTCCTCGTCGGAGCTGTCCCCGGCCAGCGCCCAGAACCTTGAACCTGCGAAGGAGAGCGGCGCCACGGCGACCTGATCCACCTCTGGCGCAGGTCGCTGCAGCTTCCCGGCGGCGGATCCCGGCGAGCTGCGCGCGTCGCCTTTTCGGTCGCCCTGATGCGAGTGGGGCGAGAGCGCAACGGGCATTTTTCGCACGCAGTGTATCAGACCAGCCTTGCTTGCTGTGTTATAGCAATGCTACAAGTCTTCTTCTTTTTTTGCAGGGGAAAGAGAACTTTATTCAATATTGATAGAGAGTACAATCATCCATGATTGCCCTGGTATCCTCCGCAGGGAAACACCCTAGCTAAAAAGTCGTTCTAAACTCCACTCTACCAATCTTTGCTAGTTCATGACTTACACAGTTAACTGATCTGTCAATCCTAGCAACCTGCATCTCTCTTTCCCTAATCAAATCTCTAATTATCCGTACCTAGCAACCTGTAGCGCTGCCATGGGGAAAGTAGATGCAATGGCAAACAAAAATGCGATGAATGTGAGGACAATCGGAAGTGCGCTCTGACTGCATGCCTCCCTCAGAATCTTCCTGCAGAAGTCCATATGCTCTACAAGGAGAGTCGCCACACCGGCGGCGCAAGAGGCTGCTGCGAGAGTCAGTGTCGCCGTGATCTGCAATGCATCCACAATCGCATTAAACACCCAGCTAGACCTTGCTAATTTAGTCAAAATTGATTTTGCAGGATATCTAAAATGTATCCGTTAGATGTAACAACTTCAGTTTATGTCCTACAGGCAAACAATACTTTCAATAACCATAGTCGAAATTAACTTACCAAGTCACCAACAACCAAGAACATTACAAGCGCATGGTTGTGAAGAACGTTTGTATTCCTCATAGCATAGATATCAAGACAAGCAAAGCCCAAACTCCACATAGTCTGCAGGAGCATCATAATATTCATGTAGCTGAAACAAACAGAGACCATGTTAAGAATTCTGAACACTAGTCAAGAAATATAATATTTTGTGCACTTCATAATCTCAATAACAGGAACATGATATTGAACCAAACTTTAACATATGAAGTATGGTTTAACAATCTTTGTAAAGTATTATCACTTCAAGAAAAGAACACTACACGTATGAGCACATGAGCAAAGACACAAAGAAAACATGTCCAATATTCCAGTTTCATTTTATAAGTTGTACCAAGTACTATGGGGTTTATCATCCCTTCCAGCCAGAATTGAGACCGGGACCGAGTTCACAAATCCTAGCAATGGAAAAACTAGAAACGTGTGTGACCAGTAAATCGATTAATTTTGAATACATATTACCCCGCAAAAAAAATTAACTGCATATTCATTTGAAGAAAAGGAGCACATCCTACGCACAGTCGCACACAAGAGTCTGAATGACATATTTACTAAAAACGAGCAGCGCTATGTTACTTGTTCGTTTTGTGCCAAAGCCCAAAGCCCTGTATATACAGACACTTTCACTTGATTAGATTTGTTCCTTGTTCCGTTCTCCTACTTTAAAAGTGTAAAAGAAATCTATAGCTAAGACACAAACTGTGCAGTGTACTCTTTTAAATATATGATTTTAGAGAAGTGCTCCGGTGCTTTCCAGGAAAACATGTTGCACGAATTTTAAAGCACATCGACGGCTATGATTAGGTTCACAAAGTGATCTAAGAGGATTACTAACCATGTGGGATTAGTGATTTTAAGGGATGAAGAAAAATCACACTATATACCAACGGAAATAGAGTATTCTGTTCAGACAGCTTCCCCTAAAAAAAAACTGGAAAAGAGAGCACACAAAAACACATGAAGAAAGAATTACCGGAGCAAGAAAACGCCGGTCGAATTAAACTGATCACAGAGCCAAACGCAATAGCATTGCAGGATATGAGAAGTACCTGAAGTAGTTGATGGCGGAGAATCCGAAAACGGTGACCATGGCCCAGACGGATGCAGCGGCGAACACGCACTTTGACACCCGCAGCGCCAGTCCGCTCCATGTCCCTGGACTCCCCACGGTCTGCAGCTTCATCCCCTTCCCTTGGATCGTGCTGGCTGCTGCGCCGGGGTTCATGGTGGTAGGAGAGTGCAGAGCTCAGCGTCTAGGGAGGTGGTGTGGTGGAGTGAGACGGGGGTGGTAGGAGAGTGCAGAGCGCAGCGTGTAGGGGGTGCAGAAGCAGCGATGTGATCTTCTACTCCACCCGAGGGCTCTTATTTTCTTCTTCTGTGTTCTTGTTTTGGCTATCAGAAGCAGGGCCATGTGAGCCCTAGTTAAAGCCGAATAGACTACTCACATTTTTCCTTTGCAGACAATAGAAAGTGCCTTAAACGATGATCCAGGGGGTGGTGAATGTTGAGGCCGGCAGAGGTAAAACTGAAAGACATCTGCGGAGTCGACACCTATACTAACTTTTTTTCTTTGAAATGGTACACCTATACTACCTAGACAGATAGGCACTAAGAAATGTTACGCTACATCTGTTGGCAGTCGATACCTTTGCTAATGCTACGTCAGGTCATGGGAAGTGTTGTGCTTATGCATGCTTACTTATTATTTCGTTGACATGTACTCCTGTTTTGACAGTTAATCATTTCCTCTATGCTTCTCCTAGTCCTCTCCAAGCGCAATCACTAGCAAAGATTATGTTCCAGGGGTGCCTAGCTAGAATAGAATTGGTGCTACCTTTTTGTTTAGGGAAAACCACACGTTTTATTAACTGAAAACACAAGGTGTACAATCAGCGTCGAGGCTGTGACTCAAAAACTCAGGACATGAACCTATCAAAACTGAACTTATTCTATATACTCACACGCAAACCGCGCACACTCTCGTGAGTCACACTTTTGACAGAACGCCTAGTAAAGCAAAAAAAATCAAAGGACCCAAAAGAGGAGAATCTCTCGTCCACCTCGCTCAAGATTGGAGCAATCATCGATCTCTGGGATGCATGGTTTTTCTAGAGCCACACCAGCTCTTCGCAGTCTGATTTTGCTGGTGAGCGAACAAAACTGCACCTCTGAAAGCTCCATGATCAGTGGGTCAGAAATACCCTGATAGTTTCTACACCATGCAATAATGCGATGGATGAACTTAGTAGTAGTATTTCAAGGGTAGTTCCTTTCTTCTAAAACAGAACACTGTCGCATGGCACACTAGGAAAGTTTACTGCCACAGTGCCACTGATATGTTCTTGCAAACCTAACTGGTACTGACATTTCCTTCTGTTGGAATCAGGTCTTTGTGGCTACCTGAATCCGGCCGGGGCAGGCCATGTGACCAAGTAAAGTGCACCCAGAATCGAAATTACATAGACGAGACACCACTAGAGACTAGAGAGCTGCACAGTGCACACGCATGTTGCAAAGTCAGATGTGTGTAAATCATGTTGCAATCCTACGTACTCCGTAGGCACCTAAGTTGTGTGCATCTTGTATACTGCACTGAAGATAATTAAGAAAAACCATACCAATATCTGTAACACGTCGAGCAATGCCAATGCCACACACAGATCGATCTGCACCACACAACGCCTCTCCCTGCTTGCAGTGTGGAGTTTACTGACAAGGAAAAAAAACTTGTGCTCCTCAGCAGCCGTTGGTTAATTTACCAGAAGAAGGGTAGCAGGTGGGGCCTAATTAAAGTTACTCTCACACCAAAACGGGTAGCGCCTCCGTGGCCATCGAAGTGATCACATATTTGCAATTTTGATTAAATTGACATTTTTTAATTCATTTCACAAAATGGGTCAAATTTTAAATTAATTCGCGATTTAACCCTTTTGCTTGACACCCACCCCTGGGGCTGCATACTATACTGCACGAAGCCCCAGCCCGGGGCTTCATGAACTTGCCACGTCAAACAACCTAGATCCGCAGGCTTTGAGCTTGGCGCCCCGGGTTGGGGCTCCGTGTTGCTGAACTTGACGCCTTAGACCAGTGCTCCGTGCTGGTACCTTGAAGCCCTGGGTCAGGGCTCCGTGTTGATACCTTGAAGCCCTGGGCCGGGGCTCCGTGTTGGTACAATGAAGCCCCAGGCCAGGGCTCCATACGACCTAGAGTTATTCCATCCAGACGTCGCGCCCGCTCGTACCTTGAAGCCCTGGGTCAGGGCTCCATGTTGATACCTTGAAGCCCTGGGCCAGGGCTCCGTGTTGGTACAATGAAGCCCCAGGCCAGGGCTCCATATGACCTAGAGTTATTCCATTCAGACGCCGCGCCCGCTCCCTCATATGCTCCTACATCGAAACCGCTCCATCCTCCTTCCTCGCCTACCGCCCCCGACCCTCCTCGCCCACCTCCCTCGATCTTCCTCTCATGCCTCGACATTGATTCTGCCATGGATGTTGGTTGAGGGTGACAGGCCGCCGCCGTCTTGGTGCTCCTCCCTCGGCTGTGGTGCTTCTTCTCTTCTCGTGGTCATCCTACCTCTGTCGTGCTACTCCGCCCTCTGCTATGCTGTTACCCCGATTCTGTGGTGCTCCTAGGCTTGGGCAAGTAATATACACTCTCTCTATCATTTTGCTTGTACTAATTGGTAGCAATAGATTTGTTAGTTATATTTGTACTAGTAGAAATATTGAATTGATATTATTTGTGTAGTAATTGATAACTTGTAATAGTTATTTTACTTGCGTACTACTAGATTTATTTGTAGTAGATTATTAATAGAATATTTGTCCTAGATATTTTATTTGATTAGTATTAGATAATCTGTAATAATAAAGTTGTGTTAAATTAGGTGCACTAATTGATCTATTAGTTAGGTTGGTAGTGGTATAATTGTGAAAATTATTTGTATTCACAATTTGTAATAGTGGAACTAGATTTGTAGTTTTTCATATTTACATTTGTATAGGTATTGTTAGTATGAAACTAGCTTTTCGCATAATTAAATTTGTACTACCATTTTTATTTAAAACTTGTATTTTGTTTTCGTTGATTTGGTAAGATGACTCTTATCGATGAAGAGTATAACAAGGTAGAGTGGTTTTAAACTACTTGCACTTGAGGGCATCTAAGATTGTAGTATGATGGATGCTACATCAAGTATTATCCACCATACTGTGCTTCTACCTGTTATACAACTCGCTTCTCATGGGATGCCGAAGTTCAACCCCTGTAGTATGACCGCAGGCGTACTGGCACGCTGCCATCTACCGTGTGGGGAGATGACCGTGACTTTGCATAATGATCCTACCCGCTCATATAAAGTGGGATCCCGTGTGTAAAAGCACTGACATGGATGGATAGTGTGCTTCTATGTCGTGCCTCCTAGGGAAGGAGTCGGCTATCCCTAGCAAGATGGCTGGAGCACCCTTTTTTTTTGGCTGCTGCTAATTTTGCAGTTTGCCATCCCGAGCTGAACGAGGATTTTGGAGCTGCGGAGCAGCATGCACGAGCATATGTGTGGTATGTTATCAGTCTGGCTTTTTGCGGAGGATGATGCGTCATTTATGTACCCTAAGTCATATGAAGCCCTAACCCGGAGCTTCAAGGTACCAGCACGGAGCCGTGGCCCGGGGCTTTAAGTTACCAGCATGGAGGCCTGGTCCAGGTTTCAAGTTGAGCAGCACGGAGCCCGACCTGAGGCGCCAAGCTCATGACATGTGGGTCCAGGTTGGCTGACGTGGCAAGTCCATGAAGCCCCGCTTCGTGCAATAGAGTATGGAGCCCGGGGTCAAGCAAAAGTGTTTGATCGTGAATTGACTTGAAATTTGATCCATTTTATCAAATGAATTTTAAAAAGGTCAATTTAGTCAAATTTGCCACCATAAACGAGTCAAGACGAGCAAGAACATCCGCGCCGACGAGCGGCCGCTGTTCCCGTTCCAGACGCCGGCCCAAGTACGTCACCGCCCTGACGAAGAAGTGCCGGCACGTCTGCCGGGTGCTCCGGTGCGTGAAGCGGTTCGTGGTCATGAACCCGGAGCAGCAGCAGGCCGACGCGCCACCCGTGGACTACTTGGACCTGGAGATGCAGGTGCTGAGGAGGCTCCCGGCGTGGCAACGAGGCTGAGGGGGCTCGCGTCTCAGACCAGATGTTGGCCTACAGCTACAGCTACAGCTACAGGGTCGTGGAGAGGGAGAAGACCACCGCCCTGCTGCACGCCAAGGAGGGACAAGCTCTCCTCTGACTCGGGAACTCGATGCATGGTGACGACAACGTACGGCATCGGGCCGATGTCGCCAGAGCATGCGTCGAAGGGCACCGTGCGGCTGATGCCTGATAGCAGCGACGGCAGAAGCCGCCGACGTCGGCAAAGAAGGCTTCCAACTCCATACAAGCAGGTACGCTACGCTGCGGCATATTCTCTTCTCTGGTTACGTTTCACGGACTCAAAATCTTCCAAATTCAGTATATATCGTAATGAGGATCGGATGACCAATTGGGCACCCTGTCTTTTCAGGGTCTCCCTCTGCACAAGGTCAAGGTGAAGCCGGCGAACCCCGCCAAGACTCCGCAGGCGCCAAGACAGACGCTCGGCGTGAAGACCGATCGATGGCCTCTGATTTTCATTTGTGATGAACGAGTATTGCAAACCGCGACACATCAAACTGTACAGTACAACAGGAGGATGACTGAGGACACATCAAACCGCGACAGACAGCCAACCGAAACCATCGGACGAACATGTAAAGAAGAGAACAGATGATCCACCGATCGATGTTCATACCGCTTCAGACAATCGGTTCAGAACTCAGACCCAACGTACCGCGCCACTCCTAGCCGGAGGGAGCCACACCGACGCAAGTGCACGCACGCGGCTGCAGCGCCGGCCTGGCCGCCCACGAGGCCACTCCCCTGAAGAGAGCCCTCAGCGTCACCTTCCGGCGGGCCCCGAACGCCACCACCTGCTGCTGCTGCTTCTTATTCCCGGCCTCCATCACCACCACGGGCGGCGCTCCAGCTGAGGACTCGTCGTCGTCGGGCCCGGCATCGGCGAGGTGCCTGTCCAGGATCCGGTTCAGGGAGGCCAGCTCGTAGGAGTCGTATAGCGAGCTCCCCGTGTCGTAGACCGCGTTGCCATCTCTGCTTGCCCTCTCTATCTTCTGATGCCGTCGAGGCATGTTTTATGTTATGAGCTGGAGGTAGAAGATGCAACGACAGGGAAAGAGGAGAGGAGGAATTAATGGTTGCGCTTGAGGGTGTGAGGAGGCAAAATGGTTGGGCCTGAATATTTAGTCAGTTTGCCGTCCTGATTTGTTTATGATTTTACTTTTTCCGCGGCAGCGTAAGATTGTGCATAAGTCGCGTGCAGGTTTATGGAAGTATGATGTGTGTGAAGCTGTCAGAGTAATACTGGTACTGAACTAACACGGCCAACTATTCTCTGTTGTATTTTTCTTATTTTGTTAGCCAAAATTGTTTAGACAGTTGAGTACTTCTGGCTTTTAGGGAATGCTTCCAGATATAAAAAGGGGCATCGGAAGCAGCTTTTCGACAAGCATAAAGGACAGCTTGGCTTTTCACCTCTTCCGTTTGCTCCATTTGAAAGGATCAACAGAACAAAACTTATCTTCAGCTCGTTGCTGTTGCTGGGCTCGCCGTCTTGCAGGACCAGCGGCACGTAAAATCGCGGCCTGTGCGTGCCAGCGGGTACCGAGACGCGCGATGAGCTACCATGTGCGATGCTCAAGAAAGTATTACTGTATGTGATGAACGGAGCCGGCAATTACACCTTCTTCAGGTGAACGACTCCGCCCTTCAGGATTTCAGGAGCCTGTTTGACTCTCCGATCAGAGAGCAGCATCTTCGGGCAACTGCGGCGATTTTGGCAAGATAATGTCTGTCGTCAACGAGGAAGGTGCGATCGCAGTGTAGTAACTACTGTTGTGTAGGTGTGGGTCCTTTCGTAGTTTCTTTATAGAGCACAACCAGAGAAGCCTGAACGCTAGAGGCCTCTCAATGATCCTTGCCATAGGGATGTGTTGAGAGAGTTTGTTGGCTTGGTGAAAGCTAGCTTAGTCTGTATTCAGGAAACTACTAAATTGGAGGTGGTTGATAGCTATACGGTGTTGCAATGTGTGGGTCCGGTTTTTTACGGATTTTTGTTCATGTCGGCTCACGGTACGCGGGGAGGTGTGTCAATTAAGTGGGACAGTTCAGTTCTGAACCTGTCTAGGGTTTCTTTTGACATCTTCTCTCTGAATGCGAAAGTCAGCACGATCAAACCATGGTTTGGTGGCTCACGGTGGTGTAGGGGCCGCATCGAACGGAGGACAAGGTGCAGTTCCTGCTGGAGTTGAAAGAGCGCATATCGCTCTGTCCTGGACCGTGGTTGGTAATTGGGGACTTCAATATGATCCTCAATGCATCCGAGAAGAACAATGTGAATCTGGACAGAACTATGATGAGGAGATTCAGAGAGTTTGTGCACGAGCATGAGCTCAAAGGTCTATAGCTTGTTTACCGAAGAGGATGTCTAGAATGTGATCAGAGAGATGCCAGCAGACCGTGCTCCGGGCTCTGGCGGATTTGTTGGAGCATTCTACCAAAAAGCATGGGCAGTTATTCGGCTGAATATAATGGCCGTGTGCTGAAGCTGGTTGTTGGAGATGGGCGTGGTTTTGAAATATTAAACCGTCCGCTGATCACTTTGATCCCAAAGAGGTCGGATGCGAAGGTTGTAGGAGATTATCAGCCGATCAGTCTAGTTCACAGCTTTGCGAAGCTTTTCTCGAAACTGTTGGCTCGTCTAAGAACATCTGGACAATTTGGTCAATGCGAACCAATCGGTGTTTGTCATGGGCAGAAATTTGCATGATAAATTTGTCTTATTCACGCAACGTCGGCGACATCGACACGGGTCTGCTATGCTGACGATGGCATCAACGCGAGGTCGCGACAGCGATGACATCGACACGCGGCTCCGACAATGACGACATCGACACAAGGACAACAATCATTTTGTACCACTTCCTCGAGCTATATTGATTGATTTAGTGGTATATTTGAACTCGAATCCATTAGATAAATAGATTATTAAATGTGTTTTTATTTTATTTTAAAATCCTACTTACTTACTAGTGACGTGCAATCTACGGGGTACGCCACTATTATAATTTTTTAAAATTGCCAAATCACTAGTGTACCTTATAGAGGTGACCTATAAAGTTCGTTGCAAGCCAGAGGTACCATCACTTACGGCTGGGCTGCGATACCGTTGACGGTTTGCCGATGCAACACTCGCCAGCACTGGCAGCCCGCAGACAAGGCCAAGACAGGAGGATTCAGCTCCAGTGTTGGGCCTGATCCAGACATCCAGCGCGTTCCAGAAAAAATATATTGCTGTCCGTTCCCTCAAAAAAAAAACTGTTGTCCTGGTAATTTCTTCGCCTGATGCTCAAAAAATAATTTGGTAATTTCTTCGACTAGTACACATGTACGTGCAACGCACGTCTCATAATAACAATCATGCCCATATGTATGTTGTAACATGACAGAAAAAAAAATCTTTGTATATACCTTGTTACTTGATATTGCATCACCAATGTCGGCCAGTTGAAGCTCGTAACATGGGTGAGTGTTGCAATATTTAGAACCATTATTCACAAACATAAAAGTCAAGTTAGTGAATTTTTACGAAGTTCAAAATAAATTTTAAATGGGAGATAGGCAGTTGTCTTGCAAGCAAGATATCAGATCAAGTGATATTTAAAAGCTAAAACATTTGTATGGGAGCAAATCTCTTCCACTGCGGTCACACTTTGATAGTCAACATGTGTCAATATTGATATCTCCAAGTTATAAGTCATAATATTATATGGATAAAATAAATATAAATGGGACGTTCTATAAGTATGGTGGATTTTTATATATTATGTCTGTGTAAACTGCACACAACAACATTCAGCTGACAATACTTACAACAACAAAACATAGCAGCTTGTGTTGATTTTTTTTCTAGAATATTAAATTTGTTGAGTGTGGTTTGTGCCGCTATCTTTACCAACTACCAAGGAGAAACCAAGCTGTTTTTTTAGAAAATTTCATATATACCAATCAAAACTTTGATTAGCGGCAGGTTTCATATATACCACTTAAATTCTTCACCGGTTACAAATACCGAAATACAACACTTTAGTTGCGTTGTTGACCATGTAAATTCTTACAACTCTATAAAATTCCAACATAGGTCAAGCAATATTCATGAAACCAATCATACCCAATGAATCTTTCCGTCTATCTTTCAAATCAGCTAAATAACCCATTGAGCGAGTACAACGATCGTCTGTAACATTCAGTAGGCTAATCATACCCATGAATCTTTTCGTCTATCTTTGTCGTTGTTTTGCTCGTGCTGGATCATCCTTGACGGCATGCGGGGAAGCAGGAGAAAAACAGGGACACAATCGATCCCCAAACTCTCTAGCTTGTCATGGGTTCCTGCGGGGCCGCAAGACGCCGAGGAGCAGCCGATGACAACTCGGATGTGATCGATACTTATGCAGGCGGACAGAACGGCGAGGCGGCAACTCTGGCTAGAAGCGACTCGAACTGCTTTATTCGGCCTTGTATGTGCGGTCGTTCTGCAAGTTGAGCTAGCCGCCAGCTATTACAATCGATTGAGCTAGCTATACACGTACTGTACAATCGATTGATCGATGCACTTTGAGATATCGATTGAGCTGTTTGCTAGCTAGTACAGATTCAATGGATCGATCACACGGGATTCAGATAGTTAACTCGCTGACGGAGCACGCGCAGCCCGACGCACCTCGCCCAACGCCAGGCCGGCCGCCCCTGCCTCCCGCCTGCGCCTCGCGTGTTAGACCAACAGCAAAAACTGAACTCTGAAGAACTCGAAAGACAGAGCTGACAAGAGGTTTTGTGCAGTGTAATCGTTACTGCGTTTTCTGTTTCTCATCTTATTTATACTCCGGTTACAGGGAACACTGTAAACCCTGAAAACCAGCTACAGAATCGGATCACGATTGAGTCGTGGCCGTTGCCATCCCAACGTCCCTCTCCCATGATCCTACTTAATCGCCACGACCAGCTAATGCCGTGCCATCCCACGGCGCAGTCCTTGGCGATCTCCTAAACTCTAGGAAACTGAAACTAGCGTGCCAGATCGTAAACAGTCTCACGTGGCTTATTCTGACGAAACTGAAAGACTAAAACAACAGTAGGGTTTAACTGACAATCACTCCCTAAGCCCTGTGTTGTTTACTTAACCTCAACTACGCCGATTGCTGCTCGCAGCTCCTGAAACTTGACACGCCGAAGTGCCTTGGTCAGTATGTCCGCAAGCTGTCCATTGGTGCCGATGTACTCGACCTCCACACGCCCATACTCCACGCACTCTGTGATGAAATGATACCTTGTATCTATGTGCTTGTTGCGGTCATGAAAGACAGGATTCTTGCAGAGGGAAATCGTGGACTTGTTGTCCACCTTCAGCGTGATCTTCTCAGTCTCCTTGTTCTGCAGTTCACCAAGAAGACGAGATAGCCAGATGCCCTGGCAAGCCGCAGTCGTTGCGGCGATGTACTCCGCTTCACACGAGGAGAGAGCAACCACCTTCTGTTTCGCGGACTGCCAACTGATCGAGTTTGGTCCGAGAAAGAACAGAACGCCAGTGGTGCTCTTGCGAGTGTCGATGTCGCCTGCCATGTCGCTGTCGCTGTATCCACACAGCGCAGTTCGTCCGTCTCCACGCGTGTACCTGCACCCGAGCTGCAGCGTTCCGGCGATGTACCGAAGAACATGCTTGATAGCAGCCAGGTGCTCGGTCGTAGGCGCCTCCATGAACCGACTCACGTAGCCCACCGAGTAGGCGATGTCAGGTCGCGTGTGCACCAGGTACCGCAGACTGCCCACCAAGCTCCGGTATTCCGTCGCGTCCGTTGCCGGCGCGGTGCTCACTTTACTGAGTTTAAACCGCGGCTCCATCGGCACCAGGTACGGGTTGCAGTCAAGCAAGCCGCTCTTGTCCAGAATATTCTTGGCATACGCTGCTTGGCTCAGCGTGATGCCATCCTCTCCTTGTTTCACCTCAATGCCGAGATAGAAACTAAGCAACCCCAGGTCGCTCATGCGGAAGAGGTTCTTCATCTCCTCCTTGAAGCGAGTGATCTCCGACTTCTCGTTCCCCGTGATGATGAGGTCGTCCACGTACACTCCGACCAGCAGCCTCGCCGTGCCCGCGTCACGCCCATAGATGGCATGCTCGGACTCGCTTCTGCTGAACCCAAGGGACAGTAGACAAATGTCCAGCTTGGAGTACCATGCTCGTGGTGCTTGTCGCAGTCCATACAACGCCTTGGACAGGCGCAGCACCTTGTGTTCTTGCCCGGCCACGGCGTAGCCGGCCGGCTGCGACACATACACCCCCTCCTTCAAGTCACCGTTGAGGAATGCGCTCTTCACGTCCATGTGATGTACAGCCCACTGATACGTCTCAAACGTATCTATAATTTTTTCTTATGTTCCATGCTTATATTATAGCACTTGCTACATGTTTTATATACACTTTTATATCATTTTATGCATTTTCTGGGACTAACCTATTAACAAGATGCCACAGTGCCAGTTGCATGTTTTCTGCTGTTTTTTGTTTCAGAAAAGTTGTTAAGGAAATATTCTCGGAATTGGACAAACGAAACGTCAAAGTTCTTATTTTTCCCAGGAGTTTACAGAACACCGAAGAGGACACGGAGGAGGACCCCGAGGGGCCCACACCCCCTCCCGGCGCGGGCCCCCCCTGGCCGCGCGAGCACGGGGTGTGGGGCCCTCGAGGCCCCGCCGCCTTCGCCCTTTCGCCTACAAATACCCCCCGACGAAATAAGACCTACTACGGAGTCCTTTTCCAGAGAAGAGTTCCGCTGCGCCGCCGCCACCAAAAACCCTAATTCGGGGGATAGAAGTCTCTGTTTTGGCACCCTGCCGGGACGGGGAATTGCCCCCGGAGCCATCTCCATCGACTCCATCGCCATCTCCATCGCCGTTGCTGACTCCTACGATGAGGAGTGAGTAGTTCTCCCCCGGGGCTGCTTTATCTCTCTCTCCCATGGTGTGATCTTTATGTGATCATGAGCTTTGTAATCTAGTTGAATATGTGATGCTACTCTTTATCTATTATGCACTCTAGAGGTTATTTTAATATGAACTCCGGGGTTATTCACGGTTGTAAAGGTGACAGTGTGTGCACCGTGTGTGATTCCTTTATGACGCTATGGTGTTAGTTTACTCTGACTTTGGGGGTGCTCTTGTAGCCCTACGCAGTGAATGGTGTTTATCACCCAACAAGAGAGTGTTTGAGAGTAGTATTTATTATTCAGTTCTGATGTCATTGTTGAGAGTGTCACTAGTGAAAGTATGATCCCTAGGCCTTGTTTTCGAGGATCAAAACACCGTTTACAACAAGTTCTGCTACATGTTTGCTTGCTGCCATTTTTATTTCAGATTGCAATTACTACTTATAATCATCTATATTACTTATATTTCACTATCTCTTCGCCGAACTAGTGCACCTATACATCTGACAAGTGTATTGGGTGTGTTGGGGACACAAGAGACTTCTTGTATCTTAATTGTAGTGTTGCTTGAGAGGGTTATCTTTGACCTCTACCTACCTGAGTTCGATAAACCTTGGGTGATTAACTTAAGGGAAACTTGCTACTGTTCTACAAACCTCTGCTCTTGGAGGCCCAACACTGTCTACGAGAATAGAAGCGTGCGTAGACATCACCCACCCCTCTTGTGCTGCGAGTGCGAGGAGCAGCCGTACGGACTCGAGGCGTGCAACTGGAGCGAACACCTCCTCGAAGTCCACTCCCTGCCGCTGAACATATCCTTTTGCGACGAGCCTCGCTTTGTACTTCTGAACATCTCCGTTGGCGTCCCGCTTCAGCTTGTAGACCCACTTGAGTCCAATGGGACGAACACCTGCAGGAGGATTAACCAAATGCCAGGTCTTGTTCTCGACAATGGATGCCATCTCTTCGTCCATGGCTCGTTTCCAGTTCTCGTCGTGTTCAGCTTCAGAGAACGTCTGGGGCTCGTCGATGGACCCAAGATGCAGCTCTTCTCGTTCGACCATGACGTAGTCGTGGTCGTCCTCGTGTATCATCACGTAGTCGTCGTAGGTCTTCGGCTTCGCTATGCCGTTGCGAGCTCGTGTCATCATCGGATGCTGGGGCTGTGGTGGCGGTTGTGCCGCCTCTGACGACGACTCGCGTGATGCGGGTGAAGAAGTTCGTGCCGCCGATGCAGGTTCAGGTGTCGATGCAGTGTTCTGCTGCGGGCTGCTTGCTGCAGCTGGACTTGCCGGTTGCGGCGCTGGGCGCGCCACCGTGTGCGTGTAGTAGTCGACGGAGAACGATCCCGTTTCGACCATCACTCCCGGCCGTCCAGTTCCAGCTTGCTTGCTCATCAAACACCACATCTCTCGTGACGTGGATGCGCTGCCGAGCTGGATCGTACACCCTGTACGCGGCCGAGTCGGGTTCGTACCCGAAGAACACCATAGGTGTGCTGCGGTCGTCCAGCTTGGCGGGGTGCAGCTTCACTGTCTTCACATGTGCTACACAACCAAAAACACGCAGATAACATACGTTTGGCTTGCGTCCGTGCCATACCTCGTACGGTGTCTTGCCATCGACGCTCTTCGTTGGCGATCGGTTGAGCAGGTACACCGCGATGGATACTGCCTCGCCCCAGAACCTTGCCGGCACGCCCTTTGCCTTCATGATGCTGCGTGACGTCGCGACGATGGTCTGGTTGCGGCGTTCCACCACCCCGTTCTGCTGCGGCGAGTACGGCGCAGTGAGCTGGCGTCCCACTCCCTCATCGGCGCAGTAGGTGGCGAAGGTGACCGAGTTAAACTCGCCGCCGCGGTCCGTGCGGAGAAGACGGAGCTTGCGACCCGTCTCGACCTCCGCGTGCGCCTTGAAGTGCTTGATCGCGTTCGCCGCCTCGTCCTTGGTCCTGAGCAAAGTGAGCCACATGTAGCGGCTCTGATCGTCGACGAGGAGCAAGAAGTAGTGCTTGCCGGCGGGCGTCGCCGGCGCGATCGGTCCGCAGAGATCTCCGTGCACAAGATCGAGCAGTCCATCGGCGCGGTACTTGGCGGCTTGCGGGAACGGCGATCGTCGTTGCTTCCCTGCGAGGCAGCTGTCGCACAGCTGCTCGACGTGCTCGATGGACGGCACGCCACGTACCATGCCGCGGCTTCCCAGCCTGCGGAGTGCGTCGAAATTCAGGAGTCCGAACCTGGCGTGCCACCTCCATGCGTCCTCGTCGTGGCGTGCGGCGAGACACACCGGCTGGGTGATCTCCAGCGTGACCACGTACAGCCTGTTCCGCGCCCGTGGCATTCGAGCCAGCAGGCGATTGTGGCGATCCCGGAGACGAAGAAGACCACCGTGGATGTGGACGTCGCAGCCGTTCTTGTCCAGCTGACCGAGGCGGACGATGTTGCTGCTGAGGCGAGGTATGTAGTAGACGTCCGTGAGTGCCCGATGCTCCCCGTTCTGGCACGTGAACAGGATTGTTCCCCGTCCCTTGATCTCGACGACGGAGCCGTCGCCGAACTTCACCGTGCCCGTGACGCCGGTGTCCAGTTCGGCGAGACGCGTAGCCTGTCATATGGTTGCTGGCGCCTGTGTCCAGGAACCAGGTGTCGTCGCGTTGCGCCTCCTTGGTGAGGTGAACATGTTCCTCGACCAGCTCCACGCGCTCGGTGAGGCTGGTGGCCTGTGACGTCGTAGCGTCTGTGCACTCCATCTGCAGCGTCTGTCCTTCGTCGACAGACACTGTCGTTGCCATCAGGAGCGCGGGCCCGTCGTCGTCGTCACGGAGAGTGCACGTTCTGACGAGATGCAGGGCCGGTTTCTCCTCGTCAACCGTGGCCAGATTGGCCTGCTGGTTCTTGCGTTCGCGTCGCGGCTCCGTGCAATCCCTGGAGAAGTGGCCGGCATACTTGTTGCAGTTATAACACTTTACCTGCGACATGTCGCGTTTGCCGCCGGAGTCACGACGGTCGTTGTCGCGGCTACGTCCCTGCGGCTTGCCCTTCTGCTTGCCCTTTCCGCCGTGCGAGTCCGAGCCTTGCCCTTGCTCGCGCTGCTTGCCTCGGGCCAGCCACTCTTGCTCCGTGAGTAGCAGCTGCCCGGCGGCGTTGTCCGTTGCGGTGACTGAACACCGCTCGACTGAAGATCTCAGTCGCCCGATCAGTTCCTCGACTGATACATCGTTCAGATCGAGACTTGCTCGGCACCTCCCTGAGGATCTTCTGGACCACCTTGACCTCTTCGACGGTGTCCCCGAGCGAGCGCAGGTTGTTGACGAGCGCGGTGATCCGCAGACCGAAGGCGTCGAGGGTCTCACCTTCCTTGAAGGCGATCTGCTCGAATTCCCTGCGGAGGCGCTGCGCGGTCGCCTCGCGAACGCGGTTCACCCCCATGCGCATCAGCCTGACGGCCTCCCACGCCTCCTGCGCAGTTTCCTTGACGGCGAGGACCGGAATCATCTCCGGTGGGACGGCTCGCAGCAGCGCTGACAGTGCCGCCATGTCGTCGCGGTCGCCGGGCACGCCCATGCCCGACATGGCCTCCCAGAGACCTTGAGCGCGTAGGTTGATCCTCATGATCAACGACCACTCGATGTAGTTGGTGGCGGTGAGCGTGGGGTAGACGATCGTGCCACCGCCGGTGCCGTGCACGACGCGCTCGTGGATGACGACCTCGGTGCCGCTGCCGTTGCGCCGAGACCTGCTGCGCCCCCGGCTGTCGTCTCGTGCCGGCGTCGTGCGCGTCCCTCCTGGCGTCCTGCTGCGGCGACCTCCACCGTCTTGATCCGGTCTTGCATCCCCTCCATCGTTGCTGCCAGCCATCGTGCAAAGATCCTCGATGAACGAGGCTCTGATACCAAATGTTAGACCAACAGCAAAAACTGAACTCTGAAGAACTCGAAAGACAGAGCTGACAGGTTTTGTGCAGTGTAATCGTTACTGCGTTTTCTGTTTCTCATCTTATTTATACTTCGGTTATAGGGAACACTATAAACCCTAAAAACCAGCTACATAATCGGATCACGATTGAGTCGTTGCCGTTGCCATCCCAACGTCCCTCTCCCATGATCCTACTTAATCGCCACGACCAGCTAATGCCGTGCCATCCCACGGCGCAGTCCTTGGTGATCTCCTAAACTCTAGGAAACTGAAACTAGCGTGCCAGATCGTGAACAGTCTCACGTGGCTTATTCTGACGAAACTGAAAGACTAAAACAACAGCAGGGTTTAACTGACATCGCGTTGTCCATGCGCCTTCCGCCTCCTGCCTACGCCCCGCGCCAGCCGTGCGCCTTCCGCCTCCTGCCTGCGACCGCTCGCCTCCCCGGCCGACCACGCCTGTCCCAGTCACAGTTGCCGAGGCCGTGCATCCGGCCGATCGCGCCGTCGCCATTGAACCGAACAGTTTATTTCTAGCGGTGGCAATCTCGTAATTATCACGAAAATGAAAAGGTGTGGAGCGATCTCGTTCATTAATGAAATTGAACGGTGTAGATTTAAACTATCAATACAACTCAACAGATATTTGCTCTTTTAATAGTAGTGTAGACTACAGAAACGCAGGTTGGTTGTACTCTCAGTCCACCAGAGTTCAAACTCCAGGTTTGACGTCTGTGTGTTGCATTTAGCGGAATATTCTTTCAGTGGGAGGCGACTTTCCCGTCGACAGCGAGACGCCCGTGGTGTGACTTCGTCAATCTCAAGATTCGATCCGTCAAGGCTCAGTATTTCGGAGGTGCTCATAGGGATAGGGTGTGCGTGTGTGCGTTCATAGGGGTGAGTGTGCGCGCGTGTTGTGTGCGTCTGCGTTTGTACTGTGTTTCTAAAAAAATACTACTCCGTATTTTCTAACAGCCTCTTGCAACACTATTTTCTAACAGCCTCTTGCAACCCGAAACTGTGAGAATACCGGGTTCCAATCTCTCAGAAACCATGTGCCGCCTGCCTCCTTACAAAATAACAATGGGCGTACATCGTTATCATCTTACCGTGCATAATCGGATAACTGCTCCCGCTAAGCACCATTACGGATGTCTAAATGATAAGTTTAACTACCATTAATTTTCTCCTAAATCACTGTCCATCTTTCATTATCATGTCTTGTACTCACTCTGTTCCATAATATTATATAAGATGTTTTAGACAATCCAATGCAGATCAGATATGGAACGTGAACTACTCACTAAAATAAATCTAAATTAGTATGAACCAGGAAAAGCTAAAAAGCTAAAAACAATTATAAATGAAAACTGAAGAAGTATTTATTTTCACTACTATTAAGATTGACTCCTAAATCTTTGTTATTTCTTGTTTTCAGATATAGAATATATTGCATAGTCGGTTCCATCTACTCGGCCTTTTAGGATAAGTTGGCCACTGAATCAATTCAATATGGTACCCGAGTCATGAGATCTCGAGTAAAGATGCTCACACAGTATTAAAAAAAAGTAAAAAGATCTCGAGTAAAGATGCTCATGCAGTATTAAAAAAGTAAAAAATATCTACGACATGCAATGAACACACACTGAACGCACACCAAAGAATAAAATAGCCTAGACGTGAAAAGAGTGTTGAGATATTAATATATTGCATACCCCTTTCCATAATTTCGGACTTTTGAGATAATTGACAAGTATATAAGTCCTACATTGCCGGTTGACGAGCAGTGGGTCATGCCGATGATTTTGTGTCTGTGTGAGCTTGTTTGTGGCCAAGTCGGGTCGAGGTTTTTCTTTAGTCGGCCGGACAATTATCTTTGGACCCTTATGTCAAGTTGTTTAGAAGGTGATTCTAATCATACGGTCCCTTCGAGCGAATGGTTATAGCATCTCTAGCAGATCCGTAAAATCCTCCTGGCACGAAAAATTCCGGCTGGTATGTGGTTCATGGCATTTTTACGGCCCGAACAGTCACCCCACATCGGTTTGGCCCGAATAATTTATCCGGGGAACCGGATAAGCAGTGGTTCTAGCACTAGTTATATCGACGGTACCGGGCGGTTTAGGGTTCACCCACCCATTACCTCCGACGTGTTTTTCCCCGTCACCGCTAGGGTTAGAAATCTCCAGCAGATGATTACTCGCGCCTCCGCCACCAAATGGACAACCAAATCGGCGGTGCTGGCCACGCTGATGCGCCTCCTCTAGGTGGTGGTGGCATCGACGGTGCGCCTCCTCTTGGCGGTGCCGGCCTCGACGATGAGGCGGAGCGAAGCTGTCGCCACTGGAGGACTCTGCCTCCAAACAGTACCCTGAGGACTCAAACTCCATTTCATCGCTCACCGAGCCCACCACATAATCGAATGCGGAGAAAAGGTGTCGTTCGGCCGACCACTGGGCCGACGTGCAGGGCCGTACCCAGGCTATAGCAGAAGCGGTCAGAAGACACCTGGTAAAAACTGGTGTCTTTGTTATATGTCATTCATTTGTTGTATGTGACACCCTCAAATTTAGGTAAAAATAATTTGTGACTTAGGCAGTGACACAGGATGATTTTTGTTCTAGGTCCGCCCTTGCCGCCATGATCAACGAAGCATCACTCGAGCGCCGCATCTGGTTGAGCCTCGAGCACGCAGCAGAGCAACGGCACCGGGAAAGGGAGGAGCGCCACTAGCGGATCTTCCCGCGTGAACTGCAGCGTAGGAACAACTAGTCCTGCAGCATGTGCATCGGCCGGCGGCGTAGGAAAAAGCCCTTTTGTTTTTATGTTTGTAAAATTCTAGTTTATTTGTCATTTTTTATGAACTATGTTTCGGTGGTGAATGAACTGAATGTAGCTATAAGGTCTCGTTATTAGGACTGTGCAGGTTACTTTTCCCTACGATATTGTTCCCTACGATCTTGTTTCTACAAAGGGTCTGCAGCAATCTATCTCACTTAAACAACCTATATTTTCTATCAAAGACTAATTTAAAATTGTGAAGAAAAAGGAGTTGCACAAGCAGAGATGTCATAGAACTTTTTGGATGTCGACAAGTTCCTAGTACTACCTCGATCAGCTCCTGTCCCACCAAACGCCAAACATTTGTAGTGGCTTTATATCAGGCCAAAGTGGTTTTTTCTCCTGAGTTTCACTGCTCCTGATACTGTATTTTTTTAATAATATGTTTAAAGTTTATAAAAATCTGACCAAATTCATGTATATTCTTAATGATGTACACTAGGAGCGTGCAAAATCCCATTACAATAATCTTTATATTACAGTCTACACAAAATGGCAAAATTGAAAGATTTGAACTTGTTGAATTGCATGCATGGAAAAAGGTAGACAATTTATTTCAACACTCACCTTCCGTCCTTGTGACGCATGTTTGGGAAGCCGCAATATTTCTTTTTAATTTTGCGTTGGTCAAGATTTGATCCTAAAACCTTACCATATTGAATGATGCACTAGCCAAATACTTTAAAAATCCAAACTAATGTAAAGAGGTAACCAATTTATTTAACACCCGCCCTACGCTTTGTCCTTTGCCCTTTGGGTGAGTGTTGAAATAAATTGTCTCACTCTTTCTATCTGTTCGGACTTTTGAAATAGTTGGCTAATGCATGCAATTCACTAGAACTATGCGTTGTAACTATATTTGAAATGTGTTTTTCAATTTTTTAAATAGTAGGAGCACTGGAGATCGGGAGAAAAAAATTCTCTACTCGAGGGCTTTTTTGTAATTTGATCTGAATGGAGTGGTTAGATTGGTTCAGAAAGCGATGCCACCGCACGAGTCATGCCTCTCGGCGGCCTGCTTATGACAAGGAGACTCCACTAATCACCTTCCCCTCCGCCACTGTCTCTCCAAGCTGAAGCAACAAAGACACTGTACATCTTTGAGCAGAGCAATGGCTGGGAGTACCTGGGTCATGGTCTGTTCTCCCTGACTTAATTTCAGTGTTTCTTGCTTCATCATTTTGCCCTTCGCTCTCTCCATCTGGAGCTGGCTGTTTTGCTCGGTCCCTTGCAGTATCGATGCGATCTACTGTAGTGTATGTAACTTGGATCAGGATAATTGATTTTTGTGATTGGTATTTAGTAGAGATCTTGTGAAATATTAGGACGGGTCGACAAGGATTTTCTTGATTCTGAGGTATGTGCAGAGCGAAAGATTGTCTTTGACTTATTACAGTAGATGGCCATATGGAGGAAGAAACTTTTGAGTGGTTTCAGCCCTCAGCTGTGTGGAGTCAGATTAGCACAGGAAATTTGAGAAGATCTCAGATGTACTTGGCTGGCACAATATGATGATTGATGAGGGATCTCTGTAGTTTGGCTCAAATGGTCGTTTTCTTTCTTACGTGCTGCAAGCTCACTTGCAGTTGCAGGGGGGTGTCTGTCCCTGACAAGTAATTTTGAGGGTGATGGATTTATTTCAGACTATGCACTTGAAACGAAGTTGTTAGTATCTTAATCTTGTTCCAGTTCATGTTTCCCTTTTTGCTTAACTCCTTTGGCCTGATTGATTGATCACACAGCTGGAGCAGAAGGGATCTGGGCCGGGAGCAAGAAGCTCCCACGCCATCACCCTGGTCGGCGGCACGGCATACTCCTTCGGCGGCGAGTTCACCCCGCGCGTGCCCGTGGACAGCACCATGTACGCCTTCGACCTCAAGGCGCAGTCCTGGTCCGCACTCGACGCCGCCGGCGAGGTGCCCCCGCCACGCGTCGGCGTCACCATGGCCGCCGTCGGCGACACGGTCTTCGTGTTCGGCGGCCGCGACAGGGACCACAAGGAGCTCAACGAGCTCTACTCCTTCGACACGGCCACCAGCACGTGGACCCTGCTCTCCTCGGGCGACAGCGGCCCTCCCCACCGGAGCTACCACTCCATGGTGGCCGACGGCGAAGGCAGCCGCGTGTACGTCTTCGGCGGGTGCGGCAACGCAGGCAGGCTGAACGACCTCTGGGCCTACGACGTCGCTGCCGGGCGGTGGGAGGAGCTGCCGTCGCCGGGGGAGGCGTGCCCTCCCCGCGGCGGGCCCGGGCTGGCGTTCGCCGGCGGGAAGGTGTGGGTGGTGCACGGGTTCTCCGGGTCCGCGGAGCTCGACGACGTGCACTCGTACGACCCGGCCACCGGCGAGTGGGCCGCGGTCGAGACCACCGGCGACAGGCCAGCCCCGCGGAGCGTGCTCTGCTCGGCCGGGGTCGGGAAGCACGTGGTGGTGTTCGGCGGCGAGGTGGACCCGAGCGACCTCGGCCATCTCGGCGCCGGCAAGTTCTCCGCCGAGGCGTTCGTGCTGGACACGGAGACCGGCGTGTGGGCCAAGCTGGATGACGCCTCTGATCACCACCCCGGTCCTCGGGGCTGGTGCGCGTTCTCGGCGGGGGCGCTCGACGGCCGAAGCGGCATGCTTGTCTACGGCGGCAACTCGCCGACCAACGACCGGCTCGACGACATGTTCCTCTTCACTCCGCTTCTAGCTTGAGACCCCTCTTGACCAACGACCGGCCGTGTCCGCAGCTCTTTGTGCAATTGCAGGCTCCGTGAGACCCCTCTTGGTGCTTGTTGTTGATGTGTGTCATGAACACTTTTTGCATCCTGTGCTTATGTTGTGTATCATGTAGGTGAAGAATAAAAATGATGATGAATTGGGTGATTTAAGTTGTTGTGCGGCTAAGATCTCAAGGCTTATTTCCAAGTTGTACCATTCTTCATTGATATTAGGATCGTATCATCATGGCATGGAGCATCTTATATCCAAAAAAAGGAAAGTTCCATAGAGGATCCCTGGTTTTGTTTGAGTTAATTTCAATTCGGACCACATATTTTGTTAAAGTTGACAATTTATGTGAGTAGATATTTGCATTAAAAATGTTTCCGGTTTCCTCGCCAACCACCCGCTAGGTTTACATCTTGAATTTGTGAGTAGGTGTTGGTTCTCTCAAAAGAGAAATTCTGCTCTAACCTCCATATGTGCTTATCCCTAAGAATACTAATCCAGCTATACTAATCCAGCTAGAATTGGTGCCTTCTCCTTCTCCCACATGTCCACATCATGGTGGACCCCACTCATCTTTCACTTTATATTTATTTATAGTTCATATAATACAGTTTGAGAACCATTTATTGAATATACACATATGTTTGTAATTATCTACTAATTTTTTGGTGAAATAAAAAGGGATTCCCATCTATATAAAAAGAAAATTGTGGTTGTACGAAACAAAAATTTGCTCCATTCTCCTCAAAATTACTCTTTTTGTGTAGACCAAAAAAAAAACTTATAGAGTGTGTACAATACATAGTTATATGTTTTATTTAAAAAAATTAAATCTAAACATGTCGTTTCGATTTTTGTAAAGAACATGCGGTGACTTCGGAGCTATCGGCAACATCCGATAAATCTCTCTTATCTTTGCCTAGCTTCCACCATAGCGTCGCCCAGCCTGTGCCACGCGAAACCAAATCTCTCCCTCCGCCTCCCTCGAGCTATATTCTATTGAAATCATCACTCCATGCGGAAAGTTTTCCTGTCTCTCCACACACACACCTCTGGCTCCGTCATGTACCTGAGACTACATGCACCTCCATACCTGATGTCCAGTCCCAAGTCCATTGTTAACTGACACACCACGTGTGCTCCCCTCTGGTGGCCACCCAACGCCAAGTCCATTGTTAACTTGCACGCCACATTCACTCGCCTTTGGTGGCCACCCAACGCCATTGAGCTGACTTCCTAAAACCCTCATAGTAGCTGCACGTGAACACCCTTCCCATCTCTCGCATCGGCCGTTGTCACCGTTGTTGTTAGTAGTGGTCGACTGTCCATCCCTAATGTCGCGACTCAAGTCCATTGTTAACTTGCACGCCTCGTGCGCTTCCCTCTGGTAACCAGCCAACGACATTGACTTGATTTCCTACAACCCTCGCAATAGTTGCACGTGAACACCCATGTTGCCTCCCGCATCGGCCGACGTTGTCACCGTTGCTGTTAGTAGTGGTCGACTCGATGGTGGTCTCAACAACGGTTGAAACCGTGAATGACAAATCGATGTTGAATTGGGGTGGAAAGATGAGTTATACGCATCGTTGTTAGATGACACCTATTAATGATGAAAGATGACGTGGGTATTTATCCGTGAACTTTATATATTTGCTTATATCTCACTTGTATGTAGAGAACAAGCCATATCATGTAAGAAAATGCATGTGTGTATTGTGTATATAGTTGAACGCATACACTAAAAAAGACCTATTTTTTACTAGACTTCGTTGCAATCATCAGAGCGTAGAGAAGTCATGACCCTGAGGGTACAAAAATAGCATGTGGTGTTGAAGTCGTGTGGCGAACATGTAAATTATATGTTAAAATAAGGGCATTCTTGCAATTACATAAATAATTGTTAGTGGTATTCATGCCTTTTTTTTTACACAATCTGGATCGAATGCACATATTGATATTGCATGTAAACATTATAAGATCTCAGTTTGCTCTATATTTTGGCGAATTATGTAATATTTATTTGTGGAATGTTCTACTGTTTTTATGTAGCATCGACCGCATTCGATGCAATTTATTTATATATGCCAAGACATAATTATGCCAACTATTATTATTTTGGGTTAAATTATGTCAGAAATTCTACCTGGGAACTCGATGGCTAATGAAAACCTTGACTAATCTATCTCTTCAAGTTTACAATTTTGATCATATTGTGCAATGTCTGCAGATTGTCAGAATTTTGATCAGTTTTGTTATCAAATCATTATAGAACCATGTACACAATTTTACTTTCATGACATTTCATAATTATCGTTGTATATTGATTCTCTAACTGGGTGTAAACTTTTTTAAGTGGGGTCATGCTCTTTCTGTTAAGTGGTGTATTTCTAACTTTACTACAACTAAATAGTTGTTTTTCTTCTCTACTTTTGTATGTAGTGATCCAATGGTACTATGTTTTCCATCATTAGTACTCCATCCGAACCAAAATAATCGTCGGGAGTTTATAGAGAGTTTGTATTACGGTAGTACAAACCTCACGACAGTTTTATCGGATCAGAGGTAGTACTATTTTATATAGGAGTATGTGTTCCGCTAAAAAAATGTTTATTGATCTATTGTTGTTCGTATTAGGACAGACGCGACAACGCGCGTCTTTTCCTTCTAGTCACTATGTAGGCCTACTTGTTTAGTGCATGTTTCTTGCAGTCGTCAAAGAATCGAAAGAGGAAAACCAGTATTCAGTGTATTTTTGTTTTGTACTACCTGTATTGCGTTGAGTTGTATCTCTTTTTTTACTATATGTTGTCTTTTTAATAAACATCATATATCGCCTTTCGTCTATTTCCTCAAAAAAAAAACTTAGCATAGTTTGCTGATGTCCATAAAGGTTATCCCCATCAAGCCAAATGCCCTCGGCTATGTAGGTTGAGTGTTATGCCCTTAGAGTATCTCTAGCATATATCGGATAATCCCTCGACCCCGAAAATAACTTCTTTTTTCTCGGGCCTGGTACGAAGAAACGACCCGAACAAAACGACAACAAGAGTGGGCTCAGAAGAAAAAAATCAGTGGAGCGGGATATTTCCCTCGAGTTTTACATATCTTCTCTTTCGTGGTTGTATTTCGTGTTCCCTCCATTCGTGGCACAAGAAGCGGTATATCAAGTTTCAGGCCACCACCCTTCATGCCCGAACCGCTGCTGTCGATCTCGCCGGTGAAGAGCCTGGTTGCGTCGCCGCGCCACCGATTTTATACCATGGACCCCGTGCAGCCCCCGCCCGTATGGTTCCCTCCCTCGTCAGCCCCACGGGCACCACCTCGAGCTTCCGCTCCTCCCGCAGGCGGCTTCCCCGTTGTTGCGCCAACTCCGACCGCCACCGGCCATAAACTGAAGCGACATGGGTATGGTTATCCACGGAGGGCCGAAATCTCACGCCACCGACTCCAACGAGACCAAAGATCTGGCGACTCGAGAACGTCCTCCCCGTCCAGCCACTAAGGATGTCGACGCTACACCCACCACCTACACTTAATGTGTTCGAGGATACACCTACGACGACAAGGTGAATTTTTTCCTTTCCCTCAGAGCTTGCCAAATTTGTTCAATTGCTTAGTAGTTTGAATGTTCTGATTGTCCCGTGTATACGTCCTATGCGAATATGGTTGACGAGAACTCGGTGGACATCATGAGTGCTCCACTTGATGCATTCGATTCCGACATGGCACCCGAGGCCAAACCGAAGGGGGAGAAGGGGTTGCCGACAATGATCTTGAAGAAATTGGGGAGGAGGTGTTCGATGCAAGCCAACCAAGGTGGGATTGGCTGAGAAGAAGAATCAACAAAAAGATAAGAAATGGGAGAAGAGATGTACATTGAAAAGGGCGAGATCTTTCTTGAGGAGCAAAAGATGAAGGCCGACAAGAAAGCCGAACAGAACCGGCTCATGATGATGGATCCCAATGGCATGCGACCGATGGCAAGAGAGTTTTGAGAGATGACAAGAATGGAAGATCATGTATCAGAGAAGACAAGAGCTTGATGATCTTATGGGTGGTGATGGTGCTTCGGACAAGAGCTTGATGATCTTATGGGTGGTGATGGTGCTTCGGTCTATGGAGGGGTTGGTGGTGGTGATGGTGGTGGTGCCGATGTTGGTGGTGGTGGTGGTGATGGTACTCCGATCTACGGAGGGCATGGTGATGGTGATGGTGCTCCGGCCTATGGAGGGGGTGTTGGTGATTGTGGTGGTGGTGATGGTGGTGACTGTACTCCGACCAATGGAGGGGGTGGTGGTGGTGATGGTGCTCTGTCCTATGGAGGGGGTGGTGGTGATGGTGATATTGGTGGTGATTGTGATTGTGCTCCGGCCTATGGAGGAGGTGGTAGCGGTGATAGTGGTGGTGCTTCCGGCAATGGTGCTTTGGCCGTTATTGATGTTGATGATGATCTTGTTAACAATGTTGTTACTTGATTGACTATCGCTTTGATTGATTGCGCATCTTTTTTACAATTTTATTGTTACCTCTAGCGCACATGATTTTGAATGCTGTAGTAGTTTAATGTAATAGACTTTATATTCGTTGAACTTGAAACATCTATATATGTGATTGTTGTATGCAAATGATGAAAAGTGGTTTCCGGTACCAGGTGGGCCAGATGCGCTAAACTTGTACCGGAAAATTTCCATTACGAGTTTATCACATATGCCGTGCCGAAACCCGCACGGAAGCGAAAAACGTTTTCCGATCGAACCTCATATCAGTTTTCCGGTAGATAATAGCCGGGATCTGATGCTCTTACCTTCTTTTAGTGGCTTCTCAGATTTTACACTTTGTTCCTCGTCTGAGAATTCTTGCATTGGAATGATGTTGGATAGCTCCCTTTCAGAATTTTACATTAGAATGATTTTGCGGTTAGTTTGAGTTATGCTGAATCTGCTCATAGCACCGGTGCCTTCGTCCGTGTAGCAAGGGATATGACCAGCTAGATGAGCTGATCAATCGATGTATCTGCATTCAACAGAACGCGCGCGCGTGGTTTCGCAACTTAAACGGCGCCGCGTTGTTCGCATAATAATTAAGTGTACAACCGCATAAACCCGTATACGACTTCGCGGATGATGCGGCACGTCCAGATTTGTTCAACGACTTGTCCACTTACATCCTGACCTCCTATACCTGAGCATCAGTGCGAGATAGGCCAGAGCCAGGCCAACTCGACTCCCCATGCCGGCGTATCAGCTCGGAAACAGCAACCAAAACTGTGCATCTGAGTAACTTGGAATAGGGTATTTACCACACGATCATCCGTCACAGCAGGGCCGGTGCACACATATTCAGAGCCCTGGGCAAGCCGGCAAGAATGGGTCCTTGTTGAAAAACTAAAACTTTGAAACGTATTATATTTCAAAAGCAGTACACTATGTAGCTTAGATCGATGATCTTTGAACTATAAAATTCACACAATAGTAACAAACGAGCAAACTACACCGTGGGAAATAATATAGTTTTACAAAATACCAATTTGCGAAGTGTGACAAGCCGCCCATCATTTTCATCTACAAAACAAATAGCCTTGTCAAAAACACGTGAGTTTGTCATATTGTGAACTTAAAATATGCTGCAAAACTGTAAACTATCACCTCATACCCGATGGGTGGTCTAAATTGTAATTCACACTTTCCTAAATTGAAGTCAAACTTTGAGCCCTGGAAGAAGGTTTATAAACATAAGCTTGGCTACGATTCCTGAAGACCTTTGTTTTTTTGTCGTGTATAGCAAAAAATTGTGAAGAATTGGGTGCTTTAAATTGTCCTGCGACCAATATCTCAAGGCTATATGTTTGTCAAAATTATTTCTGTAGGCTAATTTGACATTACCCTTCTTATAGATTTTGAGGGGTAAAAGTCTCCTTGAAAAGTTGATACCAAGATTTGAGTATCGTAAGCATGTTTATAACTTATAAGGATGATCTTGCCATGGTATCATGAAGGTAGGAAAAATCACTAAGCACATTTTCAATGGCTTGCCCATCTGTTTATATCTTCTAATTTTTTACATTGTAATAGATTTTTGCCATGTACTGGTTAACAAATCTGCAGTTGGGAATGCTACTGCTATTTTCCGTCGAAAAGGGAGTTTGCTTCTCGACATAAGAAATGGATGAATGTCTTTGCAGTTGAGCTTCGCTTGCACATAATCAGGTGCAAGTGTTGCCTGGGTACACATGTTACCGAGTTCTCGTCAAGGCCAACAGGAAAATTGTCACATGCAGATTCAATAACTTACAAAAATAAAGATGGCCTCCGCTTTGGTTGCAACCAAGCAGATTCGTCATCATATATGTAAGAAATAAGCATATATTGATCACATGTCGAAGATACAGAGATTAAAACATAACTAGACATTAGAAGTAAATTATGTCATAAGTCGTGACATAGAATTAACAGATTTTGACAACAGCCACTCATAGCACACACACAAGCGAGTGGTCCGACTATTTTCAGCTAGGCAGACTAGCTAGCGACTGATACAACTACAGTACAACACAGCAGAAGGTTAAAAAGCTACAGATAGTTAGGAAAGAGCCCAGCTCTCCCCCATTAGTGGATATAAGGTACCTGGTACTGCATCGGATACCCATTACCATAGTACGGAGTGTGGGCAGGAGCGATGGTGTAGGGGGCTGCGTTTACCATCGTAGGATGGTGATGCGCCTCAGCGCCGTACACAAACTGCCTTTCGTAAGGGTATGGGTGCCTCTCTGGAGCTGCCTGGTAGAAGCTCTTCTCAGGGAAGCTGGTAACACGGGGTGCGTACACTGAACCGTTGGCACGAGGCCTCTTTGACTGGGGCTTAGCAGCTTCAACAGCCCTCCTCTTGTCTGCCTTGGCTTTCTCCAGCTGAACCACCCTTTTCTGAAGTGGATCCACAGGATATTGTTCCTCGAGTTTGTGCTCCTCGATGCACTTGATGACGGCTTTCAGTGCAGACAGCTCACGTTCATTCATCTCATTCTGGAAAAGGGGAATGGCTGTTAATCCGATAAGACTGTATCACGTCTATTAGATAGATGCAGATAACATTCTAAGTTTCTAACACATAATACATGCACCGACATGAAAAGGCAACCAAACTGCTCTAGAGGTTTTGTATATTATATATTCGGCACAAATTAGTAAAACGCAACAGGGAACAACCTTTCTATTGCTTGCAAGCTAAGATAGCCCTCTATTATTCTACTTCTCCACAACCTACCTCAAGCACCTGACATCAGGTGAATCGACTCAATGACTTTCACCTCTGTGATGTCATCAAATCAAATTACACTATATGTAAACTATGAAAGGTTCTAGAACAACAACCACAAATGCTAATAACTCAATATTACCGGATGCGAATAGTGAGCAGAATGAAATGTCTAGATTATGAGATAACGCACCAAACTCTCTGGCACGACCAACCATAGAAGGTAATTAGTAATTAGATATCATATCTGATGATGCCAAAAGTGCAAGTGGTTTAGTCTCATCATAAAACAATAAGAAATACTCCCTCTGATCTGAAATAAATGACGTAGAAACTGAGCTACAGCTGTACAAATTTGTATACGGCTGGCGACACTAAATTCGGATCAGAAGGAGTAAAAATAAAGCCACTTCCTTCCAAATAAATTGAACATCAACACTATTTGTCTATTTGAAAATATCTAACTGGGTAATGGGTGATTCTGCCAATCTATCACACGGGTCAGCACAAAACAAATTTTGGTCAACATAAGGTTTTCACACACTCCAGGAAAGGAAGAAAATACGGGGGAAAAACAAATTGGTGATTGGGTACCATGAAGGAACGTGTTTAATTTTATCTTATTGCAGCAAAAATGTATCATGTGCATTGTATCTTTTCACAAAAAATAGCTAGAAAGGAACCTGTGCTCCAGGAGACATTTTTCCATTCTTGGAGTGTGACACCCTCTTGACCTCCCTCAGATATGCTTTCAGCAATTGCACCGGATCAAATTGTTCAATGAGCCCAAATGCATATGCCAAATTAATTGCATCAATTGGCCTTGCACTATCCACCAGAACTCCAATGACACCTGTCCTCAAGAAACTCCATTAGTAAATCACGTAGTCAAGATAAAAAGTCCTCAAACATGAGAAAACAGAGCATACCAGAAATGAAGAATCGTTAAAAGAATGAACAACCAAGACGAGCAATGAGGACAAGGCAAACAAACGTTTATCATGTCAAAACAGATTACAGATGCAGATGCAAGAGTACAGTCCACTGATAGTATTCACACCTTTACCCAATCAAATACATGCAAAAAGAGGAAATGATGTCACAATCTGTAAATCAGTAAAACAATAGACTACAAACAATGATGTCCAAGTGAATGGATGAAATGAACAGCGAGAGGCTCGCATGAAGTCCAATCAGCTTCCTATATTTCAGTACATATGACAGAAAATACGAAGACTTGCAGACGGGGTACTTTTAAAAGAAGATGATCTTGTGTGTATAAGTGTAATAAACTAACTCAATGATGCCACATAGCATATACAACCACAAGCTAGACTACAAACAAATAAAGAGTATAAGCTTTCAAGAAGATCACATCTTGAATAATAAGTAAAACACGATATATTAAGTTTAAAGATCTTATGACCTGGCCAAACACGAAAGGACATGCTTTATAAGCAATAAGCATTTTATTGCAAGCAGCCAAGCATGATAAAAGAACTAATGGGTTAAGATGTAGCTGATGTTACAGCGAAAGTAGAAATTCGGGAACTTCAGGTGTAATACAATAAATCATTTTTCTTTCGAGTTTGACAATCTTTGCAATAAATTATACACAAATTGGAAAACTAAGAGTTGTCCAAGTGAGAATGATATTCAATAAGTATTTGAACAGCTCCAACAATACAATATCATTAAGTGATATGTGACAAACAAAGTCTATTATAGATGCATGATTAGTTCATCATTGCACTGACCTGGCATCTTCTGTGACAACCCGAGCAACCGGCAGAGCTCAGGTGTTTGACGACGTCGACTGACAGAGGGAAGTAGTTTGCACAGCTCGTCTTCATTAAATTCAGCAAAAATACCGAAGGTAGCAAGCAGTTGAAGAAATGCATGTGCTTCTAGGCAGTTTCCGTTGCTAGCATCAATGTCAAGGCTGTCCAACTTAGACTTCCACTCGAACGCAATCTTTTTTGCCCTCTCTTTGACATTTTCTGCAAGCATTTGCCCCTCAGATAACAAACCAGTCATGGCATCAGCTTGCAGCTGTACAAGAGACTCCATCAACATGAGGCACGTCCTTCTTACACCCAACAGATCCCCATCCTTTTTCCCATCCAATACCAGATTATCTCCAGAATAGAAGTCCTCCAGCGATTCCAACACCAGGACATATGGATGTGATGCTCCCTTGAGTGCACTTGGGATTTCCTCACGGATAGATGTGAGGTTCTTTCTGTTGTCTGATATGAACTTATGGAGCCCCTTAACATTCATCTCCTCGCAGAGGATGGCAAGCTCAGAACGAGGCTTCACAGCAGCAGCATTGCCGTCTTGCATGTGTGTGCAACCACTCCGCGGCTTGTTCAGCGGGATGTTATAGTTAACATTTAGCGAGAGCTTGGACTTGCCAAAGATCATAGCCAGCGCAGCATCCCTCTTCTCCTGCAGCCTCTCGAGAGCAGTGAGCTCCTTAGCCACCACAACAGCCTCCTTCTCCTCCAGCATCTTCTCCGATCTCGCGACCGTCTCCTGGAACTCCTGCTCCTGCTTCTTCAGCTCATCAAACTTCTTCTTGAGCGACTGCTCGAGGCCACGGAAATGATCCTCGAGCTGCTTCCACTTGAAGTTCATGGTGACAGCGCTCTGGCTCTCGAGCTCGGCAAAGGCACGCTGGAGCTGCTGTATCTTCAGGCTCGTCGACTCCATAAGGGTAGCCACGGACTCCATGTCAGACATGGCGACAGAACCTGCACATAAGTAAGACGACAAGAACACAATCACTTGAAAGATATAACTCCATCCAAACAGCGCATGAACTACAAAAGGGTACGGTGAAATCCCGCATGTTTTCCTCGAGCTGAATCCAGTTATCATCTACTTACACAAGCTCGTTAGCAAGAAGAGCGAACCATAGCTAGGCGAGGCGAAGCATGGGTGACTCGGTTCTAGCGGAAATCGTCTTCCTCGGCGAAGCATGGGTGCCTCGTTCGTTTGGGCCAAACAATCAGAAAGCTACCTACCCCACCGACAACGAACCAAGTCTAAAATGGTGCCCCGGACGGCTGGATCTGAGCCTAAAAGGAGAAGAAACTGGGCACTTACACTTGTCACCGAGGCGGGCAGGCGCTGGACGAGCTCGCCGTCGCCGCTCGCCCCCCGTCCCCCGCCTCCAACTCCGGCGGCTGGGGAGGAGATCGAGGGGGTGGAAAGCGGATTGGGGAAGGGGTGGACGGGAGAGGAAAGGCGAGCAAACCCTAGGGGAGGTGTGTGGCTTTTCGGGGGATGGGGATGGAGAGCTAGGTGGTGGTGGTGGTGGTGGTGGTGGGAGTGGGAGAACAAGTGCGCGGGTAAAAGCATGTGAGCCCCACCTGGAAGTGACTAGAGTGAGCAGAGTGGATCATCGCCAGGTATGTTCGACGCGTGCACTTAATTATTTGCTTTTATCTGCTACTAGGACTTTTGGCCACCAATTACTAATCATTGTTACACTATTGTAAATTACTTAAAGTGTTAATACTCTCTTCATTTCGCAATATAAAATGTTTTAGGTGTAATACATGTTGTCTACGGACTAGATAAATAAAATGAGTCATGTACACTAAAACATGACAAGATACATGTGGGTATATATAAGTTTTTAAAGTGGCTAAAGCAACTTATATTGTGAAACGGTGGGAGTAGTAGATTACCCATATTGCAACCACATAAGATTAATTGATAATTGTTAGCAATACTCTTTTTAAAAAACAAGTACACGCAGTAAGCAAGGGCAGTGCTAACCCTATTCATTGTCTAAAAAGTCACTACATCTCACGTATTCAGAGAGAAAGATAAGGACTAAGTTAGACTAGTGACTTATGGATCCAATAAAGATAAACGAATTTTTTAACTAGTTTATATGTATGCCAAAAGAAAAAAAAGAAAAAGATAGAATGGGTGAGATCACTATTAGTGCTCACATGAGAACTCTAAGAGTAGACGTGTACGACAAAACTAGTGACTTTAGAGCAAACATGCAAGTCAAACCAAAAAACACGCGAATTAATGAACCAACGAATGTGAACACTTGGGTGTGTTTGGTTTTGGAATGGGGTGGAATGGAATGGATTCCATTCTATTCTGGCGTTTGGTTGAGATTAAATAGGCGGAATGGAATTTACCCTGTTTATTGCTAATCGTTTTATTAGTTTAAGCCAAACTTGATTATTTTTCTCCAAATTGAAGTTTAACAACAAAATCAAAAGGAAGACGCAAAATCGGACTGCTGGTCGCCGCCGCAACTGCCCACTGGCCTGTTGGTTGCACCGCTGCCCCCTGCTAGCCGCCGCCGCGCCAGCTAGCCGTCATGCGGCCGAACATGGCCGTCAAAGAATCCCGCTAGCACTCCAACCCAAGGCCCCAAGTACTTGATTCCTCCTAGTATAGCTACTACGCCATGCGGATCGATCCGTCCGGCGCTGGACTTGATCGGAGCTAGCTCGCGACCGATATGTTGGCCTTGGCGGAGACGGAGACGGACACCGGCGGCGACCCGGGTAATCCCGCTAGGAGCCGCCTCCTGCTGGCCTGTCCACTGCCGCGCCGCGCCTGCTAGCAGCCGCCCCCTGCTGGCCGCCGACGCGCCCTGCTAGTCGCCGCCTCCTGCTGGCCACCGCCGCACCGCGTTAGCTAGCCGCCGCCCCATGTTGGCCGCCGCCACGACCCCTGCCGACCGCTGGTGAGGGAGAGATACACGAGAGGAGAGAAATCGAGATTAGAGATGAACTAATGGTTGTCATTAGCGACGGTTCCACTCGGTCCGGCCGATTCGGCCGGACGGCTCCGTTCCGCGTATACAACGAATATTCCTTTTTAGGGAATGAGATGGTTCCGTCCCCCTCTCCAACCAAACACAAGAATGACCTATAGGAACGCCACGGTTTCATTCCGTTCCACGTCGTTTTAAAACCAAACACACCCTTAGCCACGAACCCGGACCCGGGAAGTGGACTCAACAAAATAATGGAAAAACACTACCCAGGCTTCACTCTATGTCACTAGAGAGAGGACCATACATCCCCTAAGCGAAGAGAAATTTATGTCACCCCTCCCGAAATATTGGCTTTCTTAGAGCTAAAGCGGATGTCGACGAAAATATTTCACCTAGCCAAAATGAGCTCCCCTGACTACTCGAAGGCTCGATGCAAAAAACAATTGGCATAGCCGTTACTCATGTGCGGACATCAACGTCTCAAAAGTGGAGCGCGGCGCAGCGCAACAAGGGACACATATAGGAGGAATGAGACACGCATGACGTAGAAGAAGAAATCAGAGGATGCGAGAACATGGCAGTGGCAGCGGCGCCGAGGAGAGGGACAAGTGGAAGCTGTCGGAAGAGAAGGTTTCATACCCCATAATAGGGCGAAGGAATCATGCTCGGAGGAGGCATAAAGCTCGTCAAAGTGGTGGAGGTGGGCGACAATGGAAAATGGGAGCTAGCGGGAGAGACGTAGCGATGACGACCACATGAGTGAAGGCGGATGACTACGACTACCAGGGGCTAGCAAGTGTGACAACACCGAAAAAAAGAACACCCACTAAGTCTAAGTGGGTTGTTGGGTTGCTTTTCTAATGAGATAAAATCATGAGCCGACCTAGCCCTAATCAAACTTACAGCAAGTCGAGCCTGTTGCTGCTAAAAAGTTAAGGTATCGAGCCGAGTTTTAGCTCACAGTTCACAAAATTGGGCAAGCCAATCATGAGCCTCCCTTCCTCAAGTTGCTATTTGTGCCTGAGAAGATACACTGTGATCCCTTCCTCAAGCTTTTAATACGATGTGTTTATTGTCTGAAGCAAATATGTACCCCTAGCATAAAATACATTTAATTTATTCGCGCCTTTTGTTGGAAGATCAGATTTTAATGGTCAATTAAACATATTACATCAGATCGAAATTCTTAAAGCACGTGTGAACAACAAAGATTTCTTACATCAAATATCTAGTTTGTCGTCTCTAACTCAACTAACATTTCTCTAAGAATTAGGTAAATCTCTTTAAGAATCATGTTAGCAAATTACATAATACAAAATTTGTATAGGTTGCACTAACTTTAAAGGTTTAAAAAGTCGCTTGTTGTGTCATAGGAAATGGACACCGGGAGTGGGGGTCACTCCCTCTGTAGATTCAACAAGGGGGCGCAACACGAACCAAGCTATTGAAGGGGGTTCTCGCTATATCTCTTCCTCGTTGAGCTCTCTCACGATTATGCATACGAGACACAAGGATTTACCTAGGTTCAGGCCGCCCAAAGGCGTAATACCCTACATCCTGCTTGTCCGGTTTATGATGGGTGTTGTGAATATTACAAGGGGCGAGACTTGTTGTCGGGGCAGAGTCAGAGCCTCTCCAATATGCGAGTATGAGCTTGACTTAGCGAGGAAGGGAATGAGATGATCGAGTTGACGTTCGATCGATCCCCCTTGTTAGTTTCCTAGGATATCCTTTTATAGTTGCAAGGGGTCATCCATAGGGATCAGGGGTTGGCCAACACGTGTCATGACCGGTGATTAACGGGCGATGACTTGAGAAAAACTTTCCGAGCACCAAAGAACGAAACATGAGAATACTTGAAACCACCCCCTGAAAACACCCCAAGATAAACGAACATATTTAGAGTTGACCATCTTTAGGAAAAAAACACCACAGACTCCCCGATGTCAACCGCGCCGGCCACCAAAGCTGGGAAAGGATTTAAGCCATGTAGTACCCCAAAAAAAGCAACCTATATGAAAACATCATTGATTCTTATTGACAACTAGATTAAATACATACAAAATAATTAATTAGATCAGAGTAACCAACAAAGCTCAAACACATAACTAAATAGCACTCCTCCAAGTTTTTGACTTTTCTGTGTTCGAAAGAGGCCAGCCTCCTACTTATTTTCTCCACCACAGTGATAGAAATTTCCCCGCAGAAGAAAAAAGCAACCGGTAATAACTGACCAAAAGATATGATGAAATTTGCTCAATGAATTTGGACATGAGACAACCATGCATGCGGCCGCGTTCACTTTTTAGCCCAATATCGCCAATGCTGCTCCCACCGTCGCTGCCGCGGTCGCCCACCGGCGAAGCACCGCTGGCGCGGCAGCACCCTTATCAGCCGTGGTATCATCGGAATCGTCAGACGATGAGTCCTCGTCATCACCTCCCCCATTCCCCTTCTTCTTTGACGGCTCCGGCGCCGGTGCCGGCGCCTGGACGACCTTGAACAGCTCCTTGGGTTGCAGAAACTTGGACACGGCGTAGACGGCGAGCGGCTCGCTGTCGCCGACGGTGGCGGTGATGGTGGAGGTGACGACCTTGGTGACCAGCGTCACATCCTCGTCGTCGTTCTTGACGTCGAAGCTGTAGTCCTTCTTGGCGTAGCTGGTGGTGGCGAGCGTGGAGACCATGCCGTTGTTGGACTTGAGCAGCTGAAGCGAGAAGTAGTCTGGCACGGCGTGGTAGAGCAGGATGGCCGTCTTGGCCTTGGCCGTCAGGTTCTTGTACTTGGGCATGAAAGTGGCGACGGCGGCGTCGACGGGGCAGAAGAGCGTGAGGCCGTTGTCCTTGGTCTCGTTGAGCGTCCGGAACACTTCGGCGTCCCCGGCGACGAGCCCCGCGAAGGACTTGCAGTACTTCTTGGAGAGGAGGTCGACGAGGTCGACGGGCGCCGGCGGCGGGACGGGCGCCTCGGCCTCGGAGGAGGAGAGCACGGAGCTGATCTGGAGCACGGCGATGTCGTAGGGGATCTCCTTGATGGACTTGACGTAACGGGACGGCGTCGCGGTGACGTCGGCGTCCTCGCAGACGAAGTCGACCTTGCCGCCCTTGGACGTGATGTTCACGTAGCCTGATATGCCCCCAGCCGATCCGGTGGCCTGGTCAAGGTCATGGTTGGGAAAACATAGCGTTCAGTAAAGTAAATTATGTTTTGCACTTTTTTAGATTGTTTGGCAGTTTTGTTGATATCTACTTACATATGTTGAGTAATGTAAATTTAATTTTTAATAAGTAGAAGTAGAACTCCAGATTCATTTGGCCAAACTATCCATCATGGATTGTATATCATGGTCGTAGACTCGTAGGTATGGAAGATAGGAAATGTGTTGGTAAAGGTGACAGCAACCGGGATACATCGAGTTTCCAAGCCTACCATACCAAACATCTCTATCGGCAATTTAGCACGGCTGCACGACCTGTACCACTGCCTGCTTTAGTAACTGGACAACCATCATCCTACGGGCATCGTGGAATTTGTGACCAAAATAATCAACAGCTTGTGTTGAAAATGAGATGCTCAACTAATAGCAAGGCTAGCGCTAATCCCTTGCGAGAAGCAGCTAGATAGGCATACGTGTGTGCTCTCTCCTGAATGCATCATAAGCGACCAAATTGATCTTCAATCCCAAAAAAACGCCCAAATTCTTCTAGTTAGTCGGAAATACTGGGCGCTGAACCTCGGTTAGTTTATTAATTAGTACATTTTCCACGCTGAAGTACATTCTTAATTACTTTCTCGAATCGTGCTATCCTCTACTCATATACATAGTCCTAAGACTACGTTATTTTGGACAGGGTTAGAGTCAAACTTTGGATCTTTTCAGAAAACATAAAATGTTTAGACGGACAGGCCAGTAGGCCACTACATATATACAACGCCACACCCTCATACAACGCACATCGAAGGTGGAGTCGTATTTAGGTTAGATAATCATGTCTACGGAGTACGTTGGAGAAGTGTACCAAAATATAAAGGAATGAGTAGATATCAACATATGTACACTAGCACGATAACTTCTGTGCACAATTATCGTGTGAACAATTAAGCAACTACTGTAATAGTCGTCGATGTATGTATGTACCTGGAACATGGATGCGGAGGCGGTGGCTCCGTTCGGGATCGAGCGGAGCTTCTTGGCGCCGTAGTAGTCGACGAGGACGTGCAGGGAGAGGATGTGGCGGACCGTGGGCAGCGGGTACTGGTCCAGCGCCGCCATCGCCGCGTTGTCCACGGCCAGCACGGTAATCGTCTGCCGCCGGTTGATGTCGGACGCCAGCCGCGTCTTGGTCAGCATCGCGTTGAACTTGGAGAACTCCGGGTGCGCCGCCAGGATCTTGGTGATGTTGAAGCTCTTCTGCGCCGCCACAGGGGAGGCCATAAGCACCACCGCCGTCGCCGCGACGGCGACGGCCAGGAGGATGTAACGCTGGCTTCTCGCCATTGCCCACACACACAGCGGCCGGTAGAGAGATGCTATGGAGAAGAAACAGAGAGAGCGAGAGAGATGTGAGCGAAAGGTGAGGGATAGAGGTGTGTCGTCCGTGTGGGTATATGTAATGGCGGGAAGGGAGAAGGTCGGGTTGGGCGTGGGGGTCGCTATGTGCAATGTGTGTACGTAGTTGCGGGAGCCGGGAACGACGGAGTATGTTACGCACCGGACGGCCAGTACATCCGGTGAGCTGCCATTGTCACTGTTCTGTTCTTACCTTTTCTTTTTGAAGGACCTGTTCTTACTTTGCTCTGGTGTGGTTTGTTTTCTAAGCCTTCTCATCATGAGGAGACCTCGTGTTACTCACCCATTTGTTTGTGGCGCTCTGAATCGATCGAGGTCTTTGGGCGTCAAGTATTGCAAAAAACCACCACAATTGTGTTTAGGTTTTCAAAAAACCACCATGTCTTCAATTTTTATCAAAAAACAACACCGGTATTGCGTAATGCGGTAACAAGAAACACTGATCGTCTATTTTAAACCAGTTAACCCTCTTTCTGATAGGTGGGTCCGTTTGTCAGGTCAACGTGGCATGTGTATTTTGTGAAAAAGACATTTCCTTTATTTATTTTCTCGTTTTGTTTTTCTTTTTGCGGTCACAAATTCAGAATGTGTTGACCCAATCCAGGGCCGGGCCGACAAAATCCGGGGCCCTGTGCGAAACTTTAAAATGGGCCCTATCTCATACGAAACAATGAACTAATGAATAATTATAATGTATAAAACATAATGTTCTACATAAAATTTGATATATTGAAGATCATATCTGACTATCTCTATAATCATTGTAAGGAATAATTGCAAGTGTAAGGGTGGAAGGATCACCCGAGTGATTACCGGACGACTGATTACCGGTCCGTGGCACATTTCTGAGACTTAATTAATTCATCTTCCTTTTCTTTCCTCTTACGTTTCTGCCCCAGATTTGTGTTTCCCCATGATGATTCAAAGTTTCAAATTTGTATTTTTGAAAGGTAAGAACCTATCAATTGGGGGTTAATAAATTGCTAATCCGTTTGCTAATTACTAGTTAGATGAACTAACTAATTAGAGTAATAGAGAATAAAAAGAGGACTCACCAAACCGCCGCGCCGCCGGATGCGTCGCCCATTGAGGAGAATAAAAGCTTTGCATCGCGAGCAGGCGATGTTGATACAGTGCCTGTTGCCGTATTGCGTCTCTGATTGTTGATTTTTAGGGCCTGTTCGAATCCCCTCCCTCCGCTCCAGATTTTTTAAACTCCGAGGAACGCGTGAAGCTCGGTTTTGGCCACTCCGTTATATGCGGCTCGGTTCACCGGATCGGCCTGGGTTTCGATTCCCGTCAGGTCGTACCGAGTCAGTCTCGACAGGAGAGTGGAACCCTAGAGTTTCCTTTTTTTTTTGAGAATTACCCTAGAGTTTCCTACCTGTACGTGAGTACATGAGCAGCTGAAAGGACAATGATGTCGCCTAGAGGGGGGGGTGAATAGGCGGTTTAAAACTTTTTCGGTTTAGGCTTGATAATTGCGGAATAAAACTAGATGTTTAAATTAACAAGCCGACAACCTAAATAAACTAGGCTCACCTATGTGCACCAACAACTTATGCTAAGCAAGACAAACAACAAGGTGATAGCAATATAGAATACTTCAAGCACGAAGGCTATCACAATGTAAAGTGCATAAGTAAAAGCTCGGGTATAGAAATAACCGAAGCACGCGGAGACGAGGATGTATTTCCGAGTTCCTCCTTGTTAAGGGAGTACGTCTCGTTGGAGAGGTGTGAACCGACACAACGGTTCAACAACCACAAAGGTTTCACCTTCTTCTCCGATGAACCGCACCACAAAGGCTTGGTTCACCTTCCACTATCGGAATTCCTTCGAGGCGGAATCCGGAGCCTTTCAACAACAATCCGGGGCACAACCCACAATGGGATTGGGGGCTCCCGAACGGCCTCCAACAACAATCCGGGGCACAACCCACAATGGGATTGGGGGCTCCCGAACGGCTTCAAGTGACCACACAAGGGTCCAACCACCACAAAGGCGTCTAGGGTCCAAGGACCCAAGAGTAACAAGTTCACAAGTTTTCAACTTCCACGAATCCTCGTGGAGAGCACACCGATGCACCAAATGCAAAAGGCAAGAGCACAAGTGCTCAAATCCTTCACTCTCAAATTCCAACAAAGCAACAAATGCTTATGGGGGAATAAGAGAGGAAGAACAAAGAGGAGATGCACCAAGAACTCCAAGATCAAGATCTACAAGGTTTCCCTCACATAGAGGAGAAATCGATCGGTGGAAACGTAGATCAAGATCACCTCTCACTTTCCCTCAAATATTAGCAAGAACCATGGGAGGGATTGAGAGGAAGAGCAAGCTTTACAAAGGGCAACAATGGAGGAGAGAGAGGAGAAAGACTTGCTCTTGAGCTTAGCAAACCAATGGGGAAGAAGGCCCCTTAAATAGCTCATCCCAAAAATCCAGCCGTTGCAGCAGCTTCTTGTTCCGCAAGTGCGGTAGTACCGGACTCAAGCCCGGTAGTACCGGCCCTGCGGTAGCTTCGTCAACACAGAAAACCGAGCGCGCGGTACTACCGGGGAAAAATACCCCGGTACTACCGGGCCCAAGTGCTGGGCTCCAACCCCGGTACTACCGGGGCCATCCGTGCCAAAACGTCCGAAAAACCAACTTCAGAGAGTAGTACCGCAGAAAGCCCGGTACTACCGCAGAGAGCCCGGTACTACCGGCTTACTGCGGTACTACCGGAACAAAACTCTCCGGTACTACCGGGCCTGTCCGAACACCAAAAACACAGCTATAACTTTTGCAAATGAACTCCGAATGAGGTGAGACCAACTCCGTTGGAAAGGTACTGACAAGGAGAAGGCTACAAAAAGTGAAAATATTGCATCCCATAAATAGAGTAAAATCACCACACATGGCAAGGTGTGGGACTTTCCTCACGGTTGAACCGGCAATATTTCCGCCACCGAAAACGCAACTAGTTTTCCAAGGTAAAACCGTTTTCGATGAACTAGAGCTTGACATGGAGATGAACCAAGCTCTAATTCCTCACCACCATAAAAGCCAAATAAGAACCAAGAAATATGATATGCCAAGTATGCAAAGGTTTGAGCTCTCCACAACGATGCGATCAAGTTACTCACTTGAGAGCCCCTCTTGATAGTACGCCGTCTATCCTAAAACCCGGTCTCCCACTAACACCATGAGACCGGTAAAAGAAAACCTATCAAGATCATACCTTTGCCTTGCGCATTCCACTTGAGCTCGATGATGACGATCTTGACTCTCTCAAGTTGAAACACCTTTCTTGATTGTGCTTGCTAGCACATGCTTGATGAAGACTTCTCCAAATGCTCCCCCATACTCCATTATGGGAGGGCCTCGCTAAGCATCGTCTTCATGACTCCTTTGCAAGCTTCAATCAAATGATATCTTCGAGATGCATCATATTGATCTTGCGCTTCATCTTCTTCTCTTGATATGTATGATGGCTTGGGGTAAAACATGATTGATCACTCAATCTTCTTTTCCAAGCCATACTTGCAATAAGCTCAACTCTTCACATGACCATTCTTCATATAAACCCTTGAGTAGAGCATTGATCATCATGTAATCTACTAGAGTCCAACACATGAACTCCAATCTTTTCCTATGGACAAGATCTACAAGTATATCTCAAAGCAAACATTAGTCCATAAGGATTGTCATTAATTACCAAAACCACGCATGGGGGCAACCATGCACTTTCAGCAGCCAGCAGGTTTGTACGTGAGTGAGGCCCAAAGTGGCCACGCTGGGAATCTGGGATGTGAGCGAGGCCCAGTGGACGGGGGGACGCGAGCAAATTCAGCCCAGTTTTGAAATACCTTCAGATTTAGACTTGCTAAGACTATTCTGATATATATAGGCCTAAATATTTTTTGGGCCCCCCAAATTCGTGGGCCCTGTGCGGGCGCACATGTTGCACATGCATGGGCCCGGGCCTGACCCAATCCATCGTTCTCCGGCCAAATCAAATCTGGAGGATGCGCAGCCGGCAGTCTGTTGGGCAGCGAGCTGGAGGGAGGGTCGGCCGGCCAACCGGCGAGCTGGAGCCCTCTACGTCGCCTCCCCGGTCTCGCTCAAGACGCTCGTCTCGGTTCTCTCCCACGGCGACCTCGCCGCGCGGGCCAGCGCCGCCGTCGTGCTCCGCGAGCTCGCCTCCTCCACCGACCGGGCCACCGTCGAGGCCATCTCGAGGACGCCCGACGCGTGCGGCGCGCTCGTGGGCCTCGTCCGCGACCCCGTCTCCCCGCAGGCCACAAAGGCGGCGCTCGTCACGGCGTACTACCTCGTCACATCCTCGGACCGCGTGGCCGCACGCTTCGCCGAGCTCGCGGAGCTCCTTGTGGACGCCGACAAGGGCACCAGCGAGAAGGCCCTGACGGCGCTCGACGGCGTCCTCTGCGCCGACGCGGGCCTCCGGACCGCGCGCGCACGCGCTCATAGTGCCCGTGCTGGCCAAGAAGATGTTCCGCGTCTCCGACAGGGCCACCGAGTTCGTCGTCTCCGCGCTCTGGCGCCTCTGCCGCGGTGCCGACGCAGGCGCCACCGCGTGCCCGCGCCGAGGCGCTGCGCGTCGGCGCGTTCCAGAAGCTGCTGCTGCTGCTCCAGGTCGGGTGCGCCGGCCTGACCAAGGACCAGGCCAGCGAGCTGCTCAATGGCTCGAGGGGCAGCGTCGAATGCATCGAAGGCAATGGTGCCCACATGCGTTCTGCATCGAAGGCAATTGCTTCTGAAGGGGATCACAGGCAGAAAACAATAAATTTTCTAACAACGATAACCTTAAACTAGCCAGGATCTATACTATGCAGATATAGTAATACGGAGGAGATCGATATACATACCCTTGTAGACCGAAACGCGGGGATTACGCTCCCGCACAAGCGTTGTCGACGAAGCCAACGAAGACGACCTCGAGGTCGTGTAGAGGAAGAAGACCTCCGAGCACCACTAGCGTGGCACCTCGCAGGGATTCACACACGTACGGTGAAGACGACGACCTCCGGGCTCCGATCCAGGGACGAGCAGCGGAAGACTTGGACCGGAAGACCAGCAGCACGGCGGTGTGCGTATGGTGGAGAGAACTTCACCTTGGCGCAGCTCCAATGGAGGAATCACGTTATTCAAGGAGAAGAAGAGAGAGATTGGTTGTGTCCTTTAAAGGCCAAGGGGGCACCTCTGGAGGGGGCCTGCCAGCCTTGCTGGCTGGGCGGTGTGGGACTATTCCCACACCAGCCCGCCCCAAGGGGGTGCGCCGGCCTAGGTGGGCCCCATTTGGCCCACCTAGGGCAGCCCCCTCCCTTCATGCGCACCAAGGGGGGAATTCCCCCCCTTATGGGCCTTCTCTCCCATGGGAAGGCCCATTTAAGGTGGGCTGCCTTTAAAAATCCGAAAATCATTAAATAAAAATTTATTTAACTATTAATTACACTAATTAATATTAAACACACATTATCTAATTTATTCCGGCTCCGAAAACTATTTCGTCGCTCTCCGATCTCCATCGGATCTTTCCCGGGACGCTGCCGGTGCTCTCTTCTAATTTCTCTTCCGGTAAACTTGTCGACTCCCCTTAAGTGTGTTACCCTAGCGGTTCGAGATCTCGCCAGACATGATCGAGACACGCTCTTCGATCAATGACTAATTCGTGGACCTTGGATACCCAGAATTAATCCCTGTGAGATAACGAATAACTTTGTCGTTCGAACCTGGACGTCGAGTCTTAAACCTTTTGCCATGGCGATACTTAGTGTGTCCGAGACTCGTTCAAAGATATCGCCATACCTAGCTTGATCTCGTTACCGACAACACTATCTTCTACTCGTCCATGATATTATGTCCTGGTGACCTAGTCACATGCTTGCAAGCTTATTTGACATAATCTCACCGAGTGGGCCCTAGAGTATCTATCCTGCTATGCGGACTGGCAAATCCCGCTCTTGATCCCTCGTCTCAACATACTCCCTTCCGATACCCGAGAGGGACACCTTTATTGTCATACTATTAAGACATGACGTGTGATGCAATCAAAGTATCTTTCAGGAATAGCAATAAGAGTTGATCTCACGGTCAAAGGCGTAATGACTACGTCCTACAAATATTGGGTATGTCCATCACGTCATTCTCCCAATGACATGACTCCATTGTCAATTGACATCAATGTCACATGATCGGGAAACCTCGATCATCAATTGCCCAATGAACTAGTTAGATAGAGGCTACTAGGGACCTGGTTGTTTATCTACCACACGTGTATTAATGTTTCCGCTTAATACAGTTATAGCATGGTATAAAACATATAATGAACAATTGAGATATGACGAATAAACTATCTTTATTAAGTGCCTCTAGGCCATATCTCCTTCAGCTTCGAGGGCAATGGTGCCCGGCCGGCCGGCCGGAGCAGTGCTGTGGCTGCGGTGGAATCTTTTTTTTTCTTAATTTAGGGACGGGGAATCAGAAGATGCAATATATGAAGGTCTTTTTTGTAAAATAAACATGCCACGTAAGCCTCTCACTGGGGTCCACCACAATTATATTAGAAGGTTCTTTATTAGAACGGGATGTCAGACATATTAGTATTTCTTGCGACGGTCAGACCGGAAAAGAGTGTTTTTTGATAAAAATTAAAGACATGGTGATTTTTTGAAACCCTAGGCACAATTGTGATGGTTTTCTGCAATTAACTCCTTACCCAACAGATCGAAATCCACATTTTGGTCCCTCAACTCCAGTACCAGAGACTTCATAATTCCAGGGTTGAGCCTGTAGTCTTAATGGAATAATCCTTACATTTTCATATTCAATACTCCCTCCTGTTCATAAAAAATGTCGCCAGCTTGGTAAAATTTTGTACTAGCGAAGTGGACTTTTTACGACAATTAAACTTAGCGTCGCTCTTTATTAGTGAGCCCACTACCAACATCCGTTTATCCACACATGACCCAAGCAGACCTTTTGCATGGGGCGAGGGGCACAAATGGATCAGATTACCTCACGTGGTTACTTCTTTGAGAGAGAAAGCATAAACTTTATTACTGATTACCATGGGGCAAGCCACCCGACACATTTCGAGCAATAGACGCTGGAACTTCGTACTCCCAAAGAATAGCTTTGTTTCCATGGCAGGAGAACCTAATTTAGCCAGCTCATGCGTTGGGTAGTTTTTTTTTTTTTTTTTTGAATAGGGGATGGTCCCAGAGGGACCTAGATGCTTATATTGATTGCAGTGGCAACATACAAAGAGGACCAAAGAAAATGCAAAATTACAAGCAAGTCCATACAATTAGCACTAAGGACCTTAGGTTTCGAGAAGGGAACATGCGTTGGGTAGTTACACTCGCATTTACAAGCCAAAACATGGAACCGAGAGAATGTAGTACGGGCGTGTTTGGTAGCCCGGCTCACCTCAGAAAATCTCCTCGAACCCTGTTTTTTTGCTGTTTGTTAGCCCGGTTCGTATGTCTTCAGCTTAGCCCAACTCACCCCGAAACGCCTCTGAGCCAGGCCCGCGAGCCTCAGCCATGCCCGCTTCATACAGAAAATCCCACGAGTGGGGCCCACGCGCACGGTGCGTCTCCCACCCCGACCAAAATCGAGCCTCACTTTCCCCCCGCAGCACCGCTTCTCCTCTCTCTCTCTCCCACCGCTGTCGTCGCCCAGCCCGGCCGACCATCAGCGCCTCCGCTCCAAATCGCGCCTCAGAGGCTTGCGCCGGCCCGTGCTCTGCCGGCATGGAGACTGAGGACAAGGAGCTCGGCCGGCCGGTGCCGTGCTCTGCTCCATGGCGACTGAGGAGCGGGATCCCGCGTGGCTTGTCCAGGACGAGGAGACGGAGCTCGGCCGGCCTGTGACGCGAGGAGAAGGAGGGCGGCCGGCCGCTGCTGTTCCTCACTCGCGCGAGGACCTGCGGGGAGCAGGAGGCGGCGCACGGCGGCGGCGCACAACTTCCTGTCAGCCCGCACGAAGTAGCTCGTGGCAGCCCGCGTGAAGGACCTCGGCCTCCTAGCGGCGCGAATGGAGGAGGAGCTCCTGGCGGCGCACGGCGGCGGCGCGTGGCCGGCGATGGGCGCTCGCCGGCGGTTCCTCTCGCCGGCGTCGGTGCTGGAGCCGGAGCCCAAGGCTATGGGGACCTGATTGCTTTTTGTTTTTGCAGTCAGGGACCTAAATGTGATTTATATTTGTATGGCATGGCTGAAGTCATACATGCTGCCAAACAAGATCTCAACCCAGCTCAGCTCAACTCATTCAATCTACCAAACATAACAAATAAAACCCACTTGTATGAGGTAGCATGGCTATACTCAGCTTGTATGTGTTGAGATAACCCACCCAGTCTACCAAACACACCCTACGTATCTGAAACTTCAGGTCGCCCAATGCAACACCTTAACGGTAGTAGTCTGCTTCCCACCGTGTCAACGCAAAGCATCAACATTTGTGAGTCAGTTTCAATGTCTATATGAATCGCACCCTGCTCTGCAAGGGCTACAGCTTGGACAACATATATCAACTAAACATGAAAGCCATCAGCCCCATTTTCAGTTCTTCCCGCCTTGGCAGCTATCACTTCTCCTCTACAATCACACACAATGACGCCCCAGCCAGAGTGGTCGATGTCAGGCCTGAAAGCGTTACCAATGTTAAATTTGAGGGTGTCATGTTCATGTGGTAGCCATTTGAGTTGTTCAGTAGGAGTCTTCTCCTTATCTGCCTTCAAGTTTGCTCGGTACTCGATGGCATAGCAGCGAGCTTGGTGTGCTATATTTACCGCATCAGCCTGATGCCATCAAATACCTTGTCTTTCCTCCCTCGGTTTGTTTCGATTGTTCTACCAGAGCCACCAAAAAGTGAAGACCTGAATTCTTCTCTGCTCCGACAACTTGCTTAAGTGGTCACTTTTGAACTTTGGAGTATAAGACAATCTTGGCTTATGTATTGCCTGTATTTTAGAAAAAGGAAAAAACATACGGTGTGATGAGTTGTCACTTAATTAGTGTTATGATCTTTAACAATCTATATTTGTGTGCTCCTAAAATTAAGACATGATTAAAATTGAACTACAAAAAACCATGAGAGAAGGCATCTCGGAAAACAAAGAAAATGTCTATGTTTTTTTATTAAGAGACGCCTCTTAACTTCGAAGATAAAGCTTTGTTCTCTCCTCCAACTCAACAACCATCTCACGTAGCATTGCTAGAATATCACCATATTTAGAAGTTAGGTTTAATTGTAATCACCCAAGGTGGCACATGTAATAAATAGAAGTAGACCTACGTGGTTGCCATGATGCATGCATGCCTTATTGGGTACTTCCTGTATTCTTTTTACGCGACACTTATTAGTCAAACTTTGTAAAGTTTGGCCAACTTTATCTACAATACCAAATAAAAACTATTCAAAAATATATTAATGATGCATCGTAAGATACTGTTTTGCTATCGAAAATGTTGGTATTTTTCTTATAAACTTGGTCAGAATTTAAAAAGTTTGACTTAAGACAAAGCTAATTTGTAAAGTAGAAGAAAACGGAGGGAGTACTACGATCATCATCCGTGGCTAACGTCATTAAGAGCTTCTTGTCTCTTTCTTAGACTCGGGTTTCGTGGTTGTTCTCTCTTCTTCATATGACTCACTTATACGTAGAAACTGAATGTAACTTGATTGAATTATACATGGAGTTGTCCGTTTATGCGGTGTTAAATTATCGTGCAAATATAAATATAGATAAAATGAGCACCATGCTAAGGAAAATAGATTTAATCCTTGGTCCTAAAATGAGCTAAACGAGCAAACAACACTCAGCCCATGATGATATGCACATTTTCAGTATTTTTTTTCCGTTAGTTTGGATGCAGTTTGGACTTACCCCAAAACAGAGCTCTCAAAATAAAGCAATGACCTGGACAACAATACATAAATCAATTCATCCGAGCAGAATAATCATATCCCGTGCAATGCCAATCCAAGGCTACAAGTGCTCAGCTAACTTTTCCTCTGCAATTTGAGATTTTTTGTTGTTGGTTTCTTTCTTCACAAAACACAGCAACAACTGTTGGTTAGCTCAACTGACGTGTGACAGCAGTGTTTGCCCACTAACTATAGAGTTTGGTTCCCACTAATCATGAGAAACGGTGAGGATAATGGTATTGGACCTTCTTAGATGAACTAGATATCATAATAAGGCCATAAACTAAGAAGATGATGAAGAAGAATACGCGTTTACTTTTACACGAACAATACCTGAGCCTAGCTGGCAACACCATGAACCACGCCATACATTTCTATTTCCGCGAAGTCTTAGGAGATAGGCAGATAGCTGTAGACACGTTAGGCATTGAACGAATCGCACATAAATTTATATGTTAGGCAGAGAAAAAGACTAAGCATGACAGCCTCATTTATTTATACTTTATTGATTACTATTATTTTTCTTAAAGGCATTCGTGCAATTGCTCTGAACAGCTAACAAAAGGTTGATCCTTTTGCATATACGTGGTACATTCGTTTGTGGTTGTTGGAGAACATCCTCATGAATTAAAACATTAGTACTCCCTTTGTCCCAAAATAAGTGTCTCAGCTTTGATAGATGTCAGTACTCACTCCGTCCCAAAATAAGCGTCTCGGCTTTGATAGAGACATCTATCAAAGCTGAGACACTTATTTTGGGACGGAGGGAGTACTTGATATCTCTCACACGGCTACATCTACATGCACGATGATTTATCCAGTAATTAGTATCATCAATTTTTCCAACCTGACGGCCACTCGCTCGGTTCTCGGGGATGGGGCCTCCACCCTCTTCTGGACGGACATGTGGCTTCCAGGAGGTCGCATTCGTGACTTCGCACCACACCTGTTTGCGGCGGTTTCGAAGCGGGCTTCCATGTCCCGCTGCGTCCGCGAGGGGCTCGCTGGTGGATGGGTGGACGATAGCTCACCAGACCTACCCGCGCCGGCACTTGGGGAGTTACTTGGCCTAGCCGACTCCCTGGCGGAGGTGGTGCTCCATCCAGACCGTCCTAATGCCTTCCAGTGGCTCTGGGACGCACGTGGTGTCTATTCCTCCCGCTCCTGCTACGCAGCCATGTTTCAGGGCACGGTGGCAATGGCTGGTGTAGTGGAGGTCTGGCGTTCAAAAGCCCCCTCCAAGTGCAGATTCTTCCTCTGGCTTGCCCTGCGGAGACGGTGCTGGACCGCGGATAGACTTGCCCGCCGGACCCTCCCTCACCCAGCTGCCTGCCCCTTCTGTGATCAGGTGTAGAAGTCCATCGATCACCTCCTAGTGGGATGCACCTTCGCGCAGGAGATCTGGCTACGCTGCTGCCGCGCTTGGGACTTTGAGATAGGGGTGGAATCGAGCCGAGCCGGCTCGAGGCTCGGCTCGAGCCGAGCCTAGCTCGGCTTGCCTCTAAAAATTTGCTGACTAATGAGCTCGCGGCTCGGCTCACCAAGCTTTAGGCTCGGCTCCAACTTCTTTTCTTTTTTTTCTAAATTTTGCTGGAAAGTCAATCGATTCCCCACTCCCACGTCCCACCCACCCGACCCTGCTCGCTCCTTCCCCTGCCCCTAGGGTTAGCGCCGCCGGCAAGCACCACCGACGCCGGCCGCCACCACAGACGCGGCCTCCGTCCGCCACCACTGCCGCGTGCCGCGGCCGCCACCAGCGACCAGCCCATGGTTTCATGTCTCCTCTAGCTCCTGCCCGCTTGCTGCTCCTCCTCTTGTAGCTGCGGCCGCCGGCCGGAGCCTGCTCCTCCTGTAGCACAGGTCATCTATGGTTAACGCTTAGCAGCGACCCTCCGCCCGGCCCTCGGCCACTCGAGCCTTCCTCAGGCAGTCGCGAGCCCTTCCCTCGTATCAGCCTGGAGCGCTGCCGCCGAGGAACAACAATGGCGCAGACAAGCTCTCCCCTAGATATAACCATCTCCGTGGTCTTTCCTTCTGTTTAATTGGGTTGGTCCTATTTTGATTTGAGGAATTGATTCGATCTCGCATCAACTTTTACTCGCAATTCACAATCAAATGTAACAGATTTTGTAGCCGGTGTGAATGGCGTTCGTGTTGTTCGGCCTCCTCCCATCGACCACAAGTAGATGCAACTGCAATCAGACTTCGATATTTTTCCTTAGCCTGATGGAGAAATAGTAGTGCCCATGTGAAGGTTTGAACTGTCGCCTAAGCTTGAGCTTCCAACAGGGTCATTTTCCAGCATATCACTATATCTACGGTTCATTGTGGCAGTTTTTTTAAGGAACGGGCAACAACAACGGGGTGATGATCTTATGATGTGTGCAACTGTTTTGGTTATTAGTATCTTGTGAGACATGTTAGAGTATGTATGAATATATGCTCAATTGTTGGTTATAATTGTGAATTGTTCGATTTGCATCGAGCCTTCGAGCCGGCTTGCGAGCTTTCTCGAGCCGGCTTGTCGAGCCTCGAGACTTAAAATCTAGGTTCAGGCTTGGCTTGAGCAACCTCCGAGCCGAGCCGAGCCGAGCCTTCGAGCCCGAGCTTTGTGTCCACCCCTACTTTGAGAGTTGGGCCCCCCAGCCTGACGAATCCCTACAGGAGTGGATCACCTCCAGGATGGCGGCCAGGGGATCACTCAGGGACCTCAGGACAGCGGTGGCCCTAGTGGCGTGGACTTTGTGGACCCACCGCAACAACATTGTATTCAACGGCGCTTCGCCCATGATAGGTTACGTGCTAGGGGCGATTCAGCAGGAGGGGGAGATCTGGAGATTAGCAGGTCTCTTCTGGGGTAGCCTAGGTTAGGCGGAGAGGTGGAGGGTTCGCGAGTAGTCCCTCATGTCTTAACCGCTTCTTGCGTGGTTGCGCGCTCGGCGTCTGTGCCAGCCCGCGTTGTAACACCGGCTGCTTGGCCCTTCTCCTATGGAAAACGATATGCTCATCTAAAGGCATATCCTTAAAAAAAAATCCAACCTGTCTAGCGGGCACACTTTAGCCCCCTATAGAAAGAGCAAAAAAAACTATTTTGGGGCCCCTCTTAGATTGTAGACATTAAGAACCAAATATTTATATTCATCTTTAGCATTGGGAAATCGTGTTTAGCTTACATGTGTAGATGCACCCATTACCCAAAAGTCGCATTTCACAAAAAAAACTCAAACAGAAAGGTCGGATGTATCCCATGTATTTTATGTTCACACACAAAGTTTCGAGAAAAATGACATCTTTTGTGGCATGCGTAAAAAAGACAAATTCCACTATTCCAAAATGAATTTTCATGATATATGTATTTGTCTTTTCTACAAGGACATGAAATATCTTTTTTTAAGAAATTTTGTGTGCAAATATAAAATGTCCGGAACTCTGGATATACACCCGACATTTTTGTTTGGAATTTTGACATTTTGAAACATATTTATTTTCATAATGGGAACATCTACACCTACGAGAACATTACGGTTTAGCTAATTCTCTGATAATTAGTTTAGTTCTTAGTCGACTCATACACTGTTACATTGTGTCGTGATTCGTGCTAGTCATGAGTTGCGAGTAAGATTTTCCTAATTGTACATCGGTTCTAACTGAAATTTTACTACTTGCGTTGCAACTGAGAATGTCCCGAAAACGGTTGTTTACTTCATGATTCATGCTAGTCATGAGTTGTAACTGAAATTCGATGGCATCACCTGGCTGTAAATTAAGTTGATTCTCGGTAAGCTGAGAATTAGTCTCTCCCTAAACACATTATGGTGACACGTGCGATTCAATTTCGAGTACTAAATGATTGCTGCTTGGCACCAAGCCGAAATGAAGAGACCTGGATAAGAGTGACTATAAGTACGTACGTCCAAGCGTACGTGTTTAGTTGGCAGCGCGTTTAACTTGCCCACACTTCTCCATAGCTTGCCGTGTGGAACTGGGGATTCATTAACAGTTCACTTGACGAACTCTCTTGTGTGACTGCGATTGATTAGCACGCGTTAACCAGCTGCAAGCGTAGTGTAGCAGTCTCAACCATTATTTTGACAACAGAAACAAAACAGGGTACCCAATAAAATACGGGCAGTGATAGTGAAGCCCTTGATCACGGCCTGTCAACTTCTGTAACCATAATTCTTGCCTTGTCACTTCTCCTGCGTCAACGATGGAGTAGCAGACAAACGTTCCCACATTTGCACTTCTATAAAACCCAAATATAATCTCTCTTTCGACGGATGTTTCGGATATTTCAATGTGTGACTACGTAAAATAAGTGAACTGACACAATGAAAGGTGTCTATACATATACGATTCAGACATAGCTAGAGTATCTTATACGTGAAAGTAACACAGTTTTCATTCTGAATGAAGCCACAGAGTTCAGAAAATTGTTGCCCGGCGCACATGCAATGATAAAACATACAGGGCGCTGTGGCGGCGTTCTGCCCCTAGTTGTGTACAGCAAGAGATTCCTCAAGATGTGCACCTAGCCGAACTGGCACCAAGGCTGGATGCAAGGAAATCCACAGTAAGAAAGTGGATGGAAGAGAGCGAGTGCACATAGACATGGAGGTATGTCAAGCAAAGACCAAAACAGAGGTACCTCGACTGACCCTGCCCGGAAAAGATCTTGCTACTGACCCAAAATGCAAACTGAAGAAATTTTAGCCCAAAATAGACCCATAATTTGCAGGTTCACACATTATGAAACAACATACATCTACAAATCATCACAAAGAATATCCAAACTTTCAGCGACCAAATAAACTTGCAAAGGGCAACAATAATGTCAAATACTGTCTTATCTATTCACACATCGACCAATGAGGACAGCAACACACAAAAGGTTTGTTTCAAAAAAAAGGCAACATAGAAAAGGGATAATAACGGTTGATTAGCACACTTCAGGGAAAACAAAGACAAATTTAGGACAAGCAGCAATTCATCAAAATCCTGGCTCTTTCACTTGGACCGCACTTGAAATTGGATTGTTAAGATACAGTGTGTGCTCTATATTTACTCGATTATATGTGCCACATCCTAGAAGTGACTGGACAATGATACTTTCTGTAGAAAACTGTTGGAGCATATTAGAGGAAATCATTAGGTTTTCCTACCCTAATATTTTGCTCCTGCAAATAGCTTGTGATGGCGTTCTTCTGCCAGCCCTTGAAGCTCCTGCAAAGCAAGTGGCAAAAGTTACGAATGTTAAAACTAAAACAGAAAAGGGGTATTTTATGATCGAGGTAGCATTAGCAAATGTTCGTTCCAACCAAAAGAACTGCAATAGCTAACACTAGCTGAAAAAAACAGTGAGGTGGCATCTTTTTACAAGATTAGGTGCCCCTGAAGAAACTGGTCATGCTACTTACTTGTGATCAATATGTGCTATAACCTCACCACCAGGAAATCCTGCCTTCGTGGCTTCACATGAAACTTTGATGGAGTGCTTCCACATCCCACCAACCTCACCAGAACTCTTAGCACTTCCTTGGGGAGGTGCCTCCATAGGCAACGAATAGCCAGATAGTAGATGACCCACCCATACACCATCTTTGCTGAAATAATACGAGGAAGTAAAACAATATCAGACTACTAACATTTTGTAATCAGGAGTAAAATGCTCATGTCTATACCGGTCTGCAACTTAGTAAAGTATACATAAACTGAGAACGAATACTACAGTTAGGAAAGACTAGTCACATAGGAATTGAGTAGCATAGGAATTGACTAGTCACTTCAGCAAAAGAGATACCAAGAATGTATCAGCAACTTATCTAAAAGTCAAGAGCCGATCAAGCAGTACATACAATCTATTGTGTCTAGCATGGTTATCAATTTCAACAGTGCCCTTTGTAAATGAAGCAGCTCCTTGCCTTAACTTCATCATGCGACTAAATAAGTAACTATGGAAGCATGCTCAAACAAGTAATATGATGTTTCGGGAATGCCTTTTGGCACAGTAGCATTTGAGCATTTCATATTCACCACATATTCTTGCATGGTATATTTCGTTGTACTATTGGTAATTTATCTTCTTGCGTTCTGTTGTGACAGGTGGAACCACATGTATTACCTCTCCTCCCTTTCATCTCTCTACAGTGTTCAGGTTATAGAAGGAAGGAATCACAAAATGCAATTATTAGATCAAAGACGGGCAGAATCTGATCTAAGATGAATCAAATGGAAGGTCCCTAGGATTTTTTTTTTTAAAATAAACCTTTACCCTAGGGGAAGCCCCTATGGTGTGACTTTTATACTCCCTTCGTCTCAAAATAAGTGTCTTTGATTTGTTCAAATATGGATGTATCTAGATGTGTTTTGTGTCTAGATACATTTATATTTGGCTAAATCTAAGACACTTATTTTGGGACGGAGGGAGTATTAGATAAATAAACAGGAAAATATAAAAGGGATAGTACAACTAGGGGGGACAGAAGTGGACAAGAAATAACAAAAAGTTTACTGATTGAGAGTAAACTCAGATCATACACTTTACTGAATCATCACAACCAGATAACATAAAGTCCAGAATTCCAGGGGAGACAATGCATCGTTAGAAATTGCCAGTAAGAATAACTTCGCCTCAGTGCTTACACGACAATATCCATATGACGAGGGGCATAGTGACCACCACCGATGCCTAGTAGAACCTTTTCAGCATTCCTGCATAACCAGAAATGATGTTTGGAGCCTTAAGAAGAGAGACAGAAGGTAATGGATGAGTAATTAAAATAAAAAAGAAAGATTGCCATTACAGATACCAAACAAAAAATATGACAGTGATAAGGTACAGCTCTGGTATGCAGTAGAATGACAGAACTTAATTATGTCCATGAGGATGATATAGGTTTCACAAACTAAGGTCATCTGAACTGTGGCACATATTACTAAATGAACATGCTTATGACTTATAATTTCAATTTGCAAACCCTAATATAATGAATGAAATAACTCCCCGTACCAGAACACTGATGCATCTCCATCCTGGTCTATCTAGGTCGAGTGACATTTTTTGCATCAACGTTAAAATTAAGGACCTGACTGTATACATTCTAGGACAACTTATATTTAGTGATGAAAGGAGAATGGAAGCTGGCAGGTCCACAAACAATTACTCATACAGCATTGCAGATGATCTAACAATTTATTCACATATTTTTCTATTCAAGTTATCGATTTTGCTTTTCCTGGTCCTCAGAGTGATTTAGAGTTCCCATGAGAATCCTTAATTACCTCAAAACTCAACCCCATAATACAAAAATAAAATACAGCGAAGATGCCAACCACGCCCAACCCCATTGTTAGACTCCATAAAGAGAAAAGGATATGTCAACATACCCCAGCCAAGTTCCAACAGCATTTCCATCCTCAAGACCAAGACCTTTCCATAGAACCTGTAATGATTGGGAAACTCAGTTTTTTTTTAGCAGGTAAACTCTGTTTCATGTTCTTCTATGTTGTTTTTCAAACAAACAAGTCGTCAAATGTAGGTTATATTAATATTTAAATATTTATGAGTGTGTGGTTACGTGAAACAGTGACAAGAGTTTTGTGCAAGTTATGTTTGCTTGCTTCTACAACATTAAGAATTGTGGTGGCAGTTAAAACAATCTTCGCACATTGGGTAATTGGTATTACTCCAAAGGTTTTAGATACAATTTAAAACCAAAAAAGTGTGTTGCATCAGTCAACCTCTACATCCATTATTTTTCACAGGGGGGCATGCCATGTGATCTTGGTTGGAACAATAAAAGCTTTGGGTTCTCTTGCAAACCCACAAAAAAAGAACAAAGTGTGTGTGTGTGTGTGTGTGTGTGTGTGTGTGAGAGAGAGAGAGAGAGACTCAACTAGAGCGATGGCCTGTGCAGCATCTTGTCTACCCCAGTATTCTTCTGTACTTCCTGTCATACAAAATGTTCACATTAGCTTTTTTTTTATTCACATTAGCTATTCTGGTACAACATAAGCATAGGTGCTTGTTAACAGTTATATGAGAATCAACTGTAAGAGTGGCATCTGCTGATTTTATATCAGGATTCAGGAAGTTCACATGAACCAAATGCTTTCACTTTCTTGCATCTCAATCTGCCTATTTTCTCTGTGCAGCATCTTTGACGGAGTTGATTATTTGGTTTCTTGGTTTTCATGTGTCATGCAAGATGATTTAAAGAGGTGGGTTGTTTCACTGTTTGACTGCTTGGGCTGCATAAGTGTGATTCTTTTAGTATGATATGATAGAAATAATAGTTCAGATACTTATTTCTCTACTTTTCTAACGCTTAAGATTTTAAACTTCAAATGATAATGATATCGATTGTTGGCATTTCTCACCTAAATGCTTGGACAGTAATACTGTGATATCCTTGTTGTAGTTCATGGAAATTGTATATGACAGAAACAGAACAGGAGAGCCCTACAGAGCATATATTAGGGTGTGTTTGTTTGGGCTTGTAGCTGCTTTCCACGAAAATAAGTTGGGCAAACGAAACAAACAGGTTGGCTTCGCGTTAGGCTTTTACCAAAGCAGCTCCATTTCCTTCATATTGAAAAAAACACGTATGAAGGTGCTTCGAGCGGCTTCCCGCAGGTTTCCCACTTAAAGTTGAACCGGTATGTAGCAATACCCATTTCGTTGCATGTAATTACAGAGAACTTCCATCCTTGTTCCCTCATTGACTGCGCGCAGCGCATAACGCCAGCACGCACCAACACATGCACCCAGCAGCTCAACTACCCCACCACTCACGCACTGTCACGTGGCCACCTCTTGTTTGCTAGCTTTTTTTTAAACGTTGTTTGCTAGCTTATGAATGCATACCCGATGGCATGGAGTTGTGTATCTGCTTTGCTAAATTAACGTTGGATACAAGTGTATTTGACAATTATGGATACAAATATATTTAACGAATACGTGTATAATTTTGCTCACCAAACAATACACGTTCCATGATTTAAGGACTGTTTCAGACAATTCACGTATTACAGCCAGACAGCCAGCTAGTTGTCCAAACACTAAAACTCGGAACAGCAGCTTTTTCTACACAGTAGCTTTCCATGCACAGCAGCACAGCCAGCCCAAACAAACAAACCTTTAGATCCAGGTACCAGCTCTTTGGCTGTGCTAAGTACTGTACTGGCCCTACCGGCCTAGCCAATTTGTCAGCCGTCGTGGCCAATTGTTGCATGTAGGTGCAGTGCAGGTAGGAAATTCCCCACATTTTAAGACTCTATTCGTGGTGCTTTATGTGCTGAATTTATTTTATATGTAAGTACAGACAAGTTTCTGTAAAAAGTTAGTGTTATGTTTGCCAATGCAATTCTCATCTAACTAATCTCATATGCACCGGACTTAAAATACTACTCTGACGATGTAGTTGGATATATCTTTCCTATTTGTCTGTTAGCCAGAATGTGACATCAAACAAGCACAGATGATAAAACAAAAAAGTTTCTAAAAGCACATGGTAAAATAAATAAGTAATAGTTTCAACCAAAGAGGACTATAATAATCCACAGCAACGTGCCTACAATGCTAAATAAGTTTTTTTTAGGTATATCAATACTGAGTTATTAATAGTCAGACAACCACATGTTTCCATGTTTCACAAATGTTTATTCATTATTTCATTAACTGCGACAATTGCATACTGCCACTTTTAGCATGTGTGTAGGTTTATGGGCATAAGGATGGTGTCACATGACTGGCAAAATAATATAACTAGCATAACAAGTGAAACAGACAAATAGACTAGTGGGACAAATGTTTCTAAAACTATGAAAGAGTATGTGACAGCTAAAAACTAGTTGTAAGCGTTTATCCAAAAACAAACTAAGAGACAAAAAAATGTAAGGAACTGAGGATGGAGATAAATTTGTACCTATCTCAACAAACATTGTGGGTGTACTGGTAAGAGGTCCATGGTGAGTAGCTTCAAGTGTAATCTTCAAAAGTAATCAGTATTAAAACCAGTTGATTCAGAAAGAGGAAGGCATCACAAGAGGAAAGTACCTCAAATTCTGGAACAAGACCTTGGTCTGCAGCAACCTTTTGCATCAATCGGAGCCAAGGACCAATTCGTGGATTTGTCAACGCTGCCCATCCAGGCCTCCCTCCTTGAGGCGGGGTCTCATCCTCCCGCAGATGTGGCACACCTTCAAAGATACATTCACAAAAATGAGCAAACCATGTTCAACATCACAAAACAACGATGAGGTAAGAAGGAAACACTAATTTGCACAAATCAACATGTGTACATACATGTGATTCGGAGAAAACATGGGCATTGCTCACAAACAGAACAACCACCGTATACTGGGAAATTAGGGAACTTATAGAACATAATGCATTGCCTGTATGCTAGAAGAGAAAGTTCAGTATCTTTTTGGATATATTGAACAACATTTATGTGGTATCTTTTTTAGATATTCATTATAAGTTACACACAAACGTATCAAGCATTTGACTGCAGCATTGGGTTAAACAAGATGCACACAGATGAATGCAGAGCCAACCGATTGGATGAACAGTGAGCGCAGGGCGGTTGGAGACTGCAGTGTGTTTGCTGAGAAATATGACCTCCGAAACAACCTCTCCAGTGGCTTCCTGCCACCGACGGTCAAGATCATCCTCTGCAATAATGCTGTGTTCATGCTTCAATAATCTAACATTCCCATTTGTAAAGCTCTCCATCCCCTCCTAAAAACAAATATCAGCAACAATTAGTTGGTAACTATGCCACAAAAATAGCATCTGCGCCTTAGGAAAAGGTGAAAATCAGAATAAAGGTTGCAAGATAATTTTAACTGAGATCAGAGTTATTGGAACATTCCATTGTTTCATTACATGATACAAGATCTCAGTATGCCAGTGAGGAATGCAATCTACTAAGGTATACTTGTGTATTAATAAAATTCCTGGAACAATGCACCTAATAAACAGTTTGCGTGTTTACTCCTTGCTTGCCCTCGCTAACACTGTCGACAGAAACAGCAGGCATGCCTGTGAAAAGCGGATACCTTAGTTGGAGGATCAGAACTACGACTGTTGTGGACTCCTTTTGGGTCCATACATGCCAGAGGTGTCGCAAGGAAGATTGATGGTAGCAGCAGGAATGTTCATAGCAGCAGAAGCTCTATTCCAGAGGTGAAGATAGAGAGTTCAGTGTTTGCAGCATGCAGTGCACCAGGAGGAAGAGCAGTTGATTAGATGATGAGGCAACATATGGAGTTTAAGTCAGAGATGCGTTGGTCTAGACAGCCCAAGCAGAAGGTCGGGAAAGAACAGTTTAAAACAGGTGTGCAGTATCCGTGTTGGATACAGTAGCAAAACCTGAAGAGTGTAGCATTAAGTCTATTTTGCAACAGAAATCTACCCTAAAACTATTTCTCATGACAAATCTTCCCAAATTGTTTTAGTTCGAATAGTCTAAACATAGATGTGTATTAAAAATCACAATAGTTAGAATATCTTAATTGCACGCATTTTATGATCAAACACATAAGGGAGGTCTTTCAGAAGACAAACGAAGAGCAAAGATCTAGCCCTCAAGCAGCAAATTGTGGGGGGTAAAGACTCTTTTCCTCGTCGACTAAGCTTATCTGCTTCACAATCACGAGCACGACCATCCATCTATTTCTAAACACGCGCGCACCGGCGGCCGACCGTAACCCTAACGGGGGGCTCCTTACTCGGCGAGGCAGAGTTAATGCTGCGGTCGATGCTCGAAACGGAAAGCGATTAGATTAGTGGGGTGGTATTGCGACGGCTTTCTTACGGGGATGGGCGGGCCGGGGGACCAGCCGGGCATGGCCAGGAACGCGGCGGCGGGGCCGATGGAAGCCGGGTCCGACGCCGTCGCTACCACGAGAACAACCATCTTCTCCGCCTACGCTTCTCGCCGCCTAGAGCTGGGGGGTGGGGGGCTTGGGACGGTGGTTTATTTGGGGGATTTCGCGCCGCAGGGTCGGGTTTTCAGGCGGCGGCCGCCGGTGCAAGCGTGTGGTGGGGCAGGACAACACGGCCTTTCGATCCAGAGAGGACGCATGCCTTCAACTTAATAAAAAATTTGACGTATCTAGATATGACTTAGTGTATAGATACATCCAAATTTGATAAAAAAGTGTGACATTTTTTTGTTGGACAGAGGGAGTAAAAAATTCGGAAATTGTATTTCGAAGTTTCAAAAAATCCCTCAAAACAAATTCGTGGATACATGTGTAAGAAAATAAAACGTTGTATTTTTACTATAGTTTGGCTCAATTTTGTATGATTTTTTTCAGATTTTTCTGAGATGAAGCAATAAAGTTTTTGATTTTCTTTAATCGGGAGAAGTGGAGCTCCGGAATCAAGAAGTGTTATTCGAGTTTGATAGAGAAATTAGATGGACGGGGTTGAGGTTATATTAGTATGTTTGTTTAAACTCTTTTATAAGTATGTTTTAACTGTTCATACTTGTTTTAGAACTGGTTTTTTACCTGCTCACCAAACACTAGAGAACTCAAAAGTGCTTTTCAAAAGCCTAATTTGACATTGTACTAGTTAGGGCTCAGAGCAATTGGTAAAACTCGAAATTCTGGCAATTTGGTGTAAAAATGTTGCTCCATCACTATTTTAAGCCAACCCCCAAAATTGCTAAAACCATGTGGGACGAGTCAACGACCGAGCAGAAAGGTGGGAAGCCTGTCACATCTGCACTATTGTTGGAAAGTTCATGAAAATGATGAGAAATGTAAAAAAAACGCCCCTCAAATGAAACCCAAACAAGAGGAAGGCTCCCTCTACCTTAGTCGGAGAGGCTCTTTTGGTGGACACTAGTGATGATGGATCAAGTAGCTCCACTCCTCTCTCTTCTCGGCTATTAGAGATAGGCTTGTTGGAAGGAAGGAAGCAATAGAACAAGAGGCCAAAGGATGGGAACAATGGAGGCTACAAAGAGTAATTGGACAACATGATAGATGTCAAGAAAGACATTTTTAAACAAACATAGATACATGAAGAACAAGGGAATTGGATGAGAGGATGGAGGCCTAGGAGAGAAAGGTGGCGGTCGAGAAGAGGAGGGCAGCGGTCCAGAAGAGGTTGTCCGAGATCAATGAGGGGAAGGAGGGGAAGGTGGAAGGTGAAGAGATATCCAAGAGGATAGCAAATAAGCAAAATATCATGTTCATGTACCCGAGTGGTCTATATGAGAAAGGTCAAGCATATATAGCTTTGTCATGACCAAATCTCAGCGTCAAGAGAATACTTACCAAAAGATGGGAATGGGGCCAATGGTGGTGGTGTTATTTGAAAGATTACCTTGACGCTTTTTGGTATGTGGTGTTGTTATATGCATCGATGATGAACTATCTTTTGTGATGTTTATGCACCTTGATTACAGCTATATGGTCGGTGTTGGACTTTATTGTAAATATGGGTTACTGTTTATGTTAATTCACATGATAATGAGATGTTATAATTATTATGTGTCGAATTTTTAGTTGATTCGGTTCATATATGCAACGTGTAGGACACAAACATAAATGAGAAAATAGTCAAATCTTAGAAGGCTTGCAAAGGAAAATTTGCATTGGATTGCTACACTTCGGTGTCCTCTACCTATATCCATTTTAGCAATCGAAAATATAGGACGTTTTCTGATGGCAAAGATGGTTCCGAGCAATCTATAATTACCCAAGAGTACGTGGAAGAAACTACCCTCTATACCTCCCATTATTTATAGAATGACCCCACTTTTGCATGGCGATGACCCACATGTTATTTTTCGTAGACACGCACCACCTAGAGGCTCGCTTTTCCCTGCATGCATTCAATCTCGGTAGGGTCCTCATTCGATGTAATATTATTTATATTGAACTAAAACCTAAACCTCAAACCCTTCTGCATAAAAAATGCACCGAATTTCACACATATGAATGCAATACACATACACATACCTATACTCTACTCCCTCTGATCGGAAGTGATTGACATGTGTATACATCTATATTTAGACAAATATGTATCAACCATTTCTGATTGAGGGAGTATCAGTTTTGTTGGTCTAAGCATGCGTGAGAGTTGAGACACGACAATAGGTTGGCCCAGGTAGACCGCTCCTAGTAAATGGTGGACGTTGCATGACTTGGAGTAGATCGAACCACCATTATCCGAGTGCTTCTCTGACTATGCCCGTAGTTAAAGATCGGATCAGACCGACGGTCCGATTGATAAACCTGGAACCGACGACATTTCTAGTTTTCTAAGAGGCAAAGTTCGAATGGTAAAATCTAGAGCTAGACGTTTCTAGTTTTCTAAGAGGCAAAGTTCGAATGGTAAAATCTAGAGCTCTAGGACTAGCGCTCTATGTAGGAATCGAACATCCAATATCTAAGCAAGGTCCAATAGCCCGTTACTCAGGCTCATCACCACCTAGGTTGCACTAGTTTTGTAGACTTCTAACATTTTTGGTAATGTGTATTTAAACATGTTTTAGTGCATTGATTCATTACATGTAAGTCAAAAAATACTAGAAAGTCCTATATTTGGAAAAGGAGGGAGTACATGATTACACTATATAATTGTAAAAAGCATGAATGCAATATATGAGCCGTCCATATGTGCGCATGATAACTACTCCCATCATTGCAAAATAGATGACTTCTATTTATATAAAATTTATATAAAAATGGATGTATATAGACATATTACAAGTCTAGACATATCTTATTCTATACAAATGAAAATCATCTAGAGTAATATGGAACGGAGAGAGTATGTTGTTGGCTAAGCAAGAGGAAAGTCTGAAACTCCGACAAGGAACAGGTAACATAGAACAAAAAATAATCCGAAAGGAGAGTTGGTCGCCACCATTTCATAATGAACGAGAAATCTTCTATATCTAAATAGCAATGACCCACTACAAGGAATTCTCTACAATCTCGTGAAGCCACGTCACCCTATAACCTTGGCACCCACGGGCACACCTCTTTGTTCACGTTTTAAGTAGTCCCCATTCACTAGCAGTCGACACCGTTTCCTTTGATATTCTTCAGTTGCATCCGCAGGCATGTATCGTCTCCCCTCCCCATTCAACTCATTGATTAGCGCACGATTTACCTCCCATAACCAAGGCACTTATATGCCCTTCCCCGTTGTTTCTTCTCTCCTACTCCATGGATCGCCTCCCCTCCATTTTCCTGTCTCCTTCGCAGCCGTTCTCAAGTGAGCGAGAAATCTTCGCAATGACCGTGTTGCCATCGTGTGTCAGCGAGTCGAGGTGGTCACATCCTCTCTCCTCTGTCGCTGTAGCTACATGGCGCTGATATGTCCGACTATGTCCGACTCGCCGGATAACCAGCTCGCCGGATATGTCCGACTTCCATGTTGTCGATCGGTGAGGAAGCCAGCTGAAGAGGATGGGGACAGTGTGGTGGCATGGCACTGCCGTGCTCGCCTTCACGGGCTACCAAGAAAGGGCAGGAAGGCGACAGCGGCTGGTGCGGCATTGATACGGGGGCGGATGGTGCGGCCGTAGGTGCTCGCGGCGTCCGCGTTAGCGAGGCACTGCTACCGTGCTACGGCTACTACCTATTCAGGTTATACTCCCGCTGGTGGTGATCATGCGCTTCGTCCTTCCTGCCGCTCTGCCCAACAAGGCCGGCACCAGCGCCAAGGATTTCATGGTCGTGCTCCTCGAGTATTTTGTGCTGCAGAAATTGCGTGTCCCGTTTTGTAAAACATCACGGTTTTGCTCTTCTTTGCAGATTAGATTACACAAAAAAGCTTCTTTCTTGGCCTTGGGTTCGGATTGTGGGAAAGGCGCTTCTGATGATGAGTGTGTGCGCGCTTTGTAGTTTGCAGATGAAACCAGCACCGCCATGTGGCCATATGCATTATCTGTGACCAAGAAGGACAAGGTCATCGTCCAGAGAATTTATGAGGCAAAGACGCCGACGTCCAGTACGATGGTGATGATGCCGACTATACCAATACTGATGCAAATTCCTGTGCTCATAAGATTTTCCACTGCGTCAAATTTGATTCCTGATTTATTTTGCAGTTCTAGATTTTTGCCTCATGGTTATTTTGCAGTTCTAGATTTTTCCGTTCTTGAATTTTCTTGAAGTAACTCCAATCGGCGAGGTTGTTCTTCTCCTCTCATTTGCGTTGTTGCTGGTAAGTACGAATTGTGTTGGTCTCGATTTATTTTTCTTACATGGGCTTGGCTTAGTGTCTACGTGAGAATCAGTATCTGTCTCTTTGCTATCACTGGAATTGCTTGCATGCCAGACCGGAATGCAGACCAATGTTCCGGTGGGGTTTTCTCTACCTTCAAGTCAGTTTTCTATTTCAATGGTGACCCAGAATTCCTTTCACATATAAAATCTTATGGTTTAAAATGAATTTAGGTTAGCACAAGTCATAACTTTGTATAATCTAATCTTATATGCAGCTTAGCTAATTTGATGAAATTCCTTCAATAAATCCATATTTTTTGTATCCCATGGTGTAACCGTGACAACCAGGGAGACCTGAACTCCTTTACGCTTTAGACTATACCAAGCTATAACCACTCTCTCTTTTGCATAGGCATGACGTATAGCAGCTGCGCATAGCCTATCACAACAACTCGGCAAGTTTCGTTGAGCAGGCACTGAGTTGGAGTCATGGCCATATACAGATTGATGTACTTTCTTTTTGTGATGTAAGGTTGGATTTGCAGGATCTTGAGATGTTTTGAAGCAAATGTTTTTTTACTGCTGGATCTGATCATCAACGAATTGGCTTGAGGTTTATTTCTGCAACCAACCGACAATAACAACATTTCTGGTTTGCGTTGCTATTGTTGGCTGCATACTGAGACAGTCGTTTGAAATATATTGTCGTTTTTAGCTCATGTTTCATTCTGTCTTAGTGCTGCAATTTCCTTATTATCTTTTCAGCAAGAATAATGACTGAATTCTGTCTTAGCTCTATGAACCACACACATACTTATATTGTTATCTTATACGAATACTTCACACATACATTGCCGCAGCAACGCGCGGGGTTTCATCTAGTAAAGCTAATGCTAATCCTGCTCGTAAAGCATCCTTCGAGGCGTAAGCAGATGCCAATTAAAAGCCAAAAGGTCCTTTTCTCCTTTATCCCCTACTACTACCACACTTGTATTGTGCTGACTAAGCATATCTCTCAGCTTGCTACTCACTGTAGATATCTAACCGGGTTCCCATTTTTTTTTGTCACAACGTGGCAACACATATGAGTTTTCAAGAAGTTTTGCAACGAATTTAGCGGTGAAAATGGATCACGATTCCAGATTACAAACCGTGGTCTAGGTGTATTGTTATAAAAATTTAACATTTTCGAAGTTTAAAACCGAAGGAACGCCAACTACATCATGATGGTTTTTATTTAGTTGCACAATATGTATGTCGTACACAAGAGGTTGTACCGTGCATGAAAGTTGGTGATTTTGGAGTAGTCATTTCTACATCAGACAAGCCTAGTGTGGTGGGGTCGGTTCTCCAACTGAAAGTTGGTGATTTTGGAGTTCTGACACTGCATCTGATCTTGCATCTGATCTGACATGCTCCACTTTTGTGTGAGTTTTGCTGCAAAACACACTGCCAATATTCTGATACTCTCACCGTTCCATAATATAACATGTGAAACAACTAAAACTTCTTATATTGTGGAACAGAGGGAGTATGAATTATTATGGGACTTTGGATGCGTTCTAAAAAAATGTTGTGTTCATGTTTGCAAACGTTTTTCTCGGTGTTACGTGTTGTTATGATGCATACACGCAATAATAGTTATCGGAGATTTAGCTGCGACGGGATTTATTCCATATACACTTTTTATGTTGCACAGATGTATTGAAACACAATAACATTTCCCTTTCCTATTACTTCTATGTTCCATATTCTAAGATGTTTTAGCAAACTAATCTTATACCATGGAATAGAGTTAGGATTTGGTCGCCTCTAGCGAATTTGTTCTTACGCGCTGTCGAATTCGGTGTTACCTCTGTCTGACCGACAGCTAGCACTGACCTTAATAAAATGCATGGTTTGGCCATCATGTTCCATTGGTCTCACGTGGCGAATTCGTTCTTAAGGAAAATAAAAATTTCGTGTATTTATAACGAGACACGAGTTAATCATCACATCATAATGGAGCTTAGAAGAAAGAGGATATTTGTTACCAAAGAACATCACCATTCCACCAAGAGTCGTAAAAAAAATTCGCTAAAAATATCAGCTGCGAACCGACTTAATCACCATTCATTCCACAGGGGTCTTAACAAAAAAATCGCTAATGACAGCTAAGCAGTCTAAAACGAATCCTCTCCTCTCCTCTCCTCTCCCTTGTGCTTACTGTCGAAGAAACCAAAAACCCCAGCCAGCCGTGTGTAAAATAAAAGCCACTCGCCACCATTGCATCGTCGTCTTCTTCTTCCTTTCCCCCATGCCCACCTTCCCCCCTCCCTCTCCTCTTTCTCTCTCTACAAACCACACTCGCAGTGCAAAAACCCTCGCGCCCCTAGCCGATCGATCCCGCCCCGCCCCTCTAGGGCTCCGCCGCCGATCGGAGATCCCTCGGAGATATGGCGGCGGAGATCTCGGCGCTCCTCGACCTGCTCCGCCCCGCCGCCGCCGCGGACCCGCCGCCGTCCCGCCGCCTCCGAACGCCCGCGGCCCGCGCGGGCCTCGAGGCGCTCGCGGGGGCCCTCGCCGCCGGCCCGCCGCCCGAGCCCGCTCGAGCCGGCGCCGTCCTCGCCGCCGCCCGCGCGGTCGTCTCCGCCGTCCTCTCCTCCTCCGGTGAGCTAGCTCCCCCGATCTCCCGAAACCCTTAGGAGGCTTCTACCGTCTCTGAGAACTCTTCTCCCAGGGTGGGTGCTCCGCTTTGCTTCAGTCGAGGGTTTAGGATTTTCCTTGGTAGGTAGCTAGGTTGGTTGTGTGATCTTGCTCTGTGGTGAGCTTGACGGGTGCGAGATGCGCTGTAGCTGCTCCCGCCACAGCACTGAATCGTGAATTGCGATCCTTAGTCTGGTCATCCCTCTCCGGGAGTAGGATTCACATCGTTAGAGGAACCGTAGGATGATATATAGGGGTCATGTTTTGAAATCATAGCCGGTTATCTCCATCGGATCAGTCTGGAGCATCCATGTTACGTTGCTCTGCACGGCTAGGGAACTTTCCCGCGGTAGTTAGGTTGCGTGTATGGATTTTCTACTTTGGGTGGTTTAATCCCTGTTATTATACCGGAGCACTGGTTCCTTCCCGTCGTAGCTTAGGCTTTCATCTACTTGGTTGTTTTGCTTTTGCCATGCTGTTGTTTTCGATCGTTTCGTCACCAAGCATGATCCATCAACATGCTTCCCGTTTCATGTATCGAGCCACACTTGACTTCAGTTCTCTGTTTCTATTGCCTTGTCTTGTGTCACGAGAGGATTGTTTCAGTTTTAGCTTGGGGTACTACTATTTGTGCCGCGAGGTCATGAATGCTTACGTTATTTACTTACTTTTTGAACAAGTGAATGCTTACATTCCGTGCTCGTCCCACTTATCAGTTGCTAGCATGAATTGATTCCTGTGAGCTGATTGTAGCCGCGTTATAGATGCATGTATGTGTTATGTTCGCATGTGGAATCTATATCCTAGGCCCTAGCGCGTTAGTATCAAATCTGCTGTTCATATTTGCTATCTTTCTGTCGCTTGGTGGCCATGGTTCTTGGTGCAAACTGGTTTTGATTGACCGGTAGGATGATTGACATTTGACAGTCAACACAAATAAGCTAGATATTGGCTGTTTGGGACTGATTTGGTAGAAATATATGCTGTTACTTTTGCACCCCTGTGCATTCTTTTTCAAACAAGGTATATGAAGTTAACGAGAAAATTGCAAGCTTATGTAAGAATCATGTATATCCTGCAGAACCTGTGGTATAAACCCTGAATGTCTACTTCCTAAACTAGCAGGTTATGTAAGCTTTGGTTAACTGTTGTAATTTCCTTATTCTTGTTTAGGTCTGTGAACACTCCTACTGGTTACTTCTTTTATGCACCATCTGGATCAGCTTTCTGACTTGACATTCTATAGTATCTTGTTTACTATGTATCATTTTTTTCTCCCTTCTTTGTTTAGTTTACTATTATTCAGTTAAAGTGGTAGATGCATATTATGTATCTAATTCTCTCATATGCATGGATAGTCTGTTGATACATTTCATTACCTTGTTTTGAGCAACTGGGTGTCAGCCTTACTGATCTGATGCTCTTCAGTAAGTTAGGAGTATGCTCCTGCTTGTAATGTTACTCTGCAGCTATCCTTTCTTCTCCTATGTTCTATGTAGCATTGACTTATACTTAAACTAGGCTCTAGGCTGAATGGCCTTAGTTTAGGAAATCCTAGTGTGGCAGTGGCATCATGGCTGACCATTGAAAGTACTATAGCTTCAACTTATTTTAGATCAAAATTTATCTTGCATATGCACTATTCTTTTGAGATCCTTGCATATGCATTATTGGAATTGTATGTTGCTTTAAAGCAATATATTTTTTCTGATGATATCCTACTTTCTACCATTTCCTGTGATTTTGCGTAATTAGGGACATGACTAGCGCATGTCTTTGAGAAAGGAACATGTCTAGCAAATTGATATGGTTCTTACTTCGTTGTTCTCTTTCCAATTTGGTTATCAGTGGAGCAAGTGGAGGCAACGGTTGTGGAGATTGCCGAGAGGTCTTTGGAATTCTGTCTCCTGTATCTCGAAAGATCATCATATGCATGTGATGACTTTGGATTACTAGTAAGTTCTTTTCACCTGATTTTATTTTGGCATTATTCTTTCTGACCACCAAGTTCACCTTGCTGTGACCTTATTAATCTGAGATCTTACCAGTATTCTATTTCCATCACCTTAGTCGAGTCAGTGTTTTGACTTTTGACAAGTGTGGGTAGTCCACTTAACGTAGCAATTTCCTCACACCTGTTGTGATATTATGCAAGGTTCAAGAAAGCGGAAAGCGTAAGCGAAGCGTTTGGCTCTCGCTTAGAGTTTTAGTCGCTTAAGCGATGCTTAAGCGAGCTTAAGCGTTTCTAAATTTCACTGATTTTAGTAGCGGACTTACATCTGGGATCAGAGAAGTTGAGGGGAGAAGAGGAGAGTGATACTTGCTGCGGGGAAGGAGAAGCAAGCGAGGCAGGGAAGGGCTGTTTGTTGTGAATCTGTGCGTATAAGCGTAGAAGGTGAGAGAAAGAGATGAGGAGAGTAGACGGTTGGCTCGGATTAGAAAGGATGAACGGCTCACATCAGGTTACCAGACAAGGGTTCTCTAATGAGCCTTATTAGGCTAACTTTCTAGCATAAACGATACCATGAGCAGGAGTTTCCCACGCCCTTATTACGATAATGAACCTTATCAACGCTTAACTAGTCGCTTATGACCTAAGCGAAGCGTTTTTCCATCGCTCAGCGCTTAAGCGTACGCTTAATTACGCTTTCTTGAACCTTGATATTATGTATTGAGACATTATCAGTATGTGGTTTCTATCACCTTAGTTGATCGATGTTTTGACAAATGTGGGGTTCGTTCTTTGTTAATTATGTTCTGCATATTTTCAGAACGAAGTTGCCTTTTTCATGGAATCTGTGCTGCTTAGTGGGACTGCCAGCAAGGCTTACTCGTTAGAGCCCAGCATTATAAATGACATTATCGAGCAGTGGTCATCCGCCCCTGTCGAACCTGAGCGCTTGAGCCCGCAGGAGAGATATTTCTGTTATTTAAAAGGTTAACTCTTTCAGGCTGTGTCCGTTCAAATGTGATTTAAGGTTTTATGCACTGTTGTGCTTCATTTGCTGACGTTTGTGTATTCTTTGATGATTATTGACCAGGTTTCAACTGCTCGAATAGCGGAGATGATCTGCAACGGTTTCGTTTGACCTTATCACCAGAGTGTTTGCAGCAAAATTATGTTATTCCAGAGAACACTGAATTACTGCATGCAGCATCTCCAAGTGCCATGGTGTCAATAGCAAGACATTTTGCAGTTGTTCATCTATATTGCATACCTCGCCTTCTTACATTGGTTCATAAGCTCTGTCAATCTCCAGCTTTGGAAGTTTTAGAAGATATCAATTTTAACATGAGGTTGTCTTTTACTCAAAGAATTTTGAAGTTAGCCCATGGTCTCGCTGTGGAATTTCCTTGTGACGTTTCTGATACCATGATGTTATGCTCAGTAGCAAGGTGTGCTGATAGTCTGCCAGTCTTGTTTGGACTGAAGTTCAAGTTCTCTAACCATGACAGAGTATTTTCTGGGGATGGAGTTGGAATTATGTTGCTGCAAATACTTGAAGAATTCCTGCAACTGATTCAAATTGTCTTCTGCAATAGTGATATTTGTTGTACTGTTCAAGTATGCATACTTGCTTCCCTTTTGGACATATTCAGTACAAAGATGTGGAGCTATGAAAAATCAGGTGTGTGCTTAGTGTCCCCGTTAGCTTATTCTCCTCAGATTGTGCAATATGTGCTGAAGCTTCTTAAAAGCACCAAGCAGTGGACAAGTCGTGTTGACAGGGACATACCTGGCAAAGTTGTTATTGATTATTCATGCGATTCCGATATAGATGGTTTGTCTTGTCGAGCTCGCTCTACAGTAGTGCCATTGTTGAAGAAATACACACGTGAGGAGTATCTACAGCTTATCTTCCCTTCAGAAGAGCAATGGTTGGATGATTTGGTGCATCTCATATTTTTCCTCCATGAAGAAGGAGTAAAATCAATGAGTGCACTTGAGAAGCCACAGTTGAGCTGCACAAAACAAGCCGTTGTTTCAGAGTTGGAGTCTGTGGCTAGTCATGAGGAAGAAGCACTGTTCGGAAATCTCTTTGCTGAAGCCCGTTCTACCGGGGTAGCTGATAGTGTCGAACAGCCAGCTTCTCTTGGGAGTGTTTCTTCAAGCAGCCAGCATGGGCCTATTCAATTAGCTGCTGATTTGATATGCTTTATGAAAACATGCATCTTCTCTCCTGAATGGTGTAACGCTACATATATGGATGCCTGCAGGAAGTTTGACACAAATCATTTGGAACAATTTTTGTCAATACTTAACTGCCAGTCTTGTATCTCTGATGAAAATGGTGCGGAAAACACGTCATCTTACCATATGGAGACTAACCTATTGCACATCAACATGGCCTCTTTTGAACTGCTTCAAATGTTTCTTGTTTCTGAGGACTGTCCTGCTTCTCTAAGAGAAGACCTCGTGGAGAAGGTGCTTAATGTTGATGATGGTAAATACACTTATAACCAGTATACACTTGCTCTAGTTGCCCGTGCCATTATCTCTGGGACAAACTCAGCTTATAATCTCGGAAGAAAAGTTTTTGTTCAGTACTTTGATTATCTTTTGGAGAAGGCAAATGACAAGCCATCCAGCTCACTGAATTTCAACGATTTCTGTGAAGCTCTTCCTTGTGCTTTTCATCTGGAAATAGTTTTGGTGGCATTCCATTCAACCTCCGTGTCAGAGAAATCTGATTTGACTAAGATTGTGCTTTCTTCCCTTGAAAAAATGAAACATTCTCCACCTGGAAAAACTGCACCTGAACTCACAAGATGGGCTTTAGTCCTCTCAAGACTTCTGCTTGTCCTGCGACATATTTTGTTGTATCCGCTGACACGCCCATCATGGTTGTTTATGAGGTTAAGATCCAGGTTGCGGGATATCCAAGTGAAGGAAGAGCAGCAACGGTCCATGAATGATTGTTTGCCATCCTTTGCAACTGTTATTGTGGAGGGCATGCTTGCTGATACTGTCAAGGAATATGCTACAACTAGTAGTTTGTTTTCGCAATTGCTTGATGTGACTCCAGCTCATGCTGAGTTCTACTTTGACAAGTCTGGTCTTGGAACTTTAGGCTTGAACGTGGCTGATTTGAGCGCAACAATTTCAGAAATACTTGGTTGTTGGAGGGATATGACACCTGAAATGGCTGATGATCTCATCGTTGAAAGATATGTATTTCTGATCTGCTGGAGCACTCTTTCTGGTATAGGCTATCATGGCAACGATGCTCTTCTTCGGAATGATGGTCTGTCCAACCCTGACTTTGCAAATGTCGACTTCTTCCTCACATTTGCTTTGAGTGCAAGCGATGATGCTTCACCTCTTGTGGGTGCTAAGCTGCCTGCTGTAGCTTTTGAATTCCTGAAGTTGTTGCATTCTGAGATTCTTCTTGCTTCAAACAAACTGGAAACTTGGGACTTTTCCAGGAAAGGAGCATGGCTTTCTTTTATTCTCTTTCTCATCAATACTGGTGTTTGGAGGCACCAAGCAAATGAAAAAACTGATGTGGACTCATACGCAAAGCAGGTGGTCTTTGGTGGAGAGCAATCTCTTATTGGGAAGAGTTTTGTTACATACATAAGTGAAAATAACGGACAATGTTTAAGTGTTTTATCATCTCTTTTGGAGACCTATCTTCTTGCTTTTAGGGAAGCATATCTCTCACTTGTTGATAGAGGAAGGCCTTCTAAGGATCATTGTTGTCCTTTCTTGCTGCTTAAGCATTCTGCAATCGACAAATCCAAGCATCATATCCTGTTTGAGGAACTTGGTTCAAATGTGGAAATGCTGGAACATATATGTGATCTTCCGTCAAGGATAGATGGAGTTGCTACAAAACTAGGTGAAGTGCAGAAAAAATGTATTCCCTTGAAGTGCCTGTTACATGGATTTCCATCAGAGTACGGTTCTAGCAACAGTGCTCTTCTTTCTTGTATTCTTGTATTACATGAGATCATACACACCTTTGATGGATACATAAAGATCATGCTACCAAGAGATAGAGATCAAGTTGATGCGGATGTTATTTCCAAACTGCTTAGCATGGTGATGGCTGTAAGATCGGATCGAATATTCAGATCCATTTATGGACAGTGTGATTCCATATTTATGAATCTAATCAACTACAGGGACGATCTTGCTGGATACACTGACCTGTTTACCCTGAAGCAGTTAGAAGGGTTCCTGTCTGACATCAATTCAAAAGAAAGTGTTGACCATGGGATGGAAGAAATTCAAGTTTCTATCATTGTTGATCTTGTGGAGGACATTCGAACTAAATCAGACGTATTCAAATTCTTCCTTGGTGATGTAGAAGGTGCACCTGAAGGAGCAAGCAGTCTTTTTGCTCCTGAGCTTGCTGAAATGTCAGTCTTCATTGATATGTTGGACAGGTGCCAGTCTGAGCAGGTTAATTTGAAGATCCTTCGCTTGTTCACTGATATTTTAGGTGCTGGTCTTTGTCCCACTCTCAAGGTGAAGTTGCAAAATAGATTTGTTGGAATGGAATTGTCCTGCTTTTCTTCCTGGTTAGATTTCAGAATATTGGGCCATTCTTTGAAAACTGAAAGCGCCAATGGTATTGCAGTAGGTTCGACAGCCCTAAGGGAATCAGCTGTGGATTTTCTTACGTGCCTTATCTGCCCTTCATCTGAAACATTAACCAAAGAACTTCAACATCACCTCTTTGGTGCGATGCTACGTTTACTTGATAGAGCATTTTTGTCATGTGATCTCCAGACTGCCAAAGCATATTTCCATTTTCTTGTTCAGTTGGCGAGTGAGGAATCACATTTCAAACAGCTGTTTGAAAAGACTCTGGTGCTAATGGAGACAATGGTTGGTAATGAAGGTTCGCTTCATACTTTGAAGTTTTTGTTTTTGTTTGTGGAGTCGGTATTTGGTGATGCTGGACTAAACAGGACTGCCCTTAAGAGGCTTTCATCTAAAAATTCTGCCAACAGTTGTGACTCAGGGTCTCTCATACCAAAGCAATTGAAGAATTCAGAAGACCTTGTTCTTTGCACCAATCAAGAAAATAATTCTGCTATTGATTGTGATGCTAGTTCTGGTGAGGAAGATGAAGATGATGGAACATCCGATGGGGAATTGGGGAGCATGGATAGAGATGATGAAGACGATGGAAACAGTGAAAGGGCACTAGCATCCAAAGTGTGCACATTTACATCCAGTGGTAGTAATTTTATGGAACAACATTGGTACTTCTGCTATACTTGTGATTTGACTGTTTCCAAAGGTTGCTGTTCTGTATGTGCCAAGGTGTGCCATCGGGGGCATCGTGTTGTTTATTCTCGCTCAAGCCGTTTCTTCTGTGACTGTGGAGCTGGTGGTGTGAGAGGAAGCAACTGCCAGTGCTTGAAACCTCGGAAATTTACAGGAACATCCAGTGTACAACCACCTGCTGCTTGCAGCTTCCAGCCCATGTTGCCTTATCACGATGATCTGGAACAGGTTGCAGATAGTGGCTCTGATTTTGAAGATGACATCTCAACTGATACTGATAATTCTCTCAAGTTATCTGTGCCAAAAGGCTTCAAGGATGGGCTCCCTGTATTTCTGAATAATCTTGATATTGAAGTTCGAATGCTTGAACTCTGCAAGAAGTTGCTTCCAACGATACTTAGTCAAAGAGAGTTAAATCTTCTGAAAGATAAGAAAGTTTTGTTAGGAGGTGATATGCTGGTGTCACACGCTTCGGATGTTTTCCAACTGAAGAAAGTTTTCAAAAGTGGTTCACTGGATCTAAAGATAAAGGCGGATTATCCGAATTCCAGGGAACTTAAGTCACATCTTGCTAATGGTTCTCTTACTAAATCATTGCTGACTGTCGGCATTCGAGGCAAGGTTGCTGTCGGAGAAGGGGATAAAGTAGCTATATTTGATGTGGGACAAATTATTGGACAGCCTACTGCAGCCCTTGTTACAGCAGACAAAACAAATGTGAAGCCACTCTCCAGAAACATAGTTCGCTTTGAAATTGTTCATCTGCTTTTCAACCCATTACTGGATCATTACCTTGCTGTTGCTGGATATGGTGATTGCCAAGTACTGACATTAAATAGTCGTGGTGAAGTGACAGACCGCCTAGCCATAGAACTGGCTTTGCAAGGAGCTTACATTCGGCGTGTGGAATGGGTTCCAGGTTCTCAGGTACAGCTGATGGTAGTAACAAACAAGTTTGTGAAAATCTATGATCTCTCACAGGACAATATAAGCCCATTGCATTATTTTACTGTGGCTGATGATATTATTGTTGATGCCACCCTTGTTCCCTCCTCAATGGGCAAATTGGTGCTTCTTGTTCTTTCTGAAGGGGGCCTACTGTATAGGCTCAATGTTGTATTGGCGGGTGATGTTGGGGCCAAAACATTGACTGACACAATCTTGGTTAAAGATGCAGTATCTATGCATAAGGGATTATCGTTGTACTTCTCAACAACCTACAGGCTTATATTTGTGTCTCATCAAGATGGCACTACTTTCATGGGGCGCTTAGATACTGATTCTTCATCAGTTACTGAGTTATCATATGTATGCGAAGAAGATCAAGATGGTAAGTCCAAGCCGGCTGGGCTATACCGTTGGAGAGAGCTAATAGCTGGCAGTGGGACTCTTACCTGTCTATCAAAATTCAAAGCAAATGCTCCTCTCGCTGTGTCTTTGGGTCCTCATAAGCTGTTTGCACAAAACATGAGATATGGTACTGGCTCAAATACTCCAATGGTGGGTGTGGCAGCATATAAGCCTTTGTCCAAAGATAAAACACACTGTCTTCTTCTATATGATGATGGAAGCCTCCATATTTACTCACATATACCTAGTGGAGGTGATAGTTCAACGAGCCTTACTGCAGAACAAACAAAGAAGTTAGGCAGCAGTATCCTCAGCAGCAAGGCTTACACTGGCACCAAACCAGAATTTCCTCTTGATTTTTTTGAGAAGACAACTTGCATCACGTCTGATGTGAAGTTTAGTAGTGATACAACCAAAAGTGGTGATTCTGAAAGCATCAAGCAGAGACTGACCTCAGATGATGGATATTTAGAGGGTGTGACATCCGCTGGCTTCAAGGTAGGTAGTACTGACCTGTTAATCCAATTTGACTACTGTGATTTTTTTTACCTATGAGGGTGTTTTTGCTTTATATTTTTCTGCTATACTTTAATAGATGTAGTTACTTATCTGCACTCTATTATGTGGCTCTAGGTGTCTATTTCAAATCCAAATCCTGATATTGTCATGGTTGGTTGTCGGATCCATGTGGGTAACACATCGGCTAGCAATATCCCTTCGGAAATCACGATGTTCCACAGAGTTGTCAAGCTAGATGAAGGCATGAGATCATGGTATGATGTTCCATTTACTACCGCAGAATCACTCCTGGCTGATGAAGAATTCACAATAACAGTTGGCCGAACATTCGATGGTTCATCTATGCCTCGGGTAGATTCTATCGAAGTTTATGGTCGAGCCAAAGATGAGTTTGGGTGGAAAGAGAAAATGGATGCTGTACTTGATATGGAAGCACATGTCATGGGTGGCACTGCTGGTGCAAAAACAGGAAAGAGACCCCAAATGATGCAAACTGCTCCTATCCAGGAGCAGATTTTGGCAGATGCTCTCAGGATCCTCTCACGGATATATCTGCTTTGTCAACCGAGCTCCTGTGCTGACACGGTTGATGTGGACATAGAACTTAATAATCTGAAATGCAGAGCTTTGTTGGAAACCATCTTTCAAAGTGACAGGGAGCCTCTTCTACATTCTGCTGCATGCCGTGTCCTTCAGGCTGTGTTTCCAAAGAAGGAAATATACTATCATGTAAGTTTCAAGTATCTTTGTTCAATATACTTCTAACATTTATGACATGGCGTTCTCTTTTGCTCTGCTGTCACTTTTCTAATTTATTCTTAACGTTGCACAGGTTAAGGACACTATGCGCCTTCTTGGAGTAATAAAGTCACTTCCAGCAATTATCTCAAGAATAGGAGTCGGAGGTGCTGCATCTAGCTGGGTGATAAAAGAATTTATCGCCCAGATCCATACAGTGTCTAAAGTTGCTTTGTACAGGAAATTAAACTTGGCCTCTTTTCTTGAGAATCATGGTAGGAATTCTACTTCAGCACTTATTTTACAGAGGTCTCATTGTCTGATATTTGTGATTTCTTATTGTTCCAACTACCGCACAAAAATGGCCTTCCTTTTTAATCCATTCCAGTCAAACTCTTGGCTATTACTCATATAATGCTGGCCATTCGGATTAACCGAACCGATCAGGTTAATTTATTTCGGTTCTCGGAAATTAATAACCGATCTGTTTTTAGTAATACAGTAACCTTTTTAGTAATACAGTAACCGAGACTTCGGTCGTCAGTTAAGACCGAGCAGCACCGAAGCAATCAGGAAGGCTCATGTTGTGTTCTGTGCAGTACATGATTGCCCTCACGAGGGATGCAGGCGAACAGATGTGGCGGGCAGTCTGTGTCCACCTACACCTGTGTATATTAGCTACCGAGCTAGCTGCATTTTAGGATTAGGATCCCTATTGTATTGTACATATTGCTCCTATGTGTGTCTCATAGTTCACAAATCGATTAGGATCCAAAACATTTTAGGTACCTACACCTGTTTAGCTTAAAGTCCATTCGGTAGCTACACCTGTTTAGCTTAAAGTCCAATTCGTGCAGTTACCTATTCGGTAGCTGAATGGACTTGATTTTGGTAGCTACACAAATCCAATTCGGTAGCTGATAGCCATATACATTTTAGGATTGGGCCCAAAGGAGCAATTTTCTATTGTACATTTAAGCTAAACATGGAAAGAACTACCGAGCTAGCCAATTTTTTTCTTCACCTATTGTACATTTACATTCTCAAATAGTCATTATTGTATTGTTGTCATTTTGATGCTAAAGTGTTCTCTCTGAAAACCTGATGCACAAAATGTATAGGAACGTGAATCATTTATTAAATTAAACTACGCCCTTCCCGCAAAAATAGACAATATTCTGTAAATTGACATATTTGTAAATTGTGGAGAATAATAGCATATCTTTGTATTTTACAGGCACAGAATTAGTTGACGGTCTTATGCAAGTTTTTTGGGACATTCTGGATTTAGACAGGCCAGATACTCAAATGATAAATAATCTTGTCATACCCTGTGTGGAATTTATTTATAGCTACGCTGAGTGTTTGGCGTTGTGTGCAAATGAAAAATCTGGTGCTTCAGTAGCGCCTGCAGTTGCTCTACTGAAGAAGCTACTATTTGCACCATATGAAGCTGTTCAGACTTCTAGCAGGTGATCTTTCTGTATATGCCAATACATTGACATTCCCCATTTTTTTATGGCTATCAGCTCTCATAGTTCTTTTCATGTTTAGCTTTAATTTTGTTGCTTGTTTTCAGTTTGGCTATTTCATCACGATTTCTACAAGTCCCTTTCCCAAAGCAGACAATGATAGCTAATGATGATGGCTCTGATAATAATGCAAAAACAAGTGCTTCATTGATGAATCCCACTAGTGGAAATGCTCAGGTTATGATTGAAGAAGATCCTGCCACATCATCAGTGCAGTACTGTTGTGATGGTTGTTCCACTGTCCCAATACTTAGGCAAAGATGGCACTGCAACATTTGTCCAGACTTTGACCTGTGTGAAACCTGCTATGAGATACTTGATGCAGACCGTCTACCTGCACCACATTCAAAAGATCATCCTATGTCAGCAATATCAATTGAACTTGATACATTTGGAGGTGAGGGCAATGATATTCATTTTTCCATTGATGATCCAACAAATACCAGTGTTCTTCATCCTCCTCCTGAGGATAGAAGTGTGAAAACCTCACAGTCACCAATTCATGTACTGGATGCAAGTGGATCTGCAGATTTCCCTGGGTCCATGACAGACCAAAGAACAGTTTCAATTTCTGCATCTAAACGTGCTATTAACTCCCTGCTCCTCAGTTGTCTAATTGAAGAGCTCAGAGGCTGGATGGGGACCACAGCTGGCACTCAAGCCATACCTATAATGCAGTTATTCTACAGACTTTCATCTGCAGTTGGTGGACCTTTAATGGATAGCTCAAAGCCAGAACATTTTGATTTGGAAAAATTTGTAAAGTGGCTAATGGATGAAATCAATACAAGTAAACCATTTCCTGCGAAAGCACGATGTTCTTTTGGAGAAGTATCGATCCTTATTTTCATGTTTTTCACACTTATGTTCCGTAACTGGCATCAACCTGGGAGTGATAGCTCTCATGTGAAGTCAGGTGGAAGTTCTGATTTGACTGAGAAGGGTCCTGTTCAGGTTCTAGTATCAACGACAAGTCTTCCGTCCTCCAGTGATGACCAGGATAAAAATGAGTTTGCTTCTCAGTTAATTCGTGCTTGTTCAGCCCTCAGGCAACAGTCATTTCTGAATTACTTAATGGATATACTGCAGCAGCTTGTTCATGTTTTCAAGTCACCTTCCACAAATGGAGAAGGTGGTTCTTCTGGTTCAGGTTGTGGATCCCTATTGACAGTGCGGAGAGAGCTAGCAGCTGGAAATTTCTCTCCCTTCTTTTCTGATTCATATGCCAAATCTCACCCGACTGATCTATTTATGGACTACAACAAATTGTTGTTGGAGAACACTTTCCGGCTAGTATATAGCATGGTTAGACCGGAAAAGGAGAAGTCAGCTGAGAAGGATAGAAGTTACAAGGTTCCCAACACTAAGGATCTTAAGTTGGATGGATTTCAGGATGTTCTTTGCAGCTATATTAGCAATCCACATACTACATTTGTTCGTAGATATGCAAGGAGGCTATTCCTTCATTTGTGTGGCAGCAAGACTCACTATTACAGTGTTAGGGATTCGTGGCAGTATTCCCATGAAGTCAAGAAACTTCGTAAAATCGTAAACAAGTCTGGAGGTTTTCGAAATCCTGTGCCTTATGAGAGAAGTGTTAAGCTCATAAGGTGTTTATCTACTCTTTGTGATGTGGCTGCAGCAAGGCCCAGAAATTGGCAGAAGTTCTGCTTGAAGCACATGGATCTTCTTCCTTTTCTGATGGACAACTTTTACTATTTCAGTGAAGAGTGCATTATTCAGACTCTGAAGCTTCTGAATTTGGCCTTTTATTCAGGAAAAGATGTCCATCATAATGTACAAAAAACAGAGAGTGTGGATCTTGGAGGCCCTACAAGAACTGGTTCACAATCTTCAGATTCAAAAAAGAAGCGGAAAGGAGATGATGGTTCGGAAGGTGCTTCGGAAAAATCCTGCATGGACATGGAGCAGGCTGTGGAAGGATTCAATGGCAAAGAAGGGGATGTGTTGAAGCGTTTTGTTGATACATTCTTGCTAGAGTGGAACTCAGGAAGTGTCCGCCAGGAGGCCAAATGTGTTCTGTTTGGACTGTGGTACCATGCAAAGAACCTGTTTAAGGAAACAATGTTAAATGTTCTACTGCAGAAGGTGCAATATCTTCCCATGTATGGTCAGAACATCATTGAGTACACTGACCTCATGACCTCTTTACTTGGAAAAGCAAATGATTCTAGCGCAAAGCAGAACGACACTGAACTTCTGAATAAGTGCTTAACATCCGATGTAATAAGCTGCATCTTTGACACACTCCATTCGCAGAATGAGCTATTAGCAAATCATCCAAATTCCCGTATATACAATACGCTGAGTTGCTTAGTGGAGTTTGATGGCTATTATTTGGAGAGTGAGCCTTGTGTTACCTGTAGCTGTCCAGATGTTCCGTATTCAAGAATGAAGCTTGAAAGCCTCAAGTCTGAGACCAAATTTACTGACAACAGGATAATAGTAAAATGTACTGGAAGCTTTACTATACAGTCAGTGACCATGAATGTTTATGATGCTCGGAAGTCAAAGTCAGTGAAAGTACTGAACCTGTATTATAACAACAGGCCTGTGACAGATTTGTCTGAACTGAAGAACAATTGGTCTTTGTGGAAGCGTGCGAAAAGCTGTCATCTTACTTTTAACCAGACAGAATTGAAGGTTGAATTCCCCATCCCAATTACAGCATGCAATTTCATGATCGAGCTTGATTCATTTTATGAAAATCTTCAAGCTTCTTCCCTCGAGTCATTGCAGTGCCCAAGGTGTAGCAGGTCTGTCACTGATAAGCATGGAATCTGTAGCAACTGCCATGAAAATGCATATCAGTGTAGACAATGTAGAAATATTAACTACGAAAACCTTGACTCTTTTCTTTGCAATGAGTGTGGATACAGCAAATATGGCCGTTTTGAATTCCATTTCATGGCAAAACCAAGTTTCTCGTTTGATAACATGGAAAACGATGATGATATGAGAAAAGGATTGGCAGCAATTGAGTCAGAGTCAGAAAATGCTCATAGGAGATACCAGCAACTAATGGGATTTAAGAAGCCTCTCATCAAACTTGTATCCAGTGTAGGTGAACAGGAGATAGATTCACAACAGAAAGATGCTGTCCAGCAGATGATGGTGTCCTTGCCTGGGCCCACTTGCAAGGTAAATCGTAAGATCGCACTTCTTGGTGTTCTGTATGGTGAAAAATGCAAAGCGGCTTTTGACTCTGTCAGCAAAAGTGTTCAGACACTACAAGGACTGCGCCGTGTTCTGATGGCATATCTGCACCAGAAAAATTCTAACGATACCAATGCATTGCCAGCATTTTCAATACCAAGGTCTCCTAGTAGCTGCTATGGGTGTAGTACTACATTTGTTACCCAATGCCTAGAGTTATTACAAGTGCTATCCAAACACACAAACTGCAGGAAGCAACTTGTCGGTGCTGGCATTTTATCAGAGTTATTTGAGAACAACATTCATCAAGGCCCGAGAACTTCACGCACTCTTGCGAGGGCCGTGCTATCTTCATTCTCTGAAGGTGATGCAGATGCAGTCCAGGAACTGGACAAGTTGATTCAGAAGAAGGTGATGTATTGTCTTGAGCACCATCGTTCTATGGATATTGCACAATCAACACGAGAAGAGTTACAGCTCCTTTCAGAGACATGTGCCCTTTTAGATGAGTTTTGGGAGGCAAGGCTACGTGTCGCGTTTCAGCTGTTATTCTCTTCTATTAAAGTTGGAGCAAAGCATCCTGCCATTTCGGAGCATATTATTCTTCCTTGTCTGAGGATAATTTCTCAGGCTTGCACACCTCCAAAATCTGAAGCTGGGGACAAGGAGCCAGTTGCGGGAAAATCCAATTTGACATTCCAATCAAAGAATGATGATCAAATAGGTCACTCGCCAACTAATGTATCCACTTCCAAGGTTCAGTCTGATGCATCCGTAAAAAGTTCTGGTGGTAGTCGAAGAGGTCAGGATATGCCACTTCTGAGTTATTCAGAATGGGAGAGTGGTGCATCATATCTGGATTTCGTGAGGAGGCAATACAAAGTATCACAGGCCGTTAAAGGAGTACAGAAAACACGGCATGATCCACAGAAATCTGATTACCTCGTTTTAAAATATGGACTCAGATGGAAGCGTCGTGCATGTCGGAAGTCATCTAAAAGTGACTTCTCAAAATTTGCCTTGGGATCCTGGGTTTCGGACTTGATTTTAAGTTCATGTTCTCAGTCAATAAGATCTGAAATATGCACTCTTATAAGCCTGCTATGCCCATCAAACTCTCCCAGACAGTTTCAGTTATTGAACTTGCTCATGTCTTTACTTCCTCGGACACTGTCATCTGGTGAGAGTGCAGCGGAGTACTTCGAGTTACTGGGGACAATGATTGATTCAGAGGCTTCACGTCTTTTCTTAACTGTCCGTGGTTGTTTAACCACATTGTGTTCCTTGATAACAAAAGAAGTGTACAATGTTGAATCACAGGAGAGAAGTCTTAGTATTGACATATCACAAGGATTCATTCTTCATAAGCTTGTCGAGCTCCTGAATAAATTTCTTGAAATTCCTAATATTAGAGCAAGGTAAATCTCAAATCAATACCCAAATCCACTACCTTTTCTCTGTTAGCTTAAATGTGACCTGTACATTTGTTATACCGTGTCTTCACATCTTCTCCATGTTCCAGATTTATGACTGATAAGTTACTGTCCGAGGTGCTGGAGGCCTTTTTGGTTATCCGTGGACTAGTTGTGCAAAAGACAAAGCTAATCAATGATTGCAATCGGCTATTGAAAGACCTTCTTGATAGTTTGCTCATAGAGAGTACCGCAAACAAACGTCAATTTATTCGTGCTTGCATATCTGGATTGCAGAAGCATGTGAAGGAGAAAAGGAGGCGTACATCTCTGGTACAAGCACAAACTTATTTTTGTATAGTGTTTGTGTATACTGCTTATCGATAATAACAACACATCTTCCGGTGATATTACTCTTTTGCAGTTTATTTTGGAGCAACTCTGTGATTTGATTTGCCCAGTGAAACCGGAGCCTGTTTACCTTCTGATTCTAAACAAGGCACATACTCAAGAAGAGTTCATCAGGGGCTCTATGACAAAGAATCCATACTCAAGTGTAGAGATTGGCCCACTTATGAGAGATGTGAAAAACAAAATATGTCAGCAACTCGATATGATTGGACTTATAGAAGATGACTATGGTATGGAGTTACTGGTTGCTGGGAATATAATCTCACTTGACCTTAGCATCTCCCAAGTGTACGAACAAGTGTGGAAAAAACACCATGGCCAAACTCAGCATTCTTTGTCTAATACCAGTACACTCTCTGCTGCTTCATCTGTCAGAGATTGCCCACCAATGACAGTAACCTATAGACTGCAGGTACGTATGAGGGTTTGGTTTCACTTTTCTTGCCTTAATTTTTTTTTATGGCTAGCTGTATAAGTTTTTCGTATCTTGATGCTTGTTTCTATAAGTTGTCCCTTGGCCACAAAGAAGTTAGTATTGACCTTTCACATCTGCATTGTTTTTCTGTGCACATTACAATCACATACATATTCCTAGTATCCCATAATAGTTTATGTTGGTAGGACATTGCTGTACACGAATTGAGAAATCTGTGTATATTAATCTGAAGCTTGTTAAGCATCGTGCTTGATTTTCTGCCTCCTGTTGGGTTAATGTATGTCCAGATTTATTCACAGTTCATTGTTGTGTTAATATTTTTTTTTTATCAGGGTTTAGATGGTGAAGCAACCGAGCCTATGATTAAAGAGCTAGAAGAGGAAAGAGAGGAATCACAAGATCCCGAAATAGAGTTTGCCATAGCAGGTGCTGTTAGGGAATGCGGGGGACTTGAAATTATATTAAGCATGATCCAGGTATGTTTCGTCAACACATCGTGTTGGTTTCCTTGTCCCTTAAGCAGTGTAGTGTCATGAATTTGAAAAAAAAAATCATCAGGCTGTTGTGCTCCGATCCTGTTTTTGGTATTGAATCTTAGTTTCCTTGTTACCAGAGCCTACGTGATGACGAGTTAAGAACCAACCAGGAAGAGCTGGCTTCAGTTCTTAACCTTCTCAAGTATTGTTGCAAAATCCGTGAAAATAGATGTGCTTTACTACGTCTGGGTGCCCTTGGTTTGCTACTTGATACAGCCAGGCGTGCATTCTCAGTAGATGCAATGGAACCAGCTGAAGGCATCTTGTTAATTGTAGAAAGTCTTACCCTGGAAGCTAATGAGAGTGACATAAGTATCTCGCAAAGTGTATTTACAACTAGTATTGAGGAGACTGGTGCTTGTGAGCAGGCCAAGAAAATTGTTCTCATGTTCTTGGAGAGGTTATGTCATCCTTTAGGTACCAAAAAGTCCAACAAGCAACAAAGGAATGAGGAGATGGTGGCCAGAATCTTGCCTTATTTGACCTATGGGGAGCCAGCAGCTATGGAAGTTCTGGTTGAACATTTTGAGCCCTACCTTAGAGACTGGAGCGAGTTTGACCGGTTGCAAAAGCAACATGAAGAGAATAAAAAGGATGATGATTTAAGCCAAAAGGCATCAATGCAGAGATCTGCTGTTGAAAACTTTGTTCGAGTCTCAGAGTCACTCAAGACAAGTTCATGTGGTGAGAGGCTAAAGGAGATTATTCTAGAGAAGGGCATCACAAAAGCTGCTCTAGGGCATCTGAGGGAAAGATTTGCTTCTGCAGGGCAGACTGGCTCTAGAACTAGTGCAGAATGGACAGCTGGATTAAAGCTACCATCTATTCCGTTCATCTTGTCAATGTTGAAAGGGCTTGCAAAGGGACATTTGCCTACACAGAAGTGTGTCGATGAAGAAGGCATTTTACCGCTTCTCCATGCTTTAGAAGGGGTGCCTGGTGAAAACGAAATTGGTGCAAGAGCAGAAAATCTTTTAGACACCCTAGCCAACAAAGAAAATAATGGTGATGGCTACCTGGGAGAAAAGATTCAAAAACTGCGACATGCTACAAGGGATGAGATGCGCCGCCTTGCTCTTAAGAGAAGAGAAATGCTACTTCAGGTAACCGCTACAGATAGTTTCATAAGCTGTTATGTTTCCACTGATTGTTTTGATCCTTCATTTTTTTTTAATATTTTCTTCTGCAAATACGTACATCAAAACTGTTGTGCAAATCGTGTTGAACCCTGAACTCAAATTATAGGCTATTGTTTGTAGCTTTGTGGTTTGACCTTGGGGTCTGTATGTGCGCCATAAAGTCAAGTAACATTTTGCTGCCTTCCTTCTCTAGGGGCTAGGAATGCGACAAGAATTTGGTTCAGATGGTGGTAGGCGCATAGTTGTCTCACAGCCTATAATTGAAGGTTTTGATGACGTGGAAGAAGAGGAGGAAGGGCTAGCATGTATGGTTTGCAGAGAAGGGTATACTTTAAGGCCAACGGACATGCTAGGAGTTTATGCTTTCAGTAAACGGGTCAACTTGGGTGCAACAAGTTCTGGCAGTGGTCGTGGGGACTGTGTCTTCACTACTGTTAGCCACTTCAACATCATACACTACCAATGTCATCAGGAAGCTAAACGAGCTGATGCTGCACTGAAGACTCCTAAAAAGGAATGGGACGGAGCTACCCTGAGAAATAACGAGACACTGTGTAATTGTATCTTTCCGCTGAGAGGCCCATCTGTTCCACTTGGGCAGTACAACCGGTGTGTTGATCAATATTGGGATCAATTGAATTCTCAAGGACGAGCAGATGGAAGTCGTCTCCGGTTGTTGACATACGACATTGTTCTGGTATGTGACTCTTGTCGTTTTGATCTCCTTGTTAAACAAATACGAAATGAATTTTAGAGTTTGCACTATCACCATTTTCTGTATGAATAAATGTATGATGACAGCAGATTAGAATCCTACTCCCTCTGATTCATATTAATTTTAGCTGAATCGGATGTATCTAGCACTAAAACACGTCTAGATACATCTAATTCAGCGACGATTAATATGGATTGGAGGGTGTATTGTGAACAAAAGGCAGCAAAAGTACACAATTCTACACAGGACAAAACCAATTTAGAATGACCAAACACAAATGGAATATGTGATCAACTCCAAAATTTCTTATTGCTTGCTCCAGAGAAAAGCGGAAACTTAAACTTAAGCATATTCTACACTCAGTGTCGGTCCTTTTACCAATCAGGCACTCAAGTTCATGGTCATATTCCTATTGTACGGATGCAAACTGGCCCACGAAGATTATTCTTGCCTAATTGACGTTTGCCATGTTACCTAAGGGGAGAGACAAAATGATAGCTTTAGAACTTGGGTGAACGTAATTGGGTCTGGCAATTTTTACCGAATTGTTGACATTTTCCTGGATAGACATTATTTCACATCTGACACATGACTAATCGAACGAATGGTTCTGTTATTTTTGCTAGATGTTGGCCAGGTTTGCCACAGGAGCTTCTTTCAGTACTGACTGCAAAGGTGGGGGGAAGGAGAGCAATTCACGGTTTCTTCCTTTCATGATCCAGATGGCTTCTCATCTTGTAGATGGAAGTGCTAATCAGCAACGGCATGCGATGGCCAAGGCTGTCTCTACTTACCTGTCCAGTTCCCTGTCAAGTCCAGAATCTCCCAGTCGTGTTTCAGCTTCTCTCTCTGGAGCTCGTGGTAGTCCAGGGTCGTCAGAAGAGACCGTACAGTTTATGATGGTCAATTCTCTGCTCTCCGAGTCATATGAGAGCTGGATGCAGCACCGCCCCGCTTTCCTGCAGAGGGGCATCTACCATGCTTACATGCAACACAAGCACGGGCGATCTACCCTAAAGCTTTCGGCTGAGTCGTCTTCCTCCACAGTCCTATCAGATGAAGGCTCATCTGCAGATCCAAACGACAGCAAGAGGCTCTTTGGCATTGTGCAGTCGATGCTGGTATACACTGGCTTGATTGAGCAGCTGCAGCAGTTCTTCAAGAAGGGCAAATCATCTGGGACTAGCAAGTCAAGCGAGAAAGATGAAAAGTGGGAGTCCATGATGAAAGAAAGGATGAGCAACATGAAGGAGATGGTGGGGCTATCAAAGGATCTCCTCTCGTGGCTAGAAGACATGACCTCATCTGAAGATTTACAGGAGGCCTTCGATGTCATGGGGGCACTGACAGATGTATTCTCCAGTGGCTACACCAAATGCGATGATTTTGTGCGGGCAGCCATACAAGCTGGGAGGAGCTGAGGAGCCAAAACTCCACGGTTTGTGCTCCATGTAAAGCCACGAGCCTTTTTTGTTTTGTACGCATAGGCTACTTTTGTGTAGCATCTGTAAACAATATAGCACTTGTAGATCAACTGGTTAAAGTTGTTGTACAATATTACGTCGTGGCATTGCCGGCCTCCATTCTCATTGTGCTTCCTAGTTGCAGCATTTTGAATCAGTTTTTGTTTGATCTTCAGTACGGGTCAGTGGCCGCCGTCTGTAGCCTTTTTTGACGATGGCAGTGAGCGCTGCGATCTTTTCTACTCCCTCGGGTCCGAAAAAAGTGTCACCAGCCACTTAACATGTCCATTTTACAAAAAAGCACCATATACTCTAATTCTTCACAAAAGTGTCCTCAAATTAGAGTCAACTCTATCCATCGCCTCCACCCCAGTGATGGGCATCACGTCCCCGCGAGCAGCAATTTCCCGACACGTGCTGCTGCTCCTCCCCGGAGCTCCTCCGCTCAGGCGGCCGCCGCCTGTCGCAGCTGAGCCGTGCTCCTCTCCTACGGCTCTCCAGCTTCTTGCGATCCCACCTCGCTCATTCTCTGTAGAGATTAGCAGCAAGCTCCGCAGGCCGCAGCGAGCGAGCCCCTCCCGCCGGCACCAGTTTGCACGCCGTCACCGGAGAGTTCGCTGGTGAAGCCGCGCCGATTTGCCAGGATCTTTGGGTGTCTAGGGTCGTCGTGGGGGCTGCGGCTCGGATTCTGTGCTATGGAACAAGTGGAGGAGGAGTAGGCGGTGCCATTTCGGGGGTTGGTGGTCGACGGCGGGAGGAGCCACCGGAGATCGGCCGGCGATGGTGCGGACGGAAAGGGGATTAGGAAGGACTGCGGGGACAGAACTTGATGACGGAGTGCGGGTTAATGTTATAAAATGTTTGAGGGCGTTTTTGTAAAATGTCATCCGCGACAGTTTTTTCGGATCGGAGGGAGTATTAAGAGAGAGCAACCAGAAAGGTTTTCAGAGTTACAACACCATAGGTGCAAGAACGTAAATGCAAAGAAAAAGAGAAAGAAAGAAACGAACTATAGAGAGAATAGCTGAAAGAAAGCTACAGCGCGCCGGTCCAGACGGCACCTTTGAGGCCAGCAGTGGCCCAACACTTGAGCTCAGCCGCAATTTTGTCGCAGACGTCAAAGAAACTCAATGCCCGGAGCTGAAAAATTCTGGTATTGCGCTCACGCCAGATAAACCACCATGCCGTCGTTACCAGGGAGGAGAAGTGGCTCCTTTGCCTAGCTTCAAGGCTGTTGCGAGCATTGATCCACCAATCCTTCGCCTAGCTTCAAGGCTCCTTCGCCTAGCTTCAAGGCCGTCTGTAGCCTGTTGTCTTGAAAAAATGGCTCCCGCATCACTTATCGGTGTATGGTGATAACCGAAATTTAATCAAGTAGGAGTACTAGTTGTTGGGTTGTACTACGAGTTAGATCCATCTACTAGCTCAGTTGTACGTTGCCTGTAACGAATCACTGAAATGGCTACCTAAAACTCCGAATAAATGCACCAAAGATTGACGGCTGCAAGGAGCCACCGCCTCGGAGATGGATGAGCAAGAAGCTCGGCTCATCGTTCGCCATGCCTAGCTGCCATGTGAGAGCGCTATAAAACCTTACGCTAGCTTGGTGTGTACATCCACAGCTCGCAAGCCTGCAGAAGATGTCCCTTCCGCGACACGTGCAACGTGCTATGCCGGTTCTCTTCGCCCTCGCTCACGTCGTCTTTGCAGGTCCAGCCAAGGTCCCGGCGGTGATCGTGTTCGGCGACTCCACCGCGGACACCGGTAACAACAACTTCATCCAGACCATGGCCAGGGGCAACCACCCGCCGTACGGCCGCGACTACGCTGGCGGCGTCGCCACCGGCCGGTTCTCCAACGGCCGCCTCCCAGTCGACTTCGTCTCCGAGGCCCTGGGCCTGCCGCCCTCCGTGCCGGCGTACCTCGACCCCGGCCACACCATCCACCATCTCGCCACCGGCGTCAGCTTCGCCTCAGCAGGCGCGGGCCTGGACAACATGACCGCGCAAATCATGGTAACCAAAGCATCCACTTTTATCACGCTCCAACACATAGTTCCCACAATGCACCTAATCACAGCTCGACCGGCCGGCCGGCCGGATGCAGTCAGCGATGACCCTGAGCGAGCAGATCGACCACTTCAGGCGCTACACGGCGAGGCTCCGGCGAGCGATGGGCGATGCCGCCACACGCCGCATCGTGACCGGCGCCCTCTACGTCTTCAGCATCGGCGCCAGCGACTTCCTGCAGAACTACCTGGTCTTCCCGGCCAGGGGCTACAGGTACACCCTGCCGGAGTACGAGGCGTACCTCGCCGGCGCGGCGGAGGCGGCGGTGCGCGCGGTGCACGGGCTCGGCGCGTGCGCGGTCAGGCTCGCCGGCCTGCCGCCGCTGGGGTGCCTGCCGCTGGAGAGGGCCACGAACCTCCTCAGGCCCGGGGAGTGCAACGAGGCGTACAACGTGGTGGCCAGGAGCTTCAACAGCAGGCTCAGGGGGCTCGTCGCCAGGCTCGGATGGGAGCTGCCGGGGGCGCGACTGGCCTACGTCGACCAGTACGGCCTCGTGTCGGCCATGATTGCCAAGCCATGGGAGTATGGTTTCCAGAATTCAGTGCATGGATGCTGTGGCACAGGGTATGTCGAGACGGGGGTGCTCTGCAGCTTGGACAGCGCGTTGACGATGTGCGACAATGCCGATAGATACGTCTTCTTCGACGCCGTCCATCCGTCGGAGAGGGCGTACAAGATCATAGCCGGTGCAATCATAAATGCCACGTCCACGCGCCGATTTCACTGACATTTCTAGCTATGAATTCGACCGTCAGCTATGCGCCTATGCACGTACGTACGTACGGCGATTTACTAGTTGACCTTCCAAAACTGTATTCCATTATTAGTTCTAAAATCTAGGGGTGGTGTTGTTTATATCATCACTCAACTAAGCCTGTGTTTTCTTAGTCAAATCTTGTACTACTACCATATTGGGAGATGGACATTCCCTCCGGACAAGGATTTTTACAGGACGTTACGGCGCCTGGACCTTATCACAGACCGTCCGCGCGCATCAAGATTCGTGCGGTAATTTTGCAAAAAAGGACCTTACTTTTTTTAGATTTGTATTAGGAGGTCCCTCGTTTATTGCCAGATTTTGAACCCGGTAGAACTAGGTTTTTAATCCGTATTTTTTGAACTAATACACAAATTTGTAAACATAACCGAAACTCGTTTGGTTCAATTTCAGCGTGGTTCCTTTGCCAAATATTAAGATCCAAACAGATCTCGCAAAAGGAACTAGGTTTTTAAAAAGATCGAATTCGTATCCGGTGTAGTTATTTTTAATTGCAGTGTCGATCCATTTGCAAACATAAGAGATCTGTTCATTTCAAATTCGTATCCATTGAAATTCGTTGTGGATCTTTGCATAAGATGTGTGGATCCGTTTGCAAACACAAGAGATCTGTCCATTTCAAATTCGTATCCAAAGAAATCATATGTAGAACTTTGCATAAGATGTGTGGATCCGTTTGCAAACACAAGAGATCTGTCCCTTTTTCAAATTCGAAAGAACAGAGAAGAAAAAAGGAAAAAGAGAAGAAGAGAGGCAAAAAAAAGGACGCCAAGGAGGGCGCCGAGGCCCACACCCGAGGGCGCCGAGGCGCAGGCGCGGCTGCGGGCTTGTCGGGGGCGCGCGGGGAAGAACTCCATCCGGCGGCGCGGCTGCGGGCGCGTCGGGGGCGCACCGGGAGGTCGTGGGCTCGAGTGGGAGGGCGCCGCCGCCGCGGATTTAGGGGGCGCGGGCGCGAGCGGGGAGGGCGCCGCCGCGTTCGTCGCTTGATTTGGGGCAGAGGAATAGGGTTAAGGTTCCCAATCGTTCGATTTGGTCGGTTATACACTCAGCTCACTGGTGGGATGACTTAATTGCAATTCATGGGAAACACGGGGGTGTTTGTGCAAAATGGCCGAGCGCGAATCCTAGAGCAGGAACGGACGGGGAGGATAAGGTGAGGGCGCCGTAACGTCCCGTAAACAGAAAAGTCCATTCCCTCCCGTATGTTGGCACTTTGGCATTATCTTTACCGTTGGAGATTCGTGCAAAACTATTTGCAGATAGGTCCTCCCACCAAAGTCTCTTAGTCCATTTCAGTTTTACACAACGCCCCCTATCTCAGATTAGGAAGGTTTTTTTACCGTGTAAACGAGATTAGGAAGGTTTTTTTTTACCCGTGGATGAGACAATATTTTTCAGAACTTTTTTTTCAAACATGAGACAACATTTTTCGGAACTTTTTTTCCGAACATGAGACAACATTTTTCAGAACTTTTTTCCGAACATGAGAAAACATTTTTCAGAAATTTAATGGAAAAAATTTATGCGTCTTCGATTCAAGTTCCATCAAAATACATACAAATTTCATTCAAGTTTTAATATATTTTCTAGAACATTTCAGATTCATATAAGGAACATGAACATGAAAAGAACATAAATATAATATATTTTTCAGATTCATATAAGGAACTCGCTAAATTTATTTTTCAGATTCATATAAGGAACAGGTAATCCATATGAGATTCACCCGAGAATCATATACATTATTCACAAGATTCAGAAGATTCATGGCCGTAGCAGGCTCGCGCGCCGCCTGCCACTCCTGCCAGGGCCTCCTCGACTTGGTGGTGGACCGCATCTGCGGCGGCGTCCAGGGCTCGTTGCCCTCCGGTCGAGGCGTGCCGCCGCGGCCGAGGAAGAGCGGGCGTGACTTGGGCCGCCTGTCCCTAGCGGCGGCGCCGAAGCGGCGGCGCGCGGAGGCGGCCTCGGGAAGGAGGAGGTCGTGCGTGGCGTTGATGCTGGCGAGGCAGATCTCGCACACGCAGTTGGCTACCTTGCAGCATCCCGGGCGACATCGATGGGAGGCCTGCACCGCTGGCACGGGATCTGGGATGGGGTGAGAGGAGAGAGGATGGGGATGGGGATGAGATGAGAGGAGAGAAGGGGTGACGGGGAGAGGCGGCGCACGAGAGGCTGAGAGGATTCTGATTAGGTTTAGGTTTTAGAGGATGGGGTCGGGGTGGGGTTATGCACAAAGAGTGGACTGCGGGTTGATACGAAAATAGTGGAGGGGTGTTTGTGCAAATTCGCACTAGTTGACTTCAGCACGAATCTTAACGTAAACGTGGGGTAGAGATAGTGCCGGAGTGCCACCGAAGTGGTGGGAAATCTGCACTCCTATATTGGATAAATAGGATACATGACACAGTCAGATACCATTTATGGGCGAGTCTCTCATTTCCCGCCTACCTTCTCTCTTCTAATTCCTTCCGTTGAGAGTCTCACTGTGCTCCTCCCTCTCCTCCGGCGATCTCCGTCTAGGTCTAGCTTTTGGTCGTCTAGGTTTAGGTGGAGACTGGAGTTGTCTGTCGCGGGTCGAAGTGCATACATTAGGGAGAGATGTTCTCTTCCCCTGAGTTGATTACAACGGCTTGCCCTTTACCTCCATGGTCTTCAACCCCTCCCTCAGCTCGCCGCCCAACCCTTATATACCTGCGTCGAGGTGCTGAGTATACAACCTTCACTGTATGCGGTCGGCATCTATCAGGTACGTGTCGGGCACCGCACAGATGTCCCCGTCTTGTGGGAGCGTCACCAGTCTCCTGCCACGCGCCATGGCCGATCTGACGGGGATGCGCATCGCTTTGGTGGGGCTAGGGGATTCCTAGCCCCGACATCCTTCTTGTCGGGTTGGTTTATCCATCGGCGCGGCCGCTGTTCGGGATACCCAGGTAGCGGGGTGTCGACAATAGCCCCCGGGCGTGGACCGACAATCCTCTGTCGGTACGCCCCACAAGGGCACGCATCCATCAGTGGTGTCTTCTACGATGGGGTCGAATGAATCCCGAGACGAGGTTCGAAAACACCCCGAGCACAAGGGCACGCATCCATCAGTGTTGTCTTCTACGATGGGGCTGAATGAACCTCAGGACGAGGTTCGAAACACCCCGAGGAGGAAACGAGGGCACACCTACCCCATGTTGTCTCGTTTTCTATGCTCTTTGACCGTTGTTGGACCTGAGGAGACATGTCCCTCCGCGGCAAACGTCGCCACACGTCAATCTACCTCGGAGAAGTTATGTCGCAGCGGGCGGAGAGGCTCTATAGAAAAAACAGCTGCTGCTTTACTCCTTCCCATCGCTTCGTTCTTCCAAACATTTCAACAAGTCTATCCAAAGTGGAATTCAATTGTTGTTTTCTGTGCGGGCATTCAAAGGCAGTTTTCTGTGCCCCATACAAAGTCAAGGCCTCAAGGGGTGCCCAGATAAGAGCATCTCCACCGGGGGCCCCTAAAGGACCCCCAAAGGCCCTTTGGGGGGGGGGGGGGGGGTCCGACACCAAAAACGTGCACCAGCGGCACCCCCTGATGCACCGGTGAGGTGTTGTTGGGAAACCCCAAGAGGAAGGTATGAAGCAGTGCAGCAGCAAGTTTCCCTCAGTTGTGAAACCAAGGTTATCGAATCAGTAGGAAACTAGAATTCTTCTCGAGGTGGCAACGGCGCCAGAAAAGTGCTGGTGTGTAGTTAACGTGGAACCTGCACACAACACAATCAAGATACTTTGCCCCAACTTAACAGTGAGGTTGTCAATCTCACTAGCTTGCTGTAACAAAGGATTAAATGTATGGTGTGGAAAATGATGTTTGTTTGCAGAGAATGAAAGTAACAGGATTGCAGTAGGTTGTATTATCAGTTTAAAGAAAAGGACCGGGGTCCACAGTTCATTAGTGGTGTCTCTCCATAAATAATAATAACATACATGCGGGTAAACAAATTACAGCTGGGCAATTGACAGAATAAAGAAGTGCATAATGATGCATATACTATAGTTATGATGTCTACTGTGAGATTCATTTGGGCATTACAACAATATACATAGACCGTTCCAACCGCATCTATGACTAATAATCCAACTTCCGGTTACCGTCCGCACCCCTTTCAGTATTAAGTTGCAAGCAACAGATTATTGCATTAGGCGATGTGTGTAATTTAAGTAATACAAGTACCCTTAGATAAAGTACTACTGTTTTATCCCTAGTAGCAACAGTACATCTACAATCTTAGAGCTAGCTGTCACCACCCCAGATTAAATAGAGACATGAACCTACTATCGAGCATAAATACCCCCTCTTTGAGTCAAAAGCATCTACTTGGCCAGATCATCTACTAGCAACGGAGAGCATGCAAGATCATAAATAACGCACTCACAAGATATATTATGAAGTAATAACATAGTACTCAATATTCATCGGATCCCAGCAAACACAACATGTAGCATTACATAAAGATGATCTTGATCATGATAGGCAGCTCACAAGATCTAAACATGGTAGCACAAGAGGAGAAGACAACCATCTAGCTACTGCTATGGACCCGTAGTCCAAGGATGAACTACTCACGCATCAGTCCGGAGGCGGGAATGGTGATGTAGAGCCCTCCGGTGATGATTCCCCTCTCCGGCAGGGTGCCGGGAAGAGGTTCTGAACCCTCCCGATCTAGGGTTGACGACGGCGGCGGCTCTAGACTTCGTGGAGGAAAAAGGTGCGCGCCCTAGGTCTTAGATATCTGGGGGGTATAAGTAGGCAAAGGGGCGAAGGCGGTGGAGCCACGAGGGCCCCTGATACGTCCAAAACGTACCTACTTTCCCGAACACTTTTGTTATTGTTTTACCTCTAATTTGTGTGTTTTGAATGCAACTAACACGGACAAACGCTGTTTTCAGCAGAATTGCCCTGGTGTCTCATTTTTGTGCAGGAAATCAACTTTTAGGAAAATACCAGAAAAATCGCCAAAGTGCCTATTTTGCCCGAAGAGTCCCGGAGCCAGAAGACGAGAAGGGGGCGGCCAACAGGGCGCCCACCCCACGTGCTCGCGCGGGTGGGGCCCTGCCGCGCCGGGAGGGGGAGTGGCCGACTCGGCCACCCCCTCGAGCCCCCCTCTCGGCTACTTAGTCCCTCCTGACCTAAAAACTAGGGATATTTAATTATGTGCCCCTCGTTCCTTAGTACTACTCCGTTTTCCGCACGCTCGAAACTTTTGCTCACTTTTCCCCACTTCCTTAGCCGAAACTCTCGCAAATGATTATAGCGGTCGTTTGCCGTCTTGACCGCTAACTCTGACCGCGCTAGGATGCGTTGTGGCGGTCTTGACCGTGCATTGACAATTAGGACTCGTCCTCGTTATTCCGACCTGTGGGCCCAGCGAATTGCATGCACCCCGTCCCACTTAAACTTACAAGTGGGGCCAGCGGCGGCGGAGTGCTTGCATGCAGCCGTACGTGCGCGTCCATGCCTGTGCTCGCCGTCCCGCGCCTTCAATGGCGTGCCCCCCTGGCCGGCAAAAAGCTGCCTCGCCGCCCACACTGCCGGCCCTGGCGCGCATCTGCTCCGCCGTCCTCGCGTCTCTCTTGCCTACTCCGTCCTGCTGCAAGTTGAGAAGTCTAGAGCCGAATCAATGCCCGGTCGCCATTACTGTCGTCTAGACCGCGACACCGTCCAGACCGCAGATGGCTTTAAAAGGAGCCATCTCCTTGCCCATTGCGCTCACATATCTCCTCTTCCTCTCCTAGACACCTTCGTCCAGTCCCTTATCTCCCCATGGCTCGTGGTGATGGCAGCTCCACTCCAAGCTCGAACCGCCGCCGCCGCCGCCACGTCCCCTATCCTTGGTTTCTTGAGGCGAGCGAGGGAAGAGGCATGGGGGGTGGGCGTGGGCGTGCGCGTACTCCTCCAAGTTCGAGCAGGAGGCGAGCGACGGAAGCGGCATGGGACGGGGAGTCTCCAAAGAGCAGGGGCAGGGGCATTGCTCCCGATCCCATTCCCTTCATCGATCTGTCCGACGAGGACGACAAGGACGACCAGGGTATGGACTGGACCATGGCCTGGAAGGAGGAGGCGACGGAGGTCCTGGACCCGGGTTTGGCCTGGGCCATGGCCGACCATAAAGCCTTGGGGCTGGCCAAGCATTCCGCCGCCGAGCAGCAACGGCTCAAGATCTACTCGAAGAGCAAGGGGAAGAAGAAGGACATGTGGTCGCCGTCGAACAGCAACGCCAGCGGCAAGAGCAATGCCGAGTCGGTGGAGGTTTCCGATGACGAAGACGAAGACGAGTGGTAGTCCATTTTAGTTATTAGTTGCTTTATTAAGGGCAAGTGCCAATTTAGTTATTAGTTGTTGATCTATTTTATAATTTGGCAAGGGCAAGTGTCAATTTAGTTATTAGTTGTTGATCTATTTTATAATTTGGCAAGGGCAAGTCCATTTTGTACTACTACCATGAAATTTGGCATTGCTTTGTGCTTATAAATGGGGCCGTTTACCCTACTATGAAGCTCATTTGAAAGACATTTTTCAGCGAGTACTCCATTTTTGCTAGGAAAAGGCGTCGTTTACCCTATCTTTGGAGCTCATTTGAAAGACATTTTTCAGGGAGTCCACCATTTTTGCTTATAAATGGAGCCATTTACCCTACCTTTGGAGCTCATTTGAAAAACATTTTTCAGCGAGTCCACCATTTTTGCTTAGAAAAGGGGCCGTTTACCCTATCTTTGGAGCTCATTTGAAAGACATTTTTCAGCGAGTCCACCATTTTTCTTACAAATGGAGCCATTTACCCTACCTTTCTAGCTCATTTGAAACACATTTTTCAGCGAGTCCAAGCTCATTTGGGGGTGGGCGAGCCAAAATCCCCATTGGGTACGCCGTGGTCCACTAGTCAGCGGGTAAAACCCTGGTCCACTCGTCAGCGGGATATAGCTGTGATGCGACGTAGGATAGGCTATAGACCAGCATGCAAAGTGCGGCTGCGTGGAAAATAGCTGTTGTGCTACGAAGCACACGAAGTCAGACTTGCGTACGCTCGTTCCATGCACCGCGTCATTCTGGGTCGCCGGATTTTATTTTAACGGCCGAGATCGATCGTTTTTACGGACCAGCCAATCAGGATGCGGAACCAGCGTCGCGCGGATCGCCCCCCTCGAAACCTGATCGACGGGAGGTTAGCGCTAGGGTACGATCCGACGGCGGACGTTCGACGCTAGGGTTATTAGGGTTTGACCGAACATTCAAATGACCATAACTAAATTTAAAAAAATAGAAAAAATAGAAATCCAACATAGTTAGTTACCAAAAAGAAATATAAACTAGGTATAGGGACATTTTTTTGGGAAAAAACACTTTTTGAAGTGAGACGTCAAAATCAAGTTCAAATGAGCATAAATGATTCAAAAAAAAATCGAAAAAATGTGAAACCAGCGCACATTATCGTATCATGTGACATAGTTATGAGAAAAAAAATATAAACCTGGGTTTGGTCATTTTCATGAAAAATGGTTCACACAAATGAGATATCATGTACAAAGAGTTATAGAGTTCGTATAAGAGTGATAGAGGGTTTCGAATTCGATAAAATCAAAATAAATCACAAAAATTACAAATGGTTCATTTCATTGCTAATAAGAAGGATCTACACTTAGTTTTTCATTTTCATATTTTAAACTTCTTCTGTAGACGTTCAAATTGGGTTTGACCGGTTTTGACCAAACATTTAAATGGGCATAAATGATTCAAAAAAAATCGAAAAAATGTGAAACCAACGCACATTGTCGTGTTACGTGACATAGTTATGAGAAAAAAATATAAATCTGGGTTTGGTCATTTTCATGAAAATGGTTCGCACAAATTAGCTATCACGTACAGAGAGTTATGGAGTTCGTAGAGTGAGAGAGTGTTTCGGATTCGATAAAATCAAAATAAATCACAAAAATCACAAAAGATTCATTTCATTGTTACTAAGAAGGATGTGCACTTGGTTTTTCATTTTCATATTTCAAACTTCTTTTGGAGACATTCAAAGTGGGTTTGACCGGGTTTGACCAAACATTCAAATGGGCATAAATGATTTAAAAAAATCGAAAAAATGTGAAACCAGCGCACATTGTCGTGTTATGTGACATAGTTATGAGAAAAAAATATAAACCTGGGTTTGGTCATTTTCATGAAAAATGGTTCGCACAAATAAGCTAAAAATGATTCGTAGTAGAGTGAGGGAGGGTTTCGGTTTCGATAAAATAAAAAAAAATCACAAAAATTACAAAAGCTTCATTTCATTGTTACTAAGAAGACGCACAGAACGCGCAAGAGCGCGCCAGTTCATGCCCAGAGCACGGCCATAAGGTGTTCGACCAAAATACAACTCATAGTAATATTAATCAGTCTCTTCTTTGACGTCGTGAAAGCCGGACATCATATCGTCAACCCACGGCTCGATCTCTTCGTTGGTGTCGCTGATCTCGTCGCTGGGGTCGCTGGAGTCGTCCGACTGCTCGATGTCTTCGTCGGGCCCCTCGACGTCTTCGCTGACCTTCTCAAATGTCAGCTCGATGTACTCCTCCTTGAAGATCACCTTGATAACGTAGAGATCACCAAAGTGAATTGGCAGTTGCTCCCAGAATAGATCCCAGTTCTCCGTGAACTCGATGTAAACCACATCGTTGACCACTCGATATGATCCAAAGATCTCGACATCGTCTCTCGCCAAAAGACGAGAATTTCCGTGAACTTGACGTAATAGGAGATCACGCGATGGAATAACATCGTAGCCATCTAGTACCTCAATCTTGAGATGCTATCAAAATAACATGAGCATCATATCAGAATAGTTCAAATGACAGAACTGAGGGATCATTCAAATGATAGAACATGAGCATCGTATCAGAATACCAGAGAAACGACATCTAGAGAATCATTCTCAATCCTGCGCACGTAGAACTGAGTGATCTCTTCCAACTCCTTTGTGGCATCTTTGAATAAAGCGAGAGATATCGCATTCATTCTGAATAGGTGACATATCTCGGTTTGTGAAATATGCTCGACAGGAGGGCTGGCTTGCAGCATCCGTCATTCTGTTTAAACTCTGATCAAAGAGAGGAAGACATTCAGAAAACTTGTAAACTACTCAATGTGTAAGAAAAAGAACACAAACGAGCATACCCGTGTGTTGCACAAAAGGTTTTACAGCATTGTGCTCGTTAGTCACTTCAACATTGAACAAATGCTGATCTTCATTCCTAGTGAATTTGACAACATCGCCATCCTCGATGCCGTAGCATTCACATAGTGCTCTCCACCGCGTTCCACAGATCTCCGTGTACTTATGGATGTTCGGGCTACCACTTAGCGTCTTACAGAGATAGCTCCGATCTGTTTCATTTTCAATTACCCACCTATCCAGGTAGAAGAAGTACTGGTCTCCGTTCGGACACCTGGCCTCCATCCAGTTCTTATGAGGGCCAATTGGCCGGCTCTCTAGAAGATATCTTAAAGGGCATGGCAGAATCTACATGTAATACAAAACCGGAGAAACTATGAATACACTCATTGAAGGAAAAACAAATGACATACCCTCGAATTTGAAAGGCAATACTTACAACGGCCGTTTTGTAACCGTGTTCCATCGGGACTTTGAAAGTATTTGAACGACGAGTTAGTGTGCGACAGAAAGTTGCTTCGTAAAGGCACATAGCACAGTAATCGACGCCATCGCTATCGCTATCGGAATCCTATTTTAACAAATGAAATTTAGAATCAGATAAACATGCGGAACCCGGGGTTTTTCCCCATTCCGCAAGCCAAATAGAAAATCAAATCTACTCACATATATTACACCATTCGGGAACTCAAACAGGAAAATGAAACATGTAGAGAATATAGCACTGACCATCGAAAGCTGGAACCATCGGCGACCAAAAAACCCCAAACGGCGAAGGCGGCCGTACAATGGTGATGGCGATGGAGCTTGTCCCTCCTTCTCGACGGGCGACGGGAGACGGGCGGGCGACGGCAATGACGATGGCGATAGCGATGGATCTCCTTTGCGCCTTCAATCACCCTGCTCTCCGCCCTCAATCCAACTCCTATTGCTCAGTTCCGGGGGGGGGGGGGGGGTTTCTCGGGGTTCTCTCGGCGGCAGCAGTGAGCCAGGAAAGAAAGACCACGTGGGCCCCATTAGCGGTATCCAACCGAGCATCAGTAAACAGAGTCGAACGCGGCCCCACTCGTCAGGTCGAACGAGCGAGTCAACACAGCCTAGCGCGGTCAGAGTTAGCGGTCAAGACGGCAAACGACCGCTAAGAGCATTGTGAGAGTTTCGGCTAAGGAAGTGGGGAAAAGTGAGCAAAAGTTTCGAGCGTGGGGAAAAGGGAGCTCAAATTACGACTTGGGGGCACAGGAGTAATAAGCCCAAAAAACTACTATCACGACGAGTTTTTTCCCAGAAACCCATCGGAGCGCCGCCGCCACCTCGAAACTCAATTCGGGGACCCGAAGTTCCTGTTCCGGCACTCCGCCGGGACGGGGAATTGAAGGAGATCATCGCCATCGTCATCGCCACCACTTCTCCATAAACCATCCATGCTTCCCCCATCCATGTGTGAGTAATCCACCGCTGTAGGCTTTAGGGGATGGTAGGGATTGGATGAGATCGTTCATGTAATAGCTGTAATATCATTAGGGCATGGTGCCTAGTATCCGTTATCGGTGTTTTATGTCATTGTTGCAACTTGTTATGCTTAATGCTTGACACTAGGGCCCGAGTGCCATGATTTCAGATCTGAACATGTTATTGTATCATGAAGATAATTATTGTTTTAAGATCATATCTATGAGTTGTATACACATATTACTGTCCGGAACCCGAGGTCCCAAAGTGACAATAATTGGGACAGCCGAGGGGAATGGTTGTGATGTGAGGATCACATCTGTTCATGGAGTGTTAATGCTTTTCTCCGGTACTTTATTAAAAGGAGTACCTTAATTACCAGTAGTTTCCCTTGAGACCCCGCTGCAAACGGGCTGGTAGGACAAAAGATGATGTGCAAGTTTCTCATTGCGAGCACGCACAACTAAATTGGAACACATACCTATGGTTAATAAATACTTGGATGCTTTATCTTATTTATCTGCAAATGCCCATGACTTGGTTATTATATGAAATATCTCATCCATGCAAGGCCCGTTCATCCGTCCCTATGCCTACAGTATTTTAATCCCGCTGTGTACTATAATCATCACTGCTGTTTTTATTCTACTACTGCTGTTATATCATTACTGTCACTGCTATAAAACTGTTGCCACTAATAATCTGTCTCGAGCAAGTCTATTCACAGGTGCAGCTGAATTGACAACTCCGTTGTTAAGGCTTATAAATATTCTTTGGCTCCCCTTGTGTCGAATCAATAAATTTGGGTTTTACTTCCCTCGAATACTGTTGCGATCCCCTATACTTGTGGGTCATCAAGACTATTTTCTGGCGCCGTTGCCGGGGAGCATAGCTTTATTTATATGTTCACATGAGTGTGATATTGCTCTCTGGAATTCATTCATCATGGGAAGACCTGGTGATAAGAAATTTCCCATCATACCATCCACAACGAGAAAAGGTACAACTCTGAGTTCCGCTGCTGCTCTTGATTCACCGTCTGTTTTAAGTAAGCTTGTTACACCGCCTCAAGCTTCTTGCACTGTTACTTCTGCTGAATCTGAAATTACTTATGATGATGTTGAAGGGGATCGCATGCAGAAAACAAAAATTTTCCTAACATCGATAACCTTAAACTAGCCAGAATCTATACTATGCAGATATAGTAGTACGCAGGGGGTTCGGTATACACACCTCTTGTAGACCGAAAAGCGGGGATTACGCTCCCGCACAAGCGTTGCTGACGAAGACGCCGTAGCCGACCTCAAGGTCGCGGAGAACTTGGCGCGACGAAGAAGACGATGACGCGGCGATGTCGGTGAAACCGACGACGGCCTCGAGGCCGTGTAGAGGAAGCAGACCTCCAGCACCACTAGCGTGGCACCTCGCAGGGCGTTACACACATACGGTGAAGCCGACGAACTCCGGGCCCGATCCAGGGACGAGCAGCGGAAGACTGGGACCGGAAGACCAGCAGCGCGGCGGCGTGCGTATGGTGGAGAAAACTTTGTCCTTGGCGCAACTCCAAACTTGGGAGTCACGTGATCCAAGGAGAGAGAGAGAGAGAAAAGGTTGTGTCTTCAAAGGCCAGGGGTACCCATGTATATATAGGAGAAAATAGGCTGCCAGCCTTGCTGGCCGGGCGGTGTGGGACTAAACTCCCACACCAGCCCCCTCCTTGATGCGCCGGCCTAGGTGGGCCCCATGTGGCCCACCTAGGGCTGGCCGAACTCCCCTCCCTCCTTTGGGGGGGACCTTCCCCCCCTCATGGGCCTCTTTGCCCAAAGAGGCCCATTAAGGGATTTTTGCCTTTAAAAATTCAGGAAAAAATAAAATAAAATATATTTAACTATTAATTACTCTAATTAATATTAAATACATATTACATAATTTATTCCGGCTCCGAAAACTATTTCGTCGCTGCCCGATCTCCATCGGAACTTTCCCGGGACGTTCCCGGTCTCTCTTTTCCTATTTTTCTCTTCCGGTAAAATGTCGACTCCCCTTAAGTGTGATACCCTAGCGGTTCGATTATCTCACCAGACATGATCGAGACTCCTCTCCGATCAATGACTAATTCGTGGACCGAGGATACCCAGAATTAATCCCTGCGAGATAACGAATACTTTTCCCATCGAACCTGGACGTCCAAGTCTTAAACCTTTTGCCATGCGATACTTAGCGTGTCCGAGACTCGTTCATAGATATCTCCATACCTAGCTTGATCTCGTTACCGACACCGCTAACTTCTACTCGTCCATGATCTTATGTCCTGGTGACCTAGTCACACGCTTGCGAGCTCTTTTGACATAATCTCACCGAGTGGGCCCTAGAGTATCTATCCTGCTATGCGGACTGGCAAATCCCGATCTTGACCCCCCGTCTCAACATACTCCTTTCCGACACCCGAGAGGGACACCTTTATTGTCACACTATGTAAGATATGACGTTTGATGCAATCAAAGTGTCTTCCAGGAATAGCAATAAGAGTAGATCTCACGGTCGAAGGCGTAATGACTACGTCCTACAAATATTGGGTATGTCCATCACGTCATTCTCCCAATGACATGACTCCATTGTCAACTGACATAAATGTCACATGATCGGGAAACCTCGATCATCAATTGCCCAATGAACTAGTCAAGTAGAGGCTACTTGGGACCTGGTTGTTTATCTACCACACGTGTATTAATGTTTCCGCTTAATACAGTTATAGCATGGTATAAAACATATAATGAACAATTGAGATATGACAAATAAACTATATTTATTAAGTGCCTCTAGGGCATATCTCCTTCAGATGTTTCTACTGTTCTTGATGATACTGGTTCATTAGGTCCCTTTTTAGATGCTACAATTGCTAGATCTAAACAATTTGAAAATGCTGAAATTCCTAATGAAAATGCTGAAACACATGTTAATTCACCTGAGTTTACAAACAATATTGATGATCCTGATGAAATGTATGTGGAGCTTGATGATGATTTTGTTGATGAGATTAATGCTACTAAAGATGCTAGTGCTAGGAGAAGTGTTCTTGAAAAACATGCTGTTAGATATAAATTATCTCCTGATGCCAAATTTGCTACATCTCCTATAAACATTAAAGATAAAGATTATGATTTCTCTCTTGATTTAGCTCACATAGCTATTGTTGAAAGAGAACCTTTCTGTGGAACTGAAAATGAATGTGCTGTAGAACATATGAATGAACTCTCTACTTTAAGTGGTATATTTTCCGATCATATCAAAATACGCACTTACTTTGTTGCTAAAATATTTCCTTTCTCATTAAAAGGAGAAGCTAAAACTTGGTATAATAATTTATCTCCTGGTTCCATTACTAGTCCCATTGGTTTGCTTGATACTTTCTTTCAGAAATATTTTCCTGCTAGTGCTCAACATGATGCTTTGTTAAGAATTTATAATTTTAATCAAGAAGAGGATGAGATATTGCCTAACGCTTGGACATGTTTTTGCTCCATATTAAGAGGCCATCCGAATCATGATTTGGAGAAAAATGATCTACTTGATATATTTTATAGTGGACTAACTGCTAAATCTAGGACATACCTGGATAGTTTTGCTAGTTGTGTTTTCAGGAAAAGGACTCCCGAAGAAGCTGAGGAATTATTAGCTAAAATATGCAAGAATCATGATGATTGGGATATTCCTGAACCTACTCCAACATCTACACCAACACCGAAGAAGAGGGGTACTATTGAATTAAATGATGAAGTGATGAAGGAGGCCAGGAAATCTCTTAAGGAGAAGGGTATTAAAGCTGAAGATGTGAAGAGCTTACCTCCTATAGAAGACTTATGTAAGCCAATTCCTCCTACACCATTAATTGAGGTACACTCTCTCCAAAGGTTTGATGATAGAGATATTCCTTACTCTAAACCTCCTGCTCAATGCTTAGATGAATTTGATACTTTTATTTCTAAGCAAAATAATTTTAATATGAGAATAGAAAATCATTTAATGGAAAATTCTCGAGCTATTAGTAACTTGCATGATGTTGTTGATAGAACCTCCAATGATGTTAAAATACTCATTAAACATTTTCATATGGTTCAAACTCAAATTGATCAACTTACTAAAGTGCAAAAAGAATTGTTAGTAAATGCCTCTATAGCTAAATAAAAACTTGTTTGTGAAGTAACAACTAGAGGTGGTAAATCTACTCAAGATCCTTTATATCCTGAGGGACATTCTAAAAGAATTGAACAAGATTCTCAACGAGTTAATGAACCTAGTGCTCCTTCTAAGAAAAAGAAGAAGAAACATAAAACTGTTGTAGAATCCTCCGAACCTGTTAATGATCCTAATAGAATATCTGTTTCTGATGCTGAAACTGAAAGTGGTAATGAACACAATAATGATAATTCTAATAACAATGATAATGATAATAGGGATGATTCGGATAAAGAAGAATTAGAAGATGAACCTGAAAAGCATAATAAAAATGAAAAGTACAATAAGGAAGATTTTATTGCTAAGAAACATGGTAGTGAAAGAGAGCCTTGGGTTCAAAAACAAATGCCTTTCCCTGGTAAGAAACTTAAAACAAAAGAACAAGAACATTATAATAAATTTTGTGAATGGATGAAACCTTTGTTCTTGCAAATTCCTTTTACTGATGCTATTAAATTGCCTCCTTATTCAAAATATATGAAAGATATTGTGTCTAACAAAAGGAAAATTTCTAATGAGGAAATATCTACTATGATTGCTAATTATTCTTTCAATGGCAAGGTTCCAAAGAAGTTGGGTGATCCAGGTATACCAACCATTCCTTGCTCTATCAAACATAATTATGTTAGAACTGCTCTATGTGACTTGGGAGCAGGAGTTAGTGTGATGCCTTTCTCTCTTTACAAGAGACTTTACCTTGATAAATTGATACCTACTGATATATCTTTGAAAATGGCTGATAAATCTACTGCTGTTCCTGTTGGTATTTGTGAGGATGTTCATGTTCAAGTGGCTAATAATTGTTTAATCATGACTGACTTTGTTGTGCTTGAAATGCCTGAAGATGATAATATGTCTATTATTCTTGGGAGACCTTTTCTAAACACTGCAGGGGGCTGTTATTGATTGCAATAAAGGAAAAGTAACTTTCAATGTGAATGACAAGGAACATACTGTTTATTTCCCCAAGAAAATGGATAAAATGACTGGAGTTAATACAATTACTAATTCGAGGTCCATCAAAGTGGGAAGTATTGATTGCCCTTATAAAGAAGAATTCAAAACTCTTGTGATTGGATCCATATCAATACCATATAAGGTAACATGAGTGTCTCACAATGTTTGAATCCTTTTATGTCATCTAAAATTTATTTGGTGGCAAGACTTGATCAACCTTGCTAACAAATATGTTTTAAATGCATGGAAGTGCTAAACAACATTTTTCTTCTCCTCTTTACCTTACCTACTGTAATACTATTTGGTTTGCTTAGTTTTTAATTGGATATGATTTGAAAACTAATTTTCATGCATTAAATTTAATATCTTTAAATCCAAAAAATGCCCAGAAATGAAAATTCTCAGAATTTAAAAAAAATTATGTCAAAATTCCTATTTTTCTGAGGGGATCTGGGAGGACCAGAGAGTGGCCAGGGGGACCCACAGGGCCACCACACCACATGGTGGGGCGGCAGCCCTTGGGCCGCGCCAGCACATGGTGTGGGACCCACATGGCCCCCAAGTTACTCTCCTTCCTCCCCTGCCTTCCCCTCTCCCGACCAAACACTCCCACATCCGAAAAAATCGTGTTATTGCTGTTCTTGCCCTCGGATTTTCGATCTCCTTGCTCAGCCCATCTTTGTTGCTGAGATTTGGGGTATTTGCTCTCCGGTATGTGACTCCTCCGCTCATCCAAATGAAATTTTCTTTAGTGGATTATATGTTGAGTATTTTGCTGCTGTAGATGCCATGTTTAGTGAGTTTGAATGCTTGTTTCAAGTTGGAATAACTAGTTTTGATGCATGCTTAAGCCTCTAGCAAGTCACTATAGTAGTTTCCCTTCATTTAGTTGGCTAAAAAACAATTTTTATGACATTGGTTAAAATTTTCAGAAAAGGAAAATGTATAACCACACCTTTGGAGAGGTCTTTGAGAGTGATGCACCAAGGGTATCAAGGCCCTCAAGATCAACTACTCTCATTAGGCGATCCTACAATGAAGATATCTTGGCACCGGGCATCAGAGATGAGAGGGATGATGGGTTTCCAAACTCATCTTCTTTCCCATGCACTGACTTTTTACGTGCTGCAGGATTACTTTACGATTTCTTGCTTCTTGTGCAGAGGGTGGGCTTGACCACATATATGATGGACGAGAGTCCACAATATGTCAGGCTCACCAAGATCTTTGTTGAGAGCTTTGATTTTAACAACAGAACGTTCAACCCAACTGTTTCCTTTAAGATTTATGACAAGCCTATCACTTTGCCTTTGCGCAAGTTTTGTGATGTAATAGGTACTGCACATCAGGGAACAACCAAGAGGATCCAAGGGGACCCAAGAGAGTTGACGCAACTCTACCGCGAGGTGACAGATGATGACACCCGCCGTGCACAACGCGGCAAGATAAGGAACATCCAATACCCCGCCATTAAGTATTTTATTTACTATCTTTGTACTAGCGTGCTTGGTAGGGAAAACACTAGTAACATTTCACATCTCCATCTTGCTTTCCTTAACACTGCACTTAACAATAGCACTACATATAATCTTGGTGCTCTCATTGCTCGTCGCTTGTCCGCTAAGGGACCCATTTATGGGGGGATTATAGCCTCTCGTATTGTTGCACATCTAGGACTTCGCATTGATCCAAATGATGAATTACTTGCTCCTTATAAACTTGACCTTGATGCAATGAAAGGTCACCAATTTCTTACTGTTGGCTCTACTATGGACCATATTGTGTATAGGGTGGTATTTGCTGACACGGACGAGAGGGAAGTCCCTTTGCCCCAGCCTGGTTTGTTTGATCTTGACAGGAGGCTGTGGTCGATCACAAAGGTGGAGTTGTACAAGAAGCTGAGCGTGCAAAGTTTCTATGGGCAGCATCTCGTTCAGGAGGCGTCCGAGGAGGACTACACCGCGGACTACACCTCGCACTATGCCGGAGCATCCTCGAGCTCGTACCATGGCGAAGGTTCTTCGTCATACCATGAAGACACCTCATCATGGGCACCATGGGATTGATCTGCACTTAGGCCAAAAGCCTAAACTTGGGGGGAGGTATTCCGATAGCACACTCATCTAAATATCATTATCATTCGGTACTTTGTATATCCATGTTTTCGTTTTCGTTTTCGTTTTCGTTCTTTCTTTTATTTGTTCATGCTTTGCATTACTTTCTTAAAACTCAAAAAGACCAAAAATATTTCTGTTATTTCTCTTGCTAATTTGCTATAGTATCTAGTACTAGTATGCTTAGTATTTAATTCGGTTCAATATGCAAAAACACAAAAATATTTTGCTTTGTTGTTGCTGTTTTGCGCAGGGACAGATTTCTGCTGTCCACCGTTTAATTCATAACTTTTCACAGAAAAATCAGAATGACCTGAAATTTCGTGTGCATGTTCCTCAGATATGTACGCAACTTTCATTAGTTTTGAGTTTTCTGATATGGGCATGTTAAGGTCCTCAAAAAAATTCATCTACACAGGCTGTTCTGTTTTCAGTTTCTAAATCCGAAAACCCAAAAATATTTGTTGTTTCTTTTTGGTTTTGTACAGTTTGTTTCAGAGGTTATTACCATCCATTACTCCGTGGAGCTTGGTTATTATTTCATATCTTTCGAAGCACACAAGTGAAAAGGCAATAATGATGATCTATGACAATTCGAGTTGGGTAAGAGGCTGGTAATGAACTCTATTTGTTTTCATTTTTGTACATATACTCATTCATGTGAGCATGCTTAGATGGTTCGCATACGGTATATGTCTATTGGTGGATGCTTAGTAGTTCATGTTCTCTTATGATCAGTCCCAATTTATTAATGGTAGATAACATGCCTCGTGGATGTTTGCTTGCATTGTTTTGTTCATAGTAGAATATGACATTGTGGTATCGTTCTCTGAATAATTCATTTGAATCGACTTGGCACATGCTTACACATGTTATGACTGAAAACAAAAAGTCAATTAAGCCTCGATGATCTATTTTGCCTCAGAGTTCTAGTATCATTTTTATGCCTTTGTTAATTTTGTTTTGTCGCAAGCATGATTATAACGGCTATTGCTCTCTTGAATTGTCGCTTCACTGTCTATTGCTATCCTCCACTTGTAATAAGCTGCAAATGCTTGTGCTTTCAAATCCCTGAAAACCAAGTTATTCCCAAAGAGTCCACCATAAACACCTATGTATGGCATTTCAGACCATTCAAGTAAATTTGCATGTGCTACCTTTGAAACCTTCAAAACACTTCTCAATTTGTGCCTCTGTTTCGAGCTCATGAGGAAGTAGTAGTTGGACTTGTTATCTTCCATACTAATTAAGTAACTGACTTGCATGCTTCATCTGCTCGTCATTAATTTTGCAAAGGGCTGGTTAGACCACAATAATATCAAAAAGATTTGAGAAAATAAAATAGACACTCCTCCATGGTTTGAGATTGATTGGTGGGCACCCGAGAATTCAGTTAGCCATGGTTTGTGAAAGCAAAGGTTGGGAGGAGTGTCAAGTTATCAAAATAAATAAATACAAGGATGCATATTATAAATGCTTGTTTTAAATAATTCGTAACCGCTCTCAACTTGCTTAGTATGGAAGATAACAAGAACTCTATTGCCATTCGTTGACGGAACAACCACCACTCAAAAACAATTTTACCTCTGTTTTCAAAATAATGAAAAGCTCTAGCACATGTTAAATCACTGCTTCCCTCAATGAAGGGCATATTTTTTACTTTATTGTTGAGTCACTATCCTTCTTTGAGCACCTTCTTGAGAGCATAGTTGTCATTCTTAGTGTAATGTGCTTGTCCCAGAATACTGTTAACTGCGGTATAATTTTGATGCTCTTATCTTTGATATCTTTATTTCTAGTCTTCTTTTGAAACTCAGAGGTGCCTGGACATTTATGTTTTGTTGTACACATTTGGGCAAGCGAGATACCACCTTATCATACTTTATTACGAGCTTTACAATCCTGTGAATTAATATGTTTCATGTTATCTATTATTAGTATGATTGGCATCTCTTCATAGTTTACATGGTTATTAGGTGACACCGTTTGCATATATCTTATGATGAATAGTCTAAGCATTTGTCTTCACAATGAGAATATTTACATCATATGAGCAAATGTGTTCGTGAAATTTCTTTTATCGCACTCAGTTGTTAACTGAATTGCTTGAGTACAAGCAATAAGCTAAGCTTGGGGGAAGTTGATACGTCCAAAACGTATCTACTTTCCCGAACACTTTTGTTATTGTTTTACCTCTAATTTGTGTGTTTTGAATGCAACTAACACGGACTAACGCTGTTTTCAGCAGAATTGCCCTGGTGTCTCATTTTTGTGCAGGAAATCAACTTTTAGGAAAAATACCAGAAAAATCGCCAAAGTGTCTATTTTGCCCGAAGAGTCCCGGAGCCAGAAGACGAGAAGGGGGCGGCCAACAGGGCGCCCACACCACGTGCTCGCGCGGGTGGGGCCCTGCCGCGCCGGGAGGGGGTGTGGCCGACTCGGCCACCCCCTCGAGCCCCCCTCTCGGCTACTTAGTCCCTCCTGACCTAAAAACTACTATCACGAAGAGTTTTTCCCAGAAACCCATCGGAGCGCCGCCGCCACCTCGAAACTCAATTCGGGGACCAGAAGTTCCTGTTCCGGCACTCCGCCGGGACGGGGAATCGAAGAAGATCATCGCCATCATCATCGCCACCACTTCTCCATCAACCATCCATGCTTCCCCCATCCATGTGTGAGTAATCCACCGCTGTAGGCTTGAGGGGATGGTAGGGATTGGATGAGATCGTTCATGTAATAGCTGTAATATCATTAGGGCATGGTGCCTAGTATCCGTTATCGGTGTTTTATGTCATTGTTGCAACTTGTTATGCTTAATGCTTGACACTAGGACCCGAGTGCCATGATTTCAGATCTGAACATGTTATTGTATCATGAAGATAATTATTGTTTTAAGATCATATCTATGAGTTGTATACACATATTACTGTCCGGAACCCGAGGTCCCAAAGTGAAAATAATTGGGACAGCCGAGGAGAATGGCTGTGATGTGAGTATCACATGTGTTCACGGACTGTTAATGCTTTGCTCTGGTACTTTATTAAAAGGAGTACCTTAATTACCAGTAGTTTCCCTTGAGGCCCCGCTGCAAACGGGCTGGTAGGACAAAAGATGATGTGCAAGTTTCTCATTGCGAGCACGCACAGCTAAATTGGAACACATGCCTATGGTTAATAAATACTTGGATGCTTTATCTTATTTATCTGCAAATGCCCATGGCTTGGTTATTATATGAAATATCTCATCCATGCAACGCCCGTTCATCCGTCCCTATGCCTACAGTATTTTAATCCTGCTGTCTACTATAATCATCACTGCTGTTTTTATTCTACTGCTGCTGTTATATCATTACTGTCACTGCTATAAAACTGTTGCTACTGATAATCTGTCTCGGGCAAGTCTATTCACAGGTGCAGCTGAATTGACAACTCCGCTGTTAAGGCTTATAAATATTCTTTGGCTCCCCTTGTGTCGAATCAATAAATTTGGGTTTTTACTTCCCTCGAAGACTGTTGCGATCCCCTATACTTGTGGGTCATCAGCCCCACACCCTGTGCTCGCGCGACAAAAGGGGGTGCCGCGCCGGGAGGGGGTGTGGGCCCCTCGGGGTTCCCCTCCGTGTCTTCTTCGGTGTTCTGGAACCTCGCGGGAAAAATAAGAACTTCGACGTTTCATTTGTCCAATTCCGAGAATATTTCCTTAACAACTTTTCTGAAACCAAAAACAGCAGAAAACATGCAACTGGCACTGTGGCATCTTGTTAATAGGTTAGCCACAGAAAATACATAAAATGACATAAAAGTGTATATAAAACATGTAGCAAGTGGCATAATGTAAGCATGGAACATAAGAAATTATAGATACGTTTGAAACGTATCAGCTTTCAACTTGTAGCATGTATATCATATAGATAGTTGTCAACACAAAGAAATATAACAAGTGCAATAAGTAAGCACATAAGAAGCCGACGAACTTGCCTCATGAATTTCGCCGGCGCTTTAGGATGAGCAGGACCTTGTTTTGGAGGATCTTGCACGGTGTTCGGGACTACGACGACTACTTTGAGCTGAAGAGAGACTGCACCGGCAAGCTTGGGTTCTCGTCTATTCAGAAATGCACGGCGGCCATACGGTTCTAGCTTACGGGTTACCCGCGGATGCTCTGAATGACTATCTCCGTATGTCTGAGTACACAGCCGTCGAAGCCACCTACAGATTCTGTAGGGCTGTTGTGAAGGTGGTCGGCGAGCGCTATCTGAGAACACCAAATGAGGAAGACACGGCGTGTATTTTGGCAGAAGGAGAAGCAAGAGGATTTCCAGGAATGCTTGGTAGCATAGATTGCATGCACTGGAACTAGAAGAACTGCCCCTACTCGTGGCAAGGGATGTACAAGTCAGGCAATCACCGGAAGTGCAGTGTTATACTTGAAGCCGTGGCAGATCATGAACTTTGGATATGGCATGCCTATTTCAGCACCGCCGGTGCCGCCAATGACATCAACGTGCTCTACAGTTCCACTGTGTTCCAGAAAGTTGTGGAAGGCCTAGCTCCACCATGCAACTATGTGATCGGCGGCCATGAGTACACCAAGGGGTACTATCTTGCTGACGGCATCTACCCCATTTGGGCTACTTTTGTGAAGTCAATCCGCAACCCTGTCGACGAGGCAGATTGCCATTTTGCAAAGAGACAAGAGGTTGTTCACAAAGATGTGGAGCGAGCTTTTAGTGTGCTCCAGGCCAGGTGGGCTATTGTTCGCTACCCTTGTCTTTCATGGTCGCCAGAGGAAATGGATGCTATCATAAATGCTTGTATCATCATGCACAACATGATCTTTGAGGACGAGCGGCCTACTGGGAGGCAACAGGTCGGCGAAGAGTTCGATTTCCAGGGGACTATGGCTACTCCACAGCTGGGCCTGCCGCCGAGGTATGGTCAGTTTGTTGCCAATCTTCAGGAAATTCGTGATGAAGCTACGCATCGCCGACTGCACAATGACCTCGTCGCACACGCATGGGCTATCAACGCCAATCAGCCGGTTGTAATAGAGTGACATGAAATTGTGTTGTAATAGAACCAGGCACATTCTTATTACGTAGAACAACTATATTAATGCATGCACATTCTTATAACATATAATTCTCTTCTTCGTCATCGGACTCAGTCTTAGGCGGCGGTGTCCCTGGCACGTCGTCCGCCGACGCCGAGTCAGGAGTTCCCGGCTGCCACTCCGGTTCTGGGGCCTGGGGAACGGCCGGCGCTGGCGCACGGGACGCCCATGGCGACCATGGTTCCCAGGGAGAGAAAGCAGGCCGTGCCGGGGATGGAGTTGCGGGCTCGGCGTCCTCTTCCTGCTGTTCTTCGGCGGCGCCCACGGCATGCTGATCGTCGACCAGCACAGCCTCCCTCTCCTCCTCCTGCTCGACCACCACGACCGCCTCCTTCTCCTTCTGATCGGGCAGCACCGCATTCTTCTCAGGCGACGACATGGCGAGCGAGTTGTGGGCGGAAAGAATGAGATCGATGTGCGGCCGCGAGGATTGTTATATCGGTTCCAAGCGGTGCGAACGCAACCCAAAACTACGCGGGGCGGCGGTTGCAATCCACACGAAGCGTCGTAATGCGGAGCGACGCGGCGGTTGCCGCCGGCGGTTCACGCGCCCGCAAGGTGTTCAACCGTTTGCGCGCGTTTGGGGGTGGGCCTTTGTGGAGTGCCGCTGTGGGTGGCCTCTAAATGTTGACCGGACACATATCCGACACCCCCAAAGTAGGCCCAATTGAAGGGTGCCGGACACATATTTAGAGGCCCGGTGGAGATGCTCTAAGCCACCAAAGATGGAAATCCTTAAAAAAAGGTTCCCTTTGCGAAGGTCGCTTCTAGCCCACTCCGCTGCTGCCAAGTGTCGCAATTTCGGGCGCTTTCAATCCCCACTTTTCCTCCCTGCATGACAAGTGGCAGCTTCCTGGTGGTGGGCAGAGAGATGTATGTGCATTTTTTTTAGATTCGTTTTTTCAAAATAAAATATCTTAAGAACCGTTTATCCGAATTACGAACCGTTTTCACTTTTGAACTCCTCGCGTCAAGATCTTCAAAACTAGATCCATTGTTGATAGGTTTTGATAAAAAAAAAAATTTGTACTTCGGATTGTGTACAGTTCGTACAACCTGATATGCGTAGTTGTACATCCAACTAAAACTGGGTGTAGTTGTACATACAGCGAAGGCAACCCTCCAGATAGTCATACCCAAAGATACTCCCTACAAGTTTGTGTGAAAAGCAAGCTAGAGACGTGGAAACGATCTCCATCCCTAAACCCCAAACAAATCAACCACGCAGCGTGCGCAAGGGTTTAAGCCTGAACCGAATTCCGCGTGCCCCTTCTCGTCGCCCAACCCCCTCCTCCTCTCCCCTGCGTTGGCGGCGGCGCCACATCCCGCATTCCCCATGTTGCCTCCCTCCACCGCGCCGACCTCCAGTTGATGCTCTCCGCCCCAACTCCGGCCGCCGAGCTAGCCATCTCCCCGCCGTCTCCGCCTCCCCTTCCAGCCCTCCTACCCCCCAAAGCCCTAGCCCTCATGTGGCGCCGCCTACCCTCCCGCCGCCTCGCCTCCGCCCTCCTCTCCGCCTCTGCTCCCCAGCTGCCCCCTCCTCCTCTTCTCCACCGCCTCCTCCTTCCCGCCCTCGCCCCGGCCAGGATCCTCCCTCCCCCGCCTCTCCTCTGGGGGCAGCATCCCCCGCGATTCGCGTCCTCCTCCGCCGCCGCGGCCGCCGAGGCCGTCTCCTCCGAGGAGGTCGACGAGCCGCACCAGGAGATCCTCCGCGTGGACCCCAAACAGAAGCTGCCTGCTGTGGCAGGCGAGCCCGAGAAGGAGCGGAGGAGAGGGCGCGGCCGGGGCAAGCTGGTGACGGAGGCGGCGGCGCAGCACGGGATGACGTGCTCCAAGTACGCGGGGCTGCGCCGCCGGCAAATCCGGATCGAGACCGAGGCGTGGGAGCAGGCCGCCAAGGAGTACCGCGAGCTGCTCGCCGACATGTGCCAGCACAAGCTGGCGCCCAACCTGCCCTACGTCAAGTCGCTCTTCCTCGGCTGGTTCGAGCCGCTCAGGGACAGTATCATCGCCGAGCAGGAGCTCGTGGGTGAGCGTGGCTCGCGCGCCTCCCACGCCCCCTATTTTAACATGCTCCCCGCCGACATGATGGCCGTCATCACCATGCACAAGCTCATGGGGCTGCTTATGACGGGCAGCGGCGACGGAAGCGTCCGTGTCATCCAGGCTGCCTGCCAGATCGGTGAGGCAATCGAGCATGAGGTGTGTGCCTCTTTCTTTGTTTCCACTTGGACAGTTGCATTCCGAAATGGTTGTTACCTGAATTAGTTTGCAGTAACGGGTGTTATTAATCTCGAGTCATCACTAGCTTGCACAATGCTGGAGGTTTGACTTCTAAAAATGACCTAGTAAACAGGTCTCTTATAGATTTCTAATATTCCATCTGTATCAAAATATAAGACTTTCTAGCCTTTTTGGTTTTGTCCTGCTTCGTTCCTAAATGAGCGAATCAACACACTAAAACATGTCTACATACATACGAATCAGGACAAAGCCAAAAATTGCTAGAAAGTCTTACATTTTGGTACGGAGGGAGTAATTTTAGTGCTAAGCGCAATTATTCATTAGTGTGTGGCATGATTGAAATTCAAAATTCATTTTTTCTTTTGGGTAAGTATGGCCTTATGTATGAATGAATCTCTGAGGGGTGTGGATAAAGATAGTTCCCCCGGTGTATTCTGGGTTATTGAAACATGTACGGTCGGCTACATCTGTATACATACATTTGTCTAGATGCATACTAAAATGAGTGAACGTACACACTAAAACGTGTATACATACATTTGTATACATGTGAATGTGGACAAATGCTAAAATATCTTATATTTAAAAACGGAGGGAGTAGTTCTCAATCTTGCTAAGGTACCCTTCAAAGAGGTTATGTAAATTTTGTGGAAATGGTGTCAAAATATATACATGATTTGATTGACCACAGGCCTACTCGTGGGACTTCGATTGATTTAGGGCTAGGCATCATTACTCTCCTTGGTAGTAATTTGACCTCTCATAATGGAAAAATACACTTGTCTTTGTGTTTCGTCTCTAACCGAGAATGGTGACTTCATTTTTTTCGGACGGCAGGAGATGCCTTAACTCCAATTTCCTTGCATATCTTCGGTGTTTGCATTAAGTTTCAGTCAGTTGTTAACTTGGCGTTATTTCGGTCATTGTACCAGTTATTATGGTGACAACAGGTAGTTTGATACTTTAAAGTACAAACTACTGATGAACAATTGTAATGTTTTTTCCCTTTTGTCCTTGACCAGGTCCGAATCCACAAATTTCTAGAGAAGACAAGGAAAAAGAGCACCAAAGAAGTGGATAAAGTAGTAGAAGCAGGGGAGTCAGATATTGCCGAAGATCAGCAGCGTCTAAGAAAGAAAGTCACTGATCTGATGAAAAAACAGAGGTTACGGGTAGTAAGGCATATAGTGAAGAAGCAAGATGACACCAAGCCATGGGGTCAAGATGCTCATGCAAAAGTATGGATTTTTTCTTATTATGGATTGGTATATGTGCTATTTCTTTAACTAATGATATTTTTATACTATCTTTTGCTGTTCTGTAGGTTGGTAGCCGTTTGATTGAGATATTGATTGAAACTGCTCATATACAACCACCTGCTAGTCAGTCTGCAGATAGTACACCTGAAATCCGACCTGCTTTCACACATGAAATGCGAACTGTGTCAATGTCAAGAGAACAACAGTAATCATGTCAACTCTTACTTAATACATTATCGTCTCAAGGGTGATGCTACTGTGTTCTAACATATGCTTTCTCTCATTCCTTGTACTTAAATAGGAAGAGTCGACGATATGGTATTATCAAGTGTGATCCACTGGTTCGACAAGGCCTAGATAGAACAGTGAGTCGTTCTTTATGTTACACTTACAATGGTTTTCTTCATCAGAATATTTTTTCCATAATGTCACATCTTCTTCATGGAAATATTTTCTGTACAGGCAAAGCATATGGTCATACCTTACATGCCTATGTTGATTCCACCAATCAATTGGACTGGGTTGGTACTGCTTATCCTTGTTTCTCATAATTCTTATGTATATATGTACTGTGCTTATTTGAAATTAGTTATGTTGCTCAGTAGGTCAGCTGTGCTTCTATGTTAGGTTACGTAACATTGTTGCTGAGTGTACTCACTAATCGGAATGACCCCCTTCTTGGTTAGTTCAGTGTGTGGTTCATAATAGTGGATGCTGCTCTGTTAGATTATTACTTCTATAATACTCACGAGCAGCATCCCTATTTTTTCATAACATACTGTCTGGAAGCTAGTAGTGTCATCCAGTAAATTTTAGGTTATATAAGTAACTAACATTAATTTCTACAGATATGACAAGGGTGCACATTTATTTTTGCCATCCTATATCATGCGCACCCACGGAGCTAGGCAACAAAGGGAGGCTGTAAAAAGGGCTCCAAAGGAACAGATGCAACCTATTTTTGAGGTATTCTTTTGCCTCATATTTATATTTTCTTCGCAGATTAGATGGATATTTATGAGTGAGATTCTTTAAGATCACATGCATGGGGATCCTTTTTTAGCCCACTTGGTGTTTTACCATAGCTGCTTCTCTTGTTAATATTGTCTTGCATATTGACGTGTACATGGTTATTCTTGCTAAACATCTTGGTCTAGTATATCATCTTTTGAGGCCTTTTTGGTTCCAGGCCTTAGATACTCTTGGGAGCACCAAGTGGAGGGTCAACAAAAAGGTTCTTAGTATCGTTGACAGAGTATGGTCGAGTGGTGGCCGACTTGCTGACTTGGTTGATCGTGCTGATGTGAGCTGCCATTTTTTCCTCTTTATTTCAACTTATGAAAACTTTTAAGGCCTTAATATCTTACATGCCAACTTTTGTTTCATGTACTCTAGATCTCCCCACCAGAGAAGCCTGATACTGAAGATGAAACTGAGCTGAAGAATTGGAAGTGGAGCTTGAGGAAAACCAAGAAGGAGAACAGTGAAAGGCATTCCCAGAGATGTGATGTTGAGCTTAAACTTGCTGTAAGTGACTATAAGGGGGTCTTGCTATTGTTAACGATTGAGCTGGATAGAATTTACTCAACTTTTACTCTTCATCTAATTGATACTTGTTGGTAACAGGTAGCTCGGAAAATGAAGGAAGAAGAAGGGTTTTACTACCCACACAACCTTGATTTTAGAGGCCGTGCTTATCCAATGCATCCTTACTTGAATCACTTGGGTAATGATCTTTGTCGTGGAGTTTTGGAGTTTTCTGAAGGTCGACCACTTGGTGAATCAGGCTTGCGCTGGCTGAAGATACACCTAGCAAATTTGTATGCTGGAGGTGTTGATAAGTTATCATACGATGGACGAATTGCATTTACTGAGAATCATCTGGAGGACATATTTGACTCAGCTAATAGGCCTCTTGAAGGCAAGCGTTGGTGGCTTGGGGCAGAGGATCCATTCCAATGCCTGGCAGTTTGCATGGATCTTACTGAAGCTTTAAGAAGCCCCTCTCCCGAAACAATGATCTCACATACTCCTGTGCACCAGGTACTGATATTTTGTCCATGTTAGATCATTCTGCTTCTCATTATCTCATTTTTTCCCAGCAATAATTTTCATGTTTAGTCAATTGTCCATGTTTGCTTTGCTAGGCTAGAAAAGATTAGCCATATTTGTTTCTTGTGTCTTGAAAGTGTAAAGCAGGGGCATGCTTTGATGCTTTCCAGAAAAGTAACTAATGCCAAGATATTGTATACATTTTTATTTTGGACTATTTGTGAGCATGGCTTGATGAAATGATGTACAAATAAACCTTATGTACATGGGTTATCTTAAGAGCAAGGATTTTCTTGCCCTATGGGAACTAGTTTAATAAGGTTTCTGAGTTTTACCAAACATGTCATGGGATCATGGCATAGCAACAGCTGCTCGAGTGCAGTGCAGGAAGCTTGTCTGCGAAGTATGTACATGTTTGTTAAGAGTTAGGTTTAGGTTGGGATTGATTTAGTTGATGTTTTAATCTTTTATGATAATAGGATTTAGTTATTTGATTTTTGAGAACTTTGTCTCTGTTAAGGAGGGATGCTAATCGGATAAAAGCAAGCAAATATTAAACTAACTATCCCATTTCTCTCATGATTCCCTCTAGCTTTTTTTAATCACAACAGCTTTCCATGTACCAATTTCTGTCTGTTCAACCCCTATCCTCTCTAATCCAAGGACATGACGGAATACTAGCGTTACTAGACAAGTCTAGGTGCGCAATTACATGGGTTACAGGGTTAGCAATGTCACCAAATATCCTGATTGCTCGTGTATATGTTAAATCCAAAGACAACCGGATTTTGCATGGTTTGAAAAAGAGTTAGGCGTACGCGGTGTGGTGGCTTCTACCTAGCGCTGTGCGATTTATGCGCGCTTAAGTGTTGTTGACTTGGTCAATGGCAGGACGAATAAACAGCAGAAATTAGGAATGTTAGGCATATAATGAAGACTTCCAAGTCCAAACAAGACAGGGGCAGGGCCAGCAAGACCAAAAGCCAACAGAAAAAGACAGGTGCATTGAACGCAGGGTGGGGTAATCGAGATGAAGGAAAGGACAAGAGGTGGGGCCGCCGCGAGATTCCAACCCTTTGCCCTACATACACAAGCCAGCATGTGCATGGAATTTTTCACTCCCGCACCCAAGTTTTCACGCCCAGGGCAGAATAAGGCGGTTAGTCCCTAAGCTAGGCAGAGGGCCTGCACTTCACGCTCAAGCGTTCTTAACAGCACCATTTTTTTTTGCCTTTCCAAACCTTGGGATTTTGAGTCGCCATAGTATCATGTTTCTGCTTGGGGAAATCAATTCAATTAAGGTTATGAACTCAAAAAAGATGTAAAACATCCAATGTCAGGCTGACAAGTGGTGATGACTGACAGTCTTTCTTACACAGTCTTTGCACCATTTAAGTACAGGGAGATCCAAACGAACATGTGAAAGTGAAGTTAATGTTAACAGTTGTGATCCATTACATCCAAATGTACTTACTAAGGGACATGTATCCTGATAGACGGGGACACATACATATAAGAGCCCTGAGAATATGATTAGCATCATGGACATGGATTATGTTGTGTGTTCTCTTTTCAGAAGTTTTTGATATGTTACTTTGTGCATGTGAGCTATATGTTGTAACTAGAACATTTAACTTTACACAAAAGAAGTGAGGATACTTGGTGCTGTTATTAAACCATGTAATTGCCCACCTAACCTAACCTTTTATAGTAAGGCTAGGTGTTTGGTTACGAGCTTATGCTGGAGCAGAATCATGATGTGACGTTTTCTGTTTCAGGATGGTTCTTGTAATGGACTGCAGCACTATGCAGCTCTTGGAAGGGATAAGGTCAGTTCTTGTTTTTATTAATTATGTTGTTGCTTTTATAAAAGATTGTTTTGTCTGGCATGGATAATATTTAATTTTTGGCTAGTGAAAACACATAATTATTTCTTTTATCAATTTCTTGCAGCTGGGTGCCGTTGCTGTCAACTTAGTTTCTGGGGAGAAACCTGCAGATGTTTACTCTGGAATAGCTACCAGGTAGAGGCTATTCTGTCTGACTGCACATTGTCGATGGGAGGACTCAACATTCCGTTTTAACATGTTGTCTGTATGCCATAACCTATCAGCCTGTCGATTAATCTTACTAAGTTTATTTCGATTATTACTAAGTTTCTACTCTTTTCATTCTATTATCTAAATCATTCATGTTTACCAGCGAGACAACAAATAAATACTGGTTTCCATTCCTTACTATACAAAGCTATCGTGCCCGGTCAGCCAGGTATCAAGTTAACGGTCCACAGTTTCATTTAGTTGACGTGGATGGCGCTGTAAGGTCAATGGTCAGAACTGTACGGTGTTGTCAAAACCATGCCATGTTGCCACAAAAAACAACTCCGATCAGTCTGAGGGACAACATTCATTACAGTTGAGGAACTATGTTTCCCTGGTTTTTAAGTTGAGGAACTATGTTTCCCTGGTTTTTAAGTTGAGGGGCCATTTCTAAATGTTCGCAACAACCGAGGGACAGACAATATACTTTTCACCTATAAAAAATACCAGTTGTGGACTGGATTTGAAGTACTATATATGCTCACATTTATAATGCTATACTGAAATGGATTTGGAATATGTCTTATTTGTGAAATTATTGGGATCCTGCTTAGTTCGTTTAACATGGCAGTGCATTATCCACATGTCAATAAACTGTTCAATTATAGTTTTAAGGATCAGGTCCAGTTTATCCATCTTAACATGCGACTGATGTAAAATCTTCTTCAACTTGTGATATGGAGTCATATTTTCCATTCTTCTGTTTCAGGGTGGTGGCAATTATGAGGAGAGACGCGCAAAAAGATCCAGCCAAAGATTCTGATGCGGCCCGTGCTCGTCTGCTAGTTGATCAGGTGTAGCTTCTTCGGTAGTCCTTGCACATGTTTCACCTCATAAATATTACATGATAAAAAATTGAAAATACTCAGTGTTTAAGAATATATATGTATACATACATATATATTTTGATGACTTTCTAACACCTAGTTATACATTTATGCACTAGCGCGGAGACCTGGTAAATACTAAAGCTAATTTTACGGTAAATTCAGCATTTGTTCCTAGAGTTTCAATGTTTTTTGTAAAATTTGCCAGTCCAGCTTTTTTCTGTTACAGACTTACAGTTGCGTGCTAAAAGCTGAACAAATTTATGAGTAACACATCTTGTAAAATATATGAGCAACATCTACTTTTTCTTAACATTAGGAACAAAAGATTTGTAATATTATGTGGAAACTCCTCGGATTAGTCCAACCCAGCTCAGATATTTTCCTAAATGGAGTTTATCTGAGACATTACTTTAGAGAGCCCTTATATATTCAGTTGATATAGAAACATGCTGACTAACATGGCTATTAGTGTTAATCTAACATGCTTTCTTACCTAGTTACCTATTTCCGGGACAATTGATTTCTGTAATTGCTTTTAGTTGATGTCTCATAGGCCCACAAAGAATACTAAGAAATTATGTGAAGTTTTACGTGCTTATTATCAAATGCAGGTGGACAGAAAGTTGGTAAAACAAACAGTGATGACATCTGTCTATGGCGTCACTTACGTTGGAGCACGGGAACAAATAAAAAGAAGATTAAAGGAGAGGGGGGTCATTGCTGATGAGAAGGATCTTTTTGGTGCATCATGCTATGCTGCTAAGGTGGAATACATTATTCATTGAAGCTTTTGTTTCGCCATCTAACATATACACCTAGAACTAAAACACCTTTTTCTTTTGTTTTTTATTCTGGACAGGTTACGCTGACAGCGCTTGGTGAGATGTTCGAAGCTGCTCGTAGTATCATGAACTGGCTTGGAGACTGTGCCAAGGTATCATCTGTAGTATCATGTCTATGTTCTCAATATCAGGCAATGTTTAATGCTGCAATTAACATTGTGCATCAGAAAATCCACTTTTAATATCATTTTTTGGCTGCTTCATATGTTATATTTGTACTGCTATTTCTGTTTTGTAATCACGGATTCATTATTGAATGAAACTGCAATGTGATCTGCTGGCTTGTGGTTTTTTTTCTTCAAAAAATTAAGTCTCTGTTTGGCAGTGAAGTGTTTCTCTGAAGTATTCGAAAGCTGCAGTATTTCCATGCCTTAGGCAACCAATACTTCAGTTTTGGAACTCCTTTTTATATACTTCAAAATTAATACAGTTTCATGAATATTGAAGTATATAAACTACTCCCTCCGATCAGTGGCGTACAAATTGAACTTACGAGGCTATTTTCTGGCGACACTTTTAACGGATCTGAGGAGTACAGTTTTTAGTTTTTGCTAAAGCCAAACACCTTAAAGTATTTAAAACCGTAATATTTTCATAAACAGTTTTCTTGGAATACTTTAAAAATACTTTGCCCCCAATCACACTTAGTTTGGTAGTGAAGTATTTTTAAAATCTAAGTATTCAAAAACTGCAGTATTGCTATGCCTAGCAAAGCAATACTTCAGTATTGAGAAAAGAGGTCCAACCCTCTCTTTTTTCAAGGAAACGCAATTCATTGAACAGGAATACATTGAGGGTACAACCTCCAGAAAGGAGGGACAGACACGCACACACACTCACGACCGTCCTCACCAAGCGACTACAACTAGGTAAGGAGGTGCCCTCAACTACAGACCACAAGAACATTAGGCCTCGCCCAGCCTTGCCACCAGCCAAGAATGGCGAGGTGCCGAGACTCGGAGCAACAAGGCAGCGTCACCGCCGTTGCCAGACGCCTCCAGGGACGATTACAGCTCCAGGACTGTCCATGCCAACGTACCTTGACCCATGTGCCTAGAGAGAGTTGTAGGTGAAAGGCAGGGCCTGGCTGGAACTGGTGTAGCATTCGTCGGGGAAGCACTGGCGCTGGCATACGTGTCCCGGATGTCCACACCCTGTGTAGCAGTCTATGCCATAGCGACGCGTCGCCAACACCTGCCGCATCAGGTACTCCACTTGCAGCCAAAGCAGCGCCTCCAAGAGGGGAACGGCGCTGAGACGCTGACGCTGCCCGGTATGGGAGGCTGGACCTAGGGTTTCCCCTGGTGCTCAAGGAAGAAGTCTGGTCCGGGTCATGCCAACGCCTCCAAGGAGGTAATGGCACCCTCAGGCATCACCGTTGACAGCATAGGCCGCCGCCACGCAGGGATTTTACCCTGACTCATGAGCAAAACCTCCAATGACCATGGATGCAGGGGCAGACTGGAGGTGGTGAAGCATGTTGCTGGAGAAGACCATCACCTGGTGAGCGAAGCCTAGAAACATTGTCGTCGCAGGAGGGGGGCACCGGCCAGCGCAGCGCCATCAAGCCACTACCGGGAGCGCGTCGAGCGGGCGCCATTCAGCCACCTGCACCGTGCTGCCGCTGACTGTGGCCACTGTCGCACCTGCCCGCAGCTTCCACGCCAGGATCTTCCGGGGCACAGCAGACAGCCGATGCCCATAATGCTGCTGCTCCCATGCTCGCCCGCCCAGCGTCCTCCACCAGCGGACGGTAAGGGTGGGGGGAGGGAGAATGGTTTGTTGGGGTGGTGGGAGTGCCACAGGCCCGTGCAGGCGACGTCGCCGTTGCCGTCACTTGCCAGACGCGGAACGGCCACGGCCCAGATCGGGCCCGAGCACCGCACAACTCACGCAGCCTCCTGGCACCGCGTCACTGCTCCGCCGCTCAACCGCTTCGACTCACATCCGCCTCGCCGGGGGACATCTGCGCAACCCACGCGGTGTCACTGCTCCGCGCGAAGGAGCTCCGCCAGGGTGTGCCCACACCGCCGGCGGCGGCCATGGAAGCAGAGTTGCTCGTGCGAGAGTGACCCGGGAGGGAGGGGGGGGGGGGGGGGGGGGGGGCTAACCACTTCTTTTTTCCAACCCTCTTTTTCATATACTTCAATAATGGTGTAGGTTCATAGATATTGAAGTATATAAAACTACAGTTTCTGTCTATGTTTATAGGAGTTGCATCTTCATTATAAATGTCCTGTTTGTGGTTGCAGTATTGTTCTATTCTGTAGGATTGTACTGCACTGTTTTATCTAAATAAAAGATGATGTTAACTATTACCTCTGTTCCAAAATATAAGATGTTTTGCCTTTTCCTCGCACTCATATATTACTGTTCACGAGTGTCTAGACTGGTAGTTATTACATCTGTTCGAAAAAATAATAAAACTTTAAATTCTGTCATGACTATTGGACTAATGACAAAGGACCTACACTTAAGACTATAAGTGAAGATTAAACGAACTGTTTGTTGAGGCAAATTGCTACAGCCATCTTTCAGTTAACATTCTTTCTTGATACTCAAGCTGTTCCTTTTGAGTTTCTGTCTCTAAATGGATTGGCCTTTATAACCGATGGATATTGAACAGTAGTGCATCTGCTTTGTACGACAGGTAATTGCTTGTGAAAATGAACCCGTGAGATGGACCACCCCTCTTGGAATTCCAGTTGTACAACCATATCGGAAACTAGGAAGGCATCTTGTACGTGTTTCAGTATAATTGTTTCTTCACCTTCTCCTGATTATTGTTGCCATATCCCTCTTCCAGAAAATAAAATATGTGCCTTCCCCTTCTGCTGACTAGCTATTAATAACAAAGTGACATTCTTTCTTGTAGATCAGAACATCGCTACAAGTCCTGACCCTTCAACGAGAAACAGACAAGGTATGCCATCTTTACATGGATATGTTTAACACCTTTAATTGAGAATAGGGTATTATCTGCTGAATGGTTGTTGGGCAGGAATGGATAATCAAATTTTGGTTGCATAACTTGTGCATCACATTATTGGAGTCGCTGAACATTTTATTTTCCTAGTCATAGCACTGGCAGTCTGGCACTGTTATAATGTACCTTTAGCCCCATTTTTGCAATTTGATAGATCTATTGAGGACTCTGTGCTTAAACGTGTATCCATCAACCAGGTTATGGTTAAGCGGCAGAGGACAGCTTTCCCTCCAAACTTTGTACACTCCCTTGATAGCTCTCATATGATGATGACTGCTGTTGCTTGCAAAAAACAAGGTCTAAATTTTGCAGGTTGGTATTTTACTATCTGTCAAATTATATATGGATCCTTGTGCGTCTGTGTATTTTACTATTAGCATTTGTATATCGATGCAGGAGTTCATGATTCATTTTGGACCCATGCTTGTGATGTTGATACAATGAACAACATACTACGGGAAAAGTTCGTGGAACTGTACGATGCACCTATTTTAGAAAATGTATGTATTTTGCCATCTCAGTTATTTGCACTGATTTAGCATTTCATTTAATACCACTATGTACTGTTGTCATCTATTGTCCCCCTTTATCTGTGCGGCCTAGCGGTGGGCTCCAGTTTCATGCTTGTTGGTTTATCATCTAGTAGCATGCAGAACTATCATACTAGTTTGTTGTTTAGTTCTTCATTTCCATGCTTCACCATGTCGAGCTTGCTTTTTCTATATCGTTCTTTTCCTGTACTGTAAATTCAATTTGTTAACACAGTATATTTGATGCAGCTCTTGGAGAGCTTCGAGACATCTTTCCCTAAATTAAGATTTCCACCATTGCCAGATAGGGGAGATTTTGACATGAAGGATGTCCTCCGGTCTACGTATTTCTTCAACTAGCACGATTTGCTGTCGCATATTCTCCTTTTTTCTCTGCTGCCCATATGCGGCCTTTCCACAAATCTTGAGTTTTGTCGAAGTATATGACCGACTCAGATGATCAAGCTAATTCTTTTGCTGATTGACGCGGTAACTTGTGGAAACAAAGATGATCCCACAAGAATGGATTTACGTAGGTACGCAGAAGATGCTCTTGCTCTGCTGCAAGAATTGCATGGTTGCCAAGAATTGCATCATCTGCCGTAAGTGGAGGGGCATCAAGGAACTGGCAATAAACAGAGCTGGCCCAGGAGGTTGAAGAAAGTGACGGTCAAAATAATTGGAAATGGTGATAAAAAAGCACTAGCTGTGGAGTTTTTTTTTCTGCGTTTGTGATATAGTGTAGTTCATATCTGTGCCTTTTTTTTCCTTCCTCAGGGCTGACGCAGAGCACTCCCACTCAGATCTCGATACATGATCAGATTCCTGTAAATGTAATTATATGTACTGTAGTTTCTTTTGGCCTCTTGACTAACCTACCATTTTTTTCTTGTTTCTCTTAATTTATAGTGCTTAGTCTGGTGAGTGCAATACTATACTGTGGAGAATTAATTCATAGCTACCATTTGTGGTTGTACGGTACTATCTATATATAATAAAGCAATAGTGGTTTTCCTCTTTATTTTATGGAAGCTATATGTTTTTGACATCTTTTCATTACCTTTTGGAGCTGCTCTTAATTCTCACCCTAATTTTATGTGTGAATATTGATGGTGGCCACATCGCGATAACCTTTCCAAGTTATGATGAGTCAGTACATGTCTGTTCAGTCTTTTTCTACCCTTTATCAGCTCCACTTACTGAAACACGTGAGTATAGCAATAAGCTGTCATCTGCCTACGGCCTACCCGATGAATGAAAGCATCAAAATGAATTGGTTTTCACATAAAGAATAAACCTCACATAAACCTTGAATAAGTAGCGTCACACACGAGAGTAAGAGGTCTGACTAAAGACTTATGCCGAATTAAACTTCCGTCATAACATAAACCCTTGACTAAGTAGTGTCACATGGCAGAGGCAGAGAGCATGTTCCAACGTCATAGAGGAACTCTAGCAGAACCCGTAAATGGCCGACCCTTAGAAATAGTTTACAGGTCAAATTTGATCGATATTTTGAAGTTTACATGTTGTAAACACGCAAGGCGGAGCAACCGTAAAATATGAACTGAATAATTAAAGTTGAATTCCCGTGAGATTTCAAAGACGGATAGAGAAGAATAGAAACGAACACTTACAAATTCAGACACAGTTCAACACATTTTTACAACAACATAGTCGCCGACATTGCATAGAAACTAACATATACCCTAGACCTACCGCCAGCAACGCACGATGAGGTGGAGGAGCGCTCAGAACTCCTCGTCAGAGTCGAGGAGGATGACCTCCTTCCTCTTCGCTGCGGCGAGATCATCTCACGCGATGATCTCGCGCTTGACGCCGTGCACGGCGACCTCCATCACCTTCTTCTTGACACGGCGCTCCTCCTGAACATGCGCGCGGACGGAGGCGATGGCGATCCTCAATCTCCTCACGGCGGCGGCGCTCCTCCTCGGTCTCCAGGAACACCGCACTCTGGCATTTGATGGCGAAACGCTCGCCATCGGAGACGCCGACGTAGTCGCCGAAGCTGACCACACCGCCCACACCTGTGTCGTCGTCGCTGTGGCAGGTCTCCATTAGTGGAGCCGCGAAGGAGCTCCTCTCCTCCGCGAGCATCTGATCCTCGTAGTTCCACCACTAGAGCGCGGGTGGCAGCATCATGTCGCGGTTGAGACACTTTCGGGCCGCGCGCTTCTCCCACGACCTCCGGCGGCGGCGCTCCTCCTCGACGAGTGTGCGAACGGTGGGCGTGCGGCTAGCCCCAGCACCCGCACGACCTCCCCCACGGGCCACAAAACCTCAGCACGGCGGCATGGCGCGGCAGACAGGGTGGATCTACGGTGAGAAGCGGCTGGAGCGCTCGCCGGCGACTGGATTTGGCCTTTTTTCCAGCTCTACCTACCGTATAAAATATTACAGAGGTTGATCGGCCTAATTTGGGTCAGAACTTCCAGAGCATTTTGACTTAGTGATCAAAACGAGGATCATATCATTAAAATCTTCGGGACAATCCTTGCCTGCAAAAAAATCCATTATAACTCGGCAAACAAAAGATTTTAATAAAGGCTAGTGCCTTTGATAGAAGAGGGTCAGGAGCCTTTATCGGCCCCATTTGGAATAAAGCCTCTTCGATTTCCTTGTCACTAATACAGAAATCACTAAAAAAAACTTTCTTTTGCAAAGCGAACTTTACCCTCGCTCTGGTCATGACAAGTGTCGTTTTCTCCTTGTTTTGGTCCCACATGATTTGTTGCATGTCCGTCAAATGTCGCTACTAGAATAAAAGTGGGGATAATGATTAGAGAGAAATTGGATAAACGAAATTTTAAAACAAAATATCTCGAGAACCATTTGTCCAAATTACGAACTGTTTTCACTTTTAATCTCCCCGCGTCGAGATCTTCAAAAGTAGATCCCATGTTGATAGATTTTAATGAATTGTTTTACTTCTAATTATGTATAGTTCGTACAACATGAGTCTCTGGTGTTACGTATAACCTGATTATGTGTAGTTATACGTACAACCTGAGTCTGTGAAGCTGTAAGGCTGAGTGTGTGTAGTTGTACGCCCGAGTCTGTGTAGTGGTACGAGTTGTTTGAGTGTGTGTAGTTGTACATCTGAGTCTGTGTAGTTGTACGGCTGAGTCTATATAGTTATACATACAACCTGAGTCTATGTAGTTATACATAAAACCTGAATCTGTGTACTTGTTTGTACGTACAAATTGAGTCTGTGTAGCTATACGTACAACCTAACCTGAATCTGTGTACATCAAAAAATTATGTATGTACTACCAGTTCTGTTATTTTGTACATTGTATTTTTTTTCTTCCCTACATGTTGGGCTGAGTAGAGCAGGACGTCTTTTGTATAGCATGGGGGTTTCATTCCGGTCGAACTGCGGCCTCGTACAGGCGCGGGGGGCCTCTCTCGAGGCGACTAGGGTTTAGTGGAGAAAAGGCGGCGCACGCGGATCCTGATCGGCGGGGCGAGGTGATCTCCGGCGAGGATGGCTACGTCGGAGAAAGGCAAGGAGAAGGAAACTGCTGCCCTGTCGCCTCGGGCGGCGAGGGCGAGGTTGGAGGAGGAGCTGGGTAAATTGGACATCACCGATAAGGAGGCGACTCCGTTGGTGATTGACGATTGTGAGGATGATGCTGAGAGGAAGTGGCTGCTGGCTGGGAAGGTACTGCATCGCAATGTGTTCCATATCCAAACCATCACCAGCGCACTGCGACCAGCATGGGGAAATCCAAAGGGATTGGTTTTTAGATCGGTTGGGGAGAATATGTTCGTTGCGGAGTTTGCGACGCAGCGTGATCGTGATCGCATATGGGATGGATCGCCATGGCATGTGAGTAGAAACGCTGTGATTTTGTCTGAATTCGAGGAGTGCATGAAACCCTCGGAATTGAAGTTTGATAGGCTTCAGCTGTGGGCTAGGGTTGTTAACCTAGCGTTCAACCTGCGAGACAAGAAGTGGTGGCTGCCTGTTGCGCACCAGATTGATGAGAAGGCTACTGAGGCTCAGTTTGATCACGTTGGTGGTTTTCTGAGGACAAGAGTTACTGTTAATGTTGCTGAACCGCTGCAGAGATGGGTGCTTATTAATTCTGCAAGGAGAAAGTGTGTGGATCGATATGATGTGCAGTATGAACATGTCCCTCACTTTTGCTTTTCGTGTGGCCGGATTGGGCACTCTGATCTTCTCTGCAACACACCTGGTACTCGGGACGTTAATGGAGCTTTACCTTTTGGTAAGGATTTGAGAGCACCAGATGATCGTAGGAGATCCCTGTTTAGCGAGCACTCGGCTGGGGAACCTAGCTTCACGCCAAATAATAAGACTGAGACTCGTGGTTCAAGTACTGCTGCTGGTATATGGGGAGAGGTTACTTCTCCTCTGAAAAAGAATGCACCAAAGCGAAAAGTTGGGGATGCTCCACTTGGCCAGAATCAAGTCTATAGGAAGGTGGAGAAACCTCTGTTGTTGACGGATGCAACCATGCCTGTAGTGGATGGTGCAACGCTGTTGGGTGTGGAGAATGGTGATAGTAATGGTGGTGTTGATGCCCATATCCCTAAGAAGAAGAAACCCACACCAACGAACTCGGACAATTTGGCAGAGGCTGCGGGTCAGCCCTGCCCGGATCAATGAGTTGTATGAGTTTTAATGGTCGGGGGCTTGGGAACCAGCCGACCATTAGAGAACTGCGCACGATCGTGCGGCAAGAGCGCCCGTGTCTCCTGTTTGTGATGGAGACGAAGATTTCGAAGGAGAGAGTGGAAAGTTTGCAAACTACTCTGGGGTTTGCTGGCTGTTTTGCAGTTGACAGTGAGGGTCTGAAAGGTGGTGTTGGCCTGTTTTGGTCAGCGGATGTTTCAGTTGATCTCAAGAATTTTAGTTCCTGCCATATTGATGTTTTGGTGAGGATGAACAACCGAGGTGTGAAGGAATGGAGGTTGACAGGGTTTTATGGTGCCCCTAAAGTTGAAGATAGACACCATAGCTGGCGGTTTCTTCGCACGCTGGCAGCAATTAAGCACTCGGCCTGGATATGTCTTGGGGATTTTAATGAGATATTATATGCTACTGAGCATTTTTCGAGGGCAGCAAGGCCTGAGTGGCAAATGAGAGCCTTTCGCGAGGCTATTGACGATTGCTCACTCCTCGATCTTGGATGGTCAGGAGTGGAGTACACATGGGATAATGGGCAAGGGGGAGCGTCCAATGTCAAAGCCAGGCTCGATAGAGCGTTTGGTAATGCAGAATTTCTTAGCCTGTTTGAGCATACTAAAGTTCAGCATATTGCATCCACGGAGTCTGATCACTGTGTTGTTATGGTGGAGCTCCAGATGAATATGGCTGTAAGCAATGGGAGGGGAGCTAGACAGTTTCGGTATGAAAATGTCTGGCAGACCCATGCAGACTATGACAAATTGGTTTTGGATAAATGGAGGAAAGGTGCTGGGTTGGAGGGGCTCAATGGTGTAATCCAAGCCCTGAACTCTATGCAAAATTGTTTGAGCACGTGGGGGGCTAAGGAATTTGGCTGCCTTGCACGGAAAGGTCGCAAATTGAGAGAAAAACTTGATCGGCTGCGATGCCGATCGGTTGGTAGTGGGCCTAGTATGGAGGAAAAAGCTATAGTTAAACAACTACGAGAAACACTCCGTCAAGAGGAAATTTGGATACGTCAGCGATCCAGAGTTCAATGGTTGCGAGAAGGCGATAGAAATACGGCGTATTTTCACTCCCAGGCAGCTCATAGGAAACGCATTAACAAAATTGCTGGCCTTGAACGAGCGGATGGAAGCATGTGTGCTTCTTGGGAGGAAGACCGAGAGGAGGTCCAAGGCTTCTACCAGAACTTGTATACATCTCAAGGGTTTAAGTCTATGGATGAGTTATTAGCTCTTGTCCCAATTAGGGTGACGGCGGAGATGAACACAGATTTTGACGCCCTGTTCACTGCTGAAGATGTCAAGCGAGCTCTGTTTCAGATGGCGCCTTCCAAAGCGCCGGGTATTGATGGATTTACGGCGGGGTTTTTTCAGCGACATTGGTTGCTGCTGGAGAATGATATTGCTGCTGCTGTGCTGGACTTTCTTAATGGAGGTGAGCTACCAATGGGTATAAATGACACGTCGATCACTCTAATACCCAAGGTACGACACCCCCAGCGTATTTCACAATATAGGCCTATTTCCTTATGCTCTGTCCTGTACAAGATTGCTTCCAAATGTATTGCGAACAGAGTGAGGACTCATCTAGGTGATATAATTGGTGAAGAACAGAGTGCTTTTGTCCCTGGGCGCCTTATTACTGATAATATTTTAATTGCATATGAAAGTGTGCATGCAATGAAAAAAAGGAAGAAAGGGAGAAACTTTGCGAGTGCAGTTAAGCTAGATATGATGAAGGCTTATGATCGTGTTGAATGGCATTATTTGCAGTCCATCATGTTAGCTCTTGGTTTCAGTGGTAATTTTGTGAGATTGGTCATGAAGTGTGTCTCCTCGGTTCGGTTTTCTGTTAAAGCAAACGGGGAACTTCTACCATTCTTCACACCGACACGTGGTCTCCGCCAAGGTGATCCTATTTTACCATACTTATTCCTCCTGTGTGGAGAGGGTTTTACAACACTCCTCAACTCTTTTGGTGGACATCAGATTGACCGAGGTTTACGAGTAAGTCCACGATCTCCCTGGATAAATCACTTGCTTTTTGCGGATGATAGCTTAATATTTATGAAAGCAAAGGTGGAAAGTGCTCAGCGATTAAATAATATTTTGAGAATATATGAGGATTGCTCGGGACAGTGTGTTAATAGAGAGAAGAGCTCGATTTATTTCAGCCCCAATACACCACAATCAACTAGGCTTACTCTCAAGAATCTGTTGGGCATCTCTTCGGAGGCTTTTAGTGAGAGATATTTGGGCCTTCCCACGGCTGTTGGTCGCATTACCAGTGGGACTTTTGATCACCTTGGTGAACGAGTCAGAAGCAAAATGCAAGGTGGGTCAGAAAGGATGGTCTCATGTGCAGGAAGGGAGGTTTTTATTAAATCAATTATTCAGGCGATACCAACCTTTAGCATGTGTTGTTTTTTGTTGAACAAGACAACATGTCGTCAGTTGATTTCCTATATGGCGAGGTACTGGTGGAGTAGTTCTTTGGATCGTAGAACTATGCATTGGATTGCATGGGAGTCACTTACGATGCCAAAATGTAAAGGAGGCATGGGATTTCGAGACCTACAAATGTTTAATATTGCTCTCCTAGGAAAACATGGATGGAGGTTCATTACTCATCCTGATTCCTTATGCTCCAGGGTGCTTAAATCTAAATATTTCCCGGAGACAGATTTCTTACATGCGGTCACACCGAGAGGTTGCTCGGCGACATGGCGTGCCATTCAGGCTCTAGACTGTGGGCTTATGAGACGTATTGGCGATGGACAGTCAGTGTCTATATGGAGAGATAAGTGGATACCGGGGACGGTGAGGATGGTACCCATTGCTCATGTAGGTGAGGATGATATTCATACCGTATCCCAGCTGATTGATACTGATACCTGGAAGTGGAAAGTGGATCTTATCAGGAGAAATTTTATTGGTATTGATGCAGACGCGATTCTGAATATTCCTCTCCGTTCTGGAGGAGGCGATGATTTTTGGGCTTGGGGTTTGGAGAAGACCGGGATGTATACTGTTAAATCGGCGTATCGTGCTCTAATGACGCGTAACGAGCTTCGTACTCTAGCGGAAGGGACGTGTACAGATTCCTCATCGGACGAACAACAGTTATGGTCTCGGCTTTGGAAACTACAAGTAGTGCCAAAGGTGAGGGTCTTTTGGTGGCGGGTTATGAGAGGTATTTTGCCTGTTGAGGCTACCCTTAATTATCGTCACATTGTACCCTTGGCACGCTGCCGTGTGTGCTTGGCAGCGGATGAAGATATGATGCATGCTTTGCTGAAATGCTCTCATGCGAAAAATTTCTGGAGGGAGGCGCATAGGAGTCTGGATGTTAAGCTTCCAGACTTACACCCGCTGACATGGGCAAAAGATATATTATGTGACTCGATGTTTGCTGAAAATGATCGAGCCAAAATCATAACAGTGATGTGGGCTATCTGGACATCTAGAAACAATATTGTGCATGACAAGAGTGGCCTGAATCCTCAACAGACGATGAAGCTAACGAGAGAAGCTCTATCGGTGTTGGAGTTACCCAGGTCACATGTGATGATAATGCCAGGACATGGTTGGCGTCCACCCGAGGATGATTGGGTGAAAATCAATACTGATGCAAGCATCTGTGTGGATGTGTTGAGAGGTGGAGCGGGTGGTATAGCCCGGTCTTCATCAGGTTTCTTGGGAGCTTGGAGCAAACCGCTACCTGGCGTGACAGATCCCATGATTGCAGAGGCGTTGGCGTTGCGAGAAGGGGTAATCTTTGCCAAGCTCAGAGGTTTTTCGCGAGTGGTGATGGAAGTGGATTGCTTGGAGGTTGTACACCTCTGGGACTCGCGTGCGGTATCTCGCTCAGTAGTAGCACCTGTTTTCTTAGAGATTGAGGGACTTGCTTCATTGTTTTCTTCCTTTGTTATTCAGCATGTAAACAGATTAGCCAATATGCCAGCTCACCTGTGTGCAAAGCTAGCTGGCACGCAGGATGAGACCGGATGTTGGTTGGAGTGTATCCCTAGCTTCCTAGTTACCAGCTGTTTGGCTGATAATGAAGGAGCTATAATGTCTGAATAAAGCCCGTAGATTTCCATTCAAAAAAAAAACAGGATCGCTACGCGCGGGTGGCTTCATCAAAACGTTTCGTGATTTGTGCGTGCGGGGGCTTCGTGCTATGCGCGTGTGACGGGGACACGTGGCGGACCACGCGTCTACGCTGTGGACGGAATGACATTTACGAAGGCTTCCCATTTCTTAGTGATACCCCACTAATAGCTCTGGTTGAACGGGTAACTTTTTTAGTGCTTGAGGTGCCTGAGATGCACATGCAACTATACCTCGTCATGGGAAGCCCGACCCAGCCTGAAATTCATGGGCATGAACCATGTGGGCTTGTCTATGGATCGGGTATGGCCTAAGATTTTGGTCCCAAGGTCGGATAGGACTGGGCTTTGTATATTGAAGTTTTAAGGAGGAGGCCCGAAGGTGTGGTGGGCCTGGGTCTGGGATTTTACCTGTGGGCTTTGTTAGCCCGACCCAGTCGCTCGACTCGGCCCGGCCCATGGCCAGGTATACATGCAACCCTTTTGGCCAACCAGTTACCAGCCCGCTCCCCGCCGCCAGCAACCACTCAAGCGCCACCCGCGCCGCCGGCGACAACTACTCTCCCCCGTGCCTCTGCCGCCGGTGGGGGTATATCTTTTTGCATTTTGGGCAGAATAAGCTCATGGCAGCAGTAGATTTACTTTTTTGTAATCGTGCTAGAAAGGAGATCGATTTCAGCTTCGATTCAGATCACATAAGCAGATTCAGATAGGAGCTCTTAATTCAGTGCCTCCTCCCTGCATAAATTAAGGCCGCGGCCATCGTTCAACTTGTGTGTTCTTGAAAGAGAAAGAGTCTGTTTTCATTAGGAAAGTGAATAGTATAGTCAGGATTTGAGTCCTCCAGCTGCGCCGGCCTCCAAACGTGCAGTGGAGTAGGTGTAGGAGGAGAATTTAAATTCGTCGATCCATCGAATAAGCTGATCTCTGTTCAATTGGAGACTTGGAGATGAAGAAAAAGGGGATTCGCTGCAGCCGCAGTGTATGTGATTTGTATGCTTCCTCTTTTGTTTTGTCATGCCCATGGCAGGAGACTCATCCTTTTCTTTCTATAATTAATAAATGTTATGTAGAAAGCCACTGCTTGCCGTGAAGGTGAAGCCGGAGGAGATTGGCTTAACAACCTTCCCGATGACATTTTACTCAACATCCTGGAGAGGGTTGACACGCTGTATGCATTAAGAACCTGCATCCTCTCTAAGCGAATGATGAAGCTCTGCACCATGCTCTCGCGGTTTGACATTGATATTGCTTCCCTTGGGCGTCACCACAAGGCCCGTGGTAACGCCACTCCTTGTATTTTTCGGTGTAACCGTGCTCTGGCTAGTGCCACAGACAAGATCCTGAGTGCAAGGAATGTGGAGATCCCCATCCGCGAGCTGCGGGTGAAATTCATTTTGAGGCGTGATGAATGTCTTTCCATCAGCAAAGCTGTTGCCCACACAATGGCAACCCAGAAGGTGGACGATGCTGAGTTTGTGATTCTCACAAAGACGTCTTGTTTAAGATGCACTGCCGACGATCTCCTCTGCCATGCCAAGCAGTTCAATATCTGGTTTGCTTATTGTCCAGCTACCTTTGCTGGCCTCACGCGCCTGTGGCTTCGCAATATGTGGTTTAGTGAACTGGACGTCCCCAACATCCTCAGCACCTGCAAGCGGTTGGAATCTTTCCGTCTCTCCTACTGTGACGCAGGGATCCGTTCCGTGCTGCAAGTAGAACATGCTCAACTTGTCGAGCTCCACATTGACTGTGGGAAATTTGAGGCAGTGCAGCTCAACTGTCTACCAAAACTCCAACGTGTGAACTATACTTGTTGGTCTTATCAAGATCCCTTCACTTTTGGTTCTGTCCCGCAGCTTTCAAAGCTAAGCCTTGAAAACATTGGTATTAGTTCGACTAAGAATCTCCAGTTTAGTGAACTCCTTGCTAATGTAGTAATGTACCCTGGATAAAAGACCTGCATCTGGATTTTAAAAGTGAAAAGGTACACACTCTAGCCATCTGTGTCTCATGCCTGCTATGTGATGCTTGTAATAGTACTAACTTAATTGAGTCTTTTCTAGCTCTTGATGGTGTAATTTGTTTGCTGTATTGCACACAGTTTTTAACTTGCTTCTTCTGTGCCAGATTTGGGTTCTACCAGAATGCCCCAAACTGCTTGTGCCTGTGTTTGGAGAGCTACAATTTGTGAATCTGGACAATCTTCCAGAAGGTTGCGATATTGCTTGGACCATGTTCATTCTTGAAGCTGCACCGTCCCTAAAGGAACTAGGCATCTCGGTGTGGGATAATTTATGCAAAATGGTGACTAACAAGGATTTCCGAAGGAGACATGGTTACTGTGAGAAAGCAAACGTGGAGTGGCAACCATCTGCTGTTGATTTCAAGCACAAGAATCTGGTTAAGCTCACCATCTATGGCTTCCAACCTGATGAAAACTTTGTGCGATACGTTAGGCGCGTCATGGAAGTTGCAGTGCACATGGAGGAGATATCTCTGCATGACAGGGAGGTGTGTGAGCGCTGCAGTGACTTGGATCCCAGTATCAAGGTTTGTCCTTCTAGATATCCACGGACCAGTGAGGAGAAGGATCTCTTGAGACAGGAGATTACTAAGGAGTTGCGGATCTCTTCACCTACTGTAATTCACTTCAGGTCCTGATAATTGAAGAATAATTGCATGAAATCAGTATGATCTTGATTCTTATGTAAATCAAACATGACATTTGTACTTATATTTATCCTCTATATTGTTTGAACGAATTTGTGTGCTCCATTATTCAGTAGTTCCTGCATGTGTACTCTTATTAATCCTTGAATTGAAGCTTGTATAGATACCTTACGGAGAAAATAGTTATTAGTACATGTTTTTAATACTATGATATTCATGGCGCTAACCCGTAGTGTAATAGGTTTTTCGAGAATAATCTGTAACACCACTTACAAGCAGTAAACCAGCTGGGTGCACTTCTGTTTTGTACTTGGGCTGTTTTAACTGAAATGACTCATGACCCTGCCTGATCCACTTGGTTACATTGTCTGTAATGTAATTGAGCAACTGATAAAGATGCTATCATAAGTTTTTGAAGATCTTCTTAGTTTCCAGATATTTCAAGCACCAGAAATTCAGATTTCGGTGAAGAGGGGAACCTGCCAACTCTTGCCCACGTCCTGTATCATATCTGTCATATGTTATCTTTCTATGTAAATGATTTTGGATGTTATATTTTTAATACTTACTAAATATCTGATGGTACATCTAATCATTCTGCATTTTAGTATTAAGAGAAGCTATGTGATGCTGGACTTTGATTATTCGCTTTACATTTGACTTTAAGTTGTATTAGCTTCTCAAAATTTCAAAACCATGTCTAATAAAGGGTGTATCTTTTCTTTGTAGATTAGTATTCAGATTTTAAAATGGTTGTCCACATAAAAGCAAAGGTACATGATGCCTAGACTATGAATATTGTCAGTGTAAGTTATATTGCTTCTCAACTCTCTCAAAATCATGTCCAAGAGAGTATATCTTTTGGTTGATTTGGTGGTCTGATTTTAAATGCTTATCCATACAAAAATTAAGCGAGCTGTGGTGAGTACTTGGGTTGTATGGGTTTTCATTTGCATGGTTCCTATGTTGCCTGAGGTGGTGGTTGTACTGCCAGTGCCTTCATGGCATCGCTCCAAGCGGCTACCCAGATAACAATACATAGAGTCGATGAAGGGTTCACTTTCATGGTCTGTGGTTATTGTGTTGGTGATTATATCAAATCTGTTTTTCTTTTAGACATTGTAATTGACGGAGACTCTAGATCAGGTATACATTTTCTTCTTGCTGGCCCTTCTTTCCACTTTGGAAGGGAGAATATTTCAGAACAATATTTCTATTGCAAGTTTAAAACTTCTTACGCATCTTGGCTATAGATACCAGGTGTTTCACAAATTTATTTGGAATCTTTGGAGCAATAAAAAAGGGTTTTTTTTGCGGGGTAAAAAAAAGGGTTCTTTGTAAGATCAAAAGAATAGGGATTTCTTTTAGTAGGGAAAAGAATGATTTTGCAATATTAGTATAGATGGAAAATGGAGTAGATGGACTTGCCATCCATGGTCAATACTTTGAACATGATAGAAACGTATCATAAACACTCTTGGCCTACCTTTAGGATTAACCATGATAAGAAATCCAAGAATATCATTTAGAAAAAAATCCAATTAAACCCAAAAAAACAAGGAGCAAAAAATGAGGGTGTTAGAAGTTGAGACACTTGGATCCTTTCTCTTCAAGAAGGAACCGAAGATCACCTTAATACTTCGTCATGTTATATGGAGTATAAGGAGGAGTTGGTTAATCTCTCACTGATCGGCTTGATGTCCTTGTTCAAGAAACATATGGTTTATGTACAACCTTCCTATTCATGCTCCTCTTTTGTACAACTATATGCTTGTACATTCCTCTATTGTAAATAAGTTTGAATTTTAATATACGTTTATTGTGGGGCCTACCCTACAGTATCTTGTTGCAACATAAGTACAAAGGCACCCATGGATTAAATGGTTAAAAAGGCTATTGTTCCCTTTTCTGCGTTCTAGGCGCTGGGTCATTTGAAAGGAGATGCAGTGTTAACTTGGTGGCTGTTGTTTTTTCAGTGAATTCAATATAGCAGATGCGCAGAATCACCACTGGTGTTCTAGAAAAATAAATATTATATAAATACAAAAGGTGAGATGAAGAAATTCTGTTTTTAGTATGGTGAGCTAGTAATAGAACAAAAAAGAATTTAATGGTCCACGTCAATAAAACAAATATCTAAAGTACACACACATGTCCACATTCTTTGTTGGTACCTCGCACCGACTGAACTACTTTAGCCTTTTTCAATAGAGCCACACCAACCACTGTTGTTACTCATTATACAAGCACCCACCTTTGGTCTTCCTGTCTACGAATATATATACCATTTCACGTTCTCTCTCACTCCTCTCTTTGTATACTCTACATTGCGCATTTGTGCTTCCCGTGCAACTAGCATTCTCACAGATCTGTTTCTTTGGAGTCTACATAACATATGATGGTGCGAAAATAAACACTCCATCTACTAGAGAAGTGTGGGGTTTTGAGAATAGGAGATACCAGGAATGAGCTAGTGACCAGATCCTCACAAAGTTCTTGTCGCACATGGCTCCCTAGGGACATTATGCTACTTGGTCCAATACTTCCACTGGTCGCCGCCTCTTTTTTATCATGTGATGGCACCACCCCGTGTGGATGCAGTGCTAAGTTTACCAAACATTTGTGGCGAATATGAGGCCCGCCAAGCCCATCGGGGCCAGACGAAGCCGAGCAGCACGACGCCTCTGCAGCCTCGCCGGCAGAACGGCACGGCCGCCCTGCTCCGCGCCCACGGCGTCGCCAGCCCCGAAGGGGCTCCCCCGCCATGAGCCGCGCCGCACCGAGGGGCACACGGAGCGGTCGAGGGAGCGAGGAGCCAGAGAAGGCGAGCACCACCGCAGGACGCAGCGGGGGAATGGGGTTGGCTTTTGGATGGCAAACACATAGAATATCGAAGGAAGTAGACCAATTATCATGCTTTGGTTGTTCCTTGTACGGATAGGATAGATAGCTCTTCGTAGCCTGCTAACGCTGTGTTTTGTTCCGCAGCTTATTATCACATATCTCTCTCCCGTCTCCTCTTCTTATTATCACTCCTCTCCTGCTTGTAGTTTACATTGGCTTAAGCATGCAACTAATATTCTTAAGCATATGTTTTTTAGCTCAAAATTACATACATTTGTGGGAATATACAACCCCCTAAGTGCTAAAAATGTGGTGTTTGAGAACACGAGGCAATGTGAATGTGCTAGTAACGACTTGCTGGTGCTCCAAGATTTGCTTCAGTTCAGCAAGTATTTCTTTTAATCAACTTGTTTCGACCATTTGTGTCCTACGTGGCAACAAACCGAGATTGCTTTGAGTCTTTGACCATTTGTATCCAATGTTTCCATGAGCAATGTGGCTGAAACTTGCTCCCATTAAACACAATATATTGCCACCATACCCAATACATGTGCTTTAGAATTGAACAAAGATTTGTGAAAAAGCGATTCCACCTTGGGTTGTGCGTCCTCAGCTTATCCTGGGGCATCCAATATAGCTTTGAGGTACATGCAAGCACTTTTGCACACTGCATAAAACATCCTACTATACATCGATTTGTAAATGTTTAATCCGTCCTCTCTTTTTTACAAAACATGAGCCTTGTTTCTTCTGTATCTCCTTCTGCACCGGATCTATAGATCCATAGTCAATGTAATTATGTTGGGAAAAAATTAAGGATGAACACCTAAATGAATGGAATGATGTTTGGAAACCAAGGATAAACACCTAACAACTGTGGATAAAACTGTTCGGTAACAGAAAGACACAAATTATGAGCGTTCATTCATAATCATGTATTTCTTTACTATTAAATTGCAGTCCGTGGCCGATCGTCCGCAGGTCGTGGTCTGCCGATTCACGCGAGCGAGCGACTGCGTGAGCGATCGTCCGCACGACGTGGTCTGCCGATTCACGCGAGCGAGCGACTGCGTGACAGCACATCTACAAGGCCCAGCCCATTAAAAATTTCCGGCCGCGAGCGATCCATCTGGAGCGGAACAATCACCGCTAGCGATCGATCTGGAACAAATTATTATAGAATAAATTCTTTCCTTGCTAGCTCAATCTCACGGAACAAACTACAGAAATAATAATCACCGCTCGATCTCTTTCCTTGCTTGCAAAAACTGAATCGATCGAACAAATTCAACTTACCAATCACGGCCCGATCTCTTTCCTTACCAACAAACGTACTCAAAGGAAATTTTAGACACGTAATAATTCACCTGATCAATCACGGCCCGATTTCTTTCCTTAGGAATCACGGCGCAACAAATCACTCCATTGTACCCGGATTGCTCTATATACCACACCCGAAGTTGGATATCATTTTTGCCTCATCTCAGCTTCCGTCTGCTATTTTCACCTCTTCTCGCCTCAATAACCCATGGCGGCTCGATACCCGTGTTCAAAAAGGGTTTTGTTGCCTCCTCCGGCCTTCTCGCCGCCGCCGGTGAACACGTATGTTTCGAGTACCCTCCACTTTTTACTTCTACATTCTGTTTACCGCATGTAAAAATCTACATTGTGTGACGAAAGCACAATGTAAGTTCTATGAAATAAAGAGGTATACTGATACTAGCTAGACCTTTTTTTAGCATGTTCTATGAAAACGAGCAAAGCTACACATGGAGTAAGATAGCAAAAATAACTGAAATTTATGTATATTTGTATGATAGAGAAGGTGGTGGGCGATGATTCCAGTATCTAAGTTTTTTTTAAAGTAGGTGATGCTCATTTTAAGACAGCGCTCTGCTCTAAAGGGTGTCGTTTTGTGTTTTGCTGAAATTATTTTTTCATATGGATAATACATATGTATGTGTGTCCATTAGCTTTGGAGTAGGCTAACTGAAATTTCCATCATTTCTAGGTTTTTATGGTTATAGAGATCTCTTCATTTTTAAATGATAATAGATTTCTTCTTCCTAGATTGGTATGACTATACTGAAGTGCCTGTGCTCAAAATAACAAGTTATGGGAGACCTTAGCAGAACGTACAGGGTGTCGTTTTAGCATATTATAGTAAATCGAATTCTGCTATACCACAACATAACGTACAGGGAGTAAGATTTAAAAAAAAATTAGCATACTTTATAAAAGTACAGTCACTTTGGGTTAATTAGTTCATCTCATGCTAAACTTTTGTGTCCTTGTGCTCATTTTGGTATACTGTATTTAAATGCATGCGAAATAAATATCATTGTAACTTAAGTAAAATTGGTATAGCTACACAAAATGGACTTAACGTATCATAAAATATCTAATCTAATGTATTATATACTTTTCAGACATCTGACATTTGATGAGATCAATGAAGAACATCTACATCTACGTTTCCCTTGGGAAACAACTGCTAAAGTTGTGTGCACTCGCACAAAGGATAGCTTTGGATGGCCGTGATCATCTGTGATTTTTTATCATTAATTACATAGCTTGTAATTTTGGATGGCCGTGATCCTATATCCTGCTGCGCCAAATAATCAACTGAAAAATGGGAGACGAACCAAAACAGTATAAATGGACCATGCGAGTACATGCCCACCTCCTATGAAATAACAGAGTTCCATTACAGCCACACGAGTCAGCCCCCTTTCAAAAAGGACTACCTAATTCACGGCTATCTCATCCAGATTGATCTGCTCCACCCTTCGCCGGAGATTCAAAGGTTTGATGCCTATAATTCTACCCTTTACGATCTTTCAAGTTCATTAGATTTTTACCATTGCTTCAAGGGCTTGAAAACAATCTTAAAATTGCTTCTCTGCATCCTGATTTCAATAACATAAGTAGTAAGTGGAAGGATATTCAAGTAACCAACTGGCATATCAGGGAGTGTATCCATGAGAAAATACAAACAGATGGGTACGTTAAAATGTAGCTTTAATAGATCATTGGAGATGTAGCAACGCACGTGCATTCAACTAATCAAAAGCATGATCATGGACCTCTTGGCAGATCATGGACCTCAAACCAACATGATGACTTCTTGGCAGATTATCGTAAAAATATAAATATACTAATTATAAGATTATACATAGATATATCAGAGACGTGTCTATAGCTCTACTCATGTGTGTAGAAATACAATTTAAACAATATTTCACTCCATCAATTATATTCTGATTTTAGATATTCATTTTCTGAATATGCCTATTTTTAATGACACTCTCTATGTTCCTAAAAGTAAATGGCGGTGTCCGAGCTCGCAGCAGTATAAAGTAGATTACTCGTTGTTACAGAGAACGACGCCGCAAGTTAACGAAGAGTCCCAAATAGGCTAACATCGGATCATTGGTGCACCAAGTAAGCAAGTAAGGTGGAGTATGATTAATTAGCGACAACATCGCCCAAGTAATCACAAGAAATGGGGTTGACGTGTATATTCGTATAACCATAATTATAGTTTATATTGATTTATAGTTTTCTCTTGTTATGTTTTATATGTACATATATTTAATTGTATATTGAAATGTGCACAAATGCAATATAACATATATGCCGTAGCAACGCACGGGCATTCAACTAGTGTCCAGTAATCGTGTACTTTTTATTGGTTTAATATATGTGGAAAATTCAACAAAAAAAATATTTGTCCAGTAACAGAAACATACACAACTTTGCTAGGATTGGACTGAGTGTGCTGTGGGTTTCAACCCTTCCAGCATTGTGTTTTAATTTTAGTGGCGTGAGCATAGTGTAGCAACTCTATTACTAGAATATAGTTTACCTTATTTATAAGAGAAAAGAAAGAAAACCAGATTCGGTGTAAGTATTGGTTTCACCTCTCCTCTCACGAGTTTGGGTATTAGTGGATTCATGGTTGGGTTGTACCATGATGTGCATGTGAAAGCTGGATAACTTCTCTCATGACATTTTTCTTGGATGCCCTGCATCAAATTGCATCTACCTTCTGTTCATATCCGTTGTTGATTAGACACTCATACTTTCATGTGTTTACACCCCTACTCAACCGTCAGCTCAACCAGAGGGTTACTGCTAGCTCTTAGGCGTTGCTAAACCGTGATGTTCATGTGCTAAACATATGTTATACTATGCTGTCGATATAAAGCCACGATAGTAAGAAAAAATTGATTAGCAAACAGAAGATTAGACAAAAAGAGAACCATAGTTGTTGTAATGTCTGATCTTTAGTCTATTTCTTTGTATGTCAGGGCATAGCAACCGCAAATAAATATATTCACATGCGAGAATGTGTAATGGACACAATTCCTCAATTGCATCCACCAACCCCAGCATGCAAGGCATTTCATCCTGCACGTCCACCTTTTCGATCAATGTAGACATGAAGTCGAGTGAACAGCGAAGGAGATTTGGCAGCTTGGCTCATTCAACTATCATGTGAATAAAATACCAAAAAAACTTGAATAGCTATAGGCATTGTCCACAACAAATATTATACATTATCTTGCAATCAAAGAATTACACCAAACATTTGAGATTCGGACATAGGAGGAACACTAAGATACAATCTACTAAAATATCTGAACCTCCTCCTTTGCTGTCCAAAACACATAACCACAAGGGATTCGTATTGTACTTGTGTTATTTCTCGCAGATCATGTCTTTATACGGATCACAAAAGAACCTGTAAGAAAATTATAAGTCACGTATTTATCAGAGCCCAGAAAATGCACTTCGTCCAATGGTAACGGAAAAAGGAAATCGACTGGCGTCTTCGAACTCCCAATCGAAATTAAAAAGAAGGGAGATATCTAGAGTTTCAAATAAAGAAATGTGGTGTGCTTCGAAATGCATAAATTAGGCGCTGACTAATATACATAGAAACTACCTTTCACTGAGGTTTGAAATGTTCTAACCGGGGACATTAATTTTGAGGTTTTAGTGAATATGATGAATTTCCTCTTTGGCTCAATCAAGAAATTTATTCTCTTAGCCTTTCTCCCATCAAATAGAGAACATTAGCTAAAGGAAAAGGTTTTGCAGCAACAAATGAAATGGCTATAAGAAGGCAGACAGGAAACTAATGCATTTCATATTTTTGAACAACCTAAACGAATTTTCCAGATACTAGTATAAACCCTGCCCACAGTTGATTTATTTCATTTGAATCGACAGACGACAGGTGGCTGGCTAGATATAAGTATAACTACAGTCTCGTGTCATGGATTTCAGCATGCAACAAGAAAATGCATCAATGGTGTCGAGAAAAGCATCCTCGAATCAAACTCACAAATAATATCAAGCTCTTAATCTGGAGAAGATATACTGTATCAGCTAATAATGGATTGATGTACCACGCATGGTGGGTGACAGGTCATCTTAAAAGTTACTATTGAACAGATAACTCATTTTTTAAATCACATGCAGTTAAAGTACAAGGTCATGGAGAAGAATGAATCAACTCACATGCTGGAAGGTTTGACATGTCTGCAGAGACAGCGCATGGGATTCCCAAGTTTGTCAGAGCACCTCTTATCAACCCACATGGAAAATATAAAAGCATGCTTGTTGTTTGGGCTGCAGAATCGCCTAATGATGCAGAGTCATTCTCAGTTGCATCAGTGCTCTCTACAGATGGATCTAGAGAAACACGAGTAAGCCATCGGAAATGGTTATCTTGAAGAACAAAGGTACCCTGCACGCAAGTTAAGTAATATCAGTTCTAACATGAACACACATATATATGGTATGGTTTATCTGCTCAATTACCCTATGATTTGTTTTCAGATTGTCAATCTGTTTCTTGAAGAGCTCTGACCAAAAGTCTTTGCAAATAAATTTGATTGCCTCAAGATGATCACTGAATCGAGGACGCTCCATCGTGTATCTGCATATAAACAAAAATTCGGGTCAACTTTGCATTGCAGCACTATGGGTCCACTAGGCTAGCAGGTAAGTTTACATAAGGATAGACATAAGTTTAAACAAGCATAACATCTTATGCTTGAGATAACACTGGTGGAAAGCTGCAAGCACTATTCACTATAAACTAAAACTCTACGAAAACCAAGAGAAACCACGGGAATTAATAAGATCAGAACCTGATCACCCATCAATACTAACTGAAATTTCACAAGATGGATGACTGTAAAAAAAAAGGACCATGCTAATGTGTGTCATTCCTAGCCTTGCTTTAGGCTTCAACACATTTTCTAACCATTCAATATATTGAAGGCAAGTTTTGCATTTTCTCGAACAAAACTTTAGCCTTGTTCAATAAACTCGCACCAACCACTGTTCTAACTCATTATATAAGCACCCACCTCTCATCTTCTTCACTACCCATGTCTATTCTCGCATGTTCTCTTTTCTCACACCTCTCACTCTTATAGTCTACATTGGGATTCCTGTGAAACTAGAGTTCTCAGAGTCTAAGAATTACATAGGATGGTGAGAGATTAAAACCCCAAATTACCAGATAAGCGTGGGTGTTTGAGAACAGGAAGCACCAGGAATATGCTAGTAATGTCAATGTTTTTGCCTCATTTGGTATGCTAAAGGATGCATGGGTCACAGAGAAGACATGGGCCAAGACATCGGCCAACCAGTTCTGTTTCTACAAGAAAAGGAAAGAAGAATATGGGAGATCTTCCGCAGTGTGAGGTCTGTGTAGTGTATCTGCTCCTTCATCTCAGTGGCGAGTATTGACCTCAGTACAGAAGGTAACAATATCAAGCTGCGGTTGTGGCTAGGTCAGCTTACTTCTCCCTTCTTCTCCATCCACTTCCGCGGGCCCTTCATCCTCCACAGCAATTTAAACAATGGTTTTCAATTGGGGATGCATGAACCGGTTCATGAATCATGGTATCGACCCCCCAAAAGACTATGGTCCAGGAAATATTAAGAAAGGGTATGTTAGGAGTCACATTAAGAAAGGATATAGTCCCCTTGTTCACTATTCAAAAATATAAGGCGTCTTTTGACTATTCAAGCTTTCACTTCCAATTAATTTGATAATATATGGGTTATGTGACACAAAATTGATATTAGTGAGTTTGTATTCAAAATCATTTTGTTATAGTTGAAAACCTGATCCGTAATTATTAACAAAATATTGTAGAAGAGGCATATGGTAAAAGATCAAGCTTGGAAAGCCTATGGCCTACATTTCAGAACAAAGGGATTGTATTAGTTAATCATATCAATTATCATAGGCATAATATCCACAGAGAGAGAGAGACCAATATGCTCTCAATTCACAGTCTCTCACCTCCTCTAGTTGTCCCATCCCAACCTACGGCATCCTCTCCTCTAGAAAACCTAATCCCCTACCATGTCGTATGCATCATAGTCATACGCAGAGAAGAATAAAATACTTCTGAGATACAATCGAACTCAAAATAAGGAATATTAGAAGTAAAACCATAAAAATTGACATGACAAAAGGCACATGAGGAAAATAAAGTTTCTATTTGTTTACTTCGATTTCAAATCTTTATTCAGGGTTTTAAGGAAGTTGTCCAAGACAATGCTCAGTTGATCAACCTAATATACTGTGTGGGGTCAGCAGGGAATATAGGTGGTGTGCAAAAACATATTAACTAATCCTACTAGCCTAAAACTCTGATGAGAGAAGAAACACCTGAATTTGCTATCCATAACATTTGAACAAAATGGTTCATAAGGAAAGGCAATGACATCCATGACCATATCAACATAATCTCTTTATACGAAAGTAACATTCATGTTTACTTCTCTTACCGATTCTCCTGCTTGCCATGGACCTTATAATAAATAAATAAATAAATAAATATACTAGGAACCACACAAGTTCAGCAAAGATGATATAATTTCTAGATAGATGCTAGGGCATATTAACTTGAACATGCTGACCAACTCCCTAACTATAGGTCCCATTAACATGTCCTATAGCTTTACAAGATCTGCTACAACAACTGCAACTGTGCAATTCAAAAAAGAATACCTGCTCTCCCAGCTGACTAAATGTCAAATATCCAGTAAAGGGAGTGAGTTGTAGGTTTATTAACTAAACTAGTGCATATCCAGTAAAGTGAGTGAGTTGTAGGTTTGCTGTGAATGGCATTCAGTTATCAGATGATACATATGCCAAACTGTATGTATTTATCCTCATCAAGTACATCGACCTAGTCTAAAATGAAGGCACTGAAACTTAATAAATGGCAAGGAAACCAGATTAAGAAGTGCTCGGCGATGAGGCCACAGCTTGATCTTCGCACCAAATCAGACAACTATAGTTCATGTCTATGTTAAACCCAGCGATCATTTCAAGAATTTGAGCACGTGCTTAGAGGATTCACAGTTAGCTCCTACCGGTTGACGAACATGGAACTAGCGATCTGGCGTGGGGTGAGGCGCGGCGGATCGGCGAGCGTCCAAACAGCAGATGACAGATCCAACCAGGGAAATCAACTGGGGATCCAAGCAACGTAATACGATGGGAGGGGAAGGGGGAGTATTTTCTTGGTTTACCTCTCGGAGAGCTGATGGCCGACCTGGAAGCCGATGGCCTCAATGCGGCCGGCGGCGAGCTCCGGCTTGGCGGCGTAGAAGCGGCCGCAGTAGGCGGCCACCATCTCCATGACCACCCCGTCAACGCAGCTCTCCGACACCTCCCGCCCCATCCCGTCGCCGTGCTAGCTCGCCTCCCTCCTCCTCGGCGACTTCCCCGGTGGAAGAGAGATCTGGCTAGCGAGCTTGAGGGGCGGAAAGGCTCGGTCGGAAGTCCTGGACGACGAGCCCCGACGCCCTTGTGGAGAGATCGACCGGGCCGAAAGTCTGAAACTACTGTCAGGTAGAGGAGGCCAAAATTCTGCTTCTGGATTAAGCGATGCGGGGCTGGATTCCCTCCCTCTACAAAAAAGAGGATTCTTTGTAAAAACAAGACAGGACTATAAAAAAAATGTGAATTTAATTAATATGAATATTAAGCTTAAAAATAGTATATTTTATTTATTATTATGAATTTTCGTATATTTAACCGCTAAAATTAATGATGTGTAAAATCATACGACTAAAAAAAAATTATATTGTGAATAGATTGCATGTATGGATAAATGTCATTAATAAATATGGAATAACATGAATAAATGAATATCTTAAATAGTGGATGATGTGTGGGCTCAAATATTGAATGATGTGGTGATGAAATAGATAAATGAATGGCTCAAATAATTGATATTGTGGACACCTTACACGTACAAACAGACTAATTTAATACGTCTTAGTAGGGTTTTATTTTATACAAAGTATAGATAAGCAAACCTGTTACCTTGTTTGAAAAAAGGGGCAATTCTAATAAACAAGGAAAAAAAGATGCCTATGAGTTAGGGATGTAAACGGATATGATAATTTTTATATCGAATTTGTAGCCGAATGCGTTTTAAGAGAATCCATATCCGGTTTTCAAAGAATCTGATAGATAAGGATATCCGATTTCAAACTGAACGCCCGGATACGATATAGAATATGGTATGTAAAATAGCATCCAGATATGGATGATACATAAATTAATAGGATTGTCCGCATGGTTATAATCCGAATAATCTGATTTTCTATCAAAATATCTAATCTAATATAGCACAATTTTTAGTAAGTGGGATGTGGAGTTCATCCGTTGAACAACAACCTACCTACATGGTCATTGCACAGACTATGGAGTACTCTCTCCGTTTCACAATATAAGATGTTTTAGCTTCACACTAAAATGAACACACATGTATACGAAAATGAACACACATATCTAGATTAAGTTATTAGCTTGTTGAGGGATTATTTTTTTTGTTATGTGGGTGCATAGGCATGTATCGATTCGATTAATTTTATCTTCACTCCAAATCCGCTCTGTTACCGAATCCTTACGACCAAATCTACAACCATTCATTATCCATCGGAACCCGAGAAAAAAATGTGATAAAGGCAAAATCTAATCTGATCCATTTATATCCCTATGATATGAGTGTCATCGTATTACTACTACCAAGCAGCCAAGCACACACCGACATACGGGTCAAGGAAAAAATGTGCATGATTATCACGAGCGGCTAAGCTAATAGCGCGTCGGGCTGAGACCGAAACAGGGAAATCACGTAGGTGAGCTGGAGTGTGACGCACAGGCACAAACACGAGCTAATTACTGGAAAACGCAGGCAAAAAGATTTGCCTCGCCCACAAAATATTAAAACTGAAGAGTGCAAAACGCATAGGTACTAGGAGTAGCTGCTAGTGACCGGGTGGTTGCCATCTGAATGGAGGAACTTGTCAGCTAATAGCGCGTCAGACTGAGTAATCACGTAGTCGAGCTGGAACTAAAAACAAACGTGGAAGGGCCTCGTGCCGTCGTGCGTGTTAGTGTTAGCTAGGTCAGGGCTTACTATCTGAATACAGCTCGATCGATCGTCAGCTAACGCGGACGCAGACACACGCGATCAGTTACGTTGACAAAAAAGAACTCGTAATCGACCTTCTCAAAGTCATTGTCGCGTTTAGATTAGCAAGCTGGCTTTGCGCTGTGTGGTGCAATAAGACTGGTGTAGGAGTAGTAGTTCGGTGAGTAGCATTATCATTACTTTATTGATTGTAAGTTATTACCTGTTGGCTAATTCTTTCTCTTTGTGTGCCAGTGTTGATTTTTATTTTCTTCCTTTAGGTCGGACCGTTGGAGACGAATGGACAGAAGCAGCGTTGATTTTGTTTAGTTTTATCGTTGACTAGAAAAATACCTACTATCTTTTAATTTGGAATTACAGCAAATGTCTACTTTATGGTATTCCCTCCGTACAAACGAAGGTGGCGTATAAAATGAGTAATATCAATGTTTTACAAGTTTAATTGAATATATACACAAATATATGAAGATTTATAATACGGTACCGACATCAATAGATTCACCACTAGATACATTTTCATAATTTAGTTTTGAAATATGGTTGTTGTTGATATTTTCTTCTTTATATTTCATCAACCTTAAAAAAATGTTGACTTTTTTACTCAACTTATAAGCCAACTATTTGGAGGCGGAGGGAGCATGTCAACTCCTATCCCAATGTTATCATTTCAATATCCAAATAAATTAAAGTGAGACATCATTTCATTTCTTTCAAATGAAATGAGATAATAGGTGCCAAACGAGGTCTAATGTAATATAAGCACAATCCGAAGACTTCAAATGTCCATTTTGATGCATGTTGTTGCAAATGGTTTCCTTGCTCATCCCACTTAAGTGTCAAGTATGAACCATTGTACACAACCATGAGCATGTAATCTTGAAGTAGAGGCTTTTGCCACACTTTATAAATAAAGTAATTTACACGGTGCACGGCTGAACTATACAAGATACTAAGATAGTGAGGAAGGCCTCATGCAAAGTAGATTACATAACAAACCAGATAGCATCAAAAACGAAAAGACTACTCTCTCTGTTTCAAATTAGATGATTTTCATTTATTAAAAATGGATAAGTCTAGATATATTCACTTTTAGACAAATGTTTCCTTGCTCATCCAACTCAAGTATCAAGTGGAAGCAATGTTAAACATTATGAAGTTCAAATGTTTCATCATCATGGAAATCAACATTCTTTGCTCACATGTCAGCTAAAGCTTGGCAAGATGGTTCTCTAGTTAATAACCTTAAGCATGTTTAACTACTCTTGTTCTTCTTTGGAACTTCCAAGACCAGGAGAGGAGCAAATTGAACGGGGACGCTTTATTTGTGCAAAATAGAAACGATAACGAATGAGATTCTCACTTCACAGCCACGTTTTCTTTCCTTGTGCAAAATAGAAAGAAAAAAAACAAGGAGTGCTTTCCCCCTGTTCCTTGAATCAGCAGAACCTAATGCCGAGTTGAAGTAATGAACCAACAACAGTTTTCTTCTTTGGATCAAACATCAGTATGTTGTAATTAACGATTTCATTTGTACAGAAGTACCGATCAGTCGACTGAAAGGGGGAAAAATGTGAATTTAATTAATATGAATATTAAGCTTAAAAATAGTATATTTTATTTATTATTATGAATTTTCGTATATTTAACCGCTAAAATTAATGATGTGTAAAATCATACGACTAAAAAAAAATTATATTGTGAATAGATTGCATGTATGGATAAATGTCATTAATAAATATGGAATAACATGAATAAATGAATATCTTAAATAGTGGATGATGTGTGGGCTCAAATATTGAATGATGTGGTGATGAAATAGATAAATGAATGGCTCAAATAATTGATATTGTGGACACCTTACACGTACAAACAGACTAATTTAATACGTCTTAGTAGGGTTTTATTTTATACAAAGTATAGATAAGCAAACCTGTTACCTTGTTTGAAAAAAGGGGCAATTCTAATAAACAAGGAAAAAAAGATGCCTATGAGTTAGGGATGTAAACGGATATGATAATTTTTATATCGAATTTGTAGCCGAATGCGTTTTAAGAGAATCCATATCCGGTTTTCAAAGAATCTGATAGATAAGGATATCCGATTTCAAACTGAACGCCCGGATACGATATAGAATATGGTATGTAAAATAGCATCCAGATATGGATGATACATAAATTAATAGGATTGTCCGCATGGTTATAATCCGAATAATCTGATTTTCTATCAAAATATCTAATCTAATATAGCACAATTTTTAGTAAGTGGGATGTGGAGTTCATCCGTTGAACAACAACCTACCTACATGGTCATTGCACAGACTATGGAGTACTCTCTCCGTTTCACAATATAAGATGTTTTAGCTTCACACTAAAATGAACACACATGTATACGAAAATGAACACACATATCTAGATTAAGTTATTAGCTTGTTGAGGGATTATTTTTTTTGTTATGTGGGTGCATAGGCATGTATCGATTCGATTAATTTTATCTTCACTCCAAATCCGCTCTGTTACCGAATCCTTACGACCAAATCTACAACCATTCATTATCCATCGGAACCCGAGAAAAAAATGTGATAAAGGCAAAATCTAATCTGATCCATTTATATCCCTATGATATGAGTGTCATCGTATTACTACTACCAAGCAGCCAAGCACACACCGACATACGGGTCAAGGAAAAAATGTGCATGATTATCACGAGCGGCTAAGCTAATAGCGCGTCGGGCTGAGACCGAAACAGGGAAATCACGTAGGTGAGCTGGAGTGTGACGCACAGGCACAAACACGAGCTAATTACTGGAAAACGCAGGCAAAAAGATTTGCCTCGCCCACAAAATATTAAAACTGAAGAGTGCAAAACGCATAGGTACTAGGAGTAGCTGCTAGTGACCGGGTGGTTGCCATCTGAATGGAGGAACTTGTCAGCTAATAGCGCGTCAGACTGAGTAATCACGTAGTCGAGCTGGAACTAAAAACAAACGTGGAAGGGCCTCGTGCCGTCGTGCGTGTTAGTGTTAGCTAGGTCAGGGCTTACTATCTGAATACAGCTCGATCGATCGTCAGCTAACGCGGACGCAGACACACGCGATCAGTTACGTTGACAAAAAAGAACTCGTAATCGACCTTCTCAAAGTCATTGTCGCGTTTAGATTAGCAAGCTGGCTTTGCGCTGTGTGGTGCAATAAGACTGGTGTAGGAGTAGTAGTTCGGTGAGTAGCATTATCATTACTTTATTGATTGTAAGTTATTACCTGTTGGCTAATTCTTTCTCTTTGTGTGCCAGTGTTGATTTTTATTTTCTTCCTTTAGGTCGGACCGTTGGAGACGAATGGACAGAAGCAGCGTTGATTTTGTTTAGTTTTATCGTTGACTAGAAAAATACCTACTATCTTTTAATTTGGAATTACAGCAAATGTCTACTTTATGGTATTCCCTCCGTACAAACGAAGGTGGCGTATAAAATGAGTAATATCAATGTTTTACAAGTTTAATTGAATATATACACAAATATATGAAGATTTATAATACGGTACCGACATCAATAGATTCACCACTAGATACATTTTCATAATTTAGTTTTGAAATATGGTTGTTGTTGATATTTTCTTCTTTATATTTCATCAACCTTAAAAAAATGTTGACTTTTTTACTCAACTTATAAGCCAACTATTTGGAGGCGGAGGGAGCATGTCAACTCCTATCCCAATGTTATCATTTCAATATCCAAATAAATTAAAGTGAGACATCATTTCATTTCTTTCAAATGAAATGAGATAATAGGTGCCAAACGAGGTCTAATGTAATATAAGCACAATCCGAAGACTTCAAATGTCCATTTTGATGCATGTTGTTGCAAATGGTTTCCTTGCTCATCCCACTTAAGTGTCAAGTATGAACCATTGTACACAACCATGAGCATGTAATCTTGAAGTAGAGGCTTTTGCCACACTTTATAAATAAAGTAATTTACACGGTGCACGGCTGAACTATACAAGATACTAAGATAGTGAGGAAGGCCTCATGCAAAGTAGATTACATAACAAACCAGATAGCATCAAAAACGAAAAGACTACTCTCTCTGTTTCAAATTAGATGATTTTCATTTATTAAAAATGGATAAGTCTAGATATATTCACTTTTAGACAAATGTTTCCTTGCTCATCCAACTCAAGTATCAAGTGGAAGCAATGTTAAACATTATGAAGTTCAAATGTTTCATCATCATGGAAATCAACATTCTTTGCTCACATGTCAGCTAAAGCTTGGCAAGATGGTTCTCTAGTTAATAACCTTAAGCATGTTTAACTACTCTTGTTCTTCTTTGGAACTTCCAAGACCAGGAGAGGAGCAAATTGAACGGGGACGCTTTATTTGTGCAAAATAGAAACGATAACGAATGAGATTCTCACTTCACAGCCACGTTTTCTTTCCTTGTGCAAAATAGAAAGAAAAAAAACAAGGAGTGCTTTCCCCCTGTTCCTTGAATCAGCAGAACCTAATGCCGAGTTGAAGTAATGAACCAACAACAGTTTTCTTCTTTGGATCAAACATCAGTATGTTGTAATTAACGATTTCATTTGTACAGAAGTACCGATCAGTCGACTGAAAGGGGGAAAAAGCCATGGCACACACGACGGCGGTCCTCCGTCACGCGTTTAGTGTTATGTACTCCGCCACGGCCGGCCGGCTCACCACGCCGCCCATCAGCCGGACAGGACGCCCCCGGCGACGAGGAGCCCGTACGACGCGTCCCGCCGCACGCCGGCGCTGGCGCTGGCGATGCTGGTCCCGGCCTCGTGCCGAGGCTTCTCGCGGGCGACGCTGGCGCCGTCCTCGGCGGGGTCTTCCTCTTCTGTGGGCGGCGGCAGCTCGGCGCGGCACATGGGGCAGGTGCTCCGGATCCCGAGCCAGGGCGCGATGCATCCGGCGTGGTACCAGTGCGCGCAGGGCAGCCGCACCACGGCGTCGGCCACCGCGATCTCGTCCGTGCACACGGCGCACACCGTGCCGGCCACGGCCGGCGTCGCGCGCACGGCCGGCGGGGGCTTCCAGGCCGGCAGCGCCTCCGCCGTCCCGCCGCGGCCTGCGGTGGCGGGGGGGAGGGGACGGTCGACCGGGAAGGACTCCTCGTCGACGTGATCGACGACGAGCGGGTTCCGGCCGAGGATGGAGGAGAGGAGGTACCTCGCCGTGATCCAGTCGTCGTCCATGCCCAAAGAAGGTTTCTTTTTCTGAGATCTTGCCCAAGAACTTGCTCTGCGAGCTACTCTGGAGGATCTGAAGAGAGATCGAGAGAGGGGGGAGAAGGGAGAGAGAGGCGGGGATTGGGGTGAGGGTGGGATTAAATAGGCATCGTTTGCTACTGAAATTTTTGTCCGTTTCAGAGTTTCAGTGTGCGAAAGCTGTAGTTGTAAATTAGACGAGACTCTGTTACGAGTTTATCCTTTTATCCTATCCTAGTCTGACCAAACGGATAACATCATAGCACACTCATTGCTGACGTGACAATCTAGCCGACAAGCAGTACTCCTACAAGAGTTTGTGATTTTCTCACTCTTCGTACTTGATGATGATTCAGGGGTGTAAAAATCGTTCAGGTGGGCTATCGCCAAAAAAAAATCAGGGGTATGACTCATGACTGACTCTTATGTTGACAAGAAGTCAAGGAAAAATGGAGATACGATAGATCAGATTTGGAATAGTTTGTCGACAGTGCAGTGAGTAGGCCGTGGAAGGAGATATTATGGGATAAGGGAGACGAGGAAGAGTTGGAGCAGCACGTCGACTGGGAGAGGAAGCCAGCCGTTTTCGTCTTCTCCTTGGGCTCTCTCTCGGTGTCACCATGCATCACGCATGGCGTGGCCCGGCCGCTAGCTGCACCGGCTCAATTCGATGGGCGTCCAAGCTTCTTCTTTTTTGAAACAATGGGCGTCCAAGTTGGCGCAACGGAGATTGTAGATGGTTGTAAGGAAAAATCCTACCCGGAGGTGGATAGTACTCCCTCCAATCAGGTTTAATTGTTGTCACGACAAATGAACCGTCGAAGTACAATTTATTGGCTGGGCTGGCGATAATCATTTACGATCATAGGGAGTACCTATCTATGAAAATAATTAACGACATATATAAGATAAGAGACGGGGGTACGAAGATACAATCGTTAACCTATCAATGATCCCAATGTTAAGAAATGTTCAAGCTAATATGTTTAAGTGTTCACACGAGTATATCCTACTACCCTTTTTATGGGGGCTTATTATATTTTTCAGCTAGCTGGAACCTCTTCCCTAGACATAAGTGATTATTGGGCTCGTTTGGTTTCAAAGGATTTAGAGCATCACCATCGGCACTCTCTAAACTCGTGTCTGACACCGCCAATTGAGACCCAATTGGAGGTGCCGGACATATGTTTCCATACATTTAGACAAACACCTTATGGGTATAGAAAACATAGTTCATATTTAGACAAAAGACGGTACAATATTACAAAAAAAATAACTAAATTATAAACTAAACCCTAATCTAAACGCCACCTAGCCTACTCCTCCTCGGACTCGTCCCACCACGAGTATTAGTCCTCATCGAGGAGCATCACGGTGGAGCATGAGGCTGCACAGCTAGTGGAAGGGCCGTCTTGGCGGCGAGGCGAGAGACGGCTGCAGCAGGGGTCGCCGGATGAGAACAAGGTCGTCGTTGCCACCAAGTTGGCCATCGTGGCCATGTACCCGAGGCTATCACGCTCGATGGTGTTGAATGAGTCCACGAGCGCCGACAAGAACCCGGGCTTGTCGCCATCCTGCTTGTTCTTCGGCGGGGAGGACACGTCGTACCACGTCGGGATCACCTTAACCGGCAGCGACGGCGTCCTGGGGCAGTGTCGCGGTCGCGGATAACGATGCCGTTGTCGCCTCCTCCTCCACGACGCGATGGGGATCGCTGCTCCTCCCTCACCTTGTAGACGCGCCGTGGAGGAGAGGCTGGTCGTCGACGCTGCGTGGCGGTGGCAGCGGCATCAGATGCAACATGGTAGGGTTCCCCGTTGCATCATGTTGGAGGTCGATGGTCGTAGACACCGTGTGACTGATCCTGCACCACCAGCCGTGCCCCCCCCCCCCCCCCCTCCGTATTCCAGCGGCCTGGCGGTGTGGGGTCGTCGTAGAAGTCTGCCACCTATTGGAGCTCCCGCCGAAAGCGCGCCATCCACACCCCCATCGTCGTACTCCGGGGCGGCGCGCTGCTCCATTATGAGCCAGCTCCTGTGCTGGGTGATGGCGCGCCCGATCTTCTCCTGGGTTTCCGTCATCGTTGGAATGGGGAGCCCGCCATTGAATGACGTCGCCCACCCCTTGGGGAGGTGGGTATCCAGCGGGACGAGCAGCCTGTACCAGTAGATGTCCCACGCCTCATCTGTGTTGATGGTGCGCCCGCCGCAGCTGCCCGACGCGCCGTTGTTTGCCATTGGCGGTGAGCGGTGCGCTGGTGCCCGAGCTTCCACATTAGCGTAATGTATTGTGTGGGAACGCAGCAACGCCGGAGCGTGGACTGCCGTACACGCTGTCGCGAGTGTTATTGTGACGTGTGGCGGCAGGCCTGCCGTCATCTCCTCGCCTCACCTCCCGTCTGGTCTTCTGGGAAACTGTCGGGCGACATTAAACGGGACGGAATGGCCTCATGCGCGCCCTTTAACACGCACGATCGGTGTTGTGTGTATGACGGGCGGGCCACCCCTCTCGAAGGGAATGTCGAACTCATGTCCGACTCCCGAGAGGGTCTCCAAACTTGGGGGCTCTTTCGGGGGTGTTAGCACAAAATGGGTCGGCGAGACCATTGGGGGTGCCGCTTGGGCTTTTTTTTTGTGTGTGTCCGGACTCCCATTGGGCCTTTAGAGGGTCGTTTGGAGGGTGCAAGTAGAGATGCTCTTAGAAAACTAAATTTGAAGGAATTTGAAGCGTACACTTTTAAATGTTGTCTTTAGTACTGTCAAAAGGAGTTTCCAACTTTTTATCATATTTTTTTCATTTTCTGATTGCAAAATTGGTGTTTTGTGAAGTAGGTGCAAAACAATATGGTGCAAAAATGACACCTATCAAATTTTCAAACAAAATGAACCATGTTGGATGGCTAATTCCCGTATGTTAAAAGTTTTGTCGATATCTAGCTACTTTCACCCATTCAAATGATTTACCCACGATTCCTCAAAATTAATTCAATTTGAAGTATGATTTCGTGGCAGAGGGTGATGGATGATTCATGTCCTACCTATGAATGCTTACGCTGACGTTTTGACCCATTTCAAAAAAAGAAAGTAAATAATAAAAAACACAATCCTTTTCGCATGAAGTGCTTTTGTATAATTTCTCAGCCCAAAAAATAAGGCACCCTTTAATTTTCCTGGTAAACGTTAGACAACTTTGAGTAAGATGCCCACACAATTAGAACAGATATATATGAAATGAAAGAAATTTGCAAGACGGATCCAACAATACCATTTTACATTCTCAATCGATATAATATATTATATATTAATGATCAAAGAATAAAATCAAATACCAGCACAAAAATAGCGCACCTTATATTTTGAGGCGGAGGGAGTACTACTTTTTAGCAGAAAAAAAGTAAAATTCTAATGTGATATTACTTTTAAATCCTTCACGAAATGAGTTATCATGTACGAGTTCCCGATAACCCGTTGTTTTCAACCATAGAGCTAACAGTGCGAGGAATCGACGGTATTTCAATTTGACGCTAATAGAAAAGTGACATGTTCTATAACGAAAACATCACATTTTAGATAAGATAGGTCACGTTAACCTTAGGAAAATTAGAGTTGTCACAATGATTTTCCAGACAAAGAACTACCAAATAAGAAGACAAACTGAGACACTCTTAGAAAACACTTTATTAATATAATTCAAGCGTTGTTGCTACATTAGATCCTACAATCCCCAGCGCCACCCCAATTCGCATATACTCCATCCTCTTCGTCTTCTTTAGAAGCAACTCCGTAGCACTTCGGATGTTCTACAGCCATGTCAAACTCACGAGAGCGTGGGATCACAAGATTGTGTTGTTTGTCCACAATTTTAATATACCTTACATATGCTGCTTTACCATACCCCTCCGCGGCAGGGTGTCCACTGCCCATAGGTGGCGGCTTGTATTTAATTGTAGGGCCTTCCACTAAACCACCCCAATAGCCAATTGTACCCTTCGCTTTCAAGTAACCGAAGAGTTCACTTGGCCAATATCCGATTACAGTGCCCTCTTTGCCGAATTTTACCCACCACTTTGACTGGTCATCCTAACAAAAAGAGATAAAAAAAATATGAATAGTAGAACGAAAAACATATCCAGTAGGAAGATATTTACAAAAGCATATACAAACAAAGTTTACTGATTTTTAAGAATAGAATGGCAAAAAAAATTGTACTAAAGATATTTATATTTGCTAGAGTAAAACATTTCGATATACATATACTCCAAAATGACATATCGACCATTTGTATATTTTAGAATTGTCTCCGAGAACATTGGAGTAGGAAAATCCCTGGTTTGAGACATTATAAATCATATCAAGTATGAAAACATTACATGAATTTTTGTAGGGTGAGATTTATGAGTAAGATATTTTTGTAGGCTGGAATTTATGAAAAAATAACCATAAAAAATAGACAAGTGTCGTTATCTAGGAACCCTGGGTAATAACGGTAGTGAGCATAAAATCGATTTCAAGTTTATATTATTATTTGCTCTAAGCAAAGTGATAAGTGAACCTCACAAAAAATGTGTAGCTAAAAAATCTGTTCAAAATCTAACATAATACTCGACTTTGCTAGTTTTGTTTCTCGTTTTACTTAAGCACAAAAAACATGAAAAGGAAAAAAGAATAATGGTAGATTGCTTAAACTATTAGTAAATGCATACCTGATAAATGAAAATATTCAACTGAGCTTGTGGCCCGTCATACTTTGACACTGGTGATAATTTTGCTCCTAAAGCTATATCTGGATTCGTTTGCACAAATCCAGGACATTGCAGATCGAAGCAATGTTTTTGGCCATCATTCTGGAGAGTGGAATCAAGTAAGTTAAGTTCATGTAAACTTAACACAAGAAGTAAATATAAAAACAAATTTACAACTTACAAAGAAAATATGAAATCTAGCATGCCTGTCACCTCCACTGCTTGCCCAAATCTATAACAAGTTGGAAAAATAGTTTGTAATGTTGAATCAATCTCAAACAAGAAAATAAGAATATATTCTATTAGAAGAAACACACGTGGATACATATTAATGAGTTACTAGATAGACAACCAACACGTACATAAAAAATACTTTAAATGAACACATATTTTTTAATAAAACATGGATGTGCATACTTTTAGTGAATTACAAGTTGGAAGGCCAACATACAATTGCAAATGTATTTTTTCAACGGAAAAATAACAGTTTCTGGTAAGCATCAAGAGAATATTTCGAAACGATGGATAAGTCTTAATCTCTTATCTCGTAAATGACGGTACCGTTTACTTGTTGGTTTTCTATAACATGCATTTAGTTTTATATTAATATTACTATTTTAATATGTATTTCACATGTGGGTGTAGCTAGTAATTACTAATTATTTCCTTATGTGAATATTAATATGGTATACTAAATACAAAAAAGTTACTTTGAAACATTAATATTAGAGTAAAGTTTGCAAGCATGTACGTGCATGATAATTCGATGTGGGTAATTATGCGTATCAAACGAACTAAAAATATGTAGATTCACACCATACAGACATTGATTTAACAAACCCACAAAAAATCATAAGAAGTTTCACAAAAAATACTTACAAACCAGCCAACTCCAATGGCATTAGTGTGCTGCCGGTCAAATGAATAACCACTAATTATAGTTGTTAGACCTCCAGATTTATCTTCGGTACCATATACGTCTGGCTCATGGACACTTATTGATACACTAGTTCCATATATGTCATCTCCTCTGCTAAGGCCTGCAAACTGATTACTAACATAACATTAGACCAAAATAATGCTAGAAAGCGCGTGAGGCTAGATTAACTGGACTTCATGAATTTAATTCATTGAGTGGAATGAATTTTCAATTGACTATAATCGTACAATAATATTTCTTGTAATGTTATTCCCCAAAAGTTTGGGAATTTCCCATATTAACTTGAATAGGATCTTTTGCTCCAAAGAAAATGCAACCAACTATGCACCCCTTTCACACTCGGATAATAGTGTATTTTCCTCTTTAGAGTAACCCATTTTAAATTGTTTCATCCACCATATATTTCTGGTTAGTGTATTTGATAAAATAGTTGATGTCGCAACCATTAGATCATGTAACATAACATATTCCACAACGATTTCGTAGCAATATGAATACACAAACACCCTAATTTTTTTGTAGTTGCATGATGTCATTAATATAAAACTGAAAAGTAATAATCAGTACATATAATTAATGTAATATTTGAAACATAGCTTTTGTAAAATCTTCTTTGAAACCTTGTGGCGGTCATTTCTATATATGTATTGTCATTCTTTTCTATATAAAACGCGAGAAAAAAAGATAAAATATGGCTTATGAAAATCTTACCATTTCATGTTGACTCGCTAGAGTATTGTATATAGCCAACTAGTGTGTTAACATAAAACACATAAAACGTACACACCACTTGCAAAGAACCGAGATGCGAAAAATACAATATAAGAGTCCCATGCAATAAACAAATAGACCTAAATATGGCACATTACTACATACTCTCGTTCAAATGGCATGTGAGCTCATGCTTACCATGACAATTAAATATATGTTATACTTTGCATGGATCAAAATTATGTATGAAATCATTGGCCTTAGCAATTATTAAATAAGGATGTGTAGGAGATATGCCCTAGAGGCAATTAATAAAGTGTTTTATTTATCATATCTCATTTGTTCATAATACGTTTTTGTGTCATGCTATAACTGTATTAAGCGGAAACATTAATACACGTGTGATACCTAAAACAACCAGGTCCCCAGCAACCTCTGTTTGACTGGTTCATTGTGCAATCGATGATCGAGGTTTCCCGATCATGTGACATAGCGTCTATTTGACAATGAAGTCATATCGTTGGTAGAACGATGTGATGGACATACCCAATATTTATAGGACGTAGTCATTACGCCTTCGACCGTGAGACCTACTCTTATTGCTATTCCTGGAAGACACTTTGATTGCATCCAACGTCATATCTTACATAGTGTGACAATAAAGTGAAGGGGATATGCCCTAGAGGCAAATAAATAAATAGTATTTATTGCATTATCTCATAAGTTTATAATAGGTTTTTGTATTATGCTATAACTGTATTAATCGGAATTATTAATACACGTGTGATACATAGACAACCAGGGTCCCTAGTGAGCCTCTATATGAACTAGTCCATTGGGCGACAGTTGATCGAGATTCCCGATCAAGGACAATGACGTCGGTTGACAATGGGGTCATCTTATTAGTAGAATAAGGTGATGGACATACGCAAAGTATTGCAACAAGATCGTATTACGATGTTTGTCATTTGCAATAAATAAGTAATATGATAGCTTATTCCTTAGACCGTGAGATCGTGCTAATTGCTACTTCGTAGGAGTACTTTGAGAGCATCAAACGTTGTGTCTTATATAGCATGACAATAACGGTGTCCATCTTGGGTATCCCGAAAGAGTATGTTAAGATGTAAGGATCAAGAGCGGGATTTGTTCATTCTTGTAATGGAAAGATACTCTGGGCCCACTCGGTGAGATTACATCTATATAGCTGCGCAGCTTATGACTAGGTCATGGAGATGTAATATCACAGACGAGTTAATAACCTATGTCGGTAACGAGATGCAACAGGACATTGGATGTCTACGATCACATCTCGGACAAGGTAGTATCGCAGAGACAAAGGGAATGAATATCATGTTTATGGTTCAACGACGATATTCGTAGAATGCACAGGGACCGTCATATGCATCCAGGTATCCCTGGCGGTCATTGACGAGCGAAGGGTCTCGGTCATGTCTGGAGTGTTCTCGAACCGTAGCGTAACAAACTTAAGGTCTTAACGACACCTGGAGAAGGTTCTGGAATATTATAGGATTTTATTGGAGAGAGAGAAATGATCCGGAAAGAGTTCCGGTGGTCCGGAAGGAGTTCCGGGAAGGTCTGGAATGGTTCCAGGAATGTCCGAAAGATGTTCGGGTGGTCCGGAAATGTTTCGGAGTCACGGGAGATTAAATTATATGTAAATATATTAATTATGAATTAATAGTATTTTATATTAATTTTATATTAATTAAAAATAAAGGAAAAAGGGGCAGCCCACCTAATGGGCCAATTGGGGCCCATTAAGGTGAGCCGCACCAAGCAAGGAAGGGGGGGCTTGGGCCCCTAGTCCGAATTGGACTAGGAGGGTTCGGCCGGCTCCCCCCTCCCTCTCCTTTAGTCCCACATGGGGGAGGCAAGGTGTTTGCACACCCCCTCCCCCCTTTATATAGCAAGGCATATTAATTGGATTAATAACACAGAAAATACAATTAATATTGTAGCAAGCTGGCCGAGCTGTTTCTCCGCCCGCTTTGCCTCCTCTCTCCACCAAAGCTATACCGTCGGGCACCGTTGCCCTGCGGGATTCCAGAAAAGTTCTACCCCTGCGATTTCAGCTGGATCTGAATGACCGGGGGTTGTTGTTAAGCTCCGTATGTTTGCGAGTGCTCGGAGGCGCCACATTTGAGGAGCCAGGGCGACGTGGTCTCGCCCACCCAGCAGCCCTGTCGCTGCCCTGCCGCCGGCACTACCCCCCTCGGCTGCCGGCGCCACGCCACCTTCCGCCCAACGCCCGTCGACGCAGGTCTTCGTCGACACCTCGGCATCATCGTCTACATCATCGCGGCAAGTTCTCCGCGACCTCGAGGTCGGCTACGTACGACTTCATCAGCAACGCTTGTGCGGGAGCGTAATCCCCGCTATCGGTCTACATGGAGGTAATGTAACCCGTTCCGCCACCGTTATCACATGTACTAGATAGATAGATCCTGGCTAGTTAGGGTGTCCATACGCTAGAAAAATTATTGTTTTCTGCACCGGAACCCCTTCATAAAGGTGTCCCTCTCGGGTGTCGGATAGGAGTATGTTGAGACGGCGGGTCAAGAGCGGGATTTGCCAATCCCATAGCAGGATAGATACTCTAGGGCCCACTCGGTGAGATTATGTCAAACGAGCTTGCAAGCGTGTGACTAGGTCATCAGGACATAAGATCATAGACGAGTAGAAGTTAGCGGTGTCGATAACGAGATCAAGCTAGGTATGGAGATATCTATGAACGAGTCTCGGACACGCTAAGTATCGCATGGCAAAAGGTTTAAGACTCAGACGTCCAGGTTCGATAAGGAAAATTATTCGTTATCTCGCAGGGATTAATTCTGGGTATCCAAGGTCCACGAATTAGTCATTGATCGGAGAGGAGTCTCGATCATGTCTGGTGAGGTAATCGAACCGCTAGGGTAGCACGCTTAAGGGGAGTCGACATTTTACCGGAAGAGAAAAATAGGAAAAGAGAGACCGGGAACGTCCCGGGAAAGTTCCGATGGAGATCGGGCAGCGACGAAATAGTTTTCGGAGCCAGAACAAATTATGTAATATGTATTTAATATTAATTAGTGTAATTAATACTTAAATATATTTTATTTTAATTTTTCTGAATTTTTAAAGGCAAAAATCCCTTAATGGGCCTCTTTGGGCAAAGAGGCCCATGAAGGGGGGGAAGTCCCCCCCATGAGGGAGGGGAGAGTTCGGCCGGCCCTAGGTGGGCCACATGGGGCCCACCTAGGCCGGCGCATGGTGCTGGTCGGCTGGGGCTGTGGGTTTAGTCCCACACCCCCAGCCTGGCAAGTTGGGCACCCCCCTTGCTCCTATATATAAAGGGGCACCCCCTGGCCTTTAAGATATATAGTTTTCTCTCTCTCTCTCTCTGAGGATCACGTGATTCCCAAGTTTGGAGTTGCGCCTCAGAATTGTTTCTCCACCATACGCACACCGTCGTGCTGCTGGTCTCCCGGTCCCATTCTTCCGCTGCTTCGTCCCTGGATCGGAGCCCGGAGTGCGTCGGCTTCACCGTACGTGTGTGACTCCCTGCGAGGCATCACACTTGTGGTGCTAGAGGTCTGCTTCCTCTACACGGCATCGAAGTCTTCATCGGCTTCATCGACAACGCTTGTGCGGGAGCGTAATCCCCGCTTTCGGTCTTCAAGAGGTATGTGCGAAGACCCCCCTGCGTATTACTATATCTGCATAGTATAGATTCTGGCTAGTTTAAGGCTATCGATGTTAGGAAAAAAATTGTTTTCTGCATGCGATCCCCTTCAGTGGTATCAGAGCCGATCTATGCGTAGATATAGCTTTGCGCTAGCTGCACCCGTGTTTTTCACGGGGGCAACGTTCTTATTATTTGCTACCCTCTCGCGTGCACTTGCACTGCCGGCAGCATCGAGTTGATGAAGCGGCCCGGACCGACCTTACGCGTACACTTACGCGAGACTGGTTCCACTACTGACATACGGCTGGTTCCGTATATGTGGCTGGCGGGTGTCTGTCTCTCTCTCTTTAGTTGGCTTTGCATTTTCAATGGAGGGCCCGAAAGGGATACATAAATATGCAATTATTTGATCGTTGTTGTGGTCATAGGTTCGTAGGTATGAAGCGGTTCTATTTACGACGAGCCCCAAGCCACGTAAAATATGCAAAAGATAAAGTAGAAGCGTCTAACTTTATTCTGCAGGGGCTGTGTGATATGGTCAAGGTAGGTTTATTAAATTGTTTATGAACTGCTGGCGCGAAGGAGACCATCGGCGCAAGGGGCCATATCACGTCGCATTACATTTGATGTTTTGAGTGCATCTTATATTGTGTATATATGTATATAGTATATTTAGTTACACGGCGGTAGTAATATAAGATGATCCCTCCAAAATACCAATTGTGTTCTCCCTTTGACGTGCACCACCAAGAAAGTTCTACGTTATGAGGCAGGCCGTGATGATCGGGTGTCAGACATATCGTCGTTCGCATATAGTGGGTGTAAGCCATGTTGCACGAGCATTTACGTTGAAGGTTATTATGGCGAGCCTAGCATGTACAGACATGGCCTCGGAACAAGGTGACCGAAAGGTCGAGCATGAGTCACAAAGTTGTTGTGATTGACATTCCGATGTCTACCTTTGAAGTTGTGTTGCCGTCTCTGATGATGAGGGGTTGCATAACGGATTAGGGTCATGTAATCACTCTAGCGATGAGAGGGATATTCGTTTGAGTGGGAGTTCTTATAGTTATTTTCAAAAATACTTGAACTCAAATCTTTTATGAACAAAGTCTTATGTTTTGCAAATTCCATTGTAGATGTCTCATCCCACCTTTAACCTAGCCCTGTTCCTTGAGAAAGAGAAGCTTAAGACCAATGGGTCCAACTTCGTATCCTGGTTCCGCAATCTGAAGTCCATTCTGAATGCCCACAAGGTGGCTTACATCCTTGAAGCCCCCTTGGGTGATCAGCCAGCAAACACCGCCTCAGAATTCACTAGGAGTGTCTACGAGTTTAAGGCGGAGATTTCCTCTTATGTTCGGAGTGGCATGCTCTTTGCCATGGAGGCTGACCTGCAGAACCATTTTGAGAACAAGAGTGCTTATGAGATAATCACTGAACTCATGGTTGTTTTTGCACGACAAGTCAAGGATGAGAGGTTTGAAGCTACCAAGCTTTTCTTCTCAGGCCAGATGGAAGAGCACGGTAACATAAGTGAGCACTTAGCCAATATGTTTGGCAGCGTTCAGCTCCTGAAAGATCTGGGATGTGAGATCCCGGAAGAGCTGGTTATTGATAGGGAGTTGTTGTCGCTACCCCCTACCTATAAGGACGCCATCATGAACTACGACATGATTGGGACATCAAAATCCCTGTCGGAAATTCTTATGATGCTCAACATGGCCGAATTGGAAATCAAGATGGACAAGATGGCGGTGACCGTCAGATCCCTGGAAGCACAACTCCCCAAGTGTCTAGAAGATAAGAAGGCCGGCAAGATTGTCGGAAAAGAGAAAGGTATATTTGATATACATGTTATTGATGTGTACCTAACCTGCGCCCGTAGCAATACCTGGGTATTTGATACTGGTTCTGTTGCTCATATATGTAACTCTCAGGAGGAGTTACGGAATAAGAGGCGCCTGGGAAAGGACGAGGTGACGATGCGCGTCGGCAACGGATCAAGAGTTGACGTGGTGGCTGTCGGCACACTCCCTCTACATCTACCATCGGGATTAGTTTTGGTCCTCAATAAATGTTATTTTGTACCGTCCTTGAGTGTAAACATCATTAGTGGGTCTTGCTTGTTGCAAGACGGATATTCGTTCAAATCAGTATCAAGTGGTTGTGCTATTTATATGAATGATATCTTTTATGTTAACGCTCCCGAGAGTAATGGTTTATTCTTGTTGAATCTCGATCGTAGTACTCACATTCATAGCATAGATGCCAAGAGAATTAAACTTAGTAGCGATACCGCCATGTATATGTGGCATTGCCGTCTCGGTCATATTGGTATAAGGCGCATGAAGAAACTCCATGCCGATGGGCTTCTAGACTCGTTGGATTTTGGATCCCTCGACACATGCGAACCATGCCTCATGGGCAAGATGACCAAGACACCGTTCAATGGTTTCATGGAACGGGCGTCGGACTTGTTGGGAGTCATACATACAGATGTGTGTGGACCAATGAGCGTGTCGACACGCAATGGTTATCGTTATTTTGTCACCTTCACCGATGACTTGAGTAGATATGGGTATATCTATTTGATGAAACACAAGTCTGAAACATTTGAAAAGTTCAAAGAATTTCAAAGTGAAGTTGAAAATCAACTCAACAAGAAAATCAAGCACCTTCGATCCGATCGTGGTGGCGAATATTTGAGTTTTGAGTTTGGCACACATCTGAAGGCCTGTGGCATCGTGCCGCAGCTTACGCCGGCTGGAACGCCGCAACGCAACGGTGTGTCTGATCGGCGTAATCGCACTCTACTGGATAGCGTCCGATCTATGATGTCTCTTACCGACTTGCCTGTGTCTTTTTGGGGGTACGCGTTAGAAACAGCCGCATTCATTTTAAATAGGGCTCCGTCCAAATCCGTAGCAACGACACCGTATGAGGTCTGGTATGGCCAGAAGCCTAAGCTGTCGTTCCTGAAGGTCTGGGGTTGTGAGGCGTATGTTAAGAAACTACAGCCCGACAAACTCGAACCGAAATCGGAGAAAGTCGTCTTTGTAGGGTATCCGCGGGAAACCATAGGATACACCTTCTACAACCAAGCTGAGGGCAAAACGTTTGTCGCGAAGAACGGTACCTTTCTGGAGAAAGAGTTTCTCGCCAAAGGAGTAAGTGGGAGGAAAATAGACCTCGACGAGATCGTTGATCCTGAACTCGAAATACAGAGTGGCGCAACAGAAGCTGTTCCGGAACCGTCCTCCACAGATGGAGTGGGAGAAGATGTCGAGGGTGCTATTCTACCTCGTAGGTCAGGGAGATCTCGGGTCGCCCCTGAATGGTATGGCAACATGGTTTGCACCGTCATGTTGATTGAACAAGACGAACCTACGAACTACAAAGAGGCTATGGCTAGTCCTGAGTCCGAGAAATGGCTTGAAGCCATGAAATCCGAAATAGGATCCATGTACGATAACAAAGTGTGGACTTTGGTAGAGATTCCCGAAGAGCGCAAGGCCGTCGAGAATAAATGGATTTTTAAGAAGAAGACTGATGCTGATGGTAATGTGACCGTCTATAAAGCTCGGCTTGTCGCAAAAGGTTTCCGACAAGTTCATGGAATTGACTACGATGAAACATTTTCACCGGTAGCGATGCTAAAGTCTATTCGGATTTTGCTAGCAGTTGCCGCATATTATGACTATGAGATATGGCAAATGGATGTCAAAACAGCGTTCCTAAATGGCAACATTGAGGAAGAGTTGTATATGGTACAACCTGAAGGTTTTGTCGATCCAAGAAATGCTGGCAAAGTATGCAAGCTTCAGCGTTCCATTTATGGACTGAAGCAAGCATCTCGGAGCTGGAATCTTCGCTTTGATGAGGTGATCAAAGGTTTTGGATTTGTCCGGAACAGAGAAGAGACCTGCATTTACAAGAAAATGAGTGGGAGCTCAGTTGTGTTCCTGGCACTATATGTTGATGATATACTGCTGATAGGAGATAATGTGGAACTACTGAATAGCGTTAAGGAATATTTAAACAGTAAGTTTTCAATGAAGGACTTAGGAGAAGCTGCATACGTTTTAGGCATTAAAATCTATCGTGATAGATCAAGACGCCTATTAGCGTTAAGTCAGAGTACTTATATTGACAAGATACTGAAACGGTTCAATATGGATGGGGCAAAGAAGGGTTCTCTGCCTATTGTCAAGAATAAGGTGTTGAGCAAGGCACAGTGTCCGGTGACGGAACATGATAGAGTCGCGATGACTAAACATCCTTATGCTTCAGCCATAGGATCGATCATGTATGCCATGCTAAGTACTCGACCTGATGTAGCATTGGCTCTTAGTTTGACGAGCCGATTCCAAAGTAATCCTGGAAAGGAACATTGGGTAGCTGTTAAAAGTATTCTTAAGAATCTCAAGCATACAAAGGAAATGTTTCTTGTGTATGGGGACTGTGAGGAAGAACTTGGCGTAACAGGTTACGTTGATGCAAGTTTCTGCTCAGACCCAGATGACTCTAAGTCACAGACAGAATATGTGTTCAAGGTGAATGGAGGCGCTGTGAGCTGGAGGAGTGGGAAGCAACCCATCGTGGCCCAATCTACAATAGAATCGGAGTACATTGCTGCTTCTGAAGCCGCGAATGAAGCTGTGTGGCTGAGGAAGTTCATCATTGAGCTTGGAGTGTTCCCTAGCGCGCAAGACCCCGTGACCCTCTACTGCGACAACATGGGTGCTATTGCTAACGCGAAGGAACTGAGGTCTCACTCGACTGCCAAACACATACTCCGACGCTTCCATGTGATACGACAGTACGTACAAGGAGGTGAAGTGAAGATTTGCAAACTACATACGGATCTGAATGTGGCAGACCCGTTGACGAAGCCTCTCCTGCTAGACAAGCACGTGAAACACCAAGATGCTATGGGTGTCCGGCTTTTACCAGGTTGTAACTAGATTAAATTGTACTCTAGTGCAAGTGGGAGACTGTAGGAGATATGCCCTAGAGGCAATTAATAAAGTGTTTTATTTATCATATCTCATTTGTTCATAATACGTTTTTGTGTCATGCTATAACTGTATTAAGCGGAAACATTAATACACGTGTGATACCTAAAACAACCAGGTCCCCAGCAACCTCTGTTTGACTGGTTCATTGTGCAATCGATGATCGAGGTTTCCGATCATGTGACATAGCGTCTATTTGACAATGAAGTCATATCGTTGGTAGAACGATGTGATGGACATACCCAATATTTATAGGACGTAGTCATTACGCCTTCGACCATGAGACCTACTCTTATTGCTATTCCTGGAAGACACTTTGATTGCATCCAACGTCATATCTTACATAGTGTGACAATAAAGGTGTCCCTCTCGGGTGTCGGATAGGAGTATGTTGAGACGGGGGGTCAAGAGCGGGATTTGCCAATCCCATAGCAGGATAGATACTCTAGGGCCCACTCGGTGAGATTATGTCAAACGAGCTTGCAAGCGTGTGACTAGGTCACCAGGACATAAGATCATAGACGAGTAGAAGTTAGCGGTGTCGATAACGAGATCAAGCTAGGTATGGAGATATCTATGAACGAGTCTCGGACACGCTAAGTATCGCATGGCAAAAGGTTTAAGACTCAGACGTCCAGGTTCGATAAGGAAAAGTATTCGTTATCTCGCAGGGATTAATTCTGGGTATCCAAGGTCCACGAATTAGTCATTGATCGGAGAGGAGTCTCGATCATGTCTGGTGAGGTAATCGAACCGCTAGGGTAGCACGCTTAAGGGGAGTCGACATTTTACCGGAAGAGAAAAATAGGAAAAGAGAGACCGGGAACGTCCCGGGAAAGTTCCGATGGAGATCGGGCAGCGACGAAATAGTTTTCGGAGCCAGAACAAATTATGTAATATGTATTTAATATTAATTAGTGTAATTAATACTTAAATATATTTTATTTTAATTTTTCTGAATTTTTAAAGGCAAAAATCCCTTAATGGGCCTCTTTGGGCAAAGAGGCCCATGAAGGGGGGGAAGTCCCCCCCATGAGGGAGGGGAGAGTTCGGCCGGCCCTAGGTGGGCCACATGGGGCCCACCTAGGCCGGCGCATGGTGCTGGCCGGCTGGGGCTGTGGGTTTAGTCCCACACCCCCAGCCTGGCAAGTTGGGCACCCCCCTTGCTCCTATATATAAAGTTGCTCCTATATATAAAGGGGCACCCCCTGGCCTTTAAGATATATAGTTTTCTCTCTCTCTCTCTCTCTCTGAGGATCACGTGATTCCCAAGTTTGGAGTTGCGCCTCGGAATTGTTTCTCCACCATACGCACACCGTCGTGCTGCTGGTCTCCCGGTCCCATTCTTCCGCTGCTTCGTCCCTGGATCGGAGCCCGGAGTGCGTCGGCTTCACCGTACGTGTGTGACTCCCTGCGAGGCATCACACTTGTGGTGCTAGAGGTCTGTTTCCTCTACACGGCATCGAAGTCTTCATCGGCTTCATCGACAACGCTTGTGCGGGAGCGTAATCCCCGCTTTCGGTCTTCAAGAGGTATGTGCGAAGACCCCCCTGCGTATTACTATATCGGCATTGTATAGATTCTGGCTGTTTTTAGGTTATCGTTGTTAGGAAAAATTTTGTTTTCTGCCTGCGATCCCCTTCAGGATGATATAAACATTACCGAAGTGATGTTCTGCTGACCACCCTGGGTAATACTCTTTGTGTATATTTTTTGAGTCAGTTCACTAAGGTTAACCATCGAAAGGTAATTGTCGCTTCTCCACATTGGAATAGTTCCAGGAGGACAAGAAACCAAGCGGATACTAGACTGCAGTTCTGTATCCGGTAACTTAGAGTTGTCATCGACTTCAGTAGGATGTGAGCTTGGTTCCATCTGCATGCAAGCAAACATCATTTGTTTATTTGGTATATAAGTAAAATGGTTATATTAATGTAATATAACTACTTCTATAGATTAGTACACAAATGTTAGCTACTCCCTCCGCCTGGAAATGAACGTCGCTAAAACGGATGTATCTAGACATATTTAGCGACATCCTTTTCCCGATGGAAGGAGTACTTCATTTCCATTTTTATGTGAGAAAAGATATTGCTTATTGCAAAGTAAGATTAAGTAGTACGTAAGGAAAGACATGGAAGATATTAATAATACTATTCCGATTCTTAAAATAGTATAGCCACAATAGAACTCAAGTATACCTGTATTGAATGATTTCTCATAAGCGGGTGGTCGAATGTTGGCTGAGATTTGATATCAATACAGTCAAAAATGTCGCCATCTTCTGTCTACAAAGTTGAAAAGGTATATAGTTATATGGAAATTGTTTACTCAAACAACCAGTCTAAAATTTAAAATGTCACCAAACCGTACCTGGATTGTGCTAGATATTGCCCTTGTGTGATGCTTTTCCCCATCGGGATTTACTTCTTCCCCATTTTTCTTGGCTACTACGTCACGAACTGTTATGAAACATATCAAAAACAAAATCTTGGTTTGTTTGCTCATAGTTTTCATTTCTCACTGACTTGACTTGGTGTCTATATTCTCTCCATGGAGAAACTTCGCTCCATATGTGTGTATATATAAGCTTGTACTCATTTATTTTTAGGATTCATATAAATCTAGAATGATCAATGGATATCTACATATTAATAGAGCATGTTAATTATGCACGGAGTCCTGGCGAACTAAGGGCGAGTAATATCTCTAGGATCTATCTCTCCAATAAATATTATCCAACGAATTATTAATTTGCAATCAGTGTGATTCCAAATATATTTCACTGAAAAAGCACAAATATTGCATATTAACGCCCTCCATTAATTCTTATCTGCAATGCAATCTATCTTGTGACCATTTAATGTGTATCATATATTTTCCTTTATTTTGAAACAAAAGAGTTCTTCAGGAAACATCACATGGCCCATGGTTAAGTCGTCCAGAGGTGGAACCAGGATTAGGACTTAGGGGGCAAGCAATGGTAATCTAGGAAGTAGCGAGAGCGCGATCCTTGATGTCCTCGAAAGCAAGCTCCGGCAAAATCAAGATGGGTATGACACGTGTCGCTTAAGATACATCTATTCCTCTCACTTCGAAATGGCTTATAGAGGCTAACTATTATGCTAGGGAAGTATACTAAGGTATCTAAGTCTAAAACGAAACTGAATATCAACACATGCTAACATATATATAGTATCACAAATGTGAAAGTTGGTAAACAAGTCGGCATTTTTGGCAACAGAGTATTTTTTTCCTACTTCAAATATACCTTTTTTTAATTTTACTTCAAATATACGTAGAAGGTGCGTTCTGTAGTTTTTTTTTTAACAACCAGGACACTACCTAGGACCAGATGCCCACGTCCCTGGTCAACGAAAATTTGGCCCAGAAGGCCCAATGCGTCTTCACTTTTTTCTTTGCGAATAGGACTCCGGCATTAAAAGAAACAGCGAACCGTACAAAGCATCCAAAGAAAAACAAAAATTACAAAGAAATCCTTGAGAAGCCCTTCATCTTCAACCTCCAGACCGTGTCGACGGCCCCCGCCGCCACTGCCGCTCCTCCCTGAGTCGGCCTGACGTTGTTGGTTGCGGACGGGAATTCACCGAACGGGTCAAGAAGATCACATCTGTCCTGGAGACGAAGAAGAAGATAGAACTGCCGATGAACCTCCTTGACGATCCGAAGATCCCCACAGTCAGACGAAATCCTCAAAGACCGCACCACTCCCACAAGCCTCTCGACGTTGCCGCCGAGATGAGGTTGAAGCCGGGAGACCTTATTGCATGAGACGCCGCCACCACCATCTGAACGCTGCCCCTACAAATCTTGACCCTAAAAACGGAGAGCGAAGCCCTCAAAACAGGGGACGGAGCCCTCCCACCGACGCGGACCGAGATCCACCGCGCCTTCATGGCCCAAAAGCCACAGAGAACGGGCGATCTGTAGCGGCGCGGGCGGGAGGCAGATGCGATCTGAACGATCGCCTCAGAGTCCTGGCTGACGTAACGTTTCAACTATGTTTTCAATGCGTCTTCACTTCGTTTCCATCATCATCTACATCGCCACCAAGAACATACGGACCCTTTTCATGGCGGCGCTGCAAAAGAAAAATTAACGACACATGAACTTAAGCTGTTTTTATAGGGGCAAAAAAAAGTTATATGTGTAAAAAATTCTGCACAACGGTACTATCGCCCGCTGCGCTGTTATTCCAGAGGCACCGGCAGCCTGGGTGCAGCACCAGAGATAGTATCGTACTACAGTCGTTGACCATCAGGCCCGGTACTATCGTTGCATGGTCACGGCAATACCGCCGTACATATCTAGATTTATAATTCGAACTATTCAAGCGGTAATGCCGCTGTCTAAAAGGAATGGTACTGCGACACTACTATCGTCCAAAAGGTGTCGATAAGATGCGCCTACTTTTTGTAATAGTATTAGTATATTTTCTACCAAGTCACTCAGCTGGGTCAGTTTGCAGCACATGTCAAAAGGTTAGAGGCCATCAGCTATGTCATCTCTTTCATCTAGTGTCTCCCCTTTTGAACCTGTAATTTTACATGTATAGGGGCTAGACCCACTATGTTGGTCACGGTAAATTCACTTGGATGAATTTTATGAAATATAACTTGTTGTCTCCGGATGTTTCCGGATATGGAGTGGAGTAATGTCGATCTCGCTAATAGAATAGCCGGGTGTACCTTTTTACTTTAGCTCGCATTTCTTTTGTACTCAAGTCTGAAATACGAAAATTTCCAATGGCTCAAAAGCGCACTTGCCACCTATAACCAGTAGTTTTGAGGGCTAACACCGCTAGGAATCAACGATACCCTTACAAATTTCAATTTGACTTGACATGTTCTGGACATTCAAAAATATCCTTTTTAGATAATACTGGTCGGCTCAACCATAGGTTAGAGTTGTTACAAGGATATTTTGAACACAAAAATTACAGATAAAAACGCAAACTGAGACATTCTTAGAAAATACTTTATTTAAATAACTCAAGTGTCGTTGCTACATCAAATCTTACAATCTCCAGCACCACCCCAGTTCGCATATACTCCATCCTCTTCTTCTTCTCTAAAAGCAACTGAGTAGCAGTTCGGATTATCTACATCCATGTCAAACTCACCAGATCGTGGGATCACAAGATTGTGTTTTTCATCCATAACTTTAATGTACCTTATATAGGCTGCTTTACCATACCCCTCCGCGGCAGGGTGTCCACTGCCCATGGGTGGTGGCTTGTATTTAATTGTAGGACCTTCAACAAGACCACCCCAATAGCCAAACGTGCCCTTCGATTTCAAGTAATTGAAGAGTTTACTTGGCCAATATCCGACTACGGTGCCCTCGTTTCCAAATTTTACCCACCAGTTTGACCAGCTATCCTAACAAAAGGAATCAAACAATATGAATAGTAAAACCGAAGAAAATATTGGGTACAATCATATTTATGGAAGCATATGCAAACAAAGTTTACTGATTTTATGAATAGAGTGACATAAGTTTTTTGCACTAAAGATATTTATATTTTTAGGGTACAAGATTTTAATATAAAAATCAACTAAAATGAATTATCCACCATTAATATATTTAGAATTGTCTCTGATAACATTGGAGTAGGAAAATCCTTGGTGCAAGACATTATAAAAGATATCAAGTATGAAAACATTACATAACTTTTTGTATGGTGGGATTTATTGAGTAAGATCTTTTCGTAGGCTAGAATTTACGAAAAACAACCATAAACATATATACAGGTCTCGCTACCTAGGAACCCTAGGTTTTCCATCAAAAGTGAGCATAAATCATGTCTTTATAAATCATTTACGAATTTAGATTATTAATTGATACTCTAATTAAAGTGATAAGAGAACTTCCCAAAACTGTGTACCAAAGAAAATAAGTAATATATTCAAAATCTAACATAAGAATAGTAAGCATAGTACGAGTTATTTAAGCGTAGACATTGTTAGTTTTTTTCTCATTTACCTAAGCATCAAAAACACTCTAAGTGAAAAATAATAATGATAGGTTGTTTAAACTATCGCTAAATGCATACCTGATAAATAAAAATATTCAACTGAGCTTGTGGCCCGTCATATTTCGATACTGGAGACAACTTTCCTCCTAAAGGTATATTTGGGTTCGTTTGCACAAATCCAGGACATTGTAGATCATAGCAAAGTTTCTGGCCATTATTCTAGAGAGTGAAATCAAGTAAGTTAATGTCCTTAAGACTATAAGTAATTATAAAAATAAATTTACAACTTACAAAGAAAATATGAAATCTAGCATGCCTGTCACCTGCACTGCTTGCCCAAACCTATAACAAGATAGAAACAACAGTTTGTGATATTGAACCAAACTCAGACAAACAGGTAAGAATATATCGTGTTAGAACTTAGAAGAAACACATGTGCATACAGATGGATGAGTTACAAGATAGACAAACGATATGCATGTATGTTAAAAAATACTGTCAATGAGAACATATTTTCAGTAAACCACATGTGTGCATACTTTTAGTGAATTACTCACCAATAGGAAACATGAATAAATGTAATCACCGGCGTGCCTTTTTGACATTACTAGCGGCAAAAGCCCACGCCAGTGATTTCATGACAGTACTATTTTGATTACCGATGTGTCATGAAAACATGTAATACTCTGGTTACTACTGGCGTTTTACTCAAATGAAACACGACTAGTAAAAAGCATACTACCGCCGTGTCATTCCTGGGCCAGTCACGCCAGTGCTAACATTTTCAGAACTAAAAAAAAGCGGCGGCGCACATCGTGGCTGCAGTCGTCGCGAGACATGCACAAGTTCACATCCGTCAGTGTGCATTGTGGTTGCGGTCGTCGGCGCCGCCGTAGTCGGTAGTCGTCGGGAGGCCCTGCTCGCTAAGGTGGCACGGCTGTGCCTCATGCGTGTGGAAATGCGGCTGCCTGTCGGGGCTGGGGACGACGACATGGTCGATTTGGTTGTTGGTTGTAGAAGACCTCTATGTCGATGATGATGAAGGGCTGGAGACGAGCTCGTGGCGAGACGTGGTCGGTCGGATGACGGCTGCTTCCAAGAAGGTCGGACGGCGGTACAGCCCCGGGTCCAGTCGGACGTGGAGGTAAGCAAGCTATAGAGGTCAGCAATGCGTGTGTGCAGCAAGGAGAGCATCTCGAGTGTTTGTTCTTTCTTTTTAGGTATAAGGTGGTCCGAGTGTTTGTTCTCTAGGCAGCAAGGATCAAGGAAGAGCAGGGCGGTCATCGTCAAATTTGTTGGGCCGATCAAAACAGAGCACCCAAAATAGTATGTTTGTGTCCTCTGCCTCTTCGCATGTTGAGAGTCGACATCCACCTCCACCGTTCTTCCCTGGCTCGCTCCCTCTCCTCTCCGGCGGTGCTGCCGGCAGGCGTGGACGAGGATGCGTAGCACGGGCTGTATATAGTAGTTGTTTAGGTTTAGGTTTAGGTTTAGCTGTGTGTGGCTCCTTGGCGACTCGGGGTAGGTTCCTGGATCTTGGCGGCCAGATCCATGGCGTTGTGTCCTTCTTCGTTCGAGTTGTGTCCCGATGGTGGCAAGTGGTGGCGCAGGTGAGGTCGAGAAAGTCGCGCATCCCTCCTAATAAGGCTTGCATCGAAGTTTTGGAGTCGGGCTTTCCGAGCCGAGTCTGGCTTCGTTTGGCTGTGCTTCTCCTAGCAGTGGAGCTTCCATGGTGGGAGCTGAAGGCGACGGCGGAGAAGATACCATGCGGCTTCTCCAAGAAGGTTCGATCTTTAGTTTTCTGCCGCTGCAAATCTCTTGCACATCTGCCTCCTCCGACTCGTGGTGGGAATTCGGAGTTTGACGGCAGGTCGACTATCACAATGCGGCGGTGGAAGGCCTTGGGTAGATGGGGATGTAACAGATGTGGATATGTCTCTCTTCTTTGAAACGCCATGGTGGCGAAGGGGGAGCAGAGAACGGAGCCACACGAGTTGTTCTTCACCTACTCTGGAGTAGTGATGCTGAAGGACGATGGATTACACTCTCGACGCCATCGGATTAGGCTACAACTTTGATGACCATCTGGTGGGTCTAAACCCAGCAATTGCTGGTTTGATTTCACCTCCATTTGGAGGCCCCTTTCCAAGCTAGTGATGGTGCTCAAAGTTCTCCTGGAGTCAAGTGGTTTCGTCCCCAATCCGGGTGAGAATGGTCGTTCCTCAAGCTTGTAGTTCCATGGCGGAGGCAACGGATCTGATTGATCTCCTCAAGATTCAATCAGGGTCTGTAATATAAAATCTAGGGACTTGTTAGTGATTGGTTTTTATTTCGAGGTCCCTTTTGTAATTTATACTTGCACCGCTGTGAACTAATAAAGCATCCAGGCCGTTCGGGACCTCTACGCTGTTATGTTTGTCGTGGGAGATTGTAAACCGTAGGGTTTAGTAGGAATCTGGAGGCAAATGCGGTAATGGGTCTCCGACACCATGCATGTGCGGGCAGGTAGGCAGCCACGAGGACCAGGAACGGACCTAGTAGAACAGAAACGTCATGTTGTCCATCTTTAACTATACACTGTCGATATCAAGGAATTGTATACATAAAAGTAACACACTCAGTAACTTAAAATATCCTATAGTAAAAATTCGTACCAAAATGAAGCATTCCTCTTAAAATTTTAGTTGATTATTATGTAAAACTGAACAACGAAACATACAAGCAATTAGCAATAGAAACAAATATGAAATGCGACGGTAACATAAATTAGCGTATAATTCGCCGATTATTGTGTTATCGTAAGTGCACAACGAGTTACTATTTGTACGGGAGATATAAGATTAGAAATAATGATTATGTCATATTACTGAGTATGTTCACCAAGTTAAACTTACTCGGCATCGTATCTTATTGCCAGCACGTGCGGTGGAATTTTTTTTTTATCCTCAATTCTAAATAGTTGTGAACCATTAAATAAAATTATCAAATCGCAGCAATTAGATTCTCAATTATAGTACCTTTCAATTTGAAAATCCTACCATACAATTTAGGTAATAAGGATTATTGAAAATTTAGGTAATAAGGATTACATACACGTGCTAAGCTAGTTTGGCGTATCAAAATTTTGGCGAACTCTCCCCTAGGGTTCCCTCTCCACCCACCCCGCCGCCGGCGCCCTCCCCCTCCCCTCCCCCCCCCCCCCCCCTCTCTCTCCTCCGCGTCCGCGCCGCCCCCGCGGCGGCCGGCGCGGCTCTGCCTCTCCTCTCTCGACCCCCACCCCGAATCACCCCTCCCGCCGCCGTCGGTGCGCCCGCCGAGCTCTGCTCGGGCAGGGGCCGGCGGCGGTTGTTCTCTACCCGCGCTGTAGGAGGCCTCGCGGGGCGGTTCTGCTGCGGCGGCGGTGCTTCCTAGGGTGGCGGCGGCGCAGCTCTGGCTGGGGGTTGCTGTGCGGCGGCGCTGGCGGCGGGCTGCGGGGCGACGCAGGGCTGACGGGCGGCGGCGTGCCGGTGGCAGCGTCGGCAGCGCCTGGTGGCCCAGATCTGGGCCCGTTGGGCCCCATCTGGGTCGTGGCGGGCTGGCCTGCCCGGTCGCTGGCTCTGCAGATGGCGGCGAGGTAGGGGATGCAGGGGAGAGCGGCGACGGTGACCGGCTTGTTGCAGCGTGGTGATGGGCTTTACGGGACCAGGTTGGGCCCGGCCGGACCTTGCTCGGAATGGTGTGCCTCTGCGGAGGCCTTACGGGCTCAGGTTGGGGCCGGCCATACCAAACGAGGACTGGTGTGCTGCGTCGCCACGTCCGGTCGACTACCGCCAGTGGCGGTGCAGGAAGTTCCCTCCCGCGCGGTCGCGGTGCTGCTGACCCCGGTATCTACTCCTTGACAATATCTTGTGGACCTCGTGGCGGCTACCTTGGTGAGACGACGGCGATGGCGACTTCGTGACCATGGTGGCGCTTGTTGGTGGGTGGCTAGTCTGGTGGTGTCGAGGCTTCGTCCTTGCGGGGCCCTATGCGTTGAATCGTCCGAGGGTTGTGGATAGGGTTTGTTCGGGAGAACCGACGCGGTGCCGCCTCCTGGTGGAATCATCCCTTCTTGAAGGGCGTGGCTACCCTCCATCCGCTCCCGCTTATGTGCCGGGGGAAACCCCAGGACCAGTTCGCTGGCCCGGGTGGCAGCGCATGCTTTCCTTATTGAAGGTGCTACCTGGTACTCTACGGCGATTCGACGATAGGAGCGTGGTGGTAATTCGTCGGAGGGCGCAGTGGTTTCGGATCTCCATCGTTTAGTCTTTTCCGTCTATGTCTCCTTTTATTTCTTCTTTTCTTTGGTGTGTGTTTGCTGTTGCCTCAACAATTCGTGTGGGTTGGAACTCTTGTTGGTTGTATCGGTTGGTTGCTATATTAATATAGCGGGGCTTCGGCCTGTTTCGAGGAGATTGACGATCTTACAAAGAGCACGTACATGCACATGCACCGATGGTGACCGACGATGCACTGATGGTGACCGACGACACTGATCAGCGGGCGAGGGGCGAAAATATGCATGTTATGCACGTTACGAACAGGGTAAGTATGACCAAATCGATTAATGCTAGCAAGCATACCTCAAACAATCAACAATCAGATGGCTCCTAGATGGGCTACACCTGCGCCCATGCTCGCTGCATCTCTCTGCTTGCACTGATTGTCCAACCGGTGTCTAGCTTTAACTTTTACGGGTGTTGAAGCCCCAACTAGTACTACACACTAACATAAGTACTACCTCCGATCCAAATTAAGTGTCGCCAAAATAACACAGCCATAGTATAAAGTCAGCGCACATCGCGCGACAATCTTTCTGGATCAGACGAGTAGAATTTGTACCCGGTGTTCAGTGACACCGGCTGGTTTAACGTAGGTCCACCCCTGACGAGGACAAGGGATCACTGGCATGAAGAGGATATTTGAGAACAACAAAGAACTCTTAATATTGTATATCCTATATGGCTTTATGGTTTCGCGCTTTGGTTCTCTTTAACGTGAACTTAGTTAATATTACTATTTTCTGTATATATTTCACAAGCGGGGTAGCTAGGAATTACTTTTTTTTCTTATGTTAATATTAATGGTATAGTAAATACAAAGAATTCTTACTTTAAACATTAAGATTAGAGTACAGTTTGCAAGCACGTGTATGGTAATTAGATGGCGTAAATATGCATATGAAACATACCAAAATTATCGCGATTCAACACATATATATATATTGATTAAATAAACATATGAAATTTCACAAAAAATATACTTACAAACCAGCCGACTCCAATGACATTAGTATGCTTCCTGTCAATAGAATAACCCCTGATTATAGTTGTTAGACCTCCAGATTTATCTTCGGTACCATATATTTCTGGCTCATAGACACTTATTGATACACTAGTTCCATATATGTCTTCTCCTCTACTAAGGCCTGCCAACTGATTACTAACATAACATTAGACCAGAATAATGCTAGTAGAAAACTTGTGTGCGGGACAGAGATTTAACTAGCTAGACTTCATGAACAAATTCATTGAGTGGAACGGATTTTCAGTTGACTATAATTATAAATAATATTTCTTGTAATTTAATGTTTGAAACAAAGCATTCGTAATATTTGAAGCAAAGCTATTTAAAATCTTCTTTGTAACTTCGTGGTGGTTATTTCTATAATTTTTGTATTTCGTTAATTTTTCAATAAAATGCGAGAAATAACATAAAATATGGGTTCTAGAAATCTTACTAACACCCGGATCTCTTACTCTCTTCCGTTGATTCTGTAGATTATTCTCAGTAAATAAGTTAGTGTGTTAACATAACACACATAAGCCTTACACACCACTTGGAATGATCTGAGATGCCAAAATACTACTCCCTCCATCACAACACGCACTCAATTTAAGAAAAAGTTTGACCTTTAAATTTAGTCAACAAAATATAAATTATATGTCAAAAAAAATAAAACCATCTGATTTATATTGAAAATAAGTTTTTAATGATATAATATTTTTTATATAAAATTTAAATTTTGTCGACTAAATTAATGGTCAAAGTTCATTCTTGAACTACATGTGTGCCATGTAAACTGTGATGGAGGGAGTATATTAAGGATCATATGCAATAATGTTAGACCTTAATATGGCACGTTACCTATATATTATCGTTGTAATGCTATGCGAGCTTATACTTATTATTCTATTAAACTAAATATGATATACCTTGCATATATCAAAATTATGTATGAAATCATTAGCCTTGGTAACTATTAACAAATATAATATTATCGTTACCGAAATGATATTTTGGTGAACATCCTGGGTAATATTCCTTGTGTATATTTTTCGAGTCAGATCACTAAGGTTAACCATCGAACGGTAATTGTCGCTTCTCCACACCGGAATTGTTCCTGAAGGACAAGAAACCAAGCTAATACTAGATTGCAGTTCTGTATTTGGTAACTTAGAGTTGCCATTAACTTCAATAGGGTATGAGCTTGGTTCCACCTGTATGCAAGCAAACATCATTTGTTAATTTGGTATATATAAAAATAGAATCGCTATATTAGTGTAAACTAAATACTTCTTTAAATGAACCCATCGATGTTGACTACATCATCTCCATTTTTATGTGCACATATTTCCGCTTGTTGCAAAAGTAAAATTGAATAGTGGCTAAGAAAAGGCATGTAAGATATTACTTCCTCGGTTCCTGAATGTAGGGTGTATAGTTTTATGCACGAATATTAAGACAAGTGTATTTTGCATACAATGGACTAATTTTTTTTTTTTAAATCGTGTGAAATGAGTTCTTAATAAGCACAAAATGAATACAATTCGTTAAATCCCTCTTTTGAAACTATGTCTCATGTTTTGATGAGTCAAATTGTCCATAAATAAAAAATACACCTTATATTATAGATTTTTCTTCAAGAAACTAATACACCTTACATCAAGGAACTAAGGGAGTATATAACATTATTCCGACTATGAATATTATACCCACAATAAAACTCAACTATACCTGTATTGAATGATTTCTCATAAGCGGGTGGTCGAATGTTGGCTGAGATTTGATATCAATGCAGTCAAAAATGTCACCATCTTCTGTCTACAAAGTTGAAAAAGTATGAAAATGGTTTACTCAAACCACAAATCTGAAAATTAAAATGGTGTCAAACTATACCTGGATTGGGCTAGATATTGCCCTCGTGTGATGCTTTGCTCCATCAGGTTTTACTTCTTTCCAATTTTTCTTGGCTACTACACCACAAATTATTATGAAACATATTAAAAAGAAAAAAATTGTTTGTTTGCTAATAGCTTTCATTTCCCTGTAACTGAACTTGGTGTCTATATTCTTTCTATGGAGAAACTCAAGCTCCATATGTGTGTGTATATATGCTTGCACTCATTTATCTTTAGGATACATAGAAATCTAGAATGATCAACGAATATCTAAATATTAATGATGCACATTAATTATGCATGTAAATGACTCAAGTATACTTGTATTGAATGATTTCTCAGAAGCGGGTGGTCGAATGTTGTCTGAGATCTGGTATCAATGCAGTAAAAAATGTCACCATCTTCTGTCTACAAAGTTGAAAAGGAATGAAAATGGTTTACTTAAACCACAAATCTGAAAAAATTGAAATGACGTTAAACCGTACCTGGATTGTGCTAGGTATTGCCCTCGTGCGATGCTTTGCTCCATCGGGATTTACTTCTTTCCATTTTTTCTTGGCTAGTGCGCTAGAAATCGTTCGTTATGAAACATATCAAAAAGAAAAAAAATGTTTCTTTGCTAATAGTTTTTATTTCTCAGTAGCTGGACTTGGTGTCTATATTCTCTATATGGAGAAACTCAAGCTCCATATGTGTGTGTATATATGCTTGCACGCATTTATATTTAGGATACATAAAAATCTAGAATGATCAATGGATATCTAAATATTAATACTACACATTAATTATGCATGCAAATGACTAAAGTATACATGTATTGAATGATTTTTCAGAAGCGGGTGGTTGATTGTTGGCTGAGATATGATATCAATGCAGTAAAAAATGTCACCATCTTCTGTCTACAAAGTTGAAAAAGTATGAAAATGGTTTACTTAAGCCACAACTCTGCAAATTAAAATGGCGTTAAATCGTAACTGGATTGTGCTAGATATTGCCCACGTGTGATACTTTGCTCCATCAGGATTTACTTCTTTCCAATTTTTCTTGGCTACCACGCCAGAAATTGTTATGAAACATATCAAAAAGAAAAAAATGTTGTTTGCTAATAGTTTTCATTTCTCAGTAACTGGACTTGGTGTCTATATTCTCTCTATGTAGAAACTCAATCTCCATATGTGTGTGTATATATATGCTTGCAACATTTATTTCTTAGGATACATAGAAATCTAGAATGATCAACAGATATCTAAATATTAATACTGCACACTAATTATGCATGCAAATGTGGTATCGAATATATTTATTTTATTTTATTTTCTGAAGAAGCACATATATTACATATTAACGCCCTCTATTAACTCTTATCTGCAGCGCAATTCTCATGTGTCGATTTTATGTGTATCATGTCTACATACATCCACTTTCTATCAAATTTGAGACACTTATTTTGGGACGGAGGGAGTATATTTCTCTGTTTTTTTTTATATTTTACGGTGCCAAATCCCGACCGATGTGTATGCGCTTAACTGAATTTTTGTTACATGAACGTGTGTTGTGCTAGCTGAAAAAAGCCAGGGCAATTTTTGGATGCATCTAAAGAGGTAAATGGGGAGACCTCATGGAGCTCTCTCCCGCGTTTGGATTTGTGACCGTCCGATCGAGGAGTTGTGGCGCGATCTGGAGCGTTCGTTTTTTGGCTTACTTTCTTCCTTCCGCGCGTACTCGCTGCCATTGGGCCCAACCGTGAGCGGTCCCGCTTCGCAGAGGTACAACGGGTCTGTTATTTGGTGCGGTTTGCCAGCTCCTGCCGACCTCCTTATGTCTACTTTTTTGCTCTGCCGTCCTGGTGTGTGTTTCTGGTCCACGGGCTGCTCGGAGATACCCAGATTGCTACCTCATCAGTCGCTGTTCTGTGGGCCTCCTTTTGGGCTGGTCCACCTGCCAGCCGAACTTTTCCTGTTCGTCTCTGTTACCGAGTCGTATCCTGCCCACCAATTAGCTGGACCCACCAAATGCCTGGTCCCGCCCGACAGAGGCGGATGTCTTTGGGTGTGTTCTGGTCCGCGTCGTTCGTCACACAGTTGGAAGGGCAAAACGGGTTTTTCGCGTCCAAGTGGACCGGGAGACGCTGCGCCTTGCTCGCTGTCGACTCCTTCGTGGCCGGCGGGTACACCTCTACAGGAAATAGGCATGGCGGCAGGCATGGCGGACGCCCTACTCTTCGGGCCGACTGGGGAGAGGACGGCGTGCGTCTCGCTTTCCTGCCTCCCGTCTCTCACCTCCTCGGTCTCGCCTCCTCCGCTCAGTCTTTCCCAGCTCCTGGTTTTCCGCTCGGCCTCCAGATCCACCTCCGGTCGCGCCGCCGCCTCGCCAATCGGAGATTGGATCCGACGCGACGCTATACAGGCCCTAGGTGGCAGCTTTGGTTGAGGTCAGGCCGGCGTTGGATCAAGAGCGGCGGCGGAGGCGGGGGCCTGATGCGAGCCGATATGAGCGGCGGCGGAGGCGGGGGCCTGATGCGGACGCGGCTACTCCTCTCCCCTCGCCTGATTCTTGCTGATGCTGCTACTCCTCTCCCCTCGCCTCAGCGCCGCCTACGACTCGACGCCTCTACACCGAGCGGGGGTTAGGACGGCAGGACGGAGCAGGGGTCGACCGCCGGACAGAGCGATGACGGCGGCCCTGCCAACCTCTCTTCCTTCTCCGCGAGCCAAGGACAACGACCAGCTGATGTGCTCCTCCATGTCCGGGTGTTCCAGCAACGCAGGTATAGCACTTGACGTTGCCTTGGCTCCCATCCCCTTACTGGGACATCTTTTCCTAATTCTACGTCTGAACTAACATCTTTTCTTCTCCCTACCGTGATGCTACAGGTGTGCACAGAAATTGTTCATGTAGATGCCTAAGAGACTGCTCCTGAAAGAATGCACATAGCTCAACTTGGATTTGTAAGTTACCTACAAAGAGAACTGGATCCGTCTCAGAGATGCATTTCTCCTGATTCTTTATGTGTTTCGATACAGATTTTTGGGTCCAATTAATTTACAGGTTATATGGTTGTGCATAAATTCATCGTATTAGGTTGCAGCAATAGATTAACATCTACTTATGGCAACACTGACCAACCAAATCAGTGCAGCAAGGCAGTTTCTGGTTTACCAGTGCTGCCATTTTCAACACCATGCGTTATAGACATGTTTGAAATTAACTCTAGATTGGTTTACTGTAACTGCTAACTACTATGGTTGAGAATGTGGGAGAATCATTATATGTTTATCTTAAAATATGCTTGAGAAATATACCTTATAATAAACCTTGACATGTCATTTGTTTCTACACATTTTGTAGCATTGCAGGGAAAAGAAACAGTGGATAGAATGTAGCTTACTCAGAATTATTTTTCTTATATGTGCTCGCATTGGAGTAAATATTATCCCAACTGCAAATTCAATTCCATTAATAAATAGTTGGTTATGATCATTACTTCCATGTTGTGCAGCCTGGGGGCTTCTCGCGGAGCTATCTATCCTTCTCTTGACCTCCTATCCTATCATGATGTCATTATAAGAGATGTCGAACGTTCTGCTCGCTATCATGTTCTTCAGTTCAAATGTTATTCAAATGCTTGGAAGGTGAGACAATTTCAAATGCTACCTTATTATTTGTTACCATGATTTCAGTTAAGAGTTTATATGTTTGAAGATATGCGGTGATTAGTTACCCAAATTGTGTGATCTCATCAGATTTTAGTCTTGTGGGGTTAGGCGGTGTTATATTCCTTTTATTCCTAACTGCGTCAGACAGTTCAAAAAAATTCTATGCATAAGCAGTGCTTATAATGCCTCACCATGATTCACTATGGGTCTTATATCCTTAGAAAACATGCTTCTTAATCAACTCACCACACTGTTGCTTCTGTATAGTAGTCATGTGTTGTAATATTGTGAGGTAGAAACCATGATATCTTTCAGGTAGTTTGGTATTTAGAGGGTGTTGTTGTACTGATGGTTAGTCTGAGACCACCAATTTGGAAAATATCTGTGAGGCCATTGCTTTTGTTTATTTCCTGATTTATGTAAGATATATATTGGACCATTCCTCTTGTCCCATGGTCACCGGATTTGTAAATAAGGTACGGCCGTTGCTTCTCTAAGTCGAATCTTGCAAAGATAATTGCTTCTGCTCATAGAATAATTGTAGAGAAGACAGATGAAAGGTATATTTGTAAATTAAGTAAGAATGTGCAGCAAGCAAAGGGAGTATGCTGATGCTTCGCAATCCTGCTCTCTGTTTACTCACATAGTTTCATTTAGTTCAGCAGCTCATGCTACCTATTGAATTCTTGGTTAGTTCTGGCATGTTGGATTTGAAGTATGCTCTGATGTGATTTTCGGTAAGTTTAATCTGTGTAAATTATTATGGTGAGGTTTTTGTTTATTTCCTTGCTTGCGGTTGGGCTGTAAAGATTTTGTGTCCACTTGGCTTGCCCTAAAGGCCTTTTTTCATGTTTGAATTAATAATGTTGATTACTATTTCAGGCCCCTGGTGATGATTTGGCCGTGGTTTAGACCAGAGCAGCAGCAAAATTAATTCAAACGAGGACAAATGGCTGAAAAGTGATATGATTCCAATCTCATTTGCCGCGGTCCAATAATGATATAAAGAAATCCCCATGGCATCCTCTGCTTCTTCTCCTCTGGCTGCCGGAGGAAGAAGGCGTGGATCATATGATTGCACATGTGAGATTCTTTCTATTTTCTTCTCTTTTCCTCTTCAGTTCATTCTTCTTCTATCAATCCACTTCTGATTTCCTATCGTTGTTTTGCACATGGGATGAGTTACTTTTTTTTTTCTTGGAATTTTCAAATGTAACATTTAGGGGTCCAATCTAGCACTTATTAGACACTGAAAATTTGGTTACAGTGGCCCGTGAAACCAGATGTTTATTTCACTGTTAGTAGTGGAGCCTCCTAATTGTTAGATCCAATATTTGTTAAATGTTTGATCCAGACCAGGTTCCCATTTTGTGAAAAAATATCGTTTTACCTGTTTTTTTTACATACATAAACCCACTAATAGAGTGTGTGTGTATGAAGTCTATGCTCTCTGTGGTTTGGTTAGATGGTTCTGGAGTAATGTATTCATGCTTGGGTTTTGGGTACCGGTGCTGATTATTCATTAGGAGCTTCAGGTGGGCTTCTGCTCTTCTTAAATAGTCCATCTCCAGTTATAAATCATTGCTCATTTCAATTGTGTTTCTCCATTTTATTCTTCTTTGTTGAGTGCCTTGAATTTCTTTAAAACCCATGCCCACACTTTGTATTGCCAACTGATCTGTGGTCGTGTCACATAATTGGCATTATCATTCCTTCGTTTGGTGTGTTGAAGCCATCCTTTACTCTAATCTACTTATGTGGTTGTCATCTAAAATAGTCTTACGTGGGGGATAAAGCACTCTTTTTCAGGTGCTAAACTCCGAGGTTACTATTAGTTGGTATATCAGCATCGGTTTGATAATCAAGGAAGCTATCAGAGCAGTACCAATCTCCAATATTTTTCTGTTAAAAGAGGAGTGAAATCAGTCCTGAACTTGCACAAATTATATTGATTGTTATTTTCTCTTCATGATATCATTATGTTTTGGATGGCTACAGCTTCCAACTAATTAGATATTTGTATCACTGTTTTTATATGTAATTTTGATCTGCAGTCTGAAGGCATTGAATTTACATTGGAGACACTGATCTTACCGATATTCTCCATATGGAAATAGTGGGCAAATCTTTCTCACCTGGATCCACGCCGGAGAAGACCATCTCTCCTCTATGACTCAAGAGGCGGTGCATGCCTGTGTGAGGCAGCTCTGGCGGCTGCAGGTTCAGAAAAGGGAGAAGAGGCAGGATCGGGTTGGGTAGGAAGCCTAATGTTCTCCATCTACCGTTCAAGTCAATCCAAAGACACAGGTAATATTTGCTTTTCATTTGTTCAACTTCAGCTTAGGAATAAAAAGACGGGGAACAATTTTCTGCTATTTTCTTTTGCTGGTTTGTTAAACTATGTACATTGTTTATAGCCAATTGTTTCATTTCAGCATTGAATGGGGAACAATTTTACCACATGGGGCTACATCCTTGTGCTAAGTAAGTTTTGTTCTTCTTTTCTTTTTCAAGTCTGAATGCTATGTTTATTTTTCATGTACATCATTCTGATATCCTTTTGTATATATTGAATTTCTCCTAATGGGGAGCAACTTCTCTAAGCATGCAGGGAATGCTGTAAATAATGGATACAAATTGTCTGTATATTCTGAAGTAGCACCTTTTAATTCTGATATCCTTCTGTATATTCTGAAGTAGCACCTTCTAATTCTAATATCCTTCTGTATATATTGTCTAATTTTCATTTACAACATTCTGAATTACATGGAGCATTTAATTAACTATTGCATATTGTCTAACTTTTGTACATGGGTCAGCCAGTAATGGTAAATTTATCACCTTTCTAAAGCATGCTTGCCGAGTTGTGTAATTTCAAAAGTGATCTCCTTTTTATGCAGTAATTTCAAGGTTAGTGGAAACTCTTCAGATTTCACCTTTGCCTTGCATACTTAAATTTACATTCGCTATCTAATTGTGTGTTCTAAATTGAACTTAATTGTTGCATATCACCTCCCTTATGAACATAGACCAGCCAGCCACAGTAAATTTATCACTTTTCTGAAGCTTGATGGTATTATTAGCTTGCGGACTCCTGTTTTTGGTCGTTTGTTAGATACTCAGCCAAATTACATTGTGTATACTCGCATTGTCACTATCCCTTATAAATGCCATGTTCTGCCGCCTGATTGTTTAACTCCATTATTCTCCAGCCTTTCACATGGAGATGGAGGTTATCGAGATTTCAACCATGGTCCTGCTTGAGGACATGCTGAAGAAGCTATGTCTGCCCAGCCCTAAGTTCAATACTTGTGTGTCTGCAGAAGCAAAACTGGTAACAAAAAAAGACTAAAGATTCTCACATCAAACAAGTTATTGATAATACCAAGGTGTCAGGACGATTTCATACATGTTGTAATGAAAGACCTATTTATTCCCAAGAGTTTCATGTGTGAAAGAGTACTATCCTATATATGTGTGGTTAGTTTTTACTATTGTGTTATATTAGGAATGTTTACCGTAGCGTTTTGCAAACCGAAAACCAGTGTCAACGACGGGTGGCGCGCGGCAAGCCGCGCCAGGCTTCTAGTGGGTGTGAACTCTCAGATGACCCGACTTGTGCCCCGCACCCCTCATCGTGAACACTGTTTAGAAAGTGCCGGACAAATTTTAGAGAGTGCTAGCGGAGATGTTCTTGTAAACACTACGCCGTCTCTTATTTGTGGGACTGTATCCGACGATAATTTCCACCCCTTTATTTCACCGTCCTCGAGCGAAGCAATTATGGAATTGTAGTCTGAAGTGTGAGAATTGCTCCCAGTAGAGCCAGTTCAAAATGCTGGAAGAGAATGGCTATTTACACTTATTGGAAATATGGCAGCGAAGATCATCTCCATGACCCTTATGACCTTGTAGCCTATTTGGGATGTTCGAAATGAGGGGTAGTTTTTTTTTGAATTTTTCACATATATTAAATCAACAAAGAGTACACGATTACATCGATTATAAAAATAAAGCTAAAATAGAGTAGCAAATCTATGAGATCTTCAAGTCCTTTCTTCATACATGACACAATCTTGTACTTTTCTGAAGGCAGCCGTAGAACAACGCCAAAACCACCAAACCACACACCTGTGAATACCACCGAAGGTTCTCCCTTTTTAATTTTGAGCCGCAATGCCAAGGCTTTGTGCACGCACGCAGCCATTAAATTAATCAAGCAACATCGGCAAAAGCACCACCACTGATATTTCAGAGACAAATAACCGAGCCACTTTGTCGATTACGCTGGGAGCCGAGAGAACGAATCACCATTGCCGAAGACGTAGTAGTCGGGATAGACAACGCGAGGACAAACCTCCTCGCGGCAACCATGAGAAACAATCCAAGATTGATCTGGCGAAGCAAGATCTGAAGAACCATACCTAGACAAATTTAATCTTCCAAAACCACCATTGACGTCGAGAAGGAGATCTCGCCGACGACCGAAGCGCGGAAGATCACTTATTACAAATGATACCATCTCCATGGAGAAAGAAGACAACAGCCAAAACCAAGCTCTAACATTAAGGACCCTTGTATAGCGCTCTGCGCAGGTCCGAGGTCCCCACCCCTCCTAGTGCCAGAGCGACACCTAGAAGAGGTGAGGAACCGTCAATTCTTAGACGAAAACGACGATGAAGTTGCAGATGACGCCGACGGCGACGACTAGGGTTGAAACCCTAGCCGCCGCCTTTCTTTCCGTGTTATATGACACACTGCTTTGTGAAGAAATGAGGGGTAGTTCATTTTAAGACACCCACACGTGTTGAAGTTTCGCGAAGGTTTTTGTTGAGCTATCTATAGTCCCTTTTGCAATGAAAATTCACCCGGGAAATGATCATGTGAAAGGAAAGATTTTTTTTAACGAAGGTATACCTCTGCCTTATTCATTAGTCAAGAAGAAAGTGTTCGGTTTATTAGCAAAAAAAACGGGCGAAACCATACAACATACACTAACACCATAGGGAGGAACCCACATAATCACATAGAGCAACATCTAAGGCACCACGATCTGACGGCAACTCTAGAACCACGTACAGTCGAAGGTTTCTTGGTTATTCTCCTCTTTCTTCTCTTGCCCCTGATAGTAACCGTCTTGAGAGATTTCTCCACCTTTCTGATTTGGTCCTTTGAAGCATTACTTGTCAAGACGCAAGAAATATTCTTTTTTTTAAGGGGCGGACCCAGCCTCTGCATCAGGGTGATGCATATGGTGCATCAGGGTGATGCATATGGCCTTTATTACAACAAAGAACTAAGACTGCCGGTTTCATTCAATAACTGAGTATATCATTGCACCAAAGCCTAGATGGTCTCCTCCCTCGGCAGGATGGTGTAAGCTTAATACAGATGGGTCCTTTTCAGCAAATGGTGGTTCAGGAGCTGGTATGGTTGATCGTGACCACCGTGAAGATATTGTTTTCTCAGCATGTCGGCACCTTCCTATATGTGAAGTTAAGAGCACTAATGGAGGGTCTCTCCCTTGTTTTGCATTGGAGTAATTATAATCTGTTCATGGCAGTGGACTGAATGGTGAAGCTTCTGAAGAACAAAGCAACAGATCGCTCCGTCTATTCATCTTTAATCGAGGAGATAAAAGTGGTAATGAAACATTGACAAACTTGTGTTATTCATGTTACTAGTGGCAAGCAGACTGTTATACTGTTAGTTATTTTATGGCCAATTATGCTAGGCTAAATGACTGCACGACAGTCCGGATAGCTTCAGGTCATGATGTTCTTGTGGACAAATACCGCTTAGACCCTTCGCTGCTCTCCCTCTCTTATCCACCGGCTCTGCCGGCCAGAGTGGAGGAGGAGGGAGGCCTCAGCCCCCCCTCTCCCCCGTGTATACGACTTGTAGATCTAGGTTTCCCTGTTTTCTGTCTTGTATGGCGTCTGTTTTCTGTCTTGTATGGCGTCTGGCGTTACGTCATGCTGCTGCGGGCTGCCGGCGTTGAGCTGCGCTGGCGCCGAGTTCCTCTGCTGCGGTGGTAGATGGCCTTGATGGTCGGTGATGCCTTGTGTGGATCCGGGCAGCGTCGGTTCTAATAAGTTGAAGCTCAAGGTAGGGGATTTCCTCATTCTCTGCTGCATTTTTGCGATTATGCTCCTTCTGGCCGGCCATGGTGGCAATGGGAGAGTTTGGAGAATCGTGGAGGATAGCGGATCTGGAGGTTCCTGCGGCTGTCGAGCTCACTCCGGGAGGCAGCAGCCTCCCCATCTTCTGACCGAAGGGCGAATTTTCTCGAGCTCATCCTCGTCGACCTTCGGCCCAAAGTGTCGATGCTCGCTACCTGATGGCCATAGATGGGCGTGTTTTGTCGTGCCGATGACTGTTCTGGCCAAGGGGCGACCATGTATGGTGCGGCGATGTGCTGACCACTTTCTACAACCTCCATGTTTGGTGCCGTTTCGGCCCGTTGCTCGATAGTCCCAAGTGGTTTCGTCCCTGGCAACGGTGAGGTTGATTTTGATCTCACCGAAGGACCTGATTGCGTCCCCAAATCTGTTGTGAAGGTCCTTCCTATAAATGTCCAGGAACCGGATTGTGTTTTATTCTCCTGTTTGGGTTCTGTTGTAATCCACTATATATCCTTTGCTAACTTTTGGTCCTTTGGGCCTTTTTTTTGTTAAAAAATGACCGTAGTCGTGATATTTGAGTAATACTACAAGTTTTCATTTGCCAAAAAAAGGGAGTGACAAAAAAAGAGTGATGCGGTTAGAGCATCTCTAATAGATGCCCTATCCGATATCTACTTTTTAGACATATACGGCACCTGTTTTAGCGTTTTAGGGCATTAATTTTTTTCCTGCTTTTCTAGATGCCCTATTTTAGGGCACGCCTTCTCCAACAGGTGCCCTATTTTAGGGCATGGTGGTGATACGTGCATTTTATATCATCATTTATATAACTCATATCATCATATTAGAATGTTATTGGCATCATTATATCAATGTTTTTACATGTTTTAGATGATTTTGGGGACTTTCATACAAAGTCCCTATTTTTGGTATTTAATATCTGGGAGGCAGAAAAACCCCCTTTTTTGTTTTTATTGTTTATGAGCTACAGGAACCCAAATGGAAAAAGGAAAATTGCACAGCTGTTTTTTCATCGGGAGAACAACAGTGGGCAAAAGATCGAAGATGGAAGAGCCACGAGGCCCAGGATAGGGGGCCCCACGCGGCCAGACTCCTTGGCCACGTGGGGCCCACCAACTTGAGCCTCGGACACTTCCTCGCCTGGGGCTTTTTATCACGCACTCTGTCTTCCCCGAAAACCTACGCCCTAATTTTTCCCCAGACCATCCGAGGCCGCGACGGCGGCGAAACTCCTGATTCCCTCCGAGGGGGGTCAGATCCTGCTGCTCCGGAGCTCCGGAGAAGGGGGAAATCATCGTCACACTCATCACCTCTCCTCCTTGGCGTGGGAGGAGGCCTCTCCATCATCACCGTCACCAAGACCAGCACCATCTCCATCATCATCTCCGTGATCCACTCCGTTCCCCTCGTAGTTTGAGAGTTGCTATACACTAGATACTGGTTTTGTGCTATTATTCATGTTTGTGATTGAGCACTTGTCATTATTTGGAGGTGAAGTTATATTTTCAGATTGTGTTGTACCACTTATGCCACTGAATATGATCATATTTGCACGTTGTGAGTAGTTCCCGTATGTTCCTGAGGGCATAGGATGAATTGGCAATGATTTATATATGACATGTGTTGGTATTTTGTCTAGAGTTTATCTTATTATGTGATTCTATGATGGTGTTGTGCGAATGTCAACTGCACAACACTTCACCTATATGGGCTCATAGGAGAACACCGTAGTATAATGAAATGAGGAAGATTAGGGAGGACAAGAAACCTGAGACCGAGTCATGAATTTATTACTATGGGGTATTAATATCGGGGACCTTAGAGTGTAATGCTATGGTGGGACTTTATGTCTTAATAATTCTTGTGCAGTCATTTACTTGGTCACATGATCCATCATAAGAGGGTTTAGTTCATTTATTTAGCTTTACCTAAAATGTGGCTCCGTCCTAAGAAGATTAAAACTTGACAAGATATTCAACATGTTGTTTAATAAATTTATATGCCTAGCTATATCCATGCCGCCCTCGGGAACGTTTTCCTAATATAAGACACACATCACTTGAGCCTGTCCTCTTGCCACATAGAGGATTGGGCTTTTCTCTCATTGAGAGCTTTCAACTGTTGCTATTTACTTTCTGCATATTTACTTTTATTGCAACCATACAACCAAAAATCCCAAAAACACTTGCATCTTTCATTGTTTTATTTATCATTCTTACTAACCAATACCTTCAGCTCCTCGTGGGTTCGACAACCTTTTCTATTCGAAAGGTACTACAATTGATCTCCTGCACTTGGGAGTCATCAGGTAGCCGCACCAAAATGCACATTTATTCGATATTTGAGAAATATAAATCGATATATGTACATTTCATACGCAAAAATAGATGAGGCAGTGAAGTTGGATAACCCCGTTGCTAGTCAGTAGTATGATTTTCAAACATGAAAGAAATAGCACACACGAATTTAGTTCAATCCATAGCATAACCTAGTGCATAAGTGCAGATCATGGCATAGTATCACAAAACGATACATAGTTCAAAGCTTAGTTCAAAGCATGAAAGAAACAATATACAACACATCATCAACCATCGGTGTTGTGCGCATCACTACCCTTGTCCTCCTCGACGGTTGCTTCTCCCATGCCACCACTCGCGTTGACCGTAGGAGGTGCCATGAAGCTGGCCATACCACCACCACTCATGCCAACTCCCATGCCACCTCCCGCGGCTCCTCCTCCTCCCATGGACATTCCCATGCTACCTCCCATGGCGCCTCCTCCTCCCATGCGCATGCCACCTCCTCCCATGCCCATTCCTCCACCTCCCATTGCTCCCATGAAGCCCATGTAGCTCAAGCCACCTCCAATGCCACCTCCCATGGAGTTGATTGAACTCATGTATGCCATTTGCTTCTTTGCCAAGACTTGATCTTGGCATAGCTCAACGTATTGGCGTTGCTTATCATCCATTTTGCTTGTATCCATAAACATGAGCTTCTTCTTCTTCCCCTCGAGCGCCGCCGTCGAACCTCGATTGCCGCTGATAACCCACAAGTATAGGGGATCGCAACATTCTTCGAGGGAAGTAAAACCCAAATTTATTGATTCGACACAAGGGGAGACAAAGAATACTTATAAGCCTTAACAGCGGAGTTGTCAATTCAGCTGCACCTGGAAAAGCACTAGTAACAGGGGTGATGTGAAAGCAGCAGTAATATGAGAGCAATAGTAATAGTAACACAGCAGTAGGAGTAACACAGAGGTGATGGCACCAGAAAGTATTCCAGTGCGTAGTTGACTGTAGAGCAATGATGATTACAGAAGGACCGGGGTTCGCAGCTATCTACACTAGTGGTAACTCTCTAAGAACAAGTGTTGGGTGAACAAATTACAGTTGGGCAATTGACAAGATTGAAATAGCATTAAGATAGAATATCCAGTCTATTAATCATGTAGGGCATGTTTTCCATATATAGTCATACGTGCTCGCAATGAGAAACTTGCATAACATCTTTTGTCCTACCAGCCCGTTTGCAGCGGGGCCTCAAGGGAAACTACTGGTAATTAAGGTACTCTTTTTAATAGAGCACCGGAGCAAAGCATTAACACTTGGTGAAAACATGTGATCCTCATATCTAAACCATCCCCTCCAGTTATCCCAGTTGCTGTCACTCTGGGGCCTCGGGTTCCGGACAGAGACATGTGCAAACAACTTGTAGATACAATCTAAGCAATAATTATAGAGCTTAAATCTAAGATCATGCCACTCGTGCACTAGTGACAAGCATTAAACACAACAAGATAGCAGCAACAATAACTTCACAAACTTATAGATAGACTGATCATAATGTAACAATTCATCGGATCCCAACAAACACAACACCGATTACATCATATGGATCTCAATCATGTAAGGCAGCTCATGAGATCATTCTATTGAAGTACATGAGAGAGAGAGTACCAACTAGCTACAGCCAAGAACCCGTAGTCCATGGGGGAACTACTCACAAACCATCATGGAGTCGAAGTGGAGGCGGTGGAGTCGATGGAGATGGCTCCGGGGGTCGATCCCCGTCCCAGCAGGGTGCCGGAACAAGAACTTCTGACCCCCGAAACTTGTCTTCGATGGCGGCGGCGCTGCGGAACTTTTCGTGGAAGATGGCTGATCGTTTTAGGGTTTTCAAATCGGGGGCTATATATGGGCGAAAGGGCAAGGTCGGTGGAGGCCCGAGGGCCCCACACCACCTCCCGGCGCGGCCAGGGTGGGACCCGCGCCGTGGTATGGTTTGGGTGCCTCGGTGCCCGACTCCGTCTCGTCTTCGATATTCTGGATGCTTCCGGGAAAAATAGGGACTTCAGCTTTTGTTTCGTCCAATTCCGAGAATATTTACTTAACAGGTTTTCTGAAACCAAAAACAGCAGAAAACAGGGAACTGGCACTATGGCATCTTGTTAATATGTTAGTCTCAGAAAATGCATAAAACCATATAAAATGTATACAAAACATGTAGGCAATTGGTATAATATAAGAATGAAACATAAGAAATTATAGATACGTTTGAGACGTATCAAGCATCCCCAAGCTTAGTTCTACTCGTGCTCGAGTAGGTAAAACGATAACAACAAATAATTTCTGGAGTGACATGCTTTCACACAATCTTGATCAAATAATATTGTAAGGCTCATGTAATGAATGAAATGACTCAAGGCAATGATCTATAGTTTGCTAACAAATAGACAAGGAGTAAACAACTACATCATATAAGTAAAAACTTTTCATGAATAGTACTTTCAAACAAGCATAAAAAAGATTTGCATAAGAGTTAACTCATAAAGCAATATTCTCTAAGTAAAAGAGTATTGAAGCAACACAAAGGAAGATATAAGTTTCAGCATTGGTTTTCAACTTTGAACATGTATATCATATAGATAGTTGTCAACACAAAGAAATATAACAAGTGCAATAAGTAAGCATATAAGAATTGTTGCACACAGTTGACACAAGTGTTTGCTTCGGGGATAGAAAGAAGTAGGTAAACTGACTCAACATAAAGTAAAAGATAGGCCCTTCGCAGAGGGAAGCAGGGATACAAGCATGTGCTAGAGCTTCTTAGTTTTTATAGGTTTTTGAAATCATATAGAGAGCATAAAAGTAAGTTTTTGAGTGGTGTTTGTCGTTGTCAACGAATGGTAATGGGCACTCTACCCCCTTGTCAACCAGACTTTCAAGAGCGGCTCCCATTGAAGGACGTTATTTCTACCAGCAAGGCAGATCATCACTCTTATCTCTTTTGTTTACACATGTAGTTAAAAACTAGTATCATTGCTTGGCTGATTAGATCAGGGAAAAAATGTGAAGAGATTGCAGCGGTTAAAGTTGTAATTAATTGGGACTGGGCACCCTATTTGACAGCTCTTTTTGCAAAGTTAATGGAAAAGCGGATGTATATGCCACTAGTCCGGTTGTGAAAGTCTGTCTAAAAGCAAATGACAAGGTTGATATCCGTAACACCACATACTTCCTCATGAGCTAATAAACATTGACACAAATAAGGGATAATAAGTTTTGAATAAAAGATAGCACATGATGTATTTACTTGGAATGGCAGAAAATACCATGTAGTAGGTAGGTATGGTGGACACAAATGGCATGGGTTTTGGCTCAAGGATTTTGGATGCACGAGAAGCATTCCCTCTCAGTACAAGGCTTTGGCTAGCAAGGTTATTTGAAGCAAACACAAGTATAAACTATGACAACAAGACGTATATAAAAACATATTGGAAGCATTATAAGACTCTACATTGTCTTCCTTATTGTTCAAACACCTTTACTAGAAAATATCTAGACCTTAGAGATACCAAACATGCAAACCAAATTTCAACAAACTCTACGATAGTTCTTCACTAATAGGTTTTAACTACATGATGTAAAAGCTTAAACATTATCTACTTGAGAGCTCAAAACAATTGCCAAGTATCACAAAAAAAAATTCAAGACAATGATCTACAAGCATATGTATGTCTTTTCGTTATACCATCTACCACATGTAGCATTTTCTGTTTCCAACCAATCAACTTATTTAAACATAAACTCTCCAAGTTATTTATCAATGAAGCAAGAGAGTATAAACATATGAGAACTAACAGCTCTGAACAAGAGGTGCATGAATAACAAGAGCTGAAGGTATTGCAGTAGCTAGAGAAGAATACTCAATAAATATAAGTGAAGAATAGGAGTATTCAAATGAAAAAGCGGAGCGTGTCCCTCTCCCACACAAGAATGCTAGGATCCATTTTATTCAGAGAACGAAAACAAAAATAAAAACAAACAGACGCTCCAAGTAAAGCACATAAGATGTGACGGAATTAAAATATAGTTTCAATAGAGATGACCTGATAAGTTGTTGATGAAGAAGGGGATGCCTTGGGCATCCCCAAGCTTAGACGCTTGAGTATTCTTGAAATATACTTGGGTGACCCACGGGGGCATCCCCAAGCTTAGGCTCTTTCATCTTCTTGATCACATCATATCATCCTCTCTCTTGATCCTTGAAAACTTCCTTCTCACCAAACTTCTCATAAAGTTCATTAGAGGGGTTAGTACTCAAAAACATTAATCCACTTTGGTTCTGTTGTGACACATTGCAAGAACTCAATAAAACATTAGCTACAGCTCTCCATAATAAAGAACCTTGCTTAAAGTCCACAAGAGACAATGCAAAAAACAGAGACAGAATCTGTCAAAAAGGAACAGGCAGTAAAGATGAATTTTTTCGAGGCATTTAACTTGCTCAGATCAGAAAACTCAAAACTAATGAAAGTTGCATACATATTTGAGGATCACGCACAAAAAATCTCAGGTCATTTCGATTTTTCTGTGAATTCTTACGAATTAAACGGCGGACAGCAGAAAAACTGTTCCTGTGCAGAAATCCAAATCTAGCATGAACTTCCTACTAGAGGCTTTACTTGACACAACAATGTAATAAAATAAAGATACAAATGAGTTGCTACAGAGGTAAGCATGCTCCTTGACTCAAATAAAAGAAAAATTACAGAAATAAAACATGGGTTGTCTCCCAAGAGCGCTTTTCTTTAATGCCTTTTAGCTAGGCTTGATAGTTGTAATGATGCTCTCATGAAAATAGAAAAGGAAGCAAAAGGAGCATCAAAAAGAAAATTCAAAACACATTTAAGACTAACCCACTTCCTATGCATAGGAATCTTGTACACAAATAAATTCACAAAGAACAAAGTGACAAGCATCGGAACATAAAACAAGAGTAACTTCAAAACTTTCAGCATATAGAGAGGTGTTTTAGTACCATGAAAACTTCTACAACCATATTTTCCTCTCTCATAATAATTTTCAGTAGCATCATGAACAAATTCAACAATATAACTATCACATAAAGCATGCTTTTCATGATCTACAAACACATAATTTTTATCAAGCTCTAAAATAGTAGGATTAAAACTTTCAAACCCACTTTTAACAATTTTATAACAAGATGATTGATCATTCTCAAGATACATGGGACTCCTAGATAAAGTCAAGACCTTTCCAATCCCATTTTCATTAGTAGTACAATTAATATTATCAAGTAACATAGGACCATCATCTAGAGCTTTATCATAAACATTTTCTAAACAAACTTTCTTATTTCCATGCATTTCGAAATTAGGCACAAATAAAGGATTATCATAAGATTTATCAAAATAGCATGGATTATCATAGATAACAGTAGCATAATTATTCTCACAAGTTTTAGTCACAGGGAATATGTAAAGAGAATCCACAGGAACATAACATTCATCCTTCTTTGGTAAGCATGGGGGGCAATCAAATAGTGTAAAAGATAAAGAGTTACTCTCATTAGAAGGTAGGCATGGGTAGCTAATCCATTCTTCCTCCTTTTGTTCATCACTCCCCTCCTCTTTTTCATCTAATGAGCTTTCAGATTCAGCAATTTCTTCTTCCACGGGTTCCTGCAAATTGTGGATACATTCTTGTGCATGACTGAGTCTCTCTTTATAATCAATGATATAACAATTATTGCTGTAATTTTCTATGCAATAATCAAGGATAGAAGAGACATAATCTTTGAGGTTATTACAGGCAACGCAGGTTTCATAATTTTTAGACATGAAGGATTCTATTTCAGAAGCTCCCATAAATATAACAAATTGTTCTACTTCTTCAAACCCAAGATCAATATAGTTATTCCAATGATAGTTCACAATAAAAACTTCTTTACTAAAGCCACATTGGAATTTAAGATGTTTAGTATCCTGTTCAGAGCAACAATTTATATCATGGCGTTTAAGCAAAATTTCAGCAATTTTATTCAACTTTTCTAACACGCCTCTCATGACTTTCCCCTTATATGATTCTCTATACTTTATAAATAATTCATTAAGTTCCATAGAGGTTCTAGCATGTTCTTCCATAACAACAGTTTTTAGATTTTCGGTTTTTCAAATTTTTATGGTTTTTCGGGTATATAAGAAAAATAAAACTAGACAAAAAAATAAACTAGACAAAAGTAAACTAAACAAAACACAACTAAGCACAAATAAACTAGACAAGACAAAATAAGATAAAAAACAGAAAGAGAGGTAGAGTCTACTCCCTAGGTGAACTTATGAGTAGAGCTATGCCTCCCCGGTAGCGGCGCTAGAAAATAGTCTTGATAACCCACAAGTATAGGGGATTGCAACAGTCTTCGAGGGAAGTAAAACCCAAATTTATTGATTCGACACAAGGGGAGACAAAGAATACTTATAAGCCTTAACAGCGGAGTTGTCAATTCAGCTGCACCTGGAAAAGCACTAGTAACAGGGTGAAGGAGATATGCCCTAGAGGCACTTAATAAAGAGTTTTATTTATCATATCTCATTTGTTCATAATGCGTTTTTGTGTCATGCTATAACTGTATTAAGCGGAAACATTAATACAGGTGTGATACGTAAAACAACCAGGTCCCCAGTAGCCTCTATTTGACTGGTTCATTGTGCAATCGATGATCGAGGTTTCCCGATCATGTGACATGGCGTCTATTTGACAATGAAGTCATGTCGTTGGTAGAACGGTGTGATGGACATACCCAATATTTGTAGGACGTAGTCATTACGCCTCCGACCGTGAGACCTACTCTTATTGCTATTCCTGGAAGACACTTTGATTGCATCAAACGTCATATCTTACATAGTGTGACAATAAAGGTGTCCCTCTCGGGTGTCGGAAAGGAGTATGTTGAGACGGGGGGTCAAGAGCGGGATTTGCCAGTCCCATAGCAGGATAGATACTCTAGGGCCCACTCGGTGAGATTATGTCAAAAGAGCTTGCAAGCGTGTGACTAGGTCACCAGGACATAAGATCATGGACGAGTAGAAGTTAACGGTGTCGGTAACGAGATCAAGCTAGGTATGGAGATATCTATGAACGAGTCTCGGACACGCTAAGTATCGCATGGCAAAAGGTTTAAGACTCGGACGTCCAGGTTCGATGGGAAAAGTATTCGTTATCTCGCAGGGATTAATTCTGGGTATCCAAGGTCCACGAATTAGTCATTGATCGGAGAGGAGTCTCGATCATGTCTGGTGAGATAATCGAACCGCTAGGGTAACACGCTTAAGGGGAGTCGACATTTTACCGGAAGAGAAAAATAGGAAAAGAGAGCACCGGGAACGTCCCGGGAAAGTTCCGATGGAGATCGGGCAGCGACGAAATAGTTTTCGGAGCCAGAATAAATTATGTAATATGTATTTAATATTAATTAGTGTAATTAATAGTTAAATATATTTTATTTTAATTTTTTCTGAATTTTTAAAGGCAAAAATCCCTTAATGGGCCTCTTTGGGCAAAGAGGCCCATGAGGGGGGGAGAGTCCCCCCCATGAGGGAGGGGCTGGTTCGGCCGGCCCTAGGTGGGCCACATGGGGCCCACCTAGGCCGGCGCACCATGGCTGGCCGGCTGGGGTGTGGGAATAGTCCCACACCGCCAGCCTGGCAAGGTGGGCAGCCCCCTGGACCCCTTTATATAGAGGGGTACCCCTGGCCTTTGAAGACACACCAAATATTCTCTCTCTCTCTCTCCTTGGATCCCGTGACTCCCAAGTTTGGAGTTGCGCCAAGGATAAGTTTTCTCCACCATACGCACGCCGCCGCGCTGCTAGTCTTCCGGTCCCAGTCTTCCGCTGCTTCGTCTTTGGATCGGAGCCCGGAGTTCGTCGGCTTCACCGTACGTGTGTGACGCCCTGCGAGGCACCACGCTAGTGGTGCTAGAGGTCTGCTTCCTCTACACGGCATCGAAGTCTTCGTCGGCTTCATCGACAACGCTTAAGCGGGAGCGTAATCCCCGCTTTTCGGTCTACAAGGGTATGTGCACCGAACCCCCTGCGTAATACTATATCTGCATAGTATAGATTCTGGCTAGTTTAAGGCTATCGATGTTAGGAAAAAATTTGTTTTCTGCATGCGATCCCCTTCAGTGGTATCAGAGCCGATCTATGCGTAGATATAGCTTTGCGCTAGCTGCACCCGTGTTTTTCACGGGGGCAACGTTCTTATTATTTGCTACCCTCTCGCGTGCACTTGCACTGCCGGCAGCATCGAGTTGATGAAGCGGCCCGGACCGACCTTACGCGTACGCTTACGCGAGACTGGTTCCACAACTGACATACGGCTGGTTTCGTATATGTGGCTGGCGGGTGTCTGTCTCTCTCTCTCTTTAGTTGGCTTTGCATTTTCAATGGAGGGCCCGAAAGGGATGAATAAATATGCAATTATTTGATCGTTGTTGTGGTCATAGGTTCGTAGGTATGAAGCGGTTCTATTTACGAAAGCCCCAAGCCACGTAAAATATGCAAAAGATAAAGTAGAGGCGTCTAACTTTATTTTGCAGGGGCTGTGTGATATGGTCAAGGTAAGTTTATTAAATTGTTTATGAACTGTTGGCGCGAAGGAGACCACCGGCGCAAGGACCATATCACGTCGCATTACATTTGATGTTTTGAGTGCATCTTATATTGTGTGTATATATATATATATAGTATATATTAGTTACACGGCGGTAGTTATATAAGATGATCCCCCCAAAATACCATTTGTGTTCTCCCTTCAACGTGCACCACCAAGAAAGTTCTACGTTATGAGGCAGGCCGTGATGATCGGGTGTCAGACATATCGTCGTTCGCATACAGTGGGTGTAAGCCACGTTGCACAAGCACTTTCGTTGAAGGTTATTATGGCGAGCCTAGCATGTACAGACATGGCCTCGGAACAAGGTGACCGAAAGGTCGAGCATGAGTCACAGAGTTGTTGTGATTGACATTCCGATGTCTACCTTTGAAGTTGTGTTGCCGGCTCTGATGATGAGGGGTTGCACAATGGATTGGGGTCGTGTAATCACTAAAACGATGAGGGGGATACTCGTTTTGAGTGGGAGTTCTTATAGTTATTTTCGAAAATACTTGAACTCAAAATACTATGAACAAAGTCTTATGTTTTGCAAATTCCATTGTAGATGTCTCACCCCACCTTTAACCTAGCCCTGTTCCTTGAGAAAGAGAAGCTTAAGACCAATGGGTCCAACTTCGTATCCTGGTTCCGCGATCTGAAGTCCATTCTGAATACCCACGAGGTGGCTTACATCCTTGAAACCCCCTTAGGTGATCAGCCAGCAAACACCGCCTCAGAATTCGTTAGGAGTGTCCACGAGTTAAAGGCGGAGATTTCCTCTTTTGTCCGGAGTGGCATGCTCTTTGCCATGGAGGCTGACCTGCAGAACCATTTTGAGAACAAGAGTATTTATGAGATAATCACTGAACTCATGGTTATTTTTGCACGGCAAGTCAAGGATGAGAGGTTTGAAGCTACCAAGCTTTTCTTCTCAGCCCAGATGGAAGAGCACGGCAATATAAGTGAGCACTTGGCCAATATGTATGGCAGCGTTCAGCTACTGAAAGATCTGGGATATGTGATCCCAGAAGAGCTGGTTATAGATAGGGTGCTGTTGTCGCTGCCCCCTAGCTATAAGGACGCCATCATGAACTACGACATGATTGGGACATCAAAATCCCTGTCGGAAATTCTAATGATGCTCAACATGGCCGAATTGGAAATCAAGATGGACAAGATGGTGGTGACCATCAGATCCCTGGAAACGCAACTCCCCAAGTATCTGGAGGATAAGAAGGCCGGCAAGATTGTCGAGAAAGAGAAAGGTATATTTGATATACATGTTATTGATGTGTACCTTACCTGCGCCCGTAGCAACACCTGGTATTTGATACTGGCTCTGTTGCTCATATATGTAACTCTCAGGAGGAGTTGCGGAATAAGAGGCGCCTGGCAAAGGACGAGGTGACGATGCGCGTCGGCAACGGATCAAGAGTTGACGTGGTGGCTGTCGGCACACTCCCTCTGCATCTACCATCGGGATTAGTTTTGGTTCTGAATAAGTGTTATTTTGTACCAACCTTGAGTGTAAACATTATCAGTGGGTCTTGCTTGTTGCAAGACGGATATTCATTCAAATCAGTATCAAGTGGTTGTGCTATTTATATGAATGATATCTTTTATGTTAATGCTCCCGAGAGTAATGGTTTATTCTTGTTGAATCTCGATCGTAGTACTCACATCCATAGCATAGATGCCAAGAGGATTAAACTTAGCAGCGATACCGCCATGTATATATGGCATTGCCGTCTCGGTCATATTGGTATAAAGCGCATGAAGAAACTCCATGCCGATGGACTTCTGGACTCGTTGGATTTTGGATCCCTCGACACATGCGAACCATGCCTCATGGGCAAAATGACCAAGACACCGTTCAATGGTTTCATGGAACGGGCGTCGGACTTATTGGGAGTCATACATACAGATGTGTGTGGACCAATGAGTGTGTCGACACGCAATGGTTATCGTTACTTTGTCACCTTCACCGATGACTTGAGTAGATATGGGTATATCTATTTGATGAAACACAAGTCTGAAACATTTGAAAAGTTCAAAGAATTTCAAAGTGAAGTTGAAAATCAACTCAACAAGAAAATCAAGCACCTTCGATCCGATCGTGGTGGCGAATATTTGAGTTTTGAGTTTGGCACACATCTGAAGGCCTGTGGCATCGTGCCGCAGCTTACGCCAGCTGGAACGCCGCAACGCAACGGTGTGTCCGAGTGACGTAATCGTACCCTATTAGATAGCGTCCGATCTATGATGTCTCTTACCGACTTGCCCGTGTCTTTCTGGGGGTATGCGTTAGAAACAGCCGCATTCATTTTAAATAGGGCTCCGTCCAAATCCGTAGCAACGACACCGTATGAGGTATGGCATGGCCAGAAACCTAAGCTGTCGTTCCTGAAGGTCTGGGGTTGTGAGGCGTATGTTAAGAAACTACAGCCCGACAAACTCGAACCGAAGTCGGAGAAAGTCGTCTTTGTAGGGTATCCGCGGGAAACCATTGGATACACCTTCTACAACCAAGCTGAGGGCAAAACGTTTGTCGCGAAGAACGGTACCTTTCTGGAGAAAGAGTTTCTCGCCAAAGGAGTAAGTGGGAGGAAAATAAACCTCGACGAGATCATTGACCCTGAACTCGAAATTCCGAGTGGCGCAACGGAAGCTGTTCCGGAGACGTCCTCCACAGATGGAGTGGGAGAAGATGTCGAGGGTGCTATTCTACCTCGTAGGTCAGGGAGATCTCGGATCGCCCCTGAATGGTATGGCAACATGGTTTGCACCGTCATGTTGGTTGAACAAGACGAACCTACGAACTACAAAGGGGCTATGGCCAGTCCTGAGTCCGAGAAATGGCTTGAAGCCATGAAATCCGAAATAGGATCCATGTATGATAACAAAGTGTGGACTTTGATGGAGATTCCCGAAGGGCGCAAGGCCGTCGAGAATAAATGGATCTTTAAGAAGAAGACTGATGCTGATGGTAATGTGACCGTCTATAAAGCTCGGCTTGTCGCAAAGGGTTTCCGACAAGTTCATGGGATTGACTACGATGAAACGTTTTCACCGGTAGCGATGCTAAAGTCCATTCGGATTTTGCTAGCAGTTGCCGCATATTATGACTATGAGATATGGCAAATGGATGTCAAAACAGCGTTCCTAAATGGTAACATTGAGGAAGAGTTGTATATGGTACAACATGAAGGTTTTGTCGATCCAGAAAATGCTGGCAAGGTATGCAAGCTTCAGCGTTCCATTTATGGACTGAAGCAAGCATCTCGGAGCTGGAATCTTCGCTTTGATGAGGTGATCAAAGATTTTGGATTTGTCCAAAATAGCGAAGAGACCTGCATTTACAAGAAAATGAGTGGGAGCTCAGTTGTGTTCCTAGTACTATATGTTGATGATATACTACTAATAGGGGACAATGTGGAACTTCTGAATAGCGTCAAGAAATATTTAAACAGTAAATTTTCGATGAAGGACTTAGGAGAAGCTGCATACGTTTTAGGCATTAAGATCTATCGTGCTAGATCAAGACGTCTATTAGCGTTAAGTCAGAGTACTTATATTGACAAGATACTGAAACGGTTCGGTATGGAGACGGCAAAGAAGGGTTTTCTGCCGGTTGTCAAGAATAAGGTATTGAGCAAGGCACAGTGTCCGGTGACGGAACATGATAAAGTCGAGATGACTAAACATCCCTATGCTTCAGCCATAGGATCGATCATGTATGCCATGTTAAGTACTCGACCTGATGTAGCATTGGCTCTTAGTTTGACGAGCCGGTTCCAAAGTAATCCTGGAAAGGATCATTGGATTGCTGTTAAAAGCATTCTTAAGAATCTCAAGCATACAAAGGAAATGTTCCTTGTGTATGGGGACTGTGAGGAAGAACTTGGCGTAACAGGTTACGTTGATGCAAGTTTCTGCTCAGACGCAGATGACTCTAAGTCACAGACAGGATATGTGTTCAAGGTGAACGTGAAGGGAATATGCCCTAGAGGCACTTAATAAAGATAGTTTATTGGTTATATTCCAATTGTTCATTATATGTTTTATACCATGCTATAACTGTATTAAGCGGAAACATTAATACACGTGTGGTAGATAAACAACCAGGTCCCTAGTTGCCTCTACTAAGACTAGTTTCATTGCGCGATTGATGATCGAGGTTTCCCGATCATGAGACATGGCGTCTGTTGGCAATGGAGTCATATCGTTAGGTGGAACGATGTGATGGACTTACCCATAATTTGTAGGACGTAGTCATTACGCCTTCGACCGTGAGGTCAACTCATATTGTTATTCCTGGAAGATACTTTGATCGCACCAAACGTCATATCTTATATAGTGTGACAATGATAGGTGATACTTTTGGGTATCGGAAGGGAATAGTTGAGACGAGGGGTCAAGAGCGGGATTTGTCAGTCCGTATAGCCGGATAGATACCCTAGGGCCCACTCGGTGAGATTATGTCAAATGAGTTTGCAAACATGTGACTAGGTCACCAGCTGACATAATATCATAGACGAGTAGAAGATAGTGTTGTCGGTAACGAGATCATGCTAGGTATGGAGATATCTATGAACGATGCTCGGACACGCTAAGTATCGCTATGGCAAAAGGTTTAAGACTCGACGTCCAGGTTTGATAGATGAAAGTCATTCGTTATATCACAGGGGTTAATTCATGGGGTCCAGGCCTACGAGTTAATCATTGATCGGAGAGGAGTCTCGATCATGTCTGTTATTATATCGAACCGCGAGGGTAACACACTTAAGGGGTTTCGACAAGACAACCGGAAAGGAAAGAGATCACCGGGAACGTCCCGGGAATGGTCCGATGGAGATCGGGCAGCGCCGAAATAGTTTTCGGAGCTAGAATAAATTATATATAATATGTTTGATATTAATTAGTGTAATTAATGTTTAAATATGATTTTATATATTTATTTTCGAATTTATTTAGGCTGATTTTCCTAAATGGGCCTTCTGGTGGAAAGAAGGCCCATGGGGGGAAAAACCCCAAGGGAATTCGGTGGGGGAGGCTTGGCCGGCCTAGGTGGGCCAAATGGGGCCCACCTAGGGCCGATGCACCCTCTTGAGCCGCACCAGGCATGTGGGGATAGTCCCACATTGCCTGGCTGGCAAGGTTGGCTCCCCCTGGGAGCCTATATAAGAAGGGGCACCCCTGGCCTTTTTAATTCACCAATTAATTCCCCAATTCTCTCTCGATTTCGTGATTCCCTTTGTCGGAGTTGCGCCGAGCTGAGAGGGGGATCTCTCCACCATAAGCCCGCTGCCGCGCTGCTGGTGTTCCGGTCCAAGTCTTCCGCTGCTCGTCCTGGACTGGAGCTTCGGAGGCCGTCGTCTCCACCGTACGTGTGTAACGCCCTGCGAGGTGCTGCGCTAGCGGTGCTGGGAGGTCTTCTTCCTCTTCACGACCTTGAGGTCGGCTTCGTCGGTCTTCACCGTCAACGTTCGTGCGGGAACGTAATCCCGCTTTCGGTCTACAAGGGTATGTATTCCGATCTCCGTTGTACTTCTATATCTGCATAGAATAGATCTTGGCATGTTTTAAGGATATCGTTGCTAGGAATTTTTTTGTTTTCTGGATGCGATCCCCTTTAGTGGTATCAGAGCCGATCTACCGTAGATATAGCTGTACGCTGTTAGAACCCGTGTTCTGCACGGGGGCACCGTTCCTGTTATTTGCTACCCTCTAGCGTGCACTTGTGATTCCAGCGGCATCGAGTTGATGAAGCGGCCCGGACCGACTTTACGCGTACGCTTACGCGAGACTGGTTCCACTACTGACATACGGCTTGTACCGTATCTGTGGCTGGCGGGTGTCAGTTTCTCTCTCTTTAGTTGGTCTTGCATTTTCAATGGAGGGCCCGAAAGGGATGCTTAAACATGCAATTATTGGATCGTTGTTGTGGTCATAAGTTCGTAGGTAAGAAGCGGTTCTTTTTACGACAGCCCCAAGCCACGTAAAATATGCAAAAGATAAAGTAGAACGCGTCTAACTTTATTTTGCAGGGGCAATGTGATATGGTCAAGGTAGGTTTATTAAATTGTTTATGAACTGTGGGCGCCAAGAAGACCATGGCGCATGGACCATATCACGTCGCATTACATTTGATGTTATTGTGTGCATCTTATATTGTGTGATTATATATTAGAATATATTAGTTACACGGCGGTAGAAATATAAGATGATCCCTTCAAAATACCACTAGTGTTCTTCCTTCGACGTGCACCACCAAGAAAGTTCTACGTTATGAGGCAGGCCGTGACGATCGGGTGTCGGACATATCGTCGTTCGCATACAGTGGGTGTAAGCCATGTTGCACGCGCATTCGTTGAAGGTTATTGTGGCGAGCCTAGCATATGCAGATATGGCCTCGGAACATGGAGGCCGAAAGGTCGAGCATGAGTCACAGAGTTGTTGTGATCGACAATTCGTTGTCCACCCTTGAAGTTGTGTTGCCGGCTCTGACGATGAGGGGTTGCGCAATGGATGGGGGTCGTGTAATCGCTGAAACGACCAGGAGGGATGTTCGTTTGAGTGGGAGTTCTGATAGTTATTTTCTAAAATACTAGAACTCAAAATATAATGAACAAAGTCTGTTTTGCAAACCTTTGTAGATATTAACCTATGTAATAGCCTTCTTTAAAATTAGGCGCATTCCTGCGATTGAGAAACTTAAAAAGTTGGGTCCAAACTTCATAGTTTTATACTTTAGCTTGAGGATACTCCTTGTTTAAACCGTTAGCTCTTTGTGTTACAATACCCGCTAGGAGATAAACCCGAAGATTCCGCTAACAAAAGGATAATTTGGATTATCAAGTTTTTGTGCGGATGATATCATCATAGTCCAGTGTATGTTATGATCTCTACCATAGAGAACTAAAGTTGGGAACGAGTTGTTAGATCGCGAACATATGAGATGATCGCTAAACTCGGGATACACCTGAAGTTGGGTTGATGAAGTTTATCAGTATGTTGACTGTTCTTCTTCTCAACCAATATGGAAGAGAATACACACATTGAATGAGCACGTGGCAGTCATACTTGATGACACTAGTCATACTTGATGACATATCGTCATACTTGATGACATTGAGACGCCTCACTCCGCTCGATCACTGGATGACAGACGACGTTGCCAGGTGCAAATGCTTTGTCATAGACTATGTCATGCAAGGGGAATCGTTCACCTTCATGGTTCTTGATTACGTTGGAAGTATCAAGAAGATGAAACAGATCGCCGGAAGTCATCAATGATGATGGTGTATATATGATATACACGTTATGAATGTTTTACCTAAGCAAGTACTCGTAGTAGTGACTAAGTTTTTGATACTAGTCATGGTTTATGAAAACCAGATTTACTACTTGAGTAGCTTGGAAGGATGAGGCGACATTGCGTGTTGATAATGGCAGACAAATTGTTGTGATGACCATAGACACTCTCCCTCTAGATCTACCATTTGAATAAATTCTTTTATGATCGCCTGTTAGTATGATCGTTATAAGTGTGTTTCCTCTTGCGAGACAATTGTTCATATATGTTAGTGACAAATTCGTTGTCCTATATTTATGAAGTAATGATCATATGCCGATTTGAATTTAGATGGTAGAAGCTCCCACATTCATAATATCAATGCCAAAGGATACAAACTTAATAAAGACACCACATATGTGTGGCACTGCCGTTTAATTCATGTCAATGTTATAGTCAATGAATTAGCTCCATATCGGATGGATCTACAAGTTCTTAGATTTGATCTTTTGACACTTGCAAGATAACTAAGACACCGTTTTCGGAAAACGGGCATATAACTTATTGATAGTCATGCATATAGATGTATGTGGAACAATGAAGTAATTGACGGGTAGTGAAGACCTTTATTTCGTGAACTTCGCTGAACGTTTTGAGTATAACTTGTTGAGAATCGTGCATATGGGTGTATGTGAATCAATGAAGTACTTTAAACGTGTAGTGGAAGTCTTTATTTCATAGACTTCATGAATATTCCGAGTAGATATATGGATATCCACTCAGGGAATGTTAGTCTGGAAATTTTGATTCGATCGAACAAGTTCAGAATGAAGTAGGAAATAAATTTAACAAGAAAATCAAATTTCTGCGATACAGATCGAGGAAATAAAGATTTGAGTTATAATGTTGGCATATCATTGGAAGACTTGTGAGAAGAGTTCCACAAATTACGTCGCATGGAATACCATAGTGTTATGGTATGTTAGGACGTCGTAATCGCACCCTATCGGATAGTGTGTGCTAAATAAATCTCTTATCGAATTATTGTGATCGTCAGAGTCATATGGTAGAAACGTAGCATTCACGTTAGATAATAGGGAAACCATTTAAATCCATGGAGACAATACCATATGAGTGATGGCATGGCTTTTAGCCTAGATTGTCGTTTCAGCAATTTAGTGTTTCGATGTGATCAAACCTAAAATGGATTAATCTTTGTAGTGTACCGTACCTAAAGAGTTAATTGGGTACATGTCTCACGACATAGGCAAAGTCGTTGCCGGAATATACCTTGCGAAAGAAATAGTTTCTTGTCCAAGGGTATAAGTGGGAAAGAAGGTAGAGCAAGGAAAAGTTGATGAACTTTCTCTCCAGACATCAGAGTACCGCAACCGAAAGTGTTTTCGTTGTCATGCTCCACAACTTGAAAGAAGTTGATGATAAAAGATCATGATGCTCTGAGCTCATACTAAGAACGTAGGCATACGAGGTTGTGTTCCACACTGTGTGTTACGACAATCTTGTTATGAAGGTCATATTAATGGAATATGACAGACCTACGAACTACGAAGAAGAAATGGTAGACCTAAGTCCGAGAAATGGCTATGAGTCATATATGATCCGAAATAAAATCCATGTACGATTACCAGGTAATGACTTGGGAGATCTTCTTGATGGCATCTAGGATGATAATAGAATATGAAATTTTATGAGAGAATAGACACTGATAAGGATCGATTTGTCGTAAAGCAGTTCCGACAGATTCAAAAGTTGACCACAACGAGATTTTGTCTCAAGTGGCGAAACCTAAATCTATTCTGGGTCGTTTAGCAATTACTATAATTTCGAGTGAGAAATTGATAGATGGATAAGGAAACCATGTTTCTTAATAGTGTCATTAAGAAAGAGTTGTAATCAGTACAATAATGGTTTGATGATCCTAAGGATGCTAAACATGTATGCAAACTTCAGTTGTCCATTCATGGGCTGAAGCAAGCATATCGGAGCTGGAATCTTCACTTTGATGATGTGGTCAAAGGATTTTTGGAGTTGTCCAAAATAGTTGAAGAGACTTGCATTTGCATAGAAGTGAGTGGGAGCAAAGTAGCTTTTCTTGATCTTATATGCGGAAGGCATATTTGAGTGGGAGCTAGGTGTCATTCGTGATTTTGTATGTAACGACATATTGAATGACACAGATCCTCTAGTAGAGTGCAAAGGATTATTTAAGTGCTTAAATTTTCTATGAAAGAAGTTAGGAGTATTAGGCATCCAATCTATAATTGTATAGATCGTAAGGGGCTTAATAACATTAGGTCGGAATATTTCCTAAGTTAAGATTCTGAAGTGTTTCAGAATAGAACAAGCGAAGAAGATTGTTCTTGCTGCTATGACTAGGTAAAATATTAAGTTTATCTTGGCATTTTCTGTGATAGCAAATGATGTTCGACATTCTCTATGTATCAGACATAGATTCTATCAGACTGAAAGCTCGACTTGGTGTGACCAAAGTTCTTGGATGAAGAACAGGTTCCAGAGTGATCCTTGTGTGGATCAATGAACAAACGTTAAGTGTATCCTTCAGTGTCTGTGAGAACTGAAGATATGTTTTCTAGTAAAGGGTAAGAGTGGAAAGACAACTTGCCGTAAAACGGTTACGATGATGCAAGTTATTACACTGGCCCATACAACTAGAAATCTCATATAGGAGATGTCCTTTATTTTAAAGAAAGACATGGTTAGCTTGCGAAGTCGCATATGAATGCGCTGTCGCATAATCTACATAGGTATAGAAATATATGGCAACTTCAGAAGTAGCAAGTGTGATTGGACTGAGCAGTTTTCCGAGCGTATGTGGTCCCCTTAATAAATCTCTTAGACTTTTAAGGCCCATGCTACGCGAATGTTCAAGTCTCACTCCATCCACTAGGATATATTTCACAGTCATCGTAAGATACGGGATGATGTCTAACTAGGTGACACAGAATTGTTGCAAAGCACATATAGGTCTCAATGTGTGAGATCTGTTGACTGTATTTCTCTTCCACGAGACAAGCATGCACCAAGATGCTATGAGTGCTGAGCTTTTACCAAGTTGTAAACTAGATTAAGTGTTACTCTAGTGCAAGTGGGAGACTGAAGGGAATATGCCCTAGAGGCACTTAATAAAGATAGTTTATTGGTTATATTCCAATTGTTCATTATATGTTCTATACCATGCTATAACTGTATTAAGCGGAAACATTAATACACGTGTGGTAGATAAACAACCAGGTCCCTAGTTGCCTCTACTAAGACTAGTTTCATTGCGCGATTGATGATCGAGGTTTCCCGATCATGAGACATGGCGTCTGTTGGCAATGGAGTCATATCGTTAGGTGGAACGATGTGATGGACTTACCCATAATTTGTAGGACGTAGTCATTACGCCTTCGACCGTGAGATCAACTCTTATTGTTATTCCTGGAAGATACTTTGATCGCACCAAACGTCATATCTTATATAGTGTGACAATGATAGGTGATACTTTTGGGTATCGGAAGGGAATAGTTGAGACGAGGGGTCAAGAGCGGGATTTGTCAGTCCGTATAGCCGGATAGATACTCTAGGGCCCACTCGGTGAGATTATGTCAAATGAGTTTGCAAACATGTGACTAGGTCACCAGCTGACATAATATCATAGACGAGTAGAAGATAGTGTTGTCGGTAACGAGATCATGCTAGGTATGGAGATATCTATGAACGATGCTCGGACACGCTAAGTATCGCTATGGCAAAAGGTTTAAGACTCGACGTCCAGGTTTGATAGATGAAAGTCATTCGTTATATCACAGGGGTTAATTCATGGGGTCCAGGCCTACGAGTTAATCATTGATCAGAGAGGAGTCTCGATCATGTATGTTATTATATCGAACCGCTAGGGTAACACACTTAAGGGGTTTCGACAAGACAACCGGAAAGGAAAGAGATCACCGGGAACGTCCCGGGAATGGTCCGATGGAGATCAGGCAGCGACGAAATAGTTTTCGGAGCTAGAATAAATTATATATAATATGTTTGATATTAATTAGTGTAATTAATGTTTAAATATGATTTTATATATTTATTTTCGAATTTATTTAGGCTGATTTTCCTAAATGGGCCATCTAGTGGAAAGAAGGCCCATGGGGGGAAAAACCCCAAGGGAATTCGGTGGGGGAGGCTTGGCCGGCCTAGGTGGGCCAAATGGGGCCCACCTAGGGCCGACGCACCCTCTTGAGCCGCACCAGGCATGTGGGGATAGTCCCACATTGCCTGGCTGGCAAGGTTGGCTCCCCTTGGGAGCCTATATAAGAAGGGGCACCCCTGGCCTTTTTAATTCACCAATTAATCCCCCAATTCTCTCTCGATTTCGTGATTCCCTTTGTCGGAGTTGCGCCGAGCTGAGAGGAGGATCTCTCCACCATAAGCCCGCTGCCGAGCTGCTGGTGTTCCGGTCCAAGTCTTCCGCTGCTCGTCCTGGACTGGAGCTTCGGAGGCCGTCGTCTCCACCGTACGTGTGTAACGCCCTGCGAGGTGCTGCGCTAGCGGTGCTGGGAGGTCTTCTTCCTCTTCACGACCTTGAGGTCGGCTTCGTCGGTCTTCATCGTCAACGTTCGTGCGGGAACGTAATCCCGCTTTCGGTCTACAAGGGTATGTATTCCGATCTCCGTTGTACTTCTATATCTGCATAGAATAGATCTTGGCATGTTTTAAGGATATCGTTGCTAGGAAATTTTTTGTTTTCTGCATGCGATCCCCTTTAGTGGTATCAGAGCCGATCTATCGTAGATATAGCTGTACGCTGTTAGAACCCGTGTTCTGCACGGGGGCACCGTTCCTGTTATTTGCTACCCTCTAGCGTGCACTTGTGATTCCAGCGGCATCGAGTTGATGAAGCGGCCCGGACCGACTTTACGCGTACGCTTACGCGAGACTGGTTCCACTACTGACATACGGCTTGTACCGTATCTGTTGTAAACTAGATTAAGTTGTACTCTAGTGCAAGTGGGAGACTGAAGGAGATATGCCCTAGAGGCACTTAATAAAGAGTTTTATTTATCATATCTCATTTGTTCATAATGCGTTTTTGTGTCATGCTATAACTGTATTAAGCGGAAACATTAATACAGGTGTGATACGTAAAACAACCAGGTCCCCAGTAGCCTCTATTTGACTGGTTCATTGTGCAATCGATGATCGAGGTTTCCCGATCATGTGACATGGCGTCTATTTGACAATGAAGTCATGTCGTTGGTAGAACGGTGTGATGGACATACCCAATATTTGTAGGACGTAGTCATTACGCCTCCGACCGTGAGACCTACTCTTATTGCTATTCCTGGAAGACACTTTGATTGCATCAAACGTCATATCTTACATAGTGTGACAATAAAGGTGTCCCTCTCGGGTGTCGGAAAGGAGTATGTTGAGACGGGGGGTCAAGAGCGGGATTTGCCAGTCCCATAGCAGGATAGATACTCTAGGGCCCACTCGGTGAGATTATGTCAAAAGAGCTTGCAAGCGTGTGACTAGGTCACCAGGACATAAGATCATGGACGAGTAGAAGTTAGCGGTGTCGGTAACGAGATCAAGCTAGGTATGGAGATATCTATGAACGAGTCTCGGACACGCTAAGTATCGCATGGCAAAAGGTTTAAGACTCGGACGTCCAGGTTCGATGGGAAAAGTATTCGTTATCTCGCAGGGATTAATTCTGGGTATCCAAGGTCCACGAATTAGTCATTGATCGGAGAGGAGTCTCGATCATGTCTGGTGAGATAATCGAACCGCTAGGGTAACACGCTTAAGGGGAGTCGACATTTTACCGGAAGAGAAAAATAGGAAAAGAGAGCACCGGGAACGTCCCGGGAAAGTTCCGATGGAGATCGGGCAGCGACGAAATAGTTTTCGGAGCCAGAATAAATTATGTAATATGTATTTAATATTAATTAGTGTAATTAATAGTTAAATATATTTTATTTTAATTTTTTCTGAATTTTTAAAGGCAAAAATCCCTTAATGGGCCTCTCTGGGCAAAGAGGCCCATGAGGGGGGGAGAGTCCCCCCCATGAGGGAGGGGCTGGTTCGGCCGGCCCTAGGTGGGCCACATGGGGCCCACCTAGGCCGGCGCACCATGGCTGGCCGGCTGGGGTGTGGGAATAGTCCCACACCGCCAGCCTGGCAAGGTGGGCAGCCCCCTGGACCCCTTTATATAGAGGGGTACCCCTGGCCTTTGAAGACACACCAAATACTCTCTCTCTCTCTCTCCTTGGATCCCGTGACTCCCAAGTTTGGAGTTGCGCCAAGGATAAGTTTTCTCCACCATACGCACGCCGCCGCGCTGCTGGTCTTCCGGTCCCAGTCTTCCGCTGCTTCGTCTTTGGATCGGAGCCCGGAGTTCGTCGGCTTCACCGTACGTGTGTGACGCCCTGCGAGGCACCACGCTAGTGGTGCTAGAGGTCTGCTTCCTCTACACGGCATCGAAGTCTTCGTCGGCTTTGAAGGGGTTCCGGTGCAGAAAACAATAATTTTTCTAGCGTATGAACACCCTAACTAGCCAGGATCTATCTATCTAGTACATGTGATAACGGTGGCGGAACGGGTTACATTACCTCCATGTAGACCGATAGCGGGGATTACGCTCCCGCACAAGCGTTGCTGATGAAGTCGTACGTAGCCGACCTCAAGGTCGCGGAGAACTTGCCGCGATGATGTAGATGATGACGCCGGGGTGTCGATGATGACCTGCGTCGACGGGCGTTGGGCGGAAGGTGGCGTGGCGCCGGCAGCCAAGGGGGGTGGTGCCGGCGGCAGGGCAGCGACAGGGCTGCTGGGTGGGCAAGACGACGTCGCCCTGGCTCCTCAAATGTGGCGCCTCCGAGCACTCGCAAACATACGGAGCTTAACAACAACCCCCGGTCATTCAGATCCAGCTGAAATCGCAGGGGTAGAACTTTTCTGAAATCCCGCAGGGCAACGGTGCCCGACGGTATAGCTTTGGTGGAGAGAGGAGGCAAAGCGGGCGGAGAAACAGCTCGGCCGGCTTGCTACAATATTAATTGTATTTTCTGTGTTATTAATCCAATTAATATGCCTTGCTATATAAAGGGGGGAGGGGTTGTGCAAGCACCTTGCCTCCCCCATGTGGGACTAAAGGAAAAAGAGGGGGAGGGGGGTTCGGCCGGCTCTCCTAGTCCGAATTGGACTAGGGGCCCAAGCCCCCCCTTTCCTTGCTTGGTGCGGCTCACCTTAGTGGGCCACAATTGGCCCACTTAGGTGGGCTGCCCCTTTTTTTTCTTTATTATTTAATAATTAAATTAATATAAAATACTATTAATTCATAATTAATATATTTAAATATTATTTAATATCCCGTGACCCCGAAACATTTTCCGGACCACCCGAACACCTTTCGGACATTCCCGGAACCATTCCAGATTCCCCGGAACTCCTTTCCGGACCACCGGAACTCTTTCCGGATCATTTCTCTCTCTCCAATAAAATCCTATAAAATCCAGAACCTTCTCCAGGTGTCATTAAGACCTTAAGTTTGTTACGCTACGGTTCGAGAACACTCCAGACATGACCGAGACCCTTCGCTCGTCAATGACCGCCAGGGATACCTGGATGCATATGACGGTCCCTGTGCATTCTACGAATATCGTCGTTGAACCATAAACATGATATTCATTCCCTTTGTCTCTGCGATACTACCTTGTCCGAGATGTGATCGTAGACATCCAATGTCCTGTTGCATCTCGTTACCGACATAGGTTATTAACTCATCTGTGATGTTACATCTCCATGACCTAGTCATAAGCTGCGCAGCTATATATAGATGCAATCTCACCGAGTGGGCCCAGAATATCTTTCCATTACAAGAATGAACAAATCCCGCTCTTGATCCTTACGTCTTAACATACTCTTTCGGGATACCCAAGATGGACACCGTTATTGTCATGCTATATAAGACACAACGTTTGATGCTCTCAAAGTACTCCTACGAAGTAGCAATTAGCACGATCTCACAGTCTAAGGAATAAGCTATCATATTACTTATCTATTGCAAATGACAAACATCGTAATACGATCTTGTTGCAATACTTTGCGTATGTCCATCACCTTATTCTACTAATAAGATGACCCCATTGTCAACCGACGTCATTGTCCTTGATCGGGAATCTCGATCAACTGTCGCCCAATGGACTAGTTCATATAGAGGCTCACTAGGGACCCTGGTTGTCTATGTATCACACGTGTATTAATAATTCCGACTAATACAGTTATAGCATAATACAAAAACCTATTATAAACTTATGAGATAATGCAATAAATACTACTTATATATTTGCCTCTAGGGCATATCCCCTTCAGTCTCCCACTTGCACTAGAGTACAAATAAACTAGTTGCATTTTACTTCATCAAAAACCCCTTATCAAATAAGCGTTATATGATAATGCTTGCTTGTGGAAGAGTGTTACTCTGACAATCTGTACAATACATAATTGTGCATTCTTTTGCGATCCATTGATATCAACTTGATTGATATCAACATGTTATCTAATAATATATATACAAATACCGTAACTAAGTGAGACTTTTGTTTCCCAGCGCTTACTCTGATTCTGTTAACCAGATAATTGCCTTGCAAACACACTCAGTCATAGAGAACTCCTTGCAACATTTACAATCTCGCGATATCTATATATTTCCGCACCCATTCTGAAGACTTGACACTCCAATATCAATCTAATAACTAATATACTTCTACTTCCAGTAAATTCTAAATTTACTTTCATAATTGTTCTTCTTTTAAGAACATGGGTCATATTTTATCGAGCACATAATATGGTTTCTGTATAATGTCTAATATCACATAATAGACCAACATATCATACAACCACTGTTACCGTGTATCATTACTCTTAATGAATAATTAGATTTCCAAGGACCATCCTTTGGTTTTAATCTATTCTGACTCCTCAGATATAATCCAAAACAACTCGACTAACTATTTAAAATTCCCGTTCTATTCCAAATAGACACCAACTTTCAAATAGTTTCACAACTTTATTAATTCTACTGGTACAATTCACAATGTGTCATTTACACAAGACGAATTCGGCTCCCACTCAAATTATGTCTCCACGTATTTGAGAACGCGAGCTCCCACTCAAAACATGTCTTCTACATATTTGAGGTTCTAAGCTCCCACTCAAAAATATGTCCTTTACATATTCTACCCGAGTGAACTAACTTTGACTCCCACTTAAATTCATAATTTATTTCGACATTTTGGTCAAACCAAAATCATTGATCTCTTATCAATTCGAATTCAATACAAACTACAGTATTCCATTAATACAAATCCCACAGACTTCAAGCATGTCTACATTAATGTAGTCAACAAATTTGATCTTGTCCAAGACACATTTCTTGACAAAATATGCTTTCACGTCTTTCTTATAGTTACATTTCTCATATAACACTTTACATGATGATCAAGAAATCTTATTTCTCCAAAAGGAATTATAGCAACATTTACTGTTTTAATCCTTTCTAAATGTAACTTGGATTTTCAGGCACAAAAGCCTTTGTTCGTATTCTGATATTTTCTCAACTTTCTTTGTATTCATAAAGTGCACATTGATCTGTCAACAAGATCTGAAACACTTAACATTATGCTGTGACCTGACAGCAATATTAAATATAACAGCACTTTATTTAGAGGCTTCTTTCATGAAAACATTATGATCTTCACGAAGAGGATTGCAAGCAGAAAACAATTTTCCAGTCTCCTTCACTCTTAATCATCAAATTTTCATTTGTAGACATATATCTTTTGGAACACTTTCCAATATTCTACTTTTATGAATATAGGTCTGACACCTTATTTCAAGCTTCTAATTTTATTCCATTAACCATAATTCGAAAAATCATATTTTCCTCGGAATTACATAGACAACAATACAAGTTTTGTTTCTATTGGGTTTTGGAATGCACTCTCATCCAATGTGAGTGATCTACAAAGAACTATTCGTGTATATTCTGAATTATCGTATAATCATCTATATAACGACACTATTGTCGATCTCACGAATTACCATTGAAAAACATCTATTTTCTAAAGTGGACATCGACTATAATGTTTCGAACATATTAAGAGATTCTAAGACAGATTCTGAAAGACCACACTTTATCTAAAATAGAGTATGATTATAATACTTCACATATCACCATATATGATATTATAATATTGTGAAACGAATTTCCACAAGTCTTTTGTGTTGAAACCATAATTCAAAAATATTGCCCTTTTGATCGAATCTTGCGAATACAATATTCATCAATCTTTCTTCTGAAAAACCCCATTTGATCTTTTATCAAATTAATTTCAGACTCATGATTTATTATGCAAATACATTTATTTACTAATAATCATAGAAGAATTCGGATCAAGTAAATTTCACCATATAATTAATTCAATGATCATCCGATATGACTCTTAATTAATTTCCTTTCGTATTGACACTTCAATACTAATCAATTTGGCACATGTAACCTTTAAATAGATCAAAAGTATCTATTACTTCTTACATTTGCCTTTATGATGAATGGTGTTTGTTCTAGTAACAAAATCTTTTATTTCTTGGACATATAATTTTATCATTCCCGCTTTTATGAATGAAAATCACGTTATCATACAAGTAATGTAATTGAGATGCGAAACAAATTACTCATAATATAAAACAACTGCTTTGTTTCATAACATAAAACAACTGAACTTGTCTTATTACATATATGAATAACTTTGTCTTGTAACAATCAAGACACTAAACACACTTTCTCACTATTACAAAAAGGTCTTATCAAAACTATAAATGATAACTATGATAACTTGAGGACGTGAACACCACTGGTCATCAACTTCCTTGATTGTCATCTTCAGTGCCGGGTCACATCATTATTCGCCACAGATAAGTAATAATCAGGGCCTGTTTCATAAACAGAACAAGTATCAGATACTTTATCACATATCAAGTGTCGAATACACTCACAATTCTGTATATCAAATATATACCTGTAGCGTCGAAGATTTCTCCTTCGATGGAATCAACTTCCAATGATTTGAATTCGGATACGAACTTGTAAAAGTTCATATTGTCTGCCTTCAAAACATATTCACGCACATGCTTCTCATAGCTTGGAGGCAGAGATATCAGCACAGTCTGAATAGCCCATGAATCCGCCATCCAGTAATCGTAGACATTTGTCAGCTTGAAATAGATGTCATACAATCTCTTCAAATGAGTCTTCAGACAGGTATGCTCCTCCATGTGAATGGTCTGGAACTTTCTAAGCTGCCTGAATTGCTCATGCCTCAATTCATCTTTGAAGTGCGTTTTGATCGCATCAATCATGACATATGGCTCCTTGTGTTGAAACAACTCTTTCAACTCAGGTGCTAGGCATACGGTCATGGTGATCTCCACTTCTATGAATATGTCTCGACGCCTACGGAATTCATCTTCCTCCTCCTCGCTAGCAGAATCATCTGGTCTTTCTCCTAACGCTTCATCGAGGACATATAGGATGTTGTTGTGTTGGAGAATGTTTCTAAAACCATTGTACCATCTGATGAAGTTGGACCCGTCGGCTTCTAGGGTGGAATCTGGATTCTTAAGGAAGTAACCGAAGTATAGTCCGTCTACAGATATGATCGCAAAAGAGGTAAGGTAAAGTTTATAACATATGTAAGTTTTAGTTTTATAATCATATTATCAAACACACTCCACTAAAATTATTATCCCTAAAATAATAATAGCGATTACACGACCCCCATCCACTATACCACCCCCGATCGTCACGGCCGGCGGCACAGCTTCAAAGGTGGACATAAAATGTCGATCACAACAACTATGTGACTCATGCTCGATCTTTCGATCTTCCCGTGTTCCGAGGCCATATCTGCATATGCTAGGCTCGCCAATCAAACCTCGAAGACCCTGCGCGTGCAACATGGCTTACACCCACTGTATGCGAACGACGATATGTCTGACACCCGATCGTCACGGCCTGCCTCATAACGTAGAACTTTCTTGGTGGTGCGCAACGAGGGAGAACACACTTTTGGTATTTGTTAGGGATCATCCTATTTAAGTTGCTACCGTTGTATATCTAACATATAAGCAATCAACAGGATGCACACACAACAGCACACAATAATGATGCAATGAAGTGCGATGTGACATGGTCGATGCGCCTGGACCTCCATGGCGTCATGTGCCTGGCCCCGGGCGCCCCAGCATGGCTCCGAGTCTACGGTGCCCTCCATTGCCTCCGACAGTACGAGTAATATCAAACTTACCGTAACCATGTCACATAAAATAACGCCTCTGCAAAACAAAGTTAGACGCCTCTACCTTTATTTAGTTTTGCAAGTTTTACGTGGCATATAGGCTTATTCGTAAGAGAACCGTTTCCCTGCCTACGAACCTTGTACCACAACGTCGATCGTATAATTGCATGTTTAAGTATCCCTTTCGGGCCCTCCATTGAAAATGCTTTGCCGACTAAAGAGAGAGAAACAGACACCCGCCAGCCACAGATACGGTGCAAGCCGTATGTCAGTAGTGGAACCAGTCTCGCGTAAGCGTACGCGTAAAGTCGGTCCGGGCCGCTTCATCAACTCAATACCGAAGGCATCGCAAGTGCACGCTAGAGGGTAGCAAATATAAGAAAGACGTCCTCATTCAACATGAGTTCTAACCGTACCAGCATTACTACGCATAGATCGGATCTGATACCACTGAAGGGGTTCCGGTGCAGAAAACAATAATTTTTCTAGCGTATGAACACCCTAACTAGCCAGGATCTATCTATCTAGTACATGTGATAACGGTGGCGGAACGGGTTACATTACCTCCATGTAGACCGATAGCGGGGATTACGCTCCCGCACAAGCGTTGCTGATGAAGTCGTACGTAGCCGACCTCAAGGTCGCGGAGAACTTGCCGCGATGATGTAGATGATGACGCCGGGGTGTCGATGATGACCTGCGTCGACGGGCGTTGGGCGGAAGGTGGCGTGGCACCGGCAGCCGAGGGGGGTGGTGCCGGCGGCAGGGCAGCGACAGGGCTGCTGGGTGGGCGAGACGACGTCGCCCTGGCTCCTCAAATGTGGCGCCTCCGAGCACTCGCAAACATACGGAGCTTAACAACAACCCCCGGTCATTCAGATCCAGCTGAAATCGCAGGGGTAGAACTTTTCTGAAATCCCGCAGGGCAACGGTGCCCGACGGTATAGCTTTGGTGGAGAGAGGAGGCAAAGCGGGCGGAGAAACAGCTCGGCCGGCTTGCTACAATATTAATTGTATTTTCTGTGTTATTAATCCAATTAATATGCCTTGCTATATAAAGGGGGGAGGGGTTGTGCAAGCACCTTGCCTCCCCCATGTGGGACTAAAGGAAAAAGAGGGGGAGGGGGGTTCGGCCGGCTCTCCTAGTCCGAATTGGACTAGGGGCCCAAGCCCCCCCTTTCCTTGCTTGGTGCGGCTCACCTTAGTGGGCCACAATTGGCCCACTTAGGTGGGCTGCCCCCTTTTTTTTCTTCTTTATTATTTAATAATTAAATTAATATAAAATACTATTAATTCATAATTAATATATTTAAATATTATTTAATATCCCGTGACCCCGAAACATTTTCCGGACCACCCGAACACCTTTCGGACATTCCCGGAACCATTCCAGATTCCCCGGAACTCCTTTCCGGACCACCGGAACTCTTTCCGGATCATTTCTCTCTCTCCAATAAAATCCTATAAAATCCAGAACCTTCTCCAGGTGTCATTAAGACCTTAAGTTTGTTACGCTACGGTTCGAGAACACTCCAGACATGACCGAGACCCTTCGCTCGTCAATGACCGCCAGGGATACCTGGATGCATATGACGGTCCCTGTGCATTCTACGAATATCGTCGTTGAACCATAAACATGATATTCATTCCCTTTGTCTCTGCGATACTACCTTGTCCGAGATGTGATCGTAGACATCCAATGTCCTGTTGCATCTCGTTACCGACATAGGTTATTAACTCGTCTGTGATGTTACATCTCCATGACCTAGTCATAAGCTGCGCAGCTATATATAGATGCAATCTCACCGAGTGGGCCCAGAATATCTTTCCATTACAAGAATGAACAAATCCCGCTCTTGATCCTTACGTCTTAACATACTCTTTCGGGATACCCAAGATGGACACCGTTATTGTCATGCTATATAAGACACAACGTTTGATGCTCTCAAAGTACTCCTACGAAGTAGCAATTAGCACGATCTCACGGTCTAAGGAATAAGCTATCATATTACTTATCTATTGCAAATGACAAACATCGTAATACGATCTTGTTGCAATACTTTGCGTATGTCCATCACCTTATTCTACTAATAAGATGACCCCATTGTCAACCGACGTCATTGTCCTTGATCGGGAATCTCGATCAACTGTCGCCCAATGGACTAGTTCATATAGAGGCTCACTAGGGACCCTGGTTGTCTATGTATCACACGTGTATTAATAATTCCGATTAATACAGTTATAGCATAATACAAAAACCTATTATAAACTTATGAGATAATGCAAGAAATACTATTTATATATTTGCCTCTAGGGCATATCCCCTTCAGGCTTCATCGACAACGCTTGTGCGGGAGCGTAATCCCCGCTTTTCGGTCTACAAGGGTATGTGCACCGAACCCCCTGCGTAATACTATATCTGCATAGTATAGATTATGGCTAGTTTAAGGCTATCGATGTTAGGAAATTTTTTGTTTTCTGCATGCGATCCCCTTCACAGGGGTGATGTGAAAGCAGCAGTAATATGAGAGCAATAGTAATAGTAACACAGCAGTAGGAGTAACACAGAGGTGATGGCACCAGAAAGTATTCCAGTGCGTAGTTGACTGTAGAGCAATGATGATGACAGAAGGACGGGTTTCGCAGCTATCTACACTAGTGGTAACTCTCTAATAACAAGTGTTGGGTGAACAAATTACAGCTGGGCAATTGACAAGATTGAAATAGCATTAAGATAGAATATCCAGTCTATTAATCATGTAGGGCATGTTTTCCATATATAGCCATACGTGCTCGCAATGAGAAACTTGCATAACATCTTTTGTCCTACCAGCCCGTTTGCAGCGGGGCCTCAAGGGAAACTACTGTTAATTAAGGTACTCCTTTTAATAGAGCACCGGAGCAAAGCATTAACACTTGGTGAAAACATGTGATCCTCATATCTAAACCATCCCCTCCAGTTATCCCAGTTACTGTCACTCTGGGGCCTCGGGTTCCGGACAGAGACATGTGCAAACAACTTTTAGATACAATCTAAGCAATAATTATAGAGCTTAAATCTAAGATCATGCCACTCGTGCACTAGTGACAAGCATTAAACACAACAAGATTGCAGCAACAATAACTTCACAAACTTATAGATAGACTGATCATAATGTAACAATTCATCGGATCCCAACAAACACAACACCGATTACATCATATGGATCTCAATCATGTAAGGCAGCTCATGAGATCATTCTATTGAAGTACATGAGAGAGAGAGTACAAACTAGCTACAGCCAAGAACCCGTAGTCCATGGGGGAACTACTCACAAACCATCATGGAGTCGAAGTGGAGGCGGTGGAGTCGATGGAGATGGCTCTGGGGGTCGATCCCCGTCCCGGCAGGGTGCCGGAACAGGAACTTCTGACCCCCGAAACTTGTCTTCGATGGCGGCGGCGCTGCGGAACTTTTCGTGGAAGATGGCCGATCGTTTTAGGGTTTTCACATCGGGGGCTATATATGGGCGAAAGGGCAAGGTCGGTGGAGTCCCGAGGGCCCCACACCACCTCCCGTCGCGGCCAGGGTGGGACCCGCGCCGTGGTATGGTTTGGGCGCCTCGGTGCCCGACTCCGTCTCGTCTTTGATGTTCTGGATGCTTCCGGGAAAAATAGGGACTTCGGCTTTTGTTTCGTCCAATTTCGAGAATATTTCCTTAACAGGTTTTCTGAAACCAAAAACAGCAGAAAACAGGGAACTGGCACTGTGGCATCTTGTTAATATGTTAGTCCCAGAAAATGCATAAAACCATATAAAATGTATACAAAACATGTAGGCAATTGGTATAATATAAGCATGGAACATAAAAAATTATAGATACGTTTGAGACGTATCAGCCGCCCACGCCGGTTGTCCATGCTTTCGGCCGAATTGCGGTCGCGAGCGCCTCCTGGGCAGCGGCCGGCGACGGATTCGCCCCGGCAGAGGCGGTGCGTGGCGGCGCAAACCGCCGGAACCCTAGGGTTCCCCGACCCTGTGATACGTCTCAAACGTATCTATAATTTCTTATGTTCCATGCTTATATTATGCCAATTGCTACATGTTTTATATACACTTTTATATCATTTTATGCATTTTCTGGGACTAACCTATTAACAAGATGCCACAGTGCCAGTTGTCTGTTTTCTGCTGTTTTTGGTTTCAAAAAAGTTGTTAAGGAAATATTCTCGGAATTGGACAAACGAAACGTCAAAGTGCTTATTTTCCCCGGGAGGTTCCAGAACACCGAAGAGGAGACGGAGGAGGACCCCGAGGGGCCCACACCCCCTCCCGGCGCGGCCCCCCTTCTGCCGCGCGAGCACGGGGTGTGGGGCCCTCGAGGCCCCGCCGCCTTCGCCCTTTCGCCTACTTATACCCCTCGGATATTTAAGACCTAGGACACGCACCTTTTTCCTCCACGAAGTCCAGAGCCGCCGCCGTCGTCAACCCTAGATCGGGAGGGTTCAGAAGCTCCTCCCGGCACCCTGCCGGAGAGGGGAATCATCACCGGAGGGCTCTACATCACCATGCCGCCTCCGGACTGATGCGTGAGTAGTTCATCCTTGGACTACGGGTCCATAGAAGTAGCTAGATGGTTGTCTTCTCCTCTTGTGCTACCATGTTTAGACCTTGTGAGCTGCCTAACATGATCAAGATCATCTTTATGTAATGCTACATGTTGTGTTTGCTAGGATCCGATAAATATTGAGTACTATGTTATTGCTTCATAATATATCTTGTGAGTGCGTTGTTTATGATCTTGCATGCTCTCCGTTGCTAGTAGATGCTCTGGCCAAGTAGATGCTTGTGACTCCAAGAGGGGGTATTTATGCTCGATAGTAGGTTCATGTCTCTATTTAATCTGGGGTAGTGACAGCAAGCTCTAAGGTTGTAGATGTACTGTTGCTACTAGGGATAAAACAGTAGTACTTTATCTAAGGGTATTTGTATTACTTACATTACACACATTGCCTAATGCAATTATCTGTTGCTTGCAACTTAATACTGAAAGGGGTGCGGACGCTAACCGGAAGGTGGATTATTAGTCATAGATGCGGTTGGAACGGTCTATGTATATTGTTGTAATGCCCAAATAAATATCACACTAGCCATCATAACTATAGTATATGCATCATTATGCACTTCTTTATTCTGTCAATTGCCCAGCTGTAATTTGTTTACCCTCATGTATTCTATTATTATTTATGGAGAGACACCACTAGTGAACTGTGGACCCCGGTCCTTTTTCCTCAAACTGATAAACAATCCTACTGCAATCCTGTTACTTTTATTCTCTGCAAGCAAACATCATTCTCCACACATACGTTTAATCCTTTGTTACAGCAAGCCAGTGAGATTGACAACCTCACTGTTAAGTTGGGGCAAAGTATCTTGGTTATGTTGTGTGCAGGTTCCACGTTCGTTGCTGACACCGGTAGTGCGCCCTGCCAAAGTCATCTTCAACAACCTCCGGAAGATCTCTAGTCTCCTACTGGTTCGATAAACCTTGGTTTCACAACTGAGGGAAAACTTGCTGCTGCACTATTTCATACCTTCCTCTTGGGGTTTCCCAACAACACCTCACCGGTGCCATCAAGCAATTTTTCTGGCGCCGTTGCCGGGGAGACAAGAGTTCTTCTGTTCAGCAAAGTTTAGCTTCCCCTTCGACGCCAGCAATTTTTCTGGGGAAGCTAAGCTCTTCTACGAGGGGAGTCTCTCACATCCAATCTTTTTATTTTGTTATTGTCTTGCTTAGTTTATTTTTATTATTGTTTGGTTTGCTTAATATCAAAAATACAAAAAAAATAGTTACTTGCAATTTATTTTATTGTCTTGTTTGCTTAAATATAAAAAATACAAAAAAATTAGTTGCTTGCATTACTATTTTTTTATTTCGGTGTAGTATTATTTTTATTTCGGTTGCCTTTTTGTTTTGCTGAAAATGGGTAGTCCTGAAGTTGAAGTTCGTTCGTTTAAACAACAAGGGGGAGAAAGTTTGAAAGATGCATGGTATAGGATAAATGATGCTCTTAAAAAATGTACTAAGAAACATTCCACTTCAATCCTTCTTAGGAATTTTTATGTTGGTATTTCTAGTTGTTATAGGTATGTTCTTGACACTCTTACGGGGGGTAACTGTCTTGGTATACCTGCTTTGGAAGCCTGCAATTTAATTGAAAGTTTCGTAGGATCACCACCACCTATTAAAGAAACTAAAACTGAGATCACTTTGGAAGATGTTATTAAAAGGTTGGATGCTATGGAGATTTTTTTTCTTGATAATGCTAGCAAGGGTAATGAATCAATAGAGGATATTAATGGAAGAATCACTGCTTTAGAAACTAGCAACACCCTTGACACTCATAATCATAGGATATATGAATTAGAAGAGGCTATGGAAACTTTAAGTTCAACTTTTTCCTCTATTAAAACTAATAAAGAGAAAGCCTTTGTAGGAAGGGAGCAAAAGTTTATCTATATTCCAAAACCTAAACCCCATAATATGCCTAAAGATGATGGTAATGATTTACGTAATAGGACACCTTCATGGATACCTAAAGCACCTATTGCAACCAACAATGTCTTGGATGAAATTATTGATGTTGATGCTTCATCTCTTGGAAACACTTGAATATCACTTTCTGTGCCTAGCTAAAAGGCGTTAAAGAAAAGCGCTTATGGGAGACAACCCACTTTTTATTTCTGTTATTTTATTTTATTGAGTCAAGGAAGATGTCTACCTCTGTAGCAATTCCTTTGTATCTTTACTTTATTGCATTGTTGTGTCAAGTTAAGCCTCTACTAGAAAGTTGATGCTAGATTTGGATTGCTGTGCTGAAACTGTTTTCTGCTGTCCACCGTTAAATTCATAACTCTTTACAGAAAAATCGGATGGACCTGGGATTGTTTTTGCGTAATCCTCAGATATATATGCAACTTTCATTAGTTTTGAGTTTTCTGATTTGAGCAAGTTAAGTGCCTCGAAAAAAATCGTTTTTAGGGACTGTTCTGTTTTTGACAGATTCTGCCATTTATTTTGCAATGCCTCTTTTAATATTTTGAATGGATCTTTTTGTTCCATAAAGTATCAGTGGCTGTAGCTAATGTCCAGTAGCATTGGTAGCAATTGTGTTCATGCAGAATATAAGAATTTTTTGTGCACTAACCCTCTAATGAAGTTTACTTTGAGTTTGGTGTGGAGTAAGTTTTCAAGGATCAAGAGAGAAGGATGATATGATGTGATCAAGAAGATGAAAGAGCCAAAGCTCCCCTTCTTCATCAACAAACTATCAGGTCATCTCTAGTGAAACTATATTTTAATTCGGCCACATCTTATGTGCTTTACTTGAAGCGTCTGTTTGTTTTTGTTTTTGTTTTTGTTATTTTTGTTTTCTGAATAAAATGGATCCTAGCATTCTTTTGTGGGAGAGAGACACACTCCGTTTTTTATTTGAATACTCGTATTCTTCACTTATATTTGTTGAGTATTCTTCTATAGCTACTGCAATACTTTCAGCTCTTGTTTTTCATGCATCTCTTGTTCAGAGCTGTTAGTTCTCATATGTTATACTCTCTTGCTTCATTGTTATATACTTGGAGAGTTTATGTTTAAATAAGTTGATTGGTGTTTGGTTAGGAACTGAAAATGTTAAATGTGTTAGATGGTATCACTAAATGATACATAATCTTGTATATCATTAAATTGTGTCATTTGAATCATTGATGTTGTTTTGAGATATTAATATGCTTAATGATAAACATGATGGTTTAGTAAGGTGGAATGATTAATGGTTGGTCTAGAAAACTTAAAGCTGTGCCACACTTAAATTTCCAGTTGATAGCATAATGAAATATGACTCCTAATGTTAAAAGCAACCGTAATGACTTTGTGTTATGCGCTACGGTCGGGGTCCCAACAGTGATTTGTTCATTTGCCACAGTCCCTCGTGGAGTGATTTTCATTATGCCTTGTAAGATCATATTTCTATTTGGAATCCTTTTTCTTGTGAGTTCTAAAGCTGCGGTTTTCATGGCACTTCCACCTCCATATTTGCTAGCCTCTTCGGTACTTTGCATTGCCCTTTCTCACATTGAGAGTTGGTGCATACTTTGCGGGTACATCCAAAACTCGTGGGAGATCTTCATCATGTTCTCCTACACATAAGCCAAATATCTTCCTCAAAACATCCACCATACCTACCTACTACAGCATTTACATATCTGTTCCGAGATATATTGCCATGCAACTTTCATCTTACATTACATGACTTGTTGTCATTTATCATTTATATATTGCTTTGCATGATTCTATATAGCTGATGTGTGGTTTTACCCATGTTACGCTAGATCATTGCATATCCTGCTACACTGGCAGAGGCACCGTTTTCATACACCATGTTTTATTCATCATGAGATATTTGTACCAAAAGTGTGTTGTCATATTATCATATTAGGATGTTTGCCCCTAAAAGTGAAAAGAGCCATGGAGGCCATCGAAAAGAGAAACAGAAAATAAAAAAAATAGAAAAAAGAGAAAAAGAGAAAAAAAGAAAGAATAAAAAAGGGGGCAACATTATTACTCTTTATTCACACTTGTGCTCATGTTATAGCACCCATATTATTCATAGTCATCATTTGTGCTCATGTTTAGCACATTTACTCCATATGAGAGAGTTTTCATGTTTTACTTGCATAACTATGTGGGGAACTTTACACTATAGAACTTGGCTTGTATATTCCAATGATGAGCCTCCTCAAAAGTGCTCTAGGTCTTCATGAGCAAGCAAGTTAGATGCACCCACACTAATTCCATTGGAGAGCTTTCATACACTTATAGCTCTATGTGCATCCGTTGTGTGGCAATCACTACTCCTTGCATAGCTTCGATTATAAGACTTCCTCTTGTCTAATGATCACTTTCAGCTGTGTGAGACTTTCTTCCGTTCGCCTTCCAAACCCCCATTATTATTCTCTTAGCCACAACATCCTGGTGCCAGGAACCAATGCTGAACACTTGCTTGTTTTTGTGTGAACAAATAGAGAAATGATCTTCTACGTGCATATTGCTATCGCTTGACTTGATCCTTTCACAAAGTTGTCATGATTGTTTGATTCATTAGATGATTATATTATTGTGTTTGAAGCTTAAATCATCTTTAATATCTACTTTGCACGATTGATTGTTCTCTATTACTGATTCATTGAAAGTTTTGCTTTGTTATGCCTACTTGTTTATTCATTACTCATTTGATATCAATATAAACTTCAGCTTTTATTCATTTGATCTCAACTTACATGCATTACATTATTATTTGATCAAGATTGTGTGAAGCATGTCACTTCAGAAATTATTCTTGTTATAGTTTAACCTACTTGGGACGAGTAGAACTAAGCTTGGGGATGCTTGATACGTCTCAAACGTATCTATAATTTCTTATGTTCTATGCTTATATTATGCCAATTGCTACATGTTTTATATACACTTTTATATCATTTTATGCATTTTCTGGGATGCCACAGTGCCAGTTGCCTGTTTTCTGCTGTTTTTGGTTTCAGAAAGGTTGTTAAGGAAATATTCTCGGAATTGGACAAACGACACGTCAAAGTGCTTATTTTCCCCGGGAGGTTCCAGAACACCGAAGAGGAGACGGAGGAGGACCCCGAGGGGCCCACACCCCCTCCCGGCGCGTCCCCCCCTTCTGCCGCGCGAGCACGGGGTGTGGGGCCCTCGAGGCCCCGCCGCCTTCGCCCTATCGCCTACTTATACCACTCGGATATCTAAGACCTAGGACACGCACCTTTTTCCTCCACGAAGTCCAGAGCCGCCGCCGTCGTCAACCCTAGATCGGGAGGGTTCAGAAGCTCCTCCCGGCACCCTGCCGGAGAGGGAAATCATCACCGGAGGGCTCTACATCACCATGCCCGCCTCCGGACTGATGCGTGAGTAGTTCATCCTTGGACTACGGGTCCATAGCAGTAGCTAGATGGTTGTCTTCTCCTCTTGTGCTACCATGTTTAGACCTTGTGAGCTGCCTAACATGATCAAGATCATCTTTATATAATGCTACATTTTGTGTTTGCTGGGATCCGATGAATATTGAGTACTATGTTATTGCTTCATAATATATCTTGTGAGTGCGTTGTTTATGATCTTGCATGCTCTCCGTTGCTAGTAGATGCTCTGGCCAAGTAGATGCTTGTGACTCCAAGAGGGGGTATTTATGCTCGATAGTAGGTTCATGTCTCTATTTAATCTGGGGTAGTGACAGCAAGCTCTAAGGTTGTAGATGTACTGTTGCTACTAGGGATAAAACAGTAGTACTTTATCTAAGGGTATTTGTATTACTTACATTACACACATTGCCTAATGCAATTATCTGTTGCTTGCAACTTAATACTGAAAGGGGTGCGGACGCTAACCGGAAGATGAATTATTAGTCATAGATGCGGTTGGAACGGTCTATTTATATTGTTATAATGCTCAAATGAATATCACACTAGCCATCATAACTATAGTATATGCATCATTATGCACTTCTTTATTCTGTCAATTGCCCAGCTGTAATTTGTTTACCCGCATTTATGCTATTATTATTATTTATGGAGAGACACCACTAGTGAACTGTGGACCCCGATCCTTTTTCCTCAAACTGATAAACAATCCTACTGCAATCCTGTTACTTTTATTCTCTGCAAGCAAACATCATTCTCCACACATACGTTTAATCCTTTGTTACAGCAAGCCAGTGAGATTGACAACCTCAGTGTTAAGTTGGGGCAAAGTATCTTGGTTATATTGTGTGCAGGTTCCACGTTCGTTGCTGACACCGGTAGTGCGCCCTGCCAAAGTCATCTTCAACAACCTCCGGAAGATCTCTAGTCTCCTACTGGTTCGATAAACCTTGGTTTCACAACTGAGGGAAAACTTGCTGCTGCACTATTTCATACCTTCCTCTTGGGGTTTCCCAACAACACCTCACCGGTGCCATCACCCCGCGGTGGCTTTCGCGGCGGCGAGGGCGGCACCCGGGAGCGCAGATGGGACGGAAAAGGTCGCCGGCGGCGTGGGAAGCTCCGGGAAGGGAGCGCCGTCCTCGTCCATGGCGCGGAGGTGGCCGACGGCGGTCGAATCGGGAGAGGGAAGGGGCGAAGCAGAAGCGTTCAGCGTGGCAGTTGGAGTCGCGCGTTGAAAAGGAAAGGATATGACACGTCCGGGCGAGAGTGGAGCAAAATTTGGGGCAGCCCCAAAATAGGGCACGTGATAGGGCACATGTTGGAGAGTGTTTTTACCCTCTCATGCCCTAAAAACGATTTTTAAGGCACAAACGCTGGGAGCTCCTATTTCCCGACCTGGGCGGGAGCGATTAACGCCCGCACAAGGTAGGACTAAGTGGGCCGGCCCAACAAACCGATTCTCCTTTTCTTCTATGTTTTTTCTTTTCAATTCTTACAGAAAAATAGCATGATGAAAAAGAAAAATAATTTGAATTTTGAATGTGAACAATTTTTGAAGTGAACATTTTAAAATTTGAATAAATTTTTAATGAGAACAATTTTTGAATTGCAACAAATTTTGACTGTGAACTATTTTTGAATGTGAACATCTTGAAAAGTTGAAGCATTTTAAAATTTGAACAAGTTTCAAAATACGAACACAATTTTGAATTTCAAAAGCATTTTTTAATTTCTAAAATCTGAACATCTATAAAAAATTAAAAGGTTGAAAAACGAAAAAATAGAAGAAAAAACGCCAAAAACTGGAGGTCAGATTTTAATGGGCCCCCCACAAAGGATTGTGCATGCGTTATTGCGTGCCGACCTGGTCGTCAAATAGGATTTGCCACCAACGCTAATATGGGATCTATTAGGGATGCTCTTAATATGCCAACCAGGCCAGGTCCAAGGTCGACCCAACTCTAGCCCACAGTGGAGATGTACTTTGAGCGGGACTGTTTCGTTCATCTTCCCGCCAGTTGAGCATTTCCCGCGGGAAAATCCCAAAAATTTCGCGCCGCTGGAAACACCATATCCCCAGCATAGCAAAACATAAACACCCTTCCCGCATCTTGCTGATCTGACGAAATCCCCACCAACTGCAGATACGCACAGCACCAAGAAATCCTCGGACGCGAAGGGATCTCTCGCAGTGTCGCCATGAAAGGGCGAGCAATTAAGCTCCGCGAGGCGCACAAGCCGAGCTCCCCGGCCTTCTGCTCCGTCGCCTGGGCTCCCGGAGGGCAGCATGTCGTCACCGCGTCCGCCGACGACGTCGCCATCCTGATCCATGACGCCGCCGCGGTCAGTGCCGCGGGGAGCGGGGGTCGGAGCTCTTGTTCGGCGGCGGCAGTGGCCGTCACCACGATCCGGCTTCACAAGGATGGCGTCACGGCGGTCGCCCTCGCGCCGGGGTCCGGCGGCTCGCTGGCGTCCGGTTCCATCGACCACTCCGTCAAGTTCTACTCCTTCCCAGGTTCTTGGATCTGACCCCGTCCTGGTGTGCAGTATCTGATTTGATATTTTATCCACTTCAAGATCCTGAATGTCTCCGTACTTCCTTCCAGATGGCACGTTTCAGAGCAACGTTGCTCGGTTCACCCTGCCGATCCGGTCACTCGCCTTCAACAAGAAGGGCACCCTTTTGGCAGCGGCCGGCGATGATGACGGCATCAAGCTGATTGCTACCATCGACAACACGATCTCTAAGGTACTCAAAGGCCACAAGGGCTCGGTGACTGGATTGGCTTTCGACCCCCTAAACGATTACTTGGCATCAGTTGATAGCTTTGGCACAGTCATGTTTTGGGATCTTTGCTTGGGTAGTGAGGCACGCACCTTGAAGCGTGTCGCCCCGACATTTGGTTCTGATCACTCAGTGAAAAATGCCCTGTGTTGGAGTCCCGATGGGCAGACTCTTGCTGTTCCTGGGCTGAGAAATAATGTGGTCATGTATGATAGGGACACCGGGGAGGAGGTCTTCACGCTGAAAGGAGAACATGAGCAGCCAGTATGCAGCCTTTGCTGGTCCCCGAATGGGAGGTACCTGGCAACTGCTGGCCTAGATAGGCAGGTGCTCGTCTGGGATGTCAAGTCCAGGCAGGACATTGAGAGGCAAAAGTTCGATGAGAGAATATGTAGTTTGGCATGGAAACCGGAGGATAATGCTATAGTGCTCATTGATGTGTTGGGGAAATTTGGAATTTGGGAATCAGTGGTCCCTTCGACTATGAAGTCACCCACTGAGGGTGCGCCTGACCTAAACATGACTAGGGTTCCTTTGTTTGATGACGATGATGAAGAAGAAAAGCCGAGCACCTCTGCTGGTTGGGAAGATGAGGCTGATGAAAGTCTTGGTGATTCAGCAGCCTTCAATCACAAGAGGTTGAGGAGGAAGTCTACATTTGACGACCACGGGAATGGAGACAGTGAAGATGTGGATATGGTACATGAGATGGAGTCACGCAAGAGGATAAAAGATAGGCAGAAAGAGAACAAGGAAGGTGCCCGGAAGGCAATAGATGATTCAGCAACTTCGGGAAGGTTGGTGACAGCAAGAATGCAAGCTGCTTTCCAGCCTGGGTCGACACCATCTCATCCTGGCAAGCGAAATTTCCTTGCTTACAACATGCTTGGAAGTATTACCACCATTGAAAACGAGGGGCACTCACATGTGGAGGTAAGATCTGCTTTCACCTGTTTGCTTCATAAGCTATTGATTTAACTACCTGTAGTTGTATAAGTTCTCCGTTCAGTTGTGACAATTATATGAACTGTTTCAGGTCGATTTCCATGACACAGGAAGAGGCCCCAGAGTCCCTTCCATGACCGACTATTTTGGTTTTACAATGGCTGCATTGAATGAATCAGGAAGCGTGTTTGCTAATCCATGCAAGGGTGACAATAATATGAGCACTCTTATGTACCGCCCCTTCAGTAGCTGGGCTGGTAATAGTGAGGTAAGATTTTTTACTTGTAAAATAGTGACATAAGTTTTTTACCAGTAATAGGAAAGATTGAATTTAGCAGCCACTTACTGGTTACTGAAATAAGACATGTTTGTATATGTCCAAACTGTAGTGGTCAATGAGGTTTGAGGGAGAAGAAGTGAAGTCTGTGGCTCTTGGCGATGGATGGGTTGCTGCAGTCACAAGTTCAAATTTTCTGCGCATCTTCACCGAAGGGGGCTTGCAGGTTTTTCCAAGCGCCTGCCTGAACTCTATTCTTTAGTGGTTACGTTTCTATCTGTAAGCTTTGTTTTGTGCCACCCCTTTGGTCCTCTTAAACCAGTTTGGGAAAATGCAGGTTTACCCAAATGCTATATTTGTGCATTACTGCAGTATACATCATTCTTGTTTGTGTAACAACTTTTTCCTAATTATACCAAAAATAAATTGACAACGGACACCAGATTTTGGTTAAAATAAATTGAGCTTAAGTTTAACAAGAACCGTACAAAGGTTAAGCCACTGCGAAAACTCGACATGCTAGTTTCGCATAATGTGCTGCTTTATTGGCTTTTTGATTGATATCTCCAACCGAAATCTTGTAAATCCTTTTTTGTTGACCATTAAAGTTTACTATCTGATACTTTTCCTGCAAGCACGTAATGCTAGAAGCGACCTCCAGAACTGAATTTCTTTACACTAGCATCAAATGACAAAGCCCAGAATGCTTTCCAGGAAAGATAAGAAAATTTAGCAGGAGCTGATTTATTAAATTTGGTGATTTTGTTGTTGATACAATTAATCGGTAGTTGAACACATATTACATATAAAACCCTGACATTGTGACATCTTACTCATTTTCATGTTATTTTTTGTCACAGTTTACTTATCAACCACCGGCATTTGACAGTTTAATTGACCAAAATTCCTTCTGCAGATGCATATAATCTCTGTTAGTGGTCCAGTGGTTACCGTGGCAGGTCATGGGGATCAGCTAGCAATTGTGACGCATGCTTCGGATTGTCTGCCCTCAGGAGATCAGGTATTTGTTGGAAAGCCCATTGCTTTAGTCATTTGATAGCGTAATATTAATATATTTTAGGTGTTGCAATCAAGGTTTACATACCTGTCCTGTTTCTACATTCGTAACCTCTATGGTACCGAAAGTGGAATTGTATACTGGTTTTAGAAAAGTAACACAGTTTTCATGATTACTGCTGACAGGTCCTAGATGTTAAGGTACTCAACATATCCGAGGGGGCACAATCAATGTCCGCTCGCCTTGTTTTGACTCCATCCTCTCAACTATCGTGGTTTGGCTTCAGTGAGACTGGCCTACTTAGTTCATATGACTCCAAGGTATTTATGACTCACGAGCACATCAACAGTTGAATATGGCCTAGTGGTGTTAAAAATGACTGATCAACAAAAATTCCAGGGTATACTGAGGGTCTTTTCTAGTCAATTTGGTGGAACTTGGCTTCCAGTATTCAGGTATAGAATCTTCCTGGCAAGTTGAAACATTACGAAATTACTACTGAAGCACACTTAACCACTGTCTATAATTTCAGTTCAACCAAGGCAAGAAAATCTGAAGATGAAAGCCACTGGGTTGTGGGTTTAGATGCCAATAATATTTTCTGCATTCTATGCAAATCCCCTGAGTGTTATCCACAGGTATCCTTTGCTTCTCGTCGAACAAGTTTTCCTATTTGTTGAAGTTCTAAGTTCAGTCTGTCAATAGACATGCTTTCAGCATGTAATCTGGAAATGGAACATTTTTGTTGTATTATTGGCAAAAAGTTACTTAAAATTTCTCTTGTCTCGCTTAATTAAATTTGGAATGTATGTTAGTTTGGTTCTCGTACTAGTATCCTAGAAGGACAAGGATATCAACTTTTATCTTGATCTTTCCTGGTAAAAATACAAAATACATAATGCAACGAACTAAAATATTAATTAGTTATTATTAGCGATCTGGAAAAGTAACCAATCCCCAGTTTTCTCACTGGATGTTTGTCTGCTCTTTGACTTGTGTTCTCTTTATCTTAGGTGATGCCCAAGCCTGTTCTTACTATACTTGAGCTATCATTTCCTCTTGCGTCGTCTGACCTCGGAGCCAATAGTTTGGAAAATGAGTTCATGACAAGGAAGTTGCATCTCTCACAGGTACATTAAGTTTCTTTGTCGAACTAAAAGGGTAGTGTCTGTGCTCTGCTTGTTTAAGCATCTGTGTTTGTCTCAGATCCAAAAGAAAATAGAAGAAATTGCTCCTCTGGGTCTGGACACAACTGCACTTGAAGATGAAGCATTCAATACAGAGGCTGCACTTGATCGATGCATCCTGAGACTCATCTCCACCTGTTGCAATGGTACAAATACTTTGAACTAACAATTTCACGGATCACCATATACATTGTTTTTCTCTTACATATTGTTTTCTTAAACAAGGTGATAAGCTTGTCCGAGCCACTGAGCTTGCGAAGTTACTTACATTGGAGAAATCAATGAAGGGAGCATTGACACTTGTTACACGCTTGAAACTTCCCATATTACAAGAGAAGTTCAGCTCTCTACTTGAGGTGAAAGCCGCAACCTTTTTGTTTACCCTGACTAGAACCTCCCTGCTGTTACTAATCCATTCATGAACATGTTCAATATAACTTATGTTCAAGTGATGATTACACTTGCAGGAGAGGATGTTAAACGATGCAAGAATTGGTGGAACAGAAGGTGTTTCCTCGAATGCGACCAGGACAAACCAGTCACCAGCATTCCATGCAATCCAACCTGCTAAAATTGTGCAAAATGGAAATAACTTGGAGGCATCCCCAATGGCTACACCAAATCCTTTTGCCCGGCGAAGCAGTGCTGCTGGATCTAAGAAGGCAGAAGTAGAGCAACCAAAAGATGTGAAAGATAGCACCGCAAAGGTTTCACCAGCGGCTACCCCTTTATCCAAGATACCCAAGAAGAGTGATTATTCAGAAGGGAAAGCAAAGCGAGAAAGGGATGAAACCGCTAGTGCGAGCACAGTCAGAAGCACCGATCAGGTTGGCGCTAAAAATAATAGCAGTGGAGACGGCAACCGGGCAGAGTCTCAGCGGCCTCTTAACCCCTTTGCCAAATCTTCATCCAACAAAGAACAATCATCGTCCCTTCTGGATTCCATCAAAAAGATGAAGGTTGAAAGTGAGAAAGTTGACAAAGCTAACATCAAGAAGGTGAAAGTATAATTGTATGGCCTGCAGGATGGAAACGGACAACCCCAATCACCTCTTTGTAACTAACATCTGAAGTAGTTTGGCTTTTTTCAGTTCAATTCTGGTCGTGCAGTTTGATTAACATAAATTTTCTGAGTCTTTTACAGCTCCTGAGCTTTGTAGTCTGGATGTTCTAGTGTTATCATCATGTAGTATAGTTTTCCCCCTGTTGAGGTAATGGATTACTTGTTTGTTTATCTGCATATAATGTACGATTGCTTGTTTGTTGATCATATCCCCTACTTGTTTAAATCCTTGCTCATTCTGGAGTAGCTATTAGCTATTGGGAAGCGAATGAGCTCTTTTCCGGCTGACTGGCTGCAATGCTGTGCTGTCCCCTCTCTAACGAAGTAGTGGACTTTTGGAGGAAAGCCGGGGCTGGTGGTGGACTTGTGAAAGAGGAGCTTCAAGGAGGGTGGTGGGGTGAGTCAACGTGTGTCGTAGAGGGTGTATATGATCGAAAGTGGGGCGGTGCTTAAAGAAAAACCTATAAGCTTGTCATCGTAGAGTCGTGTCGATAAGCTAGAAGAAAGAGGAAATTATAAAGTTCGATGGTGTTCTCTTAAAAAGCTTGTCATCCATGAGCTTCATAGGAAGAAAATGGATGGTGTTCTCTTAAAAATTGATTTCGAAAAGGCGTATGATAAAGTTCGATGGCCCTTTTTGAATCAAGTGTTACGAATGAAGGGTTTTGATCCTAAATGGTGTAAATGGATAGAGGATTTTATCAGTAGAGGCAGTGTTGGAATTAAAGTAAATGATGATTTAGGTCATTATTTCCAGACACATAAGGGCCTGAGACAAGGAGACCCTTTATCGCCCATCCTCTTCAATATAGTGGCAGACATACTGGCTATCATGATCGAGAGAGCCAAGGAAGATGGCCGATGATACGATTATTCTTTTGGAACATGATCTACAAAAAGCGCTAAATATGAAACTAATCTTGTGTATTTTTGAACAACTGTCTGGTCTAAAGATTAATTTTCATAAGAGTGAGATTTTCTGTTTTGGAAAAGCTAAGGAAGTTGAGGATCAATATAGGACACTTTTTGGGTGTGAGTCGGGTTCTTACCCTTTTAGATATTTGGGAATCCCAATTTACTTCCGTAAGTTGAAGAATGGAGATTGGAAACCAATTGAGGACAGGTTTGAAAAGAAACTTGCAAGTTGGCTTGGGAAACTATTGTCATATGGAGATCGATTAATTCTTATTAACTCGGTTCTCACTAGTTTGCCTATGTTCTTATTATCCTTCTTTGTAGTACCAATAGGGGTATAGAAAAGACTGGATTTTTTTAGATCAAGATTTTTTTGGCAAAGTGATGGCCATAAAAGAAAATATAGATTATCTAAATGAAACATCATATGTAGGCCGAAAGAGCAAGGGGGGCTTGGAATCGAGGTTTTAAAGCTAAAAAATAAATGTTTATCGAGCAAATGGCTTTTTAAACTTTTATCTGAAGAAGGTGGCGTGTGCCATGAATTAATTCAAAATAAGTACCTTCACTCCAAATCTTTATCACAAGTAAAAGGGAAGCATTCGGATTCTCCATTTTGGAAAGGTTTATTGAAAGTAAAAGACAATTTTTTTGATCGAGGCTCTTTTTCAATAGGAGATGGGGTTAATACTCGGTTCTGGGAGGATACGTGGCTTGGGGACAAGCCCCTCTCTAGTCAATATCCTTCTCTTTACAATATTGTCCATCGAAAAGAAGTTTCGGTGGCTTCGGTCTTGTCAACTACTCCACTAAACATAGGTTTTCGGAGAGTTTTGTCGCGGAATAGATGGTCAAGATGGCTTCATCTAGTAAACCGGCTTATGTATGTTAATCTCACAAACCAAAAAGATGTGTTTCAGTGGAGCTTGACTAGTTCTGGAGTTTTTACGGTCAAATCTTTGTATCTAGATTTCATGAGTGGTAATACAAAATTTTGCGTAAATATATTTGGAAGATGAAGGTTCCCCTAAAAATTAAGATTTTTATGTGGTTCTTATATCGCAAAGAGATTCTTACCAAGGATAATCTAGCTAAGCGTAAATGGGATGGTTGTAAAAATGTTGTTTTTGTAATCAAGAGGAAACAATTCAACATTTATTCATATCATGTTCGTTTGCTAAAATGGTTTGGCGTATTGTTCATATGGCATTTAATATTCAACCCCCAATTAGCATCAAAAACTTGTTTGGTAACTGGTTAAGGGGAGTTCCTAAATTAGAGAAGGCTCAAATCCGAGTTGGAGTTTGTGTCCTCTTACGGGCCATTTGGAACATATGCAATGATTATATTTTTAACAGAGCAAAAAACATTTCTTTCATGCAGGTTATCCCTATGGCTACGCACTGGATCCGTATGTGGTCATTCCTACAATCAACGGAGAAGCGAGCCGCGATGGATTTTGGGTGCAGCCGCCTGGAATCGGTTGCGTCGGATCTATTTGCCCAGTGTAGCTGACGTTCTGATCTTACAATAACATGTTGATGCAGAGGCACTCCATGTGCTTTTCCTTTTTTAGATGGTTGATTCATGTTGAGACTTTGAGTGATCCATGAGGTTTCTCTCTGCTTAACGACTGTTTCGTTAATAAAGTAATAAAAGCCACATGCATCAATCGATACAGAGGCTGGCTTTCCCCTTTTCTTAAAAAAAGAGAGGGAATTATATTGGTTCTCGATTTTGGAATATGAGTTGCCAATTCAGTTTGTTGCCGCGTTTCCTTCCGAAGAAACCCGAACACGCGTGCGCTCTACGCCGGGTCTTTTCGAATTTGTATCGGGATCGGATAGAGCCTCCTTCCATATAATGGTCGAATCCCTCTCACCATCTCCTCGCGTTGTTCGAGTACTTTGCCCTACGCGACCTCGCTCGCAACAATGGTAGTAGCACTTCCAGTTCGCGACATGGCTTACGGCGAACAGTTCGCCGCCGATGCCGAAGGGACGACCACGATCGCGTCCCAGGTCGCCTCCATCTGCGCCATGATCGACGAGCACCTCGCCACCGAGACACCCATGAGCGCCAGCCGATCCGACGCCATTTCCGCCATGATCGACGACGTCGCTGCCGCCTCGGAGAGCGTGGCGATCAGCAAGAAGACGAGCAAGCCGCGGCAGATGCGCAGCAGCTACTGCTACGATACTCTGTCCACGATCGGAGAGGGCACGACCGCCCTCGTCACCAAGGAGCGCGACCTCACCACCGGCCAGACCGTCGCCCTGAAGACCATCCGCGAGGGCCGCCTCTCCGCCTCCGGCGGCGAGCTCCTGCGGGAGGCCTGCCTCATGGCCGCCTGCCGCGGCCACCCCTCCATCGTGGCCCTCCACGGCGTCGCGCGCGCGCCGGGCACCAAGAACGACTTCTCCCTCGTCATGGAGCACGCCGGCCCGTCCCTGCACCGCGTCCTGCACGATCGCGTGCGCCGCACCGGCCGCGCGTTCTCGGAGCCCGAGACGCGCCGCGTCACGCGGCAGCTTCTTTCCGGCGCGAAGGCGATGCACGGGCACGGCGTCGTCCACCGCGACATCAAGACCGAGAACGTCCTCCTCGACGGCAGCGGCAGCGGCAACTTCAAGATCGCTGACTTCGGGTCGGCGATGTCGTCGGTGGCCGGGAAGATCAGCGCCAACGCGTACTGGGCTGCCGGATCGACGGAATGCAGCGCGCCGGAGATGCTGATGGAGACGCCGGGCTACGACGCCCGCGTCGACGCGTGGTCCCTGGGCTGCGTGATGGCGGAGCTGCTCACCGGGGAGGTGCTCTTCAACGAGGAATCCGGCGCCGACCAGCTGTACCGCATCTACGACGTGCTCGGCGTGCCGGGGAAGAAGGCGTGGAAGCCCTACGAGTCGTCGTTCGTGGCCGACAAGGTGCCGCTGTGGCGTCAAGAGCAGCAGCGGCGGCGGCGGCAAGGGCGGTGGCACGGCAACCAGCTGCGCGAGCTGTTCCCCGAGGAGCTGCTGTCCGAGGACGGATTCAAGGTCCTCAAAGGGCTCCTGACCTGCAACCCCAACGAGCGGCTCACTGCCGCCGCCGCGCTCCAACTTCCGTGGTTCGCTGGCAAAGAAGACGATGCTCCGGTGGAAAACTGCGCGGCAATGTGAGGATGAGAGCCATGTAACCTTTTTTCTTCATTCTTTGTGTGGAATCTGTTGGTCTGTGAGGCTCCTGTGCCCACATCAGCCTAACCCCTCTTGTATATAACTTGTAAAGTTGCTATATGCCCATATTTGGTTCTTCCATATGGAAGCCAACTATGTAGTACGAAAGATTTCTTCTCAATCGTTCTACACTCAGACTACAGTGTACTGTGTACACCACTCCTGATTCTCAGCATTCTACTCCCTCTCTCTACAAGGAACAATGTTGATCCCACTTCTCGTCATGAATGAACGTTGCTCTTATGTTTTGTTTCCCAATTCCACAGTTCGCGACAAGTGGCAGACATCCTGTGAGGCCGTGATGTCCCAATACCCCAAATTTTGTAAAGAACAAAAATAATAATCAACAACCTAAATTGATGGGATTCATCCTGGTGACCGCGGCAATTATGCAGCCCAACAGTGAATTGATCGGTCAATTGTGCTGTGTGATTCAGTCTTGCGACAGCGGCAGCGGCAAGAGCAAAATCAGCAACAGTGAGCGTCGGCCCTGGATACCATCGGCGATGGAGCGGTGCCGGTGATGCCAGCTTTGGTCCAAGAGGAAGGAATGGTTGTGTTTTTTTTCGGCGATGGTGATGAAAAACCCGTTGGAGACCAAAAATGGTATTCCTCCGTTCGCTAGGAGTGGTTTCATTTTGCACCAAATTTCTTTGCACTTGCTTAAAAAAAACATTTTGGAGAGATTTTAAGCAAGTCCACTCGAACAAAACCCATTTTGAAGAGGCTGGAAACTCGTTTTGATATTATTGAAAAGAAAAAATTCAAAAGTTTGCGCTTAAAATCTAACTATATACATGCGCAAACTATTTTATTTTACATTTTTGTCGACCGTTGATATGTGAGCTGATATGTTTAGGGTTGGGCGTCACCGCGAGCAGGATGTACCATGGGCTCATGATGTGACCTCAACGATTCCGTTGTTCCAAGCGATATCAGGGTATTGCGGGCTGTCAGGACGGGGGGAGGTTGGGGTTCCGTGCAATATTTCTTTTTTGAAGGGTGGACTCGCCTTTTTTTGTGGGGGGGGGGGGGGGGGGGGGGGGGGTTGGGTGGCTAATATTGGCCTATTAACACCCTTTGTTGACTGCCTTGTACACTGTGTTTGGACTAAAGACTATCCTTTTTATGTCTTTTTGGTCTCATTGATGTCTGGTGGCGTGTCGAAAAGAAGACTTATTGGCACGTATGCGCACCGGTTAAGGGTTAAGCAAAGACATCATGTCATTATCCGTCATGTCATTGAAGTGTTTTTGCGACATCATGCAACCATCCCCATCCTGATTCAGAAACTGCTCCCACTCGTTTCCCTCCTTCTCCTCTAATACTTGTGCGGCAGGCCATGTTGTTGTTACGAGCTAAAGGAGATGGACCTGATGTGCTGCATGTTCCATGTACCAGACGAGTTGATGATGTGCTGCCCGTTACACGGGGCATGGCCGTGAGCGGGGTATTTGGTGCTGTTCATGAATGGAGAGTTGCGCCTTTGGCCACTTAAGGAACCAATTTTCCAAGTCTCCTAGTTTTATAATCTCACTATAAGAAATGTATCAACTGGTGACCCCCAATCTAGCCACAGAAATGTCATAATAACTCGTTTGTGACCTTTTTATGACCAAAATCACAAGGTCGTATATCGAGGGTCACTGATGGCACAATGTGACATTTTTTTGAAATGGTCATAGAGGGTTATAACCAAACGAAAAGGTCACATATTTTGTGACAAATTATTTGGTCACTGTCAATCTGACTAGGCCACATAGGATCCAATGTGGAAAATCTGTGACCAAATGATATAGTCATAGACCATATTGAGGCCAGTCCAGTTTAGCCATGCAGATGGGCCAAGCCCAACAATTCAGCCATTTATTATTTTTGTCTACTTAATTCAGGTGGGTTACATGGGCCAAGCCCAACAATTCTCGTGTGTTACATGGTCCACTTGTCATAATTTGGTCCCACATGTCAGGAATAAAATGACCCTACCTGTCATAACTTGGCCCAACATGTCTGAAATAAAAGGCCCCACTTGTCATAACTTGGTCCCACATGTCAGAAATCAAATGGCCCCAGATGTCAGAAACCGAACAGGACCACTTTTCCCACTGGTCCCACCTACTAGAAAACGAACGGGCGCACTTGTCATTCCCAGTCCCATCCGTCAGAAATTGTTGGGTCCACTTTTCATAAATGGGTCCCACCATTCAGAAATCAACGGGCCCACTTGTCATAACTTGATCCCACTTGTCAGAAATCAATTGGGTCCCACTTGTCACATTCATATGTTGGGCCCACATGTCAGAAATCAATCAGGTCCCACTTGTCAGTATCCCATATCTTGGACCCACATGTCAGAATTTTCAGTACAACACGTATGAAAAATAAATGCACAACACAAATATTTTCAGCACATAATATATTGTTCTATTCATCAAGAAATAGTAATTCTAGTTCCAATAGCCAACACATAGCATCCAAATGATACTCCCTCCGTTCCTTGATATAAGGTGTCTAAGGTTTTTAGAAAAATTTCAAAATATAAGGTGTATTGCGATTTATAGACAATTTTATTCATCAAAAAGCAAGTCAAAATGTGGAACGGAGGGATTTGACCTATTGTTTTCAATTTGTAATTATTAGAAATTCCTCTCTCTCGATTTTTGTCTGAACAAAATGAGTGCACCTTATGTAAAATACATGCGTCTTAATATCCGTGCCAAAACCTTAGACACCTTATATTATGGAACGGAGGGAGTAGTTATTATATGTTGCATTGGCATCTAAATCTAAATTCTTCTATGATCTTCCATGTAGTGCTTCGTATTGAATCACAGAATTCCATATTAAGTACCAGACTCACAGTTTAAGAACATTGTCATCACCAAACATATCTTAAGGGATACAATGAGGTAGGTTATCTAGAACAAGAGAAGATATTTCCGGAAGGTATATAGAAGATAAGAGTACCAGAGAAGACAAAATGAATTATATATTTATTTTAGAAACAGGATAAAATAGATTTTCAATCCTATGGTCAAAACCTATTTCTATCCAAATCTAGGGTCTCGACACAGTCAACACGGTGCTCTGGTACCATCTATAGCGATCTCACATTTTACTATAAAGTGAGATCCTTGTGTTAATGTGCTAGTCGCTGGATTGATTTGCTAGCACCACAGTTTAAGATATATCGTGCAAAAGTGTCAAAATTTTATTAAATTGCATGATCCAGAGTTCCATTATCCATTACAAGTTGCATAGCCCAAGGTCAGCATTATTCAAAGTTCAGCACAACGTAATAAAAGTAGCAATGAGTCTCCATCATCTTCATACGCCACATGCAAGCATGTTGGCTGTAGACTCGAAACCTTAACAAGACCCTGCTCATCGTCCGACAAACCTGCAATGGTGAGTCACAACCCAAAAATCTGGGTCATAACAATTTAATTGTATTAGCACGTGACACTGGTGGATATAAACGACAAGCTATCTTCTACATGAATATTTGGCTGATTGGAGTTGTGGCTAATTTGTAGAAAGCAAATTTTATCTTATATTTTAGAAAACAAGTCTCGTCAGATTTATATTTGAAAACATGGGTCTATCCCCAAAGGGCCTTGTGGTAACATTGGTCGATCCCCGATGAATCTTATGGTAACATTGGTCGATCTACAATGAACCATTTTGTAACTTTGGTCCATCCTCCAGAGATATACGTTCCACCAGGCACATTCACTGTTGTCACAAACTGAATCTCTCCTTGCCTACTTCTCCGTTGAAGAAAACAACCTTATACCTTTACAATAAATATAGCTTTATGTTATTTACTTGCATGTCCTATTTAATCACTTCACCAATCAATCTGCTACCACGTTTTTTCATCGCAATTCTTGCAGTAAATTCTCTCAATACTAGTGGCACCTTGAGTGCGACCGAAACAATCACAATAACACACTCGCCAAAGCTCTTCTTTGGGACGATGTACATCCGGAAGAATACTTTCACAAAATTGTGTTTCAACAAATTGTGCACTTAAATGCACCAATCAAGTGCCTCCTCCTCCAAACAGGCTCAGAGCGATACCAAGCACTTTATAGGGGGACGAAATTGTCCACGTATATTGTAACACTAGTGACACGTCCTGAGGGTGAGACATGTGAGTTTGACAACCTCGTCGGCCATAGAAAAAAGTTTGTTTAGCACGCCGATCACCAGCATGAACAATGCGGGGATAGCAGGTCCCTGCTAAGCCCCTTGTGGATCTATATGTTTCAACATCTTATGTGCCTATTGCATACGATGCTACTTGGTTCCTTAATCCGATTTTTGGGAAATTTCAGTACTAATTAATAACACTTTATAGTTTAAATTTAGATTACTTTTGCAAATAGATCGAAATCCATTTACATTTGAAAATTGGAGATATGCTATTTTGCACCACATTATTTACACCATCTTGAAACCTATTTTGACATTTAATAAAAGTTACAAGCTCCTTTTAGCAATATTTTTTGGCATGTCAAAATGCATCTCCGTGTGAAATACGGAATAACTGAAGGAAAAAGTCAAACCTATGCCGAGTGTCCAACTGTCCATTAGGGCATCTCTAACCGATCCCCTAAAATCGATTAGAGGAGTAAAAATACGCAGCCGCGGCACCTAACCGAACTCCTAAACAGTTAGAGGAGTAAGATTATACTCATCGGAGGAGTAAAAGTGGCGGCCGACTCCTAAATTTACTCCTCCGAAGCCGATTCCGAGAAAACCTCCCGCCTCCCAACCCGTCGCACGCATTCTCGGCGGCGTCGCCGCCGGTGACCCCATACCCCGCCGCCCCCATCCCGGTCCCTCCGCCGCTCTCCGGCCACACCTGTCCCTCGCTCGTCGCCTCTTGGCGTCGCCGGAATCGACGAGCGAGGTCGTTTTTGCCGGCCGCGGGCCCGATTTGGAGGAAATCGGGCTCCGTCGCCGTCGATTCGCCGCAACTTCGAGCCGTCGGAGGCTGGGAAGGCTGTAGAAGGCAGACACCATCCCCCACGACACCTCCTCTGCCCTACCCGACGACTACTCGATGACCGTCCGACCAACCTCGTCCCCTCCTCCGCCCGTGAGGTGTTCGACCGAATAGCAAGGTGAGCTTTTTTAGCCGAATTTGTTTGTTTCCGTTTTCAAATTTTAACGGCGCCATCGTCGTGTAAATGAAGAGGTTGAGGGAGTACCTATTGGACGACTCATCGTCGAAGGAGGAGGAGGAGGAGAACGACGATGACGTCGAGATGGCCATGACCATCATTTTGAATGATGAAATTCGGCGGCCGAGGCTTGGATCTCAGTTCGGCCGCACATACATCAACCAGGACAGAGCCGAGGGCCATGCCAAGATCGTGCGCGACTATTTCAACCCCAATGCCATCTATCCGGAGAAGTATTTTCGCCGACGTTTCCGTATGATCTCACCATTGCCAAAGCGGTGGAGAAGCATGATGATTGGTTCAAGCTTCGGAGGAGTGCATCCGGTCAGATAAATGCAAGCCCGTTGATGAAGTGTCTTGCAGCTGTTCGAGTGCTTGCATATGGGTGTTCTGCGGATGCCATTGACGACTACCTAGTTGAGTTTGAACTATTCTGATGATTTGTTGAATTTGAACCCTGCCATGTGTTTGGCTTTGAATTTTTTTGGTTTGTAAACTTAATATTTATTGATTTGTAAACATTTTATTTGATTGTATGTGAACTATGTCGAATGTTTAGTTATGTTCTAGTTTGATTTCTACAAAAAAGAAGTTTACTCCTCTAAATTTAGGGGTTTGGTTCGAGTCTTTTTACTCCTCTAAAGTTTACTTCTCCGTTTACTCCTCTAACCGATTGGGGATCTGTTATAAATGCCCTTAGAGGACAAGTTGTCTTGTTTCTGTCAGCAATGGCGGGAAGAGACACGTGTCCACCATCTTTACCGAGTATGGTTATTCGTCGAGTGTTTTTTATGATATTTTGCTAAGTGTATTATCTTTACCGAGTATGGTTATTCGTCGAGTGTTTTTATTATATTTTCTTAAGTGTATTATTAGGCGCTCAGCATATACTCCTAACTCTTTTGCGGAGCGGACATATAATGCACTCGGCAAAGGGCGAGACACTTGCAAACTACTGATTCTGGTAGTGACGACCGATTGACCGAACAAAATTACTATACACGTGTAAAATGAATCACGACCTTATACATTGCAGCTCAAACATGTTCAAAGAAAGACTGAGTGGACGAGAACCTTCGAACACAAACCAAAAACCACAACAGACACAGTGGACGGCTACAAAATGGAGTATGATGAGTGTAAGAAGTCAAGGACTGATCTCATCTCTCTTCGCAAGAAGAGTCGCACCTTCTTCCTTACGGTTTCGCCGGAAGGCCGTTGTTCAAAGTTGAAGCCGGCGGCAAGCCAGGGATCAATGGCGGCAGGCCAGGGACGACGGGCACTGGCGGCAGGATGGACGGCGGGGGTGGCGGTGGGGGCGGCGGGTTAAGGAACGGCAGCGGCAGCACCGGTGGTATCAATGACGCCGGCGGCGGCTGCGGGACGAGCGGCGGCAGGATTGACGGCGGAGACGGGGTGGGAAACACCGGCGGAACGAGAGACGGCGGAGCCGGGGTGATCGGGTTTGGAGGGATGGGCACGCCGCCTATGTTGGGCGGCTCCGGCACGAGCGGTATCGGCGGGAAGAACAAGCCCTTCTCGCTGCAGACGGTCCGGTCGTGGCACCGAGCGGCGACCGAGGCGCCTGAGACGGATCGACATGGACACATGGTACAAGAATCGCGTCGAAATGTTAGAACTAGTTTTGCCTGGCCAGTCTAACGACTTCCTTTTGGAACATAAAGTAGAGCTGGTCGCGCACCTGACAAAGCAGCATCCGTGGCTGCACCGCCAGAGCCGCCGCCGACGAGCTTCGGGTCATGCCGGGCGGCGAGTTGGCACTGGAAGCAAGAGAAGGCCACTAGTAACAAGAGCAGGTGCGAAGGCCGCATTCGGGTGGTTGTTGTACGGTCCATCTTCTCCGCTCACGTCGTCTGCTCTTTGGCCTTTGGTCCGGTATTTATGAAGGGGGAGCTGAGGAGAAGCAGAGAACGAGAACCGATACATTTTGGTAGGCTCTGCCGCTTCGTTGTCACACAAGAGACATAGGCATGCATGTGCAGTCGTCGTCTCTTCCATTGCCGTTGTCACCATGCGTGACTCTCCCTTCACGGGCCGCGCTTACGGCCGGCCGGCCAGTGCTGGGTGGCCAAATTCTTCGAGAAGATAACGTTTTTTTGTGTGGCGCCTGATGCTTGACATAGACATTTATCTGTCGACCTTCGATTTTCTTCTATCGATCTACAGTACATGCTCCCATTTGGAACTGAGCGGGAGGCAACTATACTATGAGATCCACACAAGATAGGGGCTCCTCCACATGCAATACAAACAAGCTAGCGGTGGCACTCAAACTTGCATGGTTGTCCTTGCTAGCCTTTATTTATTTTGGATTCAGTGGAGTTCATGGTCGGTTATGTGATTGACTGCAAAATGGATAGCTTCTCTCTAGCCGCAATAATGATTCCGATCACACGGTCATGGCAAAATAGAGCAAACTAAATCCAAAACACTCGAGCTATAACAAGTGTTGCCCCGTGCGACCCACACCCAGCACACCACTGCATTGTAGAGCGCTCGTTGATATAACAGTCCTGAAATAATTATTTCACGAACATGTATTACATCTCTCAGATTACTATACAAGAAAAACATTACTTAACACCGTAATAATACAATTCTTTGGTACTTCCGGGGAAACCCCTCCTTGAATTTTGGATCGGACGCTAGCGACACTTTTAGTGTTGTTCTATAGGGCATAATAATATAAGTGAAGTAAAAGCATTCAGGTAATTAAGCAAGCATAGATATGTATTCCGTATTTAGTTGTACGTGCTCGACGAGAGTAACTTGCACAACATCCTTTATCCTACCATCCCATTGTCAACAGGACCAATCATGATACCGTATGGTAATTAAGCTATTCCTTTTACGAAGCACCGGAGCAAAGTATTAACATTCAATGAATCCTTAAGTTATAACTATTCCCTTCGGTTGTCTCAATTTCTGTCACTTCGAGGCCTAGGGGTCCGGACAATAACGGGTCCATACAACTTGTAGATATGATCAAAAGCAATGATTATATTAATAAAAACACAACATGTTTAGATCTGAAATCATGGCACTCGGGTCCAAAGTGACAAACATCAAGCATAACAAGTTGCAACAACGATGATTAAAACACGTGGATACTGGGCATCATGCCCTTTGATCTGATTGTCCCTACCACTCCTTTGCCTACAGCAAGAAATTACTCACATGTCGATGGGGGGATCGTGGAAGGATGATGGAGAGGCGTCGAGGAAGGCAATGTCCATGATCTCTCCTCCAATCCCCGTTCCGGTAGGGTGCCAGAACAGGAATCTGTCCCCGAATTACGGTTTATGGTGCCAGCGGAGCTCGGGAACTCTTCTCTGGATAAAACTTCATGCCCTGTCATTTTTAGGTCGAGGGGGTCTTATAAGCGAAAGGGCGCGTGAGGGGGTGCCCGAGGGGCTGGCGGGAGGGCAAGGCGCTGGGCCACCCCTGGCCGCGCCAGTGCTGTGGTGCCCCTGGCCCCGGTCTTCTAACTTTGTGGCTCTTTTGGTTCAAAACTTCTCGTGTAATTTTTTGAGATTTTTCCGAGACTTCTAATATTCTGCACAAAAAGAAGAGATCAACGTAGTTATGCTAAAAACAACGTTAGTCTGTGTTAGTTTCATCTAAGTCATGTAAATTAGAGGCAAAAGTGTTTGAAAAATTAGATACATTTGGGACGTATCAAGGTGGAGCGGTGCTACATCTAGCACATCACTGACGACGAGTATCGATCACTGGGTCAAATTCCTAAAGTGGCTCGCATGTTCCCGTTGGGCTCTCCTCATGAACCGTTCCTTCCAATAAAAATACAAATCATGAACCTTTCATATATATATATATATTTTTTTAGCGTACGAACCTTTCATTCTTAAAAAAATGAGATCGTGAACCGTTAAAACAATAGTCAAAACAACTCGGCCGTACATATACCCCCTAACCTTCAGCTCAACATCATCACGTCCAAAAACAGCAAAGCTAATTAAGGCTCCAACTAGCTGCCGATTAGTTCCTCACTGTCCATGAGACATGAAGCTTTGGGTAGTTCTCCTCTGTGCCCTGGCTGCGCTGCTCGGCACAGGCTAGCGTAGCGGACTGCAGGTCGGGTACTACACAGGCCATCCAAGCTGCGCCTCTGATGGTATTGATACGGAAGGAAAAAAGGTAATATGTCATGTTTGCTCTGTTCTACCCCCTCTGTTCCATGTTAGATGACTTCAATTTTAATAAAAGTGGATGTATCTAGACATGTTATATACGACTAGCAGCTTTGTTCTACAAACGACTGAACTTGGTTACATCCCTCCTGATCTTGGTTGGTGTAAACTAAATGTTGACGAGCGTTAGGGAAGATGCGGGGAGAAACTAATATCTTCGCTGTGCTGAATTCTGCAGAAATATCACTAACCTTCCACATATTCTGGAATCGGATTGTGCAGCTATTGTTTCTGCCTTCGATTTGTAAGAACGCTTGCAGGTCGCCTCCGAGCATCTTGAAGATGGACATCTTCAAGACTTCAAAACCACTGCTCCGCTTCAGGGCTTCAGTATCTCGAAGGTGAACAGGAGGGATAACGAATTCGCACATGCTCTCCCTAAGATAGGCTGTAGTGAGTCGAGTAGAGGTGTGTTGCTTGGATCACTTCCAACCTGTGTGTCGCATCTGAATTTCTGATCAAGTATTGTACAAACCTGAATCTTTTGAGTTCATCAATACACCTTCAGTTTCAGAAGAACAAATGCACGGGCCTGGAGGGCACATCATCCGGGCTATCAAGACGAACCACCGCTTTGGGACATATCTCGTCCAGCTCGTCTTCCACAACTGCTTCCTTAGGGTATGTGTGTTTTAGTCTAATATAAGTAGTACTCCATCTATTCACAATTATAAGAAGTTTTAGATGTTTCAATGTGGATTATGGACTAACCAAAATAAGTTGACATACACACTGAATCACGTCTAGATACATGTGTTTCAGCAAAAAGGTAGTAAAACATACTATAATAGTGAATGGAGAGAGTACATTCATTCATCAGGATGACAATCTCAATTCTACACGGTAGCCAAAGCGCTACTCCGTGTAGTTGTAATATACATATACCATTGTTATGATACAGATAACCAGTCACTCGACAAGAGATATTACAGACAACTGATGTATCTACAATATCCTGTTACAACAGAATCGTAAATTTCTACTCCAACAATGGGGTAATTGACTAATTACATCCCCTTTTTTCTTCACAAAGTATATGCATACAACAACAAAGATACAAATGCATGCATCCCGACTGGCACTGAAGGAGAGAACTGCTAATAGCCTTACACAAGGTTTTGGCGTAGCAAAGACTGAGCCTCGTCACCGGCACTCCCATTCCCATCTTGTGCCCTCCAGAGGTTCTTGAGGAAGCCATGCCGCTGCTGTGCCTTGGGAGAGTCTGTCAAGTTCCCAGATGCCTGTGGGGAAAGCTTGATGGAATTTGATGATGAACTCTGCACATGCTGGAGGCATACTTGCACTGCGTCATGCACTCGCACGAAACACCACCCAGCGCCAATCATGTCTATGATGCCCGCTCTTGATAGCAGTAGGTGCACCTGCCGGTTAGGGTTCGCTATAGCAATCTGCAATAGTATAAAAGGCCTCCCAGGGTTTGAAATGCTGCTTCCACAGAGAAGTTACTAGTTTCCATACTCTAGTAAACAGGTGAATAGAAGAAGTGCTCAGTATACAAACCTGGATATCGCGTGCTTTGTATTCTTGGTTCAGGTCCTTGAGAGCTTGAACAGCACTCGAGTCGATGTATGTAACAGCTGCATGAAGAAATTTTACTATCATCCACACCATTCATCTAGGTACTCCAATTTATGCTCATAAGATACATTTCCAAGCGAAAGCGGAACAATTTAATGCACACAACGGTGTTAAGCATGTGCCTTAATTAATTGCAACAGAAATGAAAGGGCTTACGGGACATCTCGAGGATCACAAAGTACACCCTTCCAACATCAGGTCCCCTGTTTGAAACTGGGAGTTTGAGCTCATATTCGCGCAACCTGATAAAGAACTTCCATCAGGATAACAAGGAACCTTAACAGCTATCAATTCGAGATGCAGATGAAGAGATTTACCTGTCCTTTATGTAACTTATGTTGGCAAAGTAGATTGGTGAATCAATTCTGACGACAACAATCCCATTGTATGTATAAGCCTCTGGGTACTGCAATGTATTCCTGTACACAGTGGTTCCAGGCAAACGGCCCAAAACAGCTGCAGATGGGCCATAAATACATATTAAACTAACTCTAGATCCGACTGTTGGGTAAATGTACCAAGGAGTTTAAAACCTTCAACTATCAATGATTGGAAAACAATGGCGCCATAGGTCTAACAGAATAGCATTGTGAGATATGAGGGTGGTTGCTGATTCCGAAAAATAATGATGGTGTGCTTTTAAGCAGATTGGAAAAAAAAAAGGCCATCGTGCCTAAGACTCTAGAGTAGTCCATTTACTCACCTATATGCGGATTTGCTGATTCATGGATTACAAAAGCCAGCGAGAATCCAACCTGTAAAGAAAAATATTGCTGTCAGATGAATGATCTTCCCCATACTAGATCTAAAATTTTGCATGCCAGTCTTGTCTACACTTCAGCTAATGATCGATATAATATGTAACTAAAATGACAAAAGATAAATTCATATACTTACCCCAACAAGCACACCAATCTCAATGCCAAAAACTAATGTTGTAATAAACGTCATTGCCCACAGAAAGAAATCCTTCTTGTCAATACCCCACAGGAAAATGGCCTCATCATAATCCACCTAATTTTTTTTCCAATAACCGCAAGAAATTAGGTGCCAAATAGTTTCCATTATATATACACCAACTGTTAGAAGAATGGACAGCTCAATAAATAACTGATATTTATATGTTAGAGCCAAATTGTAAGCTACAACGGAAAGAAATAGATATAGCTTTATCATTTGCCGGGAAGGTACTAGCATTGCCATCAGGTGTCATGGTTAACTTGAGTTTTTGTTGCAAACTCTCAATCATAGAAAGTATAAATGAGTTCAGATGCCCTTACCAGGCCAGTGACAGCAGAAATCACAATGGCAGCCAATGCACACTGAGGGGAAAAATGATATGAAATGGTAAGTAAACATCGAACACTTAAGATCCTATCAAGCACAAGTATACATGCTGTAAATAAAAATTATTCAAAATTCTTACGGTTTACATTTAGTAAAACAGTCCATGAATTTATTTTAAAAGTTGAATCTAAAGAAAATAATCAGTTCTGCCTACAACACAATAAAGTTCTAACTATTAAGAAACAAGATTATGCAATTCATTTGACTATTAGTAGTAAAATTAACTTAAATGTAATAGATGAACATGTTTTTCACTTTTTTGTAACATTTATACACTCGTGCATATAATAATCGGTCCCTATTTTTGTGAGGAAACTTAAACTTCTAAGTTAAATTGTTGAATGAGAAAATAGAAGGCTTATGGGGAACGCTTATTTTTGCCAAAATATTACAGGACCAGTTTGATTCCCGCAGCATATTCCAAATAGTTACTAAAATATATGATTAGCATGGGCCGACCGACAAGTTAACGAGAAGCGATATCACGAACATTGGTTATACTATTCATCATATTCAATCTATGTTGGTAGCATTAATAAACAAAGGAAAAGGTGAACACCAGGGTACCAGATGGAAAACTTCATTGAGCCCAATTATTACTCAACAAGACATACTGAAACAAAACAATTAGCTAATCTTACCTGAGGTATATCAGTAAATAATGGTGTCATAAACAAGAGAGCACCGCAAATTATTATCCCCATTATGATTCCTGATAATCCAGTCTTTGCCCCACTTTCATGATTCACAGCAGACCTAGAAAAGGAGCCTGCATGGACATCCATCAATAATCAGCTTTTAAAAATCTCGAGACTCGTGAGTAACTAAAATGTTGCAATTTTCATCAGCTAAAACCAGAGAACAAATACAGATGAATGACACATATATTATATATGGATAATATATTACCTGTAGCAGGGTATGAAGAAAAGAATGAACCGCATATGTTTGCTAAGCCAAGACCAAATAACTGTAACAAGGAAAGCTCAATCAGAAAGGTTGATTTTGAACAATGAGAATATTAGATAGAAACAATAAAGACTGGATATTGCTGTAATAAAAATTTGCATGTAGCTTAATAATTGACTCTGACAATCATGCCTCTGGAAACAATGGTCTTTTTTTTTTGCAGGATGGAAACAATGGTCATTAGTCACTAAATATTACTTCCTAATATTACCAGCTAGGACAGGCATCTTGATCACCTAGGTTTAAGGCGACATGATTTGATGGAACATTACCATTGCTAAAAATTCTGAAGGTGCAAAGTGACTTAAAAATAGAAAAGAAAAAGAAAATGGAAGCTTTTATGATGTTCATTTTGTCAGAGATGATGCCATTACCCAAAATCCTGTGATAACTAAGCCTGTAGAAGTCTTTTAGTCTTGCTAATTATTAAACCCTAAAGATATCATGAATCATGCATGCTAACCCCTTCGTTACTCGGATAACATATTTATGGGAGTGGGCAGGCCCTTCCCAAAGGAGGCCGGGAACAATGTAAGGCAGTGGATATAAATTATTAGTTGTTTCCTCTGTTAGCAAGTTATATCCTAGAGGTAAGGATAACCTCGCCCTTGTGCAGCGGAGGCACTGCATCCAGCAGCAAGGATGGTGACACTATACCAACAGACAGCACTGCATCCTGCATCCTGTGTATACCTGGGCATGGGCAGCCCGGCCCGGCCCGGCCCGAAAATACCGGGCTTGGGCCTGACGGGACTGACCACCGGGCCGGGCTCGGGCCTTATTTTCGGGCCCGACGGTCGGGCCGGGCCGGGCTCGGGCCTTGCGAAAACAGCAAAACAGGAAGGGTCGGGCCGGGCTTTTTCGGGCTTTGTCGGGCTCGGGCCGGGCCTCATTTATGCAGCCCGACAGTCGGGCCGGGCCGGGCCTGGGCCTGGCATTATGACATCGGGCTTTTTCGGGCCGGGCCCGAAGCCCGGCCCATGGCCCGTACTAATCCTGTGGCTACAGCGATCCAACCTGCAGTGGCGAACAGCGACACTGCTGTCAGATTCCTTGACAGGAGCAGCAATCCTAGCCAAGCAAGGATACCAACCATATCTACCATATCTACCTTGTCCAAGAGGTCAGGAGGTCTGCGTGCATGAGGATGTGCTGCATCATTCCTAGCTAGGACGTCCAGGAGGTCTATGTGCAAGCACGATGCAAATCATCAATTCTGAGAACTGGGAACTTTTTTTTAGCGAAAACGCAAAAGCTTTGCGTTTCCATTCATTGATAGAAAAGAGAGTTATAGTACAAGTCCAAGAAAGGACCACACCCCACCATACAACACACCCACTAATTGGCTCTAGGGGAGGGTTTGGCGAAGATCCCGGGCTCCTGCGCTCGCCCACTCACGCGCCTCAGTCTTGATCGTGTCAAGTAAGGCAGCGACAGACGGGCGCGCACCGTCGAAGACCGCCGCGTTACGATGCTTCCAGATTCCCCATGCCGATAACATGATCAGCGTGAGGTGCCCTTGCGTAGCAGTCGGGGGGTGGCGCGCAGCATTCGCGACCACCAATCCGTGAAGTCATCGTCACCCGAGGGAGGAGTCGCCGTGGATCGAATCCAGGATAGGACCTCATGCCAGATTGTCCTTGAGAAGGAGCATCCGGTTAGAATATGCGCCATAGTCTCCTCCGACTGGTCGCACAGGGGGCAGCGCGCCGCATGCGGGAGGTCGCGTCGCGCTAGCCGCTCACCCGTCCAGCATCTGTCCAGACAAGCTAGCCAGATGAAGAACTTCACCCTTGGAGGCGCCCAGGTTCTCCAGTTGAGCTTCCATGAGCCCGATACAGTCGATCCTTGGAAGAGGATGTTGTAGCAGGAACGGGAAGAATACTGGGCGTCCTTCGTCCACCTCCAAACCATATAGTCCGGCTCTGTCGACAGTTGCACATCCCGCAGCCGAGTCCATAGCTGGACATACTGCCAAAGAGCCAGGGGACTCAGCGCGCCGACGATGTCGGTGATCCAGGTGCCTTCAGCGAGCGCCTGTTGCACCGTCCGTCGCCTCCTACGGCGCCTCGGGATCAGCGCAAAAAGATCGGGCGCTATCTCCTTGATGGTTCGCCCATCAAGCCATCTATCCAGCCAAAAGAGAGTGGTCCCTCCGTCGCCAGTCATCATGTAGGTGGAGGCGTCGAAAATCTCCCGCTCAACCTTGGAGAAATGCATGTCCAACCCACGCCAAGGACGTAAGGGGTCGGTCCGCATCCTCCATAGCCAACGCACCCTCAGACTGATGGCCGTGCGGGCCAAGTCTGGAACACCCAGTCCACCAAACCACAGCGGGCGGCAAACTTTGGACTAGTTGACGTGGCAATGCCCTCCGTTAGCATCTGCCCGATTACCTGGCGCAGTGCCTTCTTGTTGATGCCTAGAACCACCATCTGGTGTAGTGGGATCGCAGCCAGCACGGATCGGACAAGTGTGAGGCGTCCTGCCTTGGGCATCATGGCAGCCTTCCAAGTGGGTAACTTGTCCGCGATCCGGTCAATCACTGGCTGAAAGGCGTCCCCCGGCAGTCGTCTGGGCGAGAGAGGGATGCCAAGGTATTTGACTGGATAGTGTGCCAACTGACATCCCATGGCTGCTGCCGCGCTATTTGCCTCCTCCTCCGAACAGCCAATCGGAGATAGGGAGCATTTCGCGAAGTTGGTGTGCAATCCTGATGCGTGTCCAAATAAGTCGAGAACTGGGAACTGAAAGGGGCATAACTATGCCACCATGATGCTCGATGATGGTGCATTGCTCTGCCTCTGCAGGCATTCTACTACCTACAGGAAGGAGACGGCCACATCTGAAGCAGCCCCGGTACCAGCAAGGGGCATGCTTGGGTCGTGTGGACTATTCATTCTCGCCGTGCCCAGTACTATCACATCATCAAGCAAAGGAAGTTCATAGTACATCGATGGTGGTGGTGCATCTATCCAAAGGTAGTGGCACGGCACTGCTCTTTCCTGAAGGGCCGAGCAACCTCTTCACTGTGCTTGAATCACGCAGGCTAAGGCTTCTTGTGATGGACACCTCTAGCTACTGCACAACCAGACCTGACTCGCTGGACAACAAACTAAAAGCACTGCCGAGAAGGGTGTAGTTTTATGGGTGTGATAAGGCGCATAGGATGCCACACACAAGGTAAGGTTCACAGCAGATAAAAGATTAGTTAGTCGTTTCCATTCTTAGAAGCTGCATCCTAGAGTTTAAGGGCTGACAATTTATAAGCTTTAGCTAAACATTTAAATGAACTGCAGTCTACCACTAGCAAGGACACGATTATTTACATACATGACTGAGTTGTGCTCTGTGTATCAGAAAATTTCATGTCAGAGTTGGTATTTTTGCAAAGCACAGTTAAGTAGGATGTCTGGTGGTGGGCCATTCCGTCAGTCTTAGAGAACAGATAGATATAGTTGGTATGACCCCAAAGTGAACGGTCCATCATCACCAACTAGTTTCCTCATAGAAGTGAAGACTATCATGTCCTATAAGATGTTGTGCATGGAACATATTTACTGTATCTAGTCACACAATATGATGAAAAATCAATACAATTGGTTCGAAGGACAAATACGAGCAGCTTGTACCAACAAAAACTAATTACTCGATCTTTATGGCATCATACCTCTTTGTTGGAGTCCAATTCATAGCCATTCTTAGCAGCTAAAGCTTTAGCAATCCCAACAGATTCCTAAAATTATATACCACAAATGTTTAATACCCATTAAAGAAAGTACAAAACACAAAACACACAAAAAGGTAGCAAGGTGTTTTTTACCAAAATGGCAACACCAGTGATAAGTACTGCAGTTGGCATTAGGGACATCAGATGATCAAATCCTCGGGGAATGGAGAATTTGGGAAGGCCTTGTGGTATTTCACCAACCTAGGCACTCAAGAAATGAAGAGAAGTTGTGATGTAGTTGTCCATCATAATGTATGACGCAAGATAAATTTAACTTGGTAACACAAAAATATCATCAAATGTGTGCTTAGCCAAAGTTGAAATCAACATACGATTTGATTGTGGCAGTCTATTGGCAGTGACCCACTGAGAACCTATAGCAGATGGAAAATGAAGATTTACCATAGGCAGCATTTCAATAAAAAAATTGGAAAATTATTTGAACACCACACCTCGTGCATGTAGTATTTCTTTGACTTCTACAGAACATATTATCAAAGAAAATGTCTGGATAGCCATCAACAGTCATAACATTTGATGATACACGTGTGAAAACAAAAAACGCCAAAAACCCAAAGAATGCATATGAACCATCAAACAGAATAGATGTCAAATGAACAAGAAAAGAGCGTGCTGAGGTACAGGTTTCACAGGTGCATATTGCATAACATCTTACTCACCACTGATATGGCAGGTGGACGGAAAACTTTCACAAATAATGTTCCAAGAACAACAGCTGTTAGTGGACCAGAGGCTCTCAGGAAACGTAAATTCTTATTTGTTTTTCCCTGCAAGAATTTTAAGGGTCGTAAAAATGATATACCAGAGTGATCTACCTCGAATCAAACAGTTAACTGAAAAGTAAATGTGATCAATAAAGCAAATCCCAACTTACTAGTTTTTTCATTGTTAGAAGAATAGCAAGAAACACTGATCCCATTACAAATGGAGGCCAGGAGAACTGCAAAATGGTGCTGCTATATTAGGTTAATGACCATGTAAAACGTAAAATACCAGATAAATGTTGTATCTATACCAATATAAAAAGAGACAGAGGGGGGCAGATCCAAACAATCACAGCCATCCAACCAATATCCAAGGCTTCACATGACTCCCGGCATTAGCGCTAAAACAGTCCGGAACGGACAACGCCAGTCGCTAATCAAATCCCGTTTCGCTAAATCAAATTTTTTCCCCTGATCCCGTTTTCTGCCCAAACCGCACCGTCCCCAGCGCTGCCGCATGACCCTAAGCGCCGCCACCCGAGGGCACCGCTGTCGTCCATGACGCCGTGTTCCAGGACGCCGCCGACCTGCTCCAACGCTGACCCGCGCATCCGTCCATTGTCGCCGTCCGCACGCCAGCCAATCGTCGTCGCCACGCCGGAACCACCTTGCACACATGCAGGACACCTGGGGCCTCCGGCTCCCTGTACGCAGTCACGAGATTGGACGTTTTATGTGCTAATGCTTCTACTACAAGGTGTTGTCCTCCAGTGAAGGAAGAAGGATTACCAGATTTGTATTGTTTTGAGTTTCACAGAATTCAGTGTACTACAGAGTAATAATAGCTAATGGCAATTGTGTTTGTGCTGAAATGTGTTAGTTACAGTTGATAGAGTGTGAAGCATTTGCCTTCTCTGTCTGTCAACAGCTCTATTCAGATATGCGATTTTTTTTGTCATATTAGTATACCTGGTTTTCAGAAGCATATATCAATCTAGAATTACGTGCTGTTATTTCCTTATATTTTGCACCATGGACTTGCTCTTCAGCATGGAATACTAATCCGAATAAGCAGGAAGACTTCCATGTCTCTTTCCATTATCTGATGGCAACATGAGTAATCACTAATCAAGTATGTCATTCTGTTAGCAGAGAAACTAAACGGGATCCGGAATAAGTTTTGTCGTATGAGCTAACAAGCTACATGTATATATGATATGGCAGGTGTTATATACTACAACAGGAGAATAAAGTAGAGGTCAATTTCAGAGTTATCGTTCTGGAACAATAGTGTTTTTGTTTCTTCAGGTCTATTATGGCATTTCTTATTTTTTCAAACGCATGTTCAAGTGTAGTATTTTTCAAAATTTCAAATTCATGTTCTTATTCAAATAATTAGTTTCAAGATGCAACCCTCACATGTCATAGATGGTTCATAACCTTTGGGTTTCTTGATTTGCAATCAAGTTCTGAAAACAAAATATGAAGTTCCATAGTTAGGGGTAGCTTGAGTGAAACTAAGGTACAAATAGTTTGCATGATGAACATCAACCAGTGATCTCCTTAATTCTAATTATCACCAATCTTCTCATCCAATATAATTATGGTAATTATGGTTTTACTGCTTATATTCTTCTCGCAGAACAAATCTACTAGGCAGACAAAGATATGTTTCTGATGAAACGTCACTCCCCCTTTCTCTTTTCAACCTGTCACCATTTTCAGGTACTTTACTGATGAAATGTATGCCTTCAATGTATGGTCTCCATGTTATCTGTATAAGTGAAGTTGCTTTCTGTCCCCGAACTCTTGAAATTAGTAATTATATGAATAAAAAAGAGAAATCTGAACTGAACTCATTCTACACTAATAGTCTAACTGACATCTTGGAGGTGTAATGCTTTCTTACTTGGGTATGACAAGCCATCAATTATTGATGTTTAAATGGTATTGCTAATTCCATTTCTTGTTGGGATTTGTTTTGTTTTACAACGTGGGAAGGGATCATGTAATATCTTATTTTTATGTCATCTATTGGAGCAGCCCTTTTTTAGTATGTGGAGGTATGGTGTAGGAATAATAAAGAATAATATTTGTTTCCTTGTACTAGAGAGAGGGAAGGATCATGGCATTTTCTTCTGACACAGAATATTATTTGTACACACGGAATAAAAGCTGAAATCTTGAAAGCATGATTTTTGTGACACTAGAGTACTATTTCTACACATTATTATTAGTCTAAAAAATAAAAAAATGAACATTTTTATTTAATATATGTAAATAAAACATTCTGCATTTGTCAGTACGTGCATGTGCACGTGCCCCTTTACTAGTTATGTATAAATGGCAGAGCTTAAAACTTGAGAGAACTATTTCACTGCAGTCAAGAGAATGCATTTGTATTTTCATTGTGAACAAAAATACTTGCTTCAGTTGTTAAGTTGGTAATCAGAGGTTTCAAAGTTAGATACATAAAAAAGCAAGCATACTCAAAGACAAGAAAATGAGAGGTGAGTAACGAGTCACTCAATGAAGGTGTGTTTGTAGGGAGTTCTGAACTCTAGCTATACGGGGTTTAATCCCAGTGACCCTGTTTACTGTCAACATAGCAGCAGACACTCGCACAGAAGCAGATCCAAGTTTTTTATGTGGTCATCAGGGAGAACTTACAGATTTACACTATACAGAATAAAGTAATATATAAATTATCATGTAAAATAGTACAAATCACAAGGAAATAATATTGTATGCTTGTCTGGGTAACTTCAACATTGATAGTATCCAACCAAGTGGTGCTCACTGCTCACACACGTATGCTAAGCTCGCAATGATGGAGGCATAATTGCTATCGAAGTATTATCTAGCCATGTGGGTCATCTAAGCAGTGTGGATCTAAAAGAAGATGGGGAAAAAGATACAGGCTGACAAGGTGAGCTTTTTTAGCCGAATTTGTTTGTTTCCGTTTTCAAATTTTAACGGCGCCATCGTCGTGTAAATGAAGAGGTTGAGGGAGTACCTATTGGACGACTCATCGTCGAAGGAGGAGGAGGAGGAGAACGACGATGACGTCGAGATGGCCATGACCATCATTTTGAATGATGAAATTCGGCGGCCGAGGCTTGGATCTCAGTTCGGCCGCACATACATCAACCAGGACAGAGCCGAGGGCCATGCCAAGATCGTGCGCGACTATTTCAACCCCAATGCCATCTATCCGGAGAAGTATTTTCGCCGACGTTTCCGTATGATCTCACCATTGCCAAAGCGGTGGAGAAGCATGATGATTGGTTCAAGCTTCGGAGGAGTGCATCCGGTCAGATAAATGCAAGCCCGTTGATGAAGTGTCTTGCAGCTGTTCGAGTGCTTGCATATGGGTGTTCTGCGGATGCCATTGACGACTACCTAGTTGAGTTTGAACTATTCTGATGATTTGTTGAATTTGAACCCTGCCATGTGTTTGGCTTTGAATTTTTTTGGTTTGTAAACTTAATATTTATTGATTTGTAAACATTTTATTTGATTGTATGTGAACTATGTCGAATGTTTAGTTATGTTCTAGTTTGATTTCTACAAAAAAGAAGTTTACTCCTCTAAATTTAGGGGTTTGGTTCGAGTCTTTTTACTCCTCTAAAGTTTACTTCTCCGTTTACTCCTCTAACCGATTGGGGATCTGTTATAAATGCCCTTAGAGGACAAGTTGTCTTGTTTCTGTCAGCAATGGCGGGAAGAGACACGTGTCCACCATCTTTACCGAGTATGGTTATTCGTCGAGTGTTTTTTATGATATTTTGCTAAGTGTATTATCTTTACCGAGTATGGTTATTCGTCGAGTGTTTTTATTATATTTTCTTAAGTGTATTATTAGGCGCTCAGCATATACTCCTAACTCTTTTGCGGAGCGGACATATAATGCACTCGGCAAAGGGCGAGACACTTGCAAACTACTGATTCTGGTAGTGACGACCGATTGACCGAACAAAATTACTATACACGTGTAAAATGAATCACGACCTTATACATTGCAGCTCAAACATGTTCAAAGAAAGACTGAGTGGACGAGAACCTTCGAACACAAACCAAAAACCACAACAGACACAGTGGACGGCTACAAAATGGAGTATGATGAGTGTAAGAAGTCAAGGACTGATCTCATCTCTCTTCGCAAGAAGAGTCGCACCTTCTTCCTTACGGTTTCGCCGGAAGGCCGTTGTTCAAAGTTGAAGCCGGCGGCAAGCCAGGGATCAATGGCGGCAGGCCAGGGACGACGGGCACTGGCGGCAGGATGGACGGCGGGGGTGGCGGTGGGGGCGGCGGGTTAAGGAACGGCAGCGGCAGCACCGGTGGTATCAATGACGCCGGCGGCGGCTGCGGGACGAGCGGCGGCAGGATTGACGGCGGAGACGGGGTGGGAAACACCGGCGGAACGAGAGACGGCGGAGCCGGGGTGATCGGGTTTGGAGGGATGGGCACGCCGCCTATGTTGGGCGGCTCCGGCACGAGCGGTATCGGCGGGAAGAACAAGCCCTTCTCGCTGCAGACGGTCCGGTCGTGGCACCGAGCGGCGACCGAGGCGCCTGAGACGGATCGACATGGACACATGGTACAAGAATCGCGTCGAAATGTTAGAACTAGTTTTGCCTGGCCAGTCTAACGACTTCCTTTTGGAACATAAAGTAGAGCTGGTCGCGCACCTGACAAAGCAGCATCCGTGGCTGCACCGCCAGAGCCGCCGCCGACGAGCTTCGGGTCATGCCGGGCGGCGAGTTGGCACTGGAAGCAAGAGAAGGCCACTAGTAACAAGAGCAGGTGCGAAGGCCGCATTCGGGTGGTTGTTGTACGGTCCATCTTCTCCGCTCACGTCGTCTGCTCTTTGGCCTTTGGTCCGGTATTTATGAAGGGGGAGCTGAGGAGAAGCAGAGAACGAGAACCGATACATTTTGGTAGGCTCTGCCGCTTCGTTGTCACACAAGAGACATAGGCATGCATGTGCAGTCGTCGTCTCTTCCATTGCCGTTGTCACCATGCGTGACTCTCCCTTCACGGGCCGCGCTTACGGCCGGCCGGCCAGTGCTGGGTGGCCAAATTCTTCGAGAAGATAACGTTTTTTTGTGTGGCGCCTGATGCTTGACATAGACATTTATCTGTCGACCTTCGATTTTCTTCTATCGATCTACAGTACATGCTCCCATTTGGAACTGAGCGGGAGGCAACTATACTATGAGATCCACACAAGATAGGGGCTCCTCCACATGCAATACAAACAAGCTAGCGGTGGCACTCAAACTTGCATGGTTGTCCTTGCTAGCCTTTATTTATTTTGGATTCAGTGGAGTTCATGGTCGGTTATGTGATTGACTGCAAAATGGATAGCTTCTCTCTAGCCGCAATAATGATTCCGATCACACGGTCATGGCAAAATAGAGCAAACTAAATCCAAAACACTCGAGCTATAACAAGTGTTGCCCCGTGCGACCCACACCCAGCACACCACTGCATTGTAGAGCGCTCGTTGATATAACAGTCCTGAAATAATTATTTCACGAACATGTATTACATCTCTCAGATTACTATACAAGAAAAACATTACTTAACACCGTAATAATACAATTCTTTGGTACTTCCGGGGAAACCCCTCCTTGAATTTTGGATCGGACGCTAGCGACACTTTTAGTGTTGTTCTATAGGGCATAATAATATAAGTGAAGTAAAAGCATTCAGGTAATTAAGCAAGCATAGATATGTATTCCGTATTTAGTTGTACGTGCTCGACGAGAGTAACTTGCACAACATCCTTTATCCTACCATCCCATTGTCAACAGGACCAATCATGATACCGTATGGTAATTAAGCTATTCCTTTTACGAAGCACCGGAGCAAAGTATTAACATTCAATGAATCCTTAAGTTATAACTATTCCCTTCGGTTGTCTCAATTTCTGTCACTTCGAGGCCTAGGGGTCCGGACAATAACGGGTCCATACAACTTGTAGATATGATCAAAAGCAATGATTATATTAATAAAAACACAACATGTTTAGATCTGAAATCATGGCACTCGGGTCCAAAGTGACAAACATCAAGCATAACAAGTTGCAACAACGATGATTAAAACACGTGGATACTGGGCATCATGCCCTTTGATCTGATTGTCCCTACCACTCCTTTGCCTACAGCAAGAAATTACTCACATGTCGATGGGGGGATCGTGGAAGGATGATGGAGAGGCGTCGAGGAAGGCAATGTCCATGATCTCTCCTCCAATCCCCGTTCCGGTAGGGTGCCAGAACAGGAATCTGTCCCCGAATTACGGTTTATGGTGCCAGCGGAGCTCGGGAACTCTTCTCTGGATAAAACTTCATGCCCTGTCATTTTTAGGTCGAGGGGGTCTTATAAGCGAAAGGGCGCGTGAGGGGGTGCCCGAGGGGCTGGCGGGAGGGCAAGGCGCTGGGCCACCCCTGGCCGCGCCAGTGCTGTGGTGCCCCTGGCCCCGGTCTTCTAACTTTGTGGCTCTTTTGGTTCAAAACTTCTCGTGTAATTTTTTGAGATTTTTCCGAGACTTCTAATATTCTGCACAAAAAGAAGAGATCAACGTAGTTATGCTAAAAACAACGTTAGTCTGTGTTAGTTTCATCTAAGTCATGTAAATTAGAGGCAAAAGTGTTTGAAAAATTAGATACATTTGGGACGTATCAAGGTGGAGCGGTGCTACATCTAGCACATCACTGACGACGAGTATCGATCACTGGGTCAAATTCCTAAAGTGGCTCGCATGTTCCCGTTGGGCTCTCCTCATGAACCGTTCCTTCCAATAAAAATACAAATCATGAACCTTTCATATATATATATATATTTTTTTAGCGTACGAACCTTTCATTCTTAAAAAAATGAGATCGTGAACCGTTAAAACAATAGTCAAAACAACTCGGCCGTACATATACCCCCTAACCTTCAGCTCAACATCATCACGTCCAAAAACAGCAAAGCTAATTAAGGCTCCAACTAGCTGCCGATTAGTTCCTCACTGTCCATGAGACATGAAGCTTTGGGTAGTTCTCCTCTGTGCCCTGGCTGCGCTGCTCGGCACAGGCTAGCGTAGCGGACTGCAGGTCGGGTACTACACAGGCCATCCAAGCTGCGCCTCTGATGGTATTGATACGGAAGGAAAAAAGGTAATATGTCATGTTTGCTCTGTTCTACCCCCTCTGTTCCATGTTAGATGACTTCAATTTTAATAAAAGTGGATGTATCTAGACATGTTATATACGACTAGCAGCTTTGTTCTACAAACGACTGAACTTGGTTACATCCCTCCTGATCTTGGTTGGTGTAAACTAAATGTTGACGAGCGTTAGGGAAGATGCGGGGAGAAACTAATATCTTCGCTGTGCTGAATTCTGCAGAAATATCACTAACCTTCCACATATTCTGGAATCGGATTGTGCAGCTATTGTTTCTGCCTTCGATTTGTAAGAACGCTTGCAGGTCGCCTCCGAGCATCTTGAAGATGGACATCTTCAAGACTTCAAAACCACTGCTCCGCTTCAGGGCTTCAGTATCTCGAAGGTGAACAGGAGGGATAACGAATTCGCACATGCTCTCCCTAAGATAGGCTGTAGTGAGTCGAGTAGAGGTGTGTTGCTTGGATCACTTCCAACCTGTGTGTCGCATCTGAATTTCTGATCAAGTATTGTACAAACCTGAATCTTTTGAGTTCATCAATACACCTTCAGTTTCAGAAGAACAAATGCACGGGCCTGGAGGGCACATCATCCGGGCTATCAAGACGAACCACCGCTTTGGGACATATCTCGTCCAGCTCGTCTTCCACAACTGCTTCCTTAGGGTATGTGTGTTTTAGTCTAATATAAGTAGTACTCCATCTATTCACAATTATAAGAAGTTTTAGATGTTTCAATGTGGATTATGGACTAACCAAAATAAGTTGACATACACACTGAATCACGTCTAGATACATGTGTTTCAGCAAAAAGGTAGTAAAACATACTATAATAGTGAATGGAGAGAGTACATTCATTCATCAGGATGACAATCTCAATTCTACACGGTAGCCAAAGCGCTACTCCGTGTAGTTGTAATATACATATACCATTGTTATGATACAGATAACCAGTCACTCGACAAGAGATATTACAGACAACTGATGTATCTACAATATCCTGTTACAACAGAATCGTAAATTTCTACTCCAACAATGGGGTAATTGACTAATTACATCCCCTTTTTTCTTCACAAAGTATATGCATACAACAACAAAGATACAAATGCATGCATCCCGACTGGCACTGAAGGAGAGAACTGCTAATAGCCTTACACAAGGTTTTGGCGTAGCAAAGACTGAGCCTCGTCACCGGCACTCCCATTCCCATCTTGTGCCCTCCAGAGGTTCTTGAGGAAGCCATGCCGCTGCTGTGCCTTGGGAGAGTCTGTCAAGTTCCCAGATGCCTGTGGGGAAAGCTTGATGGAATTTGATGATGAACTCTGCACATGCTGGAGGCATACTTGCACTGCGTCATGCACTCGCACGAAACACCACCCAGCGCCAATCATGTCTATGATGCCCGCTCTTGATAGCAGTAGGTGCACCTGCCGGTTAGGGTTCGCTATAGCAATCTGCAATAGTATAAAAGGCCTCCCAGGGTTTGAAATGCTGCTTCCACAGAGAAGTTACTAGTTTCCATACTCTAGTAAACAGGTGAATAGAAGAAGTGCTCAGTATACAAACCTGGATATCGCGTGCTTTGTATTCTTGGTTCAGGTCCTTGAGAGCTTGAACAGCACTCGAGTCGATGTATGTAACAGCTGCATGAAGAAATTTTACTATCATCCACACCATTCATCTAGGTACTCCAATTTATGCTCATAAGATACATTTCCAAGCGAAAGCGGAACAATTTAATGCACACAACGGTGTTAAGCATGTGCCTTAATTAATTGCAACAGAAATGAAAGGGCTTACGGGACATCTCGAGGATCACAAAGTACACCCTTCCAACATCAGGTCCCCTGTTTGAAACTGGGAGTTTGAGCTCATATTCGCGCAACCTGATAAAGAACTTCCATCAGGATAACAAGGAACCTTAACAGCTATCAATTCGAGATGCAGATGAAGAGATTTACCTGTCCTTTATGTAACTTATGTTGGCAAAGTAGATTGGTGAATCAATTCTGACGACAACAATCCCATTGTATGTATAAGCCTCTGGGTACTGCAATGTATTCCTGTACACAGTGGTTCCAGGCAAACGGCCCAAAACAGCTGCAGATGGGCCATAAATACATATTAAACTAACTCTAGATCCGACTGTTGGGTAAATGTACCAAGGAGTTTAAAACCTTCAACTATCAATGATTGGAAAACAATGGCGCCATAGGTCTAACAGAATAGCATTGTGAGATATGAGGGTGGTTGCTGATTCCGAAAAATAATGATGGTGTGCTTTTAAGCAGATTGGAAAAAAAAAAGGCCATCGTGCCTAAGACTCTAGAGTAGTCCATTTACTCACCTATATGCGGATTTGCTGATTCATGGATTACAAAAGCCAGCGAGAATCCAACCTGTAAAGAAAAATATTGCTGTCAGATGAATGATCTTCCCCATACTAGATCTAAAATTTTGCATGCCAGTCTTGTCTACACTTCAGCTAATGATCGATATAATATGTAACTAAAATGACAAAAGATAAATTCATATACTTACCCCAACAAGCACACCAATCTCAATGCCAAAAACTAATGTTGTAATAAACGTCATTGCCCACAGAAAGAAATCCTTCTTGTCAATACCCCACAGGAAAATGGCCTCATCATAATCCACCTAATTTTTTTTCCAATAACCGCAAGAAATTAGGTGCCAAATAGTTTCCATTATATATACACCAACTGTTAGAAGAATGGACAGCTCAATAAATAACTGATATTTATATGTTAGAGCCAAATTGTAAGCTACAACGGAAAGAAATAGATATAGCTTTATCATTTGCCGGGAAGGTACTAGCATTGCCATCAGGTGTCATGGTTAACTTGAGTTTTTGTTGCAAACTCTCAATCATAGAAAGTATAAATGAGTTCAGATGCCCTTACCAGGCCAGTGACAGCAGAAATCACAATGGCAGCCAATGCACACTGAGGGGAAAAATGATATGAAATGGTAAGTAAACATCGAACACTTAAGATCCTATCAAGCACAAGTATACATGCTGTAAATAAAAATTATTCAAAATTCTTACGGTTTACATTTAGTAAAACAGTCCATGAATTTATTTTAAAAGTTGAATCTAAAGAAAATAATCAGTTCTGCCTACAACACAATAAAGTTCTAACTATTAAGAAACAAGATTATGCAATTCATTTGACTATTAGTAGTAAAATTAACTTAAATGTAATAGATGAACATGTTTTTCACTTTTTTGTAACATTTATACACTCGTGCATATAATAATCGGTCCCTATTTTTGTGAGGAAACTTAAACTTCTAAGTTAAATTGTTGAATGAGAAAATAGAAGGCTTATGGGGAACGCTTATTTTTGCCAAAATATTACAGGACCAGTTTGATTCCCGCAGCATATTCCAAATAGTTACTAAAATATATGATTAGCATGGGCCGACCGACAAGTTAACGAGAAGCGATATCACGAACATTGGTTATACTATTCATCATATTCAATCTATGTTGGTAGCATTAATAAACAAAGGAAAAGGTGAACACCAGGGTACCAGATGGAAAACTTCATTGAGCCCAATTATTACTCAACAAGACATACTGAAACAAAACAATTAGCTAATCTTACCTGAGGTATATCAGTAAATAATGGTGTCATAAACAAGAGAGCACCGCAAATTATTATCCCCATTATGATTCCTGATAATCCAGTCTTTGCCCCACTTTCATGATTCACAGCAGACCTAGAAAAGGAGCCTGCATGGACATCCATCAATAATCAGCTTTTAAAAATCTCGAGACTCGTGAGTAACTAAAATGTTGCAATTTTCATCAGCTAAAACCAGAGAACAAATACAGATGAATGACACATATATTATATATGGATAATATATTACCTGTAGCAGGGTATGAAGAAAAGAATGAACCGCATATGTTTGCTAAGCCAAGACCAAATAACTGTAACAAGGAAAGCTCAATCAGAAAGGTTGATTTTGAACAATGAGAATATTAGATAGAAACAATAAAGACTGGATATTGCTGTAATAAAAATTTGCATGTAGCTTAATAATTGACTCTGACAATCATGCCTCTGGAAACAATGGTCTTTTTTTTTTGCAGGATGGAAACAATGGTCATTAGTCACTAAATATTACTTCCTAATATTACCAGCTAGGACAGGCATCTTGATCACCTAGGTTTAAGGCGACATGATTTGATGGAACATTACCATTGCTAAAAATTCTGAAGGTGCAAAGTGACTTAAAAATAGAAAAGAAAAAGAAAATGGAAGCTTTTATGATGTTCATTTTGTCAGAGATGATGCCATTACCCAAAATCCTGTGATAACTAAGCCTGTAGAAGTCTTTTAGTCTTGCTAATTATTAAACCCTAAAGATATCATGAATCATGCATGCTAACCCCTTCGTTACTCGGATAACATATTTATGGGAGTGGGCAGGCCCTTCCCAAAGGAGGCCGGGAACAATGTAAGGCAGTGGATATAAATTATTAGTTGTTTCCTCTGTTAGCAAGTTATATCCTAGAGGTAAGGATAACCTCGCCCTTGTGCAGCGGAGGCACTGCATCCAGCAGCAAGGATGGTGACACTATACCAACAGACAGCACTGCATCCTGCATCCTGTGTATACCTGGGCATGGGCAGCCCGGCCCGGCCCGGCCCGAAAATACCGGGCTTGGGCCTGACGGGACTGACCACCGGGCCGGGCTCGGGCCTTATTTTCGGGCCCGACGGTCGGGCCGGGCCGGGCTCGGGCCTTGCGAAAACAGCAAAACAGGAAGGGTCGGGCCGGGCTTTTTCGGGCTTTGTCGGGCTCGGGCCGGGCCTCATTTATGCAGCCCGACAGTCGGGCCGGGCCGGGCCTGGGCCTGGCATTATGACATCGGGCTTTTTCGGGCCGGGCCCGAAGCCCGGCCCATGGCCCGTACTAATCCTGTGGCTACAGCGATCCAACCTGCAGTGGCGAACAGCGACACTGCTGTCAGATTCCTTGACAGGAGCAGCAATCCTAGCCAAGCAAGGATACCAACCATATCTACCATATCTACCTTGTCCAAGAGGTCAGGAGGTCTGCGTGCATGAGGATGTGCTGCATCATTCCTAGCTAGGACGTCCAGGAGGTCTATGTGCAAGCACGATGCAAATCATCAATTCTGAGAACTGGGAACTTTTTTTTAGCGAAAACGCAAAAGCTTTGCGTTTCCATTCATTGATAGAAAAGAGAGTTATAGTACAAGTCCAAGAAAGGACCACACCCCACCATACAACACACCCACTAATTGGCTCTAGGGGAGGGTTTGGCGAAGATCCCGGGCTCCTGCGCTCGCCCACTCACGCGCCTCAGTCTTGATCGTGTCAAGTAAGGCAGCGACAGACGGGCGCGCACCGTCGAAGACCGCCGCGTTACGATGCTTCCAGATTCCCCATGCCGATAACATGATCAGCGTGAGGTGCCCTTGCGTAGCAGTCGGGGGGTGGCGCGCAGCATTCGCGACCACCAATCCGTGAAGTCATCGTCACCCGAGGGAGGAGTCGCCGTGGATCGAATCCAGGATAGGACCTCATGCCAGATTGTCCTTGAGAAGGAGCATCCGGTTAGAATATGCGCCATAGTCTCCTCCGACTGGTCGCACAGGGGGCAGCGCGCCGCATGCGGGAGGTCGCGTCGCGCTAGCCGCTCACCCGTCCAGCATCTGTCCAGACAAGCTAGCCAGATGAAGAACTTCACCCTTGGAGGCGCCCAGGTTCTCCAGTTGAGCTTCCATGAGCCCGATACAGTCGATCCTTGGAAGAGGATGTTGTAGCAGGAACGGGAAGAATACTGGGCGTCCTTCGTCCACCTCCAAACCATATAGTCCGGCTCTGTCGACAGTTGCACATCCCGCAGCCGAGTCCATAGCTGGACATACTGCCAAAGAGCCAGGGGACTCAGCGCGCCGACGATGTCGGTGATCCAGGTGCCTTCAGCGAGCGCCTGTTGCACCGTCCGTCGCCTCCTACGGCGCCTCGGGATCAGCGCAAAAAGATCGGGCGCTATCTCCTTGATGGTTCGCCCATCAAGCCATCTATCCAGCCAAAAGAGAGTGGTCCCTCCGTCGCCAGTCATCATGTAGGTGGAGGCGTCGAAAATCTCCCGCTCAACCTTGGAGAAATGCATGTCCAACCCACGCCAAGGACGTAAGGGGTCGGTCCGCATCCTCCATAGCCAACGCACCCTCAGACTGATGGCCGTGCGGGCCAAGTCTGGAACACCCAGTCCACCAAACCACAGCGGGCGGCAAACTTTGGACTAGTTGACGTGGCAATGCCCTCCGTTAGCATCTGCCCGATTACCTGGCGCAGTGCCTTCTTGTTGATGCCTAGAACCACCATCTGGTGTAGTGGGATCGCAGCCAGCACGGATCGGACAAGTGTGAGGCGTCCTGCCTTGGGCATCATGGCAGCCTTCCAAGTGGGTAACTTGTCCGCGATCCGGTCAATCACTGGCTGAAAGGCGTCCCCCGGCAGTCGTCTGGGCGAGAGAGGGATGCCAAGGTATTTGACTGGATAGTGTGCCAACTGACATCCCATGGCTGCTGCCGCGCTATTTGCCTCCTCCTCCGAACAGCCAATCGGAGATAGGGAGCATTTCGCGAAGTTGGTGTGCAATCCTGATGCGTGTCCAAATAAGTCGAGAACTGGGAACTGAAAGGGGCATAACTATGCCACCATGATGCTCGATGATGGTGCATTGCTCTGCCTCTGCAGGCATTCTACTACCTACAGGAAGGAGACGGCCACATCTGAAGCAGCCCCGGTACCAGCAAGGGGCATGCTTGGGTCGTGTGGACTATTCATTCTCGCCGTGCCCAGTACTATCACATCATCAAGCAAAGGAAGTTCATAGTACATCGATGGTGGTGGTGCATCTATCCAAAGGTAGTGGCACGGCACTGCTCTTTCCTGAAGGGCCGAGCAACCTCTTCACTGTGCTTGAATCACGCAGGCTAAGGCTTCTTGTGATGGACACCTCTAGCTACTGCACAACCAGACCTGACTCGCTGGACAACAAACTAAAAGCACTGCCGAGAAGGGTGTAGTTTTATGGGTGTGATAAGGCGCATAGGATGCCACACACAAGGTAAGGTTCACAGCAGATAAAAGATTAGTTAGTCGTTTCCATTCTTAGAAGCTGCATCCTAGAGTTTAAGGGCTGACAATTTATAAGCTTTAGCTAAACATTTAAATGAACTGCAGTCTACCACTAGCAAGGACACGATTATTTACATACATGACTGAGTTGTGCTCTGTGTATCAGAAAATTTCATGTCAGAGTTGGTATTTTTGCAAAGCACAGTTAAGTAGGATGTCTGGTGGTGGGCCATTCCGTCAGTCTTAGAGAACAGATAGATATAGTTGGTATGACCCCAAAGTGAACGGTCCATCATCACCAACTAGTTTCCTCATAGAAGTGAAGACTATCATGTCCTATAAGATGTTGTGCATGGAACATATTTACTGTATCTAGTCACACAATATGATGAAAAATCAATACAATTGGTTCGAAGGACAAATACGAGCAGCTTGTACCAACAAAAACTAATTACTCGATCTTTATGGCATCATACCTCTTTGTTGGAGTCCAATTCATAGCCATTCTTAGCAGCTAAAGCTTTAGCAATCCCAACAGATTCCTAAAATTATATACCACAAATGTTTAATACCCATTAAAGAAAGTACAAAACACAAAACACACAAAAAGGTAGCAAGGTGTTTTTTACCAAAATGGCAACACCAGTGATAAGTACTGCAGTTGGCATTAGGGACATCAGATGATCAAATCCTCGGGGAATGGAGAATTTGGGAAGGCCTTGTGGTATTTCACCAACCTAGGCACTCAAGAAATGAAGAGAAGTTGTGATGTAGTTGTCCATCATAATGTATGACGCAAGATAAATTTAACTTGGTAACACAAAAATATCATCAAATGTGTGCTTAGCCAAAGTTGAAATCAACATACGATTTGATTGTGGCAGTCTATTGGCAGTGACCCACTGAGAACCTATAGCAGATGGAAAATGAAGATTTACCATAGGCAGCATTTCAATAAAAAAATTGGAAAATTATTTGAACACCACACCTCGTGCATGTAGTATTTCTTTGACTTCTACAGAACATATTATCAAAGAAAATGTCTGGATAGCCATCAACAGTCATAACATTTGATGATACACGTGTGAAAACAAAAAACGCCAAAAACCCAAAGAATGCATATGAACCATCAAACAGAATAGATGTCAAATGAACAAGAAAAGAGCGTGCTGAGGTACAGGTTTCACAGGTGCATATTGCATAACATCTTACTCACCACTGATATGGCAGGTGGACGGAAAACTTTCACAAATAATGTTCCAAGAACAACAGCTGTTAGTGGACCAGAGGCTCTCAGGAAACGTAAATTCTTATTTGTTTTTCCCTGCAAGAATTTTAAGGGTCGTAAAAATGATATACCAGAGTGATCTACCTCGAATCAAACAGTTAACTGAAAAGTAAATGTGATCAATAAAGCAAATCCCAACTTACTAGTTTTTTCATTGTTAGAAGAATAGCAAGAAACACTGATCCCATTACAAATGGAGGCCAGGAGAACTGCAAAATGGTGCTGCTATATTAGGTTAATGACCATGTAAAACGTAAAATACCAGATAAATGTTGTATCTATACCAATATAAAAAGAGACAGAGGGGGGCAGATCCAAACAATCACAGCCATCCAACCAATATCCAAGGCTTCACATGACTCCCGGCATTAGCGCTAAAACAGTCCGGAACGGACAACGCCAGTCGCTAATCAAATCCCGTTTCGCTAAATCAAATTTTTTCCCCTGATCCCGTTTTCTGCCCAAACCGCACCGTCCCCAGCGCTGCCGCATGACCCTAAGCGCCGCCACCCGAGGGCACCGCTGTCGTCCATGACGCCGTGTTCCAGGACGCCGCCGACCTGCTCCAACGCTGACCCGCGCATCCGTCCATTGTCGCCGTCCGCACGCCAGCCAATCGTCGTCGCCACGCCGGAACCACCTTGCACACATGCAGGACACCTGGGGCCTCCGGCTCCCTGTACGCAGTCACGAGATTGGACGTTTTATGTGCTAATGCTTCTACTACAAGGTGTTGTCCTCCAGTGAAGGAAGAAGGATTACCAGATTTGTATTGTTTTGAGTTTCACAGAATTCAGTGTACTACAGAGTAATAATAGCTAATGGCAATTGTGTTTGTGCTGAAATGTGTTAGTTACAGTTGATAGAGTGTGAAGCATTTGCCTTCTCTGTCTGTCAACAGCTCTATTCAGATATGCGATTTTTTTTGTCATATTAGTATACCTGGTTTTCAGAAGCATATATCAATCTAGAATTACGTGCTGTTATTTCCTTATATTTTGCACCATGGACTTGCTCTTCAGCATGGAATACTAATCCGAATAAGCAGGAAGACTTCCATGTCTCTTTCCATTATCTGATGGCAACATGAGTAATCACTAATCAAGTATGTCATTCTGTTAGCAGAGAAACTAAACGGGATCCGGAATAAGTTTTGTCGTATGAGCTAACAAGCTACATGTATATATGATATGGCAGGTGTTATATACTACAACAGGAGAATAAAGTAGAGGTCAATTTCAGAGTTATCGTTCTGGAACAATAGTGTTTTTGTTTCTTCAGGTCTATTATGGCATTTCTTATTTTTTCAAACGCATGTTCAAGTGTAGTATTTTTCAAAATTTCAAATTCATGTTCTTATTCAAATAATTAGTTTCAAGATGCAACCCTCACATGTCATAGATGGTTCATAACCTTTGGGTTTCTTGATTTGCAATCAAGTTCTGAAAACAAAATATGAAGTTCCATAGTTAGGGGTAGCTTGAGTGAAACTAAGGTACAAATAGTTTGCATGATGAACATCAACCAGTGATCTCCTTAATTCTAATTATCACCAATCTTCTCATCCAATATAATTATGGTAATTATGGTTTTACTGCTTATATTCTTCTCGCAGAACAAATCTACTAGGCAGACAAAGATATGTTTCTGATGAAACGTCACTCCCCCTTTCTCTTTTCAACCTGTCACCATTTTCAGGTACTTTACTGATGAAATGTATGCCTTCAATGTATGGTCTCCATGTTATCTGTATAAGTGAAGTTGCTTTCTGTCCCCGAACTCTTGAAATTAGTAATTATATGAATAAAAAAGAGAAATCTGAACTGAACTCATTCTACACTAATAGTCTAACTGACATCTTGGAGGTGTAATGCTTTCTTACTTGGGTATGACAAGCCATCAATTATTGATGTTTAAATGGTATTGCTAATTCCATTTCTTGTTGGGATTTGTTTTGTTTTACAACGTGGGAAGGGATCATGTAATATCTTATTTTTATGTCATCTATTGGAGCAGCCCTTTTTTAGTATGTGGAGGTATGGTGTAGGAATAATAAAGAATAATATTTGTTTCCTTGTACTAGAGAGAGGGAAGGATCATGGCATTTTCTTCTGACACAGAATATTATTTGTACACACGGAATAAAAGCTGAAATCTTGAAAGCATGATTTTTGTGACACTAGAGTACTATTTCTACACATTATTATTAGTCTAAAAAATAAAAAAATGAACATTTTTATTTAATATATGTAAATAAAACATTCTGCATTTGTCAGTACGTGCATGTGCACGTGCCCCTTTACTAGTTATGTATAAATGGCAGAGCTTAAAACTTGAGAGAACTATTTCACTGCAGTCAAGAGAATGCATTTGTATTTTCATTGTGAACAAAAATACTTGCTTCAGTTGTTAAGTTGGTAATCAGAGGTTTCAAAGTTAGATACATAAAAAAGCAAGCATACTCAAAGACAAGAAAATGAGAGGTGAGTAACGAGTCACTCAATGAAGGTGTGTTTGTAGGGAGTTCTGAACTCTAGCTATACGGGGTTTAATCCCAGTGACCCTGTTTACTGTCAACATAGCAGCAGACACTCGCACAGAAGCAGATCCAAGTTTTTTATGTGGTCATCAGGGAGAACTTACAGATTTACACTATACAGAATAAAGTAATATATAAATTATCATGTAAAATAGTACAAATCACAAGGAAATAATATTGTATGCTTGTCTGGGTAACTTCAACATTGATAGTATCCAACCAAGTGGTGCTCACTGCTCACACACGTATGCTAAGCTCGCAATGATGGAGGCATAATTGCTATCGAAGTATTATCTAGCCATGTGGGTCATCTAAGCAGTGTGGATCTAAAAGAAGATGGGGAAAAAGATACAGGCTGACAAGAAGGTAATAAATAAAAGCCACAGGGGCGGAAAAAAAACACACCTGATCTATTCCTGCAATTATACTCTCAATAAGTGGTATAATTTTGCTGCTTCTTGTAACACTGTAACCCAAGAAATATTTGATTTGAGACAAACCAATTACAATTGCTGAAGCTGTAGTGAATCCAGATATTACTGAATGGCTGATGAAACGAATAAGCCAACCAAGCCTGAAAAAAGGAAATATACATGAACAGGTTACACAACCTGAATGAAAATCTGGCTTATGCAGAAAATATCTCCCTCAACTCGAGAAGATAGTTCAGTCTGAGGAAATAGGCAAATATTCACCTAAAGTCCATCTACTTGAGAAAAGGAGCATTATGTTCAACCTACTTATAAAAGGACTTTATGTACTACCAAAAGCAGGATGTGTAGTCATTTATTTCATGGACTTGTGCCTCTGTACAAAACTAAAACTGAAAGAAAACATACTTAGGTTCTCTAGTAGCCTAGTAGGATACTCTTGTAACAAACGAGTAAGAATCTGATGCTCCCATGCACTATTTATTAAAGATTCAAAACTAGTTCATGGATATAGTGCATGTACAATGCAAAATATAAAGGTACAACATGGTTTTTAAGGCTTCTCTAAGGCAATTAGGCGCTTAGGCGCCCACCTTAGGCACCAATTAGGCATCAGGGCAGGGGCAAAACACCTTAAGCCGGCTTACCGTCTTGGAAACATGCAGTATTCCATAAAAAGCAATAAAGACATGCAATACTTGTGAATAGTTCATGATGCAGTGCTTGTATGGATGTGGGTGGGGACTGAGGCATAGTGGTGCTCCTTTCCTAGATATAATATACAAGCGCCAAGATATTTCTTTTGTAATATGCCTCGTTTCCCCGAAGTCAAATGATTTCAGGCGCACTTTTGCCAACAAGGATAAAATACAATGGATAGCAGCTTAGTGCTTGCGTAAAAACTCTAGCAAAAGATGAAGCATCAGAAAATGAAGATATGCAGCTAGCTGGTTAACCGTCAGAGCTACGCCTTGTTGTATTGTAAGTTGTGTTACTCCCTCCATTAAAAAAATACATGAAGTTCTAGGACTGTCCTATGTCAAACTTCTCTAAGTTTGACCGAATTTGAAGGAAAATGTGCCAATATCTACAAAGTCAAATATATATAGTTTGTAAATATATTGTATGATGAACCTAAAAAGACTAAACTAGTGTTCTAGGTGTTGATACATTTTTCAACAAACATGGTCAAACTTAAAGTAGTTTGACTTGGGGCAAACCTAGAACTTCAATTATTTTGGAACGCAGGGATAGTACAGTAGAGCATAGAATAACGTTGAAACTGCATACATGTTTTCTTCTCTACAAGAGCAAGTTCAATGCTTAAAAATTCAATCTCCAAAATTGATAGGCAAGAACACCAACTTTCCTCGGTGTACAGAATTACCTTAGCAATCCCATCAAGCATTCCAATATTCCAACCATGAACGCCAGCAATATGGCTAATTCAGTGTACAGCTCACTAGATGAATTAACTATACCCCCGAGAACATTGGACACTAGAAGGGAAACAAGTGCCACTGGACCTACTGCTAATTGTCGTGAGGACCCAAAAAATGCGTAGACAATCAGTGGGACAAAGCCTGTGTCTGTTCAGCACCATTGACATGAAAAGAGATGATTTTTATCAACTGGTGCGCTCATTTGACAGATAAAGGAAAAAAAATAAAGAAGAGAGCCTAAGTAAAGACGTAAGCACTTACAGAGCCCATAAATTGGGTGAAGTCCAGCCAGTTTTGCATATGACATTGCCTACAACGTAATGCAAGAATGATCATGTCATAATTTTTGACAAATAAAAATGGAAAGCAATTGGAGGGTAAAAACAAAAAAAAATGTTACAAGTTCCCAGAGATATTTATTGGTTTTGATTAAAAGTCTCGACGAACTTGGTCACTATAGCCCTTCCTTTAGAATAACAGTTGATCCCAGCCAAAGGAATACAAGATCTAGAAATGACGAGAGTAAAAGGGCACCTGAGGCACAAGCATGACGCCGACAGTGATGCCAGCGGCGAGGTCCGCCTGGAGGTCCTCCTTCCACCTGTAGCTCCGCATCCACGACAAGCACGGGAGAGCCGCCTCCGCCCACTGCCACGGCCCCATCCCCCGCGCCCTCTCCACCGCCGCCGACAGCAAGGACGGGGAGGAGGCCGGGCCCCGCGGAGCCGCGTCCAGAGGGTGGCGCAGAGGTATCACCCTCACCGGCCTCCCGAGTCCGGAGACGGCGGCGGCGGAGAGCTCGCCGGAGCTCGACGACGCGAACGACGACCTCTCCATTCGGTTCGAGGGTTCCTTGAAATTCATCAGCTGGACTGGTCAGAAGAACATCATAGAAGTACTAGTATGTAAAACCAATGGTGGTGATTCTGAACCGTATTGCTCACCGCCGCTCGGAGCGAATCGGGCGGGCAGCGGCCACGGCTGCGGAGGCGCGAGCAGTACGACGGCACGCGGCCCGCAGTGGAGAAATGGCAGGCGGGCGGCCGCGGGTAGCGAGGCGTGATCGGAGCGCCGCGCGGCGAGGCTGAGCCGGCTGGAGAGGGCGGGAGGGGCCGCGGCGGAGGACCGTTGCCGGTGGGGAAGCGAACGAGCGAGCGAGGAGGATGTGGGGGCGGAGCGGGGAGTGGCTGTACGTTTCTCCGCGGTATCGACGGCCGGATCGTGGGGTGACGATCGGACGGCCCTGCTGAAGCAAATGATTGTTCCGCTGCGGTTGACCGCCCATTGATGCAACTGGACGGGAAACCGGGGCGCGTGCATCGCCTCCCTGAACGATGGCCATGTACCGGGACAGCATGTCGGCACAGGTGCATTTCTTTGTCTTTGCTGTACAATAAGTGCAACAACATTATTTAAGATCTTCATACGGTACGTGGGATTACCCACGATTGTAATGCCGCTGATTAAGTAATGAAGCTCTGACTAGGCGGCCGGCTCCGAGGCGCCTCAAACCTAGTCTCTCGAATCCCATCATAGCGCTCCTAGCCGCTACCGTTGGCGGTGCTGGTGGTGGCGGCCGAGCCCGGTCGTCCTTGGTGACGAGTGTGGATGGCGCATCCTGACGGGCTTCCCTCGCATGGGGGACAGACGTCCAGGGGGCGGGCATGGTGTTGGGTGGCGCTGAGGTGGCGCACTCCAACATGTCTGAGGTCTTGGAGGCGGTGCAGGAGGATCAGCTGGCGATGGTGCGGTGGATCCCGTGGCGGCGACGAGGGTTGGATCTGGGCCTTTCTAAGACTGGTTTGTGCCATGTTCGACGGCTGAATTCCGTGGTGGTGGTTCTCGACAGCGGCGGTCATCGTCGGGGCCTTTCCCACCCCATCACCGACATGGTTATCCTTGTAACCCCTCCATGCACTTTGTCACGCTCGTTCCGATCGCTGGAAGCCAACCAACGGCGTGAGGGCTGCGGGCTCGAACAGAATACAGGGGGCTTCAGTCCTAGGGTTCCAACTCGCGCAAGGACAAAGATCTTTCTGGCACATGTCCTTCTCGATTTAGCAGGAGTGTCGGGTTCCGAAAACTCCGTCGACGATATCGCATGGACGTTTATGCAGAGACTGCTGGGTCGGATGATATTCGATCGCGCCAGAGGGAGCGGTTTGAAGTTTTGTTTCTATTGCCATCATGGGCAGATCCATGATGAAGTCACACGTGGAGAATGTCATGAAGGCCGAGATCGAAGGACTAGTAACCGTGATGGGAGCCTTTGGCGGCAATGAGAACTTGCTTGGAGGTTCAGAAATTGCAGCAGCGGTATGAAGTGGGGCGGCAACACAAGTGAATTTCAAAGTCTTTCAGGATGAAAGTCCAAGGTCTGGCCTTAATTGGTTGTGTCTGACAATGCCCTTGCTGAATGCGTTGTTTTGAGAGCAGAGATTATCTACAGGGTGAAAACCCAAGATCTACGATCGGGTGACGACGGCGCGTGTGCACAATTTTCTTCTTGAAGGTGTTGCTTTTGGAGAACTTGGACATCAGGTTTTGTTTCTATTGCCATCATGGGCAGATCCATGATGAAGTCACACGTGGAGAATGTCATGAAGGCCGAGATCGAAGGACTAGTAACCGTGATGGGAGCCTTTGGCGGCAATGAGAACTTGCTTGGAGGTTCAGAAATTGCAGCAGCGGTATGAAGTGGGGCGGCAACACAAGTGAATTTCAAAGTCTTTCAGGATGAAAGTCCAAGGTCTGGCCTTAATTGGTTGTGTCTGACAATGCCCTTGCTGAATGCGTTGTTTTGAGAGCAGAGATTATCTACAGGGTGAAAACCCAAGATCTACGATCGGGTGACGACGGCGCGTGTGCACAATTTTCTTCTTGAAGGTGTTGCTTTTGGAGAACTTGGACATCAGGTTTTGTTTCTATTGCCATCATGGGCAGATCCATGATGAAGTCACAGGTGGAGAATGTCATGAAGGCCGAGATCGAAGGACTAGTAACCGTGATTGGAGCTTTTTGCGGCGATGAGAACTTGCTTGGAGGTTCAGAAATTGCAGCAGCGGTATGAAGTGGGGCGGCAACACAAGTGAATTTCAAAGTCTTTCAGGATGAAAGTCCAAGGTCTGGCCTTAATTGGTTGTGTGATGCGTTATTTTGAGAGCAGAGATTATCTACAGGGTGAAAACCCAAGATCTACGATCGGGTGACGACGGCGCGTGTGCACAATTTTCTTCTTGAAGGTGTTGCTTTTGGAGAACTTGGACATCAGGTGTTGTCTTGGTAGTGGCTGTGCTGCTGCGAGTACCGTAACTCTGCAGCGGGACTTTTCTTTTTTAGGTTTTTTTGTTGGTTATGTGTATCTGTAATGCCAATAAGGTTTTTCTTTTTTAGATTATTTTTGGTTATGTGTATCTGTAACGCCAATAGGGTATTGAGTTGTTGCAGAGGTCAAATGTAATAAGTATCACTGTGATATACTTTTTTTCTAAAAAAATAAGGAAGTGTGTGTTCTAGTTTAAAATACAAAATCGCTTGAGTAACGTCATCTGAAAAAAGTCAAAAAGTGACACAACCTACTCCCCCGTTTCAAAATAAGTCTTTGATTGTTTAAATATGAATTTATCTAGTGTTAATTTATGTCTAGATACATTCATATCTAAAGATAATTATTTTAGAACGAAGTGGGTGCTAAACATCATAAACCTACACAGCGAAGACATGCCCAATGTTCTGCAATATGAACGAGAAATAGGTAACAACGCTGAACATACAACGACTTCCGTGATAAGGTGCAATTTGGTACGAGAACTTGGAAATTAGGATGAACCAATTCCCTAATTTATCACGGTGGTGCAAAACTAGTCCAAATTGCTTTAGGGTCTACAGGCGTCAGAAGTTCATTTTCTTGAAAACCTCATGTCCATATACTCCCTCCGTTTCAATTAGACAACTTTAACTTGTATAAAAATGGATGTATATAGATATGTTAAGTCTGGAGACATTCACTTTTATATAAATATAAGTCATCTAGTATGGAATGGAGAGAGTATTATTCTACGTCAGATGTGTCCTTCAAGCCTCCTTCCCAGGTCCGCTAGTACGCCGCTACCCGGTAGGCCGCTAACAAAGTGGTAAGTTCATGTCTCTCATCAGGATCATGACTACCATCAAATCGCCCCGTCCGAGCCTCCCAACTCTCGACGGATGGGGAACCGAATCTGAGTTCGTGGTCTCTTCTTGTGTACTCTCTTCGATTCAAATTAGCTGACTTCCATTTATATAAACATAAATGTATCTAAACATATTACAAATCTAGTACTCCATCCATCCGCGAACAGATGTCTTGGGTATGTCTAGAGTCAGATATACGTAGACATGTTTTAATGTATACATATATTTGAATTTGAACAAATTCAAGACGGAGGGAGTATGTCCACTTTTAGATAAACGAAAGTTATCTAATATGGGAAGGAGGGAGTACATGAGAGGCGCGCTGGTCGGCATGTCCTATGGGGTAGGCATGCAGGCACAGTGAACACGATCCATTATACATGCACACCCATTGTCAAGCGTAGGGTCCCCGAGCCGCACCTCCACGAATATAAACACGTCGTACGTGCTGAATTGAAGAGTAATTTTGTTCCTAAAGATTTACTTGAATGGTAAAATATGATTTGGGTACTACTAGAGGAAGCCAATAATATTCCCTTCTTTCATAAAAAGATGTCTCTTATTTAAAATTTAATATTTACACTCTAAAATACATGTACATTTATATAAAGTTGAGACATCTTTTTATAAGCGGATGAAGTATGACCATAAATTCAGATTCTCACAAAGGTAGCAGACCTGAACCAAGACAGTGTGCTGCAACATGTGCAGAGGAAATTGTGCTCATCCCCACTGCAATCTGGACTACTTTTGCACCACATGATAGTTTATTTTCCGTTTCATCCTAATTTTTATGTTCTTGTATGCACATGTCACGTAAGTTGTTGTATATCCGGTGTTATTAGCTCAATAAAAAACTGTACATAGGAATTCAACTTTATATAGTGCTCAGAAAGGTGCGGGTATAAATGGGCCTTTTGGTATTGTTTTTGGTTCGACCTCGATTAGGTTAGGTTTAAATGGATCCTGCAACAAATCGGAATAGATTGGATTGGACTGCCTAGTACTGTGTGCTACAGCACCGCGGAGTAGAGTAGGTTTTCCCCCATTCTCAACGTACTCTACACCGCGCTTCTCTTGCTGCAAAAATTTACGTGACATCTATGTTACTACTCATTTTACTCTCATTATGACTAGTTTAAAAGATCAGTTAAGAATTAATTAAAACTTAACTAGTCGTACATAGTTGGAAACCATTCTTGGATTAACATGAATCGTGGACGTAACTTGAGTGATATTTGTGCTAACGTATTTTCTCCCTCGCGCATAACTCTCTGGATAACATAAATCAGACAGAATTCTAACCATTGGAGAGTGGACAGAGATTAGATTTAGATGCAGCTCAGTTTTACTACTCCCTCTGTATTAAAATATAAGATGTTCTAGCATAAAATAAGTTTACGTGCATGTAGACATATTTTAGTGTAAGGTTCACATGAATCTTACACTAAACATGTTTATATGCATATAGACTTATCTTGTCCTAAAACATCTTCTATTTTAATACGGAGGGAGTACTAGTAAATTTGCCTTCTTCATAGACAATTACTCCCTCTAGTTTAGAATATAACAAGTTTTAATTATAACACATGTTGTATAGGTTCATAATAAAATGAGTGGACATGTTACATTAAAACATGTTAGATACATGCGTATACGTAGAAATGTAGAATTTTTAAAAAAACATTTTATATTATAGAACCGAGGGAGTATAAGCAAAATTTTCAGTTCCTTTTTGGATGAGATTTGCCCGCGCCGTCGGAGAGCGAAATGCGTATTTTTTGCTAATAATTGGGCGCCGACATGTATAAGGCCGTCGCCAACCTCTTTAACGCCGACGTCGAGATGTCAGATTTGAAAATAGTTTTGTCGAACTGACATATACATCATTAATTTTTGCGAGAGGTCAGTTTTGTTAATAAAAAAATACGGGAAATGCAGACATGTCGATAGGCGCAACGCAGATCTAGCCTGGAGCAGTAAGCTGTTATCCTGTGGGACCCACCGATATCGACTTGGTCCCACCCGTAAGTCACCCTGGCAACACAAAGATAAGGGACCAGGCTCTCCCAGCCGTTCGAACCATTCCGCGTGTCGTCGCCCAGATCCTCGTCCCCCATGCAATGCAGATTGCAGACTTGTCAAGCTCTCGTCCACGAGAAGAACCCAAACCAAATCATACTACACCGCGCCGGACGCCGCTACTACTTACCCTACCCATGCAGCCTGTTTACTCCCTGATAAAGTCTACACAGCTAGCTACTCTACTCGAAGATAAGAGAATCTCGGCAGCGGGTGGACTGAACTGATCGGTCTCGCTCAGCTCGCGCGCGCGCGATCGTCGACGATGAAGGTGGAGCCGGAGCTCCGCGGCATGCAGCAGCAGCAGCGCTGCGACTCGTGCCGTTCGGCGCCGTGCGCGTTCTACTGCCGCGCCGACTCGGCCTCGCTCTGCGCGGCGTGCGACGCGGAGGTGCACTCCGCGAACACGCTTGCCAGCCGCCACCGGCGCGTCCCGATGGGCGCCGCGGCGGTGGCGGCTCCTGCCGGAGGCGCCTTCGTCGTCCGGCCCGGCGGTGCAAACTCCTCCTGGCCCATCCGCGAGGGCCGGAGGCGCTACTACGACGACGACGTCGGCGGCGGCGAGGAAGAGGATGATGAGGAGGAGGCCACGTCGTGGCTGCTCCTCGACCCGCTCAAAGGCTCGGATGAGGGGCATGCGGCGCCGGGGTTCGGCGACGCTCTGGTCGCTGACTTCCTTGACCTTGGCGGACCCGGGGAGAAGGAGGAGTGCCGCGGCCAAGGGATCAACAGCAACCAGGGTAGCAGCCACGAGTTCGTCGTCCCCGGCGAGCAGCTGCCGGAACGGCAGTGCTTCACGGCGGAGACGGCGTACGATGCACACAATTTCCAGCATGGCTACGGATTTGGCGCAACATTCGAACGCAGCGTGAGTTACTTGCATGATCTATTTATTTTGGACTTGAAGACATGCGTGCAGTGATTGGTCACGATCTTAATATATTCCGCCGCTCTCATTGGTTTCAGCTATCGATGTCATCATCGCCGGACAACAGCAGCACCGTCCAGGACGTGAGCAGCTCGTACCTGAGGCGCAGCGAGAGCAGCGTGGACCTCTTCTCCACGGCGGCGGCGCACATGTCGCCGCAGTTCATGACCATGGACAGGGAGGCCAGGGTGCACCGGTACAGGGAGAAGAGGAAGATGAGGCGGTTCGAGAAGACCATCAGGTACGCGTCGAGGAAGGCCTACGCCGAGACCCGGCCACGGATCAAGGGAAGGTTCGCCAAGCGCGCCGACGCCGACCTCGAGGTGGACCAGTACTTCTCCGCCGCCGCGCTCTCCGACACCAGCTGCGGCGTCGTACCGACGTTCTAGCCAGCTCCTCCGACCTCCCAGGAGGAAGGGAGATGAACAGAGAGACGTTCTACGGTGCTGTTGTGGAATCTACGGCTGGCCGTGAGATGTTCGTTTCCATGGTCGATCAACACATGTTGGTTGCCTCTCAATTTGCCGAATTTCCCGTAGTTTGTTGGAGGTGTCAAAGCCTTCAAATGTAAATATATGTATATGTACACACAGATTTCAAGCAGGGATCTTGTAAACCAGTAGATACTTAGCGGTGGCGGGCATGACATGCAGAGTAACTACAAATTAATAGCGTATATACAAGTATACAACTGAGTCGACTGATTTTTTCTTTAAAGTGCAACTTCACTACAGTTTTAAAGTTGCACTCTTCAAAAATATTAACATAACCGTTACGATAACATGCAAAGACAGCATTACTAACCCAACACATTAACACTCTCATCAAAATCATTTTACTCAATGTTCAAAAAAATCATTTTACTCGAAATCAAGTCATAAAATTGGCTTGGGTGCTGGCATTTACTCGAAATCATTTTAGCATTTAATCAACGATTTATTTTAGTGGTATAGGTGACGTCGCCCCAGGCTCTGCATCAAATCGATGCACACAAACATTTATTTAAAAGTTATAAGTATGTAGCAACCGGTACAACAAAATCCAAGCACGCTTCATAGATCACACAAAGTAGACACAAAGATTAGCCAACCAATGATCTCAAGGTCTGTCTTTTGAAGGTGTATATAGGGGTAGAGAGTGTGTGTACGCGCTTATGTATGTGAGTGTATGCGTCTACACCGTGTTTTCAAAAAAAAAAAGAGTAAGAACTGTAATCAAACAAGACTAGTGAGCTCATGAAGACAAGTGTGTTGGCACAGTTGGGGAGCGTAGGCAGGCTCTAGGCTATGATAATCTACTACCTCCGATTCACAAAAAGTGTCGGAGGAAACAACTAGCTAACTAGCTCATGTACAATCTATACCTACATTCCCGACACTTTTTGTGGGTAGGAAGGGGTACAATTAATGATCTGATGTGAATACGATCAAATCATTATCGTAGAAAAGGCAACTACATAAGTTTTCATTTTTTGGGTCCTAATTTAGCTGAATGTGCACATATGATTGGTAAGAAGAAATAAGTTTATGATTTCATTTTGATTCCGGCAGAGGAATTGCAAAGGAGAAAATATCGATCATCATATGTAGGATTTCTTTGGTTCAAAGTAAATTCATATGAATTTGGACGACTTTATTCCTCTTCTTTTTTGAGGAGCAGTTTAGTTTGTAGGATTGCAAACATAGCAATGTTTCATATTGTATACTACATTGCATGCAACCACAAGAAAAAAAATATGGTCTACCTCTGCGGAATTTGTATAGGGTGTATGTTGTTGATTCTTTTACAACTACGGCATGCACATAATCATTAAGGACCATTTGTGTAGTTTTTCCGGTGGATCAACCAAAAGATTTCTATGATATATATTTGTGTGTCACATATGTCATGTCATTAAAAATTAACCTGGCATTTGATGTTTATTAGGAGTGTGGTTATACTTCAGCCACTAGTAGAAAACAAACCTACCGTTTTGAGCTCTGGGCACATTTAGTCCCGGTCAGGCCTGAAACCGCGACTAATGACCTCAATAGTCGCGGTTCGAACGGCTAGGACGGCATCACGGGCACGGAACCCTTTAGTCCCGGTTCCATAGGAACATTTAGTCCCGGTTTCTAATACCAACCACGACTAAAGGCATTTGTCCCGGTTCGTGGCTAAAACCAGGACTAATGTGCATCGTGTGATCGTGCACTGGAAGTTAATCGATCGTGGCGATAATGCGCTTTGAAAGTTGATCGTTCAAGCGTTGATACAAGGCGAAATTAATCACGCCGGAAGTCGAAGACGATGCACCGCCGCCGCCGGTTTCCCTGCTCCGGCCGTCGGCCTCCCTCTCCATCCTATAAAATCTACAGTAATCCATGGCCTAAGCACACACATAAATGGTACAAGGATGCCTCAGCAGACGGGGATGAGATACTGTCTGTTCAAGTTAGAGATGAGCATTACTTCATGGGAGAACAGACGATCCATATTGACTTTGACGAACTCTTTCAGTTATTCAACTAGAGGGCGCTCGACAAATCTATCGTCAGCTGCTATTGTTTGTAAGTGATTAATTTATCTCTAAAGCTAATCTCGTATCATTTTCCTATAATATAATTGTCCTCACTACATTCTTTTGTACGCTACTATGCAAAATGAAGATTCTCGAGTGTAGTAGGAAAGGGATTTATCAAGTTGGGTTCGTTGACCCAGATTCAATTTTTTTTGGAGAAACAACATTTCAAGAAGAGCATATTGTTTCCGTACAACTTCAGGTTAGAGTGTTACACGTTCATTTTTCCTCGTACTCGATGTTGATGAGTTAGCTAGATACTTAATATTTACTGAATTCTCTTCTATGTGCTGATGTGTGCAGCTACCACTGGATTCTCTTCAACATTGAAATTGACTTGAGGAAAGTTCAGATCGAGTACTCCTTACATCGACCCATGACGGAGTACTGGAATATTATTGAAATGCTCCAGAGGTACTATATTGGCCTCTTTTCTTCGTTTCCTGAGTTCCAGTTATGAATATATTCTTTATTCATTTTCTTTGCCGGGGCAGGGTATGGAAGCGGTTCATAAAACGTGCCGGAGAAGGTCAATTTAAACCAGAACTGACATTTCAGCTAATCGGCGTAAGTAGAGTACTCTGTTTAGTTCTAGTTTCAATATCGGATTGTCATGCTTGATTATTACTTGATAAACTCTATTTTCGTAAAGTGGAGAGACAGTCACCGGCGACAAATCTATGTGGACATTACGTTTGCGAGTATATGCGCATCTATGTCAATTAGCGGATGGATATGGTGGTACGTAAAGCATTTACATATCAATTCACAATTTAACTCTTGATGTATTTATATTGACCGTCTTCTCTTGATATATCCAGCAAATGAATCAACGAGAGCATCTCACTGCATATCAACGCTCTAGAGGAATTCAAGAGAAAATTTGTGAATTTCTGCTTGACGAGGTCATAGCCCCAACAGGAGAATACAATATAAAATGTAAATAATGATTTTGATGTAATGATCGTGTTGGGACGACACTTATTTATATATATGATACATGTTTAACTTGATACGAGTCTCGTTGTATATGTAATATATGGATCTATTCTCGTTAGACACTTCATATAATATATGCATCGATGTGTGTAATTGTAGCGTACAAATAATAGTTTAAATCATAAATAAAACAGAAAACAGAAAACAAAATAAAAAATAAAAAATCCTAAAACCCCTCGAACTTTACAAACCGGGATAAAAGTTCATCGCCGAGCAGCTCGCCTGCGCGCCCATGTGGATGCCTATTTGTCCCGGTTGCAGAACGTACCGCGACTATAGGTGGGGGCCTTTAGTCCCGATACCGCAGTCCCGGTTGGTAAACCGGGACTAAATGCCCTTACCAACCGGGACTGTTAGCCTGTTTTCTACTAGTGAGCCTAGTAGAGTTTAAACTAATATCCGTGTCTCTCATACAGGCGGAATATTCCATGTCTCACATGTGAGTGTATGTGTGTTCTCCATAAAAGAAAAAAATAGTGAGTGTATGTGCACATACGTCTCAAAAATAAAAGAAAAACATGTCATGACATTGGGATCTCATGGTTTCCCATCCATGTGTTCAAAAATCCCGTTAACACTGTCCATTCAGATTGGTCAATTCTCCGTTCCTGAAATGGAGTTTACATCGGTCAATTCCCCATTCTTTTCTGAAAAGAAGCTCCAATGTAAACTGCAAATCAGATTAGCACCCTAGCTACGGGCAACATGAGCCACTAGCCGATATCCAATTTGGGCAGTGCATGAATCGCGAAGGTTGGAGATAATGTACTGTACTTTTGGATTAGGTCAAGTACACTCTTGGCCACACTCCGCGTCCAGAGACGACGTGGATAGTCGTTAACCGTGAGCATTTTCTCCCAGTTGCTCAGATAACGCCGCACGGGTCCTTTTTTTCTTTCGTTTTGACATGCACCACTAACTTTGGATAACGTGCATCTTATCTAGTATACGAAGTATAATTTGTCCTTATTCCTTGGTAGTAGCTTTTGAGACTAAATCATGGCCAAGCATCATGCTGTCATTTGCAGATTTAACGGCAAGTCGAGAAAGTGACTTTGAATAATCCCACTCACTTGTCAAAATTACTTCTTGTTCAAGCTGAAAAGAATTTAGATGAACTTCAAGCTCAAAATTTCTGCTATTACTACCTTGCAGGAGTAGTAGTCGTGAGCAGGGGCGGACCTAGGTGTAGTGAGTGGGGTCAGTTGACACCAATGGCTACTGTAAATCCTTTGCTAATTTAGTGATGAATTTAGTAATTTAGTACAAAATGACACCGGTGATTTGAAGATGGCCCCAATGGTTTACTAAGCTAGCTTCGCCATGCGCGAGGCAGAGCCGCTGGCTATAACATGGAAGTGGCGGAACAGAGTGAGGAGACCTTTCGTGGATTGGAGCTGAAGACCTCAACGGTGTTAGAGATGTTCACCGAAGGTCGATCCTAAACATGGATTGACGCCTGATCTAGTGAAGAGAACACTGAGGCGTGCCGAAGAAGACGGAGCAAACAAGGAGACATTGACTGAATGGTAAGGGTGGACATCTTCGACATCAAGATGTGGATCAGCAGTTGGTGCTATTCTTCTCCGTCGACAGCAAACAATTTGGGTGATTGATAGTTTTTTTTTTTTTAGATAAAGGGTGCTTGATAGTTGCGATGAAGTCGAATTGCAACAGTACAACCGGTTGTATCTTCCTAGTTTTATGTTCCTTGTATCCGTTTTAAATCTGTATCCGGACTACTATTATGACTACAAGTAATGTTGTCTATGCGCGTACATCGTAAAAGAAATATTACAATGTAGAGTAAGTATGATAGGTCCGAAACCGTTTTAACGACACGTATGAGGTGTCTAAATTAAATCATTGGTTCTAAAGATGAAGACAGAGTTGAATACGCGACATCGTTACTAATGGTGGCGCTCATTGAAGTCGAACTCCTCAATAACATCTTCTTCCGGGAACTCTCACATGTGTTGCCCAGAAGGCCAGAACTGACGACATATCCTTGAAAAAAAAGAACTGACGACTGAGCACGTTCTGTTTGTTTGGGCTGCAGCTTTTTAAAAGCAGCTGTAGCTGGTGGGTTGTGAAAAAGCAGCTGTGAGAAGCAGCTGTAGCAAGCAGTGGTTTGATGTTTGGCAAAAGTGTTGATGATAGCTGCTGCTGTTGGTTTGAAGAATAAAATGTCTGGAATACCCAGAGTGCTGATTTGAAACGAATTTGAGACATTTTATTTGTAATTACTATATTTAAGAGCTGAATTAACTAACTTTATCTTTTTTTGCAAATAATTATAAACACATATTTATCGGAATAATTTTGATTAAATACTTATATATAAATAATAATTTTATTTCACTCCATGAAGCCAAAATCATCCATCCTAGCAATTGCATTATCAGCAGCAGCTAGCGTTCAACAAGACTACACCCAGATTTTTTTTTGTTTTTGGGCAAAAACGGATCTGGGGCGGAGGAACGGATCTGGGGCAGAGGAACGGTGGCCAGTGCATCACCGGCGGCAGGGCCCGGCGTGCGGCGGCGAGGAACGGGGCGGACGATTAGTGGCGAGTGCGGCGAGGCACGCCCGCGGCGGCGACGACCTCGAGGTCACGGGGCGGAGGAGCGCTGGTTTGGGCGACGGGGCACAGCGGCGGCAGCGACCAAACCGATAATGGGAATGAAAACTGGTCGTTAAGACATACATGTTTCGTACATAAATTATTTTGTATATTTATGTGAAATGAAGTACTCTACAGCTAAGATATGTACATGTGGATAGACGTGGGAATGTATGGATATGAGCGAGCAAAGCAATGGATCGGAACAAGAGGCCACGTGATCAGCTCGGGGCTCTCGGTCGCGCACGCACGCTTGTGGCTCCCGGTGGCAATGGACTGTAATATCAATCGTGGGGCAGGGCAGTACTAAAAAACGGTTCGGTCCTTTGAGTAGGAAGCTGCGGGAAGCGGCTCCCGACCTGCTTCTGCTGTGGTTCGCTCGCGCAAGGCATTTCGGTACCGCGATTTTCAGAAGCGCTTTTCTATTTCACGCTGTTTGTCTGTCCGCTTTTAGAATCTAAAAGCAGAAGCAGAAGTCCAAACAAACAGGGCCTCAGTCTTGCGATAGTATTTCTTCAGCGCGCAGGGTGATGTAGGCTGGATGGAAAAGCAAGGCTCTCTCAAGGGTCCGGCGGTGTTTGTTTAGAGAACTCGAGACTACAGACTCATTTTATCGCAGGAATACAAAAAGTCTTTCATTGCAAGAAAAACAATTTCATTGAAAGAAAAACAAGTATACTCGTACTACGTGGGGGAGGCGGCTCTTCTGGCTAGTGTTTGCTGCGATGACCTGAACTCTCTAAACTATTCGGAAAGACTATTACACAAAGCCGATATGGGTGAATATATAAACCGAGCTATTTAGGGAATCACCTGTTTCTGTCGCCGCCTGACGGTAGCAAGCGAATATGCTCCGCCTCTGGCTGCCGGATAGAGCGGGACTGACCCATCCTTGCTATGGTTTCTCACAACCTCACTCTCTCTCTCTCTAGTTAGTGCTGATCTAGCTCTGCTTGCTAGTTGGCTATTTGCTTGATGCAAAGATGTGGCTGGTTACATATGTATTTAAAGGGTTCTCATCTCTCCTATCTAAAAAGAAAATTTGGTTCCTCTTTCTGCCCGCATGACGTCATCCTTTTCGTCCGTCCGTACCACTGTCCCACGCATCCCCTAATCACGCAAGTCTCTACTTCTCTCCTACCTCAAGGCACAATGCCTTCCTCCGTCCGTCCGACCGGGCATCACGCCCATGCCTCCGAGCGCCGCCACGGTCTGCGCCTCCTCCGCCCAAAATCGCCCACGCCGGCCATGTTCCTCTCCGAGCTCGATCCCCTGCGTTCTGTGAGTACCACATCCCCCACTTAGCGTTTGGGCGCCGCCGCCTCATTTTTCCCCACCGGAGCATCCATCGTGCTTCCCGCCTTGCCTCAGGAGGATTTGTCATGGCCGAGGCTCCGACTACCTGCCAGTGTGCGGCGGAGGCGGGGAGCTGGCAGCTTGCAGAGGAGGAGGCAATCACGGAGGACTACCCAGCGGCGGGCAACACCCTTCCGCCCCGCTTGATGGAGTCATGAAGGAGGTTGGGAGCAGAGGCCATGGCGATGTGGAGGACACGATTTGGCAAGGTACGACCATGGGGAGGTCTGAGGAGGAGGTAGGGGACGGGGAGTATAGGCCATGGCGGCTGTGCCCTGTCCTCCGAAGCACATGCCTTCGATCCCTGATCTTGATCAGGCTCGCCTCTTTGTTTCGCCTACATGCGTGTTGTCGCCATACCTAGGGATTCCAATCCTACACCACGGCGCCATGTCTTTTCCTCTTGTGCCTCACTTTCCGAACTCCTCGCTGGCTGATCTGCGGCCTTTCCTCCGTATGCGCTCGCCTAACGCCTGATGCGGCAGCTTCTCCATGTCCTTGCGTCATTGTCTGCGGGCAGTGAAAAAGCATGGATCCAAAGGCAATGATTAAATTCTGGGCACATTCAAGCGTCTTCCTAGGACATCTCACCTCAGGTTTGATTTTCCACCTTAATCCTATGTTTTTCTATTGGATAATACTTGGTGGTTAACGAATTAATGCCCGTGAAATGAGGGTCGTGTGTTACTGAGTAGGATTTTGTTTTGAGTTTCTTCTCCTAGAAGGTAGATTGGGGTGTGAGTTGCTACAGCTCCATTGCAGAAATACAGACAAAATCCTTATAGTTCTACATGTATATTATCCGGTGCATGTACTTCACATTCTATATATGGGAAATGGTGGGCTACCATGGATGGTACTACAAAGGGTTCTTGGTAATAGCATAATTAGGAGGAGGCAACATCTGACTGCTATACTGTCTTCTAAAGAAAAAGAAGACTGCACTGCAAATTGTTGATTCATTTATTGGGGCATCTTGGAGATATGTCTTACCAGTAGTGTTCCTAAAAAAAATGATACTCTCTTGGACGGATATTAGATGCCATACAATTGATTAGGATCAGTATGGGGTGTGCGTTTCTAACGATTTATATTTGCATGTTCTATAGCGGTTAGATTGTTCACGAGTTGTTCCAGGCGCTAGGAATCTCTAATAATTGTAAGGAAAATCCTAAAGGAGAGCGCAAAGGAGAAATTTGATGACACTAGGGCACACATTTTAAGAAGGCAATGCTAACCGTGCGGGGCTTTGTGTGGCTGAATATTGTTTCCGAAGGTTTGGACACCCTGAAAAATCTAGCGAAGTCATGCACAAGGTTCGCCGCAATTTCATATAGCTTCTAACATTGATAATTTAACCTTAGTGATGGTAGTTTTATTTCATAGCTTGGTGGTTATCATAACTTCTACTTTCTTTTGTTTCATTCCTTGAGTATACATAAAAGTTTGCCATGCAACCTTTATTTTAGTTATAAAGAATTGTAGATGTAGCTGCATGTTCATTAATCCAATATTTCAAATAAAGGGTTTTCTAAACTGCCAACATATAAATTCTATGAGGAAAATTAATTGCTAAATTATTATTTTGTGGAGTAATGATGATCGTTGCATATTAAACTCCCAGCCCTGAAGTCTGATGTCTGTCTAACATCAACATATGCTTCTATTTTTCTTGTTTGTGGTAATATAATATCAGTTGTTTATTTGAGAAAAGCGTGATGGGTAGCTGCAGAAGACCATAGTGGCATTGTATTTGATCTGTGAGATTGCTGAATAATTATAGAGAATGGCTTTGGTTTTCATTATGTAGTTCCTTCATCATACAAATGATTTTACTCTCAGACATTTATTGCTCATTGTATATTTATCCATTCATAGATCAATTGGTCAATAAAATCAGGGTATGTTGTCCAAAAGGTTTTGAATGTCAATTATTGGATGATGCAACTTTGTAGAGCCAGCAGATTGGTGACAAATTGCTGCTATGGAGTATGCAAGCTTCCTACGATGCAACCATCAAGCTTCCTACGATGCAACCATTTATAGAATCAGGAGAGAGTACTTATGAAAGAAATATAGTTAATGCATTGTGTCAATATAATATTTTTCTGTTTACTGTTTTTACATAGACCACTTTGTACAGAAGGTATAGTTATTGTGTGCGAGTAATACATGGGTTGTCACCACACAATTTTTTTTATTTGAATGACCGATGGCGCACAACAAAGGTTCTGCCTCTGTGCACCATGTAGGAGAACACAACCATATGGAAGTTTCACCTTTTCTCGGCATCATTGAATTTGGTGGGGGTAAGAATTGAAAATTTACCTTCGTGCATATTTCATCATTCAAAGATTTCAACCCGTAGCAAAGCACGGGCATTTAGCTAGTTCAACTAAAAATACAGACAACGGCTGTGTGCATTTTCGTTATGCAGAGGCTGGGTGTAGTGCTTAAAACTCTTTAAGTAATAAAACTCCCTTTATCAAAAAAATAAAATACAAACAAGGGGGAAAAGTGCTTAGATATTTGGTTCTTTTGTTATTGAATATAGCATTTTGTGCTTTTGGGCAGGCATGAACTGTGCTGCTTCATGGTACCACTTGTTTTATTTGTTCTTTAGCATGTTCTTTCTTGCATCAACATCACTCGCCACTCGGGCATCACACGCGCCATTCAGTCCATTAGGCCTCGTTTGGCACGGGGTTGTTCCGTTTTTTAAAGTTTGATTGATCGAAAAGTATTGACCGTGGTTTAGAAAAAATAAGCATATTTCAGGAAGCGGAGAGAAATTCCATGCTCTTGGGATAAACTTGATGCGGCTTGGTTAGCATCTTTAACACTGTCATGGTATGATAGTCGGATTCGTACATGTCGGTCCGACATGGTTCCAAACAGCTGCCGTTTGGATCTCATGACTAACTTTTTTTGAAACTCTCTCATGACTAACCTTTCTTTCACCGGTTTTGCTATTCAGACATTAGATTTGCGTTACGGTGGTTCATACTGGTCTGAGAGTTGCAAATGAGCTATAATCGTGTGCAATTGTGAAAAAATATGCAGGTAATATCAGTCAATTAATTACCATTATATTTTGCATCCTAATTTGTGTTGGTATGAGAGTTCGCACATGATTTGCAAGTGTGCGCAATGACTGAGATTTATTTATATCTTAGTCCACTCTCGACTCCTTAGTTGTTGGATTTGCATCGTGATTTAAGCTACACCGAGAGTTGCACATGAGTTGTAACTACGTGCAACTTATATTTAGCACTAGACAATCCCTTCTTTCAAATGCACCTCGTGATTAATCTGATTAGGTAATCTTATATGTCAATCGCATAACGATAATTTGTTCCCACTGGAAGAGATGCAAAATATAAAATAAGAAGAAACCATTAGAATGAAAAGGATTAACAATTACCGGAGGAGATTCTCCACCTGAATATATTACTTCAGAAGTTCTTACAAGATCAGGCTCATAGCAATTTCCGAACGCCTTTTTATCAATATATTTACGAAGATACAAATCACAATACTTCAAAAACCTTTATGGATTCAGAATTGACACCTAAAATAACAAGGGAGAAAATATGAAATGTTTTATCTTCACATTTGCAGCTTTATCATATTCTTGTGATGACTTCCAGCGTTGCCCTCAGAACAAGATCGTCCTTGGTTGACCTTTTGTAGTATTTATTCTTGGCCTTTGACTTGCCAAACTGCTGGTTCCTGCATGTTGGAGCCAGAAAAATGTCACAAGATAGTTCTGGATTGCTCGAAATCACACCCACTAAAAAGCTGGAGCAGTGGAAATTTACCATCGGCAATAAGTATCGATATAAAGCAGATTCAGATGAATATATAAACTGCAGTATTCAGGAAATCACCTGTTTCCGCCGCCGGCTGGTAGCAGGCGAATGTACTCTGCCTCTGTCTGCCGGATTGAGGGGGACTGACCCATATCGTTGCTAGTACTTGCTACGGTCTCTCACTCAGTCACTCTCCCTCTCTCTTAGTGTTGAAGCTGAACTGCTGATCTAGCTCTGCTTGCTACTCCGTAGTTGGCTTTTGCTTGATGCAGAGATGCGGCTGGGTACACCTGTATTTAAAGGGTTCTGTTTCAAATATAAGATACAGACAAGGGGGAAAAGTGATCAGATATTTGGTTCTTTTCGTTATTGAATATAACTTTTTGCGCTTTTGGGCAGGCATGAACTGTGCTGCTTCATGGTGTCACTTGTTTATTTGTTTTTAGCCTTTTTTTGGCGTTTTTGCTTACGTCTTCCAACAACTCACGCTCTTCAAGCGAACTTGGGACAATTTGTTCCCGCTGGAACGGATGCAAGTGCTCAACAAAACAGATGCTATCTTGGCTCTCGCTATCAAGAATTACAGAATCAGAAGAAACCATAAGAACCATGATATCATTTATTGATCGCTGGGTCTCCCATCTCGGCCCAAAAAATACATAATTCTGCAGACATAACGTACTCAAGAAACAACATCCAGTTCTCAAATCGGTGAATCCTGCTACAAAACACCCTCCTTTTTCTCCTTTAATACAATGACTATTGAGGAATCAACTTATCACTTTTAATGAATCAAGCAGATGTTCTATAAACTTACACATGAATTCCTTTTCTCCTTTCTGTCGAAGCTGTTGCATTTACTTGTCAGGTCGAGTACTTGGCGATGAGTTTATCAACATGGATGATGATGTCATCGATATGGGGACGCACTGCAGGCTGTGGCTGCAGCATCCAGGTTACGAATTGGCGGAGACTGTCAGGGTAGGATGAACCAGCCTCAGCAGACCACTTAACCTGTGCACTTTTGATGACTGTTTCTAAGCTCTCGCCAGCAGATTCATCGAGCTCGTATTCAAATGGGGATTTTCCATACCTGTAAAATAAATTTTACAACATGATCAGATGATCCGCAGATTACACACGACAACATGCAAAAGCAATGCTGCATTGATGATCAATTTGTCTTAATCCGGTACATACAATTCTACAAATAACAAAAAAGTTCGGCCTCAGGAAGACGACAATGAAACTTGCCCAAAATAAGGGATTCTGCAATAAGATGATTAGTGGACAGATCAAGAAAACCATCAGAAGATAATTTTGTTCACTAGGACTGAAGAGGTCTTACATGCTGTGATAGTTTTTTTTTAATAACTTACAGGCTACTTACAGTTGTGGACTAGTTTGAAACTTTAGCTTTAGTATCATCCTTGCAATCGAAGACACGCATGAACAGTCTTCAGGAATCAAATGGAAGAAACTGGGTAGGAAGTTCCATGAAATGCTCGTATGGCACAGCGTAGGGAAGTGGGAGTAGAACATAGGTTTAAGGGGACTAACTTAACTTGCATTGCCTGATTCACAATTGATACATATTGTGCCCCTTAGGGCATGTACAATGCAAGGTGCTTATGGGAGGTGCTTAGAAAATAAACCGGTTTTTAGCTAAGCACCGGTGCTTATTTGTACTAGACAAATGCTTAGCTAGGCACTCCTCCTATAGAAATAAGCACCGGTACTTATGAAAACGCTTGGTTTATTTTTGTAAGCACCTACCTAAGCACCTTGCATTGTACATGGCCTTATAGGACTTACTGGACCTTTAAGTACTCCCTCCAACCCGAAAAGAGTGTCGCGAGTAGCACTATCATGTCGTACGTAATCAGCTCTTTCCCAGTGACATTTAAATCGGATCGGAGGGAGTAACAATAACCGTGCGCATAAGACCAAGAGATGGTAAGAAGAAAGAGCCACACAGCAAATCAATATCCTGACCAGGCAAACCTCTTAATTAACCTTTACATGGAGGACTGCATGCATTCTAACTGATCATCATAAGGCAATAAAGGGATATGACCAGGTTAGTCAAGATACCTGCGCACATATTTTGACAGAAGACGATAAAAGAAAGGTGCCATACACATGGTAGGATTTCTATGTAACTGCAGCAGTATTTATCAAAGATGGTGCTTAGATCACCCCTTAAATATTATCGATGACAACATAAATGAGTAGGCAAACTTTAGGAATGGGCACCAACTATCAGTCACAAAATGATTTACTTCAATTGGTGAGGCCATGTGTCAGATTACAAAGTTTCTGCATGAGAGAACTTACATCATAGCATAAAGGGTGCACCCCAAAGACCATACATCTGTCCTCTCATCGATATCGGCATGGCTTGGGCACTCCCATAATTCAGGTGCCCGGTAATGCGCAGAACAGTGCTCTGTAGCCCATTCCTACATTAAAACAATTGACAGGCAAAGTAAGAAAAGAGATCCTAAAGTAACACAGAAGTAAGACAATTGACAGCCTTGCGATCGGCGCTGTCTCAACAAGGTGCTAATGTAAATGATATTAACAATTTAAATTTGCATCTTAAATATATAGGTACCTGCAGCTGCAAAGCTTCTGCTTGTGATCTAATAGCTCTTCTTGCGGGGCAAGCACTTTCAAAGTCCATCAAGATAGCAAGATGCTGCTCCTTCCTCTGAGTTATGAGGACATTGTCAGGTTTAACCCCATTGTGAGCATATGGTGGCTCAAAACTGTGCATATGCTTCAGTCCTGCACAGAGCTGTAGGCAACAGAGATCACATAAATTAACAGGCTGCCTCAGAGGAAGCTGCTAACAGAAGCATCGATCTTAAAGGGGGTAGAAGAGTATAACCTACAGACTATACAACCATAAATACATCAATGTTGCTAACATCACAGTTCAACCTTAGTTATATAGTCCCCTTTTGGTATATACTAAAGTTAGAAATATCAAAAAGGAATCTCAAATTAATGAATAACAAAGAAAAATGTATCAGCAAAGCTCGTACCAAGTAAAATTCAACATCGAGAACAAGACTGAAGTTTGGAACTCAATTTTGATATAAATAGAAAGATATGCGGTTCAACGTGACCGAAAAGTGGGACAGAAGAGTGGAAGACCATGAGCAATTTCAGTCATGCCTAATTGTTTTAACATGGTATGTCGAACAACCATTGCACATTCAGTTAGAAAAAAACATTGCACTTTAGTTGTCCAATACAGATAAAATGTTGCATCGTACAGAAGACAGCAGGAAGAAGAAGTATTTACTTGACGAAATATCTGGAGAATAGTAATTGTTGGAAAATATTCCTTCTTTTCTTGCATGGCTTTAGTGACATCCTGCAAGGTTCCATCTAAGTGAACTGGGAATAACAGGTAAGCCTCATGGTTCTGTGACCCGTCTTGCACACCCTACATACATATAAAAGCAGAACTGTTGGTAACAGCACAAATACTTAAAGCATGTGTACTATGATGCCAAATAGAGCTGCTATATCTCTGGCAGCAGATAGTCGATCATCTGAACATTTTGTTGGCCAACATTAGCTCCCAAATGCTTAAAACGAAATAAAATATCCCCACGACAAGCTCTTAAGTTGAGCTGGTCATAAAAAGCTTGGCGTAGCACGTGGGTTACTGACCCAGTGACTCGCATGACATGTGGTTCATGACTTAGTGGCTACACACAGATGATGCAAGAGATACTAATGCCATCATGATCTTGAAGCATGCATGAAATCTATTGAATCCAACTTACCTTGACTGCGATAATGGCATTTTCGAGAAGTGGAAGTAGATTTGGATGGCTGAATTGAGAGGACACTTTGATCTCCTGGCGAACGAGCTCTAAATGTTGGTCGCTCTGAATGAGAACTTTCTTCAGAGCATATGTTCCATCAGCTGAAAAGAAAATCCAAGAAAATGAGACGATAATAAACAAGTGTAACAGAAAATACACAATACAACAGCCAATGCATGAAGATTCACAAAAGACAACGAGTCAAAAGTCATCAATAGATTGGTATTCCTCAAGTAATCTTAAAACTGAAAATGCCATGTCATTTATGGTGCACCCTTTAGGAGAATACTAGGCTGTTATCTACGAATATCATAAACTTAGCAAGCAGTTTGGTAGATTCTAATAGCTTTCAGGGAACGGTTGGCCATATGCAAGTAGGCAACACATAGTTCAAAAGATCTATAACAGCGTGGCTTGGTCCATTTGGAATTTTGGATCACGACGAAATGTGGTGTACACGAGCTGACAATGTGGGAAGCAGCAATCCAGTCAAGTAAACAACTAGGCCAAGTGCTGACGGGATTCAGGAGACACCCAGAGTCCGAAGCAGGAACGGCCACGGGACCGCCAGCTAAAGAGAAACGCTCTTAGCCACACAACCGGATTTCACTGAAATGAGAAAAATTGCATCTCCGTTCTTGAGGACGGCGCATCTGGATTGACGCAACCACAACCAGTGAAGAAAGAAGAGGCATTTCGCCACACAACACCACAGGGCCTGATTCGAGCGAGCCCAGTTCGCGCGTGATCCAACCGAACCAGCCTCAGATCTGAGCGGGAGGGGCCGGCGAGCTGGACCAGGAGGTGGTAAGTACGGACCTGAGATGTGGGACGGGTCGACGCCCTTCTTCTTGGCGAGCCCGACGGCGCCGGGCCCCGCCCCGGCGGTGCCGTCGGAGGCGGCAGCGTCGGCGACGACCTCCTTGACGAGGAAGACGGAGGAGCCCGCGGGGCCGGCGTCGCCGAGCCTGCGGAGCACGCGGAAGCGGTAGTCGTTGACCCAGATGTCGGCGCCGCCGCCGCCGACGGTGTCGTAGAGCGCGTTGAGCCCGGAGAAGGAGCACCCCATGGCGGATGCGACGTCTCACCCTCGGTCCGGCGAGCTGGGAGGGAACCGAGACCGGTTTAGGATTCGCGCTCGCACTCGCGCGTGTCCCGAGCGACTGGCAATGGAAATGGCTTGGCTTGGCTTGGCTTGTCTGGGCGGGCGGGCGGGTGGCGCGTCGTAGATCTGGGCTGGCGGGTGGGGTTGGCGCCTTCGCAAGCAGATCTCGCCTAAAAAGTAGGTCGCCGCCACTATTTTAACCCGTCGAGGTCAGCGAGTCGTCGTCGAGCTCTCGCCACCTCGCCGGACGCCGGAGAAGAGAGCACCAGAATACGATTGGGAATCTCAAGAATCCTGAATTTGGATTGCTACTTTGCTACTGTAGGAAATTACGAGGATAGGTCATACTCCCTCCGTTTTTTAGTTTTTGAAAGCAAGACAGTATTTTAAAAAAACAATACTGTTAAGTTTGATAAGGTTTTTGAGAAGAAAAAAATATTTACAATATCAAAGCAATACTATTAGATACATCATGATAGTTGTTGATCCTCATTTCTATAACCTTGATCAAACTTTACATCCGCTTGACTTCTTAAAAAAAATGTCCTTTAAGAACAGTCAGAGTATTGTTCAAGACCTAGATTATACTTTTTTTTCCACAGCTACCATGTACATCTATCAGTGTTTTCATTCGAGATAAACTCTATGCAAAAAAGATACATTGACGTTAGTTAGTTGACTGTTTACTGTTCAATTTTGTGTTTATTTTTTGAGCATACGTCTCGACCGTTTGAAAAGTTCCATTGAGGAGTAGCTTTATCTCGGCCTTTTATCATAATTGTTCCGTTTTGATATGGGATGTAGATCTACTCGTCTATGAGGCTCAAAACAGGAAGATTACAACAAGGGAGTTGCGTGCAACGGCGAGATGAAGCCACACCTAAAACGAAATCTCAAACGATCAAGATCATGTGCCATAAATTTTACAAAATTCATCTAAAATCTCTAAACATGAACATGCAATTGAATATTAAACAAACAATGAAACTAGGAACCAATCATGGGAATGAAATCATAACATCGATATGTTTTTTATGTAGAGTTTATCTCGATACCTTTTGGCCGGTTCAGGCCCTGTTTGGAAGAGAGGAAATTGGTAGAAATTTTAGTGGATATGATTCTTACAGTAAAATTTCCTATGGTACCGTTTTGGAACAAATGAATATGAAAAATTCGCTTGAAATTCCTATGGGATAAACTATTCCTTAGAAATTTTGGACGAAAACAAACATAAGGTCTCACCTCATGTTTTCATCTTCCTATGTCTACAATTCATGTATTTTTTTTGCTGACATACAAACGACACTTTCAAAAAAATCCTATAATTTTAGTTCTTGTAGGAATTTAGGCAACATGACACCTCAATTCGTGTGTGTTTTCTATTCCTACGATTTTATTTCCTGTGTTTCAAACGGGGCCTCAGTTATATTTGCATGCATCTTTTGTTGGGTTATTTCTGGTTGCAATCTATCATCAAAGACCAAGACAATAGTAGTCATCTTAGAGCCAAACATTACCTTTGTATCCCTCACACCTATCACCATTAAAGGTAGACTTGGTTGTTAGAGGACTCATCCACTCATCATTTAGAACAAGAAGGAGAGAGGGTTAGAGGTCCAAAAGACCAAAACTCGTTAGGGGAGTTCTAGTTTCGAATATGAAAAGTCTAGTTTGACTTTGACCGACGTTGAGTTGGATTTTGACTTTGCACCCAAGAAACCTTGTTCAACACAGGGTCCATGTTCAAAACCTTACATAGGACTAGGCCGCTCAAACGAGTCGGTCCAACCTACTAAAAACATCATTGTATCAAGGTGGCCTCCGCCACTACGTAGGCTAACATACACACCCCTAACCTCTATTTAACCACATCCCTCAAGACACCCTGAATCACCCATTGTTCAATTTACTCAAAAGTGGTGCCGTCTCTAGGAATGACGTAGTGAAATTAAATATACCCGATGAGACCAAGTAAAGATGGCTCCACGCCAAAAGAAAGTCGTCCCGGGCAAGGTCGACGCCTTGTTAAAAAAAACCCCCACTTGCGGAAAGAACATTTAATCAAACATCATTGTCGAGAGAGAGGGAAGTAACCTCCCTCGACAAACAAGGCGATCAAGGATGGTGGAGAAAGTGGAAAGGTGACGGCTTGGCAAGGTCGACGCTCACACCTTCAAAGGTTACGAGGAAGTTGGGCATGGCGATGACCAGGGGCGGACCCAAGTAGAGCTCTGTGGCCCCCACACAAATTTATAAATTTCCAAATGATTCATGCACATTTGTTAAGATAACCATTAAAAAAATCATGCAAGAAATGCCCCCACTCCAAGGTTTTACCCCCACTTGCAAATCTTTTTGGGTCGTCCTTGGCGACGACGCGTGAGTTGAAGACATTCTTCCGAAATCCTCTTTGGCACATGTCAGTATGGGCTCGTGCCGCTAGAAAAAACATTTCAAAATGTAGATTTTTTTAAAAAAATATTGTAGTGTGCATCTTGATATTTTGTGTGTGCATCCCAAAATTCGCAAAAACTAACATTTTTATGCCATGTGTCAATAAGACAGAAAAAAGTCTCGTTAAAAGCCATCTGGAGCATAGAATTTTGTCCATTTCCACATGACACAAAAAAAAATGTAGGGCCTCTTTGGAATGCAGTATGGAAAACACTGGAATGTGAAAAACACATGAATTTCACACTTTTGCAAGTGTAAAACTGCAGATTCTAAAACTTAGAAAACGTACGGTCGTTTGGATAAAACAAAAAAAAACTCGATTCTACCCACTTGAGTGTAAAAAAGAGGTTGTAATGGATGTTCAAATTTCTATGAACTTGAGACATAGGGATCCAATCCATAGAATTTTCTTAACACCATTTTTTAAAACCAAACGCAATTCATAGGAAAAATTCCTAAAAATTAGAACCATATGAAATTCCTTCAAAATTCATGCAATCCAAAGAGTCCCGTATGTTTTTGGTGAAACGACTTTGTGAGTGTATAGAATATTGACATGTATACGAGTGACAAAATTTGTCGTAGTTTTTTGACATTTCAAAATACGTTCAAAACATAAAAACTGGGAGCATACGGTACTACTCCCTCCGTTCAAATTAAGATGACTCATCTGTATACAGTGATGCATCTAGACAAACGAAAGGAGTTTCTCTGAACTTTGCTCTCTTTTCTTCCAAACATTTCTTGTGAGTTTGCCTAACAAGATATTTGTTTCTATCTAAGGTTGCGTAGAATCACCCAGAACTCAATGTGCTGATTAGGATTCAAATTCAGAAATCTCCTATAGTCGCCACAAATCAAATGCTCCTGCAGTTCAAATCAGCTTGTGTCCCTCAATTGGAACCGAACCCCTACGTCTAGACCCTCCGTCTCGTTTAGGGTTCATTCCACCGCTGCTGGGTCTCTCCCCTCCTCGACTTATCCCCATGGGCAAGTCCGGCGCCAGAAAGAAGAAGCCCTCCGCTTCCGCCGCCGCCGCCACCACCACCACCGCCAAATCACCTCCGGCCGCAGCCGAGCAGAAGGCTCCGCCGTCCGCGCCCCCCGTAGCCAACGGGGTGGCGCAGCACCAGGCCCAGGTGGACCCGGGCGTGCTCCTGCGCCGCGCGCACGAGCTCAAGGAGGAGGGCAACCGCCTGTTCCAGTCGCGCGACTACCCCGGCGCGCTGCGCCAGTACGAGCTCGCGCTCCGCCTTGCCCCGCGCGGCCACCCGGACCGCGCCGTCTTCCACAGCAACCGCGCCGCCTGCCTCCTCCAGCTCCGCCCCGTCGACCACAAGGCCGTCGCCGAGGAGTGCTCCCTCGCGCTCCAGGCCGAGCCGCGCTTCCCGCGGGCTCTCCTCCGCCGCGCACGCGCGCTCGAGGCGCTCGGCCGCTACGACCTCGCGCTCGCCGACACCCTCGCGCTCCTTGCCCTCGACCCCGACCACCGCGAAGCCGTCGACCTCGCCCACCGGCTCCGCTCCCGCATCTCCTCATCCTCCTCCACCCCGGCCTCCGCCCACGAACCCACCAGCCGCCCTTCCCCAGCCGCCCTCGGTGCCTCCGCCGTTGTAGCCGGCCTTGGCCCGTCCCTCCCTTCCCGCCCCTTCCCGAAGAAACAATCGCCTCCGTCGCCCCCTCCTCCGCAGCCGCAACCAGGTCCGGCCATGTCTAAATTTAATCCCTCGCCAGCGCCCAAGTTGGTGCCTTTCTCCAACTCCCCGTCATCTTCTGCAAAGGCTTCAGTCGCTGATGTTTCCCAGAAGACTGTGCCAGCACTGTCAGTACCCTCATCCCAACCAGTGACGCGGACAGCGCTCATTGACAGGAAGGTTGTGACCAGATGGAGGCCTCTCAAGCTGGTGTACGGCCATGACATTAGGCTTGGGCAGATGCCTGAAAACTGCACCTTCCACACGCTCCGGGAAGTTGTGTCGCAGCGGTTCCCATCATCCAAGGCGGTGTTGATGAAATATAAAGATGCCGATGGGGATCTAGTTACCATCACTTGCACAGCAGAGCTCAGATTAGCCGAGGCTTGTGGCACTGACACCAATGTAACGGAAGGTGATAATAAGCTCCCTGTGTTGAGGCTGCACATTGTTGAAGTAGGCCCCGAGCAGGAGCCTCCTCTGCCAACAGAAGAGCTCAAGCTGGAGGAGGAGGAGGGGGAGTTGTTGATCACCGGTGAAGATAGCTCTTCACAAACCTCTGCAGAGGTAACTAATGCAGAGGTGACAAAGCCAGACCTGGAGAATGGAGTTGCTGAACACAACACTCTTACAGGCAAGAAAGATTGTGGCCATGCTGAGTGCAAGGAAGCTGAGATTGATGACTGGTTGCTTCAGTTTGCAGAGTTATTCCGAAACCAGGTTGGGATTGATGCTGATGCACATCTGGACCTTCATGAACTGGGAATGGAGCTGTGTTCCGAAGCACTCGAGGAAACAGTGACCAGCGAGGAGGCCCAATCCCTTTTTGAGATGGCTGCAGCAAAATTCCAGGAGGTCGCCGCCTTGGCATTATTTAACTGGGGAAATGTGCATATGTGTGCAGCAAGGAAGCGCATCCCTCTTGATGAATCTTCGCCAAAGGAAATCATGTCAGCTCAGCTCCGCACAGCTTATGATTGGGTGCGAGAGAGGTATGCTCTTGCAGGGAACAAATACGAGGAGTCCCTGAATATCAAGCAAGATTTCTATGAAGGGCTTCTTGCTTTAGGCCAGCAACACTTTGAGACTGCAAAGCTTCATTGGTCATTTGCATTGGCAGACAAGGTTGACCTGTCTACCTGGGATTCTTCAGAGACATTCAAGCTTTTTAATAGTGCTGAGGAGAAAATGAGGGCTGCAACAGAGATGTGGGAGAAAGTTGAAGAACAGAGAATGTTAGAGTTAAAAACACCTGGTGCGAGTGAGAAGGATGAGGTATTGAAAAAAAGAAGAAAACAGCACAGTGCTGATGGTCAAGGGGAGTTGACGCCGGATGAGGCAGCTGAGCAGGCAGCAGTAATGAGGCAACAGATTCATCTATTCTGGGGCAATATGCTTTTTGAGCGCTCTCAAGTGGAATTCAAACTTGGTGTTGGTGATTGGAAGAAGAATCTCGATGCTTCTGTCGAAAGGTTTAAGCTGGCTGGCGCTTCAGAGTCAGATATCTCCACAGTGCTGAAGAACCATTTTTCCAATGCAGTCTCTGACTGTGAAGAGAACAAAATCGTGCCTTCAGGCACCGAAAACTCCCAAACAAGCGACAACATTGATGATGAGTCTGTGGTTGAAAGCTAAGTTCTCATTGTTTAAGCTAAGATGAAATCGATGTGTCGCACATTCTATTGTTTGATAGGCCTTATTTGTTCAACATCTTCATGACATTGTATCATGACCACCAACTTAGAGATGATTAGCACACTGAGTTTTTTTTATATGCAGAACTGGTGTGAACTTCACATGAACATCTTGAAAATTGTTATGGCGTGTCCTAATTTTCTTGATGAATTCTTGGGCCAGTTAGGTATACAATGGGAGATTTGAAAATCACAACCACCATTGTCAGACTGTTTGTAATTGATGTTTAGTAATCTGATTTTTGTTTTAATTTTTTAAATGAAAATGGATAGTGCATGTTCCAGTCTCTGAAATACCATTGCAGAGTATTTATAAAACCTTATCCATATTTTTGTGAAGCATTGATATAGATTGCGACGCCCCGTAGTGTCTTACGGTGCATTTGGTTCCCCAGCAAAATCAGTTACAGCCTTGCTCGGCTAGGGTAGGTGTTTGGTACTGGAAAAAAAAACTTGCTTTTGAGGGCCAGCTAGCTTCTTTGGGCCAGAAAAGTTACGTTTCTTAGTTCTATCAAGTGTGCCTTTGATTGGATTGGCTCCAGAGAAACAGGAAAACATATTACTTTCAGTTTCTAATTCTTGTCAAAGCTATAACATAGTATCTCCGTTGACTAATTGCAATGTCCTATTACTCTGGGTGTTCTCTACTCCATATAATAAACAGGGGATCGGCACATCTGTGCATTTGAGAAAGAAAGCCACATAATGTCTAATGTAGTACGTGCGCGCTAGGCTTCGTGCACGAACCACGAGCAAAATGAAAGAAATGGAGAAGGGAACACCCGACCAATGGACTAACTATGCAAAATTGCAAATGGTAGGCCCTTTGGGCTAGCAATGGCCAGCAAACAACTGCAAGCATCAAAATCACGAACATTGAGTGGCTAGAATATTACTTATTTTGTTCTATTGAACCCCTATCCAGCAATAATTTTAATTCATCCAAGCTGATGGAGATTACAGGCTGCAAGATATAATGCCATTTGCAATAACAGAGAGGTGTGTTGCAATGCCGTGACAGCTCTGATGAGTTGGATACAAGATGCTGGTAGTTGGTATGTTTCTTCCCGGTGTAGCCCACCTGTATTTGTATGAACTTAATTGCATACTTGCATACCTTTGGTTAATGCTTTCCACCATTTTGTAAGACCTTCTCTTGTGATGCTTCCTTATTTTGTTAGTGTAAGTGTAACTAACATTGTCTATTTGGTGGTCACTGTCTAAAGGTGTAGTCGTGGTCCTCTTGTATGAAAGAATATCTGGTATAAAAGTACTCCCTCCTATCTGAATTTATCGTTGCCACCGTTGTACAAGTACTCCCATAGCTCACATTTCACGTCAATCATTTCGGACCAGAGGGAGCATATGTTATGAAGTCGATTAAACTCTAAAACTGGTCACTTTGCAGCCCTCCATTGTTAACACCGGTGCATGTCAGCCCCTTGCCTAAACCCACCCCGGTTTTGGCTGATGTGTCATGCACAGGTTCAAGTTTGTTTGGCATGGCATTCATCACACTCTACACAGCAAAAACTGTGCATATCAGCCCCTTGCCTAACCCCACCCCGGTTTTGGCTGATGTGTCATGCACGGGTTCAAGTTTGATTGGCATGGCATTCACCACACTCTACACAGCAAAAATCTACATTATTATTATCTGAAGTTTGACGTTCATTATGCATGGTAGTTAAAGATGTCTTGGATGTGGCAATAAGCCAATAATAGATCAATGTTTTTTCGATGAAGAATTCAATGCTCTCACAGACGCTCCAAGATAGCAAATCGGTGTAGCCCCAGCGTACTGATAATATTTTTGGGCTCTTCTTAACAAGGTAAAAGAGTTTGCAATCAGCCCAGGGTGTGAAATACTCCCTCCGTCTCAAAATGTAAGATGTTTTATCTTTTTTTGGTACAATGTGAATCTTGTACTAAAGCATGTCTACATACATTTGGATCAAAAAATGCTACATCTTATATTTTTATACGGAGGGAGTAAATTATATTGGAGTAGCTGATGTTTAAAGTACTGCCACACACTTGACTTTTCCTCTTACAGTACAAATTTTATCTAATGTCTTAATAAAGTATACATTTGTTGGTTCCTTAAAGGAGCCTAATTGTCAGCTGAAGATTTTTTTTTTGTAATTTTCTTTATGGGATTTCCTACTTGATAAAACTTAAATTTTCATAGCCCTGTTGTCTTCCTGCTTGACAAAAACAAAATTTGCTTTATGGGATTTCCCTTATTTTGTATTTCTCAGTTTTATTTTTCTTATCTTGTGTATGGTGTTACCCTTTGTTTCTCCCAGCACAAACTGAATTTGTACTTCAGTTTTCAAAAATCTATGAATGGTAAGTTATGAAGTAGTTATTTTCCTTGTCAAAATTTTCATGTTTACTTGGTGGAAAAATATGTATAGTTTGCACTGTTGTGCCTTTATGAAAGATTAATTTGCACTATACATTTATTTTAATTTCGTTCTGGTACTTTATTCATCTAACTACTAATAGGTTGGACCACTTGTTAATCATATTGTCCTTCTGGGTCTTTATCAGTCATTGCCTATGAACAGTTTTTTTTTAATTTTCCACATATATTAAACCAACAAAGAGTACACGATTATATCGATTATAAAAACAAAGCTAAAATAGACTAGCAAATCTATAAGATCTTCAAGCCCTTTCTTCATCCATGACAAAATCTTGTACTTTTCTGAATGCAGCCGTAGAACAACGCCAAAACCACCAAACCACGCAGCCATTAAATTAATCAAGCAACATCGGCAAGAGCAGCACCACTGATATTTCAGGGACAAATAACCGAGCCACTTTGTCGATGACGCTGGGAGCCGAGAGAACGAATCACCATTGCCGAAGACGTAGTAGCCGGGATAGATAACGCGAGGACAAATCTCCTCGCGGCAACCATGAGAAACAATCCAAGATTGATCTGGCGAATCAAGATCTGAAAAACCATACCTAGACAAATTTAATCTTCCAAAGCGACCATTGGCTATGAACAGTTACTTGTATCGAAAACATGTTCTTTTCTTTTTCAAGCTAAAGATATGTAGCTGTATGAAAGCAAATTGAAATGTGCATGACTTTTAATAGCCATGCCAAAGTTGATGTAGGCCCCATTAGTCATTGGTGGGGAACAGTTGTTCAGTTTATTGAATTGTTATACCAAACATGTGTGTTTCTTTTGTACTTTTTCGAGGGAAAACATGTGAGCTGTATGAACAAATTGAAATGCGCATGCCTGTAGATAGTAATGCCAAAATTGATATAGTTTACTCGATACGAAAATGGAATAACATTACTGTAGGTCTCTGGTTAAGTTGCGGCTTTGTCTCCAAATCATGGCAGTCTGTTCCATGATAATTTGTGCCACGTGGTAACATGCACTCAGCTTAAGACTATCCAGAGTAACATAGCTAGTAAAAATAGTGATGTGCCTAGTAATTAACAGCCCGGTAGCCCTCGAAAGAGCCCTGAATCTGTGGCGGTGGGCTGGTGGCTGCTTCAGTCATGCCTCCTGGACTTGCAATCTACCTCGCCGCTGAAGCTCGTGGAGCATGAGCAGTGCAGCGGAATCCATAGTGCTCTTCTTATCCGCGAATCTCTCTCCTTTGAGGCTGATCACATCGCTATTTGGTATGTTTAGTGTTACCCTTGAAGCGAACAAAAGCCCTTGAAGCGCAGCTTTCGCACAGCTATTGTGGAAAAGGAAAAAAAGATAAGCTGGTTAGTTCACAGTTTGAGCGCAAGTTACCTGGAAGGACAATCAGCAGTTATCACGGCCAGAGATCAGAACGAGGCAACAGTACCTTGGCTCTACTTTCACATCAAAATAAGGCACTGGCCATGGTAACCTTTTGCAGAGCTCATGCAGTGCTGCACGAGGCTCCCCTTTACTCGTTTTCACCAGCACGTGCACTGCATAGGTATACACACAGCTCTCCTGAGTCGATACGGTTGATGTCCATATGCGAGGTCCAGACATGGACGAAGAACTCATACTTGGAGAACAAACAAAACGAATTGGAAACATACCTGGTTTATCAAGGCTAGCAGCTACCTCTGAACCATCTGGTTTCTTTACGCTGGTTGGTGTTGGAGGCTGTGTATCCATTATTAGATCAAACAAGTTATTACACCGATCTGCAGGACCACCTTGCCTCTGTAATTGTTGCGTCCCGTTTACAGTCTTTGGGATTACAAGTACTTCTGTCTGTAGAAAATATCGAACGCCAAGGAGTTGCTGTTGGACCTTAAACAACCACCATAAAAAATCGATTTGAAAATAGCGAAGCATAAAAAGGAAAAAGGATACCTCAAGGTCCTTGAGTAGCATGGAAGCTGCATGTGCTTTAGCATCTTTTTTGCTCTTGCCACAACTTCGCCTGACAATGAGCTTCTCCTTGAGTTGGACATCCAGAGTAGCCACTATTTTCTCTCCATCTGCACAGTAGTTAGTTTCTAGAAAGTACCCATTCTTGCCGCACCATTCGAGAAGCTCTCTGAAAGGAGGTAACTCCAGGTTCGCAGGTGTGACAATTGGGGAAAGAAGAGGTTTGAAAACACCCCAAACTACATCCAAATCAAGTTTGGCATCTATAAGAATTGCGCCTGCGATGCTTTCTACGATATCGCCTAGAACCTGCATGGCAGAAGACAAGAAAACTATGACATATTCATACAGTAAGGTGATCAAATGTAATGGTGCATGGAAATTCTAGACAATGGAACAAAAGTGTGAATAGCAATGGTAATCCCAATAAATTTAGAGAGTGACTGACAATCTATCTAGGCCATCCTGAGTAAATCACACGCATCGAAGGAAAAGGAAGAGAAACATACTTTAGGCCCTCTTGATGCCGCATCTGATAAAAGTTTGATTTTGTCCATGGAAGAATTTTCCAAACTGTTCGCATATTCAGTAATTTGGTCTGCTAATATCCCACAAGAATGCTGGACAAACTGATAGAGCTTATGCTTTACTGCAACTTGTGCGAAATTCGCATTGTTTACTGATGCAGACCGTAAATCTGTCAACTCCCCCTCATCGGTTTCTTTATGACTATTGAAAAGATGCCGTGTCGCTCCATAGAGAGCTAGCTCCACTTTGTATTTTTGAGCTCTCGCGACGACGCCTGCGCCGCTGGCCACTCCGGCCGCGGCGGCCACAACCAACCCGCCGCTGGCCGCTCCGGTCACGGCGGCCACGCCTGCTGCGCCGCTGGCCACTCCGGCCGCGGCGGCCACAACCACCCTGCCGCTGGCCGCTCCGGTCACGGGGGCCACACCGGCTGCGCCGCTGGCCACTCCGGCCGCGGCAGCCACAACCTTTGCGCTGCTTGCCACTCCGGCAATGGAGGCCACGCCCTCTGTGCCGCCGAGCACTAGAGTCGTGGCGGCCGCGACCACTGCGCCGCTGGCCACCTCGGACGCGGCGGCCACGCCCAATGTGCCACCGCCTGCTACGGACGCGGCGGCCACACATGGTGCGCCGCTGGCCGCCCAGTCCACAGCGGCCACGTTTGCTGCGCCGCTAGCCACTACGGCTGCGTCAGCCACGCCGGCTACGCCGCTGGCCACTACGGCCACGGCGGACACACGCACGCGCACCGGTGACAACATGGCGGCGCCCGTGGGTGAACCTCCAAGCCGCGGAAGAAGGGCACGGAACACCTCTGAGGCTCGTCTGTCTGGCCTCCGAGCACCTGCTGCGCCAACACCTCCCACGTCGCACAACACCAGGCCGACCCTCAGAGATAAGTTCACTCACCCCGCCAGTTTTGCATCTGCATCCAACATTAGTGCTAGGGCCATGGGTACCACTCTCCTTGCATCTGCATCTAGGGCTAGGAACTCAGCAATTGTGCAACCCTCGTCCCCTGGCACCCGCTTTGAAAACCGGATGCTGCTCAAGTATGGATGCGGACCATCCATGGCGGTGAATCCTCTGTTGCAACACTCTGTTCTTCTAAGAGCTAAGGTGCATCAATCCGACATTGCGCTCTCCGCATCCTTTGTCGCCAATCTGCTGCACTTCTGGTTCGGAGGACTGCCGGATGAATTCCAAGTCTTCGAGATCGAGGCGGGATTTTTTGAATTCCAAACTGCGTCACGCGACGTTGCCTCCGAACTGGCCCTCCTGGGTATTTGGGCCTTAGGCCCATTATCCCTTTCCTTCGCCATCATTCTTGGGCCAGCCAGGAAACTCATGCATGGGAGGCACGTAGCCTCGCAGCTGCCTCCGAGGCACGTTACGGCCGGCCGATACATTGCTCTGCGGCCGTATCATTACGGTACTGAGCAAGGACAAGACAATACACGGGTGTGTAACTCGAGAACTGCCGTGCTCACCGCTCTCGCTGCACGCACGGCTCCGGTCTCTCACACACCGTCTGAGAGACAAGGCATTGACTGCCCGACTGCAGCCCGTTCCGTCTCGTCCGTCAGTACAGGCATCATGACTTCTCAACATCACATGTGCTCGGCGGCTACGGTAACTGAGGATGAATCCGAGCTTTGGCACGACCGGACGCTGCTCAGTCAGGGTAACAATGGTGGCACGGACGCCACGGAAGAGACAAGACTCGCAGATTGCAGCACCTGCCACCAGAGGACAGAGCTGGAAACTACGGCTCTGCTCACGGCAAACTCAAGTGCCGGCAACCCCCATATGGACTCCTGTGCTGAATCAATTTCGCCTCTGCGGGAATCTCCCTGTCACTGCGACATATTCCCTCCTCTGAACGCGACACGCGTTCAAAATTCAATTCCCGCCCACCATGCAGCCGCGCCAAGTTCCTTACCACGTGTTCCTTGCGACACGACTCCCTCCTATTTAGACAAGGCTCGCCGACCTCCAGCTCCACTGCCTGCCCCATCACATCGCCACCGCTTCTTCCTCCTCCCACCCAAGAACCTAAGCCTGAGGTGTTATCGATGCCTCTCCTACCACCACCGTGCCACAAACTGCCGTAATCCCATCACCTGCTGGTTCTGTCGACGCTCCGGTCACCGGAGACACGACTGCCTCCTACTCCGTCAGCTAAACCAAACCACATCCCCACCAATGGAGCCTGTGGTTCACGGCCGGCCTGCATGCATCGATGTCCACTGCCCGCCCGTGCGCGATCCCCACGCGCTGGCTTGTATCATCTCTGTGAGCCCACCGCGTCACAACCCGGTGCCATGGCTGAGGCGGGTTCTACACCGCTACCTCCACAACCCGACCGTGCGCTTCGCCTTCAGCTCCTCCGGCGACTGCTACGCCATGTTCCTGCGGCAGACCGACCACGACGCGGCGCTGCGGGCTAGCCCGATCCTGGTGCCGGAAGCGGACGGCTCCGACTCTGTGGTCTCGATTTTCCCACACCACTCAGGTGACGAGGCCTTTACCTTCACTTATCGCTTCGTCGTTTGCATCTCGCTGGAAAAGATGCCGATGGAGTTCTGGGATCGTCGTGGCCTGGTCCTGGCTACTTCCGGCTTTGCTAGCCTGCTGAGCGTGGAGCATGCGGCTGTGCGCGGCCATGAGTACGCGTCGCTGTTTGCCATGGTCAAAGTTGAGGCTCCATCTCACATCCCCCACCGCCTTGCCTTCCATAAGCATAACCAGTCCGGCATCTACGCCGAGGTATACATCAATGAGATCTGGGACGCTGCCAATGCGCCGGACTCGGCCAACCTCCCACACCGCCCCACTCCGCCATCCCCGCCACCACCACGCAATCCCAGAGGCAGGCACTACCAAGGCTATCACCAATCACGCTCCACCAGGCCTCGCTCCTCGTACACTTGGGTCAGGACAGGGACCGATGCGCCTCCGACCTCTCCGGTAGGCAGGCAGCAGCCGCAGCCTGATGCCGCACCAGCGGCCAATGAGGTCGTCGTCAGGCGTGATGCCCTGGCAGCTCGGGCTCGCAAGGCGCTGATTGTGCCGCAGGCTGCCTCACTGCAGGACCTGCTCGCCCTCCTCCACACCTCAACCCGTGTCCGCAAGCCGAAGACGAGGGTGCGGCTGCCGCACTCATCAGCCATCTTCGCCATCAACGACACTGCCTACTTCCAAGTGGAGGTGGCGCTAAGCAACGCGAGGCGTTTCTCTGTCCGAGTGCCGGTCGGATCGCCTTCGCCTGGTGACGAGGAAGGATCTTTCCCAGTGTACAACTTCAACCACCCAACCATCTTTGGCCCACGCTCCACCACACGAGGTAACCGCACTGTCGGAGTTAGGCGGGAAACCGTACGCTCCCTCCTGTTCAACCTCTTCTCTGATTGCAGCCTGGGACGCAACACCATGCCGCTGCTCCCCCCAATTGATGCATCCTACAGCCCAAAGCCGCTCTTCCCAGAACACATGGTCGGGCCACCCATCACCCCCTTCGCCCTCGCACCAGGCCCCGCCATCACTGAAGCTCCTAGCTACGCCATAGCCCTACCATCTGCAATCTACCACCTCCCATCCCCACCAACCTGCACCCACCCCCTGCACATGCAGCTACTCGACTCCAACCTCGTCCCGCTGTGCCGGGTGGATGTCTCACCCATCGCTGCTGCACCGCCACCGTTCACAGCCTGCGCGTGGCAGCCAAATCCGGAGGTCAGTAAGGCAGCGTCGGGCCAGAACACGCCCATGTTGGGGGAGGCAAATGAGATTTTCAATGACAACTCTGTGATTCCACTGCCTGGCACCAATGACCTCATCCAGCAATGTTTCCAGTTAGCCACTGATGCTTCAGCCATCGGCGAAGAACACGAGCACCCTCTCCACGAGGGCCAGATTGTCACTAACAGCAACGGAGGCCCGGTTCTGTTTCTCCCTGGGCCGAAAACAATGTCGCTTGCTGAGCCGGCCCAACTCCGTCAAATCGAGCAGATGCCGAACCTCGGGCCTGAGCACGACCCGTTCAAGAAATGGATCACAGCCCAGCTGAATAGGGTTCCCAAGCCCAAAGTTCATACCATACCCCCCGCCAGTGCAAGTCTGCAGTTCCAGCTGCCTGATCTGAACGTGCAGGTGGATCAGAGGGTCGAGGACATCACCAATGACGAGCAGCCAGCGAAGAAAGGAAAAGCCACGGTCACATATCAAAGGCGTCGAAGTGAAAGGATCCGCAAGCTGCACGATGGCGCGCGCCAGAGCTCGGTTGAGCGTGCGTCCTCCAGGAAGGCATCCAATGATGGTGATTCAGAGTCCTCCATCAGCAACTCTTCCACTCGGCGTCGTAAGAAGAAGGTTGCCAGCGTCAACGATCTCGCACCCCTGCCGATCATAAGCCCTCCACCAATCACAAGCAACTCACGCCTGCAAGATTTGGCCGACTGCTGCGGGATCCTGACCGTTGATGTTGTTAGCGAAGCTCTAAGGAGGCAAGCCCGCGTTGACATCGAAGCCGGTGAGGGGACGAGCAAGAACAATGGCTGAGTTCAAGGCCACCTCAGTGGCACAGTGTTACTTTGTTAGGTTGCTTTCCTGCATTTTCGCAAGCATACTAGTCTCTCTTCAAAGTTGGCGACCTGTCGCTTGGTCCCAGGCCAACATGCATGTTTACTTTCCCTGCATTGTATTTCCGCAACCTGTAACACTGATGCCTTTAGTTTGCTACTTTTACTTCATTTACCATCTTGCACTGCTTACTTTTTCACTCCTGGCGGGGTCAAATGCTTATCGATGAAATCACTAACCTGGAATGTGCGAGGTTTGGGTGACCCTGACAAAAATGAGCTCATATACAAAATTATCAGTGATTCGAATGCGGATTTTGTATGTCTACAAGAAACTAAATTAACTGAGATCTCGATCTTCAAGGCAAGGCAGTTCCTACCACCAAAATACACGAAATTTGTCTACCAACCAGCTGAAGGCACTTCTGGTGGAATTCTAATAGCATGGTCAGACAAGTGTTTTGATGCCTCAGAGTTGGAAAAATCAAAATTCTCACTTTCCATCAACGCCTCCTCGCGTACAGATAATTCGGAGTTTATTCTCACTGCTATCTACGCTCCCTGTGAGAACAATGAAAGACAAGACTTTTACGAAGAGATCAGAACTTTTGCCACACAGATTGACAAGCCATGGGCGTTGCTGGGTGATTTCAACATTTACAGAACAGCGCACGAAAAGAACAATGACAATGTCAACTGGATTCAGATGGACCTCTTCAACCAATGGATACATGATCTCGAACTCATGGAAATTGACATATGCAACTCCAACTATACATGGACAAACAACCGGAGAGAGCCTACGCTAGTGAGACTAGACAGAGTCCTCATCAACACTGCTTGGAGCTTAAAATACATCCAATCTGAATGTAGAGCAATAGTACGGGCCACTTCCGATCACAAGCCCTTACTACTTCAGACCAACTCAGCAATGCCGTCCTCGAAAATATTCAGGTATGAGGACAGCTGGTTGAGGTCCGAGGCCCTAGCCACGATAACTAGAAACAGACTGACACGACCCACGAAGCAGATGAGCAGTGCATCTGTACTCAACCACCGCTTGCGAGCAACTAGAGCAGCAACCAGAGCCTGGGTCAAGCTACAGCAAAAACGGCCCAAACTGCGTGATAACAATGCCCATGTCATCCTTTTTTTTGATACAGTGGAAGAGTGGAGACCTCTCTCGGATCTGGAGTTCGCCCTCAGGAACCTTTGTAAGCAAATGCACTCCAAACTGGTGCACGACGAGGCGCAGCACTGGAAGCGCCGCGCAAAAATAAAATGGTGCAAATTAGGCGACGAGAACACAAGATTTTTCCATGCAATGGCCACCTACAGATTTAGGAAGAACAAAATCAAAATGCTGCAGCGGGATGATATACAATATTTCTTAGACTCTGACAAGTTGAAGATTGCCTCGGAATTCTATGAGCAGCTGTTTTCAGAATCCAGGGGATGGGAGCCTACAATCGATCTCACAAACTTATACAACAGCCAGAGCCAAAACCTTAACCAATTGGACAACGAATTCAGCTGGGAGGAGATATCAAATGCTGTTATGAAAGCGCCGGTTAATCGCAGCCCAGGACCTGATGGTTTCACCAACGAGTTCCTAAGAAAGTACCTGCCTGAATTAAAGACTGATATACTGAAGCTATTCACTGACCTGCATGCTAGAAAGGTGGACCTGTCTGGGATAAACATAGCCCACATCACCTTGCTTCCGAAGTGCGAATCCCCGCTTACTATCAAAGACTATCGCCCAATATCACTTCAACATATCATTCCTAAGCTTATTGCAAAGGTTTTAGCCAATCGCCTGCAGGTAAAAATAAAAGATCTAGTGGACTCAATGCAATCAGGATTCATCAAAGGCAGATCGATTGTTGAGAACTTTGCAGCAGCAATGGAAATGGTACAGGCAGCTCACAAAAGGGGAAAACCAGTAATTGTGCTCAAGCTAGACTTTCAGAAAGCTTTCGACACTGTTCAGTGGGATGCAATTTTCCAGTTATTAATTGCCAGAGGTTTCCCGCCTAACTGGATTTGGTGGATTCAACATCTATGCTACACCTCTCAAGCACAGATCCTTATCAATGGTAAGCTCGGCAAAAAATTCAGAATTCAGAAGGGTGTGAGGCAAGGGGACCCGATGTCGCCATATCTATTCATCCTAGTTGCCGACATACTACAACAAATGTTCAGAAAGGCATATAACGAGGGTTTCCTATTGCACCCCGTTCTCCAAGGTGCGCCACTACCTGCATTACAATATGCGGATGACACAATGTTAATCTTGCATGGTTCGGCAGAGCAGGCGTCCTTTGCAAAACGAATTCTAGATGCTTTTGCCAAATTCACTGGACTCGCTATTAACTACTCCAAAAGCACACTAGTCACTTTGAACATGTCAAATGATGACTCAGCACAGATATCAACCATCCTGGGATGCCCAATCGCAAAGCTCCCGTGCACATACCTCGGATTGCCACTGACGATGGTTAAATTTTCTCGCAAACTGCTGCAACCGGTAATCGAGAGAATTGGGCGGCGTCTCCCAGGTTGGATCTCAGGTATGTTGAACATTGGGGGAAGAGTACAGATGATCAATGCAGTTATCTCGGCTATCCCAAGCTTCTACATGGCATGTATCCAATGGGACAGCGCCAGCATTGAGGCGGTTGACAAGATCAGGAGGGCTTTCCTGTGGAAAAATAAGACTGAGGTGCTGGGTGGACAGTGCCTGGTTTCATGGGAGATCGTCACGATGCCTAAAACGCAAGGTGGGCTAGGGATTAGAAACTTGAAGCACCACAACCTCGCGCTAATGGCAAACCTAGCATCCAAACTGCTTGCTGGTGGAGACGGTCCATGTTTCCTGTGGCTGCGCCAGACCTACATGCAACACGGTGTACCATCTACATGTACCCAAGCTGACACCCCGTTCTGGAAGTCCATATTTCAAATCCTACGCAAGGTGACTGCTGCCACTACTTGCGTCATTGGGAACGGCAAGCTTGCCTCCTTCTGGCATGATAGCTGGTTGCCTGGAGGAAGGCTAGCACACAGGTTTGCAGTTCTGTACTCCTTTGCTGTAGACCAAGAATGCACGGTAGCCTCTCAGACGTACGCAGGCACATGGCAACTCGAGCTGCTACACCCAATCACCCACACTGCCGATGCCCAGCGGCATGAAATCATGATGATTCTACAAGACGTGCAAACCCCAGGAGATCAACCCGATCGGCGTCTCCTAATTACCTCTGGTAAGAAGCCCACAACTAGAGACTTCTACCATCTGTTCACTGACCGTGGTATGCGGTGGTTTGAATATGAATGGGTGTGGGAAAAATCAATTCCGCACAAGCACAGAATCTTCTTGTGGCTGGCTCTGCGAGGAAGATTAAACACAAAGGACAACATGATCAAAAAGAAATGGTGCTTCGAAGCCAGTTGTGATGTCTGTCCGGCAGTGGAATCCGTTCAGCACATCGTGTTGCGATGCAGAATATCTGAATGGGTCTGGAAAAAGATTGGACTGCATGAGATTGCAGTGGAATGTGCGTCCCTACAACAGTTCATTTCGAAGGCATCAGTCAAGAAAAACTGTCAATCTTGGTGCATCTGCTTCACTGCTTGCGCGCTTGCCCTCTGGCGTTCGAGAAATGATCGAGTTTTTAACAACAAGTCCACAACGCCGCACGAGATCATGAATACTATCGCCAGTGAACTGAGGCTTTGGGCACACAGGAGCGCGGCTAAAGCACACCAGCTGAACTCTTGGGCTGATCAGTTCAACAACAATTAGACTCAGGCTGATTAAGCAACTTGTATAGCTTTTCTTTGCTTTCTCTACTCTTTTTCCTTTTTTTTTTCCTTTTTTCTGCTGCCCCACGTGGGCACTTGTAACATAAGGTCGAGCCTGATCGACCTTCTTTAATAGTATTATTAAATCTCAAAAAAAAAAAAAAAGATGCCGTGTCAAGAGAATATCCAAGACAGCATCGCCAAGGAACTCCATCCTCTGAAACAAAGAATGGTGAGTGTTTTGTGGTAGAGAAATTGCACAATGAAGATTAAAAGACAAGCTAAATGAAGTTCTAGGATATAAAATTAACCAATACCTGGTAGGAGTATCTTTCTGCTGATTGCTGCTGTGATGGATGGGTAAGAGCTTCTAGCAGAAGACCTTTCACCGAAAATGCATAGCCCAGTTTTGCTTCAAGCATTTTAATTACACCAATTTTTGGAAGATAAGTCTTCACAGGTGCCCTAAAGATAGCGTGAATAATCAATTCTTCCTCAATTTCAGTATCAACGCCGAGCCATTTGAGAACAGCCAGAGCTGCTCTTAAGCCACCTCCTATGTAATATGCACCGATTACGGCTTCAACACAATCAGAAATTGTTTTGGAACACATCCATCTGTGTCCTTTATCACAGGCCCGGCAAATTGTAACAATAGGCCTCTCATCAATAACATGAACATCCTGAGTTACGACCTCAGAATCTACTGGGCAATTACAAGGAACAGGGTGAATCGAGAGCTGTCCCGGTGCAAGCCATCGGCGAGGATCAAATGCAGCATCACGTATGTAACCCTATGAATCACATGGGTGCCACCAGTTATGGGATTAGTCTGTGATAGTGTTAAAGATCAAATGAAAATGCAACATTTCTATAATTTTCCCAGGATGAGACACAATTTACCTGTATTTTGTGTTCAATTCCAAACCCATAAAGTGCAGCATTAGATATTATATCAGCCCTGCTGGCCGATAACTGCCCCTCGTCCTTATCAGGAAATTTCAGGAAAAGGTGACAACTCACAGCATACTTCAGCACAGAATCTCCCAATAATTCTAGACGCTCCATGGAGAAGTCTTCAGAGCATCGAAGTGTTGTAATAGCTTCTAGAATCTGGAGAAAAATGTGCAAATTGATCATGTTCATTTCAAGAAAATAACAAATATATGCATAGAATTGACCAATGTCGATTTCTTACCAGAAAGCTTGATATATTTGAACCGTTATATGAAATTTCACTTCTTAATTGACTGGCTAGCATTAATGTCTCTATACGATGCATCAAAGAGGGTAACAAATAAAATGCTCTCAAGATGTCCTCAGATAGATTAAGGATAATTAGCAACTCTGGGGGCATGTGAACACAGCTGTCCATCTTATTTGCATGCGATGTGCCACCATTTATCTTCGCATGGTTACCTAGAAAAGCAACAAGCAAAAATGAAAGATTGGAACAGGCTCATAGAAATAAAACACGAAGAACAATTGATAGGCTATATAACGAACGCACCTGTCTAAATGAGCTTATTTTCAGTAATGTTTAATATATGAAACATGAAGATAGTTTATGCAATAATTCTCCAACGAATTACGAAGTTCGTGAAATTGGAACTGACTACAGAGGGAAAGACAAGTACCTTCATCTTTGAACTTTGAGGAAAGAAGGTTGTGAGGTCGATGACTGGGTTTCAGCACTAGTAATGGCTGTGTAGGATGACGAAGAACTATGCCATACCTGCACATCAAATACATTAATCGAAACTGAATTGAATATATCTATGCTTGAGAAAGAACATAATTGTACACACAACAAACATACGTTTTTGCAAAGTACTCTGTAAAGGTGTTGAACTTTGTTTCTTTCTTATCTGATACACCATCGAATGTGCTATTGGCAGATAAATTAGCAACACGAAGAGCAGTATATATCCTCCCTGTGTGAGCAGCCAGCACTACCACATTTTTAAGGTCATGAGCCTTACATGACGTGTTAGCTAGATGAATTAAATCTCTATCGCTTTGGTCGAAATAAAGCATTCCTGGTATGTTCATTTTGTCTTCATAATAAATCTTTCTCAAAAGTTTGACAGTTGTAACGGCTTCATCGATGACTTTCCAGTTAATGCAAGAATTTCCATGAGAGTCCAGAGTAGGATTAATAGGCAAAATCAGATACATTTTTGCATTATTCCAGATAAATGCATCATTTTTATTGAAAATAAATTCCCTCGGCACGTCGGACGATTTTGATCCAGTGAACAACTTTCCAAACAATCCATTGAACATTAGTGCTTGAAATAGCTTTGCTTGCTCCATCTAACAAAGAAAAACAAAGAAAAACAGAAGAAATCTTTCATATTAAACAAAAGCAAAGGAGGAGGAACCGTAGCAAGAAGAATACACAAACTTGAGCAGACCTGTTGAGCATCCAACTCGAGAAGGCTGCAAGGAGAGACTGAAGCTTTTACCATCTTGTCATAAAGATACAGATCAACATCCAAATTAGCAGCTTCATTTGCTATAGTTGTGTTCATTAACAGAACAAAATCAGAATATGTCTGACCAACTTGATCACAAGAAAAATTCAACTTATAGCCTTGAAGCTTAACAACATTTTTCTCGAATGCCCAGGTACCAGACAAGGCACGTACTCCAGTTGTACCATGCAGCTCCTTTCGTTTGGTTGTACCTTCGAGAAGGTAATAAAAGATATTCATCAGAAATTTCGCTTACTTCTTTACCAGGATTATCTTAGGAAACAATATTGCAAAAATCAGCTCTACAATATATGACATGTTTTTAGAGCTTAGCAATCACGTACCAACACCATCACTAGATGAGTGAGCGGTTGTTTTCATCGAGATTCCTGGCAGTGGCTTTCCAACAGCTGGACAGAGGAAGTCATCAAGTACTCCCAGTAGATGTAGCTTCTTACATGCATCAAGACAAACGAGTTGTTTTGCCTTCAGCCTGCTTCTTGCTTTTGGACCCCGTAAAGGTGGCAACACATCACTAGATGGTAGTGTTAATGTACACACAAAACCATCACCGTGATCGATGGAATCAAACGAAGGTATTGTATTGTAGTACCTGTGACATGAGTGCAGATGTAAGAACATGAAACTAAGGTCCTCCACACAAAAATAAAAACAAACTGGTATAGCAATGCTAGAATCGGCTATAACAATAAATCTGCTATATGTGTACACAATTTGTTTTTGAAATTTGATGACCATACTTGTACTTTGGAAGCATGTTGCAGTATTGGACGATGGTACCAATGCTAGAAGCGGCAGTTACTTTTGCGCCTGTTGAGACTACAAGGTATTCATTTTTTTCTTCAACGGGGAAGAAACCAGGGATTAGATCCTCGGAATCTCTGTTCAAAGCAGTCTCATCCATGGAGGTCTTGCTTCTTAGAATAGCAGATACCAACTTATTCTGTTTCGCATTTCCCCTGTAAAAAGCATCAAATTATGGCTTCTTGTTTTTTCCTTTTATCGTTCCTTTCCGCAACCATTTTATCACCACAAGCACAAAAACTTTAGAATCGATGACCAAGTGAAGAATTTACCGCTCAATCATTAGTATGTACTGAGAAGCCTTCTGGCGTGCTCGTCCACGTGACTGCACAAAACTACGTGTTGTCTTTGGCAAATCAAATTTTATTACACATGAACAGGCTGGGACATCGATACCCTCTTCCGCAACGTCTGTAGTAAATAGTATGTTCACCTGTAATTTTAGTTAATGATGTGAAGACAAATAAAGTGTTAGAACACATAGGCTAAGTTTTTTTTCTCCAAATATTGACAGATTTTAAGAACCTTTCCAGAGCGAAATGAATCCAGTGTGTCCTTTTGCATTTTAGGGGTCAGAGAATCCACTGAAGACCTCCCTCCAGTAAGAAAAGAAACCGTAAGATGTGAGAGGTGTCCGATTTTCTTCATTGTACGTTCAATGACTCTAGCAGTGATCTTTTGGTCCACAAAAACGAGGCATCGGACATGGCCAGAGTTACTGTTAGAAACAGAAGAATGTCTTGTAAGTGTAAAGAAGCAGAATTATGTCTTATCAGGTCAAAATAGCATTCTACCTGAAAGAGTTAAAGATTTCGAGTAGTTCATAAAGCTTTGGTGAAATATAACCCCTATTTCTTGCTTCCACACATCCACTCTCAGAATTTAGAAGCACATCGCTGCCTGAAATGAGAATTCATCAAAGAGATGGTATATCATACTTCATCTAGTGTTACAATGCTACATATGTTTAGATCCTTCCGCTAACAATTTTGCATAACAGCGTAAGTTGCAAAATAAATCAACACACAACTAGTTTTAGCTACGTATTAGACCATGCTGGAGGTGTCTGTCAACTCAAGTACACGTTGGAAATAATCTTGTCATCATCATATCCATAGTTGTGGTGTATCTAAGAGAATCCATTTGGATGTTAGATGGAGCCTTAGTATTGAAGTATACAGGGTATGTAGGAGTTCTAGTAGAAGTAAGAGTCCTAAGTGTTTGTGTACAAGTCAGTTTTTAATAGCTCTGTAAAGAAGTGGAGTTAGAGTAACCGGCTAAAGCCTATAAGTACATCCCTTTGTAAGAAAACCAAACTTGTACTGCATTGAGAAGAATAAATGTAGCTTCTTCTCTTGCGTGTGCGCGTGCGCGCGTGCGTGAGACACTTATATACCAAGAGAAAGAGAGGGAAGGTGTGTGTGAAGCTCATCTTCTTAGAAAGGGTGAGACCTGGGTGATAGCTAGTAGCTAGCTCTAACAATTAGTACCCTATGCTCACAAAGAGCAACTAATTGTCATGGTCCATTAAGATGAAGATGTCCATGCGTGCCAAAAGATTTTGGGACGTTGTCTAAGGTGCCTACAAAGAATAATATCAAATGGTGTTGACTTCCGTTTACCAAGGGATACCAAAGGACATGCTCTTCCAGGTGTACGGAAAGGAGACAGCCAAGAGACTTGACAGGCACTGAAGATCATGTACATGGGTGCCGATCGAGTGAAGGATGGCAACATACAAACTCTCAAGATGAAGTTTGAGGGGTCGCGCATGAAGGAGTCAAAATTGATTGACAATTTTGCCGCCCGTTGACGACCATCATCAACCAGATTGGACACTTGGTGAGAAGTTTGAGGAGATGTACTCCGTTAAGAAGGTCCTTCGTGCTGTACCTAAAAGCATCTCCATATTGCTTCCACCATCGAACAATTTGGTGATCTCAAGACTATGGCAATGGAAGAGGTTATTGGCGACCGAAGGCGCACGAATAGCGCCTACAAGAAAGTGGTGATGCTGATGAAAAACGCTTGCTGCTAACCCGTGCAGAGTAAGGAGAGACACGAGGCTGAGAACTCGTCAAAAGGACGAGCGCATGGTGGAGGTCAAGAATGTGGTCGTGGACATGGTTGAGATGTCATGTTTCATGCATTAGCCAACGTAAGCATAAGTCCAAACTGATGGAAAGGGCTAGTGCAATCCATATATAATGTAACACCACCTCACAGAGGCCAACACGTGCAACCGGAAGAGAGCGACAAAGCGTGAGTCTAAGATGTATGGCTCAAGAGCCCTATATGTGGACACAAACAGGGCTACGAGCAATTCATTAATAAATTGCGAAAGCCAAGACTTGAACTCAAGAGCCTGGCTCCGATATCATTCATGTTTCAAGCACCAGCCAACGTAACCATAAGTCTGAACTGATGGAAAGGGTTAGTGAAATCCACATATACTGAGATAAGTTTGACGTGAAGTGCTAGAACCGTCCTTATTTTGGACGTTATGCTTATGAGTCATGAGTGTTCAGAGCAGAAAAACAAAGTATTCCTTGCTAAGGCTCTTTGTGAATATGATGAGCCTAGCACTCCTTAGAGGGGTGTTGAAAGTGCATGCTCCAACGGTGTGATGATGTTGAAGATCGTGCAAAGGCGATGATGTGATATCATCGTGGAGTGTGTCGGTGTGAGGCTGACCACTGTCGTGTGATGCCATGGTCAATAGAAAAGGTTGGTGTGAATCCAAATGAGTGGTGTGATGTTGTTGTCAAGTGGAAGAGTCGGTGTGTTACTGACATCGTTGGTGTGATGTCATCTTATATGGAGTTGGTGCAAGGCTGACAAGAACAATGTGATGCCGTTGCTAGACGTGAGGCGGTGCAAGTCAGTCACAAGATGAGGAACATGGTCCAGGTGATCTAGATTAGTGGATATAGTTGACATGAAAAGATTTAAGAAGGAGAAAGTTAGTAGTAAACTTATCAGCGTTATATACAATTGGATGTTAGATGAGGTTAGTTTGACATAGTTAACCAGTTAAAAAATAAAAATACCAAGAAAGCATATATAAGGATGTATCTCCTTTGTAAGAAAACCATGTTTTACTTCATTGACAATAATAAATATAGCTTCATCTAAGAGCAAATTAGATTCTCTTAGATACATCAGAACTATGGATAGGATGATTAAAAATTATTGCCAACATTTTATCCATAGTTGTGGTGTATCTAAGAAAATCCATTTGGTTGTTAGATGACGCTATATTTATTCTCAATGCAGTACAAGCTTAGTTTGCTTACAATGAGATATATGCTTATATAGTCTTTCTTGGTCGGGTATTGTTCATTGAACAATAGGTAAATATACAGAACTAGTCGTTAGGATATTCAAAACTAAATTGAACACAACAACTATGGACTCTTATTTTACTAGGACTTCTATATACACCGGAAACTTTAAGACTTAGCTAGCTCAATCCGGTTGATTGTTAGTTCGAGCTAGAATCTTATTTCGAGCACTTGATCAGAAGTTTGAGGAGACTTACTCCGTCAAGAAGTTCCATAGCGTTCTCCCCAACAAGTATCTCCAGATTTCTTCGACCATCTAACAATTTGACGATCTCAAGACCGTGACGATGGCAGAGGTTATTGGGCGAATACAAGCTCACGAGGAGAGCCTATGAGGAAGTGGTGATGTTGATGAGGAGCACTTGCCGCTGGCCCGTCATGAGGATGAGGAAGAGGGCGTGGTGGAGGTTGAGGCTGTGGTCATGGACATGGTTGAGATAAGCCCAAGGTGAAGTGCTAGAAGTGCTAGATTTGTCCTTAGTTTGGAGATTATTTTTATGAGTGTTGTTAATGCTCTTTGTGAAACGAAAAAACAGACTACTGTGAGAGGGCTGTTGAAAGTGCACGCCCAACAGAATGGTTGGTGTGGAGCCAAATGAGGCTGGTGTGATGCCATTTGAAGAACCAGTATGTGAACATTGGTGGTGTGATGCCATCTTATATGAAGTTTGTACAAGGCTTAGAAGCACGTTGTGATTTCGTTGCTAGACGTGAGACGGTGTAAGCAAGTATGGGTGTAGGTCGTCATAAGATGTAGAACATGGTCCAGAATCCTTAGTCCAAAAGTATCTAGGGTATATAGGAGTCCTATTAGAACTTAGAAGTAAGAATTATAAGTCTTTGTGTTAAAGTCAGTTGCAATAGCTCTTCAAAGAGAAGGGTTTGTAATAGCTCCGTAAACACAAGGGTTTGTAATAGTTTTCAGCTGTTACAAGCTGGAGTTATCGTAACTGAGTGAACAATAACCAACCTAGAAAGCCTATATAAGGATGTATCCCCTTTGTAAAAAACTAAAAATCCAAGTTTTACTGCATCGAGAAGAACAAATATAGCTTCATCTAACATCCAACTTGATACTATTAGATACAACACAACTATGGATAGGATGGTGACAAATTGCCAACGTTATATACATATATAGTTGTGGTGTATCGAAGAGAATCCAGTTGGATGTTAGATGAAGCTATATTTATTTTTCTCAATGTAGTACAAGCTTAGTCTTTTACAATGGAGATACATGTTTACATAGTTTTTCTAGGACATGTATTGTTCACTGAAAAATAGTTGGGTTGCAGTAACTCCAGCTTGTAACAGCTGGAAACTATTACGAAACTACTCGTTTACAGAGCTATTCAAAACTAACTTGAAAACAAATACTTCGGACTCTTATTTTTACTACAACTCCTGCATACCCTTGATACTTTAAGACTTAGCTAGCTCAATCCGTTTGGTTGTTCGATGGAGCTAGCTTAGTCTTGATGTATCCACGGTATGTAGGAGTCCTAGTAGAAGTGAGAGTTCTAAGTATTTGTGTTCAAGTCAGTTTTGAATAGCTCTGTAAAGGAGCAGTTTTGTGATAGTTTCCAGCTATTACAAACTGGAGTTGATGTAACCAATCTACCATTCAGTAAGCTTATATGACCTAGAAATCCTATATAAGGATGTATCCTGAGAAGAATAATTATAACTTCATCTATTGTGTGTGTGTGAGTGTGTGAGACACTAACATACAAGAAAAAGGGAGGAAGGCGTGTGTGAAGCTCATCTGTTTAGAAAGGGTGAGACCTGGGCGAGAGCTTGTAGCTAGGTCTAACACACTTGCCACATCCTCGAAGAACTTCAGATGAAGGGCTGAGATTTCTGCATGCAGGAATGAGCTTGTGGCATCAGATACTTTCAGCCAGCCTCTGCAGATCTTGGTGGCCTACAAGAGAAATTAATTAACTATATACCATGAAGTTCTAAAGGTCAAATGGTGATACAATAAGATAAAAAAGGCAACAAAGGTTTTGTACATGAGAAATTAGAACTGACAAGTCTAAGGGATACCTCACTAGCACAAACAAGACCAACATCGTCGAGGCAATACAATATTTTTGCTGAATAATTAGATAAGCACCTCCGTGATTCTTTTGCTATTTGATCGGCTTCTTTGTTCTGGTATTTCGGTTTATTCTGCAAATCTGTTATTAATGTGTCGTACTGCACAGTAAAAAAATTGAACTGTTCTTAGACATAAAATTTTGAGCCACAGAACTTTTCTAACATGCTTGAACAGTAGAGTAGGGAAACTAAGATGTGAAACCTTGGATCGCAAAAGTTTCAACTGTTCACTCAAATCACTGAAAGAAATGGTTTTCTGGTCATAGTATTTGTTCAAATATTTTGGAGGAGGGGCACAAAGCTCCATCTCTTCTCTATCAGCCACAGTGTAGATCTGTTCGAGCAAATCATAAAGACATATGTTCAAAACCACAGTCTGGAAACATATCTGTATATTGCTATCTGTTTGCAGTTCAATATACGAGAACAGAGTGCTGCATTGATCACAGCTAGAATATCCTGCATAATTTTACGGAACATGTGCAACCAGAAAAATAGGATTTACCTTAGCATTTAGAAGCTTTTCCAGTTCAGAGAACTGAACTTCACAATCCAAATCAGAAGAGACACCTATGATAAACAAAACAAAAAATCATTAGATTGGATTTATGGGGTGTAGAGAGCAAATCAAACCTATGGCAGAAACTACGAAGCGAGGGGACTTGACAAATATTGGCAGTCCAAGGCAGAGGAAAAACTGAAGATTATGCCCTTCAACTGTTACTTCTCTGGTTTCACATTTTATTCACTCTGCCGTCACAAGTCATGCTTTGTAATTTACCAGTACCTCATGACCTATATGCTATTATTAATAAGAAGTCGTCCAATCTATATTTTTGTCATACATCTTGAATTTGTGGATACTGGGAGCTCTCCAATCACCACTCTCATAGTTTTCAATCAAGTTCATCCATATCGCCGTATTTATTTTCAGAAATCATTTGTTTAACTTGAATTATGTATTTGACACGAGGTCCATCAGTTTATTTAATATATATCTGACATGTAAGTAGAGAAACAATGAAGAGTATGTAGTGTTATATGCAGTAGTAAAACGAAAGAGTTCTCTATATCTTTGTGAATGCTTGCCTTTTCTTATAACAGGTGATGCCGTCATACCGAACACCTTCGGCTTGTGTTCAGAGTTGTGATAGAACTCCTGCTCAGAACACGGAGATGGAAAACACGACAATTTCAGAAGGATTATATACAGAAAGGAAGTTTTAAACATAAAAAGGTGATCTGGTGTTTCACAATACCTTCATTATCATTGAATAAGGGTGATTGCTAGTTGCATTATGGCACTCATCAAATATCATAAGATTAACCATGTCCAAGCTCAAGAAGGCTTTGCGTAAAGCGTTCAGCAAGACATCTGGTATCATCACCATGACCTGCAAATTTTCAATGGCGCTCCAAAGTAAGTGACTAAAGAATCCACAAACAAATAAACGAAGTACGGCTATTGATCAAAATTTAAAATAGTGTAATGAAAGTGGCCTATCTTCCATTCCAAGCACTAAAACGGTAGAGTCAGTCAGATGTATATTATTAGCCCAGATGAAAATTGGCAGGAACTAACGAGCCTGGATCATCACTTGCCTGATATTTCGATAATTGTTCTTTCCATCTATTAGCCGTCCATTGATCAACCCCCTTCGCACCACAATAGAGTTCCACCCCGAAGTCTGTGGGTTTTAATCACCTTGAATTGCTTTGAAAAAATAAAATAAAATGTCAAAACAAACTTAAGTGAATGAATGTGCAGGTGCCAGCTTACATCCTATTGTACAACCTGTTCGACAAGCTGAACTTTTGGTGCAAGGAAGATGGTGATTTTCCAACCGTTCTTGGACTTGTCGATCTCCCTCCCAAACTCTTTCATGAGCATCACAGCAATCATGGTCTTCCCAGTCCCCGTGTCGAGCATCGCGATTGTATTTCGCTCCTTAGCAACATCGTGGACATCGAGCTGGTATCTGACCGATTTTCGTATCACGAAAAACCGTTCGGGAACAATGCTCTGTCTTTCAGATCATACAATGATATTGATCGTGGAAACAAGAGAAAAACAAAAATACCTTCTGGGAGTGAAGTCTTGGCACTCTGTCTTGTGCCGTTTCTGGCTGTCCGGTTCATCTTCTTGAGCATATGGCTCCGACGACCTCTTCGGAGGGTTCATGTTAACTGCAAATCCAACAACCAACAACAGACATTTGTAGGAAAAAAAGAGCCAAAATTCAACAGCAATCTAACAAAGTAACAAGAGCTGTCAATGGCAATGCAATCCATTAGAAAAGAAAACAATCAATCTAACAAGAGTTCTGTTTCGGGTCCCAAAACCCACTAACGCAGAAGCACCGAAGTGGACGCGGCCGAAACCGATGCCACCCGGATGTTCTGGAAGTTTCAAGAAGATATGGCATCCGGCGAACGATGCGGAGAGGATCGAGCGCGCATTGCCAGGCCCCGGCCTGATCACGCCCTAATCAGCAGAGCAGCGCAGCCGTAAACCCGGAATCGAGAGCAAACACAAAAACCCCGACGACAAAACCACGTGCAAGCTTAGTTACCTTCGGAGACGTGGAACGCCACCGCCGCCGCCGTGGAATCGCTGGTGTCCATCGCGTCGCCTCCCCCTCCCCTTCCGGCCGCCGCTCCCGCTTCAACTTCGTTTTCCGCCATGAGTGAATCTCCCCACCCCAGTCGTACGAGCCAAGCTTCAAGAGCGAGGACGCTTCTTCTTGGACGCCGAGGTGGGGATTGGGACGACGGGTCGCTGACTCGTACGGCCTGACCCACCGATACGCCGCCGTAGTTGTAGGCGCAACGGCGGGCAGAGATACTCGGGCGCCGCCGTAGTTCCTTGCTGGATACTGAACCGTGCGGGTTGGTGATCCGTGGGGCCCGATGGTCAGTTGGGCTCCCGGTTTGTAGAGCAAATCTCTAGCATACCCGGTTATAGATATGGGGATCCCATAACATTTATGGCAGATTTATTGTGTCGTGTGATTAAACTTTTGCAAGAAAACCATATCCATCACACGACATTTATGGGAGATCTAAGGTTTACTAAAAAAAATGTTGCAAAAAACCGTTTTTATACTCGTGTCATCAAAACCATAGATGATGGAATTTGCGCAAAAGTTTGTTCAATTGCTCCACATGTATACAAACGATTTTTTTGCAAGAATTTCAGCGAGCTAGAATTTTCCTTTGAACTATTGTACAAGTGATTTTGTAGGAAATATTCTATAAATTTGTACTCAAATTTTATACTATCAATGATTTATAATACTTGACACTTCTGCCCTTTTGAAAGGGCAATGTCCATAAATTGTTTTTTTGTTTTTGTTAAAGGAGAGACTGGAGTTAGAAAAGACTAATGTTACATATAAAAAATTTACTCAAATTTTAGTCATTTATACGATGATGGATGATGGATGGAGGCCCCTCGTTTTTAAAGGACAAGTGTCAGTGGTTTTTTCTAATTGACATTTTTAGTCAATAGGAACACCACACACACTACTAAGAGGGGTTATCTCGATGAGCTTGACAAGTATGGTCTAAAATACCTATATTCACATCCTACCACTAAATTTAATCTCCGCCATATTGAAAAGAGTAGAGAAATATTTTGAAAAGACAATTTTGGAGCAAAATTGGAGTTTTGGTTTCATTTCGATCGACCGACCCGGGAACCAATTCAAATCGGTAGCTACCAATGTGAAACACCGATCCTTCAGCCATTGCATAGATATTTCAGTTGAGTTCTAGGTTTTTATGGAGGTGTTCAGTAGAATCCAGGACCTGTCGACCGACTTAAAACAGATACACATGGATCTACCCCAACAGTTTGATTTTTGGAGGACCACTTAAAATCCTACCCTTTTTCTCTAAGCCATAGGTTGACCAACTCTGAATTATATCTCATCTCCCTCTCTCCCCACGATTGTTGAGCACACCAAAAGGTTGAGATTTCCCATTATGTCTTTGAGAGAAAGCAAGAGGGGGTCGAGATCTACATATTCGTTGAGCCAACAATGATACCCCCTTGAATTCATCAAGTTCTCTTTTCTTGCTTATGGGTTTATTACGAAACTAGGCGGCTAGGTTCGCCCGGAAGTTTTGGAATTTGCTTTGAAGAAAGTTTATGGGGCTTTGAACATTACTTTAAGGCCTACCACTAGTGATTGAACTCCTACTTTGTTGGGAGGCTCAAGGAGAATAAGGTGAGCCTTCGCGTGTTCGGGTGTCCTTCGTGGTATTTTGTGTCTCTCCAACAGTGGCATAATATCCTCCAAAGAAAAGGGAACATCATCATTACATCTTCCTCTTTGTGTGCTCCGGATATTTCTATCCGAGTTCTTTAATTTGTATGTTTATCTTTGTGATGATTGTCGAGGTTGAATTATCCTATTGCATCATATAGCTTGTTTCACTTAGTTGTCATACCCACTTTATTTATCCGTGTAGGTCAAAACTTGAAGAAATAAGTAAATATTTGTAGAATCATATTCGCCCTAGTCGGTTACATCCATATCTCCACTAATATTAAAAGACCCGGACTGCCAGATCCGGAGGATCTGGCCCGTCCATACCTCCAAATCCAACGTCTAAGATCTTCTCAATGATGTATGTTGAGCGATGGTTACCTACACAGCAAAAAGAAAAAAGAAAGAAAAACGTTTCGAGACTAAAGGAAGAGAAAGTTCTCGGCGCCCACGACGCACGAAATCCCCTGCTCACTGCCGCCGAAACCGCCCCCGCCGCCTCCGACGCGCCTCGCAGCCGCCGCCTCAGCGCCTCACCGCCGCCGCCTCCGACGCGCCTCGCAGCCGCCGCCTCTGCGCCTCACCGCCGCCGCCTCCCACGCCGTGCAGCCGCCGCCAACGTGCCTAACCGCCGCCTCCCACGCATCACACGCGACCTTGCATCGCCGCCCACGCCCCCTCCCCTGACGCCGCCGGAGAGCTCTTCTTCGTCGACGTTTCCCGGAGCCTACGAGCTGGAGGTCACGCCGCGGACAGCAGAGCACTGTCCGTGATTCCATGGGGTGCTCTCGGTTAGTTTGCATAGGTACGATTCTTACAGATTGCATGAGCACTGCCGTCGTTCATGAGCCGCTTGTCCCTCCCTTCCTAGGGCCCGCACTTTCTCCCTCTCGCTCCTTCAACGCACCCTGCTCGCCCTCTCTTCCCTCGCCGGAGACATGAACGATGGCAAATGTCCAGGTACAACTCTGAGCCGCACGTCACCTGTTCGACAGAATGTCCGCGAGAAATTTGATCATGATAAGGACACATCGCACTGCTCCTGGATCCCTCTCACTGACTGTAGCTACTTTCATAGTCATGTTCTAACGCAGATTGTCTAAATTATTGTCCATCTTGTGTTCATCAGATTTTACCATTTGTTATATGTAGCTAATTGTTTGTTACTGAAATGAGCACGGGATTGTACTGTGGTCAATCTGTTCTTACTTGTTGTGGGTGGTCCAAGTGTATATATTTGCTCACGGATATTTGGCAGTACATCTACTCTGCTTGGTTGATCTGACAAAATCTACTCTACTTGTTCAGGTATTGTCAATCTACTAAGACCTTCGTTTCATGTCATAGAGGATGTAGGAGAATCTGGGCATCTGGCCCTCTACTTTACTTTTAGAATGCTCTATATGGTCAGCATGTTGGTTTTGTCAGTTTAAACTTGAATCTGGGAGCTCACCGGAATTCTTCCAAACTTAGACTATTTCGTTCTTGGCGAATCCAAACTTAGGCTATTTCGTTGAACGGGTAGCTAAATTCCATTGTTGTTACAAATTTATCCATCTTAGAAGGTCGCGAAGAGAGACATAATCGGTCTAGGGCCTTCATGTTTTGGAAATCTCGGCCCTAGCCTTTTTGGGAACGACCTAAGTGTATAATTGAAGAACCATGTTGCCCTCTGCCCCTACCTGTAGCTTTCTAAGCCTCTTATAATTTACGAGCTGCCGTGGCTTGTGTTTTTCGGTTGTTTGTGTGCTGTCCTGAATCAGCTAGATGAGATTTTTTTTCTTTTCTATTATATCTGATGAACAGAAATGATCTTTTGATATTCAGATACTGTTCATTTACTCACTTCGGAGGGTTAAAATCAGGAGCTAGCTTTGCTTTGCTTTGCTGCTCCTGGACCTCTGGGAGTCCAGGGCGGCCATCAGTCTGTTAGAATTTTCAGCTACGGTGTTGTGCCTTGAGGCCATCAGTTTTTTATCTTTCATCCGGCATTTGTCCAAACGATGCTTAATTTGTTATAAAACGATGGATGCAGTCTGGAGTACCGGTTGGTGATAAAATAGTGAATGTAAAGTGATCGTTTCGAGTTTTCTCAATATTTTTTTTTACTTTTTAAGATGATGACAAGAATATGCTGATAATGAATCGCTTCCAGAGATTATGTTTAAGTTTAAATAAAGGAAAGTCTGAAAGAGTTCCAGTAAAATGGAGTCAATTCTTTCCAAAGTCGGCAACCTCTAGATGAGGATTTAATGTCCGGTCGATTTAGTCTGAGGCGCTATAAGAATTCTCATTGCCTTTTTTATGTTATACTCCAGAAAGTGCATGTGAGGATGCGATTTGTTTGTACTTTGTAGGCAGCAGAAGGCGCAGTTCACTCATATATGAATTGCTGCTATGATAAGGCTACAGTTTAATTTCTCCAAGTAATTATGCATAGCAGCAATTTGTGTGCGTGTGGCTTTCATTGTCTCATCTTCAGAACATTAATAATAATAAGCTCTTAAGTCATCAAGTATGTTGTTCCGCTCTTGTCGGTTCTTCAGTAATTTGTATTCTAGAAAATTTCTTGGGTTGTTTTGTTCATCTAGAGTACTTTAACATCTTAAGTATGCTGGTTGTGCACCCTTCAGCTCTTCTCATACCTACTTTGCAGGTAAAACAACCCATTATCTTCCTAAACCTGCACCTTGCGCCAGAGGTGCAATACGGATGGTATGGTTATGGTTTTATGTGATTTCACTGAAATTCATGAATCAATGATTTTCTTTATCAATTTGATCAAAATTCGAGGCCAGTAGCAATTGTTAGGTCAAAAGAATAGCAAGTAAATAAGTTGGAGGAATCATATACTTTGTTGTGGCATGCGATTCAGCAACAAACATGCCATCAACTAACTTAGTTAGTCCATTAATGTTTAATTCTATTTTTTTAAATCTTTTGATTGTCATATCTAGATGAGAAAAACTTCTAATGTCCAATACGTCAAAACCAACACAAACCATTCTAATAGCTATCCTACATGAAGAACAAATATCATATGCTTATGGTGTCATTGGCATGTCATCAAAATGATATAATTGTTTCTGGTCCTAACACAACAGTCTTTGTTTAATTTGGTACTCAAGTTTTTCACTTTTCCCATACAAAGAATGCTGATGCCTGTCATCGCAAGAACATAAGAGCAATATCCTTTAGCGCCATATATTTTTGGCTAAACTTTCCTGTGCATAAACATTAATGACATGGATTTATGCACCTGATTTATAATTTTTAGGCGTAATTAATCCACCTAATGATGTTCTTACAGCAATTAGAATTTTGATTCAAGTTTTGACCTGTCAATGGAATTATGAGAGCTAAATTTTGGCAAAATTCCTGTAAATAAGTACTTCAGTCTCAAGTTAATAGGATGATTTTTTGAGATACATGAGCTTTAGCTTGGTTGTGTTAGAGTTTTTTTTATGTGTCCACAGAATGTCGATGAATGGAGTTGTTATGACAAAGGCGCGGATGTCACCTTCATGGCTGGAAGACCCGACATGACGATCGAGGTGACAGCTATTGTCATGTTCATCCCAATCAAAGCAGGTGCTAAAAAGCGAATGAAGACGTTGCTGTGGAGGAGTGTTAGGTTTGCTGCTTGGTGATTTGCAAATTGGCTAGGCTCTCTAAAACTGCAGCGCAACAAGTACGAGGAAGTGATGTCGCATATGTATGAAATGTGTGTGTATGCGAGGCAGGTCTGTTTTGGATGCTGCCATAGGCTGGAGGTGGCGATCAACATCCCGCAAGGGCGGGACAACATGCTGGATTGGTGGTCTCGGACCAGAAGGGGTTTTGGAAAATAGCGGCGAGGTTTGACACAGACGATCTTTGTCTGCTGGCGCCTATGGATGCAGCGCAATTCCTGTGCGTTTCATAACAAGTGCTCAGTTTTCTGTTGATGGTTTGATTGATCAGATGGTGGCGGAGTGGAATCAGTTGAGGCGAGCAGGTTTAGGAGGGAGTAGCACCTTTGTGAGAGTAGTTCATTAGTGTGTGGGGGTGAGTTGGGCGGCATATTGAGGGGGTTGCTGGCAACATCTTGTCAATTCTTGTAGAGTACTTAAACCTCTTTTTAAATCTAAGTTACGTACTCTTGAAAAACAATATGGTTCACATACCTAGAAATAGGAAGAGGGTCCAAATGTTAATATCTACATTTTATGGTTGGTATTCCGTAAATTACTAAAAATGCAATAAGATTAGTTTGAAGTTAAGTACTTTTTGATAAATATCTAAGATCCAATTTTAATTGGAAGACTGATATAACACGTGCAGGTTACAAAATTTTCCAAAGTTGACGCATCATCTCCTTGCTGAACCAAGTTTTGGATATTTTTTAAAGTTCAACTCCACCACATGTCCACATGCAACGCAACTCCACGATTATCAAGTTTGTAGGGTTTCTATATTATACGTGCGTTGCACGTGCAATTTTACTAGTCCTTTTAGAAGGTATCAGAGGTTGGCACTCTTTTTAATTGCTTTAATGACTTGACAGTGAGATGCGTGACACCGAGAAGAATGCCATGAAGTACTCGGAGGCGGGTGACGAGTCATGAACTCGGCAAATCCCATGATTAAGTACCCTGGGTTATATCGGGAGGAAACGAGGTATAGGTGTTGGCGAATTCGGACGGTAACAAGCGAAGCTTTCGCTTGTTGGATTATAGATCTGAAGGTTACAAGGTGGCTACAATGGAGTACGGCGAGTCGATATCTCGCTAGGGTTTCAGGGTATGATTGCGTGATCTGCGCTGCCTCCCTCCTGGCCTCTTTATAGGCGGCCAGGTCTCAGGAATTTGAATACAACTCGATTATAGATAGAATTAGCTTAAGTCGGTTTGACTCTTTTGTCTTGAGCCGCACTCTACCCATAAAGGGCCGTCTTACGCCATCCGAGTGGAACTTCCAGCAGTATGGGCCTCATTATAGCATCGTGGGTATACCCGTTGGGTATAATCACATAAGTAGCCCCCGAGTGCCTATTCGACTCCGAAGGATCGTGTAGGGACTCACCACCCGATAATCTTTCGAGTAGCTCCTGATGACAACATTGCCTGTCCATGAATGCATTCGGCGAGGGAAAACATCTCGCTATTTTAATATCAAGATATATTTTCTTTTCGTCATTTGGGGGATGGATGGCATAGTAGGCCTAATTCAACCGACGGATCGGGTCAAGTTAACTCGCGACTTGGGCGAGATACCTTCCTAGCCTACTCGGATTCGACTCCCTTCTATCGAACCCGGCCAGACCGTTCAAGTTCGACTCAAGCCAGCTGGGACTTACTGGTCGTAACCCGATCATAGTTAGAGTACCCTTGGCGCGTCCGCCGGGATTTTTCATCGCACCTGCTGGTGCGGAATTTAACAGGTCCACGTAACTTGTACGGGACACCTGGCCTTATTCAGGTCTTACCTTTGCACTTGTTTGCGCAGCATCCGAGGACCAGTCTAGGCTGGAACATCTCGGGTATTATGAGTATATTATTGGATACAAATCGGGAGTCGCTCGACCGATTCAACAATCTCTTCTTCACTTGATACTTCATAGAGTCCGATCCGTCGAGCACTCCTCATCAACATCTGACGCTGGTCGTCGACTGAATTCATCGGGTGCGCGACAGCGCTCCCGATGGGAGTAGCCCCCGAGATTGAGTGCAATCACCTGCAATTGTGCTTAATCTAAAAATAAAAAATAAAAGAACTGGTATTTACCAATTTATGCTCCCGATGGGAGTGCATTTACTGATGTAAGTATGTTTGCTTTAAGAAATGTACCCCCTTTGTATGGTGTGACCTGTGATATTTACTTAGCGACTGCAGTTGATATCTTTCGACTGATAACTCTCTGCCTGACGAGTCGTACGTGAGAAATTTACGTGATGTCACTCATGATGTTAGCAAAGATGCTCTGACGCTGCCGATGGGACAACTCTTTGGTGGGCCCAGGCTGACAGAGGTGACGCTGATCGGCCGCTCCATTTTGCGCGCTCGCACCGCGCGGGAAACGGAACGTGATGATGGCTTCCTTGGATTTCGCGCGTAGTGGGTAACAACCGCGCCCCTTGCGCTTCGTGCCATATTCTTGATTTGCGCCACGTGCCCATGTTCACCAATGAACGTCCGAGATGAACGGGCGCCCAAGCCTTATACTTCCACGGGGACAAAGATTCATATCCCCTATCTCCCCATTTGCGCCGCCCCTGCTCTGTTCATCGTCTAGCTTGCGATCTCTTCCCCTTCTTCTCGAGCTCAAACACTTAAGAGCTTCGGAATGGCCCCTCCGAAGAAGACCACCGGGAAACCTACGAAAGGCGCCTGGCGGCAATCCGGTGTGAAGATCGCGCAGCTGGACGCGCTTCGCAACGGCGGCGTGCTCCCTGCCGATGCCGGGGTTGTCCGCATTCCTGGCGACGAAGTCATCCCGCAACCGCGTGCTGGAGAACGCGTCTGCTTCACCGACTGCCTCAATCGAGGTTTGTCTTTTCCACTCCACCCGTTTGTGAGGGGACTGCTCTGTGCGTATGGTGTGCAACTGCATGACCTTACGCCCAACTCTGTGCTGCACCTGGCGTGCTTCATCACGCTATGCGAGGCGTTCCTCGGCATTGCCCCCCACTGGGGGCTGTGGCGTCGCTGCTTCATCATCAAGCGCCAGGCGCCCACTGGACCTGGCAAGATTTGCTTCCAAGCTCGCCCCGGCTCTAACTACTTCGACATCCAGTCATCGGAGTCGGTGCAAGGATGGAGAGCTCGGTGGTTCTATATCAAGGATCAAATTTCTGATTCGCAGACCACTGGCCTGGAGGAGTTTAACGCCGATGCCAAGATCACTCGGAAGAGGTCATGGGCTCATGGTCTGACCGAAACTGAGGCGGCCGAGTCCGAACAACTGCGCCTAAGAGTGGAAAGACTGCAATTTGAAGAAGGGCAGGTGCTGACAGGAATCCACCTGATCTCCACATTCGTGCGCCGCCAGATCCAGCCGTTGCAAGCTCGTCCCCACGCCATGTGGGAGTATTCGGGCGCTAGCGACTCCTCGAGGGTATCCAAGGCGGCTTACGACGCCAACGGCTTGCTGCAGGTGGTCAAAATCTTGACCTCCGCCAAGGATCTGAAGGCTCGCAGCCTGACGCCGCCGATCAAACCCTTTGGCAAGGATCATCCGCGTCCAGAGGTTTGCGACTCAAACTTTTTGCTTTTGTTCAAATGTTTCTACGTTGCACATGTTCTGCGTACTGAAATATCTGTTTTCTGCCTGCCAGGGACATGTTGAATTGACTAGTCGAGTGCCTACCCCTAAAGAGATGCGAGATGCTGGCGGACGATGAGCTGCTTCAAGAAGTATCGTCTTCAACTGTCCCGGCTACTAACTCGCAGTCAGAAGACGACGCGGAGCAAACTGAGAAGGTCTCCCTAGGCGACAAGCGCAAACGCGGAGGTGACGACGCTGAAAGCTCTGCTGATTCCGCTGCAGTGAAGAAGAGAACAGCATCTTCCCCTGGTGACGGAGATGCGGCGACATCCTCAGCGGGGGGATGTCTCTCGAACCCCTTGCTGGCGCTTGCTCTCCGCAGTCGCCTGCCGCCGGTCCAGTCGCCAAGAGAGCCAATGTGTTCGCATCCGAGTAAGGCTTGCTTGCACTGTACATGTACTAATTGACTGTATTTGCTGGTTGATTTTTCACTGACTTGAAACAAACCTTTGTACTTTGATTAGCTCTGAGGATGACGAGGAGACCCTGAAGGCCCCCATACCCGTGCCCCCATACGCGAAGCTGTCCTCGACTGCTGCGGAGCCGACGGACCTGACTACTCAGCCGAAGAGTTCTGCTGCAGTCCGCGAGGCGACAACCCCTGAGCCTACTGACTCGGAGCAGTATGAACTGGTCCACCGCAGGAGTAGGGGTCCGTCGTCCACCAGCTCAGCTGACCATGTAAGGCATCTGTTTTTATTTTGCGACATCATTGGGTGCGTGGCAGCGCTCCCGATGGGAGTAGCCCCCGAGGCTGTGATTAGCTCCTCGGAGGTGATTGCAGTCTCTATAGCATTTCTCCGATTCTGACTGATCCTATTATTCTTCTGTTTTCCACGACTGTAGCCTTTTGCCGTTCCCTTGCTAGCTGCCATTGACCAGTACGTCAAGATGGAGGCAGAGAACGCTGGATTACGCGAGCAGCTGCTACGGACCAAGAGTAAGATGCGTGCACACGCAGCCGTTTGTTGTCAAGTTGCTATAACTGGGAGTAACTTAACCAGTCCCGGAATGGTTCTTTCTGAACAGCTGATGCATCCGCGGTTGAACTAGAGTTGAAGCGAGTGCAGCAAGAGCTGTCCTCAATTCGCGATTCAACGGCATCCCAGATTGCAGCTGCGCGGAAGGAAGGTGAGGAGGAGCAGCGTACTCGCCAAGCGGAACGGGAAGCAATTCTCGCCAGCCGGCTCTCCTCACTGAACCAGGCCTTTTCCGGTAGGCTTTTATTTTTGTGGAGTTTTCTTATTCCAGTTTGTTAGAATGCACTCCCTTCACAGTGATTCTTGCCTTACTGAGTCCGACCCTATTTTCTTGATAGTCGCCCTCAACCTTCCGGAGCCCCCGAGTCCGGCTGAATCCGAGGGCAACCTGCTGAAGACGGCGGAGGAAGCCTACACTCTGGGGAGTCGAGTGGCGCTGCTGATGCCAAAGGCGGTCGAATCTCTCACGGCGCTGCACCAGACCGTGTTTCCGCGAGCTCCGCTGCCCTCGACTCTGGACGAGCTGGTCTCGACATTCAACCCCGAGGCTACGCAGCTAGAAGAGTTCACCCGGGAGCAGACGGTACGTGGCTCCCAAACAACCTTGAAGCTGCTGCTTGCACATGGAATCCAGGGCGACTTCGAGGGAGCCTTCTCGGAGTACCCTGAGGGGCGTGTTAGGGCCCATGTTAAGCAAGCCAAAATACTTGCTTACATGTTAGTTGAAACGTTGAGCGCCCGGGCCGCGACTCGCGACGCCCAAGTAGGAGTTACCATCTCTGAGAGCAAGGGGTAGCTAGCTTGTTTGAACCTGTCGGCCAGACCTAATACTTTTGTAATGTGTGAACCTTTTAATGTGTGAGTCACTTCCTTTTGAGCGAGTATCTCTATCATGTCTGTTCCTGTGATGCATACGCTTCGTTCGTTCTCGACTGAGCCCCCGAGCCTGTTGCTCTTGGGTTGTTGCCACACGATTCTGAGTGTTGCGACCTTTTGCAGACTACCTCTGCCGGTTCATCGACTGCTGTCCCTCCATACGACCACCATGACAGGTATAGGTATGGACTGCTGGAGAGCCGATGTAATGCAGCGGAGAAAAAATTGCGGGAAGCGTTGGGTGTGCTTGCCATCATGAAGTCAAGACAACCGAAACCCCTCGAACGCGAGGACTTCATAATCAGCGAGATAGAACAAGCGAACGAAGGACTATTGTGTGAGTCCCCCTTCGCTTACCCCCCGGGTATGCATTTTCACCGTGTCTTGATCGATCAGCAACCGTTGTCCTACCGCAGGTGTCCAGCGGGATGCAGATGGGGAACGCTCTCGAGTCAGGCGCAGTTTATCCGAATATCCGATAATGTTGGCCGAGACACATCCGTGGTATGGGCTGATCGGGCCAAGACGAGGGTGCTGCTCACACTGCGAGACCGGGTTGGACAAGTTGGCGAATTCATCAAGGTGTGCACCCAGGCCCTGTCCAAGATTCACGATGCCATGTTTCCTCTGAACGAGCAACCGTAGGGGCTGGCCGCCTTGATGGCAAAATTCAGGCATGGTGCCGCTATTCGCGACTTCGTGCGGCATCAACTTGTGGCTGGAGCGACTGCTGCCCTGGCGTTCGTTCACCTTCACCACCCTCGACTGAGTCTGTCAGAAGTTGGAGCTGGACTCCCTTGGGAAGCTGCGCAGGCTGGGCCGGTGGAGATGCAACCGCATTACGAGGTAGCCGAAGGTCCTGCCAATTGCATTGTTGCATTTGTCGAGAAGGAAACAGATGCGGAGCTAGACCGGCGCACAGCTAATCCTGTCAAATTGGAGTGGGAATAGGTAGTGATAGTACATAGCCGCGCTCCGCGACATTGACACATCATGGAGCAGCGACTGCCAAGCCACTTTGGCTTACCTGTAAAAACTTTCGTGACCGACTGTTACTCGAGGAGAACAATCTCCCCCAGCCATCGAGTGATGGAGTGAGAACAAAATTCTATGTCTGATACATATGTCGGTAGCGAAAGAACGCAAAGAGGAAAGTTTATACTTTATTGCTGATCAATATGCTAAATTGTCGGATACAAAAGAGAACTGACTGTAACTTGCTCCTTGGGACTAAGATATATGAGATGAACAATTACTATGCGTAAAAGCGACGCAAGTGAGATGCGTTCCAGGGGTTGTGCGAGTGCTCTCCCGACTCGGCGTGCTTTAGTCGATAGGCTCCATTGCCGATGACTTTTGTGACGATGAAGGGTCCTTCCCAAGGCGATGCGAGCTTGTGAACTTTCTTCTGCTTCAGGCAAAGAACCAGGTCGCCTACAGCGAACGAACGCGGTCGAAGGCGGCGACTGTGGTAATTTCGCAATGCTTGCTGATAGATTGCTGTTCTGGCGAGGGTGATGTCGCGTGCCTCGTCCAGGGTGTCCATGTCATCCTCAAGTGCGGCATCGGAGTCCTGCTCATCGTAGGTCATTACTCGAGGTGCATCGAATTTGAGGTCATATGGCATGACTGCTTCGGCTCCGTGCACTAGAAAGAAGGGCGTGTACTGCGTGGATCTGTTAGGCGTCGTGCGCAGACTCCAAAGTACGGCAGGTAATTCCTCGGCCCAGGCGCCTGCTACGCGCTTGAGCGGTACTAGGAGTCTTTTCTTCAAGCCGCTGCACACCAGGCCGTTCGCTTTCTCGACCTGCCCGTTGGACTGGGGGTGCGCAACTGAGGCGTATTTGAGCTTGATTCCTTGCGATTTGTAGAAGTCCTGAAATTCCTCGGCCGTGAAGTTGGTCCCGTTGTCGGTGATTATGCTGTGTGGCACCCCGAAGCGGAAGATGATGGACTTGATAAAATTTATTGCCGAGGTTGTTGTGGCGTTCGTGACTGGAACTGCTTCAATCCACTTGGTAAACTTGTCGACTGCCACTACGAGGAAAGTGTGGCCGCCCCGTGACGACTTCTTCAAAGAACCGACCATGTCGAGTCCCCACTGAGCAAAGGGCCAGGCCAGTGGGATGGTCTTGAGTTCTGATGCTGGGGCATGTGGCCTAGTCGCGTACTTCTGGCAACCTAGGCACTTCTTTACTATGTCCTCTGCGTCCTGCATAGCCGTGGGCCAATAAAAACCGGCTCGCAGGGCCTTTGCCACGAGTGCCCGACTGCTTGCGTGGTGTCCGCACGTCCCAGCATGAATGTCTAGTAGTATTGCACTCCCATCCTCGGGTGCGATGCATCGCTGAAGGACCCCGGAGATACTTCGCTTGTAGAGTTCCTTGTTGATTACTGTAAACCCCTTGGAGCGTGTAACACCCTGGATTTTTGAGCCTTTTAAATTTTTTCCAAAATGCATTATTTCTGTTTATTTAAGTGTATTTGGATTTAAACCTCAGCAAAACCATTTGGATTTCTAAATCCTTTATTCTGATAAATCAAGTGGGATCTTGTGCCTTCCATTTTCCCTCCCACTTGGTACTTGCCAATATTATCTTTTTATCTTGGACAATTATTAATTTGAGAAATTCCTTTTTCCTCTTTTAGAATTTCCTTTTATCTAGCCCTCCAAAGGAACTCCTATATTTATATCTCCAAAAATTCTGCAAAAATCAGGGAAGCATCCCTAGTTGATGTGGAAACCATTTCTAGGAAAATATAGAGCCTTGTCTTAAGAAAATATTCCTCCACACCCCTTTTTCTATTCTGCCCATTTTCCAAATGTATTTTTAAAACCCTTCAAATCTTTTCTCCTGGTCAAACCCAAGGCATGGATAGGATCGCATTCACCCCTCCTACCTCAGGACAAGAGGGCATCTTCACCAAACTCCATTTACCACTCCAATCAAAATATCTCCACTTTGACCAGAACTGTTTTTCGAAATTTCTGTATAGAACTTTGGTCGAGTTTGCAAAACTTGTCTTCTGCAATCTGGTAGCTCTCCTCATTTGGCGCACGGAGATGTCCCCCTTTTTGCATTTGGTGCCCTGTACGCCGAGAACGGTGGCGATGCCGGTTTTGGCATGCTCTGGACACGTCGGCATCGGCATGGCCGTGCCCGCGGGGCGCCGCCCGTTTCTGGTCGCCGGAGACGCACGCGCATCCGCGCCCCTGCGAGCCTCCCGCACTCCCCTCCCTCCTTTGACCGTCCTCGCACCCGCCTGCACGCACGCGCGCCGCCACAAAGCCGCCATCCGCTAGCCGACGCGCCGCCGGCCACTGTGCTCGTCGGGCCCCGCCCGTCAGCGTCTCCCCCGGGCGCCAAGCATTCACTCCACCCTCGCCTGACGCCCACGATGCCGTACTGTGCCACCGCCCCCGCGACACCGGCGTTGAACGCCATCAGGGAGGCCGCTCACCGGCCGAGCGCCTCCATTACTCCGGCCGCTCGCCGCGCCGCTATAAAAGGACCCCCCCAGCCCTCGAGGAGGAGTCCACCGCCACTCGCCCTCCTCTCACTCCCCTGCCTCACCCGTAGCTCGACGAGCACCGCAGCGCCGGCGATGGAGTTGCCCTAGCCGTCTCGGCCATGGACAATTTCTTCGCCAGCAACGCTCCGTTCGTCGATTAACCCCAGCCCTAGCCCCACGGCGATCCCGACGCCACCCTCCATTCGGTAAACCATAGCCGGAATCATCGGGTTCATCCGCGACCCGACGCCGGAGCCGTAGAAGAAAGAGGGCTTTCCGCCCGAGCCTTCCCCGCCGCCCACAACCTCGCCGCCGTGACGCACCCGTGCGCGGTGAGCCTCCCCGCGTCTAGCCCGAGCCCTAGAACCCCCTCCACCGGCCGCAAACCCTCGCCGGAGTTCTTGCCGGCGACGGGAGCGCCGCCCGTTCGGTTTTTCCCGCGACGTAACGGTTCGAACGAACCGGGGTCGCTGACATGCGGGACCCACGCGTCAGCGTTTTAAACATTATCCGAACCGTTTTCTGTTTATTTAAAACTCTGTTTCAATTCTTTTAAAAACAGAAACTTTGAAAAGGCATATCTCACTCAATAATTGTCCAAAAATTACAAACTTTAGCTTTCTGGAAACTAGAGAAAATTCTCCATCCAATGCAACCAAGATGGGTTGATTTGGAGTTTATTTGCTAGACCATTTCTTCAATGGCATTTGGTAGGTTTTTAACACATGTTTATTGATTTTCCAACTAGATTCTAAGGACTTTGAGGGGGAACCAGAACCATACCTTGTGGAAGGCAAGACATCCACCACATTCCACCATTGCTGCATTTGGAGTTGCCCCACTTTCGATTTGAATGACGTTGCATTGATTTTGCATTATCTCATTTCATATGGATGTTTTGCTTGAGTGTTATATCGGTACACATCACTTAACAACCCACTAAAGACGACAAGTGGTGGATTCTATGCTGCATAGCTAAGAGCCCCCTGTCGGATTAATTGCTTATTGATTGTTTTCCTGTTTGTGATTATTATGACTGTTAATAACCAACTAAAGACGACACGAGGTGATTCCGGCACACCCGCCGCGAATGCCCGGTCGGTTTAATCGGACCTTGTTTGTTCCTGTTGTATGATATATTGTGCCTGTTAATAACCAACTAAAGACGACACGAGGTGATTCCGGCACACCCGCCGCGAATGCCCGGTCGGTTTAACTTGACTTTATTTACTCCTATTGGGTTATATAGATATATCTATCTTGTTATTGATATGTGATATATATTGTGATGATCATGTGGAATTTTGCTTGTTATCACCCTGACATTGTTTAGTTGATGCATTTGGAAACTCTGGTTTTGCCTCCATTGTTGCGGAAACCTCTTTTGGAAAGATATTGTTAAACTTGACTAAGAACTTAACCATCTCCCTCGACTAGATTGAGTCATCGGTGCCATTCACCAAACCTTTTGCTCAGTCACGCGTCGTCTGAAATGGGCGGACCCAACTTAGTAGCATTGTCGGGATCCCCTTTGATGTCACCCCTTGGTGAGTCTAGTCGGTTACCTGTGTGGTCGGGGCTAGTCTTGTAATATTCCGGAGCTAGGCGTCGCTCATAGGTTGGGGACGTGCCGGAAAGTAGTTCGGCCTAAGACAAGGCCCGTAGGGCATGTCGGTGACTAGATAGGGGGCATTCTGATCTTGTGGAGCGTTGGGGAGTGTGCACCCGCCGCCAGGAATGGTCAAGTACTTCGGTGCCGGCGGGACTATTGTGCACTCCAGCGTGTGTTGTTGCGACCTCTCGAGAGTGTATCTAGATACTAGCCTAGTCCCAAGGATACGGGACAAGTTTGGGTTGAGTCACACTTAGAGTCAGTCTTGTCACGGGGAAAACTTTGCAACTGAACTGGGTAAGTTACGTGAGACTCATGGAGTCTAGACGTGGTGCCAGAGTTGGCGAGGGGCTAGAGAGCCCGGAAGTGGGGGAAACTTACCAAGAGATATATGTGGTGGACACCGCCCCTCGGTGTCGTATCTAAGCCCCAACGTCGTCATTCATTGATAGATGCTGTCCTAGATCATCCTATCTTGTTCATCTATGCCATGATTAGGACAATGCCATGCTACTTCTCGTACTTATGCCATGCTACTTCCCGTACTTATGCCATGCTACTTCCCGTACTTATGCTAGGCTATTTCCCGTACTTATGCCATGCCATATAGATAGTCATGTGTGCCGTGTGGCCGATGTCTTGCGAGTACATGCAATGTACTCACCTTGCTAATTCTTTGGTCAGACCCTCCGTCGCCAGTCCCGGAGTACCCGCTCTACGAAAACTAGGATCAAGTATTCCAGGCAGAACCCCGTGGAGTCCGCCCGCCGAGCTACTCTTCCGTCTACGCTTTCCGCTGCATTAGTCCTTCGCTCCGACGATCTAGAATAATGTACATACTGTTGTGTGCGCCGTTGCGCCTCCTCCGGAGCCACTCTCGCGAGTCGTGTTATGCATAATTATTCGAACCCTTGTATTTGGTCTTGTCTTTAATAACAAGCGATCGTATACTAGTGTTTCTGGGACTAGTATACGAGACTATTCCGATCTCTGTATCGGGGTGTCACAGAGCGCCTGGAGATGCGCTTTGCTTCGACCGAGTCCGCCGGTAACTCCTGGTAGAGGAGATACGCCAAGAAAGGCTTCGTCTAGGAAGGTTGTTTGAGAAAGACTTCGACCGGAGGCGAAGTGGCCAATGCATTGCCGGGCTGCTGCTCAGCCGGTGTCTTTTCGAGTGTTGTTGTTGGAGGTTCGACTGGGTCTTCTGGTGCTGCTGGGTTTTTTTATCTTGACTGATCTTTCTTTGATGCGCTCAAAGAAAACTCCAGGTGTGATGGTTCTTTCTTGGACCCGATATTGGCTGGTATGTCTGCTTCCTCGTTGCTTTCCCGGCCTACGTGTCGCAATTCGCAGCCGTCGAAACTTCCCTCCATGATGTTATACATGTCACGGTAAGCCTGCGTGTTATCTGCATTGGCGTCGCACTCCTTCATTGTTTGCTGTACCACAAGATTGGAGTCGCCATATATCATTAAACGTGTCGCTCCGCAGGCCTTGGCCATACGCATACCGTGCAGCAGCGCCTCATATTCTGCCTCGTTGTTCGAAGCTCTCTGAAAATCCATCTGGAGTATGTAACGCAGCTTGTCACCCTTGGGGGAAGTCAAGATTACTCCAGCCGCTGCGCCATCATGTCGTTTGGACCCGTCGAAGTACATGGTCCAGGAATTGGACAAGTCGGGGACATGAGGCAGTTGCGCCTCAATCCACTCGCATGTAAAATCAGGGAGGACCTGGGCCTTGATGGCCTTCGGGTGCCTATACGTGATGTCCCTGGGCCCGAGCTCGATGCTCCACTTGGCAACCCGACCGGTAGCCATGGAGTTGTTGAGGATGTCGGCCAATGGGGCGCTGCTCACCACCACAATTGGGTGTTCTGTGAAATAGTGCACGACCTTGCGACTTGTCATGAACACGCCATAAGCAAGCTTTTGGTAGTGCGGGTAACGCTCCTTGGAGGGGGAAAGCACCTCGCTGAGATAGTATACTGGACGCTGGACTGGCTGAGTCTTCCCTTCCTCTGGTCTTTCGACTACAAGTACCGAGCTGACCACCCTGTTGGTGGCGGCTATGTACAGGTACAAAGTTTCCTGCTCCTGAGGTGCCACGAGGATAGGTGGATTTGTGAGCATGCGCTTCAAGTCGGCGAAGGCTGCCCTTGCTGCAGCTGTCCACTCGAACTTGTCTGCTTTCTTCATTAGCTGATAAAACGGCAGGGCCTTCTCGCCCATGCAACTGATGAATCTGCTAAGTGCTGCTATTCTGCCAGCGAGTCCTTGGACTTCGCGCAGTTTCGTCGGCTCAGGCATCTGCAGGAGTGCCTGAATTTTTTCTGGGTTGGCCTCTATGCCCCTGGCGGACACGAGGTATCCTAGTATTTGCCCTGAAGGTACTCCAAACACACACTTAGTGGGATTGAGCTTGATTCTGTACTTGTTAAGAGCCGCGAATGTTTCGCGGAGGTCGTCGATCAAGGTGCCGACTTGTCCAGTCTTAACGATTATGTCGTCAATATATACTTGTATATTTTTGCCGATTTGATCCCTCAGGCAGTTCTGCATCATACGCTGGTAAGTTGCGCCTGCGTTCTTTAACCCGAAGGTCATCTTCGTGTAACAGTACACGCCGTGAGGGGTGATGAAAACCGTTTTTTCTTCGTCTTCCTTCTTCATCTGAATCTGCTGGTATCCGGAGTAGGCGTCGAGGAACGAGAGGCGCTCGCAGCCTGCAGTCGAATCCACGATCTGATCTATTCGCGGTAACGGAAAATGGTCCTTAGGACAGCACTTGTTGAGTGACGTAAAATCGATGCACATGCGCGCATTCTTGACTCCTTGTATATTTTTGCCGATTTGATCCCTCAGGCAGTTCTGCATCATACGCTGGTAAGTTGCGCCTGCGTTCTTTAACCCGAAGGTCATCTTCGTGTAACAGTACACGCCGTGAGGGGTGATGAAAACCGTTTTTTCTTCGTCTTCCTTCTTCATCTGAATCTGCTGGTATCCGGAGTAGGCGTCGAGGAACGAGAGGCGCTCGCAGCCTGCAGTCGAATCCACGATCTGATCTATTCACGGTAACGGAAAATGGTCCTTAGGACAGCACTTGTTGAGTGACGTAAAATCGATGCACATGCGCGCATTCTTGACTCCTTTCTTCGGAACGAGCACTGGGTTCGCTACCCAATCTGACTTCTTCAGCTCCCGGATGAACTTGGCGTCCAACAGCCGGTCTATCTCTCTTCCGACTGCCGGCCGTTTCGGCTCGGATAATCGTCTCATCATCTGCTTGACTGGCTTAGTGCCTGGATAAATTTGCAGGGCATGCTCGGCGAGTTCCCTAGGAATACCTGGCATATCGGTTGGGTGCCAGGCGAACATTTCCCAGTGCTCACGGAGGAACTCGACGAGCGCGCCTTCCTATGCTTCATTTAGGCTTGATGACACGAGGACTGTCTTGGCCTTGTCCGTTGGATGCACCTGGTGTGCTCTTGTGTCGTTGTTGGCGCTGAAAGAGTTTTCGGGTGCTGGCTTCTTGCCTACGGGGAATAGACTTCGGTCGTTGTCCAGGGCGATTTCCGCAAGCTGTTCTTGTGCGCCGAAGGACTCGGAGATTTTGCTGAACTCTCTGTCGCAGTCATCTGACTTTCGAAAGTCGCCGCAGACTGTTATCACTCCCTTGGGCCCGGGGAGTTTGAGCATCAAGTACTCATAGTGCGGGACTGCCATGAATCGTGCGAACGCTGGTCGCCCGAGGATTACATGGTATTGAGACTTCCAGTCCACGACTTCGAACTCAATGCTTTCTTTCCTGAAGTGATCGGCGTCTCCGAAAACGACGTCAAGCCAAAGTGACCCCAAAGGATATACTGCCTTGCCTGGCACGATGCCATGGAAGGTGTTGTCTGATGGTTTCAGGTTGGTGAGTGACAGGCTCATTTTGCGCAACATGTCTGCGAAGATAATGTTGATGCCGCTGCCGCCGTCCATGAACACCTTGCTCATCCTGAAACCTCCGACTAAGGAGTGCAGAACCAGGGGAGCATGACCCGGTCCGGCACTCGCGGAGGGTGATCCTCGCGAGTGAAGCCAATAGGAACTTCCGAACCCTGAAGGTACTCGGGCGCGGGCGGGGGTGAAGTAGTAGCTAGATGGACCTGCCTACTGATTAACTTTTGGCATCGGTTTGATGGGCGTCCTTTCTGTATCATGTACATGGCCCCCCTGGTCTGCGGGTACTGTTCCTAAGCCGCGGCTGCGTTGTCCTGTCTCTGGTTTGCGTGGATTGCTCCCGCCATGTGCCCTGCAGGCGGGGGAGGTGGTCCTTCAGGTGGTGGCAGCGCGAGTGGTAGTCCTGCACTCCTGCGCATCTCGGCCTGAAGTGCTATGAAATCCCGACAGTTCTTAAGCAGGTGGGTTGCCGTTAATTTACCGTCATCCCCTCTGAACATGTGCATTCTGCACGGGTCGGTGAGTTGTTCCGCCGGGGTCCGGAATGGGCGCTCCACCCTCCGGGTTCCCCTGGGTTTCCACTCGCGTTTTCGGTTCCCGTCGTCGCGGTTCCTGTCCTCGCGGCTTCTGTCGCCGCGGTCATCTCGCAGATTTTCCCTGTTCTGGGGGTTACTTCGACTACGACTGTCTTGAAAACCGACTGCGACCTGCTCGATCCCATCTGACTCGCCGTACGGTCGCTGTCTGTTGCGCCTGTCGTTCCGGCCGCGTCATCCCCAGTTGCCCTGATGGCGATCGTCGGGTGATGGCACCCTATCGGCTCGAACGGAATCTTCCCCGTCAGCCCACTTGTTGGCTATCTCCATTAGATGCGCAATTGCTCTTGGGTTTTCGCGCCCTAGTGCTTCCTAGAGGTCGTTGCGCCTGACTCCTTGGATGAACGCGAAGATAGCATTGTTTTCTGATATATCGGCTCCTGAATTTTTCAGCGTGGTCCAGCGCTGAATGTACTCGCGAAGAGACTCGCCGGCCTTTTGCTTATAGGCTCTGAGTTGCTGAAAAGAAGCGGGTCGGTGAAAGGTAGACGAAAAATTCCTCTTGAAATCGCTGCAGAAAGCATCCCACGTTCCGTACGAACTGCGCGGCAAGCTTCTGAGCCAAGCTCGGGCTGATCCCGTGAGCATTAACTGTATGTACTGCATTGCAGTCGTTGTATTTCCTCTTTGACAGGCTATTGCCGTGGTGTAATCCTCCAGCCAAGCTGACGGCCCTTGAGTACCATCAAACTTAGGGGTTTCTGACGTTAGCTTGAACCTCTTAGGCATGCGGGTTTCCCGAACGGCGGTCGTGAAGCACATGGCTCCACATGGCTCGACCTCCGAATCCGTGTACGAACTGCTTCGACTGGAAATCGGGGTTCGACTACGGTGCCTTCGCTGGTGTCTCCGCTTATTTACTGTTCGCTGAGTAATATAATTTCGTGCGTCGACCCCTTCCTCCACGTAGTCGTGCTCGAAACCAGCGGCCTGCCGATGCTGGCGGCGTTCTTCTCTGTCGCGCCTCCGCTCTTCTCGCTCGCGGCGGCGGCGAGTGGCTCGCTCTTCTTCTGTTTCGGTCCTGTCCCGACTGCTGCGGTGACGCTGCCTGGACCTACTTCTCTCCGGTTCGTCCCTGTCACGCCCATCACGGTGACGGCGCCTAGATCTGCTTCCTTCTGGTTTATCGTGGTCCCGGTCCTCACGACGTCGAGTGTCGTGGTGTGTGTCATCGCCCTGGGGGGTAGATGCGTCTGTGGGCCTGCTGCCGTTTGTTCGGGCGCCGGTGTTGGGCAGGTTCTGGCCAGGGCTGATCCCTGGACGGCCTGGCGTGGGGGTTGCAGGTACCAATGCTGTCCCGACGGTTCCCAGAGCATCTATCTGTGCCATGTGAAGGCCATACCGCGGGTCAGTTGCTGCAGGTAGTGTAGATCTCAAGTAAGTCGCCACCGAAGCGACTGCTGCTGCAGTTGTCTACGGTACCAGTATACCGTCGTCCGCAATCGTCATGAATCTCTGTTTGATACTTGACGGTTGGAAACCAGCCGCAGTCGCCTGGGGCATGCGGGTGCGGGTTCTCACATGTTCTGCTATTCCTGGCTCGTATCTTGTCGAATGGGACGACGAGTTGGCCTGTCGCCTTGCACTGGCTGAATCTGCCCGATCCTGTCTCTCGGCGAGTTTGCGCTCTAACTCGACCAACTCTAGATTTTTCTTGCGCAGCAAATACTGATAAGCCAGTAAGTCATCCATGGGAGAGTCCTCCGGCATCACGGTCCCATTGTTGACGATGTCTTGGATTCGGACTGCCATCTCCTCTGTGATGGAAAGTTCCTTACCAGCGCTGAATCGAACTACCAGCGGGTACTGGACGGGCTCCGGATCCCTGTGTTGCGGTGGAGTCGTAAACGCGTTTGGTGCGCCGTTTACCACGAACACCTGGCTGGATGGACGGTTGCGTGCGTTGCGACCTTCGTCACGGCGATCGCTATCGTCGCTCGATGCGGAGTCGACGCCGCGCAAAACGGCTGCCACCTGAAAGACAGCACCGTCGGAGCAATAACAAGTGACATCAGAGCCGCCAGTCGACGACGACGCGGAGTCGATGGCAGCCAGGGTCGTCGCAGGTACGAAGTTGATGACAGCTGGAGTCGGTATCGGAGCAAGATCGGTGGCGCTTGACGTCGATGCAGGGGCGAAGTTGATGGCGTTTGGCGCAGGTGCGATCGTCGCCTCCGACCTCGGAGATCGGGCTGGACTTGACACGTCGAGCGTTCCCCACTGGTTAACAAGGAAACGGAAACCGCCGAATGTCAGATCCATACCTGAGTGAATCCCCGCGAACGCTGGTCGCTCGGATTCCGAGTGCGGGCGGAAGTCGAAGGTGCCGAGGGTGTACGGCCTCCGTAGATCCGGCAGGTCCCGGGCTGTTGCGGATGCTGAAGTCGAAGTCGATGATGCAGATGGCGGGTCCGCCGAACCCGTGAATCCAACACCAGTTCTTCCCACAGACGGCGCCAATTGACGAGTCATGGACTCGGCAAATCCCATGATTAAGTACCCTGGGTTATATCGGGAGGAAACGAGTTATAGGTGTTGGCGAATTCGGACGGTAACAAGCGAAGCTTTCGCTTGTTGGATTATAGATCTGAAGGTTACAAGGTGGCTACAATGGAGTCCCGGCGAGTCGATATCTCGCTAGGGTTTCAGGGTATGATTGCGTGATCTGCGCTACCTCCCTCCTGGCCTCTTTATAGGCGGCCAGGTCTCAGGAATTTGAATACAACTCGATTACATATAGAATTAGCTTAAGTCGGTTTGACTCTTTTGTCTTGAGCCGCACTCTACCCATAATGGGCCGTCTTACGCCATCCGAGTGGAACTTCCAGCAGTATGGGCCTCATTGTAGCATCGTGGGTATACCCGTTGGGTATAACCACATCAGCGGGTGTTGGCCGAACACAGCGGAGATTCTTTGATGGTGTCTATACAAAAGAGCAAATTGATAAGGCTGTTGCCCTTTCAAAAGTTGCATGTGTCTCTTGACTTTTTTGAAAATTTGTTGTAATGGTTGTGCATTAGTTACGAATTGTGAAAAATTTTCTGCATACTCGTATTTTTTGTTGTACACATTTTCTTTTGCTGCATAGGTGTTTTCGAGATGTGGCGATGCTTTTTTTACTGTTTTAATCTACCACGGAGAGAAAATGCCGCAATGATGGTGTACGAACACACACAAAAAAAAAAAGACACGAGGCAGCAACACGGGCACGCCAAACAGCTGGCCGCTGGGCGGGCCCCAGCTCCGAGTACCAAAACGGTTACAAGTCTCGGAAGGGGAATATGCACCGAATATGCAGTGCGGGGACACTTCCCGGCCGTGACGCCGTCATCATCCCAACCCAAGATCGAAAACCCAGCGAGAGCGATCGAGTCGATCCTCTCAGTTCTCCTCTCCTCTCCCACGCCGTCGAGGGGCATGACACAGGAGGCCGCCACCACCACCAGCCTAGTGCTAACCCAGGACGACGCCCGCAGCCGCAAGGACCACCACCGCCGCCCTCCGCCGCCTGCCGAGGAGGACGAGGTCCGTGCCATGCCCCCGCCGTCCTGCACGAGCGCGACGATCCTGCAGCTGCGCCGGGAGGGCGGCGAAGAGGCGGCGATGACGGAAGAAGGCGGCTGGGAGGAGCCGCCGGCGCAGCTGGTCCCGCCGCTCAACTTCGCCATGGTGGACCACGGCGTCTACCGCTCCGGCTTCCCCGACGCCTCCAACCTGCCCTTCCTCGACTCCCTCCGCCTCCGCTCCGTCCTGTTAGTACTTAGTAGTTAGTAGTATTATTACTGCTCAGCTACGTTATACGTACGCACCTTTCTTCTTCGAGGCGGCCGGCGGCGTCCTGATTCTGACTCGTTCTGCCTGCGTCCCCGTGCGGCGCGCGCATGCAGCTGCCTCTGCCCGGAGCCGTACCCGGCGGCCACCCAGGAGTTCCTCCGTGCACGCGGGATCAGGCTGTTCCAGATCGGAATCGACGGCTCCAAGGTGAAGAAATTCGATCGATACTCCTTTTCCTTGCCCTTTTCGGAAGCTCGTTCCGAAGAAATAAAACTGAAATGGCAAGCAAGAAAGAGAAGAGGGATAAAGAGTAGTTAATAAACATGCATAAAAGGTTTACCCGGTTAATCAATTATTTCGAGACCATGCCCTAGTTAATACAGTAGTAGATTTGTGCTTTTCTTTCGAAAATTGTTAGATTATACTTTCGTACGTGGTTAGTCACAGATTCTTTGTTAGCATTTGTCGACGCGGTAGAGATGGCTGCAGTGGTTCTATCTTCGCGAATCTTCTCCGCGGTACTTGTGTGCGGACACATCATACAACGCCTTTCGTGAAGAGCTGCCTTGTCCAAGTTGAGCTTCTGTATTGACGCTTTTAGCTGAAAGCGTCTCTCTACCAAATCACAGATCGAATAAGCCTTCAAATTTTCTTATAATTAAGCAGATGCCTTATATTTCTGAACCGAGGGACTGGTGTCTGGCTTAAGTGTCTGCTGTTGAGTATTATCACAAGTTGGTAAACACCAACCTTAGATGTGTGAACACTGAACACACGCCAGCTCTGATTATGCTATCTGCATGGTTATTTCAACTTTTCAAGGCCTCAAACCATTTATGTTGTAGTATGACATATCAACCCACTGCTTGTAATAGTAACTTAGTAACTTTTGTAAGTTGTTAGTATGTTAATCTGTTTCCCAATGGTTGCAACTGAATTTTTATTTTAAACTGCCATTTTTAAGTTGCACCATGGTTGCAACTGAATCTTGCTTTCCAAATGTATAGGCGGGATCATTTGAAAGAGGATTAAGCTAATTCTCATTTGTATTAGCGCTGGGCGGACACTTTTATTGAATAGTTTCGAATACAATATCGATGAAAGGATAATTTGAGACGATTTCAGCTGTTCAACTTTGTTGTGCGGTAACTGCTGTTAGTATTTACACTATCCAGTCAATAAATTTAGTTGAAGGTTAAAGAATGAGATAATATAGTCTGGGCAGAGCTCAGATTTTGAATTTTAATGTTTTGGTTCAAAACAAATCATTTAACGGTTAGTTGGCAATTATAAGAAAGCAGATTGAAGTTGTAATCATTTCTTCTTTTATCCTAGCAATTCTGCCAGCTTAACCTTATTTTTCTCTTGTCTTCTAAGATGCTTTCCATAAAGCGACATTTTTCATATTCAGGAGTTTACTGAAAATAGATGTCGTGCTTTCAGGAGCCCTTTGTGAACATTCCTGAAGACAGAATCCGTGAGGCTCTAAAGGTTGTTCTAGGTAACTAAAATGTTTTACCGACTCATTTCTTTTCTAGGTCGTTTATCTTCAGATGCTTCTTCCCCTAACTGAATATCAAGTTCTTATTATAGACACAAGAAATCATCCTGTGCTTATTCACTGCAAGCGTGGAAAGGTAGAAAAACACGTTACTTTATCTTGCGTTACTGTTTATATGGCGTCTCAAAATTTGTGTAACATATCTGATTTTTATATTGTGAACACAAAAACGTGCAGCATCGAACTGGATGCGTGGTTGGATGCTTGAGGAAAGTGCAGCGCTGGTGTCTAACTTCCATATTCGATGAATACCAGCGTTTTGCTGCGGCGAAAGCAAGAGTGTCTGATCTAAGGTTTATTGAGCTCTTTGATATCTCAAGCATAAAGCACTTACCAGCGTCCTTCTCATGTTGAGGAGAGGCATACGTGAGCGGCCTGTGGACGTGTCAAGATTGGTATTTCTTTCCCCTTAGATGACCTTTTGAGTCATGCGATATCTTATAACATGATTAGCATGATAAGAATTAACTATCAGTACTATTTTTGGATCGGTTATTTCTGTCGTATTACCAAGTTGTCTCTAAGAAACTTTGACATTATCAGTCACTTTTTGGAGCATAGGCATTCAGGATAGATAGATAGGAGACATGCTGCGTTTGGCAGTATCAATACCTGGTGTGCTGGCATCGTGTAAACTTCTGGAGTCTGTAATTATGTTGTGTACATCAAAAATAAAACACATACGCTATCTAAGTTTGTTTGCCATCCATGCAATTTTTGGCATCGTCGCTTCAGATCGCAGAATTTTTTGCCACTGAACAACCAGCGACCTTTTGTGAAACTATGTGCATACTTAATGTAGGTTTAGGATAGTTCCTGCTCGCATAGATCAAGCAATGCGAGACATTACTAACAGGCACGCTCCTCTTGTTAGAATGTAGGGTCTTTTTCCCAAACAGAGGGGCGAGCCACATGATTTCTATGGAAACGGCATCATGCAAAGTTTCCTTCCAAGTCTTGCATTTACCCTCTCTTGAGAGTTGAGAACCATGTGAAGCATCCAAACACATTTGTAGAATTAACCTATCAGATTGACCAATTCAGTGGAGGTCATCGTGATTTCAGAGCAAATATATCGTCACGAGAAAGACGGTGATTAGTCAGCAAACAAGCGCAACTTGTAATGCGCCAGGAGTATTGGTCAAATAGCAGAACACCAGTCTGCACAATCACAAGCAATATCAGTCGATCGAAACAACCAAAACTCAACATCAGAACAAAGAATATACTCCCCAACAGCTGTATGCTTATAGAGCGCAAACCCTCCACAGAAACAGCAGCTTATTCATTCAGTGACACACTGGGTAAGGTGAACTCTAGCAGATGTGTCCTGAGACAGATCAGACACTTGCTTCATTTCCAAATCAACACACAAACAATTACTACTTCACAAGTCAGGTGAGGAATAAATGAAGAAAATGAAAAGAAAAAAGGGTTAAAAATAGGAACAGACAACAAAATAAAGAAATAAGAAAGGGCAAACATAAAAGCTCAAGGATACAATCTAAAATGCCGCATCCATGCTTCTATCTTGTCAAATATACTAGTGATAGCTGCTACTGTGCACCTTTTAGCCGCAAAGAAACTGAGAACACCCCTGGTCTCTTGCTCGGATTTCTTGTATGATGCCTCCTAACCAAAGCTTTCCTTTACAATTAGAAGCTCTCCACATTTGGGCTCTCTTCAGCTACACATCAGAAACATAAAAGTGAGTCATGAGGATTGGTTCACATAACTAGATTACAGGAAAGCATGGGATAAGAATACAAAGGCATTTCCATTGTATGTTAGCCAGAACATTCAAGCTCAAACTTCAGACACTACAGGTAATAAAGCATAACTAACATAGAAAATGCAGGACCTCGTAAGAATTACCTGACAAACTTATAAGCTGTAATACAAGATTAATGGGCTTATATAAATATAAAATAATACTGTATAAGTTATTGACATGGATGCAGTGTTAAGTGGAGGAAGTAACTGGGGCAGAAGCCAGTACTACAACAACTGGACAGACTCATCCAACTGGAAACAAGGCAGCCTTATTATGTGATTTGCCAACAAAATTCCAAGCTATAGTCTACATTAACATTTAGCAACTTGTTTAGGCTTTATGTGCCTTTTCTTTAAGAAACTGTTTTGCATGCTCCAATGAATGCTCGCGATATATAACATGCAGATGAACAGACTTGATGAGCATATTTTGTATACCATGGTCAAATGGAATATGACACTAGCAGACAGAAATCCGGAAAATCCTCAGCAATAAAATATACAGATGATAACAGCCCATTAAGTTGCATAATGTGTTTCTAGTAGGTAAGTTTTTCTGAACTATTGGGTGGTGGTCAAGACTCGGAAGACCCCAACAAAAAATGTATGTGTAACTTTCTACCAATAATGCTTTCAAGCTAGCCACAAGCCCACAAGGAAACAATTTTCGTGTTATTGGCTATAATATCTTGTCAATGGAAAGCATGCCTCGAGTTTCCATGCTTCAAACATTTTATCATCAGTGAAAAATCTATAGTCCACAATAGGTTAGAGACTTGAGTAATCATGTTTTTGGCTAGTGAAGGCCGCCAAGGCCCACATGCATGACTGCAGTTTCTGAAACTTTCTGACACTTCCCAATTGACATGCTTTCAGTTCAATATTGATTTAGCCTGATGTGGCATATCAGCTAACAGTGAACAAGTGAAGGCACCATGGCCTATTATAATTTATAAAATACGAGCACTATGGCCCAACTCCTCGTGCCCTGGCCACGTCACCCACCCACATCTAACAAGTACGGGACATTGGCTAAACAAACCGAATTATCGCAGGACAACTTTATCATATCAGCAATTCAGCATTTAGTTTACAAAAAATGTAAGTAATTATAATATCACCAAATAGTTGTTAGATTTATAACCCAGTACAAGCATTATAGCTCAATGCATCCATGCCACTAACCTCTAAGAATCACAGGGTATTGTCCCAGTGTCCGGACAATAACAGGGAACTTTCGCATGTGTACTCCTCACATTTGCAACACGTCGTCAGTTAAGAACTTAGCTAAAATTAGCAACCAAATTTTCATCTTAACTGATATTTACTCAGTTAATTGCCAAAAAGAAGTTGGAACAGTCACGAAGAAAGGGACGTGAAGGAAAAGATCAATCTTACCCCAATGTAGCAGATGGACTAGATGTTCCATCCTCTGGAAAGTAAGCTTTTGAATCGATTGCTGGATATCCTCTGCAAAGCCTTCTTTGCACAAGGCACCTCAGCATCAGCCAGCTTCTGTAGATGCTGACAAGCACCAGAATCTGCAAGCCGTCGACGTGTTCCATTCCCACCACCCATGGCAAGTGCTAGAAGTATCGAGACTGGGTACTTTTTGTCGATCTCCTCGTTCCGAGGATCAAGCATCTGCACCAGCCTTGTGAGATTCTTCTCATCCCTGACAAACTCCTTCCTATTGGATTTCAAGGTCATCAAAGCAAGCAGTGCGCGTCCAGCCGACTCCTGTACAGATGCAGGCTTAGCCACCTCCATCATCTTAACGAGTGTGCCAACACAGGGTGCCATGCAGCGCTTGGTGTCATCACTCACAGCAGGTGCAAGGTCCGCGACCATATCTGCAGCCATTTGCTGCAACAGGACGCTACCACCACGTCGCATGAGGTCTGTAAGCTGCGCAAAGAACAGGGGCGATGAACAAAGGGTCCTGGAGGCAGCAGGGACTGCTGTGAGCTCGTGGATAGCATGTAGGACAGAATTCTGGAGATCCAAATCAGTGGTGATGTGCAGAGCTTGCAATAGCGGCGGTAATGCACCATCTTGCACAATCTGTTGCTTCATCTCAAGGTCACCAAAGGACGCAATCGACAACAGGCACAGAGCAGCACCCTTCTGCGTGTCTGTACAGCCGCTTGCAAGTAAATCAACTAGAACCGGTAACCCACCCTCCTCAACCAATGCGGAGCGCACATCGTCGATGGAGATCACATTCTTGAGCGCTGCTACGGCGAGCGCCTGCATAGCCAGGGATCCAGAGCCAGGACGGCATGCGTTGATCAAGATGGACACCCCTCCATACGCCGATACAGCCCACGCGCTTCCGGTGTCAGCGGTGATGGCCTCAATGGCCACGACGGCGTGCTCCCTCGTCGCCGGCGTGGAGCCGGAGTCTAGCACACGCAACAGCGGGCCAAGGCCACCCTCGTCGAAGACGACCTTCCGGGACGCAGTGCAGGAGGTGGCAAGGAGCGCCACGGCCGCCGCCGCACGGTCCCGCAGCGCTGAGTGAGCCGACGCGTCGAGCATGCGGAGCAGCGCAGCCACGTCCCCATCGGCGGCAACGATGTTCGCGGCCTCCGCCGCGGCGGTGGTGTCGTCGTTGCCCAGCAGCTCCAGCAGCGAAGCCAGGGCCTTGAGCTTGAGATCGAGCCCCCCGATCTGGAGCCGCGCGAAGGCGTCCCTGATGAAGAGCGACTTGTCGGCGCGCGACGCGGCGGCCGCGGGCACCTGCAGCACGATGGCGTTGGGGGAGGACGCGGAGGAGGAGTCGAGGGAGAGGAGGCCCGAGCGGAGGAGCAGGGAGAGGTCGTGCAGGAGGAGCGAGAGCGAGGAGGCGGCGATGTCGAGGTCGCTCTGGAGGCGCAGGCGCCCGCCGGGGAGCGCCGGGTCCTGGCAGCGCGCGGACAGAGCGTGGAGGGAGCGGAGCGCCGGGAGGAGGGATGAGAGCAGATCGGCGAAGAGCGGGTGCGCCGCGGCGGATGCGGGGGAGGAGAGGAGCGAGGAGTGGAGCGCGAGCAGCGTGGCGTGCAGCGCGCGCCACCGGGAGTGGAGCGCGTTGGCGGACGCGGCGGCCAGGAGGAGCGGCGGGAGCAGGGCGTGCAGGATCTGGGCGAGCGCGTCCGCGGCGGCCGGCGGCGGAGGGGAGGGGGAGGGCGGCGGCGTCATGTGCGGCGGCGGCGGGCGACGGTGGGGGGTGGGGAGTGGAGGAGGTGGGGAAAGCGAGGGAAAGCGCACATGACATGGGAGTGGTGGGGTGCGGGATGGACGGACACGATTTGCTTCCGCGGGAAGGAAAAAGCTGTAAAGCGGAAGGTGGCTGGCAGCCGCTGCCGGGTGTCACGCGCGAGTCCCGCTTTATTCACACTAACAGGGAGGGCCCGCTGTTTGTAGCGTTGGCAGCGCTGACGGAGAAAATGATGTTTGTTTTTTTTTCCAAGGTGGAAAATTTATGTTTTTTTTTTACAAAACACAATAAAAACATAGACATATATCTCAGATGAACATCAATATGCAAAATTAGAATCTCACATCGGGATCCCGGGAACGGGTAGCGCTCTTTCCTTATCCTCTCGCTCCTGAGCTTTGAGAGTCGTCTTCCGGCCCCTGCCGCCGCCCCTCTCCTTCCCTCGCTCCGGCGGCCGTGCTGTCCGGCGTGTGGATGGTGTAGGTGGTCGTGCACCTCCTGTATATAGTAGATCTAGAGTTAGGCTTAGGTTTGGTGTTGCTACCTCGTCCCATGTGGCGTATGGCGTGATGCCGCGGGAAGAACTATCGCTGGGGCTTCCGAGCGCTTGCCGGCGATGCATGGTGCTGCTGCTGCTGCTCTCTGTGCTCCAGTGGATGGAGATGATGGGCGGAGGTGCTGCTCCTCTTTCCCACTTCCCGAATAAGCTCGGTTCTGTCCACCTTCGCGTCTTGAGGTGTGGTGGCGTGGATTTTCCTCTGGCCGGCCGTGGTGGCGAGGAGAGGAATTGGTGTTGCCACCTCGTCGCCAGATCCGGAGGTTTTGGTGCGGGGTTTGTATTGCAGGAGTTCTGGAGCCTCTTCTGCTACATGGTGGAGATGATGAAGCTGCTTGCCAAGTTCCAGAGGATGGAGGAGGCGAGCTGCATCACCGTTTCTGCAACCTCTTCAATAAAAAGGTTCGTTAATCGCGGCTCTGTTGGTGGTAGCATGAGTTTGGGCGCTGCCTCTGTTGCTCGGCGTGGTGGCGGGAGCAGAGATGGTTTCCAGCTTCGTGTCTTATCGCTACTAGAGTCGCACCAGGGGAGGATTTCTGCTTCTCCTGGGAGTTTCCTCACGGCGGCGCTCTTCTCGTCGTCGTCCAAGATGGTCGAAAGGCGACCACTCCCGCCTTATTCGTCGGTATGCCGGCGATTCAAGATTTTATTCAACCTCCAGGCTGTTATGCCGCATCGGAGGCCCTTCGGCTATGGTGTAGCGAGCTCCCGCCTTCTCGTCCCAAGTGGTTTCGTCCCCGGCGACGTTGAGGTTGGCTGCGCCGAGCTTTGGATTCGTCTCGCTGGAGAAGGAGCTGGACCTGATTGCATTCCCATTTTTCTTTGTAAGGTCCTTTGTGCGCTTTATAAGGTCTTGTCTGTAATTTTTATCTTTCTTAAGACCTTTTCTGTAAATTATTCCAGCGGTGATTAATGAAACTCCTTCATCCCCTGTTCAAAAAAAAAATAGAATCTCAAGAAAACAAATTCGAATGTTTTTTATTGAATTTTAGTTCCATGAGAAATCTTTGCTATTAGCATGTATTTCACATTATTTGATTATGGTTAATCAATCGATAAATTCATATGTTTCCATACAAAAACTTTAGGGTATCCGTAGGGGTAAAAACTGATAATATGTATTCATGAAATGTGCATGATAAGTTTGTATCGCATTCGTTAAATTCATTTTAACACTATATGACTTCTTTTATGTTGACGTTGTATTATGTTCTTGTCTCAGGATGTAGTCACAATACTGCTATACTCCCACTTGTTGCACTAGCAAGTGTTAGATGTTGCACACAAGAAATCTTTTTTGCGTAGGCTATACTCGTTGTTCGGTGGCATTGGTGAAGGGGTTCCGGTGCAGAAAACAATAATTTTTCTAGCGTATGAACACCCTAACTAGCCAGGATCTATCTATCTAGTACATGTGATAACGGTGGCAGAACGGGTTACATTACCTCCATGTAGACCGATAGCGGGGATTACGCTCCCGCACAAGCGTTGCTGATGAAGTCGTACGTAGCCGACCTCAAGGTCGCGGAGAACTTGCCGCGATGATGTAGACGATGACGCCGGGGTGTCGACGATGACCTGCGTCGACGGGCGTTGGGCGGAAGGTGGCGTGGCGCCGGCAGCCGAGGGGGGTGGTGCCAGCGGTAGGGCAGCGACAGGGCTGCTGGGTGGGCAAGACGACGTCGCCCAGGCTCCTCAAATGTGGCGCCTCCGAGCACTCGCAAACATACGGAGCTTAACAACAACCCCCGGTCATTCAGATCCAGCTGAAATCGCAGGAGTAGAACTTTTCTGGAATCCCGCAGGGCAACGGTGCCCGACGGTATAGCTTTGGTGGAGAGAGGAGGCAAAGCGGGCGGAGAAACAGCTCGGCCGGCTTGCTACAATATTAATTGTATTTTCTGTGTTATTAATCCAATTAATATGCCTTGCTATATAAAGGGGGGAGGGGGTGTGCAAGCACCTTGCCTCCACCATGTGGGACTAAAGGAGAGGAAGGGGGAGGGGGGTTCGGCCGGCCTCCTAGTCCGAATTGGACTAGGGGCCCAAGCCCCCTTTCCTTTGTTTGGTGCGGCTCACCTTAGTGGGCCACAATTGGCCCACTTAGGTGGGCTGCCCCCTTTTTCCTTTATTATTTAATAATTAAATTAATATAAAATATAATTAATTCATAATTAATATATTTAAATACTATTTAATATCCCGTGACCCCGAAACATTTTCCGGACCACCCGAACATCTTTCGGACATTCCCGGAACCATTCCAGATTTCCCCGGAACTCCTTCCGGACCACCGGAACCCTTTCCGGATCATTTCTCTCTCTCCAATAAAATCCTATAAAATCCAGAACCTTCTCCAGGTGTCGTTAAGACCTTAAGTTTGTTACGCTACGGTTCGAGAACACTCCAGACATGGTCGAGACCCTTCGCTCGCCAATGACCGCCAGGGATACCTGGATGCATATGACGGTCCCTGTGCATTCTACGAATATCGTCGTTGAACCATAAACATGATATTCATTCCCTTTGTCTCTGCGATACTACCTTGTCCGAGATGTGATCGTAGACATCCAATGTCCTGTTGCATCTCGTTACCGACATAGGTTATTAACTCGTCTGTGATATTACATCTCCATGACCTAGTCATAAGCTGCGCAGCTATATAGATGTAATCTCACCGAGTGGGCCCAGAGTATCTTTCCATTACAAGAATGAACAAATCCCGCTCTTGATCCTTACATCTTAACATACTCTTTCGGGATACCCAAGATGGACACCGTTATTGTCATGCTATGTAAGACACAACGTTTGATGTTCTCAAAGTACTCCTACGAAGTAGTAATCAGCACGATCTCACGATCTAAGGAATAAGCTATCATATTACTTATCTATTGCAAATGACAAACATCGTAATACGATCTTGTTGCAATACTTTGCGTATGTCCATCACCTTATTCTACCAATAAGATGACCCCATTGTCAACCGACGTCATTGTCCTTGATCGGGAATCTCGATCAACTGTCGCCCAATGGACTAGTTCATATAGAGGCTCACTAGGGACCCTGGTTGTCTATGTATCACACGTGTATTAATAATTCCGATTAATACAGTTATAGCATAATACAAAAACCTATTATAAACTTTATGAGATAATGCGATAAATACTACTTATTTATTTGCCTCTAGGGCATATCTCCTACAATTGGGGCGTGAGAAGGATTTTTTTTAGGGCGAATGAGTTTGTGGGACTGAGGAATAATTATGACGAGAGAAGGGTGAGGTGGAGCACATAGATGAAGTCAAGTTGAAGCATTAGCATGGTGAAAATGTTCATTGGAACGATTCTAACACGTCAAACAGTGCATCTAGTAAATGGTGGAGCAAGTATAAGTTGTGGGGTTTTCTCTTCAAATTGTAGGTTTTTATGTATCGATTGTCGAACACACCGAATAATTAAGGATAAATGATAAATTGAAACTACAAGATGTTGCAGCGTTGTGAAAGTATATAGTGTCAAACCGTTTGAGCATTTAGACATTTAACCTCTCAAGCCAAGTGTCACTTATATAGCGTACTTTACACTTAATAACAAGATAAGAGTAAAACATATTAACAAGGAAAGTAAACAAACTTGAGTAAATGAGTTGAAACAATGAAAGAGAAAGACCGAGGTTCACAAGATACCTACCCTCTCGCTAGGGTTTTTACTGCTCCGGCGGCGATTAAAATCGCCCCGTGAGATCTAGACCTTTCCGTTACCATCTCCAACTCAAATCCGCTTGTTCTCTCAATCCTTTTGTTCCCCTTGCGTTGCTCTTTCGATCGACCTATCCCTCTCGCGGCTTGTCCTCGCCTAGGCCCTAGGGCTTTGCGGGTGAACAGGCGATGGCATCCAGCGCTGCGGCGGCGGCGGGATCTTCTAGCTCGGCGCCGGGCAAGGAGGCTGAGATCAATGATCTACTTCAACACCTTGATCTGCGTGAGGATGAATTAGACGAAGTTGTTATTGGGGCCAAGGAAGCTCAAGAGTTTCAGAAGGAGGCACGTTGGCTGGCTATTGGTAAGGTTCATACCAACAGATCTTTCAGTTCAGATGCACTCTTTGGGAAGATGAAAGCGGTTTGGAACCTGTCTAGAGATCCTATCTGTAGAGAAGCTGGAGAGAACCTCTTTGTGTTTCAGATGCACTGTTTAGGAGATTGGAAGAAGGTGGTTCATCAGGGTCCTTGGACTTTCCGCGGATGGGCAGTTCTTATTGAAGATTACGATGGGAAAGAAGATCCGGAGAAATTTGTCTTTGGGGGACTGTTTGTGTGGGCTCAAATCCATGGAATTCCTGAGCTATACCGGAAAATCTCAGTAGTTGATAATCTTGCTCGCCGCATTGGGAAGACGAAGGAGGTGCAGATGACACCTAGATTATTCTATGAGGGAAACTACGTCCGCATTCGTGTGTTGATTGATGTTAATACAGCTCTGAAACGTGTTGTCTCGCTGAGTGTTGAGGGAGAGGGCAAGAAGTGGCTGTTCGTCAAGTATGAAAAGGTTCCTTTTTTCTGTAAACACTGTGGTATAATTGGGCACAACCATGAAGAATGTGGAGATGGTGTCTGGACGGCAAAGGAGTTGCAGTACGGTGATTTCATGCTTGCTGTAAGGCGTGATAATCCGCCTGCCCAGGAACCAAGGTCTTTTGCTCCTCGCGGACGCGGTGGCCGGACGGGGAGAGGTGGTGCTGCCTATCAACCACGTAAGCGTTCTTCGGAAGACGCCGCCCTAGATGGTGAGGATGATCTTAATGATTCGGCTACAAGCCCGCTGAAACCAGCTCTTGCGATTGAAGGAGATGAACAGAATGCTAATCCCAACGCAAGGAAGCATATTGATTTCAATAATGAGGACCCGATGGTTGGCGTTGACAGCTCTACCCTTGTCGCTTTACCATCTGCTGTTCCGCCACCCCCATCACCATACACCGACCCACGGACACGCTCAAAGTTGAGGAAAACTGACAATGAAACTGACTTGGCAACATCGGCGGCCTCCTTCGAGGAGGACCGCCGGGCCCAATGACGACATTAGGATGGAACGGTCGCGGCTTGGGGCAGGACGCGACCGTTCAAGAACTTGTCTGCCTTGTGCAGACTTACAGGCCCAGTCTCGTTTTCATTTGCGAAACGAGGCAAAAGAAGGATAGAGTGGAAAATCTGAGATACAGAATCGGTTTGAAGAATTGTTTCGCTGTTAATGGCGAAGGCAAAGGTGGTGGAATTGCTCTCTTTTGGTCTGAGGACATAACTGTTGATCTCCTCTCTTTCAGCACTAGGCACATTGATGTTCATGTCTACGGAGGCCCCTATGATCACATGTGGAGAGCTACTTTCGTCTATGGGGAACCAAAGGCTGCTGATCGCCACATCATGTGGACTAAGTTACGTCAAATAAAACCTCGTTCCGACCGACCGTGGTTAATGCTTGGCGACTTTAACGAAGCCATGTGGCAAGAGGAGCATTTTTCCAATACCCAACGATCGGAAAGACTGATGTTAGACTTCCGCGAGGTGCTGTCTCACTGTGACCTGCATGATATTGGCTTCGTCGGCGCACCGTGGACCTTTGATAACAAGCAGAAGGGTATTCGTAATGTGAAAGTCCGGTTGGACAGGGCAGTTGCTACGCCGGCTTGGTCTGTTTTGTTCCCGGAGTACAGGTTGCGTCATATTATATCCTCGAGGTCGGACCACTGCCCAATTCTTCTCTCAGCAGACAACCCAAGCAGCTGCAGGACTAATTATCCAATTAGACGCTACGAAGTGGCCTGGGAACGTGAACCGTCGCTGGCAGCCGCGGTAGAAGAAGCTTGGTCGCGCAGAGTGCCGGGACAGGATCTCGGGGATGTAGCGGCATCTTTAAAAGCTGTAATGGGTAATCTCCAAAGCTGGAAAAGTGAGCACTTCAAATCAGTACCGAAAGAGCTAGAGAAAAAGCGGAAATTACTGGGTGAGCTCCGCTTGAAGACGGACGATGCTAGTATTGCTGCACGTGTGGGTCTCGAGAAGGAGATGGATGAGCTCCTCTACAGGGAAGAAATTATGTGGATGCAACGGTCCAGAATTGCATGGCTTTGTGAGGGTGATCGAAACACAAAATACTTCCATCGTCGTGCATCCTGGAGGAAACGTAAGAATAAAATTCGGCGACTGAAGCGCCTAGATGGTACTTGGACAGCTGACACGGTGGAGATGGAAAATATGACTAGAGATTTCTTCCAGGATTTGTTCACTAAAGAGGACCACATCTCTCCTCAGCCGGTCTTTGATGCTATGCGTCGGTGTGTGGATGATGATATGAACGGAAAGCTTTGTGCTCCATTTTCGGAAAAGGAAATCAGTGATGCCCTTTTTGAGATTGGACCGTTGAAGGCGCCTGGGCCCGATGGTTTTCCTGCTCGCTTTCTTCAGCGGAACTGGGACCTTCTCAAAGATGAAGTGGTGCGCGCGGTACAACTTTTCTTCTCTTCTGGTGCCATGCCCGAGGAGGTAAATGATACGACGATTGTCCTAATTCCGAAGAAGAATGATCCTGAATGTTTGAAGGATTTCCGGCCGATTAGTCTTTGCAACGTGATCTTCAAAGTGGTGTCTAAATGTCTGGTGAACAGATTGAGGCCCTTATTACAGGATATCATTTCTCCCACTCAAAGCGCCTTTATTCCTGGGCGCTTAATTACTGATAATGCTCTGATGGCTTTTGAGTGTATTCACTCTATTCAGACAGGCTCGGCAGACCGCAAAAAGTATTGTGCATATAAATTGGATATGGCTAAGGCGTACGATCGTGTTGATTGGAGGTTTTTGGAAGGAGTTTTAGCGAAACTAGGCTTTCATAGTCAATGGATTCAGTGGGTCATGGCTTGCGTCACCACTGTTCGATATTCGGTTCGCTTTAACGGGCACATGTTGGACTCCTTCACCCCATCTCGTGGTATTCGCCAAGGTGATCCTCTTTCTCCGTACTTATTTTTGTTTGTTGCTGATGGTTTGTCGTGTCTAATCCGCAAGGAAATTGAGGATAATTCTTTGCGAGAGCTTCATATTTGCCGACGTGCCCCGGGTATATCACACTTATTATTCGCGGATGATAGTCTCCTGTTTTTTGAAGCCAATGTGAATCAAGCATCAGTTGTTAAGTCGATATTGGATAAATATGAGCAAGGTACGGGTCAGCTTGTGAGCCTTGGCAAATGCTCCATTATGTACGGGCCTGACTGTACTCCTGAGGTACAAGTGGAGATCAAGAACATCCTTAAATATGACACAAGTTGCTTTGAGGAGAAGTACCTGGGCCTGCCAGTCCCTGATGGTAGGATGACAAAAGGTAAATTCAAATCCACGAAAGGGAAGTTCTCTAAGCACGCTAGTGATTGGGCTGAAAAGTACATGTCCTCGGGCGCGAAGGACACTCTTATCAAGTCTGTGCTGCAGTCAATCTCAACGTATGCTATGGGTGTCTTTCGCTTCCCAATTGGGTTGATTGAGGAGTTGGAGCAAATCATTCGCAATTTTTGGTGGGGCGATGATACAAACAAACGCAAGATGCATTGGTTAGCTTGGGATAAAATCACTAGGCCAAAGCCTCATGGAGGAGTCGGTTTCCGGGATCTCCGCATGTTTAATCAAGCCCTTCTGGCAAGGCAAGCTTGGCGCCTGATTCACTTCCCGGATAGCCTCTGCGCTAGGTTACTGAAGGCGAGGTATTACCCTTCGGGTCATCTACTCGATACGGCTTTTATTCAAAACCAATCACAGACCTGGAGGGGTATTGTTCACGGGCTCGAGTTGTTGAAAAAAGGGATTATCTGGAGAATTGGAACGGGTTCCAGTGTTAAAATCTTCCGTGACAATTGGCTTCCTAGGGATGGTGGCCTTCGGGTAGACGGAAGAAGAGGCACAACACGGTTGAAATGGGTCAGCGAGCTTATCAACCCAGAGACGCGGACTTGGGATGAAGCTGCGGTCCGGAATTGTTGTCTACCGCATGATGCTGCGGTTATCTTAAATATCAAGCTTGCCCCCCGGGGATCGGACGACTTCCTGGCCTGGAGTGGCGAGAACAATGGCCTCTTTAGCGTGCGGTCTGCATATCGCATTGGAATGCAACCAAAGTTACAGGAACTCAGCGCTGGGCAATCAAGCACTCAAGCGGAAGGGGAAAGGAAAGTGTTTGATCTAATCTGGAAGCTAAATGTGCCACCGAAGCTGCGTATTTTTGCGTGGCGGGTGGCGTCGGACTCTTTGGGTACCCTTCAGAATTTAAGCAACCGCATACCGCATGTGAATCCGATCTGTTCAATCTGCGGCCAAGCGCCGGAAGACGCTCATCATGCTCTTGTCATGTGTACGATCCCGAGAGCGATTCGGGATGAGCTGCGAGACCACTGGTCCCTACCGGATGAAACGGTTTTCAGAGGAAACGACACCGAGTGGATCCTTTCTCTTCTCAGCAATTCGACTAAGGATCAGAGACCAATGATCATTTTCATGTTGTGGCGTTCATGGCACCACCGCAATAATATTATCCATGGGGATGGGAAGGCTTCAGTCTCGGCCTCGATCCCTTATCTGGTGAACTATCACCAATCCTTCACAGGAATCAGCAAGGATAACCGGACTGAAACAATTGGCTGGGTACCTCCTGCAATCGGTACGCTTAAAGCAAATGTGGATGCCGGCTGGGACCCTATTTCAAAGAATGCAGGCATTGGCATCATTATTCGCGATCATAGCGGAAGCCCTCTCCTCGCTGAGTGGAAGTTCATCCCGTTCTGTGCAAGTGCCGAGGAAGCTGAAATACTTGCCTGTCTCGAAGGGATCAGACACCTTAGTTCTGACCGCATGCGGCCAGCTGTTCTTGAATCTGATTGTTCACGTGCAATCCAAGCTTTAAACTCAAACTCTTTAGATCATTCTGCTAGCTGGAGCTTAGTTATGGAGGCTAGAGAGATTCTGCACTTATTTTGTGATATCTCGGTTGCTAAAGTGGACCGAGTTAGTAATGGTATAGCCCATGTTTTAGCTCAGTTAGGAAAATCAGGTTTGTCTGATTTGCTTCGTGATTCAGCTCCTGACTGCGTTCAGAATCTGATCACTTTAGATTGTAAGAACATTGTGTAATCAGGGGGCAGCAAGTTTCTTACGCACTCTTTTCCTTACCAGGGTACCTAAAGGGACTGGAAGGTTTTTAATGAGGCGGCTTGCTGCTCGGTTTTATTTATATATATGGAAAATCTCAAAAAAAAAAAAAAAGAAAGACCGAGGTTCACGGGTTTAGACCTCTCTCATGTAAACATGGTGACACAAAATACATAATAGTGATATAACTAATGATCAATCTAGAATAGAAACATCATGATTGCTAACGTCAACATCTATATGGGAATCACATCCTAATATCCACATATTCTGCATCTACAATAGCATGTTCTACGACTCCATTGACGTACACATCCATAGCATGTCGAAATTTTTTGTGCTGAAATTCAATGCTCAATACGAAACTACGCCTTAATCATGCCGTCATTGGGCATCGATCTGTGACTACGAGGACCGTCACCTTTTACCGATAGAGGCGTGGTTAGAGAAATAATAACATACATGAAGTGTGGTTCGTCGACCACACTTTCATGTAGGCGGGCACATCGTGGTGCGGGCGAACCACACTTCATTAACGATTAAAGCCCCACGCAGCCACATCATGGTGCGACGATGCCAGATCTGTAGGCGGAGGCGGTGTATTTGACCTCCGACAACGAGTGTGGGGGATTTCCAGGCGGCGGCGGAATGGCTTGAGTTTGACCCTTTATCGAACCCTCCGTGGTAGTAGAAATAGGGGTAGGGGGCGATTTGGTGGGCAGGTAAAACGTTTAGGGACCGGGCCTGCTATACGGGGTCTGGTCTGGCCCAAGAAAGGCCCCATGCCATATAGTCGCCAGAAAAATAAAGGCCTACCCCTTTTAAGTGGACCACTAGATATGCTCTTGTGGAATTAGTACATGATTTATGTCATCTCCGGCTCCCCAGTTATTCACCGAGTCTCGGGTGTAGCAAACCGAAAATCGCTTTGAACTTTCTCATCAAACTGAAACCCATCTCCAACTCACATGAAACTCTCCAACTCACATGAAACTCTCCAGCTCTCTTCACCTTTTGGCTTTTGCAGTTAGTATAGTAATAGTAATAGTAATAGATTACAATAGAACATCTATGAGCAACCAAAACATCCGTCTTCAACTCATTTTATGAAATTTTCGTTTTTTCTCCCCCCTCCTCATCCATCATCCATATACAGCAAGTTTGTAAGAATGAGTAGACGACCATGATTGCTTAATATGTGAACACGTCCCACTAAAACATATACACAAAAAAGTGGAGAAACAACACTGTTAGCTACTCTCTCCAATCTGATTTGATTGTCGCAACCTCTTTACAAATTTCTAACGGTCTAGCTTTAGTTTCGCATCAAACATTATATTTCAGATCGGAGGGAGTAGTGAAACAACCACATCAGTAAAACTAGATAGCCCACCGTCGTGTACCATGCCATCGGATCGACCCGACAACACTTATTAAAGTGTGGTAAGTGCATCAGCCGTTATACATTATTGAATTCTCTACCGCTAAGACCATAAAGACTTCACACGAAGAAACCTCGCAAGAAATGCTTGATCAAGATCTGCTCCCCCACCCCCGATCTAAATGATGAAGATGTGCTTCTCCCACTACCTAGATGATCATGATCTTATTATCCCCCCATATCCAACAAAACTAGGTTGATGTATGTCAACTAAACAAATCGAGTACAAATTTGTGTCGAGTCATTTCACCCAAATAAATCGAGTGCAAGATTTGACTATGCCCATGCATTCAAGCATAAAAATATGTTAAAATTATTTGAGCTAACAGATCGAATACGAAAAATATAAAGTGCCGACCAGTTTGAGCATAACAACAAACAACTACAGAGTAATACACAACTAGAGGGTAAAAAAATGGAATTCATAGAAAATTACTGATATTTCATCCTTGTGAGATTGTCAATTTTGTACGAAAGGTGTATTTTGATTATACCGAATTAGCATAGCTATCCTTCCTATGGCACAACAATCCGGTTTTGCTTGGTTTCGAAACATAATTCCTTTTTTTATCGTTTTTGTTCCTTGTGTATATGTAAGCTATATATGTTATTCACGGCATCAATAGAAAACCCGTCTTTTTTGGAGGTCATTGACTTTGGAATAGTAGAATAATTCGGAATAGTGGCCAAAATATTGGGAAAATAATTCACTCTACCTGACAAATTCGAGTGAAAACTCTGCCACCGTTTGCCTTGGAAAAACCCTTACACTATGTTTGGATGTAAGAATTGGGGGCTGGAATTGTAAATCTGGAATTGCTGGAGCTGTTTCCGTCGTTTGGTGTGGCTTTGGAATTCGACCCTGGAAACGCATAGCAATTCCCAGCCCACCCCGCGTACCTGTTCGCTCGGGCCAAAAGATTCCGAGCTTCCACCCTGGGAAACGCACGGAATTAGAGTCCCACGCTCGCGAAACGTTTTCCTCGCTCGCGTCCCTCTCCCTCGCTAGCTGCGGACTCCCTCTCCCTCGCACACGGCGGCGCTCTCCCTCGCTCGCTGCAGGTCGACGCCGACGGCGGCGCCGGCGGCGAGTTACCCTCTCCCTCCCTCTCCCTGCCTAGCCGCACCCTTCTCTCTCCCGCTCTCCGTTCCCGGAAATCCCCTGCACACCTGTAACCCTAGATGGGGAAGGTCGCCGGAGGGAAGCGCTCGAAGGCGGGGCGGCCGTGCTCCTGGCTCCTCCCGTCGCGATGGCGGGATGGGGACAGCGGCGGGAGCTCCCTCTCTCCCTACCTAGCCGTGTCCTTCTCTCTTCCCCTATCCCTTCCTCCATTTTTTCTCCACCCGACCGAGCTCCTCATATTTTCTGAATTTTTTTTTCTGCCTCAAAACTGCAGATTATTGTGAAGAGTTCTACACTAGCAGCTGGTCGATTTTTTTTTTATGTATGGTATAGGTTTTATATTGTCCAAACTCAACAAAACATCCAATTCCATACTTTATACATCCAAATAGGAATTGGAATCATGTGCTACCATTGATTCCAGCTATAAATTCCATTGACAACCAAACATTGGAATTTAAATTGGAATCCAATTCCTTTTCATGTGGGAAATTGAATTGCTAGCACAATTCAATGGAAAATTGAATTGCTAGCACAATTCAATTTCCAGAAAATTTTCCTACATCCAAACACAGTGTTATCCTATCAGGGTCCATATCGAAGTGATGAACGATCCGCAACGGGTCACATGGAACGGGAGACCAAAACGGAAACAACACACCGGAGCGGCATTTGACGGCGTGAAGACAGACCGGCGTCTCCCGCAACGGCCGATGCACACTGGCGCTGCTGCAACAAGACACAGCAGCCGCAGCAGAGAGAGAGCGGAGGAGGACTGGAGGAGGGAGAAAAGAAATCGGGGAATCGAGCTCTGCTCCGGGGACGGGGAGCTCCCGCGCTGAACCCCTCCAAAAGATTTTCGCCACGCCACGCCACGCCCCCAAAACTTCCCTCCCTCCCTCCATCCTCCCCCCACTGAACGCCGAGCCCACACTCAAATCCCCAAATCCCCCACCCAAAGCCCTAGAACCAACGACGCTGGAGCGCCGGCACCCGAAACCCTACCCGGCCACCGCCACCATGGTGATCGCCCTCGACGGCGGCGCCTTCGCGCGCCCCGACGACGTCGACGACCCTCCCATGCGCTACGTCCCCCTCGGCCGCGTCTACTCCACCACCGCCCCGTGCCCCGCCACCAAGAAGCCCCGCGCCGCATCCGCCGCCGCCAACAAGCCCCCTGTGATCGTCTACTACCGCCGCCGCCGCAAGAGGCCCCGCCTCCAGGACCCGAAATCCTCCCCCGCCACGCCGCCGCGCCAGCTGGAAGAAGAAAAAGAGCCGGAGCCGGAGCCGGAGGGCAGGGCCTCGCGCCGGAAGTGCCCGCTCCGGCACGAGCTGCTCGGCCTGGGCCCACCCCCGCCCGCATTGGACGGGGACGAGCTAACGCGGCGGCGCCAGCCCAGGCGCAGCGGCGGGGGAGCGGAGACCACCTCGGCCGGGAGGCAGCGGCACGGCGGCCACAAGGACGCCGCCGGACGAAGATGGGTAGAGTGAGTTGGATCTGCGCCTCTGTGTTCTCTCTCCGCGGCTTCAACACAAGGAGGATTGGACAGCGAGAAAGCTTGTTCTTTTCTTCCTACTACTATGTAAAATTGACGCATTTTTTTCTAACAGGCTGGAAATCCGGGGTGCCGATCCTCAGGCGTTCGTCGGATTAGCTTGCAAGGTGAGTTCTCCAGGACAGATTCTCTTTCTGGCTCCGGTCACTTCATCAATGTGGGCTGCAAGGAAGCTCCGTGTGACCTGAATTTTGATGGTGGACGCAGGTTTTCTGGCCGCTGGATGATGATTGGTACAAGGGTTCCATCACCGGGTACATCGAGCTGACCAAGAAGCATTCTGTAAGCTTTCCATATCTATGGTTCCTAGTTTTTTTATTTTCATCAATATAATGCTGTGGTTTAGCGGATTATCCGTCACCTCTAGAGTTGATATAATCTTTTCGGCATTCTCCTCATATTGTCCGAACGATGAAGTGTTCAATGTGAAATGTCTCTTGGTTGGTAACCAGTGCTAAATGAACTGCAGGTGAAGTATGATGATGGTGAAGCAGAGGACCTTACCCTAGCGGATGAAAGGGTGAAATTTTCCATTTCATCTGAGGAAATGAGGTGCCTGGACCTGAAATTTGTAACTTCCAACCCAGATAAGAAGGGATATGATGAGTTGCTTGCCCTTGCTGTCAGCTTTCATGACTACCAAGGTCTTGATCCAGGTGATCTAGTGTGGGCTAAAATAACAGGTACTCCTATGTCTTCTCTTTCCGTGTGCTGATTTTCCAGTCGATTAACTGCAAATTTCGATGCCACTGGTCCTTTCTATTTATTCTGTACAAGGTTGTATTAAGCGCTACGCGCCAATTGGACGTTTTGCCTCCGCTTTTCCCTTTTCTTAAGGATTAAAGCTGTCAGCGCTAGGCGTTTTTGCCTCCGCTCAGCATCGCGAGCTTAAGCGTGCGCCTAGGCGCACTATTTACAACCTTGACTCTGTAACATGTCATCAGGTGTCATCACAAGTTTTATTGTATCATTCGAAGTCACGATCCAGATTACTTTGGCCAGTGGTATTATTTAATTGAGTCTTCTTTGATCTTTCCTATCTTTGCTTTCCTAAACAAAACTAGTAGACACGGATTTTTCTTCCTGTTCAATGCTTCCATTCAGCTATGTGATTGATTTACCTTTTTTTGTGGTGATCTGAAATGCTTCCTTTTGTGAGTGGACTTCTCAGTTATTCTTTTCTTGAAATTGGTTCTTATGTAATGTGCCTCAACAGGTCATGCAATGTGGCCCGCTGTCGTGGTGGATGAGTCAAATGTTCCTGCTAACCAAACTCTGAAGCCAGTTCGGTTAGACCAGTCGATACATGTTCAATTCTTTGGTACCCATGATTTTGCAAGGTTTGGTTCTGTGAAATGGTTATAGTATAATTCTTATTTTCTTACAAATAACGACCCTAAAGTTGTGTTCCTACCCCAGGATTAAGTCGAAGCAGGCAGTGCCCTTTCTGAATGGTCTTCTTTCTTCCTTGCATCTCAAATGCAAGCAAGCACGCTTCTGCCGAGGCTTAGAAGAAGCCAAGGAGTATGTGTGCAGTGCCTCTTTTCTATTGCTAAGCAATAATTGTGTTTTTCCTGAATACACATGATAAACTTGAAATTTTTCTGTTTATCTTTTATGATGCCCTGCTAATATGACACTAAAAATTCTGTTTTTATAGGTTTCTTCTCACACAGCAGCTTCCAGAAAGTATGTTGCAACTTCGGAAACCCATCGAAAATGATGGCTCTGATGTTAATTGCCAATTCGATGCGATAGGCTCTTGTGATAATTTATCAGAAAATAGAGCAGAAGAAGATGGACATGATGCTGAAATAACTCAAATAGAACTAGGAAATCTTCGTGTGAGCAAGCTAGGTATGTTGTAGCAAATAATAAAAATGCAATACCTTTCATTTCTATTCCTAAGTGCACCGACCAGTGAAGTTTATAAAGATGCAAAAAGGCTCTAGAAGCATGGTTAACCATCCCATTTCAAGGATGTTTGGTGTCTGGGAATTTCTTTATGAGCGATGATGCCAAAAAAATTGTGTACGTGTTTATTCCAAGGGACACTAAAGATGCAATTTTTTTTAATGAGAAACCCAAGCAGAATTGGCACTTCTGCGTAGTGGATCCATATGTGTTATAGGGATATGGATGTATCAAGGATGGCCCAGGTTTTTCATTGCACTAGGAGTCATCATGTACTGTCTAGTTCCAATAACCCAGGGTCCTCACCGGTTTTAGTTTATTTACCCTGCCCATAACCCTAAGACATCATTGTTTACTATTTAATTTATTTTGATTGGTGACATTTCTGTGCTCTTTTTGTTGCTAAGATGTACTTCTCTTAGGCAAAAACATATAGTTGCAGCTCTTGATTGAAATAATATAACTTATGTTTCTCATTTACATGTTTTTTACAGAAGACTATACTGCTTACATAACTCAGACCAATTCACTTTTTGTTCCTGATTTCTCAATTGAAAAATATCGGCAATTTGCCAATTTCAAACTTTGCGGATACCAAAGAACCAATAACACAGAGTTCACTTGTATGTAGTGTAGGTGCAAAATATTTTCATCACTGAGCCATCATTCTGAACAATACTTTGATGCTACTTGATTGGCTTAGAGCAGATATGGAGCTCTTCTTTGTCGTATAGGATTTCTTATGTATTCACGCCGCTGTACTTCTTTTGGTCACCCCTTTTCTTGGTGCTGACTTAGCTATGCATTTTTGTATTTTTTATCTTACTGCATATTTTCATCTAATCCTTCCTCACTTTTATACAAATCTGATCGTGTGAATTTCTTTCCAGGCAGGATAGTATCTGATTCAGACCATTTCCATAACAAAATGCATATATGGCCTGAAGGGTATACTGCTTTCAGGAAGTTCACATCAGTACAAGGTAGTTGTTCATTTTTCAGACTTTCATCAAATTTGTGTAAAATTTTGCTCCAGTTTGGAACAATGTGCTTTCACGAGAGTATCTGTTTTAACGAGTACAATGTAATACTGTCACAGATCCACATTTAGTAACATCTTACAAAATGGAAGTACTGAGGAATTCAGATATAAAAGCACGGCCGTTGTTTAGGGTGATCTCTGAAGATGGATTGCAGGTGATTAACACTTTTTAGTACTGATCCTGTTTCTTTTGATACTTTCATTTTCCTGAATCTTTTGTATTAAGCGTAAAGTAAAGCATATCATGAGACACTGTAGTATTGTTGTAGGGAAAGTACCAATGCAGCTGACAGTTTCGTAGCAACATTATTAAGTTGTCGCAATGAAGATTGCTGCCCGTATCACTTACAAGAGTTTAGTGGTCAAACTTACAAAAGTTTTACTCTTACATTTGGAATAGAAGACGGTGCTATAATAATACAGATGTTAGGCTCTTGGTATTGTGATTAGGTGGACCTTGCACTGCAGCAAATAGCTGCCTTCACCATATTCTCGAATGTGTCCAATTATTCCTGGTTGTTTTGCATCATCTTCTCATTGGGCTCCTAATTCCACTGCGCTAATTTTCCGCAGAAGATCATAAAATAAATTCAGCACAACAGTACAGCATCCCCATACTGAATGTTTTCTCAAATCAGTCAAATTACTTATTTCTCCAAATGATCACCACATAGTTCATGAAAAGAATACATTTTGAGGATTATCAGCAAATCTCTCTTTATATGCCTTGGATACAGCAGCATTTTATGAAATTCAGCTGTTCGACATCTGTACTTTTACTAACGTGATTCCGTTTGCTGACCAGATTGATGGCTCTACGCCTAACACATGCTGGAAGGAGATATACTGCAGGATAAAAGAGAAACAGTGCAATGCTGCCTCAGAATCGGAAGGAAATGTTTGCCAGAGATCTGGCTCTGACATGTTTGGTTTTTCAAACCCACAAATTAGGCAGCTCATTCAGGTTTATTAAATACTCTCATGATTTTCATACTTCATTTTATCATTATTACTTTTGTTGAGTAGTGCCTGGGGATAGACGATTCATCCTTGTTTAATACATGTGTTTGTTTATTTCATAGATGTACATTTGTTTTGATAATTATCTCTATATGTGTAAGTTTTTTCTAAAGCCTTTTATTGTTAGTATTTCAATTCAGTATTGTTGGTTATTTGGTTTATGCCCACCCATGTATCTGTACTAAACTTTTTGCAGACTAAAAGTTTTGTTATTTTGTGAACACGTGATTTGCTGAGGGCCATACACTTAAATTGTCAATCTGTTGTTTCAAATTAGTTTCCAACTACTTCTAAGGATAGCCCCCTGCACCATGTTAGTATACAGTGTTCTCAACTTAGTTTGGCGATGCCTGTCATTGCTTCAGATAGCCTTTATGCTGGATAAGGAGCAAACATATTCTTTCATGTCTGAATTCTTCTGCATAGACCAAAAGGGATTTTTTTTGTTTATCTTGTTCACCTGAGGACTGAAATTAAATCGTAACATTGGCAAATTTACTTTTATTCTTTGGTACACCTTACAGCCTGGACATGCAGTTTTTATAGGGAGAACTTTTCTCCTTAAGATTGAATGATGGTGTAAGGTATAGGTACATTGTGCTCATTTTACCATTTATATATATAATCTTCCATAAAAAACATTGTCTTTATTGGAAACATTGATTCATATTGTGTAGATGTGTGTTTACAAGTTTCACTGAAAAATGGAAATCGTTCATGCCATGCAGTGATGTCATTCTCTATCAGGGCTTTTCCTTCTTCCTTGTATTGACTTCATATTGGTGCTCTTCTGCTTTAGATGGTGGATTATTCCATTCTTTATCTTTTTTAACCTCAAAATCACTTGTGTATTTACTAGGAGTTGCCCAATGCAAGGTCATGTTTAAAATATTTTGAAAATGGTGGGGATACACTCCGTGGTTACAGAGCTGTTCATGTTAATTGGAAAGATCTAGACTATTGCAACGTCTGTGATATGGATGAGGTAAATGATCCTAATCCTGTTCTCACACTTATTCAAAATGCAAATACTCAAACTGAAAAGTCATTTAAACTCTCTTGGCCTCCCAGGAGTATGAAGACAATTTGTTCTTGCAATGCGACAAGTGTCGTATGATGGTATACACTTACAGGATCATCCAACTCCATGAATATTATGAATATGGAAGTGCCTACAAATCCTGATAGGCTTAACAACGATGCAGGTTCATGCTCGGTGCTATGGCGAATTAGAACCATTGGATGGAGTGCTTTGGCTATGCAATCTGTGCCGACCTGGGGCACCTCGTGTGTCCCCACGATGCTGTCTATGTCCAGTCACAGGTATAAGATTGTGTTGCACCGCTTGTAAAATGAGGCTATCTACTTATGAGATTCAATCTCTTTTAGGGGGTGCAATGAAACCTACAACAGATGGCCGCTGGGCTCATCTAGCATGTGCCATATGGATTCCTGGTATTATCACTTAGTCGATCCACACATTTTTTTAATCAGTTGTATAACATCATATTATCACGGCATACTTTAGTTTTCTAATCTTAAATTGGTCGCAGAAACTTGCTTACAAGACGTAAAGAGAATGGAACCCATTGATGGATTAAGCAAAATCAATAAGGACCGCTGGAAACTTCTATGCAGCATTTGCACAGTTGCTTATGGAGTTTGCATACAGGTATGTTTAGGAACTGTTTTAAGCTTACATTGTGATGATTATAACAATATTATGACTCTTCTCCTTGCATCAATATAGTGTTCTCATCCTACCTGCCGAGTTGCATATCACCCGCTCTGTGCACGTGCTGCTGATCTTTGTGTTGAGGTACACTACTTAGTTCTGTGTGGTGGAACTACTTTCTTGGAGACTATTATATTCCTTCATTAACATTATGTTAATTTTAGCTTGAAGATGATGACAATATCCACCTCATGTTACTTGCTGAAGACGAAGACCCATGTATTCGTCTACTCTCGTATTGCAAGAAGCATAGACAACCATCTACTGAACGTCCATCTCTTGAAAGTGACCTTGGTAACCCTGCTCAGGTTGTTCAGACAGATGCGGCTTCATTGTCTGGCTGTGCAAGAACTGGTAAAAGCAATGTTTATTTGACCAGAATTTTTCGATTTCACACATTAATTTTGGTTGTGTATTTAATAGTCACTTTTAAGTTTTAACTATCCCACAAAATAAACACCTGAAATAAATATGGCTTGTGGACTTCTGCTCTCGTGTTCAGTTTTTTCTTTCTTATATGGATTTGTCATTCAGATTTCTTTATTGTTATTTGGCTTTGATAGTGAATCCTTGCAGTCTTATGATATGGGGCTACTTAGTTCTTGAAATTCTATATTTGTATTAGTAGATCTGCTAGGATTACCTATCTATTCTGTTCTTGCTTGTGGGTTACATCTCCATTTACTCATTTCCTTTGTCCAGAGCCCTATAACTTTCACCTAAGAAGGGGCCAACAGCAACCACAAGTTACAGCTACTGCTTCTGTAAAACGTTTATATGTGGAGAATATGCCTTATATTGTTAGTGGCTACTGCCAAAATAAAGTAGGCTGTGATACTGGCTGTGAACCAATTCAAGCAGTTGGTTCTTTGGATGCTGCGTCACAAGAAGCTGCTGTCAATGTGTCTTCTATGGTTGGAAAATATAAAAGCATGAAGGCCACATTTAGGAGGAGACTGGCTTTTGGTGAGTCCCATTAATCTTCAATTCAATAGTATATTCATAGCACAATTTCCTGCATATTTTTGTTTTGTTTTAATGAATAACAATATCTTCTGAGGAAATCATAAGCCAGTATTGCTTTTGTGGTCTTATGCAAAAGTATGTTTTTGCTTGCTTTAACTTGAATTGTAGTTGGTTACTTCAGATGTTGTATCTTACTCCCTCTGTTCTTAAATATAAGACGTTTTGGTAGCTCAATTGTCTTATAATTAGGAACAGAGGTAGTATATTATTTATCAACTGCTGTTTCATCATTTACGCTGTTATGTTAACTCTGGTGTGATGCCAGATGCTTCCATTTCTGAAATAATAGTCAAATCTGTAGAAAGAAGTGAATAAGATCTTGTTATAAATCTATCCGGTGAAAACTTGTGCATATATATTACTAAGAGCACTATAAAAGAGACATGCCAGTGGGTGGATTATAACTGAAACATAGTATTAGCTTGGACTCTGATTATGCCTATGTGAATTGTGCTTTATGTTCTGATTTTTCTTGGCAGGGAAATCAAGAATTCATGGATTTGGTGTTTTTGCAAAGGTTGCACACAAGGCGGGAGATATGGTATGTTTTTACCACTTCCCCTGATAGATTGTAATTGTTTTGGTAGGGAGATGGGCTCCTGTGTAGGGTAAATTTTGTCTGATGGCATCACAAACAGCAAAAAATGCGTAATAATATTGCCATTAGTCCTGTTATTGTAATGGATGCCGGTACATTATGAGAGGCAATAGCCCTTTAAAATAAAATAGAAATCTCCATGCCACTACTGTAAATTAGATGGAAGAGACCGTTGTGGGTAATGCCAACACGTTAATGGCTGCTGGTTGTTGACTGCCGCCTGTTTGTCTGTGGAAACAGCTGGATGACAGCAGACTTGCCCCCTGGTATAGATTGTATTGAGGATCCAACTGACAACAAACTAATGGCAATGAAATCCTGCCAAATATCTGATGGTTGTAGTGTCACTTGACAGTTGACTTATTTCACAAAAATTGAACACACATGATACTGCTGAGCTAAATTTTCTATTCTGTTCTGGCCTACTTGTTCAGATATCAACTATTTTGAGGATTATTGTTATGCTATTTTACAAATTTGCACTTACGATATGCTAATGATCTAATATTATCTGCTTTGTATCTACTTGTGCAGATGATCGAATACATAGGGGAGCTTGTTAGGCCACCAATATCAGACATCAGAGAGCGGCGTATATACAATTCTTTGGTGGTAAGTTTCTCTTTGGAATTTACTTTAGCTTTGGGGTGCTCAGAATTGTTAGTATGCCAATATGAACAACACAATTTCACAGTTTTTAATAAAGTTGCTTGTATGATGATCTTATGACACAGTCAAGCCATAGTTTCACCCCATGTACAAGTAACTGGATTCAAGCAAAATCCGTTGCCCCCTCCCCCCCACCCACACACACACAAAAAAAAACTCAGTATTCTCATTGAGATGTCTGGATGATAGTTGAGCTTGAAGTTTAATTTCAACCGTCTCCACCTTCTTTGACGCCTGCAAGGACAATCACTGAAGCAGCTTCTCGTGTTCACACCTGATTGTGTGGTAGTGAGCGTCCTGGTGTACCTGCATGAAAGGCAAGTAGGCATCATGGTATCAAAACTTGCCACTCATGCAGCCATGATATTTGGAAGTTTCTGGATCTGTAATGTACCTAGCTGCGCAAATGTTTGGGCGTAGTAATTGGTGGGCCAACTGTAAATGCTTGTTTGATCACACGTTAGTTTTGCAGATAAACATTACATGTGTGGGGAGGGTTCACCATCGTCCAACTTACCACTATCATCCGCGTCATGCCCCTATCCCCTTTGCGGGGCCCAGAGGAGACAAGGATGCATATAGAAAACAGTTCCAACTTTTAGTTTGTCGAGTACCAACTTCAACCCCATAAAAATCAACTGTTAACTGGAGCACGTCCAATTTTCAACTAGTAAAACACAACTGTTTGTTGTAATAAATTCATGAAACCTGGACTTATTTCAACGGTCGATTCTAATGAAATCATGAAATCTAATTCTCCTCTGACCCCTGTAAACTCATAAGTGCTAGCTTTTAACTCGAAATATTAGCGAATATTTATTTCCGAGGGAGGTAAATGGCAACTAGGTTGAGATGGAAGAGGAGACTAGCATGTGCCAGATTAGCTTAAACAGAGGGGTGCTAGTGGCTGAAAATTTTGGTAGTGTGTTCATGGCTTTCTTAGTCAGAGAGCACACATAAATTAGAAAATTAGATTATCCATTTATTTTCTCACATCATAAATGGACATATCTTGTAAGTAAAAGCTGCTGCTTGTATTCGTCAGTATAAGGCGAGTCAATGTGTGTTAGAATCAGCTTTTTCTATATTTTATTAGCATGATCCTGCTGATTGCTCACTGTCCGAAACTTCAGCTCAGTTGTTGCCTCTATTTGATTACACGGGTATAGAACACTTATTATCAAATGTACTTAGATTTTTTTTTTAGAGACAACGTTAATTACATTCTTTTACCTACTCAAAGTAACCTATATATGCAGGGTGCTGGGACATATATGTTCAGGATAGACGACGAGCGTGTTATTGACGCTACACGAGCAGGAAGCATAGCCCATTTGATCAATCACTCTTGCGAGGTGAGAAAAATATATGTCTGTCATGCCCTTCATCATTGCAGCCTTCCAGTTTTTATTAGCAGCTCAGATCCCCTTGGCACTTATATTTGGTTTTCATGGTATTTTGCAAAACAAATTTCCTAATATTTCTTCATCATTGCAGCCTAATTGTTATTCACGGGTCATAAGCGTTCTTGGGGATGAGCATATCATCATTTTTGCAAAGCGGGATATAGACCCATGGGAAGAGTTGACTTACGATTATAGGTCAGATCCGAATACCATATTGCTTTTGGCCTTTTAAACATTAGTTTGACTAATCACATGTATGCTCTATTCAGGTTTCTTTCGAATGAACAACGGCTACCTTGTTATTGTGGATTTCCAAAATGCCGTGGTGTTGTTAATGATGTGGAAGCAGAGGTGCAAGTAGCCAAAATAAGGGTTACCAGAAGCGAAATATTTCCGCAAAAGGACTAATGGTCAGTCCTTCCTATGCTAGTGTTAGAGTGAAGCAATTACCGAATCTGCTAAAAGATAAAGTTTATCTATTTCTCTCATTTTCCCAATTCAATCATAATTTGGTTGCACATGGTGTATGTATGGTGTCTGATACCCTATTGACGTTTCATTGTATGGCACCTCTAAATCTATAATAGATACACATGATAGATGTTCAAAGATGTGGAGGAAGTCTCCCAAATTCATCGTATTTTTCGTACATTATGATTATCACAATCACAACTCTTTCAACACAAATCAAATATGGCATGTATCACAATGCTAAATGGGTTTGCCAACTCTTTTTAATAGATCCATTGATCAATGCCCTTGAGTTGGCTAAAATTGTCAAAGAACCTTTAAGTTGTGCATTTAGTTTCTAGATTCGTTTTGTTAGTTAGGATTGGCTAATAAGCATCCAGAAGAGTGCATTTCAGTGCTAACATTTGTATATCCCCTGCTAGTTACTGCTGCAAAGACACCATTGCATGACAATAACATAACATATGTAGTTCCGGGGACCTAAAGTGACTTTGTCCATTTGACCTACCAGAAGTATCTGAAGCACCATGTCTCAATAGTTTTGGAAACTTGATCAGAAGAATATGCTAATACTTGGTTCTCTAGTGTAAAAATTAGGTCTGATACCATTACTATTAGTCATATGCAGTACCTAGCATGCTTAAGTTTTTACATGGTTTCCTATGTGTAATACTCCTCCGTCCCAAAATAAGTGTCTTAAATTTGATAGAAAGTTGATGTATGTAGACATGTTTAGACATGTTTCTAAACATGTCTACATACATCAACTTTCTATCAAACTTGAGACACTTATTTTGGAACGGAGGGAGTACAAATTATTGCTGGTCTGGCCTTCTGTTGAGCGTGTTTAGCATTTCCATCCAGGCGAAAAGAAATGGAACTTTTGACACAGGCACATGCTCGATGGGTGCTGCATGTTAATTGCTGCACTCTTTGGTGTGTGGCAGGGCCTTCAATGCTCTTAGACTGCAGCCGGGTCATTCATAACTCCTGGTGAGCCGCTAGCTGGCATAGCATCGTGGTAGTATCCCACCACGGACTCAGAGCACTGCAAGGTCCTTTCTTGGTCCTTAAGGCAAACATGATGCACACGTCCATCCCTTGCTAAAGCCACTTCAACCTATAGCTATTTGTACAAACAAACTGTAGCTTGCTAGTTGCTACAAGAACATCGTGTGTTACCTGTTGGAAGAATGGAGCTCAGACTTATACAGCCACTGCAACAGTCTTGCAGTAAGTTCTGGGCTGCTCAGACTTCTGTAGCCACTCCCAGTGTTACCAAACCAATAAGATATTTATTCACTCCACCTAGAAACCCCTAACATCACCATCGTCCATTACCACCATCACACTAAATTATGTGGCCAGGACGAGGCTGCAGCTGTTGGAGAGCACCGCAACAGTTGCCGTGGCCCACGAGGCAGCATAACCATTCTGTGGTGCCACGCATGAGTGAGCAGCTTTGACTTTGCGTGGTTTGGTCTATAGAATAGTGAACCATAAATCATAATCAGAAATTAAGGCTGGCTATCAGCTCGCAGTTAGGAACAGGCTGTACTAGTCATGGAAGGTATCGCCAGGTTAACCAGATATCATCTGAAGCATTGGGAAATTACAATTTGCAACTCTCTGAAGTGGGACATGTGATAATGGGGTGCGGGCGAAACTAGTTGCAAAATATTCGCATTCTAAAACATTGATATTTAGAACTGTGAAAGGTTACGGAAGCACTAGAAGCTAAGAAAAACGAAAGAGGTCCTGACAGTTGAGTTATCTGGAAATCTACTCGAGACTACCAATTGAGGAGTTTAGCCGATTTATTTTTGAAGAAAATTGTTCTTTTGATTACATAAGTGTAGCACTTATTCTGACAGTTTTCCCCCCTGTAGGGTGAGTATTTGGAAACGCCCCTGGCTTGGATGTACTGAACTGAGGGCTGGTGCTGCCGGTGCTTGCTGTGATATTCTCACATTGACCACTATCATTTTAGGAATGCTAACGATTCATTTCTTAATTATTTTTAGACGGAAAGCCAGTGTAATTGTATAGATACTCAGAAATAGGTTTGGCAATCCAATATGCATGATTGGGAACCATAATCTACATTGATTACGGAGTTTCAGAGTTAACATGTAATTCAGAACTCACTATTTTCAATGTGCATTGATGTGCCCTGTTATCCAAAAGACGAATGGATCGTTGCACAGTCCATTGGAATGTTTGAGATATCTGTAAGTGTTAACTGAAGCTCTTGTTCTAATCAATTGTTGATCACGTGGCTATTTGTGTTGTTCTTTTGCTAGTGTGGCTACCTTAATGAACAGTTTTTTACTTTTCGCAACACATTGGTTCTACTTTTGAAGGCAGTTACCTCCGGAACAGAAAAATACATGTAAAGACATAATCTTCTCCAGGTTAAAACGGAATGAGGTTGTAGCAAAATATCGGTGCCACTGAGCAGATGGGCATTACAAGCCTATTGGCAATCCTGCTGAAAGCTGGTTGGGTGGCAGCGATACAAAATTATGGCATGCAGTAGATTTGCACAAACCAATGATGGCATGGCTCGAAGCATAAATGCAAAAAAAGGGCATGGTGAAATGGTCGTGCAACCTGGCAAGAATCCTTTCAGGAGAGAAAATGGCAGAACAGAGAAAAACTTAGACTGTTAGACAAGATGTACAGTACGTTCAGAAAGGAAAAGACCCTTATTACTCCAATAGTAACCACATGCACTATGCATCATTTATACATTACAGACTCCAAAACTCTTCTCCCTAGCTTACGTCACCAGTGTCAAAACTGGATAGACCTAGGATTGTAAGCACACACGCCACATTCCACCCTGTCGTATTAGTTTACGATCATCTGAAAAACCCGTGCACTCGGTTTCTTTTGACAAAAACCTTCAGTAATGATGGAATGGTATACATTGTCGGAGCATATAATCTTAGATGCACAATTGCTTTTCAGGGCAGTGACTCCTCCACTATGATACAGCAATGTACCTGCAATCTCCAGCCTACCTCCAACGACTAGCTTCGTCTTGACTGTGCCCTCCTATTCTTATTCACTGGGTCAGATAGGCTTGAGGGAGTCAACTTCCGAAGAGAAGCATGCAACATCATGACTGCAAAACATAGCGACGCTGATTTACAAGAAGAATCAAGAGAAACGAGAAGGGAAGGAGCAAGGGTCAGTCACCTGCATAACTCAGCACAATGGCATATACAAGAGCAAACTGCAGGTTGCACACATATAGTAATATAGCAGTGGCTGTTCAGGAAAAAAAAAGGAAAATTAGAGAGGAGAGTACCAAATTACAGGTATGCCATTCAAAATTTAAAAGAAGAAAAAATACTATCCAAACAGCACCAAACTACAGGCATGATAATCAAAATGTTAAAATAAAAAAAGACGAAGAAGACCCATGAGACTTAAATTGATAATTGTCACTGGTGGAGTGCATGTGCAAATAGGAAATCTGATGATTTTCAGAGTGTCCAACCAGCGTAGAATTCAGTTTCATCCAACATACAATTTCCGCATAAGGTTAGTACATGGCAAGCGGATTGTGTCATCAAGAGAATTAGTGTCACATATGGATGTTGACCTATTCCAATCGCCTCCACTTAGATATTTTTAAAACAGTTCGTAAAGCATCCATATTGAATAAGGAAATTACAAAAATATGGCTTACATGAAGAAGTAAACAAAAATATGGAGGAACCGGAACAAGATGCTAAATCCCTTCCACATAATGGTTAAATTGGACGAGCAAATAAAAGGACGTAAGCCAAACAACTGAAAGTAAAGTTTGCTGAATTTGCAATGCTCTATTCCTCTTGTTTGATTATGCATAGTATTTGAAGAAGATGTAAAGATACTGCATAATCTTAATAACTTCACTACCCTAAAACCGCATCAAATAGCGTGTGCGGTTTTCTGCCTAACAACAGGGATGATGTTTATGTCCAATCTGAGGAGGAACAGACCTATGTGGAACACGTTTGGGCACGTAAGAGTGGATTTTTTTTGGAACCTTCCAGTCTAAACCAGGAAAGGTGAACACAATCTGGATCAAATCTGAACCGTATGTGGAATTGAAATCTTTTTCATGGGTTGTTCACTTGTTCTGTGTACATCCACCAAAGGAAATGAATTCTGGGTGCCTACAAATCTACACAGGGAGGAGCATGTTCCCCACTGAGAAAACAAAGGATCCCCGCAAAAAAGAAAACACAAAGATGAGGTAACCAGCAACTCCCATCCATGTAAGCATTGAATACTTGTCCACAATTTTGTACAATATTTTCTAAATTATCAGGAAATGAATGGTTGGGGAAAAATATGAGGCCTTAATCTTTATTCATACTATATGGTAGGTGTGGAAATAAAACATTTGTCCAGAAATGACCCATGGAATATATAGTGAAAATAATAAGAAAAAAAACGCAAATTACGGGCAAGTTGACCAAGTTATGTGTTTGGCATATTAAAATACATCAATAGCTTTTTTGAAGAAAAAAAATCATTGAGATTTTTTCTTGCCTAGAACATATAGTGACGGAATAATAAGGAAAAAGCTGCACACTAGTTTCTATGTGAAAACAGTAACTGGTACGATTAACTGTATGTTGTCAGCCTTAAAGATTATAGAAGCTGTCAGGTATCCTCTCCAGACCTTAAATTAGCACATACCTCACTATTTTCTTTATTCCCAGCCATTATGGTTTTCTATGGGAATCTAGGAATTGTCGTGAAGACTAAGATTCTAACGATTTAAGCCATTAAATCCTCCAGAACATGTGCAATGATTTGTTCAAGATATCCTTACTTTCTATTCCAGAATAATATTAAGAAAATTTATTGTCTTCACAACCAATCTAAATTAAAAGATTATCAAGGACCACAGCTAGGCTGTCAGCAATGCTAATGCAATTGAAATCTACTAGCAAATGTTTGTGCAAAAACAGCACTTGAAACCCAAGACTCACCAATCTGCGCACAATACAGAAGAGCCTGCCCAACCCGGGGCGAATGTGTGGCGAGCCCCCACCGGTCCCGGAAGTACCGCACACCCTCCCACACCGCAAGGCTGGCCAACATCCCCAGCAACGCCATAGGCATCCGGTACCTGCACACAACGCCGCCACAGACAGCAGCATTTGCTATGATACACATGCAAGCAAAGAGAGGAGTTTTCAACGGAAAAAAACGCAAAGCGAAGACAGGAGTTTTCAACGAAAAAATAGGCCGGCAGGAGCAGGAAGGAAAGAAGATAGACAGTAGCATACAGGCAGCAGGCGAAGACGAGGATGGATAGCGCGGCATAGTTGCGGGCGTAGCGGCGGACGTTCTCCTGGACGCGGAGCCGGGCCTGGGTGGGGGTCGGGGGCCAGGAGTAGGAGGCGGCGCCTGGGGCGGCGATGAAGGCGAGGGACCAGGAGGGGGTGGGCGCGGCGAGGTCGGCGGTGGAGAGGCGCGCGAAGGGGTTGAGCGCGAGGAGCGAGGCTAGGGTGCGCGCGAAGGCGAGGACGGCGGCGGCGGCGCCGGCGCCTGAGGAGGTGGAGGTGGAGGTGGGGTTGTTGGGTGTGCTGGCGGCGGCGGCTGCGGCGGTGAGCGCGGGGGCCGGGGCGGAGGAGTCGAGGACGTCGAGGTAGCCGGAGTCGCGGAGCCAGCGGTCGAGGGCGGGGTCCGGCACGCTCAGCGAGAGAGGGTTGGGCTTGAACGACGGAGACATGGCGTCGCGGGGCCGTACGATGAGCAGGATAGGAGGGGACTGCTTCCTTTGCAGTGTCTTGTGTTCTCCCTGTACATAGAAACGTCCAAAAAAAAATTAAAAAAAGAAAAAGAAACGTCCAATTTACCTGATATACCTGGTATGTTTTTCGTAATTCAAAAAAGTACTACCTCTGCTCCAAAATAATACCTGGGGCATACTCGTACATGTATTCATGTAAGTAGATCTTCTTACTTCCATACATGCATGTGCAACGAGGACCAGCCTAGAGGGTGGGGAAGAGAGGCGACTGCCCTGGCCCTTGTGGAAGGGCCCAACTTATGTCTAAATACATTCACTTTCTATTAAAATTGAGACACTTATTTTGGAACGGAGGGAGTACATAGGTACACCTTGATACATTTTAGGAGAAATAAAGAAAAGCAAAAAAGTAGCTAAGGAAAAGCCCAGGAGAGAGAGCTCATTGGTAACTCAACGAGCATCATCGATAAACTTTCGAATTGTACACCATGAAGAGGGTGAGCATGTCAATATCGACTACAATGATGACTAGTCAAAGGACGTCGGATCAAGTGATGCGGCACACCAACATGTCGTTGTTCGCCCCGTGTTTCGACGATAGAATAATCGATACTCATAGCTCCGCGGACCGCGGTGGTGTCACTCGTTTACACCTAGCGATGGCATTTAAAAGGCCACCTCAAGTGCTTAAAGCATGCCTATAGGTCGGGCGAATAGTGAACCCACCATAGGCCTCAAGGGTACGAGGACCCCAAATAGTAAAGTAACCTCAGAATTATTGTATACTTATCTATTATGTCCGAGAAAGTACTAAATTTTACTATAAAACCGTGAATCTCGTAGGAAAAAGCTAACATGGTCGATATTGGAAAGTTCAATTAAACCGTTAGTCTCTCTCCATTGACAGCCCTACGGGACGTAATGTAATGTAATGTAATGTAATGAAAGTTATGATAACCAAGTCAGCTTTAGTATTATGCATGGAATTTTATTTGAGAAGCTTACACGAGAAGTTTTGTAGTACAAATAATAGCAAGCACATTTGATGAGTTTAATAGATCAAATCTATGAATGCGAAAGTTGTGGAATTTATAATATTTTTTATGATAGTTGGGGTGCCATAAATGCACGTCGTTGCGGGATTATTGTTGAAAACAATGTAAGAAATGGTCTAGAAGTTTCTACAAATTTTCTTATGTAATGATATACTACAAACCGCCATTAAGATATTTGTTAGTGTATACTCAATATATATGTCTCATAAAATATTAAAGATAGTTAAATCTTAATTCAACATTTAAAAATGAGGAGCGTTCAATTATTTTCAATGTTTAGCCCATGTATATACATTAAAAAGAATATACTTTTGGTTACAAAATCATTTAGATTCAACACAGTGTAAGTGTAAGTGCATTTTTAATGTACATTATAGTACAAGAAGGATACACATAATAGTTTATTTATTCAACTGTTCATTACATACGCAAATGCTATATATTTATAAGACAGTACTATAACAGACTAATAAATAAAAGTATAAGAGTTTAATATAATTATATCGGTTTACCTTGCCCTAATTTTGGACTGGCCCTGGTACACCTGAGAAGCAAATTGATAGCGTAGCTCCTCATTTGTATGTGTTCATCATAATGGAAGCCAATTGTTTGAATTATCGATAGCAACACATCGTCACCGAAGATCCTGACGAGGCCGTCGCCTCATGCTTCAAGCAGATGTGTGGAAAACTTGCTACTTTTGTTTCCTAGTATAATTTTGGTTCACAATTTGAACTGCATAGTATGAAATTTAAACAAATTAAGCACAATGGCTAATATGGTAAAAGTTTAGCTCAAATTGTCATACTGTTTGAGAGAAATGGGAAACTATCGTTTCTTACGTGAGGGGATAGGAACAATCACATGACGATGAGATAAAGACAAAATGACATGGCACTTCTCACTAGGACAAAACCAATGTCCAAACAAACTAAAAATGCTTAATTGAGGAGGATAAGGAGACATTATAAAAGAACATTGTTGAACTTATTTTAGAGATTAAGGATGAAATTTAAACCAAATGGGGGTTAAGGTTTGTAAAATAATCATTAAAACACATTTTAAAGAAGGTATATGGACTTCTATCAGGTAGAGTGTGGTTTGTGTGTTTTGAAGAGATGGGGTCTTGTTTATATAGGAAACGCGAGCTTGCTTCAGGTAGTGATGGAAGAACGGTTGGGGTTGTGTAGGTTTGCGTAACGGAAAACAATTTTTTGCCACTACACAACAAGCAAGATCTATCTATGAAAGGTACAAGTTAGGGTTAGATCTATTCGTTACCAACACCATGAAGTGGAAGTAGATGTTGATGAAGCCCGTCGAAGATCCTCACGGCTAAGTGGAAGTCGCTAATTCCCCGATCCAGCCTTCCGGGTCCATCTGAGTGAGAAAAGGATCTCCCATGCAATAGATAAATCGAGGGAAATAGGCTTAACCTACAGAGAAATAGTGTAAGGAAAGAATGCAGAAAAGGATAGAAAAAGCCTCAAAATCCCATTAGATCTAAACTTCATTGAGAGAGAGAAGTGGGGAGGAGCAGCCTCCACAACTCGCATTGTTTAAGAGGAGGCTTGCCTCTCCCCTCCTTTATATAGGAGGGAGGGGGTTGGTGGGGGGCATCCCCACCCCATGCACCGGCTAGGGGTGCCTTACCCCACTGAACAGGGGAGGTGCACCCTCTTGGGCTTCTTGGCACAACTCGGCCATTCCCCTTCCTTGGCCCTCAAGCGCACCTAGATGGGCTCTAGGGCCCATGTGGCTGTCCCAACATTTTTCCCTCTCCGACGTTTGTCCGATTAAACCCCGGACTGGTATTCCACTTTACAAAAAATTACAGGAATTAAACCAACATCATGTGAAACCATTTATACTATCCGGGACATTAGATGTACGCATATCAAACCTACAGAAGGGTATTCCTTCTATATAAATCTCGGAACTAATCCAACAGTTATGCAAACTATTTTCTATAACTCCGGGACATATCAAGTCTGCTTATTTAATCTATATATTACCGATCACTCAGAAAAACCAGTCCGATGATGCTCTCTCATGTTTCCAGACCTCCAACATTCACTACGGACTGTAGTAGACTTAAGCGTGTTACCCTACATGTTCCATGACGTGTGGACATGACCTAGTCAATAACCAAAAGCGGAGCCGTATACGCCCATGATGGTTCCCACCGTTATACGAAGTTTCTCTTTTGAACCTGTTAGTTACCATGTGTATTCCTATTGCTTCACGATACTTATCAATACTCGAGGCGATATATTGCGACACCCTGTGATGCAACACTTAGATCATAGTGTCTTATCATCCTCGTTACCGGTATGATACCTTTTATCGTTCCTGTATTCCGTTCTACAGTAGAAATTCCCGATCTTGGACCATTAAGACCAACATATGCTCTTCGTTTTACCCAGTATCTACTGTTTTGATCACCCAATATACAGAAATGATACTTGATAGAAACCAAACACACTCTCATGGTCTAAGGGTATACCCGTGTTAACCTTTATGTGATGTACTATATGTCTGGATCTCGTAGTAAATCAAACGGTTAGGTAAGTCCAGCCACCATTGTACCGCCAACACTGTGCTCCCACTGTTGTTGTTGGTATACATCATAACCATGACGAGGAACACATGGCCATCAAACAACAATGAGTTAGTCTATAGAGGCAAGACTAGGTCATTTATGATGTTCATGTTCTACATGTGGGTGTCGGTTTTCCTCCGTATCTCACATTCATGAACCATAACAGTTATAGCATTGAGTATGAACATTAATTAAGAAGCATATTATTATTATTATTATTATTAATAATAACTATTGTTGCTTCTAGGCATATCTCCAACAAGTTGGAGGGGTTTTATTTGTATAATCTACGGAGAATTGAGTTGTAAATTCACAAGAAAGGGCTGATGTTAACTCCCACCTAGCTTGTATGTTGTTAATTCCTCAAAGAAAAAACATCAAGGCCTTATTTGTTATAATTATTTTTCAGGGGCTTGGTGGGGTATAATCCCCACAGGGACTAGGTGAAATCACAACATTCATCAAATTTCATCAAATCCTCATTTATCTCCAATCCCCTAGATAGAGGTAGTGTTTTGAGTATTGAGAAAAGTGCACTAGAGTTTGGGGATGTGTGAGGGGAAAGTTAGAATAAACTGTTCTCACATGCAATAGAACCAAGCGGAGTTTTAAAAATATGTGTGGATTTGGGACTTAACCGGAATAATCCCACCAATTTTCTAAAAAAACACTTATAAACAAGGCATGAGTGTTTTTTCTGCGAAGGAATCCACATGACAAAATTCATTAGTGTTGTTCTGGGAACAACAATTTGCATACGACATTATGGTTGTCGGGTTTACATTCTCTAGTTCTTCACCATTTCATTTCACTTTCAGTCTGATCTAAGCTAGCTAATTATGATCTCCCTTCTTCCTATTGACGACGTAGCAGTCTAAAGATCAATCGCCCAAGATTTCCTAAATTGGAACCCTGCACCAATTCCTCTCCAAAGTTGGACATGTAAGTGGAGAGATGTGGAGCTTACATGAAACCAGAGGCAGCGTCACACCGTCACTCCACTCCAGAGCTTTACATGACAGATTTAGGGCCTGTTTGATTCACAGAAATTTCAACACACATGATTAGCAAACCACATGAATTTGAATTAAAAAGTGTTTAATGCCACATGGAAAAGAAAGAAATTATAAAAAAGGTTGGAGTGGAGTGGATGCTAGATTTCCTATAGAATTTTGTACAAATGATTCCTTATGAAAAATATCTTCCATAATCCAATTCTATAAATCAAACTACCAACCTAGAGAAAATCCTTTTTTTTTTTGAACAAAAGGAGCCCTTAAAGATCCACAGTTTGAGGAAAGAAGACCAAAAGTCATTTTGAGCTCCAGCCCAACCAAAACCCAGCCCAGACTGAAGCCTATCCACAATCCAGGCCCATGGGTTTGCTCTAGTTCTCATACGTGCGGCGCTACTCACGGCTTACCCTCCGCCGCACTCGTCGACGAAATGCCGCAGTTGCCGTGGCTCCACCCCGCCTCCACCGCCGCCGCCGCTCGCCGCGCCACCCCCTCCGTCTTCCGCAGGGGACGCTGCTCCTCCATCCCTGCCTCTGTTTGTGCCTCGGCGCCCTCCAACCACGCCCGCGAGCAGGTAAGACTAAGCTCTGTTGCTGTTGCGTACCTGTTGCCGCCGGCCGGCGCACAACCGTCCCTAGCTCTTGCCACTAACACCGTGTGTGCCTTCAGGAGTACGAGCAGTCTCTGGTGGTGGTGGGCGGTGGCGCCGCCGGGGTGTACGCGTCCATAAGGGCCAAGACCTTGGCTCCCCACCTCAACGTGGTGGTCATCGAGAAAGGGAAGTTCTTATCCAAGGTACTACTGGCAGAACCAGGCAATGCAATGTCTTTTTTTTCTTTCACAAAACACATTGCCTCATTTTTATTAAAAACATAGGAGATAATTGGCTGGTCTTAAAACTCTTAAGTAATAAAATTCCCTTTATCCAAAAAAAAAAAAGGCTGGTTCATTAGCGGGGAACCAGCCGAAAACCGTTACAAGTGCACCAACATAGTCAAAGAAGACCACATTGGGCAGACCCGGGAGACCTGGCTACCCACTGAACTGGAATCTACTACTTCGCTGTTTCTTCAATATGATTTTCTGGAATGGCTGGTTGCAGGTCAGGATCTCCGGCGGCGGCCGATGCAACGTCACCAACGGGCACCATCTCGAGCCATCGGTATGATGATGATGCAATACTCTGTTTTCTCTTAAGTCATTATCTTATCATGTCTATGTTTGGAATATTGCATTGCTTCTAGCAGTCTATCGTCATAGTATTAACATTTTTTTTAGTAATCCAGTGTTAATAACATTATAAGGACTCAAATGGCTATGATGACGTAAATTGTAACGCGCCAGTTAAAATTGTTGCTATGATAGCTATACTCTATATCCGTTGTCTACAGTGACTACAGATTGCATTGCCTGTAGTAACTAGAAATTGCATTGTGTCTTTCACTCAATGCAATGTGCGCGCCATTTTGATTAGTAATCATCAAAATTATCGACACTGCTGCTGAGCTGCTTATGTTTGTAGTTTGAACTTGTGTTATTGTGTTTTGCATCAAATTTGTAATTCACTTTCAGGGACTTGCGAGAAATTATCCTAGGGGACACAAAGAACTCAGAGGGTCGTTTTTCAACACTCATGGTCCGCAGGACATCATGCGTTGGTTTTCAGATCACGGTGTCGAGCTCAAGGTAGCTGAATTCACACCGCGTTTCCCTCTGGATCATGTTTGTGTATCTGTCTACGGTTTTGCTTATCTTTTGCTAATTTTAATATAAGACCGAAGATGATGGCAGAGTTTTCCCTGTCACCGACAACTCTGCAACAGTGGTAGATTGCTTGCTGAATGAAGCAAGAAGACTCGGAGGTATGTCATGCTATTTGGCTCCTCTGCTAATTGATTTATCATCCAAACATCGTTTACCCTCAAGAGTGAGGTCTTTTCGAAGTTTCCTTGCAGGCTGGCAAATCCGTGTCTAGTGCGTCTGTCAACGACAGTGGAAAGTTTGTTCTGAAAGTTGAGAAGCGTACCGTTGATTTTGTTGATTACGTTTCTGCTAATTATGTGTTAGTCGCTACAGGCAGCAGCCATCAGGTTTGCGAATAGATGCTTACTCTACTAAACACACCATGAAGTACCTCCCTTACCATTTTTCTCTTACTAACAGGGTTACTCGTTTGCTGCACAACATGGTCACTCTATTATTCCACCCATGCCCAGCTTATTCACATTTAAAATTGCAGACAAGAGACTGGCTGATCTTTCTGGGGTATTGATGCATAACTAGTTAACTTCTCTCCCAAATCGCATGCTCACAAGTCAGGACAAAAATGATTGCCCTCCTTTTCTCCTGTTATGTAGGTTACATTCACCAGAGTCAAAGCAAAATTGATGCTAGATGGCACACAGAAGAGCACTCCTGAATTTACTCAGGTGAGCCAGCCACCTTAAGAGATAGGCTCCATCATGGATGTTTTCTTACATTGATTGCTTGGTCATTACAGATTGGACCTCTGTTGGTTACGCATTGGGGGCTTAGTGGCCCTGTCGTTCTTCGATTGTCTGCATGGGGAGCACGTGAACTATATCAGGACAAGTACCAAGGTAAGATCCACAAGAAATTGTACAAGAGTTGCACTACATTCGCAACTGGGTACTAGCCACCATGGAAATGTATCCACAATTATATTTCTAATGTTGATCTGTGTTCAACCTTGCATTCATTAGATCTAGAACATGAAGAGTATTTGCCACTTCCATCGGTACATTTCTAGTTCATAGCAATACAGCAACTATCCAGCAGCACTGAAATATTACATTAGGAATTTGTGCATAATGTTAACTTCTCATGCACCTTGCCTTGAGAAGTACCTTTCCTGCTAAGAGTTGTTTATTTTAACGGTGTTATCAAATGCAACTTTACAATACAGAATTGGATTACAATTTTGTCCCCAACCTGGTGCAATTTGTGTTCCATCAACTACATGATATTTTACATTACAATAGTAAATTGTCCTGCAAGTTATTATAAGACACATCCACTTGTTGAAATCCGTACTTCTCTTTTAACACAGCAAAGCTTCTCGTTGATTTCATACCTGACATTCATGTTGAGGACGTGAAGCGCATCCTTTCCCAGCACAAAGATCAACATGCGGTTCTTATCTTTCCCTGTGCTTTTGTTATATGACTTCATTAATGATTTTGAGTCTTCATCTAAAAATTTAAATATGGTATCTCGCTCTTAATTGCCTTTTCCTTTAGTAAACTAAAATATCGATTCTTTTAAATTCCTTCAACAACATGGATATTGCTTACTGATTATCTATCATTATTAGCCTTTCTGATTACAATATTAATGGATATTTTCTATTGAAGATTTATCTTCTATATTACAGTGTATTGATCAATGTTTTATATGCCTTCTGTAATTTATTACGAAAATATTCCTTTTGGTCCTGTGAATATTCCCGTCTTTCCTGTACAATATTATGGTGAAGTTGAGCCAAGAATTTTCCATGTCTGTAGAAGAACAAAGTAAATAATTCATTTCCCACGGAGTTTGGTCTGGTGAAGAGATTTTGGAGATTCCTGCTGGAACAGGAGGTTGCACTATCACTGAATTCCATTGCTCGTCCCTTTTAAATCAGATGTTTTAGTCAGAGAAAGTCTTATCTTGCAGAGTGTAGATGGTGATATGCACTGGGCCACCATACCTAAAAACCATCTCAACTCCATAGCGCTTCGGTTAAAACAATGGATGTTTGAGGTTGCCGGGAAGGTATGTGACATCTTAACTACATCTCTTGAAAAGTAATAGCAGTTTGATGATTTCTGTCCAGACTCACCGTGTGTTTCGTCATCATATATGTAGGGTCAATTCAAAGATGAATTTGTGACAGCTGGAGGTGTTCCGCTCTCAGAGGTACTTAATCGACAACTTAATTGCAGTTTTCACAAGCATGACTGAACTTGCAGATAAATCTGACCCTGTTCCTCTGTCGCAAAGATATCGCTTAGCACTATGGAGAGCAAGAAACAGCCCAATCTGTTCTTTGCAGGAGAGGTAATAATAGTAGTATTGTTGTTGAACTTGCAACAATCTGTACCAGCAATAGCGCAATTCATCTTACAAATGGTGATCTTGCTGTAGATACTTAATGTCGACGGCGTCACGGGCGGGTTCAATTTTCAGGTATGGAGTTGAGTGTTTTTAAACATTATCACATCATCTAAGAGAGCAGCAGATAAATAAAAAGGCGGACATTGCGATAGAAAGATATTCATCTGTTGGCGCTGCACTTCGTATAACCCAACAGAAACTCGATTCTCGCACAAATTCTTCTGATGTGAGAACAAAAAGGTTCCAACTCTTTGTTTTGCACAGAACGCATGGACTGGTGGGTATATAGCTGGGACAAGCATAGGCACACTGGCATCCAGTAGTGATCTCGAACAGAAGGCGTGTTTGCAACTGGAAGGATCATACTGAGATGGATGGGACCATGACTACAACCCCTTTGATTTGTTCATCTGAGATTCTGAGGGCAGTTATTCAAGGATTCTTATTTTAGTTCTGTGAGGGTATCTTAGCTTCTAGTCCACTGTATTGTAGTTCAGAAACAAGCAGAGATAACCAAGATGCGAGGAGGTACATTGGCAAATTCTAAATGTATTGTAGTAGCAATTTTTTTCTGGTGATCCTGAAGCAGGTCTTCTGAATTGTAAAGCTTGCAGTAAGAAGATCAATACCCATGCATGCATTGCTTTCCACATGGTTAGTCTAAAACATACTGTAGACATATGCGGCGCTGCATTTAGTTTCTTCAGTTAAGGTGAACGAACGAACGAGCTCTGTTGGAGTAATGCGATCACAATCAGGCCTAAGCCCTGTCGCCAGGAGTTTGTTGGCGACAAACCTTATCCCGTTTTCTTCAGCAAAGACCACGTAAATCTGGAGTTCCTTACATGCTTTCTCTGGTATGAGAGCTTTCCTGATTGCAAGTTCAGCTGCTCCGAGCAAAGGGAGGCACGAGCGGGGCAGGGTTTTGGTCTTTTGGATGCTCCGCCTCCCGAGGCGTGATATTTGTCAGTTCGCCTTAACATCTTGTCACGTTAGTTCTGAGATGTCTTCCAGTATAAAGTATTGTTGCTTTTTGAAGCAAGCCAAACTATTGTGATATATGGATTATAACATGATGCTGTTGCTTATATTTGTGAAGATGATACTTGCTATTTTCGGCTTGTGTTTTTTTTTTCTGACGTACATCCAAATTAGAAATCCTGGCTCGCAATTAATTTATGGCTTCCACTGTTCCACACGCAGTTGTTGACTGATTGATGGATTGGTTTGATGCACCTTCGCATCAGCTCCTAGTGCATCAACTGGTTGCGTGTTCGTTCATATTTTTCTGTTTTCGGATCTTGATGCAACGCTGCGTCTCTATGTTCACGTATTCTGGTCACACAATGCGCTAATTTATTTTTAGACATTTTTTAACAATCAACATGATATATTTATAGTAGCGAATAGTACATGGTAGAGATATATGAGCTGACTATAACGATTACATTCTTTACGATTACAAAATAAAGTTTAAAAGAAACGAGTAAATCTTCAAAATCTCCAAACTCTCTCTTCTTTCGTGACACATATCATATTTTTTTGAAGGCAGCCATAAAAAATGACAATGATACTAAACTACGGACTCGTAAATATCAGCAAGGGTTCTCCAAAATTTTAATTTTACACCGCAATGTCAAGTCTACGTGCACACGTGCAACCATTAAAATAATCAACTACCATCGGCAAGAGTACCAACACCATTGTCTCGTCGTTGTCGCTGTAAGCCGAGCGTACAAATCGCCATTGTCAAGCACATATCGGTCAAGATAGATATTGCAAGAAAAATCCTTCTTGCAGCAAGCACGAGGAAATTTTCACTTTCATCCGACGAAGGAAAATCTGAAGGACCATACCTAGACAAATTTAATCTCCCAAAACGACCATTAATGTTGGAAGGAGATCTACCCGAAGATTACTTAATGTAGATGAGGGCATCACCATTGATGAAAAAGACTCAATTAAAATTCTAACATATCCAGCGAAGCACTAATAAATTAGGAACTCCACTCATAGATCCGCCAGCATCGGAGGGGTAAGAACCTGGTCTATGGTGAAGGCGGAGGTAGCGACGGCGGCTTTCAAGAGGAGCTCTCGTACGGGGCTAGCAGTTTTTCCTTTTAATAACATCCTAAGAGCATCTCCAACAGACGCGCTATTATAGCGCGGCGCTGGAAAAACTGCCAATTTGCCGCGCGCGGGCGTGTTTCCGTTGCTCCAGCAGACGCGCTATAATCGCGTGCGCTGTAAAAATTATCCCGCGTGCTGCATTTTGCACAATCCCGCGCACCAAATATTGTGCGTCTGTTCCAGCGTGCGGCAAACTAGCGAGGAGACGCGCGAAATGCAGCAGCCTAAAAATTCTCCGTGCCATGGATACCGAGCAGGCCTCTCCGTCGACCCCGCAGTACACCATCCCCGGAGCCCCCGTCGCCGGTGCGGTCGACACCGCGCCCCCAGCCGCAAACTCTAGCGCCGCCCGCGGCCTCTTCACTGCTCCGCGCCCCACCGCGGCCGCTGTCCCGCCGCCGCCGGCGGCCCCCAAGCCGAGCAAACGGAAGGCCGCCACCTCGGGCGCCGCCACGACTGCAAATGGGGGGGGGGGGGGGGGGGGCAAAATCAGCTCCGAGCAGGCGGGCGCGGGGAGGCCAGGGATGAGCAAGATTGAGCTCGCGCGGCGGACGCAGCACCCTCCTCCGGCACCTCCTCCCCAGTTCCACACGCCGGCGCCTCTGTCACATCCGCCACCATCTTCCTCGACGTCGGACGCGCACAAACTGTTCGGCCAAATGCTTCCGTGTATGAACTTGCTCTCCGGCACCTTCAATCTTCCTTGATTTGCATTGTCGTGTGAACATTATTGATTCATATGTAACTTGGATGACGAGACTTTCTTGACCAGCATGAACATGAGTGAAAATCATGTTGATGATGAATTTTGGTCTCAATATGGCGCACCTCCACCACAAGAGTATTTAGATGATGAAGGTGAAGGTGTGGTGGCACCGCAAGTTGGAGGAAGATCGGCAAATTACACCATGGAGAAGGACCAACTTCTATGCAAGGCATGGTGCTACATCGGTTTGGATCAAACGGTTGCCGCCGATCAATCTAGGGAGACCTATTGGTTGCGCATCAAAGAATATTGGGATAGTGAGAATACAAGTGGTATTGATCGCAGCCAAAGGTCTCTCCGCTCTCGTTGGTCCATGATCAATGCCGAGTGCTCCAAATGGACCGGTGTTCAAAAAACCGTGGAAGACATGAATCCAAGTGGCTATGGTGACTTCGATAGGGTGAGTGTGAAATGTTTGTGTTGATGTTTCATATGTCAATCATGTGAAATGTTTGTGCCTAATTTGGTTTATCTTATTTGTGTATGTAGCTCAATGTTGCCCAAAATCTATTTAGAGGGAAAGGAAAGAACAAGAAAGGAGTAGTGGTGACGGGAAAACCATTCTCTTTTGCACATTGCTACAAGTTACTTGAGAATGAAGAGAAGTGGAGGAACCGAGAAATGGAGGTGCCGCCCATGAAAGCCAAGGTGGAGCCACATCTTGTGGGTGATGATGAAGATGATGCATCTAGCGATGGTGCGAAGAGAAGTCCTACACCAAGCTCGGTGGCAAGGCCCAAAAGACCAATGGGAGTGAAGCAAGCAAAAGAATTGAAGGGTAAGAAGACCGGAGATGATGACATCAAGAAAGCAATTGACAATATGGTGATTGCACACAAGGAATACACCGAGGAGAAGAGGTTGGAGAAGGCCAAGGTGTCCTTATACGAGGAGAGGAGGGCCGCCGCCGAGGAGAGGAAGTTGGCATTGGAGGAGAAGAAGATATCTATGGAGGAATATGCTCGAGTCACGGCGCAAGAAAAACAACTCTTCCTCATGGACACATCCAAACTCGATGAGAAGCAAAAGGAGTACTTCAATATTTGCCGAGATGAGGTGTTGGCAAAGAAAAGAATGATGGCATCCACCATGGGAGGCATGGGAGGCATGATGAATCCCTATGGAGGCATGGGTGGCATGGGAGCATAAGGTGGCATGAGTGCACCACCCATGATGAGTCCCTATGGAGGCATGAGTGCCATGGGAGCATATAGTGGCATGAGTGCACCACCCATGATGAGTCCCTATGAAGGCATGGATGCATCACCGGGTGGATTCATGGCCTCCCTTGCAACTCCATCGTCCGGTGATACGGTGGCCTATGCGTCCTCAACGGGTCATGTGAACACCGGCCAAGCCTCCAATGGACATGAAGAGGAGAACAATCCAAGGGCAAGCAATGAAGATGAAAATGACATCGAAAGTTGAACTTGCTTTTGTGTGAACTTATAATTTGTGTTTAACTTGCTTTTGTGTTGAACTTGATTCGAGTAACTTGTGTGTCGAACTAGATTTCAGTTATGTGATGAATTCTATTATTTATATGATCCATTTTACATGTGTTTGTTTGATCTTCTCAAGTGTGGTTTTGCTTCCATTTGCTGTTTGTCGCGATAGCGCGCGCTGTAAAATACAGCGCCCGGTGGAGCGTTGTTTTATCGCGCGGTAAAATAACGCGTCCGGTGAAGCTGAATGTTTTACCGCGCGCGTTAAAATAGAAAACGACGCTGTAAACGCAGAAACGCGCGCACTAAAATAGCGCGTCTGTTGACGATGATCTAATATTGTTTCTTGCCATGCAGCGAGTTGGGAGGCCTACTGTCCGAGTTCGAACTGGCTGCAACAGAACTCTACTAAGGCTCCATTCAACGAAAAAGAATGGAATAGGACGAGGAGGTGAGCTTTTGGCAGATCATTTAGAATCTGGTCGCGTCAAGTCACAACCTGATGAGCAAGATCGTAATCACGTACGTACTGGTGTTTTGATAGTTTGATGTTCTTGTTGTGCGTTCATCACTCTATTAATCATGAAACGTGAACTGATTTTTCATGGTCATGATCCACAAAATAGATTTATGCGTCCCGGCATAATTTTATTGGTTCTTCGTCGGACAGTTTTCCACGGACACCAATTTTCTTATTGGATGTCCAACAATGATGTACCAAGATAGTGCTTCAATGTATCGCTTAGGTACAAATACGTTGGGTAAAGACCAATATCACCAACAATTTTGTCCCTGTGAATTAACAAAAGAGCAGGAAGATATATTTTGCATGTCACGTCCAAGGAAAAAAATAGCGTGCTACGAGAAATAGCGGCGGCCTCCTCCAGATGCTATAAAAGCTATAGCGTGCTATATTTTAATTTAGCGTTCTGAAAAAATATCATATATAGATAAAAATATATTTTTAACAAGAATAAAGAATATAGTCTAGAAATTGTAAAACAATATATGCATAACCAAGTATGAAAAATATTCTTCAATTATGAAATTAACATATCACGGGCCAACAACATAACATAAATTATTAATTCAAAATTGTCAACATTTAATAGCATATTTCAATTCAAAAGAGGAATTTATAAATTACAGTTCATCATCAACACAAACAGAAAATGACTTTTTGCTTTTTCTTAACGTGGAAAACTCGGTGCTTTGCGTTGATAGGCTGAAAAAAGAAAAAACAACATAACATAAATTGTTAATTCAAAATTATCAACATTTAACAGCATCTTTCAGAAGAGAAATTTATAAATTACAGTTCATCATCAACACAAACAGAAAATGACTTTTTGCTTTTTCTTAACGTGGAAAACTCGGTGCTTTGCGTTGATAGGCTGAAAAAAGAAAATAACGTGGTAAAGTTACGATGGTTTAGCACGATACAGCGTGCTATTTCGTAAATAACTTTATAACCCACAAAAGTGGTAAAATTTAGCGCACAAAAGCGGTAAATTTAATGTGAATCCTCCAGATATCCAGATATGCTATAGCGTGCTATTAGCTGCTATTTTTTCCCATGGTCACATCCTACGATAACATCTCCCGTCCATTCATACCAACTTTAGCAGTTCCAAAATTTGTTCACGGAACTGATATGCAACTATTTCGAGATTTGAAGGATCATAACTTATACTAACTTATTCATAATAGACATTTTTTCCTTTTATTAATTTAAGCTCTCCTAGATTTTCAGTGAGGTGACATCAATTAACATTATAATTCGTCGATTTTCATCACTAGGGATTTTGAAGAAAGTAACATAACAAGAAGTCCATAACCATTATATAGGTTATACTCCCTCCGTCCATTGATGTTCCTTGATATAAGGTGTATAGGTTTTTAAAGAACAATTCATAATATAAAGTGTATTTGCTATTTATGGACAATTTGACCCATAAAATAAACAAGACTTTGTCTCAAAAGAGGGATTTAACGGATTTTTTTTTTGTGCCTCTGGATAGGTACAGCTGTAGTATCTGAACTTAACACACCAACACACACCACACACACGCACTCAACATCCCACACACACTCTAGTGTGCAAGCCAAGACCTATAGATCTATACAAACCCCACGCGTTTTGTGACTAACACTGTGGCTCGAACGCGTGCTGAGAGAGGCCAACAAAGAATATTACACTGCCCCTAATGAACAGTGCGGTAACGGTGTCCGTGAACAGTGTCACTACAGTGCACGGCGCTGTTCCTAGTGAACAGTACCCGCGGGTGAGACACCCAGAGAATCGCTCCCTTCGGGAGTCGATCTCGGGTGGGGAGGGAGGCCACTGCCTCTCCTTGCCACTGAGCCAGGGCTCAGTCCTCGGATTTAACGGATTGATTTAACGGATTGTATTCATTTTATGCCTATTAAGAACTCATCTCTCGCCATTTTTTCCAGAAAAAAATGAATCCACCATGTATAAAATACGTTATCTTAATATTCGTACAGAAAACTATACACCGTATATTCAGAAACAGAGAGAATACCATTTTCTCTTTAGGTCAGTCAATAGCTTGTGAACAAAACGTTTGTTTAAATTTTTTGCAGCATTGTCAAGATCCATGGAGCATTCACATACAAGGAATGGCCAAAAGCACACAACAAAGCAACAAACATGTAAAAAAGGTTCAAATAAACAGTACCAATGTATCCACTGCGATACCAAGCATGAGGGTAACTATTTCTTTATTGAGCATCCTTGGCTCGTAACTAGATCAGATAAACAGGACCGCGCAAAGGATCTACTATCAGCAAGGTCTGCGACGTAACAAAGGCTTCATGTGTGACGTCTGCTTACACATTTGTTGCAAATCGGTAAAACACCAGATAAGAAAAGATAAGGATGTAGAGCCATGCCTTGTTATCATCATGTCAAGCATATGCTTACTTCTGCTCACTGTAACGCATTATGCCATACACATCGACAATACCAGGAGGGAACACCGGATCTGTCGCTGCTCTTACAGCGACCTTGGCCACAGAGGTAGCACTCACTGGTGGGGTCAACATCGGGCCAACGAGCGGTAATCTGGTCAGCGGTTTTGCATTTTGGAGCACCTACAGATATAGATGGTTTTCAGATTTGGGTAATTAAACAATAATGCACTGAATTAATCATTCAAGCAGTGAGGCAATAGCTTAAATCAAGAATAATAAAAATAACTAACAATAACGGCCAGTCCTTGGGTAAGGGCTGAACATGGACATTGCATAACAGGTGGGCTATGGTGGACATTGGGTAACTACAAGCAATTTTGTCTTTGGACATTGCACCTGGTTGGGCATCTATTTAGACAAAAAAAATGCGCTTGGATTGTAAACTGTTCGCAGTAACAATATATGATCTGAACTAATGCACTCAATGCCCGATATGGGTACCAAATATACATGGAAGAAAAAAAAGAACCTTACACACTCATGTATCGATTTTGCTTCCTGCACATGGAAATGGATGTAATCATAGAGATAAATGCAAATTTAAATGCATGGCACACTTTTCATGGATTTCCTTATTGTGTATACCTTTATGGAAGTATTCGTTTGACTTAATCTAAAGCAGTATGATCCGACCGTATCCCTGGCATTGTCCATTCTATTCACAATCCCTAATAGCCTGCGGGGTCTACAAATGGTAGGGCAAATTATAGCAATTCTAATGTCTATGACTCTGAATTCCTGTGAGACAAGATCGGATGCTAGCCACATACAGAATGATGCTCACCTTTAGGTTAAGCGTCTCTAATTTGCAGATAGTAATTTGCCTTGCTTATTAGTTCAGCACCAAGTAATTGCAATTATCCTTTAAAATATACTATCAACCACAATTGCTCCACACATATGGCACATACTACTTTTTGGAATTGGAAGGATCCACTTTTAATGGACTAATGGTTATGATGAGCTGAAAACTAGCCGAACACCAGAGAGAGAGAGAGAGAGTACCATTTGCAGAGGTGAGCCAACAAGTCCAAGGGGTATCTTCATGCTACCAACTCGACGAGTTCCATGAATAAAACCAGGCCTCAATATCACTCCTACAAACAATGTAACAATCATTTGCATCATCAAGAAAGATTCCAGTAGAAAAGGAACATTAGATACAAATATTAATATAATATCATAACTTCAAAGATATCTCAAAACCCATTCTGAACCAAGAGGCACTTAGAGCTAATATACACTTAATTAGTGACTTATATGTAGGGTTTACTTCTGTTCAGTCGCATTCAAAGTTATCCTCTCTGCAGATAGTTTCATAATTAATTCAGAACCGAACAGACATGACTTTTACTGGTCAAGGTCTTATTTTCTAAGCATTTATTCTGGCTACCAAATATATTGCTATTGATCCTACTCAGTAATATAACTACTTTGCGCCAGGTTGAAAAAATTAATGGGAGACCAGCGCTAGTATTTCTGGTGGGAGAACAATCTGCTTTGTAACACCACATTTGGTGGCATATGCCAAGACCAGTTTAAATAACCATGGTACCTATTATGACGTCACATAACAAAGGACAGGGGAAAAGAGCTAAACATGATGTTCTTGAATTCTCTTTAAGAACATGAAAAGCTAGAAAGTAAGGTAATTTACCTCCATAGGTAAACTTTGACAGCAGTTCAGCTTCAGCAGCTCTCTTCAGTAAGCATAATAAAGGATATCAATAAGTTGTCCAACAATATGTGCTTAAAGAGGGAGGGAGGAGATCAAGAACTTCAATGTAACACTAACACAACAAAGATAAATTGAAAGAATCAAGTAAGAAAAGGAGGTCTTCATTGTTGCTTCGATCCGTAAAATCACAGTATCTCATGCTAAGCATATAATTATCTGAATATTTCGGACCGGATTGTGATATCAGTACTATTTATTAGTACGCAATCAACATTAACCTATCCCTACGTTCAAGAACATGTATAAGGTTGCAGATAGTTATATGCTTAGCAGATCTTGTCTAACAGTATAAGGTTAGCATGCGGATTTAATGACATTTTCTCTTGTCTTCGCTCAATTATCTTCCATCACTCTTCAACATCTATGACTAAACAATCACAATAACTTCTCTGTCTCAGTGTCTCTTGTTCCCAAGACCTAAACACCAAGGATATCATTTCCTCTAGTAGTCTCTTGTTTCTACGACTTTCCAACTCCACATGACAAACTAATATATGCCTTACATCTTTGAATGGTACTTTAGAGACTTACGTTTGGCTGAAATGCCAAATTCATATATCATCTAACCTGTCCTTGTTGGATTGAACAATATAAGTATCAGTAAGATAAATACATAGATTCTGCAGAAAATTCCTACTTAATGTTTAAAAAGCAGGACATTTGATGTGAACAACGAAGCGCAGAAGTACTGCAACTAATTTCCGATAAAACCAAATATAAGTACTCTTGAAGGGAACACAACTATATCACAACATTTAAACTGGTACCGATAACAATCAACATAATGCATTGTTGCGTACCATATGAATCACACACATATATATATAACTAGTTTAAAATTTTGCATGGGTCCATAATCGTGTCAATAACACAGCGATACTTACCTTGCCCTCATAATAACCTTGCAATAAGTAATTCACTAAACCAAAGTCTGCAGCTGAGACGTACACAAATCTTTTTATGCCTGCAGGTAGAAATAGAAGTGAATTGGACAAATCTAGGCAAAGAATCTCCATCTTTCCAGTTCAGAATTCACAGAACATAATTCTAGAGCTGAATGAAATATTATATCTTGTGTGCTTTTACAGTGCAGGTATACAGTGCACATATATTGATTGCATCATATCTACAAGAATGAACTGTATACACTCTTTCTCTTCCAAAAATCAGAATGACACTTAGAAGTTTGAACATTCCTATTGTTGATGAAGTATAACTTGCCAATTTGGGCCAAAAAAATATCCAGGTGCATGTTTTGTACAGAAAATGAGGAGGGACAACAGAACATTGTACATGTACACTGTTTTTCTATTTCAGGTGCAGCACGCAAACAAACATATATTTTGCCAATATCTGCAGGTTCAACTTCATCAGATGACGTACAACCACAATTGTTTTTGACAATTATTTAAATACTTTGAGCTGCAGAGTCATTGGAGTGCACCCACACATATTCATGTCTACACACTGAGTAACAGGTTTTGCTTGGTAACTTAGAGGCGATAGTAAGAGGTGGAAATTAATATGAGTGAAGTGCATATGAGTGTACTCATGTTCTGTACCTACAACACACAAGTTTATGAGTCGAGGAGAGCAAACATCCAATAGGATAAGTGTGTCCCCAAAATTCATGTCAATTAGGATGCAAAACCACTGACTGGGCACAAGAACCATACGGAAGGCCAGAAAATACCAAATAAGAGGCCATTATGAAATGCACTGCCTGAGTATCTCTCTATAAACAGACACTACGGCTAGGTTTTATCCAGATCATAATGACATTATGATTTTAACAGGAGAAAAGAAATAGAAAGGAAAGGCTGAATAAACTGAGTAAATTTCACAAAATTGCATGACATGACACAGTTGAGATAGGGTATGGCTTTAAATGCAAAATACCTTTCTCAGCTGCAGCCCTGATGGCGTTGATGTTTGCAGTCCCATTCACTTTGACCATTTGAGAATTCGAGCCAAAGCCTCCAACACAGGATATCTGACAATTTCTTCCCATCAGTAGTATTTTTTGTGAATCCACTTCAGCATAAAACCATTCAATGATATCAGGTACGAAGTCATACAAGTGGATATTAATTGAACAGATTTTTGTTTATCTCTTCTTTATTCTTCCCAGGTAACACTATATAACCTCAAATGAGTTGCTGGAAGCACAGCTCATGTTAACAAATAGTGGGTCTCGTTTACGTTTCTGGCTCATCCAATAAAGTTCGTTACATGGAACTTTGTAGTAGCATTAAGTACAAAATAAAATTATACTTAAAACACTGTATATGGTACAATAACCAAATTTAAAGCATGGCTCGTATAATATCAGAAATTCCTATACCACGTATGTGATTGCCACATTGTTTTAGGTTCTTAGCCTGTTGTCTGGTGTCATGCCTTTTGTGGGTCGGTTTCAACCATTCACCAATAAAAACTAGACCAGCTGCTATATGTATCACTGCCTAGCATGATGCATTTTGCTGGATGAACATGACAGTTTGATATGGAATACTATACAACATCAACTTTATATTTTATCAAAACCCAATTCAAAATAATATTGTAAAAAGGAAACCAAATTGAATACATCAAGCCAAGACATACGAAAAAAATTAAACGTAAACATGCCACAACAAATAAAGTGCACATGACTATACAGTACCAACTAGATAAGGCATCAAACAATACGCACAATATGAAACACTTGATGACGAAATCAACATTTCAGAACAAAGCAAAAAAGAAAAGCATACCACAGCAGAGACGCCATCCATACTATCCATCAGTGAAGCAGGTTCAAGTAGATTGCCTGTTCAAGAAAAGAAAGCAGATAGTGAACAATATGACAAACTGTTGCTAAGCAAAGGTAATTAACTTCATAGTGAGCAACCTTGGTTCCATATAACTTTGTCAGCCCAAGATTCACTTATCGACGGCTTTCCAGATCTGTCCATAAGATGCCATAACAGATTAGAACATGGCAATGGGTCGTTATGGTTGGGCTTAGTTATACAGCTATTCTAGCTGTATAGAAATAAAATTCTATTTTCGACCATAAGAATTTAGAGTTCTATACAAATACCAGTGTATATTCATAATTAGTTATGCAATAATATGAGTAGATCAGCCAGTAATTTGGGTGAAATAACGACACGTGTATTGTAAAGAAAAAGGACCACACTGAGGTAAAGGGTTGTGTGCAACTTGTCATGAACTACTAACTAGGGCTGTTTGATAATAGAAATCCTTATTTTTTTAGGAGAAGCTATAGCATGGAGCATCTAATAAATCTCTTAACAAGCAGAATTCACTCAAGTTTCTCAACAAAGAATTCTACGAGTTCTGTTCTGCTATAGGAAACATATGCTACACGCTTATTTTGTGACTAAATATGTCTATTATTATCAGTTTATCACAACATTTAAAAAGTAAACCACGCTGAAGGATGATTATAATATCCAAATTGCAAGCTGACCGTTCATCAAAGAGGTGTCATACAGGATGGATAGAATGGGATTGGGGTTTTTGGAGGAGGGATAGACAAAGTGTAAGGCCATCAGTAGACCAATGTAGCTTATGGAATTACCTATTTACACTAGAGACAACAAATCCTCTGTCCAAAGCCTCCTTGCAAACGTGTGAACCAACAAAACCACTTCCACCTAGCACAAGCACCTGCATCAAAACAAACGTCAGTGGCAGCTCAGTAATCCAAAGAAACGATGGAACACAAGAACCACCACACTCATGTATTAAATCAAGTGCACCAATATAACATATAATGAGCTACACTGGTTATACAATAACAAAAGGCCATCACAATCTCTATAAATAAGTAGAGATAGTCCTGAGAAATAAAGACAAGTAGCAGATTTTTTTTTCCGACTAAAGGAGCATCGCTCCAATGTCATTTCTCAATGGAACTGATAAATAGTACTCCCTCCGTCCAACAAATGATATCTTGGACTTTGTCCAAATTTGAATGTACATCCTTTGTTGGACGGAGGGAGTAGTAAGGTCTCACGAGTTTCAGAAGTACCAGCATTTCTAACAAAAAACAAACATCAAACATTGCATCATAACACTAGCAAAGGAAACTAGATGTTTACCTACCAATATCTGACATGATCGCATACAATTTAATCATCTAGACAAGTGTGGTGTGGATGGGATATAAACTATTCTAATAAAACAGGATCTGTTTGTTTATTTATCGCATACATTGCTCATCCACAACAAGGATGCACCTCGGGACACATGGGTATGAAGAAATAACACCAAGCTGTAGCAAGACGATCCCAACCGCACTATTAATTACCTTATCCGGAGAAGGCGGCGGCGGCGGCGGCACCTTCACGGGCTCTGCCTCCTCGACCTTAAAGGGCTCGTCCACCCGCCCGGAACCCCTGGGCGTGGCATCGCTCGAGAACGCCTTGCCGTTCTTCAACAAGACCGATGAGCTGTTTCACATCACCCCACCCAATTAGCGATAGTTCTCTTCTCTCGGGCAACAACCAAAAAAAATACTCCTAGAGAACAACCAGCGATACACGCTGATTTATCGGCGCTACAATCCAGTCGCTAAATGCGGCTCGCGATCGCCTAACAACGCAATGTAACACCGCGAAAAAATCGCCTAATAATCGGGGAAGAATCCTCCATTCCCCAAACGGGACCGTCTGGAACGCTTGACGCGAGAAGAGGCACGGGGGGTCACCTGAGACGGGAGGGCGTGACGGAGCAGGAGGAGCGGATCAGGCGGCTCAGGGACGACCTCATCGCAGCCGCCGCCGGTGACGGTGAGCTCTCTCCTCGCGGGCGGCGCGCCGAAAGCGGGGGGTCGAGTGGGGAGGCGACGGTGGCGAGGGAAGGGAAGGGTGTGTGTACGAGTGGAACGTTCGCGAGAGGAGAGGGGGGTTGGGATCTATACGGACGACGGGAGGGGCGCAGGTGGCGCAGCCCGGGCGCGCCAAGTCCCGACTTGGCGTGCGGCTCCTAGGCGTCCAACGTAGCCAGGGCGTGCGTGCGTTTAGCCTTTGGATTTGTTTTTCTTCTTTCCATTTTGCAAATCCTCAATCGATCTCACAAACAAAGAGTTAAATACACTAAAAGTCTATGTGAAATTCCGTGCTTGTCGTCTAATTGAACTGACACGGATGACATGTGGACTGTAATCTTACAAACACACCCTCCCGCATTAAGAAAATTGCAAAAAAGATTGACCATAATTTGGACTAGGCTAAGCAACCACTATTCAAACTTTTATTAAAAAGACCTCTAACTGTTGCAGATAGCACCGATAAACAAGTTTAGTCACTTTAATGTTATTTCTAACATGTTGGACAATGTCAGTAGGATGTAACATGTTTTTAATGAGTGTACCCTTGAAAAGTAATGTCCATAAACCACCTCTCACCGGCGAGCCATCCCGACAAATTCAAAGTATGAGGACTAAATCAAGTCTATGGAAAATATAGAGTCTCTAATCTTTTTGTTGTTGTATTGCTATGGCCCTCATGGGGTATATATTTTGGGAGGCAAGAAGCCAATGACTTGGAATACAAGATGACCTCTAATTCCTATTCCTATTCGTACACATATTCTAACATTCCCCCTCAGTCGTAACGGGAGTGAAACGAACGTTTGCGACTGGATTTGAAGTCCTATGCTTCCTTCGTCTTCTCCTCTCCATCATCATCAACTGCGTCTCTGATGATCTCTCCTCTCTTCCCTCCCGCAGTCACAGCGGGAGTGTCGTGGACGCAAGTGACGACGCGGACGGTGTTGACTGGAGTGGTTGCCGATGTGTTGCTGTAGACGTTGTTCTTGATGTCGATGTCGATGTCGAGATAGCCGGTCTTGATGTAGCCAAGGTCGATATTGTCGTGGTTGATGTAGCCGAGAGAGCCGAATGCGCAAAAAATAATTGTGCGGTCTTGGTCGTAGGGTTTTGTGCGGCGGCGGCAGGGATTCTGTGGCGGCGGCGGGTTTTGTCATAGGCAGCGGCGGATCCGACAGGATCGGCGGCGGCGGGTTTTTGTCGTAGGCGGCGGCGGCGGATCTTTGTCGTAGGCGACGGCGGCGGATCCGTTGGGATCGGCGGCGGCGGCAGGGTTTTTTTTGTTGTAGGCTGCGACGGCGGATCCGTTGGGATTGGCGGCGGCAGCAGGGTTTTTGTCGGCGACGGCGGGAGACCACGTGGATGTAGACCTTGGCGATGATTTGTTGATGGCGATAAAGAACTCGACGATGATCTTGATGTAGTCGTACAGCGTGATGTAGATGCTTGGCTTGGCGTAGTCCGGGTCGATGCAGTGCAGATTGGTCGGTGTAGTCGTACGGCTCGATGACTTGACATGTGCGGAGATGTTGTCTTGAGCGCCCTTGCATGACACAGCGAAGACTCTTCTGACGCAAAAGGATCTGTGCTTGTCCCCTGCATGCATGGAAGTGGAGAAGTACGTTGATGGCTTGCCTTCTGGTCGCTGCTCGGTGTCCAACCTCGGAACCTGATCGACGCATGTATGATCTGGCTGATGCATCCTCCGCATGTTGTCGTGGTTGTCTGCTGCTGCGTGTGGGCGTGTTGCTGGCGTGGAGACGCCGGGCGACGCAGCCTGAGGCAGACGATCGAGGCTAGAGCACATGCAGAGCTTTCGATAGCACCCATGATTTTCACTGCTTCTCGCCGAAATTTTGAGGGTCGTGTTTATTGGGATTTATTTGGCTAATTCGGATCTAATCTAAGAAACTAGGGATTTCGAAAATTGTCTAACCTAATCTAAAGAACCGATCCGATCTTTGATCGAAACCGGGTGCCGCGCCCCCGAGGAGAGAAGAGATCTCCCCGGGGGCGGCGTGCGATGTGGAAGTGGTGGAAGTACTAAGATCGGCGCCGTGAGGCTAACCGCTTTGATACCATGTGGAAAATATAGAATCTCTAATCTTTTTGTTGTTGTATTGCTATGTCCCTCATGGGGTATATATAGTGGTACAAACTTGGGATGCAAGAAGCCAATGAATTGGAATACAAGATGATCTTTGAATCCTATTCCTATTCGTACACATATTCTAACAAAGTCTATAGGAACTGTTAGCGTAATTGACTCATAAAGAAATAAGTTAGAACTCGGTGACTTTTTGACCGTGAGAGTTTCGTCGTTCGTGCACCTGAAATTACACATGGGCTGTAATTACACTCTTTTTTCAATTACACGTAAGTTGCATATAAAATTAGGTGATCAATCTTTATTATTTTTGATCTGATATGCAAACATTATGGGTGAGAAACAAGAACTGATAACCCACAGGCAACAACCAAGGATCATTTTTCAATCATAATTTCACACCAGAATAATCTGAGAGCGCAGTTTCATGTGTCAGTGTGATGACAACATTTCTAAAGAACCGACGAGGCTAGGCCGTAAGCATGTGAACTTGTCTCCTTTAATGGCTATTCTGGGAAGGCAGATTGCTACCTGGCTTCTCTACAATGCTTCCGGCTGTAGGTTGAACTATGTTTGAGTGATCCTTTCTTTCTCAAAAGCCGATAATTTTCTACTCCCTCCGTTTTAAAACACACAAAAAACAAGACCTACCAAGACTAGCCCTTGGTGGTATTTTTCCATATAAAGATTGCTTTCTTGCAAGAATTCCCGAAATTCCGCCCCTGTGGGAACTCGAACTCGGGTCGTTAGCTTTGTCACCGCGCAGCTAACCATTGGACCACTGCCCCGTTCTTCTCCCTTCGTTTTATAATATAAGATTTTTTCGTAAACCAAACTAATTTGTTAAAAAGTCTTATATTATGAAACTCAGAGGTATTATATCATAAAGCCCCCTCTACTATGCTAGTCATCAACTATTAGTTTAGCTTCAGCGGAAGGATGGAAAATTAGGAGAAACATGGGAAAGCCCACATCAGCTGAAACAAGTTTAGCTTTTAGGGAAAGGATGGGGAATGAAAAGAACATGGGGAAACCCACGCAACAATAACCACTTAGATAATACATGCAACGTTTTTAGACCACACACAAAAAAACATTTTCAGAAAGCAATTCTCTAAATTATCAATTATTTTCGACTAATATCAAATCTAGCAAATCACACATGATTGGTTTTGCCTCCATACAACACGCTTTATGGTAATGAAATATTGTGGTATCAAATAGGTATTTGAACGTAGTGAATACTACAATTTGAGATACCTCCAAAAACATCTTTTTTGCAACATTGAAATCTGAAAACTTCACTCGGACCTTCTTTTTCTAAACCAAAGTACTCTTTGCTCATGCGCTGAAATACTCTAATTTCGGAATATGTAAGGGTAAGGCCCCTGTTTGATTTACAGGAGAGTAAAAGTGTAGGAATAGGAAAACTATATGATTTATTCAGAGTAAAAACTATAGGATTAGAATGACATGTCTAATTGAATCCTATGCGAAGAGCAATTTTCCATGAGTTTACACCTCATGTTATATTCCTATGAAATCTAGACTACAAGATTCATATGAACTACCTATGGGATATGATACTATGGATCAAAAGGCTTTCGAAAGAAAGTTTTATCGGATTAGGGATGCATTTCTCGTTTACAGACTGGGAATGCATTTGCTCAACAATACTACACCTGGATGCACTATCTTTTTCTGTTTACATATTGCAGATTGGGAATGCATTTGCTCAACCATACTACACCTGGATGCTCTATATTTCTTTGTTTACATATTGCAGATTGGGAATGCATTTGCTCAACAATACTACAGAATTCTGAATAAGTCACCAGACTTTACTGATTTGGAATTCTAAATATTTCTTGTTTACAGCTGGAGCATTCGTCATGTTCAAAGCTTCGGTAGGTTCAGAGCAGTTTCTTCTTCAAAGAAACAGCAACGGGGGAGCAGCAGCACAAACTTCGGTAGGTTCAGAGCAGTTTCTTCTTCAGAGAAACAGCAACGGGGGAGCAGCAGCAAGAGTTCCACCGACGGCAGGGGAGAAACAAGGAGCACGTGCGCGAGCGTGGGCGGGACTTGGGTGGCGGTGCCGCCGGATTTTAGTCACCGGAGGAGGCTCAACGACATCGAACTCGTGTGGGGAAATGGCGGCCAAGTGGGAGGAGACAACCTTGATTCTGATCCACGACTTCCCGACAAGCGTGGCTCGAGGAGGGCATGGATCTTGACGAGGAGAAGCTCCTGGTCGAGCGGAGAGGCGGCGAGGAGCTATTCCATTGATCTGGGGCTGGGGCCGGCAACATTCGCGAGAGGGGGAGGGGGGGGGGGGGGGGGGGGGGGGCAGCATATGCGAGAGGGGTTTGCTGGGCTTGACTGGCGGAGGAGCTTGAGGACAGCAGAGGAGCTTTGCAGCCTTACTCCCCCGCGGCGGACGTCGAGGACAACAAAGACAGAAACAAAATCTGAGTTTGAAATTCACATGTGAAGGACTAATTTGACACATTTCTAATGTATTAGGGACGTTTTTGCCATACTGAATTTGAACTGTGCCTCTGACATCTTTTGATAGGAGGGAGTATTTATTTCACGTGGTTTCCGTGCAAGGTTATTAAAATCAGCATTGTGCGTATACTCCCTCTATTTCAATTTAGTTCGCGTTCTAGTTTCAGTCAAAGTCAAACTTTATTAAGTTTGACCAAAGATATAGAAAAAATATTAACATTCATAAAATCAAATACATACAATATAAAAATATATGTTATAATGATTTTAACACTATGATTTTTAATTGTAAATGTTAATTATTTTTTTCATAATATTTGGTCAAACTTGACAAAGTTTGACTTTGACTAAACCCAGAACGCAAACTAAATTGAAACCGAGGAAGTATTTGTTTGGAGTAGCAGACTAATAAAAACCAGTGGGGGTACACATCTCGCAGACATTCTCACTTGAATGGTTCCCCCTGCTTGGATTCATTCCCCAAAACATTTCAGCACATATCATTGGTACGGGTACCCCACTGACAAATGGTTCAAGGTTAGAAGCTGGGGCGCATATCCTTAACCCTTCTATCGACCAATTGTCAACTGTTACTACTCTCTGGATACTCCCAAGTTCTGACACTATGCTAAGTTGCTAACCATGGAGCACTATACCGTCGAACGAAAATAACCAAAAAAATTGCTCCCAGCGAAACCTACTTTCACCTGTCCAATATCAGGTTTCTTCCCACAATTAAGTCGACCCCGCTGCACAATGGTCTCAGTAAAACCATCTCAACAAAAGAACATCGAACTGCAGACATCAGCATGCAACCGCGGAAGTTCCGGGATTGTTGCTGTCGATGACGGGACACCACTCCCAGATGAAGTATCAGCAAACTCCTCGAATTTCATGAACTGGCTCATCTGAGCTGCGGCAAGGTGAGCATAACAGATAGGTGCCACTGGAGAATAAAAGAAGCATTGGTCAGACGTCATGACATATTTCGAAATAGCAAATAGAGCAAATGTGATAACTATATCAACATACCCACAGATATAGCAGTGGTGCTCCTCTGGTACCTGCACAAGCACAAAAGTAATATTAAGTACAAGGAATGCAACATACTCGCATCAAAAACAAATTTGGAAACAGCCATGTTCTTACACATAGGAAAGCGAAAGAACTAGCTTCTGGAGCTCATCTGGTGAGAAGCCAATCTCATCAAGCAAGACATGATAATGGGTGGGCCTTGAGGTGCCCTACATGGGAGATCACATTTCATAAGTATTTAGGATGCAAAATATAAACAAAACGTACATCATGCACTGGTAGTATTTAGGATGCAAATGTAAAGAAGGCATGAAAATCCTAGACATAACTACGCAGTCAACGACAGCTGGTTAAAACCTACAGAATACAAGTGATGCAATTCCAGAACTCTATGATCCCAGCAAGAAGACTTACTATAGGTCCCGCATGAGCACACATGTAGAAATCATACTGTTTTGGATGAACAATACCCGAGTCCACTACGGTCCCTGTTCAAACAACCACAATGCTCAGGTAGGGATGCAAGTGGGATTACAATATTTTGAGCAAACTATTTTTTTGCACAAAATGACTTAAAAGTGGAAGATAAATGGGATCCCACTTGATACCAGCTCAGCTCTGTTTGACAGAAGAAAATTGCATACCAGGTGGAACATTATCTGGTGCATCAGCTTGAAACAGTTTTGTGTGGTGATTCTTTTGAGCAATGATAACTGTAATCTTTGGAGGTGGCCCCTGACCCATATTTTGGTAAGCCTGCATCACCAAAATTCTGTTATAAAACACTTACAGAAAGCGGTGTTTACCTAGACAAATAAGTGCCAACGACAACCTTCATTATTTGATCAACCTCGAGATTCAGTACTTGGCTAAACTGAGACTCACTTACTCCATCTCTGCACACATACGAAACATGATGGAAAAATTTAGACTACTTGTAACTATTTAGCACAAAATACATGCAGCTGAAGCACACGAGGCAACAAATCAATGTTCTTATATATTATGATGTCACTGCATTCGATGATGCTATTGTTTTCGCATCAAACAGCGCTTGGACTTTTGCATGTCTAGGAAGTCCAACAGTTCTTAAATTAAAAGCTACGTAAGTAAGTTGAACCATGAAAATGAGTACTTAGAATGCAAGCCATGTGGAAATAGGCGTCCTAGTACAAAGTAAAACATGAATATAGGAACACGCACGTTCACATGCAAAAATTATATATATATAGATATATATGAAAAATATCAGTGGTCAAATCCTACATGAGCCTGTCATTTGATATGTTTGTGGGTGTCAAATTGCCCCAACTCTTCTCGATTATACAATGAGAGGGGGGAAATGGCAGAAAGAGAAAATGGTTTAGTAGTTCCACATAGCAGAAGCTTTTTTTATGTATGTACTCCCTCCGTTACAAATTAGATGACTTCCATTTGTACAAAAATTGCCGTATCTAGACTTGTAATATACGTCAGTTTTTGCACAAGTCTAGATACGTCAGTTTTTGTACAAATGGAAGTCATCTAATTTGGAACAGAGGGAGTATATTGTAGTGCCGAGCGCACATTCCTCTTTGTCAAACAGGGAAAAACTCTCAATATTTCCTCTTGTAAAAGGCTACATCAAGCTTCCATAATCCGAGGAAATAATTCTTGGAGAAAACTATAACATACTTACAGCATCAGCATAGCTATCAATGTGTGAGTTCCCAAGTATCTATAAAATTTTATGCTGAAGTATCAATAATAAAGACCTGAAAATGATTATCTGAGCCGGTTTTCTCTGTTGACTGGTCTGGTAGAAGTCAAGTAAAAGTTCCCTGAAAATGCAAATTTAAAGCAAAAATATGTAACTGGCTTAGAGAACATGGCAATTACAGTACAACTAAAAGAATACCAGGTGTAAACAAAAATAAAACATGAGAAGATAAGTTTACAGCACCTTATTATACCATCATCCTTTCCATCATCCAGTGGCTTAAAAAGAGAATCAATCATCTCTACCTTTGGAGACTGGGTCCGGACAGATGCCCTGTACCGTGATATCAGTGGATAACATCTGGAGCCAACAACCTGTCGCATATCTATGGTAAGTAAAAATCCCACAATTGTTCAAGAGTTGTATCATGCATACTAGCTAAATCAGATCTTCAAAATAGAGCCTCGAAATTGATTGAATTTGCTATTTATTCGTTGAATGATGCACTGACGGTTTTTGTATAAAGTGCACAGACTATTTGTGCTACATTTTCGTTTAAAGAATGCAACCACGTTGAGGAGTACACAGGGGATAAAACTCAGTTGTTTGATGCAATTACTGCAGAGGTGAGAAGACATACAGCAGCTATTGACGGTACATCTGATCGACCTGGAGAACCATGTGAAACATCCATTCCCAGAATTAATGTGGGTAACTTACTGACAACTGGAACCATATGGTGATGCTCCATTTGCAGTTTAGAGTTCATTCCGCCAAGCTATTAACAGGAGCAAACATATTATAGTTCATTCAGTCAAGCTATTGTAAATGAGTAAGACAGTTAGGTCTAACTTAAAATGCATAATCAGGTAAAGAGCTGAGCATCCATACCTTAGCATTGATCTTTAGAAGAACATTGGTGAAGTACTGATCATTCATCTTATTACTAGGAACAATGCATTGAGTGACAATACCCGCGTCATGAAGATTTTTCTTCTTCCATGGACCTTTAGGACAGTAAACGGAGTTGGTTACTTGAAGAATCAGAGTGTCAAAAATATCAATTGTTCAACATATTACCGTAAATATCACAATTCTTCCTCTCTGGTAGAACACAGAGCAAAAATTCTGGAGGACCAGGAAGGTTTGCTTTAACTTTGTCAAACATCCTTTCAACTCTTACAATAGGAGTACATCTCCTGGCTTGGCTATCTTCATCCACAAGGCTGTAAGGGCGCTCAATAATCTATGCAACACAGGAAGGTATAGATTACAACTTTACAAGGCCAACACAACATCACTACAAGACAAGCTGCATACTGTCAAACTTCACTGCAAAATAAATGAGCCATGGAAGAACTTACAATGCCTTTGGTTCGTCCACAGTTTATCAGATCTCTAGAGATCCGGCTCATGTCACAACGAGCAGAGAAATTAACAATTGCCCAACGCTCAATCTTGACAGGCTCAAATAGTTTCTACAATAGTAACCATATGAAATGTAAGTTCATTCAAAATGCTTTGGCTAGGTAGGCTCCAATACAAGTAGACAAGTAGCTACCTTGTTATTATAATTCCACCTGCCTCTGTTTGGAACACAATCTTCACTATTTCCAACAACTAACTGGTAGAAGATATCAGAACAGTTAGAATACATGAGTCATATATGAAAAAAGAAAAACGCAAAACAGATCAGGTCTAACCATTGGTGCAGACAGAACACGGCCATCAACACGCGTGAGTTGATTCTCAATTTTAATGCCACAAGAAGAAAATATTGGATCATCATCATATCTGTTACTTTTTACTGCCTGTAAATTGCATATGTCAGCAACAAAGGACAATAAACTAGAAGCTGTAATATCGCAGCAGAACTCAGCAAACCCACATCGGTAACAACTTTCATGCGTTCCTGAGGTTTCTGTCGTGATTTTTCAACCAACGTTGTTCTTTGCTGAGAAGATAGTGCCTTTGTATAACGTTGAAGTGATATCAAGTTCGCGAGCTGCACGAGAAAAGGAAGAAATATATAACTTGACAAGTATATGTGTGCAGCCAGAAATTAAAACTACTGTGACAAGTATACAATGAAGAAACAGACAAGGCTATAACCTCAATTGGGAGATAATTCGGGCGTTTTGGTTTTCCGACATCAAGACATGGAAGATAAGGCTTATCCAAAACCACCTGCTTGGATTTAAAGTATTCCTCAACAGTAATATCAACAGTCTGACCTTCACTGCTCCCGTTCCGAACTTTCATTGGAAATCTGTGTGTCAACGTAGATTTCAACATGACCAAAGAAGATTGTAGAAACAGTAACTGTGGAATAAACTAATATCTCCAGGTAAATAACATTTGTGTACTCTTCTGGTCTCAATTGCCTCTGAACATTGGTTTTTGCATTACAGTACATGTGGAAAGTTCATAAAGTATGCTATTATAAAAATATTTAAGGTGACAAGTCTACTTTCTACATCATGAGTTCACTGTATATGTCTATAAACGCAATTAACTGTGTGGACCCTACAGCATTATGAATGTATAACTGGAGGGAAAATGAAGTCAGGTTGGGCAAACCAAACATGGGAATAAGGATAAACTACAGTATAATACTACAAGATTGACCAGAGATCCGTGATAGAAAGGAAACCATTTGTGAGAAATATTATAAATAATGCAATGCCAGAATAGAGACATACGTCTGCTTATAGCATGGTTGATCACTAAGCCCAATGATCTTAAATTCCATGTTGTTGTGCATAGCTTTAACTCTCAGATTTTTCAACATTCTCTTTGCCTGTAAAATACATAATGACAAGTTTGTGACAAATTCTAAAGGTATGCGTCATGAGGAAAAAAACTATAAATATTTATTCACTGGAAGAAACAAAATATAGGTTACAAGGTATAATAATATGTACCTTGGACCAGTCGATGTCTCTAATGTCTCTGACATTTTGATTTGTAAGGAGGAAGTTGACAACAGGTCCAGGAGTCACAATCATAGTGGTCGAAACATCTGTTTAAAATATATGTGATACATCAGTTTATCAAGATTGGCAATGTGAATCAAAATCCAGAGCTCAATAAAAGAACACATACCCATATTTAATGATAAACCACCCTTAGTGGTACGGAAACTAGAATGGAGTCCACGACATCCGCTGACGCCACCGGTTAAATCAACTAAGTTTCTACTGTCATCACTGAAAAATGATTGTCTAACAAGAAGGCAACCTCTGTATACAACAAACATAATTACAATCAGAATGGCACTGCAGAGATAAACAGAGTGTAAAATTACATTCTCCATACCGCTTAGCCTGTTGTTGCCTTAAAACAATATCAAGGACTCTCAGAGCATCCTGAGCATGATCGGAGTCACTTCCTTGAAGCGCTAAAGCAACTGATCTGAGGGGGATCTGAGCTGCATAACTTATACCCACTACGAACTGTTTTGGAAGATGTGACCGCTTTGCCCGTTTCTTGTCACCCAGACCAGGGCTTCCATGTCCAGGACTCCCACCAACAGACCTGAAGAACAGATGAAATTTTGGTAAGTTTGCTATTGATATTTGTTTATCTGTAAAATACCTATCCCGAGAATTAACATAATGTATTAATGAGTGATACTACACCAGATATCACAAACAAAAGTTAACTTTGGGCCAAATATAGAATGTTTTCTTGATTTTCCGGAACGACAAAAATACTAGTCATCTATACCAGAAAGCAGTTGGCTACAAATGTCATACTGTTTCACAAATTCCCAAAATTTGGAACTAAAATAGCAGTAGGCAAACAAGCTAGACTGGTGTTGGCCCCTTACTTTCAAACAAGACAAGATGACAGTAGCATGTAATGAAAGTATGCAGTCTAAAAAATGAACTCCAAAGGTGTTTCTTTCATTGCCAAGATAAAATAGGGTAGACACCATAACACCACAAATGAAAGACAAAAATATGATTTGCCCAACAAAACTGTTTAGGAAATGACAACAGGAAATTGCGGAAACTAAGAACAAGAAATGATTTCTCTTAAAAAAAGAACAAGATTGGGTCATTAATCAAATACTTGACACTTTGCAAAACTTGTCAGCTCATATAGTTGCTACGATTGAAGATAGATACATACCTTGTAGATGTTTCCTCCATGATAACAGTGAACTCGAAGTTGTTCTGTGGAAGAGGTCCAACAGTGAACAGACATTTCTCACCATCATACGCAAAGTCCTTCCCAGCAAGCTCAGAACTGTATGTTTGCAGCATTTTATCAATGACCTTCCGGCCAATACCCTTGCCATCAACCACCTTATCATCATCAGATTTGATGGACACCTACGACATGATCACAAGTAATTTCAGAATAGACATTGAACAGTAAGTATCAAATATGTGAGAAAACGATAAAAAATGCAGAACTCCGAATTTTGCATTACACTGTATTGGTAGAAAACCGCATCAATCCCACTGAGCTTCACAGCAAAGTGGTTTGACAGCAACCTAATGGGCTTTCCTTCACGGCCAAAGCCACGCCTTGCCATTGCTGTGCGTTTAACAGTGTCATTCTTATGCACTTGGACAGCTCCACCCGTTTTAGCCGCCATACAATCAGATCTGAATGTAGTCAGTTTCTGAGGTTAGTGATACACAAGAACATAAGGCAAATACACCCATAAAAATGTTCATTCTTGCAATGAAATTAAAAAACAACGTTGATCATGTAATCATACAAACAGAACAATTAAGCAATAACGAAGGTAACATCAAAACATGGCAGTAAGGAATTGAAAAGGTAGCATCATAACATGACAATAATAAAGAAACAAAAATGTAACATAAAAAATATGACTAGGGCAACGAAAAAGTACAGGGCACTGGGCACACATAAATATTAAATGAGAAGTAAAACATGCGGTGTTCACCAATTAATTTTGTAGAGATACATATATTTGCAATCAAAATATTTGAGTAAAATAATTGTACAATAAAATTGAAGTGCGAGAAATAAAACAAAACTAAAAGAACAAATATAAATGCATTTCAAGGTACAAGCAGAACATCTTGTTTATAGGATTTTTCAATTTAAAAGTGGGTACTATTGAAGCAATAGGAGCAGAACGATAATGGAAAGGAGGTAACACAACAAATTCAATATATTAACATGCAGTGCTCATGTATAGCTCTCCATATTCAGAATGTTTGTGCGACCAGCAACACATACGTGTTACAAAAATCATAACTAGATACTATCTTATAAACAATGTACAATTATTCTTCACAGCTGCAAACTGTAATCTACTCCCTCTGTTTCACAATATAAGATGACACATGCTGTCTACATTCACACTAAAAGGAGTGGACATATACACTAAAATGTGAATGTGGGAAATGTCTAAAACATCTTATATTGTGGAACGGAGGGAGTATAACAGAAGTAGATGACCAACTATACATGGTGCAACGACTAAAGTACAACTCTACTCGCAGATCAGAAACAGCACCGGAGAAGGATCCATCACGAAGCATAGACAGGAAGAAACTGAATCAACACAGCTATTTCAGGCAAAATCAGTTGACCAAAACAGGAGGCGCGGTGAAATCCAAGCCAACGTTCCTATCGATGCAGGAGCAAGTAGCAAGTGTGGAAGCGGAGATTCATTTTCCAAATATTACAGCCAGTACCCTTGCAACACCGAAATAATCGAAAAGTCAGAGAGCACGAGAGTTTTGCAGCACCCAAGCCTGTCGAGCAAGCAGTTCGATCACGAAATAAGAACCAACAGCCTACACGGTCACGAAGAAAACAACCGCAGGCTTCTGACTCTGCACCAAAACTCGGACGCACTCAGAAACAGAGCCCCCGAAACACACAGGCGCAGCTTAGGTGCGCACCGCAAACCCAACCAAAATCACACGAGCGTCTCAGCCGTCGAGGGACGAACACAACACACCGCTAGGAGCAAGGGACGCGTCTGCGAAATCACACAGCCATCTCGAATCAAACAGCCCGGCACCGTACATTTAGCCGACCCCAAATCCCCCAATCGTGACGAGCACGAGCCGCGGAACCGAGCACGGGCACCGCGCTGAGAGATCGATACTACGAACCTCTCGAGGGCAAACCAACCTATAACCCCGGCAACACGAAGCCCCGAAACCCCCTACATTGCATTGCACGGGAACCCGAATCCCCCCAAATAAGCCCTACTACCGAATCGAACCAGACACGCGCCGTGAACCCGCGCGGGCGCCGCGCTCGGACATCGATCACAACAAGCCGCCTAGAACCGTAGGAGCACGACGCATTACGCGGAGCCCCCAATCTCCCCCACCCCCAAAAACCCCAGAGGTACGCGCCGCCTAAAACCCCAGAAAACCGCACACCAGATCGAAACCAGACGCCGGGGAACCCAGCGGCGGGGATTCGGACTCACCTCCCGGAAGCTCGCCCGAAGACGCCGAGCCGCGCCCCTCTTCGCCTCTCCCTGGCTGCGCCTCCGCGCCCTTGGGAGATGGAGGGAAGAAGTGAAAAAAGGGGAGGCGAGGCGGAACAGGCGAGACGGCGGGGGCTGGAAATGGGACCGAGCGTATAAATTGGTCTGCGCTCCGGGGCTGCCTAGTGACGTGACCGCGCGGATCTTGTCCGTTCGTTTGGAGGTGGACGGCTCCGATGGTTCCTTGGCGCACGGCGTTGTTGCGGCGAATGGGTACGTGTACCCGAGAAGCTACCCAGGGACTTGACAGGGTGACGGGGCCGGGGGAGCCACAGCAGGCGCTAAACTGGACGCGTGGCGTGGGAACACTGGCTGGGACGCGGTGTTGCGTGTGTGCGGCTGGCTATCTGGATGGTGGTGCGGGTTTTGGCGGCCGGGCCGAATTTGGAAGGCGCGGGCGACGGATGGCATGTCATCGGTCAGTCGTTTCGTGTTATCAACCTGCATTGCCGGCACACCCGTCTCAGAGCATTTCCACGGGGCTCTCGGCGGACGCACGGTCGTTCGTCTGCGAAAACGACACGTCATTGTCTATGACGGGTGAGGGCAGCCTGTCAAAGGCATTGTCCGACACATCTCAGAGGGATTTCAAACTTTTTGAGCGTGTTGGATATAAATTGGCTTGGGGCAGAGCTTCAGGGTGCCTTTGGGCCGTTTCTTTACGTCCGGATCCTTATAATACCCTTGGGGTCGTTTATAGCGTGCCGGTGGAGATGCTCTCACACGTTGGTGATCCCAAGTGTGGGTATAGCTACCAAAACCTACCACACAAACATGTGAACACCTTACATGATGTTCCAAGGCGGACGGGCGGCGAGATGGCTATGAGCTCTATATTCGGTGTGTTAAATGAACGAATGCGCGGGAAAACCTAGGCCGAGACGAAGGAGGGCGGCACGAGTTGCGAGCATCAGCACGACCTATGTGAGATGCTAAAGAGCAGCTATCAACATCAAGAGTGCGAGAAATGAATTGGGACGGGAGGAAAGGGAAGGGAAAAAGATTTTGGCTGCGGCTATGACACAACATGGACCTGTCATTACCAATGTGGCAGGGACCAGCTTGGTATGGCACTACGTATCGAGCAGTTCCCTATGGGATGTTCGTCAGACCTCCGTAGTCTTATTGGGGGTGAATGTAGAGACCTTCACTTAACCCTGGAAAATGAGTAAGTAGAAGTTGATATTAAAAGCATGTCGTTGCGTGATTCTTGACCGAACACTGAATTTGATGGTGGACTTGCATCTGAGAGCAGAGGAGAAGTTGAGGAGAGCAGAGTGATACTTGCTGCGGGGAAAGACATGCCTGAGAGGCAGGGAAGGGGGCTACCATTGTTGACGTGAATTTGTGCGTAGAATTGTAAAAGGTGAGAGAAAGAGATGAGAAATATAGATGGATGGTTCAGATTAGAATAGACGAATGGCTCAGATCGGGTTAACAGACTAGGATTTCATAATGGGTCTTATTGGGCCAACTCTATAGCACAAAGGACACCGTGAGTAGGAGTCTCTGACGCCCTATTATGTTAATGGACCTTATCATCGCTTAAAAGTCGCTTATGGCCTAAGCGAAGCGTTTTGCCATCGCTTAGCGCTTAAGCGAGCTTAATCGTACTATTAATTACGCTTGCTTTCTTGAACCTTGACGCTAACTAAGACCCTGTTTGGTGGGCTTTATTTTGTCTTTTCACACTTTGACTTATACCCCCTGCTTTTTTAATATAAGATGCTTTAGCTATTGCACATATTGTCTAGATACACACTAAAATAAGTGAATATGAATACTAAAACATGTCTATACAAGTTTCGATATGTGTACGTGGCAAAAGTCTAAAACATCTTATATTAAAAAAAACGGAGGGAGTAAGTCAGAAGCACTCAAATTTTTTGCTTTGACATTTCGCTGGATATTGACACATTTTTACAAGGTATAAGCCAAAAACTTTAAATATTTTTTAACTTATAAGCCAAAATTAAACCCAACCAAAAGAGCCTAAACAGAGACACCGGACAAGAGAGATAGTGTACACACACAAAAAAACGTACTCCCTAGGTTCACTTTTCTAAGACACACTACCTACCATTTTCCACATATATCAAAATGAGTGAATCTAGACTTATTTTACATTTAGAGTTATTTGTTTATGTTTACATATATACATTTTTTATCAAAGTTGAGACACTTATTTGGAGGAGGGAGTATTTTGGTATGTATGTAGCCAAAATTAAAAGGGTGGGAGTATCTAGGACGGACCACCGAAGCAGCAGCACAGAGCGCATGCCGGGATAACGCGTGCTTCTCACTTCTCAGCTCCAAGTGTCAAGTCAACAAAATGACTAAATGAGCCAAGGATTCATAGGAAGAAAAACCTATTGGTTGCCTACAGAACTTGTTTAAGAGGGCAAGCAGACTTTTATTTTTTACATGAAGAGGGTGAACAGACTTTTATTTTTCACATGAAGAGGGTAAACAGACTTCAAAAAGCTTGTGCAAGCTGACGATTTGTTTGAAGTATACACGGAGCAATGCTGGAACCGATGAATCATTCATGGGAAAACAAGGGCCACGTCCAGCCCAGTTTCTCTGAAGATGCCTGCCATTTTCGCTGTCCGTACATCCAATCCATCTGTCCACCACCAAGAAGCCTCATGTATGCTTTTCATGTCTGAACTCTGAAGCCCTGCACCCTGCACGGTAGGCAATGAGGCTTGCAGGTGAAAACACTCTAGCTACAGGTGAGGTTATGCGACTGTGAGGTGCTTGCTATTTTGAGGATGCCTTGTGAAGCTGGCAAAGAGATAACACTTGCTGACACTCTGAGAAGCTCACAGCCTCCTCACGGGCGTTCAAACTTTCAAAGGGAGGTTGACTATCTGAGCAACCACTGAACTAGTAGAAATTATGGAACTGAAAGGGGCACTTCTCCCACCCATGCATCCAGAAAGTACCACAACATAGCAAGGAGCTTCACCCTATGCCGAATCAGATCAATAGTTTCAAGTAACTACCCTGGAAAAAATAGCTTACGCATTTACATTACAGTACTTTTTTATAAGAACTTCAAGTATTTCTGCACTCCACAGCCTATGAAACTAGTACAAGTATTACGACATGACACATAAGATAGTTCTTAAATCCTCAACACCCACACGAACGAACTATAAACACAAGCACGAACTACCGAAGTAAGATTTAAGAACATAGACACACCTATCTATTGGATTCGCCCTTCACCCTCAAATTCTACTACGAGAAGAGATACGTTTAGCCTATATCAAGAGAGTGCTTCCTTCCTTGAACAGCACAAAGATGCTGCTACCATCACCTCTGGAGATTCTAAGCTCATCATCAAGGTAGGTTGTGAGCAGCCAGGACTCGGCTTTGTCGCTGCTGATCGGTATCTTCAGTGGGGGCTGACCGGAGATGGTCTTGGCAACGGAGGATGCCGCGTTCTCGATCGAAGTAAATATACCGCTCAATGGGGTCAAGTCAATGTTCTGTCCAAAGAACTCAAACTTCTCCGGTAGTACAATGGAATCAGTCAGCTGTGGAGTGCCGATGATGCCTTCGTCAAATTTGATCTGGACACAATGAGAACTACGTGAGTCATGCAGAAGCATCTAGCAAAATCTGTTTAATTTGTTAGGACGAGTACTGCAGGTGGGTGCAGAAAGAGGTGCGTCTGCAAACACCTAAAACGTAGACTTACCAGATGGACATTTATGCGGCTTGTCCTGTTTAAATTCATATATGCTGAACTGAAACGCTTGATGTCATCATTGTTAAGAGTGTTCTTCATGCAGATTGTTGGTTCTAGTTGCACTGGATTTGGCTATCAGTAACTAATTAAGAAGCCGCGGGATGATAATATACCAACGAATCTAACATAGTTTGTGTTGGAGCACCGCAATCTAATCAGCTAGCAAGCAAGGGCAAAATGCTTCCAACCACCAGGCACGTGTGGTATCACCATGAGTTGCCTGGCTTTAGCAGCCACCTTAATACTATGATTTGTTTCGTTTATGTTGCCCATAATTCAGAAACAATCAGCAAATAATCCACTTCTATGCAAGCCCTTATCTTTGCCACTGACATTGAATAATGTTTTCAACACAATGACCGGCGGCAACTGAAAATACAACAGTGTGGTAGTACCTACGGAAATGCCAGAAAAGCTATCCATTTGCATGTCAAATGGTGGTCGTTTTTCCAATGTTATCATTTTTACCAAAACTTCATTCCTAGTACTGAGGAAAATCATCAAATATATTAAGAATAAAATTGCAGGGTATGTAAAGACAGACACGATACATGACTGCTTAGTTGGGTCAAGAGAAGCACACCTGTACACGTTTGGGGCTTCTAATTTCAAATTTAGCATTGGTAGTCAATGAAGTTGACGCCAAAGGTCCTGAAAACTTGATGCAGTTCTGCACCGCGAAGTTCTCGGAATCAATAGTCTGTGATATTTCGTCCACCTTGACAAGAGCTTGTAGCCCTCCAGACCCCAGCAGTGGGAACAATTGTGAAAATGATGTGTACCTGCAGTCACCCAATCAATCAATATCAACAAGTATACGACAATGCTAATAATTCCATACAAGAAGAGCTTAACAGCCATGGATTTCCTACAGCATCTAGCTCGGTTTAGTGAAAAGAAAAACATCCCATTCAGATGCGTGCTGATGTGGTTTTAATGATGTTAAGAGGACGTGAACTGGCACGTGAACTGGTACAGAACTTATTGGCATGACCTCAACTAAGTGATAGCAACAGCTACCAGAACATTTTGTTTTATTAGTCTCCAGGACATTTTTCTAAGCAAAGCTATTCCAGGGAAATCAGATAACCATGTTACTCCAGTATGATGTCCATTTAAAAGGCTGTCCACTAGTTTACTCCAACTAGTAGAGTAGCATATCAGAAATAGATAAGATTTCTCTGCCAAACAAATAAACGATAAAAACTTCAACAAAACTACATATCAAGTTTCGACATCATTTAAACAAACATAATCTCAAAACCTTGTGGACTCACATTGCAAACGCGTCATGTAAACATGGAATATTTAGCAAACGAACTAGACCTGTTGGCTATTGAAAATACTTGCACATTACTTTTCTTGTTCTCTTAGAAAATTGTTTACTAAAAAAAATAAGGAACATATCGCTGCTGTAAACTATGAATTCTGACTCTCATAATTTGAATTCTTGTACAACAGGTGCTCTCATTTCTTTTTGTCCCAATACTACGGATACAGTTGACAGTCACACCACTTATTGGAGCATAACAACCGATCAACTTTAACGCACCGTTAACATTTCATCCTTAAGATAAGGCGATTATTCAGAAAACTGAATATAGCTAATTTATTCCGCACGATCAAGGGGATTCTGTAAGATATGTGCAATTGAGACATATCAGGGACTAGATACTTGTAAGTAAAATGTAATTAACACATGCATGAGGGACAAAGTAAAAAACAGACATAAAGAACTTGAACAGCAAATTCTTTTCCCCACAACCATATCAGCTTCGATACATGCGGGTCAGAACCCATCAGATCGATTCCACCAACCGGAACGGAACTAGGCACCCCGCAAGGCCGCAAGTACAGACACACGGAGTAAACAGGAACAGGAAACGGAGCGAGGAACGGAGGAGCATCGGCAGAGGAGAGGGACTTACGCGAGGATCCACTTGCCGTTGAGGAGGGTGAGCGCCTCGGTGGGCGCCGGCGTTGGGTTGCGCGCCTCGAGCCGCGTGATGAGCTCGACGACCTCCGCCCGCGTCTCGCTGGACGCGCGCAGGCCGCGCTCCGTCCCGTACAGCGCCGCCTTCAGCTTCTGCTTGAGCCCCGCCACCTCGCTCGTCGCGGGAGGCGCCTCGTCCGCCACCGCCGTCACCCCCTGCCCCGGCTCCTTCCCCCACTCGTCTTCGGCGTCCAGCGCCCGCGCCGCGACACCGCGCCGCCGCGCGGCCCGCAGCGACGGGAAGCGCCGGGAAGCCGCCGGGACGAGGAGGCGGCCAGCGGAGGCCGCGCCCGGGGCCGGGTGCGACGGCGCGGAGAGGGAGACGGTGTTGAGGGACGCTACTCCCGCCATGGTTCTCGTGTTCGTTCCCCTTCCTCTGACGACGGTCTCTGCCTTCTTCTTCTTCTCCGGTGGTGCGCAACTCTGTGGACTGTGGTGGCCTGATCTCGGACAGTGCGTGTACTTGTAGAGAGGAGGAGACGTGTCGAGGGGCTGGTTGCGTGGTCGCCGGGGAGTACGCCGGGGCGCCGACGAGCCGGATAAACGTGGTCCGGAAAAAATGTTTACTCGAAGTTTCTTTTGCGAAATTTAATGGAGAGGTAAGTAATTTGGCTTGGATCCATGCGGGCTTCTAGAACCGTCTACGGGGCTCTGTGACTTGTGAGCATGCGAGACGTGCACGCTTGGCGTCCACTTCGGAGATCAGAACTAACCTCGACGATTGGCGACCCATGTGTCCTGTCCCGTTATTCCCCGCGTGGCACACGACTTGTAGGCCAAAGTCAGTGGCGGCGCCAGTAGGGGGTCGAGGGGGGTCGTTCGACCCGGCTCAGCTCGAGCGAGAAAAGGAACATGCGATCGATCAGATCGACCCGGCCCAAAAGCCCATCTCTTTTTCCCGAGTCGAGCTCGAGCCCTTCTCTTCTTCTCGCCCCTCCCTGCCCCAGCCAGCGGCCCCGCCCCTCCCCCGCCCCAGCCAGCGGCCCCGCCCCTCCCCCGCGGCCACCGCCCTGCCCCGCCCGGCCAAGACACGCCCCGCCCCGCCGCCTGTACAGGCCACGCCTCGCCGCCCCGCTCGCGCACGGCCTCATCCGCTGCGCCTCCTCTGCTTACCCGCACGGCCCGCTCTGCCTCTGATGGACGCGGAAGAAGATGCAGAATGGATTGAAGCTGAGGAAGAAGAAGCTGCAACAGCACTAGTTGTAGCTCAAGAAGAACAAGAGGCAACAATTTTGAGAAATCTCAAGTGGACACGCCACCGACAGGTTGATTTCCCTTTTTGATTTTAGATTAGAAGTTTAATTTAGATGTCTCCAGTTTGCAACCAGAGAATTGCTGATGCTTGCTCGCGGAGCAGGTGCAATTGGTGCGGCTCTCGCTGATCACCTTCAGTGGAAAAGATTGTGGAGTCAAAACTCGGTTTCTGGACCATGTAGTAATTCGGAACAACAGGTTGCCCTTCGCCCTCAGTCACAGCGTAAAGGGGCTTGTTGATTTAGACCTTATTGGCCAGGGAAGGTTACCAGATACTCCCTCCGATCGGTAAAGGCTGTCGTTAGGTGTGTAGAGATTTGTACTAGCTTAGTTTGTTTCCACGACAATCATTTCCAACCGGAGGTAGTACTAGATATGAGATCACCGCGTCACCCTCTTGACCCAAGAAAAAAAACTAGAACTGACTAGAACTGTAGTAGGAATTGTGGCGTCCTGGAAGTGGAGGAACTTCTCGATGGCGGCCATCTTCGACGAGGTCTTGGGCAGGCTGAACTGGTACGTTTCCATTCCTACAGTGATCGTAGAGGTCATCTTCCTCGACAGTTTCGTCTTGCCAACTTGAATTCAACTTAATGGCATGATACTTTCACAATGTAGAACTATTTTATACGTAGTTTATAATTGTACTTGATTAAATATGAAATTGAATCCGTTTGGGTCTTTGTTTTGTTGAATGCACTTGCTTTTCCGCGTAAAAAAATTTAGACCTTATTTGCTCGACCCGGCTCGGTTCAATTCCTGGCTCCGCCACTGGCCAAAGTGGTTGTAGTTTCTCTTGGTACCTTCATTGAAAAAAGTTTCTCTTACACTTTGGATGTAGGAAAAATGCCCTGGAATTGGAGAATCTAGAATTGGGGCTCGGAAACTCGGTCCAATTCCACGAAAAAGCCCTCCGCACCCGCGCCTGACTCCCAGCACCACCTGGGAAACGGTTGGAAAGTTTTCTCCCCGCAGTCCCGCACCCTCGCTCGCTCCGCACCTCGCTCGCCCCGCACCCTCGCTGGAGGTCGCTCGCCCCGCACTCTCGCTCGCCCCGCACCCTCGCTGGAGGTCGCTCGCCCCGCACTCTCGCTCGCCCCGCACCTCGCTCGCCTCGCACTACGACGAAGCAGGGCACGACGGCGCAGGTACGACTCCTTCCCGTCCTCCTCCTTGCACGCATCTACCCGTCCTCCTCCTTGCACGCATCCGGCGGCTCCTCCTGGCCTCCGGCGGCAGAAAACCCTAGATGGCGGCGTTAGGGCTCTGGCGGCTGAAGGGAAGGGCGGAGGTTGGGGGGCGCCGACGGTTGTGTACGGCGGCGGTTGTGTTTTGTGTAGGCTAACAAAGATGCACGTGCATACAAGAACAAGGTAGTGCATAATTGGGAGTCTATCAATACCATCTATTCAAAAGATCATGCAACCGGTGAAGGTGCTAGAACAGGTGTTGAGTGTGTTCAAGAACCACAAGACACACCGGCGCCTGAAATAACTCCTGAGGCGCCACCAAAGAGGCAATGTACTAGGGATGCTATCTTGTGCATGATGGGAGAAATGAATATGTCGTTTCAAGAAGCTTTGAAGACAACAGAGCCACTTTCTATGCCAAAGGTGACTCCTCCAACTGGAATCCTTGATGCCCTAAAGAAGGTACCATATTTGGAGGATAGTGATATGCTGAGAGCTTATGGGAAACTGATCGTGAATGAGCGCTTGTTTGAAGCACTCATGGCGCTCCCCGAGGGGTTAAGGAAGGCATGGCTCTTGACCTTGGATTAATGTACCAAGTTCTTGTTTTGTATGATTTAGTAGCCACACTTTGTTATTTATGGATTATCTATTTGTGCTATGTGTAAGAGACATGAACCACCCACCTGTGCTATTTTAGAGACAAAATTATGGACTTCGAAACTATTTACTTTCTACTTGTGTTATTGTTTGACATGATTTCTAATTATTTAATTTTATTATGTGTGAAAAATAATATATCAACATTTCAATATACGCCTACAAAGTTTTTCATCTACGTAACAAGTTTATAATGTCCAAACTCAACAAAAATCCAATTCCAAGTTTTGTACATCCAGGCAGGAAATGGAATCATGTGATACCCTGTGATTCCATCCAGAAATTCCATTCACAACCAAACAGTGGAATTGGAATTGAACCTCAATTCCTTTCCATCTGGGAATTGGAATTGCTAGCCCAATTCAATTCCCAATAAATTTTCCTACATCTAAAGTTCCAAACACAGTGTTAGTACTCTTTGCCTGAAAATGGGGATATGAGATAAATTATTGTCAATGTACTTCCTCTATATAAAACACTTAACGTGCATTTGTATAAATATGTATATCGGATATGTCCATATGTGTTTTTTGTATTTGAAACAGGGGGATATATATAGACCAATGATAACATAACTATACTATTATTGTGTGTTGTCCATCGGTTTGAACCCTAAGAAGACGAGAAACAACAGGCGCGTGTAACTATGAGTATACAGGACAAAAGAAAAACGATGGCATTGTGTAACACCTTTAACTGTTGAAATGTGTTTGTGGATTGTCTTACATTTCTGTTAGTTTAGACATTTGATTTGTGTTAGCTAGTGCATAAAATATGACACGGTACCAAAATCAGTCCAGTTCAAGGGTCCGCGAGTTCGAGTCATGCTTTCCGAAATTTATCCAAAAATCCGTCCAGTGCCGGACCGGACCCGTTTAAGGGTCGGCTGGGCCAGCCCATTGGCCAGCTTTTTAGAGTAAAAGGGCTCCAGCCCCGGTTTCATTGAAGGACAACTTCAGGTTTTACAGTTTTTCACAAAGGAAAACTACAACTAGGAATTTCTGTGGGCTTTTGTCAAAGTACCCAGCTTATTATAAAAACGACTGTCAAAACAGCGAAAGCATGAAAAGATCACATAACTCATCATCAGGCTTTTAGTTTCAGGGTCGCCACAAACTCCACATCCACGGGCATGTGCTTGAGTTTCTTCAATGGCTTTGGCTCAGGAGACCAGCAGCTCAGATCCAGCGGTGAAGCAGGGCAAGGCTGAGGATGAATGATTTTTTGCTCGCCGCTGGTCTTGTGTTGGGCGGGGTTTCGGGGTTGGCACCAACTCTAGAGATGTGGAGACCACAGATAAGATCCATGGAGTCCTCTTGCTTGGTTAGCCACACTCCAGGAGGATGGGATCCCTGAGCTTGATGGAGAGAACTTGACAGAAAGCTTCGATCTGGGGGAGAGCATGATCCTTAAAGATGATCTTCCAACTCTGGAGCGAGTGAAAAATCCTCCCTAAAACCTACTTTAAGTTCAGCCAACAAACATCATTGGCCAGCTTTGGTAGCCTTAGTTATGATTCTGGGCCCACGCTCACCGTGGTTCCCTCAGTCCAAGTGGATATTCTTGGACTGAGATGCAGTACCTTCACTATGTAAAGTCACCATGTCACTTTAGCCCCATCATTTCCATCCGTTTTCAATTCAACGACTCAGATTTGGAGACAAAATTTCAAACATTAAAAAAAATCAAAAAAATTCTAGCAAGTAGTATATGGCCCGTTGTAAAGTATGAGAAAGTTTCGTCTTCTTTGAATTAGTGGTTTATGACTTAATAGCTTTTTTAGTTTTAAACATACAAGTCGATTTAATGCTAAACCATTTATCCAAATGAATTCAAACTTTCTCAGACTTTACAACGGTCATATACTACTTGCTAGAATTTTTTTCGATTTTTAAAAAAATGTTTGAATTTTTATCTCCAAATATGAGACGTTGGATTGAAAACGGATGAAAATGATGGAGCTAAAGGGACATGGTGACTTCACATAGTGAAGGTACTGGATCTCAGTCCGGTATTCTTGCCCGACTGAGATCCAGTACCTTTATGTAAAGTCACCATGCCACTATAGCCACATCATGTCCATCCGTTTTCAATCCAACGACTCAGATTTGGAGATAAAAATTCAAACATTTTAGAAAAAAATGGAAAAATTCTAGCAAATACTATATGGCCCGTTGTAACGTCTGAGAAAGTTTCGTCTTTTTTGGATTAGTGGTTTATGACTCATTAGCCTTTTAAGTTTAAACATAAAAATCGATTTAATGCTAAACCGTTTATCCAAATGAATTCAAACTTTCTCAGATTTTACAACGGCCATATAGTACTTGCTAGATTTTTTTGATTTTTTAAAAAATGTTTGAATTTTTGTCTCTAAATCTTAACCGTTGGATTAAAAACAGATGGAGATGATGGTGCTAAAGTGACATGGTGAATTGGTGATTTACATAGTGAAGGTACTGGGATCTCAGTCCATTCTTGCGACGCCGCTCTACTCTACTTGCCTTGCTTCCATCGCCGCGTCTCTCACCTAATCAAACACGCGCTTCCATCCATCAGGACAGGACAGACAGCCGGCCGCGAGCATCAAAGAGAGCAGAGCACGGCGATGGAGGTCAAGTGCCGGCGTCTGGAGGGGAAGGTGGCCGTCGTGACGGCCTCCACGCAGGGTATCGGCCTCGCCATCGCCGAGCGCCTCGGCCTGGAGGGCGCCGCGGTCGTCATCTCCTCCCGCAAGCAGGTCCAGCTTCGTCCCCCTTCCTTCCTTCCCGGGTTTTCGATTCCGTCGGGCGCGCGAATGTTTCCTCTGACCGACTGCTTCCCTAGCGCCGCAGAAGAACGTGGACGAGGCGGCGGAGGGCCTCAGGGCCAAGGGGATCACCGTGGTCGGGGCCGTCTGCCACGTCTCCAACGCGGACCAGCGCAAGCACCTCATCGACACGGCCGTCAAGGTCAGAATTGGGATCCCTCTCCTCTCTCTCTCTCTCTCTCTCTCTCTCTCTCTCTCTCTCTGAGTCCGCGCGATGCTTCTGTGTTCCTTGGGTTGCAACGTTGTCAGATTCGTTACTTCGGAGTTGGAATTTGGGGTCCGAGTGAGGACTAGGTTTACTAGCGTGAGTTGTTTCTTCAAACATCCTCGGTGATTCTGCACAGGAATCTTATTGACTGCTCGGCGAACTACGAGAGTGCGAGACTGCAATTCTCAGTAAAGTTGCCTCATCTTATTTGCAGAGCAGTATCCACAATTGTGGCGTTCATTTCATTATTATTTTTGCAGCAGTAGCAGCAGCTGCTGCCCAGTTCAACTTAATTTCTCTGCATCTCATGATGTAACTGCAGTTTATGGTCGGCAGTTGAATTTGGGTGCATCTGAACTGTCTTAGTCCTTACCACAGTTTACAAAACTGTTAGTTTGCATTTATGACTTTGGTATTCCCTCCCTTCCACAATGTAAGCCTTTTTAGCTAGCTAATTTAGCTTTCTAAAAAGGCTTATATTTTTGGAACAGAGGTAGTAGCTTATTACGTGTATATATGCTTACTGCAACCAGGTAGTTTTGAATTTATTGTATAATACTAATAAACAGTTAATAACGTCCCTTGAGATTGAATTGAGGAGTTTTGTGGTGGATAGAAAGCGGATTTGATTTGTGGTGGATAGAAAACGGATTTGGGGAGTTCAGGGAAGAAGAAAAATAATTGGGAAGCGGATAACCATTCTCTTATTTGATGGGCGATACCATTACAGTGCAAGGCTTTATAGCCAGGTGTGTGCTCTGTTTGTTCACCAGTGGCCTGGAACACCACAGAGTTAGTGACTCGAATCACAGTACCTGCACCCGACACAGCCCGCTGGGTCTGAAGTTGAAAATAAAGCAGTCTCACCTCCTTCTCTGGCCTTTCCTGTTCATGATGTTTCTTAGCATAAGGACCAGACGGTGCTGCACCAGTACAGGGCTGATCCATGACAAAAATTAATTTTGTTTTTGCAGAACTTTGGACATATTGATATTCTTGTCTCCAATGCCGCTGCAAATCCTTCTATAGATGGCATACTCGAGATGAAAGAGCCAGTTCTTGACAAGCTATGGGATATTAATGTCAAAGCTTCTATTCTCCTACTGCAGGTAAATGAATTCTACAGTCTAAATCATAATTTGCATATTCTGTTAACCCAATTTTGCACAACTAATCACTTCCATCTTTCCTTATGTTAGGATGCCGCACCACATTTGAGGAAGGGGTCATCTGTGATAATAATTTCTTCAATTGCTGGTTATAATCCTGGAGCATCTTTAGGGATGTATGGTGTTACAAAGACTGCCCTTTTTGGTCTCACAAAGGTATATGCTTATCCTTTGTCATTGTTGTTTTGCGCACATGTATTGATTCATATCAAAATTGTAGAGAATAGTGTAATGGTATGGTTAGTAGTACTTAGTATTCACTTCGTTTCACTATGTTGTTCCAAACCCACCATGGAAGCATGGAAGGTTGGAAGCATCAAACTGAGAAAAACTTGCTGGGAAATGAATGCTTGCCCTATTAAAATACCATACTGGAACCACATAACCTCTTCAAAGCATTTATGTAGGGCTAGAGAGTAAGTGTTGCCAGAAGTAACCACTTGGTTTGTGGAATGGACAAACATTTTGGAACGATGATTCTTGGGGCAATGGACAGATATAGAGAAGTAGGACTAGTTATGTTTATAAATATTATACATTAAACATATTTGTCCTAAGCAAGTTAATCGATGGACACTTGCTTCAGCGAGGAACTTATATACTCTCTCTCTCTCTGCCAAAATATAGTGCACATTAGCTTTATCCAAACTCGTAAGTCAAACTTTGTAGACTTTGACCAGTTTTATAGAAAAAATATCAACATCTATAATACAAAAATCAATATTATTAGGTTCATCATGAATTTTATTTTTATGTTTTTGTTTGGTATTATGGATGTTGATATTATTTGCTACATACTTGGTCAAATTTTACAAACTTTGACTTAGGGAAGAAGTAATATGCACAACATTGTGACATGGAGGGAGAGTAGGTCATTAATTTGATACGGAAGTTATCTCACCAGATGAGACATGCTGCTTGTGTGTGGTGCCACTTCATCTTTGGAAAGCAAAGTGGTCACTGGCAGGCTGGGTGTATGCTACTAAAAAATTAAGCAAACCTATCTAGTACTCCCTTCCGTTCCATATAGTTGACGCTGATTTAGTACAAAGTTGTATGTTGTGAAAGTTAATAAAGTTTACACCTTAAAAATCTGTCTCACTTAGAACTGGAATCTTGTGGCTGTATGGATAAGTGCAGATATGCCTTTTCCCTTTCAAATGCCATGATATACACTGCTTTACTCCTGAAGAGCTATTTTCTCTATTAATTCTGTTCATGGATGTGTCCTTGTCCAGGCTCTTGCTACGGAGATGGGCCCAGATACCCGTGTTAACTGTATAGCTCCTGGTTTTGTCCCTACACGCTTTGCTGGCTTTCTCACAACTAATGAGACCATTGTAAGTAATTTCTGATATTTATCGTACTTCTCTTGTTGTATATTTTGGTATCCAGTTAGTCACGCTCATACAGTCATACCTAAGAGGAGAAAAAGTATATCACTTGCAAGGAAAGTTGACACACGAGGACAATTATACAATTTTGGAAGGTTCTTAGTGATGAATAAAATTTCATTGCTCGCGAGTTTCCACTTATTTGCTGCCTTGTATTGCTGACACAATCTATATGTGGAAAGCAGTAAGGCCTGCACATAGAAAATATACTGAATTTTTTGTTCTCCAAGTATGTTACAGTTATTTCTTATGAGCAGGGTAATAGGTAAAATTTTATTTTTATACTCCCTCCGCCCCGATGCGTGGCGCCTTAGTTTTACGTGCACAAACTTTGACCATCAATTTGACCACTAATATATGAGAATTATGTCAGAAAAATCATACCATTAGAAACTTAATTTGAATATGAGTCCAACGGTATAATTGTCCAAGCATATTACACAAAATTTTGTTGATCGATGTGATGGTCGAACTCGGTGCACGCAAAACAAGACACAACTTAATTAGGGAAGGAGGGATCATGTTCAAGTTCTGCAGCAACTATTTCCAAGATGAGATGATATTACAATATGGTACTGCATAAAAAGTGAAAATAAAATTTATTTTTTACTCTACAAATGAACAACCTCCGGCAAATCTCTCATGACACTTGCCTTGTGGGAGAGGCCGTACACCGCACGGCTTTGTCCACACTTCTCCATCCCTTTGCAGCGCCCGTGGCACGCCTTGCCTATGAATGCATCCGCTCCTCCCCTCTTCCCTATTGTCGACCTGTCTACCTCTCCTGCCTCCATGCACTTCTCTTCTCCTCGCCAGCTCCCCTAGGTTCATCTCCATGCCCCATGCCCCTAGTTCCTCTACTTGCATCATTCCTTCTTGCCTTCCGTAGCCTTTCAGGGCCCTCACGTGCCACTCCGGGAGAGGCCAGTGGAGGGCAAGGATATGTTGTTAAGTCCGATGCGGAGTAGACCCACCGGAATAGGCCTCCCCTATATTTTATGACCTATAGGCTCCACTCCTTGCCCCATGCTCGCCCACCATCTCTATTTGTCTCGCAGACCTCCTGGGCCGCTCCGCAGAGGTTTCTCACCGTTAACCCGGTTCTAGCCCGTCCAGCGTAGGATCTGTTGTTAACTACATAGGTATAACAACTACATAGGTATGAAGTGCGTTTTGTGTAAATAGGCGCAATGGATTGCATATTTTGCTAATCCATTAGATGCTTTGGGTACTCACATTTGGCTTTTGCATGTATTTTTCCACGTCGTTATGGGTTGCTTTTTTTGTGCTTCAAGGTCAGGGCTTAAGGTGTGATGGCTGTGCGAAATAGGCAAAGAGCCACAGTGGATGTATTTTGTGTTTATCCATTACGTCTCTCTCTTTGCAGCGAATATTAGAGGGTTTTGGTAGGACCAGATGGGGGGTTCTAGTCGGCCGGTGTCTAAGGGCCCCTTGCATTAGGCTGATGCGACAAGGGACACCAGCACCGATCATCATGCACCTCACACCGATTCCTTGCACGACACCTTCTTTTGCCCTGTTGGCGCTTCCACTGAGCGGTAAACTAGGGCATGCAACATGCAGACTGACCGTTACGTAGGGCTACTTGACCGCCGCACGTCGCATTGTCAGTTGATGGGGTACGGAAAATCATCGTGTTTGGTTGCCATGCCCCACCACCTACGGGTGCCTCTGTTTTCCGACCGCGTTAGCATGTTCTTTGAAACGTCAGTTACCTTAGGTGTTAAGTGGGCAGTACGGTCTTAGTCTGTCCGCCAAACCGTAGGCTATAATATAATATAATGTAATGTAAGGTATAATCGATCTATGGAAGGTGCTTCAGAGCATGCAAAACTCAAGAAGGGCTGGCTAGACCCACATATGGAAGGGGATCGCATGGGCGATGATCCAGAATGTGGCCCTCACGTTACCCTCCACGGCTAGGCACACCATCACTGGTCCTTCTGCACACCACGCAATCTCCTGTACGACGCATCACCCCCCTTCTAAACACGTTTATGGTGCTGATCATGGTCTTCTCGGCTGTCAAATGGCGCGTTCTTGTATAGGCGGAATTTCATGCGTAGTTGTGGCATCACGTCATCGCCTTTCCGGCGCACCGTATATTAGCCCGCGCTTCAATGATGCGTAAAACCACGCTGTTGCACCGCGTCTCCTGCGTTTGGCATCTTGCTTCGCCTTTGTACTTCGTGCCGCATGGTACATAGAGACACACAAAAGAGCTTCTACTATGTCGCACCCCCCTCAAAGCCTGCCTCGGCCTCCCTACCATGTTACGACAATCTTCCTCCAATCGTCACGTCGCATCCTGCGCACCACGAAGTATTCCGCTGCACCTCTCGGTTCACGCCGCGTATTCTTTGTTGAGAATATAAGCAATTTTTCGATTATATTAATCCAAGTATTAACTAAAATCATGACGTATATGGTGCTAATAACATATTGAAACTTAACAGTATAATCGTGTACTAGACATGTAGTATATACATCTACGCAAATCACTAGTACACCAAGTAATAAGATTAACATGAGGGGTATAAACAGATTATACCAGACAGTTGGCCAATTGGCCGAAGCGGAAGCAGCAGCATCGTCGGCGATCCTCTTGTCAGCGGCAGCCTTCTCGATCTCGGCGTCGGTGCTCATGGTGATGGCGAAGGCAACGCAGACGTAGAGGAAGTAGACGACGTAGTGGATGAAGATTGGCGAGCAGTCGCGTAGGAGACGCTCCCCAAAAACCTAATCGCCCCTCTCCCGTATAGGAAACGGAGAGGCGGGGTTTCGGAGGCCTGCTCTCCCGTCGACCGTGTACGCGGCGGACGGGATGGGATCAACGATGGCAGCAACAGTATGAGGAACAATGGTGGCGGCGCGTGAAGCAGATGAGTTCTTCTGTTCTGTGTATTGTGTGTCGACGGAGAGGAGCGACCTCTCGCTAACATAGGCACAGACGCAGGAGGCAAACGTCCAGCCGAAACGCACGTAATGAATTGCAGTTAAGACTGAAAACGTACAGAACGTTTCAGCTAGCAATCAATCTCATTAACACAAAACGTTTCGTGCCGTTGACATTTTATTCCTGCGTGACAAAAAGAACACATCGGCTCGGCGAGATTCCCGCAACCCGCGGCGCGGCGCGTCGTGACGTGGCGAGGCGGGCGGCGGAGGAGGAGGAGCGCGCGTGTGGTACACAGCCATTCTCCTCATACCTCATACCAACTCATCCTAGTAGGAGAATGGCTCAGTATATAAGCTGATGCACATCTCACTCAACTAGCAGTATGGGACTAAAGTCTCACCACTTGCCCACTTGCCATGACAACAGCAAGGGATTTAGGGATTTTTCTGGAATTGCTAAATGGGCCAGCCCACTCAATATTTGGGCAATATTTCAGCAATCTTGCCCATACGCCACCACTCTCCACTACACGCATGAAGAAGATGTCCTATTCTTGGTGACCTGCATCACAACTGAACCACCGAATGGTCTGCTTCACGGCCACGGGTGCATGCTATCATGCGCATCATGAGACCATTACCCTTATACTCCTTTGCTTTCTGGCAGTGGGGAGGATCTTCGTCAGTTCACGATTGATCAAAAACACAAGGGGACCAGGACTGACGAGGACCACCGCCGATTCAGCTTATCCTCTTTACGCTGCTAGTTCTTGCTAGTTGCCTCCTTGCTGGGCAGGCTTGGTAATGCCCCCAATTCTGAAAAGTTCTGGGCTCTGCTTTAGCCTGGTCCCCCGCCCCCAATTTCTTTGTTGCTCCGCCAATGCGTGGATGTGCTACAGATTATGGATGGTAATTGGCACTATGTATGCCATGATCAATATGATCTATGGATGGTAATTGGCACTATATATGCCATGATCAATATGCATCTTGTTCTGTATTCGCCATGATCATTAACGTGGTGAACTAGATTCGCTAAAGCATTATTTTTTTATCTTTTTCGCTGCGAGAAATTCATTGTTTTTCAACTTTAAGTACCGGCCTATTGCATTCGGCCAGTCTTGTTAGTTTGCCAAGTCCATGTTATACTACACTTGCTCCGATTCACAATATTAGCTTAGCACACTGCACAGCCTTCAAAGTAACACTTCGATCATTCTTTTATAAGTATGTTGTTTCAAACAAACACAGTTGTGAAGATATCTTTTATAATATACTCTCTCCATTTTTAAATATAAGGCGCTTTAACTTTTGCCTAGATTCATATGTATCTACATGTATTTAGACATGTTTTAGTGTGCATGCCCACTCATCCAAGTGTGCATCTAGTCAACATGTATAATGTCTAAAACATCTTATATTTTAAAACAGAGGGAGTACCTAGCAATATCAAATCTGATATTTTCCATGTTGGTAATGCAAACCGCGAATTATGGTCAAGCATAAAAATGTTGTTTGACTTCTAAGACTGCATATATTGGGTGTACGGGAAAAAGAGTAGGTTCTATCTAGATTCTTAATTTTCCTGATGCTCACTGATATCCCAGTGCTTTTGTTATCTTACACATGGGCACTGCTCTTCTTAGTCAAATGCAACCTATTTCAGCTAATATTGTTGTCTAAATAGTGTTAGCTGTACCACCAAGTAAATCTTATGTATGTTTTTTTCCATGCACATGTATATGTACCTAACCAATTAATTCTACAGAGAAATGAGATTATCGAGAGGACCACGCTTAAGAGACTGGGTGCGGTTGAAGACATGGCTTCAGCCGCCGCGTTCCTAGCATCGGATGATGCGTCCTTCATTACGGCCGAAACAATTGTTGTTGCTGGAGGAACACAATCTAGACTATAAATCTGGCTAAAGTCTGGAGGCTCGGTAAGTTGAGTACATTGTCATTGCCAACAAATCTAGTACTGGATGTCAGGTTTACTTAGATATAAACCATATGTACTGTAATAAATTTGATGTTGTGCGATATAATCTAGCAAGGACGGATGACAGTGTATTAACATTGTCATCTGGACGTTTATTATTGTATAACGCATGTTCATGTATATGGTGAATTGGCAGAATACGGTGAAATGTATATTTGGGGAAGAAGCATCTTCATTCGAGCTGCTAACTGGGCACTGCTGCCTACCTACTTCTCCACCGCTTGTGCGGGCCCCGTCAATTCCTTTGAGTTTCATTCTTGCTGGGATGTGTTCATGATTGTGAATCAACAAAACTGTACCGTGGGTGAGGTTTGGTCTGGAACTTACTTTCAGAAGGACCAACAACCAAAATTGTTACCTGACCGTCACCAAGATGTCACTCGCGGGGTTGTTGTTACAGACCCCAACATGTCCTAATGAATAAAGGCCTGAGAACGATGGATTTTTCAAATATTTGGTCTTTTTAGTCAAATGTTTTACGTTCTCTTTCAAGATATGATGAATCCTATTGAGTATGTGTCTTGATATGAGGGATACATAATAAGTTCTTACCGGTAAAATATTCGACAGTCTTTTTAGTCAAACATTTTACGTTCTCTGTCAAGATATGAGGACTCATTTTGATTATGTGTCTTTATTCTTGATGTGAGGGATACATAATAAGCTCTTACTCGTAAAACATTCAACATACGTTGGTACGGTTCTATTGTTGTGCTGTTAGTGACGTCCAAACCTTTCATTACCAATAAACGTTATTTAATACTCTTCATGCTATTCTTCCCCATAGAATCTGATCTGGAAGTTTCAGATTGGAGGTACGCCGGGCGGGGCTGCATAGATAATAAAGGATATATATTAATATTACGGAGACACCAATTACACCAGCCTCTGCAACAACATAATACCAAATGACATTATGAATATACACAGCCGGAAAAAGAAGAAGAAGTTAAAAAGAAAAATCTCGCTACAGAGTTTTAGTACTTGCAGCAGCAGCAGTACAACCACCACCAAGACAACACCAGTTCAGCCGTTCAAGTTCTCCAAAAGCAACGTCTTTAAGAAAAAATAGTACATAAGCGCCGTTGTCGTCCGATCGAAGATCGTCAACTTTCACCTGGAGATAGTCCCGCTCTCAAAACAATGTCTTTAACAAGTCCATTGTTAGACACAGCCAATTAAGGTCAGATCTTGGATTTTCACCTTGAAAGATAAGCTTTTGAACTTCACCCGTATTTGTCGCCTCCACTTACATGATGTTGCTATGATTCCTGAAGCTCCAAACCAGTTCCTCAATGCCACAAAGGCTCCAATCGCCATTATTAGTCCTCTAATCTCGGTTTCCATGACATTCTCTGCCTCTAAGTTCACATAGATTTGCCCATGATAACAACAAAAGCAAAACTTCGCGCCGCTCCCTCCAACGCGACCGAATCCCACCCTGATCCCGCATTCTCTACACATAAACGTCCATACGAGATCGCCGGCGGAGCCTTCTGGAACCCGACACTCCAGGCAAATTAAGGAGTATAGGCGTAAGGCAGATCTTCATCTTGGCGTAAGAGGAACCCTAGGGTCGCCGCCTTTATTGAAGCCAATCAGGCGGCCCCCACGCCGCCCACCGGCAACCTGCAACATTCGCCGCCCCAAACTCTACCAGCAGCCCGCAGGATAGGCCATCATCGAGAACGCCGGCGGCAGAGCAGGGTCGACCCTCCACCGGATCGGGACCAACCACGCAGCGAAGAGGATATAGGGACGCGGCATGGAAGAAACCCTAGATGGGAATCATCCAACACCACCCGACCCTGCCCTGCACCTCCATCGCCAGTCATGGCGCTGTCGGGAGAGGGTCTCTGCCACCACCCCGACCAGGGGCGCCGTTCTGGTCGCTGCACGTCGACGGGCCGGCAATCTCCTCCCTAGCGGATTCGGCGGCCATCTCTGACGTCCACCAACCCCAGGCCGCCGCGACAATGGCTAGCGGCAGCGGCAACATGAGGGGTAGGTGGCGGCTGGCTTGTGACGGCGTTTATAACAAAACATAATTTTTTGGGGGAAAGCCATGCGGCAAGCTTTATTAATCAGATAACACTGCTACATGGTTTGCGAGTTTGCCGAGAATAAACCTAGGGGGTTCATCGACCCAAATAGAAGAATTACCAGAAATATAAGCATCCCTCACAAGCTCATGAGTTACTTTCATGGCTTCCCTATTACAATGTTCTACGAACACATTATCGAAACCACTCCATATCGCATAACAATCATCGTATATTGCTGTCGGAGCGTTGCCTAGAAACCTCCATCCTTCATAGTTTCAACCACCTGCACACAGTCTTATTGGATAGTAAAATTATTACTTCCAATATGTTGTGCCAACGTCAAATTTTCTCTGAAGGCGTAAGCTTTGGCCATCGGAGCATCAACAATATGTGGCAGAATTTTTTGTGAAGCTGCAATACAGTACTGCCCCGTATAAACAAAAGATAACTTAGTTGAATACATGGCAGAATATATACATTCAGTTGAGCGCGCGATTCCTGATGGAGGCAGACTCAATCCGATATATATTAGCATCAACACATAACGGATTTCAGTTGACGCTCGAGTCCCACGGTGTCGACAACACAGCAAGAACGACCAACATCGAGCTGGATGGGATATACGTGACGGAAACGCGACGGAAATCAACAGCACATGCAATTACAAAAACGTGCTCGATGGTTTCTTAAACACACGATTGACTACGAACAGAACGTTTGCGATAGACACCTTTCGCACACGATCAAACACGTCTGGGCGTGGACGACTATGAAAGAACACACACAGCTGGATTTATTAAAACCGTATGTGTGATGGATCTATCATCCACAGAGTAATTTTTTTTCCGAGGAAACCACAGTAAGTTTGAAACTTCCATCTGCGCAGTTGGACCAACCGTACACGATTCATTAACCGTGTGGGATGGAGTACTCATCGTCCATCCACCGATAGCGACGGAGTCATTAATCGTGTATAATGCATGGGCAGTATCAGTCGTGTACGATTGACAGATCTATACCAGTGACATAACGGATGTTAGTTCAGAATCTTGGTAAGCTTGTTGAGTCCTTCAATTGGCACGGTGTGTCCACAGGGAGCTGGATGAGAATGAGATATACGTGACGGAAACGCAATGGTTCGACGGTTGGATGAGGCTTTCGGTGCGGTTCGAGTTTAAGGGCCTCAAAATCGGTTCAGACTGAGCAGAGAAGCTCAGCTCTCACTCTCAAGAGCGTTGCCTATTCGTGTCAGCTGACACTACATTGCGTGTACAGTCAGGCAGCCAGGTCGACGCAAACACACACAGATAAAAAGTGGAATCCTGTTCTCAAATAGTTGTAGTCCTTTCTCCACGAGCTAATGTTGACACTAACACATCTCTGTCTCTCATCCTCTAACGGAACTACCAAGCTGCCTCTCTTATCCTGTTATAGCCCGATGCATAGCTGGCTGTACGGAAACTGCAAATTCGTTTTAACAATAATCAAAATTCTTATTTTTGGGTTAAAATATAAAAACAAAACCTAGGTGCGGATAAGATCCATTCTACCGGTGTACAAAATCTCAAAGCACAATTCATGTTATTTTAAGCTAGACAAAAAAGAGAAATCTGATAAACTTTGAAGTTTTGAAAATGTGTAACTATTCATGGACCCAAATCAGCCGATTTTTAATTTTTACCCAGTCTAAAATATAGCGAATTTTTGGATTTAAAACAAGGTCGCAGGAGCCTGAGCTGTTCACCGACCCTCATACACTTTTTTCAATTATTTTTGCGCAATCCAGGATATAACGGAATTTGGATTAAAAAAGAGGTCACGGGAGCCCGACCTCCAAAACGCCACACTATTAGTTGAAGTGACAGAGTAGCGAGAAAGCGAAGGGTAGAAATGAAATTTTCGTAAAAACTGTGCTTTGAGCAAACATTTGTTTTACTTCTGACAGAAGAATGGTGAAACTATCCACATACTCAAACGTAAAGACGGTAGATCTCTTCGTTGCAGAGAAAATTGCAAAAAACCACCACAATTGTGCCTAGGGTTTCAAAAAACCACCATGTCTTCATTTTTTATCAAAAAACACCGGTATTGCGTAACAGTGGAGCAAAAAACACTGATTGTCTTTTTTACGTCCGTTAAGCCTCTTTCTGACCAGTGGACCCAATTTGTCAGGCCGACATGGCAGGTTTATTTTGCCAAAAAGTCCTTCACAATTTTCATTTCTCCAATCTTTGTCCACAATTCCGGAGGACAGACCCCGTGGATCCGCTCTTCCGGCAGCGTAGCGGGGACGACGGGGTGGACTGGCCGCCGGGCGCCCAGAGGCAGTAGCTCTCCGGCGCCACCCCGTCCAGCTCGCCTCCCTCTTCGTCGGAGGCCGCGGCACAACCGTCTGCACCTGGACCGGCGTCACCCGCGACAACAACCGCATCACATCGCTCCGCCTGCCAGGCGCCGCGCTCGCAGGCACCATCCCGGCCAACTCCATCGGCAACCTCACCGTGCTCCGCACCCTCAGCCTCCGCTACAACGCGCTCAACGGGGCCCTCCCGGCCGACCTCGCCTCCGCCGCTTCCTCCTCCCTCCGCAGCGTCGTCCTCAACGACAACCGCCTCGGGCGCCTTCCCTTCGGCTTTCCTTGCGCTCCCGGCCTCGCGCACCTCGCCCTCGGCCGGAACGACCTGTCGGGCGCCATCCCGGCGGCGCTCGCCAACCGTCTCGGGCGCCTTCCCTTCGTCTTTCCTCGCGATTCCGGACCTCCCGCAGCCGTCGCTGCAGGAGTTCCCCGTCCCTCTGCCTCGCGCGAAAGTTGGAGGAGCCGCCCCAGCGGCACTCGCACGGTGGCCGAAAACGGCAGCGCCGGGAAGGTGAACCCGCCGCCGTCTTCGTCTTCCAGCTCCTCGTCGGCGACGGGGTGATCCGGAAATTCCGGGAGGTTCTCGGTGGGGCCGGCGTGGTCTCTGTCCCCCGCAGCCGCTCCCACCTCCCCGGGCCACATCGTGCCACCACGGACCCGACCCCGCCGCCTCCCGGTCTCCCCGCGCGCGCAGCTTCCATCCGGCGAGCTCGGGGCGCGTTGAGCTGCTGCTGCACGCACGGTTCCACGACGCGGAGGGCGAGCACAGAGGCGCGGCGGTGGCGAGCAGACGTGGGGACGAACGACGCAACGCGGTGAGCACATGGCCGGCAAGCAGGCATGCATGCGCGACAAGCAGCGAGGTCGGTGCCCCCACGCGGATGAGGTATGGGCGCGATCGCGCTTCGGCGGGCGAGCAGGCGTTGGGTACTTCGCGGCGAGCTGCTGCTGCTGCTGCTGCCGGGGAGCGGGCTGGCGTGCTCTCCGGCGAGAGGGGAAGCTCAACCATGGTGAAGGCACTGGGGAATTGTTCGTTTTTCTTTGGAGATGAGGCACTGACAGCTATGGGCCACGGTAGTTTTACAAAATAACCCAGATTTAGAATTTCTATACCGTGAATGTCCTTTGACCTTTTCTCGTTGTCCCACGTCAACTTGACAGTGGGGTCCACCGGTCGGATTTCTTATTACAACGGGCTGACAGACATATTAGTGTTTCTTGCGACCATCAGGCCGAAAAAGAGTGTTTTTTGATAAAAATTGAAGACATGGTGGTAGCACAATTGTGGTGGTTTTTTGCAATTTTCTCCTTCGTTGCATGTTGGACTTTCTCTCGGATTTCTGATATCTATTCGATGGGTCCGTAAGATGTAAGATCGTTCGAGTAGATATCCATGAACCGAGAAAAGGTTGACGCTTCAAGCTTCCTTTTACCGCTAAGACGGGTGCATCTTTTTTTAGAAAAGGAGGGTGTGATTCCCCTGCCTCTGCATCAAGACGGGTTCATCTAGGAGATGGAGGGGATCGATCAGGGGTAGATCCTGAACATCGTTTGTGTGTTGGTACTTAATTGGGTTGTTGGAGAGGCACCGCTGAACGCTGGCAGTGGGATTCACAGAGCGATTTGTTATGTTGGCGCTGATCATGCTTCGTTGATGCCATGATATAGTAGAAAAGTTCCAATAGCCCGATATAAATGACAACATACAGCTTGGCTTACATCAGGTGTGTGGGTTGCCAAGGGGATCGACGACCAAGGATTCAAGCATAACTTAATAGGTGGGGACAAGAAGAGTGATCATATTATATGCATGTTATCATCTATATAGTGAAAAGAAATAGCCTAATAAGCAAAAAGCCCCCCGTGTCGCACCGTAGCGCCGAGCAAGCCACATCAACTTTCCCTTCGCAGTTGTGATGGCGGCGGACCCAGCTACCAAAGGTGGCTTGAGAGTTTCTCACGGCGACGATGGCAGTTATCACTTACCCTAAGCCTCGTTTGGCCATCGTCGGCCTTTGTGGGACTCGGTCCGGTCTGTTTGTGCACGAATGTCTCGTGCGTTCCAACACAACATGCATAGGAAGATTTTTACCATTCTATGTAATAGGCACTGCTGCTTACTCTGCCATCATTCTCTTGATCCTGTGTACGACGTTGCCATGCATGCATGGGCCAAGATCTCAGTACTCCCTCCGTTCTGATTTAATTGACTCAGATTTAATACAACTTGTACTAAATCTGAGTCAATTAATTTAGAACGGAGGGAGTACATTGCAGGAAGATACGCATGTGCAAAAATCAACACATCTCTCCTGTCTATTGGCAGGTCACCAAAATGTTGATGTGGCACTTGAACTAATATGGCTTTAAAGCCCATTTGTACACATGAGCTGGAAATATATATATATATATATATAGGTTAAATGGTTTCTACTCCCGGGTGTAACTACACCCACGTCTCATAACAAAAGAAAAACACAGCTAAAGAGTATTCAAGGAGATCGATATATATTATGGTCTCCACTGCTCTCCACCGGCGGATCTACGACTGCCTTACCGGGTGCACATGACACCGGTTGAAAAGAAATTTCTTTATAAAACGGTATTTTTTCACCATGTGTGCACCCCTCAAATCATGATTTTTATTCAGTTTGACACCCCTAGGCACCCTGGTGCTAGCTGCTCTAGCTCCGCCACTGCTGCTCTCTCAGTATGGGCCCAGGTATATGCAGCCACTATATATATATATATACTCCAACGCAAACCACTGCCCGTCCTGGCCTGAAAATTAAGACCCACCATCGAAAGATGTCTTCAGAAAGCGTGCAATACTGTGCGCTGACGACCATGGTCTTGGTGTACCTGTTGCTATCATCCAACTGCACAGCGACGGCCGGGAAGAAGGTCCCGGCGATCATCGTGTTCGGGGACTCGACGGTGGACGCCGGCAACAACAACTACATCCCCACCATCGCCAGGGGCAACTTCCCTCCGTACGGGCGCGACTTCGCGGGCGGCGTGGCCACCGGCCGGTTCTCCAACGGCCGGCTCGTCACCGACTTCTTGTCGGCGGCGCTCGGGCTGCCGTCCACCGTGCCCGCCTACCTCGACGGCAGCTACACCATCGACCAGCTTGCCACGGGCGTGTGCTTCGCTTCGGGAGGCACCGGGATGGACGCTTTGACTGCAAAGATAGCGGTAAGCTAGTACTCCTAGTACTTATCACTCTCAGATTAAAGCGACGCCGCCGCCGCAAGCAGTCCGCCTTGCTCTTCTCCCGAGCATGGTCTTCTTCTCTATCTCGCCTCTCCCACGCAGCCCACAGGCACAGGTTAGCATTCTAGGTTAGCTCATAGTCGATCTCGTAGCAGCGATGGCGATCCAGAGGACCAAGGCCGAGAAGAAGATCGAGTACTTATCACTCTCCAGAAATCTTGAACCCTGTCTGCACCTGTTGGAAGAAAAAAAAGAAAGTTTTACCTCTACTTTTTGGCGGGTTAACTTGTGTTTACCTCGTTCGATTAGTTTCTGATCGACGGGTTTCAACGATAGTAAAGCTTTTATATATACAACGTTGCGCTCTAAGATAATTCCAATAAGTATATATACTACTCTCCTTGCATCTCCAGAAAATATACTCCCTTCGTATAAGATGTTTTAACACAAAATATGACCTTGCATTAAGATATGTTTACATGCACGTTGAGCACGTGGATATATCTCATGCTAAAACATCATATATTTTGATACGGAGGGAATATATGTCAGAGAATCATTTTCGGTGGAGGGGCTAACGTACATATTTACTCTGAATTTGCTAGAGACAAGTCGACTGGAATAATTCTTCCATCAGTGGAGATTGTATCAAAGCATAGCTCTCGCTTTCTATATTTAGTATAGATGTAAAAATATAGAAATCATAAGGACATCCTATAGGTTCAAAGAAATGTCGACGGATTTGTAGGATTCTATTTCTAGTCTATATGAGTTTTCCATATATAACCCTTTTCATTCGAGGGCAAGAACTCTCCATATGAACTTTATGTTGGGGAACGTGCAACATATTATTTTTATCATACACACGATCAACCAATTACACTGGCATACCCTTTAGAATCACGTTAATGAATCAGAGTTTGGTTGACGTATCGATGCCAACTCCCGCAGTTTTTTTTACAAACGAAACCCCCTACAGGAGGACCAATTTCATTACTTTTATAATGGAAAACAACCGCCGAGAATCAGCGTAAGTTCGCCCATGATTACAAGCCCACATGCCACCAGAAACTTAAAAAAAGTCTTTCGCGCCTGCGCTACTGCCCTATCTTATACCACCATTAGCAAAAACGATCTAATTTTAGCCAACAGCTTACATGAGAAATGATGACCACGAAGAACCTCCTTGTGAGAAGCTAGCCCGATCTAGCGTCATGGAAGACGGCGCTCCAAGATATCACTGGCATGTTAGTACGGTGTGTAGAAGCTTGTATTCGGTTCCATCCGTAAACTTTAAGTGGGTCCCATTTATGTTAGGATTGACGGTTTGAAAGAGGGTGTGAGATGTGACTTGTAATGAAGGTGAAACGGTATCGAGAAAACTAAGTAGTGCTAATGAAATGAGGGGACACAAAAAATAATTTTAAAACTGCCATGCGGCGATCTTGGTTTCCCTTTCAACATCTTATGCATATATGGGTTATATACTTACTCCTTAATCTTTATTTTAGAAAAGGGTCATCCCGACCACTGCATCAAAATAATGCACACCGACGACTCCTTTGTACTTATAAGTTACAAATATGTTGGGTCATTTAAAATTTAAACCTACTTTGATTGTTGATATGGTAATACAATACGATTATGCGAGTCATATGACACAAAAATCACACCAGCGGCTTGGCTGGGGTGGGTGGTAATTTTTATCTATTCAAATGATACTTCTGGTCTCTTTTCTTGTGTCCATCCATGAAGGTGAAGCTGATTTGGTTTGCCGTCTACATTTTTTATGTTATAAGCGATAGACAATAAAACGATAAATAAAAAAAGATCAACATAGCAGGGACATAGGATTTAACGGGGAAACCCCTTTCAACAATAGAAGAGAAAAAATCTACGGAAATCAGCTAGCAAAATTTCACTATGATCGCGTGAGATTATAAACGTCGGGGATTTACAACTTATGACTTATCCCGAATCCTAATCCGCTTCGCTTGGCCCAAGCCTCCGGCAAGGGGCCATGCATCCTGCGCTTTGTCCGAACTTAGATTTATCTTTTATATGATTTTGGATCACATCAAAATAACATGGGACTGATTTTTTGAGGACCTTAATATACACTGATAACTGATTTGGTAAATTTCAGTCAGTGATACCCGTAAGCCAGCAGCTGGAGTACTTCAAGGAATACAAGGAGAGGCTGAAGCTGGCCAAGGGCGAGGCAGTGGCCGACGAGATCATCGCCGAGGCGCTCTACGTCTTCAGCATAGGCACAAACGACTTCATGGTGAACTACTTCTTCACGCCTCTCCGGTCCGCGGAGTACACGCCGGAAGAGTACGTCGCCTACCTGGCCGGCCTCGCCGAAGCCGCCGTCCGCGACGTCTACGAGCTCGGCGCGCGCAAGGTCATCTTCAGCGGCATCCCGCCGTTCGGGTGCGTGCCGGCGATGAGGACGATGAACCACGACGCACCGGGGGAATGCAACGACGAGTACAACCGGGTGGCACTGAGGTACAACGCCGAGATCCGAGCCGCCATGGGCAGGCTGGACGGCGAGCTCGGCGCCGGCGCGCGGGTGGTGTACTCGGACGTCTACGACGTGCCGTACAACATCATCGCCGACCCGTCGGGGTACGGCTTTGAGAACGCGGCGCAAGGCTGCTGCGGCACCGGGGTCATAGAGACGTCGGTCCTTTGCGGCATGGACGCGGCGTTCACGTGTGAGGATGCTGATAAGTATGTCTTCTTCGATTCAGTCCATCCTTCCCAGAGGACATATAGGATCTTAGCGGACGAAGTTATCAGAAATGCGCTTCAAGTGTTTCTGTGAAATCGGATAGTGTTCTTACAGCATGCAGCTAGAGTCGGTCTTGCAACTTAATATTCGAGCCGAACCTACAAATCAAAGTTTAAACGTACTATCGGAATCGAGGAAATTGCCGCTTCAAACCCTCGGCAACATAACGCAGTATTTGGGACTCTGTTCGGCTGATCATTTTGTTGAAATTTTGGGATGCCCGTAACGTCATGGTCTTTCGTAAGATCGACCAACCTTGTAATGTAACCATTTGTAACATAATCCATCAGGACCATGACATTACTCTTTGGTCTCACCGTTTCCGCACAGCAGAAACAAGAGAGGCAACCAACCTGTGGTGTGACCATATCACCTCATGTAATTGTAATTTCTGTGTTATGCTTTTAGCAACTGAAACATTCCAAAGGTCGCTCGACTGACGGCACCCAACAAAGGTGTGCTGAGTGCTTTCTGCTGGACACTCAGCAGAGTTTTGCCGAGTGTTGAACAATGGGGTAGTAAGAAAGAAATATGTGAAGAGACGAACATACACAGGGAGACGATCCAAAATCTAGTGAGTGTCCAATGAGTTGCCCGCCTCTTGATGGAGAACTGAAAACATCCCAACGTATCTTTCACTAATTAAGTAATAGTGATGCGAGCTGGAGAAGAATGCTTGCTTTTTGTATCACTGGTGTAGTGATTGACACGATCTTCGCATATTGAACAATCTAAGAGTGGAAACACCTTAAACGCTTCTCCAAACTTATCTGTATTTATCGATAGAAGCGGAAGGAAAGGTGCCACTTGGTATTCTGTTTGTCGAGTATATGGGGTCCTCGACGAAGATGGGAGTACCCAGGCTTGCCGAGTGTTACAGCCGTGGCGCTTGACGAAGCTTTGCCGACTGCACCTGCCTCGAATATTCAGAAAACTCTACTCGGCAAACATCATATGTTAGTACAGTGACTTGTGGAGTTAATAGAAAATTGAAAATTACAGTGGGGGTTTTCCCCCACTGTTTCGCCTAAAAAAATGTTATTTTTTGACTCAGGTTATAGTGTTTCTTCTATGCCTAAAATGTAAATGATGCTTTAAATATTAGTCCAATGAAACCATATAACACATGGCTGAAACTAGCTGATTCTTTTACCAATAAAGTATTAGGTAGAGTAGACAATGTCATTATTTAATTGCACCTTACATTTTTTCTAGTTGGTTTTAGTGTAACTGACATGGAGAGTCATTCTACTGGTCCTATAATTTTCCAAGAACTTTTCTTACAACTATACGTGCAAATCTAAAGAGTGAAATGTGAAGTTCCAGTTTCCACATAAAAAATGCACGGGGAACACCTCCCAATAAAGAAGAAGGGTTCATCAAAATAATGTAAGCTCTCCAAAACAACTAGCCAACCCGAAAAAGGTACCGGGAGGTTTAGCCAACCCGAAAAGGGTACCGGGAGGTTACACTAGTAGAAAACAAGCCTTCCGTTCAACCCTTTTGTCCCGACCACTTCTGCAACCGGGACTAATGTGGCGCTAGTCCCGGTTCGGCCGGCTAGGACGTCGAACTGCTTTTCTCCCGGGTCGCGACAGACCTTTAGTCCCAGTTTGCAACACCAACCGGGACTAAAGGTTAGTCCCGGTTCGTGTCTAAAACCGGGACTAAATTTAAACGGAATTTGATCAGCCCGCCGTGCGCGCGGACTCCGTTTGGAAGTTGCACAGCCCGCCGGCGTTTTGATTAGCTTTGGAAGATGATCAGCGCCGGTGATTACAATGGAATTAATCACAGCGTGGGAAAATGGAGCGCCGCCGCCCGCCAGCCTCCCTGCTCTGCCCGCCGGCCTCCCCTCTCCACCCTATAAAAGCTACGCTAATCCATGCCCTAAGCACACACTAATCTCTCTCTCGATCCCTCTCTTCTCTATTTCAAATGGAGCCACTCGCGCGCGTCCCTCGGTCCCGGTTCTACCACTACACCAAAGAAGACATGGAGTTCAAGGTATGGGTTACCCTCCGTGCAGTACGCGTGAAGTGGTGGATCTGCAACGTGAAGAAGGTTCTCGACGCCGCACCAATCAAGAGTGTTGGACTCGACTGCGAGTTCACCGACCCACTCCCGAGGCGCCAGAGGGATCTTGCACTCGATGATAAGCAGCGCGCCGCCGTCATTCAACTCTTGGTGGCGAGCGAGACTCTTGTTTTCCATATTTGCAGGGCCGATCGGGTGCCGAAGCTCCTCGTGAAATTCTTAGCTGACAAGACCATCAACTTCTTCGGCGTGGCTATCCACAATGACGTGTGGATGCTGCGCTACTACGGAATAACAGTTCCGTCCGCGGTCGACCTCCAGAGGGATAGCCGGAACCCAACCGGCAATCCTACTCCGAGCCTGTATGCTTTCTCCAATGCTATCCTTGGGACAAAACTTGAGATGAAGAAGAAGAAGGACAAGAAAAATAACAAGGACGACAACGACAAAGAAGAAGACCTAGTTTCTGGATGGGGCAAGGTTCCATTGAGCGACGATAAAATTGTGTATGCCGCTCTGGATGCTCGCCTCGGCTTCGAGATTGCACTTAAGTGGTATAATTAAGTAGACCGTTGTGTGTGCTCCCATTAATTTGTGTTCGATCTCATGCATGTATTCGGTCAATTCGGTTCATGTATTTGAAATTTTATGGATTCCTATCGGTTACCGGTTTAAAGATATAAATATTTTCATATTTCCATGCTAATTAATTCCGGTTACCGGTTGAAATATATCACGTGAATATTTCCATATTTAGAGATTAATATGATTTTTCTCTACAAATAACAGAAAAATGCATTATTAACACAAATATATCGAATTATGGATTATACGGATTATATGGATTTTATTTTCCTACCGATTTTATGCATTATATAGATTAATATGATTTATGGATTATATGGATGACATTTTCCATCCGATTTTATGGATTATAGAGATTAATATGATTTATGGATTATATGGATCATATGGATTTTATTTTCCTATCGATTTTATGCATTATATATAGAGATTAATATGATTTATGGATTATATGGATTATAGAGATTAATATGATTTTATGGATTATAGAATTTAGTTTGATTTTATGGATTATAGAATTTAATATGATTTTATGGATTTATATTGATTTATGGATTATATGGAAACAAAATTCATTTTTTGTTATTTGTTAACAATTATTATTACTTAAACATTAATATTTATGTTAATATAGGTTTAGAATTCAAAAAATCATATGCATGTGACATCAAAGTCTAGAGGATAATAAGATTGATACCATAGTATTATCAGGATATTATCAGTGCAATCTTGAAAACTAGTTGGGAAGGAACTCATAAGTTTAGCGTGTTGGGGGTGGAGCAGTGTGAGGATGGGTGACCGATCGGGAAGTATAATCACTAGAGCAGTGTGAGGGACTTGAGATTACGATTTAGAGATAATTAAGTGGGACTTAAGATTACGATTTAGAGATAATTAGGTGGGTGGAGCTGTGAGAGACTTGAGATTACGATTAGAGATTAATCTGACAAATAATTCAAAGATTTGAAATAGAGAAAAAACATTTGAAAAAACAAATTACAAAAACATTTTCGAAACCCAGCCTAGCTCCCAGCCGCGCGGCTTTTAGTCCCGGTTCCAGACTGAACCGGGGCTAAAGGTTGGAGCCTTTAGTCCCGATTTGGCCGTCCCGGTTGGTAAACCGGGACTAAAAGCCCTTACCAACCGGGACTATTGGGCTTGTTTCTACTAGTGTTAATTAAAGTGCCAACAATGGCTACAAAGAAAGCGTTTGAAATTTTAGTTTGTGTTCACTACGTGATTTCTCAAATTTTACTGAAATCTCCAAACAAAAATACGATTTTTTTTTCACAAAATGAACAATTTTAATTATTTACATGTGTAAATATCAGCAAATATTTCTTAATTTCTATGTGCCCCCCCCCCCCCCCCCCCCTAAATAAATAATTTTGTGCTTCTATTTTAAATTCTGCCTTTTATTGGAAAAGTGGGTATTTACGCTTTTATATGATCTTGTTGAGTTTAAAATATTTTGTTCATGTTACCTACTCGAACCTCTCCACACTTTTAAACAAAAGACCACTCAGAGTTATGGTATCGCGTCTTACGTTTATGCTGTTGTTTTTTCATAGGGGATGAAATAACAACAATATGGCAATCATCCAATTATAGGCGAAATCTAAACCTTGGGATGCCTTGGTATCCCCTTGTACATCAATAACATCTTGGTTTGCAAAGATTATGAAAATATTGCATAAGCCATGCAAATAATTTCCATATTGATTGCATCGATAACGCCTCTTTTGACACCATTGAATTTGTTTTTACATTTAGTTTCATCTTGTACTACTAATAAACCATGCTACCTTACAACCACATTGTGTTGGGGACGCATGACAAGTAATATTATTTTGTAGTCATTACTTGGGAGGAAGAAGAAAACTTCAACATCTCTCTGTTCGATAGTCAATGCCGAGTCACCTTAGAGGGGAGAGTGCCACTTGTTGTAATAATCCGCGGTTGGAGTCCCGGGAGTTCGTGTACATATAAAAATTGTTGTCACTAGTTGTGCCTGAATTGCGAGCCACCTTAAGGATTGCAAGCAAAGATATTTCGAGCACCCAGATACTTAGTTTTGATTAGGCAGAACCACAAGCTCTGATCATTGTCTTCAGCAGTGATTACTCATGAGGGTGATGTTCATAAATCCGGAGTTCAGATGCCCAGACGGCCAGACCGCCTTGCTCATTGGGTTCACACACTTTTGGTCAACTAATCAGGCCTTTCCAAAGGCCCTGCATCTATTCTTGTGGCAGACGGGCCATCACTGGGAGGGTGTCGTTATCCAGTGAGAAGAGGCCCATCACCGGAGGCTAGTGAGTCAGGAGTTAAGTCGGCCGCCCAAGGACATAAACATACGCCCATGGCCCGTATTTTCTTACTCACTGAGTCACTGAGCCTGCTAGCTAAAAGTTCTCAGTCCGTGAGCTTTCCCTCACACATGCCTCAAAAAAAAAAAAAAGGCTTCCTTCACACACAAAATAAAGAACTCGGAAACCAAACCTGAAGAAACATTTGTACTCCCTCCGTTTTTGAATATAATCCTTCATAGTTTTTTTCTACACACGTGTATCTAGATATGTTTTAGTGTAGAGAAATGCTCCGGTGTTTTCCGGGAAAACATGTTGCATGATTTTTAAAGCAAATCGATGGCTGAGATGAGAGGTGGGGATTGAGGCTGCTAATCCCACATGGTTAATACTCCTCTTAGATCACTTGTAACTTCTATATGAACCTAATCATAACCGTCGATGTGCTTTAAAATTCGTGCAACATGTTTCCCCGGAAAACACCGGAGCACTTCTCTTTAGTGTAAGGTTTGTAGCGACATACTCCCTCCGTCCTTGAAAGAGTGTACATATGCCTTTTATAGTAAGTCAAGTTTATTAACATTTGACCAAACTTATAGGAAAATGTGCCAACATTTATGACACTAAATTAGTATCACTAGATTCGTCTTGAAATGAAGTTTCAAAATATATAAATTTCATGTCATACATATTGTTATATTTCTATATAAATTTGGTCAAAATATAAAAATATTGACTTAGTATAAAAGTTAGTTGTACACTCTTTCAAGGACGGAGGGAGTAGGTAGTACTTATGAAGCGTACATAGTCAAATATGATTAGAAAGCTGACCTTGCGAATTACTTGAGTGCCCCCTGTATACTTTGTAATAACTGGTGGAAATTTTATTAGTAGATCGTTAACATTGTTAGTATGTGGTACCAAAGTTACTAAATACTGGAGTACAATACCGGTACAAATGGAGGCCGAGCTACATGATGCCCTTTATTTTGAATTAGAATCATATTTTGAAGTTTCAAAAACATCTGAAGAAAAAACCTTCGTGTAGACAATGTTGTATTCTATCTAAGTGTAAAATCTTAAATCAAACTATTTAATATTTTGGGGTACACAAAAATAAAAAAATCTGACAAACTGGAAAGAGTTGAAATCTTGCATTGTTCTTTTTTCACTATTTGGAAATTTCAGACTTTGTTATTTTTATGCAGGCCAAAGTACAAGATCTTTCTAGTTGAGATTTTAGACATTGATAGAATACAACATTGTCTACCTCCATGATTTTTTTCAGAATTTTCTGAAACTTAAATATGATATTTGTCCACTCTCGGTACAATACATCCAAGCTAGTCCTTAGTTCAACCACTGTATACACGGGGGGTTGTGTATGTACGTAATAGTACAGTACGTCAAAACAACTGAGATCCTAGGATTAATTGAGAGTGGGAGGCCACATAATATGCTGCATCATGCTTGTCGAAGCAGCTTGCGTACACTTCTCGACGAAGCCAGAGACGAGTGACCTAATTAAGCGCCTCAGATGCAGCTGAAAGCCTGAAACAACCTCTCGCTATCAGGGCGCGGTCTAATCGCGTCAAGCTGTGCACAGACACCACAGTGCCATTATATACTCCTCCTACATCTTTGTTGCTGCTTGCGATACGTACAGTACCACTACTACTAGTACATAGTTGGTGTAGTCCTTCGGCGCTTTAATCTGGTCACACGAGACGAGCGCAACCTCTCTCAGCTCTCACCAAACAAAAAGGAAAGAAAGATCGTTCCCGAAGAGAGGTTGAGTAGTTGCCGATCCATCAATGTCGTCGTCATCGTCGTCAGTCCGCACGTACCTGCAGCCGTGGATGTTGATCTTCCTGTTGCTGCGCGGCGGCGTGATGAAGGTGGCGGCGGCCGCCGGGAAGGGGAAGGTGCCGGCGATCATCGTGTTCGGCGACTCGTCGGTGGACACGGGCAACAACAACTTCATCCCGACGATCGCGCGGAGCAACTTCTGGCCGTACGGCCTCGACCTGCCGGACGGCCACCCCACGGGCCGCTTCTCCAACGGCCGCTTGGCCACGGACTTCATCTCGGAGGCGTTCGGCCTGCCGCCGTCCATCCCGGCCTACCTCGACACCAACCTCACCATCGACGACCTCGCCACGGGCGTCTCCTTCGCGTCGGCCTCCACGGGGCTCGACAACGCCACGGCCGGCATCATGTCGGTGATCAGCATCGCGGAGCAGCTGGACTACTTCAGGGAGTACAAGCAGCGTCTGCGGCTGTCGAGGGGCGCGGCCCGGGCCGAGGAGATCGTCGGCGAGGCGCTCTACATCTGGAGCATCGGCACCAACGACTTCATCGAGAACTACTACAACCTGCCGCAGCGGCGGATGGAGTACACGGCGGCGGAGTACGAGGCGTACCTGCTGACTCTCGCCGAGGCGGCCATCCGCGACGTGCACGCGCAGGGGGGCCGGAAGATGGACTTCACGGGGCTCACCCCCATGGGCTGCCTCCCCGCCGAGCGCCTCGGCAACCGCGACGACCCCGGGCAGTGCAACGAGGAGTACAACGCCGTCGCGCGGAGCTTCAACGATAAGCTCCGGCGGGTTGTCGTCCCCAAGCTCAACAGGGAGCTCCCCGGCCTGCGCCTCGTCTACGCCGACACCTACCGCCTCCTCGACGCCGTCGTCAGGAAGCCCGGCGACTACGGTACGGACGCACTACTGTGCATACATACGGGCCCATGCATGCATGCATGCAGCTGGATCTATCTGGCCGGTGACGACGACGGCTGAGCTGAGCGGCGAGATACGCTTGTGCATGCAGAACCGCAGATGTCAGTGAGTCGTTAGGGTGCATTAATTAATATTCACGTCGTTCGATAGTTTTTCGATTAATGGTACACTGGTGCAACCGCTGCAACGAGAAGCACGGCATGGGCGCCACATGCCCTGTCTCGGCATCATGCAACCACACTGCCCGCTGCACGCACAGTAGCCTCTCCTCATGCATGCATTAACGTTGTTCAGACTTTTTCTTAACTCCATGTTGTGCATTTCTTGCCATGCATATATAGGCTTCATCCTTTTCGCTTTCAGTAGCACGTACTCCAGATATTATTTTTCAGAAAAAAAGGAAAATATGCACGTTTTGACACTATTGATACCTGAAAAGTACTCTACATCGCAGTCAGTAGACAGAAGTGAGCATGCAAGATTACATGGACATTTTTCATCTTCAGATAACGGAAGAGAACACTCTTAGCTTACTCATCGTACTAGCTAGGAATCTACTGTAGGATCGAACATGCAGGTTTCCTGTGATAATAAAACTTGAACTTATCTAGTTTTCTATTCTGAACTGTAAACTTATTTAATTCTGAATTTGTGCTGATCGCGCGGCAGGTTTTGAGAACGCTGAGCGAGGGTGCTGTGGGACAGGGATGTTCGAGGCCGGCTACTTCTGCAGCTTGAGCACCTCGATGCTATGCCGGAACGCCAACAAGTACGTCTTCTTCGACGCCATCCATCCCACGGAGAGGATGTACAGTCTCCTCGCCGCTACGGTCATGAACACCACGCTGCATGTGTTCCTCTGAATCCTAGCTAGTCTTCTCGATTGATATGGAGGGGCGATGACTATGTACGTATGTGCATATGTATTATGAAAGAAGTGACGACAGTTACACTTATCCATGGAGATCGACCACGTATGATTATTTCCATGGACCCATTGGACTGTAAATGTATCGACCACGTATGATTACTTCCATGGACCCATTGGACTGTAAATGTATGTAAACTTTTGTTAGTTTTGTGATCTTATAAATGGCATGTTTTGAGAACTGAGTGCTAACTCAATGCGAAAGGCAGCGAGTGTGCGCATAGCCGGTCCGGCTTCGAGTCCCAGCAGCGTCTAAAATGACTGCGCTGAGGCATACTCAGTAAAACGGGCATCTCACCTACCTAACAACGTCAAGTTAAGGGATGGATCATTCCCCTGTTGGCCACGTTTTTTAAAATGGCAAGTTTTTCTTCATATGGAATGCCTGCTGAGATAGCTTGCACCGGATACAAGATCCACCATGGACCTTATTGCACCCGAGATTGTCCATATGTTCATTCGGAAGAAAAATACAGTTTTTCTCATGACAAATGTAATGATATTTTAGAAAAATAAAAGTCTTTGGAAACCAAATGGTATAGCTGGTTACACAACTCAAACTTGAACCTTGCAATGTATTTTTCTTCTCTGTTTTCACAATTTGTATTCTCTTCTATAACCTCTTCTTCCAACATTTTTTTGCTTCATATAAACAAATTCGCAGACAACTTAGGGATAATAGCAGGACTGTCGCGATGGCCAATAAAATTTATTTATTACGACACGGCAGAAAATATTTTTGATGGCTGACAATTTTATTTATGAACATAATGGAATATATTTCCACACGGAGATAACAACTTTGTTGCTACAACAAGCATGTCAACCACTTGCTCTCTTCTTTGCTAGGAATAGCACCACTTGCTTAGCGTACCATAATATCAATTAAAGCTAATGAAGTACCCAAATTGTTAAGAGATGACAGATCCAATGTTCACCAACAAAGGAAAAGAAGACAACGATGTCATTATCAAACTCTTCCAAAGGTTGGCAAGTAGGAATACCTAAGCAGCAATTTCAGGCACGAATTGAAGAGCCGCTTCCCAGATTCAGTTCAATTGATTACACAACATACCAACCGAAAGATAGAAAGCGGCTATGTACTAAATGTTTTCTTTTACCTGAAAACAACCTGAAGCTTCTAAAATTTGATAAACCCACACAAACCGAGAAGCAGGTAGAAGTTAAAACACATATATTGTGTGCACATACGCATAAAAAGGAAATCTTACATGCTTGATTTAGCCTATTCCAGGATAACATAAATAGAACCAGCTTGGACGAAATTTCATTTAACAGAGGGTGTAATTTAATATTGTTACGACTTGAAAACTTTTGGGAAATGTAGCTTCACAAGCGCTGGGAGTTCAGAGAGCTCCACCTTTGACCTGCCCAACAGTACAGTTTTCAGCTTCTCGTCACAGTTTACAATATTCCTATTTGTCGGGTCCTGCAAATCAGGATAATTTCGTGTGAACAGATTTTACTAATCGACATTTATCAATACTATGAGACATGTAAAAGGTGGAGCTGTTACACGAACAAGTATATTTGAAACAACGTTTGGTTTGCTCTTTTATTAAGAAGAACAGAGCTAACGAATTAGTGCAATTACTCACTGTCATTCACCAAGATTCAACCTAGGTACCTAACTGTAATTCAATACACGCTACCGCACGGCAGAAGTCAGAAGATCTCCTTCGAGAATGTTCAGCAGTGACACATTTGGACATACAAACAAAATGTCAAAAGTCCTACTCAGGATCATTTCAGTATCCAAAAGGAAGATAGAGCCACAACTACTTTATGCACTATAATTAAACTCCAAGTAATGATAGTAATGATCCCACCCAATTGCATCACCATATGGTCTGCCAGTTAGGGATAAGATATGCTGCTGGGTTCTTTATGCAGATGTTCAGTCAACAAAACAGAAGTGTCAGCTCAAACCTCAAAGTGAATAATGGGCAAGTGACCTCGAACAGGATATGCAGGTCTCTAACGCTCCAAATTTAACATGGCAGTGTTTCTCATCCAACGAAGGCAGCAACCGTTATCTGAGTTGGTCATATGAACGTCCAAATTACAGATTCACTACCCATCTGACTGCAACTAAACAAAACTGAACTCTCGAATTAACAGGATTCTTTCCGATCGAAGATCCGATTCGTGGCAAAATACTTAACTTTAATAGTCGATACTCCAAATTGATGTCCAGGTAAACCTTTGTAAGAACTTACTCTCAACAAAAATAGCCAAAAGTAGCAGACACGACAAAAAAAACTACCATCTAGCTTGTTGACTGAATAGAAATGAAGTACTCCCTCCGTCTATGTCTACATACATCCATTTTATATTAAAGTTGAGACACTTATTTTGAGACGGAGGGAGTACAAATATCCCGTAGAATACGGACGCCCAACTAATTCCGAGTGTCAAGCATAATGTGGTTAACTACCGAGGCGACCAAACAAACAGGTGGAGCTGTCAGTATAGTGTGCACCTGGAGGTTGTTGTTCTTGATGTGTGACCAGACGCCGAGGAAGAAGGAGAGGTGCGACATCTGGGACCGGCCCCCGGCAAACTCCCGCAGCGCCGTAGGCAGGTTCACCAGGTCGACCAGAGCTGCCACCTTCTTCGGGGACTCCACCGCCGCCCGTCGCAGCACCATCTCGCCTTCTCCCCCTCACGAGGTTGATGGTTCACTTTTTGGAAGGGGGAAGCCCAAACTCCAAAGCGAGGCGGCGGAGCAAAGGCAGCTGCGCCGAGCTGGGCAGGGGACGGAGGATTAGCGTGGCGGCAGGAGGCGCGGCGACGGGCGGCGGGCGGCAGGCGGCGGCGATCTGCGCAGCGCAAATGAATCAAGGGTTGTTGCCGATCAAACGGTCCAGATTGATCTCAAATTAGGACGTAGGTTAGGGTTCAACCGGCAACAAAACGTTGGTGCCGTAGCTGCTTTGAAACGAAGGGAATTTTATACGTAGGATATTTTTTTAGAAAACAATTTTATAGGATTTCAATCCACAGACAATTGTCCCATTGTGTCCATTTAATAAGCCAATGAATGAATCCTCCAAATTTCTTATGAATTACTTTCATACACTATAATCCCATAGAATTTCTATTTTTCGTATGGTGTCCATTTGGTTCACCGGAATGAATTCTCACAAATTCTTATGAAATGCTTTCCTATACTAATCCCATTATATTTCTTCCAAGAGGCCAGACCTCATGAAAAAATTCCTATGTGTCTATGACGAATATGACTTGTACTCGGCTCTATATAAAATCCATGAGTCTTTCCTATGGTGTAACCAAACAACTAGTTCCTCTCTGATTCGCGGGATTTGAGAAACACATGAATAGGAATATAATGTCATGAAATTTCAATTTTCTACATAAATAAAAATTGTACTCCTATTGGAGTAGAAAATCAGTAGAGTTTTTGGTTGGACGGTAGGAAAAACGTAGGAAATTTGTGTTGGGATTGAGTGCATGTCTTAGTTACACACATAGGACTTTTTCCAAGAGTCCTCACCACTTCTTAGAAATCTTACAGGAGTATAGCAAAAATTCACATGGGTGGAAATTCTATACAATTCCTTTGAAAACCCTTTGAGAATCAAAGAGGCCCTAGTGTGACTGATTCCCGCGATTCCATTTCCGTGTGTAGTAATCCCTCTGTCTTTTATGTCTCAACTTTGTCTAAACTTATGTGTATATACATATAAATTTAGACAAAGTTGAGACATTCTTTTATGGACGAAAAAAAACCTTTTTAGATATCCAAAGCATATCATAATTTGAAACGTAGAGAGTGGAATGAGTGTCATATTACAACCTTTGTCTATTGTGTGAGTGGCAAGGGTGATTCTGCAATTTTCCACCCTCCAAGTCTCCAACGGATAGTGTCTATTGTCTATCCTAGGCGATGCCTAACAGCTCCTCTCTCCCGTGTTTCATAGAGCTTATGAAGTTCATCAATGTTTGCAACAGATCAGGTTTGCGAAGCACCTTCAAGTTGTGGGTGGTGGATACCAACCTGTCTTAGTCACCAGTTTTTCCACTCCTGCCCCTGGAAACAAATAAAGTTACGACGTCCACAAGAACATCAGTCTAGACCCAAGTTCGGTAGGCAAGTACGAGTGACATGTTTCCAAATAGGTTGCCCACCAATGCAATCAAAAAAACAGATGACTTATATGTACTGGCTTACAACATAAAACAAAAAAGGTTCATCCATAGGTCCACGATTAGCTAAAATATCTCTAGTTATAACCTTATTTTTCGTCAAAACCATAGAAAACCTTGGATGCACGGTGACCGGTGGGATAGCAATATTCCAAAAGGCAGGATGAGTCATTTTCGGGGAAATCAATTTTGGACTCATAGGTGTATATCACCCATTATTTAAAAATCATATTTTAATACTAAAAGAATTTCAAACATTTTTTTGATATATATCTAAACATTTTATGCTGGCACATAAATTTTACCGAGAATTGTTTTTCGTGGCTCGTGTATAAATAACAATTTTTGGTGCTCTAAAATGACTGATGAGACTTTTTTTTCTCTTTTTACACATCCCAGAAAATGATGTTTTTTCGTGAAACTTTGTGTGAGAAGATGTAATATTCGGCTATAAACTCAAATTTGTTGTTTGGAATTTTAACATTTTTAAAATACATTTTCAGCAATGAGTGCATATAGACCTACAATTCGAAATATTGTGTCCGTAATTTTCGGTCCTCTAGGTTTTATATTCTCGGGGGTCACTCCCTAGCTCCATTACTTGTCATATGAAACCATAGCGTCTCACATAGGAAGTTTGGAGCTAGCTAAATCGGTAGAAAAGTATAACTATATTTATTACAGGGTAGATGTATTTATATAAATACAAATAATGAATTGAAAACATAAAGAAAATGTAAACATATAAACGAAAAGAAAAATAAATGAAAACACGAAAAACACACACACACACACATGGGCTTGTCCATGCGGAGGAGGCACTGCGGTCGAGTCAGAAGTATGTAACGCACTAAGCGATAGACAGTGCCTGTGAGCAAGAGGAGCCATATTCTTCTATCACGTATGTGTGGGTCAACAAACTAATTAATCTAAGCCCAATGTATTGGCCCAAGTCCAGCGAAGAACTGCATTCTGAACCGTGCTGAGGTGAACCTGGTGTTTGTTTTACCAAATAAGATGGACATCGTTGAGACTAGTAAATAAAGACAGCAGATAATTAGCTTATTGAAGGAATATTCTGGTGTATGTCAGTTCAGATGTGCCCCATTATGCCAGTGGAGTGGACAGACCGGTGGAAAGTCTGGCATATCATAGAGTAATGTTTTTATAAGGATCAAGGCACATGAATAGGATCTAGTATCAGTTCTGGATTTATTTATCACCTTCAGGACCAAGACCAACATCCGCCAGCGATTAACCCGGATGTAGAAAAGAAAAGAAAAACACAATAATTAAGAACCTATTTAGATTTGTATAGGAATTTGTAGAATCAAAATCCTTAGGATTTTTTCGTATGAGGTTGTTTAATTTGTAGGATTAATTCCTATAGTAAGTTTTCCTAAGGAATCTTCTACACTGGATCCTATAGAATCTCGACATATCTGCAAATCCGAGAGTAACACCAAGTAAGAACTCCTCGCTAAAGCAAAACCTGATGATCATTATTCCTTGCCGACATCACCGTGCCCTTCTCAATGCCGCTTGTCGGAGCTGCCAAACACCACACCATGTACAGCGGAAACAAGATCCAAGGTTCCCCACCATCCCACGGCTGGAGTGGCCGGCTGAGGGGGAGGGAACCTCATAATCGTCAGATACAAAGGTAGTTGGCTTCGAGATCACCTGTATTTACTGTAGCAGGTTCCACTAATTATGTTGTCACATCCACGGCCATTCCTTGTGGTGTGCCTATGATTTTCATCGGTCCGACAAAAATCATATACACGCCCCGCACCACAAGGACGCTGCGAAGATGAGAATTTTAAAAATACTGTATAACTTAAGACTTTTCAAAATCGACAAGCTGTCCAGTCGCCGAGGATGTTTCGTTACAATCTCTCCGGCCGTTATCATCGGTGTGGGAGTGGAAGGCAGGAAAGCTGATAGGAACTTGACATGGGTAGTGTGCACGCACGAGATGAGAAGGAAGCAAGCCAATCGCACCACCTCCACTTTACTTGCGCATTCCTTTTCATACACCCACACCAACACGGAAGCGCCGTACGATGATTGATCTTACGTGGGCGACGCCTTGACATGTGTGACAGCCGAAAGCCGTCCCTCTCTGAACTGATGAAGCTTCTTCAACACTCGACATGATCTTCCATCGATGCTGCAGTGCCGGTGCCGGTGCCGGAGCAGTAAAGCAAAGCCACCGGCAGTGCGGCTGCCACTCACGCAATTTTCTACAACTTCCCCGCCTCGCTTTCTTGTGATCGCAACAAAGGGAGGCTGTGTTTTCTTTAGCTTATCAGAAAGGGCTTTGGAGAACAGCTCACAAGTCACCATCATCATCAGCACACAAAAGACTGGAATAAACTAAGTCATACACACCGTCTGATGATGATTAAGGTTGCAGAAATCCAGCAGTCAGCACTCACACATGCACGCCAGTGAAGTGGGATAAATTGTCTAGTAGTATACAGGCACACACAGGTGGACGTCATCAAGCCTAACTCTGTCACCCTCACTCACTCACTCCAAAGGGTCGTACTAAAAAAACCTAGAAAAATAGACAAGGATGGGGACAATAATTAGTTAACTCCAATTAGATTAGTAGCTTCTGATACTCAGATTGCAGCGCACACACGATGGCAGCTCTGCTGCTGCTAGGCTCTGGTCGATCCAGGGTCCGATCTTGGCTCAGAGGATCCAGCCATGCCAGATTACCAGGTCGATCGAAACCTATCGTCTGCAGTTAAATGAAATCATGTGTACTCGCACGTACTCGACGATGCAAGGAGGCAGCAATAATCAGCGACAGCATGAATGGGTTGTGTTTGTTCAGTAGGCCGGCATGAGGTGCGAGATCTTGCCCTCCTCGCCGGGCGTGGCGGCCGTGCGGTCGGTGGAGCGGAGCCAGATGCAGACGGCGGAGAAGCTGAGCACGAGGCTGAGGAGGCCGCTGCCGAGGCCGATGCCGACGATGGTGAGCACGGACAGCCCGTGCCCTCCCCGCATTGGCGCCAGAGGGTACCCGTACAGGTCCTTGTTCCCGGCGAACGAGCTGGCGTTGAACCGCGCCGTCGCGCCCACCGCTCCGCCTCCGCCGCCGGTGCTGCGGTTCGCGAGGAGCACGGGGATGGGGCCGGAGAGGCGGTTGGAGGAGACGTCCAAGGTGGAGAGCCGGACGAGGAGGCCCAGCTCGTCCGGGATGGGGCCCGACAGCTGGTTGCCGTGGAGATCTATGACGTTGAGGTAGGCGCAGCTGGCGAGCTCCCGCGGGATGGCGCCCGAGAGGCCGTTGGCGGAGAGGTTGAGCACGGCCAGGTTGAGCAGCTTCGAGAGCTCCGGCGGGATGGCGCCCGAGAGGGCGTTGGAGGAGAGGTCCAGGGACTGGAGGTTGGTGCAGTTGGACAGCTCCGGCGGGATGGCGCCGCCCAGGGAGAGCGCCCCCGGGAGGGAGAGCTTGTAGACGCGGCCGTTGTTGCAGGTCACGCCCTGGAGCTTGGAGATGAAGCCGTCGCAGGGGGCGGAGAAGGAGGACCTGGTCCAGTTGCGCGGGGACAGTGACCGCTGGAGGCTCGACAGGCACACCTCGTCGTACGGGTCGGCGGCGGACGGCGGAGGGAGAAGGAACAGCACGGCCACGGCCACGGCGAGCGGCGGGAAGTGGTGGCGGCTTGGTTGGGACATTTGGGGGTGGCGGAGGGGATCTTCGGGCAGGGGTAGTGGGGATTTGGGGGAGCGTGTCACCGCCAATAAAAATGTGATAGTAAAGGCGGCCTTGTGCGTTTTGCTGGTTTGGCAACAGGACCCAGTTCCTTTCGATTAATGTTACTAGTATTTTTTCTACTACGTAATAATATACTCCGAACTACCTTTCTTTTTTCAAATACACAAAGCCACTGGGTCCTATTGATCAAAGCCATTGGGTCAATTAAATGTGTTTTTTTGCAGGAATTAACCATGTTCTCCTAACCATTCTCTTATATTCTGTTTGGATGGTTATATTGGAGTACCCGCAAAAAATTGAATTGAGGTTAACTTTAAATCGTGGATGTATTGAAATGAGCTGTTTATTCCAATTTATGTTCGGCTGTGCAAGATATTGGTAGTTGGAATAAAAAGAGCACTCAGTTTTAATTCTCTATTTAGATGTTTATCTGTTGATGAATTTGGGCATTGTCCATGAGAAAGAGGTAATTCCACCCAATTGAGAGGGGTGGGTCTCCGAATTGGATAAAACATCTTTTAGTTATAATTCAATACCATGGAATTCGGCTGTCAATTCCAGTTTACAATTCTAAACACAACCAAATAGCAGAATTTGAGAAACTTGGTTCTAATTCCCAATTCTGTGTTCTAGAACAGACATCCAAACAAAGCCTTAGTTTTTTTTATAATACCATTCTCATAGTTTACAAAACCACATGAAGAACCGAGTCGTACAAGGCACTCACACCCTCCATGTCTTACCAATTTGGGCCGAGCTACATCTAAAAAAATCACCTTAAACTAGCAATATAAATACTGAAAATGTGAGCTTTGCATCATGTAAACGTTCAACAAATTTTAACGCGTATTAGGCACAACAGCCAATATACCTCTATCTATATGAATGTTTTGTGTTGTGTAAAAAAAGAGAGAATGTTTTCAAAGGGCTCTATGAGGTAGCTAGCGCGCAACACATTGCGGCAAACCGTAAAATGTGAAATATACACGGAAATGACCTGCTTTTTTGGTAATCGGGCCCTCTTTGTTTTTTTCACGGCCTAGTTGCAACGCTATTTTAGTTTGTAGATCACAAAATCAGAACACATAAAGAAAGAATACAACACACCATAATTATACAATGACACACATTTCTTATGTTATTGGTTTAATTAAGGGTAAAAAGTTAAATCACGTGAAACAAGTATGTCAAGTAGTAAGTAATAATCTTGATTTAAATAAAAATTATAAATGCTAGGAGTGGAGATTTTTGACTCCCGAGTTCCAGTGCTCCTGCCATATAACACATTGAAAAGAACTTTTACAAGTTTAATTTTTTCTGAAAAAAACTGGATACAGCCAATGGTGAATCCCGTAAACGTGCAAAAAATTAATTTCAAATATTTAGTATTATGAGCTACATAACACATGGTAAAAGTAAGGAGCTGAGTTTGCATATTTTTAGATCTATAAATTTTATCATTTTGATATTGCTCAATACAAAGTATTTGAAATTTCTATATGATACAACATTATCTACACCCGTATTTTTTTTATAGAATTCTATGAAAGTCATAAATATGTTTTTGAAATTTTGAAAAACGGAGGCACCGGATCTCGGGAGACAAAGATGCTTTTCGAAATGCTAGTATCTATTCGGGATGGAAGTATGGAAATTGCAGACTGAACAATACCAACAAAGGCACGGTGTGAACTGGATAGCAAATCGAGTTGCCAAAAAAAAGGAAAGCAAATCACTCCAAAGCAACGAGCAAAAGAAAAGAAGCATACTACTCCCTCCGTTCCGAATTAATTGACTCAGATTTAGTACAAATTGAACTAAATCTGAGTCAATTAATTTAGAACGGAGGGAGTATATGCGTAGCATAGGTCCTAGACAACCCACCCGGCCCAGCATCCAGAGTAGCGGCATAGGAAGGAGAGAGGACTTTTGGCTCCCGATGCATGTCTAGATACCTATAAATTTGGTTAAAATTGAGGCATCCTTTTATGGAAAAGGGACGGAGGGAGTATTTTAATTAAAGTTTTGAAATCCTTATAAAACTTATGGATTCATATACATAATATCTGCATATCTGCATAGTTTTTCTCAAAGATATGTTTCATTGTGGCTACACAAAAATCACAAAATCATGAACTCCAAAAGGCTGAAAAAAGAATTCATTTTACTAAGTAGATTATCTTTGTTGTGCAAATCCCATTTAGAGCACGAGCGAGATCGATAGAGCGCGAGCAAGATCACTGCCCCCCTCCCCCCTTCCCTCCTACTCCAGCGCGGCCCACTTTGCATACACTCCCTCTGTCTAAATAAGTGTCATTCGAGTTTTTTAACAACTGCAGGAGAGATGCTACATTGATTGTGATAGAAGGACAAGCTCAAGAAGACCGAATTGATCGAATTTATAAAGAAAACCAGGTCCATATACAACCCAGTTTATGAGGAAAACTGGATCAAGAAACCGCACACACGATGCATACTCGTCTCCACACAACACAAGGCACAATCGCAACAAACATATACAACCGTATCCAGAGCCACAACTTCGGCTTCCCCCGCTCGGACACGAGCTGCATCGCCGCTCGACTCAGCCCTAGACACACAAGCCGACCGCCCGCGCCAACTCTGGGCCGCCGCCCCGACGTAGCAACCAGCCCAACCAAAATATCACATTGACCAAGATGATGAGCTTGCTGGCTTTAGGCAACTCCAATGTGGCATCCCCCACACAAAAATATGTTCGATTATGTGAGTTTGAATGGGCCACCGCTAAATACCCACTGCACCTGACAGTGCATTTAAATATTTTCAAATAAAAATAATTAGACCATAGGCCGAAACAATATATACATACCTCTAAACTAGATAAACGAGCGGCATCAAAATTTAAAACACACTACCTAAACTAAGGGCTTGTCTTACAACTCGTCCTCCGAATCGACCGTGATGATGACTGGCGGTAGGATGATGCACTACGACGGGTGCAGCCGTACGAAGCAAGGTTCTCATGGGGTATGCAGCACATGTGGTTGTTGAGCGGATGGTGAAGTTGTCGGTGGCACCCCTTCCATGGACCCGACGTGCGTAGCATCCATGTCCACCCAACGCGCCTCCATCCACGTCGACTCGACGACACATGTAGGTCTGGCTAGAGCGTGGACTCTTGCTCTGGCACCACTGCCGCCTTAGCTTCCTCTTTAAGCTTCGACATACGGTAGCCCGGACGCTGCTAGTGGAGGTAGGCCCATGTCCTGGCCGCGTTCGGCTGTCATCGGGCATGAGTTCGTCGTTGGAGTCGAACCACCCCACGAGCGGGGAGTAGGCGAAGTAGGAGAACTGAATGAGATCATTCTCAATCGGGAACCGCTGCACCCAAAATGGCGAGTTCTAGGCGAAGAGGATATCTTCGTGATGAATTTTATTTTGACTCGATGAAGGAGGATCTCTAGGCTTGACTCCTGAGAGGTTGGACGGGTTCATGTGCCAGCTGTCCACGAGGCCCCATTAGGGCAACAACTCGGATGCCCCCCGTATGTATGTTACTGGTAGCAGCATGGCGGTCACACGTTAAATATAACTTTTCCTGGTGGCGCGTGACTAGTAGCAAAAGCCCCATGTCAATACCGACTTATTTAATACTACTCCCTCCACTTTTTAAAATATGTCGCACTTAGAGTTTAGACGTGTTTATTTGCTTTGTCACGGCACTTTTATAGTGGATCAGAGGGAGTAGGGATGATCAGTTCAGTTAGGAATAAATGGTGTCACTACTGTAGTGCAACATCGGGTAACAATTCAGTACGGTGACTAAATCAAACCACATGAACAATGAACAAGTACTGTACAATAAGTAGGTCCATTTTATTCTTGGATCTATTTCTGCCAGCACGAGCGCGCGTAGTGCTCACAACTGTATCCCAATTCCCAAACAACCGAAGCATTCCCTCACATCTCATCGGCTAGTTCCTCCGGCACGCCCACCCTGACGGAATACAGCATTCCCTCACATCTCGCCAGTACCGGCGACACAGACGACCGCCTGACGACATCCCGAGCCAGCATTTCCGGCGTCTCTCCGCCACCGCCGTATCCCGCGGCAGTCCAATGTGTGAGGTGCACGACGCCACCTGCTCGGCCGTCGCGCCGCCACGGCTCAGTGCGGCCAACAGCTCTACTACTTCGGGGCCCTCAAGGAGGATGGAATCCACGCGCAAGCTGCACGCGTCGGCGGTGATCTTGATTCTTGATGTGTGCGCCTGCGACTGCGATGAGCCTACGCAGCCAGCGTACGTGTGCCCATGCCTTCTCCCACTTCGCGCCCCACCTGCTCGACGAAATGCTTACACCGTGCAACTAGGACCCTGCGTGCCGTGCGTCCGCAGGCTCTCCCCTGGTTCACATTTCGAGGACGGAGCTGAGATGGGGTGAGATGGGGTGGACCAGGTAGGCACCGGGCTGTCTTCCTGACGCTGCCATGGTTCCTAGAAAGCTCAAGTGGCGTTCGGGATTTGCAAACTTGCAATCTGGTCCAGGCTGGCTGCTGCTGCTGCTTCTAAGAGTGGATGATAAAAAGGGAACAGCTAAAGAGAGGGACAAGTGGAGAGGGTGAGAACCACACAAGCAAAGCACCCATTCTAAACAAGATACAGTAGGGCTAGTGGTGCCTATAGGATGGAAAAGAATCAGACGTGTTAACCGTCAGCAGATATATGTGTTGGGCCAGAAGACAACGTAGCATCACCATCTCCACAAGTACACATGCGCCGTTTGACAGAATATCAATGAAGCCTTGACCTCACTTATGCATATATCTCTGCTTGTTGATATTTCCGTGCCAATATCAGAGTCCTGGCGTGGTTCTATACATGGATATATTCAGCAAGCTGAGGAGGTAGCTAAGAAGAAACTTGACATGGAAATCAAACTGCTGCTGTCCGGCATTGAGACTGTGCAGGCTTTGCACTACGCATGGTGAGAAGGCTGCAGCAGAAACTTGTTACGTGCTCAGATCCATGGATGCCAGTTTGTATTTGGAAAATGGGATGACAGGTGATTGTTGAATTCAGCATGTATAGAAGGATATCTTTGGTCTTCTAACATGTGGTGCCAGTTTTTTCCATTTCAGCAGAGGGGATAATTGGAAAAAAGAAAAGAGTGGAAGTTGGTGGATCAGAACTGAACATTTAGGAGCTTCAGAGACCACAGGAGTAAAATGTGCATCGGAGGAGTAGCTCGAAACAAAGTTTACATCAGAGATGTGTAGCATAGAAGAGTGAATAGTTGCGGAAGTGGTTAAAATCTGGAGTAACAGTCTGATATATATATGGCTTGAAGCCTTGAGGGCAACGTAGCACTGCCTTCACCACAACTCGCAAGTCACTAGCATGGCCATGGAGCAGGCTAAATACCAGTGAGTAATCCTGAGTCCTGACCTTTACATGTCTATGTAGCTTGTTGAAATTTGCATAATCAGTTCTGCTGAGAGTGATTTCTTTTCTTCTTAAGGGTTGCCTCCATTGCTTGCTTTCCTGAGCTGAGAATGTCTCTTCATATTCTGCCTTCTAGGTTCTTGTTTTCTGCTTGTGCCACCATGCTACACCTAAGGAGGAGGGAACTGAAGCTACTTTCCTCACCATCTTTCCCGTCCAGCGCTAGTTCTGCTCCTATCTCTTCTTTACGGCAAGGTCATCTCCGATTGGTCCCATTTGCAGGCCCTGTAGAACAGGTATTATTATCATCCGATTCTCATTCGACTTCTCCTGATGGCATCATCAATAATGGAAATAGAAACAAGGGAAGGAGGAGAAGCAGAAGAAAGAGGAAGGAAACAACAAAAGATGAAAAGGAGTGTGTGTCATCTGCAGAGGAATCGTCCACTAGAATAGGTTCGCCCTATGAAAGTGGTGACCCTCTTGGGCGGAAGGAGCTGGGCCGGTCTGTGATGCAATGGCTGAAGCTGGGCATGCACTCAATGGCCTCCACATATGCTTCCACAGAAGTGCAGAATGATGGAGCAGCGTTCTCATTGGATGGGGGATCATCTGAAGGCAACCTGGGTTTTATGATTCTGGCACAGCCTTACCTCGTTGCCACTCCCATGCCCAAGGGAGAGGAGGCTCTCTGCCTCAAAGCATCCACCCACTACCCCACCCTCTTTGACCACTTCCAACGTGAACTCCGTGATGTCTTGTTGAAACACCAGAACCAGGGCCTTATTTCTGATTGGCGGTCCACTCAATCCTGGATGCTTCTGAAAAAATTAGCTAAGTCATCCCAGCACCGGGAAGGTGCCCGCAAACCTAAAGCTCCTGTGATGCACAGTTTCCTTGGCATAAGCCTTGACAAGACAAGGCTAATGCAGACAAAAATTGAAGACTTTGTCGAGAAAATGTCAGACCTTCTAAATATAGAGCGAGATGCAGAGCTGGAATTCACCCAGGAAGAGTTGAATGCCACCCCGACAATAGATAGTGAAGCGAAGCAGCCACTTAAGCCTGTCGAGTATTTGGTGAGTCATGGTCAGGCAGAACAAGAGCAGTGTGACACCGTTTGCAATTTGAATGCTATCAGTACCTCAACTGGTTAGTGTGCTTACGTCTTTTTATGTTCTTAGTCGCGTTAGTACTTGCAAATATGTGTCGTTAGGGCCATGATGTTTGTCTCACATGGTGCCCAAGTGGTTAATAATGTAGTAAGATAATTCTTTTGAAAGTCCTTATGTACTTAACCATGCAAATACATACAAAGACTATATTCCTCTAACTTTAAAGTTGCTAGATGATGTAAACAGTGAACAATTGATAATAGTTCCTCATCTCGCTTCACGTCTGATTGCATGCAGGCTTGGGAGGCCTACGTCTAGTTCTATTTAGAGTGGAAGGCACCCATAAACTGCCTCCAACAACACTGTCTCCTGGGGACATGGTTTGTGTGAGGACATGCAATAACCAGGGGGAGGTTGGCACTTCCCGCGTACAAGGCTTTGTACATAACCTTGGTGAGGATGGCTGCAGTATTACTGTTTCTTTGAAATCCCGCCCTGGTGATCCTACCTTCTCCAAGTTTTCTGGGAAAAGTGTGCGGATTGACAGGATACAGGCATTGGCTGATGGACTTACGTACGAGGTAATGCAGTTTTGCTCATGCACCGGGCATTATTCAGTTGCAAAGATAGTTCACTATCTTCACAATCCTTATTTTGGTAGCATATCATGCACATGCAACAACTTCACACAGCCCTAAGCCGTTTACACTTTGACGATATCTCTCAAACATTGTTCGAACATTTTCCATGTCCATGCCATTTCAGAGAACTCTCAGTCTATTGTTTACTTAGGAGTTCTCTGAAATGGCATGGACATGGAGTTCTTTAGTCACGCGCCAGTTTACTCCTAAGTAAACTAAAGATTAGCACAACTAAAGATTAGCACAACTATCTCTCAGTCTATTGATCCATGATTAGCACAACTAAAGATTACCTACGTTATGGAGTATGAAAATCCATAACTGCAAATGAATCCTTATTGGTCTAAACTTATTCCCTTGGTATGCTGTAGAACTTTTAACTGTCAATCCTTGTAGGAAGGGTATGTGTGATGACAATGCAAGTTCTTTGAATTTATATCTTCGACCATTTTAAACCATGTTGCTGTTTCAGCGGCACTATTGCTAAAACATAACCATTATAGCTGTTCCTGTAATATACTGTACTGGTCTTGTCAGTATTTCTCTTTTTGTTGGGGTATTGTGTGGTATTGTAGTCTTGATGGTAAATTTCTTGGAGCATCCCTTCCTTCAAGCATTTCTATACTAACATTGTATGAATGATTCTTTTTGTTTACACAAACTGATCAGTTTCCTAATACTGTTGCATCGGAGTAATAACTAGTCACAAGTTAGTAAAGCTTCTTGTGTTCCAACAGGAATTTGAAAACTGAAACTCACCCAAAAACTGGAATCAGGCACAATCTAGTCTGCTTTATTCATAGTTTTTTCCTGTAAATTAGTGGCATCAATAGTGAAATTCCTAATTGAGATGATCAGATTTATCTATCTAAGAGAGGTATATATAACTTCCTAGTGTAGTTTACAAGACTACAATCTATAAACAAATAAACTAGTCCATTTATGGCACGAGTGTGAATCAAATGACAGGGAAAATATGCGCTGGTGTGGTACTCCCTAATCTCATAATTTGCTTCCAGATTTTATAGATTAAGATGCATGTTTGTATAGAAAACCGACCAGATGGTTTTTCCATTTTTGGTGAAAGCTGACCAGCATTAGGTGGAATATCTAACCTTGATTGTAATTTCAAGTTTGTAATTTTAGCTATTCATTTATGCTTATGATTTGGCAGCGGAATTGTGAAGCACTGATACTTCTGCAGAAGAAAGGCTTACAGAAAACAAATGCTTCCATTGGGGTAGTAGCCACTCTGTTTGGGGATAAGGAAGACATGGTGATGCTGGAGCAGAATAATCTGACTGATTGGGGTGAATCAGAAATACAGGATGATGGTTTACTGGGGAAGTATAACTATGACTTTGATTCCTCACAGTCACTGGCTATGGCACTAGGCTTGAACAAGAAAAGGCCTATCCTAATTATCCAAGGGCCACCTGGTACAGGCAAGACTGGTTTGCTTAGCTATCTTATTGACTGTGCTGTTCGACAGGGTGAACGTGTTCTTGTAACAGCTCCAAGCAATGCAGCAGTTGATAACATGGTGGAGAAGTTGTCAGGTACTAGGCTTAACATTGTACGAGTTGGAAATCCTGCTAGGATATCTCCATCTGTTTCATCGAAGTCTTTGGGAGAGATTGTGAAGAAAAGGCTTGAAAAGTTCACACAAGAGTTTGAGAGGAAAAGATCCAATTTAAGAAGGGACTTAAAGCATTGTATACAGGACGATTCTTTAGCTGCAGGAATACGTCAATTATTGAAAAAACTTGGGAAGAACTTCAGAAAGAAGGAGAATGAAACAATCAAGGAGGTACTTTCAAATGCTGATGTTGTCCTATCGACTAATACTGGGGCAGCTGATCCACTTATAAAGGGAGTTGCTGCTTTTGACCTCGTCATTATAGATGAAGCTGGACAAGCAATTGAACCCTCATGCTGGATCCCTATACTACTGGGAAAGCGATGCATTCTTGCTGGTGATCAAAAACAGCTTGCGCCCGTAATATTATCAAGAGAGGCTATGCAAGGTGGGCTAGGAATGTCTTTACTGGAGAGGGCTTCATCATTGCACGATGAAGTACTGGCTACAAAGTTAACAATGCAATACAGAATGCATGAATCAATAGCCAATTGGGCATCGAATGAAATGTATTGTGGGTTGCTCAAATCTTCACCATCCGTTGCTTCTCGCCTTCTTGTCGATTATCCATCAGTTCAGGTATATATGCTCTGTTCCTCTTGCTATAAAATAACATTTTCTTACACATATCAAAGCTAATGATCACTCTGCTTGTAGATGTTTCTATCCCAACTATGTGCCATGCTACAGTTTGCCACCCTGATAGAAATTCCTTAGTCATGTTTTGTACTGCATTTCCTTTTAGTCTGAATCTCTTGACTGACCAAGTTGCTTGTGAACTGCACGACAGAGAATTCATCGTACCTTTTCGCTTGTTCAAAATAGTTCTCGAAATGTGTGTTTTGTGCAATTCTGCATGTGTGCTTCACTGCTTCTATATGTATGATATGGACTGGTGTAAACTACCGTGCGGCCGTATCTGTCCTGCATGGATACCTACGGCAGGAGGCACACAATTGAAGTTTTAGTTGATGAACTCATGTGATACGTTCTCTCAATAGATAGATTAGTAGTATGCCATCTAACAGAATCAAGAATGATGCAACTTCATCAGATATCACTCAATTTTCACTTTTAGCTAGGCGTGAGGGACAGATGTTGTGATGCAGAGGGAGTATAAACCAAGGAACATCCTATTGTTATTTCTTATTTGCTTACATCGTCTAAGAAGCTGATGTATGTCATTTTTTTAGTTGAGAGCAGCACTACCTGAGTTCCTCCCTAGACAATCTCAAACGGGTTAAGAGTTTGTTATTATACCATTTAGATAAAACACAACAATATAAGCGCATGAAGTGGAAGCTACTATGTTAATGGGTTGGTAGATGGTACTGCAAAATGCAAAGAGTATTTACGGTGTAACAAGGTGCTATGTAGTTTGAAACTGCTGGATCAAATATATATTATTTCAGCTGATTATGGTGCTTTGCACGCGGGAGAATATTACCCACATATTGTTCGCCACCTGTGCAGTACTAGTTGGGAAATACAAATAAGTATAGTTAGTGTCCTCATTAGCCAGGTTTATTTCTAATTTATGTAGTGTTATATCCCATGTATTAGAGAAAATAGCATTGGAGCAAGAATGTGGACTGATCTTGCCTATCCTGAAAGTTACCAGGTCTCATTTTTTTCCCTACGATTCAATTCTCTTTCTATCCATGCTCTTTCTCGTTATCTTCAACACGATTTTTATACTCATGTGGCCATCACTTTCTGCCAATACCAACCGTCATGGTTTGTTAGAAACACAGTGCGAACGCAAACGCTGACATATAGGCACATTCACTCACCTCTATGAATGCAAATCGCACACCCTACCCCTGTGAGCACTTTCTCACCTCCTGAGAGGTTGAACCGGCAAATCAAATCTTCAGATTGCAAAGTCGCCACAGGCGCCTCATAGTCGTCAGGCACATTGTCTCCGACTGAAAATGCGAGCACCCGTAACAAGTTTAGGACTTGAACTCAGGCGGGAAGGCTCCACCACAAAGAACCTAACCAACTGAGCATATTGCACTACCCAGACTCCTCTGCCACTAGCTGCATCCACATTATCTGGATACTAACCGGTATTCATCATCGTCGACGACTATCAGCAGAGTTTTGCTGATCTCACAAGCCACAAGACAAGATGTCAACGACCATCAGTTAACTCCAGTCCTTGCCACTCCTTGTTGAAGAAAGGCGTGATGCTGAATTTCTGTTTAAGTGACTGTAGCAACTTATGTGATGCCACTGCAGTAGGCATGAGTACTGTAGGTATTGTTCAGTCGGGCAAACTACATATAAGATTAGTTAGATATCTTGTTAATTGGGTTTATTATATATAGACATATTACATGTGCTAGAGTAGAGATAAGTTTCATTCGCGGTGTAGATTATTTATCAGAGGCCAATTCCTTACAAAACGGGAAATCATGCATCCATCACTAATCAAGCAAGGGTCTCTTTTCTCTCCCAGAATCTCCGAAGACCAGATTATACCCTGAAAATACCTGAGCTATAAATCCTTCCTAGTTTCTATTATAAGATTCATTTTGAATTAGTGCTGAACCAGATACTATTGCAGTTTCCTTTGACTTAGTATTTCAATTGCCGCTTAAACTGTTGTACCCAAATCACCTTGTGAGTGCTGAATATTTATCATTTCTTTCTTTCAGGAAACTTGGATAACCCGGTGTGCCTTGCTTTTACTTGATACTCGAATGCCGTATGGAAGTCTAAATATTGACTGTGAGGAGCATTTAGACCGTGCTGGGACAGGCTCATTTTATAACAGCGGCGAGGCAGATATAGTTGCACAGCATGTAGTCAATCTTGTACTTTGTGGTATGTTCCAGTATTTCTTCTTTAATCATGTACTGCTGATATACTTGCATGCCTTGTATGTTACTTGCCATTGTATTTGTTCTTAACATGCTACGACCTCATCTTTGCAGCCAATATGAAATCTTTAAAATTTTGGTTGCTCTTGGGTGAGGAATATAATTTATCTTTACTTCAATTTAGCTTTGTCATGTTGGAGTTCTTAGGAGCAAGATGGATCATAGACTTAATTTTGAAACGTATGGTCCTCTGTTTATATGGAATTGGTTAGCCTCTAGCAAAAATAAAAACTAATGGAATTTACAAATAATCTCGCAAAAAAAAGTCGTCCAAATAATTCCTGCATGTGACAATATCTTATCCCAACACATCGGGAATATAATAACACAATCCAACTATCTGAAACCCACGAGTTACACTACCATGGTTACTGTTTAAAAAATACGAGGAGCTCATATGGACAGTAATTTATCATGTTAATACATGTCCCCTTCGTGACAGCTCATGTTTGTGCTTACCACTAGTGTGAGTTCACAGAAACTTTCTTTTCCTCATTGGTCGTGCTTGAGGAAGGTGTTCTGGTGGTGGATGTACAGCCTAACAATGAGCAGGGGTGGAGCAGGAATTTAATTTTACATCCTCTATTTTATATGCTAAAATACCCTAAAAATGTGTTTTCTTCTGTTTTGGCCCTCCCAAAAATTAGCAGTAGGGTTAGTTCTCTCACCCCTAACCCCCCCTCCTCGTACAATATTCTTGCCTCCAGCCCTGACAATGGGGGGACTGCAACTTTGTCCAATGTGGATTAGAAGCTGGAGAGGGAGGCGGAGATGGCTTCCAATCTAGATCATGAGCGTGGTCTCACTCTGTTTCTTTATCTTCAATATTGCATTTCACATGCTTAAGAAAAGATAAATATTGTTCATGTTGAGTAGTTTGTGTCCTTGAATTACGGACTTAAAGTGAAGGACCCTTTGTGTCTACGGGCCCTGAACGATGCAAACACCCATTGCTATTTAGTTTACTGGGTATATTATGAGCCAACAGAATCTGATGTGCATGCCCGGGGTATATTGGTTCTTTTGGCTGTAAGTCAATCTTCATCAGGGCACCTTGCTGAAGCTCCTCCGTCTAAGGTTGTATTTGGGGGCCATGTTTTGTTAGGACTGGCTTCCAACTCAACGATGCAAAGCATAACAGTATTTCATAATGTGGATAAACGATGCATGAAGGGCTAACATGTGACAGGAATTATGAAATTTCGATGCGAGTTAGACTAATCAACAACTCTTGCTTGAGTACGAAATGTACAACTCCTCTCTTTATGTACCCCCTCAAGTTCGTTACTAGTTGTTATTTTGGACGTTCAGTTTTAGAGGCTCTGTGAAACCTAAGTAAATGAGGTCATGCCTTAACAAGATTATCCAACAAAAAAAATGTAATGCAGTGTTATTTCAGCTTAACTGTAACAATGCAAACATACTGATGTACATCCTTTCTATTGTCCTTCATCCCTTAACAAGATTATCCAACAAATATTTTCAAAAAAGAAAAAGAAAAAAAGATTATCCAACAAATAAAATGTAATGCAGTGTTATTTCAGTTTAACTGAAACAGTGCAAAAATACTGGCGTACATCCTTTCTATTGTCCTTGAGTAGAGCATGCTATTCTCTTTTCTGTATTCACTGCAAGGTGCAGATAACTCAGTCTTAGATGAGGCCTTCCTTTTTTTAATTCTCTTTGCAACATTTGCACTGGGACAACCTATTATGACTTCTCTCATCCATTGAATCATTTGATTTCTAACAGCTGAAACCAATATGTGCAGGGGTCTCTCCAACTGCCATTGCTGTCCAGTCACCTTACATTGCGCAGGTACAACTGTTAAGAGACAGGCTGGAAGAATATCCAGAGGCTTCTGGGGTTGAAGTGTCAACCATAGATAGCTTCCAGGGGAGGGAGGCAGATGCCGTTGTGATATCAATGGTAAAAAGCAATTTTGTTTTGCACTCTTTCTGAGTTGTGAACATGATAGTGTTTGCTCTCGAACTGCATAAATTATACTATATGAATAAAGTATTAAGACACCTTTTTTCTTATCTGAACTTCAGAATCATTACCGAAGGCTAAAGTGATGTTTGTTTGTAAATCCTGTTAGGTTCGGTCGAACTCCTTGGGAGCGGTAGGGTTCCTTGGTGACAACAGGCGCATGAATGTTGCCATCACTAGGGCACGGAGGCATGTCGCACTTGTGTGTGATAGTTCTACAATTTGCAACAATGCTTTCCTGGGCAGACTCCTTCTCCATATCCGTCAGCACGGCCAAGTAAGACATGTTGAACCTGGTTCGTATGGTGGTGATTATGGTCTTGGCTTCAATCCACCCGCCTTGCCCTCCATCAGTTAGTGCTCCGTCACTTGCTAAGAAATCCGCAATGCTTCAGTGTTCTATTTCTGCCTGCATATATGAGACCGCAGTTCTTGAGTGGTAAAGCTGGGAGGTCCATGGTGTACAACGTTTCTGAGGCTGGTAGTTTGGGGAATCTGAGGTGGCTCAATGGATTGAATGACCTTTTGATCGCGTGTCGTGTGTTTATGTAGTATAATACTTCTTACCTGACTATTGTGTTTCGTGTAAATAAAAATGTTTCATACAGGAATATTCGGTAACAGGGAGATACAGTAACCTGAAATGTCACGATTAAGTTTGAGTACAGAATCTAATTGGCGCTTTCCGTTGTTTGAACTGAATTCCTGCAATTGTTTGTTCTTGTAATTTGAATGTGCTGTTGCAGTAGTTTTTCGGAAAAATAAATTGCACATGTGCAATCTGTTTCTTTTTCTTCTGGTACTCCCACCGTGCTTTTAGTAATTTGTTAGCTTTCTTCTACCCAATGGATTATGATGTATTGTTTTAGTTCAACCTTTTTTTACATATCTTCATGTTGCCTATTAGATTTTGGATAAGATCAAAGGAAGAGTAGTTTAGTTTTTATATCTTGGATTCTTGGCTCAAACAGATAAAATATATTCAAAATGCTGCCACTTATGGTAGTTTGGTTTCTTGTAAAAAACACTGGCAGGTATTTACTATCTGAACCATGTTAATGAACCAAATAAAAAGATGGAAGCAGTTTAGCTCGGAAAAATAAAAATAAAAAGGTCTTCACAAGCACCAAACAAACAAGAACCACGCCGGGTAGAACAAACTCTTGATAAGGCACCCAATAGATTTAGCCACCTACACCCTTATCACAAGCTATCATCTTGCGTCGGAACGAACACTATCAGGGAGTGTGCCTGTTTTAGTCCCTTTTCAAGAAGGATATCCAGTCACTCTAGGCGCGACTAAAAAATTGTACAGAACCCTGTGATGCTGAGTAAGATGTGATGACTCCAGGAGGAACTTCAAAATCATTACAATCCATTAACATGATCAAGTAACTGGCCTGGCTCAACCCACTGGAAGGCGTCGCTGTGTCTATCTTCAGCATCTGGAAGACAAATGGGCAAGGAGTCGTCGCGTTCATCTAGAATGAGCCATTGCTATTGTTGTATGGCGGTGCTGTTGGCCTTATGGCATTTAGACAGGGAGATATGGTGTTTGTTAGTAACTTTAACTCCTCGGATATTCTCTCTTTTGCAATCTCTGTTGGAACAAGTGAAACACGAAGGAGTTTCGTGAAAAAAAAAATCTAACTTCACAGGCATAAACGGTAATTTTATATTTAACACCAATGTTCAGTTTTTTTGCTATATTTCAAAAGACATATCCATACAACAAACATTGCTAGCTCGTTTCTGGAAGACCGGGGTAAAATGGTAAATTAAGTCAGATGTTTCTTCTGGTAAATAATGAGTAGTACTGTTTACATATCACAAATGTGAACACTAATACTGTATCATAGAAGTATATATCTTATAATACCCCCATCCACAAAAATACTGTCCTACCAAGTTGTCCAAGTTCAAACGTTTGATCATTAGTTTCTTTTATCTAATCATTCCAAGATATTTCACACAAATCAAATTGGCACATTCTTGTGATTGTGATACTTCAATCCTCCGTTTGTTCAACGACAGATGATTTAAATCTGACAAGGTCGTTGACAGTAATTTTTCATATAAACATATTAGAAAAAGATTATAGACAACTATGTAAAAGATTATAGACAACTATGTAAATTATTTTTCATTGCAACTGTTGTGATACTATTTTCCACTGAAGAATGCACATTAGTACTTATTATCTACGAGCTGGCGGCGTCCACAATCCCAGGGGCCAGGGGCTGGAGGCGCTTCGGCGGGCGGAGAGGGAGGGGATTGAGCAAGGAGGACGCGCGAGGATTGGGCTAGGGTTTTCACCGTTGGGTTGGCTCGGCTCGTGGGGAGGAATGAAGAGGGTTAGTGATCTAGGTGGATGTTTTATACAAACGGACCAATTCATGAATTACAGATAGTGTAAGGGCAAGTACCACGGGGACCGTCTGATCGGGAAGTGACGGCGCGGGACGAAAACACTGTTTATAACCAATTCATATGAACAGTAACCGAGCGCTGAGAGGGCTGTAAAATTTGCCTCCTTAATATATAGGGTAATTGTATAGCACGAGTAACATCTATTTCCCAAGGGAGGTAATATTATTAACAACTAATTTTACAAGAAGATTATATAGCCAAATCTAAACTTTGCGCGTGCACTTATATTTTGTATGATCACCTTAACCTAACTTTGAGTATAACTAACTGAACCGAAAAAAAGAGAAGAGGAGCTGGTATTCAGTTCCTGGGCACGAGACGCGGGCGCAGAGGGTTGGCCATGACCGTGGTGAACTCGCGCTTCTCGGCGAAGTCCACCTCCTTGCCGGCCACCTCCTTCCACTCGAACTCCTTGACCATGTTGGCCACGAAGTACTCGAGGTGCAGCATGGCGATGGTGAGCCCGGCGCAGATCCTCCGGCCGACGCCGAACGGCATCATCTTGATCCCCTTGGTGCCATACATGTCCACCGCCGCTAGCTTGCTGCCTTCCTCCTCCAGGAGGAAGCGCTCCGGCACGAACTCCATGGCCTTCTCCCACGTCCCCTCGTCCCTGCCCATCTCCGCCACCATGAAGTTCACCGTCGCGCCCTTGGGGATCAGGTAGCCGCCGACCTCCATGTCCTGCGCCGCCTTGTGCGGCAGCACGAAGTGGCCCGGAGGGTGCTTCCGGAGGCCCTCTAGGATCACCGCCTTGAGGTACGGCATCTTGGCGGCCTCGATCTTGTCCTCCGAGACCTCTTCCTCTTCGTCTCCGCACGTGGCCCTGATCTCGTCGTAGAGCTTCGCCTGAACGGCCGGGTTCTTGACCAGCTCGGCCATGATCCACTGCAGCCCGGTGGAGGTGGTGTCGGTGCCGGCGTTGAGGAACTCGGAGCAGAGCGCCACGATCTCGTTGTCGGTGAGCGGGCGGTTGCCCTCCTCGGGGATGGTGACGTCGAGCAGCGTGTCCACGTACGAGTGCTGGAACGTGGTCTCCTTGGCCTGGCCGTGCCTCTTGTACTCCCGCCGCGCCTGGATGAGGGGCAGGAAGAGATCCCTCTGCCGCATCCGTAGGCCGTGCGCGACGCGGAGGCGGTCGCGGAAGAGGTGCTTGGTGACGGACGGGAGGAAGAAGAAGACGGTGAGCTTCCTGGAGATGTAGAGGAGCCAGGCGCGCTCGGAGTCCTCGATGGCGCGCACGGCGGGCTCGTCCAGGCGCTCGCCGAAGCACATGAGCACGAGGAGGCAGAACATGCTGTACTGGAACGCCTCCATGACGTTGGGCGTGTCCTCCTCACGCAGCTTCTCCATGAGCACGCGGCGCACCCAGGCGCGCGCCGGCGCGAACAGCTTGACGCGGGAGGGGTGGAGCGTCTCGGAGACGAGGTTGCGGCGCAGGAGGCGCCACACGGGCCCGTAGTTGGCGCGGGTGATGATGTTGTCGGTGACCCCGAGGAGGGAGCTGGTGGCCGCCCGGGGCCTGTCGGCCAGCGCCCCGCCGGCGCCGATGAGCGCCTGGTGCGCGAGGTGCCGGTCGGCCACGAAGATGGATAGCCGCGACCCGATCCGGAGCGTCACGATGGGGCCGTACTTCTTGAAGAGACCCAGCAGGAGGGGCTCCACGTCGGCCGCGGAGTTTCGCAGCCACAGCAGGTTGCCAAACAGCGGCACGGCCGGCGGCCCCGGTGGGAGGCGGCGGCGCTGCGTGGCGGCATTGCGGAGGAGGACGACGAGAGGTAGGAGGAGGAGGGCGCCGGCGATGAGGAGCGACGTCGTCTCCATAGATTGATGCTGCTATGCTAATCTATCTGCTCGATTGACCAGCTTTGGGTTTAAGATTCGAGGTAGGCGCTGGTGGAGGGGTCATCTTATATAGGTGGAGATGTCCTGGAGTTGGACGTTCGTACAACTAATCGCCTAATCCGTCTATCAGTTATTTAAACTCAAAAAACTATTAGAATTAGAACTAATCCGGCCGTTTAAAGTTATCTTCTAGAAAGGAGTTTACCGAGTTGGATATCTCGCTGAATTTGATTTTGAAGGGAACTTGTAATGGTGTGGGTTTCTTGATTCTTCACGATACATATCCCGCCCTCACGAGTCACGCCAACAGCAGCGCACCCAGCCGTTTTTTCCTAAAAAAAATCTAATGCGGCCTGAACCATGTTCGAATATAAACCCAATTTCCGGGAACAGAAAGTCATTTATACTGTACTAAAGAAAAGAAGAAGAAATGATATAATCCCTCTATCCGGAATTAGATGCGGGGGGTATTTTGGTCAGGTTTAACGCATTCCAGTAAAATCTTTTTTCAGAATTTTCGCGGAAAATTCCGAAGATATTTTCTTAACGGGATTTTCTTAAATAAAAACAACAAAAAAACAGAAACTGACACGGAGTATCTTGTTGATAGGCTAGTTTATAAGAATGTCTCAAAATGATATAATAATGCAATATAAACATTTAAAAATGATATTAAAAAGCATGAAAAATAAAAAATTATCTATACGTTCACGCTGTATCAGTATCTTCTCCAAAGATTAATGCTAGTCAATCTATCCAAGGAGGAGGTCACTTTCGTTTGGAAGCATACTACCACATGTCCACATCTATGTTTTAGGTGAAACCTATGTATGAGGACTTAATGAGTTGTCATACTCGATTTTTTCGAAAGTATTTGTGGGACTTAAATTACCTCTTAAGGTTGAGATCTGTATGTGGTTCATAAATAGAAAATTTCTGTTCACTAAAGATAACTTGACAAAGAGAAGGTGTAAGGAATGTTGTTTTTGTGATTCGGAGGAAACTATTGAACATCTTTTTTACGATGCCATTTTTCCCATATTGTTTGGAATAGTATGCATACCACATACAATATACCGCCTGCAACCAATATAAAAAAAGCTTTTTAATTGGTTAACTAATACTGGCAAAAAAACTAAGGCTAGAATAGGTATCGGGGTTTCCGTCTTCTGCTGGTCTATATGGAGGTGCAGGAATAACATTATATTTTTAAAATGCTGGTCTAACAATGTTTTTGCAGGTTATCTATATGGCTTCCCACTGGATTCAGCTATGCTCCTTCCCCCTCCCACTAGAGAAATGGGATTATATGGTTATTGGATGAACCCACCTTCTTTTGTTTGCTCGGGATAACTTCAGTCTAGCTGGCTGGCGTCACACTATAGTAGGCTCCTTGGATAGTTCCTTGCTTATTTTGTTTCGTTGGCTTATTCATGTATCGACTTTGTCTCATCTGTGAATGAATTGTAAGAATTCTCTCCGCTCAAACCATGCAATAAAAAAAGATGCGTGTGACGAGGATATACCGAACGGGTATCCTATCGTGTGGGTACCTGGTGCACGTAATGACTATAGCCCAATTGTCAATAGGCTGGCAAAGCCCCTCAAGAAAGGCCCAAGACGAAGATTACTTTCCAAGTTATCCATAGTCGGTTGTAGTTTCCATACTTGTAGTCCTAGTCGGTTACGTACCCGAGACCCAGCCCCCTATATAAGGGCTGGGAGGGTCGCCGATCAGGGGACACGGACACCAGAACCTCCAAACCCTAGCACGACGAACTCTCGCTAGACCCTTGTAACCATCGCATATTCACAAGAGCAATAACAGACAAGCAGGAAGTAGGGGTGTTACCTCAGTCGAGGGCCCTGAACCTGGGTAAATCCCGCTTGTCAGCCGTCGAGTCTACCAGCACTACACGTTCTCTACCTCATAACTTTAACCCTAGGCTATCGACTATGGGTATTGATGAGGACACCCCTCGTCAATTGGCGCCGTCTGTGGGAATAGGTAGTGCTGGATCTACGGATTCGCTGGTTTCGACCTCAAACGGCAACTTGCCTACTACATCTGCAAACAGCCACGCGCTGACAGTCTCGACTGGCGTTGGAGCATCAGGCGATCAGTCGCCAACTTCGCAAGCTGCATCGCCAAGAAGAATCAAGCCGTACTCATCGGAAGCACAGGAAGTTTTTGCTAATCTTGATTCAAGTTTCAATCTAACCATTGGGGAGCACAATTTTTTCGTCGACAAGCTCGGTGTGCAGGACTTGACCGACGTGATCGCAACGAGGACACCCGAAGATCCATCGACTGCGATCGCATCGCCAGCAGACAAGAAAGGTACCTCATCACAGATCGATTCGATCCCATCGTCGACATCATCCATGGCGACTGAAGAGTTCAATAGGATCATGGCGCAAGAGTTCCCGGAAGATGAGGCACAATCTGTCCATCAGATAAGCGTACTCGAAGAACCATCTATCATGGCCACATCGCCAGCAGGCACAGGAGCTACGTCGTCAAAGGTCAACTCGATCTCGCCGTCAAGATCTCTAGTCGACTCCATAACGACCCAAGAGTTCAATAAACTCCTGGCTCAAGAGCTCCTAGATGATGAGGTACAGTCTGACTATCAAGTCACCACAGTCGAACACATCGCGACACTCGACACTGCACCTGACTACATGCAAACTGAAGACACGGGCGACAGCATCTACCTCGCCGACTTCGCCGGGCCAGAGATCCAAGCGGATCACGAGTTCCTCTCCAGCAACGAAGACGATCCCGAAAAGATACTCGAAGCATACGTCAACACCGACGCCCAGTTCAGCAATAACTCCGACATGAGTTTGGACGACGACTCCGAACCCATAACCGGCGTCAATGGCACATACACATATCCCCCGGTCATACCTCGGCAGGTCTACGTTGCATTCAGCGCCGAAACCTCAGCGGCAGCAGCTAGTCTAGTCGCAGGCCTACAAAATTTCCTTGCCCAGTCACATTACTAGATGGCGTGACAACGCTAACTATCACAGCAGAGGTGGCAGCAAAAGTCGACAAAATCATAAAGGACTGCACAATGATGCCAGCAGATGCGACCCCAGAGGAGTGGATGACATACAATTATTTCAATTGGCAAGAAGCAATGCGCCTAAAGGAGTACAGAGCAACACTCGAAGAACGCAGGAGGCAAGCTAGCATCTCGAGTATGCGGAGAAGGCAGATTTCCCTTAGCTCCACAAGTGCGACGGAGCACAGGCATAGATCGAGATTCGCCAATATCCCAGAGGGCGAGAGATCCGGAGTCACTCGCAACTTAGAACATTCGTTCATGACCCTGGACTCCGACGGCATACTAGCACCCAAAACAGCTGAAGGTGCCCTGATATCACTGGGAGCATACCTCAAGGCGACAACACCTCCAGCAGGCGATCCAGCCGAAGAACTGCATCTCCAGCAATTAAAGGCGCTCACGCTCGCGGCAAAAGGACTCCAGTCGGAGAAGCACAGAGAGCGCAGCAGAAGCCGTTCGCGGGATCGCCACAGTCGAAGCCCTCGCAGGAGTAGCACACGAAGACACTCGAGTCGTCGCCGTTCACGGAGCAGGACCAGGAGATCCGCCAGCAACGACTCAAGTGACGGTCGCGATACAGGACCTTGCGGAGCACGATGCTTCACAAGGCGAATCCGCGAAGCAAAGTTGCCCAAAAAGTTCGGGTTACCAACAACGCCAAAGTTCAACTGCAAACAAGAACCGTCAGGCTGGCTCGAGGACTACAAACTCGCAGTCGTATGCCAGAGGGGGACAACTACAACGGCACTGCAATACATACAGCTGATGCTTGAAGGCACAGCTCGCGACTGGCTCAAAGCATTACCCGAAGCATCATACGATTCCTGGGATCACTTTCGGGAAGACTTCATCAAATATTTCGATCCTCTGTGCGAGCGGCCCAAAACATTCGAGGAATTACGGGCTTGCAAGCAGAGGTCGGACGAGCCAATTCGAGCATACATCAGGCGATGGACGGCCATCCGCAATTCAGTCGGCACAATCTCCGAAGACAGAGCCATGGACGCCTTCACCATGGGAGTCCTCAGGGAAGACTTCAGAGAAGCACTCGGCCGCCAAAAGCCAAAATCCATGGCAGAACTCATGAAGATAGCGACCGAGTGGGCGGATGGCGAAGATTCCATAAGGGCCAAGCGTCCACTTTCCCCACATGACCGTGAGGATCGACGCAGCAGTAGAGACCACCACGACAGGGATGACAGAAGACGAAGACGCAAAAGTGGGTATAGCGACAACGACAAGGTAAAATTCGTAGCAGCAGGTTTTTCCGCAGGACAATCACGTCCAGGACGACAGACGACAAGAAGATCGCCGCGATAGTCGAAACGACAGTCGCCGCGACAGTCGAGGAGACGACCGCCGAGACAGTCGAGGGAACGACCGCCGAGACAGTCGAACAAATGACCGACGAAGCAGTCGCGACCGCGACCAGCGTAGCGGTGGATACCGAAGGCAAGAGTGGCGCAAACGAACAGATGCAAAACCAGAAAAAACATTTCAAGAGAAGATGGATGACGACTGCAGGCTGCACTTATTCAAGGGAGATGACGGAAGGCTAATCTCCAACCACACCATGGGGAATTGCCGAGAGTTCGAACAAATGGTGGCTGATTACGCGGCGAGAATCAGAAGAGCTACACCCTCGACTGCACCGCCAGCGTACATCGCCCCACCACCAGCACAGCCAGTCGCGGCATTACCACCTCCACCACCATACAACCCGGGAAGCCAAGTCGCGGGAGCCATACATCATATACCTCAAGCAACGGAGGAGCAATACCCGAAGCCCCAAGGACAGATGTTCATGATTCAAAAAGGGCGTCCCTCCAACAGGCAGCAAAAGATCCACACTCGACACGTTAACATGGCGGTTATGGCGCCTCCAGCCATACCAGACTTCCTGCGGGGATCTGAAGCCGCAATAACCTTCAGTCGAGAAGATCACCCACCATCTGTCTACCGACCAGGCCACGCAGCCCTGGTACTCGACGCTCAGATTGGTGGATACGCCATGACCAAGGTCTTCATGGATGGAGGCAGTGGCATCAACATCATCTTCGCCGACACGCTTCGCCGGATGAATAGGTCAGTCGAAAACTTACCCCAGTCCACAAACACTTTTCATGGCATTGTTCCAGGAAAACCTGTTCTCCCAGAAGGCACGATACAACTCGACGTCACCTTCGGTGACGCAAACCACTTCAAAACCGAGTCGATTGAATTCGAAGTCGTCGACTGGAAGTCACAATACCATGCCATACTAGGGCGCCCCGCATTTGCTCGGTTCATGGCAGTGCCACACTACGCATATCTCAAGTTGAAGATGCCAGGCCCAAAAGGAGTCATCACAATCAACGGAAATTTTCAAAGGTCAGATGCTTGCGACCGCGACTTCAGCAAAATCTCCGAGACATTCGGTATGGAGCAAACCCTCGAAGAGCTCTCGCTCACCAACGACACAACATACATGCCCGAACAGAAGAAACAGGCAGTCGACAAGGCGTTTAGCACCGCGGACGGCATAACGAAGCACCAGGTTCATCCGACTGATCCAGCCAAGACAGTCAGGGTGTCCACAAGCCTATCTCCTGCATAGGAAAGCGCGCTCGTCGAATTCCTCCGTGAGAACTGGGATATATTTGCATGGTGTGCAGCCGACATGCCAGGTATTCCCAGGGAATTCGCCGAGCACTCCCTCCAGCTTAATCCAGGAACTAAGCCGGTCAAACAAGCAATACGTCGTGTCTCCGGACCCAAAAGAGAGGCCATAGAGCAGCATGTAGACAAGTTACTCAAAGCAAACTTCATTCGAGAAATCAAAAAATCAGAGTGGGTAGCCAATCCCGTACTAGTCGAGAAAAAGAAGACAGGAGCAACCAGAATGTGTGTCGACTTCACCGGGCTCAACAAGTGTTGCCCAAAAGATCATTTTCCACTGCCGCGTATCGATCAAATCGTCGACTCCACTGCGGGATGCGAGCGTTTATCCTTCCTGGATGCATACTCAGGGTATCACCAGATAAGGATGAAAGTCGAAGACGAGGAGAAGACAGCCTTCACAACTCCACTCGGAGTATATTGCTACACCACAATGCCCTTCGGGCTCAAGAACGCAGGCGCCACCTACCAGCGTATGATGCAGAACTGTTTGAAGACGCAAATTGGGAACAACGTCGAGGTTTATGTGGACGACATCGTCATCAAGTCGAAAGAAGAAAGCACATTACTCGCAGACTTGCGAGAAACATTCGACAATCTCAACCGCTACAACGTCAAACTCAACCCAGACAAGTGTACCTTTGGTGTCCCAGCCGGAGAGCTTTTGGGATACTTGGTATCGGCTCGGGGAATAGAAGCAAACCCAGAAAAGATACAGGCCATATTAACCATGCAAAGACCTAAAAAGCTCTACGAGGTACAGCAATTGACGGGTCGAGTAGCAGCGCTCAGTCGCTTCATCAGTAAGCTGGGCGAAAAGGCATTACCACTTTATCGACTGATGAAGAAGGCAGACAAGTTCGAGTGGACAGATGAAGCTGAAGCAGCCTTCAAAGACCTCAAGCGGATACTCACAAATCCCCCCATCCTGGCGGCACCCAAGGAGAAAGAACCTTTGTACCTGTACGTGGCAGCCACAAACAGAGTGGTAAGTACGGTTTTGGTAGTCGAACGCATGGAGGAAGGAAAAACTCAGAGCATACAGAGGCCAGTCTACTACGTCAGCGAAGTCCTGTCCTTGTCAAAGCAAAGATACCCGCACTTCCAAAAGCTGGCATACGCTGTCTTCATAACATCCAGAAAGTTGCGCCACTACTTTACGGAGCACCCGATAACAGTGATCAGCAAATCAGCAATCGGGGACATACTCACCAATCCCGATGCAACGGGGCGTGTAGCAAAATGGCTCATCGAGCTCGGGCCACTCGGGATCACATATGATCACCCGAAGGCTATCAAGGCACAAGTCTTACCCGACTTCACAACGGAGTGGATAGAATCTCAGCTGCCAGGAATCCCGGATGTGTCCAACTCATGGACAATGTATTTCGATGGGTCTAAGAAGAACGAAGGCGCAGGCGCAGGCGTCATACTCATATCACCCAAAGGCGACAAACTCAAGTACGTGTTGCAGATGGACTTCAAGCGACCATCCAACAACGAGGCCGAGTACGAAGGTCTGATTCACGGCATGCGAATGGCTAAGGCGCTGGGGTGTACTCGACTGATGATATACGGCGACTCAAATCTAGTCGTACAGCAGACAATGAAAGCTTGCGACGCCATAGCCAACAACATGATCGCATATCGTGACCTCTACAACACACTCGAAGGCGACTTTGACGGATGCGAACTACGACATGTTGGACGAGAAAGCAATGAGGAAGCAGACATACTAGCCAACATCGGCTCGACTAAAGCGCAAGTCCCCCCAGGCGTCTTCCTGGAGCGAATCCAGCACAGGTCCATCGAAAAACAGCGGCCCCCATCAACCTCGACTGCTACTTCCAAAGACAAAACACCCGGCTCAGAGGATCCGCCAGTCGAAGTACTACTATGCCAGGGCGAGCAGGTAATTCCAGCATGGACTCAACCTTTCCTAGCATACATGCTACGCGACGAACTACCAGACGATGCAGCAGAGGCTCGACGAGTCACTCGACGCTCCAAAGCATACACCATCATCAACGGTGAACTCTACAAACGAAGCATCTCAGGTATGTTCCAAAGGTGTGTGGAAATTGAGGATGGAAAAACCATACTTCGTGATATCCATGCAGGAACCTGCGGGCATCACGCCGGCAGTCGATCACTCGTAGCCAAAGCATTCCGAGCAGGGTTTTACTGGCCTACAACGCTTCAGGATGCAGACGACATCGTCAAAAGGTGCATCGGGTGCCAGAAATTCGCCACCAAGCCTCATGCACCCGCATCAGCACTCAAAACCATACCACTCGCGTGGCCCTTCGCCCAATGGGGACTCGATATGGTCGGACCACTCAAAAAGTCATCACCCGGAGGACATACTCACCTACTGGTGGCGGTGGACAAATTCACAAAATGGATAGAAGCGGTCCCAATCACAAGCTCGACTGCCGCTACAGCAGTCAATTTCATAAAATCTATCGTCTATCGATTTGGCGTCCCGAACAGCATCATCACGGACAACGGCACAAACTTTACAGCCGAGGAGTTTCGTTTCTTCTGCAAAGAGTGGAATATCGCGCTCAATTACGCATCAGTCGCGCACCCACAGTCCAACGGACAGGTTGAAAAAGCCAATGGTCTCGTCTGCACGGGCATTAAGAAAAGACTACTGGTACCACTCAAGAGGGCCGCCGGCGCTTGGGTCGAGGAGCTCCCGGCGGTACTATGGAGTTTGCGCACAACCCCAAACACCTCGACTCAGTTTACTCCGTTTTTTATGGTCTATGGCGCAGAAGCAGTACTACCACCAGAGGTGAAATTCAGCGCACCAAGAGTCGAGGTGTACGACGAAGACGACGCAAGCGAGTCACTCGAAGACTCGGTGGATCTACTCGAAGAATTGCGCAATACGGCCCTTGCCCGCACAGCTGTTTATCAGCAGGATCTCCGTAACTACCACAGTCGACGACTCCGTCCCAGAACATTCACGGTGGGTGACTTAGTACTCCGGATGAAGCAGAAGAAGGTGCACAAGCTCGCATCACTGTGGGAAGGGCCGTTCGTCATCACGGAAGTCATCGACGGCGGAGCCTATCGACTCAAGCACGCCCTGACGGGGGAATTATCACATAACCCATGGAATGTGGCGCACTTGCGTCGCTTCTATGCCTAGATGTCATAGTCAATCAATGTAACAGAGCATAAATGTCGGAAAGGCCAGCAGGTTTCAGACGCGCTCTTTTCCTTACCAGAGTACCTAAGGGGACTGGAAGGTTTTTAATGAGGCGGCTTGCTGGCCAATATCTGGAATAAATAAAGATTTTCTCCTTCGCATAATTTACTATCACAAGCCGAATCACTCCCGACTCAGCCACACTCAAAGGCTCGGGGGCTGGGTCTTTGTCACAAACAGCAAAACCCAACCACACTCGACTACTCGGGGGCTGGGTCTTAATCATAAACAACACAACGCAGCTACACTCGAAAGCTCGGGCGCTGTACATAAACAAACTCACATAAACGCCTTACTTTTCACACCCCACCCGAATGCTCGGGGGCTGGATACATACAGGCTTACATAAAACATCTTTCTATTCACACCCCACTCGAGGGACTCGGGGGCTGGTTAGTTACACAAACTACATAGGCTCATCCTTTACAGGTAAGTTTGCGTCGACGAGCTGGTCGTGAAAACAGTCCACAAGCACCTGCGCTGAAACCGCGGTCCTATCCAAAAATTTCTGCTCTAGTCGCGCGCCAGCCGCGGGTGAAGAGATGCGAAAGGAAGGATGTTGGCTGCGGATATATCCCATGACGGCGTTGGCTCCAAGGACAACTCTTCGAGTCAAAGCTTCCCGGATTGGAGTTGCAGACTGGAACAGATCAACCAGCGCATGAATTCCTTGCGGCTGCGGCCCCTCAGGAAACAAGAAGTGGTTGATGCGCATAAATGCCGCCCGGCAACGCTCGAGTAGGACCGCGCCACGAAATACTCGATCCTTAAGGGTAGCGAGTTCGCGGGCGCGATGCCTGTCCACCCAAAAATGCTGATGGCCGGAAACCGGGTTATCAGTCGCGTTGTCTAGACGCTCGTTAACCCGCTCCACCTCTTCCTGGAAGTTATGAACAAAAACTGCAGACGAACAGCTATCAACAGGCTATAAAGAAGACATAAGAAGATCACAAAGGCAATCGTCTATTACATACCTTCAAGCTGCCTGTTCGAGTGTTCGACTTCGCCAAGCACATACTCTTCACGCTGGGTGGCGAGAGCAGCTTTTGCCTTAAGAAGTTTCAACTCCGTTTGAGTGGCTCTTAGTTCCTGCTCTAGAGTGACCACTCGCCTCTTCGCATAAGCCAAAACCTTGGCGTCATTACGGGCTTCGGCAGCTGCTCGAGTATCCGTGCACGGCTGGGAAGTTTCAGGCGAGATGATATCGTCCGACTGGCAAACGCATAATCATATATTTCAGGCAAGGGCACGAATCAAGACAAAACAGCAAACGCTGAATTCATAGTGAAAAGAACGCATTATAGAGTCCAGGGCATAAACAAAGCAGGAACTGAGATACCCATGCTGGACATCGAATCTTCATTACATAAATTCAAAAGCAAAAATCTAAACGCGAGACACGGACTCAGACCTAGCCCTACGCGACTTCGGCATGGCAGCAACAGCAACAGATCTGCGCTCCATGGTATCGATACAAGTGCGCGATAGTCGCGTCGCGGCCTCGGTCACACCCTTCAAGGACAAAGGTTGCCCATCTGACCTTTTCGGGAAATCAGACAGAGCAGCCTCATAGTCGGCAACAACGCCATTACCAAGAAGAAGCTTGATGGTGGATTCCGAGCCGCGTACCGTCAAGTCGCGCGCAAACTCCGCCACAGTCGAAGAGCCGGGGCCTAGCACGTCCGCAAAACCTTGCGCGGTGGCAGGAACGTCGCTCGACGGAAGCACCTCCTTGAAGACAGCGCCAAGGGTGCGAGTGGACGTATCCAGAGAGCTCTTGGCGTGTTGGAGCGCAGCGCTCAACTTCTCAAGGGCACGGTCGAGTGACAGGTCTTCACTCGCCTCGTCTTTGGAGGCCCATGAAGCAGTAGGCCCTTCACAGTTTCAAAAGAGAACAAGAGGCAAAAATCAACACAAGGACAATCAAATAAAAGCGCGTAAGGCAAAAGCAAAGCCTGCTAACCTTCCATCATACGCGCAAGCTCAGACACCTGAGCCGCATACTCCTGCTCACGCGAGGCAGCCGAGCTCCGCGCATCGTCCAAATCCTCCTTCGCACGCGACTGCTGGTCGACAAGTTGTCGTTCCAGATCCTTCAGTCGCTGCTCCAGCTCAGCCGACTGCTTCGCGATGGTGTCCTTCTCACCTGAGATAGTTGACTCCAAGCTCAGTCGCAAAACACCAAGTGGAAAATCTCAGGACAAAGTCAGAAAAGCTTACGGCTTAAATCGTCGAGGTGGGAGCGAAGAGCAACCCGTGCCTCCTCCGACTGCACAAAGGCTTTACCAGCCGCGACAAGGTCACGGACGGCAGGCTTCGAAAAGATTTGAAAAGGATGTCAGCAAGATTAAAGATGCAGCATAACACATAAAACGTGAAAGCACTCACATGGTCAGTCCAGGAGGAAGACGCAGATGCGGAAGGGCGCACAGTCGAAGCGGTAGCGGGTGGCGTCAAAGACGTGGTAGTCGCCTCAACCACCAGGGTGGTCTTAGCGGCGTCCACTTCAGCACGAGGGGAGGCCACAGTCGACTCCTCCACAAAAGGAGGCGATTGCACCCGATCGTCACTGGCGCTGCTGCAATAGTGCCAACGAGTTTAAGGCAAAATATGAAAGCAAGCGAAAAGTGAATATAGCAAAAATACTTCATAACTACATACCTGTGCTCGCCCTCATATGAGTCCGGCTCAACGTCGAGGCAGGGGCCTCCGAAGCTCAGGCGGCCAGTCGAGTGTGATGGTGAGCGCCGTGCCAGAGGGGATACGGCCTTCGCAGGTGAGGAGCAGCCAGAATCCTCCAGGTCCCGTTGCTCCGCGCTTCCCGAGTGAGAACTCGAGACCTCCTGTCGAGGCACACGGCGACGCTTGGCGGCAGGATCAGTCGCAGGGTGGCCACCCTTACGAACCTGGCCCACTTCCTCGGCTTCCGTTTCCTCTGTGGCGGAGGTGTTAGCTGAGGGAGGAGGAGTGACGGTTTTCTTCCCCTCATCTAGCAGAGCCGCCTCATCGGCAGGACCAAACTCGGGAAGGGGAGGAAGAGAGGCGACAGTCGAATGGCCCTGATCGCCAGCATAAAAACAACATTCAAAAGGAAGGTACACCAGAAATCAAAGGACGGCAAAAAAAAAAAAAAAAGTACAGTCGATAATGCTTACCTCAGGAAGGGCGTTCTCCAACCCAAAAGGAGCGATGGAGGAGTTGAAGTCGATGACTTCGTCGGCCTTGATGCTGGTGATGTATTTCACGTGCGCGTCCAGCTCATTGGGCGACAGCTCCACATTGCTCATTCGAGTGGCGTCGAGCGGGCCTTCATATCGCCACATCGGGTGGGCGCGTTGCTGCAGGGGCCACACTCGACGTTTGATGAAGGTGCTCATCAGCTGGACACCAGTAACGGTGCCCAGCAGCTTCCTGATCTTCTCCATAAGGGGGGCAGCTTCTTCCTTCTCCTCAGTCGAGAGAGAATGCTCCCACGCCTTCGTCTTCACCGGGGTCCTCCCAGTCGAGAATGCCGGGCGCACGTCCTGGTCGATGGGGACATAGAACCACTTGTTCCTCCATCCTTGGGCAGAGTCGACTGCCTTGAGGTTGAAGTAGTGGCAGTCGCCGCGAACCTGGATGCCCACCCCGCCAAGAGGGCACACACGCCCATCACGGACCATGTGGCGCACTCGGAAGATGGACTTCCAGAGTGCCCAGCTTGGGGACACCCCCAAAAAACATTCGCACAAAGCCATGAAACAGGCGATATGCAGAATGCTATTGGGGGTGAGATCATGGATCTGCACCCCGTACGCATAAAGAAGCCCGCGCACAAAATCGTGCAGCGGGAGAGCAAAGCCGCGAGGCAAAAATTCAGCAAAGCAAACGCGCTCGCCGGCGCGGGGCTCAGGGAGTACCTCCCTGTTGGAGGGCGCGCGGGCGGCGAGCTTGTCGGCCGGTGGGAGAAGGCCTGTGTGGCGGAACGCCGCCAGCTTCTTCTCGGTGATGGCAGATTTCACCCAGTCACCGGGGATCTTCTTCAAAGCGGCGGCGGGATTTCCCGCGGAGGTCGCGGCGGCCGCAGCACCTTTCCTTTTCTTGCCAGCATTGGCAGAGGAAGAGGGGACGGCGACGCTCGTGTTCTTCTTCGGCGCCATGGCAAACAGAGGAGGAGCAGGAGCAAGGGCAAAGGAAGCGCGCGCAAGGAGCAGGAGACAGAGGAAGCAAATGGCAAGGGAAGTTAATCCACGGCGGTGAGATCTGTATTTACCACGGTGGAAGAAATAATCTCAGCCGTTTGCGCATAATCACCAGGCCACGTGGCGCTATCGGAGAGAAACCGTCGCACGCCACAATGCCCACGACGCACGAGAAACGAGGAAAGCCATGATCACGTCCGCGGAAATTTCGCCACGTCCGGTCAAATCAAAACTGAACCGTCGGTCACCACGGTCAAACAAGTGGACCCACAATGACAAGTCCTGTCAAAGGTCTGCGCACACGCCACGGTGGTCATGCATGACATCACTCGGTTGGCAAGTTGATGGAATGCAAAGGTAGTAGTCGATATGCCAGTCGGCTGAACCAATGGCATGCAGTCATACAAAAGTTTCTCGAGTACACATACAAAGGCTATAGTCGATAGCTAGTCGACTGATCCAAGCAAAGCCAAATATACTCCCATCGGGAGGGGATAAAAACTTCTTCGACTGGCGTATGACAAAGTCGTGAATCCTTCAAAGGTCTATCGACTAAGTTAAAAAGCATACACTTCGAATGTCTTCAAACGCATCTCATCTGGAGGGGGTGAAAATGTCTTCGACTGACATTTTCTTTAACGCTCATTGATTTGAGATTATCCTTCACTACGAGTAATAAAGCACAATCTCGGGGGCTACTCCCATCGGGAGCGCTGTCGCGCACCCGATAGATTCAAAAAGCAAAAAAAAAAAGGCATAAACTCAAAGAAATTCCCGAGTTGCGTCAGTCGATGACACTTCGATGCTGCATGCATAAAATGCGAAGGTAAGACCCGCCAATCAGTCGAGCTGGGCTAAGGACCACTCCGGCAGTGTTAAGTCCTTAATTCTTTTCCGTATCAGCAGATGCGATGAAAATCCCGGCGGACGCGCTGGGTAGCAAAGTTAAGACTGCAGAACGATTCAGTAAGACCTCAACGGCCTGAGTCGAGTCTGTCCAGTGTGTTCCAGGTTCGAGCCCGGTGACTCGAACTTGATTGAAGGCTAGTAAGGTTTTGCCCGAATGTGCAGTTAACTGGTCTCGACCTACCGAGTAAATCCAGGCCTACTAAGTCGATAATCCTTAGTCAAAAACATGAGCTCATAGTCGAAAGACAATACAAAGCATACGATATTGAACACAAACATGTGACGTGCACTGTCGAGTGAGTCCATGCCCAATTCTCTGAATCAGCCAAGCACTCGGGGGCTAGTGACGAGGATATACCGAACGGGTATCCTATCGTGTGGGTACCTGGTGCACGTAATGACTATAGCCCAATTGTCAATAGGCTGGCAAAGCCCATCAAGAAAGGCCCAAGACGAAGATTACTTTCCAAGTTATCCATAGTCGGTTGTAGTTTCCATACTTGTAGTCCTAGTCGGTTACGTACCCGAGACCCAGCCCCCTATATAAGGGCTGGGAGGGTCGCCGATCAGGGGACACGGACACCAGAACCTCCAAACCCTAGCACGACGAACTCTCGCTAGACCCTTGTAACCATCGCATATTCACAAGAGCAATAACAGACAAGCAGGAAGTAGGGGTGTTACCTCAGTCGAGGGCCCTGAACCTGGGTAAATCCCGCTTGTCAGCCGTCGAGTCTACCAGCACTACACGTTCTCTACCTCATAACTTTAACCCTAGGCTATCGACTATGGGTATTGATGAGGACACCCCTCGTCAGCGTGCATCAATCGATGTAGAGGCTTGGGGTTCCCTGTTTAAATAAAACTTAAACACGTATAGAGACACTCACTTCAACGACAACTAATTAGAGAGAAAGAGCTACATAAAGCCAAAGGACATGCACGGGGACAAATAGAGGGAATTATACATTTGAGCCCAAATCGGCGAACCGCCCAATCATGTTGAATGGATTGGTGAACATGGTCGAAAAACTAACTGAGTTGCTTCCACCATGTCACAGAAGACTTCTGCATGATGTCACTTCCAAGATTGAGGACCGAGGACCTGACCTTGCAAACACGTGAGCCATCCCAAAGATCTCAGATACGGACGCGAGCTCTGACATTATCGTGAAACGCATGCACAACCGTCCAAAATTGTTGGAAGCCTAGTGAAGAAGGAGATGCTCAAGAGAATAAGCATACAAGTAGAGGGCAATAATCCGGGATAGTCAAGCCCCTCTAGACCCTCCTTATGTTCGTGAATAGCCTTGTGCAGTCCACTAGCTCAAGGAGCATGAGACGACAATTCATCAAATAATTCTTCTAGTCGGTGATGGCGCTAAGTTGACGGGGGAACGTCAAGGTCTTCTGAACAAAATGATCTAGCTTCCCCGGCAACGGCGCCAGAAAAATTGCTTGATGCACACGGTGGGTGTGTTGTTGGGAGACCCCAAGAGGAAGGTATGAAGTAGTGCAGTAGCAAGTTTCCCTCAGTTGTGAAACCAAGGTTATCGAACCAGTAGGAAATAATGAATTCCCCCGAGGTGTCAACGGCGCCAGAAAAGTCTGCGACGTAAGTGATGTGGAACCTGCACACAACACAATCAAGATACTTTGCCCCAACTTAACGGTGAGGTTGTCAATCTCACCGGCTTGCTGTAACAAAGGATTAAACGTATCTGTGGAAGAAAAATGTTTGTTTGCAGAAAGTAACAGGTTTGCAGTTTGTGGTTTATCAGATTAAAGAGAAGGACCGGGGTCCACAGTTCACTAGTGGTGTCTCTCCATAAATAATAATAACATTCATGCGGGTAAACAAATTACAGCTGTGCAATTGATAGAATAATGATGAGCAAACCAATGCATATACCAATGTTATGATGTCTAGTGTGAGATTCATTCGGGCATTACAACAATATACATAGACCGTTCCAACCGCATCTATGACTAATAATCTATCTTCCGGTTAGCGTCCGCACCCCTTTCAGTATTAAGTTGCATGCAACAGATTATCGCCTTAAGCACTGTGTGTAAAGTAAGTAAGTAACATCATCCTTAGACAAAGTACTACTGTTTTATCCCCATGAGCAACAGTACATCTACAACCTTAGAGCTAGCTGTCACCACCCCAGATTTAATAGAGATATGAACCTACTATCGAGTATAAATACCCCCTCTTGGAGTCACAAGCATCTACTTGGCCAGAGCATACACAAGTAACGGAGAGCATGCAAGATCATTAAATAACACACACATGATATATTATGAAGCAATAACTTTAGTACTCAATATTCATCGGATCCCAGCAAACACAACATGAAGTATTACATAACGGTGATCTTGATCATGATAGGCAGCTCACAAGATCTAAACATGGTAGCACAAGAGGAGAAGATAACCATCTAGCTACTGCTATGGACCCGTAGTCCAAGGGTAGACTACTCACGCATCAGTCCGGAGGCGGTCATGGCGACGTAGAGGCCTCCGGTGACGATTCCCCCTCCCGGCAGGGTGCCGGGGAGGAGTTCTGATCTCTCCCGAATTGGTGTTGACGACGGCGGCGGCTCGGGACCCGTGGAGGAAAATATGAACATTGTGCTAGGGTTTTTGGTCTGGGGGGTATATGTAGGCGAAAGGGCGAAGTCGGTGGCGCCCCGAGGGGCCCACACCACGTGCTCGCGCGGCCAGGGGGCCTGCCGCGCGAGGACCTGGTGACGGCGCCTCGGTCGCCCACTTCGTCTCGTCTTCGGTTTTCTGGAACGTTCCCAAATAAAAACTGACTTCTAAAAAGAAATCGTCCAATTCCGAGAATATTTCCTTAAGTACTTTTCTGAAACCAAAAACAGCAGAAAACAGGGAACTGGCACTGTGGCATCTTGTTAATAGGTTAGTCCCAGAAAATGCATAAAACTATATAAAATGCATATAAAACATGTAATAACTTGGTATAATATAGCATGGAACATAAGAAATTATAGATACGTTGGAGACGTATCAACATCCCCAAGCTTAGTTCTACTCGTCCCGAGTAGGCAAGAACGATAAAAGAAGAATAATTTCTGAAGTGACATGCTTAAACACAATCTTGATCATAATATAATGTAAGGCTCATGTTATGAATGAAGTGACTCAAGGCAATGATCTATAGTTTGCTAACAAATAGACAAGGAGTAAACAACTACATCATATAAGTAAAACTTTTCATGAATAGTACTTTCAAACAAGCATAAAAAAGATTTGCATAAGAGTTAACTCATAAAGCAATATTATCTAAGCAAAAGAGCATTGAAGCAACACAAAGGAAGATATAAGTTTCAGCATTGGCTTTCAACTTTTGAACATGTATATCATATAGATAGTTGTCAACACAAAGAAATATAACAAGTGCAATAAGTAAGCATATAAGAATTGTTGCACACAGTTGACACAAGTGTTTGCTTCGGGGATAGAAAGAAGTAGGTAAACTGACTCAACATAAAGTAAAAGATAGGCCCTTCGCAGAGGGAAGCAGGGATACAAGCATGTGCTAGAGCTTCTTAGTTTTATAGGTTTTTGAAATCATATAGAGAGCATAAAAGTAAGTTTTGAGCGGTGTTTGTCGTTGTCAACGAATGGTAATGGGCACTCTACCCCCCTTGTCAACCAGACTTTCAAGAGCGGCTCCCATGAAGGACGTTATTTCTACCAGCAAGGTAGATCATCCCTCTTATCTCTTTTGTTTACACATATAGTTAAAAACTGTTGTCATTGCTTGACTGATTGGATCAGGGCAAAAATGTGAAGAGATTGCCGCGGTTAAAGTTGTAATTAATTGGGACTGGGCACCCCATTTGCCAGCTCTTTTTGCAAAGTTAATGGATAAGCGGATGTATATGCCACTAGTCCGGTTGTGAAAGTCTGTCTAAAAGCAAATGACAAGGTTGATATCCATAACACCACATACTTCCTCATGAGCTAATAAACATTGACACAAATAAGAGATAATATGTTTTGAATAATAAAAGGTAGCACATGAAGTATTTGCTTGGAATGGCAGGAAATACCATGTAGTAGGTAGGTATGGTGGACACAAATGGCATAGGTTTTGGCTCAAGGATTATGGATGCACGAGAAGCATTCCCTCTCAGTACAAGGCTTTGGCTAGCAAGGTTGTTTGAAACAAACACAAGTATAAACTATGACAACAAGACGTATATAAAAACATATTGCAAGCATTATAAAACTCTACATTGTCTTCCTTGTTGTTCAAACACTTTAACTAGAAAATATCTGGACCTTAGAGATACCAAACATGCAAACCAAATTTCAGCAAGTTTTACGGTAGTTCCTCACTAATAGGTTTTAACTACATGATGTAAAAGCTTAAACATGATCTACTTGAGAGCTCAAAACAATTGCCAAGCATCACAACATGCAAGATAACAATCCATAAGAGCATGTATATCTTTCTTTATACCATCTACCACATTTAGCATTTTCTGTTTCCAACCAAACACCAATCAACTTATTTAAAAGATAAACTCTCTAAGTATATAACAATGAGATATGAGAGTATGATATAATAAAGCTAACAGCTCTAGCAAGAGATGCATGAAAAACAAGAGCTAGAAAGTATTGAAGTAACATAGAAGAATACTCAACAAATATAAGTGAAGAATACGAGTATTCATAAGAAAAAGCGGAGCGTGTCTCTCTCCCACAAAGGAATGCTAGGATCCATTTTATTCAGAAAATGAAAATAACAAAAACAAAAACAAACCGACGCTTCAAGAAAAGCACATAAGAAGTGGCGGAATTAAAATATAGTTTCACTAGAAAGGACCTGATAGTTTGTTGATGAAGAAGGGGTGCCTTGGGCATCCCCAAGCTTTGACGCTTGAGTCTTCTTGAAATATGTTGGGGATGAACCACCGGGGCATCCCCAAGCTTTGGATTTACTATCCTCTTGATCACATCATATCATCCTTCTCTCTTGATCCTTGAAAACTTCCTCCACACCAAACTTAGAGTAAACTTGATTAGAGGGTTAGTGCACGAAAAATTATGATATTCTGTAGGAACACAATTGCTACCAATGCTACTGGACATTAGCTACAGCCACTGATACTTCATAGGATAAAAAGATCCAATCAAAATAGCAAAAGAATCATTGCAAAATAAATGGCAGAATCTGTCAAAAACAGAACAGTCCGTAAAGACGAATTTTTTCGAGGCACTTAACTTGCTCAGATCAGAAAACTCAAAACTAATGAAAGTTGCATATATATCTGAGAATTACGCACAAAAAATCCCAGGTCCATCCGATTTTTCTATAAAGAGTTATGAATTTAACGGTGGACAGCAGAAAACTGTTTCAGCACAGCAATCCAAATTTAGCACTAGAGGCTTATCTTGACACAACAATGCAATAAAATAAAGATACAAAGGAATTGCTACAGAGGTAGGACAAATCCTTGACACAACAAAATAAAATAACATGAATAAAAAGTGGGTTGTCTCCCATAAGCGCTATTGTTTAACGCCTTTCAGCTAGGCACAGAAAGCAAAACTCAAGTATTATCAAGAGATGAAGCATCAACACCATAATTTGAACGAACAATAGAATCAAAAGGTAGCTTCATTCTCTTCCTAGGGAAGTGTTCCATACCTTTCTTGAGTGGAAATTGGTACTTGATGGTACCTTATTTCATATCAATAATAGCACGCACAGTTCTAAGAAAAGGCCTTCCCAACACAATTGGACATGATGGATTGCATTCAATATCCAAGACAATGAAATCAACGGGGACCAGGTTATTATTAACCATAATGGGAACATCATTAACTCTCCCCAAAGGTTTCTTCAAAGCATTATCAGCAAGAAAAACATCCAAATAGCAATGTTCCAATGGTGGCAAATCAAACATATCATAAAGCTTTTTAGGCATAACAGAAATACTTGCACCAAGGTCACACAAAGCATTACAATCAAATTTATCTACTTTCATTTTAATGATGGGCTCCCAACCATCTTCTAACTTCTTAGGGATAGAAGTTTCAAGTCTTAATTTATCTTCCCTATCTTTAATGAGAGCATTTGTAATATGAGTAGTAAAAGCCAAATTAAGAGAGCTAGCATTAGGACTTGTGGCCAACTTTTGCAAGAACTTAATAACTTCAGAGATATTACAATTATCAAAATCAAAATTATTATCATCAAAACAAACCGAACCACATTCTCCCATGTTCTTAAAAATTTCAGCACTTTTATCAACACTAGTTTCAGCAGTTTTGGGCAATTTTAAATTTTTGGAAGAAGTAGAGGAAACATTGCCAACACCAACTATGTTACCATTAATAGTAGGAGGTTTACTAGCATGTGAAACACCATTATTTTCAGAGGTAGTAATAGTAAAAACTTTAACAATATTAGCCTCTTTATCTAGTTCTTTCTCTCTTTCCCATCTAGCACGTAATTGGGCCATCATCCTAACATTTTCATCTATTTGAACTTGGATGACATTAATTTTAGCAAAGGGATTACTCTCTTTAGTTTCAGTAGGCATAATTTTAGATTTTAAAAGATCAACATCAAGGACAAGACTATCAACTTTAGAGGCAAGTATATCAATTTTCCCAAGCTTTTCATCAACAGTTTTATTAAACAGACTTTGTGTAGTGATAAAATCTTTTAACATGGTCTCAAGTTCAGAGGTGGTAGTCCTATTATTGTTATAAGAATTACCATAAGAGTTCCCATTATTAGGAAGATAGGGCTTAAAGTTGTTATTACCATAATTGTTCCTATAGGCATTGTTGTTGAAATTGTTGTTTTTAATAAAGTTCACATCAACATGCTCTTCTTGTGCAACTAAAGAAGCTAAGGGGACATTATTTGGATCAACATGGGATTTACCATTTGCAAGCATAGACATAATAATATCAATATTTTCACTCAAGGAGGAGGTTTTTTCAACAGAATTTACCTTCTTACCTTGAGGTGTCCTTTCAGTATGCCATTCAGAATAATTCACCATCATATCATCTAGAAGTTTTGTTGCAGCCCCCAAAGTGATGTACATAAAGGTACCTCCAGCAGCTGAATCCAATAGGTTTCTTGAAGAAAAATTCAGTCCTGCATAAAAGGTTTGGATGATCATCCAAGCAGTCAGTCCATGGGTTGGGCAATTCTTTATCAAAGATTTCATTCTTTCCCAAGCTTGAGCAACGTGTTCATTATCAAGTTGTTTAAAATTCATGATGCTACTTCTTAGAGAAATAATCTTAGCAGGAGGATAGTATTTTCCAATAAAAGCATCTTTACGTTTAATCCATGAATCAATACTATTCCTAGGCAATAAAAGCAACCATTCTTTAGCTCTTCCTCTCAAGAAGAAAGGAAATAATTTCAGTTTTATAATATCACCATCTATATCCTTATATTTTTGCATTTCACATAGTTCAACAAAATTATTTAGATGGGCAGCAGCATCATCAGAACTAACACCAGAAAATTGCTCTCTCATAACAAGGTTCAACAAAGCAGGTTTAATTTCAAAGAATTCAGCTTTAGATGCAGGTGGAGCAATAGGTGTGCATATAAAATCATTGTTGTTGGTGCTAGTAAAGTCACACAACTTAGTATTCTCAGCAGTACTCATTTTAGCAAATTAATTAACAAACCGAAATAACCAAAATAACAAAAACTGAAAATAAAATAGCAAACCGAAATAAACAAAGTAATGCAAGTAACTAATTTTTTTGTGTTTTTGATATTTAAGCAAACAAGACAATAAAATAAATTGCAAGTAACTAATTTTTTTGTATTTTTGATATTAAGCAAACAAGACAATAATAAAAATAAACTAAGCAAGACAATAATAAAATAAAAAGATTGGAAGTGCGAAAACTCCCCTCGTAGAAGAATCTTCAAATCACCGGCAACGAAGTTGACGGAGGAGTGTGAAGGTCTTCAAAAGAATTCTTATTTCCCCGGCAACGGCGCCAGAAAAATTCTTTTGATGGCGCTAAGTTGACGGGGGAACGTCAAGCTCTTCTGAACAAAATGATCTAGCTTCCCCGGCAACGGTGCCAGAAAAATTGCTTGATGCACACGGTGGGTGTGTTGTTGGGAGACCCCAAGAGGAAGGTATGAAGTAGTGCAGCAGCAAGTTTCCCTCAGTTGTGAAACCAAGGTTATCGAATCAGTAGGAAATAATGAATTCCCCCGAGGTGTCAACGGCGCCAGAAAAGTCTGCGGCGTAAGTGACGTGGAACCTGCACACAACACAATCAAGATACTTTGCCCCAACTTAACGGTGAGGTTGTCAATCTCACCGGCTTGCTGTAACAAAGGATTAAACGTATGTGTGGAAGAAAGATGTTTGTTTGCAGAAAGTAACAGGTTTGCAGTTTGTGATTTATCATATTAAAGAGAAGGACCGGGGTCCACAGTTCACTAGTGGTGTCTCTCCATAAATAATAATAACATTCATGCGGGTAAACAAATTACAGCTGGGCAATTGATAGAATAATGATGAGCAAACCAATGCATATACCAATGTTATGATGTCTAGTGTGAGATTCATTCGGGCATTACAACAATATACATAGACCGTTCCAACCGCATCTATGACTAATAATACACCTTCCGGTTAGCGTCCGCACCCCTTTCAGTATTAAGTTGCATGCAACAGATTATCGCCTTAAGCACTGTGTGTAAAGTAAGTAAGTAACATCATCCTTAGACAAAGTACTATTGTTTTATCCCTAATAGCAACAGTACATCTACAACCTTAGAGCTAGCTGTCACCACCCCAGATTTAACAGAGACATGAACCTACTATCGAGCATAAATACCCCCTCTTGGAGTCACAAGCATCTACTTGGCCAGAGCATACACAAGTAACGGAGAGCATGCAAGATCATTAAATAACACACACATGATATATTATGAAGCAATAACTTTAGTACTCAATATTCATCGGATCCCAGCAAACACAACATGAAGTATTACATAACGGTGATCTTGATAAACATGGTAGCACAAGAGGAGAAGACAACCATCTAGCTACTGCTATGGACCCGTAGTCCAAGGGTAGACTACTCACGCATCAGTCCGGAGGCGGTCATGGCGACGTAGAGGCCTCCGGTGACGATTCCCCCTCCCGGCAGGGTGTCGGGGAGGAGTTCTGATCTCTCTCGAATTGGTGTTGACGACGGCGGCGGCTCGGAACCCGTGGAGGAAAATATGAACACCGTGCTAGGGTTTTTGGTCTGGGGGGTATATGTAGGCGAAAGGGCGAAGTCGGTGGCGCCCCGAGGGGCCCACACCACGTGCTCGCGCGGCCAGGGGGCCTGCCGCGCGAGGACCTGGTGACGGCGCCTCGGTCGCCCACTTTGTCTCGTCTTCGGTTTTCTGGAACGTTCCCAAATAAAAACTGACTTCTGAAAAGAAATCGTCCAATTCCGAGAATATTTCCTTAAGTACTTTTCTGAAACCAAAAACAGCAGAAAACAGGGAACTGGCACTGTGGCATCTTGTTAATAGGTTAGTCCCAGAAAATACATAAAACTATATAAAATGCATATAAAACATGTAATAACTTGGTATAATATAGCATGGAACATAAGAAATTATAGATACGTTGGAGACGTATCAGTCGGTTTTGCAAATAAAACATCCCGCAAAAGTTTGGTCAAAGCTAACATCCGCGGAGGAGGGGATGGAGCAATCTGGGATCAAGACAAGACGACGCCGATCTCGTGGGATGCCATGAGAATATGAGATAGAGGGGAGAGACCCGAGAGTGGGCAACATCTGTGGCAGGCCCAGAACAACTATCACAGGGGTACACAACTAGGGGCGCGGATTCGCTGACTTTGCAAAAGGCAAAGTCAGGTGACTTTGGGTCACTGACATGTAGGACCCACCTTATGTGGGGCCCAGACGTCAGTGTCTCAAATTCAGCCGGAGCAACGGCAGCGAATCTCACCCCCACAACTAGACCGTGTTGCTAGTTGAGCTTGTTCACCGGGTGTCACACACAGGTAAGTATAGATGCCAAGGGAAAATTGAAATGTAACAAATGTCCCATGAAACATCTAAGATATATGTAAGTCCGCCCCTGAGCAAGATCAGGACGTACCGTGAACGTTTTCATTCCAATAGAGGTGCGAAGTTGTCCTCGGTACATGATCAGATTGCAAAATTCAGGTGCACACATATCTTGGAGCATTGGATAATTAAGGGCAGTGATGCATGTATGGGTGGACACACCGTGTTCCTAGAATCCCCAGTATTTCGGGTTAGATTATGTATTCCTCGACTTTATCCGTAAGGGCTTTATTTTGAAAGCCAGGTCAAGGGGTCGTTCTAAAAATAATATTATATACTATAACATTATGAAATTTGTTTTCATGGAAATAATTGTGCTATTACTTCCACATCAAGAATTCAGATAACTTAATATATATACATGGTCCGAGTAAGAGAAGTTCGATGCAAGTATAACTGTACAAGTCCAAATTTTTATGGCAATCAATCGGTGTGAATGTGATAACAAGTTGAGATAATGATCATGCGTTTGCTTGTTTCGTTGGTAGCTTTTCGTATCGAGTATCCCCCAGCTGGGTGTCGCTGATGTCCTCCCTGCGCTTGTAGTAGAGCGCGGTCATGGCGCAGACCTCGAACAGCTGCAGGAGCGCCCGCAGAACCGCGCACACAAAACCCAGGAGCAACCCAAGCGCCATGCTGTAACCCGAGCAATTCCTCGCGAGCGTGCGGACCGGCGACGCCAGGGCAGTGTTAAGGGCCAAGTACAGCACGACCTGTCTCTTCTTCCCGGCCTTCACCAGCCTCCACGCCTTGCCTAACGCGCCGGCGCCGTGGCAGCCGGGCTCGGCCACCGCCACGACGACGCTGAAAGAACAGAGGAAAGAGAAGAACTCGAACATCGACTCCACAAACCAAGTGACGAAGAATTGCTTCACCATGAGAATGGAGAGAACTGATGACGTGATCGTCAAAGGCACGATGTAGAATATCTCCAGGACGTAGACGAATGCGAGAGTGAGCAGGGGCCCCTTGATCTGGGACGTAGCTTGGCCCAGAAGAGCGCCAAAGGTAGTAGTATTAGCGCGGTCCTCGCCGGAGTACGTCGAGATGGCGGCGAAGATGACGACGATCCGGACGGTAGAGTCGACCAGGAAACAAAACATGAGGTACCCCGCGCCGACGACCATGAGCTCCTTGGTGTCATTCAGGACATCCTGCACGACCTTGGCGTAGTCCGGGCTGCCGGGATCGGTGGCGTTGAGCGCCTTGGTGTCGACCATGATCCCCTCGGCGAGGGGCTTGACGGCGAGGTCCTTGCTGAGGCCGAGCAGCGTGCTGGAGACAAGGATGAGCGCGCAGACCGCTGTGAAGAGTCTCAGGTTACGGCTCGGCAGGAGGAAGCCCTCCTTTAGGAAGTTGAAGAACCATGGTGCCTTGTTTTTACCGGTTGCCATGGCTTTGAGAAGCTAGAAACTATTGCAGGTGGCCAATTAATGTTACTGGGGAGTAGTATTTCTAATCCAGCAGAATTATTGGATAATAACGCGTACCGAGTAGTAGCAAGTAGTGTAGGAGCCACCAACAAGTAGTTATTGTAGACTGTTCTAGAGAAATTTGAGACTTTGAAAAGTCGGTGACAGAGTTAGTTGCCACGAAGCAAGGCAATCCTGATCAACTGTTCAACGCCGGGCTTGATAAACATTCGTGATGTGTTCAGTATATATTGTCTAGAGTAAGTTGAACAAATACACTCCTAGTGGGATCCTGGTAACAATAACACCTGTTGTTGGGTTGTCTTGAAGTATAAAACCACTCAAATACTGAATCAGGTTATAACAGATCGATACAACAAGTCTACACAGATTAGCCAATTTGATTGACTGTCCGGCCGTTGCCGTGTCCCTTAAGTTTTTTTGTCATCACACGTATCACATTTAAATATACACTAGTGGAAATCGGGGCTCTAGTCCCGGTTCCAGAGGGGCTGTAGTCCCGGTGTAGCAACCGGGACTACCAAGCCGGGACTAGAGCCCCCCCACCCTTTGGTCTCAGTTCAATACGAACCGGGACTAGAGCCCCCCCACCAATTAGAGCTCCGCACGTGGCCGCGGCAGGGCGCGCGGGGGCGAACCCTTTAGTCCCGGTTCGTGTTACGAACCGGGACTAAGGGTTTTTTTTTTTACATTTCAGGGTTTTGTTTTATTTTCATTTCAGGGTTTTGCTTTTTTTTTATTTCGACCGGTTTTCTGGGTAGGGGTTTCGGATGGTACCACGTCGATGCGTGATGGTAGGGGGTTTCGGATGGTACCACGTCGATTCTATAGTCGATGCGTGATGGTAGGGGGTTTCGGATGGTACCACGTCGATGCGTCGGGGTAGGGGTTTCGGATGCTACGGCTTCGATACGCGAAAAACACGTATAAATTATTATACGAAGCTAGATGAAGTTGCATCATGCATATATACAATTACATGAAGATCATGTGTTGATAACACATACACAATTAAGTACGCGTGGTACATGAAGATCACGTTTCCCGGTTACAGATACTTAGAAGTACTTTGTTACATGGAGATCACTATATTTTACATGTCTGCACTAGTCAAAATAGTGGTACTCTCCGGTCTCCGGTATGACATGGTCGAGGTAAAATCCCGTCAACTCCTCTGCAAGTGCCCTGAAGCGGGTCTTTATTGGTAACTCGCTGCGCTTTCTTGCCAACTGTAAAAAAATGACATCACAATGAATACATGAGATATGAAATGAATAAAACTCATCACGATTGATGGTACAAAAATAATGTTGTGACTAGAGCTTTACGTACTTCGATACTTCTTTTGCTCTTCAAACTCTCGTTGACCACAGTGTGCATGTACTCGCAAACGTAGAATCCACATAGATCAGTCCCTATTGGCTGTTTAAGTCAAGTCTATAGAAGAATAGAATTTAATCAAATAATAATAAAGTATGATAATGGTGCATGGGACTAGTTATAGTACTACTTACATCGTTACTACGCCAGCGCAGTTTCTCTGGCCATCCACTGTTCGGATGTTCCGCGAGGAACATTTTCCAAACGCTGCATGACAAGAAAATGAATGAATGAGTCATAAATTCTTTGATATTAGGAAATGAACGAAATAGGCGATAAGAAAAGAAAGTACCTTGCCACCAAATCAAAACAGGTCTTGTATTGTTTAGGGCATCTTCTTAACGAGTCAAGGACAACAATTTCTCCTTTCCGCAAGTCAATAACGATAAGAATGTAGTGGTAGCTGCGCACGTTTATAAATAGTCATGCATAACTCATCAATTAAACTTAACATCGGGTGAGAAAAATAGAATGTGTAATAAGCAGTAACACTCACTTGAAGTTGTAAGGCCATAATATATATTTTTTGTAAGCTTGTCGCTTGAAAAACATTAGCAAATTCCCCGGTGTATCCTTGTTAAGTATTGGATCAATTATGTTATCTTCATGCATTATAGAGGGGTCAATGAACCCAATGTGGTTGATTTTCTGCTTCTTGCATTCGAGCATCTTCATTCTGCGTAATAAAGCAAACAAAATATTATAGAGAGGATTATCACAGACAATGAACGAGTAGAGCTAATTAAAGCATTAAATTACAGGAATATATCACTTACAGACAATAGGAACTAATGATAGCTTTGTCGAGGGCCCGGAGATTGTATAACTGAAAGATTTCGGCGAAGTAAAGGACAATGGAGTATTCTTGGAAATAATGCTCTTCCTTAACTGCCATCATGAGAGCGTCTTTATTCGTCTCCTTTACGGTATTCTTGTACCAGGCTTGAAATTGACGCATTCTTGTGGGTAAGTCGCCGTCGACAAAATTCTCCCCGTGAACATAAGTACGAACAACATCCGCGAAGGGGATATCATCTCCCGAATATACCAGCTCCCGCACATTGATGTTTTTGAGAACTCTGTCATCAAGCACCTTGAGCGGGGGGGCCGACTGTGCGTCTTGTTCTCCGAGTTGGGCAACTTGTTTCCCTTTTTTCGATCGATCATCCATCTCTTCGTCATATGACTTACCAATGTTGCGATCATAGTCTGTTGGCGGCGATGGTGGGGGGTTGTATAGGGCATCGATGCAACGGTCAATATTCTCCTGAGGAATTCCGGCAGTAAATTTTGCAGGAGGCAATTGTTTCGCTAACGTTTTCTGTTTCACGCCAGCAAGCCAGGCATCCGTATGTTCTTTGCAGGCGATATTGTTTTCCTCGACGGTTCTCTCCCAAGGTAACTTTGGAGTAGGCGGCGGTGTTTTCTCCTTTCTAGGTTTCTTCCTAACAGGAGAACCAGACTGGCGCCTACTCGAGAGCGACTTAACATTCTGGCGGACTGGCACAGACTGCGATGGCCTTGCGCTGGGGACCCTCTCGGGGGGCGGTTGGCTTTGATGTTGAGCTGGAGATGGACTCGGGCTGGGGTCCCTATCGGGGAGGTGTGGGCTTTGCTGATGAGGTGGAGATGGACTCCGTCTTTGATCCCTCTCGAGGAAGAGTGGACTTTGCTGGTGAGCTGGACTCCTAGAACGAGGAGTGGACTTTGCTTGTTCTGAAAGGACGATGTATTTCTTGGGCCATAGGGCGAAGCCATGCTTGACGTCTGCCAATGTCTTCTCCTCGTCACCTCCAGGAAACTCAAGTTCCAAGGTTTCAAATCCCGCCATAATTTCGTCCACCCCGACACGAGCGTAGCCATCTGGAATTTGACCACAATGGTAGAGTTCTCCAGGTTGAATTACTAAAGCTTGCCCCACCGCCACCTTCAAAGTTATGTTTCTCATTGCTATATGTAGCTCACAACCTGTTGGCTCTGTGATGTCATCCACTGGGTAGGGACCATCGACTTGACGCGTGGAACCAACGCTGCTTCTACGCTGAGATGGGGCGGCATCTGCTTCATGATCTAATTGGTCCCGCTCCTGAGGTTCCGTTCTTTGCTCCTTCAATGCTTTCAGTTCCGCCTGTGTCTCCTTCAGGCCACGTTCCAATGCTGATATCCGGTCGGCCTCCTTCTTCTTACCTCTGCTACGGCTTCTATAAGTGTGAGCGGATTCCGGCCACGCAGTCTTAAACGTAGCACCGCCAGGAAAGCCTCGAGCTCGTCCAACATGTTCAGGATTCCCCAGGGCCCGTGTCAGCTCGTCATCCTCTCTATCGGGTTTGAACACACCATTGCGAACATCATTAATTGCATCTTCAAGCTTCTTTTTGATTCTGTCAACGAGATCCTTCCATTTTCCTTTTCCAACAATATCTCCGGTTACTGGGTCCAACACTGCCCCATGCGCGTACAACCAGAATTTTGACCTCTCGGGCCAGTCAAGTGTCTTTGGACGGACCCCCGATCGAACCAGTTTTTCTTCATAGGCTAACCACTTAGGAATGGCGCTCTTGTAGCCACCTGTCCCCAATGTATGGTGGTGTACCTTCAGCCCAGCATTCAACTTATTTATCTCCGATCGGGCCACAGCCATAGGTGATTCCCTATACGCCTTAAACGCCGCCCATTCAGATTCTAACTTCTTCCCTTGTGCTCCACTGAAATCTGGCTCTTCTTTTGTTTGTTCATATTGATTCCATAACTTTTTCTTCCAGTTCCGGAATTGTTCCGCCATCTTAATAAGAGTCAGCTTCTTGAGGTTGTCCTTCTTCACTTTAGAGAGATCTGGCGGGAGGGTGAAATGTGACAACAGCGTGTTGTAGACCAAATCCTTAAGAACTTGGTGGACATAACATGGGTCCTCCACATCTGCGGCCGCCGGCTTATTCCATTCGCGTATGCTGATTGGGATCATGTCCCTAACAATAACTCCAGCTTGACTTATAAATTTGCTGCGGTTCTGTTTTGGTTCGAGCGGTTCGCCGGAATCAGCAATTTCCTCAATCGGTAACTTTGGATCCTCGCTCGTCATTCTTTTTGCCTTGCCTCGAGGAGCACATGGTGGCTGCTTTTTGGCAGATTTGCTCGATCCGGATGGCTAAAAGAAAAATGAGTCGTTAATAAATGCAACACAAATCAATTAATGCATGTAGTTAACAACAACATATCGCCATATTTATTATAAACACATATACACCTCTCCGCCGGAGTTTGTTATCACCACATCTCCATCACCAAAGTCGTTCAAAAATTGTTCGAAATCATAATCATCTACATCTCCTCCAGCTCGGGCATCGTTATAAATAAGTTGTTCCATTTGGTCTTCCATCTCCTCGTCTCGTTGAAATTGTGCTTCTTCTATCTGCTCGTCTCGCAAGTGCTCCATAGCTCAAATGTACCTGCAATCCATAGCTCGGGCATTATAATCAAGTTTACATTTATTCATCTGAAAAACATATACAAGTACAATAATTGCAACGAGTATAGATCATATAGCACAACAAGGTGGCAGCGAAGAAAAACAGTGTGTGCTCATCTTGCATATCTAACACAAAACTATATATGGATCATATTTTAGAATTTTGCATATCTAACATAAAATCATCTCAATTTGCATATCTAACACAACATAATATATGGATCATATATTACAATTTCATATCTAACACATTTACAATCATCTCAATTTACAAAACAAAGATAGCCACTGGACATGGACTGAAACATCAGGAATGTAGCAAGCAATCTAGCCAAGAGTGAGAACAAATGGCAATTTCATCATACAAGGTTCGTCTTGGCAGCGAGAAGCAAGACCTCCTGCAAGCCGTGGACACACCCGAGCAGCAAGACCTCCTGCAAGTTGTATAATGAATTGTATATCAATCAAAACAATTGTATAATGAATTGTATATCAGCTCTAGCAAAAAACAGTAGAGAATGTCTTGCAAACGTCTTGACAGTCGGTTTCTGGAAATTCTACTATTACACCATCATTAACCATCGGTTACATTGCAAGAATACACCTTTCCCCTAACAGTGAGCATAATTTTAGTATGGCTGCTATAGGAAAGGGATGCACACCAACAAAACAAATATGGATCTGAATAGGAATACTATAGAGATCATACACCTACTGTTTCTTGTGTAGGATTGTAGATAATGACTACATATTTATGCACAACATCAACTACAAAATAATGTATTTGAATGCAGCAGTAGTATTACTGAAACAACATCATGAATATCATTGTAGCTTATTTCAAAAGTGATTGCTAGAGATAAATAAATACATCAACATTGTAAGATGCATGATGTATGAATCAAGCTTATTTAAAAAGTGACTGCTAAAGATAAATAAATAGATGACTGAATACTCGAAACCATAGGAATTCAGTAAGCGATTTTGCAATGACATTTCAGAATGCTGCATAAAGATGCCCAGTAAGATAAACAAGATATTTCAGAATTATATTTCAGAATTCAGTAAGCGATTTATCTCACAATTATATTTCAGAATGGTGAATGGAGATGCATAATAGTGTTCACGAGATTTACCTTGCATATCTCGACATAATAGCAATCAGGAAATCAAGATTAACAAGCCCTAACCCTAAACCTAAATCGGAGGGAGAGGAGGAGAGCTTACCTGGACAGCGACGAACGGCCGGAGCAGCGCGGAGGAGTCGTTGGCCGGAGCAGCGTCGGCCGGAGTAGCGTGGAGGAGTCGTTGGCCGGAGCAGCGCGGGCGCGGGCGACGCGGCACAGCAGGAGATGGAGGAGCACGGCGACGCGCTTGTCGGGGCAGAGAAGCGCACAGCCGGCGTCAGAGCAGCGCGAGGCGCGGGGAGAAGGCGGTGGCGCGGCAGCGTGGCGGCAGGGCTTCGCCGAGGGAGGCCGGAGCGGAGAGCGGAGCAGGGCTTCGCCGTGGAGAGGGGAATTTGGGGGAAGATTGACAAATTTTCGGCCGCGCGAACCCTAAACGGCGCGGAAAGGGCCTTTAGTCCCGGTTCGTGTTACGAACCGAGACTAAAGAGTCTTTAGTCGCGGTTGGTAACACCAACCGGGACTAAAGGTCTGACTGGGCCGCCAGTGGCCCCTTTAGTCTCGGTTGGTGTTACCAACCGAGACAAATACCTTTTTTTTCCTTGTTTCTTTTTACTGATTTTTGTTTTTGTTTTCTTTTAAATTGTTTGCATTGTTTACTTTTCTGTTTCTTATTTTGGTTTACTTATTTTTTGAATTGTTTTGGTTTCTAGTTTATTTTTTTGTTTTGTTTTATATTTTCTAACATTTTAAGATGCCAAGGTGATTTCTTCAAATTATATCATAAATATCATTTTCTATGTTTTAAGGTTTTTTGTGAAGTAAGTACAGGAAATATGATTCCAAATGGCACCCAACTATTTTTCACTAAGAGTGGTGCACATATGATGGATGATCCCCAAGTATGAGTTTTTTCTTTGAATTCTAACTAATTTCCCCTAGTTAATTGAGTTTATGTTGATTTATCGAAAGTAATTCAAATTTGAACTACAACTATTTGATAGTTTGGTCTGAAACTTTTGGAAAAATCATTTTAAGGTACACAACTAGTGGTTATATCACAGAAACATTGATAGTTCTAGAAAATATCATCTCTTCCGATGATTAGTCGTAGCGACCGTTTTGATCGTTTTTAAGAAAAAATGTAATAAAGTGATAAACACCTCAAAAAATCAAATCCTTTGGCATGGGCTCCTTATATGTGTACTAGTTGCTATGAAAAATGATAAAGTTGATTTTTGCCAACATTTGCAAAAAAAGTATTCACAAAAAGGTCTATCATGTATGAACATCTAGAAGTTTCAAGCCAAATGACCAAGTTATGGTCATTTCGACGACATAGTTTGTGATAAAGATCTCATACTCCACACATAGGTGCATATTGGTATATTAAACAATCTTGCCAAAGGGATTCTTCAAAATATTTTCATAAATATCATTTTCCTTTTTTTAAGTGCAAAAAATAAGGTTTTTTGTGAAGTAAGTACAGCAAATATGATTCCAAATGGCACCCAACTATTTTTCACTAAGAGTGGTGCACATATGATGGATGATCCCCAAGTATGAGTTTTTTCTTTGAATTCTAACTAATTTCCCCTAGTTAATTGAGTTTATGTTGATTTATCGAAAGTAATTCAAATTTGAACTACAACTATTTGATAGTTTGGTCTGAAACTTTTGGAAAAATCATTTTAAGGTACACAACTAGTGGTTATATCACAGAAACATTGATAGTTCTAGAAAATATCACCTCTTCCGATGATTAGTCGTAGCGACCGTTTTGATCGTTTTTAAGAAAAAATGTAATAAAGTGATAAACACCTCAAAAAATCAAATCCTTTGGCATGGGATCCTTATATGTGTACTAGTTGCTATGAAAAATGATAAACTTGATTTTTGCCAACTTTTGCAAAAAAAGTCTTCACAAAAAGGTCTATCATGTATGAACATCTATAAGTTTCAAGACAAATGTCCAAGTTATGGTCATTTCCACGGCATAGTTTGTGATAAAGATCTCATACTCCACACATAGGTGCATATTGGTATATTAAACAATCTTGCCAAAGGGATTCTTCAAAATATTTTCATAAATATCATTTTCCTTTTTTTAAGTGCAAAAAATAAGGTTTTTTGTGAAGTAAGTACAGCAAATATGATTCCAAATGGCACCCAACTATTTTTCACTAAGAGTGGTGCACATATGATGGATGATCCCCAAGTATGAGTTTTTTCTTTGAATTCTAACTAATTTCCCCTAGTTAATTGAGTTTATGTTGATTTATCGAAAGTAATTCAAATTTGAACTACAACTGTTTGATAGTTTGGTCTGAAACTTTTGGAAAAATCATTTTAAGGTACACAACTAGTGGTTATATCACAGAAACATTGATAGTTCTAGAAAATATCACCTCTTCCGATGATTAGTCGTAGCGACCGTTTTGATCGTTTTTAAGAAAAAATGTAATAAAGTGATAAACACCTCAAAAAATCAAATCCTTTGGCATGGGATCCTTATATGTGTACTAGTTGCTATGAAAAATGATAAACTTGATTTTTGCCAACTTTTGCAAAAAAAGTCTTCACAAAAAGGTCTATCATGTATGAACATCTAGAAGTTTCAAGACAAATGACCAAGTTATGGTCATTTCCACGGCATAGTTTGTGATAAAGATCTCATACTCCACACATAGGTGCATATTGGTATATTAAACAACCTTGCCAAAGGGATTCTTCAAATTATTTTCATAAATATCATTTTCCTTTTTTTAAGTGGAAAAAATGAGGTTTTTTGTGAAGTAAGTACAGAAAATATGACTCCAAATGGCACCCAACTAATTTTCACTAAGAGTGGTGCACATATGATGGATGATCCCCAGGTATGAGTTTTTTCTTTGAATTCTAACTAATTTCCCCTAGTTAATTGAGTTTATGTTGATTTATCGAAAGTAATTCAAATTTGAACTACAACTGTTTGATAGTTTGGTCTGAAACTTTTGGAAAAATCATTTTAAGGTACACAACTAGTGGTTATATCACAGAAACATTGATAGTTCTAGAAAATATCACCTCTTCCGATGATTTGTCATAGCGACCGTTTTGATCGTTTTTAAGAAAAAATGTAATAAAGTGATAAACACCTCAAAAAATCAAATCCTTTGGCATGGGATCCTTATATGTGTACTAGTTGCTATGAAAAATGATAAACTTGATTTTTGCCAACTTTTGCAAAAAAAGTCTTCACAAAAAGGTCTATCATGTATGAACATCTAGAAGTTTCAAGACAAATGACCAAGTTATGGTCATTTCCACGGCATAGTTTGTGATAAAGATCTCATACTCCACACATAGGTGCATATTGGTATATTAAACAACCTTGCCAAAGGGATTCTTCAAATTATTTTCATAAATATCATTTTCCTTTTTTTAAGTGGAAAAAATGAGGTTTTTTGTGAAGTAAGTACAGAAAATATGACTCCAAATGGCACCCAACTAATTTTCACTAAGAGTGGTGCACATATGATGGATGATCCCCAGGTATGAGTTTTTTCTTTGAATTCTAACTAATTTCCCCTAGTTAATTGAGTTTATGTTAATTTTCACTAAAAATGTAATAAAGTGATAAACACCTCAAAAAATCAAATCCTTTGGCATGGGTTGAGCCACCAACCGGGACTAAAGAAGCACACGGATCGTGTGTTTCTTTCAAGCACTTGTGAGCCGTTAGATCAGGAGTGTGTTTCTTTCAAGCACTTGTGAGCCGTTAGATCAGGAGTGTGTTTCTTTCAAGCACTTGTGAGCCGTTAGATCAGGAGTGTGTTTCTTTCAAGCACTTCTGAGCCGTTAGATCCCGGTTGTTGTTACCAACCGGGACTAAAGAAGCACACGTACCCTATATATAGCCCCCCTCCCCTCGGCGGGTAGCAGAGAGCACTCAGTGAAGACATCTTTGGGCAACCAGCGGCAAGACGTCGCTGATGATCTGCGACCGTTCCAAACGGTTGCAGATCATCAGCGATGTCTTGTCGGACGGTTGTAGATCATCAGAGATGTCTTGCCACCGGACGGTTCTATCTACATAATACTTCAGTTCATCGACCGAATACAAAGCATTCGGATTCCCTGCATACGCCCAACGGTGCATTTGATATGCAGGCACTCACAAGCCACCGTTGGGCTGTATGCAGGTGAAATCGTGTGTTTTGTTCCATGCATCTACAAAATACTTCAGTTCACTTGTTCTTCTGATACAAAGCATTCGGATATTACACATCAACAATAATATCCCTATCTAGTGTTTACTTGTTCTTCTGATTGCGTCGTAACCACGGACAATCTTCTTCATTTAACTTGATACTTGGATCAGTGTTCACTTTGAAGGGCGGAATGTCATGAAACTTATCGTAATCTTCTGACATGTCTGTCTTGTCCTCCACTCCCACAATGACTCTTTTCCCTGAAAGAACTATGTGGCGCTTTGGCTCATCGTGTGATGTACTCGCTTGCTTATCTTTTCTTTTTTTCGGTTGGGTAGACATGTCCTTCACATAGAAAACCTGAGCCACTTCACTGGCTAGGACGAATGGTTCGTTCTGGTACGAAAGATTCTTGAGATCCACTGTAGTCATTCCGTATCGTGGGTCTACCTCTACCCCGCCTCGTAGGTTGAACCATTTGCACTTGAACAAAGGGACCTTAAAAGTAGGTCCATAGTCAAGTTCCCATATCTCCTCTATGTAACCATAATATGTGTCCTTTGTCCCGTTGCAGTTTGTTGCATCAAAGCGGACTCCACTGTTTTGGTTTGTGCTCTTTTTATCTTGGTTGGCTGTGTAAAATATATTTCCATTTATCTCGTACCCTTGAAAAGTCAATATAGTTGAAGCTGGTGATGTGGCCAACAAGTATAGCTGTTCTTCAACATTGGTGTCATTAATGAGACGTCTTTTTAACCAACTGCTGAAAGTCTTCATGTGTTCTCCATCAATACAATCTTCAGTTTTCTCCGGGTATTTGGAGCGTAAAACATTCTTGTGTTCCTCGACATACGGACCCACCAAACTGGAATTATGTAGAACGGTGTCGTGTGCTTGAGTGAAAGAATCCCCGTCTTGACATATTGTTGCTTTCTTTCCTAGGGTGCCTTTTCCATGCAGTCTCCCCTCATGACGTGATTCAGGAACACCGATCGGCTTCAGATCAGGAATAAAATCTACACAAAACTCAATGACCTCCTCTGTTCCATAACCCTTGACGATGCTTCCTTCTGGCCTAGCCCGGTTATGCACATATTTTTTTAAGACTCCCATGAACCTCTCAAAGGGGAACATGTTGTGTAGAAATACAGGACCGAGAACAGAAATCTCTTCGACTAGGTGGACTACAAGGTGCGTCATAATATTGAAGAAGGTTGGTGGGAACACCAACTCGAAGCTGACAAGACATTGGACCACATCCTTCTCTAAATTTTTTAGAGTTAGTGGATTGATGACCTTCTGAGAAATTGCATTGAGAAATGCACATAGCTTCACAATGGGTTCTCGAACATTTTCCGGTAGAAGCCCTCTCAGTGCAACCGGAAGTAATTGTGTCATAATCACGTGACAGTCATGAGACTTTAGGTTCTGAAATTTTTGCTCTGCCATGTTTATTATTCCCTTTATATTTGATGAGAAGCCAGATGGAACCTTCATACTGCGAAGGCACTCAAAAAATATTTTCTTCTCTTCTTTAGTAAGAGCGTAGCTTGCAGGACCTGGCTGATTCTCTGAATGAGTATCGTCTCGATGCATCTCTTCGCTCATACGTTGATGGGCCTGCCTTCCTTTCGGTGTACCTTTTTTTGACTTCCCATCTTTTGACTTCCCATACACGCCCAAGAAGTTTAGCAGGTTGCAGCAAATGTTCTTTGTCACGTGCATCACGTCGATTGCAGAGTGAATCTCTAGCATTATCCAATAGGGCAGCTCCCAAAATATAGATTTCTTCTTCCACATGGGTACGTGGTTGTTTGCGTCATTCGGAACAGTGAGTCCGCCAGGACCCTTTCCAAATATTACACTTAAATCCTTGACCATATCATGTATAACAGAACTAGAAGGGCGGGTAGGCCTCGGCCGATGATCTTCCTCACATTTGTAATGCTTGCCTTTCTTCCTTAACGGATGCTTGGGTACAAGAAACCGACGATGACCCAGGTACACATTCTTGTTACCTAAATGTATACTATCAGTCTCAGCTAAACAGTGCGTGCATGCATTGTATCCCTTGTTTGACTGTCCTGAAATGTTGCCAAGAGCAGGCCAATCATTGATGGTTACAAAAAGCAAAGCTCGTAGATCAAATTCCTCCAGTTTGTGCTCATCCCACACACGTACACCTTCTTCACGCCACAACTGCAAAAGTTCTTCAACTAATGGCCTGAGGTACACATCAATGTCGTTGCCAGGTTGCTTCGGGCCTTGAATGAGCACTGGCATCATAATGTACTTCCGCTTCATACACAACCAAGGAGGAAGGTTATAGATACATAGAGTCACGGGCCAAGTGCTGTGACTGGAGCTCTGCTCTCCAAAAGGATTAAAGCCATCCGTACTTAGACCAAATCTTAAGTTCCTTGCGTCATCTGAAAATGTCGGGAACTCTCTGTCAATTTTTCTCCACTTGGACCCATCCGCGGGGTGTCTCAACATCAAGTCTTTTTTACGATCTTCTTTGTGCCATCGCAACAACTTGGCATGCTCTCTGTTGCTGAACAAACGTTTCAACCGTGGTATTATAGGAGCATACCACATCACCTTTGCAGGAATCCTCTTCCTGGGGCGCGGCTCGCCCTCAACATCACCAGGGTCATCTCGCCCGATCTTATACCGCAAAGCACCACATACAGGACATGCATTCAGTTTTTCGTGCTCACCGCGGTAGAGGATGCAGTCGTTAATGCATGCGTGTATCTTATGCACCTCTAATCCTAGAGGGCATACCACCTTCTTTGCTTCGTACGTACTAGAGGGCAATTCGTTATCCTTTGGAAGCATCTTCTTAACTATTTTCAACAAATTTTCAAATCCCTTGTCAGAAGTACCATTCTCTGCCTTCCATTGCAGCAATTCAAGTGTGGTACCCAGCTTTTTCTGGTCATTTTGACAAGTTGGGTACAACAATTTGGCGTGATCAGCTAACATACGCTCCAACTTCAACCTTTCGTTTTCACTTCCACAGTCCATTTGTGCATCACGAATGGCCCGACGAAGATCATCGTCGGGCTCATCAATAATGGGATCTTCTTCAGTTTCGTCTTCTCCCATTGTAGTATCACCAAGGATACTTGTCATTATCCTCCTCTTCTTCATTTTCTTCCATGATAACCCCTGTTTCTCCGTGCTTGGTCCAACAATAATAACCAGGCATAAAACCATTATGCAAGAGGTGTGAGTGAATGACTTTTGAGGTAGAGTGATCACTCATATTCTTGCAGGCACTACATGGACAACGAATAAAACCGTTCTTCGGCTTGTTTGCCTCAGCCACATGGAGAAAATTATGCATGCCATCAATGAACTCAGGACAACATCGGTCACCGTACATCCATTGTCGGTTCATCTGTATTGCATAAAAGTATATCGAACCCCATTATTACACTACTGTCATAAATAATATGTAAGAGCAAATTAATTAATACAATGTCATCCATTAAAATAAGAGTAGAGTAGTGACAACTGGTAATACATAGTTCTCATAAAACATACATTAACTGAAACAAATATAAAAATTATCTAAAGAATTTAAATCCAACAACAAATGCGATCAAAATCGCAACTAAGGTAAATACTGAACCCACAGCATAATGATACCAAGCCTCCCGATTAATGGCATATTTTCTAATCCTTTTTATCTTCAAGCGCATTGCATCCATCTTGATCTCGTTACCATCGACCACGTCGGCAAGTTTGAGCTCTAATTTCATCTTATCTTCTAAGCATTGAAGATAAAGATCTTCACTTCTTTTCAATTTTGCTTTCAAATCATTGTTTTCTTTATCCAAAAAATCGACAATAGGGTCAGGTTCAATTTCTGGTTCAACTACCTCCTAGATAAAAATAATTCTATGTCAAGTTGGTCGCCATAATTGCCAGAAACATAGAATGAAATAAATAGTTTTGAAAATATACCACATCCGAATCATAGACCGGACGAGGACCGACGGGGACGGATATCAGAACCATGACACTATACATATAATACAAGTTAGAAAATTATACAAGTAGTAACTATGCATCTAAATCATAAAAGCTATGTTTTTAAAAATCAAATAAAATAAAATATAGAGGCTCACCGAGGTGGTGCCGGTGACGGGACGGCGCGGGCGATCGACGTCGATAAGGCTCCTCACCACACTAAAACACATAAATCATTATTTAGTTTGAGAACAAATTGCACATATACACAAATGAGATCATAACTTAGGCATTCCATCGAACACCTTGCTTACACAAAAAAATTGAAATGAGCAAAATGAGCTAAAGAAACAATGCCGGAAAGAGGATGAAGCTGCTAACCGTGGGGTGTCTTCAATCTGTCCAAATGGTGTAAAATATTGTGTATTATCTAGGCTTGGGGAGAGGAAATGGAGAAGAAATGGAGAGGAAATGGTTTTGAGCTCGGGCTCGGTGGGAAAAATGGAGTGAGCAGGGGTGGAAGAAGCTGATAAAGTGAGGACCTTTAGTCCCGGTTCGTGAAAGGAACCGGGACTAAAGGTCTCTGGCGCTGGGCCCCGCCTCTGCTGCCGCATGCGGTGAACCTTTAGTCCCGGTTCGTAACACGAACCGGGACTAAAAGTCCCTCGCAAATCCGGCGCTGCGGCTCTCACCCCTTTAGTCTCGGTTCAATTTAAAATCCGGGCTAAAGGGGTGAACCAAAAGCTCCTTTTCCACTAGTCATCCAAGCAGTCAGTCCATGGGTTGGGCAATTCTTTATCAAAGATTTCATTCTTTCCCAAGCTTGAGCAACGTGTTCATTATCAAGTTGTTTAAAATTCATGATGCTACTTCTTAGAGAAATAATCTTAGCAGGAGGATAGTATTTTCCAATAAAAGCATCTTTACGTTTAATCCATGAATCAATACTATTCCTAGGCAATAAAAGCAACCATTCTTTAGCTCTTCCTCTCAAGAAGAAAGGAAATAATTTCAGTTTTATAATATCACCATCTATATCCTTATATTTTTGCATTTCACATAGTTCAACAAAATTATTTAGATGGGCAGCAGCATCATCAGAACTAACACCAGAAAATTGCTCTCTCATAACAAGGTTCAACAAAGCAGGTTTAATTTCAAAGAATTCAGCTTTAGATGCAGGTGGAGCAATAGGTGTGCATATAAAATCATTGTTGTTGGTGCTAGTAAAGTCACACAACTTAGTATTCTCAGCAGTACTCATTTTAGCAAATTAATTAACAAACCGAAATAACCAAAATAACAAAAACTGAAAATAAAATAGCAAACCGAAATAAACAAAGTAATGCAAGTAACTAATTTTTTTGTGTTTTTGATATTTAAGCAAACAAGACAATAAAATAAATTGCAAGTAACTAATTTTTTTGTATTTTTGATATTAAGCAAACAAGACAATAATAAAAATAAACTAAGCAAGACAATAATAAAATAAAAAGATTGGAAGTGCGAAAACTCCCCTCGTAGAAGAATCTTCAAATCACCGGCAACGAAGTTGACGGAGGAGTGTGAAGGTCTTCAAAAGAATTCTTATTTCCCCGGCAACGGCGCCAGAAAAATTCTTTTGATGGCGCTAAGTTGACGGGGGAACGTCAAGCTCTTCTGAACAAAATGATCTAGCTTCCCCGGCAACGGTGCCAGAAAAATTGCTTGATGCACACGGTGGGTGTGTTGTTGGGAGACCCCAAGAGGAAGGTATGAAGTAGTGCAGCAGCAAGTTTCCCTCAGTTGTGAAACCAAGGTTATCGAATCAGTAGGAAATAATGAATTCCCCCGAGGTGTCAACGGCGCCAGAAAAGTCTGCGGCGTAAGTGACGTGGAACCTGCACACAACACAATCAAGATACTTTGCCCCAACTTAACGGTGAGGTTGTCAATCTCACCGGCTTGCTGTAACAAAGGATTAAACGTATGTGTGGAAGAAAGATGTTTGTTTGCAGAAAGTAACAGGTTTGCAGTTTGTGATTTATCATATTAAAGAGAAGGACCGGGGTCCACAGTTCACTAGTGGTGTCTCTCCATAAATAATAATAACATTCATGCGGGTAAACAAATTACAGCTGGGCAATTGATAGAATAATGATGAGCAAACCAATGCATATACCAATGTTATGATGTCTAGTGTGAGATTCATTCGGGCATTACAACAATATACATAGACCGTTCCAACCGCATCTATGACTAATAATACACCTTCCGGTTAGCGTCCGCACCCCTTTCAGTATTAAGTTGCATGCAACAGATTATCGCCTTAAGCACTGTGTGTAAAGTAAGTAAGTAACATCATCCTTAGACAAAGTACTACTGTTTGATCCCTAATAGCAACAGTACATCTACAACCTTAGAGCTAGCTGTCACCACCCCAGATTTAACAGAGACATGAACCTACTATCGAGCATAAATACCCCCTCTTGGAGTCACAAGCATCTACTTGGCCAGAGCATACACAAGTAACGGAGAGCATGCAAGATCATTAAATAACACACACATGATATATTATGAAGCAATAACTTTAGTACTCAATATTCATCGGATCCCAGCAAACACAACATGAAGTATTACATAACGGTGATCTTGATAAACATGGTAGCACAAGAGGAGAAGACAACCATCTAGCTACTGCTATGGACCCGTAGTCCAAGGGTAGACTACTCACGCATCAGTCCGGAGGCGGTCATGGCGACGTAGAGGCCTCCGGTGACGATTCCCCCTCCCGGCAGGGTGTCGGGGAGGAGTTCTGATCTCTCTCGAATTGGTGTTGACGACGGCGGCGGCTCGGAACCCGTGGAGGAAAATATGAACACCGTGATAGGGTTTTTGGTCTGGGGGGTATATGTAGGCGAAAGGGCGAAGTCGGTGGCGCCCCGAGGGGCCCACACCACGTGCTCGCGCGGCCAGGGGGCCTGCCGCGCGAGGACCTGGTGACGGCGCCTCGGTCGCCCACTTCGTCTCGTCTTCGGTTTTCTGGAACGTTCCCAAATAAAAACTGACTTCTGAAAAGAAATCGTCCAATTCCGAGAATATTTCCTTAAGTACTTTTCTGAAACCAAAAACAGCAGAAAACAGGGAACTGGCACTGTGGCATCTTGTTAATAGGTTAGTCCCAGAAAATACATAAAACTATATAAAATGCATATAAAACATGTAATAACTTGGTATAATATAGCATGGAACATAAGAAATTATAGATACGTTGGAGACGTATCAGTCGGTTTTGCAAATAAAACATCCCGCAAAAGTTTGGTCAAAGGTAACATCCGCGGAGGAGGGGATGGAGCAATCTGGGATCAAGAAAAGACGACGCCGATCTCGTGGGACGCCATGAGAATATGAGATAGAGGGGAGAGACCCGAGAGTGGGCAACATCTGTGGCAGGCCCAGAACAACTATCACAGGGGTACACAACTAGGGGCGCGGATTCGCTGACTTTGCAAAAGGCAAAGTCAGGTGACTTTGGGTCACTGACATGTAGGACCCACCTTATGTGGGGCCCAGACGTCAGTGTCTCAAATTCAGCCGGAGCAACGGCAGCGAATCTCACCCCCACAACTAGACCGTGTTGCTAGTTGAGCTTGTTCACCGGGTGTCACACACAGGTAAGTATAGATGCCAAGGGAAAATTGAAATGTAACAAATGTCCCATGAAACATCTAAGATATATGTAAGTCCGCCCCTGAGCAAGATCAGGACGTACCGTGAACGTTTTCATTCCAATAGAGGTGCGAAGTTGTCCTCGGTACATGATCAGATTGCAAAATTCAGGTGCACACATATCTTGGAGCATTGGATAATTAAGGGCAGTGATGCATGTATGGGTGGACACACCGTGTTCCTAGAATCCCCAGTATTTCGGGTTAGATTATGTATTCCTCGACTTTATCCGTAAGGGCTTTATTTTGAAAGCCAGGTCAAGGGGTCGTTCTAAAAATAATATTATATACTATAACATTATGAAATTTGTTTTCATGGAAATAATTGTGCTATTACTTCCACATCAAGAATTCAGATAACTTAATATATATACATGGTCCGAGTAAGAGAAGTTCGATGCAAGTATAACTGTACAAGTCCAAATTTTTATGGCAATCAATCGGTGTGAATGTGATAACAAGTTGAGATAATGATCATGCGTTTGCTTGTTTCGTTGGTAGCTTTTCGTATCGAGTATCCCCCAGCTGGGTGTCGCTGATGTCCTCCCTGCGCTTGTAGTAGAGCGCGGTCATGGCGCAGACCTCGAACAGCTGCAGGAGCGCCCGCAGAACCGCGCACACAAAACCCAGGAGCAACCCAAGCGCCATGCTGTAACCCGAGCAATTCCTCGCGAGCGTGCGGACCGGCGACGCCAGGGCAGTGTTAAGGGCCAAGTACAGCACGACCTGTCTCTTCTTCCCGGCCTTCACCAGCCTCCACGCCTTGCCTAACGCGCCGGCGCCGTGGCAGCCGGGCTCGGCCACCGCCACGACGACGCTGAAAGAACAGAGGAAAGAGAAGAACTCGAACATCGACTCCACAAACCAAGTGACGAAGAATTGCTTCACCATGAGAATGGAGAGAACTGATGACGTGATCGTCAAAGGCACGATGTAGAATATCTCCAGGACGTAGACGAATGCGAGAGTGAGCAGGGGCCCCTTGATCTGGGACGTAGCTTGGCCCAGAAGAGCGCCAAAGGTAGTAGTATTAGCGCGGTCCTCGCCGGAGTACGTCGAGATGGCGGCGAAGATGACGACGATCCGGACGGTAGAGTCGACCAGGAAACAAAACATGAGGTACCCCGCGCCGACGACCATGAGCTCCTTGGTGTCATTCAGGACATCCTGCACGACCTTGGCGTAGTCCGGGCTGCCGGGATCGGTGGCGTTGAGCGCCTTGGTGTCGACCATGATCCCCTCGGCGAGGGGCTTGACGGCGAGGTCCTTGCTGAGGCCGAGCAGCGTGCTGGAGACAAGGATGAGCGCGCAGACCGCTGTGAAGAGTCTCAGGTTACGGCTCGGCAGGAGGAAGCCCTCCTTTAGGAAGTTGAAGAACCATGGTGCCTTGTTTTTACCGGTTGCCATGGCTTTGAGAAGCTAGAAACTATTGCAGGTGGCCAATTAATGTTACTGGGGAGTAGTATTTCTAATCCAGCAGAATTATTGGATAATAACGCGTACCGAGTAGTAGCAAGTAGTGTAGGAGCCACCAACAAGTAGTTATTGTAGACTGTTCTAGAGAAATTTGAGACTTTGAAAAGTCGGTGACAGAGTTAGTTGCCACGAAGCAAGGCAATCCTGATCAACTGTTCAACGCCGGGCTTGATAAACATTCGTGATGTGTTCAGTATATATTGTCTAGAGTAAGTTGAACAAATACACTCCTAGTGGGATCCTGGTAACAATAACACCTGTTGTTGGGTTGTCTTGAAATATAAAACCACTCAAATACTGAATCAGGTTATAACAGATCGATACAACAAGTCTACACAGATTAGCCAATTTGATTGACTGTCCGGCCGTTGCCGTGTCCCTTAAGTTTTTTTGTCATCACACGTATCACATTTAAATATAGGGAGCGCCTAGAGCACATTCGAGTGAGAACTAACTTAGTTCTCACTCACCTTACGTCAGCATGAAAAGGAGGACCGAGTTTGTACGGCTGTGGCCTGTTTTGGTTTGATTGTGTTGACTGGATTTTTTTGGGCTAGGCTTGAGTGAGAACTAATGGGCTTGAGTGAGAACTAAAAAGGCCACGGTCAGCTTGGGGCTCACGAAAGATCTCCAGCCTAACGAGGATGGAATTCAGAGAAGATTCTCGCCCAGGTTAGCAGCAACTCTCTTGAGTTCTTCATGTCCCCGTCCCCCCTTTCTTGTTTTTCTCAAACCTGAACGTGCAGATCCAGCCCCAGTAATGCTTAACCTGAACCTGCACTGAATCACCAGCGCCACTTCCCCTGGTTATTGTTCAATTTAACTTATCAGTATTGATAATTGTCCTTTTTTTTTTTTGAAAATTATAACTGTCCTTTGTTGATCAGCAAAGACACATGAAACACGAAAACTACAGGTCCATGATATTATCAATATTCAGTTTAAGTTTCATACATGTAGATTACAGTTTCAAAACATTAAATAGAAAAATCAAGAACCTATATCATCAGTATTCAGTTTCATACATGTACATAACGGTGCCAAACGACAAAACCAAAACTATAACTTGTAAGTTGCCTCCTAGGAGGTGGCTGATTCACTCTACCTTTTCAGGAAAAATAAAAAACACATCACAAGTTGCACATGCAACTCAGCTTCTCTGCTTCTTGCATATGAACTAGTACACAAATATGTTTCTAGACGGGTGAACTAGTTGCACTTGCAACTCGGGTTTAAATTTAGTTGCAGAAACCAGTTGCATATATGCAACTCTACTCTGTTTCCTAGTTTAGTTGCAATTGCAACTGAGTAGCACAAAAAACCCGTTGCAGGTTCTATTCTCATTTCATCAAAGGCGTGTGTATCTAAACTAAAAATCAATCACCAAACCAACTCAACTCACAACTCAACTTGCCACATGCAAACTCAACTCTCTCACGGATGAACTAAGTTGCACTTGCAACTCTCTTTTTAAATTTAGTTGCAGATGCAACTGGCTTTTGCATATACAACTCTGTTTTTAGTTAAAAGTTGCAAATGCAACTGTTGCACATGCAACTCATCTCTCGTATGGGCAAGCACGCTAAAAAACGCATGTACAAGATTTCTGGTTTTAAATCTAGTTGCACATGCAACCTAACTTCTGTAGCACAACAAACTACAGGTTCTATTTAATTTCAGCAAAGGCGTAAATTTGTGTTTCTCATAATATAAAGTGAATCACCAAAAATAAAATAAAAACACATCACAAAGTTGCACATGCAACTCAGCTTCTCGCATATGAACTGGCACACTACGTTTGTAGATGCATGATAAAATACTGGTTTCAAAATTATAGTTGCACTTGCGAGTCTATTTTTAGTTTAGTTGCAGATGCAACTGGCATGCGCGTGCAAAAAGCCAGTTGCAGATGCAACTCAGTTTTCAGTTAAGTTGCATATGCAACGCAACTATATACAGTCACAAATTGTGTTTCTCCTTATATACAATCAATCACCAAAAATTAAAAATTAAACATCACAAGTTGCACATGCAACTCAACTACTGAAAAAATATGAACTAGCAAACTACGTTTCTAGGTGTGTGATAAGACAAGTTTTAAAACTATAGTTACACTTGCAACTCTGTTTTTAATTTAAGTTGCAGATGCAACTGACTTTGCCCGTGCAAAAGCCAGTTGCAGATGCAACTCGGTTTTCAGCTAAGTTGCGAATGCAACAAATAAAACATTGGGGGACAAAAACACAAAGCAATAAATAAAAACTACTTAACAATCTGAATTCTGGTTGCAGTTTCAACTCTGAATTTAAATTCAGTTTCGCAAGAAACTATACATTTGCAAAAATAATAATTGCATGTGCAACTCTGTCTATACCTCAGATGAACATGAAACTGTGGTGTACTTAATTTGACTAACAGAAGAAACTCCATTTTTAGAGCAAAAATGAAAGATACATCATGGTTTGACAAAAAATTGAAAAATTCATACCTTCCTTTTGTTATTTCGTATGGTCTGGCGAGTAAATTTTCTCTTAGCACTTTTCATCACCTGCAAAAGCAAAAAAAGAAACAAAACACACATGTTCAGTACATAAAAAAGCAATTGCAAAAAATAACTACAGAAGAACAAATACAAGTAAATTAACTGATATGAAAAAGGTTTATGACATACTATTTTTGTGATCCCTTCGTAAAACAATTGTTGAGACAAGTCAGTATCAGTCATCTCTTCAATGTTTACATCCCCACACGACTCGGGTTCCTCAAGATAATACTTCCTCTCTCGGAACACTACAATGCTTTTATCCTTACCAGTGTTAGACTCCATGTTATCCATTCCTGTTTTGAAAATGAAAAAAAATACAAAAAACTTAAAGCATGTGGTTAGTCTGTGCAAAAATATATGGATACTTCAGTGCAAAGTATAGCTAAAATGGAAGCTTCAGAGCAAAAAAACACCCTGAATGTGACGCGATATGGACAAACGGACTGACCAACAAAGAAACACAGACACGACCTCGACTTGATCAATCTTCTCCCTCACGGCATAACCAGCTCTAAGTAGCTTTGTCACCCAAACCACTCCGAGCTCCCGATCAAACATAACTTTCGCACGAATAACAGAAACCAACAACACAAACTAACAAAAAATGACAAAATGAGCAACTTCTGAACACAAAATCTAATCTAAAATAGAAGAATTACTGCTCTAACTAGCTCCAACTATAGCTAAAAAAACATCAGAGCAAATTCAACTGAACCCACGCTCTAACTAGCTCCAGCTATAGGTAAACATTATCAGAGCGAAAACTAACCAAACGCACACACATTTGATTATTTAGCTGCGATGCATTAGCTAAACTCTAACTAAACATCCAGAAAAACACGCAGCAAACATCATGTTATCAAAATAATGATGCACACACTCCCCTCACTACTCCCCTCCCTGAGCGCATCTGTCTCTAATACATCACAGAAACACCTGTAACCAAAAAATGATGCCCACTCTACAGATGTTGCAGCAGCACATCAACACACAGCTGCGCCTACTCGCTGGGGCAGGGGGGTCCCGACACCTGGGCAAAAGCCACAACGATACACATTAAGCACATCAAAGTACTAGTACGCAAAAATCATGAATCTGGAATCCCAAAAAATATCATACGCACATAAACGAGAACAGGGGTAGTACGACGGCAGCCATGCTCGGTGATCAAATAATACACATCAAGCACACACAGGCAAAACAGAACTCCTGGAAAATCACAAAAGCTATTTCGTAGCCGCAGATCAACAACCCTAAACAGAACTCGTGGAAAAGACATGCGGATTACTCCACAAAAATTAGACATCTAGCATGAACCAGAAGCACCAAAAATCAAAAATAGGACGAGCTGCTGGGTAATGGCACATTCGACTTACTACACAACCCTAGCAGAACTAATGGAACGAACGGTTTAGTCTACAAAATCACAGGGGCAGACCCCCAGCTGCTTGATTCCGACGAACACAACAACTAAGAGCTAGTGGGATTAGAGCTCTCACACGAATTAGGTGCGCCAAAATCAAAAATCACTAGGAGTCTAGGACGAGCTGCTAGATTAGAACTCTTACTAGGCAACAAAATCGTGGGGCGGGTCCGGTCGCTGCTCGTCGGACACCTCCGCCGGCGATGGGAAACCCTCCACTAGAACTCAGCTTCGCCACGGACACGCTACAGCATGCCCGCCGCCGCCTGCAAGCACCGCGCCCCAGGAACCCGACCCCAAAATCCTCCTCCACCGACGGGGAGATGCTCTCGAACTCGCTCTCTCCTTCTCTCTGTTTCACAAGGTGGGGAAAAAGGGGTACAGCGGAAGACAAAGACAACAGCGAAAAAAAAGCACCTAAATGAAAATTCAAAGAACGACAAGAACGGTCCAACAAAAAGCACAGAAGGCACGCGACGCGGGCCGAAAGCAAGCTGCACACGGAAGCAACCCACGCGCGAATCTCAAAGAAAGAAAAGATCCAACGGCTCGGCACGTGAGTGTGCTCTAACTTAGTTCTCACCTAAGTGAGAAATAGCAAATCCGTTAAATATAGAATACAAATAGACATTCACGTATATACTCCTCTTTTTTTTGCGAATACGTATATACTGTAGAAAAGATAACTATGATTTATTTTGGCAGAGATAACTGCGAATATAGCGAAGAAGCCAAGGGCTCTTAACATGCAACATGCATTATATTTTACTTTAATTTTCTTCTCTCAGTACATTCTGTCGATTACTCAACGAGTACCGCAGCTTATATTGACGTATAGCTACCACGCACAATTGACTTGTATCGGACATGACTGGCACAAGACCTTCGACGACTCTTAACACGAACGCGTAGCTGCTACCGTAACTGCTAAGACAATTCCTAGCCGGACTCAATCAACGCTACAAATGGACAAAGGACGCACGTAGAACCACATACGTGATGATTAATTAATTCATGCAAAGCAAACATACCCCTGCCGTGCGGGCAATGGATGCTCCATGAGATTCTTTTGAACATTTTTAAAAGTTTACTCCGCTCACTCGTATCTCGACAAAGGACAACACGCTACAAAGGACTCACGTAGAATCACTGACGTGATGATTAATTCATGCAAAGCAAACATACTCCGTGCGTGCAATGGATACTTGCCTTAAACTAATCAACCATCTGCTTAGTCCGACACTAAGTCGATATTAACGGACTTTATTAGGGCATGTATATAATGGGTGACGTCAGGCTTCTCTTATCGTTGACACGTAGGAAAATTGTTCAGGTGGAGGGGAGAGAATAAAGAAATTAAATGATGTCTTTCCTTAACTAAAAGATGATCTCTTACGAAATAAGAGAAGACTAATTTCACCATTCTACCATTTGTCTTTCCTTAGAAATTCAATTTCCTACTAAAATATAATTAATTCTCATTAATTGCTAGGGATGACGGTAAGAATAATGCATTGTATAACTTATAATTTTGTCTTCCCTAATAAATGATCTGGATGGCTAAGAGAAGACACACCTTCTCTAATATTGTACATGCCCTTAGTGGGAACACGTGAGGTTAATATTACAGCAGGGCAGCGGATCGGACCTACCGGATATGGATCGGATGCTGCGGTGAGATTCTTTTGAAAATCACTAGAGAAAGGCCTAATATGTTTGAAAGCTTCACTCATACCTCCACAAATGTCATATTATCGTTTTAAACAAAATCAACAACCATTTCAGAATAATCACAAATAATTACAAAAATAAGACTTGTGTTTGCAGCAACCAAAAGGACAAAAACAAATTGATATGGATTCATTTACAAAATAAATCACATACTTCTACAAAACTCACAAACGATGACAACATAATAACATGTGTTTGTGAAGCATTTCGAGAAGGTAGTAAAACATCATTCCAAGAAAACACATAAACTTGAAGCAAACGCCCAATATACATTGCAACAACTTACACATGTCATGTGATTTGCAATAAAAGGCATGCGCCTTTGTTAGAATTTGGAAGCACGTAAGAATATAGGGAAAAAACGTAGAGCATACAAATTTGTAGTAAAAACAAACTAATAACCCTGCAATATCCTGCGTGTTTTCTCAATAAAGTCATTTCTACTCTGTTACAAATTTGTAAGACGTCCGCAACTGAAGGGAGCTATAGCTAGCTGGCTATACTGGGCTATTAGACTTATTTCACATAGAAACGTGGCCAAAAAAGCATGTTGCGCTATTGGGCTAGGGGAAGGGTGGGCAATCTCATGAGTGTGAGCAAGGTCGTGGTGACCTATAATTGGCACGCGTTTTTCACCCTAGCATAAGTGTTTTCGTTATAGTTATATTTGATCTCTTTAGAATTGTTTTCCTAACAACGTATAGAATAGACTATAAAACTCTGATTTGGATGCGAATATAGCTGTGTGTGTACATACAGGAGGGGTTATTGTTGAATATATGTGCAAATTACTACGATATATAATCTGAATAAACAATAAGTAAATATGACGACAATAACAAAGATTAAACTAATCATCCAGACTTACAAAACAGATGAATAGATCAAATCTGAAGCACATACTAGAGACAATTCTAATAGTAGTCGAACATGAAAAGCAGGATCATCAACGGTGTAACGGAAGCAGTACGACTAACGGCGTTACCCATGTCGATGAAGAGGTTGCCGGTGTAGGGGAAGAAGTCGTTGTTGGGAAGGAGTTGTTGTCGGTAGTGACGCAAGTGCGCTCCCCATAAAACTGATTGCCTCTCTCCCATATAGGTTTACGAGAAACGGGAGGAGAAAACATGGAGAAGACTTGAGCGGCAGCGCAATGCTCTGAAGCGACAGGTTAGATGTGAAGAATAATCCAATGTCCGAGTTGGTAAGATCCCATGATCTAAAGGAATTGGAAATGACCGAGTAGTTCATGCGTCTATTAATGATTTTTGCACATCGTGTCGTGTCGTAACGTAACGAGTGATGGAGTATGTAACCTTCTTAGCTAGATGGGATACGTGAGTGCCACAAATATTATGGAGGGCAATGGTGGGTACTTTTGCGCAATTGTAGTGGTAAGATCGATTGATTGCCATCAGCTCTAGCTTTTTAAACGAACGGCCAGATGTTTCTGATTTTCGTGGCAGTTTCTCGAGTATTTCTGTTTTCTGATTTGCCCTTACTGATAGATTTTGATTATTCAATGGATACTTGATTACTAAATCTGATTATGTATGGCGGCCGAGAAGGAAAGCGCAGGTAGGTCTTCTCTTCTCATGCTCATTCTATTTGATAGAAGGGTTCATCTAGGTTGTGCAACCATTACCAAATTAGCAATGTCTGACTAAGGTCTTGAATACAACAAGATCTCTTCTTGCAAGGTGGGGTTAAAAAAGGTTGTGTGCAGTGAAAACTGAATAATTCCTGAAATAAGACGACTGTCGACATATTTATACATTCGTGGCAATCCTAAAATTATACGCTTGACACGACTAATATGGAACTATAAGAATATTTATTATTCCTCCGCATGGGCAATTACCTAGTATACTTATTATAAACAGAAACACCGGCGGGCCATGTCCAAAGGGTGCATGGTATGCTTATTCAGAAGGAGTAAAATTATTCTATTGACATTACATACAGTATTACAGGTCGAAATTTCCATGGCAGGCAATCAATGTGACTAACTTACATATCAAGTTGAGCCAATGATCACGCGTTTGCTTCTCCCGTTGATAGCCTTGCGTATCCAGTCGCCCCCAGCTGACTGTCGCTGTCCTCCCTGCGCTCGTAGTAGAACGCGGTCATGGCGCAGACGGCGAACAGCTGCAGGAGCGCAAGCAGAAGCGCGTACACAAAACCAACGAGCAACCCAAGCGCCAAGCTGTTACCCGCGCAAGTGATTGCCAGCGTGCGGACCGGCGAGACGGCGGAGGCCAGGGCCCCGGTAACGGCCGCGTACAGCGCGACCTGCCTCTTCTTCCCTTTGACCAGCTTCCATGCCCTGCCTAACGCGCCGGCGCCGTGGCAGCCGGGCTCGGCCACCGCCACGACGACACTGAAAGAACAGAGGAAAGACAAGTACACGAGGCAGACGGCGGCGGCAGCCAGGACGAGCAGGAAGACTAGAAACAAAGCAACCAAGTGCTGCTTCACCATGAGAATGGCGAGAATTGTTGCCATGGCAACCAGAAGCACGCCATAGACGACGATCTCCAGGACGTAGACGAAGGCGAGCGTGAGCAGGGGCCCCTTGATCTGCGCCTTAACTTGGCCGAGAAGATCGCCAAAGGTAGTTGTAGTAGCGCGCTCCTCGCCGGAATACGTCGAGACGGCGGCGAAGATGACGATGATCCGGACGGCGGAGCCGACGATGACGGCGAACAGGAGGTACCCCGCTCCGACGAGAAGGAGCTCCTTGGTGTCATTCCGGATCTCCTGCACGAGCTTGGTGAACTCCGGGCTACCGGGCTCGGTGGTGTTGATCGCCTTGACGTCGAGCTGGATCTCTTCGGCGAGGGGCTGCACGCCGAGCTCGTTGCCGAGGACGAGCAGCGTGGTGGAGGCGAGGATAAGGGCACAGACCGCTGTGAAGAGCCGCCGGTTACGGCTAGGCAGAAGGAAGCCCTCCTTTACGAAGTTGAACTTGTTGAAGTACGAAGGTGCCTGTGCCTTGTTTTGATTGGTCGCCATGGATGTGGTTTGAGGCACCTGGAAACTTTCGCAATATGCTCTGAGAAGAGAGACACGCAGATCTGGCTATATGAAGGGAGAACCGGCGATCGGGTATTCGATCGATATAATATGCGTAGCAGTTTGCAGGTGGGGCGACAACACTGAAGTTAAGCCTGGGCATAATTCGGTGTCAAACCGTCTAAACCGACAAACCAGCCCGCACCGCACCGCATGAGCGGTCTGTTGCAGTTTCGAGTAAGCAAACCGACCAAAACCGAGGTAAATCAACCATGACATGGTTTGAGACGGTTTCGACCCGTCGAACCGACCAAACCGCATCTGCATCTCACACAAGGCCACAAGGGCACGGGCCACACGGTGGTCGGCGGAGGCGAGGGGCGAGGGCACGGCGATCCGCGGACCGCACGGCGGTTGGCAGAGGCGAGGGGCGAGGGCACGACGGTCGGCGGAGGCTGAGCGCGCCGACGCCAAGGTTGCGGCAGCCATGGAAGACCTCGACGCCGAGAGGTTTCTGGGGGATGGGGGAGCAAACGGCCAGGGCACCGCGGTCCACGACAACGAGGTTGGTGCGGCATGGAAGAATGGTAGCGCACCACTTTCTCGCCGTCAACCAAATTTGAGAAGGCAATTTCGTACGCCTCAGGTTCGTCTCCCCTGCATCCTGACCTATGTAGTTCTTCTGGTTAATGTCTGCGGCAAAGAGGAACGATCCTCACCTGGTAGTGCAGTTCTTGGTGGCGGAGCGCTAATTTAGGATCTGTGTGTTCGTGGTGTGTTCGGTGGGTAATGGAGGATAGGATCTGTGTGGAGGTGGAGTCAGATTGAAGGGAGGTTCAGTGCCTGCTCGTTGTTGTCAGGCATCAGAGTAGGCATCAGACTGATTCTTATCAAGATTGTTTTTCTTCTTACAACATCTTTTTGTTCTGATTAAACAGAGGCTTGGCTTGGTATTTGGTTCTTGCTGGTCCCTGGTGCAGATGGATATAAGAAGTTGGATGTTTTGTACTGTTTCTAGCTATAATCTAAACTAGATCTCTTATTATCTGCAAGGTCTTTATAATCTTTCAGTCCTCCAGCGTATGCAGAGAGTATACTGCCTAGATTTATCCTATATATTTTACACTAAGTTATACAGCCTTTCTAGACTTGTCAATATCATGTACGTGGTTGCTTTGTCCTGTGGATGGAAAAGGCCTCAAGGCTGTGATATTTTTAAATATAGCACATTCATATAAGATTTTCTTGCTATTATAACTTAGAAATCCATGTTCATTCTGCAATTTTCCGGTAACTGAATATATGATTTTCAGTCGCATTCCATTAAATGTGTGTGTTTCTTCTTCATAAAGCACTGTTGTTTACTTCCAACAACAAACTAAATGTGTGTGTGTCTAATATTCATATTTCCTTTTCAGGCCATACGAAATGATACCCAAGTTGAGAATTCAGAACAACCCAACCAATTTACTATGGAAGGTGAAATGGAGTCCACTGCGTCATCACCCCAACCACCTTTACCTAGAGGTAGAGGGAGTTCTTCTCTGCCACAAATTCCAAACCCAACTCGGGGAAGAAATGGAATTGGCGCAGCTAGTGGTGAACCTAGGCCATCAAGGCATACTACATCTCCTATGAAAGTTAACAAGAGAACTGTCAGGATAAAGAGAAGGACTTCCAAAACAACATCAGATGTTTGGGAGTACTTTACTCAAGAAGACACCGAGGATGGTCCAGTAGCAATATGTGGATTTTGTGACCAGACTTATCAGTGTGAGCGAGTTTTCCATGGTACTAGCACCTTGCGGAGTCATTTGTTGTACCGTTGCCCTAGTTGTCCGTTCACTGACCATGAGAAACGAAGGAAATTGTCTTTGCAAGATGATCATAGGTTCACTGCAGCAGATTGTCGCCGAGCTCTTGCAAAGATGATTACAGAGCTGTTCCCGTTTCAACCGTAGCTTCTGAAGCTAGTTTCAGCACAGGTGGGAGAGTAATCAGTCCACAAAGGAGCTCACTGTCCCCAAAGATGGTTGAAGCATTGATCTGTGGACAGAGTTTGTTAAGGTCATCACCAAACAAAATCGATATACGACAAACCATTGATGACTTACACAAGTATGAGGAACTTGCACGAGGTACAAAACAAGATCCTAACTCTTAGTAATACCGAATATCCTATTATTTGAATACTGAATATCCTATTATTTGAATTTGTTAGAGCTTGGGGCATTGGAGTGTGGAGATACATGATGACGGCAACCATATCAACACAAGATAAGCTGGGAGCATTGCCAGTTGATAATCATCTAATCATCGTCGCTCTTGCCGTCGCCCGCCACACCATGCTTGCACTTTCTTTATCAAATTTCTGGCGTGCAACTAATCTGAATGTAAATGTAGCGAGATGGTGTAGGATTTATTATTATATATTGTGCTGGATAAAGAAATGCTATCTGGTGAAGTAATTCTGATTTATTATATATTGTGCTGGACAATTTATTATTATATATTATGCTGGACGAGGAAATGCTATCTGGTGAAATAATTATGTTTTATCATATCTTGTGCTGGACAATTTTTTTAAGTCCCAGTACACGCTCCCTAGCAAGCTAACAACCAGCGATCAACGATCAACACCTTTTAGGTGTGAACGGTCAACTGCATGCTATGTCCACGGTGTGAAACCGTCCAAGCTGGGAAACCAACCCAGACCGCACCGCCACATCAACTTGCATGTACGCGGTTTAAACCAAACCGACCCAGCTAACACCGCGACCACCGGTGCGGTTTGAGAAAACTGATCAAACCGTGTTAAACCGCAGATGCCCAGGCTTAACTGAAGTTCAAAGTCCTACATTTCAGGGTGAAAATCCAAGTTCTGACCTTAATTGTTTGTGTCTGGCAATGTCTTTGTTGAAGACATTGTTTTGCGAATGAGTACTATCTCCAGGGTGAAAACCCAAGATTTCGATCTGGGTGACGGCGGCGTTTTTGCACTGTTTAATTCTTGAAGGCGTTGCTTTTGGAGAGTTTGGATATCAGGTGTTGTTTTAATGGTGGTTGTGCTGCTGCTATAAGTACTATAAGTTTGTAGCGGGATTTTTCTTTTTTAGTTTCTTCTTCTTATTGTCTTTTAGCTGTATGCATCTGTAATACATTCGGTATTGCGTTGTTGCAGAGGCTGGGTGTAATTGGTATCTCCGCGATATTAATATATTCTCTTTTTCAAAAATAAATAAATATGCGTAGCGAGTAGAAAAGTAGGAGCGACCAACAAGTAACAATTGTGTATAGTTAGTGTTCTATATAGGCAATTTCCAGCAAGGGAAGGTGTCATGAACTTTTCAACGCCAGCCATGATAATCTTTGTGTTGTGCGGGGCGGCCGAAGATGCCTCACATATTTTCTTCTCGTGTTCGCTCGTGATGTTTGCTTGGAGTGTGTTGCGCCGAGTCCTAGGGAGGACTTGGTGCCCTGCTAACTTTGCTCAATTTTTCGCGCTATTAGCCACAACCTCGGGGTCAGATTGGCGATTAACTTGGGTGTTTTTCGCTGCGCAATCTTGGGCTCTTTAGCAAGTGAGCAACAAAGGCGCCGTTGAGGCCAAGTTCATTGAAAATCCGGCTGATCTTTTGTATAAAACTCTTATCTTCTTATAGTCGTGGAGCCCCGCGCTAAAACCGACGGACGTGGAGGGCGCAAGACGCCTAGTTAACAAGCTGAAGAAGGTCCTTGCCGAGCTGATCTCCATTGCAAGCCTTCCCCCACCTTTACCCTTGCTAGTCCCTTTAGTAGTTTGTTCTTCGGCTAGTGCTTTATTTGACGAAGCTGTATGTCGTATCATGTTGCTTTTACTTTTGGCTAAGCTGTATGCCGCAGCATTGTGGTAAACCCTGTGGTTCTATTAATTGAAAGTCGGACTGTAGGGCCTTTTATCTAAAAAATAATCTTTGTGATGTACAAGGGTTTTGTAACGATTATTCCACGCCAGGAAATCAAGACGTATATCCAGGAGCCCAAGAAGATACACCATTAATTTTTCTGGAAATACATGAATACTTTTTTGTCGTGAACCATTTTTTTTATCATGAAACACTTTTAATTTGTCATGAACTTTTTATTATTATTGGCGAACACTTTTTGTTTTGGACTCGTGAACAATTTAGTTTATCATGAACTATTCTATCATTTCTTGAATTATAAGATTATTTTTAAACCACGGTGATCCATTTTTATTTCAAAACATGAATAATTATTTTTTATATGCATGAATATTTTTAAAATATGAACATTTTCTTTCCACGGACATCTCTTCATGTTTTTGTTATTATCTTAGTAATCAAGTGATTAGATAGAATTAATTTTAGATTAATAACATATAAAAATGAAAAGACGAAACCATAAATGTTAATAGGTTGGAAATGAGCCGTCCAAGGTGAGGAGCTCCTATCTATTGCTAGGAGCGATACATTTCCTGCATGACCAATGAGAAATTCAAATTTCCTAGTTAGGGCATGGACTAAGGCCAAGTGAAAATTTCAAAATCAATTGTGTGCTCACAATTAACATATCTCGGTATTTTTTAAAAAAAATACATATCTCGGTCTCTACTCTCACACGGATATAATCCAAGTTCCTTCACCCTCACAACGTTTCACCTTCGTGGCGGTTTGGCTTCGTCGCTAGTTTGGCTCGACCACATAGCCACACATGGGCCAAGCCCCAAGGTATGGTTCAGGCAATATTTAGCTCTCGTTAGCTAAATGTCCGTGCGTTGCTACGGAATATATAATCACGTCGATCACCAAAATTAAATCATTAGATATTTGTGTTTATCATTAAATATCGCCTATGCTTGCTTCCCTATACAACGACCACCACACGCTTCTTCTACATCGTGCATATGTACGAAAATTAATAACATAACTTATTTATTTAACTATCCATTTCTCAATGACTCAACACACTTAATAATGTACGCAATCAGGGTTGTCAAAGCTGTCCATGTCACCAGATGCTCAGGCCTCGGCATTGCTTGAAAGGCTCGGCGACCCAACTCCTCTGAAATTTCCACTTGGCGGCCCCAGAAATCCACATGCCACCAACAGATCCAAGCTACGGTGACATGACCATGGTTGTTAGCTGCAAGGAGCTTCGCTTCAGCAGGAATCACATGACCACCTCTCGTCATGCCAAACAGAGGGGTCCTGAGGGTTCTAATGTGCGGGAATGGCATGCTTTTCCACTACCACCGAGAAAAACAAAATCATTTAGATTTAATGAGTGCATGGAGGTATATGCTTCCAACAAGGCTACATGCCTACATATTCTTTTTTTTTGCACCGTGATGGTATTAATTAGGTGAATGAAATATTATAATCAGGCATAACAATATCTAACACCCAGGTTAGAGCAGATCCATATATAATATAACACACTACGACTATACTGAGCTAGCTCATAAGTTAAACCATCTTAATATCTATGAATTTTCCAGAAGCCCACTCCCTCGAAGAGCTCACACCCGACTTTTATCTCCTTGACAATATCGTTGATCGCCGATCTGGATAGAATCACCCTGTATAGGCCATTGACAAGGAGATAGTCAGATTTAACCTGCACGGACATATTACTGTTTGACAAAATTTGCTTCCAACCCGAAGGATAAATCAACGCTTCAACTTTATCAGCTGCAATACAGAATTGAAAAATGCCCCTTTTGTCTCTTAATACTGCACCCCATGATCCTTACCAGTGTCAGGACTAAAGCTAGCATCTCAGTTCAGTTTCAGCCATCCTGTATGATGCATTAGTTCCTGCACAAGCAGAGTTTTTCCTTGTTTCGTCCAGGTCAGTAGGTCCAGCCCTATAATTTTGCAAAGTGCAAAGTTACTTTGCCAGGAAACATAAAAATACATTAACGATGGTCCTTTCCTAAAGATAGAATCATTTGGTAAAATTGGCCCATTAAAGGCCCCTGGGCTCCCAGTTTCCCTGCCCGCTTTCTGCAGCATAACTGGGATTTACTGAAGCAGGATATTGTGTCAGCTGTTCAATTGTTCTTCACTGAAGGGAGAATGCCTGCCGAGGTAAATGATACGGCGATTGTTCTTATCCCCAAAAAGAATGACCTGACTGAACTGAAGGACTTCCGGCCTATAAGTTTGTGTAATGTGGTTTTCAAAATTGTCTCGAAGTGCTTGGTCAATCGTTTGCGGCCGCTGCTCCATGATATAATCTCTCCGATGCAAAGCGCCTTCATTCCGGGACGGTTGATTACGGACAATGCCCTCATGGCCTTTGAATGTATTCATGCGATCAAGAGCAACTCGGCTGAGCGGTCTAAGTATTGTGCTTACAAGTTGGATATGGCAAAAGCGTACGATCGTGTTGATTCGCGGTACCTTGAAGGTGTAATGGCGAAGCTGGGCTTTCATAGCACTTGGATACGGTGGATAATGCAATGTGTCACCACCGTACGTTACTCGATTCGCCTCAATGGACATGCGTTGGACACCTTCACGCCATCACGCGGCCAGAGCCAAGGCGATCCCTTGTCTCCGTACTTATTCCTGCTGGTGGCGGACGGCCTCTCGAGACTGATTCAGAAGGAGGTTGACGATGGAAATCTGAAGGAGTTGAAGATATGTCGTAATGCTCCAGGCATGTCGCACCTCCTCTTCGCCGACGACGGTCTCTTGTTCTTTCAGGGCTCCAAACAACAGGCTGAAGTCATCAAGGGTATCCTTGATCGTTACGAGCAGGGTACGGGGCAATTGGTTAGTCTCGGCAAATGCTCCATTATGTACGGACAGAAAGTGGATACCCAAGTGCAAGCTGACATCAAGGATCTCCTGCGGTACGATACTGAAAGTTTCGAGGAGAAGTATCTCGGTTTACCTGTCCCGGAAGGCCGTATGAACAAAGGTAAATTCCAAACTCTTCGTGAGAAGTTTCATAAGCGGCTGTGCGATTGGACTGAGAAATATCTGTCTAGCGGAGGCAAGGAGGTACTTATCAAGGCTATTCTCCAAGCTCTGCCCACCTATGCCATGAGCGTGTTTCAGTTCCCGGCAAGTCTCATTGAGGAACTGAACCAGTTGATTCGAAACTTCCATTGGGGAGACGAGCATGATCGACGTCGCATGCACTGGCTGGCTTGGGATAAAGTGACGCAGCCTAAGGCGTGTGGTGGCATGGGCTTTCGCGACTTCAAGATTTTCAACCAGGCCCTACTAGCTAGGCAGGCGTGGCGGTTACTACAATTCCCAGATAGTCTTTGCGCTCGTCTGCTCAAAGCCAAGTACTACCCTTCAGGTCATCTGCTAGATACCGCGTTCATTCAGAATGTCTCGGTTACTTGGCAGGGGGTTATGCATGGCCTTGAACTGTTGAAAAAGGGAGCAATTTGGCGTATTGGCTCGGGCTCCATGGTGAAGATTTGGCGTGACAACTGGCTCCCGCGCTCGGATAACCTGAAGATCTCCGGAATGAAGCAGCGTTGCAGACTGAAATGGGTGTCCCAACTTATTGATCCAGTGACTCGGAGTTGGGACGAAGCTACTATCCACAAATTCTGCTATCCCCATGACGCTGCTACAATCCTGCAAATCAAGCTTCCCAGTCGACAGGTCGAGGACTTCGTGGCCTGGCAGCCGGAGCCAACAGGAGTGTTCTCAGTGCGCAGTGCATACAGACTGGGTCTGCAGCCCAAGATCATGAATATGGGGCGTGGCCAGAGCAGTGCTGAGCCTGATGGTGAGAGGAGCATCTGGAACCTTGTTTGGAAAGCTCGTGTTCCGCAGAAACTTCGTGTATTTGCGTGGAGGCTTGCTACAGATTCTCTAGCGGTCACCCAAAGCCTACATCAGCGGATGCCCAAAGTTGATCCGGTCTGCTCTGTTTGTGGTGTGGAAGAGGAGGATGCGCACCACGCGATGGTCCGCTGTACCTTGGCTCATGCCCTGAGATTCAGCATGCGTAAACATTGGAATCTGCCTACTGAGGAGGCCTTCAGATACACAGGGCGTGGCTGGTTCTTCCTGCTCCTTGACGGTCTTCCTGCTGACGGGAGAGTCAAGCTCATCTTTCTGCTTTGGCGCATTTGGCATCATCGGAATAATGTGGTTCATGGCGACGGCAAAGCTTCAATTGCGGCCTCGGTGCCATTCCTGCAAAACTATGTACAGACTCTCCAGGGTGGGGTGCCTTGCGCTGATCCCAATGGCAAAGCGCCGGTTACCCCCATCACCCTCCCTTCCACAACTGATCAAATGCAAATACCTTCGAACTGGACTGCCCCCGATCATGGGTGGGTCAAGGTCAATGTGGATGCTGGGTGGGACGCTGCTACTTCGTCTGGGGGCACCGGCATGGTGGTGCGCGACCCGAACGGCACGGTCCTGTGCTCGCAATGGAAAACCCTCTTGGCGTGCGCTAGTGCGGAGGAAGCGGAGGTCCTTGCTGTGTTGGATGGCCTTCGGTACCTAGCAGCCAACCCACAGGCTCCGGGGGCGATCGAAACTGACTGTGCTAGAGTGGTTACTGTCCTAAACTCCCTGGAGAGAGACAGTTCTGGACATTGGTATCTGTACCTGGAGGCGAAAGCTTTGATGGATGTCTTGGCAGAGGTTCGTGTAAGCAAGGTGGCGAGGGTGAGCAATGGTGTGGCGCATGACTTAGCTCAATTAGGCAAGCGTGAGTGTGGTTTTAACCATGGGACAATTCCTTCCTGCCTGTCGGATTCCCTAATGCGTGATTGTAATATCGCTTTTGCCTGACCTTGATAGCTCACTCATAAATTCAAAAAAAAAGAAAAGAATCATTTGGTAAAGTGCCAAACACAACACCAAACAACCATTAGTTTTTGCGTAGCCTCAGGGATCCTACCAAGCAAGACTAAGACATGATTTTTACCTGTATAACCGGGATTATTTTCAGCATCCGATAAATCCCGTTGTTCCTGGAAAACATATTTTAATGTCCGCAATTTCTTCTTTTTCATTCCAACATGATAACGATCTCCAGCTTCAAGTGCAAATGGAGCAAATAAAATATTATCTATTGACCCCAACTATATATGAGACTAATTTCATATGAACTAATGTTACAGAAAATGGTAGCATACCAGAAAATATAATAGCGGAAATTTTATCGGTTTCAATCATCATGTGACAACGCGCGATTGAGATTAATCCTTGAATGAAAAGTTGGAAAAAAACTAACCTTAATATAACCATGCCACTGGGACATGTCTAGACAATAACAGTGATTGAGACATCACCTTGCATTCCTATCAGCTACCCACTGTCACACGTTAACATGGATAAATTTTAATAAGTAGGAAAAAAAATTCCTCCTAAATTTCTTCATCTACACCATGTTCTTTTTCCGCTTGCAATGAAATCTCCGTTCTCCCTCCCTTCCTATCTCTGAATCTCTGATGGCCACCCCATGCACCGCTTCATCGTACCCTCTAGAGAACAAAACTATTTTTTCACATATGGATGCAAACAAATTATAAAATTATATGGAGCACACCACATCAATTGGTGAGAAATTCTTATGGTCGAAGACTAAAGAGCAAACATTATAAGTAGTACGCTGCGCATATGAATATTCAGAAATATGCACTTTCAGTAGAAGCATCGTGCAAACTGCTAACCATGACATTAAACAAATTAAATTTCTGCACAACTCATAGCTTCTTACTAACTCTTTTCATTCACCAATTGAAGCAACAAGTGAGTGCGTTGGTACAATTGGATTAGGCATATCATTGAAGCAGCAGGTCCGCAAGCAATCTTGCATGCCCAAGATTAATATGCCCGGAAACCACTTGGAGCATGCGGAGCGGGCATAGACTGGCCATGAATACCAAGGCACTCAGCGGTTGTCTCATACTCGGATGGGTGCTGCGGCCAGGACAGTCCTTGGAGGAGGCAAGGTCCAGGATCCACAGATTCACCTTAGATTCAACCGAAACATGTCCAAACCAAAAACAAAAACAAATCAGATCAGGGAGGTCGGATCTAGAGGCCTCCATGTCCCCGAGTAGTGCGGAGGATGGTGAGCGGCTACGGCCGGAGGCGCTGGAGGAGGACATGCGAGGAGCGTCGCCGGAGGCGGAGGAAGGAGATTTGGTCAAAAGAAGAAGCAGAGGCGGTGGCAGAAGCTGTAGTATTTACCAACTCGAAGGGTAGAATCGGAAACGTTAAATGAGGAGGACGAAGGGGTGGGCAGAAAGAGAAACAAAATGTTCTTTTTAGATAGGAGAGATTATATTTTTTATCTTTATATTTTCGTATCTACTCGAGGAAAAAGGGATATGGATAATTGATAAAAAACCACAAATCCAATGCGAACCATTTAATTTATAGGATATATCATATATACTCCCTCTGTCCAACAAAAGATGTCGGAAGCCCAGTTTAATTTCGTTTTTGCAAAAATTCCCTAGTACGTTTTAAACATATCAAATTGGTCCATCTTAAACCGGAGTTAATGGACCTCTTAAATATTTTTTTTGTATATTTAATATTTTCTTCTAATACTTATCTCCCATTAAATATGAAAAATATCAACTATTCATGATTTGCCACATAAAGGCATGTCATTAAAATGGAAATGTTGCGCTCACATTTAGTTCAGGATGTGTGAGTTTTCCAAAAAAAAAAAAAGTTTCTCCGGTTCAACTCCTGAGCTCTATTTTGAATTGTGATGCCATCGTCTGCTCTACTTTGCTATTGCAGTAATCCATGTTCGGAAACTGATATACACGAGAACCAGTTTCTGAAGTGACGCCCACACCTGCCTCGCCTACCTGTCACCACCATGTCAGTCCCGCCGACGACCAGCAGCGGTGGCACGACCAGCAGTACCACGCGGCGACGCGGCATGAGAACAACAATATAAGAGGCATCACACAACGCTGAGCAGCACTCAGTGGCGCCGAGGCGGCTCCCCGCGTGATGGGATCCTCCTCCCCGTGATTGGATCAGCCTCCTTCGATGAGATCCTCGATGAGTTCTACCTCTGATATGCCAGGTATTCAACCATATACAAGTTATTTGATTCCTGCAGTTAGATGTTAATAGTTCAGATGTACTTGTCTGAAGATGGTAAAAATAAGGGGACAAATCATGTAGGTTATGACCGCACATTTTCACTAAGTGTCAGTTAAGTGGAGGGATTCTTGGAACAAAATAGAACAAATGTGTATTACACTCATCTACAAATCTCTGTGTTCACAGATTTCGTAGTACTAAAATTCTTATAGATAATGTATTTTGAAGATGGTAAAATAAGAGGACAGATCACGTAGGTTATGACCGCACCTTTTCACTTTGTGTCAGTTTTTGAGGTGGGATTCGTCGAACAAAGCAGAAGCTAGAGCACATACAAATGATGTATTATCCATTCATCCACAGAAAACTGATTTCAAATGCATGGAATTCTTCTTTCCTGGGATAAAGACCGAGTTGCGTCTGATATTTTTTAGAGACAAAACCAGGAAAATAATGCCATTAATTAATTTGTGAAAACTGAATACAACAAGATCTCTTCTTGCAAGGTGGGGGTAAAAAAGGTTGTATGCAGTGAAAACTGAATACATTCCTGAAATAAGACATCCATGGACATATTTATACTTTCGTGGCAATCTAAAAATTACCCGCTTGACACGATTAATATAGAACCATAAGAATATTTGTTATTCCCCCGTTGCAACGTATGGCGGATTACCTAGTACTAATTATAAACAGAAACACCGTGGCATGTCCAAAGGGTGGTATGCTTATACGCAAGGAGTAAAATTTTCTATTGGCATTACATATACTGTACTTATTACAAGTGGAGATTTCCATGGCATTATGGCAAGCAATCAGTCTGACATCAAGTTGAGCGAATAATCATGCGTTTTCTTCTTCCGTTGATAGCTTCGCGTACCCAGTAGCCCCCAGCTGGTTATCGCTGTCCTCCCTGCGCTCGTAGTAGAACGCGGTCATGGCGCAGACACCGAACAAACCCAGGAGCGCCAGCAGAACAAAGTACACAAAATCCAGGAGCAGAACAAGCGGCATGCTGTTACCCGCGCAAGTCATCGCCAGGTTGCGACCCAGCAAGACGGCAGAGGCCAAGGCCCCGGTAACGGCCACGTACAGCACGACCTGCCTCTTCTTCCCCTTGACCAGCTTCCATGCCCTGCCTAACGCGCTGGCGCCATGGCAGCCGGGCTCGGCCACCGCCACCACGACGCTGAAAGAGCAGAGGAAAGAGAAGTACACGAGCCAGAAGGCGGCAGCCAGGACGAGCAGCGAGACTAGAAACATAGCCACAAAGTACTGCTTCACCATGAGAATGGCGAGAATTGTTGCCATGACCGTCAAAAGCACGACGCAGACGGTGTTCAGGACGTAGACGAAGGCGAGCGTGAGCAGGGGCCCCTTGATCTGCGCCTTAACTTGGCCGAGAAGAGCGCCAAAGGTAGTAGTGTGCTCCTCGCCAGAGTACGTCAAGACGGCGGCGAAGAGGACGACGATCCGGACGGCGGAGCCGATGACGACAGCAAACAGGAGGTACCCCGCGCCGACGAGAAGGAGCTCCTTGGTGTCATATTTGATCTTTTGTAGGAGCTCGGTGAATTCTGGGCTGCCGGGCTCGGTGGTGTTGAGCGCCTTGGCGTCGAGCTGGATTTCGTCGGCGAGGGGCTGGATGGCGAGGTCGTTGCCGAGGAAGAGCAGCGTGGTGGAGGCGAGGATGAGTGCACAGACCACTGTGAAGAGCCTGCGGTTGCGGCTAGGCAGGAGGAAGCCCTCCTTTAGGAAGTTGAAGAACGAAGTTACGAAGGTGCCTTGTTTTGACTGGTTGCCATGGCTATGGTTTGAGGCTTTGAGCAGCTAGAAACTTTCGCAATGATGCTATGAGAAGAGAAACACGCAGAGATGCTGGGTATATTAAAGGGGAGCCGGCGATCGACCGGGTATTGGTCAGGCAACGCGTATCGAGTAGCGAGTAGCAAAGTAGGAGCGACCAATAAGTAAACAATTGTATAGTGTTCTATAATCTATGTAGGCAATTTCCAGGAAGGAGGGTGTCCTGAACTTTTCAACGCTGGTCATGATAATCTTTGTGATGTACAGGGTTTTGTTACGGTTATTCTACGCCAGAAAATCAAGACACGAGCATTGAGGTACATTGCAAGATCTGGGCATGCCGAAAAATGCATGTCGAATCCAAGTCTCATAATCGGACACGCTTACAGAATAATGGTGGAACCTTTCTTGTGGCCTTTGAATTATCCATGCCAAGCCGCCGGACAATTCTTCCAACTCCAATGTATGCAATCAATAGAACCGAGCATATCTGAAATCCACGAGCTTTGTTTTGCTCCAATAGCCTAGCCGTGTCTTGAGCATTGGGGGATCTCAAGTACTCCTCTCCGAACACTCTCACATTAGCCACCGCAAACCACCGGACACAAAGAATAGCTTGGCTCTCCCCCATGGCCAAGTGGTCATCAACCAAGTCCGCCGGAATACCATATGCCATCATTCGCAAAGCGACGGTCACCTTTTGGTATGTGCTATGTCGAAGCTCTCCGGCGGCATTTCTTCTTTGCTCAAAGAACCTATCATACTGCATCACGGTGTCGGAGATGTTCTTGAACAACCTCGTGCTCATCCGAAACCGGCGTCTAAAATAGCGCTCAGGATATATTGGATTTGGAACAAAATAGCTTCTCATCAATTTGTTGTGCCCTTCCATCCTCTCCCTCCACAATTTCTCTCGACCAACCACCGAACCACCATGCTTTGGACGCTTCGCATTGAGCCCAGCGCGCACGGCCAAAATGATAGCCAAATCTTCTTCCTCCTCAGCATCCTATTTTTCATCGGACGAGTCGTACGAGCGGCGGACCATCTACGTACACAAAACTACTCAAAACGGTGTCCCAAGCGGAGGCGACGGCGCTGGCGCTCGGTTGCTAAAAATCGGAGCAAAACGCACCTTGGTTGAAGCCGAGAAGCTTGTGCGCGCGGTGGAGAAGGTGTTGCAGCGCCGGATCCGTGCGCTCCCAGCTTCAATCCGTGCGCTCCGACCTCGAATTGGTGGCCGGGGCGCTCGATTTGGCGGCGTGGGCTCGATTCAAGACAGCGGCGAGTCGCGGGACGGCGCCATGTACTCGAGCGCAGCGTCAGCGACAGCGGGAGGGCGCAGGGGCGGGCGGGCGCGGCGGCGGGGCTGTCGGTGGCGGGTCGCGGCGGCGCGCGGGATTTGGGAATGGAGGAAAGGCGCGGGTGCGAGTGGGAAATTTCAGCGGTTGCGTCGTCTCGCACGACTTGTTTCGTTCCAGCGCGCTGAACCGGAAGCTCCAGATCTGACGCAAAGGATAGCGCAGATAGAGCACGCGCAACTTTTTTTAGCGCGTCGGCAATTTTAGCGCCGCTGCTGTAGCCCCGTTTTTACCCACCCGCGCGCTAAACTGACGGTTTTTCTCGCGCGCGCTCGCGGTACCGCCGCTGCTGGAGATGCTCTAAATCCAGTGTAGCCCAAGGACTATTCATCATGTCTCACAAAAAAAAAAAAACTCATTGCTCTTAGTGGCGCATATATGCGACATGCTAATCGAGTCCCATGTTGTAAACTTATAGTACACCCCTCATTGATGACCCTTCAGATTACATTAATATATGGTGGACTGAAATTTCCAAGTCTTCCATTTGGCAACAACGACGTGCCCTTACTTTTCCAATTTCTCATTTGACCGGTGCAGTGAGCACGCATCAGCCATTTCCACCGAAGCTACAGACCTCCATTGCTTGATCTCTTATTATCCAAATAAATCCTCCATCCCTTCTTCTCAATACTTCATATCAAGCTCCAACTAGCCATGGCTGCCAAAACCACCTCATCATCATGCTTTACTTTCTTGAAGGAAGCCGCGATCCTCCCCACGCGGAACCCAAAGCTGTTCACGCCCGTGCTCCTCCTCTTGGCCCTCACCGCCTTCCTTGGCCCCTCGGTCCATGTCCTGTTCGTGCAGCCTCTCGGCTATGACATGGCCAAGCACCTCATCGAGATCAACAACACGGACCCCTCGAGCCCCGAGTACGCCAAGATCCTCGAGGAGATGAAGCAAGATGCCGTGAAGCTCGTCCTCATCAGCATCGCCGGACTGATCGTCACGCTGGCGCTCGCCTTCGTCAACCAGATCATCGCCTTCTTCGCCGCCTCCACGACTTACTCCGGCGACCGCTACTCCCTCCCCGAGCTCATACGCGAGATCAGAAAGGGGAAGGCAGCCAAGGGCCCTTGCATCACCATCGCCGTGGTCACCGCGCTTAACGTGGAGTGGATGGCCGTGCTGGCCGCCCTGCTTTCCTCCCTGATGCGCGGCGGTCCAGTTCTCTCTGCGCAGGGTCTCCTGTTCGTCCTCACGTTCCTCGCCTTCATGTACTTCACCATCGTCGCTCTGGTGAGCGTGGCGGCGTCGGTGGTGGACGAGGAGTACCGCGGCGTGCGCGCGCTCCGGCAGGCGTGGCGGCTCATGACGCAGGTGAAGAGGACGGAGGGTCTAGTGCTGGTGCTCGTGGCACACCTCCTGCCGACCGTCGTGACCCCGTTGTGCGGGTTTGCTCTCTTTTATGCCAAGAGCGTGGCGGCGGCTTTGTGCTTGCTGGCTGTGTATGCTTTTCTGTCTGGTGCGCAGCAGCTGTTCTACATGGCGGCGGCCACGGTGTACTACTACGAAGCCATAGAGCATGAGGAGGTGGCGCCTTGTGATTATGCCAAGATTCCATCCGGGGAAGCAAATGTCTGATATACTGATGATCCAAGTAGGTGTTATTATGTCACCGGTGCTTATATGTAATTGTGCTAGCATTTGTGTTAGATTTCATGTCCTCTTTGGATTAAAAGATTTTCATAGGAATATTGGATGATTTCATTCCATGGTATTTTTTCTTAAGGAATCCCCTTAGATTAAAGGAATGACACCGCCAAAATTTATATGGATTGCATTTCTACACCCCAATAAAGCGATAATGTTCGGTATATTCCCCATGTTTGACCATAATCTAATCAGTGTGTATATCTACGAGTTTCGAGCTTGGAAGTATTATATACTTGAGGAATTTTGTTCTCGTTTCTTTCTTTCTTTTTTTTCTTTCCGAGGGAAGAGTATTTTCAACTTACAAGATGCACATCGTCATCTCACTTCCAACCAGATCGGATACAAATATAGGGTTGTGCTAGGCCATAGATTCCTTAGTCAACACTCCAACCTCGGCCGAATTATAAAGTGCTATTCAGGGCCTTCACCGGTGTCTCAAATCTGACCAGAGAGAGAAGACCAAAATATCAACCTATTTGATAACTTTAACACATAGGGTGAAAATACCAACCAATTTCTATGTCTGCGTATTTTCCCTACTGAATTTTGGACAAAGTTATCTCAGCTTGTTTATGTTGCTAATGCTTGAAATTCATAGATTTTCAGTATTTAACCAACCATATTTGGAAGACCTAAACAATGTTTAAGGCGTGTCATGAAAGCACAAAAGGTAAACCTTACCTTTCTACAGTCAGGTATTCCTTCAAAAAGAAGCTCTAGCACTTACTATGACTGATACGTCCACTAACAATAGCATCCAACAAACGATTTCTAAAGGTAACGCAAGCATGTTAATAAATGTAGGAGCTACAGTAAAGGAACCTATTCAAATTTTCCTAACATAAGTAGCAGTGAAGTAGGTCACAAAAGCAGTAAGCATACGAAACCCTGAGTAATGTAAGTGCAAGGACAACGTAGTATGTATAAATAAACTGACTGTTGTTCTGGCTAAACCCTGCTCCAACCTATTTATAACCAGAATCAATATCTCATAGTTCTTCTTTGTCCCATTTTTTATTTAGATAATTACAGTCATCAAGACCATGAAGATCAGCACAATTAGACTGATAAAGAAGTTTAGATATGTAAGTGAAATCACATATAAACACAATGCCATTTGCGATGTATGAAACATCAAAAAGAGCCTCAAGAGGATGCACCAAAGCAAGAAAACTAATGTTCAGCTAGCTTGACGGTGAGCTTGGTTTGGGCAGTATGAAACATCAAAAAGGGACTCAGAGGATGCCCTACAGAGGGTTGACTTGGCGGTGAGCATGAGAGTTTCTTGATAGTGGTACTCAGAATCCTCCTATGAGAAACACAAAAAGGTCACTTCTAACAAATAAACAATAGTTGCAACAGAAAATAGTTACGAGATTTAGAGAAGAACACAATTTAGGGAAACCATACACCTGGACCCTGGAGGCACGAGGAGACCCAACAAGCAACTAGGATATAGTAATTCCCATAAAGAGCAAGAAACCAAAAGAAAAATAGTTAAATAGGAGCAATATATATAAATCAAACCAAGCAAGCGCCATCAGATCACTAAGAGTAATATAACACACAAAATTCATGTCAATGGGCGGATAAATGCTATATTCATGGTGTCATTTTCCATCAATAATGTCATCATCTTCTTAGATTATGCATGTTGATTGACTAGAGTCCAGCTGTGTTAGAAACATGTCAAACAAATGCTACAATATGAGCTGAAGTCAACTGCAAAGAAGGAAGAGTTATCTCAATTGGAGATGAAAGATCATGCACCGCATTTGCATTTCTGCAGAATAATAACTATACACACTCTCAAGGTATATTATGATTGTTCTTCTGGCTTTAAGCCCCAAAAGAATGAGCAGGAAAAGAATAAATCTTAGGAAACATGACTACACATCTGAACAAAATTTAAGTTCCCGATAACCACATTGATGCATATGACTTGTATAAGTATTTCTCTGATATAATTACTCTTTTCTTTCACCTTCATATGTTGTTTTTGTTAGAGTTATAGTTATTTCGGAATTGGAATCCTACTCGAACGCGCGCCGTCTCGGATTTTATATATTTGGCAAGATATTTCAAGAGCAACTCGAAATTAAACAAGTTCGGGACCCCGTCCGTCTGACAAGAGACGAAGAATGCTTCCAGAGTTCGGAGCTTTTTGGACAGATCTACACTTCCTTGTTGCAATCGCGAAGAGCCCCGGGAGGCGAAGCTTTAAAATGCCCCCATCATGCCAATGGTTATGCCAAAACATGCACCTTGCACCGTCTCTCAAAGTGATGGTCGTGGAGGCTCGAAAAAGGGCCATATCGGCCGGCGAACATGGCAACCGTGCTTCAATCCACGGTCGCGAGGCATCTGTCCAAGCAAGCCATGGCCATCGGAGACAGAGGGCCCGTCCGAACTTCTCAAGGTCGGTGATGCCAAGGCCTCCCAAGTTTTTTTGGCCTACAAACGGTTTGCCAATTCACCCAGGGGTGGCTCGTAGTTCTCGGGTATGCACTTCCTTTCATCCAAATGAAATGTCGCCTAATCTTGTTAATCCTTTTGAGCACCCATTTTGGCAAGATGAAGATTGTGAGGTAGTAAGTAACCATCTAGGAGAGGACTGCTCTAGCAAGGACAACCCGGCCGGCACTAGTGAAGTGCTTGCCCCTCCAACCTGCCTAGCGTGCTCCAATCTTGTCTATAAGAGGCTGAAAATTTGTCGCCTTGAGCCTCGCATATGGCAGCGGTAACCCCAAGTATGTGCACGGAAAAAAAAACCTCTTGACCGGGAACACCTGCAGAGCCTCCACAATTTTCTCATTGGTGCATCAGATGGGATAGATCTCAGTATTCGCAAGATTTTTTCATAGACCCGTGGCGTTGCCATGGACGGCTAAGATCTTGCCTAGAAGGCCCAAGAAAAACACCCGCGTCATCCGCGTAGAGGGACACCCTGAAACTGACCGGACGCTCTCGCAACGGCTAAAGAAGTCCCGTCTCCACCGCAAGGCGAAGGATGTGGTGGAGGGGGTCGATATACAAGATGAAGAGCATAGGGGAGAGGGGATCTCCCCTGCCAAAGTCCTCGAGCATGGGCAATGGTTGGAGGGGGGGGGGGGGGGGGGGCTACCATTTAGAAGAACCCGGGAGGAGGCGGTGGATAGCAAAAGGCATATCCATCGAATCCAGCGAGGTCCAAAACCATTAAACCCTAGCAGCTCAACGAGGTATGGCCAACTAACGGAGTCAACCGCCTTTACGAGGTCTAGCTTTAGAAAGAAGCCCGGTGTCTTCTCACGGTGCAGCTCCCTTAGAAGATTCTGAACGTGTAGGAAACTATCATGGATGTATCTCTTCTTGATGAAGGAAAATTGGGTCGCAGAGACAAGTTTCGGAAGAAGAGGAGCAATGCGCGAGGCCATCATCTTGGACATAATTTTGGAGGCGTTGTGGATGAGACAAATGGGGCAAAAAGCATTCACCCTTTCCGCGTCCGACTTCTTCGGGACTTCTTCGGGACGAGGACAATGTTCGCCGAGTTTAATAGCCGTGCGCCCCCATCGCCTTGCTCCGCCAGTTGGGTCATGGGCGCAAGAAGATCACCGCTGATCATGTCCCAACATTTGGGAAAGAAGAAGCCAATGTAACCATCCGAGCCCGGCGCGTTTTCCGTAGGAAGGTCAAACACCGCTGCGTTCTTGAGCTTGTCCAAGAGGAAGGGGGCCTCATGGGCCGAGATATCACGTGGCACGTAGCCAAGGGAGTCCCAGCGCAAGGAGGGTGTTCTCGGCACGGAAGTACCCATAAAATTGTGGAAGTGAGAGTGCAGCGCCGCTTGCTCACTCAATCCGCTATTTGTATGCAGGGTTTGAATGAAAATTTTCCGTCTCCTTCCATTTGCTCGCATGTGAAAAAGCCTTGAGTTAGCATCTCCGAGCCGAATGTTGGTGAGCCTAGCACGCTCCCTGATGCGGGCCTTGATGATGGAAGCGATCCCCTGTATCCTAGCACGCAGGGAAATGCGGAGGCCGCGCCCATGCCTAGATAAAGGCCACGACTCCTCTGCAACATCCAAGTGTCCAACAACCTCCTTTACCACGGCCTTCTGTAAGCGAAGATCACTGAAGTTCTTCTTGTGCCATGCCTTTAGCGCCTTTGCCACTCGAGAAAGCTTGACATGTAGTCATCTGATTGCACTTGTTGTGGTGACCGGCCTCTCCGAAGCCGAGTTGACGACCTCCTGAAAGCCCTCCATGCGTGTCCAAAAAGCCTCGAAGCAGAAAGCTCTTGATCTCGGGAAATTTTCCGAGCCTACAAGGATGAGAGGCCCGTCGAGGGGAGGGAGTGAAGGATCACCGTAGGGAACAACAAATCCCATTCGTCGGTGCAGAAAAAGCGGTCTATCCTTGTGAGGGCTGCTGGGTTCTCCTGTGACTTTGACCAAGTGAATTTGCGACCTGTTAGCTGAATCTCGCGAAGGCGCAAGGCGTCGAGGGCCCCTTTGAACCTATCCAGCATCCTTCGACCAGGCCTTCCATTGTTTTTGTCCTCCGCTCGCTAAATGAGATTAAAATATCCTAACAGTAGCCATTTGCGCGGGTGGGAAGAGGTCAAATCACATTTTTCAGCTTCGCACTGAGGTGCGTAGACCCTGACGGTGATTGTTGCCGAAGTTGTGTTTGCCGTGGTGCCTGCAGCCGTGAGGGAGAAGAAATTCGCCGAAGCCGCCAGGATGATGCCGCCCCTTCTCCCGTCCGACGGGAGGTAGACGAAATTATCGGCGAAGTTTGGCTCAAGAGTTCGCAAGATGATTGATCGGTCAACAACCTGATGACCTGTAGCTTGGTTTCCTGCAGACAAATCATGGAAGCATTTGCATCGGAGACTAAATCATTGACATAGTCTTGACGTGATGGATTATTGAGTCCACGCACGATCATGCTAGCAACTCGAAGGTTTTGTGGCTCCATCTAGTAAACAAGGCGCAGAGGCGGGCATCAGTAGAACCAGCATACAGAAGGACACAAAGCACAACGAAGCTTGAACATTTGGGGGTGCCATGGCAACAAACTGCCGCTACCCCCATGGAGACGAGCAGAGTATCAGACTTGCATCTCCCAGACCCAAAACACACGGAGAGGTCCTAAACGAAGAACTAACACAACTACGTAGTAATCATTCAACCAGCATGAAGTACATCCACACCTGCGAGATCAGCTATAGTAAAATAGGAAATATGCTGGGACGCAGGTCACTGACAGAGAGCAGGTCAGGCTGCTGCGACGCTCTTGGATGCACTCCCGATCCCTGGCGCCAGCATCACGTTGATCTTGTCCTTCTTTGTCTTCTAGGCGTCAGCCGGCTGTAGCTACAGCCGGTCTGCGCAATACGCGAGATGTCGCTTTCAAACAGTCCGGAACCTAATCGATCACGGTTTGCACGGATTTTTCTCGCATGCATGCGTGGACGCCTGGGCGGAACTACTCGAGACGTGCACTGCTGCTTTTACTCCCTACTAGAAGGGTCGTGAGCTGCATGCATGCCATACGTGTGGAGCTAGCCGTAGATGCTACTAGCTAGTCCGTATGTAGCAAAACACTATAAAACACATTGTTACTCCACACACAACCTAATGTACACAGAAATGTGTAGTATGGTGGTAAGGACCTATGTAGCAAATAAAATAAAAAAATAAATTCAATCTACCAATGCAACAAATAACGAAAACAGGCGAACCAAAATCATTGTATATGTGTAGCCCTTTTTTAAATTGTATGAAAATGTTCTATGTAACATTTCAGGAAAACCTTAAAAAAGACTACAAAAAACTATGAAGCAAAATAGTTGTACGCTTGTAGCAAAGTTACTCTACTTTTGGATCAAAGAAAAAGACCCTATGTAGCATAGTAGCAAAAATCACAATAAACTTGAAAATGATTGAAGCAAAATTGTTATATGTTTGGAGCATAATACATGTGCTTTTACAACAAAACAAATGCAAGTGTGTAGCATTGCATCAAACAACTCACATCAAGTATAGAAAACTATGGAAGCACAATTATCATATGGTTGTAGCATAATTTATGTACTTCTACAACAATAAAAAATTACCTACGTAGCATTACACCAAAATAGAAAAGATGATCCAGCATCAGCGATAATCCCTTAATAGCACCGGTGGTGGACGCTTACCACACCGATGTTGATTCTTTGGTTTCTTGTTAGTGGTCTTGCAATATTGGCACTCTAGTCACCATGGAGACCTTGAGTCAATGTCGGCTTGCATCGTCTCCGCTTGAGCGACGACGTCGGCTTACAGTAGACGGTGCATCAGTTTGCAGCAAATAGCTGTCGTGAAAGGGCAAACATAAAATACATCCAAAAAACCTCACAACAAAAAAATATATCAAAATAACTATATGTGGATCTAGCAGATCAACACCGCATGCATAGGAGTACCTTGCTCATTGTGTATTGGTGTGTGTTGCATGCCTACGTGTTGGGGGAAAATTCAGCCGGAGCATGGAGCTGTGTGGTTCACCACATGTGAAAGCCTAGTGCACCAGTGCATGTCGTAGGGTAGAAATACTAGGCAGTAAAAGCTATAGCGTCTGAGAGAAGCACCCGTGAGGCGATCGATAAAAAAGCAGTGCGTGGAAGCATGTGAGGGGAAGGAGGGGAGCGTGCGCATAGAGCCGGCTGATGGGATTGTACAAACGCGCGCGTCGCGCGACCGACTGTAGCTACAGTCGGCTAATAAACAGCGTTTCCCTTGTCTTCTTCACCGCCAGCACCAAGGTCTCTATCGCGCGCCTTGCTCGCGTTGTCGGATAGCGGCCGTTGAAGAGGGCGAGGTAGGCCTTCAGGAGAGAGTCGGTGAAGCTGGCCGTGGGCGGCAGGGACCCGAGGCGATGCGCCACGAGCTCCCTGGAAGCCATCTCCGAGGAAAGGCTGGCGTTCGGCCTGGCCACAAGCCCGGCGCTGCGTATCGGCGTAGCAGGGGTAGCAAGTGGAGGAGTTGGCGTCGCTACCGTCTGCATCACCTCAGACAGAAGCGGCGACTGCAGCTCAGTGGTGATCTTGTTGATGAAGGACGCGAGCGGGCAAGCCTCGTCGTCAGCTCCAGGGGTGGGGAACCACTCCTCTGTTCCGCAATCGTCCAGCTCAGTGTCATCCGCGGCGTCAGAGGCGAGCGCCTCACCCGTAGGCGGCGTCTCCTCCACCGTGGTCGCTGGTGTAGTTGGGTGCAAAGGCAGGCTGGCGCCGGCGTCGTCATGGGCGTGGTCGAGAGGCATGTTCAGTAAGACGATGTCGGGGTTCAGGAAGTCGCTATGGAGTTCGGAGCATGGCGTTGGGGCCACATGTACTGCAGTGGGCGGAGGAGGTAGGCCACGCGGCCCGCCCTGCGTCGGACCGGGGCCCTGTGTGCCAGCGTGCGGGGGCCCCGACGCCCATGGTGGCGACGAATTGGACCTCCAGCGTACCTGCGTCCGTCGTGTCCAGCACGTCGGTCATCAGAGCGTCGGGCGGGGCACGCCGGCATGGGCTCCAGCCGAGCAGATCGAGCTGAGCTGCACCATGCATGCGTGTGTTCCTTGGGTCCTTCCTAGGCTCGGCCTGGCCGTGCCTCCCCTGGTCTCCTTCTCTGTCCCTGTCACCGCGGTCGTCTCTCCAAGCCTCGTCACGCCGTCCGTCGCAGCAGTCGTGAGTGGAGTAGGAGTGTCGCTCGTCAGCCTTCTTGCCCGAGTCAGGAGCCCCAAGCTTCCAGTCGTACGTAGCCTTGGATGGACTGGCGGTGTCATGACGAGACGCTCCCGTTCGCCGCCCTGCCCGAGGCGGTTAAGTCCTCCACGACGCCGAGGTGTATGAAGAGAAGAGGCGCCCCCTCCTTCCCTCTAGCGCAGAAGTGGGTGGGTCGTCGCCGTGGTTGGGCGCCATCAGAGTGAACCAGAGCCGGCGTGACAGCTGCGCCGGGTTCGCCGACATGTTGAAGGAGGAGGTATCCTCTGTTGGTTGATCTGTTACGGCTTAAACCAAGTCAATAACAGAAAACGAATAGATAAGGGGAGGGCCACCGAAACAAAGTTTCCCTCTCACGTATCTAACTGAAACGCGCTGATCGGGGGCACCCTAACCGACTAATGGTTCTGGCCCCCGCTTGCGTGCGCACAATATAAAGAGGGAGTCCGGCGGCTGCTTATTCTACTCTCGTTAGTTTTCAGCCTGCGGCTCACCTAAATTTCTAGTCCACTCCGATCGTGGCCTGCGCACAGCAACGGGAAGGCTGGAACCTCGCCGCGCCGTGCCGGGGCAGTGCCGCTAGAGACCGGAGGGGATCCGGACGTTCGCATCTACGACAACCTCTGCTACATCTACTTCCACTTCGTCATCTCTCAACCTTGCCTGCACCGAGCAGGCGACGATGTCTTCAATGGCTGGAGCTTGTAATGATCTCCAAACCCTCTCCGTTATATTTGTTTTGGTGTTCTAGATCGCTGTCATTATTCATCTAGTTGGTACTAGATGGTTTTAAGGTCTAACATTGGTATCAGACGCCAAATTTGATAGCTATAGAACCCTAAACATGATATGTAGATCAAATTTGAGTTAATTGTGTTCATATTTTTAGGCAATTAAGTTGTTGATTAAGGTTCGGTTAATCTAATTGCTTTGAAAACAATTGCTAATGGTCAATTTTAATTAACACTATCTGTTGATTTGGCAATTTTAGTTTCGGTTAATTAAAATTGATCTCCTGTTAGTCATGAAGCAATTAGAAGGAGGGGATTAATGCAAATTGTGGCAATTAAAAGACGAATTCCCCTCTGCCCGAACACCCAAACCCTAAGAAAAATCCCCAAAATCGAAGAACCCTACCTTTTAAAATTGCACGGTCGGGGACTCACCAGTACGCCGCCGCGTCGTCGTCTTTCCCTTCGGGGCCCGCACAGCACACACTGCTGTGCGAGGACGAGGATGCCGCGCCGCCGTTCTCTCCCGTCGGAGGAGCGCGAGGATGGACGCACCGCAAGGTGCGGAACGGACGCACGCGACCCCGGCCTCCACGCCGGACGCCTTGTCGTCGTCACCCCGGAATGGCCGCCGCATCGCCGGCGCGCACCACCTTCCCCTCACCACCACCGACGCGACGCACCGGCCACGCTCGACCGAGCAGCGCGCGGACATCAATCCGTTGCACGCTGCTCGGCCGAGCGGAGCCACAGCGCCGCCGGGGCTAGGGCGGGTCTTCGGACCGCCACAAAACGCCGTGAGACGCGGTCGCTCGCCGGCGCCGTTTTCTCGCACGGAGGAATCGGGGAGGGGAGAGAATCGGGGGAGAGAGGAGGAAATGGGGATTAGGGTTAGGGATTTTTGACCCGGGTTCGCTTTAGACCGACTGGGGATCATCTCAGCCGTCCGTTCCGATCGGACGGTGCAGACAGCTCCGGGTAGTTTTGGGCCTAGGTCAGTTTTTTGGGCTTCTGAGATGGGCTGCAGTCCAGTTTTTTTTTAAACGGGCTGCAGTTTTTAGTCCCTGTTTTGTTTCTGTTTTTTCAATTTCAGTGCACTTTTAAAGTTTCATTAATTCAGTTTAGTGCACTGTTTTATATACAGAAAAATATTGCCTAAAATATGAATCGAAATATGCTATTATTCTGAATGAAAATGAACCAACGAGAATTTTTATTTAGAATATTTAGCATGTTTAAATGTTGAATTATCAAATTAGACATCATATGAAGTTTTTTCCGTTAAGTTTAAATTTGATGTTTAATTTGAGAAGATTTATGACAGTAAAATTAAATCTGCCCAACGTTGTTTTAATATTACAAGTCATTTCCCTAAAGTGTTTTCTAATTTTATGTCATTACTGCCCAACGGTGTTTTGACATAGAATTGGAATTTTAAAAATCATGGCATGTTTATTTCTTTTACCAACGTAAATTTTATATTCATGACATACTGATGCACACGGTGGGTGTGTTGTTGGGAGACCCCAAGAGGAAGGTATGAAGCAGTGCAGCAGCAAGTTTCCCTCAGTTGTGAAACCAAGGTTATCGAACCAGTAGGAAATAATGAATTCCCCCGAGGTGTCAACGGCGCCAGAAAAGTCTGCGGCGTACGTGACGTGGAACCTGCACACAACACAATCAAGATACTTTGCCCCAACTTAACGGTGAGGTTGTCAATCTCACCGGCTTGCTGTAACAAAGGATTAAACGTATGTGTGGAAGAAAGATGTTTGTTTGCAGAAAGTAACATGTTTGCAGTTTGTGGTTTATCAGATTAAAGAGAAGGACCGGGGTCCACAGTTCACTAGTGGTGTCTCTCCATAAATAATAATAACATTCATGCGGGTAAACAAATTACAGCTGGGCAATTGACAGAATAATGATGAGCAAACCAATGCATATACCAACGTTATGATGTCTAGTGTGAGATTCATTCGGGCATTACAACAATATACATAGACCGTTCCAACCGCATCTATGACTAATAATCCACCTTCCGGTTAGCGTCCGCACCCCTTTCAGTATTAAGTTGCATGCAACAGATTATCGCCTTAAGCACTGTGTGTAAAGTAAGTAAGTAACATCATCCTTAGATAAAGTACTACTGTTTTATCCCTAGTACCAACAGTACATCTACAACCTTAGAGCTAGCTGTCACCACCCCAGATTTAATAGAGACATGAACCTACTATCGAGCATAAATACCCCCTCTTGGAGTCACAAGCATATACTTGGCCAGAGCATACACAAGTAACGGAGAGCATGCAAGATCATTAAATAACACACACATGATATATTATGAAGCAATAACTTTAGTACTCAATATTCATCGGATCCCAGCAAACACAACATGAAGTATTACATAACGGTGATCTTGATCATGATAGGCAGCTCACAAGATCTAAACATGACAGCACAAGAGGAGAAGACAACCATCTAGCTACTGCTATGGACCCGTAGTCCAAGGGTAGACTACTCACGCATCAGTCCGGAGGCGGTCACGGCGACGTAGAGGCCTCCGGTGACGATTCCCCCTCCCGGCAGGGTGCCGCGGAGGAGTTCTGATCTCTCCCGAATTGGTGTTGACGACGGCGGCGGCTCGGGACCCGTGGAGGAAAATATGAACACCGTGCTAGGTTTTTAGTCTGGGGGGTATTTGTAGGCGAAAGGGCGAAGTCGGTGGCGCCCCGAGGGGCCCACACCTGGTCCTCGCGCGGCCAGGGGTGCTGCCGCGCGAGCACGTGGTGGCGCCGCCTCGGTGGCCCACTTCGTCTCGTGTTCGGCTTTCTGGAACGTTCCCGATGAAAAACTGACTTCAGAAAAGAAATCGTCCAATTCCGAGAATATTTCCTTAAGTACTTTTCTGAAACCAAAAACAGCAGAAAACATGGAACTGGCACTGTGGCATCTTGTTAATAGGTTAGTCCCAGAAAATGCATAAAACTGTATAAAATGCATATAAAACATGTAATAACTTGGTATAATATAGCATGGAACATAATAAATTATAGATACGTTGGAGACGTATCGACATCCCCAAACTTAGTTCTACTCGTCCCGAGTAGGCAAGAACGATAAAAGAAGAATAATTTCTGAAGCGGCATGCTTAAACACAATCTTGATCATAATATAATGTAAGGCTCATGTTATGAATGAAGTGACTCAAGGCAATGATCTATAGTTTGCTAACAAATAGACAAGGAGTAAACAACTAAATCATATAAGTAAAACTTTTCATGAATAGTACTTTCAAACAAGCATCAAAAAGATTTGCATAAGAGTTAACTCATAAAGCAATATTATCTAATCAAAAGAGCATTGAAGAAACACAAAGGAAGATAAAAGTTTCAGCATTGGCTTTCAACTTTTGAACATGTATATCATATAGATAGTTGTCAACACAAAGAAATATAACAAGTGCAATAAGTAAGCATATAAGAATTGTTGCACACAATTGACACAAGTGTTTGCTTCGGGGATAGAAAGAAGTAGGTAAACTGACTCAACATAAAGTAAAAGATAGGCCCTTCGCAGAGGGAAGCAGGGATACAAGCATGTGCTAGAGCTTCTTAGTTTTATAGGTTTTTGAAATCATATAGAGAGCATAAAAGTAAGTTTTGAGCGGTGTTTGTCGTTGTCAACGAATGGTAATAGGCACTCTACCCCCCTTGTCAACAAGACTTTCTTAAGAGCGGCTCCCATGAAGGACGTTATTTCTACCCAAGGGCAGATCATCCCTCTTTTCTCTTTTGTTTACACGTGTAGTTTAGAACTAGTATCATTGCTTGGCTGATTAGATCAGGGCAAAAATGTGAAGAGAATGCAGCGGTTAAAGTTGTAATTAATTGGGACTGGGCACCCCATTTGCCAGCTCTTTTTGCAAAGTTAATGGATAAGCGGTGTATATGCCACTAGTCCAGTTGGTGAAAGTCTGTCTAAAAGCAAATGACAAGTTTGATATCTGTAACACCACATACTTACTCATGAGCTAATAAACATTGACACAAATAAGGGATAATAAATTTTGAATAAAAGGTAGCACATGAAGTATTTACTTGGAATGGCAGGAAATACCATGTAGTAGGTATGTATGGTGGACACAAATGGCAAAGGTTTTGGCTCAAGGATTATGGATGCACGAGAAGCATTCCCTCTCAGTACAAGGCTTTGGCTAGTAAGGTTGTTTGAAACAAACACAAGTATAAACTATGACAACAAGACGTATATAAAAACATATTGCAAGCATTATAAAACTCTACATTGTCTTCCTTGTTGTTCAAACACTTTAACTAGAAAATATCTAGACCTTAGAGATACCAAACATGCAAACCAAATTTCAGCAAGTTTTACGGTAGTTCCTCACTAATAGGTTTTAACTACATGATGTAAAAGCTTAAACATGATCTACTTGAGAGCTCAAAACAATTGCCAAGCACCACAACATGCAAGATAACAATCCATACGATCATGTATATCTTTTTCATTATACCATCTACCACATTTAGCATTTTCTGTTTCCAACCAAACACCAATCAACTTATTTAAAAGATAAACTCTCCAAGTATATAACAATGAGATATGAGAGTATGATATAATAAAGCTAACAGCTCTAGCAAGAGATGCATGAAAAACAAGAGCTAAAAAGCATTGAAGTAACATAGAAGAATACTCAACAAATATAAGTGAAGAATACGAGTATTCATAAGAAAAAGCGGAGCGTGTCTCTCTCCCACAAAGGAATGCTAGGATCCATTTTATTCAGAGAATGAAAATAACAAAAGCAAAAACAAAAACAAACCGACGCTTCAAGAAAAGCACATAAGAAGTGGCGGAATTAAAATATAGTTTCACTAGAAAGGACCTGATAGTTTGTTGATGAAGAAGGGGATGCCTTGGGCATCCCCAAGCTTTGACGCTTAAGTCTTCTTGAAATATGTTGGGGATGAACCACCGGGGCATCCCCAAGCTTTGGCTTTACTATCCTCTTGATCACATCATATCATCCTTCTCTCTTGATCCTTGAAAACTTCCTCCACACCAAACTTAGAGTAAACTTCATTAGAGGGTTAGTGCACGAAAAATTATGATATTCTGTAGGAACACAATTGTTACCAATGCTACTGGACATTAGCTACAGCCACTGATACTTCATAGGATAAAAAGATCCAATCAAAATAGCAAAAGAGGCATTGCAAAATAAATGGCAGAATCTGTAAAAACAGAACAGTCCGTAAAGACGAATTTTTTCGAGGCACTTAACTTGCTCAGATCAGAAAACTCAAAACTAATGAAAGTTGCATATATATCTGAGGATTACGCACAAAAAATCCCAGGTCCATCCGATTTTTCTGTAAAGAGTTATGAATTTAACGGCGGACAGCAGAAAACTGTTTCAGCACAGCAATCCAAATTTAGCATGAACTTTCAACTAGAGGCTTATCTTGACACAACAATGCAATAAAGTAAAGATACAAAGCAATTGCTACAGAGGGTAGGACAAATCCTTGACACAACAAAATAAAATAACAGGAATAAAAAAATGGGTTGTCTCCCATAAGCGCTTTTGTTTAACGCCTTTCAGTTAGTCACAGAAAGCAAAACTCAAGTATTATCAAGAGATGAAGCATCAACATCAATAATTTCCTCTAAAACATGGTTGGTTGTAATAGGTGTTTTTGGTATCCATGAGTGTGCCCTATTATGTAAACCATCACTTTTAGGCATATTGGGAGGTTTGGGTTTGGGAATATAAATGAACTTTTGCTCCCTTCCTACAAAAGCCTTATCTTTCTTAGTTTTAATAGAGGCAAAGGTTGAACTTAAAGTTTCCATAGCATCTTCTAATTCATCAATTCTATGATTATGAGTATCAAGGGTGTTGCTAGTTTCTAAAGCAGTGATTCTTCCATTAATGTCATCTATTGATTCATTACCCTTGCTAGCATTATCAAGAAAAGTTTTCTCCATAGAATCCAACATTTTAATAATATCTTCCAAAGTGATCTCAGTTTTAACTTCTTTAGTAAGGGGTGGTGATCCTACCAAACTTTCAATTAAATTGCAGGCTTCAAAAGCAGGTGTACCAAGAAAGTTACCCCCCGTAAGAGTGTCAAGAACATATCTATACCAACTAGAGATACCAACATAAAAATTCCTAAGGAGGATTAAAGTAGAGTGCTTTTTAGTGCATTTTTTATGAGCATCATTTATCCTATACCAAGCATCTTTTAAACTTTCTCCTCCTTGTTGTTTAAACGAACGAACTTCAACTTCAGGACTACCCATTTTCAGCAATTTTTAATGAAACCGAAATGACAAAATAGCAAACCGAAATAACAAAATAACAAAAACTGAAAATAAAATAGCAAACCGAAATAAACAAAGTAATGCAAGTAACTAATTTTTTTGTATTTTTGATATTAAGCAAACAAGACAATAAAATAAATTGCAAGTAACTAAATTTTTTGTATTTTCGATATTAAGCAAACAAGACAACAATAAAAATAAACTAAGCAAGACAATAACAAAATAAAAAGATTGGAAGTGCGAAAACTCCCCTCGTAGAAGAATGTTCAAATCACCGGCAACGAAGTTGACGGAGGAGTGTGAAGGTCTTCAAAGGAACTCTTATCTCCCCGGCAACGGCGCCAGAAAAATAGCTTGATGCACACGGTGGGTGTGTTGTTGGGAGACCCCAAGAGGAAGGTATGAAGCAGTGCAGCAGCAAGTTTCCCTCAGTTGTGAAACCAAGGTTATCGAACCAGTAGGAAATAATGAATTCCCCCGAGGTGTCAACGGCGCCAGAAAAGTCTGCGGCGTAGGTGACGTGGAACCTGCACACAACACAATCAAGATACTTTGCCCCAACTTAACGGTGAGGTTGTCAATCTCACCGGCTTGCTGTAACAAAGGATTAAACGTATGTGTGGAAGAAAGATGTTTGTTTGCAGAAAGTAACAGGTTTGCAGTTTGTGGTTTATCAGATTAAAGAGAAGGACCGGGGTTCACAGTTCACTAGTGGTGTCTCTCCATAAATAATAATAACATTCATGCGGGTAAACAAATTACAGCTGGGCAATTGACAGAATAATGATCAGCAAACCAATGCATATACCAATGTTATGATGTCTAGTGTGAGATTCATTCGGGCATTACAACAATATACATAGACCGTTCCAACCGCATCTATGACTAATAATCCACCTTCCGGTTAGCGTCCGCACCCCTTTCAGTATTAAGTTGCATGCAACAGATTATCGCCTTAAGCACTGTGTGTAAAGTAAGTAAGTAACATCATCCTTAGATAAAGTACTACTGTTTTATCCCTAGTACCAATAGTACATCTACAACCTTAGAGCTAGCTGTCACCACCCCAGATTTAATAGAGACATGAACCTACTATCGAGCATAAATACCCCCTCTTGGAGTCACAAGCATCTACTTGGCCAGAGCATACACAAGTAACGGAGAGCATGCAAGATCATTAAATAACACACACATGATATATTATGAAGCAATAACTTTAGTACTCAATATTCATCGGATCCCAGCAAATACAACATGAAGTATTACATAACGGTGATCTTGATCATGATAGGCAGCTCACAAGATCTAAACATGACAGCACAAGAGGAGAAGACAACCATCTAGCTACTGCTATGGACCCGTAGTCCAAGGGTAGACTACTCACGCATCAGTCCGGAGGCGGTCACGGCGACGTAGAGGCCTCCGGTGACGATTCCCCCTCCCGGCAGGGTGCCGGGGAGGAGTTCTGATCTCTCCCGAATTGGTGTTGACGACGGCGGCGGCTCGGGACCCGTGGAGGAAAATATGAACACCGTGCTAGGGTTTTTAGTCTGGGGGGTATTTGTAGGCGAAAGGGCGAAGTCGGTGGCGCCCCGAGGGGCCCACACCTGGTCCTCGCGCGGCCAGGGGTGCTGCCGCGCGAGCACGTGGTGGCGCCGCCTCGGTGGCCCACTTCGTCTCGTGTTCGGCTTTCTGGAACGTTCCCGATGAAAAACTGACTTCAGAAAAGAAATCGTCCAATTCCGAGAATATTTCCTTAAGTACTTTTCTGAAACCAAAAATAGCAGAAAACAGGGAACTGGCACTGTGGCATCTTGTTAATAGGTTAGTCCCAGAAACTGCATAAAACTGTATAAAATGCATATAAAACATGTAATAACTTGGTATAATATAGCATGGAACATAAGAAATTATAGATACGTTGGAGACGTATCACATACTTATGAGCGTCCATTTAAATTTCAGCTTCTGCTCCGTTTAGACCAGATACTGTCGAACACTTGACAGGAAGTAACCTCCCTCGTTGGAAGAATGCTATGGAACTCTGCTTGGCTTTCAATGAGTTTGATTACGCCTTGCGGGAGGACAAACCTGTGGCACCACCTGTCGGTGCCACGGGGTATGATGAAGCAAAGAAAGCATATGATTCCGAACTGGAAAAATGGGAAAAGACAAATCAAGTTGCAATGCTCGTGATGAAGTCGTCGATATCTCCAGGTATCATTGGGGCTCTCCCCAAGAAAGATAATGCCAAGGAGTTCATGGCAGCTTTGGAGGAGCAGTTCAAGGGCTCCGAAAAAGTTTATGCTCAAGAGCTGTTTCATAAGCTCCTTGTAAAATATAATAATGATGGAGATGTTAGGTCTCATATTCTGAGGATGGTGAATGCTTCCAACAAACTGAAAGCTTTACAGTGTGAGCTTTGTGATAACCTCCTTCTAATTATGATACTAGAGTCCCTCCCTTCAGAGTTTGAGCAGTTTAAGATAAACTAAACTCTCTCAAAGAAAAATGGTCACTCACTGAGTTATCCCCACGACTCGTTGAGAAAGAAGAGAGGATTAAGAGGCAAAATAAGGATCAAGTCTTTCATGTTGGATCTTCTAAGAGAAAACATGATGGACCAAGTTCCTCCAAGCCTGCAAAGAAGCCTTTCAAGAACAACGCGCCAAACAAAGTTAAGGGAAAGGAGAAGGTTCCTGATGAGTCTTTCGACAACAAGTGTCTCTTCTGTTCAAAAGAAGGGCATTTTAAGAAGGACTACCTAGATTTCCTGAGATGACTCAATAAGAGAGGTACAGATGAAATAACATTTGTTGATGAAAGTTTTTATGTTAATTTCTCTAGTACCGAATGGTGGATTGATTCAGGTGCAACTGCTCATGTTGCTAATTCCATGCAGGGATTAAGTATGATTCAAACTATAAGAGAGGGGGAAAGAAGACTTAAAGTCGCGAATGGAGTTGAAGTCGATGTCGAAGCTGTAGGGTCACTCATCTTGGAGCTCCACACCGGCTTCCGGCTTCATTTGAATAATGTTCTTTATGTACCTACTTTAAGTAGGAATTTGATTTCAGTTTCTTGCCTAGATGATAACATGTTTGAGTGCAAGTTTGGCAACAAACAATTTGAGTTAAAATTTTGTAATAAGAATGTTGGCATCGGTGTCAGACGAGGCAAATTATATATGTTATCAATGAATGATTCAATTCTGCATGTGAGTGATGTTTCTAAAGATGAGAAGAAATGGAAGGGTGCTAGTACTTCTTCGAAATTGTGGCACCGTCGTTTGGGCCACATTTCGAGGGGGAGAATAGAAAGACTCATTAAAAATGACGTACTTCTTCCATTAGACTTCTTTGATGCAGACAATTGTATTGACTGCATTAAAGGAAAATACGCAAAAACGATTAAGAAAGGAGCAGTAAGATCTACGGGTGTCCTAGAACTAATTCATACTGACATATGTGGACCCCTTAACGTTAAGTCTATAGATGGTTTTGATTCATTCATCACCTTTACAGACGACTTTTCCCGATACGGGTATATTTACCCGATACGTGATCGTTCGGAAGCTTTGGAAAAATTCAAAATATTCAAAGCAGAAGTTGAGAACCAACTGAATGTTAAAATAAAAGTTGTACAATCTGATCGCGGGGGAGAGTATTATGGTAGACATGCTCCTTATGGGCAAATTCCAGGACCTTTTGCCAAGTTCCTAGCTGAGAATGGAATTGTTGCCCAATATTCAATGCCTGGCGAACCTCAGCAAAATGGCGTGGCTGAGCGTCGAAATCGCACACTTATGGACATGGTGCGAAGTATGCTTAGTCATGCAAGTTTGCCGGTAAGCCTATGGATGGATGCATTAAAGACAGCCGCACATATTATAAATCTTGCTCCTACTAAGTCAGCACCGAGCACACCTTACGAGATGTGGACGGGAAGAAAATCGAGCTTGAATTATTTGCGTGTATGGGGTTGTCGTGCTGAAACTAGAATATTCAATCCACAACTTAAGAAATTAGATCCAAAAACAGTAAGTTGTTTCTTTATTGGATACCCTCATAGGGGAAAGGGATATCGCTTTTATTGTCCGAATCATACCACCAAGTTTGTGGAGACTAGACATGCGATATTTTTTGAGGATAATGAAGTCACCGAATTAAGAAAGATCGACCTTGAGGAAAAGCGGGTGTGTGTTTCATTCCCAACTCCGATTGAGCTCGTTCTGCCAACACGAAAAAAGGTGACTCATAGTTTCGGTTCTGAATCTTTTGGTTCAGATCCTAAGCCCAATGTTGATCCTGAAAATAATGATGAAAATCCAGAAAGTGAAGAGGATCACCATACAGAGAATGAAGTAGATCATCAAAATAATGATGTTCCTTCGCCTCCTGTAAGAAGATCACAGCGAGACAAAAAGAAAGCCATTTCAGATGACTATGTCACTTACATGAGTGAGGATATAAATGACGTAGGAAAGGTGGAGTATCCAACCTCATATAAAGAAGCCATTAAAAGTGAGAATTCGTCCAAGTGTCAAGTTGCCATGGAAGACGAGTTAAAATCTATGGGCTCAAATAATGTTTGGGACATAGTAGAAATTCCCAAAGGTGCTAAAAGAGTAGGCTGCAAATGGGTCTACAAAACCAAGTTCGATTCCAAAGGGAATATCGAAAGGTTCAAAGCAAGACTTGTGGCGAAAGGCTTCACGCAGAGAGAAGGAATCGATTATAATGAGACCTTTTCTCCCGTGTCAAGTAAAGATTCTTTTAGGATCGTCATGGCTCTAGTAGCTCATTTCGACCTAGAGTTACACCAAATGGACGTTAAAACGACATTTCTAAATGGTGACCTTAATGAAAATGTTAACATGACTCAGCCGGAAGGTTTTGTCGTGGAAGGAAAGGAACATTTAGCGTGTCGGTTGAACAAATCCATCTATGGCTTGAAGCAAGCTTCAAGACAGTGGTAGCTCAAGTTCGATAAAATTATTCGAGCTTTTGGTTTTGAAGAGAATGTGAAGGACAACTGCATTTATGTTAAATTTAAAGGCAGTAGGTTCACAATTTTAGTACTATATGTGGATGATATATTGTTGGCCAGCAGCGATAAGGATATGCTGCATGAGACCAAGAATTTTCTATCTTCCAATTTTGATATGAAGGATCTCGGTGAAGCCTCGTATGTTCTTGGCATTGAGATTCATCGAGATAGGTCTAAGGGGGTGTTAGGACTATCCCAAAAGTCATACTGTGAGAGAGTACTGAAGAAATACAATTTGCATAAGTGCTCTCCCACACCTGCTCCTATAGTTAAGGGCGATAAGTTTGGAACATTTCAATGTCCGAGGAACCAAATAGAAACTGATCAGATGAAGTCGGTTCCTTATGCTTCAGCTGTCGGAAGCATCATGTATACACAAGTGTGTACATGCCCTGACTTGGCTTTTGTAACGGGAATGCTTGGCAGATTCCAATCAAATCCAGGAAAAGACCACTGGAATGCCGCAAAGAAAGTCTTGCGTTATATGCAAGGTACGAAAGATTACTTGCTTACGTATAGAATGTCTGATAACCTCGAAGCTGTAGGTTATTCAGATGCTGATTATACTGGCTGTGTGGATAGTAGGAAATTCACATCAGGTTATATATTCACACTGGCCGGAGGAGCTATATCGTGGAAAAGCTCCAAACAAACGATAACTGCTTCGTCTATGATGCAGACAGAATTTATAGCATGTTTTGATGCTACTGGGCAGGCTGTATGGCTAAAGAATTTCATTCCCGGGCTAAAAGTGGTTGACAGCATTTCAAAACCAATTTTGCTATACTGCGATAATGAACCCGCAGTTTTCTATACGAGTAACAACAAGTCAAGTGCTGCTAGCAAGCACATTGACATTAAGTTCAGTGTTGTGAAAGGTAGAATACAGGATCAAACAATTGATGTAAAGTATATAAGTACGACGCGTATGCTTGCGGATCCGCTAACGAAAGGCTTACCACCCAGTATTAAAAGCATGTTGCCGGCATGGGTTTACTGGGAGGCTTATGATTCTGTAATAAGAGTACCACAATAAAGAACCACTCCCATTAAGAAGAATGTTTTCATTTCCAAATAGGTTGTGTACTATTAGTGTTGGGGTTCAACGACATTTCATTGGTTGTTGTAATGCCTCACTTTGGTACATTATTCCTATGGAGAATGGGTGTAAGAAGTTTAAACCGAATGATCAAGGGGGAGAATGTTGGTTGATCTGTTACGGTTTAAACCAAGTCAATAACAGAAAACGAATAGATAAGGGGGAGGCCACCGAAACAAAGTTTCCCTCTCACGTATCTAACTGAAACGCACTGATCGGGGCACCCTAACCGACTAATGGTTCTGACCCCCCGCTTGCGTGCGCACAATATAAAGGGGGAGTCAGGCGGCTGGTTATTCTACTCTCGTTAGTTTTCAGCCTGCGGCTCCCGTAAATTTCCACTTCGTCATCTCTCAACCTTGCCTGCATCGAGCAGGCAACGATGTCTTCAATGGCTGGAGCTTGTAATGATCTCCAAACCCTCTGTGTTATATTTGTTTTGGTGTTCTAGATCGCTGCCATTACTCACCTAGTTGGTACTAGATGGTTTTAAGGTCTAACATCCTCACGGCGATGCGAGGCGCGCTCGACGTAGTGCAGAATCCCACGGCGGCCGACGATGCGCTCGGCGATGTCATCATATTTAAGGAGTAGACTGGAACACGTCGCTCTTACTTATAGGCTCACCGCTCACGTCGTTGACGAAGAGTGGTAAAGAAAAAACGACGTTGACGAGGATCTTTTATTTCCCCCTTCTTCTCAAAGGATCTTGCTGGCGAGGATCTTCTTTGGTCTTGATGTGCTTACTCATCTATAACACGGGTTTATTGGTTTACGCCTTCTCTGTGGCACTCTACAGCAGCAATCGAACTCATGAACGATAGGAAGTTCGATTCGGACTGTTGAACCCGTCGTGCAGTGCTATATAAACTAGTCTATTGCTCTCCAACACGCAGCCACGCAGCCGGCTTCCAGCACGGACCGATCCATCGATCGAGCATCCTCCGGCCGCCGGCTTCTTCCGGCAGGTTGCAGCTGATCAATCGTGTATTACTAGCATCTTCCGGCAGGTCGCAGGCTTGCAGCAGATCGATCGTGTATTACGAGCATCTTCAGGCACGATGGTTCTGGCGCAGCTGGGCACGAGCATCAGCCGCGCGCTGTCGCGGATGAGCAACGCGACGGTGGTCGACGAGAAGGCGCTCGGGGAGTGCCTGAACGAGGTCACGCGCGCGCTCCTGCAGTCGGACGTCCGCTTCCAGACTGTCCGCGACATGCAGGCCAGCATCAGGAAGACGGTGAGCCTCGACACCCTCGCCGCCGGCGCCAACAAGCGCCGCATCATCCAGCAGGCGGTCGTCTCCAACCTCTGCACCATGCTGGACCCCGGCAAGCCCGCCTTCGTCCCCAGCAAGGGGAAACCCAACGTCGTCGTGTTGGTCGGCCTGCAAGGTTCTGGGAAAACCACCACATGTGCCAAATACGCGAATTACTACCGTCGGAAAGGATTCAGACCATCACTGGTCTGTGCCGACACCTTCCGAGCTGGTGCGTTCGACCAGCTGAAGCAGAACGCAACCAAAGCGAGGATACCATTCTACGGGAGCTACATGGAGTCGGATCCCGTCAAGATCGCTGTCGACGGGCTGGAGAGGTTCAGAAAAGACAACAACTCTGATCTCATCATCATCGACACCAGCGGACGCCATATGCAAGAGGCTGCACTCTTTGAGGAGATGCGTCAGGTTGCACAGGCAACGAATCCGGACCTGGTGATCTTCGTCATGGATGCTAGCATTGGCCAGGCTGCGTTCGGTCAGGCGCAAGCATTCAAACAAACAGCTTCTGTTGGTGCTGTGATCGTTACCAAGATGGATGGTCATGCAAACGGAGGCGGCGCCCTCAGCGCGGTTGCAGCTACCAAAAGCCCCGTCATATTCATTGGAACCGGAGAACACCTGGATGACTTGGAGGCCTTTGACGTGAAACCCTTTGTTAGCCGTCTACTAGGCATGGGAGACGTTGCTGGATTAATCGACAAGATCAAGGATGTCATCACGCCTGATGATCAAGATCAACTTCTGGAAAACCTGGCTGCTGATGGAACCTTCACGCTCAGATTCTTGTACGAGCAGTTCCAGAATCTTCTCCAAATGGGTCCCATTGGCCAGCTCTTGTCCATGCTGCCTGGATTTACTTCCGAACTGATGCCAAAAGGACACGAGAAGGAAGGCCAAGCAAAGATTAAGCGGTACATGGCGATCATGGACTCCATGACAGATGCTGAGCTCGACAGCACAAACCCGAAACTCATGACTCAGTCACGAATCATCCGGATCGCTCGAGGGTCAGGCAGGCAAGTGAAGGATGTCACGGACATGCTGCAGGAGTACACGCGATTAGCCAAGATGTGGAGCAAGATGAAGATCCCCAAGAACGGAAACGTCAACATCCAGCAGCTGATGAAAAATCTCCCACCACAAGTGCTCAAGCAGCTCGGCGGCAAGGACATTAGCAAATTGTTTGATGGCATGGCCCTGCAGTGTGGGACTTCCAAACGTAGCTAGTTCTCTTCTATATATGCGGCTTGCTTGCCTCGTTTTAGAGTTACCAACCTAATACTGATAAATTTACTCACCTAGTACTGATTGAGTTACCCACCAAATACTGATGGAGTTACCCACTCTGTTCTGTTCCATGTACTGATAAAGTTCCCGACATAACACTGATAAAGTTACTCACCCAGTATTGTTGTAGTTATCCATATGTTCATGATATAGTTATCCATCACGAAATCGATGTACTCACCCTACTCTCTTGGTAAAAGTTACTCACCCACCCAGTGCTGATAGAGTTAGTCACACTGTATCGATGGAGTTGTCCACTATGTGCTGATGGAGTTACCCACGTATTCATGATATAGTTATCCACCGTAAAATCAAAACTGGGATATAGTTTCAAACCAAAAATTTATCGTTACCTGAGTGGGTAACTTACATACAGCATGTTAACTTAAGTGTTAATGGTCAAGAAAAATATTATCCGAACATAATGTCCTCTAAATAATAGTTATGAACACAATGGCCATCTTTTTTAGCTGGAGTTGTCACTATGAAATCGACAAATACCATCATAATACTTATGCACGATAAATTTACGGGAAATCTAATTAGCAGGCGCCTTACATTTGGCATAACCGCACGCAAGCGGGTGAGAAAGAAATGAGGTTCTTTTGCATGCATGCACTAAATACCAAAATTGCTTATGTCATCCCGCAGTAAATGCAAATTTGAAAATTTAAAATAATTTGTAGGTCAAACCGTTTATCCGATTTAGAATCCGTTTTCACCGCTGAGTTAGTCGCGACGAGATCTTCGAAACTAGATCCCATATTGACATATTCCGACAACTTTTTTTTCGGACCCAAAAGTTACCCACCCCGTAGCATATAAGTTACCCAGGCTGTACTATGTAAGTTACCGACCATATTAAAGATTAGTTTTCGGATTGAAATAGAACCATTTTTATTGTTCTTTTTGATTTTTTTGATTTTTGAAGTCACCACACCTAGTTATTTATAAATGAATATCACGTTAGGATGGTAAATGTATCATGCATAAGTTGATAACTATACACTAAAACACTCATTCAATTTCATAAGTATTAGAATGATAATTCTCTATTTTCCATAATGACAATTACACCATAAAAAAAGACTCTATTGGTAATAATTACCCGCCTATTACTGATAAAGTTACCAATCTAGTACTGATAACATTACCCACACAGTACTGATGGAGTTACCCGCCTAATATTGATAAAGTTACCCCGATATTAATAAAGTTACCCATGTAGTTATCATACTCTCTCGGCAATACTTATCACTCAAATACTGATAAAGTTGCCCCCATTAGTAATAAAGTTACCCATGTGTTTTTATGGGTAGTTATCCACCGCAAAATCGTTATATTTACCCTACTCTCTCGATAATAGTTATCACCCAGTAGTGATAAAGTTATCTCATGTGTTTTCATGTGTAGTTATCCACCACAAAATTGTTATAGTTACCCGAAATTGATATAATTACCATGTCTTCAAAATAATAGTTACAAACACAATGTTCATCTTTTTATGTGTAGTTTCACTATGAAATTGACATTTATCGTCCTAATACTTATGCATGCATGAAAAATTTACCATCTCAAAGTAATGTGGTAACTTAAAAGCTCGTAAAGATCTAAAAGAACAAGAAAAATGGTTCTATTTCGACCCAAAAACTAATCACTAATATGGTGGGTAACTTACGTATGTAAGACTGGATAACTTATATGTTACAGGGTGGTAACTTCTGGGCGAAAAAAAAAAGTTGTTGGAACATATCAACATGGGATAGTTTTGAAGATCTCGTCGTGACTAGTCTAACGGTGAAAACGGATTCTCAATCGGATAGACGGTTTGTTCTACGAAACTTTTTGAATTTTGGATTTTCACATTTAATGCGGGATGACATCAGCTTGTTTGTCTGTTTGTGTGCATGCATGCAAAAGTAGCATTTCTCTTTGCGTACACATACGCTAACCAGCATGCGCCTACCAATTAGTTCCGTCCTAAATTTACCATCTCAAAATTTATGTGGTAACTTCAAAACTCGTAAAAATATAAAAGAACAACAAAAAATTGTTTTATTTCAACTCAAATACTAACCATTAATATGGTGGGTAACTTACGTATTCAAGCCTGGATAACTTATATGTTACAGGATGGGTAAATTTTGGTAAAAAACAGTTGTGAGAATGTATCAACATGAGATCTAGTTTCGAAGATCTCGTTGCGACCAGCTCAGCGGTGAAAACGGATTCTAAATTGGATAAATGGTTTAGGCCACAAAACTTTTTAAATTTTCAAATTTTGTATTTAATGCGAGATGACATCAGCTTATTTGTTTGCTTGTGCATGCATGTAAAAGAGGCTATTTCTTTGTTCGGCTCGTCGCGCACAGGGCATACAGATACGCTAACGAGTAGGCGCCTACTGATTAGTTGTGTCCTAATAAAAATGTGGTATATTTAAGTATAAGAGTTTGATATAATCATGTTTATCAACTCGTCTCAGGTCCAAAATTATTTTGGACCGACATGATAAGTAAGAAAAATCATAGTTATCCTACAAGTACAATATATGCATGGTCCATGGCATAAGAGTGGTTGAGTGATCAGTCATCGGTCCATGTTAGATCAACGGTGCCTGAAGGATTATCGAATGGCCACACTAGCATATGTCTCCCGCGGAAGAATTCTGTTTGCTGCTCCTCCTTTCCACACACGAATTCTGATTCGTCCGGATGTAAAATCTCCGAGTTTTCGGGACAAAACGCACACCTGCTTCTGAAACGACACAAAGGCTCTTCTGCAGACACGTATGAATATATGCAGTGAGTGGAGGATTAAATGATTAGGTATATGGATATAAAACGAATTTAAGGTGCCTACTTACCTAGGATGGTGCACGTTTCAACGGTGATCTTGGGGGAGCGTATATCGTAGCACATCTCGGCGAAGAAGCGGTGCGTCTCCTGGTTGCGGCGAGCAGAGAAGCCGAGGTGGTACCAGACGAAATGCTCTCTGAAGCCGACCCAGACACACCTCATTTCCGTGGTGGGCTGGGCGGGGTACTCGAACTCGGCGTCCTTCAAGAATGTCGATCGATGTTAAGAACACATGAGTAAATGGAACCCAATCGAGGATGTTGTTGTTAAGATTATGGAACCGATGGCTTTATTACCGAATTGTTTTCATTGTAATGTCTGAGGGCGCGGTGGACGAGCCTCCAAATGCATCGGGGGTATATCGCTCTGCCTCAACGAAAGAAGCGCAAAATAAATTGAAAAGTCGTTTATGCTCCGGAGCTCCACTGATCTCGCCCTTTTTTAAAAAAAAAATCTTTTTTCTAAAATTAGAAAAAACTTAAAAAAAATCATGTATGTTTTCAACAATATGTCCTACATGCGTGCAAAATGTCAGTGCAAAATATAATACATTTTCACCTACATCAAATTGACAAAAGTTGAAAAATTAAAAATACATATTGTGCACTATACTCAGATCTGTACATATGTCAATCTTGTGTAGCTCAAATCGTAAAGTATTTTGCATTAAGATTTTACAAGTTTGTAGGATATATCGTTGAGAATATGCATGATTTTTTTTAATTATTTTGAAATTGGCGAGATCACTGGAGCTCGGTAGCACCAAGTCCTCCCTGAAAATAAACATTGTACACATACATATACATCGGTACGTACTCTGTTGTGTAGAAGCTGGCGTCAGGTACGTTAGCTGGCTTCTCTATCCTCACGGACACAGGGGGGCGGAGGTGCTTGCTGCTGCTGTCGCCGCCGGCTGCAGGGGAGGAGAACAAGGATCCCATCGATCGGAGTAGGATCGACGGGGGGATGCGATCTATCTTTGTATACAGTCGGCGGGCTGGACGAGTCGAAACCTGAATCCTACTCGAATCGGAGGAGGATATGGCGCTGGCGGGCGTGGGGAATTGGAAGGGGAAGACCTCTGCGTCAGCTGTGGGGGATCCGAGTCCGGCTCAGCTCAGCCGCTCGGGTGAGTAGTGCTTTTTCAGAGCCTGGTTTATCCCTTCTTCTCGGCAAAAGATTGACACTCCTTGGCAGAGACCCAGCCGCCGTCGATCTGGGAGGCGTCGCGTCTGTGCTATGCCAGGCGCACACCGACCGGAACAGACTAGGACGTCAAATTACCTATGGTTTGCGACTGCAACTTTACTCCTCGATACTAGAAATCACAATTAATCAAACAAATGCACCGTGATTGCTCATCCTAACAACGCACACAAAAGGAGAGATAGCCGCCATAACCTACGACGACCTCAGCCCGCCGGTAGCTACCAACGATGCTAAGAGCATCTCTAGCCATGCCCCAGCGCCCTCAATATCGTTTCTTTTTACCGCGGGTGAATTAGCGCCGTTCTCCGCCCACTAAGCCCTAAAAAGCATCGGATTGGGCTGAATTATCGATCATGTGCTCCCAGGTCGAACTCGGCGCGTTGTGGTCCTTTTTGGGGGCGCAAGCGTCGATGCGGAGAGAAACCACACGAAACGGTGCGCGGCCTTCCTGTAAGCGGGTAGGTCAGAAGTCGGCGGAAACTCGCCGTCTTCATCTTCTCGGCTCCCGCGCCGTTCAGTCTTTCTCAGGCGAGCGATCGACGCGCCAATCGACATTCATGCGGCGGAGTAATGTCGCTATACCGCCACAGCTTGCACCGCCCTCTCGTCGTGGCCATGGTACACCGCTCCTCTCTCTATCCCTCTCCAGATCTTGCCCATACAGCGCAATAGCGTAGAAAGAGGGTCGAGAAGTACCCGACGATGGTGCAGCGGCCAACGGCTTCGGCCGTTGTTGGCTCCAGAAGGAGTCTCACCTCCTCTACGAGGCGGGCTATCCCGTGTCGCTGGACATGTGTGCCCCCGACGATTGGAAGCTCAGCCCCGGCGGTGTGTCGGTGTCGTTGGTGCCCGAAGGGGCGGACTTCATGGCGGAGATCCAGGTCGTTCGCGCCGGCCTAACAGAGGAGGATTGCGACGAGCCGCGCTACCACCCGGACAACCACGCTAGCTGGCCTGGTGTACTTCGACCAGCGCTGCGTCCGAAGGCTGGGGCCCGCCAACGTCACCGACCCGCAACAACTCCGAGTGTCAGAGGCAATGATGGGGGTTGCCGGGACGCACGCTGGCCAGCCTATTCATCACGGAAGGGGCTTGCCTGTGCCCGCACGGTGCGACCATCCGTGCGGCCTCCCAATCGAACGGTTGTGCCCGCACCCTCTCGTTTCTGGTTTTTCCTGCTAAAAAAAGCACAAAAGAAAAATACAACTCCTTGCCTTGCGTATGCATTTGTATTTGAGCAGAACATGAAGAGGAGCAGACGAGCAGTGGAAGCTGAGCCATCCGGCCAGTCCTCTGGCTGTGCTCCATTTCGTCCATGGATCTCGTCGCGACCTCGCCACAGTTTTCCGCCACCGGCCCTTTTCCGGCAACCGCGTCCCTTTGCGCATCGTGGTTGGAGGCGGCCCGGATGGTTTCGCCGGACGGCGGCGCGGGTAAGCGGACGTGAACCGATGCTAGTGGAATCTGGAGTACCTGCGGCGGCGAAGAGAGGTGAGGCGCCGCTGGGCCGCTGGGCCATGGCGGCCAGCCCCCTGACCGAGAAGGTGGTGCAGATTGTATTTAATTAGATGATTATGTTATCTAAACTGGACTCTTGCATTGCAGCACGGGAAGCAATCAAGGACTGCACAGTCGATTGAAGAAGAGGAAATTGGAGAATTTGCCGATGATTCATTATGAATAATGTAGTGAGATTTTGGTGCGCCAGGTTCATCGCCACCACACCAGAAACAGCAGAATTACCTGTGATTCAACATGACTTATAGATTTGCTTCAACCTCCTTTTTTTCTGTTTGCATTAGCTGTAGATGAAATTTGGCGCGCAGTAATGTGTGGATGTGTTCCTGCCGATGAGATTGTCTCTTTTTTTTCTGTTTAGTTCCGGGTCTCCACCGCGCACGCGAGACCGGCTCCTCGCCGGCGTTCCTCGCGTTCGTCGTCCTCCTCGCTGTGCTCTTCCTCGTGTGTCTCCTTTCCTCCGTCGCGCGCCGCCTCTGCTCCCGCTCCGGCCCATCGTCCGTGGGACTTCGTACTCCTAGCCGGTGCCGAGGCGCCGGGACGACGGCCGTGATGCACCGCGCCAGCTTCCTACTCCACCGCAGCGGTGGCATGTCGTACTGCTTGCGTGCGCGTCCAGGAACTCCTTCGCCATGGAGGCATGGACTTTACTTTGCCAGGCCACCCGTTTGATTGGTTCGAGTGGTGGAGTATTTTTTCGTTTGTGCTTTTTTTTGAAAGGAAAAGTCAGATGCGAGAGGGTGCGAGACACAACCGTTCGATTGGGGAGGCCGCACGGATGGTCGCACCGTGCGGGCACAGGCAAGCCCCTTCCATTCATCACGTGTAAACTAGGCAACTTAGCGCGGCATACGCCGCGCCCGTGTGGTTGTTAGCTCTGTTTGTTAGCGTAAAAATGATTAGCGGAATTCAAGTATAATTCAGTAACAACAGACACACCAATTCGTTGTACCAATAACCATTTTAAAATGTAGACTTGTGAGAAGCAAAACGTCGTTACTACTGATCATATCAAAACTACTCAAACTTGGAACTAATGAAGCTACAACTTCTATGACAATGTCCCGTATTATTTTCACGCGGTCGCAGCAATTCAACTTCTTAATACTTAAATATGCCTAAATTCAACATGTTAACACAATTCTTCAAAGCCTTCTCTAAATTGGAAAGCAAACAATGGAGAGTAAAAAATTAATTAGTATGATACCCTGCTTAATGAAGGGACAGATCAAGACTGAACTTGCCGAGAGTCTATGCAAACAAAGGATAGTACAACAAATTCACTATTGTCTACCAAAATTGAAAACGGAAAATAAAAAAGAACAGTAGGTTGCCTCGGCACCTAGGGCGATGGTAAAAATCATCAGGCTATTCATCTCCACAGGCATCAACTCACAAGTGAAGCATCTTCAACACAATATTTGGGACAGACCTCATCCCTAAGCTTATGGTATAAATTAAACATCACGCACTATTTATTAACCATTAAAACGGTGTAGCTTATGCACTGGAATTACAACCCATTGCCTATCCAACTATACATGAGTCTAAAATATAAAATGCAGGGTATCTTTCATCTCTGACCTTCCAAGCTCTGTAAAATAGGGTAACCTTTCAACCATGGAAACGCAAACTGCAAGACGATGGAGGATCAATTTCCTGAAACCGTTTAACAACATGAGAAGCTGAAAAAGACTTAGAATTGCATCTACATGTAGACAAAGGGGGGTCTGCATACATATAGGATGCCAATTCTAAAAATAGAAAGTTAATAGATCAAGCTCCTAATTTTCACCTTTGTATCAATTTATGTAACATCTAATTGCAGATCCTTGTTGTTTCAATTCCTGAGTGAATGTCTGCCCTTTTGAGCGCTCTGAAACAGAAAATGACAGTGGTCAGAAACATTAAAACCACTAACCGACTGATGTTGAAGAATCAGAGAACTTACATGAACTGGCATGCTGAATCACACAATGCACAGCTAACTGTAAACCTTACGTTCTTTAGGACATCAATCACGAAAGGAATCACCCATACATGCTTTCTATGTAGAATAGACAAAACAGAAGGAATAATATGGTCGTTATGGAGATCTGGACAACATATGATTGAGCTCATTAGATGATTCGACGAATTTCGTATGTGCCTCATCTGCAGCGAGTGATTGAGCCATGAACTCTTATGTATTTGCTATGTCGCTCCCGAATTCCGAGCAACATGTTTGGATACAACGAAGACCCTTGGAAAAGGGCGTTATGCCACAAAAGAAGCAGTGCTATTGTGTGTACTGGTATGAGGCTGCCCATGATCAGTCGACACGGTTTAGTTAGGTTGTGCTACTCATAGTCACAGATTAGAGCAAATCCAGTGGTTGCACATGCTAACAATTCCCACAAACTTTCACAATTGTAGAATCCTAATAATCACAGGTCTAGAATAATACTTTTGGAGCACCGAGATTAGGATACTTATGCCGACACGGCAGAGATATGTGAAAAATCACAGGGAAGGAGTAAATTAGCAGAGACCGAGCTACCTAGTCACCATTAACTGATTAACTTATAAAATAAACTACGTGTGGATAATTTGGGGATTGCGGAGAGGGGATTGAGTAGAAAAATTACCGTGAAGAAGATAGTGCGTTTACGAAATGAACAACACATAGTCAAAATATAGCATATCAAATTTAGCAGAACTAAATGATATGTGAGTTTAAGCATTATATATCGAATTTATCCAAGCTGCATGTCTCAAGCAAATAAATCAACATAGCCTAATCCTTTAAAAAAGTCTAGGCTAAGGATGGTTGAAAAAAGTGAACCATCAGAATCCTAAAGCATAGAAACTAAGAATACATAATCACAATTAGGCAACATGTTCTCATTGATCCTATCCTTAAATCAAGCCATAATTAAATGGCTCAAATGTCAAGAAAATAACCATCAGGAAGAGTCACCTAACTGTTGTATTTAAGTGAAGAGAATGAGACAGCTGCACCTAAAGCAAATAAACAATACCATCTAGTAAGTAAACCAATTGAAGGAGCATATGAGAAAAATAAGTAACTAATTACACCTTCTAATCTGATACAGGAGGCTGTGATTCGATCATAGCTGATCCATCAAGAAAATAACCATGAGGAAGGACGACTATTTGTTAAAAATGATGCAAAGACAATGAGACAGCCCCACCTAAAAAAAATGCTAGCTTGTAAGCAAAGCAATTGAAGGTGAACATAGGATAAACATATAGCTTCCCACTTCTTACATAACCAGAAACTAATCATCTTTGGTGCCAAAAAGAAAAGGAAACTGAAATATCGCAATCAAGTGTAAGAAAATAGAACAAAAAATTGGGAATAGGTGGAACATACGCAGCTAGCTAGCGCATAGAAATTGTCAAGAATGTGCAGAAAAGAGGGTAAATACAAAAAAAAAAGATTGGAGTAGTACCTGCCAGTCGATGTGTCCAATTATTTCATTGCCAGATAGTCTTTTATATCCCTATTAATATCAGCTGTGTGATAAGTACAATCCATCTTGCAATCTGAGTAACTACTTCCCTATATTTGGTTTTGAGCCTACAAATATTTAAACCCCTTTTCAAAACAAAGGTGCAGTCACTGTTAAACGATTTAGGAAAATAACACATAATGAGTTCTTTACGTTTAAGCTGAAAAGACAATCTGGACTAACATGGAGATTTGGCATCCTTGCTAAATTAGTGAGCATTCTAGTAATAAAATTCTATAATCGACACAAACCCATTATTGAATAGGTCCATTTTATTTACAATAAACTGTGGGAGAAATCTAAATTCAGATGCTAGTAAGTATACAACTCAAAATATTTGATATGGTGCATAAGATGAGAATTAAGTAATTAGTGTAGCATACCTGAACGGGAACTAAGATAGGAAGAATAACATATGTTCAGTACATTCAGATCACATAATTGCCTCTAATTATTTCCATTAATATTCAGTGATCATCTCTTCATACAAAAAAAAGAAATCACAGAGAATCCCTGCCAAGAACAAAGCTGAGCGCTAGCAACTCTACAAAATAACCCAAGTCATCTATAATGATTCAGGAATATTTCATAATTCTTGGCTTCTTGCACACCCTGTATAACATACCACATCATTTTTCTTCATTAAACTGCACACACATCTATGAAAAATTCCAGCAATTAGCTACTTAATGTGGTGAAATTAGACCATGCTACAAAGAAAAGAAAAATCAAGTAGGATGAGACTTCACCTTATCGTGGCTGTCCAATTTCTGCATCTTGGTCTTCATGAAGTCCTCTAATTCAGCTGTAAGTCAAAAACAGCAAAACAAAATTAGGAAAACCAAAAGGCACGAACAAAAAAGAGGAGTAGCTTGAAGGCGTGCTCGTAGCGGCACACGCTAGAGCTGAGAGATTGCACGCTGGAGTTCCGGACGCGCAGTTCCGCACACAAGCTAACCTTCTTGGAGTTCACCTACATATCTGTAGCACAACAAAAACAACATGCGGCTCCATGAGACGAACGGACAATGGAAACCAAAACAAATCAGGGAGAGTACGAACAGATACATCCATGTAAGTACAGAGAGATGGGAATCGAGCCAGGTGATGCAACCCCTTCTCTCCCTCATCACTCAATCCAATCCAATCTGCGTAAATTGTTCCTAGAAAATCCTGTCCCGTTCCTGGAGGATCTTTAACACAGAGGGCGTGAATCAAGAACCGAAGAACACGGGGTAAGAAAACAAAGGCAGATGAGCTTGCACATATACGCAGGGGGCAGGGCAGAGATAATGATCCGTTCACCTTTCTGGAGCCCCGCAAAGAAGGATGAGAGGGCTGAGGCGGATGAGTGGCGAGCGGGTTGGCGTGTGGTGTACAGGAGTGTGGGGAAAATTGGTAGGAGGGAGGCGGCCGTCGGGGTCCTTGAGGCCAGTGTTGACGCCGCAGAGGCACTTGGTGTTGTCCACCTGGGGCTCCGCTGCCGACCCCGGCGCCGGCTGCGGCGCAGCGGGCGGGAGGGTGAGGGCTAGGGCGAGCAGGAGGAAGGGAGAGGAAGGCATGGTGGATTGGTGCCCGACCTTTGCGCCGGCGCGCCGACCCTGCGGGTCGTCGACCTCTCTGGCAACCGCCTCGCCGTTGCGCTCCCCTCTTCCGCCACCCTGTCTCCCTGCGCTGCCCGTCGGCGTGTCCGGCCTCCATATAGTCTCCAGCGCCGCCCCATCTCCTCCCCGCGCTGTCCCAGTCTGGATCCGCGCCGTCGGGCGCTCGCGCGCACGCCGAGGCGAGGAGGACGGCCTCCGCAGCGGCGGCGACTGCACGCTTGGGTACCGTCTCGTCGCTGTCCTCCTAGGCGGCGGCGGCGGGGTGGAGGCGGTCGCGTCGTGTAGGAGCTGGGATGGGGAAAATGGGGATGATTGAGATTTAGGGTTACGGTCTAGTCTTATGTAGTGTAGGGTTGGTTCGCAAATTGCAGAAAACGCGAGGGCCTTTGTGCAAAACAGCCACGCGGACCGTCAGATTTGCCATGGACGGCGCGGATCAAGGCGGACGGTGGAGCAGCACTTCGCCTCACCGATGCATACGTGTCGACCGATGATTGGAAGAAAATCGCAAATGAACAGTAGCCGGCGGATGAACAGTGCGAGAAAGCTCAGCTTTTATATATACTCGTAGAAATGCACGTGCACGCACGTGTAATATTATTACATGTATTCCCTAGCGGTCGTCATGTGCCTCCATTGGGCACTAATACATGTATTTTCTAAGAAAGATGAGATGCTGGTAGTTGAGAAATATGACATGCTTCCTAGAGTCTCGGAAAAATAAATATATTAGTTGTTTTTAATCCTTGATGGTGTACAAAGTGATGGTGTACAAAGTACTCAATATGAACTGCAACCAAAAGGATAAAAAATTAGAGCTGAGTTGCAATTGTCAATTTCAAAATTCTAGAGAATAATATGGATATAAAAGATGGTAAGAGCTCATCATCATCAACTGAAAACATTAATACTGATGAAGTACGCAACAATTTTAAAGATATAAATCTTAATGCAGCTAATGATGCTAATATTGTCTGCATAATCAGAGATCTAGTTGCTCATTAATTAAAAAAAATCGCACTTTACATACAATCTATGACTAATATTACACAACTATTTAGCAAGCAAAATTTTCACAATGTAAACTGGTCCCTATCGTTTCCCCGTAACTTGTTCAAATGACTTTCTAGTCCCATTTATACTGAACAATGCAAGCACAAATCTAGATCTTTTTCAGCCGTGAGACAGAAAAGCACCGTGCATCGATTTTTATGGCATATATCTATTTAGATTACTTTTGCTGTGGATGAGCCTTAATTTTCATGAACTTGGACTCAGCAGATTATACCTACTGCAATCTCTTCTACAAAGTCCAGTGCGCAGTCTTGTGCAGCTTCATTGACAAGGTCAAGCTTCTTCAATATGATATCTGACAGTGCAAGGCAATATTGTGCTCTCATTCTAGAGCTGGGCATCGAAGGCTAGCAAACGAAAGACTTTGTCCAGGCATATGCTATAGCTCTGATCCAATCCCATGCTCCGGGGCTATTCCGGCTGCCGGACGCGCGCCCAAGCGTGAGAGCAGTGGCAGCAGCCGGCGCACCGGGGCTGGCCGCGTTGTCGAGGCTTATCAGCTGCCAGCGCCGCCCTCCCTCCGAGCGTGCAGCCCACGCCCCGCGAGTCCTTCACCTTGGTTGTCGCCTGCGTGCAGAGCGGCGGCGGTGGCCGCCCGAGCGTCTCTTCCTCGTCGCTTGTCCGGGCATGACGAAGCTCGTTGGCACGATGGCGTGCCGTCCCCGGCACCATGATCGTCGGCATCACCGCTCACAGAGACGCACCGCTGCTTCTACGGGCTCTCAGCATCGTGCAAATCCATTATCCACCCCGCGACCTGGAAGACAAGTTGACCTGTCGCCGCCGCCGTTCGTTCAGTCAGAGGTAGGCGCCGCGATGTGCTCGCTCCGCGCCGCCATGCCGCATTTGCTCTCTCATCCTCCCATATCCCCTCGTCTTTCCTCGCCCTGTCTTGCTCTCTTCCGTGGACGCCCGAAGCACCGCCATCGCCGCACTATCACACGGCCAATTTTGATGCCCCCGAGCGCATCCGAGGATGCTGCAAGCTCTGCCTCTCCGTTTTCCTCCTGCTAGTCAAAGGAATCGGTCGGGGTTGACCTGAACCGAGCGAATTAAGGCTACCTACTCAACTCCGGCCGCCGCTCCTCGATGTTGATTCCGACGTCTCCGGCCCTATCTTGACATCTATGAGCCGCCTCCTCGACAAAGATTGTGCTACTCGATTTCCGGTTCGTCGGCAAAGATATATGAGTGTTATTATAGAGACCTGATAAGTAGGCTTTCCGGTTTTGGCTTTTGGGCTCTTTGTCTATGGCTCGATCGTGGCCCTTTCCTTTTCTCTTTGATCAGAATCGTTGGGACTCTATGTTTGTCATGTACATGTATGAATAGAACACTGCCTGATCGTGGATGGTCGTGGCTCATGAAAATCGATTGGGACTCAGAGTTTCCTTTTTCCTTTTCTCAATCGAACGAAGGTGATAAAAATAGTTTGACTGTTCAAAGTTGTTTGATGCTCGACATCTGGACGATTTAGATCGTTGATTGATAAATAAACGTGTGAGATTTAATGGGTTGTTTGGTGCTCGACATCTGCACGATCTAGATCGTTGATTGATAAATAAACGTGTGAGATTTAATGTATCCCAACAAGTTTGCTCTTTTAATAGTAGTGTAGAGGAGACATATTAGGCCCAACGATTAGTAGACTAGTACTTCAAGCTTGAAGTCTACTAATTTTGTCATAAGGGAGTATAATTTTACCAGGTCAAAAGTGAATGGCCCATTGTAGCTTTGAGAACAGGTCACGCCCCAAGCCTGAAGGCCCACCATGCTGGCCCACCATTTGACTTGGGCTTTCTCGGGCTTCCCAAGCTTGAAGCCCGAGAAGGCCCAAGTCAAATGAAAAAAAATGCACATCCATTCTCGTGCGTTCATTTCCCAAGCAAGCGTCGGGAACAGTCACTTGTTTTGAATCGCAGCGTGCCTGATTACCAGAACGGTTAGCCGCGTGTTGATGTGCCTGTTTTGTGTTAGAGCGTCTATTTTTCTTAGTAATTCGGTCGTTATATATCAGGACAATCATCATACTTCATGATATTGTACAATATTGAAACGTCGAGAATTTCGTCACTTCTGAAAAAGTATCAAAGATAGTGGTTAAACAAAATTTTCCATTACAAAGTTTGCCTTTGAGACAACGCGCAAGTACCGTATTGTACAAAAGGAGATGCAAGCAAACAACTAGATAAAGGCATTGTTCCACATTACTACCTCGGAGCAGCTACAATAGCTCACGTCGCTGTGGGCAACCATGTAGGGGGTTGAGTTGCTGCCACTGGACGCCATTACGTGAAGATGGACGGCTTCTGAGGAATACACGGCGGCCTCAGCATACCAAAGAACATCTGATGTTGCAAACCAACACTAAAGGCCTACATTTTCTACGACCCGTAAAACATACACGACTCATTACTAAGCGTCGAGACTTGCACATACCACTACACTTTTTTAAGATTCTGAAAGGTTTTTGCTAAATGAGATCTTCGTGGGCATGCCACATGTTGAAGTACGCCGTGATGTTGGAGGAGCATCTCGTGTCTACGCTGCAGCTCGGCGTGTTGCCGTAGAAGAACACAACAAACCATGAGCCTAAATAACAATATGATACAGCAAATACACCAATGCACTAACCGGGCCGAGCGCCAACAAAGACACAAATGCGACAGAGTTTTACCGACCTCAAACCTGCAATCTAGTGTTGACATGTACACTTATGGCAACTGGTGGCGTTTGTTTAGGCACAGTAGACAAAAAAACACTTTGGAATGAAACATATTGTACTTTCTAACCTAGCAGCCGATAATACGATGGAATGAAGTAACAGATTAACAGCCTTACGGCGAGGAATCTAAAGAGGTAAATGGGGAGACCTCATGGAGCTCTCTGGTGCGTTTGGAGTTTCTGACCGTCCGATGGAGTGCATCAGGGCCGTTCGTTGTCTTCACCGGGCCGTATAAAAAGCTCACCCCGTGGTGGAAACCCTAGCCGCCACGAGCCCACGACCCAATCGCTGCGCGCGTCTCCTCCCCCAAATCCCTTCCTTCTCCGCATGCCGCCGCCGCCACCGTCACCTTCTTTCTCCTCCACCACGTGGCCCTCCACCGCAGATGCCGTGCGGGGGCCGCCGCGCGTCGCCGGGAGAGTACGGGCCACCGCGCGTCACCGGGATAAGTGACTCCGGCCGGATCCGACGTGATGCAAGTCTTCAGCAGCGGTTTCGCACCCCTCAGCCGCCGCCGCCGCTCCCGTTCCGCTCTCCCCCGTTGTGTAGGTCGCGCCGCCACCCTAGGTCAGCATCCTCCTCCACCTCTGCTCTCTCTGTCTCTCACCTCCTCTTGCTTTCTCTCTCTCCAAGCAGCCGTCGTCGAAGACGCCGAGGCGGCGAAGGCGAGGAGCTCGACCTCCACCGGCACGCCCCTGACTCCATATCGACCGGCCACCATGACTTCTCCTCGAGGTTAGCCCCACAAGGCCCACCGGCACACGACCGGGACGACACGCACGTCTTCCCCGACCTGCTGCTGCCCCAACAACGACGGCGGCTGAGGAAGATGGACGACGAGGCCAAGGGCGCCAAGCAGGAGGCGGCATGAACAAGCTATGCCGTGGCCCCTGGCTGCCGTGCGACAACTGGCCTTCCCCTACGCCACTGTGGACTGTGGTTTAGGTGAGCTTTCCCTTTGTATCATCTAGCTGCTTTCTGATGCCAGCCATGGAGCAGATGATTTAAGAATCAGTGCTGTGGTTTGCGATTAGGACAATTTTCTTGGCTGGGATGATGATGCACATTGCACTGTTGAGTTCAGATGTTTGATTTGAGTAAAAAAACTGTAGGAATTATTAGTGTTTAGCTGCACAAGCACCTCTCATGTGAGGACTTCTTTCCAGGCAAAGTAGTAGCTGACATTTGAGTAATAATGATCTAACAAGATGAGACCTACATGTCTGTCTATGAAAAATACAGTAACTTATGTCCTGCAAGCCCATGTCTTGCAAGTCGAAACCACTGTATGTAGCCTTGCACTGAACATGACTATCTTTTCATCCAAAATGGTAAGAACTAAATACTGATGTATTCATGTATATATGTTTGGGCGACGCTCGACTGTGGTCAAATTTAAATTTATCCATTTTTATCGCCCCTCGGTGACAGGGCCTCGGGTGGAGCCATTCATCAAGATGTTGTCCTCTCCCTCAGTGTGCCGAGCTCCACCATTTCCTGATCTGCCTCCTCTTCATCAAGCGTGGCGGCGGCAAAAGGAGGGTGACGACGGTGGCGGGCGGTTCTTCGCCTCCGCGAGCCAACAACGATGATGAGCCGAAGAACCCAGGTAGGATAGTACGGGCGCATTCCCTTCTTCTATTTCTTACTTGATTTATCTCTCAGAAGTGAGGTGTTTATGCTCTTCCCCTTTCTATTGCAGGTTTTGTCGATCTGTGCTTGGAAGAGAGGTTGAGCACACGATGGTTCAGGTACGGATATGACAATGGAGGGATGCCCTTCTTTTTCAGTTTTTTTCCTATTTCCTAGCGACCATATTTATCCTATTATGTTAGATGTTTGGCTGCTATCTGGAGGTATCATGAATTGCTTATTGGGTGGTGGTGCTGCTTAATTTCTGACATCCAACAGCTGCTCTTCTTCCCTCCTCAAGATTTAGGAAAGATAAACATATATATAACAATCCTAAGCTGGGTATACTTAGTTCCCAACGTTGAGGAGCAATACACATAGCTGTTAATTTTTTCATACCTGTGAGCTACTAAATGAGATACCTTTTTTCTTTCTTTATTATTGAGTTGTATTTGTGCAATCCTTATATATCTAACATTATATTTTCAGTATATTTTTCTTTCTCCACGATACTTCTTATATAGTGATCTCCTATTTGTAACAGGAACATGATATAGGACATGCAAAGACACTTGATAACGGAATGAGCAATGATATACTCCACATGATGATTTTATCTGTCCTAAAGGTTAATTTCAAAGTCCCCTGGTCCTTGCCTCGAAGTTTTTTTTGTTAATACTATGTTTTAGGATCATAAGTGGAGGTTCTTGCACTGCAGTCTCTGTGTTGGCTTTTGAGTGAACACAATGTGTATATCGTGGGGGTTTCATCCCTTCGGATTTTTTCTTTATATTTTTCATTTGGGATCCAATTTCTTGGATTTGTATTCTTTATCTCGGTTTCCTTTTCAGTCGCAGGTTTTGTTCTCCTTTTGTTTGTTCCTTCACCTTTGTTGCTATGTCGAATTTGGTCTTCTTCTCACTGTCCAAGTTTTTTTGGTGTTCGCTTTTGACCTCTCATGTGCTCTGACTCTTATTAGTTGGTCGCTTTTTTGTTTGTTTTGGATTGCTTGATTTTTTTTTCTGTTCTACGTTCTTTTTTTGTCTTCCGTTTTGACAGTTTTTTGATTTTATAGTGCTCTTTGTCTACTCTTATATTTTTCTTCTTGGTATTTATTTGGTTTTATTTTTATTTTTGGATCTGATCATCTTTCTTTGTTTTTGATTTCTTCTCCTTTTTTCTCATGGATTCTTTTCCATTTTGTGCTCTGTTTTTGCTTGCCTTTTATTTTCCTTTGGGTCGGTGTTGCCTCCTTTTCTTTTTATTTGTTTTTCTTTTGGTTACTGCAATTGGTTCGTCTTTACTTTCCCTTTACTTCCATTTTCATCTCTACTTCTTATTTTTTATTTGTCTTAGGGTTTGGTTCTAATCGCCGCTTTGTTTTTCCAGCTTTTTCTTTTGAACTCTATGATCTTGCAGCTTGTGTCACAGCATCGGTCTTCTGATGCATTTCTTATTATAGGCCACAGCATCATATTTGCTCTCTTAGCTTTGGATCTCATTGCACCATCGGTCTTCTGATTTAATTTATTAGCAGCTACATGTAGATCAATGAATTCTATGCATTTCTTACTATGGGTCACAGCATCATATTTCCTCTCTTATGTTCCAGGTATTCTTCGTCCTGTCGGCGTCCTCCTTCATGTCAGGTTTGTACCTGTTCGACATGTGCGTTCGCTCATTATAGTTTTTGCTTACATATTTATCTCTGTTCATACCCTGCTCTGGATATGGCCGAACCTTACGGGCGTTGTTCATTTTGTTTTGGGCGTGTTTTCCTTTTTCTTCTTCCTGTATATTCCCTCCAGGATTTCTGAGGTGAATTTCTCATATGAGGTGAATTTCTCTGACCGTTGAACACAGCCTGCCTTTACATTACAACAGCAGTTGTTGCCTTTACATTTTTACTTGCATTTATTCTATCATGCAGGAGCCTACTGGTTCTGGTCTTGCTTCTGGTGCCAAGGAAGCAACTATTCAGCAGCAGTTGTTGCCTCTTTCTGCCTCTACTCTGATAACACATAATGTTCGCAACAAGGTTAGTTCAGCCTTAAATTTAAGTTTAAATGACCCGTTACGCCGTTATTACCTCTGATGGTGCATCTTAGTCTTCGAGCTCATACCATTCTTGCAAAATTACCCCAGGAAGTTCCATATTGGATACCTTATGTTTCTCTGGCGGATAAGGAAAAATTTGCTTTCCACCCACGTCGTGCCCGGCTGCTTCATGCGCGAAATGGTATATCTGTCACTGTCTTTGCAAATTGGTTTGCATCGTTTTTCAAGGTTGCCTTCTCACATCACTTATTTTGGATGCGTGTTCTATTCTTTGTAGGAAAACACCCAATTCCACATCCTACGCCAGCCCTTGCCGCCTCTAACCGGGCAAAGCGTAGGTTTATCATTGATTCACAGCGTTCTCGGGTAGAGGCTCCGGCTCTGCCCAGCCCTACTTTGTTTGACGAGTTGTCTTCACAAAACATGTCGTCTTCTACTAAAAATTTCTCTGATGAGTACACATGTGCTGAATCTTCATGTGAGAATATTTTCTATATTTATGTTCAGCTTCATAGAACACAGCTGCTCCACACCGCTCTATGATTTTAACGTATCCGCATCCTAAGTTTCTAACTTCTATCATATTGCTACCTTTAGCCTGGATCCATCATGGCTTCTGTTACAACACCACCATCCAACAACTGGACACATGATCTAAGGTTCTGCTAACACACTGCAATTTCAGCTATAGATCTATTTATGTACAATGTGGTTTCCAGGTGTTGTTTGTGCTCTATTAAAAATTTACTTTGGTTCTGTTGCAGCACGAGGACTATCCAGCTTGATTCTAAAGTCCGGAGGACGATGTTCCCGGATGACGAAGACAAAGTTACATCAGCTAGACTGAGAGACGGAAAGTTTCCTCAGGCTCATGAGGTCATGCATCGTTACTGACCAGAGCATATCTACTACATTTTTCCTTATAGAAGTGTTTGTTCGTTACAGTTCGAGCTCGAGACTTGTGCCTAGGTTCATACAATTTACTTTCTCTGTTTCCTAAAAATGTTTTCCAGACTGATAGTGTCACTGACCTTCGCCTGGGATCAACCATCGAATCTACGCCGCTGGCAAGTACTAACAGGTGGGTGTGATCTTTCACGGCACATGCTATCCCACCGATCAAATAGATTTTCATTGAAAACATGTTTCTTCATATGGATGCAGACATGATTCAATCAAGTCAACATGGTGCAACATACAAGGCTCGCATGACTGAAGGATCAAAGATTGGGGCTTCAATCACGTTTTACCCGGGTACTCGATGCCTTGGTCTTTCCTATGGTGCCATCTCCCTGTCAGGCCATCCAATGGATAGCCTGCATGCCGCAAACAGTGATGCAGCCAAGGAAGCTATCAGATACATGGAAAACACTGAGCACAAGATCCTGCTATCAAAAGCTACGCGCTTATGCGATGAACTCTGTAGAATGAAGACCCTGGAGATGTGCAGGCAGTATGTAAGAACGCTATCTAAAGCTATGGGCTTATGCGATTAACTCTGTAGTATTGTATTGTAATGAAGACCCTGTGGGTGTGCAGCCCGTATGTAAGAACAATATGTTTAGCTCTGTTGTGGGTAATATTGGCTGACCACTGAGTCTCAGTTACAATGTTTATCATGGTGTTTTGCAAACTGTAAATCAGTGTCCATGGCGGTTGGCGCGCGGCAAGCCGCGCCAGGCTTCTAGTTCCGATGAAACTTTTAGAGATAAGAAGCTCTCTCACTTTCAGATAATAGAAAAAACAGGACGACCTTGACAAAACAAGCAACATTTACTCCAAAAAAAGAAAACAACCAGGATGGTGGAACAAAATTGTGCTCATTTTCCAATTTCATAATTTCTAGAACGGCGGAATGGACTAACAAAACAATTCACCGCTAACGAACACCGCTAAACTTTCAGACTGAAGGCACATCCTTCGTTTTGGCCACAGATCCTCTGACGTAGTGAAGCTTAATGTCCCCCGACTTTTGGCCACTGACAGGTGGACCCCATGTGTCAGTGGCACAAAGGCAGGATAGGCCACGTCAGGGGATCCCCGTCCGTTCCTGTTGTGTTAACTTTCAAGGTTTTTTGTGATTCGTGCCGACCAAATTCTTAATGTGACCCAGCCCTTCAAAGTTCAAAACACCACAATTTTCCACCCAGGGGGGCTGGTTGAAAGATTTACGATCAACCAAACCAAACCAAACGCGCCCAACATGTCCATGTTGATCATTTTCCTGTTGGTAGCTGCCATGCTAGCGTACTTCTTGTGACTTGTGAGTACGTATATCTATATCAATATATGCTTTGTGTCTAGTGATGATTAACATGCTAGAGTTTACATCCAACACTAAATGCTTAATGTTGCTAGGATAACAGTCATTTCTTATTCCAACTGATCAGGAACACTAGGAAAGCGAGAGCCAAGACGAGACCCTGGACGGAGAGCACCCCCAAGCTAGCGGCGTCGCATCACGGCAGAAAGCAGCGCCACCAGGAGCGTTACGAGCGCGATGATGATCGAAGAGCCTTTTGGACAATCTGCTTGACGAAACCGAGCGCCGGCGTGACAAGCTGGAGGGTGATGTTGACGATAACGAGCTTTGTAACGTCGTGCTTGATCTCATTCAGGAGCCTGACATACCCGGCACTGAACGGGCCGGTGTTCTTGATCTCGACGAGATGGCTGGCCCTTGGCATATCGTCGGTGAGAGGCTGGATGGACACAACATGTGCTAAGGGGACAAGGCAGGCGGCGACGGCCAAGACGAGAAGGATGAGCACGGGTGCGAAAAGCTTAGGATTCCGCGTGTCGAGTAGCAGGGCTTCCTTTGCAGAAGCAAAGCATGATGTGGTTTTGGCAGCCATGGCTAGCTAGTGCCTAGTGGTAGCTTGAAGCAATGGGAAGAAGAAAGGATCGATGGGAGGATTAATATTGGCTAACGTTGTCAAGGTTTTAAGCTCGGGAGATGGCTGGATGGGCGTGCTGACCGGGGCACGTCGGTCAATAGCCAATGGAATGATGGATGACTTGGAAATCAGTCCACGCGTTATAGCTATTGTTGTGCGACAACCTGACAAGTCTTCAAAGAAAATAGAAATGGTTAAGAGAAGATTTCAGGTAGCTGCGCATTACTAGCCAATGGAGTAACTTTGATCACCAATTATCATAACACTCTTGATATTCCTTCATATATTTCCATAAAAGAAATTCCTTTATACAAAAGATATTCACTTTTAACATTGGAACACATTTTCAGAAAAGAATTACTATTGCAAGATGCATGTTGAGCTACAAAAACAAAGTATGCATATGGGATATAATTTCGATTTGCTCGACTAGTATGTTCCTTTTGTTCTAGTGAGAAAAAGGCGCGTTGGCCCTTAAAAATGTGTTCTCCATATCCATTAATTTATATATTATGTACAGCTGGCGCCATGTATTTCAAAGAACTCATCTAGAAGGAACACACTGCGTCAACTGCAGGAACCTGCGTTCGTACCGAGTAAGACCTGTTACGAGTGGAATCCAGAATGAATCGAACTCTCTCTTTCCATTGATGATCCAAGTATTTATACAAGGGGAAAGGACGCCAACGAGAGACGCGTCCGTTCGGGAGCGAGGAAACCGTCGCGACGGTTGCCTGGAGAGGCATCCGGACGTGCGGTTATTTACAACAAGGATTATCCCTAATTACAGATTAATTAAATCCTAACACTCCCCCTAATCTTTGTGTGTCCTTGCGACTGATCATCCTTTGGAAATCGTCTCCTCCAAAAAACCCTGTGGGAAAAATTGAGGAGAACTATACAATATGCCCTGAAAAACTCCTTCTAAAACCCTGTGGAAAAATAAGGAGAAATCGACATATATCATCCATGCTTGTACTACTATTGCCTCATTAAAAACCTTACATGAGAAACCATCAGGAAAACTCACAAAGGAAAAGAGTACAATACAAATGATCTAAAAATCATAAACACGGGGTATAATTGGGATTTTACTCCCCCTGAACATTGCAAACCTCAAGGTAGTCTCCCACCAATTCCACGAATATAATTCCGGAACATCAATGTGGGTAGAGACATTGTGAATATCACAATAGTTTGTTTGCAAATTATCCTCTTACACTTCTGTAATTCGCGAGGATATAACCCGTAAACAATACAAGTGACATTATCTTGATGATTCTCTCGAATATCCACATGATCTCACATGTGGTCAATCATTCCACGAAGTCATACACATCTTGTGATGCTTCATTACTGCAGAATGGTCACCTGAAGGACCCATTTAGAGTCTATTCTGAAGGCTCTCCTCAGAATATTCTTCCATTGAATCCAGTCTTTGATATGACACTGTTGGGATCACACAATTAGTCACTATCGAGATTTCACAACATGGTCCAGTCTTTGATTTTCCGGATGGAACTAATCAAAAACTTTTTGTGCCTTGGACATATCTGAGAATATTCCTTACACAAATTTTATACCTTTCTTTGGGGATTGCACTCATATAAATTACCACAAATATAATGTCAGGCCTGACGTATTCTGCAACATATATGAGTGTTCTGATGGTATTTAGATATGGAACTTCAGGTCCACTATCACTTCACCACCTCCCCTAGGTCTGAATGGGATTGTATCCCATGTGATGTATAATATGACCATAGGTGTTTGATAAGATATATCCATATTGAGTTTCTCCAATATTTCTGGATATATGAAGACTAATATAAATTTATTCCCAAGGGAATAGCTCAAGCTATAAACTTAGCTTAATTTGGTTTGACCCAAATATCCGTCTTAAAATGATTGTGTGTATCTCATATGTCCTTTATAGACATTGATGATAAGATCATCGACATCACTCAGATGATGCAAATCCAATTCAGGATATCTTCATGAATACACATCAACAATCATCAGTATTAGAGTAATCCTTATCAAGGAGTAACTCACTTAGTCGGTTGTACCACACAACTCTCCGACATCTTCAAAGTCATAGAATGACTTCTGAAGCTTCACACATACATGTTACACACATGTTACGATTTACTATTGAATTCAGAATATTAAGCCCTTTCAGTGACTTCTATATCTGAACTTAGTGATCCATGTGAGTATATAGCCACTACATACATCAACCGCATGGATCCGTACTGCCAATTCAGTATCGAAACATAATTCCACTTATACCAAAAAGGTATGCTACATCGTATTTGATGTTGGGTCTCTGCAGAAACCCTTGTGCTACAAGCCTCACCTTTTCACCACCTCATCTATTTTCGTTTCTGAACGAAAAAGTAACTTCTCTTCTCTACCGAAGATACTTATGAGGAGCAGGTTTTACTATTGTGAACACCTCTCTTTTGATGAGTGAGTGCTACTCTTCCTTAATTGCTTCCTTTTATTTGAACCAACATAAGTGCAAAACAACACTCTCCATGGATTTTGGTTCAGGGCCCAAAAGGATCTCAACAATTCTCAAGAAGAAACTTATGTCGACATATGTAGACTTTTCATATACGATTCTCATGAATCAATATCTTTTGTGGAATTCCCTTTACGTCTCTTAACTCCTTGTTATTTCCCACAACAATAGAGTCAAGGTGTTTCGATGTCCCAACACTTAAATTGTGTGCACATCTGTGATGGGTTCTGGATGATGCACATCCGTCAGGTGTCCTTCAACCCTAGGTTGGACCACATTTACTGATTGAGGAGAACATCTCCTCCCATGAGAACTTAATCTCATGCGTCCAGAATTCTCCCCCTCATGCTCTCATTTGGGGACACAAGTGGTTTATTAGGTATCTCCACTCGTTCTGGTACTTTATTTCAATGACACCTTTGTCATCAGTAAATGTATATGGCAGATTATTTGCAAAACATTGCAATTTTTTCATAACCTGAACCTGCGGTTCAGATTTTTAAGTACGTGCACAAAATGTTTACTACATTTCTTATTAATTTCCTGGCATTCTATATGGTACATTTCTCCCCCTAATGCCAGAAAATGTCCTTATTGCAAAAGCAATCAACGCACGGGTTGCAAATGACTCCCTTGCTAGGGTTAAGGTATTCGACGGATTAATAATCATACCACAGTCATTCTTCACATAGATCCCAAATATATGTGAAGGCCCTTAAATACGTCGGGGTGGTGATATCGGTATGCAACCGAATTACCGCAGATGGGAAATACTTCACTGATTTCCACGTACAAACTGCAAAGGGCGCAGTATTATATGCATTTGATCTATGTAAGACCAAACATGCGGCGTGTGAGACCGCATGTTACTACCAACGAATGTTGGCTAATCACAATTCCGTAATGATGGCCATTCAATTTTACTCTCTTTCGTAAGAGATCCAGCCACACCATTTTGGGAAGGTACAACAACATACTGAACATGACCATTGAATGTCCGTGAATAAAATTCAACAACATTTCCATTCCAATGGAACTATCCCATATTTAGGATAATTTGCTTCAAATTCGTCAATTTGAGCAATTAATTCAGTAAACACATGGTTTTGTGCGGAGGATCCACACCTAAGACCATTTTCTATATGTGTCTATGAATACCATGAAATACCAACATAACCCATACAATGGTTGAATATTCCGCATTATTTAATGGGTTCAAGAATAATGACTGGCTAATTTCAAATTTTAAGGTGAGAGTGCCTTAAAATTAATTCCCCTATGTCACGTGTAGTGTACATAAAATCTAATGATTGTCGGGAATATTCTGGCCAACAGAATCAACAATAATTTTTGAGTCATCCTATACCTGATTGGTAAATGAGGAAATATTATTGCGTACGTAACAATATTGAGTATGTATTGATTCATACACTCAATTCTTTTTCTCAACTATCACGTCCCATCGACAAGATGTTCTAAATTATACTACATTCAGTAGTATAATGATCTTAAATGATCCATTCCCTGTTGAGATGTACACTCCATTTATGTATGTCATATCCCATTCACTTTATGTTCAAATCCTCATGGTTCTTTAACCACTAACTTGCTTATAACTATAAGCACCAGCATGAATTTCAGATAATGGCGTAGCTCCCGTTGGCTTACCCGATGATTCTTCATAAGAAGTTCATCATATTTTCACACTGACATAAAGGTGATATTTATTTTACCATCATTGGAGAACATAAAGTGCAGTAAGGTCCTACAATCAGATCAAGATCTGAGACTGCATTATCACACACCATCAACCAGGTGTTGATTTATGGACAACAGAATTATAAGCCTCAACTGACTTAAAATTTCGAATATGAATGAATAGTCATTCGTATGATGCTTATGACAACATATCTATCCTGAATGGAGTCTCAAAGGGAGAACAAATTTTTCATAATCCGTTAAATACTCAGTTTCAGAACTGAGTCATTGCGATGACACAAATAAATGCAAATCTGCAAAAAGATCCATGACATTCTCTGCATGTGGAGTTTAAGTGGTGCCTCGTATTTATGGAGGGTTTCCACCGATCATAGTCCCCACAACCTAATGTTATTTATAACACATGAAGGTAAACACCTCAAAATGTCATTAACCTCTTAGTTGTGCATGAAATTCAATTCACTACTATGATTATGTCTCATAAGTTGTGTATACATGGAAGATAATCACCAAATTACGCAAATATCTTGTATAAATCTCTTCATAGCATAATTTGCGATATAGTCACCACCAATGTCTTGGCCACTCCTGAGTATGTTACCCGAGTCAATATCAATGACAAATGCTATGACATTTCCATGTACTTGAAAAAGCATCACGAGGGTAGTCACCAATGTTGTAGACATCATAGTTCTGAACAGAAATTATTCCGTTCCTATGACACTATATTTTAAGTTATGTGCCTTCATTTTTGCTCACATTATATGTCTCATGACATAATAATATCACAACACACAGTCATGCCCATTAATTTACTATCGAGTAAATTAATTGTGTGTAACAACATGCTTGTTTCCAATACAAAGGTCTAGGAGAAGCCTAAACGACCCAAAATATGACTTTCCACAAAAAGATAATCACCATAACATGGCGTAGATCTTCGTTTTGTAGAACATGATCGAGGTAATTACCAAAAAATGGCATAAACCTCACTCGTATGGCTATTTTCATTCCATAACCCATGTGCTTTCACTTTTTGCTCTAAACACATGGAGGTAATCACTACCTGATAGTGTAGACCTTTCGTCGTGTTACTTTGCACAACCTTATGTTGATTAAAACACATTCTAGGTAATCACCAAATTATGGTGTAGAAGTTATGCAAAAATTGAAATAAGTCATATATTTCAAGCATCGTCAACTTAGAGCAATTAACATTGCACTCATAGAAATGTTGACACAAAAATTTCAGACACTACATAGTCACATGTTAGAAACAACTAACAAAGGCATATGTCTACAAAAACTGAAAAGGCTGGAGGCTAATCAGAAAAAATACGAGCAATAAATGGTAATTGGCCTAAACTAGGCAGGTCACTACCGTGGCTCACGCAACTCCTTTTTTTTCTTTTTTTTTTCTTTCTTTTCCTTGCTCGTACAGAGCATTGGCTGCAGTCTGTTTGGCCTTTCGGCCAGAACTAGGCCCAGCCCAGCGCCGCTCTCACGATCGGATAAGGGGAGGGGACGGTCGTCTTCCTTCTCGTGAGTAACCGCTCCCCCCGATCCCCTTTTTGCAGCGGTGGCCAAAAACCAGTACCACCACCACACTCCGCCGCCGCCGGCGGCTTCGACGGCGAGATTCAGAGGATACCGGGTCGCCGTCCTCTTCGTGTGAAGAGTAGCCGCCGGGCAGCGTTCCGGGCGTGACTCATCGGAGTGCCCGTTCGCGAGGCCAAGCCTCGCCGGGTTCCAGTCCCTCGGCCGTCGTCAGGCGCGGTTGGAAACACGTGCGCCTCAGGTACGGCCTCCTCCTCAACATCATTGTTCGGCTTTGCCGAGCACACCCAGCCGTGTACTGGGCATGCTGGCGGTGGAGGAGGAGCCGCGAGCGCTAGCTCGATGCGCAGCCCTCGACCTTCCACCAACGCCGTCGTGGGCGTGTAATCCGATGGCGACGTCGACCATCTTCTCGAATTAGACGAAGGAAGTCCCAGAAATTCTCTGGGCATTGTTTCTTACCTTTCTCTGTTCTTCCTTCGTTGCTTCTTTTCCCGGCGAGTTCACCGGCGCCAATTCGCTCTCTCGGCAGAGTCGAAGTACTGATAACGTGTTACGAGTGGAATCCAGAATGAATCGAACTCTCTCTTTCCATTGATGATCCAAGTATTTATACAAGGGGAAAGGACGCCAACGAGAGACGCGTCCGTTCGGGAGCGAGGAAACCGTCGCGACGGTTGCCTGGAGAGGCATCCGGACGTGCGGTTATTTACAACAAGGATTATCCCTAATTACAGATTAATTAAATCCTAACAAGACCAACGTTAGACAATGTGCATGCAAACAAAGCTGTGTGTAGTGTAAGACCAGCCGAGCGAGATTTCTGGAAAAAACACACACAAGGAAAAAAAAATCAATATTCCACTCTGGCAGTTTCCTCTATAACCACATAACCTCTTAAGAAAAACAGGTCAATGAGCACTCAACCATGGAAAATTAGCACTTCCACTCAACCAGTGGGGAGTGGAATATTGATTTTTGCTTGGAGTACTTCTACAAATAGATCCTTCTCATGCATGCCAGTGGGCAGTGGCTTTGTATTGATTTTCCTACGTTGACGACGACTTGAGTCTTTGTCCTTCGCCAGACGCCACTTCTTCTGCTCAACGTATTTGACTCGTGCAGCATAAAATGTGGCTGGCGTTACCTAAGAATGGGACATGGTTCCCGTTTAACAAATGGTTCGGTTAACTGAACCTAAAATTAAGCTCAATGGGCCATCTGGTTATCCGGAAAAAACTTTAGGTTCAAAACTCGGTTTGAACCGTTTGGACCAAGGTTATCCGTACGATCTGTCTTCTGAGCGCCGTTCGTGACCTCCGAGCGCTGCCGCCGGCTCCACGTCTCCACCGACGAGCTGCCCGCGCTCCCCGCGTCGTAGAGCCGCCCATCCCTCCGCCTACCGCGCCGTCGAGCCGCAAGAGGCGGTGCCGTCTTCTCTTCTGTCTTGGAGCACTCTGGTGGCTACATGTCTGCATCCTGGATTTGACATAGGCGCATGTCCCGATCTCTGGCCGTCGTTCCCGGCGCCGGCGAGACCAGTTCAGGTAAAAAGGCAGTAATTTTTCTCCAATCATATGCTGTGTAGCAGCTTCCAATCGATAGAGGCGAAACACTCTGAAGCAAGTTGTGGCCTTCCTGATACCTATATCACGTTCCTCGCCTCGGATCAGTGTAATTGTCTGCAATAGCAAGCAGAGAAGCTGGGACTTGGAGGCACGGATGGAATTAATGGACACCGGACAGGACATCGGTTGCAGCCTTCGCATCCATGCAAATGCTTAGCTTAGTGGGTTCTGTACTAGTTTATGCTCTGTTTTATTATCGGTATAGTCTCCCCTCCACCCTAATTAGCTCAGCGAGTCGCGTACCATTTTGGTCCATTCTTCTTCTTCGGCACACTCTGGCCTACACCTTCTCCGGTTCTCCCCTACCTTTTTCTGGGTTCTCGTCCATTTTTGGAAAAGACTGGGCAACATGGGCCGGAGCTGGAGCATGGCTATTAAATAAACCCAAGCAAAAACGGATGGGCCATATACCGTGCGGATTTTCTCGGAAGACCGGCCCAAGCAATACCCTTTCGAGTTTCGAACCGCAGCGGCACCTCTCGACAGGAACACGCCGCCGCCGGGGCAGAGCGATTCCCCACCGGCCGCCGGGACGCGCGGGAGGAACTCGCAGCCAGTGAGTGCCCAGAGCTTGTCGGAGTATAGCGTAGCCCCCCTGTCCGCTTCTCCATCCTCCTCCGCCACTCCTCTCCTCGCCGGTCTCCAAGTCGTTCCAGCCCCAGCGGGGCGTAGAAAATCTGCCAGCCCGGTCAGCCGCGACGATTGATGAACCCTGCACTCAGCTCGCTTACTCGCGTTCGTGTTTGTGCGGGAGACACATCAGGTTAGCAGCCGCCTGCCGCCCCCCACTCGCCCGTTCGTCCGGCATCAGGTTAGCAGAACATACAGTATTTTTTTTTCGAGTACAAAGCACCGAATCATAAGAGGACCTTCAACTTGTAATATTGTGTCCTAATTTGTAATGCCTCGTTTGGATGTTTGCATTGAGGCTGGATATTAGATATTCGGCTTCGGCAGCCTCTAGTCCCGAATATCTGAAATTAGAGTGTTTAGATGTCATGCGCTAGATATTTGATCTAGTACGTATTCATGAACGATATCGAGCTAGCGCTCGGAAGGGGGAAAAGGAGGCCAACCCCTCGACATCGTGAGATATTCGCCCCGCAGCTAGGGCTGGACTCACGAGCAGCTCGGCTCGTTTATGATCGGATCGTTAAGCTCATGATCGTTTAAGCTCGGTTCGTTAAGATTGTTAAGGATAACGAGCTCAAAAAAAAGCTTGGCTCTGTTCGTTAAGACTCGCGAGCAGCTCGTTAAGATCGTTAAGTGAGGGTAATAAAATAAACGGAGGGCGGCGGGTGGCGGCGCACACCCTTTTACAGCTATGCTTGTGCGTGTGTTTAGTGTTGTACGTGTAGTTAGGTTAGGGTAGGGATTAGTCATTAGTATACCGCTGTTTTTTTTTGGGTTTTTAGGCTTTTCTACTATTTTTTGTGGGTAATTATTATTTAGATGAACTTCTAATTATCGAGCCTAAGGAGCTGCTCGCGACTCGCGAGGCTCCTCGCTCGATCCCCGCCCTGCAGCCTTTTCCTCTCCTTGCTCGCGAGTGCCCTGTTCGTCTCGCTCGCTCGCGCGACCTAAAGCTCCCGGCGGCGCAGCAGGTAGGGGCCTCCCGCCACACCTCCTTCTCAGGCTAGCACGGATCCGTCGGACCCCCTCCTCTACTCCTCCTTCCCGGTTCCGTTGCCTTCTCCCTCAGTCCCGTCTCACCATCTAATCCCCTTGCAGGGACGAATTGATTGGAGGAGCTCTGGCGACCGGTGCCCCTGATTCCGGAGCTGCGGCTGCCCTGACGAGTTACGGATCAATTCCTCTCCGCCCTCTCCCATCGTTACATCTCACGCGTTGCAGTGCGGTGTGGATCCTTCTTGTAGTATGAGCTCCGGCCGTTCCCTGTGCTCGACTAGAGTTGCTCCGGCAGCCAATATTGTGTGTGCTAGTTCCTGTACTCGTTACTGCATGCTGAATCATTCCTGTGCTGTTACTGCATGCTGATTCGTTCTTGTGGTTCTGAAATTTTGAGCTCCGTCCGCCGATGTTGTATGCGCTAGTTGTATATTCATACTGCTTTCTGAATCGTTCACATGTAGTTCTCAACTTTTGTAGTTGTAAAGTTAGTTTTTATGCTGTTTTTGTAGCTATCCCATTATGAACTTAGGCGATGTTGTTTGACACTTCATTACACTGGTTGTTTATGATGGATTATGCATTGACTTTGATATAATATTGCTGTTGAAATATTGGAGAGTATTTCGTATTCTTCTAGTTGTGGTCGGTACCGTAATATGTGGCTGCTATGTACAATTTCCCCGTGAATATAAGTATATAATGCTCAATGTCTTGAAAAACTACAAATCATCAATTTTATACCATCCAAACAACATTTGACATTCAACCTCAATATCTTGTCTGGGTCCGAATATCTAACACATCCAAAGAGAAAATATTGGCATTCAATCTCAATATCAATATCCTGTATATTGGACATTCATGTCAATATAATATCTACCCTCTCAATGCAAACATCCAAACGGAGCATAATAGTTATCTAACTCAGTTTGCCTTTTCTTATGCCTTTAAACTGGGCTTTTTCTTAGAGAAAAATTTGGCCCTTAGTTTTTGGCCCGGGGCGTGAGCCATTCCTGGCTACGCTGCCTGCAGCAGTGCAAAGCCGCCGGCCACCGGAACACTGGGACGCGTGGGAGGCACTGGAAGCTTGGGAGCACCCAAATCTCGTCGGATTAGAATCAGCGGTTCGCTCTCTGTCGGCTGCTCCACCATCCCCTTCTCCTGCCGTCTCCTCTCCTGGTGAGTATTACCATGCTAATGTACTTCTTTGATTATGTGCATGATATTCTAGGTCAATTCAAAGTATCAGCATGCCAATGTGCTTCTTTGAGTCTGCCAATTTAGGCCTTTTTTGGATCATAGGATTCAGAAACCAAAGGAAAGGAAAAATGGAGGGTTCGGCTGCCTGACATCTCTGATCCTTTGGAATGCCAAACCACAGGAATGACAGTGTGAGAGCCTTTGGCTGTACCATTGGAATTGTGCAGGAAGCCCATACATTAAAATACTATGATTTTTAAGTTTAGGGTGTGCTCAGTCGCTCAAGTCACGAACCAGCGCTGCAGTTTTTTGGGCGAGCGCACAGCTCAATGCTCTTTTTTTGCTCCAGGAAGTTTTCCGAGAGGTCAGACCTAATATCTAAAGAAAATACTCTGGAATCAGCCCCTTAGGAACCCAATCCTCAGGAATTTCAAGTACCCAATCCTTTGATCCAAACCCGTTCCTGTGGAAACAATCCTTAGGACTGAAATCCTGTGAAAATCCTTTGAAATTCCTCCGATCCAAAGGAGGCCTTAAATTATAGCATGATCTCAACCTTGCATCTCCCTAGCCATCGCTAGTTAGATCATGTTGTATTTCACTGAAAATTTAATGCCATGCCCATGCTGCATTTGCTTCGGTGCATGTTTATTTTAAACCGTGTATTTATGCTCTGAACGAGATTGCGGTATAGTGCATGTACTCAGCTTGTATATGTGTTAACGTTTCTGTATGAAGATGTGGCTAACCAGACTTAAACAATCTGCGATATTTGATAATGTCCTAACTGGGTGGCTGCATATAGATTGAGATGTGGCGAATCTGCAGCAGATATGTGCCCTAGATCCCAGTGTTGCAAACCTGTCAACCAGATACCTGACTAACTTAGACAACAAGGCAATCTGGAGCTGAAGATGTACTGATTCTCATCTCTCTTATCTTTCCTCTGAAAGGTGGTCCTATCTGCCACAGTTTCATTTCTGAAACATGGTTACACTGAATAGTAGTTACGGCCCGTGTCCAAGTGTGGGTTGTTTGTAGCGTTACCGTAGCAAGCAAACTTGCAGGCTGTGGCACAGTCGAATCCTGGCTCTTCCTCTCACTGCAACCCCAGCTGCTGCTAGCACCCAACACCAATAATGACTCTTTGGCTCTGAGCTTCACGCCTGTACTGCTATTGCTCGCCTCCTTTATTTACCAGATTTAGTAATCTATTTCTAGTTTTTCTTGTGTTTAGCTATTTCTTGGCAGCTTTGTTCTGTTTGCTGCAACTTGCAAATCAAGCTTAATCAAATTATGCCTTAAAAACATGTCGGTGAGTTGATTTTTCTCGACTTCAGCTTCCATTGAAGTTGATCACCATGGTGTGGGAGCTTTTTGAGGTGCCTGGCAATCCATCTCCTCCCCAACATTCTACAGGTATCTTCTCTTAGTGCTCTTATTAATTTTGCTACTGTTGTAGTTTCATTCTTTTTTGTTTCTTTTGCTTGTAGTTGATGTGGTGGCAGCGACCATTGTACCCAAGTCAGCAAATGCTCTCATCAGGTAGCTTCTTCTCTGAGCTCTTTTATTCAAATGTTTGTTACTGTTTAGGAATCTTCAAATGCAGTTAACATGGTTTTGAGGTTGACACTAGCGCAGACAATTCCTTTTTCTTTCCTTGAACACATAGGTGGAAAGAGCATAAGGAGGTTTGACGATTACTTTCCCTTGAGTCTGGTGTACCAAGAACTGGACCAATGTTTGTATTGAGATCTCAACTCTGTCAAATAGGAAATAGTTCTTCTGTTTGGTACCAAGAACTCAACAGATGTTGGTATTCAGATCTCAGCTCTGTTGAATAGGAAGTAGTTCTTGTGTTTAGTACATCACGGCGTATGTCAGAGTTCATCAACTTCAGTTCATATTTGGTAATACACTTGAATAATCTTCTGGTGTTCAGTTTAATAAAAATAATTGTATTGGTTTAGTGGCAAAATAATTCATAAATGTGGAGTTATTGAATTTCCTGGGCACTGGGACTACATTTAGTTGTGTGAGAAGTGATTTATGCTGTGCGAGAAGTGATTTATGCTGTCCGAGAAAAAAAAGCACTAACTCAAAGCAAAACTTAAGGTTGTTAATCTCTTTTATAGAAAGTTGGTATTTGTTTTCGTAATTCCATGCTCAATTTCTGTTGTCTAATCAATATTTAGGTATTCTGTTTTGAGATTTTGTACAATATTAATGTCCAGTTCCCTTTTTGTCATTTTGTTTTGACAAACTTTACATGTTATTATTTTCAAAAGACTGGACATGGTGATTTATTTGTGTGACTGCTGTTTCAGGCAATTGAATCAGCTTTGCCCACTTGAGAATTTACGGCATGTCAAGAGGGTGCGTCGGCGTGTTGGGTCTGGCGGTATATGCATTATTATCTGTTTCTCAATAGTTTTCTGTTTGCCTGGAGTGCAGTGCACTACGCGATAGTTTCATATAATTAAGAGAAGACATATTTTGATTTCTGCTACTGAACCACTAATTCTGTCAGAGCTCCTAATAATCTGGAATGCTAGAGGACAATCTTTATATTGTGGAAATAAACTTAGCATCTAGCTGTATTTTAAACTGGATCTACCATGTGACGAGTAATTAACATATAGTCTATTGTCCCCCGCTCTAATTTATGTCATGGTTTTCTTTGACAGAAAATCCTGAGTTATCAATCATATTATGCCTTTCCACTGGGCCTGATAATTGTAGCGAAGGTTTTCCTGAAGAAGTACAAAAGATAGTGGACAGCTACCATTTGAGTCCTTTCATTGCAAAAGTAAGTAGTCCTGTTGTTCTTTGAGAAATAAACAGCAATGTTAAAAACACCGCTTCAGGGCATGATAGTTATTCTTAGCTAAAGGTTATAACTTATAACATTATCATATAATATTTATTTTGGGAATTCAAATTACCTCCCGAGCTCATATGCTCCCGGCAGAATAAAGAAAATTAAAAAAGTTGGCGACGAACATATACAAATGTACTTGTGTTTAAATTAAGCACATCAAAATTGATGGGGGAATGCCCAGACGGGTAGGCCCAGGACCACGAGTCGGACCACAAGACCGGGTGACCCAAGGCCCACTCCGAGGACAGCTTCCAGATAGTGGGTCCAGCAAGGAACCCGGTGGGCTGGCTCGGAGGGTTGCCAAGTTGATCACCAGCTCGGACAAGAAGATATACTCTAAAATATTACGCGCCAAATAGCCGTGGTAGTAGCGAGTAGGTAACTTCCCCCCTAACCGACTTGGTATCTCCTGTAACCCTAGTCGACTGTGTATATAAAGTCGACTAGGAGAAACCCTAGAGGACAGATTCATCTAGACTTACCCGCAGCCGGAGTTTTGCTATGCTCTGGTGTGCATGCTATTGACATCATTGTACACCCCTACAAGATCAATACCATGGTTTTTAAGGCGGTAAGACGTCCTTACAACATAGTAGAATAGACAGGAATGGGAGAAGGTGAGGGCGGAGAGGAAAGAAACCATGGGGGAGAGAGGGGAACCTGCTGGCAAGCAGCAGTACATGAACAGGCAAGCAGCACAGCAGAACCACCATGGGAAAGCAGAACAGGCAAGCAGCAGCACGGGCTTAAGCAGGCAAGCAGCACAGCAGAACCACCACAGGCACCACCAAGCAGAACAGAGACAGGAGTATTTTCCCTCCAATTTGCCCCCGATTGCCTTCCCATGCCGCCCAAATTCTGGTTCCCGCACTGTTTTCCCGCTCGACCTGCCAGCGACAACGAGCGTGTCCCAAAGCGGCCAGAGCGACGCCTTCCCCGCCTAGGCGACGACTTGGACGCCTCGAACGTCCAATCTGGACGCCTTAGACCGAATCCTAAGGCGACCATGACGCCTTCCTGTCTCGAGGTGCTCTGACGCTACGACTTGGAGACGCCTCAAAAATCATGTCAATACAACCAAGCAGGAGTAGGTCTTTACCTCGCTACGAGGATCCAAACCCCTGTGTGTGCGAATCTCTCCGTGATTTCTAAGTTGCCTTGCTGCACACCGATGATAAGCCACCCTATGGCATCTGCCGTGACAAACCCATGACAAAATGGGAGCATTAAGCTTTAATTGCTTGATTTCAACTTTCATTGTAAGTTTCGGCATTCAAAATTGTGATGTCGAGTTTCATCTCTATGAGAACTACCACCAAAGATTTTTGTAATTTCTACTCCATGTATTCTTTGTGTGGGTGTATCACATGTAAACAACTGAAATAAACATCATTTTCCCCCAGAATGCACTTATAAATAGTTACCACTCTTGATGCATAAAAACGATACATTTGGAGATGCCTCACTCTTGATGCATAAAAAATCGCTTGGAACTTAAGCTTAGCTAGCTATTTACAGTAGACGCCTGCCAAATGTTGAATGTGGGGGAAGGTCTTTAACAGGTTGCCAGTTGTTCTGCTACGTCAAAAGAAGAGTGGGAGGAACAGTGCAAGCTTTGGCCAACATCATATCACCCCCCTCATGAGTATGTTCCATCTAGTCACAGCAGATCCTATTATGTATTTATTTTTGTTGTTCTCAAGAATTTGAAGTTGTTTGTTCTGCTATTGTGAATATTTTTCCAAGCTCAAATTCTTCTATATATAATAAATAAGAGGCTATGGACGTTCAAGTTAGAGAGTGTAACTATTGGACTTATGAATTCTGATTATAACTTATGAACAGACAACAACAACAACTACTACAACTAATCCTTTTTGCCCAAGCAAGCTGAGATAGGCTAGATATGAAACCCAATAGAAACATAAGGAAACCAAAACGTGAAATAGAGAGAAAAAAGTAGGTTGTAACTGAAAAGAATGACGCAATCAGAACTACATAAACTATATTCAGATTGTAGCTTATGAATTGTTTATGTAATTCTGACTGTGCCATTCTTTTCAAGGGAAGATCAATTAGTCAAAATAAAAAATTATAGATTCTTACATATTAGTGTGATTCAAAAGTACTATTTCATGAGGAATGAGTTGCAGTTTTGGAAATACTCTTTGCTTAGATATTTCCTTTTTCTTCACACTTTACGAGCATACTTGATTTTAGCTCACAGAAGTCATTGGTGAAATTAGAGATACATGTAAATCTATTTCTTCACAGTGGACCATTACTTCAAAAGGGCTGGCTGCATTTTGTGTTAGAATTCTTGTATGTCAATGGTAAATGTATGACTTAGAAATTAGAATTGTAGTCTAAAGCATAGTTGACAATTTTCATCATGTCCGTCTTGTTATTGTGAAACTGCCTTATAGTCAAACGATCTCTTTCCTTTTGGGGATTTGGGCAGACTGAGATTAGAATGACATGCATATCCAATACAAATTAGGATTTCAGATACTGTTTATTGTCATTGCTGTGTCATTAAAAGCTTTCCAATTTCACTGTTAATGTTGCAGCATTGATTGTGTATCTGGATTTAAAGAGGAGGAATTACCATCAATATTTAATTGCATGAGGACTGCTATGCAGTTATCACAGGTGATATACCCTGTTTATTATTAGATTATTCTGTGATATTCTGCACTTGCATGATCTCTTGGGATGCTAGTCAGTACTATTACTTTACTAACTGTTCAGGGAGAGTCAAAGTGGCAGAAACCAGGAACATTTGGAAGGCTGGGCAAACTGCAAAATCTAAAAGCTTAAGATGCTAGCTTTTGTTTAAATCGCCATAAATTACACTGATATAACTATAAGAAAACGCACATCTGGCAAGCCTGGGTAAATGTCCAAGCTAGAGGGATCCTGAATCCGCGCGTGGAGAGTCAGAATGTTGTTTTGTGTAGCTTTTCTTCACTATCTTATTTCTGCAATGCAAAGTTTAACAGTGGAGTTTGACAACTTCGAAATCCACGGAAAGATTATATACTTGGGTTGGGGTGATGCTTCCCGTTTGCTTCGATCATCTTATATAATCTTAGTCATGATCAGATTCTATAACTTTTACATTGAGGGACATTTGGATATTTGGAGAAGTAAAAAAGAATATCGAATTCTTTTTTTGAGAATTTAAAGTTATCTATTCTTCTAAGCCTCTGAATTAAATATGCTATATCAAGTTAAAGTCTTGCAACAACCTGCCGGAAAAAATTTCAGTCTAGTTTGCCTATTACATTGATCCCCAAACCCACAACTTCTGCAATAGATGAGTGGTTATAAGAATGTAAACCAAGGTTTGAAAAACTGGTAGTGGCTTATTTTCTACCACGTGTAAGTAAAGACACTTGGCCCTCTGTTAAAAACCAGCTTGTTTAGATATATGCACACAAGTTACGTTATGTTGGAACATCTCACCAATTCTTGCAGTTTCTCCCCATGTTGTTTTCACTTTTTATTCATATTTACTATTACGAAAACTACACCTACCAATAACTCTTGTCGCGGTTTGTGATTTTTTCTTTGTGAACCAACTAGTTTAATAAACGGCAAGTAGATTTGCTTTAGGACAGATAGACAACTGGTGAAAGCCGTCCTTTTTATGAGAGTAAGTTAAATCCTGTCTGCAAGGGCATCATGTCGTATTTTTTTATCTTTTTTTAAATGATGTTATTTTAACTTGCTGATTGTCTGGTCCGGATGAACACTTAATGTTTAACTTCTGCATGCGTGAGCCTTTACCAGGTGGGCAACGCTGCCATTATTGTTGATCCATCAAGCATGCAAATAATTTCGAAGGCTGCAGACCAAACACAACAGTATGATACTTTTCTAAAAGGGAACAAATGTGCCAGAGTGGAAGCAGATAATGCCTGCTCGTTGCCTGGAGCAACTGAGGATGAAGCCAGCTCTTTGTTGCTTTCACGCCCCCTTTTTGACAATGGCTTGGACATGGTGGTCTCATGTAGAAACCCTTTCGGATGGATCAAACAAAAGTCTACTGAGCAGAACACATTGCCCCGTGAAGGTTGTTTTCTGTGGCATCCTCTGAGACATGCTGCAGTAGTTGCCATTGAAATTGCTGCCGAGAGGGATAGAATGTTGTTCCCTACTTCAATAATCGAATCAAAATTAAATGGTGATGCGGAGCACCGTTCTGAATCTGAACCGGCAAAGCGGCTAAAGATAGTTACAAAAGTGAGCCTTTTTACTCTCACCTCTAATAATATAGTATTGTTGTAGTAAAAGACTATAAAATTGATGCCTATTTATTCCTGTTTCCCTAACAAGTTGAATTTCAGGATAAAGAACAACCTGTGGATCCAGCATGCTGCGATGACTTGTCTGAAAGAAACAGACCATATCTATGCACAGGATTCGACATCTACCTTGTTTGGGAACCATGCGCGATGTAGGTTCACTATTATCAGACTGTACATCACTTTTTGATTGTTGCTTACGGTTCATTTTTTTGACATGCTTGTTTCTTTGAAGGTGTGCTATGGCACTCGTACACCAAAGATTCAAGCGTGTCTTCTATGCTTTCCCGAATCCAAGTGACGGAGCACTGGGCAGTGTTTACAGATTACATGGGGAGAAAAGTTTGAATCACCATTACTCTGTGTTTAGGGTACAAGTTCCTGAGGCATATTTGAATGGTTCGAGTCGTTGTTCTGATAAATGCTGCTAACGTTCTGTTTTATCTTACTATAAAGAACCCATGAGGTTTTGTTCAGAGAAATGCCAACGGAGTCAGTTTCGTTTTCTTTGTGTCGAACTGGTTGTTGTATTATTCGTGACTGTCATGAGTTTGCAAGGATGGCCAATGGCTGCTGAGTATAAAATAGGTGGTAGAGAAATTTAGATATTGTTTGCTGCTGCTTCCCTCTTTGTTTGTTTGAAACGGAAATAGTAGTCCATTTTGCTCACTGTTTTAGTCGTGGTATTTTATTTGCCTGTTATACACCCTGAACCCTATCCTTATACTACATGCAACTTTGACATTCCTTCTCCATTTCCGCTCCAGAAATCAGCAAAAAAAATTTACTACCTCCAGTCTAGATTAATTGTCGTAGAAAATGTACTAAGCTAGTACAAACTTCCACCAAGCTGGCGACGGTTTTTATGATCCGGAGGGAGGATTCAAAATCGCTTTGGAATCAACACAGACATTACAAATGATGAAATTACATGATATTAATATTTGAGTGAACAATTTAAATAATCACAAAACGTAGTTTTAGTGACCCCTACGCTCACAATTCCCCAAGTGTATAGGAAAAAATATGGACATATACAACATAAATTTAATGTTATTAAAATCAACATGTAAGCTATTTTTATATTATATACATCTACTATAATAGATGTTGATTTTTCTGTATATATAATTAACTTTGAATTTTTTTGACGTAAATAAAACGGAGGCGGTCCGATACATACTCTCGAGGAGGGTAGCTGTGTCAAGGTGAGACTGGCAGACTAAGGCCCAGTTCTTTTGGCGGCTTCTCCAAGAAGCTGCCCCTCCCCCAGCTTCCTGGAGAAGCCGCCTCAAAATTTTAGCTAGGCTTTCAAAATAGGTCCTTCCAAATGTTATACTGTTATTATGTAAAGGTCCTTCCAAATGTTTCCTCCATTTCATGGAGCAACTATGTATTTTATTAATGTAAAAGAGAGATTACAAAAGATCCTCGCGAAAACTACGAAAAAAATCACAGAAAGACATTGTTATGGAAACTTTGCAAAAATAACCCCCACACAAAGAATAAAGAACATAGTCCTTGGGTCCACACATGACGACATTATTGGCCATAGGCCACCACCGACGCGTCGAGACTCATCGACCTCTCTCATCGCCAGAATCGGAGAAGCACCATCACTATCAATGTTTTTTGAGATGAGCAGCAGACTATCGCTTTGTGTGTGTGCGTGCGTGCGCGTGTGTGTGCGCGCGGGGGGGGGGGGGGGGGGGGGACTGATGCTGAATTATCTTTTTATTTAATAAAAAGGATGTTATTTATTCTCAACCAATGAAAAACATGGGTTGGAAAAAAATAAACACATCTAGGTACAAAGTTTTTTCAATGTGGCGGATGTGTCTTGACGTGCATGGTAACTCCGAATGGCTGAAAAGTTAGACGTGGATAAGAAATTGCCTAGAGTTATTTCTTTTCATGTTCGGAAATCACTGTGCCGATGGAGTGCTGTGACGGGGACGCCTGGGTGGAGATGCTGTAAAAATAATGCAAATGCTCTCATTTGATTTAAAAACTGGATAACAGTTTTGAAAGTTGAGAGCCCTTGAGCAGCAGTATATATACTCTTAACCATCTACAAGGTGGCTGGTGTTGTAAACATCTCCAACTGAGGAGTCTACAGTTCGATAGCCCGCTCCGCTCACGCTCCTAACCCTAGCTCCTCGAGCTCGCACCCGCGCCGCCACCGCCGCCGGCCGGCGTCGCCTCTTCCCCCTCCCCCTTACTCCTCTCACGCGCCCCCCGCCCCCCGTGGCGGCGGCGCGCGCCCCCGCGCCGCGAACCTCGTCCTCCTTCCCCTTCCCTTCCCCTCGTCGCCGCCGTCGGCAGAGGCCGCCGGGCGCGGCCCGGTTGGCGCCGCCGGCGGCGGCCTGACCTTACCCGCGCCTTGCAGAGGTGGAGACGGGGCTTCCCTCTCCTGGCGGCGGTGAACTTCGGGCGGCAGAGCTCCGGCCTCGGCCGGGAAGCGGCGTGGCGGCGGCGACGCTCGCAGCATTGTGGGCGGCGCAGCGTGGCAGGCGGCGGTGCACTGGAGGCATGGCATGGCTCGAGCGCACCGGTCGGGGCCCTGGTGGCCCAGGCGGGGCCCGACGGGCCCATCTGATTCGGCACGAGCAGGCCTACTTCTCAACGTGCTCGCCAGCGGACGGCGAGGTAGACGGTGCAGGGACAGCATGACGGCGGCCGGCCTGTTGCAACGTGGCTGCGGGCTTCACGGGCCCGAAAGGGCCCGGCCGGACCCTAGTAGGATTGGTGTGCCCCTTGTAATATCCCGTAGTTTAGAGAGTCGGAAGGGTAGAAATAGAATATGTGCATTTGCATGGCATGCATCTGAAAACACGGGAAATTTTGGCGCGTTAAATTAAACGATGCAAAGTGATCGATGTTTCTCTCGACACGATGGATTAGGGGCTAGATCATCTGTTGAGTGCGATAAACTTCGACATTATCTTTTGAACAACTAAATTGAAACGAGAATATTTAGTCGAGGTGATTAAAATTGGACATGACCTTTCTTAATTTCCGACACTCCCTGAAAACAATAGATAATATAACAATACATATATCAAGGAGAGGATATATACAATCATTCAAACTCATTCCAATTCAATAACTAAGATCATTTCATTAGATCATTCATACAAATATCATCTAATAAGAATGAATATCATTATCTCAACCCATCATCACAAGTCCAACTTATACACATCTCACAATTGATCGTCACGCATTCTTTCCATCTCAAATACAAAGAGATATTCAATTGTCCAATGCACATTTAAGTTACATTATATGGAATTAAAATACAAGATAAAATGTTACAAGATTAAAATGAAGGAATAATTAATATTACATCTTTAACTGAATAAGTACATATCTCATCCAAATAAAAATAAGATTACAAAGATAATAAAAGGAAGCCTAAATTAAATCTTGATCTTCTTATCTTCCAAAACATCTAATATTCATCTTCAAATCATTCCCTGCAAAATAAACAAAGACAAAAGAGAGGGGGTTGATAATTAAAATGTTTGCCATCACCACAAGGGTGAGGCAATTTAATGTTGGAACTTAACCAAAGAATATTAGGAACTTGTCCTAATATCCAATTATTGACTAGAGGGATCAATATTAAATCAAAGGCAACAATGGATCATATTTTGGATCATCCTGAGGCAACTAGGCAACAAGGGTCATGAGGCAATATTAATCCAAATGAGAGAAGGGACACAAGGCAACATTGATTCAATGAGGCATAATCAAGTGATCCATATTTGAATATCTTAGGCAACTTATTAATCCCTCTAATCTAGTCAAGTTCCTAAATAAGAAAGCCCACATTAAAATATTTCTCCAATGGTATTATTTACCAAGGAAGAAAATAGACAAATGCTAAAGCCCACAATCTGAAATTATTAAGCCACATGATCACCACCCATAATTGGCAAAGCCCACATGAGAGAGAAGCCAAACAAGCCCATCTAGTGACAAATGCCACTTGGCTTGCTCAAGAATTAATCCTACAAGGAGATAAGAACAATGACCATGCATTCTTATCCACAAACAAAATATCTCACATAACTTGTACCTCAAGAATATCTCACAAGAGGATAAGACCAAGGACTACTCATCTTTATCCACAAGAGAAATATCTAGCATAACTTGAACCCCAAGAAATGCCTACACATGAGAATTTGAACACAACAACCCAAACCGTCCTATAGCACTATATAAACACCACCATAGCCTTCCCACAACTTCATTTGCTCACAATTCGTTTCTAGCAAACAGCCCAATGTACTACAAGATAGGTGCACCATATTATGCTCACAGCAGCTCAAGCACACCACCCATAAGCCATTTCAGCTAGATAAATATACCCTAGGAACATTGAAGCAGCGAGGAGGTGCAGGCACATCCCTTGGAGCAAGAACCAACCAGAAGCAAGTGTACAACTACTCTACAAACAGCAGGTTGATTCGTTGGTGTGTGCAAGCATTACTGCAAGTGGCAGTACTATGCTTAGCAGCCTCAGTTGTGTGGTCAGAGAAGAAGAGAGGTGTGAGATTGAGAGGGAGCTGGCTCTGTTTCCACATAATCCAGCTAAGCAAATCATTTGCTTGTTAAGAAAGAGAGAGGGGAGAGTGTAGCATCTGTTCTTATCTTTAGCTGAGAGGGAAAGAGAGGAGAGAGGTGTAGTTCTGTGTTCTTATGAGGTCTTAGGAACATGTGGAAGAACATAAAAATAAACTTGCAAGTAATATTAATAAAATCTGGACATCAACTTGGTGTTGTCCAGAAATACATCCTTAAATCATTCCAGCTACCCTTCAACTAGATATTAACTAGGAGGACAGAAAGAGAATATCTCTCAGATGGCATAGTAATGCTATACTGAATCATCACAGAGAATTAAAGCACACACAAGCACCTGTTCTTATCGAAATATATGCCCCAACCTTTGCATCACAGGCTTGAGCCAAGAAATCAAGTATATAATCTGTTCTTATCAATTAAATAGCCAAATCTGTCCAGGAACCAATTAAGCAACTCAAACCTGCAAGGAGAACACATCTAAATAACTCATGTTCATCCACAGATTCAACACCAGCAAGAAAAGGATTTGTTCTTTTAGTTTTACACACACAAGTGAACCAGCAAAGCATCTGGAATAACTTGTGGATGCATATAGATGTACACAAGGCATCTATGTGTGCATGAGTGAGTGCAATCTCCACTCATATTATGCATTTGGTGAAACAATAGTAGCACTCTGAGCCCTAATTCGTGATATTAGCAGAGTAGAACCCTAGAACAAAGGGGACTCCCTGTTGTGAGCAAATGATGCTCAAGCAGATGATTTCGAGAGGAGACATCCTAGGTAATGCATTAGAGGATCGAGGATTAGAGGCAGGAGGAGAGAAACTTACTCGCGGCCATTGCCGTAGCTCCGAGGCGACGAGGCAGTGCTCGTGCAACCTCTGGAGGGGGCAGTTGGCAGTAGAGGTACACTCACAACACCACGGCGCGGCGGCGCAGGTAGCAGACTTGTGGCAGCGGCGCATCGACCTGCACCGAGCCACACCGCAGCAGCATCTCGAGGAAGCTCTCGAGCATCAGAGCGACGTCGGGGTTGCGCCAGTACACCATCCCGCCGGCGTCCAAGTGGAGGCAGGCAACCCGAGGCATGGGGCTAGGGTTAGCCACAAGGCCGGGACGGAGGCGAATCGTCTGGGCGGCGGTGTGAAATCGACGGAGAGGAGAAGAGGAGAACAGCGCCAGAGGGCAGCGTCGCTGGTGGTGGCCGGGCGACAGCCGGAGAAGAGGCCGGCGACCCAAGCCGTGGCAGGCTAGGGTTAGGGCTGCAGGTGGGGATCGATTCGGTCGCGGCGGAACACCGCGGCGGCGGAGAATCAGAGCAGAGGGGTGCCGGAGCAGCACCAGGGCACAGCGGCGCCGGAGATGGCCGGCAGCGGCCGGGGCAGTGGTGGAGACGGCGGCGAGGCGCACGGGAGAGAGAGTAGAAGGGGATCGAGGGAGTGAGAGCTCGGGGGACAGAAGGTGAGAGAGTGGGCCGGTTCGGTCTGACCGACCGAGCCAGGTTTGAGAGGGTTTGATTCAACCCAGTGACCAGGGGGTATTTCGGTAAATTGACAAAATAAATCATGTCAACTTAAATGAATTTTTACACACATATAAATACTCTAAAAATCCAATAAAAATAGGAACAAGTATATACACTTCCTCTACTTTTTAAAAGTGATTTTCAATAGAATTTTTGATGATTTTACATCTGGGTAAAAATTTGAGTGATGGTTGCTCTAAAATAAGAAAATTAAGTTTCTAAGTAAAATATCATTTTCAATCAACCCTTTAAAATAAGGACTTGATTTTAAGATCTATTAAGTTGTAAAATAATACCCATCATTATCAGAATGATAATAACATGATAAATGGGAGTTAAAGTAATAGTCCAAAATATTTTCTTAAAAGAAAAATATTTTTATAAGAGTTATCTTTAAGGAATACTTCAAATGATTTTAAGTGGTAAAGTAAAATTCCTTAGATAAGAAATTGCTCACTCATTTTAATATTCTTAACTATTATTATTATTTGAACAAGTTAAATACTTGGGTTAATCAACTTTACTGAAGTATCATTTCTAAAAATGATGATATTTTACAAACTTAATAAAAGTGAACAACACTTGAGTTTGGAAATTATAACACATCAAAATGACGTAACAAATCAAAATTATAAATCCTAAATAATCTTCAACCTCTAACACAAATAAGTTATGGAAGTATCGCATAAGACGAAGCTTACACTTGTGAGCATGGGGAATTTTTGAGGTAATTACGATGCATCTCATATATATGCATAATAGCATCTTGCCAGAGTTTTCTGTAATCCTTATTGGGATTACTTTGCTATTTTCAGATCTCGGGGTTTTATCGCAGACACTAGAATCCCGAATTATTGAATTGCCACTTCTCTCACAGGCAAGTTCATTCTTGCATATCCTCATTGAAATATTTTCTAAAAACTATTTTCAAAAACTATTATCATTGCATTTGAAAAAGAAAAACTATTTTCGAATGATGTGAAGTGCTATATATATTGTTTGGCGGGCGATGGAACCATGGAATGGTACGGATATCATGGTGGAGGTTCCATCGTACGGAAAGTATATACCTAGGATTAATTACAAAAGTTCTAGTGATCCTAGCGCCGTATTGAAGCGTTTACCATGAGATCTGGAATGGGACGGTAAGGTCAGCTGCTATCTTCTCTCGGGCATATATCCTCGGCAGGCTATCTCCTGGTTGCGTCCGTTGCGGCGGCCAACAGCGTGGAACCGCATACGTTCCCACCCGATGGGGTGAATTGGAATAGTAGCTCGGGAGTGGTGGCGAGCTTGGTCATAGTACCAGCTGGGCCATATGGGGCGGATATGTGCGGTGCGAAGAGGGGCAGTGATTGGCTTTGAACTTCGGTCTGGCCCCATACCATGGAAGTATGGATGGGCATGCAACCCGGAAAGGCATAAAGGCTGGGGAACTCTCATGGGTAAAGTTACGCAGCTCTGCAGAGTCAACCAAAAAGAAACTGTGACTGTCACATCCGTGTTCCCGGAAGGAACTACAGAACGCAGCGGGAAAGGCATCCCAAGTGATGACTATGAACCCGTGGAGACTGGGAGCTTAGTTTTCTAAAATAAAACTTGACTTTTGAAGAAAGGTTTTCCAAAACTTGCATTATGCCTACGACCGTTGGCCATGGCAGTAGTTAGTGCATGAAAAACAAAAACTCTTTCCTATAATATCTGAACTTGCTGAGTAACGCTAGTGTTGCTCACCCTTTCCTCGTTGACCCCCTGCTTAGATATTTGGAGCCAATAAGGGAGGTGCCAGTTAGCCATCATGACGTCAAGGAGGTCTTCCAAAAGGAGTCAACTGCTACTTCACCAACGAAGGAGAGTCTACAACCATGCCAATGGAGCCATGACAACATTAGTGCAATGGCGTCTCAACGGCCCATTGCTGAAGGAGGAGACAATACCTATTGGAAGGTGGAGGATGCCGCTGGATAAAGATATTCCCGGTGGAATAGTGTAGGGCTGGGACGCAGTAGTGGATTAGGATTAGAGTTAGAGCTGATATTCAGCTTAGTGCTACGACTTGGATCTTCTTGTATTTTATTTGCAAGAGACTTTCTCTTCTATAAAGAAGGTTCTCGAGATTTGGTATGATAGCGTTGTAATTCTACAGTTTATATGGACCGCCTATGTTTCTGTTGTACTGCTCTGTGGGGTGTAACATTTGCGGATAAGTCCTTCTGTAAGTGTTATATCAGACTTGTATAATACATGAAGTGGTGTACGGGGTCACTACAGATGGTATCAGAGCAATGGCTAGACCTTAGGTAGTAACCTATTAAAGTGGAAAGCCTGTAGGTGTGAGAAGCCTTAGAATAAAGGAAGTTATCCTATTTAAATTAGTATCTTTCTACAAGTATGATTATTTTTCACTTGAGAATAATATTGTCCTAATTGTATAGATTTTCTTACTCAACTGGAGTAATTCTACTTATCTATTATTCTTTAGGAACTTATCTATTTTATTTCGACTTGGCATTACAAGTTGAAACTATCCTTTACTAGCTAGTATGCCCAATAGAATATCATCCAAGTCAGTTTTACCTACATGGTATCATTGACAAACTTATCTTATGAAGGTAGAAGGTGAAGTAGAGCCCTATCGTAAGATTGCTAAGGCAGGAAGACGGAAGAGATGTTTAATGATGGTCCGCAGAACCATTGTTATTCCAGTATGGAATTTATGCAAAGTAAGGTGGTATCCTAATGATTCATTTGAAAGGAGATTTAACGAAGTATAGCATAGCATTTATAGGAAATTAGGAGACGTCACAACCATTGAAGGAAGCCACATTACTACGTTGGTGTATAATCAGCATTTACATGAAGGATTCAGAGTTGCCAAGGGACCGTTGGTTTTAGTCAGATGAAGAATTTAATCTACATAGTGTTTAGATCTACGCAACCAAGTCAACCAACAACTACTCTTTGAGTACTTTGTCTTAAGATTATTCTATTGCAATTGGGCAAATATGAGTAATTACTTGAGCAAAGAGTTGTTATAGAATAGGATTACAAGGTAGCATATAATTGAGTGTATAGCATCTAAGCCTGTGTACTTGAGATGTTTTTACTCAAAGTACTGTTATTTTACGGGCTTATGTTGCATGTGTGATATATAACTGCATTCGAGATTTATTGGATCTTATTGGATTTTTGATTGACTAGTTTGGTACATGAAGTTTTGAACTTAACGTGTAAATGCATGTTGCAACAATGAGTTCTTATCTTGATGTCACTAATCTAGAGGTAGATAGGATTAGTGTGAGGAAGAGACGAGTTACTAGCAACATGAGGTGGTAAAGAAAGCTACATGAGGAGATTTTTCAAAGTAGGAGAAAGTGGAAGGTTGAAGATCAATTCATAAGGTCTTGGAATAACAAATTTTTGAGTTCGGACAGTCATATTTAGAACCCATATTCAAGGCAAAGGATAGTGGTTGAAGGATAGTAAGTGGAAACACAAAGATATTGGACGAAGTAGGACAATATTTAGTTACATGTGAGTAATAATTGTCATAATTTGGTGAAAGAAGTTAGTGCCGGAGCAATAATGAGATAATAATACTATTTGGAGAGAGTTGAGATGGAGTTTAGCAACACCTATTTTTCTGAGGGCACCATAAGGTTGAAGATAAGGGAGTATGAAGAGTGGAAGAACATGGAAATTCCAGAATATTTGAGAAGTTGACCACCTATTCCGAGGCATTGACGGAGTCGACAACGGAGAAGTTGACCGGAAAACAAGAATTCTTGATTAGAGAATAGACAGTTGCAAGGAAATAAGTTTGTGTTGGACACACAAACATATTGTAAGGAGGAGTTGATGAGAAAGTTATCCGGCAAATGAGGATAAGTCAATAAAGGAGGAGGAAAGTTAAGTAGTAGGATGGAAGTGTGTTGATATCCCAGAGATGACATATCAACTATGTCAAATATAGAGTCCAAGGTTGAATATAATATCAGAATCATGGGAGAAGAGTTTGTTTTGACATGGATGGACAACAAGCCAGAAGGTGGACCAATGTAAATGGAGACATCCGAAACGTGTGATATCGAGACACTAACGTCATAGTATATGACAGCAGTATCCGGGGAGAAAGATTTATTTAAAAATAGGATTGATTTCCTAGAGCCAAGCACCCAGATGATGGATGCAATAAGGAATGATGCTGGGTCACATGATCAAATAAGCCACGACTGTAGGGAAGTCGTCTACAATATCAGACATAAAAACAGATGACACGTTAGCTGAAGTTCACATTGTTGACCAATATCCTATCCAAGTGGGAGCGAAAGATATCATCCATTGCACAAGTTTATGTGTACAACTCTTTTCTTGAGACCCTTGGATAAGCCAAATGTAATGCTACCCTAGTTATTATCCAATTTACCGGAAGATCTTATTGGTTGCTCACAATATGGTGGGCGTACCACTTGTTCTTCGGGAAACTATTGGAGGTATAAGAAGATATAGAATCTCTTTACCGGAGGACGGTAGCGGGTATTCACAACATGGTGGATATACCACGTGTTCTCCGTGAGACCATGAAGTTTGACTGAATGGAAATGCTCGAATGACAGAAGATCAGATGGAGGAGTCTTAGGAAATCCCAATGGGGAGAGTGAACAAGTGTATTTGGATAGTACTTGGCAGAAGGAAAGGTGAAGTTTGAAAGGAGTTTTTTCAGTTGAGATAGTACTGAATTAATGCTCCAGAAGGCCTTCAAAAGAGATGAGCATTCTCAACAATCTTTACCAGACTCTAAAGTCAAAGAGTCAGTTGACATAGGAAGGTTGAATTGAGTCTTCAATATCATGAAGTTCTTGAAAGAGATGGGTATTATCGATAATCATTGAGATATTATGGAAGTAATGGAGTTGAGATCTTGAGCGAAAACAACACCAGGAATTTAGTAGTCATAGAAGCTATGACTAGAGGATCTAAAGAAGACTGAGTAGAAAAGATTATATTTCAAGGATGAGAAAGTCTACCGTATCGGTACCAAGATATGAGGAGAGTGACATCGAAAGAATGGTTACCCTGATTACCACTGTCAGGAGGACTATTGTAAGATATAGCAATCATGGTTGGATAGACTACCGTGTCTAATCCATTATGAGGAAAGAAACCATGGAGGGAGAATTATGTTCTACATAGTCGATAAAGGGCAGTTATCTCAAAAGTTCTGGAACAAAGGAGATGAGCTTACCAACACAAAGAAAGTCATCGTAATCTATTGATAAGAATGGAAAAATACCAGCAATCCAATTGGAGGATCATAAGGTGGAAGACGAGGATCTTCGACAGAGGTTACATAGATAGGGTAATGCAAGGAGTCTGAATTGGATGATTCGAGAGACATGAAAAAGTAGTGAGATCGTTGGAATTGATCAAATAATCGATGAATGTCGACAGATGAATAGTAAAGATCGTGGGAGGATAGACAAAAGTTGGAACAAAGGATCACTTAAGCTTATGTCCATGACACAAAGGAATTTGAGAGAAGCAATATCTGCAAAAGTTCTTTCTTACCCTATTCTGCATGAGAGGAGTCGAAACTTCGGGACGAAGTTTAGTTTAACGGTGGGAGGATGTTATATCCCGTAGTTTAGAGAGTCGGAAGGGTAGAAATAGAATATGTGCATTTGCATGGCATGCATCTGAAAACACGGGAAATTTTGGCGCGTTAAATTAAACGATGCAAAGTGATTGATGTTTCTCTCGACACGATGGATTAGGGGCTAGATCATCTGTTGAGTGCGATAAACTTCGACATTATCTTTTGAACAACTAAATTGAAACGAGAATATTTAGTCGAGGTGATTAAAATTGGACATGACCTTTCTTAATTTCCGAGACTCCCTGGAAACAATAGATAATATAACAATACATATATCAAGGAGAGGATATATACAATCATTCGAACTCATTCCAATTCAATAACTAAGATCATTTCATTAGATCATTCATACAAATATCATCTAATAAGAATGAATATCATTATCTCAACCCATCATCACAAGTCCAACTTATACACATCTCACAATTGATCGTCACGCATTCTTTCCATCTCAAATACAAAGAGATATTCAATTGTCCAATGCACATTTAAGTTACATTATATGGAATTAAAATACAAGATAAAATGTTACAAGATTAAAATGAAGGAATAATTAATATTACATCTTTAACTGAATAAGTACATATCTCATCCAAATAAAAATAAGATTACAAAGATAATAAAAGGAAGCCTAAATTAAATCTTGATCTTCTTATCTTCCAAAACATCTAATATTCATCTTCAAATCATTCCCTGCAAAATAAACAAAGACAAAAGAGAGGGGGTTGATAATTAAAATGTTTGCCATCACCAGAAGGGTGAGGCAATTTAATGTTGGAACTTAACCAAAGAATATTAGGAACTTGTCCTAATATCCAATTATTGACTAGAGGGATCAATATTAAATCAAAGGCAACAATGGATCATATTTTGGATCATCCTGAGGCAACTAGGCAACAAGGGTCATGAGGCAATATTAATCCAAATGAGAGAAGGGACACAAGGCAACATTGATTCAATGAGGCATAATCAAGTGATCCATATTTGAATATCTTAGGAAACTTATTAATCCCTCTAATCTAGTCAAGTTCCTAAATTAGAAAGCCCACATTAAAATATTTCTCCAATGGTATTATTTACCAAGGAAGAAAATAGACAAATGCTAAAGCCCACAATCTGAAATTATTAAGCCACATGATCACCACCCATAATTGGCAAAGCCCACATGAGGGAGAAGCCAAACAAGCCCATCTAGTGACAAATGCCACTTGGCTTGCTCAAGAATTAATCCTACAAGGAGATAAGAACAATGACCATGCATTCTTATCCACAAACAAAATATCTCACATAACTTGTACCTCAAGAATATCTCACAAGAGGATAAGACCAAGGACTACTCATCTTTATCCACGAGAGAAATATCTAGCATAACTTGAACCCCAAGAAATGCCTACACATGAGAATTTGAACACAACAACCCAAACCGTCCTATAGCACTATATAAACACCACCATAGCCTTCCCACAACTTCATTTGCTCACAATTCGTTTCTAGCAAACAGCCCAATGTACTACAAGATAGGTGCACCATATTATGCTCACAGCAGCTCAAGCACACCACCCATAAGCCATTTCAGCTAGATAAATATACCCTAGGAACATTGAAGCAGCGAGGAGGTGCAGGCACATCCCTTGGAGCAAGAACCAACCAGAAGCAAGTGTACAACTACTCTACAAACAGCAGGTTGATTCGTTGGTGTGTGCAAGCATTACTGCAAGTGGCAGTACTATGCTTAGCAGCCTCAGTTGTGTGGTCAGAGAAGAAGAGAGGTGTGAGATTGAGAGGGAGCTGGCTCTGTTTCCACATAATCCAGCTAAGCAAATCATTTGCTTGTTAAGAAAGAGAGAGGGGAGAGTGTAGCATCTGTTCTTATCTTTAGCTGAGAGGGAAAGAGAGGAGAGAGGTGTAGTTCTGTGTTCTTATGAGGTCTTAGGAACATGTGGAAGAACATAAAAATAAACTTGCAAGTAATATTAATAAAATCTGGACATCAACTTGGTGTTGTCCAGAAATACATCCTTAAATCATTCCAGCTACCCTTCAACTAGATATTAACTAGGAGGACAGAAAGAGAATATCTCTCAGATGGCATAGTAATGCTATACTGAATCATCACAGAGAATTAAAGCACACACAAGCACCTGTTCTTATCGAAATATATGCCCCAACCTTTGCATCACAGGCTTGAGCCAAGAAATCAAGTATATAATCTGTTCTTATCAATTAAATAGCCAAATCTGTCCAGGAACCAATTAAGCAACTCAAACCTGCAAGGAGAACACATCTAAATAACTCATGTTCATCCACAGATTCAACACCAGCAAGAAAAGGATTTGTTCTTTTAGTTTTACACACACAAGTGAACCAGCAAAGCATCTGGAATAACTTGTGGATGCATATAGATGTACACAAGGCATCTATGTGTGCATGAGTGAGTGCAATCTCCACTCATATTATGCATTTGGTGAAACAATAGTAGCACTCTGAGCCCTAATTCGTGATATTAGCAGAGTAGAACCCTAGAACAAAGGGGACTCCCTGTTGTGAGCAAATGATGCTCAAGCAGATGATTTCGAGAGGAGACATCCTAGGTAATGCATTAGAGGATCGAGGATTAGAGGCAGGAGGAGAGAAACTTACTCGCGGCCATTGCCGTAGCTCCGAGGCGACGAGGCAGTGCTCGTGCAACCTCTGGAGGGGGCAGTTGGCAGTAGAGGTACACTCACAACACCACGGCGCGGCGGCGCAGGTAGCAGACTTGTGGCAGCGGCGCATCGACCTGCACCGAGCCACACCGCAGCAGCATCTCGAGGAAGCTCTCGAGCATCAGAGCGACGTCGGGGTTGCGCCAGTACACCATCCCGCCGGCGTCCAAGTGGAGGCAGGCAACCCGAGGCATGGGGCTAGGGTTAGCCACAAGGCCGGGACGGAGGCGAATCGTCTGGGCGGCAGTGTGAAATCGACGGAGAGGAGAAGAGGAGACCAGCGCCAGAGGGCAGCGGCGCTGGTGGTGGCCGGGCAGCAGCCGGAGAAGAGGCCGGCGACCCAAGCCGTGGCAGTCTAGGGTTAGGGCTGCAGGTGGGGATCGATTCAGTCGCGGCGGAACACCGCGGCGGCGGAGAATCAGAGCAGAGGGGTGCCGGAGCAGCACCAGGGCACAGCGGCGCCAGAGATGGCCGGCAGCGGCCGGGGCAGTGGTGGAGACGGCGGCGAGGCGCACGGGAGAGAGATTAGAAGGGGATCGAGGGAGTGAGAGCTCGGGGGACAGAAGGTGAGAGAGTGGGCCGGTTCGGTCTGACCGACCGAGCCAGGTTTGAGAGGGTTTGATTCAACCCAGTGACCAGGGGGTATTTCGGTAAATTGACAAAATAAATCATGTCAACTTAAATGAATTTTTATACACATATAAATACTCTAAAAATCCAATAAAAATAGGAACAAGTATATACACTTCCTCTACTTTTTAAAAGTGATTTTCAATAGAATTTTTGATGATTTTACATCTGGGTAAAAATTTGAGTGATGGTTGCTCTAAAATAAGAAAATTAAGTTTCTAAGTAAAATATCATTTTCAATCAACCCTTTAAAATAAGGACTTGATTTTAAGATCTATTAAGTTGTAAAATAATACCCATCATTATCAGAATGATAATAACATGATAAATGGGAGTTAAAGTAATAGTCCAAAATATTTTCTTAAAAGAAAAATATTTTTATAAGAGTTATCTTTAAGGAATACTTCAAATGATTCTAAGTGGTAAAGTAAAATTCCTTAGATAAGAAATTGCTCACTCATTTTAATATTCTTAACTATTATTATTATTTGAACAAGTTAAATACTTGGGTTAATCAACTTTACTGAAGTATCATTTCTAAAAATGATGATATTTTACAAACTTAATAAAAGTGAACAACACTTGAGTTTGGAAATTATAACACATCAAAATGACGTAACAAATCAAAATTATAAATCCTAAATAATCTTCAACCTCTAACACAAATAAGTTATGGAAGTATCGCGTAAGACGAAGCTTACACTTGTGAGCATGGGGAATTTTTGAGGTAATTACGATGCATCTCATATATATGCATAATAGCATCTTGCCAGAGTTTTCTGTAATCCTTATTGGGATTACTTTGCTATTTTCAGATCTCGGGGTTTTATCGCAGACACTAGAATCCCGAATTATTGAATTGCCACTTCTCTCACAGGCAAGTTCATTCTTGCATATCCTCATTGAAATATTTTCTAAAAACTATTTTCAAAAACTATTATCATTGCATTTGAAAAACAAAAACTATTTTCGAATGATGTGAAGTGCTATATATATTGTTTGGCGGGCGATGGAACCATGGAATGGTACGGATATCATGGTGGAGGTTCCATCGTACGGAAAGTATATACCTAGGATTAATTACAAAAGTTCTAGTGATCCTAGCGCCGTATTGAAGCGTTTACCATGAGATCTGGAATGGGACGGTAAGGTCAGCTGCTATCTTCTCTCGGGCATATATCCTCGGCAGGCTATCTCCTGGTTGCGTACGTTGCGGCGGCCAACAGCGTGGAACCGCATACGTTCCCACCCGACGGGGTGAATTGGAATAGTAGCTCGGGAGTGGTGGCGAGCTTGGTCATAGTACCAGCTGGGCCATATGGGGCGGATATGTGCGGTGCGGAGAGGGGCAGTGATTGGCTTTGAACTTCGGTCTGGCCCCATACCATGGAAGTATGGATGGGCATGCAACCCGGAAAGGCATAAAGGCTGGGGAACTCTCATGGGTAAAGTTACGCAGCTCTGCAGAGTCAACCAAAAAGAAACTGTGACTGTCACATCCGTGTTCCCGGAAGGAACTACAGAACGCAGCGGGAAAGGCATCCCAAGTGATGACTATGAACCCGTGGAGACTGGGAGCTTAGTTTTCTAAAATAAAACTTGACTTTTGAAGAAAGGTTTTCCAAAACTTGCATTATGCCTACGACCGTTGGCCATGGCAGTAGTTAGTGCATGAAAAACAAAAACTCTTTCCTATAATATCTGAACTTGTTGAGTAACGCTAGTGTTGCTCACCCTTTCCTCATTGACCCCCTGCTTAGATATTTGGAGCCAATAAGGGAGGTTCCAGTTAGCCATCATGACGTTAAGGAGGTCTTCAAAAAGGAGTCAACTGCTACTTCACCAACGAAGGAGAGTCTACAACCATGCCAATGGAGCCATGACAACATTAGTGCAATGGCGTCTCAACGGCCCATTGCTGAAGGAGGAGACAATACCTATTGGAAGGTGGAGGATGCCGCTGGATAAAGATATTCCCGGTGGAATAGTGTAGGGCTGGGACGCAGTAGTGGATTAGGATTAGAGTTAGAGCTGATATTCAGCTTAGTGCTACGACTTGGATCTTCTTGTATTTTATTTGCAAGAGACTTTCTCTTCTATAAAGAAGGTTCTCGAGATTTGGTATGATAGCGTTGTAATTCTACAGTTTATATGGACCGCCTATGTTTCTGTTGTACTGCTCTGTGGGGTGTAACATTTGCGGATAAGTCCTTATGTAAGTGTTATATCAGACTTGTATACTACAACATGCAGTGGTGTACGGGGTCACTACACCCCTGCGGGGGCTTCACTGGCCAGGCGGGCTCGGCCAAACCTATCGGGGACTGGTGTGCTTGGTGGCTGTGCCCGGTCGACTACCGTCCTCGACGGTGGAGGTAGTTCCCTCCCGCGCGGCTGCGGTTATGCTGCTTCCGGTACAAGTTCCTCTTCGCCTTCGTCTTGTCGTCCTCGCGGCGGTTGTTTCAGTGAGACGACGATGGTGGCCCTGTGTCCGTGGTGGCGCTTGTTGGTGGGTGGTGAGTCTGGTGGTGGCGAGGTCTCGTCCTCGCGGACTCCTGTGCTTCGTATCGTTCGGGTTTGCGGACAAGGTCTTTGCGGGAGAAATCCCTGTCGGCTCGTCTGACACTGGCGCGGTGCCGTCTCTGGATGGCATCTTTCCTTCCTGAAGGGCGTTAGAGCTACCTTCATCCGATTCCGTAAGTGCCGGGGGAAACCCTAGGACCAGTGCGCTGGTCCGGGCAGCAGCACACGCTTTCCTTCTTCAAGGAGCTGCTTGGTACTCGATGCTTTCGATGCTAGGAGTGTGGTGGTACATTTTTGGAGGGCGCAGCGGCTACGGATCACCGGAGTTTAGTTGATCTGTCTTTGTCTTCATTTTGTTCTTCTTTTTCTTTTGGTTGGGTGTGTGTTGCTGCCTCGGCTCGTGGCGTGGTGTGTTTGTATGCTGTTTGTACGTTAGTCGGTGCTTTATTTATAAAACGGAGCGAAACCCTATTTCGAGGAACCATCTACAAGGTCCATCCAAAGTCAAGTCTTCCTCGCACCTACAACAATCTTTGTCGCTTTACGGGTGCCGCGCTGTGCTGGCCGGCCAGCCGTCCATCCAGCCCACGATCTTATCCACAAAGCCTAGTAAGCAGTAGCGGCACACACAGAGACAAAAGCGCGATGCTGATGCGAACGGATAGCGCCGGTACAGTGCAGTGGGACCGGCGTCCAGGTCACGCGCGCACCAACCACGTCATGCGAGGACACGTGTCGCTCGGCTGCCGACTGTGTCGCTGTGACGGATCCGCCCCTGGATGCGCTTCAGGGCCAGGCGCCGGACCGGGGGCAAGAAGGTAAATGACGGACCGTCCTCCGAGCGCCACGGTGGCCGGTAAATCCAGGTGGACCCAGCTGGCACGTGCTCCGAGCGGAGGAAATCTAATCCTGCTTCCTCCTCTCATCTTCGACCGGAGAGAGACGGATCCGATATTTATTTCTGTTCCGATCCCCGCGGCTTCGCTCGCTTGCTTGTGCAAACAGCTCTCCTCCTCCGCAGCCGCCGCCGCCGTTCAACAACCAACCGCCTCGACCAACAACAACATCATCCTCCGGCTCGCTCGAAGCACGCGGCGGTGATAGCGACGATGGTGCACCTGCCGCACCTGGGGAAGCTGCGGCGGGAGGTGAAGGAGGAGGCGGTGGACGCCGACGACGCAGCCGCGGCCGCGGAGGCGTCGCCGTTCCATAAGAGGTCGCGCCTCGCGCAGCAGCAGCAGACGCCGCCGCTGGTGGGTTTCGTTTCCTCGCCGTTAATTATTCGGATAGTAGGAGGAACTTTTCTCTACGGTTTTTTTTTTCAAATTCGTTTTTTTGCATCATACTATCATGACTGACTGACTGCCTGACTGACTGACCGCGTTCATGCATGTTGAAGTAGTAATAAATTTGGGAACTCGGTGCAATCCAATCTACTATCTTTATTCGGCCCTGACTTCTTTCTGTTCAAATTTTGCTCATGGACAAGACAACTCACTCCGTGCCTAAGCTTTTCGTTACTACTGCGCTGCTCATCGTGCGTGTTGATATATGATAATAACATTCTACTAAATCGCTGTGCCAGCGTGAAAGTGTCTCTGTGCAAAAAGGCTTGCAACTTGTCGTGGATATAGATACGCCATACGTATGCAGAAGAAAGAAGATATGGGGGAGTCGAGTCACCTGGAATCTTTATGTTCTCTATTACTTACTACTGGTTTATCCGTTGCGTTCATTTGTTTTAGAAATGGGCGAGACAGAATTCTCCAAGTGTCCTCTCCAGTATTGATTCCTGGACAATCCAAACTGTCACCACCTCACACGTCTTAAACCCCGACCACCGGTGTTAAACCAAACCATATTGTATCCCATACGCGCCCTCTGTTCGGCCACTATTTTTCCTGTTTTCAGCACGGATCTGGAATAAAAATAAAATAATATCTCACCCAAGATGATTTTGTATCGATGGGGAGTATTGTCATTATAAAAACTGTGTCCGAGTGAGAAACGTGCTGTGTTTTTCAATGGAGGCAACAGTGATAAAATCATGGTTTGCTGTGCTTTATTGAATCCTAGATTTGACGTGTTTTCACTTGTGTCGTGCAGCAATGGAGCACAGGTGGTGCTGGTGTGTCTAACCAGCAGTCGACGCAACATGATTTTCTTGAGGAGCCCAGCCCACTCGGTTTGCGGCTTAAGAAGAGTCCCTCTCTGGTGGATTTGATCCAAATGAAGCTTGTGCAGGCCGGTAAGGCCAAAGATGCAAGGCACTGTGGCACCGCTACCGCCTCAGAGAAACTGAAAGCTTCTAATTTCCCTGGTTCTGTACTAAGAATAGGATCTTGGGAGGTTAGTACCCTTTTTATGTGCTCATTCATGTTACCACACTGCTCTTTTATAGCAATAGTGGTCCCCATGTGATACATGTTTGTAGTAAAAATTAAATGATGAAACAATTGGTTGGGAGCAACTGCATACATCCTCTCTTCATGATAGCAATTCCATGCTGCAGATATGTTCTTTAATATATTAATCCTTAGGTGCTTGATTGGTGGCATCACATTGATTCATTATCGTTAACAGTATTGTTAGCTGGTGTTACTTATGAAGTTCTGGCTATATGTTCCATTCAGTTTAACTGTCAGGTGCAACTTCTTAAGTAGTAATTGCAGTGTCTTTGATGATGAGAGTGTGATACCTTTGGTTTCCAGCCTGCGGTAGTGACAATGCCAGCAATCTAGAGATGCAATTTTGGGTGTTGGAGTTTGTTATATTGCAAAGCCCAAAGGGATAATAATGTCGTACTATACTTTTTAATCGCTTGTGATGTTTGCTGTTTTCATAGCATCTTGTACTCAAGTACTACTATAGTATTGTCCCTTTGTCGCTTGGAATATAAGGTCTGTTCATAATTGAAGTGGGCTTAGGATCCGTTGATAGGGGTAGTTTCATTTTCCCCTAGGAAGTAATATCAAACTTAAAGAAACAAAATATAAGCATCCCAGGTAGCCAAATCAATCTAATCGCAAGCAAACTACACATGAACAGTTGGCAGTAGTATAGCAAATGTGTATGTACATAAATAAACCTATTGAGTTCACCTTGTTATTGATTAGTTGCTTTTTTATTTGAGTTGAACTTATTCACTTATGCTAATGGTTTGAAATTGGTATATGAACAGTGGATATCGAGATATGAAGGAGATTTGGTTGTTAAATGTTATTTTGCGAAGCACAAACTCGTGTGGGAAGTACTGGATGGTGGTCTGAAGAGCAAAATTGAGATACAGTGGTCTGACATCTGTGCACTTAAGGTGGTTTGCCCCGAAACTGAACCTGGGACCTTGGAGATTGCAGTAAGTACACGCAGATACACCAAGTCAGTAATGCAATTTACAGAGAAATTAATTATTTATTATGCCCACAATGAACCACACCTCTTATATTAATAGGAGTTAAAAGTATTCATCTCTACTAGCCTTTTGGCCGGCATTTTTACATACTCTTTCTGTTGCTAATCATGTCTTTTATGTTTTCTCTAGTTGTCCAGGCAACCCCTTTTCTTCAGAGAAACCAACCCTCAGCCAAGGAAGCACACTTTGTGGCAGGCAACTTCCGATTTTACCGCTGGACAGGCAAGCATGCACAGGTATGTCTTATGCCAAGTGATTTTTAATCTTAGACCGAATGGACTTACCATCAAAATGTACTGCTGTATGTAAAAAATAGTGGAGTTTAGCCAAATTTCTTGAGAAATCATAGTGAAAAATAGATTCAGGTCTACTTCACAATCGAATAGTTGTCATAATATTCTAACTGACACTGGTGCCTTAACTTCTGAAGTTTATTTGTTTCAGGAGGCACTTTCTTCAGTGTGCGCCGGGAATGATGAATAGGCACGTGGAGAAGCTTATTCACTGCGACCCACGACTATTGTCGCTAAGCCAGAAAAGTGACATCACTTTGGAGAATCCGTATTTTGAATCAAGGTGTTCTATATTTGAAGATCCAGATGATGTAAAGTGCGAAGATTTTGAGACCAGTGAACTAGATGATGATCAGTTAGGACCCCAAAGATTTAGGGAACTGTTATCGCACCATTCTGCGCCCAGTAGGATAGATGCTGAAGGAAGACAGGAAGCTGAAAAATCTAATGGCCTGCCTCGACATTTCTCGAATTCAGGTGAATTTCAGAATTATAAAAATAGATCATTATTTCATTTCTCAGCAAAATGCAATGGTTTCTCAAGAAAAAAAATTGCAAAGCTATATTAGGTTGAACCATTGTATTCTGTCATTTTGTGCTGCTCAATTTATTCTTTATTTCTACCGTTGTTAGCCTTCATATGTATTCTTGACTCACTTGGTCACCGTTCAGGAACAAATAGTTCTTTATGTAATCTCAATGCCAACCAATTACCAGTAAGACCATTGTAACATGTACTTTGAATGAATTTTCTCATCATTGTTTTCCCATTCCAGTTACTGGCAGTGAACTGATTAAACAAGACGTCGCTTCCGGTATAAACGAACCGCAAACAGGCATCCTTAGTTGGAACGGTTTTAAGTTGCCAGGAAAACAAATATACAGACAGATGTATTCAGGGAATCTACCTGCAGCTTATGGTGGTGCTGGCACATCGGGTAAATTAGTCTTGGACGACATCACCAGGTACCAGCTGAGCGACTCTCAGATGGTTAACAGTGGCCATAACTCAACGGGTGAACTAGCATTTGATGACCTGAACCGGCAACTTCTGAATGACTCCCAAATTGTAGCCACTGCTGATGAGAGGATGCTCATGTCAAGGGTCAATTCTCTGTGCTCATTGATCCATATTGATTCAGGCGCACGGCAGGTAAACGCTGGTGTTCATCGTGATAATGAGGTGTATGAGACAAAGCCCCAGCCTTATGCGCCTCCGGTTGGAGGAGATGATGGCAGTGCCTCATTGCCTCCAAGGCAAGAACCATTTGAGGTTCTCCTTACCCATTTGCCGCGAATCTCATCATTTCCTCATTTCTTGTGAGTTTTGATCCTGAGGAGGCAAACGTGTAGTGGGACATGCAGGTTGATTGACTCTTATTTGTAGGAATTTTTGCCGGGAAGCAACTTGACATCCTTTTTCTTGTATGTACATAGACAGATAGAGCAATCGCAGGCAAGCTCTTTTGGCTCCAGAGGCCAATACGTGTGGCCGTGATCCATCCATGTACTCCGTAGATCGTACTTGATTATATGTGTTGGATCGCCGAAACGGCTGATGTTCAAGATTTCACTTCTCATGGGCAATTTTCTGTCTTGTCATAGAATTATCGTGTATAGCATAGAATCACTAGCGAAGGCCTCTGTCGACGAAAAATCCTGTACATGTACGCTTTATGTAGAACGCTATGTTTCGTCGCTCGATTCGGTAGGAAAAAAATCGTGAAAGGAGCGTACGGTTTGCAATTGGGCTGTCTTATCTATAAAGTTGTTAAGCTCGGCCGGCAGACTGCTCCACCGGAACTGCTTGTCTGGTGTCCTCCGCTTCGCCATTGATCGACGGCTCAATGCAGGCCAAATGCTATGGCACGCAGGCGGCGCCGGACCAGACGGCCCGCGCCGGGCCGGCCCATTTACTTTTTTCTTTTCCTCTCTGTTTCTGATTTCGTTTCGTTTCCTTTTCTTATTTTCCTTTTTTCGTTTTCTTTTCTGTTTTCGTTTCGTTTTATTTTTATTTTCGTTCTTTTAATTTTCCCTTTTTATATTTCTTTTCTTGTTTTTTTCCATTTTTTATGTTTTTGAAAATGTTTATAAAATCACTCAAATTTAAAATGTGTTCATATTCGAAAATCTTCAAATTTTAAAACTCCTATTTAAAAATTATTTTAAATTTAAAATATTATTTCATTGTTCTTTATTTGTTATTTCCTTATTTCTCTTTAAAATAAAATAGCAAAAAAGGAAATAAAAAATCACCTTTTATGGGTCGTATCTCACAGTGGACATATTTCCCAATTTCCGAACCCGATACGCTAATAACTCGAACCCGAAAATCCTGATCGCTTTCTCAGAAATCTGTTTTGGGAAGCCAAATTATTATTGGGTAATTCGGGAATGTTGTGGTGACTCCCGAAAAAGCCGAATATCCCGAAACATAGGAAGCTCAACGAGTGAGCGACTAGGCCCAATCTTTTCTCCCCCAACAGCCTAGCTCAGCAAGGCAACAATGATAGCCCTAGTCTCATCTCTTGACGCTCCCCACGTCCCTGCTATCCCCCTACCACAACCGCCACTCGCCAGCCGGCCACAGCACAGGGCAACGGTCGTCGATCTGCCTGCCGCCACCCGCTCTCATTGACATCTCATCGCCTAGCGCCCCAACCACCCTCCCGAGTCTCCGACCACAGACGTCAGACAGTGAGAAAGGTAAGTAGGGCACAAGCGACCACCGCTCGTTCGCACGATATATATCCGCCGACCGCCCTCCATCTTCCCCGAGTTCTCGATGTGGCTCTTCCATCTTCCTTGTTCCACGACTCAAGTACGCCATTGGGCAACAAGGGAGCTGTGCAGGTCAGGCTAAGGTGGAGCCATGGTCCATGGAGGGCAAGTTGCAGTGCTGGACGTCGTGACAAGTGAAACCTCTCATGTCATTTTTGCTGCTAAAAACCTGAAACTTTTGTTGTCATCTTTGCGCTGTTTTAAACTTCGGGCAATCAAGGATTTCCCGAGCCCGACCCCGATCCTGAATTGTCGGGTATTATTTTTTCTCATGAAAGGGTGTCATTTTGTGGATCCCAAACTTTTCTTCACAAAATTCCGGTCCCGAAAGTTCGGGAAATCCAAAATGCCCGACCTGAGGCGCATCACTGCAGCCCATTAGGTGGGAGCCTCCCGCGCCGAACAGGTGTGATATAGAAGCTCACCTGCCGCACGTGAGACAAATTCTTTATATCATCCGCAAAGGGTGCCAGACGGTCGCGCCTCTTCGGAGCGCCGCGATGCTGGGACGCACCGTCCCAGTTCATCGTTTACTATGTTACCAATTTGTTTTTTGTATTTCATGACCAAAATAGGCCACATGAAAATGACCAGAAAACACACATTTTATTTGTATTATTTGAATCAATGTGTTATTGGATGATTGGAAGTTGTTGTACCCCTAGTCAATCGAAGTTTAATCTTGACACTCTTGTTTCTCATTAATGGTATTTTTTTAATCGAGAGTCAACGTTGATGCAGCTAGTCTCAAGATTCGACCAATCCGAGCAAGCTTTCAGAGGTATAAATAAAAGAGTTAATAGAGGTGAATTGTATGTACATGTACGTATATATGAACACATACGTCGTCTGTATCATGTTTTTGTAAAAAGTATCAACCATATATTCATGCATGTTGTTTTCCGTGAATGCATGAAACGAAATGTTCCGTGTTAAGAACAGGATCATATTCTTCGCGCGACAAAAATATATAAATGTCACTCAAGTGGTTTGCACAAATCTTGGAGCACAAAAGAGACTGTTCGTGCGTTGCGGATGCAACAGTCCTATTTTGCTTTCGGTAAGCTTCAGAGCACGTGTGCGTTTTCCGATGGCCGCTACCGCTGGGTTGCTTCTGCGCTGTACCTGGGCATCCTCTGTTCACGGTTTTGTTAACTCGCCACCGAATGTGAGACATACATGTGCATGGTCTCGGCAGACCACGCGGCGGCAGCTGGCCCCGCCTCGTTCGTCTCTTCTACGAGCTTCCAACACCTGCCCCCTCTACGTGGTGCATTCTTTACACCGCATCCCGAGACACTCTTCACAAAGCTCGCTCGCTTACAACACTCGTCTCTCCAGTCTCCAGTCCACCGCACGCAAACAGCACAAACAACGCATCTCGCACGCCGGTGACGAAGCTAGAAGAGGAGGAGAGGAGAGACCGGGAGCATGGCGAAGAGCGGCACGGAGGAGTGGCGTCGCAACGCCGACACGCACAAGATGAGCCCGGAGGAGGTGCGGGCGGCGGGGGTGGAGGCGTCCATGCGCCCGCCGGGCCGCGGCTCCGGCCCCGGCGAGGTGCTTCACCAGCGCGGCGGACGCCTGCCGTACGGGCCCGGGACGATGGCGCTCATGGGGCTCGGCATCGTCGGCGCCCTCGGCTACGTGGTGCTGTACGGGAAGGCGAGGCCCGGCACGCCGGCCACCGAGGTCGCCAAGGTGGCCGTCGGGCACGGCGACCCTGCCGTGGGCCGGGATGTCCAGAAGAGCCAGGATGCGGCAGCGCCACCGCCGCCGCCACGCGATGGGAAGTAGACGGCTAGGATGAGTAGTTAGCAGGAATGAATAAAAGGGCGTTGGGTAGAAGGGTTGGAGGATATGATGTTTTTGTTCCGAGTTCAACTCTGTGCATGTTCCCTGCTTTGGTTGCATTTTGTTGTGGACCATACTTGCATGGAACTGAGTTTCTATCAGAAATTGGCAGTTGAAAATAAATCATGGTGCTATTGTCTATTAGAAAATATGTTCCTGATGAGTGAAATGTTAGTTCGGTCCGGCAATTTTGCACACACGTGATCTCTTTTCGCGCATGCTGTGGATAGGCCGGAGGTTTACGCTTGAGGCCGGGTTAGCGACCGTGATCCTCCTTGGATCACCTCGTTCTCGTGCGGCGCCCCTCACCAATTAACTCGAATTCAGAGAGAGTTTTGACTGAATTAATCAATTTGATGAAAAAGCTTTGACTGGATTGGCAATCCTGACCCTTCTTGTCATCGAAGCCGGTTATTTGGACCGGTTATGAAAGGTGCAGACTAGAATGCCCACACCAGATCGAGCCGGCGCATGAAACATGGCAAATCCTTTTCCCCGCTCAAGCGTGCGCGTGTGCGCTCTGTAGGAATTTATGTCTTTTCGAGTATGGAAGTATCAGAGAATTAGTAACGTGAAATTGTACTAAGAAATTTTACTTTATAAAGCTGGTACGGCTATACTCGAATATAGTGTATATGAATATTGTGAAATTATACTAAATTATACCCAGAAGAAACAGTAGATGTCCGTAGGATTAACTTTACGGATGTTTAAACCTTGTGTTTGATTCTATATTCAAACTCACACCCATGACTCACACTTGTGTTTGGACCTAATTGTTTAAGAATATTAGGCTGACCGTTAATTATTGTGCTTGGTTTAACAAGAATATTAGGTTGACGGTTTAACGAATACCATATGAAAATAGATTACATTATCTGCAATTTGAACTTAAAGTCTCACCCTCTAGACCCAGTATGCATTATGAGCAGCACCATAAATAAGGTAGAGGGATATAGGGTAGATCGAATATCCATTTGCCGCGAAAAAAGCTCCTACCCTCATTTTCTTACATGTGCCGCATACCCATCCGCGCCGATTTGGGTCCAGCCCAGTTTCAAACATGTTCAAACTGTTTTTAAATTCTTAACTTCTTTGATTTGGAACAATTTTTGGATCTAAATATTTTTAATAAAAATATTTTTAAATTTTGAACATTTTTTAAATCTAAGAGTTTTTTGAATTGGAATGATTTTTGAATTTTTTTTAATTATTTCTTTGTAGATTTTTCAAATATGATTTTTAAGATTCTAACAATTTTTAAATATATAGTGTTAGCCAAAATATATTTAAATTCAATACATTTTCTAAGTTTTAACAATATTCAAGTTTGAACTTTTAAAAATTGAACGATATTTTACCATGTAGAACTGTTAAATTTCAACATTTTTCAAATCATAAAAGTAAAAATGTGAACAATTTTTAAAACTGAACATGTTTCAAAATCATAAAAAGTGACAAGAATAAAATTTAAAAACAGAATTAAAAATGAACAAAAAAGAAAACAAAAATAGAGAAAATAAGAAGGACATGAAAAGACAGCTAGATGGGCCAGTCCATTAGCAGGCTACTTCAGGCGACGTGATGCCACACGCCGACAATGGGTGAGATATAGGAATTGGCCTCACATTTCGGGCTTGTGTAACGGAATAATGAATGCCTTGGGTGTGGCTAGCCCGGCAAGAAAACCTTCTCATTCTGTGGGGCACTCGTTGTCAGCCTAGCCCATGTACCATCGACCCACGTCTGCTTACTTGCCCATCGATTATGGTGTTGATTTTAAGCTATGGACAATAATTTGTTCATAAATGTTTGAATAGTTAAGATTTTCTACACTATGAAGTACTCTCTTTATACATGTTTATGTTGTTAACGTTTATTACCGATCTAATGAGTTTACCGAGACAACTCGAGTTTTTATTGAGTCGAGCCAAGTTGGGGTCTGGAGCTAACTACCGAGTACTTACGAATTGAGTTGAGTTGAGTCGAGTTCGCTCGATATCCACCCCTATTCTTCACTAATAACCGAAAGTAAAACCATTCCAACCACCGCAACGAGAATTAATCGAACAATCGTTTGTTCGGTGACCCGATAGCCACCATTCGTCTCGATTTTTTTGCCTGACAAGAAACAAGACTCCGAGGTAGTATTAGTCAATTAAGCATGGCTTCAACGTGCCTGTGGCTCCAAAATCTGAGATGCCAGGTTCACCCATTTCAAGTTTGTTCCGTACTACTCCTCCGATGTATATATACATGTTTTATTGTGTTCATACATCTGCATTTAGATAAATTTATGCCAACCAATTCCGGTGGGAGGGAGTACATACAATACGACTTTGATTCAGCTCTCGATGGATCGTCTCCCGATTCTAGGAGCAGTTACACATCATGCTTACACTTATGAGGAAACATTTTAGAAAAACCTCGTATTCATTGCAAATAACATGGGTATTCTTATAATAAACTTCAAAATGCATATACATTTTTTAACGCAGCATCCTAATGGCCAAATTGAGCGCTATAAAGCCAGGTTATTCGCAAAGGGTTTCCAACAACGGATGGTCTTAATTATGAAGACACCTAAGTGTAAAATCTAATGTGATTCGCCTACTCATCTTCCTTACGGTCACCAAAGGTGGCACTTCCGTTAACATGAGGTTTATCACAATTATTTATTGCACTTGATGGTTTTATTTCATTCTTCTCACTCAAAACAAATATGCCATTGCTCTCCTTGTTGAGATACGTGCTACGCAAACAAAAAAATTACACGACATCTCATCACCAAAATCATTATCGAGATAAAAGGCAACGAGTGTTAGAGCATCTCTAGCAGACCCCGCAAATTGCTAACCCGCAAACCCCGGATGCAGGTCGTGGGAAACCTGTTTGCAGTGCCAGTTTGGTCGCGCGCAGAATAGACACGACAATTGAAACTGCAAATTTAAAATTAAAACTTCGCGGGAAATTTGCAGACAGAGTTCTTCACCGGAATCATCAAGTTCTTCACCGGAATCATTTACATACGGGATTACATACAAAATGCACCTAGACTACGCAGCCCTAACCCTACACTGGCCAAAATTAGCTCACCGGAGCTCGCAGGGTGCGGCCGCGTAGTCGCCGGAGTGTCTTTCACTCCGAGTCGTCGTCGTCGATGTAGATGACGACGGCCTTGCCCTTGTCGCGCGCGGCGGAAGCGGAGGCGGAGGCCGCCTGCTCGCGGCGGAGGGGGTCTTGCTCGCGGCGCCGCTGGTCCTGCTCCTCCTCGGACCGCGCCTGCACCGCGCCGGTCACCGTCTCGAGGAAGTCGTCAGGACGAAATCCCCGCGTGTCACCGAGCCCTCGAAAGCGGCCGGGTCGTAGAGCTCGAATCCGTCGTCGTCGACGGCGACCTCGCGCGCCTGCGGTGCCGGAGTTCGCGGCGACGACGCTCCCGCGGATATCCAGCTGCCGGAGAAGGACAGCGTCCAGCTGGCGGAGGGTGCGGGCGGCGCTGGCTGCGGCGGGAGGGCGTGGTGCCCGTGGAGGCCGTGGAGGAGGTCGAACTCCTTCGCCTCCCGCCGCCACAGCGACGGCGGCACCGGGAGATTACAGTAGATCCATTTCCGGGCCGAGCGCTTCCGCGCGGCGTCGGAGGCGACGCAGCGGCGCCGCTCGGCCTGCAGGTGCGGCGGGAGGTGGTCCATGATGGCGGGGATTTGCGACTGGAAAGTGAGGGGGAAGTCTCCGGCGGCGAGAAATGTGGGAATTTGCGGCCAGGGTTCGGCGGGGGGGGGGGGGGGGGGGGGGGGGGTTTCGGTCTACATTTCGGCGACCGAACGACTTAAATAACATTCGCGAGTGGACATTTACGGAGGCCGGCAAATAATTTGCAAGTCGGGCCGCAATTACGGTGTCTACTTTGCGCAGCAAACTGGACCCGGCCCGCAAAGTCGTCGAGATTTTGCAGTTTTCACGGATTTACGGAGTCTACTAGAGATGCTCTTACTCTTAACGACTGTGGATGTAGCACAAGACAACTGTAGTCATCACCGAATAACGACCGTGGATGTAGCACAAGACAACTGTAGTCATCCGATCCCCACAGCTAGATGATACTTCCGAATTTTCAATTAACACGTCGGCGTAGCGTGCAGCGTAGTGCCTACTACTGTAGATAGCTCCGGCCGCCGCCGGCGTGGTTCCCCATACCATCCGGGTCCCTTCCTCCCCTGATCTTCGACTCTTCCAAATACTCCGTCTCCACTGACGGAAAGCAAACCATTCCAGTCGCCTCTACAAAGTACAAACGGGCCGATAATTCATCCAATGATCGGTTTGTTCCGTGACCCGGCAGCAGGCCGCAGCCTACATTTTTGCCTTAATTTGCTTGACAAGGAACAGGACCCCGAAGTATTAGTCAATAAACCACAACTTCAACGTTTATTGAGATACCTTCAACGGTTCGCACATTTCCAGTTTGTCCCATATACCACATATGACTTTGATTCCACTCGCCTGACGAATCACGATTCTAGGAGCAGTTGCATGCACCTGACCGCACGGACCAGGAGGAGGCGAGCATCGTCGTCGACGGAATTTCACATAAGTAGGAATCGTCGAGCAACTCCGTGATGTTTTTTACTCAACGTGTATTTCTACTTCATGCATATTTTAAGATGATGACCAAGTCCTGTAAATAAGTTGACGGCTCAATGGTGAACGTTTTATTTTACTTTGAGGATGGCTCTGAGCTGTTTTGAGATACAATTGAGACGCGTCGTAAATAAGTTTGTTTCTTGTGCCAACGGTATTTTTTTCTTCGGGTGAGATGCAGTTTTTTTCCTTTTATTTTTTGAATCATAAATTCAAAAAATAATCATGTGAATCAATATATGCACAACTAAATCCCTTGTGGATAGATTTTGTTTAAATATTTTTCTACCTTCAAAAGTCGTATAACCGTACTTTGGGGTTTCAATATACTTGTACTTCAGATTTTTGTATATTTTTATACTTCGAGTTTTAATGTATTTGTAGTTTGGTTTTTTTATACTTTGCACGTCAGAAGTTTTTTTGTTTCGTGTTTATCTGTACTTCGTATTTTGAGTATATTTGTACTTCGTAATTCGAAGGTTTGTGCCTCGTGGTGTTTTTATACTTAACCGTTTTCGTACTTCTAGTGTCAGCCTTTTGTATTTGTACTTCCTGTATTTTCTGTTTTCGGGTTTCAGTATTTTGTGTACTTGTAGGGTTTTTACTTTGTAATTTGGGATTTTTGTACAACGGGAATATTGTAATTCTAGATTTTTTATTTCGCTTTTTTAGTCTGCATTACACGCTGTACTCCCAAAAATAACGCAGGAAAAGGTGTATTAAAAGTACAAAACTAGGAATAAGATGAGACCGTCACGCGCACTGGAGCTCTCACAGCCTGACATGCATCGGAGCTAGAGAACCCCGCGCACGTTGTTAGCTGCACGGGAGACATCTAGGAAGGTTTCTGCTTGATACCTTATTTTTTGTAAAGGAACCACATATTCCATCAATAGATTATCCAGTTACATGAAGGAATACGAGTGTAAACTAAAAGACACACGAGAAAAATAGCGATTGTCCTAAAAACTTTGCAAATAGATGCATTAAAGATAGTAAAATATATCCTTAGGGTTTTCTGCGCTCGCTGAAACCAACCGTCGCCGACCGATTCTAGCACCATCGAGGCGCATGCCGGAAAAGACGACGAGCCTACACCATTGTCAGATCCAAATAAGCTCCATCGTCGACGAGGCTCTGTCAGTCGATGAACAGACTGTTGCAAGCATTGTGACTCATGACGCGGTGGCACGTTGACATTGGTGACGTTCACGTGCTACCTTGGACACAGATCCACTGTAACCCTCGATGAAATCGAGTAAAGACGACATATCCACCACCTTCAGATCAACAATCTCGCTTGAGAGAATTCGTCTCACCCGGGCCACTAGCATCGTCACGAATAGCGACAACCGCCATCGACACACTTAGAAACCAATCTGCCAAGATTTGAAGAACGGTGAGAGCACCGAGCCACCTACTTTATGATGACGCCGATTAGAGCACCACATCGAGGTGGGAGAGAAGCAAGGACACCTTATTCGGGGAACTGTCCCCCTAACCATGTGATGCCCTGGAAAATCCTAAGCCAGCCATGCCTACTCGCGAAAGTTGAAGCGCCAAGGCACCCACCCCCTGTCGTGGCGATGAACGAAGAAGGCAAAAATTTGCGGCCTCGTCGGGAAAGATTTGGGGGCAAAGTGGTCGCTGCCGCCTTAGAGCCTCTCTAGGGTTGGAACGTGCAAAGTGTATACCCTGTTTTTTTAAAAAACTTTACGCAGTCGTCCAATTCCAATTCTCTCTCCCAACCTAGTTACTCAGCGTGTGTAAGTTATGGAGTTCTCAAAAAAAAAAAAACTGTGTAAGTTATGGTGGCAATGCATGTGCATCTCGGTGTTACGTACATTCTTAATGTTTTTCCTATTTTCGTTCTAGCTAGACTTAGAATCTCTGTTAGATCGTTGTGTGTTCATACCGGTAAACACCAGATAATATATATATGCATCTCCCGACCACCAACCCTCGTGATTAATGGCACGGTCAGCTACTTAGACCGCACTGAAAGAACACATATAGGAAAGCGCATGGTAAAGAACTTTTGAGTTGTTTATGGAGTATAAGTTTAGTTCTAGCACAAAAAATGGCCACACTTTCACCTTACCAACACCCTCACTTTTACCACACATGCATGCATTTTAAGGCAGACTTTGTCGCAAACCAAACAGCACCCCGTAGTGGGAGATGTGAGACATATTTCCGCACATTTGAGATACGTAGAAGCTTACAGTCCGTGGCAAACGGGGTCAGCACTCCCAAGCCGTGATATACAATGAACATCTGAGCAAGATTGCAAGAACCTTCCTTAGGAACCTAATCATTTTCGACTTTCCGTCGAAGAATCTCTGGTGTGTACATATCTCAACTCAGATTCCCGTACTGTTGTATTGTGGTAATTTTGGAACTATGTCTGGAACGTGTACACTTAAAATTGGAGTTCCCTTCAATGACGCCACCCGTCATATATACCCAAATATATGGCCGACTTTTATTCCATTCGTGCATATGAATCTAGGAGCAGTTGCAGCGGGGAGGCAGATCAAACAAGGACGAAGAGGAGAACACAACCCGGAGTTGATGATCCAGCAAACTGCCCTCTGTAGGATCTATAACGTTTGAATTTAACTAAAACTAAAATACAAGGTAATAGGAAGGAATATATAAGAGTCCGGATCCGGAAAGTGCATTTGGAGGCCGAACTCCATGGAGCTCTATATTCCAAAAAAACAGTGAAATTGACATTTTTATGTTTAAAAAAATTCGGAAAATACTTGTAGATAATGTCGAGATTTGTCACCATGAAATTTTTCAATGCAAAATTCATATTAGTTTAGACTAAAAAAAATTTGTTGACAAAGTTTCAAAATTTGAAAATGTGCACTGTGCACCGATCAAGATCTACACATTTGTCTTATTTGCTCAGTCCAAAATACGACGAGTTTTTCATTGAGGTTTTAAATAGAGGTGGATTCCGACATTATCTACACCAAGAATTATCTTCCAGACTTTTCAAAACATAAACACCGATCTCTTCGGGTCCGGCTCACCTACAACAGGGCTGTAGGAAGTCACTTGTCCTTGTGGACCATCTTCTCTCGAATTAAGTTAGACTTTTATGTATTAAAAAATTAAAAATTATCTTACAATTTTTGAAAAAAATATATGAACACCTTGCGTGTTGTCAATGATGTACCCTATAATTGTGCAAAATATCAGTTGAAATACATTATACTCAGCTACGGAATAATAGTAAATGTGTGGATATGAATATACATACTTTCATATCTCTAAAGTATTAGAGATTTTGCTAGTTTTTATAGTCCATAATATAAAGAATTTTGTATTATGATTTTGCATGCTTATATGATGCATCGTTGGCTACATCAAGAAGTTTTCAGTTTTCCAAAAACTTGTAAATATAGTTTTAAATTTTCTTAAAATAAAGTGATTACAATATCTTGGAAGCCAAAATGACTTATCGCTTGCTTCGTTGGTTCATCCTAACCTTGCCTAACAGAATGTCTTTGCAACAAAAAATGGAATATATAATGGCTTCTCTCAAATCCGTTGTTGACAATATGGCATCTTAGTGAGAGAGCCGCGATATGGAGCCGAGCTACAATTAACTTTTATTTTTAAAAATCAAAAATCATATTTTAGAGTAAAAACAGAAAAAAATCTTGAATGTTTATGGTGTTGCAGTATATATACCAGCGTGAAAAATCTCAACTAGAAATATTTTGTATTTAGGGCTGTGCAAAAATGAAAAAAAAAACTGAACATGAGAGTAGTGAATAGTGCAAAATTTCAACTCTAATGATATGAATTATTTTGAGTTCAGATTTTGTATGTTGGTAGGATACACTATTATCTTCATCCAGGAATTTGATCGACTTTTTTGAAACTTCGAAATATGGATTTTGATTTTTCTGAAAAAAAGAGAACTATATCTAGCTTGCCCTCCATTATGACTTTCCGATCATTTGGTGAGCCCTGGAGGGACACATGTGCCAAAATATGGCATCTTGGTTCAGTCACTAGTTATGCACTGTTGACGGCTTTTGGGCCGAGACAGTTTTTTCTACTCACTCCGTCCAATAAAGAATGTCCCAACTTGATCAAAAATTAGATGTATCTATACACTAAGTTATGTCTAGACACATCCAATTTTTGATGAAGTTGAGACATCCTTTGTTGGACAGAGGTAGTATTAAAAAAGTTTCAAAGATGCGACATCTTAGTTTTGTTTAAACTAGCGTTATGTGTAAAGTAATCAGACCAACTAGTGTACGGACCCTTATAGACGCGAAATGTCACCATTGAAGATAGATAAATACCTAGAACAGCCTTGTAAGTTACAGGTAGCAACACATTTTCCATAGTGACAACAGCGGATGTAATATATTACTAGATACTGTCCTAGATACTAAGTTTTTTCTTTGACTCAGAATCTTTAATAGAGCGTTGTGTTCTGACATTGGTAACCGTTGCGACTTCTCCTAGTCCCTGGAAACAGCGAATGATACCAACCCCCAAATCACCAACCTAGACCACATCAAAGAAAACAATGGGAATGTGGTTAATTACTTAGGACATGTACAGCCATTTCTTAGCAATCCATATCATCTAGAGCAGGTAAAATTATAAGTTGTATAATATGTTATCTCTTATTGTCATCTCTAACAATTAATGAGAAATAATTATATTTTGATAGGAAATTGTATGTATAAGGGAAGACAAATGATACAATGGTGAAATTAGGATTCTCTTATTTTGTAAGAGATCATCTGTTATCTAAGGGAAGGCGGCCTCCCGATTTTTCATTCTCTCTCTTTCAACTAGACATTTATTTTACATGTCAACGTTAAGAGAAGGCTGATGCCACAACATTGTACATGTCCTTAGCTAGATGTGGGAGTTGGTTCGAAAACGTCCTTCAAGCCGTCACTTTAGGCAACCAGGGGGCGAACCCTAGCCGGCTGCCGCCGTCCTCCCCCTTCTCTCTTCTCGCCGCTCAGGGTCCGCTGACGCACTATGCCGGTGATTGTGTGTGCGCAGGGAGGGGAGGGGGCTCTTGTCTGCTGGCACTCTCTAGAGGAAGGAGTCGATGCGTGTCGATCTTCTACATTTCCCTCTGCAATTGCAGTGCAATAAGTCAGGGAGGCGGCCTTGATCCGTCATGCAGGATGGTGGGGGAGAAGATATGTTTGTGCTGCTCCCTTGGCCACGGCTTCACCGTCAAGCCATGGCCTACGAAGGCGAGGAAGGGTTCGGCCATGGTGGATCAGGGGTGGTTTCTAGATCTGCTATTTCAATGTTGCGGTTTTCCTGGGACTCATTATCGGGTTGAACCGGCGGCTGCTTCTGATGTGTTACATGTGCCACTACTAGACCGGACACCCCCCACTTCACCCCAAACTTAGGGGCCTGGGGTGTCCGGAAACTTTTCGTCTCATTTTATCTGTTTGAGCAGACCTGTTGGGGCGTGCAAAATGTCTAGACCTCCAATGAAATGATATGGCTAGAGTGGCATGGGCCATGGGTGTTGTACTAGTGTGACAAGAAATGGCTGCGTTCGTAGGTCAGATAGGTGCAATTTAATCAGTGATTCCTTCCGGGTCACTATGTCCTTCTAGAAGTGACAAGAAAATGCGAGAAAGCATTACATGTGTTTCCATCCCCCCTCACCTTTGCAGATTTTAAACATATTTCAATCAGCAGAGGAAAATGATCTCTCATGTACCCACATGTCCACATAACCCTATACCCCGTGTATCATGATTCCATCTAATCACCCGAATACCCGATGTTCTCGGAGAAATTAAGTTGGCGGGTTAAGCCACGCATGACTGACGGCAAGCCCGGCTCCTCTCATGGCGGGAGGTTTCCGGTCGGAGCATGGCAGTCGGCCCTATAAGTTGAGCGCATGTTGGCGAAGAAACATGACACACAGGCGACGGCTCTCGGACCTTGAAGTCTTTGTCGGGCTGCCTAGACTGTAAGGCAGCTGACGCTGGACTGGTCGAGGTGCCGAGGCTACCATGGTTAGTTTTTCTGGGCCGATGGAACTGGATGGCATTGGCTTGAGGCGGGGTGGTGGCTCCCGGCTGTTGCTTCTATGGGGCAACACGGTAGCAGGTAGCCAGTCAAGCCACGTCATATTTGGCCGCGATTTGGTCTTAGAAGTTTGGCAATGGAGACAATGCCTCTATTTTCTGAATTACATCAGTGTACATACTCGTGTGAATGACGCGCAGTTGCATGATCTTGATATGTTGATGGTCTTTCGAGCCTGGTGGCGGTATGTGATGCCCCCTCCTCCTCTAGATTGGGTTCGATTTTGCTCGGCAGATGCCATGCACGATGTCTCTTACGGAGGGGTCAAGTAATGTCTACTGCTGCTGGTCTACAAACGTCTCATGAGGAGGCCTCAGGGTCATGCATTCCTCCGGTGAGTGCTAGGCACGGTGACTCTGGCAGAGGTGTCATGTCATTCATGTTGCTGCTGGGTTGAAAGTGGTGGACGGTACAAGAGTGAATAGAAGCAAGGTGGTATGTTACATCTTTGTCTTGCGGTATCTACCTAGACAGATGTTCGTAAGTGGACAAGTAATGAGCAAGGATGAGCATGCACACTCCATGAAAACATAAGATTTATGATCAGATAAGTAATGTCGATGCACGTGCATGGTTCCCTTGCCCAATATGGTGGCTCGAATATCTGATTGGGAATGGAACTTTCGAGATTGAGTTATGGTTGGACTAGTCATCATCGCCGCACGCCGAGCATGTAAAACATTCTTTTCTATCAATGAAACGAAACGCAAAGCTTATGCGTTTTCGCAAAAAAAAAAGTCATCATCGCCGCACGCACATGAGCCGATTCCTTTTTAAAGGTTTAAGCTAAGAGTAGTTACTTTTCATTTGCTCTTCTATCATCAGTTAGTGCTTTTTCCTAGTGGAGTTACTGACATTTCACGAGGCATACAGCCTTGTAGTTTCTTTTCGAGTTGTTTTTTATGTTGGATCTAAAATAATGAATAGTTGTGTGCATCAATCGATGCATAGACTATCCTTGTTAAAATATGTATTGAACACATAATTTTTTCCAACTAAAGATAGGAAAACACTTGCCCCGTTATGTTAATTAATAAGGAGTTTTGACAAGTCGATAAGAAGCCAAAATATTACGACTGGTACTACCCTTCCTGCATGATTTGACTGAAACATTATGCACCCGTAGTGAACAAAAATTTCCCCTCCTTCCTTATATTGTCGAACAAATATCTTGCCGAAGCGATAAGCCACAAGCATCGATGCTAACCAACCTTCATAGTCAGTACAATTTGAATCTAAATATTAAAAATTATATTTATAATCAAAATGTTATGACATGCCCAAATCATCATCTAGTTGTGATATTGTGGGAGTAGTTAACAAAAGTGAGTAATGAATGCAATCATTTTGAATAACCTCAACGAGTGTAAGGGAGAGTAATGCTTTCTATGAGGCATTCAAGTGAACTTGCAACAATTAGTTATCGTATTTTTGAAATTTTACCATGATGATAAGTTAAGGTGGGAATTGGAGGTTGAACTGGGTTTTCTCCTGCAAATTTGTGCTGCTAGCTGGCCTACTTGGAAATTATTGCCATCTAATAACGGGTCTAACTTTCTTTGTACCATGCGAGCAGTTGCGGTGTGACTATATACTCCGGCATGCAAACAAAGTAGACAGTTCAATTTGATCTGTGAGATCGATATTGTGCTTCAACTTTATAATCTCTTTGTGCTGTTATGATTTCTTCATGTAGTCTGCCAAGTCTTGATCGCGTCAAAGAGCCGGCGGCCACTACACCCACAGGCGTACCGATATTTTCAAAAAGACGTCCAGGAAGGAAGGAAAATCTCGCTAGTAGTAAAGCTCAAGGCATCTGAATCTTCAACGTCACGTTCACATAGCCGACCATGATCGATCGTCAAGAAAGCACTGGTTACCACTCTGTACTTTTCTAGAAGTAGCCATGGCTTCACCTACTAGCAGAAGCGTATGTGTATGCACAATATGCTCTGCTCTGAAGGAGCTACTGATAATTCTTCAGTCATGAACCACTACAAGCTAGTTCACCTAATAGTTGAAGCAAACAACCAAACTCGATCACTAGCTATAGCTTACATTTCTCACATTTATTCTCGACCAAACCAGCACGTACAAGATGAGATTAAGGATCAAACGTACGTGGGCCCAAGATAGGACATGTCCTGTGGACTCTTGTGACCATGCAAAACATATTCTCGGCCTGAAACATGCATGCTATGAACCTTAGTCTGAAACCCGTTGAACATCTGTATATTTTTTTGTTTACTTGGGAACATCTGTATATGATCGCAAGTGAACTGTATAACTAATTAATGGGATCATGTAGCCTGTAGGTATTGCATTGCAAGTATGTTCCATTTCACTAATTCTATCAAAAACTCACTTAAGTACATTTTTTAAAACGACTTACTCAAGTACAAACGGACATCATAGCCAAAAGTTTTTTTGAGATAAATGATGTTGTTCTGCCGGTCAGAGGGTTTATGTATAAAAGCTGTTGTATTTATTAATACATATAAAAAATAACTTAAAAAACAGCCGGTACATCTCCCGGCTCGTAGGACCTCTAAGCGTAAGCGGTCTCCTCTCGGACTAACTCCACGACCCTCTCTGGCGGTGCGGTAGTGTTGCGGAAAACCCTCATGTTCCTCTCCTTTTGCATGTGCTTGATCGACGACCGAACACCACATAGTATGTACGTACTACTTGTATAGCAGCATACCGTATCAAGGAAAGTACATCTTTGAACAAGTACACGTTCTTGGACCGTCACACGAGCCTCACAACTGCCATAGTAGGTAGTTGAGCACCAACTCCAAATCTACGAATCAGCAGGCCGCTTAAGAAACTGATCGAGATTGATGTGTTAACAATGCCTGCTTGCCCAAACGTAATGGTTTTAAAACTCTCTCGATCTAGTGCACAAACATGTGGGGGTTTCGAACAGTTTGAATCCTGTTGTAATGACTAAATCAAGATTCTAATTCCTTGCGGAGGTAGCAGGATAAAGTAAGTTTCTCACCAACCACTGGTGCCAACAAAGCTCGCTATAGTGGCGACTATCCCTGTCGGTGCGGCCCACACGTTTCCAAACCGTCTTGAACCACTCAAGCTTTCTCTCTATAAATACAGCCACAATGCCTAGTACCTCTTTCACTTACATCTTTGGAAGTTGCCTTCATATACCTAACCTGCACTGCACTGGTACGTGTGTTGTGTAGCAGCAGGACAAGAAGAACAGTTCGGAGTACAGCAACGTACTAACAACTGTTACTGCAGCTAGCAGCACCTTCAGATAGACATACGGTACCTCATCCCATCCGAAGTGAGATATGCCGATCGAAGCAGATAACGTGCCGGCCGACCTCACCGGCCATGGCCGGACGGTGTGCGTCACCGGCGCCGGCGGCTTCATCGCGTCGTGGCTCGTCAAGCGCCTCCTCCAGAAGGGATACACCGTGCGCGGCACCGTCCGCAACCCTGGTAAGTATATACTACGGTGCAAGTGCAACACTCTCCGTCATGCGTGTTAATTACGGACGCACGCGCTAGAGGGATGATGCCCATTGTCGATGATCATGCATATATGATCTGGCTAACTCGTGGACATATATTGTATGCCACTTTCAGTTGATCCGAAGAATGACCACCTGAGATCCTTCGATGGCGCTGCCGACCGCCTCGTCCTCCTCCGCGCCGACCTTATGGAGCCTGACACCCTCGTCGCGGCATTTACGGGCTGCGAGGGCATCTTCCATGCCGCCTCCCCCGTCACCGATGACCCTGTACGTACGAACACCATTTGGTGGCACTCTCCTTGTCTATTCTGATCGAGCTTTGAATAATTGATTCCCATGCATATGCTAACCCTGTTGAAAACTGAACTCTCGGCCGATCTATCAGGAGAAGATGATCGAGCCGGCGATACGTGGGACAAATTACGTGCTGACGGCGGCGGCCGACTTGGGCATCAAGCGTGTGGTGTTCACGTCGACCATCGGCACGGTGTACATGAACCCCTACAGGGACACGGAGAAGCCCGTCGACGACACCTGCTGGAGCGACCTCGAATACTGCAAGAAGACAAAGGTACGTATATAGTTTGAGAGTTCGTACATAGGCAAAAGTGGAATTAATAGTAGTTGAGAATCATATGCATATTGATTTGGCAATATTTTATATGCTTCGAAACCTTAGGAAGCAGAGTAACATATGTTTGCAGCGACTGATTTGCTCATACACATGGTTGTGAGGATGCACACATGTCAAGCCTCACCAAACGTGGATTAAAAGGTGGAATTTCAAAAGAAAGGGGCGACGTTGATTTCTGACCTACATGCTGCATGGGTATACAGACATGGGCTGAGGTGTTTGTTTCTTGGCCAGTGCGTCAAAGGCCACCAAGAACATTATTTGCGGTCATCTTTAACCACTCCAAGTGCTTTTTTCGCCCTACCTACTAACCACACTAGAGTCTAGAGCCGTGATCCTATCCATTAATTCCTTTTGTAGTTGAGACCAAACTCGACCACAGCAACAGCAAGAATATATATTCTGCGACAGTACGTAGTGTTAGGGTCACACTCATCCACTTTTTGACTAATGAAAGCTAATCATCACTTAGATGAAAATCATGCATGCAAATGCAATGTTAATCATCTACTTTTGAAGATTTAATCATTACCCCTTCATGACATGTCATCTGATCGATCGTCATGCAGAACTGGTACTGCTACGCGAAGACGGTGGCGGAGCAGGACGCGTTCGAGTCGGCGCGGCAGCGCGGCATCGAGCTGATCGTGGTAAACCCGGTGCTGGTGCTGGGGCCGCTGCTGCAGCCGACGGTGAACGCGAGCACGGAGCACGTGATGAAGTACCTGACGGGGTCGGCCAAGACATACGTGAACGCGGCGCAGGCGTACGTGCACGTCAAGGACGTCGCTGAGGCGCACGTCCGCGTCTACGAGGCGCCCGCCGCCCACGGCCGCTACATCTGCGCCGAGGGCACCACCCTCCACCGCGGCGAGCTCTGCCGCGTCCTCGCCAAGCTCTTCCCGGAGTACCCCGTGCCCACCAAGTGCAAGGACGAGGTGAACCCGCCGGTGAAAGGCTACAAGTTCACCAACCAGAGGCTCAAGGACCTGGGGATGGAGTTCGTGCCGGTGCTGCAGAGCATATACGAGACGGTGAAGAGCCTCCAGGAGAAAGGGATGCTGCCGGTGCTACCGGCGGAGAACGACGACGATTGCCCAGGCCCAGCACAACGTACTGCTGCTACTCATGAGCTGATCAAGCAGGCAGCATGAAAGACCCGGCGGCCAAGTTACCAAGTACAACTAATTATGTGATATGAACTATATAGTTTAATTACATAGTATATGTGACATGCTTGTCCATTCAGTCGATCATATATATGCATACACGTATATATGCACTTTTAGTTGGTGCATGCATGCGTGCGGGAGTGGGTCGGGTGATCATATCGATCGACCAGTGCTGTATGACTCGTACACACACTATGTTTTATGCATTGGAATATAAATCCATGGACTACAATAACGTGTGCTGATCGTGTGTGGCTAATATTAAATTATCAGAAGAAAAAAAACAATAGGGAGCTTACCATGTCATAGTTTTTTTTTAATCCAGTGAAAATTATGTGAGTTTGCTTGGATAACTATTTTGTCAGTACGTTTTAAAAAAAAACTATAAAAGAATGAATTTCGTCTGGCATTATTTGATAACCTATTTGTTAGGTTTGTATATCTTTGTGGGCGCTACATACATATTGGCAGTACAGATGGCGTTACCAGACTCCATCCCAGCCCAGGCATTGGCATGTCTATATATCATTGCCTACATTGCCTGGAGCATGAAAATGACTTGTTCATCGACCCTAGTTTCCCACTTCTTGGGGTGGAAGGCTTCTGCTCATCAAAACCTGTGAGGTCGTTTTATCTTTCGCAAACTTGATATTCTGCACTTTCATCTGATACATTGAAATCATTCAGATGTCAATGACAGGTCCGGAAACATTATTAACTTCAAAGGACATTGATTGATATTGTTGGTTATCATAGGGGCCTTTGTTGTTAGTGCTGATTTTCGTTTTGATTGTTTTCTATCGATTGTACTTTACTAATGAATAAGTAAAGGCAAATTGTTGTTCTGAAAAAACATGAAGGCTTTCCGAAATATATGAATAAAAAGAAATCTAAGTAGAAACCCTCGGTTAAATCAAAACGACAAAAGGATAGAACATAAGGTTAATTAAATAAATGTCACTCCAATTAATACGATTTCAAAATATGCCATTACAATTTTCAACCAATTCTCGTATATGTATATAGATGCCATTACAGCCAATTGAGCACATATTTGGTAAAAACAATCTGTCAAATATTCACCCCATGTTTTATGTTGGACGAAATTGCCCATAACCTCATGTAACCTTCTTCGTCCCCCGCTCCCGAAATCTCCATCCTGAACTCGAGCTCCTCGAGGCACACAGCTGTTCAGGCGAGGGCGAACAGTGCACATAGTGGCCAGCGTGGTGCAGCCGAGTTTCCTCTTCATCCGCAGTACCTCATCTCCTCCCCTACCCATGAGCTCCAAAGGTTGCCGTCGGTGCGCCTCATTATTCTGTGACACCCTGAACCCAACAGAGCTCACCACGAGCATCGACATGTCAGTATTGTCCTTCCAGGCAAGCAAATCGAGCAAGAACGCATCAAGACGGGCGAATCAAGCCGTTCTTCCCCGCCTCCGACCAAGGCGTTACCAGACGATTCCGTCACTTACACCCCTCCTTCGACCTCGATGAGCATGCACCCGTCCACAAGGGTCAGATGGCCTCCTTTGCGGTACCTATTGTCCTCCCGTGTTTGCCCTAACGGTCTGCCACCGATGCAGCCGTCCTTCACCATTTCCGGTGGCCGCCGTAGTCGTTCCCGGTCCCACTCGTGGCCCATAGGGATGTGCATCCTCGTGCTGGCTCTCGATTCGTTGAATCCCGACAGATGTGTATGCCCTAGGTCGTGTCCTTCATGCTAGCGGTTGTCCCTGGCCTGACTTTTGGAGCTTGGCTGTGGAAGGGACAAAGGAAGAGAAGGGCGTGGCGGCCAAGGTGGTTGGGGATTGCAAGGCTATGGCAGTAGCTAGGGCAGGACAGCAGTAGTTGGACCTTTCAAATAGCTGCAACGGCATCTATAAATCGTACAAGAATTGGAGTGGCATTTTCTGAATGTTACAAATTGCAATGATGTTTTTCAAAATCGTATGAATTGGAGTGGAATTTATCCAATTAACCCTAGATCATAAGTACGTACGCCTATCCTATTTATCTTTTCTGCTGTGTTTTGGGATTAGACTTCGCGTGTGCTTCTTAATTATCTTGGGCAAGATGCATGCAGACTTGCTATTGGAGCTAGGCTATACGTATTAGTCCTTTCATATTTAGAAATAGGTAGTATATATGATTCCTACATGCTCTCGTTTATATGGTACACGTGACATGTGTAACCAAAAGCATATATAACTTTCATTTTAAGATTGTGGATCGGGGTAGGGTTTGAAAAGAATATCACCAGGTTTCCCACATAAAGGCTTACCACACAAGAGTCAAGAGTACTGTAAAACAGGAGTTCATGATTAGCTAAGGGCATCTCCCGCCGTGCGTGCCTCCCCAGACGCTTTGCCGGCGCTAAAATGAGCCGCTGTGGGGCTGCGTCGGCGCTATTCCGGTGTCGGCGATTCCGGTGGAAAAATACAAATATCACCACAACATAATTTTTGCCACATAGTTTGACATAGAAATCAATACAAACAGTTCAACAAAGCAAACTCATAATTTCACAAAATACAAATATCACCACAACATAATTTTTGACACGCGGTTTGACATAGAAATCAATACAAATACTTCAACAAAGCAAGCTCATAATTTAACAAGTATGAAACAAAAATTAAAGCACATGAAACTAGGTTTCGCTTGCTTTTAAGCCTCCACGGGTGCTCCACCAGATCGTGCTGCGGCTGTTGATGAACATGTGGTGGGCGAAAAGATGCGTGCAGAGCATATTTGCGACGGAGGGGACAGGGGTGGTACCGGCGGCAGCACCGGTAGGATGGGGAAGTAGCGCAAGAGGGCGAAAGGAGGGTGGGGAAAATGAGTTGTTTCACCACAGAGCTAGCCCACATGCCCTTTTCTTCCATCTTGATTCTGGGGGGCGACGGGGAGAAAAACTTGGTGCCAGTAGAAAAAAGATGCCCTTGGGGTGCTCGTGGGCCCCGGCTGGACATGCCCTAAGGAAATGCCAAAGGAGTTAGGAGCAGTCTTGTGAGCGCGAATGTTTCACCTACCCTGGATCCTAGACGGGCCACCTGAGCCAAAGCCCAGAGAGGGCGGACCTCGAGCAAAATCAACCAGATGTCACTACATAGAGTTAGGGGAAATCCTAGTTGCCCCGTACCGTGGCGTTAAGCCCGCTCCGCGCACCCTCTCGGATGTTGTGGGCCGGCCCAGATAGCTCCAATCCGATTTATTTGTCTGTTTCTGCTTTTTTCTTGTTTGAGTTTCTTATACTTTTTTATTTTTCTTTTTCTCGTTTCTTTTCTGGATAGTAACAACAACGTTTGATAATTGAAATATTTCAGTTTTTTAAAAAAAATCAAATAAAACATTAAGTTTATGAAAAATAAAGTTTTTAGTAATATTTAAATATTGAATAATGTTCAAAATTTTAAAATGTTCAAACATAAAACTGTTCAAAAATCAAAACTAAAAAGTTTCAAAAATAATTTTCGTTTATAAAATTTTTCTGTTCACATTTATAAAATCTGAAAATTGTTCACATTAAAAAATGTTCAAATTTGAAAGTTGTTCACTTGCAAAAAGTGTCAAAATTCGAAATTTATTCACATTCGAAAATTGATCAAATTTTAAAATGTTCGGTTTTGAAAATGGTCGAATTAAAAAATCACATTCAAAGTTTTCAAATTAGAAAGTTGTTTAGATGTGAAAATCTTCAAAATTTGTTTTTTTACATTCAAAGAAACAGAAAAACGTACACAAACAGTTTTTACCCAAGCGACCGGAAGTGGGCCGAACCCAATTACGTCATGGGGTGCGCGGAGTACTGTATCCTCCGTATACCGCGGGAACTAGGCGCTCCCTAAAGCTAGGGGTGTCCGTGTCACGCACTAAAAATATATACACAAAAGAACAAGGAAAACGGATTTTACCCGGTGACCTAACGCCTGTTAGCATAAGCTAGGTTATACCTGGGCATTTCTCGGGTCGGGCCGGGCTCGGGCCGGGCCTAACAAAGCCCGACGCGGGAAAGTTAAGGCCCGAGCCCGGCCCGACTATCGGGCTATAGAAATGAGGCCCAGGCCCGGCCCGAGCCGGACAAAGCCCGACTTGGCCCGATCGGCCCGACCCGACCCTTCCTGATTTCCTGTTTTTGCAAGGCCTGGCCCGACTGTCTGGCCCGAAACTGAATGGGATCCCCCCCCCCCCCCCCCCCCCCCCGCCCCCCGGAACTGTTAAAATCGTGTTTCCGCTTTCGACCCGCCGGTGCCCTGTATAGCGCGATACGACTATGCGGGAGGGACATTTCCCTTTTCCGTTTCCAGCCGCCACGAGCTCCCAGCCCGCCGCCACCTTAGATTCCGGCCGCCGGAGCAGTTTTTTGCCCGCCCCGCCACCGCCTGAAGGCACCACGGACCCTCCGCCACTGCTGCCCCGCTGGCGGAGCCGGCTGTGTGTCTCGGCCATCCAAGATCGAGGCCGCCCCGGCGAAAGGGGATCCGCCACCGCTGCGCCGCCGGTCCGTTCCGACCCCCACCGCGGCTCGTCGGCAAAATCTCAGGTGGGAACCGCCACCTCCTCCCCCCACCGCACCACACCGCTCCGCCATGTCCCCATGTCCCTCATTGTCGCTGTTTATTGCGCAGATGGAGCTTAGCGAATATGAGCAATTTGTGCTCGAGGATTCTTCGTCGGACGACGACTCAGATGTGGAGAGCCTGCTGGCGACCCATCGACAGCAGATGTTGGTCATCGTCATGGCTATCAAGGAGACCGAGGACCGACAGACGAAGAATAGGCGGCGCGGATCGACGGTGGGCCGCCTCTGCATCCCACGCAACCGCGTCCTCGGCAACGAGCTTCTGATGTGGGACTACTTCGCCGAGCGGCCAACCTATCCCGCCAATCTCTTCCGGCGAAGGTACCGAATGCGCCGATCCCTCTTCGTGAAAATTGTTGAGGCTTGCGAGTCAAATTCTCGCTTTTTTACCCGTCGGAGGAACGCCGCCGGTTTATTGGGATTTAGTGCGTATCAAAAAATATCCGCGGCCATGAGGGTTATTGCTTATGGAATCCCGGCAGACTACGCCGACGGGTATCTTCGTATTGGTGAAGATACTACACTAGAGTCCGTGCGTAGGTTTGCAAAGGTTATGATCCGTGTGTTCGGTCCAACTTATCTTCGATCACCAAACGAAGAAGATACCAATAGGTTGATGTCGATAAATGAAAGGAGAGGTTGGCCGGGTATGCTAGGTAGCATAGATTGCATGCATTGGACTTGGAAAATTGCCCGAAGGCTTGGTACGGGCAATATTGTGGCAAAAGCCGAGATGTAACAATTGTGCTTGAGGCCGTAGCGTCCGAAGATTTGTGGATATGGCATTGCTTTTTCAGTTTGCCGGGCACCAACAATGATATCAATGTGTTGCAACGGTCACACCTATTGGGCAGGCTTGCTAGTGGTGATGCTCCTGCTTGCAACTTCACTGTGAATGGTAATGCCTACACTCAAGGGTACTATCTCGCCGACGACATTTATCCTCCTTGGACTACTTTTGTCAAAACTATATCCAATCCAACCGGTAGGAAACAATCTGAATTTGCTAAGCAACAAGAGGCATGCAGAAAGGATATTGAGAGAGCCTTCGGTGTTTTGCAATCTAGATTTGCTATTGTCCGTGGGCCAGCTCGTTTCTGGGATAAGAAAACCCTCGGCAACATCATGACATGTTGTGTGATTCTTCACAACATGATCATCGAAGATGAGAGGGATTTAAACTTGATGTTGGTAGCCGTGTGAAGCCAGCCAGAAATCCTGACCGTATTCAAGCTTTCCTGGAGTCCTGCCGGCAGATCGAGGACGCAATTGGGCACGCCAATCTACAACATGATCTCGTTGAGCACATATGGCAGTTGCATTGGCAGTAGAGATTTCTTTGTTCATCTATTTCATTTGATTGATGTGTAATTCGAACCATTCTTTCCATTCCGGACATTTGTTGTAATTTTATTCTTTCATTTCAACAATTCTTTTAAGTTTATTATTTCATTTGAACCATTCTTGTAATTGGAACCATTTTTGTAATGTAGAAATTTAGTTTATATTTCTATAATAATTGTACACTTTGCTGTAATATTACTACCAACACATTTTCCGCGACCTGCATTTCGCTTTTGCGGGTTCATTTCGCTTTTTCGGGTTCGCAAAATGCGGTGTCTGCTAGAGATGCTCTTATTACCAGCGAGGCTTGCAGTTCCATAAGTAAATGAGTTATGTAACATCTATATAAGTAGAGGAGGCTCCGAATTGGATAGCTTCGGCCAGACTTGTAACTAACTCATTGTGAGGGTGGTTGGGAGAAACAATAACAAAAAATGAATGAGATCACTCAGCATTAGCATCCAGGATTTTTGATATAGTAGATACCCAGCCACGTGAGAATTTCCGAAAAATGCCCCGATAGGGATCGAACTCAGGCATCTGTGTTTGCCACTGCACCCCCAGACCATTGGGCCACTCCATGGAAAAACGACCGCCTTAGGCGCCTAAAGCGTCCACCTAGGCGCCAAGCCCCCCCCCCCCCCCCCCCCCCCAAGGACGCCTTAACACCTTAAAAACCATGTGTGTGAAGTATCCATGTCTGCCTTCCCGCGGTCGCTTTATTTTCCTGGTTCCTCGTAGCTCCTTACAATAGTCCACTCGTGTTCAAGAACCCCATCACCCCCCCCACACACACACACGCGCGTCTCCGCGTACTCGTTCATATAGGTATATGTGTGTATCTTAGACGTATATGTTATAATGTACATCTTTAAGATTTTTAATATATCATGGCCAGATGTAATGCTTAAAACTCTTTAAGTAATAAAACTCCCTTTATCCAAAAATGTGTACTTCACTGATGTCAGTTTTGCGTTTCATTTCAATGTCTTCTATACTTCAAATTTGTTGCAATTTTTTTATGCATATATCAACGAAAACAAGAAAAGAAATAAAGAAATCCAGAAAACCACACGAGAAAAAAACAAAAGATTGATAAAACAGCCCCAAGCTAAATACCGGTTTCCATCGTGCCGAACCGGCCTCTAGAGCGGGATGCTCCACACACGACACGCGTCGATAGCTCGCGTCTCCCCATTACCTCTTTAAAAAGTTCCAAACTAAGCATCGCCCTCCACGTCAATCGATCTGGGGTCAAAGATTTTTTAAACCAAGTAGTAATCAAATCTGTGGCTGAAACCATTAATATATATATTCGCTCAATCGCTCTATAAAAGGCTGCAATCTATCTCATAAAATGGTACCATTGAAAATGGAGTAAGCAGATAAGCATGACAACCCATAGTTTTTATGATCACATGATAAAATTATAGTATCCAAGTCTTTAGCCATATTTGCAACATTAATTCCCTACCACTGTTCGAGTTCTCATGCATGAGCGGATGAGCATGTGCATAACAGCCCAACATTCATTGGTGCGTACTCAAAGATTTGGAAAGAAATGCGAAATACTTTAGACAGAAGCAAATACGGAAACAGCGCTTTCACTTGCTTCCATTTCTAGGTAGTCCTCCTAATGGTACCCTGTGTATGCATGAACGATCGGGTCCCTCACGCTAGCTATATAAACACAGCCATATACAGAAGAAGCAAGAAACGAGAGAACCTGCAGATCTCCAAACAATCCAGGCAATTAGCTAGTTTCGGTCTCGCCCTCAGCAGATGGACTCCTCCACCGCGTCTCCCTTCCCCACCAACACGACCCTGTCGCTGGGGACCCGTGTCAATGTCAGCATGCTAGGGCAGCAGCGAGAGATCGCAGCGTCGTCTTATGCCCGCCGTGGAGCGTCGCCGTTGTCGGCTACTAAACCGGCGTACAGGTGCAAGTTTTGCCCACGGACGTTCAAGTGCCCGCGGTCGCTGGGCGGGCACCAGAAGGCGCATAAAGACCTGCGCGAGGCCCTCTACAAGCCGCCTCGCCATGCTTGGAGCCCGGCAAGCAACTGGCAGTCGTCGTCGCACGCCACCAGCATGCGCAGGGCGCAGTTTATCGAGTGGTGCATCCACTACTATCATCCATTTTCCCACCCGGTCATGCCTTCATTCCCAGGGCAAACTGGCAACGGCGGCCTTGCTCCCGCGCATCTCTCGTCTCCAGCGCCGGCGGTGGCGGACGGATACCACGGGACTGGAGATGGAAGTCGCCTTGGAGGCCTGCGTGAAGCAAATCAGGAGGAGACTGCTGACGGGATTGACCTAACCCTGAAGCTCTAGGATCATGGCGAGATTTGCTTTGTTTGTCACCTCAGTGTTTAAGTTGTACCATTAGGTTTGAATTTTCTGCTTGCTTTGTTTCCTTAAACTCTAGACTTTATCGTATTTGCATGTAATTCTTCAAAGATGTCGTCAAAGCAAATTGTGATCGATGTACCCTGGTGATTACATTTATAAATTTATTGGTCTTTAAACATGTGTTTAATTTTTTACACGAACTTCATCCAAGCAGTTTATATATCCACATGATGGACTTTAAACATATGGACTTGTTTCTAGGATAGTGTTCTCAAATTGATGAGTTATAATCCTCCCTTCCGCTGAGGCAATTGCCTTCTCTGGGATCGGATGATCATCTTGAGAGGAGCGCATGGCCTAGCAGGATAGCCCACAAGCCCATCCTGAAAATTTCGGTTTGTTCGTTCGCGTGCACTATCGTAACTGCTAGTTCGCGAACACATACCGTAATTTTATAAAAGGCAAAAGTATTTACAAGACACCTACCATACTTGCTAGTTCACGAGCACGTACCGTAATTTTATAGAAGGCAAAAGTATTTACAAAACAAAATGTGTGACCAGTGGAACAAAATATTAGCTGTCTCTAGAACAAATAACGAGTACAAGAGCAAACCAACCTGTGGTTGGATGGCTAGCAGGGTGGTTGTACCCTCAGCCCACCAGAGTTCAAACCCCAGGTTTGACGTCTGTGTGTTGCATTTAGGCGAAATATTCTTTCAGTGGGAGACGACGTTCCCGTCGACAGCGGGGCGCCCGTGGTGTGACTTCGTCAATCTCAAGACTCGATCCGCCGGCTCAGTATTTCGGAGGTGCTCATAGGGGTAGGGTGTGCGTGTGTGCGTTCATAGTGGTGAGTGTGCGCGCGTGTTGTGAGCGTCTACATTTGTACTGTGTTTCTCAATAAAAATAACGAGTACAATAGGACCAAGCCAAGTGGAATAATTTTTTCGCACCCATGGAAAGAATCATGACTACAAGCGACCATGGAACAAATCACAGCTACATATGGAAAAAGAACTTCAGACTAAGCGAAATAAAATTTTAGCACACATAGGTCGAATCATAAATTTTAATGGAATCTAACTTTAAACCAAATGGAAACAAGTTAATCCCCAAAGTAATCAGCTATAAGCCTACAAGTAGAACAGATTTTGGATGAAACAAAAATTTAAGCACTTTAAAAAAATCGACGACAACAATATATGGAAAATGAAAAATTATTATCATGAAATAAAAATATGTAATTTAAATAAAACTATAAGAAAAACTAAAATAAAGCAAAAAAGGAAAGAAACAAAAAAGAAAGATGAAAGAACAAAAAAGGAACTAAAAATAAATTTGCGGGAAGAAGCATACCTCGGAACTTGCGAGGAAACATACTAGTTGTGTGCTCTGCTTTGGAGGTGGAGTAGCTGGTAAGTGATGATGAGTGACGTATCATTTGGGATTGGGATTTTGGCCTGACGTATCGTAGGTAACGGACGAGATACTCTGTTCTGACTTGACTCCTGGTTTGGTGGAAGGCGCTACGGTTTGAGTTCCCGGATCTCTTTGCGATTTGTACGGAACCCATGATGTTGGTCTCCACGGCCTTCCATCAGGGGCGGTGGAACATTGGGTTCCGCCGCACTTTCGGGCCAGGGGAAGTGGCGAGATGGAGGTCCCTGCTCGAGTTACTTCCCCTAACCATTTCGGACAGCCCGGATAGTGTCGCATGGAGCCTTACGCCTGCGCGACACTTCTCCGTCGGCTCCGCGTATCAGGCCCTATTTAGAGGGCCCGTGCTGACTTGGACGACCCACTTGTGGAAGGCTCCACTTCCTCTTAAAATCAAGATCTTTACGTGGCAACTTCTTCGCGACCGCCTTCCCTCGGGAGTTGAGGTGGCGAAGCGCTTGGGCCCAGGTGATGGCACCTGCCCCCTTTGTGCGGTCCCCGAGACGGGGACGCATATCCTGTTCTCCTGTCCCGCAGCTCGCTTCCTATGGAGCTTCCTTGCTGAGGCGTTGGGGCCTCAGTGGCAGGCCCATGACTTGGCAGAGTTCCTGGAAGTGCAGGCGAACCATACCGGGAGGAGGAGGTCCCTCTTCTGGTTGGTGTTCGCAGCAATGACCTGGACCCTTTGGACGAGCCGTAATAAGATGGTCATTGAGCATGTCCTCCCACGACGGGCCGCTGACTCAGTTTTCAAATTCTTGGCTTTCCTGCAGGAGTGGCACCCGTTGGCTAGACAGTGGGACAGGCAGCGGGTGGACGGCATACTTGAAAATCTTCTGAAGGCGGCACGCCTTTTATCTTCACCACTTTGTATCAGGAGTAGTAGTGAGAACCTTGGGCTTTTTTATGCTGTGGCCCCAGCAAAACCTTTTTTATTCTCTTGCATTTGAAACTTGTGTTGTGTTGGTTGTAACTATGTACGGTTGCTTTATTTATAAAGCGGGGCGAAAACCTGTTTCGATGTGCTCCAATCAACCCATGGGCAAGTCGTTGGTAGGAATCGCTGAAGCGTAACCAAATAAACTCTGTTAATTCATGAGTGTTTATGCTCAAAAAAGAATCAAGAAAATGCATGCAATGGGCTTCGAGGCCACCACTACGATGGCACTACCATGGCACTTAGCGTCCCATCAAAGCACTACATGGCGTCAGATCACGCGTTGCCAGGCGTTGGATATATTTACTCATTATGTGGCCCGTCCCCTTGGGCTTTCCAAATCATACTCCAAATAAAAACTGCTTCTGAAATTCCTTTCAATACTCATATATATTGGCATATATTGTAAGTCCTCGGAATAGCCACTCAGTGTCTACAATCATAATGTTGGTTAGGCTTGACGTCTTTGCAGGGGGCATCTAAAAATTTGGCGATGGGATCGACTAGTACAGAGCTATGCAAATTACATTAATATAATGGAAATTTATACCGTGCAATATCACATACCATAATGCAGCGCTAAAAGACAACACAAGAAATGAAAGTGTTCATGTTAATAAAACATGGCATACCGTTTAGATGAAGTACTAAATCCACTTCTTTATAAATCTTAATGAGAAAATAAAGTCGCAGCTCGTAAAAAATATTTCATGGCCTCATTTGTAGAATCCTGAGTATGGAGACGATAAGAAAAACACGTTAAATTCACCAAAAGTGCATGTAAATAATTAAAGGCGAGAGAAATATGGATAATAGAAACATGTGATTGGACTCACTTACATTTCAAAATTTCCCTTCTCGATATTTCCCTTCTTTAAAGCAATCAATGACGAGATCTGTAGTAATAGTGAAAGACATTTTTTTTTACACAAGAGCACATGAGACAATCACTCATGAGGAGCTCGACAATTTTATTTCACAACACATTCTTAACGATATTCATTGATGAGAAGTATCTCTCCACTATTCCGCAACACATTCTTGACTATATCTATATATAAAGGCTAGACATAATCGCGGCCCATCAGCGCCTCCAGCCCGTGCGCGAACGACGGCCGTTGATCGCCGCGACGGACGGCCCAGATACAGCCACGTCGTCCTCTCTCCTGCACGTTACTGTAGATGCATGACTTCTTGCGCGCGGCGTAACCCCGCTCTACCGGTCGCGTCCGGTTACCCGCGTCCTGCATGAAAATTAACGCGCGCCGCGAACGACGTAACCCGGTCGCCGCTCGCTGCTAACCGGTAGCCCTTCGCTTCGCACGATTTTTTACGCGCGCCTTCGCGGTCGCCTCTCTTGCCTCGCTGTCGTCTTGCCGCCTCCGGCCGACCCACACTAGACCGATGCCGCCGCGGGCCTCGCCGTCGTCTCATCTACCTCCTCCGCAAGCCGCGGGAGCCTGGGCGAAGCGGACCACCGGGATCGAACCGATCTTCTCCTCTTCTCCGTTTCCAGTCGAAGCTCGCCATTTTCTATACTCTCTGCCCCGACCTCCTCAGCCTTCCCCGAGCCTCGTTCTCTCTGCCTTCTTCCTCACTCTAGCGCCCCGCAAGACCACTGCGCCCTCGCCGGCCGCTCCACCCGCCATCTCGGTCTCCCACCTCCTCGTCCCGCACCCGAAACTCTCATGCTGCTCCTCACCAACCAAATCTCCAAGGAGGTGGGGAGGTGAAGAGGAAAGGGGCCTCATTGTTTTTGTCACCTCCGTAGATCCGCCCCGATTGGATCTGTCTGTGCAAGCGTATGACTTGCCGGCTTCGGCGGCGGTGCTCTGCTCGCATGGTCGCCCACCGTAGGATGATGCGCACATGGGTCTACTTCTATGAGCGAGGGCATGTTGCTTCTCTGTCCCAGGCGTCAGCTCCGCTTGGGATGGACACAATCGCTGTCATTTTGGAATCTCTGGAAGAATATGAACAGAATCAACGTTTCGGAAGCCTCGACTTCAGACTGAAATTCATGAGCGCAACAACTCTTTTTCCCCTTTCAAGCTCTCATATACTTGCACATATTTTGGCAACATCACGACGTTCATTTTCTTCAAGAAGTGCTCCAAAATAGAAGATCAGATTTGCTGGAGTGGGGTGTCATAATACTACTGATTATTGAGATTGTGATCCCACTGTACGAAATTATCAAGGACTCCAGCTTGATGTCTTCAGAGCACTCCCCACTCATTGGCTCACATATGGTCCGTCATCACCTACTGCTATACTAACTATGGGCTCCTTTCTCCTTTTGTCTTACAATGCATGCTCTGTTTATAACTGAATTTCTTATATCAAGAAATCATCGTTTCAGCACAAAAATTAAAATCCGACTCATTGCAAAAATGGTATAGAAATCGCAGCCATTTTTTGTCTGTCAAATTTTAAATTCATGCTCATTTGTAGGTGCGGCACCCCATTCCCCCAGGAGCAAAATTCTGAGAATAGATGTATCTTTGTTGGTTCCTTAGGTGTTCTGCGAGTTTATTATCTGGAATCCTAGCTATCTGTATATGTATTGCGATGCCAATATACTACGCATATGCTCTACTGCCAGATAGTTCAGTCCACCAAATCTGTGCTTACTTCAAGTTCAAAAAATTGTTTATCATTATCTTGCAGACGACGACGACGTCATCGTCGCCTCCCTCTTGTGGGCGTCGTCTTGGAGAGTCACCTGTTGCGGTTTGTGTGTGCCTCCTCTTTGTTGGGTTCAGTGGACGCCGGGGCAGCGGCCCCCGGACGGTGGATGAACGTCGAGGCGGCGGCCTCGGGATCCATGGTGGGCAGCATCTTCTTGAGGTGGGGCTGTTGGTTGCATGGTTTGGGCGACATTCTTGTGTCGCTTGTGCGGCGAGATTGTCGGCTCGGTCGACACGCCTTTGAAGAGGCGGTTTGACTTTACGTCGGGGCGGCGGCCCCGGGCATGGTGTGACGGCCGTGGTCTGCGGGCAGTGGTCTTGTGTAGCTCGGGCTATAAGCTTCTGGGTCGTACGGCGTCTTGTATAGCTCGGGCTACAAGCTTCTGGGTTGTGCGGCGTTGCAGATCGAGGACGAGCGGTGCTATGTCGGGGTGGCGGCACCGGAAGGTGGTGTCGGCTGAGTGTGCAGGGCATACTGGAGCGGTGGATGTCGGGGCGGCGGCCCTGAGAGCTTCGCGTCTCCTGTGGAGGCGAGGTTGGTGTTGGCAGCTCTACTCCGACGGGGTCGGTGGGTTCGTTTTGCTTGTTTGTTGTTGCGAAGTCGAACCTGCGGTGTACGATGACGGGCAACAGGCAGTGAGCGCATTCGAGGGTTGGTCTCTTCATCTGCGTCAGAGTGTCCCGTACCTACCCCTCCCATAGCAGTTGCGGCTTCTTATCTCCGGCAAGGGTGGACGGTTGGCCGAATCTTTGTGGAGTGGTCATGTTCTTGAGGTTGTGTGGATTCTTGAGGTTGTGTGGGCTTCGCCCGGTGGTGTTGTGTTCGTTGTATGGTTTTCGCCCGGTTTCTTCCGTTAATAAACCGGGCACCTTCTTCTTAATTAATGGATAAGGGGCAAAGCTTTTGCCCCACGTTTCAAAAAAAAATTATCTTGCAGAGCGGTATCTATAACGAAGTGTATGTATGTTTAATTACCCAGAGCTGATAGCCATGCGGATGTAGAAGAAATCTGGTTAGACTTCCCGATTCATCAAATATGAAATTATTTAGATTTGCCTTCGTTTTACTCCGGGTGATTTAATGAACTCGAAAATAATCTTCTTATCTTTAGTTGGTTTAATCTCCCCTCTGTTGATTAGCATTGAACATTGCACTTCATTTATTATTCCATTCTGTATTGGTGGGAGAAATAGCTGCAACAAACATCAAGTTGATTGTTTACGTGCTCTGGTGTAGTTACATATAAGTTATTAGCAGCATATTTAATCAAGGTGGCATGTAGATTATACTATTTTATGTACTGTAAATTATATGTTGATTACACTTCCTCTTTCGATTAGCAGATGTAAATTTTCCTGATTTCATATCTTCTAATTCCTCTTATAACCAGGTTGTGCGCTATGGTATCTTATATTGGTATCCAACACCATTTACTTTGTGATTCAGCAGTATCTTAGAGTAAGTACGTTTCAAACTACAACACAATTTGTGTAGTTTTTAGTTATGTTTCCTGCAAGTAGGTTCTCTCTTTTCAGTTTGAGAGACCATCATATTTGCAATTATGATTTTAGTGGTGTTTACGAGGTACCAAGCGTACATGATTACTTCACTACTCTTGTGTTTCGATGTTTACATGTATTAGTTATCCTTTGTTTCTCCGGGCATGCTTCACATGCCACTTGTGCAATATTCTATGAGAACATGAAAAACTATATTTCTTCTCTTTCCCACTCTTGGTTTATTGATCTGTCTAAAACTAAAGCAACAAAAAATAATACTTCTTTGTCTTGATTTCATCCTGTAGGAACTTCCTGAAATGGGAAGTTATACGAAGCCCTTCATACCTATAAAACGGAACTATCTCTCTGGTTAATTCTGTGGTTAAGGGGTTATCATAGACTGATGACATTACCAAAGTTCATGCTTCTCCTCACCTTTTGACAAATATGTTCTCTAGATGCGAATAAAAATAACACCAGAAGTTCCTCATATGAGTCTTCTATAGAGTTCACGGGTCGCTGAAACTTTTTACAGCTATAGAATGACTATACATTATTCACTCTTCGATATGGATTATTTATTTATATGTGAACTGCAAATTCTCTCAGTTGTTGATATCATCTTCTAGCGTTTCTTTGGATATTATGTGTAACATTTATGTAAGCAACTCCTTTCTTACAGCCAATTCCCTTATAGGTAAATCTGGTGACTCATATAGCCAGCAAACGACACTTGAGACTAGATGGTCCAACGCTCCAGCTTGGGGGACATTTCACTATCAACACGCAATATCTGGCTTCCTCAACTAATCGACGCAATTTAGCAGGACTGAAGTTTTATGTCGTACAAGTATGCAGGCTGAATTTCATGATGTATACTATGGTAATATACTTTTTGATGGAATCTTTTTTTTACAAACTTTGGATAGAATTGTCTCATTAAATTTTAGGCTAACCAAATTGTCGCCAAGGGCGCGGCGTGTTCCGGAGAACTCATCAATTTGGATAGGATACTCATCAATGGACACAAACAATCATCTATCCATTGATGAGAAGTTCCGGCAAAACTAGCTCTTATTTCAGCATTTGATAGACCAAAGAGAAAGATAGATGATTGTTTGTGTCCACCAATAATTTAGCAATATCACCAATGTCACTCAAATAAAAAAGAAAAAATGCTGCCCGTACATTGCCAACATAATAAATGCTAAAATGGTGATGAAGAGCAATGAATGCCAACGGATAAAAATCATCCGGATAAAACACAACTAACTTCACTAAGCTCTCCAAATTAAAAGCAGCAGATAAATTAAATATATTCACCTTAATTATCTCATCTTGCTACCTAGGATTCTTGGTGTACTGATGAATTCTTCTCCGATTGCCATGATCATAAATGGTATTCATCCAAGTTAATCTCTCTTGATGCACTGTCTTGCCGAATTGCGGGACGGGCTGCTTAGAGGTCTCTACATCAACATCTGATTGTTTTCTCTTCCAACACAAATCGAACCATTACCTAGAAAATAAGGAAAAAATAGATAACTTTCGATTTTGCCATTAGGGATGACTTGACTGCTAGATACTAGAGGGGAGTGCAGAAGCAAGCAATTGGCTGCACGCGAGTTCAGTTTTTCAAATTGATTTGTAACGAACTATACAATACCTGGACTGCAGCGGCTAAATCTCCAGTTTGAATCTTCTGCCGACGCTGCCCATCGTTGGCTCGTTGTGACTTGCCGCCCGCCGAATTCATGGCGTCAAATCGCTGGAGTCCCGGAATGGCTGGCCGCCGCTCAATCGATCTTGGGTTAGGGCTGAGATGAGAGGAGCCCTGGTGGTCACTAGGTGCCGCAAACGCCGAACGGGAGCGTGGGCTATGGGCCACTATTTTCAAATACATTTGTAATTTCTCAAGCCCATGAACCTTGTGCCTTGTACGGCCTCACTTAAATTGGGCCAGACTAGTATTTGGGCTGGGGTAAGACACGAACTTTTGTTGGCTTTCTTCACCGCTACTTGCAATTCATTCGTGTCAGCTGACAGCAGCGCTCGGCCTATTCTTTTTTTTCTTCAAAATAATACATTTCTCATTGATAAATAAAGAACAAAGCACGTACGCACCACACCCATCTAACTTATGTGACAAATCAATGCCTATCCCTATTCTTCGGCATCATCGTAGTAGCCATCAAAGTGAATCGACACAGATCACCTCTTCATTCAAACTCGACGCGGCTCCATCGCTGATTAGCAGTTTTTCAGACCTTCAAAGTAGTTTGTCATAGGACAAACCATTGTCGTTAAGGGTGTGTTTGGTTCAAGGGGTATGATCTAGGGGTTGAGGTTATCCCCAACCACGTGGTTAGGGATAGCCAATTTTTTTGTTTGGTTTGGTGGGCTGATAGGTGGTTGGGGATAGCCATTTTTGCGTTTGGTTCAAAGGGTAAAAAAGTGGATGGACACTGAGCTCTGGCGAGAGGAGGCGCCCCTGCCGGCAAGAGGAGTCGCCGCCAGCAAGAGGAGTCGCCGCCGGCGAGAGGCACCGTCGTCATGAGGCCACGTCCTCCTATTGCACGCGCGGAGGCGGCAGACGCGGGCGGCGACGCCAGGCGTGTGTCCTCCACGCGGTGCCTGATGCGGGGAACGGCGGTGACACCGGGGAAGGGCAGTGGCGCCTGGCGCGCGGGGAAGGGCGGTGACACCGGAAAAGGGCAGCGGCGCCTGGCGCGCGCGGGGGAAGGGCGGTTGCGCGCCTAGAAAGGGCGGTGTCGCCAGGCGGGGAAGGGGTCGCGGCGCCGGGGAAGGGCGCGACCAGCCGCGGGGAAGAGAGCGACGCCAGGCGGGGAAGCGGTCGCGGCACTGGGAAGGGCGGCGACGCCAGGCGCGGGGAGAGGTCGCGGCGACGCCAGACGCGGGGAAGGGGTCACGGCGGCAAGGGGTGAGCAGATGCGCGAGAAGCTTGGCGACGCGGGGTGAGAACGGGGATGAGCAGAGGCGTCAACCACAAGTGGTTGGCCTTATCCCACCGATTTGGGTGGATGAGCCCAACCAGTTTTCTGAGCGAATATACCCAGAATATGGTTGCCCCTATCCCACTCGTACTCCAAACCAAACGTGTGGCAACCACTGAAAAAGTGGCTACCACTACCACTTGAGGGATACCCCCTCAACCAAACACACCCTAAAAGAATCAGACTGGGGCAGCACGACCCCGGACACGCCATCGAACTTTAGAACAATTAGCCCCGAACGATGCTGACGTCGGAGTAGGGAACTAGCACCGTCAACGTCCAACCACAAACCCAACACAAGATGCACCATCTTCCATCTGTCACCAGCACAGACAACCGTCTACACGTACTCCTGAACAAATTCTCTCTTCTCCACCATGACGCCGAAGGAAATACCACAGCAACGGGGACAGAGTAGGAGAAAAACTGATCTGATGGAGTCACCGCCGTCACCTCGCCGAAACCATCAAAAAACCTTACATCCGCCGACCTGAAAGATCGGCAAGCCATGAAGAACAACATCGATGTGAGAGTAGAGTTGAGATAGATTTATTTACCTAGGTGCTACTCCCACCACCCCAACGACGCACCAAATAGACAAAACCTAAACCCAACTAGTATGCATAACGGAGGAAATAGGTTCCCCCTCCCTCCTGGCGCCGCCGGAGCAGCAACCGAAGGAAGAAGGAACCAGGACCAGCGTCTTGGTCGGGGAAGATTGGGACCGGGGAAGATTGGGAGGAGCTTGCGCCGCCGCCTCTGTTTCACAAGCGGAAAACATGACCTATCCTTATATGTTCCGGTTTGTTATTACTGATTTGTCTCCAAAATAATGTTTTTAGCCGGCCCATTCATATTCGTATGAGAACAATGGGCGGGCACAAACATATTCAAGGGTATTTCACCTGAATACCCATCTTTTTGTCAAATAGTATTAGGTAGTATGATTCTATCTAGCCTAACTAATACATTTGCTCTCTTGGAGGATAGCATCACGACTGCCCAACAGCAGCTGTAGCTTGCCTCCTATAAAAAATACACATAATTTAACAGCGAGTCCACTACCGGTGTCGTGGCAGTTAATTGACAGGGGTGATCAGGTAAGGCTGCTAGCGCATCGAGGGGCGAGGGAGGGAGGGGGGATCCTGAATCTGCTGACTGGCGTAAAGAGGCATTGGGCTACGGAGTGTACACACCGGTGAAGCGATTCACTAAAGGCGTGTTGCCTGATCCTTTAAGAAATCTCCAATGAACCTGTTTTTTTCCTATTTGGTAGCCTGACTCTGTGCCTCTTTAGCCTTGCCAACCTCACCCTGAAATGCTTCTCAGCCTATTGATGCACCTAAAATGCATCTACTTTTCCAATCACTTTGCTTCATTATTTGTCCCGGAATCTCCCCATACTTGATTAAAACTGCTGAATCTGATGCTGTTTTTAGCAAAGTCTTGTTTCTGTCTATTTTTGCAGGAAATTAAATCGGGGAAAAATACCACGCGAAGTTTTATGGAAAAAGAGGGACATCGAGAAGAAGATGGACACGAGGGAGTGCCCGAGGCCCAAAAGAGGGGGGCCCACGCGGCCAGATTGCTTGGCCGTGTGGGCCCACCTATCTGGCGCCTCGAGCGTCCCCTCGGCCTCATCTTTGGCGTACCCCTCCATATATACAAAAAACTAGATGACCTAGAAGAGGATGTCTATTCGCGAAACAGAGCGCCGCCACCACCACAATCTTCGTTTTCGGAGACAGATTGATCAAGGATTTCTCCCCCGGAGGAGGGATTCGGGGGCCGTCTTCACCGCCATCTTCACCGCATTCATCTCCATCGACCATGAGCTCCTCCACCATCACCATGTGTGAGTAGACCGCTGTAGGCATATGAGGTGGATGGGGATTGGATGAGATTGATCATGTAATGATACCCGTTGTTCGAGATCCTAGGGGTTTAACTTGAGGATACTTTTGCATTGTGTTGATGCACTCTTGCTATGTTTAATGCTTGCTACTAGGGCCCGAGTGGCATGATTTCAGTACTGAACTTATTTTGCCCAATCATATAATTGAGTTTGGTATCTAGCCATCTGCAAAGTGTATTGCCTGCTATTATGTTGAACCTGCGAACCCTAAAAGTGACATATAAGGAAAACAAGGGGGATATGTTCTAATTTGAGGATTCTATGTGTTCATGAAGTGTTAATGCATTGTTCCGGTCTACTCGAAAGGGTAGACCTTAATTACCTGTAGTTCCAAGTTGGCCCCGGTGAAATGGGCAGGTAGGACAATAGATGTTGTGCAAATTCTCTTGGTTAGTACGCACAACTATTTACGGAACACATACCTACATATATCAAAGTTAGAGATAAGTCCCATTGCTATTTATATCTCATTATATGATCAATCTTATTCATGCAACACCCCGCTGTCACCTCATGCCTACGTTTTAAATCTCTGAGTTACACTTTCACTCTTTCCGGTGAAAACTGGGAAACCCTTTTATTACTACTGCTGTTATATTTGATTACTTAAACCATATCACTACTATCACTATTGTTGCTGCAAGTTTATTGATATACAGGTGTGGTTGAGAGTGACGTCTCAATTGCTAAAGTCTTATTGGTATTCTTGTGTTCCCCTTGAGTCGAACTATAAATTTGGGTAATACTTCCCAACGAAGATTTCAACGATCCCCTACACTTGTGGGCATCAAGACATTTTCTGTCGCCGTTGCCGGGGAATCTAGCTTTATTGGTAAGACCACTTGTTATCATTTATTTGCTGCATTTGCTTGTTTCCAACTATGGGAAAGGAAAAGACTCCGAAGGAAATGAGACCTTCAACTACTCGTAGAGGTACGGATTTGCTAAGTAGGACAAAATTTTCACCTGATGCTACTTCTACTGCTCCTGCTAAAAAGAAAGATAGAATTGCATCTAGTTCACCATTGTCTAAAATGTCTACTAGTACTGAGAATAATGAAATATGTAGTAGCATGGACAAAGAAGTGACACCTGAAACATCTGAGATAACTGAAACACCTGAATTACCTGAACTGCCTGAATCTCCTATTATTAATGCTAATGATGAATCTGAGATAGAAGATAATGAACATTGTGAGGATGAATATACTTTTTCTGAGGAAGAGGATGCTTTTTGTATGGCTTTTATGGATCCGAATTTATGCCGATTCAGTTGAAAGGGTGTCAAATTTGTACTACAAGTGCTTCGTAGTTTGCTCACGATTTTTGGTAAAAAAAGTTACACAAGTAGATGTTTCATCAGAGATACATCGAGATTTCCACAAAATCCAGTCCCTAGCTACGAAGGTCATGTCTGCCGTTTTGTCCGTATTTTGCAATTGGCATATAGAATTTGAAAAAAATAAAAAATGTAAATCCTTTACAATGTGTCATTATATGTATTTTAAGGAAAATAACAAACTTGGAGTATGAAAGATATCTTTAAAATGTCTTCACAAAAATAACCTCTTACGTATGAAGATTCATGCATGGAATAGTTTGTTTAAATGTGTCCATATTGCACAGAAACGTGCATCTTCGAATGGAGAAGAATGTTGTCGAAAAAAGTTTTTCACTTTATGATGTCTACGCACGCTTCTATTCTCGTAGACAGTGTTGGGCCTCCAAGAGCAGAGGTTTGTAGAACAGCAGCAAGTTTCACTTAAGTGAATCACCCAAGGTATATCGAACTCAGGGAGGTAGAGGTCAAAGATAACCCTCTCAAGCAACCCTGCAGTTAAGATACAAAAAGTCTCTTGTGTCCCCAACACACCCAATACACTTGTCAGATGTATAGGTGCACTAGTTATGCGAAGAGATAGTGAAATACAAGTAATATGGATGGTTATAAGTAGTAATTGCAATCTGTAATAAAAATGGCAGCAAGCAAACATGTAGCAGAACTTGTTGGAAACGGTGTTTCAATGCTTAGAAACAAGGCCTAGGGATCCTACTTTCACCAGTGGACATTCTCAACAATGACATCAAAGTTAAATAAATAAACACTACTCTCAAACACTCTCATGTTGGATAACAAACACCATTCATTGTGTAGGGCTACAAGAGCACCCTCAAAGTCAGAGTAAACTAACACCAACAACGTCATAAAGGAATCACACACGGTGCACACACTGTCACCGTTACTACCGTGAATAACCCCGGAGTTCATATTAAAGTAACCTCTAGAGTGCATAATAGATAAAGAGTAGCATCACATATTCAACTAGATTACAAAGCTCATGATCACATAAAAGATCACATCATGGGAGAGAGAGACAGACCACATAGCTACCGTAGATCCCGCAGCCCCGGGGGAGAACTACTCACTCCTCATCATAGGAGTCAGCAACGGCGATGGAGATGGCGGTGGAGTCGATGGAGATGGCTCCGGGGGCAATTCCCCGTCCCGGCAGGGTGCCGGAACAGAGACTTCTGTCCCCCGAATCTTGTCTTCGATGGCGGCGGCGCTCTGGACCCGTGGAGGAAATATCGAACACCGTCCTAGGGTTTTTAGTCTGGGGGGTATTTGTAGGCGAAAGAGCGAAGTCGGTGGCGCCCCGAGGGGCCCACACCACGTGCTCGCGCGGCTCAGAAGCCTGCCGCGCGAGGACCAGGTGACGGCGCCTCGGTCGCCCACTTCGTCTCGTGTTCGGCTTTCTGGAACGTTCCCGATGAAAAACGGACTTCAGAAAAGAAATCGTCCAATTCCGAGAATATTTCCTTAAGTACTTTTCTGAAACCAAAAACAGCAGAAAATAGGGAACTGGCACTGTGGCATCTTATTAATAGGTTAGTCCCAGAAAATGCATAAAACTATGTAAAATGCATATAAAACATGTAATAACTTGGTATAATATAGCATGGAACATAAGAAATTATCGATACGTTGGAGACGTATCAACATCCCCAAGCTTAGTTCTACTCGTTCCGAGTAGGCAAGAACGATAAAAAGAATAATTTCTGAAATGATATGCTTTCACACAATCTTGATCATAGTATAATGTAAGGCTCATGTTATGAATGAAGTGACTCAAGGCAATGATCTATAGTTTGCTAACAAATAGACAAGGAGTAAACAACTACATCATATAAATAAAAACTTTTCATGAATAGTACTTTCAAACAAGCATCAAAAAGATTTGCATAAGAGTTAACTCATAAAGCAATATTATCTAAGTAAAAGAGCATTGAAGCAACACAAAGGAAGATATAAGTTTCAGCATTGGCTTTCAACTTTGAACATGTATATCATATAGATAGTTGTCAACACAAAGGAATATAACAAGTGCAATAAGTAAGCATATAAGAATTGTTGTACAAAGTTGACACAAGTGTTTGCTTCGGGGATAGAAAGAAGTAGGTAAACTGACTCAACATAAAGTAAAAGATAGGCCCTTCGCGGAGGGAAGCAGGGATACAAGCATGTGCTAGAGCTTCTTAGTTTTATAGGTTTTTGAAATCATATAGAGAGCATAAAAGTAAGTTTTGAGCGGTGTTTGTCGTTGTCAACGAATGGTAATGGGCACTCTACCCCCCTTGTCAACCAGACTTTCTTAAGAGCGGCTCCCATGAAGGACGTTATTTCTACCCAAGGGCAGATCATCCCTCTTTTCTCTTTTGTTTACACATGTAGTTTAGAACTAGTATCATTGCTTGACTGATTAGACCAGGGCAAAAATGTGAAGAGAATGCAGCGGTTAAAGTTGTAATTAATTGGGACTGGGCACCCCATTTGCCAGCTCTTTTTGCAAAGTTAATGGATAAGCGGTGTATATGCCACTAGTCCGGTTGGTGAAAGTCTGTCTAAAAGCAAATGATAAGGTTGATATCCGTAACACCACATACTTCCTCATGAGCTAATAAACATTGACACAAATAAGGGATAATAAATTTTGAATAAAAGGTAGCACATGAAGTATTTACTTGGAATGGCAGGAAATACCATGTAGTAGGTAGGTATGGTGGACACAAATGGCATAGGTTTTGGCTCAAGGATTATGGATGCACGAGAAGCATTCCTTCTCAGTACGAGACTTTGGCTAGCAAGGTTGTTTGAAGCAAACACAAGTATAAACTATGACAACAAGACGTATATAAAAACATATTGCAAGCATTATAAAACTCTACATTGTCTTCCTTGTTGTTCAAACACTTTAACTAGAAAATATCTGGACCTTAGAGATACCAAACATGCAAACCAAATTTCAGCAAGTTTTACGGTAGTTCCTCACTAATTGGTTTTAACTACATGATGTAAAAGCTTAAACATGATCTACTTGAGAGCTCAAAACAATTGCCAAGCACCACAGCATGCAAGATAACAATCCATAAGAGCATGTATATCTTTCTTTATACCATCTACCACATTTAGCATTTTCTGTTCTCAACCAAACACCAATACTCTTATTTAAAAGATAAACTCTCCAAGTAATTAAACAATGAGATATGAGAGTATGATATAATAAAACTAACAGCTCTAGCAAGAGATGCATGAAAAACAAGAGCTAGAAAGCATTGGAATAACATAGAAGAATACTCAACAAATATAAGTGAAGAATACGAGTATTCATAAGAAAAAGCGGAGCGTGTCTCTCTCCCACAAAGGAATGCTAGGATCCATTTTATTCAGAGAATGAAAATAACAAAAACAAAAACAAACCGACGTTCAAGAAAAGCACATAAGAAGTGGCGGAATTAAAATATAGTTTCACTAGAAAGGACCTGATAGTTTGTTGATGAAGAAGGGGATGCCTTGGGCATCCCCAAGCTTTGACTTAACTATCCTCTTGATCACATCATATCATCCTTCTCTCTTGATCCTTGAAAACTTCCTCCACACCAAACTTAGAGTAAACTTCATTAGAGGGTTAGTGCACGAAAAATTATAATATTCTGTAGGAACACAATTGCTACCAATGCTACTGGGCATAGCTACAGCCACTGATACTTCATAGGATAAAAATATCCAATCAAAATAGCAAAAGAGGCATTGCAAAATAAATGACAGAATCTGTCAAAAACAGAACAGTCCGTAAAGACGAATTTTTTCGAGGCACTTCACTTGCTCAGATCAGAAAACTCAAAACTAATGAAAGTTGCATATATATCTGAGGATTACGCACAAAAAATATCAGATTTTTCAATTTTTCTGTAAGGAGTTATGAATTTAACGGTGAACAGCAGAAAATCTGTTCCTGTGCAGTGATCCAATTTTAACATCAACTTTCTACTAGAGACTTAACTTGGCACAACTTTGCAATAAAATAAAGAGACAAAGGAGTTGTTACAGAGGTAAGCATGCTCCTTGACTCAAATAAAAGAAAAATAACAGAAATAAAATAGTGGGTTGTCTCCCATAAGCGCTTTTCTTTAAAACTTTTTAGCTAGGCAAGGAGATTCGTATGATGCTCTCATAAAAATGAGAGTTGAAAAACATAGGAGAGCATCAAGAGGTAAACATCAAACACATTTAAGTCTAACCCACTTCCTATGAAAAGGAGTCTTGTGATAGAATAAATTATTGAAACATAAAGCAACTATCACAGAAAGATGAAACAAATGAAACTTCAAAACTTCCAACATAAAGAGAGGTGTTTTAGTAACTTGAAAACTTTTACAACCGTGTTTTCCTCTCTCATAATAACTTTCAGTAGCATCATTGATAAAATCCACAATATAACCATCACACGAAACATTCTTATCCTGATCCATATGCATAAAAGTGTCATTATCTCCCTCATAAGAAAAGTTCTTCTCATTAATAACAAAGGGAGTAGGATCATCATAAAGAACTTGAACATGATAGACAAGTTGTATATTAAAAGGATTAGTTTGAGTGATTCCTCTATAATTATGACAAGTTTTAAAAGGATAATTGTAATTATAACCCATGTCATAGTATTCTTTATAATTATCAAAGACCGGAGGCATAGTATCATCATAAGCAATAGAATAATTATCCTCTAAAGTGTGTTCATTTGCAAACATGTCATCATTTTTACTAGAAGGAGATGTATCAAATATATAATCATTAGTAGCAAAAGGATTTTCAAACACCTCATCCCCGAGCTCAGAGCTCTCTATATCATCATGGGAAGGAACATAGATAGTATTAATAGTGCAACAATTATTAACATCATCATTTTCAGAATTATTATCCCAAAGATCTTCAATATCAAAAGAAGTGTGCTTTTCCCAATCATGATCACTAATATAAATAACAGGCATAGGTACATCATCAAGTTCAGAATCATCGAATTCAGAATTATAAGTATTAATTGTAACAGGAGCAACAAGTTTGGGAGAAGATACCGTTTCCTCTCTCCTTTTACTCCTCTTCTTCTTCTTCTTCCTCTTTCCCTTTTTCTTCACCTTTTCCTCTTTAGGAGGGAGAGGCTTGAAAGGAAGCTTCTCCACATAACCTGGTTTAGTATTAGAGACAATGGAAGAAACTTGGGAGAATTCCTCTCTTTCATTAATAAGATGAAAACACAGATTAGTCCTGTCATACTTTGGTGAAGTCTCATCCTTTATAATATTTTGTACGTAGGTGTTAGCATGGCAATTATTAACACAATAGAGATAACATCCATGCAACAAATCATTCATATCAATATCACTCATATTTAACAAAGAAATTTTTCTTGATATCTCTTCACACCCCAAAAATAATTTAAGTTCATCATGTTGATTAGGGGTGATCATGTTATCACAAAAATCTCTTGCAATATCTTTATGAGAACCTGAGCATTGAAATTTGAAATGACCCTTTTCATAGCAAAGTTCACAAATAAAAGGATAGGTGGCACAAATCGTTTTACCAAGATCACTTAAAACTTTATACCAACCTCTAGTATTTTCATTCCTATGATGGATACAATATTCATCTTCAATTTGATTAATTCCACAAGGTCTATGCATTCCACAAAAATTAACATGCTTATAAGAAATAGTATTATCAGAAGTTTGAGCATGTTTATTGCAATCATTAACAACAATTTCATTTTCCATGCAAGTGTCTTTGAAAGGTTCATGATACACGTCCCAATTTTCTTTAGGAACATTAATATGAGAAGCAAAGGTTCTAAAATAATCAACAATAATATGAGAATCAAGACCATATTTAGCACCAAGCTCTTGAAAACCAGCAGTTTCAACACAAGACTTAATGCAATCATATTCATAGTTCATACCTGATTCTTTACCTTTGTCATTCTCCCAATCTTCAGCATTGTTTCGAATTGTTTCAAGGAGATCCCATCTAGCTTCAACCTTCTTACTTGTGAAAGAGCCCTCTGAACAGGAATCTAGATAATCCTTGCAATGTCCTGAAAGTCTTGCATAAAAATTATTAACAATTATTTTATCAGGAAGCTCATGGTTAGGACATTTGAGTATTAATGTTTTCAGCCTTCCCCAGGTTTGAGCAATGCCTTCTCCTTCAAGAGGCCAGAAATTATATATAGAATTACGATCTTGGTGAATCTCACTTGGAGGATAAAATTTAGAATAAAAGAGAGATACAACCTCCTCCCATCCGAGAGAGTGCCTATCCTTCAACAATTTATACCAATGCGCAGCTCTTCCACCAAGTGATAAAGAAAATAATTTCTTCTTAACTTTGTCCATTGAAATACCTGCACACTTGAACAACTCGCATAATTCATGTAAAAATAGCAAATGATCACCAGGATGGACAGTTCCATCCCCTACATAGCGGTTATCCATAACACGATCAATAATTTTCATAGGTATTTTAAATGGCACTATTTCTTCAGGTGGTTTTAGAATATCACAAGCATCATTAAAATTATCACATATTTGAGGTAAAGCATTATCAAGGCTAAATAATTCCTCCAAAGCCGAGGAGCAAAAATGATAATTTTTGTTTAAACTAGCTCCCCCAAGCTTAGGCTTTTCCACGGCCTTAGCAATAATAGTGTCCAAAGAATTTATACTAATAACATTACTACCACTATTATGCAAACAAACTTTCATAGGTTTTTTTATTTTCTCTTCAAAAGTATCATGTCCTAATGCAATATAAATTTCATAAAGATCTCTAATTTTTTTGTTGTTTTCCATTAGCCTAACTAGTGAAAATAAAAACAAGAAACAAAAAGTAATAACTGCAGAATCTAAAGGAGATACCTTCAAGCGCTCACCTCCCCGGCAACGGCGCCAGAAAATAGCTTGATGTCTACGCACGCTTCTATTCTCGTAGACAGTGTTGGGCCTCCAAGAGCAGAGGTTTGTAGAACAGCAGCAAGTTTCCCTTAAGTGAATCACCCAAGGTATATCGAACTCAGGGAGGTAGAGGTCAAAGATAACCCTCTCAAGCAACCCTGCAGTTAAGATACAAAAAGTCTCTTGTGTCCCCAACACACCCAATACACTTGTCAGATGTATAGGTGCACTAGTTATGCGAAGAGATAGTGAAATACAAGTAATATGGATGGTTATAAGTAGTAATTGCAATCTGTAATAAAAATGGCAGCAAGCAAACATGTAGCAGAACTTGTTGGAAACGGTGTTTCAATGCTTAGAAACAAGGCCTAGGGATCCTACTTTCACCAGTGGACATTCTCAACAATGACATCAAAGTTAAATAAATAAACACTACTCTCAAACACTCTCATGTTGGATAACAAACACCATTCATTGTGTAGGGCTACAAGAGCACCCTCAAAGTCAGAGTAAACTAACACCAACAACGTCATAAAGGAATCACACACGGTGCACACACTGTCACCGTTACTACCGTGAATAACCCCGGAGTTCATATTAAAGTAACCTCTAGAGTGCATAATAGATAAAGAGTAGCACCACATATTCAACTAGATTACAAAGCTCATGATCACATAAAAGATCACATCATGGGAGAGAGAGACAGACCACATAGCTACCGTAGATCCCGCAGCCCCGGGGGAGAACTACTCACTCCTCATCATAGGAGTCAGCAACGGCGATGGAGATGGCGGTGGAGTCGATGGAGATGGCTCCGGGGGCAATTCCCCGTCCCGGCAGGGTGCCGGAACAGAGACTTCTGTCCTCCGAATCTTGTCTTCGATGGCGGCGGCGCTCTGGACCCGTGGAGGAAATATCGAACACCGTCCTAGGGTTTTTAGTCTGGGGGGTATTTGTAGGCGAAAGGGCGAAGTCGGTGGCGCCCCGAGGGGCCCACACCACGTGCTCGCGCGGCTCACGGCGCCTCGATCGCCCACTTCGTCTCGTGTTCTGCTTTCTGGAACGTTCCCGATGAAAAACGGACTTCAGAAAAGAAATCGTCCAATTCCGAGAATATTTCCTTAAGTACTTTTCTGAAACCAAAAACAGCAGAAAACAGGGAACTGGCACTGTGGCATCATGTTAATAGGTTAGTCCCAGAAAATGCATAAAACTATGTAAAATGCATATAAAACATGTAATAACTTGGTATAATATAGCATGGAACGTAAGAAATTATAGATACGTTGGAGACGTATCACTTTATTGCACAAACAAATTCATTTTCCATTTTTCGAGTCTAAAAAAAAGTTTTTTTGTGAAGCACATACCACAAATTTGTCGCAAAATTTGACCATATCATTTTTATAAAATATTAGATTATATTAATTGTACAAATAACGAAATGGTTTTCTCAGTAAAGCTTTTCAACCACCAACTGTTAGAGAAAGAAAAATTTATGCAGATTCAGCGGAAAACGTGTCAAATTTGAAATTCATGTGCTTCATATTTTGCCCATGTTTTTTTTGAAAAAAATCATTTTTAGTTACACAAGTATATGTTTTGTCAGAAATATACCAAGCGTTTCACAAAATTAAGCCCCTAGCTACGAACTGAGATGTTTGCCGTTTTGACCTTTTGAAATCTAAGTATCGAATTCAAAAAATATTTTTTATGAAGTAATTTTTTTAAAAAAAAATTAGAGAGGATGTTCTCCTTTTTTCAGGGCATATTTAAAAACTTGCTTTCTTTTATTTTACATTGGAGTTTCAAAGAATAATCCCAAAATTTTATTTCAAATTTCACAAAACCCTATATAAAAAATGGATAAGCTTAGGGATATTTTGTATTTTTTTGATAAAAATATTCCCTAGTGGTCTATAATTATAGAGGACATATCTACAATTTTTTCATATATTATTTGGTTGAATTTAGAGTTCAAAATCAAAAAATATTAAATAAAACAGAAAAATATCCAAATGGGCCGAATAGAAATGTGTCTAGAATATGAGGGAGTCCTGCCTATATTCCTGCATGGGCCAAGGCCCACTGTGTGCACGAAAAAAACGAGACATCATCCCACCAAAGCCCAAGTCCAATCGGGTGAGAAAAGAAGGCCTTAATCCCATTCTTCACGTAGCTAGTGATGCCCCGATGGTTTAACCAGATTGAGGGACAGGTTTTCGGTTCGACTCCCAGGTTTGGTTTTTCCGTATAATTATTTTCGAAATTGCCCTGTGTGGTGTGGGACTCACATGGTGGGTCTCCCAGGTTTGGTTTTTCCGTATAATTATTTTCGAATTTGCCCTGTGTCATGCGGTGTGGGGTTGGGTCCCATTTGTCATTGCGGTGTAGGTTTGGGACCCACATGGTGGGTCGGAACAGTCAACACCTCCTATCAAGTGACGGGTAAACAGAAATGACACATAGGTAGTGACACGTAGGCGAGAGACAGTGACATGTGCGAGATCGCTGAGGTGTCAGTCCAGTCATACCAACACATCACTGTGACCAAATAAATTGATCGTAAGAGTCTATAGTTTTAAGATCATACAGTAGTGCTATTAAATTTTATGACCTTTCTAGTATGAAAGGTCATAATTTTCTAGGATTTGATCTCTCTCAAGTGGGTTATAACCAATAAGTTTAAAATGGTCACAACATTATGACCAATATTTTGAGGGTCACTATTAAAATGTCATGGGATAGCATATTTCTTACGGTGCATAGCTTAAGTCATAAAGCTTATCAAACAAGATCTTGTGCTCAGCCTCATATGATCTACCTATGAGGTGGGCATGGCTAGAGCGAGTTAGCTTGTACTCCCTCCGTTTTTTAATATAAGATGTTTTAGCATTTGACTAGATTCACATGTATCTCCATGTATGTAGACATGTTTTAGTGTATATATACATTCATTTAAGTGTGTATCTAGCCAACCTACATATTATCTAAAACGTCTTATATTCTAGGACAGAGGGAGTATGTGGTTGTATGTGGTGAGATAGTTCACCCGGGCTATCAAACACACCTTAAATCGGTAGGGTTCTAATATCTTAATCATCTCTGATTTCTTTTCCAAGTTCCAAATTGTGAATTGCATCGGAATATTTTTTCTTATCTTTGAATACGCGGTGTCCTATGCCCGCCATTGGAACAATTATGTTTCCGCAAGGGTCAAACATGTTGCATATGCTATGGATGCGGTAATATTCTTCCATGATGTTGCGTGATTGTCGACCGTACAATATTTAGACGGGCCGACCCGTTGAGTCCGCTCGCGGCTGTTCCTGTCCGTGCTAGCCCAAATCAAGGCCCAACGGGGCGATATAAATGGACAACGATCCGTTTTTTTCGCCGCGACCCATTCTCAGCCCAGATTTGGGTCGGCCCCGGACGCGCGCGGACAACAAGTTGTCCTTCCCCAGTCCGTCCCTGGCCCGTCGATCAGACCACTCGTATTCCCCACCCTCTCCTCCTTCCTCGCCTCTCCCGCTGCCACCCCGTCGATTTGTTGCTGCAGGCCATTCCCGCCACCACTCCGCCTACTCTTCGTCCCCGCCAGCAACGAAGCGGCCTCCTCCGTCACCACGGCAGTACTCCTCAGATGATGACAATGATGTCAATAAATTTTTGGAGAGGATGCAACCATTGTTTGTAGGGTTGTTGTCGGGCCGTTCACCGGCATTGGACGGAAACATATCAGCTGGCCACCTACAGCTCTATGAGAACTACTTTTGTCTGGTGAAACCCACATATTCTCCAAAATAGTAGTCCCCGCAGAGCAACTAGATCTTAATAAACAGGCGGGGCTACATTCAGTTGGAGAACCTCGTGAAGAGAAGACATTCAGGACCTAACCCGAACCATACGAGGCTGCAATGCTCTGTCCTTGCATAGTTTGCAAGGCAGTGACCAGCCCGAACATGTCTACGATCTAAAAAAGTAATTCCTTGCGTCGGCATATATGAATTCCTTGCGGTAGCAAATGGGATCATAATTCATACATGAATTCCTTGCGGTGGCAGCAGGCCGGTCGCGCAAAAAAATCTCTATTCTTCAAATAGAAGCGCAACATATATGAATGCCGGGCAAATGTGATCATATCTGGTTCTAAGACAAGTAACGAAAACAAATCAAACATCAAACTTAACGAAACAATTGTAACTTGGAGTTGCAAAAACAAACACAAGCCCTAAGTTTAGAGCTTCAGAGTTAGGTCTATCCCGTCGGCACGCTCCTCCAGAATCATTCCCCGCACGTCTTGCTGGCGTCCAAGACGACCCCCATCTCCAGCCCGGCCGGCCGCCACCGCCGCAGCAAGACTGCCGGTGCTCGTTCGCCATGGGAACGAAGACGGGGCAGGTTGAACCGAGGGCTCATAGTAGCTGCGCCAGTCGCCGAAGGGGTGCGCGCGAAGACAAGCACTGCGCAGGGCCGTTGCGTAGGAGCACGCCGACGCCGGGGACCAAACGGGACGACGGCCCTTGTTCGTCTTCTTGTTCACCTTGGGCGCGAGCGGTTGCCTGTGCGCCTTCTGGTGCCCGCCCCGCGCCCGAGCGGTTTTGAACGCGCGCGGGCAGAAGTTGCAGTTGAACGCTCCCTCGATGCGCATCTCCTCCGCCTTCTTCTTGGAAGCCGATGACGAGACGCGAGACGACATTATTGGGCTGCTGTGCTCCTTGTCTTCATCACGGATGGCCACGCCCAGAGACATGTTGGCCGGGATGGCGGAGGCCGTGGAGCCGGAGCAGGAGTTGCAGGACTCCATTTTGAGAGCGGGATAATAGAGACTAGAGAGACGAATTGGCCGGATCGATCTGGATGCTTTGGAGATGTGTGTGTTGGTACTCGCCTTGTATTCTGCTTGTAGGCTATGGTGGATTTTTTATAGCTAGCGCGCACGGTGAAATGGAAGGAAACTTTCTACTAGGTTATTTTGGTTCTGCCGCGTTCGGAGAGTGAAAGCGTTCCTTTTTGCTTGTTCTGCCGTGTTTCTTTCCATATTTTGTGCATCCATCAACGCATATTACCAACCGTTGTGGACATGCTCGTGCTTGATGTGTGGGATTGGAACAGTGTTCGGAAATTTATTTTCCAAACACGCCCCAAAGAACTGGCGGGATATATACTCAGATTTTCTTGTCATATGATCGTAAACAGGCATGCCGTACGTGTAGCCACTAGCCACCTATCTGCTTACTCCATAATCAACGTTATGATGGAACGAGATATATAAACTGCAACTTGTGATATACTAGCGTATACGAGCTCTTACGTTAATATTTTCTATTAACATTTAATTTATTTCAATTTTCTAGCAAAATTTATTTCTGGTTACTAATCAGAATTAATAGTCGGTGTAACGCAGATATCCAGGGAGTGAGGTTTTGGCCAAGGGGAGCATATGTTCCTGATTTTCAAAATCAGATTTAAACATAGTTTGAAATTACAAAAAACCAGGATATTCGTTTTTACATGTACGCCTCATTCAAATATACTTTGGAGATTATTTCTGGTTTTACATAATGTTTTGATTGTGTACGGAAAATATGATATCGCAATGTCAGGAGCACGCCAGGGAAGCTGCGGTACCACTGCCCCACCACGGAATCTCCATAGCGAACCACCAAGAGGCAACCAATGATCTGACTCCCACTAGTACAGAACGACACATCGGATACCCCTCTATGGAAACGACACGAGTTAGGCGATGGAATCGTGATTTACCGTTTCCTATAAGGATTGACAAAACTAGGCCGTGGTTGGCCCATCAACATTTGTTACGGAGAATTCAGGAACTCCGTCACCCATTATAAGGGCAATTGCCATAATTTTACCTCTGTTTCCGATATTTTACTCTATGAAAACAGTTACGAAAAGATATCCCTTTGCGATTGCTTGGGGAATTGCAGTTGCGAACTAGAAGCGCGCGCCTGTTCAATGTGGCTTAATTGACGAGGGATTGGAACTACCTACTCACGACTAAAAAAATGGGCTTGGAACCGCGTGTAGCCAGGCACTTCTTGCATTCTCCCATTTATTCTCTCCCACGTGCTCCACGAGTCTCGCACAATCATCATGGAGGACAATTGGTGGCAGAACGAGAAGGTCCCGAGCGGTAACGCGAGCAATATTTTTCTTGGATCGCCCAGCCAAAAATGTTCTATCTTAAAACCAAAAAATATCAGTGTTACAAAGCTAATTAAAATGACCATACTAAGTATTAATACTAATTCTAAAATAGTGCATATCTCCTTTGAATCAGCCAATTTTAAAGACCACGTCCCTAAATCTTTATGCAAGTACCACTAATATATAGGAGCTCACAAATATTCAGTTCTACCAATTACAAATGCAAAGACTATTGTTCAAGATATCGGCCGATATTCCGATAAGCAAGTCAATTTTTTGCTTACTGGTGTCTGACCGATAAGATAAATTGATCGATAAATCGGCCGATATATCAATAAACCGGTTGAATTATGTCTTACCTTGGGACCTTATAAGCGATATCCCATAGATATTCACCATGACAAGCTGTAATTAAATTGTCTACCCTACCAGTCCAAAATTAAGAGATTATCATATTCATCTAGCCTACGAATCAAAATCAAGAGATTTATATCACCTTTGTCTAGCCTACCAATTCAAATAAACGAAGTTTCATCCATCAGCCAAAATAAAATAATTAAATCCATACTATGATATAAAATTATGACAATAGTCAAAACCTTGACGAATAATTCCACATAATTTAAACTCGAGCAGTTCAATTATCTTGACCATTTTAAAATCCCATACTAAAAATCCAAACCCCATGGGTGGGTGCCTCAATTTCTGTTAAGTTCAATATAGATTTACAATTGATTTTATGCTTCCCACCCTCTTCTACACGCAATGACTGAGCAAAGACCTACAACGCGCGCTCCACGTTTTCAAGAAATCATTCTAGCCGTTGCCCGTTCACAAATCTTGGCAGGGGAGATTGCCCTACATACCATGATCTGGTGTGTGAAGTGGGTGGTGTCGTTGAAGTCGGGCATGCCGTCATTGTTGTCGTGTGACCCTAGTCCTCAAAGCCTACACTTCTCCTTTTCGCGCGCTCGTAGCCACCAGTCGGTCGCCATTGAGAACATTGCATTCATCCCCAACCCGAGTAGGGTATCAGATGTGAGCCGGCAAACCAACCACCAACCCCATGCACCACGCGCGGTCGGGTGCCAGATATTAGGGTTGGGTGCAAGTAGGAGGGAGCCGACGTAGGGCATGATCAAAACCGGCGAGACATGCTTAAGTGTCGCGCTAGGGATGGGAGTAAAAGAATGTCGAATGTAATGACCAAGTGAAAGTACTATCTTACCCTTAAATATTTGAATAATTGAAACTATTCTTTTACCCTTCAAGTTATTTAGGTGGGGACAAAATCTATGATTTGTAGAAAATTCCCCTATCTCAATCAAATATCCGAGTTAGTATATCGGATCTGCTCCACTATATCATGGCGAACTTTATTCCTCGCGCGCAAACGTTATTCCTAAAAACTATAGGATAGTAAGATGAATATTCCAATTTAACTTAGCGAAGTAGTTAGATTGATCTCAAGCAATTGAATTAAATATATTGTTTGAAGCAACCACATCGTGATGAACTGGAGAATAAGTGTCGGGGATGTAATCCCCGGTACCCTAAACTTAGGGTGTTGCCATGGTTATGTTCGGATGAAGAGATGCGACTCGGGCCGTCATAAGCGCTCTCCCGGCCAGTCTAAGTTGGGGATGGGCCGGCCGAGTTATCTCCAACCTCGACTTACACCTTACCGACTCCACCAAGCCATCTTCAACCTCGCCCCGGCAGTCCCGACTTCCCCGAATTGGCGTCACTCCGGCTTCCTCGACCTCGGGCTCTTTCCGGCTTCCCCGACCTCGGCGCTACCTCCGGTTTCCCCGACTCGGCGTCACCTCCGACTTCCCCGACTCGGCGTCACGCCCGGCTTCCCCGACTCGGCGTCACTCCCGGCTTCCCCGACTCGGCGTCACCCCCGACTTCCCCGACTCGGCGTCACTCCCGACTTCCCCGACTCGGCGTGATATCCCACAAGTATAGGGGATCGTGTGTAGCCTTTTCGATAAGTAAGAGTGTCGAACCAAACGAGGAGCTAAAGGTAGGATGAATGTTCTCTCAAGTTATATCAACCACTGATACAACTCTACGCACACCAAACGTTTACATTATCTAGGAAATAAAACTAGAGCAATAATACGGGTATGAGAGATAGTTTTACAAGATAATAAATACAAGAAAGTAAATGTTAGTGCTGCAGCAATGAGATATACTAATTAACCATAAACTAACAGTACCATGAGTGTGAAAAAGTGGTAGTAATTGTGGTGCCTTTGTCCAAGATTAATTAGTGAAGATATTGGTTTCATTGTCTTCGATGCAGTTTTCTATGTGGGAGAGGCTAAATATACATGCACTCCACTACTTGGGATTATAAGTACTATATGATTGGCTTGTTAGCAAACATCCGTAAATACTAACATTGCATTAAGGTTTCCCCAACCATAGCCTTAAGCTCAATGGTCCTCTTATTCCCATACGTGAAACTAACCGGTTTGAGTTCTCAGGTTTCTGTCACTCCGGCAGAACTACCCCCCTCCTTTGCACATACTACTAACACTAGGGTGTTGATCCATGCGCGCACAAATATAATGGACACCAAAGGACGGTACCATATCAACATACAACTCTAATGACCTCATGCATTCAACGAAGCAATCAAAAGACAAATAACTACGCAAACATGTCATAGATCAAAGGGTAAATATTATAGTATCAAACACCATGTTTACATAGGACGGTACAGAGGTTTGTGGGAGGATGAACCACTGAATACAAGGAGGAGATGGTGATGGAGATGGCGGTGAAGACGGTGAAGGGGGCAGCGAGGAGCGCAGGGCGGCGGCGGCGCCGGCGGTGGCGCGGGGAGCTCCTCCCCCGCCACCGGCAACATGGGGGAAGGCCGCCCCTTAGCCCCTTCCTTCATGGCTTCTTGGGAGCCCTCCCCCATGGAGATGGGATCCATGGGGGAGGCAAAAACGTGGCTTTGGTGGCTGGAAATTCGTTGTTGGAGGCGTCTCCCACGACCTAGGGTTTCCCTCTTTATATAAACTCTCGGATTTCCGTCAACCCCTCTTGGGCTGCACGAAAACGGGCATATCTGGAGCATCCGGACTCGGATTGGGCCGAATTTTTAGTCCAGGTTTATTCAAATAAAATTTCCTACAATTTCCTCTTCTGTGTCACCTTCATTTGACGTCGTTTTCAGGCCCAAACGTGACAATCTTAGAAAACAGTTTTCAGACAGATTTCTGGAAAGTCCCAATTCGACTCCAACAAGGTTTCCTTTTATATTCTTGATAATTTCTACACATCAAAGAGTAAAACAAGGACATTGTGCACTTTTGCAACCATTAGTAGGTTAGTCCAAATAAATGATAAACTTAATATATAAACAAGTACTAAAATCATAAAAATGGCATGAAACAATCAAATATTATAGATACGTTTTGGACGTATCAACATCCCCAAGCTTAATTCCTGCTCGTTCTCGAGTAGGTAAATGATAACAAAATAATTTCACGCGCCGGCAGCCTCCTCCTGAATCACTTCATGCGCGTCTTTCTTGCGTCCAAGAAGACCACCACCTCCAGTCCAGCCGATCGCCAGGACCGCCGCAGGACCACCGGTGCTGGTGCCCGTTTGCCATGGGAGCGAAGGCGGCACAGGGCAGACGGATGGGTCGTAAAGGCTGCGCCAATCGCCCAAGGGGTACGCCCGAAGACAAGCGCTGCGCAGGGCTGTTGCGTAGGAGCACCCCGACGCCGGGGACCAAACGGGACGACGGACATGCTTCTGCTTGTTCGCCTTCTTGTTCTTCTTGGGCGCGTGCAGCTGCCTGTGCGCCTTCTGGTGCCCGCCCCGCGCAAGAGCGGTCTTGAACGCGCGAGGGCAGAACTTGCACTTGAACGCTCCCTCGATGCGCATCTCCTCCACCTTCTTGGGAGACGCCGTTGAGCTGTTGTGCTTCTTGTCCTCATCACGGCTGGCCTTGCTCAGCGTCAGGGATAGGTTGGCGGGGAAGGCGGAGGCGGTGGAGGACTCCATTTGGAGAGCAGGATGGAGGGACGAACTGGCAGGACTGATCTGGATGCTTTGGAATCTGTATGTAGGTAGGTAATCGCCTTGTGCTTCTTCTTGTAGGCTATGGTGGTTCTTTTTATAGCCAGGCCAGCGCGTACCGTGAGCGATCTCGGTCATGGCAAGATACCACACAACTAGAAAGGGAAGGGAATGCTTTGGGACGGCGTTCGGAGAGTGAAAGCGCTCCTTTTTGCTTCTTCCGTCCCGTTTCATTCCATATTTTTTGTGCATGCATCAATGCACCCCGAATCGGGATTCCTTATTCGTGTAGAGATGTAATATCTTTACTACTAGCCGTTGTGTTGTGGACATGCTCGTGCCTGATGCGGACAGTGGTATGAAACTGATTTTCTAAACACGCCTAATAGACATATTCATACTACTCCCGGGTGTAACTACACCCACGTGTGTTTCACACATGTATGCAGTATCTATCATACCGGGAGGTATGTAACATGTAGTATGGAGTATATAATGTTATTTTAGTACTATAGATACTTCTTTCTAGGTAGTACGTAAAAAAAATCTACATACTTCTCTTTTATACGCATATATGACGGTATTTCGAGTATATAGTGTAAAATATTCGGACAATTACAATTTTTTCATGAAACTTGTTTTGGGGTATCTTATATGTATAGATATAGTATATGAACATACTTAAACCGATAAAGTATGACAAATACTTTCGTATGGTGGTATATGAGACGTGGGTGTAGTTACACCCGGGAGTAGAAACCATTTTACCTATATATATATAGGACGCGGATTTGGTATGTTGCAAAACCAGGGAGGTTGTAATCAGTACCGTTCGTTTGCTTTGAGATCGGTGCCACGATATATATATGGTTCTATGGAATGGGGAGTGACTTGCTTTCGTGCCTAGGACCACATGGTACCATTTGCATCGCTGTAGCACGGGTGGTGAGCTGCTTCGGTTCTTACTTGTCTCAGTCAAATCGTTTCATTTTTTATTTTTATTTCCCGGAGATGAATTTGCTTCCATTTTCCATTTTTTTTGCCATCCAAAATCAGTAAAATAAAAGCAGAGCCACTAACCTGAAAAATAAAAGCCATTCCAGCAAAAAATCTAAACGGAGCTGCTCAAGAAAATCACCAACTCAACACATAATCCCATAATACAAAGTAAATTAAAATGTTGCCCATTCCAACTAGAGCCAAAATTGGACAGTGATTTTAATCTGCTCACAAATATGGTAAAATCAACATGTCATAGAACGGTGCCTACACAAGAACCATACGGAGCTCGTGTCAATTCTTTCGGTGCCTACACAAGCACGAAACGGTGCCTACACAGGTACCAGCGGGAGGTGAATCGAAAGCGTGGCGATGAGTAGCAGAACCGTGGGGGCGCCGCCGTGCCCGTGAGGAGCAGAGCCGGGGGGCCTTCGGTGCCGTCCCCATCCGAGTCCGGTGCCACTGCGTCCGGCCACCAGTGCCGCAGCGTCCAGCCACCGGTGCCACCGCATCCAGGCTACGGTGCTGGGGCTCGCCGACGCTGACAGGAGCGCTCCGCTCGATGCAGGGGGGGCGGGGCGGCTTCGGTGACCGGAGGGCATCACACCGCCGCTGGAGGAGGAGGGGGTGCGGTGGCACCGGCGCGCGGGAGACGTGGGGATGGAGATCGCCGGGGCCGGCCTGCATAACCTCCGGTGCCGGGGATGCAGCTCCTCTCGCCTCCCGCCGGCGACGGGATGAGCACGGGGGCGTGGGTGGAGGAGCAGGGAGCGAGGCGAGCCAGCGGCGCGCGCCTAGCGCCTGGACGGAGCGGAGCAGGAGGGGATTCGGCAGGGGGGCGGCCCGGGCGACAGGAGTCGCGCCCAGAGGTCGATGCGTCTGGCCTCCGGTGAGCTCGATGGGGAGAAGGAGGGCCGTGCGCAGGCGTGGCGGCCGCTGGTGTGAGGTGGCCGGCCAAGGCGGGGGCGCAGGTGGAGGTCGGGAAAGTGGAGCGGCGTGGGACTGCCGGCGCCGGGGAAGGAGGCCGGGATCGAGAGGAAGGTGGAGCGGAGGGATATTGGAGGTATGGCGCCGGATGGGATCGAGAGGAAGGTGGAGGAGGGAGTCACGAGAGAGAGAGGAGAGGCAGTCGTGGGGTTAGTGGGGGTCACGGGATGGGCTAGTGGGCTAGTGGAGAGAGGGGAAAGGCAGGGCTGCCACACTTCACCGCAGGCCTAGTCTCTGTCCACGACAGAAATTTGGGACCACTTTGAACCAAAGAGGAAATAACATCCGGTCTCTGAAAAATCCATAAAAGAATAAGTGGAAAGGTTTGGACCACACATAGACACAGATCTTATATATATATATATATATACTCTAACTCAGAGATTTGGACTTCGCCCCACAAATTCGAATTTCGGCAATTTCGTCCAGGACGTGTTAGATTGTTTATTACCAGACGAAAACTAATATATATCTATACCTAATAATAAAAGCAGCAAGGTTTCTTCCCCCAATTTTTCGTCCGTTCGCTTAGTTACGTTTCGTCCGTCGCTCGGTATGTCTTCCCTGGAACTTTGTTCGTGGCTGTTTCTCCCTCTTGATCCGGAGTCCAACTCCGGATGGAAGAAGGCCATACAGTCGTCCCATAAATACGACTCCCGAGAGCATCGAAGCAGGGCTCAAGTTTCTTCGATCTGCCGACGCGAAGTCACCGGCACTGAGCAACGGAACGCCACACCAGGGGATGCCTAGCGCGTCCGTAAGTGGGATGGTCGCCGGCTCGCCGCTGCCATGAGCGTCGACGGTAGAGGAAGATGAGCAGACGGTCGTGACATCTGCTGGTGCGGCGACAACTGCTTGGGCGGTTGGAGTTTCTTGGATCGGAGGTGGAGCAGAAGGCGGACGGTGTGCACCAAAACGGCAGTCAGCGGCCAGGGCAATGGTTCGACTTCGGCCATGAGTGGGGCTCCTAGACTTTCTCGTCATCTTGTGTGCCTGTTTGGTGTGGAGTTGAGAGTAGAAGGAGGAACGACGTGTTACGCATTAATGGAGGCATGGAGCTGAGCGAACAGAACTGTAATCGGTTAAATTCAATTCAGAAGACGAGTAGACGTTTAGCCGAATTTGTTCCTCAAATATTTAGGTAGTAGGAGCAGAGTTGCAGCTGCCTCGAGCGGCTCACCATGGCCATGATGCAGAGCCGTCCGTCCTCCATCGTCTCTCCGCGACGCTTCCATGAACAACGGTTCGGCTGATTTCCAAATCGGTGAAAAATCCAGGCTGGGTTTATTTGAAGTGCCCCAACCATAAGGTAAAAGTTGATCTTGCTTCAAGGATCTGATGTATTAATTATCTTGCTTTGTATTTCAGTGGAGTAATAGCATATTAGCAGATGGTAGCTGTGATTTCTATTTCTGGATTGAAGCATATACGTGGAAAAGCGTAGAACTTTCACCTCTAGAACTCGAAAATGTTGCAATGGTAGCTGCGGATCAAGACAAGATGGATGAGATTGGACCGCTAACTATGGCTGCCATTTCGGTTGTTGCAGAAACAAAGTACCAGGATGGTGCAGGATAGATGAAAGAGCATGTTTCGACAGAAATAAAGCTTTGTTTGGAGGTTAAAGATTCGACATAAAATACTGGAAATTCTCACAGGAGGTTCCTTGTTCAATGCAAAACCATAATAAAATATATTCTGAAATATCCCCACAACAAGTTTTAGTATAACTTTTCTTCTCAAAAACTCGAATCAAGTTTTGTGTTAAAAAGGAGTTTAATTCCTAAATAAGTAATTTTTTCATCCCAAAAATTATGAATTATTTGTAATACCTTCCCGTTATAATCAAGTTTTGTGTTAAAAAGGAGTTTAATTCCTAAATAAGTAATTTTTTCATCCAAAAATTATGAATTATTTGTAATACCTTCCTGTTATATTAGGATTTAGAGTGCACATAATTGCATTATATAACTATTGAATAGCATCATTTACTTACTCACTGCTTTGAATATTTGAAGCAGACCATATTGGCCGGTCTCATCTGATGAACTTCCATAAAATAAGAAAGCCAATTGAAACAAGGACAACCTCACGATTAGCTTTGTTCATGGCATATACGGATGATGTGGATTTAACTGGCGATCATTTAATTATAGTTTATACCCTTCTTAGGGCTTTTCTGAACTATTGATTTGATTAGTTTGTGTAAATTTAGTACACCAATTTGTTCCGCCATGTCAATGCATGGGCAATTTTATTATTTAATTTAATGAGACGCCGTAGCAACGCACGGGCTTTGTGCTAGTATATATATATATATTAAGCGAACTACCTAAAATAAATTTAAAACTTGATATTTGGTCGAAATTTGCACAAAAAATTAATTTTTTGTCCAATTTCAGTTAGTTTCGTTTTAGAAGTCAAATTTTGTTTTTGCTCTTACTTTTCGTCCGAGATTTGACTGAAATTCTGAAATGGAGGAATTTTTCCCATTTCGTTCAGGACCAGTAAATTTCCAAAAACTAAATCCAAATCCTTTCTCTAACTTTGTCATGTGATCGATCGTAAACATGCATGTCGCGTGATCACCTATATGATTCCGCCGGTATCAATGGTATCATCGGCTGGCATAAATTCCAACATCGGTATAGGAAAAGACTTTTGCCGAGTGTTTCGGTCTTTGCCGAATGTTTTCCATCAAGCCCTCGATAAAGATTGGCAAATACCGGTACACGGTAAAGTTAGCAAAAACACTTTGCAAAACAATACAATCAGCAAAGAAATAAAAGAACAGTCAAAAGAAAGTTTGATTCAAACAATGTTGCCAAACGGTGTTTGCGAATTTTTTGTACACATTTTTTCTAACTGCAAAATATAGGGTTTTTGTGATGCCGGTACAAAACATATATAAAATGATGCCACAATAAATGTTCACACAAAGTTTTATGGACAATTCGTATTATTATGAATTTTCAAGATTCTAGCAATTTTTTCTTGCATTTAAATGGTCTTATGCCGATTTCCTGAATTTTTGTTCAAGTTTGAAAATCAAGCATGTTATAGTTTTTCCATCAAAAGTTACAAAGCTAAGCTTTAGATACGTAAGCAGCCATTCGATAGAAAAAAACAAATGGTTTTGTAAGGTCACTTACGATGAATAGTCGTGCTAGCGATTTGGCCCCGTTTGATAAAAAAAAAATGAAAATCCACTCCTTCGGCATTAATTTCTTTTACGGGTATTAGTGGCGAGGAAATTGCCAAACTTAAAATATGGATTTTTTTTATTAAAACCAAAATCCTTTTAAAAAATAGGCTTTCAAGTATTTACATTCATGACTTTGACGCCACATGACAAAGGTGATGGTCATAAACATGGCATAGTAGAGTATGACGGCACATTGTTGTATCTTGTCATTCCAAACAATGTTGTTTAATAAAGGACATAATTGTTTTGTACAAAAATGTATTCTCTATTCTCTAAGTGCAAAAATAGGGTTTTGTGAAGCAACTACAAAAGTATGGTGCAGAATGGCCCCACACCAATTCCACAGAAAGAAAAACATGTTTTATGAATTCCCGACTTTTTTATAAAAATATTTCTAGTTACTCTCCTACATTTAAATGATTTTATACGGATTCCCCAAAATTAATTAAAATTAGAACAATAAATGTTTTACGATTTATAATTTTCTCCTAAAATGCAAAAACAAAATTATAGATACAAAAATCGTCACTACATGGAAGAGCCACCAATAAATTTTTGATAGATTAAACCTCTCACTATGAATAGTCACGCCAACCATTTTTACCCGTTTTGAAAAAATGAAATAAAATAAATAAAAAAAATTAAGAAAAAAAGCATTCCTTCTGCATGGGTTCTTTTTATGAGTATTATTTGCAAGGAAAACTGCTAAACTTGTAATATGGCAAAAAACAATCATTTACACAATGAGCTATCAGGTATGAAAATTTCATGACTTCCAAATCAAATGACCAAGTTGATGGTCACTCATATCCATGATATATTCTATGATAATTTGCCCATACTAAGCACATATGTGTAACTTGTCATTCAAAACAATTTTGCCAAATACAGTTTCCAATTTTTTTTAAAATATTTTGTCCATTCGAAGTGCCATAATAGGTTATTTGGTGAATAAAGTAAAGAAAACATGGAGCAAAATGGAACCAAACGAATCTCACACAAATAGACCTATGGAAAACTCCAAACTTTCTGTTTTTATCAGGTTTTTAACTACTTCTACATATCAAGATTTTTAGCTACCATCACATATTTAAATTATTTTTAGGAAATTTAAACCGCAAGTGTTTCATAGTTTGCTCCTAAAAATAAGAAAAGTTTAGATACACAAGTAATAGTCATAACATGGAACAATCATTAACCAATGATTGTTTTGAAAGAAACTAACCTTAGACTTAGTGCGAATATTTATGCACGCCATTTTGTAAAAAAACTATGAACAGTTTATAGGAAAATTGAAAAAAAAATCCAATCCTTCTACGCATAGTACATTTATGGAGACTAGTTGCGATGAAATCGCCAAACTTGCAATATGGGAAATTGGAAGAAAAAAACTTCACAAAATGGGCTATCAAATATGCAATTTAATGGTTTCTACCAACTGACCAATGTGAAGTGCTTGGTACTCCCTAGAAGTCTCTCCTTCTCAAGAAGTTGTTGGGAACACCCAAGAGGAAGGGATGATGTAGCTAGCAGCAAGTATTTCTCTCAGTTTTATGAATCAATTTAATTGACGGTAGGAGGACCAAGACGTCAACAAAGTTAATGGTACATGTACACAAATGCAAAAAACAAACTTGTCCCCAATATGCAGGAAGGTTGTCATTTTTCGTGTTCCGCTAGTTACAGTAATTAGACGTAGGGAAGTGTAAAACAAAAAAGAATGAAGTAATGGACCACTAAGGAAATAATATGAAAATAAGTAAAATAGAAGATTAAACAATGTTAAAACCTGGACTGGCGACCATAGTTTAAAAGGAGGTATCTCCGCAAATAAACATATCATTAGTGCATGAACAAATTAGTTGGACAGTGATTAAATTGTACCTATCTTCAACAGTTTTTTTTTTGTACAAAGTCGTTTATTTTTATTTTCTAAGTGATATTTTTTAGGGATTTTTAATTTCATGCCCCTAGTTTCTTCGCAAAAATGGCACCACGCCAATTTGCACACAAAATAGACAATATTTTGTGGCCAATTCCCAACTTTTATAAATTTCAAGACTTTCAGGTACTTCCGCACATTTAAACGACTTTACGTAAATTTCTCGAAAGTAATTCGAATTTGAATTGCAAGTGTGGTATAGTTTTCTCTTAAAAAATCACAATAATAAGTTTTACATACACAAGTAGACATTTCAAGCATTGAAGACTAGTTCATACCAAGTACTTATAGGTTGTGCCAAAAGATGTAAAAAGGAAAAGGAAGAAGTCTTTTCCCTCGGGGAAGATAGAAACATTCTGATTGGTTCACAGGGTGTGGCATCGATCGATAACGTGGATGGGTCCGTATCAAGCCCCTTATCTTCACATCGCGACGTCCCAGAGCCTCCCCCAACCTTATCCTCGCGACCCCGTCTAAGCTTACTCGTCAGTCCGTTGTAGACGCAAAGGCTGGTAAGATTTTCTAGAAATCAGGGGCCAGCGCGCGTCATGTTGGTTTATTTTATGAAGTTTGTGATAGGATTTTCACAATTACAAGGCCTTCAAAGTCGCTTGGTGTATTTTTTAAGAAGAATTTTAAGCTTTGAATGTCTACAAATGACTTTTTGTTATGTTTCATCATATGTTACTTCCTTATCGCATTAACCCCTAGCTAGATGTTTTATGTGATGTGCTCTTTGTAATCCACCGATGAGGGTTTTTGGAGTAACGAAGTCCTATTATGTAGAGAATCTACGTGAGTCTTGCTCACTTGCTTAGCGGAGATGATTTACAATTCAACTGCTAAAGTTAAATCCCTCAAAGGCTGGTTTGGGTTCTCTTTTTTCAGAAACAAAAATTAGTGTTGGTGTCTTTCCCAGTGCAATCCTTGACCCAACAAAAAAATTAGGAGAGGAAGGTGAATAGCAAGATCACAACATGCTAGACTATATTACCCTTGTAACTTAACTGAGGAGAGGCCATAAGAAATTAAGCTTTAGAGATAAGAATATCCTTCGAAACAACAACACACAGAGTGATGAATAAGAGGGTGATAAGAAATAAGAACATCTAGCTTAGAAATAAACATCTAGATAAATCACCGTCTTAAATTACACTTTCGATCAAATACCACGAGGTAGATGGCTCGATCACGATTTGTATCAAGTATGTACGCGTGTAATTACATACGAGAAATTTTATGAAAGCGAACACAAATTAAAGTTGGATATGACAAGCAATCTCTTAGCCCTCATATATTACCCTAAAGCTTCAGCGTTAGGTCTAGTCCGTTGGCTGCAGGCTCATCCTGATTCTCTTGACGGACGCCATGCTGGCGTCCAAGATTACGCGCATCACGAGTCCCGCGGTATCCGGCCACCGGCATCGACAGGTGAGCAGGAGCAACGCCGCCGGTGCCAGTTTGCCATGCGAGCGAAGGCGTCATGGGACTGGCCGAGCTCGAGGGGTCGTAGTGGCTGCGCCAGTCGGCGAAGGGCTGCGCGTGGAGGCAAGCGCTGCGCAGGGCTGTTGCATAGGACGACGCCGGGGACCAAACGGGACGACGGTCCTTATTCGCCTTCTTCTTCTCCTTGGGCGCGAGCAGTTGCCTGTGCGCCTTCTGGTGCCCGCCCCGCGCCCGAGCGGTCTTGAACGAGCGCGGGCAATGTTTGCACTTGAACGCTCCCTCGACGATCATCGCCGGCGCCTTATTGCTCGAAGCCGATGACGGGACGCGAGACGATGTTGCGTTCTTGTGCCCTAGACCTAGCCTGTTCTCCTCATCACCAATGGCCATGCCCAGCGAAACGGACTTGTTGGCGACGAAGGTCGGCGCGGTAGAGCCGGAGCACGAACCGAAGGACTCCATTTGGCGAGCGGGAGCGGGATCGGGGTGTGGATCGATCTGGATGGTTTTTGGAGATATGTATGTGCGTACGAGACCTTGTGCAACTGCTTCCAGTACTCTATGTCTATGGTGGTCTTTTTCTTTTATATAGAGAGATGGCTCTCGCGGTGAGGCCAGATAGAAGACAAAGTAGAAATGGAAGGAAATGCTGGGGTATGTTGTTCGCAGGAGTGAAAGCGTTCTTTTTGCTTTTGCTGCACATATGTATTATTTTCGTGTTTCTTGCCTTTTCTTTCTATGCATCAACGCGTTCTAGCTAGATTCCTTATTTACGGAGAAATACCATCCGTTATGAACACACCTTCGTCTTTGATGCATGTACGTATTATTGGAGCACAAGAGTGGGAAAGACTGATTATTCAAACATGCCCATGGAACACTGGCCGGATACTCTGACTTTGTCCTATGATCACAACACAGTACCATATTTTTACAAATTTTATTTCACTATTTTATTTAACAAAAAAAAACTATTTGGCTGACGACAACAGTCGGCGTCCCGCGCAGATCCATGATTAGGGAAGGCGCCAGCGCTGCTTCGGTAATTTAATAGGAGCCGCGACAAATGCCAGGTATATTCAAGGTTACAATTAGAAAGAGAGAATGAAAACTAACATAGAGAGAAGATACCTATTAATACAAGCAAAGACAAGGCGATGAACAAATGGGAGGAGGGGGAGATTGCTTTCTAGACCCCCGGGCAGCAGAAGCTGACTCTCTTGTTGGCCACACAAAGCAACCCTGATGAGTGCTAGAGCCGCAATTCTGCAACGATCTTGTCAGCTAGGTCAGAATGTACGCGAGGCTTGCTGTTGAAGATACATTTGTTGTGCTCCTTCCAAAGTATCCACCAGAAAAGAAGAGCTACAGAACGAGGCCATCTGATGACAATAACAACATCAGACTATCGCCCACGAAACATGAAGATTAGTCGTGGCTGAAGATGAACACGCGACACTTGACAGGTCTAGCTTATCATGGATATCCACCCAAACATGTTGCGAGTAGGAGCAACAGGCTGATAGGTGCAGTCGAGATTCAAGGTGGATTTCGCAAAGCTTGCAAATAGGACCGCGAGGCCAGCCACGCTTGGCCAAGTTATCTGTTGTGAGTTAGTTTTTTATGAAATGGAATCCATGCAAGCAATTTGAACTTTGGAGTTGCTTTAGTTTTCCAGAATTGTAGGAAAAAGACTGAGGGGATATATATGACCAATGAACTGGGCAGGTAAGTAGAAGCGGCAGTATAAACGGACCTCGTTGCTTTTCCACACTTATGTCATCAAACTGAAAGGGTGCAAGTGCCTCCATCGGCTCCCCCAACCTGATGTATTCCATAGGAACTCACAAGGGAGGGCGCTAGGGTTGATTAGGGAGAACCAATATCTATCAATGATAGCTTCACGAATGGTACGTCTCAAATGTATCTATAAGTTTTGACTGATACATGCTATCGTTCATACATACTATCTATAGCATTTTACATTGTTTTCATGTAATAAATTATTTACTCGGTGCCCAGAGGCAGTTCTGTTTTCTACATGTTTTGGTATTGTCGAAAATCCCTATTTATGGAACCCTAAAAATATCGGGAAAAATCAAAATTCTATTTCTTCAGGACGTAACAAGTGGGCAAAGGGGTAGCCAAGAGCAACCAATGCTAGGACATGGGCCCCACTTCCCAGTCGGGGCACGAGCCCTACCAATGCATGAGCTCTAGTGCTCCCCCCTCCACCCCCACTCGACGCCTATATCTTCTCCTCGATCAAGAACCCTTCAGGACCGACTTTATTTTGGAGAAGCGCCACCGAAAGTCCTTGTTCCGCGAATATCAAATCTGGGAAATCAATTGACGAAGTCTTCTTCATCATCCTCGCTGCCTCCATGACGGCGTGTGAGTAGTCCCCTTTGAACTATGGGTTCATAGTAGTAGCTAGATGACATCATATCTCCCGTATTTTTTAATACAAACATCTCATGAGCTGGCTTATATGATTGAGATCCACCTGATGTAATAGTTGATGTGTTTGTTGGGATGTGAAGAATTTCCAATTTATGATACGAGCTATTTATGATTTGTATTTTTTATCTTGTTGCATAATTTGTAGTCATATATGTTCTGCGGTTTATTTGTCAGATGTGGCCATGTATGATGCATTGATCTTCAAAAAGAGTAGTGTATGGTAGTAACCTTGTAGTGTTATGTATCCCGGTGGCAGTAAGGAACGAGATATGCAATGCTTTTTTAATGCTAAAGATAAAACAACAGTTTTGATGCCACATTTGTATGGTGTTTTAACAGTTTGCATTATTTCATCTTGCTTAAGGAAATTCTTTGTTTGTGTGAACTTTATACATTGATATATGATGCATGCTCGATAGCGGCCGGTTTTTGAGTGGAGTGTTAGTTAAAGATGCAGTTAGAGTAATGGACTATATAGTTTGAAAAGTAATGCCGATATGAATGCCATGTCATGGATAATCATAATCATAGAAGTAAAGATAATTACAACTGTTATGTTTATTTTGAGAGATACCTCTAGTGAAGCTATGACCCCTAGTCGATTTTTAATATGGTTTATATTTTTTTACTTGTTTTCATATTATCTGCATATTGGCCCATTTCCTTGTTTACATTAATTCATCGTTTCCTATCACATCATAAGTTTAATTCTTGTAACTTACGAGACATGAAGCATGACAAGCTTCGAGGTGCCGAAGGCTCACCATGACATGTTTGCCCCCTCTGGACACGCCATGGGCCGTCCCTAGATACTCAAGGCTCGTCTCTTGGAACTTCAACTTCGGATGGCTTTGTTCTTCTAGAAAAGTGATGTGGTATTATTCCTCAAACCTTTTGGTGTCCGGAAGATTGTTGAAACAATAAATACGGGAAAGGAAATTTTTGCCTCCCAAATTAAATAACAACACAAAAGAATGTTTGATCCCACATTTTTTCTAAAACTGATAGATACAAATCAAGATTGTTGTAAATAATATCATAACCTAAACCTATATGATGCAAAAACAAGTGATATAAGATGCACATATCACAGCTACCGGAGGAGATTCGCACAAAGATTCTCCATAAGACAATGTTTTCATTATCTTCGCATTTTTATTGCCAAGGCATGGGCATGACCAAGAAATATAATGTTTATTATTTCCCTTCCTTTATTTCTATGTTACAGTTTCAAAACTTTGTTACTAAGATAGTTGTATGGGATTTTCCTATAGTATGTTCTTATCACAAAATATAAATTGTGGGTGTTGTTGTTTATCTCATTCTCCTTAGTTGTCGTTCTTATTGAGGTGTACAATGTGCATCCTCAGCGTCTAGGGCTAGGGATGCACTGGAAGGACTCTAGAGGATATTGCTAGCATCAACCTGCAGCTCTCTGACGTGGACCGGAGTTGAGACGGAGACAAGGTAACTATGAAAACTCTAAGCAGGGTTAAATAATGGCTTTTAGTATCTCACGTGTGTCTGAATCAGAGTTTCGGGTCATATTATGGGTGGCTACAAGAGCAATAGACATGTCGAAAAATGTGTCAAAGACGACTCTAGTTCTCCGTTGAAACTACTGGCATCAAATAAGTCACTATCATAGATGGCTTCTCCGGTGTCCAAAGTGCCCCCCCCCCCCCCCCCCCTGGCACACACACACATCTCTGATTCTAACAACTTATTATAAAATCCCAAGAACGGTGTACATCAGCTCTGACCGACCACTGCTCTTCACTGATTGGCGAGTGACCAAACAATTCGAACGGGCGAAAAATCTGGTACAAACAGACTTTTAAGGGTTTACCAGCCACATTGTATTGTGTACTACTCACGAGAACCACACAATCAAAAATAAGGAAGAAAATATGATATATTTTGCGGGAACAATGAATCAAGCCTTGATGCAGCGAAATATTACCTGCACCGTCCATTGCATTAACAAAACATGACACATAGATTATGCCTGTTTTCTACTAGTGTCTGCCACTTCAGTGTGGTAGCCAAACTCTCATTTCTCAGGTTCCATGGAAAAATTCGACCATCGTCAAAGACTTCCATCTACCGTGGTGCTTGATTAACTATGGTCCAATTAATTTCATATTAACATTGTTATAAGAATTTTCCAAAGATATTTATGACTCTATGATACTCTTTTTTACAGTATAATATTTGTTGAAGGCATCAATGAGTGCATGTGATATATGGCTGGAAGCCGCTTGTAATAATATACATTAGCTCAAAGAGATGTAACTATTTCTCCACTCTCCCTGATTAGGAGTTAGATTGGGGGCTTTGCAGTAATGAGGAGAATATTATGCCATGAACCAGGGGATAAAAGTGAACATCACGATAACATACACCAGACCATATTACCCTTACTATAACTTAACGGACCAGATCTAATCTCCACTAGTGATTTACATTGGAAGTTATAAACATTTCTAAAGAAGGTGAGTTATGACGGAAAACACATAAAAACTAAACGTAAAAATATATAGGTACAGATCAGAAGCACCAAAATCGTCGTAGTCTGGCTATTTTCTCGACCAGATGATATTCCCTCCTTCCTCTCGCATAAGAATGGCCACTGTGACACAACACCATTAAGCCCTAGAAATGTCCTGAAAATAACCGCAACATTGAGGACTTATATATTCCCGACTTACGACTCCAAACCATTGACGAGTGCCAAAATCAGCCTCGATTACCAGCAGTGAATGCAATAATTTATGCCTCTTCCGCGCCGTGGGGGCACGACGAAAAAAATCAGAAAGATAATAGAACTTTTCTCAGAAATTCTGCACAATAATCCTAGCCCTCTCTCATGTTGGTTTCAATCCTGAACATAAGTTTCAGCTAGGGTTCTTAGAGATAAACTTCACTATAAGAGTTACTTATATCATTTTTTAACTAATCAAGGACCACGATTCTCCCTTTATAGACGGGCCCTTTGCCTTATATCATGTCCTGGTTCCTAATGAATATCTGTTTTTGCCAGTTTAGTTGGGTTCTCCGCATATAGTCGTGTTTTCTGATGAACACATGTGACGTCTTCCATCTTCTAACACTTGATTTCCACAATCTAAATTCCGTTCCTACATAGTTATAAGACTTTTGAAAGTCGTTCATGTGTCTATGATACTCTCTTTTTCCAGCAGAATTGTTTTTAAGGCGTCAATTAGTAGGCTTATCTTACTGTTGCTTGTGATGTGATTGGATGCTATTGGTAATGTACATTATCTCAAGAAATAGTTAGACTGTTACTTTTTTTGGTTGTCTCTTGCATGGAGTTTGATGAGGGTTTTCTTTGGAATATGGATACCGTTTATGGCGTGAATCTAGGAGATGAAGGTGAATACTCTAGGAGATATGTAAAGGCGATTATTGCGATTGCATACATTAGACCATATTATTCTCATAGCTTAATGGAGTAGTTAGATCTAATGTCCACCATTGCTTTTACATTGGAAGTCATGAACATTTCTATAGCACGTGTTATGACACAAAGCTCAATACAAAAATCTATGAAATAGATTTGGTATAAGAGAGATGATCAGATCACAAATACCTATATCGTTGTACAGCTCCCATAGATAATAAATAAAAGATTTGACCCAATAAACCCATATTGTAATTGTTTGCATCTCATATCAGAATTCACCTTAAATAGATGAATTATCCTTCCGAACAAAATATACACAGTAATGAATTAGGGTGTAAAATCAGAGACGGAACATTCATCTTGGAAACTCTCACATGTCATACTTTAGGGCCATCCAGATAACCACATCCTTGAATTACACCTCAAAAAAAATCTCACCGGGTAAATCGATCTAGTATCAATCCCAAATTGCATTGGATACAGTACGGTTGCTCGACTATGAATTACAAGAAAATACGATGAAGCCAAGAGTTTAAGAAAACGAAGCTAACATACAATTCTAACATATCGCCAAACAATTTAAATCTGGAGTTGACAAAACCAACAAAAGACCTCATAAAGGTGAATATCACGATCACATACACTAGACCATATACTCTCATATCTTAATGGGGTAATTATATCTAATATATGTCCACCACTGCTTTTACATTAGAAGCCATGAACATTTCTGTAGCAGGTGTTATGACCCAAAACTCAATTCAAAAATCTAAGAAACAGATTTGGTGTAAAAAAGATGATCAGATCACAAATACCTATATCGTTGTACAGCTCCCCCATAGATAATAAATAAAAGATTTGACCCAATAAACCAAAATTGTGAGTGTTTGCATCTCATATAAGAATTCACCTTAAAATAGATGAATGATCCTTCCGAACAAATTACACACAGTAATGAATTAGCGTGTACAATCAGACACAGAACATTCATCTTGGAAAATCTCACATGTTCAGACTTTAGGGCCATCTAGATAACCACATCCTTGAATTGCACTTCAAAAAAAAAATCTCACCGGGTAAATCGATCTACTATCAATCCCAAATTGCATCGGATGGATACAGTACGGTTGCTCGACTATGAATTACAAGCAAATACAATGAAGCCCAGAGTTTAAGAAAACTAAGCTAACAGACAGTTCCAACATATCGCCAAACAATTTAAATCTGGAGTTGACAAAACCAATCAAAGAACTCATAAAGGTTAATATCACGATCACATACACTAGACCATATACTCTCATAGCTTAATGGAGTAATTATATCTAATATATGTCCACCGCTGCTTTTACATAGAAGCCATGAACATTTCTATAGCAGGTGTTATGACCCAAAACTCAGTTCAAAAATCTAAGAAACAGATTTGGTGTAAGAAAAATGATCAGATCACAAATACCTATATCGTTGTACAGCTCCCATCGATAATAAATAAAAGATTTGACCCAATAAACCAAAATCGTGAGTGTTTGCATCTCATATCAGAATTCACCTTAAAATAGATGAATGATCCTTCCGAACAAAATACACACAGTAATGAATTTGCGTGTAAAATCAGACACAGAACATTCATCTTGGAAAATCTCACAGACTTTAGGGCCATCCGGATAACCACAACCTTGAATTACACTTCAAAAAAAAACATCTCACCGGGTAAATCGATCTAGTATCAATCCCAAATTGCATCGGATGGATACAGTACGGTTGCTCGACTATGAATTACAAGCAAATACAATGAAGCCCAAAGTTTAAGAAAACTAAGCTAACAGACAATTCCAACATATATATCGCCAAACCATTCAAATCTGGAGTTGACAAAACCAATCAAAGACCTCATAAAGGTGAATATCACGATCACATACACTAGACCATATACTCTCATAGCTTAATGGAGTAACTATATCTAATATATGTCCACCACTGCTTTTACATAGAAGCCATGACCATTTCTATAGCAGGTGTTATGACCCAAAACTCAATTCAAAAAATCTAAGGAACAGGTTTTGGATAAGAAAGACGATTAGTTAACTATCTCACAAATACCTATATTGTTGTACATCTCCGCCCCATATAGATAAGAAATAAAATATTTGACCCAATAAGTCCATACTGTGAGTGTTTGCATCTCATATCAGAATTCGCCCTAATAAGATATGAATGATCCTTCCAAACAACAGTACACATAGACACAGCAATGAATTGTCGTATAAAATCAGAGGCAGAACATTCATCTTGGAAAATCTCACATGTTCAGACTTCAAGGCCATCTAGTCTAGATAACCACTAAACCACATCATTGAATTACAGTTCAAAAAAACATATCACCAGGTAAATCGATTTAGTATGAATTCCAATTTGCATTGGGGTATACAGTGCGGTTGCTCGACTATGAATTACAAGCAAATGAAGCCCAGAGTTTGAGAAAACGAAGATAACAGATAATTCCAACTTATAGCGAAACAATTTAAATCTGGAGTTGACAAAACCAATCCAAGACCTGATCCTAGAGCCTCAGGGTTAGGTCAATCCCATCGGTAGTCCCCTGATCCGCCTGGTTCACTTGAGGCATGTCTTGCTGCTGGCCTCCAAGATGAACCCCATCACCATTACCTCCGTTGCCTTCCGCCGCCGTTGCTGGGGCAGGGGCAGCAAACAAAGGCTGGGGAAGGCTGCTGGGACCGCTGCCCGTTTGCGATAGGAACACAGGCACGGCGCTGGAGGGGAGCGAGGGGAAGTAGTGGATCCGGTGGACAGTCTCTCCCTGATTTGCTTCACGCAGGATTCCAAGTCCGTTCCTAACCTGACCTCCATTAACAATACCTACGTACCCGTTCGCGGGCGCAGATGACGGTTGAGCCGGAGCAAGGCCGCCGCCGGTGCTTGTGCCGGCGAACAAATTCGCGACGGCGCCAGAGCGGCCGGCCGAGCTCGGGAAGTAGTGCGAGTTGAATAGCTGCGTGTGGAAGTTGAAGTAATCCGCGCGCTGGAAGGGGACGTGCAACAAAGGCGACCAGACGCGCACCTGCGGAGCAGCGAGAGCAAAACGACGACGTTGCTCCATCTGGTTCTGGCGGAGCTGGCGCCGGTGCTTGTGCGTCTTCAGGTGCCCGCCCCGCGCCCGCGCGGTCTTGAACGTGCGCGGGCAGTGCAAGCACTTGAACTCGGGGATCCTAGAAGACGATGATGGCGGGCGAGACAACGTTGGGCTTGGACCCTGCTGCGCTAGCTTGATGCCCTGGTCACGGATGGCCAGCGACCGCAGAGAGGTGTCGGCGGCAGGCGCGGTGGAGCGGGTGCTTGAGCCGATGGACTCCATTGAGAGAGGGAGAGAGAGATCTAGGGAAGAGGTTTTTCTTGATGAATCTTTGTAGATCCTGTGTGCTTGTTTGATGTCAATGGTGGCCGGGGTTTAATAGCGCTAAGGGACAGCCTCACAGCCAGCAGACTGCATAGAAATGGAAGCAAGTAAAATTAACGCGTGACGTCGTTTTTTAGGAGGGAAGACATTTGGTTTAAACCTTATTTTCACACTCCTCGCGGAACTTGGTTTTCATATGTGCGGTCTTTTTGCGTTTCTTGCCATATTTTTTTTCTTTAAGGGAATCAATGCATGCCTGGTGGATATATTCCTTATTTATGTCAAGATATACTGTAATATATGTTACCGTTACAATATACACCTGGATCCTCGTATGCATGCTTGATGCCGCCTGAAGCACTAGCTAGTCGGGAATTCGTTATGCAATCATGCCTAATTAACTGGATACTCTAATTATGTCATGTGATTTGTACAAGAAAACAGCATGCTTGGTAGGCATTCTTATCTCTGTTTACAACGGAATAAAAATGGTACCATTAATGTGATAAATTGCAGCGTCTGATAAGAGCTGGCATGTTAATCCTCTCTGTCACACATATGACAAAGTGGTATTTTTTTCCCCTATTTCATTAGGAACCGCGGATTTTTTTTACTCCATCACATATTCACATTCATGTATGTAATACCTTTAATTTTATCCATCAAAAATCGAATTTTCAAATTATGCATGAGGAAATATGACACTAAATTCTAAAATATGATTCTGACTTGGGTTTGGGATCGAAAGGTAGTTATTCTGCTAAATCGGTATACAAAGCTCATTTTGTCGGGCTAATTAAATGTGATTCATCCGAGGCATTTTGTGTTTCCTAGGTTCCTCTTTGGTGTAAGCTTTCTTCTTGGCTTTTCGTCTGTATCAGGACATGTGGACTGCTGATCGCTTAGAGCATCTCTAGCAGACACTGCAAAATCTGAACCTGCAAACATCATATACAGTTTGTGAAAATCTGTTTGCAGGCCGAGTGGACTCGCGTGCAGATCAGACACTTCAAAATCGCGTTTGCAGGCCGAGTGGCCGAGTGGACTCGCGTGCTTCACTCCTCGTCGGAGGAGTCGTCGTCGACGAAGATGACGACGCCCTTCCCCTTGCCCTTGCTCGTGCGGGCCTCCTGCTCGCGGTGGAGGCGGTCCTGCTCGAGGCCCTGGTCGAGCAGGAGCTGGTCGATGTCGACCTCGCGGCGGCAACGCTTGGCGTCCGCCTGGAGCTCCTCCGTGGAGCGCGCCTGCACGACGCCGGTCACCGTGGCGAGGACCTCCTCGGGGACGAAGTCCTCGCGGGTCACCGAGGAATCGAAGGCGGCGGGATCGTAGATCTCGAAGTCGTCTTCGTCCACGGCGACCTCGGGTGGACTGCGCGGCGACGGCGACAAGGTCCAGCTGCCGGAGGAGGTCCCATTGTCGGCGGGAGGCGACGGTGGCACAACAGCCGCGGGCGGCGCCGGCGGCGGCAAGAGACCGTGGAGGAGATCGAACTCCTCCGTCTCCCGCCGCAACAGCAACGGTGGCACCGGCAGCCCCCTCCCCGTCCACCTCCTGCTCGCGCGCTTGCGTGCGCCGTCGGCGACGATGCAGCGGCGGTGCTTTTACTGGAGATGCCACGGGAGGCTGTCCATGGTGGCGGTGGCGACCGGAATTGGCGACCGGAGGGGAAGGATTGGATTAGCCGGCGGCGAGAAATTGGCTAGGGTTCGGCGGCGGAGGGGAACGGGCTCGGCCTGCATTTCGGGGACGAATCGGCATAAATAGCGGCGTCGGTCACCGATTTGCGGTGACCTGGAAATCGAATGCAGGTCGGGCCGCGTTCGCGGTTTCTAGTCTGCGCACCGAACTGGGCCCGGCCCGCAAACTCGCCGGAAAATGCAGTTCCACGCGATTTGCAGTGTCCGCTAGAGATGCTCTTAGCTAGGCATAATCTCCCTCACAACCTAAAATGCATCTTGTACACGCACATTGTGGAAGCAACCTAAATCTCACATCGTAGGAATAATCTGGATTCCATCTTTTCATGAGCAGATCGCAATCACGTAATTCCCTGGAAGCAACCAAAATCTCCGATCATGGATTGTGGCACACGGCGAGTGATGGAATACATAATGCAGACCAGAAGAGACTAGCACTACGGGAATGAGCAAAGTTGTTGACGGCTGAAAGCTATGCATGTCGGGGCCGTCGATCGTACGCCTACGGCTGAAAATGTCGTCGGCATAGCTATAGCTCTGTGAGAGACCGTCGGCATAGCCCTGTGAGAGCTATGTTGATGGAAATGTCATTGGCATAGTCTCGCCTATTTAAATGATTTGTCTAATTGATCCATATTGCCGGCGGCATAGTTCTTTTCACACATTATTTCATACTTCCATTTACAACATATTTGACAAATAGGTGTCATAGTTTTGTGATAAAGTGCTCATATTTGGCACATAGGTGTGTCATGGTATTGGAAACAACGTCGCCGAAACGAGTTTACAAATTATTTTTATAAATATTTTTTTTACTTTTTTAAGTGTCAGAAATGACTTTTTTGTGAAGCAAGTACTAAAAATATGATGAAAAATGCACCCATCTAATTTACACATAAATTTATCCATATTTTATGGACAATACAAAAATATTAGAATTTTTCTTACTTTCTATCTATATTCTCCTATTTAAATGACTTTATCTCAATTTTTGAAATTATTTCAACCGATAGACCATCAAGTAGTGTTCATGTGTGTCACTCCTATTTAATAATCAAAGAAAGTGAAAAGTACTCAAAATAAGAAACCCTTTGGCACCGTGCTATTTTATAGGAAAAATGATAAACTTGACTTTTGACAACCTTTCTAAAAAAAACTTCACAGAAAGGTCGATCATCTATGAACATGTATAAGTTTCAAACCAAATGGACAATGTATGAACATTATCGTGTCACAGTTTGTGATAAAGTGCTCATATTTGGCACATAGGTATGCCATGGTATGGGAAACAATGTCGCCGAACCGAGTTTCTAAACTATTTTTAGAAATATATATTTTTATTTTTCAAGTGCCAAAATGACTTTTTTTAAGCAGGTACAAAAAACAAGGTGAAAAATGACACCCATATAATTTTCACGAAGAGTAGTATATATTTGATGGATAATCCCCAAATATTACCATTTTCTTGATTTCTACCTAATTTTGTCTATTTAATTGACTTTACGCCGATTTTTTGAAAATAATTCAAATTTGAACTACATGTGTGTGATAGTTTGCTCTGAATTTTTTCAAAAATATTTTTAATGTATACAAGTAGGGGTTATATCACAGAATCATCGATAGTTTTGAAAAATTCGACCACTTTCGATGAATAGCAATGGTGGCCATTTGGACCATTTTTCAAATAATCAAAGAAAGTGAAAAAAATACTATCAAAAGAAACCCTTTGGCATGGAGTCCTTTTATGTGTACTAGTTTCTAGGAAAAATGATAATCTCGAATTTTGTATGAAATTTTCAAAAATAATCACAAAAAGATCAATCATCTATAAACATGTATAAGTTTCAAGCCAAATCGCCAATGTATGGTAATTATCATGTCATAGTTTGTGATAAACTGTCCATATTTGGCACATAGGTGCGTCATGGTACGGGAAACAACATTGTCGAAGCGAGTTTCCAAAATATTTTTTAAACTATGATATCTATTTTTTAGTTCCAAAAATGATTTTTTGTGAAGCAGGTACAACATATATGGTGAAAAATGGCACCCATCTAATTTTCACGAACGGTAGTACATATTTGATAGATAATCACAAAATATTAGGAATTTTCTCGAATTGTACCTAATTTCGCCCATTTCATTAACTTTATGCCGATATTTTGAAAATAATTCAAATTTAAACTACAAGTGTGTGATAGTTTGCTCTGAAATTATTATAAAAATCATTTTAAGGTACATAAATAGTGGTTATATCAGAATGTTGATAGTTTAAAAAACTTCGACCACTTTTAGTCATGGTGGTCATTTTGATCTTTTTCAAAAAAATCAAAGAGAGTGAAAAATACTCAAAAAAATAAACCCTTTAACATGGAGTCCTTTTATGTGTACTAGTTTATAAGATAAATGATAAACTTGAGTTTTGGTAAAATTTAGACAAAACAAAAAAAGATCAATCATCTATAAACATGTATAAGTGTCAAGCCAAATATCCAATGTATGGCCATTAGCGTGTCATAGTTTGTGATAAAATGTCCACATTTGGCACAGCGTCGCCGAACCGAGCTTCCAAATTATTTTTAGAAATATCATTTTTCATTTTTTTTGCCAAAAATGACTTTTGAAGCAGGTACAAACAATATAATTAAAAATGACACCCATCTAATTTTTACAAAAAGTAGTTCATATTTGATGGATAATCCGCAAATATTAGAATTTTTCTCAATTTCTACCTAATTTCGCCTATTTAATTGACTTTATGCCGATTTTTCCTGAAAATAGATCAACTTTGAACTATAGATGTGTGATAGTTTTATCTAAAAAAATTCAAAAATCATTTAACGTATAAAGTGGTTATATCACAAAATCGTCGATAGTTTTGAAAAATTTGACCACTTTTGATGAATAGCCATGGTGGCCATTTCGTCTATTTAACTTCTTGTTTGTTTAAAAAGACATTATTCATGATGCAAAATATGACATGGATGTCATATTTGAATTCTTCTCATTTTTCTAATCGATTTAGACATTTAATTTTTTTAAATTCTGATATACGGATTTAAAGATATGAATTATTCCTTATTAAATTGAAAAGGCAAAAATAATGTAATATGTATTTTATTGTTATTATTCAAATATAATTATTAAAAAATGAAATTCGAACAATTAATAAGTGTAATATCATGACCCAAGGGTTAATATTAATATGATTAATAGGATACTAATAACAACAAGATATGACATCTTACTTAGAAGCTCATTAGGAAGAAACTTAATAGTTAAGCGTGTTTGGGTTGGAACAATTTAAGGATGGGTGACCTTCTGTGAAGTTTGACCAAAAGTGAATATTTTAACCTGTGATTAAGCATGTGATATTAGATTAAATGTGTGACTAAGTAGAAGATTTCTAAAAACATATTTAAAAAATATTCGGAAAAAAAATTAGAAACAATATGTGCCGGCAAATGCCCTATGCCGACGGTTTTGCGGCCTAAGCGTCGTCGGCATATGATTTGATTCCCGTAGTGAGGCACCATAGTGATGTTGTCAACCTCTTCTATTTGGCGAGAGCCGATCGAGAGGAAAATGGCCCTGTCTTCAGAAAATAAAGCAATTCAATCCAATGAATAGTAGTTCAGATAAAGCTGATGCCAGATATTAGACTGGGGCCAGTTGACGGTGCTTAGACCAGGGTTTAGTTTCGGAGGTACGGATGAGAGACCGTTTTGTAGTTCAGTTAGCCTGTCAGTTTTCCTCCACATTTCGATCGCCTGTGTGCACAGCTTTTATTATTGGTCGTGTGTTTGTAAGGAGAACTGCTATATGTACGACACTCTCCGTACGATTTGTGTACGACATGCACCATCTAATCGTTCACATGTGAGAAAAGTAACGCACATCGTTGGATTTCTCACCGTACAATTGTCGGACACATAAGTGCTGTACGCATAGATGTTTCGTTTTGTAAGACGTTGGTTGTGTACTTTTGGCCTTTGGGCCTATAAATTTCACATGCATTTCTACCGCGTGGTTCAAAAAATAAGGATCAACATAAACGTACATTCAAGGAACTATATATATTTGTAAATGCCGACATAATTACGTTTATGCTTAATTTATATTAGTTCAACTCGTTTTGCCCGCTATTGTCACAAGTTTCTTAATTAAGAGGGGAAGCTATGTTTTCACAAGGTTCAAACAATATATAAATCAGGCCCCGTTCATATAGCACCATACAACACAACATGATAAATAATGTATAGGAGAAATGGATCTGCAATAAGTTCGATATATATGAGATCCATCGCTTCGCTAAGTCTTACCATTTAGTCGGTGGTCGTTCCTTCGGTCCTATCTGATCCTCTCTCTAAACTCGACAAAAGTATCATATGCACAACTAGGAAAGGTACAACACCCCCCTTAAAATTGTACATGTGAAAACAAATTCTTATTCATCTCACCAAACAAACATATTAACCACCTACAGTTTTTTTTGTCTCGATTCGATTACTGTAGAGGATAATAATCAGATGTGTATAAATATGGTGATTGAAATATGCTCTAGATGGTATCATATGATAATGATATTTACAAATTATTTAATTGTCATTTGTATATTGTCCTTGAGCATCACCAATGATATGTATCAACAAGTACCTGACTTGTTTGTGAAACTATATATATTATGATGATTGTTTTAAAAGTCTCTACTTGATAAGTTAATGAAGACACATATTATTTGACCAATATAAGATTTAGTTAGGGAATATATTTCACAAGCCATGGGCCTAAAGATGCTAAAACGAAAGTATAAACCTATGGATTGAGATAACTGAGTTGAACTGATGGGACTATATGACAAGCTAATCGACCTCTTATTAAAGTTTCTTCTTCTTATTTTATCACCATCCAAAATAGTAACCATTTTCTTACTATGCTCTCATTTCTAGCCTTTCCCTGACAAATTAACTCACTATACAACCACCCTAGACTTAAAGCCAAATAGTTTGATAGCTTTAGGAGTCTTTGCGCCTAATCCTTACTCCAAAGTTAACTCCCCAAATAATTATTTTCTATTTCACCCGCTTCTGCAAACATGAACCTCATTTCTAGTACATTTCAACATTATAAACAATTCTAACCTTTTAATATCTGGTGGGGGCTCGCCTGGCCGCGCGAACATGGTCGGCGAGGGGGATTTGGCGCGGAGGAGACCAGGTCGTGGCAGCGCTCGGATGGGGAGAGGTATAAGGTCGGGAGGGGGTGACGACCGACTCAACCGTGGTGGAGGCGTTGAGCGTGATCTGAGGGCTGGTGTGAGGCGGCGCCGGAGGAGTTGTGAAAGGCGCCGAATGCGGGGAGATGGAACGCGACTGACGCTAAATTCAGCCTTAATTGCTGCGGGAAGAGATACTGCGGGAGGAGATGGGGAGGTTGGACGAAAAAAACATCGAGGGTTGACGAAAGGGTGGGCAGAAAGAGTAACAAAACTTTTCTTTTAGATAGGAGAGATAACAAAAAAAAACGATTAGAAAATGAAATAAAATTTACCTTTGGGGCACTTGGTTGAAAACCTCAAAGGAGGTTACATAGGTAGCCATCTAGACAGGCCGACACGACACTAAATGAGTAATAAATAGAAGGGTTCGCCCCTCATGGTCTACGGCGGCCCTGTTTTAAGCAGGGCATGCTTAATCGGCCCTACGGCAACATTTTGACTATTAAACCCGACACGCCTACTATAAGAGTCAGCCCACCCCGACACGACTGTAGGCCAGCACGCAGGTTGTTCCGGCATTTTTGCCTTTTTTGTGCTTTGTACCTTTTTTTGAAAAATCTTAAATATAAAAACAATACGTAAAAAGAAAAGTATAAAAACGCATAAAAGTGTCATGTCTAATTATTAGTCTGTGGCAAGCCAATAGTTGGCCCAAAAAAATTATTTGTGGGCTGTAACCGGGCCAAGTCGAAAATGGGGCAATCCCATTTTCGCCTTTTTTCATTCTTCTTGTTGCTATTATTTTTTCTCTTTTTTCCTTTTTTGTTTTTTGTTTCACTTCTTTCCTTTTTTTTCAAAATGGTTCAGATTTGAGAACGATTCAAAAAAAAAAATTAAATCAGTTTTTAAAATGGTTCATATTTTAAAATATTTATTATTTAAAATGGCCCAGCTTTAAAAAAAAATTTGACACGATCAGATTTATAAGAAAATATATTTTTAGGATGGTTCAGATTTCAAAAAAAAAAATTCAAAATAGTTCAGATTTAAAAAAATCCATATTTGAAAATTTTCATTCTGTAAATCATTCAGATTTAAAAAAAATCATATAATTCTAAAATTCATTAAAAATAAAATTTGTGAAGTTTTTTAATTCATTAATTTTAAAATCGTGAACATGTTTTCAAATTCGTGATCTTTTTAAAGTCATGAACTTTTTTGAGATTCAGAACATTTTAAGTTCACGAAAATTTTCAAATTGATGAACACCTTTTACATTTGTGAACATATTTTAAAATGTGGGAACTCTTTTTTATTTCAGGAACAAATAAAATCTAGGAACATTTAATGTTGAGAGACTAGGGACAGCAGAGAGCTGCAGTTCTCGAAATTGTTGGTCATATCAGAAATAGTCCCCAAACTCAGGATTTGCCTCAATATATTCCTGAAAGTTGGTTTACATGTCCATCTACATTCCTAAATACGAATAGCTAGCGTATAGCGCTGATGTGGTAATAGAGGAGACTCACTGCAAGTTAACGACGATGTTCAAAACAATCCTAAACCTCATGATTTTTTTTACACAATGCAATAGACTTACCATCTATGAAATAGTCTTACCATCTATGAGCGAAAAACCGGACGGTGCGAGATATCGCGGCAAGCACCGTAGGTGGCGCTACGGCGCGACACAAACGAGCAGCAGGACCTTGCCTTGCTGCTGCAGTGGCTGGTTAGGAAGCGGCTTCTCTGTCGTCCGAGGAGCTGGGGATGGGTTGCGGGGGACTTGGAGGGCGCTCGGAGATCCATTCCCGCGGCGGAAGGGGGTGGCGCACAGATGCCCAGTCCTGGCCCTGGGCCCTGGCCTTGACGAGTGTGGACGCCCGCCGCCTCTTCCCAATTCCTCCGGCAAGGCAGCAAGAAAGCCCAGCTGCAAGCCTCCTTCCCTCCTCGGCAGCCCGATGCGTGGAGCGAGCAGTTCCCGGGCATCAGACGTCCGCGGAATACAACTTCGGCGGCCACCCTTCTCAATCTCAGGTCACCCTCAAACCCTTCCTCTTTGAATAAGGTTCTCAATCTCAGCCACAAGGGTTACCATTGGAAATGGCCAGACGGCTCTTTTTTGGACCTCGTCATGGTTGGATGGCGACACCCCCAAGTCCATAGCGCCCAAAATTTATGAGGCCTCCAAGAAAAAGAACAGATGCGTCATATTGGTCCATGACTTCTCCCTTGATCACATCACCCATTTTGTCCATCTCTGGCAGCGCCTCCAGGATGTCACGCTTTCGCCCCCAAATGCGGATACGATAACATGAACACTCACCCCCGACGGGATGTACTCTGCCAAGTCTGCATACAAGGCTCAATTCATCGGATCCACGCCCTGCTCCTTTGACAAGATTGTGTGGAAGACGTGGGCCCCCCCAAAGTGCAAGTTCTTCACTTGGCTTGTAGTACAGAACCGCTTATGGACCTCCGCCTGGCTGTCCGAGGCTGGCCGCACAACCCCCTTTGCCAGCTCTGTAAGAACCAGCCCGAGACGGCCCGACACATCCTGTTCGAATGTCGCTTCTCCCGTCGCATCTGGCTCGCCGCTGCCTCATGGCTCTCCTGCCCCTCCCTGGTCCAGGATATGGGCTCTGGCCATCACACCGTCCTGGAATATTGGAAGGCCATCGCAAAGACACCGCTCATCCTAAGGGCCTTAAGTCGGCAATAGTGCTGCTCACCTGGGAAATTTGGAAGGAACGCAACGCTAGGGTTTTCAACAATAAAGCGTCCATGCCGTCGGTCCTCTTTCAGAAGATCAAGGACGAAGGGGCAAGCTGGATCCTCGCAGGAGATAAACATTTAGGACTCATCACTTCTTAATTTCGTGTGGTTGTGATTTTTTTCTCTTTTCGGCCTAGGCCTCCCATGCTTGCTTCTCCTATATCAATATAAAAGGCAAAGCTTTTGCCTCTTTTAACTTCAAAAAAAAAGGTTCGCTCATGTTCTCATGTTGTTTCTATTCAGAGCTAGTAGAATTCTAGAAACCGAGTACACAGCGAGTTGAACTTTTTATTGGGAAAAGGAGTAGCCTCATTGATCTCAATAGCGCTTTCCTCATCTTGCCCTGTTACTATTGCGTTGCTTTGGCGTCACTTGACGCACTGAGGTGACTCTTGAGCTTATGTTCGGGGGGGGGGGGGGGGGGGATATTTTTACAAGACCAGGCTCCTGACCACCCCACTCGGGTGGTGATTGGTCAGGATACATAAGAAGATTATAGAGAGAAAGACGGGTCACGCCAACAAGAGGCGGCCACCTGATGAACATCAACTCTAAAAAAGTAAAAAGTAAAGAAAAAGAAACGGCAAGAGCCAACTGACAAACACTACTTAGCCCAACATCTTGAGAAAGCTAGCAGTCAAAGTCACATCAGCATAAGAGTCACATTAGATGAGGGGTGTTGTCGAGGATCACAATACCAATGGTCCGCAAACAGCCTAGCGCGCCGAGCCTGCGTGTGTTTCGAACCCCATGGCCCAACTCAGGTGCATCCACAATCAACGAGTGCCTATCCCTAGCACTTAGCACGAACCTTGACTGGGAGCTCCGCCACGGAAGGTCGAGATGATTAACAGGTTGGGGAGGCGTCATTGCATCGTCATTGAGCAAAGATGAGCCGAGACGACACCACGAGCTCGAGGTTCCCTTAGCGCAGTGTCCCCCATGGGAAGTTCTTGAGCCAGCATAGCACGAAAGGCAGCCCAAGGGCGTTCTCCATCACCGACAAATGGAGCCAAAGATGCCCCGCCAGTAGCAAAGTCGAGCATCGCCACCAAAGCTTCCACAGCGGACCAAGAAGTAGTACCCGAAGGCAGCACTGCAAGACAGGGCGCCTCACCGGCAGAATACACCCCAAAAGGAAGAAGGAGCCTCAAGCCCATGTAGCAGACTGCAGATTCGGGTTCCATCGCGACTCCTTCGGGAAGGAAGAGACGACGCCAACGGCGCCGTCATCGCTGAGCTTTCGCTCGGAACCCACAGTTACCTTGCCCAAACCCAAGGTTGGAAGCAGTGGAGCAGCTCCAGAACCACGCCTCAAGACGTTAACGACGCCTGTAGGCGCCGCCGTGGTCCGCCCACACACAAAGCATGAGCACAGGTTTCCCTTGAGCGTACAACAAGCTGGCAAACCTTACTGAAGAGGGGAGCAGCAGCGGCCATCGAGGCGGCCGGAGAACTGCAGGGCATGCAGCAAGTGGGGCGGAGGATCCCATCCAGGTGCGCGAGCAGTGCGGCGACGACGCCAAGGCCTGGAGACCGCGAGCCCCGCAAAGGAGGCTGCCGCCGATCGGCAGAGAGCACGGAGGCAGACCCGACGCCCACGGGATGGATGCAGAGCGGCGGCCGAACCTCGCAGTCACTAGCGGCAGGGTCGACGTCGAGGGAGAGGCGGGTGAGGTGGCCGCGCGGGATCCGTGCACCTCCGTCGCGCGCGCATTTGGAGCGAGGCGGCGAGCGCGGCCGCGGCCTCCGAGAAGATCTTCGATTTGGGCAGAGAGGTGGAGGGCTTGGATTTTGGGGAGGGAACGGCCGGGGGAGGTGCCCCGCCGCCGCCGTCAGCCGTGGGACGGCCTCCTCCGGCGGCGGCGGGGGTAGCGGGCGCGGTGGTGGAGTTTTCTGGCGGCGGTGGGGTGGGCGCCTCGTGGTCGCCTGGGGGCGACCCGGAGGCGGCTAGGGTTTCCGATCAGCTCATGGTACAAAGCTTTCACATAATCAGATCGCTGTACCAGCACATTACTGAGACAACCGAAAAAATTGCAGAACTCTCTTAACAGAGTAGTAGGATCAGATGGTTGCTCATCAAGTTGAGTGCCTCTGGCTCCGTGAACCCTTTAATATTTATGCAGTTTTCTTTTAGATGTTGATGTTTATCACACAATAGGAGTTTCCAGAAGATGAATATGCATCTGAAGGCAATGCAATGCTGTCTTTTCTGTAGCCACTGGGACTTTTTAGGTGCTCAAAGTTTCAATGGATCGTCAGTTCTTCTCTCCACAACTTCAGTCAATATCTGCAATTCAGCTTCCTTCATGGTAAATACTGCAACTAGGTAATGTTATGAGTTGGACAGCGTGATGTTCTTTTCTCTTCTATTCTCTTCATATGAGCGGGTTTAATAGTACATAACTGGAGTGAAGTTCGGTCAGATAGAATTATAGGTAAATTAACACTAGGCGAAGGAGGGCTGAGCGGATCTAAAATTTGTGGCCAAGAAGGAGACCCAAGTTGGACAAATGGCTTGGGAATATTTCAAGATCCACCTCTATCCCTAATCTATTGTCAGGATCTGTTCATGTGCACGGATAGTGGATCTGAACTATATTTTCAGCACATTAGAACGGCAAATCCTTCTAGTGAAGTGCATAACATTCAGACATCTTAAAACTATAAACTTTCACATTGAACTTTAACTCTTAATTATCTACAACAATTGGGACTATCTAAGTATCTAATAAAACACAGTTGGGATATTTGCATAGGTAATAGTTGTGCAGCTTTGGATTATCTTGTAAACTTCACAAGTGCATCCTGAGCAGCTCTTCTATCTTGAATTAGTAATATCATCTGGTCCTATTCATCAATATAGACAGTTCCGGACAGCTAGCGGCCTGCAAAACATATTAAGATTATTTCAAATTTAAGCATGCATATGGATTGGTGTGCTCACAGAAAGCGTATAAACAAAATGATAGAAATAAGATGAGTTGACAGAACCCGTACACATTGAAAAGATATGCTGAGAACTCAAACCAGTAATAAAAATAATACTAACAGTATGACACATAAAGCCCTAAATGAGAAAAAGAAAGACCAAGGACGAGTTCATTCTATGTGGGGGACAACGACCTTTAAAAATACAGAAAAAACTATATTGTTCCCTCAACTATTTTTGCAGTATATTTTGCAAATCGAATTGTAGTATTAATTGCATGCACCAAGAATGAGTTCAATCTATGCAAATGATGGTGACCTACCTACACGAGCCCATCGACATGACCATGGTATCTCCATGGCATGACATGCATATTTGGACATTCTGCTGGAGCCAGATAACTAGGATTTAGTTGACATGCCCAGGGGGAGATGCAAACATTCTCGTCTTGCAGATCTGGATACCGCCAAGTGACATCTTTCTGGGCTTAGAGTGGAGTGTTCATGACGTGGAGGAGCATCCCCGTGTTAACGATATGTAAGCTTGCAGATCTAGGCGAAGAGGCTGGGGTGGCTGTCAAATCAGTTAGTCAAGGTCCACCTGGGCTCAAAACTACCCCCATTCGGGCGGGGTACAATGTTATGGTACGAGGAATTTGAGGTGCAAATAAACCGTATTGAAAATGGGTTGCAAATTAAACTCGTGGCAACGATTGAGAGACTAAAATTAGACCTTTTTCTTCCGATGTTCTAATATCTATTGCTTAATACTGGTCATGAACCTTGGGAGAAAGTGTTTCTTTGTCCTCTATATAGAGCATACTCTTCAATAATAGATGAACTATATAATTAGTGTAAATTCAAAAAAAATTAAAAAATAAATTCAAAAAAATATAATTAGTGTAAGAACCAACTCCATTGTTAGTAATAAGAGCAGAAATATAGACATCACCATAATACATTGCTTTACAACAATGTGCCGAAAATGCCTACATTCCAATTCTTCTTGCAAAATCCGTTTTAGCCCCCAACCATCAAGATTACAACCCAAAACTATGCAAACGATATTGAAGTGCTCTGGCTTGGCCTGAGAATGAAAAACGAAGGGAGGCAGTGGCCTCCTCAATATGGAGGTGCTCCCACCCCTGCCATGTTGTCGCCATCTATGGGTCTAAAGAGTAAAGACACACGCTGCGCCTTTTCTGTCACTCAGTGCTGCCGTCCTATCCCAGGAGATGCTAGATGCCACCACTTTCGGTGCTAGAAGATGACCATCATGTTCTTTGTGGAGCATTGCTTCCCTTTGGCGAGGAAGTCTAAAGGAAGAGATGATTGATTGGGAAGAGTTGGAGTATTACACTATTACGGTGAAATGTGGCCCCAGTGCCTACAACACTTCATTTCTTTATATTGTTATGGTATTGTCACTTTGATCATTCCATGAGGGCTATGGCGATTTATGGTATCACGTTTCTTTATTCTATATAAATGCAGTCATGGTTATGGTTGTACGTAATGATTCCACACAGCAAAAACAGTCATGCAGTTAACTTTCTGTGTAATACATCAAATAAATATTTAGGAATAATCTCAATAATACATCTCAATAAAGAATGAAATTACCTTTTGCAATTAGCATCAACATCCGTATCCATGTCGACAGCATGAAGTCCTATGTTAAGTAGAAGCTCATGTGTGCTTTATGTGCTCTAGTATATTATGCAGCTTTGAAGGCTGCCTCCGAAATAAAGGTTCAAGACGGAAAGAAGAACTACCATTTTTCAACTTTTTAGCATCATACATTTCGTTCCATGCTTGAACTATCTCATCAATCTTGAAGCTCAATCCTGAATAACAAAGATAAAGTCTTAACAACTTATATGCTCTTAAATTTAGTTAAGAGGATCTAAAATTTCAATATCTAGCATAGCAGATTGATGAAGTTTTAGTTTAACAACTTACAGTAAGCACCAAGACTAACAGTGATTTTGCTGCTTGTAAAGGATAACATGACTAAGAGAAGTTCATAAAATCTTGTTTTTCTTGACCATAAACAGTTCTCAACTAAATCTGACACTACAAAACTGTAGCGCGACAGATGTTGTGGTTATAGATTACTATCCGCTGATGAAACAAAATGTCTTTGGATATTGGCAAGCTACAGTCTGAATAGGCCAGATCCAAATATTCGTGTTTTTATAGCATACAACTCCATATATGTTTGATAATTGGAAATGCACAGTTCGATTTTTTTTTGGAAATCTATCATGCTAGTGATTCACTTGTGAGGATACACGGTCATTTTTGCCTCTACTAATACAAATAGCCATACACATGTTTTAGTTCACTAGTGGTCCCTTAAAAATAATCAAAGATGCACTCCCAATGAACTTGAGTGAAGAAGTTTTACATTTCCCAGAATAATCATTATAAGAAGCATGATTATTAGTATACATGGCGTATATATACAGGTCTTGGTTTTTTTTTGTGGGTAGGTCTTGGTTTTGATACTTAGCGACAAGGAACAACGAAATTTCAGAAGAAATGCTTACATCGTACCTTCTTGAGTTTTCTCATTGGCACAATGGTTCTTTATCATTACACTGATATCTGCCAGGGAAGCTCCACCAGTCTTAAATTTTTCAATTGCTTCTGTGAGACTTTCCTCCCAGCTAGCAAGACCTAACTTGAATTCTACTACTGAACGCTCATAAAGAATGGTACCCCATGAAATGTTTAGCTGTGATCGTATATTTGAAGCTTGCTCAAATGCCTTATCTGATGTTAAATCTTTGAGGTGCCCATCCAAGCCCAACTTATCCAGTAGGATTTTCTCCTTTTTTGATTTAGATATCCCTTTTAGTCGCAAATATTCTATTCCTTCCCACATCTCCATTCCTTTTTCCATATTATCCTCAGCACGGTTGAATAGTTCTAGTACTTCAGTTCCCATGTCTACCTTACATGCATCTGCATAACGCCAGGAAAGCTTTGCTTGCTCAAACTGTTGATGTCCAAGTGCAATAAGACCTTCATAAAAGTCCGGTTTTACATCCACAGTATCTTCAAACTTCTTTCCAGCTTTGACATATTCGGCACATGCCAACTCATATGCACGTTTGACCTGGGAAAGTACAGATTCTTTTGAAGCATCTTCAGATAAACATAATCTCTTCTTTGCACGAGACATGTGTATGTTGCCCCAATTAAACAATGCTAAAGCTGCCATTTCCTGAAATTTTGCCTCGGCAGCATGGAATATCTCCTGAGCTTCGTCGCTTGTGATGGTGTCTTCCATTGCTTCATAGTACAGCCGCGTACCAAGGTCACGGATATCCACGTAGGCATCAGAATCAAAACCAACATGGTTCTTAAATAGATGAGCAAACTGCATCATCCAGTCATCAGCATATGATGAGTTCTTTTCTTCTACAATCCTAGAACTTCCGCATTCAGAGATGCTATGCTTTCTTTCTAACGTTGCAATAGGAGTACTGGGCATAACGATGTCCCTAGTGATCTCACGATCAGGACTTACTTCTTTTATGTACAATCGAGCTGGTCCTTGCTTTAGCTCTTCAACCCACCTTAGTTCTTCAGTTGATGTAACTGTCACCAAGTCACCCTCTATGTCCTGAAATTTCAGAAGCATTGCCTTCAGGTGGGGACTGTACTTGCACCGAGCTATGTTTATCAATTGCAGTAGACTACAATTTTCTGGAACTAGTGCAATCCTTATGTCATCTCCCAAAACAAACTTTACAGTCTTTGTTTCTCCATCATTAGCATATGTGCGCTTCTCCCTCGTCTGTTTTTGGTTCTCGTCTCTACCATGACTTGCTAGTTTGATTGCAGCTTGGTTTTCCAGCTTGTCCTCACCACGACCAGTGTTCCGCTCTAAGGAGTCTTTTACTTGGCTTCCACTGATAAACCTTTCATATATGTCAGTGTGAGTTTGTTGCTTGCCATGACTAGTGGTTTGCACCTCCTCAATGTGCTTTTGACGGTTGTCCACATCACCGACCTGATTCTGCGTTGTATGCATTTCCTGCTGATGCTGACCACTTCTCACCTTGATCTCTTTGAGGGGCTTTTCATGCTTGTTTTGATTTTTTGTTTCGTTGTGGTGCATTTCTTCCATATCCCAAGAAGCATGCTGCTGTTGTTGGTGTTCATTGTTTGCTCCTTGTTTTTTCTCATCATGCTTCACATGGTTCTGTTCTGTGGAACTATTATCTTCATCATGATTATGCCTTGACTGAATCTCCTTGGAGTCATTTTCTTCATTGCTTAAATCTCTCCTCATATGGTTTTCATCATTGCAGTTTTCTTCATTATCATCTTCATCATTCTCTTGCATATCTTCATCGTTCTCTTGCAAATCGTCGTCTTGAATCAACCACACCTCTTCCTGGACTATGGAATTTCTAAATCTGCGAGATACCTTCCTCTTGATCTTCTCTTTTGCAAACATGGTCTTAGACTCCACCGGTGACTCAACCTGATCCTCCAATAAATTTTCTTTCTCCTCCATCTCCTCCTTAATACTTTCAAAGAGCTCCAATGCAGTAACATTGTTCGGTTCCAAGCTCAGCACCTTTTCCACATCGCTACAAGCTAGATCCAGCCTATCCAATGCTTCAAAGCATCGTGCCCTTTTCAGTAATGCATTTGTATATTTCGGTGATGCCTCCAGTGCTGCATTGCACTCATCAACCGCACGCTCATAATCCTCAGGGTTCATGTGCATGTAACATGCAGCAATGTTGCAGTGGAGGAAGGCGATATCGTCATGCTCCTTCGGCAAGAGCTTTATTGCCTTGTCAAATGTGGAGGCCGCCCCTTCATAGTCCCGCCTCTGGAATAGCCTTGTCCCGTCCCCCTTCAGTTCGATAGCCTTCTCATAGTCCCTCCTCTGGGATAACCTTGTATTTTCCTCCAATTTGATCCTTGCCTCCTCGTCCTTCAAGTCGACAGCGGCTACATCCTCCTTGGAGGCGATAGCCGCCCCCTCCTCCTTCGAGTCAGTTGCAGCCCCATCCTCCTTCAAGTCGGTTGCAGCCCCCTCCTCCTTCAGCTCTGTTACCGTTCCGTCCTCCTTCAAGTCAATAACCATCCCCTCCTTCATTTCTGTAGATGCCCCCTCCTCCTTCGGTTCAATAGTCACTCCTTCCTCCTTCAACTCGATAGCCAACCCCACCTCCTTTAATTCGTTTACGACCCCAGTAACGAGGTCTTCGTCTTTATCCACCAATGAATTTGGAGTGTCTTGGCTGTTGCTTGAACTACTTGCGCAATTGATTGATCCAGATTCTCTTATCTTCTCACTTGGCATCTCCTCCATGGTTCAAATTTTGCAAGCCTTCCCTTTTCTCAAATCAAGGAAGGAATCATTTGAATGGTACAAGCTGTTGCTCCACCTTTTTCTTTTCTTCCTGAATCAACAAAAGGATCTTTTGCTCCTCCTTTCAGATGAAGTTACAATGATAACAGGAATGAAAATGTGGAATACGGGAAAGAGAGATTGAGCAACAAGGGTTCGCTCCTCCCTCTTCCCCGTGCAAATGGAAACCTTACCCTACCCTGGCAACTCCATTCAGAACGCAAAAGTTAGAATGATGCATCAAATGGAGTGGGGAATTGGTGAGAGATGTCCTAAATTTGTCAGCAAAGTAAACATAAGGAGAAAGAGAAAATGCTTGATGAAGGAATGGACAAATGGGAAAGCAAAGCATGAGGAAGCATGCTACAAGAATGGAGCAAGGGTTGGATGGGGTGCGAGCAGAAGGGAAGCCACACACTTTTTGGGTAGTATCAGGGTTTCGCCCGAAGATGTCCATGCATGGTTCCTTATTTTGGGTTGTCTCTGAAAGGTAGGAAGTTCATAAGCTGGTTTAGAACTGCTATATTTGACATATTGCCTCTGTGGTTAGCATATTGACACTACGATGTGCATGAAAGCCATTTTTACTAATCTTAGCGCTTTCTATGACAACTTCATCTAAGAATAGCTGTGAACCCATTTTCCTAACCAGAACCCTGTACATTACTTCTTATGGCGCTCCCTAATTCGTTCCGATTTCTGCTGCAGGTTATATGTTTGAGCAACATAAGAATCCAAGACGGGGTTTAGGTCAAAATGTTGTTTTCACTAGAGTAAGTTCTGAGTCATTACAGCATCGGCATGGATGCATGATCCTCGTTGCCGGAAGATGTCGCAAAATCTGAGAAGATGAGATGTCCTGCTTAGAGCATCTCTAATAGATGTCCTATTTTAGCCTCTGTGTTCTAAAAACTGTTTTTTAGGACACGAAAGGACGAAAACAAAGATCCAACATGTGCCCTATATGGTGCCCCATAATAGGGCAGCCCTATATTTTGCTCATCTCTGCCCTATATTTGGGGCACGGAGGACCGCACGGAGACGTGCCCTTTCCTTTTCACCTTGCGCGGCTTCAACTGCCATGGTGAAAGGCTTCCGCTTCGCCCCTTCCCCTACGGCTAAGACTGGAAAAACTAACTGCCGGAAAACTCGACGCCGCGCCGCCGCCTTGCGCCTCCCCGTCCAAATCGAAGGCTACCACGAGCTCGGCCACCGCCTCCTCTAATTCCTCCTCGAGTAGCGCTTCCCGAAACGGCCCGGTACACGCCATGCGGGCGTTTCTTCGCAGTCTCCGGCCGAGCGCCCCCGCGCACGATTCGTCGTCGCCGGCCACCTCAGCCCTCTCCGACCATCGCCTTGCGCTCCGAGTGAGCTTCTGATCCCACCGGACATCTCCTCCGTGCCTATCTCGCTCTAATTCGAGCTCACCTTGCAAACCGTCTCCAGCCGCCGCCATTTGTTGTCGTTGGCGCCACTCCGGCGACCAAATCCGAGCGGAGCCGCCACCAATCGGCAGAGCTAGCACGCTCGCGCTCGTCCAACGCGTCCTCGCACGCCTCCTCTCGTGATCGGGATCGGCGAATTCCTGGTCAACTGGAGCTCAGCTCCATTGCTGACGTCACCCTTCCTTTTTATTATTTTCCAGAAATTTCCAGGAAATGTTTTAAATTTGTACAATTCATATCTTTTAATTGGTAATTCAGAAAATCTCTACTATCTAATATGGCTTGAGGTGGTGATGGTTGGTACGTCAAACCAAAACGATAGCATGCTCTGGATCCGCACCTATGAATTGCGGCAAGTTTAGTCCAATCCGATTCCTGTACGTATTAGAGTTGGAACCGGTGCATATAAAAACCCGACACTAGGCGGCAAAGCTGGAACTGGTTAGGCGACGAAGCTGGATCTAGATAGGAGAACATCGCGTTTTCATCAAGTCGAGCCAACAACAATGGCGCTCTCGGCAAGACGTTGTGGACTCGTATGGGCGTCGGCACCTCCAGGATGATCGTCAGTGCCATCGGCGGGATAGAAAATATAACGACGATGACATCAACTCATCAAGCACGACGACGTGCTCAGGTGCTCCAGTTCGGCGCGGCATGCCATGAATAGCGAGGACCAACAGGAAGCGCTCACCCAAGTCGACGCGGAAATCATGGAGCTACGCACATCGGTAAGCAGGCTGATCTCCGCCCGGAGATCGCCGAGCTATCCGGAGAGCTCTCCGCGTAGGAACCACATATTCGAATAGTACGATGATCTGGTAGTGGAAATCAACCGGATGACCTCCCAGTAGCGGACGGCCGGCGATCGATCAGTCGATGCCAAGTTGGCTCAGCTAAACAGGGAGGTCATGTATGTGCGCGGGAGATCCATGAGGTCGAGCAGAAGTAAAATGTACTCTAGGCTGCTATGGGTACAATGTCCATTATTTTTTATTTTTTGACTATGACAGGGAGTACAACGTCCATTAAGTTTACATGGCCGCATATTCAATGTTTCCTTCGGGTTTTCAGAGATTTTCAGAGTTTTCAGTATCTTTGCCCTTGATTTGCAACCGGCTGCAGCCCCAAGATCAATCTCAAATGCGCCAGCAGCAGCCAGGTAGCATGACCGGCCGGTACATGTATGATGTATCGACGCTCCTCACCGAAACATGATTAATGTGTACACCTATGTATCCGACGTGCATATCAGCGTAAAACATAAGTTATCTAATTTGGAATGGAGAAAGTAGAAGCTAGCCTAATTCACATGGAAAATACATTATACATCTATTTGTATCGGTCGAATTGTTATTTTTACCGTGAATGGATGTTATGTGGCACAATATCTCATGATTATTTGATTGTAATCCCAAAAAATTAAGTACTATTTAATTTTTATTTGTTATAAATTATTTAGATCATATATCATATCATTTGTTCGTCATATTTTTAAAATATATGTAAAGATAGAGTCATACGTTCGGTAGCGGTGCCCTAAAGTAGGGCATCTGTTGGAAAAGAGCTGCCTTAAAATAGGGCATCTGAAAAAGCAGAAAACTTTTTTGTGCACTATAACACTAAAACAGGTGCTCTATTTCTAAGTTGATATACAGATTTATATACCTAAGTTGATCAATTTATCAAACAGAAAATAAATTATATGCACCATTTTCAACAATAAGAGATAGGAATCCCCATATGGTTTTGGGACTTCTACGTATGGGAATTTCTGCTTTCAACACAAAAGTGTCCAAATAAAGTTTTCAACAATGACACGGGAATCAACATAAAACTCCAGAACTAAAATCCATTGCAATATTTTCAGACACAAAGTGTAGTGCACGCACATTCAGCAAAATGGGCCGTAGCTCCATGAAGAAAGGAGTACTAGACTACAAAGTGGGTCAGGAAAGGAGACACAGGTGGCTGCTTTGTCCGTACATTATTCAACAAGAGCACACTTTGTGAGCAAAAAATATTATCATCAACTGCGTATGCAAAGAATACGTATGCTCTGCTCGTGGTTAAATAGCTCATGTTCTCCATGATTTTCACACTCGCCTGATGCTCTTCCCGTACTCTTTCCTGATCTCCCACAGCTGCTCTCCGACTTCCTTCATGGTCGGACGGTCCTCCCGTGTGGGAGCGGCGCACTGGAACGCCAAACTAAGGAGCTTCTCCAGCACCTCCTCATCCACACGATCCTCCAGCAACGGGTCCAATATCTCTCTCATGTTGCCTTCATTGAATTTCTTGAAAGTCTATAGAAAATACAAATGTTGTATACCCTTCAGATTCTCATGATGGAAGCACAACCGAACGAGAGTTTCCATGAAATGGAGATGAGTAACAACGTACCCATCTGATAGTGATCCTCTCTTCAGCAGCCCGCTTCAGCTCTACAGGCCGACGGGCAGAGATAATTTCTACAAGAAGTATACCAAAGGAGAAGACATCACTTTTAGTAGTCAGCTGGTATGTCCTCAGGTACTCGGGGTCCAGGTAGCCAGCAGTTCCTTTCACTTTCGTGGAGATGTGTGTCTTGTCTGTGTCATTAGGGCCACTTCTAGCAAATCCAAAGTCGGACACCTTGGCTCGGTAGCTGTCTGTCAGAAGTATGTTTGATGACTTCACATCGCGATGGATTATTGTCTTCTCTGTTCACAGTATAGAATTCTCAGTCCCTTTAAAATTATTATACAGATTTTATCAAAATATGTTTAAAAAACTGGAATTGTTAAATAGCTAATACCCCCTCCGTTCCACAATATAACTCTTTCTAGCCATTTTGCCTTTGTCCAGATTCGTTGCTAAATGAGTGAATCAACACACTAAAACATGTCTACATACGTACGAATCAGGACAAATCCAAAAAGACAAGAAAATCTTATATTGTGGAACGGAGGGAGTAACAAATATTTGGATATGTAATCTTTTACTTGACGCAATTCAATCATATTACTCATCGAGTTCATAATTTTGCTTATAACATATTTAAGCTGCAGAACATCAATGTTTACAGAAGTAGATTGCCTACCTGCATATAGATGGAGGTAAGTGAGTGCATGAGCAACATCAATCGCAATTTCTAGGCGTTGATTAAAGTCCAGGGTTCTGCCATGTTGGCCTGTAGAAGGAATGAAGAAATACATATTAAATTTTTGAGGGTAAAAATACATATAAAATTTGAAGCTAAAACCAAAGGGAAAGGGCAGGAAATGCTATTTACCATCCAAGTGTTCTCTCAAAGTGCCATTTGGAACATATTCTGTGATAATAATACGCTCATTTCCTTTATCAGTATAACCCAGTAATCTCACCAAATTCCGGTGGTCAATCTTAGCAAGCAATTCTACTTCATTGCTGAACTCATCTCTAGGACCTGCAAATTGATCCTGTATAAATAGTAGAACCCATTATGTGCTGCTAACAGAAAATCAAAGAACTTAATTCACAGTTGCCGCATAAAAAGGTGCTCCCAGGAACAATATAAGTTGTGCTGCTTTCATCCAACAGAAACTCTTCAATATTAAAACATAACGAAAAATAAAAAGCCAAAAGAGTTTGATGAAGTATCAATAATAACACCAAAAGATTAAAAACAATAGGTATGACACTACCTTTTTAGCTCTCTTGACTGCAACAACCTGTCCATCTGACAATATAGCCCTGTAGACAGTCCCAAATCCCCCTTCGCCCAATTTAAATGAATGTGAGAAATTCTGAGTCGCCCTGAGAATCTGCTGGACGCTTAAGTCAAGAGATCCGACTCGAGCTATATGTGAAGATGGCGCGAATCTAGATGGGCTTGGAGGTATTCGATGTGGAGTTGGCGGGATCTTCTCAGATGATGTGCTTACATCAAAGGATGAAAGAGAGTCAACTGTGAAGAAGCATCAAACAAGATTCCGAGAAAGATTATAAAGTTGATCAGAATGGTACTACAGTGCAAACCATTTAGCAGTCAAAAGCGGATTTGAGACAGTTCACGCAATATGAGAATATTTAAATACTTGTTAAAGTGGTCTTGTTTGCAAATTTGCAAATACTTCGTTTTTATTCTTCTAGGTGACATTTACTCCAAAAATTCTGCTGACTGCTTATTTGTTTTCATTTCCAATAGAAGGACATAAATCAATATGGTTAACTCACGTGAACAGTAGAAGGCATTAACTCTTTCATTGTTATGTGTGCAATGAGATGAGAAACCATGACCCTGTCTAGAGCTATATATAATAGTGAAACAACATTACAGGGTGAAAGTTAATTAAACAGGACAGAGATCTTACATTGTAAAAGGATAACAGAAATAAGTCCCTCATAAGCTCACACAGCAGGTTGGGAAATGGTATAGCTGACCTACTATATGGTAACGGACATAGTAGTTGGAACGTAGCAGGTTAGAAAATTACAAACGCATGCAACACTCAACTATTGTTTGACATCTTAACTCCAGCAGATATCAAAGTTGATAGCCCATTTGTCATCTCACCTCCTCATCACCAAACCTAAGTTGCTGACATGTGGGGTCATATATTCACAATGCCCACTATCTTGTTTGGAACTTCTAAAAATGTAGTATGCTTAGGTTTACGGCTTTAATTGTAAGTTGCCTTGTTGTTACGAAGTTCATTAAATTTTATTTTATGATTAGTTTGTACGGACATTTATGTCCACATGATTTGATGTTTAATTATTATCACTTCCGTAGCAACACACAGGCATTCAATTAACTCTAGAAAACCAATCTATTCTTGTTTCACACCAACGTCAACATCTTTATATCCAAACTCTCATGCATGCACTATTGTTGACCAACCATAGCCAGCGTAGTGCTTGAACTGGATGCATCTAGGATGCAGAGGCCAGGGGTAATAAAAGCTTTCATTATCTAAAAGTAAGTGCTGCCTACATGGACATTTTTTAATGTTTATCGCAAAATAGCTTGCTCTAGTCCACACAACAAATATTATGGTGCAGTTAATTTTGATCCCAGCGTAAATATGACAGGAATAATTAGCGTTTTCACAATATCAAAGAACATCGACACATGTTGCGTTGACTCACCAGCATTGCGCTGAATGGATGTAGTATTGTGTCTACTTCCTTCTTTTCTTTCAGCATGAAAACATGGAAGCATCAGACCACAGCATAGGAGGAGCACACCTGGCACAGCCAGGAGAGTATCCTCGTTTTCCAATGAATCACTGGCCTCCTGTTTATTTTCATGCAGTCCCATGCCACATGGGCCATCTTCAATTTTTGCAATATTTTCTGACGGCTGCTTCAAAAGCTTCCTTGGTATATTTGGAGTTGAAGTTACTACATTTCATAACAAAGCACATGTGGAAAAGAACTTAGCAAACAATATTTGTCATATATAAGTTACCAGACATAGAATAGGAAAAAAAGAAGAAGATTTCCTAGGAGGAACTAGGTAACTTCTCATTACAAGATGAGATGGGCACCCAGATTCGAGTAGGAAGGTGATCAGAACCTAAGTGATGGGTCTGTACACCCATAGCTGCCACTAAATTGAGCTAGGGTCAGTTCCTAACAGTAGAATAGAAAGTGTGATTCCCGTAAAAGAAATCACTACAAATAAATCGAAAGTGAAGAAATAATAATAGAATGTCTGAATGCTAGTATTGCATGAAGTACCACAATTCAATGCTTTGATCAGTACAATATATGTGATGTAAACAAAATCATAACTCAAAGCACATAAGTATATGATACTTGGGTAATGTTTGGTATTTAGTGGATTATGATATTGGTTGAAGTAAATGTGGACTGCCCAACCTTCTCATCAGTTCGTACTTTTGGTTCTACTGGTTGGTGCATGAAACTTGATATGATATCAGACCAGAGGTCTTGGGTTCAAGTCTTAGCTTCCACAATTTAGATTAAAAAATTGATTGCCCTCTTTCTGTTCACGTTTAGGACTTATGAGCCACGCATGAGAGGGGTGTTGGAGTATATGTGGATTGGCCAACATCAGTTCGTACTTTTGATTCTACTAGTTGGTGCATGAGACTAAATATGTCTAACCGGCCTTTTCCTATATTTGTTGTCAAAAGCAATAGAAATCAGATTCAAGTACAACATACAAATACAGCTGATTTTATCTTTTATCGATCGATGCAGGCATGCATTATTTATTGCAAAGCATCAATCCGTACACCAAGTTTAAACAAAAACAAACTCATACAACTGATTTCATATTCCTCAAACCTACTATCCACTAGCTGGTCTCAACGAATGACTCGTAATTTGAAGATAACACTTATGTAAGCTTGAGTCTAGACATGATCAACCAGTTTGTCCATTACCTCAGTGCACGCCAGATTACACACAGGTAATAAGAAAAGGCCAAAGTTCTAAAAGTACTTGCCAATGATTAGTCTGAGAAGAAATAATAAAAGCAGCAACACATTATGATGTACCCTCTTATCTTATTACAATAAGATAGCATTTGCAACTAAAGGTAATTCTCAACTTTTAATGGAATTTCCAAACACAGTGCAAATAATCTTCCACTACGAAAAAAATAACACTACCACTATGTACCGAATGAGATTTTAATTGACATCACGATGGGCGCAATTCAAGTTCTTATCCAAACATAAACATATCAAACAAAGCTGAGAACACAGTTGAAGCATGATATGTATAACCAATCAACGGGATCATAGGAGCCACTCACCATAGCTCGATTGACTCCCATCGCGGCAGTAGTGCATCCACGCACCCCTCCACGCCTCGGACTGCTCGTCGCAGCGGAGGCAACCACTCCCAAAGTAGGAGCGGAGCCTCCGGCAGCATTCAGCACGGTCCTGCACCAAAACCCCATTGATGGACAGGTTGTGACGACCATCAGAGGTATTCAGGATAATAAACTGGTCGTCTCCACAGGTCCATGGAAGGGTTGGCCCAGGACGGGAGGAGGGTCCGGAAGCCAAAACCAGAGACGGGCAGAGGAGGACGAGCAGAGCTAGGAGAAGAACGAGAGGAGACATTGACACAGAGAACTGGAAAGTATAGTTCACAAATATTTCATGATTAGCAACCCCGAGGGGAGATTACTAAGAGAAAGATGGGCATACAAGATTGGCAGCGACAAATTATGTCTCCCCTTCTTCCTCCAACTAAACAAGAACAGATTTTGCCTCCAAGAAGGCAACTTGTATAATTAAATAACAAAGGGATATGACTTAACCTAAGAATCGGGCTATTCCACAAAGAATGAACTAGACGCCAAGAAAGGGCAGCAAATCAAGCAAGACCAACGAGTAGAAAATCTTGACCAGTTGGAGTGGAGGCGAGCACCCGAGCACAGAAGGAAGAGGACAAGCAAATCTAATCTGGACTGGGCAGGAAGCAGAAGCAGAGCACCGACTAGACTATCTACTACTCAGGGATCGAGATTACGGGGCCCAATCGAGCGGACGATTAGGCGGTGCTCAGATCGGGGAGAAGCTCGAGCGTATAAGGGAAGAGAGAAGGAAAGTGCGGGGCAGTTGGGAGGGAGAAAGGGGGAAAAAATATCTTTGCAGCTCAGCTCAGCTGAACTGCTGAAGACGGGGAGAGGTGGAAGAGAGAGAGAGCTGGAGGGTCAAGGTGGAGATGCGGACTGGAAAACGGCGGCGGCGGTAACTTCTGGGTGGCAAGTTGCCGGTGCTCTACTCTACACGCTGAGCACGAAACTTCTGGGTGGCAGCACCACTGGCTCGTGTGAGGCAAGAGTGCGTCTGCTCTGCTCTAGCGAGAACGAGGAAAATGATCAAAATATATATACATATATATAATATTTTTGAAAATTCATTTGAAGAGTGGTATTATATTATACTATATATAATAGCTCAAGGAATCCAGCCCTGATTCCCGCTATCAGCCGTTGGATCTGATGTCCAGACGGTCTTGATTGCTTAATCTGGTGTCGGTACTGTTCATTGCGGATTATTGTTCAATAGGGTGGCGTCACGTCGCCCGGTGACCATCCGGTCAGCCGGTTCCCTCCGGTTGCCCTGTCTCCGCGCCGCGTCGTGGATCACAGAGCCATATATAGCATACACAGCGTATATATTTGATATTTCAGACACCTATACTAAAAAGAACAGTCACATGCAGCTCTACCAGCATCTTGAAACTATTTCTCAAAAGAAAAACATCTTGAAACTAGAAGTAGCACACAAACAAAATAAATTATTACGGCGCGATGAGGCAGTTCGAGTGCTCGGGTGTTTCCCCTAACTTGGTAGCATCATTTATATATTCGGCAAACTTTGTGTCCCATCGAGGATCGAAATAGACAGAATCCTCCAAAGGCAACCAGGCCATATACTCACTTCTGCTCGTCCCAAAGATGATAGCTTCTGCGATGGTGAGTCCATGTGGTGTAGAAGCACATTCCTCAAACTCTGCGTCACACCCATGGTATGTTCCAAAAGCCGGATGCACGAGCCTGGTCCCTTCATAATCACAGTGGAAACAACGACCTTTTTCGAAGCAAAACAAGAACATTATAATTAGCTAGCTGGACATTATCACAATTGACCAAATCTTTTTGAATATAACATCACAGCAAACTGCAATTTTAGAGATAAAACTATTTCACCAGAAAAAATGTCAATCGGTTCTTATGTAGTTTAAATCAACAGACGATTATAGCAAACATAAAAAAAGCAGTCCCTTGTGTCTATGTTCGTAGTGGAGTTGTGGGGTGATTTATTAAACACATACAGAACAATTTCAGTATCTATAATGCACAACAATAAAGGGCTATGTGAGGACAACAACGGTCTAATACATGTCAATCAATTATTTCATTATTTATGTAGTTAAATTCAATCTAGTATTGTAGAAGATATTAAAACTAGTGACTTATATGTGCGTTCGTAGTGGGGCGGTGAGCGATTTACAAAATGCATACAAAACAATTTCAGCATCCAGCATTGCACAAGGCACACAAAAAATATATTTGAAAACAATAAAAGTCTAATAGACGTCGATCAATTATTTCATTCTTATGTAGTTTATATCAAGAAATAGTATAGCAAACATAAAAACCAGTGCCTCATGTGTGTTCATAGTGGGGCAGTGGACGATATATGAAACACGTAGAAAACAATTTCAACTTCTATACTGCAAATTGCACAAAAGGGGTATGGAGGACACGACAGTCCAATACTCTCTCCATCCATTAACAGTTATTACATTCAATATATGAGTATATTGTATGTAATAATATCTTATACTATGGGACAGAAGTACATGTCTAACAATTTTTTCATTCTTATGTAGTTTAAATCAACAAAGAAATATAGAAAACATAAAAAAGCAGTGCCTTAAATGTGTGTTTGTAGTGGACGGTGGCGATTTACAAAATGCACACATAATTTCAGCAGCTAGCACAGCACATAGTACAGGTGGGATATTTGAAAACAGCATTAGTCTAATCAATGTCACTTGGTCATTTCATTCTTACGTAGTTTAAATCAACAAATGATTATAGAAAACATAAAAACATGTCCTTGTATGTACGTTCATAATGGGGTGGTGGGCGATTTATGAAATGGATAAGAACTAGTAAAGCAACAGCAATTAATGAAGAAAGCTTCAGCACACATGAGAAAGGTAACATATCATCATCAGTCGACGGATCTACCACACAGCAATGCAGCACATTATTGTCTTGATCAACATTGGTACATTCAACGAAAAACAGTGTGGGGGCAGCGCCAGCTTTAGAAGGTGAACCCTTTGGTGTTGCATAAAAGTTGATATGACAGTATGGGTCTCCATCTTTGGTGTCGTAGTAACTGTACTTCCCATTCTCTGTTACTTGTGCATTGACACCACATATAACATGAAGCTGATACTCAATCCCCTCCTACAACAAGGCAGACTGTCTGTTAATACAATATAAGCACATAGTAATAGTGGAGACCGACTGTAAAATGTACTCACCCCAGATTGCTTTGAAAATTCACAAAGTGCAGCTTCCACCGTGTCTACAAAGAACGACTCATCATCCTTGAACCTTGCCTGGCGGCGTGAGACAAAACTGGAGGCACGATTCGTCAATTTCGGGGCTGATGGACTACGAGAGGGGCCTACAGATACCAACAGTGCAGAGATATCACCAACATCTTTGGAGGATAGCGGGCATGGAGTGCTAGATTTCAGAAGAGACCGCACTGAGGACATGATCAATGGCTCCACAGTTGGCAGGAGACCAAGCCCTGGCAGCGCTCTAGGGTATGGATGCCATGCTACCTGAGCTGCCAACTTGTAGGCTTTCTTATAGGATCCCGACAACTTAAGACCTTCTAGCTTCAGCAAGGAAATGGCTGTGTGAAGGTCAGCATTGCCCTTAAGGAGAAACAGCACAGCGGCATTCTCGGTGAGCTCAGGGAAGAGGGCACAAACAAAAGCCACAAGGCCAGCAATTGACCGGCGTTCCAAGCGCCTAAGGCTTTTGGTGCAAAGCATGGCTGCTGGAAACTCGTCTTGAGCTGGGAATGCAGTGTTGTGCCAAATGGTGTTGAGTAGGACGTTGGAAACAGGGTCAGCAATGGGGCCAAATGAGTAACCAGCCTTGAGAAGGCTGCGATGGTGGTGCTGGCACAAGGCATCGGTTGGAAGTTTTGCAATTGCCTTGAGGTAGATGCCGTGGATTTTATCTAGGAGCACATTGTTAATGGATGCCTTCAGTTGAATGGGGACCTTCATCTCCTTCTGGTACACCATCTGCCTAATGTAATGATATCTTAGAATTAGATTCTAAGACTCATCCAGGTGGCCAAGCCGAAGCGAAGGTAGAGAGGGGAGCAACCTGTGAAGGCAATCGGTGGTGTCAGGTGAATTGGGACGAGATGACATGGATGACCAGGTGTCCGTGAATGTGGAAGGGCAAGGGTGCTTCGCAGATGCGGCAGCGCACTTGAGGGCCACCTTGACGGTGGTGGTCAGAGGAACCTCGGTGATAAGAAGGGCGGAGTGTATGGCTTGTGGAGAATTGTCACGATCCAGCACGATGAGGCGGGCAGCCACCTCGAGATCGGCCTTGGCCAGCCGTAGGTAGCGAAGAGCTTGCCAATTAGTTAGGTAGCGGAATCGGGAGACGAGGAAAGTGATGAGACCTTCGAACGAACGATCGACGACGTCGACGGCGGATTTAACGAACAAATCCATGTCAGTCGTCGATCTTCTCTTCCTCTTCCTCTTCTTCTTTGACGTCTTCTTGGCAGCCACCGCTGCGCTCTCCCCCGAGCTGGATATGGTGTTGAAGATGATGTTGGAGACGGGGTCGAGGAGTCCGAAGCAGAAACCGGCGCCGAGGAGCGAAGGGATGAGCTCCGGCATCCCCTCCAACAGCAGCCGATCGACCGCCTTCTTGTAGTACCCACGGATCTGGTCCAGAACCTTGGATAGATCGCGGCAGCGCTGCTCGGAGGGGTAGTAGTCGTCCGGATTTCTCGATGCGCCGGCCATCGGAGCGATAAGCCGCGGCGGAGGAGGGTCCGGATATCAAAGGGTTTAAGGTTTAGATCGCGGCAGCGCTGCTCGGAGGGGTAGTAGTCAAATCTGGACGATATGGACGCTATACCACGGGTGGTAGGCTAGCTGGTGGTCTACCGGCCCACGGTCCGCACTTCGGCCAGCCCAGGGGAACCTGAACCTCCCGTTTTGCTCCAGCAGAAAATCCAAGGACGTGTAGGTACTGCTGAAAATCTTCTCTACATTGTTTTTTTTTTAAACCGTCTTCTCTACATTGTCGTTTGGATAGAAACGATTAGCATCGAGTTTTATGCTAATTTTTTTATTGCACTTTTTTATTTAATTACAGAAATATTGGAAGAAATCAGAAATTTACAAAAATATTGCAGCCTCGTTTTGGCCGAAGACGATTGGGCCTAATCGTCCTAACCGAGGTTTCCACCCAGAGATGTCCCTCAGTCTCCTAGTTAGTGTAGGTCAAATGGTTGAGGGTGACTATGTCCGATATGCGGGCGGGTTTGGGCCGATGCACTTCCTGAATGTTTAGGGTGCTGACGAGCACCTCCATGAGTTGCACGATTTTTTGGTGCGCACAGGTTTCCCCAGTAGGATGACTCGTGAAATTCGTAACGAACTTCTTAGGATGCGGAGTCGTTGGAACATAGTGAATGAGCTGAAGAGGATTGAGTCGGGCCTTCGCGGCATGCTCGGAGATGCGGACTCGCGTGTTATAAGGTTTACGCGGTTTACGCGCGATTGGTGGGCTGAGGTAATTGATGGTATAACTATTGCATTTTGTATAATGTAGGAAGTTCTAACATTTGCATTCTATTTATATGTACAGAGATGGCCAACAGATGCACAGTACCTAAAGACCACTATCCGTAACTATGCTTGGATGAAGCTAGCGTATGGTGCACCACACGACGGAGGCCGCTTCGCCGATGATTGTATGCAGCGGGAAATCGGTGAGGACAATAGTGATGATGGTGACTACGGTGTTCCCCCTCCAGAGGATACTATTAGCTTAAAATTTTATGGGGGTATTTTTTATGCAAATTAACGTGTGGGACAAGAAAATTGGAAGGAACGGAGTTCCGAGGAGGAAAAGGGTAGGGCCCACGCAGCCATATTTCTTGGCCGCGTGGGGCACCTTCTATTTCCCCTCGGAGTCCCGTTTCGTCTCGTTTTCGTCTCTGACGCTTCGTCTTAACCTAAAAATCGTCAATATATATCCCCTTCCGCTGATCTAATCTCGCACCGAGCGTTCTCGAGCGATCTTTGTTTCTGTTATTTCTGTCTGTCAGGGTTTAGCCATGTCGATCTCTGGATCCAACCATGAGAGAGAAGACTCTACCAAGGGAGGCACTGTGAACCACAACCTCAACTCCGTGATGGCCCCGATGAAGACCTTATCCTTCAAAGAGGGGGTGCTGCTCGTGGAGGAGGTGAAGCCTCCCAAGACCATCGTGACGGCAGAAGAGAAGCTAGATGACCTGGAGAAGAAAGTTGAAGAGTACAAGGGGAGTGTTGGGGGGATCATAACCCGGTAGGCCCACCGACCTAGAAGACAAGCCGGCCTGGTAAGAACCGGGGCCGGGTCAAGCATGAAGATATGGGCCGGGACTCACGTGAGCCGGTGCGCTACGTATGTCTTGGCCCGCAAGTTAAGAAGGATCTAGAAGACTAGAGACCCAGTACAAGCCGGAGTTCCGATAAGGAAGGCGAAGACTTAAAGTAGAGTCCGGATACGATTGTAACCCGGATCCCGCTTGTACGCCCAGGAGACCCGCCTCCTATATAAGGGGGTCTCCTGGTTCCTAGAAGGTTAAGCTTTACCAGATCGCAAGTACCACCATTGTAATTTCGAGACCCGGAAGCTAAGGCGCCGAGTCCTCGAAACCAATAAAGCAGTAGCAGGAAGTAGGTCATTACCTCAAGACGAGGGGCCGAACCTGGGTAAACCCTTGTTTCCCCACGCCACGCTAGACAAGCTCCCGATGTCAGAAGTCGCTATGTCCCCATATTCAAGTTTCCACCTGGAAACATCTGCCGTGACAATCCCACGACAGTTGGCGCCCACCGTGGGGCATGCGGCCAAGAACATCATGATTTGCGGAGAAGCGCGGCGCGGTATGGAAAACCTAGCTATCGGCCAGATCCACACGCTCCCAGGAGGGGAGCGGATCGTGGACGACTTTGGTTGGAAGGAAGAAGCAGATCAGCTGGAAACCGGATCTATGATCATCTTTGGTCAGATCAACGTTTTCGTCGGCGTGATCCAGACCACAGGAGCCGGCTCAGATCAATATGAGCCGGAGTACGAGACAGAGTCCGGGTCAGCCACCATGGCCCAGACGGATGGAGAGGAATCTGTTGGATCGCCGGAGTGAGAAGTCATGTCCATAGAGGAAGAGGCGGCAATTCAAGCACTACAGGATTCCATCGAAACACCAACAAACGTGTCAGATCTGGACACGGATACTGAGTCAATTCTGCCACTGTTTTAAGATCGGTGGGGATTTGGGCTCGAAGAGGAAGATCACCCGGTGTCCCCCGGACCCGCGCGTCATATGACGGTTCACGTGGTAACAGCGGCTCAGCAAACTGATGGGGTGGAAGCGTCCGTGAGTAACGAGACAAGCGCAGAAAGAACCGCCCGACAGGATCGAGAAATCTGGGATTGGAGCAACCTTGGCATGCCACCAGCAGCGTACCCCCCACCAAACCCCAATACCGGACCAGTTTTACCGACTTTCGGCGTAGGAGCACAGACACACACACCAGCACCCGGGACAGCGTTCACAAACCCGATCCTGACCGCGGCGAACGATCAGACAAGAGCCGGTGCATCGGGAAACCAGACTCAGAACTTGGGAGAAGTGACAGACACCCACTCAGCCATGCAGAGGGAGCTGGAAGACCTGAAACGGGCCATGGCCAGAGCAAACCAAGAGCGTGCGGACGAAGCCCGGCGCGTAGCGGAAAAAGAACGATCTTTGGCCCGGCAGGAGCAGAGGTTACAAGACGAAAGAGATGCCCTTCAAAGGAGGAGGGACGAGTTAACTGCGGTGCAGAGCAGGAGGCGCGGAAGCCGGTTGCCTTTACCGACTGGAGTAAACACCATAGTACCTCAAGTCCTGGAATATCAGACGACGCCAGCTAACGCGCCCGTTGCGGCGGTTTACCCGGTGACGGGAGCCGGCGCGCCGCAGGACGGGTTACAAGGAGCGCAAGCCGGAAGAGGTGCGGGAAGTCCGACGGGAGGAGCCCGAGCCGGAGAAGCAGTCGTAGAACAACTACCTCCGCCACCTCCCAGGTTTGATGTTCCCCCGGGTCATTATAATAATCCGGTTGACAACGGTTTTGTAGCTACACACGCACTACAGCAGATCCCGTTCGACAACTCGCCAGCCGGTGCCGAAGCACGGAGAGCCGTGGACTTGTTACGCACAGCAGTGGTTCAACAGAACAACAATCCACGCGGGTCACAGGCATTCAATTCAGAGCCACAAAGGAGTCGTACCAGAAGCCGGCACAGAGAGCTGGCGGCAGCAAGATCCATCCAGAATCGGCTCGGGCCGGTAAACCAGCAAGTCCAGCAGCAGAATCAGCAAGTGGTCCAGCCGCCACAGCCGGCCGTGTCCGCGGCACAGTCAATAGTCAACAGCTCAAGAGCAAGGCGCGCAGCTGCAGCGTTAGCGCCACCCGCAGCCGGAGCCGGAGCAGCCGGAGCAGCAGCGGCTAGAGTCGGAGTAGTGACCCCCGCCAGACCCGCCGCATCATCGCCTGCGCCGGGTCACGCAGGAGGCCCTTCTTCAAACCTGACGGGACCAAAGTGTTTATCAGATGCTATCAGAGCAGAGCCGTTTCCAGAAAAATTCAAAGAGCCGACCAAAGTAAGCAATTATGAGCCACACATGAACCCTGAGACGTGGTTGAGTAGCTATGGCATGGCCATGGATATGAAGAATGCAACACCGAATCTATGTGCACGTTACCTGTACCTCATGATGGCGGAAGGAGCACCCAAGATTTGGCTGGACCGGCTTTCACCACGCAGTATCAATTCTTGGGAAGAACTAAAGGCGGCGTTTATCAAGAACTTCGCGGGAACTTGCAAGAAACAGTACACCGAGGCAGATCTGGATCGTTGCGTCATGAGAAAAACAGAGTCGGCAAGGCAATGGATGGCCAGAGTCACGGAGATCTTGCAGTCATCCCTCAATATTTCAGCACATACAGCTATAACATACATGGAGAAAAATTGCGCTTTTGATCCTCTAACACACAAGCTAGGACGCATGAAGGAATATCCGGCGTGTAGTGATATCTCAATAGGAGAAGTGGTAACAACAGCAAACAAATACGCAGCCACGGATAAAAAGCCGGGCGAGACGGAGGAACAACAGAGGAATAACCGGGTCAGTGGGGGCCGTAACCCGAACCCGGCACCGAACAATGGTAACCAGAACGGGAATAACAAGCGTCCCTATGAAGGCGGAAATTCAGAGTTCGTAGGCACAACCCAGGCGACGGGTTATAGGGGGCCAAGACCCGGTGGTAACTTCAGAGGTGGACCTCCAAGAAATCCGAACTTCAGTGAGATGTACAGCATGCCGTGTCCAAAGCACAGCAAGAACGGGAGACCATCAAATCACTCGCTAGCCCAGTGCGCCGACATCAGAGCCTGGATGAGGCATGAGCAGGAGAGCCAGAGGAGTCAGGGGAACTTCGGAGGCAGCGGCAACTATAATGGAAACAACAGCAACTCGACGGGACCCGGACAGGGGGCTGGGTCAAACGGACCACCACACGATAACGCCGGGTCTAGCCAACAACATAACCAAGTCACAACCGGGTATCAGCAGAACCCGAAGGAGCTTTATAGCCAAGGACAGTATCACGTCTTCACCACAAGCACGTCCAGGAGGGACAGAAAGTTAAAAGCAAGAGCCGTCAACGCAGTAGCATCAGCCGTTCCGAGATTCTTGAAGTGGTCGGAACAAACTATAACTTGGAGCAGAGAGGATCACCCGCCAGCAGTGGAACATCCGGGTCTCCTGGCTCTCGTCGTTGCACCACAGGTGGACGGATTCTCCTTGAACAAAGTCTTGATGGACGGAGGCAGCAGCATCAATATCCTATATCTCGACACATTCAGAAGGATGGGTTTGACCCAAGACCGCCTTACCCCAACATCGACAATCTTCCATGGCATAGTTCCGGGGAAGTCGGCGCACCCAATTGGCCAGATCAGCCTAGAGGTGGCATTTGTAGTGAGCAAGGAGCAGTTCAGGTCAGAGTTCTTGACGTTCGAGGTCGTTGATCTAAAAAGTCCGTATCACGCTCTATTCGGGAGGCCGGCTTACGCCAAGTTCATGGCTCGGCCCTGTTACGTGTACCTCAAACTGAAGATGTCAGGACCCAAGGGAATAATCACAGTGGAAGGAAGCAAGACTATGGCTGCAGAGTGCGACAATGGGGACGCTATCATGGCAGAGCAGGCTTGCTCAGAGGAAGAGCTCAAGTACTACAAGTCTCAAGTAGACCCGACAGATAAACGTGTGCTGGAAAAGCCGGCTCACGAGGAAGAGAAGAAAAAGTTCAAGTCGGCTCAAGATACAAAGATGGTTGATTTCGAAGAAGGGGACTCCTCCAAGCAGTTCTCGGTGGGGGCCCACATGGACCCGAAATAGGAAAGCGAGCTCATCAAGTTCATCCGTGAGAATCGGGACATCTTCGCATGGTCTCCTTCAGACATGCCGGGTGTACCGAGTGAACTTGCTGAGCACAGCTTACATGTTGATCCAAAGGCAAAGCCGGTAAAGCAAGGACTACGTCGTCTTAACGCAGAGAGGAAAAAGATCGTCGGAGAAGAGATAGCTCGTCTGCTCGCAGCCGGGTTTATCATGGAGGTCTACCATCCCAAGTGGCTGGCTAACCCGGTCCTAGTTTTGAAAAAGAACGGAGAGTGGCGCATGTGCATTGACTACACCGGCTTGAATAAGGTCTGCCCGAAAGACCCCTTTGCATTGCCTCGTATAGATCAGATCATTGATGCCACAGCCGGCAGCGAGTTGTTGTGCTTCCTGGATGCATATTCCGGGTATCATCAGATCAAGCTCAACGTTGACGACCAGGAGAAGACTTCGTTCATCACCCCGTTTGGTGCCTTTTGTTACAAAACTATGACTTTTGGTCTCAAGAATGCAGGTGCCACTTATCAAAGGTGCATCCAGAATTGTTTCCAGAATCAAATTGGTCGCAACGTGCACGCTTATGTCGACGATGTCGTAATCAAGTCGCAGAAAGCCGGGTCACTCCTGGATGACCTAACAGAGACCTTCGCCAACCTGCGCAAGTATCAGATGAAGTTAAACCCGACCAAGTGCGTGTTTGGAGTTCCGGCTGGCATGTTACTGGGTTTCATAGTCTCAGAAAGAGGGATAGAAGCTAACCCAGCTAGAATTAAAGCCATCATGAACCTTAAAAAGCCAGAGTGTATCAATGACGTCCAGAAGCTGACAGGTTGTGTCACAGCCCTGAGCCGGTTCATCGCAAGGATGGGAGAGAAAGCTCTTCCACTGTATAAGCTGTTGAAGAAATCAGACAAGTTTGTTTGAGGCCAGGAAGCAGACGATGGCTTTGAAGACTTGAAGAAGACATTGTCCACAGCCCCAGTATTAGCGGCTCCCACAAGCAAAGAGCCGATGTTACTATACGTCTCTGCAAATTCGAGAGCCGTCAGTGCCGTGGTCGTGGTGGAGCGCAAGGAAGAAGGAAAGGAATACCCAATTCAAAGGCCGGTTTACTATGTTAGCGAAGCTCTCACAGAGTCCAAGCAAAGGTACCCGCAGTGGCAGAAGTTGGTCTACAGCGTGTTTATGGCAAGCCGGAAGATGCCACACTACTTCCAGAAGCACCCCATCACCGTGGTGAGCTCTGCTCCCTTAGCGGAAATCATAAGAAACAGAGAAGCTACAGGCAGGATCGCAAAGTGGGCCATTGAGATGGGACCCTATCATATCAACTACGAGCCAAGGACAGCAATCAAGTCACAAGCTTTGGTGGATTTCGTCAATGATTGGACAGAGTTTGACCCCTTACCACCGGCTCCAAGCGCCAAGCATTGGACCATGCACTTCGACGGGTCAAAGCAGCTGGAAGGACCGGGAGCCGGCGTCGTCCTAACTTCGCCAAAAGGAGACAAGCTGAGTTACATCCTGCAGATACATTTCGAACCATGTACCAATAACGTCGCAGAGTATGAGGCCTTGTTACATGGTCTGAAAGTCGCCAGAGAGATGAACATCAAAAGAATCATGTGCTATGGAGACTCCGACCTCGTCGCTCAGCAAGTTTCAGGAACCTGGGACAGAAAAGATGCAAACATGGCGGCTTACAGGAGAGAAGTTGATCGTGTTGCCGGCTTCTTCTCCGGCTTCCAAGTTGATCACATCGACAGACGAAAGAACGAGGCGGCTGACGCCTTATCAAGACTCGGTTCTAGTAGAGAGCCGGTGCCTCCAAACGTATTCCTTGCCGAGTTACATCATCCCTCAGTCAAGCTTCCAACAGAAGAAGAGTTAGCAAACCCTGATGACCCGGAATCACAGCTAGTCGCGGCCGTACATAAACCCCATCATGGACAGAGCCGTATCTGGCTTATCTGTAGAGAGAAGAGTTACCACAAGACGAAGTACTGGCACGACAGATTGTGCGCCGGTCTAAGGGATACGTCATCATCAATGGCGAGTTACACAAGAGGAGCACGTCGGGAGTATTCTTACGCTGTGTTTCACCAGAGGAAGGCCGGAAAATTCTCCAGGAGATTCATGCAGGGGACTGCGGACATCATGCATCCACAAGATCAATGGTTGCCAAAGCATACAGGCACGGATTCTTTTGGCTGACGGCTCTGGCCGACGCAGAAAACATAGCCCGGGTTTGCGACGGATGCCAGCGATATGCAAGGCAAATTCACGTTCCGGCTCAAGACATGAAGACCATCCCAATAACATGGCCCTTTGCAGTTTGGGGCATGGATATGGTAGGACCTTTCCAAACTTCACCCAATAAGAAGACTCACCTCCTGGTAGCGGTAGACAAGTTCACGAAGTGGGTGGAAGTTCAGGCCGTCAATAGTTGCACAGCAGCAACAGCAGTCAAGTTCTTGAAGAAGATCATATATCGTTTCGGGTATCCTCACAGCATCATCACCGATAACGGGACGAACTTCTCACTTGGAGAGATGCAGACATTTTGCAAAGAGAACGGCATCCGGCTTGACCTCGCTTCAGTTTCACACCCTTAGTCGAACGTCCAAGTAGAGAGGACAAACCAGGAGCTGTTAAGAGGCATCAAGCCAAGACTCCGGGTTCCATTAATCAGAGCCGCCGGATGCTGGGAAGAAGAGTTGCCATCAGTTGTCTGGAGCATAAACACAACCCCAAATAGATCAACAGACTTCACTCCCTTCTTCATGGTCTACGGGGCAGAAGCCGTGTTACCCAGCGACATCATCCATGACTCTCCAAGAGTTGCAAACTATGTTGAAACCGAGAACGAGCAAGCTCGGCAAAATTCGGTGGACATGCTTGAGGAAGCAAGAGAGCTAGCCCTGGAAAGATCAGCCATATATCAGCAAGACCTACGGCGATATCATAGCCGCCGGGTCAGATCGAGGACTTTCCAGGAAGGAGACTTAGTCCTAAGGCTAGCCCAGAACAAGACCGGCTTCCACAAGTTAACTCCCCCATGGGAAGGCCCCTTCGTGGTAAGCCGGAACTTGCACAACGGGTCATATTACTTGGTGGATTCTAGAGAGCAAGCTACAAGAACAGGAAACAATACAGACCATACAAGGAACCCGTTGACTGAGAACGACAGGCCTTGGAATATAGCAGAGCTTAGACCATACTACACTTAGGTTTTGTGAGCCCCCGGATGAGACGGGCTCCACCTTTTTGTATCTTTTTAAGTTTAAAAGCAGCAGGTTTCAGACGCGCTCTTTTCCTTACCAGGGTACCTAAGGGGACTGGAAGGTTTTTAATGAGGCGGCTTGCTAGCTATGTACATATTATATGATCAATGAAATGAGGAAGGCACCTCTAAAAACAAAGAGTATTGTGTTTTAAGTTCCTTATTTTTCATGTGATCAGGGCCTTGGGGGCTTATCAACTAAGAAAGTTGTAATTTGCAAACTCATGACCCGGCAGAGAAGCCACAATTATTCTTGGTTTCTTGCCTGCTAGCTTGATGTTATTCTCATACGTGACCAGATGCTAAAATACCGGCTTTCAATCTGACTATGAGGCCCATGGGGACTTAGCAGACCCTGATCGCTCCTGGTTTTCAGACACAGAAGTCACGAGAAAACCGGCTTTGCAGAGAGCTAAAGAAACCAAAAGGGTGATCGAAACCGAAAAAGCAAGACTTTTATAAAGACAGACTATAGTACAGCGTCAGCGCACGAAGGCGCATCAAAAGGTATAGCAAGTATTTAGATCTAACCTATTACAGGACATGAAGGCCAATATAATGTTTCAGGAATTCAAGATAAGTCAAAAGTTCGTAAGCCGGTACAAGAGTCGGCGTTCGGAACATCCGGACGATCTACTGGTGTGGAGGTGCCGGTGCAGATCCTTGCCCAGGGTCCTTCGTACCCCTTGTAGTTTCGCCTCGTGGCCTCTGCAAAACGACCGAAGCCAAGGCCTCAAAGCCGTCAAGATCGGAAGGGCAAGAAGGAGCTGGAACATCAGGAGTTGAGCTTGAGGGGTTCGCACTTGTTGTGAAGGGCGTGAAAAGTTGCGGCGCCTCCTCCACCGGCTTCCACAGATTAATCGGCTCTGGCGGGACTTCCTTGACGGCATGGTTACCTTCGTCATATGCAGCTTGGAATTCGTCCAGTGCCAACCCATCAGAAATTTGACAAGCCGGACGCCGAACCGACTTCACAAGCTTCCCATATATCTTCGCCGTCTCAGTGCCGTCAGGTTGAAACTCGGGGAAGCCCTTGGTGAGCTTGACCGGGTCAAGGTTCGGATAGTACGCCTTAGCCAGCGCAAGCGCACGGATCGCACCCTTGCGACAGGAAGACGCCTTCCATCGCTCCATCAGCACAGGCACCACAGAGGTGGCGGCAAGAAAATCCGGGAGACCCGGTGGACATTCCCCAGAGGAAGAAGACATCTTTATCATTTCGGCACAGCCGAAGTAGAGCCGTCGGGTGACGCCATATATGGCTTGAATCTTGTCAAGTGTCCCCTTGATAGTCACCCCTTGAGCCGGACCTGACAGGAGGCGGATGAAGGGTAAGAACAACGGAGAAGACAAAGCAATGGAGGAAAGTAAAGAGAAGGAGAAGACTCACCGAAAATAGCAACAGGTAAGTTGTGGACGAGCTTCTTTATCTTCTCCAGCTCGAAGACCACTTTCTGCAGCTCAAGAGCTTTCACCTGTATGGCGAGCTCCTGCTCATGGACCTTCTTCCGCAAGGTCTCGTTGTCAGCTTGAAGCCGACTCAGTGTTTCCTCCTGCATTTTCAGCTGCTCCTCAGCCTTCTCGCGGAGGCCGGTTTCCCGCGCAAGTTGATGGCGAGTTTCGCTATTGCTCTCGGCATTGGCCTTCGAAAATTCCTGCAGAGGGAACAAACATTCATCGAGACAGAGACAAAAAGATCAAGAAGCGGCTTATAAAGCTAAGTCGATATCTCAAAGAAGACCCGGAGCGTAGCAGGCTACTGCTCCGACTCTTGGGGACTACTCATCACAAAAGTTTCACTCGCAAGTAAGACCCGGAGCGTAGCAAGCTACTGCTCCGACTCTTGGGGACTACTCATTGCAAAAGTTTCACTAGCAAGAAAGACCCGGAGCGTAGCAAGCTACTGCTCCGACTCTTGGGGACTACTACAAAGAATCATTCGTACAAAGAGACAGGTTCCTTATGATGCAAGTACTAAGCATTTACCTGAGTAAAGACTAAGCACTTGGGGACTACTAGTAGAGAACATACCTGGTAATGAAAGTGCAGATAGTTCCGCAGCTGAGACTCCTCTTTTCGCACCCTGGAGAGTCGCGTATGGATCTTCTCAAAAAGTTCTGGAAACTCCAAGGTGTTGTAGGGAGCTTCGTCTTCAGAATCCGAGTCTTCTGCCTCTTGGACTTGTCCCTTGCCCGCGGCACAGGCAGCAGGCCCTTCCTCAGCCTTAGGTTCCGGCTCCAGGACCTTCGCCACGGAAGACGAAGGCGCATTAGGATTTTGGAAGCCGGTTCCAGTGACAATGATATCCGGCTCTTCCGGAATGACGGGAAGGTCGGTCTTCGGGGGTGAAGAGGAGACCGGGCCAGGATGAACCGGGTCAACCGGCATCTCGGCTTGGGTCTCCTCGACCTCAGGCTCAGCAGGAGGAGTCGCCACGCTTTCAGGGGTCTCCTCGTCACTAAGGACGGCTTGGGCTCTGAAAGAATATAAGTTACGTGAGTAATGAACAGCAAGCAGGTCAAAATAAAGACATGGCGAGGAAGTAAACCGGGACCTACCCCTTGTTGACGACAAAGTCGAAGGGGAGAGTCTCGGAGCCGGAACCTGAAGAGCAGGACATAGACCGGGATTTAGCAACCCGGAGTTGGCCCGCCGATGGATAACGTACATCAGGGGAGGTTTGATGAGCGTTTCTTCTGCGAGGAGAAGGACTGTTTGGGATACCTGAGAAAAGCTCTCCGGAAGAGGTGGATGAACGGGTCCTTTGCCGTTTAGGCGTCGCCTCGTTCTTGTCCTGCGCAGACGGACAAGTTTGAGAGCCGGAAGCTTCTAGATCGAGGAAACGAGAGCATGGTATCAGTCGTACCGTGTTGCGGGCTCGCTTTGCTCGAGCCGGTGGAGAAGAAGGAGGCGCTGGGACCTTGGTGGAGTCTTGGTCGTCTTGACCTGGAATTCGGGGAGTATAAGTAGAAGTATTGTCTTCGTGATCGGCTTCTATGAGGTTCTGCAAAAGCCGGTCCATGGAATCGAGCTCACCTTCGCCCGCTTCGTCTCCTCCCTCCGAGTTTTGCGCCGACTCATCTTCTTGGTCGGAGGAGGCGGGAGTTTCTTCGGCGGCATTCCACCAGTCTTCAGTGACCTAATAACGGATAAAAGGCATTCATGAAGAAGTACAAGGATACCGACAGGATAAAAAGAAAAAAAGAGATAGAAAGGAGCAAGTTAAGTACCTTGGGAGCCGGGTTCTCAGAGCAAAAGGGGAGGAGCCCGTCGAGCGTTATCGCGGCGACAGACTCAGACAAAAGCTTCTTTGAAGCCCGGATAATTTCTTCATCTTCCGGCTCTTGAGAAGTGAACCGGAGAGGAACAGAGGGAATGTTTGTGTAGTCGGAAATGAGCTTGGGCCGGATGGACAGTGGCTTTATACACCATCCGACCCAGCATTTGACCAGATCGGTGCCTTTAAGGCCATGGGCCTTGAGGGCCCAGATCCTAGAAAGAATGGGGGTCAAGGCAGCACGATCTTGGGCGTAAGAGTTGGTCGACTCTCCCAGCACAAGGGGTTCAGCTCGGAAACCCGGCAGTTTGGGTTGGCCTTTGGGAGAAGTGTCCTTGTAGTAGAAGAAAGTTGATTGCCAAGCCCGAGGGTGGCTGTTAAGCTTTAGAGCCGGAAAAAGGGACTCTCGGCGCCTTTGGATCGCGACTCCTCCGCATATGTTTAAAGGGAGAGCGGCGGAGGAGCGTTGTGGATTGCAATAGAAGAACTCGAGAAAGAGGTCGATGGAGGGTTCCATTTGAAGATAATCTTCGCATAGAACGGTGAAGTTTGAGATGGAAAGAATCGAATTTGGGGCCAAGTCTTGGGGCCTGAGGCCATAGTAGGAAAGCAAAGATCGGAAGAAAAGGGAACCCGGAGGCTTAAAGCCACGACTGAGATGATCGGCAAACACTATTACCTCGTTGTCCCGAGGAGACGGCACGACCTCGTTGCCAGGGGCACGCCAGTGGATGATGTCTCGAGCTTGGAGGTCGCCGGAGTCGACCAAATCCTGCAACCTCGCAATGGAAACAGACGAGACAGTCCAGTTCCTGGAGGGGGACTCTGCGGCGGCGGCACCGGAAGCGGAAGTACCGGCGGCGATCTTGGCCTTCTTCAGGTTGGCCTTGGCGGCGGCCGCCGCGGCGGGGCCCTTGCTCGCTACCTTCTTCCCCATGGAAGTGGGGTGCGAGATCTAGATCTAAAAGTGGGGGAAGAGAAGATGGCTGCGGGGACGAATGCGGCGCAGCGGTGGTTGCGGACGGAGGAAGCAAAGGGACGATGGCGCTAGCTGGCTCCGGCGAGGGTTGTAGAGCTCGGGCTGGAGAGAAGCGGTGGAGGCGCTGGAGGAGGAAGACGAAGTGGGGGCGCACAGGGGGAAATGATTGCATTTCCCCCGTCCCCACTTGTTTATAGCTCAGTGGGAGTTGACCTAAGGGTATAATCGGAAAAAGGCGGACACAATGATGGCCGGGAGAATAAAATCTGGGATGTCAGATACTCTAACTGACAGGATCTTGGGTTCCCGAGATAGCCGCTCGACTCCTCGATTCTCGTGAAAAGATAAGTATAAAAAATATCGTTGACCCAGAGATTGACCGATGTCCTCGAGGAAGAACGAAGAAGATTGAAAATCGCTAAGTCTGGAAGTGAAAGTCGGCAGGCGATGGCCGGGTTAGGAACGGGCCGCCAGCAAGAGCCGGCCAAACCTACGCCCGGATCCCGCTTGTTTAATAAGTTGATTATTGTTTTTCAGATGATAACCCGGTCAAAAGGAATGACGGCTTCCCCAAAGATCGAGCCCAAGAGCATGGAGGTGAAGCGAGTCAATTCTGTTGTCCAAGTTATCCTGGGGGCTACTGTTGGGGGGATCATAACCCGGTAGGCCCACCGACCTAGAAGGCAATGTCGTGGGATTGTCACGGCAGATGTTTCCGGGTGGAAACTTGAGTATGGGGACATAGCGACTTCTGACATCGGGAGCTTGTCTAGCACGGCGTGGGGAAACAAGGATTTACCCAGGTTCGGCCCCTCGTCTCGAGGTAAAGACCTACTTTCTGCTACTGCTTTATTGATATGGGTTTCGAGGACTCGGCGCCTTAGCTTCCGGGTCTCGAGATTACAATGGTGGTACTTGCGATCTGGTAAAACTTATCCTTCTAAGGACCAGGAGACCCCCTTATATAGGCGGTGGGTCTCGCTGGACATACAGGCGTGATCCGGGTTACAATCGTACCCGGACTCTAAGTCCTCTAGGTCTTCGCCTTCTTTATCAGGACTCCGTCTTGTACTTGGTCTCTAGCCCTCTAGACTCTTCTTGACGTGCGGGCCAAGACTCACGCAGCGTACCGACTCTCATGAGTCCCGGCCCACGCATTCTTGCTTAACCCGGCCCAGGTTCTCACCAGGCCGGCGGGTCTTCTCTGTCGGTGGGCCTACCGGGTTACGATCCCCCCAACAGTAGCCCCCAGGATAACTTGGACATCGGAATTGACTTGCTTCGCCTCACACTCTGGGGTATAATCTTGGGGAAGCCGTCACTTCTTTTGTCCGGGTTATCATCTGAAAAACAATAAACAACTTATTAAGCAAGCGAGCACACAGGTGTCGGTTTGGCCGGCTCTTACTGGCAGCCCGTTCCTAACCCGGTCATCGCCTGCCGACTCCCACTTCCAGACTTGGCGATTTTCAGCTTTCTTTATGCTTCCTCGAAGACGTCGGTCAACCTCCAGAGTCAACGACATTTTTAATGCTTATCCCTTCGCGAGAATCGAGGAGTCGCGCGTCCGTCTCGGGAACCCAAGATTCTGTCAGGCACAAAATCTGGCACCACGGATATCGTTCCTCGAGGTCATCATTATCCTTGGATTCTTCCTGTTTTGCCCCTAGGTCAACTCCCACTTGGGATATAAATAAGTGGGGACAGGGAAGAAAGCGACCATTTCCCCCGTGCGCCCCCACTTCTTCTTCTTCCTCCAGCGCCGCCGCTTCCACTCCCGTGCTCGAGCTCTACAACCCTTCGCCGGAGCTAGCTAGCGCCACCGTTCTCTTACTTCTTCTGCTCAAATCCAGAACCGTGCCGCAGTCATCCCCGCAGCCATCTCCTCGCATTCCACTTTTAGATCTAGATCTCGGCAACTTCCTTCAATGGGGAAAAAAGTTGCGAGCAAGGGCCCCGCCGCCGCCGCCGCCACCGCCGCTGCTAAGGCCAACCTGAAGAAGGCCAAAGCTACCGCTGGTGCCTCCGCTTCTGGCGCCGCCGCCGCAGCGCCTGCTTCTGGGAGCTGGACTGGATCAACTGTCTCTATCGCCAAGCTGCAGGACTTAGTGGATTCCGGCGATCTTCAAGCCCAAGACATCATCCACTGGCGCGCCCCGGGTAACGAGGTCGTGCCGGCTCCTCGAGATAGTGAGGTAATAATATTTGCCGATCACCTCAATCGCGGCTTCAAACCTCCGGGTTCCCTCTTTTTCCGCACTCTGCTCGCTTACTACGGCCTCAGGCCTCAAGACTTGGCCCCGAATTCGATTCTTTCCATCTCCAACTTCACCGTTTTATGCGAAGACTATCTTCAAATGGAACCCTCTCTGGACCTCTTTCTTGAATTTTTCTACTGCAACCCACAACGCTCCTCTGCCACTCTTCCTTTGAACGTTTGCGGAGGAGTCGCGATTCAACGTCGCCGAGACTCCCTTTTTCCAGCTCTCAAACTTAACAGCCACCCTCGAGCCTGGCAATCAACCTTTTTCTATTGCAAGGACACCTCTCCCAAGGGCCAACCCAAACTGCCGGGTTTCCGCGCTGAGCCTCTCGTGCTAGGAGAATCAACCAACTCCTACGCCAAAAACCGCGCGGCTTTGGCCCCCACTCTTTCCAGAATCCGAGCTCTCAAGGACCACGGCCTCAAAGGCACCGACCTGGTCAAATGCTGGGTCGGGTGGTGTATAAAACCACTATCCATCCGGCCCAAGCTTATTTGCGACTACACCAACATTCCCTCTGATTGTCTCCGGTTCACCTTTGAAGAGCCGGAAGATGAAGAAGTCATCCGAACTTCTAAGAAACTTTTGTCCGAGTCTATCGCTACGATAACTCTGGACGGGCTCCTCCCCTTCAGTTCCGAGAACCCGGCTCCAAAGGTACTTAACTTGCTCCCCTCTAACTCTTATACTTCTTTCTTTTTATCCCTTCTGTATTTCAATAACCCATCATGAACTCCTCTGTTCCTTCCTCAGGCCACTGAAGACTGGTGGAACGCCGCCGATGAAATGCCCGTCTCCTCCGACCAAGAAGATGAGTCGGAACAAAATTCGGAAGAAGAGGAAGAAGGCGAAGGTGAGCTTGACTCCATGGACCGGCTTTGGAAAAAACTCATAGAAGCCGATCTTGAAGACGACACTTCTTCTCATACTCCCCACATTCCAGGTCAAGGTGAACAAGACTCGACCAAGGCTCCGACACCCCCTTCTCCACCGGCTGGAGCAAAGCGGGCCCGTAACGCGGTACAATTGATACCACGCTCTCGTTTCATCGCTCTAGAAGCTGCTTCCGGCTCTCAAACTTGTCCGTCTGCGCAGGACAAGGCGGAGGTGACGCCTAAACGTCGAAGGACTCGCTCGTCCGCATCTTCCGACGAGCTCTCCTCAGGTATCCCAAACAGTCCTTCTCCCCGCGGGAGAAACGCTCATCAGACTTCCCCCGATGCACGTTATCCCTTGGCGGGCTGCCTCCGGGTTTCTAAATCCCGGTCTATGTCCTGCTCTTCAGGTTCCGGTTCAGAGGCTCTCCCCTCCGACTTTGTCATCAACAAGGGGTAAGTCCTATTTTTACTTTGCACCATGTCTTTGCTTTAGCCTACTTACTGTTCCTCACATGTCTTTATACTTTCCCAGAGCCCAAGCCGTCCTTAGTGATGAGGAAAGCCCTGACGCTATCACAACCCCTCCAGCTGAGCCTGAGGTTGAAGAGACTCAAGCTGAGAAACCGTCTGACCCGACTCTCCCTGTTCCAGACTCTTCTTCCCCTCCGAAGTCCGATCTTCCTGTCATTCCGGAAGAACCGGATGTCGCTGTAACGGGCACCGGCTTTCAAGATCCCGCCGCGCCTTCAACTTCCGTGGCGAAGGTCTTTGAGCCGGAACTTAAGGCTGAGGAAGGGCCCGCTACCCGTGCCGCAGGCAAGGAACAGGTCAAGGAAACCGAAGACTCGGACTCTGAAGATGAAACTCCTTACAGCACCTTGGAGTTTCCAGAACTTTTTGAGAGAATCCATAAGCGACTCTCCAGGGTGCGAAAGGAGGAATCTCAGCTGCGCAACTATCTGCACTTCCGCTACCAGGTATGTTCCCTCTAGTAGTCCCCAAGTGCTTAGACTTTACTTAGGTAAATGCTTAGTACTTGCATGATAGGGAACCTGCCTCAATAGAAATATTTCTTTGAAGTAGTCCCCAAGAGTCGGAGCAGTAGCTTGCTGCGCTCCGGGTCTTTCTTACTAATGAACTTTTGCAATAAGTAGTCCCCAAGAGTCGGAGCAGTAGCTTGCTGCGCTCCGGGTCTTTCTTACTAGTGAACTTTTTGCAATGAGTAGTCCCCAAGAGTCGGAGCAGTAGCTTGCTGCGCTCCGGGTCTTTCTTACTAGTGGACTTTTTGCAATGAGTAGTCCCCAAGAGTCGTAGCAGGAGCTTGCTGCGCTCCGGGTCTTCTTTGAGATACCGTCATTGCTTTATAAACTGCTTCCTGATATTTTTGTCTGTCTTGATAAATATATGTTCCCTCTGCAGGAGTTTTCGAAAGCCACAGCCGAGAGCAACAGCGAAACACGCCATGAACTTGCGCGTGAAGCCGGCCTTCGTGAGAAGGCTGAGAAACAGCTGAAGCTTCAAGGAGAAGCACTAAAACGGCTTCAAACTGACAATGAGGCTTTGCGGAAGACGGTGCACGAACAAGAGCTCGCCATACAGGTGAAGGCTCTTGAACTGCAAAGAGTGATCTCCGAGCTGGAGAAGATAAAGAAGCTCGTTCATAACTTGGCCGTTGCTGTCTTCGGTGAGTCTTCTTCTTGCCTTTTCTTTCCTGTATTGCTTTGTCATCGCAGGTTTCCTTATCCTCCGTTTGCTCCCTGCCAGGTCCGGCTCAGGGGGTGACCATAAAGGGAACACTTGAGAAAATTCAGGCCATATATGGCGTCACCCGCCGACTCTACTTCGGCTGCGCCGAGATGATCAAGGCGTCTACCTCTTCTGGGGAATGTCCTCCGGGTCTTCCAGATTTTCTCGCCGCCACCTCTGTGGTGCCTATGCTGATGGAGCGATGGAAGGCGTCTGCCTGTCGCAAGGGTGCTATCCGTACACTTGCATTGGCGAAGGCATACTACCCCAACCTTGACCCGGCCAAGCTCACGAAGGGCTTCCCTGAATTCCAGCCTGATGGCACTGAGACCTCAAAGATATATGGGAAGCTCGTGAAATCCGTTCGGCGTCCGGCTTGTCTAATTACGAACGGGTTGGCACTGGACGAGTTCCAAGCTGCTTATGACGAAGACAACCATGCCATCAAGGAAGTCCCGCCGGAGCCGATCAACTTATGGAAGCCGGTAGAAGAGGCGCCGCAACTCTTCACGCCCTTCACGACAAGTGCGAACCCCTCCAGCTCAACTCCTGACATTCCAGCTCCCTCTCGTCCCTCCGATCTTGACGGCTTTGAAGCCTTGGCTTCGGTCGTTTTGCAGAGGCCACGAGGCGGAACTACAAAGGATACGAGGGACCCTGGGCAAGGATCTGCGTCGGCTCCTCCGCACCAATAGACCGCCCAGATGTTCCGAACGCCGACTTATGTACCGGCTTACAAACTTTCGACCTGACTTAAATTCTTGTAACTTTATATTGTTCTTCATGGCCTGTAATAGGTTAGATTTAAATACTTGCTATACCTTTTGATGCGCCTTCGTGCGCCGCTGCTGTAATATAACATGTCTCTATAAATGTCTTGCTTCCTTGGTTTCTTTTACCCTTTTGGTTTCTTTAGCTCTCTGCATAGCCGGGTTTCTCGTGACTTCTGTGTCTGAAAACCCGGAGCAATCAGGGTCTGCTAAGTCCCCATGGGCCTCATAGTCAGATTGAAAGCCGGCGTTTTAGCATCTGGTCATGTATGAGAATACCATCAAACTAGCAGGCAAGAAACCAAGAATAATTGTGGCTTCTTTGCCGGGTTATGAGTTTACAACTTACAACTTTCTTAGTTAGTAAGCCCCCAAGACCCTGATCATATAAAGAATAAGGAACTGAAAACACAATACTCTTTTCTTCTTAGAGGTGCCTTCCTCACTTTATTGATCATATAATATGTACATAGCTAGCAAGCCGCCTCATTAAAAACCTTCCAGTCCCCTTAGGTACCCTGGTAAGGAAAAGAGCGCGTCTGAAACCTGCTGCCTTTAAACGAAAGAGATACAAAAAGGTGGAGCCCGTCTCATCCGGGGGCTCACAAAACCTAAGTGTAGTATGGTCGAAGTTCTGCTATATTCCAAGGCCTGTCGTTCTCTGTCAACGGGTTCCTTGTATGGTCTGTATTGTTTCCTGTCCTTGTAGCTTGTTCTCTAGCATCCACCAAGTAATAAGACCCGTTGTGCAAGTTCCGGCTTACCACGAAAGGGCCTTCCCATGGGGGAGTTAGCTTGTGGAAGCCGGTCTTGTTCTGGGCTAGCCTTAGGACCAGGTCGCCTTCCTGAAAAGTTCTTGATTTAACCCGGCGGCTGTGATAACGCCTCAGGTCTTGCTGGTATATGGCTGATCTTTCCAAGGCCAGCTCTCTTGCCTCCTCCAGCATATCAACTGAATTTTGCCGGGCTTGCTCGTTCTCAGTTTCAACATAGTTTGCCACTCTCGGAGAATCATGGATAATGTCGCTGGGTAACACGGCTTCTGCCCCATAAACCATGAAGAAAGGAGTGAAGTCTGTTGATCTATTTGGGGTTGTGTTTATGCTCCAGACGACTGATGGGAGCTCCTCTTCCCAGCACCCGGCGGCTCTGATTAACGGGACCCGGAGTCTTGGCTTGATGTCTCTTAGCAGCTCTTGGTTTATCCTCTCCACTTGGCCGTTCGACTGAGGGTGTGAAACTGAAGCAAGGTCGAGCCGGATGCCATTCTCTTTGCAAAATATCTGCATCTCTCCAAGCGAAAAATTTGTCCCGTTATCAGTGATGATGCTGTGAGGATACCCAAAACGATATATGATTTTCTTCAGGAACTTGACAGCTGTTGCCGCTGTGCAACTGTTGACGGCTTGCACTTCTACCCACTTTGTGAATTTATCCACTGCGACCAGTAGGTGAGTCTTTTTATTGGGTGAAGTCTGGAAAGGTCCCACCATGTCCATGCCCCAAACTGCGAAGGGCCATGTTATTGGGATGGTCTTCAGGTCTTGAGCCGGAATATGAATCTGCCTTGCGTATCGCTGGCATCCATCGCAAACCCGGACTATATTTTCTGCATCAGCCAGAGCCGTCAGCCAAAAGAATCCGTGCCTGTATGCCTTGGCCACCATCGATCTTTTGGACGCGTGATGTCCGCAGTCCCCTGCGTGAATCTCCTGGAGAATTTTCCGACCTTCCTCTGGTGAGACACATCGTAAGAATACCCCTGACGTGCTCCTCTTGTGTAACTCGCCATTGATGATGACGTAGCCCTTAGCCCGGCGCACAATCTGTCGTGCTAGTACTTCGTCTTGAGGTAATTCTTCCCTTTGCAGGTAAGCCATATACGGCTCAGTCCAGGACGGTGTTTGATGTACGGCTGCGACTAGCTGTGATTCCGGGTCATCAGGGTTTGCTAACTCTTCTTCGGTCAGCAGCTTGACCGAGGGATGATGTAACTCGGCGAGGAACACGTTTGGAGGCACCGGCTCTCTGCTAGAACCGAGTCTTGACAGGGCGTCGGCCGCCTCATTCTTTCGTCTGTCAATATGGTCAACTTGGTAGCCGGAAAAGAAGCCGGCAATACGATCTACTTCTCTTCTGTAAGCCGCCATGTTGGCGTCTTTTCTATCCCAGGTTCCTGAAACTTGCTGAGCCACAAGGTCAGAGTCTCCATAGCACATGATTCTTTTGATGTTCATCTCTCTAGCGACTTTCAAACCGTGTAACAAGGCCTCATACTCTGCCACGTTATTGGTGCATGGTTCGAAATGTATCTGCAGGACGTAACTCAACTTGTCTCCTTTTGGCGATGTTAGTACAACGCCGGCTCCTGAGCCTTCAAACTGCTTTGACCCGTCGAAGTGCATAATCCAATGTTTGGCGCTTGGAGGTGGAGGTAAGGGGTCAAACTCTGTCCAATCATTGACGAAATCCACCAAGGCCTGTGACTTGATTGCTGTTCTTGGCTCGTAGTTGATATGATAAGGCCCCATCTCGATGGCCCACTTTGCGATCCTGCCTGTAGCTTCTCTGTTTCCGATGATTTCCGCTAAGGGAGCGGAACTCACCACAGTGATTGGGTGTTCCTGAAAATAGTGTGGCATCTTCCGGCTTGCCATAAACACGCCGTATACCAACTTCTGCCACTGCGGGTACCTCTGCTTGGACTCTGTGAGAGCTTCACTAACATAGTAGACCGGCCTTTGAATTGGGTACTCCTTTCCTTCTTCCTTGCGCTCCACTACGACCACAGCGCTGACGGCTCTGGAATTTGCGGAAACGTACAACAACATCGGCTCCTTGCTCATGGGGGCCGCTAACACTGGAGCTGTGGACAATGTCTTCTTTAGGTCTTCAAAGGCGTCATCTGCCTCCTGGCCCCAGACAAACTTTTCTGACTTCTTCAACAGCTTGTATAGTGGAAGAGCTTTCTCTCCCATCGTTGCAATGAACCGGCTCAGGGCTGTGACACACCCTGTCAGCTTCTGGACATCATTAACACACTCCGGCTTCTTAAGGTTCATGATGGCCTTAATTTTAGCCGGGTTAGCTTCTATCCCTCTCTCTGAGACTATGAAACCCAGCAACATGCCAGCCGGAACTCGGAACACGCACTTGGTCGGGTTTAACTTCATCTGATATTTGCGCAGGTTGTCGAAGGTCTCCTTTAGGTCATCCAGGAGTGACCCGGCTTTCTGTGACTTGATCACGACATCATCGACATAGGCATGCACGTTGCGACCGATTTGGTTCTGGAAACAATTCTGGATGCACCTTTGGTAGGTGGCACCTGCATTCTTGAGGCCAAAGGTCATGTTTTTGTAACAGAAAGCGCCGAAAGGGGTGATGAACGACGTCTTCTCCTGGTCGCCAACATTGAGCTTGATCTGATGATACCCGGAGTATGCATCCAAGAAACATAACAACTCGCTACCGGCTGTGGCATCGATGATCTGATCTATACGCGGCAATGCAAAGGGGTCTTTCGGGCAGACCTTGTTCAAGCTGGTGTAGTCAATGCACATGTGCCACTCTCCGTTTTTCTTCAGAACTAGGACCGGGTTAGCCAGCCACTTGGGATGGTAGACTTCCATGATAAACCCGGCTGCAAGCAAACGAGCTACCTCTTCTCCGACGATCCTTTTCCTCTCTGCGTTGAGACGACGTAGTCCTTGTTTTACCGGCTTTGCCTTTGGATCAACATGTAAGCTGTGCTCAGCAAGTTCACTCGGGACACCCGGCATGTCTGAAGGAGACCATGCAAAGATGTCCCGATTCTCACGGATGAACTTGATGAGCTCGCTTTCCTATTTCGGGTCCAAGTGGGTCCCCACTGAGAACTGCTTGGAGGAGTCCCCTTCTTCGAAATCAACCATTTTTGTATCTTGAGCTGACTTGAATTTTTTCTTCTCTTCCTCATGAGCCGGCTTTTCCAGCACACGCTTATCTGTCGGGTCTACTTGAGACTTGTAGAACTTGAGCTCCTCCTCTGAGCAAGCCTACTCTGCCATGATGGCATACCCGTTGTCACACTCTGCAGCCATGGTTTTGCTTCCTTCTACTGTGATTATTCCCTGGGGTCCTGGCATCTTAAGCTTGAGGTACACATAACAAGGCCGCGCCATGAATTTGGCGTAAGCCGGCCTCCCGAATAGAGCGTGATACGGACTTTTTAAATCAACAACCTCAAACGTCAGGAACTCCGACCTGAATTGCTCTTTGCTCACACCGAACGCCACCTCAAGGCTGATCTGGCCAATCGGATGTGCCGACTTCCCTGGGACTATGCCGTGGAAGATTGTAGATGTAGGGGTAAGGCGGTCTTGGGTCAGACCCATCCTTCTGAAAGTATCGAGGTATAAGATATTGATGCTGCTGCCTCCGTCCATCAGGACTTTATTCAGGGAGAACCCGTCCACTTGTGGTGCCACGACGAGAGCCAGGAGACCCGGATGTTCTACTGCTGGAGGGTGATCCTCTCTACTCCAAGTTATAGTTTGCTCTGACCACTTCAAGAATCTTGGAACGGCTGATGCCACTGCATTGACGGCTCTTGCTTTTAATTTCCTGTCTCTCCTGGACGTACTGGTGGTGAAGACGTGATACTGTCCTTGACTATGAAGTTCCTTCGGGTTCTGCTGATACCCGGTTGTGACTTGATTCTGTTGTTGACTGGACCCGGCATTATTGTTTGGCGGTCCGTTTGACCCAGCCCCCTGTCCGGGTCCCATCGAGTTGCCGTTGTTTCCATTGAAACCGCTGTTACCTCCGAAGTTCCCCTGACTCCTCTGGCCTTCCTGCTCATGTCTCATCCTGGCTCTGATGTCCGCGCACTGAGCTAGCGAGTGATTGGATGGTCTCCCGTTCTTGCTGTGTTTTGGACACGGCATGCTGTACATCTCGCTGAAGTTCGAGCTTCTCGGAGGTCCTCCTCTAAAGTTACCACCGGGTCTAGGTCCCCTGTAACCCGTCGTCTGGGTTGTGCCTACGAACTCTGAATTTCCGCCCTCATAGGGACGCTTGTTATTTCCGTTCTGATTGCTATTACTCTGGTTCGGGTTTGGGTTACGACCTCCGCTGATCCGATTGTTCCTCTGTTGTTCCTCTGTTTCACCCGGCTTCTTATCCGTGGCTGCATATTTATTCGCTGTTGTCACCACTTCCCCTATTGAGATGTTGTTGCAGGCCGGGTCTTCCCTCATACGTCCAAGCTTGTGGGTCAACGGCTCAAAGCCGCAGTTTTTCTCCATGTACGATATAGCTGTGTGTGCCGAGATGTTGAGGGATGACTGCAAGATTTCCGTAACCCGGCCCATCCATTGTCTGGCTGACTCTGTTTTCCTCATGACACATCGATCCAGGTCGGCCTCAGTGTACTGTTTCTTGCAAGTTCCGGCGAAGTTCTTGATGAACGCCGCCTTCAGTTCCTCCCATGAGTTGATACTGCGCGGCGGGAGTCGGTCTAGCCAAATTTTAGGTGCTCCTTCCGCCAACATAAGATACATGTAGCGTGCACACAGATTCGGTGAAGCGTTCTTCATGTCCATGGCCATGCCGTAACTGCTCAACCATGTCTCTGGATTCATGTTCGGCTCGTAATTGCACACTTTGGTCGGCTCTTTGAATTTTTCTGGAAACGGCTCCGCCCTGATGGCATCTGACAAGCACTTTGGTCCCGTCAAGTTTGAAGTTGAGCCCCCTGTGTGACCCGGCGCAGGAGAAGGTGCTGCGGGAGTCACTATTCCGACTCCTGGTGTTCCAGCTGCTCCGGCTCCAGCTGCCGGTGGTGCTGCCGCCGCAGCTGCACGTCTTGCTCTCGAACTATTGACTATTGACTGAGCCGCGGACACGGCCGGCTGTGGCGGCTGGATTACTTGCTGATTTTGTTGTTGGCCTTGTTGGTTTACTGGTCCGAGCCGGTTCTGGATAGATCTTGCTGCTTGTGGTTCTCCGTGCCGGCTTCTGGTACGACTCCTTTGTGGTTCTGAGTTGAATGCTTGCGACCCGCGCGGATTATTGTTCTGTTGGACCACAGCGGTGCGCAACAAATCCACGGCTCTCCGTGCCTCAATACCGGCTGGCGAATTGTCGAACGGGATCTGCTGTAGCGCATGTGCAGCTGCAAAAACATTATCAACCGGATTATTATAATGACCCGGGGGAGTTGTGAACCTGGGAGGTGGCGGAGGTAGTTGTTCTGCGGCTGCTTCCCCGGCTCCGGCTCCTCCCGCTGGACTTCTTGCTCCTCGTAACTCGGCATGTGGCGCGCCGGCTCCCATCACCGGATTAACCGCTGCTATGGGCGCATTGGCTGGGGTCAACTGATACTCCAAGACTTGAGGCACTATGGTGTTGACTCCAGTTGGCAAGGGTAGCCGGCTCCCGCGCCTTCTGCTCTGCACCACTGTTAACTCGTCCCTTCTCCTCTGGAGGGCGTTCCTTTCATCTTGTAGTCTCTGCTCCTGCTGGGCCAAAGATCGCTCCTTCTCCGCTACGCGCCGGGCTTCGTCCGCACGCTCTTGGTTCGCCCTAGCCATGGCTCGCCTTAAATCTTCCAACTCCCTCTGTATAGCTGAATTGGTGTTTGTTACTTCTCCCGGGTTCTGAACCGGGATTCCCGGTGCACCGGCTCTCGCCTGATCGTTCACCGCGGTCAGGATCGGGTTTGTGAACGCTGTCCCAGGTGCGGGCGTGTGTGTTTGTACTCCCGCGCCAAAAGTTGGTAAAACGGGTCCGGTATTGGGGTGTGGTGGAGGGTACGCCGCTGGTGGCATGCCGAGGTTGCTCTGATCCCAAATTTCTCGATCCCGTCTGGCGGTTCTTTCTGCGCTTGTTTCACTACTCACGGATGCTTCCACCCCATCGGTTTGCTGAGCCGCCGTTACCACGTGAACCGTCATATGTCGCGCGGGTCCCGGGGACGCCGGGTGATCCTCTTCTTCAAGCCCAAATCCCCACCGATCTTCAAACAGCGGCAGAATTGACTCGGTATCCGTATCCAGATCGGACACGTTCGTTGGTATTCCGACGGAATCCTGTAGTGCTTGAATTGCCGCCTCTTCCTCGATAGTCATGACTTCGCACTCTGGCGATCCAACAGATTCTTCTCCATCCGACTGAGCCACAGTAGCTGACCCGGACTCTGACTCGTACTCCGGCTCATACTGATCTGAACCGGCTCCTGTGGTCTGGATCACGCCGACGAAAACATTGATCTGACTGAAGACGATCATAGACCCGGTTTCCAGCCGATCTGCTTCTTCTTTCCAACCAAAGTCGTCCACGATCCGCTCCCCTCCTGGAAGCGTGTGGATCTGGCCGATAGCTAGGTTTTCCATACCGCGCCGCGCTTCTCCACAAATCATGATGTTCTTGGCCGCAGGCCCCACGGTGGGCGCCAACTGTCGTGGGATTGTCACGGCAGATGTTTCCGGGTGGAAACTTGAGTATGGGGACATAGCGACTTCTGACATCGGGAGCTTGTCTAGCACGGCGTGGGGAAACAAGGATTTACCCAGGTTCGGCCCCTCGTCTCGAGGTAAAGACCTACTTCCTGCTACTGCTTTATTGATATGGGTTTCGAGGACTCGGCGCCTTAGCTTCCGGGTCTCGAGATTACAATGGTGGTACTTGCGATCTGGTAAAACTTATCCTTCTAAGGACCAGGAGACCCCCTTATATAGGCGGTGGGTCTCGCTGGACATACAGGCGTGATCCGGGTTACAATCGTACCCGGACTCTAAGTCCTCTAGGTCTTCGCCTTCTTTATCAGGACTCCGTCTTGTACTTGGTCTCTAGCCCTCTAGACTCTTCTTGACGTGCGGGCCAAGACTCACGCAGCGTACCGACTCTCATGAGTCCCGGCCCACGCATTCTTGCTTAACCCGGCCCAGGTTCTCACCAGGCCGGCGGGTCTTCTCTGTCGGTGGGCCTACCGGGTTACAATCCCCCCAACAGGCAAGCCGGCCTGGTAAGAACCGGGGCCGGGTCAAGCATGAAGATATGGACCGGGACTCACGTGAGCCGGTGCGCTACGTATGTCTTGGCCCGCAAGTTAAGAAGGATCTAGAAGACTAGAGACCTAGTACAAGACGGAGTCCCGATAAGGAAGGCGAAGACTTAAAGTAGAGTCTGGATACGATTGTAACCCGGATCCCGCTTGTACGCCCAGGAGACCCGCCTCCTATATAAGGGGGTCTCCTGGTTCCTAGAAGGTTAAGCTTTACCAGATCGCAAGTACCACCATTGTAATTTCGAGACCCGGAAGCTAAGGCGCCGAGTCCTCGAAACCCATATCAATAAAGCAGTAGCAGGAAGTAGGTCATTACTTCCCCACGCCACGCTAGACAAGCTCCCGATGTCAGAAGTCGCTATGTCCCCATATTCAAGTTTCCACCTGGAAATATCTGCCGTGACAATCCCACGACAGGGAGGCTTGAGGATCTGGAGGAAAGCTACAAGAACGTCATATGGAAGTTGGAGATGTTCCAATCTCTGATGTGGGACGTAGAGTGCCAGAACTGCGAGAATGAAGAACGCTTCAAGAAGATTGCAGAAGGTGCTATCCTAAGGTAAAATGATCCACCCACCTCTATATACACTGGAAGGCCTTACCAGTGGAAGAAGGAAGAGTGGGCTGCATACTTTGAGAAGCAAGAATACCAAGAGGATGATCTTCCGGAGAAGGAGCTAAAGACAAATGACTACGGTTGGGACAGTCTTGCTTAGTATTTATCTTTACTAGTTTATCATATCTATCTAGTCATTGTGTGTTTTGCTTTTATCATTTAGTTATCAATCTCTTTTAGGCTTGTGAGCTCATGGAGCATTATCATGTATCCCTATCTTGTGGTTTATCAATGAATATTAAAGTATGGTGTCATCCATGGGTCTCTTGTTTGGAGATTTATGGGCAACACTCATGCAAATGAGCGTGGTATATTTAGAAGTTTCAGTCACATCTTGCCTTGAATTTAATTAACTTGAGTGTGTTGGATAATTGTAGAATTATCTCATTAAAAGATTAAGAGAATAAGTCAATATGACATGAAAAATAATAGTTTAAAGTAGAGATGTGGTCTTGTAGAATAAAAAGTTAGGAAGGTTAATGAAAAGAATATGAAACACTCTTGTTAGACTCTAGTATCTTTTGAGCAAATCAATGATCATGGATGTTTCAATACTTATGCTCTTGAAAAGTGAATGAAAAGGGAGGCACCCAAGAATTCGGCCATGGAAAGTGTGAGATAAAGGTTGTGGTGAGCATAAGAACTTGATTGAAATATCCATGACTAAAGTTTGTTACTAGTTATTAGTGAAGCAAGGTGGTAAACAATATCATATCTATCTTTTTATTTGTCTTCTTTTAAATAGTTATTCAATGAGAGTTATCTTGTATTTAAATTTCAGCAAAGTATCAAATATTATAATGCTTGCCAAATAGAGCAAATGTATTGGAAAAAGAGTACGATTCAGTTTTCCAACTTACAGTTGTTATTTGTGTTCAAAAGTAAGGGATGATTGATAGAGCTTCTACTTATGTTGCCCTCATGTGTATGAGTTTTAGTTCATTAATATTTCATTACAATTGAACATGATGATGATACAATGCTCGTATTTATTTATCAACCATAAGCTCATTGATGCATGTAATGATCTATTCGCTTACATACTCGAGGACGAGTAAAGGTTTAAGCTTGGGGGAGTTGATATGTGCATTTTATATCATCATTTTATAACTCATATTATCATATTAGAATGTTATTGGCATTGGTATATCATTGTTTTTGCATGTTTTAGATGATTTACGAGACTTTCATACAAAGTCCCTAATTTTGGTATTTAATTTATGGGAGGCAGAAAACCTCATTTTTCTTGTTTTAATGTTTCAGGACCTTCGGGGACCCAATTGGAAAAAAGAAAATTGCACAGCTGGTTTTCCACCGAGAGAACGACCGTGGGAAAAAGATCGAAGAAGGAAGAGCCACGAGGGCCGAGAGAGGGTGGCTGGCAGCGTGGGACCCACCATCTGGGGCCTCGAGCACTTCCTTGGCCTCCGCTTATTAACACGCCTTCGTCTCGCCCGAAAACCTACGCCCTAATTTTTCCCGAGACTATTCGAGGCGGCTGATGTCTACGCACGCTTCTATTCTCGTAGACAGTGTTGGGCCTCCAAGAGCAGAGGTTTGTAGAACAGCAGCAAGTTTCCCTTAAGTGAATCACCCAAGGTTTATCGAACTCAGTGAGGTAGAGGTCAAAGATATCCCTCTCAAGCAACCCTGCAATTAAGATACAAGAAGTCTCTTGTGTCCCCAACACACCCAATACACTTGTCAGATGTATAGGTGCACTAGTTCGACGAAGAGATAGTGAAATACAAGTAATATGGATGATTATAAGTAGTAATTGCAATCTGAAATAAAAATGGCAGCAAGCAAACATGTAGCAGAACAGGTTGTAAACGGTGTTTCAATGCTTAGAAACAAGGTCTAGGGATCATACTTTCACTAGTGGACACTCTCAACAATGACCTCATAGTTGAATAATAAATACTACTCTCAAACACTCTCTTGTTGGATGATAAACACCATTCATTGCGTAGGGCTATAAAAGCACACCCCAAAGTCTGAGTAAACAAACACCACAACGTCATAAAGGAGTCATACACGATGCACACACTGTCACCTTCACACCGTGGAGAGTAACTCCGGAGTTCATATTAAAGTAACCTCTAGAGTGCATAATAGATAAAGAGTAACATCTAATTATTCAACTAGATTACAAAGCTCATGATCACATAAAGATCACACCATATGGGAGAGAGAGATAAACCACATAGCTACCGGTAGAGCCCTCAGCCCCGGGGGAGAACTACTCACTCCTCATCATGGGAGTCAGCAACGGCGATGGAGATGGCGGTGGAGTCGATGGAGATGGCTCCGGGGGCAATTCCCCGTCCCGGCAGGGTGCCGAAACAGAGAAAACAGGGAACTGGCACTGTGGCATCTTGTTAATAGGTTAGTCCCAGAAAATGAATAAAAATGATATAAAGTGTATATAAAACATGTATCAATTGGTATAATATAAGCATGGAACATAAGAAATTATAGATACGTTTGAGACGTATCAGCGGCGGCGGCGAAACTCCTAATTCCCTCTGAGGGGGGTCAGATCCTGCTGCTCCGGAGCTCCGGAGAAGGGGGAAATCATCATCACCGCCATCACCTCTACTCCTTGGCGTGCGAGGAGGCCTCTCCATCATCACCATCACCAAGACCAGCACCATCTCCATCATCATCTTCGTGATCCACTCCATCCCCCTCGTAGTCATCTTCGTGATCCACTCAATCCCCCTCGTAGTTTGAGAGTTGCTAAACCCTAAGTACTTGTTTTGTACTCCTATTCATGTTTGTGATTGAGTACTTGTCATTATTTGAAGGTGAAGTTATATATTCAGATTGTGTTGTACCACTTATACCACTGAATATGATCATGTTTGCACGTTGTGAGTAGTTCCCGTATGTTCCTGAGGGCATAGAATGAATTGACAATGATTTATATATAATATGTGTTGATATTTTGTCTACTATTTATCTTTTATGTAATTCTATGATGGTGATGTGCGAACGACTTCACATCACTTCACCTATATGGGCTCATAGGAGAGCACCGTAGTGTAATAGAGTGGGTAGGACTTGGGAGGACACGTAAACCTTTGTCTAATACATGAAGTTGCATTACGGGGGGATTAATATCGAGAACCTTAGAGTTTAATGCTATAGTGGAACATTATGTCTTAATAATTCTTGTGTTGTCATTTAATTGGCCATAAGATCCATCATAAGGATTTAGTTTATTGGATTTAGTTTATTTGTTTATCTATACCTAATAATGGCTCCGTCCAAAGAAGATTAAAACTTGACAAGATATTCAACGTGTTATTTTAGAAATCTCTATGCCATGTAAAATCCATGCCGCCCTCGGGAACGTTTTCCACATATAAGACACACAACACTTGAGCTTGTCCTCTTGCCACATAGAGGATTGGGCTTTATCTCTTTGAGAGCTTTCACTTGATACTATTTATTTTCAGGATTTTTACTCTCTTGCAATTATACACCCAAAAATCTAAAAACACTTGCATCTTTTATTGTTTTATTTATCATTCTCGCTAACCAATACCTTCAGCTCCTCGTGGGTTCGACAATACTTTCTAATTGAAAGTACTACAATTGATCTCCTGCACTTGGGAGCCATCAGGGCGCGGTTTGCGTCGCCGCGAACTGATAGCTGCTTCCGCGCAAGTCCTCCCCCCTTTTGACCGGGCCCCGCGCGTCAGCGACCGCGGTCACCGCTTCGTCTCCCCAGGTCGCGAGGACTCGAAGGCAAAAGGTTGCGCCGCCGCTTCCGCTTTTGCGCTGTAATCAATGGTGACGCGCCACTGGCCACCGCCGTTCCGACTCTGCGCCGCCATTAATGGTTGGAAGACCGCGTCCTCGCCCTCCTTAAAAGGCACTGCCGCCGCCACCCCTACGGCCATTCCACTCTCTCCCGAACCTTCCACTCTCCCTCACCACCGCCACCATGACCGGAGCTTGGCCTTTCAAGAGGGCCAAGAAGGAGGGCGGCTCGTCGTTGTCCTCGTCCAAGAGGCGGTCGCCGCCGCCGAAGAAGCCGAGGACCCGGCCTTACATTCTGGTGCCTCTGGCGGAAGGGATGTAGGCCGGTGCCCCTCGGCGACGTCCACCTCCCCAGTGGATGACTTCTCAACGCTAGGAGGGTGTCGGTCCCGCCGGTGCCCCTCCGTGGGGAGGCGCGCGCCACCAAGATCTGACGTCGTCACGCCCTCCTCCCGTTGGACCTCCGCAACGACCCACAATTCGAGTACGACTCCCAATGGTGGGACAGACCCTCCTACGAGCAAGACCCGAGGCAGCGCTCAGGCCTCCTCGGCGACGGCTTCTACGAGTACGGCCCGAGCGGCAACTAGGTGCCGCCACCGTCGGAGGAGGAGTAAGTCGAGGAGGAGGAGGCTGGTGGAGCAGTACCAGCTGACCGAGCTCTCGGCGGAGGAGGCCCTCCGCCGCGCGATCGAGGAGAGCGAGCTCGAGGAGCTCGGTCGGTGGGAAGGCCTCGGGGCTCAGCTGGCGGCATCAGCATCCAGCAGCCGCGGGCCGCCGCTACCACCGCCAAAACAAGAGGTGGCCTGGGAGTCGCCGCCGCGCGCGCCTCCCATGTATGCAAACTGGGCGCCCTGGCCCGAGCCCATGGCACCTCCACCTCCTCCTCCGCCTCCGCAGACTCCAATGCCGGCAGCCACAAGGGTGCCCCTGGTGGCATGGCCATTCCCCTGGGACCCGTCGGTGGTGCTCGACCTCACCGGCGACTCCGAGGATGAGGACTAGGCCATGGCGGCGAGGAAGCCCTATTTTAGGGCTTTTTATATTTTTATATTTTTTGTCTTTATTTTTCAGTCCCTTGTGTAATATATCTATTAATTAAAATCAGTTTTTAAAAAATATGCGTCGAGCCGTTGAAAGAGCAGGCGACCAAAACAACCAAAAGGGGCGGATAAAGGCCATTTTCTGTCCGCGGCCCAACGCAAACGGATCAAATCGGACTAAATTTGGTTCTAAAATGGGTCGGGCGGTTGGAGATGCCCCGACTCCCGTCAAAAACTTGTTCTAGAATTTCTGGTTGATTTCCGGTTCTCTTTCTCGAAGGTTGATATTGATGCAATTTCTTATCAATGTTACACAAATAAAGATATATTATTCGTTAGTACCACATCTAGCATGGCTAGTTAATTCCCGAGGAAAAACTCATGAATTATTAAGTACACATGTACGGATGGTGTTATCGGGAGGCTGTGCTGCTGCCGCTGCTGTTCCTCATGGCCGGAACAGAGGAGCAGAGGAAGAACTGCAGCACATTCAGGGCGCCAAGCGCCGCCATCACCCAGAAGTAGTAGTCCAGATGGCCATCGTCGAGGTCCTCCGGGATCCACCCCGCGGACGCGACGGCGCCCAGCACGGCTGAGTTGAGGTAGTTCCCTGCCGCGAGCGCGGTGCACAGGCTCCTCATGCCGTCTGGAGCCCGGTCGTAGAAGAGCTCGAGCATGCCGATGGTCGCGAACACCTCGCCGGCGCCCAGAACGGTGTACGCCGGCGCCTGCCACACGATGCTCACTGCCCCGGCGGCGAGCCGCCGCTTCCTCTCGAGAAGCGCCGAGTAGACCATGGCGAGCGCGGACAGCGCGAGGCCGACGCCGATGCGCTGCTGCTGCGAGAGGCCCCGGTCGTCGCCGGTGGCCCGCCGGGCCAGGGGAACCAGTACGACGTCGTAGACGGGGATCAGCACGAGCGTGGCGAGGACGTAGAAACCGGCCATAGAGGCCGGCGGCACGGCGAACGGCCCCATGCGGTTGTCCATCGCCATGCCCTGCTCGATCAAGTTCGACGACATCTGCGCCGTGGCCATGAAGAAGACCACCAAGGAGGCCCACACGGGGCACAGCCGCAGCAGCTTCTTCACCTCCTCTACCTGAGGCACCGTGCATAGCCTCCACTTACCTTTCTTGTCCGACGACGGTGGCGGCACAATGGCAGCCTTGTCCAAAAATCTGGACATGAAACGCAAAACGTTCAACCATATACTCCAGAGTCCAGACACAAAAAATAACATGGGCTTGCCTTTCAAAGCTACCTGAACTGAGTGGTATGGAGAACCTTGACGGCAGCCTCTGACGGTGGCTGATGCAGGGCAAAGCAATCATCGGGCAACTTCAGACGGCAATTCTTGGCAGCTGCGACAACCACCTGGGAGACTCTTGTCATGGGGCTCTCCCCTGGTTTCCTGTACCTGTACACCCTTCTACCGGCGAGGAACACCACGAAACCGAGGCTCATGAGGAGCAGCGGGACCGCGAAGCCGACTCCCCAACTGACATTGTCCTGCACCCAGACGAGCACGGTGGTCGACACAAGTGAGCCGACGTTGATCGAGAAGTAGTACCAGTTGAAGAAGGAGCCCTTCTTCAGGCGCTCCGCTGGGTCGGCCATGTCAAACTGGTCGGCGCCAAAGGCAGAGGTGCACGGCTTGATGCCACCATTGCCTAGGGCTGTAAGATAGAGTCCTAGGTAGACGGCGACACGGCCGTGGTTGCTGGATTGCAGCATCCAAGGTAGCGTTGTAGAAATCGTCAGTACAAGCATCCCCTAGCAATGAAAATGATCAGGAATCCAAAAAAAAGTCTTTTAGAAAAAAGTGGTGGCATGCGTCTCGCTTACCACAACGTAGATGGATAGAAAAACCACTATTGTCTTGTATCTTCCCTAATATGTGTCTGCCAAGAAAGCTCCAATAAGTGGTGTGAAGAACGAGGTGCCAATCCAAGTAGACACATTCCTTGCTGCGTCGACGTTGCTTTCCTGGAGCACGCTGGTAAGGTAGGTTACCAAGTTCTTAGATATCGCGAAGAAGGCCAAGCATTCGCTGAATTCGATACCTAGAGCAAGAACATGATGAGCATTGACCGGTCGAGGAGCTGTATATGAGATGTTTGTGCCAACTTTTCTCTTGTGCAGTACCTAAAACGAAGAAGCATGCTCTCCAGTTCCCTGAACTTGTCTTAACAGCAGGTTCTCCATCAGCATCAACGGTTCCATCACTAGTGTGTCTTGAATCCCCATCCTGCAGGACGATACAGTGAAAGCTATGCTTAATTAAGAGAGGGCACGTGATGTACGAAAACGAATTCTAGTTCACAGTACTTGCCAAATGCAACTCAGGAGGTACGTGATGCAGCAAGGGTCTCTCCTCATCGGCTGCTTCCATGCCTGACCACTTCTGGGTATCTGCAGCTGCAGTACATAGGATAAGCAACAAAAAAAATGAAAAATATGAGCTTTCACTACAAAGTTCCGACAATTCTACAGAAAACTCGAATGCCGGCCAAGTTTATTTGGTGTCAATTTTGCAAACGAGTCGACTTTTCGTGAGAGAGAGAGAGAGAGAGAGAGAAAGACCTGTTGCGCTGGAACCGGTGAAAGATCTTGGTGTTAAAGGAGCCGAAGAAACCCAAGGAAGTAGATGGGATGTCTCTCTCGGAGTCTCGGTGGATACCAGAAACCCAAGGAAGTAGATGGGATGTCTATCTCGGTGGATAAACGGGCTGGCCCGAGGCACGGAAAATAAAGCACGGTCCAAGCACGGCCTGGCCCGGCCCGTGACTAATCGTGCCGTGCCCCGGCACGGGTCCGGTAGTGCCCGTGCCCGATGTCGATCTGAAGCACGGGGGCTGGCACGACACGGCACGATTAGCACCGTGCCCTAACAGTGCCGACGCCCACCGCCACGCGCCTGGAGCCGTCCCACGACGTCGACCACCGCTGCTGCCCACCACCGCTACCGCCTACCGCCAGCAGATCGGCGTCGCCCAGGCCGCCCCCTTCTCCCCGCTGTCCACCGCCGCCCAAGCCGTCGCCGGAGCCGCGATGTCGCCGGAGATCGACGGTCTCCACGTCGGCAGGCGCGCGGCATCGACGGCGGCACCGTTGCGAGGCGCGAGCTAGCCGGAGGTGGAGGAGAAGCCCCGAATCGGGCCGAACGTGCCGTGTCGATGTCGTGCTCGTCGTGCCGTGCCTCCTCTAGAATTGGAGCCCGCGTGCCAGCCCGGCACGGCACGATTAGAAGCGTGCCGCATCCGTGTCGTGCCGTCGTCGGAGCGTGCTGTGCCATGCTGGGCAGCACGTTTGGCTAGCTATGACTCACTGCCTGCAATAATTTGCATCTGCAATAGTTTGCATTTGCATATTCATATGCAAAAACGAAAGTCGCAACTCGAAAACTGCACCTACATAGATTCTAAAAGTGTCACGGTGCCGGTGCATTGATAGAAAAGAGTTGCTTATCATTAGAAAGAAAGCTTAGCCTTAAACGTCAATGTGTTAAGCATATAGGAAGCCTTCTAAGAAAGTCAGTAAGAAGTTGCATAATCTGGTTCAAGCCGTTTTCACTAGTAGTTCCGTTGTGGAAGTAGCACTCCTCCATTCCAAATTGCAATAAGATGCTTTAAATATATTACTATCTCCGATTCCAATGAATAAGGGTTATATTATTTTGGAGAAGTCAACCCATGTAAAGTTTGACCAAATTTTTATGAAAAAATATTAACAAGCAAAATATAAAACTAATGTCATTAGAAACATCATGAACTATATTTTCAGATGATATCTATATAATATCATATTTGTTGATAGATTTTTCTAAAAGTTTGGTCAAACTTTACTTGGCTTGACTTTTACAAAAAAAAAGGTCTTATTCATCGGAACGGGGGGAGTAATATGTACTTCCTTTGTTTCACAATATAAAATGTTGTAGGTTTTGTCATGTTATTTAAATTCACATTAATATAAATACACATGCGCTAAAATATGTCTATGATACATGTGTGTACATGTGAATATGAAAAAAGTTTATATTATGGAACGGAGCAAGTACCTTACCCTGTACACTAAAAAATTAGATACATCCGAATCAGAAAAAACTGAACATTTTATCGAACGGTGGTAGTAGGAGCCAACGGTCCATCATCGGTCCTGACGCGCAAGAGAGGAAGATCTTCACCTGAGGGCCGAGGCAGAGCCCACTACTTTCATCTAGGGTTGAAAACGGAACGGAAACGGACGGAAACATGCATTATCGTTTCCGTTTCCTTTTATCTTGTCGGAATCGGAAATGACATCGGAAATTCCGGAAACGAATACGGAATCGGAAATCTTCGAAAATGAATATGGAACGGATATGGGACGGATATGATACGAAAACGGATATTTGTCGGAACACAATAGCAGTATAATATGTTGATCCATACCCCCGCAACATATAAATAAATATCTAACAAGAAGAAAAATTGTTAAAAATCTTGACCAACGACAGTTTAACTTGAAGTAAGACGCTTATAGTATAACACTGACACGCACAAAAACTCACCGACCGATAGCAAAGGCGCTGAATGGAGCAGACGTCGAGGGCCTCGACTCGAGGCGGCTATTCTCTATGCGAGGCGGCGGTGTCGGTGTGTGATCGCAGTATCGCACGCTGCATGCATATATACGTAGATTAATTAGGGTTTAGTATTAATAGGCTAATCCCTAATGGACCTTTAGCAATACAGTCAGGCCTTGTTTGTACTTGGGCCCTGGTCTTACGGAAAGTTTCCGTATTTATATTTCCGGAATTTTCCGTTTCGTTTCCGTTTCCGTCGGAATCTGTTATATCGTTTCCTTTGTCATTTCCGGTTTCAAAAATGCCGTTTTCGTTTTGTTTCCGCAAAATGCCGTTTTCGTTTCCGTTTTTTGCTCTTCGTTTCCTTTTTCTACGGAAACAACCGGAAACTTTCCTTGTCGTTTTCAACCCTACTTTCATCTGTGATGTCCTTGATCTATTCGACACCTCAAAGAGAGCATGGTATCGTATCAAGAGTTGGACAAGTATAGGCGCCCAAACATGTACTCCACTCCGCATCTCAAAAAAAAAAAATGTACTCCACTCCGACGGACTAAACAGACAACACACTGTAGTGCTGTATGTAGTACTCTCTCCGTATCAAAAATATAAGAGGTCTATATGTGACATGAATATGGATTAGAGACGGTAGCTGTCTAGACTATTGCACATGCCCTTGGGTGCAAGTAGCCACAACAGCCAACTCCCATGTGTTCAACCAGAAGGCATGAACCAACAACTTGCCTAACTTACTAGGTAGGGGATAATCATCTTAATTGAATTGCCATAGCTCATGAATCTGATTCTGGCAGCAACCAGCCGTTGGAGCTCAAAAGGTTGCTTTTCTTGGGCTAATCAAATGACCTTAAGTCTTTACGTTGAAAGAAGAACTTGGCGACAACTCAGGAGTACACAACGCAAACATGATAGGTGGGGGGGACTGATGTAAATGAGACAGCACATCCTGCCATAAATAAAAAGGAGAAAACAGATACAAGGGTGACATTCTAATGAACAATGTTACAGTGATACAAGGCCTAGACTGCACATATTTTACACAGATGGGATCTACGATCTAGGCTGCAATCTAAGCTAAATCCACAGTTACAATGACCGCAAGAGCCCACGCTCTCACAGATGGAATCGGCAGGCTTGGCTGGAGCTCATTCCACAGCTTTGGGTCTTGACTGACACTTCATCCATGTATTTACCTAAAAAGATAGAAAACCAGTGGAAGATGTAAATGCCCGAGGGTGCAAATAACTGCTTCAGGACAATATAATCTCAAGAACACAACTCAGAAAATGGAATGCAAAGCTAAGATCCCTCCAGTTCTCTATTTCTCGTAAATGGAAACTGTTTACACACGTGAATGCATTAGGAGTTCCTAACTAGGGTACGGTCACAAACATTAGGTAAAGACATAGGCAATATTGCTCACCAGCAGTCTCAACCTTTCCATGAACGCTCTTGGGCAGATTGGATTCCCTATGAAGTCATCAAAATAAATGATGCCGAGGGAAATTCTTAATCCATGCTAAGATATAATGAGGTGTAAATATTACAGAAGATACCTGTGGGATCCTATTGGGATCAATATTCCCAGTTGCCTGTAACTGATTATAACTTAGTTCCTGTACAGAATTTTTAAACTTTTAAATTCAGATCCCATAAATCAAGATTCAATTGCAGTAACTATTAGAAAGGCTAAAGATGGAGATTGCAGCATTGACATATTAAGAATCATTGTTATCACAGATGCTGTGAGACATAAATGCAATGCACGAGAAAAGTTGACATATATTACCAACAATTTTATATTATATCAATTCTCTACAAATTGAAATTACAACTTAAGAAACTGAATGAGCACCTGCTGTTTCATCTGCATCTGGTTATGTCCTTGGTGTGAGTGAGGATGCTGTTGCATAGATTGCATAGATTGAATTGTTTGAGCCTGAGGAGGTGACTGAAGTTGTTGCGCAACAAGCTTTTGTTGGTGCTGAAGTAAAATAAGCTTCTGATGCTGCTGCTGTTGCTCATACAGTACATACTCTTCAGGCTTCTCCCACTACAACACAATAGCTTATAAGAATGAAAATCCCAATATCTCAAATGTCGAGATGACAGATCATGTGGTAAGTATTAATTCTTCACCTTACTCTCTCGAGTAATGCTATTGTAGTAGTATTTAAAACCTTCGGGGGAGGAATGTTCGGTCCAATTGCAAGTTAAAGAAACTGCAGGTGAATTGACCTGCTGTGGAATTGCATTAATATTTGTCGGCATCATGGCAGCTGGACCACCCGAGGATTGATTTTGCTGTCCCTGCACAGTGCACAAAAACTTTGAATGTGTCAAATGTAAACATATAATAGAACGAAGGACAAACAGAGAATATAAGTGGAAGGCAAGGAAAGGAAGCAAAGCAGGAGCCATGCAGGGTGATTCTGGATGCTGATATTAAAAGAAGCATCTTCTCATGGGGTCAGTTGCTAGGAATTACCTGTTGCTTAGAGACCTGTGTGTGTGGCTGCTGATTGAGATTAGGTTGCTGCTGGTGCTGCTGCTGCTGCTGCATTAGCTGCAGCTGTTGCTGAAGCTGAAAAATCGCCTGCTGTGAAGATTGATAACTGGACTGCAAAGCTGCCTGCTGTTGGAGTAGCAATTGTGGTGCTTGTGATGGCATCTGCTGGATTGGTTGTTGCAGCATTTGTGGTGTCACATTGGATGGAAGTTGCTGTCCAGGAACAGGTTGCATGGGATTGGACTGTACAGCAGAAGGCGCCTGTAGAGCGCCTGCAGAAGCATTTTGCTGTGTCAATGGCTGTGACACAGAAAGCTGGCCAGGTAACTGCATGGATGGTACATTCTGGCCAAAAGAACCAGGCCCCAAGGAATGCTGCCCCTGCTGATTCTGCAATTGTACAGGGAAATTATGCGGTGCCCCAGGTTGCTTTTGCAAGGGCGGGATCTGCTGCCCCGCAAGATGATGCCCTTGTAACGAAGAAGGGTTTACGCCCTACAAAGTAAAGGTGTCATGACCAAGAGCATCGAGCAATTTACATCAAAGGCAATTCACAAACATCAGAAGTCCTAATATGCCAGTACCATATGAGATGACGTCGGCGCAGCTGTCTGACCATTCCCAGGAAACATCTGAGGTCGAAAAGCCCCCTAAAATGATTAAATGTAACTATGTAAGTAAACGGGCCAAGAAGAAGTAACACTGCAGTGAAGGCTTGGCTTGTACCGTACATTATCTGCTGCTGGTGTAACAGTGCCACCCATTAGGCCCATAGGATTGTCCGACCCAAAGTTATTAAATTGATGAGGTGCCACTGAGCTTGGGCTTGAAGGGCGCCAAGCGTCATGACGCATATGTCGACCTCTTGGCTCATCAAGATTGGCAGTCGGCCTAAGTACGAAAAATGATAAGCAATGAATAGAATGGTTTAAGACTTAAAATAGGATTATGTTAGTCTGCCAAAAGAGAGAAAACATGAAATGACAATTCTATAGCATCCAACAGTATGTTATACATAGCTTTACAGGTTATCTACTGATACACATCATCTGAGTCTTGCAATTCATTCTGGAATTACTTCATTTACTATTTATTTAATGCTTTTGGAAATTTTGAAGTACAACTAGCCCCTAAGTGTGGTGTCAGTTATTTATGACACTTAAAGTGGACTAAAGGTTTCATTACGTATATGAGGTCATATTTCACAGGTTTAGCGATCATTGGCATCAAATCAAAACATGCCAAATGCAACCCAAGTCAGAAACAAAAAACTAAGCGCATGCGGAGTCAGGTAAAACCATATGCAAATATTTTCACTTATAATAAACCAATCAATTATCCTGCTGTAAGAAATTAACTGTTCGAATAAAAGGAATCAAACCTGATAACAAGTGCTGCATCAGATCGAGGACTGACACCAGGACCTCCGAACGTAGGGCCACCCCTAACCAAACAAGACAATTCAGACATCGGTGATTGGAATGACAGTGTTTGTCAACAAATAGTTCAGAGCTAGAATATAAGCAAAACAAATCTGTGTTCTTTAACCACCTTGATTCTCCGGGTCTGGGCCGCTTAGGATCAGCAAATCGCACTATTAGTGGTTGTTCGCACCCCTATCAACACAATGGATACAGTAAGTTCAAAAGGCAAAAAATGCGCAACTAGTCGACTTAGCACAAATATTTACCCTCATTATGTATGTCCCGCTAAGAGAATTCATGGCCGCAAGTGCAGGTTCTTTTGATGAGAATTTGACAAAGCCACAACCTGCAAGTTATCACAGATGTGATAACAGAAGTCGAAACAGAAGAGCAGATTGGAGAAATGAAGCGAGAAAAGGAATCTAACAAACCTCTGCTCTGCCTCATGCCATCTTTCATAATGTAAACATCTTCCACATGACCAAAAGGCGAAAAAATCTATAAAAAATGAGCACATATTCAATTCAATATGCAATTGCTAAACTTTAACGGTTACAGATAGATGAGAAGTTTCCACACCACAATATTCTTTCAACCAAGAAAACATCTATCAATTTAAAAAGCAATGGTCATTACCTCTTCAATCTCCTTTGCAGTTGCCTGCTTATTCAGTGATGCAACAAACAATTTGTGCTCAATAGACCCTAGAAAATTAGTGGATGAAAAAATTAATCATCCAATAAGTGCATCAAGGAAAAGATCTGAAGAAAAAGGACTTTTTATTACAAGTTAAGAGTAACTTAGTTCTCACAATATTTTTATGTAGCCAACTCAGGACAAAAGAATTAAGATTCTTAGCAGTCAGTACAAGTTAGAATAGGACAAATGTGTCTACGCTTTTTTTTTACTTACAAATGTGTGGACGTTGAAGGAATGGTAAAACATGGAATAGTTCAAGTCTGCTGCTGGGGAAAAAGGTAAGCATATGTATTTTGGAAAATCAATATATTCAGTGTAGCTGAATCCAGATCACAAGCTGCCTTTTGTTAATAGCTTAAAGGAATTATGTTGAAACATCATATTAAACAAACTTCGCAATATAGTGGCAAGCTAATACTCCCTCCATTCCGTAATATAAGGTGTCTAAGGTTTTTGCACGGATATTAACACGTCAGCAATTTACATGCGATGAACTCATTTTCTCCTGATAAAATTCGAGAGAGAGGAATCCATAATAGTCATAAATTGAAAACAATAGCTCAAATCCCTCCGTTCCAGATTGTAACTCATTTTTTGATGAGTAAATTTGTCTATAAATCGCAATACACCTTATATTTTGAAATTTTCCTCAAAATCCTTATATTAAGGAACGGAGGGAGTATGTAACAAAGGTACTTTGAATTATTACCATGACGCTCCTTTTCACCATCGGCATATCTAACCTGAACAGGGCCCATTGCCTGACAGATATAGAGACACAGTCAATAATTTGAAGACAAGATTGGTCACAGATGGCCAACAAAATCTAGTTACCCCAGGTATAGTGCGCTGGTTATGAAGAGCTCTTATGGCTCTCTCCGCCTCTTCAGAAGTCGCATATTTAACAAAGCAACATCCTGCAGATGCAAACATATGGATTTCATCACAAGGCATTCCAATTTTCTGCATGATTCAATTTGATATAATGTAGAGGCGATACAAAACCTAGTTGAGTTAGCAAAGAGAAGGAACTAAGGAGTAAATTCATTTCAAAAAAGTTAATGAAGTTCAAGAACACATTGATCAAGAAAAACAACTTCCGACACTTCTAATGTTCAGAAGATGAAGTCAAATTGGGCTGCACTCTGCAACACCAAGCACAACTTCAGATTATAACTAATGTACGCAATACGGGGTTTATTTTTACAATGCTCCAGCTGACTGCAAGATGCACTAGGATTTCAGGAGACAAACTGGATCCCAGGATGAAACATTACTGTCACCACCAGAATACAAGAACACAAGTGAACTACTTATGATAAAAGAAAAACATTGCGCATCTCATAAAGAACCATGTATAACTGATCCACCCTCATGTACAGAAATTTGCACAGTCGTGTAGACAGTAGCAGCAATGAAGAAGCTCAAGTTCCCATGTGATAAGAGAGCGGCCATTAGCAAAACCATACAAACTTCTCAGGTTGGCCGATATTCACAATCTATGAATACAGTGAAGAGCACAGTTGATTTTGTATGTTGTACCAAGTTGATACATCAAATGATAGTAAGAACCTGCCACAACAGAGCGCCTGAAATATATCACTGTGTGCTAAACACTATACCACAGTGAACGAAAGCAATCTGCAGTGCTTTAATAACATGAACATGACTTATGTACTCCTAACTGTCAAGCGACAACTCCTAACTGTCAAGCGACACGCTCAAAATAGCAACAGAATCATACATGGTAATCAAAATATATCAACAGCATCATCGCTTAGGCTGAATCCTATTACTCAGCCATACAGCTCCAATAGCAGTGTTGATATAACCCAAATACACACATATGACAAGTAAATAGGTCCAGAATTAGGAATCAGCTCCAATTTTCCCACGTTAACAATATATAATTCACCAATCATTTCCAAGAACACTACAACCACAAGTGTATAGCATTCGTATCGGCAGATGGCTGATTTGGAATTTAACAGTTACATGCAGCATGGACATGCGAATCCAACAGTTCATGGCCGAAGATTCCACGTGAATGACATACATTAATTATGCCAGGGTGCATAATCAAATACAGTGAGCATAAGTTTGGTACATCGATGTCAGCATCATGTAGTACAAAATAAAATTAAGTAAATAACCAAGATTTCTGCTGTGCGGCAAAGGTTGACAGAACATGAACGGCAGAACAATCAGGAGATATGCCAGACTTCAGTGTATCAGATAATACTACCAACAGGGCCATCAACTCTGAAGTACAAAACCAAAATCACACCAGTTAACTCTACTAGAACAAGCTCATAATAGGGCAGGAAACGTTACTATGGATATAATGTGCTTCGTATTTCAAATTGGTGTGAAGTGTCACCACAAGGATCATCACGCAGAGTAATGCCATTCTGTCTCAGATTATATGATTCCCACTGGGTGGATCGAGAACTTTCCACTGTCACACACAAACATCCAGAACTGTGTAGGGTCACAGCGTAGCACAACCAAACAACCAAAATTCATGAGATACATTTTGTTCAGGACAAGTGAACAACCAAACGGTCGGTGTCACTCGCATGGCGATCAGGTATAGTTGAACTGAACAAGGCAATAATATTGCCCATCAAAGCACAACTCCAGATTTGACATTCAACCACAATATCCCAACATAAAACGAGTAATATCACATCAATTTAGGTCAGTCAGGACAACACCACACAGCATCATCCAACCAAGCAACCACTTATCCATTGAGGGATTCAACCAGGGATTCCATACAGTGCAACTCATGATAACAAGTATATTAAAGAAAGAATCTGAAACCATGAATGGAAAATAATAACAAGTTGGCCTTAATTCATTAGATATATGGTCTTCTGCATCACATTCAAACAGATGGATGAAAATTAAAACAGCAACCTTAGTTATTTCTGGTCAAACTACATTGAACATGCAAAGATTGCTATGACGTCAACAAAGTTGTTTGTCCAAATCTGATGCCTTATCTAGCAGCAGGGTGGAGTCTAGTTAGGTTACAGTAATCAGCCAACAGTTTGTTGATTCCTTTCTTGTCTTCTACTAACCAGAGGAGGTACACAGAATGGAAGCGCGGGAAACAAAAATCAACAACCACCAAATCTAACTGAGAGAAGATGCAACCTTGTTGCCTCTAAAACTCTCAGAACCTGAAAAGAAAGAGATACCGGTACAATGATATCATAAGAAAAAAAACTTTTGGTTCACCTTGTTGTTCACCAGTTTTCCTATCCCTGATCAAAGCAACTTCAAGAACATCTCCATGCTCCTCAAATAAAGGTCGAACCTGAAGACACGAGAAGTCGAGAAGAGTCTTTCAGAAACAAAACAATATTTACAAACAATGTCAATCTTCTGGAGAAACACAAGCATACGCAACAAGAAAAAAAAATAGCAGAGCAAATGAATGTTAACGAGCAAAGACCGAAAAATAAATAAATGGCTTAAGTACGTTCATCTTCCATTTGTGAGCTTCTGACCAAATTTTATTAAGGCTAACCACAATGCTCCAAGTGGAACTGAGATTAAAAAACGATGAGTTATGCAAATAAGCCATGAGTCAATAACTGGATAAAGGCAGCTTTAGCTAATTTTATAATTTTACAGTAGCTTTCTAAAAAAAGTGTAAATAGTTTATCATCAGATTTCCATAGCCTAAAAAAAACTATTGCCCCTTTTATCTCCTAAGCTAGGACAGGACTTTTAAGCTGTAAATCTTCACACTGTTTCATGAATATGATAAAACCTCAAATAATAGTACAACCAACAAACCTTCAGAATCATGAGAGTATGTAAGGTATATCAACAGGTGATGAACAGTAGAGGTATTAACAAATCTACAGGTAAGAAAGGGCAGATACTACATTAAGTGTGAAAGATATACTCACGTCATCTTCACTTGCTGTTCTCGGAACTGATCCAACAAAAAGTTTAACATGACCATTTTTGTTGTCATGATCTGCAGGAAACGTTCCACACAAAAATCAATTAAATCGTTGGTGGAAGGTTGCAAGCATAAGCTCAAACGTTTCTCCACTGAAGTTCAATGAGATAAAACAGTACAACGAGAAGCTACATGTAACGAAAATAATTTTTACTAAAATTGAGTACTGATACAACTAAAAATAACTGGATGGGTTTGAATCGGAAAATAAACTGCATATTAGGAGGGAGAACACATCATTTAGCTCAACGGGTTATAAATTTGCAGGCCTTGGGTGCAGCGGTGAGGTCCTCGCCACTTGTGCCAAGAGGTCCTAGGTTCCTACAATCCCTCCCCAGACCCCACCTTGTGTGGCAGCCTCTATGCAGTGGGTCTGTCCTTGTACAATAGCTTATCCGCTTCAGGATGAGATAACTCAATCGTAGGCCATATCATTATACTATGATTTAACCAAAAGAAAGAACAACTGTGTGCCTCATGCAAATTACACCATATATACATCTAATAACAGTCTAAGCAGGTTCAACCTACATCTAAGACAGCACAACACAGCAATACCTAGAGAACACCAAAGCGCTGTAAGCCGAGATTCTGGACCAACCTGAGTAGTCTCCACGGCCTCCGCCGCCGCTGCCGCCGCCTCCGTAGCGGTTCCTCTGCCCACCATCGGTCTCACCGAAGTCGCCGCCGCCTCTGTACCCTCCGGTTCCAGCGCCAGCAACAGCGTACTCAGACGGCGCCCGGTACGGATGGAACCTCCCGCCACCGCCGCCGTCGCGTGAGGAGGAGCGGTGGGTCGGGCTACCACCGCCGCCGCCGCCAGACCAGCGTGAGGGCCCGCGCGCGAATCTGGCGTCCGGGCCGCTGCGGCCGCCCGCGGGGCCGGAGGGGTCACCGGAGCGGTCGCCGCCGCGGTGCATGTGGAGGAGCAGAAGGTGGCTAGGCTAGGGTTTTGACGCGGCTCGCGGGCACGGGAGGAGGGAGGCAGAGACGAAGAGGGCGTGTGGAATTTCAACTCCGCCTCGTCAACAGGCAATGGCCATGGGTGGGTAAACCAGCAGATTGGATCCGATGGGCGAACCGGCAGTCTGCGCCGGCGTACCCTCTACCCCTTATTCCAACGGACGATTTCTAATTTAAGGTTTCGGCCCAATCATACAAGGAATAATAATTTTTTACATGTATATGAACTTTTCTGTTACAACATTTGATTCCTTTGTTGTTGTTGTTTTTTTTAAAATTACTAATATATTAAGCTAGCAAGCCGTCTCATTAAAAATCTCTCATTCTCCGTAGGTAATCTGATAAGAAAAAAAGTGCGTCCGAAACTTTTATATCAAACATCCATAATAGTTACATCGTTTATAAGAGCATCTCCACCGGGGGCCTCTAAATTTGTGTCTGACACCCCTCAATTGGGCCTCCTTTGGGGGTGCCGGACATGTGTCCGGTCAACATTTAGAGACCGCTCACAGCGGCACTTCCCAAAGGCCCACCCCAAACGGATGCAAACGGTCGAACACCTTGCGGGCGCACGAACCGCCGCCGATGAACAACACAAACGATGAACACAAATTCAAATTTCATTCATTTTTCTTATATATTACAAAAATATTGAATGAATTTGAACCCTACCATAGCCCTAGCCTAATGGCACCCACCCTAATCTAAACTCCGCTCTGGCCTGCCTCATCGTCGTGAACACGCCTCCCCTGGGCTAGGCGCGAGCGGACACGCCTCTCCTGCCGAAGCGCGCTCGCCGCCCGGCGCATGTCAGCCCTGGCCCTCTCCTCGCGCAGGCGGTCCAGCTCCTCATGAACCGCCAGCTGGGCGGCCTCCATCGACGTCGGATCCTCCTGCTCCGCGGCCATGGCGTTGAGGTCCGCGTACGCCGCGCGCTCGGCGGCCATGAAGGCGCGGCAGCGAGCGTCTCGCTCCGCGGTCTCGAGGGAGGCCTTCAGGATGGCGGCCTCGACGGCGTCGCCAACCGCCTCGTAGGCTGCGGTAAACTGGGTGGTCGCCTCCTCGGCGCGCCAGGTGTCGAACGAGTTCATGGCGACGACCTGGTCGGGCCACAGCGGCGGCGGCAGCTCCTGCTCCGGCGCCGGCTCCTGCGGCGCCGGCTCTTCCTCCTGCGCTGGCTCCTCCTCCTGCTGGTCCTCCACGTCGACGTCGTGGACGTTGTTCGCCCAGTCCAAGGGCATGTCGTCGACGACGACAGGCTGGAGCGCCAGCTCCGCCACCTGGTCCGGAGCCTGCTCCGGCTGGTCCTCCTGCCCCAGAGGGTGAGCGCGGCGCGCTGCCTGGGTGATGGTGGACCAGGTGGTCTGGAGGCGGCGAGGCATGGTTCTTGGCTCGGGGCTACGGAGGCTGCGGGCACGGCGGAGGAAGTGTTGGTGTGTCATAGTATTCTTTATAATTATCAAAGACTGGAGGCATAGTATCATCATCAAGTTCAGAATCATCGAATTCAGAGTTATAAGTATTAATTGTAACAGGAGCAACAAGTTTGGGAGAAGATACCGTTTCCTCTCTCCTTTTACTCCTCTTCTTCTTCCTCTTTCCCTTTTTCTTCTTTTTTTCCTCTTTAGGAGGGAGAGGCTTGAAAGGAAGCTTCTCCACATAACCTGGTTTAGTATTAGAGACAATGGAAGAAATTTGGGGGAATTCCTCTCTTTCATTAATAAGCTCAAAACACACATTAGTCCTGTCATACTTTGGTAAAGTCTCATCCTTTATAATATTTTGTATGTAGGTGTTAGCATGGCAATTATTAACACAATAGAGAGAAGTTTTTCTTGATAACTTTTCACACCCAAAAAATAATGTAAGTTCATCATGTTGATTAGGAATGATCATGTTATCACAAAAGTCTCCTGCAATATCCTTATTAGAACCTGAGCATTGAAATTCGAAATGACCCTCTTCATAGCAAAGTTCACAAATAAAATGATAGGTGGCACAAACTTTTTCACCAAGATCTCTTAGAACCTTATACCAAGCTCTAGTATTTTCATTCCTATGATGGATACAATATTCATCTTCAATTTGATTAATTCCACAAGGTCTATGTATTCCACAAAAATTAACATGCTTATAAGAAATAGTATTTTCGGGAGTTTGAGCATGTCTATTGCAATCATTAGCAACAATTTCATTTTCCATGCAAGTGTCTTTGAAAGGTTCATGATACACGTCCCAATTTTCTTTAGGAACATTAATATGAGAAGCAAAGGTTCTAAAAGAATCAACAATAATATGAGAATCAAGACCATATTTAGCACTAAGCTCTTGAAAACCAGCAGTTTCAACGAAAGACTTAATGTAATCATATTCATAGTTTATACCTGATTCTTTACCTTTGTCATTCTCCCAATCTTCAGCATTGTTTTGAATTCTTTCAAGAAGATCCCATCTAGCTTCAACATTCTTACTTGTAAAAGAGCCCTCTGAACAGGCATCTAGATAATCCTTACAATGTCCTGAAAGGCTTGCATAAAAATTATTAACAATTATTTTATCAGGAAGCTCATGGTTAGGACATTTGAGTATTAATGTTTTCAGCCTTCCCCGGGCTTGAGCAATGCTTTCTCCTTCATGAGGCCAGAAATTATATATAGAATTCCGATCTTGGTGAATCCCACTTGGAGGATAAAATTTAGAATAAAAGAGAGAGATACAATTTCCTCCCATCCAAGAGAGTGCCTATTCTTCAACAATTTATACCAATGCGCAGCTCTTCCACCAAGTGACATAGAAAATAATTTCTTCTTAACTTTGTCCATTGAAATACCTGCACACTTGAACAACTCGCATAATTCATGTAAGAATAGCAAATGATCATCAGGATGGACAGTTCCATCCCCTACATAGCGGTTATCCATAACACAATCAATAATTTTCATAGGTATTTTAAATGGCAATATTTTTTCAGGTGGCTTTAGAATATCACAAGCATCATTAGAATTATCACATATTGGAGGCAAAGCATTATCAAGGCAAAATAATTCCTCCAAAGCTGAGGAGCAAAAAAGATTATTTTTATATAAACTAGCTTCCCCAAGCTTAGGCTTTTCCATAGCCTTAGCAATAATGGTGTCCACAGAATTTATACTAATAACATTACTACCACTATTATGCAAACGAAATTCCATAGGTTTTTTAATTTTCTCTTCAAAAGTATCATATCCTAATGCAATATAAACTTCATAGAGATCTCTAATTTTTTGTTGTTTTCCATTCAGCCTAACTAGTGAAATAAAAACAAGAAACAAAAAAGTAATAACTGCAGAATCTAAAGGAGATACCTTCAAGCACTCACCTCACCGGCAACGGCGCAAGAAAATAGCTTGATGACTAGGCACGCTTCTGTTCTCGTAGACAGTGTTGGGCCTCCAAGAGGAGAGGTTTGTAGAACAGCATCAAGTTTCCCTTAAGTGAATCACCCAAGGTATATCGAACTCAGGGAGGTAGAGGTCAAAGATATCCCTCTCAAGCAACCCTGCAATTAAGATATAAGAAGTCTCTTGTGTCCCCAACACACCCAATACACTTGTCAGATGTATAGGTGCACTAGTTCGGCGAAGAGACAGTGAAATACAAGTAATATGGATGATTATAAGTAGTAATTGCAATCTGAAATAAAAATGGCAGCAAGCAAACATGCAGCAGAACTTGTTGTAAACTGTGTTTTAATGCTTGGATCGAGGCCTAGGGATCGTACTTTCACTAGTGGACATTCTCAACAATGACATCAAAGCTGAATAATAAATACTACTCTCAAACACTCTCTTGTTGGATGATAAACACCATTCATTGCGTAGGGCTATAACAGCACCCTCAAAGTATGAGTAAACACACACCACAACGTCATAAAGGAGTAACACACGGTGCGCTCATTGTCACCTTCACAACCGTGAATAACCCCGGAGTTCATATTAAAGTAACCTCTAGAGTGCATAATAGATAAAGAGTAACATCACATATACAACTAGATTACAAAGCTCATGATCACATAAAGATCACACCATGGGAGAGAGAGATAAACCACATAACTACCGGTAGAGCCCGCAGCCCCAGGGGAGAACTACTCACTTCTCATCGTAGGAGTCAGCAACGGCAATGGAGATGGCGGTGGAGTTGATGGAGATGGCTCCGGGGGCAACTCCCCGTCTCGGCAGGGTGCCGAAACAGAGACTTCTGTCCCCCGAATCTTGTCTTCGATGGCGGCGGCGCAGCGGAACTCTTCTCGGAAAAAGGCTTCCGTGTCTAGGGTTATTTTGTCGGGGGCAATATATGGGCGAAAGGGCCACGTCGGTGGGCGCCCGAGGGGCCCACACCACGTAGCCGCGCGGCCAGAGGGGGAGCCGCGCCACCACATGGTGTGGCTACCTCCTCGGCCCCCTTCGTCTCCCCTTCGGATTCTGTGTCGTGTCGGGAAAAATAGGAACTTTGCATTTTGTTTCGTCCAATTCCGAGAATATTTCCAGAACAACTTTTCTGAAACCAAAAACAGCATAAAATAGGAAACTGGCACTGTGGCATCTTGTTAATAGGTTAGTCCCAGAAAATGCATAAAAATGATATAAAGTGCATATAAAACATGTAGCAATTGGTATAATATAAGCATGGAACATAAGAAATTAAAGATACGTTTGAGACGTATCAAGCATCCCAAAGCTTAGTTCTACTCGTCCCGAGTAGGTAAAACGATAACAAGATTAATTTTTGAAGTGACATGCTTTCACACAATCTTGATCATATAATAATATAATGCATGTAAATTGAGATCAAATGAATAAAAGGTGTAGTTTATATTGATATCAAATGAGTAATGAGTAAACAAGTAGGAAGAACAAAGTAAAACTTTTAATGAATCAATACTAGAGAACAATCAACCGTGCAAAATAGATATTAAAGATGATTTAAGCTTCAAGAACAACAATATAATCATCTAATGCATACAACACTCATGACAACTTTGTGAAAGGATCAAGTCAAGCAATAACAATATGCACGTAGAAAATCATCTCTCTATTTGTTCACTTAAAAACAAGCAAGCGTTCAGCGTTGGTTCCTGGCGCCAAGATGTTGTGGCTAAAAGAGTGTTAAGGGGGGTTTGGAAGGCCAACAGAAGAAAGTCTCACACAGCTGAAAGTGATCATTAGACAAGAGGAAGACTTATAATCGAAGCTATGCAAGGAGTAGTGATTGCCACACAACGGATGCACATAGAGCTATAAGTGTATGAAAGCTCTCCAATGGAACTAGTGGGGGTGCATCCAAATTGCTTGCTCATGAAGACCTAGAGCACTTTTGAGGAGGCTCATCATTGGAATATACAAGCCAAGTTCTATAATGTAAAGTTCCCCACATAGTTATGCAAGTAAAACATGAAAACTCTCCCATATGGAGTAAAGGTGCTAAACATGAGCACAAATGATGACTATGAATACTACAGGTGCTATAACATGAGCACAAGTGTGGGTAAAGAGTAGTAATGTTGCCCCCTTTTTATTTTCCTTCTTTCTTTTTTTTATTATTTGTTTTTTACCTTTTCTGTTTCTCTTTTCGATGGCCTCCATGGCTCTTTTCACTTTTAGGGGCAAACATTCTAATATGACAACACACTTTTGGTACAAATAACTCATAATGAATAAAACATAATGTATGAAACGGTGACTCTGCCAGTGTAGCAAGATATGCAATGATCTAGCGTAACATGGGTAAAACTGCACATCAGCTGTAAAGAATCATGCAAGACAATATATAAATGATAAATGACAACAAGTCATGTAATGTAACATGAAAGTTGCATGGCAATATATCTCGGAACAGCTATGGAAATGCTGTGATAGGTAGGTATGGTGGATGTTTTGAGGAAGATATTTGGCTTATGTGTAGGAGAACATGATGAAGATCTCCCACTAGTTTTGGATGTACCCGCGAAGTATGCACCAACTCTCAATGTGAGAAAGGGCAATGCAAAGTACCGAAGAGGCTAGCAAATATGGTGGTGGAAGTGCCATGAAAACCGCAACTTAGAACTCACAAGCAAAAAGATTCCAACTAGAAATATGATCTTACAAGGCACAATGAAAATCACTCCATGAAGGAATGTGGCAAATGAACAAGTCACTGTTGGGACCCGACCGTAGCGCATAACACAAAGTCATTACGGTTGCTTTTAACATTAGAAGTCATATATCATTATGCTATCAACTGGATATTTAAGTGTGGCACAGCTTCAAGTTTTCTAGACCAACCATTAATCATTCCACTTTACTAAACCATCATGTTTACCATTAAACATATTAATATCTCAAAACAACATCAAGTGATTCAAGTGACACAATTTAATGATCTACAAGATTATGTATCATTTCATCATATCATCTACCACATGAAACATTTTATGTTCTTAACCAAACACCAATAAACTTATCTAAAAATAAACTCTCCAAGCATTTAACAATAAGATATGAGAGTATAACATAAGAAAACTAACAACTCTAACAAGAGATGCATGGAAAACAAGAGCTAATAGTATTGAAGTAACATAGAAGAATACTCAACAAATATAAGTGAAGAACACGAGTATTCATAAGAAAAAGCGGAGCGTGTCTCTCTCCCACAAAGGAATTCTAGGATCCATTTTATTCAGATAATGTAAATAACAAAAACAAAAACAAATAAACGCTTCAAGTAAAGCACATAAGATGTGTCAGAATTAAAATATAGTTTCACTAGAGAGGACCTGATAGTTTGTTGATGAAGAAGGGGATGCTTAGGCTCTTTCATCTTCTTGATCACATCATATCATCCTTCTCTCTTGATCCTTGAAAACTTCCTCCACACCAAACTCAAAATAGACTTCATTAGAGGGTTAGTGCATAATCAAAAATTCTAATATTCTGCATGGACACAATTGCTACCAATGCTACTGGATATTAGCTACAACCACTGATACTTTATGGAACAAAAATATCCATTCAAAAACAGCAAAAGAGGCATTTGCAAAATAAATGGCAGAATCTGCCAAAAACAAAACAGTCCGTAAAGACGATTTTTTTTCGAGGAACTTAACTTGCTCAAATCAGAAAACTCAAAACTAATGAAAGTTGCATACATATCTGAGGATCACGCACAAAAAATCCCAGGTTGTTTTGATTTTTCTGTGAATTCTTACGAATTAAACGGTGGACAGCAGAAAAATTGTTCCTGCGCAGGAATCCAAATCTAGCAATACAAAGGAATTGCTACAGAGGTAGACATGTTTCTTGACTCAATATAAAATAAAATAACAGTAATGAAACATGGGTTGTCTCCCATAACTGCTTTTCTTTAAAGCCTTTTAGCTAGGCAAGGAGATTTTTATGATGCTCTCATAAAAAATGAGAGTTGAAAAACAAAGGAGAGCATCAAGAGGTAAACATCAAACACATTTAAGTCTAACGCACTTCCTATGCAAAGGATCTTGTAATAGGATAAATTATTGAAACATAAAGACACTATCATAGAAAGATGAAACAAATGCAACTTCAAAACTTCCAACATAAAGAGAGGTGTTTTAGTAACTTGAAAACTTTTACAACCGTATTTTCCTCTCTCATAATAACTTTCAGTAGCATCATTGATAAAATCCACAATATAACTATCACATGAAACATTCTTATCATGATCCATATGCATAAAAGTATCATTATTTCCCTCATAAGAAAAGTTCTTCTCATTAATAATAAGGGGAGCAGGATCATAATAAAGAACTTGAACATGATAGACAAGTGATACGTCTCAAACGTATCTATAATTTCTTATGGTATATGCTTATATTATACCAATTGCTACATGTTTTATATACACTTTGTGTTGTTTTATGCATTTTCTGGGACTAAGCTATTAACAAGATGCCACAGTGCCAGTTCCCTGTTTTCTGCTGTTTTTGGTTTCAGAAATCCACTTAAGGAAATATTCTCGGAATTGGACAATTTTTATACCGAAGACCTTATTTTTCCCGACACGTTCCAGAAGTCCGAAGAAGAAACGAAGAAGGGCACCGAGGCGCCGCCATCAGGTGGTGGCGCGGCTCCCCCCTATGCCGCGCCAGCACCTGAGGGTGGGCCCTCGGGCCTCCACCGCCTTCGCCCTTTCGCCTACTTAAACCCCCCGAAAACCTAAGACCAGACACCCGAACACTTTTCCCAAAAACCTTACGGAGCCGCCGCCGTCGTCAACCCTAGTTCGGGAGGGTTCAGAAGCTCTTCCCGGCACCCTGCCAGAGAGGGGGATTATCACTGGAGGGCTCTACATCACCATGCCCGCCTCCGGACTGATGCGTGAGTAGTTCATCCTTAGACTACGGGTCCATAGCAGTAGCTAGATGGTTGTCTTCTCCTATTGTGCCATCATGTTTAGATCTTGTGAGCTGCCTATCATGATCAAGATCATCTTTATGTAATGCTACATGTTGTGTTTGCTGGGATCCGATGGATATTGAATACTAAGTCATTTGCTTCATAATATATCATGTTGTGTGTTGTTTATGATCTTGCATGCTCTCCGTTGCTAGTATATGCTCTGGCCAAGTAGATGCTTGTGACTCCAACAGGGGGTATTTATGCTCGATAGTGGGTTCATGTCTCTATTTAATCTGGGGTAGTGACAACAAGCTCTAAGATTGTAGATGTACTGTTGCTACTAGGGATAAAACAGTAGTACTTTGTTTAAGGATAATGTTATTACTTACATTACACACTTTGCCTAATGCAATAATCTGTTGCTTGCAACTTAATACTGAAAGGGGTGCGTACGCTAACCGGAAGGTGGATTATTAGTCATAGATGCGGTTGGAACAGTCTATGTATGTTGTTGTAATGCCCAAATGAATCTCACACTAGACATCATGACATTAGTATATGCATCATTATGCAGCTCTTTATTCCGTCAATTGCCCAGCTGTAATTTGTTTACCCACATGTATGCCATTATTATTATTATTTATGGAGAGACACCACTAGTGAACTGTGGACCCCGGTCCTTTTCTTTAAACTGATAATACAACCAATTGCAAACTATTTCTTTCATTCTCTGCAAACAAACATCATCTTCCACACATACGTTTAATCCTTTGTTACAGCAAGCCGGTGAGATTGACAACCTCACTGTTTCGTTGGGGCAAAGTACTTTGATTGTGTTGTGCAGGTTCCACGTTGGCACCGAATCCTTTGGTGTTATGTCGTGCCAAATTCGCCACCAACAACCTTCAGACGTGTTCTTCATCTCCTACTGGTTCGATAACCTTGGTTTCATAACTGAGGGAAATTTGCTGCTGCACTACTTCACACCTTCCTCTTGGGGTTTCCCAACAACACGACCACCCGGTGCATCAAACATTTTTCTGGCGCCGTTGCCGGGGAGCTGAAGCACATCTGCAAGGGGAGTCTCTCACTTCCCAATCTCTTTACTTTCTTTTTGTCTTGCTTAGTTTATTTTTATTTCCTGTTTAGTTTGCTATTAAATATCGAAAATACAAAAAAATTAGTTACTTGCATTAAATTGTTTATTTCGGTTTTGTTATTTTTATTTCGGTTTAGTTATTATTTATTTCGGTTTGTCTTTTATTTTGCTAAAATGAGTACTGCTGAGAATACTAAGTTGTGTGACTTCACTAGCACAAACAATAATGATTTTATATGCACACCTATTGCTCCACCTGCTTCCAAAGCAGAATTCTTTGAAATTAAACCTGTTTTGTTAAATCTTGTCATGAAAGAGCAATTTTCTGGTGTTAGTTCTGATGATGCTGCTGCCCATCTAAATAATTTTGTTGAACTTTGTGAAATGCAAAAATATAAAGATATAGATGGTGACATTATAAAACTGAAATAATTTCCTTTCTCCTTGAGAGGAAGAGCTAAAGAATGGTTACTTTCATTGCCTAGGAATTGTATTGATTCTTGTATTAAATGCAAAGATGCTTTTATTGGAAAATACTATCCTCCTGCTAAGATCATTTCCCTAAGGAGTAGCATTATGAACTTTAAGCAATTTGATAATGAACATGTTGCTCAAGCTTGGGAAAGAATGAAATCTCTGGTTAAGAATTGCCCAACCCATGGACTGACTGCTTGGATGATCATCCAAACCTTCTATGCAGGACTAAATTTTTCTTCAAGAAACTTATTGGATTCGGCTGCTGGAGGTACTTTATATCCATCACTTTGGGGGCTGCAACAAAACTTCTGGACAATATGATGGTTAATTATTCTGAGTGGCATACTGAAAGGACTCCTCAAGGTAAGAAGGTAAATTCTGTTGAAGAAACCTCCTCTTTGAGTGAAAAGATTGATATGATCATGTATATGCTTGTGAATGGTAAATATCATATGGATCCTAATAATGTTCCCTTAGCTTCTTTAGTTGCACAAGAGGAGCATGTTGATGTGAACTTCATTAAAAATAATAATTTCAACAACAATGCCTATAGGAACAATTATGGTAATAGCAACTATAAGCCCTATCCTCCTAATAAAGGTAATTCTTATGGAAATTCTTATGGTAATTCTTATAGCAATAATAGGAATACCTCCTCTGAACTTGAAACCATGTTAAAAGATTTTATCACTACACAAACTTCCTTTAATAAAACTGTTGAGGAAAAGCTTGGGAAAATTGATATTCTTGCCTCTAAAGTTGATAGTCTTGTTATTGATGTTGATCTTTTAAAATCTGAAGTCATGCCTAATGATACTAATGAGAGTAAGACCTTTGCTAAAATTAATGCCATCCAAGTTCGAATTGATGAAAATGTTAGGATGATGGCTCAATTGCGTGCTAGATGGGAAAGAGAGGAAGAATTAGCTAAAGATAATGATATTGTTAGAGTTTGCACCATTACTACTACTGAAAATAATGTTACTTCACATGCTAGTAAGCCTCCTACTATTAATGGTAACATAATTGGTGTTGGCAATGTTTCTTCTACAACTTCCAAAAAAAATTAAAATTGCCTAAAACTGCTGAAACTAGTCTTGATAAAAGTGCTGAAATTTTTAAGAACATAGGAGAAAGTGGTTCGGTTTGCTTTGATGATAATAATTTTGATTTTGATAATTGTAACATCTCTGAAGTTATTAAGTTCTTGCAAAAGTTAGCCACAAGTCCTAATGCTAGTACTTTGAATATGGCTTTTACTACACATATTACAAATGCTCTCATTAAAGCTAGGGAAGAGAAATTAAAACTTGAAGCTTCTATCCATAAGAAGTTAGAAGATGGTTGGGAGCCCATCATTAAGATAAAAGTGAATGAATTTGATTGCAATGCTTTTGTGTGATTGAAAGGGCATGTCCCTACTTAAGATTTTGGTTAAGATGACACTCAAGTTAGTGAGGACTAATGCTATCTACAAAGTGTATTCTCAGGTTTTAGTCCGCTCTTGTGAAGAAGGTTGGAGATTGGAGGCCCCTCATTTTTAGATGATCAAGTGACGGTGTTGTTTATAACTTTCTCTGTTTACTTCTTGAGTCAATAGGATCACCGCACTATTAAGAGGGGTAACTTGTTGTTTTCATTGGGGATGAACTCTTGAACTCTATATCATATCCCATTCCATACACCTCCTCAGCCTCCACAAAATATGAGAGAGTTAGATATATTTGTCTCTTGAAATATTGACCATGCTCAGGAAAAATGGTCATCCGGTATGGAATCCGGTATATACCGGATCTGGTACCGGATGGACCCGGAATGAATTCCGAGTGCAAACCGGGCGAGTCCAGGGACTAGCCAGTTTGTACCCCGGAATTCATACCGGATCCATCCGGTACCCAGTCTGGTGTAAACCGGAATCCATACCGGGTGAAGCGTTTTTTCTGCGCAACGGTTAGATTTTAAGGGACAAGTATATAAGCCCACCTCTTCTTCTCCAAGAGGTAAGTCAACCAGTTCCAAACACGAAAAAGGTCAAGCTCTCTCTCCTCCTCCCAAAGCTTCAAGATCTCTCTAGCCCTCCACTTAAACTCAAATCCCTTTGGTGAAAACCAAGAGGAGCTCTAGATCTTTGATTCCACCGAGCCAAAAGTGATTCCCCCTTGTGTTCATCAAGTTGCTTGTTACTCTTGGGTTTTGTTGAAACCCTAGGCGGCTAGGGTCGCCCGGAAGCCTCCGGGTTGTGGTGCTTGCTTCGGGAAAGTTTGTAAAGGTTCGTAGGCCACCTCAAGGCCTACCAATAGTGGATTGAGCTCTTTCTTCGTGGAAGAGGCTCAAGGAGAAGAAGGTGAGCCTTCGTGGCGCTCGGGTATCCTTCGTGGTATCCCGCATCTCTCCAACGTGACGTACTTCTCTCTCAAGAGAAGGAACACGGGTTATATCTTCGTCTCCGCGTGCCTCGGTTATCTCTATCCTATTGTTGTTTTAATTGTGATAGCCTTCGTGCTTGAAGTATTGTATTGCATCATATAGGTTGTTTCATTTAGTTGTTAGGTACATCTTACTTATCCGCCTAGCCTAAAACTTGTGAAAAGAAAAGTAAAATTTGTAGAAACCTATTCACCCCCCCCCCTTCTAGGTTACCATCTCGTGTCATTTCAATTGGTATCAGAGCCAGGTTCTCTTTTTAAGGGCTTTACCGCCTTAAGAGTAAGATGATGGCTAACCCAGAGGAGGTTTTAAGGAAAGCCGAGGAGGACCGATGGGCCGCCCGTGAAGCTGCCCTTGAGGAACGTGTGAACAAGAAGTTCGAAGTACTCGTGGCTAACGAAGTTGAGAAGAGGTTGGCCGCCTTATCTCCCTCCCTTGAAACTAGCTCTAGTGCCGATGGAAAGACTAAGGATGGCGATCTCCCCCCAACTAAACCTAGCCCCGCGTACGGCGCTCTTGGTCATATGTATACTCCACCTCCTATCACATTGCCAAATATGATTAATGGTGGTGCCCCACCCATCTATGATGGAACTCACTTTTCCTTTTGGAAATCTTCTATGGAATCTTATCTTCGCAGCATGTGCGAGGAGCTTTGGGATATTTTTTAACAAGGATATATGCCTGAGGATGCAAATAGCTTGACACCCCATGAACGGGTGCTAAGGCAACTCAACTCAACGGCTCGTGACAATATTCGGTGTGCTCTTCCAAAAGGGCTCTACAATCAAGTTCACCGCATTGACTCGGCCAAAGAGTTGTGGGATAGGGTTGTGATTCTTCAAGAAGGAACATCCATCACCCAAAAGACCAACTATGAATATGCCAAGAGGGAGATGGATTTGTTCGTGATCAAGGATGGTGAGAACCTTAGAGATGCCTACTCAAGACTTGATGTCCTTCGGGTGAAGATCCAAGGTCTTGGGTGTGACAAATACAATGATGGATTCGATGTGAATGATGAATTTATCAAGAACAAGCTTGTTCAAATAGTTGCTCCCGATGACAAGCAAATGGCTCTCATGATGCAAGTCATGGATACCAAGAAGAGTATGTCGCCGGATGATCTAATCTCCTTTTTCATTGCCAACCAAACTATGGTCGATCAAGGAAACCAAACAAGACAACTTGTCCGCGCCATGAACACACCCAATATTGCTTTGAAGGCCAAGGTGACTCGTGTTGTAGAGGGAGAATATGAAGATGTTGAACTTGAAGAGATGACTTCAACAAGTGAACTACCGGTGGATCTTGCCTTCTTTGCTAGGAAGTGGGGCAAGAACTTCATGAACAAGAATGCAAGCTCTCCAAAGAACACAAGAAGAAATTGTTACAATTGTGATCAACCGGGTCATTTCTCCGACAAGTGTCCCTATGAGAAAAGATAAGACAAGCCTAAGTATGACAAGGAGACAAGGAAGAAGCTCCTCCCTAATCCCATCAACAAGAGAAGAGAAGTCAAGGCTTTTGTTGGGGCCGAGTACATGTCCGATGATGAGGAGGAAGAGGAAGATGCGCAAGTTGGAGTGGTCGGTTTAGCTCATGCCAAACCCGGCTCCTTATTCACATATGACTATACCAAAGACTACGCATCCCCCTCCAAAGCTAACCCCAAGTGCCTCATATGAATGTATAGATGGTTGAATCACAATCAACTCAAATGCTTGCTTAAGACAGAAAGAGATAGGTTTACTGACTCAACATAAAGTAAAAGATAGGCCCTTCGCAGAGGGAAGCAGAGATACAAGCATGTGCTAGAGCTTTTAGTTTAATAGGTTTTGAAATCATATAGAGAGCATAAAAGTACGTCTTTGAGCGGTGTTTGTTGTTGTCAACGAGAAGCATTCCCTCTCAATACCGGTCTTTGGCTTGCTAGGTTGGGTAGCAAGCATAAGAGTTGATGGATACAAACAAATATACATATAGTAAAGAAAATCATACAATTCTTACTTGGAGGCACAAACAATTTTAAATTGTGAATACTAAGCTTATCATCTACAAGTGAGAAAGATCATTGAAAACTATTCTACATGTAATTCTTTTCTCCACTTAAGTCTCAAAGTATTGTAGCTACTGACCAATGCTAAGTTTGCCAAAACCAAAATATTTACTATATGTTCCCAAAGTGATAACAATACTAATGACAAGATCAATTATATATGACAGAAGTTGCAAACTAAAATAAGGTGTGCAGAAAATAAATGATAAAACTTCTCATTAATATTCCATAACGACAACTCACACCAAGGGATACATAGATAGATAACCAACTAAAGAGAGATACTTCCACATTGCAAACCATCATATAAGATAACTTCCCTACTCATGATATGACACTACTAAAAGATAAAAGGTAAAAGATGATGGTGTGATACCACGGCACCCCCCCCCCCCCCCCCCCCCCCAAGCTTGGAACAAGCTAAGGGAGATGCCAATAACGATGATGAATTACTCCTTCGGCGGTGATGGTTGATCTTTAATAAGCTTCATAACAAGCTCCTTCAACTCATCAATCCTGTAGGTGAGGTCGCGAATCATCTCCGTGTTGCCTTCAATGCGGCTCATAATCATATCTGCTTGCGAATCCCAGCTCTTGGAGTTGTTCCCCCACTCCTCATCAGGCTTAGAACTTCTTTGACCTGCGTTGTTAGAACGATACATATTCCAAGGATTTGGCCGCATTGCCTCAGGAAGCTTTACAATTTGATCCAAATAGATTAAGTTGTGGAAAGGGCTGTTGTTGTTGTTGCTCGAAGGAGATGTTCTTGGAGCTAGAAAGCGACGTGGAACCTTCCCTCCCGTGCTCATCCTTGCGCCCATCTTGCGGTTGGAGGGGTTTGCCACCACTCCAATGCACGCAACGGTGGCGCGAGGTTGATGACGCGGGCTTTCTTCCACCTCTTCTTCGTCCTCACTCCTGACTTCCTCCTCTAGCTTGGGATCCTGGGGTTCATCCTTCAAAGCCTTCCTTCCCTTGTCGTTGGCGGAGACCATGATGCCTCTAAAACTGGAACAAAATTCTGGACAGAAACAGCTCGAAACAAAAACACTTCGAAAACACGATATACGGACCTCGGGGGTTCCGGGAGATTATATAGGAAAAATTTATGCAACGAAAGGAAGGCAACGGGACGAGATCGAGTAGGAGACGGACACCGAGGTGTCCAGACCCCCTGCTCGCGCGGCCAGGATGGGGCCCGCGCGAGCACGTGGTGTCGGCGCCTCGGGCTCCGTGTCCTGCTCGTTTTCGTTTTGTATTTTTCCATATTTTCTAAAAATAACTTCTGTGTCTTCCAAAATAAAAAACGTGAACATTTTCTTACCGAAACTGTACCTTTTCGAATTCAGCTTCTGCAGACTCAGAAAAATTCTCTTTGATAAAAGTTTCCGGAGCAATAACTTGAATAATATCAACATCTTCATTATAAGAATCTCAAGAAATATAATGTTTGAGTCTTTGCCCATTCACCACTTGTGTAGAGTCATCTTTAAGTGAGGCAATTTTAATTGCACCCGAACGAAACACCTCAACAATAACATATAACATATGGTCCTTCCCACTTGGAGAGTAATTTCCCTGCAAAGAATCTAAGACGAGAGCTATACAATAAAAAAAATTCACCAACATGAAACTCTCTCTTAAGGATCCTCCTATCATGCCATTTCTTAACTTTCTCTTTAAAGAGTTTAGCATTTTCATAAGCTTCACTTCTCCATTCATCTAAAGAACTCAAATCAAGCAATCTTTTCTCACCAGCAAGTTTAAAATCTCTATTTAGTTCTCTCACTGCCCAATAAGCTTTGTGTTCTAATTCTAAAGGCAAGTGACAAGCTTTTCCATAGACCATTTTATAAGGAGACATACCCATGTGATTTTTATAAGCAGTTCTATAAGCCCATAATGCATCATTTAATTTGCTAGCCCAATTCTTCCTCGTTCTATTAACAGTCTTTTGCAAGATAGATTTAATTTCTCTATTTGATAATTCTACTTGCCCACTAGTTTGAGGATTATAAGCTGAAGCAATTCTATGATTAACACCATATTTAGCAAGAACTTTTCTAAAACCACCATGAATAAAATGAGAACCTCCATCAGTCATGAGATATCTAGTAACACCAAACCTAGGAAAAATAATATCTTGAAGCATTTTTAATGATGTCTCACCATCAACACTTTTAGTAGGTATAGCTTCTACCCATTTAGTAACATAATCAACAGCAATAAGTATATGAGTATAACCCTTCGAAGGAGGAAAAGGACCCATAAAGTCAAATCCCCAACAATCAAATGGCTCAATAACAAGAGAATAATTCATAGGCATTTCATTACATCTAGAGATATTACCAATTCTTTGACATTGATCACAGGATAAAATAAACTTTCTTGCATCTTTAAAAAGAGTAGGCCAATAAAAACCTGATTGTAAAACCTTTTGTGCAGTTCTATCTCCAGCGTGATGTCCTCCATAAGCACTACTATGGCATTTTCTCAATATCTCCTGTTGTTCATATTCCGGAACACATCTTCGCATAATACCATCCACTCCTTCTTTATATAAGTGTGGGTCATCCCAGAAATAATGCCTCAAGTCATAAAAGAATTTTCTTCTTTGTTGAGCTGAAAAGGTTGGAGGCAAATACTTCGAAACAATAAAGTTAGCATAATCAGCATACCAAGGACTATCTCGTGAACTCACCCTTATTGCAGCTAATTGTTCATTTGGAAAACTATCATTAACAGGAATAGGATCATATTCAATGTTTTCCAATCTAGACAAATTATCAGTAACAGGATTTTCAGCACCTTTCCTATCTACAATATGCAAATCAAATTCTTGCAAAAGTAATACCCATCTAACAAGCCTAGCCTTTGCATCTTTCTTTTCCATAAGGTACCTAATTGCAGCATGATCAGTATGAATAATAACTTTAGAATCAACAATATATTGTCTAAATTTATCACAAGTAAAAACAGCAGCTAGAAATTCTTTTTCAGTTGTAGCATAATTCTTTTGAGCAGGATCAAGAGTCTTACTAGCATAATGAATAACATTTAACTTTTTATCTACTCTTTGTCCAAGAACAGCACCAACAGCAAAATCACTAGCATCACACATAATTTCAAATGGTAAATTCCAATCAGGCGGTTGAACAATAGGAGCACTTATTAAACCTTGCTTAAGAGTCTCAAAGCTACCTTACAATCATCATCAAAAACAAATGGTACATCTTTTTGCAAGAGATTAGTAAGAGGCTTTGATACCTTAGCAAAATCTTTAATAAACCTTCTATAGAAACCAGCATGACCAAGAATACTACGAATACCTTTAACATCTCTAGGGCAAGGCATTTTCTCAATTGCCTCAACTTTAGCTCTATCAACTTCAATACCTCTTTCAGAAATCTTATGTCCAAGAATAATTCCTTCATTAACCATAAAGTGGCACTTATCCCAATTAAGAACAAGATTAGTTTCTTCACATCTCTGCAAAACTTTATCAATATTGTGCAAGCAATTATCAAAAGAAGTTCCATAGACAGACAAATCGTCCGTGTATACTTCCACAATGTCCTCACAAAAACCATGAAAGATTGCAGACATGCATCTTTGAAAAGTTGTAGTAGCATTGCATAAACCAAAAGACATACGTCTATAAGCATAAGTACCATAAGGACAAGTAAACGGGGTTTTCTCTTGATCTTGAGCTTTAACAGCAATTTGAGAGAAACCAAAATAACCATCAAGAAAGCAAAATTGAGTTTTATTAGCTAATCTCTCTAACATTTGATCAATAAAGGGTAATGGATAATGATCTTTCTTAGTAACTTTATTAACCTTTCTAAAATCAATGCACATTCTATAACCAACTACTACTCTTTGAGGAATAAGCTCATCATTATCATTAGGCACAACAGTAATTCCACCTTTCCTAGGGACACAGTGCACAGGACTAACCCATCTACTATCAGCAATAGGATAAATAATACCAGCATCAAGAAGTTTTAATACCTCATTTCTTACCACTTCCTTCATTTTGGGTATTAAACGGCGTTGATGTTAAACAACTGGCTTTGCATCGGGCTCCATATTAATAGAATGTTGACATATAGTAGGAGAAATCCCTTTTAAATCATCCAAAGTATAACCCATAGCTCCACGGTGTTTCTTCAATACTTCCAATAATCTTTCCTCTTCTTTACCTGAAAGGTTAGCACTAATAATAACAGGATATATTTTCTTATCATCCATATGAGCATACTTAAAATTATCAGGCAAAGGTTTTAAATCAAAGACAGGATCCTCTTTAGGTGGAAGTGTTTTACCCAAGTCTTCCACCTTCAAATTGTGTTTCAAGATAGGTTGACGAAGAAATATTTCATCAAGTTCATTCCTTTCTTCCATAAAGACTTCACTTTCATGATCTTCCATAAATTACTGCAAGACATTGTTAGGAGCAAGAGCAATAGAGGCAAGTTGTTCTACTTTAAAATCCTCATTAGGCAATTCGGTTTCATAAGGGACTTTAGCAAATTTCGAAAAATTGAATTCATATGAATCACCAGCAAATTTAGTAAAGATTTTCTCTTTCTTACAATCTATAGCACAAGTCTTACTAGCAGCAGCACCAAGTACGAGAAAATCAGCAGGATATTTAGTCTTACCACACAAAACTTCAACATCTCTAACAATACCAATCGGAGAGATAGTTTCTCTATTAGCAAGTTGAATAATCACATCAATTTCTTTAAGTTCACAAGGACCAATCTCATACATAATTTCCCTGTAAAGCTCATAAGGAATAGCACTAGAACTTGCACCAATATCACATAAACCATAATAGCAATGATCACCAATTTTAACAGATAGCACAGGAACACTAGTTTTCCTCGAACTTTTAGGATGAGAAAAATATTAGAAGCATCCTCACAAAATATAATATACTCATCTCCAACATTTTTAGTAACAAGTTCTTTAACTATAGCAACCAGGAGGTTCAATTTTAATTTGTTCATCAGGTTGTATAGCTTTCTTTTCACTTTTGTTAACAACACTAGCCATAAAAGAATGTTCTTTTACCTTAACAGGAAAAGGAACCTTTTCAATATAGGGCTCAGGAATAATATGATCAACAACATTAACTTCAATGCTTTTAGTTATAGGAGTAATAGATTTATCTTTATATGGTTCATGATATTTGTCAAATCCATCCTTGGGCAAACCGAAATAAGTAGCAAAGGATTTATAATAATTTGTAACAACTTGAGAGTCAAGACCATAGGCATCATTAATATTTCGAAATGCATCAGTATTCATGAAAGTTTTAATGCATTCGAAGTCATATTTTATACCTGACTCCCTACCTTTGTCGTTCTACCATGCGTCAGTATTTTCTTCAATACGATCAAGAAGATCCCATTTAAACTCCTCCTTATTACGCGTGAATGATCCAGCACAAGAAGTATCCAATAATGTTTTATCTTCAAAGGAGAGTCTTGCATAGAAGTTATCAACAATGATATTATCAGGAAGCTCATGAATGGGGCATTTGAGCATTAATGCCTTCAATCTCCCCCAACCTTGGGCAATACTTTCTCCATCATGAGGCCAGAAATTATATATAGAATTCCGATCTTGGTGAATCTCACTTGGAGGATAAAATTTAGAATAAAAGAGAGGTACAATTTCCTCCAATCCAAGAGAATTCCTGTTCTTCAACAATTTATACCAAACCCAGTAAGTGATATGGAGAATAATTTCTTCCTGACTTTGTCCATTGTAATACCTGCACACTTGAACAACTCGCATAATTCATGTAAAAACAGTAAATGATCACCGGGGTGGACAGTTCCATCCCCTTCATAGTGGTTATCCATAACACGATCAGTAATTTTCATAGGTATTTTAAATGGCACTATTTCTTCAGGTGGCGCCTCATTTTCTACCTCAGCAGTGGTAGAAGCCTTTCCAAACAGGAAAGCAATAGTTTGTTTCTCCATAATTAAGCAAATTAGGAGACAGAAATAAAAACAGCACTTACAGCTAAAGTTTTCCTTACCAATTCCACTTACCAATAGCGCTTCACTCCCCGGCAACGGCGCCAGAAAATAGTCTTGATGACCCACAAGTATAGAGGGTGTATCGTAGTACTTTCGATAAATAAGAGTGTCGAACCCAACGAGGAGCAGAAGGTGCTGACAAGCAGTTTTGATGAGGATTTCACTATAAATACTAGCAGACAGGTTTTTAGGAGTTTTTGATATAACAGATAAATAAAGTGCGAGTAAATAAAGCGCAACAATAATAATTACAGCGAGGGGCCCAATCCTTTCTAGAGCAAAGGACAGGCCGGTTTGTTTACTTATGATGACCAAGCGTTCTTGAGTACACACGGGATTTATGTCTAGTGCTTTCGCTTCATATAGATGATTAATCTTTAGTGTTTTGATAAGTGTCGTGTGGGTGAACCTATGCTAATGCATCGCCCTTCCTAGGACTAATACATACTTGTGATTATACCCCTTGCAAGCATCCGCAAATAAAAGAAAGTAATTAAGATAAATCTAACTACAACCTTAAACTCTGAGATCCTACCATCCCTCATGCATCGAGATATTAACGGGGGTTTAGGTTTCTGTCACTCCGGCAACCCCACAATTAATATTCGAATACACAATGCATTCCCCTAGGCCCATAAAGGTGAAGTGTCATGTAGTCGACGTTCATATGACACCACTAGAAGAATAGCACCACAACTTAAATATCAAACCATTAAATATTACTCAACATAGTTCACTACTAACATCTAGACTTCACCCATGTACTCAAGAACTAAACGAACTACTCACAACACATCATTTGGACCATGATCAGAGATGATATAATGATGGGTAATAATCTGAACATAAACCTTAATTCAACAGTTCCACCCAATAGCATCAATAACAGTAGTAATTAACACCGGGAGAGTTTCCCCTATCAAACACACAAGATTTAGCCCTAGATGTTACAGCGGGAACGGAGTGGAGCGGTGGAGATGACGGTGACGGCGGTGGAGATGATGGTGATGATGATCCCGATGAAGTGCAGCTCGATGACGGTGGCGATGGCGATGATTTCCCCCCTCCGGGAAGGGATTTCCCCGGCAGATTTCTCCCTGCCATAGAGCTTTCTTCTCTCTGGTGTTTTCCGCCTCGTGGCGGCGGCGGAATAATTCTAACTCTCCGTAGGACACCTTAGGTTTTTGGGGGGATGAAGTACGCGAAGGGGCTCGGCCAGAGGTGGGCCAGGGCGGCCAGACCACCTGCTCGCGCGGCTCCAGGCTCTGTCGCGCGAGGGGGGTGGGGGGTGTGGCCCCCCTGGGCCCCACCTTGGCCTCCCCTCGTGGCTCCCTCCATGATCTGGTAAAATAATAATTTTCACAGTCTTCGTTTTGTTTTCTGAGCTTTGCAAATAATGTATCTTGACGGTGCTTTTTCCAGCAGATTCCAGACTCCGGTGATCAATTCCCCAATAATCATCAAACATGCAAAATAGATGAAATAACATAAGTATCATCTCTAAATATGAAATATATCAATGAATAACAGCAAATTATGATATAAAATAGTGATGCAAAATGGACGTATCATTAGTCACAATAGGTTTGGTAACCCAAATGGTTCTTTTCTTGACACCACTTTGAGTACCAACATATTTGGCAAAACATTTCCAACCTTATCCTTTTGAAGAGAATAAACATCATCAACTATAATGGGGTTGGATAAGGTACCATTTGTGCATGAAGAAGCAACATCGACTTCCTCCTCTCTTCTTAGTTGGAATCCCGACTTAAGGAGGAGTAGCTTGATTCTTCTTGGGAAGAGGTCGTTCTTCAACTTGAGGAACTTGAGTTTGAACTTGAGGCTTCTTCCCTTGTTGCTTCTCACTAAGACGCTTCTTCTTCAAAGGGCAAGATCTAACATGGTGCCCTTCAACTTTGCACTTGAAGCAAACAATCTTGGCCGAATCTTTAACTTGTTCTTGGCCCTTTTTCTTCTTGATGATCTTGGACTTGTTCTTGTTATTGGAGTTGAATCCAAGTCCACTCTTGTCATTGGGGCGTCTTTGAACACTCAACATATTGTCAAGTGTGGACTTCCCAACATGACGCTTTTCCAAGTCTTTCTTCAAAGAAGTGACTTGGGCCTTGAGCTCTTTTAATTCCTCTACATGGTTAGTATCAACACAAATACTAGAGGAAGTAGAAACTTTATTGTTAGAGAAACAAGGTATGGAAAGTAATTCATCACAAGATGTAGCAACATTGTGAGTGGATGAATCACAAAGACTAGCACAAGACAATATAGCATTAAGAGAAGAAGTTGTGCCATTGTCCACATGAGGCTCACAAGATATTACCTTTGACATAATAGCCTCATGAGCTAACTTTAGCTTAGCATGGGATGCTAGAAGATCGTTATTAGAGCTAGAGAGCTTTACATGACTTTCTTCCAATTTCCCATACTTGCTAGTTAGCAACTCAAGTTGGGCCCTTATCTCAATATTCTCATTCAACATGGATGCTTCACAAGAAGTGGAGTTAGTAGCACAAGCATAATTATCATTAGAAATGGAATAAGACAATTTTGCAAGCTTATCATTATTAGATAGTTGAATTTGGAGTTGATCATGAGACTTGATGAGGAGAGAGTGTTCACTTTCTAAATCCTTGTGAGCTTTGTCAAGTTTCTCTATGTCCTCACTTAGTCTAGCGTTGCCAACACCAAATTCAAAATTTTCCTTTTTAAGCACTTTATATTTTGCAATAGCATGATCTCTTTCCTTAATGATTTTAGCAGTGTTAAGATCATTTGGTTCATCAAGAGATTCAAGTCTCTCCTCAAGAGACACTCGAAGCTCTTGCTCTTCGTCAAGGGCATTCTCTAAGGATGCTTTTTCAATAGCATCTTCTCTCTCAATTTTACATTTTTGCTCAAATTGAGTATCCAAATCTTCAATGATTTCTATACATTTAATACCATGAGCAATGATGCGCATGGTGGTGATGAGTTGGAAAACCCCAAGAGGAAGGTGTGAAGTAGTGCAGCAGCAAATTTCCCTCAGTTGTGAAACCAAGGTTATCAATCCAGTAGGAGATGAAGAACACGTCTGAAGGTTGTTGGTGGCTGACTTGAGCACGGCGCCACACCGGTGTCACCAACAAACGTGGAACCTGCACAACACAATCAAGAAACTTTGCCCCAACTCAACAGTGAGGTTGTCAATCTCACCGGCTTGCTGTAACAAAGAGATTAACCGTATGGTGTGGAGAATGATGTTTGTTTGCAGAGAATGAAAGTAACAGTTTGCAGTTGGTTGTATTATCAGTTTAAAGAAAAGGACCGGGGTCCACAGTTCACTAGTGGTGTCTCTCCATAATAATAATAATAGCATACATGCGGGTAAACAAATTACAGATGGGCAATTGATAGAATAAAGAGCTGCATAATGATGCATATACTAATGACATGATGTCTAGTGTGAGATTCATTTGGGCATTACAACAATATACAAAGACCGTTCCAACCGCATCTATGACAAATAATCCACCTTCCAGTTAGCGTCCGCACCCCTTTCAGTATTAAGTTGCAAGCAACAGATTATTGCATTCAGCAAAGTGTGTAAAGTAAGTAAGTAACATCATCCTTAGATAAAGTACTACTGTTTTATCCCTAGTAGCAGCAGTACATCTACAACCTTAGAGCTTTCTGTCACTGCCCCGGATTAAATAGAGACATGAACCCACTATCGAGCATAAATACCCCCTCTTGGAGTCACAAGCATTTACTTGGCCAGAGCAACTACTAGCAACGGAGAGCATGCAAGATCATAAACAACACACAACATGATATATTATGAAGCAATGACAAAGTATTCAATATTCATCGGATCCCAGCAAACACAAAATGTAGCATTACATAAAGATGATCTTGATCATGATAGGCAGCTCACAAGATCTAAACATGATGGCACAAAAGGAGAAGACAACCATCTAGCTACTGCTATGTACCCGTAGTCCAAGGATGAACTACTCACGCATCAGTCCGGAGGCGGGCTTGGTGATGTAGAGCCCTCCGGTGATGATTCCCCTCTCCGGCAGGGTGCCGGGATCAGGTTCTGAACCCTCCCGAACTAGGGTTGACGACGGCGGCGGCTCCGTGATAAAAGTGGAAAAGTGTTCGGGTTGTTTGCCTTAGGTTTTTTTGGGGGGGGGGGATTAAATAGGCGAAGGGGCGAAGGCGGTGGAGCCCCGAGGGCCTGCGCGGCCAAGGAAGCTGCCGCGCCACCCCTTGAGGTGGGCGCCTCGGTGCCCGTCTCCTTTTCCCCCTCGGACTTTTGGAACATGTCTGGAATACTAATATATTCGGCATAAAAATTATACAATTCCGAGAATATTTCCTTAAGTGGATTTCTGAAACCAAAAACAGCAGAAAACAGGGAACTGGCACTGTGGCATCTTGTCAATAGGTTAGTTCCAGAAAATGCATAAAACAATATAAAATGTGTATAAAACATGTAGGCAACTGGTATAATATAAGCATGGAACATAAGAAATTATAGATACGTTTGAGATGTATCAAGCATCCCCAAGCTTAGTTCTACTCGTCCTCGAGTAGGTAAAACGATAGCAAATAATTTCTGGAGTGACATGCTTTCACACAATCTTGATCAAATAATAATGTAATGCATGTAAGTTGAGATCAAATGAATAAAAGCTGTAGTTTATATTGATATCAAATGAGTAATGAATAAACAAGTAGGCATAACAAAGCAAAACTTTCAATTAATCAGTAATAGAGAACAATCAACCGTGCAAAGTGGATATTAAAGATGATTTAAGCTTCAAGCACAACAATATAATCATCTAATGAATCAAAAAATCATGACAACTTTGTGAAAGGATCAAGTCAAGTAATAGCAATATGCACATAGAAGATCATTTCTCTATTTGTTCACACAAAAACAAGCAAGTGTTCAGCGTTGGTTCCTGGCACCAGGATGTTGTGGCTAAGAGAATGTTAATGGGGGTTTGGAAGGCCAACGGAACAAAGTCTCACAAAGCTGAAAGTGATCATTTGACAAGAGGAAGTCTTATAATCGAAGCTATGCAAGGAGTAGTGATTGCCACACAACGGATACACATAGAGCTATAAGTGTATGAATGCTCTCCAATGGAACTAGTGGGGTGCATCTACCTTGCTTGCTCATGAAGACCTAGAGCACTTTTGAGGAGGCTCATCATTGGAATATACAAGCCAAGTTCTATAGTGTAAAGTTCCCCACATAGTTATGCAAGTAAAACATGAAAACTCTCTCATATGGAGTACAGGTGCTAAACATGAGCACAAATGATGACTATGAATAATATGGGTGCTATAACATGAGCACAAGTGTGGATAAAGAGTAGTAATGTTGCCACCTTTCTTTCTTTTCTTTTTTTTCTCTTTTTCTCTTTTTTTCTAGTTTTTTGTATTTTTATGTTTCTCTTTTCGATGGCCTCCATGGCTCTTTTCACTTTAAGGGGCAAACATCCTAATATGATAATATGACAACACACTTTTTGGTACAAATATCTCATGATGAATAAAACATAATGTATGAAAACGGTGCCTCTGCCAGTGTAGCAGGGTACGCAATGATCTAGCGTAACATGGGTAAAACCACACATCAGCTGTAAAGAATCATGCAAAGCAATATATATGATAAATGGCAACAAATCATGTAATGTAAGATGAAAGTTGCATGGCAATATATCTCGGAACAGCGATGGAAATGCTGTATTAGGTAGGTATGGTGGATGTTTTGAGCAAGATATTTGGCTTATGTGTAGGAGAACATGATGAAGATCTTCCACGAGTTTTGGATGTACCCGCGAAGTATGCACCAACTCTCAATGTGAGAAAGGGCAATGCAAAGTACCGAAGAGGCTAGCAAATATGGAGGTGGAAGTGCCATGAAAACCGCAGCTTTAGAACTCACAAGAAAAAGGATTCCAAATAGAAATATGATCTTACAAGGCATAATGAAAATCACTTCACGAGGGACTGTGGCAAATGAACAAGTCACTGTTGGGACCCCGACCGTAGCGCATAACACAAAGTCATTACAGTTGCTTTTAACATTAGGAGTCATATTTCATTATACTATCAACTGGAAATTTAAGTGTGGCACAGCTTCAAATTTTCTAGACCAACCATTAATCATTCCACCTTACTAAACCATCATGTTTACCATTAAGCATATTAATATCTCAAAACAACATCAAGTGATTCAAGTGACACAATTTAATGATCTACAAGATTATGTTCATTTAGTTATACCATCTACCACATTTAACATTTTCTGTTCCTAACCAAACACCAATCAAATTATTTAAACATAAACTCTCCAAGTATTTAATAATGAAGTAAGAGAGTATAACATATGAGAACTAACAGCTCTGAACAAGAGATGCATGAAAAACAAGAGCTGAAAGTATTGCAGTAGCTATAGAAGAATACTCAACAAGTATAAGTGAAAAATAGGAGTATTCAAATGAAAAAGTGGAGCGTGTCTCTCTCCCACACAAGAATGCTAGGATCCATTTTATTCAGAAAACAAAAACAAACAGACGCTCCAAGTAAAGCACATAAGTTGTGGCCGAATTAAAATATAGTTTCATTAGAGATAACCTGATAAGTTGTTGATGAAGAAGGGGATGCCTTGGGCATCCCCAAGATTTGACGCTTGAGTCTTCTTGAAATATGCTTGGGAGACCCACGGGGGCATCCCCAAGCTTAGGGTCTTTCATCTTCTTGATCACATCATATCATCCTCTCTCTTGATCCTTGAAAACTTCCTCCACACCAAACTCAAAGTAGACTTCATTAGAGGGTTAGTGCATAATCAAAAATTCTCATATTTGGCATGGAGACAATCATTATCATGGTACTGGACATTAGCTACAGCTACTGGAATTTTATGGAACAAAAAGATCCATCCAAATACAGCAAAAGAACCAATGCAAAATAAATGGCAGAATCTGTCAAAAACAGAACAGTCCGTAAAGACGAATTTTTTCGAGGAACTTAACTTGCTCAAATCAGAAAACTCAAAACTAATGAAAGTTGCATATATATCTGAAGACTGCGCACAAAAAATCCCAGATTATTTTCATTTTTCTGTGAATTATTACGAATTTAACGGTGGACAGCAGAAAACTGCTCCTGCGCAGGAATCCAAATCTAACATCAACTTTCTACTAGAGGTTTAACTTGGCACAACAATGCAATAAAATAAAGATACAAATGAATTGCTGCAGAGGTAGGCATGTTCATTGACTCAATAAAATAAAATAACAGGAATAAAAATTGGGTTGTCTCCCATTAGCGCTTTTCTTTAACGCCTTTGAGCTAGGCACAGAAAGCAAAACTCAAGTATTCCCAAGAGAAGAAGCATCAACATTATAGTTGTACGAATAATAGAATCAAAAGGTAGCTTCATCTTCTTCCTAGGGAAGTGTTCCATACCTTTCTTAAGTGGGAATTGGTACCTTATATTTCCTTCTTTCATATCAATAATAGCACCAACCGCGCGAAGGAAAGTTCTTCCCAGAACAATAGGACAAGAGGGGTTGCACTCAATATTCAAGACAATAAAATCAACGGGGACAAGGTTATTTTTAACCATAATAAGAACATCATTAACTCTCCGCAAAGGTTTCTTCAAAACATTATCAGCAAGAAAAACATCCAAATAGCAATGTTCCAAAGGTGGCAAGTCAAACATATCATAAAGTTTCTTAGGCATAACAAAAATACTTGCACCAAGGTCACACAAAGCATTGCAATCAAATTCATTCACTTTTATTTTAATGACGGGCTCCCAACCATCTTCTAACTTCTTAGGGATAGAAGCTTCAAGTTTTAATTTCTCTTCCCTAACTTTAATGAGAGCATTTGTAATATGCATAGTAAAAGCAAGATTTATAGTGTTAGCATTAGGACTTGTGGCTAACTTTTGCAAGAACTTAATAACTTCAGAGATATTACAATTATCAAAATCAAAATTATTATCACCAAAGCAAACCGAACCACTTTCTCCCATGCTCTTAAAAATTTCAGCACTTTTATCAAGACTAGTTTCAGCAGTTTTACGCAATTTTAACTTTTTGGAAGTAGTAGAGGAAACATTGCCAACACCAATTATGTTACCATTAATAGTGGGAGGCTTACTAGCATGTGAAGTAACATTATTTTCAGTAGTAGTAATGGTGCAAACTCTAACAATATCATCACTTTTAGCTAATTCTTCCTCTCTTTCCCATCTAGCACGCAATTGAGCCATCATCCTAACATTTTCATCAATTCGAACTTGGATGGCATTAGCAGTGGCAAAGGGGTTTTCATCAATATTTTCAGGTTTGGCAGCCATTCTATTAATCAAAGAAGATTGTGCTTCAGACATAGATGAAATACTAGTTTCAGCATTTGAAATTTTTCCTTGCAAATCTGAAATCTCCCTATTTAATTTCTCCATTTGATAACTAATATTTCTTAACATAGATGATTGTTCCTCCATGGTTTTAGTGAAAACTTTATTTTGCTCATATTGGGTTTGCATGAAATTTTTGGTAGCTTTCTCAACCTCTAACAATCTTTACTCACTAGGCATTCTACCATAAGAATTAGCATGACCATTACCATTATTAGGAGTATAGGGCTTATAGTTGCTATTACCATAATTGTTCCTATAGGCATTGTTGTTGAAATTATTATTTTTAATGAAGTTCACATCAACATGCTCTTCTTGTGCAACTAAAGAATCTAAGGGAACATTATTAGGATCCATATAGGATTTACCATTAACAAGCATAGACATGATCATATCAATCTTTTCACTCAAAGAGGAGGTTTCGTCAACAAAATTTACCTTCTTACCTTGAGGAGTCCTTTCAGTATGCCACTCAGAATAATTAACCATCATATTATCCAAGAGTTTCGTTGCAGCCCCCAAAGTGATGGACATAAAAGTACCTCCAGCAGCCGAATCCAATAAATTCCTTTAAGAAAAATTTAGTCCTGCATGGAAGGTTTGGATGACCATCCAAGCTGTCAGTCCATGGGTTGGGCAATTCTTAACCAGAGATTTCATTCTTTTCCAAGCTTGAGCAACATGTTCATTATCAAATTGCTTAAAGTTCATAATGCTACTCCTTAGGGAAATAATCTTAGCAGGAGGATAGTATTTTCCAATAAAATCATGTTTGCATTTAATCCAAGAATCAATACTATTCCTAGGCAATGAAAGTAACCATTCTTTAGCTCTTCCTCTCAAGGAGAAAGGCAATTATTTCAGTTTTATAATGTCACCACCTATATCTTTATATTTTTGCATTTCACAAAGTTCAACAAAATTATTTAGATGGGCAGCAGCATCATCAGAACTAACACCAGAAAATTGCTCTTTCATGACAAGATTTAACAAAGCAGGTTTAATTTCAAAGAATTCTGCTTTGGAAGCAGGTGGAGCAATATGTGTGCATATAAAATCATTATTGTTGGTGCTAGTAAAGTCACACAACTTACAATTCTCAGCAGTAGTCATCTTAGCAATTTAAGGAACAAACCGAAATAAACAAATATAGAAACCGAAATAGTAAAAGACCAAACCGAAATAAAAATAACAATGCAAGTAACTAATTTTTTTTTATTTTTGATATTAAGCAAACAAGACAATAATAAAGTAAATAAAATGCAAGACAAAAACAAAGTAAGGAGATTGGGAAGTGAGAGACTCCCCTTGCAGATGTGCTTCAATCTCCCCGGCAACGGCGTCAGAAATTTTACTTGATGCACACGGTGGTGATGAGTTGGAAAACCCCAAGAGGAAGGTGTGAAGTAGTGCAGCAGCAAATTTCACTCAGTTGTGAAACCAATGTTATCAATCCAGTAGGAGATGAAGAACACGTCTGAAGGTTGTTGGTGGCTGACTTGAGCACGGCGCCACACCGGTGTCAGCAACAAACGTGGAACCTGCACAACACAATCAAGAAACTTTGCCCCAACTCAACAGTGAGGTTGTCAATCTCACCGGCTTGCTGTAACAAAGAGATTAACCGTATGGTGTGGAGAATGATGTTTGTTTGCAGAGAATGAAAGTAACAGTTTGCAGTTGGTTGTATTATCTGTTTAAAGAAAAGGACCGGGGTACACAGTTCACTAGTGGTGTCTCCATAATAATAATAATAGCATACATGCGGGTAAACAAATTACAGCTGGGCAATTGATAAAATAAAGAGCTGCATAATGATGCATATACTAATGACATGATGTCTAGTGTGAGATTCATTTGGGCATTACAACAATATACATAGACCGTTCCAACCGCATCTATGACTAATAATCCACCTTCCGGTTAGCGTCCGCACCCCTTTCAGTATTAAGTTGCAAGCAACAGATTATTGCATTAAGCAAAGTGTGTAAAGTAAGTAAGTAACATCATCCTTAGATAAAGTACTACTGTTTTATCCCTAGTAGCAACAGTACATCTACAACCTTAGAGCTTTCTGTCACTGCCCCGGATTAAATAGAGACATGAACCCACTATCGAGCATAAATACCCCCTCTTGGAGTCACAAGCATTTACTTGGCCAGAGCAACTACTAGCAACGGAGAGCATGCAAGATCATAAACAACACACAACATGATATATTATGAAGCAATGACAAAGTATTCAATATTCATCGGATCCCAGCAAACACAACATGTAGCATTACATAAAGATGATCTTGATCATGATAAGCAGCTCACAAGATCTAAACATGATGGCACAAAAGGAGAAGACAACCATCTAGCTACTGCTATGGACCCGTAGTCCAAGGATGAACTACTCACGAATCAGTTCGGAGGCGGGCATGGTGATGTAGAGCCCTCCGGTGATGATTCCCCTCTCCGGCAGGGTGCCGGGAGCAGGTTCTGAACCCTCCCGAATTAGGGTTGACGACGGCGGCGGCTCCTTGAGGAAAAGTGTTCGGGTTGTTTGCCTTAGGTTTTCGGGGGGGGGGGGGGGGGGGGGGATTAAATAGGCGAAGGGGCGAAGGCGGTGGAGCCCCGAGGGCCCCACCTCAGGTGCCCGCGCGGCCAAGGAAGCTGCCGCGCCACCCCTTGAGGTGGGCGCCTCGGTGCCCGTCTCCTTTTCCCCCTCGGACTTCTGGAACGTGTCTGGAATTCTAAGATCTTCGGTATAAAAATTGTCCAATTCCGAGAATATTTCCTTAAAACATGTAGGCAATTGGTATAATATAAGCATGGAACATAAGAAATTATAGATACGTTTGAGACGTATCAAGCAACAATTTCACATAGAGAAGAGATAGCTTCACTACCTTTGGGAAGAGCACCAAGAACAATCTCACCCTTCTTGGTTAAGGTTTCAATGTCAAAATCTTCTCCATGAGGATCCTCAACCACATCATCACATATCTCGGGATTCGAGGTAGAAGCTACCTTGGAATCCTTAGCCATGAGGCAAACATGATTAATGGGTGAGGAGGATGAAGAATTACTTGAAGCACCATTGAGGTCCATGTCTTGTTCCAACAAATGTTGGGATTCCTCTACATTGTTAGTCATGCAAATACTAGAGGATATGGAAGCATTATTTTCATGACAACAAGACATAGAGAGCATATCATCATAATATTTAGTTAAGTAACTATTACTTGATATGCAATGACCATCAATTCTAGCATGTATGACATTTGGAGTGCTAGAAGAGTTTAAGTCCAAATATAGAACATTGCAATGTGATAGAGAAGAAGTATAATCAATATTAAGTTCACCATCACCAATGCAATTTCTATCACCACTCACCATATCATTACCTTGTGACAAATCACATGTTGGTGAAATGGAATAAGTTGTGAACTCATCACGGCCGGTAGTGGAGGGAGAACAATCATCCTTAATAAATTTGGACACTTCATATATATCTTGAAGCTTGGTCCAAAGCTCATGTGCATTTCGAAAAGGCATGATTGAAGCAAGAACTACATCGGTAAAAACACATATAAGACCATGAGTAACTTAAGTCTCGAGATGAGAGTTTATCTCATCCTCTAGAGATAATTCATGGGAATCCTTTGGAGGAGATAAGCTCACATATACAATCCTCTTAATATAATTTGGACCCATGGCCCTAGAAAGATTAAGCATGCGAATTTTCCAAACATCATAATTTGTGCCATCGAATATGAAAGTGGGAGATCGTGCACTAATTCTCTAAACGACATCTTTTACTCTCTAGGCGGTAAAGCCCAAAAAGAGAGCCCAAACTCTGATACCAATTGAAAGGACAATGATGCCGTCTAGAGGGGGGCTGAATAGGCGGTTTAAATTTTTCCGGTTTAGGCTTGATAATTGCGGAATAAAACTATGTGTTTAAATTAACAAGCCGACAACCTAAATAAACTAGGCTCACCTATGTGCACCAACAACTTATGCTAAGCAAGATAAACAACAACGTGATAGCTATAGAATACTTCAAGCAAGAAGGCTATCACAAAGTAAATTGCATAAGTAAAGAGCTCGGGTATAGAAATAACCGAGGCACGCGGAGACGAGGATGTATTCCCGAGTTCCCCGCACCAAAAGAAGTTTCGCCTGATTCGAGTTCCTCCTTGTTAAGGGAGTACGTCTCGTTGGAGAGGTGTGAACCGACACAACGGTTCAACAACCACAAAGGTTTCACCTTCTTCTCCGATGAACCGCACCACAAAGGCTTGGTTCACCTTCCACTATCGGAATCCTTCGAGGCGGAAACCGGAGCCTTTCGGTCTCTTTGGGGAAGAAGGGGGCCTTTTATAGGTCCCACAAAAAAAGAGCCGTTGCAGGAAAAATAACACCGGAGACTCCGGACCGCAGAGACCGGAGACTCTGGCCCCCAAGAGACTCCGGGGTCACTCCGGACCTACTCCGGACCCCTATACAGCAAGTGCCGTCCGCTGGAACAAAAAAGGAAACGCGAGGACCGGAGACTCTGGTCTAGAACCGGAGACTCCGGCCTAAGAAAAAACTGCAGCAATACCGAACACGAAAACGAAGATATCTTGATCATCCGGACTCCGTTTTCAATGTTCTCGGGCTCGTTGGAATCACAACGAAGAGCTTTACAAGATCATGAAGATAAACATCATAGTCCAACAATGGAAGATAAAACCAAATGGAGAAAGGTAAAAGCTCTCTAAAAAGGAATAATCGACAAACCTTCAAAACCGAAAACACAACAAGTTTTCCATATGAAATTAGTTTTCGGTGAACTTGGGCTTGTCGTGAAGATCACAACAAGCACCAAAACCCAACAAGGAGAAACCAAGCAAGAACCAAGAAAGATGAAATGCCAAGTATGCAAATGTTTGAGCTCTCCACAAAGATGCGATCAAGTTACTCACTTGAGAGCCCCTCTTGATAGTACGCCGTCTATCCTAAAACCCGGTCTCCCACTAACACCATGAGACCGGTAAAATAGAAAACCTATCATGATCATACCTTTACCTTGCGCATTCCACTTGAGCTCGATGATGACGATCTTGACTCTCTCAAGTTGAAACACCTTTCTTGATTGTGCTTGCTAGCACATGCTTGATGAAGACTTCTCCAAATGCTCCCCCATACTCCATTATGGGAAGGCTTCGCTAAGCTTCGTCTTCATGTCTCCTTTGCAAGCTTCAATCAAAAGATATCTTCCGAGATGCATCATATTGAACTTGCACTTCGTCTTCTTCTCTTGATATGTATGATGGCTTGGGGGGTAAACATGATTGTTCACTCAATCTTCTATTCCAAGCCATACTTGCAATGAGCTCAACTCTACACATGACCATTCTTCATATAAACCCTTGAATAGAGCATTGGTCATTATCTCATCTTGAAGAGTCCAACACATGAACTCCTATATTTCCCATGGACAAGATCTATAAGAATATCTCAATGTAAACATTAGTCCATATGGATTGTCATTAATTATCAAAACCACGCATGGGGGCAACCATGCACTTTCAAGGGTGGCGCACGTCCCCCCCACGGCGGCCTCCCCGTGCCGGCGCTGCCAGAGACGCAGGACCAGATTCGGCGCGACATCGCGCGTCGTCGGTCCTGGCTGACCCCGCACGAGTGCACCCTCCCCGAGTACGACGACAACAACTGGGGAGCGTGGCTGTGGCGGTTCGAGCGCGAGCAGACGGAGGCGCTCGCGTTCTACGACGACCCGAGAAGGCCGGGCCGCCACAACGCGGAAGGCCGCCACCGGTGGTGGGGCGCCACGGGCCACACGGTCGACACCGCCATCGCCGCCGCGCGCCAGCATGCAAGGATGGGGAACGCCACCCCGTTGCGGCTGCTGCCCGTGCGGCCACGGCACCAGGAGGTGCAGCAGCAGCGCCGCAGCTGCCGCCCTGTGAAGGACGAGCCGCGCTCGCCTCCGCGTCGTGGAGGCACCGACATCGTCATCCGCGAACGCCGCAAACAACGGCATTCGCCACCACGCGGACAGATGTACCTGCGCCGCCCCAGGACGCCTCCACCTCCCGTGGAGACGATCCCGTACGGGTACGACATGCCGTCCCCGCTGCGGAACGAGCACGACGGCGACGCGCCGGGGTTCCTGGCCTCCATCGCGGACTCGGTGACCACCATCGAGCGCGACGGTCCCGGCTACCTGGCCGCCATAGCGGACTCAGTGGCAACGGCGGCAGCCTCGTCTTCCTCCGGCGGCGCCTCCTGCAGCCGTGCACCGCGTCGCCATGACGGCGCGTCCACCAGCCTGGGCGGATCGGGCTCGTCCTCCGCCTACATCGTGGTCGACGACGACGACGGCAGCGGCGACGACGACGACATGGCGTGGCTGGGTTTAGGCTAGGGTTTAGATTAGGGTTTAAATTCCAATCGTTTAGTTTAATTTGAACCGTTTAACTTTGAATCACTGAAATTTCATGTCGCTCGACCATTTGCGCGTGTTTGGGGGTGGGTCTTTGGAGAGTGCCGCTGTGGGCGGGCTCTAAATGTTGACCGGACACATGTCCGGCACCCCCAAAAGAGGCCGAATTGGGGGTGCCGGACAACGATTTAGAGACCCCGGGTGGAGATGCTCTAATGTTTCTGAATTGCATAGTTAACAAAACTAACCCCTTACCAGAGAAGCAGTCACCGCTTCAACACCTCTATATGTTTGACAGCGAGACTTCGTACACAGGAACGACGATGTAGATGGGAGTAGCAAAGGACGAGGTGCTTCCCGGAAACTGATGAGATGCTTCGTCAGACTCTCCTTCAGACCAGCAGAATACAACTAGTCACCTGCTGTTGCGTGTGACGCTCGGTGACTGGTGCTAATCCAGTCCCAAATCTTGGAACTGGTTCAGATTTAGCCAGTCTATCGAATACGAAACACATCGTGATCAACCATTCCATACCAAGCACCACATGTCAAAGTATCAGGCGAAAAAGGATAACAGGTAAAAAAAAAGACAGTAGTTACATTTTCAATACACAAGTGAGGATTGGCAACCATAAAAAATGGAGACGCCTCTATTCAAATAATAAGTCTACTGTCTGCATCAAATGTAACGAGATACATGACGCAAACATGGAGTTTCATATCTAGTGAACATAACTACTAAAAAATAAACTGAATCAGCCAAACATGGCGGCCAATTCACCTAATGAGGACCTAGCTATGCCTTGTGCTTCCGATTTGCTTGCGTGACTTCATGCTTCATCTCCTGCTGCTGCTCTCAGAAACGACTGTTCCGTATCTTCCTCGATTTCCCTTGGCTGTCTTTCACCACTCCTGCGCAGTCTGAGGCGATTGTTGCTACCCAGGCCCAACGCGCCATATGGCATTCCAGGAGGCTATGCCGCTACTTGTCAAGTGGTGGAGTGGTTCCTTTGTTGGCAAGCGCTGCTTACCCACATGCCACACGAAGGTGTGCCACCTTTGCTGGTACTTTGACTCCACAGCTTCGTCCATCTGCCCGCTACCTCTCGCCGGTCCAACGCCTCTCTCCTCCCCTTCAGATCAACGATCATACAGTAAGCATACTGTACTGAAAAAACCATCCACCAGCACCGAGGCTGCTGCTCCCTCTGCAAAACACAACAGACATAATCAATAACCTACAGTATTTAGATACTACTTATGTATGTTGTCTAAAAATAGCTACAGAAAAACTGGACTAATACTTATCTTGTTCTCCAAAAAATTACAATACATAATGTCAGAGACACCAAAAATCATCTCAGGTTGAGAACTTGTGGAATATCTTCTACTGACGGATGGATAGTCACATATCCATCAGGAAGACGGTAAAATTTCTCAGTATGAATGTTAAGGAACAGAGGGTGGCATGCAATGTTAAGCCTCTGAAACTAAGAATATCTTCCACACTCTACACATGCAGATATAATCAAATTCGCTAGAAAATAAAGCAAAACTTCTGAAGCTAAATCAAAGACCTAGAATGCACAAAAAATATACTCATGCATCAAAAACAACAAAAGTACGCTTAATGGTCGCTAAACAACAAATTTTGCAGACAAGCGAATATCTAACATATATATATATATATATGCAAGAATACAACATGGAAATTATTTAATTAACGAATCTGCACATACCATTGTTTACGTGGGAGTCACGCCGCCCACATCAAACCAACGCCTTGCTAACGCCTTCGTGCCCGTCATCACCCCAGCACCACTGCCAGTTTGATCCTCAAAAAAAATTGCAGATGGAGAATAACAAAGATCAAATACACATAGCAAAGGTTAAGCAGACCATACACGCAGATAGAGAACAACGATGATGTACATGAACAACACAAACTACGTCAAAAACAGCAAAAAAAATCTAATCGTGCAAATATTGAAGAACAGCCAAAACATCTAGGAAAAAAGCAGCTCACCAAAACCCCCTATTCAGTAACAGCAGCTACCAGCGCCCACTAAACAGGAATTGCAAAATAACAACTCAACAAATCTAAAACAAGAACAGGAAAATCTGAACACCCAAATCTACCATACCTGCACCCAAAATAACAGCCGACCCTAAGCTCAAGTGTTACCAGACCTGCTTAGTGGATCCATAGGCGCAGTTAAATATTACCAGACCTGAAATAAAACACCCAGAAACTGAAAACTTAGAAGCTCAAGTACAATCTATGGAACAGAGGGGGCAGGAGCGATCTCACCGGTGCTAGTTTCATCGGAAACCGTCGGCTTGAGCTCCGCACCTGATCCATGGCCTCCGAAGCCAATACCAAACCACTTTTCCGTTAATCCCTTCATGAGATAGTCCCTCACCTCACAGAACTTTGCAGACCAACCAACCGGTTCAATGGCCTCAACTCCAAGTCCCGGTGCCCGGTCGTTGGACTGCAGGTTAACTGCATTCGTCCAATCAGCAACATAAGTAGACACACGGCGCCTAAACTTCAGCTTGAACTCCGGCCATGCTTGAAACTTATAGTGGTTGATTCGGGCAAGTGTGGTCCAAGTACTGTTGAAACCAGGCTTCAGGGAGAAGTGGTGAACAACATTGACCAACGAATGTCCGACTGCATCAAGACGCACCAGGGACTTATGGCGCTTCACGTCCCTCATCCGGCACGTGTATCCTTGGGAGATGCCCTCCTGTGGATGTGCAGTTTGGCCAGAGGGACCAAAATCAAGGCACCCAAGATAGATCTGTCCTATTTGAGGAGCAACTGAAACAACAGGTTCAAGGAGGGACTTTGACGGATTCTCATATTCTGTCCAGTGTGGAGAGAAGATGAACTCGTCCACGTCAAAAAATCCCATCCACTGGCAGGTTTTCTGATGCACTGCGGCGCAATGGGAAAGGCCAGCTTCCTGTGTCTTGGTCCACGGCCATGCAACGATGGAGATGCTGATTCCTTCAGAGTTCAGCCTTCTCACCAGACCTGCGAGATCATCCTCAGAACCGTTGTCATACAAAAAGAACCTCTCCACGCCCACGGCGGCATGGTATTCCACCCATTCTTGAAGCACTTTCGAGACATCGCGGACCATAGTGCACGCGCAGATCAGACTTCTAGGGGTCACCGAAACGACGCCATCGTGATGGGGAGTGTAGGTTGCAACAGAAGGAACTGGGTCATCGCCGGCGACTGCTAGGGTTACTCGAATCGGTGTGTTGCCGGGGGCGGCTGCAGAGGGGCACCTTGTCACTTGCTGAGCTGAAGTAATGGCCGGGAAGGAGGCCACCACGCCATCAGCATCGTCTCCGTACACACACTGGACATCAGGTCTACTTTCCCCTTGGCGGCGGTTGACACCCTTCGCGAACACAAGAACTTGCCCTCCTTCCAAAGCAGCAGAGTCGAACACTATTGGTTCGCTCCAGTTCAGCAATTTGTGGCGCGGGAACTCATCGGGGTGGGCGGCAGCAGCAGCTGAGGACGAAAGTAGCACGGGAGCCTCAAGCGACTGGATGCTCTGGTCTGGAACGCAGGAGTAGGCGTGGCGTCCAGGCCCCGGCAGCCTCCCGAGAGGGCGCGCGGGGGACGACGCCCCACCCTTGAAGGAGCAGAGCGCGTTGCGGACAGGCTTGGCGGACAGTGCCAGGAACTCGCCGTCTGGGAGCAAAACGGCGTCTTTGCCGGTGTCGGGCAGCGGTGGCGGGTGGCGGGTGCGGCGGCGGCGGGTGCGGGTGCGGGTGCGGCGGACAGGGAAGACGCGTCGCGGGATGGCGAAATCGGTGTCAGGCTCGTAGGAGGTGCTGGGGTGGAGGAAGGCCGGCGGGACGAGTACCTGCTGCGGCAGCTGCCAGTTAGGGGCGCCGAGGCCGAGGGGCAGGCCCCCCGAGAAGACACCGCCAGGGGCGAGTGCGGTCTGGGCCCCGCCAAACAGCAGGACGCCGAATGCAACTCCCCCGGCGATCGAGAGTATCCGGCGCAATCTGCTCTTGCGGCGGTGGTGCGCCATGGCGGCGAGGCGAGCGTGAGGCGGCGAGGAGAGCGGGGGATTGGGTTTTCCTCGGCGGGATTTCCAATCGGGGAGGAAGAGGGAGGGGGGAGTGATCTAGGGCAAGATTCAACAAGGGATATCGAACTCGGGATCGGGAGAGGAGACAGCTGCCCTGCGTAGAGTTCACGCGGGAGTTCGAGTCCATCTCGGACTCAGCTTCTTTTCACGACAGGAGACAGCTGTCAGCTGTGTTCGAATTCGAGTCCATCTCGGACTTCAATTTCACCCTGCAGGGTAAGGCGGACATCAATTTCACCAAATCGATCGCCCTCCACCTCCATCAGCGGGCCAGTGGTAGCTTCGAATTTGCAAGAATTGAAGGGGCAGCAGGAACAGCTTCACTCTACCACCTCTCAGCTCGTCTTTGCAGCAAGAAACCAAAATTCTCCGTTTGCCTTTGCCGATTCCCTTTCTACCTACGCAATTTGGATTTGCACATTCTCAAAGCTCCCAGCCAAGCTCCTAACCACTGGTAACACCCACCCAGGCGTGAGGCGTCCTTCAATTTGTTTGTCCAACACTCAACCAAGGAAACAGCGCTAGCACTTTCCAGACTTCAGAGCAGATGGGGGAAATAGGGAAAACATACAGCATAGAGAAAACCAAGGAAGAACAACCTTAAAAAAGTTTTCCAACTTACCAGGACTTCGGTTGTAACAAAATAGTCACCCTGTGGAGCATTATAAAACCTTAGATTCCCACTCTTGGCTCCTCTGATCCTTTGAATGCCATCTGTGAAGTCCATTTGTTGACTTCCAAATTCATCCAGATATTCTCCTTGAGGCTGCAAGTTGAACCACTTATGAGAGAAATGGCAAAGTGTCAGTTTTTTCATCAGAGACTAAAAAGAAGCTCTGGAATAACCTGAGGTAGCGGATTTCTCGGCTTTTGTTCTTGTGATGATGACTGCTTCTCACCTTTACGAAATTAATGTGCACCTCAGTGACAAAGGTGCAGTTTTACACTGACATATAGATGAGGCTTTTGGGGACTTGATTTCAGTACATTCCCTCCAGAGCTGCATAAGCTGCTTAGGGTATAATAGTCAATTAATATGATAAACATGTTGACGCGACTTTGGGTGCCACCAGTGTGGCAATGTTGCTGGAAGAATGCTGATTTCTCTGTTGTGGCATGTCTTCCTTCTGAAGAAAGGATCAGGCAGGGAAAACGCATCACGCCGCCCTGTCACATTCTTGTCTGCTTCAAGCCATTGTGCGAAGCTTCAAGCTTGCATTGGTTGATAGAGTAAGTAGTGATCTTCTTCGATACAATTCTGATGTAGATATCAACTTCTCACATTTTAGCCTCTAGGATATGAAAACTGCCTTTATTGGATTGAAGTTCACTGCCTAGCTATGTGGGACACAGATCTCTTACTTCTTGCAGCTGCCTGAAGGCTGAAGCTTCAACAACAAAACTTTTGCCTCAGACATATATATTGCAGACAACGAGCCATCTTATCAAGAGGGTACCCAGATCAAAGCAGCACCGGGTACCATATAACTATTAAATCAATACTTCAACACAGCGGCCGAACTATTGAGCCACATTGCTGCATTAATGCTTAACGTGCCAAGGACTTCTGTATTTCTCCTTTCAAGCCTATTTCCTTCTGCAACTACTCAGTTAACTGTTAAGCATTAACCATCAGTTCCACCTCAGATGCCAAATTCATCTGATCGGGTACATAGCGAGCCATTCAGACACCATAATAAATCAAATCAAGCATCTCATAGATCACATTGTCTTGGGGATGTGTCCGGTCACCTGCAACAAACACCCAGACTCCCCTCTCCTCCCCTCAACGGTGACTGATGACAACCCTACCCCTTTCTGCTTCATCATATGCCTCTCTTGGGCAGCCTCACACCATTGTCCCTTGCCGGCATATAGATTTGCCATTGCCACATGTGCTCCTGTTCCCCATGGCTCTGCCTCCATTGCCTTCTCTGCAGCTTTCTTTCCCGTTTCCTCTTCCCCTCGAGCTGCACATGCCCTAAGCAAAGATGTCCAAACAACGCCATCTCTTTCACTAGCTGCCATCCTACCAATCAACTCCTCAGCCTCATATATTCTACCAGCTCTGCCCAACAAATCCACGACACAACCATAGTGCTCCTGAAGATCTGAAGGGAGAGCTAACCTTCCATGAGCTGTAGTGGTGGTGGCTGCTGTTCTGGTCTTTCTAGGGTTGAGGAGTCGTGCACACACACACTTAAGTAGTCAGCTTCAGGATGGGCCAAATGGGCCAAGTAGGTACAGAGGAAAGAAGGCCCATGGTTCAACACTCCCCCTCAAGAGGGGTGATAGATATCTATCATTCCCATCTTGTCACATGCACTATTGCATTCTCTAGTTCCCAATCCTTTTGTCAAACAATCAGCCAACTGCTGTCCAGAACTCACATATGCTATTGTGATGATTCCAGCATCTAGTTTCTCCTTGATAAAGAATCGATCGATCTCCACATGTTTGGTCCGGTCATGTTGCACAGGGTTATTTGCAATACTTATGGCTGATTTATTATCACACCACAAGTTCAAGCATTCCTTCCTTAACAGTTTCAGTTCACCAAGAAGATTTCTAACCCAAATCATTTCACTTACTCCTAGAGACATTGCTCTATACTCAGCTTCAGCAGTAGACTTGGATACTACAGGCTGTTTCTTGCTTCTCCATGACACTAAATTTCCTCCAACAAACACACAATATCCAGAAGTTGACCTTCGATCATCAAGGCAACTTGCCCAATCAGCATCTGTATACCCATCCACTCCCAGATGACCATTAATTTTAAACCAGAGCCCCTTCCCTGGAGTGCCCTTTAAGTACCTCAAGATTCGATGAACAGCCTCCAAGTGCCCACTCCTTGGCTCATGCATGTATCTACTCACCACACTCACGGCATATGCAATATCAGGTCTAGTATGACATAAATAGAGCAGCCTTCCGACTAGCCTTTGATATTTCTCCTTTTCTACAAGTTCGCCTGATTGTGCGGTCACTTTATGATTCTGATCAATGGGAGTTGGAGCAGCTTTACATCCAAGCATGCCTACATCGCTGAGCAGGTCCAGGGTATATTTTCGTTGTGATAAAGCTATCCCCTTTGATGATCTAGCAACTTCGATACCAAGAAAGTATTTCAACTTTCCAAGATCTTTAACTTCAAATGTCTTGCTCAGGTTTCCCTTTAGTCTTTCAATTTCTTCCGCATCATCTCCTGTAATGATGATATCATCGACATAAACCGCAAGAATGGTAATGCGTTGTTTGGAATGTCGATAGAACAGAGTGTGATCACCATTGCACTGCCTATACCCCATATTGCATACGGCTTGCCTAAATCTGTCAAACCAGGCTCTTGGTGACTGTTTTAAACCATAGATGGATTTTCTTAATTTACATACTTTCCCTGTAGTTTCACTCGTCGCAAATCCCGGTGGAATTTCCATGTAGACCTCTTCCTGCAAGTCCCCGTGTAAAAAGGCGTTCTTAACATCAAGTTGGTGCAATGGCCACCCAAAATTTGCAGCACAAGACACTATGATTCTCACGGTATTCATCTTGGCTACTGGGGCAAAGGTTTCATCATAGTCAATACCATATGTTTGACTGTATCCCCTAGCGACTAATCTTGCCTTATACCTTTCAATCTTCCCCTGAGCATTCTGTTTAATGGTGTAAACCCACTTGCAGCTGACTGCCTTTTTCCCTTCAGGAAGTCGAGTTAGCACCCATGTCTTATTTTTCTTCAATGCATCCAACTCTTCTATCATTGCAGCACGCCACTTTGGGTCTATCTTTGCTGCTTTCCAGTCTGTCGGAGTTGACACTGCTTGCAGCGAGGCAATGAATGCTTTATATGAGGGGGATAAGGCATCATATGAGATATAATTACCAATGTCAGTTGCAAAGCCATATCGTTCCATTGGTTTCCCCACTGCAGCCCTTGTCCCCTTTCTTAATGCTATAGGCAAATCCTCTGTAGTTTCTGACTCGGTGCTGGACTCCACTGAAGAATGCCCATTATTGACTTGTGTTTCACCATGAAAATGTGTTAGCTGCTCCCCCTGGTCCTGGGTTTGATGCTGCTCCCTCTGAACCTTTCGCCTCATGTAAACCCGAGGATTTTGTTCCTCATTCGGTCTAGGCCACCTTCTCCCTTGCTCTTCAACTGCAATCGGAATTGTACCCACCATTATACTTGAGTCAGGCTGCACAGTCGGAGCCACCTGCTGCTTCTCCCCCTCTTGATCAACCTGAGAAGACAAAGGGTGGTCAAAACCTTCGAACAACACACTGAGGTCAGTCTTCTCGCCATAATATGGTTCAAACTCTCTAAATGTAACATCCATGCTGACAAAAGTTCGACGCTCGGATGGACTCCAACACTTGTAGCCTTGTTGTCCAGAAGGATAGCCTATGAAGATGCATTTTGTAGCACGGGGATCCAATTTGCTCACAGATGGCCTGTGGTCCCTCACAAAACACACACAACCAAATAACTTAGGAGGTACCAGAAACTTGTTCTCCCCCATTAGTAGCTCGCAAGGTGACTTCATATTTAGTATTCTTGAGGGCATGCGGTTGATCAAGTACGTTGCCATCATGACAGCTTCACTCCATAAAAATTTCGGTACATTCATAGTAAACATCAGTGACCTTGCAACTTCTAATATGTGGCGATTTTTCCTTTCTGCTACTCCATTCTGAGGAGGGGTGTCCGGACATGAGGTTTGATGTAAAATGCCTTGTTCAGACAAGAACCCCCCAAATCCCTTGTTGACATACTCGGTGCCATTATCTGTTCTGATGACCTGTACCTGCACATTAAAATGGTTCTTCACATACGCATAGAAATTCTTGAAGCATTGAAAAACCTCATCCTTGTGGCGCATCAGATATACCCAAGTCATGCGAGAGTAGCAATCAATAAAGGTCACAAAATACTTCATACCATTGATGGATACAACAGGACATGTCCACACATCTGAATGTACTAACATAAAGGGAGTTATACTCCGGAGCCCCTTACTCACATAGGACGCTCTAGTGTGTTTTGCATACTCACAAGCATCACACTTTAACTTGGTTTTATCCACCCCTCTCATTACATCAGGAAATACCTTATACATTTTATCAAAAGATATATGACCCATTCTACAGTGATGGACCATTGCCATGTTCTCCTTTCCTTCTTTTGTAGCCATACACACCAGTTCTCTTGCTTGGTCCTGGAATGAACGGTTCATGTACCACAACCCTTTACGCCTGGTTCCAGTCCCAATCTTCTTGCTCGTCAATCTCTCCTGAATCAAACACATTTCTTTGTCAACTGTGATGCGGCAATCAATCTGATCAATCAGGGCACTAAATGACACCAAATTAACAGGAAAGGCAGGAACATATAATACGGAAGATAAGTTGATTGTTGGTGTGCACTGGACTGTCCCTATCCCCATAATAGGCTGTGATGAACCATCAGCAGTTTGTATTGTTTCCTTGTTTGTGGGAGGGTACTGACTATATTTTTCAAATTCTTTAAGATTGCCGGTAACATGTTGCGATGCTCCTGAGTCTAATACCCAATCTGAATTAGTTTCATGTATAGCTACAGAGGCACAATCAATATTACCTTCTTTTGTGTGGACAAAGTGGGCAAAGTTTCCATAGCTAACATCCTCCTGACTTCCAATTTTGCTTTCACCTTGTGTTGTTTTTGAACACCCTTCTCCTGAAACTACAACATTGGCTCTATGAACTGAAGAGTAGTTGTGACCTCCGCTGCTATTGCCACTGCCTCTTGCACCCTGATAGTTACCTCTTGTACCCTGATAGCTACCTCTTGCACCCTGGTAGCTACCTCTTGCACCCTGGTAGCTACCTCTTCCATAGTTTCTTCCTCTACCACGCCCTCCTCTAGGAGCATGGCATGAACGACTCAAGTGTCCTGGTTCTCCACAAGTATAACATTCCCTGTACTCTCTCCTTTCAGTCACCATAAATGCTGGTTGTTGAAGGGTCTCACTGCCCTTTTCAAGATTCAGCCTCACTTCCTCCTGCGACATTGCTGCGATGGCCTCCTCAAGGGAAGGAAGAGTGGGCTGATGCAACAATGCAGCACGTCTGCTTTCGAAGGGCTGATTCAGTCCCTTCAGAAATTTCATTAACCGCCTCCTTTCTAACCATTGTCTTGAAGATGTGATGCACTCAGAATGCTCAAGTTCAAGTGGATCACAATGATCCAAATCTGCCCACAGGTGACGCAGTTCTGCCACATATCCCCTCACCGACTTCTCATTTTGTTTCAGGTCATGCACCTTATCTTCTATCTGTGCCATCAAAATGAAGTTTCCCTTTCCGGAATACATCTTTGAGAGGGCATTCCACATTTCTGTTGCATTTGAGAGAGCCTCCACAGAGGTAGCAATTTCAGGCACTAGAGAATTCAGCATCCAAGCTACAATCAGAGAGTTAGCAACGCTCCACTTCTTCCATTCTCCACTCCCTTTGTCAGTTGCTTCAGAAACCTCCCCAACCACATATCCCTCAAGACCTTTAGTCCTCAAGATCAGCAAGGCCCTTCTTGACCAACTCAAATAGTTTCCCACACCTTCCAATTTGACCTCATTTGCCATTAGCTCCACTTTCTGAGCTATCTCTGCTTGAGGAACTATGGCATTCAAGGAAGCAACGTCATTTTTCCCAGCTAGGAACTGTGTCAGCTTTTCCAACGCCGTGGCTAACTGATCTCCCATGACTGCTGAAGTATGTGGAGCTGTATGTCCCTTTCCCTTCACCTACTATGACTTCACTGTCACTTATGCCTCCAGATCCAAAAACACACAGCCCACAGAATCCAGTAACCTCACAACATTCAAACACAAACACCCAAAGAGCCTCTGCGAAAATCACCCCAGAAATGCTAGAGCCAGACCACAAACCTTGTTCTGAGATGCCCTGGACAACGGGACACACCTTCCAGAAGCTGCTGCCTTCCCTCACTATCTTCAGCACTGTAGCCGCCAGTTCCCCACCACTGTAGTAGCTGCCCCCATCTCCGGATGCTCTGATACCATGAAGATCTGAAGGGAGAGCTAACCTTCCATGAGCTGTAGTGGTGGTGGCTGCTGTTCTGGTCTTTCTAGGGTTGAGGAGTCGTGCACACACACACTTAAGTAGTCAGCTTCAGGATGGGCCAAATGGGCCAAGTAGGTACAGAGGAAAGAAGGCCCATGGTTCAACATCCTTTGCAGGATTGAGTCCATATCTTTGGCTCACTGCACTGAGATATCTCAATCCAAGCTTGACTTTCCCAGCATAACAGCAAGCACTGGGCACACCAATGAACACAACATGGCACATTTCCTCAAACATTTCAAGTGTCTTTTTACTGTAACCAAGCTCAGCATTACCAACAATCATCGCAGTCCATGAAACCAAATCATCTTTTTCGCGATTGGAAAATACAACATTGGCATCTGACATCCTACCACTCTTTCCATACATGTCAATGGGCGCACTCCTGATTATTGCATGGTGTTCAAGTCCAGTAGCTACAGCAAGCGCATGGAGTTGGCAACCAGCATCCAGTGTCGCAGCAGCTGCACACACAGTCAGCAGACTACCAAGAGTAAACTCATTCGTACAAGAACAATGATGCCGTCGCATTTCAGAAAACAGGGCGAAAGCCTCTCCAGCAAGCCCTTCCTGGGCATACCCTGATATAATTGCACTCCAGGAGACAACATCCTTGGCAGCACTTTCCCGGAACACGGCAGACGACCCGCAGTGCGTGTGTAGAGTGTAAAAAATGAATTGGCCACTGAGCATACCCTGATATAATTGCACTCCAGGAGACAACATCCTTGGCAGCACTTTCCCGGAACACGGCAGACGACCCACAGTGCGCGTGTAGAGTGTAATAAGTGAATTGGCCACTGAGCGGGCACTGGCGTACCCTCTTTGTGAAGCTTGCGCATGCAACTGCTCTCCAAGATAAACACTTGAAATATCAGAACACGCAGCAATAACCACGGCATACATGTATTCATTGGGTGTTGCCGAGTTTGATGCCTCGTCACGGAGCATTGGAACGAACGCCTGGACAGCCTCCTTGGCACGACCAGTCTGCACGTAGGAGGATATCACCGTCGTCCAAGCAGCAACATCACGTGGCCCATGCGGGCGACCGCGGCCACAGCACTGTTGACGTCGCCGCAGAGCGCATACATTGCGGCGAGTGTGTTGGCGATGTAGGGGGTGGCGTCGACACCTAGCTTGGCGCAGAGCGCGTGCACCTCGCGGCCACGGGGCAGTAGCCCGGGGTCGGCGCACTCCGTGAGTGCGGCCGCGCAGGCGTGCGAGTCACAAGGCACGCCGGAGGTGCGCATCTCGGCGGAGCGCGTTTGAGCATCGCAAATTATCATACTCCCAATCTGTAAACAAGAAATATAGAGGAACTGGTGTTAGTACCTGACAGGAGTATGTCAGTTACATCAGCATATTGTCTCATCAGTTGCATTTGATTGCCGACTTAACAGCCTCTGTTTACATCTCTGAATCAGTAAAGCCTCATATAGATAAAGCACACTTCAGTAAGGAATAAATCGACATACCACATGGACTCCAGTGGTATGTATTCAGGTTTAGATAAGCTTTGTCCCAGGGAACCATCAGGTTATGCATGAGAGAAAAAAATAAGCTGAGCTGTTGGTTGCAGTTTGGTACGCCAGATACACTAGCAATAGTGATACACATTATACCTACACCAATTTACGACTTCGGAGAAATTTAAATGATATCATAGGCAATTCAAATGACTGATCTAGTGATCTCATTATGCAAGCACTAGTAGCTTGTACAAGGACCAGATAGTATGTTTTGTTATAAAATCTGTCACTACTACTACTCACAAGTGTAGTGATTACAAAATCTGGGTGGACTAGCAGCGCAAGTGTAGCTGGTCAGAATTCGGACAAGAAAACAAAACAGAAGAAGCAAGATTGGTGTTCATCATTTGTTTCAGTTTCCACTGAACAAGGTAGATAAAACCATTCACCAGGAGCAATGTATCTTACGGCAGTGCATTTAATAGCCAATCCGTTTCCAGGCACAATCTTGTCAAAGTGGTAGTAACGATCCTAGCATGGGTTTCATACTTACACCAAATATTATGTTGCATTGGCATAGAAGTAAAACAGTGCATGATCTTAATATCAATGGTAACTCAAGTAAAAAAAAAATCAATGGTAACTCTACACAGACACAGTAAACCATCCAACTGATGTGTACATACCTTGATAAGTTCATCCTGCATCTCAAGGAATTCCAGTTTTATCCTCCTCTCAGAAACTGAATCAGACGGCAATACTGTCCCAACTGTATCCACAACTTCATCTGGTAAAGAAGACAATGTTGCTACAACAGCGTTCTCTGAATGACACAAGCGCAAACAGAGCTCTTGTAGCTAGTGAGACATATAAGAACCAAGTTTACCGCTGCTCTCAAATTTTTGCATCCGTGCAACATGAGTAGGAAGAGGAAGAAGAAGAAGAGCCGCAGACTGAGAGCCCGGCCCTGAGGCGAAGTGTGCCAAAATTCGCCAGAGTTGCAGACCAGCGGCCCAAGCTCCACCCGCTTCCTCAAGCTCCATTGTTTCACTGCCACCGTCACGGGCTCACGGCCCGTCGTGACCTCTCCCTCGCCTCCACGTCGTGGCCGCGACCAGAGGCGCCACCGTCACGGGCTGGGCCCGCCGTGGCCTCTCCCCCGCCTCCACATCGCGGCCACGACCAGAGGACCCCTCCCTCCCTCCTTTTCTCTCTCCCCACAGGAACCAGCAGGTGGGAGATGGATCTCCGGGCTCCCGGAGACGAGCGCCGCCGCTGGAGCTGGCAAATCGCTCGCTTTGCAGGTTTGTCGCAGAAAAGGGGATCCCTTTCCTCTTGAGCTCCACTCCTCGTTGGGGGTAGCCGGCGACGGAGCAAGCGGCAGGATTGGCAGGCGGCGGAGTAAGCGGAATGGAGAGGATGGAGTGCGGCGGGCTTCTCTGGGAGTACATTCGCAAAAGGAAATCTGGGAATACATACAGAGTATTGTTTTAAATTTCAGCGAGTTTTCGTCTAATTTCAGTGATTTCAGTGGCACCGAAATAATTGTCCAAATATTTCTTCACTTTCATTTCTGCACAGAAATCCAATAGATATTTAAAATATTTTCATTTTTCTATATTTAATTGAGATTTTGTGAGGAAATTCCGGTCATTTGGCAAAAAAAAACCAAGTGATGTTGATAGTGAACAAAAAAGTTTTAAACTGAAATTTACTTGCAGTCCCTTAAACTCTAAAAGCATGATCCTATATTCATCCAACCCGGGCATCTCGCCCTCTTCCATTTTCTGGGTTAGCGCAAATAATCCGGTCTCGAATGTTTGCATTTTTAAAAAAGTGGTATTGAGCATGTTCAAATCATTTGAGTACGTGTCTGTTCTAAATTGAGACGATGGGCAATATTTAAATTTAATGTATGCATTGAAGGATGATATTGGAGATTGGCATTCGGTGAGAGTTTAGTGTATTTGGTTGGTCAAAATATTCGCGAGAGACATTTGGGTCCTATATCACCCTCACAATATGAGCGAGAGGCATTTGGGCACAATATTTGGTTGGTCAAAATGTTGGCTACAGTTTTTGCACTTGCCCTAAACTGCATGTTATGGGACAAAAGATAGTTCTCTCGATCGAGCCGATGATGTACTGAGTAGGCTTTCACCGATGTTGACTTCACATACCGCTAGGGGAGTGGGGCTTCATGGCCCTTTCCTCGTGATATGGCTTGCTAGCGTGCTTAGGAGAGTGGTTCGGCTAACGATGTTCTCGTGGCTCTAGTGTTGTAGATCATGCTCGAGTTTTAGGAGTTATGTGGGGAACCAATTCTGCCTCTTTCTGTTGAGCGTGTTAAGGTGGACTCACTCGAGATGCCGGTTGTGTCTTTACCGTTTGAGTCAGCCGCTCGACTTTGGGGAGAGTGACCTCGAGGAAATTGGTGATGTGGATGTTGAAGCATTTCTATCACCTGAGTCCTTCGGGAATGTGGTTCATGTAGCTGATGTGGTAGTTCCGTTGCGTCGGGAGCCTAGTGTCTAGTGCTCTCTTTGCCAAAGGAGAAGGCCATTGGGGCTAAGAGCAATAGAGGTGGCGCTAGCCCGAGACTTTGACATTCTGACAAATGTAGAAACATGAATAATAACGCCACAAGAAAGGCATACCTGGTTGCTTGATGGATGGCTCGTCTTCATCCTGATTGTATTTGTGTTTGTTGACTTTGTCCATATTTTCTCTCAAATTAGCACTAGTCAATGGGACACTTTTGTGATGTTTACTCTATTTCGCTCACGCATTGTAGTAGTGGCGTGTCGCCATCTGTCTTTGTGGTCGTGTGGCCTCATGATTTTGAAGTACTTCATGGTTGCCTTCCGTGGACTAGTTTGTAACGATTTTTGTCGGGACGTCGTGTTATCCTCATTTATTTTATAATGATTTTGGAGGAAATTTTAAAAAAACTCAAAATTATGCTATAAATGACATGATATTGTATATTTATATGATTTCATACATCATAAAATACAAATTGGAAATGTTAGAAAATGAACCCCTTAAGATAAATCTTTGCCTCGAGACTCATTTTGGCTAGCAATAATACGGGTAATTTCCTTGAGATAATCCATGCCCTTTCGGCGAGAGTCGTTCCATGATTCAGACTTGGCGGCCCTCGGTGATGGTGCAAGAGCAAATCCTGGCTTCGATTACCATTTTTTTAATAACGCACTCAATCATCCTGTTGGTCTAATTCGTATTCATAACATCCAAATAACATAATATAACGATCGGCGAGATGATCGAGTGCTGTCATTAAAAACTCTTATTAATAGTACACACAATATCTTTACTGGCGTGAGCGCCGATTCACAAAAACCTCCCACTCCCCCCGGATAAGGTTACTGTTTGAGAGGGGCGAAAAAGGCGACCGCGCGCTCCCGTCCTCGCCGGCTGCTCCCCTCCGCCTCCGGCCGCCGTTTCGGCGCCGCGAGGTGGGGGGGAGCCTCGGTTCCGTCCTGTGTGTAGGTAGGTAGTGTTTAGGTGTGTGTTTCCCGGTGGCGTCTCCGATGGCGGTGTCGGTGGCGCTGGTTTCGGGTTTGTCCTCCCCCTCTTCCCGCTCCGGCTGCGTCGCTGGCGAGGTCGTGGAGGTGCTGCGTCGGGCGCGTCCTTCCCTCTGTGCTCCTCTGGCCGGCCGTGGCGGCGAGGGGAGGAGCTGGTGGTGGGCGTTGTCTCGCTTTTGTTGCAGGTGGCTTTGGTGGTCGGTTTCTTCGCTGCTTCTGCTTCGGCTGGTCATGGTGGCTCGGGAAGCGGTGGCTGGAGAGGCTGTGGTGCGGCTGGTGGTGGTGGTCCTAGGCGTTGGCGCGACGGCTGGATGTCGGGTGGATGCGGGAAGACGGCGTTGTGGCTGTGCTCGTTCATGGAGTCCAGATTCCGGCGCGGAGCGGCGGATGGTTCTTGCAGCCTTCATCGACAAAGGGTGGCGTCTTCTTCCCGGCGAGCTGTGGTACGGCGTCTTCGCCGCCGCCTAGGAGCTTTGGGCAAAGCTCTGGGTCCGGTTGTGATCTTCGACGGTGGCTTAGGGTGCTTGGTGCACTTTTCCCGGGCTTCTTTGTAATTTTGTGTTTCCTTGAGGTCCTGGTTGTAAAGTGGCTGTGCCTCTTTTCTTATGAATCGGATCCTTCCTCAAAAAAAAAATATCTTTACTGGCGTAGGCCATGACGCGGCGTCGGACCGGACCCAGGCCCTTTCCATGTGCCACGGTTTTGTTGCGAGCATCCAGCAACCAATGTGCGAGTGACTTGATGAACACAACGCTGCAGTTTACTGTACCATGTGGTTTTGTTAATTTAAAGCCGGGTTGTGTGGCCTATTATCTAAAAACTTGACGAACACAAGTCACCAATGATTCCCGGCAAGATACACCTAAAATTTGAACTCAAAATGCAGACTTTTATCTTAGGAAAGGGTTTTAAAAAAATCACTAATTCGCATATGATTCCACCAAATCTCATCGAACCACTGAGCCTACTTCTTTACCTTGGGACCGATAGGAAGAAGAAAAAAAAGCAATGTATTATGAGAATTTTTCGTTTCATGGAATACAAAAAAGCAATGTATTATGAGAATTTTTCGTTTCATTTGGATCCATCATTTATGGTTTAATGAATTTTTTATTAAGATACGAAAAACTATTTAATGACAAATCAATTATCCAAGGTAACGGAACTTTCACAGAATATACGACGTATCTTATACGACTTGCTAGAATTTTTTCTTAAGCCTTCAAACCTTAGGTGAATATTTAAGTTCGATGGAAAATGAAGAGCAAACAGATAGCATTATGTCCATGTAGTAAAATAAACTAACCTTTACAAGTTCTGAAAAACCTGAAAAATAATCCAAATGTAGTCGATGATGCATCCTACTAGCATGCAAAATCTCAATGCGAAATTATATATATTATGGGCTACACAACAGTGATAGAATCTTATAATTTGAAAATTAAAATTGTGTACTTGGATCACACATTTGTCATTTTTCGTAGCTTAGAATATAAAGTATTTTGAACTAAAATTTTGCATGTGTACGTGATGTATCATTACCAACATGTTGGATTTTTCTCAGATCTTCAACAACTTATAAACATGATTTTTTATAAAATAAATAAATAATTGAAGAGTGCACTATACAGGAGTAAGAAATCTCCACTCGCTATTTAGTACTACAGATCTATATTTTTTATAAAACAAAAACCTACTATTTGCAGTTAATGTTTCTATCTAAACATGCAGATTATCCATATCACTTTTCTAACCAACTAATTGTCCACATCATCTCACTAACATTCATTTCTTATTTTCTAAATTAACATGCAAGAATCCTCTTTTTCGCCCTTCCAATGATATGATCACACTCACACATGCCATTATGTAAGTACAAAATTATATTCTGTGCTAGGGAAACACCGGAAATAGTTTCATCAATCAAGCGAACTTTTTGTTCTAACAAATTTGTATAGTCAAATTCAGATTTCATGGGTTTATTAGATTTGAATTGCAACTATTCGCGGGGTTTTCTTCAGTTATTGATACGACAGTGACAAGGCTACTGAAGTACTGAACTTAGCTCGAATCACGTCCTCGGTTGCGACATTTGTTTTTCTAACCCTCGCTGTGCCAATAATACACGAAGTCACGTAAAAAAAAAGATTAATACACAAAGTGAAACCGTTATTCCATAAAAATAGTCCATCACTGAAATATGCACCATAATTCGCAGCCTAAATGCTACTAGCACTGCTATCTATCTCCCGGCGATGGAAGATCGGGAGTTGCCGTAATCGGAGGGATCCGCCGGCGATGAGGTTCTTGTGCACGCACGCCGGGTTCGTGTAGTTGTGGAGGTAGTTGAGTCCGTCGGCGACGTCGAACGCCGCCTGCACCCGCTGCTTCCACACCAGCGTGGTGGCGCCGCCGGCCACGCCATGGAGCCAGTCGCTGAACGCGCCGTTCTCGGCGTATTCGAAGACGAGGTAGGTGTCGCCGTGGTTGACACAGAGGCCCGAGAGACGGAGGAGGCTCGAGTGGTTCACGCGCTCCAGGATGCCCACCTCGCCGCTCACATCGCCGGCCACGCGCTTTACGGCCGCCGCGTCGCCGGTGATCAAAGGTCGCTGCTTTTTCCTCTTTCCCCTGGTGGCTGCTGCCGCAGGGCGAAGGCAGGTCAACAGTCAAACATTTTTCTCGTCTTAGTCTCTTAGATAACATGTTCAGAAATGTCACTCCCGTCAAAGAAAATATTCAGAGATGTCACTGTTAAAAACGAAAATCAAGTGTTCTATGCTAGACTAGGTATCGCCAGGTGTGGAGCTAATTCGAGAAAATTACAAAAAACCACCACAATTGCGGTTAGGTTTTCAAAAAACCACCTAGATACATAAAAATTGCACGAAACCACTGGTCCAGAGCTAATGATTTTCAGACAACCACCACTTCTGCGTTAACCGTCCGCGACGCTCAGTTAATCTTGAAACTGACAGACTGGGCCCACTTTCAGGTGTGACGTGGCAAACGCAAATAGCCTGCCGTTAACAACACGTCGTCGGCGACGTAGGTCCCACTTGTCAATGGCTGAACATGTGTGGGTCCTACATGTCAGCTCAATAAATAAAAGCACAAAAAATAAAAAAGATTTTTTAACCTTTTTTAAGAAAAAGACTTGTCCTCTTTCTCTGCACCGTGCGCGTGTTTCTTGGGTGCGCCCGCCCACTGCTCGCCATGCGTCGGCTGGCCGTGTTCCTCGAGCGTGCCTGCTGCTGCTCGCCATGCGCGTCGGCCCGCTGCTCGTTGTACTGCGCGCTGGCCGTGCTTGCTGCTCGCTGTACTGCGGCTGGCCGTTCGCACCATCCTGCTACTCGTCGTGCCAAGGTCTCGGAGCTGAGCTTGCCGTCGCCCGCCGCGGCGACCATCCCGGCGCCCTCTTCGCCGCGGTGCTTCAGCTTCTACAGGCCCAGGTAGCAGAGCGAGGCCGTGTCCGGATCGCCCACGACCTGCCTGCTTCTCGTGCTGCCGCGCCTAGGCCTGCTGCTCGCCACGCGCCGGCCGCGCCTCGGACGGCCGCGCCGCGCCGCGCCCTGGACTGCTGAGCCTCCTCGCCGCGCCTCCCTGTAGCCGCGCCCCCCTCCGCCTCCTCGCCCTCCCGCAGCCTCAGCCGCCGCCGCCGACGACGAGGCCAGCAGCCCGCTCACCATCGGGAGGCAGAACGCGGCCGTCTTGCCGGACCCGGTCTGCGCACACGCCGCGAGGTCCCTCCCGGACAGCACAATCGGCATAGAGAGGCGAGGGCGCTGGAAGAAGATTCAGCTTACGAGGAGCGTGACGAGGTGGTCGGGGAAGTCTGGGGCGGCCGGTAGCAAGGGAAGTCTGGGGCGGCCGGTAGCAAGGGAATCGAGGGCTACCGGACTTCGGAAAGAAGATCGAGATTCGCCTAATCCCAGGCGTCTTGGCAAGCGCTGGTCAGCGAGAAGGGTGCGGACGGCACGACGAGGTCGCTGGCGAGCTCGACGACGGTGAGGTCCACGGCGAGGGGCGTGCTTCACGCCGGCGAGGTCCACGGCGAGAGGCAGAGGAGGAAGAACTTATTTTCAAAAAAGAATGGCCTAAAAAGTTTTTTCTACGCCTCAGACGCGCCGTCAAGCGTCAGTTAACGGCGCAGTGTCAAAGTGGCCACGTGTCCTCTGAAACTGGGCCCCGCCTGTCATAATAAGGGTTAACTGAGCGTCGTGCCCGGTTAGCTCACGAGTGGTGGCTGTCTGAAAATCATTAGCCATATTGAGTCTCGAACTGCTTGCTTTATGCGGCTGTACCAGTGGTTCCGTGCAATTTTTGGGTATCCCGGTGGTTTTACGAAAACCTAGCCGCAATTGTGGTGGTTTTTTGTAATTTTCTCAGCTAATTCAGATCTCCCAATGTTTATCAAAATATTGTGGGAAGTTCAAACCATTGGGAGAATTACAGTTTCCGTGGTACAGTACAATTTACCCACATTTTTACTGGCAATGCTGTCCATCTCTGCCTGGTATTTGAAGGCAGAGAATTAGGCACCGCATAGCAATCATTTTTTGTTTGTTGGTCAGACCAATTAGATTCATCGTCTAATGTTTCTGAATTGCACAGTTAACAAAACTAATCCCTTACCAGAGAAGCAGTTACAGCTTCAACACCTATATCTTTGACAGCGAGAACTTGCCCCAAGACTTTGTACACAGGAACGACGATGGAGATGGGAGTAGCATAGGACGAGGTGCTTCCCGGAAACTGATGGAGATGCGTCGTCAGACTCTCCTTCAGACCAACAGAATACAACTAGCCACCTGCTGTTGCGTGTGACGCTCGATGACTGGTGCTAATCCAGTCCAAATCTTTGAACTGGTTCAGATTTAGCCAGTCTATCGAATACGAAACACATCGTGATGATCAGACGAAAAAGGATAACAGGTAAAAAAAAGACAGTAGTTACATTTTCAATACACAAGTGAGGATTGGCAACCATAAAAAATGGAGACGCCTCTGTTCAAATAATAAGTCTACATCAAATGTAACGAGATACATGACGGAAACATGGAGTTTCATCTCTAGTGGACATTACTACCGAAAAGTAAGTTGAATTAGCCAAAACATGGCGGCTAATTCACCTAATGAGGCCCTAGCTATGTGCTTCCGAGTTTGGTTGCCTGACTCCATGCTTCATCTCCTGCTACTGATCTCAGAAATGACTGTTCCGTATCTTCCTCGATTTCCCTTGGTTGTCGTTCACCACTCCGGCACAGTCTGAGCTCTGAGGAAATGGTTGCTACCCAGGCCAAGCGCGCCATATGGCATTCCAGGAGGCTATGTCGCTACTTGTCAAGTGCCGAGCAACATAGTTTTCAAACGGTGTGCGTTGACATCTGCCAGTGGTGGAAAGGTTCCACTGTTGGCAAGCTGTGCTTAGCCACACGCCACACGAAGGTGCGCCACCTTTGCTGGTACTTTGGCTGCCACAGCTTCATCCACCTGCCCGCTACCTCTGGCCGGTCTACCGCCTCAGGCTTGTGATCAATCCAGGCCTCTCTCCTCCCCTTCATATCAACGATCACATAGTAAGCATACTGTATTGAGAAAACCATCCACCCCCTCTGCAAAACACAGACATAATCAACCTACAGTATTTAGATAGTACTACTTATATCTGTTCTCTAAAACTAGCTACAGAAAAAGTGGACTAACTTGTTCTCCAAAAAATTACAATAGATAATGTCGGAGAAACCAAAAATACCCTCAGGTTGAGAACTTGTGGAATATCTTATACAGACAGATGGTTCGTCAGATATCCATCGGGAAGACAGTAAAATTTATCAGTATGAATGTTAAGGAACAACATGTTGCCTGCCTCAAGTCAGTCTGATACTCTGATACTAAAAGTATCTTCAAAACACTATGCACACAGATATAATCAAATTTGCTAGGAAATTAAGCAAAACATGTGAAACTAAAAATCAAAGACCTACACAGCACAAAAAATATACGCATGCATCAAAAACAACAAAAGTATGCTTAATGGTGTCTAAACAACAAATTTTGCATATAAGCGAATATCTAACATATATATATGCAAGAAAACAACATGGAAATTATTTAATTAACGAATCTGCGCATACCATTGCATCGTGGGAGTCAGGCCGCCGACGTCAAACCATCGCCTTCCTAACGCCTCCGTGCCCGTCATCACCGAAGCACCACTGCCAGTTCGACCCTCGCAAAAAATTGCAGATGGAGAATAACAAAGATCAAATACACATAGCAAAGGTTAAGCATCCCATATGCGCAGACAGAGAACAACGATGATGTACATGAACAACACAAACTACGTCAAAAACAGCAAAAAAAAACTAATTGTGCCAATATTGAAGAACAGCCAAAACAGCAGCTACCAGCGCCCACTGAACAGGACTTGCAAAATAGCATCTCAACAGATCTAAAACAAGGACAGGAAAATCTGGACACCCAAATCTACCATACCTGCACCCAGAATAACAGCTGACCCTAAGCTCAGGTGTTACCAGACCTGTTTAGTGGATCCATAGGCGCAGTTAAATATTACCAGACCTGAAATAAAACACCCAGAAACTGAAAACTTAAAAGCTCAAGTACAATCTATGGAACAGAGGGGGCAGGAGCGATCTCACCGGTGCTAGTTTCATCAGAAACCGTAGGCTTGACCTCCGCTCCTGATCCATGGCCTCCGAAGCCAATACCAAACCACTTTTCCGTCAGTTCCTTCATGAGGTAGTCCTTCACCTCACAGAACTTTGCAGACCAACCAACCGGTTCGATGGCCTCAACTCCAAGTCCCGGTGCCCGGTCGTTGGACTGCAGGTTAACTGCCTCTGTCCAGTCAGCAACATATGTAGACACGCGGCGCCTAAATTTAAGCTTGAACTCTGGCCATGCTTGAAACTTGTAGTGGTTGATTCGGGCAAGTGTGCTCCAAGTGCTGTTGAACCCAGGCTTCAGGGAGAAGTGGTGAACAACATTGACCAACGAATGTCCGACTGCATCAAGACGCACCAGGGACTTATGGCGCTTCACGTCCTTCATCCGGCACGTGTATCCTTGGGAGATGCCCTCCTGTGGATGTGCAGTTTGGCCCGAGGGACCAAAATCAACGCATCCGAGATAAATCTGTCCTATTTGAGGAGCAACTGAAACGACAGGTTCAAGGAGGGACTTTGACGGATTCTCATATTCTGTCCAGTGTGGAGAGAAGATGAACTCGTCCACGTCAAAAAATCCCATCCACTGGCAGGTTTTCTGATGCACTGCGGCGCAATGGGAAAGGCCAGCTTCCTGTGTCTTGGTCCACGGCCATGCAACGATGGATATGCTGATTCCTTCAGAGTTCAGCCTTCTCACCAGATCTGCGAGATCATCCTCAGAACCGTTGTCATACAAAAAGAACCTCTCCACGCCCACGGCGGCATGGTATTCCACCCATTCTTGAAGCACTTTCGAGACATCGCGGACCATAGTGCACGCGCAGATCAGACTTCTAGGGGTCACCGAAACGACGCCATCGTGATGGGGAGTGTAGGTTGCAACAGAAGGAACTGGGTCATCGCCGGCGACTGCTAGGGTTACTCGAATCGGTGTGTTGCCGGGGGCGGCTGGAGAGGGGCACCTTGTCACTTGCTGAGCTGAAGTAATGGCCGGGAAGGAGGCCACCACGCCATCAGCATCGTCTCCGTACACACACTGGACATCAGGTCTACTTTCCCCTTGGCGGCGGTTGACACCCTTCGCGAACACAAGAACTTGCCCTCCTTCCAAAGCAGCAGAGTCGAACACTATTGGTTCGCTCCAGTTCAGCAATTTGTGGCGCGGGAACTCATCGGGGTGGGCGGCAGCAGCAGCTGAGGACGAAAGTAGCACGGGAGCCTCAAGCGGCTGGATGCTCTGGTCTGGAACGCAGGAGTAGGCGTGGCGTCCAGGCCCCGGCAGCCTCCCGAGAGGGCGCGCGGGGGACGACGCCCCACCCTTGAAGGAGCAGAGCGCGTCGCGGACAGGCTCGGTGGACAGTGCCAGGAACTCGCCGTCTGGGAGCAAAACGGCGTCTTTGCCGGTGTCGGGCAGCGGCGGCGAGTGGCGGGTGCGGCGGCGGCGGGTGCGGGTGCGGCGGACAGGGAAGACGCGTCGCGGGATGGCGAAATCGGTGTCAGGCTCGTAGGAGGTGCTGGGGTGGAGGAAGGCCGGCGGGACGAGTACCTGCTGCGGCAGCTGCCAGTTAGGGGCGCCGAGGCCGAGGGGCAGGCCCCCCGAGAAGACACCGCCAGGGGCGAGTGCGGTCTGGGCCCCGCCAAACAGCAGGACGCCGAATGCAACTCCCCCGGCGATCGAGAGTATCCGGCGCAATCTGCTCTTGCGGCGGTGGTGCGCCATGGCGGCGAGGCGAGCGTGAGGCGGCGAGGAGAGCGGGGGATTGGATTTTCCTCGGCGGGTTTTCCAATCGGAGAGGAAGAGGGAGGGGGGAGTGATCTAGGGCAAGATTCAACAAGGGATATCGAACTCGGGATCGGGAGAGGAGACAGCTGCCCTGCGTAGAGTTCACGCGGGAGTTCGAGTCCATCTCGGACTCAGCTTCTTTTCACGACAGGAGACAGCTGTCAGCTGTGTTCGAATTCGAGTCCAACTCGGACTTCAATTTCACCAGGCGGACATCAATTTCCCCAAATCGATCGCCCTCGACCTCCATCAGGTGGTAGCTTCGAATCGAATTTGCAAGAATTGAAGGGGCAGAAGGAACAGCTTCACTCTACCACCTCTCAGCTCGTCTTTGCAGCAAGAAACCAAATTTCTTTGTTTGCCTTTGCTGATTCCCTTTCTACCCTACGCAATTTGGATTTGCTCCCAGCCAAGCTCCTAACCACTGGTAATACCTACCCAGGCGTGAGGCGTACTTCAATTTGTTTGTTCAACACTCAACCAAGGAAACAGCGCTAGCAGTTTCCAGACTTCAGAGCAGATGGAGGAAATAGGGAAACATACAGCATAGAGAAAACTAACTTGATCATCAAGTTATATTGCAAATAATGAGATCACATAGTGAATTACTCCTAGGAGCTATGTGCGTAATAGGGAGTATCATGCAATAAGTTGCTACTAATATCAACAGTCACTTTCTAGTTCAAAAATGCAATTGTATTTGCGACTTAGCCCTGCATCAGGGTTGATGTCATCAAATGGATAAAGAAGCACAACCTTAAAAAAGATTTCCTACTTACCAGTACTTCGGTTGTAACAAAATAGTCACCCTGTGGAGCATTATAAAAACCATAAATTCCCGCTCTTGGTTCCTCTGATCCTTTGAATGCCACCTGTGAAGTCCATTTGTTGAGTTCCAAATTCATCCAGATATTCTCCTTGAGGCTGCAAGTTGAACCACTTATGAGAGAAATGGCAAAGTGTCAGTTTTTCATCAGAGACTAAAAAGAAGCTCTGGAATAACCTGAGGTAGTGGATTTCTCGGCTTTTGTTCTTGTGATGATGACTGCTTCTCACCTTTACGAAATTAACGTACACCTCAGTGACACAGGTGCAGTTTTACACTGACCTGTAGATGAGGCTTTTGGGGACTTGATTTCAGTACATTCCCTCCAGAGCTGCATAAGCTGCTTAGGTTATAATAGTCAATTAATATGATAAACATGTTGACGCAACTTTAGGTGCCACCAGTGTGGCAATGTTGCTGGGAAGAATGTTGATTTCTCTGTTATTGCATGTCTTCCTTCTGAAGAAAGGATTAGGCAGGGAAAACGCATCACGCCGCCCTGTCACATTCTTGTCTGCTTCAAGCCATTGTGCGAAGCTTCAAGCTTGCATTGGTTGATAGAGTAAGTAGTGATCTTCTTCGATACAATTCTGATGCAGATATCAACTTCTCACATTTTAGCCTCCAGGATATGAAAACTGCCTTGATTGGATTGAAGTTCACTGCCTAGCTATGTGCGACACAGATCTCTTACTTCTTGCAACTGCCTGAATGCTGAAGTTTCAACAACAAAACTTTTGCCTCAGACATATATATTGCAGACAATGAGCCATCTTATCAAGAGGGTACCCAGATCAAAGCAGCACCGGGTACCATATAACTATTAAATCAATACTTCAACACAGCGGCCGAACTATTGAGCCACATTGCTGCATTAATGCTTAACGTGCCAAGGACTTCTGTATTTATCCTTTCAAACCTATTTGCTTCTGCAACTACTCAGTTAACTGTTAAGAATTAACCATCAGTTCAACCTCAGATGCCAAATTCATCTGATCGGGTACATAGCGAGCCATTCCGACACCATAATAAATCAAATCAAGCATCTCATAGATCACATTGTCTTGGGGATGTATCCGGTCACCTGCAACAAACACCCCGACTCCCCTCTCCTCCCCTCCAACAGTGACTGATGACCACCCTACCCCTTTCACAACCCCTTTCTGCTTCATCATATGCCTCTCTTGGGCAGCCTCACATTATTGTCCCTTGCCGGCATATAGATTTGCCATTGCCACATGTGCTCCTGTTCCCCATGGCTCTGCCTCCATTGCCTTCTCTGCAGCTTTCTTTCCCGTTTCCTCTTCCCCTCGAGCTGCACGTGCCCTAAGCAAAGATGTCCAAATTACGCCATCTCTTTCACTAGCTGCCATCCTACCAATCAACTCCTCAGCCTCATATATTCTACCAGCTCTGCCCAACAAATCCACGACACAACCATAGTGCTCCTTTGCAGGATTGAGTCCATATCTTTGGCTCATTGCATTGAGATATCTCAATCCAAGCTTGACTTTCCCAGCATAACAGCAAGCACTGAGCACACCAATGAACACAACATGGTCTGGCTTTAACCCAACATGGCACATTTCCTCAAACATTTAAAGTACCTTTTTACTGTAACCAAGCTCAGCATTACCAACAATCATCGCAGTCCATGAAACCAAATCATCTTTTTCGCGATTAGAAAATACAACATTGGCATCTGACATGCTACCACTCTTTCCATACATGTCAATGAGCGCACTCCTGATTATTGCATGGTGTTCAAGTCCAGTAGCTACAGCAAGCGCATGGAGTTGGCGAGCAGCATCCAGTGTCGCAGCAGCTGCACACACACTCAGCATACTACCAAGAGTAAACTCATTCGTACGAGAACAATAATGCTGTCGCATTTCAGAAAACAGGGCGAAAGCCTCTGCAGCAAGCCCTTCCTGGGCATACCCTGATATAATTGCACTCCAGGAGACAACATCCTTGGCAGCACTTTCCCGGAACACGGCAGACGACCCGAGTGCGCGTGTAGAGTGTAACAAGTGAATTGGCCACTGAGCGGCCACTGGGGTACCCTCTTTGTGAAGCTTGCGCATGCAACTGCTCTCCAAGATAAACACTTGAAATATCGGAACACGCAGCAATAACCGTGGCATATGTGTATTCATTGGGCGTTGCCGAGTTTGATGCCTCGTCACGGAGCATTGGAACGAACGCCTGGACAGCCTCCTTGGCACGACCAGTCTGCACGTAGGAGGATATCACCGTCGTCCAGGCAGCAACGTCACGTGGCCCATGCGGGCGACCGCGGCCACAACACTGTTGACGTCGCCGCAGCGCGCATACATCGCGGCGAGCGTGTTGGCGACGTAGGGGGTGGCGTCGACACCTAGCTTGGCGCAGAGCGCGTGCACCTCACGGCGCAGAGGGGTTAGAGTAACTAGTGTTAGTACCTGGCAGGAGTATGTCAGTTACATCAGCATATTATCTCATCAGTTGCATTTGATTGCCGACTTAACAGCCTTTGTTTGCATCTCTGAATCAGTAAAGCCTCGTATAGATGAAAGATAAGCCTCGTGTAGATAAAGCACATTTCAGTAAGGAATAAATCAACATACCACATGGACTCGAGTGGTTTGTATTCAGGTTTAGATAAGCTTGGTCCCAGGGAACCATCAGGTTATGCATGAGAGAAAAAAAAAACTGAGCTGTTGGTTGCAGTTTGGTACGCCAGATACACTAGCAAAAGTGATACACATTATACCTACACCAATTTACGACTTCGGAGAAATTTAAATGATATCATATTAGGCAATTCAAATGACTGATCTAGTGATCTCATTATGCTAGCAATAGTAGCTTGTACAAGGACCAGATCGTATGTTTTGTTATAAAATCTGTCACTACTACTACTCACAAGTGTAGTGATCACAAAATCTGTTGTAAAATGCAGTGAGTACACAATCTGGGTGGACTAGCAGCACAAGTGCAGCTGGTCAGAATTCGGACAAGAAAACAAAACAGAAGAAGCAAGACTGGTGTTCATCATTTGTTTCAGTTTCCACTGAACATGGTAGATAAAACCATTCATAAGGAGCAATGTATCTACGGTAGTGCATTTAACAGCCAGTCCGTTTCCAGGCTCAATCTTGTCATAGTGGAAGTAACGATCCTAGCATGGGTTTCATACTTACACCAAATATCATGTTGCATTGGCATAGAAGTAAAACAGTGCATGATCTTAATATCAATGGTAACTCTACACAGACACAGTAAACCATCCAACTGATGTGTACATACCTTGATAAGTTCATCCTGCATCTCAAGGAATTTCAGTTTTATCCTCCTCTCAGATACTGAATCAGACGGCAATACTGTCCCAACTGTATCCACAACTTCATCTGGTAAAGAAGACAATGTTGCTACAACAGCGTCCTCTGGGCTCTGAATGACGCAAGCGCAAACACCTCTTGTAGCTCCACCCGCTTCCTCAAGCTCCATTGTTTCACTGCCACCGTCACGGGATCACGGCCCGCCGTGACCTCTCCCTCGCCTACACGTCGTGGCCACGACCAGAGGCGCCACCGTCACGGGCTGGGCCCGCCGTGGCCTCTCCCCCGCCTCCATGTCGCGGCGACGACCAGAAAACCCCTCCCTCCTTTTCTCTCTCCCTACAGGAACCAGTAGGTGGGAGATGGATCTCCGGGCTCCAGGAGACGAGCGCCGCCGCTGGAGCTGGCACATCGCTCGCTTTGCAGGTTGGTCGCAGAAAAGGGGATCCCTTTCCTCTTGAGCTCCACTCCTCGTTGGGGTCTAGTGCGCATGAAAGAAGGAAGGCGGGGAGATGAGCATGATGGTAGGTGGCCTGCGAGCGGCGAGGCAGGGGTAGCCGGCGACGGACCAGGCGACGGAGCAAGCGGAATGGAGAGGATGGAGTGCGGCGGGCTTCTCTCGGAGTACATCGCAAAAGGAAATCTGGGAATACATTCAGAGTTTTGTTTTAAATTTAAGCGAGTTTTCGTCTAATTTCAGTGGCATTGAAATAATTGTCAAAATATTTTCATTACTGCAGATAAATCCAATTACCCTATATATAAAAGTGCGACATGCCCGCGCTCTCTCACGCGTCCACGTCGCCCCCTTTATCGTTGGTCGTCCGATCACGGTAACAGACGGCCCAGATTAGCCCACATTGCGCCCAAACCCTCAGCCACTGTTCATGACCGAATATAGTCCAATAGGAAGCCGCCACGTCGCCCGGTCACCGTCCGGTCGCATCGGTTCCACCCGGTAACCGTGACTTTTTGCAGAAAAGTCTCTGGAAAATCGAGCCTGTGCTCCGCAGTCCATAGTTTAACACAGCGAGGGACCTATTCGTGAATACGGCAACAGTCACGGGCTTTTGTGCAAAATGACACGGCAGAACCCCCTCCCCTTTTCCTCTCTCCCGCGACCAGGAAGTCGCCGACGCCTGATGACCCACAAGTATAGGGGGTGTATCGTAGTACTTTAAATAAGAGTGTCGAACCCAACGAGGAGCAGAAGGTGCTGACAATCAGTTTTGATGAGGATTTCACTGTAAATACTAGCAGACAAGTTTTTAGTAGTTTTTGATATAACAGATAAATAAAGTGCGAGTAAATAAAGCGCAACAATAATAATTGCAGCGAGTGGCCCAACCCTTTCTAGAGCAAAGGACAAGCCGGGTTGTTTACTTATGATGACCAAGCGTTCTTGAGGACACACGGGATTTATGTCTAGTGCTTTCGCTTCATATAGATGATTAATGTTTAGTGTTTTGATAAGTGTCGTGTGGGTGAACCTATGCTAATGCACCGCCCTTCCTAGGACTAATACATACTTGTGATTATACCCCTTGCAAGTATCCGCAAATACAAGAAAGTAATTAAGATAAATCTAACCACCGCCTTAAACTCTGAGATCCTGCTATCCCTCATGCATCGAGATATTAACGGGGGTTTAGGTTTCTGTCACTCCGGCAACCCCAGAATTAATATTCGAATACACAATGCATTCCCCTAGGCCCATAATGTCATGTAGTCGACGTTCACATGACACCACTAGAAGAATAGCACCACAACTTAAATATCAAATCATTAAATATTACTCAATATAGTTCACTACTAACATCTAGACTTCACCCATGTCCTCAAGAACTAAACGAACTACTCACAACACATCATTTGGAACATGATCAGAGATGATATAATGATGGGTAACAATCTAAACATAAACCTTAATTCAACGGTTCCACCCAATAGCATCAATAACAATAGTAATTAACACCGGGAGAGTTTCCCCTATCAAACACACAAGATTTAGCCCTAGATGTTACAGCGGGAACGGAGTAGAGCGGTGGAGATGACGGTGACGGCGGTGGAGATGATGGTGATGATGATCCCGATGAAGTGCAGCTCGATGACGGTGACGATGGCGAGGATTTCCCCCCTCCGGGAAGGGATTTCCACGGCAGATTTCTCCCTGCCGGAGAGCTTTCTTCTCTCTGGTGTTTTCCGCCTCGTGGCGGCGGCGGCGGAATAACTCTAACTCTCCGTAGAACGTCTTAGGTTTTCGGGGGGATGAAATACGCGAAGGGATTCGGCAGAGGTGGGCCAGGGCGGCCAGACCCCATGCTCGCGCGGGTCCAGGAGCTGCCGCGCGAGGACATGGTGCGGTCCCCCTGGGCCCCACCTTGGCCTCCCCTTTTGGCCTCCCCCATGATCTGGTAAAATAGGAACTTGTACGGTCTTCGTTTTATATTCTGAGCTTTGCAAATAATGTATCTTGACGGTGCTTTTTCTAGCAGTTTCCAGACTCCGGTGATCAATTCTCCAATAATCATCAAACATGCAAAATAGATGAAATAACATAAGTATCATCTCTAAATATGAAATATATCAATGAATAACAGCAAATTATGATATAAAATAGTGATGCAAAATGGATGTATCAACTCCCCCCAAGCTTAGACCTCGCTTGTACCCAAGCGAAAGCTGAACTCAGTAAACATGACCACAGGTTTATGGAGTGAAGTGTTGATAAAGAATATACGAACAAGAAGCATCACATTTAATAATACACAAGTCATCTTAGATATCAACTCCGTTCATATAACTCAACTTGTAACAAGTAAAGGTAAATCACAATAAAGTGCATAGAGAAAACCATAGTTGGTGTTGGCAAACTTCGTTCTTGGTCAGAGAACAACGAACATATTGAGCTTACTCTACTAAACAACCCTCTTAAATAGTTGCTAACTCTCAAAGTCATATTTATCAAATAACAGTAATGTGCCAAACAAGGAAGAATAAGAGACATGATTAACAATACGAATGTATAGATGGTTGAATCACAATCAACTCAAATGCTTGCTTATGACAGAAAGAGATAGGTTTGCTGACTCAACATAAAGTAAAAGATAGACCCTTCGTAGAGGGAAGCAAAGATACAAGCATGTGCTAGAGCTTTTAGTTTAATAGGTTTTGAAATCATATAGAGAGCATAAAAGTAAGTCTTTGAGCGGTGTTTGTTGTTGTCAACGAATGGTAATAGAGTTCTTGTCATATTCCATACTAAGCAAGTTGAGAGCGGTTCCGATTATTTTAAAACAAGCCTTTATAATAAACAGCTATTTTGATAACTTTGACACTCCTCCCAACCTTTGCTTACACAAGCCATGGCTAACCGAATCCTCGGGTGCCCACCAATCAATCTCAAACCATGGAGGAGTGTCTATTTTTAACTTTCTCAACCTTTTGATATTATAGTGGTCTAACCAGCCCTTTGCAATATTAGTGACGAGCAGATGGAGCATGCAAGTCAAGGGTTACTTAATTAGTATGGAAGATAACAAAATCAACTAATATTTCCTCATGAGCTAATAAATATTGACACAAATAAGGGATAGTAGTTTTGAATAAAGATAGCACATGAAGTATTTACTTGGAGTGGCGCAAAATACCACATAATAGGTAGGTATGGTGGACACAAGTGACAAGGGTTTTGGCTCAAGTTTTGGAAGTATGAGAAGCATTCCCTCTCAATACCGGTCTTTGGCTAGCATGGTTGGGTAGCAAGCATAAGAGTTGATGGATACAAACAAATATACATGTAGTAAATACAATCATGCAATTCTTACTTGGAAGCACAAACAATTTTAAATTGTGAATACTAAGCTTATCATTTACAAGTGAGAAAGGTCATTGAAAACTATATCTACATGTAATTCTTTTCTCCACTTAATTCTCAAAGTATTGTAGCTACTGACCAATTCTAAGTTTGCCAAAACCAAAAGATTTACTATATGTTCCCAAAGTGATAACAATACTAATGACAGGATTAATCATATATGATAGAAGTTGCAAACTAAAATAAAGTGTGCAGAAAGTAAATGATAAAACTTCTCATTAATATTCCATAACGACAACTCACACCAAGGGATACATAGATAGATAACCAGTTAAAAGAGAGATACTTCCCCTTTGCAAACCATCATATAAGATAACTTCCCTACTCATGATATGACACTACTAAAAGATAAAAGGTAAAAGATGATGGTGTGATACCGTGATACGTCTCCAACATATTTATAATTTCTTATGTTTCATGCTTATATTATGCCACCTGCTACATGTTTTATATACACTTTTATATCATTTTATGCATTTTCTGGGACTAACCTATTAACAAGATGCCACAGTGCCAGTTCACCGTTTTCTGCTGTTTTTGGTTTCAGAAAAGTTGTTAAGGAAATATTCTCGGAATTGGACAAACGAAAAGCCAATATGCCTATTTTTCTCGGGAGGTTCCAGAACACCGAAGAGGACACGGAGGAGAGCCCCGAGGGGCCCACACCAGGTCCCGACGCGGGTCCCCCCTGGCCGCGCGGGCACGGGGTGTGGGGCCCTCGAGCCTCCGCCGCCTTCGCCCTTTCGCCTACTTATACCCCCCAGAATTGCAAGATCTAGAGCGCGGACCTTTTTCCTCCACGAAGTTCAGAGCCGCCGTCATCGTCAACCCTAGATCAGGAGGGTTCAGAACCTCTTCCCGGCACCCTGCCGAAGAGGGGAATCATCACCAGAGGGCTCTACATCACCATGCCCGCCTCCGGACTGATGCGTGAGTAGTTCATCCTTGGACTACGGGTCCATAGCAGTAGCTAGATGGTTGTCTTCTCCTCTTGTGCTACCATGTTGAAAGGAAAGACGTCGCCTAGAGGGGGGGGTGAATAGGCGAGGTACACTTTTTACAATTTAGGGTTGATAAATGCGGAATAAAACTTAGTGTTTAACTAATCAAGAACACAACCTAAATATACTAGGTGAACCTATGTGCACCAACAACTTATGCTAAGCAAGACAAGCAACAAAGTGATAACAAGGTAAATGACTTCAAGCACGAAGGCTATCACAATGTAAATGACTTCAAGCACGAAGGCTATCACAATGTAAAGTGCATAAGTAAAGAGCTCGGGTATAGAGATAACCGAGGCACGTGGAGACGAGGATGTATTCCCGAGTTCCTCCTTCTTAGGGGAGTACGTCTCGTTGGAGAGGTGTGAGTGACCACCACAGGTCCGACTCAACGCCACAAAGGCCTCACCTTATTCTCCGATGAACTCGACCACAAAGGTCCGGGTTCACCTTCCACTATGAACTCCTTTGGGGCGGAGAACAATCCCGTACAACAACCTTGGGGCACACACCCACAACCGAATTGGGGGCTCCCAAAAGACCACACAAGGTCTTGACCACAACAGGTCCAACTTGACCACAAAGGTCCCAACTAGCCACAAAGGCCTTAACCACAAAAGGTCCTAACCGACCACAAAAGGTCTCCGCCACAAAGGCCGGCCACTAAGGCGTCTAGGGTCCAAGGACCCAAGAGTAACAAGCTCACGAATTTCACCACCACGAATCACGTGGAGGGCTCAAACCGATGCAACCGATGCAATGGCAAGAACACAAGTTCTTCACTCCCAAATCCCACCAAAAGCAACTAATGCTTATGGGGGAGGAGAGAGGAAGAACAAAGAAACCACAAAGGAGTCAAATCCCTCACTCACTTGTCCCACCAAAAGCAACTAATGCTTATGGGGGAGAAGAGAGGAAGAACAAAGAAGGAGAACCACAAAGGAACTCCTAGATCTAGATCCACTAGGTTCCCCTCACTTAGAGGAGAGATGGATTGGTGGAGACGTAGATCTAGATCTCCTCTCACTTTTCCCTCAAAGATATGCAAGAATCATGGGAGGAATTGAGAGGGGGGCAAGTTTTTCCAAGGTCAACAATGGCAGGAGAGAGAGGGGAAAAACCAGCAACACAGGAAGAAGAAGGGGAGGGGTATTTATAGCCCTCCCAGTTTTCTAGCCGTTGGGAATCGTCAGCTCGGAAATTTCCGAACTTGGTTCGGAAATTTCCGGGCTGACGGCCGGAAATTTCCGGACCTAAGTCCGGAAATTTCCGAACCCCGGAAATCTCCGGTAGGAAATCCGACTGAGAGCTGAAAGCGACCAGTGCTGATATCAAATAAGACTTGGCGAAAAACTTTAACTTGGTCGTTCGGAAATTTCCGAACCGGGACCGGAAATTTCCGGACCCCGGAAATTTCCGGTAGGAAATCCGACTGAGAGCCAGTTGAGTGCAGTGCAGAAAATCTTTAAGACTTGGCGAAAAATTCTCCAGGTCGGATCCGGAAATTTCCGGACCTCCGAAAACTGCAGAAACACCAGAACTGAAATAACTTTTACAAATGAACTCCGAATGAGGTGAGACCAACTCCGTTAGAAAGGTAGCGACAAGCACAGGGCTGAAAATATTGCAACCCATAAATAGAGCAAAGTCACCATACATGTGAAGGTTTGGGGCTTTCCTCAAAGTCGAACCGGCAATATTTCCACACCGAAAACGCAACAAGTTTTCCATACTAAAATCGTTTTCGAAGAACTTGGTCTTGTCATGAAGATCACGACAAGCACCAAAACCCAACAAGGTAAAAAGCCAAATAAGAACCAAGAAAGATGATATGCCAAGCATGCAAAGGTTTGAGCTCTCCACGAAAATGCGATCAAGTTACTCTCTCGAGAGCTCCTCTTGATAGTACGCCTGTCTATCCTATAGCCCTATCAAGAACAAACCTTTGCCTTGAGCAATCCACTTGAGCCTTGAGCATTCCACTTGAGCTAGACGAAGACGGTCTTGATCTCTCCAAGTGGACCACCTTTCTTGATTGCGCTTGCTAGCACAAGCTTGGTGAAGACTTCTCCAAATACTCCCCCATACGCCATTATGGGAGAGCCTCGCTTAGCTTCGTCTTCATCTCAATCTCCAAGCTCCATTAGCTTCGTCTTCAAGTCTTCATTTCGACCTCCAAGCTACAAGCATAAGAAATCTCCGAAATGCTTCTCTTGGTCTTGCACTTCTTAACCTTGATGACGAATACCGCATGACATCATTCTCCATGAGCTCTATGAGATATTCTTCTTGTTGCAAGCCCATGGGAAGATACCTAACTCCACATATAGAACCCACACACACTTGGGTTAGTTCACTAAGCTATATGGACAATGGCTTACCATCCAAGAGATACATGATCCACTTGGTACATCTTGTAGCTTCGTGTGTTGATCAACATCTTGATCAAACTCGTATCATCCCATCTATCTTCATATAGGTGATGTCTTGACATCTTCAAGACATACTTGCAATATGCTCCCATCTATCTTCATATAGGTGATGTCTTGACATCTTCAAGACATACTTGCAATATGCTCAACACAAACATTAGTCCATATGGATTGTCATCAATTACCAAAACCATATAAGAGGGCACATGCCCTTTCACATGTTTAGATCTTGTGAGCTGCATATCATGATCAAGATCATCTTTATGTAATGCTACATGTTGTGTTTGCTGGGATCCGATGAATATTGAGTACTATGTTATTGCTTCATAATATATCTTGTGAGTGCGTTATTTATGATCTTGCATGCTCTCCGTTGCTAGTAGATGCTCTGGCCAAGTAGATGCTTGTGAACGTATCTATAATTTTTGATTATTTCATGCCATTTTTATGATTTTAGTACTTGTTTATATATTAAGTTTATCATTTATTTGGACTAACCTACTAATGGTTGCAAAAGTGCACAATGTTCTTGTTTTACTCTTTGATGTGTTGAAATTATCAAGAATATAAAAGGAAACATTGTTGGAGTCGAATTGGGACTTTCCAGAAATCTGTCTGAAAACTGTTTTCGAAGATTGTCACGTTTGGGCGGCCTGAAGACGACGTCAAATGAAGGTGACCCAGAAGAGGAAATTGTAGGAAATTTTATTTGAATAAACCTGGACTAAAATTTCGGCCCAATCCGAGTCCGGATGCTCCAGATATGCCCGTTTTCGTGGAGCCCAAGAGGGGTTGACGGAAATCCGAGAGTCTATATAAAGAGGGAAACCCTAGGTCGTGAGAGACTCCTCCACCCACGAATTCCAGCCACCAAAAGCCACGTTTTTGCCTCCCCCATGGATCCCATCTCCATGGGGGAGGGCTCCCAAGAAGCCATGAAGGAAGGGGGCTAAGGGGCGGCGCTCCCCCATGATGTCGGCGGCGGGGAAGCACCTCCCCGCGCCGCCGCCGCCCTGCGCTCCTCGCTGCCCCCTTCACCGTCTTCACCGCCATCTCCATCACCAACTCCCCCTTGTATTCAGTGGTTCATGCTCCCACAAAACTCTGCACCGTCCTATGTGAACATGGTGTTTGATGCTATAATATTTATCCTATGATCTATGACATGTTTGCGTAGTTATTTGTCTTTTGATTGCTTTGTTGAATGCATGAGGTTCATTAGAGTTGTATGTTGATATGGTACTGTCTTTTGGTGTCCATTATATTTGTGCGCGCATGGATCAACACCCTAGGGTTAGTAGTATGTGCAAAGGAAGGGGGGTAGTTCTGCCGGAGTGACAGAAACCTAAGGACTCAAACCGGTTAGTTGTATGTATGGGAATAAGAGGACCATTGAGCTTAAGGCTATGGTTGGGAAACCTTAATGCATTGTTAGTATCTAAACAACATGTGCAACAAAATCGCTCGGGGCGAGGTCCTATAGGGGGTGCCGGACACAAAATCGCTCGGGGCGAGGCCCTATAGGGGGTGCGAGGCCTCCCAAAGCCTCGCCCCGAGCTATGTTCAAACTTGTAACTAGACATGTTTTAGTGTTAATGTTCACTTATTTTTGTGTGTATCTAAACAACATGTGCAACAAATGCTAGGTGTTACCAAATATGCCCAGCTGAATTTTTTTAATTAATAATACAAGGCGTAAGGGGGGAGGGGGGGGGGGGGTGAACTTGAGAGAGACACCGATGGTCACAACGAGCACAACCACTGGCCTCGCGAGTCCTAGAGCAGCACGCCTCATAATGAACTTCCACGCGACGTTGCATGGCCAAGAAGCCATGAATCCACTAGCCCGAGGAAGAGCGAGGCTGGCAAAGGGGAGCCTTTGGCCTTCCAAGGTAGGGCGAAGGGTAGGGATAGCCCGAGAAAGGGCGAGGCTGGCAAAGGGGAGTCTTTGGCCTTCCAAGGCAGGGCGAGAAGAGGGCGAGTGTGATATGGCCTACGTAACCATCACGCTGGCTGCATAGGGGAGGGCGGCAGCAGGGAGTAGAATTATTTTTATGACTGGACTTTATTTAGCACCTGAATTCATTCCCTCGGCCGTCCCTCCATCATTGATATGAGATACTAGATGTCGGAAAAAGAGATATATTCAACAATTTAGTTCAAACTAGTAACAGTGCAGTGCAATGCACGTGTTTAATAGTTTAAACGTAATATTATAAATATTAAAAAAGATAAACAGTGTGCTACTACAAAATTTGATAACCTACCAAAGTCTAGCGTCTTTTAGTAAAAAAGAAAAGCGAATGTGCATTAGTTTTTTGATTCACTTTACCTGTAGCTGGCTTACAGCACACTGCAAGGGGAAAACGATACAGGTTGCTTTGTTTGCAAGCTTCATTTGGCACAGCATAATTCATGTTTTTTATGGGTTCGTAATTCAAGCATATATCAATGTTATATAATTGTGATAGTCAGACAAGAAGTATTTACTGCTAAACCTTCACAATCTGAATCCTATATTGAGCTTGTCAAATAATTATGCAAAAAACGACAACTGGTTTTGACTTCTGACGAATATGAATGTAGACTCAGATCAAACTTCTGGCATCAGATAAAACTTACCATCATTGAGCAAGGGATGGCCATCCAAATTGCTCATGAACTGAAGCACATCTGCACCGCATCCATCCAGCACCTCTGTCGGGTCATACCTCCCGTACGCGGCAGACCAAGATTCCTCTGATCATGATCATTCTTCTCCCTTTCCCCGTGGATTCAGCAGGCCAATCCGTGTAGATCGAGATTTCGAGTATCAGACACACGTCCACACCCCTGCGCTCTCGGGAGACCTCGCGTGCACATGAGTGTTTAACACATCGGGTGAAGAAAAATTCTCTCTCGCAGCGACGTACAATCTGATCCTGGTCGGCTAAACCAACTACAGAAAACATATCGATCCTGCAGTGTCTCCAAATTCAACTCAACCGCAACAGCAGCAGGTAGGCAATACTCCATCCGTCCTAGTTTGAAGAGCATAATTTGCAAATCTCTTAACCCAAGGTGCTAGTTGATTGAAGAAGCTACATTGATTGAAGAAGCTACATGCATTGGTGGTAGAGGTAACCAGTTGAGAAGCAATTAACGCAGTTGTGCCTAAAAGATGGGAATGAGTACATATAAACCAAATGCATACATATTATAATGGTTTGGAAGGTCAGATATCAATGCAATTCAGTCCCACCGCCCATCGGATAGACATGATTTCTGAAAAAAAGAGAACAATTCCTGTCTAGAGGCATTGGACTATGGAAACGGGAAACAATAATTGCACAACACGCTCCTTATAATACCACTGGTATTCAGTATGACATAGCATATGGAATGTAATAGGTAGTTTATTGAACAAAAGTTTGGTACCAGACAAAACAGCAAAACAAATTGTTCAAAAAGCAAATGATATGGAAGTGAACTTCCTCACAAAAACAACAACTTTAACACGCTTTGTCAACAGGCACAAGTGCACAACAGTTGCAACATAAGCAGATATATAGTAGTATACTTCGAGAACCAACTTGCCAGCAGGATAACTGTTCCTTGAACTTAATTCACAGTAGCCATAGATGAGCATGACCAACACCAAATGGCTTTTAGTTTCCATCACACTGGCCATTCTCACGGTACGGTATGTAGTTAATCCAATGAGAGACTTGAAGCGCAAAGTGTGCCTACAGTGACTGGATTTGAGTTTCTTCGATCAAACCCCCATGCCTGAACATCCAAGGGTTCTGCGTACAACTCGTCCCCATCAGACCATCCACAGATCAATCATCCTCCACCCTTCCACTGGCCTGGAAGACCTGGCACACGCTGTAATTGCCAAATCAAACAACTTGAAGGGTCACACAGCTGTTAAGAAATCACAAGCAGGGACGCTCGTAGTATCTACTACCTCCACAATGTAAGCCTCTTTACCTAGCTACTTTAGCTTGCTATAAAAAGGCTTACATTATGGAACGGAGGGAGTACTTACAGAAAGAGATTGAAGGCACACAAGTTCAAAAGGCAACAATGGTTCATCCAAGAGAAACTAATTCATCAGTCTTAACAGCAAAAAGTGAACCCTATTTGGAATAGTTATGGCAATTTTATATTCGTTATGCAGATTTGGCACTACAAGCACAAAAATATATTTGATGAATACCAGTACCCGAAACAAATAGCTTTAAAACCCCTCTGAAAAATGTACACCCTCTGATCCAGAATAATTGACGTGAAAGTTGAACTACAGCAGTGCAAATTTGTATACCACTGGCGACACTAAATTCGGATAGGAGGGAGTAATACAGACAGCATGTGATTAATTGCAAAACATAGAATGTAATCAACTGAAATAATCACCACAGAGTTGCAAATTATATGAAAATTACACTGAAACAAAGCACCATTCCTTGAAAAAGGTGTCTAAGGTTTTGGGAAAAAATTAAGAATATAAGGTGTATTGCGATTTATGAATAATTTTACTCATCAAAAAATGAGTCATAATCTGGAAGGGAGGAATATGACGGATTCTTTTCAATTTGTGACTATTAGGGACTCATTTATCTCGATTTTTTTAGATGAAAATTAGTCCACCGCATGCAAAATACATCTTAATATTCGTGTCAAAACCATAGACATCTTATATCAAGGAACGGAGGGGGTACATGTTAAGACACCGGTTTTATAGTATACAATAGCAAAATGGTGACATGACAGGAATTAATCAATTGCATTTGTAAGAGAAGCAATGAAAATTTCAAGTTCAAATAGTGATGTCCAACTTTAAAACACAGCTTCATGTTATGCACCAACTCTCATTTTACTATCATCAAGGAAATGGTGGGAAGCATAAAACTTACCAAACCTAACAGCAGCACTTGCTATGCTTCCAGGATCACCATTCTCCAAAAGAAATTTAACGCTATGAAAGAGCTGCAGGTATGGGACCGAACTGAATAGGTATCAAGCGTGCCACTTACTCCAACAGATCCTCAGCAACTGCTGCACACATAGAATAAACATATAGCTGAGTACTACTTTAGATATATAACCTAAAATCCTAAATTAGCTCCAGCAGAAGAGAAAACAAGAGCATATAGACTGGCATGGAGAAGCACTGAAATTAAAACACAAGTCTAGTGTCCAATTGATTGATCAACAGGAAGAAAGATGTTTACCAGTAACCATCCTTGTACAAGCTACTCAGTCACACGAGATAACGGCCAGATCCGATTGGTTTTGTTGGCTGCTCTTCAGCCACTTGACCACTTTGCTGATTAATTTGTTGGTGGCTTTGAACCATATTCTGTTTTGCAGGGTCAAAAAGGTGGAAATCTTGCCATGTTTTCTCATTGGCGCTTCGGGCATGCACCCCAGAAACCTGCTGTTTCCCCGGGAAAGGGAAGGGAGTGGTGAAAGCACTGCTAGTACTGTAAACATCAGGATAAGTAGCTCGTGCGTTGTGAACATTGTCCATTGATGGCTGGTAGCCATCTAGCCAACTGTAATCATCAATCTGTTGGTGATGCGGCTTCTCAAATGACATAAAATCATCATGACGCTTGGGGGTGATGTGGTTAAATCCGGGAGGAGGACCAGCAGGCCTTGATGGACGACTAACAGGATTCTTCTTAGACACAGCTACAGCTACAGGTGCCTCAGTGGGTTTCATTGTCACCCCACCAGATGCTGCTACTGACGGCACAATTGTATCCGAAGTAGATGGGATAGTCTCTTCATAAGTGTTCACCTGATTATGCATGAAACCTGTATTGTTATGACCAGATTCAACAGATACATGTGGTGAATGTGCCATCGACTGTAATCCACTCAATCCAGCCTGAAATCTCTGCTCATGAAATCCATTTCCAGCCAAATTAACACTGTTTAGTCCAATCATCCGGAATTTTTCTTGTTCAAAGAGAAATTTCAAATAATCCTGGCTACCGATATGTGGAACCATTGATGCAGATACATGCGGGTCAGAGACGACACCTGGGAAAGTTGGCATTGTGTTCAGAGGACCAACAAGTGGTGCGACACCTGAGAAAGTTGGCATTGAGTTAATAGGACCAACAAGTGGTGCACCACTACTTGCCCAGCTGGAAGTAGGAATCCCAACAGGCTGCACAAATTCATAAGGACCCGATATTGGAACATTGCTAGGAATAACCTCTTGACCGCCATTGGGTGCCCTACCAACAGAAGACGTGAGAAGTGACCCGTTAACAGTACAATTACCAGGAGCTGATGCAGATGAAGTAGTCTGGATAGCACTTGGCCCACCAATGGTCGGCCAACCAGCAGATGACATTTGCACAGGTTGGATGTATCCATTAACGGGTTGTTCAGGAAGTACTTTCGGGAACTTATCAGAAGCTGTAGGCTTAAAAACAATTTCTTCGTCATCTTCTCCTTCAGAATAGAACTGTACTCCCGCTTGCATTGCTCCAACATTAGCTGTCACTGAATCAAACCTGCTAACAGTTTCATGTTGCACCTCAATAGCATTCACTTCAGGTGCGTTGGAAGATCTACGAGTAGAGATAGCAGCTTCTGAAACAGGAGGTTCCTTAGCCAGGATAAACTTCCTCGAAGATGAATCAAAAAATATTCTCAGTTGATCAATCTGAACGAAATTTAGGAGAGACTTCCCTGCAGAAAGTATCCGTTGAGCCCGTGCTTTCTTCTCCTTGGTGCTTCCATCATTTCCAAATGTGTGCTTGCTTGAGAAATCCAAGATAACATGTGCAGGCACCAAGGGCAAGAACCCCCTTAATTCGAAATCTTCCCACAATGCGAGTCGATTGCCAGTTTCACCCTCTTCATACACACCCATATCGAAAAAGCAAGCCTCATCATCATCACAATCGATGGAAGCAAGGTCTGTAAGGATGAGCTTATTCATAAGTGAGACACACTGATTCCAGAAGAAAGATCGGGCATTTGCATGCTTCTCATCCATCTCCGAATCAGCGGCTAACTCTGGATGGGATGCCAGCCATTCAATGTAGACCACAATGGCTGGAAGATAGAAACTTGATGCAATGTCACGAAGCTCTGAGCATCTTTTGAGAATACGCCCAACAAACTCGAAAGCGGCTGTAAATGCATTCTGAAGCAGTACCCTGCGTTGCACAATTTCAGCATAGGATTGGCTATCTGGTTCCTTTCTCACATTGTGCACTGTGAATATAAGGATTGCAATGAGTCGAACAATAGCTAATGCATTCTCTGCAGCATCAGAACCAAAATTGAGCTCTTCATTTGGACCAGAAGAGAGGAGAATTTTCAAATCATTGCGGACGACATCAAATAGTTCTTCAAATGTTTCCAAACTGCCAGAGTTTTAAAAATTAGCCTGAGAGAGAGAGAGAGAGAGAGAGAGAGAGAGAGAGAGAGAGTGAGAGGATAAACGACGGCAAGTACCTAGTCCTTGTGAAAAGGATTCCATTCAGTCTAACAAACCGCACAAAGAAGGATTTCAGTGTATCAGGTATACTTTGCTCTTGCTCTTTTAAAGTTGCTTCAGTATTGACATCTTTGGGCTGAAACCTTATTTCACCCCGTCCTCTGCCCCTCCCAGCTGATCGTGGGGGTAGTGCCCTAGCAGTGGCAACTTTGTTGTTGCTTGGCAGCTGTGCATAACTCTGTCGATTCTGCACAAGTAATACTCTCAGAAATAGAAACTAAAGGCATAGTGCAGGTCTGGCAAGTCAAGTTCTGTTAATATTATTACAAAACAATGATAAAACACCCAAAATTCTGCACAGGTAACACTGCCAGAAGTAGAACCTAAAGGCATAGTGTCCCTGATAAACCAACTAAACCTGACAATTGTAATGCCAGGTTTCAGAAATTTAGAGTCGTTTTTATTTTTAAGAAATGATGAAATGAGCAGGCCATTACTCATTAAACTAGAAATATAGAGAGCATATAACCAAATTAAATGCTCCACAAGCAAAGTTAGCTTCACAGTGAAGGGAACAAGCAGTGACATGGAACCCCGTGTAAGCAGCAAAACATAACATGCTCCATAAGAACATGAAATGGTATGATAAAAGAAAAAGGCAGCGACCCTAGGTTGAAGCTAGAGCCTAGAGCACGGCTCTGTAACATAAAAGATCGATCATCAAGCAAGACTCAATCAGTAAATCCTTCATAATTCTTACGATAATCTCAAAAACTGTTTGATACGATTTTCCCAACAAATTCGGTTCCAATGAAGGTAGTCGACAGGAAAGATACATAAAAGGAAGACGAGACAAGGAAGATCCACACATACTTGTCCTACACTAGATACACATTCACATAAACTTGAGAGGTACTCCCTCCATATGTGTTTTATAAGGCCTGCAGGTATGGAGGGAGTAATCACTTAGATTTGGAACATCACCAGCCAGCTAGCAGAAGCTGAGATTGAGCTGCATGTGCATCACACGTGGAAACGACATCAAAAGCACCAAGCGGGTGTCCTCGTTGGGTGGCTGGAGAGGCCCGGAGCCCTCTTCGCAGGTGACAGCAATGTCGAGCTAAAGGGTAACCGGGAAACAGCTAAGATTCAGGGATATTTTAATGTGGAGTATGCTGGCCCAGTTGGGCTTGGGTTGGACTTGGACCTTGAAAGGTAGGAAATCAGTGAAGTGAGGACAGGGCATGGATTCCTTTTTTACTGTGCGGACACAGGATTACAATGTGTTTAGCCAAAGATGTCAGGCTATTCAAGCTTGGCTTGTTACATGTCACAAGGTCAAGGCTCTGAGTTGTGCTAGAACCGAACCTAGAACTAAGCCCGAACTATTTTGAGCAACTGGAACAGTAAGAAATTTAAAATTAAACAATAAAAAATCTCACACAAAATTACAAACGTAAGAAACTTGTAATGGAGACATCGTAGCACATACTGAGAAATAAATAAACCTAAAATCTTGCCAAGGGAGTGCAACTATGGACTACAAGAAATTCCTATAATATTTTACCAGTAACAATGCACAAAACGAGTCATAGAAGTTGTGTCCTATCCACGTAGCAACAGTGGCCATCTGATATACTGAGGTACAATAAGGGTCAGAGAAGCATAACTAAGCGTGGCTATGGGCCTAGGCCAAACAAGATGTCAATTAAGACGGAACTCAGAAAAGCACAATGATACAGTTGAGATGTAGAGCACAAGATCAGTTATATTCACTTTTCACTACCAAAGCATGTGTATTTAAGCTAGTATCAAGTCAAAAGGTATAACTAACTGGACTCACAACGAAGACATAAAGCTACGCAACTGAGGGTAATCTAATCATTCATATCAGAGAAGTATGATGTTAGATAAATAGGGTGCCAAGCAGCTTACAGTACTAGTGTCTTAATCGGGTGCCAGGCAGCTTCCAGTACTAGTGAATTATACAAATGTTGTTCAAGGGTACCAAATTCTACACCGGACGACAAACAACGCAGGAAAGAGCATTAGAGCAGTACACTACTGTGGGAATAAGTTAGTGAAGAACATAACAACAATACCTTCTCAAAAGCAAGAATGAGGTTGTCCCGTGCTGTAGAGAAGGGAGTGTCTACAGCCAAGCTTCGAAAGTATCGGTAGACAGCCACTACCTCATTGCTTGAGTAAGAAGCTAATATAGCAAGCTGACAAATACAATCAGAGTCATCATTAGAAAACTGAACAGAGAATATATGACCATTTGACGGAAGTGCGATTATACCTGATGGTGTGGATTGCCACTGGAAGGGCAGATTGAAGCTGCCTCCTTGTAGTAGCTAGAAGCCGCAGCATACTCACGGCTTGCAGAATCACCATCACCAAACATACCCTTATAACGGGCCAGATCACCCAGATATATGAGGCAACGGTGGCATGATACCATGGCTTTCTTCGCATCAGTTGCTTTCTTATCATTTTTTGCAGGGTTGCTTGCATTCTCAGGGGACTCAGAGAAGTAACCCAGAGGAAGGCCATAGTTTGATTTGATCTTGAACATCAAGTCATGATAGAAGCCTGATGCTTCTGAAAGAAAGCTCCTGAAGGCCGACTTAATTCTCTTGATTCGATCTGTGTTGCCATTGTTTTTCCCATTCTGAGATGCAGCTGAGCCTGCAGCAGCAATGTGGTGCCTGAACTCCTCAATTCTTTTGTAGTGCAACTGCCACAAGATATACTCAATCTCATGCTTCTCACAAAATTCATGATCTGCCAGAATCATCTTCTCGAAATTCTCGCGCATCTGAAGCCATATGTTGGGATCGGAAGGGACTTTGGACTGTGCTGACTTCTCCAGAAGCCTTTTGAGTTCAGCATTCTATACAAATAAGAACACTGTGTTATCATTATATCCAAAGCTCACACATGCAGTGAATTTATCCTGACCAAATATATCAGATGGGAAACCCCAAATAACAAATAAGATATGGAAATCATTAACGCTAGTTTTTTTTTCAAACTCGGCAAACATACAGGGAAATCATTAAGTCGGATAGTCAGAGTATGTCCACTTGTCTTGGTAAAAAATCAACGGTTGGTGGTTAAAACTAACAAGTCATAATAAACCATTCACATTACTTGCTTGGTCCAAGAAGGCCACTTCGACACCGAAATGATACTAACGGGGAAGAACAAAATGCACTAAGCATCACATACAATACAGATACAGCAAGAAGTTACATGAAACACAGCCCGATATGATACTAAACACTAAACAGGAAGAAGAATATGCAACGAGCGTCGCATACAATGCAGACACAGCTACAGGTTACATGAAACACAGCACGAGCATAAGCAGCCTAGTGCGAAATAACTGGATGCAAGGTGTACAAGGGAAGCTCACCTTCTTAAAGAGGCGCTTGGCGAGGTCCTGCGAGGGCGGGGTTGCAGCACTATCCATCGGAACAGTCATCATTCATCAATCGAACATCAGTCTCATCACCTGCAACGACCAAATAAACACCAGCGGAATCAATCACCCGAGAGAGCCACAGCCCACAGGTGCAGAAATACTGCGACCACCCAAGCCACAGCGGTACGGGAGACCTAGCCCAACCCTAACCTCCCGCCCGCCCGCCCGACCGCCCAGCTACGAAAAATCAAGAGGAGGTAGACAAATCCCCGCGTCTGACTAAACCCCGCAGCGGCGACGCCGAGAACCCTCCCCGGATCTCCCTCAACCCCAACCACCGACGATGAGGGGGGCGGGTCCTAGTCAAAATCAACTGTTCCGGCGCCGGAGAACCAGCGATCTGGGGAGCGGATAGGGCGAATCTGCGGGAATCGAGCGGGTAGGCGGGAGGAATCGGTACCTGGTCGCCGCCGCCTTCGCCGTCGTCGTCGTCGCCGCGACGGGAGCGAGGGAAGGAGAGGGGAATTTTTTTGGGGGAGAGGAGAAGGGAGGAGGACGCGGTGGTTATTTTTCGTCTTTTTGTTTACGGGACGGTGTGTGGTCTGGTCTGGTGTGTCGTCGCCGTGCCGTGTTGGGGTTGGACTCGACCCACCCAAGGGCGGCCGTACCGTACGTAGGCGGTATGGGAAGCTGCCGGGTGGGCCCTGGTGCCGCCTCGTTCTTTTATTCTGAGCAGCGCTCTCCTGCTGGCCGGCGGCAGCTTTGTTTGAAGATCATGTTACCAGATGGCCAATATTTTCCAGGATTTCCTTATTTCGTATCGTGTTGCTCGCGACGGCAATCTCTTAAAAATATGTTTTAAAAATAAAATAAATAAAACTCATAGAATATAAAATTGATCAAATAAAATATGAAACATATCGTAATTGTCGAGAAGGTAAATTTAGTTCATGTGATATTTTTGTATTTGATGATTAAAAACGGTGATGGCCAATTGTATAGATGGAAAGTAGATGACGTGGATAGGTTTCGTACAAAATATATTGTCATTAGTGGAATGACATGGATAATTGGTTGGCTATAGTAGTGGATGATATGAATAGATTGCATGATGAGATATAAAATTCATAAATAAACTTTTTAGGGTTTTCTTTATAAGAGGTATAAATAGATATTTGTCGCAATTGCAGCAGAAATCTCTTAAAAACTATTATGTAAATGAAATTGTATAAAAAACAGGAAATATACAATTGTTAAGATTCAGATGCTTATAATATTCGAGAGACTAAATTTAATTCGTGTGGAATTGTTGAATATTTGAGGACTAAATATTAGTGATGTGGACAATTATATGGATGAAAAACATGACTTAGATATGTTGCATGAAAACTATTATTAATTAATGTTAGTACTTAGTACAGATGATATGGACAATTGATTGGTCGAAATAATGGGTGATGTGAATACAATTCATGTTGAGATAGAAAAATAATTAGTACACTTAGTGGGTTTTCTTAGTGTGGATGATCAAGATTTCGAATGTTGATTCCTCCTCCTTCCTCATCTGACGATCTATTTTAGAATTTCCAATCAGTATCATCATCGTTAATATAAAACAATCCAAAGTATGCGAACCAAATGATCATCACCGTAGATGGTTAAGGTTAGCGCTACAACACACCGAACGGACCATGCTAATTAACCACGTTCGTGCCCGATAAGTTCTTCGCCGGTGACGCAATTCATAGCCCTGCCAGTCTCGTGACGCGATCATAACCTACCTCTACAGCAGTCTGCCCCGCCCCGTATGTACGGGATAATTTACTATTTGCCACACTCTTCTCAGATCCTTTATTATTTGTCACATTGGCCACCACCTGCCAGTGACACAAGTTGTGGCAAATAATAAAAGTGAAAAATAAAATACGCCCATCGCTATGCACACCCACCACCCTGCATGACCGTCTGCGCAGTCGCAATCCTCCATGTGTCACAGTCCGCCATCGCCCTGCACGTACGCATGCCACCAAACGCACATCCGACATCGCCCCAGCCACTACCCGCCACCGCCCTTCGTGCACGGTTGTCTATTCCCACGTGGAGAATTGCGTTGGAGTGTTGGGACAGATCTGCAGTGTGGTTGGGTCTGGCTATAGATGACATGTCTTCTTCGGCGAGTCGGCCGTCGTAAATCTTATCTATAAATTTTTAATGTTTCATGCTTGTTTTATATCAATGCTACATGTTTTTATTGCACCTATATATCATTTCGAGACAATTTTTATGAACTAACCTATTAACAAGATGCTCAGTGTCGGTTCCTATTCTCTCCTATCTTTTTTATTTTAGAAATTCTCTTTATAAAACATCCACGGAAAATCCAGAAAATTTGATGGAGGAGTTTTACTTTGGAATGAAGCACGGGACCAAAGGGATGCCAGGGGGACACCCACAGACCTGGCGTGGCATGGGTGGGGGTCGCGTTAGGCCCATGCGCCGGGGTCTGGGGTACCGCCTCGCGACGCCCTTCGGACTATATATTCCCCTCAGGACAAAAACCCTAAAACAATCGACCTTATTCCAGAAAACATCATGCGGCCATCGTCGTCGCAAAACCTAGTTTCAGGGGTCAGAAAACTTTGCTCCGGCACCCTGCCGGAGCGGGGAATCAACCCCGAGGCCATCTTCATCAGTGTTCCTGCCTCCCATGACGAGGACGGAGCAGTCCTTCATCGGGGCTGCGGGCTTTACAGTAGCTATGTGGTTTATCTCTCTCCCATGATGTGATCTTTGTGTGATCCTGAGGATTGTTAATGTAGTTGAATTCATATGATATTCCCCTTCTTTATGTAATGAATTTGTTGCTCAATTGATTTTATCTAGTACAATTTCCGGGGTCACTTTTGTATCGCGATTGCTAAAGTGACAGGTTGGGTGTCGTGTGTGACTCTATTGGACTATAGATTGGAGGTATATTTATCATGAGTTGTTTTGGTATTGGATGCATTATGAAATTGTAGCGCATATTAGATGCCAATTTAAACATCAAGAATGACACAAGTTAGAAACTTATGTCTAACCTTAAAGCTAGCAAGGCTAGCAAACCACTCGATTAACTAAATAATGTATTGTGAATGAAAAAAAATCCTAGGTTGTAATCAAGAAAATAAACAAAGAGAGAGAGAGAGAGAGTGAATTCAAAAATAAGAGAGAATATGGTTGTGGGTGAATGACAGTCATCATCAAATAAGAATTGGAGGTAGCACAAAGCAGAAAGGTAATTTTTGCAAACAGGAGAAGCAGAGCAAACCAATATAGAGTAGCAAATAAATAAGTCTGCTACATTTCCGACACATTTGAAAATTCAACTGCATGGTTTGGAAGTAAAATAATTGGTTTCAAACACAAGAAACAAGAGGAAGTTCACTGTTGCAGCAACATTATGTTCGAAAACAAAACCAAATATGCTAAGCTTGTTCAGAAACCAAGTCTCATATGCTAAGCCTAAATGTGCTTCGTTCCGTAACAAAATGACTAATTGATGCATGTAAAATGCATACATGAACTTTGCATTGTATTACTTATATTTCAATCATATTTGCATCATATAAGGGTGATATCATTGTTTTATATTGATTTTGGGAATATTTCACAGTTTCCTTATTTTTCTGAAATTAACCCTGCACTGTCAGAAACCCTATTTTGCTATATTTTGATGTTTCAGGGACCCAGACGACGTCCAAATGACCTGAGATTTCACGGGGATCAGTTTTTAGAAAGAATGAAACGTACGAGCCAAGGATCAACAAAATTGGAAACCCGAGGACCAAAAGGGGTGGCCCAAGCGGCCGGATTCCTTGGCCACGTGGGGCCCACCATCCTGGCCCTCGATCCTCCGATACCGTCGATCTTCGTCCCCATGCCTTCGTCTTGACCTAAAAACGACTATAAAAATACTCCCCCGATGGCTTTCGGAAGAGAGCGCCGCAGAAACACAAAACCACGAAACAGAGACCTGGAGCTGCAGATTGGAGGGGGAAAACTCCGGCGGGGCGCTGCCGGCGTGGTCTCCATCTTCTCCAACGACTTCTCCACCGTCTCCATGATGAAGAAGGAGTAGTCCACCCCTGAACTATGGGTTTGTGGAAGTAACTTATGTACCTCTTCTCTCTCTTGAGCTTCACTAATTAGTATTGTATGAGCTGCTGAACATGATTACGGTCATCTATGTAATACCTTTGTGGTGGATCTTTTTATGAGTTGATATATGTTGGAGATTGCAATTGTTTTGTCTAAGTTATGAAAGTAGATGCATATTATGTACCCCGTTCTTATGTATGTGTTCTGATCCAACATATGTATGAGTGCGTGTGAGGGGAAACGTGTGCATTAGTTGGAGTAACGGGGGTGGCTAGTGCGGTGAACGTGAGAGAAAGTTCCCCGATCCACTTGGATATTTTACCTTACTTTGTTGCCTCACTAGGGATAAAAAGAAATACCTTGCTACCAGGGATGTTGGGTGTGACCATGCCACTTCTCCATGACTAGATCTAGCATGTTCTTATTTTAACTTCATGTTATATAACTTAAATCTATACTCTGATCTATTTAATTACTAGGGTGTTATGATTTAGTTCGCATCTTGGTGGAGTATAAGAGAGGTTAATAACCAAAAGATCTCTATGTTAGGACGTGATGCCCATATAATTAACAACTTGTTTTGTTGCAATCTCATATGTCAATTCTTGTGTCTCATTATCTACCACTTTATAAAAGAGAGAGTGCATTTGTGAAACCATGAACCTCGGTCCATTTTTAATCGTAAGAAACACCTTTCCAACACTTTATAAGCACTTTTCATTTTCTACCATTTAAAAATCCGAAAATACAAAAACACTTTAATATCTTGCATTCATAATACAAAACCCAAAAATATCATCCATCATTGTTTACACCATCCTTCCATATTTATCTATCACCATTGCATATTTATTTCTTGTTTTGCATTCATTCATTCTATTTTCATATCTTTTGCTCACACCTTGTGCTTGACAACCACTTGGTGAGGTTGAGGTCACAAAACAATTTATTTTGTTTTGCAGGTCTCATAAAGAAGGATAAGGAGACAATATATTTTGGCACATTTCCCCGAGAGTTCGATATAAACCCTCGAGTCACCCTCGTGGGGAAAATTGTCTTTCCCTTACTATACACTCTGCACTTGGAGTCTCAACCTAACCCATATCATTTTGACGCAGGTAACTACGTCTACGGGTATCACTAATGCATAAGTTGGATCAGCTAATATCAAGAAGAAAGAAAATTCTTACGTGTAGACTTTGGATTGAGTAGCCGTAGAGTATGGTTACCTAGGTTGTTGATGCGCGTACATCAACCAATAAGGCAATGTTCAACTAATCAGTCAATACAATTAGAACAACGGATTAAAATCTATATTTCTTCTTTGAGGGTAGAATGTCAAGCATTTTAACTCTTATGTGTGGATAGCGAACCACCGTGTCACCTCTTTCGAGATCTTCACATTCAAATCTTTTAAAATTTAAAAACACAACATTGGACCAAAATTTCTCACATTATATGTTTAGCAACCCTCCATAGCCAAGTAATTTAGATAAAACAAAAATATTGCATGTTTTTATATGATCATGAATAGTAAGTGCAGTATCATTAGCATACAAAATAGCTGAAAAAGCAAGTGTGTGCTTTTTAAAAGATGTTACCACTCTCCAGAACATGTAAAGGTTATTAAGGTATTTTGGAAACAGATGAACCACAACTTTCCATTCAGAAGATAGAACTATTCGTCGATCATACTTTGAGGTGTGAATACCTAAGTTATATGGTTGCAGGCTTGGCTATTTTTTCTTATGACAATATCCTATTTAGTATATCGCTTTGCTGCTTGACTTGTCTGTTTATTCTTGCAGTTTTTCTTCATGTAGTCGTGTTTTTATACAGTTCCAATAATTCCTGGCTGTAGAGATGGGAGTACTTCTTGAGTGATCCTTAGAAAAGAGCGAGGAGACTCAACAGAGTAGTTTAATTACAAACAAAAATAATGGAAAACCTGTGCATATCTTACCGTAAGATTAAGGAACCATGTCAATCAAAGGGTATTTCTATTCACATATACAAACCTATAGAGCATAGAGCAGCCGTAACCATGGTTTTTAAGGCGTCCGCCTAGGCGTCAAGGCGCCCCCCCCCCCCCCCCCCCCCCCCCCCCGCCTTGGAAAAACGACCGCCTTAGGCGCTTAGAGCATCTCCAACCACAATTGCTAAAATTGGCCCACAAACCACGCCCGGGCGTGTCCGCGGACAGGCACCGGTCACCCCCCAAAAGAGTGCCACTCCAGTCGTGGACCTCAAACGAAACCCCCAAAACCATGCACAAGCATGCAACGTAGATCAATGCATATAGATAGAACATCAGATTCATCGATTCGTCGGATAGAAGTTCATACGGACATAGATACTACAAAAGTAAATATATAAAACATAGACAAATCTCACATCGGAGACTTGCCCTTGCCGGAGCCGCCGACGGCGTCGTCCTTGAAGCGCTTGCGGAAGGCGAAGTACGGATCCTCCTCGTCGTCGTCGTTGTCGTCGACCTTTCCGGTGAGGATCCGCACGGCACGGGCTTGCTCCTGCGTGTGGCGGCTCGCATTGGCCGCCGCCGCCTCCTTCTTCGACAGCTCGATGCCGGCCTCCAGAGATTCTTGGTTCTTGCGACGGCGGCGACGACCGTCCGTCTCGGCGGAGGTGAGGGAGACCTTGAGCACATCCAGTGGGATGTCCGCGTCGGCCCCAACAAAGGTCGTCGCCTCCCTGACGGTGCTGCCGGCCCGCCTGGCCACGCGAAACGCGCGGCCAATCGTCTCCGGCGCCCGCTGCGGCGGAGGTGATGGAGCCTCCACAAGCTTCCATCCAGCCCCATCCGGTACCATTCTCCACCCAGGCGGTGCCTGGATCGGCAGGGCCCGACGCTGTGGGGCGGAGGAGAAAACCCTCGTGCGGCGGCTGGGGCCTGGCGCAGATCTGCCGGCCGTCACAGATGACACGCGGCAGGGGCTCGGCGCAGATCTTCTGACCGCCGGAGATGACCAGCGGCTGCACTGGCCACTTGCTGCGGGCGGCGACGGGCCTCGAACGTCCTGCAGCAAGCGGAGGATGCCGAGGCGCAAGGCAAGCTCGTCGTCGTCGACGACCTCGTGCGGCTTCTCCACCGCTGGCGCCGCACTCTCCGCGTCCGCCGCCATCTCCTTCCAGTCGAAGCTCCCGGAGCTCTCCGACATTGTCGATTCGAGTGGGGATTGAAGTTGAATCGAGGCGGAGAGAGTGAGGAGGTGGGGTTTTATTGCGCCGACGAGCCAGTGGACGCATGGACGCCGCCGGTCAGTCTTCTTTCCGACGTGTAGGCCAGACCTGTCAGCGACTATGGGGCGGAGGCGTCCGGGCGCGTCCGGGCCGCCCCAAACCCGCCCCAGATATGGGCTGGGTTTGGGGTGTGCCGGACCGCCCGGTTGTTTGGGCTGGCTATAGGGGTCGTCGTTGGGTCGCGGTTTTTGGGCCAAAATGCGTCCGGGCTGTCCGCCCGGACGTTTGGGGTGGGTTTGGGGCCTCTGGTTGGAGATGCTCTTAGGCGCCTAAAGCGTCTTCCTAGGTGCCAAGGCGCCCCCCCCCTCGCCTTAGGACGCCTTAACGCCTTAAAAACCATGGCCGTAACCTTATTCTATCTAAACATGCTTGCATGGATGTCCGTACTCGTATATTCTGTGAGTTAGATATAATTGCTATGGGGCATGTTGCTAGGCTAGATCAGCCAGCTGGTGGCATGTTTCACGTTTTGTAGCAACCATTTTTATTTAGTTTGGCAACAATTAATTTCTGAAATTAGACAATTACCATAGCAGAAGCTGGGTTTTCAGACCTTCAGAAATTGTGGTGGTGTTGCATTTGTTTTGCTCAGAAAGCATTTTAGTTTACTACTTGCAAGAGATAACATTTTTGCAAACACTGTTACAAAATGTCATAGCATATGCAGACAAGATGCAAGCCCTAGAATGGCAAGTATTTGTGTTCTATGGAATGCCAACTACTCGTCACTGTGTAGAGAATACCTGAGAATAAGTGGCAGGGGGCTAGCATTTTAGCCTAAATGGTGGATGATGCTACACATCATAGTTTGGTTATCATGGCCTTAGCACCTAGAGAACTATACGACAGTCTGTAAACAGAGCAGCAATTAGGTTATCTCGTCACTAATTCAAACCAGCATAATCTCATTTCTTTAGCACGAAAACATGTCATATAACACTGATACACCATTGTCATCAATTCACGGCTAGATAATGAAACCATATCAAACACAAAGAAAGTGCGGGCGAAATTGCAAACCAAAAACATAATTGTGACAGAAAGTAGTCGTGCATACCAACAATGGTACTACGGACCTAAGCTAATCATGATAGCAGAACACATAAGTGGGAGGAATCTTCAAACACTGAATACGAATCTCAAAAGGTGTCTTGCATGTGCATACTGGAGCAACAGAGTAGTGAACAAGAGGATCACGGACAGAAAAATCAGAACCTCTCTTGAAGCTCCGAGTGTAAAATCCTTGATGATCAGAACAGCAAATTACCAGAACTGATGCTTCAATGGCCGTTTCATGGACTCCATAATCTCCACTTTCGAATCCATCTCTTCCATCGAAGTAATAACACCGTCGAAATGAATCACCACCTCCTCCAGCGCCAATGCGCTCTCAAAGAAAATTTTGAGGAATGTGAGCTCACTTTGACCTCCATGGAAACCATGGAACTTGAGCTGTTTGATGCGTGACTGGATGCATTAATTCTACGGTACCAGACTCGTGCCAGAACTTCAGGTTGAGATTGCCAGTGGATTGATCAGTTTTTCGAGACTGCAAATTCAATGGAGTAAGAGCATCTCTAGCGGACACTGTATTTGCGTTGCGTACGAACTGTAAAATAACTGCCGTTTTGGGTCGAAAACGCAGGCAGACCAGACCCCGTAAAATTGACCGGCCTGTATTTTTTTTTAGGGGTGCGGGATCCCCCGGATCTGTTAAAATCCCGTTTTCGCGGTCGACCCGGCGGCGACCTCTATCCCTAGATAGATTTGGCGGGAGGGACATTTCACCGCGAAGATTCCAGCTTTCTCCCTCCCCCGCCGCCGCTGATCTCCACCTCCCGCTCCGTCCGAGCTCACCGAGGCCGTCCAGTGAGGCCATGGACACCTCCGACCCCGCACTCGTCAGTCTTGAAGTAGGGTTAGTCAAATCGACGGCGGGCGGCGGCACGGTGGATCTCCTCACCGGCCATATCGGGTCCGCGGCGGATGTCTCCTCCATCGTCGTTCCTCGCAAGCGGCTCGGCAACATCCTCGTGCAGGGAGGCGCGCCCGCTCCCGGCGCCACCGAGCCGCCGCCAAGGGGCCCGCTCGACCTAAAGCTCGCCCGCCCGCTCGCCCTACCGCCGGTAATCTTGGTGAAACCGAGCCGACGCAGCCTCCCCCGCCGCGGAAGGTCATGCAGAAACGCAAGCGGGCTCCTCTAGCCAAGAAGGCCTCGACGACTTCTACGCCCGCGACCGCCGCCGTCCCTGAGGTGTTCGACGGAATGCCCGCAAGGTACGTCCGATCATGTTGGGGTTTTTAGCTCAAGTTTCGCCGTTTTGATTGCCACCGTTGGGGTTTTAGCTCAATAATTCTGCGTCCCTCTTTGTAGCTCCGAATTTGCGGCTCTCCTCGAGGAAAACACGGTGAACATCGAGGATGCCCCACTCGGGGACTACGAATACAAAGAAATGGACGGCGGGGTACACGGTGGCGGCGAAGAAGAGGACGACTTGCAAGAGATTGAAGGGGAGGTCTTTGAGGCAACGTGTAGCAAGAGGTCGAGGGGCTACACCGTATTGGAGGATACAATGTTGATCAAAGCTTGGGAGGTTGTGCCTCTCGATGCCATCCACGGCACCGACCAAACCGGGAAGAGGTATTGGCAAATGATAAAAGGCAAGTTCTTCCGGTTGATGCCAACCAATGTTGAGAGGACACCTATAGATCACTCCAAGGTCGTTAGGATGTGATCAAGCCGGCGGTTAGCTGGTGGTATGGATGTTTGGAGCAAGTGTACAATGCACCTCCGAGTGGCACTAATGAAGCCGATTGGGTGAGTGTTTTTTGACATAGTTGCTTCGGCTGTATGGAAAAATGATAGTGCTTTGACATAGTTGCTTTGGTTATAGGAAAAAATTGCAGCCACAAGGTATAGGGATATGCCGGCATCCAAGGGCAAGTCCTTTGCATTCGGACATTGTTGGCCATTGCTTAAAAATAGCGAGAAATGGAAGATCAAGGACAAAGAAGCACCACCGAAGAGAGGTGCCTTCACCGTGTTGGACGATGATGAAGATGAGGAAGGAGGGAGGAACAAGGGTAAGACGGAAGGCACCAAAATGGCCAAGGAGAATGTCAAGATTGCATCGGAGGCATCAAGTTTGAGAGACAAGATAGATCCTATGGTAAAGTCAAATGAGTTGATGGTTACCATGACTATAGAAGCAAAAAAAGAGTTGGCGATGAAGAGGTCTCAAGAGAAAGAGGAGAAGTGGCAGCTAATCAAGTAGTAGAAGTTGCGCAAGGCCGCAATTGAGGAGAAAAAATCCCAAGCCGAGGAGACCAAGGCTCTTGCCCAGCTCATTGCCGAGGAGAACAAGATCATGATCATGAACCGTAATGAGATGGATGAGCTAACCTTGGAGTGGCTTGATTTGATGAGAAAGGGGATCATGGACCGAAGGAGGATGGCTGCCATCGGTGGTGGGGGTGGTGGTGGAGGTGATTGATGCTTGTTCATCACGGTTTGCCATTTTTGATGTGGTTCCTTTGGTTGGAATTTGCTATTTGCTATTTATGTGCAAATTCTTTTGATGCAAGTTGTTCATCATGCCTAGATGATTGAAACAATGTTATTTGCTATGTAAGTGTAAGAACTATGTTAAATTCTGAACTATTGTGATATTATGTTTTTGCGGATTGACATTTGTGGGTCCATTTTTGTCTGCAGAACTATTGTGACATTATGTTTTTGCGGATTGACGTTTGCGGGTCTATTTTTGTATGCAGACAAAAATGGACCCGCAAACACGTTTTCCGCGACCTGCATCGCAGTTTTACGGGCTGGCGGAATGCGGTTTCTCCTAGAGATGCTCTAAAATGTACATGCAGTTTATCAGCTATTGAGGAATGAAATGAATGTTAAAAGAAGTGTCACGGGCTTCACCCTCCGCATACGGAAAGCATCTGAGGACACTGGGAATCATCTTGAGATCATTGCGGACTTCAAAATGGGCCATCATAGACAGGATTGTCACACTTGGTACCATTGTGTTGGGGCTCGCCCTTGTCCTGGCCTACATTTGCAATCCCAATGCACCCAGTTAAGAGAAGAAATATCACAAATTTAAATTGGTCGTGTAGGATTAAACAAATTGAATGATCAGGCACCTTGATGATGGTGTTGCCAAACTCTAGGACGTGTTTTCTTGGATGCAAAAATCCCAAATAGCGCAGCTTGGGGACATGGCCGATCTTGATATTGGAGCAGCTGACACCACCACCACCACCACCACCACCACCAGGAGTCCAAAGTTGCGAATGAATGAGCTGCTCAAGGCAGGGTGCGTATTTTTTACAGGGACAGGGATCAGGTGACATGCAAACGGCATGTCACCGTGTGCCTCGCGGCCTCCGATCCACCGTCCAGCGTGAATCCAACGGACCACAACTTCCCAAGGCAAATACAAAGGAAACAGACGCGCGGGTGAGCGGATAAATCTGGCGGGGAACACTCGCCGCCCGCCGTCGCCGCCCTCGCCACTGAGGAGAGGCAGGGACGAGCTTTGTCCGCCGCGGGAACCAGGGCCGAACGCCGCCACGGGCCGGGGACGAGGAGGTCACTGGATGAGGCCCCCGCTGTCGCGCGGGCTGCAGCCCGAGGTGCCTCTTGGGGACGGCGTGGTCGACGCCGGGGACGAGGAGGTCGAAGCGGTAGCCGAGGCTGTCGGACGAGCCGGCCCCGCCGCGCTCGCGCCAGCACTCGAGGCGATCCCAGGGCTCCCACGCGCCGTCGCCGGCGGGCCGGAGGATGAGCTAGGCGCCCGGATTGGACCGGCTGACGCGGTCCGTCCCCAGCGAGGCCACGAATGGCGTCACCATGGACGCCAGCGCCACGTGGGACCCCGACAGGTTGTCCATCGTCACGCACCACCCCTTGCGCTCCTTGACCGCCGCCGCCGAACTCGAACACGAACACGAAGCGCGGGTCGGGCTCCGCGCGCACGGTGAGGCTGAGCTCCGCCTTGGCCTTGGCCTTGCCGGCGCCGACCGAGATCCAGCCGCTGTGCAGCACGGCGGGCGTGGCCTCGGCGCCCCTGAGGTCGAGCGAGAGCGTGGCCTTGCCGAGGACGCGCCCGGAGCTGACGCCGCAGGTGGTGCCCTTGCGGCCGGCCCGTAGACGGACACCTTGAGCGTGGCGGACCCGCCGCGGGAAGGGGAGAAGAGCGAGGGCTTCCGCGTGAACCACTCCAGGTCGGCCTTGGAGAGGTAGAACGCGGCGGCCAGCGCGCCGGACAGGGTCTGCGTCTGCTCGCCGGCGGCATAGTCGGAGGGGACGAGCGGGGCAGCGGCGGTCTGGGCGGCATCTTCCCGAGCGGTCTGGGCTGGGCTGAAAACTGTGAAGTCTAGATGTATTTGCCTTGGGAAGCTGTGGTCCGTTGGATTCACGCTGGGCGGTGGATCGGAGGCCGCGAGGCACACGGTGACATGCCGTTTGCATGTCACCTGATCTCGGTCCTTTTTACAGGCGAACCCACCGGCCGAATTTCATTACCAGGGATAACGAAATACAGAACGAACCAAACAACAAGAACGAAAATCTTTGGAACAACATCAAAAGGACTCCCAGTTCACACATACCGGTGTCAACCTTGGAAAAAGTAGGAAACTCCTAGCGGTGAGCAAAACACCCTCAACGTAACGAAACAAAAGACAAATTTGTACAGGAAGGAAAAAATCTCAATATCAGGCACAGGAGGGCCGACAAATAACAGTCAAGCTTCCGAGGCAAAGAAGAAGTTCAGCCACCATCTAGACGTCTTGGTCCTCCAGAAGCTCCACCATCTTTCAGAGGGAAAGCAAGATCCAGAAGAGCATCTGCTCCAGAACAAAGTGCATCCTGCTCCGCAATAGAATGGAGACCTGCCCAATATTTAATGAAGACACAAGAATAACAAATTAGTTCCACGGGGTTATGAATTAACTTTCCTACAAAACAAGCCTTGTTTCGAGTTTTTCATATGGCCCAGCACACTGCAGCCAGCAGAGTGATCTGAACATTTCTGTTGATTTTTAAGTATTGGGGAATCCATCAGAAAATATTCAGAAAAGGATCCAGTCCATGTTGGAGCACCAATAGCATTACCAAATAAACACCAGACAATTTTGGCAGCAGGACAACCAGACAACACGTGATGTCTAGGTTTAGGTTCACTGCAGAATTGACAGATGGGGCTACCCCTGATGACTCCCAAGTGCAGAAGATCAATTGTAGTACCTTTCGATTAGAAAAGGTTGTCGAACACACGAGGAGCTGAAGGTATTGGTTAGTAGAATGATAAATAAAACAATAAAAGTTGCAAGTGTTTTTTGGTTTTTTGAGTGTATAATTGCAAGAGAATAAAAATGCTGAAAATAAATGATAGCAAGTGAAAGCTCTCAAAGAGAGAAATCCCAATTCTCTATGTGGCAAGAGGACAAACTCAAGTGATGTGTAACTTATATGTGGAAAACGTTCCCGAGGGCGGCATGGATATTGCTAGGCATAGAGATTTATTAAACAACACGTTGAATATCTTGTCAAGTTTTAATATTCTTTTGGACGGAGCCATATTCACTACAACACAACAAGCACGTAGAGACGCTAGATAGGAATACTTGGGACGCGATATTTCATCTCTAGAGAGTCGTAGAGCCGCTTCACAAAAGCGTGTCTAGAGAGTCTTCTTATCCACCGTCTCAACTACCATAGAGACGCTTGCTAAGCGTGTGTACATGGTATAAAGACGCAGTGTTGAGACGTTATGAAAGCATGCCTACACATTGTAAAGACGATATGAAAGCATGCCTACACGTTGTAAAGACGATTTACAAGGCGTGCTACCAGATCTTAGAGACGTTTTCTTATTACACATTATGATGTACGTATACAAATTTATCCGCATAATTTATATTCATCATATACAACTCTCAGTACACATTAACATCATATACATGTATTTTTTAACAATGCGTCTCAAATTGGATAGTCATCCGATACGATCCATTTTATTTGTATATTTATGTAAAGTGTTATTTTTTATATCTCGCTCAGGCAGCGTACGCAAGCAATACCAAGAACACTGGGAAATTATAGAACAACCAACAATAACTTGTATTAATAGCAAATGGAGTTCACATCTGAATCAAATGTCGACATAAAAAATGCAATACATGGGGAAAGATCGTGAACAGGAAAACTCATAATATATCCTATATTTGACCCACTAATGTTTTGCTAAATTAGTAGTATTACTATTTGTAACTTTGGCTAGGCAGAAACTAATGCTTTAGGCTCTCTGTCTCTGCTGTCAGTTCAACTTTCGTTTGCTCCCAGTCAATCTGCAAATGAAATTAAGCGAAAGTGAGAAATTGCTAGTATAAGATAGAAATTGCAGTATGAAGCTCGTGAGAAATTGTCTAGAATAAGCTAGAATTTTAAATACAGCAAGTTCATTTGAACAACAATTTATCCGTCTTGGAGACCATCAAGATACTGGATTGGTGAGCAACATGGCATAAAGAAAATAGAGATTGAAGTGGATTGTGTGGCAGTTGCTCATACACCGAAGAGCAGTTGCTCATACACCGAAGAACAAACAAGATAAATCTAGCAAATCTATCCTAGAAAAGGAAATTAAAGCATGCTCAGTAGCTCCAAGGTTTGGAATGAGACGCTAGTTGGCAAACGGAAATATAATTAAGTATTCACATTTTTATCAAAAAAACTCTGAAATATCGAAACTGAAGTACCTATTGATTACACGATGAAATAATTCAGTTTTCGAATACTTCAGTTTTTAATTTACTCTACCCCCAAACACAACCGAAACTACCACATGTTATTCACACTGATATTTTGAGGCATATAGAGCTAGGCATTGATCATTCTGCTTGACGACCATCACAAGTTAAATCAAAGTAGAAAGATACCTATATTAGTTTTGCCACAAAGATATGTTTGTTGTCTCTCAGCTTGAGTGTAAATCTCCATCCTTGCTCCTTGGCGTGTAAATCGCCAAGCTTCGTCTTCTATATGTAATACAATAATTTGAAGATAATAGCATATAGCTGTACAAACAAAGACAGCTGTACAATTTATTAATCATTAATTACTTGATAATTATCAAAACTGACCTAGATCAACAAAAGTTACTTCTATGATAGAAAGTACCTGCTCCATGTAACAGTGTAACACAATGAAATGATTATAGCGCATCTAAAAATACATTAAGCATGAATATAACACAGAATGCATCAGCATCAAGCAATAATAATCAGACTGCAAAAAACAATACATTTGAAGTACAGTCATCAGGTTTTACCTTGAATCGTTGATCCAAACAAGGGAATCTGGGTGTTGGTGGCACTGCAGCAGCCCATGGCAATGAACTGACGTAGGAGTGCTTTAGGGATACGGAACTAGTCGAGTTGCACTAGGAATTGCAATGCGTCACATAATCGCATCAAGAGCTGAATTCACCACCTAATCATGAAACCTTCAATATCCAAAGAATAACATACAGATCTATCTGAAAGTAAGAGAGAAGAGCGAAATTATTTGCAAAAAACTTCAGCGTCCAACTTGAATATCTTGCCATCGCTGGTAGCAGCGTTCCCTTGACTCAAGTAGCAGCCGCAGTGGTGCCCATCGCTGGTTCTTGAAAAGGAGAAGTACTGCAGGCGGAGCATGGCACTGTCAAAGGCTTGGGGAGTTGAAGAACGAAGATGGTGTTGGAGCAGAAGATGGAGTCTCACACTGTAGAGGATGAGGGCGACGCCAGATGCAGCAGATGCCAATGATTCAGATGCAGATCTGGGGTGTGGACGACGCCCCGCTGTTGCTAGAGGCGATACGACATTGGCGTGGCGAGAAGACGGCAAGGAGCGGTGCGCCGCTCGGGGGGCTGACGCCGGCGGCGCTGAGAGGACCATGCGGATCGGATCTAGCAGAAAAACTGCGGTGGCGGCTAAAACATGGAGGCGATGGGAAAGTTTGGAGAATTATATATTAGGAAATATTTTCGTGAAACAGAAAGCGGGAATGTTTTATTTTTTTTTGAGCTTTTTGAGCGGTAAAATTGAAAATAGTCAGCGCCAACACCAAGTTTATATTTAATCCACGAATATTTATAGGAAAGGCATACTAATTTCATATATATACATCTAAAGACGTGTTAAAGACGTCTCAAAATTCGTCTCAACTTATCGAAAAAATCGCAAGATTAATTATTTCGTTCTGTTTTAGATAAGGAATTGTGACGCAATGTGGAGCGTCTCAAAAAGCATCCCTACATAGAAGTGCTTTACTCACCTAGAGATGAAAGAAAATGCGTCACATGAAAAACGTCTCCACGTGTCGATTTTGTTGTAGTGATTTAGGTAAAGCTAAATAAATAAACTAAACCCCTTATGATGGATCTTATGGCCAAGTAAATGACAACACAAGAATAATTAAGACATAAAGTCCCACCATAGCCTTAAACTCTAAGGTCCTCGAATATTAAACCCTCATAATGCAACTTCATGGCTTTAACTCAAGTTTACGTGTCCTCCCAAGTCTCCCCCATTCCATTACAATACGGTGTTCTCTTATGACCCCATATAGGTGAAGTGATGTGCAGTCGATGTTCGCACATCCCCATCATAGAATCACATAAAAAGATAAACACTATACAAAATACCAACACATGACATATATAAATCATTCCCAATTCATCCTATGCCCTCAGAAACATACGGGAACTACTCACAATGTGCAAACATGATCATATTCAGTGGCATAAGTAGTACAACACAATCTGAAAATATAACTTGACCTCCAAATAATGACAAGTACTCAATCACAAACATGAATAGGAGCATAAAACAAGTATCTAGGGTTCGGTAACTCTCAAACTACGAGGGGGACGGAGTGGATCACGGAGATGATGATGGAGATGGTGTTGGTCTTGGTGATGGTGATGATGTAGAGGCCTCCTCCCACGCCAAGGAGGAGAAGTGATGACGATGCAGATGATTTCCCCCTCTCCGGAGCTCCGGAGCAGCAGGATCTGACCCCCTCGGAGGGAATCAGGAGTTTCGCCGCCGCCGCGGCCTCGGATGGACTAGGGAAAATTAGGGCGTAGGTTTTTGGGCGAGACGAAGGCGTGTTAAAAAGCCCCGAGCGAGGAAGTGCCCGAGGCTCCAGATAGGTGGTCCCACGCGGCCAGATTCCTTGGCCGCGTGGGCCAGCCTCTTCTGGCCCTCGTGACTCTTCTCTCTTCGATCTTCTTCCCATGGTCGTTCTCCCGATGAAAAACCAGATGTGCAATTTTTCTTTTCTTATTTGGATCCCTGTAGCTCCTAAAACATAAAAAACAAGAAAAATGAGGTTTTCTGCCTCCCAGAAATTAAATACCAAAAATAAGGACTTTGTATGAAAGTCCCATAAATCATATAAAACATGTAAAAACAATGATATAACAATGCCAATAACATTCTAATATGATAATATGAGTGGTATAAACGATGATATAAAATGCATGTATCAGCCCCACTTTGGACTTCCACAAGTGACTAAATGATCTATCCAAACCAACACTGCAGAGGGATTGATGCATTGATTTGACAAAGAAGTTACCACTCTTGGTCCATTTCCATCTTGATTTGTCCTCTTCCACATTCAAAGCAACCCTAAGCAAAAGATTCTGCATTTCCCTATATTGGGCTTGAAGATTTTCATTAAACCATCTTTGGAAAATAAAATGCCGTCTATCGAAGGCAGCATCAGCAACAGAAATGTTGATTTCATTGCAGATCTCAAAGAGCCCAGGAAATCTGAGCTTAAAGGCAATCTTACCACACCCGGAATCCAGCCATAAGTGAGTCCTCTGACCATTACCTACAATTACTTCTCTACCACACATATAGACATCTCTGACATGAAGAAGATCTGACCAAAAAGATGAATCATTAACCCTGTGTTTAGCTGATTGGATGTCCACGTTACCCACATAATTCCTCTTCATGAAATCCTGCCAGGGACCTTTTCCAGCCTCAAGTCTCCAACACCATTTACACATTAGACTTATATTAAAGAGAGCAAGTTTTTTATACCCAAACTCCCATTTTTCTTTGGCTTGCAAATCAATTTTCATTTCACCCAATGAATCTTCCTTTCACTAGGACCCCCCAGCCTAGAAGAAACTTCTCATATGCTTTTCCAACCCAGCAATGTTGGTTTTGTGAAAAATCTCAAAGCAAGCTAATAGACAGCCGCATAAGCCAGGCAATCATCAATTTTGGTGACTTTGCCCCCAATAGACATGGTGCCACCCATCCAGCCTCCCTTTTTTTCTTGAAGGACTCTTCAACAAATTTCAACTCACCCACATAAATTCTTCTTGCACAAATAGATGTACCTATATATTTTATGGGCCAGACCCCTTTCTGGCAATTAAAAACTTCAGCATAATTCTAAAGTTTATCATCATCTCCAAGAACCAGCAACACCTCAGTTTTATCAAAATTGATTTTTAGACTTGTCATGGCCTCAAACACATACAACAGAAGCTTAAGGTTTCTAGCACCCTCCACATCATCTCTAATCAGTAAAACCGTGTCATGTGCATATTGCAGAATAGATCAACCAGCATCATTCCATCTCTTTGCTGGACCAGTGAAGAGCCCATTAGATTGAGCCATGCACACCATCTTGGACAGGCAATTAGCAGCAATGTTAAATAAGGTAGGAGCCGAAGTGTCCCCTTGTCTAGCACCTTTAAAACTACACAAATAAGGATGTATTTCATCATTTAGCTTGATATTCAGAGTGCCATTGATCATTGTCTTCTTAATAAGATCAATCCAGTGTTCACTAAAACCTTTCTGCGTGTAGCTGTCTAGCAAGAAATTCCAATTAACTTTATCATATGCCTTCTCAAAATCAATTTTAAAATTATCCCCTGTTCTTTGTTAACTTTAGAGTCTCTCAAGATCTCCTGGAGGAGAGAGACACTATCATGAATGTATCTCCTTCTGACAAAAGCATTCTGACAGGAATGGATAATTTTTTTTCATCACAACATCCATTCTGGAGTTCAAGACCTGAGTGATGATCTTAAAGAGCACTTCGAGCAGACAAATTGGTATGAACTTATGAATAACATCTGCATTCTCTCCTTTGGGGATGAGAGTTATGATCCCATAGTTGCTTCTCTCCAAGGAGAACCTATGCTGATGAAAATCCTATTTTTTTTCAATAGATCATGTTCAACAATGTGCCATCAAGTCTGATAGAACTTAATGGGGACACCATCTTGTCCGGCTGCTTTATTCTTCTCCATCTGGTAAATTACTTCTTTAACTTCTTGCTCAGAGAACGCTCTATCCAACTCATTTATGTCTTGATCTGATAGTTTCTCATTTTCCTCCCCAAAAATCATGTCTCAATCTAATCACAGATGTTGGAGTGTGTCCAAACAAATTCTTAAAACTGAGTGGCATGCTGCAACAGATTTGGGGATAATACCAGCATTGCAAGGGGGGGGGGGGGGGGGGGGGGTCCTTAGAGAGAAGATAGTTTATTTTCTTTTGCGCCCACTAGCAACCCTTTGGAAAAGCTAAATAAGTTGAGGAGCAATATAGATTGCTATTCGGGTGTGAATGTGGGTCATATCCATTCAGATACCTGGGCATTCCAATTCATTCCAAAATTTAACTAATGCTGAATGGAAATTGGTAGAGAACAGTTTTGAGAAAAAACCAGCAAGTTGGGCCGAAAAACTTTTGTCTTATGGGGACCGGCTGATCTCAATCAATTTTGTGTTGACAAGTCTTCCAATGTTCAAGTTATATTTTTTTAAAGTACCCATATGGGTACGATTTCGATCTTGAATTTTTTGGCGAACTGATGGCCATATACGAAAGTATAGACTTGCCAAATGGAATTTTTTGTGCAACACAAAGATCAAGGGGGACTCAGGATAGAAGTCCTATAACTTAAGAATAAATGTCTATTGAGCAAATGGATTTTTAAATTGTTGACCTAGGATAGTGGGGTTTGGTAGGAGCTAATTAATAACAAATACCTTACCTCATAATCTCTATCACAAATGAAAAGTAAATCATCTGATTCTACATTTTGGAAAGGTATTATGAAGGTGAAGGATGAGTTTCTTAGCCGAGGTTCTTCTGTTCCGGGGAACGAAAAAATGCTCAATTTTGGGAAGATACACGGCTGGGGACATGCCCCTTTCAAGTCAATATCCTCCGCCTTTATAATATTGTCTACCATTAACAAGTTTTGGTGGCTGATGTTTTTGATCAAGCGCCTCCTCCAAATTTAGGTTTTAGGAGAGCGTTGACAGGCAACAGGTGGACACGATGGTTACAAATCAAAAGGAAGTTTTTAAGTGGAATTTGACTGCAATGGGAGGTGATGACCCACAAGTATAGGGGGTGTATCGCAGTACTTTCGATAAATAAGAGAGTCGAACCCAACGAGGAGCAGAAGGTGTTGACAAGTGGTTTTGATGAGGGTTTCACTGTAAACACTAGCAGACAAGTTTTCAATAGACTTTGATATGACAGATAAATAAAGTGCGAGTAAATAGAGCGCGGCAATTATAATTACAGCGAGTGGCCCAATCCTTTTTAGAGCAAAGGACAAGCCGGTTTGTTTACTTATGATGACCAGACGTTCTTGAGGACACACGGGAATTCTGTCTAGTGCTTTCGCTTCATATTGATGAGTAATCTTTAGTGTTTGGATAAGTGTCGTGTGGGTGAACCTATGCTAATGCACCGCCCTTCCTAGGACTAATACATACTTATGATTATACCCCTTGCAAGCATCCGCAAATACAAGAAAGTAATTAAGATAAATCTAACCATAGCTTTAAGCTCTGAGATCCTGCTATCCCTCATGCATCGGAATATCAACGGGGGTTTAGGTTTCTGTCACTCCGGCAACCCCACAATTAATAACCGAGTACACGATGCATTCCCCTAGGCCCATAAAGGTGAAGTGTCATGTAGTCGACGTTCACATGACACCACTAGAAGAATGGCACCACAACTTAAATATCAAAACATTAAATATTACTCAACATAGTTCACTACTAACATCTAGACTTCTCCCATGTCCTCAAGAACTTAACGAACTACTCACAACACATCATATGGTACATGATCAGAGATGATATAATGATGGATAACAATCTGAACATAAACCCTAATTCAACGGTTTCACTCAATAGCATCAATAACAAGAGTAATCAACACCGGGAGAGTTTCCCCTATCAAATACACAAGGTTTAGCCCTAGATGTTACAGCGGGAACGGAGTGGACCGATGGAGATGACGGCGTCGGCGGTGGAGATGGTGGTGTTGGCGATGGTGATGGAGTGCAGCTCGATGACGGTGACGATGGCGACGATTTCTCCCCTCCGGGAGGGAATTTCCCCGGCGGTAACGCAGCCTGCCGGAGAGTTTTTCTCTCTCTGTCTTCTCCGCCTCGTGGTGGCGGCGAAGAGGATTTCTGAACACCCTCCAAGTCTTAGGTTTTCGGGGGGATGAAGTACGCGAAAGGGCACGCCCGGTGGTGGGCCAGGGCGGCCCCACCACATGCTCGCGCGGCCAGCCTCCCTGCCACGCCTGGGCATGGTGTGGGCCCCCTGGGCCCCACCTCAGGCTCCCCTTTTGGCCTCCTTCGTGATCTGGTGAGAAAATAATTCCGAGGTGTTTCGTTTGATCTTCTGAGCTTCGCAAATATTGTATCTCGATGACGCTTTTTCCAGCAGAATTGAGACTCCGGAGTTCCATCCCCCAATGATCATCAATCATGCAAAATAGATGAAATAACATAAGTATCATCTCCAAATACAAAATATATCAATGAATAGCAGTAAATTATGATATAAAATAGTGATGCAAAATGGACGTATCAGGAGGTTTTACAGTAAGTTAAATCGTTGTACCTAGATTTCATGAGTGGTCATACAAGGTTTCCTCGTAATTATTTGTGGAAAATGAAAGTACCTCTTAAAATAAAGATTTTTATGTGGTTCTTATATCGTAAGGAGATTCTCACAAATGATAAATTATTCAAGCGCAATTGGATTGGTTGTAGAAAATGTTGTTTTTTGGATCAAGATGAAAACAATTCAACATCTTTTTATTTCTTGTCCCCTGGCAAGGATGGTCTGGCATATTATTCATATGGCTTTTAATATTCAATGACCGCAAAACATAGCAAGTTTGTTTGGTAATTGGTTAAAGGGTGTCTCTAAGAAGGAGAAGGTTCAAATACGAGTTGGTGCTTGTGTTGTACTTTGGGAAATTTGGAACATACGCAATGACTATATCTTTAACAAAGCAAAGAAAACTTCCTTTACGCAGGTTATTCCAATGGCTACACATTGGATCTGTATGTGGTCTTACCTACTGATACGTCTCAAACGTATCTATAATTTCTTATGTTCCATGCTTATATTATGCCAATTGCTACATGTTTTATATACACTTTTATATCATTTTATGCATTTTCTGGGACTAACCTATTAACAAAATGCCACAGTGGCAGTTGCCTGTTTTCTGCTGTTTTTTGTTTCAGAAAAGTTGTTAAGGAAATTTTCTCGGAATTGGACAAACGAAACGTCAAAGTGCTTATTTTCCCCGGGAGGTTCCAGAACACCGAAGAGGAGACGGAGGAGGACCCCGAGGGGCCCACACCCCCTCCCGGCGCGGCTCCCCCTTCTACCGCGCGAGCACGGGGCGTGGGGCCCTCGAAGCCCCGCCGCCTTCGCCCTTTCGCCTACTTATACCCCTCAGATATCTAAGACCTAAGACACGCACCTTTTTCCTCCACGAAGTCCAGAGCCGCCGCCGTCGTCAACCCTAGATCGGGAGGGTTCAGAAGCTCCTCCCGGCACCCTGCCGGAGAGGGGAATCATTACCGGAGGGCTCTACATCACCATGCCCGCATCCGGACTGATGCGTGAGTAGTTCATCCTTGGACTACGGGTCCATAGCAGTAGCTAGATGGTTGTCTTCTCCTCTTGTGCTACCATGTTTAGATCTTGTGAGCTGCCTAACATGATCAAGATCATCTTTATGTAATGCTACATGTTGTGTTTGCTGGGATCCGATGAATATTGAGTACTATGTTATTGCTTCATAATATATCTTGTGAGTGCGTTGTTTATGATCTTGCATGCTCTCCGTTGCTAGTAGATGCTCTGGCCAAGTAGATGCTTGTGACTCCAAGAGGGGGTATTTATGCTCGATAGTAGGTTCATGTCTCTATTTAATCTGGGGTAGTGACAGCAAGCTCTAAGGTTGTAGATGTACTGTTGCTACTAGGGATAAAACAATAGTACTTTATCTAAGGGTATTTGTATTACTTACATTACACACATTGCCTAATGCAATTATCTGTTGCTTGCAACTTAATACTGAAAGGGGTGCGGACGCTAACCGGAAGGTGGATTATTAGTCATAGATGCGGTTGGAACGGTCTATGTATATTGTTGTAATGCCCAAATGAATATCACACTAGCCATCATAACTATAGTATATGCATCATTATGCACTTCTTTATTCTGTCAATTGCCCAGCTGTAATTTGTTTACCCGCATGTATGCTATTATTATTTATGGAGAGACACCACTAGTGAACTATGGACCCCGGTTCTTTTTCCTCAAACTGATAAACAATCCTACTGCAATCCTGTTACTTTTATTCTCTGCAAGCAAACATCATTCTCCACACATACGTTTAATCCTTTGTTACAGAAAGCCAGTGAGATTGACAACCTCACTGTTAAGTTGGGGCAAAGTATCTTGGTTGTGTTGTGTGCAGGTTCCACGTTCGTTGCTGACACCGGTAGTGCGCCCTGCCAAAGTCATCTTCAACAACCTCCGGAAGATCTCTAGTTTCCTACTGGTTCGAGAAACCTTGGTTTCATAACTGAGAGAAAACTTGCTGCTGCACTATTTCATACCTTCCTCTTGGGGTTTCCCAACAACACCTCACCGGTGCCATCAAGCAATTTTTCTGCCGCCGTTGCCGGGGAGACAAGAGTTCTTCTGTTCAGCAAAGTTTAGCTTCCCCTTCGACGCCAGCAATTTTTCTGGGGAAGCTAAGCTCTTCTACGAGGGGAGTCTCTCACATCCAATCTTTTTATTTTGTTATTGTCTTGCTTAGTTTATTTTTATTATTGTCTTGTTTGCTTAATATCAAAAATACAAAAAAAATAGTTACTTGCATTACTATTTTTATTTCGGTTTAGTATTATTGTTATTTCGGTTTTAGTTTTACTTTTGCTATAATGTTGCTTCCTAATTACACCCTGGAAGACCTGTCAGTAGGTAGTGGTTTTATAATTGGAAAGGAGAATATTGAAGAATTCTTTAATCATGTTAGTAAGCATAAGGATCTTAGGGAGAAATCCATAGTAGAACTTGCTCCTAATTATGAAACTGCCGCAGCTTATTTAGTTCACATGCTAGAGGCTAGGTTCGTTAACCTACATCCTATAATACAACAAATGTTTCTTAATCTTCATGACGTTAAAAATGCTGAAAAGAAAGATTTTATTATGAAAACCTTGCTTAATGAATTTGGTGATGTTGCTATAGAAGCTAGTAAAGTCTTTGATCGTTTTGATATGCTAGGCTCATGTGTAGATGTTATTAATGCACTTGAAAAATTGGGTAAAACTGAACCTATTAAGGGGGAGGAAATTAAAGTGCCAATACCTATTAAACTTGTAGCTATGCATGAAGCCTTGGAAGAAAATTTTGATTGGATTGTCCCTCAAAACCCATTTGATGAATGTAGTAAACCTAAAAGCAATGAAAAGGGAAACTCTGAACCTTATATAGATAAAATACAATGCATAGTTGAGAGGATTTATGTTCTTGATTTGGATAACACTTGAGTTTTGCTTTCTGTGCCTAGCTGAAAGGCGTTAAAGAAAAGCGCTTATGGGAGACAACCCACTTTTTATTTCTGTTATTTTATTTTATTAAGTCAAGTAAGATGTCTACGTCTGTAGCAATTCCTTTGTATCTTTACTTTATTGCATTGTTGTGTCAAGTTAAGCCTCTAGTAGAAAGTTGATGCTAAATTTGGATTGATGTGCTGAAACTGTTTTCTGCTGTCCACCGTTAAATTTATAACTCTTTACAGAAAAATCGGATGGACCTGGGATTTTTTGTGCATAATCCTAAGATATATATGCAACTTTCATTAGTTTTGAGTTTTCTGATTTGAGCAAGTTAAGCACCTCGAAAAAATTCGTATTTAGGGACTGTTCTGTTTTTGACAGATTCTGCCATTTATTTTGCAATGCCTCTTTTACTATTTTGAATGGATCTTTTTGTTCCATAAAGTATCAGTGGCTGTAGCTAATGTCCAGTAGCATTGGTAGCAATTGTGTTCATGCAAAATATAAGAATTTTTTGTGCACTAACTCTCTAATGAAGTTTACTTTGAGTTTGGTGTGGAGTAAGTTTTCAAGGATCAAGAGAGAAGGATGATATGATGTGATCAAGAAGATGAAAGAGCCAAAGCTTGAGGATGCCCCCGTGGGTCACCCAAGCATATTTCAAGAAGACTCAAGTGTCAAAGCTTGGGGATGCCCAAGGCATCCCCTTCTTCATCAACAAACTATCAGGTCATCTCTAGTGAAACTATATTTTAATTCGGCCACATCTTATGTGCTTTACTTGAAGCGTCTGTTTGTTTTTGTTTTTTTATTTTCATTCTCTGAATAAAATGGATCCTAGCATTCTTTTGTGGGAGAGAGACACGCTCCGCTTTTTCATTTGAATACTCGTATTCTTCACTTATATTTGTTGAGTATTCTTCTATAGCTAATGCAATACTTTCAGCTCTTGTTTTTTTTTCATGCATCTCTTGTTCAGAGCTGTTAGTTCTCATATGTTATACTCTCTTGCTGCATTGTTATATACTTGGAGAGTTTATGTTTAAATAATTTGATTGGTGTTTGGTTAGGAACAGAAAATGTTAAATGTGGTAGATGGTATAACTAAATGATACATAATCTTGTAGATCATTAAATTGTGTCACTTGAATCATTGATGTTGTTTTGAGATATTAATATGCTTAATGGTAAACATGATGGTTTAGTAAGGTGGAATGATTTATGGTTGTTCTAGAAAACTTGAAGCTGTGCCACACTTAAATTTCCAGTTGATAGCATAATGAAATATGACTCCTAATGTTAAAAGCAACCGTAATGACTTTGTGTTATGCGCTACGGTCGGGGTCCTAACAGTGACTTGTTCATTTGCCACAGTCACTCGTGGAGTGATTTTCATTATGCCTTGTAAGATCATGTTTCTATTTGAAATCCTTTTTCTTGTGAGTTCTAAAGCTGCGGTTTTCATGGCACTTCCACCTCCATATTTGCTAGCCTCTTCGGTACTTTGCATTGCCCTTTCGCACATTGAGAGTTGGTGCATACTTCGCAGGTACATCCAAAACTCGTGGGAGATCTTCATCATGTTCTCCTACACATAAGCAAAATATCTTCCTCAAAACATCCACCATACCTACCTACTACGGCATTTCCATAGCTGTTCCGAGATATATTGCCATGCAACTTTCATCTTATATTACATGACTTGTTGTCATTTATCATTAATATATTCCTTTGCATGATTCTATATAGCTAATGTGTGGTTTTATCCATGTTACGCTAGATCATTGCATATCTTGCTACACTGGCAGAAGCACCGTTTTCATACACCATGTTTTATTCATCATGAGATATTTGTACCAAAAGTGTGTTGTCATATTATCATATTAGGATGTTTGCCCCTAAAAGTGAAAAGAGCCATGGAGGCCATCGAAAAGAGAAACAAAAAAATAGAAAAAAATAGAAAAAAGAGAAAAAGAGAAAAAAAAAAGGGGCAACATTACTACTCTTTATTCACACTTGTGCTCATGTTTAGCACCTATACTCCATATGAGAGAGTTTTCATGTTTTACTTGCATAACTATGTGGGGAACTTTACACTATAGAATTTGGATTGTATATTCCAATGATGAGCCTACTCAAAAGGGCTCTAGGTCTTCATGAGCAAGCAAGTTAGATGCACCCCCACTAGTTCCATTGGAGAGCTTTCATACACTTATAGCTCTATGTGCATCCGTTGTGTGGCAATCACTACTCCTTGCATAGCTTCGATTATAAGACTTCCTCTTGTCTAATGATCACTTTCAACAGTGTGAGACTTTCTTCCGTTGGCCTTCCAAACCCCCATTATTATTCTCTTAGCCACAACATCCTGGTGCCAGGAACCAACGCTGAACACTTGCTTGTTTTTGTGTGAACAAATAGAGAAATGATCTTCTACGTGCATATTGCTATCGCTTGACTTGATCCTTTCACAAAGTTGTCATGATTGTTTGATTCATTAGATGATTATATTATTGTGCTTGAACCTTAAATCATCTTTAATATCTAATTTGCACGGTTGATTGTTCTCTATTACTGATTCATTGAAAGTTTTGCTTTGTTATGCCTACTTGTTTATTCATTACTCATTTGATATCAATATAAACTACAGCTTTTATTCATTTGATCTCAACTTGCATGCATTACATTATTATTTGATCAAGATTGTGTGAAGCATGTCAATTCAGAAATTATTCTTGTTATCGTTTTACCTACTCGGGACGAGTAGAACTAAGCTTGGGGATGCTTGATACGTCTCAAACGTATCTATAATTTCTTATGTTCCATGCTTATATTATGACAATTGCTACATGTTTTATATACACTTTTATATCATTTTATGCATTTTCTGGGACTAACCTATTAACAAGATGCCACAGTGCCAGTTGCATGTTTTCTGCTGTTTTTGGTTTCAGAAAAGTTGTTAAGGAAATATTCTCGTAATTGGACAAACGAAACGTCAAAGTGCTTATTTTCCCCGGGAGGTTCCAGAACACCGAAGAGGAGACGGAGGAGGACCCCGAGGGGCCCACACCCCCTCCCAACGCGGCCCCCCCTTCTACCGCGCGAGCACGGGGTGTGGGGCCCTCGAGGCCCCGCCGCCTTCGCCCTTTCGCCTACTTATACCCCTCGGATATCTAAGACCTAAGACACGCACCTTTTTCCTCCACGAAGTCCAGAGCCGCCGCCGTCATCAACCCTAGATCGGGAGGGTTCAGAAGCTCCTCCCGGCACCCTGTCGGAGAGGGGAATCATCACCGGAGGGCTCTACATCACCATGCCCGCCTCCGGACTGATGCGTGAGTAGTTCATCCTTGGACTACGGGTCCATAGCAGTAGCTAGATGGTTGTCTTCTCCTCTTGTGCTACCATGTTTAGATCCTGTGAGCTGCCTAACATGATCAAGATCATCTTTATGTAATGCTACATGTTGTGTTTGCTGGGATCCGATGAATATTGAGTACTATGTTATTGCTTCATAATATATCTTGTGAGTGCGTTGTTTATGATCTTGCATGCTCTCCGTTGCTAGTAGATGCTCTGGCCAAGTAGATGCTTGTGACTCCAAGAGGGTGTATTTATGCTCGATAGTAGGTTCATGTCTCTATTTAATCTGGGGTAGTGACAGCAAGCTCTAAGGTTGTAGATGTACTGTTGCTACTAGGGATAAAACAGTAGTACTTTATCTAAGGGTATTTGTATTACTTACATTACACACATTGCCTAATGCAATTATCTGTTGCTTGCAACTTAATACTGAAAGGGGTGCGGACGCTAACCGGAAGGTGGATTATTAGTCATAGATGCGGTTGGAGCGGTCTATGTATATTGTTGTAATGCCCAAATGAATATCACACTAGCCATCATAACTATAGTATATGCATCATTATGCACTTCTTTATTTTGTCAATTGCCCAGCTGTACTTTGTTTACCCGCATGTATGCTATTATTATTTATGGAGAGACACCACTAGTGAACTGTGGACCCCGGTTCTTTTTCCTCAGACTGATAAACAATCCTACTGCAATCCTGTTACTTTTATTCTCTGCAAGCAAACATCATTCTCCACACATACGTTTAATCCTTTGTTACAGCAAGCCAGTGAGATTGACAACCTCACTGTTAAGTTGGGGCAAAGTATCTTGGTTGTGTTGTGTGCAGGTTCCACGTTCGTTGCTGACACCGGTAGTGCGCCCTGCCAAAGTCATCTTCAACAACCACCGGAAGATCTCTAGTTTCCTACTGGTTCGATAAACCTTGGTTTTACAACTGAGGGAAAACTTGCTGCTGCACTATTTCATACCTTCCTCTTGGGGTTTCCCAACAACACCTCACCGGTGCCATCACCTACAATCAACAGAGAAGCGCGACGCGATGGATTTTGGACGCAGCCACTTCAACTCGGTCGCGTCGGATCTATATTCCCAGTTCAGCTTGCGTTATGATCTTAGCTTAACATGTTGATGCAGAGTCACTCCATGTTGTCCATTTTGTTCTACTGGCTGATTCATGTCGCAACGTTATGCGACCCATGATGTGATAATTATGTAATGAACATCTGAGCTTTAATAAAAGCTGTATGCATCAATCTATGCAGAGGCTGGGCGCCCCTTTTCTAAATATAAAAAACAATATCCCCATGCATCAACCATTTCTCAGTAACATTTTGTCTCCGGTAGTCTTCTTCTTGTTTACAAATCCCTAGGAACTCTTTCTGGATATCGCCCCTTCTTCTAAATTGGTCAGGAGAGAGGGGAGAAAATTACTCTACGGTTTCAAAGATCAGCAAGCTCTGCAGTAAGAGTTTTCATTTTCAAAATCATCTGCCCCCTCAAGTTGGCACTCCAACCTGTCAGGTTCTTCTTCACATTTTTAGCTTAATTTTAAACAACTCGATACTATTTTTGGCCCTTACATGTTGGTTCCGCACCTAAGATACTTTGATAAGGAAAGTATCTTCCTTAATCCATCTCTTATCAAATATGAAAATCCTGCCTTTTTTCTCTTTACCCTCCATAGTGTCCAAAATAATAGGACAATGATCAGAAACATCTCTGGAAAACTTGTGCGCTGTGACTAGAGGAAAAAGCCGCTCCCAATATCTAGACATGAGAAATTTGTCTAACTTCTCCAGAGTAGGAAAAAGCCGTTCCCAATATCTAGAGTAGGATTTGTCTGACCACTTGTCATATGGATCTCTCTCAATTCATATGTATTAATGATGGCATTAAACATGTCCATCCACTTATGATTATGAACAGACTTATTTTTTCATATGAGAATCCGAGGAGGTTAAAATCACCACCAATGAGAAGGGGGAGGGACTGATCTCCACAGACACAGCCCAGTTCAGTAACAAAATCCTCCTTGTCGGCCTCTTGATCAACACGGTAAACTATCACTAGATTCTAGTTCCTATTAATCTTTAGATCATGCATGGTACATTGAATAAAGAACCTGCTAACACTTGAGGCCACCACATCAAACCTTGCTGAATTGAAACCTCCAAGGATCCCTCCAGCTCTACCAATTGAGACTGGCCATTTCCGAGAAAATCGATTCAAAGGATCAATTTTCCGAAAAAAGCCTGAGAGTAATCCTTCTTGATGGTTTCCTGAAGCCCTATAAAATCGCGATCTTGATCCTTGATGAAATCAGACAGAAAACCACATACCCTTCTTGCCCACACCTTTGCAGTTCAAGCAAGCACCTACCATAGATATTTGAGAGAATTCCTTATTTGACCCTACCTTAAAATCTTCTTCCCTATTTGGTCCTAATCAAAAACTTCTTCCCAATTTGACACCTTAATTTCATTTCCTTCCTTACATGGCCCTTTAGTGCATTTTGAGCACTAATAGTGTTAAGTAGGAACATGAAAAAACTCTATTGCCCCTGGTAAATTATGTGTCAATTTTTTTCTATATTGTTTCTGGCCCATTTAACCAAATAAGAACCGTACCAGTAAGCTCAATAATTCATGGTAATTATAAAAATTAAAAATTGTCCAAAATCTCCCGTACAATTATACAACGGCAAAAGCAGGAACGATTGCTTCCTTTAATCGTGAGTTGTGAGAACTGGTAAGAGGCAAATTTGACACGTTAATTTCATTTCCTTCCTTACATGGCCTCCTGCAGCTGCAGGTGCCTGGGTCGCTGTCCGCAGCAGCTGGCCGCAATGGTCCTCGCGCCAACCACGCCGTCGGCCGCAGCCGTGCCCGCGCCACCGGTCGCCCATGCCCACGCGCCGCTGGCCGCAACGGTGCCAGTGCCGCCCACGCTGCATGACACAGCCGTGCGCGCCACTATTTCTTCCCCCCTCAGCTCACGTCGCCTCCGTCCTCGCTAGGATCCACCGCGCCACCGTTGCTACGGTTGCGTTTGGTGAGCTGGTTCGATTTGGTGAGGTGTGATTCAGTCTTTTAGATTACAGAGGGGTATTTTGGTCCAATAAAATAATAACTGACGACAAAACTAAACGGTAGGAACGGTAGTGTCATATAAGGAAGGAAATGAAATTTAGATGGCAAATTGGGAAGATATTTTTTGATAGGGTCAAATAAGGAAGAAAGTTTTAAGAGAAGACCAAATAAGGAATTCTCTCTAGATATTTTGGGTTTTAGCACTGTATCTAGAGACAACACCACACACATGGTGGTTGTTGCCTACTTCACCGATGCATCACTACAACCTGTCAGTGCTCCCCCCTGCTCGAACAAGATGGCAGTCCTTCCACAACAAGCTTGCGCGTAGCATGAATACCTTTTTTCCTATTCTTAGAAAACACATGAGTGAACCCATCCTCATCAATGTTATCCGCACCCCAACCCAGCAAAGCAATCTGTCTGTTGTTCTCAACAACACTTTCTTCCACATTGGCCTTTTTATCAACAAGCTTATTTCTAGAATCTCAAGATCCCTAATACAGTTAACTTTTTCAAGACAGAAAATAGTGGGATCCACCCCCATTTCAAGAGCTCTAGACTGGATATCATCAACCTCTAGAAAAGCAAAGTAATTAGTAGGAGACAGATTAGTGTCTTCAAGATTAAGAGAAGCAGCATGGGAGCGAGCTCTGTCTTCAACCCTAGCGTTGGCATTGGCTAGCTCAGCGAGTCTTGAACTAGTTTTTGTGGGGGCAGGCTCTCTCTCCTCCATGACTGTATCTCCAGCATCATCTTCTGCTGCAGCCCCAGAATCCTCTTGAGTGAGCTCCACTTCTGGCTGAGAATCTCCACTGAGAATGGTGTCAGGAGGAAGCACCTCAGTAGCAGGTGAGCAAGACAGACCCTCCTTGTATCAGCAGAGCTATCAATGCTGCCATCAATGGAACTGTTTTCATAATCCATGTTCTTCAGACAATTCATCTTTGTCCATCAAGTCTTCTCTCTCAATACTGCCCTCAGGAATGGGGTCCATGAATGATGCATACTGCTTGCGCAAGAGGTGGTCCTTGTCAGATCCAGAATTTGCAAGTTTGTTAACAAAAGAGCGAAATATTGGGTCAGTGTTAGTAGGAAGAGGGCCAACAGCCTGGTCCATGTTTCCGCTCTCTTCATATTCAGGAACATCTTCTATGGAGGGAATTGTGATTTGAACAGTATAGGCATCAAGATTTCTAGAGGAATTTCTGTTGGCCAGAAGAACTAGCACCCTGTTAAGTCTAGGGCTTGGCCCAAGTTATCTAGTGTTTTGAGTAGCTAGCCTATTATATAAACACATGTAATCCCTACGTTTTGAGCACGCAATAAAACATATTTGTTGCCGTCTCCCTCAGGAGACGGGATACCTAAACCCTAGCCGCCGCCCCAGCCGAGCCGCCGCCTCACTCCCTCCTCGCGGCCACGGCGCCAAGTCGCCGGCAGCCGCGCCTCCAGCCTCGCCGCCCTCACTTCCACCCATACAATCTACGTGCTAGACCTGGTAGGATCTCGGTTCCTTCCAATTTGGCATCAGATTGCTCTTGTTCGATCATGTCTTCATCAGCCACCACCTCCGCCTCGATGCCCACCGTCGTCACCTCCACTGCGGCCGTCGCCACCACGCCGGCTTCCTCCCCCGCGGTGGTCGCCGCCGTCTACACCCCTGCGGAGATGACGGCTGTCCTCAACGACCTCGTCACCGCGGTTCATGGGATTCGCCAGTTCTTGGTCGGGCCCTACGGGCCCCCGCAACCGCCGCCGTTGACCCCCATCACCGGGCCGCCGGTCCTGCCGTGGTCCTCGGCGTTTCCGGCGACCGCCGCGATCTTCCCAGGGCTGCAGCTACAACCGCCGCCCACGGCCTCCCTGCCGTGGCAGCCATGGCAGCCGCCACTCAGCGCCGAGCCGGTGCCGCCCACCCCGGGAGGCGTCCCCATCCACCAAGTCCGGTTCCCTCCGTCGCCCTCGCCGTTGCCGGCTTGGCTGACCGCATCGTCGCCCTCGCCAGTCTACACTACGGCCGGAGACCCGCCAGCGCCCACCCTCATGTCCGGCGCCACGTCGAGCTTTGCCGGATCCCATGCGGCCCACGTCGAGCAACCCGGCCATGGTGGCCCTACACAGCCGCCCCCGCGGTTCGCCAAGATCGACTTCGCCGCCTACGACGGTACGGAGGACCCCCTCAACTGGCTCAACCAGTGCGAGCAGTTCTTTCGCGGGGCAGCGTACCCTCGCGTCGGACCGCACCTGGCTTGCCTCGTATCATCTCCGGGGCGCCGCACAGACGTGGTACTACGCCCTCGAGCAGGACGAGCGCGGCATGCCCCCTGGGAGCGCTTCCACGAGCTATGCTTACTGCGTTTCGGGCCACCGATCCGCGGGAGCCGACTGGCCGAGCTCGGCCGCCTTCCCTTCAACTCCACGGTACAGGACTTCGCCGACCGTTTCCAGGCCCTCGCATGCCATGCGCCCGGTGTGACAGGGCAGCAGCGGGCCGAGCTCTTCGTTGGTGGCCTTCCGGATCACATCCGGGTGGACATCGAGTTCCAGGGCCCCCAGGACCTCCAAACGGCCATGCACTACGCCCGCGCATACGAGCGTCGCGCCCAGGCGTTGCAGCAGGCGCCACCGGGAGAGCAGCGGGCGCTGGCCATGCAGCAGGCCTTTCCGGTCAGCGGCGTGCGGCCGCTCTCCCGCCCTCCACCGACACCATCAGGCCAGGCGCTCACGGCCCTGACTCCTGCGGGGCCCTCCGATCCAGCAGCGACGCGGCCGTTCCGTAGCCTGACCACGGCCGAACAGCTCGAGCGCCGTCGTAAAGGGCAGTGCTTCAACTGCGACGAACCCTACGTCCCGGGCCACGTTTGCCCACGCCTGTTCTACTTGGAGACCATAGACGACGTTGCGGCGGAGGTCGTCGCAGCTGGGCTGGCCGACGCGGCCGTCTCCAAGGCCGACGCCGTTCCGGGGTGAGCCGCCAGTAGTTCCCAGAATTGCAGCTCGAGGACGAGCTGTTTGCGTAGACGGGGAGAAATGTTATGAACGGACTGCAGCACAGCCGGAAGAGGCCCAATAGTGGGCCAGTTTAGGGCTTGGCCCAAGTTATCTAGGGTTTTGAGTAGCTAGCCTATTATATAAACACATGTAATCCCTACGTTTTGAGCACGCAATAAAACATATTTGTTGCCGTCTCTCTCAGGAGACGGGATATCTAAACCCTAGCCGCCGCCCCAGCCGAGCCGCCGCCTCCCTCCCTCCTCGCGGCCACGGCGCCAAGTCGCCGGCAGCCGCGCCTCCAGCCTCGCCGCACTCACTTCCACCCATACAATCTACGTGCTTGACCTGGTAGGATCTCGGTTCCTTCCACACCCACACCAGTGAAATAGGCCAAAGTTTTGACATTCAAAGAAGCAGAGCTAACATCTGAAGACTCCATACTTTCAGCTACAATAGACTTATCTTTCCCACCCTCTTGGGCCGCCACTCTTTCCCCAGAGCCTGCAGTCTTTGTAGCTGCCTGTGTTCAGTTGGCATAGACACATTGGGTGTTGCAGAGAAAGAGCCACCAGCAGCACTGTCAGTACCTGAGAGCCTCTGTCATTTTGGGGTCTGTTGTAGCTCTCCATTTTCTTGATTAGATACCAAACATCATTAACATTCTTGTGGACAACATTAGGATCAACCAGCTCCCTGATATACTGGAACTCATACATGCCATTGTTGATTTCCCCAACTCTGGTGTTAGGAGTCAGGGAAACATCAACACAACCAATCTTCACTTTTATGAAACCCATGTTTCTCAAGAAGTTTTTATCAAGAGCTAATGGCTTACCAATGAGCTAGCAACATAGTAAGCAGTTGACTTGTTTATGTTCATTGGGATCCCTTTTATCCTAAACCAATTCTCATCCAATATAGCAAAAGGTTCAACATCTTCTTATGAATTTTAATGATGGTGTTATGGACAATTTTCATGAAATTTTTGCCAAAGTGAGACAATTCTTCAATGCAGTTACAGTTTGGGAATCTTGTCATGAATTCTTCAAGGCACGGGGCGTCTACCATGAAGATGTCTTCAACGAAGGAACTGATGAGAGCCACGTACCGAAGGCTTTGGCTGACAAGGCGGAGGCGAAACTTTTACAGATTGGCTTCGATATAGAGGTTCTCCATCACGGGGCTCCTGTTGAAAATGAAGTCCAAACCCCTGCTCTCCATGATAAGGTTGCAGAGCTCCAGCTGACGGAGGTTAGGGTAGGCAGTGACCCTAAGTTCCGAATCTTGCCCTGAATAAGTAAGATTTTGGGGAAGTTAGAAGCCTTTCGGGCTGAATAGGGGCCGGCTGAACTGTGTCTCATCTCTATTGTAGTCTTATGGGTTGCTTGTTGACAGTCCTTATGGTGCTCTCTGCTCTGGCGCAATATTCAGGAACTACAGTTTCTTGCTTCTCCTTGGCTTCAAATTCAGCGCCATAAGAGAGCTGCTTTAACAACATTCAACTGGCTGTGAGCTTATGGTACGGTGTCTTGTAGCAATTTGGCAATGATATTTCATTTTTTTCCATAAGTGCCCCACTGCATCTGGTTCAAATTTCTTAGGACCTGACAATGGAGACGTGCAGATCACCTTTAGCGTGTTATCAGATTGGTAATACATTCTTCAAACGATGAAACCTTTTAATCTCAGTTCATATTATTTTTCCTCGATGTGGGAAACAACTCAGTGCCTAGCTTATTTGGTATCTTCATTGCATATTTTCAGTGATGATTACTTGCTGTTTCTTTTTTCCAAAAGACGGCACACTTGCTATTTATTCACTACTCTGTCACCATGCAAATATTAGATCGGCACTGTACCCAACCAACATAGTGACAGCAAAAGTAATGAGTTAGCTAGAGGCACATGCATACGGATTTTTTTTAATATACATACGGAAGAAATTTTCGTCTTCTTCTTGTCCTCATTGGTAAAATGTACAGAGTAATGAGCATCATCATATTTTCTGAGTCAATCCATTATATCCAGGAAATTAATTTACGACCTTGTGGTTCCACAGTTCTTTCTACATCAGGGGGGTAAAAGTAAATGTGTATCTATTATTGTGTGTTCAATATGGTTAGTTCAAATTCTTAATAGTGGTGGCACATAGAAGCACGTTGTCACCACAAGGATGGGAGGTAGCCAGTGTTGATGTGGTGGTGCTTACTGCTTTTAGTCATATAGTAGTAGTGTTGTTAAACCTTTTGGTTGAAAGATATTATTTTCATGCTTTGTGCAATCATCAGCTCTCGCGTTGGCTGATTGGATCATACAGTGAACAAATGTAGAAATATAATGTCACGCTATTTTGTTTGAGTCTTGAGGCATATATGCCTTTCGATGAGTGGTCAATTAGTTATGTCAATACTCGTTTGTTCCTGACTTCTGAGTGCACCGAATTAGGGTATTTGGATCACATTTCGTGCAGAATCATGTGAAATTAAGTAATCAAGCAAATTAGTTTGTTAGATTGAATTGTTTAACATCTTAATAAACCGTTCAAGTGGAGTATACAGAAACGAGATGGTGAATTGAAGAATAACTAGAAGGAAAAGACGCGCGTTGCCGCGTCAGTCCTAATACGAACAACGATAGATATTTTTTTTTAGTAAAACATACATATTAATGATGAAAAAATAAGTACAACTCAATCACTACATAGAAGTAGAGAAATGACACAATTATTTAGTTGTATTAAGGTTAGGAGTACACACCACTTAACATAAAGAGCATGACCCCACTTAAAAGAGTTTACACTCAGTTAGACGATCAGACTCGGTAACATAATCAGGATACGATAATTTATGAAATGCCATAAGAGTTAAATTGTGTACATGGTTCTATAATAATTTGATTAAATTCCCGACAATCTACAGATATTATACGATATGATGAACATTGCAAACTCAAAGAGCTAGATTAGCCATCGAGGTTATACAGTGAAGGTCATTGATCTTAATATAATAAAATCAAGTATATTTTTTCGACATAAATTATCCCAAAATCAATAATATTTGGCATAATTATGTCCTAACATATTTAAATAAATTGCATTGAATAGGGTCGATACTATATAAAAACGGAGTAACATTTCACCAATAAAAACTAAATAATTCCCAAAAATATAGAGCAAACTGAGATCTTAAACATGCAATATTAATCTGTGTATTGGATCCAGATTGTATACAAAAAATGGTATGAATACTACCAACTATTATATATTGAATTGTAGGAATACACTTCTTTTGACATATAGTTTATATGTTCACCACACAGCTCAACATCACGTCCTATTTTATTAATGTACCCTCGTGGTCATGACTTTTCTACACTCTGATGATTACAACTAAGGACAGCCAAAACATAGGTCTTTTTTATGTATGCATTCAACCATCTACAAAATACACATGCATTTTCTTACATGATCTGGCTTATTCTCTGAATACATGCCATATATAAGCAAATATACTGTAGAAAGAGAGTTCACGAGTAAATCCCATGTCATTTTTCATCGATAATCGGTGGCATCCAACAACGAGGCGTATAACTCATCCTTCCATCCCCATTCACCATCGATTTGTCGTTCGTGGTTTCAACCGCATCTGCCACCACCACCGTGTCAACCACTACTAACAGAAACGGTGACATCGACAGCCGATGCGGGAGGCGACATGGGTGTTCGCGTGCAACTACTGTGAGGGTTGTAGGAAGTCAGCTCAATGGCGTTGACTGGCCACCAGAGGGGAGCGCACGTAGCATGTAAGACAATGGACTTGATGGGCGACATTAGGGATGGAGAGTCGACTAGTACTAATAACAACAGTGACGGCGGTGGCCAACGCGGGAGGCGACATGGATGTTCACATGCAACTACTGTGAGAATTGTAGGAAGTTAGCTCAATGGCGTTGGGTGCGCACCAGAGGGGAGCGCACGTGGCGTGCAAGTTAACAATGGACTTGGTGTTGGGTGGGCACCAGAGGGAAGTCCATGTGGTGTGTGCAAGTTAACAATGGACTTGAGGCTCCACATCAGGAATGAAGGTGTGTAGTCACATATGCTTGATGAAGCCAGAGGTGTGTGTGGAGAGAAGGACAAACTTTGTGTAGGGACGGTTGTTTTCGGTACAATACGACTCGAGGGAGGCGGAGGGAGAGAAATGGTGTCATGTGGCATCAGGTGGCACGACGCTATGCTGGACGCTAGGCAGAGATAAGAGGGAGGGTTATCGGATATCATCGGTAGCTCCGAACTCACCGCATGTTATTTAAAAAAATCGAAACATACCACTGCGTGCACATAACACAACGTAGAAGTTTTTCTTTTTATATTTTTATCTACACGAAAGAGTAATTTTTAGAGAAAATTGAGCTCTTTTTTGTTCCACTTATGAACTAAAACTAAATATAAAGTAAAATGTGAGTGGGGTCCACCATGATGTAGACATGTGGGAGAAGGAGAAGGCACCAATTTTTGGGAGCTTAGTATATAGAAAGATTAGCACGACTATCTCAGTAGAAAGTGGTATGTACAAAAATATTAAGCTGAGGGCTTAATGATAATTTCAACTGGATTCTTCAGGCTTAAGTTCTTAGCAGGTTACAAGTGACACCGAGCAGTGGACATGTTAATTTAGATGGTTCACACAAATGTACGAGCTAGGCAACGACACACACACACACGCGAATAGGCGGGGAGAAAAAACTGTTGCACACAATGTTCATCCAGGCTTGAGAACAAGTAAAATCCACTCAGGCTAATCAATTACATGTCTAGTCATTTTTCTGGTCAAGTAAATTATTTGGTCCTCAATTTTTTTACACATCATGTGTTGGGCTAAAACTATGAAAAGTGATTTGTTGCTAAATTTTAGTATATAAAGGAAAGGCTTTAATTTCTTTTTCTCAGCAAGTGTCTATGCCCGCCTGGACCAAATGCTGTGATCATGCATTCTTGATGCAAGTGCAAGCAGGAGGCAAACAATAAGCATATGTTGGTGCGTTGAGAGGTGACCATTTCTAGCTTCTCAAGTACCCTGCAAGCAAGCACACACTATTTCAGTGACTGCATGTACACGCCTAACTGTGCAAAGTTTTGCGTGAATGTTTATCTAGGTTGGGACGGCAATAAACTGCACAAAAAACAAATATTAATCTTCCTGTCTTCTGAATTTCAACATAAGCATAATTTATGCTTTAAGATCTTTATGTTCAACACAACTAATCATTGTAATAACTATTAACTAATACAGAATATTATGTATTTTGATGAATGGGCATGTAGACTCTATTTCAATGATCTATGACTGCTTAATATCCTGCAATAAAGATCTTAGTGTTGAATATGAATTTGGAGGAGCAGAGCAAGACACTCAGAATGGGAAGATCTAGAATATATGTAACTTCATGTTGTTTTAATAGATTTTATCAAAAAATAAATAGTCACTAAACTAATATTTGGATGCCGTAATTATATTTACAGTCTGCTGATTTCGGGCATTTTTTATTTATTTCCGAACATACCCATAGATATCTTTATTTTGAAGAGCTTTTTCAAAATTTGAAATTATGTCTTTTCCCCATGGTAGGAAAAATTATCTTGGGGTATTTTGGACTCAACAATTTACGTACTGTTCTTGATGCCGTGCAACAAAAGGAGGTTGGAAACCTTGCAGATGCCGTCAGCTAAGAAGAAGAAAAAGGAAAATGAAATCAGTTTCCTCTCCGCCCTTTAGTACTAGTACTACTACTAGACTGACTACTAGTACTCCACTCCAGCTGCTCACTCCACTGCCCACCTCAACTCCTACAGAATTGTAGCTGTTTCAAGGAGCAGATTCGAAGCGCTGCAAAACTCCAAACTAAGTGCTGAAAGGGGTAGTGGTAGAGTGATAAATGATCATGTATCTAATGGCATCCCTGCCTTCCTGCGGCACCTTCCATGCACCTTCGTTGTCTTCTTGCCTGAGGAGGAAAACCACAGTAGTGGCCACGGCTTCCAAGGCCAAGTGAGTTATGTTCTTCATCTTCATCATACCAAGAATATTTCCTATTGATTGTAAAATTTTCTGTTCTTGAACCACTCTCGTCTCTCGGAGTCTTGCTTCGGCTCTCTCATCTTGATTGGGCAGATATTATGATTCTAGGACACCGGAGATGGCGAGTGGTTCTTGCATCTTGGGGCTGGGGGAATCTTTAATTTTGAAACTGGTCTTCTGTAGGTTCATTAGATTGAACTGAATCCGGTCATAAAAGAAATTTTTCATTTGTGTTCGGTCATTCATGTGTTTATTGATGTTTTTTTTCATGATAATCTTGCTTTACTGTTGATATGGAGAGTCGAGTTCTTGAAAATTTTCTTTTTGCGTCTTATTACAAACTGATTTTGTTTGATAAAAAATGGTATTCTCTTTCATTTTGTTATTTTTATTCATAGAGTGAGCTACTATGTCTCATATAAATTGTTTTTTCACCTTGTTGTCTTTCAGCATATGCATGTGTTAATCCGCTTTAGTTTCACATCATGCCATTTTTGCATATTCCCTTTTCGATGCTGTCAACTTAGTGATTGTTGTAAACACATTGGGCTTTATTTGCAATTTCGTCTGATCTCCTCGGTTCTTCTTGTTAGTTTTTTACTTTAGTTTTTAAGCTCAGATCACTCAGAACTAGTGTAGTGAAGCCATGCACATGACCTCCTTACTTTTCCTCCATATCCAGTGTTTGCAAATGAAAAAGAACACTATTTTGCTGTTCTGTTAAAGGCTTAATCCAACCTACTACGCAGTTCTCCTAAAGTCTCAGGATATGTATGATCTACTCCAAGTAGCGTATAAGTATAAGGTGTAGCAAACATTTTTCTACTTTGACTAAGCCATGCCATTTTTAGCTGAGAATTAGCTGGTGTTAGCTTTAAAAATGTTTGATTCTTATATTCAAAAAAAAATGTTTGATTCTTAACCCTCTCTTACATGTAGTTGCATATAACATGCCATGCTGCTTGAAAAGAGTACCTGAGTTGAATGAAGGATTGCTTCGTAAATGTTTCACTACTCTAGATAGTTTTTTTAGTAACCAGTCTACATATGCGTAGCAATTTATTTAATTCCTTAGTTCTGCTAAATCCATTTTCCCATTACGCTTCTGCCTATCTTTTTCTCACTGCTACTCTTCTTCATGTGTTTATGTTACATATGAAGGGTTGGAATTCCCGAGAAGACCTTCACTCCTCGTGAGGTGCCTTTCCGAGTCCGAGTTACCCACTCATTGCCGCCTCAAAAGAAGGAAATATTCGACTCGCTGAACCAGTGGGCGGAGGACAACATCCTGGTCCTCTTGAAGCCGGTTGAGAGATCCTGGCAGCCGCAGGACTACCTGCCAGACCCTTCCTCCGATGGATTCTATGATGAAGTCAAGGAACTGAAAGAACGGGCCAATGAGATCCCGGACGAGCACTTCGTCTGTCTGGTTGGAGACATGGTCACCGAGGAAGCACTTCCTACTTACCAAACGATGCTCAATTCCCTCGATGGCGGTGTCCGCGACGAGACCGGCACCAGCCCGACCAGCTGGGCTGTCTGGACAAGGGCATGGACGGCTGAGGAGAACAGGCACGGTGACCTCATGAACAAGTATATGTACCTCACTGGGAGGGTTGATATGAGGCAGATTGAGAAGACAATACAGTACCTGATTGGTGCTGGAATGGTAAGCACTTGTGTCTTATTCCTTCCTTCATTTTTCTTGCTTCTTTGTTATGCTTCTGACAAAGCAGGGAAGGGGGAGCACAAGCTTATTATTCTCAAATGATACAGTTTTGTTGTAAGCCTACCTACCTTGTGCTATACTAACTTCTCTGTGTAGGATCCAAAAACCGAGGGCAACCCCTATCTGGGTTTCATTTACACATCTTTCCAAGAGCGGGCGACCTTCATATCTCATGGAAACACGGCGAGGCACGCCAAGAAGTACGGGGACTCGAAGCTGGCCCAGATATGCGGCACCATCGCAGCCGACGAGAAGCGCCACGAGACGGCCTACACCAAGATCGTGGAGAAGCTCTTCGAGGTGGACCCAGACTACACGGTGCTGGCCTTCGCCACCATGATGAGGAAGAAGGTCACAATGCCTGCCCACCTTATGTACGATGGGCAGGAGGACAACCTGTTCGAGCACTTCAGCGCGGTGGCGCAGCGGCTGGGCGTCTACACCGCCATGGACTATGCCGACATCCTCGAGTTCTTGGTCCAGAGGTGGAACGTCGCTGGTCTTACTGGGCTGTCCGGGGAAGGGAGGCGCGCTCAGGATTTCCTCTGCTCACTGGGACCGAGGTTCAGGAAGCTGGAGGAGCGAGCACAAGGGAGGGAGAAGCAGTTGCCAGTTGTTCCCTTCAGCTGGATCTATGGCCGACAAGTGCAGCTTTGAGTGCCATTGCAAGACAAGTATACGAACAGTTTTTTTCTGTTATTTTTTAAAATATGTAGTATTATTTTTTCTTGTATGAACACGTCTACATTGCATACATATGCCAAGTTGCCAACGAAGCTTGAAGTAACATAAGGATTATATAAATACAGCCGGAAATGTGTATTATTTTGTTTCAGATGCCAGTCAAATTTGGAATACTGGCTTTCGCGACGAAAAAACTGTTTTGGGCCACCACTGATAGCTAGACCGGAAACAGGAAATGGAGCCTTGGTGCCATGCATTGTATGATGATTTATTTAGTAGGGTGTTTCTGTACTCCTGTACGAAATAAAATTTATGGTATATTCTTGTGCTGTTATAGCAGGATAGATCGATAGTTAGCTGTTGAGCTGATCCATGCTTGCTATGTAGAGTTGTCTTTGAAATGTTTGGCCTCTCTCGCTTGAATTCAGCTCATGCGTTCCTTGCCCAGCTCCTGTGATATGGCACGGCACCTCCGCATGGGTCATACTTGTCGTGTGACTGCAAGTGAACCAGCGGGTTATTGTCAGGACCGGAAACCTGTCTAAAGAAGTGCGGAAGCAATATTCAGTTAAGTACAGGTTTCGTGCCGATCGTTTTGCCGGTATCTCCCAGTCGTCGATCTCCTAGAAGTTGATTTGCGTACTCATATTTTGTTCCCCAGATGATTTTGAGAATCTAGCTGGAGGAACAAGAATAAGCAGAAGAAGAAAAAAAATCATTTGCTGCCTGATGGGTCATCAAAAGATAAACCTTGTGCTGGTAGGGTCATAAGGAAAGAAGGAAGGATAGATGCCTTGCATTTTTAATAATATTGGAGGTTTTAGGGCTGTAGGTCCATTAAGATAATTTACTGAGGTGTTTCAGGAGTAGAGAGTTGATATTGTCTGTCTACAGGAGTAGAGCATTCTCAGGACTTCTTGTGGGAGCTTTCTGAGGATTCGTTCTATTGTGTAGACCCTGTCATCCTTGGGGGTAATTTTAACTTGATTAGATTCCCTCATGAGAAATCATCGGGGAATGCATATGTTGGGTCAATGGATATTTCCAACAGCTTCATTACCAATATAAAAGGGAGAGAAAGGCTTTAATTGAGGTTGTGCACAGACTAATTAAACTCAAAAGATGGGCCATCAGGTTTATTTGATGGAGAATGGAGTGAAAGGTATGCGAATGAGATAGAGAAAAGCATGATGGATGTAACTGTATGTAGCTGAGGAAGGATATTGACATACTGGCACAGAAGGAGGGACAAAAAAGATTTTCCGGGGCATGCCAACACTGCTTTCTTTCATAGTCTTGCTAATGGCAGGAGGAGTTAAACTGTCATGTCACTTGATGAAGGTGACAGAACAATCACAGATGAGATTGAGCTCAGGGCTCATATCAATGGTTACTATAAAACCCTTTTTGGTAGTGAATCACTCCCTTCTATTCACCTTGATGAGTCTGTGGACTTGAGGGAATTATGTTCCAGCCGAGGATAATGCCTGGCTAATCCATGAATTTACATAGCACCACATGTACCACATGTATGTGTCTTTCATCTAGTATAACACAAAATTTGAAAGCAGGTACAGTGGTTCTTAATGCGCCATAGAATGTCCACTTAGAGATGAACACAGATCTCTATATCTATACCGATGTCCCTCTCGACAAGGAATGTAAGAAACCAAGGAAACATAGGTGTTATGCAAGTTATAGTTCAAATATAAACCAATGGTCTCAGATTCTGAAGCTTTTTGCACGTTTCTTTTGTGAATGAACGAAAAATATCAGCAGGTATGCCGTAAGTACATCTCTCTTCAGTGCAAAGAGCGGCAGAGTAAAGCTTGAGTAACCTCAACAAATTACACCCCTGAATCTGGAAAAGCTAAAGGTGGGGAAGGGGAGATCTACAGTCTTTTTTCTTATGTATGGTACACAGGAAAAATATTACGATCTTACAAGACGATCATCCACATGGGGTCAAGGTCCAACAGAAGAAATGGCAATTATCAACTATAGAAAATTCATCGAAAGGAGGCTAAAGTCTTATCTGCTGGTAGCTACACTACTGGTCCTAAATCTGACGTTTCTACACCGTCTCAACTTGCCGATAGCTTCTTGCGCCTTCCCTTGCAGAAGGTCCACATAAACGGATGCTAGCAATGCCCTAGGGTTGTTGGGCAACAATGCAAAACCACGGCTCACCATATAGCTGGCCTGCTCAAGCTCTCCCTGCACTGCTGCAGTCATGCCTAGGTCAACATACACAACACCACAGGCTTCCTCGGGCTTGAGGGACACCGGATACTGAGTTTCTTCTGAGGTGAGTTTTGTGACAGCAGGAGTGACCGAGTCTTCACCGTCGCTGTCTTTCTCAACAGGGGCCTTTTCATGATTCTCGACGCTGTAGGGCAACTCAATATCATTGCCATCTCTCAAATAAACAGTCAACTGCTCAGCAGCCTCCTTTGGCCTATTCAGCGCACACAATGCTTCAGCTGCATATACATGGCCAAGGAATAAGTACATTCTCGAGCATTCCGAAAGCTGCATCAGCGACCTGGCAGAAGATAAAGCTTTCAACGGATTCTCAAGACACAATTCAACGAAAGCCAGGTCCCCCAGGATGGCTTGTCGAATTTTCAGGTTATCTTTTCTACAGATGTCATCATAGATAGCAAGAGAGCTCTGCATAGTGGCATTCAAGCTTGCTGCTCCCTTTTGTTCTCCATTTGCATTAGTTGTCGAACCAGAAGGTACTTTGGACTCCACACTCACTGTGTTCTTGTGGCCTGAACTTTTCTGGGGTTGTGCTCCTTGGTTGCAATCCTCTGCATCTGATGCAATCACCAACTGTTTCTGCTCAGCAGCATCCACTAGTAGTTGGGCGTTGAGTAGACACTGTCGAGCAAATTTAAGTGATATCAAATTTTCTTGTTCATTTGAACTCCCAGACTCTGAATAATGACTTGCTGAGTTCACCGGACTGATAACTAAATGCCGCCATTTCCCTGACCCCACAACATGAATTTCAATCTCATCATTGCATGAAGCAGCACCTCTTGCAGTAAGGAGGCCCTTTTCTATAGCTAGCAGGCTACACTCAGCAAAACGGAGCCAAAAGAGGGGTCGCTGGTACAAGAGCGGCATGGCTTCACGAAAACAACGAGCTGCTAACAGTGGCTTACCACACATCAAATGTTGGATGCCACAGTTGTATGATATAAGACAAGATTTATCTTGTGATAATGCAGACAGCTTCAATGGTTTCTCTGAACGAAGAGATAAGCTATATTTCAGTGCTTTGCTGAAGCACAATATTGACGTATGGTAGGATCTCTGCTGGTGGAGTATACAACCAAGATTGTTGTAGAACATGGCTAGCATCACTGGTTCAGTCCGATTATTGGGTGTGCTCAACAGCTTCACAGCTTTCCGATAATTTCCTCGGGCATACTCCAGCTGGGACTTCAAGAGAAGCTCTGTTGATGAATCCCTACCACGTGCCATGTTCATTAGAACTTTGAGTTCTCGCTTAGCAACCTTCAGGTTCCTTGTGAGAAGTAAAAGCCGGACCTTGTAAATTTGTAGTCTAACTTTCAAATCAGCAGCAGTGGCAGCAATATCAGCTGATGCCCTCGAGAACTCATTTAATATAGGTCTGCCCAAGTGATTTCCACCATCCAAAGTAGAGTAAAAAGATTCAAACTCCAGTGTATCATCTGAGAAACTTCCAACTGAAAGAATCTCAGATCCAGCAGCAGTATTGGAATCAGAATCTGGAGGTGTGCTACTTCTTGCAATAGGTTTCAGTTGACCAGATTGCTGCTGAACTGTGCTAGTAATTTCACTGTGGTTCACTGTATTAGTAGCTACTCCAAATGATCTTTCCAAGTATTGAATGATATCCTGTAAAAACATAGAGATGAACAAAGCTCCATCTAGACAAAAATCAAAATGCAGCAACTTTGGAAAGAAATAAGGCTAACATGTGCCATAGACTGCCGTGCAAGTTGAAATCCCAACTAAATCTGACAGTGCTAAGCTTGAGAATACTAATGCACATGAAATCAAAGGAGACGACGATAATTTCAATTCTACCTAATACAATCTAACAGACAAAGGGAAGTCCATGATCAGCCATTGCCTCTTTCAGAGCTTTATCATTTATCAGCAATAATCCCATAACAAGGTAGTACCAGTAAAGTTTGCATTTACAAAAAATGCATGTTATGTAAGGATATACATACTCAGTGAAGCATATGGGGACAAAGTAGGCAACATTGATCATATTACATTAAAATAGTAATAAAATTGGCAAGTTATTTTGCAATGTCATATCCAAAAAAAACATAGTTTACTGCCATGCCGTGTTGCTGTGTCAAAAGGAAAATATTATAAGCCCACAAAGGATGCTTTCAAAGAAGTTCCTAGTTTCAATGGCACCAGTCATAGCTGTCAAGTGCAGGTTGTACTGCAGTTAAGGAAAAAAACTTACCGCGGCTTTCGATGCATCTTGCACAGCTAAGGTAATATCCAATAGGAGAAAACATACATGAAGAGCAGTTGTCTGCAGCAGTGAAAATGTAATTATTAGAGAATGTAAGCAACATTTAGCTTACTAAGCAACAACATACCTCATCAATTGGTTCGATGTTTCGGTACAATGGCTCCAAAGCAGACAATGCAGATTCATAATCATGAAGATGATAAAGGATAAGAGCCTACAAATTTATTCAGTTCACAATCATATCCGTCAGCATGGCTTCAGCTAAAGCTTGCACTGGCAAAAACATAACTTCAAAAAAGAAACCACTGACTAGAAATCCTATCATCAAATAATTTACACAACTGAAACAAGAGAACATACAGTGTTGAATGTTATTATGGTTGTGTCAAACTCATCTCCATAGGCTGTCGCATTATGAGCAGCAGAAATCAACGGTACAATGCCACTGCCTCTTGGTTCATTAGTATTGTTTCCTACCCCATTGGTAGAATCAGCTTGTTCTTTAGATGCACAGGCAAGTTCATCACTTCGTTTCTGAATGCATGTATTAGCACAACATTAGAATTCCCGCAAATTGTGAAATCTGAAATCAAAAGCAGTAACATAGTACAATAATATGACATGGCAACTCCACACCGGCAGATGTGTACAGACAAACGCAAGAGGATATTAGCATATGTCAATGAACAAAAATGAGATGATTCATTTCAATATAAAATTCAATGTCTCTCAAAAAAGAAGTATAGCATCATTTAGCACCAAGAGATCGAAATAAGAGGTTGGGATATAGCTACTTCAACATTGTAGCGCATGTGTGGGCATGCAAAGCAGTTAAATATTGGTTACATGTGGCATTTGATAAAAAAAAACAGGCAATTCTGTAGACAAAAAATTGTTTCATTGAACTGCATTGCTACGAGTTCTATCCCTACTAATTTGAACTTTCAAATGATGGAATAAAGGCAAGTTGTTTTCAGAGCCCATTAACCACTATGGATGAATTGCAGCAGTAGACCAACTATTCCAGACAGTCTCTACTTGTAAGTTATAACACTATGTTACACCAAATATCATAATCCAAGATACATCAAATGTAACTGCCAAATTTTGAAGCAACTTGCATGCACACAGATTTGAAGCCTTTGACCATGCAGCAGTAGGAATTTGGGTTCTTGATTGCACTAAAGCGGCAAATGAACCATAAATCATTGAATCCTCAAATACAACGGCATTTTCTTGGTCAAGCTTTGTGCAACAGAACCAACATGATTCAAGGACAAGGAGTAGGAATAACAAATTTATGAACCATTCAGAATAAAAATACATAAATTTGGTCTAAACATATGCAACCAAAGGCAATGATGAATATATAGGAATGCTTATCGAGTAATCCCTCCGTTCCTAAATGTAAGATCTTTTAGGTGTTTCAAATGGTGTTTAGATTCGGACTAAAATGAGTGTACATATACACTAAAACGTGTCAACATACATTTGTATACATATGAATATGGAAAAAGCCTAAAACATCTTATATTGTGGAAGGGAGTACCAATTTAGTATTGTCAATCGATACTCGACAAAACCACATTAGGTCGCATCCATTTTACGCACAAGTGCACAACCCTTGTTTTGTGTACCAATGCATATCACACCTAAACTTCTTCAGTAGAAAGGAATGTTTTATCTCTGGTGTCATATTCAAACCAAGTCTACAGGCAAAAAAATCAACCTTTAAAAGTTGCTAATTCCATTTCGAACCATCAAAGGTTCATGATTTATATTCCCAACAGCGTCTACACATGAAAACCCAAGAAGATTTCGAATGTACCAGAGCAACTCAAAGGTTTCAACCGTGGTTGTCAATTCAGACTTTAAATATAGAGCACACAGCACTTCTGTACCAGAGCCACTAAAAGGTTTCAACTGTGGTTGTCAATTCAGACTTACATGTACAGCACAAAGCACTGCTCATAAAAGATGTGTTTCTACTACCAAGTCTAAATGGCAAACCAGTTTGCTGATTTACTAACCTTAACACTCCCTAGAATTTCAATCAGCTTCTTTGGATCAGGACAACCATCCAAAAACGATTCTGCGATGGCCATATTATGAAGAACCTGAAAATTTCACACTGTGACATCAGATGCAACAACAAAACATGACTAACTATCATTCTTCCTTGGGAGACAATACAAACAGTAAAGAAAAATATACTGAGTAGGTCGTACTCCTAGTAGGTACCCTCACAGGTTAGATTTACGAGTAAGCAAATACAATTATGTAAAAGGTTTACTAGGTATGAAAGGCTGATCAGCCATAATCAGCTAACAGGCTGGGTAACAGGTCGGTTAAAGTTGTTAGTGCACGGAGGTGCGGGGCAGCATTGGCTGTGAGAACAAGGGGGAATTGATTTGGATGGTTCGGGTGTTGGATTTGAAAAATGTCTAATCGTGATCAATGTTCTGCACTTGTTGCTCATACAATCCTATTCTGAATATTGTTGTAGGGCAGTTGTCAGTTGATTTGAATTGACCATTTGTTTGTATTTAGCCAATACACATTGAGTCAGATTCATCGCATACTTATTTTCGCAGTATGTGGTACATGTAAAATTCCAGATAAAATTTGGATGGTTCATGGATTGGATTTAGAAAGTGTGCAATCATGTTCAATGTTCTGCAGATGTTCAGATCTGAAGTCTACACATTATAGATTATTCACTTGTTGCTCACTATTCTCAATATTATTGTAGGGGCAGTGGTCAGTGAATTTGTATCGATTATCCGTTCGTATCCAGCCAATATACATTCAGTCAGATTCATTACATACTTATTTGCGTACTATATGGTACATGTAAAACTCTGTACAAGGTGAGCAGCCTGCCGAGTACCAGTTAAACAGTTTCAGTACACAGGCATATTCGGTTCAATACATAAGTATTAGGTAACAGTTTCACCATTTTTCCTTTCCATTTGAAGGAAAATTTCTGCTTAAAATTTATAACCTAACAGAACAAGCTTACACAAACCTTCAGCTATGCTTCGTGTAATGCACAATATTACTAACTAATATCAGGCAATGAGAAGCACAACCAAGCCCAATTGCAAGCCCAGCTGGCATTCAGGTGCACCACCGAGCACTGCCAGTAAAAACAAGTACAAGGGCACCAATCCAACACCAACACGTTAAGATGCTAGCGAATCATACGACAATCCCATATACAATGGCATCGTATACACACATGGCAGATGCGCATCCCAAGATGCACCCAACCGCTTCGAAACATATCCAGGCTCAGACCACCCACCCTGGGAGTGGGAGTAGAGCCTTGCACACAACTAAAACATGCACACCGCCCAATTCACATGCAGCATACACTGAGCAAGCATATAAGGTGCAGCTACCAGTCACAGAAACATCAAGCAAGCAAGACTAAAGTCGCCCCGCTGAGCAAACGGGACACCACAAGCCCAGCGAGGTGCAGGATTCGCTATGTGGTCAGTCAAATAAAGTTATGGATCGCGGAACCTCCAAACTCTCCTCGCCTGCCGACACGTAGGAAAGCAGAGGCAGAGCTCGAACCGCTCACCTTGGGGTCGCCCTCCTTCTTGAGCAGGAGCTGCGCCAGCATCTCGGCGCACTCGGCGTACCGGCGGCTCTGGAACAGCACGGAGGCGTCCCGCGCCATGGCTGCTGTGGCAGAGAGCATCCCGTCCTCCTCCACCGCGGGCAGTGGCTGGGTCGGCGGCGCGTCCTTGGGCGCCGCGGGCTCCATCTACCGGATCTCGCCCGGGCGGCGGTTGAATCTGGGGCGCGGAGTGCGATGTGGGGACGCCTGAATCGCGAGCCGCCGCCGCGGATTGGAGCACTGGCGAGTAGGTTTGGAGTGGGGTGGGGTGGAGGGCTAGGGTTTGAACGCGACGGCGACGGGAGACGCCAGGGAGAAGGAGAGGGGGGTGGAAACCGGAAGGACGAATGCGATGGATAGAGAGAGAAGAGGGAGTTGCTTTCATTCACTGATTTTTATGGTATTTTACGGTGCTGCCATTCGAGATTAAGGGAGGAGGGGTGGAGAATCCGACTTACAACATCTCCAACAGACGCTATTTCTTGTCAAAAAAAAAACAGACGCTATTTTAACGCTCGCATTTTAGCGTTGTTTTAACGTTTACAGCGTGCGTCAAAAATTGTTTCTTCACAGGAAGCGCTATTTTACCGCGCGGTAAAACAGCGCTTCACCGGATGCTGTATTTTACAGCGCGGGGCTGCACAAACAGAATTTACACCTCTATCTTCAACATAGAAAATCAAACACACACAAATAAAATTATCCATAAATTGTTCAATTATTATTACAAAACAAATAACAGCAACAACGAATAGTTTAAATGAATAAACAAATGTCAACAATATAACAATACAACAAATACAACAAATGAAACATGATCATTGTTGCCTATTCCAATTCCACCACTCCTCAACGAGATCAAGTTAAAATTGATCATGGACTTCGGTTTCACGAATGACATGGTATGAGGCAATAAAATGGGCTAGACTCTCTTCTTTCCTACCCACTTGGACGGAAACTCCCATCAAGTCATGGGAAGAGTAGTCCCATTCTTGCCCACGCCCGTTCTCGATGATCATGTTATGCATCATGACACAAGCGGTCATGATATACCAAAGGATATTTTGATCCCGAAATCTAGCCGGTCCCCCAACAATAGCAAATTGGGCTTGCAAAATCTCAAATGCCCTCTCTACATCTTTCCTAGCCGTCGCTTGTGCATTATGAAAGTGAAGTCTTTTCTTACCTTTGGGGTTCTTGAGCGGCTTCACAAATGTTTGCCACCTTGGGTAGATATCGTCGGCAATGTAGTAGCCATAGTTGAAGGTGTGGCCATTTTCTTGAAACGAGACCAGTGGACCTTCACGCTTGGCAATTCTTGTCATGAGCGGTGATCGTTGGAGGACGTTGATGTCATTGCAAGATCCTGATATTCTAAAGAAACAATGTCAAAACCAAGTCTCCTGATCGGCCACAGCTTTAAGGATGATGGTTGAATCCTTTTTGTGTTTTGAATTGTCCATGTCATGCTACAAGACAATTTTTCCAACTCCAGTGCATGCAATCAATTGAGCCAACCATACTAGCATCATTCATCGCCAAAATCCTAGCTGTATTTTCAGCATTGGGGGCTCTCAAATAGTGCGGTCCGAACACTTGCACGATGGCTATTGCAAAGTGTTTACACACTTAATTGTTTGACTCTCACCCATTGCCAAATGGTCATCAACAAGATCAGTCGGAATGCCGTATGCCATCATACGCAAGGCGGCGGTCAATTTTTGGTAAGTGCTATGCCCAAGCTTGCCGCAAGCATTCCTCCTTTGCTCGAAAAACCGATCATTCTTCTTCACCTCCTTGCAAATAGTATCGAACAAGTCGATACTCATCCAAAAGCGGCGACGAAAATAGCTCTCGGGGTAGGTTGGATTTTCAGTAAAGTAGGCGTGAATCAACTTGTTGTGCCCCTCAATCCGCTCCCTCCACAACATTTGACGACCATAGACGAAACCACCGTGCTTTGGCCGCTTCGCGCACGTAGCCAAAATCATCAACATGTTTTCCTCCTCTTCTAAACCAAACTCCTCATCGAAAGAATCATACGCGACTCGAAATCCTAGATTAAAATTGAGCTCAAAATGTCGCGCACGGGTTGCAAATATTTGAGAAAAGGTACATACCTCCGCACGGTGCGGGATAAACTGCAAATTTAGCGCGTGCCCCGCCGTTTTGGTTGCCCCGCGCCATTTTGCGCTATCCGTCGCGCTATATATAGCGCACGCGGCAAAACTCGCCGCTTGCGTGCGAAAATAACCGCTCTGGATTCTTCCCACGCGCCACCTCTCCTCCCACCGCTTCGTCTCGCGCGCCACGCGCCCCCTCGCCGCCGGCAGGAAAGATGCCGTCGTGGCGCTCTCGCAACTCAAGCGAGTATGTCGGCGTCCGCGCGCGCCCTGTCAGCAACTTCTACGTCGAGATCCGCGACGGCGACCGCCGCATCGGCCTCGGCACGTTCGACATCGTGCATGAGGCCGCCCGCGCGTACGACGTGGCGGCGTGGCGCCTCGGCCGCTGATGCTCACGGGTGTGAGGAGTTGGAAAACCCCAAGAGTAAGGTGTGATGAGCGTAGTAGCAAGTTTCCCTCAGTTATGAAACCAAGTTTATCGAACCAGTAGGAGATGAAGAACACAACGAAGGTCTCCACAGCGCTAGAAAAGTGCTTGCGCGTGGTTGACGAGGGAGGTGGAATCTACACAACACAATCAAAAAACTTTGCTCCAACTCAACAGTGAGGTTGTCAATCTCACCGGCTTGGATTAAATGTATGGTGTGGAAGATGATGTTTGCAGAGAATAAAAGAAAGCAGTTTGCAGTTGGTTGTATTATCAGTTTAAAGAAAAGGACCGGGGTACACAGTTCACTAGTGGTGTCTCTCCATAAATAATAATAATAGCATACATGTGGGTAAACATATTACAGCTCGGCAATTGACAGATAAAGAGCTGCATAATGATGCATATACTAATGTCATGATATCTAGTATGAGATTCATTTGGGCATTACAACAATATACATAGACCGTTCCAACCGCATCTAATAATCCACCTTCCGGTTAGCGTCCGCACCCCTTTCAGTATTAAGTTGCAAGCAACAGATTATTGCATTAGGCAAAGTGTGTAATGTAAGTAATACAATTATCCTTAGACAAAGTACTACTTTTTTATCCCTATTAGCAACAGTACATCTACAATCTTAGAGCTTGCTGTCACTACCCCAGATTAAATATAGACATGAACCCACTATCGAGCATAAATACTCCATCTTGGAGTCACAAGCATCTACTTGGCCAGAGCATCTACTAGCAACGGAGAGCATGCAAGATCATAAACAACACACAACATGATATATTATGAAGCAAATGACATAGTATTCAATATTCAACGGATCCCAGCAAACACAACATGTAGCATTACATAAAGATGATCTTGATCATGATAGGCAACTCACAAGATCTAAACATGATGGCACAATAGGAGAAGACAACCATCTAGCTACTGCTATGGACCCGTAGTCCAAAGGTGAACTACTCGCGCATCAGTCCGGAGGCGGGCATGGTGATGTAGAGCCCTCCGGTGATGATTCCCCTCTCCGGCAGGGTGCCGGGGAGAGCTTCTGAACCCTCCCAAACTAGGGTTGACGACGGCGGCGTCTCCGTTAGGTTTTGTGGAAAAGTGTTCGGGTTATAAGTCTTGTATTGTCGGGGGCTTTAAATAGGCGAAAGGGCGAAGGCGGTGGAGGGCCGAGGCTCCCTCCTCATGTGCTGGCGCGGTAGGAGGTGGGGCCGCGCCAGCATCTCATCTGGGGGCCTCGTGGCCCCTCTCCGTTAGGTCTTCGGTGTTCTGGAACCTTGATGACCCACAAGTATAGGGGGTGTATCGTAGTACTTTCGATAAATAAGAGTGTCGAACCCAACGAGTAGCAGAAGGTGCTGACAAGCAGTTTTGATGAGGATTTCACTGTAAACACTAGCAGACAAGTTTTTAGGAGTTTTTGATAATGCAGATAAATAAAGTGCGAGTAAATAGAGCGCGGCAATAATAATTGCAGCGAGTGGCCCAATCCTTTTTAGAGCAAAGGACAAGCCGGTTTGTTTACTTATGATGACCAAACGTTCCTGAGGACACACATGATTTATGTCTAGTGCTTTCGCTTCATATAGATGATTAATCTTTAGTGTTTCGATAAGTGTTGTGTGGGTGAACCTATGCTAATGCACCGCCCTTCCTAGGACTAATACATACTTGTGATTATACCCCTTGCAAGCATCCGCAAATACAAGAAAGTAATTAAGATAAATCTAACCACAGCCTTAAACTCTGAGATCCTACCATCCCTCATGCATCGAGATACCAACGGGGGTTTAGGTTTCTGTCACTCCGGCAACCCCACAATTAATATTCGAATACACAATGCATTCCCCTAGGCCCATAAAGGTGAAGTGTCATGTAGTCGACGTTCACATGACACCACTAGAAGAATAGCACCACAACTTAAATATCAAACCATTAAATATTACTCAACATAGTTCACTACTAACATCTAGACTTCTCCCATGTCCATAAGAACTAAACGAACTACTCACAACACATCATGTGGATCATGATCAGAGATGATATAATGATGGGTAACAATCTGAACATAAACCTTATGTTACAGCGGGAGAGTTTCCCCTATCAAATGCACAAGATTCAGCCCTAGATGTTACAGCGGGAACGGAGTGGAACGATGGAGATGACGGTGTCGGCGGTGGAGATGGTGGTGATGATGATCCCGATGAAGTGCAGCTCGATGACGGTGACGATGGCGACGATTTCCCCCCTCCGGGAAGGGATTTCCCCGGCAGCTTTTCAGCCTGCCGGAGAGCTTTTCTCTCTCGGTGGTTTCTGCCTCGTATAGGCGGCGGCTCTGTTTCTGGTCTATTCTCCCCGTCTTAGGTTTTCGGGGGGATGAAGTACGCGAAAGGGCGATGCCAGAAGTGGGCCAGGGCGCCCAGATGATGTGCTGGCGCGGCAGCAAGGGGGGCCGCGCCCACACCTCATGTGGGCCCCCTGGGGCCCACCTGGTTCTCCCCTTTTGGCTCCCTCCGGGATTTGGCAAAATAGGAGCTTCCAGATTCTTCGTTTTGTATTCTGAGCTTTGCAAATATTGTATCTTGACGGTCCTTTTTCCATCATAATTCAGACTCCGGTGATCCATCCTCCAATAATCATCAAACATGCAAAATAGATGGAATAACATAAGTATCATCTCCGAATATGAATTATATCAATGAATAACAGTAAATTATGATATAAAATAGTGATGCAAAATGTACGTATCAACTCCCCCCAAGCTTAGACCTCGCTTGTCCCCAAGCGAAAGCTGAACTCAGTAAACATGACCACAGGTTTATGGAGTGAAGTGTCGATAAAGAATATACGGACAAGAAGCATCACATATATTAATACATAAATCATCTTAGATATCAACTCCGTTCATATAACTCAACTTGTAACAAGTAAAGGGAAATCACAAGAACGCACATAGAGAAAACCATAGTTGGTGTTGGCAAACTTCGTTCTTGGTCAGAGAACAATGAACATACTGAGCTTACTTTATAAAACAGCCCCCTTTATTAGTTGCTAACTCCAAAAGTCATATTTATTAGGTACAACAATGTGCTAAACGAGGAAGAATAAAAGACATGATTAACAATACAAATGTATAAATGGTTGAATCACAATCAACTCAAATGCTTGCTTAAGATAGAAGGAGATAGCTTTACTGACTCAACATAAGGTAAAAGATAGGCCCTTCGCAGAGGGAAGCAGAGATACAAGCATGTGCTAGATCTTTTAGTTTTATAGGTTTTGAAATCATATAGAGAGCATCAAATTAAGTTTTTGAGCGGTGTTTGTCGTTGTCAACGAATGGTAATAGAGTTCTTGTTATTTTCCATACTAAGTAAGTTGAGAGCGGTTCCGATTATTTAGTAACAAGCATTTATAATATGCAATTATATAACTTGACACTCCTCCCAACCTTTGCTTTCACAAGCCATGGCTAACCGAATCCTCGGGTGCCCACCAATCAATCTCAATCCATGGAGGAGTGTCTATTTTTAACTTTCTCAACTTTTTTGATATTATAGTGGTCTAACCAGCTCTTTGCAATATTAGTGACGAGCAGATGGAGCATGCAGGTCAAGGGTTACTCAATTAGCATGGAAGATAACAAACTCAACTATTATTTCCTCATGAGCTAATAAACATTGACACAAATAAAGGATGGTAGTTTTGAATAAAGGTAGCACATGAAGTATTTACTTGGAGTGGCGCAAAATACCACATAGTAGGTAGGTATGGTGGACACAAGTGACAAGGGTTTGGCTGAATGTTTGGATGTATGAGAAGCATTCCCTCTCGATACGGGTCTTTGGCTAGCAAGGTTGGGTAGCAAGCATAAGAGTTGAAGGATACAAACAAACATACATGTAGTAAAGAACAATCATGCAATTCTTACTTGGAAGCACAAACAATTTTAAATTGTGAATACTAAACTTATTAACTACAAGTGAGAAAGATCATTGAATAATATGTCTACATGTAGTTCCTTTTTCTCCCAAGTCTCAAAGTATTGTAGCTACTGACCAATGCTAAGTTTGCCAAAACCAAAAGATTTACTATATGTTCCCAAGGTGATGCAAATACTAATGACAAGATCAATCATATATGACAGAAGTTGCAAACTAAAATAAGGTGTGCAGAAAGTAGATGATAACACTTCTCATTAATATTCCATAACGGCAACTCACACCAAGGGATACATAGATAGATAACCAACTAAAAGAGAGATACTTCCACATTGCAAACCATCATATAAGATAACTTCCCTACTCATGATATGACACTACTAAAAGATAAAAGATAATGGTGTGATACCGCGGCACTCCCCCCAAGCTTGGAACAAGCCAAGGGAGATGCCAATACCGATGACGAATTACTCCTTCGGTGGTGATGGTGAAGAGTCTTCTTCATCAACTTTCCAAGGTAAGGGCTCTCCATCAACAAATGACGACTTGGTCTCGAGTATCCTGAAACTTGCAGCAGCACTTATGCGTTTAAACCTGGTTTCATACTCACAGTTTTGATTCTGAACGTCGTAGAGTTGCGCCTGGAGATTGTTGGTAGTCTTATGGAGTGAGAAGATGTCCTCCCAAAGCTTTGCGGTCTCCTCCTCATGCTTGGCAATAAGTTCAGCCACGATCTGGTGAACGATGTCCAGCTCACGTTCCGCCATCTTCTTGTATTTGAAGACCTCTTGCTCCAGACTCTTCATCTTGTCCTGCATGCTCCCTTCTCATTGAGGGCCCTGAACGTCTTCAACTTGTACCTTCCCTTCCTTGAGCAGCAACTCTTTGGGATGCATCTTCAACTCGTTTAAATACGGGTTGACGACATTTGCAAAGAAACTGTCCTTGGAGGGCTCGAACGAAGACGTGATGGCTCTAGATCCAAGGTTGAAATCTGGCAGAAACAGCTCGAAACAGAAACACGTCGAAAACACGATATACGGACCTCGGGGGTCTCGGGAGATTATATAGCAAAAATATGTGCAACAAAAGGAAGGCAACATGGCGAAATCGAGTGGGAGACGGACTCCGAGGCTCCGTGCTCATGTGCTGGCGCGGCCAGGATGGGGCGCGCACCAGCACCAGATGGCGGTGCCTCGGGCACCGTCTCGTTCTCGTTTTTGTCTTGTATTTTTCCATATTCTCTAAAAACCAATATTCTATATTCCAAAATTAAATCCGCGAACTTTTTCTTACCAAAACTGTACCTTTTCGAATTCAGCTTCTGCAGACTCAGAAATATGTTCTTTAATAAAAGCTTCCGGAGTAATTGCTTGAATAATATCAACATCTTCATTATAAGAATCTCCAGAAATATAATGCTTGAGTCTTTGTCCATTTACCACTTGTGTAGAGTCATCTTTAAGTGAAGCAATTTTTATTGCACCCGAACGAAACACTTCCGCGATAACATATGGTCCTTCCCACTTGGAGAGTAATTTCCCTGCAAAGAATCTAAGACGAGAGCTATATAATAGAACTTTCTCACCAACATGAAACTCTCTCTTAAGGATTCTCCTATCATGCCATTTCTTAACTTTTTCTTTAAAGAGTTTAGCATTTTCATAGGCCACACTTCTCCATTCATCTAAAGAACTCAAATCAAGTAATCTTTTCTCACCGGCAAGTTTAAAATCTCTATTTAGTTCTCTCAATGCCCAATAAGCTTTGTGTTCTAATTCTAAAGGCAAATGACAAGCTTTTCCATAGACCATTTTATAAGGAGACATACCCATAGGATTTTTATAAGCAGTTCTATAAGCCCATAATGCATCATTTAATTTACTAGCCCAATTCTTCCTCGTCCTATTAACAGTCTTTTGCAAGATAGAATTAATTTCTCTATTTGATAATTCTACTTGCCCACTAGTTTGAGGATGATAAGCCGAAGCAATTCTATGATTAACACCATATTTAGCAAGAACTTTTCTAAAACCAACATGAATAAAATGAGAACCTCCATCAGTCATGAGATATCTAGGAACACCAAACCTAGGTAAAATAATATCTTGAAGCATTTTTAATGATGTCTCACCATCAGCACTTTTAGTAGGTATAGCTTTTACCCATTTAGTAACATAATCAACAGCAACAAGTATATGAGTATTACCTTCTGAAGGAGGGAAAGGACCCATAAAGTCAAATCCCCAACAATCAACTGGTTCAATAACAAGAGAATAATTCATAGGCATTTCATTACGTCTAGAGATATTACCAACTCTTTGACATTCATCACAAGATAAAATAAACTTTCTTGCATCTTTAAAGAGAGTAGGCCAATAAAAACCTGATTGTAGAACCTTTTGTGCAGTTCCATCTCCAGCGTGATGTCCTCCATAAGCACTACTATGGCATTTTCTCAATATCTCTTTTTGTTCATACTCCGGAACACATCTTCGCATAATACCATCCACTCCTTCTTTATATAAGTGTGGGTCATCCCAAAAATAATGCCTCAAGTCATAAAAGAATTTTCTTCTTTGTTGAGCTGAAAAGGTTGGAGGCAAATACTTCGAAACAATAAAGTTAGCATAATCAGCATACCAAGGACTGTCTCGTGAACTCACCCTTATTACAGCCAATTGTTCGTTTGGAAAACTATCGTCAATAGGAATAGGATCATATGCAATATTTTCCAATCTAGACAGATTATCAGCAATAGGATTTTCAGCACCTTTCCTATCTACAATATGCAAATCGAATTCTTGCAAAAGTAATACCCATCTAATAAGCCTAGGCTTTGCATCTTTCTTTTCCATAAGGTATCTAATTGCAGCATGATCAGTGTGAATAATAACTTTAGAATCAACAATATATTGTCTAAACTTATCACAAGCAAAAACAACAGCTAGAAATTCTTTTTCAGTTGTAGCATAATTCTTTTGGGCAGAATCAAGAGTCTTACTAGCGTAATGAATAACATTTAACTTCTTATCTATTCTTTGTCCAAGAACAGCACCAACAGCAAAATCACTAGCATCACACATAATTTCAAATGGTAAATTCCAATCAGGTGGTTGAACAATAGGAGCACTTATTAAAGCCTTCTTAAGAGTTTCAAAAGCTTCCTTACAATCATCGTCAAAAACAAATGGTACATCTTTTTGCAAGAGATTAGTAAGAGGCTTTGATACCTTAGCAAAATCTTTACTAAACCTTCTATAGAATCCAGCATGACCAAGAATATTACGAATACCTTTAACATCTCTGGGCAAGGCATTTTCTCAATTGCTTCCACTTTGGCTCTATCAACTTCAATACCTCTTTCAGAAATTTTATGTCCAAGAACAATTCCTTCATTAACCATAAAGTGACATTTCTCCCAATTAAGAACAAGATTAGTTTCTTCACATCTCTGCAAAACTTTATCAAGATTGTGCAAGCAATTATCAAAAGAAGTACCATAGACGGAGAAATCGTCCATGAACACCTCCACAATTTCCTCACAAAAACCATGAAAGATAGCAGACATGCATCTTTGAAAAGTAGCAGGGGCATTACATAAACCAAAAGGCATACGTCAATAAGCATAAGTACCATAAGGACAAGTAAATGTGGTTTTCTCTTGATCTTGAGTTTTAACAGCAATTTGAGAGAAACCAGAATAATCATCAAGAAAGCAAAAGTGAGTTTTATTGGCTAATCTCTCCAACATTTGATCTATAAAGGGTAATGGATAATGATCCTTCTTAGTAACTTTATTAACCTTTCTAAAATCAATGCACATTCTATAACCAACAACTACTCTTTGAGGAATAAGCTCATCATTATCATTAGGCACAACAGTAATTCCATCTTTCTTAGGGACACAGTGCACAAGACTAACCCATCTACTATCAGCAATAGGATAAATAATACCAGCATCAAGAAGTTTTAATACCTCATTTCTTACCACTTCCTTCATCTTGGGTATTAAACGGCGTTGATGTTCCACAACTGGCTTTGCATCGGGCTCCATATTAATAGAATGTTGGCATATAGTTGGAGAAATCCCTTTTAAATCATCCAAAGTATAACCCATAGCTCCACGGTGTTTCTTCAATACTTCCAATAATCTTTCCTCTTCTTTACCTGAAAGGTTAGCACTAATAATAACATGATATATTTTCTTATCATCAATATGAGCATACTTAAGATTATCAGGCAAAGGTTTTAAATCAAAGACATGATCTTCTTTAGGTGGAAGTGTTTTACCCAAGTCTTCCACCTGTAAATTATGTTTAAGAATAGGTTGACGGTGGAATATTTCATCAAGTTCATCCCTCTCCTCTCTGAAGACTTCACTTTCATGATCTTCCATAAATTGCTGCAGAACATTGTTAGGAGCAAGAGCAATAGAGGCAAGTTGTTCTATTCTAAAATCCTCATTGGGTAATTCGGTTTCATAAGGGGTCTTAGCAAATTTCGAAAAATTGAATTCATACGAATCACCAGCAAACTTAGTAAAGATTTTCTCTTTCTTACAATCTATAACAGCACCACAAGTATTTAGAAAAGGTCTAACAAAAATGATAGGACAAGTCTTACTAGCAGCTGCACCAAGTACGAGAAAATCAGCAGGATATTTAGTCTTACCACATAAAACTTCAACATCTCTAACAGTACCAATCGGAGAGATAGTTTCTCTATTAGCAAGTTGAATAACCACATCAATTTCTTCAAGTTCACAAGAACCAATCTCATGCATAATTTCTCTATAAAGCTCATAAGGAATAGCACTTGAACTTGCACCAATATCACATAAACCATAATAGCAATGATCACCAATTTTAACAGATAACACATGAACACTAGTTTTCCTTGAACTTTTAGGATGAGAAACAACATTAGAAGCATCTTCACAAAATATAATATACTCATCCCCAACATTTTTAGTAACAAGGTCTTTAACTATTGCCACAGGAGTTTCAATTTTAATTTGTTCATCGGGCTCTATAGCTTTCTTTGTGCTTTTGTTAACAACACTAGCCATAACACTATGTTCCTTCATTTTAACAGGAAAAGGAATTTTTTCAATATAAGGATCAGGAATAATACGATCAACAGTATTAACCTCAATGCTTTTGGTTATAGGAGCAATAGGTTTATCTTTATAAGGTTCATGATATTTTTCAAAACCTTCCTTGGGCAAACCGAAATACGCAGCAAATGATTTATAATAATTTGCAACAACTTGAGAGTCAAGACCATAAGCATTATTAATATTTCGAAATGCATCAGTATTCATGAAAGTTTCAATGCATTCGAAGTCATATTTTATACCTGACTCCCTACCTTTGTCGTTCTCGCATGCTTCAGTATTCTCTTCAATACGATCAAGAAGATCCCACTTAAACTCTTCTTTATTATGAGTGAATGATCCAGCACAAGAAGTATCCAATAATGTTTTATCTTCAAAAGAGAGTCTTGCATAGAATTTATCAACAATAATATTACCAGGAAGCTCATGAATGGGGCATTTGAGCATTAGTGACTTCAATCTCCCCCAAGCTTGGGCAATACTTTCTCCATCATGAGGCCAGAAATTATATATAGAATTCCGATCTTGGTGAATCTCACTTGGAGGATAAAATTTAGAGTAAAAGAGAGGTACAATTTCCTCCCATCCAAGAGAACTCCCGTTCTTCAATAATTTATACCAATGCGCAGCTCTCCCAGTAAGTGATATGGAGAACAATTTCTTCCTAACTTTGTCCATTGTAATACCTACACACTTAAACAACTCGCATAATTCATGTAAAAACAGTAAATAGTCACCGGGGTGGACAGTTCCATCCCCTTCATAGCGGTTATCCATAACACGATCAATAATTTTCATAGGTATTTTAAATGGCACTATTTCATCAGGTGGCGCCTCATTTTCTACCTCAGCAGTGGTAGAAGCCTTTCCAAACAGGAAAGCAATAGATCCTCTCTCCATAATTAAGCAAATTAGGAGACAGAAATAAAAACAGCACTTACAGCTAAAGTTTTCCTTACCAAATCCACTCACCAATAGCGCTTCACTCCCCAGCAACGGCGCCAGAAAATAGTCTTGATGACCCACAAGTATAGGGGGTGTATCGTAGTACTTTCGATAAATAAGAGTGTCGAACCCGACGAGGAGCAAAAGGTGCTGACAAGCAGTTTTGACGAGGATTTCACTGTAAACACTATCAGACAAGTTTTTAGGAGTTTTTGATAATGCAGATAAATAAAGTGCGAGTAAATAGAGCGCGGCAATAATAATTGCAGCGAGTGGCCCAATCCTTTTTAGAGCAAAGGACAAGCTGGTTTGTTTACTTATGATGACCAAACGTTCCTGAGAACACACGGGATTTATGTCTAGTGCTTTCGCTTCATATAGATGATTAATCTTTAGTGTTTCGATAAGTGTTGTGTGGGTGAACCTATGCTAATGCACCGCCCTTCCTAGGACTAATACATACTTGTGATTATACCCCTTGCAAGCATCCGCAAATACAAGAAAGTAATTAAGATAAATCTAACCACAGCCTTAAACTCTGAGATACTACCATCCCTCATGCATCGAGATACCAACGGGGGTTTAGGTTTCTGTCACTCCGGCAACCCCACAATTAATATTCGAATACACAATGCATTCCCCTAGGCCCATAAAGGTGAAGTGTCATGTAGTCGACGTTCACATGACACCACTAGAAGAATAGCACCACAACTTAAATATCAAACCATTAAATATTACTCAACATAGTTCACTACTAACATCTAGACTTCTCCCATGTCTTCAAGAACTAAACGAACTACTCACAACACATCATGTGGATCATGATCAGAGATGATATAATGATGGGTAACAATCTGAACATAAACCTTAATTCAACGGTTCCACCCAATAGCAGCAATAACAATAGTAATCAACACCGGGGGAGTTTCCCCTATCAAATGCACAAGATTCAGCCCTAGATGTTACAGCGGATGTCGGGGATGTAATCCCCGGTACCCTAAAGTTATGGTGTTGTCATGGTTATGTTCGGGTGAAGAGACTCTACCCGGGCCGACATAAGCATTCTCCCAGCCAGCCTAAGCTGGGGATGGGCCGACTGTATGGATAACCCGGGTGGATCGAGGTAGCCAGTAGAGGGGCACGATGCCTGTGGACTTCGGGCCGTCCGAATTATCTCCAACCTCGACCTTCACCTCGCCGACACCACCAAGCCGTCTTCAACCTCGCCCCGGCAGTCCCGGCTTCCCCGACCTCGGCCTCTCTCCGGCTTCCCCGACCTCGGCCTCTTTCCGGCTTCCCCGACTTGGCGGCACTCCGGCTTCCCCGACATGGCGTCACACCTGGCTTCCCCGACATGGCGTCACTCCCGGCTTCGCCGACATGGTGGCAATCCCGGCTTCCCAGACTTGGCGGCACTCCGGCTTCCCCGACATGGCGTCACACCTGGCTTCCCCGACATGGCGTCACTTGCGGCTTCCCCGACCTGGCGGTGCTCCCGGCTTCCCCGACATGGCGGCACACCCGACTTCCCCGACCGGTACGGATGGTTCCTAAGACAGGCACAAGGAGACAAGAAAAGGACGCGCGCCGCACGGGTCGTGACTGTGCAGGAAGTGACCAAGCGTGGCTACAGTGCCCATCATGTGACTAGAGTACACTACATGATGCAGTGAACAGTTCGGACAAGACCCCAGTGGTCATGTCAGCTACAGTGCCAGAATAGTGTTGTGTGGGCCACCTTTTGTCCCCTGGGCTCCTCCTATATAAGGAGCACCAGGGGGAAGGCCAAAGGGACAGCCACACACATCCACGGCCACGGCCGGCCAAGCCACGGGCTGCTCTCTTCCCCCCTTGCTCTCTTTCTCCCCCAAAGCCTCTTAGAGGTAACTCGGTTCAGCTCATGTAGCATCCTGTACACAGCATATGCGGAGAGAAGAAATACACCAAGTAGGCTAGATGCTGCGGTAGGGGTTTTATCTCCTCACGAGAGCCCCGAAGCAGCGTAAATCCCCGCGTCCATGTGTTCATCTGTGTGTGCTTCTCAGCGCGCTATCCCTCCCCGGATCCTCTAGCGTCCATCCGGCCCCACAAATTAGCCTACCCGTAGGAATCTGTCTGTTCACCACGACGACAGTTGGCGCCCATCGTGGGGCTTCAGTGGCGCTTGCTGGACTAATTTTGGACGGGACCTTCTTCATCGACTCGGGGACTCGACATCACCATTTTCCACACGCTCCAATTCGCTGCCGCACGCAGAGGCCGTTCCGACCTACACCAGCGCTCGCCGTTGACAGATTCCGGGTAACTCCACGACAGTTGCCCGGGTCATGTCGGCTCCGTCGATCCCGACCGCACCAATGCCTCGTGAGTATCTTCGTCTGTATCATGCAATTGGCTAGTCTTGAGAGTAACTCGGGGACTGCCCCTTCGTGCCTAATTTAGTTGTTAACCCAGGAGCGAGAGGTCGTAACACGGGGACTGCCATGTTATGTTATCTGTATATTTTTCCCCGGGGGCAAGATGTCTTGACTCGGGGACTGGCTCACCGGTCAGTTTTGCTCTTCATCCTAAGTCGGTGGAGCAGCTCGGAAATCAATTTATCTGTATGCATGTGGTTTATGTCAATTAGTCCCGAGTTATTTGCATGTCGGCACCCCGGGATGAACTCGGGGACTGCCCCGTCTTTACTTTTGTGTTTTATATCAGTTGTTTCTATATTGCCTGTTTGTCGGCACTCCGAGATGAACTCGGGGACTGCCCTATTGTCTGTATGCATGTTTTCTTTATGTGTCGTTTGTATGCCGGCACCCCGACATGGAACTCGGGGACTGCCATGTTTATATGTCTGTCTTGTTATCTGCGGTGTCCATATACCGAAAAGCTTTCAACCTTGTTTCAAAGTTCAAGTAATGTATGCTATCCGATATGATCTTGTGACTCGACTGACGAACGCCTAGAATGGTAGTCAAGAGCAGAGGTTGTGGAGTATAGTAAACATGAAAACATACTCGGGGACTCGGTCTAAAAAGTAATTCGGCATATGTTGTCTGTGTGTTTTCCCCGGAGCAAGATGTCTTGACCCGGGGGCTGGAACGCCCGTGCATTCTATTTTTTCTGCTAGATCCCTAGTATAACTCGGGGACTCGGTGAAAACCGAGTCGGCACCCTAGTGCGTAGCTTTGCAACTCGTCGTAATTTCTCTATAAGTTAAATTTAGTTCGACCTATTAAATAGAGCAGTCGCTCCTGTTGAATATTTATTATGCACGCATTTCTGGACTAAAATTGAAAGGTGATACCGGTTTTATCGAGAGAATACTCATGTCAAAAGGTCTTGGTTATGTCGGTTATTATGCCGGTTATCTCAGATCCATCTTATATTTATTATGGCATAAAAGTGTATCCCGGACTATCTTTGATGACGGTTTGCCGAGTTATGAATGGCCTGTTACACCGTGTCGTCGCTTATGTCGGTCAAAAGTCTTGGTTGTGACGGTTATCTCGGATCCATCTTATAGTTATTATTGTCTCAGTGTATATCACGGATAGTCTTTGGTATCGGCTTGCCGAGTTATAATGGCATATCATACCAAGTTGTTGTTTATGTCGGTTCGCCACTGTATCGCGGCATCCTTCCATATCCCAGATCGCCGTTTATTTTGGTTCGGCACTATATCACGGCCTCCTTCCATATCCCAGATCGCCGTTTATTTCGGTTTGCCACAGTATCACGGCGTCTTTCCATATCCCAGATTGTGTTGGTTTGCCAAGGGCAACATGTGTGAGTTGCCCAGAGTGGCCGAGGTACCGAGACATGTGTGATGTGCCCAGAGTGGCCGAGATACCCCTATGTCAAACCAGCAGTGGCTGGAGACATCCATGTCGGTAAGTGCCCAGAGTGGCTACCGGACATTCGAGACACCCGAGATACCCCTATGTCAAACCAGCAGTGGCTGGAGACATCCATGTCGGTAAGTGCCCAGAGTGGCTACCGGACATTCGAGACACCCGAGATACCCTTATGTCAGACCAGCAGTGGCTGAAGACATCTATGTCGGTAAAACGCCCAGAGTGGCTAAAGAACCGGCATATGATTGTATTTTTGCAGGTACAAGGAGGAGTACGTGAAGACGGTGGTGTTATTATTTTTCTAAGTCTGCGCGCGACTCTGCGAGTCCCCCGCAGCCTCGGTGACTAGTGTCGGGGATGTAATCCCCGGTACCCTAAAGTTATGGTGTTGTCATGGTTATGTTCGGGTGAAGAGACGCTACCCGGGCCAACATAAGCATTCTCCCAGCCAGCCTAAGCTGGGGATGGGCCGACTGTATGGATAACCCGGGTGGATCGAGGTAGCCAGTAGAGGGGCACGATGCCTGTGGACTTCGGGCCGTCCGAATTATCTCCAACCTCGACCTTCACCTCGCCGACACCACCAAGCCGTCTTCAACCTCGCCCCGGCAGTCCCGGCTTCCCCGACCTCGGCCTCTTTCCGGCTTCCCCGACCTCGGCCTCTTTCCGGCTTCCCCGACTTGGCGGCACTCCGGCTTCCCCGACATGGCGTCACACCTGGCTTCCCCGACATGGCGTCACTCCCGGCTTCCCCGACCTGGTGGCAATCCCGGCTTCCCAGACTTGGCGGCACTCCGGCTTCCCCGACATGGCGTCACACCTGGCTTCCCCGACATGGCGTCACTTGCGGCTTCCCCGACCTGGCGGTGCTCCCGGCTTCCCCGACATGGCGGCACACCCGACTTCCCCGACCGGTACGGATGGTTCCTAAGACAGGCACAAGGAGACAAGAAAAGGACGCGCGCCGCACGGGTCGTGACTGTGCAGGAAGTGACCAAGCGTGGCTACAGTGCCCATGATGTGACTAGAGTACACTACATGATGCAGTGAACAGTTCGGACAAGACTACAGTGCCAGAATAGTGTCGTGTGGGCCACCTTTTGTCCCCTGGGCTCCTCCTATATAAGGAGCACCAGGGGGAAGGCCAAAGGGATAGCCACAGACATCCACGGCCACGGTCGGCCAAGCCACGGGCTGCTCTCTTCCCCCCTTGCTCTCTTTCTCTCCCAAAGCCTCTTAGAGGTAACTCGGTTCAGCTCATGGAGCATCCTGTACACAGCATATGCGGAGAGAAGAAATACACCAAGTAGGCTAGATGCTGCGGTAGGGGTTTTATCTCCTCACGAGAGCCCCGAAGCAGCGTAAATCCCCGCGTCCATGTGTTCATCTGTGTGTGCTTCTCAGCGCGCTATCCCTCCCCGGATCCTCTAGCGTCCATCCGGCCCCACAAATTAGCCTACCCGTAGGAATCTGTCTGTTCACCACGACGACAGCGGGAACGGAGTGGAACGATGGAGATGACGATGTCGGCGGTGGAGATGGTGGTGATGATGATCCCTATGAAGTGCAGCTCGATGACGGTGACGATGGCGACGATTTCCCCCCTCCGGGAAGGGATTTCCCCGGCAGCTTTTCAGCCTGTCGGAGAGCTTTTCTCTCTCGGTGGTTTCCGCCTCGTGGAGGCGGCGGCTCTGTTTCTGGTCTATTCTCCCCGTCTTAGGTTTTCGGGGGGATATTTCTAGCACCTAAAAAATGAAAAATGATATTTCTAAAAATAATTTTGAAAATCGCTTCGGTGACGTTGTTTCCCATACCATGGCACACATATGTGCTGAATATGGGAACTTTATCACAAACTATGACACGATAATGGCCATACATTGGTAATTTGGCTTGAAACTTATACATGTTTGTAGATGATTGACATTTTTGTGAAGTATTGTTTTGAAAAGTTTGTCAAAACTCAAGTTTATAATTTTTCCTAGAAACTAGTACACATAAAAGGACTCCATGCCAAAGGGTTTCTTTTTTTGAGTATTTTTTCACTTTTTCTCATTTCTTTCAAAAAATGGTCAAAATGGAGAGCATGGCTATTCATCTAAGGTGGTCGAATTTTCAAAAACTATCGATGGTTCTATGTTGTAACCACTACTTGTGTACCTTAAAATTATTTTTGTAACAATTTCAGAGCAAACTATCACACAGTTGTAGTTCAAATTTGAATTACTTTCGGAAAATTGACATAAAGTCAATTAAAGAAGGGAATTTAGATAGAAAGTAAGGAAAATTCTCATATTTAGGGATTATCCATAAAATATGTACTACTCTTTGTGAAAATTAAATGGGTGTCATTTTGGACCATATTTTATGTACTTGCTTCACAAAAAAGTCATTTTTAGCACCTAAAAAATGAAAAATGAAATTTCTAAAAATAATTTTGAAAATCGCTTCGGCGACGTTGTTTCCCATACCATGGCACACATATGTGCTGAATATGGGAACTTTATCACAAACTATGACATGATAATGGCCATACATTGGTAATTTGGCTTGAAACTTATACATGTTTGTAGATGATTGACATTTTTGTGAAGTATTGTTTTGAAAAGTTTGTCAAAACTCAAGTTTATAATTTTTCCTAGAAACTAGTACACATAAAAGTACTCCATGCCAAAGGGTTTCTTTATTTGAGTATTTTTTTCACTTTTTCTCATTTCTTTCAAAAAATGGTCAAAATGGAGAGCATGGCTATTCATCTAAGGTGGTCGAATTTTCAAAAACTATCGATGGTTCTATGTTGTAACCACTACTTGTGTACCTTAAAATTATTTTTGTAACAATTTCAGAGCAAACTATCACACAGTTGTAGTTCAAATTTGAATTACTTTCGGAAAATTGACATAAAGTCAATTAAAGAAGGGAATTTAGATAGAAAGTAAGGAAAATTCTCATATTTAGGGATTATCCATAAAATATGTACTACTCTTTGTGAAAATTAAATGGGTGTCATTTTGGACCATATTTTATGTACTTGCTTCACAAAAAAAGTCATTTTTAGCACCTAAAAAATGAAAAATGATATTTCTAAAAATAATTTTGAAAATCGCTTCGGCGACGTTGTTTCCCATACCATGGCACACATATGTGCTGAATATGGGAACTTTATCACAAACTATGACACGATAATGGCCATACATTGGTAATTTGGCTTGAAACTTATACATGTTTGTAGATGATTGACATTTTTGTGAAGTATTGTTTTGAAAAGTTTGTAAAAACTCAAGTTTATAATTTTTCCTAGAAACTAGTACACATAAAAGGACTCCATGCCAAAGGGTTTCTTTTTTTGAGTATTTTTTCACTTTTTCTCATTTCTTTCAAAAAATGGTCAAAATGGAGAGCACGGCTATTCATCTAAGGTGGTCGAATTTTCAAAAACTATCGATGGTTCTATGTTGTAACCACTACTTGTGTACCTTAAAATTATTTTGTAACAATTTCAGAGCAAACTATCACACAGTTGTAGTTCAAATTTAAATTACTTTCGGAAAATTGACATAAAGTCAATTAAAGAAGGGAATTTAGATAGAAAGTAAGGAAAATTCTCATATTTAGGGATTATCCATAAAATATGTACTACTCTTTGTGAAAATTAAATGGGTGTCATTTTGGACCATATTTTATGTACTTGCTTCACAAAAAAAGTCATTTTTAGCACCTAAAAAATGAAAAATGATATTTCTAAGAATTATTTTGAAAATCGCTTCGGCGACGTTGTTTCCCATACCATGGCACACATATGTGCTGAATATGGGAACTTTATCACAAACTATGACACGATAATGGCTTGAAACTTATACATGTTTGTAGATGATTGACATTTTTGTGAAGTATTGTTTTGAAAAGTTTGTCAAAACTCAAGTTTATAATTTTTCCTAGAAACTAGTACACATAAAAGGACTCCATGCCAAAGGGTTTCTTTTTTTGAGTATTTTTTCACTTTTTCTCATTTCTTTCAAAAAATGGTCAAAATGGAGAGCATGGCTATTCATCTAAGGTGGTCGAATTTTCAAAAACTATCGATGGTTCTATGTTGTAACCACTACTTGTGTACCTTAAAATTATTTTTGTAAAAATTTCAGAGAAAACTATCACACAGTTGTAAATTACTTTCGGAAAATTGACATAAAGTCAATTAAAGAAGGGAATTTAGATAGAAAGCAAGGAAAATTCTCATATTTAGGGATTATCCATCAAATATGTACCACTCTTTGTGAAAATTAAATGGGTGTCATTTTGAACCATATTTTATGTACTTTCTTCACAAAAAAAGTCATTTTTAGCACTTAAGAAGTGGAAAATGATATTTGGAAAATTTCTTCGGCGACGTTGTTTTCCATACCATGGCACGCATATGTGCTGAATATGAGAACTTTATCACAAACTATGACACGATAATGGCCATACTGATGCCGACATGACCATGTCAAGATCGCGCCCTCAAGGTGTTTGACAGTAGTTTGACGGCTCCGCTCGCTCATGGTAGTCGAAGAAGCCCTTTCTCGTGTGTCAAAACATACCCATTAGGACGCTCGGCTCACACTGAGCACGATAAAGTGGACTGGGAGGTCGGACTAGATCAGTTTTTCACGAAAACACGATAGAGGAAGTTCAAAACTAGCAAACATGTATAAACATGTTTTACGATTTTTTCATTTTACACAGGCCAAACGACACAAGAATTTGGAAAATCGCTTTGGCAAAGTTGTTAACTATATCATTGCCAATATCGGAGATTTTTTTCACATTTAAATTCGAAAGTTGACTTTTTTTCGAATTCTGTCTTCGATCTAGATGTCAGATCTAGAATTTTGTCTTTTTTACACAGGCCAAACGACACAAGAATTTAGAAAATCGCTTTGGCAAAGTTGTTTCCTATATCATTGGCAACATCGGTGATTTTTTTCACATTTAAATTCGAAAGTTGACTTTTTTCGAATTTTGCACGGTTCTAGATCAAGATCTCCGATCTGGATGTCAGATTTAGAAATTTGTCTTTTTTACACAGGCGAAACGACACAAGAATTTGGAAAATCGCTTTGGCAAAGTTGTTTCCTATATCATTAGCAAAACCTGGATTTTTTTTCACATTTTCGAATTTTTCAAACTTGAAATTCGAATTTGCACCATTCGAATCTTAGATTCGAAATTTGAAAATTCAAACATTTTCCTGAAATTATTAAATCTGTGGCGGCGAAGCACAGAACGCCGGCGCGCACGAACAGATTGGGGATCAGGAGGTTGGGCGGGCCCACCTGTAAGAACTGCACCCAGTCGGTCTCACCTCTAAGTTGCGGACCCACTGTCAGTAACGCCATCAAACGGAATAGACTTCAAACTTGCCGTTTAGGGCAAACCATAGTACATGCGAATGAACTAGGGGCAAAACTGAGGATGATTCGCAACTAGGGGCAAAACTGAGTCTGAGAAGGCTGCTAGGGGCAATCCATTAAATGACCCTATAATATAAGCATGGAACATAAGAAATTATAGATACATTTGAGATATATCAAGCATCCCCAAGCTTAGTTCTACTCGTCCTCGAGTAGGTAAAACGATAACAAGAATAATTTCTAAAGTGACATGCTTTCACACAATCTTGATCATATAATAATGTAATGCATGTAAATTGAGATCAAATGAATAAAAGTTGTAGTTTATATTGATATCAAATGAGTAATGAGTAAACAACTAGGAAGAACAAAGTAAAACTTTCAATGAATTAGTACTAGAGAACAATCAACCATGCAAAGTAGATATTAAAGATGATTTAAGCTTCAATAATAACAATATAATCATCTAATGAATCAAACACTCATGACAACTTTGTGAAAGGATCAAGTCAAGCAATAACAATATGCACGTAGAAGATCATCTCTCTATTTGTTCACTCAAAAACAAGCAAGTGTTCAGCGTTGGTTCCTGGCACCAGGATGTTGTGGCTAAGAGAATAATAAGGGGGGTTTGGAAGGCCAACGGAAGAAAGTCTCACAAAGCTGAAAGTGATCATTAGACAAGAGGAAGTCTTATAATCGAAGCTATGCAAGGAGTAGTGATTGCCACACAACGGATGCACATAGAGCTATAAGTGTACGAAAGCTCTCCAATGGAACTAGTGGGGGTGCATCCAACTTGCTTGCTCATGAAGACCTAGAGCACTTTTGAGAAGGCTCATCATTGGAATATACAAGCCAAGTTCTATAATGTAAAGTTCCCCACATAGTTATGGAAGTAAAACATGAAAACTCTCTCATATGGAGTAAAGGTGCTAAACATGAGCACAAATGATGACTATGAATATTACAGGTGCTATAACATGAGCACAAGTGTGGATAAAGAGTAGTAATGTTGCCCCCTTTTTATTCTTTTTTTTTTACTTTTTCTCTTTTAATATTTTTTATATATTTTTCTGTTTCTCTTTTCGATGGCCTCCATGGCTCTTTTCACTTTTAGGGGCAAACATTCTAATATGACAACACACTTTTGATACAAGGACCTCATAAGGAATAAAAAATAATGTATGAAACGGTGCCTCTGCCAGTGTAGCAGGATATGCAATGATCTAGCGTAACATGGGTAAAACCGCACATCAGCTATATAGAATCATGCAAAGCAATATATAAATGATAAATGACAACAAGTCATGTAATGTAAGATGAAAGTTGTATGGCAATATATCTCAGAACAGCTATGGAAATGCTGTAGTAGGTAGGTATGGTGGATGTTTTGAGAAAGATATTTGGATTATGTGTAGGAGAACATGATGAAGATCTCCCACGAGTTTTGGATTTACCCGCGAAGTATGCACCAACTCTCAATGTGAGAAAGGGCAATGCAAAGTACCGAAGAGGCTAGCAAATATGGTGGTGGAAGTGCCATGAAAACCGCAGCTTTAGAACTCACAAGAAAAAAGATTCCAACTAGAAATATGATCTTACAAGGCATAATGAAAATCACTCCATGAGGGACTGTGGCAAATGAACAAGTCACTGTTGGGACCCCGACCGTAGCGCATAACACAAAGTCATTACGGTTGCTTTTAACATTAGAAATCATATATCATTATGCTATCAGCTGGATATTTAAGTGTGGCATAGCTTCAAATTTTCTATACCAACCATTAATCATCCCACCTTACTAAACCATCATGTTTTCCATTAAGCATATTAATATCTCAAAACAACATCAATGATTCAAGTGACACAATTTAATGATCTACAAGATTATGTATCATTTAGTTATACCATCTACCACATTTAACATTTTCTGTTCTTAACCAAACACCAATCAACTTATTTAAAACATAAACTCTCCAAGTATTTAACAATAAAGCAAGAGAGTATAACATATGAGAACTAACAGCTCTGAACAAGAGGTGCATGAAAAAATAAGAGCTGAAAGTATTACAGTAGCTATAGAAAAATACTCAACAAATATAAGTGAAGAATAGGAGTATTCAAATGAAAAAGCGGAGCGTGTCTCTCTCCCACACAAGAATGCTAGGATCCATTTTATTCAGAAAACAAAAATAGCAAAAGCAAAAATAAAAACAAACAGACGCTCCAAGTAAAGCACATAAGATGTGGCCGAATTAAAATATAGTTTCACTAGAGATAACCTGATAAGTTGTTGACGAAGAAGGGGATGCCTTGGGCATACCCAAGCTTTGACGCTTGAGTCTTCTTGAAATATGCTTGGGTGACCCACGGGGGCATCCCCAAGCTTAGGCTCTTTCATCTTCTTGATCACATCATATCATACTCTCTCTTGATCCTTGAAAACTTTCTCCACACCAAACTCAAAGTAAACTTAATTAGAGGGTTAGTGCATAATCAAAAATTCTCATATTCTGTATGGAGACACTCATTATCATGGTACTGGACATTAGCTACAGCCACTGGAATTTTATGGAACAAAAAGATCCATTCAAAAACAGCAAAAGAACCAATGCAAAATAGATGACAGAATCTGTCAAAACAGAACAGTCTGTAAAGACGAATTTTTTCGAGGCACTTAACTTGCTCAAATCAGAAAACTCAAAACTAATGAAAGTTGCGTACATATATGAGGATCACGCACAAAAAATCCCATGTCATTTTGATTTTTCTGTGAATTCTAACAAATTAAACGGTGGACAGCAGAAAACTGTTTCTGCGCAGGAATCCAAATCTAGCATCAACTTTCTACTAGAGGCTTAACTTGGCACAACTATGCAATAAAATAAAGATACAAAGGAATTGCTACAGAGGTAGGCATGTTCCTTGACTCAAGAAAATAAAATAACAGGAATAAAAAGTGGGTTGTCTCCCATAAGCGCTTTTATTTAACGCTTTTCAGCTAGGCACAGAAAGCAAAACTCAAGTATTTCCAAGAGAAGAAGCATCAACATTATAGTTTGTACGAATAATAGAATCAAAAGGTAGCTTCATCTTCTTCCTAGGGAAGTGTTCCATACCTTTATTAAGTGGGAAGTGGTACCTTATATTTTCTTCTTTCATATCAATAATAGCACCAACCGTGCGAAGGAAAGGTCTTCCCAAAACAATAGGACAAGAGGGGTTGCACTCAATATCCAAGACAATAAAATCAACGGGGACAAGGTTATTATTAACCATGACATGAACATCATTAACTCTCCCCAAAGGTTTCTTCAAAGCATTATCAGCAAGAAAAACATCCAAATAGCAATGTTCCAAAGGTGTCAAGTCAAACATATCATAAGGTTTCTTAGGCATAACAGAAATACTTGCACTAAGATCACACAAAGCATTGCAATCAAATTCATTCACTTTTATCTTAATGATGGGCTCCCAGCCATCTTCTAACTTCTTAGGGATAGAAGCTTCAAGTTTTAATTTCTCTTCCCTAGCTTTAATGAGAGCATTTGTAATATGTGTAGTAAAAGCCATATTTAAAGTACTAGCCTTAGGACTTGTAGCTAGCTTTTGCAAGAACTTAATAACTTCAGAGATATTACAATTATCATAATCAAATTCATTATCATCAAAAGTAATGGGACAATTATCTCCTATGCTCTTAAAATTTTCAGCACTTTTATCAAGCATAGTTTTAGGAGTTTTAGGCAATTTTAAACGTTTAGAAGTAGTAGAAGAAACATTGCCAACACCAATTATGTTACCATTAGTAGTAGGAGGCTTACTAGCATGTGAAGTAACATTATTTTCAGTAGTAGTAATGGTGCAAACTTTAACAATATCATCATCTTTAGCTAATTCTTCCTCTCTTTCCCATCTAGCATGCAATTCAGCCATCATCCTAACATTTTCATCAATTCGAACTTGGATAGCATTAATTTTAGCAAGGGTCTTACTCTCATTAGTATCATTAGGCATGACTTTAGATTTTAAAATATCAACATCAATAACAAGACTATCAACTTTAGAGGCAAGAATATCAATTTTCCCAAGCTTTTCCTCAACAGTTTTATTAAAGGAAGTTTGTGTAGTGATAAAATCTTTTAACATGGTTTCAAGTTCAGAGTATGTATTCCTATTATTACTATAAGAATTACCACAAGAATTACCATAAGAATTACCATTATTAGGAGGATAGGGCTTATAGTTGTTATTACCGTAATTGTTCCTATAGGCATTGTTGTTGAAATTATTATTTTTAATGAAATTCACATCAACATGCTCTTCTTGTGCAACTAAAGAAGCTAAGGGAACATTATTAGGATCCATATGAGATTTACCATTCACAAGCATAGACATGATCACATCAATCTTTTCACTCAAAGAGGAGGTTTCTTCAACGGAATTTACCTTCTTACCTTGAGGAGTCCTTTCAGTATGCCACTCAAAATAATTAACCATCATATTGTCCAGAAGTTTTGTTGCAGCCCCCAAAGTGATGGACATAAAAGTACCTCCAGCAGCCGAATCCAATAAATTTCTTGAAGAAAAATTTAGTCCTGCATAGAAGGTTTGGATGATCATCCAAGTAGTCAGTCCATGGGTTGGGCAATTCTTAACCAGAGATTTCATTCTTTCCCAAGCTTGAGCAACATGTTCATTATCAAATTGCTTAAAGTTCATAATACTACTCCTTAGGGAAATGATCTTAGCAGGAGGATAGTATTTTCCAATAAAAGCATCTTTGTATTTAATCCAAGAATCAATACTATTCCTAGGCAATGAAAGTAACCATTCTTTAGCTCTTCCTCTCAAGGAGAAAGGGAATAATTTCAGTTTTATAATGTCACCATCTATATCCTTATATTTTTGCATTTCACAAAGTTCAACAAAATTATTTAGATGGGCAGCAACATCATCAGAACTAACACCAGAAAATTGCTCTTTCATGACAAGATTTAACAAAGCAAGTTTAATTTCAAAGAATTCTGCTTTGGAAGCAGGTGGAGCAATAGGTGTGTATATAAAATCATTATTGTTGGTGCTAGTGAAGTCACACAACTTAGTATTCTCAGCAGTAGTCATTTTAGCAAAATTTAAAATCAAACCGAAATATAAATATTAATGCAAGTAACTAATTTTTTTGTGTTTTTGATAATAAGAAGCAAACAAGATAATAACAAAGTAAATAAAATGCAAGTAACTAATTTTTTTGTGTTTTTGATATTTAATAGCAAACAAAACAGGAAATAAAATAAACTAAGCAAGACAATAACAAAATAAAAAGATTGGGAAGTGAGAGACTCCCCTTGCAGATGTGTCTTGATCTACCCGACAACGGCGCTAGAAAAGTGCTTGATGCTCACGGGTGTGAGGAGTTGGAAAACCCCAAGAGGAAGGTGTGATGAGCGTAGTAGCAAGTTTCCCTCAGTTATGAAACCAAGGTTATCGAACCAGTAGGAGATGAAGAACACAACGAAGGTCTCCCCAGCGCCAGAAAAGTGCTTGCGCGTGGTTGACGAGGGAGGTGGAATCTGCACAACACAATCAAGAAACTTTGCTCCAACTCAACAGTGAGGTTGTCAATCTCACCGGCTTGCTGTAACAAGGATTAAACGTATGGTGTGGAAGATGATGTTTGCAGAGAATGAAAGAAAGCAGTTTGCAGTTGGTTGTATTATCAGTTTAAAGAAAAGGACCGGGGTCCACAGTTCAGTAGTGGTGTCTCTCCATAAATAGTAATAATAGCATACATGTGGGTAAACAAATTACAGCTGGGCAATTGACAGAATAAAGAGCTGCATAATGATGCATATACTAATGTCATGATGTCTAGTATGAGATTCATTTGGGCATTACAACAATATACATAGACCGTTCCAACCGCATCTAATAATCCACATTCCGGTTAGTGTCCGCACCCCTTTCAGTATTAAGTTGCAAGCAACAGATTATTGCATTAGGCAAAGTGTGTAATGTAAGTAATACAATTATCCTTAGACAAAGTACTACTGTTTTATCCCTAGTAGCAACAGTACATCTACAATCTTAGAGCTTGCTGTCACTACCCCAGATTAAATAGAGACATGAACCCACTATCGAGCATAAATACTCCCTCTTGGAGTCACAAGCATCTACTTGGACAAAGAATCTACTAGCAACGGAGAGCATGCAAGATCATAAACAACACACAACATGATATATTATGAAGCAAATGACATAGTATTCAATATTCATCGGATCCCAGCAAACACAACATGTAGCATTACATAAAGATGATCTTGATCATGATAGGCAGCTCACAAGATCTAAACATGATGGCACAATAGGAGAAGACAACCATCTAGCTACTGCTATGGACCCGTAGTCCAAAGATGAACTACTCACGCATCAGTCCGGAGGCGGGCATGGTGATGTAGAGCCCTCCGGTGATGATTCCCCTCTCCGGCAGGGTGCCGGGTAGAGCTTCTGAACCCTCCCGAACTAGGGTTGACGACGGCGGCGGCTCCGTTAGGTTTTGTGGAAAAGTGTTCGGGTTATAGGTCTTGTATTGTCGGGGGCTTTAAATAGGCGAAAGAGCGAAGGCGGTGGAGGGCCGAGGCTCCCTCCTCAGGTGCTGGCGCGGCAGGAGGTGGGGCCGCGCCGGCACCTCATCTAGGGGCCTCGTGGCCCCTCTCCGTTAGGTCTTTGGTGTTCTGGAACCTCACGTGAAAAATAGGGACTTTGACGCTTGAGTCTTCTTGAAATATGCTTGGGTGACCCACGGGGGCATCCCCAAGCTGAGGCTCTTTCATCTTCTTGATCACATCATATCATCGTCTCTCTTGATCCTTGAAAACTTGCTCCACACCAAACTCAAAGTAAACTTCATTAGAGGGTTAGTGCATAATCAAAAATTCTCATATTCTGTATGGAGACACTCATTATTATGGTACTGGACATTAGCTACAGCCACTGGAATTTTATGGAACAAAAAGATCCATTCAAAAACAGCAAAAGAACCAATGCAAAATAGAAGGCAGAATCTGTCAAAAACAGAACTGTCTGTAAAGACGAATTTTTTCGAGGCACTTAACTTGCTAAGATCATTTCCCTAAGGAGTAGCATTATGAACTTTAAGCAATTTGATAATGAACATGTTCCTCAAGCTTGGGAAAGAATGAAATCTCTGGTTAAGAATTGCCCAACCCATGGACTGACTGCTTGGATGATCATCCAAACCTTCTATGCAGGACTAAATCGAGGCTCCCTCCTCAGGTGCTGGCGCGGCAGGAGGTGGGGCCGCGTCGGCACCTCATCTGGGGGCCTCGTGGCCCCTCACCGTTAGGTCTTCGGTGTTCTGGAACCTCCCGTGAAAAATAGGGACTTTGGTATTAAATTCGTCCAATTCCGAGAATATTTCCTTAAGTGGTTTTCTGAAACCAAAAACAGCAGAAAACAGGGAGCTGGCACTGTGGCATCTTGTTAATAGGTTAGTCTCAGAAAATGCATAAAACAATGCAAAGTGTATATTAAACATGTAGCAATTGGAATAATATAACCATGGGACATAAGAAATTATAGATACGTTTGAGACGTATCAGCCGCCCACGCTGCTTGATGGTGCTGAGTTGATGAGGGAGGTGATCTTATTCTCAGCAGTTGGGAAACCCCAAGAGGAAGGTGTGATGAGTGCAGCAACAAGTTTTCCCTCAGTATGAAACCAAGGTTTATCGAACCAGTAGGAGATGAAGATGCTTCTGAAGGTGTCAACGGTGCCAGAACATCTCTGTTGCAAGGATGATCCTGACGGTTGACTTGGAACCTGCACACAACAAAACCAAGAAACTTTGGCCCAACTTAACAGTGAGGTTGTCAATCTCACTGGCTTGATGTAAACAAAGGATTAGACATATAGTGTGGAAAATGATGTTTGTTTGCAGAGAATGAAAGAGAACAATGTTTGTAGAAGGTTGTATTATGGATGTAAAAGAATGGAACGAGGTCCACAGTTCACTAGTGGTGTCTCTCCATAATAAATAATAACTAACTGTGTGAACTGTGGACCCCGGTCCATTCTTCTCTTCGAATGTATGCTATTCTTCGTCTCCTCTTCGAATGTATGCTATTATTTATTATGGAGAGACACCACTAGTGAACTGTGGACCCCGGTCCATTCTTTTACATCGATAATACAACCTACTTAAAACAGTGTTGTCTTTCATTCTCTGCAAACAAACATCATTTTCCACACTATACGTCTAATCCTTTGTTTACAACAAGCCAGTGAGATTGACAACCTCACTGTTAAGTTGGGGCAAAGTTTCTTGCTTGTGTTGTGTGCAGGTTCCAAGTCAACCATCAGGACCATCCCTGCAACATAGATTTTCTGGCACCGTTGACACCTTCAGAAGCATCTTCATCTCCTACTGGTTCGATAAACCTTGGTTTCATACTGAGGGAAAACTTGCTGCTGCACTCATCACACCTTCCTCTTGGGGTTTCCCAACTGCTGAGAAGAAGATCACCCCCCCCCCCCCCCCCCCTCATCAACTCAGCACCATCAAGATTTTCTGGCGCCGTTGCCGGGGGCATAAAGAAGCAAAGCCACACCAAGCTCCCCTCGTCAACTACGCGCCCGAAACTTGATACAGAGCATCAAGATTTTCTTGGCGCCGTTGCCGGGGAGATCAAGCACTTCTGCAAGGGGAGTCTCTCACTTCCAATCTTTTTACTTTGTTATTGTCTTGCTTAGTTTATTTTTATTTTGTCTTGTTTGCTTTTTATTATTAAAAACACAAAAAAAATAGTTACTTGCATTTATTTCCTTATTTCGGTTTTGCTTTATTTTTGTCAAAATGAATACTCATGAGAACACTAAGTTGTGTGACTTTACTAGCACAAATAATAATGATTTCATATGCACTCCTATTGCTCCACCTGCTTCTAAAGCAGACTTTTATGAAATTAAACCTGTTTTGTTAAATCTTGTTATGAAAGAGCAATTTTCTGGTGTTAGTACTGATGATGATGCTGCCCATCTTAATAATTTTGTTGAACTTTCTGAAATGCAAAAATATAAGGATATAGATGGAGATATTATTGATACGTCTCAAACGTATCTATAATTTCTTATGTTCCATGTTTATATTATGCCAATTGCTACATGTTTTATATACACTTTTATATCATTTTATGCATTTTCTGGGACTAACCTATTAACAAGATGTCACAGTGCCAGTTGCCTGTTTTCTGCTGTTTTTGCTTTCAGAAAAGTTGTTAAGAAAATATTCTCGGAATTGGACAAACGAAACGTCAAAGTGCTTATTTTCCCCGGGAGGTTCCAGAACACCGAAGAGGACACGGAGGAGGACCCCGAGGGGCCCACACCCCCTCCCGGCGCGGTCCCCCTGGCCGCGCGAGCATGGGGTGTGGGGCCCTCGAGCCTCCACCGCCTTCGCCCTTTCGCCTACTTATACCCCCCAGAAATCTAAGACCTAACACGGAGGCCTTTTCCAGAGAAGAGTTCCGCTGCGCCGCCGCCATCGAAGACAAGATTCGGGGGACAGAAGTCTCTGTTTCGGCACCCTGCCGGGACGGGGAATTGCCCCCGGAGCCATCTCCATCAACCCCATCGCCATCTCCATCGCCGTTGCTGACTCCTATGATGAGGAGTGAGTAGTTCTCCCCCGGGGCTGCGGGCTCTACCGTAGCTATGTGGTTTATCTCTCTCTCCCATGTGATCTTTATGTGATCATGAGCTTTGTAATCTAGTTGAATATGTGATGCTACTCTTTATTTATTATGCACTCTAGAGGTTACTTTAATATAAACTCCGGAGTTATTCATGGTTGTAAAGGTGACAGTATGTGCACCGTGTGTGATTCCTTTATGACGTTGTGGTGTTAGTTTACTCTAACTTTGAGGGTGCTCTTGTAGCCCTACACAGTGAATGGTGTTTATCATCCAACATGAGAGTGTTTGAGAGTAGTATTTATTATTCAGCTTTGATGTCATTGTTGAGAATGTCCACTAGTGAAAGTATGATCCCTAGGCCTTGTTTCTAAGCATCAAAACACCGTTTCCAACAAGTTCTGATACATGTTTGCTTGCTGCCATTTTTATTACAGATTGCAATTACTACTTATAATCATCCATATTACTTGTATTTCACTATCTCTTCGCCGAATTAGTGCACCTATACATCTGACAAGTGTATTGGGTGTGTTGGGGACACAAGAGACTTCTTGTATCTTAATTGCAGGGTTGCTCGAGTGGGTTATCTTTGACCTCTACCTCCCTGAGTTCGATATACCTTGGGTGATTCACTTAAGGGAAACTTGCTGCTGTCCTACAAACCTCTGCTCTTGGAGGCCCAACACTGTCTACGAGAATAGAAGTGTGCGTAGACATCAATTATTAAACTAAAATTGTTTCCTTTCTCTTTGAGAGGAAGAGCTAAAGAATGGTTGCTATCATTGACTAGAAATAGTATTGATTCATGGGCTAAATGCAAAGATGCTTTCATTGGAAAATATTATCCTTCTGCTAAGATTATTTCTTTAAGAAGTAGCATTATGAACTTTAAATAATTTGATAATGAACATGTTGCCCAAGCATGGTAAAGAATGAAATCTTTAGTAAAGAATTTCCCTACCCATGGACTGACTGCTTGGATGATCATCCAAACCTTTTATGCAGGACTGAACTTTTCTTCAAGAAACTGTCGGCCCAGTAGGATCCAGGGTGTGCAGAGCCCACTCTCCACAGCCCTCGCACGCGACGGTGTCGACGAAACGACTAAGGACCAAGCAGAACGCTTGGAGAGACCCTCGAGAGGAAACGTCTCTCGAGAGGACTGGAGGGAGCAGCGAAGGCCTGAAGAGGCTCCTCCCGAGGCTGCCCCTCTGCAAGGCCCTCTCCCATGGAGAGGGGTCAACACAAATCCCTCCGCAAGGCCGCCCAGACCCTGTGGAGATACTTCGCTACGAAGCAATCGCCGCAGAGCGCACATGGCCTCTGCCGCGGCCGCAGAGTGACGCGCGCGTCTGCACGCGATGACGACGGCGCCGCAGTTGCCATTCTGGTGATTAAAGGAGTCAACAAAGCTGTGTCCCCCGCGCCGGACTACGAGGCTTTCCCCTTTGGTGATAAAGCGGATGGCCGGCGCTACGCTCCAAGGACGACGTCACCGTGGGCGCCCCCCACGATCTCTGCGGCACCGGCTGGCCGTCCTGCGTGGACGGTGGCTTTCCTGCATCACGGGCAGGCTTTACGACCATGGACCGGGTCCATGGAGACCCCAGCAGCGGTGCACCCCGCTCCTCCGTTTCGTCGCCATGTGGGGACCCTTCCACTGCGCAGAGGGCAAGGACGAGGCCCGGGGCGCCTATAAAAGGAGGGGGAGCACCACCGTAGCGATCGGTCAATCAATCGCGAATCGACCAGTTAGCACTCCACCATTGTGTAGTTTAGCCTAGCGCACTCGAGGAGGAAGAAGACCCGCGGTTTTCCTCCTTGAGCTCCGCTCTGCCAGAAGGGAGCCCTCGGCAAGCTCATTGTACTGTAACCTCTGCAGTGCAATACAGACAAGCAGGAGTAGCAGTGTTACCTCCTCCTGAGGGCCGTGAACCTGGGTACGGGCCGTTGTCCATCTCTACCGTGCTGTCCCTCCTCAGGCTCGACGAGCACCATCGCTGTGCCGGTCGAGGGTTGTAGACCAACGTTTTCAGTCCCCTTCTCGAACTACTCTTCAGAGTGTGACTATCCCTGTCTCGTGGGAATCACTTCCGACATCTGGCACGTCAGGTAGGGGGCTGAGGCGCGTCTTCAACCTTCGGTCAGCTTCCGCGCCATGACGGACACCCGCGCAACACGCGCCAACAGGCGCGCAGCGGACAGGGCTCATACAGAGCCCGGCACCGCCCCCACTCGCGGCCGCCGCGGCCGTCCTCGCACGACGGAGCGCGCCAATACCGGCCCGCACGTGGAGGAGCCCGAGAGCGAGGATCACCGTGACGGTGACCACCGCGACGACAGGGACGCCTCCCCGGAGCACCACGACGATGCGGAGTCCTCGCATCCGTCTCGGCACCAAAGCGCGTCTTCTCAGGGACGCCCGGAGCCCACGCCTCACACCGCGCTGCTCATGGCCCAGGAGCTTCTCCGCTACCGGTCTAGCGCGGAGGCCCACGACCAGTTGCTTGACCGCCTCCACCACCTCGTCGACGTCGCGACGACGCGCCCCGCTCCGTCGCGTTCCCTCGTCCACCACTCTGCCCACGCTGGAACTGCCGCGCCGGATGCGCCTCCGCCACCGCCGGGACCACCTCCGGCCGCAGCGCAGAGGGCTCCCTCTCATGCGTCCTCGCCGCGCGACTGCCAAATTGTGCAGCGCGCCGCGCCTGACGCGCGAGTGGGGATGGAACGCCGGAGAGACCTCCAGAACCGCCTTGTCGAGGAAATCGGCCAGGCGGGGCAGCAGAACCGCATGGCTCTCCAGGGCGGGACCGCCACGTACGCCACCGGCTGCATGGCCTTCACCCGCGCTCTGCGCCGCGTGGTATGGCCGCAGAAGTTCAGGCCTGCCCTCCCCAAGGGCTACGACGGGTCGAGCAACCCCATCGAGTTCCTGCAGCTCTACACCACCTCCATCCAGGCTGCAGGAGGAGACGACAAGGTCATGGCCAACTGGTTCTCCCACGCCCTCAGGGACTCTGCGCTGTCATGGCTCCTCAACTTGCCTGAGGACTCCATCGACTCGTGGGAGGAGCTCTGCAGGCAGTTCGTCGCCAACTTCAAGGGCACCTACGAGCGCGCGCTCACCCACAATGACCTGCGCACTGTGGTGCAGAGGAAAGACGAGACCCTCCGCAAGTACATCCAGCGCTTCAGCCAAGTGCGCAACAAGATCCCGAACATCCCCGACACGCAAGTCATTGCCGCCTTCAGGGAGGGCGTCACAAATCGCAGGATGCTCGAGAAGCTGGGCATTCACGACAAGCTCACCTCTGTGGTGAAACTGTTCGACCTCGCTGACAAGTGCGCCAAGGCTGAAGAGGGGCTCCTCTTCGTCAAGATGAGCCAGCGGACAGACGACCTGGCTGAAGGGTCCAAGAGCCACAAGAAGCGGGAGGAAACCAAGCGCAAGACCACAAGAAGCTGAGCCGGCCGCCAAGAACGCCCGCAGAAACTCCCCTGAGCCTGGCGACAAAGAGGCGGACAACCGTCCGTTCTGCGTCTACCACAACAGGCGGGGCCACACCACCGAGAATTGCTTCGATCTCAAGAGGCTGAGCCGAGAGCGCGAGCGCGAGGAGGCTAGCGGGAGCCGCGGCAGAGGCCGCAGCTACCGCAGAGATGGCAGAGGTGGACGCAGTGGCAGCTACCAGAAGCCGCCAGGCACTCAAGCCAATGCTGCCGAGAAGAACAACAACCTCCCTGACGAGGAAGATGGAGGCTATCAGGCCCTGAGGGGAGCTATGGCCTGCATCCTCGGCGGAGCTCAGGCGCCGAAGTCCAACAACCAGTTCAAGCAGTTCGCCCGCGAACTCAACGCCGTGCTCCCAAGCGCCGAGACCTCCAGGCCCCTCAAGTGGTCTCAGTACACCATCGCCTTCGACGCCAAGGACCACCCCAAGTCGACCAAGACTGTCGGAACCCTCCCCCTGGTCTGCTCCCCCACCATCAACAACATTGCCGTCTCCAAGACGCTCATTGATGGGGGAGCCGGTCTGAACGTCATCTCTGTCGAGACCTTCGAGACGCTTCAAGTGCCTTACGAGTGGCTCATGCCCTCCAGGCCATTCACAGGGGTCACCAGTGGTTCGATCGAACCTCTGGGGCAGGTCCGGCTGGCCGTCACCTTCGGCACGCAGAAGAACTACCGCACTGAGCTGATCGATTTCGACGTCGCACACATTGGCCTGCTGTATAACGCCATCCTCGGCTACCCCGCCCTCGCGAAGTTCATGGCCGTCACGCATCACGCCTACAACATGGTCAAGATCCCCGGCAGCGCTGGCACTATCGCCATCCATGGTCATATCCTGGATGCCACGCGCGCTGTTGAGAGCGCCTACAAGGCGGCCGCCATGGCATTCCCGGCTGACGAGGACATGGAGCCTCTCGAGAGGCCCAAGAAGAAGAAACAGATGTTCTCTCAAGAGCAGGCTTCCGCGAAGAAGGTGTCGCTGAGCACCAGTGGCTCGGGGGCTGAGGGCGCCGGGGCTAGCGTCACCATAGGCGCTGCCCTGCCTCCCAAATAGGAAAGCGCGCTCGTCGCCTTCCTTCGGGCAAACTCTGACATGTTCGCTTGGACTCCGTCAGATATGTCCGGTGTACCAAGGGAGGTGATCGAGCACCACTTAGCCGTGTGTCCAGACGCACGCCCCGTCAAGCAAAAAGCACGCAAGCAAGCCCCCGAGAAGCAAGCATTCATCGTCAAGGAAGTAGAAAAGCTAAAAGCGGCAAATGTCGTCCGCGAAGTCGCGCACCCCACTTGGCTCTCCAACGGCGTGGTTGTCCCTAAACCCGCTGGAGGAGGCCGACTCTGCATCGACTACACAGACGTCAACAAGGCCTGCCCCAAGGACCCATACCCTATGCCGAGGATAGACCAGATCGTGGACTCCACCGCCGGCTGCGACCTCCTCTGTTTTCTGGACGCCTTCTCTGGTTATCACCAGATCAAAATGGCTAAAGAGGACGAGGGGAAAACAGCATTCCTCACCCCTTGTGGTGTGTATTGCTACACTTGCATGCCTTTTGGCCTGAAGAACGCCGGCGCCACTTTCCAGAGGCTCATGAGGATAGCCTTGGGGGCACAGATGGGCAGAAATGCAGAAGCATACGTCGACGACATTGTGGTCAAGTCTCGCGAGGGGGACACTCTCTTGAAGGATCTTGAGGAAACCTTCGCCACCCTGCGCAAGGTGAACATCAAGCTGAACCCCGCCAAGTGCGTCTTCGGGGTACCTTCAGGCAAACTCCTCGGTTTCCTCGTGTCCCACCGCGGCATTGAAGCAAACCCAGACAAGATCAAGGCCATAGAAGGGATGCAGCCTCCTCGCCGGCTCAAAGACATGCAGCGCCTAGCAGGCTGTATGGCTAGCCTGGGCCGCTTCATCTCCAAGTTCGGCGAGAGAGCCCTGCCATTTTTCAAGATCATGAAGAGATCCGGCACATTCAAATGGACCCCTGAAGCGGACAAGGCTTTTGAGGACTTAAAGAGATATTTGGCCAGCCCACCGGTCATGGTGGCCCCCTGGACATGCGAACATCTGAAGCTGTACCTATCAGCCACTTCTCAGACCGCAAGCGCCGTCCTGGTGGTCGAAAGAGAAGAGCCAGTCCTCCCCAAGAAAAGCGCTGCCACTCCAAGCCCAAAGCCGCCCGACAAAGATCTCGGCGAAGGAGCAGTCTCCACAGACCCACTGCCAGGCCCACAGCCTCAAGTCGAGTCTGCTCCGAACACCCTTGTCGAGACCCCTCCACAGGCGGATCTCGACAAGGGCCCTGAAGAGCCTCCACAGAGAGCCGACGCTGCACCTCCCTCGACAGCCCTTGTCGAGCACCCCGTGTACTTTGTCAGTACGGTACTACGGGATGCTCGGGAGCGGTACCCAATGCAGCAAAAGCTTCTCGTCGCTCTCCTCATCGCCTCCAGGAAGCTGAGACATTACTTCCAGGGCCACCCCATCACGGTGGTCACTTCCTTCCCCCTGGAGCAGATCCTGCGCAACCCCAACGCCACAGATCGTGTCGCGGGATGGAACATCGAGCTGCAGCCATTCAATCTGCGCTTCGACACCACAAGAGTCATCAAGGGACGAGCGCTGGCGGACTTTGTCGCCGAGTGGACTGACCCAAGCCCGGAACAACCTCGGGAAGAAGAGGCCGAGCCCTCTGGAGACACTATGCCCAGCCACTGGACCATGCACTTCGATGGAGCCTTCGCCTGCCGCCCTGGCGGGGCAGGCGTCGTCTTGACCTCTCCCAAAGGCGACAAACTCTACTACGCTGTCCAGCTGTGCTTCACGATTGACAAGATCTCCAACAACATCGCTGAATACGAGGGCCTCCTCGCCGGCTTAAGGGCCGCCATCGCTCTGGGCGTCAAGCATTTACTCGTCAAAGGCGACTCCCAGTTGCTTGTCAACTTCTCCAACAAAAGCTACACGACTAAAGACGACCACATGGCCGCGTACCTTGAAGAGGTCCGCAAGCTCGAGAAGCACTTCAGGGGCATGGAACTCATGCACATCTCAAGGAAAGAGAACCAGGAGGCCGACGACATCGCCAAGCGAGCCTCGTGAAGGCAAGCCCAACAGGCAGGCGTCTTTGAAGAGAGACTCACCAAGGCGTCCATAAAGCAGCCTCAAGAGACTACAGCCGCAAGCACGGACGAAGCTCTCCCACCACCTCCTGAAGCTGGGGCACCCGACTGTGGTCCTCACACAGGGGAGCGTCTGTTGCTGACGACGGCTCACCAAGAAACAGGCTGGATTGACGAGCTCAAAGACTACTTGGTGAAGGGGATCCTCCCCGAAGAAGATGCGGAAGCAGAGCGAATTGCTCGACAGGCAAAATCCTACTGCATCCTCGAGGGAGACCTGTACCGCAAGCGCCCAAATGGCATCGCGCTCAAATGCGTCCCTCCCGAGGAAGGCCGAATGCTGATCAAGGATATCCATAGCGGAGAGTGCGGCCACCACTCGTGTGCGCGCACCCTCGCCGGCAAGGTCTTCAGGAGTGGTTTCTACTGGCCGCAAGTGCTTCAAGATGCAGTCACCATCGTCCAATCTTGCGACGCCTGCCAGTACCACGCCAAGCAAATCCATCAGCCGGCGCTGGGACTCCAGACCATCTCTCTCTCCTGGCCGTTCGCGGTCTGGGGGCTGGACATTTTGGGCCCCTTCCCGAAGTCGCAGGGGGGCTACCGCTTCCTCTTCGTGGCTGTCGACAAGTTCACTAAGTGGGCCGAGGTCGAACCAGTGCGCACCATACCAGCCGGGGCAGCGGTGAAATTCATCAGGAGCCTGGTCTGCCGCTTTGGAGTGCCTAATCGCATCATCACCGACAATGGCTCACAGTTTACCAGTGGCATCTTCCGCTCTTACTGTGAAAAACTCGACATCAAGCTCTGCTTCGCCTCGGTGGCTCATCCACGGAGCAATGGTCAAGCCGAGCGAGCAAATGCAGAGGTCCTTAAGGGCCTCAAGACCAGAAGCTTCAACATCCTCAAGGGTCACGGCAAGGGCTGGATCGACGAGCTCCCATCTGTGCTCTGGTCCATGCGCACAACCTCTTCAAGGCCCACGGGAGAAACACCGTTCGCCCTTGTCTACGGAGCCGAAGCAGTCCTCCCTGCAGAAATCAAGCACGGATCACCACGGGTCCTTGCCTTCAACGAGGACACCCAAGAGGACCTCCACAACGACGACCTGCTGCTTCTCGAGGGACTGCGCCGCCGTGCCGCCCTCAGAGCGGCAAAGTACCAGCAAGACCTGCGACGCTACCACAGCCGCCATGTGCGCTCGCGCACTCTCGAGGCGGGCGACCTCGTCCTCAGGCGAATCCTCTCCAGAGAAGGCCTCCACAAGCTCTCGCCGATGTGGGAAGGCCCCTACAGGGTCTCTCACATCGCCAGGCCTGGCGCCGTACGCCTCGAGACGGACCGTGGAACATTGCGCATCTACGCAAGTTCTACCCGTGATCATAGTCACGCCCGTGATCATCGTCACGTCAGGCATTTTTTGTCTCTAGAGGGAAGCTTACGGCTTCACCTCCAAGCTTCACAAAGCTTCTCCTGAGGGCCAGCCCTCCGAGCTCTCCTGCTAACGAGCCACCGCAGGCCGCAGAGAGTCTCAGCCACTAATGGGTGGTCCCCATGCCTCGACATGGAAGGAACGTTAGCTTGACAAACCCAAGTGTAATGAACCTTTTCGTTCCTAAGTGAACTATGCGCTACGGCGCCATTTCGTTCCCAAGCGAACTATGCGCTACGGCGCCGCTATGTAATATTTCGACGGCAAGTTTTCTTTCGTCGTTTACTTTTCCATGTGCGCTTATATTCTTCCCATGCGCACCTCGCGAGCGGGGGCTGAGTACGGTGCCTGTGCCTCAAGAGCACCCCAGCAGCACTGCAAAATCCAAGGGACCCGAGCTCTGGCTAAAGGGCATGCTCCCGGATACACGCCACCTCTCCAAAGTACCTTGGTACTTTCTCTCCTCGCGAGATACCCATGAGAAAACCTATAAGCGCGCATAAGTCTTTACTATCATGCTCTAGCGTCTGGGTTCGCCTCTCTAACCTCCACAGGGAACAAGAGTCTCTCCAAGCTCGTGGAGGGAGAACTCGACCCCTAAAGGAGAACGCATCGCCAAGGAAAGCCTACGCAGAGCAAAAGCCTCGCGAAGCTAAGTTCCCTGCTCGCACCAAGAGAGTCTCTTCATCCCTCTCACGAGCACTTTTCGTCCCTCGAGCGTTTCTTTTCCCTCACTCTCCATGGGCTGCTTGCACGTCAAAGGGGGGCCCTTGAGCATCGCGCCTCGAGGACTCCTACCTTCTCTAAGCCTTAAACTCCCCCCGGCCTTGCCGAGTCATTGCTCGAGCATACCGCAGCGGCGGAGTCATAGCGCAAGGAGAAGGGCCCTAGCGACGCAGAGCGAAAAGAGGCATGGAGATGAAGCAAAAGGCCTTCGAGGGGCACGCACACAAACTTAGTAGCATATGCATAAGAAATATATTACAAACCATGGAGCAAAAGTCTCTAAGCCAGATATCTCGACAAGCACTACAAGCACGTTACATTTCAGGAGAAGGTTAAGCAGAAGCCCCGTCGCTGTCCTCGCCGTCGTCCTCTCCAGGCTCGTCCTCGGAGCCTGCCTCCTCGCCGTCGTCCCCCCCACCTCGGCCCGCTTGAAGCGGCTGCAGAAGTCGTCGACTTGCTCGCGGACCGAGTTGGAGATCTTCCACCCCTTCTCCCCCTCGAGAGGCTCGGTCACCGTCGAGTAGTCGAAGCCGGGCTGGAGGTGCTGGAGGTTGGTGAAGATGCGGTCGACCGCCACCACCAGGAGTTGGCGGCATTCCTCCTCGACGACGTCGCGGAGCTCCGCGACAGGGCCCTCGAGGGCTGTGAAGAGCTGCTCAAAGTAGGCGAGGTACGCGGCGGCGTCGGAGTTGCCCTGTGCGGGGACGGGCGGCGCCTCCGCACCCAGCTTCGCTGCAAGCTCGTTGCCCCGAGTCACCAAGGACTGGAACATGCGCTCCCGCTGCTGAGACAGCACTCGCGCGGCTTGGGCGTTCTCGGCAGCCTCCACCGCCTTCTCCACAGCAGGGCCCACCTGCTTGTTCATCTCCTCCATGTCCGCCATGAGGGAGGCGAGGTCCTGCGCCATGCGCTCGCGAGCTTCTTCGGCAGCGCGGTGGCTATCCGCGGCACGCCTCGCCCGGGAGTTCAGCCGGGCTTTCATTTGTTCCAGCTCATAGATACGAGCGGCATCCTCATCGCGCCTCTTCTTGAAACGGCTCACCTGCTTCTTGAACTTCTCGGCATAGTCGCGGGAGACAGCGGCGCGGTACGCCTTCTCCCGGGCTTGGAATTCCTTCTCAGCCTCCTCCTTCAGCTCGGCGAACTTCGCGTTGAAGCGCTCCACATGCCTCTTGTGGGTAGCCACTTCGCGCTCGTGCTTGCCGAGGGACTCGGCCAGGCTCTCTTCGCGGGCCTCGAGGGCGGCGCGCTGCCCTGACAGCTCCTGCTACGCCAGCAGCAGCTGCTCGTCGCGCCGGCGCACGTCGTTCTCACGCTCGCCCAGACTCTGCCCCCTGGCCTCCAAGGTCGCACGGACCGCCTCCAGAGAGGTCCGCACGGTCTCTGAGTCGGCGAGGATCTTGGCCTCGAGCTGGACGAGCTCGCGGTGCTTGTCCGCCAGCGAGTGCTCCACTGCCTCCCGCTCCGCCCTGGCCGCGGCCAGATCATCCGCCGCTGCCTGGCGCTCGGCATGGAGGGGCTCCAGGAGCTCTTCAGCATCGCGCGCGGCGCCCTCGCGGACCTCCTTGGTGAAGCGTAGCGCCTCCTCGCGCTCTGCCTGCAGAGCCAGGTCGCTCTGCCGGCGAGCCTCCACAACCGCGTGGAAAGCGGCCCAGGCCTCCGCAAGCTCGTCCTGTCGCCGGGCGAGCAACCCGTCCTCAAGGGCGAGGTGGGCCTCCAGCCCATCCAAAGACTCCCGCACCAGGCGGAAGGCGACGCCGCGGCGCCCCTTGCTCCAGTCCCAGCTGCCGAGGACAAGAGCCTGGGAAGTCCCGCGCGGCGCGGAGGTCCCTGCGCCTGCGTCGAGCTCGGAAGAGGAGGCCTCCGCGCGGGCCTGGGGGCTCGGCGGCGAGTCCTCCACCTCAGCGCCCGTGTTCTGCGTGCCGGCGTCGCCCCGCTCAGGCGGCGCCTCGTCATGGGTTTCCGGGGCGGGAGAGGCCTGCCCCGTAGCCGCTGCCTCCTCCTCCGCCGCAGTGCTTGGCGAGGGCGGCGGAAGGTCTTCTCCCACCGTCTCGTCGGCCTTTGGCGGGCTCGGGGTCGGTGTAGTGCCAGCCGCGGCCTCCTGCTGGGCTGGCGGAGCCGCAGCACGCGGCGGAGTGGGCGCCTTTTCCGCCTGCTCCTCAGAGCGCTCCTCCTCCGGAGGCGGCGCGGTCGCCTCAGCCTGAGGCGCATCCTCGTGAGGGCCTGCAGGGACCTCCTCCGCAGGCCTCGAGGCCTCGTCTGCTGCGGCCTCTGGCGCGGCCTCCGGCGCGGTTTTCTTCACATCCGCCGCCTTGCGAAGCCTTCGGCGCTTCACAGGCGCCGGGTCGCTAGCAGAGAACAAGAAGACTTGTCAGAGGGGAGCAGACAAGCAAAGATTGAAGAAGAAAAACCAAGTTAAAAACACTTACCCAGTCTTTTTGGCGCGGGTGTCAACCCACGCCATGCCAGACGAACGCCAAGAAGGCGTGGTCCGGGCTCCGGATCCCTCCGGAGCCGTCTCGGCTTTCCTCTTGAGGGGAGCGCTCGTGGGCTCCCCGGCAGGCCTGTCATGGGCCGCCTTAGACCGAGGCTCCTGTCGCCCAGCCTCGGCCACCTCGTCGTCGCTGGACGAGAGCTCGAAGACCTCCTCAGTAGGGGGCGCGGCCTTTGACGAGCTCGCCCCGCCTGCTGAGGGGATCGCCCCTGCCGCCGCGCCGCCTTGCTCGGCGTCTGATGCGTAGGGCGACTCCGCGGCGTCTGGCCCCTTCGCCATGGGCATGGGCCCCTCGTCCTCCTCCTCCCCCGCCAGGCCAAGCAGGGTGAACGCGGGCATCTGCTCCAGCACCGCCAGGCGCGCGGCCAGGTTGAGCTGGTGGAGAGGCCTCAGCACCGCAGCAACCGCCACGGGCACGTCCGGGTTGATGAAGAGGCCGCCCATGATGGTGGAGACGACGGCGGGGCGATGGTCGCAGGGGTGGAGTCGCATCGGGTCGGAGGGGCCCGAGTACATCCACATCGGCTTCTTGTGCGCCTGTAGAGGAGCGATGCGGCGGCTCACAAAGTCCTCCGCGATCATCTGGCCAGTGAGGCCGTTCTCCCGAAGCAGCCTCATGCGCCCCACGAGGTCTCCTATCTGCGGGCCCTGGAAGATCTGCTTGCCCCAGTGGGTATTCTTCACGGGCGGCGCCTCCGGGGTGTCGAGGAAGGAGCTCTGCGATTTGATGCCGATGAGGAACCACTTCTGCCTGAAGTCGTCCACCTTCTTCACCACCGCCGTGACGGGCTTCTCGCCGTTCCACGACATGGGGATGTAGACGTCCCCCATGCCGTCCACGATGCGGAAGGATACGCATCCCGTCCGCTCGAGCTTCGCGGAGTTCCGGAGCGTGTAGAAGCTCCTGAAGAGGGCCACCGAAGGCTGCACCCCCAAGTAGGCTTCGCACAGATAGGCGAAGATGGAGAGGATCAAGATGGAATTGGGGTGAAGATGGAGGAGGTGGATCTGGTAGAACTCCAGAACCGCCTCCAGGAAGGGCGAGTATGGAGGCACCAGCCCGGTGTAAACGGTGTGGAGGAAAATGGGAAAAAACCCCGCCGGAAGACGGCCGAGCTTGGCGGCCCGAATGGCGCTGGCGCCGTGTTCATTGGACTTCCCGGCGACCAGGTGCCGGATCTTGTCCAGCGCCGTCTCATTGACGCGATCCCCGATTAGGGCGGGGCCAAGCGCCTCTTCCCCCTACGCGTCTGAGGGGAGCGTCCCCATCGCCGCCTTGCCTTTCGGTCCACCCATTGTCGGGGAAGGAGAAGAAAGCGGAAGGTCGAGGAAGAAGAAGGAGTTCGCCGGTGAGAGAAAGCTAGGAGGACGAGAGCGAGAAGGCTGGCTGCGCGGAATGAGAGCAGTAACTGCTGTTCGGACCGGCGCGCAGGCTTTATGCCCCATCTGGGCAGTTACCAAGGCGTGGTCGTGGTGGGACCCCCCACGACGCACGTTCTGCCGGAGAAACCGAGTCGCCGCAAACTCACCACCGATCGACGCGTGTCTCGGGCCGGCCGGACATTTTGGACCCACGACGCTTCGTCTGGGCCCGGTGGGCCTCGCCGTGTCCGTCATGGGCCCGGGGGCTACTATCGAACCAGTAGGATCCAGGGTGTGCAGAGCCCACTCTCCACAGCCCTCGCACGCGACGGTGTCGACGAAACGACTAAGGACCAAGCAGAACGCTTGGAGAGACCCTCGAGAGGAAAGGTCTCTCGAGAGGACTGGAGGGAGCAGCGAAGGCCTGAAGAGGCTCCTCCCGAGGCTGCCCCTCTGCAAGGCCCTCTCCCTTGGAGAGGGGTCAACGCAAATCCCTCCGCAAGGCCGCCCAGGCCCTGTGGAGATACTTCGCTACGAAGCAATCGCCGCAGAGCGCACATGGCCTCTACCGCGGCCGCAGAGTGACGCGCGCGTCTGCGCGCGATGACGACGGCGCCGCAGTTGCCATTCTGGTGATTAAAGGAGTCAACAAAGCTGTGTCCCCTGCGCCGGACTACGAGGCTTTCCCCTTTGGTGATAAAGCGGATGGCCGGCGCTACGCTCCAAGGACGACGTCACCGTGGGCGCCCCCACGATCTCTGCGGCACCGGCTGGCCGTCCTACGTGGACGGTGGCTTTCCTGCGTCACGGACAGGCTTTACGACCATGGACCGGGTCCATGGAGACCCCAGCAGCGGTGCACCCCGCTCCTCCGTTTCGTCGCCATGTGGGGACCCTTCCACTGCGCAGAGGGCAAGGACGAGGCCCGGGGCGCCTATAAAAGGAGGGGGAGCACCACCGTAGCGATCGGTCAATCAATCGCGAATCGACCAGTTAGCACTCCACCATTGTGTAGTTTAGCCTAGCGCACTCGAGGAGCAAGAAGACCCGCGGTTTTCCTCCTTGAGCTCCGCTCTGCCAGAAGGGAGCCCTCGGCAAGCTCATTGTACTGTAACCTCTGCAGTGCAATACAGACAAGTAGGAGTAGCGGTGTTACCTCCTCCTGAGGGCCGTGAACCTGGGTACGGGCCGTTGTCCATCTCTGCCGTGCTGTCCCTCCTCAGGCACGACGAGCACCGTCGCCGTGCCGGTTGAGGGTTGTAGACCAACGTGTTCAGTCCCCTTCTCGAACTACTCTTCAGAGTGTGACTATCCCTGTCTCGTGGGAATCACTCTCCGACAGAAACCTTCTGGATTCGGCTGCAGGAGGTACCTTTATGTCCATCACTTTGGGGTCTGCAAGAAAGCTTCATGATGATTAACTATTCTGAGTGGCATACCGAAAGGACTCCCCAAGGTAAGAAGGTAAATTCTGTTGAAGAAACCTCTTCTTTGAGTGATAAGATTGATATTATTATGTCTATGCTTATGAATGGTAAATCTCATGTTGATCCAAATAATGTTCCCTTAGCTTCATTAGTTGCACAAGAAGAGCATGTTGATGTGAACTTCATTAAAAATAATAATTTTAACAACAATGCTTATAGGAATAATTTTGGCAATAACAATTATAAGCCTTATCCTTCTAATAGTGGTAATGGTTATGTTAATTCTTATGGTAGAACTGGAATGCCTAGTGAGGAAAGGATTTTAGAAATTAAAAGAGCCACTAAGAACTTTATGCAAATGCAATATGAGCAAAATAAAGTATTCACTAAAACTATGGAGGAACAATCTGCTATGTTGAAAAATATTAGTTATCAAATGGAGAATTTAAATAGGGAAATTTCTGGTTTGCAAGTTAAAATTTTGAATGCTGAAACCTGTATTTCATCCATGTCTGAAGCACAATCTTCTTTCATTAATAAAATGGCTGCTAAAGCTGAAACTATTGATGATAATCCTTTTGCTACTGCCAATGCTATCCAAGTTAAAATTGACAACAATATTAGGATGTTGGCTGAATTGCATGCTAGGTGGGAAAGAGAAGATGAAATAGCTAGAAAGAATAATTTAGCTAGAGTTTGCACTATTACTACTACTGAAAATAATGTTACTTCACATGCTAGTAAACCTCCTACTATTAATGGTAACATAATTGGTGTTGGCAATGTTTCCTCTACTACTTCAAAACGTTTAAAATTGCCTAAAACCACTGAAACTATTCTTGATAAAAGTGCTGAAATTTTTAACAACATAGGAGACAATGGTCCCATTTCTTTTGATGATAATAACTTTGACTTTGATGATTGTAATATTTCTGAAGTTATTAAGTTCTTGCAAAAGTTAGCTACAATGCCTAGTGCTAGTACTATAAATATGGCTTTTACAAAACATATTACAAATGCTCTCATTCAAGCTAGGGAAGAGAAATTAAAACATGAAGCTTCTATCCCTAGGAAGTTAGAAGATGGTTGGGAGCCCATCATTAAAATAAAGATGAATGAATTTGATTGTAATGCTTTATGTGACCTTGGTGCAAGTATCTCTGTTATGCCTAAGAAACTTTATGATATGTTTGACTTGCCACCTTTGGAACATTGTTATTTGGATGTTTTTCTTGTCGATAATGCTATGAAGAAACCTTTGGGGAGAGTTGATGATGTTCTTATTATGGTTAACAATAACCTTGTCCCCGTTGATTTTATTGTTTTGGATATTGAATGCAATGCATCTTGTCCTATTGTTTTGGGAAGACCTTTTCTTAGAACTGTGGGTGCTATTATTGATATGAAAGAAGGAAATATTAGATACCAATTCCCACTCAAGAAAGGTATGGAACACTTCCCTAGAAAAATAATGAAGCTACTTTTTTATTCTATTATTCGAACAAATTATTCTATTGATGCTTCTTCTCTTGGAAACACTTGAGTTTTACTTTATGTGCCTAGCTGAAAGGCGTTAAAGAAAAGCGCTTATCGGAGACAACCCAAAATTTTATTTCTGTCATTTTTCTTTTATTTGATTCAATGAGTTTGTTTACCTCTGTAACAACACCTTTGTATCTTTATTTTATCGCACTGTTGTGTCAAGTAAAGTCTCTAGTAGAAAGTTGATGCTAGATTTGGATTTCTACAGGAACAGATTTTCTTCTGTCCACCGTTTACTTCGTAATAAATTCCAGAAAAATAGAAATGACCTGATATTTTTTGTGCGGGATCCTCAGATATGTATGCAACTTTCATTAGATTTAATTTTTCTGATCTGACCAACTTAAGTGCCTCGAAAAAATTCGTCTTTACGGGCTGTTCTGTTTTTGACAGATTCTGCCTTTTCTTTTGCATTGTCTCTTTTACTATTTTTGAGTGGATATTTTTGCTCCACAAAATACCAGTGGCTGTAGCTAATGTCCAGTAGCATGGGTGATGATTGTGTCCTTGCAGAACATGTGAATTTTGGATTATGCACTAACCCTCTAATGAAGATTACTTTGAGTTTGGTGTGAAGAAAGTTTTCGAGGATCAAGAGAGAGGATGATATGATGTGATCAATAAGAGTGAAATGCCTAAGCTTGGGGATGCCCCCGTGGTTCACCCAAGCATATTTCAAGAAGACTCAAGCGTCTAAGCTTGGGATGCCCAAGGCATCCCCTTCTTCACCAACAAACTATCAGGTCATCTCTAGTGAAACTATATTTTAATTCTCTCACATCTTGTGTGCTTTACTTGGAGCGTCTGTTTGCTTTTATTTTTGCTTTGTTATTTTCATTTTCTGAATAAATTGGATCCTAGCATTGTTTTGTGGGAGAGAGACACGCTCCACTTTTTCATATGAATACTTGTATCATTCATTTATGTTTATGGCGAAAGCTGAAAGCCTCAACACTTATTATCTATGTTTATGGCGAAAGCTTAAAGCCTCAGCACTTATTGTTTATGTTTATGGCGAAAGCTGAAAGCTGAAACATTTATGAAATACTCTCTTGCCTCATTGTTAAATACTTGGAGAGTTTATGTTAAAATAAGTTGATTGGTGTTTGGTTGGAAACAGAAAATGCTACATGTGGTAGATGGTATAATGAAAAGACATACATATTCTTATAGATCATTGTCTTGTATGTTGTGGTGCTTGGCAATTGTTTTGAGCTCTCAAGTAGATCATGTTTACGCTCTTGCATCGTGTAGTTAAAAACCTATTAGTGAAGAACTACCGTAGAGCTTGTTGAAATTTGGTTTGCATGTTTGGTATCTCTAAGGTCTAGATATTTTTTAGTAAAAGTGTTTGAACAACAAGGAATACAATGTAGAGTCTTATAATGCTTGCAATATGTTTTTATGTAAGTTTTATTGTGCCAGTTGTCATCTTGTGTTTGCTTCGAACAACCTTGCTAGCCTAAAACTCTGTACTGAGAGGGAATGCTTCTCGTGCATCCAAACCTTGAGCCAAAACTCATGTCATTTGTGTCCACCATACCTACCTACTATGTGGTATTTCCTGCCATTCCAAGTAAATATTTCGTGTGCTACCTTTATTCAAAACTTATTATCCCTTATTTGTGTTAATGTTTTATAGCTCATGAAGAAGTATGTGGTGTTTTCGATATCAACCTTGTCATTTGCTTTAGACAGACTTTCACCAATGAACTAGTAGCACATACACTTATCCAATAATTTTGCAAAAAGAGCTGGCAAATGGGGTGCCCAGTCCCAATTAATTACAACTTTAACCGCTTAATTCTCTTCACATTTTTGCCCTGATCCAATCAGTCAAGCAATAATCCCAGTGAATAACTGTATGTGTAAACAAAAGAGAACAAGAGGGATGATATCGTCCTTCAATGGGAGCCGCTCTTGAAAGTCTGGTTAACAAGGGGGGTAGAGTGCCCACTACCATTCGTCGACAACAACAAACACCGCTCAAAAACTTACTTTTATGTTTTCTATATGGTTTCAAAAACCTATAAAAACTAAAAACCTCTAGCACATGTTTCTATCCCTGCTTCCCTCTGCGAAAGGCCTTTCTTTTACTTTATGTTGAGTCACAACTTTGTGTGCAACAATTCTTATATGCTTACTTATTACACTTATTATATTTTTTTGTGTTGACAATTATGCATGAGATATACATGTTGAAAGTTGAAAGCCAATGCTGAAACTTAAATCTTCCTATGTGTTGCTTCAATGCCCTTTTACTTAGAAACTATTGCCTTATGAGTTAACTCTTATGCAAAACTTTTTGATGCTTGTCTTGAAAGTACTATCCATGAAAAGTTTTTGCCTATATGATTCAGTTGTTTACTCCTTATCTATTTGTTAGCAAACTATAGACCATTGTCTTGAGTCACTTCATTCATAGCATGAGCCTTACAATATTATTTGATCAAGATTGTGTGAAAGCATGTCACTATAGAAATTATTTTGTTGTTATCATTTTACCTACTCGGGACGAGTAGAACTAAGCTTGGGGATGCTTGATACGTCTCAAACGTATATATAATTTCTTTTGTTCCATGCTTATATCATACCAATTGCTACATGTTTTATATACACTTTATAAATAAATTATGCATTTTCTGGGACTAACCTATTAACAAGATGCCACAGTGCCAGTTCCTGTTTTCTGCTGTTTTTGGTTTCAGAAAAGATTTTCTGGAAATATTCTCGGAATTGGACGAAACAAAAACCGAAGTGCCTATTTTTCCTGGAACGTTCCAGAAGTCCGAAGACGAGCCACGAGGCGGCCACACCTATTGGTGGCGCGGTCCCACCCTTGGGCCGCTCCGCCACATGGTGTGGGCCCCTCGGGTGCCCACCGACGTTGCCCTTTCTCCTATAAAAGGACCCCCACGTGAATAACCCTAGGCACCGAACACTTTTCCACGGAACATCCCGTAGCCGCCGCCGTCGCCGACCCAAGTAATCTCATAGTAGACACTGTGACTAGTATATGCATTGTTATGTAGTTCTTTATTTTGTCAATTGCCCAGCTGTAATTTGTTTACCCGCATGTTAGTTATTATTTATTATGGAGAGACACCACTAGTGAATTGTGGACCCCGTTCCATTCTTTTACATCGATAATACAACCTACTGCTAACACTGTTCTCTTTCATTCTCTGCAAACAAACATCATTTTCCACAGTTGATATCCCCCAAGAGCAGATCACTGTAGTACCTCTCAATGTGGAAGTAGGGTATCGATCCGCAGGAGCAAGAAGGAAAAGTTATATATTCTCTACAACTAAAGTGTCACAAGTTTTAGTTGATTATGCACTAAACAAGTTTAAAGAACAAGATGGTTGTTTTAATGAATGGAAGTTTAATGTAACAAAACAAGAATGTAAAAAGTGTCCCAATCCTCTTCAATGCAAGAGGACAAGACAAAGGTTTTCTTTTATAGGAACAATGGACAACGGTGTTTCAATGCTTAGAAATAAGGCCTAGTGATCATACTTTCACTAGTGGTCTCTCTCAACATGTTAGCATAACTGAACGCAAGTAAGTGCTACTCGAGATTATTCTCCTTCTTGATAAAACAAGAGTACTATGTGTAGGGCGACAAAAGCACACCTCAAAATTGCATTCCACATCTAGGAAACCCCAATGTCACTAAGAGCACCCCAAGATAGTACTAGACAAACACCACAATTCCACAAGAATAGGCCATGATAAATATCTAAATTATTCATAGAGTCACTCACAAATACCCACACTGTCACCTCGGTACCGTGTTGTCACTATGACTCCGGAAACTAGATAAAATCACTTGAGTAGCATAAACATTACATATGAATTCAGCCATACTTAACAATGCTCATGATCTCATAAAGATCACACCATGGAAGAGAGAGATAAACCACATAGCTACCGTACGAGCCCTCAGCCCCGAGGGAAACTACTCACACATGGTCATGGTGACGATGGTGGAGATGTTGGAGGAGATGATCTTGCTGTAGATGTTGATGATGAACACGCCGGAGGTGGGTGGAGCCCTCCGGAGGTGATTCCGGCAGCGTTTCCCCCCTCCGATCTTCTCCGGCGGCAGCCTTCTGCCTCTCTGTTTTGTGGTTTTGTGTTTCTCCGCCTCCGTGATGCGAAACTCCTCGGGGGACTACTTTTATAGCCGGTTTTAGGTCAAGACGAAGCCACAGAGACGAAAACGGACGACATCGGAGCCACGAGGGGGAAAAGAGGGTGCTCCAGGCGGCCAGGGAATCTGACCGCGTGGGCCCCCTATCTCCCAGGTGGTTGGGCTTCTGGTCTTCATTTTAGGCCCATCGCGTTCGTCTCAAAAATTCTGAACCGTGCTCTTTGGCCTTGCCCTTTTTGGAGTCCCGAAGCTCCCGGAAAGTCCAAAACACTAAAAAAGATGTTTTCTGGAAAAACAGAGTTAGAACCAAAAGAGGGGGGATTGTTTAGAAAATCCCCGAAATCATTATAAAACATGAATATAACATCATATAAGTTGTAAATATGTTGGAATATCAAGCAATAAAATGTAGAGTGCGGATTTGTTGTCACCCGGTGGCTATACCACCCCCTCCACTGCCGTCCGATCATTACCTGGAGATTCTGTATGTGGTGCCAGTCTCCTGCGTGGGCAGAGTTAATCGTCCCCAAAACACATAAAAAGTTTACTTAACTGCTAATTCTACGGTGATACAGCAGAGAAACTTGTCAGTACTGGTGCACTGCATATTTCACCAAATCGCCAGCGTATGATGATTGAGGCTGCATTTATGAGCTATCTCTATGAACGGTGACCTACCTTGACAAGGAATAAATAACTGATCTACCTATAAAGCTCTAAATCAGACTCGTAGATCTCAGAGGAGATGGTCTTGTACTTAGAAAATATGATGTTTCATCTTTTTTTGGCAATGCTCTTGTTCTAAAAAATAAGATTCTTAAACCATGACGCACTATGTCGAACTCTGTTAAATAATCTAGAAACGAGATGTATGCTCCTCTACATGCTAACGATGTAACCCACATGTATGGAGGGTGCCTTCTTGCATTTGCTTGCCTGTGACAAAAAAATATTACTACGAGCACTGACAGCGTGTCGGCTGCAACAATATCGCTACTACATTTTTACAGAAATACACCGGGCCGAACGGAGAAGCCAAATCGTACAAGAATGAAAGCTAGTTCAAAAGCATATTGTTACAGTTCGTCTGAATCTACACGCTTACACACTATTACACATTCGTATTAGAGTTTGTAGTAGCTCGGAAATTAATGTTCTACCAAACATATATGACCAGCTGGTCATCTGAGTGTCTCTGACTACTCCGGCTATGCCGGGAATAAAAGCCTGCATATGGTGTCAGCTAGTTCAATTGAATTACAAATCATGGCCCTAATTACCAGTGGGGAGTTTGTGGGCAGATCGAATCACGAGGTATGATCCTACGTCTCTGGAAGGGGTGGTATAGCCAACCGGTGGCATGGGCACATTTCTGTAAAATGTAAAGTTCATGTATGCATTTTACATGCATCAACATCCCCAAGCTTAACCAATACTCATCCTCGAGTATGAAGGTGATAAAACTAACATGGACTTGGCATTTTATTACTATCAAAGGATATCAAAGATGATTTTTATTGCTACATAGAGTCAAATGATTCATTCTTAATAAGTAGTACCAACATACAAGATATATTATCAAGTGATATCAAATATTCAAGGCAAAGATGTTCAATGATAATTCACAAAGTGTATCATAAAAGAAAAGTTCTATGTACCAAATGAATGCATAAATGAAAAGTAAAAATATATCCTATATTGGTCATAGAGTATTCTTATAGAAATCTGAATATAAAAGGTGTACACTTTGAAAAGATAGATAAATAAGTAGAGCAATAGAGATTTTCTGGCAACCGTCAGGATCATCCTTGCAACAGAGATTTTCTGGCACCGTTGACACCTTCAGAAGCATCTTCATCTCCTACTGATTCGATAAACCTTGGTTTCATACTGAGGGAAAACTTGCTGCTGCACTCATCACACCTTCCTCTTGGGGTTTCCCAACTGCTGAGAATAAGATCACCTCCCCCATCAACTCAACACCATCACGCGGCGTGGGCGGCCAAGGCGCCACGCCGCCGCGTCGTACGCCACCCCTTTCGCCTATTTATACCCCCCCCCCCCCCCCCCGACAAATAAACCATAGGTACCCGATAAAAAATCCACGAAACATCCCGTAGCCGCCGCCGTCGTCAACCCTAGTTCGGGAGGGTTCTGCAGCTCTTCCCGGCACCCTGCCGGAGAGGGGAATCATCACCGGAGGGTTCTAAATCACCATGCCCGCGTCCGGACTGATGCGTGCGTAGTTCATCCTTGGACTATGGGTGCATAGCAGTAGCTAGATGGTTGTCTCCTCCACTTGTGCTATCATGTTTAGATCTTGTGAGCTGCCTATCATGATCAAGATCATCTTATTGTAATGATACATGTTGTGTTTGCTGAGATCCGATGAATATTGAGTACTATGTCATTTGCTTCATAATATATTATGTAAGTGCGTTATTTATGATCTTGCATGCTCTCCGTTGCTAGTAGATGCTCTGGCCAAGTAGATGCTTGTAACTCCAAGAGGGGGTATTTATGCTCGATAGTGGGTTCATGTCTTTATTTAATCTGGGGGAGTGACAGCAACCTCTAAGATTGTGAATGTACTGTTGCTATTAGGGATAAAACAGTAGTAATTTGTCTAAGGATAATTGTATTACTTACATTACACACTTTGCCTAATGCAATAATCTGTTGCTTGCAACTTAATACTGAAAGGGGTGCGGACGCTAACCGGAAGGTGGATTATTAGATGCGGTTGGAACGGTCTATGTATATTGTTGTAATGCCCAAATGAATCTCATACTAGACATCATGACATTAGTATATGCATCATTATGCAGCTCTTTATTCTGTCAATTGCCCAGCTGTAATTTGTTTACCCACATGTATGCTATTATTATTATTTATGGAGAGACACCACTAGTGAACTGTGGACACCGGTCCTTTCTTTTACATTGATAATAGAACATACTACAAACTGCTTTTTTTCATTCTCTGCAAACAAACATCATTTTCCACACTATACGTCTAATCCTTTGTTACAGCAAGCCAGTGAGATTTACAACCTCACTGTTAAGTTGGGGCAAAGTATCTTGATTGTGTTGTGTGCAGGTTCCACGCCAACTCCACGCCACCAAGACTTTCTGGCGCCGTTGACACCTTCAGAAGAGCCTTCATCTCCTACTGATTCAATAACCTTGGTTTCATATCTGAGGGAAAACTTCCTGCTGTACTCTCCACACCTTCCAATTGGGGTTTCCCAACGCTGCGAGAGCATTAGATGTGCACGCTGAGGAGGCGTTCGACGCCGATGCCGCGCAGAGGAGGATCGAGAGACGGGAGAGCCGCGCCCAGCGCCGCCTCAACAAGCGACACCGACGGGAGTTCATCCTCGCCCAGGTGGAGAACCCGCCGATCCCGCCGAATGAACCGCGCTGGAACAACCTCTCGTCGTCGGAGCCGGTGTCGTCCTCGACTGACGACTCCGACAACTTCGACTGGATGACCTCACCGACTCCGACGAGTAATCGGAGTGTCAACGGTGTCGTCCTCGCCTATATATATAGTTTAAATTTCGGTTGTAATTGTTCGAACTAGTTTTATGAAATATCCTATCTACTTTTTTTTTTGTGATTTGTTTTTTGTGTGTGTTTGATCTTTAAATCTGGATGTGCGCGTGTGTACTGTGTTTGTGCGGCGGCGCGCACTGCATAATACAGCATCCAATGAAGCGTTGTTTTAGCGCGCGGTGAAATAGCGCGTCTCGTGAAACTATAAATTTTAGCGCACGCGGTATACCTCAAAACGATATTGTAAACGCTAAAACGCGTGCGCTAAAATAGCGCGTCTATTGGAGAGTCTCTTATAACTTAAATTAAGTTTTTATTATAGATTAGTGTTTCTAATATGCTCGACGATTTAGACAAAAATAATCATAAAGCAAAAGTAATATTTTCATAATTTAATTACTTTGGGTAGCGCACTCGAATCAATGTCTCTCCATTGTATGGTGTTCGCACATCGATTACATATTTTAGTCACAACATTATTGTCGTGGTAAAAAAACTCATTGAATTAAAAAATGACATTTAGAATTTGAAAACGTGCGTGCACGGCTACTAGTATATTGTAGCGCGCCTGAGGTGCTACAGAACCTACCAGAGTGGCGTGTGGTGGGTCCATTTTTTGCGGTATAGTGCCTCAGCCAAAGGCGCTAGGGTGCGGTTACGTAGCGGCTAAACACGAGGCACTACAATTAGGTCGTGTGGGTGCTCTCTCTCTGCCAACCCTAGTAATCAAACTAGAACGGACAGAGAGAAGATGGTGGTGGCGGTGGTGGTATTCTTTCTCCCCCTATAATCCTTCATTGATTTGTGTCTGTTCTGAAAGAAAAAGTGAGGGGATTTGTTGCCCAACAACTTCCCGCAGGTATTATCCTCTGATCTCCTCGTTTTCATCCAATAAATATATCTCATTATGCCACTTTGTTCATGTTAGGGTTGAACCGAAATTTGTCTATTTGATATGGATTTGCTATGAAACAATAGTATGTTTGTATGATCTTTAGCAATATTATTGGCATAGTATGGATTGGTAAAAATTAGGTAGGATGATTTTGCATAGATATCCATTGCTCCTTTGATTGGGTAATTTCATTTTTATCATAAACATGTGTACAACTAGTGATGCATGTAAAATGCATACATGAATTTTACTGTTTATCACTTCATATTTTCACATACTTGCTTTCATAATAACCTTAAACATTTAAGATGCTAATGATAGGGGTAATAAGACTCAACACAAATGATGTACCATGGTCCAAGCATAAACTTAAGAGTAGCATTTTGAAGCTATATGAAATTTATATATATTTAATCTCTGTTTATTTTCAACTTTTTCAAGTATCCACTTATATTCAGATTTTAAAATATAATTCTATGACCAATATAGGATGTTTTACCTTTTCTTTTATTCTTGCACTTTGCATACATTTGGTACAAAGTACTTTTTTCTTTTTTACACTTTGTGACTTTTTATCAAACATCCTTACATTGCATATGAGATATTAATTTATAATCTACTTGCTTATTGCTACTTCTTGAAGAATGAATCATTTTACTTTGTGTAGCAATGATAAACAATTTTTATACCCAACATAGCAACAAACTACAAAGTTCATGTTTAGATTTATCACATTCATGCTCGAGGACATCATATGTTAAGCTTGGTGATGTTGATGCATGTAAAATGGATGCATGAACTTTGTAGTTTCATACTCCATATTCACACATATTTGCAACTTAACTAGGGGTATTTATGATTTATGATGATTTAGGGGATATTCCACATGCCCCCTTTATTTTGGTTACTAGAAACATACCCCGCGTTGCGACGGTATTTTTTTTAATATTTTTACTATGCAAATAAAGGAATATAATACTATGGATATGATATGTTTCTAGAAATATTTTTACCCCGCGTCTCAGTTATGAAAGTAGATGCATATTATGTACCCCATTCTTGTTTGCTTGTTTTGATCAAGCATGTATGTGAGGGCGTGTGAGGGGAACGTGTGTATTAGATGGAGTAAAGGGGTGGCTAGTGCGGAAAGCTGACAACTGAAATCTCGCAATCCACTTGGGTTTTTTACCTAGGAGGATAAAGAAAATACCATGCTACCGGGGATGTTGGGTGTGACCATGGCACTTCTCCATGACTAGATCTAGCATGTTCTTATTTTAATTTCATGTCATAGAACTTAAGCCTATACTCCGATTTATCTTAATACTAGGGTGTTTCGATTTAATTCACATCTTAGTTGAGTATAAGAGAGATTAATAACCAAAACATCTCTATGTTAGCACGTGATGCCTATATGATTAATATCTTGTCATAAAACTTTGTTGCAATCTAATATTTCAATTCTAGTGTTTCATTATCTGTCACTTTATTAAAGAGAGAGTGCATTTGTGAAATCATGAACCCGGTCCATTTTAAATCATAAGAAACACCTTTCCAACACTTTATATTCACATTTCATTTTCAGCCATTTAAAAATCCAAAAATACAAAAACATATTTATTTCTTGCATTCACGATATAAAACCCAAAAACATTATCACTACTCATATCTATCATCCTTACATATTTATTTACCATCATTATATTACCAAACCATTTTCTAACACCGTTGCATTATCATCCATATCATTGCATATTTATTTCTTGTTTTGCATTTATTTTATTTTCATATCTTTGCTCACACCTTGTGCTTGACAACCACTTGGTAAGGTTGAGGGCACGAAACAATTTATTTTGTTTTGCAGGTCTCATAAGAGAAGATAAGAGAAGGAAAAGAAGATAAATCTTCTACACACAGTTCTCGAGAGTTCAATATAAACCCCTGAGTCACCTCCGTGGGGAAAACAAGTCTTCCACATCTACACACTCTGCACTTGGAGTCTCAAACTAAGCGTATTAACTTTACGCCCATCACATGGACATTTGATTGGCTAAAAGAATGGATGATGTGGATAGTTTGCATGGTGAGATAGAAAATAATTAATGCACTTAGTGGGGGTTTACTTTATAAGAGTATAGATAACTCTGCACAAAAGGAAACACCTGTTTTGTGTATTTTTGACTTTCAGGGACCCGAACGGTGTCGAATCAACTTGGAATTTTTCGAGCATTTATTTTCGGAAGAAATAAGGACCACGGACTTTGGCACCTCAGAGGGGGGAGCCCCGAGGCCCAAACGGCGCGTCCAAGGAGGGGGGGGGGGGGGGGGGGGGGGGCGAGGCGTGCCCGTTTCCTCCTTAGTGCTCTGAAGTCGTCCATCTTTTGACCTCCGCTTTAGTGAAGCATGAAGAGGAACAAAGGAAATTTGAAGGGTGTACAAGTGTAGAAATGGGCCTTCTATTTCCAACTTGTTATTTGCTGATGATTCACTTATGTTGATGCAAGCAGATGCGGCCTCTCTAGAGATGGTTCTGGATGAATACCGCGAAGCATCGGGACAAATGATTAGCAAAGTGAAGTCTTCAATTTTCTTCAGCCCAAACACAAAGGTAGAGGGCAAGGTAGATGTTTGCCAACTTCTAAATATTAGGACTGAATCTCTATCTAATAAATATCTTGGACTGCCTGCTATGATCGATATGGACCGAACTGATTGTTTCCGACACATCATTGATAGAATTGCAAAACTAGTTAATGGTTGGAAGGAGAGGATTCTGAGTTTGGGAGGGAAAGAAGTTCTTCTCAAAGCGGTGGCCCAAAGAATCCCAACTTATGCGATGAGTGTGTTCAAATTCTTAAAACAAATCTGCAAGGGAATCACTGACGCAATATCGCACTTTTGGTGGCGTGATGAGGAAAATCAGAGGAGAATGCATTGGTTTGCTTGGTGGAAAATGTGTGTACCGAAGGGACATGGTGGAATGGGTTTTCGAGATATCCATTGTTTCAATCTAGCGCTCCTAGCAAAACAAGCTTGGCACCTTCTTGAGCATAGTGACTCCCTTTCTGCTAGAGTGCTAAGAGCAAAATATTACCCAGATGCTGATATCTTAAAGGTAAGATTTAGAAAAGGGATCCTCTTATGTTTGGCAAAGTATTTGGGCTGGTCTGCAAACTTTCAAAAAAGGGAATATTTGGAGAGTTGGTGATGGATTGGACATCAATATTTGGGAGGATTGCTGGATCCCTAGCAGTCCAGACCGGAAGATTATTTCACCATGTAGAAACATTGTTTTAACTAGAGTTCATGAACTGATTGATCCAATTATTGGCTCCTAGGATGAGGAGCTTATTCGTGCTAACTTCTTGAGAATTCTCCATATTCCTTTACCACAACATGATTTATCAGATTTTGTTGCTTGGTAGTTCAATAAGAATGGGAGATTTTCGGTTAAATCCGCATATCATGTCGAATGAGAGTCTCAATATGGTGGAAAGTTGGCCTATTCTAGAGGGCAAGGATCAGTTGTCGTAAACCCTGTTTGGAAGAGCCTTTGGTCTTTAAGGGCAGTAGCAAAGGTGAATATTTTTATGTGGGGATGCATGAATGGGTCTATCCCATATTTCTGTAAACTTGCTGATCGGCATATGAAGACTAGTGGGCAATGTGATATTTGTCAAGCTGGGGCTGAAGACATACATCATTTGCTGTTTGATTGCAAGCGTGTGAGAAAGATTTGGCAAGAGCTAGGACTACATGAAATCATAGACCATGCTAGGACATTTGATAGGTTGGGATCAGCCATGATTGAAGTTGTCCTTTATGCTAATAAAATGCAGCGTTCTTACATGGAACCGGTCGGATTAAGAGATGTCTTCTCCGTTACTTGTTGGTATTTGTGGTAGCAGCGTAAGCAGATCCTGAGGGAGGAGAGAATGTACAGGATAGCAAAAGGACAGCGCTTGCCATAGCAAATAAGAAAGGAGCAACGGATACAAAATAAGGTAAATGGTCTAAACCCCCTCATGATCATCAGATTATGAATGTATATGCTTCGGTCCTTGACTCGGGACAATGTGGAGTTGTCGATGGTGTGGTGCGAGATGATTCATGCGCTTTCGTTGGGGCGTCCTGCTTGAAGATCTTTAAGTTATTGATGTGCAAATGGCTCAAGGAATTGCCCTTCGTGAAGGACTCCAGCTGGCCAAACGGTTAGCTTGTCATAAGCTGACTGTCCAATCAGATTGTCAAACGATGGTGGATGAATATAACTCATGTAGTCATAGGGCCAATCCTTCAGGAGTGTCATGATCTAGCACAAGATTTCAGAAAAATAGTAATCCAATACTGTAATAGAGAATCCAATTCATAGCTAAGTTTGGGAGGGATAATCCACCACCTTTGTGGCGTGACGTGCCCCCAAATTTCATTTCACCACTTCTAGGGAATGATGTAACTTTGGATGCTTAAGGCAGCAAGATTTTTACACTCTTTTCCTTACCAGGGTGCCAAAAGGGAATGGAAGGTTTTAAAATGAGGGGGTTTGCTTACTTGATATATTGTGGTTTAAGTTTTTTTTTAAAGTAAGGTACGCAATTGAATACCCTAAAAAAAAAGTCCGGCTAACTGGAAAGGGTGACACGGGCGCACAGATTCAACCATGCAACAAGGTAGTGTTGCCAGCTCTAGATAACAAAACAAGTACTGTTGCCAAGTCTCTGACCACGTTCTGGCTAAAAGTTTTCACCAAGGCTACGTGAGATATATACCGTACTGACTACTGAGCAGAACATCAGTCAACCACGTGGGGCGGCCATCTGCTGCTTCTTGACCCGATCTCCAGGCTTCACCATGCTGAGGAAACAGAGATGTTATAAGTATCTGTTCGAGAAACTGGGAACAAGAAATACTATACTCCGTAGAAGATTTTCAAACCTGATATCATGCGGTGTTATAAATACCCATTGTGACCCTTGCGCGACAGCAAAATCTATGAGGGTGTCCAAGCTTATCTTGCGGCTTACCGCATCCTGCACAATTCAGATACCGCCGATGAGGTTTGATTTGCCATTAATTGCACAGGATAGTTGTCACAGGACATCAGATTGCTCACCATGAATACATCAAACTCATCCATGGCCCTAAAAGGCGCTTCTGTCATTCCATGAAGAGCTAAGGTGAAGCAAAGTGTCGAAAAAGAACGCTCTCCTCCTGGACCAAGATACAAAGCAAGAATTACAGTCTAAAACATAGCTGCAAAATACTAACAAAATCAACATGGTGAGAGGTATTCTGAACGATAAATGAAATGTGAAAAATGCAATATAATTATAGTTATCTAAACCATACGTACAAAAATACTGAGAAACTATGTAGGCACCTGACAGTCCTCTAGTGTCTCTGACGGTATCACGCGATGCATCTTGAGGCATGGTGAGCTACAACAAATGTCACAAACAAATGTTACTAGTGATGAGGCACAAATCCACCAGCTACTAGGTACACATCAAAAGGCACAAATCTTTTGAAGGATACACACCTCAACGGACAGAACTTTATTCTTGTAATCTACGTTGATGAATCCACTGATACCTTTCTTTCCCAGGTGCTCATTAAACCTGTAAAACAATAAAAGGTGGTACAACTCTCAGGACTAACATTCCAACTGATGGATAAGATAAATCAAAACCTGCAGATCATTTGATGATAAACATCCAAGGATGAAACATGTATTTACAGCCAAGTCAATTGTCGCTTCAAAAGGCCAGCATTTCTCTGGAACTTCTTCCATCGCAAGTCCAATGCTTTTTGACACGACTGCACAGCAGGAAACTTGGCTCAAAAGCAGACCCGGTAGATGGGTGTATTTCAAAGTGATACATCAGACCACACTTTCAGTATTAGACTATCAGTAGTATACTCCTCGAGTCCTAGTGAAACATTCAAAAATTTGATTACCAATATTAATTTAAATAATTAGATTGGATACTCAGAAATCATGTGTAGAGACGTAGAGTTGTCTCAGAATGTACTCACACAATACTATCATTTTAATGGGCTCTACAAATATATAACAATAGAAGTAAATATTCAAGATTGTGTTTTGTAGGCCGTGTTCAAAACACGATAGCTTGAACTGGAGGCCGCATATCCCTCAGTAGATCAAACATTACAATTTAAATAATTAGATTGGATACTTAAGACTCTTAGAGATCATGACGTAGAGTTGTTCCAAAATGTACTCATACAATATCTCATTTTAATATAAAACGACAGAAATAAGTAGTCAAGATTGTGTTCGATTTACCAATGGTTAGCAATTCAGCCAAATATTCCGTCCGACTGATGCACTATATGGAAAAATGAGGAGGTACATCATATGTAGGAAACCATGAAGTAATAAACTTACATTTAATTTCACCCTAAAACCTGCATAGAGCTGTTGCTTTTTTAAGATCTTCCGTTCCTTTTTGTCATGCAATGCCCTCAGATCATCTATGGACTCAGAATATCTGATCAGATCAACAAAGAAAACTTGGTAAAAAAAGCAACTTGGTAAAACCGGGGACGGGCTCCCTGTATTTCTAAAAAACTTGGTAAAAAAAAGATCAAAGAAAGGATCAAAACTCATATGCAGCATCATTTTCTGTAACTAAAACCAAGTTGTTGGCGCCAAACCTTCTGCTTTCTTGATCAAGTCTCCGTTTCAGTCTATTTATCTTAGCACTTAATTGTTCAGGAGTGGATTCAGCAATATGCCCCAGAGCTTCTAAATCCCTCTCAGGGCAAATAATCGAAGCCTTCTTGAAGCAATCCTACAGGAATGCAAGGCCGTGACAGGAGGTATGAGTCCGGTAAAAAGACTTGATATATCAAGGTCTTGGAAATGCTTCATAGAAATGGGCGAAATTTCAGCACTATAATCAATTTTTTTGCTAATAATTACTACCAAAAATGAAGTATAACTGGTATGTATGGTGCATCCAGCATTACTCTATTTGCATTTCACAGATGCTAAGATGAAGACATTAAGTTACAGCTTTAAGTTTGGCCACCATTCAAGGTGTGGCCTTTTCTGAATATTATACTGCAAACAGCATGAATTTGGTGGTTGTAGACTATCCTGAACCCTGATATGTCCATTCCAGTAGGTAAAACATAAACTGGTTTGGCCTTCAACTTAAATCTCGGTTTGGTTTTCATCCTGTCAATTAGCAAAATTGATACACGTGGCTTTTATTTCTTCTTGGAGCACGTTGATTCTATCAGAACGTTTAACACTATATCTTTGATTTTATTTATTAAGTAATTTTGTGTTCGTTCGGCAATGACAAATTTCAGGTGCACACTGCCTGCGCCTGTAACTATAACAGAACACTCTTTCTACAGAAGATCCATGCAGAAACAATAGTAGCTCAAGAAAATGAAAATAGGTCATCAGTGATAGTAACAGAACACAGACCTGACGAAGCTGCTGAAGATCTGCATACTCTGCTTCAGCCATTTTGATATCAGGTAAAACTTTAGTTTCCATGACACCTTCATAGTGAGTCTTCTCCTGATTCATGCATTCAATGAAAGAACTTCCATCAGTACAAACGAGCTTAGACAATTGAGCAATCAAATTTTGCTAATTTCTTCAGATAGGAGTGGTCGACCAAGCTGCTGATGGTGCTGATCTGTGTCTAAAAAGACACATATAAGAGCATCTCCAACAGCCGCCCAAACGCGCCGCGCGCTATAACCCAGTTGCCGCGCGCTGTATCACGTTTTTGGGCGCTGATTGGTCTGTTGCTCCAGCAGCCGCCCAAAATATCGCGCAAAACAGTGGTTTAACAGACGCGCTATTTTTAGAGCGCCAAACAGGTTTTCTGCTAACTCTCACGGTAAAAACAGACCAAACAACTAAATAAAAATACATTAAAACAAAGTTCATACTAAACTTTGGGGCTACATAATTAGGGCGTTTTTTCAAGCGCTAAAACTTGCTTCTACAGCTCGAAATCGGTGTCGGAGGAGGTCGACGTCCAGAAATCATCCCACAGTGGGTGATTGGAGTCGAAGTCCTCCCCATGTCCATCAGCGCCTCCGCCGCGCGCTTCCTCGCTTGCTTGAGCTCCCTCGCGTTCCGCCGCTCTGCCGCCCGCTCCTCGAAGAACACCAGCTCGTCGACAACGTCCGGGGGGAAGCGCTCGCGCCAGGCCGCCATGGCGGGCTCGTCATGTGCGGTGATGTTGAGGCGGCGCTGTTGCTGCGCGTGGCGGCGTCGGTCCTCCAGACACAAGCTGCGGAGGCGGCGCGAGGTCGGCTGTTGCGGGCGTCTTGAAAGTTCATCGTCTGCGGGTGGCAGCCGACGCGCCACGCCGCGGCGTCATACGCGCGGGCCGCCTCGTGCGCCATCTTGAAGGTGCCGAGGCGTTGGCACTGTCCGCCGGCGCGCAGCTCCGCGGAGAAGGTCCCGTTGGGGCGCTCGCGGACGCCAACATATCCAGAGCTCCCACGGCGGCGCGGCGGCAGCGAAGCACAAGCGGTGGGGACACGCGGCGGGAGAGGATGCTATACCCACAGTACCAAAGTCCATAAAAACACACACCTACGGTTAAATCTGGAAGTGGATCAGCACAATCCAATGCACTTTGGACTTTATTTTGTTGGATACGATAGGATTCATCCTCGTTGGACATGGATAACAATAGGCATTAGGTCCAGTAATATTGGTCAGACTTTGGACCAAAAAACTGGATAGTCCCAATGTCCACTGGACACGTCTTTGCCGGCCGGCACGACCTTGATTCTGAGCACATAGTGTATACTATACGCATCGTGTCATTCTTCCCAAACAGCTCCAGGGTGAGCGGCCAGACTACGAAGACTCGATGAGACCGTGGCGGCGGCGTGTCCACTCCAGGACCTTCACCTCCCATCGGCACGCCTCCTCTCCACGGTTCAACCTCCCGCCAGTGCCCCACCCATCTAACTATGTCCCGCGCCCAACCCACGCCACACTTGCAGGGGCGCATGGCCATTGCTCTGCCTCATGCCGGCTCCCCACCCAGCCGCATGGCCATCGTTCCACCTCACGCCGACTCCCTGTCCAGCCACCACACCTCCACGGCTCCAACTCCCACCCTCGCGCCGCCGTTGACTCTTGCCCGCATGCCGGCAGTTGACTGCGTCCTGCCGAATCGCCGCCTCACCGCTATTGTTGTTTGCGTGTTTGTGTTCTTCAGAGATATTCAGTGATGAAAGTCCATTGGATCTTGGATATTCATTGTTCCGACTAGATGGACTTGGATGGATTTGGATATTAGGCAACATCAAGTGGACTGGAGCTGGACAACATCATGTGAGATTGGATATCAAAGTGGACATCTATATTTTGGATTTGGACCCCGATCCACTTCCAGGCATACCTACAGTGAATCGTGAGCACGTAAGACTTATAAATAACGAGAAGCAGACCTGCTGAGCGGCATCCAGTTTACGATTAGCAACACCTAATTCATCATTTGCGCTGCTAAAAGACCCTGTCTCCTCATTCGCAGAATCTGAAATAAAAAAATTACTTTGAGAACCACAGAGAATAGTAACGACAGCTAAAGAGGCAGCCACAGACAGCAAAGAGTAACTTTCAGTCTCAGGCATTGAAGAACATATTATGTAAAAGAAAATATAGGCCACAAATAAGATATAAAAGGAACTTAAAACAGAGCTCCAGTGAACACAATATTTCCAAATTCTCATGCTCCAGATAACACCGATTTGTCGATTTGTTTCTAAAATATTCATCCAAGGCACAAAGTACACGGAAGTTAACTAAGGTGCTCCAGTTGTAGTAGGTAGCCAGGCTGAAACAAAGACAAATATACTAAAATATGAATACTTTATCCTCGATTTCAGCAGAGAGAATAGTTTATTATAAAAACACCACCTTTTCGAAATACAATACTGTAAATGTTAGAAACCTATGATTAATTTGGAATACAAACAAAGTGGAGGAACACGTGTCAACCAGAAAGAGCTAGAAACAACAACAAAAATTACACACGTTTTGGTGAAAAAAAGGTGTTAGGTGTCATATCTTTCGAATCCCTTCTCGTTCAGGAGTAAGAATATCACAAGAAAATATAAAAGGTGTGTCATATGGGTATATTGGTCTCTATCAGAAAAACAAGAGGAGCAGGACCAAGAAACCCATGCGTCTATATATTAAGAAAGGGGAGCTCTAGGCGCGCACTAAACTAAGGAGACTGGGGCTTGAACTCGGTCACGGGAGCACGCACGGGGCGACTGTGGGATGCTAACCAGCTGGGCGGCGCCCAGTTCCCAATTGTTCTTTACCAGAGGACAGATACTGTCAGACAAACTGAATACTAACTTCATAGCTACGCTATATTAAAAGTTCTTTTACACACTTATGCCCGAGAAAATAAAAAAATGAACGTTCTTAACTTGGTAGAGGGAGTGGTGTTTTCTTCAGTTTATGCTGGTCTTGTAAAGCTGGGCAGATACTCGTATTCTTGTACTCAGAAAAAAACATTTGCTTTCAATATAAAGCAGGGACATATTCGTTTCATCTAAAAACATATGCCTTCCATTTATTGTATGTTTTACTTAAAAAATTGACGCCACAATTCATCTATCCATGGTTTTTAAGGCGACGCCATGACGCCTTAACGCCTTAAGAGGAGCCATGCATCTATAGCTATGTACATACCCAGCTCCACATGCCAAGCATTGTTAGCCATCTCAAGATCAAATTGGAAAAACTAAATGTTAAACAGCTTCAAGGGTACATGCCAATAGAAGATGGTAAAATCATCAATAGTGATATTGTGAAATTTCCATACCCATAAAGGTCTTGTAAGACGCTTTTTTATCATTCACTTCTCGTAAACTTGCTGTTAACCTTACACTGCTCTTCTGCAGTAATAGTTCTTTTTGCTCAATGTCATTTTTCTCTTGCTGCCAAAATAAGTATAGCATGATAAAATATATGAGATTCTTGCTTAGATAATGACGATCATAATATACTAGTGAAGCGAAATGAGATAGATGGTTGCTAAGAAAGGGAAATGGGAGCAAACCTTTATTTCCTCCTCTAGTTCAGTGGTATCCACAGCAGTATAATTATTATTTTCAGCAGAAGCTCTCTTGGCATCATCAAGTTGAAGTCTTTTAGTCGCTAAACGAGGCTCCTCGGATACCCGTTTTCTCTACACAGCAATAAGAGAAGTTACGAGATAATTTAAATGAGTTGCACATCAGTATGACTTTTACCTTCAAACTTGTTATTTTCTGTTCAAGGTTTTCTTGGTCACTAGCTAGCTTCCTTCTCTGAGCGCTCTTTTCCGACTTTATTCTTTCAATACCAGTAGCTTCATTCTTCAATTCAGCTATTCTTTTTTCCAACGAACCGCACAACCTACCAGCTCTTACGTTTTTTAATGGAGGAAGAATGGTCTGAACAGTCCCTCTACAAAACCTAGAAAAAGGATCAAAGGCAACATGATCATCAAATACTGAGCGTAGATACAACACTATGACACTACCTAGCATGCTAATTTCTTTTATGGAAGAAGTAATCTAGCAATTTGCATGAAACAGTAATTCCCAAAATATGTTCATGCATACAAAGTGCATCAGTATGAGCACTCAAAAACACGAGACATGACAACACTGGTCAACTACATTTAGGCAAAATGACTTCACTAGATGTCCCTCTCTAAAAGAATTTACTTCAACGAAACTAAACATTCTCACTTTTTGACATGTTATCACGAGGTTCATAATTATCTCCTTATAAAACTGCGCAACTGGAGGAAGTGATTCGACTTGCAGAAACTGCAAATGGAGCTCGCGCTCCATGTAGCCCAATTTTTGAAAAGATCAAAATCTCAGTTCAGAAGTTCCAAAAAATTCTGAAAAATTCCTAGATGTAGATAATGTCAAAATCTACAAGTACGCAATTTTTTTTAGTATTCTAGCAGTCACAGATAGGCGCACGCAAGAGGGATGGAGAGGAATGGAGGAAAGTGTAAGGAGTCACAGCACAATGGTATGACCTTCAAACCTGACTTTTCCAAATTGACATACTATATGAGTGTATATTCTAACTGTTAGGAGCAAAACATCTAAATATGATTTATTGGTATCATGCTTTGCATCCCGAGCTAACCAAATTTCCACTGGTTGGTCACCGATACTGACGTCAAGTGCTGCTCTACTGACAATGTGATGTTGTTTTCTCCCCAGTCAAAGGATTTAGACATGGCAAATGGGATCTTGGACTGCTTTGGAAGAGACTTCGCAAACATGCCCTCACCCCAATCGGGTGCTCAGAAGAGAATGCCAACTTCACACTTATATTCATTGGAAGAGATATCGAACCCTGATCCTGATAGAGCGGCTTACATCAGGCATCCAAACCACGACAGATCGCAGTTAGTTCCCTTGATTTGTCAAAAAAAGAAGCCAAAATCCAAAAATGAGACAGCATAAATATGTCACAGATTCTATTCATGTTGCAGCTTTTTGGACATGCCCATACCATCCCCGTTGCGCACGAACCCTCACGGTTGACCTTGCTGCTGGGTAGCCATGGTTGACATTGTTGAGGAGCATTGGACCACAGGGGTGCAGTAGTAGTATGGCAGGACTTAGGAGGAGTGGCCTAAGACCTGAGGGTTACTTAGGATTGTGGGCGACGACCACTGTTCAAGATATCTTCCGATATTCTGATAAATCGGCCGATTTATCACGGCCGATATGCCGATATATTTGGCCGATATATCGATAAATCGGCCGATATGCCGATAAATCAACCGATTTACCTCTTATTTTGGGTCGATCGATAAGTTCCCGATAAGAGATATCCCCAATATTGGCAACTACACGGCAAGAAGGAAGAAAAAAGAGACAGGATAAGATCCTAAGCAGGATGCCCTGCCATCCAACATTTTTTATCATTTTCATTTTTTTCTGTTTTGTAAAAATACAACTTTCTGTGGCCAGGCAATTTGCTTTCTAAGCTAGCCACTGATTCCTATCTTGCATTCTTGCTTAGTACTTGACTATAGTTTAAAGATATGCGTCCCCAATTCTGGGTTCGTAAACGCACTTCACGCGTGGAGATGTATCGGGAATTGCGTACCAGGTAACTAGGGTTAAGTTGACTACAATCCAAAACAAATCTGATATTGTGAAGTGGAGAATCGTGAATCGCAAACTCGACCAGCGAACTGTGAATCAGGTAATAATAGTTTAGTAGGTCCTCCAAGTAATCCCATATGCCATCAAACAACACCCCTGCACCTGACTCAGGCTACCGCTTGCCACTGTGGAGCCCCTGCACCTATCTGAACTCCGGAAATGTCTATATGATTATAAAATTACTTCTAGCAAGGATTTACTACGGTAGAACACATCTAAACTGGTTTATATAACTAGGTAAATGGCTAGAACATGACCAAATTAAATATGAGCACCACCACCAGTACTTACATTTTAAATCCATCAGCAGTATACACTTCCTTCATGTTTCGAATTTTAGGATCAAATGCAACAGATTTTCCTACTTCATAATCTCGAACCAGAACCTGCCTTTCAGCCCCACCCTGAAACAAAGGAACTTTAGCAAATATGTGCTGTAATAATAATATGTATGTAAAACTGAAGTATCTGTAGAAAATAACAAGAATAGTGTACAAACAAGAGTGCACTTCTTGTAACTTTTCCATGTACAAACAGATAACAGAAATCATGGTTTAAATATTTTGAAACACTAATATGCATATTGACTAGTTGTCCAGTTTATTTGGATTCGTGTTTCAAAATAACTCTGTTCCAGGAATCAAGAGTGCACTTCTTGTAACTTTTCCATGTACAAACAGATAACAGAAATCATGGTTTAAATACGACATGGTGTAACCAGTCCAATTCCTTTATTACTACTCAAATTTTGTGCCCCCTTGGTGTTTGGACATATGGAAGATGGACCAATTTTTTAGACCAACATAGTAGGTGTCAAGTTTACATAATGTAGTACCTGATCCACCAATACATTCAGTACAATATGGTTTTCTGACTGAATAACTGACAGTACTGTCGGATGCTCGGTTGCAGGAAGTTTATGAGCTGGAATGTTCAAACTATAAAAAAGCAACTGAATTAGAATGCATCAAAATAAACAGGAAAACATAAGAATATGGAATGCATTATCTTACCATGGTCTAGTAAAATCATATATGATAATTTGAAGGTTACTGTAATACACTTTATTCGCACATTCTCGCAAAATTTGCAAATCGTGATGACAAGAGACAATAAAAGCATCCATAAGCCTCCCGCATGCGCAGTCAACTGCCATAGACCAGATCTCACTAACAAGTTTCTGCATAACAACAAGCATTATTAAGGATTGGAAGAAGTAATGCAGCTATAACCTTATAATTTAGCAAAGACAATACTATACGAAATAACCAGCTATAGTTTCTACTTTATACCATTACTTTTTATTATACGGAAGTGCAGTACCCAAACTTTGGCAAGGACTACAAGGATAATCGCAACAACTTCCTATTTCTATGGGATTGACATAAAACAAAAATTCTATTTTGCATTCATGATGTTCAATGCACTGAGAACAAATATGAAACAGTTACTTCGATGAACTAAAATCAACAGCAGAAAAGATTGAGCAAATTGTTTAATTTTCTGAAGGTCTAAATTGCTGGCGCAGGTCCCGAAATGTTAATGCGACTCGCCGAGCACTTTCCAGTTAGAGCAACAAACCCACGTAGCGCTTAGCAAAAGGTAACTAGACTATATCACTTTTAGCCAGGCTTTCGGCCAGACCAGTGCCCACGTATGAAGCTAGCTTCGACTAGATTTCCTAGCTAGCTACTCACGCACGCAAGACACAACACGCATCAAGCTAACGATTACAGGGGTATCATGCATATATAGGACATTGCATCTTGTTACAACCTAGCAAGGACCTCAACTGAGTAGGATTGGGACTAAACCCCTATACTACTCAGACATGGACTCGCTTATTTCCAACATAAATGAACTCAGGATGCAAAGAGCCAAAGACCAGTCAACATCGGGGGCAGACTTTAGAGAAGATTTTGTACACATAGGGATCAGGCACACACACATCTCGGTTTGTGTTTTGTACATCTCCAGATAATATCAAAAAGTTTACACCTTCATCATGTTAAAACAAATCTACGAGCAAAAATATGCCCGAAAATATGACCATCCGTCCACTGTACAAACAAAGAGAAGAATGTCTTTATATTACAACATATTAGTGTAATCTTTGTCTTTTTGTACAATACACAAATGGTCACAACTTCGCAATTTTTTTATGTTTCCATATGCTAACATGAAGCACATGTCTGAATTGTTTGAGATTCTTTCTAGATTCAATTTTGAATTCTAAAAATCATGTGCGCATATTAGCACTTGGACATTTCAACAGACCTACTTTACAGTCAACAGTCTAGAAGCAAGAGATGCTATGAGGAACGAAGGGCATGCAATATGGATGCCCAGTCACATTAACGAAGTAGTACGATGGGTGAGAACTTTGTAGAAACGAATTCAACTGTTCTAGAGGAACACAGCATTGGCATGTGACTAGGATTAATAGTTAGGTGATAAACAAATAGACAAAAGCTGCAAATAAAGGGATGTGCTGCAATAATGAGTTGCCAACAAATCAGTACGGACAATACAAAAAAAGCAATATGGACTGATGAAGTTCATTACTAGGTAGTAGGTACAGCAGATCAGAAAGTGGTAAAAGATTTATCAAATTATCAATTGCATCAGGTACTTCTCATGGTATTATCAATAATCAGCATATGTAAGACTAATCAATCCAAGACAAGAATCAAGATAATCAGCACTTCCATACCAGATGAGCTCCTATCGGACCAATAGGTGGGCTTTTGAATCGTTGGTAGTTAATCTCTATTGATTTTAGGAGGTTCAGGACTTTTTGTCCCCCAAATGCCGTCACCTAAGATGAAGCATTATTGCATGTAAATAGAGAGAAGTTGATACTAAAATCAAGTACATCCTGACCACCAGGGTTATAATAACAAAAAAGAGCATGTACTGCTTAGTGGATACCATACACTAAGAGAGAACATACCGAATTGCTTTGACGGCGTTGAAGATCATCAATTTCAGATTTGCATTGTTGAATCCTGTTATCCTTTTCAGCTATCTGGCAAGAAAGTGTAGTGGCATAAATGGTACAAGAAGACACATTTTTCAGACTTCATGCAGACAAAATTAAGCCAACTACACACAAAATATAGAAGTTTTGTGAACTTCAAATGTTGCGTATTATAGATATACCAGTGGAGCATTTCAGATGGATAGTAAAGGGCCAATTCTTCAAAGGTACTCCCTCCATTCCACAATGTAAGCCTTTTTAGCTAGCTAGTTTAACAGTCAACTAGCGAAAATGGCATTTTTGGAACGACGACACTTGTTTGATTGTATTCTTAGCGCGACAACTTGATGGCATCGTCGGAACGCTCCAATTGTTTGATGGTGTTCTCAGAATTTCTTCTACATCGTTATATCGGAGTAAACATGCCTACTTTTTTTTCATTTTTCTTGTTCAAAACATGCCTTATCCAAGAAAATGAAAATGAACGATGTTGATGTTGAGCATAATTTTTTATAACTAGTCAATTAAAATGGAACAGAAAAGACTAAAAATCCTTTCTCTAACATCAAAAGGCACATTATATATGTGTATACACTATACACATAGCATTATTTATGACTGTAATAATTTGATGAGGTTGTAAATACCTGATTTTACTTCCAACAATACTATTTTGAGAATGAAATATTTTCATCTATGTATCGATCTGGTCAAATATCGGGTTCATGCATTTTGGTAGATATATAGGTCTATAACGGATTATATGTGTGCAACCATCTCTATGAAATGGTATTTTACATCTGCATCGTCTTGGAGTCTTGGACACGATGGAAGGGGCACATTGATGGGGTAGCCTAGCATCACTCGTCATGGCAGCTCCGTTTCTTCGCCATTTTTGGCTCGAGGGCAAGGCAAATGCCATGCCTTTGTGTGCCTGGTGGTAGGTTGTTCGGTAAGGATGTCCGTGTTTTTCTTTTCCTTTTCAAGCATCTCCGTTGGCAGGTGTGGTGCTTATTGTAAACCTTGGTCACTCACGCCTCTTTAGAGCTTTCTTCTTGATGAAAATGATGTGCTCCAAGATGTGTTCGAGTAAAAAAGAATACATGTTCCGACGTTCATACATCAATAGGGAATGGATTACATTAAGTATCTACAAAATACAAAAGGTAATATAATATTTTCTACTATTAAAGATTCGAGTTGGTTGTCGAGTTGGTTGGTTGGTTGGTTCACTTCTTTTCAAGATTACATCTCAACCTTGAGGAGTGCAACCATACAAATCTACAAGCATAGCAGCAAGCTAATGTATCCTCTACCAGCTCCGGTAAATGAAAGCATTGAAGTGAATTAACTTGACATATAACTTAAGTAAACTATGTGTCACGTCGTTTTTTTTTGTTAAAGTGTCTTGCCACTAGGCATGGAGACAATCCCTCCAGTCAAATATATGCGTCCCAAATTTTGTGCAGATAAACTATTTCCACATTGACAAACAATCTTTGGTGAACATCTAGGCCATATGGAAATGGTAGAAGCAGGTTCATCTGAAACAAAACTTCTGTAATATAAAAAAATACAATTCGTATCTACAGTCTAGGAACTATTTCTTTAGAAAGTGTTTCGGGTCCAAAATGTGTTTTATTTGAGAGTGAAGTGGGCCGAGAAACATTATAAGTTTTATTGTTTTTCCAGAGTTTAAAGTTCATTATGCAGGAAAGTAGTGTTTCTAGCAGCACAACATAACTAGAAGGAAAGACTACTCCAAGAAAATCATCACCGCGTACTAAACAGTCTAAGAGTTGACATTAAGTTAAAAAATACCTCTTGTGTAATGGCAAAGATAGATTTTTGAATGCCTGATAATTCTTCGGAGAATTTTTTTTCTTCGTCTCTTAACCTGAATGGCATAGAAAGTGGTATCAAATAACCAAGAAATTTCCTTGGTTGTAATTAAAGCATAAATAAGCAGGACAATTCAATGACCTTGTAACACTTAAATGAAGACAATCAATCTCTTGTTGAATGCTCTGCATGTCTTCCTCAATTTGAGATGCTTGAGCCTTCAGATTGATAATGAAATGATTTAGACGGAATAACAAAACTGGAACATACAAAGCAAAAGATATAAAAACGAAATCAAGCCATTTGCAACACTATAGTGAAAATCTTTCAGAACAGCTGATGCCAAGGTTAACCCATTACTTCATTTTTTAGGAGATAACCCCACCTAACTTCAAAGGCCTCTGCCAAAAGCACCTTAACCAGGGCCAGCAGTTGGCAGTTGAGACTTGAAGTCAAGCATTTGAAAGTACACATATAAGTAGTGGTCAGAACAAGGAAAATAACAAAACAAGACAGCGCAATCAAATTACCTGCCACCCTGTCAATGATTATTGTTACAATCAGCTACGTTCTATTAAAATGACTTAGAAATACGAAAATATTTGGGTCCAGCAGTTCCATTGTCGAGACTAAGTCTGGTCTCTAGTTTGCTTGATCAGCATATTTCATCACTTCTAACTTAAAACTGAATTAACTCATGCATTTAACTTCTTGTGAGGAGCCTACCCCAACCTGCTTGGGACAAAAGGCTTAGTAACTTCTTCTGAGGAACAGGTTATCCTTTCATTTGAGAAATATAGATACGAAGTGATCATATTTAGCTATTTATTAAAACCAAAAATATAATTAGACCAATTAACAAGTGTCCTGTACCCTTTATGCATCAAGAACTACTTCAAGAACATAACACTGAGACTTTTTTTAGGGGTCAAGTCAAGACAATAAATTAGGGAATTTTGCTTTGCAGACACATATAACCAAACTGTTAGGCAGACAAGTTTGGCAATTGTTTGGTTGCAGCCACGATAGTTGCATACCGCACTTTCTTAGATTCTTATCCCACCTAAGATAGATTCTGCTGCAAATTTTTACACTGCACAACCAAGTTGACCACCACAAAATTTTGGTTTGCCACGGTTGAGACACACGTCTTGCGACGATCAACCAAATGCCGAGCCACTTAGTCTGAAGGTAGCAAAAGGCAGCGATCTGAAGATCAGTGGGGTAGCCAAAAGACTGCAATTTGGGGCTCGGCAGGGTACCGAAAAGGCAGTGACTAGTGGAGTTAGCAGCAACTTTGAGGAGCGCAGCGTCGAGAAGGGCAATCTTGCGAATGTCAGCACAGACAGCTTTGGCTGTGAAGTTTGTTAAGAGAGCAAACTTTAAAAAATATTATGAAGAAGACAGAAGGGGATTGGAGTGCCCTCGACACTCAAAAATAGAGGAAATTTAGGATTTCATCACCACCTCAGTACCACAAATACCATATCTCCACAAATCCCAGCATCTCTCACAATCTCAATCTCCGAGCTATGTTCCTTCTAAAGCGTCAGCAGATTTCCTCTCCTCAATGGGTTTTTAAGTTGGTAAGAAGAGGCGTACACCTGCTGCCCCTTAACAGTTATAAGAGCTTAAGGCGAGCTAAGCCGACACCTTAGACATTGTACAAAGTAGGAACAGAGCGATCAATACATGTTTTAGAAAAGGAAATGAAAATATCTCAATAGATGGGACACTTACGTATACAGCACATAACTTCCTCATGTATCAAAAGCCATCTACTCCTCTATGACCAAAATCTTGGGTGTAGACCAGTTCAATATTCGGGGAAGGAATCTTGTAACGTACTTGAAAACTTAAGTCATGCCGAGGCCCACTTCTAAAACTTAACTAAAAATGTAAAAAAAAAAAGTTTAGGACCTTAATCTGTACTCCCTCCGTTACTAAATATAAGCCTTTCTAGATATTTTCTGCACGCGTGTATCTAGACATGTTTTAGTGCAAGGCACTCTAATTTTCTCATTTTTTAAAAACTTAGATATTTGACGAAGTTTTGCATGTGTAAGTTTCAACTCAATATCTATGTGTGTGATCTTTTCAAGATTGATTTTACAAAACATACAATACAAATGTGTTTTTTGCTACGATCTAGAAGGTGCATGCACCAAAATTTATATTCGGATTCTCAAAAGGAGACTGGACAGGTGATCCAGATTTTGAGTACAGGCATCCCTAGGGGACCACATTAGCATTTCCACCCTTCTCACCAGAGTCACCACACTCTCCTTCCTCAGTTCAGCAGCAAACAGCATATAACCCACACGCTGCAGCAGCCACAAACCCTCCCTTCTTTCCACCACAGCAGTAGAGAAGATCAGGGAAGGCGGCAGCGTGATGCTTGTCGGAGTGCAGGGAGGGTGTGGGATCGCTGTTTCCAAGACCCAGTAGCAGCCACCGCAACAATGCATCGACGGACGGGCAGCAGAGAGCCCTGGTGGCAGCAGGCACTTCTCTATGGCAGCCATGTACTATGTGTCTAAGGCGGGCTCTACACCTTACAAATGTAGGGCTTGTAGCTTAGGTGGTGCCTTAAAAACCATGCTCAACTCATTGTTGCTCTGTCTTCCTTGCTCCATCCTCACTGCTACCGAGTGCACATACAAGTTGCAGCTCACTCCTCCACTGCTCCATCCTGTGCTGTGCTGGGCTGTGCACTTTTAGTGTCATCCTGCCTGTGTTTGAATGCATTAGGCTGTGGTGCGGAATGCTATCAGTTGCAGCATTAGATATTTTATCTTCCCCCGTCAAAAAAGATATTTTATCTTCCCCAATTTGTGCAGGCTAACGTACTGCCTTCCATTATCTGGTTAAGTTTTTGTAACGTGCAGGCAGACTGCCTAAGTTTTTGTAACACTATCAGCTACAGATTGCCTGCAAGGTACACTTTTTGCATGGGATTTCAAAGAACGGCTCACCTGGGTAAACTGCATATGCTGGGTTTTCAAATCACGAAGTTGTGCCTGCAATTGATTCAGGCGGATGTTCATTTTCTTCAGCACACGTGTACCACGTTCATGCTCTGCCTCTAGTTCTATGTTCTGCTTCACAACCTGTAAACAGAAGGAACATGGACAATTGTTAACAAGGAAAAGTGAAGTCATTGTACAATCATTTCCATCCCAACAATAGCAGATAGCTCATATTCAGTTTGAACTATTTAGAATATCAAGCATTATACTTAAAATTGACAACACTACCAATCTAACAAATTGACAATTCTGAAGAAAACACATGCCCCAGTGGCATGCTTTTACACACACACACCCGACCATAATACAAAGCCCACCTCAGAATGCTTCCTCCAATTAAAGGGCCTATTTTGGTCCAGCATGGAGATTAAGTTGGTCATAAACCGACAAAACTTAGGGAGGGACCGTGCTATCCATGGTGTTAATGTCTTGACAATACTAGATTAGTTAGTGTGGGTGTTTAATCAGAAATCAGGAGAGAAAATGATTTAAAGTTTCCATACACGTATTTCATTTTCAAACAGGAAAATAACCCAGCCAAAATGAACATATCAGTAAGCTAAAAATTATTGCAGATTTATTGCTGCAAGAATAACAAGGGAACTTGACACGATTATGACTAATAGGCCAAATAAACCCAGGAGACACAAAGATGTGACAACCAGAAGGGTCAGTAACGATCATAATTTGTCTGCATATATAATGGCCATCATTTTTTTACTTCCACTTACAATGACAGGAGAGCTGCATGCAGGCTCTACTGCTACTGGTTAAAATATAACTCTTCCTGAATCGATGCTACCTCAACTCCTCAACTACTAACATACCTCAGCAATGTTATCTTCCATACTTTTTTTCATCATGTTCACTTCACGAGTCTTATCCAGCAAAGATTTGACATATTCTTCCTTTTCGATTAGTTCCTTCTTCAGTTCATCTATGACAGCCTACAAGATATGGAAACACAATTCAGTAAATGATCGATCACCATTTCTAAGACCTCATATACAATAAATATATTAATTTAGAACGTGTATTTTTCAAACATAAGTACTCCCTCCGTTCCTATGAGGAAGGCGCAAATTTCCTGGCGCGTGGATTAAGAAGCAGTTGGACTCATACGTTCTAGACGGTTTTACCCTCCAAAACCTCTCCAATCGTGCCAATCCCGTGAGCTGTTGAGACTGGCATGCGCATGCACTACCAATTAAAGTTGCATGCACGATGTTCTATTGGCTACTTGCCGCTGCATGCAAGGAAAAGAGCAGCCCTCTGCATAACTGCAGTGCAAATAGAGAGGAGGACAGCAACCGTACCGAGGGCATGCTTGCCAGAATCGTAGCAATATCGCAACCGTGCCTTACTTTGTGGGGAAAAACGGAATTATTTTTACGCCTTGTTCATTGGAACGGAGGGAGTACATAACTAATGTGAATAGCCTGTCCTCTCTTTGAAACAAGAGGCACTTCCGGTCAATTTCTGGTAAGTAAAAGTATGTCCAAATAATAGTAAAATAGAGCATCCGACCCTTGAATGGGGTCGATTTTTGAGAAATCGAGTTCAGTTTAAGATGGGGGAAATTAATGAGTAGGGTAACAAATAGCTGCTAGAATAAATGAAGCTCGAAACATGGTGTTATCTTCAACAAGATTGTTGGCAGATGGTGAATTCGAAGTGGCCAGGAAAGAATGACTACATAAGATTCAAGATGCAGTACCCGTTAGAAAAATGTTGCTAATCACTAGGACTGAGTGTGAATTGTGACAACCTATTAACTTGTAGGGAGAATAACATCGAGAAATAAAATGGTTGATACAAATTCCAATATGGATAAAAGTTTTTGTCATATTACTGCTGTAGTTCACTTCATTCATCAATACAATGGGAAAGCATCGCGTGAAAATGGCCCGAGGAGAACAAATCAAGTTCAAATAAAAAATAGTTGTATGGCTGTATGATAACCAAGCTTGAAGGACATCAGCTTAGATAAGCAAAACACGTGACAATTTAGCACATGTAAAGAAATCCCTTTGAGTCCATTCTGGATTGGAGACGGAAAAAACAGCTAGTACACTTCCAAAAAAATGATAAAATATTTACCAGCAAACATCGATTTCTTCCTGACACTGCGTTGAATTAGTGGAGTGGAATTATTCATCACACTTTATACCGGAAGGGTCACCCTAGCAACACATTGGTTCCTCAGGGGATACGATTGCATAACCTGCTTCAGAGTAAAAAGGTCACAACTTACTGTGTTTCGATCAATTCTTTCTTGGCATGCAGGGATTCGCTCTTTCAGTTTCTGGAGTTTCACTGTTTGGTCCTCAATTTGCCTGTCAACATCATAAACCCATGACCAGGCTAACTTCTTCTTCAAATTATCAATATCATGTGCTATCTCTTCTATATGTTCCATATTCTTTATCTTCTCTCGCAATTCATCAAGTTCCTTCATGACTGGCTTAATTGACTTTTCTAACTCTTGAACAGTAGATTCTGCATTGTTCAGCTGATCTCTTATTGTCTCAAGCAACTCATTTACTTGCTGAAGAAGAGTAGCCTTGAAAAAGAACTGCAACAAGACAGAATGTATGAACAGACAAAAAAAACAAGAACAGTACTCGGAGTTATATCAGAGGAAGAGATATGGCATTTACAAGTATACAGCAGCATTATGAGCTCAACGGCCATATATGATATACTCCCTCCATTTCACAATATATGATGTTTTAAATGTTACACAGGTTGTTTACATTCGGGTTAAAAAGAGTGGACATATACACTAAAATGTGTCTAGATACATGTGTACACATATGAATGTGGAAAATGCCTAAAACATCTTATATTGTGGAACGGAGGTAGTAAGCTATCAAAAGATATCTGGCCTGGCATTGAATACATCAAGTGTCACGTTCTCATAAAATGATGATCTAGTGGAGTCTACAGAAAATGCTAATAAGTTATGTGCAAAACTGGTAACCCTTCGAGAGGCACAGAATCATGCAAGTACAGTGTACAACCGACTAATAGAAGGCACGCTTCACAACTCGACTGAATACATCTAGAAGTGACCAAAATACCATAGGAATCCTGGAGAGTAGGACTACTCCATTCACGCCCATCAAACCACAGACGTTTCAATGCATAAAAATAAATTTTCAGAAAACACACATATTGATATAATGGTATCAGCAGAAAACTACCTTAAACTTATCCTTGTCATTTCCTGAGTGCAGGAATTCTCTACTTTTGTCTTGACTCATAATTACACAAGGATTTTCAACATCAATCTGTAAGTTGCATAAGCATCAGGATGTGAAAACATAACAAAATTCATTAAATTTAAATAAGGTGTCGCAATAAGGTATGAAAACAAATACAGCTTGAGATCCACATCACGAATGATTGAATAATGCTGAAGCATGGCGGCGAAACCCTAATAGAATCCAACTGCAGGTAAGGATACCGCCATGCTTTAGAATCTACTGATGCGGCAACTGTTTACCCTCAAAGGTTCTTGCGCGTGAGTTATGATTAAAAAGATGAGTTAACTGCTGCTACCTATAGACATGTTGCTGTTCTTCAGGAGGTTAGCTTGGTTGAGAGGAATCATGTAATTGTGCATGCATAAAGACCAAGGTATGTTCCTAGTAGCTGAATAAGTGACATGTACATCAAGAATTTTTTTACACATACAAGGCTGGTTTAGATTGGCTTTGGAGAGAAAATTACATGTTTGGCCCCCCTAATTGATTATTACCCTGTTTGGCCCCCTCTAATGGTCAATCCTGGCTCCGCCCCTGCTGAATAATATAAAAAGGAGATGTCACGTGAAAGGTTTCCGGATTGACTCATGCTACCGCTACGTTAGATGGAAGTAGTCATCACTCAAGATCACCAGGACCAGAGCCCTTACTGCACATGTTTGGAATGCAATTCGATTTGTTAGAGAGAAAGAAAAATATATGCATATAGAACACAAGAAAAGCAGGAAAAGGCTGCACTTTGTTTTTGCCACAGAAGCAACTTGTGCAAGAAGGTGCACAAACAAACATACAGTCCATGTATTCCTGTTTTAGTTCCTTTTTGTGTTTAGCCAAGAGATACATATCTATGAAATTATAGTTCCTTTCGTTTACTTGTTCATCGTTCAAGTTTTGGAGCCGGTACAAAGCCACATTAAGTGCGTGATAATTCAGGTTATGTTTTGACTAAGAACACAATGTGTGTTTCACGGTGGATCGCCATTACAGAGTTTTGAGTTAAGCTTGTTGAAAATCCCTTGTCTTGCTGCGTGAGATACCATCTTCTAGATTGGTTCTCAAGTGCTAAATCCAAGGTTCAAATCTTCAAATCCTCTACTTTGTGTACATCGCTTGCTTGGGCCAGAGACAGGAAACAAGCTGGGGGAAGCACCTGAAAGTCAGGCCACGACAACAGATAATTTTCTCACTTCGAGGGTTTGTCCTCATCAAGTATGATTGGCGAAGATGCGAGCCCATGGTGAAAGGGGAATTAGGTGAGGTGCTTGTGCTACTCTAATTAATTGTGCACTTATGCACACAAAGGCAAGGTTGACAATTAGTAAGCTCCATAAATACGAAGGCTTGCTTGACAACTTCCCAATCTTGAACTAGTCGGATCCTCTCGTGGTCAATGGCAGTGAGTTGATTGACGCTCGTTGAGTTAGTTGGGATTCTAATAGGAGATAGCATGAGTATAGGAGTTGGTAGCTCGTGAATGTATTACGAAGGGCCTCCCTTGTAATAAAATTTCTCCTTGTGTGTTTTATGTAGGAGTAGATAAAGAACAATATGTGTGTTCTCTGCATGCAACGGTTCAGCTGAATGGAGCAACAAGGGAGCAAGCGGGGAGAGGAAGGTGGACGGAAATGTGATTGCAAAGCGGACCAATAGCATACTAGCAGGGGCGGGAGGAAGTCAGGGAGGAAGACGACGATATGGTGTCTTCTTGTGGTTGTGTTAATATATCTTCTCATATACTATTTTTGTAGCAACTCATGGAAAGGTGCAGCAAGGACAAGAGGATGAAAAGGCCCGTCAGTTCTCTACGGTTGATACAGAAAGTAAACAATTAAATTAATGACGAGTGAGAGAAATACATCTACTTTAAAAAATCATCAGGAAACAAGCAACTTACATTAAAATACTCGATGATCTCATTAAGATCATCTTTGCGATGCGCCACCTTCTTCCCTGATACAGCACATGTAACACAATTGGCATGGTATAATATATGTGAAACAGAAATTGTGCAATCAGTAAATACAAATGTAAGAATAGCTTTTTTATTAATTATTATGGTAAATTTACAGCAATCATCCATTTACCAATTCAGAGTTTACTGTCCCTTCAGTTTAAACAAAGATTCAGATCTAACAGCAATCAGATGTGCATACTGCAATTTGGACCATGCAAAAGTCTTTTGTGGTATCAGAATCTGTATTTAAGTGCTTCCCACGAAAATTGAAATTAAGTGTTAGTAGTGTTTCTTTTCATGCCTAACTAGCCTTTTAACAATCTATGTATAATATGGATGTAACATGTATACCTAGGATGCATAAATGTTATCTGAGTATAAGGTGAAAAGGCAGATTTTTTTGCAGTTACGCAAACATGTACAGTAAGAAGCCAAGCACATGGACCACCTAGGTCTTTTGCTAACATGGAAAGTTGAGACGAGTAAGATAGAAAAGATGTGTTTAAAATTGAAACTAGAGATAGCCACTAAACAGAATAAAGATATGAAGCGAAACAAACATGAATGATTAATGAAATAAGAAATGCAACAGTCCTAGATACAAAAATGTGTCAGCTTTGAGTAGCAAAATGCAACTAAGAAATGAGAACTCTGACAGGTTAAAACAGAATAAAGAACTTAACACATGAAAATACTTATAATATGCAGACAACCCCAACAACTGGGGAGAAAGATGGATCATGTATCACTACCATGTTGATCCTTTAAAATCGTAGAACTAGCGGACTCATTAATTCTGCGTTCCAACATAATTAAGTTCCCGTATACTTCAGGCTTGAACGCATCTTCCCCATGGTTGTTGATATCAACAACAACTGTTGCATAACTGCAATTTGGATTTAAGAAAATAAACTAAATTACAACTGATCGCATGAAAAAGGTGAAACAGTGAGGGTAAATAAAAAACTATTAACCTCAGATAGTTCAGTGATAACATACAATGCATGATAGATGCAGACATGAGCTCTCCAATCATCCATAAGATCATAACTAATTAGCCAGAGCAGATCATTCTCCAAGCCAATCTCTCAGGTTCAAATGATCGTTGACCATTTGGAATTGTTTAACAGCATTTCATTCAACCGAGGGCAATTCTTTGGTGAACAGGCAGGTTCAACCGCTACTTCACCAGTTTGCAAAGGTCCAACCCCAGAAACGGACCGGTTTTAATAGCAGATTATCTTCAGAATTTTGCCACCAAAATCTTCAATGCTAAAAAAATCATGCTACTCGTTCATACTAAGTTCATTTTGGCTCTGACATGCTGACACATAGAACCGCCGAAAGCTAATAACAAAGAATAAACTGCACCAGGTCCCGTAAAAACATGTTTTAAAATATCTGAAAAATATACATGTGTATTGTCGGACGAAATATATACCTGCAGTTTTTTGTTTGAAAAATATGACCATATGTGAGTCGTGCAAAAAGAATGTGTATCTTGCTTTTCCGGACATGTATGATATTTTTTTTTACCAAAATATGTTTTAACCAAAATGCGTAGGTATATTTCAACCCACGACACATATGCATAATCTTTTTTCTAGATGTTTCCGAACACGTAATTTTACAGGACCTAGTGTTAAGTACACTATTACTGCACCTGGTGCGGATTGAAAACTTTTGTGTGGCCTAATGCCAAAGTGAAATAAGTGGCAATCTGTGTGGTGCAAAGTGTTATTCACTACAGTATATCTTAACTAGCAAGGGGGGGTTGGTGTTCGTGGTGATATAGTAAATCGTCCTCCACTCCCCGCTCACCCCGCTGCCCTGAAATCTTACATTTCCTGTACGCCAACGGGTAGGCCTGAATCCCCACATCCCATAAAATTTATCCCAGCAGCCAATCGCATGTTCCTCCTTATCATCATCAGCCACCAAACCAGCACATTCTCGCCTAATCTCGCACCACCCCAACGTATCTTCCAACAACTTCTCCCTTCCAGTTCTACTCCCTCCGTTCCATAATATAAGATGTTTTAGAGATTCCAATACGGACTACATACAGAGCAAAATGAGTGAATCACACACTCAAAATATATCTATATACATCTGTATACATACGAATCAAGAGAAAGTTAGAAAGGCTTATATTTAGGAACAGAGGGACCAGTAGATAAATATCGATTATGTGCCAGCGCACGAGCTGCTGTAAGTCTGCAGCGGCTCCACATGAAAGGTCTGAGACCATTCTATCGTCACGTGGAAAGACTTGGACATCACCTTATTTATCGTCATGGTCAGCGAGTACTGGCAGCCTACGAAGCACGGACACGTGGACGGAAAGACGTGGATACACATACGGGGATACGGGATACGGCATTTTCAAAAATAGCCATTAGGGGATACGGCGAGTATATATAAAATAAAATATGCCATGTAATATAGTCAAGACAGAAAATTTAATGAGAAAAAAAATCAGAAAAGAGAAAACTCTACACAAGGCCCACAGCCCACTCCACCCGTTTAAGCTCCAATCTTCCTTTCAATATTGGCCGAGTGAGGCCCACATGAAACCCTAGCCTGCCTAGCTCAATCTGAACCATCTATATTCGCTAATCTTCACCGTCCATCTATTCTCTTCTATCTCTTTCTCTCACATGCGTCCTTCCAGCCACGCATCGACAGCCGCAATGGCCATACTGCAGCACCTCTCCGTGGATTCCTTGCCTCTGTCCCTCCATGCTCTCTCCCCCAGGAGCCCCGCAACTCTTCTGCGCGGCGACGCCAAGCATCAGCGCCGCCGCGTCGTTGCCCTCCACAACGGCCTGCTCCAGTTCACCTCCTCGTGTCCCCTTGTATCCCTGAATTGTTTTCTTTTTTTTTATTCGAATTTCGGGAATACTGCAAATTCGCATATCCCAGCGTATCCCCACGGCAGTTCGGCAACATCTGCCGTATCCATGCTTCGTAGCTGGCAGCCACATTTACTTCAAAGGTCTGTTCATAGATTTGCCACCACGAAGTCTGAATTTGACGGGAGAGTGTGTGCCGGGTGATAACAACAGTACCAGAGAGCAAGCCAGGTCGCCGCCCGGTCAACCAGGTCAGGGTGATGTACTGCAGCTGATTTGGGGGAGGGAGTAAGCAAGCGGGGCTTCTACAAGTGAAACTAAATCCCTGTCTCACTCTCCTCGCAGATATATTCCTATTTCTGTCTCCACATCTCTCTCTACACCAAATTTGCCAGTCCAATTGTATTACTGATCCCTTCTGTTCCATCTGCTGATCCCAATTTCAGTGAAAATTTTAATGTCTTTACTGTTTTATAATGTTCAGGACAGGCTCTGCGATGCTGGCATGATAAAATCAGAACTAACAGTATCTCATGCATATTGAACTCAAATCTATCTTGCACAGTTGCATTCATTACTACGCATGTATGTCTGCTGCAGAGACATTGTAGCATCATGTTGCAAATGAATGGAGTCAGTCAAACAGTAGAACTGCACCTATGAGAAAAGATGTAAGCGTTCCTCGAGTCTTAAGGCCAGTTTCCAATGCACCTATGTCTTTTACAGATGGACGTGTTCTGTAGTGTACAATTATACTTGATGGTACGATTTTTCTTTATGGTTATTCTCTGCAAAGTTACCAGAACTTAGTGTATTTGCACAATGACAAGATATGTTTGTTTCAGATCTACTCGAAGAAACAATTCTATTGCTGGATGCCCTCCTTCCCTTTCAGGTTTATGTAGAGGTAAAGCTTTCAATCTGCCGCCAGCCGACGGGAACAACAATGCATATTCGGTGCAGATAGAGAAGATTGAGATGCACAACTATATAATGATCATCAACAGAGTGATGAGGCATGCAGATAGGAAATAAGGAAGGAGGAAGAGAGATGTGCAACCACACAAGATCATCGACATAGTTCATAGGCATGCAGAAAGGAACAAAGGAAGATGCCATTGACCATCAGTGGGGAGGGGAAGAAGTGATAGGTTTGAAATTAGGCTCCATGAATGGCACTCCTAATGCATATGTTCGTAAAATATAACAACCGTTTATTTAACGTGCTAAACAGTTTTGATGTAGCCCACCATAGGCAAGAAGCACTAAGTAAACAACCCCAACACCTGGCTTGTTAGAATCGACGGGGATTAGACCAAACCAATGAGATCGTGGAACCTTTTATATTATACTAACTAATATGCAAAGGTTTGTCCGAAAATATATCTACAGAAATGCGGTAACCGTCATACCGATTTCCACTACACGACAGCTATTCCCAACAAAAGAAAAAGCTATCCACGCAAGAACAAATCGACAATCACCCAGCAATTAATTAGTGATTTGGAAAGTAAATAAAGATGTGAGAGCGGGTACGGAAGGCGGACAGAACCTGCAACCAGTCTTGATGAAGTCCTTGAGTGTGGCAGCCCGCTGCGTGCTCTTGGCGCGGCAGCCGAAGGCGATGCACAGAGCGGTCAAGATCGCGCTCTTCCCGCCTAGGCAAGCACGGAGAAGAAAATCGCATCGATGAGTGATGAAAGAGGGAGGGAGGGAGTGGGAGAGGACACGGGGGCTAGGGTTTGAGTGGAGGCGTACTGCCGTTCTGGCCGGTGATGAAGTTGACGTGCTGGCCGAGCTCGATGTGGAGGCTGGAGTGGCACATGAAGTTCTCCAGCCGGATGCGGGAGATCGTCCCCGCCATCGCCGCTCCGCCCCTCCTCGCCGGCGGGTCGGGAGATGAGACGTCGAGGATTTGGGGATTTTCTCGGGGTTTTGGTCCTTTTTTTTTCCTCGCAGCAAATTTAGGGGGGGGTTATGGGGTGGTGGGCGGGAGAAAGCCCGCCAAAACTGCGGAACGTGCGGGGTGGGGGCGGCGCAGCGTGGATCGGGGGCCGCAAATGTGACGCCCCAACGGCCCACGGAAACGTCCGGCCCAATAATAAGTAAAAAAAGGTCAATTTCACTCGCGGGAGCTCCTAATGACCGGACCACCCTTTAATCTCTACTGTATTAAAGTAAAAGTGGCGGTGAGTCGTCCGTCGCGTGCTATCCTCCCCCGACCCCATCACCTCGCTGGTTCGTCCGCCCCCGCACCTCTTGAGAAAACCAGCGGTGAGAAAAGAACGTGAGAGGAGACAACCGCTCCCCAGATGCCCACGATCAGTCCCTGCAACTCCTCCTACGCCTCCTCACTCGAGTCCTCTGCGCCCTACGTCTTCGACCCAATCCCCATCCAAGCTCTGGCTCGGCGCCGCGCGCCTTCGGTCTATCGCCATCGCCGTCGATCGACAACATACAGACTGTAATTATGTATGCGGCACGGCCCGCACCGCGCCTCCAAGTTCATGGCCGCATCGTCGCCCGGAGCTCCGGCGCTCTGCTCTCCCACCGCTCACCGCGCCGCCTCCCCTACCACCGTCGCCACTCCCCCCGCCCCCAGCATCGCCTCCCCATTCTCCACCAGCGCCGGCTCCCTTCCATGGCAACCGCCGCAGCTCCGTTTGTCTCAATCCATGGCAACCGCCGGTCGAGGACCTCCACCAGATCTTCCTCGGCGCCATTTGAATCAAGCTCCTCTCCGATAGCACCCCAATCTACACTTCTACAGCACTTCACCACATTGTTGAGTTTTTGTAGTACGGTGCTTACCATTAGGTTGTATTATCTTGCTTCTTATTATCGTACCTGAGTTTACTGTGAATTGACTGAAAGTTACTAATCATGTTTAGGGAATGACCTGATATGTATCAGGTACCGCTGCCATGCTCGTCGTCTTTGCTTGCACTCACGCCACTGGCAGGACGACCACACTATTGCCTCGAGGCCTCGTGGAAGAAGCTGGCAAGCTCTGTCCTCTAGTACACCCACCACGCATGGTGTCGAGTGAGTTCCAGATCAAGCAAGGTGAGTTTCATTGTTGTGACACCCTCATCACAAGCATGTGCATGTGTGTTTGGGTTTTCTCTATCAGATTTGTAGCTTAGGTAAAAAAAAAGAAAACTAAGGTAGCTCGAACCAATTGCCTAATAAGTTGATCAGATCTTCCAGGCCGTAGCAGTGCATCATCAGTTTCTGGTGGCTTGATGTGCATATGTGTTTGGCTGACCTGTAGCTGTATTTGAGTCAAGGGGAAGGGTGGACGCTAAATAGCTAAAACAATTTGAGATAATCACGAAGAGTCTTTACTTGGTATTACTGTGCCCGAAGTAAAGTTCTCTATTGCTATATCTTGAAGGGAGCAATGTTTTGATATACCTATTTCCTGATGATTTGTAATTGCTTCCTCTGAACACAGCTATTGCTCATCTCTGACAATAATCATATCTTCCTTGTTAATTGTCGGGTATTTTGTCGCAGCTCTAAATTTGCAAACTGCAATTTGTAAATGCCAATATTGTGTGATATTACTCTGACTTTTAATGTGTTCTTGCATTGTTAGATCAGGATCTGAGAGGACATATGTAAATCACTTGTTCTGGTACAATGGCCAGACACTTTGTTTTGTCGTAATATTCATAGAGGTATGTTTGCCATGATAGGGGTTAATAAAAACTTAGGACAATGTATTATCACTTTTCAAACCTAACTTTGGTTAGTTTTAAGCTTTTTGTAGTCTTAGACACCTTTCTTGTTCACTTGCTATCTTACAATTATTTCAAGCAGTTATACGAGTATGGTTTCTTTGTTAACTTTTGGTTTATTATCCTGCGACCTCTGCTCTATTGATTGGAGATGAGATTTCTGTCATCTATTAATACTTTAATAGGGCTCGAAAATTGTCACTTTAGGTCTTCTGCCTTTTAGTTGTCCTGATCTTTATTCTATCTAGGCAATTTAGAACTGGAAGTAAAATTACCACTCCAATTGCTTTTTTTTGCGAGGTCCAATTGCTTTTTTTATAGGGACCACATGTGTTTCCTTCTGTTGGGAGCTATGGTTGCAGACATAAATTGAAAGGTGATGTAGAGGTTAGTTTTGCAGAGATGTACACACGCGATTCACATATATTTCTACAGTACCGGTAAATGTGCTTTAGCATTCTAATGTTGCTTCTCTGTTCTTTTCATAACCTCAGCTCACTCACTCTTGAGTCTCATATTGGTTTGCTCTTATTGCAGAGCCCACTACTTTTTTCAGTGAGATTATAACATAGATGTTCCTCTAGACATGTTACCGTCATGCGCGCCGCCGCATCCTCTGGAAAGGTAGCTGGACCTCTCTCTACATTTTCCTTTCATCAAAGAAGGAGTACAGTAATCTAAAAAAATGATTTACTTTACTGCCGGTCCAATATTAGTATAACATGATCCATTTCTGATCGTTGGTGTAATGCAAACTTTGATGTACTACATACCATTCGTTGCTAAATGAGATCTCACCATTTTCTTAGATTGTGGGCGGCTCTAAATATGTCTTTTCTTGTTTACAAATTACACCCAGACATTACATTCTGATGATGACGTGTCTTGAGTGCATCACTGATATCTTCAGTGTCACAGGGTGGTGTTGTCGTCTAATTTTTACATTTACGTTGAAACAAAATAAGCTTGAAATCCGTGGCAACGCACGGGCACTAAACTAGTCTTATCTCACTCCTAAAAAAACTTTCCTTTCTCACGACTGACCCACACGTCAAAAAGTTTGCCCCTCACATCGGTCTGCGCCTACGTTCACCGCAGTGAGACGTGACGTTTCCAGCTATGGGGAGATCCTTTCCTCGCCTCCGACGACGAAGTCGTTACCTTTGTTGCCTCGGTCTTCGGCCACACCGTCCGAGCTGGTTGGCGTGTTGTCTTCATCGTCTCAAGTGAGATAGCTAAAACAATTTGAGATAATCACGAAGAGTCTTTACTTGGTATTACTGTGCCCGAAGTAAAGTTCTCTATTGCTATATCTTGAAGGGAGCAATGTTTTGATATACCTATTTCCTGATGATTTGTAATTGCTTCCTCTGAACACAGCTATTGCTCATCTCTGACAATAATCATATATTCCTTGTTAATTGTCGGGTATTTTGTCGCAGCTCTAAATTTGCACACTGCAATTTGTAAATGCCAATATTGTGTGATATTACTCTGACTTTTAATGTGTTCTTGCATTGTTAGATCAGGATCTGAGAGGACATATGTAAATCACTTGTTCTGGTACAATGGCCAGACACTTTGTTTTGTCGTAATATTCATAGAGGTATGTTTGCCATGATAGGGGTTAATAAAAACTTAGGACAATGTATTATCACTTTTCAAACCTAACTTTGGTTAGTTTTAAGCTTTTTGTAGTCTTAGACACCTTTCTTGTTCACTTGCTATCTTACAATTATTTCAAGCAGTTATACGAGTATGGTTTCTTTGTTAACTTTTGGTTTATTATCCTGCGACCTCTGCTCTATCGATTGGAGATGAGATTTCTGTCATCTATTAATACTTTAATAGGGCTCGAAAATTGTCACTTTAGGTCTTCTGCCTTTTAGTTGTCCTGATCTTTATTCTATCTAGGCAATTTAGAACTGGAAGTAAAATTACCACTCCAATTGCTTTTTTTTGCGAGGTCCAATTGCTTTTTTTATAGGGACCACATGTGTTTCCTTCTGTTGGGAGCTATGGTTGCAGACATAAATTGAAAGGTGATGTAGAGGTTAGTTTTGCAGAGATGTACACACGCGATTCACATATATTTCTACAGTACCGGTAAATGTGCTCTAGCATTCTAATGTTGCTTCTCTGTTCTTTTCATAACCTCAGCTCACTCACTCTTGAGTCTCATATTGGTTTGCTCTTATTGCAGAGCCCACTACTTTTTTCAGTGAGATTATAACATAGATGTTCCTCTAGACATGTTACCGTCATGCGCGCCGCCGCATCCTCTGGAAAGGTAGCTGGACCTCTCTCTACATTTTCCTTTCATCAAAGAAGGAGTACAGTAATCTAAAAAAATGATTTACTTTACTGCCGGTCCAATATTAGTATAACATGATCCATTTCTGATCGTTGGTGTAATGCAAACTTTGATGTACTACATACCATTCGTTGCTAAATGAGATCTCACCATTTTCTTAGATTGTGGGCGGCTCTAAATATGTCTTTTCTTGTTTACAAATTACACCCAGACATTACATTCTGATGATGACGTGTCTTGAGTGCATCACTGATATCTTCAGTGTCACAGGGTGGTGTTGTCGTCTAATTTTTACATTTACGTTGAAACAAAATAAGCTTGAAATCCGTGGCAACGCACGGGCACTTAACTAGTCTTATCTCACTCCTAAAAAAACTTTCCTTTCTCACGACTGACCCACACGTCAAAAAGTTTGCCCCTCACATCGGTCTGCGCCTACGTTCACCGCAGTGAGACGTGACGTTTCCAGCTATGGGGAGATCCTTTCCTCGCCTCCGACGACGAAGTCGTTACCTTTGTTGTCTCGGTCTTCGGCCACACCGTCCGAGCTGGTTGGCGTGTTGTCTTCATCGTCTCAAGTGAGATTTGTCACTGTTCCACCCCGACCATCATAGGTCCGCCCAGTTGCATTGTGGGTACGCGCCGCTCACCTGACTGACACAAACGACCGTTTAATAGGGATTACCTTCACTTATAGTCGTGTATATTGTCGACTCGGCTGTGTAGTTTCCCCCGCGTGGGCCAACCTGCTTCTTTTTCATTTTTGTGTTTATTTTTCGTATTTTATGTTTTTTCTTGGTTCTTTTCTTTCTGTTTCTGCTTCCTTTTTCTTTCTTTTACATTGATTATGATCATATGTAACCTTTTTTTGTTTGGACAAATGCAGAGGTGAAGACTGATCATATGTAACCTTTTTTTGTTTGGGCAATAAATATAATTAAAAAACATTATCATGTGTGAAATACTTATCCCTTATACATGTTGCACGGCTTGGGGGTTTTCTCACACATATTGTGTGTTTTAATACCGAATTGACCGTGTTTTAGTCATGCTCCGGGGGTACATGGTGTGTTATTTCTAGTAGTTAGTACACGCATGTCTCAAAAGTATTGTAGTAACTACATCTTAACTTAAGAACCGTGAGTGGGATCATCTACATCATCTAGTAGTAAAGAGAAGCCAAACACTTTTTTTTATTTAGGGTCCCAACTTACTAATTTTCCAACACGGCCTTATTAATAGCAGAGCGACATCATTTCGTATACGGGGCTGCTCATGCGTGGGCGACCATGTGCGTGATGTTTCATAGAGTATGTGGGCCCCTCCGCCTCCACCGTATTCTATCCCCTCCTTCCATATCTTCATTCCTCGAGACCCTCTCTCATCAACCCATATTGCCCCCCCCCCCCCCCACTGCCACCACATTGACCCCTCCCCAAATGCTCGTCGGAGTCAGGGCTGACGTGCCTGGCGCAGGAGCACTGATGACATGACGCTAAGCCTAGAACAAGATGGATGCGAACAACAAACTTAGTGGATGGAGGGGTGCAACTCGTTGAGGCCAAACTCAGGGGTTGGCTCACGAGTGACAAAGAAGAATGGGATGGGGGAGGGGACGCGAGGGGTCGATAGGATGAACGCGAGCATGGCAGACCGAGGAAGGTGGTGACGTGGCAGGGTGGAGCGGGAGATGAGAGACATGTGCCGCCAAACGCGGGTGGCGATGACCGGCATCGGGGCATATAGAGGCAACCCCGAATCTGGAACAGAAGGGGATGGGCGCATTATCAAAACTGGAGTGAAAGTGGTTTCGATGGGCTGAGATGGGGAAGAATAGGTAGCTTTGACAACCGACGTTCTTGTCATAAAGCTGTCGGAATTCGTCCGCGCAACAGATGCTTGACGGTTGACCGCCCACTAACAATCACCCTCGTAGATGCAACCCATGTTTACTTGTAGATTTTCTTCAACTGGATTGATCGAAGATGATATAGGTTAGGTTAGGTTTTGGTAGAGGCCGTGAGAGGCAAGCACGTGCCATCGGCATCACGGAAGGCCACAACCCACTACCCATCTCCATCTGCGCCGCTCCCCTCCCCCTCCGCACCCGTATTCCACGCCGCCCTTCCGCCAAGAAACCCTAACCACAGCAATCCTCCTCCGCCTCGCCAGGGCGGCCGCCGCAGCGCCTACCGGCCTACCGCGGCAAGAGGAGAGGGCCGCGCGGCATTGGCGGCGGCGGCCACCATGTGCGCGGCGATGCACCGGAAGCGGTCATCCTCCTTCTTCGAGGACCCATCCCAGGCGGAGGCGGCGTCCCCTCCGTCCTCCAAGCGCGCGCGCTTCCGCGGGGACGGATACGGATACGGCGGCGGCGGCAGCGGCAGCCCCAAGCCTCCGCGCGGCGCCGTCGACCCCGACCTGGTGGCCGTGCTCCGCGCGCGGTTCCCTTCCGTGAGGCTCGAGGTGATGCCACCGTGCTCGAACCCATTGCAAAGTTAAACATGGTTACGTTCCTCTGTTGATTGGGAAGGGTACGGAACGGACACGTTTCGTGTGATGAGATGAGAAACTCATCTTTCACCCGAAACAAGTACGGTAGTAGTACCTCTCGCTACTGTGTCTGTCTGCGCAAGGAGCAACCCAAGAACCCCTACTCGCTGTTGTTACTGCTGAGCCAATGCCGCATTTGCTGCGTTGGTGCTTGCCAGTTCCCACCCCTGGGTGATAAGGTTCCAGTGACAAGGTTAGATGGAGTTGCAGGAAACAGCTAGTTTGTTTCAGCTTTGCATTGTGCCATTCTTTATTATTGTTGAAATCTCTGACTGTGATCAATTTGGGTCGAAATGGAGTTAGGTTCTGTGTGCATGATTAGCATTAAACCGCCATTAATTGTTGAAATCATGCAGATTTTTAAAACTATTTGTACATGAATAGATCATGTATTTTAGGTTTTACTTTTGTGGTTTCCTTGCCTACAATTTTGATGATCATCTCGTAGTCATATGATGTGGTGCTCCTTTGTCGATTACTCCTTCTAGTCAGATACGAAAAACCCTATGGTTTCTCTTTGTTGTTAATATTCATCACCTTGAGAGAAAGAAATACCATCTTTTATATTATTTTCCAGTATCCCTATAATTGCACACATCACCTCGGATGGCTCACGGTCTGCCTCCACTAGTTTGCATGAAAAAAATACTTCATTTTGTCATGTTTGTTACAAACATATTATTTTGACATTCCAATGTGTTTTGACACATTGAATTCCGAGTGACGATTTTGTCCTAGAAATATATAATATTCTTTGTGATAAATATGCAACAGCTGACAGTTCTAACAAGTAACAACGTGACACCGATAACCTGGTCTCGGTTAGATGAACATGGTAACCGGTACCATTACAAATCCCGGGTGGTCGGATGAACATGTGTTTTGCCTGTTTTGTACTATATGTGTTATGTGGCTTGTTGTGTTTCTTACTTTCTTGGCATCACATAATATGCCGTTGTTTGATTTTGCTTCATGTCACCTTTTGTCTTCCTTATCTTACATGGGACACTGTCATCTGAATTTTAACTCTTTACAGGTGCTAAAAGGAAGGATAACAGCATCCTGCCATATCTAGAAAATTTTCTAACCCGCTAATCAATTTTCAATGCTCTTATTGACATGTTATTTGCATTTTGTTAATATGGTACAAATATGTCTTTTGAGAGCTTAATTTTGGTAACCAAACCTACTCACAACATCAAGCCTTATCGAAGCTTTTCTCATTTCAGTTTATTGAGAAGGCTCTGGAAGAGTGTGAAAATGATTTGGATTCAGCAATAAAGTGTTTACTTCCTCTGCGCTTAGAACCCACAGATCCAGTGTATCAATCTCCCAATGAAATGTCTACTGAGGTTAATGAAGGTAATCTTCTGTAGTAGTCTATGATCCTTGATGTGATGTTGATACCATGCAATCTAAAAGAGACCAAAATAAAACACAAAAACTTGGTGCCTTGATCTATTAATAGATAAAAACAAGTATTTATAACTTACAAGGCTACAAATGGCTGATTACAACCACTACTCACGTAAAACCCTAAGCGCTAAGCTCCGCCTCTAGTGGCACTTGGATACCGTGTGATATTTCTTGTTTTGGTTCCTCTTCGCATGTCAGACTGTATTGAATCATTTTCTTCCGTCAATTTTTACTGTCAGCTATTATGTTAGTATCCACTCACCTAGCTGACCTCATCACCGTTTCTCCAGCAGGAGCTCCACCTGTCTGTGAAATTAATGTAATGCAATTTTATTATCACATTATACTCCTATATTCATATTAACATGGCGTCTAATGGTTTAAGCTTTTGACACTGGGATTAAAGGATTTGCTAAAACGCCTGACTACCATACTTGTACTAAGTAAAAAAATGTTGTGTTCAATGGAAGTAGCATGCTTTAGATAACAAAAGGTTCGCATATATATTTGGCCCATGATTCGTGCATTCATGTTTTATGTTTTGATTAGATTAACTGGGAATGATTCTTTCATGAAAACAATGATGTCAAGGATGATCGATATCTTGCTTTATGCTACAGGTAATGCAGAATTTAATGAAGTTCCTGCACCCATAGGAAGTGTTCCTGGTGCAGATAACCTTGCACCAGGCACCACCCAATGGGTTGAGATTCTTATGAATGAGATGGCAAGTTCCTCTAATCCAGATGATGCAAAGGCTCGTGCATCAAGAGTACTGGAGGCTTTTCAGAAGTCCACGGTCTCTTGTATCCATACTGAAGTAATGCAGAGGTTTCAGAAGGTAGCTGAATACCCTCCCAAAACACTTTGTAACTTGCATGCTTTTTAGCTGTCCAACCTTCAATATTATTATGGGTGTTGCTCTTTTATCCATTTTGTGCTGGTAGCTTGGTTCCGGTGGCTGGATGGAAACTCTAAGTCAGTTAAGGGCCAGTTCTTAGGCAACTCATGGTTTGCGTACATGATCTTCAAGAACTGAACTATGTAATATGGAAAAGGGGAGTCCAATCAATAGCGCATGTTGCACCGACATAACTGCAGGATAGGTTCGTTCCTGGTAGAAATCTTATCAGTACCAAAGACTTCTCAAAATGCATTTCATATATCACGAATTGCGTAATAAACCCCCGCTTTTTCTGAAATGTACTATTCCATGGGACTTGTTCCCTTATTTCTACATTCTTCTGTTGAAATTACCCTCTTCATATTTTCGTCGATGTATTTACTTACTAGTGATTTCTAGGAATCAAACCGTTGCATTTTTCATATGGTGGTCTACTTATACCATTTTGTGCAAGGGGTGGTTTCGTTCACTTCTGTAAGGTAATACCTGTTGTGTTAACTTGTAGGCTATTTGGTCATGTACATAATTGAGTTGAAAATACTGAATGGCAAGTATGGAGTGAAAGAAATGTAATTGCGCAGCCAATTTTTATCCCATACCTATAAGTATTTACCAGTCCAGTTTTTAAGTCTTTGGCTATTCCAGAAGTTGGAGTAAGTTGACTCCCGTGCAGTCTTGTTATTCCAGCCTCACTATTAATTGAATATATCAATATATGATGGTTTAGAACATAAAACACACTGACATTAGGTTTATATGACCAGTTAAATTACATTGCACTACAAATGTCTGCGGGTTTACATGGCCTGTTTATAGTTGAAAAGTATCTTGTGCTCTGCCTGAGATATTGTTGCTTTCAAACAGGAAATTTCGTCATACAAGGAACAATTTGAAGCTGTCATTAAAGATAATACTATTCTTAAGAAAGCCGTGACAATACAATATGAACGCCAAAAGGAGCACGAACAAAGAAACCAGGAGCTTCAGCAACTGAAGCAGTTGGTTGTACAGTACCGGGAACAAATTAGAAGCCTTGAGGTACAGTATTATTGTTGTCTTACTATATCGTTTTATCTCATTTTTGTTGAATGTTAGGAACGGTTGTGGTAAATGATGTTTTCTTTTCTCTGCATCTTCACAGATAAATAACTACGCCTTGTCCATGCACCTCAGACAATCTCAGCAGGGCAGCTCAATCCCAGGGCACTTTCACCGGGACATTTTGTGAAACAAGAAACCTGATTTTAAGGTTTCCATAGCATGGGGACATCGTTCAGCCTCGAGTCAGTTGCAGGTCTTGTTGGTAGCGGCTATATTCAAGACATATCGTCTATGTTCAACATATATAGGCAAGTGACAACATAGCTTAATTTTCGATATAGACCTTTGTGCCTTTGTAAATGTACTTATGCCATATACTACCGTGCAACGGGAGGGAGGGAAAGCAGCCCAGAATGAACTCGTGCTGTTCTCTAAAGAATAGACAGAATGTGATAAAGTTGAAAAGAAAAGAGGAAAATACATTTTGATTAAATCACATGTGCGGTCGTTCATGATGTGATCGAAAATGTTCAGCTTTGCTGATGTTGTCACAGGGAGTCAGTGTCCTGAAATGGTGAAACTGTTCATCAGCTAGCTGTGCTGTCTGCACAATTTATTATGTATAAGCGTCTGGTGTGTTGTTACCTATCTTGTTTGATGTCGATGTGGCTTGCGATCCATGCTTTAACCGTTAACCCAGTTGTGTTGGGACTGACGTCGTTTCAATTACATCTCTCTCTTCAAAAGGAGTATATGAAAAGTTGATGCGTTTGTCTTGTGGCGAGTCTTTGTGATTCAACTGTTGGATGTCGACGACAAGAGCAAAGATGGACTTGGAGAAACTGGCAGGGTGCCCACCTGTGCTGGGGAAGCCAGCAAGGTTGACTTGGACTGTGATGAGTAGGTGAGGCTGCTGAGCTTATTGTCGATCACGCGACCTACAAATCGAAGAGAGCTCGTATGGGTGCGTGTGGCTCGAGAGAAGGGGCAGGATGATTACCCATACGAGTGGCTCGAGAGAAGGGGCAGGATGATGGGGGCATACGTCTCGAGAGAAGGGCCTAGGTACCGAGGAGAGAGGACCGAAGGCCGCTGCGCGTCGGTCGCGTGCCTATGGTCCAGCGGCCCTGCGGAAACGCAGCTTCACCGTCTAGCGCAGCGCTGCTGCCGCTCTCAGCGTGACGGACGGCACGCAGAAGCTGCGGAGCCTCCCGCACGTGTTATCCTAGGTGCTCGAGTTCCCCTTCGCCGCCGACGCTGTCGTCGCCGTCAAGGAGGACGCCGAGGAGCCCCTCTTCGCCTCCCGCACAAGGTGCTCGAGCTCTCCTTCGTCGCCGACGCTGACGTCGCAGTCAAGGAGGACACTGAGGAGCCCCTCTTCGTCGCCGCCCCGGACGGCTTCTCCCGTAAGTGTGCCTCTCGCCTCTCCTCTGCTTTGCGCATTATGTGTTTGAGGAAATGCTTGCGTGGTAGTGGTACGGCAAGTGGCTTTTTTTTCTGCAATGTATGGGCTCTCCCCAGAACTATCCCCCTGTTGTTTTATCAACACCTCCGTGACTACTAGACCGGCACGACCAAGGGGGGTAGTTCAAAACAGTATTCATAAACTGTAGTTTTGGCTAAAGTGGTTCAGTTTTCGGTGTTTAGAATAGAGAATAGTAACACCCATGTAGTTTTAGCTCATAACTGACATACATGTGATCCGAACGAGAATATGTTTGATGCAATTCTTTGTGTGGAGATACACAGTATAGTTTCTGAATATTTTTTTGTTCAAACAGTAAGTAGTTTTTGTTGAAAATTTGGGAAACAACCATGCTTATGAATAATATGGATGTACATTTTTTGGTACTAAAACGATGTATTTTATGCTTAAAAGTTGCTTCTGGATGTACGAAACAGGATGTATTTCTATAAGTAAAATGTGCATATGGGATGAATATTTATACTCATAGAATGTATTTATTCTTATATGCTCCTGAAAGTTTTTATCGGGCTAGATTATAGATACTTCCTGAATTTTCTTTGATGCTCATAGGATGTATTTCCTGTATTTTTCATAAGTAAAGTGTGCATATTTCTCTTTGAAATCTTTCTTCAAACTGTTAAAAAACTATGTTCATCAACATGTTTTTTTAATCTTTTTTCTGCTGTGAATGTATCCTCTAGCTGTATTTGGGGATTTTCCCCGGTTTCCTAGTTGTTTGCTTTTTTCGGAATCTACGGCTGGAATATGTAGCTTCGACCTGAAACTTCATTTTTCTATATCTGTCCTCTCGTCCATCTCATACCCATAAAACGTGCTATGTGTGACTATTTTTGTACCCAGACGTTGAAACAAACCATTGGTATATTATGGATGTGCTATGCTTATGGATGTAACAACCCAACAAAATCATTAGTGGTGAATGTAATATTCGACACACGGGATGTATGTTTCTATATCTGATGTTTTTTTATCATATTATACCGTGAGGATTTACCGTATAATTGTAGATTGTAAATTTTGGAAAATAAATACATCTTGCTCATATGGTTGTTCATAGGGCTATAGTGTTTTTCCTACCCATAGGATGTATTTTTATATTCCGAAGTTCCCATTTGATTATACAATAGATTTTTCAACTGTTTATAGATGTAACAAATTCATAAAATCATTAGTATATAATATTCTACACATTGGTTGTATCCTTTTTTACACCTGAATGGTTTTCGCAAACTTACATTTTGTGATTAACCGTATAATTATAGGATGTAAATTTTTGGCAATAAATACATCTTGTTCATATGGTTGTAGTTTTTCTACACAGAGGACACATTTTTATACTCCAATCTTCCATAAGGTTATGCAGTAGTTTTTTGAAGTGATTTATGGATGTACTTTTTGCAGAGTTTTATATCCATAAAGATTTTTGTTATATGGATTTAAAAATAAGATGTACGGTTTTATTTTGTTCGGTGGAATAACTTGAGATTCTTTCTAGCTATATTGAGGGATTTTTTCCATTAATGTTAGCTATTTTGCATGAAATTTCTCTAAATTTATGTTTAAACAATCGGATACAAAAACAGATATTTTAACTAACATGTATATTTGCCATTTTGTTACGGTTTACAAACCATGGGGTCTACTCAAGGAAGCAGAAACCTTAGGAAGTACCTAAGAAAGTACATTCAATTTTTCTTAACCGTCCACAAAACTCGATATGTTTCATTGATTTGATTCAGTTTTGTGCATCTTCAGTTTGGTTCGAGTGTGGTTCCAGATTGGGGTGGTACACTCTGTGTATCCACTTTCCTGTTATTTTTGCTGCTAAGCATATTCTTGTGAGGCATGGTGTTGACAACAAATTGTCCAAATAATACATGTATGCTATGTTTCTTCGAAATTTGACTTATAATTTACATCATGAGAATCCATTGAATTACTGTTTACATCTAACTTGATGAATAACCATGTGTTGTTTCCCTCGTTTGAAGTTCGATAATCTGTTCTATCAGAGTTTTTTTTTGTAGAAGATCCTCGTAATTCCTGATTCTTGTTTTAATATTTGTGTGCCAGCTAGAGTGCGCTTCTCCGATTTATTTCCCGTGCTTGTAATTTCTGTTGTAGCTAGTCCTGCCTCCATGACTTCTGCTTTTTTTTTGAGAATTTTCACACTTTATTGATGCAAACAAGCCGCCTCATTAAAACCTCCCAGTCCCCTTAGGTACCCTAAAACCTCCCAGTCCCCTTAGGTACCCTGGTGAGGAAAAGAGCGCGTCAGAAACTTGTTGCCCCATTTGCTTACAAACACCATTAGGTGGATTCAGAAACCAAACATGTCTACCTAAGTCTAGATAAACAGAACTCATCGCCGTGTTGTGTGCATCAACATTCGCCGATCTCTTCTCGTGGACAAAATCCACCCGTGGGAAGTCTCCAGCTCGTGTCCTAATTTCCTTCACGATATGCCCATAGGAGCTCTTACCTTCACCTGTAATACTCTTCACCACATTGCTGCAGTCTGATGCCACCGTCATACGCTGCACAGCTAAATCAGCAGCAAGTGCAAGGCCTTCCCTGCAGGCCATAGACTTTAGTGTCTCCACATCCATCACGCCTCTTAAAACTACCGAGGACGCACCCAAGAATGTCCCTTCCGCATTGCGGACAACGGCCGACACTGCCACCTTGTTAGTGTTCTTCGAAGTGGCAGCGTCGACATTAACTTTTACCATACTAGCCGGTGGCGGGATCCACGCAGGACTAGGAGGTGACTAACCACGCTCACCCGGTCCTCTCGTGACAGCCGCCTCGACCACCTGGAGATCTAGGAGGAACCTCTCCACGAAACAATTCGTGGATAGCGGACTCTGAAAGATGTTCTCGTGAACTGCTTTCCGCCTTGCATGCCACACTGCCCACAAAGTGACCAGCATCCTAGTCAAATCTGAATGTGCTAGCCCTCTGATGATGATCACCAGCCAGTCCTTAGCGTTTGGCTCTGATACGTCTCAAACGTATCTATAATTTCTTATGTTCAATGCTTATATTATACTATTTGCTACATGTTTTATATAGACTTTGTGTGGTTTTATGCATTTTCTGGGACTAACCTATTAACAAGATGCCACAGTGCCAGTTCCCTGTTTTCTGCTGTTTTTGGTTTCAGAAAACCACTTAAGGAAATATTCTCGGAATTGGACGAATTTAATACCAAAGTCCCTATTTTTCACGGGAGGTTCCAGAACACCGAAGACCTGACGGAGAGGGGCCACGAGCCCTCCAGATGAGGTCCCGGCGCGGCCCCACTTCTGGCCGCGCCAGCACCTCATGAGGGCGCCTCGGCCCTCCACCACCTTCGCCCTTTCGCCCATATATTGCCCCCGACGCAAAAACCCTAAAATAATAAGCCTTTTCCCGAAAAGAGTTCCGCTGCGCCGCCGCCATCGAAGACAAGATTCGGGGGACAGAAGTCTCTGTTCCGGCACCCTGCCGGGACGGGGAATTGCCCCCGGAGTCATCTCCATCAACTCCACCGCCATCTCCATCGCCGTTGCTGACTCCTACGATGAGGAGTGAGTAGTTCTCCCCCGGGGCTGCGGGCTCTACCGGTAGCTATGTGGTTTATATCTCTCTCCCATGTAATCTTTATGTGATTATGAGCTTTGTAATCTAGTTGAATATGTGATGTTACTCTTTATCTATTATGCACTCTAGAAGTTACTTTATTACGAACTCCGGGGTTATTCACGGTTATAAAGGTGACAGTATGTGCACCGTGTGTGATTCCTTTATGACGTTGTGGTGTTAGTTTACTCTGACTTTGAGGGTGCTCTTGTAGCCCTACACAGTGAATGGTGCTTATCATCCAACAAAAGAGTGTTTGAGAGTAGTATTTATTATTCAGCTTTGATGTCATTGTTGAGAATGTCCACTAGTGAAAGTATGATCCCTAGGCCTTATTTCTAAGCATTGAAACACCGTTTACAACCAGTTCTGCTACATGTTTGTTTGCTGCCATTTTTTTTCAGATTGCAATTACTACTTATAATCATCCATATTACTTGTATTTCACTATCTATTCGTCGAACTAGTGCACCTATACATCTGACAAGTGTATTGGGTGTGTTGGGGACACAAGAGACTTCTTGTATCTTAATTGCAGGGTTGGTTGAGAGGGATATCTTTGACCTCTAGCTCCCTGAGTTCGATAAACCTTGGGTGATTCACTTAAAGGAAACTTGCTGCTGTCCTACAAAACTCTGCTCTTGGAGGCCCAACACTGTATACAAGAATAGAAGTGTGCGTAGACATCAGGCTCCTGCACGTTTACTATCAAGTCGGTAATCTCGTCTGGTGCAAGAGCCCAAACAGAACGTGCCATGTTACAGTCTAACAACGAGTGTCTCCACGAATCGTGTTCGCCACACAAGGAACAAACACATTGAGGAGCCATATTTCTGTGTTTTAGAACATCCATAGTCGGAAGTGACCGCCTAGCGAGTCTCCACAAGAAAACTTTGATTTTCGATGGTACACGGACTTTCCAAAGTTCAGTCCAATCTTTATGTCGTTCCTTGTGTCCCGACGAACCAGCTCGCTCATCAAGCCATGCTGTTCTTCGTTCTCTAGTAGAGACCAGCATGCGATATGCCGACCGTACCGAAAACACACCAGTTTTCTCATAATTCCATGCCCAAAAATCCTCTTGTCTTCACGTACTGAGCGGTATTGCCTGAATAACTTCCCTGTCCATCGGCAGGAAATAAGTACACAGTTTCTGCACGTCCCACACTCCCGTGATAGGATCAATCAGCTCACTAACCATCAGTGGAGGTGCATCCTTGATGCATGCGATCGGCCGGAGCATGCCCTCCCGTGACAACCAATTTGTATTCCAAATGTGATTGTCTTCTCCCGTGCCAATTCGTTTGATGAGACCCTGCTTTAAAACTTCCTTCCCATCAACAATTGCCCGCCAGATCCGAGACGGAGAGGTGCCCAGATCAGCATCCAAAAAACTGCTCCGTGGAAAGTATACTGCCTCGAGAATACGAGCACTCAATGAAGTCGGGTCCTCCAGAATTCTCCATGCTTGTTTAGCAAGGAGTGCAGGATTGAAAAGCTCGATGCCTCCATGACTTTTGCTGTCTCGAGGAAGAAGGTAGGCTATGGGGAAGAGAATCTGGACTTTTTGTTAGCAGCTGTTTGGACCAGAAATTCCCCGTCCCGCGCGTGACGGGTGCTCCTGCGCAAAAAAACTAACAGGAAAGAGGTCCCGGGACCACGTTGCTCGTTTTAGTATAATCTGTCGCTATCAACTCATGGGCCACTTTCCTTTTCCAGTACATTACAGTTTCCGGGCACCGTGTAGACACGTCCAAAAATAATTTGTCAACCAGACATCAACTTTTTTTTTACCAAATTTGTTTTTGGGGTATGAGCTCACGGATGGGTAAGGTGTTGGAGCAAGTTTTCTTTTAGCTGCCAATAGTTTGAAAGATAGAATGCTATAAAAATTTAGCACAACGCAATATGGCTTTATAGCGAATGATTATACATATATTAGCTACACGCTAGACGTTTGATCGTTGCTCAGAATGCTATAACGGGCTATTATCGATAGTTTCACAATTCCTATACCACTATATCAGAAGGAGGACAGTTTTTTTCCCCGGTACCGAGCATATTATGTTAAGCTCTTGGAGTTGCTAAACCCTTAGAGCAACTCTAGCAGATCCCGCATCCGCCCCCATCCGCATATTAACCGCCAATTTGCATTTTAGACTGAGAAAAACGCGCCGATCAGATCCCGCATTAGAGCCGCAAACCCCAAAAAATTTGCAGGCCATCCTGTTACGCGTCTCAGAGACTCCATATTCACAGTTTTCCCAACCCTTCCGAGCGCGATCCCCATCTGCTGAAATCAGTTGGTGCCAAGGAAATTTCTCTCTCCTTCGAGAGTTCTCTTGCTCCGTTGCCGTCGCGCCTCGCGCCGCCTCAGATCCCGGCCGCCACAAGCCCTCCCTCTGGAATCTGCCCGGTAGAAATGCTCCCACCTCACCGGCGTCCCCGTTCCTCTCGAAAACTCTCAAATCGACCGCGGATTCCTTCCCGCCGCGGAAGCTCGCCGTCACCAAGGTATGTGAAACCGTCAGTGCTATTGGTTTCCTTGCTCGCTAGTCCGTCCTAGGTCACCGCGGGTAGTGATTTCTACCTTTCCGGTCGCTTGTAGATGGACCCGTGCGAGGTGTTCTTGTTGGAGGACTCGGAGTCGTCGGACGGCTCCGGCTTGGAGGAGTTGCTGGACGACAACATCGAGCAAACTATGGTGCTCCTCGCGGCGAAGGAGGTCATCGACTTGATGCCGAAGAAGCGGAAGGGCTCGACCGTGGGTTGACTTTGCATCCCTCGGAATCGGATGCGTGGCCACAAGGAGCTAATGAGGGATTGCTTCACCGAGGTACCCACATATCCGCCTCATCTCTTTCGCCGCCGGTACCGTATGCGTCGATCTTTGTTCAACAAGATCGTCGAATCTTGTGAGGCACATACCCGCTATTTCAAGCGGAGGAGGAACACGGCAGGGTTGCTGGGATTCAGCGCGCATCAAAAGGTTTCAGTCGTGATGCGCGTCCTCGCCTACGGCATACCGGCAGATTATGCCAATGAGTATCTTCGCATAGGCGAGGATACGGCCATGAAATCGGTGCGTAGGTTCTGCAAGGTGATGATCCGTGTGTTCGGGCATGTGTATCTTAGAGCGCCGAATAAAGAAGATACAATTAAATTGTATCTATTGTGGCAAAGACAAAGACCCGACGATCATGCTCGAGGCTAGTTGCATCTCAGGACCTATGGATTTGGCACAACTTTTTTGGTCTGCCCGGTTCTCTCAACGATATCAATGTCCTCCATAGGTCCCATCTTCTTGCCAGGCTGGCTAAAGGTGATGCCTCGGCTTGCAACTACATTGTCAATGGGAGGGATTATACAATGGGATACTACTTTGCCGATGGTATATACCCGGATCGGGTCACATTTGTGAAGAGCTTCAGGAATTTAAGAGGGAAGACTGAAGCTGAATTTGCAAAATATCAAGAGGCAACCCGAAAAGATATAGAAAATACTTTTGGTGTTTTGCAAGCTAGATTTGAAATAGTCCAAGGTTCTGCCCGGTTTTGGGATATGCAAACCCTCAACGATATCATGACCACTTGTGTGATTCTTCCCTGATCATTGAGGATGAGAGGGGTTTGAACATGTATTTTTTTCTTTGACAATGTTGGCACCCATGTCAAACCAGCAAGAAACCCGAATACAATTACGTCATTTCTTGAAACATAGTGCGATTGAGAATGCCCCAGCCGCCAATCAACTTCGACGGGATCTCATCGAGCGCAATTGGAGGAGGCACGACCAAGGCCACTAGGCTATTTGATTTATTTGTTTTCCAAACCATTTGGTATTTGTATTTAAAACTATTTGTTATTTATTAAATTATTGTTATATTTGTGTGATTCCAAACATTTGTTGTAATAATTCAAATTATTGTTGTATCGGATGACACTAAAACATTTATTATATTTGATGTGATTCGAAAGTGAAATATTGGATAAAACCCTGCTTTGAGGTTTGGTTTACGGGTTGAAAACATGCCGCGCACACTAGACCCCTCATGCGCGAACCGCATAACATCATATTCAAATATGTTGTTAGCCTGCAAAACGCCGATTGCGCGGCCTGCTTCCCGCAATATGGGGTTTGCGGTTTACGGTATCTGTTAGAATTGCTCTTATAACTGCTCTTATAACCCTCATAATCTACATGTGTGCACCGTAAGAGTTTGACTTTTTTTCTTCTGAAAAACACAGTATAACGCAGACACTCATAATAAAAGCACATATGTAGGTCTCATAATAAAAGCACATATGTAGGTCCGACAGATTTTAAGATTGACGGCTAACCTAGGCTCAGTTCGCCGCAGGAGTTCGACCTACGGCCGTGAAATTTGACAAAAATAACCCTTTGGGCAAATTTCAGCAAAAAATAACCCCTTCTCGAAACTATTTCAAAATCTAACCCTTTTGGGGTACTACCCTCGTACCAGCGTGGCATCGCGAGGCCCGCACAGTTTTGCATCCCTCACAAAAACGTCGAAAACGACTAAGTGCTAGGGGTAGTGCCGTGGCCTGGGGTGCTACCGTCTTAAGGGTAGCGCCGTGGCCTGGGGTGCTACCGTCTTAAGGGTAGCGCCGTGTGGAGGGTAGCGCCGTGCGCTGGGGTGCTACCCTATTTTATAAAAGTTACAGAGCCTCCTCCTCACGGGCTCGTTGTCCTCCTCAAATGGCACGTGGACATTCTTCATGTTCGGCCTCCTTAGGGGAAGCTTCTGCAGCCTTGGGGGTGGATCCTCCTCAGACTTGTTGATCGATGGAGGCCGGAGACGCACACTTTCACCTCCACACCGGGGAGATGACCGTCACTCTCCAGGATATGGCGATGATCCTAGGGCTCCCTATCGATGGTAGGCCGGTGTGTTTTAGCACAAGTTCAGAGGGTTGGCGAGCTAATATGGAAAGTCTTATTGGGACGACATGACCTTGAACGTGAAAGGGCATGTGCCCTCTTATATGGTTTTGGTAATTGATGACAATCCATATGGACTAATGTTTGTGTTGAGCATATTGCAAGTATGTCTTGAAGATGTCAAGACATCACCTATATGAAGATAGATGGGAGCATATTGCAAGTATGTCTTGAAGATGTCAAGACATCACCTATATGAAGATAGATGGGATGATACGAGTTTGATCAAGATGTTGATCAACACACGAAGCTACAAGATGTACCAAGTGGATCATGTATCTCTTGGATGGTAAGCCATTGTCCATATAGCTTAGTGAACTAACCCAAGTGTGTGTGGGTTCTATATGTGGAGTTAGGTATCTTCCCATGGGCTTGCAACAAGAAGAACATCTCATAGAGCTCATGGAGAATGATGTCATGCGGTATCCGTCATCAAGGTTAAGAAGTGCAAGACCAAGAGAAGCATTTCGGAGATTTCTTATGCTTGTAGCTTGGAGGTCGAAATGAAGACATGAAGACGAAGCTAATGGAGCTTGGAGATTGAGATGAAGACGAAGCTAAGCGAGGCTCTCCCATAATGGCGTATGGGGGAGTATTTGGAGAAGTCTTCACCAAGCTTGTGCTAGCAAGCGCAATCAAGAAAGGTGGTCCACTTGGAGAGATCAAGACCGTCTTCGTCTAGCTCAAGTGGAATGCTCAAGGCTCAAGTGGATTGCTCAAGGCAAAGGTTTGTTCTTGATAGGGCTATAGGATAGACAGGCGTACTATCAAGAGGGGCTCTCGAGAGAGTAACTTGATCGCATTTTCGTGGAGAGCTCAAACCTTTGCATGCTTGGCATATCATCTTTCTTGGTTCTTATTTGGCTTTTTACCTTGTTGGGTTTTGGTGCTTGTCGTGATCTTCATGACAAGACCAAGTTCTTCGAAAACGGTTTTAGTATGGAAAACTTGTTGCGTTTTCGGTGTGGAAATATTGCCGGTTCGACTTTGAGGAAAGCCCCAAACCTTCACATGTATGGTGACTTTGCTCTATTTATGGTGCTTGTCGCTACCTTTCTAACGGAGTTGGTCTCACCTCATTCGGAGTTCATTTGCAAAAGTTATTTCAGTTCTGGTGTTTCTGCAGTTTTCGGAGGTCCGGAAATTTCCGGACCCCAGTCCGGAGATTTCCGACCTGGAGAATTTTTCGCCAAGTCTTATTTGATATCAGCACTGGTCGCTTTCAGCTCTCAGTCGGATTTCCTACCGGAGATTTCCGGGGTTCGGAAATTTCCGGACTTAGGTCCGGAAATTTCCGGCCGTCAGCCCGGAAATTTCCGAACCAAGTTCGGAAATTTCCGAGCTGACGATTCCCAACGGCTAGAAAACTGGGAGGGCTATAAATACCCCTCCCCTTCTTCTTCCTGGGGTTGCTGGTTTTTCCCCTCTCTCTCCTACCATTGTTGACCTTGAAAAGCTTGCCCCCTCTCAATTCCTCCCATGATTCTTGCATATCTTTGAGGGAAAAGTGAGAGGAGATCTAGATCTACGTTTCCACCAATCCATCTCTCCTCTAAGTGAGGGGAACCTAGTGGATCTAGATCTAGGAGTTCCTTTGTGGTTCTCCTTCTTTGTTCTTCCTCTCTTCTCCCCCCATAAGCATTAGTTGCTTTTGGTGGGATAAGGGAGTGAGGGATTTGACTCCTTTGTGGTTTCTTTGTTCTTCCTCTCTCCTCCCCCATAAGCATTAGTTGCTTTTGGTGGGATTTGGGAGTGAAGAACTTGTGTTCTTGCCATTGCATCGGTTGCATTGGTTTGAGCCCTCCACGTGATTCGTGGTGGTGAAATTCGTGAGCTTGTTACTCTTGGGTCCTTGGACCCTAGACGCCTTAGTGGCCGGCCTTTGTGGCGGAGACCTTTTGTGGTCGGTTAGGACCTTTTGTGGTCAAGGCCTTTGTGGCTAGTTGGGACCTTTGTGGTCAAGTTGGACCTGTTGTGGTCAAGACCTTGTGTGGTCTTTTGGGAGCCCCCAATTCGGTTGTGGGTGTGTGCCCCAAGGTTGTTGTACGGGACTGTTCTCCGCCCCAAAGGAGTTCATAGTGGAAGGTGAACCCGGACCTTTGTGGTCGAGTTCATCGGAGAATAAGGTGAGGCCTTTGTGGCGTTGAGTCGGACCTGTGGTGGTCACTCACACCTCTCCAACGAGACGTACTCCCCTAAGAAGGAGGAACTCGGGAATACATCCTCGTCTCCGCGTGCCTCGGTTATCTCTATACCCGAGCTCTTTCCTTATGCACTTTACATTGTGATAGCCTTCGTGCTTGAAGTCATTTACATTGTGATAGCCTTCGTGCTTGAAGTCATTTACATTGTTATCACTTTGTTGCTTGTCTTGCTTAGCATAAGTTGTTGGTGCACATAGGTTCACCTAGTATATTTAGGTTGTGTTCTTGATAAGTTAAACACTAAGTTTTATTCCGCATTTATCAACCCTAAATTGTAAAAAGTGTACCTCGCCTATTCACCCCCCCCCTCTAGGCGACGTCTTTCCTTTCAGAACGAGTTTCAAGAGAGCCAGAGGCGCTCGTTGAACCTAAGGTCGAGGCGCGAGTTCGCCCGGTTCACGCCTAGCCAATGGGCTCAGCAAGCAAAGGGCAAAGAGGTTGTTGTAAAATAGGGTAGCACCCCAGCGCGCGGCGCTACCCTCCACAGGGTAGCCACGGCGCTACCCTTAAGACGGTAGCACCCCAGGCCACGGCGCTACCCCCTAGCACTTAGTCGTTTTCGACGTTTTCACGTTTTCACGAGGGGATACAAAACTGTGCGGGCCCCGCGATGCCATGCTGGCAGGAGGGTAGCACCCAGCGTGTGGAGCTACTGTAGAGAGGGTAGCACCCCAGCGTTGGGCGCTAACCAAAAGGGTTAGATTTTGAAATAGTTTCGAGAAGGGGTTATTTTTTGGAAAACGCTTTCTATCAACCGGCTGTAGCTACAGCCGGTTCAATCGCGTGTCTCGCGACTCGCTCGAGCCTTCTTCTCCTTCCTCTTATTCCTAGCTCCCTCCGCCCCCTCGCCAGATGCGCCCCGCGGCTGCCAGCCCTCCCGCCGCCGCCGAGGTCCCCGGCTCCCGCAGCCGCCGAGGTCCCCGGCTCCCGCAGCCGAGGCTCTTGCTGCCGCCGCCCTAGCTCCGCGCGCCGCCGACGCTCCCGGCTGCCGCCTCCTTACCACGCCGCCAGAGCTCCCCCGCGCCACCCCAAAGCTCCCGCCGACAAGGCCCCTGGCCGCCACCCAGCTCGCGCGCCGCCGACGTCCCCAGCCGCCCTAGCTACGCGCGCCGCCAACGTTCCTGGCCGCCGCCGACATCCGTGGCCGCCGCCTCCTTACTCGCCATGGATGGGCCCGAAGCTCCGCCACGGGTGGGCCACCAGCACCGCCCTCCGCTCCCGCCCAGCGAGGGCCTCCCCTGCCTCCTAGTGCCACCATGGCCATGGTGATGACTCCATGGTTAGTGAAGGTATTTTTCTGAGATTTTTGCGATGCTACATACGGTGTCAGGATGTGCTACATGTGTGATTCCTGTTTGTACCGTAACTTGTTGGCTTTTGCATCATTGATATTGATCCAATGAGATTTTGCACCGTAAGTTGTTGGCTTTTGCTACATTGATTCATCTGAAATGCTACATTCTGTTTTGCTACATTATCTCAAGTTTGTGCAAAAAAGTACACAAATCGATGTCGCTTCTCAAATGCTACATGAACTTTTGATTTGTGCTACATTTGCATAAAAAATGTTACATAAATTTTGCTACATTTTTCTGCAAACTAGTACAAAGTTTATGTACACTTCTCAAAATGCTACATATGTTGAAAAAAATATTACGCGGGGATTTTTTTTTGTTACATAGATGATTTTTTTGTTAACGATTTTTTTTTTGCTACATGCGCGGGTCAACGGGCAGTCAAACCGGCTGTACCTTGCCCAAAGGGATTAATTTTGTCAAATTTGCCCCTACAGCCACCGTGCCCGTGCTGTATTTTAGCGTCGCCGCCGCAGCCTCCGCCTCAATCCAAAGCCCCCCAACACCCCCAATACCCACGCATCTCACGCCCGTCGCCGCCATCGCCGTTCCTGTTATTCCTCGTCGGGACATCTCGTTCGTGCTGTCTCACCCCGTCCACAGTCTTTAGCCACTGAGTTTGGAGGTACGAGGTTGTTTTCATCCAGCTATTAGCTATGAATTTTGGGTGTGCAGTTGCACACCCGGCACACCGTCTAGATCCGCCCCCTGCTACGGGGACTTTGATTAATTTTTTCCTGTCAGCGACGAGCCTAGATTTTGCCCGGACGGTTTTATTCTAGTTTTTCGCTTTCCCCAATCCGATTTCCTTCTGTTCTTTCAGGTTCATTAAGTCTGTTGTTTGCATTATCTAGAATCTTATGTTTATCTGCTAAACTTAATCTTCCTTAGGCAGTGCGATTTGAGTGAAATGAATTTTAACTATGTACGTGGTAGAGACTCTCTTTCAATTGTGTACGTATAACAATATTTTTTAGGAGTTTCTATGGTTCTAAGCAAGTATTCATCTGTAATTCTGTATTGAGACCAGCAAGATATGCTCTGCACACAACTTGCCAGACGTGATTATCCTAAATTGAAGAAAAGTGCTCTGAAAATATGGATAAAAATAAAATGTTGGAATATCTATTTATGTGTTTCAGAGTTGGTCTTAGATCTGTTAACTTGTTACTAACAAATGTCAATGCTCTGTGCAATTCCAGAGCTTACTGATGCACAGGTCAATCGTTCTCGTCAGAAAAATTGTAGGATCTGTGGAGAGACGGAGATTAAAGGTTCATGTGTTTCTAAAGTAAACTGGAGTGAATCGATATATCAGGAAATATGATTGGAAGAATCAACAAACCTTGAAATATTATCATTGCCCTGTTCCCTCTTGCCGAACCTCCAAGAATTAAGATCACAAAAAGATAATGAACCCATATGGGTTCTCCGTGCATATTGCAGCTAGTGTTGCAAACTTTGTGTCATCATTGTCATTGCGGATGGGTCCTGTCCTGTTGATGATAAAGGAAATTTTATCCCATATGTTGGGTTTTAGCTTCTTTTGTAAGGCTAAACCACATTGCTTATTATTCCCCACCTCACCGAGCGAGCTGCCAGATGATGTCCTCATTGAGATCTTTCTCTCCCTCCCAGCGCACCCCACCTGCTTGATTCGCACATCCCTCGTCTGCAAGCGATGGCACTCCCTCATCAAAGACCGCCAATTCGTCTGCCGCTTTCGCAAGTTCCATCATAAACTTCCTGTGCTTGGCGTCTTCAGCAACTCCACTACCATCCCCCGATTTATCCCCACTGGGGACCCTCCTAATTCAGTCACAACAGCGGCTTTCTCCCTACCTGACTCCTGCTGGAATGTCCTTGGCTGCCGCCACAGCCTTGTCCTCCTTGTCAGCTCAACTTGGAATCAGCTCCAAGTGTGGAACCCCATGACTGGCAGCCGGAAATATGTGCCAGTTAATCCCGATGCGGATAGTCGTTTTAATCATGGTATCGTTCCTGAGAGCCATGCTACAGTGCTCTGTGCAGCCGGCCACAGGAACAATGGTGACTGCCACTCTTGCCCTTTCCTCATAGTGTGGGTATTCACCTGCACACGTTATGCATATGCCTCTAGATACTCGTCAGAGAGTGGCAGCTGGCACCAGTTGGTTTCTTCACCAACACCATCTGAGGTCGATTCAAGGCCTTGCATCCTTGTTGATAACATCTTATACTGGCCGCTGAAGTCAAAGTATATACTTGCCTTTGAGTTGGGTACGTCTAGATTATACCATATTGAGTGTCCACCAGAAACACATACTGTATTTAGAAGGAATGTCCACATCATGAAGGCAGAGGATGGTGGGTTAGGCCTTGCTTCCTTGATGGAGTTTAACCTGCATCTATGGGCGCGTGAGACAGATGCTGAGGGTTTTACAGAATGGGTTCTGCGCAGGACCATTCAGTTGGATGCACACCTCCACTCAAACTGTCACCGGTGCCACTGGTAAATGATCATTTGGCTGGTGGGCGTCCGGTCAGGATATTGGGCATTGTTGAGGACGATGATCTGTTTTTTCTATGGACGAAAATTGGTGTCTTTGCAGTCCAGCTCAAGTCCATGCTGTACAAGAAAGTTTTTGAGGCTGATGTCTCTGCAACTGTGTTGCCCTACACTGGCTTTTATTCCACAGGTGAGAATCTCTCGACATCAGTATGCTTTGCCTTAACATACTAGTTTTATCCTCTGTTTGTCCATGCATGAATCCTAATTATAAGTTAGTATTAGACCAGGTTTCATATTTCTGGCTCTGGGAGAGGTGAAACTTTAGCTTGCCTCGTTTTTATGCTTATGAAAATCGTACTGGTTATGTGTAAATTTTCTGCCGACATCCTATTCTTAGCGTGCTAATCCAAACTTCTCTAATCCTTGCCTTTTATGTACCACTTCTTTATTTATTGCTTGATTTTTAGTTTCATTTCGACTGGGCCTAACCTAAGCATGTTTCTTGCCTTTGCAGGTGCTGTGGACAGCTTCTAGTGAAATTATTGGAGACGTTGATGATATCTAGATCTGCTATTCTACTGAATTTCTTTAGATAAACATGATGACAGCACAGGCAGGTGCTGGCAGGTTGTAATTTTGTCCCTTTTCTTGGTTGGAAAAGACACCCTTAATTTTTTGTATTCGTATCTCGAGCTGTCTTTTACATGGAGACAGAATGTGTTGGTTCTGTACTATCGATTATGGTGTGCTTTTTTGTCAGTAGTGCCATGGAGCTTAGTTAGCAAAATAGTTCGGTCACCACGGCAGTACTTCTTGTCCAATCTAAGAATATGAATTTTTTTGATTCGTATCTTGAGCTGTCTTTTACATGGAGACAGAATGTGTTGGTTCTGTCCTATCTATTTGCTGATCGATCTGGCCTCTTTGTTTTAGAACGCGGAGGGTGAATACCCAAACGATGCCTACGCGGTGAAAAACAAAATTTGTTAAGAGCCAACGACAGGAAACAGGGAAGCAACGTGCTGAGGATGTGCTCTTCGTCCTTGTCACTTCGACGGCTGGTAGCAGCTGCTGCTGGTGGTGCCTTTCTCTGGATGTTCTTGCAGACCGCGATCTCAATTGACATGGGCACGACCGTTCTCTTCTCACCAACCTCGATGCCTTTGGAACTGTACACTGAAGCCCACTTGAAAGCTTATTTGAGTTTTTTTGTCCAACAATTCAATTTTCGATTCTGCTGTGTCTTCAGGTTTCAGGACAAGGTCCCTCTGGTTGACAACAGTTCATCATGTTCATCTTAGACTATCTATTTTCCATTAAAGCGAGGAGGCTTTCATCTTCAGGTTTCAGGACAAGGTCCCTTGGACGATGAAGGCTGCTTTTGACACAAGTAGTAATAGCAGCTTAGTGAAGAAATCAATGGACATAATACATGCCATAGAAAGTGGGAAATCAAGGCTTGACGTAACCTTTCCTCACCTAGAGTTTTTAGAAGATGTGAGAGAAGATGAGAAGATGCCACTCAGGGCATTTGCCTAGAAAGTGCAAAATAAATTCAACATGACACCAAGCGTGTTGAAATTGGGAAGGGCCAGGTGAACAACCTTGAACATTATTTATGGTGCTAAGGTGAAGCAATACAAGGAGTTATATATGGGATTATAGATATGAATTAAGGATCTCAGACCCTATAAACACTTTCTTTCTATTTGTGGAGGAGAGATATCACCCTAACCCTACAAAAATATTGCAACATCTCAGCACACTGGGTGTCTTAAAGGGTGTAGGCCCATAATCTGCATTGATGGTGCTCACATCAAGCCAAACGTGGTGAGCAACTGTTTACTGCTCTGGGCATTGATCCGAATGATTACATATTTTCCGTTCCAATTTCCAATGGGCATAGTTGAAATGGCGTCCACACACAATTGGCAATGGTTCTTGGAATAATTTAAGAATTATCTTAAGATCATCGACACTTCACCATTGATAGTTATGAGTGTATAGTGGTAACTGCAGTTACATGTTTGGTAACGAGGCTATTGTTGGGACTCCAATCACCGAGTGATATGGTAGCGGAAGCACTTCTCCCCACAAGGATAACTCGGAGTTTAATATCAAACACAAGGTATGTAAGTGTTCTACTCCATCTAGCAATATGTCAAAGAGCCAAAAGCTACCTTGTTGTCCCAAACATACTGAAGTAGTTGTTAGTTACAAAGATAGCAAAAGGAAGTGAATAAGATAACTTGATAACAAAGATAAAAGTGTTTTTTATCTTTTGGAAGAAATAATCGCAGAAATGAAATGTAACTGAAGTAAAATGTGCTTCTTATGAAGGAAATGGACCGAGATTCATAATTTCACTTGATCTCTCTCTCTCGGAAACATGGAGCACAAAACAACAAGCATAGTAAGAGAAAAATTGATACATGCTAAAAAAACGTGGACCAACAGCGAAATGATCCCTCCCTTGGCTATACATTGTTATATTTAGGTAAGACCTCTCTAGCGTGCGCGGGATAGCACCCCGTTTAAAATTCAGACTCGACCCAGGTGGGCAGGCTGCACACATGCGCGGCTTGCCACTGAGCTAGCACTCACTCAGTTCTCTACTAATACATGCTAATGCTAGTGCATGAACTCAACTTTGATTCACGTATGCACGGGCATCAATTCCTAGTATCACCATACCGCACATCCACAACAAGTATGAAGCTAATACCCCCTAAGCAAGTGAATCCACATTGACGTTGTAGATTAAGTACTACGTGTAGAGCATTGCTTTAGGTTGTATGACATGAAGTTAGGCATCGTTCCTTGGCCTCCAGCAGTATCTATCCCTTTCTATCCTTATTAGTGAAGGGAGTTCTATAAAGTGTTTTTTAGTTTTTCTGTTACTGAGATAATCACTCCACAAGACCCATCCCATATAATGCTCACCATCCCCGCTACTGTCCTGTCCTCTAGATTGATCAAGTCTAATATAAAAAAACGGAGTAATAATATGCATCTACAAATTTATCAAAGACAAACATGATAAAATGTTGCAATATGGTCTTATGGCCTTTAGTTATTTAAAAAGAATTAGCCCTTCTCAAATGGCAGGGAATCTTATCTTATGTGTGGTTTCTTACAGTATGGTCTTACAGCCTCATACTGTTTTGATCTTTTCAACCCAACTCAATTGTTGTTCAATATTTAAACTTAAATCTTTGATTAAATTTACAGTCCAAATTTGATTTCTTATTTTTTTTCCGTCACAAAGACATTTTGAGGCAATTCAGTTAACAAGGAAGATACACATAATCACAGTGATTAGTGTGCAATTTAATAGAAATATCTGCTTCCATCCGTTTCATCACTAGCATTGACTAAGAAAGGGGCTAGCTTAATAATTCCAGTCCAAATGTCGCATGTTAACCTTTTCACCCAGGTCCAAACGTATGCTTTCGGAATTCCAGTTGTCAATAGCCGCGTACAATTAATGAACGAGCACAATAGCAGAAACAAGTAATTAGTTCACATGTATATTGCCCACATAGCAAGATCTACTATATATCCTCGCCAAAAGAGAGAGGACAAGCCGAAAGATCCAGTACTGCACAGGAAGTATCAAAATATACATTGTTGATCTGCATGACATCTAATTGGTGTGCAAAATAAGTAATCAGGCATCGAGTAAATCTTTAGCAATTACAAAGTATACAAATACATGCAAATTTTTGGTTGTGCTGGCAGCCACAAGGAGGATGCTGGGTGATTGTGGACGCATCATTTCAGTACAAGATGACAAACTGATCAATTAATGGATTTTATTTGGAATTACTTCCCTCCAATCTTAGATATTGGCTCTCTTTGGAGTCTACTAACCAAATTAATTGCTTCTTTTACCACTGTGGGCATGCAAGTTATCCCCTAATCCATTTATAACCGTCCTCTGTTTGAAGAATTCAAACTATACAAAGCACCCCTGCTTCTAAGATCTTGCACCTCCATCCACCACCATGTTTTCTCGTGGCAGTGGCTCATCCATGGCAAACAACAAGGTACGATTTTTTTTACTGGTGATGTTCAAACAGGTGTTATAGTTGCAAACAGTTTTTTTTTGTTTCTATGTTTGATTGCTCTTTCAGTTCTTCTTGTTGCATCAAATTCCTTAAAATATATTTGCCCGAGAAACCATCTTATTATGTGGTGTTGCAAGCACATCAATGCTTAATTCTTTTCATGGACGCCACGAATCCGAATACGAGTCGGAGTTGGACACCATTTGTCGCATTCGGAATGCTATGTTCTAGGATAAATAAAATATTGATCGGATTCCGCATTAGACGATGACACCATGTATCCGTTCCTTAAGTTCAAAGCAAGGTTTGGGAGTCGATGAGTCGACGAGTCGTTTAGGGGTAGCGACTCTTGACTAGTCGTGACTAGTCAAGACTCATGGTAGACTAGTCGACATGAGTCGTTTAGCAATAGGTATTATAAAATTGCCATATTATATGTATAATTGTAGCCAGCGGAGGGAGAAGCAGACCGGCTGAGGGAGAGGCAGGCCAGGAGACGAGCAGGTCAGGAGCTAGGTAGCGGTGCTAGGCGCCGGCCGGCTGGATCTTTCAGCGGCCACCGTTGGAGGAGCAGCAAGGTGCTTCTGGAGGGAGAAGCGGACCAGCAGAGGGAGAGGCAGGCCAGGGGACGAGCAGGTCAGGAGCTAGGCAGCGGTGCCATGGCCTTGCGGCGGCGCCGGCCGGCCGGCTGGTTCTTGGGGTGACAGCAGCCAGCGAAGGGAACTAGGTTTTCACGGGAGCGAGCGCCAGCCAAGGGAGCGAGCCGCCAAAAGTGTTTTGGCTCGGGGGGAAATCATGGGGAGGTAGGGTTTTCACGGGGAGCTGGGCAACTTTGAGTCGAGTTTGACTCAAAAACATCGACTAGTCGAGACTAGTCGATTGAGTCGCTCGACTCAACCGATGAGGCGAGTCGAGATTCTGAGTCGGACTTTGCCTAGCGACTCGTCGACTAGTCGCTCGACTCAAAAACAGAGGTTCAAAGTAACTTACGTATACTCTGTTTGACCTATCGGATGACAGAGCGCTTGCCTTTTGCTCAATAGAATCTTGTTGAACCACTCCGAAACCGAGGCGGATTCTGACACCCGTGCGTGCATCGGAGTAAACTAGGCATAAAAGGAAATTTCATGGTCAAATGAAAAATAATGCTTCCAAAAACATTCAACAAGGTAAATCTAACACTGTATTATAAGTAGGAGCGCAAGTTGTCTCAGAAGAGAACTTACCAGATCTACAAACTAATGTCTGAACCAATAAACTCCTTGTACGCGTGTGAATAAAACTTGACTACAAATAAACAGAAGTATACTGGTCACAGCAAAAGAGTCAAGCGGGTTGATGTACACGATCTTTTTCGAAAACGATGCTAAACAAAATCAAGGTTGAATAGACCGGCTTTACAAAGAGTAAACAATTGTGCCTTGGCAAATACATGTTTCACATTAAACACTCAACATCTATTCAATTTATCTATACCTTGAGACACATAATTGCAGCTGGTTATGTTTTCAGTGATTTGGTAACAAACTTAGAATTTGTATATGCATTTCTTTGGTCGTGTAACTCATTGAAGGGGAAGGAGATCATGGTGGAGGTTGAGGAGGAGCAAGATGGCAACAACAGTTCACCGTGGATGCTGCCACCACCAGAGCTGCTGGAGGCAGAGGAGGCGCTCAAGTGTCTGCAGGTGAGCGCAGCTGGCTATGCCATTTCTGAGTTTTCAGTGATCTGGTAACTAACATAGAATTTGTATATACATCTTTCTGGTCGTGTAACTCATTGAAGGGGAAGGAGATCATTATGGAGGCTGAGGAGGAGCAAGATGGCAACAACGGTTCACCGTTGCCGCTGCTGCAGGCAGAGGCGGCGCCCGGATGGCTGCAGGTGCTGATAAGGGCCAAGTTCTGGGAAGAGTGCAGGGTGCACCGGCTGCACAGAGCCGAGGAAAGCGTCTTCTGTGTCAACTGCTTCGATATCACCTGCCCACACTGCAGACACGCCGAAGACGAGCCCACCCACCGGCTCCTCAAGATCCGCCGCTACGTCTTCCGCAGCGTCGTCAGTGCCAGTGACATGAACAGCCTAGGGGTTGACATCTCGTACATACAGGTACTGCATATGCTACTACTCTACACAATGCATGTTTGTTTTAGATTCGATTTATATATTATTTTAAAGCCTAGCAAAGTCTATGAGGTAACACTTTGACTATTACGTCTACTAAAAATATATTTCTCAAATAAAACTAGACATACTTTGCAGAGGTATATACCATGCTATACCGCTATATTGTTATAGACATGAGTCTAGTCTTTTACTGTATCATTCCTGCTTTGTGAGAGCGAAAACATATTGAAGATGTCGATTTCCATGAATGGTAGGAAGGAGGATAACCATGCACTGCTTGGTTGGTTAGTGCATATAGTTGTACTCTCTAGATTACTACAGATAAAACCTTAGCTTTGACATCTCGTGTGTCTAATCAAGGTGGATATTCTTTCTCTAGTAGACAATGGACCATATGAAACGATAGCGAGAAATTTATGGTGACTTCGCCAATCTTTAAGCTCCATAACTCTGGTTTTCAGCAAGCTTCGTGTGTGCGTTTGATGGTGTAGTGTGTGTACATTTCTATATATTGCACTCCGCATTACAAAAACGGTGAAGGGAATCTATCCTGCCCGAGGTAGAATCAAGGTTTGGTCCTTAGGTTTGTTTTCTCCAGATCTATACCACTCAGTGACCACTGTACTGCTAGGCACTAGCGACTCATCATCGAGAAGACAAGAGACTCAAAGCTTTCTTAATCATAACTTGTGCAATCTAGAAGATGTCTTCCCCTATAACTTCACAAAGGAAACTCAATATCTTTCAACCGGATTAATTTGTTGGCAACAAAGTCACTAAATAGTTTTTGGTAGCTAGTTTAGCTACTCCCTCCGATCCGTTATTATTGTAGTGGGTTGTGAAGCAACTCATACGCACGTAGTACTCTTTTCACGACAGTTATTTCGGACTGGAGGTAGTATGAAATTAGTATCCTGAGCAAATAAGTTGATCCTTGAACAAAAATGATATTTCAGGGAAATATTTATCTCGCTATCTGTACAAAACATTTATTATTGTAGAATATCATCTGCCACCACGCCTTACAAAAACAGAAGATCATATAAGCAACTAATTACCCACCCTAAATTGTATCTCTATTTTTCCTTTTTTGTGTTTCCAAAAATTATGAAGTAGTTCATATATTTAAGTCATGCTATATAATGTGCATCTGCAAAAATAAAATGACAAAATGTGACTTCTTTTGACCCGTACAGATAAAAAACAAATTTGTATCATGTTCATACTATTTAACTCAAGCACTCATTTGACTGTTGTTTTTTTTCTAGGTCACTAATGGTCATATTCTTGAATGATTTTTTGCAAGTAAAATGATATGGTATTAGCGTCCATGAAGTTTATTTCGCGTTTTTAGGAGATCAGGAAAAAAAAGAGAGGAGAGAATATGTGTTGCATGGGTAGTTGCACAAAATACTCTTTCTAGAAAAATTGCTACCTTGCTGTGTATCGTGCCTTTACTTTATAGAGGGTGGGGACACAAATAATTAGTATATTGTCATGCATAAATTAATGAATCACTATTTCAGTTTTAACATGAGAATTTATATGGTAAAAAAGAGATAGAACAAGGAGCATAGGTTGCTATTCCCTTTTTATCCCTTCAGTTAACTCTGTGAAACACTGGAACTGTAATCCTCCTAATAGTCTTTTCCTTCAGACAAATCTAATTTGAACTTCCTGCAAAAGAGTTTAAAAAATATTTAATAAGCATATGTGCTACTGCACTTATGTATCAATTAATATTTCGGTTCTTGTAAGATGGGACCTACTTTTACGTGGAGCAAATTGTGTAGCAAAATAATACTTGGTTAACGCTCAGCAATGACTTTATTTAGTTATATAAGATGGTCTCCATCAAGTTATCTGTAATCTTTGAAAAATCTATAATTCCTGCTGCTAGTTTCTCACACATACCTTCAATCAATTTAAAGTTCTAACTTCCGCAAAAAAGTAAGAGTTAAATTAATAAGCATATATAGTACTGGACTTATATTTCTACTACTATTTCAGTTCTTGTAAGATGGGACTTAATTTTACATAGAGAAAAATTGTAGCGAAATAATACTTGGTTAAAGCTCAGCAATGGCTTTGTTTAGTTACATATGATGGTCTTCATCAAGTTATCTGGAATCTTAGAAAAACTTAACATTTCTGCTGCAAGTTTCTCACACATGTAATGTACCCTTACAATTTCTGTTTGCAGACGTATAAATGCAATGGACACAATGTTGTCCACCTGCGGCCCATGAGGAGGTCGCCTAGACACAAAGGTTCCCCAGACACCCCTCGCTGCATGATATGCGACTGCTTGCTCCACACCTCGCCCAACCGCTTATGTTCACTCAGCTACAAGGTTACCTAGCTACCTTTACGTCCACATCCAATTTAGATTACATTATGTCATCTACAAGGTTCCGTTATGAAATTTTCATATCCTTGTAACAGCACCGTATCCAGAGGAGGGAAGCTACGGCTCCAGTTAATCTCTCAGGACGTAGGGCTTCACTTTTACTTATGCTTGGCCACCCGGACGCTCAAGGTGAAGCGGCATCGCAGGCTCAAGCTGCACCGACATCTCGTCCAGCTGGTAGGCGGCCTCGTAAGCAGGCGAATCCGATGAGGGCCCCATTCTTCTGATATGTGTTGCCCATCGATCCCCATTTTAGCTGCACAAGCTATGTGTGGATTACCTATCTGTTCGATCTTGTGTTGTACTCTACACCATGTTTGTTGTTAAGTAGTCTGGTTGAGCTGGCCTGCTTGCTGCTACCGGGTGCAAGTAGTTGAACTTCCCGATTCTGCTGGTCTACAGATGTTCTGGAGCGAAACAATTAGTGTTATGTTCTGTAACTGTTAATTTAGTAAAGACTATGAATTTCTGATATTTTCGCTTTCCGATTCTCCCAATCCTTTTCTTATCTCTGATTTTTTTTTTCAGTTTTCCAATTCTTGTGTTAGTGAATAGATTCCATGTCTTATAGAGGTAGGCCTTTGTAAGTTGGGCTTGCTCAAAGTTAGAAAACTTTAAATACCTCCAGATTGAACCAACCATTTTTTCAAATACTATTTATGCTTAGAGCCTTAGATTACGTGTGAACACTTTGCATTGTCTTTTCCTCCTTTGTTATTTGGATGGTAACATCACGGGAGCGACATGCTTGATAGCTTAGGTTCATTTAATCTATTCACTTGTAGAATTTACGGATCATGTTGTTTCCTGTTCAAAACTAGCTACTGAACACATGAAATGCATATAGTTTTTTGTATTTAAGTACATAGCACAGCATATAGTCTAACTTAACCTATAGCAGGAATCCAAATCATATGCTATAATCATTGGCCAACTAAAAACGTGGCCAACGGGGGAATGATCCCTCACTTGACTTTACGTTGTTAGGTAGAAGGTGCAGCTGGGACTTGAACCCGGACCGGCTAGGCGCGCACTCGCAGCCTCTGCCACTGAGCTAGCACTCAGTTCTCAATCGTTGGCCAACTGAGTGCTTAGACTTTTAATTTCATATAGCATGACTCAAATATTTACCGGACCAGTTATTGTTTCCTAACCCAAACTAGTAGTAGAGTGTCCCTACTATATACTAAAAACAAACCATAAAGTACAAAATATTTACAAGGCCAAGTGGACTAAAAGCAGATAAAGAAGAATGAAAAGGCAAATAAAATCAGGTGATATGAAGAGCAAACATCCATGTTGAAAACACAAATGGCCTATCAAACTTCTTCTCTGGTTCGCAGAGACCAGCTCAATATCCCCGCATTCACTAGCATATCCAAAACTTTCAACAAATGCACTCATTTTTAAGGTAACCAGATATGAACAAAAACTTTTTGTGCCGCTGCTAGTCTGTTGATTTGACTCAATCCACTGCCATATTTCCCTATAACAGCTTCTGCTACATCGACTGAAGATCCTTACGCATGTCGACTGAAAATGGTTCAGAATAACACAAGCTCAGAAAAGACATTTCTCCAAGGGCCGAGAAACAGGACGGTGCAGTAACAGAGCAAGATAAACCTTGTGAAAACTCATAAGAGAAACTCTTCTGCCTGTAACAGCCCAAGTTCAATAGAGATTGAAACACTTCAACTCACATAACTACCATGTCTTATGATCCTTGCCACATTCCTTCAAAATGGTAACACAAACTGTCGTCGATTCAGATATAATCCTCTTGGAGTAAACGCATACTGGACTGAAAAGAACCGAAGCAAACACACATCTCCTGGTCAAGTAACCATGTTGCCGATTCAGCTGCAAAGAGATTAATCCAAACAGGCAGCAATGCGAGTTCAGGTCACCACGCATCATCTGCCGCTGCCCTGGCATTGGCGCGCATTCGCTCGAACGCCTCGGGGGGCACCGAGAGTGGCCCAGCGCGCGCGTGCCACCTGGTGCCGTGCCGGCCGATCTTGGCGGCGACGTCCTCGACGGCCTTGAGAAACTCCTTGGCCTGCGCCGGCGAGAGCACCTCCTTGACGGCGGCCTCCACGGCGCGCCAGCGCAGCTTGTCGGCCCGCCGTGCCGCGCGCGCCATCTTGCACACCTCCTCGGCGGCCGTCTCGGCGAAGCCGTCCTTGGTCTTCTCGCACGCCAGCTTCATGGCGTAGGTGGCCTGGTACTCGGCCACCTCGCCGTCGAGCGCGGCCTCGCGGGCCTGGAGGCGGCGCGCGGCGGCCGAGAGCGCCTCGCGGGCGTGGGGCGGGAGGGAGGGGAAGAGCGCCGGGAGGAGGGTGTGGAGGATGCAGGACGGGCGGAGGTCGCCGCCGAGCCAGGAGAGCGCGGCGACGGCGAGCGGCGGGTCGTCGGGGCGGGCGATGAGGGCGGGGACGTCGCGCGGGCGGACGGGCGGGCCGGCGGCGAGGCGGGAGTAGCGCAGGCGGAGGCGGGCGAGGTCGGCGGTGAGGTCGATGACGCCGATGTTGTCGCTGTCGCTGGAGTCGGAGGAGAGGAGGCGGCGGTACGCCGCCGGGTCCACCGCTCCGGGCGCTGCTTGGCAAGAAACAAGAAAGAGGCTCGAGTTAATTCGCAGCCAAGAAATCATCGGTCTTCTCGGACGTGAAAAACTTGGCAAGAAAGAAAGAAAGGAGGGGACAAGCAATTACAGATGGGGATGAAGCAGGGGAGGCAGGAGAAGATGCCCTTGTCCTTCTTGGCGCTCTTCCCGGTCCCGCCGCCGGTGCCGCGGCGGTACCCGGCGTCGTAGCCGTAGTAGTAGTCGTCGGCATCGTCGCCGGCAAGGGGGCTCAGGAACGGCATCGCGGCGCAGCGCTGGGTGTCACCCTGCACCAGCAGAGAAACGGGGTAGGGGAGAGGCGGGTCGGGTCGGTGGGCGGCGAGTTTTAAGGTGCTCGCCGCTGCTCGTCGGCGAATGGGAATATGGGAAGCGACACAAATAGTGTGATGAATCAAATCCACCGTCTGTAGGTTGAGGAATGGGATGAAACCGACTCGTGTACGTAATCTGATTTTGTTGGATTGGAGAGTTTTTGCTTCGACCCATAGTGCTCTTGCTGCTCGAAAATTCGTATTTTCGAGTTTTCAAAAAAAAAATGGATGTAACTAATGGTGTATCCCACAAACATGTAAGAATTAAAATTCACGTACTCCCTCCGGACCGAATTAATTGTCGCCACGCCTGTACAATTTTGTATTGCCGCAGCTCACGTCCCGCGTCAGTTATTTCGGGTCAGAGGTAGTACTTTATATTTTTAGCTACGTAAAATGGTAAAAGTGTGGATCTGAGTATGTGTATTTTCCAATCTCTAAATTTTATTAGATTTTTTCGATTTTCTATAACTTTCAATACGAACTACGGAGTATTTGAAATTGATATTTGGCATGTTTTCTGAATGCATCGTTGCCTACATCTAGATTTTTTTTAAAAAAACTAGTAGGAGTACTCGGAAGCCAAAATTAACACACATGGCACTTCCTTGTTGCAAAATAACTGAAGGTTTAAGGTTAAGTAAAACCATTCAAGTTTGACCGGATTTATATAAGAAAAGATATCTAAAAGATCAATTTAGTTTTTTAATGTGGTTAAAATCTTTATCGGGTCTATTAATTAAGAAGGTAATTGTCAGTGAATTCAAGAAAAACTGGATACAAGCATACAATCAAGATCAAAATAAACTACTTGCAAAGCAAGACCCCACACATGGCCGCCCGCCAACAATAGTCCTGGATGATTGTATAAACAGTATTATCTAAATTGATAAAACTCATAATTCTCGTAAAAAGAACCATGCGGGGCAGCCTGACAAACTCTCCCAACACGGACTAATTTTAACTCTGAACTTTAACGGCAATCAGAAATCCCAAAGCCAGAAAACAATCCAAACCGAGAGGGTGAACGTGAAACAACATCCACCAAACAGCTACATAGGCCTTTCCTATGGCACTAATCTTTTTATCTTTGCACCTCCGTGGAGTCGTCCTCAGAATTCATCTTGTCTCCTCCAATATCTTCTCTGTGTCAACTGGGCGATCGCACATATGTGCGACTTCTAATTGAATTGTAAATTTGTAGTTTAAATTTTGAACTAAGAAACTTCAAATGAACAAGAAGTGGGATATTGGTGGAGTCCCACTTACTTTTTTTTTTTGGAATAGGGATTCCACTTAGTACATCTCTGCTGTACGAGAAAATGGGTGGACCGTTGGCTCAACAAGGCAACAAGCCAACAAGGTCATACTAGCATTTAGCAAAAACCACATGCTTCTTCTGCTGATCGTCGCCGGCGACAATGGCAAGGCTACGATGGCAAGGGCCAAGGGCCTCACCGCATGACCTGAATGAATCTCTTTGTGCTTGTGATCGTAGCACTGAATCTTTATCGTCGCCGGCGACGATGGCAAGGGCCAAGGGCCTCGACTGCACCTCCGCACTCCCTCACCGCATGACCTGAATGAATCTCTTTGTGCTTGTGATCGTAGCACTGAATCTTTTTTCCATCTTCAATGGTGGAATTGTGGGCCGAACAACACAAACCATATACTCAACCAGCAAACATTCAATAACAGAAAAGTTTTAAGGCACATATAATTCAACCAATGAATAAACCAATCAGGGTTGCCTAAACCAAGATCCAGGAACTACATCTCACGGGCCAATAATGGTCAATGTCTAAAGACTGCAGTCTATAGCCACAATACACACACACAGCCTACAAGCTTATCTCCATTCTTTCTATACAGAGAAGGAAGCAGCATTCAAGAAAGATAGTTTCTTCATTATGGATGCTACCAGAGTCTACCGAGAGCTGTGTCGCTAGTTCGACGAGAGGAAATGCACTCGGGCGAGGGGATACTCCTTCCCGGAAACCCACACGGCAGTCTGCGACCACTGGAACTCCTCCCATTCCAGATTCTCATGCACCACCTGCACGTGTCAACACACAACAAACAAACTTTAATGGGTTTCTATGATAGTTTGAAGAACTAGTGGTTTGTGATGGAACAAGTAAATTACCTCAACTAGATCAGCCGGCAGAGGGATACCGATGGATCGCATCGCAATCTCGGGCATGGCTTTCTTACACCGTGACCACCGAAACACGTCCCGGAGTTCATGCTCACCCCCATCCCCGTTTTGCGAGTGGTGGTGGCTACTCTTCTGGTGTTTTTCCGGTTCTAAATCTGATGCACTGGAGTTTGGTCCAACAGAACGAGGTTTCTCTCCGCTGAAGCACAGCTCGTACCTGTGAGAACTTAAGGGCAGCAAGAACAAAATTGAACCACACTGAGTAATATGCAAGTAAAAGTGCAAGTTCTGGACAATGCCAACAAATATAAACAGTGTTAAGTTTAGCCACTATATAATTTATACCTATTGAAATGTGTTTCCAAGTATATGACTTCACCCTTCTTCAGCCTCGCGGAAGTATAAAGTGACTTCCTCAACCCCTTATCCGCCACAATGCTGATACTATATTTTAACCTGAAGGGGAAAAAGGAGCTTACTACGAGCAACCTCAGCTCAAAGCAAACATTCTAAAAGCAGAGCTTCACAAGACATGAGCACTTGAAAACACGAGAACTGGTATTACACAGAAATAGCAAAAATATGCACTTCAAGAACTGAAAATGAGGGGTTTCAGAAGGCATGTGGGAAAAGTACCATGGCTCGTTGCACAGATTGAACCCTATTGTGACTTCTCGAACAAATCTTTGTTGACGCAATGCATTCTGCAGGAAAAGTAATGACAACAAACCTTAGTACCGAATAGAAACAAGCGTTGCTGGTTATAAGAAGAAAATGACAAATAATGGGAAGGAGAACTTCTCTCAATTCAGTTGAACTTTTCGGTTAAGATAGAAGAATAAAGATTAAAAGAAAATTACAGAAGCTGATGCTCTTGTTGTCATTGTACGCTCCATTGCAACTGGAGCTAGTGTAGGCTCCACAGCTGATGTATGTCTAAGGCGAGGTTCAAGATCAATTGTACCACCACCTTTCTGCAAAGCATAGATCATGTAATCAATAACAGGATTTCACCAGGCTGTAGCATCACAGAATCAACTAAAAGAAAAACATTATAATATTGTATAGTCTTACTACCTTGACAATGCAGCAGCGTTCTATGCGAAAGCTACAACCAATACCAGCACCCCAAGCACGTGAACGGACATTGTTCCTTAGTGTTGAAGTATAACCTGGGAAATATATCATGTTTTATAAGGGTACTCATTCAACCATTTGATGAGTCAAAATGAACTGAAACAAAATTAGTTAGAGCTTACTGTCTTGTGGTGGTAGAATACGAACTGTTGCCCGTAGTTCCTGGATTGCACGTGGAGGAGGTGATGATGTAGGGGAGCAGTAGCCAGTATGCATTAGCACTAAAAGCAACACCCATTAGAACATCAGCTTTCTGAACTACTTTAAGAGATTGGAAAAAATAATGAAGACGTACCAGCAATAAGGTCCGAATCATTTGTATAAACATCTGTTCCCCAAAGCTGAGCACCTTTTATCTACAAAATAGTGAATAAGTGTAAGCCTTCGGTTAGAAAAAAAAGAAGTGTACATCCAGTGAATTCATCCCTCTTCGAGAAATAGAGTGAAATCGCAACTGAAGAAACTCCTATCCCATTTCAAATGCCAGAAGGGAAGACGGTTTTGTAATTTCAAGTGTGTTTGTCATCAATTGATTTCCTTATGCTGCTTGTAAAAAAATAATTGGCCTCTTTGATTCGCAGGATTTTTTTCTGCTTCCTGTGAAATTACTACAAAGTTCCTGCAAATCAAAGGGGCCCTACGAAACCAGTAACACGGTACTGACATTGAAGAAGTGACCAAGAGTCTAACACAGAAATCACCTGTAAAATCAGTACACTTACTTGCCGATTAGTCGAAGTAACAAACTCTGCAGGTATCCGAAATTCAAGGGTAGGACCATTTTGTTGATTGTCAGCATTTTTAGCATCTGGGGTTGCTTCAAACTCTTTCCATGATTTCAGAAGCTCTTGCACACATTCGCCGGCTTTATATACAATAGCAGATACCTCAGACTTACCTACATCAATGAGAGTACTAAGATTACAAATACAAAGCTAGCATGCTTATAGACCATGGGAAAATATCATTTCACGCAGCTTGATACTGGATCCTCGTCAGTACTGTTTATGTAAATGGGAATTCAAATAAATGGATCGTCATAATTAATCTTTTTTTGCTCCAACTAGATTTAGCCAAAATTTCTAAAATGTAAAAACAGGCATGTGCAAAATTGAAAAATTAATCGCTCCAAATGTAAAGGAATTTCAAATATTGATGAAGTGGGTAAAGGTCAGAGCACTAACATCTTGCAGTATGAAAATGTGTAGTAAAATCTCAGTATGCATTGAAACCTTATGAGAAGGAAATGTAAATACTATCTAGGTGCTAAGTTTATGATTACTCCATTTTTTAAAGAAGTATCACTATCTATCCATCTTCCATTTTATCAGGATAGAAAAAACACCAACCCGCATTATCATATGTCTGTTCAACGTATATTTTACCCATGCAATCTTCATTATCTTTCCAGGCTAAGTTTGAAGTTCTTGTAGGATGACTATCCTTACCCGATTTGACGTCGCCTTTGTAGTCAGCATGTACTCTTCGGTCAACTCTTATTCCACTGTCATCTGCTCTTTTATCTGTCTCTCCATTGGTCTCAGCTTTATTGCCTTGAAATTCAACCCTGGTATCACTATGGACATCCCGAGCATCAGCTATTGCCTTCCAATCATCAACCTTGCTGTTCTGCACATCTTTGTTTTGTTTGACTTCTGATCTGCTGTGAGATGAAGTTGAATGGTCTACACAATTCGACAAGCCAACAGGCATCCGAGGTGCCAGAGATGGCCTCTTATCATCATGGGGCTCAACACGTTGCAGTTTGACGGATCTTCCATCATGTTCAAAAGAACCATGGTTCCCACAAGAGCTAGAATACAAGCTGCTCTCATCCAAAGGACGTTTCGCAGGTGTAGAGTGGCTACCCTCATCGTGCAACCTTCTTGGAGAACCACTCATTTTACCTATGAAAATACAATAAATCCCTCAACATGGGCCAAGAATAACATAAATACAAGACACTGTAAAAAATTATTAGATCGGGTAAGAACATGATATTTACTTTGTTCTTTGTCACAAAATCCAGGCAACAAAATAATAAATTCATAAATTTGTGCTGCATGTTGTCATAATGAGCCTGTTGTGAAACAAGTTATTTAATGTAATGACAGTGTCCTTTTATGATGGGTCCTGGCCAAAATATTAGGATCTAAACAGATCCAATCATGTCGAGAGGCCGAAAAAAATAAACACTCCATACGTGTACACTTCTTAAATTAAAAAAGAAGTGCAAGCTATGTGTACCAATCAAATTCGAGAGCATGAAAATAGCAAATTACAGAATAAGCGGCACGTTCTCTAAATCAGGTGATCCAAATAATTCAAGGGCAGGTGTATATGGAGGAAATATATGCGGCAGGTGATCAAATCTGTGAATTCCATTACCAGGAGAAAGGTGGCATCAGCACCGGCGACATCTTCTTTCTGTTTACTCAAGGAACGGGACAATGGACATAACGGAACGGCATTGATATGTGTGATAATCTGAAGTGAGATGAGAAGGCACAGAATCCCTCGAAAGTCGAATCAACTCCATCAACCTAGGGTAGGGGTGAATGCACAAAAGTTCATTTCCCTGAGATCGACCTAGGGTAGGGGTGAGCAGGGGCAGACCAGACTGAACCCCCGATTTAAATTTAATTTTTTTGGCAAATAATCAGCTTAGGCCAACATGACCAAGGAAAAATGTGAAAATAATCAGCGGCCAGGAGGAAATGGCGAATTCATAAGGGTGGTTATTATCTAAAGATTTGAGATTCGAATTTGTTGGAGAAGCCTATAGTTATTTCGTTTGCTCACGGCGGAGAAGGAGAAAAGGGCAGACTGCTCAAGCAAGTTAGGGTTCGTCATTTCACGAACAGAATACTAATTCAGGCAGGGGCGGATCTACGATGGTCAGCGCCACCCGTAACATTCGTGAAGGAACGTTGGTTGCGATTAAACCATCATCGCCTATTCGCCTCGGTACTGGATGAAATGGCTGGAAGTTCGTACCTGTACGTCCAAGATTGGGGACGGACGGCGCTGCAGAGAAATGGGGCAGAAAGTGAAGGGCGACGCGCGAGCTGGGTATGGACCGGTGGTGGGTGGGGCGTCGGCGGCGGCCGAGCAGCCGTTGCGGCGGAGAGAGGAGAGGCTAGGGCCCTGGCAGCAGAGTCGCTCGCGGCCGCCGCCCCTTTGGAGAGCGCTGGGAGGGAGGGAGAGAAGGGTGTGCGGGAACGAGTTCGAGTGGACTGGATTTGTATCCTAGCAATGCAAGATGCAACAGCACCGTTTGTCTCGTGGCTTTCACTGTTTGCATTTTTGCAACATGTATTCTGATTTTAGTTTCAAAAACATGTACTATTCTGATTTTAGTTTCGAGAACGTAGATTGCTACCGTAGGACATCTATATATGTCACCAAATACATAATGACATGTCCACAAACCCTTATTACATAGTAGTATATATCTCAATCGAAGATGTCTAGAATGCAAACTTTAAAAGAAAGAACTTTTCTTGGTTATGCCATAGCCTTACTAGCAATGTCTTCCTATGACCTTTGTCCTCAAATTTTCATACCAGCATATCTTGTCATTTGTCTCGTCATCGCATCTGGCCTTTTATACGGTGTTACTGGAATGTAATTGAAATGAGATAACGTCATGTTTTCACTATGTACTCATAAATGAGGAACGTATTCATTTTGATAGTAGTAGTGAGTAGATCATTATGGCTATGTGTTTGTATGAATAGGATTAATCGGCTGAAGCGGTGGTGATAGCGGACAAATCGTGCTGGAAGAGCAGTCGAAAGTCCCTTTGGAAGTTCTTGTTCAAATCATGACTCCTCAAGTGAGACGACGAGGCAACATACATTCTCCAACTCGCTACGATGGTGGAGGTCAAAATGTTAAGGCTCTCGTCTCGTAACTTTTCTTTCTTGTGTTGATGCCTTTGCAATTAACTCATTTATCAAAAGGCCGTGCTTGAATGCTTTGCATATGGCACAAACTCATATCTTATAAGACTTCCCACTTAGCAATATGAACTATATTAAATACTAGAGATAATACTGAGAAAGAGTAGCAAGACTATTGAAACAAAACATGGCGTGATGGGGACAGCCGTGATGGGCGGTCTTCATTTCTCTTGTTTCTTGATGGAGAGGGTATATTCATCCTGTTCAATGGGGGAAATGTGTAAGGACAGGGTCAGAATGAGGGAAAGTATTGCCGCACAGCATGGTTCCTATTTTGAGAAGACTAATGGTGAGAGTCTCAAACCTAAAAAAAGGGACTTCACTTTCATTAGACGAACCCATAAACGAGAGTCTCCTGGAGGCGTCGTCGTGGAGCACCAACCATGTCTATGTCACTCCAATTCACTGAGTTTCTTGTCAGACGACGAGGCAACATACATTCTCCAACTCGCTACGATGGTGGAGGTCAAAATGTTAAGGCTCTCGTCTCGTAACTTTTCTTTCTTGTGTTGATGCCTTTGCAATTAACTCATTTATCAAAAGGTCATGCTTGAATGCCTTGCATACGGCACAAACTCATGTTTGGGAGTTAACCTTCGATATGGCGTCACCAAAATATACTCATGTCTTATAAGACTTCCCACTTAGCAATATGAACTACTCCGTATATTAAATACTAGATATAATACTGAGAAAAGAGTAGCAAGATTACCTCAAAAAAAAAAGTAGCAAGACTATTGAAACAAAACATGGCGTGATGGGGACAGCCGTGATGGGCGATCTTCATTTCTCTTGTTTCTTGATGGAGAGGGTATATTCATCCTGTTCAATGGGGGAAAGTGTGTAAGGATAGGGTCGGAATGAGGGAAAGTATTGCCGCATAGCATGGTTCCTATTTTGAGAAGACTAATGGTGAGAGTCTCAAACCTAAAAAAGGGACTTCACTTTCATTAGACTAACCCATAAACGGGAGTCTCCTGGTTTTCAATACACATGAGAGATACTCTCTCTGTTTTAAATTATATGATTAAGTGAAGCAATGTTTCTAACCTCAAAGTAGCTCTGCATACCCAATTCATTTATTTTGCAACAAATCCACACCCCATTCTCGGTAAGAAGTTTAAATATCATTTACTAAGTGAAGCAATGTTTTTAACGTCAAAGTTATGAATCCCTAATCCATCTTGATCGTTTGTGCAAAATAAGATGCTCCCTTTCATTTAATGATATTTCTTATTTGTTGATCACTTTGCCAATAAAATCTTGATCGATAATAATCGATCCTTTGTAAGACAACTTAGAAGGTGCCAAGAAAAAAAGCATGCAAAACACCATATTTGTGACCATAGACTAGTATATTACCAACTGTCTATTTGTCGACAAATATCCTTTCCATTTTCTGAATTTAGTCTTCCACTTGTTTTCACTCTCTGTTATCGTGAGTCTATGATATTGTATCGCTCGCTCACACGTGAAATTAGCCACATATTCAGATTTGTTTGTCTGGGCCTCATAAATATTTCCCTTTTCATTTTTAAATTCATTCTTCCACTTGTCTCCACTCTATGTTATCGTGGCCTTATGATGGTGTATCGCTCACTCATGCGTGAAAATAGCCGCATATTCAGAATCATATATTCGAGATTCACCAAAACGTAAAATTTCACTCTTACATATGTTAGTTTCCAGCCTTGAAAGTTGCTCAAAAGCCCATAGTATTAATTTGAAATTCTCGGACTTTTACAAATCATGGTAAACAAAAAGAACGGTGTCATCCGCATACCGTAGAATGGATAGACCATCAACGAGTTGTGGCACAACCCCATAAATTTGATGATGCACGTTTGCCCGCTTGATAAGTATATTTATCATATTCGTTACAATATTAGATAAATTTGGTGAAAGTGGATTATCTTGATGAAGACCTTTCTTTGTCTGGAAATATCATACAACCACGTTTCCTCCAAACACATAATTTCCAATCCGCTTACGCAAAATAGGAGAGAAACATACGCAACGTTCATTGTCGAATGACTATTCGTTTAATCCTTTATTTTTTCGAAGTCAGTTTTTAAAATCACACCATTTATTTATTTTGATTCAATTCATGAACTTTTTTCATGCAAGATGACTACTCCATAAACAATGTTTCTACCTTGTATGAAGGTTGATTACTACCTTATGAACAACACTTCCCAATGGGTTATCTGCAACCTTCGTGAAAATTATGAAACTAACATTCAACAAGCATATGTGCCTATACTATTGAATGTGACAAGGCTTTTTTATCTTAGTAAAATAATTATCTTTCGAACCTCAATCTAAAAAGATCTAGCTCAGCCTTATAAAAATCATGAAGTTTGATTACATCCCAACATTTTTTATAGAATTATGCCGAAAAAAAACTATTTGCACCCGGTGATTTGTCATGTTCGAAAAGATTGTTTCCTTAACTTCACTTATAATATATAATATTTCTTACTTGGTCGTCCATGCCATCGTGGCTTTCGAGAAATATATTCGTGCCATTAGTTAAAGTGGGGCTTGCTTTCGAAAGCGGTCAGACTCAGATTGTTGCCTATTTGAAAATTTTCTAAGCATGTATACCTCATAAACTTGTACAAAGATCTTTTAAAAAACCCTGTAAAAAGATCTTTAAAAAAATTGTAAAAAGAAATGTCCCGTACTATGAATTATGATCAACTATTGTTTTTCAGTCTGAATGAGTGAGCAGAGCAGACAGTGTTGGTGTGGGTTTCTGAAAAGAAAACAAAGGGAAAGCGCGTTGATGGTTTGACCCCTCCATGGCTCCATCTATTCTATCACCACTCACCAGAAAAGAAAAGAGAGAAAGAAAAAGGCAAACCATGGAGTATCTCCCCTCCTTTCCCTTCCCATAGTAGCTCGGTTTCTCACTCCATGGTAGCAGTAGCAGCGAGAGTAGTTGGTGGCCACTAATGGCGCACCCCTCCTGCCTCCTCCTCCTCTCGCTCCACATCGCGCTGCTGCTGTTAATCCCCTGCTCCTGCCAGGTACCCGCCGGTTCTTTGATCCGATCCTCGCCACAGTTTCAACTCGTTGGTGTATCAGCTGCTGTATCCGGGATTCCCGATCAAGTTCTTGGCCAATTCGATCTGACCCGCGCCCGCCTCGCTTCTCAATAACATCAACATTTTTTTTGCTACAACGATGCACGCAACTAGTTGATCTCAGTGCCCTGTTCTTCCTGAAAATCATGCGATGTTTGAGGGCGGTGTTTGCTTGCCAGAGTCGGTTCTTGCAGCCTGAATTTTGGTGCCGGGTCTTGTGTGCAGGTCGGAAACTCGTGCTCGTCGGCCCGCGACTGCGGGGTGGGCCTGTACTGCGGCGATTGCGCCGCCGCCGGCAGTACGCGGCCGTCCTGCATCAGGGACCTGGCCATCCAGCCCACCTCCATCGTAATCTTTTGCATCCCCTTGCTTCACTACCTGCTGCTTCGCTTGTACTATTACTCTGTAGCTTGTGTTGAGCGAATTTCGTCGTCTCACTTGTGCTCGAACCATGGGGTGGGGCATGCCTGCTTCATTCAGGTGAAGGGGCTGCCCTTTAACAGGTACTCATGGCTGGTGACCCATAATTCATTCTCCATTGTCGGCGAGCCGTCGCGCACCGGGGTCGAGAGGGTTACATTTTACAACCAGGAAGATACTGTCACCAACCAACTCAGGGTAACTATTGGATACAAATGGGACAATCGTGTGTTGTATGTTCGGGAATTCATAGTGTGGGTGTTCTTTTAGTTTTTCTCTTCTTTTATATGTACTGGGTGTTTGCAGAATGGAGTGAGGGGATTGATGCTGGATATGTATGACTTTGGCGCTGACGTCTGGCTCTGTCACTCTTTGCAAGGGAAATGCTACAACTTCACAGCTTTTGTAAGTTATATTCGTTGTCGACACCAGCTATTTGGCATTTCATTGTTAGTATATTCTGGTGTCCGTCTGTTAAATATAGGAATTCATGATAAACGAGATTTGTGTTGATATGATACTCTTATGATTCTGTTTGTGGATTATATTTTTCCTTATAATAAATCAGTTGGAACTAAAGAAATGGAAGTTAATTGATTCATTTCCAAAATTCTTGTTAAGGCTCCCAGACTGATGTCCGAATGAAATATGATGTTAGGAACCAGCAATTGACACGTTGAAAGAGGTGGAAGCATTTCTATCTGAGAACCCCACTGAGATTGTCACGATATTCATCGAGGATTACGTCCACGCACCAATGGGATTGAGCAAACTGTTTACTACTGCTGACCTGATGAAGTATTGGTATCCTATCACAGAAATGCCAACTAGCGGCCAGGATTGGCCCAGCGTTACAGATATGGTTGCAAAGAACCACAGATTGCTAGTGTTCACTTCCGATGCTTCAAAAGAGGCTAGTGAAGGAATAGCCTACCAATGGAGCTATTTGCTGGAGAATGAGTGTAAGTATGGCTTTCTGGGCTTGAATTAAATAAATAAAATACTAAGTTCTTCCGATTATAGGTACTGATAGCTATACCATATTGTGGCGTGCAAATCTAAAATCTTAAATACAATCTCTCGGTTCAGAGGTGAAATTCGGCAATGACAGCAGTTCTATGTTTTGAGAACCTTATATACGATCTGTACTGTTGAACCTTATATACAAAATTCCTGTGTGGTGATTAGTTTGCTCCAAAGATGACTGTTAGCTGGACACATGTCGATTTATGAGTAGTTTTCTGTTTCCCATATCAGCATATCTGGTACAATAACAATTGTTTCATTAGTACCTAATCAACTCAAAGAATGCATACTCAAATACTCGAACATGGAAGTTTACATTATGGTTTAAGTATAACTATTCTACATGAAGCAAACATGAAATGGCATCTGAAGTAAGGACGGTGCTATAACTGTACTTTACTTGTTGATCTTACTGACTATCTACGATTATTAAGGTTAATTTTGTTTGCCTCTTCATTAATAGTCAAGAAGTAAATTGTGGGGGTACAGTAAGGACAACATTATAGAAAGGAAAAGAACGACATACGTGCACTCCCGTGCTTAATATTGTAATTTAAATATAATTATAAAGCATGCACACCTGAAGTACCATGATGACATTTTTGTTTGGAATAGGAACGAATAAACATGTTTTAGGGTGCTTTGGCCGGATTTGGGAATGGTATGGATTAGTCTTCAGTACATGGAGAGTCATTCCTTTATGTATTACCGATATCAACCCTCCCTGAGCAGATCCACATAACACCAGCATGTCATTAGATGTTTGTTAAATAATAAACCATGTTACATGTTTTGGAAAACCTCATGTTGATTTGGTGCTTGAACCAGCAAAGTTTTAATGTTACAGCACAACTTATTATCTTTTCTGATATCACCTGTCAGCTTATGAGAATAAACATTATCTGATTAGTATTTTTCTATTTAAAACATTGATGCTGAGTTTTTTTTCTTGACAACGTCAGGAGGGGAAGCCCTACCTAAATTCATTAAAAACCCTGTCCTGGAAGGTTACAAAGAAACTTTACAGGAAAACCGACAAATAAAAGGCCCTGTGAGCGAACAAGAGTTACTATTTTGTATGCTAGTTTTGTGACCTCGTACAAATTTGCTTCTGAACCATATAGTGGTTATACTGGTAGATATTACTCAACTTGCATGCAACTCTACTGATCTATCTTTGTTAAGTGAGCACGAGAATAAGAGCTCTTATTTTCTATATGTATTCACATTTTATTTCCCATGATCATGACAGCTGGAGATCCAGGTATTGAGCCTGGCTCTTGTCCAAATAGAAAGGAATCACAGCAACTAAACGCAAGATCTGCATCTCTGTTTCTGCAAAACTACTTCCCAACAATTCCTGTTCAGAGTGAATCATGCAAAGAGAATTCTGTTGGACTACCACAGATGGTCCAAACATGTTATGCTGCAGCTGGAAATAGAATCCCCAACTATATAGCTTTGAATTTTTACATGGTAATACTTTATTCCCAGCTCCCCACAATTACGAGCAAAATATGTTTGGCAGTATCCAATTTAAGTATGGAATTGTTCTTATGACAACATGTGCAGCGAAGCGATGGTGGTGGTGTCTTTGATGTTCAAGACAGAATCAATGGCCTCACGCTATGTGGTTGCAATACCATTGCTGCTTGCCAGGTAATTGTGAAGTTGTAAATTTCATTCAACGCACAATTTGTTGTAAGATCCACATTAGCACTGGAACACCTTTTCCAACCACTATTTACAAAAGTTTAGATAGTATTAGCAATGGAATACTTTGTTCCCCTTCTGCTTAGTTATACGGTTTCAGCCATGATCCACTGATCCACCTTCAGGTTTATTCGATTAAAAATAGTTTCGGTTTTATCAGAATGATCCACTGCGTAAATTCTACAGGACATCATTCCTATTTTGGCATATACACCTTTTGGCATCTATTCCCTTTCAAATGTCATATTGTTGTCATGTTATGGAAGTCTCACCAAGAAATTTATGCAGGCTGGGGCACCGGCGGGCGCATGCAAGAACATAGCAGCACCGAATCGAACCACGCCTTCTACAAATGGAACCGTGATTTCAGGAACTGTAGAATTCAAATCCCCTGCTTCAAAAACCAGCAGTACTTCCGCCTGGAGTTGCTTCGGTGTTTCGCTAAGTCTGGTGTTGATTCTTAAGCCGTTCTGTATTTTTTAGGCATTAATTTTCATCTCTTCATAATTTGTCAACTTTACTTTCCTTCTATCATGTCGGCATATGTTGGCATGCTGCCTGCTTCTGTGATGGTATGAAAGTTAGTAGCTTGCTAGCTTTCTAGGCTAATTTCAGAGGAAAATATGATGCAATTGGCCTGTGTGCATAGAACAAATAGTGCAACGGTAGCAAAATTACTTTGGCGGGTTCGTCCCTCCTCGCAAAGTAAAGTAATACAGAGAAGATGATTAAATTATTCTCGGTTGGCTGAATATCATGTAGCTTGGATGACGTATTTGTGGTGAACTGTTCCTTGTGATATTTAACATGTTGCATATGCATCGATATAGTGCAGAAACCTGCATAATTTCTGCTGGAACTTTTTGGCGACTGTTTTTCTTTTCACAACATATGCATGAGGAAACCTGTCAACCGCAATATGTTTTTTTTTTAAGATGGGGGACGAAGCTCCACCCTCTTCATCGATTGATGCACATAGTTTTTTTATTAATAGTTTCAGAGTAATAAAGTTTTACAATCAGCAAACACATAGTATCGCCACATAAATCAGAAGAAAGAATCTAGACATCTTTAAACCTACTAGCATGCCCCTACCCAACCCATCGGATAAAATCCCATTTCAACCTTGTTAAAAACTTTATTATTTCTACAGTTTCCAATAGACCAACTCAAAGCTGAAATACCAATATAGATTCTAGCCTTTGTCTTTTTTCCAATCCGTTCAACAGTTACCAAACATATTAATAATATTAGTTGGCGGAGGTAAATCAAAAGAGAACTGAACTATAAGCCAGACCATTTTAGCAAAAAGACATTAAAAAAAATGTTCAACAGATTTCTCTGAATCATAAAAACAACATTTCTTTGACCCTATCTAATTCCTTTTTGCTATATTATCCTTTGTAAGTACCTTCCTGTGAAGAACAGGAGGACCCGGTAAGGTGAGGGGTACATGTTATATTTTGATCACGAGTGTATACAGTATCGTGTTCTGAATCTGACACACGGTGAGGTGCGATTTCCTGCAATGCAATCTTCAGAGTGTACTTTCTTGGCGAAGGTTCAAGGAATCCTTTACTACAGTATTTATTTACAGTGAAACGCAACTCTTTCAGGCGATATTTCATGAAACTACTGCACGCGCAATGGTGTATCTGGAGCTCCATGGTTTAAGATTTCTGTTGGCAGATGCCGAGAAGGCAGAGCCGCAACATCTTACGTTGGTCTGGACTAGTGTAAAAGAAACAGAGAGAGAAGAGATGACTTGCTTGGTGTTTTTCTTTTGACCGTAAACTTGCTTGGTGTTCTTCTAGGTGATCTAGAAATCCGAGCAGCTTCGCCGGTTTTGGCACCGTTCGCATCGACTTCGTGGACGACTCTTCTTCTTGTACAGACCTCTCCGTCCGTCCGTCTGCAGATACCAAACCGAGCAGACCAATAACGCTTCTGACCGTCGAAATTAGAACGGGGAAGAAGAGAAATAGAACGCTTTGACATGGATGCTTCGCCTGGTTCAACACGGGGAAAGAGAAGAGAAGGTAGAGGATGCGTGTGGCGTGAACAGGGACGTCGGAAGCGGCACCTCCCTTGCTAGCCGACTTGTTGCGTAGCGCCTCTTTTCGGACGCGCGGCTGCCTACCTGTTTTGCTTTGCTTGCATGATTAGGGCGGTCGATCGTGAGTGTGGACAAATGGAGACTGAACTCCATGGAGTTCTTTATTTTGAAAAAGATCAACGTGTAAAAGATCAACAATAAATTATATTTCTATTTTGGTTTGCGCAAAAAAAATCTGACATTTGAAATAGTGATCAGTGCAAAACTCAAACTCTCCCAAATCTGTCAGATTTTGTTATATTCTTGTACCTCAAAAATATGAATGCCGATAGAATGAATCATTATCTATACGTGGGATTTTCTTTGGAACTTTTAGAAACTTCTTGAATTGGTCAAAATAAAGGTCTTTTTTTTTAAATGAAAGTGGTGGGGGAAGCCCCCACAGCGAGTTTTTTTTTTAAATAATAAGAACCCAAATTCGCGCCCATGAGGATTTGAACCTGGGTGGCTGGGTTGTACATCCTCTCCACTAGCCAAGTGAGCTGGGCTCTACTTAATAAATAAAGGTCTTCCTAGAGCTCGATCTCCGTTTATGGCTTCCGACTCTTCTTTGCTCGGTCAATCACTCGTACATGAAACCATGGAAAATTCACAGGAGTGCATATATATGTAGCCCGAGCTTAAGGGAGACACTTATTTTCAAAAATTTAAAAATCATATTTTGAAGTTTAAAAAATCTAAGGTTCTGGATGTCGCCAATGTTGTATTGCACCAAAATGTAATCTCAACTAGAAATATCTAAAGTTTTGACCTGCACAAAACGACAAATTCTCCCAATTTCAACTCTCTCAAATCTGTCAGGTTTTGTTAATTGTGTAGTCCAGAATATGAATTGGCTTGAGTTTCATTGTCTACATCAATGATGATTTTTCCATTTCTTTAATTCAAATATAACTAGTATTTTTTTCTTCAAAATCAATAGCTCCCTCGAGCTCGATCTGTGTTTGTGGTTCTCGAGAATGATAATGCAAATACACATCCATCATACACGGTATACTAAGGATAAATCATATAGTGCACCTGCAAATAACATTGACAAAAAACAAATTGGTGAGTTTTTACTTGAGTGCACCTATAATTTTCAAGGACCATGTGTAAAATACTGTGACGCATGTGCACTAGAATTGACAACTAATTCCTCTGTTTATTAATATAAGACATTTAAGATAGTTTAAAGTGGGCTAGATACAAACCAAAATGAATGAACCTACATATCAAAAATAGACTCAAAAATAGACTAGCTACAAAATAAAGTGAGTGAATAAAGAAAAGAGCTAGAACGTCTTATAAAAGAGAACGGAGGGAGTATATCGCATCACAGGCCACGACAACTGCACGGAACATAATTTGTTGATACAAGAACTTATATTGATGCAACATACCACCAACTCATTACAATAGACACAAAACCTAAGACCCATGGTTAAGTCCAAGATAAAAATGTATGCAACACGATCACCATACTCACGTGTGGGTAATTCTTTCCCAATATTGGGTATATATCTACCCAATTAGCTTAAAGTTGTTAGTATTATCTCTGGTTTGGAAAATTCTACCATACAACTTTTAGATGCTACTTCCGACACAATTTTAGGATCGGAGGGAGTACTAAAGAGGCCTTCATCTCTCTAAAAACACTCAATTCTGGAGATCTGACAATTGTCACATTTTATTTTGCAATTTGAATACTTGGCACAACCATCTTAATATAGCCTTTTGCCCCGCTTTATAAATAAAACCACACGGCCGAACCGATACATAGTGATGAGGGAATCCTCTAACAAAACATATCAAGATAAAATAAAATAAAACAAGCGTAGACACACCTCGAAGAAGCACTCCAGATAACTAACTAGAGGTGCCCCAACCCTACTCATGAAACAATTGGACATTGTCACACCACCTTCACCAAGCTGTCGGTGCCGCCTGCCCTCTCGCCCCAGGCCGGGGAGCATCGATCCTGTCACCGGACAGCGAGGACAGAGAGTAAAACTACATCACATGTAAAAGATAGGGGGCTGCGGAGAACGCTCAGCGCCAAGTGCCCACCGATGACAATCGCAACAAAACCGAGTGGCACCAGATCTCCACCATGACGCCCTAAAAAGGGTGACGACCTGCCACCGTCATCAAGACTAAAGGAAGAGTTTTCACCTAGAGCTCCGATATGGTGGAAGGTCACCTAGAGCTCCGATATGGTGGAAGGTGACCACAACGACACCCTAAAAGGGTCACGATATCCGCAGGCATCGCCGGTGCTGACACCGGAGCACTGAGCTTTTAGGCACCACATCCTGATACCCGACCGCCGCTGTCACGAAGACATACCTCCGATTTGGCACACCCTATAACTGACGTGTAGTAGTCATGTGGCAAATAATCAAATTTCAAAGTATAGTGCTGCAAATCATGGAACATCCCCTGAATTTCCCCGGATTCACATCGCCGATGGATGCAGTCCACCACCGCCGCCGTACAATACATACACGGAAACGCATACGCCCGCCGGAGACGAAGAAAAGGAGCACGTGCAGGCAGGCAGGCAGGCAGCATCGGTGAATCTCTCACGCCGGAACAAACCAAGCAGAGAGCCCTCCCCCGCCGCACATCGTCCACCCACTGACCCACCGCCGCCGTCCCTGTCACTCCCGTCGCCGTCCGTTCCACCCCGGCCGAGCGCGGGGCCGGAGGCCGGAGCAAAAGTAAAACCAACACGCCTCCCCTTCCCCTTCCCCTTCCCATTCCGGGCGAGGGCGAGGGCGAGTTCCGCCGACCGACCCGCTATAAAAATCCCAGCTTCATCCATCCACCCATCCGCTCCATCGGCACTCTCTCTCCTCTCCTCTCCTCTCCCGTCGTCATATCACCGCAGCCTCTCCCGTCGTTCCCACCCGCCAATCCCTCCCTCCCTCGCCCCTCTCTGATTGCTTCTCCCTCGCGTGTGTTCGCCATGGAGGCTGCCGCGGCCACGCTGCTCCTCTCCGCCGACGCGCCCCTCGTCGCCGCCGGCCGCCGCTTCCCATCCCGGGCCGCGCGAGCCGCACGGCGGGGCGCCGTCGCCGGGCCCAGGAGCCGGTGGGCGTCCGTCCGCGCGTACGCCGCGGCCTCCGCGCCAGCGCCCGCCGCGGGGAACGGCCTCATCGGGGTGAGTGCCGCGCCCGCACGGGTTTCTTTACCTTGACTGATTTTCATTTCTGCAGCAATTCGTTAAGTTAGCGTCACTTGCTTCTTCCTTAAGTAGCTCGCTTGCTTTTCTGCTTCATTCAGTTACTAGTATATATAAGCATCACGGAATGGAACCTGGGTTATTTCTTCGCGTCGATCTACATACTATACTACCGAATACCGATTTGTGAAATGAGTTGTTTCAGAAAGAAAAGAACATGGCTAACGGCTCAAATTTAATCCACTAGAGTTAACCCAGCTTGCTTACTACTCTGCTCATATATTCATATTTTATCATCAGTATGGATGAAAATTCTTTACTTGTTGGTGTTGAGTGTTCATGTTCATCGTCAAATAATGGCTTCTCTTACGTCCTGCTTGCTCAGCATAATGGAGTGTACACCGTTGGAGACTTCATGACGAGCAAGGAGGATCTCTATTTCGTCAAACCGTCAACCACGGTTGATGAAGGTGCCCTTCTTACTTAATAGGCACTCCGCTCTCTGCTCTGCTCCCTCATGAGCTTCCAGATGGCTAACCAGTTCTTTTGGTGTGCGTGCAGCGCTCGAGATGCTGGTGCAGCACAGGATCTCTGGTTTCCCTGTTATCGATGACAACTGGATGTTGGTTAGTGCTCTTTAAATTTAACATACTTGTTCTTATTTCATACTTCATAGTTTTTTTAAAAGGAGTTAATGTGAATCAGGCCCTTTTTGGAACAAAGATTTTAAAGGACAAATAGACGGTTGCAGTCCCATATAAAAATTCCTTCTGATAATTCCCAATGTATCTTCTCCTTTTTTCCCCTCTCCATCCATGATGTGCGGCATCCAAATAACTTTTCTAAGTCCTGTGGGGTTTAGCATGCCATGACAAACAATCAGCTGCCTTTTCTATTCCTACAGTTTTAAATTCATGCATTTCAAAGAGGACTTGAAAGAAAATATTCTTCTTGAGGAAAAACATGTGGATTAACCAGAGTTTTGTTTCTTACATAGCCACTTCTTGATCAATGTTTTCAAATATTATTGCTAAAGTAGCCCCCTCCGTCCAACAAAGGATGTCTCAACTTCATCAAAAATTGGATGTATCTAGACATGACTTAGTGTATAGATACATCCAATTTTGATCAAAACTGAGACATCCTTTGTTGGACGGAGGGAGTATTTCCATAAGTTGGTGGAGTAATTGTGCTGATTTTCTCATGCTTTCTTCTTGACCTTTTTCCTGTTGGTTGTTTTACATCCCCAATTTTCCTTGTCATACAAAGTACTCATTTGCAACACAAATTATTTCCACCTACAGGTTGGCGTTGTCTCAGATTACGATCTATTAGCTTTGGACTCAATGGCAGGTATCATAATTGATCTTTTGCTTACAAAGAACTTATAGCCACATGAGAAGATATGTTGTAATTTGTAAAAACCAAAAATATTCAGTAATATCATTACATATCTTCACACAAAGTTGTCAGGATCTTAATTTGAAGGACAACTTAAAAGAGTGGTCGCCTTATGATCTGTCCAATCATATATTTGAAAGACAGAGCATAAATCGAGATAATATCTACAATAAAATGATCCCACATAGGATCCTGTTACTAACGACCCTGGCCGTAAATTGTTTTTTGCTGCTTTAAGATTTACAGATAAACTTGAGGTCATTCCCACGTTGTATGTTTTTATAGTGCTTTAAGGTTTGCTGAGGTCAATCAACATCACAATCCTATCGGGTATTTTGTCAGTATTTGAACACATTTTCATGCTTCAGGAGTTGGACTGGCTGAAACAAACACGAATATGTTTCCTGAGGTAGATAGCAATTGGAAGGTAAATTCTGTAAAACCTGGATTGATGATTTAATCGTCTATTTTGACTAACTATGCATATATTTCCATATGTTGAGTTTTATAACTTCCATGTGTTGGGATGGGATGTTGTGGCTTGCAAGGCAGGGAAATTTTTATAATCGGAATTTATCAAACAGTGACCTTGCAAATGTTTCAGTCACATATCATCTTCACGTTTAATGTTTTATAAATATCTTTCGTGATATCAATATAATTTTGTGCCAATTGATGTAATCGAACATGTGCAATAGAGCAAATTTTCTCCCATACCTAATGATGTGGGCAGTATCCAGTTAGGTCCCACATAACAACCTTACATAGTTAGTACTAGCGTCCATTCAATTCATACTAGTGTGTCCTAGTATAGTGTTCTTATCATTGTTCCCAGTTCAGCAACTCATCAGACTCACTCCTAACAACTTATATGCAGACATTTCGCGAGATCCAGAAACTCTTGAGCAAAACCAGTGGCAAAGTTATCGGTGATGTTATGACTCCCAACCCTCTTGTGGTGCGTGAAACTACTAACCTCGACGCTGCTGCAAGGTTTGTTCAACCAATCCGTGTGACTCTCCAAGGACATATATACTACCTATTTATCATTGCTGAGAGTTTGGCTTTTCACAGGTTGCTGCTTGAAACCAAATACCACAGGTTACCTGTTGTTGATAGCAAAGGAAAACTGGTGAGTTGGATGAATCTATCTTTCCTTAACCCCCCCCCCCCCCCCCCCCCCCCTTACCCACCCACCCACACACCGCCTTTTGTTTCTTAGTTCGGTCTCTTAAAAAGAAGTTTCTGTCCTGAACTAGGTTGGGATGATCACAAGGGGGAATGTCGTCAGAGCTGCTCTCAAAATAAAGAAGAAAGCTGAAGAAGATGCCTAAAATAGATAGTTTGGATGACTCTTTATAAGGGCACCACCTGGGTTTGAACCTGCAGCAATTTGGTAACTCGGCTCAATTGGAACGTTGACTGCTGAGCTGAACTTCATAAGCTGCTAGTGCAGAAGCGTAATTTCCCTGGAGCATAGATGGATATATTGTTGTTTACAGTGCAATGTAAGTAGTGTATTGTTGCAGTCTCGTGGAAGAATGAAATGTAGGTATGGCATGAGAACAATTACAATTCATTTGAGGTCAGCATACTCTAGCTGTCTCTCCATATTAGTAGGTAGTAGTAGCACAATGTATGGAGGTTTATATTAATTACATTTTTTCTTGATGACTTGTACGAGGCTCGAGCATATTAAGGTTTAAATAGGTACAACCAAAGAGGTTGTAGCAAGTAAAAGTAATTAGACACAATGTTTTCAATGTGGTTTTCATAGTTTCCAACATATATATATTTTGGGAGAGGGAAGCTGAACTAGCTGACCAAGTCGATATGGGTTGGGCTATGCATAGGAAACCCTCTGATTTAGGAGACATTGCATCTAACTTGGCGGGGGTCATGGACTCACTCCAGGCCTGGAGCAAAAAGACAGTGGGATCTGTGAATGGCAGAATTGAAAAACTGAGAAAGGAGCTCCAGAGGCTCGAGTTAGCCAGAGACACACACAGCCAAAAACGGAAAAAAGAAATAGAAAAGAAAATGAATGATTTATTGGAAAGGGAGGAAGTATACTGGAAACAAAGATCAAGAATTGATTGGCTTAAAGAGGGGGACAGAAATACGAAATTCTTCCACCGAAAATCTACTTGGAGAAGGAAAAAGAAAAATATAACAAAGCTGGAAAAAGATGATGGATCTTCCACGGAAGACATAGATGAAATGGGAGAATTGGCAACCGAGTTCTTCCAGGAACTATACACAGCTGATCAGAGAGTGGAACCAGAGGAGATCCTTAACCTTGTCCAAACAAGAATTACACATGAAATGGATAAGAATCTGTGTAAGGAGTTTTCCGATGATGAGATTAGCAATGCTCTATTCCAAATAGGACCATTGAAAGCACCAGGTGCGACGGATTCCCTGCTCGATTTTACCAGAGACACTGGGGATGTGATCAAAGGGGTCAGAGATTTTTTTTTTAACTGGGAAATGCCAGGGGAAGTAAATGATACAGTGATTGTTCTTATTCCTAAGAAAAATGATCCAGAAGCTCTTCGCGACTTTAGACCAATAAGCCTTTGTAATGTAATTTACAAGGTGGTTTCAAAGTGCATGGTAAATAGGCTTCGCCCACTTTTACAAGAAATTGTGTCACCAACGCGAAGTGCTTTTATTCCAGGGAGGTTAATCACTGACAAGGCAATTATCGCGTTCGAGTGTATACATGATATCCAAGTAAACAAAGACAAAAAGAGGGAAGTACTGTGCCTATAAACTGGATCTTGCTAAAGTTACGATAGAGCTGACTAGAAGTATCTCGAAGGAGCACTGAAAAAATTGGGCTTCGATGCTAGCTGGATTCAGTGGACTATGGCATGTGTTAAATCTGTTACTTACAGAGTTAGACTGAATGGGAATTTACTGCGAAGATTCAAACCAACTAGGGGCCTCTGACAGGGCGATCCGCTGTCCCCTTATCTCTTTCTTCTAGCAGCCGAGGGGTTATCAAAACTGATCCAACTGGACAACTACTTAGTTTGGGTAAATGCTCTCTGTATGGGAAATAAAGTTACGGATGAAAACATGAAGGTGGTCATGGATATCCTAAATGTTCAGAATACTAGTTTTGATGAAAAATACCTGGGTCTCCCAGTACCCAAGGGGTGCATGAAGAATGAGAAATTTGTTTCGATCAAGGAGACTTACAAAAAGAAAATGTCTGATTGGTCGGAGAAATGTCTCTTTGGTGCTGCAAAGGAGACACAAATTAAGGCAGTTATGCAAGCGATACCTACGTACGCTATGAGCTTTTTCAAGTTCTCATTTGGGATGTGTGAGGAACTGATGCAAATGATAAAGCAATTTTGATGGGGTGATGAACATAATCAGAGACACATTCATTGGACAAGTTGGGCAAATCTTACCAAAAGCAAATTCCAAGGTGGATTGGGCTTTAGGGACCTGAAGCTGTTCAACCAAGCCCTATTAGCAAGACAGGCATGGCGCCATATTGCTTTTCCGGACAGCCTTTGTGCAAGACTATTAAAGGCTAAATATTACCCCTCGGGTGAACTCACGGATACAGCTTTCATGAAAAAACCTTCGTCATGCTGGCAGAAAATCATCCATGGACTTTTTTTGAGAAACACAGTACAGACGCAGACGCTAACAAACACGCACGTACAGACACCCCTATGACCGCACACACACACAAACCCTACCCTATGAGCACCTCCGAGAGACTGGTCCGACATATCTTGAGGTTGACGAAGTCACCACGGGCGCCTCGCTGTTGACGGGCACGTCACCTACCGCTGAAAGCATAGCGCCGATTAAATCCAGGAAAATACGAGCACCCATGCCAAGTCTGGGACTTGAACCTGGGTGGGCTGGTTCCACCACAAGGAATCAAACCAGTTGAGCTAGGCTCACTTCGCAATCATCCATGGACTTGATCTACTGAAAAAAGGAATTGTGTGGAAAATTGGAAATGGAGAAAAGGTAAGAATTTGGCGAGATAACTGGATTCCGAGAGGGGAATTCAGGATTACAAAAAATATAAAAAAGTCTCATCTCAGGAAAGTGAAAGATATCATTGATCATGATAGAATGGAATGGAAGGAAGAGGTGGTCAGGGAGATATTCATGCCTCCCGATGCAGATGAAGTACTCAGAATCAGGTTACCAAAAGTGAAAATGAAGACTTTGTATCCTGGCATTACGAAAAATCTGGATTTTTTCTGTTTCGGAGTGAAGGGAATATGCCCTAGAGGCAAATAAATATATGGTATTTATCGCATTATTCCATTAAGTTTATAATATGTTTTTCTATCGTGCTATAACTGTATTAATCGGAATTGTTAATACACGTGTGATACATAGACAAACCAGAGTCCCTCGTAAGTCTCTATATAAACTAGTTCATTGGGCAACAGTTGATCGAGAATTTCAGGTCATGGACAATTGCGTCGGTTGACAATGAGGTCATCTTATTAGTGGAATAAGGTGATGGACATACCCAACAAAGTATTGCAATAGGTCGTGTCACAATGTTCATCATTTGCAATAGGAAAGTAATATGATAGCTTATTCCTCAGACCGTGAGATCATATTAATTGCTGCTCCGTAGGTTACACTGAGTGCATCAAACGTCATATCTTATAAAGTGTGACAATAAAGGTGTACCTCGTGTATCTCGAAAGAGTATGTTGAGGCGTATGGGTCAAGAGCGGGATTTGTTCATCTTCGTGATAGGAAGATACTCTGGGCCCACTCGGTGAGATTACATCTATAGAGCTGCGCAGCTAATAACTAGGTCATGGAGATGTAATATCACAGACGAGTTAATTGAGCCTTGTCGGTAACGAGATACAACAGGACATCGGATGTTTGCGATCATATCTCGGACAAGGTAGTATCGAAGAAACAAAAGGAATAGATATCATGTTTATGGTTCAACGACGATATTCGTAGAATGCACAGGGACCGTTACAGACGTCCAGGTCTCCCTGGCGGTCATTGGCGAGCGAAGGGTCTCGACCATGTCTGGAGTGTTCTCGAACCGTAGGGTAACACGCTTAAGGTCTTAGCGACACGTAGAGATCATTGGAATGATTTATTATTGGAATAAATATGGATTTAGGAGAGAGAGAAATTAACCGGAAAAGTTCCGGCGACATCGGAAGGGTTCCGGGAATGACCGAATGTAGTTCGGGTGGTCCGGAAATTGTTTCGGAGTCACAGAATATTAATTAATGTATAAATGTATTAATTATGAATTATATATATTTTATATTAATTTAATATTAATTAAATCAATTAAAATTGAAGGAAAAAGGGGCTGCCACTTAATGGGCCTATTTGAGGCCCATGTGGGGGATGCGCCATAGGAGGGGGGGGGGGGGGGGGGGGGGCTTGGGCCCCTTGGCCGGTTCGACCAAGGCTGGTTCGGCCGAACCCCCCACCCCCTCCTTTTTCCTTGCCTTTCTTTAGTCCCACATGGGGGAGGCAAGGTGTTTGCACACCCCCTCCCCCCTTTACATAGAAGGGCAGGGCAATTGATTTAAAGACATCCAAAATACAATTAATGTTGTATATGCCGGCCTGAGTTAAATCTCCGCCCGTTTTTCTCTCTCTCTCCCATAAGGCTATTTTGCGGCGCCCAGTTGCGCTGCGAGATTCCACCAATTGTTCTACCCCTGCGATCTTGGCTGGATCCGAGAGACCGGGGGTTGTCGTCAAGTTCCGTATGTGTGTGAGTACTCGGAGGCGCCACATTTAAGGTGCCCGGGCGACATCGTCACGCCCAGTCGCCGGCGCCCAGCCGCCGCCGGCGCCCAGCAGCCGCCGCCGACGCCCAGTCACCAACGACCGGCGCCCGACGACCGATGCCCGAAGCCCGGCGCCCGACGCCCGACGCCGTCGACATCGCCGCGTCATCGTCTTCTTCGTCGCGCCAAGTTCTTCGCGATCTTGAGGTCGGCTACGGCGTCTACGTCAGCAACGCTTGTGCGGGAGCGTAATCCCTGCTATTTGGTCTACAAGAGGTATGTAACCAGTTCCGCCCACCGTTACCGCATTACTGGATAGATAGATCCTGGCATGTTTCGGTATTCGTTAGTTAGAAAAATTATTGTTTTCTGCTACGGAACCCCTTCAGTGGTATCAGAGCCAGGTTTATGCGTAGTATGCTAGTACGGTTAGAACTCGTGTTGAATACGAGGACGTCCTTCTTATATTTGCTACCCTCTCGCGTGCACTTGCACTGTCGGCAGCATTGAGTTGATGAATCGGCCCGGACCGACTTTACGCGTACGCTTACGCGAGACTGGTTCCACTACTGACATACGGCTGGTACCGTATATGTGGCTGGCGGGTGTCTGTTTCTCTCTCTTTAGTTGGCTTTGCATTTTCAATGGAGGGCCCGAAAGGGATACATAAACATGCAATTGTTGGATCGACGTTGTGGCACATTGTTCGTAGGTAGGGAAACGGTTCTCTCGCGAAAGCCTATAAAGCCACGTAAAACTTGCAAAACTAGATAAAGGTAGAGGCGTCTAACTTTGTTTTGCAGAGGCATTTAAATATGACATGGTTACGGTAAGTTTTGAATTATTCGTATTGTCGGAGGCAAAGGAGGCACCGTAGACTCGGAGCCATGCCGGGACGCCCGGTCCAGGCGCACGGCGCCAAGGAGGTCCAGGCACACGACCATGTCATATCGCACTTCATTACATTATTTGATTGTGTGTTGTTGTGTGTATATCCTATTGAGTGCTACATATATATATATTAGATATACAACAGTAGCTATAATAGGATGATCCCTAATAAATACCAAAATTGTGTTCTCCCTTGTTGTGCACCACCAAGAAAGTTCTACGTTATGAGGCAGGCCGTGACGATCGGGTCTCATACATTTCGTCGTTCGCATACAGTGGGTATAAGCCATGTTGCACGCGCAAAAACTTCGAGATTTAATTGGCGAGCCTAGTATGTACAGACATAGCCTCGGAACACGGAAGATCGAAAGATCGAGCATGAGTCACAGAGTTGTTGTGATCGACATTTCAATGTCCACCTTTGAAGCTGTGCTGCCGGCCGTGACGATCGGGGTGGTGCAGTGGATTGGGGTCGTGTAATCGCTGAAATTATTGAAGGGATAATAATCTTAGTGGAGTGTGTTTAATAATTTGATTATAAACTAAAACTCATATTATTATAAACTTAGTATTACCCTCTTTGTGATTATATCTGTAGATGGTGCTCTACTTCGATCACTTCCTTAGGAGTCGGTCCTTGTTGGCTGATGGGTCAAACTTCATCTATTGGTACAAGAAACTAAGAGAAACTCTCATACACAATAATATACTCTATGTCATAGAAGAGGGATTAGGAGAGGAACCAGGAGATTCTGCTAGTGAAGAAGAAGATGAGGAATTTCATCAGCGTCGTGACAATTTCATAGAAGTGCAAACGATCATGGTCATATGCATGGTGCCAGAGTTGAAAGTGCAGTTTCAGCATATGGAACCTTATGATATGATAGATTCAATCAAGGCGCATTTCATAGATGAAATTAAGTATGAGCAATACAAACAGCTGAGGAAGTTCCATTCACTCCAGATGGAGGAACATACCTGTTTGGAAACTCATTTGAAGAAAATGTATGACATTTACTTGAAACTTACGAATGTCTACGACTACTGGATGGCGGATTCATGTGCGATAGCTGCTGCGTTGGCATCTTTACCTCCCAGCTATGATAAACATGTCCGTGGCTATGCTATAAGAAGAGATACGATGACTTTCTTCGAGTTCATAAGCCAGTTCAGATCTATAAAGGTTGAACCCATCGAAGGCGAAATCTTCGACGCTATAGGTATATTTGATATACAAAGTTATAAATGTATTCTTCACGTGATACTTGATGAAAAGCATTTGATGCTTGTTCTGTTTATGAAACAGGACCTGATTGTCATAAGTATGAGAAGATATATGATGTGACAGTGCGCAAGTGATGGCAAGCAAAGGAGTTGATGGCCGGTGGTGTTCACGTCCTCGAGTTATCATTATAGTTATCATTAATAGTTTTTGATAAGACCTTTCGTAATAGTGAGAGTGTGATTTTGTTTTATGTCTTCAATGTTACAAGACAAAGTTATTCATATATGTAATAGAACAAGTCAGTTGTTTTATGTATTGGAACAAGTCAGTTGTTTTATATTATGAGTAAAGCTTTTATGCAATCACATCTCAATTACATTGTTTGAATGATAACACGATATACATTTATAAAACCAAGAATAATAAAATTAATTGTCCAAAGATTAAATGATTTTGTTACATGAACAAACACCACTGAATTTGATCACAAGAGCAATGTAAGAAATATAGATACTTTGATCTATCAAGGTTACATGTGCCGAATTGATTAAGTTTCATTAGATATTGAAGTGTCAATATACAAGGAAATTGATTGAAAGTCATATTAGATGATTATTAAATTAATTAGTGGTAAATATCATCAATTCGAATTTTCTATGATTCCAAATGAATAAATGTATTCGCCTGAGGAAACATGAGTCTGAAAAACAATTTGATAAAAGATCAAAGGAATTTTTCAGAAGAAAGGTGGATGGAAATTATATCCACATGATTCGATTAAATGGGACATTATTTGAATTATGGTTTCAACATAAAACGACTTGTGAAAGTTTGTTCCACAAATTATAATATCAGATATAGTGATATGTGAAATATTATAATCATGCTCTATTTCAGATAAAGTGTGGTCTTTTAGAATCTCTTAATATATTTTGACATTGTAGTCGTCATCCACTTTTGGAATAGGATATTTTTCAACGAAGATTCGTGTGATCGACAGTAAGTGTCGTGATATAGATGATTATATGATAATACAAAATATACACGAATAGTTCTTTGTAGAATTCTCATATTAAGATGGGATTATATTCCAAATACCAACAGAAGCAAAAATTTGTATTGCTGTCTGCGTATTTCATTAGAAAATATGATTTCTCGAATTAAGGTCAATGGAATAAAAGTAGAAGCTTAAAATAAGGTATTGGACCTTGTTTCCATAAGAGTAGAATATTGGAATATGTTCCGAGAAGAATATCTCTACAAATGGAATTGAAAAATTGATGATAAGAGATCATAGTGTTTTCAAACAAGAAGCTTTTAAATGAGGTGTTGATTTAAGAATATTTACTGTCAGGTCACAGTTTGATATTCAGTATTTTAGATCATGTTGTCAGAACATGATACACCTTGAAAGTACAAAGAAAGTTGAGGAAATACCAAAATACGAATAAAGACTTTGATTCTTAAATCCAAGTTACATTTAAAAGGGATTAAAGCAGTAAATGTTACTCTAAATCTTATTGAGAGAATAAGGTTAGTTAATCATCATATAAAGTGTTATATGAAAGAAATGCAACTATAAGAAAGACATGAAAACAAATTTTGTCAAGAGAAGTGTCTTGGACAAAATCAAAATTGTTTGACTACACAAGTGTAGACATGCTTAAGTCTGTGGATATGTATTAATAGAATATCGTATTAAAACTCGAATTGATAGATGATCAATGATTTTGGTTTGACCAAAATATCGAAAGAAATTATGAATTTGTAAATTTAAGTGGGAGTCGTATTAGTTTACTCAAATTTAATATGTAAGTGACATATTTTTGAATGGGAGTTTAAATCCTTTAAGTAGGAGTCGAATTAGTTTGCTCAATTTAATATGTGAGTGACATATTTTTGAGTGGGAGCTTAAATCCACGTATGTAAATGACATATCATGGATAGTACCAGTAGAATTTAATAGAAGATGAAGTTATGAAATGATTTAAAAGGTAGCGTCTATTTCGAATAGAACAGGAATTTTAAATAGAAGGTCGAGCTGTTTAGATTGGATTCTGAAGTGTCAGAATGGAATAAAACCAATGGAAAGGTCCTTGGAAATCCAATTAAAACGTTAAGTGTATTTGGTACACGATAATAGTGGTTACTAGATATGTTGGTATCTTATATCATGATAACAGACATCATATAGAAACCGTATTATGTGCTCGATAAAGTATGACTCATGTTCTTGAAAGAAGAACAATTATTAAGGTAAATTTGGAATTTACTAGAAGTAGAAAAGCGTTAGGCACCACATTGACATTGGAATGTCGAAACTCTACATAGATATGAAAGGTATATAGATATCGCGAGATTGTACATGTTACAGCTGAGTGCGTTTGCAAAGCAATTGTCTGGTTAACAGAATCAGAGTAAACGCTGGGAAACGAAAGTCTCACTTAGTTACAATGTGTGCATATATGTTATCAGGATAACATGATGATATCAAACAAGGTGATATCAGTGAATCGCAAAGAACACACAATTATGTATGGTACAGATTGTTGTAGTAACACTCTTCCACGAGCAGGCATTATCATAGAACGCTTATTGGATAAGGTGGTATGATTAAGTAAAATGCAGCTGGTTTATTTGTACTCTAGTGCAAGTGGGAGACTGAAGGGAATATGCCCTAGATGCAAATAAATATATGGTATTTATCGCATTATTCCATTAAGTTTATAATATGTTTTTGTATCGTGCTATAACTGTATTAATCGGAATTGTTAATACACGTGTGATACATAGACAAACCAGAGTCCCTCGTAAGTCCCTATATAAACTAGTTCATTGGGAAACAGTTGATCGAGAATTCCCGGTCATGGACAATTGCGTCGGTTGACAATGAGGTCATCTTATTAGTGGAATAAGGTGATGGACATACCCAACAAAGTATTGCAATAGGATCGTGTCACAATGTTCATCATTTGCAATAGGAAAGTAATATGATAGCTTATTGCTCAGACCGTGAGATCATATTAATTGCTGCTCCGTAGGTTACTCTGAGTGCATCAAACGTCATATCTTATAAAGTGTGACAATAAAGGTGTACCTCGTGTATCTCAAAAGAGTATGTTGAGACGTATGGGTCAAGAGCGGGATTTGTTCATCCTCGTGATAGGAAGATACTCTGGGCCCACTCGGTGAGATTACATCTATAGAGCTGCGCAGCTAATGACTAGGTCATGGAGATGTAATATCACAGACGAGTTAATTGAGCCTTGTCGGTAACGAGATACAACAGGACATCGGATGTTTGCGATCATATCTCGGACAAGGTAGTATCGAAGAAACAAAAGGAATAGATATCATGTTTATGGTTCAACGACGATATTCGCAGAATGCACAGGGACCGTTACAGACGTCCAGGTCTCCCTGGCGGTCATTGGCGAGCGAAGGGTCTCGACCATGTCTGGAGTGTTCTCGAACCGTAGGGTAACACGCTTAAGGTCTTAGCGACACGTAGAGATCATTGGAATGATTTATTATTGGAATAAATATGGATTTAGGAGAGAGAGAAATTAACCGGAAAAGTTCCGGCGACATCGGAAGGGTTCCGGGAATGACCGAAGGTAGTTCGGGTGGTCCGGAAATTGTTTCGGAGTCACAGAATATTAATTAATGTATAAATGTATTAATTATGAAATATATATATTTTTATATTAATTTAATATTAATTAAATCAATTAAAATTGAAGGAAAAAGGGGCTGCCACTTAATGGGCCTATTTGAGGCCCATGTGGGGGATGCGCCATAGGAGGGGGGGGGGGGGGGGGGGGGCTTGGGCCCCTTGGCCGGTTCGGCCGAACCCCCCACCCCCTCCTTTTTCCTTGCCTTTCTTTAGTCCCACATGGGGGAGGCAAGGTGTTTGCACACCCCCTCCCCCCTTTATATAGAAGGGCAGGGCAATTGATTTAAAGACATCCAAAATACAATTAATGTTGTATATGCCGGCCTGAGTAAAATCTCCGCCCGTTTTTCTCTCTCTCTCCCATAAGGCTATTTTGCGGCGCCCAGTTGCGCTGCGAGATTCCACCAATTGTTCTACCCCTGCGATCTTGGCTGGATCCGAGAGACCGGGGGTTGTCGTCAAGTTCCGTATGTGTGTGAGTACTCGGAGGCGCCACATTTGAGGTGCCCGGGCGACATCGTCACGCCCAGTCGCTGGCGCCCAGCAGCCGCCGCCGACGCCCAGTCACCGACGCCCGGCGCCCCGACGCCCGACGCCCGACGCCGTCGACATCGCCGCGTCATCGTCTTCTTCGTCGCGCCAAGTTCTTCGCGACCTTGAGGTCGGCTACGGCGTCTACGTCAGCAACGCTTGTGCGGGAGCGTAATCCCCGCTATTTGGTCTACAAGAGGTATGTGACCAGTTCCGCCCACCGTTACCGCATTACTAGATAGATAGATCCTCGCATGTTTCGGTATTCGTTAGTTAGAAAAATTATTGTTTTCTGCTACGGAACCCCTTCACGGAGTGCGTACAGACTTGCACTTAAGGAGAAAATGGCAGTCAACGTCAGTACTAGCTCGAGTACTAATGGGGATCACATGTTGTGGAGAATATCTGGATCCCCAATGTTCCTCCAAAGGTGAGAGTTTTTATGTGGAAATTAGTAGCTAATTCATTGCTAGTCCAGGAAAACCGCAGTAAACGGATTCAAAACCAAGTCCCAACATGTCATGTATGCGGTATGGGGGTGGAGCATGGATACCACGTGGCCATGGATTGCACTCCTGCGAAAGTTCTCCGTAGATAACTTTAAAATTATTGGACCCTACCTTTTGAGGATGCCATGAGATACACTGGGAAGGACTGGGTGATTGTTCTGTTGCAAAATTTAAGTGAGGATATGAGGGCAAAAGTAATGTTCATGTGGTGGAGAACCTGGCATCACAGGAATGATTGCATTTTTGGTAAAGGAGATGCAAGTTACACACACTCTGCATCTTTTCTGAAACATTACTGTGATTGAATGCAGTTGATAAAAGACGGAAATGCCGAAGTAAACAGGAAAAAGAAGAAACCAGTCATTAACTTCTACAATACATGAGAAGAAGTGTTCAGGAAAGAAGGTTGATCCTTGGGCAAAACCAACTGAGGGCTGGATAAAAGTTAATGTGGATGCTAGTTTCACAGTCTAAAGTCGGGATCATGGGGTGCTGTCATCAGAGACCACGAAGGAAAAAAAATCATTTCTTCGGCTTAGGGCAGAATCAGGCATTACCAGACAGCTCAGGTCAACGAAGCGATAGCATGCTACGAAGGACTGAAACTTGCCATCAGCGACTCTTGTCATCAGATTATTGTTGAAACTGATTGCCAGCCCTGTTACAAGCTTTTGATCCTTGTGGTAATGATCGCACGGATGTCGCAATTATCGCCAATGATTTTACCAATTGATTAAAGAAGGGAAGACTGACACACTTGAATACAGGAACAGGGAGGCTAATCCCCTTGCACATGAGATTGCAAAATATGCTAGTAGGGAGGTGTGTAATGGGGTGCTGCACGGCCAATAAGTTCCAACCTGCGTGTTGGAAATGGCTCGGCATGAATGTATGATTTCTTTATCCACTCAATTAACACACAACACCTTAAAAAACATATATTTTTTGTGAAAGTTCCAGATAACCTGATTGTGTGGAGCTGAAGAGGTTATGTTTTTTTATAAAGGATGCTTTTATTAACTAAAAAAAATCCACATCAAGCCGCTACAATTGAGAGTTTTACAGCCGGTCTTTGCATAACAAGATACACATATACCAAAGCAACATAAAATAAAATTAAAACAACGCTCTTATTCATATACGACAAAAAAAAAATGCCTAGGGTGTCCAAAGGATCCATCCATAGACTTACACCCCTACCCATATTGGCCAAAAATCTCCTTGGCTGCCCTCTCCACCTGAAAACATGCCGCCATGAAGAGCTCTTTGTGCTCTGATCGCTGCGTATGAGATCATGTGTGAAACCAATGCGTACACGAGTAAATAACCTGCAATAAGGATGAATTAATCGCATCCATCGTGTCCATAAGGCTCCAACGAGGACATGTTTCTTTAATTTTGAAGAATATCTCTGGAGACATTTGGCGAGTCATATTAGCAACACTTCTGGGCTTATATAGACTTGCATTAAAAAACAAATATCTAGTTGTCTCATGTTGATGACAGAAACAAGAAACAACAATGTTCGTTTCCATGCCGATTTCTTTTCGCAAAGTTATCTTTTGTTAAAATGACTCCCTGTGTTAGATACCACAAAAATCTACCAACTTTTGGGGGGCCTTTATTTTCAAGTTTCATATAGTTAATTGACATATCAGTCCAGACTAACACCTAACACATGTAATTGATGGAAAAGATGTCACTAGCATGTAGATTCCAACAGAACAACATCATGACCAAGTGTAAAGACCACACTGGAGATTTGTTGTAACAAGCCATTCCATGCTAGCACCCTATTTCCTACCAAGCCACGTCTAATGGAAATGGTAGGTTGATATGTCCTCATCACCTCCTTAGTTATAACCGGTTTATGCCTAATAATACGACAATGTTGGGCACCGGCAGAGGTTAGTGCATGTCGGATTGTCGGGGGGCCACCCGTCCCCCTATATGACTTGCACATGCATGAAGAGTTTTTTAGAGCCCAAATTATAATTTTTGATGTATTTAACCCCCCACCCCCCAATTTTTTTTCTTATGTGTTGTATTTTGCCCCTTCACCGTCCGCAACCTTTGGCAAGCTCCCGCCATAGTGTTGGGTATGCACATCTAAATTCGCGTTTCCTGACCAGATACCTCTCAAAATATTATGGGTGGGGAATGTCTCAAAACTAAAAAGGACTTCTTTCCTTACATTGATCCATACAAAAATGAAAAATGGGAATCACCTGGTTTCCAACCGAATAGACATCAAGCCTTTCTTCCAATATAAAAACTTCCCACCACACTCCATCCTCCCTAGAGAAGTTTAACCAACCATTTGGTGAACAACTGATTTGGTATTTAGCCAATAATTTGGTCCTCATCGAGAGAAATAGTTACTGTTGTGTTACATACTTACATCACCCACATGGGGGTACCCAACAAATTCTACGGAAGTAGCACACACTTATCTCAAAGCTTAATTGAATAGAACATTTGATTTTTATCCCTGCCAATTAAAGCACCTTCACATGGAGGATATCTTCTGGTGTACGACATAGTGAGACAATGTTTCGCTCAAACCATTTTGGATTTCTTCTCCATTAAGCCTCTTCGCCCTCTAAACATAAAACTAAGCAATTTCTTCTCCCTTAAGCCTATGTTTTTTGAAAACATCCTTCACATAACTGATTAGTGAAAATACACATGCTATACAAGCATATACCCACATTCCAACATCCAGTAATAAAAATGGGTCTTTACTTGCTGTTTTTTCAGAAAGTATGAATGTTGATTTGATGCCGTAAGCTATTCAAAACGTAAACAAACAACAACACTTAATAATTAATAAATAACTCCAACACACTAATCATATGCACTACAAGCATATACAATTACTCAACTTTGTACTTAATCGAACATAATAATCAATGTCAACACTAACCGAATCCCATATATTTATGATGTTACAACATTGAAATAACTTGAACGAACACTTCAATGAAATATTTATTTACGTTAACAGTCTTATCCGGTAATTTAGTTTCACCGATGCGCACTAGTAACCGTAACCGACTCAAATCATTACTATTGTAGAAAAAGTTATTGCTAGGAGTGTGCTATAAACCCAAGCAGTATGATCAGCCTCCGGAGAACGGATCATACTACTTTCATCCTATTTATAACATGATTTATTTACATGGAACGTAACTTATATCGACATTATTCAGAAAAAAAAACTTTGTGAAAACCCATGCATGCCATGGATTTCCTTGAGAAGAAGATGTGTTCAGTTCTCCAAACCACAGCGCAGTACAATACGTCTTCGTTCCTGTGAGCCCCGGACACGTGCACGCGGCGACCGCTTCACGATCACGGCCGTCCACACTCGCCCGATCTGGATCCAACGGCCAGGCGACGCCAGGGTTTTGCCACCGAGGGTACAAATAGCCTTCTTCCCTCCTCCGCCGCCGCCCCCTCCCTTTTCTCTCTCCTCCCGCCGCAGCTGGGAGGCCCTTATCAAACCCTAAACCAGAAAATACCTCAAAAAAATCCGCAAAACCCGAAAAAAAAACTATCAATCGGCGATGGCGGCGGCACAGGCAGCGAGCTCCGCGTCGGAGGGAGGCTCACCGGCGGCGGCGGCCGCTGCGGCTGCGGCGGCGGCGTCGTCGTTCCCGGCCACGTCGCTGTACGTGGGGGACCTCGACATGAGCGTGCAGGACGCGCAGCTCTTCGACGTCTTCGCCCAGATCGGCGGCGTCGTGTCCGTGCGCGTCTGCAGGGACGTCACCACGCGCAAATCGCTCGGATACGCCTATGTCAACTACAACACCCCCGCTGACGGTGAGCGATTCCCCCGCTTTGGCCGATGCATTGCTAGGTTTTCGATTGAATTAGTCTTTTCTTTTTGCATTAATGGTCTGGAGCTGTCAGGATTTGTTACGGGGTTGAATGCGGTCCCTTTCATAGGTTGTTCCGGTTTGGAAATTCATTGCGGTGGGTGAGGCAGTTAGGGATTAGTTAGTTGGCTAACGGCCGTAACTTGTCACACTGATTGTCTGTCTTGATTTGGAAATCCGGGGCGTTTGTTATTTTTTTGTTGAATATATAATAGGACTGTTGTTGATTTTGTTGTACTATTGTTTTTTCCTGTTTTGGAATTTTATCATAGGCTCAGGTATGTGGTGTCCACAATCCTGTAGGTCTTTACTTGCTTAGAATTAAGGTAAAATAAGATGCTGGTTTGGCTTGGTGGCGTGGCTTCCTACGTGTTTCTGCCTGGAACAACACCGATGTCCTTAGTGAGCCATCCGCACAAGGGAGAGAGGTGGATTGTGAAGGGCTGGAAGAAGAGTGAGCAGAAAACGTGAGGGAGAGCTAGAGCAGCAGGTTAAGATTGATGCATGTAGTTGGTTCGGTTGTGAGCCATCCGCAGAAGGGTTTCAATGCAGTTCTGTGCCTAGTTTTGTCTTAATGTCATGCCTGTGTGGTTTAATGCCATCTTTTCCCATTCTCCATGGCTGTTAGGAATTTGGCCGTTGATGAACTTTTGTAACAAATGTTTTATTTCACTTGGTTTGGGAGTTTGCCTTGTTGTGACCAATAGGACTACAATTGATCGGGATGTATTATTACCCTGTTTTGGTATTTATCTCATGTATGTGGTGTCTACAATAATATAGCATGTTACCTAAGTTCTGGAGCATAAATTGGAATATTATTTGATTTGATTTTGTATGCACTTTGTTGATGCTTTTGTGTGGTAGTTCTGGTACCACCGAGATGCCACTGCGATCTATATAATTATATCGTGATTTGTTATTTTATTTTATGGAATTAATAACGTACTATATCCTTGGAGAGTTTCCACATCTGATGAATTGTTTTCCATGGCTCACCTTGTGCCTGCACCTTTTTGTTGTACATCAGCAAGGCCTTTTAGTGGTTTCGTACTGATTATGAAATATCCTGCAGCTGCACGAGCTCTTGAAATGCTCAACTTCACTCCTATCAATGGGAGGCCTATCAGGATAATGTATTCTAACCGTGACCCCAGCCTGCGCAAGAGTGGCACAGCAAATATATTTATCAAGGTGCGTATACATATTCTGAATGCAAGGGTTGGCCTATTGGTTAAGTCCCTGAGACCCTGACATCCTTATCCTTCATGTTTTGCAGAATCTTGACAAGTCAATAGACAACAAAGCTTTGTATGATACATTCTGTGTGTTTGGAAACATCCTTTCTTGTAAAGTTGCAACAGATTCTTCCGGAGAATCAAAGGGCTACGGCTTTGTTCAGTATGAGCGGGATGAGGCTGCTCATGCCGCTATTGAGAAACTCAATGGGATGCTTATGAATGACAAGAAGGTCTATGTTGGGCCTTTCGTTCGCAAGCAGGAGAGGGATAATTCTCCAGGCAGTGTCAAGTTCAATAATGTTTATGTAAAGAACCTAGCTGAGACTACCACTGAAGATGACTTGAGGGAAATCTTTGGGAAGTTTGGAACCTTAACAAGTGTTGTTGTAATGCGGGATGGAGATGGAAGATCCAAGTGTTTTGGATTTGTCAATTTTGAAAGTCCAGATGAAGCTGCTCTTGCTGTTCAAGACTTGAACGGCAAGAAATTTAGTGAAAAGGAATGGTACGTAGGTAGAGCACAGAAAAAGTCGGAAAGGGAGATGGAATTGAAGGAGAAGTTTGAAAAGAACCTTCAAGAGGCAGCAGATAAGTATCAAAACACCAACTTGTATCTTAAGAACTTGGATGACACTGTTGATGATGAAAAGTTGCGAGAACTTTTCGCTGAGTATGGAACTATTACTTCCTGCAAGGTTTGTTTAAATCCCCAGGTACTGATGCATATGCGTCCCAGCTTGTGTGACTAACTGAAAGCCTTGTCATAGGTTATGCGTGATTCAAACGGTGCAAGCAGAGGTTCTGGATTTGTTGCATTCAAATCTGCTGAAGAGGCTTCCCGAGCTGTAAGCTTGAATTCTAAAATATTCTTTTGTTGGACTTGTGGTTATATCTGCCCCCTTAAGTTATTTATTTGTCTTTTGGTGTCCCATGTAGCTTTCCGAAATGAATAACAAGATGGTAGGCAATAAGCCACTTTATGTTGCACTTGCGCAGCGCAAGGAAGACAGGAAAGCAAGGCTGCAGGTAAGAATCCCTGTGAGTGAAATTGTATATTGACCTGGGAGTGAAATTGTATTGTGCCTGATTGCTATGTTATTTTTCCTGTTTTATACATAACTCTTGTTTTGTGTACAGTATTTGCTCTCCTAGTCTGTCCACATTTGCACGATAGCTAGCACCTCGGTTTTTATTGTGTAGTGCTTGATCATGTTACAGATGTGTAGTATACTAGTTACATATGACTGGGATGTTTTGTTATGTACAATGGTAAGGTGATATCTACTCCCTCCGTTCCACAATATAATATATTTTAGGTGTTGTACATGTTGTCTAGATTGGGTCTAAAATGAATGAACATAAACACTAAATTATGTCTAGGTACATGTGTATACATTTGAATGTGGAAAATGCCTAAAACATCTTATATTATGGAACGGAGGGAGTGATTGTCCATGGAGTGTGCTTTACAGTACTTCCTTGGCTCGCACGAGTCCTAACCTATTTATCTGTGTGGTTATGCGCTACAGCTAGATTTCCCGTCACTGATTTCGCTATTTGTTGCAGGCACAGTTTTCACAAATGCGTCCTGTTCCAATGGCTCCACCTGTCGGTCCTCGCATGGCCATGTTTCCTCCTGGTGTTCCTGGAGTCGGTCAGCAACTATTTTATGGTCAGCCACCTCAAGCTTTTATCAACCCACAGGTGAGCATGTTATTTTTTCCCTGATGGATGTTGCTCTTGACAGATACCTAGACTTAAATTTACAGTTCTATCAGTATAATTTTTATTGACCTCTAAATTTTCATGCAAGCTTGTACCATTGCTTTAGCAAAACAGTTTATTGGTGATCTTTTCTCATTATTGTTCTTCTGTTCCATGCTTCACTGAAATGTGTGCCAATGTTACCATTTACTTATCTGCTTTCCTAGTAATCAATATATGCAGTTCTGGGCTTTTTAGTTGCCATTGACAGTAATGTCACTGCTCCAACTGCCTGACCCAGCTGCCTCTCCATAAACATTTGTTAGATGTACGGTTAAAATGTTTATGATGCCACTGCTTGCTACTTTAATGTCTATAAGGCTGAACTTGATGCTATTTAAGGGGCACCTTCTCTAGAGAAACTATCATAATACTCCCTCCGTCCCAAAATAATTGTCTTTGATTGTCCAAATATGGATGTATCTAGATGTGTTCCATGTCTAGAAACAATCATATTTGGGCAAATCTAAGACACTTATTTTGGGATGGAGGGGTATATGGGACGTCAGTGAACTTGGTCTTGGAATATATTTTTCTTCTCTTTATTCCCTAACCTTGCCCCTGCGCATATTTATCTTGTAATTTCCTTGTTGCTTGAATTGCTTGTCATTAGCCTATCTCTTTATCGGTAATAATTTTTCAGTATATAGTATCATCAAAGCTTATATTTGCAATAAATGTCACAAATAGTTGGTAATGATTGAGATAATGTACAGTCTTTGATGTCTTTGCTGTTTTTATATTAGTTTACCGTTCGGTTGAAACATAGTACTAGAATTCCTTCAATTCAATGTCTTGCAGTATATTTGTACAAACATTTTGGGTTAACAAACTTGGTTTTTTTAGCCTGGCTATGGATTTCAGCAGCCTCTTATGCCTGGGATGAGGCCTGGTGGAGCACCGATGCCAAACTTTATGATGCCTATGGTGCAGCAAGGACAACAACAGCGCCCAGCTGGTAGGCGTGCTGGTCCTGGTGGAATGCAGCAACCAATGCCAATGGGTCAGCAGCAGGTAACTTGCTATATTTACTGAACTTCAAGTGCTTGTCTCGTGTATAGGATATATAGTCACGACATAGAATCATCTTGTTTTGAGTCTGAAATCCATCCGTGTTGCTGTTGCAGATGATGGCTAGGGGTGCTGGTGGTCGTGGCTACCGCTATCCATCTGGCCGTGGCATGCCTGATCCTGCTATGCATGGTGTTGGGGGTGTGATGCCATCCCCATATGAGATGGGAGGAATGCCTATGAGAGATGCTGGTGCCTCACAGCCTATTCCAATTGGTGCATTGGCTACTGCACTTGCGAATGCGCCCCCAGAGCAGCAAAGAATGGTATGGGTTAAACCTTTTTTTTCTGTACGTTGTTTTGTCAGGATGTGTTTTGTGGACCTTGACGATGTGTTGTCTACTATTGCAGATGCTTGGTGAGAACTTGTATCCTCTTGTTGACCAGCTGGAGCATGACCAGGCTGCGAAGGTGACCGGCATGCTTCTGGAGATGGACCAGACTGAGGTGCTTCACCTGCTTGAGTCGCCAGACGCTCTGAAGGCCAAGGTTGCTGAAGCCATGGAGGTTCTCCGTAGTGCTCAGCAGCACACCAACCAGTCTCCTGAGCAGCAGCTGGCTTCTCTCTCGCTAAATGACGGCCTCATCTCTTCCTAAGCTGAACGGCAACAATTTTTGCACCAATGTCAGGCTTTATTATCTAGACTGAAAATGACTTGTTTATTGGAGATTTAGCGTCTGCCAATAGTTGGAACTAGTTGTTTTAGGCTTTCCATGGATTGTCTACTTTATTTGCAAGGATTAGTTGTTTTGGTTAAGCTGTTATCAGTTTGTTACTAAAGCTATCTATCTTGTGTGTTTTCTTCATGGTTATTGTTCCTGTCTGTGTGAGCTTTGTTTGTTTCTTCTACAATGTCGTGTGTGAAAATATCTTTTTTTTGTTGTTTTTTGAAATATTGGGCTCTGTGTGAAACACAAACTCGACCTGTTTATTCCTCGATCCCTTCGACTCCGTCCGTTCCAAATTAGAGACGTTACAAGAGTCTGAAGAGGGACAGCGGGGCCTCTAATAAGCAAGGAACCTATCCTTGCACGAGGCAGATGTGCTTCGTAGCCAGTTTTGGAGCCCGCACGAGCAAGATGCAGACCGAGGTGCTATGAGCTTCAAATTTCGGTTGCATCATTGGCTTCCAAATCAGAGTATATATCTAATAAAAAAGAAATTTGGAACCTTTTCCATGGGGTCATCAATGTCCAGCTATCATTATTGAATTATTGATACTGACGGTACCATATCACGTGGGTGTATTTTTTTTAGAAACACAGTACATATACACGCGCATACACTCGTGCCTATGAACACACGGACACACAACCTACGCTATGAGCACCTCCGAGAGACTGAGTTTTCTAAAAGACTCCGATCCCACGTCGGGTTCACGGGCACCATGTGTGACAACTCAACACGGTGGGCTTTGTGACTAGCGTGCACCCACTTGTTTAGTTATGTGATCATTTTTTCATGTTATCCAATTGTGTGACTTAAACCCATCCATGCGACACGATGAGCTGTGGTATCGTTAGTGCCAATTACTCATCATCACCCGCATGATTTTCTTCATGACCCCTCTCTCATGTGCTTGACGATCCTTATTTTTTGCGAAACACAGTAAAACACAGACACTCACACTATACTCACATAAGAAAATACAAGTTTTAATGGTGGACAAGCCATATCAGGATCACTATGTTGATTATTCCTTATTGTTTGACAAACTTCAAAACCGGACTCAACATGGGACACATTAGAGCAACATTACTCATTATTTTCTAAAACTTGGTGAACCGCAGAAAATGATGGATGCTGATGCTGTATAAATAGAGGCTTTTATGAAACCATGAATTTTGCTTTGGTGGAGGTATACCTCTTTTTCCAAAAAAAAAAGAACTTTGTTTTCGTGAGGACGTTGGTTGTGACTAAGGGATAGACACCCCATTAACGTGTATGACAAGGAGTTGTTATCTTCACGGCAAGAGGGGCACTCGGCGAAACGAGGGTTCCGTCACGGTCCCGTCCGTTCGGCCGGCTAGCCCCACGTGACGACACAGTTCGCTAGTAGTTGCCGAGTGTATTTTGCTCGTTTCACCGAGCATTGTCTGTACGCCAAGTGTCGTTTCTTGGCTTACTCGACATACAGAGCATTCGCCGGGTATGCACTGGTTTGCCGAGTGTGTTTGTGTGCCCCGCGTTTTTGCACTCGGCGCAAGTTTGGACACCCGGCAACTCGGTGTATTCTAGTAGTGTATGCGGCTTGAACGGACACGAATCAATCTAAAATCAGATCTTCCATGGTATCCATGACTGCTACTTCCTCCATTTTTAAATATAACATATTTTAATTTGTCTACATTTACGTGTACATAAATGTATCTACACAAGTTTTAGTTTATATGTTAACTCATTTTAATATGCATCTATACAATATGTGTAACACCTAAAACATCTTATATTAAAAAACAAAAGAAGTACTTGCTTGGCTGGCTTTGTGCAGGCTATTCAGATTCCAGAACACACCGAATAGATCATATGTGGTTAGTGGTGAGTGTACTCGTGATTTATGAGCTACTACTGCTTGTTCTGTTTACAGTTCAATCCAACAATAGTTCAGTGCAGAATTAAGTAGCTCACCGATTCATTTGTTTATTTTCACTTTGAAAGGTACAACAACCTTGTCACAATATTGTTGGATTGCCTTAACTACTCCAATGTCGATGTCTATATAACATCCTAGCTAGTGATTGATTTATATATAGGCCAAGAGAAGATCAAGGCAATGCTCTGTTGAGCTGAGTTTAGTTCTTGAGGTAAGAGCAGTGCAAAGTATATGCATAGGGTTGGGAGGTGTCGGTAAAATGTTCTCCACTTAAGTCATATTTGTTGCACCTGTATGGAGCGACAGAAAAGCGAGATCCAAAAGATGAGGATTCGCTGGCGCCCAGCTGCAAACGGCCTATACTCTGCAAAATCTGCGTACCGAAGCCAGCAAGCGACGGAAGTATGGTCTCGAAGGCGCCGCTGTCTCTAAAGCTCCATATGTGGTTCATGCAAGTTGTGGACGGCGGACAGGTTAAGCACCACATCGACTGCATCACCCTCCCATTTCCCGCTATGCTGTCAGTATCCTGAAACAGAGAATCACCTCACCCTACAATGCTCCTTCTATCGTGATGTTTGGTTCCGAGTGCTGTCAGAATACGGGCTGCAACACCTCGTCCCGCGTAGTTCCGTAGAGCGTGAGTTTGCTTGGTGGATCTAGAGACTGATCGCTTGTGATCAGAATCTCGGAGGGGGCCGGGATTTCCGACCGTGGTTACCGGGAAAATACCGGTTAGTTACCGATCAAAATTTCAATCAAATTCTGAAATTCGAACTTATAACATTAGAACTAATTTGAAAATGATTTTAAATGATGAAATCGGTGTAAATTCAAATGCTCCGAGATTTTTCGTCCGGTAAACGCATTTACCGCGGGGGGTGGGGGTCACCGAGAAATCCGGTTACCGCGGTATTTCGATCGGTAACCAAATTCCTGGATCAGATCAGACTCTCGCATGGGTGTGGAACATGTGTAAAAACTCCTTTCTATCTCAATATAGAAGACGCTTTATGCGTGTTCTGGATATTTTAAAGTGTTCTTTGGTTGCTAACAAAGAGGAAAAATTGTGACTTTCCCATTTCCTTCTTCCTTAGAGCGCGCTTGGATTGGGTGCCACCAGCTTAAAAGAAATCCCTTCCCACTTCCTATTAGAACATAGTATCCGGTACTTGGGTGAGAATACGGAACCGTAACATGTTCCGCGCATGCGACAATATTTTCAACAAGGCCACACTATCTGTGTGATTTTTTTTCGGTCATTCTGCGTATTATAGGCCGAGCCAAGTGCGCCCTTAGTTGCCACTGCCTAGAGGGAGAAAGTGCAGCATAATTGCATCCTAGATACTTCATTAGTTCAGTGCATAATTAACGTAGCTCACCAACTCATTTAGGTGAAGGACGGCGGGGAAGGGAGCGACGGCGGCAGCGTTTTCATCGCTTCAGGTCGGCCGCGCCCGCTTTCAGAAAGGAGGATAGGTTTTGACTTCCCGTGATCGGGGACAGAAAACTGGCCCACACGGCAGTGATACAGTTCGACGTGGAGGCCCTGAGAACTGAGAAGGCGCCATCGGCAGTGGGCTTACAGCCTTAGTTAATGTTCAGTTCGATAGGTGCGACAACCTTTGCACCATATTATGTTGGATTGCGTTGGCTGCTGCAGTGCAATGTAGATGTCTATATATAATTTCCTATCTAATGATTGATCCATAGGCCAAGAGAAGACCAAAGCAATGCTCTGTTGAGTTGAGTTGTTGAGAGTAAGAGCAATGTAAAGTACAGTATATGCATAGGGTTGGGAGGTATCCGTAAAATGTTATCCACCGGAGGCTGTGGTTCCACTTTTTGCATGGAGTGCTTGTAGGTGATTTAATATTTTTCTGCCTGTTCAGTACATGTTTCAAACTCTGGAAACCGCCGAAGAATCGGAGAAAGAAGACGACCATGATGGGTTTCACTGTATTTTTATTTTGTCCTGACCGTGTTGTGTCGAGTTGTATCTCCTTGATATCAAATGGTTTCCATAATAAATATCAGATATACGGTACCTATGTTTTTTTTCCAGAAAGCAATAATATAATATTACCTCTGTCCCAAATTATATAAAATATTTTGGTAGGATAGAGAAATAGTTGTTAGCATAAAACCGCGACTTTGACGCTCAAATTGCGAAAAACCGCGACAATGATGGGAGATCACACAGAACCGCAGGTTTGATGCTAATACGTCGCAATAAACACACATCGAGCGTTAAACGCGAATTGACAGGAAAACTGATGTGCGGGTCCCACCCAAAAGCTGACGTGGCATGGGAAACTCAACTTGTGAGGACCAATTTGCAAAATTTTGACAGGGTCCCAAAGGTCAGCCCCATGTGAGCCAATAAAAAAAGAAAAGTGTCTAAAAAAAAGAAAAGAGTTGTCAGTGCCCATCTCCAAAGTCCATCGTGCGTTGACCCACGTACGATGCAGGCTTGCCTTCGTTGTCGCCGTGCCGGCTCAATTGCTGCGGCGAGCGCCCCAGGCCCGGCGATGCACCTCGGCCCTCCGTCTGCGCCTCCACAAACGGCGGCGCTCGACCTCCTCGCTGCCCACGCCATGGGCGCGCCGCCTCCAGCTCTCCACGCCATGGGCGCACGCCCCATCCCCACCACGTCCTCGTCCACGACCCACGAGGACGCGCACGCGAAGCCTGACGAGGACGCCTCGTATCTCAGGTCCAGGAGCAGGTCGGGCAGGTCGAACAGGGCGTCCTCCACCGGGTCCGGGTCCGGCTCGGCGCGCGCCGGCGCCGCGGGCGGGGGCGTCGAGGCGTCCTCGGACGAGCCGCCGCCACTGCTGCTGTCGGGGCTCACGGCCAAGCAGGAGAAGTCGGTCTGGGCGGGGGCGTCGATGCATGCATGTATAGGCCTCGCCCCTGCGCCAGCTCGCAGCAGCCGCGCCTTCGTTCCTGCTCGCCGGCGGCCGGCTGCGCGACTCCCGCTCGTCCTCGGCTGGCTGCACCTCCCGCCGTACGCCCCCAGGGCCCCTGCGTCCTCACCGCCGGCCGAGCTCCGGCTGCGCTCTGCTCCGACCAGGCCGCGCCCGGCTACGCCCCCCGCGCCGGCCCCGCGTCCTCACCACCGGCCGAGATCCTCGCTCGTTGCCCGCGCCTCCTGCTGCGCACCCGCACGTCCTCGTCACCTGCAGCTTGCCGCACCCCTGCGCGCCCTGCTCTGGCCCCTCGTCGCCCGGTCCCCGCGCGAGCCGCGCCCAGCCTCGCCGCCCGCTGCGTAGGGAGAGCAGGGAGGTGGAGGAAGAAGTATTTTTTGTCTTTTTAGATATTGTTATTTTATTTTATTGGCTCCGATGAGGCTGACAAGTGGGACCGAGTTAAAAAATATGCAAATTGGTCCTGACAATATGCCACGTCAGCTTTTGGGTGAGACCCACACATTAATTTTCCTGTCAATTCGCGTTTAACGCTCGATGTGTGTTTATTGCGACGTATTAGCATCAAACCTGCGGTTCTGTGTGATCCCCCATCATTGTCGCGGTTTTTCGCAATTTGAGCATCAAAGTCGCGGTTTTATGCTAACAACTCGATAGAGAAACTAGATTGCAACAACGAGAAGCCGTATCAAGTCGACGCATGATAATTCGTCACAAGAGAATAACCAATTAGCACCAAGCTGAAGTACGCAGGAAATCTCAACAAGTCGACATTGCCTTCAACATGGTGAGCTCTGTGCAAACTATTCAGAATTTCATATTACATCGAATTACATGTGGTTAGTGGTGAGTGTACTTATGATTTACGAGTTTCGACTACTTGTTCTATTTTCAGTTCAGTTGCCACTGCCTAGTTGCATCCTACTTCATTTGTCCAGTGAGAGTTAGCATGGCTCACCAACTCATTTATTAATGTTCAGTTGGACAGGTTGACAACCTTCTCACCAGCTAGTGATTGATCCATAGGTAAAGAGAAGATCAATGCAATGCTCTCTTGAGCTGAGTTTAGTTCTTGAGGGTAAGAGCAGTGCAAAAGTATTTCCATAGGGTTGGGAGGTGTCGGTAAAATGTTGTCCAAGGGAGCTACATGTTGCACCTGGCCGGAACGACAAACGAGTCTAAACTACACGGAGCCTCCCGGAGAATGAAGCATATAGCTGACGGGCACAAAGGCTGGACGGAGCCTTGAAGCCACGAGAGAAGCGCCTGCGCCTCATTGGTGGAGTATGAGAACTTTTTTTTTTGATATGGTGGAGTGTATGAGAGCTTAGACTGCACACGTGGGTAGAATGATACTGATAAAACATCAAAGATAACTTGTTGAGGGAAGAATTACATGCTTAGAACAATCTTTCTCACTTTGTCTTATGAAGTGCTTATGGCTATGGGCTCCCGCACACCTCAAGTGGGTCTAGAGATAGTGCTCTTGTCAATTGAAGCACGGGAATTTCGTCTGGCTATCGGGGCTCTCGGATAAACAGGGGGACGTAGAAAGCAATCGAGGCACACAAACTTTTGGATCATATGTACCCGCGCACTTTGGAGTCAACTCCCTTATATCTTCCCTAACATGCGCTATTCAAGTGCTAATTATACATGTGTCATCGTCTTCTCCACATGGTCCATCTTCAACAAAGTGCTTAGAGCATCTCCACTCGAAGGCAAACAAAACTCGTTCGGCTGCGGCGCCGGGGCGAACACTATTGTCCCCGTCCGAATGCACCGTGGAGGCACCGCTCCCCACTTGTGGCGTAAATAGGCTCTCCAATAGATTTTTCTCTCGTTTTTTCTTCGAATTTAAATATTTGCCATATACAAATCAAAATATGTGATTGTTCATATATTTCAAGGTATGACTAAAATTTCACAATAATTAAAATAACAATAAAATTGTTTCATATAACTCAAATCTGTTGCGTTGCCACGGCTGCTCCCCGGCATGCCCACAAATGCCACCTATATCATTTTAAAACTGATGATGAATGTCTTCGTCACTGATCTTCATATGAATGGCAAGGAAATCAGCAAAATCTGTCAGCAACATGGTGATCAACATAGGCGAGGGGCCTTGAAAGTCGAACAAGAGAGGATCATGCACTAGATTTGCGTGTTCGCTCTCGTTGATCACGTTGTGCATGATCACACACGCGTTTATGACCTCCCACATTTGCTTGTTCGACCATGTCAGAGCAGTGTACCCGACAATAGAAAACCTAGTTTGGAGTAATCTAAATGCCCGCTCGATATCCTTCCTCGCACTCTATTGTTCGGAGGCAAACCAATAAACTTAGTTGCATAAAGGATTTGGAGATTGTCTTGACAAATGTAACCCAACCCACTCTGGATAAATATCATAGGCTAGGTAGTACCCATTGTCATACATGTGGCCATTAATTTCATAGTTGACTGCTGGAGCATGACCTTCAACAAGGGTCCAGAGAGCGCTCATCACGATGATGTTATTGTGTGATCCTGCCATATAAAAAAAGCGTGCCAAATCCATAGTTCATGATCGACCACAGGTTCGAATACAACACTTAGATATCCTTTATGATACTCTTTGTATAATAGTTGCCAACCAAATGGATAATTCTTCCAACTCCAATCTATGCAGCCGATACGTCCAAGTATCCCAAAAATCCCCTCGCTACATTATGTTCCATGTCGAGCCGTTTCTTCTTCATTTGGTCTTCTCAAACACAACCACCAATAACTGCAATCTGTATATTAATTTGATAGCTGTACACCCCGACATGCATAGATAGTCATCTTAGACCATCTACAAGCGCTCCATATGCAAGCATCCTCATAGCGGCGGTGCACTTCTGAATCGATCCATAGATTAAGAGAAAATAAAGGTAATGTTGTGCTGAGATGAGTTGAGTTGTGGAGGGTAAGAGCAGTGCAAAGTATATGCATAGGATTTGGGACGTGTCGGTATAATGTTGGCCAAAAATACCATCTCTTGCAGCAAGCAGGAAAGACCACAAAGGCTAAACTTGATAGAGCCTCTCAAACAATGAAGCGGATATGATAACATAATTACCAAAGCTACTACTATGCAACAAGGCAGCGACTTAGGGTTCAAACCTAGTCACCACCGCTGTCTTCCCCGTATCCCTTGTCCTCAACCATGAACCGACGGGTCCCCGCTTGTTTGATGCTTTGGTGGTGGGAGGGGTTGGGGACCTCCGACCTGTGATCGACGCTAAAGTCCCAAAAATTAGAGTTTCGTTTTGGATCCCTAGCGCCATCGACGAGTTTGTGGTAACGATGACACATTGGAGCAATATCTCTTCGGCTTAAGTTATGGCAATAAAATTGAAATTTGACTGAGCGAAAAGTAGACATAAAAATCACGCTCCTAGCTTTACGACAACATACTTCAGTTATGGCCTTTTTGATTCAAAGGATTCTCGAAACATAGGAATGTCCAGTGGAATACTGCATTATATCATGCGAAAAACGAAGTAATTATGGTATGCGGTTTGAGTGGATGGAGACTTTCCTCCAAAACATAGTGCAAAGCAATCGTACAGGAAAATTTTGTAGGATCTAATACTACGAATCAAACAACACTACATTGGAAAATTTGAAAGGATTAAAATCCTCTAAAATTATTATGGGACTCTTTTGAATCAAAGGAGCCCTACTACTTAGGAAATGCAGCTAATGTTGTAGGTATCCTTGCAACGACCACCTCACGATACATAACATAGATCACTTAGATTTTTTTGAAGATGCTGTATATGTCACCTTATTGTTAGAATCCAGACCAGGAGAGGCCATGCGGACCATATTTTTTTTTGAAATGGAGGGTGTACCCAGGCTCTGCATCCAAAGGATGCACACAACCCGTATTAATTGATAATAAGAGAAAACAGAAATCCCATGGCTTATAAAGAGATACATCATTAACCGCAAGCCACCATTTAGGCGAAAACTCGCTACACCTACAAGATTGATGAGGGGTGGACCAGTCAGAGCAAATGCCCTGACTCACACACCTACATACATCATGTAAATCCGGAGGCTTCAACCAGGCCGCCCAACAGTGTGTCGGAAGCACAAACTGGTCCAGCTGACTCTCAGTGCACACCACATGCGTACACTCAGAAGTCGTTGACACCATCTTCTTCCAGTCCATTTTCAAGAGAGATCAACGCGATGACCTTGTCAGGCCTACCGTCGGCCCCTCCACGACGCAGACAACTCTACCACCATGCTCGAATCCATTATCATACGCCTATCACCGAGACCCCACTGCGCCACGCCGCCGAGACTCGCTATCCTCAACACAATAGATGTACACGGCTCCACTTCTTGCCACCTCCGTCCAGTAGCTGCTCCAAAAACAAAGCCCCCAAGAGGTAAAAAGATGTCGAAGCGCCTTCATCGTCTGCTCCGGATAACCAAATCTGGGGTTTTCCCGGAGCAGCACGAGTGATCAAACGCAAGCTGCAACGACGATGCCTTTATCAAGGTAAAGACAAGTAACGCCGCCATCGCCCTCCATGACCGGAGTCAGGGCTTGGTTTTTACCGGCATCAGCGCCTCCCCAACTCCCCGTCATGACCAGCGGGCCGACTCCTTCTAGCGGAGGAGGAAGCCACCACTGCCCTACCGGGACCAGAGCCACCGACTTCCTCAAGTTGTAGATGAAGCCTAGGAGAACCGTGAACCAACGTCACAGAAGCACGGCTAGGGGCCCAACCGACCACGCAGCCAGCCATCAAAGCCCCGTCGCCACCGTCTTGCCATTGATCAGCCGTGGCGAGCGCCGCCGCATCGGACCGATCCATAGCTGAGAAGATCCGCTGCCGTCACCACGCCACCTGATCTTTGCCGGGCGACGCCCCCGGCGGCGGCGGGGAGGGGTGTGCTCTGGGACGAGGGCTAGGGGTGGGGGAGCGGTGGGCGCCCGATGCGCACACAACATGGAGGTGGAGATGGGTTATATATGGACAAATAGAATAATACTACCTCTATAAGATGTTTATGGACAAATAAAATAATACTACCTCTAGAAGATGTTTTGGTAGGATTGAGGAATTAGATTGCAACAAAGAGAACAACCAATTAGCAGCTAGCTGCAGTATGTAGGAATCTCGACATTGACTTTAACGTGGTGGGCTTTCTGAAACTATTTAGAATTTCAGATCACACCGAATCATATGTGGTTAGTATACTCGTGATTTATGAGCTATGACTGCTTATTTCATTTTTCGGTTCAATTGCCACTGGTTGGAAGCATAGTTGCATCCTACTGGATTAGTTCAGTGCAGAGTTAACATTTTAATATGGCTCACCAAATCATTTGTTAATGTTCAGTTCGATAGGTGCAACAACTTCCTCACCATATTATGGTGAACTGCGTTAACTGCTGCAATGCATATGTCTATATATAACACCCTAGCGAGCGATTGAGTCCATAGGCCAAGGGAATATGAAGACAAAGCTTTGTTGAGTCGAGTTGAGTTGATGAGGGTAAAAGCAGCACAAAATATACGCATAGGGTTTGGAAGGTGTCAGTAAAATGTTGTCCACGCGCCCCCGCTGTTGAACCTGTGCAGAACAGCTAGAAAGGCAGACTGGACGAAGCTTCTCGGACAATGAAGCGGATGCGGATCCCTGACGTGCTTCATTTGCGAGGGTTGCACACCGTACACCTAGAGCTTAGGAACCAATTCCCTAAACGTTACAGGTGGGCAAATGAATGTTGTGAACCTGAAAAGTGCTCATTCCTGAATCCTCAAGTGTTGTAACGAAAGGAACACTGGGCTTGTTTGATTCAAAGGAATGATTTTGATCCATAGGGATTTTTTTTTTTGAGAAAGACAGTACAAACGCAGACGCTCACATACACGCGCACACACTCACCCCTATGAGCACCTTCGAAATACTGAGCCGGCGGATTGAGTCTTGAGATTGACGAAGTCACCACGGGCGCCTCGCTGTCGACGGGAACATCGCCTCCCACTGAAAGAATATTCCGCCTAAATGCAACACACATACGTCAAACCTGGAGTTTGAACTCTGGTGGGCTGAGGGTATAACCACCCTGCTAACCATCCAACCACAAGTTGGTTTGCATAGGATTTTTTCTTTTGTTGACCGTTTGATTCGTAAGATTAGATCCTTAGATATTTTTCCCATAGGGTTGCATTGCACTATGTTTTGGAGGAAAATTTCCATCCACTCAAACCTCAGGTTACAATTCCTATACCTTTCATGCGAATCAAACACTTCTTAAAGGGAAATTTCTGTAGGCTCCAAATCCTGTAAGATTCAACTGGACAGGGCATTCTAATCCTGCATTTTTCCTATCATGCGAATCAAAAACAGGGCAGGTTTTATGCTACAGGGAAACACTACCGGGCATATTGAATAAACAGTACTCCCTCCGCCTAGATATAAGGCATCTTTATAATTTTGTTCTGAGGAAAATGGTGTGTGGGTGAACAACAATTACTTGAGAGAGTATTTGCCCCGTTACCGAGTCTGGTCCGGATGACCAGAATTGTACCAGTATCTCTCGATGTATACAAGAATTCATCTAAGTACGATGTAAAAGTTGTTGTTGATCATCAACGCCATCCTAATTCTGAAGTGATATAAGTGGTATGAAAAAAGGTAGTAAAATTACTTAAAACAGGTGTTACCTTTTTTGACGCTAATACTAAATTAGTCGTGCACGCTGTGTTCCAAAGAGAGGAGGATTAACTGTCGCCCCTAACAGAGATGATGAATTAATTCATCAAAGAACTATTATATGCTATAGATTGTGCATTGATCATAGAAAGTGAAATAAAAGTTACTATGAAATACCACTATTTTCACTAATCAAATGTAAGAAAGATTATCCAAGCACTGATTTTTTCTATATTTATGGATAATTATCAATTACATGTTCCATAAGGATGATTATAAGAAAATGAAATTTGCTTATAGAAGGTCGCCTTTTGTGGTATGTGATGTACCTGCCATCTTGAAAAAACATATGACTTCCTTATTCTCAAATTTATGTAAAATATTACGTATCTATTTATGGGCGTTTTCCCTTTTGTAGAACCCCACTTCGATAAGTACAATCTTAACAAAAATTTGCAGAGACCCAAATATCTTAACCCTATCTTGAATTCAGGGAAACTATGTTGTAATGAACTAAATAGGGGATATGATAGTGACAAGAGACGATTATTGAAATCTTGTGTCTATGGCATAGTAAACATGGACACTAGAGCTAGTCAGTTCTATATTTAGGCTTTCGATTGCAATCGATAATTTTGGTCAAGCTCTGTGAATCCGTACGGCGTATACTTAAGTTTAGCTCCACACACCTATGCTATCAGATTGTTTTTTTTAACAAAACGGGCAACCTTGCCTCATTTTATTAAAAATAAGGAGATAATTGACCGGTTCATAAACGGGGAACCGACCGAAAACCGTTACAAAAGATGCACCCATGTCGTCATGAAACATGACCACACTGTGCATCCGGCCAACCTGGCCACCCACAAAGAGCACACACACGCCGCCAAGGAGAGAGACCACCGTCCTGGTTGCAATCGGGCATCATCGTCATCACAACTCCCCGAGTCAGCGACTCCGACTTCACCTTCCACAACCATCGAAGAAGCCCTTGCCACAAACAAACGCCGGAAATCTATGTCGGCCCATGCCAAACAGTTGACCCACCGCGTTGAGGAAGAGGCAGCTCCGACTTAGGCGAAGAGCTTCAATGGAGAAAGTTGCATATCTTGCACCTGACGAGATCCGCACAACAACCGGAGATCCACGCACCGGTACACCCGATCGGGCGGCATCGTTGCCGACGTGCCGCCCCGCGACCCACAACTCCGACTTCACCGAACACGGTAGCACACCGCCTGGAACCCAAAATAGGCAGGACAGCCGGGGACGAAGACAAGCCGCGACTCAGATCTGCTCACCACTGCCATCGTTGCCACACATATCGCAACGCCACGAACATCAGCCGCAAGTCCCTCTAGCCGTCGCAGACTATGCCCCCAACGAGGGAGTGACGCCATCGGTCGACCCAAGGGTCTGAGGTTTCCTCTGGAGCTGCCACTACATGGAGGGAAGGCAACACACCACAATGACGCCTCCAAGAAGGTGATGGCGCCCACAGACATCGACTCATCGGCTCCGGCCAAAACCGGAGGCGGGATTTCTTCCGATGGTGCCTGAGAACCTACATACCGAGACCTCACAATCGAGGCTAGCTAGACCACCGAGCAAACCACCAACCGCAGCTCCACGAGCCAGGAGCGCCAAGAATCTGCTGAAGCCGCATAGGTGCACACCCGCACCTCGTAGGGACGCCACCGCGACCAAGAGACCACCTCTTGGCAGCACCGCCAGTGAGAAGCCGCGCCAGCATGACCTCCTCTGCCCGTTGTCGTCAGATCCGTCGGGGGGAGCCTGGCCTTGTCCGAATGGCCACCGCCGGGCAACACCACGCCGCCACACCACTAGGCACCTCAGGAACCGTCGCACCGCCAGGGAACCGCCGTCGGCAGGAGGAGAAGCCGAGCCGCCGCCCGAAACCAGCGTCGCAGGGGGCGCCCACGCGAGGAGCCATCGCACGAGGGGGAGGCCGCACCGCCGCCGTCCGCCGTTCAGGCCAAGCCCGGCCGCATCCCGCGACGGCGGCGCGAGGGGAGGTGGACGGGGAGGTGGGGCTGGGGGCGGCGGCGCTAGGGTTCGCTCGGGCCGCCCCCGCGGAGCGACACGAGCGACGGGTTCCACCCTGGAGATTGTGAAGATTCCAAGATCTGCAAATACTGTGGTGTTCATCTAATCGCAGCTTATAGTAGGAAAAGTTTGCATAATGGTGCGTTGTATGAATCTGCACGAGCTTGTGTGCTGGATCAAGTCATACGTGGTTGTAAACCTAAAGATGGAATTTAATTACTATCAACACCATTAAAAACAGTTTAGGGGTAATTAATGTTTTTTAAAGGAAAAAGTCTATTTTAAACCCCAAACTCGTAGAGGTTCGGCGATTTGGACCCTCAACTCGGAATCCCTGTCGTTCAAACCCTAAACTTGCGATTCCCGGTCTAAAATAAACCCTACAGCTGTTTGGCACGTCGGGAAATGGAAAATCCTGACCGGGAATTTGCAGCGTCTCACTGACAAGCGGACCCACATGTCGGAAACGAAAATCTCTGTTCGCTCTGCTCCCTTCCGAGCGCCGCCGCGTTCCCTGCTCGTGGCTGAGCGCCGCCGCGCCTCCTGCTCGGTCGAGCGCCGCCGCGCCTCCTACTCGCCGTCGCGGGCCACCACGACCCCTGCTTGCTCTTCTCCCTTCTGACCGCCGCCGCGCATCCTGCTCTTCCTACTCACGACCTTGCGCCCCCTGCTCTGCTCCCTTCCGAGCGCCGCCACCCAGGCCACACCCACGCACGCTCGCCACCCCGACCGACAGATCTCGCCGACCATGGAGCTGCTGCCATTGCTCACGGCGCTGCTCCTGGCGCACGCGGCGGCGTACCTGGCCTGGCAGGCGCTGGCGCGCCGCCGCCGCGAGCGCTGCTACCTGCTCGACTACGCGTGCCACAAGCCCTCCGACGACCGCAAGGTCAACACCGAGACGGCCGGCGCCGTCATCGAGCGCAACAAGCGCCTCGGCCTCCCCGACTACCGCTTCCTCCTCAAGGTCATCGTCAACTCCGGCATTGGCGAGCACACCTACTCGCCGCGCAACGTGCTCGACGGCCGCGAGGAGCGCGCCACCCACGGCGACGCGCTCGAGGAGATGGACGACTTCTTCGACGATGCCGTCCGGGGCGTCCTCGCCAAGGCGGGCGTCCACCCGCGCGACGTCGACCTGCTCGTGCTCAACGTCGGCTCCTTCTCCCCCGAGCCCTCGCTCGCCTCCAGGATCGTCAGCCGGTTCGGGATGCGGGAGGACGTCATGGCCTACAACCTCTCCGGCATGGGCTGCAGCGCCGGGCTCGTCTCCGTCGACCTCGCCCGCCGCGTCATGCTCACCCGCCCGCGCACCATGGCGCTCGTCGTCACCTCCGAGTCCATCGCGCCCAACTGGTACAACGGCACCGACAAGTCCATGATGCTCGGCAACTGCCTCTTCCGCTGCGGCGGCGCCGCCGCGCTGCTCACCAACGACCCGGCCTTCAGATCCCGGGCCAAGATGGAGCTCAAGTGCCTCGTGCGCGCGCACATCGGCGCCCACGACGACGCGCACGCCGCCGCCGTGCACCGCGAGGACGCCGACGGCCGCCTCGGGGTCTGCCTCAGCAAGAACCTCCCCAAGGCCGCCGTGCGCGCATTCAGCGAGAACCTCCAGCGCCTCGCCCCGCGCATCCTGCCAGCCGCCGAGCTCGCGCGCTTCACCGTGCGCCTCCTGGCGCGGAAGCTCCTCCGCCGGAAGCTCAAGTTCGAGGGCCCCAAGATCAACTTCGAGGGCCCCAAGAATCAAAACCCGCCGCACCCATGCGCTCCCTGCGGATGCGGACGTGCAGCTGCAGCAGGGGATGTCGCCGTCGCAGATGGCAACGGCGTTCGGGACCGACCATCCGGTTTCAGCGTCAACCAAGCCGAGGGCCGCATGGCTTCCGCGGACGCCACCGCAATCGTCGTCGTCGCTGCTGCCACAGCCCAAGACGGAGGCCGGCGGCGGCTAGGGCCACGACGGCGAGTTCACCCCCGCCGAGATGAAGAAGATCATGGGGAGGCTCTGACTTGCCACGTCAGCATTTTTACCCAAATCCCAGCTTAAGGTTCGATTTGGACCGGGATTGTGTAGTTTAGGGTCTAAACGACAGGGATTTTGAGTTTAGGGTTTAAATCGCCGAACCTCTACAAGTTCAGGGTTGAAAATAGACTATTTCCTTTTTTAAATGGAAAAGAGCTTCCATTAGCCAGTGCACGCAGCAAAACCGCTGCCACTACACATACAATTGTAGGAGCTTCATCCGGCATTATTACAGGGGGTGCAAGACTCAGACTTTACAGAAAATGTCGCCAAAGCGTCTCCAACATGGCATTACACGCCCGAGGGCACTTATTAACGAAGAAACAACCGAAGTTTAAACTAGCAAAATATTTTATTAACTGAAGAATTGTCCATTAAGAGCAAGATCATGGCCCGAAGGAGGCGAATCATGAAAAAGAGTGTGCTTTCCGAACTCACCTCGGCAAAGATTCTAGCTCGGCTGATAACTATTTTCGTTTTTTTTTTTTGACGGGATAACTATTTTCGTTGGTTGTTTTGGTAATCTATAAAATAGCATGACTCACATTGACAAGGCCATTGTACAAGTATCGACACAAATGGATATAGATGCAAGGCTGAGTCCTAAAATTACATTTGATTGCATCAAGTAAGCTGAGATCTAAGAATATTATAAACTGTACTTAGCACTACAGTAACAAATTTTTCCTTATGATTTCACCAAGTGGTCAACACTCCAAGTTTTGCCTTATAGAGGCCATGATGAATCTCCGTGATCCATAAATCGACGTAACTTTCTCGAATTGTTCATTTTCTTAGCTTCTCATAACAAGAAAGTGATTGTGGTTGTCTCTTGAAAAACGCTCTACTCTACGAAGTGCAAATACACCTCCCATATCGTTCAACAAGGCCATTTCCTCGAGGAGCTTGGATACAAATTAGATAATACATGTGTACTGCAAGTTTTATATTGTGTTGGACAGAGATGAATCTAAAAAAGGAGAGGAAGAAATGGCATCGGGCCTCCATTTTGTGAACAAAAGTGATTCATAAAGGACGGTTTTATTGATGTCATTCATATCACTGACACTGATGCATTGACTCTCTCACACACAATGTGTTGTTCTGCCAGATAATAATTTGAATGCCCAAGATATCAGATGATAAGAATATGATGAGGCAAGTAATATGTGAGGTGAATGGAATGCACTAATGGCTCAATTCGGAATGCGTTGAGGGAGGTAAAAAAGGTGTACAAAATTTTCAGCATGATATTTTCATCATTCATGTTACTAGTGTTTCACGTAAACGCAACGATGAGTTACTAGCAAACCAAGCTGTAGAAATTGAACGTAGACATGAATTGGGGATCTTGACATTGGAGAAAGGAGGCAAATCAGATATGATGTTTATAGAGACGGGACACTAGATGGATTTTCACTTCAAGTCGTTTCGAAGTTTTCATAAAATATGTCTGGTGTTACGGCTATGAGCTCCCTCACACTTCAAGTGGCTCTAGAAACAAAATGCTCTTGCCAATTTGATAACAAGACACTGAAATATATATCATTGCACAATTTCCAGAAAGACCAGATCACGAAAGATTTCAATAAGTTTTGTATAGATTTTCTGGCCATGAACCACTACACCAGTGGAAATCGGGGCTCTAGTCCCGGTTCCAGAGGGGCTGTAGTCCCGGTGTAGCAACCGGGACTACCAAGGCGGGACTAGAGCCCCCCACCCTTTGGTCTCGGCTCAGCACAAACCGGGACCGGAGCCCCCCCCAATGAGCGCTACGCACGTGGCCGCGGCAGGGCACGCGGGGGCGAACCCTTTAGTCCCGGTTCGTGTTACGAACCGGGACTAGGGTTTTGTTTTTTTTTTACATTTCAGGGTTTTTTTTTTTCATTTCAGGGTTTTGCTTTTTTTTATTTCGACCGGTTTTCTGGGTAGGGGTTTCGGATGGTACCACGTCGATGCGTGATGGTAGGGGGTTTCGGATGGTACCACGTCGATGCTATAGTCGATGCGTGATGATAGGGGGTTTCGGATGGTACCACGTCGATGCGTCGGGGTAGGGGTTTCGGATGCTACGGCTTCGATGCGCGAAAAACACGTATAAATTATTATACGAAGCTAGATGAAGTTGCATCATGCATATATACAATTACATGAAGATCATGTGTTGATAACACATACACAATTAAGTACGCGTGGTACATGAAGATCACGTTTCCCGGTTCCAGATACTTAGAAGTACTTTGTTACATGGAGATCACTATTACATGTCCGCACTAGTCAAAATGGTGGTGATCTCCGGTCTCCGGTATGACATGGGCGAGGTAAAATCCCGTCAACTCCTCTGCAAGTGCCCTGAAGCGGGTCTTTATTGGTAACTCGTTGCGCTTTCTTGCCAACTGTAAAAAAAATGATATCACAATGAATACATGAGATATGAAATGAATAAAACTCATCACGATTGATGGTACAAAAATAATGTTGTGACTAGAGCTTTACGTACTTCAATACTTCTTTTGCTCTTCAAACTCTCGTTGAGCACAGTGTGCATGTACTCGCAAACGTAGAATCCACATAGATCAGTCCCTATTGGCTGTTTAAGGCAAGTCTATAGAAGAATAGAATTTAATCAAATAATAATAAAGTATGATAATGGTGCATGGGCCTAGTTATAGTACTACTTACTTGGTTAGTACGCCATAGCAGCTTCTCTGGCCATCCACTGTTCGGATGTTCCGCGAGGAACATTTTCCAAACGCTGCATGACAAGAAAATGAATGAATGAGTCATAAATTCTTTGATATTAGGAAATGAACGAAAGAGGCGAGTAGAAATGAAAGTACCTTGTCACCAAATCAAAACAGGTCTTGTATTGTTTAGGGCATCTTCTTAACGAGTCAAGGACAACAATTTCTCCTTTCCGCAAGTCAATAACGATAAGAATGTAGTGGAAGCTGCGCACGTTTATAAATAGTCATGCATAACTCATCAATTAAACTTAACATCGGGTGAGAAAAATAGAATGTGTAATAAGCAGTAACACTCACTTGAAGTTGTAAGGCCATAATATATATTTTTTGTAAGCTTGTCGCTTGAAAAACATTAGCAAATTCCCCGGTGTATCCTTGTTAACTCTTGGATCAATTATGTTTTCTTCATGCAATATAGAAGGGTCAATGAACCCAATGTGGTTGATTTTCTGCTTCTTGCATTCGAGCATCTTCATTCTGCGTAATAAAGCGCACAAAATATTATAGAGAGGATTATCACAGACAATGAACGAGTAGAGCTAATTAAAACATTAAATTACAGGAATAGAAATCACTTAAAGACAATAGGAACTCAAGATAGCTTTGTCGAGGGCCCGGAGATTGTATAACTGAAAGATTTCGGCGAAGTAAATGACAATGGAGTATTCTTGGAAATAATGCTCTTCCTTAACTGCCAACATGAGAGCGTCTTTATTCGTCTCCTTTACGGTATTCTTGTACCAGGCTTGAAATTGACGCATTCTTGTGGGTAAGTCGTCGTCGACGAAATTCTCCCCGTGAACATAAGTACGAACAGCATCCGCGAAGGGGATATCATCTCCCGAATATACCAGCTCCCGCACATTGATGTTTTTGAGAACTCTGTCATCAAGCACCTTGAGCGGGGGGGGGGGGGGGGGGGGGGGGCCGACTGTGCGTCTTGTTCTCCGAGTTGGGCAACTTGTTTCCCTTTTTTCGATCGATCCATCTCTTCGTCATATGACTTACCAATGTTGCGATCATAGTCTGTTGGCGGCGATGGTGGGGGGTTGTATAGGGCATCGATGCAACGGTCAATTTTCTCCTGAGGAATTCCGGCAGTAAATTTTGCAGGAGGCAATTGTTTCGCTAACGTTTTATGTTTCACGCCAGCAAGCCAGGCATCCGTATGTTCTTTGCAGGCGATATTGTTTTCCTCGACGGTTCTCTCCCAAGGTAACTTTGGAGTAGGCGGCGGTGTTTTCTGCTTTCTAGGTTTCTTCCTAACAGGAGAACCAGACTGGCGCCTACTCGAGAGCGACTTAACATTCTGGCGGACTGGCACAGACTGCGATGGCCTCGCGCTGGGGACCCTCTCGGGGGGCGGTTGGCTTTGCTGTTGAGCTGGAGATGGACTCGGGCTGGGGTCCCTATCGGGGAGGTGTGGGCTTTGCTGATGAGGTGGAGATGGACTCCGTCTTTGATCCCTCTCGAGGAAGAGTGGACTTTGCTGGTGAGCTGGACTCCTAGAACGAGTAGTGGACTTTGCTTGTTCTGAAAGGACGATGTATTTCTTGGGCCATAGGGCGAAGCCATGCTTGACGTCTGCCAATGTCTTCTCCTCGTCACCTCCAGGAAACTCAAGTTCCAAGGTTTCAAATCCCGCCATAATTTCGTCCACCCCGACACGAGCGTAGCCATCTGGAATTTGACCACAATGGTAGAGTTCTCCAGGTTGAATTACTAAAGCTTGCCCCACCGCCACCTTCAAAGTTATGTTTCTCATTGCTATATGTAGCTCACAACCTGTAGGCTCTGTGATGTCATCCACTGGGTAGGGACCATCGACTTGACGCGTGGAACCAACGCTGCTTCTACGCTGAGATGGGGCGGCATCTGCTTCATGATCTAATTGGTCCCGCTCCTGAGGTTCCGTTCTTTGCTCCTTCAATGCTTTCAGTTCCGCCTGTGTCTCCTTCAGGCCACGTTCCAATGCTGATATCCGGTCGGCCTCCTTCTTCTTACCTCTGCTACGGCTTCTATAAGTGTGAGCGGATTCCGGCCACGCAGTCTTAAACGTAGCACCGCCAGGAAAGCCTCGAGCTCGTCCAACATGTTCAGGATTCCCCAGGGCCCGTGTCAGCTCGTCATCCTCTCTATCGGGTTTGAACACACCATTGCGAACATCATTAATTGCATCTTCAAGCTTCTTTTTGATTCTGTCAACGAGATCCTTCCATTTTCCTTTTCCAACAATATCTCCGGTTACTGGGTCCAATACTGCCCCATGCGCGAACAACCAGAATTTTGACCTCTCGGGCCAGTCAAGTGTCTTTGGACGGACCCCCGACCGAACCAGTTTTTCTTCATAGGCTAACCACTTAGGAATGGCGCTCTTGTAGCCACCTGTCACCAATGTATGGTGGTGTACCTTCAGCCCAGCATTCAACTTATTTATCTCCGATCGGGCCACAGCCATAGGTGATTCCCTATACGCCTTAAATGCCGCCCATTCAGATTCTAACTTCTTCCCTTGTGCTCCACTGAAATCTGGCTCTTCTTTTGTTTGTTCATATTGATTCCATAACTTTTTCTTCCAGTTCCGGAATTGTTCCGCCATCTTAATAAGAGTCCACTTCTTGAGGTTGTCCTTCTTCACTTCAGAGAGATCTAGCGGGAGGGTGAAATGTGACAACAGCGTGTTGTAGACCAAATCCTTAAGAACTTGGTGGACATAACATGGGTCCTCCACATCTGCGGCCGCCGGCTTATTCCATTCGCGTATGCTGATTGGGATCATGTCCCTAACAATAACTCCAGCTTGACTTATAAATTTGCTGCGGTTCTGTTTTGGTTCGAGCGGTTCGCCGGAATCAGCAATTTCCTCAATCGGTAACTTTGGATCCTCGCTCGTCATTCTTTTTTCCTTGCCTCGAGGAGCACATGGTGGCTGCTTTTTGGCAGATTTGCTCGATCCGGATGGCTAAAAGAAAAATGAGTCGTCAATAAATGCAACACAAATCAATTAATGCATGTAGTTAACAACAACATATCGCCATATTTATTATAAACACATATACACCTCTCCGCCGGAGTTTGTTATCACCACATCTCGTGACTCCATTCCATCACCAAAGTCGTTCAAAAATTGTTCGAAATCATAATCATCTACATCTCCTCCAGCTCGGGCATCGTTAAAAATAAGTTGTTCCATTTGGTCTTCCATCTCCTCGTCTCGTTGAAATTGTGCTTCTTCTATCTGCTCGTCTCGCAAGCGCTCCATAGCTCAAATGTACCTGCAATCCATAGCTCGGGAATTATAATCAAGTTTACATTTATTCATCTGAAAAACATATACAAGTACAATAATTGCAACGAGTATGGATCATATAGCACAACAAGGTGGCAGCGAAGAAAAACAGTGTAGTGCTCATCTTGCATATCTAACACAAAACAATATATGGATCATATTTTAGAATTTTGCATATCTAACACAAAATCATCTTTTTTCGTACACATTTACAATCATCTCAATTTGCATATCTAACACAACATAATATATATATGGATCATATATTACAATTTCATATCTAACACATTTACAATCATCTCAATTTACAAAACAAAGATAGACACTCGACATGGACTGAAACATCAGGAATGTAGCAATCAATCTAGCCAAGAGTGAGAACAAATGGCAAATTCATCATACAAGGTTCGTCTTGGCAGCGAGAAGCAAGACCTCCTGCAAGCCGTGGACACACCCGAGCAAGGACCTCCTGCAAGTTGTATAATGAATTGTATATCAATCAAGACAACTGTATAATGAATTGTATATCAGCTCTAGCAAAAAACAGTAGAGAATGTCTTGCAAACACCTAGCCCTCGACATACATGTTTTATCCTTTACTAAAACAGGAAATAGAACCATAACCTCTTAGCTATGCATTGACAACTGCCATATAAGACAAAAAAAAAATGAGAAGACTACCTATGAAGCTTAATATGTAGTTACAGGACATTCTAGTGTGCATTATAGTTTTTTGGATGACAATGTATCGCTAGCCAATTCCTTCAGATGTCAAAGCGCTACTAGAAAAACCATGCTTATGTACAAAATCCTAATACTGAACCCATGCTTATATTCGTACAGAATCTCGCCCATTTTATTTCTAGCAATACCGAGAGCACCTCTAGATAACTAGCAACAATTTCTACAAGCATTACTAAGGCCTTCCACAACGTCACTGGTGCCCAATTCACAAAAAGTTTGCCAACACATCAGCAACTAGATGATGCCCCGCACGTTGTTGCGGGTACATTTAGAAGATAATGGAGGTTGTAGAAGTATCGGGAGTAAGACATGATGCCATTACATTTCTATGAATAAGGCAATGCAACGAAGAAATACTCACGGTCGCCCATAGTGGCAAGGTTCTGCCATCCTTGGATGGAGGTGAATGAATACAACCTAAACAGATGAATGGCAGCAAACTGAAGCAGCAAATGGCGTACTATGTAGGGGTTGTGAATCTGATTCTGCAGTTTTCATCCCTACGGACTTGTGTTTTACATGTGCTTTAAATGCGTGCGAAGAGAACACAGCAATATGCATACCAAACATGACCATTCAACTGCAGCAGGCTGATGCAATCACACACCATGACACCAACAATCAACAGATGAAAACGAAAATGACGTGGCTGCCATGGCGGACATGATAAGCAATCTCAACCTAGAGAAAAAATATAGATGGAATCAAACAACATTTTTTGTGGTTAAGGGAAAAAAAGCAAAATGGTGGCACATGACTCGGTTCTATCAATGTGGACTGTCTACAAAACAATTTCCAAACACCCAGAGAGAGAGGGAGAGCTTGTGCGTGAGGGAGATCCCGTGGAACCATTGCCAAGTCTAAAATTGATGAACATGAGAACAGAATTGCATACATATACATAAAGGATTAAAGGTGATGCGTGGACCTATCGTCTCCCATCAGTTAAACGAAATCATTCAAACCCTAATGCATGAACTAACCCTAGCAAAAAACAGTAGAGACTTGCAAACACCTAGCCCTTAGCAAAATCAGTGCATGAACTAACCCTAATGCGCCGGACGGCGGCGTGGGAACTAGCTAGGGAGGCCGAGGGAGGGAGGGGACGAGGCATACCGGCGCTGGACGGCGGCGTGGTGGGCGGCGTGGTGTGCAGAGGCACTGGACGGCGGCGTGGTGGGCGGCGTTGTAGGGGCCGTGGGCGGCGTGGCCTCCTCGTGGTGCGGAGCAGACGACGCGGCGGCGCGTCAGATGACGAAGCGGCAGGGCGCTGGACGGCGGCGCGTCGGAGCGGCAGGGCGACAACGCGGCGACCTCGAGGCGGAGCGGCAGGGCGACGGCGGCTTTGGAAGATTTGGGGAAAGATAGGAAAAATTTGAGCCACGACCACCCTAAACGGCGCGGACAAGACCTTTAGTCTCGGTTCTAGCCACGAACCGAGACTAAAGGGTTTTTCGTCGCGGTTGGTGTTACCAACCGGGACTAAAGGGTTCTGGCTGGGCCGCGAAAAATGTGCGCGAAGCCCAGTGGCCTTTAGTCTCGGTTGGTGTTACCAACCGAGACAAATGATTTTTTTTTCCTTATTTCTTTTTACTGGTTTTTGTTTCTGTTTTCTTTTAAATTGTTTGAATTGCTTACTTTTCTGTTTCTTATTTTGGTTTACTTATTTTTTGAATTGTTTTGGTTTCTAGTTTATTTTTATGTTTTGTTTTATATTCTTTCATTTTAAGATGCCAAGGTGATTTCTTCAAATTATTTCATAAATTATTTTAAGTGGAAAAAATGAGGTTTTTTGTGAAGGAAGTATAGAAAATATGATTCCAAATGGCACCCAACTAATTTTCACTAAAAGTGGTGCACATATGATGGATGATCCCCAGGTATGAGTTTTTTCTTTGAATTCTAACTAATTTCCCCTAGTTAATTGAGTTTATGTTGATTTGTCGAAAGTAATTCAAATTTGAACTACAACTGTTTGATAGTTTGGTCTGAAACTTTTGGAAAAATCATTTTAAGGTACACAACTAGTGGTTATATCACAGAAACATTGATAGTTCTAGAAAATATCACCTCTTCCGATGATTAGTCATAGCGACCGTTTTGATCGTTTTTAAGAAAAAATGTAATAAAGTGATAAACACCTCAAAAAATCAAATCCTTTGGCATGGGATCCTTATATGTGTACTAGTTGCTATGAAAAATGATAAACTTGATTTTTGAGTTTCAAGCCGAATGACCAAGTTATGGTTATTTCGACGACATAGTTTGTGATAAAGATCTCATACTCCACACATAGGTGCATATTGGTATATTAAACAATCTTGCCAAAGGGATTCTTCAAATTATTTTCATAAATATCATTTTCCTTTTTTTAAGTGGAAAAAATGAGGTTTTTTGTGAAGGAAGTACAGAAAATATGACTCCAAATGGCACCCAACTAATTTTCACTAAGATTGGTGCACATATGATGGATGATCCCCAGGTATGAGTTTTTTCTTTGAATTCTAACTAATTTCCCCTAGTTAATTGAGTTTATGTTGATTTATCGAAAGTAATTCAAATTTGAACTACAACTGTTTGATAGTTTGGTCTGAAACTTTTGGAAAAATCATTTTAAGGTACACAACTAGTGGTTATATCACAGAAACATTGATAGTTCTAGAAAATATCACCTCTTCCGATGATTAGTCATAGCGACCGTTTTGATCGTTTTTAAGAAAAAATGTAATAAAGTGATAAACACCTCAAAAAATCAAATCCTTTGGCATGGGATCCTTATATGTGTACTAGTTGCTATGAAAAATGATAAACTTGATTTTTGCCAACATTTGCAAAAAAAGTCTTCACAAAAAGGTCTATCATGTATGAACATCTAGAAGTTTCAATACAAATGACCAAGTTATGGTCATTTCCACGGCATAGTTTGTGATAAATATCTCATATCCCACAAATAGATGTATCTTGGTATAAGAAACAACCTTGCCAAAGGAAATCTTAAAATTAATTCCATAAGTATTATTTTCCATTTTTTAAGTGAAAAAAATGACTTTTTTTGTGAACAAAGTACCAAAAATATGATGCAAAATGGGACCCAACTTTTGGAAAAATCATTTTGAGGTACACAACTAGTGGTTATATCACAGAAACACTGATAATTCTAGAAAATATTACCTCTTTCGACGAATAGTCATCGCGACCGTTTTGATCGCTTTTAAGAAAAAAATGTAATAAAGTGATAAACACCTCAAAAAATGAAATCCTTTGGCATGGGTTGAGCCACCAACCGGGACTAAAGAAGCACACGGATCGTGTGTTTCTTTCAAGCACTTGTGAGCCGTTAGATCAGGAGTGTGTTTCTTTCAAGCACTTGTGAGCCGTTAGATCAGGAGTGTGTTTCTTTCAAGCACTTGTGAGCCGTTAGATCCCGGTTGTTGTTACCAACCGGGACTAAAGAAGCACACGTACCCTATATATAGCCCCCCTCCCGGACATGTTCAGCACTCAGTGTCTACTCATTGTAGTTCATTTTGGCAGCACACGGGTAGCAGAGAGCACTCAGTGAAGGCTGAAGGTGAACCCTCCCCTCGGCGGAGGCATCTTTGGGCAACCAGCGGCAAGACGTCTCTGATGATCCGCGACCGTTCCAAACGGTTGCAGATCATCAGAGATGTCTTGCCGGACGGTTGTAGATCATCAGAGATGTCTTGCCACCGGACGGTTCTATCTACATAATACTTCAGTTCATCGACCGAATACAAAGCATTCGGATTCCCTGCATACGCCCAACGGTGCATTTGATATGCAGGCACTCACGAGCCACCGTTGGGCTGTATGCAGGTGAAATCGTGTGTTTTGTTCCATGCATCTACAAAATACTTCAGTTCACTTGTTCTTCTGATACAAAGCATTCGGATATTTCACATCAACAATAATATCCCTATCTAGTGTTTACTTGTTCTTCTGATTGCGCCGTAACCACGGACAATCTTCTTCATTTAACTTGATACTTGGATCAGTGTTCACTTTGAAGGGCGGAATGTCATGAAACTTATCGTAATCTTCTGACATGTCTGTCTTGTCCTCCACTCCCACAATGACTCTTTTCCCTGAAAGAACTATGTGGCGCTTTGGCTCATCGTGTGATGTACTCGCTTGCTTATCTTTTCTTTTTTTCGGTAGGGTAGACATGTCCTTCACATAGAAAACCTGAGCCACTTCACTGGCTAGGACGAATGGTTTGTTCTCGTACGAAAGATTCTTGAGATCCACTGTAGTCATTCCGTATCGTGGGTCTACCTCTACCCCGCCTCGTAGGTTGAACCATTTGCACTTGAACAAAGGGACCTTAAAAGTAGGTCCATAGTCAAGTTCCCATATCTCCTCTATGTAACCATAATATGTGTCCTTTGTCCCGTTGCAGTTTGTTGCATCAAAGCGGACTCCACTGTTTTGGTTGGTGCTCTTTTTATCTTGGTTGGCTGTGTAAAATATATTTCCATTTATCTCGTATCCTTGAAAAGTCAATATAGTTGAAGCTGGTGATGTGGCCAACAAGTATAGCTGTTCTTCAACATTGGTGTCATTAATGAGACGTCTTTTTAACCAACTGCTGAAAGTCTTCATGTGTTCTCCATCAATACAATCTTCAGTTTTCTCCGGGTATTTGGAGCGTAAAACATTCTTGTGTTCCTCGACATACGGACCCACCAAACTGGAATTATGTAGAACGGTGTCGTGTGCTTGAGTGAAAGAATCCCCGTCTTGACATATTGTTGCTTTCTTTCCTAGGGTGCCTTTTCCATGCAGTCTCCCCTCATGACGTGATTCAGGAACACCGATCGGCTTCAGATCAGGAATAAAATCTACACAAAACTCAATGACCTCCTCTGTTCCATAACCCTTGACGATGCTTCCTTCTGGCCTAGCCCGGTTATGAACATATTTTTTTAAGACTCCCATGAACCTCTCAAAGGGGAACATGTTGTGTAGAAATACAGGACCGAGAACAGAAATCTCTTCGACTAGGTGGACTACAAGGTGCGTCATAATATTGAAGAAGGTTGGTGGGAACACCAACTCGAAGCTGACAAGACATTGGACCACATCCTTCTCTAATTTTTTTAGAGTTAGTGGATTGATGACCTTCTGAGAAATTGCATTGAGAAATGCACATAGCTTCACAATGGGTTCTCGAACATTTTCCGGTAGAAGCCCTCTCAATGCAACCGGAAGTAATTGTGTCATAATCACGTGACAGTCATGAGACTTTAGGTTCTGAAATTTTTGCTCTGCCATGTTTATTATTCCCTTTATATTTGATGAGAAGCCAGATGGAACCTTCATACTGTGAAGGCACTCAAAAAATATTTTCTTCTCTTCTTTAGTAAGAGCGTAGCTTGCAGGACCTGGCTGATTCTCTGAATGAGTATCGTCTCGATGCATCTCTTCGCTCATACGTTGATGGGCCTGCCTTCCTTTCGGTGTACCTTTTTTTGACTTCCCATCTTTTGACTTCCCATACACGCCCAAGAAGTTTAGCAGGTTGCAGCAAATGTTCTTTGTCACGTGCATCACGTCGATTGCAGAGTGAATCTCTAGCATTATCCAATAGGGCAGCTCCCAAAATATAGATTTCTTCTTCCACATGGGTACGTGGTTGTTTGCGTCATTCGGAACAGTGAGTCCGCCAGGACCCTTTCCAAAGATTACATTTAAATCCTTGACCATATCATGTATAACAGAACTAGAAGGGCGGGTAGGCCTCGGCCGATGATCTGCCTCACATTTCTAATGCTTGCCTTTCTTCCTTAACGGATGCTTGGGTACAAGAAACCGACGATGACCCAGGTACACATTCTTGTTACCTAAATGTATACTATCAGTCTCAGCTAAACAGTGCGTGCATGCATTGTATCCCTTATTTGACTGTCCTGAAATGTTGCCAAGAGCAGGCCAATCATTGATGGTTACAAAAAGCAAAGCTCGTAGATCAAATTCCTCCAGTTTGTGCTCATCCCACACATGTACACCTTCTTCACGCCACAACTGCAAAAGTTTTTCAACTAATGGCCTGAGGTACACATCAATGTCGTTGCCAGGTTGCTTCGGGCCTTGAATGAGCACTGGCATCATAATGCACTTCCGCTTCATGCACAACCAAGGAGGAAGGTTATAGATACATAGAGTGACGGGCCAAGTGCTGTGACTGGAGCTCTGCTCTCCAAAAGGATTAAAGCCATCTGTACTTAGACCAAATCTTAAGTTCCTTGCGTCATCTGAAAATGTCGGGAACTCTCTGTCAATTTTTCTCCACTGGGACCCATCCGCGGGGTGTCTCAACATCAAGTCTTTTTTACGATCTTCTTTGTGCCATCGCAACAACTTGGCATGCTCTCTGTTGCTGAACAAACGTTTCAACCGTGGTATTATAGGAGCATACCACATCACCTTTGCAGGAATCCTCTTCCAGGGGCGCGGCTCGCCCTCAACATCACCAGGGTCATCTCGCCCGATCTTATACCGCAAAGCACCGCATACAGGACATGCATTCAATTTTTCGTGCTCACCGCGGTAGAGGATGCAGTCATTAATGCATGCGTGTATCTTATGCACCTCTAATCCTAGAGGGCATACCACCTTCTTTGCTTCGTACGTACTAGAGGGCAATTCGTTATCCTTTGGAAGCATCTTCTTAACTATTTTCAACAAATTTTGAAATCCCTTGTCAGAAGTACCATTCTCTGCCTTCCATTGCAGCAATTCAAGTGTGGTACCCAGCTTTTTCTGGTCATTTTGACAAGTTGGGTACAACAATTTGGCGTGATCAGCTAACATACGCTCCAACTTCAACATTTCGTTTTCACTTCCACAGTCCATTTGTGCATCACGAATGCCCCGACGAAGATCATCGTCGGGCTCATCAATAATGTGATCTTCTTCAGTTTTGTCTTCTCCCATTGTAGTATCACTGAACCAAGGATACTTGTCATTATCCTCCTCTTCTTCATTTTCTTCCATGATAACCCCTGTTTCTCCGTGCTTGGTCCAACAATAATAACCAGGCATAAAACCATTATGCAAGAGGTGGGAGTGAATGACTTTTGAGGTAGAGTGATCACTCATATTCTTGCAGGCACTACATGGACAACGAATAAAACCATTCTTCGGCTTGTTTGCCTCAGCCACATGGAGAAAATTATGCATGCCATCAATGAACTCAGGACAACATCGGTCACCGTACATCCATTGTCGGTTCATCTGTATTACATAAAAGTATATCGAACCCCATTATTACACTACTGTCATGAATAATATGTAAGAGCAAATTAATTAATACAAGGTCATCCATTAAAATAAGAGTAAAGTAGTGACAACTGGTAATACATAGTTCTCATAAAACATACATTAACTGAAACAAATATAAAAATTATCTAAAGAATTTAAATCCAACAACAAATGCGATCAAAATCGCAACTAAGGTAAATACTGAACCCACAGCATAATGATACCAAGCCTTCCGATTAATGGCATATTTTCTAATCCTTTTTATCTTCAAGCGCATTGCATCCATCTTGATCTCGTTACCATCGACCACGTCGGCAAGTTTGAGCTCTAATTTCATCTTATCTTCTAAACATTGAAGATAAAGATCTTCACTTCTTTTCAATTTTGCTTTCAAATCATTGTTTTCTTTATCCAAAAACTCGACAATAGGGTCAGGTTCAATTTCCGGTTCAAGTACCTCCTAGATAAAAATAAATCTATGTCAAGTTGGTCACCATAATTGTCAGAAACACAAAATGAAATAAATAGTTTTGAAAATATACCACATCCGAATCATAGACCGGACGAGGACCGACGGGGACGGATATCAGAACCATGACTCTATACATATAATACAAGTTAGAAAATTATAGAAGTAATAACTATGCATCTAAAACAATAAAGCTATGTTTTTAAAAATCAAATAAAAACACGAGCCTCACCGAGATGGTGCCGGTGACGGGACGGCGCGGGCGATCGACGGCGGTAAGGACGGGGACGACGCTAAAACACATAAATCATAAATTAGTTTGAGCACAAATTGCACATATAAACAAATGAGATCATAACTTAGGCATTCCATCGAACACCTTGCTTGCACAAAAAATTTGAAATGAGCAAAATGAGCTAAAGAACCAATGCCGGAAAGAGGATGCAGCTGCTAACCGTGGGGTGTCTTCAATCTCTCCAAATGGTGTAAAATATTGTGTATTATCTAGGCTTGGGGAGAGAAAATGGAGAAGAAATGGAGAGAAAAAAATTTGTGAGCTCGAGCTCGGGCTGAAAATGGAGGAGTCGGGGTGGAAGAAGCTGATAAGCTAAGGATCTTTAGTCCCGGTTCGTGTTACGAACCGGGACTAAAGGGTTCTGGCGCTGGGACCCGCGTCTGCGGTCGCATGCCAGAACCTTTTAGTCCCGGTTCGTAACACGAACCGGGACTAAAGGTCCCTCCCAAATCCACCCCGCGAGGTTGCACCCCTTTAGTCTCGGTTCATTTCTAAATCCGGGCTAAAGGGGTGAACTAAATCCTCGTTTTCCACTAGTGCTACTAGTTATAGAAAGAAGCTAAATCAGTGCTACGCACATCGGGGAACATTCTACCAATAGCAAGCCAAGCCTGTCAAGTAACAAGACATTCAAAAAATAAGTGACAGGTGGATTTAGATTCTGAGCTAATGAGACACGAGCCAATCACAGTATATTGCTACTTATATTTTGTACAAATCATGAGTACACCGAATAAAATGTCGTTACTAGTTACTGCTGAGTGTACTTATGAATCATGATTTATAAGTTATGACTGCTTGATTTGTGTTCAGTCCAAATGCACCTTGCCGGAAGGTGAAAGTGTTAGCTCATGGTGGATTGCTCTCTAGAGATTGGGTGGCGGAGTCTCTCCGGCGTGCTACTTCTGACAAAGCTTGTAGCTTGCACTGCACTCTTGGCAGCTTGTAGCTTGCACTGCTTTCTTGGCGTTTGAACTTCCTGGTGCTTCAGCGTGAAGGTGCTCCCCTTGTGGCTGTCTCCGTTGTAGCTGTGCGGGGCTCGGCGGTGTGCAACGTGTGTTGGCGAGCCAGCCTCGGCTCTAGGTTGAGCTTCGGCCCGACGATTTTGCCTGTTCTCGGTGTGCAGCGTCTGTTCGGTGTGCCGGTCTGTCCTCGTGGCCGAGTTTCGGCCCAACAAGTTTGCCCGCCTTGCTTTGCCGCAGCCGCTTCGGAGTAGTTCTTAGGCGGCGTCCGTCTCATGGGTTTCTTCGGTTGTCTCCGTGTGCGTGTTGCAGTGTGTTGTTGTAAGCTGGGTTCAACACTTTGTATCTCTGTCACCGTTCCAGCGTTATTAATTTAACGTTGGGCCTTTGGCCTATTATCAATTTTTTTGCACCATTTCTGATTAATTGGGTGCACTCAGCAGCATGCACAATGGTCACGTCGCTTCTTTCCCATGCGGAAAGCTTTCGCCTTTCTCATGACGGTGTTAAGGGCATCTCCAGTCCCCCCCCCCCCCCCCCCCCCCCCCCAGAGCCCCCCAGAAGGCCTTTTTAGCGCCTGCGCAAACAGAAAGCGTCATTTTTCCACCACTCGGCCCCCCAGAAGCGCAAATAGCGCCGTTTCGGCGTTATTTTGCGCCGGCGTACCCAGGCGAAACCCAGCCCACTGGGTTCGGCTTGGGAGGCCGAAAAGGCGGGAAAGGCGATGCGGGCCAGCGCTGTCAGCGACGCGGGAGAAAATGGCGCGGAACAGGAACCGCCCGTGAGCGGCGCGCCCTCATCCTCTCGGCTCCCATTTTGGTCAAAGGCTGCCCTTCTTAATGGCGTGGCGGGCGGCCAGTGAGAGCGCGCCAGTCAAAACCTGCCGGAGTAATGGCGTGGCGGGGCTGCGACGTCCAATCGAAGGGGCACGCGGCGCACAGTAATGGCCTCCACCGCCCACCGCCCCTTCGCCTGGCCGCCGCGCTATAAAACCCCCTCGAATCCTCGCCGTCTCTTCACACACTCGCCGTTCCTCTCTCTCGCCGCCTCTGCCTCCCTTTTCCTTCTCTCTCGCCAGCCATCACACATGGCCTACGATGCCGCCGCCGCCAACGGCTTCGGCGCTGCCACCTCCGCAAGCAGGAGGCGTGGGCGCTGTACCAGGCGGGGTACCCGTGCCCGCCGGACGTGCGCATCCCCGGCGCCTCCGCCGGCCAGGGACCGTGGCAGCTGAGCGCGGGCGGCATCCCCGTGCCCCCCGTCCCTGCCGGCGACCAGGTCGAGTACGCCATCGCGGAGGTCCGCGCAGGCCTGACGCCGGAGCAGGCCGCGGAGCCGCGCTGCCGCCTTCTGGACGGCGTACTTCCAGGGCCGCCACGATGAGGACGTCGCCGACCGCGGCAACAACGGCCCGGTGGAGGGCCGCTGCAACACGCTCGGTCGCAAGCGGTGGTGGGGCGGCGAGCCCCGCACCCTCCAGTGGGTGCTCGACTACATCGCCGCCAGCAACGAGCCCCGGCTGACCATGCCGCCGAGGACCAACGCCTGGACGCCGCGTCGGATGGGAGCCGACAGCTCCTCCTCGGCCACCTCTTCCTCCTCCGGCGTGCGCTCGGCGCCGCACTCGCTCACCCCTCCCGTCCTCAACTCCGGGCAGCGTGCCCCCATGTGCAGCGGCGCCCTGCGCATCGGCGAGCCGCGCCAGCGATGCGCGGCGTCTCCTCCGTCGTCACTCTTCCGGCACGTCGTCAAGCCGAAGAAGGAGCCTGCGCCGGCGGAGGAGGAGCAGGAGGAGGAGTGGCCCGGCCTGAAGGAGGCCTCGTTCAACACCGTCCAGCTGGCGGAGGATGGATTCGCCGAGGAATGGAGCCTCGGCGAGTTCACGGCGCAGGAGATGGAGGTCCAGCGCCAGCTCCTCGCCGAGGCGGAGCGCAAGCGAGCGGAGCGCCAACAGCAGGCCGCCGCCAATGCGGGCCGCCTCCGCGTCCCTCCTCCTCCGCAACCGAAAGAGGTCGTGTACATAGTAATCGACCCCGACAGCGACGAGGAGGAGGAGCTCCAGCGCACCTTGTAGCAGAGCAGGTGGTGGGGCGACGACCCGAGCAGGCAGTCCGACGGCGAGGACGACGGCGGCGCCGGCGACTACAGCCAGGCGATCGCAAACAACCTAGGCCTCAACTAGGCGTGTTGATCGTCGAGTTTTAAGTTTTTAGTTATGTTTTAATGTTTTTAGGTTAAATTCGTACTTTGTAATCGCCAGTTTGCGCCCAACTATGAATGAAATCGCCGAGTTCCTGCTGTTTGTCTGCCCCGCCATTTTTTAAATTTTATGGTCTGAGAATTGGTCTGGGCAACGACTGGAAAACACCCCGAGGTTCCTGATTCGTGCCGTTTGGCGCCGCGGCGGCACTAAAATAGCGACGTTTTGGGTCCTGGGTGCCGACGACTGGAGATGCCTGATGCGTGCATCTGCTCGCCTATCAATAGCACTTGTTCGGCGCTGATATCCGGCATGCTGTTCGGGATGCGACTGGAGATGCATGGTCTAATTCTAGCTCCACGACTATAGGACACATCCACCGTAGGTCCGTAACTCCAAATCTCGTTCCACTGCTTTCCCCACATGTAGACAAATAAATAATGTATCACCATGCAAAACTAGTCCAAAATCAAAAAATGCATTAATTATTTTCAAACCGATTGTCCAACTCAAATCTGCTTTAACTATTGTGTTTCTCAGGACAAGGTATTAAAATTGGATCCCACATGGGTATGTTTCATCAATATTTCTGAAATGTAATTTTGTGTCACGAGAAGCTAGTTTGTGGTAAAAATGGTTTTCTGGAACAAAATGACAAATTTGAGAATTAATTTGTAAATGAAATTTTCTAGTATATAGTTTTTTTTTTGCATAACATCAAAATGGTTATTCAATACTGCCTTCACAATTTGGAAGGAGCAACTTATATGGGGTCACGAAAAGCAAGTTTATACTACAAACATGCTTTTCTACTCAACAAATCGAGAAGTTCAGCCATCAAAATGGTTATTCTCACTATTTGGAACCACTATTCGCTTGCTCGCTTGTCCGAGCACTTGACTAGCCCATGCTGCATCTCAGTTTGAAAGCCCGAGAGAAATGATCGCGCCAGCCTGTGAGCGGATAATCTGTAAGAAAATCTATGCAGCAATATGAGATGAGTAGTGCCAACCTAAGCCGAGCTGAGTGACGGGACAATGGACAAAAGCAGTGCGCACAAAGTGTAAAAAAACATGGGTGTGGGAGGTGCCGGAAAAATGTTGGCCATGCAGGCCGAATGTTGCACTGCGTTCGACAAGGAAGTGCCCACGGTCCGAGCCGAACGAAGCATTTCGGGCGATAAAACAGACTTGGACAGGCCAGTGGGCAGGGACGTGATTCCCTGCACCTGTGCGCAGTACACAAGCTCTCCCACCGTGCTCCACTCCACTGCTCTCTTTTTTTTCGCTTTGACGACTCGCTCGTCCTCTGGTTATTTTTGGAGCAAACACTCTCATCTGAATACGTGGTAGTAGGGATGCCGATCGACTAAATGGAATAAGATGAACAGAAGAGTGTTGTATAAGAACTACTGCAGGGAGCTAGGCTGAGAGTGTACTGTAGAGCCGAATCGTTGCGACATCGACTTTGGCGTCTAACCACTTATCGCTAGCATTGTCAATCACATAACCTCGTTGTACAGGGGCAATTTGCTGCTAAATTTTTGAACCACCCAAAATTCACCCTCCAAGTTGAGGGTTGCCAAGTGCTCTCTTACAACATTCACTCTCAAATTTGGAGATGAGACGTTACATTTTTTACAAAATTAGAGAATGAACTTATCTCCAGATAACAAACTCACCCTATCATCTGACTGAAAGATCAAAACTGAATCAGCCTCTTTCATACCAAGAATTCAGTGCACAAATAAACTTGGTCTGCAGAATACGCCAGCATATTGTTTTGTGACAGACTTAACTGTAATTAACATGGCATGTGCAGTTCACCTGCAGTGTACGTAATGTCTAGTGTGGGGATCAAATGAATATTCTACTCCCTCCGTCCCAAAATAAGTGTCTTAACTTTGATAGAAAGTGGATGTATGTAGACATATGGACGGAGGGAGTACTAATCTTTGGTAAGGGTGGCCTTGCGAAGGAAAAAGAAACCCCTGATGGGGCTTTCACGACCCCGTGCGCGACCTGTGCGCGTTCGCCACCGCCGGCCGGATCTCCTCGGTCCAAGCTCCGTTGCGGCCGCTGCGGCCAGATTCGAGCTCCCTGCTGCGACCTCTCCCGCCACACCTGCTCCATCTACCCCGGCTCCGCTTCCTCCGTTAGGCGCTGCTGCCGGAGCTCCTGCCGCTGCTGCGATGCGCACCCACCGGAGGTCCGACTTGCCATTGATGGTCGGTTCGTGGTGCGCTCGCATCTCGCCAAGCCTGCGTCGGTGGCCCCTCTGACTCTCCCATCTGCCGCCTCCGCCCCCGTCGCCAGCGCTCCTTCCGGCCAGCTTTAAGCAGCGATGGAACCTGCCTCTCCGCTGCCTGTGGTGGGCTCTCACCTCGTGCCCGAGAAAAGGGTGGAGTTGTCCCTCGGGGCTTGCCCGCGCGGCCGGCGGCGGCCTCCCATGCCTCCCCCACCCGTCTCGTGCCCGGCTGGGAGCAGGCCCTGCGCAACGACGTTGGGTCTGCGCGCAGCGGAGGGGTGAGGAAAAAAAAAGACATTAACCACGAAACGGTACGATGGCATCGGTGCATAATATGTATTTTGGTGGGAGGGTAAAATCGTCCAAAAAAGTGTTTCACCAAAACCGGACGAAAATTTGAGAGGAAGAAACCTTATTGCTTTTATTATTAGGTAGGTATAGATTACAACAAATATTATTTGTAAAGTGATATGGTACAGAGAGGGAAGACGTAGTTTACATCTCTATTACATAATTCTCAGCAAATCCACGGTTTCAGAGTTGTTTCAATGAAACAAATTCCAGTTTCAGCACAGTTGTCAGCTTACACCAGATTTTTGGAATCCGCGGCTTAACCAAACAAGCCCTTATCATGATAGGATTTGTATGGATAATTCAGACAAGACTGGATCAAATGCGTTTATTTCGAGAGTATTCGTGATTTATGCATTATGACTTGTTGCCCGGTTTTCAGTGCAGTTGATACTGTCTGCAAGGAGAAAGAGTCGGCAACGCACACTTGACTTTAGCGTGACTCAGCCAATTCATTTTCTCATGTTCAGCTCTCGATAGGCGCAACAACCTGTTGGATTGAGTTAAGGCTCAGTTTGGGAGCTCCGTTTTTCTAAAACCACAGTATCTCAAAACCGAAGTATCTTTACTATTAAAACAGAATGCGTGGTATGGTGTCACACGATAAATGGTGTCACACTTTAATTGCCCTCACACTTCGAATTAATTACATGCCCTGCCACCTATAAGTGGATACCGGTTCACAAAAGGAAAAGAAAGGAGGCATATGGCACATGCACAACAAGAAAATCGTCCCGGATGCATGCACAACAAACCTCAGATCCGGCATCCCCTCACGTGCAAACAACCCACAACTGACCAGACTTCAGGTTCCTATATTTTCTATACAAAGCAATGCCACCGGATAACCTTCGTCATATTCAGTTTGCGTGATTTTTGGCACCACGCCTTATGTATCGGAGATACAAAGGGCCACTCGATAGAAATCCAAACAACTCACGTACTCCCTCGCCGAGCTGCTCTCCCAAGACGCGATAGTACCATGGAGGGGTCGCCTCCGCCTCCACGGCACATCTCTCTGCTGTACCCTTCTCCACCGTGTGTCTTCTTCTCTGCCGTGTGTTTCCCTGCAGCTTCTCGTTTTCTTGCGCAGGAAGGGACAGGAGATTCGTGCAGAAGCAAAGGGAGAAGGCGGAGCAAAAGGCTGCGATGGCGTCCGTGGAGGAGCCCTTAGCCGTCATGGAGACAGGCGCTCCGGAAGAACCCGCTGCCGCCGACTCGCTGACTCCCATGTACGAGGACGGCTGGGTAGTATGGCTCCAGCGATTTCGGAATCTGGGATTCTTGGTATAAGATCTTTTATTTCGATAATGTCAATATCTTGGTTATGTTGCCCCTTAGTTCCGGAATTCAGCAACGACATTGCATTTCTTGGTGTTTCCTGATAGTGGTGGTTTGCTGGGCTGTGCAAATCGGTGTCTCAATATTTCCTTAGCATCCGGTTGGTGTTTATGTTTGTCTCTGTAAGATCTTGGTTATGTTGCTCCTTCCAGAATTCAGTCACGACCATTGCATTTGCTGGTGTTTCCTTATACTGGTGGTTCGCTAGGCTGTAGCAAATCGTTGTCTCAATATTTTTCGTTGGGATTCGATTGGTGTTTATGTATGTCTCTGTATGTTACTTGTGTCAAGTGTCCTGTTTTCCCTGCTTTTATTTCTTTCTGCATCATTGTTTTTCGGATTTTTGTAAAGATTTTATCTGTTCATGCAGGAATTGTGGGAAAAAATTGAGCAGTATGAACTTAAATAGGACAAGATGATATTGCAATTGGAGGAAGATTGCCTCAATGTTTACTGGAAGAAAGTGGAAGAAACCAGAAAGCAAAAATGCAGACATACTTCAGAGTTCAGACCATGTTTTGGTGAAGCCGGTATAGAAAAAATCATTTCTGCTCTGGGAGAGCCCGAATCCTTTTCTAGGGTACATGAATTGCTTTCATGATCCATTCCATGCTTCTTGCTGATACCATGCTCTTATGTGTTATTGTTGGTCCTTGTTTGTATAGGTAGAGAAGCTTGGGGGTACAGTAGTGGACAACTTGCCAAAGCTGAGCCAATTCTGGACAATTTGAGATGGAGGAGAGATGAGCGTGTAAATGAGTTTTTGGCTGTTCAGCTGCATGTAGTTCGTCTACAAACTGAGATTTCTGGAACTATTAATTATGAGGATCCTATAGCCCCATTGGTGGATGAGACTGACCTATCTATAAGAAGACTAGCGGAATTGAAAACCCAGCTTAATGAGCTCCAGACTGAAAAAGTTAGGACCTATCCTCCCACTTAAATTGTTCTACTTGTGTTTTCAGAATGCTTCAACTCTGAAACTTAAATTGTTCTACTTGTGTTTTCAGAATCTTAGGATGCAAAAGATTGATGTTCAGATCAAGTGTATTAATGAAATGTGCAACATGATGTCTCTTGATCTTAAGAAGACATCATGTGAAAAGGAATTTCAGCATGTTATCTTTGTGTACATTTATGTTTTGCAGAAATCATTAGGTTTTGTTGTTCATAGCTTTGTTTTAAATGCTTCAACCCCTGAAGGTCAATTGATTTGGTTGCTCCTTATGTTGTTTATTTCTGCTGACATTACCTAGAAAATTGAGGTGATTTGTTGTAGTTTATATATTTCTCTTCACATAGGCAATCATTTTTAAGTTTTTTTTTGTTGGTAGAGGATGAGCAATATTTTATTCAGAGACCTGGATAGCTAACAGCTAACACATATAAATGCAGTTCTAATTATTTAGAAAATGGTTATTAGTTGCAGCCTGGGTCCAAATAACTTTCTTTAAAACAAAAATAGTTTTCTTCATGTCAAAATTCTCTTTTTAATAATTTATTGGCTTATGTTGCATTCCTACTATCTCTAGAGAAGTTCATCAGTGGAGCATCCTTCTGCGAAGTTACTGAGCTCTGCTATGCTTTTTGGACTGAAAATTTATCCAGCTATAGCCATTAAAGATCCGTTGCTATAATACTATGTTCTCATATGTTTCCTTTTTGCTATTTAGGTGAGTTCATTTGGTGATTTCTTGCCTGGTACAAATTTGGCTTCTTAATGTTCTCAGTTTTGGGTATCCCGGTCATACCTTGGGATTGACAAATGACAACATACCTTGGGTACCTCTCGACCTACTGTTTGAGATCTAGCTCCTGCCAGCAACCAGATTGAAAGTAGCCTAAATGAAGCTTCAAAAAAAAGTAGCCTAAATGCTTGTGCCCACTTTCTTCCACACGGTGGTCGTCTAATGCTGGTTAACTCAGTACTCTCAGATCTCCCTATGTTATTGATGCGCTCTTTAAAACTTTCTACAAAGTTTATAAACAATTGTGTTTGTGCCTGTCGTCACTGCGTGTGGGACAAGCAGGATGATTCCACCTCTTTTGCTGGTTTAGCGGCCTGGGAAAAGTTTTGTTTTCCGAAAAATAGGGGAGGCCTTGGGGTAGTAAATTTGGAGATGCAAAACAAGGCACTTCTGCAGCTGCTCAAGGAACTACACAATTTTTTCTGTAGAGAAAATACTCCTAAGGTGAATCGATGGAGAACTGTGAGCACCTCATTTTTCCTATGACTTTGCTGCTAGCTGCTGGAATCATGTTGGCTTCCATTTGGATCTCCCTGTTGGTGTATAACGACGTATCTCGCTAGCAACCACCTTCTTTCCTAGGCCAGGTTTTTTTGAGACCTTTGCCTCCATTGCATGGAACAACTAAAAGGAACGCAACGATCTAATCTTCAACAAAGTGCCCCCATCTATGGCTATCTGGTAGTTTGTACCAAAAATGATTTATTTCTGCATCAGTACAGAACTAAACCGGCTTTTATTCAACATCTGGTTGACTAGATTTCCCTATTTTCCACAGCCTAGCATTTCTTTTTTGGGTTAGTCAGTGTTATGACTCTAAAAAGCCATATTGTGAATTGTGATGTAAGGAATACTCTTGCCTTTTTCTTATATTATATAAAATTAAATTACACCGTAGGGGTTCCCCTACGGTAGCACGGTTAAAAAAAGATTGTATGCATTTTTGTTTGCAGCGAAGCAATAATAATGTAAAACAGATGAGGGGAGTGGATGGTGTAAGTGATACAGTGACAGATTGCCAAGAGATTGCTAGGTGTATTACACATGGTGTTGTTTTTAGTGAAATGCATAATGAAACTTTATGTTGGTTGTCAATGTTTTCTTTCTCCAATTGTGTAGATCTGATGATTCTCATACGGCGTACTTACTATTCCGTGGTCATGATATCATTCATAACCGAATGAATAAATTATTTTTTGTTCAAGAGAAGATCATTAGCTCATTAGTGCAAAATTTGTATCAAAATATGCCCCCCTTTTGACCAAATCATGATTCTGCCTTGAACACTACGTTGATCCATAGTGAAGAAATTACATTGCTAACATATAATCCTTTCTAAAGCATATGATTTTATCACTTGGGATAATGTGCCAGTTCTAAATTTTACTTTGATTATGTTGTTGTAATTTTTAGGAATAATTTAAATAATTGTGTGAATATTAGAAATTACATTTTTTTCTTATTATTTCATTTATCTAAATTATTCAAAAATGCGGCCATAGAGAGTAAGGTGTGCATTATATTTCGGTTTAATTATGTAGAACTATCATCTTTAAAATATTAATACCCGTTGTAACGCACGGGCATTTAGCTAGTATATTTGAGTGCTGCAGTAGCGCAGGTGGATATATATATGACGTTTCTTTGTAGTGGTGACTTATCCACAGGCCAATAGATAACCTACGCAGTAAGGTGAGTTGTGTTTAGCTGAGCTGAGTAGTTTTTCAGGTAAGCGTAAGTGTACTGTAGATATGGGTGTGGGAGGCGCCGGTAAGATGTGCTGTACAACAACAGAAACCTCTCGGACCGCGTGTCATGACCAAGGTCGGCGGTGAGTTCTGCTATGTGTCCTCTTCCCGCTGAACTCTTCCATGCAGAGCCTTGAATCCACTAAGTGACTGAGCGATGGAGTAGAACCGGAAATATGATGATGAACACTTACGCTTTTCGGTCAGAAATTAACTTTGATTGATAAACAAAGGATTATGGTGCGCACCATCGCTCTCTTCCGGACGGACTATCACAGCATGCTCCCGCAGACTTTAAGAGGACCTAGAACAATATGCTCTTGCCAATCGATAGATGAGCTACTCAATTATATATCAGATTTCGCAATTTTCATATTGACCAGACACCAGAATTATACATGTTTAGTATATATATATACTTCATCTCTATTAAGCACTGGTGAGAGAGAAGCTAAATCAGTGCTATGCACATCGGGGAACATTCTAGCAATAGCAAGCCAAGCATGTCGACTAACAACACATTTAAGCAATAAGTGATCGATGGATCCAGATTTCCGATCAAACGAAGCATGATTATGTACGACGTTTATCAAAATTGTCTTTTTTTTTTCGAGAATAACGGGGGGGGGGGGGGGGGGGGGGGTGGGGAATAAATCCCCACCGCTTGTTGCATTCACCGAAAGTAGCCTGGCGGGCCATGTTCTTACAACAGAATAACACTTGTACAGGGGGATACAGAGGAAGAGAAACAACAAAAACATGACACTAAGCAGCAAACCCTGCAGGTAAGGCCTTCAGCTCTTTTCATCTTCCGTTTACCGTTGGACGCCAGTGCACCAGAAACTTCACCGCCGAAGACGAAGGGCTTCACTCCGCCGAGATCAGCCACGATGGGTTGGAGCAGCCGAAGGGCAGCACATTGCCGAGTCCACACCGGACGAAGGGCCAAATGTCGCCGAGGCTTTACACAACAGCCAACAGCGTAATCGAAGGGCCTCGCGCAGCCGAGTCGACACCCGGGAAACTTCACCGGCACTAGCCCGGCCGTTAACCGGCATCAGAGAAGAGACTCAGGCCCCTCCGAAGAGCTCGAGCATCGTGGCCATGGGGAGACGACACCGAGAGGAGAGCAAGGAGGGGAAACACCATCACCACAGCCCGAAGAGAATGCAACAGGCAACAAGAGACGAGGGCATTGACGGTGGTTCATCAAAGATGAAGTCGCGGAGCACCACAGTGCTGCATCGCGCCACCACGACAGCCTGCAACCTCTCATGCCCCAGACAGAGAGCAGCATGGGTTCCATCACGACGCCTCCAAGGAGGAAGACGACGCCACCGGCATCGTCGTCGCTGAGCTTTCGCCCGGAACCAGCGCCCTCACCGGAACCTAGCCAGGGGTTGGGAGCACTGAACAGCTCAAGAACCACGCCTCCATGGAGTTTAGCGACGCCGGGAGGCGCCGCCGTGGTCTGCCCACGCGCAGAGCGTGAGCACGGGTTTCCCCGTGTGCAGGCAGGAGGCTGCCAAACCAAACCTGACGAGATATGCATCCGTGTGTCAGAGCTGCGGCCCGCCGAGCCCATCAGGGCCCAGATTGGGCCCGGGACCCGCCGCCGCCAGGAACCGCGCCGCCGGCAGCAGCACCGCGAGCAGAGGAGGAGGGCGAGCCTGCAGGGGAAGCTCGCCGGGGCGGGGGCGCGAGGGAGGCGGAAGGGGAGAAGGGCCGTCCGGCGCGGCCGCCTCCACGAGCAGCAACAGGACGGCGAGCTTTAAGGGCCCCGCCGTCCCCTTCACCGGCGCCGAGCGGACTTGGGTCCGGCGGCTGCCTCCGGGGACGGCGAGGGAGGGAGGCAGAGTAGGAGGGGGTGGCGGCGGGAGCTAGGGTTTGCCCCTCCCGTCGCCCAGAGAGGAGGCGACGCGAGGGGGGAAAAAGCCAGGTTGCGGACTTTTTTTCAATGTTGGCCCCAAAATTGTCTTTGGTGAGTATCTTTTTTATGATCGCTGACAAAAGGAAGCATGATTATGTAGGGGAACCTTAATCATCCAAATAGAGTCAAAATGTGGGAGGTGGATTCTGCCATTGTTAAATATATATGATAAAAAAGAAGAGATTAAGTGACCCGCCGATGAAGAAAATTTTATAGGAGGTTCAGAAGACAAAATAATCTCTTGGACAATTTGACAAAGTTCTTACCACTGATCCATCATGTACTCATCAAAACAGTGTCTAATAGATAATTTCAGTTTGCCCGTCCTGGAACCTTAGCATCTTGAAGGGACGTAGAACAATCCACCCTTCACTTTTGATGTGTTATTGTGTTTTGTGGTTGTTGACCAAGCTGCAAACTTATGGCTATTATATTCCCTTATTTCTTGCCACTGTAACTGGCAAAGAGTGGCAAACGTACAAATAATCTTTGATCAATTCCAAGGCTAATTTGGAGAAGGCATTCGAGAATCCGTTGGACCCGGGGCTTTGCCAGATGTGTTTACTACCTAGTGTACTTGTGATTTAGTATAAGTTATGACATTTATGCGGGACACCAGCCCATTGAGTGCCGCGATTAGCAGAAAGCGCATGAATTTGGGCAAGTTATGGCCGCTAGCTGTTCTTTTAGTTCAAATGTATCCTGGAAGGTGAAGAAAATGTTGGTGGCACAATGCACCCTGCTTGATTAGTTGAGAGCAGGGCATGCACGTGGCTCACCAACTCATTTGCTGATGTTTAATACTACCCCGGTGCAATGGCTATATAGGATTCTCCTACCTTAGGGACTGATTGATGGTCCAAGAGAAGATCAGGGCAGCAATATGAGATGAGTCGTGCTAACCTAAGCTGGGCTGCCTTGATGGGGCCAAAAGCAGTGCCAAGGTGTAAACATGGGTGTGGGAGGTGCCGGTAAAATGTTGGCCATGCAGGCCGACTGTTTCATCTGTGGAGCTGATATTTTCAGGCAACCAGACCAGACAAAGGCGAGACATGGACGTGATTGTCTGCACTTGTGTTCAGTACCAAAGTTGAGATTGTGCAGCCAGATCACTCAGCTTAGATTATACTAAAAGACAGGACTGATCCCAGAGTGATTATTCCTAGCAACCCACGTGTTAGAGAATGAGGCAGCCGACCGATCATTAACTTGGAGTACACGATCCAAGAAACCTAGCTAAATACGTTATATGTACATGTATTGTGTGTTTGTAATTGTCTATAAATATAAGAGGAGGGCCGAGGCATTGCGGTATCAGAGCACCGGCCGATTCCCTACCCCCTCTAAAACCCTAGCCCTCCTCCCTCTCCTCCGCCACCACCACCCACCACCATGAAAAGTAGAGGGCCTTGTGACTTCACCAACGAATTCTCCATTAGGTAGATTTTTGTTAGCCCAAGCCTTTATTTGTTGAGGGGAAACGAGTCCAATTTGAAGTTGTTGATGTTTATATTGGTCAATCATAAAATAGAAATAAGAAAAGAATTTATATTTATTCCGATCAAACTTACTCCCTAGTAACCTGGAAGTTCTTCTCAGATACAAGGAAATGATTCAGTTCTAGAACCAAAGATGGTAGTTCTCAAACGAGCACTCGAAAAGATCCTAGAGGATCCTCGTGATTAGATATTCTTTTTCCCCAGATCGTAGCATTAAGTATTTCTTGGCGAGCTATAAGATGGTCAGATTTATAAGTAAGTATCTCTTGTAAAATATGAGCAACACCAAATCCTTCTAAAGCCTCCCTCCCCCACAACAACCACCTCACCACCACATCAACCACCACCAGTCCCACCTCATGTCCATCGTTCGTTCCACGACAGGTCTTCCCGGTCCAAACGAGCGACTCAATCTTTCTGCGATCGTCTCCTCCCCGCTACCTATCTTCTAGCGCTACGCGATCCTAATTGGCGTCAGGCCATGTAGGAAGAATTCGACGCCCTCACTCTAAACTAAACCTGGACTCTCGTTCCCCCTCCACCTGGAGCAAACATCGTGAGCGGGAAATGGATTTTTCACTACAAATATAACTATGTTGGTTCCCTTGCCCGTCACAAAGCCTGTTGGGTGGTTCGTGGTTTTTCACAACAGCCCGGCGTTGGGCTTGATGAAACTTTCAACCATGTCGTTAAACCAACCACCATTCGCATTGTTCTCTCTCTCTCGCACTCTCTCACGCTTGGCCAATGCACCAACTCGACGTTAAAAATGCCTTTCTCCACGGTCATCTCGATGAGGTGGTCTATAGTCAGCAGCCATCTGGATTTTATCGATCCTCAGCATCCCAACTATGTTTGTCGTCTTCTCAAATCTCTATATGGCCTCAAACAAGCCCCTCGTGCTTGGTTTCAACGATTCTCCTCTATTGCTCGCACCATCGGTTTTGTTGAATCCAAATCTGATGCCTCTCTCTTCATTCTTCGTCGCGGCCCTGACACCCCGCCTACCTTCTTCTCTATGTCGATGACATCATCCTAACTGCATCCACTACCTTTCTCCTTACCCATGTTATAGCCGCTCTCAGCCTTGAATTTTCCATGAAGGACCTCGGTCCTCTTCACCATTTCCTCGGTATTTCAGTCATTGTTCACCCTCCAACATTCACCTCTCTCAACACCAATACATTCTAGATGTTCTATATCGTGCAGGCATGCGCGATTACTACACCAAAGCCAAACTATCCTCCACAGCCGCCCGCCACTCTAACTCATCCTGACATCTCCTACCTCGTCCAACAAGTTTGTCTACACATGCATGACCCTCGTGAACCTCACTTCTCTCTCATTAAACGAATTCTTCGCTACCTCAAGGGCACTCTTCATCATGGCCCCACCTTGCACCGTTCCACTTCTCACTCCCTAGTTGCCTAATCGGATGCTGATTGGGCTGGGTGCCCGGATACTAGGCGCCCTACGTCGGGGTTCTACATGTATCTTGGCGATAATTTGATAAGTTGGTCGTCTCGCCGCCAGACGACGGTGTCTCGTTCTAGTGCTGCAGCGGAATACCACGCTGTTGCTACGGCTGTCGCGGAATCCTGCTGGGTTCGGCAACTCTTGCAGGAGCTTCATCGTCCTATTGAGACCGCCACCATCATGTATTGTGATAATGTCAGCGCCGTTTACTTGTCGGCAAATCCAGTTCATCATCGATGCACTAAACAACACACTAAACACATTGAACTTGACTTTTATTTTGTTCGGGAGAAGGTGGCTCTCGGCGCTGTTTGTGTGTTACATGTGCCCTCTACATCACAGTATGCTGACATCTTCACAAAAGGCCTGCCTACCATTCTGTTCAGAGAATTTTGATCCAGTCTTCACGTCGATGCTCCCCGAGGTTCAGACTACGGGGGCGTGTTAGAGAAGGAGGGAACCGGTCGATCACCAACTTGGAGTACACTCCAAGGAACCTAGCTAAATATGTTTTCCATGTATTGTGTATTTGTAATTGTCTATAAATATATGAGGAGGGCCGAGGCATAGCGATCACGCAGCCCGAATTCAATCTAAATTTTCACCACGGTCCATGCGGAAGAGGTGTTTAAGGGGTAGCGAGTCGCAAGAAACGCACAGGTGGCCACTAGTCTGTGATGATGCGCACATTTACCAGTTTCTACAGGGTTCAGTACGATTCAGTTAGTCGCTAATGACAAATTAATAATTTCTCAATGACCATCATACCCTTAATTATGAAGGGGTACAGAGAGATCTCAGCCCTTGATGTGTTTAAATTTTGGGGAGGGAGTACACCGAAGCAGAAGCCTATGAATATTCGATCACACAAAATGACAATTAAAAACGATATGTAAGTGAGTGAGAAGTGGAGATAGGAAAAACATGGTTATACATTTCTCAATTCTCATACACACCGGCTAGGTTACCTAGAAATGCAGCTAACACCGCCGGTTTATGATTACGATGATCATTCAACATGACACGTACTGTAGATCAGAACAGTTGTTCTCAACATATTGAGTTTGTCCCCTTGTCATAAGATAGTGTGGAACCAGGTCCCGGGAGAGGCCATATGAATAAAATAGGATTATAGATCACATCACCTAAAACCCATGTCGACTTGACCCCTTATGGTTTTTAATCATGAGTAAATAACCAATCAGCATATAAAATCATAGGCGTTGTGTGGATAAACCAGATTAGACTGGATCAAATGTGTCTATTTTGGCGAGTGTACTCGTGATTTATGATATATGATTTCTTGTTCCGTTTTCAGTTAAGTTATCTCAACTGGAAGGAGGAAGAGTTGGCGACACGAGTTAAGTACATTAATATTCGCAAAAAAAAAGAGTTAAGTACATTAATGTGGCTCATCAATTCATTTTCTGATGTTCAGTTCGACGGGTGCACCAATCCTAGTTACCATATATCATATTAACTGCTGCATGCAGTGCAGGTGGCTATATATGATGCTCAATTGTCTAAAATTTTATACTAAACATACATAAAATAAAAAACAAGTGGGATAAACGGATCCCGTTTTCGCACCCTTACATGAATCCATGCCGTGTGTCGCTAAGCGTAACGTGGCTTATGCTCTGCATTCTTTCCTGAAGGCGGAGCGATATGGAGTGGAGGCGGAGGCGGAAAATACGATGATGAATAGTTACGGTTTTCTGTCAAAAGCCTTGATTTGCGAAACAACAGATCATGGTGCGCATGACGCCCTCTTTCTATTCCGGTGAGAAAGACAACAAGAAGAGAGAGGAGAGTGACACTTGGCGGACAAGAGAGCTGTAATGAACTCCCGCACAGTACTCCAGTGGCTCTACAAAATATGCTCTTACCAATGAAAGCATGTGACACTGAAATATCTATCATTGCACAATTTCCATAAAGAACCAAACCATAAGAGAATTAAACAAGTTTTGTACTCCGTCCGTCCACCAAAGGATGTATGTAATTTATTTAAATTTGGATGTTTTAGAAATTTGGATGTATCTACACATTAAACATGTCTAGATACATTGATTGTCGAGTTTGTAGTTGTCAATGACGGAGTTTCGAGTTTCTAGATACATTAAACATGTCTAGATACATCAAAACATGTTTCGTGGTGCTCTTTGATTGTCGAGTTTGTAGTTGTACTCTTTCGCGTGATGAAAATACTAAGTCTAGCCTTCATTGATTGTACTTGTCAGAAAACCCATGATCTGACTTTTTCGGTTAGATCGGGCGACAGCGGCATTTGTGCATTGTTACTTTTCTGTAGGTGACGCTACTAGAGAACCTTTTCGCAGTCTGTGTGTTGTCAATGGTCTTAGTTGTTTTACTATTACAGGCTACTGATCATTGTTGGTGTGGATTTTTTCGATTAGTTGTGACATTATGTATTGCATAGGCTAGATGTAACTGGTATATTTTCTTCATATTAATATATTTATTTTATTGAAAAAATCACTACTGACAGAGAGAAGCTATATCAGAGCTATGCATTGGGTAATATTCTAACAATTACAAGCCAAGCCTCTCTACTAACAAGACATTCAAATCGATGGATTCAGATTCGGAGCAAATTAGACATGCGCCTTCATCCACCACCATATGATGTGTATCAAAATTATCTATGGTGAGTATTTTTCGTGGTCGAGCAACGAAAAAAGGGAGATGAATATGTAGAGAAACTTTCATCTCCTAAAGAGAAGCAAAATGTGGGAGGTGGATACCTCCATTATTAACTCTTTCCGAAAAGGGAGCCATGCCCTGGCCTTCATCTGAGTATATCATAAAAAGAAGAGAGGATTATGTAAGATAATCTTACAGGAGGTTCAGGAGTAACCTCTTGGAAAAAAGCAACCTCTAAAACAAAATTTTAGAGTGTGCCCGTCACAGATAGTTGATTAAAGGAATGTAGCTAGATCAACTACCTTTCACTTTTGATGTGTTTTCTCGTTGTAGAACAAGCGACAAACTTATGCCTGTTATATTCCCATTTTTCTTGCCAGTGTGAACTTTCATGCCGTCACCCTGTCCATTCGTTGCTTCGTATAATTTTGACATCCCTACCAATATTTTACAAGTTTACATATCTGGCTAGTGAAGTATTAATTTCACAACAATCTTCGCTTAGAAATTTCCCACCACATCAAATGGCAATTGCAACGACATGTGAATGAAGAGCACAAGTGAAGATATGCACTTAAAATAGATCACAAAATTTGTTCTAACTTATATGTAAGTTGGTGAAAACGCACCCCCGTAACATGAAATATGGACAAAACAGAATAATATGTCACACCAACAAAAACCTGAACCGAGTCGACCTTATGTTGTTCTATTATGTTAAACAACTAATTAGCATCTATCCCTCCGTTTTGAATATAAGATGTTTCAGTTATTACACATGTTGTCTAGATACGGACTAAAATGAGTGAATATGGACACTAAAACATGTCTAGATACATATAGATACACGTGAATATGAAAAATATATTAAAACATCTCATATTTAAGACATGTCTAGATGCATATAGATACATGTAAATGTAGAAAAATGCTAAAACAACTTTGTTCAAACTCTCCATATCACACCGAATCAACTGTGTTATGTGTTAACTGCTGAGTGTACTCAATTTATTTTCGATTGGCGGCAAAATTGCACCATCTCTGATTAGTGTAGTGCAGTTGTTAAGGCGGCTCACCAACTCATTTGCTTTTGCCAGTTGGACATGTGCAATAACCTTCTCACCATTTTATGTTGGCTTGAAGCTAGTGATTGATCCTTAGGTCAAGAGAAAATCGAAATGCACTATGATGAGCTTTGCTGGGATGAGTGCCTATGGGTAAGAGAGTGCACTACCGAATGGGTCTCTGGGAAGCTTCGATAAAATGTTGGTCATGCATGCCAAGTGTTGTGGATGGCGAACTAAAGAATATGGGTTGGAATGAAGTAAGCCTTGCAGACGATGACGTGGATCTTCGACGTGCAGGACCGCATGCCATGACTCAAACATGTCGTGCCTTTCTGCTATGTGTTCTCTTCTTTGTAAAGTTAGGCATGTGGAGTTTTGAATCCACGAGCAAAGGAGCACATGCGGAGCATATGACGAAGCATATTAATGTTTTCCTGACAAAAACTTGTGTTGACAAACAATGGGCTTTAATTTGCGTAAGGCCGCTCTCTTTCTATATGGTTGAGAAACAATGGTTGAGAATTATGAGAAGAAAGACTGACGTGGGCATACCCTCCGGGCACTCCACTATTGGTATACCTGGTTCAGCCCAGTCGAAGGCCCACTGGCTGGCTCAATGAAGACCAAGAAGCTGTTAAGGAAATTACTTGAAGCACAAGACAAGGACTCTTATTTCGTAGTCTACTAGGACTCTTGTAAACCCTCCCTGGCTCCCTATATAAAACCAGGCAGGGGCACCCCCATAGACGGATCGCAACATCATAGCCACAACATAGACACAATTAGACATAGCATAGAGAGATCGCCTCTCATCATATCGCCCTTGCGGCCACCCTGTACCTCATATATCATCATAATCAGACAGGCAGGAGTAGGTCTTTACCTCACAATGAGAGGCCGAACCTGGGTAAATCCTTGCTTGTCAGCCGTCCGGAACAACCAGCGCGCACATCTTCTCCCTCAAAATCTACCTAGGGTATTCGACTCTAGGATTGCCGAGGACATCCCTCGTCAATTGGCGCCCACCGTGGGGCGAACAGCGTGCTGGATCGCGGTTTCGGCGGCTCAGTCGTCTTCATCGTCAAATATTCATAGACAAAAGCGACCAGATCGCATCTACCGGCGGCGTTCCGTGCATAATAGATCTTATCTACGTCACATCGCAGGCGACGCGATCAATCAACAACTTCGTCAGTCTACAACTTCTTCATGTGGCGGCAAAGCAGTCGACAACTTCGTCAGTCGACAACTTCTTCATGTGGCGGCAAAGCAGTCGACAACTTCGTCAGTCGACAACTTCGTCATGTGGCGGCGTTCCGAGCATAATAGATCTTATCTACGTCACATCGCAGGCGACGCGATCAATCAACAACTTCGTCAGTCGACAACTTCGTCAGTCGACAAATTCGTCAGTCGATAACTCCTCATGTGGCGGCAAAGCAGTCGACAACTCCTCATGTGGCGGCGGCGTTCCGAGCATAATAGATCTCATCTACATCACATCGCAGGCGACGCGACAGAATCCATCATCCGAGAAGAAAATCCAGATCACATGTGGCGGCGAAGCAGTCAACAACTTCTTCATGTGGCGGCAAAGCAGTCGACAACTTCGTCAGTCGATAACTTCGTCATGTGGCGGCGTTCCGAGCATAATAGATCTTATCTACGTCACATCGCAGGCGACGCGATCAATCAACAACTTCGTCAGTCGACAACTTCTTCATGTGGCGGCAAAGCAGTCGACAACTTCGTCAGTCGACAACTTCTTCATGTGGCGGCAAAGCAGTCGACAACTTCGTCAATCGACAACTTCGTCATGTGGCGGCGTTCCGAGCATAATAGATCTTATCTACGTCACATCGCAGGCGACGCGATCAATCAACAACTTCGTCAGTCGACAACTTCGTCAGTCGACAAATTCGTCAGTCGACAACTTCTTCATGTGGCGGCAAAGCAGTCGACAACTTCGTCAGTCGACAACTTCTTCATGTGGCGGCAAAGCAGTCGACAACTTCGTCAGTCGACAACTTCGTCAGTCGACAACTTCGTCAGTCGATAACTTCGTCATGTGGCGGCGAAGCAGTCGACAACCTCGTCAGGTGGCGGCGGCGTTCCGAGCATAACAGATATCATGTACGTCACATCGCAGGCGACGCGACCAGTCAACAACTTCGTCAGTCGACAACTTCGTCGGGTGGCGGCGGCAATCAGCATCAGTGGAATAAGCACACAACACCAGCTCCCTGGAAGGGCACTATGTACCCTCGGGGACTGACACTCGACATCAACAATGACATAAGCTTCAAATACTCGTACCCGACAGACCGTCGACTGGGGAAGAGGATGTCACAAGCACACGTGCGCCCGAGGCTCGGGGGCTGGCGCTTCATCATCAACAACAAAAACATATTCGTTGCTCCACACGAAAAGGCGACTCCACCATCTTCAACAACTCCGCCGCGTCGACTCCGGTCCGCCGCGTCGAACCCTTCTCTGCACATTACGCCGCGTCGACTCCGGTCCGCTGTGTCGACCTCTTCGCCGCACATTACGTCGCGTCGACTCCGGTCCGCCGCGTCGAACTCTCCGCACCACATGAGTCGTGACAAACTCACCGTGGCCACACCCGAACACTCGGGGGCTGCGCCGCACAGGCTAAGGAAAATAAAAAAACATTGGACACACCCGAATGCTCGGGGGCTGCGCCGTGCAAAGTCAAAACTTCATAATTCGCTTGACGCACCCGATGCTCGGGGGCTGCGCCGCATAAAGTCCCAACTGGCAAAACCTTGGTCGCACCCGAAGACTCGGGGGCTGTGCTGTGCAGGATATCTACTCGAAGAAGTCTCAGACTCACTCGACAAATAAGGAGGGCACTCGCCATCCGCTCGTGTGCCGCGCACCCGGCAAATATCTATGTCAGAAGATGCAAAGAGTGGAACACTGACAAAAGTACTCGACAAATAGCAAGATGAAGACAAATTGAGCCTACGCCCAACTATAAATAGTTGCACATAGCCTCGGGGGCTACTCCCATCGGGAGCGCTGTCGCGCACCCGATAGATTCTAAAAGCAAAAAAGGCAGTCGATTAAGAGACTCGCCTCAGTCAGAAGCAAAAACTCAAAAGAATTCCCGAGTAACGTCAGTCGATGACGTTTCGGATGCTGCATGCGTAAAATGCAAAGGTAAGACCCGCCGATCAGTCGAGCTGGGCTGAGGACCACTCCGGCAGTGCTAAGTCCTTAAAATTTTCCGTGTCAGCAGACGCGATGAAAATCCCGGCGGACGCGCTGGGTAGCAAAGTTTAGACTGCAGAACAATTCAGTAAGACCTCAACGGCTTGAGTCGAGTATGTCCAGTACGTTCCAGGTTTGAGCCCGGGGACTCGAACTTGATTGAAGGCTAGCAAGGTTTCGCCCAAAGGTGCGGTTAACTGGTCTCGACTCATCGAGTAAAACCAGGCCTACTAAGTCATACTCCCTAGGCAAAATAAACAAAGCATTAGTCGACGTGTTTCCGACTCAGCATGCATAATCGAGACATTCTCGACTCAAAAGTACATAGCAAAGTTCATGCAAAATACCGGTCGACGACTTACCGACTCGGTAAAAGCACAATCGAGACAATCTCGACTCAAAATGCATATAGCCAAATGAGCAAAGAATCAGATGATGAAATACAACTGCAAATGAGTTACTGTCCGATTCTTCGAATCGACCAGGTACTCGGGGGCTACTCCCATCGGGAGCGCTGAGCGCGCACCCGATGAACTACTAGACAACACATCAACAAATAACATGAAAGCTGCGCACCTGCTTGGACAGTGCAAAATTCATCGACTAACTCCCATCGGGAGGGTACTCGCCATCGGCTCGAGTGACACGCACGGATTTTTAAAGTCGGGTTTTCTAATAACCCGCATGGATTTATCAAAGTCGGGTTCTCTATAGCTCGCACGGATTTATCAAAGTCGGGTTCTCTATAACTCGCACGGATTTATCAAAGTCGGGTTCTCTATAGCTCGCACCGGATTTATTATTATTGGATTTCATACACATATACAGGATTTCTCATAATTGATTTAAGCTCACGAAGAATGAATAATTCAGTCATCATATGGTCATTGATTACGCTTACTCGACATACTGTTTTGAGTCTCTGCCCGATACTTCGAATCGACCAGACACTCGGGGGCTAGTGACGTGGGCATACCCTCCGGGCACCCCACTATTGGTATACCTGGTTCAGCCCAGTCGAAGGCCCACTGGCTGGCCCAATGAAGATCAAGAAGCTGTTAAGGAAATTACTTGAAGCACAAGACAAGGACTCTTATTTCGTAGTCTACTAGGACTCTTGTAAACCCTCCCTGGCTCCCTATATAAAGCCAGGCAGGGGCACCCCCATAGACGGATCGCAACATCATAGCCACAACATAGACACAATTAGACATAGCATAGAGAGATCGCCTCTCATCATATCGCCCTTGCGGCCACCCTGTACCTCATATATCATCATAATCAGACAGGCAGGAGTAGGTCTTTACCTCACAATGAGGGGCCGAACCTGGGTAAATCCTTGCTTGTCAGCCGTCCGGAACAACCAGCGCGCACATCTTCTCCCTCAAAATCTACCTAGGGTATTCGACTCTAGGATTGCCGAGGACATCCCTCGTCAAAGACATGCTAGATTAGGGAGCAAGTCTTCTCCCTATAGCTATCGCCCGCACCGTCGACTCACGAACTCGATTCCACGACGAGGAGACTCGAATGCGTCAATCTTTGATCATCAGCGAGGAGATTTGATTCTCACCGATTGTGTGCAAAAAACGTAGCATGTGCTCGCAGCCCCATATAAGCACCTCCATGGCCAACCTTCCCCATACGAGTACCTCCACGAAGGCGGTGGGTCGAGGTGGGGGAGGCCAGCACTATGAGAGCCAGGTGAGGGCTCGAACTGGGCGGGGTATCCATGCTCGCAGTCGCGTGTAAGCACCCACTTGGTCAAGCTCTCCCATAGAAGTACCTCCACAGGAGGGGCCGGGTTGAGACGAGGGAGGCCAGCTCTAGGAGGTCCAGGCAAGGGCCCGAGAAGCGAGAGGGTGGCGATGGGAGCTGGAGCATTTCCTCCGACAGATGGGGAAAATGAATAAAAGAACAAAAAAAATATGTTTTACGATATGTTTTTATTTGATATGCTTCGCGCGGAACTTCACGATATCGTAAATCATTTACGGTTCAACTGGAAAACGTGTTTCCGATTTTGTTTTTTGGGTATCTCTAGAGATGCTCTTACAACTAATATTGGTTGTATTAAATTCATATGTTTTCGGACTAAAGGCGTATAGTTTGCATCTCCGCTACATAAAAGCTACCACTTTATTTTGATAAATTTTTGGCTTACTACTTGGATAAATTAGTACATTTATAGACATGAAATTCAATGTATAGTTCATTGTTATTATTCCTCAATCCTCATACATAAAGTTGTTTTCGAAATGGAGGTGTACTATCAGCCTCTGCATTCGAAGGATGCACACAACCGTTTTATTAATGATAAGAGAAAACAGAAACCATCTATGCTTACAAAGAGATATATCGATCAGCCGATAGCCATCGTCCAAGCAAAAACTCGCTACACCTACTAGTCTTATGAAGGGGTGGACCGGCTAGAGCCAAATGACCAGACCAAACACATAAACACATATCATCTAAATCCGGAGGCGTAAAGATGATGATACCAACAACTATATATTTCTTTCAGAAGGCAATTGCTCAAGCTCTTACTAGAGAATGTCAACTATTTAATATGCACTCTCTCTGTCAACTAAGACGTTTTGACAATGACGGAGGGAGTATGTTGTTTGGTGCTAATTTGTTATAGTATGGCTGCATGTGAGAAGCACTGCCACGATGTTTCTTGTCCCAACACTTGATTTTTTTCACACCACACTCGACCAGCACATGTTGCGTCCTGCTATAACGGCCGGGAAAAATGATTGAACCGGCCTTGTGAGTGTCGCGATTAGCGGAAAGCGGACGCGTTTCGAATCATTTGGATATCTTAGTAAGTTGTGACGATACAAATGTTTTTAATTCAAATGTCACTACTGAGGCCTCGCTTAGATTCATGTTGTTTAGTCAAAACGAAAAGAAATTTTCCCAGATCGATTGACTTCCTACTACAATTACGGACCTGCGTGAAGAAATAGGAGCCGGTAAGTATCATGACATTCCAAGCGCGGCCTAAAGGATGAAAACCATTTGTGGCACAACGGACCCTACTTGATTAGTTCAGTGAAGCCGTGGCGGATCTACTATCAGATGGGGTGCCAAGCTTATTATTGGCCTTATAGACTTTACATTTAGCAAAGAATAAACATAGATCGGTCAATAATTGAAAACTTGTATTTTGAAGGGGTGCCGTGGCATCAATGCACCCCCACTGGATCCGTCCTTGTAGATAAGAGCAAGAACAATAGCATCGCCGGCTGCTGGCTACATACACATGTCATGTCATCTAAAGTATGCAGCAGTTAGATTAATAAGCTAGCTCTTAAGTAGGCTATATCAAATATTTAAATATTTTATTTCTTACTATGTACCGGTTGCATGCAAGACACAGGGAGAAGCAGCTACAACCATTCACACTAGCTGTATGCGGCTCTAAGGGTGTGTTTGGTTTTGAACCAAATGGAATGGAATGGAATTGTTCCACGCCCAGAATACATTCTTGTGTTTGGTTGGAGAGGAGGATGGAACCAACTGATTCCACAGAAAAGAATATTCTCTCTATATGCGGAATGCACCCGCCGACCGAATCGGTCGAACGGGGTGGAACGGTGCCTAATTACAAGCATTAACCATCTCTCTCCTCTCGTGACGCTATCTCCCTCACCTGATCACCTCTCCTCTCCGTCTCTTTCCTCTTGCGAGACTCTCTCTCTCACCGGCGGCTGGCAGGCAGAGCCGGAGGCGCGGCTGCGTCCAGCTGGGGAGGGAGGCCAACAGGCGGCGGCGCGACCAGCGGCGCGGCCGCGTCAAGCACGGACGGAGGCAGGCGCGACGGCGGCTAGCAGGCGCGCTGAGGTCAGCAGGCGCGACGGTGGCTAGCAGGCGTGAGCAGGCGCGCGACAGAGGTCAGCAGGCGCGGCGGCTGCTAGCAGTCCGATTTTGACTCGATGCGCTTTGCTTTTCGATTTTGGAAGATTAGAAGAACATGCACTTTGCTTTTTCTATTTTCCTTTGTTAAACTCCAATTTAGAGAAAAATAATCGAGTTTAGGTTAAACTAATAAATTGCTTGGAAATAAACGGGGCAAATTCCATTCCACCTATTTAGTCCCAACCAAACGGTAGAATGGAATGAAACCATTTGTGAGGAATGTAACGGAACGGAACGACGCCATTCCATTCCACCTCGTTCCAAAACCAAACACACCCTAATATCTTGATTCTTGCAGCGACTCATGAAGCGTGGGCTCCCCACTCTCTCCTCATTTCTCTCACCTCCACGTAGGATTTAGGTGACATGGACATGCTTATAGCCTACTGAGTAAGCGCTATTATACTTGCTCTAAGGGCACTCATTTGTAAGACCGGTCACAATGGGTAGTAATTTCAACTAGTAACATACACGTGTTACGAGTCTATGTTACTACCCTCACAGTGCAAAATAACATAGAGCTAGTGTCATATGTAGTCTCATTTATTACTCTATACACACATTTTCTCTTGAAAACTGTTATGTGGTGTTAACTAGCTAAGTTACTCCATTTGCCTCTCTCATCATTAATTACATGGCACATCATATTTTTTACCTATACGGTATCTATGTTACCACCTTAGAGCAAGAACAATAGCACCGTCAACTGCCGGCTGTATGCGTATGCCACATCACTTAAAGTTTGCCCGAAACAAAAGCAGTACAATAAGCAGGCTATAGGGTTGGCTTTACTGAGTAATCAAATACTTCCTCTGTAACTAAATATAAGATGTTTTGGTAGTTCAATTTGAACTCTTATATTAAGATACGGAGGGAGTAGTTTATAACATGTATCGTGCTGTTTACATGCAAGAGAGCCAAGCCAAGCAATCAATGCTTGCAGCCAGCGTTTCGCCTTTACTGCTAGCTACATGCAGGCTATAACGTCTTGGTTCCAGAGCTGGAGCGGGCGACGGACGAAGCGCCGGCTAGCTTCTCTCTCTTCTTTTCTCTTCCCTCCACCTAGGATTGTGATGACGTGGAGTTGCTTATAGCATGCTGAGTAGGACTTATTGTACTTGCTCTAGTTACTCCTACTGTGACTAGTCTAATGTTCAACATTAAATTCCATTAAATTCCCTGCGGTGCAGTTGCTACATATAATGCTGCTATCTACCTAGGGTCTAGCGAGCGACTGATCCATAATCCAAGAAAAGATCAATGCATCAAGATGAGATGAGTCGTGCCAACATAAGCTGAGCTGAATTGATGGGGGCGAAAAGCAGTGCAAAGTGTAACATGCGTGTGGGAGGTGTCGGTAAAATGTTGGCCATGCAGGCCAACCGTTGCATCCGTTGATCGAGTGCCTGCAGTATGTATCGAATGATTTTTTTTTAGAAAAGGGTAGCCCGGCCTCTGCACTGTGAAGATGCACACAGCTTTTTATATTAAAAAGATTAACCAACTATCATAGTATGAGATAAAATCTTATTACACTCATGGGTCTGCTAGTGTGGCTACATGAACCAGCCACCGAAACTCGGATGATCTATGAAGACTAGGCATCTTGAAGTCTTCTAGTAAGAAGCCAACCATTATGGTTGAAGATAGCTCGGCCAACTGCCAACAACCGGGAGCATCCAGACTCCATAATGAGCCGCTGGTCTTGTGGTAGAAGGAATGACGACCACATATGAATCCAGTAGAGCGTGTGATGAACAACCTGTAAAAAATGGGCATCTCTTGTCTTGTTAAAGACCAATCGTCTCTACAATTCCAAATAGCTCAAACAAAAGCACATGTACCAATACGTATGCGTGCCTTCGTTTTCTTATCAATCCCATCCAACCAATGCCCAAACATATTTGCTACACTAGTGGGTGGTGATATACTGAAAGTAAAATGTATTAATCTCCAAATGTCTTTTGTGAAAAGACAAGACATAAACAAATAAACAAATGCTCAATCGTTTCATCCGATTGACAAAAAAACGCATTTTTTACATCCCGTCCAACGCCTCCTAGCAAGGTTATCTTCAGTTAAAAGAACTTTCCGTTGAAGAAACCACATAAAGATTTTTATCTTCAATGGAACTTTCAATTTCCAAAGATATTTGCGCAAAAAATGAGTATGTCCATGCATGAAATCGTGGTACATGGAGCTCACTGTAAACTTATTGTTGGTAGTCAGATTCTATAGAAATTTATCTTCCTCATCTGTGAGCGTAATAGCCATGAGTCTATCCACTAAGGACAGCCAAGAACTCCATTTTGCACCGGTCAATGCCCTCCTAAATTCAATATTTAGTGATACATTACCTAACACTTGTGCAACCGTCACATTTTTACGGCGTACAATATTAAAAAGAGTTGGATATTGAATAGCTAGAGGCTGATTACCAAGCCAAATGTCTTCCCAAAAGCGAGTACGTAGACCATTACCTACGCTAAATCTTCCACGCTGAAAAAATTCCTTCTTAACCGTCATCAACCCCTTCCAAAAGGGGGAATCTGTGGGGTTAACCTCGACTTGAGAAAGAGTTTTATTCGTCAAGTACTTGTTGCACAACAACTCATGCCATACACCATGTTCGTTAAGAATTTAAAAAATCCATTTGCTTAGTAAACATTTATTATTAATCTCAAGTACTTCAATTCCTAGCCCACCCTGATCTTTTGGTCTACAAATAATATTCCACTTAGTCAACCGGTATTTTATTTTTGTTTGATCACTTTGCCAAAAGAATCTAGATCGGTAATAATCCAACCGCTTTCGCACCCCCACCGGGATTAGAAAGAATGAGAGTAAGAACATAGGTAGACTAGTTAGTACAGAATTTATAAGCACTAGGCGATCACCATATGACAACATTTTGCCCGCCCAACACCCAAGTTTTTTTCCACATCTATCCTCCACCATTTTCCATTCTTTATTGAGCAACTTCCTATAATGAATAGTAATACCTAAATACTTGAAAGGCAAAGAGCCCGTAGCGCATCCAAAAATTGTACGGTACTCGTTTGTGAATCTTTTGCTTTGCCAAAACAATATAGTTCACTCTTGTGGAAGTTTATTTTGAGTCCAGAGAGTTGTTCAAACATGGACAAAATAAGCTTCATGTTCACCGCCTTGTCAATATCGTGCTCAAGAAATAATATGCGTATTGTAATACGGATACCCCACCGTCGACCAAATGCGGAATTAGGGATCCAACTTGGCCATCTTCCTTTGCCCGCGCAATAAGAACAGCCAGCATATCCACAACAATATTAAAAAGAATTGGTGATAGAGGATCACCTTGTCGTAGGCCCTTAAGAGTTTGGAAATAATGACCAATGTCATCATTTACACGTATGTATCGAATGATGTCTTTCAGTTTCAGTGGATAAAGCAGATCATAGAGTTGTAGACAGGAGAGCTTTGGTGATCTCAGACTTGGTTCTCACCTTCGAGTTCCTTATGTTTTCATCTGCCTGTAATAAATTTAAGTAAAACCGATGCCATTTTAGCATCTTTCTTTAGCGTTCCCTGTTCTTCTTTAGCAGGAGAGTTTTGGTCTGTAACTGAATCAGTCTGAGACTTTGGTGCTGGTTTCATTTTAATAAAATGGAACTGAGGCTCCCCTACAGGGGTCCTTTTTATGTAAAAAGTTGTAGACATGGACATAATGCTTATTCCGGCCAAGAAAATATACGAAATGACAAAAATGACATACTGGACCAGAGGAAACAAAACTCAATAAGTAACCTCTAGTTTTAAATTTTCTTGATTATTCATGTGTCGAGGCTTTTTATCAACAGTTCTGGCTCCTACATATACAGCAAAGTCACGTATAAAAAAAATCCTGGTCGGTGTTTTTTTATTCGGTCAGTCTTTTTTTTGATATGGTCCGTCCGCAACATACATTATTTGTATTGTATTGATAAAAGTATGGATACATACATAAATATCAAGCATCATCAAGCATCCACGTCTTTCACCGTCATCGGAGAAGAAGAATATCACCATTTGGTACACATCTTGACGCTGAAGAAACCACTTACCATAAGGCGTTAATGAACCACAATAGCCACCAACCCCATAAGACTGGATCTATCTCGGTAAGGAACATCGGTCGGAGGAGCCCTCCGAGCCTTTTCAACAGATCCGGGGCCAACGCCACCCCATCCTTCAATAGGCGGTTGGATCGTCCACCATCTTCCGCAGAACCAAATCATTCAGCACCGCAGCAATCCAAGAGCAGCCCTTTCCCGTTGTCATGCCTAGATGCAATGTTAGATTGAAACCGCTCCGACAGTTTGGACTCCACAAGCCTCTCGTCGGTGCCAGCAACACGTCCGACGAGCAGGACCATCAACATCAGCCCTACCATAACAACCGACGGAGGTAATACAAAACCTAAAAAAAACTTAGGACGAAAACACCACACGAACGCCGGAGCTCCACTTGTACCGTATGATTTCTCACAAGAAACGAAACGCCGTGGACTGATCCCAACCCTTCCTTATCAGATCCAACGGCCTATGAAAACCGCTGCGTGGCGATGCTCTGCCTATTTAGCTCACGGCACGCAAAACCCCTGCAACAGCAAGAGCCATTCCCCACCCTACTGCCGAGAAAACCCCAATTCCAAAAGAAGAAGAAGAGGAAAACCCAGTAATGTCGGGGCGGTGCGGGCAGGAGCCGCCGAAGGAGGAGGAACAGCTGACCCTGGATAAGCTGATGGACGGGGCCATCCACCACTTCGCGCCGATGGGCTACCCCGACGCCGACATCCGCAGCACCGTCGAAGAACTCGTCCAGGTTTTCCCTTCCTTCCTACCCACTTTTTCACTTTCCCCGAGTTTTTTTCTTTCTCGCATTCGCATCCCAGTGCTGTGTCTTCCGGGTTCAAGAAAACCGCGGACATGGTCTTGGTCCCAATACTAATTCTTGCGATTCCTTGCCTTCCAAGATCATAATTTGGTTTGACCTGATCAGGTGTATGGGGAATCGGGGATGGGGCACCTGCAGGAAGATCACTACAGCGTCGTGCTGGACGCGCTCTTTGAGAAGCAGGAGAAGCAAGAGCAGCCACTGCTGCTGCTGGAGCAGGGGGGTCCTAATATGGTGAGCTCCCTCTCTATTTCCTTGTGTCTATTTGTTCCTGTTCTTGATTAGCTTTCATGCTTCATCACATCAATAAATTTGCCTCTCTTCTCTAGAAAGAAACTTAGCTAATTTTCCTGTTCCTGACCTTGCTTATTGGGTTGATTGGTGTCTGCATTTTTTTTCACTGTATTGCAAATATAATGACAACGTGTACATAGTTTCCCAGTTCTTGTTTCGATGAAGGGATTATCATTACATAATTTTTTAGGACGCATGCATTTCAGTTCATACCAGGGCTACACGTTTGTTATCCACTAGTTTTTTTAGTTTACAAGAAAGGCAGGGTGCTCTGCCCATTTCATTAAGTTAAGAAAATAAAAAAAGAGCTCTAGTGCTTATTACCATGACAGAGGAGGGAAAACAAAAGGAGAGAAAAGAAAATAATCTCTACTAGTTAATCATTATAGCTCGTTGATGCATCTTCATTTTGTCCTGTAAATTCATCCGAAAGTAGCAGCAGACCAAGTTATAAAGGCTACTCTGTTGTATGCTGGGCTTCAGGTTTTGGGCTAAGTTAGCCCATTCTACATTCTTCGTCAAAGCACATATTTGTTAGTATTAAACAGATATAGGCATGAGGCATGTTTCCTGATAGATAAGCGAGGAAAATGTTATATCTTTTTTTTTTGTGAGGGGCATTTGTTGTGTCCTCTGCGGTTAGGCATTTGCTACGTTTTCCCAACCATATGTAGAAGTTACATTACAATGATGGAAACCTGTACCATAATAGGTGCTTTGCCTGATGCAATATAACCCTGAAAATTTTGTATGTGCCGATTACTTATATTCATATTGTTTGAGACACTACAAATCTCCAAGCCACTTCAATCGGTACATTTACTTGCTGTGGCTTTTCTTTGAGAAACAGGAGCAGGGGAAGCAGCTAAACCCGCTGCTAGTATCTATCTTTCGTTTGATATTTACTATTTAAGGTTACTTTCATTGATTGATCAATCAGTTTGCATGCCCAAGTTACCCTGTGCATCAATTGACCAACACTTTGTCCGTAAAGTATTTGATTTGTTAGAAATGTTGGTCCTAGGATAAAGGGTGCTATACATTCATTGTTACATTTACAAGATAATCTTTGGTTGTTATTCCTCATCTTGTTTAGAGGAATTTAGTGAATTGGTTCTGCATTATTACTCTATGACTAGAATGTGAATACAAGAATGCAGTGATGCTACACAGATCATGCCATCCAATCAAGCATACATGTAGTAGGTTGCTAGCTTAAATTAGTGTTAGCATGCTTTACTCTGATGGTTCATTTCCCAAGGTTGAAGAACGTACAAAATAACAAGTTTCCTGTCATTGCTTGCTGTTTTAGTTATCTAGCTATAATTTGGTGTTATTCAAGATCAATCTTTTCTCATGCTAGATTCACATGCATGGCCGGTCCTGAGATTTTGGGGACCCGTGGCGAAACTAAAACATGTGGCCCTAATATAAACATCGTAACAATAAAAAATATATGCGTATATTTTTTTTTTGCTAATATCTTGTAAATGTATCTATAAGCAGTATGCATACTGAATAATATATACATATTACTTTAAAAAAATTCTAACATTTCTCGCTGCAAAATCTATTATAATAGGGTTGATGTCAAATTATCAATGTCGTCCAACAATTGCTTATCCTCTGTGCTCTATCTCCATACCGAGTATCACTCTTTAAAAACTTTTGAATGTCTCTTTTATGTGATTTTATCAAGTCATCAAGACGCGTAGCTCTTTTCCTTTTTACGGCACCAGATTCATACCTTATAGACAGACATGAACACTGAAAAATGCATCAAATGTTGAAAATAAATTACACGGGGAGAGACTACAGAGACGGATAGTAGTGAACAGAACAATTGATTAGGAATTCGGAAATTCAGAACATGCTAGTACCAACATGTCGAGGGATTGTGGTGAGGCAGTGAGGCGCCGAGCGCTTGACTTGGACAGCGGCGGCGTGCAGGCCCTGGTGGCATGGCATAAGTATCGGCGGCCGATCACGACTGGTCGATGGAACAGATATAATGGGAGCCGATTAGATCGATCGGAATCGGAAGCAGCTAGCTGTTTTCCTGCGTATGACGCCTTGCCTCCATGGCTGTACACCACAGATGACACAGCCCATTTGTTTATTTAATTTATCTACTGGGCTGACAATACATAGGCATATACCATATTCAGGTGAGGCCCCTAAATTTTGGGGGCCCGGGGCGGCCGCACACCCTGACCCCCCACAGGACCGGCCTATTTCACATGCTACGAAAGTTGAGTGGGAGAAAATAGAGTTTAAGTGATAGCAGGGTTACTTGTTCTTATGTTTTTTTTAAAACATGCAGGAGAACTGCATGTGATTTATTAAGAAGAAGAAGGCATGGTCACAAAGGACCGTCTCTGTAGTTCTTATGATTGGATGCATATTTCTTTGCTGTGATTCCTTCATCTTTTTTTTTTACTTCGGATTCCTTCATCTTAGTTGTCCATATCTACTCTCATGATTTCGTTGTTCTCTAGAGATTCCTTTTTACATTTCTATGTGTCTGTCATAAAAGCTTGGTTATGCATAAAATACAAAAAATAACATCAGGAAAAAATCGATTTGTTTTGATGCCTGCCTTTATGCAGCAGAGCTGGCATCACGCAAGCGTCTCAGTACTAGTTTCCTCATTTGGCTCTGCAATATAATGTGTGGGACGCAATGAGAAAGAGCAAATGGACTCTAGTATCATATGATCATGATATATGTAAAAAAATTTGAAAAACATTCACACATGTAGAGTATAGATTGGAACACATGCATGTTAATTTTTGTAAAAAAGTTATTATAAAATATAAATTAGAGATGATCTGTTCACCCTCACTACCATCACCGAGATTAGCTCTTAAGTTACCAGGAAATGAGAAGTGTTATATGTAGGACGATTTTTCATCTGACCTTTGTACGACAATGAAATCAAGCAGTGTGTATTCTAACTGTCGGGCCATCTCACGGTGCAAAGGTAGTTTTGTACGCACTTCGGACACTAAGGATTGTACGCGGATCAATTCCGCTAGGAAAGAGAAGTGCTATACGTATGGCGATTTTTCATCCGATCCCTTTACGACAATGAAATCAAGCCGTGTGTATTCTAACTGCCGGGCCACCACAGTTGTCATCAGTTCTTTGTAGGAGTGCGACTTATTGATGTATATACATTTCGAGGAAAAACATTTTCCACGGTGTTAAGGAATATGATGCCCCAAGTTCTTTAACAGTTGATGCGCCATAAATATTAAGTTATTAACTTACACTACAACGCACGGCCATTTAGCTAGTAATGCAATCATTTGTAGTCTGTACTTGATCTAATTTGGAAACCTCTTTTGCATTACGTTAGTGTAAGTAAGTTACTATGGCTCAGTGTACTATACAACTTAGTTTGTTATTTTTTATGACCTCGGAGATTATCACATTTTCCTACTAAATTTTACAAGCGTATGTGTCTTAGGATGCTTACATACCTTTTATATGCTTCATTTTTTTTGATTGAGTTACTGTATCATGATCACGTGATCTTAGGATCAGAAAATTTCATAATACCACACTTCCAGTGGCGTTCCACCATGAAACAGTAGGATTCCCTTCCAACCTATCTGGCTCACGGAAGTAAGCCCATAATTATGCAACTGGAAATGAATCTCTTGAATGTACGTTGTTTTGAATGTCCTTTATAGTTACAGTTGGAATTGTTCATCATTATCAGACGAATTGTGGGATAGCTAAGAATGCCTTCCTTTTCTAAAAAAAGCTGTATGCATCATCATGATGTAGAGGCTGGGCTGTGCTCCTTTTCTATAAAAAAAAAGCTAAGAATGCCTTCCATAACGTGTATTGTCTATGCATTCCATGTTGACAAAACTGTATTCTTTGCTAGACTGAATTGTCTTGCAGCAATCTCTTATTGCTAACTTTATCATGCCCAGCTGTTGTACACGAACTGTTGTGACTTGTGACACAATATGCATATGGTGCGATTCTTATGTTGCCTTGGTGTGAGATGCAGCAAAAGGAAGCATCAACGTCCGAGGCACCAGTAGAACGTGACATGACAATGGTGGAGGTGCACAATGAGATATCAACAATTGAGGTAGCAGACCTGATGCTCGTCGACCGCCCTGCTCCTAGAGCTACACTGCCACGTCCTGCAGCTACAGGAACCAGTCGTGCAAGGCGTCCCTGCTATGGCTGGATCAGCGAATCTGAGAGTGATTCCGACTACGAAGAATACCTTGCCAGCCAACAGCGAGTATAGATGGGATGTGAGATGAAGCCACTAACTGATGATGTTTCTGATCCGTGATCTTTCTTTGGTCATCTTTGACTTGATGCTAGTAGACAAATTGCCCTGAGTAGTCAGTAACTTCATATCGCTGTTGTTATTTCCTTGCTCTAAATGGTAACAGTGGTGCTTGGTTTGGCAGGTATGCACAGAACTCACTTGACCGGAGAACTGTCTGTATAAACTGGAGCAAGTATTAAGTACGCCGGGCAGACAGACAAGCGACATTGGCCTGTAAGAACAGCATGAAATCGTGTATGCTGCTAATTAAGTACTGCCCAACCTCGGATTGGATTGTGTTGGCTTTTTTTCAACCGTAAAACATACTGACGTGAAAAAAAATTCGAATATTGATTGATCTGACATTCAGATCAAAATTTATTACAAAAAATAAAAAATTCTGTCGCCGGGACTTGAACCCAGGTTGTGTTGGCTATTGCTGAACCGTAAACATATTTGATGTGAAAAAAGGAGTTCCAATATTGACTGATCTGACATTAAGATCAAAATATGTTGCAAAAAATACAAAAATTCCGTCGCCGGGACTTGAACCCGGGTCTCTCGGGTGAGAGCCGAGTATCCTAACCACCTAGACTACGACGGATTTTATCTTTCAAATGTTACCATGTTAATAGAACATTCTCTTGCTGCACGTGAGGTGTAACATAAAGAATCCCATTAGTAATATTTTTTATGTTTTATTTTTCCAACTGAATCAATAATTTCACCCTACTTTAATTTTTTTAGCCAGTTCTTTAATTCGTTGGTGGAAGAAAAAGGCATGTATAGGGATTTTGTCAAATTCCCGGCCGATCCCCGTGGGTCGGGCCCCGGGGTTCAATCCCGCTCCACCATTTTCTGTGCGTTCGGTTATACCCGGCCGGTATCAGACCCCGTCCGATTCCCTTTCGAATCCCGCGTTCCCACCAGGGTAAAAATAATCTTCTCTCCACCCGTGGAACGAATCCCGAACCGGTACGTGCGCTCTCTCGCGATGCCTTATCCTCTCGCAATACTGCCGCCAGCGGCGGCGCGGCGCAACGGCCCCGGAGAAGATGGTGGCAGCGTGCTCCCCCTGCCCCCTTTCCCGACTGAGCGCTCGTATAATACCGAAGGTCAACATCGCAGGCAGCGCGAGTTTGGCGCGTGCGGCGGCACGAGGCGATCGTACCTTCAGCACAGGGAGTCCGCCGCCGACGAGATGGAGCTGTCGTGGCGCGACCTGCGGCTGTTCACGAACGCCGGCGGCGTGTACGCGCGCACGGGCGTGCCGCAGTGAGCGTCCGCGCCGTTCACGTACTCGGCCACGCTCAACGCGGTGGCCATGGTCCCTGACCTCAAGGCCCATGTGCGCAACGACCTCGAGACCTTCGCCAAGGTCCGTGCCTACAGCCCGGCCGGCACCGGCAAATCCACCTTCGGGGCGTCCATGGCGCCATTTCTGGGCTACGACGTGGACCTGTCCCGCGCCGGAGACCTGCGCGCTGCTCATGCACACCACCCTGCGGTCGCTCCTCCTCGTCCAGACCTCGGCCGGCACCTGCTGCAAGGCCGCGGACACGGCGACGTGGAGGCGAGGGTGCTGAGCTTCATGGACAGCGTGGCCTCGTGCTGCGGCGAGGAGCGCGTGATGGTGTCCTCCGTGCGTGCCGCGCTTGTCGCCGGGGCCAGCCGCGTTGGTACGTCGTTGCTTGCTTGCTGTTGATTACCGCCTATGCTGCATGCTGCTACATGTGGATAGAGGGATTAAACGAATGGCAAATAGTAGCAGGGATAAGCCTGAAATATGGGGAGAGGGATTAGTGGGGATTGGGGTGACAAGTTGGGTTCACCCAATACCTGCAGGTGTTAGATCCCCTAGGGCATCGAATCCCGTGAAACCGAACAAGCCCCCAACGATCAGCCCCCCTCAAGTATACGGTGCAGATGCCAACACTAATTCAGTATAGCAGACACGTATTAATGGACACGGAGACTTCAGTATATTCAGCCCAAACACTGATTAGTCGTGGTGCTCTGTTATATATTGGAGCCCAAAACAAGCCCACGTTAAACTTTTAGCTTTTAGGCCATCGTGTGGTAAACTGCTCCCTATCTTTGGTTAGCTAGACCTAGCGCCATCCAGGTTTAAGTACCAGACTTGACACAATTTTAGGCTATCGTGTGGTAAACTGCTCCCTATCTTTGTTTTTTACTCCCCCCGCAAAAAAACATTTGTTTTTTACTGGCCCACATATATTGCTATATTTTAAGATTAATGTTGTGGTGAGACTTGATACATTATACTCCCTCCGTCCAATAAAGGATGTCTCAACTTGATCAAAAATTGGATGTATCTAGACATGACTTAGTGTATAGATACATCCAAATCAATGTCTCCATACGCTTAATCGGTAGGATCGTGTCCCCTAACGCTGTTTAGGGTTTTTGTCCTCCGGCGGCGGCGACGCCTCCGAGAGTTTCCTGTGTGCGATCTCGGCGGTCTCTGGCGGGCTAGTTCTCTCGAGGCTCTTGGGCGCTGGTGGTCCTGTCATCGTGGCCTCAAGGGTGTTCTCGGGACCTGGGTGTTCCCTGCCATGGCGGATCAAGCGGAAGCCAGTGGTTCGGCGGGATCACGATCGGAGGGGGTTGCGGATCTCCTCGGTAGGCTGAATCTGATTGAGGAAGAACAAGATGACTTCATCTGGGAAGAAGAAATTGTGGAATCTGTGGAGGCCGCAAAGTGGCTGGCAATCGCGAGGGTTCACACGACGAAGGGTTTCAGCCCAAGTGCCCTCTTCGGCGACATGCGATCTGCGTGGAACCCAGCAAAAGAAGTTAAGTGGCGGCGGATTGAGAATAACTTATTCACGGTGCAATTCGGCTGCTTAGCGGATTGGAACATGGCTACGAAACAGGGACCATGGTTGTTCCGTAATCAAGCTCTCATAATCGAAGAGTATGATGGGTTTGAAAATCCTAAATCTGTTGCGTTGGAGAAGCTGGATGTCTGGGCTAGGGTGCTGAAACTTCCAGATAATTATCTCAAGGATTGGATCATCAAGGGGATGTGCAGAACGGTCGGCCCCCTCATGTTTGAATCCTGGCTCCGCCCCTGATGTATACTACTGTTTTTTTTGTTTTGAAAATGCATGTATACTACTGTTAACTCACCTGCCACTGACATGGTGTACGGGCCCAAATGATACTGACACAACGGATGCCAGAGGATGTTTCATTATTTTTTTATGGCATATAAAGATTTGACGCATACAACCTATTTTACTAGTATAATATTTTTCTGCAACTGCAAGTAGTAATTTTGTTTTGAATCTTTCAATACCAGCCTATGTTGACTGAACAATGTGAACTCACATTGAGTTGTCGCTTATTTGTATCACTTTGAACAAATGTTTGCCTGAATGTAGCACATCTATGAAACATTACTCATGGGCAAACTATAAATGAGTGGCCAAAATATAGGTAGCTGCGTCAGATCAATAATTCTTGCTAACAAACCAGACCACAGTCATTGGACTTGCCACTTTCAGTATCAACAAACAAAAAATAATAATATAAAGAACACAAGCACAAGATATCCAACTTTCATCATCCTTCTTGCAAATCTTTATGTAGAAGAGCACCAACTGTTGATCTCTCTCCAGTCAGACGAATGAAGGCTGAAACATGAAACATTGTGCTCACTCACTCACTAATTTCACCACCTCTCTACATTCACACCTCACTTTTTATAGGCACAGGAAATTTACACCCAAAGACAAGTCACCCTATCAAGAACATATACTTGTTGACCCCATGGCTAAGTAAAAACGAAGCACAAAGGAGGATCTTAGCTGCAATGTTAGCTGTTGTGTAGGTCCGCAAACCGTGTCAGTCCATGTGAAGCCGAAAAAAAGGGAAAGCCTGTTTCACATCACTTTCTGAGGTTTATGCGTCATAAGAAGTTGTGGTCTTGGTCTGGACCTCGTGATCGTTTCGTCGCTGTGGCGGATCATTTCAGACAGTTTCCAAGGCTTCTGCCATTTCCACTTGAACTGCAGAAGCCACTGGTGGTGACTCCTTTTCCATCTCCAGAGTTTCCCCGACTGCCCTGATATCGAGACCTTCTTGCCGACAGTTAACTGTGCAATAGGAACCATCTGCGTTGATGATCATCAACGAAAAAGTGTATAAGAGACACAGAAAGATGTCAAGGGAAAAAAACATATCAGGTCAAGATACAAAACCTTCAGTTGTTGTTTGTTGAATGCCGCTGCCCCTTTGCTGGGGCTGTTTACAATTCCAGCCGAGTACTTCAGCTGCTTCTGTGCAGGAACTGCAACTGGGGATAATGGTGTGCTGGAGTCATCGGCAGAGTGTTTCGTGGACCCATTTACGTTTCCCTGTAAGTGTATGTTTTTTCATTAGAATTTCATGTTATATGTTAATTTTCCATGGTAAAAATCGGGTGTCATGTTTAGTATATTGTAGAATTTTTCTCTCAAAAAATATTGTACAATTTTTTCCTGAAAAATCTGCGCATTCTCTGTGACTCTTAACATAGATATTTTTGTAATTTATAACGAATTTCTTTGAAAACATGCTGCTTTAGAAATAGATAATATATATTACTACTACTCCCTCCGTTCACTTTTATAAGACACTAGCTAGCCATTCCATTTCGGCCACATACATACTAAAATGAGTGAACCTATGTACAATAAGTCTAGATTCACTCATTTTGGTATGTATGTGGCCAAAATAGAATGCCTAGCTAGTGTGACTTATAAAAGTGAACGGAGTGAGTATTAATTATTAACGTATAGTTGTCGATGTTCTAGTAGTATCAATTTGTTGTTGTCAATGTTGAATTCTTTCTATATTGATGGTCAAACAAAAAAACGTTGGACTGTCATAGAAATAGATATAAAAATATTTATATTTGGAACACAAAGGAGTAGATATAATATGAGAGAAAACACACCGGAGGTGTAGTAGCCATGGGGGTTGTCTGCTCTTTCTGCTTGCTCTGCTTTTCAAGTTCCCTCCTACGTGATTCGCTGTGCCTAAGAATGCCTACAAGCTCCGTCATTTGCTCCTTCATTTCCTTGACCTCTATTTCTTTTTCCCTTACCACGCATCTGGTTCAACAGCAAATATTAAATATATATGAAATGAAGTTGGCTTTGAAAGAATCAAACTTTCAGAACAACAAAAAAAGGTCTTCTTCGATGCTATCACAAAAAGGCTAATTATCTCTGCTTATTCATCTATGAAATATTTAGTTTAACTTGAAAGAAAAAGAAAACACTCTTTAAGTTTTGGTTTACTATCAGTCGCTTAAAAAATGAAGGGCGCTCTTAGTTTCAGATTCTATAAATTTGAAGTCTAAGTTGTATGGATGACGGTATGGTATATTCTTTTGACAGAAGATGATGCCATAGTATGAAACCATGAAGATGCCATAAAAACCTTGCATCCGCAGCAACACCAAAAATGTACTGCAGCAAACTCTTTGCCTCTCCCATTGATCGCAACTGATTCCAACGACCACGCCCCGAGAATGAACGCTCTCTTTCTTCAGCTTCTGAGAGTTGAGATGCCATTGCAACAAGAGTATTTGAAGAGATTGTGACCATGCTCTCAAGTGCTGCTATCCTAGATTGTCGTGCATTTGGTGACAAGTTGTTTGCCCTGCAAAAAAAATTGCAGTCAAGATATGCATGAATATCTAGGAGCCCTAAATACAACTAGGGAATCAAATATGTTCACTCGTATCACAAGAAACTGGATTGTAGATTTGGATATAGTAGTGGTGAGGGTTCCTGTATATGACTTATTACTGTGAAAAGTAATGGATTGAATATGTGATGAAAGAAACCTTCACTATGTCAGAAAACAAGGGACAACTATTACCTAGAGTTTCCATTCTTCCCTCTTGGCGGACTAGGTGCACCAGACATGACATCTTCTTTCTTCAAAATGGCAAGCTCCTCACCAAGTGCAGCACGCCTTTAAAACCATATTATTTTGAAGTGGTCATGAATCAATGCAGAAAAATGCAAACAGTATATGCAACAATCATTGAGAGAAAAACTGAAGTACACACAGGACATACAATTGAGACTGCTTTTCATATTCGTTTCGGACTTCATGCACATGAACCATGACTTCTAACTCTTGATCTAGCCATTTTTGCAACGATTTTTCACTCATCTGTGTTACAAAAGAAATATGTTGAGGAATATATTCGAAATAAATATCAGAATTTTTTGGGCAAGTGCGAATTAATCTTACATGAGAGCCAGGAGAAGTACCATTCATGCCAGCTATGATTGGACAAATGAGGAATATTGGAATGTCGTTAGATTCAAACTATTAATTATGATGCAAATAATATTGTCATCATGCACAGAGACTGATACCTGAATTATCACGCCCTGAAGATTTCCGAGCTTCAAGTATCTCTTTCAGCCTTTTGGTAGCCATGGCGGCTTCTTCAGTCTTCCTTTGGAGAACCTACTCATAGAAATAGGTGCACCATATATGGATCAACTTATATTACAGATATAAGAGGCATCGACTTGTTCTGTTCTTAATCATACTTGTTGGTTTTGACATTAATCAGACTCTTGAAGGGACAAAACTGCGAATAATACATTAATCAGTTTAACTCTCTTAACACCGATTAATGACAACACCTTTGTTCTTCAAGACTTTTATTCAGTATAGCACTGTATTTAATAAATAAATTAATCATTTCTGTCACTTCAACTCTTTTGTTTCCTTTAACACCGATTACTGACAACACCTCCGATTCTTCAACATTGTAAAGTATAGCACTGTGTTCAATGAAAAAACTAATCATTTTTGTCACTTCAACACTATGTTCAAAACATCACTACTCCGCAAGCACCTCAACGAAAATAAAAACCACTTAGTACGCACAGCGCAGTGACGAAGTTACATACTTGCATGTATCAGACCAAGGTGGTGCATAGCAGAATTGCATTATAGTTTATTACGCAATAAAATGAGATTCATTTTTTCGCCGTTTGCTCTTGCATTAATGCTCACTAACCAAACAGGTATCTGAGGACGAACCGGTGGCATTAATTGAGCATGTGAAGGCATATAAATAGCCCATAACTCATATCAAATCAAGCTTCCAAGTGAGGTGGACACCAGCTTCCCTCGGCATCACAAAACAATTGTAAAATCTAATTGTTTTTCCAGAATATCTCTTTAGTGCAAATTCAGATGACTAACTTACCAATTTTTGTCTTTGGGTAAGTGCTTGAAGTTTGTGACGTTCATATTCATTTCTCCGCCCCTCCTTCCGCAACTGCATTTAAGGAAACCGAAATGAAGACCATGCTTCTCAAAATGATCTTTGGAACATTAAACTCCATGTATGAAAATATTACAACAGAAGCATCTCATAAACACTACGCATACCATTAGAAGTAAATCATTTGTGAAACACATTTTTCTATGTGCTTGGGTGCTTCTGCAAACAAATGCGGCAATAACTACCATGAAATCATTCGTACCTGTAGAAGTTCCTTCTCACGGGAAGCCTTCCATTGCCGGAACTGTTCTGCTTCTTGTTTGATTTTGTGTTGTAGTTGAACCTGACATTGTAAGATATCGTCTTAATATGCATGACATATTATAAACAAGTAATCACAAATGTTGAAGGTATCATAGACAAGCTGACAAAGTGAAGGCAACCTTCTGAGACTTTATAAAATGGATTTCTTCTTGCAGTTTCTTAGCAGCTTCATCACTCTTCTGCTTTTCTTTCAGAAGTTGAACTTGGTTCTCCTGCTTTTTCTTGAGTTCTAGAATCTGCAAGTCCGGTATTTTATTACTAATATGTACTAACCTGTGAAAATTATTAGAACACATAATTAAGAAGTATACTTTACCTGTGCTTCAAATGCTTTAAGTTTCTGTAGCTGGGTATCTCGCAACTTATGTGTCTGTCCATCTGCATTCAGGCTTTCAACTTCAGCCAACAATCTGTCCCTCTCTTTCTGACATTGTTCAAAAAATTATTTCAGAATTAGCATGTTTATGACTGGGGTAGTAATATGCAACTCTTGTTGACTGAGGATGGTAGTGTGAAGATGTTATGACAAACCTGTACAGCTCGTTTCTCATCTTCGAGCTCCATAAGTTTCTTTCCGAAGTGTTGCTTAAGTGCCACGGTATCATGTCCGTACCCTTTCATCTCAGACTGCAAAGTGTTTGCGAGAAGTAGCGGTAAGGTTCTTGGCAAGCACAATCAGGATCCAAGAGTAAAAGGTTAACTCAGGAAACAGATCACAGAAGTGTTTGTATTGACCATTTATTACTTTGCATTTTCAAGTTAGTATAGAGTAATCAATGATATACAATTAACGACCGCTGCAAACTTGCAACTTCATTGATGAATAGTAACTCATAGTCAACTTTACCAAGACGTGGACAAGATTTAGGGAAGAGTCAGAAAAAAGGAGGCCAGAGAAAAGGGTACAGGGAAATGAATGCATATTTCATTCATTGATGAATAGTAACTCATAGGAAGATATTTTTAAAACGATTTTTTTAATTTACTGGTGGAATAATTTCCTTTGTCAACGTTTCATACCTCCTTTTGCTCTAGTTGTTTGTTTAATTCATTCAACTCCTTGCCCAGGCTATCCTGCAGCATTGTGTGTTCCCATTCTTTGGCCACTTCGTCATCAATATCTTTATGGTTGTCTTCTGCAGGTATGGAATATTAGTGGCATACAGGCATAGTAAGACAACAACGATAAATTCCAGGTTTAGTCATTATTTAAAGGGTGCAACCAGATAACTATGAGATGCTAAGAGATCACCTCTTACTGACTCAGTCATAAGGACATCAAATGGCTCTGTACTCTGCAAGCTTCGTTTGAGCCCTTCACCTTTGATGTATCCACTTCCAGTTTTCTGAAACAGAGACCAAAAACCAGTAAAAATAAATACACTGTATACCTATCATTTAAAGTGCAATGACATGGAAAAGAACTATATAGACATGCAATGTGAAAGGATCAGTGGAAATGCGGAGTATATGCTTGTTTTCGAATGTAGCATATCTAAGACCATGCTTAAGGATTCGTTGACATACGTGAAGTTCAGGTTCACATGGATCAGAGTGAACATGATTGCGAAGGCCATATAGTTCCCTGCAAAGGTCTTCATTCGTGTGTTCAAGCCATGAGATCCTTTCCCTGAGACCCTGCACATTGATCTCATGTCATTTTAATGTTTGCTGCCAGTGAGTCTACCGTCTATTCTTGCTGATGACATTGCAGGCATATTATAGAACATTTACCTGAACATCATCTGATCCAACTCCTCCGCGAGCTAAAACTAGCTCTGCTTGCAAATACTCGAGCTGCTGGCGCATCCTTTTCATCTCATCAGCAATAGGATTCCTGTTGACCTGTAATTCAGGCAAGTAAATAGCAAAGTGTTAAATAGCCATCCTGGAAAAATACATACCAATTTAGTAAAAATAAATAGATACATTTGTTGGGAGGCTAAAGATAAGGAACTCACAATTGGCTTATTATGAATATTACGTGCCCGGTTAGCATATTTCAGTGTGTTTAGTGTTTCTTCAGCATTAATATCTGCTGGACTAATACAAGCTGCAGGAGAAAATATAGATACACATCAGTTGAATGTAAGTTCACTCAGGCCAGTTAGTAAAATATATCATGGGTAAGGAATGATATACAACAACAACAAAGCCTTTTTTCCCAAACAAATATAATGGGATTCATATTGTCTACTAAATTAACCTGGATATAACATGACCGAATTAATAATGGGATTCGTATTAGCTGATAAGTGAAGATAACATGAACCAGAACTTTAATAGGATTTTACATACTGTAAGAGATCTGCACTTGTATTATAAACGTTAGGAAAGTGAGATTAGGTGTATCTAGCAAAATGACTTACCTATCATTACAGTCTTGCTGTTTCCACCGAGTGAGTCCTGTTACCAGAAAATTAGAAGATCAGAAGTAGCTAGTATTAGGACAACAAATAAGATTAAGAGAAAAGGTATCTGATGTTAAAGCAGTAGTTAGCCTAGTCCAGTTGAACTGAACATAGCTATGAAATCAATCACATTTTAAGGACACATTTGTTCAGTTGCAGGAGAAGAATATAACCTGCAGAAGGCGAGTGAGTTTGCTGTCCCGATAAGGGACATGTGCACCTTCTTTCCTCTTTTTCTCATCTCCGAGAGCACTTATGACGTTGCCAAGGGCAAGAAGTCCTCTATTAATATGAACACCTAATGACAGAGGCATAAATTGTATTTTAGCTTGCTACCGAGATGATAGTGCATCAAGGGTTCATCTAAAACAAAAAACATGCCAAATACCTTCCTTGAACCGAAGGCCGTCTGAACCAGTTCTCTTAGCCCGTTCTGACCCCGCAAGATCTACTAAGTGTAGTTTGGCACAGAGATAATCGTCATTTATCTCTTCTATTGGCATTCCATCTGATGTCATGATGGGGTCTGCTTTGCGCATCTGCTCCAATGTGATTGTGAAGATGGCATGGGAACGACTATTACATGCCGAAACCAAAAGCATAAAGTTTATTAAAAGTTGTAGAATTTAGTAAGGGGGTATCACATATCCAATATGATTGAATGTGCCCGAAAGCACTTGAACATGACAAATTAGTTAAAGACCGGAAAAGAATTTGACTTTTCTAATAAGGGGGAGACAAAATATTGAAATATTGTGCAAAAGATCCTATAGTGATATAAGTGGAGATAGAAACAACAGTGTACATGTAATCAAGAATTCATCACAAGAAAACGTATCCATCATTGATTGCATATTTCCAATCTTAATGATGCTACTTCCTTTTGTCGTCAAATAACTTATGAGTGATTAAAAGGCTTCATCATCCTAAAGACAAGTTATAATTATGATGCTGCTCCTAACCTTGATTGGTTGTTCATGTTGGTACTCCCGGTCGCACGACTCAGAGAGCCTTGTTCAAGGCATGTAGACATTTCCTTCTGAGTAGTAACATGCACTTCGGTCGACCCTGTCAGAGTTATTACCCCATTTGACCCCTCTCGGATCTGCACCGGAGGTTTACCTGGCACAGACAATTTGCCAACATGTCCATTGCCATTCTCAACTTTGCCAGAAGCAACGATAGCAGGATCAAGCAAATCCCTCACCTCTTCTTTCAAGATCTGTTCAAACGAAAGGTTTAGCATAATAGCAAAATTTTGTGGAGGACTTGTTAGCTAACATCATCAGTTCAGATAATAAGATTGCCATGTACCTCGATGAACGAAACACGTAGCTGGAACTCTACTTGGTTTTTAAGTTTCTCAATCTTGTCGAACATCGCCGCCATGGCCCGTGGGATAATCCCGACATGCGTCCCCTCCTTGCAAGATGTCCCCATGGTGTATGTCTTCCCTGAGCCAGTCTATGGAAAGGAACCAAAAATGATATACAGAGTTTAGACTTCAAATGATCAGCATTTTTCGAGATGTAAATTGCCACACATAAAAAAGAATCAATCAATCAACAACATTTTTGGAAATTTGTTTGTGGGAGCAAGAAACCAAGAGAGTCTGCCTGCCCCATTATGACAGAGAAAACAGCTGGGAGAAAAAAGAGACAATAGCCAAAATACCACTAATGGAAACCTAACTTGCCAAAATACCATTACTGAAAACCAAGTTGCCAAAATAGCACTCTTCTCTCAGTTTTTCTAGCCAAAATAGCACTGCCGTTATTTGTCAAAGAACTACCGTTAGTCAATCTGTTAGACACATGTCAGATTAAGTGTTTTTTCAAAATTACCCCTGGAGCTTATCCCTACCAAACGTCAAACTGCTCCCTGCTTGCTTGTACCAGAAAGCCAGCCATGGCGGCGCTCCAGCTCTCACGCGCGCCTCCCTGGTGCTGCTCCCTCCCTCTAAATCTCAGGATGCCGCCGTCCTCCTCCGTCCGCTGCTCTCCCCCGCCCTCCGCTCGGCCAGCCAAGGCTCGGGCACCCAGTCTCTCTCCTCTATCGTGGGCCCGTCACCCTCCGGCGGCCGTGACCTCGGTCGGCCATGGCTCGGCTGCCCTTGCAGATTGGCGACTCCGCCGTCCCTTCAGCCACCGATAGGAGTCCTCGTCCGGTGAGGGCATAGATGTCTCAGTTAGATAAAGTTGGTCCTGTTTAGTCACTAGTGGTATTTTGGCTATGAAAAACTGAAGTGAGTGCTATTTTGGCAACTTGGTTTTTGCTAGTGGTATTTTGGCAAGTTCAGTTTTCACTAGTGGTATTTTAGCTATTGTCTCGAGAAAAAAAGGGGGATTGTAGTTCCAGCAGCAGCACATGATGTGGTGCTGGCTTTTTTCGCCGGCATTGCACCTCCCTCCCCCACCCCAACGTGGTGGTCCAGGTATCATATGAATGAACGGCACATGGGAATGAATGAATGATTGACCGACCTGGCCGTATGCAAGCACGGTGGCGTTGTATCCCTGGAAGAGGCCCTCCACCAGCGGCGCCACGCACTCGTCGAACATGGCCGTCGACGGCGTGCCGGAGCTGCCGTAGACATGGTCGAAGGTGAAGGAATGGGTGCCGATCTGGACCTGCATTTTCTCAACGAACAAAAGGCACATCTCGTCAGCTCTATTATTACTGCTAAAATGTTGGGAGAAAAAAGGAAGTTACTTTTTCATCTCATCCTAGCCCAAACTTGCTTCAACCATCAACCACAAAAGGAAAAAGAAAAGGTCACACAGATTGAGAAGAGATTGGTGAGAAACGCAAGAAAGATCAAGAAGAGTGCGCCATTGACAGCTGGATAAGGAGAGCATTCAGATAAATCAGGGAAAGTGAGATAAGCCAGATCTCAGTCAGTCTCAGGGTGGAATCCAATCCTTCAAGTTTGTAGTGGTTAACTGATAAATCTTTCTCAAAGAAGAAACGGGAAGAAGCTCGAATTGGGAGAGGTGAAAAGGACTGGATGAGCAAAACAGAGCTGGATAATTGCGTGGTGACGCTGACAGGGTTCCTGCCCAAATAAAGAAGAGCACGAACACCATCAAGATACTCCGCACCAGAATTGTGGCACTGCCGACAGGGGAAATTTTTCGAGGAGAGAGAAGCACACACATTTAATGATCAAAAAGGGAATAAAGGGTAACTAGGCATCTCTATCATGGGGGAGACTGGAGCAAGCAAGCAACCTAGATTCTCTTCCCTGATTTTGAGAAGTTTCTGCTGGAGACATCACAGGATCTGGATGTCCGAGATTGGGGAAAAGAAGAAGCAGATTACTCGGTTTCTTTCTTGTGAGCTTGCTTGTTCTTGATCAAAGGAGAAAACACATCTGTCAAAGGGAAAAGTCCGTTTCTTTTATTTCTTTGGCGAAACTTAAGAGTTGCAATCCTAAAGTTTCGGCTGAAAATTTCCACCCAGTCTCTGAATTCTATAAAGTGAAATTAAGGAAATGCAGCCATGCATGGGTTGCTCTCCCCTTCTTTTTTGTAAGCTAAAAAAAACAATAGAACTTGCCATATGGCCAGAATTGGATTGAAAAAAGTGCGCAATTCCCCTGAAAATCATCCAAGAAATACTAGCATAATTGGCCGGACGAGTCAATCTAGTACCTTAGCAGTTGCAAAGAAAGCAAAATAGAAAGAGTCAGAGAAAAGAAAAGAAAAGAAAAAAGAAAAACAGAAACATTCCATCCGACCGACGGAGCAAAATAAAAGAAAGAAAGAAAAAACCTCAATTTTGAGTGAAGAACAAGAAGCAGCAGACAAGTACCTGCGGCTTGCCGGGCACGACGGTCACGCAGTCCTTACAGCCCTGCAGCTTCTCGTCGCCGATGAGCGGCCGGGCATGGACCGCCACCTTGACGCTGCAATCCTCGCCGTGCTCCATTGTCATCTCGCCTGCCTCCGATCATACAACAGCCCCCCGAACGCGGCGCTGAGCACCAACCAGCAAAGAAAATTGCGTCCGGTAGGGTGTGGGTTTCTTTCTTGCAACAAGGCAATAAGATAGACAGGGGAGGAGGACAGAGAGAGGGAGTGGAGGGGAGAGGAGAAGTGAAGCAAGGATTAAAGGAAGGAAAGGGAAGGATGGCGACTGGTGAGTAACAGCAGCGGCCACTACTGCTACTACCGCAGAGCAAGAGCAAGCACCGATCAATCCTCCATCATGGTTTCTTGGGTTGTACTGCAATCTACCAGTGGATGGATGGAGTCGGGGGCTGAGATGGAGATGGATTTCAGGTGGAATTGGAAAAGCTAGAGGAACTTGACCCACACTCCTGCGCGAGAGAGCGAGCGAGCGCAACCACTTCCACCACCGCCGGCCGCCACTCCGATCCGACCGGTGCAGCCTCGATCGATCTCTACAAATGCTGCTCACGCTCCGAGGATTCCAGCTCTTGGGCCAAGAAGAATCTCGGGACTTGGATCTTGCTGGCTCCTTGCTCCCCTCCCTCGGTGGTGGTGTTCTTGGGGTTGAGGAGGTGTTTGGTGGTGGGTGGAAATGGAGGACGGGCTGCGATCGATGCTGTGCTGTGCTGTGTAGGTGGGAGTGTGTGCGTCGCTCTTTAACTAATTAATCTCTTCTTTCTTTTCTGCTTTTCTGGTGAGCGAGCGCGTGAGTGAGAGGAGAGTGGCTTCAGTTTCAGTCTGTGAATTCGCTGTGATTGTTACCACTGTCTATCTGTCAGTCAGTCGCCGCAAGAAGGACGCCCCATCCATCTCCTTGGTTGTTAGCCAGCCACCGCACACCACTACTATATACGTGTCCCGTTACTTACTTAAAATGAAAATGGAAATGTGTTCCGGCTACGCCCTCCTCCCAAGATGCATATTATTTGCAAGCATTATTTGTCCTCCCTCTCTTAATTTTGCCTATGAAATCATAGAACCATCATTTTGTGCTTTCAAATCTGGATTTAAATGCATCGTCATTGCCCATAAAATCTCTCCTTTTATTGAAGTCCTTTAGTGGCAGTTTCTTCCTCTCTTGAGCATTTTCTATTATTTTCTTGGATTGCACTTGTGTATTGTCATTTCATAAGGAAAAATGATTCATGTTGGCATTTGTATAATTTGACATGTTGGCTCCAGTACTCGAGAAGCTGGCTCCTCAACTGAGGAAACAACTCAGTTTCAGTCCCTAAGATACTAAAAAACAAATCGTTGTAGATATTTCGAGAATTGGCTATTTACTTACACTTATTATATACACTATAAACTTCTATTGAGATATTTGTTGTTCTATAAACCGTAGACCTCTCTAACCAACATACTTAAAAATACTAAAGTGATTGCTAGGAAGTATTAATATAAAAACTATAAGTCTAAGTAGCATAAACAAGTCTACTGAGGGCATATGATTTCCCCTTTATGTTTTTTATCCAATGCAATTCAACTACTGAAAGGTTATTAAATATATCGATATAAATTAAACTATAATGAACTATACTTGCGAAATGACATTCAAATTGACCAAGCACAGTTCAATGATATATGATACTGAGTATCTCGCATGGTTATTTTTTCTTTGTACAAAATGCTATCTCGACTAAGATAGTTGAGGGTGATGAAATGAGCTAAGTTAGAGGATGTGGTTAATTTTGCTAAGTGTAAAAGCTAAACGGACTATTTATTCGATCAGGATATCCCCTTTCCATTAATCACTTAGGCTCTATTTGTCTGTCGAAATTGTGAGGCTTGGAATTGAATTGTGTTAGATTTCCAATCCAGGAAAGAATCTGAATTTTGTCTGAATTCTAAGTATGTTGTTTGGTTGTTCACTGAATTGGCTCCATGGAATCCCAGTGAGGCACCAAATCCAAATGTTGTTTGGATGGCCAAGTGTAGAATTAAATTTATATGAGTATGAAGCTTTTACACAGGAAAATACAACAAGGTTGGACCGCTACTTTTAGCTTCTATCCGCAACACTTCAGTAGCCAGAACAGCCCAGCCGACCTGAACACAATATGCCACTTCAGTAGCCAATATCCAGGATTTAGTGATGAACTAATTCAGCAGCCACAAAAATTTAAGCTAAACTTGCTTCTGCAAGAGGCCAAGAGGATGCTTTGCAAATTTTAAAGCAAATTAATTGTGAAGATTACTCCCAAACCTATAAAATGCACCGCACAACAAAATAAATGAGTGGGGATTTAGGGATAGAGGAGATTAGTGTTTCATCCAAGTTGGGAGAGGTCGGTGAAGGATGACCTCCATGCGAGGTCGCTGAAGGATGGCCTCCATCGGAGTTGCTCAGCACGCAGCACATCACCGGACGGGGTCGAGGCGCGCTGGACTCGGGAGCCGACGGATGGGGGAGAGAGAAAGGGAGGAACGGAGATGGAGGCACAGCGAGGAGGACAGCCGATGGACTCACCTGCGTCGCCGTCTTGGATCTCCTGCATCGCCGCCGTGGATCTATTGCATCGCCGCCACAGATTTCCTTCGCCGCCACCGCGGATTTCCTCCCGCCGATTCCGCTTTGTTCTGTATCGAGGAGGAGTTCCGCTCTGTTTTCTATCGTACGAGAAGGTGGAGGTGGGGGTATGCAGCTTTTCCGTAGCGTTTCCGAGGTCTTTGGTTCGGGATTTGGAAGGTGCCCGCGGTGTAGTACCAATTTATGCGCAGAAATTTTGTTGCTTTCCGGATGCTAATTTTGTGAGCATCCAAACCGAGGAATTGGACATGACAAATTCCGAATTCCACGCTTCAATTCTAACATCCAAACAAGCACTTAACGGAAATACATAGTTCAACTATCCCTTTACAACCAGAAGTTGGAAGAAAACAAAATAAAGTAAGAAACGAGGGTGGTTGTTCAAAACTTGGTGAACAAATAAGTATAAGATGTGATTATTTTTGTTAACAATAACACAGCCATTTATTGGTTTAAATCGTATATTGAGAAAATAGGTTATAACAAAGTAAAATATGTGGTAAATTTTGTTAAATGTAATACAAATATGTGCTGGTTACAATCGTATGTTGAATAAATTTTTTGTAAAGAAACATAAGATGTGTTTGATTTTGCTAAGTGTAATGGTATAAATCTCGAATTAAAAGAACATGGACCGAAACATCAATATGGAGACACATTATGTCGGGCTAGACACGACTCGAGTAATCGCGCTAACACAGGTAAATGCATGATGTAGCGAGTGAACTAAGCCAGCATTGATAGCTTAGCATGATCGCTTATTTTTATAGTATGTATTAATTTATGAATATTTAGCTAGTATATTTTCCGTAGAAAAAATCATATTCATTAAACAAAGGAGTTAACTTTATACTGCGATCAAGACTCTATATGTTTCCTAAATGTTTTCTTTTGTTACCCCATATCATAGTCGTGTATTATCTTCTCTTAAGGAAAAGAAAAGGTACATTTTGACACTAGTCTAACTTTGACATCTCATGTCTCATACTTGATAGACTAAGATCCTTGACTCAAGAATTAATTTAGTTTATACATTAGGTTGTTTAGTTGGGAGTTATAGTGCACTCATAATGTGGGGGTGGTTTTACAATGTGATGAACACGCCGGAATAAATGATGATATAAACTTTTATAATGGAATAAGAAAAATAATGGCATGAGTAAGTAATAGTGGCAATAGGGAAACGTGTGATCTTTTAAAGACATGCACAAATTGGAGAAGCAATATTGTCAATTAATCTTATGAAGTAAGTTTGAGTATTGCTTTCTTATTTTCCATCAAAATGTCGAGTTTAATTCCATGTTTCCTTCCTTTTGCACAATTTTGTAAGTATTTTCAGATATTTTAATAGTATCCATGTCTTACTTATTACTCCCTCCGTTTTTTGATATGAGGTGTCTAAGTTTTGAGATTTTTTATTACGATTTATAGACAAATTTGCCCATCAAAAAACGAGTCACAATCTGGATTGGAGGAGTCCGACAACTTGTTTTCAGTTTATGGAGGGAGTACTATACTAGGCCTACGTGTGCCAAACCAGCATGGCATCATTGTGAAAACCAATTTTAATACCGCAAGAGACCAAATTACTACTGTTCTGAATGTTGAGGGATCAAATTTGTTTCATTAGAAGTTTAAACGAGTTTTTTTCTTTCGCCCACGTTATATTTGTAATTCACGTATATCTATGTGCTGTACCGCATGTGCTAAGCCGCAACAACGGTTAGAACACAGCAGCATCTGAGTCACTGAAAGTGGATTTGATTTTCTAGCAATATGCTCCGTGTTTGTATGCGCTGGTGCAGCGCTTGTCAGGGAGTGGGTACGGGGGGACAATCAGTGGATAAAAACTAGGTGGAGAATAATCGGAGAAGACAAGCTACAACGGGTCAACAGATTTGCTGCAGCGACGATACGGACGGAGTAAAATATTTGGGCAGTACAGTGCAGCATTTGGTAGTATCGCAACCTCGCCAGCCTCCCGTGGCACTCCTCTGCCTGCCGCGGTAGTGCATGCCGAGGAAGGTGGCAATCCTTTAACAGGAACGCAAAAGACTGCTGCGGAATTTCGTCGCCACCACGGAGAGGGAGGAGCCATGCCGATATCTTAGATTTTTGGATAAATATGACCACTGCCCAATATAATTGTCAAAAATAACCCTTATGATATTTTTAAAAAAGTAAGCCTGGCGGGAAAACAACGAAGTGACACCGTGTTATCCCGCCATTGCAGATGGAGGGAAGCCACCACCCGTCATACCAAGTGACGGGAAGTCCCTTGTCACTGACCATGCTGACGAGCCAGTCTGCACCAAGTCGTTTCGGCCCCCACCAACTTCCTCCATTTTAGATGGCGAAATGTGCTACGTGTCGCCGTAGGAGATTTCCCTCCATCTAGGATGACGAAAGGACACATGTGGTTTCGCTGTCTTTCCTCCAGGGTTAGATTTGATATTAAAAATCGCAAGGGGTTACTTGTGACAATAAAATTGGGGTAGGGGGTCATATTTGTATTAGAATCACTATCTCATAACCGGCGAGCGCCAGGCTTTAGCGGAACTGCAAGCCTACATAAAGGAGGAGGACACTACCTCTCATCGGTACATGGAGTCGCACCACCGGGAGGTGGAGGAAGAGACGGAGAGAAAGCATCGGGTGGTGATGGATGCACACCGGAGCGCGAGGTAGCGCACATCGGTGACCGAGAGGTATTCGTTGGTGCTCGAAACAACGAGGGTCAGGAGAAGGACCTAGGCGGCGAACGACAGTGAGGATAGCCCTAGAGAGCCCTCCTACGCCATGAACCTGGCAGAGAATGATGGCGAGGCTAGCCTGAATGAGCCCTCTCCCTGCGGTTCCATCTTAGTTTTAGTTTTAATTTTATGGTAATATGATTAAGTTGAATAAAATTTGAGATGCTTGTTTAAAATTGCGAGTGTTTAGTGTCACGGGTGCAACCGTTTTCAATGTGCTAGACATATGTTCGACACTCTGATAACAAACACATTCCCGATGCCGGACACATTATTAGGGCGTCGATGGACAATGGAGATGCTCTAATTTTTCAATAATTGACAAAACTGTCGGAAAAAACCTGGTGTTTTCGGAGTGGAGACCTTCAAACAATCTTAGAGGAAGTTGAAACCTCTATTGTCGAGTTGGCACCTGTGTATTTTGGAGAAAGATGTTGCAAGCAGGAAGACGGCCACAATATGTGTTTAGACAGGAGCCATGATATATAAGAAACGAGGCTCGAAGAGCCCGGCTTTGAATTAACGAAGCCTCAAACGGCAAAACAGTACAAGGGTGCAGAGAACAGCGTACAAAAACCGAAAACAGGCCATACGAGAACAGGACGAGCCTAGAGCAAAACAACACAACACAACAGCCCGAGAAGCCTCTACGAACATCAGGAGAGAGCAAGAAGAAGCCCCTACTCCTACTGTTGCGACTCCGTTGCGAAGACAACACCACGCCATAGGGTTGAGAGTTGCTTAGGAGCACGACCAAAGCGAGAAGAGACGCCTGCTTCCGAAGGGGACGAACTTGCGCCGCCGCACGTCGACACCACCTCACCCAACACTGGAGCACCCCGTCCAAGGCAGAGGCTTCAAGAAGCTTACGACGCTGAGGCGTCGCCACTGTCCGGCCCAAGGGCCTAGGGTTTTCACCCGGGACCGAGGAGGGGTAAGGAGACCACCACAACTCCTCCAAGAAGGACTACGGCGCCCGTAGGCGTCGCCGCTGTTGAGGCTGGCCAACACCAGCCAGAGCTTTCGCCCGGTCTTCTGAAGCCCACGACTCCCAAAGTGGCACATCTCCGCCGGTGCCGATCTGGCAGCCAGAGGCTGCCCAAACGGAACCAGCGAGAAGGACGCAGAGGGGAGGTAGAGGAGAACCTCAGCCATCAGATCTGACGACCAGCCGACGGAGCAGCCCTGCCGTCACCCGCCGGTCAACTTGCCGCCCAAGCGGCCGAGAAGAGCGGACAGCACCCGCGCGCGTCGCCCGCCGCAGAGCCAACGCCGCCACCACCTCATCCGGAGCCGCCGCCCCGGCATACCGAAAAACACACACCACCACGCCCATCTCGAACAGCTCCTCGACGCAGCTTGGCGAGGGCCACCAACGCCAGGACCACAACGCAGTGCAGACTGCCGCACCCACCAGCTGAACGGAGGCAAAACCCAGGACAGGCACAGGGCTCCAACCCCGGCCCGGACGCTCGCGACGGCAGGGCACCAACCGCTACCGCGCATCTGGTCCATCCTGGAGCCAATCGTCCACGCCGGCGTGCAGCGGCGCACGACCCCGCCGCGACCCTTTTAGGCCCAGATGGGCCCAAATCAGGCCGCGCCGCCGGCAGCAGCCGGCCACTTGGCTCCGCCGCGCATGCACTCCGTTGCCCAGCCGCGTCTCCCTGTCGAGCCTCGCCGGACCTCGCCATCACCATGGCTCCGCCCACTTGGCGCCTCTCCTCCGCGCGAAGGAGGCCCGCCGGGGTGCGCCCCACCAGCCCCGCCGCCTTTGCCGGACGGGCGCCGCCACCACCGCCGGCACCGGCGGCGGCGACGGCCAGGGGAGCGCGCCGGGCTGCTCTGCGCGCTAGGGTTTGTCGCCTCCGGAGTCGCTCGCGCGAGCGACCCGGGAGGCAGGGGAGGAAAAACCCAAGGAGCCATGATATATGGCCAGCCAAAACCTGTGCGGCATGTACCTAGACAACACATCAATAGGAATCTGTAGAATCAATCTCCTTTAATTTTTGTGCGAAATTCTGCACAGGAACAAATCTTGGGATATGCTTTAATCCGCAACCATCTACCAAGTAACATCACACTGTTGCCCTCCCAGGCTCCCACCCCACAGCTGTAACAGAAGAGAGGAACAGATTGCATGTCTAGACTAGTCACAATGGGGGTATCATAGGTGGTATCATGCATGCCATGTTGGCAAAATGATGACGTGTCATAACAATTAATGAAAAAAGAGATGATAGTGGTATCATAGGTAGATACCGTAACATAACGGATTCCAATGTAATATGAGTCTAGTATCATATGCATGATACTACCATATGATACTCCCCATTGTGACTAGTCTTAGTCACTAAAATAACATCTTAATGAAACGAGTTAGTACCAAAATGGAAAGCATGAGTAACTCTACATGTACTCTTTTAAGTACGACTGATGAGGCCTAACTCTGATGTAAAAAAAATTCCTACGAGAAGACAGATCAAAGAAAGATGAAGGGTCAAGATCTAGACCTAAAATTAATGCAGGTGCAATAATAAGTGGTCAAATTAACATAGGTGCGCACGACGTCACGAGGGAATAAGAACTCGTCGGAATTAGCTGGTGTGTCAATTCTAGCATGGATGCGTAGATGTGGGGGGTTAAACGGATTCGGTCAAGAGTTTACATGTGACTGATGCTAACTCTTTACCTCTCACTAAGAGTGACTCAACGCATAGTTTAATTGTGCGCGGCCCTGTCACATTATTACTATATTGTTTGTTAAAAGTGCTTTCTTTCGTGTCAACATATATAGCTGGTTGTTAGCCCATCTCATGTGGCTTCAGCGACAATTTATATTTGCATTTCTTCGCCATCACGTCCTTGTCGATTGGTTTTTCTTTTACAGTAATTTCTTTTGATGGAAAGGTCTGCTTATATTAACAGAAAATCAATTTGTTGGTGAGATTTCGTTGTGAATTTCCTGCTTAAAGTTAGCTGTAACAGTATGGGCTAGCTCACCTCTCTGTGCTTTCTTCCACCTTTTCTTATGACAGCACTTTCACTTTTTTTCTCTTATTGGCTATGCATCTGCCTTTATAAGGAAACTTCGGTAATGAGCATTACTTGGCAAGTGTGTGTGATGAGGACCAAAGGCCTGCGCATTTCTTAATCAAATTGAGTATGCATACATGCACACGTAGGCAATTCTAGGCATTCATGAAGTTCATACCTACGTAGTATTGGTTTGCATGTTAGACTTGAAGCCCGTCATGTTTTACTAATTTCCTAATATTTCTAGTTAGACTCAGTGCGAGTTCTATTGTTTATGGTAGACCGTGCCCTACTAAAAATTCTGGTGTTCTGTCTGTTCAAACAAGAAAAGAAAAATGAGCATTGTTTGTTTATCTATGCATACTCATGGTAGACTTTAAGGAAAATATACAAAATTTGGAGCATTGTTCACTATTCTACATGTTCATCATTGGAATCTGATGTGTCACGATATAAAATTGAAGAAACCTGGTGCTGCTTTCTTGTACGAAAGTTTTAAGTGGCTAGGTTGACCATCGAACTAGTATAGAAAAGGATAATGATAAGTACAATAAAAGGATAATATATTGTATGTTTCTTATACTGATTATAATTGTAGCTACTAAAGGAATGTTTGTCATACTTGGAGTATTATTAGAAACTAGGTTTATGGATCATATTAATTATTAGCATACATGTGTCGTGTCCTTGTTCAAGGTGTTACCTCCAAGCTTTGTTTCAGTGATGATAATCTCAAGTTCGATCTTTCGATTGGACCCGACTACATTGTATATACTCTTTGTCGGGTCATATGTTGTTCTGTTAGTGGATTGTCCCCAAGATGGGTTGTTTTAGATGAATGGGAGGATGTTTGTCACAAGGATAATTCAAGATGCATGATAGCCCAGGTTTTTATTTATCTTTTCATAAGCCATCATGTTTAACCTCTATCTCGCCTGGGCAGTCAACGGTTCTTCCTCAACCGTCGGCGCTCATTGACTCTTCAGGCAAACAACTCTGACAGAGACCACCTCTCGCCCGACTCGCACACAAGGTTCTCAGCCGTTTGCTAAGGTATTTTCTTCCACATTTTTGGCTAGTTAAATTAGATAGAGTCCTTGTTGCTTTGTTCATTGAGGAGTTGATTATCCATGAATTTATGCAATAGGAAGCGAATGCATATGCCGATGACGATAAACAATATGATTTTATCCTAGTTTTCACCTATTTTGAACTAACTTTTGTGTTTAAATTAAATTCAATATTGTTGCATATAGGTGAAAATATGGTTGTATTTGCCAAGATAATGAGCAATAATCTATTGGGAGTGCTTATTGGAGGTCAGCACTTGGGGCAGGAGGACCCAATACGTCGACAACGTGTGTCGGCGATCCCAATAGTGGCCGTCTGGTGGATTTGCTAGACCGGTTTGTTAGAGATGCTCTAAGACGCCCTTGACTTTTGAGTCTAACTTGACAAAATATGATTTATTTTATGAAAAATTATACCATTTAAATGTTCTTCCAAAAATCAATTCAGTGATATATTTTTTGTGATATAGTTAGTGTTTTATTTATAAAAGGCATTGCACTATATGTATCGCTGCGATGAGTTGAGTAACATTTATGTGAAAAAAGGTATGAGCAGTAGCAGCATCAGCTTGTTGTATTGTACATCTGGTTTCAGTTTGGTGACAACTCCAACGAATTAAAAACATATAGATGTACCCAGTATTATGTGCATTAGAGGCAGCGTCAGCTTGTACGTCTGGTTTTAGTTTAGTGACAAGTCGAACAAATTAAAAACATATAGTAGTAGAGTAGGAGTACTATCTATTGGCATTAGTGCAGGAATCATGATAAACACATCTTACCAGTCCTGTAGCGCTCAGATAAATTATTCCTGGCCATGCTATGAGTATGTATGTGCAGCCTCTCTTGATTAGGTCATCGGACCAAGACATGAAGAACAGATAGATATACCCACAGCTTCATCGTCCTTGATATACATCATGTGCCGTGTCTCATCATCTTAATCTCGTCATGGATCATGAGGTGTTGTGATCTGCACTCGCAAGGCTAGCTGTCTGGAGGCTTAGGGCACCTCTAACGGGGCTCCGCTACATGGACAGCCAAATCGGACCGACTGTGTCCGTTTTGGGCTGTCCGCGGACAATTTTATGACCTCTGTCCTCTTTGGGGATGAGGTGACTCCAACGGTTCAGCGCAAAAATAAAAAAGGACATCAAAATTAAATATATTAATTATATTGAGTTCGATAGGACCCAGTGGCCAGTGAGACAGACAAAAGAAAAAAAAACTGAAAACTAGGTCTGGGAAGGGCGGCGCCGGCGTCGTCGGAGTGGAAAATGGGCGGCGCCGGCGTCGTCGGACGGCCGTTGCGCCGGCCTCCTACTCGTCCTCGTCGGAGGAGTCGAGGATGACGTAGGGTGGCGGCACGTAGAGGTGGGCCGGTGGCGCCGGTGGTGGTGGAGGCGTGGCGGGCGCCTCGGGGTCCTGGGGCCATGCCGGTGGGGGCACGTACTCCCTGGCCTCGCCGGGCTCTAGCCACGGTGACCATGGCACCTGCCAACGCGCCCGTTCGTCATCCCGGCGCGCCTGCTCGGCCGCGGCCTCCATGGCGGACGCACGGAGCGTCGCCGCCAGATCGGGCCAACGCCCGAGCTCGTCCAGCTCGGACTGCTCGATGGCCGCCTTCAGGTCCTCGTCCATGTCCTCGGCTCGGCCTTCACGTCGTGGCCGTCGCCGTCCTCGCCCTCGGACCACTGCTGGTCCGAGTCCTCGTCCGGCTCAAGCCCGACGAGGTCCACCTCGTCCTCGTCCTCCTCCGGCTCCGGCTCGGCGTACTCCGGTGGGAGCGACGCCGCGAAGGCGAGCTGGCGCCGGTGGTTGTGCTCCAACTCGAACCACCCGTCCCATAGGGACGAGTTGAGCGCGTAGGCGGGGTCCTGGAGGAGGTCGGGGGGCAGCAGCGCCCGCCGGCGGCGGATCTCCTCCGTGCGCTCACGGCCGGAGTGTGGCACCGGCGGCACGGGGACCCGAAGCCGGTTTAGATGCCACCCCTCGGGGAGGTGGACATCGCCCCACGGCAGGGGTTGGCGCCGCTCCCAGTAGAGCTGGGCCACCTCCAGCCCGGCGGCGGGCGTTGCGAGCCGCGCGGGCGGCCGCAGTATCGGCGTCGACGGGGGGGGGGGGGGGGGGGGGCGCGGGGTGGAGCCATGGGGGTGGGGATCGAGCGACGCCGCGGCGGGCCACGAGAGCTCGAGGCCTCGTGGTTGTTCCGGCCGCCCTTCGTCCAAAACGGCTTCATCGGCAGCGGCGGCGATGGCGGGACGGTGGCCGGGGCTAGGGTTGGCGGCGTCGGAGTGGGAGGCGAGGAGTGGGGTGGGAATGGATAGCGACGGCCGACCACCCACCCCATTTAATAGGACCAGGCCAAGCGGCCGGTCTCGCTGGCGCGTGGGCCAGGGCGGACAACGGGAGGACACACACTCTGTCCGCGGCTCCCCAAACTTGGACCAAACTTGGGCCAGGTTTGGTCCAGTTTGGCTGTCCGCGCGGACAACTGTCCCTTTGCGCCGGCCCGTTGGAGGCACCATTCTGTCCGTTCGGACAGTTTCGGACGGGTCAGGGGCAGATGCGGAGGGCCGTTGGAGGTGCCCTTAGGATGATTTCAATGGGTGGACTTAAAAGGATACGAAATGTGTTCTAGTTTTATTTGCCGGCCAGCATTTTGGTCATTTTAATCATATTTTCGACCATTTTGATCACATTTAATCATTTAAGTAAACTAATAAGAAGCATATAGCGGCACATTGAATCAAATATGCTACATATTGTAGCAAAAGAATATTGTCATGCTGGCAATGGCATATATCCCAAAAAAATCACACATAGTCTCGGCCACCTCAATCATGTTATTTCGGTCATCTCGGTCATAGTTTAACGTCGGCATACAACATTGCTAAAAGGATCGAGATGTGATCAATCTCGCTTCATATAGTACCTTTGCACTTCTTGAGGTAGTACGCCCTCTTTGTCGGAATAAAAGCGGAGATCCATGTACATGATCTGGGCCTCCTCTTGCCTGAGGGAGCTGGATTCGCCAATGTCCGGTGAAAACCGAGTGGGTAAGGTGCCGGGAAGGAACCCGTATGCAGGAGGCTACGGTGGCGGCGACGAGGGTATCATCGTAGAAGACTTGGATCTTTGCGACCGGGCGCCGATCCATCGGAGATGGCCGTCACGGTCGCGACCACCGTCGCTCTGTGGGTGGAAGAATCCCAATCATGAGGAGGACAACGGTCGTCGTCTTGTACACGAGTTCAGCATCAACGTCCTAGCCCTTGTTGTCGGCTTTGGCCTTCTTGGCGACAGTGAGGTTCACCGACTTTTTATTCTGCCTCCAGACGCCCCGCTTCCTGGTCTCTTTGGCTCTCTGTTCCATCGACATCTCGTTATTCGATTTCTTTGGCGCTATGACCGTGGAATCAAAGATGAAAGGCTCGTCGTAGCCGACGGGTCCAACTAGGTCGACGACGGTAGCGGCTACGTTGGTCATGGCTAGGGAAGGAGCTCGAGTCGGATTTTGGAAGTGAAAATGCCGGAGTGGAGTGGCAATTTTGACTGTGAAGGACGATGCAGATGCGGACTAGGGAAAGACACAAAAACTCCAATGTGTGTCATAAACGTGACCCAAACTTGAACTGAGAATGAATCACGGCGATCAGGAAAACGGACAACGGTTCATTTACGTCACTGTGTTGGGTCTTCATTTTATCTTGCATGAACAGGATCAGACACACGCAGAGTGTTGGAGTTCATAGCTTCGTCGTCGTCGTGGCGGGAGAAGATGGAGAGAACTGAGGAGCAAGGAAAGAATCAAGGGGCGCACGTGGCTGCGGCAACGCAACGTTCCTTTGTTTAAAGGGCAGCCAGCGGCGGAGCGACCTGGAGTCTGTGGATCGGACACGGCTATGGACCTATGCCGTGAACATGGCCACTCAACGCGCACATGCGAGTCTGGATGATTGTTCGCTCGCTCGCTCTTCCTGTTCCGGGAACCGGCCTGGCCCACCCTACCTAAAAGTCCCGCGCACACGCTCTCGATCGGCTGGCGGTGTGGTAACTTCGAAGCGCAAGTCACCTCGCCGTCCATCGGATTCGCTCGTCTTTTTTTGCCTTTGCCAACCAGGTAAAGGCATTCCTGTACCTGTACGCTGCTGCCTGCTTCGTAGATAGATCTGGGCCTTCCTTTTCTCCTTTTGCCGGTGTTGGATCCAAGAGAAAAAGCATTAACACAGGTAGTATCCACAGACAGAGGTCCTCCTCGCTTTCTCCTTTACTTTCGTCTCTTCTTCTCCAGCTCCAACTTCACTTGTTCATCCGTCTCTTTTTTCTCAATATTTTATGAGCACTGACTCGTGTGTTAAAAGAACCATCCACGCATACCCTATATATGAAAGTGCATCAGATTCATGCCCACATCCAGCATCCACGTCACCCTCTTTTCGTCAGCCGTTCGATCGGAGCAACAGACGGACCAGATTGCAAGTTTCTGGGGTGCAAAACGCGCATTACTGTAGCTCCGGCTTCTCCACCAATCGCGGCGCGACACGTCGCCCGGTCACCAGCCGGTCGGAGCCGGTTCCGCCGGTCGCCGTGACATTTTACAGAAAAACCACTGAAAGATCGTACTCGTGACCCGCAGTCCAAGAGTAAACACGTTTAGGGACCTATTCGTAATTCTGACAAAATGCAAGGACTTTTGTGCAAAAACATCCCGCACAATCACCATGCCTGTTTTCTCTCTCCCGCGACGCCGCATGCCGCCGCCGCTGCTACCGGCCTTCCCGTTAAATCGGAAGGCACGGAGAGATGCGCCGTCGCGCACTCTATCTCCGCGCCGGCGGACGCGTGCCGGGGCGGCCGCAATCGCCGCCGTTCGTCGCCGGCGTGCTCTGCCACCGCCGCCGCATCTGTGCGCCCTCGCCGGTGTTCCGGCGACCTACAAGAGGCGGCGCCGCCCATCCCACGTAGCCCGCACCGAGGCGCGTCGAGCGCGGCCGGCCGCACGTCCTGGCTTGCGCGGAGCCGCCGGCGGCGTCGTTGCCGCCGCGGCCGCTCCGCCCGCCGGTGACGTCACCGTGACGCCACGGCGGGCCCCGTCTGTCAGCCGCCGGAGTTTTTTCAGATAGGGAAATTTTTTCAGAAAATGATTAAAACTGGAAAATCAATATCTTTAAATCTATCCATCCAAAAAATATGGAAAATATATCAAAATGACCACAAAAAATAAACCTAATTACTTATGGTATTATGCAAATATATTTCAAATACGATGAATAGTTCGAGACAAAATCAATATCTTCAAATCTATCCATCCAAAATATATGAAAAATATATCAAAATGATAAAAAAACTACATTTTCAAAACATTTTAAAATGCTACATGCACAATATTCTTTCGATGAAATGTCTTCACAAAACAAAAATGTTACCTACTTCTGCCACATAATCGACTTCCAAATTTACATGTTTCAACACTTCAAACAACTTTGAAATCTACTCATTCTACGAAAGTAAAAACGTTTTGAATCTGAAAAGCGCCCCAAATTGAACGGTTTTTAGAGTCCAAACATTTTTAAACTCACACTTCTTTCAATTCCACTAATTTCTAGGCCTATATTATTTTAGCATGCACACATTACCGAAATTATTACTTATGGTATTATGCAAATATATTTCAACGATTCAAATACGATGAATAGTTCGAGACAAAATCAGTATCTTTAAATCTATCCATCCAAAATATATGAAAAATATATCAAAAAGATAAAAAAACTACATTTTCAAAACATTAAAAAATGCTACATGCACAATATTCTTTCGATTAAATGTCTTCACAAAACAAAAATGTTACCTACTTCTGCCACATAATCGATTTCCAAATTTACATGTTTCAACACTTCAAACAACTTTGAAATCTACTCATTTTACGAAAGTAAAAACGTTTTGAGTCTGAAAAGCGCCCCAAATTGAACAGTTTTTAGAGTCCAAACATTTTTAAACTCACACCTCTTTCAATTCCACTAATTTCTAGGCCTATATTATTTCAATATGCACACATTACCGAAATTTATATATTTTTACTACACGGGCGCGGCATTGCCGCGCTAGGTTCCCTAGTAGGATTATTCAAAGTTAGAACCTTGATTAGCATAGCCACACAACGATGATCTTGTTAAGCCGTCGCTACTCCAAATCCATGGGCAAACCTTCCCCATCCTTTCTCGAAACCCCAGCCGCCGCCGCTCCTCCCTGTCCCTCTCTTCTCTCCCTTCGCTGCCAACATATGCAATATCAAAGAAAGGTGGCGGTGGGAGGGTGGTGGCAAGATGGTGTTGAATCCACTACATAGCTAGACACCTCGCTATGGTGGTTGTCCATTGGCATATGAGGGGTTGTTGGCTCAGCTTCCTCCTCTATCCTCCCTCGACGTGTCCCTAGGTCAGGCGTCTTGACTCGCTTGTTCAGTCGACTATCTTTTGTGGTCCGCGATGATGCAACCCGGTGTGGTTGGTGGTGATGATCTCGTGAGCCGACCAACTACTGGTCATGCTCAGTCCAATCAACATGAATTCAGGGGGAGTCTACGGTGAGACCGGGGAGTTGAGGGGAGATATCCCTTTGTCACCATTGGAGGTGGATTGAACGTGGTGTGAGTGCGATTGAAATTAAGGTAACAAGGTCTAAAATAAAACTGGGGTGCGCAGTATGGCTCGAAAAGATCGACGCCAAGCCGGGCTCGGGCTTCACTTTTATGCACAAAGCCCGGTCCAGAATCCCGAAAAGCCTAGAGATCGGGTATTTTTGATATTTTACAGAAAATATTTGTAAATATTAATATAGTCTGAAAATGATATATTTTAATATTTTAAAATACAAAAGGAGGCCTTTTCCACATTTACGGGTCGGGACGGTCTCGAGCTTGGCTTTTGTAGTTAGGGCTTTAACAAGTCAGTCCTGGCCCGAGGTATGCCCATGTTCTGTTCAAAATGTGCTTCTAGCGTCTTCTTCCAACATTGTGTGAGGGTGCGGGTCTCCCTTAATGTGGGGGTCGTCGTCGGTCGGTAGAGAGGTAACATGCAATTAAGTTTTTGAAGATATGTATGCTCACCTCCACAGAAAACACAAAAACATTTCAATCAATGTCGGTGCACGTGCATCATGTTCTTGCTTAAACATATTGTACACTAGTCGCAAAGACACGAGTTAGACATGAGAAATAATCCAACAACAAAGATAAGGAACAAAACTGTTTTTTTCTGTTTGTCGTAACCATGAAATTTCACATAATAGAAATACTAAAAGTGCTAATAACTCAAAAGTGGAAAATGGACAGACGAAATAGTCAAAAGCAATGGCAGAGTGCAAATTTGGCTCCAAAAATATGAGGTGGGGCAAGTTAATCTGGCCCCCATCACAAGTTTATCCAAAGAAGGGAATTGGACAAGAAAAATATATGCAATATGCGCATAAAGCTAGGTTGATGCACCAGCCGGAAACTTTCTAGATTCCACTGTAGCAATAATTCTGGACCATGGAAACATCGGATGCGCAAGTGCAGAATGCAGGAGAACATGCAAACATATAGGGCAACAGAAACAAAGCATGAAGCCCGAGTGTGACACCACCGCAGCAGTCTGGCCGTCCGATGCGGACTTGAAGGTGCATCGTGCGCAGCAGCATGGTCCACTGAAACCGACTTATGTCGCGTGTTGCCAAGACAGTTGGTATGCAACGTTTTATGAGAAATACAGCAACCGCAACCTAAGGTTCAATGTGCGTGGTGTGTTGCCAGTTCTGAAGATCTCTGCTTGTCATGTACACTGATTAATTAGGAGGACTGGACCTGTGCCATTCTTTAATAGTACTCGTACTAGTCACAAATCATAATTCAAAGAAAGTGTTCATCAGCAATTATGGTAAAACACACGTGGAGACTCTAGAATGAACTTGGAAAAGAAGACTTCGGGCAGAGTTAACATATCCTCAATCGACCAAACTATCGCCATGTGACCATAGATCTTTTCTTTTCCTTTGCTTTATAGAGTATACTGCCCATATATGAGGGCACTATGGTTATTTTAAGATAGCCGTGCATCTCAAACAACTCATTTATCTTCTCTTTGGAAAAAGTAGTCAAACGACAAATTTAAGAAGCATGGTCTCAAGTACTACGTGGGTCTATAGGCTCATTCTCACGGCATGACACTTCCAAATTCCAGAGAAATCACATTTTTTTTGGGACCATGTCTAATGTCTTTGTTAGCCAGTACAGACTTAACCCCATGTACCCTGCACTATAAGAATCATTGGGCATCTTGTCCTGCCATATCACAACTAAATGTATAGCTAGGACTTGGCTTAGATATAAATGACCGTTTGAATATTAGTCCAGAAGACTAATTTTTTGTGTGCATGTGGTACTGATTGTTCACCACTCGATCACCGGCTATTTTTGTTTCTGAGGTACTCTGTCGGCTGGGAAATATAGTGATCTTCCTTTTGTTTTATCATAGGTGAAATAGAGTTGAAGCAGTGTGTAGAATCTCAAACATGTAACTTCCATCATTTCTTTACATATGAACACGTCAGTTAAATAATGAAGCATCATTGTTTCATGACAAACCGGATGTTTTTTTCTTGACCAGTTTGATATTTTACATACTACAAGTCAAGTTAGAGAGCTTTAGTTGCAAGTCCTTAGAAATCATACCTGCATAGCGGAGCTTCAACAATGTCATAAATGTGAGGCCGTGGTAAGAAAGTCATAAAGGTGTCCATTTCAGAAATCATTCACAAAATAGAAGATTTTTGCGGAAAAAGAATAGGATATTCTACTACTTGGTCGGTGTATGTACGTACCATGTAGTGATACTTAATGGTGAAAGTAGGTGCCCATTTTAGAAATGGGGGCCATGGCCCCAGATTAAGAGCATCCAGAAGGGTAGCACAGTTGGTGGTTTATTTGTTTTTTTTTTCGTCCATATCATGTAGACCCAACAGCAAAATAACTCAAGTTCAGTACCGCTTCAAGCTCCCAGGCTTTAGAGTCAACCGTGAATAATTTTTCCGCCCTACAGAAGAAAAATTCGTCATGGTTAAGGCTAGGTGGTTGGTACTGGTTTCTTGGTCCTATGGATAGGCTCAAGTTGAGCCGATGGGCATAAATATGGTTAAACCGTGTCCTGAAGAAGATTCCGATGGGTCAAGAACACCATGTATGTACGTACCCACCGTGGTCAAGATCGATCTGGTGGCCGTTCGCTGGGATGGAAGTAATTTGAGCGGCACACTTCGGCTATTTTTGCGTGAAAGGTACACATGCCCAATTTCAGTGACAGGTGTACGCAATGATATATTATTTGGCCTATGGTTATACATGTTTTAATGTGAGTGCTTGTCCAATGTCTAGTGGTTCTCGCTATAACATAAAGAAAAACTGTCCTTTTGGGGAGCTGATCCACGTGGATTTTGCAACACTCTGGAGAAACACAAGATATATGTGCTGCTACGCGCAAAAATGGAATGCATGAAAGAAAGGAAATTTTATGGAGTGTAAGTATTTGCCTCCAAGAAGGTGAGCGACGACGACGACGCTCCTGCCCGAACCGGTCCTAGGGTTACCTCTTGTACGTGTCCGAGGGGTTCCCCCGACACGCCACATGTGGTGGGGAAGAGGTACACTCGACGCCCTTCAGGAAGAACGGTGACACCCGCATGCATCACCGTGTCGGTGTGAGAAACGAGAAAGATTTCTCCCGACCCCGAATAAACCACACCCCCGGACGCTTCGTCGTGATCCGCTAAACTTGCCACTCGCCAGCTCATGCCACCACGGTCTTGGAATCACCACCCCCGTCTCACCGTAATCCATGCATAATGCGAGACTGAGAAGACCGGAAAGAAGGAACACCGGCCGGCGAGGGGCGACAATATAGTAGCACACGCGAAGGATCCACCTGGCGGTAGCCGACCGGATGCACCAACAGGGACACACCAGGCCCTCATCGGCTCGGCCAAGCCTGAATTGAGTCTGTAAAGTTCTGCTGCCGCATTGCAGCAGGATGCCACCGTCACCCTCACGCCTAGGTACCAGCCCATACTCGTCTCTCCATCGGGGACGCTGCCACCACGTCTGAGGCGGCCCACCCAAGCCCAAATATGGACCGGGAGACACACAGCCTTACGAACACACGGGGAAAAGTTGGCGGCCGCCACCGGCACTAAACTGCACAGGCCACACCTTGTTCGCCTGAGAGGTTCCTTGTTTCATGTGAATCTTGCACTAAGATATTTCATATATTACTCGTCTGATCCGGAAAAACTGTTCATAAGATGCATGCAACTTTGTGCTATAGCTGTCAAGCTGTGCTGTCTCCGCGACAGTTAATCTGGACCGGAGGTAGTAGTAGAGATGGATACATAATTAGCATCTTCCCGCGGCACACTTCAACCAGCAGAGTCAGACTCGGACGTGTGGTCTTCAATTCCTTGCGTTCTCGCTCTTCTCTCTCTGATCTCACGTACATCCAGCTAGCTCAGTACTGTTTCCGACAACATGATGATGGTCACATAAATAATAATGAAAGTTAATCAAACTTGTATAGCGAACAACAGAGGTACGTACGGGCTTGTGTAACGGCGTCCGGCTGTAGGTAATTAATAAATTTTCGTCAAGGGAGAAGTACATGCTGATTATGCTTCAAAGCTGGACAAGTCTCGGTCACCCTTCGGAGCCAGTAGATAGGAGGATTCACGGTCAATAGAGTGCACCGTGGTTTCTGCATAGTATGCCTGAACAGAAGTCACCACATACAACTAGGCGCTCAATTATAGTTTGCTTCCAAGTTAATAAACTAGATAGGACATGAGCAAACTGAATCGCATGCTTTGGCAGGATGCAAAGCACTAGGCGCAGGGGATGCTGTCTCTTCATAGAGTGTCGCATTAGTCTTCTTAATTAGTTGCTGCGCCACAAGAGGAGCATAACATAGTGTACTTTTGATTTCAGTTGAGCTGTCTCCATTTCGTAGCCTGTTAATTTATCACAAACTACGAGCCCACGAAACATTCAAATGTTTTCTAAGAACCCATACCTGAAAAGGAACAAAAAGAGCACGAGAGAAGTAGACTCTACAACTACTCTGGCGATTTCTATTAACTAAATCCAGTAGGCCGAGAAACTAATCATGCATGCATGTGTGTAGTCTAGCTAGATTTCAGAATGACTTCTCACCGGCCCTTTGGAGTACTGTACAGACAAAACGTGACATCGGTCTAAAATTGCGTATTTGGTGGAAGGTAAAGTATATATGCGTTTAGCATTGTGGACTAGGATGTCTAGTGTTTCCCTCTTTACCCTAGGATGTCTTTTCATTATATGCATGTGGCGTTTACTTCTCGATCGGGAACATTGGGTATTCTTTGTTGGTATGCAGGGACCAGGTGTAAACTCTTTGTGTTTCTATCGGCTTGATACGAGCACTTAAACAATCTTTATTTATATGATGATTACAGGTTTTTCTATAAATAAGACAAAAACGGTGTTGGGTGAACGACTAATGAAGGGAAGCACGTTCTTGATTTAAAAGGGAGTAATAGAAGCACAACTATGTTTGGAAAATTTGGCAACGTATACCATACCCCAAATTTGGGCACTGACAATGCTCAACTTTATTACGTAGCACTACTCATGAAAAGTCATTTGTTTCACGCCTAATATGGTTTGGCATGTATCCCCACATCATGATCGTGTGGTTGGCAGAAGGGGGGCATCTATCTCTTAGGCACGAGATTATATCCTACTCTAACCATAGCCCCACTATTTAGTACCAGACAACAAGTTTATCTCAAGTCGTGTTTAAAAAAATATATCACCTTATATGAAGTTGTATACGCTTAGTTGCTAAAATAGATGAATATGTCATATTATTATTTTATTATGTAGAAAAAAAATCAGTTTGTTCACTCGGCTATTGGCCGATCGATTCAACATTTCTTACTTTGAATTCCATAACCAGAGGTGGACTCTAAGCTTTATAAATCAGACAAATTTATTCTTAAAATTGGTATGCTAAATATGAAACATTTGTATCTTGGGTGAGGCTACTCTGGTTTCTATCTTCATTTGTTTCATATTCGAATACTTATCAATTAGAATGTTAAATATTGGTTTATGACTAGATCTCGCTTTGGAAGTCTTATCGTAATTGTATTACATATCTTGTATGCGAAAGTTTGCATACGACCCAAATGAGAGCATATATGACCTAATTTCAAGCGATACGATAAAGTTGAAACTAGGGACGGTCCACTGATTTTTTTTTGTTTGAGTACAATAGAGAGTTTTATTCATGTAATATAGCAGAGTGCCAGTACATTCCTGTTCAATTACATAAATAACTAAAGGGGGGAGGCTAGTTAACCATCTTCCCTGACTTGGGTTCTTCCTAATGAACTTTGCAAGCTCATGAGCTGCGCAGTTCTGCTCTCTACTGATTTTTCTGATGTTGCATTTTCCACTCGCGGTCCAAACTTCATGAATATCCTGATGAATGCCTCCAATTTTGGAAAATTTAGCAGAGATATTCTGCATGTTATTTGATGTTAAAAGACTACCAGTTTCAAGGGTGAACCGGTCTACTGATTTTGACACATGAGTACATGAAGAACTAACATAAATACAACTTATATTAAAATCATATACTTAGTCTGATCCTATTTATTGTGTGATACAATATGAAAAGTATAATTTTTATTTTTCTACATAGTTTTACCATATAACTAGCACTAGTGCTAAATATTAGCTCGATTTTTGTTTGGAAGGGATATCATTGATCGTTGAAAGATAGTAGACTGCAATTGCAACTAAATCTCTTCTATAACTATTATTTTCTACAATGAACAATATACACTCTCTTTGCTCCTTGTTATAATGTGTATTAGTTTTCTGAAAAGTCAAGCTTAATTATGTTTTGGCCAAGATTAGGAAACTATCAATACCTACAATACCAAGAAAATTACTCTTGATTATTTGTTTCAAAATGGATCTAATGATATTTGGTACGGTAATTGCTAATATGTTTTCTAAAAAAAATGGTCAAAGATAGTCACATTCGACTTTGTAAAAATGAATACACCATATGAGATGTAAAAGATAGAGTATAAGTTATATATATGGTCTCAAAAGAGTTCGATCAAATAAATATCTCAATATAGGGTTATACTGTGTGATAGGTAATCATATTTATAGATACTTCTAGTGTATAAACTAAACGGACAGCATTATTTGTTACCTTTTTTGTGATCAAAAGTGTCTAGCAAGTCAAAAATTAACTAAGTGCTAATGCTTTATACGTGGTAATGAAATTATATTGGTTAGAGTAATCACAAGTGAACATCAATGGTCCGGATTCTAATATATTTGCATATGTAACTTTTACTATTCGATAAACTCTCTCTCTCCATTCACAATTCATTTTATCATTGTTAAAAAAAGTTGATTAATGAACATCAATGACATTAAATTAGTACTGTATATTATAAAAATAAGTTCCAACATGCATATAGGCATATGATATTTAAATATTGTTATGTTTCTTTTATAAAATTGGTCATAATTTAAAAGTTTGACATAAGACAATCTAGATGTAAACACTTATTTGGACGAGTGTATGCTTTGATGCAATTTTCATGTTATCATCTGGTGTATATATGTCCCCCGCTGATAAAAACGTCTTGCAGGAAATTCAATATGGAAATCTAGTTACTCAACAGAGTATATTGAAACCTTAGTTTATATTATTCTTGTTTTACATATTACTAGCTGAGTGCCCGCGCGTTGCTACGGAAAAAACATAGAACTATCAAAAAGAAATTAGACATGTTGTTTTTTAATCTATTTCATATAGGGGCACAGATTTTGTAATACCATTGACACTCGCCATAATCCACTGCGTGCAGTGTATCTTCCTCTTACCTTCCCCAATCTCTCCGATGTCACTTCTGAATTTCTATTGTACTCCTCCAACTATGGAAACGAAATATTTATGTAATTCTCGTATAGTGCATCACGCTAATGTAAATAGTGAAAAGGGATACACAGCAATGGGGAATTCATATGTGTTCTCCTATGGTGTAAGAATTTTGTTTCTGTTCCAACAGATTGAGCGTGTATGTACAGTTAGAATAAAGAGCAAAAATCTAAATAATGAATAATGTAAAGGTACTTGGCGAATATAGCCACGGAAATGTGCGGGTCACCCAGCTAGTTATCATAGTTGGTATATTAGTTTGCATATATACTGGCACAAAGTATTATGAACTAAAAAAAATCTGAAGTGAAGCAATCAAATAGATTGCATAGACTTAAGGAGGATGCCCTTGATCCCAGCCAACCAGAAACAGAAGCAAGCAATGGACCATGTTGACAAATTACTCTACCAGTCACCAGACTTATCCCACTCATCCTACTTGTCCCACCCTCGCATCCCTAGTGCTTCATGAGAGTCTCATGGTCGACCGATTTAATCAGCCATCACCACGTTTGGGCAGGCCTGTGTGCCCTTCTCGTCATTCATGCACCCAGCTAAAGTGACATGTGAACTCGTCACCCATCCGCATCGTCTGAGTTTTTCTCATTGTCGGCTCACATCCGTACGGAAACGGCATCCATGGGCGTATGTCCTACACGATACCCTCATCGATCGTCCCCAGCATGGCCGCCGAACTATTTGCATGGAACTTGGACGATTGCTAGTTGGTGCATCTGAAGCAGCAGCGCGCATAGACTTGGACTCTACATGCAGGGGAGATCAGCACGACCACCTCCAGCTTCCTGCTCTAATCTCTTTGTGCAGCGCAGAACAAACAAAACATCATGGTCACGGTCCGCCTAGAGGCACCCTATGGAGCATGGAGGCCGCCTGCTCCTTTCACAGCGCGCGCATCTTAGAGCATGTACAATGGCGACGCTTAGTTGGGCGCTTAAGCGAATAAAAATTACATCTTAGAGCATGTACAATGGCGACGCTTAGTTGGGCGCTTAAGCGAATAAAAATTAATAGCAGAAAATCAGATTATTAGCTAAGCGTCGTAGCTAGCAACGCTGAGCGCTTATCAAGTCGCGACTAAATTGGCTTAGCGCCCGTCCTATCCAACGCGCGCCGCTAGCGAGCAGAAAATAGCGACCGCACCGTCTAGCTCAATTGCCCTCTCAAGCTCCCTATTTGTCTCGTCAACACTACGACGGCTCGACCGGGCGCGACAGGACAGATGGGACTGCAGAAGCAGAACTTGTGGTCGATCAACATTGAGCGGGACGAGGCGTGGAAACGACGCCGACGCGGCCTTCTGAGGAAGGGCACTTCGCCGTCGACGATGAGACGCTGCTGGCACTTGACCTCTACTATATATGATACAAGCATGCTGAAATAGGAGTGCATCATCACCTACGGAAGGTTCAGCTCCTTGATCTCCTCCGCCTTACGCCGTGCTTCTGGCTGCTCGAGGTTCATATTCAGAACTTCCGCGTGGTGGTAGCCCCTGTATGCGAAGTGATGTGGCGATGGTGCATCATGCTCCAGCTCGCACCACCAGCCTGGGAGGTCAGCGAGCGAGATAGCGAGGACCTGCGGGCAGTGGAGCAGTCAATCGGGGGCTTGACGATGACGAAACTACCTCGTACGGTATGTTGAGGCGATCGAGCTCCAGGGCGGCGAGAACCGGCACCGGCGACAGGAACAACGTACAACACGGGCGCCGGCGACAGGACGTCGAGGGGCAACGCAGTCTACGCAGAGGGCGGCGGGAGGCATGGCTACGAGGTAGAGGTACCAGATTATCAAGGAGGCATGGACGTGGAGCTCGTCTAGGCCGCGCGTCTCCGTGGCGCCGGTGAGCATGGTGTCCAGCCCGTCGTTGATGTGGCCCCACCCATCCGATCGAGGCTCCACATCTCTGTCCCGATGCGGCAGATTCGTCCAGCCCGACGCTCCACCGCTCTGATCCCGATGCGGCCGAGCGGCGAGAACCACCGACGGGATGGGACAGGAGGTCGGAGGAACGCACGCACGGCGGCCAGAGTTCTTGCCTTGGAGGTCGGAGGAACGCACGCACGGCGGCCAGAGAGGTCTTGCCGGCGCCTAGGAAGAGAAGCACATGTGTACTATTGGATACGTACGGGTCGTATTTCGGTAAAAGAAAATTGATTTGAGGAAAAACCGGAGCTGCGATTGCTGCGGTCCTTCGGGGTAGCCGGGTAGCGTGAAACAGAGAGGATCGATGTCTTTCACGCGTGCAGTTGCACCGATGGTCGCAGGAAGCGGAGGGATACAAAAATCTAACAAACCATGAATAGATAAGGTGCATGCATAAAATTTAACTAACAAGTCTAACAAACCCCACAACGATAAGGCTGCATGCAACGTCGCAAGCATGTTTTTCTTTTGTTTGATTGTTTCTGAGTCGGTATCTTCATTTATAGGTGGCAAGCAGCGTAATTAATTCGAAGTGTGAGGGCAATCGAAGTGTGACACCATTTATCGTGTGACACCATACCACGCATTCTGCTTTAATAGTAAAGATAAGTAGAATCATTGTAAAAGTTGTACGTTGTTCAGTTTTGGGAATATAGTGTATATCATAGTGGTTACTATTCACTTTACCATTTTGGTTGTTCTCTTCTTCGGGCTCTATACTGTTGCGGTTCTTGCCCAGCCTATGGACCGGCAAGGATTGAAGTCCTAATTAATCTCGCTGCATTGCTAGTCCATTTGCTGGATCGTTCCTTCCCAACGGATCTTAATCAATTGGATGGATACAAGCTTAGCTCTCTGGTGTCTGCTTCGGTGAGACAGGCACGGTCGCTAGAGAGGCACATGGATGCAGTTTGGGACGCAAGGCAGCAAGGGGTTTAGCTTTTGGGCATGTTCTCGCAGCGGAAGCCACTCCGAAGAAAGGTGAATGAAAGGAATGGAAGCATCACTTTTTGCACGAGCTAGCTACTATCAATCTCTTCGGGTGCGATCTGCGATTGCCTGTCACTTGTTCTCAGTGGGCATGTGTGATGTCTGATGATAATGCATGGCTCATCGTCACTTTGGTTGGAGAATGATCGTCTCATGAGGAAGCTTAATTACATTGTCACTGCCTTCCAGTCTCTCGGTCCGTGCATTCTCATGGACCCTGTCCATCAAGTTCCATTAACACTACACTAGCATGGCCTCGAGTTTTGATCTTTTTAGCCCTGATTGAAGATTGCGGTAACTCGGAACTGAATCCAACTTCTCATGCAAACTCCGCCGACATACATACCCCCAGCTGAGCTCACGTGGCCTGGCTGTGATTGTACAAAAAGAGTTTTTACGAGCGTCGAAAGTGGCTGGCTGGCTTGGTCACCCATGGCCTCTCCCGGGCTTTCATGTACCTTATTATTTGGATGCTAGAAGAGTAGTTTTTAGCTAGAGGAGAAGTACACACGTTACAAAGTTGCAACAGTGGGTCAAGCAGTGAACCCGGGCGTATTCATGAATGAATTGAATTGCCCGTGGAATACAAAGGGTACGTATGTGGGTCATGGCCCAGTTTGTACCACATTTCATCGTTACTTGTAGTTGTAGACCTTGGATTTACAGCTCATGTAACCATTTTATAGATTAAAACCTAGTGGAATGAAAACTGGTGTGACTGTCGAATATTTGTACACGATTTACGTTAGGAATTGAAATTGTATTAGGTGTGCGTATAAGATACCAATAATATTAGAGTTGTACTCTTGTATTTTGACATCCTTTGTATGTACACATAATGTGACTAATTACGACTAGATAGCAATAAGCACGCAGGGGAGCTGGCGGCTTGTGTCGTCATCTAGGCTGGCCAGGTGTTGTGGTACCAAAGGGGAGGAGCGCCGATCTGCGCAGATTTTTTTTTTATAGAAAAGGGGGAGTCTCGGCCTCTGCATCATGATGATGCACACAACCTTTATATTAAATAAAAAAGTAGCAAAGAGTATTAAGTAGCTTATTACAACTTACGGATCACCCAGTGTGTTCGCATGAACAGATGTAGACGTTGAGGGTTAAAGTACGTTAACATATCTCGTTGTTGTCATTTGTAAAGTGTTTGCTTGGTTTTCGGTAAATTAATTGTACGCCAATGATGGTAACAGAAACAATATATGGATCATTTTCATTATCTGATCGAAGTGGAGAGAAAAGAGTGCTTTACAATTCTGAATGTACCCATGCAACTAAACCTCATATGATGTTAAGACCTTCGAATAAAAGATCCTCGGCTACACATGTGCTTCTTTTTTTTTTTTTTTTTTGAGAAATTATACGCACTTTATTAAAAGCACACAAGCCGCCTCATTAAAAACCTCCCAGTCCCCTTAGGTACCCTGGTGAGGAAAAGAGCACGTCAGAAACTTGTGGCCCATACTGTTTACAAACACCATCAGGTGGATCACTAAACCAAACATGCCTCCCTACGTCTAGGTAAATAGAGCTCCTAGCTAGGGTATGAGCATCAATATTGGACTTCCTTCCTTCATGGACGAACTGCACTTCCTGGAAACCCCGGGCTCGAAACTTGATATCTCGCACCACATTACCATAAGGTCCCATCCCTTCGCCTTCCAGACTCTTGATGACATTGCTACAATCTGTTGCCAGCCTGAACCTTTGAAGTAGGAGGTCAGACGCCACTGCCATCCCCTCTCTACACGCCATGGCCTCAAGAGTCTCTGGGTCCAGCGTCCCTCGGATCAGTACCGAAGAGGCTCCCAGGAAAGCACCATTGCCATCTCTTACCACCGCAGCAACCGCCGACAAAGGATTATTCTTCGAAACCGCTGCGTCAACATTTACCTTAACCAGTCCCACCGGTGGGGGGATCCATCTTGGAGCCACGGCCGTGGAGCTAGCTGTAGTTTTTGCCACCGCCGGCTCCGCCAAGTCCAAGTCTGCTATGAACCTAGGATCAATTCCACCTTGGTCTGTTGGCACGGCCGTAAACCCAAAAAGCCCAAGAAAATAACTTAAGAGGACCGGGCCTGAAAGCAAGTTGCATGTTTTTTTTTAAGAAAAGAGCACACATAGAGAAAAAAAATGAAGTTGGCAGCTACTAACATATACTCTCTCCGTTCCGTGATGTATCTAGACATGTTACAAGTCTAGATGCATGCACTTTTGGATAAATGGAAGTCGTCTAATTTGAAACGGAAGGAGTAGCTATCTACAACATTATACTTCAGTTTTAAAATAACTGGTTCATACCTCTTTGGAATGCCGAAGTATTTGCATGCCTGATCAATACTTCAGTTTTAAAATAAGAGCTTCATACCTCTTTTTTATATACTTCAAAAGTCGTGGAGTGATTATGTATTGAAGTATGTAAAACTACATTTTTTTGTTAAAACCAAACACCTTATAATTTTAAAACCATAATATTTAGAAATCACAGTTTTGTTGAAGTATTTTAAAAATGATTTGCTTTCAAATGGAGCCTTAGTCCCGCACTTCAGTGAGGTAGGAGCTGGTTGACTACTCCCTCCTCTGGATTGTCCATATCTCCCGACCTTATCCACTCCTACAGTCCCACCATAGCTCTCGCCATAGCTGCTGACGCAACGCACGAGCCTGCTCCCCTCTATACGCTCCTTCAACTGCTCCACTACCTTTGCTTCATCTCCCCCCCCCCCCCCCCCACCTCACTCGACACTCTTACACAACTCGGTTGAGTCCTTCTGGTCCCAACACTCCTATGCAGGCATGACCCTAAATCCAACACCCTCTCCTCACCCTGCTCTTCTGACCGGGAAGAGGTGGGACAATGAGTGGTTATGTCCGGAATGCTGGACATTGGTTATTTTTGTTGTTGGGTATGCGGAGTACAACACGAAAATATAAGACTCCAATGTCCATACTAAACTCAATGAAACAAAAAGTTATTCACAGTCGTAACAATGTATCCAATTATTTATTGTTGCAAGTAAAAAAAGAAAATAGTATTTAGCTTTTCGTATTTCACATCTAAAATCACCAATATACATTTAAAAGTTCATGCTGAAATTGACACTGAATACTATGTCATGCCCAGGGCTGACGTCGGGAGCAAATAGGGAGGGAATGAGAAAAATGCACATATAGATGTGCATATCATTGAATTAGTCTAGCTATGCGCCTATGCCCATGATGATGGAGAAGGGGAGGAAGTTGTGCCTCGCCGATGGTGGGACTGTGTTGATCCCTAGCTCAATTTATCAACTTTATATGTAGAAATACGCCCTCTATCCAGACCCTGTCTGCTGAAATGTTAGGTGGTTTTGCGTGTTCGGCATCCACAGGTGTGTCCATGGATAGTCACTATGTGGGTTCTCTTTGTCTTTCTGCCATTTAGAGGGGCTAATCTCTGTTGGATAGTTCTTTGCATAGTACATTGAAAGTACAAAGCGCAACTTGTTAGCAGAAATTTAAATCGGCACTTGATCGAACCGAGGGACGGAGGGAGTACAAGCCCGCGTGGACATTCTTGAAGGTTGGCCTCTAGCTAGCGATACCCCTATGCGGCTAATTTGACTGGGCTAGCAAGTTTAAAAGCCCAACATACATCCCTTTGCCCGCTGCCTTCTGGGCCTATTAACGTACATACCGTACTTCATCAGGGTCCTTGATCAGTGTCGGAAATATCTCAGCAATTCTCAAACCCTCGTCCCATTGCGCCGTCGCCGCCACACCACGTACACGCTTGACGCTGCCGGTCGTGCACCGGCATGACGCCACACCAGTCGCCTGAACGTCGTCGTCGCGTTCCTAGTCTTCCTGCAGCCTCGACCAGCACCCCTGCACCGGTGGAAGGTGCTTCCAAGTTGCCAATGGAGCTAATCTTTGGAATTCTTTCCAGGGTGCCGGTGAGGTCTGTGTGCCGGTTCCGACGCGTGTCCAAAGGGTGGCGAGCCCTCCTCCACGATCCGATCTTCGTGGCTGCGCATAAATCTCTCAATGCCGAGACGTTCATCGTGGTTAGCCCCAGTCAAAAACTTCCTGGTGGAGGCCGCGAACTGTGGCTGATGGACATGGACGGCAATGATGTGGGCGTGAAAAAGGGCATAAACTGCACTGGTTTGCGCTCCGCGAGCATGGACGACCTCGTCTGCGTCTGTGATGAATCTCACAACGGTGCATGGGTGATCAACCCGGCCACCGGAAAGGTGCTCGTGGTCTGTCCCAAAAGGGATGTGAGATCCTGGGAGGCCTGGGGCATGGTCTTCGCCTTCGGTCGTGCAATGCCGTCTGGAACTTACAAGGTGCTACGGTACTTAAGTGGCCAGGGTTGTGAGGTTTTCTCGTTAGGAGATGCTACCGGATGGAGGTTGTCAGAATGCCCCCCAGCCAATCTCCCCCGTGACCCAAGATCCGTTGTTGCTGTCAAAGGTGTAATGTACTTCTTAGTGGTGGGAAAACAATACAGTTACACGTTACTTTGCTTCGACATTGAGAGAGAAAAATGGACGAAGGCAATCCAAAGCCCACAAAAGGTAGTGGCTTGCGGGACAAGTACCGGTACCATAGCGGAGCTCAATGACACCGTGTGCATGGTTGTCCTTCAGCTCAAGGGGCCGATGTCTTCTTATCACTGTGTCAACATATGGCTCCTAAAAGATTCTCATGAGGATATTTGGATCAAGGCGTATACGATTCCAACGGATGCGTTCACCTCTAATTATACGCCTTTGAGAGTGACACGTGATGGTGGCAAGTTGATCTTCTACTGTACCGTTTACAGAACAGGGCAGGCACTGATCAAAGTGTATGATCCAAACACCGACAGAAGCACGACACTACGAAGACTAGACGATGTAGCCGACGGTATCAGCCTTTGCAGCTTACTTGGACCGCCTCTATGATCTCCACCAAGATTTTGAATTCGTAGGAGCTGCAGAGCCAGCCCTCGCTATTTTCTCTACTGTTTTTCTGAATAACTGGCACACACACACTATGGTTGAAGGAATATTTTTTTCTAAATAACTCGTTATATTATCATTTGTTGGCCATTGCTGGACTCGTTGGTGAAAGTTTTCATAGCCTTCTTACTGATTGTTGCTACCGTCTACATTGTCTCTCTCTCTTTCGAAAGTAAGTTTCCATATATATCGTCTCTTTTTCCAAGTTTAAAACATGGACGTTTGTTCCTCCACACTGGCTTCCTTGCTGCATATATAGTCTGAATCACCCCTATCAATTCTGAGATGATTAATTACCCATCCGTGGGCTCTGTTGAACCGAGTTTCATCATTTCATGTACCAGCAAATCAAAGACCGAGATACTAGTGCCATAGCAGCTGATTGAAGATCTGCAGAAGTGTTTGTGGTGTCGATCAATATTGTGCTGCTCTTTTGGGAGAAGATTGCTTGTCTGCCATTAAGAATCGATCTATTCGGGTCCCTCCAAATATGATATTATGGTTTCAAATATACTGGTCATACTTTAGAGACAAGTTTCAATTATACCACTAGCTCTAGTTAGTACTTAGTACCATCTTAAAGACTGAAATCCTTGTTTTTTTCTACTAACTAAATGGGCAAAATACAACGACAAAAAGGTCCCTGCTTTTACAGGCTCTACAAATTCTTCTCTGACTTATGCAACCACATGCGTACATTTATTTACACCTCCAGTACCGAGTGTGGCATATATGCAAATCTCCTTTTAACTAGCCAATTGCATGGTCCATAGTTGGGCAAGCTGCTTTGTGGTGATATGGAAGAAAACATACTCCCTCCTTCGTTCACTAAAATGGAAGAAAGTCAACAAAGAGAAGAAGAAATTTTCAAGAGTTTGCTCGATTCAAAACATCCAACCCATTTTATTTATTCCCTCTGTTCACTACTATAAGGCACTGGATCCCCATTCCCTCTTGTTCTCTTTGTTGACTTTCTTTTATGCATGGGGTTACTTATATTATATCTATACCTTTTTTCGACAGATCAAAACCTCTTTATTCAGCAACAAATATATTTCACATCGGAAACCAATAGAGATATTAAACTAGGTGTGTGTGGGGTGGGTGGGGGGGGGGGGGGTGGGGTCATCCAATTGATATCGATAGGCGGGACGGTTCTGTAAGCGTCACATAAAGATTAGTCATAGTGGGGAGTACCATAACATGCATATGATAGTACTCTATGTTACTATTTTAATAGTGGGTGGTAACATATGTGTAGTTACATATAATCATGTATTTATTAGGCTATAGACTCATCTTGACTCGAAATCTGTTATGTTACGGTTTCTACCTATGATACCACCATCACCTCTCCTCTCATTACTTGCCAGATCATCATTTTTGCCTATGTGTAACTTACGTTACTACCTATGTTACTTCCACTATAACTAGTCTAAGACGGGTCAGCTTAATCTGAATTTAATGCGAGCCCCCCCCCCCCCCCCCCCCACCCCCACCCACACACACACAAATGCGCGAACGCATCACACCATCGCCCTTCCGACCAGTTTTATGTGTACGACGCGCATTGGCCATTCTCTCACACTTCACCTCCCCACTGATTCCGTTCTAGCTTGGTGGACTTATTCGAGGCCCACAACTTGGAAGCTACTATTTGCTTGATCCATGTCAGAGTCCTGCCTTCTCAAGTGTGGCCAATTAGTAGGTATTGTTTCATGTTTTATATTCTCTTTACATTTTTCTTGTATATTTAGAATATATATATATAATGTAATGAGAAACAAAAAAAGAAAAGAAAAAGTGAAAAGACTAGTAAACCCCGAAAAAAGAGAAGCCAACCCATGGAGGAGTGCGCAGAACGGGATCACTCCGGCATTAAGCAACAATTAAGATTGGCTGCTTGGAATGGATTGCCTCACTCCATTGTAAATACTCCCCTTAAATTTCTAAAAGAATTGACATAGTAGGGATTTTCCCTACAGTTTTATTGTAAAAAAATTGTTTGGGTTGGAATTTCACTAGCCATAAAAAAATCCAAAATTAGAAATTATGTCAAACAAAGCGCCCAAATTGTGTTTGAAATGGAATAAATTTGAACTCATACTAATATACTAATAAATATCAGTGTATAATGTATCGCTAATAGCACACTATAACACGATATATATATAGTATGCTAATGTCGTACTTTAAGGCTGTCGCTATTTTGCTGTAAGACGCTTTTTCCCCATGTTTGAATTCAGCTGCATGTATTGTCGGTAGCTTGCCACTAAGGCTAAGAGGCGACGTGGGAGCTCTGAGAGCCCTATAGTCAGTAGCATGGGTACTACTCGTCCAGTATCACTATCAGCATGTGTACTGGGTGGTCTTCACCGCAAGCACGCGACGCGACGACGCCGTCCTCCTCGCCACACTGCATCTGTTCAGCCTTCACGGCCATGGATTCACAGCTGACCCAGCCCACGCTGCTCGCTCTGCTTCTCCTTCTCCTAGCCCTGATCCTCGCCCTGCTCCGCAAGAGACGAAACTACCCGCCCGTGGCCGGCACCGTGCTCCACCAGCTGCTCAACTTCGGCCGCCTGGCCGAGTACCAGACCGAGCTCTCCCGCAGGCACCGCACCTTCCGCATGCTCACCCCGACCTTCAGCTACGTCTACACCGTCGACCCCGCCAACGTCGAGCACATCCTCCTCACCAACTTTGCCAACTACGGCAAGGGGACGACGACCCACGACGTGATGGAGGACCTCCTCGGCGACGGGATCTTCAACGTGGACGGCGCAAAGTGGCGGCACCATCGGAAGGTCGCAAGCTTGGAGTTCTCCACCCGGGTGCTCCGCGAGTACAGCACCGGCGTGTTCCGGGACGCGGCCGCCGAGCTCGCGGGCATCGTGGGCGCCACCGCCGGGGAGAGCGCTGTGGACATCGTTGGGTTTTCGCCCGCAAGATCGATCACATACAAAGATCCGAAGACACACGCTCAATGTTTACAACTCAACGCCTGTTTATATAGGAACAGCCAGTACCCAGCAGTTGACTGCTACACGGACAGAAACCCAATACAACTAGGAAACCAAACCTGACTCTATTTAAACTTTCCTATCAGCTAGCTGTACTACCAGCACACACGGACAACACTTTCCTACAAGCTATGACTCACGTACATGAAACCTGACAGGTTTGGCATGCAAGCCAACCACAGGTATGAAACTTACCTAATTTGACTAATATATGATTAATAAAAGATTATTTTCCAACGATCTCCTCCTAATCTTGACTTGGCCATCTCCACGTACTCCTCCCGATCTCGATTCGTCACAGCTTCACGCACAACTTGATCGTCATATCCGTACATTAAGTATGACCACGCAGAAAACATGCAGCCCACCTTTGGTCTGTCATGTTTTGCCACCGCCATTGCTCGGCCCCTGCCTGCACTCGGTTCGCACCTCTTGTGCCACCGCCATTCCTAGGCATCCTCGCACTCGGTTCGCACCATACTTCTTTGTACTTGCTTGCAGTAGCTTCTTTTTCTACTGGTCGCACACATCCTCACTTTACGGTAGCATACTACTACCGTCCGCCTTCGACATCGCATCGAATCCACACTGGCCGCAACCAGGACGCTCCACGAGGACATGAACACAACTCATGGAACACCGTGCACACCTCATCCATGACGCGCTTCAACTGCAACAATCTTTCACCAAGACGAGCACTTGGACACAACCACGACTGCCAACTCGCACGTCTACGATTCCTTGACTCATTTAACTCCTCCTGCGACGATCTCCCCCAGATGATGATCTTGACGAGACTCCCAGCACCGCACCTCGACACCACCACTCCCATCTTGCCGATGACAGCCCTCTGCCGTCCCTTCGTGTCGCTCCGCTGAACGACAATCGCCTGCCGCCTCGATGACGACATCATGCCCTCCGTCTCTACACGGTCGCCCGCCCCGAGGCGCTAGTCGGGTCGCCTCCCCGGGGCAAACGCGACTTCAAATATTCAAACCTGGCGGCTTTGATACCAATTGTTAGGTTTTCGCCCGCAAGATCGATCACATACAAAGATCCGAAGACACACGCTTAAGAAAGATTTAGCCAAGAGCACGTATCGCGCCCGTGTTTCCCTCTCTATTTCTCTTAATGTTCTTGGTGTTTACAACTCAACGCCTGGGCTGTTTATATAGGAGCAGCTAGTACCCAGCAGTTGACTCCTACACGGACAGGAACCCAATACAACTAGGAAACCAAACCCGACTCTAGTTAAGCTTTCCTATCAGCTGGCTATACCATCAGCACACACGGACAACACTTTTCTACAAGCTATGACTCACGTACATGAAACCTGACCGGTTTGGCATGCAAGCCAACCACAGGTATGAAACTTACCTTATTTGACTAATATATGATTAAAAAAAGATTATTTTTCAACAGACATGCACGATCTGTTCATGCGGTCGACGCTGGACTCGATCTTCAAGATCGGGTTCGGGGCCAACCTGGGCGGGCTGTCCGGACCCAGCGAAGATGGCGCCGCGTTCGCCAGGGCGTTCGTCGACGCCAGCGAGCAGGTGCTGTACCGGTTCTTCGACCCGCTCTGGAAGGCCAAGAGGCTCCTCACTGTCTCGTCGGAGGCGTCCATGAAGCGGTCGGTCTGGACCATCAACGACTTCGTGTACGCCGCTATCTACAAGAAGATCGACCAGATGGGCAGGGATCAACACGAATTCGTAAGCTTCCTTCAACCTGAGAATGAATCACGATCACACTAGCTAGCACGGCGGTCATCAATCGTGAGATTTCGTAATTTTGCAGGCCAAGAAAGAGGACATACTGTCGTGATTCCTGTTGGAGAGGGAGAAAGACCCCCGCTGCTTCGACAACAAGTACCTTCGGGACATTATACTGAACTTCGTGATCGCCGGCCGCGCCTCGTCGGCCGGGACGGTGTCTTGGTTCCTCTACGTGCTCTGCCGGAACCAGGACATCCAGGACAAGATCGCCGCAGAAGTGCGCGACGCCACCACCGGCGACCGGAACGTGGGCGTCCAGGAGTTCAAGGCGTGCCTCACCGAAGGCAGCATCAACAACATGCAGTACCTCCACGCCGCGCTGACAGAGACCCTCCGGCTCTACCCTGCAGTGCCTATCGTGAGTTCACTTAATTTGGACATTGGAGCACTTGCCTTGGCACTTTTTGCACCATACGTCGTTAGGATTGGGGAAATGAGTTATTTCACCTTTTTTGATTGTTTTTTTGTAGGATGTCAAGTACTGCTTCTCGGATGACACCCTGCCGGACGGGTACGCGGTAAAGAAAGGTGACATGGTGAACTACCAGCCGTACCCGATGGGCAGGATGAAGTTCTTGTGGGGCGACGACGCCGAGGTGTTCAGGCCTGAGAGGTGGCTCGACGACGACGGCTTGTTCGTCTCCGAGAGCCCATTCAAGTTCACGGCTTTTCAGGTGAGATATGTTATCTTGGTTTTACCTCTCTTACATATTGGATGTAATCTAGTAGGGAGTAGTTCATTATCTTTACAGTTAAAGTTTATATCACGTATAACATGGACCAGATTTGGCGTGTCATATTCATATCACGTGACATTCTTGGTTGGCCTCTGGTTCAATATATAGGCGGGACCTCGAATCTGTTTGGGAAAGGAGTTCGCGTATAGGCAAATGAAGATATTTGCGGCAGTTCTTCTCTACATATTCAGGTTTGAGATGTGGGAGCCCAGCTCAACGGTCGGGTATAGGCCCATGCTCACACTGAAAATGGATGGTCCGCTCCTTGTTCGTGCAACTCCCAGGGGATCAAGTGGGCAGAGTGCTTGACAAGTTGGCATCAACAAGTTTTAGTTGTATATAAGATGGTGACGCTTTGTATGATCAGTGATAACATAGTTCAGCATTTGTACGTATTGTAATATGTGATGTAACCTTTGCGTTTCGGGAGAACAACAATGCTCTGCTGATTTTTATATAGATTTCCTCGGTTTGTGAAATTACAAGGCTAACTAATTTTTACAATGAATAATCAAGAGAAAGAGTATATCGAAGACTGAAAAAACTAACCGGATATATGCGTATAAGGATATAGTCAAACCACACAACAACAATAATTTTTTTTAGTAACCTAGTAATTTAAGAAATTTGTACTTCATAATATGTACAATGACCATGTAAGTGAGTTTTTATTCAACAGATGAACTCGGCAACTCAATAAATACAAACTATGCTATATTAAGTTAAACAATTCAGTACAAAATCAGATTATTCAGACTAAAACCATTAGATAATCTTTGCTATATTAAAGAAAATGGCACTACATGACTAATTACCTGGAAGATGGGAGGGCGGAGGGGTGTGGAACACATAAGACATTCCAGGGCGTTCATCCCCATGGCGACATGCTGCTTCTTGACGAGGACGCCCTCTCCCTTTTGCAACACTAGCTCGACCTAGCTCCCTTTAAATAAAAAGAAAAAATTATTTATAAATTTCAATTAATTCAAGAAAAAGTAAAATATGTCAATATCAAATAATTATCCAAAACAATATGTAACTACATATAGATGACATACTTATAAAATGTTCACCAAAATATATATAAATTGGTGGTCTACAAAAAAAAACATAAATGTGAAGAACAAAATAGACGTTTTGCTTTTTAAAAGCCACGAATTTGAGGTTTTTGTGTAGCTCCAAATTGATTGCATTATTTAACTTCATGCCTTTTCCAGTTGCCACTGCTAGAGAAGACAATTGCTCGTGTTGTTGACATGTTTATTTTTTATTTGCGGGAGTGACACGTGCATCACGCTCTACAACAAGATATTAGTGTTTCGACTGCTTCATATCTGCGGGCAATTACATGACAGTGAGTAGATAAAGAACATGTAAAGTTGTTGTTTGCCAACGTACCAAGAAGGTATCGGCTTCACCTGCACTTTTTGCAAGGGATATGTCACTGGTTTAGCTAAAGAAGAGGTGGCATATGCAGTGGCACATTGCAGGGGAGATAGAAATGCTTCTACTTTCAACCAATGGTGGAGCTTACAACATGTGGGGGGCCATTGCCCCCCTCCCCCTGCCTACTGACCGTTTGAAAGATTGGCCCATCCTAGATTATTTTCTTTTCTGAGAGACCGTAAGTTGAAGCCCTCCTCACCCACCCAACAATCTTTGGTAAGCTCTAGCACTACTTGGACCAGATATGTCATTGAAGCCCTGCAGGACAAGCAAAAGGTTTGTGCATTCAGTAAAGATGTAATTGTATTTAACAAACTTTGTATTGTTTGGCTCTCCAACAAGATACTCAGTTGGACCTCGAGTATCCAGATTATTGTGAATGAGATTTTCTATGCCATCAAGAAGATAATGGGTTTGAGTTCGGTGTTGATACACTCATCAGTCAGTCACAAGCTTGGCAGCAAACTTACTGCAGAGATTCTCCACCGCACTGCAGGAAGTCGATTACAATGGTACCAAGTACAATACTAATGGATGGGCACAATCTATACCCTAAATGATGCATGCAGAGTGCGACACATGTCTCAAGAAGTTAGGTTACTTGATTGCTGGGTGGGAGGAAGACCGGTGTACCTATTGTAACTCCCATGAGCCTTATGACTTCTTTGGATATCCACAACCGCGACTTTCAACATTCAGCTACTTCATCAAGTAAAAGGTACATATGAGTACTTGGGGAACGGGGGAGGCAGTGGCCCCCTTACATGCCAATGTACTGCTCCATATGCAACCTCATTTTAAGATAAACATGTGGCATCCCTTGTGAAATATGTTGATGAACACAATACCTTATTGGGCACTCCGTGAAGAGTAGTTGCCAACAAATACAAAGCAGACAAAATACCAATATCTTGTGCTAAAGCCTTCTACACACATCACTCACAGAAGCAGAAAACCAAGAACGACAATAATATTAGCAATTATTTTCATCTCTAACGACGGAAGCTAGAAAAAGGCATGAAGTAGAAATTAGTGTCAATTTGTAGTGGTAGTTGTATTGCAATTAGGCAATTAGGCGAACATAAGGTACATAATCATGTCAATAAACACGTGCAATTCACAGTCCCAATTTTTTTTTCCAAATCACGAATTAGAACTATTACAAGTTTCTTTCTTCCGTGTGCACTACTGTTTCATTCTGAAGCAATGATAACAGTTTCAAAAAATGGATCTTCCCTTAATGAAACCATTTGGTCAATCAGAGAATGGGCTTCCTTCTCCAATCTGCTGACGATGAATTAAGCAATCAATTGCAGATGCTGAGTAACCGTTAGACATGCATAATAATTCTTGATCTAGCAATTGCAATTGATTGCTTAATTCCTCGTCAGCAATAATAATTGTCTTCTCTAACCGTCAACCTCTACCTCCGGTGTGATTCTCAATGGGGTCCCTGGAAAAGAAATTCGCCATGGAAGGGGTCTTAGGCAGGGTGGCCCCCTATCCCCTCTCCTGTTCAATCTGGCAATGGACCCGCTGGGCCTCATCCTTGAGCTGGCCACCGAAGCTGGAATCCTTCAGCCGCTGCCGGCGGATTTCCTAAAGTCTAGGGTCTCCCTATATGCCGATGACGCGGTAATTTTCCTGTCGCCCACGCCCCAGGATATCACCAACCTGGCCGCTCTGTTGCAGAACTTCGGGGAAGTCACGGGCCTGATGACAAATGTGGCGAAGAGTGCGGTGGCTCCGATAAGATGCGAGGAAATCGATATTGCGGCAGTCATGCAGAATTTTCCTGCGGCTATTGCAACCTTTCCATTGAAATACTTGGGGTTGCCGTTATCCCTCGGCAGACTACGCAAGGTGGATTTGCAACCCTACATCGACAAGGCGGCCTCCAAGCTCAACCCATGGAAAGCCATGTTCCTAAATCGAACAGGGTGCTTGGAACTGGTAAAATCAGTGCTAACTTCCATGCCAATATTCCTGCTCACTGCAATTAAGGTGGACAAAGCCACGCTAAGGGCGATCGATAAGATCCGAAGGGGCATGTTATGGGCCTGCCAAGAAAATGTTAGTGGGGGGAAATGCAAGGTCAGCTGGACAAAGATGTGTCGCCCCAAAAAGCTTGGTGGCCTCGGGGTACTCCGGACAAGTCTTGGGTGGGGATGGAAACCCCAAATGATCAGAAGGACCGGGATTTATTCAACGCTTCTACCAGCCTCACAATCGGGGATGGCAAGTCTGCCTCTTTCTGGAACTCTTCCTGGCGGAATGGTGTTGCACTGACATCGGTGGCACCATTGATTTACGCGGCTTCCAGGCGTAAGAAGAGATGTGTTCATGACGCCCTGGAAAATGAAAATTGGATTGCAGAAATCTCGGTTGACGCTTTCACAGTCGAGCACATCGCCCAATTCATCGATCTCTGGGAAATGCTACAGTGGATCACCCTCGTGCCTGGGACAACGGATACAATCACCTGGACTTTGGAGGCGAACGGGAAGTACTCGGCTGGGTCGGCATATAAGGTGCAATTCATAGGATCTATTCCTTGCTCCTTTGAAAAGGTTGTCTGGAAAGTGTGGGCACCCCCGAAATGCCGCTTCTTCGCGTGGCTAGTGGTCCAGAACAGGCTTTGGACTTCGGATCGTCTAGCCATTCGGGGATGGCCACATTCCCCTTAGTGTCAGCTTTGTAGAAGTGAACCGGAAACAGCTAGGCACATCCTTTTCGAGTGTCGTTTTTTCAAGCGCATTTGGCAGGCTGCGGCGGGTTGGCTATCCTGCCCCCAACTTCTGCAATGCCTTGGCGCGGGCAGACCCACTATTCTACAATATTGGAAAGCCTTGGCGTCGGCGCCTTCTGCCCACCCAAATGGTCTCAAGTCGGCCATCACGTTGATCACATGGGAAATCTGGAAGGAGAGGAATGCAAGAGTTTTCAACAACAAATTTCTTGCGCCGCCGACTCTTTTCTAGAAGATTAAGGATGAAAGTAGGAACTGGACACTAGCAGGAGCTAAGCATCTGGCAGAAGTTCTGAGAGTGGATAGAATGCTCCCGGCGGCACCTGCTCCCGTTTTTTTGAATGAAAAAAAGTCTAAAAACATGTTAAAAAATGTGAAACAAAAAATTCATGTACATGACTTACAAAACATGTACCCCGTGCATGAATTTCGTGCCGAAAATATTATCTATTTTGTCTCGGTAAAAAAGAGAAAATTTATGTGCTATATAGCAGTATATATGTGACGTATTTTTGTCTTTTTCACACGGGCCAAATGAAAAATCATTTTTCCACAAAACTTGCGGCACATACCTGGTACATGCGACATCTACGTGCGCGTATTTTTGACATACATTTTTTACATTGGGAAAATGATTTTTCCACCCGGGTGCACATGCACCCGGGAGCACCAGGGCATTTTCCCAGAAGTTCTCTCTTAATTTTCTAGTAGGCTTGTATGGCCTTGTTTTTTATTTTGGCTTAGGCCGTCCCATGTTTACTTCTCCTATATCAATATAAAACGCAAATCTTTTACCCTTTCCTTCAAAAAAAAAAGAAGTGGTGCATAAGTTTTGAGTATTTGCCAGACGACCCTACAAGACGTGTGGCGTGAGCCGATCATCTTTTTGAAGCAGTATGGGTGGGCTCGAAGGCAGAACAGCTACAGTAAACTCGTACCGGAAAATTTTCCAGTTAGAGTTTGCCGCATCTATTTTGCCAGAGCCCGCGTGGTATCAGAAAACGTTTTCCGGTTCAACCGGATATGAGTTATCTTGTACAACTTTGTCGGGGATCCGCTAGAGTTGCTCTAAGTAATCTGCGACTGCGAGAAATGCGTGTGAGCCGATCATCTTTCTTAAGCAAGCAGCATGATGATTCGCTCTCTCTCGTTTCCGCCCAATGTAGGACCAGTTCTTTCCGCCCAATGTAGGACCAGTTCTTTTGACGGCTTCTCCGAGAAGCCGCCCTACCCCCACCTTTCTGAAGAAGCCGATACTAAAATTTTATGAGGCTTTCAAATTAGTTCAGTCTGAACCACTTAGGAAGCCTCACAAATTTTTTGAGTCGGCTTCCCAGGAAGCTGGGGGTAGGGCAGCTTCTCGGAGAAGCCGCCAAAAGAACTGGGCCGTAGTCTAGTCCAGAACCCACTACGGCATGCACGGCTCCACTGCCTGTATTGGACATTTTTTCTCTCCATATTGTTTGGCATTTACATCACCCTTTGATGGTGCCGTGACCTGATCTGCTGTTGGCGTTGCCGGCCAGTTGCTCCAACCGGCGAGGCGTCAAACATCCACGAACAGCAGACCACGAGTTCGGGTACGTTGATCAACAGTTTCTAGGGGGGAAACGTGAGATCCAGGGCGCCATTGCTCCGGCCGGTAAGCTCTCATTTCAGATGCAGCGATTCCCCCTTGAGGCTCCTGCTCTGGGCCGCTTTCAGTTTCAGCTTTCCACGCGATGATGGCAGCACGAACGACATTTCACGATCAGACTCGGAATGCAGCCAGAGGAGAGCATGCAACGTTGTTTTCGTTTGTGAATGCATGTCGCCGTCAGGTGGTGGGTGGATAGGATTTGGGTCGGATGGCTCTGTCTCAGCTAATACTGATTCTCAACAACATCACTTAACATTGGACAAAACCAAAGTTGATGACTAGCAGGGATCGACTAGGAAAGTAATTGCGCTTTGGAGGAAAGAATTATGGACGACTCATGCATTAGGCGGTACGGTACACTATACTACACACTCAGTAGTACTATATATCTATCTATACTTCTAATAAAGGAAAACCCCCACTAATCTGTATTAATTATTTTCAATGTCAACATGCAAGCTATCTACATCGTCTATTATTTTAACTAACCAATTATCCATGTCATCACACTATTCATTAAGGACAATATTTTTTGCATGCAACTCCAGGTCTTATACTTTTCATCCATACAAGTGTCAATGTCACCCTTTTTAATTATCAAATGTAAATAAAAAAACAGGTCAATTAAAATTTAGCCTTTTGATAATTCAGATATGTTAAATTATATTTGTAAATAAATTCATATTTCATGGGTCTTATTATCCTTTTTTAAATAATAATTTATTTAAAGACATTCCCGCCGCAACGTGCGGGGTATGTTTCTGGTATCTATAAATTTCATTCCCACTATCTTCATTTAATACTACAAAAGACACATTGTGCGCGTTGCAGTGGATATCTTTAAGAATCCTAATAAACACATGCAATCTAAAGTTGATTATAAAATGATTCACTTGATTGGTGCAACTAATTTTGATGTTTCCCCGGCACATGAATTAATTTTGTAACTACATAGCGGGATAGTTTGATCTTATCATTCATACAGTAAAAGAAGGATGGTGCAGACAACTAAATGGCTAAAAAAAGATGACTTAAATACTTGCATGTGAAGATAAACTATAAGCAATGAATATTAGTGGGATGGTGTGGACAATTGGTTGGAGAAAACAGTAAGTGAGGTGGATAGCTTGCATATTGAGATAAAACATAAATTACAATTAGTGATGTTTTACTTTATAAAAGGTGTAGATTTATGAATTGCATATTAAACATGTCAACGACGTTAGAAGGCTCCTTCCGCCTATCTTATATACTCCTGGCCATGGCATGCAGCTTGCGACATCACCTCAATTGGTATTGCTTTTGTTCTTGCTTTGTCCCCACAATCATGGAGGCCGGTGGCTCCTAGATCGGGTTCGGTCATGGGGGTGGCCAAATTATGGGCTTTATAAGCTGTCTAAGTGCAAGAGTCGGCCACCCACCTTATTTTCAAATACTGCTTCACTACAAGGATTTGGTCATCCTTGAAGAGTTGGCTTGGACTTCATGATATGGTTACACGAGATGGGCAAAACTTCCACTCCGTCAAGAAATGGTGCACCGAAGCCATTCACAAGAGACACCCATTTTGAAAGACGATGACCTTGCTTGCAATGCGTGTAGCTTGGGAGGTGTGGAAAGAAAGAAAGGACCTATCTTCCCAACGAAATCTTCGACCGTTACTATGCTACTCGTGAGGACGATCAAATAAGAGGTAGCGCAAGTAACGTAATGCCGTGAGACTAGGCTATTTGCTCGGCCTGATCGTTGTGTCATGACATGTTTCTAAAACTTCTAAAAAACGTCATCCTTAGCCAATTAAAAAGGGCAAATCTTTTGACTTGTTTTAAAAAGAAATCATCTTGTCCAGTGACGTCGCGATTTTTTATGGCGGTCGGTTCGATGTGTAAGAGTTGAATGGAGGTTTACGGCACAAGAACTGGGTAAAACAAAACCTTGTCTTCAATCTGTGGCCGAGTCAGTGATGGCGATACCTTGTGTGTCTTGTTCTTCTTAAAGCCATCGACCAGGTAGAACTCCCACCTCCCTCCGCTATCTCCGGAGAAAATCCTAAATCCACAGATCATATAATGGCGGCGCTCATGCGCGTCGTCCACCGGCCCTTGAGCACATCAATCTTGGACGCATGCGTCATTCTAAGGGACGGTGTATCGTTTTATGGTGGAGTCATGTTGTATATATCGCATATCGATGATGGCCAATCTACGGAGGATGCGTGATGATTGACGTGGGCATGGTGGCGGCGTTGTCTGGCTTCGCCGTCAGGCATTACGAGTGTATTCGCTTTGATCTACACCCTGGAGATAGATTAGCGGAAAATGGCGAAGGTGAGTTCCGGAGAGTGGGGATTTAGCCGATGAGCCGGCTATGGAAGTGGTCGGGACATAAGGCCCTGTTTGATTTCTCTATCGGTGTGATAGTGTGGGTGGCGCTTTGTCACCTTGTTTCACGGTTTCGGATGTACAATTGTTGTAAAACATTCCGTTTGTCTATCATGTTGAATAAATTAAATTAAAAAAACTATATGTATCTCTTCAGTGGAGAAGCCGGGTAACTCACCTTTTTTAAGAAAAGAAAAAGCTCACTACAAAAGCACAAATACAGTATTGTATCCACACATTCTAAGGAAAGCATTATATCTGAATGCGCCAGAAAGCTTTCATATAACAAAATATATGATTGCCTCTTATCGTGTATGATCTCAAGGATTGTAAATAGTCAGCTCATATTACCTAATTGTTTTGCATTTTACTTTCAGTGTATGCCCAGAGCCTGTAATCTCCTGACCAAGGACAGAGCCGCCGCATTCTTGGTCTCCCACTCCTCCCTGCTCTCCGTTCTCCGCTCGAACTTGCTCAGCACCTCGTCGTTGCCGTCCAGAATGCTCACGATCTTCCTCATGCTCGGCCGCGCCGCCGGGTCGGAGCTCGTGCACGCGATGCCGAGCTTGGCCAACCGCAGAAGCTCCTGCCGATCAAGGGCCTCCACGTCCAGCCGCCTGTCCGCGAGGGCCTCCACGACGTCACGGCCCTCCTCTTGGCAGAGCTGCACCTTCCTGACAAGGAGCACCTCCGGCGTCCTAGAGTCCACTGCCATGACGCCTGTGACGACCTCGAGAACCACCACCCCGAAGCTGTACACGTCGGCCATGGTGGTGGCCTCGCCGCTCTCCATGTACTCCGGCGCCATGTACCCGAAGATGCCCCGCGCCGACCCTGCGGCGGTGGGCACGACCACGTGGTGACTGTGCTCGTTCCTTGAGAGGAACTCGGCCAGCGCGAAGCTGCCGAGGCGTGGGCTCCGGTCGGGGTCCAGGAACACCGCCGACGACGTGATGTTGCGGTGGATGACCTGCTCGTCCCACTCCTCGTGCAGGTACAACACGGCGGACGCGAGCGCCCTGACGATGCCGTACCTGTGCCGCCACGAGAGCACGTCGTCAGAATCGCTGTGCCGCCGGGCGAGGAGGTGGTGGCTCAGGAGGTTCCCCGGCGAGTGGTCGTAGACGACAAGCATCTCGCCGTGGTCCGTGCACCAGCCTCGCAGCTGCACGAGGTTCCGGTGCCGGAGCTTGGCCAGGTTGCAGAGCTCGTTTGCGAACCGGACACGCAGCGCCGGGCACGTCTTCATGCCGAGCCGCTTCACGAGGACGTGGACGTGTCCGCCGTGGCCGGTGTCCAGGAATCCCTCGTACCCTGTCCCGAAGTCCAGCTCCGCCACCACCTGCGACTCGGAGAAATCGTTCGTGATCGCCACGATTTCCTTGTACGATATCTCGCGCGGAGTGTCCACATTCGGGACGGCCACCACTGGCCGCGGCGACGATCGCTGGCTGCTGCCGCTCTTCTCAGTACCCGAGCTGCCGCCGGACGACGTCTTTATTCCGTCTTCTGCCGTGAGGTAAATGGTTGTTCCGGCCGCTGTGTCGTACATGGGATTCGTCGACGCGGAGATGGCGGAGGTGGTTGTGCTGTTCGTGCCGGCGACCATGGTTGTGGACATGCCGGAGGAGTCGGAGGAGGATGTAGTGAGAGAGATGTACTTTGGGAGAGGTAAGAAGGACGGAAGCGGCGGGAGGTCGCCGGAGCAGCTGCCGGAGATGTTCTCCACCACCCACTTCATGGTAGGACGTGCTCTCGGGTCATGCATCGAACAGAGGAGGCCGAGATGGATGAGCCGGACCATGTCGAACATGCCGCCTTCCGGCAGCCTACGGTCGCCGGCGTTGAGCAGCTTCCCCTCGTCGGACAGCCGGCGCACCCAATCCAGCATGAAGATTTGGTCGTCTGGGTACGCAAGATCGACTACCCGGCGTCCGGTGGCCACCTCCAGGAGCACGATCCCGAAGCTGAAGACGTCCGACTTGGCCGTTGCCGCGCCGCTGCGCTGGAAGCTCTCCGGAGGGAGGTACCCGATGGTGCCGCCGATCCTGCTCGTGTCGATCAGCCGGAACTGGTAGTTCGCGGACGAGGAGAAGGACGACGTGGAGCGCACGGAAGGCGGCGACGGCAGCAGCTCGAGCTTTTTGGTCGGCGGGGCGTCCTCGACGGCGTGCTCGAGCCAGCGCGCGAGGCCGAAGTCCCCGAGGCGGGCGTTGAACTCGGAGTCGAGCATGACGTTGCTGGTCTTGACGTCCCGGTGGATGATCTGCGTGTCGAGCTGCTCGTGCAGGTAGAGCAGCGCGGCGGCGAGGCCGGCGACGATGCGCCGGCGGCGGTCCCAGCCGAGCGCGGGCGCCTTGGCCGGCGAGAAGAGGAGGCGGTCGAGGCTCCGGTTGGGCATGTAGTCGTAGACGAGCAGGAGCTCCTCCTCGTCGCGCACGCACCAGCCCCGGAGGCGCACGAGGTTGCGGTGCCGCAGGCGGGCCACGGCGGCCAGCTCCGCGAGGAAGGACTTCTCGTAGCGGTCGACGCCGACGCTGGCGACGCACTTGACGGCCACCGTGGTGCCGTCGCTGGGCAGCACGGCGCGGTACACGCGGCCGAAGCCGCCGCTGCCGAGGACCTCGTCGTCGCTGAAGCCGCTGGTGCCGATGTAGAGCTCCGAGTAGCTGAACACCCTGGGCCCCGACGTCGAGGCGCCCTTGATCTTCCTGGACCCGAGCTCGTAGACGCCGGCCATGTCCTCGAACCCCATGGACCGCGAGTCGTCGTCGCCGTGGCAGCCGCCGCAGCGGAGGCAGGACAGCGCGCGGCCGACCTTGCCGCGGACGTAGGAGCCCAGCTTCTGGCGGGGTCGGCGCCGTTGGGCATCATGATCAGCCACGAGGAGCTCGTCCCCGTCCATGGGCAGCACGAAGCATAGCCGGCGCAGCGACATGGCCGGTGCTAGCTGGTTGGCGTGAAGGTGGAAGATGTTACGTACGTGTCGGGGATGTTTAGCTAGCTGATAGATGATCGGCCGGCCGGCATAATCAATGGTGGCCGCGCGCGTGGGGGACGTTTAAAGTTGAGATGTAGCGGTCATGGAGGTCTTGATCAATGGGAGTGCGGGCGTGGGCGTGGGCAGGTATGATAGGATAGGAAGATGACAAGAGGAGTTGGGTCAGTTTAGGCGATCGATGATAGTGTGTGTGGTGTGAAGGCGAAGCAGTTTGGCTAGCTAGACAAGCTAATGCTCTAATGGTGGTGGCATGCAGCTAGCAAGCTATAGCTCACGGTGGGTGGCTCACTCGGTTGACTTGGATGGCATCCAATCCAACCACGCCCGATGAAAGCGAAGGGTGCGCGCGATTCAGGAGCTATTGTCCAGATCAAAGGATTGTTTTCCCCATATTTTCACACGGTTTCGGCAGGAGACAACACACGTCTCCTTTTTGTATGATGAAGCCGGTTTTCTCGCTATTTGTTTTCACCTTTGCAAGTCTTTCTAACGAGATAGTTTAGATTGCTAAAAGGGCTTACATTATGGAACAGAGCAAGTAACGTTTTGTTTTCTCATTCGGGCCATTTTCCACCCTCTTCCTCGTTTTTTTTCATTTCATCATGCTCCGTGTTCCTTTCCTTCCATCAGAATGAGGACTCCCCACCATCGATAGGTTATGGCTCGAGGTGGAGGAGGTACACCATCAGAGGAGAAGAACGTGACGAGGACAAGGCGATGGCCATTGAGACGATGGACATATAGCCCTCTTGAACACTTTGATCGATGCTTTCCCGGACCGAAGGAAAACACTCCTCCCACTTACACCTCCTTGGGAATATCCATTGTAATGATAGAAATCATAATGTGAAGCGTGTTAGGACGACCTATGTCCCGTGACTGAAAGTGTGTCGACATGTTGGTGCTATCTTAGGAAGACCTCCAACTGCAACATCAGGGACATTGGAAGCACATCGGCCGTTGCGAAGGATGAATAGGTGGTAGTCGTTGATACGTCCAAAACGTATCTACTTTCCCGAACACTTTTGCTATTGTTTTGCCTCTAACTTGTGTGTTTTGAATGCAACTAACACGGACTAACGCTGTTTTCAGCAGAATTGCCCTGGTGTCTTATTTTTATGTAGAAATTCGACTTTATGGAAAAACACCAGAAATAATGCAGAAGTCCTTATTTTGCCCGAATACTCGCGGAGCCAGAAGCCCTGGCAGAGGGGGGCCAGGGGGCCTCCACCTCAGGTGGTGGCGCGGCGCCAGCACATGAGGGGGGCGAGTCACTCTCCTCCTCGGGCTCCCCTCGCGGATATAACCCCCCTCTGACCTAAAAACGTGAGGGGGTTAGACACTTTTCCAGAAAACAGACCCGAGCGCCGCCGCCACCTCGAAACTCAATTCGGGGACCAGAAGTCTCTGTTCCGGCACTCAGCCGGGACGGGGAATCGAAGGGGAGCATCGCCATTGTCATCATCAACGCCTCTCCATCAACCATCCACGATTCCCCCATCTATGTGTGAGTAATTCCCCGTTGTATGCTTGAGGGGATGGTAAGGATTGGATGAGATCGTTCATGTAATAGCTGTAATATCATTAGGGCATGGTGCCTAGTATCCGTTATCGGTGTTTTACGTCATTCTTGCAACTTGTTATGCTTAATGCTTGACACTAGAGCCCGAGTGCCATGATTTCAGATCTGAACATGTTATTGTATCATGAGGATAATCAATGTTTTAGATCATATCTATGAGTTGTATACACATATTATTGTCCGGAACCGAAGGCCCCAATGTGACAATAATTGGGACAGCCGGAGGGGATGGCTGTGATGTGAGGATCACATGTGTTCACGGAGTGTTAATGCTTTGCTCCGGTACTTTATTAAAAGGAGTACCTTAATTAACAGTAGATTCCCTTGAGGCCCCGCTGCAAACGGGCTGGTAGGATAAAAGATGATGTGCAAGTTTCTCATTGCGAGCACGCACAACTAAATTGGAACACATGCCTATGATTAATAAATACTTGGATCCTTTATCTTATTTATCTGCAAATGCCTATGTCTTGATATTACATGAATTATCTTATCCATGCAACCCCCGTTCATCCGTCCCTGTGCCTACAGTGTTTTAATACTGTCGTCTACTATAATCACTGCTGCTGTCTTTATTTCACTGTCGCTGTTATTTCACTATTGTCACTACTATAAAACTGCTACTGATAATCTATCTCGAGCAAGTCTATTCACAGGTGCAGCTGAACTGACAATTCATCTGTTAAGGCTTATAAATATTATTTGGCTCCCCTTGTGTCGAATCAATAAATTTGTGTTTTACTTCACTCGAAGACTGTTGCGATCCACTGTACTTGTGTGTCATCAGCCGTGTGTCCGGTCATGCAACTTCACGGGGAAAGGTGACAAGGATAAAGGCAAGTTCTAGCTTACCCACCCTCGACTCTTACTAAAAGCAAAAAAAAAACACTTGGGTTTCCATCTGGACCGTCGTCTCTTATTGAAAGAAAAAAACTTGGGTGCCCATTGGATCAGATAACTTTTCTGGATGCAACATTCTTCGAAACATCTATATAGCCACCAGCGAGCGACAAGATGGCGCACTTCGCTCTATTGGGTGCCCATTGGATCAGATAACTTTTCTGGATGCAACATTCTTCGAAACATCTATATAGCCACCAGCAGATGGCGCACTTTGCTCTATGTGTGCAAGGCCTCTAGATTTTTATTCTTCAGAAGGTGCTCTTTAAAGGGAATCTTGGCACCGGCATTATGTTCGCGCACAATTGTTTTTCAAGTATTTTTAGAGTTAAGAATCCTACATATAAAATATAGTGGTGACGTGATTTTCTAAAGTATCGGAAAGAAGGCTCCTCCAAATTAAAGGTTCGATATAGGTTTGAGGGTCTCGCATCTCGACCTTCTCCTTCGCTTTCGTCCAAGCGTAGTTGGGTGCACCCCAAACCGTCTCTAATGACACTATCCCTCTTCGAGTGATTTCACTATTTAAAAACATCTTAACATCCATTGCAAAATATGATGTCTTGTGTTATTAACTATGCACCCATGATTTAATACATCTTTACATCTATTGTTCGGGTAGTACTTTGTTCTAAGGAAGTGGTGATGATAGTTTACATCCATTGTTTGGTCACCACATTTGTAATGGACTAATTTATTTCTTTATTTGAAACAAGGCAAAAGCTATTGATTAAGATTAAGATTTTAGGAGTACAAAGGAGCCAAAAGGCTCCAATGTTAGAGGCCTACTCTTGCGGTAGGATGTTGCTCAAGTTCTTAGCACAAGTGGCACCCCAAAGGGCGGCATTGTGCTTGATTACCGATTCATTCAATCCAATTTGATTAAGCAATGACAACATGTGGCATAGAAGCGACATTTTCAAAGACTAGTGTTTTGCTCGTTCCAGAACTCCCAAGTAGTAAGGAGGACCAACGAGGATAGACCCCTACGTCGAGTCCATTTGCTCCGGTTATGGAGCACCACCACAGTTCCACCGTTGCAAATGTGCCCCGTCGGGAAGTGTCGAAATATCACCAAGCCTACTTTAAGCCCCCCAAATGCGAAGAGAATATCTACATTTGAACAAAAGATGCGTCGCGGTTTCCGGTTCACTCTTGCACAATTGAAAATTACCATAATTTTTCCACCCTCAACGGATTAGACGGTCCGCAGTCCACGCTCTATTATGAAGGATCATGTAAAAAAACAAGCTAAAAAAATACACGTGGGAGGGGTCCAATTTCTTCACACCGCAAGCATCATGAAGGATGTAGTCATGTAGGGCATGTCTCGAATTAAGCCAAATAAGCTGAGGCCGTGGAGTACAGGCCGGAGGCGGTGAGAGCTTCCAAGTTATTGAGTCGTCCTTGATTCCATCCACAAGATAGACGTCTTGGAGCTTGCTCCGAAGCACATAAAACTCGGCAATGTGGAGGACCGAGATGCTCTCCCCAAGCAAAAGGTTTCAAATCCAAGAATCTTCGCTCAAACCTGCTGGCGGTAATTAAACAAGCGCTGATCCCACCGCTCTTGGCTCACGGCGGCGGAAGAATGCAAGGCGGCGTCCAGGCGAGACAATTGACGCGGTATACGCTCATCCTGACTCGATCCACCATGGTGGATTGTCGTTGGCTTAACGCTTTCGTCCGAGGACCGAACGTGCGCACTGACGCACACCATCCAGAAGACGAGAACCTGATCTTTTTTGTCAACGGATGCTCCTGCCTCCCTGGTACACTCGTAGTCTCTGAAGTAACACGCCGCCCAAGGACCAGATGAACATTACCGTGTACGCTCACGAGAAATACAGTATTTGGTTGCTGGATGTTCCTGAAATGGGTGCTCGGACGTGAAATCAACGTGTAGAACACGGTTCGTGCGACACTTGCCGTTTTGAAAGTAAGGATTATGTTGAGAACCAGGCAAGTAAGGGCATCTCCAGTTGTTCGGCCCCCCAGGGCGCAAAACTGCGATTTTTTTGGCCGCTGCGGCGTCAAACGACGCGAATCAGGAACCTGTGGGGCGCGTTTTCCAGCCGTGAACCCAGCCCCCCCCCCCCCCCCCCCCCAGCCGGCGATTCGGCCATATTTCGGCATAAACAAAGGCCGGCCCTTTTTAACATATAAATTCACACACAAATAAATAGTTCAACAATGCAAACAAATAAAACAAATCATACTAGGCATTGGCATCGCCATTATCGGCTGCCATTGCCCTTGAGTGCCCACAAGTGCTGCACCAGATCCAACACGTCGCGGCCCCGCGTCGTGTGCGAGCAAGCCGGCGAGGGAGGTCAAGATCAGCAGGTGTTCTTCGTCGTCGATGGCAGCCTGATCTTTCTCATCGAAGAGCTCGGCGAGCATCTCCTCGGTGTCGGAGTCCATGGATAGATCGGGCGGAACGCCGAACACCTTGCGGGCGGGGTGGATGCGTTTCGCCCCGAGAATCTCCCCGGAGGCTAGATCGCGGTGGAGGGGAGTGGGCGGCGCCGGCGGCATGGCGGGGCTAGACGGCGGGTTTACTAGCTGCTTGTGTGCGGCGGCGCAAGGAGAGGTGGTGGCGGCGACGGCGTGGCGACGGCGAGACGGGCAGAGGAAAAGGCGAGCCGAGGTGGGGAAAATGCGTTGTCTCGCCGACAGCGCTGTCCCACGCGTGCTTTTCCTTCCGCCGGCCTCCACAGGCGGAACCCAGTGGGCTGGGTTTCGACTGGGGGCGCCGGCGCTAATTTCCGTCGAAACGGCGCTATTTGGGCTTCTGGGTGGGGCGGCTGGTAGAAAAACGGCGCTATTCGCCCAAAACGACGCTATTTAGCGTCCTGGGGAATGACCGGAGATGCCCTAAGTCACACACCGTGGTCGTCTATCAGGTACTCCCTCCATTTCAATTTAGTTCGCGTTCTAGATTTAGTCAAAGTCAAACTTTATTAAGTTTGACCAAAAATATAGGACAAAATATCAACATTCATGAGATCAAATGCATACAATATGAAAATATACCTTATAATGATTTTAACACTATGAATTTTTTATTATAAATGTTAATTTTGTTTTCACACTATTTGGTCAAACTTTACAAGGTTTGAATTTGACTAAACCCAGAACGCAAACTAAATTGAAACCGAGGGAGTATTAAGGTCTCAACTCTGAATATCCATTAAAAGAGAATGTATGAAGACCTCAGCATCCCTCCCTGTGGGATTAAATATGGTTGAGCATCCCTAGGGGCTGATATTAGGCCGAGTATCGTCTGGGCTTAAATCTCCTCAAGCTAGTTTCCAAAGGAGTGAAATGCATCGCTGGTCATGGAACTTGTCCGCCTAATTCGCTTTCATCATCATACTTCGTAAAGTTACACTTACGGTCACTAAAGACATCCCAGGAGATCATCTACGGTCACTCCCTCCAATATCATACGTATATTGATGACATGGCATACATTTGACTGGTCCATCTGTCCACGTAAGGCGCTCCTGGAGTCATGGGCGCCATCTCCTTTGGCAAGCTGCGATGCTACCTGACGGCCCGGTGACGCCGGACGGCCGGAGCTTCAATGATTCGTGCGTCCGTCTTCAGGGGAAGGCGAGCGAGCGAGGAGGAAAGCGTTGCACCAGCAAATCGCCGCCGGAGGCATAGAATACGGTGACCAACCGGTCGATTACGGGATGGACGAAGCTAGTGGACACCGCGGTTTCGCGAGGCGAGGTCCACGATAGATGAGAGACGCCGACGGACGTTCTCGAGGAGCAGGGCACGCCCGACCTGCCGACACGGAGTATACCGCTGGGTCGGCGTCGGGGCACTCGGCTTGGTCGTCGTGGAAGACCGGGAGAGGGACGATGCAGGACCTGTGGGGAAGGGGATCAGGCGAAGATGGGGATGTGGCGCGGCCAGTTGGGAGAGGCGGCGCACCGGCTGGAGCTGAGGCGGCAGCGTGCCGGGAGGATCCGGGGCGGCCGCGAGGAGCAAGGGTGGACGCGGCGGCCCAAGGGACGGGCACCGTGGTGCAGTATCTTGATGGAGAGCTGGCCGGAGCACCGCGTGAGCTCATACCGCGCCCAGGTAAGGTCACTGTCAGTGACCAGCAGCACAGCGACGCGCCCAGCAGTCCTCCGCCACCTCTGCTCCCCGACTTCGACGTGGACAGCGGACTGTAGGACTATCAGGAATGCACGGGCGCTCTCGCGTTCCGCGTCGAACCATACGGAGGTTCGGCGGCCGAGGATCTCACGGTGCTTGCCTGCTTGGCACCATGGGGGAGCCTGTGCTCACCATGCACCGTTGCAGGCCCAACCCGCCACACTGCTGGGACGGATTCTTCGGGGACAGCGCCGCCGCGCAGAAGCCCCTCTTTTCCGTCCGCCGCTCCGGGGTCGTCGCTGGCGGGGCTGGATCCATGGTCGTCATCGACTTCCTCGCCCGCCCAGACCTGCAGAGTTCCCCATTGACAGGACGTTCCAGACCAATGAGAGGGAGAGTACGAGGAACCAAGGAGTGTGTGTGGCCGCCGCCCGCCGCAGCGTCGTCGGGAATCAGGATTCGTCGGCCGCGGCGACGAGAACTTTGCAAATGAGGGGGAAGGCTGATTGTGCCACGTTGGATAACTTGCGATGGTCGAAGATATGCCACGTCTGCTACATATGTATGATACGGAAGGAAGTGACCGTAGATGGGCTATTGGAGTGTCTTTAGTGACCGTAAATTGCACTTTCTAAAGTACGGTGACCAAAGTGAAAAAGGTCGACAAGTTTAGTTACCTCCGATGCATTTCACTCTTTCCAAAGAACCGGGCCGTCGTTCAAGTTGATCCGGTCTCCAGGCTTGTCTTGCTAACAAGACGGCTGGTTGGAAATTTTAGAATCACAAAAAATCAATGCCACCTGGATTTTTGGGTTTGGTAAGGACATTCTAAGTAAAGATGTAAAGTGGGTACCTTTTTAGTGCTTCTTTGATTCATAGGATAGGAAATTAATAAGATTGGATTTCGAGTTCTTTTTTATTGCAGTGAAGAATTTTTCATGAGGTATGACACAATGCTTTTTTTCCTATGAGATTTACACTACAAGATTCTTATGAGATTAGTTCATATGAGATACGATCCTATGACTCAAACATTTTCTATAGGACAATTTATTATAGGATGTAGTCCTTCAAAAATGTGTTGATATTCATTTGAATCAAATGGGCCCTTAGGGTACCTTCTACACTATTAGGTGGAAAACTAGTCCATTTCTATAAACGAGAAAAAGCTAGACGGTACCCTAAGACTTACAAACTTGCATCTTTAACTTAGAAAAAACTGACACGTCATCTTCACATAATAATCATGGAAGCCACCCGGCAATTTGAAAAGGTCCATGATGTAAGTGGCTAGAGACTGATTGGATTAAGGATTTTATCACTTTATCATTTCCGTCCATGGAGAGGTACATCCACGACAAGACACATAATGGTTTGTGAATTCTTTCTTTGATATGTTTAAATTTTATCTGCTTTCACCTTTGCTACATGTGTGGGAAAGCCCAAGCACATTTTTCCTCGAAAACATTGTTAGTTTCTGTTTGGTTGGGGTTCGTGGAGGGTCAATAACACCATGATATAAAAATGTTATTATTTCCAGTTTCTTCCAAAGCATAAAAACATGTTGACGATGTGGACGGATACATTGCTTTGGTGCTATCCAACACCTTAAAGGGTCAATATCTTTTTGGCTATACCGACTCAAAAGATCAAACTAATTATTGATAAAAAAATAGGGTGATTGCATGTCACTAATAAATTCATAATGAATCATCCTATATCGACCGGTGATATTAACATGTTACACACACAATTCAAATCGGGATATAAACTCCCTCGGAAGTGAGAGGGCTTGCTCCCATCTTCCAACACAAGGAACAAACGAAAGACCGGTCGGGAGAAGTTGGTGGCGCACATTAACGCCGACGACGTATTGGAAGGGTGAAGGTGTGATTTGTGCCTTTGTAGGGAGCCACCTCTTGCGTTACATTCAGCTGACTGGCGTCATTGCTCGCTTCAAATTAGGCAGACCCGCATTATATGTCGCTTAGTGGATGGGCCCACCTGTCGCCATTTGCCACTTCTGCCCATACTCTCACGCCACTCCGGATCCTTATGGTCTAAGACTGGAGTGGGAGTGTGGAACCATGTATTGTGCGGCCCGTGCAAATTTAGCACTATCAGGGCATCATCTCCTTGTGTTGTGAAAGCTATATTTTTGTTCTTGAGATCTTGTGAACGGCTGAACGCTATATTATATTAAAGCCTATGGTGACAACTAGTTGACGGAGGAGAATGTATAGCACGTGAATAAGAGAGTGAACTTCGTAAAGCTTGCATCTATGTCGTGTTTACTTTCACATATGTTATATCAATATCTTGACCACGACCATGTAGTATCGTTGGGATTGTGATATTGAAGTGTACTCTTTCCACTTTACAATGTAAAATGTTTAGTTGTTTCACATATTATTTAGATTCAGACTAAAATAAATATATATACTAAAATAAATAGATATATAAATTAGAATATGTTTAAATATATGTGCATACATGTGAATATGAAAATGACCTAAAACATCTGATATTGTGAAAACGGAGGGAGTATTTCATACAAAAAAGACTTTTTTTAATTGTACAAAAAAAAGACTTCATGTGCGTGTATGTAGAGCAACTGTCGCCCGCGAGTTTTGTTTGTTTCTTTTTGTAAGCATGTCCTCTCCTCCCAGGTAGTTGGCTCATGTAGTCCACTACACTCTATAGTTATAGTGCGTTGCTCCTGCGTAATTCTCTTGGCAGTGGGCCGGATCTTTACTTAAGTAGATTGGGCCATGGATATTCATTCAGTTACAGGCTGGCGACATGAAATTCGGGAGCGCCTATCTGCGCTCCTGCTTAAAACGGCATCGTCATGGGCTGCTATGAATGTGGCTAAACAAGATGTACTCTTTTTTAACTTTAAAAAGTTCATGTTTATTTATAAAAGTTTTCCTCTAAATTTATTGAAGAAACTAAAAGTTACTTATGGTCCAGTGAATATTTTAGAAAAACTTAGATGTTTCTTTTTAACCAGTGAATATTTAAAAAAAACATGAACACTTTTTAAAATCCCATAAAAATATACTTTCGTTGCCATGAACACACCGTGAACAATTTTACTAATCAGATATTTTTAAATCTCACGAAAGTAGTGTTTTAGACAGTTTTTTCCAAATTTCATGAACATTTGTCTAAGTTCACGATAATTTTAAAACATAGATGAAAACAAGAAAAGGGAAAAGAAAAACAGACCAGAAAAAATCCAACAAATACGAGTAAGAACAAGAAAAACTGGCTGGAAGCTTCTAGAAACTTTCCAAAATGGTGGAAGAGACCTACTGGGCCGACAATCTTTACGCTGGGAGGGGTGTGTGGAACCGAATTAATCCTGCATGCGTAACTCAACAAATAGGATTGACCATGAAATTTTAGGATACGGTGAGATATAGAAAATAAATTTTCCATTTTCCTAGTTGATTCGTTCAATTATTTATTCTTACATTGGAAATAACAAAATCATTCCAAGCAGGATTCGAATTTACAACCTGTCGATTAATAACCGGCTGCTCCACCGATGAGCTAGTGAGGAAGAAGGGGTTTTTATCTCCTGGAGTTCAAATCCCGGTGAAAACCCATAAACAATCCGTGTCTGAAACGTAGATTAAAAAGGTGTTGGTTGTGTTGTAAGTGGATAAAAGTGGGGGTCCTTATGGGTTCGGCGACAAGTTCACTAAATGTTGTTGGCACACATAATAGGTGACTTTCACAAAATTTGCTCAGATTTTCAAGAGCAGAAGATTTTGCTTAAGAAAAAATGATTCGATAATTTCTTTGATACGTAAGAAGGGACATGAGAAGTCTCCAAACGACTGCAGACCTATATCGTTGTTGAACTCATGTCTAAATCTTCTCACCGCTCTGCTCGATGATAGTTACAATCTGAAATTTTAGAAACTGTTCACGGCAACCAGTATGGCTTTCTAAAAACGTACGACAATACAAGACGTCGTTTGAGTATCTGCACCACTCCAAACATGCCAGAGAGGGTGTTTGGATTATAAAAATATATTTTGAGAAGGTGTTTTCTCTTATTGAGCATAGAGTGTTGTACTTGAGATTCTTAGAAAAATAAAATGATGAGGTTTGGATTGCTTGGATCGCCAATATTCTGAATTCAGGTACATTTTAGTCTTTCTAATGGTATACCCGGGAAAATGTTTCATTGGAACTCTTGAGTTCGACAAGGCGACCCTCTGCCCCCTTTGTTAGTTGTCTCTGGTGCAACTCTTTTGCAAATTATGGTCAATGCTCTTTTTGTTGTTGGACAACTTGTTTCGCATGTTATGTTTGAATTTTGTGAAATGCCACTATTTTGTTATCAATGGGCCCACTAGTGCGCCACCTCCTACCAACGCGTGTCATGTTGGTTCCAGCTCCCTACGAGTGTCTGGTTGACTTGATTCTTGCACCGTCGAGTCCGTCTTGACTTAAATTGTATAGATAGCCTCTCATGATTGTACGCGGGTGATATGAGACGAAACACTGAAACAGAAAGTTGTCGCGGTGCCACTGGAGAGAAGATTGGAGGGGGGAGCCGCTCCTAGCCTCATTCTCGGCCTCTCAAACGACTCTTCTTAATTCTATTTACTGTCTCCATGATGAATCAGTAGTAGTCCACTCCGGTACTGTGGATTTTGTGAAAGTAACTTGATCATCTCTCTATGTCCTTTCATTGTTTGAGAACCATATGGTCTGCCTTAATTGACTATGGCCATATTTGTATACCCGTGATGGTGGATCTTTATGTTATGAGATGAGTTATGCTATGCAGATGTTCGTGTTTGTTGTTGATATTTATAAATTTATATTATTACCATATTCTTGTATGTTTGTTCTGATCAAATTAGGATGGTAGGGCGTGTGTGGATGAAGATGGAGTAGAACTTATAGTGACCTCTCGTTAGTGATAGAAACACTGGGCATGTATGGTTTTTACCTTTCTTGTTTTACCTCACTGTGCATAAAGGGAAGGTAGTGTATTGTGTTGCTCAGTGATAGAAAGAGATGTCTTGTCATTACAGGCAACTGTGTGCATGGGAACTTTCAACATCATGCCATCTACCTTAGAGAATTGCTTTTACCTTTACCTAATGGCATTATTAATTTTTGGATCACATGTAATGAAAGTTTTTTTTTGCTAAATAATACCTTCATCTAAGATATTACAAATAAGGAATAATATCATCACCTTTAATCAAAATGATAATGGACATGTTGCATTTTTTGCGAAAAGAATTTACACTATGCTCAGAAGATGTTATTTACATGGTAAAGATTGGATTCTGCTGCATGTTGTTTATGTGGGATTAAATAATATTTTTGGGAGCTTGCTAGATCTAGCCATGGACGACATTATGAGTAAGACAACATCTGAAGCTAAATGTACTCATGTCTTTATCTAAGCCTAGTGTTGTAATTTCACCAATTTTATAGGAAAATATCACTACTCATCAATACAGAGTGAGGAAAATTAAAGATAATAAATTGATTAACTACACTCCGGAGCATGAAACCAAGGATACTAATATCTTGGCAGCATTTCGAGTAACTCCTCAGCCTGGGGTTTCCCCGAAAGAAGCAGGGGCCGTAGTAGCTGCCAAATCCTGTACTGGTATTGGCTTTACTCTTTACGTACATATCTTGTATCATGGAGAGCTATACGCATAAACAATGGTTACTTGGGGGATGCTGGGATTCATTATGCAAAGCATAGGAGTTCTGACTCTGCTTTCTGGTCTGATTTGCTTCACATTAAGAAGATATATCTCTGTGGTAGGAAGGTGGTGATTGGTAATGGACAGCTCACTCATTTCTGGTCAGATGCTTGGTGTGGTCCCATTGCCTTACAAGACAGGTTCCCTGATCTCTTTGAGATCTGTAATGAAAATAATGTGACTGTTGCTAAAGTTGCTGCCAACAGATGGAGATTCACTTTCAGAAGATGGTTATCAGTACCCCCGCAAGATCAATATAGGGAATTGCAGAACCTGCAGGCTGGGGTTGCTCTGAATGAGGAAAAAGACAAACCAGTTTGGAAATGGACAAAAAATGGACAGTACAGTGTTAAGTCCATGTATCACAATCTCACCAACTCAGGGATTGACAGATCCTTCAGGCATTTTTGGAAAGCAAAAGTTCCTCTAAAGATTAAGATCTGGATGTGGCTTATCTGGCACAATGCTATAGCTACAAAAGATAATCAGTTGAAAAGAAACTGGATGGGTCCTACAACTTGTCAGTTTTGTGATCAAGAGGAGACCATTCATCACCTCTTTTTTACCTGCTCTGCTGCCAGATATGTTTGGTCCATCATTAGTTATGTTGCGGGTGCTCCCACTCGTCCTGGTTCCTTTTCACAAATTTTCTGGTGGATTCCTCAGTTTCTTCATGTTAGTAGTGAAGGGGATCGCAGGCAGAAAACAATAAATTTTCTAACAACGATAACCTTAAACTAGCCAGGATCTATACTATGCAGATATAGTAATACGGAGGAGATCGATATACATACCCTTGTAGACCGAAACGCGGGGATTACGCTCCCGCACAAGAGTTGTCAATGAAGCCGACGAAGACGACCTCGAGGTCGTGTAGAGGAAGAAGACCTCCGAGCACCACTAGCGTGGCACCTCGCAGGGATCCACACACGTACGGTGAAGACGACGACCTCCGGGCTCCGATCCAGGGACGAGCAGCGGAAGACTTGGACCGGAAGACCAGCAGCACGGCGGTGTGCGTATGATGGAGAGAACTTCACCTTGGCGCAACTCCAATGGAGGAATCACGTTTTCAAGGAGAAGAAGAGAGAGATTGGTTGTAGTTCAATGGCCATGGGAGCACCTCTATATATAGGTGGAGGGAGGCTACCAGCCTTGCTGGCTGGGCGGTGTGGGACTAAACCCCACACCAGCCCGCCCCCCTTCATGGTGTGAAGGTGCGCCAGCCCTAGGTGGGCCCCAATTGGCCCACCTAGGGCAACCCCCTTTCTCAATTCGCACCTGGGGGGAAGTTCCCCCCCCCCCTATGGGCCTTTCTTCCAAAAGTTAGGCCCATTTAGAATTGGGGCTGCCAATAAATCCGAAAATCATTAAATAAAATGTATTTAACTATTAATTACACTAATTAATATTAAACACACATTATCTAATTTATTCCGGCTCCGAAAACTATTTCGTCGCCCTCCGATGCTCCCGGTGCTCTCTGTTAATTTCTCTTCTTCTTCCGGTCTATTAAACTTGTCGACTTCCCTTAAGTGTGTTACCCTAGCGGTTCGAGATCTTGCCAGACATGATCGAGACACGCTCTCCGATCAATGACTAATTCGTGGACCTTGGATACCCAGAATTAATTCCTGTGAGATAACGAATAACTTTGTCGTTCGAACCTAGACGTCGAGTTTTAAACCTTTTGCCATGGCGATACTTAGTGTGTCCGAGACTCGTCCATAGATATCATGATACCTAGCTTGGTCTCATTACCGACAACACTATCTTCTACTCGTCCATGATATTATGTCCCTGTGACCTAGTCACGTGCTTGCAAGCTCATTTGACATAATCTCACCGAGTGGGCCCTAGAGTATCTATCCTGCTATGCGGACTGGCAAATCTCGCTCTTGATCCCTCGTCTCAACATACTCCCTTCCGATACCCGAGAGGGACACCTTTATTGTCACACTGTTAAGATATGACGTTTGATGCAATCAAAGTATCTTTCAGGAATAGCAATAAGAGTTGATCTCACGGTCAAAGGCGTAATGACTACGTCCTACAAATATTGGGTATGTCCATCACGTCATTCTCCCAATGACATGACTCCATTGTTAACTGACATCAATGTCACATGATCGGGAAACCTCGATCATCAATTGCCCAATGAACTAGTTAGATAGAGGCTACTAGGGACCTGGTTGTTTATCTACCACACGCGTATTAATGTTTCCGCTTAATACAGTTATAGCATGGTATAAAACATATAATGAACAATTGAGATATGACGAATAAACTATCTTTATTAGGTGCCTCTAGGGCATATCTCCTTCAAGTAGAAATGTGCAAATTGCTCTTGTTGCTGCTGTTTGCTGGGCTATCTGGAGAAGCCGTAATGAAGCTTGTAGTCTAATCTGTTCTTTGTGTGCCTTTGTTAAATATTGGGCAGGATCTCATAAACCTGCAGATGAGGAGGATCTTCGCGCTGGAGCTGACATGTTGCTGAATTTGGCTACGGCAAGAACCACAGCTGTGCCAGCTACTCACCTGCGACTGGAAGGTGCTGCAGGGACTGGGGAGCAAGAGTACATGATGGTGCCCCTCTGAAACTTAGAACTGCAACTCCTTTGCAACTGAAGAATTGATGTCGAGACACTGGTGAAGCTTTCTGTGCTAGATCCCTGGAGTTTGATGTTTGCTTGACCGTCCGAAGGTGCTCTCTCCTTGAGCATCTTTAGTTTCGTTCTGGCTGGCCTCCTGGAGGATTGCTGTCGTTTAAATTTCTGTTAGTAGCTGCAAGTTTCTTTCTTAAACCTGTCCTTTTGCTTTGCTGGGGGCCTACGGGCTTGTAATGGAGAGAGCGAACTTACGCTATCGGAATGTTGGGGTTGTTTTCCATTATGAAAGTAATGGAAATTCGATCCCCTGGGGGGGGGGGGGGGGTTCGCTTGTAAAAAATGTTTAAATTTGAAGCGAGCCAATGCAAGTTGCAGTTCCAGTAAACTGAAGTTATTAGAAGTTATAGTATTTGGAAATCGACTTAGACATGACAAATTTCTAATCGACATGGGATTAGTAAAACCGTAACTAATTGACACAACAAGTTTCCAACGACTCTCCAGATATTTTAAGTTTTGCCTTTTTGATGTTTTTAATTCAAAACGTTTACCTTGGTAGTCCTCTTCTTCTTTCTTGTATTCTATCAAGCTGGGCGCACAAGCAACTGCAAATCCGGAAGTTATGATCGTCCTCATTGGATTAAACGGCACGCCACCAAGCCAGTATGCACATTGTTAAAGTTTACTGTCATTGGGCCGTCCACAGCGAAGAATGTGCCCGCTGCAACTCCAAACAGCAATGCTTGCTGCCTCCGGTTTCAAGGCAATCTTGTTGCTACTCATAGCCGGCGTTGATTTTTTATGTGATGCAGTGGCATTCATATTTTCCCTTTAAGAATCCAATATAGGTCAATTTACATTCAGTGAGTGGCACCATGTGCATTGAGGTGCCAAAGCATCTCCATCCATGATTTGCTGCGTTTTCTCTGGCTTCAATCAGGTTTATGCTCCCAGTGTCTGCCCAATCATCAATCTTCTGCAGGTGTTAATTACTCAAATTTGAGTCGAATCAAAGAAAAGAACCTAACATACAAACAAAATCACTACGGATCACTCTCCGTTGAACCATACATCCAAACAAACAAGTCAAATATCCAACATGAACCATGAAGAGCAGCAGCAACATAACCAAGCAAGAGGTGGCTAAGCAAGACCTCAAAGTGATGCTGAGCAAACATTCTACTACACACAAAAGAACATAACTTTGGCGCTAATGCTTCTACATTTACAACCACGTCCACGGCTTGAAGTAGTCAAGTAGTGCTACCCATAAAAAAGATAATAATAATTGTATTCTTGACCAGGGAAAGCTACAGGCCATGCATCTGTTGTTGAATCAGTAGGGATTCGTCATCTGTCCGCTGCTACTGGTCAGGTTCAAAGTCAACTGCCGGCGTGTGGCCTGGGAAATGGCCAAACATTTAGAAAACCGGCCAGTTGCTCCATTTCATGTTCAACATTCTACATGCACGATCAAGAAATATTCCGCTTCCAAACACCGTGCCTATTGGGTCATGACAAAAGGGGAGGCAGCACAGATTGGAGAAACTTCAGAAACCACTCAGGTCCATGTCAACGAATCAGTGCAGAGGAATAGTTCTCCATGGAAACACAAATGACAATGGACAGGCAGCATATCACGGCCCCATTAACTCCGGTCCGACACGGTTTCATCAGGAAAGAAAATGAGTAAGCAAACTCCAGCAGAAAGGGGGAAAGAAAATGAGCAAGCAAACACCAGCAGAAAGGGGGAAAAAATAAGGTTGACGGCAATCTGAAGCGAGCTAGAACAAGTTCCACAACTGTAGTTGCAGGAAACAGATTCCGATGCAACTTGATTATTTTTTCGTTTGGCTGTACGCAGTAAAAGGCACAATATTTTTTTTAAAGTATACATGTTCTATCAGTTGCATGAAGTTACTTCAGGTGCATCATGCTAAACATTGTGCAATATTGTATGCTAGTAGATTACTAAACCTCAATGGTCAATAGCTCAACTCAGAAAGTGAACATAATCTCAGCTCAGTTTTTCCATGCTTAATGAGTAACTGGAAGAGTTCTAGATGACCTTCCAAACGTCGACTGACCCAAAAGGCACTTCTTTTCAAAATCATAGTATCAGCTGCTGTATTATGTATAGATTACTGATTTCTGATCATTACTATTTGTAGGTCCATATATTTCATAGTGATGACATTGAAGACCATAGTAACCAGCAAACTATGACACGAAGCTTACCATATAAAAAGTTCAATCGAAAGACACTTCACTTGAATATCTTCAGTCTAAGCAGATCAACTATATGTAAGGATTGTTCATCTCTGATCATCATTATTTCTAGGTCAATAAGTACCTTGCATTTGAAGTCCATGGATACCAGCATGCAGAACTACGACAGAAAGTTGACCATATTGGTAGATTCTCACATCATATTTTTCAATCAAAAAATATCCTTTTAAGAGATTACATCGTGCGATCGCATGGATCTCCGCTACTACAAAGAGCGAGATAAAATAATAAGTGCACTCTACACAAACTAGAAGGGAACATACACTGAATTATCCATCAGCAATCAAGAACAGCATGGTACAATTCAGAAAGACCAAAACATCAATCAGAACAAACAACATCACATAATGTAACAAACATAAAAGAATAAAAGGGCTAAAGGAGCAACCATAGCACACAAATCTTGTGACTCATGAGTTATAGGAGCTCCCACGCAGACGCCTCCGAAACTTGGAAACCGATAAGCTCCTTGAGATCAAGGTGCACATCCTTGCTTTCCACCCCGACGGCCTGCCACTGCTGCCACACAAGAGGTCAGGGACCTCTATCTGATCATCAAAATCATCTTGTACCACATCACTCCCAGCATTCTCCAATACGCCACTCTCATCCACACTCCTAGCATCCTGCAGTTCACCTGCACCACCTGGCGTGTCAAAATTCACAGCAAGGGCTCCATTCCGACAAGCACGAAGCCGCTCGGCACACTCGAACGTCACCCCACGGCACTTCTTCACCTTCACCTTGACAAGGCGAGGGCAGCCTGCAGCGAGCTTATCCATTCCAGCATCAGAAACAGGGCATGCCTTGATGCACAGCTTCCGCAGAGAAGCACACTTAGTCGCCACACATGAGATTTCCGCATCGCCAAACGTGTCGGATCCGCAAAGTGCAAGCCGCTCAAGAGTGGGACAGTTGGCAACAATCAATTCAAGACTTGCCGACGTCAAATTCACACCAATGAGGACCAATTCCTGCAAAGCGGCACATTTCTGCGCCACGGTTGCAAGCCCACGGTCGCCAATCCTATTCGCCTTCCATCCATCGACATGCAGCTTGCGCAGGCGTGGCGACTTGGTGGCGAGCGCCGCCAACCCAACATCTGTGACCTCAGGCGCTTTGGCAAGGTAGAGGACCTCTAGCCCGGAAAGCGCAGCCACGCCAAGGTCGCTGACCTGCAGCTTCTCGAGATGGAGCTCAGCCAGCAAGGCACCCCGTGGGATCGCCTGGAGAACAGGGTCCCAATCGCCGGAGCATCGGATGATCTTGAGGGTTTTGAGGTTGGGGGACTGCGTGATTAAGCAGGAGAAGCACTGCCCGTTGTAGAGCTCTTTGATGGACAGGGACTGGAGACGAGGGCCAGACACAGCGATGGGCTCCGAGTTGGCGAGGCCGCGGAGCCGCTTGACGGAGAGCTCCTCGAGCTGCGTGCAGGACCGGAGGACCGCCTCGATCCCCTTGGCGCCGAAGGCGCACGACCCGACGGAGAGCTTGCGGAGGTTAATAGCGGCGGAGGCGAGCGCGTCGACCCCGACGTCGGTGACGGCGCGGAGGGAGCGGAGCTTGAGGCGGCGCAGGCCCGGGCCGAGGCGGTGCGCGACGAGCACCAGGGCGGGGTCGCCGACGCTCTCGGCGCGGCGGTCGCACTTGAGCGCGAGCTTGGAGACGGCGGAGAAGCGGTCGAGGATCCCCGGGGCCGCGGCGAGGAGCGGGGCCCGCGCGTCGAGGGCGAGGCGGAGGCGCGAGGCGGCCTCGGTGGCGAGCCAGCGGCGGCACACGAGGGAGCAGCGCTTGCGGTCCCCGGAGCCGAGGAGGCCGAAGACGACGGCCAGGAGCTCCTCGGGGAGGTCGGCGGTGTAGTCCGGCTCCCCCGCCGCGGCGTCCTCGGCGGCGGCATCGGAGAAACGAGGCGACGTCGCGCCCTGCGCAGTGGGGGACGGCGGCGGAGGAGGAGGCTTGCGGTGGTGGCTATGGCCGGGGACGGAGGGGCACTGGCCCATGACGGGTGGTGGCGGAGCGGATCTACGGGGGCGGAGGAGTTGGGAGTTGGGTGGGGAGATTGAGGACGGACGCAAGGAAGGAAGGAATGGAGGAAGGGATGCTACGGACGCAAGGGTGATTAAATCCGGTTAAGTGCTCCCTGTGGGGTACGACAATTTCTTTCTTTCTTTTTTCCTTTGCCGTCTCGGTGACTTGCAATTTGTCGCTAATACTAGCGGTCTAGCGCCATTACCAAACTACTTACTCCAGCACTTTATTTAGATTATTAGATGGAAACATGTAGTCCTACTGCCAAAGATGGTCAATTCTCAGTCCATTCGATGCATATACGGCGGTTATTCAGTAAGCTGTCTTTATTCAAAAGTAGACGATTCCTAAAACTAGAAAGAGGAAAAATGTGCTTGGGCTTTCCCACACATGTAGCAAAGGTGAAAGCAGATAAAATTTAAACATATCAAAGAAAGAATTCACAAACCATTATGTGTCTTGTCGTGGATGTACCTCTCCATGGACGGAAATGATAAAGTGATAAAATCCTTAATCCAATCAGTCTCTAGCCACTTACATCATGGACCTTTTCAAATTGCCGGGTGGCTTCCATGATTATTATGTGAAGATGACGTGTCAGTTTTTTCTAAGTTAAAGATGCAAGTTTGTAAGTCTTAGGGTACCGTCTAGCTTTTTCTCGTTTATAGAAATGGACTAGTTTTCCACCTAATAGTGTAGAAGGTACCCTAAGGGCCCATTTGATTCAAATGAATATCAACACATTTTTGAAGGACTACATCCTATAATAAATTGTCCTATAGAAAATGTTTGAGTCATAGGATCGTATCTCATATGAACTAATCTCATAAGAATCTTGTAGTGTAAATCTCATAGGAAAAAAAGCATTGTGTCATACCTCATGAAAAATTCTTCACTGCAATAAAAAAGAACTCGAAATCCAATCTTATTAATTTCCTATCCTATGAATCAAAGAAGCACTAAAAAGGTACCCACTTTACATCTTTACTTAGAATGTCCTTACCAAACCCAAAAATCCAGGTGGCATTGATTTTTTGTGATTCTAAAATTTCCAACCAGCCGTCTTGTTAGCAAGACAAGCCTGGAGACCGGATCAACTTGAACGACGGCCCGGTTCTTTGGAAAGAGTGAAATGCATCGGAGGTAACTAAACTTGTCGACCTTTTTCACTTTGGTCACCGTACTTTAGAAAGTGCAATTTACGGTCACTAAAGACACTCCAATAGCCCATCTACGGTCACTTCCTTCCGTATCATACATATGTAGCAGACGTGGCATATCTTCGACCATCGCAAGTTATCCAACGTGGCACAATCAGCCTTCCCCCTCATTTGCAAAGTTCTCGTCGCCGCGGCCGACGAATCCTGATTCCCGACGACGCTGCGGCGGGCGGCGGCCACACACACTCCTTGGTTCCTCGTACTCTCCCTCTCATTGGTCTGGAACGTCCTGTCAATGGGGAACTCTGCAGGTCTGGGCGGGCGAGGAAGTCGATGACGACCATGGATCCAGCCCCGCCAGCGACGACCCCGGAGCGGCGGACGGAAAAGAGGGGCTTCTGCGCGGCGGCGCTGTCCCCGAAGAATCCGTCCCAGCAGTGTGGCGGGTTGGGCCTGCAACGGTGCATGGTGAGCACAGGCTCCCCCATGGTGCCAAGCAGGCAAGCACCGTGAGATCCTCGGCCGCCGAACCTCCGTATGGTTCGACGCGGAACGCGAGAGCGCCCGTGCATTCCTGATAGTCCTACAGTCCGCTGTCCACGTCGAAGTCGGGGAGCAGAGGTGGCGGAGGACTGCTGGGCGCGTCGCTGTGCTGCTGGTCACTGACAGTGACCTTACCTGGGCGCGGTATGAGCTCACGCGGTGCTCCGGCCAGCTCTCCATCAAGATACTGCACCACGGTGCCCGTCCCTTGGGCCGCCGCGTCCACCCTTGCTCCTCGCGGCCGCCCCGGATCCTCCCGGCACGCTGCCGCCTCAGCTCCAGCCGGTGCGCCGCCTCTCCCAACTGGCCGCGCCACATCCCCATCTTCGCCTGATCCCCTTCCCCACAGGTCCTGCATCGTCCCTCTCCCGGTCTTCCACGACGACCAAGCCGAGTGCCCCGACGCCGACCCAGCGGTATACTCCGTGTCGGCAGGTCGGGCGTGCCCTGCTCCTCGAGAACGTCCGTCGGCGTCTCTCATCTATCGTGGACCTCGCCTCGCGAAACCGCGGTGTCCACTAGCTTCGTCCATCCCGTAATCGACCGGTTGGTCACCGTATTCTATGCCTCCGGCGGCGATTTGCTGGTGCAACGCTTTCCTCCTCGCTCGCTCGCCTTCCCCTGAAGACGGACGCACGAATCATTGAAGCTCCGGCCGTCCGGCGTCACCGGGCCGTCAGGTAGCATCGCAGCTTGCCAAAGGAGATGGCGCCCATGACTCCAGGAGCGCCTTACGTGGACAGATGGACCAGTCAAATGTATGCCATGTCATCAATATACGTATGATATTGGAGGGAGTGACCGTAGATGATCTCCTGGGATGTCTTTAGTGACCGTAAGTGTAACTTTACGAAGTATGATGATGAAAGCGAATTAGGCGGACAAGTTCCATGACCAGCGATGCATTTCACTCAACTAGAAATTTCCATTCAAAGTGGTATGCGCGTAGATGTGACGAATTAATTCAACGGTAAGCTTGTCAGGTGAAATTAACATTGTGGAACGATATAAAAAATGGATATCATCAGATTATCACTAGATGCGCAGGCACCAAATCGGTGAAGCACGTCTGACAGGGTACTTGTACAATCTCCTCGGCCACGTCAATCCTATTGACAACTCATCTCGTCTTGTACGTGTTCACACACAATTTCACAGGATGCGAGTGCACTTAGGTAGTGTTTTTAGCAAAACGTGACAATTACCTAAAAGGTATATAAAGATCATATCAGATAAATTATCACCATGTCAAGTACATGGTATTTCTCTTGTCTCATGATATCTGGTCTAGTTATGAGCCGACCACTATTTTTCGATCATGTGATTCAGAAATTAGCGATCATGCACTTCCGGTTCTGATCACTTGAGGCTCCAGAGATATCTCGCTTATGTGGAGAGGGGCATATCATGTCGACTGACCATGACTCGCACGACTCGCACGCTCGCAACATGCTTCATGAATAACTCAAAAGTTGTATGTATGACCATATTGTTATAGTGTAGTGCTTGATAGACCCAAAGTATGTCAATTACATCTCGACTACATGCAAAAATCTTAAATCTAAAGACAAAGCATACACATCATGTAGAGAAAACTATGCATGTTGTTATGCCCCAAGTTGGGTCAGCCCAACCCCATGTTGATGATATTTGTCTATCTTTGTTAATTTGACATCCCTATGCAAAGCATAGCCATCAACCACTATATGTTAGAATCAATGAGATTACTTGATGCATGTCTAGTATGATTGTCGGGACCGTAGGGCTCTATAAGCAATAGATTAGAGCGAGAATGATCTAGCTGAACACCGGCGCTAGAACATCCTCAAGAGGGACGAGGTGGTGGTGTTCTTGACCGCGTACCATAAGGCACAAAAATGTACCGCCTCCCTCGCTGATGGCATATGAATCCCGAGCAGGTTTCAGTGCCAACGCCCGCATCCAAACATGGAGAACAACAACGAAGGGAGGGGGAGTGTGCAGACCTCAACAATGGCTGGTCATCACCCATGTGGGACCTCCAGTTCGATGCCAAGCACAATCTGCTGCGCGGACACTTCGTCACCCTCTTCTCGCTAGAAAAAAGGACACAGACGGATAACAAATGGGGGTGTCGGTGTGGGTGTGTTGGAGTTGGCGTCATGTTTAGGTACACGGATATGATATGCTCATACCGATGAAACAATAAAGAAGCAATGACACGGAGCTTCTAGATACGACATTCCCCCTTTCCCCTCTCCTCTCGCTCCCTCACTCAGAGTCGCTAGTATGCTTCCCCGGGTCCTCTCCCCCTTCTCTTTGGCGGCCTCGCCAGGCGGAGAGATGGGGGAGGTCGGCCCCTCCTGTACATACCTCTAGTTTTAGGGTTAGACCTAGGGTTTGTGTGGTCCCACATGGTGAATTGTGTTATGTCGTGGAGGCCTTCTGCTCCGCCGCATCGTGGCATCGAGCATTGCCTACCGAGACCCTTTGTTGATTCTTCGAGGTGGAGGTTGTGGATCTGGGTCGACCTTCTTCAATAAGTGCACTGGTGTGTCAGCACTGGCTTTCATGGCGGTGGCTTCCTCCTTTCATGGGTGTCAAGGCAAGCTGAGGAAGGAGGGGCGGCTTCCGTGGTGGCGTGTGAAGGGGTTCCGGTGCAGAAAACAATAATTTTTCTAGCGTATGAACACCCTAACTAGCCAGGATCTATCTATCTAGTACATGTGATAACGGTGGCGGAACGGGTTACATTACCTCCATGTAGACCGATAGCGGGGATTACGCTCCCGCACAAGCGTTGACGATGAAGTCGTACGTAGCCGACCTCGAGGTCGCGGAGAACTTGCCGCGATGATGTAGATGATGACGCCGGGGTGTCGACGAAGACCTGCGTCGACGGGCGTCGGGCGGAAGATGGCGAGGCGCCGGTGGCCGGGGGGGTTGGCGCCGGCGGCAGGGCAGCGACAGGGCTGCTGGGTGGGCGAGACGACGTCGCCCAGGCTCCTCAAATGTGGCGCCTCCGAGCACTCGCAAACATACGGAGCTTAACAACAACCCCCGGTCATTCAGATCCAGCTGAAATCGCAGGGGTAGAACTTTTCTGGAATCCCGCAGGGCAACGGCGCCCGACGGTATAGCTTTGGTGGAGAGAGGGGGCAAAGCGGGCGGGGAAGCAACTCGGCCGGCCTGCTATACAATTAATTGTATTTTTCTGTCATTAATCCAATTAATATGACTTGCTATATAAAGGGGGAGGGGGTGTGCAAACACCTTGCCTCCCCCATGTGGGACTAAAGGAGAGGGAGGGGGGAGCCGGCCGAACCCTCCTAGTCCAATTCGGACTAGGGGCCCAAGCCTCCCCCTTCCTTGCTTGGTGCGGCTCACCTTAGTGGGCCACAATTGGCCCACTTAGGTGGTCTGCCCCTTTTTTCCTTTATTATTTAATAATTAAATTAATATAAAATATAATTAATTCATAATTAATATATTTAAATACTATTTAATATCCCGTGACCCCAAAACATTTTCCGGACCACCCGAACATCTTTCGGACATTCCCGGAACCATTCCAGACCTTCCCGGAACTCCTTCCGGACCACCGGAACTCTTTTCGGATCATTTCTCTCTCTCCAATAAAATCCTATATTATTCCAGAACCTTCTCCAGGTGTCGTTAAGACCTTAAGTTTGTTACGCTACGGTTCGAGAACACTCCAGACATGGTCGAGACACTCCGCTCACCAATGACCGCCAGGGATACCTGGACGCATATGACGGCCCCTGTGCATTCTACGAATATCGTCGTTGAACCATAAACATGATATTCATTCCCTTCGTTTCTACGATACTACCTTGTCCGAGATATGATCGTAGACATCCGATGTCCTTGTTGTATCTCGTTACCGACAAAGGTTATTAACTCGTCTGTGATATTACATCTCCATGACCCAGTCATAAGCTGCGCAGCTATATAGATGCAATCTCACCGAGTGGGCCCAGAGTATCTTTCCATTACAAGAATGAACAAATCCCGCTCTTGATCCTTACGTCTCAACATAATCTTTCGGGATACCCAAGATGGACACCGTTATTGTCATGCTATATAAGACACAACGTTTGATGCTCTCAAAGTACCCCTACGAAGTAGCAATAAGTACGGTCTCACGGTCTAAGGAATAAGCTATCATATTACTCATCTATTGCAAATGACAAACATCGTAATACGATCTTATTGCAATACTTTGCGTATGTCCATCACCTTATTCTACTAATAAGATAACCCCATTGTCAACCGACGTCATTGTCCTTGATCGGGAATCTCGATCAACTGTTGCCCAATGGACTAGTTTATATAGAGGCTCACTAGGGACTCTGGTTGTCTATGTATCACACGTGTATTAATAATTCCGATTAATACAGTTATAGCATAATACAAAAATCTATTATAAACTTATGAGATAATGCAATAAATACTACTTATTTATTTGCCTCTAGGGCATATCTCCTTCAGTCTCCCACTTGCACTAGAGTACAAATAAACTAGCTGCATTTTACTTCATCAAAAACCCCTTATCAAATAAGCGTTATATGATAATGGTTGCTTGTGGAAGAGTGTTACTCTGACAATCTGTACAATACATAATTGTGCGTTCTTTTGCGATCCATTGATATCAACTTGTTTGATACCAACATATTATCTAATAACATATATACAAATACCGTAACTAAGTGAGACTTCTGTTTCCCAGCGCTTATTCTGATTCTGTTAACCAGATAATTGTCTTGAAAACACACTTAGTCATAGAGAACTCCTTGTAACATTTACAATCTCGCGATATCTATATACTTTCACACCTATGTAGAAAACTTGACACTCCAATGTCAATCTAATAACTAATACACTTCTACTTCCAGTAAATTCTAAATTTACTATCACAACTGTTCTTCTTCTAAGAACATCGGTCGTATTTTCATCGAGCAGACAATATGGTTTCTGTATGATGTCATAACAGACCAACATGTCATACAACCACTATTACCGTGTATCATTACTCTTAATGATTAATTGGATTTCCAAGGACCATCCTTAGGTTTTAATCTATTCTGACTCCTCAGACATAATCCAAAACTACTCGACTAACTATTAAAATTCCCGTTCTATTCCAAATAGACACTAACTTTCAAGTAGTTTCATAACTTCATCTTTCTAATTAATTCTACTGGTACAATTCACAATGTGTCATTTACACAAGATGAATTCATCTCCCACTCAAATTATGTCTCCACACATTTGAGAACACGAGCTCCCACTCAAAATATGTTATCTACATATATGAGGGTCTAAGCTCCCACTCAAAAATATGTCCTTTACATATTCTACCTGAGTAAACTAACTTTGACTCCCACTTAAATTCATAATTTATCTCGACATTTTGGTCAAACCAAAATCATTGATCTCTTATCAATTCGAATTCAATACAAACTATAGTATTCCATAAATACAAATCCCATAGACTTCAAGCATGTCTACATTAATGTAGTCAACAAATTTGATCTTGTCCAAGATACATTTCTTGACAAAATATGCTTTCACGTCTTTCTTATAGTTACATTTCTCACATAACACTTTATATGATAATCAAGAAATCTTATTTCTTCAAAAAGGAATTATAGTAACATTTACTGTTTTAATCCTTCTAAATGTAACTTGGATTTTCAGGCTCAAAAGCCTTTGTTCGTATTCTGATATTTTCTCAACTTCCTTTGTATTCATAAGGTGCACCTTGATCTGTCAACAAGATCTGAAATATTTAATATTAAGCTGTGACCTGACAGCAATATTAATATAACAGCACTTTATTTAGAAGCTTCTTTAATGAAAATATTATGATCTTTACGAAGAGGATTGCAAGCAGAAAACAATTTTCTAGTCTCCTTCACTCTTAATCATCAAATTTTCATTTGTAGACATATACCCTTTGGAACACTTTCCAATATTCTACTTTTATGAATATAGGTCTGACACCTTATTTCAAGCTTCTAATTTTATTCCATTAACCATAATTCGAAAAATCATATTTTCCTCGGAATTACATAGACAACAATACAAGTTTTGTTTCTATTGGGTTTTGGAATACACTCTCATCCAATGTGAGTAATCTACAAAGAACTATTCGTGTATATTCTGAATTATCGTATAATCATCTATATAACGACACTCTTGTCGATCACACGAATTACTGTTGAAAAACATCTATTTTCTAAAGTGGACATCGACTATAATGTTTCGAACATATTAAGAGATTCTAAGACAGATTCTGAAAGACCACACTTTATCTAAAATAGAGTATGATTATAATATTTCACATATCACTATATCTGATATTATAATATTGTGAAACGAATTTCCACAAGTCTTTTGTGTTGAAACCGTAATTCAAAAATATTGCCCTTTGATCGAATCTTGCGAATACGATATTCACAAATCTTTCTTCTGAAAAACCCCATTTGATCTTTTATCAAATTAATTTCAGACTCATGATTTATTATGCAAATACACTTATTTACCAATAATCATAGAAGAATTCGGATCATGTAAAATTCACCATATAATTAATTTAATAATCATTCGAAATGACTCTTAATTAATTTCCTTTCGTATTGACACTTCAATACTAATTTTAAACTCAATCAATTCGGCACATGCAATACTTAAATAGATCAAAAGTATCTATTACTTCTTACATTGCCTTTATGATCAAATTCGATGGTGTTTGTTCTAGTAACAAAAACTTTCATTCCTTGGACACATAATTTTATCATTCCTACTATTATGAATGTTATCATACAAGTAATGTAATTGAGATGTGAAAACTTTATTCATAATATAAAACAACTGGCTTGTTTCATAACATAAAACAACTGAACTTGTCTTATTACATATATGAATAACTTTGTCTTGTAACAATCAAGACACTAAACACACTTTCTCACTATTACAAAAAGGTCTTATCAAAAACTATTAATGATAACTATGATAACTTGAGGACGTGAACACCAATAGCCATCAACTTCCTTGATCACCATCTTCAGTGCCAGGTCACATCATACTTCGCCGCATATATGTGATAATCAGGACCTGTTTCACAAACAGGACAAGTATCAAATACTTTATCATATATCAAGGGGCGAATTCATTCATAATTCTGTATATATCAAATATATACCTGTAGCATCGAAGATTTCTCCTTCGATGGAATCAACTTTCAGAGATTTGAACTCGGACACGAACTTGTAGAAGTTCATATTGTCGGCCTTCAAAACGTACTCGCGCACATGCTTCTCATAGCATGGAGGCAGAGATATCAGGACAGTCTGAATGGCACATGAATCTGCCATCCAGTAATCGAAAACATTTGTCAGCTTGAAGTAGATGTCATACAATCTCTTCAAATGAGTCTTCAGACAGGTGTGCTCCTCCATATGAATGGTCTGGAACTCTCTAAGCTGCCTGAATTGCTCACGCCTCAATTCATCTTTGAAGTGCGTTTTTATCGCATCAATCATGGCATATGGCTCCTGGTTTTGAAACAACTCTTTCAACTCAGGTGCTAGGCATACGGTCATGGTGATCTCCACTTCTATGAATATGTCTCGACGCCTACGGAATTCATCTTCCTCCTCCTCGCTAGCAGAATCATCTGGTCTTTCTCCTAATGCTTCATCGAGGACATACAGGATGTTGTTGTGTTTGAGAATGTTTCTAAAACCAATGTACCAGCTGATGAAGTTGGACCCGTCGGCTTCTAAGGTAGAATCCGGGCCCTTGAGGAAGTAACCGAAGTATAGTTCCGTAGTCTACAGATGTGATCGCAAAAGAGGTAAGGTAAAGTTTATAATATATGTGAGTTTTAGTTTATAATCATATTATCAAACACACTCCACTAAAATTATTATCCCTAAAATAATGATAGCGATTACACGACCCCCATCCACTATACCACCCCCGATCGTCACGGCCGGCGGCACAGCTTCAAAGGTGGACATAAAATGTCGATCACAACAACTCTGTGACTCATGCTCGATCTTTCGATCTTCCCGTGTTCCGATGCCATATCTGCATATGCTAGGCTCGCCAATCAAACCTCGAAGACCCTGCGCGTGCAACATGGCTTACACCCACTGTATGCGAACGACGATATGTCTGACACCCGATCGTCACGGCCTGCCTCATAACGTAGAACTTTCTTGGTGGTGCGCAACGAGGGAGAACACACTTTTGGTATTTGTTAGGGATCATCCTATTTATGATGCTACCGTTGTATATCTAACATATAAGCAATCAATAGGATGCACACACAACAACACAATATCAACATAAAGTAATGAAGTGCGATGTGACATGGTCGATGCGCCTGGACTTTCATGGCGCCATGTGGCTTTCCCTGGGCGCCCCGGCATGGCTCCGAGTCTACGGTGCCCTCCATTGCCTTCGACAGTACGAGTAATATCAAACTTACCGTAACCATGTCACATAAAATAACGCCTCTGCAAAACAAAGTTAGACGCCTCTACCTTTATTTAGTTTTGCAAGTTTTACGTGGCATATAGGCTTATTCGTAAGAGAACCGTTTCCCTACCTACGAACTTTGTACCACAACGTCGATCGTATAATTGCATGTTTAAGCATCCCTTTCGGGCCCTCCATTGAAAATGCTTTGCCGACTAAAGAGAGAGAAACAGACACCCGCCAGCCACAGATACGGTGCAAGCCGTATGTCAGTAGTGGAACCAGTCTCGCGTAAGCGTACGCGTAAAGTCGGTCCGGGCCGCTTCATCAACTCAATACCGAAGGCATCGCAAGTGCACGCTAGAGGGTAGCAAATATAAGAAAGACATCCTCATTCAACATGAGTTCTAACCGTACCAGCAGTACTACGCATAGATCGGCTCTGATACCACTGAAGGGGTTCCGGTGCAGAAAACAATAATTTTTCTAGCGTATGAACACCCTAACTAGCCAGGATCTATCTATCTAGTACATGTGATAACGGTGACGGAACGGGTTACATTACCTCCATGTAGACCGATAGCGGGGATTACGCTCCCGCACAAGCGTTGACGATGAAGTCGTACGTAGCCGACCTCGAGGTCGCGGAGAACTTGCCGCGATGATGTAGACGATGACGTCGGGGTGTCGACGAAGACCTGCGTCGACGGGCGTCGGGCGGAAGATGGCGAGGCGCCGGCGGCCGGGGGGGTTGGCGCCGGCGGCAGGGCAGCGACAGGGCTGCTGGGTGGGCGAGACGACGTCGCCCAGGCTCCTCAAATGTGGCGCCTCCGAGCACTCGCAAACATACGGAGCTTAACAACAACCCCCGGTCATTCAGATCCAGCTGAAATCGCAGGGGTAGAACTTTTCTGGAATCCCGCAGGGCAACGGCGCCCGATGGTATAGCTTTGGTGGAGAGAGGGGGCAAAGCGGGCGGGGAAGCAACTCGGCCGGCCTGCTATACAATTAATTGTATTTTTCTGTCATTAATCCAATTAATATGCCTTGCTATATAAAGGGGGGAGGGGGTGTGCAAACACCTTGCCTCCCCCATGTGGGACTAAAGGAGAGGGAGGGGGGAGCCGGCCGAACCCTCCTAGTCCAATTCGGACTAGGGGCCCAAGCCTCCCCCTTCCTTGCTTGGTGCGGCTCACCTTAGTGGGCCACAATTGGCCCACTTAGGTGGGCTGCCCCTTTTTCCCTTTATTATTTAATAATTAAATTAATATAAAATATAATTAATTCATAATTAATATATTTAAATACTATTTAATATCCCGTGACCCCAAAACATTTTCCGGACCACCCGAACATCTTTCGGACATTCCCGGAACCATTCCAGACCTTCCCGGAACTCCTTCCGGACCACCGGAACTCTTTCCGGATCATTTCTCTCTCTCCAATAAAATCCTATATTATTCCAGAACCTTCTCCAGGTGTCGTTAAGACCTTAAGTTTGTTACGCTACGGTTCGAGAACACTCCAGACATGGTCGAGACACTCCGCTCACCAATGACCGCCAGGGATACCTGGACGCATATGACGGCCCCTGTGCATTCTACGAATATCGTCGTTGAACCATAAACATGATATTCATTCCCTTTGTTTCTACGATACTACCTTGTCCGAGATATGATCGTAGACATCCGATGTCCTTGTTGTATCTCGTTACCGACAAAGGTTATTAACTCGTCTGTGATATTACATCTCCATGATCCAGTCATAAGCTGCGCAGCTATATAGATGCAATCTCACCGAGTGGGCCCAGAGTATCTTTCCATTACAAGAATGAACAAATCCCGCTCTTGATCCTTACGTCTCAACATACTCTTTCGGGATACCCAAGATGGACACCGTTATTGTCATGCTATATAAGACACAACGTTTGATGCTCTCAAAGTACCCCTACGAAGTAGCAATAAGTACGGTCTCACGGTCTAAGGAATAAGTTATCATATTACTCATCTATTGCAAATGACAAACATCGTAATACGATCTTATTGCAATACTTTGCGTATGTCCATCATCTTATTCTACTAATAAGATGACCCCATTGTCAACCGACGTCATTGTCCTTGATCGGGAATCTCGATCAACTGTTGTCCAATGGACTAGTTTATATAGAGTCTCACTAGGGACTCTGGTTGTCTATGTATCACACGTGTATTAATAATTCCGATTAATACAGTTATAGCATAATACAAAAATCTATTATAAACTTATGAGATAATGCAATAAATACTACTTATTTATTTGCCTCTAGGGCATATCTCCTTCAGCGTGCGCTAAGATGTGTCTAGATCCTTGAGGTCCTTCTTCCAGGGTTGGTCAGTTTGCCGCGGTGTCTTGAGTTCATCAACGGTGATATTAGTGCCCCGGCATTACCTTTGACAATCAAAGTCACTCCAAGCCGGAGCATAGATGGTGCTCCTGGTTCATCCTCCTTCATTGGAGGATCTTCAGGATTTCTACAGCGGCGTTCTTCGTCGCGTCTTCGTCAAGTTGTTTCGTCCCGACGAGGGAGATGTCGGTCGCATCATAAAGCTCATTTTCGTTTTCGTTGACGGTGGTCGAGTGTCCGATGATGTTTCTTCGAAGCTTCTGAGAGTGCCTTTCCTAAACGTGTGAGCCTTATCTATAAGTTTTGATATGACTGAAGGCCTATATGTAAGTTTAACCACTGATTAATGCACCAGCGGGCCCTTTAGGGTCCTTGTTCAAAACAAAAACAAAAAAGCAACCACAAAAGATCAAACCATAAAACGCGCCTAGAACGTCACACCATTCCATCGAGAGAAAGGCCCAGGCCCATGTATCTCCTCCTGATCACTGTGATCTACTAAAAAAAGGAAAATTAACACCCAAACAAAGAAAGGAAACCCTTCCTCTCTTGTCAGCTGCTGAAGAAGCCATGGCCTTGGCCGCCGCCCTCGCCCGAGCTGCCACGCGCCTCCTCCGCGGCGGTCTCCCGCCGTCTGCCACTTCTCCGGCGCTATCCAGAGGCGGCCGCCTGTTCTGCAGCCTCCCCGCCGACAACGAGCCCTCCGCTCCGGGGGCCGTGGAGGAGCCGTTGGACAATTCCGAGGCGGAGATCCTCCCCGCCGAGGAACTTGTCAGGGACATCCTCCACTCCGGCAGGTCAGCTACTGGTTCCTCTCCTTGTTGCAGTGAATAGGAGGCTCGAACAGTGGTAAAAGCAGACATACGGATTTTTTAAATCGCGCTGCACATTTAACACGCGCCATTTTCATAGCGTCGCGAAAGGTTGTGAACAACTGTTTGTAATCTGGATTGATTGAGAAATTGGGAAACGGTCCTCTAAATATAATTGCACGTGCATATCATTTGTAGCAAAGAGTAATCATAAGAGAAGTAAACATTGGAGTAAACTACTACCCTGGTAAGTGATAATTTCAGCAGGCAAATGGCTGCTACCTTCAGTTTCCTATGTCACTATGGTTGTGCTTAAACAACTATTATAGAATACTAGAATTTCTTCACTGGACTAGAATATGTAGGATTATCGAAGTATTTTGCCATAAATATTTCATTACTGTGTCATCCAGCTAAGTGACTGGAATACTAGAATGTCACTTTGGCAGGGTTCACTATTGTCTATTTTAACGATATTGGACTGGGACTGGAATATCCAAGAAGGCTTGCTTGCACAAGGTGTCACGGTATATGGCTGAGATGAGATGCCTGTTGGTTGAATGGATGACGAGTAGACGCTGAATCTATTCCTTCCAATCTTACCACCATTGCTCCCCTCTCTTCTGCCTGCCATACCAGACAGAATGGAGAAGGTTCACCTTATGTACTGTGATATTAGCCATCAGCATTCTGACCAGATTTTGTTGCTCCGGATAGGCTGCTTGTCCTGGATCTGGTATGCCGCTTCGTCATCCTATCCTAGTGATTCAGTGTTGCCAGTCTCTTCTTGTTGTGGCCTTAATAGTTAATAGCGTAGGAGCTGCCACAGCCATAGCTAGAGTCCAGTTCAATTGAGGATTAAATAATAGGGAAAATATGGTATCTCGTGATTTGGTTTGTCAGACTCTACTAGAGTCCTAGTTACGTACAACAGGTGTTGGAGTCGGTTCGTGCCATTGGCGGATCTAGGATTTTACAAATGGGTATGCCGCACTAAAAAATTACAACCATTTTCATATAATACATTCTCCAATTTAGTAAAAATGTTTTTTAATTGAAATATGGTATAGAAGCAATAATTAATATGGTATAGAAATAAATAAAAGTTGAGAAAGTAACAACTTTTTTGTTGTTATTTTTTCGTTTCGATGTATATATACATATGTTTTTGTAGCATGTATAGGAGAACACCGTAATAGAGAGAAATATCAATATGTGCATCGAAATTAAAAAAAAAAGTTGCGGGGAAGAGTGAGATACATGTACCTGTGAAAGGAAATTTGACGAATTCTACAAAATTCGTTTAAAAAAATGTGTTACTTTCGATTCAAAATTAAGAAGTTAGAGTCGACGAAACTCGAAACCAATCACGGGAATGTAACTTACTCGTCAACGCGCATATATTTCATGTATATTTTATCTCGCATCATGAGAAGGTTGAGGAACTTTTATTTTAATCAAAAAATTAAGAACGTCAGCACAGTTTCGGTGCACTTTCGGTAGAGGCCATGGCGAAACAAGGGTTTCGGCTTGCGCTGTCGAAACTTACACTTTTGGCATTACCAAAGTCCACAACGTGCTACTTTTAATTGACTATAAACTTGTGCTACTTGTTAAATAAATTCCGATAATGTATTGTTTAAAAAACATTGATGAGATTGTTATTGCCAATCGATCAAGTGTGCTAGGCTATACTCCATCAGGACAATTGATCAGGAGTACGTGCGTGCTGCAATCGAGGAGGGGTATATAGACAATATCAGACGATCGATCAGTAGTAGGCAATGCAATCAAGCAAGCAGCTTCGTATCCATCAGGAATTCAGGCCCCGTTCCCCTACTATGCAGCAGCGTTGCTCAGCGCAGGGTATGCTGGTGCATACCCGGCGTACCTTGTAGCTCCGCCACTGGTTCGTGCACCAGGTTCCCTGGCGGCTGGTCCTCCTATAAGAGGATCTGTATCGCGAGTGTTTTAGGGCAAGAATAAACAACCAACCTATCTTCGTACTTGCTATTCCTGACCCCTCTCAGTTCTCTACATCTAATACCTGCTATCTTCTATAGCCGGCAACGGCACCAACACGTAGAGGACGAACTCGCCCTCTTGTGATCCACCCCTATTACCTACGAAGCTCCAAGCGGCCACAATATTTCTTCCTTGTTTTTCTTATAAAATACTTGTTTTTGGTTCACCTGCATTGCTGCTGGTGGCAAGGTATCTTATGCATCATGCTCGATGGTGTATTGTCCACTTAAGCTTTTTTTTTGTCAAGTTTTCCAGTGTGCGGCCTATTCTATTGTTGCCTTGCCGGTAGGTGGACAAATTCTGCTGCTCTTACCATAGCTAATGGAGCTGCCTAAGCATGTAGATGGCGGTCTTCTTGTCGCTCTTTTGGCTCCCGCAAATCTAGCCAACATGTCGCTTGGTGGCTTGTTTGCGCACATGCAACCTCAAAATCTCTGCCGCAAAAAAGGTCCTGACTTATGGCAAGATGTGTGCCCCCAAATAGGCAAGTACTCCCTCTGTTTCAAATTAGATGACTTTCATTTGTCGACATGTGGATGTACCTAGACATGTTACATGTATAAGTATATCCATATGTAGACAAATGGAAGTCATCCAATTTGGAACGGAGGGAGTACATTGTAATCCAGTGAGGAAGGCAGTCTGCTTGGTGATGATGTCCTCCATTTGCTGGGACTTATCTTTGGCAACTACATGCCTGTGACAATCATACTGAGATGGTGAATTGTGTCTCTTCCTTCCATCAGCAGTAGTCGGCTTCGTCATCCTTCCATCCTGTGGTTCCCTGAGATGGATATGTGTCCCGTGTTGTAACTTATCTGTGAGTTTTCCCAGATATGCTTCTTGGAGGGCAATGTTATATTTCCCATCTCCTTGCAATGTATTTAAGTCCCTGGGCACCACCTTGTCTTAATCCAATGCAGAAAATATTTCAAAAATAAACTGGTGCAGCTAACAAAAAAGACAGTTATATAGTAGATTTTTAAGTACCAGAATTCTTGGTCTTTGCAACTGTTGTGGTCATATTTTACTGTATATCTGATTGTGTTCTGTTATAACAGATATGGAGATGGTGCCTTGTTAAGTCCGGATGATGAAAAGGTTATAGTAGAAAAGGTTCTTGCTTACCACCCTCGTTCGGAAGACAAGATTGGTTGTGGACTTGAAGCTATTATGGTGAGTTTTGGTGATCTCTCCATTTAATAAGAAAGAGATGAGACCCCGAAACAAATCTAATTTTCTCTTCTGTTCTTCTATTGTTCCCACCAATTTTTATTTCTTCTTTGCCAAGCTTGTGCTACTAAATAAATTATCTTAAGCAGATTATCATTTGCTTGTTGTTAAAATACCTCGAAGCTTAGTTTGTGCCATACTTTGTGTGCATAAGGAGGACTTCTGTCAAGCATAACAAATGAGAACTACTGTTTTAAGTCTCGGTCATTCCCCTGTTTTTTTTTTTTTTGAATCTTGTGGCTCTATCTGGAAAATGTGCAAGTTGATGTTCCGGAACAGCCATGATGCTGCGTTAACTAACGCAAACACATCATTATTTCTTTTATGGGGGAGATAAAGGACTGTATATTCACAACACTAGCCCCATTCCCATATATAAGTTCATCTATAACTCCAGGAGAATTTTTGTCTTTTATTCTTATTCCGTTAATGGTTTTTTAATACTGTAATAGTTTAGTAAAAATCTGATTATTTAATGGCATTGAGAAATATGGTGCCAATTTTTATGACACTCATGCAGATTTCCCTTAGCTTCCATGTATGGGTATGATAACAATAATTCTGCCACAGTATGTATGTGGTGACTATCCCTTGCTTCATATATGGTTAACAGTCTGGAACATTTAATTTACTTAATCAATCGTCTCTACAGCTTTTTTCTGGTTTATTCGGTCAAATCACTGGTCTGACTTGGCCTTTAAAATTAGGAGTTGCAGCTTTTAGGTAGATACATAACATATTGTCTGTATTTCCAGTTCATACCAACTGCTATTTTGTCATTCTGACAGTGCCACTGTTACACCTCACGGGGTTGAAGTGAAAACATTATAATACTCATCCGTTTGTGAGTATGAAAATTGATTGCTACCTTACGGGAAGTGATCGAAATTTTGTGGACATTTCCTAACTTGTGCATGCTCATGTTTGTAGGTTGGCAAGCATCCTGGGTTCAGGAGGTCCAGATGTCTCTTTGTGGTTAGAACAAACGGCGATACGGAGGATTTCTCGTGCCGCAAGTGTTTCAGCGCTTATAGAGAGAAACAGCAGGAGACAGAGGCGGAGATCTGATATTGCATCGTCTCCTTGAGCTAATGTTTGGTATGTCAAGTGAAAGGTGACATTGTTTGACAAGAAACTTCGAACTAGTGAAAGATGTCGTTGTCCAGGTTTTTTTAATGCAGTGTCCAATTCTCCTTGTTGCCAAGTGAATCGGGACAAAATTCGTGCAAGCGGTTAAATTTTCTCATAGTGTATTTGGTATGGCGCCAACCGCTAAAAATCAGTGTTCGTGCCAGAGTCTTGTGCATGGTGTTTGCGTCACTGGGGCTGATCTCCTCTTGTGCATGGCGGCCCCAAGCTTTGATCAAAGAACATTTTCAGAATTCACAAAATCGCTTGCATTAACACACAATTGTACAACTGACTCCAGTGATATTTTTCTTCTTGTAATCCAAATAGCAACAGAGTTTGAGAAACAAACTATGGTACAAACTGAATCTTGGTCTACTGAAGTGAAGATGAGTAAAATAGGGAGAGGAGCATATTCGTCAGGGATGATTCGGGTAAATATGAACCCAAAGACTCCAAGAAATCAAATGACCATGTATGCATAAGAATTATATTTGGTTTATTGGAAGTTTGGAACTACTCACCAAAGAGAGAGAAAAACATAGTGTAAATATAAATCATCAAGAATCTAAACAGAAGAGAACACAAAGTGGAAGCAACAAGGAGAATATCCTGCCACTGGACTCCATTGCATGTGATGGTAGAAGCAACCCATAAACAGAATACACAACTCAAATTTCACGTGAACATTACTTGTAACCTTTCTACAGAGTCACATAGAGCACACAAGGCCAAAAAAAACAGTCCAGTTGAGTTACATTGGTGGACTTTACAATGCTGATCCAGCAAGATCGCATTTCTTACACAAGCCGCGGTCGCGGCAAACATGGTTGGTTACCCTTCATCCTTGGCCCCTCTCGAACATCACATGCAAAAACTAAAGGGCCCAAAAAGGTCAAGGAGCTCCCTCAGGCCCTAACAACGTCGTGCAACGAAAAAACAGCTAAAGGCTTGAGAAGCAGGAAATGGCACCCTGTCTAGTAGAACAGCGCCAGGAACCCTACAAAACAAGTAAAAACATCATGACCAGTGGCTGCCGCGCTATTGTCCAGCAGGTGGCTTGCTCGACAGCCTACGCTTGTATCGCTTGAGCACAGAAGCCAGGTTCTCCTTCCCTTTGGGGAAAGCTACGTCTCCTGCTGCTGTTCCGCTTCGACCCTTGCGTCCGGAGATGGCCTGCTCCACATCCTTGATCGTCTCCAAGATCACAGCTGAAGTGGTGAAGGTGCCAGAAATGGGCCCGGCAACCGGACCTACTACTTGAAGACATGCACACCCGGTGAGAGATTTCCGGGGCTTGGAAAAAGCAGGTTCAACGATTCCCTACATACATCAAGTATAAGATCAGCAAATAAGCAAGCAACATTGAATTCAAGAGCTGCATGCCTACTACAGCAAAATCTAGCTGCCCAATACAACTGAGCAGCTGAACCTCTTTAAGGAATAAAAGCAAGGGAAAGGCCTAGTTCACAGTTAAAGAGTTGACGCAAGTTCTTTTCACTTGTGAGATATAATTTAAATTTCCAATGTATATAAAGGCAATGCATAACGCTATAGTTGCATCATGAAATAGTATGTACAGCATAGCAAATTAACAAATCTCAATTTTGTTTGGTTCTAACCAAGTGGCATTCCAAGTAAACTTAATAGAGTGAGATCAATTATAAAAATATGCAGTCAAGATGCTTATAACCTTTGCTACATTGATGGAGCAGCCATATATGGATCCTTCTTTAAGTGGGTAGCCATTTACTGGTAAAATACATGTTTGCTGCAAATAGATAAGACAAAAGGATCACCTGAAGACGGTTCAGAACATAAGTGTACTTCCCCCAAAGTTCTGGTCTACTTTCCACAAGGGACAGGTCCAGTACCCGACGGATGCACCAAACACCAAAACTAACAACCAGTCTACCCTGCCAGACACAAGTTTGACCACAGTTGGGTAGTTCGTGCATGCAATTGGCAGCTCTCTCATCATTCCTTCTAAGGGGCTGTGAGTTTTTGTCAGAAGGTGAACGCCGAAGATCGGCTGACAACTGACTCCCAGTTGGTTCTTGTGACAATCTCTCAGCTGCTGCAACTTGATCAATCAAGTTTTCATCACAACCACCATTTTGCCTGAAGAGCCATCCTGATCCTTCCACTTTCAAGATGTTTATGATGCAACATCTAAGAGATTGAAGAAGTTCTGCCTCACATTCTGTGTAAGAGGAATCATCCTTCGCGATGCCACTTGATCTCTGGCCAGTGCTCACCTCACTTCTGTTCAATTCTGCACTTGACACACCGAACAACTGTTCAAATGGTTGTTGAGCCCAAAGGGATTTAGTGTTGGGGTTCATACCCAACTGCATAGATAGGACATCCCTCTGGAGGTTATGCTGTGGGCTCTCATTAAACGCAACTTGAGCATTAGACCTGGCTGTCGGGTCCACGTATTGCGATCTCTCAGATGCCAGCTTACTTAGGTACGACTGATTTCCAGCAGCACCGCCCAAATTTGCTTCGTTCAACAAAGCCTTTCTGCTTGCAGCAATTAGTGCAGATATGTCAGGTGAACTGTGATACTTCTTGGAGTACGCAGATGAGCCAACACTTTCCCTTTCTTCAACAGAGTTAGAATCATAATAGGGTCTCTCCACTGCTGCATTTAAGCGGTTCATCATTGGGCTTTGTAAAGAGTTGGCTCCCAATGAAGCACGCACATTTTGGCTACGGGCATCCAAAGCAGAAGCTGCATAGTTAGGAAAATATTCAGAAGATCTAGGAACTCGTCGTGGGTCCAGGGGAATGTTGGAGTACTGACTTCTACTTGCATTCATCCCTTTCAAATAAGATGCCAGCTCATACCCATGAATGGTAGCAGGCTGATAGAACTGATTATCAGAGTAAGATGGCACATTGAAATTGGAATAATATTTCGCATTTTGCTCAAGTAAGCTGCTGTTTTGACTCGAAATGTCTGTATATGGTAAATTCATGCTCTGAGACCAGCTTGGTGAACCCACTGCACTCATCTGATGCCCAGAATTCCAGTCTAGACTACGGATTTCCTTATCACGTGACATGGAGTCCCACGAGTTCAGTGAGGTAGGTGATCCTCGCATCGCATCTCTCATCAAGGGGCTCTTTGAAGCTTCAGTGGTTTGGTGATCTGCCCTCGCAGTAGAACTAGCTGCTTTCGAGTCCAATCCAAGCAGAAAGTTGTACCTTTTATCACTAGCTTCTTGTGTAATTTTACCGTGATAATCAAAAAGGTGCCCCCAGAACTCATCAAGAGTTGCTGCTAACTGCCTTCTTGCAGCACGGCCCAAACCAGAAAGTGTCGAGAGGCTGCCCGTACCATTGCCAGCATCGGTGTCTTTTCCCCTGCTGAAAGTAAGAGATGGTGGACCGTCAGGATTGAAAGGTACTCTGCCTCCAGCAGACTTCTCACATTCCAAATTACGTGGAGCAACATTATCCTTGTCTCTGCAAACCTCTGCTACTACTTCAACATCTTTTCCAGTTGTGCTCTTCACGCTGATGTTCTCTGCATTAATATGTTCTGCAGTGGGGGTAGAAACCTTTGGTATTGACTCTGTCCAATCAGCCGCACAAACTGGTTTTGGTTCTTCATGGTAGACAGGTAGTGAGGGTGGAGCTTTAGGAGCACTCACTGTATAAGCAGTTGATTGCTGAGTGTCATGATCAGACTCTACAGTGGTGTCAGAACTTTCAGTATGCTCCAAAGCTGATTTAGAATGACTTTCCATTGGATCCCTGAGAGCATCAGTAGAAGGCCTTTGAACTTCTTCATGGGAAGCATCTTCCAGAGAAAACTCTTCTCCATGATGAGTACTGCCAAATGGTTCTCTCTCAGAGTGCATAGACAACTCCAGAGTTTCGGCTTCATTACTTGCAGACTTTAGTGGAGTAACGGCCAGGAACAGTGTAAAAGTAATAGATATACACGAAATTAGGACTATGAGAGTATATGGAAGGACCACAGGGCTGCCAGTGTTGCCTTTCATGTTGTTTGTCCAGGTGCTATCACCAAACAGGATTTCCGCCATAAAAATGATATTTGTAAATAGCATAAGCAGAAATGCAAGAAAGGCCAATATTTCAACAGATGAAGATATTCTGTAAGTGCCCATTAATGATCTTGACGAGGCAACACGGAAAACAGGTATAACAGACGAAGGAAGGAGCATGGCCTGGATGACTGGACAGATGATAAGTAACTGATATATTGCCTCTGAGCCCGCTATCTTCGCATAGTAGATAGTAGGAATGATGGCAACAACCTTGAGAAGCAGATGGTGTGCAGAAAGAGAAAGGTTTACACCAAAGAAATTCTCTACAATTGCATGGCTACCAACAATAGATGACAACGAGATGATGTGGCTCGAAAGGAGAAGAACCAGTAAGAACACAACCGGTGCTGCAGGATTCATGAATATCTGCAGAAGACAAATTTTTAGAGAAAGTCAATATGGAACTTCAATGCGAAACTGAAACCAAAAAAGGTAATATGAAATATAACTGCAAGTAATAGAATACGAGAGAAAGAGGAGACATATGTCAGATACAGAACTTAAGGGCAGTATTGAATTATTATTATTTTAGATCTGCGTCACTGCATACAGATAGGCAGATAGGCAACACTGGAAAATAATTTGAGAAATAAGTAGAAACTACAGAAAGGAAGGCAAAAACGGACCTGGTTCATCAGCTCTACAACATCTTGAAAGGTCAGGAGCAGCGTATCACCGGATCCAACTGCTGCTGAGCTGATGAGAACATAATTCACAAGAAAAACCCCAGAAAAAATGAATAAGATAGAAACAAGGTGGTCATGAAATAAGGCCCCCAGTGTAACAGGAGATCCTTTCTGAGCCTGCACAGATGATATTCAAATTAACATAAGAGAAGGTACAGACAGAAAACAAATCAAGGAAAATGGACTGGTTAATTAAATCACTACATTGCATAGAAAGTGTAGATGTGCAGTGCAAACACTTGGTGTGCTCTATAGTTATTTTGTAAATACTAAAATACCAAAAACTTGATGGATTTGCGATACCTCATAACCACGTAGAAAGGGAAGAAGAATGCTAGTGTGTTTAACTGTCATTTTTAAGCGGGAAATCCAAACATTTTTTTTTTTTGACACTACAATCATTCAAATTGCATTTTTCATTTCATGCAAGGTAAGGTAGCAAGAACATACGGTTTTTCAGAAAACGAGAACATACTTTATATATCCCCTGTGAAGCATTTGGCACATAACCACCTAACTTTATCGTATCAAACCTATGTTGGTATCAATTATGAACCTTGGTAAATAAGTCTGTAACTTTAAGCCTTGGAGTTCGTACGAAAATACTGAAAATTTGATGACTGCTATGAGACGCATAAAGCCACTTCATCAAATTATCAGAAGGAAGGTGTATCCAAGCCCTACAATGGGCCAAATGGGCATAACACACCTAACAACTTTCAGTAGAAGATAAGGTGCTGTAGACATGAAACATGAACACTAAATAGTCCAACAGTTTGTCCTATTATGTATTCAGTACTCTTCTCAAAAATAAAATTATGTATTCAGTACTGTCAGTAGTATAACTTGATTGACGAAGCATGAAAACATGGAAGGTCGTAAACATCATACAAAACACATTCCAAATCTACAAGTTTCAACAGACCCAAGCTAGTGATGTAACTGGACGACAAGTTTTAAAAAGCTAAGGGCACCAAATGTAACTTCAAATGCACTAAACTAGCTGAATAATCATAAATGAACAAAGAATTTGTGCGCTATTACACTCTCTCAAGTTCTAATAACCTAAGGGCACCAAATGATTTTAACTAATCATGAACAAGAAACATGGGAAGCGCTTACCTGTACAAATGAAGAATGGACATAAAAGTTGTGCGCTATTACATTTCCACCCAGAAGTGCCATGAGGGAATAAGCACTTTCACCACTCAACTTGGGGAACATCACATCCATATCGAGAGGAACTTTTGGTTGACTGACCAATAAACCAAGCACAAAGCAAACGAGTGCGACACCCGCTATACAGGCATTTAATGTTCCAGCCAACTTCTTGTCCTATAATGCAGCAAATGTACATAAGAACTTGAGAAGGTTCCTTTTATGATGTAGTTTTTTTCTTAAAGACTTACCAGATGGGAGATCGCATATGGTAGCAGATTAACTGCAACACTTGCAAACCATATGCCTGTGACAATGTCATCGTATTCGAATACAAGGTTGAATCCCATTGCTATGCCTGAAATCTGAAATAGCCAAACATCACCATCAGAACATCAAGATACAAGTTAGTGCATACATGACATAGTAAATACATGTTCCAGACTGAAGCAGTGAATGCTATGCCTAGACATACCATGGTAACCTCTGCAGTTAGCAAGGACAATAATGCCTGAACACCGAGGCCAACACATATTGGCTGACTGTACTCCTGGACGCATACCTTTATGTTCATGCAAAAGTATCACAATAAGAAATTGTCAAACTCCCACACGAAGAATATGATGAATATAGCCGAGTGATACAGAAAATTAAAGGGGATTTTTTTTAGAAAGAACTGAATTATCTGAAGTAAAAGGAACAGAAATGGAGCAACTTTGGGGCGGATGGTTGCAGGAACTTTGGGCCAGGTAACGAAATGTTATTGCTTGCTTGTCTTATAAGAAAGGAACCTTGATGAGATGGGAGCTATTGTATCTCAGATCACTGTAGGCAACCCATGGCAAGTAGCTAGAGCTGTTGACTAAGCTTACCACCACAGCAAGAAGAAGGAAGTGAGCAAACTGGTAGGTAGTTACCTGCGCAAGATTCTTGGTGGTGACCATGCCGATGCATATGGAGAGGTACTGGCAGAGAACGGCGGAGAAGTTGAAGAGCAGCACGAGCAGCACGAGGTCGTAGCCGAAGCGGGAGCCGGCATCTACCGTGGTCACCCACTTGCCGAGGTCGATGTACCCGATCGAGATGAAGAGCGCCGGGCCGAGGGTGCGGAAGAGATTGTTCCGGCCACCGTCGCCGGCTCCGGCTCCCAAGGACTGCGCTAAGCTCTGGACGCCGTCCATGGCGAAGCGAGGGGAGGCACGCGCGGCCGGGGGGGGGTGGTCAGCGGCGAATCCGTACGCGGCAGTGAAGCAGGCAGGGTCCCGGCTAGCACATCCGGCGGTCCGCGTGGCGGGGAGGACGGATCGGATCGGGGTCCCGGCCCTGCAGCCTAGGGGCGCGAGCTCGGATCGTCGGGAATGGTGAGGAGAGGGAAAGCTGCTGGGGAGGGCGAGGAGAGGGGGTGCGGAGGCAGACGCAGTGGCATGAGCGGCGAGGAGGAAGGGGGGGAGGAGCGGCGGAGGGTGGAGAGGGAGGAGGGCAGGGGCATCGATGGAGGAGTGATGGTGGACTGATGATGGGAGGATGGGTTCTTGGGGCTGGGGAAGATGGGGGAGAGAGATTGGACAGGATTCTCTGTGGCCGAGCTGTGTTTGGTAGCGCCGGATGAGGGATCCTGTATGGCTGCTGTTAAAGATAGAACCAGTTGATGTCGTTGGGATGACAAATGATCACGCATTATTACCTGTTTAATAATCGCTAGGATCACTTGTATAGTACGGACAATCGCCTCGAGGGACTCTACTAACGAAATTGTACCCCCGTGCAAGACGCAACTCGCAAATTAGGTAAAAAACCAGTCGCTTCTTGTTCTCTCTCTATATTTCCAGGTTTAGTTATGATTGAATAAAAAAATGAATTAATAATATTTTTTTCTTCAGCGGACAAAATTAGAGAAAAAGAGAATATCTATTTTCACGAAAAGGATCCGTATGCATTATCAAAACTCACAAGATGAACAAACACGTCAAATAACTATATCGTGATCCTTATACCATCTAACGACCGCTACCGCCGCTAGAGCTCGGGATTGTCACCGCTCCCCTACGAGAGGTATTGATTGATGAGGGCCGGAAAGTTTTCGTTCATGTGCCCTTTAGTACTAGCATCTCATAGGAAAAATCGTCACCACTGAACCCTTCATTGATCCAAATTTTCTAACATGAGGCTCATAAACACAACAGGCGCGACCAAACGCTTCGTCACTCTCCTCAACGCCACTGACAAGGTAGGCGGGGAGGAGGTTATACGTTATTCTTGTGTCGGACGACACGCCGTTTTCACAATAATGTCGTTGCTGGTTGATCAAATTCTAATTTTAGGGACATTAATACAGTATCGACCGTAGATCTGATGTCCCCACCCTAGCACACTCTCTCCTTGCTGGAGCAGCAAACAGAGGAGACGGGGAGCCATAAATTCACGGCTGAAGACGGGAGGGCGGATAGTGGGTGGAACCCTAAATCGTTGATTTCTTCTCAGGAGGAAACTGTTTCACAACGGATATTCACTTAAAAATATGATATTGATACATGTTTGGTATTTTTATTGTTTCTCATGGGATAATTATAATAGATCTAAATAATACATAGTGAAAATGAGAGAAAATTGCACAAAACATACATATTACAGCCTGAGAAACAAAAAGAATTGAAGCTTTGTAGAAAGATACTAACTATTGAGTCTAGGCGTAACATAACATAGAGGCCCAAAGAAGAATTGTTTTGGTCAAAGTACGCAAAAACAAAATCAAGGCCACATAATAAAATTGTTGTGTTCCTAAAAATTAACCATAATGTGATGAGTATGGGTAAAAAATGATCTCAATATAATCATTGAATATTATGTACTGATGTTTAATATAACGCTGATTTTTGTTTGTATGAAGGCCAAAAAGTCAATTTTATTTCTAAAAATAAATATTTTCATAAGATGATCTTAACGTGATTGGTAAACTAGGGAAAATGAAAACGAAGCCCGTTCTCATCAACCAACGATTAGATAAAAAATGGTGAAAACAATATAAGCAATTTATATAGATTTAGAGTATATGTCTAGCCTCACGGTAGGTGTAAAAGCCTCACAACTTACATTTTTTATCAACTCTAATAGGTTTTGTGTATGCAACTTCCTTGTAAGACAAATTTGCCACCTTAAATGGTGCCAGAGCTCTCCTAGTGCATTATCTATTAGCGTGCTATTGTACGACATGGTAGAATTTAGAGACAACCACCATAACACATTGTATTTTTGGTGTTGTTTGCAAGTGAGTTGTATTTGATTGATTTAGGGGTCATGATTGTATGTGACTGGGTAATATATACCTATATGCGCATGCAATATCTTTATGTAAGTTAAGATACAACATCATTGTTTTTCTCATTAATTACAGAGACACGCCAACCGTTTGCCTACAATACCATGCTAAGTACCAGTATTATAAGAAGCCCTAACCCCGTTGTATCGGCTCATGTCTTTTGGACTACGTACCCATGCTAAGAGTAATATATATATGTGGTAATATGCATTTCATATATGTAAAAAAAAATGATCGAACCAATAATTAAAGATGAGAGAGAGAAATGAGTGTAGATTTTTTTTGCTCTGGGGCTGCCGTGCTCCTTCCGTTTTAGGAAATTAAAAAATTATATTTATGAGTCTGAAGAAATTTTGGAAAAAAAATCCCGACGTAGCAAACGGCGAATCCCACAAACATGCAAAAAAAGAAATTTAAAATATTTGTATTTTAAGCTCTCTAATACAAAGTATTTGAAATTTATATTTTACACGTTTGTGGGATACACCATTATGTACATTCCTATTTATTTTCATAATTTTTTGGAACTTGGAAATATTTTTGAATTTTTAAATATGGAAGGAGCACTTTTGCCTAGGAGCCAAAGACTCTTTCCAGAGATAAATGGATTGACATATTATGTTCCAATCGAATAACGTGTGTTAGTGATTTTTAAATAAAGTATTACCTCTGTTTCATAATGTAAGCCTTTTAAGTAAAAATATTTATGCTATTAGATATATAATATTTATATTATGAAAACAATAACATAGAACGATAACATATACATGCAGCTAATCTAAATTAGACCCCATTGTGACCGAGTTTTTTAGCATGCTGTTGACTCTTGAGTAACGAATTTGCATGTTTGGCCGAATACATAATTAAGAACCAATTTCCGGTGCCTTAATGCGAGCACATGTATGACCAAAACGAAGGATTGTACCCGATCGCCTGCCCATCTTCGCAGCGGGGTCGCATGGTATGGACACTCATGTGATCATGCTAAGTCACTGAAACCAACCAAAAACTAGGGGCCGCGCTGCCCGCTGATACTTCAGAGGCGCGTCTCGAAGAGCTAACGTAGAGTGTTCTTCAATGTTCTTGTCTGGAGCTGCTACGCGTGGGGCAAGTTATACACAATGCTTGACTCACTGTAGTACGCTTTGAATATTTAAATATGTATACAAGTATTCCATACACTAAACATTATTCATGTGGGCAACCTGTTGTTTGGCGAAGTGAGTCTAGCTCAGCTAGTTGGTTCCTTGTGCTGGAACCAGCCCACCCAGGTTCAAGTCCCAGACTTAATACGGGTGATCGTATTTTCCTGGATTTTTCAGGATTTAACCGGCGCTATGCTTTCAGTGGTAGGTGACGTGCCCGTCAACAGCGAGGCGTCTGTGGTGACTTCGTCAACCTCAAGATCTGCCGGACCAGTCTTTCGGAGGTGCTCACAGGGGTAGGGTTTGCGTGCGTTCATAGTGGTGTCTGTACGTGCGTGTTTGTGAGCGTCTGCGTCTGTATTGTGTTTCTAAAAAAAAACCCTGGAGATTGTGCGCAATCGAGTGTACTAGCTTTGACTTGATACTCACATATACTACCTCCGTTCCAATCAATAAGGCTTATATTATTTTGGAAAAGTCAACCCATGTAAAGTTTGACCAAGTTTTTATGAAAAAATATTGACATGCAAAATATAAAAATAATATCATTAGAAACATCATGAACTATATTTTCATATGATATCTATATATTATCTTATTTGTTGATAGATTTTTCTAAAAGTTTGGTCAAACTTTAGTTGGCTTGACTTTAAAAAAAAATATAGGCCCTATTCATCGGAACGGAGGGAGTATTTAGTATGTAAATCAATCAAGTGTAGTAGCATATACGCAAGGCAACAGAAAAGGAACTCGTGAGTTTTTTTTTTTTTTGCAGAATGTTCTGTCTTTTGCACAACCAAGAGGGCCTTGGCTAGTTTACTGAATTATCATGGACTCCCCCGGTACTTCCATTCTTTTTGACGGAAGACAGCGAGCGCTGCTTCATTTCCATTAAGAGGGAACCGGAGCAAATGCCGGCGAAGTTACAGAGGGAAACAAAGAGAGAGCTACAACAACAACAAAGACTAAGAACAGGACACTAAGCAAACAACCCCGCAGGAGGGCCTTCGACCTCCATCGTCTTCCGACTAGCGTTGGACGCTAGCGCACCAGGAGCACCGCCGTAGACGAAGAGCTTCAATCCACCGAGATTAGCCACGATGGTGCTGGAGCAGCCGAAGGGCAACACATTGCCGAGTCCACACCGGACGAAGGGCCCTGCGCCGCCGAGGCTTCACACAGCAGCCAACAGCACAACCGAAGGGCATCACGAAGCCGAGTCTGACACCCGGAAAGCATCCCGGGCACTAGCCCGAGCCATTAGCCGTCTTCAGAGGAGGTCTCCCGTCCATCCGTAGAAGCCCGAGCATCGTGGCCAAACAACACCACCACAAACCCACCCTGGTCCCTCGATCTGAGCCCAACTCCAAAGATGATGCCCCCAAGAGGGAAACGGCGCAAAAGCGTCGCCATCATCCGATCCACGGATCAAGGATTTCCCCCGGAGCTGGCAGAAGGAAGTGTGGGAGCTTCACCTCGATAATGCCTTCACGAAGGAAACAATGCACGAGGCATCGCCATCACCGGCTCCGGCCACAAGCCAAAGACAAGGTTTTCACCCGGATCCGTCCCAACACCAAATCCTTCCTTCGTATCAGACCCACCACCTGCAAACCACAAGCCACCACCGGCAGGACAGAAGAATGGAGCGGCGTCGCCGTGCCAACCACACCTCGTGGAGGCAGTGAAGATGCCAACACCAAACCGAAGCCAGCAAGCCAAGTCCGGCCACGCCGGGCCGGATCCGAGGCTGCCAGCCCCTGCTCCAGCTGCTGCCTCCCTGTAGAGCACCGAGCGCCGCCCAACCCGGGCCACAGCCGGAGATCGGAGGTAGCCGCCCAGATCGAGATCCAAACACGCCCACGCGCCTAGGAGAGCTCCACCACGGACGCCACGAGCCAGCAAGGAGCAGCGCCTCCGGGCCCGACCTTGCGCCGCCCTAGCTGCCGCAGAGTCGCCGCCGCCGTCACGAGAAGGTCCGGGGCCGCCGCCCCGGCGCCCAGGCTCCGCCACGCCCAACGCCATGGCCGGAGGTCCCCCCCTCCCCTTTGAGGAGCGGGGCCCGCCGCCACCGCGGCCGAGGCCGGCAGTAGCGGCGGAAGGGGAACGTAGGTCGGGGGGCCGACGGCGCTCGGGCTTGGAGCCCCCGGGTCGCCACGGTCGTGACGACGCGGGGGAGAGTTAGGATACCAAAATGTCTAGCCGTGAGCTGAAGTGAGTACTCTTTTGGTACTTCCATTCTAGCTTACTGAATTATCACGCTTAGTACATTACAGTACTATCTATCGAAATGAGCTTCAGCATGGCATGTCCCGTACGTACATGCACCAAACATCGGGATACGCCAATATCATACTACTCAACATTGCGTGGGATGTCGCGAGTAGATCACCGACCTGGCTGCCGCCGGCGCCGGAGATCACGGCCGAATCAAATCACGCGAGACCATCCAGGCTTCCGCTATGCATCATCTTTCTCTTACTGTATTTGTTTTCTGTTTAACCAAGCAGTCAAATCAACCAGAGCGCCGGCCAACTGAGTTTTCCTATTGTTCGCCGCGCCACTTGATCTATATAGACTAATCAAATTGATAACTTGGGAGTCTTGAACATGATCGGCCAGCTAGTCATCCGATCGAGAGGGGACTAAACATGGCGTTCATTCACTAGGCTGACAGGCCCGTTCCGAGAGGTGCGAAGATGCTCCGGTGTTCTGCTCGTTTTTTCTGAATTCAGCATGGTTTCGGGCGATGAATTTACTATATTTCGTTTTTGTTTTAGCCGATGAATTTACGGCATAGATACAGTAGCACGTGCAGAACATGTCCTTATCTCAGAAACGAAATCAAAAGGTTCACGAGATTTGTCGCTGTAATCCAGTCAAAAGAAACTGCCGATCTCAACTTTTTTTTGAGGTTGTCCCAAGCTTCCCGTGAATTGATCGATACGCAGCCTCCACCACTGCCTCAGCTCACAGCCTCACACACAAGCGACGATCGATCATCCTGCTCACCTCAGCAGATACAACTATCTCACTTAACACGACTTCGATTAAATTCCGTCACGGAATGTACAAGTCAGGTTTCGCGTTAAATCAGAATCTTGGTCTCGGGATAGACGCGACGCGTACGTTGAGAAAAACACGTCCCCTTCGTACGAAAGATTTCGTTATCGTTGTGACCTTGGAATTTTAGCTTTCTGTAAGAGAAACTGTCATCACCGGATCCGTGGCGCAATGGTAGCGCGTCTGACTCCAGATCAGAAGGTTGCGTGTTCGATTCACGTCGGGTTCAATACCCCGAATCTAATCCGGCTTCTTTTTTCTAATTTCTTGCTTCTTCTTGTGCTGGGCCTTGGATTAGGATCATCTTTTTTTTGAATTGCCATGTATCTTCCTTGGTCCATTTGGAAGCCCAAGCTAGTATACTTGTTTTACTAAATAAAGCAAGGCCTGAAATGTTTTCAAACGAGAAGGCCCAGTTTTAACGATGTTCCTATATCCTGGGAATGTTTCTTTTTCTTGTGAATTGTCCACCGATATCACCCTACGTTTATATAGGAGTACGTCATTATACCTAGCGTGTATAGTTTTGGGTTCGGAAATTAAAGCATGCTTGTGTATGGCAAAATTACACAAGTTTTTTACGGAATTATCTCTTGCTAACTGATGTGGGAAAAAGAGGAGTTTTCATGAGATAAGCGAATATAATCAAATTACTAAATAAAATTCCGGATGAGTGGTGAAACGCGATACAGTTCGTATTATAGATTTTTCTTAAAAAAATACACCTTACATATAGGAACGAAGAGAATAATAATAATCATTAACAACGGCAACGACGATGTCTGAACTGTGATGTCATTTTAAAACTGTGATGCCAAATACATGTAGCTTTACTAATTTTATAATTTTTTCTTCATGATTTATGCTTCTATACATAGAATTTATGAAAAAGTTGTGTGGTCAAATGACCACACAGCTCTCTCTGTGGCTTCGCCACTGAACAACGGTATCGACACTACTTTTATGAGGGCGGGGAGTTAGTCGGCACTGCGGCCATGTTTTCCCACGCGTTCATGGCGAAGATAAGCTAATGGTCGAGAACTACATGTCAGATAAACTACATATATGTTTACGGTTTGATTAAGTTCATTAGAAATGCAAAAAAAATCTACCTTGTTATATTTTCTTCTCTCCTAAATTTTCAAGAAATTCTATTTAATAAAACGGATATGATATTTCACACTAGGTGACCTTAGTTTTTTAAATGTATAAAAGTCCATGTAACAACACGGATTGGGATATAGCACTGTTTGACCAAGCGTTGTGCTCCATCCAAAGTAGTAGTCCCTCCGTTTTTTAATATAAGATGTTTTAGTCATTACACATTTGTCTAGATACACACCAAAATGAGTGAATATGGACACTAAAACATGTCTATATACAAGTTTGGACATGTGAATGTGGAAAAAAGCTAAAACATCTTATACTTAAAAACCAGAGGTAGTAACAGGCATGTTAAAATCACATATATCTATACCTCTTATAAAGCAAAATCTCACTAAGTGTATTAATTATTTTCAATCTTAACATGTAAGTTATCCACATCATCCATTCTTTTAGGGTGTGTTCGTTTCTGGAACCAACCGGAATGGAATGGAACGGTTCCATTCCGTGAGCCCGTTCTTGTGTTCTTTTCTGGGATGGAGTGGAATGGGGGTGGAATAGAGTGGTTCCAGAAAAGGGAATGTTTCCTCAATATGCGGAACCGACCGGTCCGGCCGAATCGGCCGGACGAGGTGGAACGACACAGTAATTCTGGGCGATTAACTCTAATTTAATCAAGTTTAGCAATAATTAATTAAGATTGGGAATAATTAATCAAGTTTAGCAATAATTAATTAAGTTTAGCAATAATTAATCAAGATTAGGAAAATAATTAATCGAGTTTGATGCCGTTCTCATTCCATTCCATTCCACCCCATCCTAGAAAAGAGCACAAGAATCCATCCTAGAAAAGAGCACAAGAATGAAACGGTTCCGTGACAATTTTTTGTCCAAAACGAACACAGGAATGGAACGGTTACATGACAATGGAATGGAAATGGTTCCATTCCATTCCATCCGGTTCTAAAAACGAACACAGCCTTAGCCAACCAAATGTCCATGTCATCCACTAATTCATTAAAACCAATATTTTCTTCCATGCAACATATCCATGTAATTTACCTTTTCATCATCCAATTCTTTGTGTCACCTATTTTTTATCATCAAATGCAAAAAATCACGTCAAATAATATAACCCTTTGACAATTGACAATTGTGATATGTTGTATATTTATATTTCAATTCATATCCATAGTATTATATCCTTTATTTGCATAGTAAAAACATAAAAAGATGACCGCCTCATAGAGGGAGAGATGACCGCCTCATGTCTTGTTTCTCATTTTGGGAATTATTCTGGGTCACCGAGATAGATGGTGTTAGCTGGGCCGAGCGGTGAGATCATCTTCTTTGCTTGCCGGGCTCTTTCAACATGCTCGTGCATGGGCTCTGGAAACGGAGCTAATAGCGTGCATGGAGGGCACCACACTTGCTAGGCAATGGTGAGCTCCCTCCCCAATGCACTGTTGAGCACTTGAGCTGGAGTGCGGAAGCTGTCGGCTTAATCCGAAATCACTGATCAGCCGTGAGCAGAATGTAACGTTGTAGACTATGCCTTAGGCCCAGTTCTTTTGGCGGCTTCTCCGAGAAGCTGCCCCTCCCCCAGCTTCTCTGGGAAGCCTTCCCAAAAATTTAAAAGGGCTTCCAAACTCAATGTTGGATTCCTATTTTGAAAGCCTAGCTAAAATTTTGAGGCGGCTTCTACAGGAAGCTGGGGGAGGGGCAGCTTCTCGGAGAAGCCACCAAAAGAACTGGCCCTTAGCAAGTTTTGGTAGAAGCTCGATCTTCTGCTACTGCTGTCGTGCCGTGTGGTTAGGGACAGGACCAGCAGATATCCCATCTCTATGCCTAAACGATTGTAAACCTGACGGTGAATGAATACTGACTAGAAGTAAAAGGCGCGCTTTACCGCGCCCCGTTTTATCCGATGTTATTTCACACCGGAATCAATTTGTTACATGAGTTTGAGCACGACCCGACTTTTTGTCCTCCTTCCTCTTGTCTACTTCTTTTCCTCCTTCCTCACGCACAGCGGAGTGAGCTGGAGCCGCCGCACTCACGACTAACCACAGTGACGGGTCAGTGGAGAAAGAGCTTGGGGAAGGGTGGAGTGGCGAGGCGTCGCTGCAGCGCGCCGACCGTAGGCGGGGTGGGCGACGGTTCAGTTGGCGGTGACTAAGGGGGTGGCTGCAGCAGCGGATCATCTTCCTCTGCGGCGAGCTTGTCGTTTTCTCTGTCGGAATTGTGCGAGCGCTCGCACTTGGGTAGAATAGCGTCGCCCATTTTACACAATGTTCAATAACTTCACCATATAATTAAGGAGAAGACGGATTGGGCGCAACAAACTAAATCAAAGTATGATGAACCATATCTGCTATGTTGCCTTTCTAGTTTATGACAAGGATAAGCACTAAAAAAACATGATACAAAATATGATGGATCACCTTTGCCATGCTGCCCGCCGACATGAATGACCAATAAGAAAATCAGGAATAAGCGGATGTGCCAATTTCAGAACAAAAGAAGGGTTAATGGCTACCAAGCTGGAACGAAAAGGTAGATCAAGAGATGATGTTGACACTCTACAAGAACACATATGTACCATGAGGAGGGTAATTATGGACTGCACATACAATACATTATGCATCCCAACTCTGCGAAGAATACAACACAATGACAATACATATTAATTTTCGGAGTCTTGACACATTAAGACTGACTACTATGCCACAAAACTTACCAGCAATGTGCATCTGCATTCAGCCTTATGATAATATTATGTAACACGATTAACTGAACGTGAAGAAAGAAGTTGATAGTTCAAAAGAAGAATCACATTCCACGAACTCCAGTAAACAGAAGTTTGTATTATATTACATGAACTCATGCAGCCACATTCTTTTTCACTGACATACAACAAGATAACCAACACTGTCTACAGGCTGAGGCGTTTGGCCTCCAGCATCATATCATCTTTAGGCTGAGGCGTTTGGCCTGGATCTTGCATATTGCTTTTGGCCTGGATCTTGCATATTGCGGCCATGTTGGCAGACTTGATGCACATACAGGACCCATATTTCTACACCGACAGTGACTTCAAAAAATTTTAGCGCTCCAGGTCATTGGGAGTTTGACCCTTGTTTGCGCAAATCTAGTCAAGGGCTTCCTTCCAAAGGAACAGAATCTCTCACATCCATAGAAGCATGAACGTAAGAGCTCATCATCAAGCAAGATTAGCTCTGCAAATTCACTCTACTTCTTTAGCTATTCGTTCCTTATCTGTAGAAATAGGACAATTTTCAATTAGGGACATCTTTGATGTATCTTGCGTGTCTCCATACAAGCTTCTCTGTGTAAAATGCTCTTAAATGAATGAAATCACCTGTTGTTTCTTATTTCAGCTGAGAAGGCATTCACAACCTATTATGCATTCATATGCTCCCTGTTTAGAGTAAAAAATGAGTTGTGTGTGAAGTCTGAAAGGAAATAAAGCTACAATACACCGGTTTGCTCTCAAGTAAACATATACTAAGAAAACATAGAAGAACAACCTTTGCTAGTGGTTTACATGTTTCCTTTATTTTTATAGAAAAGGCACAATTATCATGTCATCATTTATCCACCACTTTGCAAGCAGGTAAATAGGGAAATAACTAAATTCAAGCTATGATCAAGAACTGACACAAAGCATATTTAGTCTAAAAAATGTCGCTACTCGACCTAAGATTCAGGACAGTCCTCCTGTAGAATCCATACTTGTTTGAACTGTCAGCCTAGACTATTCAACAAAAACAATTTGCCTCATTGGACTAAGTACCCAACCAGACTTTCTTTATTCGCACTTGTACTAATTTTACATTGAAAAAATTTGCAGTCTGTCTTGGAAGATCCATCTTCTGGATAATTTATTGGTGTACATCCTCACCGTTACACAAAAAACTCGACTATCCATAATGCTGCTCCATAAGGAAATATGGCAAATGAATATAGCTAACTAAATCCAAGTTGAAACAAAAACGTGAGGAATTATTATTGTCTTGTGTACATTATGAACCAACAAAACATTGTGTTTTGTCGTTCCAGATTTCCAACTACACGCATAAAGAAATTTTCCCTCGTGAAAAAGTAGCTGAAAGACTACACTTAAACAGAATCACACACATGCCAACGTAGAATATTCTTGTGGGTATCCACGCAGAATATAATTAGGAAAAGATAGTGGTTTTCGGTTTCACGGGAATTAGGGGGGGAACAGTTATGCAAGAACCATCTCAGCAATTGATCTGTATCTTCAGGAAAGCTAAAAAAATTGAGATGGCTCAGTTTCTGTTTTTATTAATTACCCGATTATGAATCTAGATTTTTTTTTTGTGAAAATAGGTTGCTAAACAACAGATTGTTAAGAAAGGGTCAATATTTATGGGGATGGAATACAAATAAAGCTCTAAAGTCCAACTAAGAAATGGTACTATCACTCATAAGTTACCAAGTTAGCATAAGTTTCTAAGTAAAGCTTTAAAGTACGTACTAAAAAAGTTAAGCAAAGTGCTTTCTTGATAAGAAGAACAAAGCCAATATTGTGCTGAAACTTGATGGCGCACCAAGAAGTCCTAAGTAGGCAGAATCTATGGAAAGGCATGCCAAACAACATGTGAAACTCCTATAGAAGTCTCTAAGTACAAAATGACTGTTGTATGTTTATATTTGTGAGCAACTAATGCATAGCATAAGAAGAACAAATCAATATTTTTTCACTATAGATCAGAGTTGCTTCCTCACTTGATTATATAATCTATCATTTTTCAACACTGTATGTTTTACTACTTTACCTTTAGTTCAACTCTTGGCCATGATTTTACAGCTAAGTGTACCTCATTACATATCTCAAACTCTCTGCTAATTCAGAGTCCGTGTCATATATTAGAGAATATAAATATATATTCAGGGAGATAGCGAATAATAGGAAAGGAATAAACGGAGGGTGCAAACTGCAAAGGAATATGTCCATACCATGTTATTCACAATGCGTAAAGATAGGAGGAAGAGGTCCATCTCAAGGTAGTCTGTTGAAGATTCTAGTCCGCCTCGATCTTTGCATGTCCAGCGGCATATGCACAATATCACAAAATCAGCGGAGCAGGGATACATGGAAAGAAGACAGGGAAGATTCAAAAGAAACCAACACAAATTCATCACAGAAATATACTCGGTTTGAACCTAAAATTTAAACAAAAATCGGGAACATAATAGTGGTCATAGATCTGGGGCCCTACAACATCGTTGCAATCGGAAGCCGCACATCAATATGAAGGCAAGCTCCAGCGGAAGCCTACGCATCTGGTGCCCAGGCCACATCGTCGGGGACCTTCCCGACACGCCTGCCCACCATTCCTCCTCTCCGGGACCAGCCAGCCCCGTCCCTGCTCGTCGAGCAGCCGCCCGTCATTCCTCCTCCCCGTGCGAGCTACCCGAGTCCCTGCTTACCGGCAACCGCTCCCATCCTTGCTCGTCGGGCCATCCCGATCCAGATCCGATGGCCATAGGCGTTGCCGCGGGTTGCAGTGCATGGTGGGACGCAGCCTCGGCTATATATTTTTTGGGGCCCTAGGGCAAGGTTGAAAAATTGGCCCTATATGTACTATATATATATATATATGATAAATCCAACCTTCATTCTTATTTCAAGACGTCTATAAATATTTGATATAGCGATTAAGCAATGTAGTATTACGACATAAAGTCTAAAAGAAATACATAATATAAGAAATAGTGCTCCTTATAATTTGTGTACCTCAAATAATGCTTCAGTGCTTCGCAAAAAAACTTCTTCGGGCATTTCTGGATGCAAAATCATTGAGGACAATATCAAGATCAATGTTGTCCAAAATATCCTTCTCAATAGTGCACGTAGCCAATCCATTCAATCTATCTTGCAACATAGTTCACCTCAAACAATTTTTTAGTAGTTTCAATTTAGAGAAACTTCTTTCAGCTGAGGCTACAGTCACAGGTATAGTCAAGAGGATCCGATAGGCAACCGAAACATTTGGATAGCAATCTACGGCCGTAACAAATTGAAGAATCTCAGGCGCCGACATCAAATTATCCGGTAAAGTTACTTGCAACACTTTTAACTCGGAGAAAAAATCATCAAGATCAACATCATGTGAGCTGCCATGAGTAAAAGCTTGTGCAAATATAGTGCAAGATTTTCGTAAATTACTATCATCCAAGGACTTCAGATTATTTGAGTTATATAAGAAACCAAACACCTTTTCAAATGTTTTGGCATTATAACACCTAAATTTACAACTTGGCATCAAATCAAGTAATGGACGAATAAACGAGGGCAATTGTAGGCACTCACATACACATACGTACCTGCAGATGCCGAGCGATGCAGGCGAACAGAGACAGAGGGCAATTGTAGGCGATGCAGGCAGCAAGCGATGCAAGCCGAGGCGCCGAGCACCCGAGCCGCCGATACGATCGATTCGCCGATCTGAATCCTAAGCGACAGGCAGACCGGCAGTCACAGAGGCATATGGAGCGAACCGATCAATTCCTTATTTGCCTCTAGTGGGCTATCGTAACTGAAGCTGACTATTTCTTTGATTCTCTCCCGATTTGGGTTGCTAGCTTCATTTTTTTTCAGTCCAATAACATCTACTCCCTCCGTCCTTGAAAGAGTGTGCATCTAGCTTTTGTACTAAGTCAATGTTTTAACATTTTGACCAAATTTATAGAGAAACATATCAATATGTATGACATCAAATTGATATGTTTTGAAACTTCATTTCAAGATAAATCTAGTGATACTAATTTAGTGTCATAAATGTTGACACGTTTTCCTATAAGTCTGGTCAAATATTAATAAGTTTGACTTACTATAAAGGTATAAGTACACTCTTTTAAGAACAGAGGGAGTAAGGTATATACACAGAGATGGGCCCCCCCAAAATGTGGGCCCCTGTGCGCTGCACATCCTCGCCTAGGTCCAGCGCCGGGCCTGGTGGGACGCCGCTGATGTGGGAGGTCTGGGAGCTGAGCCGGCTGGGAAAAAACGGAAGGAGGGAGTTGGACGAAGAGAAGAGGGCTTCAGAAACTCAAAGAGGAGGCCAGAACCGACCATGCGAGAAACCGACTATGTATTATTATTTTTAACATGTAAACCGACTATCTTTTGACCGACTAAATAGATGGTTAAGATGGGATCCGACTTTTATCAAACAAATCACTGTCGTGTAAATGAGGAGCTCCACGTGGACGCCTCCATATCTCAACAATCCCCGACGGTTTAGTTCATGTAAAGGATATCCCCTCTCTGTATCAGCATATCTTACCATTCCTCGAAACAGGCTTTCGCCCCGCTTTATAAATAAAGCAACGAACCAACGTACAACCGCACAAACACAACACCACACACCACACAATCTGGGGCAGCAGCCAACACAATGCCCAAAACAAAAAGAAAAGAAGGACGAGGCGAAGCGACAATGCGAAGAAGACCCGCCACCGCTGCGCCCTCTGAATCTTCCCACCACACTCCAGGAACTCCGATGCGACCAGTACCAAGCAACAGCTCCCCGAAGGACCCCGTCGACACAGGGCAGCTACTCGGACCAGCACATTGGTCCTAGGGTTTCCCCCGGCACTCGGTGTAAGGTGAAACCGGGCTACCCACGACGCCCTCCAACAAGGAATGGTGCCACCCGAAGGCGGCACCGCGTCGGTGTCAACCGAGACGACACAGATTTCTCCCGCGACGCCCTCCAACAAGGAATGGCGCCACCCGAAGGCGGCACCGCGTCCGTGTCACACGAGTCGACACGGATTTCTCCCGAGCCCGAGCCACACAAACACCCGGGCACAACCGGAGCACCACCACCCGCTTCTCCGCCCACCAGCACGCGCCACCACGGTCTTGTCGTCATCAACGTCGTCGCTTCAAGAACACTGTCCCACGGCCTGCAAGACGAAGCAAACGACAACGCCGGAACAGGGGATAGTAGCACCGCACCCACAGGAGGGAACAACCTCCACCACCTAGAGGCGGTAGCCGACCGGACAAAGCCACCGGATCAAACCAGGCCACCTGACCCGGCCGGTCCTGCTCCCGCCTGGAGCAGGCCCGTGAAGATCCACAACCTTGTTGCAGCAGGCAGGCGCAGCGCCACCGTCCCCGAACGCAGCAGCGTCGCTGCAGACATCCCCAGGTAGCGTGGCAGGTGCAGCACTCCGGCCCTCCCAAGCCCAGATGGGGCCCGACGGGCCTAGATCTGGGCCGGGATGCAGAGCACTGCCTCTGCCTCGCCCCGTCGCACCCTGCCGACGCCGCCGAACCAGCGCCACCCGGGGAGCACCGGACCACCGCCTCCCGAAGCACACCGCCGCCGGAAGTAGGCCGCCCCGCGAGACCACCTCCACGCGCGGGGAATGGAGAGGGAAGGGTTCGCATATCTTACCATTGGCGAAAAGGAAAAGAAAAAAAGGAAAAGGAAAAGGAAAAGAAAAATCCAACATGTCCTCGTGAACATCCTGTCTGGTGTGTCTGCGTCTCACCAAATAATTCAGACTAGTCTACCGGCGTGATTGCAGTCTGGCACTGCATGCCCGTCGCTTTTGGTTCCCGCGCGCCATGCATGGTACGTTCTCAAGTGTGTCAACCGTTGACTTCTGCTAAATCTATCTCTCCTGCACCGCATGTACCCAAACGGCTCATCTTCATGTTTTTTACCGTCCGGTTTCGCTAAAAATGAGCGGTATGGCTCATGACCATAATGCGATGATCGCAAAGAGGATGTCGGGTCTACAATGCAATGGCTGACCTCGCTCACGGTACCGCTTTTTCGTCTACGCATCCCAAAATATTAGAAAAGTCAAATAGTCAAATAAAATTATTCTATCCATCTGGATAACAGTTGCCCGGCTTGATGAGAACATGACAAAAAATAAAAATAAAAAAATTTGAGTAAAACTGTAAGAGTATATTAAAAGGAGCAATAGCATTACAATATTTTGTCAACACCCACTTCATTGAGGCATCACCCTCGAGTGTCCCTTCTTTTAATTGTTTTCTTAAGTTTGCAACTCTTTTTGTAACAAGACGACCGTGCCGAAAATATGGCACATGTAGTCGGTATTGTGTAGCCTAGGTCGTAGTACACGTTGTATCAATGATGTTGCTAACGAGATCCCACTTATAAAGATCTAATTTAAAACCGATATCCAATGTTTCCCCTGGTTTTGATATCTCTATGGTCAGGGAAGTATCCAACTTCACTTATGTTTGACGACGAACCCACTTACCGTGAGGCGGTTGCTGATGGATAAAACCGTGGAACACCGGGCATGCCATCAGGAACTATATTGGCATGAGGAGTTGCATATTGGTTAGTCGAACTAATCATGTTGTTCATTGCAAATTAATTTGTGGGGGCTGCCGATGAAAGCAAATTCAGATACATATGTTAAGCCAAAGTGTATGCTCATTGAAAGTGCTAGCAACATCAACATAAGAACTATTTGCATAGAAAATTGGCTAATCATGTTACCATCGTAGATTGCATATCCTTGATGACGCTCTGCTGGAACAAGGACGGCTTGGAGATCGTTTGAAGCTTTGTCCCTAGTGGAGTTGCCTAAAGTCAGTTCATATCTACACCAAACATGTCATCGTGTACACTCGATGCTGGGTGATACAAAACAGCGCACACCAAACGAGACACGGCCTCCAGCATAATACGCTAGACAACCGGCAAGCCCTTTTGTAGACCCGAAACCCGCTCGCTCAGGAGTGACTCCGTCCGGACAAATGAGGGTTGTGGGCAGCTCCAGGTCGATTCGCTTGCCACTAGAGTCTCGTGAATCCGCGGCCCTCCGACATGAAGGACTTATGGAGGAACAAAAATCATGATGTAAGGGTAATTATAAAGGTAGATGGATACAAAAAGTATAATAGATTGACGCTCAATCGGCAAGCAAAAGACCCATCTAGACTTTCCATATAAGAAAATGACTTGAATTCACGTCCTATAACCCTAGTTATGGTCCAATTCAGACTTAGTTCGGATCTACACCCCTCTTGTGTCATGCTTCATGTTTTGGTCATAGAGATTGCATATGAGCTCATATCAAGATGGTCAAACATCAAACTTGCTTGTCTCGAGGAGGCGAATAAATTAATTTCATGTTCAACACAGTTTCATGTAAGGCCATCTCAATGACCATATGGGCTCATCTTTCACCTCCAAGTTTGAATCCGCCAGGCAGTAAGCTAGATTGTTCGGTTCTTGTCACGACTTTGTAGGGTAGCATCTTAAGTCGGATCATGATGACTCCAAAAGCACAACTTCCCGTTCAACACATCTCCGTCTCAAGCCTTCTTCGAGACATCTAGACTTAGTATGATGTCCTTTGTGCCATCCTTGAATCGTTAACATAACTTGCTCAGACATGGCGGTACACCAGTTAGTAACGAGTCAACTCATGGTCCACCGACTAGGACGTGGTATCCTGTAAACTACCAAGTAAAGGCCTCTTTGGACAAGAATTTTAAAGGATTTTCATAAGATTCCAAACATTAGTAATTTTTCCTATGGATTGCCTTTGGTTCAAAAGAATGATGCTACCAAAATCTTAAGTATTGGATTCCTATGCTTAATTCTATAGGAATTTTAACATCCACTTCAACCTCCTCTTATACTCAAGTGCGTGGAATCGAGACAACTTTCCTGTGTTTTCCTATATTACATCCAAACGACAATTCCTGCAGTTTTCCTATGTTTTCTAATCTTGTTTTGTAGTGAAATTCCTGCATTTGTCATGTTATTATGTTTTTCAACTCTACGATCCAAAGAGGCCCTAAGCCACGACAATTCTCTAAGTGTCTGGGCATCTTCCCAACTGCACCTCACTCTAGAGTAGAAAAGTCTCGTTTGGCGGGAGATTTTGCCAAAAAGATCAAGTATGAAGCGTGAGAAATAAATTCGATGCCAAAAATAATAGAGCAGTGTACCGAACTCACAAATACCGTGCCACACTTTTTGGCCGTCTGTTTGCCTGATTGTTTTAAAAAAATCGACCAGAATCAGATGTGCCTCGAGTTCTTGGGGACGGCGAGATATCTGAGAGTATTGTGCACGATTCAAATGGACTCTAACACACAAGTATACACATATATATACATGTAGTATACATAGGTCGTCAAAGAAGAAGAAAATGTCATTCTGATCTGGCATTTGATTTTAACTCTGTTGTTTCGGTGGCAATTGACGTGTCATTGAAATGAATGCCGATTTGTGGCTCTCGAGCACCAGTATGTCCCATTAGGATTTCTCAAAAAATTGAATTTGAGTTTGAAAAAATACTTGTGGTACACATGCATGTTTCCTAACTATGTGCTATTTTTTGGTAAAAAATTTGTGTTCCAAACTATATAAAATAACAAAATTCTGGGCACAAAGAAAAGAAAATTAGTGTGTTGAATCTGTCAGAGATTTCTCCATTCTATGTAGACAAAATATAAGGTGTTTTTAGACGAAACTTCTGACGTACCTACAATAATGTAGATACAAAGTTAGTGATTTATTTAAAACCTAGAAATATGGTTTTCAAAACAAAAAAACGAGTACACTGGTGCGAGCCACTGCCAATTTTCGCATTGAAATCCCCTCCTCTGTACTATCTCGTTTGACTAGCAAGAGAAGGCGACATGGGCATGGCAGAAGCATGATGCTATTGACAGTCTAGGCACGCAGCTGCAATAGAAATGTGTTAGGTTTCGACCCGCGTGCAGTTCAACGGCCTCACCTTGACCCATGTCCTGACTGGCAGCGTCACATATGCCTCTCCCTCACCTCTGTTCAGATCAAATCAGTTGTTGGTTTTACATGCTGGTCAAATGTGTGATGTACTCTATCTATGCTTCTTGTAACTCGTCAATGACATTGATATGATAACATAATGAAACTCAGCTTCTAGAGCCGGTAAGTGTTTCATTGTTTCATACTTTAGTAGCCAAGTAGCATTGCCTCGAAATAAGTGGTGTCTTGGATTACCCTTCACTTTAATTTTCATATCAGAATATCGAATGTCTTGAAAGTATTTATACAGTTTTTTTCTTGGTTTCTATACACATACTACAATGCATAATTCAATATCTTGAAGACCGTGTGAAATACACGTCTACATACTACAAAGTATTTTTTTCTACTTCTCACCAAACTTAGGGTGAAAAAAATACAATTAACAAAATATTGTGATAACACTTGTAGCAGCCTCACCTTTTTAAGGCGCCGAGCGCTAAGCCTATTGCGTTAGCATCTGAATCAAATCACTACCTGAGACAATTCAAGATAAATAACATCACAATGCATCATACTCTGTTACACGAAAAATCCATCCAACCTCAACCCAAGTGCCTCCACCGCACGGTCTTGCCCGATGTAGCTCGCACTACCTTCATGATGTCATTACCTCCATGGTTGCAGGTTGAGGTCATTGATTTTCTTTGGACTTTCGATGTTATAAAGGGTGTTTCGGCACATTGTAATTGTCTATTTTATTGTTTTTTTTTAGAAACACAGTACAAACGCAGACGCTCACATACACGCGCGTACACTCACCCCTATGAACGCACACACGCATACCCTACCCCTATGAGCACCTCCGAAATCCTGAGCCGACGGATCGAGTCTTGAGATTGACGAAGTCACCACGGGCGCCTCGCTGTCGACGGGAACGTCGCCTCCCACTGAAAGAATATTCCGCCTAAAGAATATTCCTCCCACTGAAACTCGTCTCTATTTTATTGTTGTTGTGTACATAAAACATGTTGCAATTATTTATGTACATATGCTCGAGGCGATGCCACAAACTTGTTTGCGAGAGCCACATATGTCGGTTCTCAAATGATTTGCTGCATCCAAATAAAGATCAGTTACATACCGTTCACAAATTTGCATTTTTAGTGGGTCAGACAACGCATTATCCAAGTAGGGACGAGTTTCTATCCAAGACTGAAAAAGTTCTACGGGCAAACTCTTCAGGTCTGAGATGGGCTCGACCCGAACAAAAAAACAACAACAATACTACCCAAACAAGAAAAATGCCTGTCCTGTCGTGACCCCGCTTAAATTGCAATTTTGGCAAGCCCGTTCAGGCCCGACGTCGAGGCTCGGTATTCAATTATTCGTACTTGAGACAAGCCCAAGCCTGGCCCGGGATGCTTGGGCTGTCCATGCCCAGGTCTAGCCGGGTGCCAAGAAAGTGGCATTTTCCTTAAAAACATACTTTCGCTTGGAATATGCCGCTAAGGCCCCGTTTGGAACGAATGAATTTCTTAAGGCCCCGTTTCAAACACGGGACCACATGCAATTTTTGAAAGTGTCGTTTGGATGTCACACAGGAAAAATATAGAAATTATATACATAGAAAGATTAAAACATGAGGTGAGACTTCATGTTTGTTTTCTTTCGAAATTCTTATGGAATAGGAATTTCAAATGAATCCAAATTTCCCGTTCCTTTATTACAAACAACACCATAGGAAATTTTCCTATAAGATTCCTATGATTTTTTTTGTTCTAAACGGGGCCTAAGAATTTTTCCTTAAAAACCACTTTTGCTTGGAATATGCCGCTAAATGTGCGATGCATCGCGTACGTTGCGTACACGCGTAAGCATGGTCTGTTTGTCGGCAACCCTAAACCAACAAAACACGGCCAAAGGGCTGTCCATTTGGGCCCGTTAGAGTCATCTTGAGGCCTGAGACAAGCCCAAAGCCTGGCCCGGGATATGTGGGCCGTGCCGGGTCGGGCTGTCCAGGCCCAAAGGTATAGCCTAGTGCCGATTTGCCGGTATGGGGCATTTTTCCCTAAAAAAAGCTTTGGCTTGGAATATGTCGCTAAATTTGTGTGTTTCTTTTGTTTTTTCTTCAGGAGAGCTGGCACGGTGGCAAGCATCCCTGCGAGGAGGCAGGGTCCATGACAAGCGAGCGAGAAAAGACAGCACTGCTCGGCGCTCGCCGTCGCCGCAGTACCGCCCAAAAGATGAACGCCGGAGCGAGGGAAGGAAACCTCCCGCAAAAAATCAAAAGCAAAACCTACCCATCTTCTCCCTCCTCCGTCCGTCCCTGTCTCCCTCTCTCTGCCTGCACGCACACTACCGTAGCGTAGCACAGCCGAGCCGAGCCAGCAATAAAGAAGCTGCTGCTGCTGCTCCTGCCGTTGGCGTGGTGGCGCTCTCTCTCTCTTCGTCTTCCTCCCGAACCCCAATAAAACCTCTCCACCCTTTCCCTCCTCTCCCATTTGTGCTGCCTGCGCTGCGCTCATCACTCCCCACACCACGCCTCCCTCCCCTCCCACTGCTCGAGGCCACCAAAAGCAGCCAACCAAGCTAGGCTGTAGTTAAAGCCAACCGGCCACCTCACCCCGCCACCACGCCATGGGAGGGGAGACGCTCTCCTCTTCCGTCCCCGCCGCGCCCTGAGCTAGCTCCCCCATTGCCAAGAAACCACCACCTCACAGCTGCATCCAACCATGGCGTTCGCCGCGCTCTTCGCCGACTCGCTCTTCTGCTCGGAGGAGCGCCTCGACGACCTGTTCCAAGAACCGGCACAGGAGGAGCACTGGCCAGAGCAGCAGCAGCAGCCGGCGGCGGGTCTCGACGACGAGCTGCCCGCTCTGTTCGAGGCGTTGAGGGGGAAGGAGGAGGAGGCGGTGCAGGAGGGCGGCGACCGGTACGGCGGAAATGCGGGGCGGGAGGCGGCGGTCGGGTGGGCGACGCGCGCGGCGGCGAGGCTGGGCTTCTCCGCCCTCACGGCCGCGCTCGCCACTGCGTACCTCGACCGCTGCTTCCTGGGCGGCGGCGCGCTGCAGCTCGGGGACCAGCCGTGGATGGCGCGGCTCGCCGCCGTCGCCTGCGTGGCGCTCGCCGCCAAGGTGGAGGAGACGCGGGTGCCGGAGATCCTCGATCTCCAGCTCCTCGCCGCTGAGAACGCGGGCGATGCCTTCGTCTTCGACGCCAAGACGGTGCGCCGGATGGAGTTCCTCGTGCTCAACGCGCTCGCCTGGCGGATGCACCCCGTCACGCCATTCTCCTTCCTCCACCCCGTCATCGCCGCCGAGGCCGCCCGCCTGCACCAGTGCGACAGCCTCCTGCTCGCCGTAATGGCAGGTGTGTTCTTTCCCGCCTGTGCATTGTTATCTCCGACTCCGAGTCTGCAAGACTCGATCTTTATGCTGTCGTTACTCGGATCAAGCGTGTTCTGACTTTGCGCGCGCCTGGCAGATTGGAGGTGGCCACGGCACCGCCCGTCGGCTTGGGCCGCCGCGGCATTGCTCGCGACGGCTGGCTTCGGCAGCGACGGCGGCGACAGTGAGCTCCTGGCGCTCATCAATGCGCCCAAGGTCAGCACCTTGCCGTCGGCCGTTGGGCGCAGTTATTTCCTTTCTTGTCATACTACACTCGGTCGTGTCCAGTGCCATCCCTGTGCTCAACTGATGGACGTGTGTGTGCCCGCAGGACGAGGTGGCGGAGTGCGCCAAGATCCTCTCCGGGGAGGCGGCGGCCTTCACGGGCTTCGTGGTCGACAATAATAAGCGCAAACGCGCGCCTCGGCTGCACTCGCCGCCGCTGAGCCCGAGCGGCGTGATCGGCGCGGCGGCCTACTTCAGCTGCGAGAGCTCGAGCAGCAGCGCGGACTCACGGTCCGGCGCGGCCACCACCGCCTGGCCAGGCTCCGTCTCCGTGTCGTCCTCGCCAGAGCCCCCCGGCCGGCCGTTCAAGCGGCCCGCCGCCACGGCGATGCTTCCACCGGACGAGGAGAGCCGCGACGCCTGGCCTTAAATGGCACGGATCGGCGGCACCGGCCTAGCTACCTACCTATGGACCGATCGCTCGCCGTAGAACAACAACAAACCGGCGATCAGCTAAAGCCGACATGAGAAGCCAGCCAGGAACGCGAAGAACAGGGGGAAAAAAGCTGTAATTTTGCTTGCGTAATGCAATGCGGTTGGAAAAGACGGTTCTTGTTAGGGGGAGGAGGTTGGGGGAAGCCGCCATTGGAGTAGGACTTGCAAGCTGACTGACATGGCAAGCTTGCTCCATCTCCAGCTTTGCTCGCTCTCAGCAATGGCGCCATGAATGCAATTCCCCATTTCCCATGAGCTCTACATCTATCTGCATTAAAATGTTCCCGTGTTGGCTTCTCATTTTTTATCTAAGTAAATGTGCATAAACCTGCCGTACTCTTTCGCTTCTGATGATGAACCCTTGATTTTGTGGCTACTCCGTTGGCATTAAATCTGATGGGAATGTCTGTGTTCATGTGCAATGGTTAATGAAACCACGAGGGAAACGTCTCTTCATGGAGCGAAATTCATTGCCAACTCTTGAACTGCTTCGCACATTCTGCATCATTAGAAAACATCTACAACTGCAGAGTACAAAACATGATACACCTGTTCGAAATCCATCAGAGTACAAAACATGATACTCCGTAGTATGAATCCGCATTAACATGTGAATGCAACCGTGGAAAAAGTAGCAAGGCATGAAAAGAAAAGGGTGATTGGATGACTCATCAGCCTTGTTGGCATGGTGCAATGTGGATTTGACTTTTACTCATTCTAATTCCTTGGTGGACCAGCCTCTGCCTGCACACAAAAAGGTCACTGTTAACGAAAGAAGACAGGATGAGATGTGTGCGCATTTTTTTTTTTTTTACTCTTCTTTTGGTGTAGACATATTCGCTCTTTCATGCACACGGAAAAAGGTCTCCTAAAAAGGATTTACGAAAAGAAAAAGGGTAGAAAATTCTGTATGTAAAAAAAAAAGACAAGAAAAAGCAAAAGGACCGGAAACTCCCAGACTAGGCGCGTAAAGACAAGTGAGACGATACACTGAGACTGTAATAGGAGTACTAGTTCCTTCGGAAGAGAGTGGGGGAGATGAACTTTTAAAGGCAAAAAAGAAAAGAGGGACAGGCATATCCTGAATGGGAGAATAATGGCGAAATCACATTGCAATCCAAAGGGTTTGGATACGTTTGGAGCTCGCAATGATCACCGCACGCAGCAAGACATGCTAAATTATCCGCTGATGATTAGGATGATGGATTTGGTCTTAAGATAAATAAATATAGGTTGTCCCTCTTTCTCTCTCGACTAAGCACTCTCCCACTTTAGTCCATGCAGTTATTGTGAATATACAACACATGTTATTATTTACTACCTCTGTTTCACAATGTAACTTTTTAGTTAGTTAGTTTAGTCTGCTAATATTCTTACACTATGGATCAGAGAGACCGAGGGAGTATTAGATAAAAGTCCAACGCCGAAATCTTCATCATTTTTTGTAAAAATTGCTTTTTTACATCTGAATTCATGTTTTATTTTCACAAAGGAGGGCAAACCCCCGTCCTCAGTATCAGTTAATCTACATAACGATATAGTAGTTTAATTCATGTGTAGATGCTAAATTTAATGATTTAGTTTGACGAAAACTTAGGGCGCCAAATTTCGGGAGCAAAATGCATTGAAGCTCCATGTACTCGTGCCCCTAACTTGGCTACTTCTCTAGATAATGTGTAGACATTGTTTTCATTTGTGAACTTACAATCAATGGGTAAGGGACGGAATTTATGGCCGTAAAATGCTTCTCAACTCCATGTCGTCACTTTTTTTTATCAAGCGCTTTGAGCCCGAACGTACCTCTTTTAACCAAGATGAGGAAGAAAGATATTACCCACGTAGTATCTCTTCTCATAGAATGCTAATAACAACTCATACGCATCCATCCTACTCGGGTGGCTGTCTGGCCTTGGCAACGACACAACGCCTTGTATTGCATGATTTTTTTATCGCAATTTGTTCGAATAAAGGGTATCATAGAAACGTTTGCCCATTCTTCTAGAAGTTTCTCGGTCTGACACTCCCTTCAACCTTCTTTACATTCCATTTGTAAGAGAAACATTGAGTATGAATTAATGGAAGTTTTTGTTGTTTCTATGCTAGTTATGGTACATGAGTAATTATTTTGGAAATATTATTAGTTTCATGTGGTGTAATTAATATTCCAGAAATGGTAATTTATGTGGATTTCAATGTATGCCATATCAATTATGCAGTGATCTTAGAATCATGGGGGGTGAAAGGAGGACCTACATCTTAAATTCAAATTGGTATGTTAAGACTTACCTCGTTATGAGGAAAAGAAGTGTTGAAACTAACCAAATTGTTGTAGGATCGTAAGGTACGACCAGTAAGGGCATGTATAATGGTTACCGAAAATTATTGCTGACGTGGAGGAGAGAACTGATAAAAAGAGACTTGTTTTATCTTATCTAAGAGATAATCTCTTACTAAGAAAGTTAGTAAGAAAGTTAAAATTTAATTCTCATTGTACGAGATGCTCTATCTTAGTCACATATTCTCAACCTCATGTTTTATCATGCCATGGTATAAAGTAGAATGCAAATAATATTTCCTAAAGATAAGAGAGAAAGCCAACAATACGTGCCAAGTTTCGTGAGAAAATGACCAGTGCGTTGTTCTGTGAAAAAAAAAACTCTAAAAACTATTTTTGAATTCTTGTTTTGACCACTGATTTGTTTTCCTTACAAATGATCACAAATGTCATCTCATCACGAAACTTGGCATGTAAGTATAACACTTTTTATATTTTTGTCACCATTTTGTTCATTTTTTTGTGTGTAGCATGTTATATATGTTTTCTTGTGTAGCGACATGCAAATAGACACACCCCACCACCATGTAACATGTTAAGAGCAAAATCTACCGTACATGCTGGGTTGGGAGAGATGAGCTTTTGACATGCCACATGGTAAGAGCAAAATCTACCAAAATCGATGGGTTTGGAGAGATGAGCTTCGCCATTGACCCGGGCTTCGGGAATGGCCGAACTTGTGACTTGTGAGGACGACGTTGCTTGCAATCTACGAACATACGCGATCGATCAGAAGAAGGTGCCAAAGCAAGCAACCGTAAACAACTCGTACGCTAACCAAACCAAACCAAACCAAAGCCGCCTAAAAGTATTCGAATTGCAAAGGAAAGCGCTTTAATCGAACCGTAGTCTCCTGCTTGGACTTTTGTAGGCTTTGACCTCGAGGCTAGAGATTTTGCTTTCATCTCATCACAGTGTCTGTCGAGGCCGGGGTCCCTTCTATCGATCCTTTCACTTCCTTTCCTCCAAAGACTACACGCATATATCAAAGCTAGGGAGTAGGAGATTGAGTGAGTGTCACCCTGTCCCCCTCTCCCTGGCATCTTCTGCTAATTAAGCACATTGCGTTCCACTGCTGCACATAATTAAGCAAGGATTTTGTCTCTTGGGAGCGCGCCACATGAGCATGTATAGAAAACAAAGGATACCGAGACAATGTTTATGCTACGGCAACTTCGCTATTTGCCCCACCAAAAAAAAAACTTGCCACGAGCGAGTTGTTATTTAGATCTTCACCATCAATCTTGTGCAAAGAAACAAACATGTGTTTGTGACTAGGATATAATTTTTATCAAGTTACTCAATTAGGCCGGCACAATATTGCAGCCGATTTTTTTGGACTTGTTGTATCCTAAAAAAAGGTCACCCCCACCCCACCACCATCACCAAGCCCTACATGCGACGGGGGCAACCACGCCGACGACACTTCTCGTCCCTCCTCACCCTCCCACTCATCGGAGGTCACTACCACGAAGCCCAAACGACAATGGTGTCTGCGGGGCCTTCCTCATGCGTGGCGATATCTATATCTTTCTTATGACAAGAGTGAGATCCTGCGGGTTTTGGCGGCAAGGTATTGCAGTTGTCTCAATGTGAGCTTCACACGTCGACAGAGCAGGGCACAACCTCAACTTGGTTGAGATGCCCACGTGTGGCCGGCAGTTTTGGGTGCAAGTGGTGTGGAGTGATCGCCTGACAGTGTGGTGGTGCCGGTGGAGCCGTAGCTACCGCAGAGTGAGAACGACGATGTGTGGGCAGTGTGGTGCTTAGCTGCACGCTGGATGAAAGTTCTGCTCATGTTTGGTCGGCACCGACAACGATGGCGCATGTCGGCAAGGGGCATCCGCATCTTCCTCACCAATTCAGGGTGGTATATTTTTGCGAGTTGTGATGGAGTGTTCGTTATTTGGAGGGTATTGGCGTTGATCGAGACATCTGCTTGATACTCGTTTTGGCCAAGGCGTGACATTTGCGTTGTTTTTGTAACGTGTGTGGTAGGTAGTTTTCGGATTGACATTGTAAACTGAAAAACATGTACGCTAGGAAAAATGGTACTCCTTCCATGATGTATTTTTGATACATATTTACATAATTTTGCACGAATAAATAATTTCTCAAAAATCTCATCAGCAAAGATGGCCCAAAACAGGCTTTTAAGAAAGTGCGTGGCGGGAAACGTTGCAACAATGCGTCAAGGACATTCTACCGACGCACCATAGTTGAAAAATACACAAGAGGACCAATGCCTTGACCAGTGTTCCCATGATGTGCGTTGATTGGCACTACATTTCCTGATCAGTGCCTTTTCTGTCCCTCCTAGTCCTACTCTTTCTGTTACAAAGGTCTCCTACTCCTTGAAACCCTACTTAAGTACACCCACCTACAAATAACAGCCATGAAAACTCAAAGTAAGTTCTTCACCAACCTTCAATCGTCTCGCACGGCAGCTGACATGTAGGCACAACTAGGATGGGCAACCCGGCATTACCCGCATGTCAGTGAAGAGGAGCATGTCTTAAACCAAAGTGCTTCCATGTCCTAGCTAACACACACAAGTACTCTCTCCATGTGCAGCTTCCCTCGACCTTTCCAACCGCTCCACAAATCATTTGTTTGTCATCACCTGCTTCCGTGGCATAATAAGTCAAATCACCATTTGGGGCTTTGAACTAAGCACATATCTAGGTGGGTCCTACATTTTCTTATAAACAAAATAATAATATTGGTAGTAATAAAAGAGCCATGCAGCTTTTTTTCTGTTTTGTCCTGTGGTGGGGATGGAAGGAACAGACAAGGAGTGACTAGAGCGAGGAAGATGGACTGAGGAAAGAGGTGAAAACTGAAAAAGATAGGCAGGGAGAGCAGGGCATGCATGCAGCAAGAAGTGGGCACAACACAACCCAGGCCACAGGGGGCAGTACTTTGCTTTCTCCAAAATAAAATCTTGACCTACCAGCACGCTGTGTGCCTACATGTAAGTACACAGTGTTTTTTTTCAGGGCAGGCCCCTACACCCCTAAATAAGGGGAAAACGCAAAAGCAAATATTTGGTCAATAATTGTTAACACATGTGTTGTTGTTGTATGCTTCCAGTGATTGAGGCTCTCTATAAGAAAAGGAAATAGTTAATACATTATACTAATAGGATACTCCATATATTTGTAGTTTGTGTTTACAATCACAATTTAGACTGCATTCCATGTGATCAAATTCAATAAATTTTGGTGTAATATGGTAATTATTATACACATATGGCAACCCGTACAGAAAAATCAATAAATTAATAAGAATATATGAAAGGTGAAAAAGAGAGGTTTTACAAGAAAATCAGAGCATAAGGGTGACTATGTGGCAAACACAAAAGAAAAGGAAAAGGAAGAGAGAACAAGTGTCGATGTGCTTTTCTAAACTTAGTTTTAAAGATTTTGGTTGTGTCACAAATTAAAGAACAATAATAGTTGCAATGAAACCCAATCTCACTTAGAGATCAAAAAACAGTTGGCAATTAGCCAGTGTATGACCCTTCAAGCCTATGTGGCTTCAGGATTTCTTGAATTTTTTTTCCAGGGTGACTAAACATAAATAGGATTTTTACTAAACTTTTATACTTATTTACATCTTATTTTGACCATGTTAAAGTATTACAAATATTTCTTTTCTTTCTCAGCATAATTTAACCACTTAATTTGCATTTTTACTAAATGTTAGTTGTTTATTATTATTTTGTACCAAATATCAATGAGAGAAGGTAAACTTTATCATATAACAAAAGCATGTTATGGAACTATTTTTCTTCATTTCATAATCTATATAAGTTATACATATTTATGATAAATATTTGCAAAGACTATGCTCTAACAAATATCTCAATAGAGCTTTCTACTGCATGATATTTACGCTAGTATAAGCTGAACCAATAACATAACTCTTGTCTTTTTTTCACGGTTAAAAGTATCTAGCAAGTCAAATTTTAACGAAATGTTCATCCTCGGTAGTTCATATTGAAACAACATTGATTAGAGTAATCATGAATAAATGTAAAACGATGTCGATTCAAATGTGTTTGCATAAGTTAGTTTGATTAGATATGTTGTTATGTAATGTGAGTGTTATCATCGTGTGTTTACAAGTCCCGAGCCAGTTTATGAAATAAAAACGTATTGCTCATAATTAAACGTATAAATACTTCCATATGGAGTTGATTGAGCTATATATGCGATGCATTTGTCTTGTCAAAATTAGTCAAACTTGTGCTTTGTTGACAAGAAATCACTTTTGTGTTAGCCTCTATTTGGAACCTCATTTTTTCAAAACCGAATTATATCAATTCCACACCATTTTAGTGCATGGGTAAGCAATACTACTTCATTTTCTCCATTTTTGGCTTTAGAAAAAAGAGAGGGCCGGACCACCTTCTCTAGTACCTCAGAAAAACAACATCAAAATGATACCCATGGTTTTTACAAATGTTAGATTTTATAGAGCTTGTTAACAAACTAATAACAAATCAATTTAGAAAAAAATGAGAAGTAAAAATGTCACGTTTAAATAAAAGAGGCCGGGTGACTACGTGGCAAAAACAAAAGAAGAGAGAAAGGACAAGAGAACAAGCGCCAAAGTGGGATGCATGTTGCTAGGAGCCTAGCTAGGACTACGGTGGTCTGGCTTGCAACTAGGAAACAGTGCTTAAATGAAAGAAATATATTTCGAGTTGGCATGCACCAACGAACCTGTGGCCGGCACTCGAGCGGCAACGATGATACCACTATGGGATTCGCTCCTCACGCGCGCCCTGCTACATGCAAGAAATACAAAAGTCCCGCTATGCAATGTATGCAAAGCATGCATGGCGGCACTGTAGAAGCTAAGCTAGTGAGCCAACTTTGGCGCCAGGGCCAGACTGCTCGCAGCTTGTTGATGTGCACGCCATTGCCATGGACCATGCTTCCATCGCACCTGTGCGTGTGGACACAACACAGCACACTCATGGCTCTAGCCGCTTCCTCCCTCCACGCAACAGGAAACAAGTAGTACATGGCCGAAGCCAGCGATGTGCAAATTCGACGGAGGGAGAAAGAAGATCCCGACCAATGCTACTCATATGATTAAGGTGGAAGTGTACAAGTGAACCATATTACTTTGTTTCTACCTAGGTATACATACATGTCTGAATATCCCATCTAGCTAGTCCAAACAAGAGGCAGAGGACAAGAGCAGGTAGCAAACCAAATAGTCTTCTCTGCTTATGGAGAAGGCTCACCGAAGTCTTAACCCATTGACCCTGGGTGTGAGTTAAATTAACAGAGCTCTAGTCGGATCTTGGACTTATTAGTTTGCTGATCACCTAATTAGGCGAATCATCGTCATGCCCACCCATAGACAATCACCTAATTGATCGCAGCCCAGGTGTGAAAGCAGTGACGGGGCAGAGTATGCCCATGTAAAAAGGTGTAACAAGTCGTGACCCTCCCAAAGCACCGCAAAAGGGTAGCGTAGACCACCTGCAACTGCATGGAACAAAATCATACACGCAGCGCAGGTCGCTCTCAGCCGGAAAACATGGGAAAAAGATCGCGTCTCTCTCCCCCTCCTCACTGCACTATAGGACAAAACCACGTCAAGCAGTAGCCTCATTCCTGTCCGTTCAAACGCGAACCAAGAAAATTTCGAGAGAACTATACCAATCAGGGTGATGATAGGATTAGAAAAGAATCGAAAAACCATTTGATAGGATTGTAGGTGTAAATTACAAGATAGAAATTGTCATTTAGATGGAACACAGTAAGAACAGAGGAAAAGTGATTCGATCGTACGCGAATGAGTGTAAAAAAAGGATGAGTGTGGATGTTGAAATTTCTATGAAATTGGAACGTCGGAATGCAATATATGAAATTTCTATGATACAAAGGGATTCCTTAAGAATTTTTTTATGGATTGAAATATTTTAATATTCTTATAAAAATCTTACAATCCAAAGAGGACCCTATTGTGGTGCTTCATGAAAACTCGTTGTGGCACCCGAGCACCGCTGTGCTTGTTTACAGAAATGGTAAATTTTATCTATTGGTCTAAAAAATATACAAAAAATAAAAAATATATACACAGTATGCCACACTAAAATAACACGTTGAACTTTGGACTATAGAAGAAAACAAATTTCAGGATAAAACAGATTTTTTTCCTTTATAAACCCACAAACTGGTTATTTTATAGCCAAAATTGAACACTTTTTTACCAAAACTTTGTAATCATGATGAAAAATCGTTTTTTACTTCCAAAGCATCATTTTCAATTTTTTCAAAAGCGACCACCAGTTTGCTCAGGTGTCACAAATATGTTCTTACTACCTCAAATAAACATTTGAACTACATGGCCGTCCAATGGTTGAATTACATACCTTCTTCTTTGGGCCGTATGATATTTACACGATTCCAATCTATAAGGTGTTTTTTTTCAAAAGAATTTTTGCACAAAGACATTCTACCAGCCAGATTTTGATGGATGGAATTCAACATCCACTCTAAAATCTTGTCATGAATAAATCATGTAGGATTGAATCATGGTTTGTAAGTTTTCCTATGTTCCACATCATTCGTACAATGTTTCTTTTGTAGACTGCAATATTTTATTTTGTGTTGTCAAAACATGTGAATTCTATGTTTTTTCTATTCTTATGTTTCTTAACCACGTGATCCAATGATAAGCTAGAAGATTTTCCAAGATTTTTCCAACTAATTTAAGAGATATACGTGAACATAATTGTAAATTTCTATTGCCTATTCAGGATATAGAATTCTTATCTACAATATGAAACTTGATAAAAATGTTCAAGCAATTCTAAAATTCTGGTAATGTTTATCCTCCACCCCTCCCTGATCGGTCCTAGTAGAGATTCTTGTATGTATTTTCTCATCATCAAAAAGAAAATTTGCACGTAGCTCCAGGTGCATCTGCACTCGGCTACAATAAACATTTCGAACTTGATAAAAACTTAATATGCTTGTAGTTGTGCATGTTATTTACGCATGCACAAAATTATCTGAAAATGGGATTTTTCTTGTTGCCGTGTAAATGGACAAATTTCATACTTAGGCGTTGCTTTTTACCACACATTTTTTTCATAGCACCACATGTGCCGTTTATTTGTGCAACTTTGCAGACATGCTAAAGAAAAATATATGTACTCCCTTCGTTTCTGAATGTAGGGTGTATAGTTTATGTAGGAATATTAAGACGTGCATATTTTGCACATAGTGGACTAAGTTTTTTTAAGGAAAAAATGGGAAGATATGTGTTCTTAATAGGCACAAAGTGAATACAATCCGTTAAATCCTTCTTTTGAAATCGTCTCATTTTTTTTATGGGTCAAATTGTTCATATAAATAGCAAATACACGTTATATTATGAATTTTTCTTCAAAAAACCATATACTTTATATCAAGGAACGGAGTGAGTACATTGTAAAGCATTCAGTTTTTTTAAACCGGGTGTGGAAATGACATCCTCTTAATTTCTTTTTCGAACAACTTATAGGGATTTTGACGCTCAATTATTCTAATGGCGTGGTCCAATCTACACTGCTCTATTTCAATATACTTTATGTATATATATATATGGTCCATAGCCTATGATTGTAAGCCAAACTTCCATCGTGCCATGATTCTTTTTGCTATGCATTAGTCCCATTGTCGACTTGTCACTAACATGGCTCGCCACACAATGCAATAACATAGTCATTATAGAACCCTTAGGTTAACACACCAATGATTTCTTGTGTTACTCTTCTAAGGCCTCGTTTTGTTTAAATAAAAAGTGAAAAAATAGGAATGCAGTTTTTTCTGAGGATGGTACTATGGAGTAAAGAAAAAACACATGGAAATTTTCTTTGATCTCGATTTAAAAGAGAAAATGACGGGAATGCCATAATCCACGGAAATTTTTCCTTTGATCGAAAAGTCATGCCCGCTAGATCTCCCTGCAGGTAGTTTTTCCTAGCTCCATCCTTGAACGGTTGAACCTTCTTTTGTTGAGAAAATTACTGCACTATGTTGTTAGAATCTTTTTCTTTTGACGTATGTTGTTAGAATCTTGGTCCTCTAGTAATATATATTCCTCGTGCCATTGAACTTGAACATGGAACATGATGTTTTCCATTAGACTTTCCTTTCCTTTTATTTGCTTTGCTTTGACAAGTCCAGTTCAGAGCAAAGTGTATGGGCCAAAGAACATAATAATTGGAGAATGACATGATGGCAATCTTAGAACTCTCTCTTTGAGTTTGACCCTGGCTCTCCTCCCCTCGTTGCGACACAGCCTCAACTCTTGAACCAGCGGTGCCGCACCGTGCCCTGCTAAAGGCAACACGACGGCCGGCTCACCGGCGTCGGAGCTGACGACTGAAAACTCAATAACTGAATGTGCTAACAGGATCTTCATCAGAACAGGGCATCAAACTCAAGCCATACACGACAATAATTGAACATTAGCATGCAGAAGAAATAAGTAGCCTGTAGGAGTATATGCGATGCACAACGCATATACAGTCACGCAGATTGGATGTGATGAGTCGTGCAGCAGAATCAGATACATCAAGGCACTCGAGCTGATCTGAGCATTAAATCTACGTACGGGGCCGGCCGGAGACAGAGATTGAAAGCCATCATACGCACAGTCCAAGTTGCTCACAGTACGTACTAGTATTTCCCCTGGATTAATTGTTGAACACCAGCAAAATGTGAGCACCAGCAAGACACAATGATGGCGGCAGCAATGGAGAAACGGGTTTCCCAGCATAGCTTGCCACCACCGCGTGTTTATCATTTCGTGTTGTTCATGAGAATGGTATGTGTTCTTCAGTGCTGTGTTTGAATTTGCTGCCGGGGTTCAGGTTCTGGATTGTGGTAAAATGTGGCGCGAGGACCGTGAAATCAAGTTACAGGAAAAAAAATCTATTTGCTATCGTGCATACTCAAAAGCAAATATCAGCCGGTAGATTAAGGGCTTCTTTGATGCAAAAGCAATTCCATAGCAATTTTAGAATATTCTAGTGCAAACTATGGCATAAACCAAATCTTTTTAAGCCGTGGCGGCGTCTGGACCCCGGGGCGGTGGACCCGGTAGGTGGCAATGGGGAGGCTCGGCCCACCAGTGGCACCGCAGCGCGGTGGCGGCAGTGCTGTAGGTGGGTGTCGGATCTGGACTGCCAGATCTAGGCTTCGAAGTTGGTGGTGGCTTGGCGCGGTGGTGGCAGTGTCTCCACATCAGGTGTGAGCGGTGAAGTGGCGTGAGATGAAAGTTAAGAAGCTCTGGGGAAAAGTTCTTCGACATGGCTCTAGTCGCTCGGCGGAAACAAAGCCTATGGATGAAAGTTCCAAATGTCAAGATCTTTTCCTCCTTAGGGGCACCGTCATTGTGTCTTTCTCGACATCTCAATTATCATAGCAAGCTCTTCGTGTGAAACCTTAGATCGACCCGGTCGGGTCAGGCTACGAGCATCGTTTTCAATGTCGCCTCCTCCTTTGGGGTGTCGCCTTAAAGATCACACTCCCCTCCGCGATTCTTGGTAGGTTGGCCGCTCACGGCTTTTCGACCGAAAGGTGTGCGGTGGGTTAAGTGGGGTTTCCGGGTGGCAGAATGCGCGGCAACGACAAAGCTGGTGAGCAGTGGTTAGTCGACTCTACTCCGACGTGTCTGTGTGTATTTGTTCCGATCGTCCCAGGCCATGAAGTCGGAGCTGCTATGTTATCAAGCATCTACTTTTGAGCGACGTACGATGACCTGTAGGTATGCCCCAATGGTGAAGATCTTTTTCAACATAGGTCTTGCACATCCCCTCTTCTAGGCTCGTCATCATAATCAGAGTTGTCTGCGCCAACGCGAAGATCCATCTGTTTGGCATAGCTGGCATGTACTTCTCGACTTAGTGAAGGGGATCGCAGGCAGAAAACAATAAATTTTCTAACAACGATAACCTTAAAGTAGCCAGGATCTATACTATGCAGATATAGTAATACAGAGGAGATCGATATACATACCCTTGTAGACCGAAACGCGGGGATTACACTCCCGCACAAGCGTTGTCGATGAAGCCGACGAAGACGACCTCGAGGTCGTGTAGAGGAAGAAGACCTCCGAGCACCACTAGCGTGGCACCTCGCAGGGATCCACACACGTACGGTGAAGACGACGACCTCCGGGCTCCGATCCAGGGACGAGCAGCGGAAGACTTGGACCGGAAGACCAGCAGCACGGCGGTGTGCGTATGGTGGAGAGAACTTTACCTTGGCGCAACTCCAATGGAGGAATCACGTTTTCAAGGAGAAGAAGAGAGAGAGATTGGTTGTTCTTTAAAGGCCAAGGGGGCACCTCTATATATAGGTGGAGGGGGGCTGCCAGCCTTGCTGGCTGGGCGGTGTGGGACTATTCCCACACCAGCCCGCCCCAAGGGGGTGCGCCAGCCCTAGGTGGGCCCCATTTGGCCCACCTAGGGCAGCCCCCCTTATGGGCCTTCTCACCCATGGGAAGGCCCATTTAAGGCGGGCTGCCTTTTAAATTCCGAAAATCATTAAATAAAATGTATTTAACTATTAATTACACTAATTAATATTAAACACACATTATCTAATTTATTCCGGCTCCGAAAACTATTTCGTTGCTCTTCGATCTTCATCGGATCTTTCCCAGGACGCTCCCGGTGCTCTCTTCTAATTTCTTTTCCGGTAAACTTGTCGACTCCCCTTAAGTGTGTTACCCTAGCGGTTCGAGATCTCGCCAGACATGATCGAGACGCGCTCTCTGATCAATGACTAATTCGTGGATCTTGGATACCCAGAATTAATCCCTGTGAGATAACGAATAGCTTTGTCGTTCGAACCTAGACGTCGAGTCTTAAACCTTTTGCCATGGCGATACTTAGCGTGTCCGAGACTCGTTCATAGATATCGCGATACCTAGCTTTATCTCGTTACCGACAACACTATCTTCTACTCGTCCATGATATTATGTCCTGGTGACCTAGTCACATGCTTGCAAGATTATTTGACATAATCTTATCGAGTGGGCCCTAGAGTATCTATCCTGCTATGCGGACTGGCAAATCCCGCTCTTGATCTCTCGTCTCAACATACTCCCTTCCGATACCCGAGAGGGACACCTTTATTGTCATACTATTAATACATGACGTTTGATGCAATCAAAGTATCTTTCAGGAATAGCAATAAGAGTTGATCTCACGGTCAAAGGCGTAATGAGTACGTCCTACAAATATTGGGTATGTCCATCACATCGTTCTACCAACGATATGACTCCATTGTCAACTGACACCATGTCACATGATCGGGAAACCTCGATCATCGATTGCACAATGAACTAGTCACGTAGATGCTACTAGGGACCTGGTTGTCTTACGTATCACACGTGTATTAATGTTTCCGCTTAATACAGTTATAGCATGACACAAAAACGTATTATGAACAAATGAGATATGATAAATAAAACACTTTATTAATTGGCTCTAGGGCATATCTACTTCAGTCTCCCACTTGCACTAGAGTACAATTTATTCTAGATTACAACTTGGTAAAAGCCTAACACCCATAGCATTTTGGTGTTTTATATGCTTGTCAATTAGAAGAGGCTTCGTCAGAGGATCTGCCACATTCAGATCCGTATGCACTTTGCAAATCTTCACATCGCCTTCCTGTACATACTGTCGTATCACATGGAAGCGTCGGAGAATGTGTTTGGCAGTTGAGTGAGACCTTGGTTCCTTCGCGTTAGCAATAGCACCCGTGTTGTCGCAGTAAAGGGTCACAGGGTCTTGCGCGCTAGGGAACACTCCAAGTTCGATGATGAACTTACTCAGCCACACAACTTTATTCGCGGCTTCAGAAGCAGCGATGTACTCCGATTCCATTATAGATTGGGCCACTATGGGTTGCTTCCCACTCCTCCAGCTTACAGCGCCTCCGTTCAACTTGAAAACATATCATGTTTGTGACTTAGAGTCATCTGGGTCTGTGTAGAAACTTGTATCAACGTAACCTGTTACGCCAAGTTCTTCTTCACAGTCACCATACACAAGGAACATTTCCTTTGTCTTCTTGAGATGCTTAAGAATGTTCTTAACAGCTATCCAATGATCCTTTCCAGTATTACTTTGGAACCGGCTCGTGAAGCTAAGAGCCAATGCTACATCAGGTCGAGTACTTAACATGGTATACATGATCGATCGTATGGTTGAAGCATAGGGATGTTTAGCCATCTCGGCTCTATCATGTTCCGTCACCGAACACTGAGCCTTGCTCAATGTTTTATTCTTGATAACCGGTAGAGAACCTTTCTTTGCCGTCTCCATACCGAACCGTTTCAGTTTTTTATCAAGATAAGTACTCTGACTCAACGCTAATAGACATCTTGATCTATCACGATAGATTTTAATATCTAAAACGTATGCATCATCTCCTAAGTCCTTCATTGAAAATTTACTATTTAAATACTTCTTCACGCTATTCAGAAGATCCACATTATCCCCTATTAATAATATATCATCCACATATAGAACTAGGAACACAACTGAGCTCCCACTCATTTTCTTGTAAATACAGGTCTCTTCTATATTTTGGATAAATCCAAAACCTTTGATCACCTCATCAAAGCGAAGATTCCAGCTCCGAGATGCTTGCTTCAGTCCATAAATGGAACGATGAAGCTTGCATACCTTGCCAGCATTTTCTGGATCGACAAAACCTTCAGGTTGTACCATATACAACTCTTTCTCAATGTTACCATTTAGGAACGCTGTTTTGACATCCATCTGCCATATTTCATAGTCGTAATATGCAGCAACTGCTAGCAAAACCCGAATAGACTTTAGCATCGCTACCGGTGAAAATGTTTCATCGTAGTCAATTCCCTGAACTTGTCGGAAACCCTTTGCGACAAGCCGAGCTTTATAGACGGTCACATTACCATCAGCATCAGTCTTCTTCTTAAAGATCCATTTATTCTCGACGGCCTTGCGTCCTTCGGGAATCTCCATCAAAATCCATACTTTGTTGTCATACATGGATCCTATTTCGGATTTCATGAGTTAAAGCCATTTCTCGGACTCAGAGCTTGCCATAGCCTCTTTGTAGTTCGTAGGTTCGTCTTGTTCAATTAACATGACGGTGCAAACCAGGTTCCCGTACCACTCAGGAGCGATACGAGATCTCCCAGACCTACGAGGTAGAATAGTATTCTCGACATTTTCTCCCACTCCATCTGTGGAGGACGTTTTCGGAACAGTTTCCGTTGCGCCACTCGGAATTTCGAGTTCAGGATCAACGATCTCGTCGAGATCTATTTTCCTCCCACTTACTCCTTTGGCGAGAAACTCCTTCTCGAGAAAGGTGCCGTTCTTCGCAACAAACGTTTTGCCCTCGGCTTGGTTGTAGAAGGTGTATCCTATGGTTTCCCGCGGATACCCTACAAAGACGACTTTCTCCGATTTCGGTTTGAGTTTGTCGGGCTGTAGTTTCTTAACATACGCCTCACAACCCCAAACCTTCAGAAACGACAACTTAGGTTTCTTGCCATGCCATATCTCATACGGTGTCGTTGCTACGGATTTGGACGGAGCCCTATTTAAAATGAATGAGGTTGTTTCTAACGCATATCCCCAAAAAGATACGGGCAAGTCGGTAAGAGATATCATAGACCGGACGCTATCTAATAGGGTACGATTACGTCGCTCGGACACACCGTTGCGTTGCAGTGTTCCAGCCGGCGTAAGTTGCGGCACGATGCCACAGGCCTTCAGATGTGTGCCAAACTCAAAACTCAAATATTCGCCACCACGATCGGATAGGAGGTGCTTGATTTTCTTGTTGAGTTGATTTTCAACTTCACTTTGAAATTCTTTGAACTTTTCAAATGTTTCAGACTTGTGTTTCATCAAATAGGTATACCCATATCTACTCAAGTCATCGGTGAAGTTGACAAAATAACGATAAGCATTGCGTGTCGACACGCTCATCGGTCCACACACATCTGTATGTATGACTCCCAATAAGTCCGACGCCCGTTCCATGAAACCATTGAACGGTGTCTTGGTCATCTTGCCCATGAGGCACGGTTCGCATGTGTCGAGGGATCCAAAATCCAACGAGTCTAAAAGTCCATCGGTATGGAGTTTCTTCATGCGCTTTATACCAATATGACCGAGACGGCAATGCCACATATACATGGCGGTATCGCTACTAAGTTTAATCCTCTTAGCATCAATGTTATGGATGTGAGTACTACGATCGAGATTCAACAAGAATAAACCATTACTCTTGGGAGCATTAACATAAAAGATATCATTCATCGAAATAGTACAACCACTTGATACTGATTTGAATGAATATCCGTCTTGCAACAAGCAAGAAGCACTTATAGTGTTTACACTCAAACAACGTGTGCTCCTTCTTGATTTCCACTTCAGCAGTCTTGAGCATCATGAACACCTCAGACAGGGACTTAGCCATGCCCTGCATGTTATAGTTCATGACGAAGCCTTTGTAGCTAGGAGGCAACGATTGCAACACTCTATCAATCGCCAGCTCATCAGGAATCTTGCATTCCAGAGCATTCAGGCGTTGAACGTAGCCATACATTTTGACCACGTGCTCGCTCACACTGCTATGCTCTTCCATCTTGGCTGAGAAGAAAAGCTCAGAAGCTTCATATCTCTCAGCCTTAGCCTGCGGCGCAAAGACAGCCTTGAGATCAGAAATTATCTCAAAAGCACTCATCTTCTCAAAGCGTTTTTACAGGTCGGCTTCCATGGCGTAGAGCATGCCACTCTGGACAAAAGAGGAATCGTCCGACTTGGTCTGATAGACCTTCTTCTCATCATCGGAGGCATTGTCTGCAGGAGGGTCACCTAGGGCGGCTTCAATGACGTAAGCCACCATGTGGGGAGTGAGGAGGATCCTCAGGTTGCGGAACCAGGACATGAAGTTCGACCCATTGGTTTTAAGCTTTTCTTTCTCAAGGAACATGCCTAGGTTAAAGGTGGGACGAGACATCTACAATGGAATTTGCAAAACATAAGACTTTGTCCATAAAATTTTGAGTTCAAGTTTTAGAAAATAACTATAAGAACTCCCACTCAAAACGAATATCCCTCTAATCGCTTTAGTGATTACACGACCTTAATCCATTGTGCAACCCCTCATCGTCAGAGCCGGCAACACAACTTCAAAGATAGACATCGAAATGTCAATCACAACAACTCTGTGACTCATGCTCGACCTTTCGGTCACCGTGTTCCGAGTCCATGTCTGTACATGCTAGGCTCGCCATAATAACCTTCAACGTATACGCTTGTGCAAACATGTCTTACACCCACTGTATGCGAACGACGATATGTATGACACCCGATCGTCACGGCCTGCCTCATAACATAGAACTTTCTTGGTGGTGCACGTCGAAGGGAGAACACTAACGGTATTTTGGAGGGATCATCTTATATTACTACCACCGTGTAACTAATATATATATATATATATATATATATATATATATATATATATATATATATATATATATATATATATATATATATATATATATATATATATATATATAAGATGCACTCAAAACATCAATATGTAATGCGACATGACATGGTCCTTGCGCCGATGGTCTCCTTCGCGCCCACAGTTTATTAACAATTTAATAAACCTACGTTGACCATATCACATTGCCCCTGCAAAATAAAGTTAGACGCGTTCTACTTTATCTTTTGCATATTTTACGTGGCTTGGGGCTGTCGTAAATAGAACCGCTTCATACCTACGAACCTATGACCACAACAATAATCAAATAATTGCATATTTATTTATCCCTCTTGGGCCCTCCATTGAAAATGCAAAGCCAACTAATGAGAGAGAGACAGACACCCGCCAGCCACATATACGGTAGAAGCCGTATGTCAGTTGTGGAACCAGTCTCGCGTAAGCGTACGCGTAAAGTCGGTCCGGGCCGCTTCATCAACTCAATGCCGCCGGAAATGCAAGTGCACGCGAGAGGGTAGGAAATAAAAGAACGATGTCCCCGTGATAAACACGGGTTCTAAAAGCGTACAGCTATATCTACGCATAGATCGGCTCTGATACCACTGAAGGGGATCGCAGGCAGAAAACAATAAATTTTCTAACAACGATAACCTTAAACTAGCCAGGATCTATACTATGCAGATATAGTAATACGGAGGAGATCGATATACATACCCTTGTAGACCGAAACGCGGGGATTACGCTCCCGCACAAGCGTTGTCGATGAAGCCGACGAAGACGACCTCGAGGTCGTGTAGAAGATGAAGACCTCCGAATACGACGACCTCCGGGCTCCGATCCAGGGACGAGCAGCGGAAGACTTGGACCGGAAGACCAGCAGCACGGCGGTGTGCGTATGGTGGAGAGAACTTCACCTTGGCGCAACTCCAATGGAGGAATCACGTTTTCAAGGAGAAGAAGAGAGAGAGATTGGTTGTTCTTCAAAGGCCAAGGGGGCACCTCTATATATAGGTGGAGGGGGGCTGCCAGCCTTGCTGGCTGGGCGGTGTGGGACTATTCCCACACCAGCCCGCCCCAAGGGGGTGCGCCGGCCCTAGGTGGGCCCCATTTGGCCCACCTAGGGCAGCCCCCCTTCCTCATGCGCACCAAGGGGGGGAATTCCCCCTTATGGGCCTTCTCACCCATGGGAAGGCCCATTTAAGGCGGGCTGCCTTTTAAATTCCGAAAATCATTAAATAAAATGTATTTAACTATTAATTACACTAATTAATATTAAACACACATTATCTAATTTATTCCGGCTCCGAAAACTATTTCGTTGCTCTCCGATCTTCATCGGATCTTTCCCAGGACGCTCCCGGTGCTCTCTTCTAATTTCTCTTCCGGTAAACTTGTCGACTCCCCTTAAGTGTGTTACCCTAGCGGTTCGAGATTTCGCCAGACATGATCGAGACGCGCTCTCCGATCAATGACTAATTCGTGGACCTTGGATACCCAGAATTAATCCCTGTGATATAACGAATAACTTTGTCGTTCGAATCTAGACGTCGAGTCTTAAACCTTTTGCAATGGCGATACTTAGCGTGTCCGAGACTCGTTCATAGATATCGTGATACCTAGCTTGATCTCATTACCGACAACACTATCTTCTACTCGTCCATGATATTATGTCCTGGTGACCTAGTCACATGCTTGCAAGCTTATTTGACATAATCTCACCGAGTGGGCCCTAGAGTATCTATCCTGCTATGCGGACTGGCAAATCCCGCTCTTGATCTCTCGTCTCAACATACTCCCTTCCGATACCCGAGAGTGACACCTTTATTGTCATACTATTAAGACATGACGTTTGATGCAATCAAAGTATTTTTCAGGAATAGCAATAAGAGTTGATCTCACAGTCAAAGGCGTAATGACTACGTCCTACAAATATTGGGTATGTCCATCACATCGTTCTACCAACGATATGACTCCATTGTCAACTGACACCATGTCACATGATCGGGAAACCTCGATCATCGATTGCACAATGAACTAGTCACGTAGAGGCTACTAGGGACCTGGTTGTTCTACGTATCACACGTGTATTAATGTTTCCGCTTAATACAGTTATAGCATGACAAAAAAACGTATTATGAACAAATGAGATATAATAAATAAAACACTTTATTAATTGCCTCTAGGGCATATCTGCTTCACTTAGGCTATGGTCTCCTTGTGGGTCTTTTGGTGAAGTCAAAGTCGCTACATAGTGATAATGATGTCACCAGGTTAACCTGGACGACAACTCTAGTTTTAGTGGTGTGCGTGCAACTTGTGTGGGTAGACAGAGTGGTTGTGTGTGCCCTCACGACGGTTGATTTTTTATGACGGTCGTCGAGAGTGTTGTTTCGGTTTTAGTTCAATTTTCCGCTAATTAAACGTTGAATTCCCACTTGTGCTTAATTAATGAAAGAAATAAAATCTTTTGTCCTGGTTAAAAAATCATTTCATAAGAAATACTCACTCTGATGCATTTTAATTATCGTTAAATCAGATATATCTAGCACAAAAACCCATGTCTAGACACATCAAATTCAGCAACAATTACTATGAATCGGAGTGAGTATATGATTCTCCTTTTTTGTCAGGAATCTAAGATTTCCCTTAGGCGATACTATCGAACAACACCTATTAGGGGTCATTTGGCACCCATCAGTTTTATGAAATTCTTTTCAAATTGGAATGTCAATTCAGTTGAAATTTTAAAGACTACCTATGTTATGTAAGTCAATTCATATTTCTAATGCCATCATTACTCTGAAATTCATTTCATTTTTACAAAATGAAATGATGGAAGTCAAACGAGCCCTTATAGATTTTATTGTATTCATTTCATACGCGGTAGTACTCTCTGTGTATCAAAATATAAAATGTTTTAGTATTTTTTATTCATATGCATATTGACATGTTTAAATGTAAGATTCATTTGAATCTTATATTAAAATATGTTTAGATGTATGTGGATAATTTTTTAAAACATTTTACATTTTGATATGGAGAGAGTACAAAATAGCGTACCATCTAATCATTGTTTTTCTCTATTCTTTTGTGTGTCCAATATTGTAAACTGCATGGTCTATCTATACAGAGTCAAGTAAGATTACGCTGTGAGAAAAATCTAATAGTACTGTACGGTCTCGCATGGATGCTCGTATTTTAGCCCAAAACTACGGAATCCGTGGAATCTGTCGGGAAGGAAAACGAAGCTGTGTAGCTCCGTCGAGATAAACAGGGTACGTATAAACGACGTTCTATTCGGGCCTACTGATTCCGTTTCACAATATATAAATTTAGAGGTTTTGTACATGTTATCTAGATTCATATTAAAATATATGTTTTTTGACGAACATATTAAAATATATGTACACATATACGAAAATATATGTAGATATAAATTTAGACTTATGCATATAAAAAAGATTAAAACATATTAGACTAGCCACAATGTGAGTATCATAAGTGGTATCATAGATGCCATTTTGGTAAAAAGATGACGTGGAATTGCAATTAATAAAGAGAGAAGTGATAGTGGTATCATAGATAGATACCGTAACATAACACATTCCAATGCAAGATAAGTCTATAAGCTAATAATACAATTATATATGATACTACATATATGTTACCATGCATTGTGGAGGTAGTACCATGTAGTAGTATCATATGCATGATACTAGTATATGATACTCCCCATTGTGACTAGTCTTAAGACCATCCCCCCAAACGGCGCCCAAAACAGGCGATTTTGCGCTCGTATGGGGGGCAGCCGGCGTGGTCGCCAGAATGGGGAGGACCCGGCGCCCAGCCGGCCGGCTCCCAAAACTAAATTTTTGTTACCAAATATGAATCAAAATAAACATAAATGTAACTAATTTATTAGAGTTTTAGGGAAGCAAATAATAATAATTTTACAAACCGCACAGTCAAATAATTAAAGTTTCACACAAGCAAATAAACAAATGACTGGAAATAAACAATGACAAATAGATCAAATCATGCAGCTTCTCCTTTCAGCATCCACAAATGCTCCACCAGATCATCTTGCAACTGGTGATGAGTGTTTGTGTCTCGTAGCTCGTGCCGCCTCGCGAGAAACTCTGTAAACGCTGGAGGGACATTGCGATCAATCTCTGCAAGAGGCCCCTGCCGTTCATACGGCTCAGTGTCAAAGACTGTAAATTCCCGCTCGTCGTCAATGATCATGTTGTGCATGATCACACAGGCAGTCATGACCTCCCACATCTGATCTTTGGACCAAGTAAGAGCTGGGTACCGTACAATGGCCCATCGAGACTGCAGCACACCAAATGCTCGCTCCACATCCTTCCTGCAAGACTCTTGCTGCTGAGCAAACCAAGCTTTCTTGCCTCCAGCCACAGGGTTTGAGATGGTCTAGACAATGTTGACTATCTTGGATAGATGCCATCTGCCAGATAGTATGCCTTTTCATACTGGTGGTTGTTGATCTCAAATTTCACAGGAGGAGCAGTGCCTTCGACAACCTTGGCAAACACATTAGAGCACTCCAGCACATTAATGTCATTGTGTGATCCTGCCATCCCGAAGAAAGCATGCCAAATCCACAAATCCTGATCTGCCACTGCCTCAAGCACCACACTGCATGATCCTTTGTGACCCTTGTACATGCCTTGATATGCAAATGGACAGTTCTTCCAACCCCAGTGCATACAGTCGATGCTTCCAATCATCCCAGAAAAGTCTCTCTTAGCGTTCTACTTCATGATCCGAGCTGTGTCTTCTGCATTAGGTGTGCGCAGATACTTCTTTCCAAACACTGCCACAATAGCCCTGCAAAACCTGTACATGCAGTCAATCGCCATGGACTCAGCCATGCGCAGGTAGTCGTCCTGTGCATCTCCAGGCATTCCATATGCAAGCATCCGGAGGGCGACCGTGCATTTCTGGATTGTTGAGAATCCAAGCAAACCAACGACATCTCTCTTAAGCTTGAAGTAATCATCGAACTCTCTCAAAGACTCGACAATCTTAAGAAACAGCCGCCGAGTCATCCTGAAACGCCGGCGAAATTTGATCTCGCCGTGCACCGGATCGTCGCTGAAATAGTCTGCCCACAACATGCAGTACCCTTCCATCCTCTGCCTCGGCCTGCTCTTGCGGCGTCCAGGCACAGAACCGCCAACAATTGGCTTGTCCTCGGCGATCATGGCGAGGAGGGAGACGAGGATCTGCATATGCTCCTCGTCTATGCCCCCTCCCCTTTCCAGCGTCGCCGCAGCCACCTCCTCGTCCATCAAGGCGGCGAGCACCGCCTCATCGTCGGAGTCCATGGCCTGGGCACAGCGTCGAACACCTCGCGTGCACGGTGCGGCCGCGGTGGGAACGGAGGTGTTCGTGTGGTGTTGGTGCACGGCGGTGGGTGCTGCGCGGCGGGGAGGGGTGGTCGCGCTGGGGAGGAGAGGTGGACGGTGACGAACGAGCTCCGGTGGAGAGGGGTGGTGGTGGCGGCGGGCAGGGGTGGTTGCGCCTCGGTGGCCGTCGCTAGGAAAAAAGGGGCAAGGTGGGGGTGGGTTTTCTGCCTCTCTCGCCGACAGGTATGGCCTGCGGCGTGTTTTCGTCGCGCCGGCGCCCCCGCTACCCCCCCTGTGTATTGGGTTCGGCCTGGGGGCGCCGGAGTTCTATTTGGGCCGCGCCGACGCGAAATGGAATTGGGGGCTGCGGCCGGGCGCATTTTTTGGCGCCGGCACCCCCCATAGGCCTTCTTTGGATCGTAGGAATAGAAAACACAAGAATTAGAAAAACACAAGAATCTGATATGATTGCAGGTGCAAGACAAAGTACTTTGAAAATAGAGCAAAACTGCGGGAATGGTCATTTGGATGCAACACAGAAAAACACAGGAAAAGTGTCTCGATCGCGAATGAGTGTAAAAAAGAGGTTAGAGTGGATGTTGAAATTCCTATGAAATTGGGGCATGTGAATTCAATCCATAGGAATTTTGGACGTGTCATTCTTTTGATCCAAATGCAATAGTTAGTAAAAAATCCTATGGATTGGAATCCTCCAATATTTTTATGAAAATCCTTGAATCGAAAGAGGTCCTAAAAGAAGGGAGTAATGTGAACCTACAATTAAACCCCATAGTTATTTGGTGTGTCCTGTACGTGTTCCAACTTGGCATTGAATAACAAGACAAGCACGTGGACGGAGCGCCTGTTGCAGCCGTAGCTTTGAATAAGCTGCATGCTGCGGGGACATTCTTCCTCTGTGCATCGCATCCAAACGCAAGCCCAAATGAATTAATTGGTGAAACAAAAAAAAATATACAGTAAGTAGTAGGAGTAGTATATGTTCGGTTTTCATTGAATAAAGGTAGTAGGGTCTAATGCCATGGCACGTCGCGCATTGCACGTACGTAGGCTTTGCGTGTGCGAGAGCAGCTCGATCAGGAGCCCCTTGCAAAGACGATGGATGGATGGTGGATGGCCATCGAGTGTGGAGGTGGAGCAACATGATGAGCCTTGAATTGGGCGCACGCGATCCATCAATCCAAGTTCCACCATTGGTCGCCTCCTCCTCTTCTGAGCCTGTGCGTGCATGTGATTACGTAGCTATCTTAGACTAGTCATAATAAAATTAACATACGTAGTAATATCATGCATGTAACATTGATAAAAAGATGATGTATATGATGTGGCACTGCAATTAATGCTAAAATATATTATATCGGTACTCCGTATCATAGATAGATACCGTAACATAACGTATTTTGAAACAATATGAGTCTACAAAATACAACACTATATGATACGACCTCCATTTCGGTTTATAGGGCACACACGTAGTTCAAAAAAAAGTTTAACCTTTAAATTTAGTCAAATTATGTCACAAAATTATACCATTTGATTAAAAATAAAATTTCAATGATATAATTTTTGTAATATAAATTAAAATTTTGTTGACTAAATTAGTGGTCAAAGTCCATTATTAAACTACATGCGTGCCCTATAAACCGTGATAGACACAAATATGTTACTCCCCATAGTGAATGTAGTAACATAGATTAGTATCTTATGCATGATACTAGTATATGATAATCTGAGAGTGGATAGAATGAACCCGGGGGCACCTGCTCCCGGTTTTTTGGAAATGAAAAAAAAAAGGCAAAAACATTTCCAAAAATGTGAAACAAAAAATTCATGTACAAGACTTACAAAATATGTACCCCGTGCATGAATTTCGTGTCGAAAATATTATTTATTTTGTCTCGGTAAAAAAGAGAAAATTTATGTGCTATATAGCAGTATATATGTGACATATTTTTGTCTTTTTTGTACGGGCCAAACGAAAAATCATTTTTTCACAAAACTTGCAAGACATGTCTGGTACATGCGAGATCTACGTGCGCGTATTTTTTACATGCATTTTTGACATTGGAAAAATGATCTTTTCAACCGGGTGCACATGCACCCGGGAGCATCCAATCATTTCCCATGATAATCTCCACTATGACTAATATTAGAGCAAGTTCAATATTAGTACAACCAACACTTGGCTACAAGAAATTAACATGTCATTTATAGCAAACTATATAATTAACACGTACAATAGCATAAAAATGTGTTACTTTATTGTAGATATGGCCTACCTACCACACTCACAAAGTATTTAGGAGCACGTGCTAGAGCTGGGTCTTGCATAAGAGCCCACTCCCATTCTCTATCATATTCTCTCCACTCCATGTAATCCAATAAATAATATTTTAGTTCTTATAGTCTGCTTACATAAGCTTATTTTACTTGCTCTTATAGTGGGTAGTACACTAGTAGTATCATGAATACTAGTATGTGATACTGCTACATGTTAATATTTTAATAGTTAATGGTAACATATGTGTAGTATTATATAATTATGCATTATTAAGTTATAAAATAGTCTTGTCTTGAAATCCGATATGTTACGGTACCTATCTATGGTATCGTCATCACCACTCTTCTCACTTGTCACATCACTGTTTTTACCTACATAACATGTATGTTACTAGCTATAGCTATATTCATTCCGGTATGGGTGATCTTGTTTGACGTAATGCCTGAGAGTAACATAAAATAATAACATGTACTCCTTTCATTTAAAATTAAAATTAGATGATTTTTATTTGATCAAAACTGGATGTATCTAAACTTGACTTTTGGACAAATGAAAGTCATCTAATATGGGACCGAGTGACTACATATTATGTTGATATAGTATAGTACTCTCTTCGTCCATAATTTTTTTTTCAATTACATCTAAATTTACATGTATCTACACATAATTTAGTGTGTCTTATATAAAATTTTAGACAAAGTTGAGACATCTTTTCATGGATGGAGGGAGTAACATTTTTTCTAGAACAACGGGGGATTTGTCGTCACCGCTTGTTATATTACTTGATGCATCCCTTCAAATTATTGGGACCGTGTTCAACAGTTACAAAGAAAGGAGGGAGGAGGGAAACCGAAAAAATGCATGATAAAGCTAGAGAATTGCACAAAGAAGAAGCAAACCACGCAGGGTTTCGCTAGCAGCTATAGACGGGGGAGGGAGGCGGTGTGATCAGAGGGAGAGGCCATTGGTAGCGCGTCGAAGAACATCCCGTGGCAGCACATGGAGGGAGTAACTTAGTGTGGTGTCATGGAAATTTACATTAAGTAGGTTATAGAATCACATTATATTGGGATATGTAGTGCTATGATAACTAGCTTGAACTTCCTCTTTACTCGTTAGTTATTTGTTGAATTAGCTTATTTACCTAAGTGAAACTATGTTAGTTACTCAACAAGTCATTATTGATATACTCCCTCCATTCCAAAATACTTTACGTCCTAGAAAATTCAGATAAATTAGGGAGGCTTTATTAGCTTTATTAGTGCTATTGAGTCACGCACCAAGCATGCGGTGCATTAAATTATCACAGGAAACAAAACATTTGTACTACTACTACCAATTGCCCATCTTACTTGCCCAATTATTTCTCTCATCTTAATTAGTACTACGTGGGACCCATCCAAGATGTAGAGTATTTTGAAACTTAACAAGAAGTCAAGACGTAAAGTATTTTGGAATGGAGAGTATATGTAATGATTGGTGTACATCTTCCCTTGCTCTCGGTAACCAAAACAGTTGTGATTTCTTGTACTACATCTGTTCCATATTAGATGACTTACATTTATATAAAAGTGATACATCTAGAGACATTACAATTCAAGACACATCTACTTTTGAATAAATAGAAATCATCTAACTTAGGGAGCGGGTACCATAGTAGGGAGAAGAGAACAGACATCCCCAACATCTGTATCCAGAGGAATCACCACCTCCTAATGCTACATGATCCTCGCACTCGCATTCATGTTGTGTAACACCTGCTAGCATAAGTATTAGTATGAGTAGTACTTGTTACAAAAGATAGCAAGAAACGACGAATAGCGGAACGATCAAACCAACGGGGACCCGAGATTTTAACGTGGAAAACCTCTCCAAACAAAGGAGAAGAAAAAACCACGGGCGTCAGCCAGTAATAATTCACTATATCGGGGTGAGTTTACAAACGCCGTGGGTTTATAATGTATGGCTTACCCCAACCGGCGGCTTATAAGATGTATTTATAGTGGGCAAAACCCTAAATCGGTTGCGATCCTACGGCCCAAGCCTCCCGACGACGGGGCTCCGTTTTGCTCCGAAGTTAGCCGCTCACTTCATATCGTTATATGAATTTGGATGACCATAAAACAACAGTACTGGTACTAATTCGATCAACTGATACTGTCAAATCAGCTTCTTATCTAATCAAGGTGATAGTATATATTAGCAGATCCATCATCATCATCGAGCTATGAACGAAGGTTACTTCCAACTATAGTACCGTGCACTCCACCTCAAGAAACATATTCAGGCGTCCTATCCTATCAGGCCTACAGTTTTGTTTACAGAAAAACTACTGTGTGTCCGCAAAACGTTGGCGAGCATACTAGTATGTTAATTGCACATCTGGCCCCAAAACGAAACGTTGAGGCACACAAACCTCTGCTAAAAACTCACCGCTCGTGACCCGCGGCATGGCTGGCACAACAAAGGCGTCCGTACGAACCCCTAGCTACCCTGGAAAAGAAAGAAGGCGGGCAGCAAAACGATGCTCAGGAACCAGTCAACCAGTGAGCTGAGCTAGCTACTGGCTTCACAAGCGAACAGGACAGGGGACGGGGCTTGCCTGTGCCCGGGCCATGCAACCATCCGTGCGGCCGTCAGATCCAACGGCCCTACGCCTCTGCCTCCTGCACCCCGTAACTCTATCTTTTTCTTCCAAAACAAAAAAACAGAATATAGCCCATTCGCCGTCCCTTACATACACCATTGAAACTAGAGAAAAATTCACGAACAGTCACTGAATTCGTTCGGCGCGTGCAGTTTCATCACTGAACTCAGGAAATGCCACTTGCGGGTACTTAAACTTGTTCCGCCGATGCACGTACGGTCACTGGGCGGTTTGACGTACGTATTTTGGCCACGTGTCGGCATGTCGCACCGTATTGGGCCAAGTCAGCATAGGAGGGACCACGACATGGAGAGAGTGCGAGTGGGAGGGGCTTTCTGGTGGTCTCGCGGGCCACAGAGAAGAGGTAATGGCGATGGAGAAGATTCGCCGTACCCGCGCGGCTACTACCGGTGCAGCACCGACAAGGCCTGCGCGGCGAGGAAGATGGTGGAGCGCTGCCGCGACAACCCGGACGGCTTCATCCTCACCGACACCGGCGGCGAGCACAGCCACCCGGCCCCCGTCGACCGCAACTCCCTCGCCGGCACCACGCAGCAGCGGGCAGAACCTCCCTCTGGTGGCGGGCATAGCGCAGGTGCCACGGCGGTGGCGGCGGAGCCGAGCCTCGGGCAGTCCACGTCCGGCGGGTCGCCGACGACGACGTCCCCGCGCTCGCCTTCCATGGAGGAGTGCAACCAGGAGGAGGCCGAGTGCGACGAGGCCGACGGCGCAAGCAAGGACGTGGACAATGGACGGCAACGATGCCGCCGGAGTGTCTCCGCTCCTCAACGTCGTCGAGGAGACGTTCGTCGTCGCGCCATGGGCCACGACCCAGAGGAGAGGCGAATTGGGAATTTAGGGATTGGAACAGATTGGGGAATTTTACCTCGAGACCATTTTTTAGAAAGCCCCTCCCACTCGCACTCTCTCACAGCCGCGGTCCCTAGATACAGCGTGACCTGCTGACTTGGCCCAATACGGTGCAACATGCCGACACGTGGCCAAAATACGTACGTCAAACCGCCCAGTGACCGTACGTGCAGCGACGGAACAAGTTTAAGCACCCGCAAGTGGCATTTCCTGAGTTCAGTGATGAAACTGCACGCGTCGGACAAGTTCAGTGATTGTTCGTGAAGTTTTCTCTTGAAACTAAGCACAAAACATAAGACAATCTTCTAGCGCTGGAACACATAGCGCGGGAACACACAGCTGCGCAATCTAGTGGCTAATGCAAACTGGATGCGATCTAAACACATCAATTAACACTGCTCAACCAGGTTAAAGTAAGGCTAATGGCGATTCCTCCTCTCCTATTGAACAACGTCTCCCTTCCTTGATGAATTCTTTAAGGAGTAGTCATGGAGAATCACAGGTAATTGTGCCGTCCATGATTGCTCCGCATGCCACAGAGTAAAGAATCAGCTTAGATAACCTGATCATCTAATCAACATGGTTCTCTTTGAGCTTGAACACGGAGACGAGGTAATCGACGAGCACATTCTAGCAAGACCACCTGGGCCACCGTGAGCTATGATTCGCAAGGGAACGCAGTAGCTGAGTACGGCCGGGCGGCGGATTAACAAAGTTGTAGGCACGCTCGTCCAGGTCCAGGCTAGCTGTGACCCGGATGGGGCAGGTGGCCGGAGGACGAGAACACGGCGAGAGGTGCACAGGGACGGGATGTGGATGGCAAGAGGAACGGGAGCACGCCGGAGGTCTCGCCGGGCGGCTCACCTTCTGCTGCTTCGAGAGGGGATGGATATGGAAGGGGAACAGGATACGAAAGAACAAGGCTATATTACTGTTTTTTGTTTTGGAAGAATAAGCCAGAGTTACGGGGTGCAGGAGGCAGAAGCGCAGGGCCGTTGGATGTGACGGCCGCACGGATGGTCGCATGACCCGGGCACAGGCAAGCCCCGTCCTCAGGACAGCCACCGGGAACAATGGAAGGTCAGTGCATGCAGCGAAACAAAACAATGAGTGAAATGCATGTAAGGTTCTCGGACTTGTTGGCTATATCTAAAAGGGTCCTTAAATTCAGAAAATGATTCAATACAGTTCCTAAACCTGTTTCATATATATGTCCACGTACGGATTAGCCCCGTAATTTGGCGATGTGTCGTTGTATCGGTCTAAAGGAAAAATGCTTTAAACTTCAAAAATTCATATATTTTATTCTGTCTATCTAAAATTTAAAAATTGTACCTTTATGAAAACCTTGGGAAGATTATAACACAGTGACACCAGTAGTTTCCAATTTTGATAAAAAATATTTATCAAGTTGTCGTGGTGGTATCACGGCAGATGCCATAGGATGGCTAATGTGTGGTGCCGATGGACGCTGGTGGATCCGGGGAGTGCTAGCGAGCTGAGAAGCTCACACGAAGAAGAACGCAAACCAAATACAAACCGACTTAACTCGGCTCAAGAACAAACAAGAACAACCAAGAACTGTCAAGAACACACGCAAAACCTCGAAGGGTCACAACACACACCCGATGTACCCAGGTTCGGGGCACTCGTGAGGAGGTAAGACCCCTACTCCTGCCTTTCCTCTCGATATATGTATGTGTCAAGATCTACAAAGGTGCTCCTTGAGCTGTTTTGGCAAGAACAAGGATGAACTACCAAGAGGAGAGGAGTGAATGCGCTAGCAGCAAATGAGACTATAGTTCCGGCCCTGTGGTTGGTGTCCCTCTCACAGGAGGGGTTATGGCGCTATTTATAGAGGTCCGGCCGAGTTGGTCGGAAACCCTAACCTCTCCGGGTCCGACCGGACAAGTGCTACTGTCCAACGGTAAGGATGACATCCCTACCACGACCTAGTAGCCGAAGTATCCGGCATAGGCCGAGGTAGGCCATGATGCCTCTTGCCGTAGCCGTCGCCGACCTAGATGATGATGCTTCCCCTGTTAGAGACAGGACGTGGCCTCCCCATGCCTTGTCTCCTGTCAGTCCGTTTACAGTACAGTGGAATAGTCACGTCGCCCTTGTCCCGCGCCGTGATTGCTCCGCATGCTACAGAGTAAAGATTCAGCTTAGATAACCTGATCATCTAATCAACATAGTCATCTAATCAACATGGCGCCTTTTGCCCCGCGCCCGTGTCAGGCGGGAGGTGACTTAGCCTCCGTGTCAGACAGGTCAGAGTCCTTGTAGTGTACTTGCCCTTGACTTCTGGTCCGACATATGATTTGCCGGGCAACCTTGCCCAACCCGACTTGACTATGCCCGACTCTTCTTCATACCCCGGCAGGGGTATGCCGGGCCTGCTTACCAGGAGAGCTTTCCCGAGTCCCGGCATGGCCATGCCGGAACCGCCTTCCTGCACTGCTAGCGGTTCTTCCCACCTAGAACCATATTTTATTTCCTTTTATATGGCCTTGGTAGATCTTCTTTTCTATACTCCGGTAATAGATTCGGCTTCTAGACTGTGTTCCTTCCTTTCCGACATACTACTTATCTCTTCTCGGTATACCCGAATAACATATTGTCTCCGTCGCAGGCCGACTCCGACATGTCCCCTGAAAACGCCGACATGAATAACGAAGGAGTCCGAGGCGGATGGGAGGGCTCCGACGTAGTCCAAGACGATATAGACCGGCTGCGTCGGACTCACCGTATCCCGGAGGAAGTCACCTGCCGGCTTCCCGAGGGAGAAATCGAGCCCCAAGCTCAACCCGGGGAGCGGGTAGTCTTTGTCACGCATTTCGAGCGTGGCTTTGCTCTCCCGGCGAGCCCCTTCTTCTGTTCCTTCCTCGACCACTTCGGTCTCCAGCCCCACCATCTTCCGGCTAACGCCATCACCCTCCTATCCGGCTTCGTATCCTTCTCGGAGGGATATCTCGGCCTCTGGCCCGTCGTCAAACTGTGGGCCAAGTACTTCCAACTCCGGAAGCAGAGCATTCCCAACAAGGGCGTCAAGGACAAGGAAATGACTGCCCGCGGGGCCGCCACCATAATGACTCGGCGGGAGTCCGACTTCCCCCGGATCTCCGGCCTAGAATCGTGCCGGAAATGGCAACGGAGTTTCTTCTACGTGAAGAATCCGGTTTCGGCCGAAGGCACCGAGGAAGCCGAGTTCCTTAATCTGCCCGAGTTCAACATCGCCCCTCCGACGGCCCAACTTCATTGGAATTCCGACCCAAAAATGTCGGATCCGGAGGTCAACGAGATCCACACCTACCTCCTCTCGATCAAGGACGAGCTCACCGCCGACGACCTGCTCTGCACGTTCGTCAGCCGCCGAGTTTGCCCCCTCCAGGCCCGGGTTCATAAGATCTGCCACATGAGTGGTCGATACGATCCAACTCGGGTCAGCATCTTCACACTCACTTAGGCGGAGGTGTACCGGCGGGTCCGAGCCATAGCCCAGTCCGAGTTGGACGAGGAATGGAATTGGGGGCTGAGACCCTACACGCGCTCTCGCCCTCCACCACAAGTATGTTTCTGCCACCCAACCGACATATGCAATTGCCCGACAAAGTGCTGCCGCTCGCAGCTCTATATTCATACGACAACTTTTCTTTTCTTCCGCAGAGGTTCGCCCGGCAGCTTGAGGAGGACCAGATTCACGCCACGGGCGAGTGGCATCCGGATGTTCCCGTCCCGGACCCTTTTCCGTCAGAGAACCCAGATGACGAGGATCACTTGTCTATTCCACAGGCCCGTGTCCCTGCCCCGGGTAAGCCTCGTGTCCACGCTCTGATCAATGAGTGGAGTGATGATGATGAGGATGAGTGTCGGATAATAGATGTTATTGACGCTACTCCTCTCAACTACGCGCCTCCAGTGCCTTCGACAGCCACCACCTCCACCAAGCGAGCCGAGACTCGCAAGCGAGCCGGTACTGGCACATCCGACGCCGGTGGCTCGGAAACTGGGGCCAAGAGGGCCAAGACCGGCAAAAGACCGGCTACCAAGCCGCTCAAGAAGAAGGGTACTCTGACCTCGGCCGGGTAAGTTGACCTTCCGACATTGGTTGCATTACCTCTTCCTAACTTCTCCAACCTCCTCTTCCGAGTTAACACTTGCTTGACCCGATGCAGCGCCCCGCTGAAATTGAACCCGGTCGGGCCCCATGGTCGGAAAACTGCCGAGGATGCCGGGCCAGCCCGAGCTGCAACTTCCCTGACACACAGCAGCCGGGCTGCCACGCCGCCGCGGACTGCCAGCGCCGTGCTCGGGAGAGACGGAGGCGCCTCCGACCGGAATGTCGGATCCGGTGGCGACGTCCACTCCTCCGCACCAGAGAAATCTCAGGCCACGGGGGCCCCACCCCAGTCGGGAGGGTCCCGGCAGCCACCGCCACAACGTTCCCAGCAGCAGCAACAGCAGCAACAACCTCCTCTGCAGCCGCAGCCGCAACCACAAGCAACTCCGCCCCGGGCTCAGCAACAAAGGCGTCCGCAGCCCTCAGATGCCAATACTTCCAAAATAGTGATCCTGCATCCCAAGTCGGCTTCTTCGGGTCAGCGAGATGGGAAGTTGGCCCCAACCGACAAGCAGACGGGCCACAAGAGAGGTGAGGTTCCTCCGGGTAAAATCCTAGTGGTACCTCCTCCTAGCGTTGCGGTTAAGACGGCCGCGCTGCAAATGCTAGAGGCCACTGCCGGCCGAGCTCTCCCTGCTGCCGAGTTGCTCATCCCGGGTGACGACTGTTCAGGTTCGATGGAGCAGTTCAATCTGGACTGGAACGCTGCTGACACCCGCGAGGTCTCCTCCTCCGACCCGAACGTCCAACATCCTGCCGGTCCCGGCAAGATTGCCCAATCTCTGCACACTCTGCAGTGTGCAGTTCTCCGGGTGACCCAGGACACCGAGGTGAGTCCCTTAAATACATATCCCCACTAGTCCCCGAGATTCTGGTCGAGTAATTGAAACTCGACCGAGTAAAGATTACTCGGCGGGAATCTTCCTATAATTCTGTCAACGTTTTGCTTTGTTCCAGGCCTGTACCAAGGAGCGGACCAGGTTGTACCAACAGCTGCTTGTCAAGCACGGGGCACTCCGGAAGAAGTACAAGACTGTCCGGGCGGAGCAAGGTAATTCCCATTTCTTACCGACATAACTTTCCTGCTCCCGCCTCCTTTTCTAACACTACCGACATGCCGACCTTGCCAGCTGAAAAAGAGGCCCAAGTTGCCGCTGCGCACAAGTCCGCACTCGAACGAGAGCAGGCCGAGGTGACCCGGCTCCGGCAAGAGCTTAAGAAGGCCACCGATGAGAAGGCCGAGATGGCGAAGGCCATGGAGGGGGTTATGCAGGCCCAGGCCGACGTTGTTGAGGACCTCACGACTCGCGCCAACTTAGCTGAGGGAAAGCTATCCACTCTTACTGCCAAATGCGACACCTGGTTGGCCGAGCTGAAGAGGATCAACGGCCAAATGGATAGTGAGTTTCCTTCCTTTTCCTTTTTGCTTACTCGGTTTCTACTGTGACTTCATATATGTCGGCTTGCCTTCTAACCCGACGATAGCTTTTCTCTTGTCAGAGCACTTCTCCCATTCGCAATCTGCTGCTGCCCACGCCGTCAACAAGGCTCGGGGGAAAAGAGCAAACCTCGGTCCCATCTCGACTGAGTGGGAAGTCGAAGACCATTTGACAGCCTTGAACGCGCGGATTACCCCTTTGAAGAGCATAGGTCTGGAACTCCTCGACGCCAGCATCAAGGCCTATCGGCAACTGTGGCCCGGCATTGAGCCTCCGAAGAACATTCCGGAGTTGGCCGAAGAATTGAAGAAGGCCGAGCTCCGACTCCGAGAATGGAGATCCTCTGCTGCTCGTGCCGGGGCGGACCAGGCACTATCCTTTGTGCTATCTTGGTACGAGGATATTGACTTGGATCAGGTCAGGACGCAGCGCGAGAACTCTGCCTGGACCACCGACTCGGCCAAGATCCAGCGCCGCCAAGAGGCCGCTGACTACATGGCCAAGTACTCGCGCCCTCATGAGTTTGTCGCTGGCGCCGTCTATTCTGATGATGAGGGGTCCAAGGCCGAGGCGAAGACGAAGAGGAGGCCAATTCTGAGGAGCGCGCCGACATGGATGCCGAGGCGGGAGTCCCCGAGTCCACTGAGAAGACCCCGGGGCCCGAGAGCGCGGCTGCAGCCACCAAGACGACTTCAGCCGACGCCACCAAATCGGCCGCTGCCAACATCACTGAGCCGGGGGCATCCGACATCATCCAATCGGTTGCCACCGACACCGCCAACTCGGGGGCGACCGGCCCTGCTGTGCAGACTACCCCCGACACACCCTTGGAGACATCCTCTGCTGCTGCCACCGCGCCAACCTCTACTCCGACTGCCGAGATCACTCCTGCTGACTCGAATCCCTCTGGCCAAACTGCCTAACTTTTTCATGGAACAAACTTGTTAAATCCCCGGAATGCCGGGTGCAGATGTAATATATACAATTTTAAGTAGAATACTTTGCTACTTTGCCTCATTAACTCGAACAAGTGCTCAGTTATGCCGGATTACTTTGTACCGAGTCCCCGGGTTTACTTTCTTGTTTACTATACTCAGTGATTTTTGCTCTTGTCTACCATATAGGCGTTCGACAGTCGAGTCACAAAATCACGACTATAGCATACAGTACTAGCAAACATCCGAGTTAAGGTTACAAGTTATTCGACATAATAGAAAACATAATTGAAAAAACAGGGTTAGCACACAACGTATGCCGAATTGCTTTTATACCGAGTCCCCGAGTTTGTTTTCGTGTTCACCATATTCCACCATCTTTGCTCTTGACTACCATTTCGGCGTTCGTCAGTCGAGTCACAAGATCATCTCACATAGCATACATTACTCAACTTTGAAACAAGGTTGAAAGCTTATTCGGCATACGGACAACATATACAAAACATACTACAAGGCAGTCCCCGAGGTTCACTTCGGGACGCCGGCATATAGATAATACGGAAGTAACTGAATTAAAACACAAGCAAAGACAGAGCAGTCCCCGAGTTCATCCCGGGTTGCCGACATGTAAAAGACATAAGAAGAAAGTATTCATGCGGACAAGGCAGTCCCCGAGTTTCATCTCGAGGTGCCGGCATTTCATTCATAAGAGATCGAGATACATACACTGTGCCCTTTATGTGTAAAAGGGACGAAGTAGAGCTACATTCCATGGCCGTTTGGTTTCCTCCCCGACCTTATCCATTACACCCTTTCTGGCTTCCTGTGCATCTACAAGATAATAGGAGTCGTTGTGCAGAGCTCTGCTCACAACGAAAGGTCCTTCCCATGGAGGTGACAACTTGTGCATGCCGGCAGTGCGCTGTAACAGCCTCAACACTAGATCTCCCTCTCTGAACACCCGGGGGTGCACTTTCCGGCTATGATAGCGTCGGATGTCTTGCTGGTATATTGCTGACCGAGACAGGGCCAACTCCCTTGCTTCCTCGAGCAAGTCGACATCATTTTCTCGGGCTTCTCTTTCCTCGATCTCTGTAAACATTGCCACTCTGGGCGAGTCATACTGTATGTCGGTTGGCAACACTGCCTCTGCACCATACACCATAAAGATGGCGTGTACCCGGTGGATCTATTGGGTGTGGTCCGGAGACCCCACAGTACCGCCGGTATTTCTTCTATCCAACATCCCGGAGTTCGCAGGAGTGGTTCTATCAGTCGGGCTTTTATGCCGGCCAACACCAATGCATTGGCTCTTTCGACTTACCCATTTGCCTCTGGGTGTGCCACTGAGGCCACATCAAGTCGGATCCTTTTCTCAGCCCAAAACCGAGCAAACTCCCCCACCGCAAAGTTGGTGCCATTGTCCGTGATAATACTGTGTGGATAACCATATCTTAGTATGATATCTTTCAAGAATGAGACGGCAGTGGCTCCATCACACTTCCGAATTGGCTTCACCTCGATCCACTTGGTGAACTTGTCGACCATGACCAGCATATGAGTCATGTTGCCTCGTGCCGGCTTGAATGAACCCACCATATCCAAGCACCATACAGCAAACGGCCAAGTGATGGGGATAGTCTTCAGCGCTGCTGCCGGCATATGTATCTTGTGAGCAAACCTTTGGCAACCTCCACATTTCCGGACGATATCTTCCGCTTGTTGCAAAGCCGTGGGCCAGTAAAACCCATGTCGGAAGACTTTAGCCACCAACGCCCTTGAGGAAGCATGGTGACCGCATTCTCCTTGATGTATCTCGAGCAGCATCTCTTGCCCCTCTTCCGGCTCAACGCAACGTTGCAGCACCTCGGTGACACTTCTCTTGTACAGCTCTTGGTTGATAACCGTGTAGGCCTTGGATCTTCTCACCACTTGCCGAGCTTCCACCTCATTGTCGGGCAAGCTCCCATCCACAATATATGCCATAATGGCCTGCGCCCAACCCGGCACCGGCCTCACAGGGAAGACTGGGGCGTCTATGTCCATAGGCTCGGCCGACATCACCTCTGCCGACATATCCTGCGCAGTCCTCGGGTTCAGCCAGATGCTCCCGACATCAACCTCCATAGGCATAGCCTCCGGCTCTGAGCTATTCGGAATGAATATGGACTCTGACTCAGGTGATGGCTTGATTGATGGTTTCCTCAGGTGCTCCAAAGCTATGCCGGGTGGGACCGCATCCCGCGATGACCCCAGTTTGGACAGCACATCAGCCGCTTCATTTTCCCCCCGAGATATGTGTTTGAACTCGCAACCTTCAAAAAACCCGGAAATTTTTTGCACATGAAACTGGTAAGACGCCATGTTGGCATCCAAGGTGTCCCAATTCCCTGACACTTGCTGTACTACCAAGTCCGAGTCGCCATAGCACTCTATCCGGCGAATGCCAATTTCTTTGGCGACATTGAGCCCATGCACGAGTGCCTCATACTCGGCCACATTATTGGATGCCGAGAAGTGAATCTGGAGCACATATTTCAACACATCTTGCTTTGGCGAGGTGAGGACTACTCCGGCACCCAGTCCGATCTTTGCCTTGTTGCCATCGAAATGCATCTTCCAAAAGTTGAAGTCGGGCAGTGGAGGTTCATACTGCATCTCGGCCCAGTCCACCAAAAAATCCGGCAGCGCCTGCGACTTAATGGCGTCTCTTCTCTCGTAAGTCGGGGCATACGGAGACAACTGGATAGCCCACTTGGCAATTCGGCCGCTGGCATCTTTGCACCCGATAATCTCGGACAGGGGAGCCTCGCTCACCACCGTGACCGGATGTTCTTGAAAGTAATGCTTCAACTTGGTGACCGCCAGGTACACACCATAAGCCATCTTCTGGTAGTGCGGGTAATTTTGCTTGGAGAGAGAGAGCACCTCACTCAAATAATATACTGGCCTCTGCACCACCTTCTCACCCTCTTCTCGCTCCACTACCATCACCACACTCACCACCCTGTTTGTGGCCGCGATGTAGAGCAACATCGGCTCCTTGGGCAATGGGTATGCCAACACCGGTGCATTTGAGAGTGTCTTTTTTAAACCATTAAAGGCTGCATCGGCTTGCGGAGTCCACACAAAAGTTTTGCTCTTTTTCATGAGCTGATACAGAGGTAAAGCCTTTTCTCCTAACCGGCTTACAAACCGACTTAGGGATGCCAAACACCCGGTGAATTTCTGTACATCATTGAGACGTGTGGGCAGCTTCATGCTCTCGATAGCACGGATCTTTCCCGGGTTGACCTCAATGCCCCGGCTAGACACAAGAAAACTGAGTAACTTTCCGGCCGGCACACCAAAAGTACATTTATCCGGGTTAAGTTTCATTCGGAATTTTCTCAGGTTAGTGAATGTTTCTCTTAGATCATCGATCAGAGTGGATTTTTCTTTTGTTTTTATGACTATGTCATCGACATAGACCTCGGCATTCCGACCTATTTGCTCATGCAAGCATTTCTGCATGCATCTCTGATATGTGGCACCAGCATTTCTCAACCCGAAGGTCATGACACGATAGCAATAAGCCCCGTACGGGGTAATAAAAGCAGTCTTTAATTGATCAGCCGGGTTCAAAGGTTGTCGGGGATGTAATCCCCGGGACCCCTAAAAAGCATGACATTGGGTATGGAGATTTCTTGGTGGCTACTTGTTTTTATAAGTCTATGCGCGATTCTACGAATCCCCCATAGACTCGGGGACTAGTGTCGGGGGTGTACTTCCCCGGTACCTCAAAGTTACGGGATTATGATGCTGATGTTGAAGGCATAGAAATACAACTTGGGCCGAGATCTCCTCAACTCGGTTCCACCGAGTTGGCTTTCTCTCGGTTCGGCCTTAGTTGGGTCAACTTCCGTCCCCCGGTGCGGACCGAGATGTACTCCAGCGGTGTTCGGACCACGAGGTATTTGTCACGATCAACTCCTCCTTCGCCACGATCCCCTCGGCCCCGACACTGCAGCACCGCCTGGCCCGAGTTCTCCTCCGCCCGGCATCGCCCCAGCCTCCCCGACTCGGCGTCACTCCCGGCTTCCTCGACACGGCGGCACTCCCGGCTTCCCCGACTCGGCGTCACTCCCGGCTTCCCCGACTCGGCGTCACTCCCGGCTTCCCCGACACGGTGGCACTCCCGGCTTCCCCGACTCGGCGTCACTCCCGGCTTCCCCGACATGGTGTCACCCCCGACTTCCCCGACCGGCACGGATGATTCGGAAGACGGGCGCAGGCAGACAAGAGCAGGACGCAGGCATCACGGGTCAGACCTGACCGTGGCATGGGCAGCCACTGCTACAGTGGCATGATGGGACAAGAGTACAATGCATGATGCAGTGAACAGTGCGGATGTGACCCCAGTAGTCATGTCGTGAACAGTGTACCGCGTAGTGTTTCTTGTCTCCTTGTCCCCGGCTTGTCCCCTGGGCTCTCTCTATATAAAGAGCACCAGGGGGAGAGGGAGAGAGGCGAAGAGACCTCCACCACTTCATTTCCCCCCTTTCCATTTGCTCTCAAGACCTCATAGAGGCATGTCTAGCAGCTCAAGGAGCATGTTGTAGCCCGGATATTAAGAGGAGAAATACACCAAGTAGGCTAGATGCTGCAGTAGGGGTTTTATCTCCTCACGAGAGCCCCGAAGCACGGTAAATCCTTGTGTCACCATGTCGGTTGAGTTTATCTGTGCACGAGTTCATCGCGCAATCCCTCCCCGAGATCCGCTAGCGTCCATTGGCCCCACAAATTAGCCTACCCGTAGGCATCTGTCTGTTCGCCACGACGACAAAGGTATCTGGTGAAAACCAGAATACGCATCTACAAAAGACAAAACCTCACACCCGGCAGTGGAGTCGATCACTTGATCTATCCGGGGGAGCGGAAATGGATCCTTCGGGCATGCCTTGTTAAGGTTGGTGAAGTCGATACACATGCGCCACACCTTGGCCAGCAGGGGGTCATCTTTCTTCTTCTCCACCAGGACCGGGTTAGACAACCAGTCCGGGTGCAGTACCTCCATCAATAATCCAGCCGCGAGCAGTACGGCTAGATGTTCCATGATTGCAGCTCTTCTCTCGTCCGACAGACGTCTTGTTGGTTGCTTCACCGGTTTTGCATCCGGCCTGACGAATAACGAGTGCTCAGCCAACTCCCTCGGAACTCCTTGCAGGTCATCATTCGACCAAGCAAAGACATCCCGATTCTCACGGAGGAAGTCGGTGAGCTCGCCTTCCTATTTGCTGTCCAAGTTGGTGCCAATGATCACCCGGTGCTCTGGGTTAGCCGGGTCTACTTCGACTTTCTTAGTCTCCTTAGGTGGCTGGAATGACGCATGCTGCTCCAGGTTTGTCACCCCGGGCATGCCGAGTTGGGATGCCTGTGCCAGCGTCACCACTTGTTGGATCCTCTTCTTCTCCTCGGCTATGACCAGTGATTCGGCCAAGCATTAGCCGGCAGTAGCACACTCGATGGAGCGCTTGTAGTCGCCCGAGATGGTGATTATGCCATTCGGACCCGGCATCTTCATCTTCAGATAACCCATGTGAGTTGAGATCATAAATTTGGCCAGCGCAGGCCGGCCAATCAGGGCATGGTATGGACTTTCGAGGTCCACCACCTCGAACTCAAGGCTCTCAATCCGGCAGTTCTCCCGGGTACCGAACAACACATCAACCCAGATCTTGCCCATAGGCAAACAGGAAACCCCCGACACGATGCCATGGAAGGTCGTGCTAGTCGGCAGCAACGTGTTCAGAGACACACCCAACTTCATCATGGTGTCTTTGTACAGGATGTTGATGGCACTGCCGTTGTCCACAAGGACTCTGCTGAACCGGACGTTGATACTCGGCCCGATGAATGTCGGGTCCACCACTAGGGCATAGCCTCCCGGCTTAGGCATGACTCGGGGGTGGTCCTTCCGACTCCACGAGATCTCCATCTCAGACCAGTGCATGAACTTGGGCACTGCCGGTATAACCGCATTCACCTCAAGTGCGCGCTGGCGCAGGCTCTTCTTGTCCATGGGCTCGGTCACAAAGACCACATAGCTCTGATGTGCTTCCTTGTACTCGCCCTGGTTGTACCCCTGCTGCCGACTTGGGCCAGCACCTTGGTTGCTCTGAGCATTCACCACATTGACAGGTCTTGGAGGGGGCGGTCTAGCTGCAGGGGCCCCTACCGGGATGGCATTTGCTCCGGTGGCTGGTGGCGGTCTTGGAGCGGGTGGCATGGGTGGCCCGCGCGGCCTATATCCTCCTGATCCGGCTCCATCTCTCTGTGCCCGTTGATACCAGCTGCAGTTCCGGGTTGAGTGGTTCGCCGGCTTGCGCACGTCGGTGGTATGGAAACTGCAAGGACCATCCAGCATCTCCTCATAAGTGGCTGGCTTACTCGGACCGGCCCATGCCGGCTTCACCTCTTGATTCTGGCCCCAAGCCGGACCATCTGTCTTTAGTCGCTGAGCAACATTGGCCTCCGGCTGCATCGGTGCAACTGCAGCAACATGCTACGCTTCGTAGCGGAACTCGGGCTCCCTCCTTTTCACACCGAAATTCTGCTGGTCATCCCGACGATGAGGCCCGGCTCTGTTATTTCCCTGATATCTTCTACTCGGCTCAACCGGCTTAAGCAGGGGCTGCATTGGGTCTCCAAGAGCATAGCTATCCGCAATGCGCATGGTCTCTGCTAAGGTCGCCGGCATTTCCCTCTGCAGCCTCTGCCATAGCATGGAGCCATGTCGGCATCCCTGAGCAAACCATGAAATGGCTTGCGTCTCAACAACTCCCTCGCAAGAGTTGCGGATGGTACTCCACCGAGTCAAGTAATCTCGGTCGGTCTCGTTGTCTCGCTGCTTGCACATGGCCAGCTGTTGGGGCCGGTTGGGCCTCTTGTATGTGCTGTAGAAATTGCTGACGAAGGCCTCCTCAAAGTCCAGCCAGCTGTTCACACTATCTTCCCTCAAGTTATTCAGCCAGATCCGAGCTGGCCCTTCCAACATCTGCGGGATATATCTCACCGCCCAACGGCGGTTACCTCCCGCGATATGCACTGCCGTCACATAGTCGGTCAGCCAATCTTCCGGCTTGGTGCTGCCGTCATAGATCTTGGCACCTCGGTTGAGCTGGAAGTGCCGCACTGGTGGCTCATTCATAATCCGGGGACCAAAACACGCAGGGCCAGGTGGGCCTTGCTCCTCCAGTGACTCGGACAAGAAGATTCTGTCCAGCTTGTTGCGGGCATCATTCGGATGCAGCTGCTGAGTTCCCAACCTCGACCCCAGGGCACTGTCATTGTACTGATATCCGGCCTTCATCATTGCCGAGTTGCCATCATCGTATCGGTCGGCCACCGGGTTACCGCCGCGCGGTTGCTGTCCCCGACCGACATTCCTCTGTCGCGAACCATGGTTCTGCGCGGCATGCCTCGGTGGATGACCTCGGCCAGTCGAGTTGCCATGACCATCACTATGGTTACCCGGCGCGGGGTTGCTTCTTGTGCGGCCGGCACTAGCTTGCTCGGCCACTTGCTTCCCGGCATACTTCGGATCATAGGGCTGCATCTGCAGTTGTCTCCGCCTACCGGAAGTCACACTCCGGTTTCTGTTTCCACCGACGTGCGGTGATGAGGCCTGTCCCCTGGACACTCCACTTCCCACTCTTGCAGAAAGCACGACTTGCGAACCCCCAGCACCCGGGTTAGCCATACGCAAAGCCTCATTCTGCCGGGTTGCCACACCGACAAGCTCGTTAACCCGATCCTGCTGCCTCTGCAAGGCTTCTCCGGTTAACCCGACCAACTCGGCCTTTGGCGCCTCAGCCGCCCTAAGTGTTTTGGCCGGCGAGCTGTAATTCGGCCTGGCTGCCGACATCACACTTGGAGTCACACTAGAGCTGGTTCTACCATCTCTAAATATCTCAGCATTGAGTCCTCTGCCTCTTCTGCGCACACTTTCTATCCGGTTAGGTCCTCCTCCTACCGGGGTGAAACCATGTGCCTCATTGTACTCTCTCATGATGCGGTCAAAGTCTCTCCTGACTGCAGCTATCTCTACAGCCTCCTGAAGCAAGGTTTGTCGCTGTGCATCTAATTCGGCGACAGCTTGACCGACATCTGTCACAGCTACCACTGGCACAGTCAACCTTTCTACCACCTCTCTCATAGGTTCAGGCCTTACCGGGACTTGAGATGTCTCGGCGCCATCCTGGGCCTGCCTCTCCAGAGGCTGCTTGGCCAGCCGAGTTGACCTGGAGACGGGCGGGATGACGGTGCCCCCAGCCGCAGCTTCTGTCACACCAGCCATCATGACCGCGCAGCCCTCGAGGCGAGTGGTACGCCTGCCGCGAGCCGCGCAGATAGCAGGTGGATCCTCGGCCACGAGCACCTGCTCCGGGTACTCGCAGACGAACTCGGTGGCGAAGGAGCCGAACTCGATGACGCACCCGTTGGCCGGAAATGGCCTGCCGCGGAAGCAGCCCGCGTTGTCGCTGACGAACTCCATGTCGCCGAACTTGACGACGAGGCCGGAGAGGACCCTCGTGCCGGAGTGGATGACGGAACCCGTCCGGATGAGTACAACAGCCAGCGCCTCTACCTGCCCCACGGTGGGCGCCAACTGTCATGGTGGTATCACGGCAGATGCCATAGGATGGCTAATGTGTGGGGCCGATGGACGCTGGTGGATCCGGGGAGGGCTAGCGAGCTGAGAAGCTCACACGAAGAAGAACGCAAACCAAATACAAACCGACTTAACTCGGCTCAAGAACAAACAAGAACAACCAAGAACTCTCAAGAACACACGCAAAACCTCGGAGGGTCACAACACACACCCGATGTACCCAGGTACGGGGCCCTCGTGAGGAGGTAAGACCCCTACTCCTGCCTTTCCTCTCGATATATGTATGTGTCAAGATCTACAAATGTGATCCTTGAGCTGTTTTGGCAAGAACAAGGATGAACTACCAAGAGGAGAGGAGTGAATGCGCTAGCAGCAAATGAGACTATAGTTCCGGCCCTCTGGTTGGTGTCCCTCTCACAGGAGGGTTTATGGCGCTATTTATAGAGGTCCGGCCGAGTTGGCCGGAAACCCTAACCTCTCCGGGTCCCACCGGACAAGTGCTACTGTCCAACGGTAAGGATGACATCCCTACCACGACCTAGTAGCCGAAGTATCCGGCATAGGCCGAGGTAGGCCATGATGCCTCTTGTCGTAGCCGTCGCCGACCTAGATGATGATGCTTCCCCTGTCAGAGACAGGACGTGGCCTCCCCATGCCTTGTCTCCTGTCAGTCCGTTTACAGTACAGTGGAATAGTCACGTCGCCCTTGTCCCGCGCCTTTTGCCCCGCGCCCGTGTCAGGCGGGAGGTGACTTAGCCTCCGTGTCAGACAGGTCAGAGTCCTTGCAGTGTACTTGCCCTTGACTTCTAGTCCGACATATGATTTACCGGGCAAACTTGCCCAACCCGACTTGAGTATGCCCGACTCTTCTTCATACCCCGGCAGGGGTATGCCGGGCCTGCTTACCCGGAGAGCTTTCCCGAGTCCCGGCATGGCCATGCCGGAACCGCCTTCCTGCACACAATAGACAAAGATACGACACCGACACGACGAAGTCGGTTAGGTTATGTCGGTCCGACCCGAGTTAGTTTACCAGTGTGCCATGCCTTGGTCTTCCCCCCGCCATGAGTATGCCGGCTACCTCCGACATACACCCAAGTCGGCCTTATCCAGAGCCTAACTCGTCCATGAGCCCTGCTCCCTAGTACTTGCCTCCGACACCACACAAGAGAAGGCCCCTAGGCCCAGCTGCTCGAATATGTCTTAGGCTTGCTCTAAAAGACATCTTCGAGAAGCTGGTTCTTAGGAAGCTGGTTATTAGGAGAACCCTCTGCTCCTGACTGAATGAGAATGAGGTACTGTGGGTCTATTTATAGTATCACCAGGGGAGACAACCTGGCCCCTGCTTTCTCCAAAGGATACCTTCTGACATCTCCCAAGAGCCACCTTTTGGATACTTACAAAAGGCATCACTTCATCTCCCGAGTAGTCATATGACCTCTGGCATCAGCCAAAGGACGTTTTACCATTGTAAGTATGAGTAACCCATGCCTTTACCCTACCCTGGGTAGCCCCCTGACACAAGTTTATTCAAAATTCAAATTATTTTCGCCAATGTTCAAAAGTTAAAGCTTGTTTAAGGCCTAGCCCATAATGAGTTAATAAACTAATATGATTTTCCCAATATACTTAGGCACCGAAACATTTTTCCTAAGTACTAAATACTTTTCCTATAATGTCTCTATCTCTCAATTACCAGTTGGGTTATAAGGCGACATCTCAGCAAAATACGGGTCAATCCAGTTTCAGACCGTGTATGCCTTTCACTCGTCACCGCGTCGTGCACGGTGCACGGCGTTTGCATCCATGCATGCATGAAGCACTAAATATTTTTCCTACAATGCCTCTCTTTCTCACATACCAGTGGACCTTATAAGGCGACATGTATGCACCGGTTGGCTCTGAGGAATTCCGCTCTTCTTTTAGTCTATGTTCGGTGTAATTTGACAGCATGTACGCGCAACGAGTAGTAGCAACTTTCTGAAAGCGTGGAATATTGTACGTAATGTACTTTACATAGTAACATATATACATATGATGAATTGCATTGCGTGTATACGTATAACTACGCAGCAGGTTTTGCAAAAATAATCAGATTTATAGAATTAATGATATGATAAATAATCGAATTTCTCTATCAAAATTTGAACGATTTAAATTTAACCAAAATTTTAAACTAAACGGTTTCATTGTATTCTAACCTTCCCAAGGTTTACAGAAAGTTATTATTTGTAAATTTTGGATATACATAATAAAAATTATGGATTTGAAGTTTAAAACATTTTCTACCTTCTGATCGATACAGAAACATGTCACAAAAATATTGGGCCAATCCTGTTTTCGACCATACGTGGACGTATTGAGCAAGTTTAGGGACTGTATTGGATCATTTTGAGAGTTTAATAACCGTTGTAGACATACCCAACAAGTTCGAGGACCGCGCGTGCATTTCACTCGAAAACAATCAGTGCGACACTTTCATTCTATCCGTAGACGCGGAGAGAGCTCCAGCCAGGACACAGCGTGATCCTACTAAACCCTAGCTAGAGGAGACATGAGCATTAACTGGAGGTAATCACGAAATGTCACGGTACATCCGTCCATCAAAGCCAAAGGAGAGCGTGGTCGTACAACAGATCCAAGCATCGTTTTCAGCACATCCGCCAATCTAACAAACAAACCATATGGATCGACGGATCGATTGGAGCACAGTACGGTCGTGCTGCTGCTGTCCAGCATTCATCTCACAAGCCGGTACTTACATACATTAATCCCAACAAAGCAATGCGTTTCAGCGTACTGTACGTATGAATCTGGGGAGACCCTTAAATAACTCGGCATTCAAGCCACGAGCACCGTATCCATTCCACGGCCAATCAATCTGGAAACCAAAGCAATCATAGCAGATAACATTACCAGCGATCCCTTCGTTCAACAGTACAAGCTAGCTCGTGAATGTGTGTCCATAGTTTTCTTAGTTTGGGGGAGCCTACAGAGTTCCAGCACACAACACAGGTCATGCATGCCATCAAACAGAAGGGGTAGAAGATGATTAGAAACTTGGTACTTAAGACAACCATTTGAAGATGCAAAAGAGGCGTCACGTCTTTGCCACTAACACCCGAACTAGTTAGATAATAAAGCCTACATACGGAAGAAAGATACAGCCGGCTAGAGAACGGGTTAGCTTGTCTCAAGATCAAGGTCCTAACTCCAAACAGCGATAAATATGTCCGCATTTTAACCGTTTAAGTGGTCAGACCGATATGCGTCCAGCTCTTGTCCGGCTCTTTCTAGCCAGTCGGGGCGACCAAATGGTCCCCCTTGTTTGCTATTTTTGAATATTTTTGATAGTTTGACCATTCTATTAAATTTTGATTGAAGTAAAATAAATATTGCATAAGATTTAACAAGTGGCATAGTTTGCAACCAAATAAATAAAATCAGTTATTTTGTTACAACCAAATGAATTTAAAATTGTGGAAAATAAATTGGAAGAAAATCAGAAAATATAACTATTGGTTTCCTACGTGAGTCCACATATGTTCAACCAAGTCATTGGTTTCCTACGTGAGTCCACACATTTCGTAGTTCAATTGTAGAAACTAATCAAACCTTACCGCTCCACTCTCGGGCTCAACCAAATAATTTTGATTTTTTTGTCACCATGCTCATCATTTATAATAATGTCGTGCACCGTGCATGATCACGCAAGTAACTATTATCTCCCTATAGTGTTACGCTCCATGTTTTAGTAGACTATCAAACAATTTTCTTACAAAATTGGAACACTCCAAAAGTACGCTACACCTCCTTCCTACCACTCTCTTATTTTTTCTACTCCCTCCGTCCAACGAAGGATGTCTTGGACTTTGTCCAAATTTAGATATATCTAGACATGACTTAGTATTTTTTTAAACTATATATAAATATATAAGCAAGCAAGCCGCCTCATTAAAAATCTTCCAGTCCACTTAGGTATCCTGATAAGGAAAAGAGTGCGTCAAAAACTTGCTATTTTTTAGCAATTACAGATCATTCATAATCGTCTCCAACACATTCGTTGGGACCGATCCAGCAAGACTACCACTCGAACCACTCTTGCCTTTACACGCTAAACAATGCGCTGCAGTATTGATACATCCAAATTTGGACAAAGTCCAAGACATCATTTGTTGGACGGAGAGAGTATCTAATCTTTTTTTTCCTGCCTAAATTATTTTTGGCAGTACGCCTGTTTTGGGGGTGTATTCGATACACGTACTGTCGATCCTTACTGTTAAATAGTTAATTTACAATATTTAACCTCTTTTACAAGATCTACAGAGATGTTCACGGAAACCCTATTCTAGTATAGCACCTTAAGCAAACAACTCCATGGCTAAATTTGCATGTACATGTACGAATCTAAAATACAGCGTCATTGAGGAAATATATTGTGGAAGCATCATTCGAACTTAGTTTACCGCTTTATATGCATAAGAAAATAAAGTCTGGATTACCCTTTTCTGCCCGATGACATGTAGGGCAACTCCAATACCGGGACCCAGCATAAAACTCTTAAGTAATAAAATTCACTTTATCCAAAAAAATACCAACGCGGCCACGCAACAGTGTTTCATGTCCGGTCTGTTCCATGCAAATAATAGGAAAACTGAAAATGTGAGGTTTTCAGAGAAGAGAGGAGGGTGACCAGGTGGCAAAAACAAAAGAAGAGGAAAAGGACGAGAGGGAACAAGTGCCAAAGTGGATGCCATGTTGCTAGGACCCTAGGTGGTCTGGCTTGCTAAGAGGAAACAATGCTTAAAATAAAAGAAATATTTCGAGCTGGCCGGCACTCGAGCGGCAACGATGATACGGGATTTCACTCCTCACCTGCCTTCCTCCCACCCTGCTACATGCAAGAAAAACAAAAGTCTCCCTATGCAATGCAGTGCAATGCATGCATGGCGCCGCGGTACTGTACAAGCTAAGCTAGTGAGCCAAGCCCGAGGGCCAGACTGCTCGCAGCTTGTTGATGTGCACGCCATTGCCATGGTCCATGGACCATGCTTCGTTCGCACCTGTGCGTGTGGACACAACATCACACTCATGGCTCCCTCGGTCCCTCCACCAGGAAACAACGTACACGTATATGGCCGAAGTAAAACTTAGCATATCGGGAAACTTTTTTGTTTGACAACTTGTCTTTGGCAAGATGATTAGGTGAGTGGTTATACCTTCAGCTCACGAGAGTTTAAATTTTAGGTTTGACGCTGGTGTATCTTATCTAGGGGTAATATCCTTAAGCGGGAGGAGAGGTTCCCGTCGACAATGAGGCGTCTGTGGTGACTTCTCAATCGCAATACCTGATCCGTCAACTCAGTCTTTCGGAGGTCCTCATATGATTAGGGTGCGCGTCCATGCGTTAATAGGGGTGAGTGTATGCGTGTATGGACGATTGCGTTATACTGTGTTTCGGAAAAAAAGAAACTATTTTTTCTCCCGAGAACCAATGATTCTGTGTTTTTAAAGAAAATTTTTGAGTTTTCGGAAAATCTCAAAAAAAATCCTGATGTCGTAAATGATATCCCACAAACATACAAAAGATCAACTTAACATACTTTATATTCTGCGATAAATAAAAATAAAAAATCTGATCAATTTGAAAAATTGAAAATATACAAATTTAGCTTCACATAATTTTCATTTTTTGTAGCGCAATGTAGGGTACATCATTCGCTACATCCAAGATTGAAACTCCTAAGTATAATTTTCAAAAGAGAATTAAAACACCGGAATCATAGTTGCTCGAGTGTACGAAATCTCGTCTCTAAACTTAGGTTAATACTCTGATGTAGCTAGCCAATGGTGTATACCACAACTGTGCACAAAATTAATTTCTATAATGGGCTACACTAAAATGATAAAATCTCATAAAATTTAAAGATTTTATAATATGCATACCCACATCTACACTTTTGGTATTTTTATGTAGATGAACATACATAGCATTTCAAATTGATATTTCGCACGGTAGCAGGATGTACCATTAGCTGTGTACAATTTTTTGGAAGTCATTATTATAATTTTTAAATATTTTAAACATAGGGAAGAGCTCAGGAGCAGAGTAAATCCTGATCGATGCTGTATGATTCAGATGGAAGTGGACACGAAAATCATATTATCAGTTTGTTAATTCCACAGCGCTGAGACACATTGTTTTTATTACGTATATAGTATGTGTGAATAAACCCACCTGAGGCAGTCCAAACAAGAAGCGGAGGACAAGAGCAGGTGGCAAACCAAATAGTCTCTTACTCTCTTTGCAAAAGGTTTACCCAAGTCTTGACGCATTGACCTAGGATGTGCGTTAAAAACAGAGCTCTAGTCGGATTTTTGGCTTAGTTTGGTGATCACCTAATTAAGTGTATCATCGTCATGCGTACTCATTGACAATCCAAACTGCGAGCAATCTCATGATGGGCAAACCAGATGTGAAAGCAGGCAGGCAGTGACGGGGCATGTAAAAAGGTCTAACAAGTCGTGACCACCTGCAACTGCATGGAACAAAATCATACACACAAGTCGCTCTCAGCCGGAAAACAGGGGAAAAAGATCGTGTCTCTCTCCCCTGCACTAGAGTAAGAAGCAGGTTAATGGGTAGCTCTATTTCACGTCGAAACCACTACTATGCCTATTCGTACGACACTTCCATGTTTGATACATGTCCGATGCTTCATCTGACGAAGTACTGCCCTTAAACAAAGATCCGACGGGGTTTAGAAGATGCAATAAAAAGATCGGACATATTCCGTCATACGTATAGCAGTGTTCATTTCACGTCACATGGGTTGAAGGTGGGTGACTTCCTGTCATATAGGAAGACGGGAATTACATATGTCATTTTTTCCTCCTCCGGTCATGCTACTTTAACAATAAAATTTAAAATGGGTTACTTTTGACAAATGTAGTATTTGTAGAAAAATCCCATTGGTGTTCGCCCACACATAGAATTAAGGAAATTTTGAGAGAGAACTATACAAATTATTTTCTACCACTTCACATAAACTTTTGAATAGCAGAGCCTTCCAATGTAAGATTAGAGCATCACCACCGACACTTCGGAATTTTGTCCGACACCTCCTAGGGGCGTCGAAAACTTTTACCGGCCAAACACAGATTGCCACCCACACCGGCACCCCAAACGACACCCACCCAAATGGCCGTTCCATTTTGCTTTTTGATCTACCCTTTGCAAACATCAAATCTGACTACTAAAATATACTCTCTCCATTCCAAATTAGATGACATGCATTTGGCTCATGTCTAGCCAAATGCAAGTCATCTAATTTGGAGCGGAGCGAGTACATAAAATCAAGCCCAACACACAAAGGCTCGCCCAACAAAGTCGGTAAGCCGACCACCATAACGCACCCAAAATACATCAAGATCATGTTAATCATTCTTGCGGCTCAACATCTATAGCCCTTTCCTTTTTCACCTTCGTGATGTGCGCCACCTCCTCGGCAATGAAAGCTCGTTGAGGCGATCTCATGTTTATGGTGTCGGTGGAGAGTATCTTGAGCTCCCTATTGAGTTGCATCTCCTTGATTTTTTAGGTCTTGGACGCCGAAGTAGGTTCCCACCTCTCTAGGTTCTCTTCGCGCATCTTCACCTTGAGAGTCTTGGATGAAGTGACCTCCTTCATATTTCAGTCAATCCACTCTTGGAGGGAGGTAGTAGATGTCGCCGCTACCCTCTTAGACGTATTTCCTTTCTTGTTGCCAATTGGCCGATTTAGTAGGCTGCCCCCGGGATTCATCTAGCTCATCGGCCGTGCATCCCCTCGGTTCACAGAGAGTCGGAGTGTTGTCCACTTTGGACACTTTTGAATCCTGTGCCAACAATGCAACATAGTGAAGGACTTCCCCTGATGCATCTCCAATTACATCAATGATGCATAATGGTCAAAGACTCACATGTCAATTATGTAGAATTTGAGACTAGATAAAAGGGCACATGTCAAATAGATAAAAAAATGAGATCGGTGCATCTTATCTTGTTGTGCTTGTCATTATTTGGTCACCACAACCACAGAACTTGTCGCAAGAGTCTCGTATGGACGCCCACCATTTTTCACTAGAGTTGACATTGCGACCAATGTACAAAGCGTTGTGTGGCGAGTATTACTTTCCTTTCTAAAAGTATTTGTGAACCCGATTTCAATAAGATTTTTGGGGTTGTTGTGTATCGGTAGTGGCGTCATGGCTCATTGTCATCCAAGCATCCCATATCAATTCATCCTTCTTCACAATCCACTAGTTCCCTCAGTTACCCCTTTTCGGGCTCTTTGACTCCTTGCACACAATTCACATAGCCTTCACCATTTTGCCGGTCTCCACACCGTGCACATCAAATTGCTCGCCGGCCTCGCCTTGGCCATTCTTGCCTGGATATGCGTAGTTGAGGTAGGATTTTTGGATAAGGTGAGCCATGACGTCGACGGCATAATCCTATGACAAACAATGCATAATTGAAAGCACACAAGACTGGTCTCGGTACGTGCACACAATTCACACAGCCTTCAACATTTGTTGCCCGTACTTCACATTGCCCATGGACGGGCCAACAACATTTATTGTACACAATTCATTACATTTACACACAATTCACATTGCCGACACAATTTATATCACATCACACATACAAAGACAAGTTAGAAACATACCTCGTCGTGCCCGACCATTTCACCGAGCAGGTGGCAGCGCCATCGTCGGACAGTTGCTATCGATAATCGGCCATGGTCGAGGGACCCATCGTGCCTCCCGAACGACGTAGCGTGGGCGAGTCGCTATAGGGCGTCCTTGTTAAGGTTGTTGTCTCGGCCATCCTCGGTGTAGCTCTCTTCATGCTCGGAGGAGCCGGAGAAATGTGGTTGCTGCAACGGTGGCGCGGGTAGCTTGTTGAAGTAGTCCGGGAAGACGGCGAGGAAATCCCATTGCCGGGAGGGAGCGTCATCGAGCTCCCTTGGCTCATATCACCTAGTATTTGGGCGGTGAAGAGAACACTTATTAGCTCCATCCTTTCCTCAAACCTTTCCCTTGCGTGTGCTCACCGGGCAGCTTGACCGGCCAACGTCGATGAGCGTATGATTTCCTCCATCAAGAACCCCTGCCATCCTAGTGTGTATGCGAGTGTGTGTGTGTGTGGTGGGGGGGGGGGGGGGGTTGACGTCCTCGGTGTAGCTCTCTTCATGCTCAGAGGACACGAAGAAATGTGTTTGCTGCAACGGTGGCGCGGGTAGCTCGTTGAAGTAGTTCGGGGAAGACGGCGAGGAAATCCCATTGCCGGGAGGGAGCGTCATCGAGCTCCCTTGGCTCATATCACCTAGTATTTGGGCGGTGAAGAGAACACTTTTTAGCTTCATCCTTTCCTCAAACCTTTCCCTTGCGTGTGCTCACCGGGAAGCTTGACCGGCCAACGTCGACGAGCGTATGATTTCCTCCATCAAGAACCCCCGCCAGTTCCACTTGCTCCATCTTCATTGTTTTCGTCTGCATCATCAACGCCTTCTTTTTGTTTGGTGGTGGCGTGAGTCCAAGCACCATTCGAGGCGGCTAGGAAGGAGGTTTGCGGCGGAGGCAGTGGAGAAAGAGAGTTGTGCGGTGGCGCCGCCGAAGGACGGAGATTTATTTTCAAAAGATTGTTTTGTATCAAAGATATTGTGTTGCCAAGCTTTTGGTGGATTGAGTTCCTCGGTTTTTCATTAGAATATTTTAAACATCCACTGTATTATATTGTTTTATTAATAAATAGTCTAAAAGCATGCTTTACATTTTTCCTATGTTCCACAAAGCGATGTTCATACAATTTTATTGTATTTTGCAATCCTCCGTTTTGCAGTACCAAGACATATGAACCTTATGTTCTTCCTATATTTGTGTTTCTCAACCATGTGATCCAAAGAGATCCTAGAATATTTTTCCAAAATTTCCTTTACTAATTTAAGAAATATGCTAAACGGAATTGTAAAAAAGAAAATTGTCATACACCGACAATTGCCTTATGCAACACATGTTTTTTTCTTTCTCAGAGCACCACATATGTTGTTCCTTTGGGAAACTTTGCAGACATGTTGAAGATAGAGACATGCACTTTGTAAAATAATCGTGTTATCTTTGAAAGATTTAAACGTTTAATATTTTGATTTACCATTCACACTAGGAAATGGCACCCTCTAAACAACGCGGCTCCCCTGACGTGGTGGTATGCCACTGACGAGTGGGCCCCGGGCCCACAGTCAGTGACCCCACGTTAGGGGTGACGTACTGTAGGGGATCCATGTCCCCCTCTAAAATACCTTTTCAAACAACTCTTTTTTACCCTCAAAGATGTAGCAGCCCCACTTTGGCGGTTTTCATACCCGAAATGGCGTTCATATTTTCTTTTCTTTTTGCTTAATTCCTTCCAGAATCGTGTTGCTTTTTTTTGTTCCAAGCGACCACATCCACGATGTACTAGCTAGCCTCCTATTCATCGTTCCCTTGAGCCGGAACATGGAACATGATGTTTTCCATTTGACTTGACTTTACTTTCCTTTTATTTGCTTTGCTTTGACAAGTCCAGTTCATAGCAAAGTGTATGGGCCAAAGCAAACGTAATGGGAGTTGGGAGAATAACATGATGGCAATCTTAGTACCCTCCTTGTTGAACCCGGCTCTCCTCCCATCACCGCGACACAGCGCAAGCCCGTTGCTGCAGCGGCGCTGCCCTGCTAAAAAGGGCAACACGACGGCCGGCCGGCTCACCATCGTCGGAGGTGGCAACGACATCTTCAAAGAACAGGGGCATTGAACTCACGCCAAACACTTGACAATAATTAAGCATTATGCATGCATGAGAACAACTGAACAAGTAGCATGGAGTATATGTGATGCACAGTCACGTAGATTGGATGGGATGCGTCGTGCAGCAGATACTAACATACATCAAGGCACTAGAGCATTTAAATCTATACGTACGGCGCCGGAGACAAACATTGAAAAGCCATCATACGCACAGTCCAAGTTGTTCATATCTATTTCCCCTGGATTGATTTGATGAACTACAACTGGTCATTCGCAAAATGTGAACACTAGGAAGACACAATGGTAGCGGCAGCAAATGGAGAAACGGGCTTGCGAGCCCAGCTTGCCACCACCGTCCATGTGTGTATCATGCACTTCAGAAATAACATGTACCTTGTTCAAAAAAAAAAAAAAAAAATAACATGTACACTACATTAGCTGAGTAGTGTAAATTTTGATAGGAGGAGTAGTATGTGGGGAAATCATCTTTGGCTAGCTCACAGGTGTATATGCACCCACTCCTCAAAAAATTTATTTTAAAATGTCATAATTCTAAAAAAAAAGTTTGTTTCATGTACACTCGGATATTCTATGTCTACAAACAAAACTTTCTAAAAAAATACATTTTTTGTGTCCTGTGTAAAGAAGACAAATTCTAAACCTCTAAATGAATTTTCATGAAAGCTTTATTTGCCTTTTTTACATGCCACAAAAAATGACTTTTCTTCATGATAGTTTGTGTACAAAAATGTTTCTGTTATGTAGGTTATCTACCGGTGTACAGCTACGCTACGAGCTTGGTCAGCCCTGCAGCGTGTGGAGCACCGGGATTTGTTCCTGGAGGTGGCGGGGCGTTTATAGGCAGTGGCCAGGGAGTTATTCTTCTGGCATGGATGGCAACATAGACTCCGGATCGGCCTACCGTCGTCTTAGGCGGAGTTTCATTTTCTATTCACATACTTGTATTGCGCCATATTGCGTCACGTTTTTTCTTTCAGACTTGGATTTTTCGTGCTCTGGTGAACTTGTGGCTCTGTGCATCTTGGTTATGCAGAGGCCGGGTGTAATGCTTAAAACTCTTAAGTAATAAAGCTCCCTTTATCTAAAAAAAAGTTTGTGTACAAATATCGAAATAGAAAGTGTTTTCTTAAATTTTGTTGTTAGTTGAGTTATTTTCCGAAATGGGAAAAATTAATCCCCAGGCTCTGCATCGAGCGATGAGCACCGCTTTTTATTGCAAAGTTTAGCATTGTCAAGTTTACAAATCAAGGATCACATAGGACTGAAACATGAATTAACTAACGAAAAAGAGACAGTATAAAGCAGGAGCCGGGTAAACCTAGTGGCCATAGCGTCCCGCTGATCCTGCGGGAGCAGGAATGCTCATAACCGGATCCAGTGAGCCTCATATTGATAACCTGTAAAATATGGATGTTTTTCTGATAACTACAAGATTGTTTCAATAGTGTCATATAAACCAACAAAGAGCAGAAACACCGAGAATATGAGCTTTTTGTCAGTTCCATTTAGCCAATTATTAGAGGAGGAATATTACAGGGTACTGTGTACACAGCAAACCAAACAATTCTAGTAAAAGGGAAAGCAATGAATAAATGTTTTACCATCTCCTCTAAGCCACAAAAGAACATTTTGTACTTTAGCGGTGTCATCTTTGGTAAGCAGTACTTTATTATTAAGAAACCACATTAAAGCTTTAATTTTAAATGGGGCATTTAGCTTCCCTGCATACCTACGGAGAAATGTTGCCTGGGTTCAGGAATTTGCCGCGACCCGTGAAGTTGAGTTGCCCAGGTTCAGGTCATGGCTTCAAGTATTACAGCTGCTACTGCACAGTTTATCTCAGGTGGTAGATTAAGGGGTTCTTTCATCCAAAGCAACTTCATTGAACCTATGATAAATCGCCACATAACATTTATTTCGAGGTCCAGCTTGGCATTGAACAACAAGACAACCACATGGAAGGAGTGCCCTGTTGCAGCCGTAGCCTTGAATAAGCTGCAGGTACATGGCAGGACATTCTTCCCCTGTGCATCGCATGCAAACGCAAATGAATTAATTGATGAAGCAAAAGAAGAAGAATATACAGTATGTTTGGTTTCATTGAATAAATGTGGTAGGGTCACTCAAACGCCATGGCATGTCACACAGGCTTTGCGTGTGCGACAGCAGCTCGATCAGATCAGCTGGAGCCCCATGCAGTGCAAAGACGATGGATGGAATCCATCGACAATGGTGGTGGTGGAGCAGCATGATGAGCCTTGAATTGGGCGCACCCGATCTGTCAATCCAAGTTCCACCATTGGTCTCCTCCTCATCCTGAGCTGTCTGTGCGTGCGTGTGTTCATGTAGTTAGCTTAGACGAGATCGATGTAAATCATCATCATCATCATCCCCAATTTACTACTACTCAACATCTTAGTATTACCGGCCGGTACACGTAATGATTGGTGTGCGTCGACTTTCCTTGGTCTCGGTAATCGAAACAGTTGCGATGTCTTGTATAGGGTTCTTCCTGTTTGGAAAGCGTCCTCGCGCACGGGAGAGAAGAGAGCCACCCCCCCAACATCCGTATCCAGAGGAATCAGCACCTCTAATGCTACCGGATTCTCGCATTCATATCGTCCGACACTTGCTAGGGAGTACTAATTAAATGCCTCACTGATTCGATGCGCTTGAGAGGATCCAAATCATACACAGATAGTTCAGCAAGCATGCAGTAGTACATCAGCAACGAACTCGATCACTGATGCTGTCAAATCAACATCTTGTCTAATTAAGGGGCTATATGTATTAGTTGATCTACTATCATCGCCGCTATTAACGTAGGTTACTTGCAACTGTACCGACCTCGAACATTCAGGCGTCCTATCCAGTCAGACCTACAGTTTTTACCTTTACAGAACCCAGGCCAACAGTTTCGTTACAGTCTCACAGAAAAACAGCTGGAGACCTGTCTGTCTGAAAAAGATTGGTTAAATCATCGACGAGTATACTATGTTAATGGCCCCAAAACTAGATGTTGAGGTGCTAAAACTCACCACTCGTGACCCGCGGCATGTCTGGCACAACAATGGCGCCCGTACATATAACATAGGAAACCTACCCTGGGACAGCAAAACGAGGATCAAGAACCAATGAGCCAATCTAGGTAGTAGCTACTGCCTTCACAGGCGAACAGGCCCGACACCGGGAACCATGGATGGAACCGTAGTAGTAAAGTGCATGCAGCTAAACAAAACAATCTGTACGACACTTCCAATCGATTCAACCCGTAGACGCCGAGAGGCCTACGTAGCGTAGGTTCACGCATGCATAACATTTGCAACATCACGGACTAGAGCAGCTCGATCAGATCAGCCGAGAGGGAGTACGTAGCAAGGACACGAGCAGTGGCTGAGGACGAAAAAAACTGAGGTTGCTAGAGAGAACTCAAAAGAAATGGTGCGTAATTTGGTCTTGAGGGCACCTCCAACGGCCCTCCGCATATGGACAGGTAAAACAGACTGATTCTGTCCGCGGACCAATTTTAGGCCTCTGTCCTCTTTGGGGAGGAAGTGCCTCCAACGACCCAACGCAAAACCAGTCTGTTTGTCAGTCTGTTTGTGTGGAGGGTGGGAGGAATGCGGACAAGGGAGGACAAGGGTTTGTGTGGAGGGTGGGAGGAATGCGGACAAGAGGCTGTCCGTTTTCTTCCCCAAATCTGGACCAACCTTGGGCCAGATTTGGGGATGAAAACCTGTCCGCACGGACAGTTGTCCCTATGCGCCGGACCGTTGGAGAGCCTCTTCTGTACAGAAGGACAGATTAGGACAAGCCCTGTCCATATGCGCTGGGCCGTTGGAGGTGCCGTGAGATCTTCGTTGACAAGAAATCCCCTCTTGCAACCACAGCTTAACGAAACGATAAACAATAGGGAACATGACAATCATTTCAAATATCAAGACAGCGTATGAGGTTTTTAATTCTCTACATACGAGTAATGGATAGCTCAAGGTTATTTATTATGTATATGCTTATAGCTCGAGAAATCTCCGCGGTAAATCTCTCTAAGATCATAAGAGATGAGCGAGATTCTTCACACTGAATGGAAAAATGAGTCTCTTTAGTCAAGACAAGACAATTTTTGAAATAATACTAAAGATGACTCATTAATCAATGGTGATACAGTTTATAGCAATACAGAAGGTGTCCACAATGTAAGTAATAATCAATAGGGACCTAGAGTCTTCTCCCTTTTCTTGATATCCCATATTTTGTTACCATTTCATCCATATTTAGAATGGTGATGTCATTTCTACGCAAATTGACATATTTTAAGAAGGGGCCATGAACATCATTTCTCCTATTCAGTAAACATTCCCGCACAACATTAAACAAAGATATTAATAAGCTAATACAATTAAAAATTTGGCCAATAAAATAAAATAAAAACATAGAAACTTGTAGTCTATCGCATACGTAGAGTTGGTTTCAGCCACACCCCTAAACTGGCCAAACTACGCTCAAATCCTTCTTAAGCATCACACCTACTAAATTGTTTAGAGTCGGTTTTGGATTTTGTTAAATAAAGAATTATCTATTGCAAAGAGAAATGACTCGTTCCCAACTAAACTAGATCCCTGTTTCACTAAGGCAGAAGAAACACTACTCCCTAGAGTGATCCTGCTAAACCCTAGTCGTGACATGAGCATTAACTGGGAGTAATCACCAAATCTTGCGGGGACGTCCGTCCATCAAACCAAAGGGAAGCGTACTAGTACAACAGATCCACGCAGCATCGTTTTCAGCACGTCTGCCAATCTAACAAACAAACGGTGGATCGACGGATCAACTGGAGCACAGTACACTCTCGTACTGCCTCTGCCCAGCATTCAACTCAGAAGCCAGTACTACATTACATTAATCCCAGCAGAGCAATGCGTTTCAGCGTTCGTATGAATCTGGGGAGACCTGCAAATAACTCAGCATTCAAGCCACCAACACCGTATCCCGCCACCAATCAATCTGGAAACCAAAGCAATCATAGCAGACAACATTACCAGGGATCCAGTCGTTCAACAGTGCAGCTAGCTCATAGTTTTTCTTAGTTTGGGGCACCTACAGAGTTCCATGACACAAACACAAGGGGTACACGATGATTAGAAGTTTGGTACTTGGGACATCCATTCGAAGATCCAAAGGAGGCATCACTGTCTTGCCACTAACACCCGACGCTAGTTAGATGAGCCTACAGACTGCCGGCCAGAGAGAGAAGCGGTTAGCCTCCGACGAGGTGAGCACCAAGCTCACCAAGATCGGCATCATCGTCTTGCAGGCGAACAGCATCCAACTTCTGCCTCAAGACCGTGATGGCATTCATAATCAACTCATAGGCTGTGATGGCGCCCGTTGTCTCCACCGTGAACACAAAGCTGTCCTCCTTAGCGTTGATCTCTATCAGTCCTGGCTTCCCCATGGCCTCTGCTTTCTTTATCACCTCGTCATCATATGTATATGCCTCTGGATCCACGACCACCACCTGATCAAGTGACACAGAGTTAGGCCCGCCCAACATCAAGGGATTTCTTACATGAAACAAATAAACAAACAGCTCCCTGGCTGAATTTGCATGTATATATATGAGTGTAAAATAAATAGAACGATGCCAACAAAAATGTAGTTTGGAAACAACATAAACAAATAAGCATTCAATAACATTTACCGCTTTATTTAAGAAATACAGTCTGGCAGATGACATTAATAACTTTGATCACTCTTTCAGAACGGAGCATGCAGAAAAGTGTATGAATATTAACACAAGGCACAGGGTGGCATAAGTTCCTCAAGATGTGCCAATATAAAGGCATGGATCACTAGCCCTAAGGCATCTGCATTCAAGCATAACATGGTTTAAGATAGTTAATTGGGAAAAATAAGACCCCACTAAGGCAATAGAAAGTTCCAGTGTGATGGACTCTTGAATGGCTGTTTCAGGAGTTGACAAACAGTGTAAATCCACTCCCCTGGCACATGATCACATTGTACGAAATCTATGCAAGAGAATATATTAGAAATGATAGCATCTGATGATGTTACATTTTTTGCCATCTATCAGCGCACCGCATATGCACAAAGTGTATAAGGCATGTAATTTTGTTCTATTTGCAATTAGACTTCAAGGGTACATTTACTTACTAAATAACATATCATTTATTGCCAGGTATGTTTGGTGTCGGGCCTCAAGTGCACCTATCACCTTAGTGAAAGAGGTAGTTTACATGATGTAGTAGTTTTATCGTCAATTAGTGGCTGCAAACAGTGTATGTGGTCTGGATGGTGATGGGATGGTTCTCCCCAACAAGGACATGTTCGAAGAAGGCATACAGAAGCTTTAGCTAGCACTGCTCTTGAGAGTTAAGGAATGTCTTTCACAATAACTAGCATGGATTTGCATATGCTGCTGTGGTTGCTGACTTGCTGTAATGTTGTGCTCTGACCCTCTGGAGAAGAAATAAATTTTGAACATCACTCTTGTGTGTGTCTATTCTGGTTGATTCATGACAAGTGTATTACGCTCATGGGTGCACGGTATAGGTTATGATCATGGGTGCAGGAGATAGGCATATCCGTGAAGGCAAAGTATAGGTTATGTTAGAGATGGGAAGTTTAAAAAGCGCAATGAATAAAATAGTATGTATCCTTGTTGTCACGCACATAAGTCTGGGTCTATTAAAAAGAGTCCACTTAATTTTGGAAGAGTCGGGCTAAACTAGGACAGGTAGAGTTCGGTTCCTGGTTTGGTTTTGGGTTTGAGTTGAAATCCTTATCAATCAGTTAGTCATCCCTAGCCCTACCACCAGATGTTGAGGGCTGAGTGCCCTATCCCAGGACTTCGGATCTTTTCCTACCCAATCTATCCTGTTGTGGACGAAGTGTGATAATAATTTGGTCCCCAATCCACCTGTTGCTCTGCCGTCCAAGGCATGCACGTGGGTTACAATTTCATGATGGTGACTGCCATGATGGCCCGAGCTTCACAGTTCCACCACATGTGGTTTCCATCCTTCGAAGACCATGAGGAGCCGCAAGTTTGACTGAATCGGTTGAGAGATTATTCAAGGAGCACCAGACAATGGAGGAAGAGAAGACATGGACAATAGCATCACACCATCTTATGGGAACGTAGCGGTGTGGTTCTTGCAGAGCGTAAGCTTGGAGTGTCCACAATTCTGCAAGCACTTCAGTCTATGCTTCAGCTCTTCTCCTATGATGGCTTCTGATGAGAACTGCCTGTACAAACGGTTCCGTGCTCAACCAGGAATGGAGAAAATGGAGTACATAGTACCACACAAAGAAAGGGAGAAAGCTGTGGCACTACCAGCTATGACAATGCATGCAATGGCAGTGATCCCATTATACGACAGCAAATTGTCAGGACGAGGGGACGATAGCACGCAAGCTATGGTGCTACCAGCTATGACAACACCAGCAACGTCTGCTTACCCATCATGCGGGGATTATAGAATGCAAGCTGCGACGCTGGAGGAAACTCCAGTAAACTGACACAGGTGGTGGAGGAAGCGATAGCCTCTGCATCCCACAATGGCTTTGAGAATGGCTGCAGAGCCCGGTGCAATGGCCAATTCAGCAGTGCTGTTTAATCAAATACGGGAGAAGGCACATCAAGCAGTGACGGTTGTGGCCCAGCCGGCAGCACAACCACAAGTAGAGACAGTTACAAAGTCCTGTTGTGACGATCTGTACAATGTGCAGGTAAGTATGCAGAAGCATACGTATATGACCTGCATGCAGCTGATGTTGACCCGGAGGGATTGAATAAGGATGTGTGCACTAGGCTGCCAAATGCATGTGTACACGTGTGCGGACTTCTAATTACATTGAGAGCCAGGAATAATATTAATCTCTCTGGCATGGCATGTGCTGCTGCAACAAGGAAGTACATGCTATGAAAGAGAATCGGATGAACTGAAGAAGGCAAAGAACATAGATAAAGAGGGAAGACAAAAGAAGGAAGAAATCATTGTTCTCTCCATGGAACATTGATAAGGAGGGAAGACAGAAGAAGGCAGAGATCATGGTTCTCTCCATGTTTGCCGCCCGTATCACTAATTCATGCAGGTGAGTCAAACCCAAGTGGGGCCATCAATGGCTGCACCGTTGGGATGCTGTCCAAGAGGCCAACATCATGAGGACGTGCTGTCTGACAATAAAGGATGTAATTTTATAACCGTGGGTGCACAAGGCAATGGGATATGCATATTCGTGAAGGCATTGGATATGCCACGTTAGAGATAGGAATGTTAAGAAAAAGAATAATAAAGAGGTATCTTTGTCAGATATGGCTGGGTCTATCAGAAATAGTCTAATTAAGTTAGGAAGAGTTGAGTTGAAGTAGGACGGCACAATTCTAGTTCGGTTTTGAGTATGAATCCAGATCCTACTTGTGGACCATTTAGCTGTGCTATATAAAGGACTAGCCTGTGACACATTTAACCAATAAAACAATAAAGCTCCAGTAAGCGTCAGATACTCTCTTCCATGTCAGGTTCATACTAAGTGTCTATCCAAATTTGTATCCATCAGGAATTGAAACAAAAACATGGTAACAGAAAACGCGGTTGTACGGTCACATGTTGCTACTATATATATCAAGACAACAAATTGTTGCTCTGTTTAATTTTATTTAACGGATTAAACAGGACATGCATAAGCTATATTCAAAAGAATGTGGTCAAGCTGACATTATAGTGTTGAATAGCAAAACCTATACCGATATAAAAAGTATGAGTTAGGGTTTGACAAATTAAATTTTGGCCACCCATCCACTCATCTTACAGTCGACAATATAAGTTGATTACCAATGATTGGCCTTTACTGCAAAGCGTAACTACTACCTAATCAACCCCTCGTAAGGAGTCGCTCTCATACTCTTAATTCTCATCTACCATCCTTGCTCATATATCACTGACTCATTGTAGATATATTACTTACTGACACAAAATGCAATGCAGTATTTAGATATGAAAAAAATGTTAACATGAATGTACAACATATGGAAGGTCAATCTTGCGTACACATGCACAGTTTCTAGTAGATACAAATCTCTCTCTTTTTAAGCGCAAGTAGTTTATACAAATCATCAGTGTAATCTGTATCTATTTGCCAACCAGACAATAAAAACATAGTTCTCTGGCAGTAACTTAATTCCAGCAGCCAAAATAAATAAATAGCAGATATAAGTATGTAACAAGCACTAAATAGAAGAACATACACCACTTATGATAGCAGGTGCTGCATTCATGGTTTTTGAGTCGAGCGACTAGTCGCGACTAGTCGACGACTAGTGGATGAGTCTCAAAGTGAAGTCCGACTCGGGTTCTCGACTCGACTAATTGCTTGAGTCGAGCGATTCAATCGACTAGTCTCGACTAGTCCAGGTTTTTGAGTCGACCAACGACTTAAAGTTGCCACCACCTGTCATCTTTTTTCCAATATCCCTTGCCCAGCTCCCATAAAACCTAGATCGACCAAATTTCCCCCCGAGCCAAAACTGTTTTGGCGGCTGGCACTCGCGTCCCTCTTCCTTGGCCGCCGTCGCCCCAAGATCCAGCCGGCCGGCACCGCCACAAGGCCATGGCACCCCCGCCTAGCTCCTGACCTGCTCCTTTAGACTATTAATAAGTATATAAAACTAGTCGAGTGTCCAAGTCCTTCCTCTTTTGCCCATGGTTCTGTAGCTTTCTAGTGTTATATACAGTTAACATGAGTCTCGACTTGAGTCTCGACTAGTCGAGACTAGTCGAGAGTCGTTACCCCTAAACGACTCGTCGACTCATCGACTCAAAAACCATGGCTGCATTACAATGAAGTACCTACAACACTAGTAGCGGATTGCAGCATTAGCTAATATTGACAACTATCAGAGTAATCCATGAACAATATATAACATATTAACATCATAGTCGTGGTGTGGACTGGACTGTCCAATTCGACTACTAGTAAGAAGTATGCTAAATCTAGGTATAGTTTCCCCCACACAAGCAAACAAATAGGACTAGCACAGGAAGAAAATGTAAAACTCCAAGGATAGGTTGATGGTATAATGGAAATAAGAAGTAACAGAGGAGGTATTAAGAAACAAGCTGACCTGTTGTGTGTTAGGATCAATGTCAAATACTTTTGTAGGGCTACTCTCCACCCAGCTTGTTTTCTCCTCAAGTGTAAGTGTCTCCATGAGCTCCTCATTAATACGTATATCAGGCTCATACATGAAGGTCACAGTAGCAGCTGGGGACCATTTGGCATGGTCCTTTCCGATTCCCTTCCTAGCAATTGCTCGAAGACGCAGCTCTTGCCCACGACGCAGCTTTACGATTAGTATGCCCCTGAAATCAGATATAACTATTATTACAATCTTTATCATTATAAGCTTCCCAATAAGCATTGGCTAAACAAGAGACAATGCTTACAGGAAGCTTCCATCCATTTATTCTCACTAAAAATAAAGATAAATTCAAAGAGGTACTAGCAGATGCCGCCAAACACACTGGACAAAAACTGGATACAGATATTAAGATAGCTTAATGTTCATTGCGATAGCGACAAAACATATCAATGACGCAAGCTCTGCGTGTGTAAGAGAAGCTTTCTGGTATTAATCCTTTGAACCTAGTTAATCTAGGTATCTACTTAGTACTGCAAATAATAACAAAAAAAATACGAAATACATTGAGTAGAAATAGTACACTTGCATTTAAGAGCACATAATAAGACAGGCAATATCAGAAAGAAAGCAGAATTGTCATAATCAAAGAGTTAAATTTACATCCAGCCTACAAGAAAATCAATATAATCCTTAAGGGCTACAAACTTTCAAATTTGTAGAAACTAGCAAGATTAACGTAATTATCTAACTTGAGAGGCAAGCTTTATTTTCCCCTCCTAAAGATGCTGGAGCTGGCAAGCCCAGCGCACATAAGATTAATATGTACAATTAGCATGCTATATGCTCAGTTTTCCTTTCGTGATAGAAGAGGGGAAAGAAGACTGTACACAAAATGGAGTCTATTTCTTTTCTAGTTTTCTTTAATCAATTGGTCAGAAGGGAAAAATAAATTGCTGACTTATCGTACAAGAGAAGGAAAGATACATGTGACCTATACATTGAGATTCCCAACATAAGCATTACAATCTGCACGTGTTAATAGGAGAGGGAAACATGAGCAGATTATAGTTATACACAGATAATAAACTTAAAATATATATGGATGAACACCATGGAATGATGAGGGGATTGACAATAGGGTCTACTCTGTAGCCACCAAACTCATTTATTTGCATGGTCGTTTATTTTCTATCTCCTTTTACGGCATCTTTTATTGTGCACTTCTTTCCTAAATATCATAGCAAGGACTAAAGTAAATTATCTCTCTTGGTAAAGGGATGCTCTAATAACAATGTACTATAGAACACACAAAGGTATCTTGATATGCATTTCCAACAAGGATAAGTAGTTCACAATTTTCACTGGACACAAGTTTTGGGGTGAATCAAGCGTCTAATCTGGAACTAATGAACTAAAACAAGTGATCTATGGGTTTCTACATGCCATGAAAGAGATCATGAATAAAAAATGTCAAATCGTTTAAGCCTGATGGTGTAGTGATATCTCCTTGGTCAGTTCCACAATGTGATTTAAAGGACCGTGTGTACTAATAACAAAGTGTTCTTACACGGTTTACAAAGTTATTGAGCTGTCCACACACGTGATATTTTGAAATGTTAGTTTATCACAAAACAGATCGATACTTACACAAAGACAAAGGTCTACTGCATTAGTATGCCAAATTTCAACGTTAGCAAGTATATGCCACCTTCAGATATAGGTAGCAATACTGCTACCAGGAAATGCTTATTTAGTTCATAGTAGAAACATAAACAAAAAGACGATTCACTGGAAGCAACGACACAATAGTGCTTTAACTAGATAGAAACATACATCTTCATCATGACATCACTTAAGGATGCCGTACATTGAGACAGCTACAATTTCATTCACGTCATAGCAATTTCAAGGCAGTGAAAGCATATAGAGGTATATGTGAGAACAAAAATTATTTGAGGTATTTAGGACAAAATGCTAGCACCACGGCTTCCTAGTAACTGAACCTATAAGCAATGGTGGCATGCATAAAGCCTTTAACCAGAAATTTAAACCGGTTGAGCATGCTCGAATTACATGTGCTGCTAGTAACAGAATGTTGATTTCAAATAGAAGTATGAGGAAATGAATAAGCTTGGGAAAGTAGAGTTTTGACCTTTGATACAAATTAACTAATGAATTATCTACAGATACGACAACAAGCATGAGAATTCACATAGCGCAGGCCACAAGACCCCGCATTTTGATGCATCTATGGATCTACCTCCCAAACAAGAGCAAGAAATGAACTTAGAAATAAGATAGAGTAAAGAATACATGAACCAAAACTAGAACAGAGTAGAAAGAAAACAAATTGGTGTGTGGAGAGGTGGATTAGGAATTCATCATACAGATAGGGGTAGAATGAAACGGCCAGAGTTGGTTAGGCTCTGTAGATGAAGCAACATTACTTAGGGGTGGTGGTTCTTGCAGTTAAGAAGTAGTAAGAAATACGTAAAGAAATGGGGTCAAAATGGAGAGCTGGACTTGCCTGTGGTCTGCTGCGGGGTCGGTGTCGTAGGGGTCGATGTTGCCTAGGGCCTGCTGGTATTCCCTTGCCTGGTCGACGGGGCAGACCTTGGGGTCGGTGGAGCGGAGGTCCTTGGTGGAGGTGACCTCGAGCGTCTGTCCGGAGTCGGTGGCGCGGGCGGCGAGGTGGAACTCGACGGAGCAGTACTCGCAGGACCCGTCCCCGTCGCAGGCGTCGCAGTCGCGGGAGAAGCGCATCCCCATGGCGGCGGAGGAGGTGAGCGGGATGAGGCCGAGGCGGTGCGCGAGGAACTCGTCGTTGAGGACGGAGGAGTTGCTCTCGATCTCGACGAGGTCGATGGCGACGGTGGGGACCTCGGCGATCATGACGCGGCGGAGGGCGTTGGCCATGCTCGCGTCGGTGTCGCGGAGCTCGAACTTGGCGTAGTCGTCCTTGAGCTCGCGGATCTTCACGCGCGGGAACCTCTGGTACGAGGCGCCTGCCGCCGGACGGTCCATTCCGATTGGCCGCCGGACGCCGCCGCCGGAGATGGGGTAGCCGCGAGGGTTTTGGGTTGGGCCGCGGCAGATTTGGGGGAAACGGGATAAACGGAGGAGAAGAGGGGGTGACGGGGTTTTTGTCTGCCTTTTTTTTTAAAAAAATTTTCAGATTTCCAATCCACCATTAACCAGGTTGCCTAGCAGATTCGCTGGCAACAAGTTCAGAAATACAATCTGGGGCTGAAACATCCCACCCCACACACTCAACATCGGCTTGTGAGCCGAATCTAGCAAGGGCATGAGCCACCTTATTACACAGCCGGCTACAAAACACAAAGTTGTACGAATCAAAAGAAAACCGATGCAATTGCTTCTAATTTCGCGAAGGAGGACTCCCATCTCCGAGAGCTCATGATTGTCTGAATTCAGAGCATCCACTAAGGTCTTTGAGTCAGATTCGAACACAACTCTGTTTAATCCAAGTGCTGCAGCTCCTTCGGTTGCCGCCACACATGCCTCAGCTTCAGCTTGAAGAGCGTTTCGCAGGTGTCTCAGTTTGCCTGCCGCTGCGGCGACGAACTCGCCATCTTCATCTCTAGCCACAAAACCCCAGGCCCCCGTACCAGTTGGTTCCCAAAACGCAGCGTCGAGATTAACTTTCACCTGGTTCGGGTCTGGTTTCTGCCATTTTCTGTCTGGTGGTTCCGGATCAATCACAGTAGCAGTATCAGTCACCGGTTGAGTTAGCATCCCTGTGAAATCTACCACATGTTTTTGAATGGTGCGACAAACATCATCAGTAGTTCGGCTCATCTCACCCGAATTTTGTTTATTACGGGTGGTCCACCAATCCCAAAGTAGAATACAGGTAGAAGACTGCTTCTCTCTTGGCAAACTGAGGATAGAATCCATCATCAAAAGTGGAGTCGCTGCATCAATTAGAGATAATCGAACATCCTCCAGCAACATCGACCTTCACACTGCTTTGACACACTTGCATTTTAAAAACAAATGGCCACCATCTTCGTCCAATCGATAGCACATTGGACACCGGGTATCAAGATCAATCTTCTTCCGCTTGATATTCATACGTGTAGGCAGGCTGTTATGACATAATCTCCACAAGAAAATGCGAACTTTTGCAGGTAGTTTTAGGTTCCAAATCCTATTCCAAACTGGGTTTCGTTCCGAGGATGCATTCGAAGAGTTTGCATCCCTGCATAGCTTGTGATCACAAATATACACCCCAAGCTGATAGCAGGACTTGACGGAGAACATTCCTTTTTTATCAAAGTGCCAGGCAATCGTGTCTACCATTCCTTGTCGAAGAGGGATAGACAAAATTTCCTTAGCATCCACTTGATCAAACAGATTTTTAACAACCTCTTCGTCCCACAAACCAGTATTGGGATCTATCAGATCACTAACCCGCAACTCCTCCTGTAAATTATCCGGAGAACGGGCCCTTCTTGTTTGACCCCTTGGCAACCATGGGTCTTTATATACATCAATCTCTTCACCTGTTCCCACTCTCCACACAATTCCTTCCTTTAATAAATCAATGCCTCGTAAAATGCTGCGCCATGTGTAAGATATACCCGGCTTCGCCACAGCTTGCAGGATAGAGCTGTCCGGAAAATAAATGGCTTTCATAACAACACAACATAGTGATTCTGGATTTTGTAGAAGTCTCCAACTCTGTCTTGCCAACATGGCCATGTTAAAGATATGAAGGTCCCGGAAACCCATACCACCATCTTGCTTTGATCGTGTCATCCTATCCCAACCAATCCAATGACACCGATCCTTCTCGTCCATCTGACTCCACCAGTACCGGCTGATCATAGCGCTAATGTCCTCGCATAAAGTTTTTGTTAAATCAAAACATGACATTGCATAAGTAGGAATCGCCTGTGCTACAGCCTTTATCATAATTTCCTTCCCCGCCTTTGACAATAACCTTTCTTTCCAACCCTGAATACGCTGCCAAATACGTTCTTTTAAATATTCAAACTCCTTGCTTTTTGATGCCCCCAAATGCATTGGCAGCCCAAGGTAACGCTCATTATGTGATTCACGAGGGATACCAAGAATCCCTAGAACAACTTGTTTAGCTGTTCTAGAAGTGCCTTTGCTAAACATAGCATAAGATTTGTCCTTGTTAATCTTCTGGCCTGAATGAGCCTCATACAGCGCCAAAATATTTTGCAATTTAGCCGAATTACTTGCATTTGCCTTCATCACAATTAAAGAATCATCCGCAAAAAATAGATGACTAATTTTAGGGGCAGTCGGGGCAAGTTTGACTCCTTGTATAGAACCATCTTCTTCAGCTGCACTAAGAAGGCCTGACAGACCTTCGGCACATAATATAAAAAGATACGGAGATAGGGGGTCTCCCTGCCGCAGGCCCCTCTATGGTACAAAAGCTTCCAGTAGTTTCCGGTTGCACTTCACTCTATAGGAAACCGATTTCACACACTCCATAACAGACGTGATCCACTGTTCTGCAAAACCCATCTTTCCCATTATCTTCTCCAGGAAGCTCCATTCCACCCGATCATATGCTTTGCTCATATCCAATTTCACAGCTACTAAACCATCTCTTCCTCCCTTCTTTTTATGCATCATATGTGTAATCTCATATGCCAAAAGCACATTGTCCGTAATCAAACGACCCGGGACAAAAGCTGATTGTGTGGGTGAGATAATGTGTGGAAGTACCGCTTTCAATCGATTTGCTAAGACCTTTGATATGAGCTTGTATAAAACGTTGCAAAGACTTATGGGTCGGTACTGATTGATACTCTCAGGATTGCTGACCTTGGGGATGAGGACAATGGTGGTAACATTCCATCCACTCGGCATGGAACCGCCATTTAAAACTTGTAAGACCTCTTCTTGGATTTTTGGCCCTACCATATGCCAGAATTTCTTATAGAAAATAGCTGGCATCCCGTCAGGGCCTGGCGCCTTGAGATCTCCAATGGAATCCAGAGCTTCCTTCACTTCTTTCCCCACAAAAGCAGCACATAACATGTCGTTCATTTCATGTGTAACCGAGCAAGGGATGTGTTGTAGAATCTCATTGTTATCAGGACCTGCAGAAGACCTGAACAATTCTTTGTAGTGATTAGTCACAAAAGATCCTATCTCCTCCTCCCTCTCCACAACACCACCTCCCTCTCTCTTTAGACTCGTAATGAAATTCAACCTTTTCCTCTCTGAAGCAAAAGCATGAAAATATTTAGTGTTTCGGTCCCCATATTTGAGCCAGTTGGCATGTGCTCGCTGCTTCCAAAACAGGTTATGTTGATCCTCAAGACGACCAAGTTTGTACCGCAACACATGCTCCCTCGAAACATATTCTTGATTAATTGGACCCCTTCTACACTTCTCTAAATCTTTTTTCGCATTCTTTATTCTTTTCTTCAGCTCTCCGAGTACCTCTTTATCCCATTTCCACAAACTCCTCCCCACCTTCTGAATTGCTTCCTTTACTCCCACCCCTTCCTCTTCAAATGCAGAATTCCATGCCTCCTCCACTATGCCATCACACCCTTCCTCTAACAGCCAAGACGCCTCAAAACGGAATACATGAGCTGCTCCATTATCTCCTCTCGGCATGGCTTGGACATTGAGTTCCACAATAATAGGTCTATGGTCCGAATGGCGAGGATCTCCATTGATAACCCGGTAGAGGGGGAACATACATCTCCATTCCCCGTTAGCCACCGCTCTATCCAGCCTCTCTCTCGTGTACCCATTAGCAGCGTGCCAATTATTCCTCCAAGTGAAGGGGTCCCCCACGAAGCCAAGATCATCCAAGTTTGTATCCTCTAGAGCTCGACGGAAAGCATCCATTGCACCTGGGCCTCGAGCTGCGCCTCCTTCCTTCTCATGGGAAAACAAAATCTCATTAAAATCCCCCAAACAAAGCCACGGAAGGCTCGCTTGCCCCTTTAAAATGCGCAACAATCTCCAAGTATTTTCCTTAGAAGCAGTTTTTGATTCTCCATATATCCCCGTCAGTCTCCACTTAGTACCGTCTTTTTCTACTACCTCTGCGTCAATGTGATAACGACTCTTCCAACGAACCTGCAGCTTCACTCCTTTCCTCCAAAAGAGCGCAAGGCCACCACTTCGCCCCACACAGTCTACCACTGACATATTGATCATGTTCAACTTCCATCGGAACTGATCCAACTCCTTCTCGGTCAGTTTAGTTTCCTAGAGAAAGAGAATGTCGGGCTCTTCCGTCTTGTTGAGCTCCAGCAGACCATCAACTGCCGGCTGATTCCCAAGCCCCCGGCAATTTTGAGATATTGCTTTTCGCACGACTACATCTGCATCCCCATGCCCAACATTGCTAATACCAGAAGATCTCATTTGGCGCGGATTCACATCAGGAACAACCCCCTGTATCGAATCATGTGGTCCGCTGCAGCTCTCACCACAGCTCTTTTGTACACTAATGGGCTCCTCACCTGGATCTGTCGCTGAATCCAGAACGCATGGAGGTACCGGCCGGGCGGCCGGCCGGCCGGCCGGAGAGGCGACCGATCCCAGACCTTCCAACGCTGCCTTCTTGCACACAACCCTCGGCGCCCCTGGATCAAGTACGGCGCTCGCTCTAGACCTCATCATCTGCAAACATCGCACAGGATCACGCGACTTGCGGACTATCTGCAAGGCCCGCTCCTTCAACTCCTCCATGCGAGTACCGAAACTCCCGAGTGCCGCACCATGGACTCCCTCCAAACTCCCTTCTTCCCCCACGATCGATCAGACTAGGAGATTTGTTTTACGACTGTACGCCCTAAACAAACGTACAGAAGGCTTTTGGTGTATGGGTTTAAATCGGAGGGAAAAAGCGACCCTTCCGAGAAAAGCACATGGGGAGGAAGGAAAACGCTAGGGGATCAAGACATAGCGATCAACAACAGGACGAAAACCAGCAAGGATTCGAGGACGGATGAACTCAGGATGCGATCGCACGAGATCGCCTGGAAAGTCGCCCGACAAAAGCGGAAAACGAACCGTCACACGAGGGACGGACAAATGGCTAATCCCTGGTTTTTGTCTGCCTTTTGGCCCTTGATGATTTTGCGGAAGGAATGCCTGGGTGTGTTGCTGGTCACGTCAAGATTCGTGCGCCTCCGTTGGGTTGAGTACTTCACAACCGGTTGAATTCGCTGACTTTGTGTCAAAGTTTGGGAAAATCAGCATATCCTTGCCCATTCATAACATCTTTCGTCCAATGGTTGATAAGATGGTCTTATCTCAGACCTGCCACCCAATCAAGATATGACGAAAAAACATGATGCACAATGAGTTGTTCTTTAGTCATATCTTTGCTATCAAATATCACTAAATTTATGGTGAGACAATTATTGCTTAGAAATTATCTCTTACCTAAGAGAAGACAAACGTATTTTTCTCATTTCTCTCTTCTCCAACTCAGCAATTATCGTGACATTGCTAAGATAAGACCGTTGTACATGCACATGCCCAGAGAATGATCATGTCACTATGAAGTTGAGCCACCTGAAAGACAATCAGGAAGGTGAGCGATATTAAAATTTATCAAATTCATCCGCGATAGCAATTTCTCGTGATCCGTTCATCCCATTCTAGTATAACTACTCGATTATAACATTGTTGAATTGTAACTACTATTAAAACATCTGTCTCCTTCCATTTCGATAGTGCATTTCCTGAGTCATACTGTCTTTTTATAGAGCTTCCCTGCATGCGTGAGATAAATGTTGACTAGTAGCCCTGAAGTCTCAAATTTTGATTGACCGGGGAACCAAAGGACTTATGTGTGCCATTGGACACTTACCTTTCTAGCTATGCACCTGAAAACACTAGTCACATATCTAATGATGTCTAGAGGACCCCTAGTTTGTTATGTCCTGATCCTGAAGACAACAAGATGTTGGACATGTTGTGGACATGACATGTCGACAACAGCATGACAACTGCATCCTCCGAGCCGAGAAACCCCGACAAACGTGACAATGGTGGTTATTGCATCGGCGGAGGTGGTGGTGGCCATCTCCTCTCCTTCGAGGAGGTCAAATGGCCACGATGTGTTGGACTCCTCTTCTGACCCGTGCTAAGGACATTGGTGGCATCGTCATCGCTAGATAAAAAAGAGAAGGTGTTGTCACATGGATGTGATGAGGTGCATGCGGTGGTGTTCCGAGGAGAATGTAAATAAGGGGGCAAACGAAGAGAGATGGTTAGGGTTACATACACATATTCAAGTTAGAAAGTTCGTCGATCTCCACTAACATGAAAATATGCCAGATTGTTCAAATCAGTCTCTTTTAAGTAAAAAACTATTACAAAAAACTAAACAGTAGGGAGTTTCCCTTTTTTTACACTAAAAAAACTATTACCAAAACCGTCTATCGCAAGTGGTTCTTAATTTAATGAGATAGAGTAGTTTAATGCAGACACTCTCCATCCAGAAAATCATTTACAAGCTTTTGTGTTTGGAGTTCTATTGAGTCATCTACGACAAAAGATCTCAGCTGAGTCATTATTTGTAGACTCCTTCTTAAATCATACTTATTTTTTTATCCCACGAGTTCTTCTGAAGTGACAACGATTATAGTATGCTAGAAACATACCCCGCCCGTTGCGGTGGGAATCTTTCAATTTTTGTACTATGCAAATAAAAGCATGCAAACCCATGGATATGAACTTGTTTAAAGAAATATACAACATATCACAAATGTTAAAAGGTAAAATTAGTTGACGTGGTTTTTGTTTTGTATTTGATGATGAAAATAGGTGACATGAACAATTAGACGATGAAAAATAAATAACATGAATATGTTGCATGAAAAAAAATGATTGAGAAAGTTGAGTATGATTTGGGCAACTGAACAACTACGTGTATCATCTGCATTCGTGAAGAAACGATTGGACAACTAAGGTGTTGCTCACCGAGACCTAGGTCCGTGGACTATCGTGCCCAAAAGTGCTTTGGTGACTCCCGTCTCATATGGTACTTTTATCTGTCTAGTCCTTGTTGATTGACATGGCATACACATTTTTACGACATGGTAGCTTAAGAAGGAGACATAATTCACAACGGTGAGGGGGCCTCAACGCCTCGTAATAAACTATGGAAATGCTCGAATGCAACTTATTTTCTGAAAGCTTAAGGTCATATATTATCTAAAACCAACCCTATAAAAACATACTTACAATAAAACTAACATACACCTTCTTGAATACTTCAACACCATATTTCTTCTACATCCCTCAACGATGCACCGTGAGCAAACCTCGGTGCCGCCTCTGGGCCTCGGGGTAGCAAAGATCATGTCGGAGAAGCTTTGAAAAAATAGGCGCTTATACAAGCAGCGGTCCGGAAGCCGTTGACGTGGACTAAGAGATGATGACGACCACGGTCTTGAGAGATGGTCGTCCCAGAGAATCTAGTACCGATGTGGGTCGGGACATAAAGCACCTACGGCCAGACAGAGATGGGGAACACAAAACTCTCAACTCCCTGATGAGGCCATACGCGGTTGAGCTTCATAGGATGAAGACGAAATTTGAGGACACTAATAAGTTGCAATGTCATGCCCTCCGTCGTTGTAGACAAACACTAATCACGCCAGATCTAGTACCTAACGATCGACACGAACCTCCAACTCGTCGACGCCACTCCAAGGAAGAAAGTTGATCCGAGGCGAGTTCAAGACCCTTTTATTCTTGACGTCGGTCGGCCGATGCCCCCTCATCGGAGGAGAATATCTCGAGAACCCAATGGAGTTGGACACACAAATTCATGGTTCCCCCGTTCTCCTGCGTTGGAGGGTAGGGGAACCGGCGGCAACGCTGACATGCCGAGGGGGAAATGTCGCCTGCGAGATCGTTTCTTTCCGTAAAGAAAAGGCTTCGCTTATTGTCGGGTAGGTAAGAACTGCCACGACGACGAGAGCTCCTCTGTTATCCATCTTGTACAACTTTGTAGTCCCTTCTATGACAGTACTCATGCCTACTTTTCAAAAACAATATCAATTCCTAAAAAAATGGCATCGTTCAATAACAAGACAATCAAACTTGGTGATGACTAGTACAGCGTTACCCTAACCTAGAGTTTTTCTCCTCCCGCTGGCGATCCCGGCGTCGAGTCCCTGTCGAGACCGATCTCGCTCCGATCTCCGATAGATCTTGGCACCCCTCTCGTACCTGATCCTCTCTCCACTTCCTGGCTCTGTGGTAGCTTCGGCGGCTCGCCCAGGTTATGGTAGAAGGGCTAGGGTTCCACTCGGTTTCCGGCGGCGACATGACGACTCGATCTGAAAGCTCCGAGACTGGTTCTGCGGCAAAGGCGGAGGCGGCCACGGTCAAGGCAGGCAAGGGGGATGAGGGTTCCTCGTCTCAGGGTCCTGGGGGCCAGGGCGCTAGAATAACATCCATGTTCGATCGGCTTGAGATTGCGGAGGATGATTTCGATGATCTGGTGCTAGATGAGGACGTTGAAGAGATCAAGGAGAGCACTAGATGGTTAGCTGTTGCACGAGTACACTGCTCGAAAAACTTCAGCCATGAAGCCTTCTTCCAACAGATGCGCTTCGCATGGAATCCGGCGAGGATGTCAACATGAGGGCTGTGGGGCCGAATCGATTTGTGATAGAGTGTCACTGCTTGGGTGATTGGGAGAAGATGATGGAGAAGGGTCCTTGACTGTTTAGGGAGTGGGCAGTTCTATTTGCCGCGTTTGATGGGCTCTCTGATCCTGAGTCGGTAGAGCTGAATTTCATGCCAGTTTGGCTTCGTGTCCACAAGACTGTGGAGGGGTGTAGGAGAGAGAAGATTGTACGCAAGCTAATCAGCCGCACTGCTGGGGAGATTGAAGTAGTTGAGATGACACCTGCAGGCAGTTTCAGGGGAGATCTTGTGAGGGTCAGAGTGAAACATGACGTCCGCAAGCCACTGACACAATTTGTGTCGATTGTGTTGGGAGGGAAGAGGATGATCTTCGAGGTTAAATATGAAAAATTGGGTGTTCTGCGTTTTGCTTGCGGCCTGATTGGGCATCCTTTCAAGGAGTGCGGTAATGGTCTTTTTGAGGACAAGGAACTGAAGTTTGTAGACTGGATACATGCTGAGACGACTGGACGTGGTCGTGCTAGTTTTGGGCGAGGTGTTTAGCGCAATCCTAGCGAGGCAAGACCTATGCCTGTGGGACGAGGTGATTTCATGCGTGGTCGAGGAAGGGGTGACGGTGGCATGGCTGGCCGTGGCGACGGTGGACGGGTAGACTAGAGAGCCCACCCGGAACGGAAGGAGCATGTGGATAAAGATCTGAGAGACACGGCTACTAGTCCCAATAAAACTGATATCCACATGTCGGAAAGCGAATACAATGCAAGGAAAAGGTTGGCATTTGAAGATGAGGTTGCTCCTGGTGCTTACCTTATGCTGACGGATGGACAACAGGAAGGAACCGCGCCTCTCTCTCGCGAGGTGATTCCCACTAAGGAGGGCTCAACTGAAAACAAGAGACACAAGCGCAGTGATGGTACTGCCCTTTCAAACACAGCTGCAGGATCGGCGGCATCCCTCGAGGATGACCGCCGGGCACAATGAGTGTCCTAGCATGGAACCCCCGGAGACTGGGGCAACCCCGGACAGTTCAGGAATTGGGCTACCTAGTGCAGACCCACAAGCCCAGCCTTGTGTTCATCAGTGAAACAAGGCAGAGTTCAGACCGTGTCAGAAACTTGAGATTTAGATTGGGCATGAAGGAATGTTACCACGTTCCTGAAGATAGGTCAGGGGTGGCATTGCCCTATATTCGGTTGAGGGAGTGCAGGTGGATCTCTTGTCGTCTAGTCAGAGGCATATTGATGCTCATATTGTTGGGGGCCCTTTTACTCATCGCTGGAGAGGGACCTTTGTATATGGAGAAACAAAACCTATTGAGCGACATCACATGTGGACAATTCTTAGAAGGATTAAACCCATGTCCTTTGAGCCGTGGTTAATGATTGGTGACTTTAATGAAGCAATGTGGCAAGGAGAACATTTTTCAAGAACAAGGAGATCGGAAAGATTGATGAGTAACTTTAGAGAGGTTCTTTCTCACTGCAATTTACATGATCTGGGATTTGTTGGGGTGCCCTGGACGTATAATAACCATCGCAAAGGGGACCAAACTGTCCGAGTGCGTCTTGACAGAGCGGTTGCGTCACCTGAATGGAGTGCTCTATATCCAGAATTATGAGTTCGGCATATCCAGTCGTCTCGGTCTGATCACACCCCTTTATTGCTGGCTCCTGACAGTGTGCAGTGCAGACCGAACCGACCAATTAGAAGGTACGAGGTGGCGTGGGAGCGAGAACCATCGCTGGTTGATGCCATTGAGGAGGCGTGGAGGAGGCGAGTTGCTAAGGCAAAGTGGGTCGAATCGAGCCACCATCCGAATTCGGCCCAGGGAGAGAACAGTGATGGGCTGCATGGCGACCAAGCTAGTGGAAGGCCGGATCTGGGTGATATAGCAGGGGGGTTCGCTGCCATGATGGGCTTTCTCAATAAATGGAAGTTGAAGAGCTTTCCTTCGGTTCGAAAGAAATTGAGAAACTGAGGAAAGAGCTAGAGGTGCTTACTCCGTTAGTTGATGCGGATAGTGTGAAAAAGAAGAAAGAGCTTATGTCGGTCATGGATGAGATGTTATATAGAGAGGAGCAAATGTGGCTACAACGGTCTAGAGTTGACTGGTTGAGAGAGGGGGATAGGAACACAAAATATTTTCATAGACGTGCTTCCAGGCGACAACAAAAAAACCGAGTTACAAAATTGAAAAGACCGGATGGTTCATTCACTTCCGAGCCAAGAGAGATGGAAGATTTAGCCACAGGATATTTCCAGAACCTGATTACTCGTGATGATAATGTAGACCCTTCTCCAATTGTTGATGAGCTTCGGGTCTGTGTTAATGACGAATGACAGTCTGGTAGCTCCGTTCTCGGAAAAAGAAATCGGAGATGCACTATTCCAAATCGGGCCTCTCAAATCTCCATGGCTGGACGGTTTCCCCGCTCGGTTCCTACAAAGAAATTGGGGCGTTCTGAAACAGGATGTTATCGCTGCGGTGCAGCGGTTTTTTGATGAGGGGGTGATGCCTGACCAGGTCAATGAAACTTCTATTGTGCTGATCCCAAAAAAGAATGATCCTGAGGAGTTAAAGGATTTTAGACCAATTAGTCTATGCAATGTCCTTTTTAAGATTGTATCTAAATGTTTAGCTAACCAGATGAGACCTCTCTTGCAAGAAATTATAGCTCCTTTTCAGAGTGCGTTTATTCCAGGCAGGATGATTACAGACAATGCTTTAATTGCTCTGGAGTGTATTAATTATATTCAGTCGGGATCGAGGGCAAAGTTATGTGCGTATAAGCTGGATATGGCCAAGGCATATGACCGTGTTGATTGGGGTTATCTTGAAGGAGTCTTGACGAAGCCGGGCTTTCATAGTAAATGGATACGGTGGGTGATGGAGTGTGTGACCACTGTATGGTACTCGGTTCGCTTCAATGGACAATTGTTGGACTCTTTCTCCCCGTCGCGTGGGCTACGCCAAGGTGATCCACTATCACCATATTTGTTCTTGTTTGTTGCTGATGGTTTATCTACTCTGATTAGACAGGCAATTGAAAGCTCATCTCTGCGGGAGCTGCATATATGCCACGGGCACCAGGGATCTCCCATCTTCTGTTTGCCGATGACTGCTTGATGTTTTTTTTAGGGGAATGTGCAGCAAACGGGTGTTGTTAAAGGATTACTGGATAGCTACGAGAGAGCTACATGACAACTTGTAAGTATGGGAAAATGTTCAAGTCTGTTTGGAAGTAACTGTCCTCAGGATACCCAATCGACAATACAGGGAATTCTAGAGTATGAAACCCAATGTTTTGAGGAGAAATATCTCGGGCTCCCTGTTCCGGAGGGGAGTTTAAAGAATGGCCAATTTAAACCAATTAAGGAAAAGTTTGTTAAGCCAGCTAGCGATTGGATCGAGAAATACATGTCCAATGGTGCCAAAGAAACCTTGATAAAGTCTATTCTCCAAGCCCTCCCAACGTATGCGATGGGAATTTTCAAGTTCTCTATAGGGCTGATTGAGGAGCTGAATCATATTGTGAGAGATTTCTGGTGGGGAGACGAGCATAATCGTAGACGTTTGCACCGGATGTCATGGGAAAAGGTTACCAGGCTCAAGGCGCATGGTGGTATGGGGTTTAAGGATTTACAGATGTTTAACCAAGCTTTACTTGCGAAACAGGCTTGGTGTCTGTTAGAAAAACCGGATAGCCTATGTGCTCGCTTACTGAAGGCTAAATATTACCCAAATGGAAACTTACTAGATACGGCCTTCATTCAGAATACTTCTCCTTCATGGCAAGGTATAATGCACTGACTGGAGCTTGTGAAACAGGGGGTGATCTGGCGTATTGACAACGAATCACAGGTTAGAATTTGGCGGGATAACGGGCTTCCTCGATCTGGCTCCCTTAAGGTCTCAGGAAAAATGAAGGGAAACCATATGAGATGGGTTTCTGAGTTGATTAATCCAATTACTCAAACATGGGACGAAGACATTATCCGGCAGTTCTTCTGGCCTCATGACGCGGATACAATTTTGGCTATTCGCCTAACCCCACGTACCACGGAAGATTTTGTTGCATGGAATATTGAGGACTCGGGCCAGTTTACGGTCCGTTCTGCTTATCGTCTCGCTCTACAGCCAAGGCTTGACAAGATGGCATCGAGACAATCGAGTTCTACCCATCTTGGTGACCGACCGATCTGGGACTGCATATGGAAGGCTAAAGTACCACAGAAAATCAGAGTTTTCGGATGGAAAGCAACCACTAATAAGCTTGCTGTAATGCAAAATGTCCATCGGAGAATCACTACCCGGCCCTTTTGTTCTATCTGTGGGCGGATGAATGAAGATGAGCACCACGCACTAGTCACTTGTACAAAAGCGAGAGCGCTTCGGGATGGTCTGCGGAATGAGTGTGAGTTCCGAAATTCTGGTAAGGAATGGTTTCTACACCTGATCTCTAACGCATCTGTTGAAACCAGAGTTAAATTACTCTTCATGTTCTGGCGATGCTGGCATCTCCGAAACGATGTAGTCCATGGAAAGGGGGATGCTTCAGTATCTGCCTCGGTTTCCTTCCTACTAAACTATGTGACGGCCTTTGATGCTGCTAACGAATCAAATCAGTCATGCAAAGGAAAGGGTCCGCTCTTCCCGAGCCAGAAAGCGATAGGGGAGAATCAGGAGGTCTCTCAGTGGTGCCCTCCGCCTGCAGGTTCTGAAACGCTCAACGTCGATGCAGGGTGGGACGCAGCTAGTAAGAGAGCCGGTATCGGCGCTGTCATCCGAGACGAGAAGGGGGTGGTCATGATGTCATCATGGAGGCTCCTGCCTTTCTAGTGTTGAAGAAGCGGAGGCTAAAGCTTGTTTGGAAGGACTCCACCACCTGGTAGCGCTGCATCAGTTTCCTTGCATTTTGGAGAATGACTGCCTTCGTGTAGTTCAAAGCATCTCCTCAAACACTCAGGCTCGGTCGGCTTCCTGGAGTGTCTACAAAGAAATCAAGGATTTTATGCGAAACTATCATTTGTTAGAGATCAAGAAAATCAATAGAAATAGCAATCAGTGGCCCATGCTCTAGCTCAGTTAGTAAAAGGGAGACGAATGGAGTGCTTCTCAATTCTACTCCGAGCTGCGTCTCGAATCTGGTTTTGAATGATTGTAAGAACTGTAACTGTGAATAGCGACGCACTCTTTTCTTTCCAGCGTAGCTAAGGGCGCTGAAAGGTTTTTAATGAGACGGCTTACGTGCTAAATTATTAATATAATCTTTCAAAAAAAACAGTCAAACTTGATCAGTACATAGTCTTGAAAATAATTGGGGTTTGTCCTTCTGTTCTTGTTTATATATTCAGGACAATCCCCAAATATCTTTTTTGTTGAATTAACTACTCCTAGCCGCCCCTACAGGAGATTCGTCGTGATTCTATTTCTAAAAAACAACACGTATACGAGACGATCGCAAATGATGTGACGAAATGGAAGACTTTCTGTCCCTCTCCATCACTAACCAATGATCGATGTCCATGGATTGGTACCTGTGTTTCCACTGACCGGCCACATGTGTGGAAGCAAACACTCCATGCCAATATCCATGTCCTTGTCCATGGAGCTCCTTCCCTCCTTCTTCCTCCTGCTACTCATCGGCGCCACCGCCGTGGCCTCCAGCGAACCCGCGTACCCTGGCTACGGCGCCGACGCCGAGCCCAAGTGCGGCCCGAAAGACGAGGCAGCGGCCGCGCCGGTGCCCGTGCCGGAGAGGCGCGAGGAGTTCGACGGCGGGCGGATCCTGGACGTCAGCCACTACTACCGGGAGGACATGCCGGCGTTCGAGTCGGCGGAGGGCACGCCCGGGTTCCTGCGGCTGGCGCGGTCCATGCGCAACGGCTCCGACATCGCCAACTTCTCCGAGCTCCGCCTCACGGCGCACTCCGGCACCCACGTCGACGCGCCGGGCCACGTCTTCGAGCACTACTACGACGCCGGCTTCGACGTCGACACGCTCGATCTCGCTGTCCTCAACGGTACACACGCCGCCCGGCGCGCGCCTACGCTCTCTTCTTAACTTTGACTCTGAATCACTATTCACTAGCTAGGTGTAGTATACAGTAGTTCACAAGAACATTTTTTTACCTGCAAGACTTGCAATCTGGTGTGCAGGTCCGGCGCTGTTGGTTGATGTCCCAAGGAATAGCAACATAACAGGTAAATTGCTCACAATACAGGAACACACCACAAGATGGTTTTAGGGCCTCTTCGATCCAAAAGAATTACAAAGAGATTTTTCATGTCCTTGTGTTTTTTTGTTTGTATAATTGAACTGTGAGGAATTTCTTCTAGTGATTCCTTTGCATTACATTTCGTAGAATTTTTTCATCCTCTCAATCTTTTTGGAAAGTTACTTCATTTTCCTATGGTCCAATTTAAAATATTTTTCCTATTGTCCAATTAAAATCAATAGACTCATAGTATCACATTGTTGCATTTTCTTATATTCTTATATTTTGGAATCCTTGAAAGCAAAGAGGCCCTTTGACTGAGCAAATTTTGGTTTTTTCCAAATTATCATCTCACTCTATTCATGTAGTAAATATTAATTGTGCTTTTAGACCGTGTTGAATGATGCTGATCTTACTGGTCCTAATTAAGTTGATCTGTATTTACATATAAATGCCTTCTATCATTTTTGTTTGTACTTGTAAGTATGATGGACCAATTGAGAAGTACAAAAAGTTATTTGCCAAGATTAATAGCACAAGCGAGAATACTGAAGTAGTACATGTAGGTACCACTTTCTCTCCTTTGCAACTATAAAAAGATGATATTATCCATGTCACATAATATTTGTTTTGCTCCGTCAAATTCTATCATACTACTTCAGCGTATGTGCACATATATCAATGAAAACACAAATGATTTTTTTGCAGCTAATGTCATGGAATCTTTGCATATTCCTAAAGGAGTTCGACGTGTTCTCTTTCGAACCTTAAACACTGATAGGTAATGTATCCATACTATGCATGCACCAAGAGTTTACAAGAAAGTTATCATATAAAATCAATATACAGAAGTAATAAATATGGATGGTGAAATGCAGTATACGTTGTTCCACCTTAGTTCACTCTCGGGGGGGGGGGGGGGGGGGGACATTTTCATCAAAAACGGAAATCTGAAGTGGGAATGTAACCCCATTTAATTAGAAGAATGGTTTAAACTCTTGGAACTACATCTTATATAATTTCTTACTACCTAGTGTGACCTTGTGATCACCGTCGTCCCGAAAGTGTATGCAAGTTTCTTTAGAAAAAAGATGTGGGGGTTAATTAACCCTACATGTTCATATCGTTGGTTGCTTATGATATGGTCTTTTCATAGTTTGCACTAATTGATAACTGATGTTTTAATTTCATCTCCGAATCCACTCACAATTAAACATTGAAGACTTCATCCTCTCAATGTGCAATTTTATGCAGCATATTTAAACTCAATTATTGGTGTCTATGTTTTCTCCCATAATTTAGAAGCATATTAACACTGCATATTAAGTTAAATATATTTGTGTTAGTGCAATATAAAATAACATAAATTTCAGTTACCCATGTCTATTTGTATTTGTTTTCCATGGATCATCTTATGTATATGTATGTTCGATATAGTATGTTGGTTGATTTGATTGACTTTATGTTGCTAATATAAAATTTATAATTGAGTATGTCGTAATTGATGAGCTACTAGTGTTTGACAATATATTATGAAGTATGAATTATCTCAGACAACAACATTTTTCTAATGCAGAAAGCTTATGTGGAAGAAAGAGTTTGATACAAGTTATGTTGGCTTCATGGAGGACGGTGCTCAATGGTTGATTGATAACACTGACATCCAACTAGTTGGTAAGTTGAAATAGATTCATTCATTGCATGTACATAGAAATCTTTCTATTAACTTTCGAAGATGAAATTTTCATAGCTAACAATGTTGCTATTAAAATGACAACAAGACAATCTAAATACTCAATGTGAAACAAATGGTTCAAGTTTGAAATACCGCATGTGTTTACATACTAGTCAATCTCCTATTCTTCTTCCGCACTATTATTTAATCTTAACATTTTAATCATGCAGGAATTGATTACTTATCTGTGGGAGCATATGCGGAATGTATTCCGGCCCATCTTGTTTTTCTTGAAAAAAGAGTAAGACTTTTACCATATGCAAGTGGTCAATTGATATTTGTCGTCTCTTGATATTATAATAAATGTGGTTAAATATCATTTGGAACCACCAAGGCTCGTCAAAACTATGTTTAATAGTTTTAGAACATTAAAAGTACATATATTGGCATAGGAAGGTGATATTCCATATATACTCGTCAAAGTTTCATGATAAAAACTCAATCATTTTGGAAGATATGATGTCAAATTCAACATGAAAAATAGTTACATGATTCATCTGTATCCGTTTCACTGCTTATCAACTTTATTTCTTACCAGATTGACCGGTTTTGATCCTGAGATCACCCTCTCCGTGAAAACCAGATCGAAACTCCTTTTAAACCTGTAATTTTGTTTCTTTCAGGAAGTCATCCTCGTGGAGGCTTTAAACCTTGAGCATGTTACCGCTGGATTATACACCTTGCATTGCTTGCCACTAAGGTTGCGTGGCGCTGAAGGCTCTCCGGCGAGATGCATCCTCGTCAAGTAATAATCGTATCATGGAATAAGAAGATACTACATCTCATAGGAAGATACTTTTCATAAAACCGAGGGTCAATCACTGAAGCATACGCATACTCCTTGTATCAATATGAACTAGCAAATGGTTGTGTCCAGTATCCGGTTTACACCAGGTAGAACATAGTTTGGCAAGTACAAGTTTCACTAGAGTAAGTCTGGAAGGTGTCCTGTAAAAGGCTACTGGCAAGTGACTATGGGAATCTTACTTTTAAAATCCAATGAGGCAAGAATCACATGTCCTTCAGAAAGCTTTGTATTGTAGGCAACCGGTTGTGTTGCAAAAGTACTTGCGAAAACTCCTGTCAATGGGCCAAATCTCTTTCTTGCTTATTTCCTTTTTGCTGAAGTTGTAGTAGAAGAAGGTGAGCTCCATAATCTTCCATAGTCCACACAACCGGAACACAAAATATCTTCACAGACAGCGCTCGCCGTAACTAACTAGACAAACTGCAATTTCTTGTTAAAAAAACCCTAGAGAATGGCAATGCAGTTTACCAGTGTACGTAAATTATGGTAACTAACTACATCAGCTTTTGCTGTAAAATGTTTGAAAACGGAACTTTAAGCATTTGCAATTACACCATCACACTCTGTTCCGGTGTTCCTCCTGTTGCAGGGGCGGAGCTCCCTTAAGGCCAACCTTGGCCTTGGCCCGCCCAGGATTTGGCTAATCCTTCCTGTTTTTAGTTGGGTCGGCCCATTAACACTTTAATTCTAAAGGAAAACATGGTTCTTTTACAGCCTGATCCGCTCAAAAATTCTGCTCAAGCTCCGCCACTGTCCTGTTGGACAATGGACACGGTACAAGAGAAGCAGCAGTTTAAGTGCAGCGTAGGCGTGATGCCAGTACTCTGTTTTCGTTGGCAATGTTCTGTTCTGTTTACATCATTCTTCACATCTTCTCTTCCCGTCTATGGGACGGAGCGCTGGCCTAGCTAGAAGATGCCTGTACTGCATATGCAAGGCAAAACAGGCAAAAAAAGAGATTGATTCCCGATGCTTTTCTTGGTGGTAGAGCAAGAGAATGCGCAGCTCCCTCACTTCCTTTTCCTTCGCACTCGCACCTTCTACATGGACGAAAGGCTCCTTCACTTCCCTCCCTCGCTTCTACCTTCGTTTTTTTTCTCTTCTAAGAGTACACCGGAGCGAGTGAGGATGGGTGTCGGAGTTGGTCCGCCGTCGAGATGCAGGAGCACGGGGGCGACCATGTCGGTCACGCACCAGCCACCGGCGTCGAGCAACGGCAACCGCTGCTGCTGCTGCTGCATCAACATCTACGTGAACAACAACGTGCAGGGGGTCACCAACTCCGTGCTCTTCGGGAGCAGCGTGACCATGAGAGACCCTGGAGCTCGCGTCGTCCTGTCCCGCCGTCCGCCGTGCGGTGGCCGTTTTGGCCGCAGAAAGCAGCAGCAACAGCAGAAAGAGAAGATGAAGCTGAAGATAAAGATGATGATGTGGGCTGCTACTGCTATGGTCTGCTTCGCCATCGTTGGTCTGGTGCTGGGTTTGAAGCGTGTGTAAATAGATTTGAGTTGCGTTCAGATATAGTACGTGTTTGTCGCTCTCCGTCTGTGTGATTTTTGTTGGGGTCAAATGAGCAGGAATTCGCTTGGAATACACCACACATTGTTTCATGTTTGCCCCGGAAATACGCGAAGCGAGCCGAAATCCATAGACGACATTTTCCAGCAAAGTGCCTAGCGCATATAGAAGAACAGCGTCAGTGGCTGCTGAAATCGCATATAGTTTTCTTTTGTTTTTCGTTTGTTTTTGACAAAGGGTGATTTATTAAAATTAAACTTCGCACTAAGCCTATATAAATAAAGGTGATCAGAAAATGCCTTCCGAAAGCAATTTAAGTAGCATAGCCCTTTTATATCTCAGTTTTCAAGTAAGATTCAGATGCATCACCTTACGGAGATAATTTTGGATTTCACACACTCTCTCTCGCCTATACAGAATGTAGTAATTGGCCTATATTCAAATGGAGCCGTATGCAGCTGGTTGAGAGAGAAGAAATCATGTAATTAGGGGTTATAGCATGAGATAACAAAATACAGTATGAACTTTTTCGATAAAGAAATACAGTATGAACCGAGTCTTGAGGTAACATGTGGGCTTCTCACCAGCCTGAACCGAATGTCCTGAACATCATCAGTTACAATTTCCGCACATCTGCAAGAACCGACCCAGAATTAAACTAATATATGGTGACGTTTTCCAAGCAAACAACCAGCCAAGCTAAATCAATCCCTTTGCATAACGGAACAGAACTGCCACACCAAAGCAATAGCCAAGAAGAATAACTTACAACCATCGTGATTTATGACACCCAAACATGCTAGACATGGAAGCAGGAGGGATTAACTGATGGAGTATAAGATTCGGAAACATAGCAGAAGGATTTAATAACTTGGGATGATGTTTGTTCATCATATTTTGACCTGGTGATTGTGCAGTACGCTCCTCGCTCTCTCCCGTCGTCACCAGCCGTCGCCACGCTCCCCTGCTTTCTCCTCCCTCTCAGCCGCCACGTTCCCTATCCTTCTCATCTGACTTTGTTGATCGGCCGAGCATCGACATGACAAGAAGCCGAGCAGCAAAAGGAGGAAGGGATAAGCAGCCATGGGTTGCCAAGCACAGGAGTACCGGAGTAGGCGTCTACCATCGGCAACAGATTTATTGGCCGAGCCAAGAATATGGAGCGGGGGAGGGCGTCCTGGTACGGAATTAAAGGAGGGGAAGGGGAACGGGAGCCGAGTGGTTGCATTCGACCGTTCGTGCTTGCGTTTTCTTGCAGATGAAGAGATACGGAAGGCAAGGCAACACCACGAAATGGAAGGCAGCCAGCCAATATAGCCCCCGATCAGCAGCCCAAAACGGTGACACGGACCTGCACCACGATTGATGATGCAACTCTGCATGAACGAAACGGAACGCCGTTTTCTACTGACGTGGCACGCTGCTGCTGAGGTGGATAGGCTGCATGCTTATACTGTGTTTGGATGTGTGAAAGGTGGGCTGGAATTGGCTTTCTGGAATTTCTGTGCCCAATTCAACTGTTTGGGGTGGTCACGGAATTGGGTCGCTGAAAGGTGGGCTGGAACCCGCCCCGTACCTGCTCGCTCCAAAGTTTCCAAGCCCGCACCCTCGGAAAGACGTGGAATCGCGAACGCAAGCAACGCGAGCTCCCTCTCCTCCCCTCGTCTCCCTCTCCTCGCTTTGCTCCGGCCGTCCTCTCCGTCAAATCCGCCGGCGGCGCCGCCCCGGGTGAGCTCCTCACCGACCTCTCCTCGCCCTCCTCTCTCCCTCTCGCGGCGCCCTCCTCTCTCCCTCGAAACCGGCGGTGGCGGCCGACCTCCTAACCCTAGATTGGCGGCGGCGGTGATGCGCACGGCAGGGGCGGCCGGAGGCGCACTGCGGCGGCGGCCGGATGTGCATCGCGAGGGCGGCTGGATACGCACAGAGAGCTGACTCGACCGTGCTTGGCTCGCCCCTCTGATTCCAAGATTCATACATCCAAACAGGAATTGGAATTGTCTGCCACCCTCTGATTCCAGACACAAATTACATATACAACTAAACAACGGAAATGGAATTTGAGCCCATTTCCTTTCCATCTGGGAAATGGAATTGCTAGTCCAATTCCATTTACAGAAAACTTTCCTACATCCAAACACAGTGTTAAAGAATTCCTTATATGGCCAGCTCTACATGAACGGAACGGTACGCCCTTTTTTGCTGATGTGGCACACTGCTGAGGTGGATTGGCTGCATGCATAGAGAATTCGTTATAGTGGGTCATTGATGTTTAGATATAGAAGATATTATGTCATGCATTGCACAGATTTTTTTCATGGTTTCTATTACTTGTGTTATTGTTGCGACTTTATTTGAATTATTAAAATGTTATTGTGTGTGAAAAATAATATATAAACATTCAATATACATACAACTAGTCAACTATATTCCACACATTTCACAACTTTATATTGTCCAAACTCAACAAAACTTCGAATTCCACGGTTTATACATTCAAACATGATTTGATTGATCCAATCATTCGATTCCAACAAAAAAAAATACCATGCACCAAATTTAAAATTGGAGGCCAATTCATTTCCATCTCAGATTTGGTATTCCCACTCCAATTCAATTCTTAGTTTGAATACCAACATCCAAACACAACCTATTGCATTTACATTTCCAATTTTCCTTTTACATCCCAAGTCAACGATGTTGTTTTGTTTTATAGTATAGTTTAATTTTTTCATCTCTTTATAATACACCGTGTTAGAGTTTGAGTCGGAGGCGGAAGAACCCTAACTTGGAAATCCCAACAAGATCTATCTAGTCTCTATCCTGTTATTAGGATCTGGAGACGAAGGCGGATTCGATTGCGATCTCTCTTCCTGATCCGTAGATAAATCTGCCATCAGGAAGAGAGAGAGGCAGAGGATCCCCAATCAAGAAGTGGAAACCAGACATGTCGGCGGCGCTTCGGTACACGGCGAGGTGGCTCGGCGGCGACGGCGTGCTCCAGCGGTCCAAGTCAGCAATCGTGGCGGAGGAGGGGCGGCGGTTGCCCGCAAGGGCAGGGCTCCTCCACACCCCTACCAAGGGCGACGTAGTGGAGAACGCCAACATCATGGCTAGTCGCTTCTCCAAGATCCAGGAAAAGAAGGAGGAGCTCTACAACCGCGTCGCTGACTTCCAAAGAACTTACAAGACTCACTTTAGGATATCATGATAGAACAGTGAGTTGATGCATCGACTCTCTACAAAGATCGAGCCAAGACCTAGCGATCCTTATTGGCGCATGCTCCGAAGAGATCAAAGAAGAACCACTTTCTTCACCTACGTGGGTTTATATACTTCTGCGATTGCCGAAGAGATCAAAGAAGAACCACTTTCTTCACCTACGTGGGTTTATATACTTCTGCGATTGCTGCTGCATATCCCATTGCCTATGGTGTTCTTTGGACAAAGAAGAGGTACGACAAAGATTTGGAGGATTGGTGGAACAAACAAATGAGCCGCACTGGAGCAAAGAAGAGGTATGCCAAGGATTTGGAGGATTGGTGGAACAAACAAATTAGCCGCAGTTGAGAAAAATAACTATGCTTTATGGGCACTATATTTCAACCATCGAGTGAGTTTATATGTGTGTCATCATTCAGGACTTGTAAGGTTATTGTAATTGTGGACGATCGCCTCGAGTGAGTTTATATGTTTGTGATCATTAAGACTTGGAGAGATCGCCTCAAGCGAGTTTATATGCATGTCATCAACCAAGACTTGTGATGTTATTATTATTATTATTACTAGTAAAAATGCCCATGCGTTGCAACGAGAATGGTTGAGAATGTTCGTGCGTTTCTACGGACGGATTTTGCCTAAATATTTTTCGGCCATGAAGAATTTCACTACTTGAAATCAAATTGCCCATAGTTGTGACGGATCTGAATTAAAATAGTAATCTTTATCTATATGAAAAGAGTAAAACAATAACATAGGTCATACAAATTTCTGAAGTTAGAACAGGAAGAAAATAGTCTTATACAAAAGAACTGAAAAGTGATCAACTTTTTTTTACAAAGAAAAGTGACCAACTGAATCATATATCTATTTATGCTAAATCATAACTACTAAGTAATAGTATAATACACACCAGGGGAAACCATTCTTACCAAATAGTAACCCAGACCCTCCTTCTTATTAGAGCCAACAACACAATATTACATTACAAACGGTAGCTATCACCATCTTTGTCATGGTTTCAACTTGGAGTTCGCCTTGGTCACTTAAGGGAAACCTCCCATGATAAATACGCTTTGTCAAAACTCTTGCACTCTCCAGGAAGAACTTGATGAAGGAAAGCTAGCTCCGCTCCCCTCAGATGCTATAGAGGATCATCAGGTTAACATGTCACTGCACTGACCTCCTGCCTGGACTTGTTGGTACTTGGTAAGCTTGCCAGTGTGCTCTTAAGTCCCGTTTGACCATAGATTGCTTAAATCAGTAATAACTTTGGCTCATCTCGAAAGAGAGTATAAAGTTTGGCTCCAGATGGAAGGATTAGAAATATGTATCAACGGTGCTAATACCGGAAGATGGAAATTGATGCTAACTTAAGTGAGTGGTGAAGAGAAGAAAATACCTTTGGGCAAGCAGGTAGAGGCGTGGAGAAGCAACTTATTTCAGTCTGCAACAGCCGCTCAATTGGCAGTAAGCACCACATCGCTGAAACTCACCTGTACGGGACGGGCAGGTGGCGGAGAAGGTCGAGCTTGGAAGGATCGAATCCTATACGGGTAGAAGACCGGGGCAGCCGGGCTGTGGAACGGCGGACGACATATCGTGAGATTGGGGACGGGTTTGGGGATTTCTCCAAAAGAGAAGGCATGGTGGTGCGGCTGGCCCTTCTCTCTGCCTATCATCGTCATGGAACTCAGCGGAGGGTGAAAGGGCATGTGCCCTCGTGTATGGTTTTGATAATTAATGACAATCCCTATGGACTAATGTTTGTGTTGAGCATATTGCAAGTATGTCTTGAAGATGTCAAGACATAATCTATATGAAGATAGATGGGATGATACGAGATTGATCAAGATGTTGATCAACACACGAAGCTACAAGATGTACCAAGTGGATCATGTATCTCTTGGATGGTAAGCCATTGTCCATATAGCTTTGTGAACTAACCCAAGTGTGTGTGTGGTTTCTATATGTGGAGTTAGGTATCTTCCCATGGGCTTGCAACAAGAAGAACATCTCATAGAGCTCATGGAGGATGATGTCATGCGGTGTTCGTCATCAAGGTTAAGAAGTGCAAGACCAAGAGAAACATTTCGGAGATATCTTATGCTTTTAGCTTGGAGGTCGAAATGAAGACATAGCTTGGAGATTGACATGAAGACGAAGCTAAGCGAGGCTCTCCCATAATGGCGTATGGGGGAGTATTTGGAGAAGTCTTCATCAAGCATGTGCTAGCAAGCGCAATCAAGAAAGGTGGTCCACTTGGAGAGATCAAGACCGTCATCGTCTAGCTCAAGTGGAATGCTCAAGGCTCAAGTGGATTTCTCAAGGCAAAGGTTTGTTCTTGATAGGGCTATAGGATAGACAGGCGTACTATCAAGAGGGGCTCTCGAGGGAGTAACTTGATCGCATCTTTGTGGAGAGCTCAAAACTTTGCATGCTTGGCATATCATCTTTCTTGGTTATTATTTGGCTTTTCACCTTGTTGGGTTTTGGTGCTTGTCGTGATCTTCATGACAAGACCAAGTTCTTCGAAAACGGTTTTAGTATGGAAAACTTGTTGCGTTTTCGGTGTGGAAATATTACCGGTTCAACCTTGAGCAAAGTTCCACACCTTCACATGTGTGGGGACTTTGCTCTATTTATGGTTTGCAAAAGTTTTTGGAGCTTTCTCCTTGTCGGTACCTTTCCAACGGAGTTGGTTTCACCTTATTCGGAGTTATTTTGCAAAAGTTATTTCAGTTCTGGTGTTTCTACAGTTTTCGGAGGGGCGGAAATTTCCGGACCCCAGACCGGAGATTTCCGACCCGAAGAATTTTTCGCCAAGTCTTAAATATTTTCTGCACTGCACTCAACTGTCCCTCAGTCGGATTTTCAGCCGGAAATTTCCGGTCCCGGTTCGAAAATTTCCGAACGACCAAGTTAAGTTTTTCGCCAAGTCTTATTTGATATCAGTACTGGACGCTTTCAGCTCTCAGTCGGATTTCCTACCGGAGATTTCCGGGGTTCGGAAATTTCCGGACTTCGGTTCGGAGATTTCCGGCCGTCAGCCCGGAAATGTCCGAACTGAGTTCGGAAATTTCCGAGCTGACGATTCCTAACGGCTGGAAACCTGGGAGGGTTATAAATACCCCTCCCCTTCTTCTTCCTTGAGCAGCTCGTTTTTCCCCTCTCTCTCCTGCCATTGTTGACCTTGGAAAAGCTTGCCCCTCTCAATTCCTCCCATGATTCTTGCATATCTTTGAGGAAAAGTGAGAGGAGATCTAGATCTACGTTTCCACCAATCCTTCTCTCCTCTAAGTGAGGGGAACCTAGTGGATCTAGATCTAGGAGTTCCTTTGTGGTTCTCCTTCTTTGTTCTTCCTCTCTTCTCCCCCCATAAGCATTAGTTGCTTTTGGTGGGATTTGGGAGTGAGGGATTTGACTCCTTTGTGGTTTCTTTGTTCTTCCTCTCCCCCCCCCCATAAGCATTAGTTGCTTTTGGTGGGATTTGGGAGTGAAGAACTTGCGTTCTTGCCATTGCATCGGTTGCATCGGTTTGATCCCTCCACGTGATTCGTGGTGATGAAATTCGTGAGCTTGTTACTCTTGGGTCTTTGGACCCTAGACGCCTTAGTGGTCGGCCTTTGTGGCGGAGACCTTTTGTGGTCGGTTGGGACCTTTGTGGTCAAGTTGGACCTGTTGTGGTCAAGACCTTTTGTGATCATTTGGGAGCCCCAATTCGGTTGTGGGTGTGTGCCCAAGATAGTTGTACGGGATTGTTCTCCGCCCCAAAGGAGTTCATAGTGGAAGGTGAACCCGGACCTTTGTGGTCGAGTTCATCGGAGAATAAGGTGAGGCCTTTGTGACGTTGAGTCGGACCTGTGGTGGTCACTCACACCTCTCCAACGAGACGTACTCCCCTAAGAAGGAGGAACTCGGGAATACATACTCGTCTCCGCGTGACTCGGTTATCTCTATACCCGAGCTCTTTACTTATGCACTTTACATTGTGATAGCCTTCGTGCTTGAAGTTATTTACATTGTGATAGCGTTCGTGCTTGAAGTCATTTACCTTGTTATCACTTTGTTGCTTGTCTTGCTTAGCATAAGTTGTTGGTGCACATAGGTTCACCTAGTATATTTAGGTTGTGTTCTTGATAAGTTAAACTCTAAATTTTATTCCGCATTTATCAACCCTAAATTGTAAAAAGTGTACCTCGCCTATTCACCCCCCTCTAGGCGACGTCTTTCCTTTTAGAGGGGTTCTCTGAGGCTTGGGCCATGGTGTCTGGGCATAGTGAGGAAGAGGAGGTGAGATCGAGCAGGGGGCTGAGGGAGTAGTGGACGCAAGGACAAGGAGCGCTGAGAACCTCCTCCTCCGCGTCGGACTGCGTGAGCAAGGTACCTCGGTGGTCCGTTCCGGGGGCCCGTCGGGGACCACGGCGGCGGTGGAGGTCCTTTCAGCGACAGCGGCGAGCAGGAGCACGGGGGCAGCAGCGAGATATGGGAGAGGTTTGGGAACAAAAAGAGCGAGAGAAGAAACGTTGTTAACCGACGAAAAGTTTTTTCAACTTAGCGGTGGCAATGGGGGTAATATGTGTTGCGGTGGGAGGGCAAAACGGTAAAAACCAGACGGACGACAGAAGAAGCCTTACCGCTTTTATTATTAGGTAGATTACTACTACTATTATTAAAAAAAGCACCGTGTTGCCTGATATACATGAGAATTGTTTTCCACGGAAATACAGTTTTCTGTATCTCTGTAATTCTGAATTTCATTCGAGAGATTCGCAAAAAAGAAAAAAATCATTCGAGAGTGTAAACGGGCTGCCACTGCACTTTGTACCATGGAGGAGCACCGGGGATCACGAATTGCCGTAAGTTTCCGGTAAATTCGCCATCGCAGTATTCACAGCGAGAAAAAACTTCCAAAATTATTTTCCAGCCCTCGCCGCGCCGCGCTGCCTCCCCTCGATTCTCTCTCCCTCCCTCGCTCCCTGGTCTTCGCTGCCGCCGCCGCCGCCGCCGCCGCCGCGGAAACCTCCATCTCGAACTCCCTCCCCTCGATGACCGGATGAGATGTGCGGCGGCGGCACGCTCTCTCCTCCCCCTCCCACCCGCCACCGCCCCCATCCACACACACACCGCTGCCGCCGGATCCCCTTCCCCGGCCGCAGAGCTCGCCGCCGCCGACGCCCTCCACGCGTTGCTCTCCACCCTCCCACCCTCTCTCCCCGCTCTCCTCCCTTGCCTCTCCCTCCTCTCGCCCCGCCTCACGCCGCACACCGTCTCCGACACCCTCCTCTGCGCCGACCTCCCCGCTGCATCCCGCATCCGCCTCTTCCTATTCTCCGCCCTCTCGCGGCGCCTCCGGTCCCCGCTGCTCCACTCCCGCGCCGTATCCGTACTCCTCTCCTGCGATGCCGATGCCGCATTGTTCGACGCCATCGCCGACGCCCGCGCCGCCGGCCTCCATGTCTCCTCCGCCGCCTTCGCGGCCCTGGTCGCCGCGCACGCCTCAGCCGGCCGACACCAGGAGGCCGTCGAAGCCTTCTCCCGGATGGGCGAATTCGACTGCCGCCCCACCACCTTCGTCTACAACAAACTCTTCAAGTCCCTCATCGACAGCGGCGTCATCCTCCTAGCCCTGTCGCTGTATAATCGGATGGTCAGCGCCGGATGCCTGCCCAACAAGGGCACGTACACTGTCCTCATGGACGGTCTGTGCAAACGGGCCATGTCCGAGGACGCGCTCCAGATGTTTGACGAAATGCTCGATAGGGGGATCGTGCCCGACGTCAAGATCTATAACGTACTACTCTCGTCCCTGTGCAATGCAGGGAGGACTGACGACGCTGCACGGCTTCTGAGCTCCATGAAGGAGAAAGGGTGCCCACCTGATGAGGTCACATACACCGCCTTCTTGAGCGGGCTCTGCAAGGCTGGCAGGGTTGATGAGGCATTTGAGCGGTTAGAGCTGCTTCAAGATCAAGATGGCAGGTTTGCACTTGGGTTGAAAGGTTATAGCTGCCTGATCGATGGCCTCTTCCACGCCGGCCGGTTTGATGAGGGCTTCAGTTATTACAAGGAAATGGTAGAGAAGAATGTTTCACCAGACGTCATCCTGTACACGATAATGATCCGTGGTTGTGCAGAGGCTGGAAGAACGGAAGATGCATTCTCATTACTCAGTGTGATGAAGGACAAAGGGTTTGTGCCTGACACTTTCTGTTACAATACACTGCTCAAGGCTTCCTGGGATGCGGGTAACCTGGATAGAGTGCTGTCATTAAAGTCAGAGATGTTGCAAAATAACGTCGTTCCGGACTCAACAACACACACTATCATGATATGTGGACTGTGCAAGAAAGGACTCATAGACAAGGCAATGCAAGTTTTTCATGAGATGGGACAACCTGGTTGCCATCCGACGGTTATGACATACAATGCACTCATCGGTGGACTTTACAGGGACGGCAGGCTAGAGGAAGCTCGGATGCTTTTTTGTAAGATGGAGATGGGGAATAACCCGTCCTTGTTCCTTCGGCTGACCCTTGGTGCCAACCAGGTGAGGGACAGTGAGAGCCTCCGTAAGCTGGTCGATAGTATGAGCCAATCTGGACAGGTGCTGAAAGCTTTCAAGCTTGTTCGAGGTATAATAGACAGCGGAGTTGTTCCTGATGTTGTCACATATAACACATTGATAAATGGACTTTGTAAAGTGAGGAATCTTGATGGTGCACTGGGACTCTTCAAAGAGCTCCAACTTAAAGGAATCTCTCCTGATGAAATCACATATGGGACTCTTATTGATGGGCTCTGGAGGGCACACAGAGTAAACGATGCCATGATGTTGTTCCAGAACATATTGCGGGATCATGGATCCCCTAGTTTGTCAATCTGCAATACTATGATGAGGTCACTTTGTAGGATGAGGAAATTGTCGCAAGCAATCAACCTCTGGTTGGATTACTTGCCCAAAAAGTACAATCTCTCAGTGGAAAATGAAGTAATCACTAATGCCCGTAAATGTTTTGAAGAAGGACCTCTCGATGAAGCAGTTAAAGAGTTAATCAAGATTGATCAAGAATATGACTCCGTTGTTTCGAACCCTTACACCATCTGGATAATAGGTCTTTGTCAGGTAAGGAGAACTGATGATGCTCTTCGGATATTTCGTATCCTTGAAGAGTTTTGCATTGATGTCACACCGGCATGCTCTGCTATTCTTATCAATTGCCTATGTTGGGAAAGAAATCTAAATGAAGCAGTTGACATCATGATGTATACATTGAGTAAACGTTTCATTCTGTCGCAACCTGTAGGCAACCGTTTACTTAGGAGGCTTTGTATCCATTACAGAAGGAGGGATGCACAGACACTTGCATGGAGAATGCATCTTGTAGGATATGATATGGATGTATATCTCCGTGAGCCTACAAAAAGCTTGCTATACAGTCAATAGAAATATCTGTAGTGTTCTAGAACTACAGAGCTACCCCCACGAGGGATGCTGATGTTTTGTTGTGTATCAGTTTTGTTAGGTAAAACGGAAAAATAGGGTGTCATTCACTGATTTCTTACCTCTTGCAATGGATTTGTAACCCACCAATTGAGTTGTAACTTCAATAATGTGGCCAAAGGTTTATGTCTGCGACATTTATACCCTCTTGTCGGCACTGTGCAATAACATGCATTTACTTTGGGGAAGGCTGCAATATGTTAGCATTGTATCTAATTTATTCTTATCGGCAGCATCTAGAATGTGAAATCAAAACAGGGCTCATATAATTGTTTGAGCTTTGAGTAATGCATGCTTGGCTTGTCTTCTTATACTTATTGAATACAGACACTAACTTTTTCCTGTTCTATTGCGCTACCTTTATCGATTTTATAACCATCTTGTCATTCTGGAGGCGAAAAATGGACTGGGTAGCGGGTAGATACTATGCAGGTAAAAGTTGACAGATGTGGTTGTTTTGTTTCCCTGACTTGGTTATTTCATTATGCTACTGCACAACATTTACAATCAGCTTTTTTGTTTCTTTCTTCTGTGCTGAATTGTAGTTACCATTTCTGTTGGAAGCATAATATCATATTTTTCTCTGACAAAATCTTAACGTGGATGCTATGTTGATTTAACTTTTTATGTGAAGCTAGACATCAAGTGTTGCTACTACTTAGTTGTATTCTAAAGAAATTCAGATTACCTAACATTAAGAAAACAACTCGGCATAATTTGATCAGTCGCAAGAAATTTACTTTGTCTGAGAACTAGGTGTGCTTTAAGAGAATTTTGTTTATCTTAATTTCACCTTTTGTATAAACTTAACAAAAACAGTAACTTGCTCTGTTTCTGATCCTTTAGGAGAGACTTAACGTGGCTGTTGAATTTTCTGACATGCATCGAAATTAATGTTCCCGTGTTTCACCTAGTATATCTTGATCGTAGTTACTATATTCACAGTTTGCTAGGTTTGTGTTTTGACAGTGACTCTTTGGAAAATTAAGTTTGATAGGGGACGTACATATCCGGGTTGCAAACCAGGCACCTTATTCATGGACCAAGTAATTCTGCTTCACCGGCTTTGATCCACAACTGTACTTCTCGTGAATCCAATGATTCCCGTTCGATGGTTATAACAGTGATCTCAATTGCTGATGCGCCCGTTCGATGGTTATAACAGTGATCTCAATTGCTGATGCGGGAGCCTGGCCATTTTGGTTTGCCACAGGTAAATGAATTTATTACTGGTACCACAAAGGCAAAAAATAACCATGTGAATAACATAACATACTATCCTAATAAACCTTTTAAGCATCCGCAGGAAGTTTACAAGTTACAACAGAACACACAGTTGACAATATGAAGCAAATGAGAGTTACCAGGGAGCGTTCCTTCGCTGCGTTGATACACTGAATAAGGTCAGCCGCCACCTCTAATTTCAGCTTTTGGGTCTTAGCCGGTGGTAGCTGGATTTTTAGGGCATGCCTTTCAGCCTTTGCTTTGGTGAATTTTGATACACTGAATAAGGTCAGCCGCTGCCTCTAATTTCACCTTTTGGGTCTTAGCCAACGGTCGCATTTTTAGTTTACTTCTGTTCAACGAATCTGGGTGTGAACTCCTACCGATCACTGGTGAATTTGAACCCCGTTGTTGATCGGTCGATCTGGGGCGGAGTTCGACCATTCCACCGAATACCAAATGATATGATGTTAACATGTTGCTGGGTAAACCTTGATTGTGTTATCTCATTTAATCAACCATTGGACAGATGATTAAATGTTAGTGAATGCCCATTCGTAGCATGAATTTGGGATAAACTTAAACATAAACTTTGATGTATCTATTTTACATGTGGACATGGAATAAGACAGTATCTTTCTTTTTTGTAGCAATCTTTGAACATAATGATAATAGAGCATGCAGTATATTAGCTATGGGTGATATATGAGATGTACTTATCCAACCATGTGAATGTAGCACTGGATACAAAGTACATAGTTCATCAAGCAGTTGAGAGATAATTGAAACTTTGACAAAGAGTGTAGCTATGAGTCCTTTTTTCGTTAATATGCAGGGCTGACCATAAAAATGGTTTAAATAAGATGGATTTTGGGCTTCTTTTCTTCGCCGATGAGTGCATGTCGTATCAGAATCCAGATAAGTTCTTTCTGCAGTGTGATTCCCTTTGCACGGCTGCATTCATTCTAAACATGATTTCTACACTTATGACTTAAAATATCACCATCTTCATCGGTCATTGACCTGAGCAGTGCTGTGATTTATAATCACATCTTGTTGCACAATCAAGCGTCTCAAGGACAACAACTCAATGGTTGTTTGTGTAGATGCCATTTTGGTTAATAATTTTAAGTGCTGGCAGTTGTCGGTTTATCTACTGTCCGTAACTAATCCAAGTCTGTAAGCAGAGTTTTAGTTTTTAATTTTGATGTTGTTCAGGAAAAGTGCAATCTTCACTTACAGGTACTTAATGCAGATAATAGGTAGCACAATCAATAATGCGGAATGCAGGCAAAGGAGCACCTAAAATAAGAGTATTCGATTAACATTGGGATTACATTATGCAATGTTGAAAAGGGGTAAAAAAGGCATTAACTCTTGATCCAACAAGGATAAACCAGAACTGCAGTCAATCAATTATTAGATTTCTTACGGAATCAGCAGGTGACATTATTTTAATAAGATGAGTGCAGTCAACCCATATTAGCTGAAACTTCTAGCCTTCCTAGGTTGTTGTGAGTAGGTCTTTCATTTGTGAACTACTGTTTCAGTTTTATCCGTGATGTTCCTTTTCTTCTCTTTTATGTAGCAACTTAGTGACTGAGGCACTTGTTATAGCCTGTGTATTAGAGGGAGAGAGGTGGTGCAGCTGGATTGAGGTGTTAGTGCGTCTGGGGCTTTAGGAAATCATGTGGTTGGGATTTAGAGGGAGATAGGAGAGATGGGAGATAATAGGGTTAACTTCTCGTCTATCTTTCTCCTTATATAGGTGGAGAACCTTGAAATTTATGGAATACAAACTCTATTTTCTGGAAATTAAAAGTCCTAAATTGTCGGCAATACGACCCGTGGAAGTGATGCAATATGGCCCGTGGAAGTGATGCAATACGGCCCATGTCAGTGAGTGCCCAACTTGCCCTTGGTGCCCTGGGTAAGGAATCACCGCACGATGATGGGGGTGCAACCAAACCTCGTCACCGATGACGAAGTGAAGCTTGTGGTGATGACCATCCTAGTTTATGTTGGCATGCATCTGAATTTGGAGTCGCACATCTGCGCGGAAGAGGTCACACTCCTGAAGCTCGACAACAACCGTCGAAGCACGCACCCCTCCCGGTACATGCAAGAGACTGAGAGAGGCACATGGCAATAGCCTTGTTGATTGCTGAAGATTGGTCGTCCATATGGGGCTGAAACGCGGTGCTCATCTGAAGAGAGGTACCACACATGGCAAATAGATCTTTCCAGAGGTTGGAGGTGAATACTGGATCACGTTTGGACACAATGGACACCAGAATGCCATGGATATGCACAAAGGTGAGAGCCACGAATGCTGCCAAGTATGGGGCACCAATTGTATGATGGGCACAAGTAAAAAAAAAAGTTATGAAGGGGCATACATAGAGAAGCAATCCACCACCGTTAAAATTACAGATTTTCTGCCGATCTTGGGTAGGCCCCCCACAAAGTGAGTTGAGATGTCTGCCCACACTCCCGAGGGTACCTCCAAGGGTTGAATAAATCTTGCGGTCTGAAGATGCCTGTCTTGTTACTCTATCAAGTGGTTTCAAGCGTGGATGCAGTCGCGGACCACGTAGCAATCATGGGGGATATGGAAGTCCCTACAGAGTTGATGGAGGGTCTTTTGGATCCCTTTATGGTCGTCATCATGAGTAGCGGCCAAGACAGTTGGCATGTAAGCCGGTCGGATGGTGTGTGCGTCTATCGTGGCAGACCTCATCGTCCACCATGCCCCATGGTGGCCTTAGCTCGGCAGCCAAGATGCGAGCGTGTTGGGAAGTGAGGTTGGGGTTGTCTGTGGCCAGCTGTTGTAAGTCATCGAAGATGGGGAGTAGAGATGGCAAAATCCCACCCCGGTCGGCATTGTAGCGGGGAAGAAGAGCATCAGCGGTGATGTTCTGCCTACCGGGATTTGAACTCTAAGCCGAAGTCGTAACGAAAAGCTTTCTCACCCACTCATTTTGAGGCATGGTGAAGAGTCGTTGGTCCAGCAGAAAGTTGGCACAGTGGTTGATGCTGACCGCGAAGGAGCGACCCCAAACCTACGCCAGCCAGTGCCGTACAACCTGGATAAGCCAGATGAGCTCCCCCTCATATGCAGTGAGCTTCCGATCACGGCCTACAATGGGCAAGCTGAAGAAGGCAACCGGTCCAGTGCCTTGGTGGAGAACTGCATGAACCTCGAGCCTGAGGCATCACTGAATGATGAACGGCATTGTGAAATATAGAAGGTTGAGCACGGTAATGTGGTCAATGCTGTCTTGAGATTAAAAAAAAAGCTTTGTTGACGGAGAAAATCTGTCCTTTACGGTGGAGACGAGTTAGTGGTGCCACGATGGTGCCATAGTCCTGGATAAAAAGGCTGTAATCGGCCAATCTGTGTCCACCTTGGAGGAGTCCATGGCCACACCGTCATCTTGATGAAATGACCAAGGTATGTGGTAAACATTTCCACAGAGAAGCGCTTGGGCCTCTCGAGGAAGAGTTGCTGTTGGCGCAGAAGAAGGAACACCACAGGCATATGGTGAATGTGGTCTGCCCATGATGTGTTGTAGATCAAATACCATGATAAAACACCAGCAGAAATCAATGAAGGAACGAGCGCAAGACAATGTTCGTGAGAACTTGGAAGGTTGTTGGCATGTTGGTGAGGCCAAAAGGTATACCAAAAGCTTAGCCTTCATGGGTGCGAAATACCATCTTCTCAAATTGCAAGTGGGTGAATGCAAACTTGGATCTTGAACGAAGATCAAGCTTGATGAAGAAGTGAGCTTGTTGAGGAGCACCTCGACCACCGCGATAGGACACATTGGTCAATGCAGATCCGCCAGGAGCCGTCATGCTTTTTGACCAGCGGCATGGGAGCCAAAATGCAGAATTAGCACGTCACACTAATGCTCCAGTTCGTCCCTCTGAAGTGGAAGGTATCAGTAGCTGGTAGGGGCACAACCACCTCTACTAGTCAAGGAGTGCGTCACACTAATGCTCCAGTTCGTCCCTCTGAAGTGGAAGGTATCAGTAGCTGGTAGGGGCACAACCACCTCGACGCCGGCGACGAGGTGGATTTTGTGACCATGGACTCGCGCGGGGGAGTGTGGAGGTGGTGGGGGGTGGAGGTCTAGTCGGCTCAACGAAGAGAGAGAGCTGAACTCCCCCGAGAGCTCAACCGGCCTAGGGTATGCTAGGATTGGTGCCAAAAAGTGTACCTTGCCAATTTTTTGGCCATGACCAATTTGTTTTGCATGCCATTGCTCTCTTGCCCATTCTAGTGTTCTTAGCTTATGGGCAAGCAAAAGTCCACCATTGTTTTGGCTAGCCAACATTTTGGTATGGCACGTGTTTGGGCTAAAATCAAAGATACCCATAGTGTACTCAGCGATTGGACCCCCCTAACATTCTGCCAAGTGGGATGGATGGCGTAGAAGTCAAGAGAGAAGGCTTCCTGGTCGATGACGGTGGGGTGCTGCAGCAGATGTGATCGTCATTGGCAATGGTGACAGAGAGCCCTACCTCTTGCGCAAAGTGAGCCTTGCGTACTTGGTCAATTTAGACGCATAAAGTTTTGTGTGGACTATGGTGAGGGAAGCGCTGCCTGTGGTGACGCACAACTGCATGATGCGAGAGCCGCGGATGTCGAACAAGGCGAGCATGGGGTTGCTCTTCCTGCCTCGCGTCGGTGGTAGGCTTGTCGGTCGCCTACATTTTTTTTTGCAAGGATGTCCAGGGATAAAGGGCTTGTCGCAGTTGTAACAAAGGCCCTGGAGCGGTCGAGCACGTGGAGTCCGTGGCGTTCTCATGCTGTCATGCATTGTTGGCTTGAGGAGAACTTGAGCCTTGAGAGGTTTGCAAATTCTGTTGGTGAAGATGTCGCATTCCTCTTCGTCATTTAAGACCTTGCTATGCAAGACGAGGACCAAAAACTGTTTTGTGATAGTTGGCCACCATAGCTGAGCGGCAAAGTGGAATCAGGTGGATGAAGGTTATTGCGAAAGGGTGGTCAGTGAAGTCCTTTGAGGAGGCAGGTTGCCTGTGCTTGCACTCCATGTGGCAATACCACTTGTTAGACAGCCCCATCAGGTGGTAGGACGCCAACCACGTTTTCTTGCTCTTCAGTGTGCGGGAAAGCCAGTGCAGCTGGTCGTGCTCGCCGTCATAGATCAGCAACTCCAGCTTGGGAATGCATGGAGGCCGACTGTCGGCATGATCGTCAGAGGCGCGGGGGGCGCCACTCTCAGGTGATTGGTGTGGTAGGGCCACAAGGAAGGCAACGGATGACGCTGATGGCGCAGTCTGCGGAGGGACGGCGGTCGCATCTGGCTTTTTTCTTGTCAGGCGTGATGGCGATGTGGTCCTGCTGCTGTGCAATGTCCTGCATCACCTTGGTGAGCTTCTGTAGCTGTGCGCTGATGGTGTCCTGGAAGGAGGTGCATAATGTCACCATCTCTTGATGGATGAGCTCCTTTAGCTCGCTAAACTTGACGTTCCCATCTTGATCCATAGTGGCAGTGGTGATCATTGGCTCTCATACCAAACTGTTACAACCTGAGGATTAGAGGAGCGGATGGTGCGACGGGGTTTAGCGCATGGTGCTGCTGGGATTTATTGGAAGAGGAGAGATGGGAGAAATTAGGGTTAACTTCTTGTATGTCTTTAGTTGATATCTAGGGGTATTCTTATGTAGGTGGAGAACCCTCAAAAGAGTGGAATACAAACTCTATATTTGGAAATTTAAGTATGGCAAAAAGCAGGGGTGGCTTCAGAGATATTTTACAATTTGCCCCACTTTACTTTGATTCTTTATAATTTGACAGTGCCTTCCCTGGTGCAGCCTGGTCAGCTGGGGGCATCGAGGCGTGGGCCTTTGTGCCACATAACAGCACTAAATCAGCGTGAAATAAAGGCTAGTTTGGCTTTAATTTGAGCCAAAAGGGTATTTGTTTCCAGTTTATGCAATATGTGATCTTCGCTAGGGCTATATGTTGGCTGACATTATTCGAAACTAAGCCCATGGTATGCAGTTCTGCATATACCTCCCTGACCACCCCATGCATGGCGTTTTCAGTTAATAGCTACTTGACTGGGATTCTTCCTCATGAATCCGATTTATGAAACCGTGAAGTTTGCTATGGTGCTGTTGCTTTGGTTCTTTGCATCTTGTGTTCCTAGTTAGCATCCAACACATCAACACATCCTCTTCTGTAAACTGTTACTGCACCGGTGTTCAGAAACTAACTGATATCAACTGCCTTTGCATGGCAACTGGAGTTGTAGCCTATATAACTGCTTGAAAACCAATTTAGGTCTGGAACTTCAAACTCCGAGTCTGTGATAGGGACGGCCAAAGGTCATCTATGCATTTTGTCCCGTGCCAGTTAAATTGGTTCTGAACCATGTCTGCCTGTCAGTCAGTAGTAGACAGTAGATACCGTAAATTCGAAGTTGTTTTGGATACTATTGGATAGGCCTTGGAGTAACACCATGCGGATTATACCAATCTCTTTCTCACAATTAGTTTTTTAAAGTTCTTGATTGTTCATTTCTGTTTCTTCAGTCTGATGTAATGGATCTCATTATCAATAAAGCCAGATGGTTTTCTACGAAATTTAGACAAGTAGCAAATTTTTACTGAGATTGTGAAACTACCAAATGCTACATTACTTGTGGAATTTTTTTACAGGACATAACGTGAATGAGCTTATGTGACATAACATTTTTTTTTCAGAGCAAGTTCAGGCGACGTGGGAAGATACAAAACGCTCGTGACCCGTCCGTCGCGTCGCCCGCTCCGGGCGACTCGGGGGAACCCTAGCTCACGCCGCCGCCAGTCCCCCTAGCATCGCCTCCCTTCTGCTGCCGCCGCTGGCCTCACCGCGGTGGTGGCAGCCCTCGTTGTCGATGGTGGTTTCTAGGGGCGACCCCGCAGTGGACGCGCTGAGGAGGGCCGGCGTCTTCGCTTCTCTTCGTGCGCGTGGCGGTTAGGGCGACGGGGTGCAGTAGTGGCGGTGGTGTGCTGCGACTGGGCATCGGCGGCCTCTCTGCTCGCCACTGGTAGCAGCGGCGCGGCCAGGGTCTGATCTGTGCCCGGATGGGCCGGGCGGGCTGGGATGTGCGCGGCTTCCTCCTGGGCTACGTCGTTGGTTCGTTCCATGGAGGTGGCCGGCTGCGTGAGGCTGGGCGTGCGGGGGCTGTACCGCGACCGGCGGGAGGTGGAGGCATCTTGCTCCGGCACGTTGAGTCGACTTCAGGAGCGGCAACGCGTGAGCGTGGCTGGGTGTGAAGAGGTCCTGGCTTAGTGTGATGCAGACCTAGTCCCCTGCGCCTAGCTCTGTTTGGTGGCCGTGGACCGTCGAGCACACAAGGGCTGACGGTGTTTGCGTGCGGGTCTGCGGGGGTGGGCTGGTCGGTCCCCGTGTTGGCGGGCGGGCGGTTCGTGTTTCTCCGTCGGGTGAAAACCTTGCCCTGGTTGTCGACCAGGACAGGCGACGGTGCCACCCCCGGGGCAATTTCCTTCTTGAAGGCGTTGTCGCGGCGGTGCTCTCACTCCTCCGCCCGGGAACTTCCGGGGGAAACCGTAGATCCTTTGTGGATTGGGCGAGGGCGGCGCCTGGACGTCGTTTTCCTCTTGGGACCTCGTCTTGGATGTTCGTCGGCAAAGGGGACTTTGGGGTTGTTTTGTTGGTCAGCGACGATGATCTTCTCGTCTTCGGCTAGGTGGTGCGCGGCCCTAGGGCCGACGTGGATGTCGGAGCGACGGCTCTGATCTTGCCTCCGCCATGTCGCATTGAGGTGCGAGGGTGTTAGCCTTTCCTGCTTGGGCGGTTTTGTCGTCGACCCGTGTGGTGCGTGGCCTGTGGACAGCGTGGATGTTGGAGCTGCTGCTCCGGGTTTCGCCTCCACCATGGCGTTGAGGGGTAGGGTGTCGGCCTTGGCCACTTACGAGGTTAGGCCGTCTACTTGTGTGGTGCGCGGCCTCAAGGCCGGCGTGGTGTGTGGCGTTGTTGTATCCGTTTTTCGGCCAATTTTCCTTATAAACTAACCAATTCACTTCTTCTATATCTGAAAAGGTAAGCCTTCTGTCTGGTAAAAAAAAAAGGTATGTGACACGTGGATTAGCTTGGTTCAAGTTACCTATGCACTGCATATCTTAGTTAAGTGCCCACGTTACCGTGGCAAGGTTTTAGCTCGGAATCCCTGCAGTGCGACTGCACTTCGACAGTTATGATCAAATGTAAGGGCATCTCCAGTCGTACCCCAGGCGCCCCCAGGCCGCTTTCTGGCGTTCGGATCGGCGGAAACGTTCTAGTCGCCCCCCCCCCCCCCCCCCAGGACGTCGTTTTTCGCCGGATTTGGGCGTTTTATAATCCGGCAAACCCAGGCCAAACCCATTTCGCCGGGGGTCTTTTGGGGCGCCGGACGAAGCCGAAACAAAGGTGGGCCAGCTCTGTCAGCGAGAGGAGCCTGGTTTCCTTCCCTTTTTTCCCTCCTCCTGCCATTTCTCCCGCCATATAGCCCACTCCCGCACGTTGTTTGCGCCATTCCGCATGCCATTCCCCCTTTCCCATCCAGATCGCCATGGCGCCGAAGATGTTTGCCGGCCACGAGCTTCCGTCGCCGTTGTTCTCGCGCTGGCCGGTGGAGTGAAGAAGCCAAGGAAGCCGAGGTCGCTGATGAAGAAGCCGGAGGGGATGAACCTCGCCGACTGGGCGGTGGAGGTGCGCCGCCGCCAGACGGAGATGAAGAGCCGCAAGGACCGCCTCGCCAGGAAGAAGGAAAGAGACGACGCCGCTGCTGAGGCGACAGAGGAGGGGGACGAGGAGCATGAAGAACATGATCAGGAGCAGGAGGCGCCGAGGGCTACACCAGGCAGAGGCTTGCTGGCAGCAAGATCCAGGTTCGCCCCACCGCCGCAGTACACCTCGCCGCAGTATCCTTCGCCGTCGCCATCGCCACGCTGGTACAACTCTCCCTCGCACGAGTACTTGGACGCCGAGGCTCACGGCGGCTTCGACCCCAACACCACCTTCGCTCACTTCACCGTCCAGCGTCCGCCCATGGTCTACACCGCCTCTGCGCCTCCCGCCGACCCAGCCATGGCCTACTCCACCTCGTCGGGCTACTCTACGTCGTTGTCGCTGCGCCGCGGACCTCTATCGTCCCTGATCCCAGACCCCCGCAGCGTGTTCGTCGGCATGACCGGCGACATCTACATGGAGGATATGATCACCACCGGCTCCATCGCATCGGCGTCGTGCCCCACCTTCTTCACGCAAGCAAGCGGTTGTGGCGCGGGTGGCCACGGCTGCGGTGGCATGGCGTCGCAGCAGGAGGACTCGGCGCATGAGGAATCGGTGCAGCAGTCGGGTGGCATGGACATCGACGACGACGAGGAGCATCTCTCGGACAAGGGGAAGAAGCCGAGGAAGTACAAGGCACCCGCTGAGCCGCGCATCAAGTGGAGCGTGAAGGAGGACGAGAACCTCGCCAAGGCATGCAAAACGGTGAGCTTTGACACCATCATCGGTGCGAACCAGAACGATGACATGTACTGGCGCCGGGTCAAGACCTCCTACGACGAGCGCCGCACCATCGACCCCGACTTCATGTGCTGCATGCTGGAGCGCGGCGAGAAAGCCATGGCCAACCACTGGGCGATCATCCAAGCCGCATGCAATAAGTGGCACGGCATCCGGGAGGAGATTTCCCGGCGTTCCGAGAGCGGCCCGAATGTTGAGATGGTGGTGAGTATATCTCCGTACCTGCCCAATTGTGCTCCATCTTCCTGTTCTTGTTCGCTGAGCTCGCCCTCTTTGTGCAGATCGTCCGCATGTTCGAGGCATACCGGAACGACAACAACCAAACCGACTTCCGGTACCTCCATGTCTTCACCAGGATCGAGAAGTGCGAGAAGTGGGTGCAGATTTGGCTGTCACTGCGCAAGGACGGCTACAAGCCCGACGAGTTGGCACCACCTTCGTCGGAAGTTCGCCCTCCTCTCGGCAACAAGAAGGCGAAGGCCGCGAGGGACTCTGCTCCGGCCGTTGAGAGGCTCCAGGCGTCGATCGAGGCGTGCATCGAGGATGCCAAGAACCACAAGGCCGATCGGGAGGGGAAGAACGATGCGAGGTGGCAAGAACTGATGGCCAAGCAGTCGGAGAAGATCGCCCTCCTCAGAACGAACGTCGACGCCAAGAAGAGGAACAATGACCTCGCCTTCCTCACGGGGGCGAACGTGGCCGACATGGACCCCGAGGTGAAGGCGTGGTTCTTGGAGCATCGCGGCAGGATCCTCAACCCGGCCGTGCCCGACCTGCCGATCACCGACTCCGAGCCCAGCACCGAGGCTACAACGACCACCACGCCTGTCCATGACGCCAACGCTGAGCCTAGCACTGCCACTCCGGCGACACCGAACTCCGCTCCTGTCGCGCCGACGCCTCCGATCTTCGATCTGGAGGCCTCCGATGAGTCGCCGGCGTCCATCTGATGATCGCGCCGATTGCTGCCTTTTTTTTTGTCTCCTCCGATCGTTCAGACGTGGCCTTTTTTTGTCTCCTCCGATCTTCCAGATGTGGCAAATGATCGACGAACCTTGTTATGTAATCCCATAACTATGCCGAGCGGGAATGTTTAAATTTGAACTTATTTCGCCTTGGGTCGCCGGGTTTGGCAGTCGACTAGGAAAATCGCCGCCCATGTCTCCAAGCACGCCGGATGAAACGACGAACTCGTCCGGATTTCGGCCTGGGGGCCGTTAGGACTGGAGATGCCCCTGTTATAGTATTTTAGAGTAACATTTTTTATCACCAAACACACACCCGGTGTTGGATTGGTTGATTGTCAAGTTTTGTAAAGATGGGTTCTTGAAATAATACCCCAAATAGATTACAGTATCAGACCCACCTGTCGCAGCTGCTACCTGGATTTCTAGCTCTGCTGCAAGAATGATTAGCTTTCTGTACACGAAGGAAGTGCCAATGTTTCATCAATGGGTCAGCTGGCCTAATGAGCACCCTCTTGACCACACCGAACAAAAGGCCTCGAGCCTAGCAGCTGAAAGTACTAAACCCTGACAAAGAGAAAAAGCATTGGCCGCCTGAATATTTCCCCTTTTGTATTTAACAAGAATGTCAACCATGATTGCTTTCCCACTGACTCTCGTTCATCACTAGCTAAGAAATCAAGGATTTTTAATCAGTGATCTCATTAAATTGTAGAGCTTTGGACTAGATGTGCATGATTGGAGATAGCCTTTGCTGTGCATTCTGGCTACCCAAAGTTCTTGTGGACTTTGCATGCAAATTGCTTACTCCCTTGTAAGAAAAGGTGGGCTTGGACTTTTCATATTAATATGCTACTCCTAATTTTAACCATTGTTTTCAGCAATGTACACTGTTCTTCTAAAAGCAGTGTTCTTCATGTGGACAGTTCAGAATACTTCCATGTCATCTCATGTAAACCAGCGAGTTCCACTGTAACCAAGAGATCCAAGAGCTCCAGAACAAAACACACTAGCCAGCATGGTACGCAGGAGTATATTGTACACTATGATAATGTTCTACCAGTACAACCTGCAGCAAGGAGTGGGTGTATGTGTATAGTTTTGTTGTCTCAGAGCGGTTGTTGGTGCCGATCCATCTTCCGAGTCCCAACACTTTTTTGGAGTTTTCTGACGCGCAAATAGAATATATCTGGGATCTATGTTTGTGTCGCCCCAAGGATCACGGGTGTTGTTCCTGTAGATGCTGGTATTCTCAATGGTTCACTGACAAGAAAGATAAAACCCTGCCCTGAAAATGAGATGTTGGTACAAGTACAAGAACATGGGAAACGATATGAGAGGCAAATGGTAAGGACATGTAATTGCATGGGATGTCGTCATGATACCCATTTGGTCATGCATGACTCAAGATTGTATCCATTTTAAAGACAATCGAGAATATATCTGGAGAACAGGGACGTCTTGGTCCTGGTTATATATGATGTTGTGTTGCGCTTTGTCTGAAAATTCCAAGAATCAAGCCGCACTTGACCAAGACGGATGCAAGCCGCTCTTATGATTGATGACAAATGAATGCTTTCCAGATTGGTGTGGGATCAGAACAACGGCAATATTACGTTGGTCTTATTTTTGTATAGACGATAAACCATCAACATCAGAGATTCAGAGATGCACAAAACACGTACGCACCCAATTCCTTTCAGAAATTGGACCGGAGAAAATTCATGGTACAAAAAGCTCAAGAAACTACTCTAGTAGAAGAGAGAAATGCACAAGTACCAAGAAGAGAGGAAGGAATGATCAAGTCAATCAAGTTTGTCACTGCGCAGAGGAGGAGGAAGAAGGAGACGGTATCCTGTCGATCGCCTGGAGCACGTCCTTCATGGCGGGCCTCTTGTTGGGCGCCATGGCGCAGCACGCGAACCCCAGCCTCAGGCAGCTCGCCAGCGTCTCTTCTCTCCCTTCCATCTCCCCCCGAAGCGCCGCGTCGGCCAGCAGAAATACCTGCTGCCCTTTCTCCTCTCCCGCCGTCCATTGGCAGAGTTCCACGCTCGTCAGCGCGCGCCTGGCCACCAGCTCCAGCAGCACCATGCCGAAGGAGTATACGTCCCACTTGGTACTGGGCTTCGCCGGGTTCTTGGCCGCCTCCGGCGCCTGGTAGTGCGCCGCCGCGTCGGCGGCGGAGGAGGAAGGCCCGGCCAACGGGCTCGTCCCTGCTGCTCCGGGTATTGGAAGCGGTGACAGGTCCGGCAGGCTCTTGGCGGATCGCTTGCTCCCGAACCGCCCCGCCGGCTTGAGCCTGCTGTCCCCGGCGCCACGGACCAGCCGGTGGATGCCCAGGTCGGCGAGCAACGGCTCCATGTCCGCGTCCAGGAGGATGTTGCTGGGCCTCACGTTGCCGTGCACGCACTTCTTGTCGTGGAGGTACGCGAGGCCTCTCGCCACGCCGCGCGCGATGCGCAGCCGCGTGCTCCACCCGAGGTTGATCGGCGACGACCCCGCCTTCCCTGCACAGCGATCGATCACGTCAGCAATGGGAAATTTCCTGTGGAGATGGTGCTTAATTAGTGTGCTTACTCTTGATGGAGACGTTGGCGAGGCTGCCATTGGCGGCCAGGTCGTGGATGAGGAGCATCTCGTCGGGGCCCCAGTAGAAGCCGCGGAGGCGTAGGATGTTGCCGTGCCGTAGCTTGGCGATGGCGCGCATCTGGGCGTCGAACTCGCTGAACCGCCTTACGCCGGCGTCGTCGCTGCCGATCCTGCGCACAGCCAGCGTGGCGCCGTCGGCCAGCACCGCCTTGTAAACGATGCTCTCGCCCGCCGCACCGAGGATGTAGGCCGAGGCCTTGAGCAGCGTCTCCAGCTCCAGCTCCGCCTCGCCGTCCACCGTCACCAGCACCGACGACCCTTCTTTCGCTTTCCTCTTGGCCGCCACCGCTTCCTTATCTGCGTTGTGGTTCGCCTCTTTGGCCGCGAAGGTGGCCGACGTGTCCGTGGAGTCCTCCTCCGTGTACTCGTCGCTGTCGTCGCCGGCCTTCTTCTTCCGCAGGCAGCACGAGAGGCTCCGTCCGACGGCGTCCGGCGACTCGTCCGACGCCGGCTCCGGCTTTTTGAACACCGGTGCTCCTATCCTCTGCTTCGCCACCTCCTGCCGCTGCCTTTTCTTCCTCACCTGGTACACGTAGAAGAACACCACGAACAGGATGGCGATGCCAGCCACGTCGCCCGCGGCAATGGCGAGGATGGTGGCCAGCCTCATCCTGCCTTGCCTTCCTCCCGATGCCGGCGCTCCAGAACCGTCACCGCCAGGCAAGGGCTCATTGGGTATCGCCGCAAGGGCTGGCGGCGACTTTGGCATCGTCACATTCGGTGGATCCACCGCGGAGGTTGAAGCGTCGGAGCAGAGGCTATCGAGCGGTCTTCCGCACAGTTTGTCGTTGCCCGCGAACGCCGTCGCCCTCTGCGCGACGAACGGCGCCACCGCCGGGATCGCGCCGCTGAGGTTGTTGTTGGACAGGTCGATGGTGACGTTGACCGGCAGGCGCGACGCCATCTGGAGCGGTATGGCGCCGGCGATCCGGTTGGAGGAGAGGTTGATGTACCTGAGCGCAGCCCCGCCGAAGCCAGCCGGCAGCGTGCCGTTGAGCAGGTTGGAGCTGGCGTCGAGCACCTGCAGCGCCGGGAAGCCGCCGGTGGGGAGCGTGCCGGAGAAGTAGTTGCTGGCGAGGGAGACGGCGGTGAGGTTCTGGAGCAGGGTGAGGTTGGCCGGTATGGCGCCGGAGAGCGCGTTACCGGCGAGGTTGAGGGCGCGGAGGCTGCGCAGCTGGCCGACCTCCTCCGGCAGCCCGCCCGTGATGCCGTTGCTGGCGAGCGAGAGTACGCGGAGCTCCGGGGCGCGAAACAGGTCGAGCGGGAGGGTGCCGTTGAGGGCGTTGCCGGAGAGGTCGAGGTGTCGGAGGTGCTCGACCCGGCCCAGCTCCGGGGAGATGGGGCCGACGAGCTGCGCGTTGGGCAGGATAATGCTGACCACCCTCATCTGATTCTGATCCGACGACGCAGCGGCGGCCACGGCGGCGGGGAAGGCCAAGCAGACGACGCCGTTCCACGCGCATGGCGTGGCGTCGGCGTAGCCCCAGCCGGCGAGGGAGCCGAGAGGGTCGGCGAGGAGGGAGGACTTGAAGGAGAGGAGCTGCACGCCATCCTGGTTAAGCGCCGCGGCGAGCTGGACGCCTAGGAGCAGGAGCGCTAGCTGAAGCAATGGGAGTCGGAGAAGCAGAGGTCGGCGAGCTGCGGCGGCCATGGATGTAGTAAGGTGGCGGTGCTGCTGCGATGGCATGTGGTGGCATGGGGATCGGAGGGCATAAGAAGCAGGGTTTTGGCGACGGCGGTGGTTCTGTTTCCTTGGATTGGTTGAGGCGGTGGTTCACCAAATCGATGCTAAAGCTTCAGGATGGAGGGAGAAGATGCGGGAGTGAGTGGAGTCAGAGCAGAGTCAAGAGTGAAATAGCTCCCCTGACCTCTCTCTCCCCCGCTGTCCACCTTCTCCATTTCTCTATCTGAAGAATCTCTCATATCGTAAAGTACCAAAAGGTGAAAGGGAGAGTTGATACTCTTCTTGAAACGGATGCTGGTATCAAAGGGAGAGATGGTGTTTGTGTGCCAGTGTGGGGTTTTGTTGATGCATGTTGTGTTTTCTTGCGTGACAACTTTTGGATCCCTCGTCCCAATTCTCTGCTCATGCATGGAAGCAGTAGGCGTGGAGGAATTGGTGAAAAGGAAGCTGCAGAGTGCTTTGGTCCAGGGGCAAGGGTCCCTTTTCATCACAAAGATAAAAATAGGATAGAGAATATCATACAAAGGGATGGTAATGCACAAAAGTAGCTAATTTGTGCTGTGATGAGCTTTTAGATAATCGAGCTGTGATGATTCTACTGTGTTACACATTTTTTCGATAACGGGAATATATACAAATTACCAAGATATCAATTACACCTAACTTCTACACCATCGAAGATATTAAAAGTGCACACAACTAAAAAAGAAAATAAAAGGAAAAAATAGGCTTCGCCACGGTGATCAATTACTCGCAGCAATACTCTAACCACCACCAAAGACATCAGACGGGCTATGTTGCACATATATACCTTTTTTTTGCAAATGCACATATGCATCTTTCTATGCCATTTTAAACATATACATCTTGTGCCGTGTCTTTATGCCGGCTTTTTTCAACAATCCAAATTTCCAATCTAAAAGTCTAGAAGATCTTTCGCTCCATGGGGCCAATGGTCCACTACCCTCTCGAGATATATCAACGATGAAGATGCGGGAGAGGAAGATGGTGATGAGCTGGATGGAAGGAGGCTAATCAACGAAGGGGATAGTTTCGCGATTAGAAGCTGGAGAGAGAAAGGTAGAGATACATTTCGAGAATGAGATGGGGTTGGGCAGTCGCTCCATAAGAGTAACTCGAGAATTTTAATGATCCAATCCTTCTCATATCTATCTAGAGGGACAAGATTAAATTCACCTCTTTGTAATTCTTTAATGTAATTCAATGCATATCTATTTTGCACAGAAATCTTGTCTAGTTCTACTTTGCAAAATAGAAAGTCAGATCAGCAGAAGTTCCAACATCCACCGTAGTCAACAAATGAAATGAAAGGAGACAACAAGGCAAAATCAAGAGAGGAAGCCGGATATAGATAGCCTCCAATGACCACACACACATTCACTCTCACCTACTGTAGTAGACAACAGAATACCTTCTTGTCCTACCCTTTCTCTCGCTCAAGGGTTGATTGATCATTCACTCTCACTTGAATCAAACTCAAGGAGATAGGTACACCCCCTCCACGAGAACTTGTAAGACTTGAGCTAATCTATTATATATTAAAAGCACAATACGGGGTCCTAAAATAGAGACTCCACGTTAGTCCACATCACTCTAATTACTATGATGGTTAGATCTATAATTTATGGCTAGGATTTTTCGACTTTACGTAACACGTACATGCACATATTGTTTTAAACATGCCACATCTGCCACGTTACTCACCCACGTTTGTTGTACCAGGTCTAAAAACAGAAATTATTAACCGGCCAATCATGGGTGAGATTTAACCAGAGTCCATGTCCAACACGTACATATACAGGGCAACACGGTTTTTCTTTTCTTTTGTTTGCATGGCAATACCAGGGCGACACGGTTTGTCAAGTAAAAAAGTGCACGGACGTGAAACAAATTTAACGATACGGGTGTTACGTTGTCTTAAAAAAGTGCATAGACGTAAAACAAATTTAACGATACGGGAGTTAGTTTGTCTTTGATCTGAACTGGCACGTGAAGTCACTTTCACCAAAAAACTCAGCAAATGTGTTTTTTTCGAAACAAACTCAACATGGGTCGCAAAGTTACTATTAAAATATCAAGAAATTTACTATTTTCATAATCTGCGTCGATATTCTCTGAGAAAATATCAAGAAATTAAAATTTTCATAATCTAAAATGCACACACATATTAGTATGTACTAAAATCACAAACTGTCGAAGAGAGACATAATGGAAATTTGTACACGAAGCGAAATGGATGACCTCCAATCTAATATACCAAACACAAATGTCTTATACTTTTCGAGAATATAATTGATCCATCCGAGAAAATATATCCAATCAAAATAACTGTATCGGACTGCAGATCAGCCTTTAATATTTTTTGTATTTTCCATGTCTCACAATAATTTTCCACCTGTCGGGATGTAACAAACTCAACACCAAAAAGAATGTACAAAAACTACACTTACAAGGCTAATTCGTGATTCTCCACTCCTTGATATGTATATATCTATTTTATATTAAAAGCAATATAAGGGTTTTAATAGAGGCACCAAGTTAATCTCCATCATCTAAATTAATTTTAATAGTTAGATCTAAAACGCATGACTGCGATTTTATGAAAATATAGTAGTTACCTAATATATTTAACACAATTATGTTAAAGATACACAGGCATACATCCGCATCAATAGTTGCTTCATTTTGAAAGACCTGCCATACGGGCACAAGACTCTACCTTGGTTGTTCACAAAGAATAAAAAGAAAACTAATCGTGTAAAAATAGTATAAACATTGGATTAAAGAGTGGGTTTTGGCTGCTGAGAGACTTAAATCATGCAAGACAAATAATGGACCAAAAGATAATGACGTGATGCTAAGAATTCTGTGGTGTAATTAACAAAATTATTTTTTAGATGACCTAAAGTAAATTGGCGACTGATAAAAAATGTTGAAACTATATGTCATCATGGTACTTTTTAAAACGTAAGTATGTTACATGAAACTATGTTGTTCCTATGGTTGAGTACAAATAAGTGACAAATTTAATCGACTCCCATTAGACCAACACACGCAAAAAATGCCGAAAGAAGTTCCGAGTCGTGGAAAATTAAATTAATGAAGTCACAATATTAGTCGTACTATGTACATTGTTGTATGATCGGATCGTGCAATCTCCTATATATTACCACAAGATTAATGAAATCCTGAGATTACCCAAGTGTACCAAAAAATCGACTAAGATCTTTCAAACACTCAGCACGAAACGCACATGGAAGTTTAAAGTTCATAGTTGTGGAATTTAAATATTAATGAAATCACAATATTAGTCGTAATATGAACGGGAAGGTACCTCACACTAAGAAAATAGCCACCTAAATGATACACACATGACTGGGTCAACACAAATTGTCGTAAGGATGAGAATGTCCCTCCACTGAAAGAACATTAATCGACACACTATTGACGAGAACGTCACTCATGCATACTATAAAATATTTTGGCTTAATTACACATATGCATCGCTAAGTCAACATAGCTCCCCGCTTGATATATTTCATATTTAGTGGTCATATGGTGTGTCACTAAATATTTAGTCGGATGACCAAAATTCTCTAATGAATTGTTTCGGCGGATGTTGCTTAGTTTGTATGATAGACATATTTGAAACCGTGTGTGTCTTTATCATGTAATAAGATCTACATAAGAGCATATGCCATTATAACTGCACTTTAAAATTGACAACTCATTAAGAGTATTGAACTATGCTATCTAAGTCATGTAGTCATTTTGAATAACAAAAAATTACATGTGACCGGGTGCGTAGAACAATTGAATGATGATAAGAATAAGTTACGAGTCCAGAAAATTGGATTCATGCTTCTATAACTTTTACTAATGATGTGTTAAGTTGTTACCAAATATGCCTAGAAGAAAAGAACTTATCATATAAAAGCACGCTCATATTTGTAAATAGTTGCACAATGTAACATGGAATGAGTAAATCAGAGGGAGAAACCTAAGAACAAGATAATTATCACTATTTAATGTGACCTATCTATTAAGGAGGATAGACCGATTTATCTTGAGTCATAATTTTTTTAATGAAAAGTGTACTAATATAACATCATGTAAAAACTACAGATCAGTTTACATATCAAATATCACTTACATGGGTGTTTGAACATATGGCATAATTATCCACTACTACAGAATAGCCTACTAGTGACGGGCTCAAAAGGCTCATTAGTGACGGGCAAGGCGCCCGTCACTAGTAACTAGTCACTGGTAATAGGTTACCAGTGACGGGCAAGTGCCCGTCACTTGTATTAGTTACCAGTGACAGTCCTCTGTTAGAGCCCGTCACTAGTAAGTTTGCACGGCAGCTCAGTGCAAGCATAGCAGTGACGGATTTGATAGTTTGCCCGTCACTAGTACATATTTTAGAAATAAAAAAATATAAAAAATTGCAATTGTACATCAATAACATAGTATGATCACATACACTCATAGGTAAACAAAATATGATCATAAGTACTACAAAGTAGAGTTAACATCAATAGCACATTTAAGAACCAACACCTCAAATGTCCAACTCTTGTGAAACGACAAATCTTCCACCCTATGCCTTCGAGGACTCATCGGCTCTAGCTGCTACCTAGAAGAATTGCATCCCAAACTAACGCCGACATGGAGCAGCCACCGGTTTAGGCAGCAAACCAGCAGACGTTTAGTGGCAGCCAAGTTCGGTTCACATCATAGCGTGCACACAACACCACCCAACTTGAGCTTTTCAACATTCATCTGCATGGGGTGGAAAATAGAAGACTTATTCAGTAATAGCTCTACTATACTAGATTAGAAGTTACAGGAATAAGTACTCCCTAGATCTAGATACGTAGCTCGTTTCAAGAATTAACTGAAACTCCCTACGTCACTGAACACGGCATAAAGATCACCCATGTTTTCTTCACATTAAAACATAATCAGTAGGTGTATGTACGAGAAATTTCACACCTCATATTAGTACAGATTAATTGTGCCCATCAAAATGTTTTTGATCTAAGACATTAACAAGATGATGTGCAGCTTATTCCTAAAAGGGAACACTGGACTAGTGCTAAAACATATCATTCCTAGAGAGAAATACAACTTCAGAGAGTGTGTAAACTGAAGAGAAAATCAAGAACGATAGAATGAAATGAATACAAAATTAGGACAGTGTCGTCATTGCAGCATGCATGTGGGGCATATTCATTTGGTATTATTACAAAAAAATGTGAGGTTGAATCAATATGGGTCCAGAATAATACAATGGGATTTTCCCTTAAATAATCAATGATATTACAGATACATAACACTAGTGCTGACCTCTTGATCCTTGTAGGACTATAGATTATGGCCACAGTTAGGTAAACCAAGACTGTCAGTCCGGATTGGACTAGTATATGATGATCAGCTTCACCTAAAAATCATGATTACACAACAAAAGAATCAGAACATAATATATTCCTCCTATGAGAATATCGAACTGGAGAGGGAGTAGCCATAATATTGTGTGATATAAAGGCACCAAAGTTCCATGAATATTTGTTTTACTAAAGGAACTATGACACTGGCATTCACATGTGTTGTGTTGCTAACTTACAACAACAAATAGGTGAAAGGCTGCAAATTTGACAAACCATTGCTCTCTAAAAATTATCTCAAACAACAAGGGGGGGACGTAAGAAGCTAGATCAATGTGACATAGACCAGACCAAAAGCACTAGTGATAAGAACCTAATTATCTACTTGAATAGCATGCATACGAATTTTTGTATAATAAAAGGATATTAGAAATGGCTTTTAGAATGCGAAATTGAATTATATAGGAAGAGATACAACATGGATTGAGCTAAATTTGGTGTATGTAATCAGAGACACGTTAATACATAGGATATTTCTCAACATCATTCCATTGAGCATGTGATTTTGGACCACAATGCTACATCATTCCAAACAATCGGATACTTAATGGAACTTCAGTAACACAACAATGCAAGTAAATACAAATGGTAAAACTTAATTCTACAGTCCTAGAGCTAAATAGAAGAACCACTTATGTGATTACGGATTTTAGATACCTGAAGTACGTAGCTTTATCTTTCTATTCAAGTATGACACGGTCTTTCTCCCAGGGACCAATCAATAGAAGAACCACTTATGAGAATCACAAATTCTTAAACTGGGATGTCGACTTGATCACACTTTGAAAATTGAGCTTCCCAATTCTCTAGAGCATGTAATCTAAAAAAACAAATGCCATATCGATGCACCCTAAGACAGCTAAAACAGAAAGATATCATTAGTTATGTGATAAAAAAGATAGATAAGAAGGCAATGATTATTAACAGATCTAAGACAGAGCAGCACAATCGGTAAGTTTGAGGTGAATCTGTGTTCGTGGAGAGATTACATAAAAAAGACAGCATAGAAAGAAACAACCAACCTCAAACTGATTATTGTCATTTAGCTAGCTGCTTGTTGATCTCAGAAGTATTTTTCTTTTTCACCCCATCTTTGAGTACACGATCAAATTCTGTATAAGCTGCAAAAACTCTCAGAAAAAACTACATAAATTTAAGACTTACTACCCAGCAGAGAGGTTGGATCAATTATCAAGCTACATATTGAAGATCTGAAAATGCATGTTCAAGTAGAAACATGCAACAGTGCATTATGAAAGAATATGATGACGTTCGTTCATACTTACCACTTGCACTCATATTCACAGTTAGTCCTTCTAGCTTGTTGGATGCCTGCTAGAGTCCTTGATCTTGTCTATCTTGTGGAACCCATGCTTGCAGCAACCAACCTCCCATCAGAATGAACCGACTCAGCAAGACAATCACATTTGCTACATAAAGACAATATAGGAATGTAAGACCTAATCTTGTAGCTAAAACATATATAGAAGGATCCAAGGAAGAAAAGATTTAAGGAAATTTAGATAGGACACACGTTGGCATAAAATCTAAGGGTAGCCAGCTGTAGCAATATCAATATCACCCACATTGTGCTTTGCAAAAGAAGCAACTATATTTGTAGTAATTATTTCTTCCTTACAGAGGCATGGTACCATATCAAGCAATCACACTACGGTAAAATTAACATATAACTCAAAATATTTCTCATAGCAACGTTACAACTCCTACAAAATATATAACAAGTGATCAGACAAATAAGATATTGCATGAATAATATGCATGCAACTATTTCAAGAAAACGTGCTTCTGTGATGTGAAGCAAGGAACCAGTGTCCCATAGATGGGAAGGCAGAGACCTTATTTCGGGAAGGGGAAGACGCAGATGTAGTTGTGAGTGCCTACGGTCATTAGATGAAGATGTCAAGATGGTTTTACCATTCAGAGATAATACAACATGTAAATAAAATAAATAAAACACTGGACATTTAAAAATAAATAGATAATACACTAGACTTGTGAGTAAAATAGATGAAACACACGCAGAATATACAAATATAGACATTTTGAAACTAACCGACAAGTTTAAATTATTCAAAATGTCACCATATTTTAGCAGCGTTCGCAGCATTATGCAAGCAGAATATGAACTCAATGCTCCATCTGCAGTAAGTGGTAACATCAATCACAGAGTAATCAGTAAACACAAGTCTGGCTAAATTAGACTTTATCAACAAAAGAATATCCAGTTGATCATGACCAGTGACTAAAAAATATTAATTTGGTAACTACACAAATGTAATAAATTTGGTGTACAATAACAAGTACACACTCTAGGAAACATAACTGAAAAAAAATCCATAGTTAAAATCTACTATCCCCACGATCTTTCATGAGGATTAATTGAAGCAGATAGCAATTTAAATACTATACAATGAAACCATTTTAGGGGATGGAGCACAGCTGCTCAGTTAACCTGATTAACCTGACCTTCAGATCGTTCCCAATCCTCCAATGAGTAGCCTCAAATTTCAGTTCTCCAAACCAAACTGTACAAACAGGGAAACATCTTAAAGGAAATATATAGTGAAAAAGGGTGGCGCAGGGGAGAGTGGATTGAGGCGGGGCTGAGCGAGTGGATGACTCACAGTATGTGCTTCAGTGCAGTAAACCAAGGGGACGGCGTGCCTGCTTCCTGTCGGGATGCAGAGAGTGGGGATGGCATCATGCAGCCTGGGAGGCAGCGGTATTGTCCAGGGAATGGGGGTGGCACCCTGTCGTGGGGGATGCAGTGCCCTGGTCATGAGACTGGGTCGTTGTCCCGTCCCTAGCTCTCGTTGAAGCAGTGGTAGATGGGATGGTGGACGTGGATGGAGTAGGCGCCTCCGGTGGCCAGCCGAAGGTGTAGACTCGACGGGCGGAGCAGGGCGGAGGCGGTAGGGTTAGGGCTAGGACTGTGGACGGCGCATAGGATGAGCATACCGTGATGGGGAGGAGGAGGGCGTGAGGACGTGGGCGACGAAGCGGACGGAGACGGCGAGGCGGCTGCCGTGCTATGGGGCGGCGGTGGCGGCGGGATGGGGCAAGGGAGATCGATCTGATTTGGCACCGTGTTGGGAGGGAATGCGCTAGACTAGGCAGGGGAAATATGAAATCTTCCCGCAGTTGACCGAAAAAAATATTAACTTGCGCCCAATTCTCCCGCTACACGGACGTGACTAGCGGCCGCGTGCATGAGTCGTGGGCTTGTGGCGTTAACCGTTAGGTGGTTGTTGGATCGAATTGTTCGTCAAGATCACAGACTGAGTACGTCGTGCGAGTGAAAGATTAGTAGATATAAGGTTAACGATGGATCTGTGCAGTTATTTTCTTATAGATGTGCAGTTACCAGTGACAACCATTTATAATGCCCGTCACCAGACAATTTTAAATTTATGTGGGTCTTCGTAAAAGAAATTAGTGACCGTCACTTTTTTAAGCCCGTCACTAGTATTTCGTATCAGTGACGGGCTTATTTTTGCCCGTCGCTGGTAAACTTACTAGTGACGTGCATGCTTTTGCCTGTCACTAATCACTTAGCGTCTATAAGCCTTTCTGCAGTAGTGATCATTTGCCCATAATTTCAAATTGCCAAAGATGTTATAAACATGTGTGATATTTTTCTTCCCAAAATATTTGCGACGGTTGTAAAACAATTTTATTCATTGTCACATAATTGGAAAGAACCAATGAAACCATATTTTTATTTCTTAAACACTTTCGACGAACTATAGATGAAGCCGTTGCATTTGCGAGGGCCACCATGCTAGTTATTAGAATTACCTTGTAAGGCTAAGATTGTGGAGAGAAGGGGACTCTTTGGAAGTAGCTACGTCCATGGATGTCCTACGAGCCAAGCACTTTCTCTGGTTTAGGGGTCTTCGAATTAACACCACTTTGCCCCTAAGTCACTCTCGATGACTCCATCGTCTCAAACCTAGTGTATGAAATTATTATAAAATTAATTGCTAACTTTGTTGAGTGTACGACCACGTTGTTGAGAGGGCCTTGTACACACATATAATAGCATAGCTTTGCCAGTACTCTCGTAGGGACAACCTGTTGCACCTGAAACACGGCGCACGAACGTGTCCTCGTGTATCCACGCTGCCGAGGAGGTATTACGCAACTCACACCACGGGAGGCCGGCTTCCAACATGATATGTACGACAGTAAGACTCTTTTTAGACCGGACACCCTAGCTCCTCGGGAAGCTCCGTCAGAGGAAGATGATGACAATTGGCTGAGCTAAGTTAGATTTGACCGCTCAGCTCGATTTCGATATTCGGTGAGATCTAAGCAAAGTCGTCAAACAACGGAATAAGGGTTTGAGGGTAATTTCAATCGACCATTACCTCTCACATATTTATAAGACGGCTGGACTTCCTGTATAAGTATTAGACTTTTACAATTTGCAGTCTAAGTCGAATTATATCTCTAATTTAGGTAAGATATTGGCCAGATTTGTACGGGTAATTCAGTAGACAGATAATATACCATGTTTATATCCATGCCCACCCTAGTCGGCATTCTTCGTAATCTAGCATCTCCCGTTCATCATTAGCCGGCTCACCAACCAACTCGCTCTTTGCCGACTTGCTTTCTTTTGCTTCCAAATCTGCTGCCTCTGTCACGACAAAGTAATAGCCGATCTAGTTGTTGGCTCGTTTACTGACAACAAAATTCGGCGTCGTTGATCGTGGAAACCGCCATGAGGATTGGCCTAGGGACCCAAATATGAGAAGGCACCATGGGGCGCTCAGTATAGAAAATAGCATCCCCGGATCGCTCGGCTTCCTCTTTCGCCTTTTCCTAGTTCCTGCCCTTTGAAGTTTTCACCTTTCTGTCTTTGTTATTCCTCACGGACACCACTTGGCTGAGTATATTTTGGTTCCCGAGTTTAAACTGCTGCGACTTGAATGGATCCCGCTTCATGATCGTTGTCGCTGCCTTGGGTGCGATAACAAGTACCGACTCGCTGTTTGACGGCTCTATAACCGGGTCCTTCATCTTTTGCACATGAGTCCCAATGATTAATTAACTTCTTGGAGACAATTCACCTTCTATATCAGCCGTCTTAATCCCTTACGCTTTGACTTGCCAATATGACGAGTCGCAAGGATATACAAGACGGGTTTTGAACTATTTGTCGGGTCACGCTGCCTTTGAACCGATCAGCCAGCTTATCATGCCGACTACCTACTTTAGTGGACGATGACCTTTGTCGCTTCCCATATCACCACAAACTTGATCTTGACCCGGCTTGTCGCACATACTTGTTCAACAACATGTCGAAAGTCGGCTTTATCTTCCTTGGTTTATATTCAGCTTGATTCTCCTTCCACTTGCTGACTTCCGGGTTCTTGGGGTTTAACAAATCTATGCGGCGATTCGTTTGAACGCGGTCGTTGCCCCCTCCCCATTCGAGTGCATTATTTTTTATGGTAATCTTGAGGACCTCCTGCCCACCGGGTTGCCGGCTCACCGTGACTTGTCTCCCTGTCGCCTCGTTGTCGGCTTCTTTCCTGGGCTCACCAACAAGAACGTTAGATTTAATAGCGGCTTTGACCGCCTCTGAGCGAAAAAGAACTTTCTTTTCCTCCAAGCCTTGCATGTTCATTGGGAACGACTGTGTGTCAATGGCCATGTTAGCGAAACTCATTCGTCAGTCATCAAGGGCCGATTTAATTTGTCGATGAAAGAAATTGCAATCATTATTAGCATGATATAAAGAATTGTGATATTTGCAATAAGCACGCCGTCTTAATTCATCAGCTCATGGTATAACATTAATCCGTATCACTTTATTCTTTAACAAGGCATCAGATATTTCACACTTGCCTACATTAAAACTGCATTTTATTTCATCATCTCAATTCTTAAAAATTGGCTTTAAGTCATCACACATGTAACGTTTGGCCTTGCTTGGCCAAACGAACTTAGCAGAATAAACATCAGCCTCATCACCGGAGTCGGCATTATTTTTAACAGCGTTAATTCAACCCCTGCTCATCTGGTGCGAGTCTTTTGATTCTTTTACCCAGATTTCTTGAGCCAATGCTCTCTCTTGGACTTGGCAAACAGACAAGAATTCATGTCCTCCAACCTTTCCTTTAGATAGGACCTTTACCCTTTTAAAACCAAGTCGGCCATGTCTCTCTCAGTTTTAGTGCGTATTTGTGAAGAAGAAGTATTACCAATTTTGGTGGGAGGAGACTTTAATATTATTAGGAGACAAAGTGAGAAAAACAACGATAATTTCAATGCTAGGTGGCCTTTTATTTTTAATGCGATAATTGAAAGTCTAGACCTAAGGGAGATAGATCTTTCAGGAAGACAATATACCTGGGCAAACCGTAGACCAAATCCGACTTACGAGAAATTGGATAGAGTTCTGGCAAGCGTCTCTTGGGAACAAAAATTCCCTTTGGTCAACGTTCGTGCATTAACTAGGGCTGGGTCGGACCACACACCATTGTTAATTGACTCGGGTGAACAAGCTCATCTAGGTAATAAGGCGCATTTTTCTTTTGAGCTGTCCTGGTTTAAAAAAGAGGGTTTTAAAGAGATGGTGGAACGTGAATGGACTTCTATTTCGGTTGGAAATTCCCCGATGGAGGTATGGCAAAACAAGATTCGCCACCTTCGCTCTTTTCTGAGGGGTTGGGCAAAGAATATTAGCGGCTTTTATAAGAAGGAGAAAGCACGATTACTAACTCTTATTGACCTTCTAGACATACAAGCTGAATTGGCACCCTTAAATGGTGTGGATAGGGATGTCCTTACAGAGGCAACACAGAAATTAGCCGATCTTAGAAGAGATGAAGAGGCTAAATGGGCGCAGCGTGCTAAAGTAAAACATATTCAAGAGGGGGGAAATAATACAAAGTACTTTCATCTTATTGCTAATGGGAAGCATAGGCGGAAGCGAATTTTTCAGTTAGAGCAAGAGGAAGGGACAATCATCGGCCAAGAAAATATTAAAAAATACATAACTACGTGCTATAAAAATCTTTTTGGGGTCACGGCTGAACATTTTGTCTCTTTAGATGAGACCGTAACATCAGATATCCCCCAGATTTCAGCGGAGGAGAATACGATTTTAATAGCCGACTTTACGGAGAAGAATAAAGCTCCGGGGCCAGATGGATTTCCGGCCGAATTTTTTCAGAATTGTTGGGATTTTATAAAAAAGGACTTGATGAACTTGTTTCTAGCATTCCAGAGGGATGAATTACCGCTATTCCAGTTGAATTACGGTAATATCACCCTCCTACCAAAGAAAGAAAATGCTATTCAGATTCAACAATATCGCCCTATTTGTCTACTTAATGTGAGTTTCAAGATCTTCACCAAGGTGGGGATGCATAGAATTGCGGAGGTGGCACACAAGGTGATCCGACCAACGCAAACGGCATTTATGGCCGGTAGACATATTCTTGAGGGGGTACTGATCCTACATGAGACCATCCATGAACTTCATAGGAAGAAAATGGATGGGGTTTTATTAAAAATTGATTTTGAAAAAGCCTACGATAAAGTTCAGTGGCCTTTTTTGCAACAAGTGCTGCGTATGAAAGGTTTTGATCCGAAGTGGTGTAAGTGGATAGAAAATTTTGTTACCCGTGGTAGTGTGGGAATTAAAGTAAATGATGAGTTAGGACACTATTTTCGAACGCACAAAGGTTTGAGGCAGGGGGACCCTCTTTCACCGATTCTTTTTAATATCGTAGCTGACATGCTGGCCATAATGATAGCGAGAGCTAAGGAGGATGGACAGGTAGATGGACTCATACCACATCTTGTTGATGGGGGGGTCTCTATCCTGCAATATGCGGACGACACAATTCTTTTTATGGCACATGATCTAGAAAAGGCACTAAATATGAAACTTGTTCTCTGTATTTTTGAACAATTGTCAGGCTTAAAAATTAACTACCACAAGAGCGAGCTCTTTTGTTTTGGTAAAGCAAAGGTGGATGAGGAGAAATATAGATTGCTTTTTGGCTGTGAGTCTGGTTCTTATCCCTTTAGGTATCTCGGTATACCGATTCATTTTCGAAAATTGTCAAATGCAGAATGGAAGGCGGTTGAGGATCGTTTTGAGAAAAAACTAGCAAGTTGGGCAGGAAAATTGTTGTCTTATGGGGATAGGCTAATTTTAATAAATTCAGTCCTGACAAGTTTACCTATGTTTTTGCTATCCTTCTTTGAAGTACCTATAGGGGTTCGTAAAAGATTGGATTATTTTAGATCTCGCTTTTTTTGGCAAAGTGATGGACATAGACGCAAATATAGACTTACCAAATGGGAGATGTTGTGTCGACCAAAAGACCAAGGGGGGCTCGGGATTGAGGTTTTGGAGCTGAAAAATAGATGTTTATTAAGCAAATGGCTTTTCAAACTATTGACTGAGGAGGGGGGCGTCTGGCAAGAGTTGATAAATAATAAATACCTGAATACAAAATCTTTGTCTCAAGTTCAAAGCAAACCAATAGACTCTCCTTTTTGGAAGGGGATTATGAAAGTAAAAGATGATTTCTTTGACAGAGGTTCTTTTGTTCTAGGGAATGGAAAGAACGTTAGGTTTTGGGAGGATACTTGGCTGGGGGACAAGCCCCTATCCAGTCAGTACCCTTCTTTGTATAATATTGTACACCGAAAACAAGTTTTGGTGGCTGATGTGTTAGCTCTTGCGCCCCCTCTAAATTTGAGTTTTCGAAGAGCGTTAACTGGAAATAAATGGATTAGATGGTTACACTTGGTAAACAAGCTTATGCAAGTTAGCCTTACGGATCAAAAGGATGTCTTTAGGTGGAAGTTGACAGCCAATGGGGTCTTCACAGTTAAATCATTATATACTGATTTCATGAGTGGCCATACTAGGTTCCTCCGAAAATATTTGTGGAAAATGAAAGTTCCACTAAAAATAAAGATTTTTATGTGGTTCGTACACCGTAGGGAAATTCTCACGAAGGATAACCTAGCTAAACGTAACTGGAATGGATCCAAAAAATGTTGTTTTTGTGATCAAGATGAAACAATACAACATTTATTCATTTCTTGTCCTCTTGCAAAGATGGTTTGGCGTATTGTTCATATGACATTTAATATTCAACCTCCGAATAACATAACAAGTTTGTTTGGTAACTGGCTGTATGGTGTTTCGAAAAAGGAGAAGGTTCAAATTCGTATTGGTGTTTGTGCTTTGCTCTGGGCAATTTGGAATGTAAGGAATGATTATATTTTTAACAGGGCAAAGAAAACTTCATTTATGCAGGTTATCCCGATGGCTACTCATTGGATCCGTACGTGGTCCTTCCTACAATCAACGGAGAAGCGCGACGCGATGGATTTTGGGTGCAACCGCCTGGAATCGGTCGCTTCGGATCTATTTGCCCAGTTCAGCTGGCGTTCTGATTTTAGGATAATATGTTGATGCAGAATCACATCTTGTTGTCCTTGTTATTTCTTTGGCTTATTCATATCGAGACTTTGTGTGACCCATGATGTAATTTTTATAAGACATTTTGATCAATAAATAAAAATAAAAGCCGCATGCATCACTCGATGCAGAGGCTGGGGGGCCCTTTTCTAAAAAAAAAATGTCTCTCTCAGTTGTCGCCAAACTATAGCATCGATTTCTTATGTTTCTTGCAAATAAACATATCTAACATGTGTAAAACGAGCAAAGGACGCTAGTTATTTAATATAGTTAATTCACAAAATGTACTATACATATCATTATGTATATAATATTATTATAACAGGCTATGTAGGAAGAGTTTGCCATATGTTAAAAAATTAAATTTACCAAAAGAGCCTTACAAAAGAATCCACTGTTTATAGTTTATGGGCTAAACCTAGGGAATTAAAGGATAAGGAACTAACATAAATTTTGAAAATGGAATACTTGTGCATCCATCCTTGCAATCTTTTAAGATATAAAAATTATAACCATGGATATTTAGAGGTTTTTCTAAAAAGATGTACAAAATACATCAATGGGTAAAATTAAAAACGAAAAGACTCAGAAAACCAAGTTCTCACAAAAAAGTAATTTATGGGGAACAATCATGGTACCCCGACCCTCTTTTTTAAGACCATATTCGCGAGAGGCATCTCTCCCAACCTACCCCCACTATCCTCAATTTCTCATAGCCAATGCATACGACTGAGAAAATATGTTGACCATACTTGCCCCAAAAGGAGAAGGCCCAAATAGTAAGTATAATAGTAGGCAGTTTATTATTATCATTTACATTCAAAAGGATTCGTTGCCAACGGCTGATGTGCACCATCACCGACATATGGCAAGCGATCTTATGTGCCAGTTCTGCGGCAATGATGACTCATGGAAGCACTCCCTCCTGGAGTGTTCGATGGCGCGATGTGTCTGGGCGCTGGCGCCTGAGGCGAGTACTTCATGCTGACTATTGTTTTCCAAACTTTACCACAACAAGAACCGATCAGAGTTGTTGTCACCCTTTGGGCGGTGTCGCATGCGAGGAGGAAGGCGATCCACGAAGAGATCTTTCAAAGCCCACTATCGATGAACTGCTTCGTCGAGTGTTTCATCGCGGAATTACAGGCGACGAATCCGAAGATGACAGCTCCGAAGGTGAGGGCAGCCTCGACAAAGGATCCACCTGGACAGGCCTGGGTTGCTCCACCAGAAGGGATGCAAAAAATCAATGTCGATGCTGCTATAGGGAAGAATACAACGATAGCGTCCATAGCGGCTGTAGCGCGTCGAGAAGATGGCAGTTTTTTGGGTGCTTCATCGGTGGTAATTCAGGGTATCACTGACCCAAAAACGTTGGAGGTTCTGGCGTGCCGGGAGGGCATGGCATTGGCGGCCGACTTGCTCCTCCAGAATTTTAAACTGGCTACTGATTGCAGTAATGTGATCAAGAACTTGGGAGGAGAAGGAAGAGGGATTTGTGACCAGATCGTCCATGAGATCACGGCCAGGAAGACGAGTTTCCAAAGGGTGATTTTTGCTCATGAGAAGCGATCATCCAATATAGATGCTCATAATTTAGCTAGACATTTGGTTTACCTATCTGTTGGTAGATATTTGTGGTTAGTTTCTCCGCCCGAGGGTGTTTGTGTAACCTATGCTTCTGTAAACTCCGAGCAGCAAGTTTTTACGCACTCTTTTCCTCATCAGGGTACCAAAAGGGACTGGGAGGTTTTAACGAGGCGGCTTGTTAGCTATAATAAAGTGTTCTATTCTCAAAAAAGAAAAATCCAAAAGGATTCTCGAAAAGAAATACAATAATTACGTCCAAAAGATTATTGAATATGTTAAAAATAAACATCACATTGCATGAGCAAGTTCACTCCACGGACCAATAACATCTATGACGTACGAATAAACCATTCTTATCAATGATAATGAGTACAGTTAAAGCGTCTTCTATGTTATGCTAAAATATATGCTGACCCTTGATGTATTTCTCGTGTAAGACGTTTTGAACCAATTTAATAAAGGCCCCATACATCAATTGATGCAGAGGCCGGGTACTCTTTTCTTAAAAAAATGATGACTAGATCCCATGTTTGATTTCGGTCACAAAATTTTATATGAGAAATCTGCAAAAACGTAGAAACTTGTACACACCAAATGAAACTAAGCGTCAATACAAGCATATAGAATATTTAAATCTTACGTATGTATATCGTGGGCGAATTTATGTTTGTGGATGCTATTATAAACGATTTCGTTCCAACACCAAACACGAAGCATGTACATGTTTTCAACTTATTACTTAACTCGCGAGGCACATTTGTTAATAGAAGCTTTCATAACTATACCTTCCTAATAATACACTAGAATCGCTAGTGAGATATTTATTCAACCATACGTTTTAGAGCTCCATCTTAATATTTAAGGATATTAAAATATATAAAGAAGCACATACACATAAACAAATATATATGTGTGCATTATACCAATTATACAAACCTTGAAAATAATAATTCAAGGAGAACTTTTATTACAACATGCAATTTAAACGCAATACACAAGCAAACTTTACATTACAACTTGATAACAAAAACACTACAACTATTTTTCAGAAACATTGCTATATGGTTAACCATGCCATATGAGTAATAGAAAATTATACTCTTTAAGAAGAGATTTGGGTAAATAATTTTAAAAAAGTATAATAGTTTCGTATAAAATATATTTATTTGAGAGATTCAAAAATTATGATAATAATTTTGCGACTAAATTGAACAAAGAATGTACTTATTTGCGACATGACTTGGTTATGAAAGAAATGGTTTCAGATGTTGTTATCCTGTAATGCAAAGTATACAGACGTGATTTTTTTTAGGTGTTCTGCTACTTATCCTTGGCGTTCTCTTTGTGAGATGAAAGCTCATTGTTTGGAAAGCAAGAAAGTCGAGAGAATTGTTCTTCACATAAAACAGAGGGTTGTTGCTACAGCGGCTTGTAGACAAGGATATTGCTGAAAAGATGATCATCAACTTAGAAGAGATTGAGAAGGCAACAAATAGGATAAGATAAGGTGGATGACCTCTCGCGGGTGACCTTGCTGGCCCTGCCACCCACCGTCATGGCCGCGGCCGCCGCTCTGCCGTGCCTCCTCCTGCCGCCGTGGCGCCTGCCCCAGGCTGATGGTGTATTTACCCTTGTGGAGTACCAGCTACAGGTTTTGCTGCACATACATGTCAACATTCTGATGGTGTATTAAAGACTAAGAGCATACTCTCCCAATTGATGCTCAAGCAACAAACAGAAAAACAAATGATGGGCAGATTGCCGAACTCTTCTCATAATCGGTTGGCGAGGAGGAAATGTTCTAGGGTAAATTGCAGATTGCTCACATTTAAATTTGTTTCAGAGTTGGCAACAGATTGCAAGGATTGTCTAATTCCTTGAATCAAAGACAAACAAGCAACTCGCTAATACGAACATAAACCTTCAACCAGACTCGGTCTATGACGAAAATACGAACAATCAAGGATTGTCGCCATGCAAGATTGCAACAGAGGGCGGAGGGGAAGTAGCGGAGTCCTTGGCTGCGTCGTCGTCGTCCTCCTCGGCTGCGTCATCGTCGTCCGATGCAGACAACTCCGGCGTTGGTTCCCGCGCGCCGGTAGGGAGGAAGTCGCCGGTATAACGCCCCTCGTACTCCGCGTCCACCAAGGCGTGCCAGTAAGGCGCCGAGATGGAGTACTTGGGGTCAAGCTTCTGCTCGAACGGCATCGCCTGCCACTGCCGCATGATGAAGTCGACAGGCTCCTTGCCGCGGCGCCACCGGCACGTTGACGGTGTTCCTCGTCCACCCTTTGGGCAGGGACGCTCCCCCTCCACCGACACGCTGTGGCGGCTGCACAGCTGCGCCGTCTCCAGCGACACGACGTTCGGAGGCATGTTGGCTGCGTCCTCAAGCCATCGCTCGCGTTGATACGCCCTGGCCATCTCCACCTCCTCATTGCGGCGACGGCGTTCCTCCATCTGCTCGCGCTGACGCCGGAGCTCGCGCTCCTCCGGCGTCTCGCGGTTGCCCTCCATGCTCGATGGCCGATCTAATGGTGGCGTGTTGAGAGAGGGGAGAAGTGGCGGTGTGGGGAGAGGAGGGCTGCGACGCGCCCGGTTTTAAAGGCGGCCGGAGGGGCGTTGTTGGGTGGCCTGCATTAACGCGGCCACCGGTTCGCCTGACCACACATTGACGCCGACGACGCGTACGCAGGGCGCCGCCGCGGGCAGCCGCTGCGCCTGCAGCACGCATCGCTTCCTTCTGAGCCATGGGCGGCGTTATTACGACGCATCACTTCGCTCTGCGCCCGCCTGGGAACCGGAAACGGGCGGAGCGTTATTACGAGCCGTCTCGTCGCCCCGCCATTAAACGCGGCGCTACGGCCTCCTGCCAAGCCCAGCCCAAGTTAACAAGGGCGCAGGGCGCTGTGTGTATGACGGGCGGGCCAGCCCTGTCAGAAGCATGTCCGCCCCCATGTCCGGCACCCCCGAGAGGGCCTCCAAATTCGGAGGCCTCTTCGGGGGTGTCGGACATGTTTTTGCTCAAGGTGAGGCATTTGGGGTGCCGCTGGTAGCGTTTTTTGGCGTCCGGACCCCCAATGGGCCTTTGGGGGTCGTTTGGAGGGTGACGGTGGAGATGCTCTGAAACTACTTGAGTAATTTTACAACCACAGTAAAACAAACAGTTCATATTAACGTTATAATTATGTTTATATCTCATTTATTTGCATCATATCACGAGTTTACACCATATGATGTAAAATTGTATGAGTATCAGACAAAAACTCGTATCATAAGCGACATGGCACGTGGAACCACCACCGAAACAAGAAAAATATCAGACCGAAACTCCGCCGTCGACGAAGATTTGAGAGGGATTCGTTGCAGGGATAGCCTATGGTTGCCTCTCGGGCTTCTCCAACGTTCTCGCCATCGTCAACATGATAAGGAGGAGTAGCCCACCTATGAACTACTAGTTATCTCTATGTGCTATCATCATGTTTAGAACAATATGAGTTATCGTATATGAATGTGCTCATTACTGCATTATGCTATGGTGGATGTTTTGATACGAGATGCGTAATGAGATGCATTATACTGTAACGTATTTCGTAGATATATTATTATCCCGTTTGTGTATGCATGTTATCAGACATGCCATGCCTATACTAGTTTTCTTCTTATCTCTACGAGAAGCTTCTGGGTCTTCAAGCCTCCAACAAAATATACTCACTCATGAGTCATGAGACACAATAGAAAACATCCAGCATTTATCAATATATAAACTTCTCCTGTACTGAGAGTACAAATCTCGATCGGTTCTTGCTGCCGGCTCTATCAAAGGGAGCCAACAGTGACACCATTATACTGAAACGCACCCCCCGCCGGTTCAGTCATTCAGAAATGCAACCGACCGACAGTGTAGCATTCCAGCTGGGTCTGTAGCATATGCCAACTTCTGCCCTTGTCAAATGTGCGCGCAGGCAGGCAGGCAGGCAGAGGATGATTCGCGACGCTGCATCGACAGGGACAAGTGAGTCACGAGTTACTGACCAAAAAATGGCACACGTACGTACATACCACATAGGGTCACAAGAATCTTTCACTCTTTGGCTCTACTACTATACCCGAAGCACTACGGCCATCGGCACATGCATGTGCCCTTCTTAATTTACACGAGCAACAACGGGTGTTACCGTTCGGTTCCCACGCATTTCGTTTCATGACAATTTTTCTTTTTTTCTACAGTAGATCGTTTCCTGACAAATTAAGATACATATATGTTGTAGAGGTACATTTCACAAGGGCTACCTGCCTAGCAGCAGCGTCACATGCGAGCGAAATCTAGCGCTGTCGTCTTCATCCTGTTACCGTTTACCTGCTGCCTCCCTGTTTCTCATGTGAGTTGACGCTGCTGCCTATGTTGGCAGGCACTTGGGTTTGCGCTCTGCCTCTACCTTGCCTGCATCCTACGATAGCAGCACGAATAAGAGTAGGATGGTCCCCAAGATAACAAGGTCATTTGGGCATTTGATAGCCAGATCAGAAGTTCTGCTTCCCGGCAGCATTATATATGTGTCCTACACCTCACACACAAGCTGTGTACCTGATTTATAACATTTAGCTTTACTCAAATGGTACCATATGTGTCCCATCTTCGTCAATCATAAGAGCAGGGAATGTATCTTCGTTCGAGATGAACGATACACCGGTGGGCATATACATCATACTCAGAATTTGAGGACCTCAAATTTGGCAAATCCTTTTCAATTTTGAAGAAACATGCTCAAAACTTTTTAATTACAACAGAAGTGCCCACAGTCAAACATTCTGCACCTTCCAACCCAGGATAACCTTCTTTGGACAAGTCAGAAGTATTTGACAAGTGCTCACAAAGGACAGTAACCAAACAGTCATCCCAGGTGATAAGGTTTCAGGATCATATTGCATCTTCAGACAATATAGCTCACCTCTATTATTTCCAAAAAAAAAGCATACCAGAAAAGTTGATTGTTACAACAAGTAGATAGCTCCGATCTTAGGTAGTTTGGAGCCAATGCTTTTGTCCTTAGTTGATAGGGACAATTCGCAACTTAATTTACATAATCATTCCGCACTATCCTACCAAACTTTTCAATGCGCGTTCCGAGCCTTTCAATTCTACCACACCATAATGTGGATGATGTCCGGGGCTGGAGCTCTCAGCTAGCTAGCTAGGATGTCTCTCACACGAACACACACTGAGTGGCAGTGTTGAAGGCTGGTCACGTACTAGTACACTGAATCTTTATTGCTTGTGTTCTACTTTGTCTCACTCTACAGCCATGGGGTACATGTCCTATTTATAGGACTTCACAACCGACCTTACAAGCTTCTAGTGTCTTCTACCAGGTTACTTCCATCAGGTTACAGCTCTTGTGTATTCTAGAGACTACTACTAGCCAAGGTTCAAGAAAGCATAATTAATAGTACGATTAAGCTCGCTTAAGCGCTAAGCGATGGCAAAACGCTTCGTTTAGGCCATAAGCGACAAATTAAGCGATGATAAGGTCCATTAACATAATAGGGCATGAGAGACTCCTGCTCACGGTGCCCTTTGTGCTATAGAGTTGGTCCGATAAGGCCCATTATGAAATCCTAGTTTGTTAACCCGATCTGAGCCATTCGTCTATTCTAATCCGAGCCATCCATCTACACTCTTCATCTCTTTCTCTCACCTTTTACAATTCGACGCACAAATTCACGTCAAAAATGGTAGCCTTGCAGGTACAACCCCTTCCCTGCCTCCCAGGCATGTACTTCCCCGCAGCAAGTATCACTCTGCTCTGCTCCTCTCAACTTCTCCTTTGCTCTCAGATGCAAGTCCACCACCAAATTCATTGAATTTTAGAAACGCTTAAGCACGCTTAAACATCGCTTAAGCGACGCTTAAGCGAACAAAACTCTAAGCGAGAGCAAAACGCTTCGCTTACGCTTTCCGCTTTCTTGAACCTTGCTACTAGCTACTAAGTTACAACAGTACTTGTGTATTCTAGAGACTACTACTAGCTACTAAGCTACAGCAGTACTTGTGTATTCTAGAGATTACTACTAGCTACTAAGCTACAGCAGTACTTGTGACTATGGTAGAAGTTTCTAGTGTTGTGTAGAGAGTGACGCACAGGATTATTCCAACATTCACCCCCCTAATCCTGATGCGCTCACTTGATCTCGACGATCCCAATCTTCTCGCGTAGAGACTGAAACTTGGTCCGACCAAGTGGTTTGGTCAGGATGTCCGCCAGCTGATCGTCAGTGTTGACATAGTCGACGACAATCTTGCCGCTCTCGACGTTCTCCCGTATGAAATGATAGCGGGTCTCAATGTGCTTGCTCCGGTCGTGAAAGACTGGATTTTTGCTTAGTTGGATCGCCGACTTGTTGTCCACGAGAAGTGTAGGGACCATGGGGTCTGTGGCGAAAAAATCGCCGATGAGCCGTCCGAGCCAGACGGCCTGGCATGCCGCGGTGCTAGCGGCAATATACTCTGCTTGGCAGGATGATATGGAGACCACCTTTTGCTTCTGAGACTGCCAAGTGATCGGGCACCGATCGAGGAAAAAGAGAGTCCCCGACGTGCTCTTCCTGTCGTCGACGTCTCCGGCGTGGTCAGCGTCACTAAAGCCAATTAGGCGTCCGTCTCCGTTGTCGCTGCAACGGTACCTGCAGCCATAGTGCAATGTCCCTGCAATATACCTCAGAATATGCTTGACGGCGCTCATGTGCTCGGTTGTTGGCTTTTCCATGAAGCGACTGACGTAACCGACGGCGAAGGAAATGTCTGGCCATGTGTGCAGGAGGTAGCGGAGGCTGCCGACGATGCTCCTGTACAAAGTGACATCCACGGGTGGATTAGTGCTCACCTTGGATAGCTTCAGACGTGGCTCCATGGGAACATGTACAGCGTTGCAATCCGCCATGCCCGCCTTCTCCAACAGCTTGCTTGCAAACGCAGCCTGCTTCAGGGTGATCTCGCCCAGTGACTGCTTGACCTCTATGCCAAGATAGAGCGTCAACAATCCCAGGTCACTCATGCAGAATTTTCTGCTCATCTCCTCTTTGAACTTGGAGATAGTCTTGGTGCTTGCTCCTGTCAGGATCAAGTCGTCAACATAGACGCCCAGGAGAAGCCGCTCGTCATCCTCGCCTCTGGTGTACACAGCATGCTCAGACGGGCTGCGAGTGAACCCGAGTGATACTAGCACGCTGTCCAGCTTGGTATTCCATGCTCTAGGGGCTTGACGAAGACCATACAACGCCTTGTGAAGGCGCAGTACTTTGCCTGATGACATGGCGGGGGTCGTGAAGCCCGGCGGTTGTGTCACATATACTTCTTCGCCGAGTTCCCCATTCAAGAACGCAGTCTTGACGTCCATGTGGTGCACCTCCCACCTTTTCTGCGCGGCAACGGCGAGAAGTAGACGAATAGAGTCCAGACGCGCCACCGGGGCAAAAACTTCGTCGAAGTCGATCCCCGGCCGTTGCACGTAGCCCTTCGCCACCAAGCGTGCCTTGTGCTTCAGCACGTTACCGTTGGCGTCTCGCTTGAGCTTGAAGACCCATTTGAGACCGATCGGCTTGTGACCTGCAGGTAAGTCAGTGAGGGTCCATGTCTTGTTCTCCTCAATGGACCTCAACTCTTCACGCATCGCGGTGCGCCAGTGCTCGTCGTGCTCCGCCTCTGCATACGTGGATGGTTCACCAGAGGGAGTAAGTAGAAGGCGCTCAGCCTGCCCTGGCACCTGTGCGTCGGGCTCCACCATGTCGAGGACACGACGGTAGCGGTGTGGATGATCCGGATCATTGCTTTCGTCGAAGAACTCTGGGTCTGGTGTGGACGGAGGTGTGGCAAACCTCACTTGTTCTGGGGTTTGTGTTGTGGGCGTCCTCGCTGTAGACTTCGCTTCCGAATTGTTTTCGGGTTGAATCTCCGTCGGGGCAGGAGTGGCTGTAGTGGACTGGTTTGGCGAAGTGGGGGATGTCGTTGGTGCAGGCGCGTAGGAGTATTCGATGGTGAACTCTCCTCCGCCATAATCTTCCGCCATGTTGTCAGTGCTCCAGTCCCAACCAGCACTCTCGTCGAAGATGACGTCGCGGGAGACGTGGACGCGCTTTGTCGCCGGGTCGTAGAGGCGGTACGCCTTACCGCCGGGTTCGTACCTGAGCATCACCATGGGCTTGCTTCGGTCATCCAACTTCTTCAAGTTTGGCGTGGTGATCTTGGCGTGAGCCCTGCAACCAAAGACACGAAGGAAGTGTACATTTGGCTTCTTACCGTGCCACGCCTCATAAGGAGTACGCCCGTCCACGCTCCTCGTGAATGAACGGTTGAGGACGAAAACGGCCGTGGTGACCGCCTCCCCCCCAAAACTGTGCTGGCATGCCGCTGCCTTTCAACATGCAACGTGCGGTGCCGACGACTGTCTGGTTGCGCCGTTCCACCACCCCGTTCTGTTGGGGCGAGTACGGAGCAGTGAGGTGCCGCTGGATGCCTTGATCAGCGCACCAATCTGCGAACTCTGTTGCGGTGAACTCCCCTCCTCTGTCGGTGCGGAAGACGCGCAGAGTGTGTCGTGACTCCACCTCTGCGCTAGCTTGGAAGCGACGGATGGCCTTCGGTGCCTCGTCCTTTGTACGCAGGAGGACGATCCACATGTACCGGCTGTAGTCGTCGACGAGGAGAAGGAAGTAACGCTTACCTCCTGGCGTAGGCGGCGAGATAGGGCCGCACAAGTCACCATGCACGAGCTCCAACGGTTCGGTAGCGCGGTACTTTGCCACCTGAGGAAACGGGGTGCGGCGGTGCTTGCCGGCGAGGCACGCCTCGCAGAGCTGCTCCACGTGGTTGATCATTGGAAGTCCGCGCACCATGTCCTTCCGAGCAAGCTTCTCGAGACTTTCAAAACTCTGGTGGCCGAAGCGCGCGTGCCATATCCACGCGTCCTCGCCCATGTGAGCAGCTAGACATACCGGCTTCTCGATCTGGAGATGCACCATGTACAGCCGATTCCGCATGCGAGGAGCCTTGGCGATCAGCTTCTTCTGCCGGTCACGGATGATCATCATGCCATTTTTGACGTGCGTTGGGCACCCAATCTCGTCAAGCTGCCCGATGCTGATGATGTTCGTCTTGATCCGCGGGATCCAATAGACGTTTGACAACGCCCTGTGTCGGCCTCCATCCATGGCAAACAGCACCGTGCAACGTCCGCAGATGTCGACGAGCGAGCCATCACCGAAACGTACCGTGCCGGAGACCTTCTCGTTGAGCTCAGCGAAGACGGTTGCATCCCCAGTCATGTGATTTGAGGCGCCTGTGTCCAGGTACCATGCTTGCTCCCCCAGAGTTGGTGTAGAGGGGTTTGCCGTATCCACCGCGGGCATAGCCACTGCCTCTGCAACCTCGGTATGGGTTGCCATCAGTAGCGTGTTGTCCTCTTCTTTAGCCTGCACAAAGTTAGCTGCCTCGCCACGCCGTTCGCGGTCACGCTTTGCCTTGCGGCACTCTTTTTCCCAGTGCCCAGGCTTGCCACAATACCGACAACTCCCTTTGCGACGCTCACCTGAGCCAGTGTTGCCGCCTTGCGCACCTTGCTGCTTCTGCCTGGATGCCGGCCTGCCACTGTTGTCGCCGCTGGACACGCCTTTTCCGTGTTGTCGTTGACGGCTTGCCCATTCCTCCTCTGTGAGGAGAAGCTTGCTGTGTTGTCGTTGACGGCTTGCCCATTCCTCCTCTGTGAGGAGAAGCTTGTTGACACCGTCAGTAGCATCATCTAGGTCGTACCCCTCCTCTGCGGTGAGAAGTCGACCACACAACTCCTCGATTGTCAACTCCCGGAGGTTGACAACTTGTTCGATGGCCATCACCACCGGTCGGTACTTGCGCGGCACCACGCGCAAGAACTTGAGCACTGCCTTGTACTCGCTTATGGGATCGCCGAGGAGCTCAAGATCACTGACGATGCTTGTTAGTCGGATCGAGAAATCTTCGATTGACTCACCAGGGCGGAAACGAAGTTCCTCAAACTCGCGACGTCTTGTCTGTGCCTTTGCCTCCCGTATGCGCTCAGAGCCGAGACGCATGGTCTTGAGCGTGTCCCACGCTGCCTTCGCGTTGTCCTTTGCCGCCAACGTACGCACCAGCTCCGGTGGAACGGCCCGGAGCAATGCTGCCAGCGCTGCTCGATCGTCGTGTTCGTCGTCGGCGCCAAACTCGATGGCATCCCACAAGTGCTGAGCCTGGAGCTGGACGCGCATCACCATCGCCCACTCAGCATAGTTTGAGCGGGTAAGCGTCGGATATTGGGCTGAGCTAGTGCTCTCCCTCACGACACGCTCGCGCACCACCAGCTCGCCGCCACCGCGGCGTGTCGGGCTGCGACCCCGACGAGGCATAGGAGATGTGGAAGGGCGTCGCCCTGCGACCCGCGGCGGCGTCTTGGACCCGCTGCGTTCACCCTTCTCGCCGACCTCCTGAGACTTGGACATGGCTCTGATACCACTTTGATGTCCGGGGCTGGAGCTCTCAGCTAGCTAGCTAGGATGTCTCTCACACGAACACACACTGAGTGGCAGTGTTGAAGGCTGGTCACGAAGCTTTATTGCTTGTGTTCTACTTTGTCTCACTCTACAACCATGGGGTACATGTCCTATTCATAGGACTTCACAACCGACCTTACAAGTTTCTAGTGTCTTCTACCAGGTTACTTCCACCAGGTTACAGCTCTTGTGTATTCTAGAGACTACTACTAGCTACTAAGCTACAGCAGTACTTGTGTATTCTAGAGACTACTACTAGCTACTAAGCTACAGCAGTACTTGTGACTATGGTAGAAGTTTCTAGTGCTGTGTAGAGAGTGACGCACAGGATTATTCCAACAGTGGAGGCCTAGGAGCTCAGGGGACGGTTTATTTCTCCACCATTTTCAGCCCGTGTATTTATGAGCAGCCAAGTTTTACACACCCTCTGTGTGTCAGCACGTTCTGCCGACTCTTGCATAAGGTTCGGCCCACAATGGTAGGGTGTGTTCATCTCCCATCTACAGTAATGTCTTTCTTACAGGACCATCATGGTCAACCTTCTATGAACCCGGGAGAAATGGTATCTCTGCCAGTGAAGTGGGAAGAGGTATAGGGATCTTTTGAGCAGCTAGGTAAGTGATGATACCGGCTACATAACCTGCAAGGGCAAAGCCACTCACCTGCAAACACAACAAGTATCATGTCAACAATGAATCTTAAGAACATAGTTGGATAAACAATTGTAATATGAACACGCATCACTTAGAATACGGTATGCAATGTGTTCTGCATGCCTATATTATTTAGTTGCCTGTGAGTTATTGTCTACATCAGACAGTCAAGGTAACCAGGTTTTGAACTGTAATGGAAGACTTGGTTTCCTTGACGAAGATTACAGAAGACTCCCTCTAAATTTTAACTAGACTAGACATTATTCCAGTCTATGACAAGAACTCTTATTCGATCATCATCCGAGGTCTCACGTTTCCTGAGTAGACATGGACTCTTGTTTTTTACTAAGATAGTAGGACACAAAGCATGAATTCCTTGCTTTCTACCTTCCTTTGCTAGATATGAACATGGATTGCATGCTCCCTAGTTGAGCGTCTACATATCCTGCGCTCAGCCATGATCTTTCTCTCTCATCCATGCGTGCCAACCAGATCACCAAAGTCCAAGTTATCAAGGAAACCAAAAGTCCAAGTCATAAAGGAAGCTTTGTGAGTCTTGTGTCATTAATTGACCACTATACATCTAAATCTAGGACAATGAAAAGGGCACGCTTCATTCGCTGAAGTTTTGCCACTATTTACGAGCAATAATGCATTAGAATAACCGGAAACATTTTTCTTGAAATGCAGTGCCGAAGAGAAATCTCTAAGCTAGTGGCATTCTGAATTAAATGTCTGCTCTGAGCTCTACTGAAAAATTACTCAAAGAAACAATATCACAAATATGGGTTGTACTGAAAAACTTAGAGCGAAATATAAGAAGATGCACTCAATACACCTTGACCTTGCTAGCTAACGTCATATAATTATGAGAAAGAGGTTTACCTTGCGAAAGTACCAAAAGAAATCGACCTTTTCCATTCCCATAAAAGCCACTCCTGCTGCTGAGCCAATGATAAGCATTGAACCGCCCGTACCAGCACAGAACGCAACAAGCTGCCAGAAGTCTGAATCTTGAGGAAATGAAGTCAGATCATACATCCCCATGGTTGCAGCAACAAGTGGGACATTGTCTATAATTGCTGATACAACACCAATGATACTTGCAATAAGGTCAGCATTTGGGATATTGGCATCAAGATAGTTGGCTAGCTGCCTCAAAATCCCTGCAGATTCCAAGCTAGTGCAAAGAAACAGAAAGAACAAAACCAGCAATTAAAAAATTAAGATCGTTAACTGGCAATGGACTAGAGCGTAAAACGTAGAAAACACTCCATTAATAAACAGGGTAACCAAGTTCATATGCATAGAAACAAATTGAGAGTTTGAACTGTCAGATAGGGGAGTGCAAGTACGGTTTGAGCTCAAGCCGCCAAAACAGTTGTTAATTTCTTTTTTGTACTAGGTCAGTTGGTCAAGTTGCAGTTTGTGAAGGAAAATGAACTAGCAGATTGATCGCTTCTTTATATGGATTGAACTTATTGAAGTGTATAAGTGGTGCACGCCCTTTCCATCATTTTGGACTTTTGGTTACGTTGGCGAGTGCATTAGGCTTAACATGGCATCAGAGCCCAGACTCTCGAGTTTGAGTCCTGGCTTGCGCAATTAATCCTAAAAATTGTCGTTGCCCCCTCTATGCACTGGCCCTTTCCATCAGCTCGGACTTTTGGTTGCATTGGCTAGTACATGAGGCTTAACAGAACTCAAACCATATTTGCACACTCATACTGTCAGATGTATATGAATTAGCTGTGTATTTTGCAATTGCGTAAGAGCATCTTTACGTGTAATATATACATATTGGCCGATTAGCCATATAATGAATACCAATAACACTGCACGACAGGCTTGAAGCATGCTTAGGGCTTAGTTCTTGTCCAAAACACTAGTCGTCTCCCGCCGTCCCTACCACCCTGCTGTCGCCGCCTCTCACTGGCTGCCGCAGGGACTTATACACCGGAGGCTCTTCCTCTCAGAGGCCCTATGGTGCTTTTGAGTATTGACTCTCAGGAGAAACTCACACTGCTAGGTGAAATTAATTATTTTGAGACAACGGATTTTGCTAAATCTGCTACTCAGTCTTGAAAGACTACCTTGCACATCTTCTTAAGCTATATCAAATTTTAAGCTTAAGATAAGATATATATTGGAATTAGATTGAAATGCCTCCTAACAGTTGTAGGTCAACAGTGGCAAAACCTGATATTAACTACATGGCTTTAAGATTCCACAACTTTTCTAAATGTGAGCTCCACAAAATCAAGCCCTCAGATAACTGTAGACGTGCGCCCACAGTGGGAAAGGAGGGGTACCTGCCGACAGACAACAGAATACCTAAGAAGAATAAAATTCCTTGAGTATCAATCCGTGAAAGCGCCTGTGGAACTTTCAATCTCTGCCTTCCAGATTCTCCATAATGTATCGCATCTGTCAGAATCCAGAGAATCCCAAGACCAAGGAGCATCCCCATGAAAGGTGGCAAACCAGTGAGAGATTTGAACACCGGAACAAACACTAGGGCTCCAAGGCCAACAGCAAATACAAGCTGCCCTCGAGGGGCCATCTGCTCCGTTGATAGCAAACTGGAAGATGTCTGAGATGATCCATTTGCTTCACTACATGCAACATATAACAAATTATTCCACAAGGCCTCATCAATATTGTTTAATGTAAATTATCATAAGTAGTCATTTTTTTAAGAACCTGGTGAAGGACATCAGGGCCAGTGGGACCACCAATGAAACTACCGAGGGGAGAAACAAGCCCTGTCAGATCATAAGCCAAGAAGTTCAGGACTTTGCTGAAGCAGCATGCAGAAAAACGAATAAACAAACAAAATTTCATAAAATGATTAATTGATGACGATCAAGATCATTAGGTTTGTTCTGTAAAATGTCGTCTTTCTGATGGGAATATCCCACTACTTGAGAAATTTAGATTTGGAAGCATCTTTGATTCAATTTTTATTGATTTAAGCAATTCACCTCAATTTTGCACTATATCTCTAACAGCAATCTGCAGTATTGACTAAAATTTCATAATACTATTGGGTAAAAAGAAACAGCACTCATAAAGGAATATGATTAAAATAAGTTGTCTTATTTTCTAGTTATATCTTTCAAGATACAATGTTTACATGTTCTCCTTCAGTGCTGTTTAAGTTAATCAGGTTCATCATTAACGACATACATGATAGGATGTCTGAAATAATCATAGTAAGTTCTAAAGTCTTGAGCAATAGTGTTTAGTAATAATCAAATGTACAAAATTATGGCATGGCGGGTCAAGACAAACTTGATCGACATTTTAGAGAGCTCTGATATTTAGGAAATATCGGCATAATGAACAATTTAGAGAGCTCAAGCATGAAGGAAATGTCTGCATAAGCATACACAGAATACAAGGATAAATTTGCAAATCTGACCTGTATTGTATTTAAAGTCGTAATCTGACCGTGGATCCACAACATAGTGGTTGTCACATCACCAATTGGTGTCCATGCACCCCCAGCATTAGCTGCTATTACAACAACAGCGCCTAACAATCTGTCCCAATAAGCCAATGTTTACTAAAGATGCCAAACAGTCCTTCAATTGAAGGATAATAAGTTCCGTAGACCAGCCTGTTGAGATATAATGAGATCTAATTTACGATGTTGTATTCATTTCTAACTCAATCCTGATTTTTGAAAAATATCAAGTGCTAACATACCACTTGGAGAAAGTGTCAACCTAAACCAAGTTGCCTCAACTGAGTCTATAAAAAAATGTTGGCCTCAAATCAACACTTCCTCAAACGAACTGAGAAGGTAATGGTCTGACATACCAACGTTTAGAGAGAGAAAGATAACATTGTAATTTGTACAAATAATCGCATTTCCTTTTATTTTATCTTTTAATTATCCTAAATGAAATTTTATTTTAGTTCAACCTTAAAATTCCATATGGTTGTACATACTTTGAACAGCCTGTATATATTCCGTGAGAGCTTTTCATGTTGATTTGGTGCCAAGACTAGCATGGCTTGCTATTTTGCGCTAGAGTTGGCAATAAATACTTCTCCTATTTGTTTTACCCTTTCTTGGTGCTATGTGCAGCAAGGTGCAACTATCAGTGTAAAACAAATTCTGAAATGCATGAACAATGTTGGCAAGTTACAATTATCAGTAGACAAGCCCACCACCTGGGTTCAAGATCTCATGAGCGCAGAATTTAGGTTCCTACTTATACTGTGGGGGCTTCCCTCACTGTAACTCAAACTTCATTGGGCCAACCTCCCAACTATAATAAAAGAACATCTGCAACTTAAGATCATCTCGAGAATAAGAAAGCATTTCTACACAAATATTTTGATCAACACAGCTTCGTACGTCAGTAATAGGTCTAAGAAGTAAAATATGGGCTTATGGAAATAAGGAAAAATCATATAGCGAAAACTAAAACTTGCCTAACTTGAGTGTGACAAAGTATGACATTAAACCATATGTGCCTTAATAAAAAGAATGGTAGAGACGATAAGAGGACAATTTAATCAGGTTTTGCTACTGTGTTGTAAAGAGTAAATATGTTGACTTAGGAGCAAAAGAATTACCAAATTATGTACACACAACTAAGGAGAACACGTGGATTGAATCATTGACACTAAATATGTTGACTTAGGAGCAAATGAATTACCAAATTATGTACAAAGGTAATAGCTGAGATAATCGAGATCATACTTTCTATACTCTGATGGAGGTACTAGTTTCCGGAGCAGTGACACCATGACAATAGTCGAAGTCAAGTTGTCGAGTACAGAACTCATAAAGAAGGTAACAAAGCCAATCTGAAATAAGAAATAATTTATGCATAAAAAAATAAAGCATGATAATGAATGGCTCTAAAATAAGAGGTTAGTATTGTAAGGTCAGACTGTGAATCAGTGAGTGGTCGAGCAACAACGTTCTTTTATTCCGAAAGACAGATTCAAAAAGAAATGGTTGCTCTATAAAATCCCTATCCCTGGATCTCTACAAGGCAATCCCAATATCCATCCACCTCAGGCGAATGGTGCCTGAACCCCTACCGGAGGACGAATGGATTGCATACATCATGAATCCTCTGCAATATTACCACTTTCGCTCAATTCCTGGACATTTAAGATGCAAACAGAGATATCAATCGCCTCCCGGATCCAGGAGATTCAAAGATTTGGAAATGGGAGGAAAGTGTCAGGGAAGTCTATCGCGTCCCTTTCCAGGTGCAGTCCCTTTCATGCGCTATTTGGAAGCCATGGGCAACTCCAAGCTGAAAGATTTGTATGTGGCTCGCCATTCTGAAGCACTGTTCAGTGGCTAATCGAGACCTCCCACACAGTGACTCCTTTTCTGCTACCGGTCATCCGTGGAACATACTAATAACCCTCCTGGCAGGCTGCAGTGCGGTCGCAACTTTATAGGGAAACACCCTTAGCTGGGTCAGGCTTTAACTTCCTCAATCTCAGGTATACGTGGAGCTGGAATTGGTGGCAAGACTCTAGAAAAGGACTGCACAGGCTCAGCAGTCAAGGCTTCCACGGCTTGGTCATGCTCATCATTTGGCAGTTTTGGAGACACACACACACACACAATAGAAGGTTCAACAGTATAACTCTCCCTCTAGTAGCTTAAAGGATGGTGCACTACCGAAGGCAAAGGACTTCAAGGTTGCGTCCGTCATCCATCCATTTCTTGTAACCATCTGGCGGTCGTGCCGTTGGAGCAGCCTACCATGGCACTGTAAAATATATCTACCATCATGAACATACCAAGCACCTCTTTACAGGAAACTCAAAGCCTACATCTCGATGCATTGATAAGCAGGTAGATTATTTACATGCCTATGAGAAGGCTACACGCGTTATGCCATGCAATTACACCCTGGCAGAAATATCAAGCAGAACCCCCTACCAGCAGCCATCACCCACAAATGCACCTCCCCTTTGCTGGTCGTCATGAGACAGCCGACCTCTGGATTCAAAGTACTGAATATGGCAGAGTTTGGCAACTAAAGTTGCCTGAACTAGAGACTAGGTATCACGTGATAGCAGATAAAGATTTGAGAAACAAATATGAACAATAAATCTGCTGATGAGTCACTGGAATTGGAGCTGCCTTAGTTGGTAAGGTAAGATGAATAGAGAACCGAGCATCTCAAAGAGAACTGTGCAACAGTAGTAAAAAGACAAGTGGAAGATTTCTTTGGTGAAGGTGTTAAGGTTTCCTCTGGACTGAATTACCAGAGGGTGGAGAATTATTCAGTTCAAGGTGAACGACAAAGACCAGCTAAGTGGAACCACGTGTACTGCGAATGTTTTCTCTCTATTGACATAGGTTAGTAAATATAAGTTTGTTTTGTGGGAGTCACTCAATATAAGTTGATCATTAGTTCAAAACACCTATTTGTTCTGGACAAATAGAGGTCCGCTATAAAGGCAAAAGGTCCGGCTCTAGAACACTTCGGTACTAGCCCTCAATGGTTTACCACTGGCAACTCATTTCGGTATGTTGGTTACTGGTAGCACACTGAGAATTACGAAAAAGTATAAGAACTATCAAATGTAATAAAAACTTCAGTGTAAGAAAAACTTACCACCCAGAGAAGAGTCCTAGGATTTCTAGTAGATATATTGTCAGTCACCAGCTTAAAACCTTGATGTGAATCAACAATCTCCACAATGGTCATTGCACCAAGCAAGAAAAACACTATTTCACTAACTTCAACAGTACTCTGACTCAACTCTTGAACAGCTACATCGGTTGAGGGAGCCTAAATCATATGAAGAACAGAGAAGAAACAATAAATATAAAAGTAATGAGTATCATCTAACAAGTTCTCAAATATATTCATAACATAAGGATTACATCATTGTAATGAAAATGTAGATCATCCTAGTGACAAAATTATTGTACTTCCAAACTAGATAGTCACTAGCAAAGACGGGCTATCTTATTCATCTTTATGGCAAAGTACAGCTTAACATCTGAGGATGCAAATGCACAGGAACTAAACATTATTTGTAAATCGTAACTAGCAACTAAGCACCATAATCCGACACCACCAATAATGGAATTAGCATATACATAAATAATGTCATAAATTTCCTTAACACTGATTACAGTTGAAAGACATGCACACTTATTACGGAAGTTCTTATTTTTGTTATTAGAAAGATAAACTAAAAAATGAAAACATAGATGGCAACAAGGAGCCATCCAGCCAATATTAACGTTGAATAATTTTCTCTATTTAAATTATTTAAGGGTGCATATATCAACTGGTTATCAAGACAATCCAACTGAGTGAAATATGAAAGTGATGTTCAAGAGATGATTGATAATTTGAATTCTAAGAAGAGTTTCTGAAGTCTCAAAGATAACTTAAGAGATTATAGCTTACCCCAATACTTCTGATAACCCATAGGCAAACAGCCATCAATAATCCAACTCCGCTTTTGTTAAATGCTAGTGATTCCTCAAAAATGATACCTGCATAGCCAAGTGCAAATACGAGCACCATTGCAATGTCCTGCAAAAGAAAATAGTTCAACCATGTGTGCAAGAATCATCACCACCACATACACAACTATCAGTATAAGGATATTTGTAACTATGCATGTTAGAAGAAGAAACTACATAGTTTAAACTGGCAACAAAAATTGAACAAAGATACAACGAATCAACAGACCTGGTTAGCAGCAACCCAGGAATGGTTTATCGCAGCTGCCCCAGCCAAAGATGTTGCAAGGATAGCTAAAGCTTTAATAAGATCATTCTTTGGTTTGTAGTTAGCTTCAAAATACTGCGAGCTAACTTCATCAACGGAGCATAAAGGGTCACAATTTCCAGTTGTCTCCGATAGCTGAAATTTTGGTGAAACACGAAGACATTAGAAACTGCAAAGAACATAGTGGGTGGCAGAACAAACAAGACCAATAATGCACTAATACAGGTGAAATCACTATATGAGTTCTAAAGAACCCCTATGACATAGTGTTCTCTCACTAAGATTAAATATAAAAATAACTCTCTATGCAACATGCGCATGATGCATGATAATTTGCATTGTCTGGTGAAAACATATGATAATTTGATCAGACATAAATCCATGTATTTAATAAATGTGTTTTTCCTTTCCATGTGAATTTGTGCTCTACAACTTGCATTGACAATCGTAAAACATGAAAATCATACTGTAGTATACCAGTATTATCATTCAGGCTTTGGTGTGGATTTCTCGAATGATGATTAGTTGAGTAACAACACTTAACAAGCATTTCCAAACTATTTATATATTCACCAAAATGTTCATACAGATGTGTCATTCCATAAGCAGAACACTGGGAATGGTTTTATACACTTCCATCATTTCTACAAATAGGTACCTAATCGAAGCATTTTTTAAGTATTTAAGATCAACGTGTTAGTTGAGTTTGATATAATTCTAGTGGACTGACGGTGATGTGGGTTTATTAGTATTCTGCACCCACAAGTGGATTTTATAGTAAAGATTTGTAGGTCCATATAATTCCATGGAAAGTAAATTTGCTAGTTACAGCAGAAGCAGCACAATATAACTACTATCAAACTACCTTTGCACAAACTTTAACATGGTAGGAAATGGGAACCAAGGTGGAAAAATGTGCTTTCCAAATGACATTTTACAGCACACTTGGCAGCGATATGTAGAATTTTATGTCATATGGTTTTGAATGCAGCCATGTTTCGAGTGAAGCAGTGTATTGACCAATTATAGTTCCTCTATCAAGTAAAAAATGATTTTGTGTGGGAGCCAGAGATGCATATAGAAGCTTTTTTTTTTGAGAAACACAGTACAGACGCAGACGCTCACACACGCACGTACAGACACCCCTATGACCGCACACACGCAAACCCTACCCCTATGAGCACCTCCGAGAGACTGGTCCGGCAAATCTTGAGGTTGACGAAGTCACCACGGGCGCCTCGCTGTTGACGGGCACGTCACCTACCACTGAAAGCATAGCGCCGGTTAAATCCTGGAAAATCCAGGAAAATGCGAGCACCCATGTCAAGTCTGGGACTTGAACCTGGGTGGACTGGTTCCACCACAAGGAACCAAACCAGTTGAGCTAGGCTCACTTCGCTGCATATAGAAGCTGGCCAATCAGAACTGAGATCAACAGTTGACCTAAGAGCTTGTCCTTCGAATTTTAGTAAGGAAGTAAGTAAATCTACATGTAATTTTTGCGGGAGGCAATAATCGTGCTACATTGCATGCCAATTCAATCAAATAGAGCATAACTGAACTGAACTGAAATGCTTGACTCTTCAGGTGGGCAGTTCCGTCAGAGAATTTGAAACCGCACTAGCATGGAAAATAATCTGATAAGAATAAGTAAGACCATATCGCTCAAACTCGGTACCTCGTAGTCGTCGAGCTCCTCGTCCTCGGGCGGCACCGGCGGCGGTGAGGACGAGGAGGCGCAGAAGCGGAGCGAGCGGCGCCATCGCTGGGCGGGGGGAAGAGGGGGCAGGGTCGTGACGAGGGACGGCGGGCAGTGGTGGCCGCGGCGGCGGAGGGATGGGGCGGAGGGGGAGGCTCCTGCTCGGGTGCCGGCGAGCAAGTAGGAGGAGAGCGCCATTGGCTGTGGGGAGTGTGGGGGTTTTGCGGACTGGCCGTCGAGTCCACCGAGTGAATGGATGAGAAGCCAGTTTGTGGGTCCCGCAGGTCAGAGAGAAAACGCATTGGAGGAATCTGTGTACGGGCCAGACAAACTGATACGCGAGTACCTAAAACAAGAGGGTGGTTGTATCCCAGCCTATCAGAGTTCAAATATCAGGTTTGACGCTGGTGTTTTTCATTTAGACGAAATATTCTTTAGTGTGAGGCGACGTTCCCGTCGATAGCGAGGTGCCCATGGTGACTTCGTTAATCTCAAGACCTAACCCGCCGGCTCAGTCTCTCGGAGGTGCTCATAGGAGTAGGGTGTGCGTGCGTTTATAAGGGTGAGTGTGTGCGCGTGTATATGAGCGCTTGCGTTGTACTGTGTTTTTAAAAAAAAGAACCTGTACTCTGAAACTCGGCAAAAATCTTTTCAGATTCTGAAAATTATGACAAAAACAATACGGTCAGGGCTATTCTGGGTGCGCCGGTATTTAGCTCTTTAATACCGGCGGATACACAAATTTTACAGCCAATCGTGAGAGCCTCTAGAAAAATAGTTACAAACTTCAGACAGAAAAGGTGATTACAGACTGAAGTCATAATAATTCGCTGGTATTTACCATGACAGTAATCCATTACGAGTTTGTAACCGGGACAGAGGCAGCAAACAAGGAGATAGGTAAGCTACTTGGTTTATGCTCATGTTTCTGAAGTCCCTTTGCTACTCTGTCTTTCTAACACTCTTTATACTGTAAGGCCTCGTTTGGTAGGGGATGATTTCCATCCCCAAAGGGGTTGGGGATTGTAGGGGATTTGGTGATCCCCTCCCCTTCACCCAATACTCTAAATTCCCCACTAATCCCAAACCCCTCTAATCCTCCACAATCCCTGTCCACTATTTGGTACGCAGGGTTTGGGGTTACATACATTACACATTCAGAACAAGGCATCAAGAAACAGAAACATAGGTTATGAAAGATGCAATTTTTATCAACGAGCATAATTACAGTCTACTCTTTAGTAGCTCCAAACTGGTGATTGCACAGTTACAGATGAGTGGCAAACAACGTTGACCATAATTCAGCAAACAATCGACATTAATCATCTAAAGCTCATCAGGACTGAAAACACAATTGATGAATAGACATTTCTGCGTAACAGAAACACGGACCAGACACCAACGGAGTAGATCCCATCTACAACACCACAATACTGCTCAGTTCTCACACACACACATAGGCAGCAGACCGGGAACTGAATCTAGCCTTCGAAACCATCCGAAAATCAACTAGATCATGTTGCCTGTAATCATGCAAAGATGTCAGAATGATGGTTTAGTAGAGTACAAAACTAAAAAAAGAAATTTATTGCACAAAGTAGACAGTGAAGATTTAATATGTATTTTTGGCAGTCCAAAAACTACAGCTCTTTCGACTTCTGCTCTTGACATAGAAAACTACAAGATTGCTAAATGAAGTTGATCAAAGATGTGCTACCCCTTGTTCATTTTACTTATTCCATCCAGGATGATATATTGCAACCATTCTGGCACCTCGAACCATTAGAAAAATCACGCATTTGAGATTTCAGAGAAGCTACAGTTAAAATAGTTGAGCTACAGGAAAAACAATCGATTTCAGAGGAGCTACAGGAAAAACAGAAAAAAATCATGCATTTGAGATTTCAAAGAAGCTACAGGAACTGCATTTGAGATTTCATAAACTAAGATCTTCAAGGAACTGCATTTGTGAAGCAAATGGAAATGTACCTCAAGGTAAATCTTCAATTTCTTGTTGAAGCCAAATGATAGCCGTCTCCCGATCCACCTCAGCCGAAGTGATGAAGGTTTCTTTGTTTTCAGCAATTTTGAAGACTTTGTATGCCTTCGCTCTCTCCCGAGGTAAGATCTCTTTCATGCTATGTAAAACTACAATGCAATTACTGATTTTGAACTTGTTCACCTCATTTGACTCGGCTCTTTCCTCCTCTGCTTGTTTTCTTTCATCCTCACATATCTCTCAACAGCTCCTACCATACCATCATTCGTGTTCGGCTTCCTTATAATCTTCCGAGAACCAGCAGCACCAACAGCCCTCCTAACGTTCTCCACCTCAGCCCTCCTCTCGGTGTCCAGCTCAGCCGTCCTCTCAGTGTCCAGCTCAGCCCTCCTCTCGGTCTCCACCTCAGCCCTCCTCTCATTATCTAGTATCTGCACATCGTCCTCTTCTGCACCAAATTCGGCTTCATATTGATTACCACTTTTGACTTGGGAAGTTGATGTGAAGTTGTACGTGCCCTCAGCTATATGTCCTGCCCAAAGAATTTATGTAACATATCAAGTAACATATTTGTCTAGATGGTCAAAGTTCATTAACAAATTTCATGTGAAGTTGTACGTACCATCATAAAGTTCGCCAAGGAGGTCAAAGAGTGGGAAGGGCTTTGTCCTAAACTTCTTGATCTTTGGCCATGACTACAAATAAGAAATGCAACATAATGAGTTGCAACAAATAAGAAATGCAACATAATGCAATAGCTTATGGAAAAAATACTTACAATGATCATATTCTCCCAAAGGTGCGTGTCGGCCTCTATCATGCATCGATCCATGTTCCAGCCCGCACCACTTTGTTTCCGGGCTTCCAAAAGCATCTTATATTCCCTTTTCAGCTCCTTCTCTTTTTCTTGAATCTGAGACTTTGTAAACTTCGCATGTGGGTGTTTAGAGTGGAATAACCTGACCATCAAGTTCCAAGTTTCACTACCCCAACCATTCTGACCCCTATGGTAAGTGGTATTGTGCTCAAGCAGCAAATCCACCAAGCTCTTTTCCAGCCCTGGATTCCATTGTGCTCTTGACTTATCAGCTACACAAGCACAAAACAAGAGAGAAACCGAGTTAAGTTTAGTGGTTATGAAATAGAATTTGAGTTAACTTAGGAAGTGTACAAGCAGCATGGAACTACCTTTTGGAGAAACTCTTCTCTTTTTCGGTGATGTATTCCTCGGAGCAAGTGATGAACTTGTCTTTCCACCTGCTTTCATCAAGTTATACTTGGGGGACCCTCTAGGATACATATCTGTTACAATACCATTTCAGCACAAGATAGATGTTACCATTTCAGCACAAGATAGATGATATAAATGCATATAATGTTACCATACAAGTTCAACACGAGATAATATTTATTCCATGATAAAATTACAGCACAGTTCATCATTTTATAATATAGACTACTAGCTATTACATTGAAAAGACTACTGGCTATTCTTGTGCGTAATCATTCCACATTTGCATTGCAATTTCATCCCTCAAGTTGTTTCCTTGGGCGTTGTTCTCATGGTTTTGCTCGTCACCGGTTGGAAGATCAACATAGTCATTCGGGTCTATGTTATTGATTTGGTTGTCAAGCCAAGCCTCATCGCCATTCTGCATTTTTATGATATTATGAAGGACACAAGCAGATGCTGGAATTTTGACTTGATTCCTTATTGGATGAAATGTGCCAACATGTAGAATTTGAAATCGCTTCTTCAGAACCCCTAGGACTCTCTCCACATGGTTGCGCATCACGGCATGCCGATTATTGAACAACTCCTTATAGTTCTGCGGCCGATGGCGGCCATGCCCAAATTCTTTTAAATGGTACCGGACACCCCGGTATGGTGCAAGAAAAGATGGGGTATTTGCATAACCACCATCCACTAGATAAAACTTGCCATGCGGCACTTTGAATCCATTGTTCATAGCCGACCGAAGAACCCGTGCATCTGTAGCGGACCCCTCCCATCCACATGATATGTAAGTGACCATGAGATCGAAGTCACATGCAATCATCACGTTATGGCTGAGGGTGCCCTTCCTATTCCGAAATGGAGCAGCACTTTCAGGTGACATGGTTACTGGTACGTGAGTTCCATGTATGGCACCTAGGCAGTTCTGCAAAGAAAATGGACTACAAGTCATTTTTTGAAGTTTACTATGTAGATACCCAAAGAACTAGGAAATGTCAAGTGAGCACCTTGAAATAAGGATAGAATCTTGGGTCCGTGGAGATTTTTTGATGTGGTTCATCAATGGGTGGAGGTTTCAGAAATCAGCTTGCTAGGATGGGGATGATGTCAAAGAAAGCCTTGATGTACTCATGGAATGTCCACCCACTATGCTGGAATTCTAATTGCAAATCCTCGAAGGATGCATTGTGTGACAACATGTATAAGAAGAAAGCAAGCTTCTCCTCGACCTTAATTCTTGTGTCCAATATCAACTTCTCTCTTCTTAGGTATGATGCCAAGGACCTAAAGATATGTGACTCCATCCTATAAGCTGTTCGGCAATTCTTAACATGCCCCATAAGAATGTCATCAACTCGTTTCTTGCCATAAAGAATGGAGCTATGTCGTTGCTTCTTCTCAGTTTGTACTCTACTACCAAGTTGGTGCAATAGTGGCAAAATAATGAGTATCATCTCATCCTCATCTTCTTCTCTTCTCTTTCTAATTCGATCTAGCCTCCGTGAATTCATTGCAATATATGACTAGAGAAATTAAGAGACAATAAGATTACAGTAGCTAATAAGACACAGTAACTACAAGATTACATGAGCTTACAAAACAAGTAGCATAGATAATAAAAGCAAGCATACCAAAGTTAGGCGTGCAAACTGGATCCCACGACGGGGGCGGCTGAAAGAACATTTCTTAATCCCTAGTGTTTTGTGTGTTAGTTAACAATACCAATGATGTACTAATCCTATTGCTAAGTATTTCAGTTTGTGTGAGTTGCATACCACATATCCCAAAGCCAAAATGTAGAGAAAAAGAGTTTCTGGAATTCTTCCCAGAATCGGATTATTGGAGCCGGAATTTTTCAGGATCGGAAATTCCGGGTCTCCTATATCTAACAGAAAAATGGCTAAGGAAAAGTCAGGAAGTGGTTCTGACTTCAACCGGAAATTCAGCTCGGAAATTTCACTGACTCGGAATTTCCGAGTCACCCTCAGAAATTTGGCTAAGTCAAGTTGTCGAAGACGTTCTGACTTCAACCGGAAATTCAGCTCGGAAATTTCACTGACCCGGAATTTCCGAGTCACCCTCAGAAATTTGGCTAAGTCAAGTTGTCGAAGACGTTCTGACTTCAACCGGAAATTCAGCTCGGAAATTTCACTGACTCGGAATTTCCGAGTCACCCTCAGAAATTTGGCTAAGTCAAGATGTCGAAGACGTTCTGATCTCAACCGGAAATTCAACTCGGATTTTTCACAGACTCGGATATTCCGAGTGACCCGGAATTTCCGGGTGTCACTTATACCGGAATTTCCGGGTCCTCGAGGCAGCCAACGGCCAGATTTTGGGAGGGGGTATAAATACCCCCTCACTCACTCAAGAACAGCTAGCTCTCAGATTTTCTCTCTCCTACTATTCTTGAAAGCTCACATCATCAAGATCTCCCAATCCCTCCACCCAAATTCGTTGATCTTTGAAGGATTGGAGGAGAAGGCCCGGATCTACATCTTCACCGAAGGGATTTGCATTTCCTCCCCATTCACTTGGGGATTTCGTGGCTAGGGTTTCCGGTGAGAAAACCTAGTTCACCTTTGTTGTAATCTTGGTGTTGCCTTGACCTTTTGTGGTCCTTGACCTGTTGTGGTCTTCTTGAGAGCCCCCAATTAAGTTGTGGGTGCGTGCCTCAAGCGTTTGTAAGGGATTCGATCTCCGCCCTAAAAGGGGATCAATAGTGGAAGGTGAACTCGCAACCTTTGTGGTTGAGTTCATCGGAGAAGAAGGTGAGCCTTTGTGGCGTTGCGGCTAACCTGTTGTGGTAGCGCACACCTCTCCAAACGAGACGTACACCCTTGGGTGGAACTCGGGATTACATCTTCGTCTCCGCGTGCTTCACTCGGTTCCCTTTATCTTGCTCCCTTACTTGCTTGTCTTGTTAGCTTTTATCTTGTTATTGCTTAGGTTGTCATTTAGGTAAATTCACCATAGTTGCATATCTAGAGAATTTACCTTTGTGTTGAGCCTAAATTTGAAAAGACCTAAAATTTGTAATAGCACCTATTCACCCCCCCCCCCCTCTAGGTGCCGGATTCCCGTTCAATTGGTATCAGAGCCAGGTTCACTTTTAAGGGCTTAACCGCCTAAGTGCAACGATGACGGAATCCGATGCCGAGAGGGCCGCCCGTGAGAAATTAGAGGCGGAGAAGGAGGCGTTAGCCAAAGGGGCAACCATGGCCGATCTTATTGATATGAGATCGTCCTTGGAGGCCCAACTCCTCAAGATGAATGAGATGCTCATGGCACTCTTGAAGTCTAAGGAGCCCGAGGCTACTTCTCCCTCTCCTCCTCCTAAGGAGCATGGTGAGAACTCTAAGGAGTCATCTTCAGATGGGTCCAAAGACGTTCCTCTAAGTGTTTCCCTCGGAAAGGCAGAAAAGGATGAATCACCTAGCTCCCATAACACCCCCAAAGGAGAGGAATTTCATAATGTCAACCATAATTACTCTCCTAACCCTTCTATCCCTCACCCTCATGTAAACTTTAGAAGTGATCCTCCTAAGCTCAAACCTACTCATTTCTCTCAATGGCAATTTCTAATGAAGTCTCATCTATGTAGTGCCTCCATTGAGCTATGGCGCATCATTGAAGAAGGATTCAAGCCCCATGATCCAACCAACTTGACAAGAAGAGAGGTGGTTGATAGCCAACTCAACGCCACCGCTCTTCATCAACTCCAAATGGCCGTTGGAGAGAAGGACATGGCGCTCATTCAACAATTCTCCACCGCCAAAGAAGTTTGGAATGCTCTTTCCGACATCTTCGTCGGGAATGAGAGCATGAAGAAGAACCGGTATGATGCCTTATGCAATGAGGTGGAAGGGTTCTACAAGTTGGATGGAGAAAGCCACGAGGACATGTACCGGAGGTTGGTGTTGGTTGCCAACTCCTTCAAGAACCTCGGGGCGGTCTACATTGATGACGCTTGGATCAAGAGGAAGTTTGTGACCGCTCTCTTGCCCTTTGAGGAAACGGATTTGAAGACACTCCAAGGGAGACATGACTTCGCAAAGATGACATCCAATGAAGTCATGCAAGAGATGACCGCATACAAGGTGGCCTCCAAGATTGCACAAGATGCAAGAGCTAGAGCCATAGGGATGCACAAGCATGCCTCAATTGCTTTGAAGGCCACCGTTGAAGAAGAGGATGAAGAGGAGTATGATGATCAAGTCGAGCTATCTAGTGAGACTCTCTCAAGTACTCTTACTCAACACATGGGTCTTGCGGCAAGAACGTTTTGGAAGAACCCCGGAAGGGCCAAAGCGAGGATTGACAAGAAGTTTCCCTCCAATGGAGGAAAGCCATTCAACAAGGTGAGGCTTTGCTATAACTGTGATGACAAAAGCCACTTTGTTGCAGATTGCCCATGGGAGAGAAGAGAGGATCATGGTGGGAGGCTCGTGGCCAAGACGAAAGGGAAGGGGCCCATGCCCATGAAGAAGCCCTACTTCAAGAAGAACCAAAAGATTGTCTTGGTAACTCAAGAGCAATATCCCACCGATAATGAAGATAGTGACAAGGAGGACACTCCAACGCAAGTGGCCGCACTAGCCATTTCTTCCACACCTCCGTCACTCTTCTCCTCACCAAACGAGAGCCCCATCATCAAGAATGCAAGATGTCTTATGGCAAAGACATCCGAGGTAAAATTGTCCCCCACCCCTATATCCCATGACATTGATGATGGTATGAGCCTAGAAGTCAAGGAAGAAATTATTGCTTTTGATAAATTCATGACTAACTTGCAAGGAGAAGGAAAGAAACACTTTGGCTCAATTATGAGTCGTATAGGTGAGCTTGAGGATGAGCTTGAATTAAAAGGTGAGATTGAGAGAGAGGATGCACACGCTAAGGTGTCCCTCCAATCCTCTCTCGAAGATGAACAAGAAGCTCATGCTCTCCTCAAGGAGCAACTTACTAAGATCACTAAGGATCGTGATCTTTACTTTGCTAAATGTAAAATTGTGCAAAATGAAAAGTCCGAGCTTGTGGTTGCTCATGCTAGACTTTGCGAAGACTTCGAGTCACTTGAAAATACTCACAAGGTATTGACAAGTGATCACGAGCGTCTCCTCAAGTCTCGTGATCAACTCCAAACTCGGATATCTATTCTTGAGAAACCTAGTACTTCTACTCCTTTGAATACTAATGCAAATGTTGTCAAGGATAAAGCTAGGGTCTTGTTTGTTCCCTCCATGGCAACCGAGCCTAAGACCTCCCTTGATAAAGGCAAGGGGACACTCACTACTCCTCTTCATGAGCGAGTACCCCACAAGGGTAAGGAAGGTCTAGGCTATGTTGCTAAGGAGAAGAAGAAGATGATCAAGAAAAAGACCAAGCCCGCACAAGCCAAGAAAGATGATATAGCAAGCGGAAATGCCACAAGGGGCACTCCCACTCGTGATGACTTTGCGGGCATATCTAACCCCAATTATGCTTTATATGTTGATTATTATGGGGATGTCTATGCTAGATACATTGGTCCTTTTGATGGTTACATTGAATATGCTATTTGGGTCCCAAAGACTCTTGTTGCTAACCAAAAGGCACCCATTGCAAAATGGGTACCTAAACCAAAGAATTGATTGTGTGTAGGGACTTGCTTCCGGAGGATCGAAATGGATAATTGATAGTGGGTGCACTAGTCACATGACCGGAAGCAAGGAAATTGTAACGGAGTTGAAGCCCAATGATGATCAAATGACCGTTACATATGGTGACAATTCAAAGTCTAAGGTAATAGGGCTCGGCAAGGTGGTAGTGGCACCGGACATCACACTCGTGAATGTTTTGCTTGTCGAGTCCCTAGGTTTCAACTTGATCTCCGTCCATTCTTTAACTTGTTTGGGTTATACCGTTGTCTTCGAAAAGGAGATGGTTATCCTCATGCGGAGCAAGTCTCTCAATGTGTCTTTCGTTGGGTACGTTGAGAATGGGCTCTATGTGGTTGACTTCTCCGGAGTCACCACTTCCCACTCAATGTGCCTATTCGCTAAGGCGGACTTGGGTTGGCTATGGCATCGCCGACTAGCCCATGTCAACATGAGGACTTTGCAAAGTCTCCACAAGGGTGGCCATATCCTAGGACTAAAAGACCATGTTTCTTTCTCGAAGGATCGGATGTGTAGGGCTTGTGTTGAAGGAAAAATGCATGATATTCACCATCCAAGCAAGACCATCATTTCCTCAAAAAGGGTTTTGGAACTTCTTCATGTTGACCTCTTTGGTCCCATTCCGGAAGCTAGTCTTGGTGGCAAGAAATATTGCTTGGTGATTGTTGATGACTATTCAAGATACACATGGGTTTTCTTCTTCAAGTCGAAGATGGAGACTCAACAAACTATCATCGACTTCTCCAATGAAGCTCAACGTCAACACAATGTCCCTATCTTGGTGATAAGAAGTGACAACGGGTCCGAGTTCAAGAACTACACCTTAAACGAGTTCCTTAGTGAAGAAGGGATTCGTCATCAATATTCCGCTGCTTATACTCCCCAACAAAATGGTGTAGCCGAAAGGAAGAATCGCACTCTTATTGAGATGGCAAGGTCGATGATGGCCGAGTTCAAGTCCCCTCACAACTTTTGGGCCGAAGCCGTCAACACCGCTTGCCATTCATCCAACCGGCTCTTCTTTCGCAAAGGACTCATGAAGACCCCTTATGAAGTGCTTACCGGGAACAAGCCCAATATCTCTTACTTCCGAGTTTTTGGTTGTAAGTGTTTCTATCTCATCAAAGGTGTTCGTTTGGGCAAGTTTGAATCTAAGTCTCTTGAAGGGACATTTGTGGGCTACGGGTCCGAATCTCACACTTATAGAGTCTATGATAAGGCCTCGCGCATTATCATAGAAACTTGTAGTGTGATGTTCGAGGAGAATGACGGCTCCCTTGTGGAGCAAAGTGGTGTTTCCGTTGTAGGTGATGATCAACCTCAAGATGCTATTCAAAGAATGGGGTTGGGAGTCCACCGCCCCGTTGAAGTCCATTATGAGGTTGCTCAACAAGGATCAAGTTCTTCACAAGTGGTGGCTACCCCAACACAAGAAACACCCATCGACAACACCGTGCCCAACACGCCTAGCCAAGAAGAAGCACAAGACTCTCCAGCTGCTCCTGGAATTTCCGGAGGGCCGGAAAATCCGGTTCAAACTGGAGTCGGAAATTCCGGTGATTCGGAATTTCCGGTCCATACTGAACCCGGAATATCCGGTCCTGCTGACATTCCCGGTAGCAGCTCGCAGCAAGGCCAAGATCAACCCTCTCCTTCACAGCTGGACGTCACTCCAATGGTTGATCAAGGCCATCAATTCAGTCAAGGCGGAGACATGAATGATCAAGATGATCAAGCGATTCCTCCCACCACTCGTAGGGATATCGAGATCCGCCGCTTGAATAGGGTTGGCACCTCACAAGAATTAAGAGCTCTATCTCTTGACAAGGTGCTTGGTGATGTGAGAAGCAAGGTCTCTACCCGAAGACAACTTGCAAGTTTTAGTGAACATCAAACTCACATCTCCATGGTGGAACCCAAGAAGGTCTTTGAAGCTCTTGAAGATAAAGATTGGCTTGATGCCATGCATGAAGAGCTCAACAACTTCGAGCGCAACAAGGTGTGGAAGTTGGTGGAAAGACCCAAAGATTGCCGCAATGTTATCGGCACCAAGTGGATTTTCAAGAACAAGCAAGATGAACATGGCATGGTGGTGAGAAACAAGGCAAGATTGGTGGCTCAAGGGTACTCCCAAATTGAAGGCATTGACTTTGGAGAAACCTACGCGCCCGTGGCTCGACTTGAGTCTATTCGTATTCTTCTTGCCTATGCCTCTCATCATAACTTTAAGTTGCAACAAATGGATGTTAAATCCGCTTTTCTAAATGGTCCACTAAATGAACTTGTTTATGTTAAGCAACCACCGGGGTTTGAAGACCTCAAGTATCCGAACCATGTCTACAAGTTAGATAAGGCACTCTATGGCCTTAAACAAGCCCCACGAGCGTGGTACGAGCACCTTAGAGAACTACTTGTAGACCGTGGATTCCAAGTTGGGGAAATCGACCCCACACTTTTCACTAAGAAAGTTAATGGAGAGCTTTTCATTTGTCAATTATATGTGGATGACATTATATTTGGATCTACTAACAAAGCATTTAACGAAGAATTCTCTAAGCTTATGACTGACAGGTTTGAGATGTCTATGATGGGTGAGATGAAGTTCTTCCTCGGATTTGAGATCAAACAATTGAAGGAAGGAACGTTCATCAACCAAGCAAAGTACATTCAAGACATGCTCAAGAAGTACGGGTTGCTTGAGCTCAAGGGTGCCTCTACCCCAATGCAAACCAAATGTCACCTTGAGCTCAACCCCAAGGGTAAGGATGTGGATCAAAAGGTATACCGCTCCATGATTGGATCTCTACTCTACCTTTGTGCATCTAGACCGGATATAGTGCTAGCCGTAGGAGTGTGTGCAAGATATCAGGCGGCTCCTAAAGAAAGCCATGATATGGCGGTCAAGAGGATCTTTAGATATTTGGCTTATACCCCAACCTTTGGATTGTGGTACCCCAAGGATGCAAATTTCTCACTATGTGGGTACACGGATTCCGATTGGGCAGGAGATCAAGATGATAGGAAGTCAACCTCCGGCGCTTGTCAATTTATTGGGAGGTCCTTGGTAAGTTGGTCTTCTAAGAAGCAAAATTGTATATCTCTCTCCACCACCGAAGCCGAGTATGTTGCCGCCGCAAGTTGTTGCGCTCAGTTGCTATGGATGAGGCAAACTTTAAAGGAGTACGGAGTCGCTTGCGACAAAGTGCCTCTTCTATGTGACAACGAAAGTACCATCAAGATTGCTTACAACCCGGTGCAACATTCAAGAACCAAGCATATTGAGATCCGCCATCATTTCATCAGAGATCATGTGGCCCGAGGAGACATTGACTTATTACATGTGGGCACAAGGGATCAATTGGCGGATATCTTCACGAAGCCCCTTGAGGAAGGAAGGTTTTGTTTTTTTTGAGGAATGAGCTAAATATCATTGATTCGAGGTCCTTAGCTTGATCGCTTGCACACTCACCTAGGGCGTAATTGCATCTTATCTTGTTTAGATGTAGGCATGGAAATAGGGGGAGTGCGGTCCTAATACATTGGACCATCCCTCCCCCCATTATGCCGATAGCAAGTGTTCTTTTATCTCTATATTCATTCCCATGACTAATGAGCTAAAACGACGAGTATTGGTTATGTGCCCGAGATACATCTTCGCGGTGACATGCCATACACTCCTACATGGTGGCCTCGGCCACCGACCTCTTCTCTTTGAAGAGTTGGTTTTATTTGGAGCTTATTGTTGCTATTTGCCCTCCTTTTCATGCATGTGGGAAACCTACTCAACTTGGCGCTTTATGTTTCGTTTTGGTAGTTGTGAGTTGAGTATGGTGTACCAATGACAGTTTGGAAATCTATCCCAAGCCTACTTCCCCCTGAAAACATTTCTCTCTATTGCACACAAGTCATCCATTTGAAAACTGGGATTTTAGTTCAGCAGGTCGGAATATCCGGTTCATTTATGAACCGGAATATCCGGTGACTCGGAATTTCCGGTGTAAGTTACACCCGGAAATTCCGATCGGGCGGTTTGTCTAAAAATTTAAGGGCAGGCTCGGGGTGAAGGGCTCATTCGTGCCCTTCTTCCACCCCCGAACTCCCTCTCCTCCAACCGCCGCCCCTGCTGCTCCAAGCTCCCTCCGGAGCACTCCGACCGCCGGGGAACCTCTTTCTCGGCCGGATCTGTTCCTCCTCCGCCCCGGGAACTCACTCCTCCAAGCAATGGCCTCAATGGATGAGGGTAACTTCACTTTTCCTCTTCCCTATGTGCTTGCACTAGGATCTTGTTGTGGAGTTATTTGTTTCAAGATTGCTTGGTAGAGATTGTTCCTAGCTTCATTCCCTGCCATCTACATACATTAGTTTTGCATTGTGTTGGATCGATCTAGTTTTAGACCGAGTCAATCTCAGATCTGCACTGTTTCTGTTTAGGTCGGAATTTCCGACTCAGCCTGACTCGGAATTTCCGGTCCCCCGGAATTTCCGGTTATGTCTGAATCGGAATTTCCGAGCTGAACACTGCAGTTTTAAGATTAACTCATGTTTAACTACATATGATTCCTCAAATGCCTACCTAATGTGTGTATCCTCTCCTGACTTGTGTGTACTTACCTTTTGCTACCCACTATGCTCAAATTCACAGGTTCAAGTGGGAGTCCGTCCGCTGGGGCATCAAGGTACACCTCAAGGGCACCTGTACACAAGATCCCTGTCAATAAGGGTAAGGGTCCTGCCTCCTCAAGCAATCCACCTGTCCAAAGGAAGAAGAAAACTGTTGTTAGCAAGCCACCATCCAAGAAAAGGAAGAATGCTCCTGCTCCTCAACGTCAGAACTATTCAAAGATGAACTCTGTTGAATACTCTCAGCTCAGACAAGGGGATTGGTACCTTAGGCCAAGGGACAACACTCTGGATGATCGCAGCTTTTGGTGTCAAGAGCAAGAGCACATACTCGTGGACCTCTACTACTCTCTGTCGAAGCCCATTCGGCCTATGCATCCGTTTAACCTTGCAACTCTGCAGAAGAAAGCCTCCTTTGTTGAAGCTATACATCTTGTCAAGACTATGGGCTTGGAGAGGCTAGTGCTCACTCGTTGTCCTTACAACCCTCAGCTTGTGATGCAGTTCTTTGCCACTCTAGTGATCAAGGGTGACTCAAAGAAGACAATTAAGTGGATGACTGGTGAATCTTTCTGTGAGTCCAACTTTGAGGAGTTTGCCAAGGTTTTGGGCTACAAGTTTGATGGAAACAATCCTCAAGGCTATCGCATGCACCACCCGTACAAGATCAACAAGAAGCAGACCGTGCACTTATATGGTGAGGGAGCCACACCCGGCAATTCTCGAGACTTGCTTCCTCTTTATGATGTTCTTGTGCGCATCCTCCGAGAGAACATTGCACCAAGTGGTGGCAACAACGACAATGTGGTGACCCCTCTATGCAACTTGCTCCTTCATGCCAACCGCATTGTGGAGGACCCGGGCTCTGATGAAGACTGGAGTGTGGATGTTATGGATTACATCTACAATGAGATGTATGAAGCCATGACCACCAGAGTCACTATCCCCTATGCTCCTTACATCATGAAACTCATCAAGTTCAAGGTTCCTGACTATAACTTCAGTGGCGATGAGTTGGAGCCGCATGACTTCAAGACACTATATGAGAAGAAGACAGTGGTCAAGCCTCCTCCTGTGCCTTCCTCTAGCTCAGCTCAGGGTGGCTCTTTTATGGGTGATGCTAGGAGGGCTGCTGCTCCTACTTATGTCCCGGCCACTCATGCGAAGGTGAAGAAGCTGAATTGGTTCCAACGCAACATCCTGTGCATGAATGTGGACATCCGCAAAGAGCAATACACCGCCTACAAGGATCGTCGTCAGCTGGCCTACAATCAAGACTTGATCCTTCATCATGTGTCTGGCTCTCCTGCTCCTGCTGATCTCTCTGATCCTCTGACCTTTGCTCAGTGGAACCAGGGTTCTTTGGCTCCATGGACTCAAATTGATCATGACCTTGGCGGCAGCTCGTACACCACTGGACATGATTATGATGATGAGGATGATGATGATGATGAGGAGGCAGATTATGATGATGCTGAGGATGATGATGATGAGGAGGAGACCCCCTCGGACTGAAGACCTTCACGGGACGTAGCATCGCTCCTCTTCCTTTTTGGCGTTTTGATGCCAAAGGGGGAGAAGTTGCTCTACTAGGACTTCGGGGATTTGCAGGGGTTCGGGCACAAGCATATGCGTTTACCATTTCTTTGCGCTTGTGTCCATTTATCTTATTTGTGGTTATTTGTTGAACTCTTTTATTATCTATGTGTATTGAGACAATGTTATGCTATCATTATCCTATGGTTGAGACTTCAAAGTTATTGTGTTGGTATTCTCTTCATATTCTATTTACACAAGGTATGAAAATCTATCTAGTCTCAAATGGTAAAATAACCTTCATTTTGTCCCATTACTCCTTTGTGATATCTTGTGTTTGTTATTATAAAATTGCTCCTATCCTTTGTCTTTTTGTGTTTCATACATGCACTTGTTTAGGGGGAGCTATTTTCTGTCAAAAACATGATATTGCATTTTGTTTCTTTGCAAATCTTGGTATTGTCATCTAACACCAAAAAGGGGGAGATTGAAAGAACATTTCTTAATCCCTAGTGTTTTGTGTGTTAGTTAACAATACCAATGATGTACTAATCCTATTGCTAAGTATTTCAGTTTGTGTGAGTTGCATACCACATATCCCAAAGCCAAAATGTAGAGAAAAAGAGTTTCTGGAATTCTTCCCAGAATCGGATTATTGGAGCCGGAATTTTTCAGGATCGGAAATTCCGGGTCTCCTATATCTAACAGAAAAATGGCTAAGGAAAAGTCAGGAAGTGGTTCTGACTTCAACCGGAAATTCAGCTCGGAAATTTCACTGACTCGGAATTTCCGAGTCACCCTCAGAAATTTGGCTAAGTCAAGTTGTCGAAGACGTTCTGACTTCAACCGGAAATTCAGCTCGGAAATTTCACTGACCCGGAATTTCCGAGTCACCCTCAGAAATTTGGCTAAGTCAAGTTGTCGAAGACGTTCTGACTTCAACCGGAAATTCAGCTCGGAAATTTCACTGACTCGGAATTTCCGAGTCACCCTCAGAAATTTGGCTAAGTCAAGATGTCGAAGACGTTCTGATCTCAACCGGAAATTCAACTCGGATTTTTCACAGACTCGGATATTCCGAGTGACCCGGAATTTCCGGGTGTCACTTATACCGGAATTTCCGGGTCCTCGAGGCAGCCAACGGCCAGATTTTGGGAGGGGGTATAAATACCCCCTCACTCACTCAAGAACAGCTAGCTCTCAGATTTTCTCTCTCCTACTATTCTTGAAAGCTCACATCATCAAGATCTCCCAATCCCTCCACCCAAATTCGTTGATCTTTGAAGGATTGGAGGAGAAGGCCCGGATCTACATCTTCACCGAAGGGATTTGCATTTCCTCCCCATTCACTTGGGGATTTCGTGGCTAGGGTTTCCGGTGGGAAAACCTAGTTCACCTTTGTTGTAATCTTGGTGTTGCCTTGACCTTTTGTGGTCCTTGACCTGTTGTGGTCTTCTTGAGAGCCCCCAATTAAGTTGTGGGTGCGTGCCTCAAGCGTTTGTAAGGGATTCGATCTCCGCCCTAAAAGGGGATCAATAGTGGAAGGTGAACTCGCAACCTTTGTGGTTGAGTTCATCGGAGAAGAAGGTGAGCCTTTGTGGCGTTGCGGCTAACCTGTTGTGGTAGCGCACACCTCTCCAAACGAGACGTACACCCTTGGGTGGAACTCGGGATTACATCTTCGTCTCCGCGTGCTTCACTCGGTTCCCTTTATCTTGCTCCCTTACTTGCTTGTCTTGTTAGCTTTTATCTTGTTATTGCTTAGGTTGTCATTTAGGTAAATTCACCATAGTTGCATATCTAGAGAATTTACCTTTGTGTTGAGCCTAAATTTGAAAAGACCTAAAATTTGTAATAGCACCTATTCACCCCCCCCCCCCCCCCCCCTCTAGGTGCCGGATTCCCGTTCAGCGGCTCGTCCACTCCAACAAGAACCGGAGCAGCCGGTATCTACAACCAGGGAGAACACATAATCAAAACCACTCCAAGGAGGCAATCTGCAAAATGAAGGATGATCTGTACAACAATGAACTACGCAATTAACAAGGTGCAGTAACAGATCTAATGAATCCAGTAACCAGATCAAACTGACATAATTAAAATAATTTGTGTACGTAAGAATGGAATATGAACTGAATGGAATATGAACTGATCCAGAAGTATTTAGACAGGTTAATATGGGGCCATCAGCTAACAAATCAAAGCATAAACTAGGAAAAACAAAGTATGCATTTGTTTGGCTACAACTACGTAAGTCACAGTCACAGTAGCAGTCAGACTCCCATTAATTTTTTGTTTACTGCCACAGCAAACGACACCTAAATCTCTCTGTCCAGCTGAAGCTACATGCCTAGTGGCTGTGCACTTAGCAGCCTGTCAGCCTGTCAGGCTGTGACTATGAGAACAACAAGAAGCAATCCATGGAACAAAGAGGACGGTTTCTACAGGAAAGCAAAGTCACGTAGCACGCCACAGTGTCCACGGTGGAGTCGCCGGGTCGAGCAGCCAGCATGAGTCCACCGCCCGATCCTCACACGCACATGAGTTCAGGCTGAGACTGAGAGCAAAGCCCAAATCGAAGGAAAAATCTTGCTCCCCCAGCGCCGGCGGCACCAGATGACACCGGCGTCCCAGCAGATCTTTACTGCAAGATTTGCAAGGATGTAATGGAAGGGGGATTACCGGTGAGAATCCCAGGGAGGAGGTGGCGCTTGTCGTGGAGTAGGCGGCGGCGGCGACGATGAGCGAGGAGGAGGCGGCGTCGGCGTCGAGGGAGGCTGCGGTGGCGCCCGTCGTGGTGGTGAAGGAGGCGGCGGCGGCGCCTCGCTTCCGTCTCGTCGCTTCCTCGGTCGATCCGCGAGGCAGGCCGAGCGGCGTGTAAACCACGCGGAAGGAAGAGGATCGGGGAGGTTTGGCAGGGCTGGCCCAACCCCCACCCGGTCTACCAAACGGGCCGCCGGGGATTTTATGGGCTTTTAATCCGCTAGAGGATTTTCCCACGAAATACCGGCCCACCCCTGGCTACCAAACGAGGCCTAAAGGCAATGGATTTCAGGGATTCGTGTGGGAGCGAGTGGTCCAGGCTCACTGGAACAAATGGTATCATTTCTCACTAGGGTAGTTCTTTACTTAAAACTCATCAGTCTTCTGATTGGTTGTTCCATTTTGGCCACCCAGATAAAAGCTTCCTTGAGTTCTGCATTAAGCAGCCGACTGTTGAAGCTCAAATGCTTCTCTGGGAGAATGTTGGCTCTCTCGACCGCAACGGCCCGACAAGTTCCTGTCCACAGAGGTGATCGAGGCGGGATTCAGAGCCCCAGCACCCGTGGACCTCGTGGGGATGCTGCCTCACGCGTGAACCCAGCTTCTGCAGGCAAGGCCCAAATGCAGAGGCAGAGCATGGCGGTGGAGGGAAGAAGAAAGGGAAGAGGGTGAGCGCAGCAGTCTTAGGTTCAATGTAGTCAGCAACCGCATCATGACAGGTGAGATCCAGAATGTGGATTAGTCTGCCTACAACGATGGCACCGTGTTTTACATACTTTCGGGTCTCTCAATAGATTATTTTGACTTGTTGTGATGGTAACCAATCTTATGAGGTGATTTTCGTATCCTTTTTCGAGATGCTTACATTGCCCAATTTTGGCTTCCTGTAACTACTGATCGATAGCACATTTTGTTCCGGATACAACTGTACTCCAGATGAACATAGATCAATTTTGTTTGTCACCGAACCGGTGTACCTTTTGACAAACCATGTAAACGTGCCTAGAGGTTTGCATTGTCTATTAGTTGGATTATTATACTATATTATGTCTTATAAGTGTGAGAACCTGTTAATCATGTGTCTAATCAAGTAACCAAAGGTTTAACAGTCTCTTCTGTTGAGGATCACTCAAATGTGTCAAATATTTCACATACGTAGCAGCATAATAACAATAGTTTATTTCCTTCCTTCTGACGAAACAATAACATAAACCCTCGGGTCAAGTAAAACAAGAATCACGCATCATCTCCTACATGATCCAAACGGCAATTGCCTACTAGTACTGCGACAGAAGGACAGACATATATAACCTTCACATTACGCCCATGACCCGAGCGGCTCAGCCTCCGCCGCCGCCTCAGGCATAGGTGAGAAGGGAGGATATTGGTACTGGCTCATGCCGACGCGGGGCACGTAATAAGGCCGGCTCATCGGCGGGTGGAGTCCGCCGGGATACCAGTTCCCACGGTAGAAGTGGCCGTAGTAGCCTTCATGGCAGTAACCACGACGGCCGCGGCTGCCATAGCCGAAGTCAGAGAGGCCACCGTAACAGGGCCCTGCACCGTAATGACCTCTACGGCTGCTGTAATCCAAGTCAGAGATGCCGCCGTAATAACCTCTACCACTGCCGTAGTCGTAGTCAGAGAGGTGGCCGTCATCTCTACCGCTGCCGTAGTCGAAGTCCGAGAGGTGGCCGCCGCCGCGATAACCTCTGTTGCCGAGGTCGGAGTCTGCAGGGAGGCCGCTGTAATAACCTCCACCGCTGCCGTGATTAGAGTCTGAGAGGCCGCCGTAATAACCTCTACCACTACCGTAGTCGTAGTCAGAGAGGTGGCCGTCATCTCTGCCGCTGCCGTAGCCATAGTCGGAGAGGCCGCCGCCACCACCGCAATAACCTCCGCCGCCGCCACCGCCGTAGCCATAGTAGGGGTAGCCCCCATAGTAGTCAGAGTTGCCTCCGTAACCTCCACCGCAGTTCAATGTCTTCATGGAAGGGTCGCGGTACGTCGAACCTCCGTCGAGGCTGTCGTCGAGATACTTTGCCACGGCTACGTACAACGCGTCGTAATCGTCCACTGTCAGTGCCGGTGCCGCGCCCGCCGCGACCTGATCGGCGTCCAAGAGGGACCTGAGTCTGTCGAGCAGTTCCCTGAACTCAAACGCGGCATCGTCGGAGTCGTCGCCGACTCGATCGAGGTCCTCATCGGACTCGTAGGCTCTCTCGAGGCGGCCTTCGTTGGAGTAGTCGGACTGGTACTCGTCGTCTTCGGAGCAGGCGTCTTCGTCATCCGTGTACTCGGCCCCGGTGATCAACTCAGCAGGCACCAGCACGGGCGCCGGTGAGGCCTCCTCGTCGTCACTGTCGAGGTAGACCCAATCGCCGGTGACGTCGTCGTTGCCCGCCATGATGGTCTTGGGATCGATCTGATGATGGCTCATTTATACTGGTTTCGTTCGATCACCTTCGTGTGTGTGTAATTTCGCTTTGGTTGTTCGTGGTGCCCTGCGGCTGCGGGGGACGCGTATTTGTAGCCGATATCTCATCGTCGAGATCGATCGAGAGTAGGCGACGTTATCCGAGGTGACTCCGGTCAGATCGCAACGAACGAACGAAACCCAACCGGAGTCCGAGGTGGAGACGTCTTCGGGCCAACTCTTATATAAGCTCTATGTTTGGAATAAGACAGTACGTCTTCTTGTAATCTTGAAACGTAGAAAGAGGAGAACGCAATACCCATGATAACGTGGATAAGTCTTGTTTACGCGATACAGACCCGATACCCATTATGCACTACCGGAAAAAATTTCTTTGCCGTGAGGAGGGCTCTTTGCCGTGAGCTTCAATTTCTCGGAACACGGAGCTCACGGTAAAGAAATCGGGCACGGCGCAAACAGACAGAGCGCACGGCAAAGTATAACTCACGGCAAACTGGCAACAAAACTCACGGCAAAGAGCTGGTACTCGGCAAAGACATCTTTGCCGTGAGCTTTTATTCACCAGCACGGCAAATCTGTGGGACTTGCGTGGACCAGAAATCGCAACTTTGCCGCGCTCCCCAATAATTCACAGGAAAATGCTTTGCCGTGCGTGGATAAAAGATCACACGACAAAGACTACGAAAAACACACGGCAAAGCATTCTTTGCCGTGTGCATTGGCAAGGTACATGGCAAAGGAGCAATTCCACATTATTTTGTGAAGCAAGTATAAAATATTTGGTGAACCATGGCTATTCGTTGAAAGGGGTCAAATTTTTCAAAATCATCGACGGTTCTATGACATCACCACTACTTATGTAGCTTAAAATGATTTTAAAAAAATTAGAGCAAACTAACACACACTTGTTGTTCAAATTTGAATTACTTTCAGAAAATCGACATAAAGTCATTCAAATAGGCGAAATTAGGTAGAAATTGAAAAAATCCTAATATTTCTGGATTATCCATAAAATATGGTCTACTTTGTATGAAATTTAGATGGGTGTCATTTTGCACCATATTTTTTGTACTTGCTTCACAAAAAAAGTTATTTTCGGCACGTAGAAAATAGAAAATGATATTTATACAAATAATTTGAAAAAACTCATTTCGGCAACATTGTTGCCCATACCAAGGCACACCTATGTGCCAAATATGGCGACTTTATCACAAACTATGCTATAGAAATGGTCATATCTTGGTCGTTTGGCTTGAAACCTATACACTATACATGTTCCTAGACGATAGACCTTTTTGTGAAACACTCTTTTAATTTTTTTTGTCAAAACTCAATTTTATTATTTTTCATATCAACTAATACACATAAAGGGGCTCCATGCCAATGGATTTCATTTTTTGAGCAATTTATCACTTTATTTGATTTGTTTGTAAAAATGGTCAAAATGGCCACCATGGCTATTTGTCGAAAGGGGTCAAATTTTTCAAAACCATCGACGGTTATGTGACATAATCACTACTTATGTAGCTTAAAATGATTTTTGTAAAAATTTCAGAGCAAGGTATCACACACTTGTAATTCAAATTTAAATTACTTTCGAAAAATCGACATAAAATCATTTAAATAGGCGAAATTAGGTAGAAACCGAGAAAATTCCTAATCTTTCTGGATTATCCATAAAATATGGTCTACTTTGTGTAAAATTTAGACGGGTGCCATTTTGCACCATATTTTTTGTACCTGCTTCACAAAAAAGTCATTTTCGGCATTTAGAAAATAGAAAATGATATTTATACAAAGAATTTGAAAAAACTCAGTTCGGCAACATTGTTGCCCATACCAAAGCACACCTATATGACAAATACGGGGACTTTATCACAAACTATGCTATAGAAATTGTCATATCTTGGTTGTTTGGCTTGAAACCTATACATGTTCATAGACGATAGATCTTTTTGTGAAACATTCTTTCAATTTTTTTTGTCAAAACTCAAGTTTATTATTTTTCATATCAACTAATACACATAAAAGGGCTCCCTGCCAAAGGATTTCATTTTTTGAGCAATTTATCACTCTATTTGATTTGTTTGAAAAAATGGTCAAAATGGCCACCATGGCTATTCGTCGAAAGGGGTCAATTTTTTCAAAACCTTCGACGGTTCTATGACACAATCACTACTTATGTAGCTTAAAATGATATTTAAAAAAAAATTCAGAGCAAAGTATCACACACTTGTAGTTCAAATTTAAATTACTTTCGAAAAATCGGCATAAAGTCATTTAAATAGGCGAAATCAGGTAGGAACCGAGAAAATTCCTAATATTTCTGGATTATCCATAAAATATGGTCTACTTTGTGTAAAATTTAGATGTGTGTCATTTTGCACCATATTTTTTGTACTTGCTTCATAAAAAAAGTCATCTCCGACACTTCGAAAATAGAAAATGATATTTATACAGATAATTTGAAAAAACTCAGTTCGGCAACATTGTTTCCCATACCAAAGCACACATATGTGCCAAAAATGAGACTTTATCACAAACTATGATGTAGAAATGGTAATATCTTAGTCGTTTGGCTTAAAACCTATACATGATCATAGACGTTAGACTTAGAAATTTTTGACAAAAAACACACGGCAAAGGTGAATACACGGCAAAGTTTTTTCAAAAACACACAGCAAAGAGGAATACATAGCAAAGTTTGTCCAAAAACACACGGCAAAGTGGAATACACGGCAAAGTTTGTCCAATTAAATTGCACGAAGCAGCCTCCCACGGATCACCATTTTGTACCACTCGATCACATTCATCCCACGGCCCATATTCCTCCAGAGAAAACACACCCTACTACCTAGGCCGGCCCCACGCACGCACCCACACCTGACACCACCTCCAGTACGTGACGCCCTGGCCTCCTTATCCTCTCGTCGCCCCACACCTCTCCTCGAGACCTTGACCAAGAAAATTCTCCGCCTCCTCTCATCCTCCCTCCGCCCTGCTCCTGACCCTCGCCGCCACGCCCACCCTACCCTCCTCCTCACCCGCGCTCGCCGTCGACGCGTCGTATCAGGTCCCCGCACCGCAGCTCCTCCAAGCCCATCCCGGCCCTCCTCCTCATCCATCGCCGCCGCGCCCGCTTTGCTAGCGCTCGCTGCCGACGCGCCGGCCCCGCCCCTCGCCACGGTCCCGCAGATCCAGGCCGACGCGCCGGCGCCCGCCGCCAACCCTCGACAAGAGCCCCTCGCTGCCGCACACGCTCCGGCGACGGCGACACGTCCGCCCGCACGCCTCCGCAAGGACCCGCTCCTCACGGTCGCCGGGGATCTGCAACGTCGGCGTCTTCCACAGGGTCGTCACGGCGCCGCGCCACCGACAGTCGGGTCGCCGGCCAGGCCGCGACCTCCCCTTGCACTTCCAGCTGCTGCTGTACCTGTGATGGCCGTGGCCTCCCGCACCGTGGTGTGGTGGTAGGCTCGGCCGGGCACCAGTGCGTCGCCCAGCGGCGCCTGCATCTCCGTCAGGGACATGCTGCCCACCTGCTCGGTGTTGGCGGCGTGCACGGTCGTCGGTCGAGCAGGCCTCGAGATGATCCAAGTCCTCTACCCCGTCCGCCTCGCTCACGACGCCTTCGAGTCCGGTGCTGCCTCCCCCGGTGCGACGCCGCCAGCGTTTTGTCCGGGTACACGGCAAATAATTGGAGGCGCTCGGCAAAGGGTGTAGTGCTGGGTTTGAGCAAAGGCTCTGTGCCGTGCGCCTCCTCGTCGAGCACACGACAAAGAATGGAAATGTGCCGTGAGTGTCCTCTGCTGGCTCACGGCAAAGGTACATGAGGATTGACACTATTCTGACAATATTGTGCCGTGCAGTCCTCTCTGGACACACGACAAAGCCTGTGTCGTGCATTTTTGACAAAGCGCACGCCAAAGAACCTTTGCCTACGCGTATTGTGCCGAGCGGCCTTTGCCGTGCGAGGCCTCACGGCAAATTCTTTGCCGAGTTCCGCAGGGTCTTTGCCGTGTGATTTGGCCGCACGGCAAATCTGAGATTTCCGATAGTGATGGCACTAGTAGAAAAAGGGGCTCTAGTCCCGGTTTGGGAGGCCCTTTAGTCCCGGTTTCTCCAACCGGGACTAGCAAAGCGGGACTAAAGTCTCCCACCCTTTAGTCCCGGTTGTTTACGAACCTGGACTAAAGGCCCTCCCACATGGCCACGTGTGTCCGGAGGGTTGGGACCCTTTAGTCCCGGTGGACTAAAGGTTTTTCGCAGAAATTCAATTTTTTTTAAAAAAACAAAAAAATTCAGGTTTTTTTATTTCGAATCTTCGAATAGTTTTTGAACTTCGAATCTTTGAATTATTTAACCAATTATTTTATATTTACCCCTATTCTCAAATCAAAGTGCATACCTATAGTCAAATTTCCCGCTCGGTCACCCATCCTCACACTACTCCACCCCAAGCACGCTTCTCACACTACTCCACCCCAAGCACGCTTAACTTTTAGGTTCCTTTCAAATTAGATACTAAAAGAAAACTGAGAACTTACTGATATTACTATCTTATCAATCATATTAACCACTCGGTTATGATGATACACTTTTTCATTGCTTGTATTATAAAAATTTAGTTGAATAAACAAAAATGATTATATAATAATAACATTGAAATAAATAATGATAAAATAAATATTACTTTATTTTTGCCTTTTTATTTAGTATGGAATAATTCGTATCTTTAAATCCTTAAATCGGAATTTAACAAATAAAATGTCTAAATTGATAATAAAAAATAGAGAAATCCAAATATGACATCCAAATCATCTTTTGCATTATAGAAACATCGATAGCCATGGTGACCAATTTGATCTTTTTTACGAAAAAATGAAATAAAACGATAAACACCTCAAAAAATGATATCTTTTGGCATGGGGTACTTATATGTGTACTAGTTCCTATTTAGTTCAATTTTTTAAGTTAAAAAAATGACTTTTTTGTGAACAAAGTACACAAAATATGATGCAAAATGGCACCCATTTAATTTTCATGTAAACTAGTACACATATGATGGATAATCCTAAGTATTAGTTTTTTCATTGATTTCTACCTACTTTTGCCTAGTTAAATAAGTTTATGTCGATTTTTCGAAAGTAATTCAAATTTGAACTACAACTATTTGATAGTTTGGTCTGAATATTTTGGAAAAATCATTTTAAGGTACACAACTATTGGTTATATCACAGAAAAATTGATAATTCTTGAAAATCTTACCTCTTTCCATGAATAGTCATCGCGACCGTTTTGATCGTTTTTAAAAAAAATGGAATAAAGTGATAAACACCTCAAAAAAGAAAATCCTTTGGCATGGGGTCCTTATATGTGTACTAGTTGCCATGAAAAATGATAAACTTGATTTTTGACAAAATTTTCCAAAAAAGTCTTCACTAAAAGGACTATCATCTATAAACGTTTATAAGTTTCAAGCCAAATGATTAAGTTATGGTCATTTTCACGCCATAGTTTGTGATAAAGATCTCATATTACACAAATAGGTGCATATTGGTATAGGAAACAATCATGCCGAAGGGATTCTTGAAATTATTTTCATAAATATCATTTTCCATTTTTCAAGTGCGAAAAATGACTTTTCTGTGAACAAAGTACAAAAAAATATGATGCAAAATGGCACCCATTTAATTTTCATGGAAACTAGTACACATATGATGGATAATCCCCAAGTATTAGGTTTTTATTGATTTCTACCTAATTTCGCCTAGTTAAATGAGTTTATGTCGATTTTTCGAAAGTAATTCAAATTTGAACTACAACTATTTGATAGTTTGGTCTGAATCTTTTGAAAAAATCATTTTAAGGTACACAACTATTGGATATCACAGAAATATTGATAATTCTTGAAAATCTTAGCTCTATCGATGAATAGTCATCGCGACCGTTTTGATCGTTTTTACGAAAAAATGGAATAAAGTGATAAACATCTCAAAAAAGGAAATCCTTTGGCATGGGGTTCTTATATGTGTAATAGTTGCCATGAAAAATGATAAACTTGATTTTTGACAAAATTTTCGTAAAAATATTCCTTCCGGTTGAAATTCTACCAAGTCTCTAGTTATACCATGGCTATGTATATTGTCTCATTACTCCTTATGATATCATGTGCTCTCTATTGCAAAAATGCTCGTGTCTATTGTGCTATCCGTTGTCTAGCTGTTTTCAAGTATGCACATGTTTAGGGGGAGCCATTTTTATCATAAGCATGATTGTTTTTCATTGCAAATCTTTGTATTGTCGTCTAACACCAAAAAGGGGGAGATTGAAAGAACATTTCTTAACCCCTAGTGTTTTGTGTGTTAGTTAACAATACCAATGATGTACTAATTATAATGCTAAGTATTTCAGTTAGTGTATGATTAGATATCATATGCATCAAATCCAAAAATGCAAAGAAGAAGTGGTTCTGGAAAAGTTCTAGGAACCGGATTATTTGGAGCCGAAAATTCCCAGGGCCGGAATTTCCGGGTCCCCAGAACTTCGCAGAAAATTGGCTAAGGAAAAGTTGAAAGGTGGTTCTGGCTCGAACCGGAAATTGTTCTCGGAAATTCCAATCTATCGGAAATTCCGAGTTCTCCCAGAAGACCACTCCGGAAACGACAAAGTAAAGAAGACGAAGACGTTCTGGCTTCGACCGGAAATTGTACCCGGAATTTTCCATCTACCGGAAATTCCGGGTGCACCCAGAAGAGCCCTCCAGAAACGGCTAAGTTAAAGTTGAGAAAGCGTTCTGCCTCGAACCGGAAATTGTGCTCGGAAATTTCCATATACCGGAATTTCCGAGTGCACCCAGAAGGACACTCAAGAAACGGCTAAGGAAAGAAGAGGTTTCGGTTCTGGCTCCAACCGGAAATTCTGGTCGGATATTTCAATCTTCCGGATATTCCGGGCGACCGGAATTTCCGGTGGTGACTTATACCGGAATTTCCGGGTGGTCGAAGCAGCCAACGGCCAGATTTTGGGGAGAGCTATAAATACCCCCTCACTCCCTCAAGAACAGCTAGCTCTCTGATTTTCTCTCTCCCCATTCTCAAGAAAGCTCAAAACATCAAGATCTCCCAATCCCCCCACTCAAATCCGTTGATCTTTGGAGGATTGAAGGAGAAGGCCCCGATCTACTACTTCACCGAAACGATTTACATTTCCTCCCCATTCACTTGGGGATTTCGTGGCTAGGGTTTCCATTGGGAAAACCTAGTTCACCATTGTTGCTTTCTTGGTGTTGCCTTGACCTTTTGTGGTCCTTGACCTGTTGTGGTCATCTTGAGAGCCCCCAATTAAGTTGTGGGTGTGTGCCTCAAGCTTGTTGTAAGGGATTCGATCTCCGCCCCAAAGGGGATCAATAGTGGAAGGTGAACTCGCAACCTTTGTGGTTGAGTTCATCGGAGAAGAAGGTGAGCCTTAGTGGCGTTGTGGTCAACCTGTTGTGGAGACACACACCTCTCCAACGAGACGTACACCCTTGCGGTGGAACTCGGGATTATACCTTCGTCTCCGCGTGCTTCACTTGGTTCCCCTAATCCTTACTCCCTTACTTGCTTGTTTCGCACTTATATTTATCTTGTATCTTGTTGAATTGCTTAGCTTGTCATTTAGGTAAATTCACCTTAGTTGCATATCTAGAGAATTTACCTTTGTGTTCAGCTTAAATTGAAAAAGAGTTAAAATTTGTAATAGGACCTATTCACCCCCCCCCCCCCTCTAGGTGCCGGATTCCCGTTCAATTGGTATCAGAGCCAGGTTCACTTTTAAGGGCTTTACCGCCTAAGTGATACGATGTCGGAATCCGAACCCGAGAGGGCCGCCCGTGAGTTGGAGTTGGCGGAGGCGCATGCCAAGGGGGCAACCATGGGCGATCTCAACTTGTTGAAATCATCCATGGAGGCTCAATTCCTAAAGATGAATGAATTGCTTCAAGCAATTTTGAAATCTAAGGAAACCTCGAATGCTTCTCTCTCAACCCCACTATCTCCTAAGGAGAAAGGTGATCCCTCCAAGGAATCATCGTCGGGTGAGTCCAAGGAAACGCCTCCGGGTACTTATTTGGACAAGGATGGAAAGGATGAACAACTTAGCTCCACTAAACCCCCACCATCCGGAGAGAAATATAATGAAGTCTTTCACACCTACTCTCCGGATCCTCCCATTCCACACCCTCTTGTTAACATTAGAACCGACCCCCCAAAGTTTAAACCTCACCATTTTTCTCAATGGCAATTTCAAATGAAGTCTCATATTTGCAGTGCTTCCATGGAGTTATGGCGCATCATCCAAGATGGATACAAGGCCAATGACCCAACCAACTTGACAAGGAGAGAGGTGGTTGATGGTCAACTCAACGCCACCGCTCTCAACCAACTTCAAGTGGCCGTTGGAGAAAAGGACATGCCTCTCATTCAACATCTCTCCACCGCCAAAGAAGTTTGGGACGGTCTCTCCGACATCTTCGTCGGTAATGAGAGCATGAAGAAGAACCGGTATGATGCCTTGTGCAACGAGGTGGAAGGGTTCTTCAAATTGGATGGTGAAAACCATGAGGACATGTACCGGAGGTTGGTGGCCATCGCTACTACCTTTAGAAGCCTTGGTGCGGTCTACGTTGATGACCAATGGATCAAGTGGAAGTTCGTGAGCACACTCTTGCCCTTTGAGGAAGCGGACTTGAAGACCTTACAAGGAAGGCACGACTACGCCAAGTTGACATCCAATGAAGTCATGCAAGAGATGACCGCCTACAAGGTTGCCGCGAAGATTGCTCAAGACGCAAGAGCAAGAGCTATTGGGATGCACAAGCACGCATCGGTTGCCTTGAAGGCCACCGTTGAAGAAGAAGAAGATGATGATGATTGTGATGACTCTATCGATCTATCACATGATCATTACCAAGGTTCTCTCAACCAACATCTTGCTCTTACGGCTCATAAGTTTTGGAAGAATCCCTCGAAGGCCAAATCAAGGATGGATAGGAAGTTTCCAAACAATGGAAAGAACCAAGGTAACAAGGTGAGGACTTGCTATAATTGTGATGACAAAGGCCACTTTGTTGTAGATTGTCCATGGGAGAGGAGAGAAGAGCATGGTGGGAGGCTCGTGGCCAAGCCCAAGAGCAAGGGGCCACTACCCATGAAGAAGAAGCCCTTCTTCAAGAAGAACCAAAAGATTGTTTTGGTGACTCAAGAGCAATATCCCTCCGATGATGAAGATAGTGACAGGGAAGACACTCGAAGTGAAGTAGCCGCAATAGCCACTACCTCTACCACTTCATCACTCTTCTCATCCCCAAATGAGAGCCCCATCATCAAGAATACAAGATGCCTTATGGCTAAGGCATCCGAGGTAAAATTGCCTCCTACTTCTATATCCCATGATCTTGATGATGAAGTTAGTCTTGAAATAAAACAAGAAATTATTGCTTTTGATGAATTCATGACTAACTTGCAAGGGGTTGGCAAGAAACACTTTGCCTCTCTTATGAGTCGTATAGGTGAGCTTGAGGATGAGCTTGAGCTCAAAGGTGAGATTGAGAGGGAAGATGCCTATGCTAAGGCATCTCTCCAATCTTCTCTAGAAGATGAACAAGAAGCTCATGCTCTTCTTCAAGAGCAACTTAAAACTCTTGTGGAGTCTCATAACTCCGATGTTGCCAAGCTAACTAAGGATCGTGATCTTTACTTTGCTAGATATAAACTTGTGCAAAATGAAAAGGCCGAGTTTGTGGCTGCTCATGCTAGACTAGTGGAAGACTTTGAGTCACTTGACAATGCTCACAAGGCATTGACAAGTGAACATGATCTTCTTACCAAGGCTCATGATCAACTTCAAACTCGGTTGTCAAACCTTGAGAAACCTAGCACCTCCACTCCTTTAAATGACCATGCTATTGTTGTTGAGAATGTTGCTAGGGTGAAGTTTGTTCCTTCCATGGCAACTACAGCCAAGACCTCTCTTGATAAGGGTAAGAAGTCACTTGCTACCCCTCTTCATGAGCAAGTAACCCACAAAGGGAAAGAGGGTCTAGGCTATGTTGCCAAGAAGAAGAAGAAGACCAAGAAGAAGGCCAAGCCCGCTCTAGCCAAGAAAGATGATGTTGCGAGTGGAAGTGTCACAAGGGGCACTCCCACTCGTAATGACTTTGCGGGCATATCTAACCCTAACTATGCTCTATATGTTGATTATTATGGGGATGTCTATGCTAGATACATTGGTCCATTTGATGGTTATATTGAGTATGCTATTTGGGTTCCAAAGACCCTTGTTGCTAACCAAAAGGCACCCATTGCAAAATGGGTACCTAAATCAAAGAATTGATTGTGTGTAGGGCCTTGTTTCCGGCGGATCGAAATGGATAGTTGATAGTGGGTGCACTAGTCACATGTCCGGAAGCAAGGAGCTTGTAACGGAGTTGAGGCCTAATGATGATCATATAACCGTTACATTTGGCGACAAATCAAAGTCTAAGGTAATGGCACTCGGCAAGGTGGTAGTGGCGCCGGACATCACTCTTGTGAATGTCTTGCTTGTCGAATCCCTAGGTTACAGCTTACTCTCGGTTCGTTCTTTAACTAAGTTGGGTTTCTCCGTTCTCTTTGAAAAGGATATGGTTATCCTCTTGCGGAGAAGTCTGTCAATGTTGCTTTCGTTGGGTACATTGAAAATGAGCTCTATGTGGTTGACTTCTCCGAAGTCACCACTTCTCATACAATGTGCCTATTCGCCAAAGCGGACTTGGGTTGGTTGTGGCACCGCCGCCTAGCCCATGTCAACATGAGAACTTTGCAAAGTCTCCAAAAAGGTGGCCATATCCTAGGACTAAAAGACCATGTTTCTTTCTCGAAGGATCGAATGTGTAGGGCTTGTGTTGAAGGCAAGATGCATGATTCCCCCCATCCAAGCAAAACCATCATTTCATCAAAGAGGGTTTTGGAGCTCCTCCATGTTGACCTCTTTGGTCCTATTCCGGAAGCTAGTCTTGGTGGGAAGAAATATTGCTTGGTTATTGTTGATGATTATTCGAGATACACATGGGTCTTCTTCTTCAAGACGAAGATGGAGACTCAACAAACAATCATCGACTTCTCCAATGAAGCTCAACGTCAACACAATGTCCCAATCTTGGTGATTAGAAGTGACAATGGGTCTGAGTTCAAGAACTATACGTTGAATGAGTTCCTTAGTGAAGAAGGGATTCGTCATCAATATTTCGCTGTGTATACTCCCCAACAAAATGGTGTAGCCGAAAGGAAGAACCGCACTCTCATTGAAATGGCAAGATCGATGATGGCCGAGTTTAAGTCCCCAAACAACTTTTGGGCCGAAGCCGTCAACACCGCTTGTCATTCTTCAAACCGGCTCTTCTTTCGCAAAGGACTCATGAAGACACCCTATGAAGTGCTTACCGGGAACAAGCCCAATATCTCCTACTTCCGAGTCTTTGGTTGTAAGTGTTTTTATCTCATCAAAGGTGCTCGCTTAGAAAAGTTTCATACTAGATCTCTTGAAGGGACATTTGTTGGTTACGGTGCCGAATCCCACACTTATAGAGTCTATGACAAGGCTTCACGCATTGTCATAGAATCTTGTAGTGTGGTGTTCGATGAGAATGATGGCTCCCTTGTGGAGCAAGTTGGTGTTTCCGATGTAGGTGATGTTCAACCTCAAGATGCTATCCTAAGGATGGGGATGGGTTTTCACCGCCCCGTCGGAGTCTATTATGAAGTTGATCAACAAGGACCAAGCTCTACGCAAGTGGTAGCTACTTCCTCACAGGAAACCCAAGACAACAACACCGTGCCCAACATGTCCAACCAAGAAGATGGACAAGAACCTTCAACTGCTCCGGGAATTCCCGGAGAGCCGGAAAATCCGGTTCAGCCTGATGTCGGAAATTCCGGTGGCTCGGAATTTCCGGTTCAAGGTGAACCCGGAATATCCGGTTCTGCTGAAATTCCCGGTGGCAGTTCGCAACTAGGCCAAGATCAACCTACTCCCTCATCTCATGAAGTCACTCCAAGGGTTGATCAAGGCCATCAAGACGGTCAAGGCGGAGACAAGAATGATCAAGATGATCAAGTGATTCCTCCCACCACAAGAAGGGAGATCGAGGTCCGCCGTTTGAATAGAGTTGGCACCTCTCAAGAATTGAGAGCCCTCTCTCTTGACAAGGTTCTTGGAGATGTAAGAAGCAAGGTTTCCACCCGAAGGCAACTAGCAAGCTTTAGTGAGCATCAAGCTCACATCTCCATGGTGGAACCAAAGAAGGTGTTTGAAGCGCTTGAGGATCCGGATTGGCTTGAGGCCATGCACGATGAACTCAACAACTTCAAGCGCAACAAGGTTTGGAAGTTAGTGGAAAGACCCAAAGATTGCCGCAACGTTATCGGCACTAAGTGGATATTCAAGAACAAGCAAGATGAGCATGTCATAGTGGTGAGGAACAAAGTAAGATTGGTGGCTCAAGGCTTCTCCCAAATTGAAGGCATTGACTTTGGAGAGACCTACGCGCCCGTGGCTCGACTCGAGTCCATTCGTATACTTCTTGCCTATGCTTCTCATCACAACTTTAAATTGCAACAAATGGATGTTAAAAGTGATTTTCTAAATGGTCCACTAAGCGAACTTGTTTATGTTAAGCAACCTCCGGGGTTTGAGGACCTCAAATATCCGAACCATGTCTACAAGTTGGATAAGGCGCTCTATGGCCTTAAACAAGCCCCACGTGCGTGGTATGAGCACCTTAGATAACTACTTGTAGACCGTGGGTTCCAAGTTGGGGAAATCGACCCCACCCTTTTCACTAAGAAAGTAAATGGAGAACTTTTCATTTGTCAATTATATGTGGATGATATTATATTTGGATCTACTAACAAAGCATTTAACGAAGAATTCTCTAAGCTTATGACCGATAGGTTTGAGATGTCCATGATGGGTGAGATGAAGTTCTTCCTCGGATTCGTGATCATGCAATTGAAGGAAGGGACTTTCATCAACCAAGCAAAGTACATTCAAGACATGCTCAACAGGTTCGGGTTGCTTGAGCTCAAGGGTGCCTCTACTCCAATGCAAACCAAGTGCCACCTTGAGCTCAACCCCAAGGGTAAGGATGTGAATCAAAAGGTATATCGCTCAATGATTGGATCTCTTTTTTACCTTTGTGCATCTAGACCGGATATAGTACTAGCCGTAGGAGTGTGTGCAAGATATCAAGCGGCTCCTAAAGAAAGCCATGATGTGGCGGTCAAGAGAATCTTTCGGTATTTGGCTCATACCCCAACCTATGGATTGTGGTACCCCAAGGATGCTCATTTCACTCTATGCGGGTACACGGATTCCGATTGGGCGGGAGATCAAGATGATAGGAAGTCCACCTCCGGTGCTTGTCAATTTATTGGGAGGTCATTGGTAAGTTGGTCTTCTAAGAAGCAAAACTGCATATCTCTCTCCACCGCCGAAGCCGAGTATGTTGCCGCCGCAAGTTGTTGCACCCAATTGCTATGGATGAGGCAGACTTTAAAGGAGTACGGTGTCGATTGCGACAAAGTGCCTCTTCTATGTGACAATGAAAGTGCCATCAAGATTGCCTACAACCCGGTACAACATTCAAGAACCAAGCATATTGAGATCCGCCATCATTTCATAAGGGATCATGTGGCCCGAGGAGACATTGACTTATCTTATGTGGGCACAAGGGATCAATTGGCGGATATCTTCACGAAGCCCCTTGAGAAAGGAAGGTTTTGCTTTTTGAGGAATGAGCTCAATATCATTGATTCGAGGTCCTTAGCTTGATGGCTTGTACACACACCTAGGGCGCAATAGTATATTATTTTGTCTAGATGTAGGCATGGACATAGGGGGAGTGCGGTCCTAATACATTGGACCATCCCTCCCCCCATTATGCCGATAGTAAGTGTTCGTTTATCTCTATATTCATTCTTATGACTAATGAGCTAAAATGACGAGTATTGGTTATGTACCCAACATACATCTTCGCGGTGACATGCCATACGCTCCTACATGGTGGCTTCGGCCACCGCCCTCTTCCTCTAGAAGAGTTGGTGTTATTTGGAGCTTATTGATGCTTTTTGCATACTTGTTCATGCATGTGGGAAACCTACTCAACTTGGCGCTTTATATTCGTTTTGGTTGTTGTAAGTTGGGTATGGTGTACCAATGACAGTTTGGAAATCTATCCCAAGCCTTTCTTATCTTGAAAACATTTCTATCTATTGCACACAAGTCATCCGATTGAAAACTGGGATTTTAGTTCAGCAGGTCGGAATATCCGATCTGTCTTCAGACCGGAATATCCGGTGACTTGGAATTTCCGAGTGTAACTTACACCGGAAATTCCGGTCGGGCGGTTTGTCTAAAAAATATAAGGGCAGGCTCGGGGTGAAGGGCTCATTCGTGCCCTTCTTCCACCCCCGACCTCCCTCTCCTCCAGCCGCCGCCCCTGCATCTCCAAGACCCCTCCGGAGCACTCCGACCGCCGGGGAACCTCTTTCTCGGCCGGATCTGCTCCTCCTCCACCCCGGGAACGTTCTCCTCCAAGCAATGTCCTCAATGGATGAGGGTAACTACCACTTTCCCTAACCCTAGGTGCTTGCACTTGGATCTAGATGTGGAGTTATTTGTTTTGAAATTGCTTGGTAGAGGTTGTTCCTAGTGCCATTCCCTGTCATCTACATACATTAGTTTTGCATTTTGTTGGATCGATCTAGTTTTAGACGGTGTCAATCTCAAAACTGCACAGTTTTCCGTCAGACCGGAATTTCCGGTCTGAACCCGAACCGGAATTTCCGGTCTGAACCTTGTTGGGGGGATCATAACCCGGTAGGCCCACCGACCTAGAAGATAAGCCGGCCTGGCAGGAAGCCTGGGCCGGATCAAGCATAAAGGAGATGGGCCGGGTTCCACGTAAGCCGGCGTGCGACATGTGACTTGGCAAGCAAGCAAGGAAAGATCCCCAAGACTTGGAGGATACGAAATACAAGACGAGTTAGAGTAGAACTCCAGTAGTCTTACCATGTAAAGAACCAGGAGACCCGGATGTCTATATAAGCGGGCTCCTAGGTCGTAGAGAGATAAGTCGAATAAGAGAGGCTACGATAGGCCAGAAGCCAAGTAAGATAGACAAAATAGAGAGAGCTCCCAGAGAGAGAGCTCCCACGCCGGGGTCATCCAAACCCGGCGATCGCCATTGGCGCACCATGTAACATATTATCATATCAGTGACTTATAGCAAGACGTAGGGATCCTCCACCGAGGGGACCCGAACTTGGGTAAAAAACATCCTTCCCCGTAGAGCTAGACAATCTCCTGAGCGCCATAGTCGCCTTGCCCCTCATATTCAAGTTACCTCCGGGTAACATCTGCCGTGACAATCCCACGACAGTTGGTGTCCACCGTGGGGCCTGCGGCCAAGTATGTGCTCATCAAATGAGAAGCGCTGCGAGGAGGGAGAGAGTCGCCGTCGGCGAGTGTAAGATTAGAGAGGAGGAGACGTCCGAGAGGGACAAGGGTGGCGGCTGTAGATGAATACGAGGAAGACTCGATAACCCTCCAGGGGTTACGGTCTGAGTTTATATTGACAAGCACAATACAAGTTACATGAGTTAGGTTAGGACTCTAAACCTACACAATTACATATTCTATCAGCCTCCCTCAATCTCAACTATGGAGAACATGTTAAGATTGCGCTTACACTTTTCGAACAATGGAAGAGGCAACGGTTTAGTGAAAATATCAGCTAACTGGTCCTTGGAAGGCACAAACCGGACTTGAAGCAACTTCTGAGCAACTCGCTCACGAACAAAATGATAGTCAACTTCAATATGTTTCGTCCTCGCATGAAACACGGGATTTGATGATAAATATGTTGCTCCAATGTTATCACACCATGGAACTGATGGAGAAGTCTGCTGAATGCCAAGCTCCTTCAGCAAAGCTTCAACCCAGATAAGTTCAGCAGTTGCATTAGCAACGGCCTTATACTCAGACTCTGTACTCGAGCGGGACACGGTAGTCTGCTTTCGCGCACTCCAGGTGATCAAATTACCTCCAAAGAATAGAGCATATCCCCCTGTTGATCGCCTGTCTTCCACATCACCAGCCCAATCCGCATCAGAATAAACAGAGAGGGTACCAAGGGAAGTGGGTCGAAGAAATAACCCATGAGAGCGCGTATGCTGAACAAAGCGAAGAATCCTCTTCACAGCAGCCCAATGAACCTCAGTGGGGGCATGAAGAAACTGACACACCCGATTAACCGCAAAGCAAATATCAGGACGGGTAAGGGTCAGGTACTGTAATCCACCAACAATACTCCGATAAGTCGTGGCTTCGGCATCACCAAGAAGAGGACCATCTGAGCTGAATAAGCTAGTAGTAGAGGACATAGGAGTATGGGCAGTAGCACACTTGAGCATACCAGCGCGACGAAGAAGATCAACAGCATACTTGTGTTGATTAATCGAGAGCCCATGTAGCTGGCGAGTAACCTCAAGTCCAAGAAAATAGTGAAGAGGACCCAAGTCCTTAACTGCAAACTCGTGTCGAAGACCACTCACAAGATGATCAATGGCCTGAGAGGAAGAACTCAAAACGACAATATCATCAACATATACCAAGAGGTAAACTGTGACGTCTGGGCGCTGAAGAATAAATAGTGACGTATCAGCTGAAGAGGGCAGAAAACCATGACGGCGAAGAACAGAAGCAAGTCGAGCATGCCACGCTCGAGGTGCCTGTTTGAGCCCATACAAAGCCTTGACCAGATCATGAGGACGAGCAGGATCCTCAAATCCAGGAGGCTGTCGCATAAACACCTCCTCTTCTAGAACACCATGAAGAAAAGCATTCTGAATATCAAGCTGGCGAAGATGCCAACCACGCTGAACAGCCAAAGTCAACAGAAGACGAATAGTGGTAGGCTTGACCACCGGACTGAACGTGTCGTCATAATCCAATCCATATCGCTGTTTAAAACCTTTGGCAACAAGACGAGCCTTATATCGATCAATAGTACCGTTTGCATGACGCTTGACCTTGAAAACCCATTTAGAATCAATAATATTGATACCAGAACGAGGAGCAACTAGTCGCCAAGTGTTATTCTGAATGAGAGCATCATATTCGAGTTCCATAGCTGCACGCCAATGCGGAATACCAAGAGCAGCACGGAAGTGACGAGGTTCAGCCGTTGGATCCGATGTAGCATGAGCAACACAGGAAGCAAGCCAAGCAACGGTATCATCAGGGAGTTTCTTTTTTTTTTGTGAACACCACGAAGACTACGGGTAACACGCCGCAGTGAATCCGGTGGCAAGGGAATCACAGGTGCCAGGACAAGACGTGATGGATCATCTGTATCCATACCACGGGACGAGGTGACCTCGGGGGCAGCGCCAAGAGACGAAGCTGGCATCTCGGCAGAGGAGGGAGCAGGCGACGGAGAAGCTTCAGCGGGCGCAAACGCAGGCGAAGCCGCGTTTCTTCCTGCATGCACGATAGAGGCAGGCGTAGCAGCAGAGGACCCAGGGGAGCTGGGCGAATCAGCATCAGGGACAGCAGAGCGCTCGAGCAAGTCTGCATGCTGCATGCATGGGTCCAAGGGACCATGTCCACCCACCGAAGGAACAGAGCCATGCATCTGCATTGAGGCAGATTGCACCGGATCAACATGATCCGTAGGAGAGGCCTCCTCCAAAATTTCCAAATGAGCTCCACGACCTATACTTGCACCATGGTTACTATTGGGGGATCATAACCCGGTAGGCCTACCGACCTAGAAGATAAGCCGGCCTGGTAAGGACCTGGGCCGGGTCAAGTATGAAGATATGGGCCGGGTCTCATGTGAGCCGGTGCGCCACGTATGTCTTGGCCCGCAAGTCAAGAAGAATCTAGAAGGTTAGAGACCAAGTACAAGACGGAGTCCTGATAAGGAAGGCGAAGGCTTAAAGGACTTAGAGTAGAGTCCGGGTACGATTGTAACCCGGATCCCGCTTGTACGCCCAGCGAGACCCACCGCCTTTATAAGGGGGTCTCCTGGTTCCTAGAAGGTTAAGCTTTACCAGATCGTAAGCACCACCATTATAATCTCGAGGCCCGGAAGCTAAGGCGCCGAGTCCTCGAAACCCATATAAATAAAGCAGTAGCAGGAAGTAGGTCTTTACCTCAAGACGAGGGGCCGAACCTGGGTAAACCCTTTTTTCCCCACGCCATGCTAGACAAGCTCCCGATGTCAGAAGTCGCCATGTCCCCATACTCAAGTTTCCACCCGGAAACATCTGCCGTGACAATCCCACGACAGTTCGCGCCCACCGTGGGGCCTGCGGCCAAGAACATCATGATTTGTGGAGAAGCGCGGCGCGGTATGGAAAACCTAGCTATCGGCCAGATCTACACGCTTCCAGGAGGGGAGCGGATCGTGGACGACTTTGGTTGGAAGGAAGAGGCCGATCAGCTGGAAACCGGATCTATGATCATCTTCGGCCAGATCAACGATTTCGTCGGGGTGATCCAGACCACAGGAGCCGGCTCAGATCAGTATGAGCCGGAGTACGAGTCAGAGTCCGGGTCAGCTACCATGGCTCAGACGGACGGAGAGGAATCTGTTGGATCGCCAGAGTGCGAAGTCATGTCTATCGAGGAAGAGGCGGCAATTCAAGCATTACAGGATTCCGTCGAAACACCAACGAATGTGTCAGATCTGGACACAGATACCGAGTCAATTTTGCCACTATTTGAGGATCGTTGGGGGTTTGGACTTGAAGAGGAAGATTACCCGGTGTCTCCAGGACCCGCGCGACACATGACGGTTCACGTGGTAACAGCGGCTCAGCAGACCGACGGGATGGAAGCATCCGTAAGTGACGAGACAAGCGCAGAAAGAACCGCCCGACAGGACCGAGAAATTTGGGAGCGGACCAACCTTGGCATGCCGCCAGCGGCATACCCCCCGCCCAACCCCAGTACTGGGCTGGTTTTACCGACTCTCGGCGCAGTAGTGCCGGTGCACACACCAGCACCCGGGATGGCATTCACAAACCCCATTATGACGGCGGCGAACGATCAGACGAGAGCCGGCGCGTCAGGGAACCAGGCACAGAACTTGGGGGAAGTAACAAACACCAACTCAGCCATGCAGAGGGAGCTGGAAGATCTAAGGCGAGCCATGGCCAGAGCGAACCAAGAGCGCGCGGATGAAGCCCGGCGCGTAGCGGAAAAAGAACGATCTTTGGCCCAGCAGGAGCAGAGGCTACAAGACGAAAGAAACGCCCTCCAGAGGAGGAGGGACGAGTTAACTGCGGTGCAGAGCAGAAGGCGCGGAAGCCGGTTACCTTTGCCGACTGGAGTCAACACCATAGTACCTCAAGTCCTGGAGTATCAGACGACGCCAGCCAATGCGCCCGTTGCGGCGGCCAACCCGATGATGGGAGCCGGCGCGCCGCAGGCCGAGTTACGAGGAGCGGGAAGTCCGTCGGGAGGAGCCAGAGCCGGAGAAGCAGCCATAGAACAACTACCTCCGCCACCCCCCAGGTTTACTACTCCCCCGGGTCATTACAATAATCCGGTTGACAATGTTTTTGCAGCTGCACATACCCTACAGCAGATCCCGTTCGACAACTCACCAGCCGGCATCGAAGCCCGGAGGGCCGTTGACTTGTTACGCACCGCAGTGGTCCAACAGAACAATAATCCGCGCGGATCGCAAGCATTCAATTCAGAGCCACAAAGGAGTCGTACCAGAAGCCGGCATGGAGAGCCGGCAGCAGCAAGATCCATCCAGAACCGGCTTGGGCCGGTAAACCAGCAAGTCCAGCAACAAAATCAACAAGTGATTCAGCAGCCACAGCCGGCCATGTCCGCAGCACAATCAATAGTCAATAGCTCAAGAGCAAGACGCGCAGCCGCGGCGGCAGCACCATTGGCAGCCGGAGCCGGAATGGCCGGAGCCGGAACAGCTGGTGCAGCAGCAGTCGGAGTCAGAGTAGTGACCCCCGCCAGACCCGCCGCATCTTCGCCTGCGCCGGGTCACGCAGGGGGCTCGTCTTCAAATTTGACAGGACCAAAGTGCTTATCAGATGCTATCAGAGCGGAGCCGTTTCCAGAAAAATTCAAAGAGCCGACCAAAGTATGCAATTACGAGCCGAACATGAACCCAGAGACATGGTTGAGTAGTTATGGCCATGGACATGAAGAATGCATCACCGAATCTGTGCGCACGTTACATGTATCTTATGTTAGCAGAAGGAGCACCCAAAATTTGGCTAGACCGACTTCCACCACGCAGTATCAATTCGTGGGAGGAGCTAAAGGCGGCGTTCATCAAGAACTTCGCTGGAACTTGCAAGAAACAGTACACCGAGGCGGATTTGGATCGATGTGTCATGAGAAAAACTGAGTCAGCAAGACAATGGATGGGCCGGGTTACAGAAATCTTACAATCATCCCTCAACATCTCGGCACACACAGCTATATCGTACATGGAGAAAAACTGCGGCTTTGAGCCGCTGACGCACAAGCTCGGACGTATGAGGGAAGACCCGGCCTGCAGGGAGATCTCAATAGGAGAAGTGGTGACAACAGCGAACAAGTATGCAGCCACGGATAAAAAGCCGGGTGAGACAGAGGAACAACAGAGGAATAACCGGGTCAGTGGAGGCCGTAACCCAAACCCAAGTCAGAACAATGGTAATCAGAACGGAAATAACAAGCGTCCTTATGAGGGCGGAAATTCAGAGTTCGTAGGCACAACCCAGACGACGGGTTACAGAGGGTCGAGACCCGGTGGTAACTTTAGAGGAGGACCTCCGAGAAATTCGAACTTCAGTGAGATGTACAGCATGCCGTGTCCAAAACACAGCAAGAATGTGAGACCATCAAATCACTCGCTAGCTCAATGTGCCGACATCAGAGCCTGGATGAGACATGAGCAGGAGAGCCAGAGGAGTCAGGGGAACTTCGGAGGTAGCGGCAACTTCAATGGAAACAACGGCAACACGATGGGACCCGGACAGGGGGCTGGGTCTAACGGACCGCCAAACAATAACGCCGGGTCTAGTCAGCAACGGAATCAAGTCACAACCGGGTATCGGCAGAACCCGAAGGAGCTTCATAGTCAAGGCCAGTACCATGTCTTCACTACAAGCACGTCCAGGAGGGACAGGAAGTTAAAAGCAAGAGCCGTCAATGCAGTAGCATCAGCTGTCCCGAGATTCTTGAAGTGGTCAGAACAAACTATAACTTGGAGTAGAGAAGATCACCCGCCAGCAGTGGAGCATCCGGGTCTCTTGGCTCTCGTCGTTGCACCACAGGTGGACGGGTTCTCCTTGAACAAAGTCTTGATGGACGGAGGCAGCAGCATCAATATCCTATATCTCGACACATTCAAAAGGATGGGTTTAACCCAAGACCGCCTTACCCCAACATCGACAATCTTCCATGGCATAGTTCCAGGGAAGTCGGCACACCCCATTGGCCAGATCAGCCTAGAGGTGGCATTTGGAGTGAGCAAGGAGCAATTCAGGTCGGAGTTCCTGACGTTCGAGGTTGTTGATTTAAAAAGTCTGTATCATGCTCTATTCGGGAGGCCGGCTTACGCCAAGTTCATGGCTCGACCTTGTTACGTGTATCTCAAACTGAAGATGCCAGGACCCCAGGGAGTAATCACAGTGGAAGGAAGCAAGACTATGGCTGTAGAGTGTGACAATGGGGATGCTATCATGGCAGAGCAGGCTTGCTCAGAGGAAGAGCTCAAGTACTACAAGTCTCAAGTAGACCCGACAGATAAGCGTGTGCTGGAAAAGCCGGCTCACGAGGAAGAGAAGAAAAAGTTCAAGTCGGCTCAAGACACAAAGATGGTTGATTTCGTAGAAGGGGATTCCTCCAAGCAGTTCTCGGTAGGGGCCCACATGAACCCAAAATAGGAAAGCGAGCTCATCAAGTTCATCCGTGAGAATCGGGATATCTTCGCATGGTCTCCTTCAGACATGCCGGGTGTACCGAGTGAACTTGCTGAGCACAGCTTACATGTTGATCCAAAGGCAAAGCCGGTAAAGCAGGGACTACGTCGTCTCAATGCAGAGAGAAAAAAGATCATCGGAGAAGAGATAGCTCGTCTGCTCGCAGCCGGGTTTATCATGGAGGTTTACCATCCCAAGTGGCTGGCTAACCCAGTCCTAGTCATGAAGAAGAACGGAGAGTGGCGCATGTGCATTGACTATACCAGCTTGAATAAAGTTTGCCCGAAAGACCCCTTTGCATTACCTCGTATAGATCAGATCATCGATGCCACAGCCGGCAGCGAGTTGTTGTGTTTCCTGGATGCATATTCCGGGTATCATCAGATCAAGCTCAATGTTGACGACCAGGAGAAGACTTCGTTCATCACCCCTTTTGGTGCTTTTTGTTACAAAACTATGACATTTGGTCTCAAGAATGCAGGTGCCACTTACCAGAGGTGCATCCAGAATTGTTTCCAGAATCAAATTGGTCGCAACGTGCACGCCTATGTCGACGATGTCGTCATCAAGTCGCAGAAAGCCGGGTCACTCCTGGACGACCTAACGGAGACCTTCGCTAACCTTCGCAAGTATCAGATGAAGTTAAACCCGACCAAGTGCGTGTTTGGAGTTCCGGCTGGCATGTTGCTGGGTTTCATAGTCTCAGAAAGAGGAATAGAAGCTAACCCGGCCAAAATTAAGGCCATCATGAACCTTAAGAAGCCGGAGTGTGTCAATGACGTCCAGAAGCTGACAGGTTGTGTCACAGCCCTGAGTCGGTTCATCGCAAGGATGGGAGAGAAAGCTCTTCCACTATACAAGCTGTTGAAGAAGTCAGACAAGTTTGTTTGGGGCCAGGAAGCAGATGACGCCTTTGAAGACTTGAAGAAGACATTGTCCACAGCCCCAGTGTTAGCGGCTCCCACGAGCAAAGAGCCGATGTTACTATACGTCTCTGCAAATTCAAGAGCCGTTAGTGCCGTGGTCGTGGTGGAGCGCAAGGAAGAAGGAAAGGAGTACGCAATTCAAAGGCCGGTTTACTATGTTAGCGAAGCTCTCACAGAGTCCAAACAAAGGTACCCGCAATGGCAGAAATTGGTCTACGGCGTGTTTATGGCAAGCCGGAAGATGCCACACTATTTTCAGGAACACCCCATCACCGTGGTGAGTTCTGCTCCTTTAGCAGAAATCATCAGAAACAGAGAAGCTACAGGCGGGATCGCAAAGTGGGCAATTGAGATGGGGCCTTATCATATCAACTACGAGCCAAGAACAGCAATCAAGTCACAAGCCCTGGTGGATTTTGTCAATGACTGGACAGAGTTCGACCCCTTACCACCGGCTCCAAGCGCTAAACATTGGATTATGCACTTCGACGGGTCAAAGCAGTTGGAAGGATCGGGAGCCGGCGTCGTTCTAACTTCGCCAAAAGGAGACAAGCTGAGTTACGTCCTGCAGATACATTTCGAACCATGCACCAATAACGTCGCGGAGTATGAGGCCTTGTTACACGGTCTGAAAGTCGCCAGAGATACACGGTCTGAAAGTCGCCAGAGAGATGAACATCAAAAGAATCATGTGCTATGGAGACTCCGACCTCGTCGCTCAGCAAGTTTCAGGAACCTGGGATAGAAAAGACGCCAACATGGCGGCTTCTTCTCCGGCTACCAAGTTGAACACATCGACAGACGAAAGAACGAGGCAGCTGACGCCTTATCAAGACTCGGCTCTAGTAGAGAGCCGGTACCTCCAAACGTATTCCTCGCCGAGTTACATCATCCCTCAGTCAAGCTTCCAACAGAAGAAGAGTTAGCAAACCCTGATGACCCGGAATCACAGTTAGTCGCCGCCTTACACCAAACTCCGTCATGGACAGAGCCGTATCTGGCTTACTTACTGAGAGAAGAGCTACCACAAGACGAAGTACTGGCACGACAGATTGTGCGCCGGGCTAAGGGATATGCCATCATCAACGGGGAGTTACACAAGAGGAGCACGTCTGGAGTATTCTTACGCTGTGTCTCGCCAGAGGAAGGCCGGAAAATTCTCCAGGAGATTCACGCAGGGGACTGCGGACATCATGCGTCCACAAGATCAATGGTCGCCAAAGCGTACAGGCACGGATTCTTTTGGCTGACGGCTTTGGCTGACGGCTTTGGCTGACGCAGAAAATATAGCCCGGGTTTGCGATGGATGCCAGCGATATGCAAGGCAGATTCACGTTCCGGCTCAAGACTTGAAGACCATCCCAATAACATGGCCCTTTGCAGTTTGGGGCATGGATATGGTAGGACCTTTCCAGACTTCACCCAATAAGAAGACTCACCTCCTGGTCGCAGTGGACAAATTCACGAAGTGGGTGGAAGTTCAAGCCGTCAATAGTTGCACAGCAGCAACAGCAGTCAAGTTCCTGAAGAAGATCATATATCGTTTCGGGTATCCTCACAGCATCATCACTGATAACGGGACAAACTTTTCACTCGGAGAGATGCAGATATTTTGCAAAGAAAACGGCATCCGGCTCGACCTCGCTTCAGTTTCACACCCTCAGTCGAACGGCCAAGTAGAGAGGACAAACCAGGAGCTGCTAAGAGGCATCAAGCCAAGACTCCGGGTTCCATTAATCAGAGCCGCCGGGTGCTGGGAAGAAGAGCTGCCATCAGTTGTTTGGAGTATAAACACAACCCCCAACAGATCAACAGACTTCACCCCATTCTTCATGGTCTACGGGGCAGAAGCCGTGTTACCCAGCGACATTATCCATGATTCTCCGAGAGTGGCAAACTATGTCGAAACTGAGAACGAGCAAGCCCGGCAAAATTCAGTTGACATGCTTGAGGAGGCAAGAGAGCTAGCCCTGGAAAGATCAGCCATATACCAGCAAGACCTGAGGCGTTATCACAGCCGCCGGGTTAAATCAAGAACTTTCCAGGAAGGAGACTTAGTCCTCCGGCTAGCCCAGAACAAGACCGGCTTCCACAAGCTGACTCCCCCATGGGAAGGTCCCTTCGTGGTAAGCCGGAACTTGCACAACGGGTCATATTATTTGGTGGATGCTAGAGAGCAAGCTATAACAACAGGAAACGATACACACCATACAAGGAACCCGTTGACAGAGAACGACAGGCCCTGGAATATAGCAGAGCTTAGACCATACTACACTTAGGTTTTGTGAGCCCCCAGATGAGACGGGCTCCACCTTTTTGTATCTTCTTAGTTTAAAAGCAGCAGGTTTCAGACGCGCTCTTTTCCTTACCAGGGTACCTAAGGGGACTGGAAGGTTTTTAATGAGGCGGCTTGCTAGCTATGTACATATTATATGATCAATGAAATGAGGAAGGCACCTCTAAAAAGAAAGAGTATTGTGTTTAGTTCTTTATTTTTCATGAGATCAGGGTCTTGGGGGCTTACCAACTAAGAAAGTTGCAAGTTACAAACTCATGACCCGGCAGAGAAGCCACAATTATTCTTGGTTTCTTGCCTGCTAGCTTGATGTTATTCTCACCTAATACATGACCAGATGCTAAAATACCGGCTTTCAATCTGACTATGAAGCCCATGGGGACTTAGCAGACCCTGATCGCTCCGGAATTTCAGACACAGAAGTCACGAGAAAACCGGCTTTGCAGATAGCTAAAGAAATCAAAAGGGTGATCGAAACCGAAAAAGCAAGACTTTTGTAAAGACAGACTTCATTACAGCATCAGCGCACGAAGGCGCATCAAAAGGTATAGCAAGTATTCAGCTCTAACCTATTACAGGCCAAGACGGCCAATATAATATTTCAGGAATTCAAGACAAGTCAAAAGTTTGAAAGCCGATACAAGAGTCGGTGTTCGGAACATCCGGACGATCTACTGGTGTGGAGGTGCCGATGCAGATCCTTGCCCAGGGTCCTTCGTACCCCTTGTAGTTTCGCCTCGTGACCTCTGCAAAACGACCGAGGCCAAGGCTTCAAAGCCGTCAAGATCGGAAGGGCGAGAAGGAGCTGGAACATCAGGAGTTGAGCTTGAGGGGTTCGCACTTGTCGTGAAGGGCGTGAAAAGTTGCGGCGCCTCCTCCACCGGCTTCCACAGACTAACCGGCTCTGGCGGGACTTCCTTGATGGCGTGGTTACCTTCGTCATATGCAGCTTGGAATTCGTCCAGCGCCAACCCATCAGAAATCTGACAAGCCGGACGCCGAACTGACTTCACAAGCTTCCCATATATCTTCGCCGTCTCGGTGCCGTCAGGTTGAAACTCGGGGAAGCCCTTGGTGAGCCTGACCGGGTCAAGGTTCGGATAGTACGCCTTATCCAGCGCAAGCGCACGGATCGCACCCTTGCGACAGGAAGACGCCTTCCACCGCTCCATAAGCACAGGCACCACGGAGGTGGCGGCAAGAAAATCCGGGAGACACGGCGGACATTCCCCAGTGGAAGAAGACATCTTGATCATTTCGGCACAGCCGAAGTAGAGTCGCCGGGTGACGCCATATATTGCTTGAATCTTATCAAGCGTCCCCTTGATAGTCACCCCTTGAGCCGGACCTGACAAGAGGTGGAAGAACGGTAAGAACACCTAAGAAGAAAAAGTAATGGAACAAAGTAAAGAGAAGGAGAAGACTCACCGAAGACAGCAACAGCTAAGTTGTGGATGAACTTCTTTATCTTCTCCAGCTCGGAGACGACTTTCTGCAGCTCAAGAGCTTTCACCTGTATGGCAAGCTCTTGATCATGGACCTTCTTCCGCAAGGCCTCATTGTCAGCCTGAAGCCGACTTAGAGTCTCCTCTTGCGCCTTCAGCCGCTCCTCAGCCTTTTCGCGGAGGCCGGCCTCCTGCGCAAGCTGATGGCGCGCCTCGCTTTGGCTCTCGGTGACTCCTGCAAAGGGAAATAAACGTTCATCAAGATAGAGGCAAAAGGCGGAAACATCAAAAAACGGCTTATAAAGCTAAGACAGTATCACAAAGAAGACCCGGAACATCGCAAGCAATCGTTCCGACTCTTGGGGACTACTCCACAGAAACAAAAAGTGAAGGAGAGAGTTGCAAGAAAGACCCGGAGCGTAGCAAGCTACTGCTCCGACTCTTGGGGACTACTACAAAGAATCATCCGTATAAAGAGACAGGTTTCCTATGATGCAAGTACTAAGCATTTACCTGAGTAAAGACTAAGCACTTGGGGACTACTAGTAGGGAACATACCTGGTAGCGAAAGTGCAGATAGTTCCGCAGCTGAGACTCCTCTTTTCGCACCCTGGAGAGTCGCGCATGGATCTTCTCAAAAAGTTCTGGAAACTCCAAGGTGTTGTAGGGAACTTTGTCTTCAGAATCCGAGTCTCCTGTTTCCTGAACTTGTCCCCTGCCCGCGACACGGGCAGCAGACCCCTCCTCAGCCTTAGATTCCGGCTCCAGGACCTTCGCCACGGAAGATGAGGGCGCATCAGGATTCTGGAAGCCGGTTCCAGTGATAATGATATCCGGCTCTTCCGGAATGACGGGAAGGTCGGCCTTCGGAGGAGAAGAGGAGACGGGGCCAGGACGAACCGGGTCAACCGGCATCTCAGCTTGGGTCTCCTCGACCTCAGGCTCAGCGGGAGGAGTCGCCACAGTCTCAGGGGTCTCCTCGTCGCTAAGGACGGCTTGGGCCCTGAAAGAAGATAAATTACATGAGTAATGGATAGCAAGCAGGTCAAAATAAAGACATGGCGAGGAAATAGACCGGGACTTACCCCTTATTGACGACAAAGTCGGAGGGGAGAGTCTCGGAGCCGGAACCTGAAGAGCAGGACATAGACCGGGATTTAGTAACCCGGAGTTGGCCCGCCAATGGATAACGTGCATCAGGGGAAGTTTGATGAACGTTTCTTCTGCGAGGAGAAGGACTGTTTGGGATACCTGAGGAGAGCTCTTCGGAAGAGTTGGATGAACGGGTCCTTCGCCGTTTAGGCGTCGCCTCATCCTTGTCCTGCGCAGATGGACAAGTTTGAGAGCCGGAAGCTTCTAGATCGAGGAAACGAGAGCGTGGTATCAGTCGTACCGCGTTGCGGGCCCGTTTCGCTCGAGCCGGTGGAGAAGAAGGAGGCGCTGGGACCTTGGTGGGGTCTTGGTCGTCTTGACCTGGAATTTGGGGAGTATAAGTAGAGGCATTGTCTTCGTAATCGGCTTCTACGAGGTTCCGCAAAAGCCGGTCCATGGAATCGAGCTCACCTTCGCCCGCTTCATCTCCTCCCTCCGAGTTTTGCGCCGACTCATCTTCTTGATCAGAGGAGACGGGGGTTTCTTCTGCGGCGTTCCACCAGTCTTCAGTGGCCTAATAGCGAGTAAAAGGCGTTCATGAAAAAGTACAAGAGTGCAGACAAGATGCAGACAGAAAAGCGTAAAAGTTCACAAGTTATGGTACCTTGGGAGCCGGGTTCTCTGAGCAGAAGGGAAGGAGTCCATCAAGTTTTATCGCGGCGATGGACTCGGCCAGCAGTTTCTTGGAGACCCGGATGACTTCTGTGTCCTCCGGCTCTCGAGAAGTGAATCGGAGGGGATCAGAAGGAACGTTGGTATAATCAGAAATGAGCCTGGGCAGGATGGAAAGCGGCTTGATACACCACCCGACCCAGCACTTGACCAGATCGGTGCCTTTAAGACCGTGGGCTTTGAGGGCCCGGATTCTAGAGAGGATGGGAGCCAAGGCGGCGCGATCCTGGGCGTAAGAGTTGGTCGACTCTCCCAGCTCAAGGGGCTCAGCACGGAAACCCGGCAGCTTGGGTTGGCCTTTGGGGGAGGTGTCTTTGCAGTAGAAGAAAGTCGATTGCCAAGCCCGAGGGTGGCTGTTAAGCTTTAGACCCGGAAAAAGGGAGTCTTGGCGCCTTTGGATCGCGACTCCTCCGCAGATGTTTAAAGGAAGAGCGGCAGAGGAACACTGTGGATTGCAATAGAAGAACTCGAGAAAGAGGTCGATGGTGGGTTCCATTTGAAGATAGTCTTCGCATAAAACAGTGAAGTTTCAAATAGAAAGAATCGAGTTTGGGGCCAAGTCTTGAGGCCGGAGACCATAATAGGAGAGCAGAGATCGGAAGAAAAGGGAACCCGGAGGCTTAAAGCCGCGGTTGAGGTGATCAGCAAACACTATTACCTCGTTGTCCCGAGGAGTCGGCACAACCTCGTCGCGAGGGGCACGCCATTGAATGATGTCATGAGCTTGGAGGTCGCCGGAGTCGACTAAGTCCTGCAGCCTCGAGTTGGAGACAGAGGAGCCCGTCCAGTTCCCGGAGGGAGCCACCGCGGCGGTGGCGCCGGAAGCGGAAGCACCGGCGGGGGCCTTGGCCTTCTTGAGATTCGCCTTGGCGGCGGCGGCTGCGGCGGCCGCGGCGGGGCCCTTGCTCGCTACCTTCTTCCCCATGGAAGTAGGGTGCGAGATCTAGATCTAAAATGAGGAAAGAAGAGAAGATGGCTGCGGGGACGAACACGGCGCAGCGGCGGATGCGGCCGGAGGAAGCGAAAGGACGGCGGCGCTAGCTGGCTCCGGCGAGGGCTGTAGAGCTCGAGCTGGAGAGAAACAGTGGAGGCGCTGGAGGAGGAAGACAAAGTGGGGGCGCACGGGGGGAAATGATTGCATTTCCCCCGTTCCCATTTATTTATAGCCCGGTGGGAGTTGACCTAGGGGCAGGACAGGAAAAAGCCAAGGATAATGATGGCCATGAGGAACAATATCTAAGGTGTCAGATGCTGTAACTGACAGAATCTTGGGTTCCCGAGACGGCCGCTCAACTCCTCGATTCTCGCGGAAGGATAAGCATTAAAAATGTCGTTGACCCAGGAGGTTGACCGTCATCCTCGAGGAAGATCAGAAAAGATTGAAATCGCTAAGTATGAAAGTGAAAGTCGTCGAGCAATGGCCGGGTTATGAACGGGCCGCCAGCGAGAGCCGGCCAAACTGACACCCGAGAGCCTGCTTGATTAATGAGTCGTTTATTGTTTTTCAGATGATAACCCGGACAAAAGAAATGACGGCTTCCCCAAGAATGTGCCCAAGAGTGCAAAGGCGAAGCAAGTCAGTTCTGGTGTCCAAGTTATCCTGGGGGCTACTGTTGGGGGGATCATAACCCGGTAGGCCTACCGACCTAGAAGATAAGCCGGCCTGGTAAGGACCTGGGCCGGGTCAAGTATGAAGATATGGGCCGGGTCTCATGTGAGCCGGTGCGCCACGTGTGTCTTGGCCCGCAAGTCAAGAAGAATCTAGAAGGTTAGAGACCAAGTACAAGACGGAGTCCTGATAAGGAAGGCGAAGGCTTAAAGGACTTAGAGTAGAGTCCGGGTACGATTGTAACCCGGATCCCGCTTGTACGCCTAGCGAGACCCACCGCCTTTATAAGGGGGTCTCCTGGTTCCTAGAAGGTTAAGCTTTACCAGATCGTAAGCACCACCATTATAATCTCGAGGCCCGGAAGCTAAGGCGCCGAGTCCTCGAAACCCATATAAATAAAGCAGCAGCAGGAAGTAGGTCTTTACCTCAAGACAAGGGGCCGAACCTGGGTAAACCCTTTTTTCCCCACGCCATGCTAGACAAGCTCCCGATGTCAGAAGTCGCCATGTCCCCATACTCAAGTTTCCACCCGGAAACATCTGCCGTGACAATCCCACGACAGTTACGAAGCAACGAGGGGGCATGCGCAGTATCTTCAAAATGGTCAATAGCAACAGGAGAAATAATGGAAGACATGGTGGACTCGGATGAAGGACAATGAGAGAACGGGAATACATTTTCATCAAAAATGACATCACGACTAATGTAGACTCTATTAGTAGGAATGTGGAGACATTTGTAACCTTTGTGAAGAGGACTATATCCGAGAAAAACACACTTTTGAGACCGAAATTGAAGTTTATGCTTATTGTACGGACGAAGATTAGGCCAACACGCACACCCAAACACCTTAAAAAAGGTGTAGTCAGGGGTAGCTCCAAATAAACGCTCAAAAGGGGTTTCCATGTTAATGACACGAGTGGGCATACGATTGATGAGAAAAACAGCAGTAGTATAAGCATCGCTCCAAAACCGAAAGGGAAGGGACGCATGAGCAAGGAGTGTGATGTCGGTCTCAACAATGTGGCGATGTTTACGCTCAGCACTACCATTTTGTTGATGAGTATGTGGACATGAGACGCGATGAGAGATGCCTAATTTTTGAAAGAAGGAGTTTAACTTAACATACTCGCCTCCCCAATCAGATTGTACATGAATTATTTTGTGCTTAAGAAGACGTTCGACATGTGCTTGATACTGGAGAAAAACATCAAAGACATCACTCTTACGCTTTATCAAATATAACCAAGTAAAACGACTGTATGCATCCACAAAGCTCACATAATATGAATGACCACTAACAGAGGTCTCAGCAGGACCCCACACATCCGAATAAATAAGCTCAAGAGGAGCGTTCGTTACATGACTCGAAAGGGAAAACGGTAACTGATGACTCTTGCCTTGTTGACAGGCATCACAAACACCACTAATTTTATTTGACTCCGATGGAAGACGATGACGACTCAGAACATGCTGGACAATCTGAAGGGATGGATGGCCTAGCCGCGCATGCCATTGAGTGGACGAAGCTTTAAGTGCGCTGAAAACTTGTTTTGCAAATGGAGCACCAAGATCATCAAGGCAATAAAGGCCACCGCGGCGCCAACCTCTAAGAAGAATGGCTCTCGTATGTAGGTCCTTAACAAAAAAACAGTCAGGATGAAACTCAACAAGAACACGATTATCATGAGTAAAACGAGGAACGGACAAAAGATTTATTTTGACACTAGGAACATGGAGGATATTACGAAGATGCAAAGAGCGAGATGACGATGTAGGAATAGTTGCATGACCAACATGAAGTATACGCATACCTGAACCGTTGGCCGTATGGACACGATCATTGCCCTGGTAAGGCTCCTTCATGCTCAGCTTGTTCACCTCATGAGTGAGATGCTCGGACGCTCCAGTATCCATGAACCAGGGTTGCTCGACAAGATATGATGGAGTGTGACCGGGCGGCGGCGACTGGAAAACGTGGTTTGCCATAGCAAGTTGGCGTTCCAGGAAGCGGCCGTCATTGCCGACGCCAAGAAAGCTCTTGTTGAAGCGTTTGAAGCACCTAGACGCGATATGTCCAGGTTCGTCACAGAGTTGACAGACATGGCGAGCGCCTGATGATCCACCGATGCCACCCGCACTAGAGGAACCGCCTGCGCCCGACTTGGGCTGCTGGTAACCGCGCGAGGGGCTGCTTGCACCAGCACCAGGAGGTCGAAACGGGGACGGAGCAGGTGCAGTACTGCTGCTGCTCGAGCGGGGCTTGGTACTGAACTTGCCGGCAGCATTAGCAGAGTGGATGGTGGACGAGGATCGACGAGAGGCCTTGCGTTGCTCTGTAGCAACCAAGCGTGAGTAGAGATCATGGGCGGGCATCACCGTGTCTCTTCCGAAGATGTTTTCGGCCAGAGAATCATAATCCTCGTCGAGACCCTTGAGAACAAAGGATTGGAACTCCTCCGGCCTGAGAGGCTGCCCGATTGAGGCAAGCGTGTCTGCAAGTGCCTTCATCTTGTTGTAGTAGACAGCGATCGGCTGATCGAGTTTCTCCAGCTCACGCATCTGATCCAGAATTTGCATCGACCGCGCAGTTGACTGGGAACCAAAGCTCCTCTCAATGGTTGTCCAGGCCTCCATGGATGTGGTGGCAAACTGGATCATTGCCCCGACTTCGACAGTAACTGAACCAAGGAAGACAGAGAGGATCGCCTGATCCTGTTGGATCCACGCAGCAGCGTCAGGGTTGGGCACCTCTTCCGTTCCGCCCGCAGCCTTGGTGACAATGATGTTGGCAGAGGGGAACGGCAGGGTACCGTCGACGTAGCCATGAAGAAGGTTGCTCCGGAGGTGGGAGACGACCTGGGCACGCCAGAAGAGGTGGTTCTGCGGTGTAAGCTTCACCGTGATCAAGTGCCCGAAATTGATGGGGCCTGAGGTCTTGGAGCCGACGGAAGACGACGGCATCGAGGGAAGAGCGAGCGAGGCTCGTGGCAGCGGAAGACGACGACATTGCTCAAGATCCGAGCTTTGATACCATGTAAGATTAGAGAGGAGGAGACGTCCGAGAGGGACAAGGGTGGCGGCTGTAGATGAATACGAGGAAGACTCGATAACCCTCCAGGGGTTACGGTCTGAGTTTATATTGACAAGCACAATACAAGTTACATGAGTTAGGTTAGGACTCTAAACCTACACAATTACATATTCTATCAGCGAGATCGTCGACAATCAGCAAGAAGATCACATAGTTCAGATTTCGGCTAGGAGCCGGAAATAAATTCGCTAGAGAAAGAAGAGCCGGCCATGCAAGAGTCGGCCATGGAAGAATCAAACATGAGGGTCCAACAGAGATCACGGAATCATTGTTAACAAAATCACGTCAAGCACGGACGGCTGCCGGATTTTGGATCGTGGGCGAATTTGCGTGTGGCTTGATCGACTCACGCGTGGTTGACCGGAACAGATCTGGACTCCAGGAATCCTCAGTCGTGGTGAAACGGTCCATACAAGGAATCAAAAGGCTGGTTGCCTTGTGCGTACAGTAGCCAGTCGACCAGATAAGGAATAAGCAAGAGCTGGTAACGAGGGAAGATTAATATTGCAACGTCCAGCTTTTCTTGCATATACGCATTACACCAACCGGATCAAATCGTCATGTAGAGAGAGAAAGTAGTATTACCCCAAGTTCAGATACGTGTCTACAAAGAGATCAAATCTGAGTGCAGTTAGTATTCTCATGGATTAATCAGTTCAAGTGCAACACGGTCTTCAAAGGTTTTCAAGGTTACGAAAAAGGAAAAATGATTACAAGCCGGAGGCAAGAAGAGATCATCCATGACCCGGCCGCGCAGCGATCAATTAGCCGGTCACCGGATTCAAGCAAGCTTTGAGTAATAAAGAGAATTTGTAGCAGCGTTAGTAGCCCGGTTTGCAAATACCGAGCGATGAGAGAATTTGAAGCAGCATTATGATCATTACGTACAAGAAAAAAGCGGAAATAAGAAGAGTGCAACCCGGTTTGCCAGGTCGACAAATCAAGAGAGCAAGGAAAGTACTGCTCGTACAGGATTATGTCCATCTATGGACGACCCGGCCGGCCGCAGCTGGATTCAAACGATTATCAATGACCCGGCTGAAGACAAAAAAAGAAGAAAAAGAGCAATAAAATCCAGATGGAAAATACCAGAGCACGTCAATCAAGTGGCCGGCTCATCAAGCTATGCACGGCAATTTTATGCGTATCAGAAACAAATATCTTCATCATGACCCGGCTACAGCTTCAAGCAGCAACGATCAAAAACCCGGCCACAGGCCGGCTGCGAGCGCGCCTGCCACCGGGTCTCATCACGTCCCCAATGACATTCAGACAGCTAAGTCATGTTTATGGTTAATATTTTATCATTCAGTCAGAATTCGATACATTTTACCGATCGCTGTGTTGAAAACATGGATCCTACCGCTTGAAAGACGCGTGTGATGATGTTCGGGTTAGAAACACTGAACCCCACACGTGAAACATATTTGAGTACGATCCGTGAAACATCTCTCAGCCTTTACATTGCTTAGCGAGACCCGTGAGTGCTTTGCAAGCACTGTAGAGTATTTACATGATCAATGGATTTATCAAAGTCGGGCTATCGAATTCCCGCAAATGGATTTTTCAAAGACAAGTTATCTATCGCTCGCAATGGATTTCTTAATAAAAAAGATCGCTATTAAAGCGCCATCATCGTGCTCCGGCTCTACCGCCGTCGCCAATCGCCGAATTCCGGCTTATGCACTATCAGCGCCAGGAGTGCTTTACAGCCAACGCCCAAGAGTGTTACGCAACTCCGTTTAGCGTGCCCGAGAGTGCTTCGCAATATGGCAAATTTGAGTTCTTGGGAGCTGATCGCTTGAATAGCGCAGTTACAAACTCAGACCTGGCAAAAAAGCCACATTGGTCATGGGGGCTGATTACTTAAAAGAAAGGTACAGCTACAATCTCATGATCCGGCAAGTATCAGAGCCACTGTATTCTTGGTTTCCTAGCTTAAGCTCGATGTTACTCGCGCTTATATGGCCTGATTGCTCACCTGTAAATTCAATCAGCCTGATGCCCATTGGGACTTGTCTGACCCTGTTTTTATCAGAGAAGAGGCGACAGGAAAAATCCATGCGAAAGCCGGCTTATAGTTCAAGGAAACCAAAAGGGTCATCTAAACCAAAGGATTTGCAGAACGACAGATAACGTTCACTAAAAAAGCAAATCCTCAGGGTGTACGTACACCATCAGAGTATGAAACTTAGAGAGCTCCGAGTAGCTGCAGGTAGCAGACCTGGCGCTTGGGGGCTACTCATCAGAAAAGTCAGTTATGCTCAAATTGATATAAGTCCTAGGTTGCCGCGGGCTAGAACCCGGCACTTGGGGGCTACCCAGTTTGAAGCTATCAGTTCTCAATAAAGACCCGGAACACTGCAAGCGGTAGATCCGGCTCTTGGGGCTACTCAGTTCGAAGATTTCTGGGTATTATAAATTCAAAGGCCTACAAGAAGACCCGGAACGCAGCAAGCTGCAGTTCCGACTCTTGGGGGCTACTCAGTTCGAAGCTCAAAAGCTATTAAAATAAGAAATTTGAAGTCCCAGGTTGCTGCGAGTAACAACCCGACACTTGGGGGCTAGAGTCGGGAAGTAATATTCCCCGAGGTGAAGCATCAAAATCAATTTCGGATCTCAAAAATAAGCTAGAGGTTTTCGCGCGGGGTCTTCAAAACCGGGTCTTAAATGACAGCCTCCGTGTGAGTAGGCCGAATCAATCCGGGTTATAGATACCTAGAGTATCCAATCAGCACAGCCTCTATATGAGTAGGTCTTATCAAGTCCGGATCATAAATATCTGGAGCATCCTTCAGCATAGCCTCCGTATGAGTAGGCTTAATCAAGTCCGGGTCAGATGAACCCGGGTTGAAAAAGACATTTTTATCTGAGCTGGGACTCCAAGAAGAGTCTGCACAATGATTTAACAGTGTAATCCGGACTTTTAGTCCAAAGTATTTAACTTATTTCAGGAGATTAACCCGGATGATTGAGCTAACGGCTCTATCCGGAACATGATGATCAAGATCAAGGTCACAAAGGAGAGCAAACCAAGCTCATATCCACAGTCCCAGAGATTAAAGTCGCAAAGCGATGGCCGGGTTATGAACGGGCCGGCAGCAAGAGCCGGCCAAACTGAAACCCGAGAGTCTGCTTGTTTGATTAACATTTATTGTTTTCAGATGATAACCCGGACAAAAGAAGTGACGGCTTCCCCAAGATTATGCCCAAGAGTGCAAGGCGAAGCAAGTCAATTCTGATGTCCAAGTTATCCTAGGGGCTACTGTTGGGGGATCATAACCCGGTAGGCCCACCGACCTAGAAGATAAGCCGGCCTGGCAGGAAGCCTGGGCCGGACCAAGCATAAAGGAGATGGGTCGGGTTCCACGTAAGCCGGCGTGCGACATGTGACTTGGCAAGCAAGCAAGGAAAGATCCCCAAGACTTGGAGGATACGAAATACAAGACGAGTTAGAGTAGAACTGCAGTAGTCTTACCATGTAAAGAACCAGGAGACCCGGATGTCTATATAAGCGGGCTCCTAGGTCGTAGAGAGATAAGTCGAATAAGAGAGGCTACGATAGGCCAGAAGCCAAGTAAGATAGACAAAATAGAGAGAGCTCCCACGCCGGGGTCATCCAAACCCGGCGATCGCCATTGGCGCACCATGTAACATATTATCATATCAGTGACTTATAGCAAGACGTAGGGATCCTCCACCGAGGGGAACCGAACTTGGGTAAAAAACATCCTTCCCCGTAGAGCTAGACAATCTCCTGAGCGCCATAGTCGCCTTGCCCCTCATCTTCAAGTTACCTCCGGGTAACATCTGCCGTGACAATCCCACGACAAACCTGAAAAGTGCAATTTTCAGATTTCCTCATGTTTAGCTATATGAGATCAACTAAATGCCTACCTAATGTGTGCTTGCACTCCTGACTTGTGTGTACTTACCTTGTGCTATCCATCTATGCTAAATTCACAGGTAATTCGAGTGGGAGTTCTTCTCCTCCCATGAGTGGAAGACTCTCAAGGCAAGTCACTCGAAAGGTTAAGGGCAAAGGTCTTGCATCCTCTAGCATGTCCAAGTCCAAGAAAGCAGTTGCCTCCTCTAGCAAGCCCAAGTCCAAGAAGAGAAAGGAAGTTCCTCCTCCTACTCGCCGTCTGCCGTACACAAAGATGAGTGCAGTTGACTATGCTCTGTTTCGTCAAAGGGATTGGTACCTTAGGCCGAGGGATGATGACCTCGATGATCGCAGTTTTTGGTGCAAAGAGCAAGAATACGTCCTCAAGGACGTCTATTACAGCTTGAAGAAACCCATCCGCAAGATGCAGCCCTACAACCTTCAGGCTCTACAGAAGAAGACCTCATTTGTTCAAGCCATCCATCTTATCAAGGCTATGGGGTTGGAGAGACTTGTGGTCACCCGCTGCGACTACAACTCTCAGCTTGTGCTGCAGTTCTTTGCCACTCTTGTGATGAAGGGTGACTCAAAGAAGACCATCAAGTGGATGACTGGCGAGACATACTGTGAGTCTGACTGGTATGAGTTTGCAAAGGTGTTGGGTTACTCGTTTGATGGTGACAATCCTCAGGGTTACCGCATGCACCACAGCTACCGCCTCAACAAGAAGGATACTGCTCATCTCTATGGCGAGGGTGGAGTTCCCGGTCTTTCCAAGGACTTGCTCCCTCTGTATGATATCCTTGTGCGCATTCTCCGAGAGAATATTGCTCCAAGTGGTGGAAACAATGATAATGTGGTCTCTCCCCTTTGCAACTTGCTACTTCATGCTCACAACATTGCTATGAGCACCGATTATGATGCGGATTGGAGTGTGGATGTGATGGACTATATTCACCATGAGATGCATGAGGCCATGACCACTACGGGCACCATTCCCTATGCTCCATACATCATGATGCTCATCAAGTCCAAGTTCCCCGACCATGATCTTAGTGATGATGACTTGGAGGTCCATGACTTCAAGCAACTATATGAGAAGAGGACTGTGCCCAAGCCCCCAAGTGTGCCATCTTCTCGGTCCACTCGGGGTGGTTCGTTCATGGGTGATGCTCGGAGGGCTGCTACTCCCTCTTATGCCCCCTCCACCTCCGGGCACGTGAAGAAGCTGAATTGGTTCCAACGCAACATCCTTTGCATGAACATCGACATTCGCAAGGAGCAATACTCAGCTTACAAGGACCGTCGTCAATCTGCCCACAATCAAGAGATGATCCTCCATCACATTTCTGGATCTCCTGCTCCTGCTGAGCTCACACCGCCTCTCTCCTATGCTCAGTGGAACCAGGGGTCTATGGCTCCGTGGTCTCAGTTTGAGAACGATCTTGGTGGCAGCTCATACTCCACGGGACAGGCATATGAGGATGTTCCTTCAGATGATGATGATGACGAGGATGAGGATGATGATGAGGATACCCCTTCCGAGTGATGTTCTTCTCGGGACGTAGCATCGCTCTTCTTCCTTTTTGACGTTTCGATGCCAAAGGGGGAGAAGTTGATCTATTAGGAACGGGGATTTGTATGGGTTTGAGCACAAGCATATGCTTTTATCATTTATTTGCGCTTGTGTCCATTTATCTTAGTTATGTTTGTCGAACTATTTATGCTTGTTGAACTATTTTTGTGAACCTTTGTGTGTATTGAGACTATTCCCATGCTATCTATATTATCTATGGTTGAGACTACAAGACTATTGTGTTGGTATTCACTTCATATGTTATATGCAAAAGGTATGAAATTCTATCAAGTCTCTAGTTATACCATGGCTATGTATATTGTCTCATTACTCCTTATGATATCATGTGCTCTCTATTGCAAAAATGCTCGTGTCTATTGTGCTATCCGTTGTCTAGCTGTTTTCAAGTATGCACATGTTTAGGGGGAGCCATTTTTATCATAAGCATGATTATTTTTCATTGCAAATCTTTGTATTGTCATCTAACACCAAAAAGGAGGAGATTGAAAGAACATTTCTTAACCCCTAGTGTTTTGTGTGTTAGTTAACAATACCAATGATGTACTAATTATAATGCTAAGTATTTCAGTTAGTGTATGATTAAATATCATATGCATCAAAGCCAAAAATGCAAAGAAGAAGTGGTTCTGGAAAAGTTCCAGGAACCGGATTATTTGGAGCCGGAAATTCCCAGGGCCGGAATTTCCGGGTCCCCAGAACTTCGCAGAAAATTGGCTAAGGAAAAGTTGAAAGGTGGTTCTGGCTCGAACCGGAAATTGTTCTCAGAAATTCCAATCTACCGGAAATTCCGAGTTCTCCCAGAAGACCACTCCGGAAACGACTAAGGAAAGAAGACGAAGACGTTCTGGCTTCGACCGGAAATTGTACCCGGAATTTTCCATCTACCGGAAATTCCGGGTGCACCCAGAAGAGCCCTCCAGAAACGGCTAAGTTAAAGTTGAGAAAGCGTTCTGCCTCGAACCGGAAATTGTGCTCGGAAATTTCCATATACCGGAATTTCCGAGTGCACCCAGAAGGACACTCAAGAAACGGCTAAGGAAAGAAGAGGTTTCGGTTCTGGCTCCAACCAGAAATTCTGGTCGGATATTTCAATCTTCCGGATATTCCGGGCGACCGGAATTTCCGGTGGTGACTCATACCGGAATTTCCGGGTGGTCGAAGCAGCCAACGGCCAGATTTTGGGGAGAGCTATAAATACCCCCTCACTCCCTCAAGAACAGCTAGCTCTCTGATTTTCTCTCTCCCCATTCTCAAGAAAGCTCAAAACATCAAGATGTCCCAATCCCCCCACTCAAATCCGTTGATCTTTGGAGGATTGAAGGAGAAGGCCCCGATCTACTACTTCACCGAAGCGATTTACATTTCCTCCCCATTCACTTGGGGATTTCGTGGCTAGGGTTTGCATTGGGAAAACCTAGTTCACCATTGTTGGTTTCTTGGTGTTGCCTTGACCTTTTGTGGTCCTTGACCTGTTGTGGTCATCTTGAGAGCCCCCAATTAAGTTGTGGGTGTGTGACTCAAGCTTGTTGTAAGGGATTCGATCTCCGCCCCAAAGGGGATCAATAGTGGAAGGTGAACTCGCAACCTTTGTGGTTGAGTTCATCGGAGAAGAAGGTGAGACTTAGTGGCGTTGTGGTCAACCTGTTGTGGTGACACACACCTCTCCAACGAGACGTACACCCTTGCGGTGGAACTCGGGATTATACCTTCGTCTCCGTGTGCTTCACTTGGTTCCCCTAATCCTCACTCCCTTACTTGCTTGTTTCGCACTTATATTTATCTTGTATCTTGTTGAATTGCTTAGCTTGTCATTTAGGTAAATTCACCTTAGTTGCATATCTAGAGAATTTACCTTTGTGTTAAGCTTAAATTGAAAAAGAGTTAAAATTTGTAATAGCACCTATTCACCCCCCCCCCCCCCCCCCCTCTAGGTGCCAGATTCCCGTTCAACAAGGTCCCTCACAAATTGAACCTGGTGCCTTGCAACCCTTTAGTCCCGGTTCCTTTTTATATTACGGGCTAAAGGGGTGAACCAAAGCCCCATTTTCTACTAGTGTGGAGAACATAATGAATATGGACGACAAGGGAGTCGATATACGCACGATCCCCTCTCGCCTCTTCTCTTCGACATCCATTGACCCACTCAGCAGAATCCTCGAGCTTGCTACGGAGTCCGTCCTTTTTCAACCTATTCCGGACTGATTGGCCAGCATGCATGTCTCCATGTATGTCGATGATGCGGCAATCTTCCTCGTGCCTTCGACGAACAACATTTCCAACCTCACCGCCACTTTGCGCGACTTCGCGGAGGTCACAGGCTTGATCACGAACATCGCGAAGAGCTCCATCACCCTCGATTAGATGTTTTGAGATTGATCTGCATGTGATATTGGCCGAGTTCCTGGCTACCATCTCCCACTTCCCTATCAAGTACCCTTCGTTGCCTTTATCATTGGGAAAGCTTAGCTGGGTTGACCTCCAGCGTACATATAGGGTGTGTTCGTTTTTAGAACCGGGTGGAATGGAACCATTCCAATCCACTGTCATGAAACCGTTACATTCCTGTGTTCTTTTTTGGACAAAAAATTGTCACGGAACTGTTCCATTCTTGTGTTCTTTTCTAGGATGGGTGGAATGGAATGAAATGAGAACGACGTCAAACTCGATTAATTATTTCCTAATCTTGATTAATTATTGATAAACATAATTAATTATTGCTAAACTTGATTAATTATTTCTAATGTTAATTAATTATTGCTAAACTTGATTAAATTAGAGTTAATCGCCCAGCATTACTGTGTCGTTCCACCTCGTCCGGCCGAATCGGCCGGACCGGTCGGTTCTGCATATTGAGGGAATATTCCCTTTTCTTGAACCACTCCATTACACTACATCTCAGAAAAGAACACAAGAACGGGCTCACGGAATGGAACCGTTCCATTCCATTCCGGTTGATTCCAGAAACGAACACACCCATAAAGAAAAGGCCGCCTCTCGTTCTGCAGCCTTGGAAAGGCAAATTCATCAACAAGGCCGGCTTCACGGCGTTGGTTAAATCTATTCTTTCCTTGATGCCCATCTTCCTTCTAATGGCCATCAAAATTGATAAGCGCACACTGAAGGCTTTTGACAAACTTAGGAGAGAGCCATTTATAGAACAACATCGGAGCCAAATGCAAGGTCAGTTGTGAAAGGATCGGTATGACACCTAGAGGGGGGGGGGCGGTGAATAGGTGCTAATTCAAATTTTAGTTCTTTTTCAAATTAAGCTTGACACGAAAGGTAAATTCTCTAGATATGCAACTACGGTAAATTTACCTATATGACAAGCTAACAGTTAAGCAAGATACAAAGTAAAAGCGGTAAACAAGGATAGAGGTAACCGAAGTGAAAGCACGAGACGACAAGGATGTATTCCCGAGTTCCTCCCTTAAATGGGAGTACGTCTCGTTGGAGAGGTGTGAACCAACACAATGGTTCAACGGCCACAAAGGCCTCACCCAAATCTCCGGTGAACCGCACCACAAAGGTTTGGTTCACTTTCCACTATCGGAATCCTTCGAGGCGGAATCCGGCGCCTTTACAACAACGATTCGGGGCACGACCCACAAAGGGCTTGGGGGCTCCCGAACAGCTACAATCTGTCACAAAGACAATAGGTAAGTACAACAATGGGCTAGGTTTTCCTAGTGGAAACCCTAGCAAGTGTTCCCTCAAATGAATGAGGGGGAAATGAAGAACGGCTCGGTGAAGATGTAGATCTAGGCCTTCTCCTTCAATCCTCCAAAGATCAGCAAGTTTGGACGGAGGGATTGAAAGATCTAGTGATTCTTGGACTTGCAACAATGGTGCTTTTCTTGATTTGGTCGAGCACCTTGGCTGGAGGAAGGGGGAGGGGTATTTATACACCTCCCAGAAATGTAACCGTTGCAGCCCACTTACACCGGAGACTCCGGTCCTGAAGGGCCGGAGACTCTGGCCTGACCGGAGACTCCGGTCCCTGAAACCGGAGACTCCGGACTCCAAGGGCGGAGACTCCGGTGCAACTCCGGGCTCACTCCGGACCCCATATCAGAGGGTGCCGTCTTCTTCTCGATTTGTTCTCGAATGCGCGAGGTCCGGAGACTCCGGTCGGGGAGGGCCGGAGACTCCGGCTGGACCGGAGACTCCGGTGAAACTCCGGGGTAACTCCGGACCCCCACCAGAGGCTGCCGTCCTCTGGACCTTTTAGCTCCAACATCCTTGGGACCGGAGACTCCGGCCCCTGAGCCCATAAAGGCCGGAGACTCCGGCCAGAACTATTTTCAGCGCAAAACTGTTTGGTTGATGCCATATGGATTATTTCTTTTATTTCCTGCATCACTTATTACACATTAGATGAATATATCCTAGTGTTGTTGCCTAACACACAAAACCAAGGGAATATAAGATATGCTCTTTCAATCTCCCCCTTTTTGGTGTTAGATGACAACACTAGGATTTGCAATAGCACGAAACACATGTTTCAAAAAGAATTGAGGAGCTCCCCCTACATGTGTGCATATAAGTAGTTTGCATTTGAATACAAATGCTCAACATGTATAGGAGAGACAACTCACAATAATATTTGAGCAAGATATAAGACTTTAGACATAACAAAATAATGGATTGAGAGGAAAGAGTCATACCTTGTGCACATTTAATAAGAGATACATCCAATGCACAAAGATACATATCACAATAATAGATACAATCTCAACCATTGATAAAAAATATCCATATGTCTCGTACTAGATGATCCATAGTCTCACAAATATCAAATGGAACATAGTCTCACAAACATTAACAAAACCAAATAGAGTTCAACAACATCGAATAAAAGGGGCACAAGCTTTAACGAAATGATAAAAGAGCATGCTTGTGACCCGCCCATGCAAATCCCACGGCGAGAATCCTAATAGAACTACTTCTCCCCCTTTAGCATCGAAACGCCAAAAAGGGAAAAGAGCAAGACTAGCGCACCCCGAAGGAATCACTCGAAGTCATCTTCGTCGGCGTCGTCGGTACCATCATCATCATCATCATTTTCATCATCTTCATCATCTCCACTAGCCTCTTCATTTTCTTCCTCACTATCTTCCTCACTTACTTCTTCATATGTGATAGGGGCCTTGCCGGTGTTGCGAGAAGAGGAAGGCATGGAGGACACATCTTGGAAATCAGCCCATGGAAAGAGATCACAATTCCATTCCTCAAGAGGGATGGTGCGCTCGGATGGCGGAGAGGCAGGAGCACCTTCTGGACGAGGAGGAGTGAGACCACCATTGTTCGTTTTGCGCATCTCCTTCATCATCTTGGCTTGGTTGGACAAGATCTTCTTGTTGCTAGCATAGAGTTGATGATTCTCCTTGTGCACCGCAATGCCCATGCACATCATAGTCTTTTGCCACCAAGAGACACGCTTCACCTCATTGTTAACACGGGTACGCCGACCGGAAAGTGATGAGGAAGGAGTGGCATTCTTCCTTCTTGCCCTAGGAGCTTCTTCCTCCTCAATCTCTTCATAGGTGCGTTGGGAGGAGCTATGAATGGCAAGCACTTGAAGAGTCCCATACTTGTGAGACGTGAACCGTGAGGGATCAAGTTGGAGCTTGGAGAGAATAAGCTTCATGACATAAGGAGCATACATGGGGTTCTTCTTCTCAATGAGGGTGATGTGCATCTCATTCTTCATGAAGTCCATCACATCAATTTCAAACCCTTGACAATCCGGTTCGTCAAGGTAGGCCCGGTGAGCATGATGCATGAGGTTGACTAGGGCCCCACGGATGGCATCCGTATTGCCGGCTTGAGGTGCAATGCTCCAACGAAACATCCGGATCAATATGTTGTAGATGGGCTTGAGACCACGGGTGGTAGCTAGATTACCGTTGCTAGCACAAAGTGGGAGAAGGAGCTTCTTGTCATAGAATTGCCCCTCGACATGCATCCTTCGACCAACCGGAGTGGATACTCCTTTGAACTCATAGCCCAAAACCTGTCCAAACTCGGAGAAGGTGGCGGAGCATCGAACGGGCCCGGTCATCCAAGTCATCTTGGTGTCCTCTTCCGGTCCGAGAACAAGAGTAGCAAAGAATTGTTGGACCTTGATGATATCATAATCTTGTTGAGTGGACATGAGGCGCTCTAGTCCCAACTTCCTTGCAACCCAAAGTGCTTCCACAAAGTATTGCTTCTTGGCCAGAGTTGCAAAGTTGAGAGGCTTTTGAGGACAAACACGAGCTTTTGGGTCAAGATTGGCATAAATCTCCTTCATGATAAGCTCTTGCTCCTTTCTCCAAAAATGACCATCGGTTGAGTTGTTGGGCATAGCATAGAAATTCTGCACCCGCATAATGCGGTAATCTTCCTTGTTCAAGCTCTTGACGGAGGAGATGTTCTCGAAAGCGGCCCTCTTGGCCCTTTCCTCTCTTTGAAGAGCAGCCTCTTGCTTGAGCCTCCGTGACTCGGCAGCACGTTCCTGATTCAAAACACTCCGCTGCACAGTCCGATCAGATGCTTCATCATAGACAAGGTAGTCTCTCCCTTGCTTCTTAGAAGATGTCTTCTTGATCTTGGATGATGATGAGGCACCAGGGTAGCGCTTACTAGCTGTGAAATAGAGGTAGAGAGGTAGCATATAGGTAAGCATACATGTCCGAGAGAAGTTTCAAAGCGTAGGAAATTATGTGACTTAATTTGCCTCAGAGATGATCTAGACCGGAGTCTCCGGTCTCAGAGGGGCGGAGTCTCCGGCCGCACCGGAGTCTCCGGTCGAGAAGACCGGAGTCTCCGGCCTGAGACGGGGAACTCCGAACTAGGTCGAATCTGAGAGAAATTTAAACCCCACGAATTTCCTAAGATGTACATTGCCACCAAAAGGGTACTACACCATGAATTTCAACCAGTATTCCTCTAAAAACTAGATCGGGAGCGAATCCATAGAGGGAGAGAGAGATGTACCGGTTTCTTTCATGGTGAGATGCAAACGACGGAGAGGAGGGTCTCCGGCGCTTGGGAGGAGAGGGAGCCGGTGGCACGGCGGATTCCGGCAGCGGGAAGCGGCCGGAGGAGCACCTGGGGTCGAGGGCGGCGACAGGGAGAGGTTTGGGGGTCGGGGGTGTGTGAGAATTATGAGAACAACTCCCACCCCGATCCCCTTTAGAGCCCTGTGAAAAACGCAGAGACCGGAGTCTCCGGCCCAAACACACCGGAGTCTTCGGCCTAGCCGGAGTCTCCGTGGTTTGGGGCGGAGACAATGGTCCGACCGGAGTCTCCGGGCCTGAACACCGGAGTCTCCGGCCCCTGCGACCCCAAAATGCCAGGTATGGTGTTGGACATGTATGTGGCAAGATGAGCACGGTTTTAGGCGAGAAGGCTTGGGTTGGACACAAAGTTACTGAAAATGGAACTATACCCTCAAGCTTGGTAAGAAGCAACGAAAACGACTTTAAGAGGCAAGACTTGAGTGCATTTTCCATAAGAGCAAGAAGTAGGCAAATAAATCCAAATAAACACTCCATGAAGTCCAAATCTTCACTAGGAAGATGTCGGTGGCCTAGGCCACCATGTATACCTGGGCATGGGCAGCCCGGCCCGACTGGCCCGGCCCGGCCCGGCCCGAAAATATCGGGCTTGGGCCTGACGGGACTGACCACCGGGCCGGGCTCGTGCCTGATTTTCGGGCCCGACGGTCGGGCCGGGCCGGGCTCGGGCCTTGCGAAAACAGCAAAACAGGAAGGGTCGGGCCGGGCCGGTCGGGCTTTTTCGGGCTTTGTCGGGCTCGGGCCGGGCCCGGGCCTCATTTATGCAGCCCGACAGTCGGGCCGGGCCGGTCCCGGGCCTGGCATTATGACATCGGGCTTTTTCGGGCCGGGCTCGAAGCCCGGCCCGGCCCGGCCCATGGCCAGGTATACCACCATGTATGAGTGTATGTGGTGTGACACCGCGAAGATATATCTTGGGTTCACCGCCACTACTCACCATTTAAGCTCACAATTCATACAAATGAACAAAAGAGACAAAAAAGTTCTTACTATCGGCATAATGGGGGAGGGATAGTCCAATGGATTAGGACCGCACTCCCCCTATGTCCATGCCTACACCTAGATCAAATATATAGTTAAGATAGAGGTGTGCAAGCAAGGTAGTCAACCAACGCTCCTCGAATCCACGATATTTAGCTCATGCCTCAAAAATGTGAACCTTGCTTCATCAAGTGGCTTCGTGAACATATCGGCAAGTTGAATCTTCGTGGGAATATAACCAAGCTCAATGTCACCCCGGTTGATGTGATCCCGAATGAAATGATAACGAATCTCAATATGCTTCGTTCTTGAATGCTCCACCGGTTTGTGACCAATCTTGATGGCACTTTCATTGTCACATAAAAGAGGCACTTTGTCACAATGGACACCGTATTCCTTTAAAGTTTGCCTCATCCATAACAATTGAGTGCAAGCACTAGCGGCCGCCACATACTCGGCTTCGGTGGTGGATAGAGATATGCAATTTTGCTTCTTGGAGGACCAACTCACCAATGACTTCCCAAGGAATTGACATGCCCCGGAAGTTGACTTCCTATCATCCTTGCAACCGGCCCAATCCGAATCCGTGTAACCGGCAAGAGAGAAGTTTGACCCCCTAGGATACCACAAACCAAACCTTGGGGTATAAACCAAATATCGGAAGATTCGATTCACCGCTATCAAGTGACTTTCTTTAGGAGCCGCTTGGTACCTTGCACACACTCCTACACTTAACACAATATCGGGTCTAGATGCACAAAGATAAAGCAAAGAACCAATCATAGAGCGATAGAGTTTTTGATCGACATCTTTACCCTTTGGACTAAGTTCAAGATGACATTTGGTGTCCATAGGAAACCTCTTCTCTTTAGCATCTTGCATCTTGAACCTCTTGAGCATGTCTTGGATATACTTGGTTAGAGAGATGAAAGTCCCTCCACTCAATTGTTTGATCTCAAAACCAAGAAAGAACTTCAACTCTCCCATCATGGACATCTCGAACCTATCGGTCATAAGCTTTGAAAATTCATCATTAAAAGCTTTGTTAGATGAGCCAAATATAATATCATCAACATAAAGTTGGCATATGAAAAGCTCCCCTTTGACCCTCTTCGTGAAAAGAGTGGGATCGATTTGCCCCACTTCAAAGCCACGGTCTAGTAATAGCTCTCTTAGGTGCTCATACCAAGCACGAGGTGCTTGTTTGAGACCATAGAGGGCCTTATCAAGCTTGTAGACATGGTTTGGGAAGTGTGGATCCTCGAATCCCGGTGGTTGCTTAACATATACCAACTCCTTTAAGGGACCATTAAGAAAGGCACTTTTCACATCCATTTGTTGCAACTTAAAGTTGTGATGTGATTCATATGCAAGAAGGATACGGATGGACTCAAGGCGAGCCACGGGAGCATAGGTCTCTCCAAAATCAATGCCTTCAACTTGAGAGTACCCTTGAGCTACCAATCTTGCCTTGTTCCTCACAACCATTCCATGTTCATCTTGCTTATTCTTGAATATCCACTTGGTGCCTATAACATTTTTGCAATCTTTTGGCTTCTCCACTAGATTCCACACTTTGTTGCGCTTGAAGTTGTTGAGTTCTTCATGCATGGCTTCCAACCAATCCGGATCTTCAAGAGCTTCCAAGACTTTCTTTGGTTCCACCATGGAGATATGAGCTTGATGTTCACTAAAACTTGCCAATTGACCTCTTGTGGACACCTTGCGAGAAACATCACCAATGATGGCTTCAAGCTTGTGACACTTGATTTCCAAGTTTCTCTTGACTCTTGCTTGACGACGGGTTTCGATATCCCCATTGTTATGAGGGATTTAGGATTGATCATCTTGATCATTTGAGTCCCCGTCTTGACCGGAATGATGAGCTTGACCATCTTGTTGTACATCTTCAATAATGGGAGTAGATGGTTGCTCTTGATCTTGATCTTGACTAGAGTTGATAATAGGAGAACTTGATTCTTGTGTGGTCTCTTTGTCAACATGAGGAGGAACTTGTACTTGTTCTTGGATAGGTGTCTCATTTGCTTCCATAGTAGGTGCCGCTTCAACTTGTGATGATGGAGTCTCCATATGAGTGGAGCTTGTACTTGCTTGAGGAGGCTCATGATGGATTTCAATGGGGCGATGGAAACCAACTCCCATTCTTCTTATGGCATCTTGAGGTTCCTCATTATCTACATCACAAACATGAAATTGCGCCACTTGGGAGCCGTCATTCTCATCGAACCTCACACTACAAGATTCCACAACTCTCCCTAAGGATTTGTCGTAGATTCTATAAGTGTGAGAGTTCGCACCGTACCCAACAAGAACACCCTCTAAAGCTTTAATTTCAAATTTAGATAAATGAACACCTTTGATTTTGTAGAAACACTTACAACCAAATACTCGATAGTAGGAGATGTTCGGCTTGTTGCCGGTAAGCATTTCATAAGGAGTTTCCTTCTTTCCTTTGCGAAAGAATAACCGGTTGGAGGAGTGACATGCCGTGGAGATAGCTTCGGCCCATAAGAAGAGTGGAGACTTAAACTCCGCCAACATGGACCTAGCCATATCCATAAGAGTCCGGTTCTTTCTCTCGGCTACACCATTTTGTTGAGGGGTATACGCAGCGGAATATTGATGACAAATTCCCTCATCACTAAGAAACTCATTTAAGGTGTAGTTCTTGAACTCGGAGCCATTGTCACTTCTAATGGCCAATATGTGAACATTGTGTTGACGTTGAACTTCATTGGAGAAGTCGATGACGGTTTGTTGAGTTTCATCCTTCGTCTTGAAGAAGAAAACCCAAGTGAATCTTGAATAGTCATCAACAATCACCAAGCAATACTTCTTCCCACCAAGACTTGGTTGCGGTACGGCACCAAAGAGGTCAACATGAAGAAGTTCCAATATCCTCGTTGATGAGATTATGGTCTTGCTTGGGTGGGGTGTAATGCCCCAATCCATAAATTATACAGTGATGCTATGTGTCGGTGGTCATGCTACATAATCGAAGGTTACTGGGGTTACCACTCCCAGGCCGAGTAAACATCGGCAGGCGTGCTCGGCATGGATCATCGGCCACACAACCCTTCGATCATGCCATATCCAAAGCATAGCCCTCAAAGTATAATAAAGAGAGTAAGACACCGGAACACCTGGCACATGACAGACCCTACGACTCAAGATAATATATAGTTCAACTCTTAGTAGAGAAAGATAGCAAATATTACACGCAGAGGTCACAGACCCAACATTACATCAAGCGGAAGCAAATTAAGTTGTCCTAAACAACAAGATCCAAATATGGCCTAAGAGGCCTACAGATAAACAATCCCGTGCCAGCTGGTTCCTAGTTGCCCCAGGCTGCCACCCGGGAACCCCAGACTACTCGTCGATGTCAACATAGAACCCACCTTCGGGGTAGGTAAAGTCCTCCTCTGAAACAAAAATAAACAAGGGTGAGTTCGACGAACTCAACAAGATTTTGAGCTTTTGCTCTATGATTGGCTCTCAAGGTTTTATGGCTGTTTTGCGTAAAGCTGATTTTATTCTTAAAATCTGACTCCAAGGCATCGACTATCAGAATATTTTAAAAGAGAGGTAAGAAGTAACTCTTTTCTTTTGATTCACTTACTCACCATCCACCACTGTACCTGTTCATCAAAGGCACCTCCCCGAATCACCCTCGAGGAAGTCAACCTTACAATCGTGAGTGGTACCTTTAGTACCCAGTTTTTAGTCATTCCGTTAGAGTTATTCTATGATCCCTGAATTCGTCACCAAGTCGTCCTTAACCGTGGACACGGCTTTTCGAAAAGATTTATCCCTGCAGGGGGTGTACAATGTGAAAGTCGCCAGGTTCCCGAGGGACCTCCCAGCTACTTATCCATGCGTACCGTCCGACCCATTGCCTGATCATTTAGCTCTCTTCCGGGGAAAGCCGGCTGGGTGGGAGCGGCTACGACCTTTACCTCGCCTTGGACTAACCAAGGATCATCAGTGACCGTAGGACAAGTTCAGTGCCTCCAACACCCTGCCCCGCGGCCACTCATTTTCCTACCACCATCATCCTCATCTCAGTCTTGGCCACCATCTCGACACACGCGCAAATGGAAAACCAAACTAGAGGACCCTCGGCTAGTCCGCCACAAGTTAGTCGGTCGACGAGGTTCCATATGCCCACGCATGGTAGCACGCTCAACTTGGCTCGAAGGGGAGAACTCGCACTTAGGCGGCGAGAACGAGACAACCCACCACATACCATGTGGCCTCTCATCCCCACCTTTTAGCATTTTATTAGTTATTACCACCATTTCTCCACCATCATCCGCGGAAATTCCACATCTGATCCAACATGGATATCCATCGGACCACTAAGCAGTTGACTAAGCATGGCTAAGCAACAATTAGCCCAGTTAATTAATTCAGGCCATCAACACAATCCTATGGATAATAGGAGGGGAAACAGGTAATGGCTTCGGTAACTGAATGCAACTTTAGGATACTCTAATCCAATCAAATTGACATTTGGAACCGCATGCAATATTATAGTGGAGAAAATAATTTGCATAAAATAGGATAAGATATGCAAGAGGGTGGGGATCACGCTTGCCTTGCTCAGCAGGCGGGTAATACTGATCGTCGGGGTAAGGTGGCGAGACCCCGGTTTCTTGATCTATCGATGTATAAAAACACCGGAAAGCACACAATCAATATAAGCAATTCATATGCAATGCGCAAGCACATGATGGTATGACATTTTAATGCAATGAATTACTACAATAATTATATGACATTTAGAGGGGATGCTAGGAATCATTATTCAACGAGATAGGAGATATATTTTCCTATTTGTTTTTATGTGCACCTTCAATTTTAGTTTAGGTAACATGCTTGAAATGAGTGTTAAAGTGTAGCACATGGGCTGGTGAGCATTTTTAATTAGAGGGCACCATTTTTAACAATTTGAGAATTTGATTATGAATTTAAATTACTCTTTTTATTTATACCCTTTTCTTCATTTTAGCAAAACAGAAAATTACAGTAGCAGTAATGGAAGTGTGAATCAGTCCATTAGATAGCATTTATTTTTCTGAGCATTTTGGTATATTATTTGCTAAATTTGGATGAATATTGCGAAAGATATGAATTTTTGAAGTTTTAGGCATTTTCTGGCTTTTTATTAATTCGCAGGAAAAATGGGCCGGGCTTTTCTCACCGAGCGCGCAGCTAGCCCGTGCCACTGACGTGCGGGGCCAGGGGCCAGGTGGCGCTGACGCGGCGTTGACGCGGCGCTGACGCGGCGCGGAGCGTGCGCAGGGTCACTGGCAGGCGGGCCCGGGCTGTCAGCACGGCCGGAGCGCACGGCTGCGGTGGTCACCGGCGGCGAGGTGCACGGATACGGCGTTCTACGACGCTAAGGATCACGCGGACGGGGGCGTTCGACGCGCACGGGAGCGGGGAACTCCGTGGCGGAGCTGCGGACCAAGAGGTCGCCGGGAAATGCTCCGGCGACCCGCGGGGGCGGAGGAGAGCTACGGCTACGGCGGAGCTGCACGGGCACGGCGAGCTAGAGCTAGAGGGAGGGAGAGAGGATGTCCAGGACGCGCGCCAGCTCACCCTCGATGCGTGCGGCTACTCGGAGGAGAGGGAGGAGGTCTGTGGCGGCGGCGAGCGCGTTCGAGGCGCGGCGGCCGGAGTCGGGGAAGAAGAGGACGGCGCGGTCGATGTGCGGCGTCCCTCTCCGATTCCTACGGCGCAGAGGAAGAAGGCGACGTCGCGGAGCTCGTGGTGGTGCTGGATGGTCTCGGGGCGAGCTCAATCGCCGGCGGCGAGCTCGGCCATGGCGCTAGGTTTCGGGCTCGGGGTGGAGCAGAGGGAGAAATATCGGGGGGAGAGGGAGAGAGCAGCGCGGGTGGCCTCCTTATCCATGCGCGGGCAGCAGAGGAGGAGAGGGGGTCCGGGCGCGGCGCAGGGGAGGTCGACACCGCGACATGGTTCGTCGGGGACGGGCGGCCCGGTCGCTACAGCGAGGAAGACGACGACGTTTTCTGAAAAACCCCCTGGCGCTTTTCTTCTTCCCTCACAAACAGGTCCTTCCCCATTACAGAGAGGTCCTTTTCTATTTCCTTTTTAAATCCAGTGCACTGTTTTGATTTAATTGGGGCAGTTAAACACTTTAGAAAAATCTGAGAAAATTCAGGGGGCTTCCCCATACCATGTAGAGGCACCACAAAAATTGGCTCCTCAAAATAAAATGTTTTGGTGCACCTTTGTTCATAGGTGTTAAAAAGGGCATTTTGTTGATATTTCCATAAGTTGCCACTTTAATGATTTGGAGACAATGCAAATTTAATATTTGGAACCCTTGGAACTTCCTTGACAAATATCCAAGATTCAAATTGTTTGATTGCAATTGACACAATAGTAGCAAAATGATATGGATGCCATGATGCAATTACACAAAAGTGGAAAAATTACAGAGGTTTTCAGGTTTTAAACCTGGGGCTGTGAGCTAAATGATCAGGCAATGGGTCGGACGGTACGCATGGATAAGTAGCTGGGAGGTCCCTCGGGAACCTGGCGACTTTCACATTGTACACCCCCTGCAGGGATAAATCTTTTCGAAAAGCCGTGTCCACGGTTAAGGACGACTTGGTGACGAATTCAGGGATCATAGAATAACTCTAACGGAATGACTAAAAACTGGGTACTAAAGGTACCACTCACGATTGTAAGGTTGACTTCCTCGAGGGTGATTCGGGGAGGTGCCTTTGATGAACAGGTACAGTGGTGGATGGTGAGTAAGTGAATCAAAAGAAAAGAGTTACTTCTTACCTCTCTTTTAAAATATTCTGATAGTCGATGCCTTGGAGTCAGATTTTAAGAATAAAATCAGCTTTACGCAAAACAGCCATAAAACCTTGAGAGCCAATCATAGAGCAAAAGCTCAAAATCTTGTTGAGTTCGTCGAACTCACCCTTGTTTATTTTTGTTTCAGAGGAGGACTTTACCTACCCCGAAGGTGGGTTCTATGTTGACATCGACGAGTAGTCTGGGGTTCCCGGGTGGCAGCCTGGGGCAACTAGGAACCAGCTGGCACGGGATTGTTTATCTGTAGGCCTCTTAGGCCATATTTGGATCTTGTTGTTTAGGACAACTTAATTTGCTTCCGCTTGATGTAATGTTGGGTCTGTGACCTCTGCGTGTAATATTTGCTATCTTTCTCTACTAAGAGTTGAACTATATATTATCTTGAGTCGTAGGGTCTGTCATGTGCCAGGTGTTCCGGTGTCTTACTCTCTTTATTATACTTTGAGGGCTATGCTTTGGATATGGCATGATCGAAGGGTTGTGTGGCCGATGATCCATGCCGAGCACGCCTGCCGATGTTTACTCGGCCTGGGAGTGGTAACCCCAGTAACCTTCGATTATGTAGCATGACCACCGACACATAGCATCACTGTATAATTTATGGATTGGGGCATTACATCTTGGTATCAGAGCAGTACCGCCTGTAGGAAACCCTTCTACTGGTCGACGTTGAGTCTAGTGTTTGTGAAAATATTTTTAACCTAAAAATGAGTTGTGAAAACCATCTTAGGATTCTTTTTACTCCTTATCTGGTTACCCTCTAATCTCGGAGCAATCTTACCTCTATTTGTTTTGAGCCTTATCACGTGTCGCTTCCCCTGCGCATGACTTGTCGTACAAGTGGGGTACGCTTACTCGCCTTGGGTTCTAGGGCGCGTGGCGACCAGCTTTTGGGGCTCCCGTCCCGGTGTTTGTTCTCAGGATCATTTTCCTTGCTGTGCCAAGTCTCTACCCGAGTTCTATTTTCATTCCTGAATCTAGAGTCTCCGTACCTGACATTTGAATTATTCTTGCTACAGATGACTGGTTCGGGCTTGGTTGTTCGCCTCACTCGATGTGAGGGCGTTCGAGGGTTCCCCGCCTTGTTTGCCGCAGCTTTGGCCAGCCAGGGTTGTAGGTGGTACCCGGAGTACACGGTGTATGAGGAGTATGTACCGTACAGCCAAGCGCAGTTCTTCTGTAAGGTGCGCGTGCTCAACGACGAGGGTCGCGTTGAGAACGTAGCTGGAGGCGTGGGCATGACCGTGGAGCAGGCGGTTCAGGAGGCCGCGTATAACGGCCTCTCTATTTACCGCAGCTATTGTCCGTACCTCGCTAACCAGGCGTCGGATTTCTGCCACTTCCCAGCTGCCGGCGACAGTACGTCAGGTGTCTACCGAGCTGTTTACAGCAGCGGCGAGTTTGAGTCGGACAGCAGGCACCGAGCACTGATTGAGCTAGTCCGAGCGTTGGACCGTCGAGCCCGGCAGTGGTACCTTTATGCTGTCTCGGCCCGCGCAAGCCACCGTGCTACGCTGATGAGTGTGCGCCCGTATGTCATGGATGGGACGCTTCCTCCCACACTGCTTCGCTCACTCCCGTTGGAGGAGCTGCCTCCCGACGTTCGCAGTCCGGGAGTTGGTGGCGTAACCCCGCCTACAGGACCTCACCGAGACCCGAGGCTCACTGCACTCGAGTCGCCGTATGGCAACCAGCCAGCCAGTGCGCGCCGCTTCCACACTCCCCCGGCGCCCCTTGCTGAGGACGTCACGGCGTACTACTAGCCACGTGTGTTCACCAGTAGATGCTCGAGTAATTGTGCCTTCCTGCGAGTTGTGCCATTACTTCCTTGCTGGTATCTCTGGAGCCTAGAGCAGTAGAGCTCGTTATGTAACAGACTCGTCAGTTTCTATCTTTCTAGTTTATATTCAGTGTAAATGTATGAGGCTTGTACCTCTCTCTCATCGAACCATGTCTTGTACTAGAACCAGTATTTCAGTACTCAGTTTCCTCTATGCATTCGCCTAATGATGTGCAATGGTGTCCTATCGGTTGTTATTATCAGCTCCGCTGTCCCTATTTTGTGTAAAATGGTGACACGACGGAATTCTAACCGTGTCCTTGTCAATATCCAGAATGGTGGGCCCTCGCCGTGGCGGAGATTTACCGCCACCACCCACAATGGCGGAGGTCCTCCTGTTTATGGAGGAGAACCGCGTGCGCAGCGACCGACTCCTCGAGCAGTTGGTGCACCAAGGGAACCGGAGGAACAGCGAGTGTACAAATCTCACTGAGTTCCTGCGATCCCAGCCACCGTCCTTCTCCGATGCTAAGGAGCCTCTGGACGCCGATGACTGGCTGCGTGCACTGGAGCGCAAGTTCGCTGCCCTGCATGTTCCTGCTGTGGAACAAGTCAACTTCGCCACATACTTGTTGGCGGGCGCAGCGGGCGCGTGGTGGGAGAGCCACCAAGCAATGTTCGCTGCTGGGCATGTTTTCACTTGGGAGGAATTCCGCACTGCCTTCCGCGCTGCATACATCCCCAAGCCCATCATGGACATGAAGAGAAGGGAGTTCCTGGACTTGCATCAGGGTCGGATGGATATTCCAGCCTTTGGTCATGAATTCAGCCGTCTCTCCCGTTATGCCCCTCGGGATGTGACTAATGATGCGGATAAGCAGGAGTTGTTCCGCAAGGGACTAAATCCAAGGCTCCGTTATGAGCTGCTGCCCTTCACGTTCCCGAGCTACCAGGAACTATACAACCAGGCTCTCACCCTGGAACAGGGTAGGAAGGAATTGGAGGCCACTAAGAGGCCACTGCAGGGAGATCATCAGAGCTCCTCGGCTTCTGACAGCAAGAAGCGTAGGGTTTTTGTGCCCTATAGCTCCGTGCCCCGTCCTCCGTTTGTGCCAAGAACCTCGGGATACCGGCCACCTCTGCCGCGCCCTCCTACTCCGAGAATGGGCTCGGGCGGAAGTGGTTATCGTCCTCAGCTCCCTGCACTACCGACAAGCACCTGCTACAGCTGTGGCCAGCCTGGCCACTACTCCAGAGAGTGCCCTAGGAAGGCGCCACCACCATCCTCTGCCATGCCCGTAGCCAAGACGGGTACGGCTAACCGTGGTCGCATGAACCACGTCACTGTTGAAGACGTGGAGGAGGACCCCAGTGTTCTCATGGGTACGCTTCGAATTCATGCAGCTCTAGCTACCGTACTGTTTGATTCTGGAGCATCACATTCATTCATTTCGGTAGCATTTGCACAACAAAACAATATACCGTTTGAAGAGTTGGAAACACCGTTAATGGTCACCAGCCCGGGTACTCGTTGGCAAACCAAAAGAGTGACCCCCGAAGTCCAAATTAATATAGGCTCATTCCCCTTCCCATTTCCGCTGATAGCTTTCAAGTCAACCGGCTTTGATGCCATATTGGGCATGAACTGGCTAGGGAAGTACAAGGCTAACCTCGACTGTGCTGCCAGAACCATCACCGTGACCACATCCTCCGGCGATACTGTGGAGTATTGGTCTGCACAGTCAAGACCTCCATCTTCATCCATGCCCAACTCACCCGAGCTTCTCCTTTGCCTTATGGAAGGCTTATCCCCTCCTGAAATCCAAGACATCCATGTTGTGTGCGACTTCCCGGATGTGTTCCCGGAGGAATTGCCTGGCATGCCACCTGATCGAAGTGTGGAGTTTGTCATAGAGTTGCTCCCTGGTACTGCGCCTATCGCCAAGAAGCCTTACCGTATGCCGGTGGAGGAGTTGGCTCTGTTAAAGGAGCAAATTGATGAACTGTTAGCGAAAGAGTTCATTCAGCCAAGCAGTTCACCTTGGGGTTGTCCCGTACTCTTTGTCAAGAAGAGAGATTCTACCGTGCCTCGTCTAGTCTCTGACTACAGGCCGTTAAATGCGGTGACAATCAAAAACAAGTACCCTATTCCCCGCATCAATGATCTGTTGGATCAACTAGCTGGTGCAACGGTATTCTCTAAGATGGACCTGAGGTCAGGGTACCATCAGATCAAAATCCGAAAGGAGGATATTCCAAAGACGGCCTTTGTTACTCGCTATGGCTCATATGAGTATACTGTTATGTCCTTTGGTCTCACTAATGCCCCTGCGACGTTCATGAGGCTCATGAACTCTGTCTTCATGGATTTTCTCGACAAGTTCGTCGTCATTTACATCGATGACATCCTTGTCTACTCCAAAACCGATGAAGAGCATGCCGAGCATCTTCGCTTGGTTCTGACCCGTCTTCGAGAACACCGCCTTTATGCCAAGTTCTCCAAGTGTGAGTTTTGGTTGGATAATCTTGTCTTTCTTGGACATGTGATATCCGCAAATGGAGTGGCTGTCGTTCCCGACAAGATTCAATCTATTATGGATTGGGTAACTCCCATGTCTGTCAAGGACATCCGAAGCTTTCTCGGATTGGCTGGTTACTACCGCCGATTTATCGAAGGGTTTTCCAAAATAGCCAAACCTCTGACTGACCTTCTCAAGAAGGATACAAAGTTCTTATGGACGGACAAGGCTGAAGAGAGCTTCAAAACCCTGAAAGCCAAACTCACTTCTGCTCCTGTGCTTGCCCTGCCGGACGCAAGCAAGGATTTCGTCGTCTTCTGTGACGCCTCTCTGCAAGGTTTGGGCTGTGTGCTAATGCAAGATGGCCATGTAGTGGCATATGCCTCTCGCCAATTGAAGCCACATGAGCAAAATTACCCAACTCATGATTTAGAGCTTGCCGCTGTGGTTTATGCTCTGAAGCAATGGAGACCATACCTGTTTGGTAACCGTTGCGAGATTTACTCAGATCACAAGAGCCTGAAATACCTTTTCACGCAGCCGGATCTAAATCTCAGGCAAAGACGCTGGTTGGAGTTAATCAAGGACTATGATGTGAGTCTGAATTACCAACCCGGCAAGGCGAACGTCGTGGCTGACGCGCTAAGTCGAAAAGCTTATAGCAACAACCTGATGATTGAGAAGGCTCAACCGGCTCTCCATGAAGAGTTCGCCCGTTTGAACCTGGAGATTGTCCCTTCTGGCTACCTCGCAAATCTGGAAATCAAATCTACTCTGGTGGACCAGATAAAGGAGGCGCAGAAACTAGATAATGGCATTCTTAATATCAAGAAGAACATCGCTAGTGGAAAAGCCAAATGTTTCTTGGAGAATGAAGCGGGAATCGTGTACTTTGGTGACCGTCTGGTGGTACCAAAGGAACAGAATCTGAGGGAGCTAATCCTCAAAGAAGCTCATGATTCTCCTCTCTCTATTCATCCGGGTAGTACTAAAATGTACCAAGACCTCCGACCACTATTCTGGTGGACTCGGATGAAAAGAGAAATCGCCAAGTATGTTGCTGAATGCGACACCTGTCGTCGTGTCAAGGCTGAACATCAAAGGCCTGCTGGCACTCTTCGCCCCATTGCAATTCCAGAATGGAAATGGGATGAGATCGGTATGGACTTTATTACGGGTCTGCCTAAGTCTCCCACGGGCAACGATGCCATTTGGGTAATCATCGACCGACTATCCAAGGTGGCTCACTTCCTCCCGGTGCGTGTCGACATCACCGCTGCTAAGCTGGCTGACCTATATGCTTCCCGGATTGTCGTACTTCACGGTGTTCCCAAGAAGATAATTTCTGATCGTGGCAGCTTGTTCACCTCCAGGTTCTGGACGAGTTTCCAGCAAGCCATGGGAACCCGCCTCAACTTCAGCACCGCTTTCCATCCCCAGACTGATGGTCAGACCGAAAGGGTGAACCAAGTTCTAGAGGACATGCTTCGAGCTTGTGTAATCTCTTTTGGAAAGGGGTGGGAAAAATACCTTCCCTTCGCTGAGTTCTCCTACAACAATAGCTATCAAGCGAGTCTGGGTATGGCCCCATTCGAGGTTCTGTATGGAAGAAAATGCCGAACTCCGCTAAATTGGTCCGAGACCGGAGAGAGGCAACTCCTGGGTCCGGATGTGATCAATGAAGCTGAGGAGACGGTGAAAATCATACGAGAGAATCTGAAGATTGCCCAGTCTAGGCAGAAGAGCTACTATGACAAGCATCATCAGGAGGTCCGTTATGAAATTGGTGACAAGGCCTATCTCCGCGTCTCTCCACTTCGTGGTGTTCGTCGCTTTGGAATCAAGGGAAAGTTGGCCCCTCGTTATGTTGGCCCTTTCACCATTCTGGCCAAACGAGGAGATCTATCCTACCAGCTAGAACTCCCAACCAGCTTCCCCGATGTGCATGATGTGTTCCATGTATCCCAACTCCGCCGTTGTTTCAAGGATCCTATCAGTGGAGTCAATCATGAGGAGCTGGATATCCAGGCGGATCTCACCTATCGCGAGCATCCCATACGCATCCTGGATGAAGCAGAAAGGAAGACTCGAAATAAGACCACCAAGTTCTTCAAAGTTCAGTGGTCTCACCATTCCGAAGAAGAAGCTACCTGGGAAAGAGAGTCTAGTCTTCGTGAGGAATATCCCGACTTTCTTCCGCAACTTTAGAATCTCGGGACGAGATTCCTGTAAGGGGGGTAGATTTGTAACAGCCCCAGGTTTAAAACCTGAAAACCTCTGTAATTTTTCCACTTTTGTGTAATTGCATCATGGCATCCATATCATTTTGCTACTATTGTGTCAATTGCAATCAAACAATTTGAATCTTGGATATTTGTCAAGGAAGTTCCAAGGGTTCCAAATATTAAATTTGCATTGTCTCCAAATCATTAAAGTGGCAACTTATGGAAATATCAACAAAATGCCCTTTTTAACACCTATGAACAAAGGTGCACCAAAACATTTTATTTTGAGGAGCCAATTTTTGTGGTGCCTCTACATGGTATGGGGAAGCCCCCTGAATTTTCTCAGATTTTTCTAAAGTGTTTAACTGCCCCAATTAAATCAAAACAGTGCACTGGATTTAAAAAGGAAATAGAAAAGGACCTCTCTGTAATGGGGAAGGACCTGTTTGTGAGGGAAGAAGAAAAGCGCCAGGGGGTTTTTCAGAAAACGTCGTCGTCTTCCTCGCTGTAGCGACCGGGCCGCCCGTCCCCGACGAACCATGTCGCGGTGTCGACCTCCCCTGCGCCGCGCCCGGACCCCCTCTCCTCCTCTGCTGCCCGCGCATGGATAAGGAGGCCACCCGCGCTGCTCTCTCCCTCTCCCCCCGATATTTCTCCCTCTGCTCCACCCCGAGCCCGAAACCTAGCGCCATGGCCGAGCTCGCCGCCGGCGATTGAGCTCGCCCCGAGACCATCCAGCACCACCACGAGCTCCGCGACGTCGCCTTCTTCCTCTGCGCCGTAGGAATCGGAGAGGGACGCCGCACATCGACCGCGCCGTCCTCTTCTTCCCCGACTCCGGCCGCCGCGCCTCGAACGCGCTCGCCGCCGCCACAGACCTCCTCCCTCTCCTCCGAGTAGCCGCACGCATCGAGGGTGAGCTGGCGCGCGTCCTGGACATCCTCTCTCCCTCCCTCTAGCTCTAGCTCGCCGTGCCCGTGCAGCTCCGCCGTAGCCGTAGCTCTCCTCCGCCCCCGCGGGTCGCCGGAGCATTTCCCGGCGACCTCTTGGTCCGCAGCTCCGCCACGGAGTTCCCCGCTCCCGTGCGCGTCGAACGCCCCCGTCCGCGTGATCCTTAGCGTCGTAGAACGCCGTATCCGTGCACCTCGCCGCCGGTGACCACCGCAGCCGTGCGCTCCGGCCGTGCTGACAGCCCGGGCCCGCCTGCCAGTGACCCTGCGCACGCTCCGCGCCGCGTCAGCGCCGCGTCAACGCCGCGTCAGCGCCACCTGGCCCCTGGCCCCGCACGTCAGTGGCACGGGCTAGCTGCGCGCTCGGTGAGAAAAGCCCGGCCCATTTTTCCTGCGAATTAATAAAAAGCCAGAAAATGCCTAAAACTTCAAAAATTCATATCTTTCGCAATATTCATCCAAATTTAGCAAATAATATACCAAAATGCTCAGAAAAATAAATGCTATCTAATGGACTGATTCACACTTCCATTACTGCTACTGTAATTTTCTGTTTTGCTAAAATGAAGAAAAGGGTATAAATAAAAAGAGTAATTTAAATTCATAATCAAATTCTCAAATTGTTAAAAATGGTGCCCTCTAATTAAAAATGCTCACCAGCCCATGTGCTACACTTTAACACTCATTTCAAGCATGTTACCTAAACTAAAATTGAAGGTGCACATAAAAACAAATAGGAAAATATATCTCCTATCTCGTTGAATAATGATTCCTAGCATCCCCTCTAAATGTCATATAATTATTGTAGTAATTCATTGCATTAAAATGTCATACCATCATGTGCTTGCGCATTGCATATGAATTGCTTATATTGATTGTGTGCTTTCCGGTGTTTTTATACATCGATAGATCAAGAAACCGGGGTCTCGCCACCTTACCCCGACGATCAGTATTACCCGCCTGCTGAGCAAGGCAAGCGTGATCCCCACCCTCTTGCATATCTTATCCTATTTTATGCAAATTATTTTCTCCACTATAATATTGCATGCGGTTCCAAATGTCAATTTGATTGGATTAGAGTATCCTAAAGTTGCATTCAGTTACCGAAGCCATTACCTGTTTCCCCTCCTATTATCCATAGGATTGTGTTGATGGCCTGAATTAATTAACTGGGCTAATTGTTGCTTAGCCATGCTTAGTCAACTGCTTAGTGGTCCGATGGATATCCATGTTGGATCAGATGTGGAATTTCCGCGGATGATGGTGGAGAAATGGTGGTAATAACTAATAAAATGCTAAAAGGTGGGGATGAGAGGCCACATGGTATGTGGTGGGTTGTCTCGTTCTCGCCGCCTAAGTGCGAGTTCTCCCCTTCGAGCCAAGTTGAGCGTGCTACCATGCGTGGGCATATGGAACCTCGTCGACCGACTAACTTGTGGCGGACTAGCCGAGGGTCCTCTAGTTTGGTTTTCCATTTGCGCGTGTGTCGAGATGGTGGCCAAGACTGAGATGAGGATGATGGTGGTAGGAAAATGAGTGGCCGCGGGGCAGGGTGTTGGAGGCACTGAACTTGTCCTACGGTCACTGATGATCCTTGGTTAGTCCAAGGCGAGGTAAAGGTCGTAGCCGCTCCCACCCAGCCGGCTTTCCCCGGAAGAGAGCTAAATGATCAGGCAATGGGTCGGACGGTACGCATGGATAAGTAGCTGGGAGGTCCCTCGGGAACCTGGCGACTTTCACATTGTACACCCCCTGCAGGGATAAATCTTTTCGAAAAGCCGTGTCCACGGTTAAGGACGACTTGGTGACGAATTCAGGGATCATAGAATAACTCTAACGGAATGACTAAAAACTGGGTACTAAAGGTACCACTCACGATTGTAAGGTTGACTTCCTCGAGGGTGATTCGGGGAGGTGCCTTTGATGAACAGGTACAGTGGTGGATGGTGAGTAAGTGAATCAAAAGAAAAGAGTTACTTCTTACCTCTCTTTTAAAATATTCTGATAGTCGATGCCTTGGAGTCAGATTTTAAGAATAAAATCAGCTTTACGCAAAACAGCCATAAAACCTTGAGAGCCAATCATAGAGCAAAAGCTCAAAATCTTGTTGAGTTCGTCGAACTCACCCTTGTTTATTTTTGTTTCAGAGGAGGACTTTACCTACCCCGAAGGTGGGTTCTATGTTGACATCGACGAGTAGTCTGGGGTTCCCGGGTGGCAGCCTGGGGCAACTAGGAACCAGCTGGCACGGGATTGTTTATCTGTAGGCCTCTTAGGCCATATTTGGATCTTGTTGTTTAGGACAACTTAATTTGCTTCCGCTTGATGTAATGTTGGGTCTGTGACCTCTGCGTGTAATATTTGCTATCTTTCTCTACTAAGAGTTGAACTATATATTATCTTGAGTCGTAGGGTCTGTCATGTGCCAGGTGTTCCGGTGTCTTACTCTCTTTATTATACTTTGAGGGCTATGCTTTGGATATGGCATGATCGAAGGGTTGTGTGGCCGATGATCCATGCCGAGCACGCCTGCCGATGTTTACTCGGCCTGGGAGTGGTAACCCCAGTAACCTTCGATTATGTAGCATGACCACCGACACATAGCATCACTGTATAATTTATGGATTGGGGCATTACATGGGGAGAATCATGCATCTTTCCTTCAACACAAGCCCTACAAAGACGATCTCTAGAAAAAGAAATATTTTCATTTAGTCCAAGAATGTGGCCACCCTTGTGAAGACTTTGCAAAGTTCTCATATTGACATGGGATAAGCGGCGATGCCACAACCACCCCACGTCGGCCTTTCCGAATAAGCATATTGCTTGAGTGTTGGTTGACCCCGAAAAGTCCACCACAAACAACTCATTTTCAACATACCCAACGAACATGACCTTTAGAGTCTTGCTCCTCAAGAGTACCACCATATCAAGAGTGAAATGGACATCAAAGTTCATCTTATTAAGAGCACGAACGGACATAAGATTGTAACCTAGAGACTCAACAAGCATGACATTTACAAGGGTGATATCCCTTGCAACTACCACCTTGCCAAGACTCTTTACTTCGGCTTTAGGCTTGTCACCATAAGAGACGGTTGAGTGATTTAGATTTGGTCTCAACTCCGTCATGATCTCCTTGCTTCCGGTCATATGACTAGTGCAACCACTATCAATCACCCATTTAGATCCACCGGAAGCATAGTCCTACAAGAGATCATATCTTGGATTTAGGTACCCATTTCTCAATGGGTCCTTTTCGGTTAGCAACAAGGGTCTTAGGAACCCAAATAGAGTAATCAATGTAACCATCATAAGGACCAACATATTTTGCATAAACATCACCATAATAGTCAACATAAAGAATATAATTGGGATTGTTATGCCCCGCGAAGTTACTACGAGTAGTCTTGCCCCTAGTGGCATTACTACCCGCAATGGGAGTCTTGGCTTGTGCGGGCTTGGTCTTGTTCTTCTTGATGTTGCTCACTTTCTTCTTTACCTCGGCCACATAACCAAGACCCTCCTTCCCTTTGTGTGGTTTTTGCTCAAACAAGTAAGCAATACCCTTATCTTTACCTTTGGGAATAGAGGTCTTAGCACTAGTGGCCTTAGCAAGATCCACCTTCAACCTAGCATTTTCTTCACTAACATCTTCATGAACACGAGGAAGAATGGATATACTAGTTGAACAAGTTTTAGAAAATTGAGCTTGAAGTTGTTCATGAGACTTGACTAGAAGGGAGTGGGTCGATTCCAAGACCTTGTGAGCTTTTTCAAGCTTCTCCATATCCTCAAGAAGTGTAGCATTCACAACTCCAAGTTCAACTTTCTCCTTTTTAATCACTTTATATTTGGTAAAGACATGATCTCTATCCTTAATGATTTTATCAATGATTTCATCATTTTTAGCATCAAGAGACTCAAGTCTTTCCTCAAGAGTGGTTCTATATTCACTTTCTTCATCAAGAGAGCTATTTAAGGATGCTATGGAAGCATTCAAAGAAGCAATGGTGAGAGAATCCTCTCTCTCAATCTTACTCTTTTCTTGAAGAAGCTCTTCGGCCGCACATAGTTGTCTCATGAGAGACTCAACATGTTCTTTGGCCTCACCTTGCAAGTTAGTCACAAAAGTATCGAAGGCAACTAGTTCCTTCTTAATCTCAAGACTAGATTGATCATGCATAGTCTTAGGAGAAGGGGATGATACCTCGGTGACATGAGCCATGAGGCAACGAGCGGTGTTGGTGGAGACGTTCTCATTGGGGGATTCAAAGAGAGACGATGATGAAGTAGATACAATAGCCAATGCGGCTACCTCTTTATTGGGTGCATCTTCATCTTCGGAATCACTTGTGGCATATTCTTCTTGTGCCACCAACACAATTCTCGGTGCCTTCTTGAAGAAAGGCTTCCTTGGTCTTGCGGGCTTCTTTTGGATCAACTTGGAGTGATCCTTTGGGATAAGCTTCCCACCATTTTGCTCACGGTTCTCATAGGGGCACTCTCTTATGTAGTGATTCTTGTCATGACAATTGTAGCAAGTCTTTGTCCTTGAGGCAAGCTCTTTCTTGCCACTTGAGTTGTTCTCTCGATCAACACGAGCTTTAGCACTTGCCGGGTCATTCCAAAACACCCTTGTGGCAAGAGCAATGTGACTATTGAGGGCTTGCTCAAGATCATGTGGAGCAATGTTGCTTGGACAAACTTCAATCTCATCATTCTCATCCATACAAGTCACTTTGGCCTTCAAGGCAAGTGAGGGACCTTGTCTCATTCCCATGGCCCTAGCACGGTTATCTTCGGCATTCTTGGTGGCAACCTTGGAGGCTTGGACTTCTTGCATAACCTCATGAGAAGACATTTGATGATAGTTGTATCTTCCTTGAATGGACTTCAACTCCATAGGCTCCGAAGGCAAGAGAGCATTCACATACTTCCTTTTTACCCAAGCATCATCCACATATGTTGCCCCCACATCATAAAAGGCTTTGGCGAGAGTCTTGAGTCTTCCATACATTTCTTCATGATTCTCATTGTCAAGCATGTAGAAACCTTCGGCGGCATTGCTCAAAGATTCATATCTATTCCTCTTCATGTTATCATTTCCAAGGAAAGCAACTTCAAGACAATCCCATGCTTCTTTGGCGGTGGTGACATGAAGAACATGATGTTTGTCATTGTCGCTCAAGGCTAGCTCGATCATGTGGAGGGCGGAAGAATTGAGTTGCTTTTCGGCGAACTCTCTTTTTGTCATGTTGCTTGGATCCTCAACATGATATCCATCTTCAATGATCCTCCAAAGCTCGATGGAGGCACTGTTAATATGAGATTTCATTGAGCGTTGCCAAGTTACAAAAGCTAATGCATTAAGCTTAGGTGGAGGACCTAGAGGGTTTATGCGGGTTGTAATAATTGGATCGGGAGAGTACCATCCCGGAACGGCATGGTACCCTTCCTTCTCCTCATGCAAAGTAGGAGATGTTTTAGGTCTTGTATCGGTTTCAACCCCCTTTTTCTTTTTCTCTTTATCCTCCTTGGAATCACCCTCTTTGGAGTTAGAGGCTTCCTCTAGTGGGATGATTTCCGAGCGCTTGCCATTTGCAAATTTCATGAACATGTCACGAAACTCATCAAATTTGGCATTCATGGTCGATGTCAAAGTTGTTTCCAAAGCTTTGATATCGGCCATAGATGCCATGGTGGCTTTGGCCTTTTCAAGGGCCTCATTAGCCTTGGCAAGAGTCTCGGCCTCATCCTCACTTTGTGTCATACTTCTCTTAGGCGGTTAAACCCAACAAGAGAGCCTAAGCTCTGATACCAATTGAAAGGATCGGTATGACACCTAGAGGGGGGGGGTGAATAGGTGCTAATTCAAATTTTAGTTCTTTTTCAAATTAAGCTTGACACGAAAGGTAAATTCTCTAGATATGCAACTATGGTAAATTTACCTATATGACAAGCTAACAGTTAAGCAAGATAAAAAGTAAAAGCGGTAAACAAGGATAGAGGTAACCGAAGTGAAAGCACGAGACGACAAGGATGTATTCCCGAGTTCCTCCCTTAAATGGGAGTACGTCTCGTTGGAGAGGTGTGAACCAACACAATGGTTCAACTGCCACAAAGGCCTCACCCAAATCTCCGGTGAACCGCACCACAAAGGTTTGGTTCACTTTCCACTATCGGAATCCTTCGAGGCGGAATCCGGAACCTTTACAACAACGATTCGGGGCACGACCCACAAAGGGCTTGGGGGCTCCCGAACAGCTACAATCTGTCACAAAGACAATAGGTAAGTACAACAATGGGCTAGGTTTTCCTAGTGGAAACCCTAGCAAGTGTTCCCTCAAATGAATGAGGGGGAAATGAAGAACGGCTCGGTGAAGATGTAGATCTAGGCCTTCTCCTTCAATCCTCCAAAGATCAGCAAGTTTGGACGGAGGGATTGGAAGATCTAGTGATTCTTGGACTTGCAACAATGGTGTTTTTCTTGATTTGGTCGAGCACCTTGGCTGGAGGAAGGAGGAGGGGTATTTATACCCCTCCCAGAAATGTAACCGTTGCAGCCCACTTACACCGGAGACTCCGGTCCTGAAGGGCCGGAGACTCCGGCCTGACCGGAGACTCCGGTCCCTGAAACCGGAGACTCCGGACTCCAAGGGCGGAGACTCCGGTGCAACTCAGGGCTCACTCCGGACCCCATATCAGAGGGTGCCGTCTTCTTCTCGATTTGTTCTCGAATGCGCGAGGTCCGGAGACTCCGGTCGGGGAGGGCCGGAGACTCCGGCTGGACCGAAGACTCCGGTGATACTCCGGGGTAACTCCGGACCCCCACCAGAGGCTGCCGTCCTCTGGACCTTTTAGCTCCAACATCCTTGGGACCGGAGACTCCGGCCCCTGAGCCCATAAAGGTCGTAGACTCCGGCCAGAACTATTTCCAGCGCAAAACTATTTGGTTGATGCCATATGGATTATTTCTTTTATTTCCTGCATCACTTATTGCACATTAGATGAATATATCCTAGTGTTGTTGCCTAACACACAAAACCAAGGGAATATAAGATATGCTCTTTGAATCTCCCCCTTTTTGGTGTTAGATGACAACACTAGGATTTCACTCAATGACAACACTAGGAGTTTACAAGACATAAAAGTTGTTATTACAAAACGACTACTCTCCTGGCATAATTTCACTCAACTTCCTGGCTCCCGCGTTTTTAATGTTATACCTAATATATAAAAGACGAACGTTTTCGCCTCCAGACACGCGGCCACGTCACCCGCTTTCCCCCTGTCGTCTGATCTCTGAAATGGACGGTCCGGATCGAACCACGTCGCCCCTAATCGCGCGCTACTGTTCATTTCCTAATTTCTACCAATGGGAATGCGCCACGTCGCCCGGTTGCCATCCGGTCCACCCGGTTCCCACCGGTCACCATGGCTTTTTTTACAGAAAAGCATCCGGAAAATCGAAACCGTGACCCGCGGTCCACAACTTTACACGGTCACGGACTTATTTGCAAATTCGCAAAAGTGGAAGGACTTTCTGTAAAAGCATCCGGCACAATCACCCTTCCTCCTTTCTCTCTCCCGAGCGCCTCCGAGATCGCCGCCGGCGCCGCCGCCCATCCCCGCCGCTCAAATCGAAGGACGCACGGACCTCCGCCGCCTCGCCCTCTCCAACCTCGCCGATTTTGACCTCCCAAGACGGCGCAGGTGAGCCGCAATCTTCCGGGGCGCGCTCGACAACCGCCGTGGCTTCCGCACGCCCCCGGCGGCGCTCCGACGACCAATAGTCGGCGGCGCCGCCACTACTGGGTGGCCCGCGACGAGGCGCGTCCAAGCGTGCCCTGGTTGGCCGCCGGCGAGCTCACCGCCGCCGCGGCGGATCTGGCCGCGGTCAGGCCATGGCTGACGTCACCGTGTCGTCAGCGGGTCCCAATCGTCAGTGTCTCCTCTCCCATCAAATAAACAAAAACAGTAAAAAGCTTAATCTTGCAAAATTAATAACTTAAAATCTGTCCATCAGAAAAAATTGAAAAAAATATGGAAATGATAAAAAAACACTAATTACTTATTTGAAGATTTCAAGTAAATTTCAAAACCGTGAATATTTTGGAAAATCCAAATTCGTTTCGGTATCATTGAATCCATTCATCAACAATATTTGGGAATAAATCAAAAATGGTATGAATTTGTGGTACATCAACAAATTTCAAACTTGCATACTTCAAATTTTTTACATACCTTTTAGATCTACTAATTTTACAACCCCAAAAGAAATTCAAATATGAAAAACACCCCAACTCGAACAACTTTTAAAATCCACTCAATTTTAAAATCGCAGAAAATTTTCAATTTCACTACTTCTGAGACCTACACGCTTTTTAAATGCACACACTACCAAATTTAAATTCACGTACGTCTTCAAACTTGCATACTTCAAAATTTACATACCTTTTAGATCTACTAATTTTACAACCGCAAAAGAAATTCAAATATGAAAAACTCTCCAACTTAAACAATTTTTAAAAATCTAATCAATTTTTAGGGCGCAAAATTATTCTAATCTCACTACTTTTGAAACCTACACAATTTTTAAATACACACACCACCAAATCGAAATTCACGAATGCCGCGACAATTTCACTAGTCAAAGATTACAAAGAGAGGGGCATGTTTGTTCGAGAAGACCCGGGCGCTCCGCTGACCCCAAATGCTCAAAGAGATAAGGAAGGCAAGTGAGGCTATCCCTTTGCAGCGAGTCGGAGAGGGGCCACCACTCGTTGAGGGTTAAGGTCACCCACGAGGAGGGATCAATGTGCAGGAGACCAAGCCAATCCTTGACAAGGTTCCAAATTCGGATAGTAAAGCGACAATGGATGGAGAACAATCCGGAAAAAGTGATCCACTGCCTATTGCATCCTAACAAAATAAAACATTGCTCCAAGAACTCTCAGTCTATCCCGACGTAACAGCAAAGAAAACAAAGACACAGTAAGTAGCAGCACAAAAAGGCAAAAAATCGTTAGCAAACTGACGACAGGAACAAGATTTATCCACTGTCAGTATCAATACATAAGCTTGAACGCACAGTAACCATGCTACTCATTGGTAGTCTCATTATGTCAAGGCAATGAACAGCACCAGTGCTGCAACCATCAGCGTCGGTCGTTTTAGTACTTGGCTAGCAGGTTGCTGAACATGGTGAAAGCGTTGAGCACAACTGTCTGTCCCACAAAAGAAACTTATGGAGTGAGCCTCTGTGGGTCGCGAGGGAAAAGCGATGTCTTCCTGATGTTGTTGAGGGCGCAGAAAAGCATCACGACCCTCTCCAACCCAACACCGAAACCACCGTGAGGAGGAGCACCATAACTGTAATTGTCAACATAGATGGATTTGAGTAACAAGGTGAAGGAAAATATGTGTTAGCGTTCCAATGGATCACCACAATACAAGTTAAATACTCCCTCCGTTCCGATGAATAAGGCCTATATTTTTTTGTAAAAGTCAAGCCAAGTAAAGTTTGACCAAACTTTTAGAAAAATCTATCAACAAATATGATATTATATAGATATCATCTGAAAATATAGTTCATGATGTTTCTAATGACATCAGTTTTATATTTTGCATGTTAATATTTTTTCATAAAAACTTGGTCAAACTTTACATGGGTTGACTTTTCCAAAATAATATAAGCCTTATTCATTGGAACGGAGGTAGTAGTAGATACTGTATTACTCAAAGATTGCAGTCGTTAGATGGATGCAGAACAAACCTGAATGATTCAATGTATGATGATATAGTACTTGCGTCAATTCCACACTCGATTGCACGTTTCCTCAGCAACTCAGGCGTGTGCACTCTTTGAGCTCCAGAGATAATTTCCTCACCTATCATATCAGAAAAATTGGTTCAATATTTGACTAAAACGGACAATCACTTCTGGTAATATAAATGACATATATACCAGACAGTTTAATATGCAAGACTGCAAAAGAACATGTATCCTAAGGTTTTAATTCATATATATGAATGACACTTTCTTCAGTACACCGGTACGTCTTTTTCTTTTGAACTAACGATGGGCATAGGAAACAAGCCACGCGACAAAGAGTCTAGGATGAAGCTAGCTACCACTCCATGAGAGTACGAACTGGTCAGTATGCAGTGCAGACTCTTAAGTTATTTTACTTAGCTGGGATGGTGGTTTTTAGATGTGTCTTGGATGTTGTGCAAGGTGCCAGAATACACATGTTCAGGAACAGATAGGGTACCCATTATACTAGCAACTATTATGACCCGGTTAAAAAGATAATGCTGCAAGAGAAACTCAACAGAAAGGAAACTAAATTTAGGACATCTGCGTATTTTTTCTTTGAAATCAGTAGTAAATAAATGCCCTCGTGATGTAATTTTATTAGAAAGTGATGTGGTACCACGACTCTTTGAAGCAATTATAAACTTTTCTGTAACTGTAAAGGAAAGCCGTACACTTTCAAAGTTTATTTTCATCTCTCTGGACTAGGCAAGCGACAGAGAAACAGTAACACATGCACATGGTGGGCTGGGGGTGGGGGGCAACTTAATTCCATGTATATTATAAAGAGAAATACACCTTCATTGGCAGTATATAAAAAGAATGAAGATAACTAAATAGAAGAACAAACATTTTAAAATTCTGCACCAACAACTAGAAATCAAAGAATGGTTAGGTCTTCAAATGTGTTGAAATACCACAAAAGCTATTGCCCATGCAACTGGAATCACAAGCCAAGCAGCTTTTCTACTAGTGTCGTAATGACAGAAATACACACCTCGAATGAAGACGTCAAAAGAGTTGCTGTAAGCAGGGTCATCATAACAAGGCATGGTGTAGAATGGGCGCACAGCCAAAGGATACCGGTAAAGAATGAAAAATTCTGTGCCATACCTATAAAAAACAGAAAAGTTAGAATTTCTCAAATTTGAAAAGCGATATAATTATACAGGTGAAGTAGACTCCACATACTTCTCCTTAACAAGCCGACCAAGTTTTTTCTCAGCTTCAGTGTTGAGGTCACCCATAGGGTCGATTTCAGTTCCAGCATCCTGCCAAACAGTTAAGTCATCTATTTTCAATCTTTTAATACCATAAATCATAACTGATTTTTTGGATAATTCAAACTCTTCATACTAGTTTTATCATATTATATTGAATGCACCAAGCATGGAACTACATAGCTAGACACTGGAAGTAACTGAACAGAAACTGGTTTATTGAACCCAAGATCCAAAAGGAACATAATGCTAGATGTAATAGATTTCTGTAACATATACTTGTTCAGATAATCATCAACCAAGTGCACTTTTTCACGCTTCAAGTGTCTAGGAATAAATATGGATCTTGAGTTTTAGAATAACAATACTAGCATTTCATAATATCAGATTCAGCTTTAAACAACCTAAGATTTTGTTTGATGGCTAAACAATAAAAACTAGATATGATTTGCTCTGAACTCAAATAGTGAGTACGCAATATACAGGTTATGTTATTCTCGAGAATACAGATAAACCATTCATTTTCTGAAAGCACGCGGCTAAACATGATTTAACAAACGAACAAGATTCATCATCTGACTTTTATTGAATTTTCTCTCCACAGAAAGTGTCTAGAAATTCATTGTCCACACAATGGATTGATTTGCAAGAGTTTGATTTCTGAATGAAACAATGATAATCCAGTAACTGTCAGCTTTTCACGGATCCGGGTTTCTGGAGATAAACAATTATCACCTGTTCCAAAATGTTCAGCACATCCACCTATGATGTAATTTATTTTCAGCTCACCAAGAAACCACTCTGTTGGCAATGCGAGAAAAGGCTGCCAATTTCTACCAGAACATGGTTGTCTTTTGTTAAAAAAAAACAATTCAGTGGTACAAAATTCAACAAAGGAAACATGATAATAATGGTCAAGCTGCAAAACAGTCAGTAGATAAGATTTTTTCCAAAAATTGGTTGATGAACACCTCAAATTGGTGACAAACATGCAAAACGTCACAATACTTATTAATATGTGCTGTCATATTTAGGATTCTTTGTATTCTGAAGACCGTATTACACCTACAAGACCAATTCAGTATTAACAGTACAATTCTCGTTTCACAGGATTCTCAACTTGGACAGGTCAAAAAAAACACGAGGCAAACAATTACTAGGGCTATTAAAGTTCTAACATCAATCATACAGTGAGAATAATACCAGATTAACATATTGTATAGGAATGAACATCACTGAGATGATGAAATAGCCACAAGAGTAAAAGTTACTACCTTCAGCATTTGAATCCCTTCCGCGTATGTTAGCTTCAAGGTTTTCTCTAGGTACTGTATAAATTAGCAGAAATTGAAACAGTTGCTTGGGCAAAAACATAAAGATCATAACATAAAACAATACTGAATAAGGTTTTACCTTCAGTGGTTCAAATGGAAACTGCCTATTTATTGTCTCGAGTTCCTTCTTGCAATTTTCATTCAAATGTTTGAATATTGCTACGAATAAGCCATCTATAATATCACAAACCTGTGTACAAAAGTAAGTCCTTGGTCACCATCACTTCGATAAAGGAAATACAGTGTTTTCTCCAAATTCTTCCTTACCTCAAAGTAGTGCTCCTTAATTTCCATCTCAGCATCCAACCCCATAAACTCGCACAAATGCCTGTGTGTATTTGAGTTTTCTGCTCTAAATACGGGACCAACCTCAAATACACGGCCAAAACCACCACAAATACTCATCTGCTTGTACAACTGCGGAGATTGTGCTAAACAAGCAGGCTGGCCATTGTACTGTAGCTTGAATACAGCTGCGCCACCTTCACTTGATCCAGAAATCAATTTGGGACTGTGGATCCCAATAAAATTCTTTGAGAACAAATATTCTCTGAATTTCTGCAAGGTTATCCAACAATGGTTACATACATGGACCAGATGTCGAAAAGAAATAGTACACGATACAGATACATATATACTCCATCCGTCCCCATTTATACGCCACCCTTGTTTTCTGTGATTTAACTTTGACCATCAGTTTGACCAATAATACATGAGTCATGTGTCATTAAATCTTTACCATGGAAAACTTCTTTAGAATATGAATTCAATGTATTGTTTGTTAAACTGATGCACAAATTGATCCTTAAAATGTGAGTGTGCCACATAAACTGGGACAGGACTAACGGGAGTAATAAAATCTAGCTGTGTAAGATAATGCATGAATATGACCAACATAAGCATAGTTTTGATAAAGCAATATCATGCGCTGCATGTCCAATCCCAGCTTGTGCAAGGTGCAGTTGAATAAAAATTGAAGCTCAGTGTTTGAGGCACCTTTTACATAACAATAAGTAAGCGCATGGTGCTAGCCATAACACAATATGCTACTTGGTACAGCAGAATACCCTATGACATGAATGATAACAAATAAACAATGAGTATAAACAAGGACAAATACTCACGTTTTCAACATGGCATTGGATACGGAAGATTGCTTGATTGGCTGGTGTCCGCAGATCGATAGCTCGATAGTTCAAGCGTGTGTCCTGGAGAACACGCACCAGCTTCTCTCCCGTCTGCAATCATGGCAAGAGTAAATCTCTTAAACCACAATATAGGTTCATAAGAATCATACAGGATATGAACTGCTGGGAAACAATAGTTGAGTGCTTCCTGCCAAGAGAAGGGAATATACCTGCTCAGCCTTCTCAAACTCTGCCTCACTACGGGCTGCATCCTCGAGGTTGATTGGAAGTGTAGGCATCGCCCTGTTGATGCAATAGACCTTCCTGACCTGAATCTCCACCTGCCAGTCAAAACGAGCACGCACACAATTCATTAGCACAAACAAACCAAAGGAAAGGAGGTTCCCAAAGCACCATCTGATCTAACATGATTATTCATTACACTCATGTTAAATTACGGCTGCTACTGATGACCGGAAACAAGCAATTGGCCGGGATGGCTGACCTGCTGTGTAGTAGCCTTGAGGGGCTCCTTGGGGAGGGAGACGACGCCCTCGACGTCGACGATGCTCTCCTTGCTGAGGGAGGTGGCGAAACGCACCATCTGCGTGCTGACGCCCGCGTCGGCGCTGGCGACGAGCACGCACTGCACGGTGCTCATGCTCTGGCGGAGCACGACGAAGGCCATCTTCTTGCTGACGGGGCGGAACGCCTGCGCGGATCCGCGGATCAGCACGGAGCGGCCCGCCGCGGCCTCGTCGAGGTCGCCGACGTCGGTCCAGACCCGGCCGGAGATGACCTTGGACTGGATCTCCTCGACGGGGACGTCGCCGTAGTTGGCCGCGAACGGGTCATCCTCTTCCGCCTGAGGCTTCTCGGTCTTCCCTGCCTTGTCGGCCTTCGCTGCCTTTGCGGCCTTCCGGGCCTCCTTGTTCAGCTGTTTTTTGCTGATCGTGGCGACGGAGAGATCGGCCTCGAGCTCCTCCGTGGAGGCGGAGGCGGAGGCGGGCGGCGGCTCCGATGACATCGCGGCGGTGGCGGCGGTGGCGGCGAGGGGAGAGAGGAATAGGGTTTAGCGTTTAGGATGGTGGAGCGGTGACTTGACGACGATAAGCTTACATACCAGCCCGGCCCATCTATATTGGCTTCGGCCGCAAGAACAACTTTTTCTTTTTCTGGGTACGCTGCGAAACCGGACGACCGCCGTTGGTTTTCTGTGTGCACTGGGAAACCAGAGAATGGTCTAATTCTGGGTGCACCGAGAAACCAGGGAATGCAAAAACCATTGAACATTTTGAAAACTATTAAAAAAAACAGCATTGAATTTCAACGTTTGGGAAAGTGAACAGAAACCTCCGTGACATGACACGTGGAACTTGAAATTTAGATCAAATTATTAGAATTGCCAAACAAAATTCTAGTGAAAATGATCGACACTAATGTACAACAAAATACCAGCTAACCATTGAGTAAAACAAGACCAACAAACTTCGCCCCGCTACTTCTCGTTTGGGCGACACGGGTGGCAAGCCAAGGGCAATCTTAACTACTCTAATTCCCCGCCGCCACCCGTGAGCTCCGATGAGCACCTATACGGTAGATGGACCACCCACCCGCCTTGTCCAGAGCTATGAGTCCATCGATGGGAACCTGTGCGGTAAATGGACGCGTGCTAACGGAGCCTGAGATCCAGTGCTCTTGCTATTTAAAAAAGATCAAAAATAATATATATGAGTTTAGAAATTCTGATTTTTTGGATATAACGAATGTTGCACCCTACAAATGTGCACAAAATCAATTTAAAATACTTTGTATTTTAAGATACACAAAAATGAAAAATATGTGATGCGGATATGCATATATATTCAAATCTTCGAACTTATCTGTCATTTTTGTGGGCGGTGGGGTGACCCCCTCTTGCTCACTCATGTTTGTCATGCAAAAAAAGCCATGCTTTTCATCGTATTGTTTGGATTACAATAGATCTCTTCGCCAAATGTAGAGAGTCAAACATACATTTGAGGATCACTAAACTTAGCACACAACGTGACATAAATAAATACATTTGGCTCATTATCAAAATATATACCTGCCTGCCTGCTACTGGTAGTCTGACAAGCTCTCAGTACAGTCATGTACCTACGAATCGGTGCACGACGACACTCGCTCCTGATTACTCTCTGGCGGCCCTTGGGACTGGGAATTATTCTCCGTGGCGGTATGCTCTGCGCTGCTGTCGTCCGTGCCTCCATCTCCTTGCTTGTTGTCCTGGTCGCTCTCGCCAACACGATCCTCCTCCGACGAGCCGTGTGGCGTTTCTTGCCCGCCATTATCGTCGTGCTCGTCCTCCTCTTGGCCATCCGTTTCCGTGGAAACGGCCGGAGTGTCCGCTTTACCGCTGGCAACGCTGGTGAACTGCTTGGCCACCTTCTCGCTGGCGGAGATCACCTTGATGAGATCATCCAGCGACCTGGCCTCCTGCTCCAGCAAGAACTTCTTCTCCTCCATCTCCTCCCTCAGGCTCTCCAGGAGCTCCAGCGCCACCGCGTTGTTGGGCTCCAGGGTCAGCACCTCCTGCACGTCGACGCACGCCAGGTCCAGCCGGTCAAGCGCCTCGAAGCAGCGCGCCCGCTTCAGGAGCGCCTTGGTGTAGCGCGGCGACGCCTCCAGGGCCATGTTGCACCGGTCGATGGCCTGGTGGTAGTGGTGCTCGTCCTCGGGGCACTGCGTGTTCATGTGCATGTAGCACGCCGCCACGTTGCTGTGGAGGGAGGCGATGTCGTTCTCGTCGTACGCGCGCGGTGCCCGCGGGGAGAGCCGGATCGCCTCGTCGAACTTGAAGGCCGCGCCGTCGTAGTCCCGCAGCCGGAACAGCGTCGTGCCTTCCTGCTTCAGCTCCGTCACCAGCTCCACGATGGCGGCAACCTCGTCCTGGACCGCCGCCTCATCTTCGTGATCTTCCTCATGATCTGCCGCTGACAGCTGATCCGGATTCTCTTGGGCGCTGCTCATGTCTGTACGCAGATCGGACAGATTTAGGGGAATTAGTCTTTCACCAATCTCTCTCTTTTAGTTTCCTCGTCTGTGTGCTTCAAAATATGCGAGTCCTTGGCCCGGCCTTGTCCCAGATTGGTCGTCCTCATGCATGCCAAATCAAAGGGATGGAGTGGAGGAAGAAGCGGAGGGCGTTCCAACTTCCAAGCCATGCATGCCCTTGGAAAATATGCGAGTCCTTGGCCCGGCCTTGTCCCAGATTTTCTTTCTTCTATATCCGACACCCTTCATGATCCTTCATTATACCCTTGGAAAAAACTGACCCTTCATGACCACAGCAGACAGGCCACCCACAACTTTCCTTCTGGTTTGCAGCCACATGAACCATCTATTGACCTTTTTCTCTCAAACTAGTAATACTAGTTGAATGCCCGTGCGTTGCTACGGGTATTTAATTTTTTTTCTATTGCAGGTGAGTTTGGAGATGTGTGTGAAGGGAATATGCCCTAGAGGCAAATAAATAAGTGGTATTTATTGCATTATTCCATTAAGTTTATAATATATTTTTGTATCATGCTATAACTGTATTAATCGGAATTGTTAATACACGTGTGATACATAGACAAACCAGAATCCCTAGTAAGCCTTTATATATACTAGTTCATTGGGCAACAGTTGATCGAGAATTCCCGGTCATGGACAATTGCGTCGGTTGACAATGAGGTCATCTTATTGGTAGAATAAGGTGATGGACATACCCAAAGTATTGCAACAGGATCGTGTCACGATGTTTGCCGTTTGCAATAGGAAAGTGATATGATAGCTTATTCCTCAGACCGTGAGATCATATCAATTGCTGCTCCGTAGGTTACTCTGAGTGCATCAAACGTCATATCTTATTTAGTTTGACAATAAAGGTGTACCTCGTGTATCTCGAAAGAGTATGTTGAGGCGTATGGATCAAGAGCGGGATTTGTTCATCCTTGTGATAGGAAGATACTCTGTGCCCACTCGGTGAGATTACATCTATAGAGCTGCGCAGCTAATGACTAGGTCATGGAGATGTAATATCACAGACGAGTTAATGAACCTTTGTCGGTAACGAGATACAACAGGACATCGGATGTTTACGATCATATCTCGGACAAGGTAGTATCGAAGAAACAAAAGGAGTAGATATCATGTTTATGGTTCAACGACGATATTCGTAGAATGCACAGGGACCGTTACAGATGTCCAGGTCTCTCTGGCGGTCATTGGCGAGCGAAGGGTCTCGGCCATGTCTGGAGTGTTCTCGAACCGTAGGGTAACACGCTTAAGGTCTTAGCGACACGTGGAGAACGTTGGTATGATTTATTATTGGAATAAATATGGATATAGGAGAGAGAGAAATAATCCGGAAAAGTTCCGGCAGCATCGGAAGGGTTCCGGGAATGACCGAAGGTAGTTCGGGTGGTCCGGAAGTTGTTTCGGAGTCACGGGATATTAAATAATGTATAAATATATTAATTATGAATTAGTCCCCTTTATATAGAAGGCCTTTCTCCTTTGCCATTCTTTAGTCCCACATGGGGGAGGCAAGGTGTTTGCACACCCCCTCCCCCTTTATATAGAAGGGCATATTAATTGATTTAAAGACAATCTAAAATACAATTAATGTTGTATACGCCGGCCTGAGTTAATTCTCCGCTCGCTTTTCTCTCTCTCTCCCACCAAGGCTATACCGCAGTGCCCAGTCGCACCGCGGGATTCCACCAATTGTTCTACTCCTGCGATCTCAGCTAGACCTGAGTGACCGGGGGTTGTCGTTAAGCTCCGTATGTGTGCGAGTACTCGGAGGCACCACATTTGAGGTGCTCGGGCGACATCGTCACGCCCAGACGCCGGCGCCCTGCCGCCGACGCCCAGCCGCCACCGGCGCCTGACGCCCAGCGCCTGACGCCCGACGCCGTCGACATCGCTGCGTCATCGTCAACTTCGTCGCGCCAAGTTCTTCGCGACCTTGAGGTCGGCTACGGCGTCTACGTCAGCAACGCTTGTGCGGGAGCGTAATCCCCGCTATTTGGTCTACAAGAGGTATGTGACCAGTTCCGCCCACCGTTACCGCATTACTAGATAGATAGATCCTGGCATGTTTGGTATTCGTTAGTTAGAAAAATTATTGTTTTCTGCTACGGAACCCCTTCAGTGTGAACAAACACTATTATATTAATCATATCCAAAATGCATGCAACTCTCTTCACCTCCGAAATGACACACTTAGCTCTTTTTCACAAACACACATCTCAGACTATGAAGTACATTCCTTTCAAAAAAATGTGAAATACCTAACAATTTTAAAGAATAATTTTGAAATTTTCGGGGGCTCCAAAGGAAGCATAATATGAGAGCTAGGAATTCAACTCACAAGGGCCCATTTGACAACACACAACTCCATGCATTTCATGTGCTCCACTCCGCTCAAAGAGAAGAGCGCTCTCCTGGTCGCTATGAGGGAACCAGCAGCGTTCGGGCCTCTCTGCTTCAAATGGTTGCGTGTTGAAGAACCTGGTGGCGCACCCCCGTGAAGTCATAGTGCCATGACGACATGGTGCAACAGTCGTCAGCTCCTTGAAATCCTCATCTATGTAATGGGTGGACAACACCCTCGTCACTAAGCTCAAGCAAGGAGCCTGATTTGTACGATGAACTCCGGAGTTTCCACAACTCCGCAGAAAGTGCCTGCATATGCTATCATTGATAGAACACGTATCCAAAAAATAATGGCGAAGTTCAAAAAAACAACTTGATTTAGTTTCAGTAACAAGATTCATGATCCTGTGGTACCTATAGGGAACATTGTTATTTTTTATTGTACTAAAATGACGGAGTAGGCAAGTGGTACATTCAACAGAGATGCTTCATAGTCTGATTTTTAACCGTAAAAAAAAATCCAAACCAAACTGGACGGTTGCAACACGATCTGTTGAAATAAACCAAATCGACACAGTCGATAGAGGCTAACAACGGAAAACAGGTACGCGATGTTCCAGGATAGAATATGCAATCATGGAAAATCCTATTAGACACATACATTAACATATCCTGACCAAAACAAAAATTGTTCCCTATAGGTAGGTTTCAACTTGGTCACTCCTACATCCGCTGAAGAAACCAAATTGTTTAACAAAATCATATCTAAGATGCAAAAGTGGAGTGGAAAGCATTGGGGTAACTATTTTCTTATGAAAGAATGCTACACCATGTAGTTCCTTGATATTCCTATGGCTAAAATCAGATCAAACACTACCATTGGTTGAGTAATAAAATTTCACATTCTGAAACTACTAATGGAACATAGCAAAATCTATCAATTTTGGGCTTTAAACAGGATGAGTCAAACATTACCGCACAAAGAACATTTGAACATCGAGCTCACGACGTGAAATTGAACCTGTAGAATCTTGCCATTGTTTTCGAGCATGTATATTGAGCCTTCCTTTTTGTCATTTCTGTCGAGGCAAAGCAGGTAAGCATCTACCTTCTATAATGGACCTACAGTGTGCACACATCTAAGCAAGGTTACAGACCTTTTTTCTATTCTTGTACCACTCACGTAAATATTGTTGTCCTCACGCAAATAGTTGCGTGAGTAAATGAATTAATAGTGGAAAACTTTCTTCAGAAAATTGTTTCATATTTGACAAACTTCACTTGATACAGACACTCTATGACAGGAGATATTTTTTAATTAACTTCTGATAATGATTCTCACTTTTTTGCCTAACAGTATTTGGGAAGTGCTTCTGTGCAAAGGTTAAAATCTATCATGTGCTTAAGTTTTGGTTTTATTGGCACAAATATGGGCATATGGCCATTATTACAGACGTAACACAGATTAATGTAACTTTTTGTTTCCACTTCTATATATTTGACCCTTGTGAGCGCATATAATATTATATGTGTAATATTATCTATTTCAGATTTAAGTTTTAACTTCTCCATCACTTTAGAATTCAATGCCTTTTTACTATTGCATACTATTGACAAAGATAAAAAAATATATTCACTTTGATGCTTGTTATCTAACACTGAAGCAAATACATGGAAAGGATTAAATTCAGACATGCAATCAATGTCACAAGAACAAGACCCAACAGCAACTTTAATGCCCTCTAACGAAGCGCCACACACTGAACCTTGACTATTCACAGGGAATAGCTTCATTTTTATCTCTAATGTATCGTATGTATTCTAAACATACCCTAGGTGCAAACTTAGTTCAAAAAAGCCATTAACAATTTTCACGAAAAAACTGACAAACATGCACAAGAAGTTCCGAAGTTCAAGATACTCCAAAAGGTAAATGGATCGCTACTATAAACTCGCTTACAATAGGTTTGTCCCAGTCCCGCACGAACTCTGGTAAGGGCCTTCTCTGTAGTACATACAAGATTTAATTTCATTCATCAGAATAAACATAGAAAAGGGATTCACTTCCTAATTTCCCAGGTATGTACATGTGCAAAAACTGTCATTTGTACAGACAGAGGGAACTATAGCACTATATGTATGCGCAAATGCAAGAACTGTCATAACAAAGTAAATTGATTTCATAGGTTCAACTATTTAACTTCCATAACTGAGTAAACAGCGATATGTAAATTATGTTACCATACTGAACCTTCCTTTATATTTCACATAAACTTATTGAAGCACATACCCTGCAATGCTTCCTGAACTCCGGCAACACCACATCATCATAAAGCACAACTTCAGCATGCTTTTTAATTAGCACAGCCACTGCATGGCAGGGAGTTACAGCAGCAGAGGTAACAGAAAAAGTTAGTTAGACGCAGAAAATTAAGTCAAACTCTTTATTTGTCTTTCATCAGTACAAATGGAAGAATACCTGTGAGTCTTTTCTCCAGTTCTCCACTGGGTCCATTCGTGGATTGTACCGGCCCTGTTTATTATGGGCAAAACTGTCTCCAGCATTACACAATTGGATGCTATTAGTTCTTAGGTTACCACATAAGCTAAAATAAAAGCTGGTGAGTTAATATGGACAAATATGCAACGTGCATACACAAAAGGTTATGCTAGCAATCCACATCTAAGAGATCAAGGTGAATACAAACACTAACACGGGCGCTGCTTGGAGTCATCTTGTGAGAGTGGCAAAGGTGAAATATGATAGATTGTTGTTAAGTGGGAAAAACTATTAGGTTGGTGACAAATAGACCTGATGGTATCCTTAGATCGAGCTATAGTGAATTGCTATATGTCGGGGATGTAACCCCCGCTACCCTAAGTTTATGGTGTTATTATGCTTATACTAGAGGAAAAAGAGAAGTTAAATGTGTGAGTGGGTGAAAAATAAGATGATAGGCACAGAGGTGCGACTCGGGCTGACATAAGCGCTCTCCCGGCCAGCCTAAGCTGGGGATGGGCCGACTTTATGGGTAACTCGGGTGGACCGAGGTAGCCAGCGGAGGGGCACGAGACCTTTGGACTTCGGGTCATCCGAGTTATCTCCAACCTCGACTTCCACCTTGCCGACTCCACCAAGCCGTCTTCGACCTCGCCCCCGCCTCCAGCTCGCCCGCGCCATCGTCGACCTCGGCCTCCCCGACTTGGCGGCACTCCCGGCTTCCCCGACATGGCGGTGAAGGAGATATGCCCTAGAGACAAATAAATATATAGTATTTATTGCATTATCTCATTAAGTTTATAATATGTTTTTGTATCATACTATAACTGTATTAATCGGAATTGTTAATACACGTGTGATACATAGACAAACCAGGGTCCCTAGTAAATCTCTATATAAACTAGTTCATTGGGCAACTGTTGATCGAGATTTCCCGATCATGGACATTCACGTCGATTGACAATGAGGTCATCTTATTAGTGGAATAAGGTGATGGACATACCCAACAAAGTATTGCAATAAGATCGTATCACAATGTTCATCATTTGCAATAGGAAAGTAATATGATAGCTTATTCCTCAGACCGTGAGATAATATTTATTGCTGCTCCGTAGGATACTCTAAGTGCATCAAACGTCAGTCCATAAATGGGTGACAATAAAGGTGTATCTTGTGTATCTCGAAAGAGTACGTTGAGACGTATGGATCAAGAGCGGGATTTGTTCATCCGTGTGATGGAAAGATACTCTGTGCCCACTCGGTGAGATTACATCTATAAAGCTGCGCAGCATATGACTAGGTCATGGAGATGTAATATCACAGACGAGTTAATTAACCCTTGTCGGTAACGAAATAAAACAGGACATCAGATGTCTACGATCATATCTCGGATAAGGTGGTATCGAAGGAACAAAAAGAGTGAATATCATGTTTATGGTTCAACGACGATATTCGTAGAATGCACAGGGACCGTCACAGGCGTCCAGGTCTCCCTGGCGGTCATTGGCGAGCGAGGGGTCTCGACCATGTCTGGAGTATTCTCGAACCGTAGGGTAACACGCTTAAGGTCTTGCCGACTCATGGAGATCGTTGGAATAATAGATATAGGAGAGAGAGAAATAACCCGAAAAGGTTCCAGTAGTTCCGGAAGGGTTCCGGGAATGACCGAAGGAAGTTCGGGTGGTCCGGAAGGGTTCCGGGAATGTCCGAAGGAAGTTCGGGTGATTCTGAAATTGTTTCGGAGTCCGAACCCCTCCCCCCTCCTTTTTCCTTGCCTTTCTTTTAGTCCCACATGGCACACCCCCTCCCCCCTTTATAAAGAGAGGCATATTAATTGTTTTAATATATCTAAAATACAATTAATGTTGTATACGCCGGCCTGAGTTAATTCTCCGCCCGCTTGTCTCTCTCTCTCCCACATAAGCTATACCGCTGTGCGCCGTCGCACTGCGGGATTCCACCAAAGTTCTACCCCTGCGATCTCAGCTGGATCTGAGTGACCGGGGGTTGTCGGCAAGTTCCGTATGTGTGTGAGTACTCGGAGGCGCCACACTTGAGGTGCCAGGGCGACATCGTCTCGCCACCGCCGCTGCCCAGCCGCTGCCGCAGCTGCCCTGTCGCCGCCGCCGCCGCTGCTCTGCCGCCGCCGCCGCCGTTCCTCCTCCTCGACGCCGTGTCTGCATCGACATCGCTGCGTCGTCGTCACGCCAAGTTCTTCGCGACCTTGAGGTCGGCTACGTCATCTTCGTCGGCAACGCTTGTGCGGGAGCGTAATCCCTGCTATTCGGTCTACAAGAGGTATGTGACCAGTTCCGCCCCGTTACCGCATTACTAGATAGATAGATCCTGGCTGTTTTCGGTATTCGTTAGTTAGAAAAATTATTGTTTTCTGCTACGAACCCCTTCAGTGGTATCAGAGCCGATCTATGCGTAGTTTTGCTGGTACGGTTAGAACTCGTGTTGAACATGAGGGCGTCTTTCTTATATTTGCTACCCTTTAGCGTGCACTTGCTTTGCCTTCGGCATTGAGTTGATGAAGCGGCTCGGACCGACTTTACGCATACGCTTATGCGAGACTGGTTCCACACCTGACATGCGGCTTGCACTGTATTTGTGGCTGGCGGGTGTCTGTTTCTCTCTCTTTAGTTGGCTTTGCATTTTCAATGAAGGGCCCGAAAGGGATACATAAACATGCAATTGTTTGATCGACGTTGTGGTACAAAGTTCGTAGGTAGGGAACGGTTCTCTCGCGAAAGCCTTAGAAACCACGTAAAACTTGCAAAACTAGATAAAGCTAGAAGCGTCTACCTTTGTTTGGCAGAGTCATTTAAATATGACATGGTTACGGTAAGTTTTTGAATTGTCCGTACTGTCGAAGGCAAAGGAGGCACCGTAGACTCGGAGCCATGCCACGGTGCCATGGAGGTCCAGGCGCACGACCATGTCATATCGCACTTCATTACATTATTTGATCTTGTGTTGTTGTGTGTGCATCCTATTGATTGCTTATATATTAGATATACGACGGTAGCTATAATAGGATGATCCCTAATAAATACCAAAATTGTGTTCTCCGTCGTTGTGCACCACCAAGAAAGTTCTACGTTATGAGGCAGGCCGTGACGATCGGGTGTCACACATTTCGTCGTTCGCATACAGTGGGTGTAAGCCATGTTGCACGCGCAAAAACATCGATGTTTAATTGGCGAGCCTAGTATGTACAGACATAGCCTCGGAACACGGGAAGATCGAAAGATCGAGCATGAGTCACATGATTGTTGTGATCGACATTTCGATGTCTACCCTTAAAACTGTGCCGCCGGCTCTGACGATCGGGGGTGGTGCAGTGAATTGGGGTCGTGTAATCACTAAAATTATTGTAGGGATAATAATCTTAGTGCAACATGTTTAAATAATTTGATTATAAACTGAGCTCATATTATTATAAACTTAGCCTTACCTACTTTGCGATCATATCCAGAGATGGTGCTCTTTCCTCGCGACAATTTCTACTTCGATCACTTCCTTAGAAGTCGGCCCTTATTGGCTGATGGGTCCAACTTCATATATTGGTACAAGAAATTAAGAGAAGCTCTCAAACACAATAATATACTCTATGTCATAAAACAACGAATAGAAGAGGAACCAGAAGATTCTGCTAGCGAAGAAGAAGATGAGGAATTTCGTCAGCGTCGTGACATTTTCATAGAAGTGCAAACCATCATGGTCATAAACATGGTACCAGAGTTGAAAGAGCAGTTTCGACAAATGGAACCATATGACATGATTGATTCGATCAAGGGGCATTTCATAGATGAAATTAAGTATGAGCAATACAGACTGCTGAGGAAGTTCCATTCACTCCAGATGGAGGAACATACCTGTTTGGAAACTCATTTGAAGAAAATGTATGACATTTACTTGAAACTTACGAATGTCTACGACTAATGGATGGCGGATTCATGTGCGATAGCTGATGTGTTGATGTCTTTACCTCCCAGCTATGAGAAACATGTCCGTGGCTATGCTATAAGAAGAGATACGATGACTTTCTTCGAGTTCTTCGACGCCGCGGGTATATTTGATATACAAAGTTATAAATGTATTCTTCTCATGATACTTGATGAAAAGTATTTGATACTTATTCTGTTTATGAAACAGGACCTGATTATCACAAGTATGCGAAGATGTCGTGGTGGTATCACGGCAGATGCCATAGGATGGCTAATTGTGTGGGGCCGATGGACGCTGGTGGATCCGGGGAGGGCTAGCGAGCTAAGGAGCTCACACGAAAGATGGCTAGGAATCACCAAAACCGACTCAAGCAGGGAAGAAAACGCAAGAACACTCGAAGAACACACACAAAACCACAAGCAACCACAAACACGCACGATGTACCCAGGTTCGGGGCCCTCGTGAGGAGGTAAGACCCCTACTCCTGCCTTGCCTCACTCTGTATGTATGTCACAAGATCTACAAAGGTGCTCCTTGAGCTGTTTTGCCTCTCTCTCGGATGAACTCAAGAACAAGGATGAACTACAAGGAGGAGAGGAGTAAATGCGCCTATAGCTTTTTCTCTCTCGTTCGTGTCCCCCTCTCACAGGAGGAGTTATGGCGCTATTTATAGAGGTCCGGCCGAGTTGCCCGGGAATCCTAATCCTGCCGGGCCCCGCCGGACAACCGCTTCAGTCCAACGGCAATGTCGACATCCCTACCACGACCTAACAGCCGGGCTATCCGACATAGGCCGAGGTAGATCATGATGCCTCTTGCCGTAGCCGCCGCTGACCTAGGTAATGATGCTTCCCCTGTCAGCGATAAGACGTGTCTTCTCCCTGCCAAGTCTCCTGTCCGTCAGTTGCCAGTACCTCGGAGTAGTCACGTCGCCCATGTCCGGTGCCTTTTGTCCCGCGCCCGTGTCAGACGGGAGGTGACCTTACCTCCGTGTCAGACGGGACAGTGTCCTTGCCTTGTACCCGCCCTTGACTTCCTGCCCGACATAGGATATGTCGGACACATCCTCCTATCCCGGCACAAGTATACCGGGCTTCTCTCCGTACGCCGGCATGACTATGCCGGGCCTGGACCTCCGACATACCTCACCCGGCCCGAACATGTATGTCGGATTCTCCTTCCTGCACATCACATATAAGTAAAGATCTCGGACATGGTTATGTCGGTTAGAATAGGCTCGCTACTCCTCGCCTTTATCCTACCCGGGGGTAGCCCCCCGACACTAGTCCCCGAGGCTGCGGGGGACTCGTAGAGTCGCGCGCAGACTTAGAAGAAAATAACAACCCCACCATCTTTACCTACTCCACCGTGTACCTGCAAAAATACAATCATATGCCGGTGTCTTAGCCGCTCTGGGCGTTTTACCGACATAGATGTCCTCGGCCACCGCCGGCTTGACATAAACATACCTCACATGCCGGCTTTTAGCCACTCTGGGCGTATACCGACACGGACGTCTCATGTGCCGGCCTTTAGCCACTCTGGGCGTATACCGACACAGACGTCTCCAACCTCTGTTATTTTGCCACAAGTCTCTCGGGCGTCTCGGATGTCGGGCTGCACCAGCTTTAACCTAAAAACTGCCTTGAACCAATAGCAACCACAATTATATCGGGTAACTCGATTGCTCCGACTTGCTCAAGTCGGTCCCTTTTAAAGCCCTCCGACATCACCATGCCGGCCTGACAAGAGAATCCCGGCATGCCTGCCCTGACACACTGTAACATCGTCCAACATGGCCATCTCGGTTTGACCTTGGGTCTTCAGTCATCTTTGGTTCTTGTTCCGGTTCCTCCGACCTCAACAAATCTTTTTTCTCAGACCTTCTCCCGATACGTGCCATTGATCTGCTGCACCATCCCGTGCACTATGCCACGCGGCCTGACAAACCGTCACAGACGTGCCGCACGGGCCCCACCATAGGTCCCATCCACCAGGCACTCGAGTGGTTTGACCCCGAGGCACCTCCTCGATTCCCGTGCACAACCGCACCAGATCCGCGCCCGACGGTTCCCATTCTGTGGCCCGCGGTGCGGCCGATCGTGCGGCCACAACCGCCCCACCTACGCGAACCGCCGCAAGCATGATCCCATTACCCGCTTGAAACCAACGGGCGGGAGAAAATTGACAACTGCCTCGCCACCTCCCCTCTTAAATAAGCGCGCGCACGATCCTTTCGTCCCTTCGCCTCCATACTCCCTATCTTCTTCCTTCTCCATTCTCCTTCGCCGCTGCTGCGCCCGAACGCCCGCAGTCGCACACCGGCGACCTCGTCGCCGAACGAAAGACGCAGCCCGGAGCCGCCGTCGTCATCGTTTCTCCAACGCAAGCCGTGAGCTACGGTGAGTTTCCTCCCCTCTCCGCATCCGATTAGCTCCCTTAGGACCTCGCCGGCGTGCTCGTGCCCGTTGCTTTTCCTCCGCCCTTGCCTCTGCTCCGGCCACCGTAGATGCCCTCCGCGCATCCACCGGATGGGAGCGGATGTTCCCCGCACATTCCAGTCTTGCTACTGCTCCCCAGATCTTCCTTGCTTAGTTTAGCGAAACTAGGCGCCACACTCATGGTTCTTCTCTCTTAGTTCATAGGTAGGTCTTACTTTACTTCCATTATTCAGATCTCCCGTGCGCCCTGTAACCGACACCTTCTTGTTTCCTTCCCGGCACTCGGCCACGGCTATCCGACTTACTCCACAACTCGGTCTATAACCCTGGAGCCGTTTTTGCAGATAAGCCGACATGTCTTCGAGCCATTCCTCCGAGCAACCCGACACATCCGCGGAAGGAATCCGAGGAGGCTGGGAAGGCTCCGACGTAGTGCAAGACGACCTCAATTGGCTACGTCGCACGCGCCGCGTCCCGGCACCAATCATCTGCCGACTTCCTGGCGACGAAGTTGAGCCCGCGCCCCAGGAAGGAGAACGGGTGGTGTTTGTCGCGCACTTCGAGCGCGGCTTCGCCCTTCCGACAAGCAGGTTCTTCCGGGCCTTCCTCGACAAGTTCGAGCTACAGCCGCATCACTTGCCGGCAAACTCCATCACGGTCCTCTCGGCATTCGTCGCCTTCTCCGAGGGGTATCTCGGCCTATGGCCCCTGGTCAGCCTCTGGGCGAAGTATTTCGTGCTTCGGAAGCAAAGCATTCCGAACAAGGGCGTGAAGGACAAGGAGATGACGGCGTGCGGGGCCGCCACCATTGCTGCCCGGAAGCTCTCCGACTTCCCCAAGGTCACCGGGCTGGAGTCCTGCCGTAAGTGGCAGCGCAGCTTCTTCTACGTGAAGAATCCGGACTCCGCCGATAATGCCAAGGGGTATGACTTCCTCAACCTCCCAGAGTTCCGACTCGACCCGCCCTATTCCCAGGCGAACTGGGGCTGGGATCCGTCGGGCAGCGACGCAGAGACCCAGGCCATCCACAACCACCTGCTCTCCATCAAGGACGATCTGACGGCGGATGACCTCCTGAGGACCTTCGTCGCCCGCCGGATAAGCCCCCTGCAGAACCGGGTGCACAAGATCTGCCACATGAGTGGGCCCCAAGACCCAACTCGGATCAGCCCGTTCGAGTTGGACAAGCCGGCAGTGCGCAGACGTGTTCGAGCCATCGCCCAAACCTCCATGGGAGACGACTGGGAATGGGGACTTGAACCCCACAGTCGCGCCAATCCTCCACCCAAGGTAAGCTCTAGTTCTTCCTCTCCGACCTCACCATGCAACCGACACAGCAGCTATATTACATTCTTGCCTTTCTTGTTTCCTTAGTCACTTCCCGCTACCTTCCTTTTGCAGAGGTTTGACCGTCAAGCCCGGGAGGACAAGAGGTGGGACAATGGTGGTTGGCGGGCAGACAATGCCGTGCCGGCAACTCCGCTCACCGAGGACCCGGATGACGAGGACCACTTGTCGATCCCGGTCTCCCGCACCTCCGGCCCGGGTAAGCCTCGAACTCGGTCTTGTCCCCAAGACGAATCTGACGACGACGATTGTGTGATGCTAGAGATCACACACGCCATTCCCTTGGCCTGTGCTGACCCTCTGCCTCCAACACCAGCCGCGCCGACCACCCAAACAGCTACGCGCAAGCGCGTGGGAGCCGGCACCTCTGCCGCGGACAACCCGGGGGCCAAGAAGGCCAAAATCACCAAGAAACCTTCCCGCAAGAAGATCCCGACCGCTGCCGGGTAAGCATCTTTCCTCTCGTTTTTCAACTTCTTTGCCTCATCCACTCTAACCTTTACTCCACGCGCAGAGCCCCGCTCGAGCTCGACCAGAATGACTCGGCGGCCCCGACACACGCCGGAGTCGGCAGCCCACCCCGGGCGACACCCGCGGAAGCCGACATAGCTATGTCCGACGCCTCCCCGCCGACATTTAAGACCGCAGCGGAAGGGAGCCGAGCAAGCCCGGACCGAGATGTCGGGTCTGGCGGCAACCAATCGCGTTCTGCCGCTGCACAAACCGAGACCACGGCGGTGCCGGACGCACCCCCGCAGCAACCAACGCCGCCGGAGCCACAATCCTTCGCTGCAAGTAAGCAGCCATCTGCACAACAACAGTGCCGGGCACCAACTAAGGCCGCCAAGAAGAAAACTGCCCCGACCCCGGATCAGTTGGCGGCCAAGAAAGGTCAGCTTCCTCCGGGTAAACTCAAAGTGGTGCATCCTCCCAGCATTGCCGTTAAGACGGCGGCCCTGCGCATGCTGGAGGCCACTGTCGACCGGGTTGCCACCGCTGCCGACTTGGAGAGTTCAGGTTTCCTGATGCCCAGTGCTGACTCTTCAGGTTCGATGGAGCAGTACAACACGGATTGGAATGCCGCCGACATCAACGAGGCTACCTCTTCCGACCCAAGTATTGACCATCCGGCTGGGCCCGGGAGAGTTGCTCAGTCTCTGCACGCACTTCAATCTGCGGTCCTTCAACTGACAACCGCTGCAGAGGTAAGCTCTTCCAACATCCACTATCTCTAGTCCCCGAGGTTCTGGTCGAATGGTTAAGACTTGACCGAGTTAAGACCATTCGGCGAGAAACTTCAACAAACACTTCTCATCCAGTCCCCGAGATTCCTGCCGAGTAACGATACTTTTTTTTTTTTTTTTTTTTTTGAAATTCCGAGTAACGATACTTGCCCAAGTAAAGGTTACCCGGCTGGCATCTTCAACAACCTGCACTAACACTTCGCTTTCTATCCCAGTCATGTAGCAAGGAGCGCACCCGGGTGTTCCAGAGGCTGTTGGTTGAGCACGGGTCCCTCCGGAGGCGGTTCAAAGAGCTCCAGGCTGCGCACCAGGGCCATGGTACACTCCCTTGTCTCCGACATACCCTTCCCTTCTCAAGGTTCTCATTACCATTATAACCGACCTGTTGCATTTTCAGCCGACACCGCCGCCCGAGTTGCCGCCGAGCACAAGCTCGAGTTGGAGAAGGAGCAGGCCAACTCAACTCGGCTTCAACAAGAACTGGAGAAGGCCAAGACGGAGAAGGCCGAGTTGGAGAAGACCCTGGCGGATGCTGTGCGGATTCAGGGTGAAGTGCTCGAGCAAACTGAGTCTCGCGTCACCTTGGCCGAGAAAAAACTCAACACCCTCAAGTCCCAATGCGACATCTGGCTGGCCGAACTGAAGAAGATCAACGACCAGATGGATAGTGAGTTTCTCCAAACTTTATCCCTTCTTGCTTGACTTTCTTGCCGATATACACCCTATATCGGCCCGCCTTCTGACTTATCAACAGCTTTCTTCTCCTCAGAGCACTTCTCCCACACGCACACCGTTGCGGTGAAGGCCATCAACCGGGCGCGTGCGAAGAGGGCTGAAGTTGGCCCCATTTCTGGTGAGTGGGACGTGGAGGACCACCTCGTAGCACTCAACGCGCGCTTTGCGCCGCTCAAGAGTATCGGGATGGAGCTCCTTGATGCCGGCGTTCACGTCTATCGGAAGCTCTGGCCCGGCGCCACGCCTCCGGACAATGTGTCCGACTTGGCCCAGGAGTTGATGAAGACGGAGCGTCGCCTCCGGGAATGGAGATCCTCCGCAGCCCGTGCCGGTGCGGACCAAACCCTCTCCTTCATATTATCCTGGTATGAAGGGATCGATCTTCAGAAGGTGCGGGCGCAGCGTGAGAACTCAGCGTGGACAACCGATCCCGCCAAGATCCAGCTCCGACAAGACGCTGCGCATTACTTTGCCAGCTACTCACAGCCCCACCAATATGTCGAGGGCGAGGTCTACTCAGACGACGAAGACTATGCCGACGACGATGAGGGCGAGGAGGAAGACGCCGAAGAAGAAAACCAAGGCCGCCTCACCGGCAAAGCCCAGACATCCGGGAAAGCTTCCACCTCTGGGACTGCGGACTTAGCCAGCGAGGACGCCGCCGCCGATATTACCAAGTCGGCCTCTACCGACCAGCTGAAAGCCGCCGCTGAGGTCAACGTCGAGCTGGGAGCTGCCGACACCACCGAGTCCACCGCGGCTGCCGAGACTCCTGCTGCCAAGCCTTCTGCATAAAACCTTAGAGAACAATTCTGTCAAATCCCCGGAATGCCGGGTACATATGTAATATATACAACTTTAAGTAGAATACTCTGCTATCTGCCTTATTGAATTGAACAACTGTCTAGTCATGTCGGATCACTTTACACCGAGTCCCCGGGTTTACTTTCTCGTTTACTATACTTAGTGACTTTTGCTCTTGTCTACCATACAGGCGTTCGACAGTCGAGTCACAAAATCACGACTATAGCATACGGTACTAGAAAATGCCCGAGTTAAGGTTCAAAGGTTTTCGACCTAACGGAACAATAACTGAAAGACGGGGTTAACACACAACACGTGCCGAATTGCTTCTACACCGAGTCCCCGAGTTCGTTTTCGTGTTTACCACCTTCCACTATCTTTGCTCTTGACTACCACTTTGGGCATTCGTCAGTCGAGTCACAAGATCATTTCACATAGCATACATTACTTAACTTTGAAACGAGGTTGAAAGTTCATTCGGCACGTGGACAACAAACACAAAATACACAAGGCAGTCCCCGAGTTTCATCTCGAGACGCCGGTACGCAGGTAACGAAGAAATAACTGAAGTATAAATATAGATAAAGATCCGGCAGTCCCCGAGTTTACCCCGGAGTGCCGACATGCAAAAAGCATAAGAAAAGAAACATTATACGGATAAGGCAGTCCCCGAGATTCATTCTGGGGTGCCGGCATTTCATTCATAAGGAACGGAGATACATCCACTGTGCCTTTTATGCAAAAAAGGGACGAAGTAAGGCTACATTCCATGGTCGTTTGGTTTCCTCGCCGGCTCTATCCATCACACCTTTCCTAGCTTCCTGCGCATCTACAAGATAATATGAGTCATTGTGCAGGGCTTTGCTCACCACAAAAGGTCCTTCCCACGGAGGGGATAACTTGTGCATGCCGGCAGTTCGCTGTATCAGTCTCAGTACCAGTTCTCCTTCTCTGAACACCCGGGGGTGTACCTTCCGGCTATGATAGCGTCGGAGGCTCTGCTGGTATATCGCTGACCGAGATAGGGCCAATTCTCTTGCTTCCTCAAGCAAGTCGACATCATTCTCTCGGGCTTCTCTTGCCTCGGTTTCTGTAAACATCGCCACCCTGGGCGAGTCATATTGTATGTCGGTTGGCAACACTGCCTCAGCACCATACACCATAAAGAATGGTGTGTACCCGGTGGATCTGTTGGGTGTGGTCCGGAGACCCCACAGCACCGCCGGTATTTCCTCTATCCAGCACCCCGGAGTCCGCAGGAGTGGTTCTACCAACCGGGCCTTTATGCCGGCCAATACCAATGCGTTGGCCCTCTCAACCTGCCCATTTGCCTCTGGGTGTGCCACCGAGGCCACATCAAGCCGGACTCTCTTCTCCGCACAGAACCGAGCAAACTCCCCTACTGCAAAGTTGGTGCCATTGTCCGTGATAATGCTGTGCGGGTAACCATATCTCAGTATGATATCCTTCAAAAATGAGACGGCTGTAGCTCCATCACATTTCCTAATTGGCTTTACCTCGATCCACTTGGTGAACTTGTCCACCATGACTAGTATATGAGTCATGTTACCTCGCGCCGGCTTGAAGGGACCCACCATATCCAAGCACCATACCGCAAACGGCCATGTGATGGGGATAGTTTTCAGTGCTGCCGCCGGCATGTGTATTCTGTGTGCAAACCTCTGGCAACCTCCACATTTTCGGACAATATCCTCTGCCTGCTGCAGAGCCGAAGGCCAATAAAACCCGTGCCGGAAGACCTTTGCTACCAGTGCCCTTGAGGAAGCATGGTGACCGCATTCACCTTGATGTATCTCGAGCAGCATCTCTTGCCCCTCCTCCGGGTCAACGCAACGCTGCAGCACTTCAGTGACACTTCTCTTATACAGCTCTTGATTGATCACCGTGTAAGCCTTGGCCCTCCTCATCACCTGCCGAGCTTCCACTTCATTCTCCGGCAGGGTCCCATATACCACGTATGCCATGATGGGCTGCGCCCATTCCGGTACCTGCCTCACAGGGAAGACTGGGGCATCTATTTCCATAGGCTCGGCTGACATCACCTCTGCCGACATACCTGGTACAGTCCTCGGGTTTAGCCAAATGCTCCCGACATCAACCTCCATAGGCACGACCTCTATCTCAGAGTTCTTCGGGATAAATATGGATTCCGACTCGGGTGATGGCTTGATAGACGGCTTTTTTAAGTGTTCCAAAGCTATGCCGGGTGGGATCGCGTCCCGCGAAGACCCTAGCTTGGACAATACATCCGCAGCCTCATTCTCTCCCCGGGGTATGTGCTTGAACTCGCACCCTTCAAAAAACCCGGAGATTTTCTGCACATGGAACCGGTATGACGCCATGTTGGCATCCAAGGCGTCCCAATTTCCCGACACCTGCTGCACCACCAAATCCGAGTCACCATAACATTCTACCCGCCGTATGCCAATTTCCTTAGCAACATTGAGACCATGCACGAGTGCTTCATACTCAGCCACATTGTTGGATGCCGAGAAATGAATTTGGAGCACGTATTTCAGTACATCCTGCTTCGGGGAGGTGAGGACCACTCCGGCACCCAATCCGATTTTTGCCTTGGACCCGTCAAAATGCATCTTCCAGAAATTGAAGTCGGGCGGGGGAGGCTCATATTGCATCTCGGCCCAATCCACCAAGAAGTCCGGCAGCGCCTGCGACTTAATGGCGTCCCTTCTTTCGTAAGTCGGGGCGTATGGAGACAACTGGATGGCCCACTTGGCCACTCGGCCGCTGGCATCTTTGCACCCTATAATCTCGGACAAGGGAGCCTCGCTCACCACTGTAACCGGATGCTCTTGAAAGTAGTGCTTCAACTTGGTGACCGCCAGGTATACACCATAGGCCATCTTCTGGTAGTGCGGGTAATTCTGCTTGGAGAGGGAGAGCACCTCACTCAGGTAATACACGGGCCTCTGCACCACCTTTTCACCTTCTTCTCTTTCCACCACCATTACCACACTTACAACCCGGTTGGTAGCCGCGGTATAGAGCAACATCGGCTCCTTGGGTAACGGGGACGCCAACACTGGTGTACTTGAGAGTGTCTTTTTCAAGTCACTAAAAGCTGCATCTGCCTGTGGCGTCCATATGAAGGTTTTACTCTTTTTCATGAGTTGATATAAAGGCAAGGCTTTCTCTCCTAACCGACTCACAAATCTACTCAGGGATGCCAGACATCCGGTGAATTTTTGTACATCCTTAAGGCGAGTTGGCAATTTCATGCTCTCGATAGCCCGGATCTTGCCCGGGTTAACCTCTATACCCCGGCTAGACACCAAGAAACCGAGTAATTTTCCGGCCGGCACACCGAAGGTGCATTTATCCGGGTTAAGTTTCATTCGAAACTTTTTCAAGTTAGCGAATGTTTCTCTTAGATCCTCGATCAGAGTGGATTTTTCTTTTGTTTTTATGACTATGTCGTCGACATACACCTCTGCATTCCGGCCTATTTGCTCATGCAAGCACTTCTGCATACACCTTTGGTAAGTGGCACCAGCATTTCTCAACCCGAAGGTCATGACACGATAGCAATAAGCCCCGTACGGGGTAATAAAAGCAGTCTTTAATTGATCAGCCGGGTTCAAAGGTATCTGGTGAAAACCAGAATACGCATCTACAAAAGACAAAAGCTCACACCCGGCAGTGGAGTCGATCACTTGATCTATCCGGGGGAGCGGGAAAGGATCTTTCGGGCATGCCTTGTTGAGGTTGGTGAAGTCGATACACATGCGCCACACCTTGGCCAGGAGAGGGTCATCCCTTTTCTTCTCTACCAGGACCGGGTTAGACAACCAGTCCGGGTGCAGTACTTCCATCACAAATCCAGCCGCAAGCAGTACGGCTAGATGCTCCATGATTGCAGCTCTTCTCTCGTCCGAGAGACGTCTTGTCGGTTGCTTCACCGGCTTTGCATCCGGCCTTACGAATAATGAGTGCTCAGCCAACTTCCTCGGAACTCCTTGAAGGTCGTCATTTGACCAAGCAAAGACATCCCGATTCTCACGGAGGAAGTCGGTGAGCTCGCCTTCCTATTTGCTGTCCAGGCTGGTGCCGATGATCACCCGGTGCTCTGAGTTAGCCGGGTCCACTACGACCTTCTTGGTCTCTTTTGGTGGCTGGAAGGAAGCATGCTGCCCCGGGTTTGTCATCCCGGGCACACCGAGTTGGGAGGCTTGGGCCAGCGTTACCACTTGCTGGATTCTCTTTTTCTCCTCGGCTATGACCAAGGACTCGGCCAAGCATGAGCCGGCAGTAGCACACTCGATCGAGCGCTTGTAGTCCCCCGCAATGGTGATTATGCCATTCGGACCTGGCATTTTTATTTTCAGATAGCCCATGTGAGTGGATATCATGAACTTGGCCAGAGCAGGTCGGCCAATCAGGGCGTGATACGGGCTCTCGAGGTCCACCACCTCGAACTCAAGACTTTCGGTCCGGCAGTTCTCCCGGGTTCCGAACAGCACATCTATCCAGATCATGCCCATAGGCGAGCAAGAAACCCCTGGCACAATGCCATGGAAGGTCGTGTGGGTCGGCAACAGCGTGTTCAGGGACACTCCCAACTTCAGCATTGTGTCCTTGTACATGATGTTAATGGCACTGCCATTGTCAACCAGAACTCTGCTGAACCGGACGTTGATACTCGGCCCGATGAATGTCGGGTCCACCACCAAGGCGTAGCCTCCCGGCTTAGGCATAACCCGGGGGTGATCCTTCCGACCCCAGGTGATCTCCATCTCGGACCAGTGCATGAACTTGGGTACCGCTGGCATGACGGCATTCACCTCCAGAGCGCGCTGGCGCTGGCTTTTCTTGTCAGTGGGCTCGGTCACAAAGACCACATAGCTCTGATGAGCTTCCTGATAGTCACCCTGGGGGTACCTGCCCTGGTTGCTAGGACCGACACGGTTGTTACCCCGGACGTTCACCATGTTTACCGCCCTTGCCGGTGGTCTCTTCTGGACTGGCGGGTTAACCCGGACAGCATTGGCCCCACTTACAGGTGCCGGAGGTCTTGGCGCTGCAGGTCTTTCGGGGGCAGTTACCAGAGATCCCCCTGGAGCACCTTCTTGTCGCATGCGCTGGTACCAGCTGCACTGCCGAGTCGTGTGGTTGGCTGGTCTGTTGGGCTCGAAAGTGTGATAGCAGCAGGGCTTGTCCAGCATGTCCTCATACGTCAAGGGCTTCCTCTGCTCGGCCCAAGTTTTCTTGACCTCTGCCCAACCCTGACCATCAGTCTTCTGCCGCTGGTTGGTACCGGTATTGCCTCGTTCACCGGTTACTGCCGCTACCTGCTGCGAGGCATAACGAAAGTCGGGCTCCCTTCTTTTTTGGCCAAAATCATGCCTGTCACTATTTCTGCCCTGCCCGGATCTATTGTTCCCCGAGTTCCTCCTACTCGGTTCGCCCGAGTCCAGCTGAGGTTGCATTGGATCACCGAGAGCATAGCTGTCAGCAATTCTCATTGTCTCGGCCAAGGTAGCCGGCATTTCCCTCTGCAGCTTCTGCCATAGCATGGATCCATGTCGGCATCCCTGCGCAAACCACGAAATGGCTTGGGCCTCCACAACTCCTTCGCAAGAATTGCGAATTGTGCTCCACCGAGTCAAGTACTCCCGGTCAGTCTCATTGTCCCTCTGCCTGCACATCGCAAGCTGCTGAGGTCGGTTTGGTCTCTTGTAGGTACTGGACAAGTTGCTGACAAAGGCTTCCTCGAAGTCCAGCCAGCTGTTGACACTCCCCTCCCTCAAATTGTTCAGCCAGATTCGGGCCGGTCCCTCGAGCATCTGCGGGATGTACCGTACCGCCCACCGATGATTTCCCCCGGCGATGTGCACTGCTGTCACATAGTCGGTCAGCCAGTCCTCTGGCTTGGAGCTGCCGTCATAAGTCTTGGCTCCCCTGTTCAACTGAAAGTGGGGGACAGGCTGCTCCGACATGATTCGGGGCCCGAAGCAAGCAGGACCGGGTGGACCTTGCTCCTCCATTTGCTCGGATCTATACAACCGATCCAGCTTGTACCGAGCATCATTTGGATCTAATTGGCGAGTTCCCAGTCGAGACCCCAGAGCACTCTCATAAACATGGTATCCGGCCTTGGCCAAAGCCGAATTGCCGTCATCATATCGGTTCAGGTCTCGCCCGCCCATTTGCCGGGTCTGCAGTGCTCCAACAACTTGATGCCTTGTGGCCTGATTAGGCATCGGATACCGAGGTGGGTGTCCCCGACCGACCGAGTGGGCATTCTCGTCATGCCGATTACTCGGAGCTTGTCGGCTTCTGCTCTGAGCTTGCCCAATGTTGCCCTGACCTGCGATCTGCTTTCCGGCATATGCTGGATCATATGTCAGCATCTGAAGCTGCTGATTTCCTCCGGGGTTCCTACTCCGGTTCTGGTTTCCACCGACATGCGGAGAGGAAGCCTGTCCTCTGGACACGCCGCTGGGAGCCCTGTTTGAGTGGACAATCTGAGATCCACCCCCGGCCTTCTTGACAGCCTCATTCTGCCGGGTTGCTACTTCCACCAGCTCATTGACTCGGTCTTGTTGCTTACGGCGAGCCTCTCCGGTTAGACCGGATAACTCGGCCCTTGCTGCCTCGGCAGCCCTGAGGGTCTTGGCCGGAGAGCTGTAACTCGGCCTAGCCGCCGACATTACGCTAGGAGTCACATTGGATGTAGCTCTGCCATCCCTATCTATCTCGGCATTGAGGCCCTTGCCTCTTCTGCGCACCTCGGCCTCACGGTTCGGCCGACCTCCTACCGGCGAGAAACCATGAGCCGCGTCATACTCACGCTGAACTCGGTCGAAGTCCCTCCGGACCTCTGCTAACTTCTCTGCCTCCTCCAACAAGCTCAGCCGCTCTGCCTCTAACTCAACCGCCCCCGGCACGGTCAACCTCTCTACCGTTTCCCTAAGAGGTTCAGTCCTTACCGGGACACGAGATGTCTCGGCGCCGCCATGGCCCTGCCTCTCCAGTGCCTGCTTGGCCCTCCGGGTCGATCTTGCCTCGGGCTCAAAGACAGGGTCTTCTGCCTGAGGAGCCGTCACCCCGACCATCATGACCGCGCAGCTCTCGGGGCGAGTGGTACGCCGGCCGCGAGCCGCACAGACAGCTGGGGGATCCTCGGCCACGAGCACCTGCGCCGGGTACTCGCAGACGAACTCGGTGGCGACATAGGTGGCGAAGGTGCCGAACTCGATGACGCAGCCGCCGGCCGGAAACGGCCTGCCGCGAAAGCAGCCGGCGTTGTCGCTGACGAACTCCATGTCGCCGAACTTGACGACGAGTCCGGAGAGGACTCGCACGGAACCCGTCCGGATGAGTACACCAGCCAGCGCCTCTACCTGCCCCACGGTGGGCGCCAACTGTCGTGGTGGTATCACGGCAGATGCCATAGGATGGCTAATTGTGTGGGGCCGATGGACGCTGGTGGATCCGGGGAGGGCTAGCGAGCTAAGGAGCTCACACGAAAGATGGCTAGGAATCACCAAAACCGACTCAAGCAGGGAAGAAAACGCAAGAACACTCGAAGAACACACACAAAACCACAAGCAACCACAAACACGCACGATGTACCCAGGTTCGGGGCCCTCGTGAGGAGGTAAGACCCCTACTCCTGCCTTGCCTCACTCTGTATGTATGTCACAAGATCTACAAAGGTGCTCCTTGAGCTGTTTTGCCTCTCTCTCGGATGAACTCAAGAACAAGGATGAACTACAAGGAGGAGAGGAGTAAATGCGCCTATAGCTTTTTCTCTCTCGTTCGTGTCCCCCTCTCACAGGAGGAGTTATGGCGCTATTTATAGAGGTCCGGCCGAGTTGCCCGGGAATCCTAATCCTGCCGGGCCCCGCCGGACAACCGCTTCAGTCCAACGGCAATGTCGACATCCCTACCACGACCTAACAGCCGGGCTATCCGACATAGGCCGAGGTAGGTCATGATGCCTCTTGCCGTAGCCGCCGCTGACCTAGGTAATGATGCTTCCCCTGTCAGCGATAAGACGTGTCTTCTCCCTGCCAAGTCTCCTGTCCGTCAGTTGCCAGTACCTCGGAGTAGTCACGTCGCCCCTGTCCGGTGCCTTTTGTCCCGCGCCCGTGTCAGACGGGAGGTGACCTTACCTCCGTGTCAGACGGGACAGTGTCCTTGCCTTGTACCCGCCCTTGACTTCCTGCCCGACATAGGATATGTCGGACACATCCTCCTATCCCGGCACAAGTATACCGGGCTTCTCTCCATACGCCGGCATGACTATGCCGGGCCTGGACCTCCGACATACCTCACCCGGCCCGAACATGTATGTCGGATTCTCCTTCCTGCACATCACATATAAGTAAAGATCTCGGACATGGTTATGTCGGTTAGAATAGGCTCGCTACTCCTCGCCTTTATCCTACCCGGGGGTAGCCCCCCGACAGAAGATATATGATGTGACAGTGCGCAAGTGATGGCAAGCAAAGGAGTTGATGGCCAGTAGTGTTCACGTACTCAAGTTATCATTATAGTTATCATCAATAGTTTTTGATAAGACCTTTTTGTAATAGTGAGAGTGTGATTTTGCTTTGTGTCTTGAATGTTACGAGACAAAGTTATTCATATCTGTAATAGAACAAGCCAGTTGTTTTAGGTTGTTGAACAAGTCAGTTGTTTTACATTATGAATAAAGTTTTCATGCAATCACATTTCGATTACATTATTAGAATGATAACATGATATACATTTATAAAACCAGGAATGATAAAGTTAAATGTCCAAAGATTAAATGATTTTGTTTCAAAAACAAACACCACCGAATTTGATCATAAAAGCGGTGTAAGAAATATAGATACTTTGATCTATCAAAGTTACATGTGCCGAATTGATTAAATTATATTAGATATTGAAATGTCAATATGCAAGAAAATTGATTGAAAGTCATACTGGATGATTATTAAATTAATTAAGTGGTGAATATCATTGTTTCGAATCTTTCAATGATTCTAAGTAAATAAATGTATTTACCTAAGGAAACATGAGTGTGAAAATAATTTGATAAAAGATCAAAGGAATTTTTAGAAGAAAGGTGGATGGAAATTATATCCACATGATTCGATCAAACAGGACAATAATTTTGAATTATGGTTTTCACACAAAAGGATTTGTGAAAATTTGTTTCACAAATTATAATATCAGATATAGTGATATATGAAATATTATAATTAAAGTGTGGTCTTTTGGAATCTCTTAATATGTTCAAACATTATAGTCGACATCCACTTTAGGAATAAATAAGATAATTTTCCAACGATGATTCGTGTAATCGACATTAAGTGTCGTGGTGTAGATGATTATACGATAATCCAGAATATACACGAATAGTTCTTTGTAGAATACTCTTATTAAGATGAGAGTGTATTCCAAACGCCAACAGAAGCAAAACTTGTATTGTTGTCTGTATAACTCAAAAGAAAATATGATTTTTTCGAGTTAAGGTTAATGGAATAAAAGTAGAAGCTTAAAATAAGGTATTAGACCTTTTTCCATAAAAGTGGAATATTGGAATATGTTCCGAAAAATATCTCTGCAAATGGAAATGAAAATTTGATGATAAGAGATCATAGTGTTTTCAAACTAGAAACTTTTAAATGAGGTGTTATTTTAAGAATATTTGATGTCAGGTCACAGTTTAATATTCAGTATTTTAGATCTTGTTCTCAGAACAAGAACAAGATACACCTTAAAAGTACAAAGAAAGTTGAGAAAATATCAAAATACGAATTAAGACTATGAGTCTTAAAATCCAAGTTACATTTAAAATGATTAAGATAGTAAATGTTACTCTGAATCTTATTAAGAGAATAAGATTGCTTAATCATCATATAAAATGTTATAGGAAAGAAATGCAACTATAAGAAAGACCTATAAGCAAATTTTGTCAAGAAAAGTGTCTTGGACAAAATCAAAATTGTTGACTACATAAGTGTAGACATGCTTAAAGTCTGTGGGATATGTATTGATAGAATACTGTCAGATCGTATTATAACTCGAATTGATAAATGATCAATGATTTTGGTATGACCAAAATATCGAAAGAAATTATGAATTTAAGTGGGAGTCGAATTTGTTTACTCAAATTTAATATGTGAGTGACTTATTTTTGAGTGGGAGCTTAGAATTAGTTTACTCAAATTTTATATGTGAATGACATATTTTTGAGTGGGAGCTTAAATCATGTAAATGGCATATCATTTAATATGTGAATGACATATTTTTGAGTGGGAGCTTAAATCCTCGTATGTAAATGACATATCATGGATAGTACCAGTAGAATTAATTAGAAAGATGAAGCCGTGAAACAATTTAAAAGGTAGTGTCTATTTCGAATAGAACAAGAATTTTAAATTAAAAGGTCGAGCTGTTTTATTTAGATTGGATTCTGAAAGGTCAGAATGGAATAAAACCAATGGAAAGGTCCTTGGAAATCTAATTAAAACATTAAATGCATTTACTACACGATAATAGTGGTTACAAGATATGTTGCTCTTTTATATTATGATAATAGACATCATATATGACCATATTATGTGCTCGATAAAGTGTGACCCATGTTCTTAAAAGAAGAACAATTATCAAAATAAATTTAGAATTTACTAGAAGTAGAAAAGTGTTGGGCACTAGTTTGACAATGAGATGTCGAAACTCTGCATAGATATGAAAAGTATATAGATATCGCGAGATTGTAACTGTTACAAAAGGTTCTCTATAACTGAGTGTGTTTACAATGCAATTGTCTGATTAACAGAATCAGAGTAAGCGCTGGGAAACAAAAATCTCACTTAGTTGTGGTATGTATATATTTGTTATTAGGATAACAAGATGATATCAAACAAGGTGATATCAATGAATCGCAAAGAACATACAATTCTATATGGTATAGATTGTTGAAGTAACACTCTTCCACGAGTAGGCATTATCATAGAACGCTTATTAGATAAGGTGGTATGATTGAAAGTAAAATGCAGCTGGTTTATTTGTACTACAGTGCAAGTGGGAGACTGAAGGAGATATGCCCTAGAGACAAATAAATATATAGTATTTATTGCATTATCTAATTAAGTTTATAATATGTTTTTGTATCATACTATAACTGTATTAATCGGAATTGTTAATACACGTGTGATACTGTCGATGTGTGATTCCCACGGAACAGGGATAACCACTCTCGGGGGAGAAGTTCGTGAAGGGGACTGAACACGTTGGTCAACAACCTACGACCGGCTCGGCGACGGTGCTCGTCGAGCCTGTAGAGGAACAGCACGACAGAGATGGACTCCGGCCCGTACCCAGGTTCACGGCCCTCAGGGTGAGGTAAAACCGCTACTCCTGCTTGTCTGTATTGCTCAGTAGAGGGTGAGTACAACGAGCTTGCCGCGGGCCCTCGCGAGGCAGTGCGGAGCTTGGAGGGGGAAGGTTCGGGCCTTCTTCCTCCTTGGGCTCGCTCGGCTCGGCTAAGCTACTGTGGGGTGTCTATGGATGAGTGATTGATCGATCGGCCGGTCCCTTTGCTACGGTGGCGCTCCTGCTCCTTATATAGGTGCCCCGGGCCTCATCCCTGCGTGCTGCGCAGTGGAAGGGTTCCCACATGGCGACGAAATGGTGGAGCGGGGTGCACCGCAGCTGAGGTGCCCATGGACTCGGTACATGGTCGCAAGGCCTGCCTTCGTGGCAGGGCAGCCGCCTTCTTTGCAGAGCGGCCAGCTAGTACTGCAGAGACCGTGGGGGTGCCCACGGTGACGTCGCCATTGGAGCGTTGCGCCGGCCACCTGCTTTATCACCAAAGAGGAAAGCCTTGTTGGCGGCGCAGGGGACACAGTGCTTTGTTGACTCCTTTTATCACCAGAACGGCAACTGCGGCGCCGTCGTCATCGCGCACAGACGCGCGCGTCACTCTGCGGCTGCTGCAGAGGCCATGTGCGCTCTGCAGCGATTGCTTCGTAGAAAAGTATCTCCACAGGGCCCTGGAGGCCTTGTGGAGGGAGTTGTGTTGACTCCACTTCAGGGGAGGAAAGCCTTGCCGGGGGGCGGCCTCAGGGGGAGCCCCTTCAGGCCCTTCGCTGCCCCCTCAAGTCCCCTCGGGAGAGCTCTCCCCTCGAGGGTCTCCCCAAGCGTTCCGCTTGGTCCTTAGTTGTTTCGTCGGCATCGACGCGTGTGAGGGCCGTGGAGAGTGGGCTCTGCACACCCTAGAATCCACTGGGCCGACAGTAGTCCCCGGGCCCACGACGGGAACGGCGAGGCCCATCGGGCCCAGACGAAGCATCGCGGGTCTAAAACGTCCGGCCTGCCCGTGACACGCGTCACTTGGTGGTGAGTTTGCGATGACTCGGTTTCTCCAGTCGATCGTGCGTAGTGGGGGGTCCCACCACGTCCACCACGATCACGCCTTGGTAACTGCTCGGACGGGGCATAAAGCTGCGCGCCGGTCCGAATCGCAGTCATTGCTTCCCATTCTGCGCCTCCATTCTTCCAGCTCTCGAGCTCTTAGCTCTCCTCCTCCGGCGAACTCTGTTCCTCTCCGGCGAGCATTCCCCTTTCCTTCGCTCTCCCGCGCCTCCGTCTCGCTCCGCCAATGGGGGGATCCAAAGGCAAGGCGGCGATGACCTCAGCCCGCCAGGATGCGCAGGAGGATGAGACGCTCGGCCCCCCTCTGATTGGGACGCGCGTCGATGCGGTAGCGCTGGACAAGATCCAGCATCTGGTCGCCGGGAAGAACAATGAGCACGGCGCCACCGCCATCCGGGCCGCGAGGTTCGGCCGTCTTCCGGCGGGTTTTTACCCCATCTTCCTCCAGACCCTCTTTGCAGGGCTGGTGCCTCCGTACTCGCCATTCTTCGAGGCCGTTTTAGAGTTCTATCAGATCCACCTCCTGCACCTTCACCCCAACTCCGTTCTCATCCTCTCCATCTTCGCCTTCCTGTGTCAGGCTTATTTGGGGGTGAGGCCATCGGTGGCCCTCTTCAGGAGCTTCTACGCGCTCCGGAACACCGCGAAGACCGAGCGGACGGGCTGCGTGTCCTTTCGCATCGCGGACGGCATGGGGGATGTCTACATCCCCATGTCCTGGAGCGGCGAGAGGCCCGTGACGGCGGTGTCGAAGAAAGTGGACGACTTCAGGCAGAAGTGGTTCCTCATCGGCGTCCCGTCGCAGAGCTCCCTCCTCGACGTCCCAGAAGCGCCGCCCGTGAAGAACACCCACTGGGGCAAGCGGGCTCTCGAGGGCCCTCAGGTAGCGGGCCTCGTGGGCCACTTGAGGATGCTCCGGGAACACGGCCTCACCGGCCAAATGGTGGCGGAGGAGTTTGTGAGGCGCCGCATCGCGCCCCTTCAGGCGCACAAGAAGCCGATGTGGGCGTACTCAGGGCTCATGGACCCGATGCGGCTCCACCCCTGCGATCATCGCCCCGCCGTCGTCGCCACCATCATGGGCGGCCTCTTCGTCAACCCCGACGTGCCCGCGGCGGTCCCTGTGGCGATAAGGCCCCTGTACCAGGTTCCGGACCAGCGCCAGGCCACCTTGGCGCAGATGCCCACATTCACCGCGCTGGGCCTGGCGGGGGAGGAGGAAGAGGAGGAGGGGCCCATGCCCATGGCGAAGGACGGGGACGCTGTCGAGTCTCCGTACGCGTCAGAGGCGGAGCATGGCGACGCGGAGCAAGGTGACGCGGAGGCGGAGGCGGGGCCCTCCGCAGGCGGGGCGAGCTCGTCTCAAGCCGCGCTGCGGAGGTCTACGAGCTCTCGTCCAGCGACGGCGAGGAGGCCGAGGCAGGGCGCCGAGAGCCTCGGACTAAGGCGGCCCATGATAGGCCTGCCGGGGAGCCCCCAAGCGCTTCCCTCAAGAGGAAGGCTGAGGCGGCTCCTGAAGGGTCAGGAGTCCGGACCGCGCCCTCATGGCGTGCGTCTGGTATGGCGTGGGTCGACACCCGCGCGAAGAAGTCCAAGTAAGTGCTCCTGGGTTCTGTCGTTTTCCTTCGGTTTTCTGCCAGTCTCCTCCCCTGACCGGTCTCCTCGTCTCACGCCAGCGACCCAGCGCCCGCGAAGCGCCGCAGGCTCCGCAAGGCTGCGGATGTGAAGAAGGCCGCTCCCGAGGCCGCGCCCGAGGCCGAAGCGGGCGAGGCCGCGGCAGATGAGGTCGCGAGGCCTGAGGAGGAGGCTTCTGCAGGCCCTCAGGTGGACATGCCTCAGGCGGAGGCGCCTGAGCCGCCTCCGGAGGAGGAGCACATGGAGGAGCAGATGGAGAGGGCACCCACTCCGCCCCGCGCGGCAACCCCGCCGGCGCAACCTGAAGCAGCGGCTGGCGCTGCGTCGGCCCCGAGCGCGCCTGAGGCCAGCAGGGAGGATATTCCGCCATCCCCGCCATCCGCTAGGATGGAGGAGGCAACGGCGACGGGGCAGACCTCCTCTGCCCCGGAAGCAACTGAGGAGGTGCCGCCTGAGCGAGGCGACACCGAGGCGCAGGGCACAGGCGCCGAGGCGGAGGATTTGCCTCCAAGCCCCCAGGCCCGCGCGGAGGCTTCCTCCTCCAAGCTCGACACCGGCGCCGGGCCCTCCGCACCACGCAAGGCGTCCCAGGCCCTATCTCTCAGCGGCTGGGACTGGAGTAGGGGCGACGCGATGTCGCCTTCCGCCTGGTGAGAGAGTCGCTGGAGGGCCTGGAGGCCCACTTCGCTCTCGAGGACGGGAAGGTCACCCAGCAGCGGGACGAGCTTGCGGGGGCCTGGGCCGCTCTCCACGCGGCTGTGGAGGCCCGCAGGCAGAGCGACCAGGCTCTGCAGGCGGATCGCGAGGAGGCGCTGCGGTTCGCCAAGGAGGTGCGCGAGGGCGCCATGCGCGACGCGGAGGAACTCCTGGAACCCCTCCGGGCCGAGCGCAAGGCAGCGGCGGAGGATCTGGCCGCGGCAAGGGCGGAGCGCGAAGCGGTGGAGCACTCGCTGGCGGACAAACGCCGCGAGCTCGCCCAGCTCGAAGCCAAGATCATCGCCGACTCCGAGACTATGCGGACCAGCCTGGAGGGGATCCGCACGAGCTTGGAGGCCAGGGGACAGAGCCTGGGCGAGCGCGAGGAGGACGTGCGCCGCCGTGATGAGCAGCTGGGTCTGCGGGAGCAGGAGCTGTCGGGGCAGCGCGCTGCCCTCGAGGCCCGCGAAGAGAGCCTGGCTGCGGCTCTCGTCAAGTATGAACGCGAGGTGGCTACCCACAAGGGGCATGTGGAGCGCTTCAACAAGAGGTTCGCCGAGCAGAAGAAAGAGGCTGAGGAGGAGTTCCAAGCCCGGGAGAAGGCGTACCGCGCCGCTGTCTCCTGCGACTATGCCGAGAAGTTCACCAAGCAGGAGGGCCGCTTCAAGGCGAGGCTTGGCGAGAGCGGTGCCCGGATCCATCAGCTCGAGAACATGAACGCTACCCTCGTCGCCAAGGTGAAGCGCGAAACGGATCGCCGCCGCGTCGCTGAGGAGTCCCGCAAGCGCGTGGAGCAGGACCTCGCCTCCCTCATGGCCGACATGGGGGAGATGAACCAGCAGGTGGGCCCTGCCGTGGAGAGGGCGGTGGAGGCCGCTGAGAGCGCCAAGGCGGCGCAGGTGCCATCGCAGCAGCGGGAGCGCATGTTCCTGACCCTGGCGGGCCGGGGCCGCGAGCTCGCTGCGAAGTTGGGAGCAGAAGCGCCGTCTGTCCCGGCTCAAGGCCACTCCGACGCCGCCACCTACCTCCTGTACTTCGAGCAGCTCTTCACGGCGCTCGAGGGCCCCACCGCGGAGCTCCGCGACGTGGTCGAGGAGGAGTGCCGCCAGCTCCTGGCGGTGGCGGTGGACCGCATCTTCTCCAACCTCGTGCACCTCCAGCCCGGGTTCGACCTTGCGACGGTGACCGAGCCCCTCGAGGGGGAGGAAAGGTGGAAAGCCTCCAACTCCGTCCGCGACCAAGTGGACGACTTCTGCAGCCGCTTTAAGCGGGCCGCAGCGGAGGACGAGGACGACAACGAGGGGAGCGAGCTTGAAGAGGAAGGATCCGGCCAGGACGACGACGAGGCCGCTGCCTAACTTCCTCCTGAGGTCTTTGTCCTGCAGTGTAGTGCGCTTGTAGCGCTGTAGGGATGTTTATCTTAAAGACTTTTGCTGTTCAGTCTGTAATATACTTCTTATTTTAAGCATGTGCCGCTAAGTCTGTGTGTGCTCCCCTCGAGGAGCCTTTGCTTCAACTCCATGTCTTTTTTACTCTGCGTCGCTGGACCCTTCTCTTCGCACTATGACTCCGCCGCTGCGGTATGCTCGAGCAATGACTCGGCAAGGCCGGGGGGAGTTTAAGGCTTAGAGAGGTAAGAGCCCTCGAGTCGCGATGCTGAGGGCCCCCCTTTGACGCGCAAGCAGCCCATGGAGAGTGAGGGAAAGGACCACTCGAGGGACGCAGAGTGCTCGTGAGAGAGATGCAAGGGTTCTCTTGATGTGAACAGGGAACTTAGCTTCGCGAGGCTTTTCGCCCTGCGGGGGATTCCTCTGGCGATGTCCTTCCCTTCAGGGGTCGAGTTTTTCCTCCACAGGCCTGGAGAGGCTCTCGTTCCCTGTGGACGTTAGAGAGGCGAACCAAAACGCTAGAGCATAGTAGTAAGGACTTATGCGCGCTTATAGGTTTCCTCATGGGTGCCTCGCGAGGAGAGAGAGTACCAAGGTCCTTTGGGGAGGTGGCGTGTATCCGGGAGCATGCCCTTTAGCCAGAGCTCAGGATCCCTTGGATTTTGCAGTGCTGCTGGGGTGCTCTTGGGCACAGGCACCATACTCAGCCCCCGCTCGCGAGGTGCGCATGGGAAGAATATAAGCGCACATTTGAGAGTAAGGGATGAAAGTGAAACTTGCCATCGAAATATTACATAGCGGCGCCTTGGCGCAAAGTTCACTTGGGAACGACACGGCGCCGTAGCGCAAAGTTCACTTGGAACGAAAATGGCGCCTGAGCGCAGAGTTCACTTGGAACGAAAATGGCGCCTGAGCGCAGAGTTCACTTGGAACGAAAATGGCGCAGAGTTCACTTGGAACGAAAATGGCGCCTGAGCGCAAAGTTCACTTGGAACGAAAATCGGTTCATTACACTTGGGTTTGCCAAGCTAACGTTCCTTCCATGTCGAGGCATGGGGACCACCCATTAGTGGCAGAGGTTCACTGCGGCCTGCGGTGGCTCATTGGCAGGAGAGCTCGGAGGGCTGAGCCTCGGGAGAAGCTTTGAGAAGCTTGGAGGTCAAGCCGTGAGCTTCCCTCTAGAGACAAAAAATGCCTGGCGTGACTATGATCACGGGTAGAACTTGCGCAGATGCGCGATGTTCCACGGGTTCTTGACGGGGATGCCGTCTTCAGTCTCGAGGCGTACTGCGCCAGGCCTGGCGATGTGGGAGACCCTGTAGGGGCCTTCCCACATCGGCGAGAGCTTGTGGAGACCTTCCCTGGAGAGGATTCGCCTGAGGACGAGGTCACCCGCCTCAAGGGTGCGCGAGCGCACATGGCGGCTGTGGTAGCGTCGCAGATCTTGCTGGTACTTCGCCGCTCTGAGGGCGGCCCGGCGGCGCAGGCCCTCGAGAAACAGCAGGTCGTCGTTGTGGAGGCCATCTTGGGTGTCCTCGTTGAAGGCAAGGACCCGTGGGGATCCATGCTTGATTTCTGCGGGGAGGACAGCTCCAGCTCCGTAGACAAGGGCGAACGGCGTTTCGCCTGTAGGCCCTGAAGCGGTTGTGCGCATGGACCAGAGCACGGATGGGAGCTCATCGATCCAGCCCTTGCCGTGCCCTTTGAGGACGTTGAAGCTTCTGGTCTTGAGGCCCTTGAGGACTTCTGCGTTTGCTCGCTCGGCTTGACCATTGCTGCGTGGGTGAGCCACCGAGGCGAAGCAGATCTTGACGCCGAGCTTTTCGCAGTAGGCTCGGAAAATGCCGCTGGTGAATTGCGAGCTCCTCAACGAGGCGATTCTGGAGGTCCCTGCGGCGCTCCATGCACACCCGCGCGTCAGGCGCTGTACGCTGCACGATCTGGCAGTCGTGCGGCGAGGAGGCGTGAGAGGGAGCCCTCTGCGCTGCGGCCGGAGGCGGTCCTGGCGGCGGCGGAGGCGCATCTGGTGCAGCCGTTCCCGCGCGACCGGAGTGCTGGACCATGGAGCGCGACGGAGCGGGGCGCGTGGTGGCGACGTCGACGAGGTGGTGGAGGCGGTCCAACCACTGGTCGTGGGCCTCAGCGCTAGGCCGGTAGCGTAGGAGCTCCTGGGCCATGAGGAGCGCGGTGTGCGGCGTGGGCTCTGGGCGTCCCTGAGAGGACGCGCCTTGGCGCCGCGACGGATGCGAAGACTCGGCATCGTCGTTGCGCTCCGGGGGGCCGTCCCCGTCGGCGCGGTGGCCGCTGTCATTGTACTCTTCGCTCTCAGGCTCCTCCACATGCGGGCCGGTGTTGGCGCACTCGGCAGCGCGAGGGCGGCCGCGGCGGCCACGGGTGGGAGCTGTGCCGGGCTCGGTGTGAGCCCTGTCAGCTGCGCGCCTGTTGGCGCGCGTTGCGCGGGTGTCCGTCATGGTGCGGAGGCCGACTGGAGGTTGAAGACGCGCCTCAGTCCCCTACCTGGCGCGCCAAATGTCGATGTGTGATTCCCACGGAACAGGGATAACCACTCTCGGGGGAGAAGTTCGTGAAGGGGACTGAACACGTTGGTCAACAACCTACGACCGGCTCGGCGACGGTGCTCGTCGAGCTTTAGAGGAACAGCACGACAGAGATGGACTCCGGCCCGTACCCAGGTTCACGGCCCTCAGGGTGAAGTAAAACCGCTACTCCTGCTTGTCTGTATTGCTCAGTAGAGGGTGAGTACAACGAGCTTGCCGCTGGCCCTCGCGAGGCAGTGCGGAGCTTGGAGGGGGAAGGTTCGGGCCTTCTTCCTCCTTGGGCTCGCTCGGCTCGGCTAAGCTACTGTGGGGTGTCTATGGATGAGTGATTGATCGATCGGCCGGTCCCTTTGCTACGGTGGCGCTCCTGCTCCTTATATAGGCGCCCCGGGCCTCATCCCTGCGTGCTGCGCAGTGGAAGGGTTCCCACATGGCGACGAAATGGTGGAGCGGGGTGCACCGCAGCTGAGGTGCCCATGGACTCGGTCCATGGTCGCAAGGCCTGCCTTCGTGGCAGGGCAGCCGCCGTCTTTGCAGAGCGGCCAGCTGGTACTGCAGAGACCGTGGGGGTGCCCACGGTGACGTCGCCGTTGGAGCGTTGCGCCGGCCACCTGCTTTATCACCAAAGAGGAAAGCCTTGTTGGCGGCGCAGGGGACACAGTGCTTTGTTGACTCCTTTTATCACCAGAACGACAACTGCGGCGTCGTCGTCATCGCGCGCAGACGCGCGCGTCACTCTGCGGCTGCTGCAGAGGCCATGTGCGCTCTGCAGTGATTGCTTCGTAGAGAAGTATCTCCACAGGGCCCTGGAGGCCTTGTGGAGGGAGTTGTGTTGACTCCACTTCAGGGGAGGAAAGCCTTGCCGGGGGGCGGCCTCAGGGGGAGCCTCTTCAGGCCCTTCGCTGCCCCCTCAAGTCCCCTCGAGAGAGCTCTCCCCTCGAGGGTCTCCCCAAGCGTTCCGCTTGGTCCTTAGTTGTTTCGTCGGCATCGACGCGTGTGAGGGCCGTGGAGAGTGGGCTCTGCACACCCTAGAATCCACTGGGCCGACAGATACATAGACAAACCAGGGTCCCTAGTAAATCTCTATATAAACTAGTTCATTGGGCAACTGTTGATCGAGATTTCCCGATCATGTACATTCACATCGGTTGACAATGAGGTCATCTTATTAGTGGAATAAGGTGATGGACATACCCAACAAAGTATTGCAATAAGATCGTATCACAATGTTCATCATTTGCAATAGGAAAGTAATATGATAGCTTATTTCTCAGACCGTGAGATCATATTTATTGCTGCTCCGTAGGATACTCTAAGTGCATCAAACGTCAGTCCATAAATGGGTGACAATAAAGGTGTATCTTGTGTATCTCGAAAGAGTACGTTGAGACATATGGATCAAGAGCGGGATTTGTTCATCCATGTGATGGAAAGATACTCTGGGCCCACTCGGTGAGATTACATCTATAAAGCTGCGCAGCATATGACTAGGTCATGGAGATGTAATATCACAGACGAGTTAATTAACCCTTGTCGGTAACGAGATAAAACAGGACATCAGATATCTACGATCATATCTCGGATAAGGTGGTATCGAAGGAACAAAATGAGTGAATATCATGTTTATGGTTCAACGACGATATTCGTAGAATGCACAGGGACCGTCATAGGCGTCCAGGTCTCCCTGGCGGTCATTGGCGAGCGAGGGGTCTCGACCATGTCTGGAGTATTCTCGAACCGTAGGGTAACACGCTTAAGGTCTTGCCGACTCATGGAGATCGTTGGAATAATAGATATAGGAGAGAGAGAAATAACCCGGAAAGGTTCCGGTAGTTCCGGAATGGTTCCGGGAATGACCGAAGGAAGTTCGGGTGGTCCGGAAGGGTTCCGGGAATGTCCGAAGGAAGTTCGGGTGATTCGGAAATTGTTTCGGAGTCACGGGAGATTAAATAATGTGCAAATATATTAATTATGAATTAATTATATTTTATATTAATTTAATATTAATTAAAAGAAAAGAAAAAGGGGGCAGCCCACTTAATGGGCCAAGAGAGGCCCATGTGGGGGGAGGCAAACCATGTGGGGGAGCCCACATGGTTCGGCCATGGCTAGGCCGGCCGAACCCCTCCCCCCCCTCCTTTTTCCTTGCCTTTCTTTTAGTCCCACATGGGGGAGGCAAGGTGTGTTGCACACCCCCTCCCCCCTTTATAAAGAGAGGCATATTAATTGTTTTAATATATCTAAAATACAATTAATGTTGTATACGCCGGCCTGAGTTAATTCTCCGCCCGCTTGTCTCTCTCTCTCCCACATAAGCTATACCGCTATGCGTCGTAGCACTGCGGGATTCCACCAAAGTTCTACCCCTGCGATCTCAGCTGGATCTGAGTGACCGGGGGTTGTCGGCAAGTTCCGTATGTGTGTGAGTACTCGGAGGCGCCACACTTGAGGTGCCAGGGCGACATCGTCTCGCCACCGCCGCTGCCCAGCCGCTGCCGCCGCTGCCCTGTCGCCGCCGCCGCCGCTGCTCTGCCGCCGCCGTCGCCGTTCCTCCTCCTCGACGCCGTGTCTGCATCGACATCGCTGCGTCGTCGTCACGCCAAGTTCTTCGCGACCTTGAGGTCGGCTACGTCGTCTTCGTCGGCAACTCTTGTGCGGGAGCGTAATCCCCGCTATTCGGTCTACAAGAGGTATGTGACCAGTTCCGCCCCGTTACCGCATTACTAGATAGATAGATCCTGGCTGTTTTCGGTATTCGTTAGTTAGAAAAATTATTGTTTTCTGCTACGAACCCCTTCAGGCGGCACTCCCGACCTTCCCGACATGGCATCACACCCGGCTTCCCCGACTTGGCGGCACTCCCGGCTTCCCCGACATGGCGGCACTCCCGGCTTCCCCGACATGGCGCCACTCCCGGCTTCCCCGACATGGCGCCACTTCCGGCTTCCCCGACCGGTACGGATGATTCTGAAGACAGGCGCAAGCGGACAAGACAAGGACGCGCGCCGCACGGGTTCTACCTGCCCTGAGTGTGACCAGGCATGGCTACAGTGCCGATGATGTGACTAGAGTACACTGCATGATGCAGTGAACAGTGCTGACAAGACCCCAATAGTCAAGTCATGAACAGTGCATGTGTAGTGACATGTGGGCCACCTCTTGTCCCCTGGGCTCCTCCTATATAAGGAGCACCGGGGGGGAGGCCAAAGGCACGTCCACGGCCGGCCAAGCCACGGGCACGCTCCTTCACCCCTTGCTCTTTTTCTCCCCCCAAGACCTCCTTGAGGCAACTCGGCTCAGCTCATGGAGCGTCTGTAAGGTTCATATACAGAGAGGAGGAAATACACAAAGTAGGCTAGATGCTGCAGTAGGGGTTTTATCTCCTCACGAGAGCCCCGAAGCAGGGTAAATCCTTGTGTCCGCGTGTTCTTCGTGTGCGATCCCTTCGCCCTATCCCTCCCCGAATCCTCTAGCGTCCATCCGGCCCCACAAATTAGCCTACCCATAGGCATCTGTCTGTTCGCCACGACGACAGTTGGTGCCCACCGTGGGGCAGACAGTGGCGCTTGCTGGAATCAATTCGGACGGGACCTTCTTCATCAACTCGGGGACTCGGCATCACCATTGTCCTCGCACTCCAACTCGCCGCCGTAAGCAGAGGCCGGCGCAGCCGGTATCGGCGATCGTCTTCGATAGATCCCGGGTAACTCCCCGACAGTTGACCGGGTCGTGTCGATTCGTTCGGTCCGCGCAACACCAGCCAGGCTCCGTGAGTATTCTTTCCGGTACCGCATGCAGTTAGCTAATTTCAAATATTACTTGGGGACTGACCCCTTCGTATCATGCTTAGTGTTTTCACCGGGAGCGAGATGTCTTGACCCGGGGACTGGTCGGCTAGTTGGTTCCGCTTTTACCTCTAAAGTAACTCGGGGGCTGCCTTTTTGTATGCTTGCGGTTTATGTCTGTCTGTCCGAGTTATTTATATGTCGGCACTCCGAGGTGAACTCGGGGATTGCCCTGTTGTTTATATGCATGCCTTCTTCCTGTATCGTTTATATGTCGGCATCCCGGGATGAACTCGGGGACTGTCTCGTCTTTATATTTATGTTTATGTCGATTATTCCGGTATCGTTTGTATGCCGGCTCCCCGAGCTGAGTCTCGGGGACTGCCTTGCCTATCTGAATGTATGTTGTTGTTTATGTTGTCCGTATACCGAATAGCTTTCAACCTTGTTTCAAAGTTCAAGTAATGTATGCTATCCGAGATGATCTTGTGACTCGACCGACGAACGCCTAGAATGGTAGTCAAGAGCAGAGGTTGTGGAGTGTAGTAAACATGAAAACATACTCGGAAACTCGGTCTAAAAAGTAATTCGGTATATGTTATCTGTGTGTTTTCCCCGGAGCAAGATGTCTTGACCCGGGGACTGGCCCGCCAGTGCATTCTGTTCTTTCTGCTAGATCTCTAATATAACTCGGGGGCTCGGTGAAAACCGAGTCAGCATCATAATGCATAGCTTCGCGGATCGTTGTAATTTATGTCTTGTGCTAGACTTGGTATGATCAATTAAATAGAGTCATTATTCATGTTAAATATATATGTGCCTGAACTAACATTGAAAGGTGATGTCGGTCTTACCAAGAGAGTGCTCATGTCAAAAATCATGGTTATGTCAGTCATCTCGGATCCATCTTATATTTTGCTATTACCTCAAAATCGCCGTTTATGTCGGTTCGCCAATATATCACGGCATCATGCAATATCTCCAGATCGTCGTTTATGTCGGTTCACCGGCATCCTTCCTTATCCTAGATCACCGTTTATGTCGGTTCGCCACTGTATCACGGCATCCTTCCATATCCCAGATCGCCGTTTATTTTGGTTTGCCACAGTATCACGGCATCTATCCATATCTCAGATCATCGTTTGTGTTGGTTTGCCTAAGGCAACGTGTGTGATGAGCCCAGAGTGGCCGAGGTACCGAGACATGTGTGATATGCCCAGAGTGGCCGAGATACCCTTATGTCAAACCAGCAGTGGCTGGAGACATCTATATCGGTAAGTGCCCAGAGTGGCTACCGGACATCCGAGACACCCGAGATACCCTTATGTCAAACCAGCAGTGGCTGGAGACATCTATGTCGGTAAGTGCCCAGAGTGGCTACCGGACATCCGAGACACCCGAGGTACCCTTACGTCAAACCAGCAGTGGCTGAAGACATCTATGTCGGTAAAACGTCCAGAGTGGCTAAGGAACCGGCATATGATTATATTTTTGCAGGTACAAGGAGGAGTACGTGAAGACGATGATGTTATTATTTTTCTAAGTCTGCGCGCGACTCTGCGAGTCCCCCGCAGCCTTGGGGACTAGTGTCGGGGATGTAACCCCCGGTACCCTAAAGTTATGGTGTTATTATGCTTATACTAGAGGAAAAAGAGAAGTTAAATGTGTGAGTGGGTGAAAGATAAGATGATAGGCACATAGGTGCGACTCGGGCCGACATAAGCGCTCTCCCGGCCAGCCTAAGCTGGGGATGGGCCGACTTTATGGGTAACTCGGGTGGACCGAGGTAGCCAGCGGAGGGGCACGAGGCCTTTGGAATTCGGGCCGTCCGAGTTATCTCCAACCTCATCCACCTTGCCGACTCCACCAAGCCGTCTTCGACCTCGCCCCCGCCTCCAGCTCGCCCGCGCCATCGTCGACCTCGGCCTCCCCGACTTGGCGGCACTCCCGGCTTCCCCGACATGGCGGCACTCCCGGCCTCTCCGACATGGCGTCACACCCGGCTTCCCCGACATGGCGCCACTCCCGGCTTCCCCGACATAGCGGTACTCCCGGCTTCCCCGACATGGCGCCACTCCCGGCTTCCCCGACCGGTACGGATGATTCTGAAGACAGGCGCAAGCGGTCAAGACAAGGACGCGCGTCGCACGGGTTCTGCCTGCCCTGAGTGTGACCAAGCATGACTACAGTGCCGATGATGTGACTAGAGTGCACTGCATGATGCAGTGAACAGTGCTGAAAAGACCCCAGTAGTCAAGTCATGAACAGTGCATGTGTAGTGACATGTGGGCCACCTCTTGTCGCCTGGGCTCCTCCTATATAAGGAGCACCGGGGGAAGGCCAAAGGCACGTCCACGGCCGGCCAAGCCACGGGCACGCTCCTTCGCCCCTTGCTCTTTTTCTCCCCCAAGACCTACTTGAGGCAACTCGGCTCAGCTCATGGAGCGTGTGTAAGGTTCATATACAGAGACGAGGAAATACACAAAGTAGGTTAGATGCTGCAGTAGGGGTTTTATCTCCTCACGAGAGCCCCGAAGCAGGGTAAATCCTTGTGTCCGCGTGTTCTTCGTGTGCGATCCCTTCGCGCTATCCCTCCCCGAATCCTCTAGCATCCATCCGGCCCCACAAATTAGCCTAACCGTAGTCATCTGTCTGTTCGCCACGACGACACTATAGTTCTGCAATAGGTAGCAAACGGTCATTATTAACTTCTAAAATATATGGCACCACAAAATGAAAATCATAATTTTTTATAAATTATGAAGCATCACAATGTAGCATATTATACATGAATGGATAGCCTTTTGAAGTATGAAGGGCTTGCTTTGTAGAAAAGCATATTAACTAATGCATTTTGGTATTATTTCTAGTCAATTTTAAAACGACCTAACTATGGCTATACAAATCACTAAGAACCAGTCTGAATCACAATCAAGAAAATTATGATAGTGTAAATTACCTCGGGAGAAAAACATGCATTTTTTAACTCGCCCGCTCCTTCCACCATCTTTCTCTTAGAGTCAGCCTCAGTTTTACAAGTACAACAGATGAAATATCCTTGTGCTCATGAAGGAAAGGAGGTACAATCAGACATTAATATTGCCTCTTGAAATTACCCACTGCACTTTAGCTGCTGGAGTTACACTATGAACATCCATCTCACTCAATCTTCCAAAAAATGTAAGACCATATTAATGTTAAAAACCTCTTGAGCAAGAAATACTCCTGTTTTTAACCTTTTTTAGCTGCATGGAATTTATGTGAAAGACAATTAAACACCTGGGCACTTCAGAACAGACTAAACCAACTGGTTTGGATATCATGGATATTGATATTCATTTACAAAATATGCAATTATTAAAGATTTGTACTCCATCACCATATAGCAACTGTTGCTACAAATAACCTCTCAATAAAACATGGAGCATGACTGGATAGCCTCCCAATAAACTAATCAGAATTTTCATTTGCACAATTCAAAGACGATACACATGTGTAAACACATGAATTTAAGAGAATGGGCATCTCAAAAGCCATGGACCCAAAAAAACGGCATACCAACACAGCTATTATTGAACCTCAGTACCTACATAATTCATGTATGGTTTCTTTCTCTCTTGGATGTGGGCATTTCGTTGAGCACCTAGCAGTCATAATTCATCTTGGGTTAATTCTGGAGAGGACAAGGGCAATGTTGTGCTCATAGAAGGGTATCTGATACATAGCAGAAACAGGAGGAGCATCATGGGTTCGTGAGAGGGTTATGCTATCGACAAACACAAAAGACAAATTAAATCCACATATAATTACAAGATTCCATTTCAGAAGGGAAAAACTGATAATCACTTCTCTTACTATCGAATGGGCATGAAACAGGGCTAGCATGAAATAGAATAATGGACCATACAAACATATTTTAACTTCAGAACTGAAAGTGCATATATTCATGAATAGAATCTGAAATGAGTGCAAACATACTTGGTGTGTTAAGAACCTGAGTGTACCAATCAAATCCAAAGATCGGCTATCCTCCTCAATCATTCTGCAATCTCACAGAATTTATTAGTAATTTTAGGTCTAAATTCTGAACTTCCTGGACAATCAATCTTGAACGTCCCTAAAATATTTCTATAATTTTCCCCTATAGCATCAATCAAAATGCAGCAGGTGTTATATTTGAAGGTTCTTAGTAAGCACACTAAATTGTCATAAAATCACATATATACTGAATTCAACTTCATCACACAAATTTCAGTGGAAAAAGAACATAACCTCTGGCAGTACCTGAATTAGTAACAAAATTACCTTTGTTGACTGCAAAATAAATATTCCAGCTTGAAATGAGGAAATCAAGATGATTACAAAACACAAACAACCATTCAATGTAAATCATCGTAGAGTTAAGAGAGTTAAGACATCAATTTTGCTCATGTAAGTGCTAGCGTGGTTCGGAGTACATCGTGAATGTAGTCTGTAGAGCAGATACTCCCAGCGGTGCTAGCTAGAAACAGGGGAAAATGTGCATGGTGAGTTGGTAACGTACTATGGAGGAGAGGATCGTGACCTCCTAGGAGCACACGAGGATGAACTGGGCATGAGCCTCATCGTCAGTTTCGGATCTCCTATGACACGTCCGGTAAATCTCGCTTTGCAACGAGATCCAGATCCACGCCACTCGTGTCCATGGTTTTTCCGTCGACGAATTTGACGTGAAGTTGCGGCCACCACCGGCGATCCGTCTCCTCTCTACGGTGAGTGCCATCACCGTGTTATGAGGATGCCAGAGGCAAACCAATGAACGAAGGCGACCTAGGCTCATGTCCGGCGGTAACCTTGGCGTCGTGAGATGCAGTGGTGCAAGGCGCGGCGGGACCTGGTAGTGGAGGCGGCGACGAGACGCAATGGAGAGAGGCTTCCGCGGCGGCGCAACAAAAATCCTGAGGATCGTGGGACGACGACAGAAAGCAACTGTAGGTGCGATGGTGTTTCTTGGGCCAGGCCACCCTGTCTTCTTCCTTATCGATCCCCTTGTGGCCCTGTCCACCTCATCTAGGTCCTCATGGCTCAAGTTGTGAAGAGGTGGGCGAGGCTGGAGGCGGCGTGACGGCTCGAGACGATGGTAGAGAAAGGTTCGATGTGGGAGGCTGCCGGCGGCGGCTTAAGAATGTGATTTTCCTAGGATGGGATATGGATATGAGTGGAGCGGCGGCGGAGGGCGAGGGAAATCGTGGTAAGCGCGAGCGAGGGACGACAATGGGCCAGACCCAGTAGCAGACCGACGGAGGATCGCGGTCGCGGAACGGGAACGGCAGAAATTTTCCACCGGATGAAGGTACACCACCACCATTCAAATATTACATAACTTAGGTGCAAACGGTAAATGGCTTTATATTTGCTAACAGAAGAAAAGGCTAACTGACAGACTACATTGACGAAACTGGATTTTGTCAAAAGAAACTCGCGGGAACTTGGTTAACTGACTAGTTGCCCATATCCAACAAGCTGCAGTACAATCTCCACTAAATTTCTTCTTTATGAACCAACACAACCAAATATAGGATACAACATTCAAGCTGACACAAGGAAACTAACAGAACAAAGCGGGGGAGGCGCTGAGGCACAAAAATGATGCGATAACAAACTGGAGCTGGCTGCGTAATATAATCAGAAGATAAGCGTGTACTCCCTAGTTCAAAGCAAGATAGGCAAAACCGGACTGACACTATTACCTGAGGAAGCTGAAATTCCTTGGTTTAGGTATCCAAATGCATCTTACGAGATTAAAAACATAGGTAGACTATGAGGCACACACTTAATGTGTTTTTTCAGATAGCATATAAACATTGCGGACTATATTGCTACGAGATCCGGCTTACATATTACTAGGGGAAGCTCAAATTCCCTGGTTTAGGTATCCAGATACATCTATAAGCATTAGAAACTTTGCTAGGACATACACTTGATAAGTTACTTTAGATCACATATAAACAATGCTAACCATTGATTTAGTAGTCAGTCCTTCACCTGGAGAAAGCAAAATAATCGGCCTATTAGTAACCAGATACAGATACCTAATGGTAGCTCATATGATGATTATAATAGCGTCTGAACAAGATGTGCGTGGGACTCGTAATAAACCCAGCAATATAAAGATCTCTATAGCAGGTACCATATTCATGTATATATCTCCTAGAATCCGTTGTCCATGCTGGCAGCAATATATTTTACATCAAAAATTTCAAATCTCATAAACTGTATGCAGAAGATGTTCTTACCTGCTGAACTATTTCGCGCATTAGCACTTTAGATCAGACAATCGGCAACATTTCAGCTCCATCACGTCCACGGGCTATACTGATGTCGGAAGCAGACAGTCAATTAATGATAATCGCAGGAAGAAGACAAAATGGACAAAGCAAAGTAGCACTAGAATTGATAAATGTAACTTGGGACAAAAGAGACACTTCTAAAACTCATTTTCTATTGATGTTTTCTAGCTCACTTTTGATACTAACAATAGAACCATATACTTATAAAAGTATATAAGTGGATTTGGGCGCCCTGCTCACTGGTGTCGATTTGGGGATGGAGGCGCGTGCTACGGCGGTGTGCCATTCCCCACTGGCGCTCTCCTCGCTGGAGTGGATTTGGGCAAGGGCTACGACGGCTGGTCGGAATGAAGGCGTCGCCGGGACCTAGAGGGAAGGAGTCTCACGGGCGGGTGATGGAGTGGAGACAGTGGGCGTGAGTTCTCTTTTTGATTTTGGGAGTTTTATTTTTTATTTTTGGGAGTTCGACCACTAAGTTTTTTTTTGTTGAGAATAACCACTAAGTTTAAGGCCGTGTTTGGTTACCGGATTGTTTTGCTTCCAGTCTCTGTGATCGTGTTGGATATGGTGCTGGAGAAACGCCACCTCAGCCATATGGCCCATATTCTCTATCGTTTGGTTGTTCGTATATTGTTTTTCTTTTTTGTCTATTTTTTCATGTTTGGTTACTTGTATTTTATCTCTGCTTACATGTGTACACGAGCTTGCCTCCTATTCTACATGGTGAACTTATCTCACACCAAAAAAAAAACTCTATGTGACACCAGTGAAGCCAGGGAGCCGAACAACAGAGTGGTGTGACGACGTGATAGCGACAAAGGTCTTGGGAGCCGCTGCACCGACACCGATAAAGTTTATAGCGCCTAGTAGTAGCAGTAGCGGCGATAGCGGAGTTCACGGCGGCGACGAGCGGTGGTAACAGAGGTTGAAGACACTACATGTAGTCTAACTACGTGCATATATATACTACAAGATCAGTTACAACATTGCCACTGCCAAAATATAAACTGTTTGGTTCAACAGGCTAGACATTTCGAGACCGATGGGGACGGGTGCGGCCGGCCGGGGAGGCGACTAGTCGAGGGAACGGGCGACTACCGGAGCGTGGCCTCGGCAACGGTGATGGGTGCAACCGGCCAGGTAGGAGCTTTTATAGGCTGACGGGGACGAGCGCGCCGTACGTGGAGGCGAGCGGTTGACGGTGAGGCGCGAAGCTTCGATGTCTTCCTAGTGTCATGGGACATGTCTAAATTAGATAGCCATGCCATCGACAGTGGTGAAGAAAGTCATGGTGGCTGCCATCGTAGGCTTGTGACGGCGAAGAGGAGTTCTAGTTGGGATGAAGACTTGCGACACATGTTTTCCTACGTCGGCTGTTGAGGACTTGTAGAAGCGGCATTGGCGGGAGGGAGTGGTAACACATGTGGACATCATTACGGTGTTGTATCTCGAGCACCGAGCCACAATTTTCAGGTTGAAAGCCTAAGGTCTGGTCAGCATTGGTTATACCTGACAATTGCTTTACTGAATGCATTGTTTGAAATCCCGGTCTTTTTTTACGGTGAAAACTCAAGATCTTTTATCGGGTGACGTAAAGTTTTTGCATTGTTTCCTTTTTGGAGGCGTCGTTTTTGGAGAACCTGGTTTGATTAAGTTCTGGTGTTATTTTTTACGGTGGTTAGAGTGTTGTTGTCGCGAGTGTATAATCATGAGGTCTTTGTTTCACTTTTTCACTTTTTCTCTTTTTTATTTCATTCTTGATTGTGTGCATCTTATTGATGTAAACACGGGAGGTAATTGATAATCTTCACAATATTAATACATTCCATTTATGAAAAATTGGTCTAAATAAAAAAATGGTGTGTGATGCAATCATTTTTTTCATACCGCTTGAGTTTCTACCCAAAGCGTGAGCTGGTGGGCCGGGCGGCCGACATCCTTGAGTTTTTATATTCAGTAAAATGAATTATGCGGAGACGACAGGTGTATGGTTGTCATCGTTCCTCTGCTTTGTGGTGGGCAGTTTTCCGCCGACAAGCGCCACCTCTCATCCTTCTGGTGACTTCTGCGGCCAAACTACATAAAGCACCCCGGAGCCCAACTCCCAAACACTCAAACCAACAATCGGCTTCGATCCTTCTCAGCAAAATATCAGTCTTCTCTTCCTCTGCGAGATCAGGAACAGAAGCGGCATGTCGACCACCGACAACAGCTCACCCAAGGTACGCCGGCAGGCCCTGTGTATATGCTGCTAGTAGCTGTTTATTCCGCTTGTTTCTCTTCTTGTTCTTGGCTTGTTTGGAGAATAAACTGATGTGCTTCTCTGATGAACAATCAAGGACGCTCCGGCGGCGGTGCCGGCGAACGACGCTCCGACAACGGAGCCGACGCTGATAAAGACGGTGCAGACGGTGGAGGTGACGCAGTCGGCGGGGCAGGCGGACGGCGAGGGCACGATCAAGCCAGTCGAGATTGTGCACGAGATCCCGGCCGAGGAGCCTGCCACTAAGCAAGAGTAGTAGGTAGCACAACTGGAAGAAAAAAGCAGCGTGATTGGTCAACGATCGGTGTGTGATTACGATTTCCTGGTCGAGTAAATGGCCGGCTCATGTTATGTTTCTGTTTGATGATCTCATGATTTGATCGGAATAACTTTGTTTCGGTACAAAATAAGAGTTCGTGTACTTCCGGGTTTGTACTGCTGACTTACTAAATAAGTGTGTGGTTTACTGAGAAGTGTTTCGCACAACTTTTGATGTACTCCCTCCTTTCCAAATTAATTGACTCAGTTTTAGCACGCTACCTTAAAGTTCCTTTTTGAGACCAGAAGGCAAGAGTGGCATTTTGGAGCTCGGGCTCCATAGAGTCCGAATCTATAAAATTTTGAAAATGGTATTTTAAAGTTCCAAAAATTCTGAAAAAATCTTAAATGTATATGATGATGTACTCTAAGAGCATGCAAAATCCAATTCGAAAGATTGTATTTGGGCTGTGCAAATTGACAAAATTATGGATCTAAAATAGTAGTGCCAATTTTATAAACCTTTAACATTTGTCGGATTTTATCAATTGGTATAGTCAAAAAAATAAATACAACTTATTTTGTTTGGAGATTTTCTCCTTGGTAGAATGCGTCGTTGGCTACATCAAGAATTTTTCAAGAAAAATCTGAACTTTAAAATGCTGAATTTTAATTTTGAAATTAGAATTCTGAATTTAAGATTTGAAAAAATCAGGACCCATATAACTCGGTATCAGTTACTTACCAGAAGGCATTCTATATCAGATATATAATTAGAAAAATAAAACACATTACAAAGCATATACATCTCAATACAAGGCATTTTATATCGAATATATAATAAGAAAAACAAAACACATAACAAGACAGATACATCTCGACAGAAGTAGAACAAGTCAAAACAACTTCTGCTTCCTGTCTTGTTTCGATGTTCGATGACTACTAGAGTTTGAAACATGCATTAAACAAGTAGACAAGGACGGGAACGCCTGCAACCCTCGATCAGCTTGCTTCCCTACACCTTAATGCAATTTTTACTCCATTTGGTGCAATTTGGCCCTCTCAGATTATTTTTCTAAACTTGATTAGCCACCTCTTTGTGTAATTGTTCGCACCGATTGTAGCTGTCGCCAACGAAGTATTTGAAGACAACAAAATAACTAAATAAGGAGATTGAATAATTGTTACTGGGACACACCCAAAGTAGCATAAACTTGCAATTACGTACCATCAATCCGGAGGGTTGGAATCTACTGAAAACTTCGCTCACATAATAGCGAACAACTCTAAATGACAAACCAACTGACAATATCCACATGAATACAACAACTTCAGCAACAATATACTTAGTGGCCCTTCACCGACGCCTAATCTAGCATTGACGAGGTAGGGAGAGTGACGAGTATATACCAAACGGGTACCCTATCATGTGGGTACCTGTTGCATGTAATGACTAAAACCCAATTGTCGATAGACTGACGAAGCCCAAAGGCCCAAGATGAAGAGTGATTTCCAAATTAGGCATAGTCGGTTGTAATTTACGTATCTGTAATCCTAGTCGGCCCCCATATAAGGGGCAGGAGGGCGACCGATCAAGGACACACAATCCCATAGCCACCAAACCCTAGCGAGGTCAAACCCTCGTTGGACCCTTGTAATCGCAGCATACTCCATAATCAATACAAACATACAGGAAGTAGGGGTGTTACCTCACTCGAGGGCCCTGGACCTGGGTAACTCCAGCTTGTCCGCCGACAAATCTACTAACACTACGCGTTCTCTACCTCTAAACTCTAACCCTACGTCCTCGACTATGGGTATTGATGAGAGCACCCCTCGTCAGAGAGGCCGGGGAGACCTTATTCCAATACATCATCGCCGCTACCACCTCCCTCATGGCGTCATGGAGACCAAAACCTAAGGGAAATAAGTACACGTGAAAACTATAACACGGAAGAACAGGTCCCCACCCTCATGTCGTGGACAGTATCATTGACTAGGAGAGGAGGGGGCCAAGGCGACGATGCTAGGATTTGAAGGTGTGGTGGATGGATTTGATTTTATAGCTAGGGAGCTTAATTAGAGAATCTCTATCGGATCTCCTAAAATAGAGGAAATTCCAAAATAACTACTAATGTCCGTACCAAACCCCGGAAAACAGGCTAGCCGGAAAAAATATATACTGAGGCCTGAGGCCAAGTATCTCATATTCCTGGTACTAGGGGCACAAAGTTGTAGAAACGACACTGTGCGATGCAAATGGAGCAAGGAAATCATAACAAAAAGGGGGCGACGAATCTTGAGCTAGGGCCGTGCTGTCGTGGAGAAGGACAATGAGGCAACCGACATAGGAAGGAGGAGACGACATATCGATAATCTCAAGCACGAGCGACACCAAAATCAGAAGAATACTAGAGGCCGCAAGAAAGAAGAAGGGACACTTGACGAGTAAGAGGGGAAATGAGCACATTCGACACAATAGCAGCTTGCGAGCCGAACCTTCTCAAAGGTTGACTTTTGTTATTTCCGAGCCTATCTTGTTAGGCACTCCCTTTGTTCTCCATTAATGTTTTAGCCAATTTCCACATTCAAATGTATATACATATACATGTATCTAGATATATTTTTGTTTTAAAATATATACCACTAATTTTAATTCGAAGCTAGATAATGTGTGAAACACTAGAATATCTTACTCCCTCCGTTCCTGAATGTAGGTGTATAGTTTCCTGCACGAATATTTAGACATGAGTATTTTGCATACAATGGACTCATTTTATTTCTGGATAAAATCATGAGAAATAAGTTCTTAATAGACACAAAATTAATACAATCAGTTAAATCCCTCTTTTAAGAGTAGGTCTCATTTTTTGATGGTTCAGATTATCCATAAATCACCTTATATTATGGATTTTTTTCAAAAAACTATACACCTTATATCAAAATACGGAGGGAGTATTATATTATACTCGATCCGAATTAATTGTCGTACATAAAGACCTACAAAGACCTACACACGTATGTTTCACATGCTACGCTCGCCACAATCTTTGTGGATCGGAGGTAGTGTATTGTGAAACGGGGAGTACTCCATAGTAAATGGGCCACTAATCATCAGCTCATCTGTGCGGAGGTGCGAGAGATTTCGCAGTACAGATCGCCCGCGCGGTACGGACCATTCTCGATGTTTTAACGACTGGGCCATAGTTTCAAAAGGCACGGACCAGAAGTCACGATATTTTGTCGTTTGAAGCGGACCTCTCCCGAAGGAGGCAGCGATCCAAGAAGCAACGAAAAAAAAAGAACTCGCAGACACGAACGACTCGAGCATAGGAAGCCAGATCTCGCGTGCTCCGGGGCTGTGACAGCCACCACCACCAGAGGAGGAAGAAGCGGCGGCAGCAGATCCCGAGAGCAGAGGAGCAGCAGCAGGCAAGGAAACGGGAGGGGAGGACGATGCTTCCCACGACGGCGTCCAAGGGCCGCGGGGCAGCCCGCTCTGCCCCGCCGCTCTTCGGCCCGTATCTACGCCGTATCGTCAAGGTTGGTGGTCTCCTCCTCCACTCTCCTCGGAATCCACATCCATTTGATCGGATCTCTTCGCCGTCCATGTGTCGCTGATCTGGCGTACGAGTTAGCAAGGCCGCCGTCGCGCTTCAGCTGCTGCGATTTGCGGCCTGGTGCGACGGAAACCCCGAATCCTCGTTAGGGTTTCACTTCGTCGCGGAATGCGGGCCATCTGTGCGGCTTTTGCCCGTCGTTCTGTTTTCGGGGTACGCCGTATGAGAGGGTTCTTTGGGGGGTTTGGTTTAGTTTCGTCTACATGGGAGCGTTTGTGGAGTGGATTCCCCACACCCTGCCCGCAGCGTAGCAACTTTAATAGGCTATAATGTGAAGTGATGGCAGAGCGCGAGTTCGAGGCTGCATAACTCAATCCGCTTTCGCAATCCAGGCCATCTGGTTGACTTGGCGGATTACTTTGCACCAATAAGGTGGGAACTGACTCTGTTATTTGATGCGTAGAAGTTATTTTTGCTGATTCCTGATGCATCAACATATATCGATAGGTTTAGAAATGGGTGTGACCTGCTTTTCTTCATTGGATCCAAGACTGTCAAATTCGACCTTAGAGGGTAGTTTCTTGTGCTTTGTTGTAGATCTGGGATAGGTTGATATTGGTTTTTTTTTTAGTTATCTTGTCTGAATTCGTGCAACCACTGACTACAAAAAACTGTCTAGAATTAATTCACCTAGGCTGTACATTTATATGCACTGCAAAGACATCAAGGTAATGCTCATATGTGTTGTTTTCCCTCAATAATTCAAACTGTATTTTAATTGACAAACAAGAAGTTTCTTAAAGCCTTCCTACAGAGGCCAAACGGATTAAAACAAACAACCTAGCGAAAGAAAAAAGATTTTTTTTTGTAGTCTTAACACTAGATTTTTATTATCGTAGATTTTAGCTCTTGGTAGATTGTGTTGATGCAGACATTTTTGTTAGCACAGATTGTGGGCATCCACTGTGGTTGCAAGGTTAAATCGAGCCTACGCCTAGGCGTGCGTATGCGCCGAGCACTGGCCTTCTGCCCTAAACGCTGCACTAAGCATGGTGTCTCCCTCGTCAGCCCTTCCTTGACTTAGCCGCCTCCCTCGACGGCCCTTCCCGACATCTTTGCCTCCCCCATCCGCCGTTCCTGACCTCACCACCGGATGATCTGCTCCCCTTCCTTGAACTCGCTGCCGGAATTGGTTCCCTTTCTGTTAGCACAGATTGTATCACCTGCGTGCTCCCTCTTCGCCTCTGTTGTTTGCTGCCTGTGCTGCTTCCTGCTGCTTGAGACAAAGAGAGGGGAGAGAGGTGTCACGGTTGGTGCCTGGAAGGGAGCAGATGAGAGAAAGAGATAGAAGAGAGTAGATTAACGGTCAAGATCAGAGGATATAGATGGTTCAGATTGGTGGACAAGCTAGGGTTCCATATGGGCCTTACTAGGCCAATATTGCAGGAAGGTTAGATATTGCAGTTTGTTATAAAATATTCATTGTTTTCTTTACTGGTGACTCTGTATTGCAGTTTATTACTTTGTCGCAACTATGAATATTTCCTTCCTAAAGTTGCACCTCTGGCAAGAAAACTGTGATGTATGGTGGCCTAAAGATATAACATGCACTTTAGATGATACTACGTGTTCAGTAAATCACCCCTCAATTCAAAATATAAGCCATAAGACTTTGAGTTATGTTTCAACTATGAGTTCATTAAATTTCATGAAATTTTCACTCGTTTGCGCTTATTTATCTCCTCCCCTCTCTGTATCACTCGTGGGTCAGCATTCATGGTAAGTCACTGCTGTTCTCTGTCATTCCAAATACTCCAAATACATTAAAAAAAGGATATCATGGTCAATTCCTTACCATTCTCTTTCCCTATGTTATAATCTCCTTAATTTCCATGCCTGCCCAAAATATATACTTCTCCATATAATTTTTATGTGCTGAGAGGAATGTCTGCTGGAAGTGTTAAACTTACTTCCAATACATTCTGTATGTGCTGAGTGGAAGAAGTATAATACATTCTTCTCCGTATAATCTTTGCACAATGTATGCATTATCATTGTGGAATGTGCATTCGGTCTTAAATAGTTGATCTGAGGAAGCGTGGATTAAAGCCTCCTGAGACATCTCTATATATGTAACATCCTATCGATGCTCACTTATCTTTATTTTTATGTGGAGCGAACATGGGATTTCTGATTTTGTTCATGGGATTGATCCTTCAATCTTCATTATCTGCTATTATGTGGAAACTGCGAGTAAACTTAAGTTAATAAGCTAAACACAACCCTGTTATCCACTTATACAGTTGCTCTGATTATGTTTCATATGAGCCTTTTCTGGCACTGGTTGTATATATTCCAACGTGGGTCTGTAACATGTGTTCTCTCGAATTGTTTTTCTAAACAGTGGCAGCAAATGGACATCGAGTACACATTTTGGCAAATGGTTCATCTCTGTACTTCACCAAAAGTAGTGTACGCATCCTGCACTCAGTCCAGCTCTAACTTACTTTGCCTTATTATATTACTGTTTTCCGCATATATTGTCGTAGTAACATGAACACCTCTTGCGCAATGATAAATTGGTATCGTCCAAATTCTCAATGCTTAGGTCCCTGCTTGCTAAGTTCTAATTCAGTAGTAACATGAACACCTCTTGCGCAATGATAAATTGGTATCATCCAAATTCTCAATGCTAAGGTCCCTGCTTGCTAAGTTCTAATTCAAGGATGCGTGAAATAGCACAGTCGAGGCATGGATAACTTCATTCTAAGCTCTCACAATTCACACCACCACCAGCACATCAATGCATTCATTGACCAACTTATAACAGGGCCTACATCTGACCCACTTGCACTTGCACACCAAGCCTAGCTCGTTTATTTCTTGCTAAGGTTGAGGCGTACATCCTCGCCTTCATTTCATCATTTGAAGTTGTCTGGTGTTAAGAAGGATGACATATTCCTGGGTTTCATTTTTATGTTCGTTATATAATTAAGCACCTGACTTGCTTTTGTCTATTTGTATGCATCATGTTGCGATTATGGAAGACAGCTATCAGCACACCAAATATCACAAGCGTACGTGGTCTACCTCTATCTTTTTCCTGAACGTAAATGTGTTTGTTTATTGATGTCCTTGCATGCTATTGTATTCATTTATCTGCATTTGATGTTCTAGCAGATTCCTGATATCTTTTATTCTTATTTTCAGAAACAAAGAACCAGTGGGCTCGGGATGATCCTGCATTTGTTGTCATTCTAGTTCTTTTTCTCGTGTTCGCGACATCGGCTTACTGTGCAGCGTGAGTTCTTTATAGCCTTTTTCCTTGTATTTTGCGGGGAGTTATCTTTGTAATTCCCTGCCTGTACAATATATAACATATTGTAATAGTGGGAAGGAAGGAATAATCTTGGCGATAGTTTGAATCTATCTTTTGTTTGTAAATCTATTTTACCTTTTCTCATTTTTAATAGTTAATGTGTTCTCTTCATTTTCTGTTGTATCAACTTGTTGATTTTTTTTCTTCAGTATTTGACCTCTTGCCTTTGTTCTTTAGGTTTGGAGAGAGTGCGCCCCATGCTGCTTTAACAATCACCTCGGTTGTGTTTGTCCATTTCTTGTTTGCTGGGCTAGTTTTGGCCACACTTTGCTGGTAAGTCTTTCATGCTGTTGACTTTGAACTTAGCGGCAGCCGGCAGCATTAACATCATCTTGTTGGTACTTCTGGGTTCTGTCAGTGGCCAGATTTATTCCCTCAACACGTGTCAATAGTGGTGCTATGGAAAATGGAAATTTACATAAGTAACACTGCTGGAGCTATACTGGCCATATGTATAATATGTTCAATGAAAGCCGAAGCATATTCTTACAATAGGTTTACCAGCTATGGCTTGTTAATTTTCTCAAGAGGTGGTAGCAGCATTGTAGTTTTTAGTCTACATTTCTTGTTTATGTTACATTTGCGGCGTAGTGTTTGATCAAAATACTACACCGTGACTAATCTCTTAAAAATATTTAACACATACAAATCTGAAAATGCAGAATATGAACTAACAACTGAAATGCTTCCACTGCAGGTTTCTTACAAACTCTTATTTGAGGGAGGAACCTAACAGCCATGTGGTTGAACAACGCGTCGAGTGGTAAATTTTCTATATTCTACCACCTAATGCATTTTCTCTTGAATTGTATTTCCGCCATTTGGAGGTGATCTTCTGTTTTTTTTATCGTCACTGCATCAATTTCGAAAACATTGTAAGCAGAATTGTTCTTTGAAACTCATGGACACATGGACACATGGCTGCATGTTTCTGTAATTTCCATGGAATGACAACTCTTCTGTCCGATAATCTGTGAGGTCTCTGTCAGTAGTTCTATGAAACTCATGGACACATGGCTGCATGTTTCTGTAATTTCCATGGAATGACAACTCTTCTGTCCGATAATCTTGTATTGACTAATAACTTAGTTAAGAAATCATAATTGCTTCTTCTATTGCTTTGTTTGTGAGGTCTCTGTCAATATTATCTATAATGACATAAAATAACATTGCAGGCTCTATGCGTTTGATGTTCACTGCAACTCGTTCTTCCCTGCATTCATCATCCTATATGGTATGATTCTCTCGGTCTGAACATTGGTTGTAACATTTATGGGATAGTGTATCTGACAATTTTTCTTCTCAGTGCTTCAATACTTTTTGTCGCCTCTGTTGATCGCACATGGCTTCTTTCCCGCCCTATTATCAAACCTCCTGTTCATGGTGGCGATTTCTTATTATCACTATCTGAACTTTCTCGGATATGATGGTAAGTTTATTCTGATCTATTCGTAGACTCTATTGCTCATGTATATAAATGTAAGCACTTCTGTCCTAACAAAAACATGTTCTCTGGTTGCAGTTCTTCCATTTTTGGACCGAACAACATTTTTCTTGTACCCAATTGGACTTGTCATCATACTATCACCACTTAGTAAGTGCACTCTATACAGTACTAAGTTTACCCTCTGACAGTCATCTCACATATTTTCCTTTATCTTGTAGTGATACTCATAGGGTTCAATCCGACAAGATACTTTTTGAGCTTGTACTTCCGTTAAGATTGATAACTAGTTTGCTAAGTAAAAGAAGAGAGTGGTGACGAAACTAATGGCGATTGGGATATACAGTTTGAAGTAGCATTTTAGATCTCTTGCGCTATCGAGGGAGAGAGGAGCTTAGAGCGTTACTGGTGGGTGCGGGAGGTCATCATTGAAAACCTTCTGAATGGCGTCCATTTTGGTGCCAACTTGTTCATATTATGTGTTGTTTCCATGGACCTGAGCGCAAGGAGACTAAGTGTACACTTTTATTGTGAAGTACAATATCATATCAAACTGGCATCAATATTGCATATCTTTATTCCATCAACCTTGTACCCTGTCTTCGGATTGTCTGTCTCTTGTTTTAGGACCAAGGGCCGGGGCCTTGTATGTTTCTTGTGGGATGTTGGGCTTACCTTTGTCAAATTCGTATACAGCTGAGTTGGAAGTCATTGAAAAAATCAGGCTGTGTCCAGGAGGAAGTAGAAGTGGAAGAATTTGTGCCCATGGTTGCCTTGCAGCTGGTTTGTTACAGCAGCTAGTGACAAGCTGGATTATGAACTTGAACAAAGCCGGACACTGGAGTTAATAACCTTTGTTACTAGCTGCTGGAACTAAGCAGCTGGTTAGTTACAGCAGAAGGTAGAAGTAGAAACGGTTAGTTACAGCAGATCTAGGCTGGCGAATACAACTTTGCCATCGGTAAGTGAATGGGAGCTCCATGTTCCACGGTTGAAGCCGCGGCAAACCTGGGCATTTACCAGGTGATTTTTGAGTCTGATTCCACCACATTATGTGACTGCCATCAAGAGTGGATGATATCTGATCTAAAAAAAAGAAAAAAAGAATGGATGATATCACCTTGACCGTGCGGATTGTGAAGAAGTAGACAATAGCCTGGCACATCTTGTTGCTAATATCAGGGCGATGCTCATTCATTCAGATGGATTAAGGTTGGTCCCGCCTTCGTAATTGCCTAATTGGGTTCCTTGCCCGTGATATCGCTGAGCATCACGTATAGTGGAATATAATTTGCAGTTAAGGAAAGGAGAATATATTTCTCCGGAAATCACTTTTCCGGAGCAGCTAATAACAAAAAAATCTAAAAAGATTATGGGTGTAGTTAAAGATAGATCCTACTAGCACGTAAATATCAATGCGAAATTCTTTATATCATTGGCTACAGAAAAATGAAAAAATCTTATATGTTTTTATCATATTTGTAATTTTGTGTAGCTTAAAAATATAGAATATGTTAAATTGAAAATTTGTACGTTTGTTTGATGCATCATTAACAACTTGCATGATTGTTTTCATATTTTAAAAACATGTACTCCGTACTATGATTTTGAAATGAAGAGAACACCGGAACGCTTGGAAGCGAACGCGATCCATCCACCATCACATGCATGGCGAATTCCACCCACCATCACAGATTGTACAGAAATCCCTGTAATAACAGGATAAACAGGATATCCACCATCACATGCATGCATGCATGGCGAATCGGCGATATCTCGATCAGTACGTTGCTTCGTACGTAGATGCCGTACTTCGACACTACTCCCGAACGTGGTAGACTTCCACATGATGGTTAGTTGCAATTGCAACCATATCGATCGGCCGTACACCGAGGTCGGCTGTCGCCAGTTGAGCGGCAGCATTAGCTGGCGTTGATCGATTCCTGGTGCACATGCTGTTTCATTCCTGCCCTTCCTTCTTTGTCGGTACACGTAACACGGCGACCAGGCAGCCGTACGTCGCACCCGACACGTGATTTGCCAGTATTTTTTTTATAACGACTGTAAAAACTTTGCCCATCAAACGTTCGATTTATTTGCGGGGAACGGATGAAAAACATATAATGAACACCGACACCTCAGGACGGAGCCTCACACTCCAAGAACACGTAGTGCCAAGCTGAAAACATCACTCCACAAAGATCCGACCGGCCTTCCGCCTGTTAAGGAGACGACACTGTTGTAATTATTATGGGAGGAGCAGATACAAGAAAGTCCAATGTGAGCCCATCGACAACCAACATCGTGTGCAATCTTTTCAGTAAATTATTATGCTCGTTGTTTCTGTATTTAGCATAGGATGAACATTCGTGTCTTTAAAAGAGGACATGCGTTTGTTTTGAACGTAGAGAGGCGTGACAACAATAGCCTATATGCGTTGTCATGTCGGATACCTGAAATCATCCTACGGGTAATCTCTTTATTATTTTATTATTGCTGAGCATCTCCACTCGTCACCCCAAAAGACCCCCACATCTATATGGGACGCGCCGGGTGAAAACTGCGCCCACTCACGCGTCCCATATGTTTTTTTTCGTTTGGAGCGGCCCGTTATTGCGTCCGGAGCTACCGGCCCACCCCGCACCATGGGGAGTGCTTCGGTAGCGTCAGACGAAACAACAGTCGCTGTTGTATGCAACTCGCATCCGACGCCGACCCCGAAGGTGTCGCCGCTGCGTTCGTGGCGTCGAAGAACACTGTCCCGGCGCTGCCTCTCCAAAAGGTCTGCGCGTGATCGTTCGAGGACCACCTTGTGATCGTCGGGGGCATCATTGCTCGACCTCACCAAAGATGACTCACCGGCGTCGCCAACGAAAATGAGGCCAGCCCCAGCGGCACTGGCGAAGGCGGTGACGCCACCGTCAAGGAGGAGGACTACGACGTGCTCCGCTTCCTTTAGGTTTAGATTCAGGTTCAGTTTAAGTATTAGTAAAATTTCATTGAAATTTTGTAAAATTTCCTTAATATTTGAATGAAATTTCTTTTTTTTTGAATATTTTGAAACAAAATTCCGAGGCTGTGAGTGGGGAGAGGCCGCTCCCATAGGCGCCTTCTCGTCCGGACGACCCCCATAGAGCTCGTCCGGTGCCAATCCGGACGAGATATGGGGGCGACGAGTGGAGATGCTCTTAGGACGTGCATCCTCGGGCATCCACGCTTGCCATGTCCGATACAATTGTCTGCTCCCTCTCTCGTTATAGCTCGCCAGACCGCGATCACCTATTTTTGTGTGGACAAAAAGCAGCGTGGGTACTGTTTTCATTCAATAAGAGGAGTAAACGAGTAAAAACAGAAAAAAGAGGAGGGAGAAATTCAATCTCTTCAAGAGAGAAGTGGGAGAACTAAAAAAACACGTCACACCTGCACAGTGATACATAAGGAGAAGATGGGATAAAAAGTTAGCACCAAGATCTTTAGTAAACGAAAAAGACACCAGCGAGCTTCATGTCTCATCTCCATCTAACCCGCATGACAGGCGTCAAGGACACCATCTAAAGAGAGGGAGGGGCATTGACGGGAACAAGGTGATTTAGGGGTGTATCACAGGGTAACCCGGTTTCAAATGAAATCTTCGACGCCTCTCTTCCACATCTCTCTAGTCCTGAATATATAGATCTCACCTCTGTCGCATACGCCCTGACATCGTCTTCGTAGTTATTATTTGGGAGACTGGACGCAAGAGTTTTGATAGTCATTGAGAAGATCGATAAAACCCCTCTAGTGATGGTAGCCAACATTGTCTTCGACTTTACCCTGTGGATAAGAACATGAGAAAAACATAAGTGATGCCAGCTGCTGGTGAAATCTCCTTGCTGAGTCTAAATAGAGCCTACTTATGTTAATTTTTACAACTTGCACTTAGCGATTAGACTAGGATTGCAGCATGGGTCCAGCTGCTGGTGGACGGTTATTGAAAGCACACGTCACCATGCACCCTAACCATAAAAGCTCCTTGAACCATTATGTACATCATAGTGGCGGCTACCGCAGGAGAGGCAACTTCGAGTGTTGCTCTGGAAAAGGCGGGCATGACCATGTTGTGTTGGCCGTTATATAGCCAACGAGTATAACGGGTATGGCCAGCGCATACTGATCAGTAATTCAGTATCAATTGACGTTGGAAACCAACAAGCAACGACTAACTAAACCTTAGTGGCTTAGTCACACTAGCTCTTTCGCTTTAAAGCATTGGAACACCAAACATAATTCCTTACCCTATGACCCCCCACTGAAGTGCTGCTACCACCACAAGAGCCATTAACCATCTTGTTTCTTCTAAAGGTCAAGATGACACATCCTCCACGAAGTTTAAGCACCAAGGACAGAGGAGGATATGCGGTTGGCCGTTAGAGGATACCCATTAACAAATCATATCACATACTACAAATTTCAATATTACTACTACAGTAGTACACAAGGGTGTTAAGTGTTAACTAAAGCCGAAACAAAGCTTAGTAGTATTGTATTGGTACTCTTTAAGCACACATCTAACAGAAATTTGTTAAAGGAACGGGAGATCTACTAGTGGAAGATGTGATTTGTGCATAGCCACTCAATGGAGCAAAAACAAGGGGGAAAAAGACATACTCTTGTTTTTCTTTTTTGACATCAAATAAGACATATTTTTGCGAGTGGAGAGTGGTCCTAAACACGGGGCAGTTGCAGTTGTTGCCTGGATTCCATCAACACAGGCGCGCTGCTCCCCTCTACTCAACCGTCACCGTGCGACGACGACGGTATTGGTTTAGGACATATATAGGAGTCCGGCAGCAGCAACATAAACAATTAAGCAGAGTGAGATGCATCATGCATGGACAATTATTCAACAGAAAGGGAGGTTAAAACATAGTGCATTATCGCTTCCTAATCAGCATAGTATGAATTGTTGGTTTAGTGGGTGGTGCACTGGGACTGCATATGTAATTTTATGGTTACTTCTTTTCTGAGAGAGATATATCAGCTTTGCACTAACGAAACCATACGAAACAGGCCACTAATACAAGTCTGTATCTCGCGATAGTGATGAGCTAGCTGTTGCAACCGTTATGCAGCCATTTGGCTCGAAACTTCTCCCTCTTTTGTTTTACTACACATGTAAGATCTGTCTAGATCCTGCATGCCCACTTTGCAGCAGGCTCCAAAGCGGCTTTCAAGCTAGCAAAAAATAGTTGAGCATGGTGAGGTGAGACACAGGACTTGCCCCTCGCCCAGGGGGCTCCGGAGGGTACCCAAATCCGACCGCCCAGGCCGCTGCAGCCACCATCAAAGGCGGACGGAGAGAAGAGCACACCACCACCACCTCGGGTGCTCCTCCCTAGCGCCTGCGTGATCCCTCGCTTTCGTTTTGCTGAAGGTTCGTTTAGTTGGGCCTGGATGGCGGGTAGCCCATTTATCTCGCTCCCATCCGTTCGTTCATGACTTTCACTATTCGTAGGAATCGCGTGTTTTTTTTTCCTTCAGATTCCTTCAATTCATTCACATTCCTCATACTCCTACAATGGTTCGTGTGGCAGGCTATTTAAGTAGGTGTTAATGTGTGTCAGCTAGCGGTATGAGACTATTATTGTGAGACTTAACAGATGTACTACTGCTCTGACACAACGCGAGAGAGCTATTGCGTGCCAGCGAGTTGTTTTCAAAGACTGCACTGGCGTATTCACTTAGCCTTGTAGTCCATCGTGGCAAAGCCTAAGTAAAAGGACAAGAAAATATTCTACTATTTTTTATTAACGTGCTGTTGGGATTAAAAAGGTGCAACATTGATTTTTTAGTGCATGCCTTTGCATGCTGCTTTTCACTTAGCCTACTTTTTCAAATTGATGATACTAAAGACCTACATAAACAACATCATTCTAAATGAAGCAACGAATACTTATGCACAAGGAAACAAGAAGTACATCCGAAAACCAATGCAGTGGGACTATTTTTTTTACTATGTGGAACAAACATGTCTAAACGAAGGAACACAATTTTCTAATTTGGGAAACATAAAATTAATGGAAAAAAAAGTAGAGGAAAAAAATGTGTGAAACTAATTTTGAAGAGTAAGTGGAACAAATCTATCTGAATGAATGAACACAATTTGTACGTATGGAACAAAATAGAACATCATAGGGAACAAAAATGAGTGGAGCTAATTTTGAATAGTAAGTGGAACAAATCTAACCGAATGAAGGAATAAAATCTATACATACGGGAACAAAATAGAGCATCACTTAGAATTAAAAACTAATCTAGGAATAAAAGATGTGTGAGGCTAATTTTGACTAGTAAGTGCAACAAATCTATCTGAACGAAAGAACAAAATTTGTACATATGGGAACAAAAGAGAACATCATAAGGAACAAAAATAATCTTGTAACAAAAATGTCCGAAGGTAGTTTGGAGGACTAAGTGGAACAAATCTATCGGAACGAAGTAACAAAATTTATACGTACGGGAACAAAAGAGAACATCAAAGGAACAAAAAAAATCCAGGAAACAAAAAATTGTGAAGCTAAATTTGTATAGTAACTATAACAAATCTATCTAAATGAAGGAACAAAATTTATACATGTGTGAACAAAAGAGAACATCACAGGGAATAATAATAATCTAGGAACAAAATGTGTGAAGCTAATTTTGAGAGCTGATTGGAACAAATCTATCTGAACAAATGATTTTTTAATACATACGGGAGCAAAAGAGAACATCACAAGGAACCAAAAAGCAAAAATAAGTCCAGGAACAAAAATATGTGAAGCTAATTTTGAATAGTAAGTGAAACAAATCTATATGAATGATGGAACAAATAATTATATACATTGGAACAAATAGGAACATCACGGGGACAAAAAAAAAAGAATTCAGGAACAATTTTTTTGGACATAATTTTCAAGAGTAAGTGAAACAAAAAATTTCTACATAGATAATAGAAATTAGGAACGTTAAAACATTTTAGTATGCAGAATAAAATTGTGGAACTTATTTTTTTAATAGGGAACACATATTTTTGAAATAATAAAATAACAAAGTAGCTATTCATGTGAGAACAAAAGGTACAACACCCGGAAAAAGTAAAATTAGTAAAGTAATTTAAAGGTAAAGAAAAAGTAAAATAGAAAGAAACATATGAAAAGAAGAAGAAAAAACTGCACGTACGTATACATCAGGAACCAACATACAAAAATGAACGCTCGAGGAACACGACGCTAGGTTCTATCGTTACATGTACTCGCTCGCTCAATATCGTACGTACCAAATATAAGCTAGTAGCACAAGCGGTTAATGGGCCGAGTCCGTGCGAAAATTCTTCTAGCGAAACGGTGCTACCAATCGCGCGAGCGATATGGAGTGTTTGCCCGCCACCTCTACGCGCAGAGAAACGGGGGACTCGGTAGATCACACATTTGCGTGACAGAGCAGAGCAAGGTGGAGCGACATAGCTGGTAAGGGAGCTGTGCGGCGGCGCCATGACTGGAGCTCGAGAGAGCCGACAATAGCGAGCGGGCCCATTCCGGTCTGATCTGGGCCTAGCGGGCCGCGGCTAAAAGAAATTAATCATACCAAGTTTCTAAAACAATGACAAGACTGCAATTATTGACAACATATCACTTCTCCACACAGGAGTACACTTGGTAAAAGAACCAAGCAAATAATTGGACAAGGGACACGGATTATGGAGGAATATGGATTAAGTATCAACGTCTATACTTTACATACTCCAAATCATGCTAACATTTTCGATGATATTTGCTTTATTAAAATAATACTATATAATATTATATGTATATACTGTAGAAACATACCTGTCTTATCATTTTCTTGTACCAACCGAGTTTCTCCACCCTCTGCTCTCATGGTTTTAAATAACTGTTATGTCAGTAGTTTATCCGTTGTGTCAACTAATCCGTTAATTTTGATTGACTATTAGCCTGTCATATTTTGCAACGTAAATTGTGATGATTTTCTTCTTGCCAAATTTAAGCAGATCATACTCGGTTCATCCTCCGTGACAATTACTGAACAAAGTAGAAGACAGAATTAACCTAAAGGGTAATATTGAACTAAGCATTACCGTTTTCCACAAATATTTTTATGTTATGCAAGATGTTAACTAATGCGAGAATCGTTGAATTATAACGACCTGATTCCTCCTATGCCGTGTGTTTCATTTCATGCATCTATTGGGGACATATGCATCATCACTTGAGGACGGGGTACCACAATGGTCTATGTGCGTAGTGGCAAACCCCAAGTTCTATCCCCATCAGGGACAGTTTTTAAAAATTCTCACGCGGTTGCATTTCTACTACAGTATATAAAAAATCTATCATCTAGTGATTTCATTTCCTTTTTATACATCGTCACTTGATTTGGGCTGGCAGAGCACATGCAACAGTCCGGACATGAGTAGTAGGTACCACAAGAGATCGGATCGGATCGGAACGATCGTCGTGATCCATCCATCACAGGCTCAGCTGGTCGTACATGCCGTACTTGACTACTTGGATTGGATCCGTGGAGCGAGAATGCAACACGGGTAGCGACGGGGCACATGCGTGGACGTGGTGGATGCAAATCGGTTTCGTTGACGTCTGTTTAATTGACAGCGGCGACGGCGCTGAATGTTGGTGCACATGCTGCCTGTTGCCTGTCCCTGTTGCCTGTCGGCAGGACACGCGCGATCCAGCTGCCGTACGGCACGGCGGTGGCTACTACCACTATGCGGTAGAAAAGCGAACCATAGCGATTCTATACATAGCAGCTGATTCACAAAGCGATTTATCAAAAAGAAACCACCAACATGTTGAATTGTTGATACGGTTCCAAAGAATGGACCAGGTATACCGGTCCCACTTGCCGGTGGGAACAACGGGAGTACATAGTAGATTAAAATATCTTTGCATGCATGCAGCTGACATTGTCTCTGACCAAAGCGATGCCTACCATTGCAGCATACGTGATGAGATTCAATCCTCTCACATGTTTTTCTTCGAACCGCAGATATATAGTGGATGGTCTAATTTATCTTGCGCCCACTGCTGCTGCATTTTAGAGCATCTCAACTCAAAAACCCACAAAATACTGGATGCACCGGACAAAATATAGTGTAGGTTTGTCTGTTAGCTGATAAAAAAAAACCCTCATCTCCTTGGAGACCCAATACACTGACACAGGCATGCTGTTAGGCCTGGTCATGCGGATCAAGTTGCTCGAGAACCCAACCAAAGGAGCTCGATGGCGACCGTGAGCTCTTCCACGTCCTCCCCGTGCACCACCCACCATTGGATGCTCCCACCCCACCCTCCTTGGAAAGGACCTTGAGCTCTCTTCCGACACCATGGATCCATGCGCGTCTCCGAGACGTGGTCAGCCTCAACACCGTGTGCCGGCCTCAAAAGGATGCAAAGGTGACGGCGGCACGCAGGTGTGGAGGGGACAAGACATGGAGGGTGGCGGAGGGGACGAGGATGGATGCGGTGGTGGGCATCAACCGCGGCGCGCGGGTGCGGAGGTGGCGGGCGCGGGTGCAATTGGGGCGTGAGTGGGAGCCGTTTTTTGTACAAAAACACACCAACTGAGACTATTAGCAGAGCCATTGGCTCGACATCTCTTAGCACATGAGATGATTTAGTCGTTTTATCATGCACCAGAGAGCTTGCCGAAGAAATTAATGCTACACATTGCTTTGGATTTACCTTCTTAGGGATGAGGGTACCGAAAGGAAATTGATCATAAAATGTACTTATCACGGGTATCTCAGGAGTACCTTTTTTAAGCGAGTGAGGATTTTCAGCATCCGGGAATCAATGCTTCTGGAATTTGAAAATTTTAAAAGTTGTACTTTTGAGTTGTAAACAATCATAAAAAATATGACAGATGTCTACACGCATAGTATATATATCGGGAGTTTATTTGGGATATAGAAATATATTTTTAAGCAATGTAGGAATAAAGTAACTCTTGTTTGTGGCCAAACTTGTCTTTTATTTCGGTAGCCTAAAATTATAATACTTTTGTAGCGTCCATATAGTGGATCTGCATGCCCGCTTGTAAGACATATAAATACAGTTTACATTTTTTTTTTGAAGAGAACGAGAGCATGATGCTCATTTGCAACTAACACTTTCCCGTTGCGTTCAATTATCTTAGAAAAATGTCTTTAGTAAATTTAGTTGACTGAAATTTGGACAAGCTTAGTCATCTCAAATTACCCGCTACTAAACTTCAGATTACATGCTTTGTTAGTGAGAACTTTATAATAAATGTTTATCCTACTTTCAGACCTTGTGGCTATTTTCATAACAGATTGGGTGCACCAGATGATCATTTGTTGATGGTTTATTAAAATGGTGCATCACCATATCCACTAACCATGAAAAGTGCCTACTCTACCACATTTTCCCAACCAACATGGAGGTGGGCAGGTGGCTACCTAAAAATAAGCAAGTCGGAGTTTGCTCTCAGAAAGTCGGTCTTAGTTACTTTATTAATTACAAAATGTCAACGTACATTTATATGAACATGGACACGTATGGTTGGCCATTGTATACACATCATGTATGTGTGCAATTAGACAGATAAAGATAGAAGTCAAAAGGCTAACTATATAAACGTTGATCAAGTGCTCGCTCGATTGAACTGCAATGTGGTAACAATTTGTTCGGCATAAGTCTTGTTGTGTTTGCCAAACATATTATGTTCGAGATTTTGCTCCAAATTAAGCAATCTTAACAAATTTCACCAAAAGCAAATGACTAAATCGTAAAGATATCAAATCAATTGATTCAAAGGACATTTCCGTAATTCACCGCAAAATGACAAACACATCCTAGTCACAAGCACCTTATGCTAAATCAGAACCAACGGAATTCCACACCATATCTCCTCCAGTAGTGGATTGCTGTGGGCCCCTGAGGGACCAACTAACAAACTGACGTTGCTTTTCCATGCATGATGATAAAGCATATACCTTCATTTTCTTCCATAAACTTTCAAAAGTAAACACAACACACTAGCCACAAATTTAGGCGCCATGGAAAGAGGAGCATATGCATTTATCCTTAAATGATGCCCACCATGACTAAGAAAATCATAACTAACACTATGAATATGAATGTTAACTAAAGTTGGAACCAAAAGCAAACTTAGTGTTGTATTAGTATACTTCAAGATTATTTAAATAAATTACTGAGAGGAATGTATAGCCAGTGAAAGTAGCGATGTGTGCATAGCCAGTCAGTGGAGCAAATCAAATGAGTGGGAGCGAGGGATCAATGTATTACAGATATCTGAAATGCTAGTTGCTGCCTATATTCCATCAAGAGAGTGATGATGCTCCCCTATACCCAACCATCACCAGTTCGGAACAGCTAGAAACGGTTTTCAGTCCGATTTTTTGTACAAAATTGTGTATGCAAATTCAAACGAATTGACTACATTTAGTAGCGATGCTCAAAATCCGTTAGGTAATATACTAGTCGTACAATCCTAAGGATTGAAAAAATTATGACTTCTTAAAATTTGTTTAAGAATGATTGTAATTGGTTGTTAAAATTTTGGAATAATCAGTATTGACCTATAATTTTTTTTTCTAGTTACGCAATACCAATAATTTGGAGGGGAGTTTGATGATAACCCCCCGGCCATTTTGGCCCACATGTCATAGGCGGCGTATGGGGGCTGTGAGCAACATAATTGCACGGGGGGTGGGTTATCGTCAATAATCCCGACGACGAGAACACAACGTAGGATAAAGTTTTTTAACTCGGGTGCTGTGTCATTGGATTAGGAAACTAGAGTTGATCTACAAAAAAAAGGCGGAAAAAACATAATAATCATGTTTATGGGGAAAAATTGCTTGGAAAATGCAGAGCACAAGATAGTCCACCAAAACGAAAACACCATCATATACTGGGAGCTGCTCTGATTTACACACTTCCGCACGGAGACACGATGTCGTCGACCTAATTGGACGATGAGGCGCAGGAGGGAGGGAAGGGGGCGACAATATACAGGTGGAGGAGGAGTCGCGCGCGCTGTTAGGGCACCTCCAACGGCCCAGCGCAAACGGACATGCCCTGTCCTAATCCGTCCTTCCGGACAGAGTAGCCTCTCCAACGGGCCGGCGCATATGGACAACTGTCCGCGCGGACAGGATTACGGCCCCAAACCTGGCCCAAGTTTGGTCCAGATTTGGGGGAGAAAACGGACAGCTTCTTGTCCTCCCTTGTCCGCGCCTGACCCAGCGGCCAGCCAAACAAACCCCACTCCTCCCCCTTCATTCGGCCGTCGCCTGGATCGCATCGGCCGCCGCCCTATCTCTGCGGCCTCGTCGATCGCGGCAAGTCCCTCCTTGCGCCGTTGTCGCCGTCATCCGCCGCCACCGCCACCGCTGCTTCCCGGGACGTTCGGCCGTTGGACCGAAGGCGGCCGCGAAGTCCACCGCCCGGAAGGTGTTCGACGAAAGGTATGTGAGAATCAACCCACCCTGTTTTGGTTGAACAAGTGATGTAATTTCTTTCTAACTTGTTTGTTTTGCTTAGATGGACAGTGATGATTAGTTCTTCTACAAGACCTTCATCGATACATCGGACGAAGAATCGGAGGACGGTTCCGAAATTACGATGGTCGCGATCACGCTCGTCCACAACTTCAACCAGGCGGAGTGGCCTCGGCATGTTGGCTCGGTTGTTGGAAGGGCTCCGACATTGGATCGTGACCGGGAACAAGGTCACTACCAACTTTGGAAGGACTATTTCCATCCCGTGAAGCCAACTTATCCGGATCACAAGTTTCGTCGCCGTTTTCGGATGTCACGTCCCTTGTTCATGCGTATACTTGAAGGGGTGAGAGCATACGATGAGTACTTCGTCGCCAGACCCGATGCTACTGGTAGGTATGGTTTCTCATCTTATCAGAAGTGCACGGCAGCTATACGCATGCTTGCATATGGAGTAGCCGTTGATCTGGTAGATGAATATTTGCGCATGAGTGAGTCAACTTGCCTAGAGTCCATGTACAAATTCTGTGAAGCTATTGTTCAGGTGTTTGGTCCCGAGTACTTGAGGGAGCCGAATTTGGAAGACACTGCCCGTCTTCTGAACATGAACTCGAGCAGAGGCTTCCTTGGCATGCTTGGGTGCATAGATTGTATGCATTGGGAGTGGACGAACTGTCCTTTTGCTTGGCAAGGACAGTACCAGGGACACGTTGGAGAGTGCACAGTCATACTTGAGGCTGTTGCATCTAAATATCTATGGATTTGGCACTTCTTCTTTGGCATGTCGGGCTCTCACAACGATATCAACGTCCTTCAGAGATCACCGGTGTTTGATAGGTTGGCTGAGGGCAATGCACCGGTGATCGAGATCACCGGTGTTTGATAGGTTGGCCGAGTGCAATGCACCGGTGATCAAATTTGAGGTTAATGGAAATGCATATGACAATGGGTCCTACCTTGCTGATGGTATATACCCTTCATGGCCTGTCTTTGTGAAGACCATTCGCATGCCTGGAAGTGAGAAAGCTCGCAAGTTTGCTCAGCAACAAGAAGCTTGCTGGAAGGATGTCGAGCGAGCATTTGGTGTGTTCCAATCCAGGTTTGCTATTGTTCGGCACCCGGCAAGAACGTGGAGTAAGGAGGTCATGTGGGAGGTGATGACTGCATGCGTGATCATGCACAACATGATTGTCGAGAATGAACGGGATGATGCGAGAATATTTGATCAAGGCTGGGAATTTGAGTGTGAGTTGGTTGCGCCTACACCTGGACCGGTGACATACGTGCAGTATTCAGACGTGTATGCGGAGATGCGTGACAAGCCACTGCATGAACGTCTGCAGAATAATCTGATAGAGCACATGTGGACTCATGTAGGAAACCAATAGTACTACATGTTTATTTTTCTTTCTATTCGCAAATTTGTTGTAATAAATGAAGGATATTTCAGCGTGTTTATTTTATATCCAAACTTTGTTGTAATAAATGAATGAAATTTCCATTACCTATTTTTTATGAAATGCGGCCGGTCGTTGGGGGCACCTCCACCATAAAACGGACGAAGGCCCAAAATCTGTCCGCTGTCCTCCCAAAACGGACCAAATCGGTCGGCAAAACTTGTCCGTTTACGCTGGGCCGTTGGAGGTGCCCTTAACTGGCGGCTCGAGGTTGTTGGACCTGCTGGCAAGTTTTGGTATGCTGGTTCCGCATGGAATTAATGGTGTCAAGACTCGTCACTCTCATGGAGTACTGCTACTGGTAAAAGGGATAAAAACATGGCCACACGTGTGGACGACGGCCAACGGACGGCCAGGATCTGGGATCAGTCGCCAACCATGATGACCCTCGCCGGTCCCAAGTGGGGTGCGTCCGGGCATCAACAACACGTGAAGAATATGCGGCAAACAATATGCCTACTCATCATTCTATCTCACCCGGCCCGTACGTGTTGTGGCCTCCGCCTGGGATTTTTTTAAAGAGTATCCCAATGGCATATTTATATATAGAAGAAAGAGCATCTAATTAAAAGAGCTGAACCAGTTACACACACAACTGAATCAGTTAAACACCACAACTCCAAAACTAAAACCTACTCTCTCGCGACATCTAAACCTTCTACTCCCATTCCCCTCGTCGCTCCCTCCCACACCTGAAAGTCCTCCCAAATCTGTCCCACCAGCGTCCATGGGTTGACCTACTCCCTAACGTTGCTGAATAATTCCGTTGTTTCCATAGGCACCAGGCTATTAGGATAATTAAGGTGTCAAATCTCCTCCTATCCTTGCAGTGCACCTGGGATTTTTTGACACAAGTATACGGACTCAGCAAGCTACAAATGTCACTGAAAATGTAGAAATTCAGTATGTTGAACTCAATGCAACGTTTTCATTCAAAGATTGGAGAAAAGTGGACCATTACATGGTACTATCTAATCCTACATACCAAGCAAATTTCGTCGAAACAAGTCATAAAGAACTGTACATTCTTTTAGGTATGAGTTTTCAAAAAATGTAGTTATGTAAAAAGGACATAATTGCAATTTTTGCCTCATGTAATACAAAGTAATCAGATTCAATCATAAAAATAAAGTTGTGTAAGATCCACTTTGATTCAAAGGATTTTACTAGAGTTTTTTAGGATTTAAATCCTTAAAAATGTTCCTTTGGTTATTTTTTGATCTATAAGATTGATCCTACAGTAATTATTTCCTAAGGATTCCTTCCTTTACACTACATCTCGTAGAAAATCTAAATGTTAGACTAATATATCAAACTCATGTGATATATTCCACCCCTAAACTGAGGGGAATCATTTGATTCCCCGTTTATGATTTATTGGTGGTTATTTTGAAATGAATGCCCACATGGCCCTGTACTTATTGTGTTTAGGATATACTTCTTTTGATTGATTTAATCAAACGGTGCAACGTTGTGTTCGAAATAGGCAAAACTCTGGCCTGAGAAAAATATATCAAAATGGACAAAACCCTGCGCGGGCGAACGGGATGTGTAGGCCCCGTTTGCGGGCTAGTGACAAGAAAGAGGCAGATATGGGCCGGACCCCTATCCGTTCAGCCATAGGCGGACGCAGCGTCCCTGTTACCCGGCGCTGGCCCGGGCTTCCGGCCGGCCGGAGAAGCCTAATTCACTGTTCATTCAAGGCAAAAGTAGTGTTATTAGCCTTCTAATTCATAGTTTGCCCGGGTTTTGATTTATTTCTGGGTCCGCCACAACCCAAACGGATAAAAAGCGGATAAAAGGTCTGTCCGTTTAGGTCGCCTCGTTAGAGTCATCATTTAACAATATATGAATATGAAGAAGAAATAATCGCGGACCGTTAAAATCACACGATTGCTGCGGGGTTGGCTTTCAGTCAGAGACGTGTGTAGTAGGATGGTGACGGGTGAATACAAGTTAGTTGACGCATGCAGCTATCTCCACGCGATTGGACGGGGCGTTTGTTTGTTTTCGTCTAGGGCACCCGATGCCGTGAGTGTGTGTGATGCACAAGGAAGGAAGGAAGGACGCGCTAGCTAGCTGAGACGTGAGAGTTGAGACCGTCACCGGCGATCGGTCGATTCCCCTGGCCTGGTGTTTATAAATTTTCTGTTAGTTGCGGTGTATCTCGTCTGGGTTGTTAGTGGTCAGTTCCAGCCGGTAGGAGGAGTGTAGTAACACAGACGAAACGATCGGCTGAATGGCTGATCATCGTGAAGAAACTGAAGAAGAAGAAGGAAGAAAGGTTTGCGGGGACGTCTGGATCCCCCTCGGACGGGGACACCACGCGACCAACCGCATGCCACAGGCGGTGATCAAGACAAAACATGGTACGTGATGAAAACTGTTTCGGTGCAAGGCGTCCGTCGATCGACCTACACACGAGTCATCACACACACTGCATGTCATAGAAAAAAGAACAATCCAGTAGTAATCAGTAGTAATCAGGTTTCAATTTACAGTTACTAAGGTTGATATTAGAGATGTGATATTTGTGTTGCAATTGCTACGGAGCATGTCTTAGAAGTGATAATTAAGATAATTAGAGCATTTGAGAGACTTTTGGTCAGCTTATGGGGGATTGACCAAAACAAACCCTACTTATGCAATAGATTACGTTTTATGGTTCTATATATTTTGCTTTGTATATTTTATTGGTTTCATTTTTAATTGTATTAGCTCTTAATGATGTTAGGACATATTTACTAAATTGGAGAAATCACGCCTCAAAACTCCTCTTTAAATGTGTTAAATGTACACAGAAAATATCGTCCGAATCTTAGAAATGAATGAAATGGTAACCAAATATGACAAGTGAAGGGAAGGGAAAGACACCAAGTTATTGTTTTGATTTATTTTTAGAGTGCATGAACCTTATATACTACTATCACCGATTTTGATCATTGCTTCGAGCCATCTTTACTTGGACGTTCTCATGCATGGACGTACTCTGTAAGTTCTCATGCCTCGATCCAGATATTTGTGTTTCAAATTCAGTGGGAATAACTTTGCTATTGAAAGAATTTGTCATCGAGAATTTTCCATGAACATATTTGAAAGGCATATCATCGAGGGGTTTTATGGTACCCTCAAATGAATAACAGCCCTCCAATTTCGTCCATCCAAAGGTTCATATCAATTCATACTAGTGTCAAAACAATGACTAGTATGATTCATACTGGTGCTAAATTAGGCAGCGCAGAGCAGCTCGGCCCGGCCCAAGACCAGCCCAAGACCTTATGTGCTATTCGCTTTGTTTTCGATATCCGAAACCTTGAGAATCACACGCTACCGTCAAATGTCGTTCATGAGGATCCGCACACTGTCGTTGACCCTGTCATGTACGCCGACGTGCCTACCCAGCTGGTCACCTTCATATCAGTCTCCGACATGCTTACGGGAGGAAAGCTGCCGGCCATCAGTATCAAGACAAATGGTGCTGCTGATCCAGGCCGCGACGGCCTGTCGATGATCATCCTCCGAGGGTACCGCCCAGCATGAAAATCTCGTTTCCTAAGTACTTGTTTAAGAACGGCAGCCTCAAGCTGTGCCATACATTGGCTGGGAAGACGAGGCGCGTCGTCGCTGTCGTGGAGTCCGGCGGAAGCTACCGGGCGGCCCATATGCATCTAGATCTCCACACATGGGCACTCACGGTACAGATGGTACTCACGAGTCACGCCCCAGCAGTCACGACCACCAAAGGCACGCTTGAGATCAGTGATGTAGTCTTGGAAAAGAAGACGATCTAGTTAACGATGCCTGATCGCTCGTATGCTGTTTGGCTGGGGTAAAACATGGAGAGAATGTCGGAGTGGACCACGAGTGGCGAGCGCGCGGAGAAGGGTGGTCATGGCATGAGAGCTCCAGCACCACCAACGCATCAACACCGTCTCCGGAGTAGCCGGACCACGTCTGGGCAAAGTTGAGCCGGCTAGCGCCGTCCCTACCTTGGATGGCACACATGACGGATGGCGAGTGTCGCCATCTCGCCGAGTCCTCGACGCGGGAACAAAGAGCGTCCTTTAGCTCCGGCGACGAAGAGAGCGCCCTGACCCGAGTAATCGATCTCTTCTCTGGCTGACCTTGAACGTGCCTGCAGAAGGAGGATCAAAACTTTAGGCATATGCCAAGATTACTTGAACGTGCCTTGGCCATCGCAGCTTCAGCCAGGCCACGTCGAAGTCATCTATGGCGACGGAACCAGAGCGAAGAGAATTGAGAACTACAATTACACTCATGTTTTTTTACAGTGAATTGTTGTTGATGGGCTCGCTGGGCTTAATCTCAGAGTGTAAATCTGAACCGTCCAAGAAACCATACTAGCTCTCTCCTAGCACTGGTAAAAGGTACGGTAAAAGCTGCCATATCATATTTCTGCGGTTATTGCCACATCAATATGGCATTATTTTTACCAATGGTGACGAAGATAGTTAAAAAGGGGTTTTGCGGTTCATCACCTCGTTAAGTTGGCGTCATTTCAATTTTCTATATTGAGTTCGCCTTACTTACAAAAACAATTCGTGCTTCACCACTGGACTCTACCACAGCGTAAGCAAGCAGGGCCGTTGAGAGAGAAGGTTTGTCTCCCCATCACATCCATCCTCGGAGAGGACGAGAGGTGATATTATCACCGTGATAAACAGGGTCCTCCATTTCGGTTGGAGAGAAAAAGGGAAATCAAGTGCATCAACCGTCCCGTTTCCTTCCGTTGCAACCGGCTCGCATTTCCCCTCCCGCTATATATCCTGCCACTGCCCCTCCGCTCCCTTCCACTCTTCTCTCTCATTCCTCCCAGCTTCTGCTGCTTACTCACTCGCAGATCGATCTGAAGCCATGTCGGCGGCGTGTAGAGGAGGAGGAGGCAAGGACGTGGACCGGATCAAGGGCCCCTGGAGCCCCGAGGAGGACGACGCGCTGCAGCGCCTCGTCGGCCGCCACGGCGCTCGCAACTGGTCCCTCATCAGCAAGTCCATCCCGGGCCGCTCCGGCAAGTCCTGCCGCCTCCGGTGGTGCAACCAGCTCTCGCCCCAGGTGGAGCACCGACCCTTCACCCCCGACGAGGACCACACCATCCTCCGCGCCCACGCCAGGTTCGGCAACAAGTGGGCCACCATCGCGAGGCTCCTCTCCGGACGCACCGACAACGCCATCAAGAACCACTGGAACTCCACGCTCAAGAGGAAGTACTCCTCCGACGCCTCGGCTTCCCCTGCTGATGACGCGGCCGTCGCTACCGAGGAGGACCGGCCGCTGAAGCGGACGAGCAGCGATGGCGGCCACCCGGGAGCGCTCTGCTTCAGCCCCGGGAGCCCGTCGGGGTCGGACCTCAGCGGCTCCAGCCACCAGAGCCTGCCATCCGTCATGCCCTCCGCCGCCGCCTCGCAGCCCACGACGCACGTGTACCGCCCCGTGGCGCGGGCCGGCGGTGTATCCGTCTTCCCCACGCCGCCCATGAAGGAACCGTCGTCTGCACCGCCGGCGACGTCCCTGTCGCTCTCGCTCTCTCTGCCGGGCTTGGACCCGTCCCCGGTGGCGCCGCCAATGCCCATGCCACCTCCTCATTCTGTAGCACAGCCCGCCGCATCGATTACTCAACAGATGTCGCCGCCGCCCATGCCGTTCGAGCTCAAGCCGGCGCCGCAGCCCCAAGAGCGGCCCTTCAACGGAGAGTTACTGTCCGTGATGCAGGAGATGATCCGGATCGAGGTCCGGAACTACATTCTCTCTGTGTGAACACTTGACGTTCAATACTTTTTGTCGCCTCTGCGTAAACGTTGATCTCGCGTACACATGGTTTTTTTCCAGCCCTAGTTGTATCAAACCTCCTGTTCATGGTGGCGATTCCTTATTGTCACTATCTGCACTTTCTCGGATATGATGGTCTCATGTATGTAAATGTAATCACGTCTGTCCTAACAAAAAAAGTTCTTTGGTTGCAGTTCTTCCATTTTTGGACCGGACGGCATTTTTCTCGTACCCAATTGGGCATGTCATCATACTCATAGTACTATCACCACTTAGTAAGGGAAAATGCAATTACACAACTAGGAAGATCTCCCCACTTTACAATCAGTTTTAAATACCAATTCATTATCAATGGTTAATGTAATTTATTGTGTATATTATAATGTACGAACAAGAAGTTTCTTTCCATGCAACCACAAAAAATTTAAAGCCATGCATAAACATATTTTTTATTTTATCAACACATTAATTGGAGAATATATAATATCGTACTTACGTTGGATGTAAAATTAACAGTCATAATAAGCGGGGGAGATCCTCCTAGTTGTGAAAAAATTGTGTTACTTAGTAAGTGCACTCTATCAGGGTTACGATTCGTATACGGTATAAGTTACGATGAAAGTGAAAAAATAAGGCTGGGTCCAGCGGTTGCCTTTCAGCCGGTTAGTTATAAAATTGAGCAAAACTGGAATGGTTGTGGTTCAAGCCAGATCTCAAGGCGGTAGAAATAGGGCTTTGCTGCCGATAAGCGAATGGGAGCTCCGTGTTACCGGAGTTGAAGCCACGGGCCCACGGTAAACCTGAGTATTTATCATGTAATTGTTTTAATCTAATTCCACTACATTAGTTACCGCCATCAAGAATAGAGGATTTTACCTTCCGAACACTGGAGTTCTCATGCCCAAGCCACACAGATTAAGCATCCTGCACTTCGACCGTGCATATTTCATACTATGTTCTTACGGACATGGATCCTCTAACATCCGGCTCCCCTGCCTTGGGGTCGCTGATCTATGGGCCCAACGCCTTAAGGACCCACACGTCAATGACTTCACTGCATGGTAGGCTACGGTGAGGGGAGCTGCTTCTTGTACATACATGCCTATAAACAGAGATGCAACTGGTTCATCATTACGGTACCATCTACCCTACTTAGTCAAAGAAATGAACTGATTTTTTGAAAATGATCATGGCGTCTTGGGTAGACACTAGAGAGCACCCTAATGATGACCCGCTGCCATTAAAATTTGTAATTGGTTTGGTTGCCCTTGTATCGAAGAATATCATACCCGGCAGAAATAATTTCTCAAAAGGAGTATTTTAGTTACCTGGGCCGTGATTTTCTTCACATCAAATATTTCGACTAAGCTTTGCTTACCATATTAAGTTTATATGTTTTTTTTTCGAAACACAGTACAACGCAAGCGCTCATATACACGCACATACACTCACCCCTATGAACGCACACACGCACCCCCTACCCATATGACCACCTCCGAAAGACTGAGCCAGCGGGTCAGGTCTTGAGATTGACGAAGTCACCACAAACGCCTTCCTGTCAACGGGAAAGTCGGCTCACACTGAAGAATATTCCGCCTAAGTTTATATGTCTTACTTGTAAAAAAAGATTATATATGTTTTTTTTTTGCGGGAACTTATGAGAGCTTTATTCAACCAAAGGCACTCGCTGGACAATCAGCCAAGAGGCTGCTTACAGGAAGCTAGGAGTCTCGCCCATCCAACTCTCAGTCACAATCAAGGTGCTAGCACGCTTCGCACAAAGATGAGCTGGGTGGTTGGATGTTCGCATTACATGTTGAATATGAAAAAAAGGAAAAGATGAAGCTAGCTCTCCAATCTCAACTAACAAAGGTGCCACAATAGAACGAGAATTGTGGCGAGTATTCCAGAGATCCACCATCTCCAGGCAGTCCGTCTCCAAGATCACCTTCTGGAGCCCCCGAAGCTTGGCGAAGAGGACGCCATCGCGAATAGCCATTCCTTCAGCAATCAGAGGATCCGTGATCCCGAGTAGGGGCTTGCTCCATGCACCTAACAGGCAGCATGATGATCTAGCGACTCCTCCTGATCCCCCTTTACCATCAGCGGCATTAATCGCACCGTCCGTATTGATTTTGATATACTCAGGGTCTGGAGGTCGCCACCCATGTCCAGGCAAGACAATCTGTTGTCTAGGAAACTCAAGAAGAGACAGGGTATCTCTCGTAGTTTTAACTGCAGCCACCGGATCAAGTTGCTCTTGGTCATGTTTCCAGTGATTGCGCGAGTGCCAAATCGCCCACATGACCGTGATGATCTTAGCTCGTTCTTGATCCGTGAAACGTTGATCACAAAGGATATCCTTTGCCCAGGTATTTGGATGCAAACGAGGTAGCCGAACATCAAGCCATGTCAATGCCTCGTCCCAAAACCTCTTGGCATGGGAGCAATGCACCAAGGCATGCATCAGATCCTCATCCATCGCTAAGCAGACGCTGCATCTGCTGATTTCTTTGATGTGTCGCCGCTGCAAGGTGCACTCATCCGGCAAGATACGACGTAACACTCGCCACCAGAACACCCGCACTTTCGGCACCACTTTCAGTTTCCAAAGATCTGTCCACATCTGTTGTTCTGTCGCTGAAGTTTCCGCAACCGTCCCTTCTTCTAGAGCTGCACGCTCGTTTCGAGTCACTAGAGCACGGTACGATGATTTGACAGTGTAGACACCTGATCTTTCATGATTCCACGCAAATATATCGTCTCCTCCACCATTCCCCAGGGGAATATTCAGAATAGCATCTGCATCCGGGGAGAGAAAGGTACTGCGAACGCGATCAACAATCCACGTCCCATTGTCCTGGTCGATCAACTCATTAACCGTTTCAAATTCAGAATTTGCTGGTCTTAGCATTGGTTTCAGAGAAATCGTCCCAGGAATCCATCTATCTGTCCAGATTTTGATAGATGTTCCGTCACCAACCCTTTTTATCAAACCAGTCTCCAAGGCTTCTCTACCCGCCACAATGGCTCTCCAGGTTGCCGAAGCTGATCTTGGAACCGTAGCTTGCATGAAATCACAGTCAGGAAAATAGTGGCCTTTTAAAACCCTAGCGCACAAAGAGCCAGTGTTTGTCATTAGACGCCAGCCATGTTTCCCGAGAAGTGTAAGGTTGAAGAGGTGTAGGTCGCGAAAACCCATTCCCCCTTTGATTTTGGGTGTAGCCAACTTCTTCCAGGAGATCCAGTGCATTGATTTCCTGTCAATATTGCTACTCCACCAATATTTTGCCATGGCTGACGCGAGGCTCTTACAGACCTTCATCGTCAAAAGGAACACAGACATACTGAAATTAGGGATTGCCTGGATTACCGTTGTGATAAGCACCTCCCTTGCAGCACACGCAAGGAGTTTTTCCGACCAACCTTGCATTTTACTTCTTGATCTCTCTCCGATATGATCAAAAGTACCGCTCGTGATCCTTCCAACCGCAGTCGGAAGACCCAAGTATCGTTCGCTAAACGCTTCCACAGAGATCCCAAGCGTTTGCTTAACACACTGCCTGATAGCCTCCGGAGTGTTTGGACTGAAAAAGATTGCACTTTTGTCTCTGTTCACCCGCTGCCCAGAACAGTCATGTGGGCACGTATCCTTCCTTGATTCGTATTGTGTCCTAAAATGTTTTAGGTGTTACACATGTTATGTAGCTGCGTATATCCCTCCGTTTATAAAAAGATGTCACATTTTTTCTTCTAAATTTACATATCTAAAAATAATTTAATGTGTTGATACATCCAAATTTAAATAAATTTGAGAATCAAGGAAGGAGGAAGTAGATAAAGTTCCCCGTCATTCGTAAGTACAGGTTAACATCAAAACAAAACAGGACTACAGAAGATCCGTGCACCATCACACATGACATGTACACAAGCAGTCAAGCATGCATGCATCGTATACGCATGCGTATGTGCCGATATCTCTACGTACATGCCGTACTACTTAAGAGGATCCTTGCGGCACGTGCTACACTTCCACACATGGTGGTTGACTGGTTGGTTGCATCAATGGCGCGTCGATCGGCCGTACATCGAGATCGCCTGCCACCCAGTTGAGCGGCAGCATTAGCTGGCGTTGATCGATTTGCTGTTTCATTCTTGGCGTCTTGACCGTCCTTTGTCTGTCGGTAGGACAGTAGGTACAAGTGACACCAAGCAGCCGTGCTTTGCAACAACCAGTAAATTATTCTGATTCTGTATTTAGCAGGAGAGGAATGTTTGTGTCTTGAACAGAGCAGAGGACACCCGTTCGTTTTATAAGGTAGAGAGGCGTTGTCATGTCGCATACTTGAATCAGTCTATCGGATGCATCGACAACAAAATCAGGGGACCGTATCACCCTGCCCCTATCTCGGTGTGGATGTGTTCTTTTTAGGTTGCGATGGCCGAGCTCGTTTCGTAGTTTTTTTTTTGGAGAAGTCATTTCAATTATCATTTCAGAGATTGCCTACAACATGTTAAGTCAGTTCTTGTCCTTAACACTGTCATTTTTTCTGCAAACCATTTCAGTTCATAAATCCTTGTGACAGGCAAAAATATTTTTCTGCTTGAAATTCTAAATTGGGCAAATCAAATGATGGCATCATTATCCTTTATTTCTGATAAAATAAATAAAATACGTTCATAGCATTTTGTTGTTTCCATTGTTCCAGATGTTAGGTTGTTGCTTGATGGAAAACATTTACTTGTAAAGAATCATACATTGCCATCACCAACTATATCTCCCACGACTAGCTATGACATGTCTAGGTTGCACCTATACATAACAAGGTGGAAAATCTTAGACTGACTTGTCATGAAGACCCTCAAGACAATAAGTTGACGCCGTCGATTTGGCTCTTGATCTATTGTTGTATCACTTTCATAGCTACTCCCCTTAGTTTCAAATTTTAAGATGTTCTATCTTTTTTCTGAATGCAGCGTGTCTGTTCATTCATTGCGTATGTAGTTCATATTGAAATATCCAAAATATTTTATAATTTGGAAAGTAGGGAGTACTACCATTTGTCAAATCCGCATCCCCGGTCCTGAACATATGGATCACACCTCTGTCGTCATACCTCTCAGGATCAGCCTTTGCGGCGATTGTTTGTACGTTCTGGGACACAAGAAATTTGATTTCTATGAGAAGATCGATCAAACCTCAATGGCAACTCTTGCAAACATTGTCTACCCTGTGGACGGAAACATAAGGAAAAATATACGTGTTGCGCTGCTGCTGAAATGTCCTTTTTGAGAGTAAATAAAACCTACTTATGTTAATTTTTGCAACTTGCACTTGATGACTAGACTAAGATTGCAGCACGGGGCCGGGTGATGGTGGGCGGTTATCGAAAGCACACGTCACCATGCACCCAAACCATGAAAAGCTCCATGGAACCATTAGGTACAGCACAGTGGCGGCTACCGAAGAAGAGGCAACTTTGAGTGTTGCTCTGGAAAAGGCGGGCATGATCATGATGTGTTGGCCGTTATATACGCATCACGGCACGATTACACAAACTAATTGATCAGTGCCAACTGACGTTGGAAACCAACAAGCAATGACTAACTAAACTTAGTCACACAAGCCCTTTTGCTTTACAAGCATGGAAACACCAAACAGAATTGCTTACCCTAACACCTCCCTCCCACTGAAGTGGTGCCACCACCACATGAGCAATTAACCGTCTCGTTTTCTCTAAAGGCAAGATGACACATCCTCCACAAGATTTAAGCACCAAGGACAGAGGAGCATATACGGTTGGCCGTTAGAAGATACCCTGCAACATGGCCAAACAAATCATATCAAGGGTGTTAACTAGATCAGAAGCAAAATAAAGGAAGCTTAGTACTGTCGTATTGGTACTCTTTGAGCACATATCTAAACAGAAATTTGTTAAAGAAACGGGAGATCTACTAGTGGAATATGTGACTTGTGCATAGCGAGTCAATGGAGGAAAAAGAAGGGGTGGTGAGTGGATGACACAGAGACAGTTGCAGTTGTTGCCTAGATTCCATCAACACAAGGAAGCAGCTCCCCTCTACTCAACCGTCACCTTATGATGGTATTGGTTTAGGACATAGGAGTCCGGCAGTAGCAACATAAACAATTAAGCAGAGTGAGATGCATGGCACAATTGTTCAACAGAAAGGAGGTTAAAATATAGTGCATTATTGCTTCCTAAGCAGTATACGAATTGTGGCAGATTTAGTGGGAGCTCCATATTTAATTTTATGGTTACTTACTTTTCGAGGGAAAGCTATCAGCATGACTTTTGCACTAACCAAACCATACGAAACAGGCCGGTACTACAAGTCTGTATCTCGCGATAAGGAGATGAGCTAGCTGTTGCAACCCTTCTACAGACATTTGGCTTGAAGCTTCTCCGTCTTTCGTTTTACTACACATGTTTTTTCTTGACAAGGTTTTACTACAATCTTCCTAGATCTTGCATGCCCACTTTGCAGCAGGCTCCAAAACCCCTTTTAAGCAAGCCAAAAATTAGTGGGGCGCATGTGTTTAAGTTATTGTCTGGACCAGACCAAATATTTCAGCTCAATAATCTCTAGAAGAACATTTATGTATTTGAGTACGCACCAATGGATTTTATATTAAATTCATGTTTTACATTATCTCAAGTTGAAATGAAATTTGACCGATTTTGTCGTGTCTCTAAAGTTCAGTAATTTTAAAATTTGTATTGGAAGTAACACTAATACAACATCATGCGCCGACGCTCTCAATAGCGTCCATTGAACACGCTTGGCTCTTCCATGGAGTGGAAATTAATAAAATTGACCCCTTTTTGAAACTTTAACACAAACTGAACTAATTTTGTTTACAATATGACCCTTTTTCATGTTGCCAAGACTTGGAGTGTCACGATAGCACGGTACATGGAATGACGACGCGATGGGTAGTGCGCCATGGTAGACTACATAGCATTATAGGAGCATAGCGCGCGCCCTACGGCAAGGCACCAGATAAAACATTATAAGAAAGTGATTTTTGTGTAGATCTGGTTCATGTTAGGATATGCCAAACGACAAAACTCTGGGCCTAGACGGGTTCACCGCAACTTTCTTCGCCACTTGTTGGGTCATCCTCAAGTTTGACCTCATGCACGGCACGTATGCTTCTTCTGAGGCGTTGTTCAACAACTTCCACATCATCAACTCGGAAAACATCGCGCTTATTTGCAAATAAAGTGTGGGCCGACTCCATCTTTGAATTTTGGCCGTCAGTGTTATCCACATCGTACCCAAGATCATCGTCAAGATTATGGCACGCCGTCTGGGACCTAAAAGGAATGACCTCGTCGCCCACTGTCAGAGTACTTTCAACAAGACCCCAAGCATACACGACAACTTCATCGACATGAGAACATGACAAGGCGCTTTCATCAAAATTATTCGCCGACGCTTCTCCTAAAGCTCAACATTGCTAAGGATTTCGATTCCATGCGGTGGGACTACCTATTAGACATTATGCAGCGGCGGGGTTTCCCTCCCAGGTAGCGTGCATGGGTCTCCATCCTCTTCTCCACATCCATGTCGCACTTATTTCTCATCGACATCTCTAGACTTGACATCTTGCATGGCCGAGGCTTTGATAGAGGGATCCACTATTCCCCTGCTTTTTGACATCGATTAGACTCCCAGAACAATCCTCATGTTGGCCACACAAGTAGGTCCTTGTCGACCCATTCAAATCGGTTGGCCAGCCTCTGCATCTCCCTTTATGCCAATGACGCTGTGATTTCTTGGTTCCTCCGCAAATGACATCTCCAACATCATATCTACCTTGCATAATTTTGGCGAGATCCACCAACCTCATCACCAATATCGCCAAGAGTTCTATTGCATTTATTCGTTTCTCAGGGAAGGTACTGACTTCACGGTCGCAATCAACCAAATCTCCATCAAATATCTTGTCTTGCTCTCTCGCTTGGCAGGCTTCGACCGATAGCCTACATTGATAAATCTGTCTCTCGTTTGTAGCCATGGAAAGGAAAGTTCATTAACCTGTACGACGATGGTCAAATCTGTTCTATCATCAAGACGCATTTTCTTCCTAACAACAATCATAACCGGCAAGCGCACGCTTAAGGCCCTCAACAAGCTTCAGAGGGCCATGCTTTGGAACTGCAGTGCGACACAGTTAGCGACACCAAATGCAAGATAAATTGGCACAAAGTCTGGCGTCCAAAGAAGTTGCCGCGAATCCTAAACTTGGAAAGTTCTCTCGGGCCATATGACTTCGGTGTTTATGGCGCGCATGGGCCTCTCCTGAAAAGCCCCATGCCAGTTCTGAAATGCCCAATGATTGCACTGACAAGAGCCTTTTCAACGCAGCTACTAAGGTGACGGTGGGAGACGGCTGCAAAGCATCATTCTGGGGGTTCTTCTTGGCTTGATGGACTTTCCCCTATGGTTATTGCGCCAAAGATCTTCGAAGCTTCCAAACGAATGAAACACATTGTCCATGATGCCCTCACTGAGTTCAAGTGGATTGTAGGCCTCTACGGACAATTACTTTGTTGACCATATTACCTAGATCCACCTCTAGGGCCTCATTCAGGAGGTTACCCCTTTCCTCCGGCACTAACGAGTCCATGACTTGGACGCTATCGATCTTGGGGATCTACATGCAAAGATCCGCCTGCAAGGCCTAGTTCCTTGGCACCTCGGTATGCTCCTTCATGAAAGTTGTTTGGAAGACTTGGGCACCTCTGAAATGCTCCTCTTTTGCTTGCCTTGTTGTCCAGAACAGGCTTTGGACCTCCCACCGCATGGCTATTAGAGGATGGCCCCACCGGCATGTTTGGAAACTCTACAAATGTCAACCAGAAAATAGCAAAGCTCATCCTTTTTGAATGTCGCTACTCCAAAAGAATCTGGGCGGCACCGCCATCTAGCTAAAATGACCCACGCTCATGCGGAGTCTAGCACCCACAAAACCAACGGTGTTTGACTATTGGAGTGATATGGTAACCTCGTTGTTCCCTTCTCGCAAGGGATGAAGACGTTGATCATTCTAATCACATGGAAATTCTGGAAGGAAAGAACTAGGGTTCTTAGCAACAAATTCTCCCATCCCTTCCTCCTTTTCCAGCGCATCAAAAGCGAGGGCGAGAATTGGATTTTAACAGGAGCAAAGATATTGGCAAAAATCATTGGCTATTCTCTACTTATATGTGGTCTTTTTTTCCTTTGGCCTAAGCAAGGTTGTATTTACTTCCCCTATATCAATATAAAATACAAAGCTTTTGCCTTGTTTAAATAGAATGGGGTCAAATGTGTAAATTTTCACTACAATGGATCTACTTTTTCCCTTTGTCGTGTGATGCATTGCCTGTGAGGTTATCCATCATCACTTGGGAGTGTTTGGTTTCCTGGAGGGCCTCACTTCGCCCTGATACATGCAACTTTTGCCCCGTTGGGTTGCTTGGGCAGGCTCCGTGGCTCGCGTTGTGGCATATCACGAACCTTAAAGCACCATCGGGCCAGGCCCTCGAGGAACGGATGATTAGGCCGTTCTCGTGGAGCCATTACCTAGGTAGCGAAAAAGGGAACGGGGTTGCACACATGGGGCCGATTAGGTGGTTGCACCCAAAACACGCCCCATAAATTCCCTCGCCGCTCACTTTCCCCACTCACTCCACTTGCATGTCTCCTCTCATCTCTCACCCCTTCGGTTGTCTCTGCCGCCTCTGAATGCAGTGCTCCGCCGCAAGCATCTTTGTCGGTGGTGGAAGGCAAGTCCTTGCCCGTTCGTCTTCGACACCCAAAATCTTCACTGTCAGTGGCGATGCGTTGCATCCTAACCTTCGTCGATGGCTTCTCCAATGGTGGTAATATTATCTATCCCACCTCCTTCACCATATATAGTTCAGATCTGTAGATAAACAACGATTAGGTGCCTTAGTGTGACATGTAGAGATCTACGTTTAGGGTTAGATGTAATAATCATGTTTGTCAAATTGATCTACGATTTGGTTTTTTCCTGTGTTTTGGTCAGACCAGGCCCAACTAATTGTGTAGTTTACTTGATTTTGCCTGCAAGTCTGGTGGTGCATAGTTGTCTATGCCTTCTGATTTGTCAACATAACTAAGGTTGTTGTCTTTTGTTTTACTATGGTCGATGATGAAATTGTAGCACACAAGTTTGAAGAGGTGGTTCTACCGAACCGAACAGTCTATGTCAAGACAAAGGCTGTATGACTACCGAATTCAGTAGTGTTATCTCTTCATATACTTGTGTGCCACATATATATGAGGCCTTTAACTTGTTTCATGTTGTTTATGTTTCCTTTGGGACAATGATTATTCTGTGCCACAAGTAGAGTGCTAGCTTCCATTGTACCCCGTACCTTGTACAAGCACATTGCTAGTGCCATGTTCTTGATACCGTGGACACATTCTATGTCCAATTTTTTGTGTGATGTATGAGGCCCATCCTCACCATTGTCTGCCAGGTTTTAATTCATATTGTCACATTTCATTTGCAGTCATCCAGAGGCAAGGAGGTATCTCAAGGCGGTCAGAGTGGCACAAAGAAGATGAAGAAGGCCCCCGACGGGCACTTCCATGAGAAGGTGCCTCCAACCATTTCTGCAAATTCATCCTTGCACCTGGGGTGGATCTGGCTCCAATCCATCCTGCTTTTTGGCGGCATATTGGAGACACCCTAAAGGAGATCATTCTAAAGACCAACACTCATTGTAGCTGGCAGGTGCCATTATTGATTACAATGGTCAAGCTGTCATTGACAATTGGGGGGGGGGGGGGGGGGGGGGACCATTTGCTATCTGTCACAATGTCAAAATCGGCTACTTCTTCTTTGACGTGTAAGATTTTGAAGCCTAATGTCTACAAGATCATCATCTTTGACGTTGATGGCTCCGAGATTATGAAGAAGTGTGACGTGCATCCAATCAACCTGAAACTGGTGCTAGTGATGCATGTAAGTAGTGAACGTCAGTGGCGGAGCTAGGGCATATAGCACCAGGTGCCTACCGTTGCACCAAGCGTGAAAAATCATCTTTTAGGGGGTGCATATATATGGTGAAAAATTGTTATTTTACCAACAAATTCTGTTTAATCCGGTGTGTTGTGCACCATGTTGCTTCCATGTAGATATGCCGGTGGTGACCGTATGTCTATGTTCCGAACTATTATTACATTTGCTACCTAGTCTGTGTCGTCGATGTCTTGAGCTTGATATGTTTGTGTGGTGTTCGTGTCTGTAACTGTTATGTGCTACTTATTTAGATACTTATCATATCATCGTGTGCGCTTTGTAGTAAGTCCGTGCTTTAAAAGACATGTATGATGATAGGCGCATCACTTAAAAAATGATGAAAGTATGTGTGAGCCTGCACATAACTAAACATCGGGTGTTTAGAGGTGTACACGAGATACGAGACACCGAATAGGATGGTTCGAAAAATTGGTGACAGAAAACGGGTCTTTTTTGGACAACAAATAACATCCACAACTTGGACACCGGTAACAAAACACACCCTTGATTTATGTCGCCACGTTGAGCTGGCAGAGCACATGCGCATGTCCGACCATGAGCAGGCACTACAAGAGATCGGATCGGATCGGAACAGTCGTCGTGATCCATCTATCCACCAGTTTGGTCGTACACCGCCGGTCCGCCGTACTTGGATCCGTGCAGCACAATCTGCCATATCTATCAGTGGGAGTAGTGCCTCGTCGGCGACGAGTCGTCGCTACTTGGTTGTCTTTGACGTCTGTTTAATCGGCAGCGGCGCTGAATGTTGGTGCTGTTGCCTGGCGGCAGGACACGGGCCACCGAGCTGCCGTACGGACGTACGAGCCTGGCTTGCCACTAAACTATCGGTGCCCACTGCTCCGCTCCGGTGCATTTTAGGATGACTTTCACCGGGCCGATCCAAACGGACGCGTCTTTTGTCCGTTAGATCACTGAAGAGATAGTTCTTGTTCGTGTCGATTAGCCGTGATCTATTGTGATTTTTCTTAATACATCTTACATGGGCCATTTTTCATTGCTAAGGGGCGGTGGACAACAAACGGCCAATTATCGGATGGGTTGAGGTCGACGTATTTCGGCGGCGCTTTCCAGAGGTGCTACGGTAGCTCCGCTACAGCCCTGATCCGGCGCGGTGGGGGTGGCCGGCCACTGGTCCCGCTCCGGCACGGCGGGGCTGTCGTTCCACGTCCAGCTCTGGCCGTAGATCAGCCGGAACCAGTACGACATTGCGGCTCACTCGGCCGCGAGCCCGCGCTGGTACGCCTCCTCTTCCTCCTCGAGACAACGCGTCGCGTCTTCCTCCTAGCGGCGCGCCTCCTCCACCTGGCGTGCCAAGTCGGACGACTCACGAAGGGCCGGCTCGAGCCCTATCCAGCGGTCGAGCTCGTCTTTGTCTGCTGTGAGAGCGACGCCTCCAGAGCCGCCTTGAGCTCGGCGTCGTCCTCGTCCTCCTCCTGCTTCACCACGCGGGGCGGCTGGGGCGGGGCCTCTCTGGTGAGGCGTAGATGCGGCAGTGGAGAGGACCGCCCAGTCGGCGGCGCTGGAGAGCGTGAACAGAGACTGCCTGCGCATGTCGTGTTCATTTTCGAACCACGTGGAGGGGAACTCCAGGTCGCTGAGGTGTTCCGGCGGGAGACGTCTCCGGCGGCGCGCAATCTTTTACTCGCGCGCCCGTCTACTCACCGGAAGGGCTGGCACCGGAAGGGCCAACCAATCTCTAGCTCGCGCTATGCTGAATGGCGCAGGTGAGGTTGCCGTGGGCGGGGACGGGGAAGGGGATCGGGGGCGGCGGCGCTGGCCCGTCAAGGAATCGGCCTCGTGGTCATTCTTGTCCCTTCCGAACGGCCAATGGCGCGGCATCGGGGCGAGCTGGAGGTGGCTCCGAGCTCGGCTGGGCGGTGGGCAGCTAGGGTTTAACTGTGCAAGTGGGGGAGAACGGCCACTGATGACCCACAAGTATAGGGGATCGCAACAGTTTTCGAGTGAATTAAAACCCAAATTTATTGATTCGACATAAGGGGAGCCAAAGAATATTTATAAGACTTAACAGATCGTCACGGCCTGCCTCATAACGTAGAACTTTCTTGGTGGTGCACGTCGAAGGGAGAACACAAATGGTATTTTGGAGGGATCATCTTATATAACTACCGCCGTGTAACTAATATATATACACACAATATAAGATGTACACAAAACATCAAATGTAATGCGATGTGATATGGCCCTTGCGCCGATGGTCTCCTTCGCGCCAGCAGTTCATAAACAATTTAATAAACCTACCTTGACCATATCACATAGCCCCTGCAAAATAAAGTTAGACGCCTCTACTTTATCTTTTGCATATTTTACGTGGCTTGGGGCTGTCGTAAATAGAACCGCTTCATACCTACGAACCTATGACCACAACAACGATCAAATAATTGCATATTTATACATCCCTTTCGGGCCCTCCATTGAAAATGCAAAGCCAACTAAAGAGAGAGAGACAGACACCCGCCAGCCACATATACGGAACCAGCCGTATGTCAGTTGTGGAACCAGTCTCGCGTAAGCGTACGCGTAAGGTCGGTCCGGGCCGCTTCATCAACTCGATGCTGCCGGCAGTGCAAGTGCACGCGAGAGGGTAGCAAATAATAGAACGATGCCCCCGTGATAAACACGGGTGAAGCTAGCGTACAGCTATATCTATGCATAGATCGGCTCTGATACCACTGAAGGGGATTGCAGGCAGAAAACAAAAAATTTCCTAACAGCGATAACCTTAAACTAGCCAGAATCTATACTATGCAGATATAGTAGTACGAAGGAGATCGGTATATATACCCTTGTAGACCGAAAAGCGGGGATTACGCTCCCGCACAAGGGTTGCTGAGGTAGACGCCGTAGCCGACCTCAAGGTGGCGGAGAACTTGGCGCGACGAAGAAGACGATGACGCGGCGATGTTGATGAAACCGACGACGACCTCGAGGCCGTGTGGAGGAAGCAGACCTCCAGCACCACTAGCGTGGCACCTCGCAGGGCGTTACACACATACGGTGAAGCCGACGAACTCCGGGCCCGATCCAGGGACGAGCAGCGGAAGACTGGGATCGGAAGACCAGCAGCGCGGCGGCGTGCGTATGGTGGAGAAAACTTATCCTCGACGCAACTCCAAACAAGGGAGTCACGGGATCCAAGGAGAGAGAGAGAGAATTAGGTTGTGTGTCTTCAAAGGCCAGGGGTACCCATCTATATATAGGAGGCCAGGGGGCTGCCCAACCTGCCAGGCTGGCGGTGTGGGACTAATCCCACACCCCAGCCGGCCAAGGCTGGTGCGCCGGCCCTAGTGGGCCCCATGTGGCCCACTAGGGGCTGGCCGAACCAGGCCCCTCCTCCTGGGGGGGACTTTCCCCCCTCATGGGCCTCTTTGCCCAAAGAGGCCCATTAAGGGATTTTTGCCTTTAAAAATTCAGGAAAAATTAAAATAAAATATATTTAACTATTAATTACACCAATTAATATTAAATACATATTACATAATTTATTCCGGCTCCGAAAACTATTTCGTCGCTGCCCGATCTCCATCGGAACTTTCCCGGGACGTTCCCGGTGTCTCTCTTCCTATTTTTCTCTTCCGGTAAAATGTCGACTCCCCTTAAGTGTGATACCCTAGCGGTTCGATTATCTCACCAGACATGATCGAGACTCCTCTCCGATCAATGACTAATTTGTAGACCGAGGATACCCAGAATTAATCCCTGCGAGATAACGAATACTTTACCGTTCGAACCTAGACGTCTGAGTCTTGAACCTTTTGCCATGCGATACTTAGCGTGTCCGAGACTCGTTCATAGATATCTCCATACCTAGCTTGATCTCGTTACCGACACTGCTAACTTCTACTCGTCCATGATATTATGTCCTGGTGACCTAGTCACACGCTTGCAAACTCGTTTGACATAATCTCACCGAGTGGGCCCTAGAGTATCTATCCTGCTATGCGGACTGGCAAATCCCGCTCTTGATCCCCCGTCTCAACATACTCCTTTCCGACACCCGAGAGGGACACCTTTATTGTCACACTATGTAAGATATGACGTTTGATGCAATCAAAGTGTCTTTTAGGAATAGCAATAAGAGTAGATCTCACGGTCAAAGGCGTAATGACTACGTCCTACAAATATTGGGTATGTCCATCACGTCATTCTCCCAATGACATGACTCCATTGTCAACTGACATAAATGTCACATGATCGGGAAACCTCGATCATCAATTGCCCAACGAACTAGTTAGATAGAGGCTACTAGGGACCTGGTTGTTTATCTACCACACGTGTATTAATGTTTCCGCTTAATACAGTTATAGCATGGTATAAAACATATAATGAACAATTGAGATATGACGAATAAATTATATTTATTAAGTGCCTCTAGGGCATATCTCCTTCAGTCTCCCACTTGCACTAGAGTAACACTTAATCTAGTTTACAACTTGGTAAAAGCTCAACACACATAGCAACTTGGTGCATGCTTGCTTCGTGGAAGAGGAATACAGTCAACAGATCTCACACATTGAGATTTGTATGTGCTTTGCAACACTTCTATGTCAACCAGTTTGACATCATCCCGCATCTTACGATGACGGCGAAATATATCTTAGTCGATGGAGTGAGACTCAGTCCAATCACACTTGCTACTTCTGAAGTTGCCATATATTTCTATACCTATTATGTAGATTATGCGACAGTGCATTCATATGCGACTTCGCAAACTAACCATGTCTTTCTTCAAAACAAAGGCCATCTCCTATATGAGATTTCTAGTCGTATGGGTCAGTGTCATAACTTGCATCATCGTAACCGTTTTACGGCAAGTTGTCTTTCCACTTTTACCCTTCACCAGAAAACATATCTTTAGTTCTCACAGACACTAAAGAATATACTTAACGTTTGTTCATCGATCCACACAAGGATCACTCTAGAACCAGTTCTTCAACCAAGAACGTGGGTCACACCAAGTCGAGCTTTCAGTCTGATAGAATCTATGTCTCAGGCATAGAGGATGTCGAACATCATTTTTCTTTCATCAGCTATCACTGAAAATGCCAAGATAAACTTAATATTTTACCTAGTCATACAAGTAAGAACCTCTTTCTTCGCTTGTTCTATTCTGAAACACTTCAGAATCTTAACCTAGGAAAATATTTGGACCTAATGTTATTAAGCCCCTTTTGATCTATACAATTATAGATCGAATGCCTAATACTCCTGACTTCATTCATAGAAAATTTAATCACTTAAATAATCTTTTATACTTTGCTAGAGGATCTGTATCATTCTCAATATGTCGTTACATAAAATCAGGAATGACACTTAGCTCCCACTTAAATACGCCATCCGTATATAAGACCAAGGAATTTCTTTTAGCTCCCACTCAAATATGCCATTCACATATAAGATCAAGAAAAGCTACTTAGCTCCCACTCACTTATTTGGAAATGCAAGTTTCTTCAACTATTTTGGACAACTCCAAAATCCTTTGATCACATCATCAAAGTGAAGATTCCAGCTCCGATATGCTTACTTCAGCCCATGAATGGACAGCTGAAGTTTGCATACATGTTTAGCATCCTCAGGATCACCAAACCATTTCATTGTACTAATTACAACTCTTTCTTAATGATACCATTAAGAAACATGGTTTCCTTATCCATCTATCAATTTCTCAATTTGAAATTATAGTAATTGCTAAACGACCCCGAATAGATTTAGGCTTCGCCACTCGAGACAAAATCTCGTTGTGGTCAACTTTTGAATCTGTCGGAACTGTTTCACGACAAATCGATCCTTATCAGCGTCTATTCTCTCATAAAATTCCATATTCTATTAACAGCCTAGATGCCATCAAGAAGATTTCCCAAGTCATTACCTGGTAATCGTACATGGATTTTATCTCGGATCATATATGACTCATAGCCATTTCTCGGATTTAGGTCTACCATCTCTTCTTTGTAGTTCGTAGGTCTGTCATATTCCATTAACATGGCCTTCATAACAAGATTGTCGTACCACACAGTGTGGAATACAACCTCGTACGCCTACGTTCTTAGTATGAGCTCAGAGCATCGTGATCAGCTTCTTTCAAGTTGAGGAGCATGACACCGGAAACACTTTCCGATGCGCCACTCTGATGTTTGGAGAGGAAGTTCATTAACTTCGTCTTGCTCTACTTCCTTTCCCACTTATACCCTTGGACAAGAAACTATTTCTTTTGCAAGGTATATTCCGGCAACGTTTTTGCCTATGTCGTGAGACATGTACCCAACTAATTCTTTAGGTACGGTAAACTACAAAGATTTATCCATTTTAGGTTTGATCACATCGAAACACTAAATTGCTGAAACGACAATCCAGACTAAAAGCCATGCCATCACTCATATGGTATTGTCTCCATGGATTTAAATGGTTTCCCTATTATCTAACGTGAATGTTATGTTTCTACCATATGACTCCAATGATCACAATAATTCGATAAGAGATTTATTTACCACACACTATCCGATAGGGTGCGATTACGACGTCCTAACATACCATAACACTATGGTGTTCCATGCGACGTAATTTGTGGAACTCTTCTCACAAGTCTTCCAATGATATGCCAACATTATAACTCAAATTTTTATTTCCTCGATCTGTATCGCAGAAATTTGATTTTCTTGTTAAATTTATTTCCTACTTCATTCTGAACTTGTTTGATCGAATCAAAATTTCCAGATTAACATTCCCTAAGTGGATATCCATATATCTACTCGGAATATTCATGAAGTCTATGAAATAAAGACTTCCACTATACGTTAAAGTACTTCATTAATTCACATACACCCATATGCATGATTCTCAACAAGTTATACTCAAAACGTTCAGTGAAGTTTACGAAATAAAGGTCTCCACTACACGTTAATTACTTCATTGATCCACATACATCTATATGCATGATTATCAATAAGTTATATGCCCGCTTTCCGAAAACGGTGTCTTAGTTATCTTGCGAGTGTCAAAAGATCAAATCTAATGACTTGTAGATCCATCCGTATGGAGCTTGTTCATTGACTATAACATTGACATGACTTAAACGGTAGTGCCACACGAATGTGGTGTCTTTATTAAGCTTGTATCCTTTGGCATTAATATTATGAATGTGGGAGCTTCTACCATCTAAATTCAAATCGGCTGATGATCATTATTTCATAAATATAGGACAACGATTTTGTCACTAACATATATGAACAATTGTCTCGCTAGAGGAAACACACTTATAACGATCATACTAACAGGCGATCATAAAAGAATTTATTCAAATGGTAGATCTTGAGGGAGAGTGTCTATGGCCATCACAACATTTTGTCCGCCATCATCAACACACATTGTCGCCTCATCCTTCTAAGCTACTCAAGCAGTGAATCTGGTTTTCATAAAACATGACTAGTATCAAAAACTTAGTCACTACTGCGAGTACTTGCTTAGGTAAAACATTCATAACGTGTATATCATATATGCACCATCATCATTGATGACTTCCCGGCGATCTGTTTCATCTTCTTCATTCTTCCAACGCAATCAAGAACCATCAAGGTGAACGATTCCCCTTGTATGACATAGTCTATGACAAAGAATTTGCACCTGGCAACGTCGTCTGTCATCCAGTGATCGAGCTGAGCGAGGCGTCTCAATGTCATCAAGTGTGACCAATGTCATCGAGTATGACCAGTGTCATCAAGTATGACTGCCACGTGCTCCTTCAATGTGTGTATTCTCTTCCATCTTGGTTGAGAAGAAAAACAGTCAACATACTGTTAAACTTCATCAACCCAACTTTAGGTGTATCCCGAGTTTAGCGATCATCTCATATGTTCGCGATCTAACAACTCGTACCCACCGTCAATGCTCTATGGCAGAGATCACAGCATACACTGGACTATGATGATATTATCCGCACAAAAACTTGATAATCCAAATTATCCTTTTGTTAGCGGAATCTCCGGGTTTATCTCCTAACGGGTATTGTATCACAAAGAGCTAATGGTTTAAACAAGGAGTATCCTCAAGCTAAAGTATAAAACTATGAAGTTTGGACCCAACCTTTTAAGTTTCTCAATCGCAGGATTGCGCCTAATTTTTAAAGAAGGCTATTACATTGGTTAATATCTACAAAGGTTTTGCAAAGCATAAAGACTTTGCTCATTATAAAATAGGGTTCAAGTTTTAATAAAATAAAACTACCAGAACTCCCACTCAAAACGAATATCCCTCTAATCGTTTTAGTGATTACACGACCCTCATCCATTATGCAACCCCTCATCGTCAGAGCCGGCAACATAACTTCAAAGGTAGACATCGACATGTCAATCACAACAACTTTGTGACTCATGCTTAACCTTTCGGTCACCTTGTTCCGAGGCCATGTCTGTACATGCTAGGCTCGCCATAATAAACTTCAACGTAAATGCGTGTGCAACATGGCTTACACCCACTGTATGCGAACGACGATATGTCTGACACCCGATCGTCACGGCCTGCCTCATAACATAGAACTTTCTTGGTGGTGCACGTCGAAGGGAGAACACAAATGATATTTTGGAGGGATCATCTTATATAACTACCGCCGTGTAACTAATATATATACTATATATATACACACAATATAAGATGCACACAAAACATCAAATGTAATGCGACGTGATATGGCCCTTGCGCCGATGGTCTCCTTCGCGCCAGCAGTTCATAAACAATTTAATAAACATACCTTGACCATATCACATAGCCCCTGCAAAATAAAGTTAAACGTCTCTACTTTATCTTTTGCATATTTTACGTGGCTTGGGGCTGTCGTAAATAGAACCGCTTCATACCTACGAACCTATGACCACAACAACGATCAAATAATTGCATATTTATACATCCCTTTCGGGCCCTCCATTGAAAATGCAAAGCCAACTAAAGAGAGAGAGACAGACACCTGCCAGCCACATATACGGAACCAGCCGTATGTCAGTTGTGGAACCAGTCTCGCGTAAGCGTACGCGTAAGGTCGGTCCGGGCCGCTTCATCAACTCGATGCTGCCGGCAGTGCAAGTGCACGCGAGAGGGTAGCAAATAATAGAACGATGCCCCCGTGATAAACACGGGTGAAGCTAGCGTACAGCTATATCTACGCATAGATCGGCTCTGATACCACTGAAGGGGATCGGAGGCAGAAAGCAAAAATTTTCCTAACAGCAATAACCTTAAACTAGCCAGAATCTATACTATGCAGATATAGTAGTACGAAGGAGATCGGTATACATACCCTTGTAGACCGAAAAGCGGGGATTACGCTCCCGCACAAGCGTTGCTGACGTAGAAGCCGTAGCCGACCTCAAGGTCGCGGAGAAGTTGGCGCGACGAAGAAGACGATGACGCGGCGATGTTGATGAAACCGACGACAACCTCGAGGCCGTGTGGAAGAAGCAGACCTCCAGCACCACTAGCGTGGCACCTCGCAGGACGTTACACACATACGGTGAAGCCGACGAACTCCGGGCCCGATCCAGGGACGAGCAGCGGAAGACTGGGATCGGAAGACCAGCAGCGCGGCGGCGTGCGTATGGTGGAGAAAATTTATCCTCGGCGCAACTCCAAACAAGGGAGTCACGGGATCCAAGGAGAGAGAGAGAGAGTTAGGTTGTGTGTCTTCAAAGGCCAGGGGTACCCATCTATATATAGGAGGCCAGGGGGCTGCCCAACCTGCCAGGCTGGCGGTGTGGGACTAATCCCTCACCCCAGCCGGCCAAGGCTGGTGCGCCGGCCCTAGTGGGCCCCATGTGGCCCACTAGGGGCTGGCCGAACCAGGCCCCTCCTCCTGGGGGGGACTTTCCCCCCTCATGGGCCTCTTTGCCCAAAGAGGCCCATTAAGGGATTTTTGCCTTTAAAAATTCAGGAAAAATTAAAATAAAATATATATAACTATTAATTACACTAATTAATATTAAATATGTATTACATAATTTATTCCGGCTCCGAAAACTATTTCGTCGCTGCCCAATCTCCATCGGAACTTTCCCGGGACGTTCCCGGTGTCTCTCTTCCTATTTTTCTCTTCCGGTAAAATGTCGACTCCCCTTAAGTGTGATAGCCTAGCGGTTCGATTATCTCACCAGACATGATCGAGACTCCTCTCCGATCAATGACTAATTCGTGGACCGAGGATACCCAGAATTAATCCCTGCGAGATAACGAATACTTTACCGTTCGAACCTAGACGTCTGAGTCTTAAACCTTTTGCCATGCGATACTTAGCGTGTCCGAGACTCGTTCATAGATATCTCCATACCTAGCTTGATCTCGTTACCGACACTGCTAACTTCTACTCGTCCATGATATTATGTCCTGGTGACCTAGTCACACGCTTGCAAGCTCGTTTGACATAATCTCACCGAGTGGGCCCTAGAGTATCTATCCTGCTATGCGGACTGGCAAATCCCGCTCTTGATCCCCCGTCTCAACATACTCCTTTCCGACACCCGAGAGGGACACCTTTATTGTCACACTATGTAAGATATGACGTTTGATGCAATCAAAGTGTCTTCCAGGAATAGCAATAAGAGTAGATCTCACGGTCAAAGGCGTAATGACTACGTCCTACAAATATTGGGTATGTCCATCACGTCATTCTCCCAATGACATGACTCCATTGTCAACTGACATAAATGTCACATGATCGGGAAACCTCGATCATCAATTGCCCAATGAACTAGTTAGATAGAGGCTACTAGGGACCTGGTTGTTTATCTACCACACGTGTATTAATGTTTCCGCTTAATACAGTTATAGCATGGTATAAAACATATAATGAACAATTGAGATATGACGAATAAACTATATTTATTAAGTGCCTCTAGGGCATATCTCCTTCAGTAAAGTACCAACAACGGATACTAGGCACCATGCCCTAATGATATTACAGCTATTACATGAATGATCATCCAATCCCTACCATCCCCTCAGGCCTACAGCGGTGAATTACTCACACATGGATGGGGAAACATGGATGGTTGATGGAGAGGCGTTGGTGATGACGATGGCGATGATCTCCTCCAATTCCCCGTCCCGGCGGAGTGCCAGAACGGAGTTTCTGACCCCCGAAATAGGGTTCGCGATGGCGGCGGCGCACTGGAGGTCTTTCGGAAAAAGTGATCAGGGTCCCGTCTCTTTTAGGTCAGAGGGGGTATATAGCCGAGAGGGGGACGCGAGGGCGTGGCCGAGTCGGCCCTTGGCCGCGCCACCACGTGGTGTGAGCGGCTCGCTGCCCCCCACCGTCCCATCTTCTGGCTCCGTGGTTCTCCTGGGAAAATAGGGGCTTTTGCATATTTTCTAGGTATTTTCCTGAAAGTTGAATTTCTGCACATAAACGAGACACCAGGGCAATTCTGCTGAAAACAGCGTTAGTCTGTGTTAGTTGCATTCAAAACACACAAATAAGAGGCAAAATAATAGCAAAAGTGTTCGGGAAAGTAGATACACTTTGGACGTATCAGCCACCATTAATAAATACCGTGTTGGGAGGGCGACCAGTGCGGAGCCATTGCCGTGTGGGCCAGTGAGAGTACAACGGATGGACACGCGTATGCTACGTCGCTGTACGCCGAGACCCAAACCTGGCCCAAATTTGGATCAGCAATTGGTCGGTCCGGACGCTCGACGGATCAAAATCAGACTGGCCACGATTTTGCGTATGCGTGTTGGGCCTTCACTCCGACGTAAACGGAACGCGACTGACACGGGCGGACTGGATGGGTCGCCCGTCATCCTTAGCACGAGAGATGATTTGGTCGATTCATCGTGGACCAGAGAGATTCTTCCCGAACACCATCCGCTGATCGTTTCACTTTACCCGCTTAGAGGTGAGAGTAGGGAAAGGAAATTGATCACTAAATTTATAAATTTATTATAGATGGATGGAGTACTTATCATGATATCCTAGCAGTATCTTTGTAAGCGGGTGAGGGTTTGTAGCAACTGGGCGGGCGGCAGTGCTTCAATTTCGAAAAAAAAAAAAAATAGTGACTTTTTCGTGTTTTCTCGTTTCGGTGTCTTCGCTGGAAAGTTCGTCCCTCCTTGTTGTTTTCTTTTAGTATCTTTGGTTTGTAAGAGGTTTCCCTTGTTACAAGTAACAAGGAGAAAACAAGTAAAACATAGATTTTGTTGGATCAAATGATGTGGGACAAAAGTCTAAGCCACGAGCACAATATGGATAGCACCATAGTTTCATTGGTGCTAATCAGCCATGCTAAACTAGATTATTAACTCTAATTCAAGTGTGAAACTGTTGGGATATATATAACTTAGAGGCAATAGTATTAACTTATTATTTATGCGTGATTCATTATTAATGTTTACTAGAAACATACCCGCATGTTGCAGTGGCAATCTTTAAAAAAAATATGTTATAAAATAATTGATAGAAAATTTATGGAATATGAGTTTGTTTACATAATATATGTAACATATAACAATTATCGAAAGGCTAAATTTATTTGACTTGATATTTTTATATGAAGATTATAAACGGATGACGTGGACAATTGCATGGATGAAAAGTAAATGATATGGATAGGTTGCATGCAAAATATATTGTCATTAATGTGATGAAATGGATAATTGATTGGTTATGGTAGTGGATGATGTGGATAGCTTGAATGTTGAGATAGAAAATTATAAATGAACTTAGTGGGGTTTTTCTTTATAAGAAGTATAAATAGATAGATAGATAGATAGATAGATAGATAGATAGATAGATAGATAGATAGATAGATAGATAGATATCTCTATGCTATAACTGATATTACGCGTGAATATGGGATCAAAAGAAAACCCATATACATGTGTAGATAGAAAGACAAACAAATGTTACTAATCTAGCCCCTAAGGTTAGCTTCCCTGTTGTCTGATGATCACGTTTTACCGATCATGGACTAAGTTAACTCAATTCTATGATCTTTCTATGAGATATTATTCGTGGTTGCTCATAGCATTTTTTCCCTTTTTAGGCGGGTAGCGTTCCTTGAATTCGATTGACGTGGTTCTAGCTCGTTTTAAAGAGCTTAAGCTAGTTTTGCTTTGTCCCTCTTGACGTCGCTGGTCATCCCAACTCGTATTAGCTATCGAAAGCCGTACTTACTTTCCGTGCTATTATGAAGTTGCCATTTTGCATAAGTTCTTAGACCATGACAATATGTAGTAACCACATCCTTGACATGTATGCTTAGATTATCATCTTACGTCATTCCTTAACTATGTGATCATCCTAAAGTTCTCAGCTATATCCTAAAGTGTTCTCAGCTATATCCTAAAGTGTGCACGGAGCGGGGATTGTTTAAGAGTGGGATCTTGCATATTTTCCGCTTGATTTTTTGGAGATCTAGAAATAGAGTTTTGATTTTATGATAAGAACAATAGCATTTGTGCTCATGTGTAACTAATGCTTTCCACCTTTTAAGCGTCCAATTATCTTAGAAAAACGTCTTTTAGCAATTTTAGTTGAGTGAAATTTGGACAAGCTTGGTCATCTCAAATTACACAGTACTAAACTTCAGATTACATGGTTTCTCGTGAACAACTTATAATAAAATATCCATCACAGTTATAAACCTTGTGGCTATTTTTATAACAGATTGGGTGCACCAGATGATCATTTGTTGATGGTTTATTCAACTGGTGCGTCGCCATGCATCCACTATAACCACGAAAAGTATCTATACTCTACCACATTTGCCCAGCCAATGCGGAGGTGGCAAACTAAAAAGAAGCAAAGTAAGAGTTGTGCTCTTAGAAAGCCGGGCTTGGTTACTTTATTTGATTAAAAATGTAAACTTAGATTCATATGGATATGGACATGTATGGTTGGTCATTGTACGCACATCATGTATGTGTGCAATTACACAAATTAAGATAATAGTCAAAAGGCCAACTATATAAACCTTGCTTGAGTGCTCGACTAATTGAACTGCAATGTGGTAACAAGTTCTTCGGCAGAAGTCTACTTGTGTTTGCCAAACATAGTATGTTCTAACTTGCTCCAAATTAAAGCAATTTTAACACGTTTCACCGAATGAAAATAAACAAATAAATCGAACCAATTGAATCAATGTTCATTACCGTAATTCCCCGCGAAAATGACAAACGCATCCTAGTCACAAGCTACTTGTGCTTAATCAGAAATTCAGAAGCAAACAGAATTCATCACCATATCTCCTCTAGTAGTGGATGGATTGCTGCGGCACCTAGAGGAACCAACTAGCAAACTGATGTTGCTTTTCCATGCATGATGATGAAGCATATTCCTTCGCTAACTTTCGAAAGTATAATATGACACACTCGCCACAAATTTAGGCGCCATGGAAAGACGAGCATATGCATTTATCCCTTAAATGATGCCCACCGTGACTAAGCAAATCATAACAAACACTATGAATATGAATGTTAACTAAAGTTGGAACCAAAAGCAAGCTTAGTGTTGCATTAGTATACTTCAAGATCATTAAAGTAAAATTATTGAGAGGAATGTATAGCCAGTGAAAGTAGCGATCTGTGCATAGCCAGTCAGCGGAGCAAAACAAATCATTGGGAACAAGTGATCAATGTAGTACAGATGAAAGGTTAGTTGTTGCCTAGATTCCATCGAGAGAGTGGTGCTGCTCCCCTATACCCAACCATCACCAATAATGATTTAGGTGTAAAAAGTTATTTGGTATAGAATAAACTTAACACATACATATCAGCACAATTTCCGAACCAAACTTTTCATACCAACCACACAATAATCCTACTTAAAACTTTATGAAAAGTAGAGTATTCTTTCTGAGCACGATCTTGGCGGTTGCACTATGAAAAATATGTTCGCAATAGTTGTACCCGGTGCAATCCAACAAATCAGCCACCAATGAGTCTGCCTATATCTACTCAAAAGACTCTTGTGATCCATCTAAACATAGATTATTTTCGTCAGCAAAACAAGGAGATCGCACTATTGCTATACAATTACTTGAAGGTCGCATGCATTTGCTTAGTCTTACATGCAAATGAAAGAAATAGAACACTAGTACCATGAACGAATAAGATTTATCTGTCATTTTATCGAAATTAATCATCACAGCAATTTATCCTTTTAAATTAAACATAGCTACATGGCACCAGACCCCGCGTCGTCCTCCTGGGCGGCTCGGGGAACCCAACCACCGCCGCCGCCGGGATCCCCGGCCGTTCGACCGCATCGCCGCCGCCGGAGGGGGCGCCGGCAAAGCCGGCCGCGCCCAAGGAAGGTGGCGGCGGGGCGTCTTCCTCCTGGCGCGGAACTCTCCCAGGGCGACGTTTGAAGACTACGGCGTGGCGGCGCTGCAGCGAGGCGGCGCTGCGGGCGGAGAGCAAGGAGCGGCAGGCTGCGGGCGGCGGTGCGGCAGGCTGCGGGCAGCGGTGCGGGCGGCGGAGAGGTTGGCGCGCCGATGGGCTTGGCGGGCCCGATCTGGGCCCGTCGGGCCCTGGCTGGGCGTGCTGACGCCGCACGGCGGTGCTTGCAGGGCGCAGAGGCGGAGCGCGCAGGCCGCCGTGGCGGGAGCTCCGGCGAGGACGCATGGTTGGCTCGACATGTGCCGGGGCGGCGTGGAAGCCGGGGCGGATCTGGGCCAGGTGGGCCCGGATCTGCCGGCGGCGGTGCCGCTATACCCAACACCCGTGTCGGGTTTGCCCCTACCCGTGCGCTGTTGCTCCCTGGTGGGGAGCTCGGCCGCGGTGCTGCTCGGCTTGCGACGGTGCTTTGATCCAGGTCCCGGGGCTGTCCGGGTTGGGTTAGGCCGGTCTTAGGGTTGGGGCGCCTCCTCTTGGCGGCAGGGCCGTGTCCGTTGCGGTGATGGACTGACGCGCCGCCCCCGGCCCAGATCTGTGTCTTCGGACCCCATCTAGGTTTTAGGCGGGTCAGTCCGAATCTTCGATAGCGCGGTTCTTTGTACACTGGTGGTGGAGAGCAGCTTGGAGGTGGGGCGGCAGCGCCAACGTTGTGCCTTCTGCAGCGTGACGGCGGGAACTTCACGGGCCTCGAGGGGCCCGGCCGGGCTTGCGGGCCTGGTGTGCTCCTGTTGTTGTGTCCGGTCGGTTACCGTCTTTGACGGTGGAGGTTGGTCTCTCCCGCACGTCGGCGGTGATGCGGCTCCTAGTCCCGGCTCTTCTTCTTCGGTGTGTAGGCCTCTCCTCTCTGTGCCGTGGTGAGACAGTGTGAACAGCTTCGCGGTCGTGCGCTGGGTGGTGGGCGGGTTGGTGGAGTGCTCCAGAGCGCCTGGGGTGAGGGGGGGATCGGGAGAAATCCTAGTCGGCGTGTCCGACTCCGGCGCGGTGGCGCCTGCGGGTGCCGCCAGTCCTTCCTGAAGGGCGACGGGTGGTCCCTTCTCCTCAATCGCGTACCGGGGGAAACCCTTGGCGGCAGCGTCGTCGTCGTCGCATCCCTTCTTGAAGGTGCTGTTGGGTATCGGCGCTTTGGAGCACTAGGAGCTTGGTGCGAGGCCTCGGTGGGCGTAGTGGTCTTGGAGCTTGTTCACTTGTGTCGATCCGCCGTTGTCGGCATCTTTTCTCCTTTTTTTCTCTTCTCTTTTCTTTTGGGCGTGCTTGTGCTGTTTCCGCCCCAGCAGCTACTTTTGGGCGTTGTGTTGTCTGGCCCAGCAGCGATCTCAAACGGTGTGGCTTTATTTATAAAGCGGGGCGAGAGCCTATTTCGAGGAATTAAACATAGCTTATTTCTAAGCTTGAAAGTTATGAAAATGATTTCTCTTCAAGCAAATTATTAGTCCCACTCCTAGGATTGCACGTGAGGAGTCAGTGCACTGGGAACATTTATAATGTTGGCCATATAGATGACACCGCAGCTGCAAATCAGTTAAACAATTAGCACTAAACATGTTACAATGTTGCTTCCTACTCACCATGCAAAAATATTGCTCGTTTGGTGGGATGTCCAAAATTCGGTATCCCTTTTCATGGAAATTAATATGTAATGTTTTTCTCATGGAAATTAACCAGCATGTCTTTACAGTAACAACTAAACAAATTAGATGAAACTAAGATGTACAATAGCAACTCCAGTAAAACACCTAAGATACTACAGCTACTCGATCCAATTTTACTTTTCTATACCTAAAACAAATGGTATCCAAATCAAATGTGTTGGCATGAATTAGTGTAGTAAAAAAGGTGGAACCGTGGAAAGGTGCTTTGCCGTCGGCGGGCGCAGACAAACTCAACCGCTCAGCCTACAACCATTGGCCTTCGGTCAAGACACCCCGACGTTACGGTGATTCCATTGGTGCGTTCACCTCACATCGGACATCAAACGTGTTTGTTTTGATCCATTTGGTGTGGCATAAGTTTTGTCGGTAAGTTTCCGGTGGGGTCCAAACCTCCTATAATAGGGCCACCCCAAAATAAAAATTAAACATGGTTCAATAAAGTAATTTACATACATATATATGGACCAAAAGTTCACAAAAATATTTACTAACAAAAACTAGAACGCTATGATACTGGGTTTGACACGTCTAGTCGGAGTTGTCCTCAATCTTTATGAGGATGGGCGGTCACGCAAGCATAGTGAGCACCACGCAGGCAGGGGTGCCGCCGAAGGAGGCATATGTGGCGTCGGAAGTCAAGTTGCCCCCCCCCCCCTCCCCCGGCCATGCCGGAGCAGGCTCCCAGTCCTGCATCGTCTCACGGGCGGGCCACGGTGACCATGGTTGTGAGGCGGTGGCGCGCGAGCATCCTCAGCCGAGGCATGGAGGGACGGGGCCATATCTGGCCACATCCCGAGCTCCTCAAGCTCGGAGGACTATATCGCCACATGGAGGGCGTCGGTGTCGTTGTTCTCCACCTCACCCGTGGGCGGAGCGGGCACGGCCAAGTCCATGTCGTGAGGAAGGCATGGAGATCGAAGACGTCCTCCTCCTCCGGTTCCAGGTCGTCGGGGAAATGCGGCACGGCCACGAAGAACGTGCGGTGGCGCTCGGTCTCTGAACAGCTATTCCAAAGATCTATGTCGATAGCGTACGTCGAGACAACCCTACGATCGAGCAGGACGAACACGTTGCATCGACAAATCTCGGTGATTGAGATGAGGATGCGGAGGCGGTCCCGATTAAATAGGACTAGCTCGAGGAGACAAGCAGCCACGTGTCACTGCCAGTATGACCTTAGCGGACATGGAGTGTGTACTGTGGACCATATTTGAACCCAATTTGTACTGTGGAAGACAGAAATTGTTTGCGCATACGGTCTGCTGGGCCGTGTCCTCTATCGGCTCGAACGTATCCTTCCTGTTTCGGTTTAGTTGGCACGGTGGATTTGTCCTTAATAACAAAAAAACCACAACTATATGATGAAAAGAAAAAACATAACCATACGTTAGGCAAACAGGCCGTTGGACTGGACCCATACCGAAATCGGACCGATGTACCGACTAGTGCGTGATAGCTGGCAAACATGACCTGGCACCGTCTCGCTACGCCCACGGCTGGTGCACAGGCTGAGGCACAGTGAGCAGATGGGCAAGATCGGAAAGCAACGGCTTCTATTGACAGGAGCTACTAGTTACAACATCGGCAAAGTGACACGTCAACAACGAGCACCTACTAGTAGACCAGATATGAAATTGAGCAGGACCAATCATAGTAGTCACTCAACTGTTGAAATGCAAATGTATCTACCACAACAGAGTTGCGCAGCATAGTTTGACCAAATTAAGCAAGCTCCGCTTGGAAAAGTTGATGTGGTGCTTGGTGGAAGTTGCTGATAAGCAATTGTGGTGCTTGGTGGCCAAGGTGGGTCAGGGCCAAAATCGCGTACTCTCTCTGGTTCGGTTTATAGAGCCTACGTCGTGTCCCTGGATCATCAATTGAGCAATACAATTATATAGCATACAAATTCTACGTTAAAATGTATAACATCTAAATTTTAAATGGTTTATTTTTTTGTAATTTATAACCCATATTAAGTTGGTCCAATTGACAATACAATGACACATACATGACGTATAAATCCCATTAATTGGAGGGAGACTGGTCTTTTGATAATCAAAGACAGTTTTCCGAACGAGATCATCGGGTTATTTTATTTATTTCTATGGACAGGTTTTATAAGAAAATATATACTATTTAACATGTATGTTAATAAAAAAACTTTGTGGGGAACTTCATTGTACACGATGTTTTAACAACCTTGCTCTATGATTGGATAGAGCAAGTTTCATGACGAGTGGAGCAATCGGTCGGTCCGTCGACGACCATCAATCAACCTGCTATTCCTTGATTGAGCTTGATGTCTTTTGTTGCTGCCTTTGGTTCAGTGTTTTGGCCGGATGTAGCTTTCCTCCTTTCCGCTCCACCGTTATCGATTCCCATATATACACTCGACGTATGCAGTCCATCCTGCACAGCACAAAAAAACAACAAGGGCAGGATGGGAAGTCACCGTCGTTTGATGCAAAACGTATCACGGCGGTTATACGATGTAGACGCTAACCCTACTGGACGAGCATATATGCATACATGGACTTAAGTGCAGATTGAGAACAAGTGTATATACCTACTCTCATTGAACTGGATGACAGAAGGTGAGTGTTGAGCGAAGCCGGAGCACGAGGTAGCGCGGTACACCACGTACTACTGTATTATGCTCTGTTATCTCATTTGTGCATCTGATTGGGCATAAGCTGTTAAATTTATACACACATAGGATATTCCTTCTTAATTCAAAATTATCGGCATTCAGGTTATCTTTATAACCTTTGCTTCTCCTTGCTTTGTATATAACCTTTTGCTTCTCCTTTAATCAAGGGGAAGAACTGCTGCCTTATAACCTCTAAAAAAAGTATCTTCATTAAATTGGAGACCTGAGAAGGTCATCACGAACTCCCTGCAAAACAAATTGACCAAGAACAAACACATTTTACACAGAATTTGGGAGTACCTTTTTTCGCGAAAAGTTCCACCGATCTATTGATAACCATACATAATAGTATAAACAGGCCTAAACGTAATAAAAATTACTAAGATCCGTTGACCACTTAACGACGACTACAGACACAGGTACAAGTCGAAGGCGCGCCGCCGTCCTCGCCGCTCCAACACCAGAGCCGGGCAAAACTTGCCGTAGTAGAGCTTGTTGTAGTAGATAAATGGGAAGTCGTCGTGCTAATAAGGTCACAAAGGACCAGCGCACCAGAACAAGAACCATTGCCAAAGATGAGACTTGTAGATCGAAACAAACTGACCTGAAACCATACCAACGAACACAAAAATCGAATGGATCCTCGAAGATCCACCGGACACATAAGTCCACGCGCCCTCCGCCAGCGCTAGGCGGGCCACCGGAGCGAGGATAGGGTGGGGAGTAACTTATTGTGACTTTAGGATGTAGCTGCCGCCTCACCATCCCCGAACAAGACACTAAAAATTAGTCTAAACAAAGAACGGGAACTTCGTGCCGACGAGGGGTCTTGATCCACCATGCCTCTAAGACCCTAGGGCCAACAGAGGCGAAGCGGACTGTTGGTGTCGTCGGCGAGAGGAAGGAACCCTAGATGGGTTTTTACATATCGCCTTTCAAGGACTCGTACCGGTTCAGTAGAATTTGGGAGTACATGAACTAGCAAAGAATATTTTTTAGAAGTTCAATCCCCAAATTTATTCTCAATTGTAATTGTGGTGATATGAGTGTTCTACACTAGTTGCTTGATATCACGGGCATTATTTAGTTTGTGCTCGAAAGTTCAGAATTTAGCAAAGGGTCGTGTGTAAATTGAATTCACCAACTGAACTTAATTCATTGAGTTAAAGGAAAACTGGATCACTACACATATGTATCTGGACATATTTAGTATACATATGCACTCATTTTAACAACATACGTAACACCTAAAACATCTTATATTGTGAAACGGAGGGAGTACTATACTAGCTAGATTGTACACTTGTATAATTCCTGATAAGTGCGGCTCTAAACCAGCCATTCGGCCGGGTGATAGACTAGCCGGTCATGGCAGTTAGGTTAATTAATTCGGCAGAGTAACGGGTAAATACTAAATACGTTACTTAAAAGTTTTGTGGAGCATGTATATCGGGGAAGGTCGTCAGGTAAGATATTACTGGATCGAACATATATCAAAGGTTCTAGACGATGGTTATGGATAGCATATGTATTGGGGAAGGTCGTGCTCCACTAATAATATAACCAACAAATGGAACAAAAAACTGGATGAAGTAATCAAAAAGGAAAACAAATATGATACGGAACAAAGTGAGTGGTGGCGATAATGATGAGATCGAACTAGAGGTGTGGCGTGGACGACCGTTTATGCAGCTGGCATGCACCAACAAAACAACGCGGGGAACTGGAACAATCAAACAGCAAGCAACCGTGATCCATGGAAAAGAAAAACGGGCGTAGCGAAGTCAAAAAGGAGACTGGTTGCTCCATTTGCATGCATGTGGAATGGACGATGAAGCGGAGCCATGCACGTCCGCGTCAAAATCCAACCGAACAAATCATCATCGTCTCGTACCTCAAAGCCAACGGCGGCCAACATGTTTAGGTACGTTAGTCAGACTGATCACCTCCCTTGCATCCATCGAGCGGTAGTACATGCATACAGTCAACAACCAGCACGTACGGTACGTATGAGCACGAGCACGGCTAATTACATGGACTAAATTAATTCACGAATAGGGCTATATGAGGATGGTTTTGATCGATTCTGGATATATTAAACGATTTTCGTAAGCATATTGGAGAGCTTCAATCTATATAGGATTCTTTTTAAATTAAACAAGTGCTTTGGAGCAAACTCCTATAGGATTTAAATACACACGAATAGAGAGATCTAGTGTAAGTGTATTGGACTTCATAAAGGCAAAACAAAATAGGGTTTTAGCTCTTGTTGATATTACTATAAAAATAAAATGGAGGGATAGGAATAGATTCCAAGGTAATTGTTGGTGAACTCAACCCTTTGATTCAAAGTATTCCATATAAAAAAAAATATGGATTAGGATCCTTTTAATTTTGATGAAATACCTATAATTTAAATAGGCTCTCAAAATCTAACCGTTTTTTACGCTCATTTTGTAGGATATACCCACTTATCATGTATTGTGTGCCATTCGAATGACCATTCATGTGGTTCTTCTCTGTTTTTTCTCTGTTTTGCGTCTGCGATCCTGTCTAACTTCTACATATTTTAAATTCGTGTCTTTTAACCAGTGATCCAAAGAAGTCCTAATCTGAATTAAACATCTCCGGTCCAATCCAAAGGACTAATGAAACGGAAACGCTAGAAGGCGTGTAGAGTATTACTTTTCCCGGGAGGAAGTGAACAGCTAGCTAATTATACTACTCCATTAATCTTAATTAAGATGAGAAAGGAAAAGACGAGCATCCCCACACTCACACGTCACTGGATGTTCGTTCGGTCGTTGCAGCGGGTAACTCGTCGCGGTCAGTCGGCGTTTCGCCTCGCCTCCGTCGACGCCCCAACAACACATACATACTCTGCAGCCGTTGTTTTCCCTGAACTGACTGCTGACTAATAACGAGCATCGACACCTTAACAGAAAACGGCTTTCTTTTCTTCTCTTCTCCCTGTTCAAAGGAACCTTTCCCCCCTATTTCCTTTATCTGCTGCCAACTAAACTAGACTAAACTAAACCACCGACTGCTTGCAGTTATAGCTAATCCTGAGAAGGAATTAATATTAGCACGGCTAGCAATACTATTAGTATTTTGGCTTGTGTTAGGTGGTCAGGTTCGACGGAACGGATGGAGGACCAGAAATCATGCATGAAGCCATGAACTGCCTCCTCCGAAAACAACATCTAACCAAAGATATCTCATGCCAGGCAAACGGCACACACACATCAATCAATCAACCAACTTGCATATATGTATATATGTATATGTATATGTATGCATGCACACACGCGTGTACTAAATTCCAGCAGACTGACGGGCAACCAACCAACCAACAAACAAACGGACAAGCCAACAGATTAACAAACCGGCTCACCTCAGCGTGACGTCGCCAACGGAGCAAACCGACACACAGGATCATAGTAGTACAAATATACTACTCGTGCCTACTGTTTCGTCGGAGTAATACAAATATACAAATATAGATAGATACAATCAACACGAGCAACGTCAAGGTCTTGCTTTCAATTGAATTCATCCCACACCCAGCTACTTATTCTGGACCCAAAAAGATACTCCGAATTACTGTGAGAAAAGGTTTTTAAATGTTTGTTGAGTCGTATTGAGATAGTTTTGACGGAATTGAAACAAAATTCGCTGGCCGTACTACGTACACAACCCGGGTACCTTTTATTCATGGACGCGGTACTTTATTTCCGCAAATATGTAGTTCCTCCATCTCGAACTGGTTGGCGCAAAGTTTTCAAAATAATGATGTATTTACATAAATTTGATGTGTGTAGAGACATCTATATTTAGACAAGTCTCTGTTGACCAACTTGGGGTGTAGAACATAGTAGTAGTGTCTCTATCAGATCCCATAAAAAACTGTTTTCATGGCTTGGGACGACAAACGTGCCCCGAGCTGATCCCGTAAAACTTCTCGACGCTTACAATTTTTTTACTGGAATCAAAAGCGGCCCGGAGAAAACCTTAGATACACGGGTTTAGCGACAGTTTTTAGGTTCACCTTATATCTCATTTCCATTTGGCGGGAGGGACATTTCAACCCGCGCTGGAACCCTTCCCGCCGACTTTGCCGCCGCCATCATGCTCAGACGTCGTCCGTCCTCTTGCCGCCACCCGTTGTTGCCATGGGTTTCGTTTTCTGTTGCATTACGCACTCGCTCCTTCCACCGTCGATTCTGGCCCTCCAGCCCCGCCACTCCTCCTGTTGTTGCGCTAGGCCCTGCCGTCGGGTTAGATCCTTTTGCGCCGAAATCAAGGTAGTTTGCTCCCGGGCTCTTGCTTGGTGCCCCGTGTATGATGCATTTGCAATGATACCAAGAAAGAAGTAATAGACATGTATGTTGCAATGTTCGAGCATTACGAGGACCAAAAATTGGATACGGTTAATTTGTGTTGTTGATTGAATGCTAGGTGATTATAGCTCTATCAAATGAGTCCAGATATTTTCATATTGCAGAATAGGATGTGAGTTCGTTGGATGAGCAGACTCTACATCACTTAGATGTATATGGGATTTGTTCTGGCAAAATCCGTGACAATGATTCTTTCTCTCCGGAAAGTGTGGAGGGCTGATCAGCCGGCTCTAAGTGTTTTCGAGATTGTGTGGGCTTCGCCTCATGATGTATCGTTGTATGGTTTTTGTCCGGTTTCTCCCGCTAATAAACCGGACAATTTTTAAAAATAAATGGATAAGACAAAACTTTTCCCTCCGCTTTAAAAAAATAACAATGTGGCATTTAAGATTTTGTACTGGCCGAGAAGCAAGGTGAGATAGAAGAGTCGTCGACGCGGACACGGTTTCAGAACCAGAAACCAACCGAAAGTCGACCACCAGTTTAAAGATTTTCTTCCTCCCCGTCCTTCCGGGGACAATAATGCAAAGCGTTAAGCTAGCTGCCGGATAGACTTCACTTGCACTTTGCGTGCGTTAAGCCAGCTGCCGTTTCAAAACTCTCATCTCATCAATCGCCCACATGTCAAAAAGATCTTATTGGCATAGTAAACCGGAAAGGAGGAGAGAGAGTGTGAGTGTGTGTCAGAGAATGGAAGAGGTGCGCAACAGGCAGGCAGTTAGCTGTCGCTCGCCCATTCTCCACCACCATAATTCCGTTTCGTCCACCTCTGCTCCCCAAACGAGACACTCCAACTATAAAACAACCAACACTAAACAGAAAATGGTCACCTACTCTACGTACTAGTACTACTTGCAGTTCGGTACCGAAACGAATCCACTTTGTGGTTGAAACTGAAGAAGCAAAGATGTGATCCACCAACGAACTCGGTCTCTCTTTTCCCCTCTTCCTTTTTTCTTTCATTTCTCTGTACAAAAATAGTATCCAGCAAGTGAGATATGTGTGATCTGCTTATTGGCATAGTAACAGCAGCTCCAGTCAAGACGAAGTTTTCTTCGTCCCATGAACTAACAAGTACTACCACTGAAATCGATCGATCCTGTAAGGAGTAGCTTGAGGAGGAAAAATTTGGATGGAAGAAAAAAAAAGACTATAAAAGACAAAAACTAGGGAATTATTGTTGTTGGGGGGAGAAGATCTACAGTAGTTAAACAGGCCGCCGAGCAGAGCTGCTTCGTCTTCTTCGCTTCACTTGTTTCTGCCTCTTCGCTCCCTCCGTTGGCATGGGTTGATCTTGCTCGTGATCGAGCTGCTTGTGAAGATTGCTACTCGATCTTGGCCATGCTCATCATGCGCTTGGCGGCGTGCACGCTCTCGGCCGGCGATGAACGGGGGTCGAAGCCGGACATGTAGTTCCGGACCTCGATCCGGATCATCTCCTGCATCATGGACAGGAACTCGCCGTTGAAGGGCCGCGCTTGGGGCTGCTGCTGTGGTGGCTGGAGCTGGAACGGCATAGGCAACGGCGGTGGCATCTGTTGAGCCGCTGCGGCGGGCTGTACTACAGGAGGAGGTGCCATGGGCATTGGCGGCGCCACCGGGGACGGGTCCAAGCCGGGCAGGGAGAGCGAGAGCGAGAGGGACGTCGCCGGCGGCGGCGGCGTCGGCGGAGACGACGGTTCAGGCACCGCAGGAGTCGGCGCTGGCGTCGGCGTCGGGAAGACGGCCACACCGCCGGCCCGCGCCACGGGGCGGTACACGTGCGTCGTGGGCTGCGAGGCGGCGGTGGAGGGCATGACGGATGGCAGGCTCTGGTGGCTGGAGTCGCTGAGGTCCGACCCCGACGGGCTCCCGGGGCTGAAGCAGAGCGCCGGGTGGCCCCCGTCGCTGCTCGTCCGCTTCAGCGGCCGGTCCTCCTCGGTAGCGGCGGCCGCGTCATCAGCAGGCGAAGCAGAGGCGTCGGAAGTGTACTTCCTCTTGAGTGTGGAGTTCCAGTGGTTCTTGATGGCGTTGTCGGTGCGTCCGGAGAGGAGCCTCGCGATGGTGGCCCACTTGTTGCCGAATCTGGCATGGGCGCGGAGGATGGTGTGGTCCTCGTCGGGGGTGAAGGGGCGGTGCTCCACCTGCGGGGAGAGCTGGTTGCACCACCGGAGGCGGCAGGACTTGCCGGAGCGGCCCGGGATGGACTTGCTGATGAGGGACCAGTTGCGGGCGCCGTGGCGGCCGACGAGCCGCTGCAGCGCGTCGTCCTCTTCGGGGCTCCAGGGGCCCTTGATCCGGTCCACGTCCTTGCCTCCTCCTCCTCCTCTACACGCCATCGATCGATCGATCGATCTACGAGTGTGTGAGTAAGCAGCAGAAGCTGGAAGGTGTACGATCGATGAATCTGATCTGAAATAAGTGCCGTATTTGTGAGGAACTTTGGAGAGTGAATGAATCGGAGGGAGGGAGGGAGGAAGGAGAAGAGTGGAGGGGAGCGGAGGAGGCAGGGGCGGGATATATAGTGGAGGGGAATTGTAACGGGCTCCAGCCGGGCAACGGACGGAGACGACGGGGCCGTTGATGCTGCTGCTGCTATTGTGGCTACAGCTGGCCGCCGGACACGCGTCTCGACTTCGCTCTCTCTCCAACCGAAATGAACCTGTCTGTTATCACCTCTCCTACGTATGGCATCTAAAGAGGTAAACCTTGAGACCTTTGGGAGGCTCCTCAGAGCTTAGAGCATTTCGGCCGTCGGATCGAAATCTTCTGGCGCGATCTGGACCGTCCGCTTTTTGGCTTACTTTCTTGCGTAGTCCATATACTCGCTGACGCTGGGCCCAAAACGTTTCTGGTCCCGCGTCGCAGGGGCAGAGAGGGTGTGGTACTCGGTACGGTCTTCTTGCTACTTTCGAGCCGTCTATTTTCACTTCTTCCTCTGCCGTCGTGGGGTGAGTTTTTGGCCCGTGGCCAGCTCGGATGGACCGGTGTCCTGACCTGATCGGTCGCTGTTTTGTGGCCCCCTTTTCTTGGCTGGCCCATCTGCCGGCGGTTGTTTCTGCCTTCACATGTGGTGTCGGTTTCCGCTCGTCTGGTCTGCCCCTGGCCCACCACAGAGATGGGCCCGCCTCACAGAGACCGTGTGTTGTCGTGGGTGTGTTCTGGAGCGTGCGGACGCCCATGCCGGCCGTGGGGTCCGGGACGCGTCGCCGTCGCGCATTTGCTGCCTTCTCAGTTCAGTCGCTGTCGTGTGGGCCTGTGTCTGGGCTGCTCCACATTTCAGCGGTGGTAGCTTGCTCCAGGTGTAGTGCAGGCGTTAGTTCATCGAGGGTAGCATCGGCTTTTCCTCTTTGCAAGTGGACCGAGCGTGCTGCCGTCTTCCCCATTGTCGACGTTTCCATGGTCGTCGGGTACGTCTCTACAGTCATAGCTACAGTCATGGCCGCCCTATTCCTGGCCTCGATTGGGGGAGAGCAGCTCGCACGCCTCATTCCCCCCCTTCCCCCTCGGTTTCGCCTCGCCTCTCTCTCACCTGCCCCGAGATCCAACTTCGTGCCCGAGATCCAGTAGTTTCAGATCCGCTGCCGTCTTGACAATCTCCGGCCAAATCTGGAGCTATGCAGGCATGGAGCTGTGGTTTAGGTTGAGGTGAGGCTCTGATTTTCTTTGCCTTTTTCCGTTCCTATCGCACGTGCTATCCGGTTCGTTTGCGTTTTCTACTTCTTATTCTTCTTCGTTGTTGTTTCTCTTCGGTCCGAGGCTTCCTTCTGCTTTTGTTTTGTTTCTTATGCTTTTGGTTCTGTCTGGATCTTCCTCTTTTGTTGCTTTCCTTCGTCCCTGATCCTTTTCCTTTTCGTTTTTGGTCAGAGGTCCGAGGTCTTTACTTCGTCCCTGATCCTTTTCCTTTTCGCTTTTGGTCAGAGGTCCGAGGTCCGAGGCTCTTTTCTCGCATTATTCTCTGCTTTTTGCTCTCACGTTTCTGCTGTTCTTTGTTTATGGGTTATCTCTTTATTCATGCCTCACGTTTGTGTTGTTATTTGTTTAGCCTGCAGATCGTCGCATGGTTTCTGATCTCTGTTTGAATATTGCTGGTGCTGGTTGGTTGTCGGATTTTTCTTGCTGGTAAGTTATGCGTTCGATGATGAATGTGGGCCTGAGCCATGTGTGCTATACGTGTTGACAGAGTTCCCTGTTTTTGTTGCAGGTCGTTGCTGCGTGGAGATTGTTCCTGAAATCCTGCTGCTTGATTTGTTGTTCGTTCTGGTAAGTTCAGATCCTGAAGGACACATGGGTGCTTTACTTATTAATGTTGTAGCCAGGTGTGTGACTGTGCAGTTAATGTTTTAGGTCACATGTGTGTTTTACATATGAATGATGTAGTCAGATGTGTGACTGTCAAATTAATAATGTGTTTCTTAGATTATCTAGGATTGGTGACCTAAATTGGTTTCCTAATTATGATGGCCTCTAGAGGCGTCGTTAATTAGTCAAGAGAGGTGCCCTTTATAATATGGTGGTCACGTTTGCCCTAAATAGTTTTTCCTTCTTTTCTCGGTTTGGGGTCATGTAGACAGTGGTTTCTTCATGCTTCTGATTACCTATGGAAATAAAGCAGCTCCATCCTAGCTGTCTCCCTATTTCTGGGGTTATGGTCACACGATAGTTCTAATGTGATTCTGATGGTTACTAGCCTGTTCTGTTTGTGTCTGTTTATCCTTGGATGTCGGGTTCTATGTGGGTATTTGTCCGTATCTCTTAGTATGTGTGACATCATCGCCTTTGTTCTCCTATTTTGCAGGTGTTTTGCTGCTGCCAGGATCGTTCTTTCTGTCAGGTATATATATGCCATTATGTGTTTTCTTATTGTGCTTCATTTATTTGTGCCTTCGTTGTACACGTTTCCTATTGTCAGTATGTGTTGGTCTTACGGGTGTTCTTTATTTTTGGGGTGTGTGTTTTTTCGGTTGTTTCCTCACTTATGTACCACAGGATGTTCGTTGTGTGCTCTTCCTCTGTTGCTTTACTGGAGATTGTTGCTTCACAATGTTGTTTGCCATCCCATTCCTACCTCCGTGAGATAGGCGGCGATGGCTCTGTCCTTGGAGGTGTGGAGCTTGAGGTCCAATATTTAGAGGGAGCTAGGCCCGCGCGCCTTTTTTTTTGGGCCCGTGCCTCGGTTGGATCAGGCTGCCCTTATGAAGATTCTGCTATTCAAGCCATACGTTTTTTACAGGCTCTTTATGGGTTTGTAGTCCATGACTTCAATTCTGTGTTTGCCCTGCCTCTCCATCAGACATCGCTGCCTACTTATTAGTATCAGTAGTTTTGATGTAGCTAATCAAACTACCTACTATAATTATGTACCATCACTTATGTTTAGCGATCTATGTGATGATCGAGGTGTTGTAATTAAGACCCTAATGTAGGCTTTATATATGTGAGACCAATGTGCTTTCCTATGAACCTATGAAGCTTTGCTATGCATCCATAGCAATTTATCGGTTGATTACCAGTGTGAAAGGCAGGGTTTGGATAATACATGTGTACCCGCCAAAGGCAACTGTTTTGGATAATCCACCTGGTTTGGATGTATCATGTATAGTGGTTAGCCAAGGTTTTTAGTAATATTTACTCCAATTTACGATTGTCGCGGCAGTTCATCTTCCAAGTTCTAAACACAAGTTAAATTTCTTATATTTCAACAAAGTTGCATATGTTCAAAAGAACTTATGTCTCCTCTTTTGTGACAAAGTACAATTTATTTTGTACGCTTGGGTTCTGCCCTAAAATGTATAGTAGTTGTTGACCATCGTGTCATATTACGAATGTTTATCATAGCGTTTTGCAAACTGAAAACCAGTGTCAACGGCGGGTGGCGCGCGGCAAGCCGCGCCTAGGAATCTAGTTCAGGATGGATGGGGATGACAAGGCAAATAATATCTCTCAGCTACCCTGCTTGAATATTACGCTGTGGTAGAGTTATTCTAATTTATCATCTGATTAAAAAAAAGTTTGATTAGAAAACAGAGTAATTAAAAAACACAGGAATTTGATAATGTTGAGGTGTAAAACGATAATTACAAAAGAGAAAACTAAAAGAATGATCATTTGAATGATACAAAGAGAAAATCCTGAAAAAGTGCCTCGAAGCTACGCAAGCACAAGTGAGTGTAAAAGAATGGTCATTTCCTATGTTTTATCCAAATCATAATTGTTACAGTTTCACTATTTTATAATCATATGTTTTCCACCCAAAATTCCATCGAATTTCAGTGTTTTTTGATTCTTGTGTTTTCTAATCATATGATCGAGAGAAGCCCTTAACTAGATTTAAAATAACTAAAATTTAGCCGGTCTTATGTGCAAGTCTCGGTCTACTACGAAACACGACCGACTAAGAGTGTGTTTGTTTGGGCTGTCCGTGGCTGGTTGTGGTGCTGCCTGTGGAAAGCAGCGGCAGTATGGAAATAGGCAACGGCAGCTCACCTGATCAGAGGACGGGGAACGACGTGGGCAGGACAGCGACAGGCGGCCGTCGGGTTCGATTTCTGACGATGGATGGCGGCGTCGATCTGCTGCGGACATACGAGGTACGGTCGAGAATGGTAGAGGCGGGAGAAGATCAAGCGGCGCATGAGTGGCAGGTCGCCGACCGGAAGGGTAGAAGGAAGCATGGCGGCGACACACTCTACGATTGGCTTACTCTGCTCGATAGGATGAGCTTGGAACTTTTGTTCGATTGGGGTTGAGTGCAGGTTTTATTTATTTTATCATGTGGGGATTTCTTGATTTGGGTCTCTGGTGGCATACTCATGGTAATTTCTAAGCGTAATGATTCGCTCATGGCTCAGGAAGCTCGGGAAGCATCTACCGAGATGCTTTTTCCAGTACGAAGGAAATGAAGGTGCTTCGGTAAAAGCTCACCGCGTAGCAAGGACGTTTGTTTCGTTGGACATGCTTTTTTTTTCATAAAAAGCCCTCAAAAGTCCAAACAAACACACCCTAAGAATCAACAAAATATTGCCCAGTTGCACACAATTGCAAACGATGTTTAACCCACGACGCCAAATTCAACGGATAAGTATACGGCTGATATTTGATTTGATCTGTTATAGTGGAAATGCAACCGTGGTCATAACAATTTATGGAAGTGTCTCCATGCACCATAGCTCTAGACCTTTTTCGTTCACTTAATGAAATGTCAAGTCAAAAATCATTATAAACATGGTGCTTATCATGCACGAGTGGACGTAAACTTGTGAAGTAGTGGTATACGATACATACGTATTGGTTGCTAGGATCATCGATCAATATCGGTTTTAGGTGAAACTCGTCAGCACGCATATAATGTCAAGACGCGTGCGTAAAATATTTGTTTGATTTTGTTTTTGAAATTTTGAAATGTTTTTTTATGGAAGAGCGTGCTTCATGTGTAAAAGTGAATTTCACCAACTTATACTTTTTAAAGTATCGTTCCTCCAGTTTGGTAGAAATAAAAAAGTATTATTTATAATCCAAGGTTTTTGTCTTTTCCTGCAATCTGTAATCTGTTGATCAGTACGGTTAGAAAAAAAATTAGTACTATGAAAATGATTATGGTTAGAATAAAAAGACTGTATTGTGAGAATTTTTTTAAAATAAGGGAGCTACTATAAGGAAAGTAAAGATATGGGAAATGTTGATGGCTATGTTGCCGACGTAGCCACTGAGCACCGTTGCCGTTGCGTGGAATGTTTTATTTCTTTTTCGTGCCGAATTTGCCCTTTAATGGGAAAATACTACTATATTAATTAACAAGTATTAATAAACTTGGACCATTTGATTTGTTGGTTTAACAGTTTGTATTTGGCCGTCCCTATTGTAAAAAGCCTCCCTTTGATAGTATAAAACCTTCCTAACCAGTGGGAGAGAGTATATGTGCTGAATTATACTCATACTACCAGACGGTAATTATTCTGAGCTGGATTTCGTACAGCAACGTGTGGGGGCACAGAGCCAGATACTTTCTTTTTTTTCTGTGTTTTTTCTGGTTCTCATAAACTCCTTTCTCGTAACGCTGAGGAAAAAGAAGAAGGGAAAAAAAGTGGATTCGTGTTGGTTGGGTGCACTGCAGGCGATGCTGGCTGGTGAGTCGTCGTGGCCGTTGGGAGTTGAGGTGGCGTGGTCGACTCGTGTGGTCCGGCGCCGTGCGTGCGCGCACGGGAGCTTGCTAGCAAACCAACTGCAACTGCTCCAGAAGGAACCGTGTGCGGCCGTGACGGACGCATCGCCCGCCTTTCCCTTCCCTTCCCTTCCCTTCCCTTGGGACAGTTTTGATCACGTACTCTGTTTTGTCTTGATCGGGACTTGGGCTGGGCTGGGAGGAGGCGCCGCATGCACGCGTTTTGCGATCTGCATGCGGCTGCTTGCGTGGGGTCCCCATCCCAGGGATCGAGACGTCCCGGCGACCCCTGTTTCCACTCTTTTTCTTCCATTTTTTTAAAAAATACATTCAATTATGTAGTATCTCTTCGGTATTAATGTTAAAGCACAAGATCAGAGCCATGCATCTAGCTAGGATGGGCCCATGGTCCTTCTGTATCGTTGACGAGATTATATCAAATAGGTATTAATCGTGTGGGTACCTGTTACACGTGACGACAATAGCCCAATTGTCAATAGACTGAATAAGCCCAACAAGCAAAACCCAAGATGATAGACATAGTCGGTTGTACTTTACATATTTGTAGTCCTAGTCGGTTACGTAACCGAGACCTATTCCCCCTATATAAGAGACATGAGGGTAACCGATTAAGGACACGCCCAACCAGAATCACCAAATCCTAGCGAGATCCCTAGATCATTGTACTCGCCGCATATTCACAATCAATACACACAGGCAGGAAATAAGGGTGTTATCTCAGTCGAGTGCCCTGAACCTGGGTAACTCCCGCATGTCAGCCGACGAATCTACTAACAATACGCGTTCTCTAACTCATAACTCTAACCTAGGCTATCAGTCATGGGTATTGATGGTGATACCCCTCATCAATTGGCGCCGTCTGTGGGAAACGGTAGTGTTGGATTTACGGATTTTTCAGTTCCAGCTTCAAACGGCCACTCGCCGACTTCATCAGAGGAATACGCATCAGCGACTTCAGATCGCATACAGATCACAGGCAACCACTCGCCAAGATCGCCAGCAGCTACTTAAAAAAGGATCAAGCCCTATTCACCAGAAGCACAGGAAAACTGTTCCAGCCTCGACACAGGATTCGATCTAACAGTTGGTAAGCATAACTTTTTCGTTGATCAGTTTGGTGTGCAGGACTTGACCGACTAGATCGCGACTGAATCACCCGAGGAGAAGTCGACTGCAATCGCATCCTCGACGGACAAAGAGATCAGCTCATCACAGATCGACTCGATCCCGTCGAACAAATCCCCGATCTCCTCCATGTCATCACGAGAATTCTACAAACTCATGACAGAAGAATTTCCTGAAGACGAAGCTCAATCGACTTACCATAGCAATCCAGTCGAAGCGCCGCCATCATAACCGCAACAGACGCCAGAACTACTTCATCACAGATCAGCCCGATCTCAGCGCTAGGATCTCCCGCTGATTCCATGACAACAAAAGAATTCGAGGATTTCGTGACCCAAAGCCAATCAGACGAGAAAGTACAGACTGACCTTCAGACCAGTACCGGCGAAAGCATAGATCCACTCGATGAACCACGTGACCACATGCGGACAGAGGATCCAGAAGACAACATTCATACGATCGATTTTGTTGATCCGGAGTCCCAAGCTCTTCATAACGCATTCACCGACTACGACGAACCTCCTGAGCAGTCGCCTGAGACGCGTATCAGTGACAACGCCCAGATCAGCGAAAACCGAAGATCAGATACGAACTGGGACGGCGAAATTGAACCAATGACTGGCATCGACAGCACACACGCATGCCTCCCGATCATACCCCGGCAGGTCTATGTCGTAGAAACCTCAGCGGCTGCTGCCAATCGAAGGCATACAGAATTTCCCTATGAAGTTACGTTACCAGACGGCGTGACAAAATTAAACATAACAGCAGAAACAGCGGCAAAAGTAGACAAAATTATCGCGGACTGCACCATGATGCCAGCAGATGCAACCAACGAAGAGATTATGACATACAATTACTTCAACTGGCAGGAAACAATGCGACTAAAACAGTACAGGGCAACACTCGAAGAAAGAAGGAGGCAGGCAAGCATCTCAAGTGAACGCAGGCGACAGCTATCCCTTAGCTCCACAGGAGCGACGGAAGGAGGACGCAGATCCAGACTCGCAAGAATTCCGGAAAGAGAAAGATCAGAAGTCACTCGAAATTTAGAACACTCGTTCATGACGTTAGACTCGGAGGGCATACTACTGCCAAAGACAGGCGAGGGCGCACTCATGTCAATAGGAGCATACCTTCAAGCAAATAAACCTCCACCAGGGGACCCAGCGGAAGAATTATACCTCCAGCAGATGAAGGCTTTGGCAATTGCAGCAAAAGAACTCGCAGACGGAAGAAGCAAAGGGCGCAGCCGAAGCCTCTCGCGAAATCATCGCAGTCGCAGCCCTCCACGAAGTAACGCAAGAAGGAACTCCAGTCACCGCCGATCAAGAAGCCGATCAAGAAGCAGGTCCAGAAGGTCGGACAGCAGGGAATCAGGAGGCAATCGCAGCATCGGATCATGCGGGGCGCAGTGTTTCACTCGACAAATCCGCGAAGCCAAGCTACCCAAGAAATTCGGACTACCGACCACACCGAAGTTTAATTGTAAGCAAGAGCCTGCAGGCTGGCTCGAGGATTACAAGTTAGCAGTCGTATGCCAACGAGGAACAACTACGACAACACTGCAATACATACAGCTAATGCTTGAGGGCACAGCCCGCGATTGGCTCAGATCACTACCCGAAGGAACTTACGACTCCTGGGAACACTTCAAAGAAGACTTCATAAAATACTTCGACCCCCTCTGTGAAAGACCCAAAACATTTGACGAACTTCGGGCGTGCAAGCAAAAATCAGGAGAAACAATAAGTGAATACATTCGAAGGTGGACCGCCATACGTAATTCAGTCGGTACGATCTCAGAAGACAGAGCCATGGACGCTTTTACATTGGGAGTCTACAGGGACGACTTCAGAGAGACACTCGGCAGACTGAAGCCAAAGTCCATGGCGGAGCTCATGTAGATTGCAACTGAATGGGCGGATGGGGAAGACGCCCTACAAACCAAGCGAGCATCTTCTTCACACGATCATGACGATCGGCGCGATAGTCACGACTGTCGCGACAGAGACGAAAAACGGCGGAGACGTGGCGGCGACTACGGCAGCAAAGATAAAGTCAAATTCGTCGCAGCTGGATTCTCACAAGACGACCGTGGTTGGGAGGACAAGCGACACGACGACCGCAACAACAGTCGAAATGACGGCCGTCGTGACACACGAAGCAGCGACCATCACAACCACCGGGCAGACAACCGTCACAATGGCCGAGATCGAAATCATTATGGTGGGGGATATAGAAAACAAGACTGGCGCAGACGATCAGATTCAAAGCCAGATAAAACATTCCAGGAAAAGATGGAAGATCAATGCAGGTTACACCTATTCAAAGACCCGGCGACTGGAAGATTAATATCCAATCATACCATGGGAAATTGCCGCAAATTCGAGCAGATAGCAGCGGACTACATAAAGCGACTCAGGGGCGATCCGCCACGGCCCGCTCCGTCATCATACGCGCCACCGCCACCACAACCAGTCGCCGCGCTTCCACCTCCCCCTCCACTCAACGCAAGTAGCCAGATAGCAGGCGCCATACATCACATACCACAAGTCGTGGAGGAGCAATATCCAAAGCCTAAGGGACAAATGTACATGATTCAGAAAGGACGCCCTTCTAACAGGCAGCAAAAACTCCATACTCGACACGTTAACATGGCAGTGATGGCGCCACCCGCCATACCAGAATTTCTACGAGGATCCGAAACGACGATCGCGTTCAGTCGAGAAGATCATCCGCCATCAGTTTATCGACCAGGTCACGCAGATCTGGTACTCGAGGCTCAAATTGGAGGATATGCCATGACCAAAATCTTCATGGACGAAGGCAGCGGCGTCAACATAATATTCGCTGACACACTTCGACGGATGAATAGGTCAGTCGAGAACTTACCACAATCAGAAAACACCTTCCACGGCATTGTCCCAGGTAAGGTTATACGGGCAGAGGGGACAATACAACTCAATGTCACATTTGGAGACGCATCGCACTTCAGGAGCGAGTCGATTGACTTCGAAGTCACTAGTAGAAAAAGGCTTATAGGTGGGATGCCTGTTTGTGGGGCACCCTAAGCCCATGCGCCACAAAAAAAAATTAGTGGCGCATCGCACCAATGCGCCACAAATATCTGTGGCGCATAAAAGGAACATGCGCCACTGAAATCTGCCTTTTTGTGGCGCACCAAGGATCATGCGCCACAGAAATATGGTGGGCCCCGCCAGATGCATTTGAATTTAGAAATCCGGGGCACTTTCTGTGCCGCACCAAGCCCATGCGCCACAGAAAGTAGGCATTCTGTGGACTTTCTGTGGCGCATCAGGTGGGGTGCGCCACAAAAATGAGACTACTTTCTGTGGCGCATCACGTGGGGTGCGCCACAGAAAGTTTTGCCACCCCCCCCCCCCGTAGATCGCCTTTTCAGTTTTGCGGCAAAAAGAAGAAAATGAAAAAATGTTCAAAAAATTCCATCCTTTAAGATATGGTTAGGTATTAGTGTCTAGTTCGTGTAGAATATTTGAAATATGAGTTTTGACCTTTTATGCAAAATCACTATAAATAAAGTCGTAACAACCATAACTTTTGCATACGACGTCGAAAAAATGCGTTTAATACCTTAAAAAAAACTAGACAAAAATCCAAGAGTGCCCACACCCGGGCTTGCCCGGTGAGGCTTGAATCAGATCCTCAAAATTCGAAAAGGAAAAAAAGTTATTTAAAAATGATTATTTTTCTCAGCAAAATCAAAAAAAAATGAAAAAAAGAAAAAAAAGCTGTGGCGCACCGGAAGGGGGTGCGCCACAGAATTATTTGGGCGGGATTCAAAATTTGAAATCTGGAGGCTGGCTCCCCTTCTCCTCTCATTTCCTCTCCCCTTCTCCCCTTCTCCTCTCATTTCCTCTCCTCCACTTCTCCTCTCCCCTTCTCCTCTCCTCCACTTCTCCTCTCCCCTTCTCCTCTCTCCCCTTCTCTTCCCTCCTCCTTCTCCTCTCCCCTTCTCCTCCCTCCTCCTCCTACTCCGGCGACCACATCCTCCTCCTCCTACGACGACGACCTCCTCCAGCGACCACCTTCTCCTCCTCCGGCGACAACCACCACCTCCTCCTCCTCCTCCTCAAGCAATGACCACCACCACCTCCTCCCCCTCCTCCTCCGGCGAACACCTCCCCTCCTCCTCCGGCGACCACCTCCTCCTCCGGCGGACCACCACCACCACCACCACCTCCTCCTCCTCCACCCACCTCCGGCGACCCCCTCCTCCACCCACTTCCGACCAAGCTACCTACGACCACGGGCTCCGACGAAATTCCGGCGAAAAACGGGCGGCAAAAAACGAGCTCCGACGAATCTGGTCGCCTTTTTTTTTTTAAATTCAAATGAACAATTTTGTGGCGCAAATTTTGTGGCGCAAATGTGGGGTGCGCCACTAAAACATTTATGTGGCGCACGGTGAGGGGTGCGCCACAGAAATATAATTTAGTGGCGAGATTTCTGTGGCGCACCGCCCATTTCCCTAGGTGCGCCACAGAAAGGCTTTTTGGTGCGCCACTAGTAGCCCTTTTTCCACTAGTGAGTCGTCGACTGGAAATCACAATACCATGCCATACTAGGGCGACCGGCATTCGCTCGATTTATGGCCGTACCACATTACGCGTACCTCAAATTAAAGATGCCGGGTCCAAAGGGGGTGATCACAGTTAACGGCAACTTCCAGAGATCAGACGCCTGTGATAGAGATTTCTGCAAAATCTCAGAAGCGTTTGGAATGGAGCAACCTCTTGAAGAGCAATCACCCGACAGGGATTCCGCAATGGAACCAGAGCCCAAAAAACAGGCAGTTGCAACCGTCATAGACGAAGTACATTCCATATGGACAGTCGAACCATTGGAGGGAGACGACAACCAGCAAATCGATGAGCCTAACAGACCCAATGCTTGGGTAATATATTTTGATGGGTCGAAAGGAAGAAAAGGCACAGGCGCAGGTATAACACTCATATCACCCAACGGTAAACAACTTAATTATATCTTGTAGATAGATTTCGCCTCTCCATAAAAAATCGAAGTAGACTACGAAGGTCTATTCCAAGGCATGCAACTGGCCAAATCTTCAAGGGCAGATGAAGTTATCAGCCGTGGAAATTCCAGCATACTTATACAAAACACAATGAGAGCAAGCAGGGCCAAGGCAGCTAATCTAGCCGAGTATCAAGACCTTTATGACATTCTACAGAACAGATTTCGCAGATGCGAGCTACAACATGTAACACGCACCCAAAACAAACAAGCAAGCAAATTGGCCAGCATCGGATCAGCAAAGGCGCAAATACCGCCAGATGCCTTCTTCAGGCGAGTTAGGCATAGATCAATCAAAAAGTGGCACCCTCAGCCCACTCCAACAGTCGCCATCGCAAAAAAGAAGCCGGACAAGGACGACCCCACACTCGGGGCGATGGTAAAAGCGGCTCACCCCAGCACATCAATCACAAGTTCGGCCGCAAAATGCAACACTATCATCTTTAACTTGGGAACCCCAAGTGGTATCATCATAGATGTTACAGCACAAGCTAAGGAACATCCTCAGAAGACAGACGAAGCACAGGCAATACTGCCATTCGAGGGACATGCAGGAAAGCACATCATGTGGACATGGACAAGATCCTCCCTGGAAGAAAAACAAATGCTTCAACGCAAGAAAGATTTCGAGAACGCATCTACACAGGAAGGATCCTTCTTCATAATCGATTCCGGCGCAGACAAGTCAACAACGCAAGGGTCACAAAACTACTCAGACGACTCCTGGTGTTGTTCCAACAGCCAATAGTCATACCCAGACAATGTAATAAGACATATATGTCGGAAGAGTCAGCAGGTTTCCGACGCGCTCTTTTCCTTACCAGGGTACCTAAAGGGACTGGGAGGTTTTTAATGAGGCGGCCTGCTGGCCAATATCTCCAATAAAGAGAATATTCGTTCATCCTCTATTAGCATACTTTATCTTTACGATAAACTCAAAATACCCCACTCGATATACTCGGGGGCTGATCTTCAAAAATTATCCACAAAACGGCTTAATGTACAAAAACATCGCATTGCCTCATAAAGCGTTGGATGAAGTCAAAATCTCATAAAAGACCACTCGAGTCACTCGAACTTTGGTCACCTACCCAAATCTTCACTTATCAAAGCATCCCACCCGACGTGCTCGGGGGCTCTGCTCTCTTCCAAATACGCAAACAGCTCAATCGCTGAGATAATAGGAAGTCGAGCCTTACTCATAAGCAATAAATTAGCTGCTCGAATGCTCAGGGGCTGAATTGCAAACGAAACTTTTCTAAAGACTCAAAATCTCAAGTACACTACGATGGTTGTTCACTCATAAAATATTTATCACACAGCCCACTCAACAGGGTCTAGTTTTGAAAACATACACACATCCATACATCTTTACAAACCCCACTCGACAGGCTCGGGGGCTGGACCTATACATTCTGTACTATTTGAAGACTCGGGGATGCCTACGCCAAGATCTACTCATACTCATCCTTTAAAGGAAGATTGGAGTCGATAAGCTGCTCATGTAGACGATCTACCAGCTTGCCAGCCGCAACAGCGGTCCGCTCCAGGTCCTTTTTCTCTAGTCGAGATCCAAAGTCAGGAGAAAGAAATCGCAGATTTGGATGCGAATATAGGCAAAAGCAGCGTTGGCTCCAAGAATAACTCTTCGAGTTATGGCTTCCCGGATTGGATCCGCAAAACGGAACAGGTCCACCAATGCATAAATCCTTTGAGGCTGCGGTCCTTCAGGAAACAAAAAATGATTGGCACGCATAAGGGCAGCGCGGCAACGCTCTAGCAAAACAGCACCACGCCATACACGATCCTTCAGGGTCGCGAGTATAGTGGCGTGGTACTCGTCAAGCCAAAAATGTTGGTGGCCGGTGACTGCGTTCTCAGTCGCGTTATCCAAACGCTCTCTGACCCGCGTTGCTTCGTCTTCAAAGCTATCAACAAAGACTGTGGACAAGCAGAAATTTCAAAACAAAGGAATAAAGAAATAACTACACATAATCGAAAAGCAAATCGACTGGTTAAATACCTTCGAGCTGCCTGTTCGAGTGATCTATTTCTCCGAGTACATAAACCTCGCGCTGGGTAACAAGTGATGGCCTCTCCCGGAGTATCTTAAGCTCAGTCTGAGCAATTCTTAACTCGCGCTCCAGCGTCACAACCTTTTGCTTCGCATAAGCCAAAACCCTGGCGTCATTAACCGCATGGGCAGAAGCTGCAGGATCCACCCGCGACTGGGAACCCTCTTGAACGGACAGACGTCGCCTAGGGGGGGGGGGGGGGGGTGAATAGGCGATTTAAAACTTTTTCCGAGGAGCCGGATTATCCGGTCCAAGAATGACCCGGATATTCCGGTATGCTTGATAAAGGCGGAATAAAACTAGTGTTTTACTTTAACAAGCATACAACCTAAATATACTAGGTTCACCTATGTGCACCAACAACTTATGCTAAGCAATACAAGTAACAATGTGATAGCAAGATAGATGACTTCAAGCACGAAGGCTATCACAATGTAAAGTGCATAAGTAAAGAGCTCGGGTATAGAAATAACCGAGGCACGCGGAGACGAGGATGTATTCCCGAGTTCCACCCAAAGGGTGTACGTCTCGTTGAAGAGGTGTGCGCAACCACAACAGGTTAGCCGCAACGCCACCAAGGCTCACCTTCTTCTCCTGATGAACTCAACCACAAAAGGTTGCGAGTTCACCTTCCACTATTGATCCCGTTTGGGGCGGAGATCGAATCCCGTACAACAATCTTGAGGCACACACCCACAACTTAATTGGGGGCTCCCAAGTCTTGAGGCACACACCCACAACTTAATTGGGGGCTCCCAAGTGACCACAAAAGGTCTTGACCACAAAAGGTCTTGGCCACAAAAGGCCGGCCACAAAAGGCGTCTAGGGTCCAATGACCCAAGAGTAACAAGCTCACAAGTATCACCACCACGAATCCTCGTGGAGGGCTCAAACCGATGCAAATGCAATGGCAAGAGCACACGAAGTGCTCAAGTCCTTCACTCTCAAATTCCAACAAAGCAACAAATGCTTATGGGGGAATAAGAGAGGAAGAACAAAGGAAACCACAAAGGAGTCAAATCCTTCAGTCCCAAATCCCACCAAAAGCAACTAATGCTTATGGGGGGAGAAGAGAGGAAGAACTAAGAGAAGAACCACAAAGGAACTCCAAGATCTAGATCCACTAGGTTCTCCTCACTTAGAGGAGAGATGGATTGGTAGGATTGTAGATCTAGATCTCCTCTCAACTTTCCCTAAAGAATATGCAAGAATCAATGGAGGGATTGAGAGGGAAGTGAGCTCTCCAAGGTCAACAATGGAGTAGGAGAGATGGGAAAGTCGTGCTGCCTTAGATGATGCAAGCAAGAAGAAGGGGAGGGGTATTTATACCCCTCCAGAAAAAATAGCCGTTGGCTGAGTCGACACTCGGAAATTCCGGTGTAAGTGAGACTCGGAAATTCCGGTCACCCGGAATATCCGGTCAAAGAAAATCTCCGAGCTGAATTTCCGGTTGGAGTCAGTGCCGAAAACAATTCTTTCCTTAGCCGTTTTCGCGAGGCTCTTTGAGGGCAACTCGGAAATTCCGGGTCATCAAAATATCCGACCACAATTTCCGGTTGAGTCCAGCACCTCTTTTCCTTCTTTCCTTAGCCGTTTTCTTGGACGAGCTGGGCAACCGGATATTCCGGTAGAGCGAAATATCCGGCCCCAATAATCCGGTTCAGCAGAACACCGAAACGAAAACAGCTATAACTTTTGCAAATGAACTCCGAATGAGGTGAGACCAATTTTGTTGGAAAGATAGCGACGATAAGCACCCAACAAAATAGAGTAAAGTCACCACACATGGCAAGGTGTGGGACTTTCCTCACGGTTGAACCGGCAATATTTCCGCCACCGAAAACCCAACACGTCTTCCAAAGTAAAACCGTTTTCGATGAACAAGAGCTTGACATGGAGATGAACCAAGCTCTAGTTCCTCACCACCATAAAAGCCAAATAAGAACCAAGAAATATGATATGCCAAGTATGCAAAGGTTTGAGCTCTCCACAACAAAGCGATCAAGTTACTCACTTGAGAGCCCCTCTTGATAGTACGTCTATCTATCCTATAGCCCTATCAAGATCATACCTTTGCCTTGAGCATTCCACTTGAGCTAGATGATGACTATCTTGATCTATTCAAGTGGATCACCTTTCTTGATTGCGCTTGCTAGCACATGCTTGATGAACACATCTCCAAATACTCCCACATACTCCATTATGGGAGAGTTTCGCTTAGCTCCGTCTTCATGTATCCATTGCAAGCTCCAAGCATAGGATCTCTTCCAAAAGCTTCTCTTGGTCTTGCACATCTTATCCTTGATGACGATCACCACATGACGTCATCCTCCACGAGCTATATGAAGTCTTCATTTGATGCAAGCCCATGTGAAGATACCTAACCCCACATAAAGATACCACACACACATATCATGGGTTAGTTAACAAAGCTATATGGACAAGTGATTACCATCCCAAGAGATACATGATCCCACTTGGGACATCTTGTAGCTTTGTGTGTTGATCAACAACTTGCTCAACCTTTTATCTTCCAATCTTTCTTTGCTAATATGATGTCTTGACTCCTTCAAGACATACTTGCAATATGCTCAACCCAACACATGACCATCCATCATATACATCCTTGAATGAGACATTGGTCATCAAATAAGCTTCTAGAGTCCAACACAAGAACTCCACCATTCCCATGGACACGATCTATAAAGATATCTCAATGCAAACATTAGTCCATAGAGGTTGTCATCAATTACCAAAACCACACATGAGGGAAAATGCTCTTTCACCTCTGCCGGTCTGGAGTCAACTGACTGTCAAAGAAGCGCGATGGCATAACTCAGATCGAATCAACAAATCAAATCAAAGGCATACATTGAAGAAGGCCAAAAGCTCTCACATCATAAACATCAGAAGTATCAAAAGTACACACACATCATGTGAAAGTTACTATTACAAGACACATGAATACTAGCTATGGGAGACAGACTCTCCTCTGTCCCCGCGCGACTTGGACTTCACCACACAAGCGGCGGCCCTACGCTCCATGGTTCTAATACAGATTTGGGAGAGTTGCGCGGCTCGCTCAGCCACCTTCTTAAACGGCAGAGGCTTCCCGTCTGGCTTCTTTGGGAAGTCAGACAGGATGCGCTCATAGTCGATGTCGACATCGCTAGCAAGAAGGAGCTGGAGGGTGGACGCAGAGCCCCGTACCGTCTGGGTGCGTGAGAAGGCCTTCATAGTCTCTGTGCCTGGACCAAGCACAGTCGCGAATCCTTGCGAACTCGAAGTAACCGCAGTCGACGGCAGCACCTCCTTTAAAACGGCACCAAGGGTCTCCGTGGACATGTCCAGCGAGCCCTTAATACGTTGGATGGCTGCGCCTAGCTCCTCGATCACATTGTCAAGTGGCAGATTGTCGCTCGACGCGCCGCCAGAAGCAGTGGAAGAAGAACCTTCGTAAAATCAAAAAAGAACGAAACCTCAGAAAGAAGCCAAAAATAAAAGAAGGATGCAACTACAGCAAAGATATACCAACCTCCAATATCGCGCATAAGACCAAGCAGTCGCTTGGCACTCTCCTCATCACAAGTTGCAGCGGAGGAACGAACCTCTTCAAGCTCCCTCTCCACACGCGACTGCTCAGCGCCAAGCTTCCTCTCAGCATCATTTAGCCGCTTCGCAAGAGCAGCGTTGTCCTCTGAAGCGACATAACGCACAGTCGAAACAAATTCAAAAATACGGGAATCGAATTGAAAGCAGAACAAGCAAAAGGCAAAGACTTACTGCTCAGTTCTTCCAGACGGGAGCGGAGAACGACTCGATCCTCCTCAGACTGCACAAATGCCTTCCCAGCGGCAACAAGACCACTTACAGCGGGCTACACGAAAGAAGCTCACCATACATACGAAACATAAAAGTCGACACACCCAAAAGGCACCAGAAAAGACTTACATGGTCAAGCCACGAGGAGGTCACAGAGGAAGACGGTCCCGCAGCTGAAGCAGTCGCAGGAGGCGTCGAGATTGTGGTGGTTACTGCGGTAGCCAAGGCACTCGCAGCAACTTCAGCACGAGGGGAGGTCGGCAACGTCTTCTCAGCAGCTGGAGAGACATGAGCCGGCCTGGCAATAACGCTATCAAACACAAAAACAAGCATATATCAGTCAAAAAGAAGCAAGAAAGAGACCTAGTGCAAAAACGTAAGAGACGCAAACACAAAGCACTCACCTCTCATCCTCCTCATCTGAGCTGGGGTCAATATTGAAGGATAGACCTCCAAACTTACCCAGCTCAGTCGCGGAGGGTGGCGAACGCTAGGCCAGCGGAACAGCATCCTTCACAGGCGAAGAAATGCCAGAGTTCACAAGCTCTTGGCGCGTACCATCTCCCGACGAAGAACTCGAAGCTTCTTCGGAATGCACCCGATGCCGTTTAAGGACGGGCTCGGGCGCGGACTCGACCTCCCTCTGGTCCTCGCCTTCTCCATCGGCTTCGGATTTATCCGAAGATGAGGTATTAGCAGCAGGAGGCGAGTCGACAGATTTCTTCCCCTCCTCCAGCACAGTCGCTTCTTCAGCGGGACCGGCCTCAGGAAGAGGAGGAAGTGAAGACACAGTTGAATGCCCCTGCAAACAAAGGAAAACAAATCACACATAAGAAAGAGTTGCATTGCACGAAGAACAAGAAAAGAATAACGTAGAGTGAAAAACACTCGCCTCAGGCAGGGCATTGATCAAATCGAAGGGCGCGGTGGAGAACTCATAGTCAATGACCTCATCGGCCTTGTGACTAGTTATCGACTTCACAAGGGAGTCGAGCTCGTTCTCAGATAGCTCCACCGCGCTTATCCGGGTCACGTCATGTGTGCCTTCATATTGCCACATGGGGTGGGCGCGTTGTTGAAGGGGGCATACACGACGCTTCAAGAAAGTGCTCATCAACTGGATACCGCAAACGGTGCCCAACAGATCTTTGACCTTCTTCAAAAGGGGAGCAACCTCCTTCTTCTCTACAGTCGAAAGATTATGCTCCCAGGCCTTTGTCTTCACAGGAGTGGTCCCAGTCGAAAACCCAGGCTGCACATCCTGATCGACCGGGACATAGAACCACTTGGATCTCCATCCTTGCGGGGACTCGACTGTCTTCAGGTTGAAGTACTTGCAGTCGGTCCGCACTTGGAATCCAACCCCTCCCACGGGGTTCACACGCCCGTTACGGCACATATGACGCACCCGAAAGATGGATTTCCACAGTGGCCAGCTCGGGGAAATCCCCAAAAAGCACTCGCACATCACCACGAAACAGGCAATGTGCAAGACGCCATTGGGGACCAGATCGTGGATCTGTATCCCATAAGCATAAAGAAGCCCGCGCACAAAATCGTGCAGCGGGAGGGCAAAACCGCGAGGGAGGAACTCGACGAAACATACCCTTTCACCGGGTCGCGGCTCGGGGAAGGCCTCCTTGTTGGAGGGAGCGCGAGCGGCGAGTTGGTCCGCCGGAGGCAGCAGACCCTCCTTCCGGAGCGCCGCCAGTTTCTTCTCCGTAACAGAGGACTTGACAAAGTCCCCCGTACTTTCCTTCAGGGCGGAGGAGGAGTCAGCGGCAGCAGCCGCAGTCGCATCGCCTTTCTTCTTCTTGCCGGCGACGGTGGAGGAGGATGGTGCAGCAGCAGAGGATTTCTTGGGAGCCATGGCGAAGGAATGCAACAGGAGGCAAGAACAGAACGCGAGCGCGTAAGGAAGAAGAAGAGGCAGGGGCAAAGAAAGCAAACGGCAGGGTAAAAGAAATTACGGCGGCGGGATCTATATTTACCAAGGCTGGAGAGGCAATCTCAGCCGTTGGTGCAAAATCGTCAAGCCACGTGTCATAATCAAAGGGCAACTGTCACTGCCCACGCCGCCCACTACGCACGTAAAACGAGGAGGTTATGATCACGCCCGTGGAAATTTCGCCACGTCCGGTCAAATCAGAACTGAACCGGCGTCTCCCGCGGTCAAACAAATGGGCCCACAATGACATGTATTGTCATAGGCTCTGCACACACGCCAAAGGCGTCATGAGTGACGTCACCCACAAGCAGAAGAATCATAAAGAGCCCAGTTGACAGTCGGACGACTGGACAAAAATGCGCGAATATGCAAAAGTCTCTCGACTAGGCACTCAGTCAGAACACTATTCGAATGGCCGAGTGTACTCCCATCGGGAGCGAGTAAAAAGTCTTCGACTGCCATAAGAGTAAGAAAAAACAAATTTTGAGATTATCCTTCATTACAGGTAAAAAAGCACAATCTCGGGGGCTACTCCCATCGGGAGCACTGTCGCGCACCCGATAGATTTTAAAAATCATAAATAGGCAGTCGAAATAAAAGACTCGCATAAGTCAAAATCAAAAGTGCAAAAGAATTCCTGAAGTATGTCAGTCGATGACACTTCGGATGCTGCATGCGTAAAGTGCAAAGGTAAGACCCGCCGATCAGTCGACCTGGGCTAAGAAACACTCCGGCAGTGTTAAGTCCTTATTTTTTCCGTGTCAACAGACGCGATGAAAATCCCGGCGGACGCGCTGGGTAGCACAGTTGAAACTGCAGAACGAATCAATAAGACCGCAATGGGCTGAATCGAGTCTGTCCAGTATGTTCCAGGTTCGAGCCCAAGGACTCGAGCTTGATTGAAGACAAGTAAGGTTTTGCCCAAGCGCAGTTAACTGGTCTCGTCTCATCGAGTAAATCCATGCCTACTTAGTCAAAATCATTTGTCACAAATCATAGTCGAAAAACAAATACAAATATATATTATCAAAAGCATAAAACATGAGACGTGCACTATGTAGTGAGTCCATGACTGATTCTCCGAATTAGCCAATCACTCGGGGGCTAATGACGAGGTTATATCAAATGGGTACCCAATCGTGTGGGTACCTGATGCACGTGACGACTATAGCCCAATTGTGGACTAAAGAAGCCCAATAAGCAAAGCCCAAGATGAAGATTTTTACCATAGATAGACATAGTCGGTTGTACTTTACATATTTGTAGTCCTAATCGGTTACGTACCCGAGACCTATACCCCTATATAAGAGACAGGAGGGTAACCGATCAAGGACACGCCCAACCAGAATCACCAAATCCTAGCGAGATCCACATCTTGCTAGATCATTGTACTCGCCGCATATTCACAATCAATACAGACAGGCAGGAAGTAGGGGTGTTATCTCAGTCGAGGGCCCTGAACCTGGGTAACTCCCGCTTGTCAGCAGACGAATCTACTAACACTACGCGTTCCCTACCTCATAACTCTAATCCTAGGCTATCAGTCATGGGTATTGATGGGGATACCCCTCGTCAATCGTCTTCCCCTCTCGCTTTTTTTAACACAACTTCATCATGTTGGCACATTGAGCGGCTCTGCCGGCACCATCGAAACACCCTCTAGCGGGAGCGCATTGGCCGGTAGTCAAGGGAGCGTGGTGGGGATGTGGTCCGTGAAGAGAGCTTCACGATTGAACTTACTGGTACTCCGAGAGAGATAGAAAGAGGGAGAGAGGGGATGGGGGTAGAGGGTGCAGTAATAGAGAGTAGCAAAATTGAGATTTTATATGTATTCTTTCAAGAGCAGGTTCAAAGTTCAGTTTAGATACTCCGTTAAGCCAACTTCCACAGTCCACAACAATTATTTTGAGAGTGGAATTTTCAAACACGGCTACATAAAGCCTGTATTTTCAAAAAAAATGGAAATGACAAATTTTTTGTTTCTAAAAATTATGAAAAAATACAATAAATTTGGAGTTGGAAATTTATAAGATTGTAGAACTCGACAATATTTACATCCGGGATTTTTTCCGTGATTTGTGGGAACTTAAAATGGTGATTTCGATTTTTTTTTAAACGACCACTATGTAGCCGGGCTCGATTTTAAGGTTTTCGGACCATTTTCCTTTTCTTTACGGTGATCAGCGGATCACCTCGTCCGTGTGACGCTAAGCAACTACCAGGAGGAATTGTGACCACTAACTACCAGGGCGGCACGCCGCAACTAACAACAAATTTATGAACAGCAGGGAATCGACCGATCGATGGAGAAGCAGAACTCGATCGTCTCGCTGGACCGGTGACGGGTCTCACGTCTCAGCTAGCTAGCGCGTGCTCTCTTCAGCATCACACACACACACAGTTTCGGGGATGCCCTGGACGAACAAACAAACGCCCGTCCAATCCAATCGAGTGTAGCTAGGCAGGGATGATGGCTGCGTCAACCAACTTGCCGTCGCCCGTCTCCATCCTATTCCACACACGCCTGAAAGCCCACCCTGCACCAACCGTGCAATACTAACCATCTTCCTTCCTATTTATATATAAAAAAAATTTAAAAAAAAATGTACTGTACAGTACTCCCTCTGTTCTATATTAATTGACTCAGTTTTAGTATAAAGTTATACTAAAACTGTGTCAATTAATTTGGAACGGAGAGAGTATTAGTCTATTAGTGTGAGACACAAGTTCTGCCCTTTTGGCGGCTAGCTAGCCAAAGCCAAAGCGCGTCAAATCGACCCGAAACCCCGCGCAATCAATCAAATCCTAATAATTCCCTATAATAAGTACAGTGCTCCCCTGTTTTGTTTCCCTGCATTTGTTCCTGATCCACGATGGACCCTGGGTACTTACTTAGCGGGACTCACGCCCGGTCACGTCAACGTTGCATGGAAGCAATGCTTGAGTAGCTAGCGACAATTCCGTTCCAACCCACGGGAAACCACAGTGACAGAAAACCCTTTCTGAAAATACTAGCATCAAATTGCTATGGCATAAAATAGTATTATACTAATATCATAGCAATTTGTAACAAAATTTCCACGGTCAAACACGAGTCAGCGTCACATTCGGTGGAGCTTGCACAGGCTCTTTGGTCGGGAGGGTGATGGAGCTCATGGAAGAGTTGACGGGTCCAACTGGCCTCGACAACGGCATTGGCCATGCATGGTGCTCAACTTCAGCACAATATTAGTATGATGTCGATTGGATGACAATGAGACGAGGGTTTCTCCAAAAAAACGTAGAATACGGAAGTGGTGCGAGGTACACATTTGGGCATCCCGTCCGTGCAGGTGAGCCTGGAGGTCGTCGAGGACAGGTAGAGGTGCGTGCCCTTGATATAATGTCGGAAGCGCTTGACATCGACAAGATGTTGATTCACGATGACCATGCATACATGGAGATATATCTGATGCACTGCACGATGCAAGCAATGTCGGCGCAGGTGAAGGTGAGGTATTGCATGGCCTCAGTGATGGTCTGATACGTAGTCGCATATGTAAACAGAGGAGGGGTGACAGCAGCAACTAGATTTGGCGAGGTGCTAATAGGTGTCGAGGCGGACTTGGAATTAGTTATGCAATTCCCTACCATATCGCTAACCCTAAATGAGTACGATTCTCCTCAATTTTAGCGGAATATACCATTTGAGCGTGCTATATTAGTCTAACAGTTAGATTTCCCATCTAAAATATAGTGTAAAATGAATCCTTAGGAAGTAATTACTATAGGATTTAAAAACAATAAAATCTGACATGACCATAGGAAAAAATCTGAAGGGTTTAAATCCTCCAGTATTCCTATTAAATCACAAATCTGCTACTATTACGCACCGTTGAGTCCCTGCAAAAGCGTCTAATCATCATGGGCAGAAGCCAACACGTATCGTAGGAGAAAGATGATAATGCGTATGCTTAGCCGCATATTCTTCACGTGTTCTGGATGCCCGCACGCACACGCACACGCACTCCACCGGCGCAGGTGCATGATTGATCATGGTGGCGCGGCATGGTTGGCGACGGATCCCAAATCCAGGCCGTCCGTTGGTCGTCGTCCACACGTGCGGAGTACGTGTCCATGTTTTTATCCGCTTTGGCAGTAGTACTGTACTAATAATTCCTGGGCCTGACTGACCTCCTGCTTAAAGCCATGTGTGTCACCGACTGACTCCCAACCCCGAGTCTAGACACAAGCAGATAAGGATGGGAAATGAACAAGTTAGTACAGTGTTTTTACGACTGTACGTACTGTTAATTTTTAGAGGGAGTCTTTATCCAGTTTTTGTACAGTAAGTATTTTAATCCATTTAACTGTACAGTAATAATAAGTTAAGATAGGTAATTAGGAATGATGTCGGAAAGCGACAGTGACGTGGGCACGGGACCACCACGTACGACATGCAAGCGGCCCCGTTGAGTTGCCGTTTTGACTCCACAGCCTGGACGCCATTCCCAGCGGGCCCCACATGCCGTGTCATCAACTTTTCGCTGTTTCTTTCTCCTATCTGCCACGGTGACGTAGAGTGAGCAATGACTAACGGTATTATAGTATTCTTTCCATCAAATTCATGTCCAACACCCCCAATTGAGATGCAGTTGGTGGATGTTAGAAACACTAGTGAATTTAGTAAATAGTTTTTAAATTTGGTAATGTGCACATTTAGAAATCAGTTAGATTTAAAGATTAGTGAAATTGGAAGAAATTTGCGTTCGAAATTTGTTTAGATTTTAAAAATTGTTAAAGCTGGGTGTATTGGGTTATAATAAAAGTTATATTAGTTCTTGTAATTATTTTTTTGAACTGAATTAGAATTTATTGTTTTCTGTGCACGCGAATATTCAGGAATTTGAATTGTAATTAATTTTTAAAAAAGTTGTCTAAACATGCGTGGAGACGTATTAGTTGTTAAGTTGTCCCTGGCATATTTTGATATATTAATTTGTGACTTACATTTTGGAAGTAACAAATTGTGCAGTTCCAAATATTTTATGTTGGATTTCGAAAATTGTTAAAGTTGGGTGTATTGAGTTGTAATAAAAAGTTATATTAGTTCTTGTAATTATTATTTTTTAATTGAATTAGATTATTGTTTTATGTGTATCTGAATATTCAATAATTTGATTTGTTTTTCTGTGAAGCTGTAATGTTTATTATAATTAATTTTTAACAAGTTGTTTAAACATGCATGGAGACGTATTAATTGCAAAGTTATCTCTGGCATAGTTTGATATTTTATTTTTTGACTTACAGTTTGGAAGTCACAAATTGCACAATTTCAAATATTTTATGTAGTTATTTAAACCAACAGTGTTTTGAATTACAGTTTGAAAGTTACAAATTTTACAGTTCCAAATATTGTTTGTAGTCATTTAAAACCAATTGTGAGCTATATTAAAATTTGTATTAGTTCTTTTAATTGATTTTTTAACTGAATTAGAATTTGTTGATCTGTATGTCTCAGAATATTCAAAATAATTGTGTGTAAGCTCTATAATTAATATAAAAATATATAATATTTCTTCTAATTACTATTTTTAAAATTGTTTGAACATGCATGGTGATGTGGTAGCTGTAAAGATCTTATTTTCCTGCAAATTTTGGTGTTTTTTTTGTATTTATCTGAATTACGGTTTGAAAGGTATGAATTTTGCAATTTTAGTTACTGTATGTAAATTTCTGAAGCTGACAGCGGGACCCGCAGTTTTCTTGAGGCTGACGGGTGGGACTGCGCCGACGTCAACGTGACGTCGGTGTGACATCACAACGGAGGAGGCGCTGGAGTCGTCGGAGCTCCCGAGCCCGCGGACGCGCGACGGCGGATGCGCGGAGGACCGCCACCGCGCGGATCTGCTCGAGGACGCGAAGGCGAGGCGGCGGGCGGAGCGCGCAGCCATTTGGTCGCCGCAGCCGGCGGCGGCGACCGAAACCGCGGCGGCGCAAGCAGAAGACGGCGGCGGGGAATCGCGTCGATTGCGGCCATCCCGCGACGCGGCCGGCGGCTATGAGGTGAAGTTCGCGGCGGCGAAGCTCCCCGCGCTCTTGGATCTGGCCGGGGAGGCACGTAGAGGCGGCGCTGGCCGGCGGCGGCAGCGGCGATCTCGGCACCGCACGGGAGGAAGATAGGGCGCGGGGGGAAATGTCGTGGCATTTTTGCAAAAACGTCCGCTTGCTTTTACGTATTTACAGATAAGTCCTGCGCAGTTGTAAATCCTGGACTGCGGGGCGGGGGTCCGATTTTCCAGATGTTTTTTGGCAAAAGAGGCGCGGTGACCGGGGGGACGGGCCGCGACCGGCTGGCGACCGGGAGACGTGGCAGATTGTGATTTTTAGAAAATACAAATGAACAGTAACGCGGAAGTTGTGGCGGCGTGGCTCGATCTGTGCCGTCCGTTTCACTGATCTGACGGCTGGGAGATGGGCGGCGACGTGGAGGCTTGCCTGGAGGGGGATCTTGGGAGCTATTATATATTAGGTATGTCCGACTCATTAGAAGATGCCGACCACAACAACGTCCACCATATCAATATCTTTTTTTTTTTCATTTTTACCTACAGCGGTGATTTTATTAAAGTCTAAATACGAATTTAAATGAAAAATATATAAATTATTACAATACAAGTGAGGCGGTTCTTTAAGAGTATAATACAAATGTAAAGTTCAAATATGAGTTCAACTTAAAAAACACATGGAAATCTCAAACTGGCAACGCCTGATTGGGAACACATTCTCTGTTTTGATCGCCCACAAGTGCGTGTGCAGCTGCGCGTGCCATGTTCCATCACGAATTGCTGATGCGGGCAAGAAATTATGAGCACTGTGATGGCACACCCGACTGTGTCGAAATCCTTGTTGGACATCCGCATGATAGTTGATCCTCCATGCTTCGTCACGGCCTCTGCCTCGACTGCCGCATCTAGAAGAGCGGCCATGACCATCTTTTTATCGTCGTTGTCAGACGTAAGGATGACATCCTTCCCCATCATCATTTGGCCTACTGGACAAAATAAAGCATCAAATGAGCCTATGGACTAATGATCGAACACCTTGCGTGCAGGGCGAGAGGAAGGAAGAGGCTTACCCAGCTGAATTAGCTGCGTCGGCGCAAGACGAGACCGGCGTGGTTGTTGCGGCTTAGCCCCCAAGATGTGATTCAAATTCACGACGACAAGGGTGCCGATGAGAGAAAAAACAAGCACGGGTAGGGGCAAATGAACCAGGTCGCGTCGACACTGTGTGTATGACAGGCGGGCCACCCCTATTGGTGGGCATGTCCGACATTCCCGAGAGCCTCCAAACTTGGAGCCCTTTGGGGTGGGGTGGGGTGGGGTGGGGTGGGGGGAGGGGCAGACACAAACCGGCTCGGCTCAGACCTTTGGAGAGTGTTGTTGTGATTTTTTTTTTGTATCCGAACCCCACTGGACCTTTTGGAGTTGTTTGGAAGATGTCAGTGGAGATGCTCTTAGTCCAGTCCATTATGTATGACTAACCTAGCGAGGTTTACCAAACCCTGGTCTTAATATTATTTACACATTCAAATTCTAGCAATGTTTAGAAATATTCAAATTTGTTGATATTTACAAAATTTTGAGCAAAATTTCAAACTAAAATGTACAATATAATTCCCGCCGCTGTCATTGTTGCCGAACTCAAAGACGTCAATCGTCAAGGAGGAGGTAGATGACAACAGAGAAGGAGGCGTCCGACGCATAGTTGCAGCTTGGCGACGACGTACGTTGCATCAAAAGTATCTAAACTCGACGCAACAAACATTTGTAAACATGATCTCACGACGATTACTAGTTTTAACTAGCTAGCTCAAATATGGGTAGCTCTGTGCTGGGTCGTATGAATTCAGTTGAAAGCCACACGTGTATATTTTGATGTTGCTCGTGTTGATTGTACTCCCGCCCTCTATAAAACAATGTCATAAATTAGTCTAAATTTGTATTTATCTACACACGTATAAGTTTAAACAAACTTATGATATACTCTCTCCGTTCCAAATTAGATGACTTCTATTTGGACAAAAGTGAATGTATATAGATATGATATAAGTCTACATACATAGACTGTTTGATAAAATAAAGTCATCTACTAGTATGGAACGGAGGGAGTACATTTATGGACGAAAGGAGTATGTATATTTAGTACTCCGAAACAGCGGGTGGGAGTAGTATATGCAATTTGATTGATTGATGTGTGTGTGCGGTTTGCCTGGCATGCATGAGATATTTTTGGTTAGATGTTGTTTTCGGAAGCAGTTCTTGCATGATTTCTAGTTCTGGGCATTGGGCAACCCTCATCCATCCATCCGTTCCATCGAACCGGACCTGACCTGACCACCTAACACAAACCATAAAAATAGTATCGATGGCCGTGCTAATTCCTGCTTAAGATAGCTACAAGCAGCAGTCGGTGGTTTAGTTTAGATTAGTTTAGTTTAGTTGGTAGTAAACTTAGGAAGAAGAAAGCTTCGGCCTTTGGACATGGAGAAGAAAAGAAAGCCGTTTTCTGTTAAGGTGTCAATGTTTTATGGGGAATCGTAAAACGCCGCATGCGCTTCTACCTCGCGCAGCGCACGCGCATGCGGAACGGACATGCAAAATAGTTTTGAATTTTAAAAAGTCTATAACTTTCAAACCGAACGTCCAAATTAAGATCCGTTTTCACCATCGTGTTACTTGCAACGATATATTCAAAACTAGATCCCATATGAGTATGTTCTGACCATTATTTTTCAAAAGAAATTTTGTATTATAGACTTGCTTTTCTATCAAAAAGCGAACTCTCCTCGTATAATTGCCTTTTGTACAATTTCTGACCATAAGGTGTTCTTTCATGATAACAATTGTTTTCCAAATTTTCTTTTATGAAGTCAATTTTGAAATTGTCTTTTCTATCACAGAAGTAGCTATGTAGTATACAATAACTTCCAAAGAATCTTTTGTATTATAAACTTGTTCGTCCAAAATTGCAATCTTGTCTATCGATATGCATAGTACTATCACATTTTCTAATTTTTAAAAGCAACTTCTATGACATAAAAGTTCGTACTATAAATTTTTAAAATATTGATACAATTTTGTTTCAGCTCGTCGATTCGTTCTACAAAAACAAATTTTGACCAGAAGTTGTTTTCTGGTAACAATAGGGTTTCAAAATATTTTACGAAGTCAACTTTTGAAACATAAACTTGTTTTTCTATCACAAAAACAATTATGTAGTATACACTAGCACGAAAAGCAATTTTGCATTGTAAACTTGCTTTTAAAAGAGAAAATCTTGTTTCTACTCCGATGTTGTTTTTGTTCGTAAAAAGCAATTTATTGGTTGAGACACATTTTTCTAGCATAAAAATTTCTCTTTTTCTCACGTTCTGATTTCTAAAAACAACTTACATGACAAGAACAAAGTTTGAATTATAAGTTTGCCATTTCTTTTATAAACAATAAATAATGTGAGGATGAGTGGGGATATGTTTTCAAATCCAAGAAATGATCAACTTGTTGGTTTATGAGAGACTATCATGCTCATTGGCATGAGACATTCAAAACAATATCTCATACTTATATACTCCGATGAATATTTTCTAAAAGCAACTTCTAGATAGAAAAACATGTTTTTACCATGAACTTGTTTATCATGACACAAAGTTGCTTTTTGTAAAATAATTGTCAGAATATGTCCATGTGAGATCTAGTTTTGTAGATCTGGTCGCGAGAAACGCTACGGTCAAAACCGATTTTGATTTGGACGCTTGGTTTGAAAGTTATCTGTTTTTCAAATTTTAGACTATTGTGTGCTCTTACACGTCAGACTGCATGCGGTGAGGGAATCTTTTCATTTTTGGTCGCGTGCGCTCTGAATCGGGAAAGCGCGCGTGCGCTCTAGAGTAGGGTCCATGTTTTATTAGTCTTTTTTTTTTGAATTTAATGTTTTATTAGTCAGTCAGGCAGCAGTCGGTTCAGGGAAAACAACGGCTCCAGAATTACCGATCGTAATTGTGTGTGCGTGGTTGCGGCGTCGTCGGAGGCAGAACGCCGACCGCGACGAGTTAACCGCTGCAACGATTAAATATTAAATATTGGAGTGTGTACGTCCTAACTCTAATTAGCGACATCGGATCGCTTTAGCTGTCCACATCCTCTTTCCGAACGTTTCCGTTTCTTCTTTTCGTTGGGATTGGGCCTTTTGAGGAGAAGTTTAGAGAGTTTACTGAACGAATTACGTAAGTTAGGCTCAAAACTATCACCATCTTTTTTTACAGGCCCACATGTTTAATAAATTAAAAAAAATGCGACTTGGGGGTTAGAAGGCCCTCCAAGCAATTTTGGTAGAAGAAATTCGGTGAGTACGGACGAGTGAGCGGGCGCTGGCGCTCGAACTCGAGACCTCGCGGGCACAGGAGGTATCAACACCTTCTAGCCATTCAGCCCATGCCTCGGTTCTCTGTTTAATAAATTAACAAAAACCCCACCAACAAGTTTGATACTACAATGATGTTGTTAATTAAACGTGTTACGCACAAAGACACTACAACAAACGGAATCATAAACATGAAAAATTTAAGACATGGATGCCCGAGGCCACGAAGGAGGTGACTACATTAATTCTTACCCCTGGTCGTTTTTCCAGTTAATTAGCCGCAAATCCTACGGGAATTGAATTTACAGGCAGATGTGGCACAATTTCATTCGTCAAGTTGGAGGGCCGATGCTGAAATTCAGGGGGCAGATTAATATGGGGAGGAAAGGTAATCCCGTAAGTGTAGCATTATTGGGAGGTTAGGGCACCTCCAACGGCCCTCCGCATATGGACAACCAAAGCGGACTGATTGTGTCCGCTTTGGGCTGTCCGCGGACAATTTTATGGCCTCTGTCCGCTTTGCGGTGGAGATGCCTCCAACGGTCCAGCGCAAAAAAAAAAGGACATCAAAATTAAAAATAATATATATATTGAGTTCGATAGGGCCCAGTGGCCAGTGAGACAGATAAAAGAAAAAAAAACCCTAAATACTAGGTCGGGGAAGGGGGGCGCCGGCGTCGTCGGAGTGGAAAATGGGCGGCGCCGGCGTCGTCGGACGGCCGTTGCGCCGGCCTCCTACTCGTCCTCGTCGGAGGAGAGGATGACGTAGGGTGGCGGCGCGTAGAGGTGGGCCGGTGGCGCCGGTGGTGGTGGAGGCGTGGCGGGCGCCTCGGGGTCCTGGGGCCATGCCGGTGGGGGCACGTACTCCCTGGCCTCGCCGTGCTCTGGCCACGGTGACCATGGCACCTGCCAGCGCGCCCGCTCGGCGTCCTGGCGTGCCTGCTCGGCCGCGGTCTCCATGGCGGACGCACGGAGCGTCGCCGCCAGATCGGGCCAGCGCCTGAGCTCGTCCAGCTCGGACTGCTCGATGGCCGCCTTCAGGTCCTCGTCCATGTCCTCCGGCTCGGCCTTCATGTCGTGGCCGTCGCCGTCCTCGCCCTCGGACCACTGCTGGTCCGAGTCCTCGTCCGGCTCATGGCCGACGAGGTCCACCTCATCCTCGTCCTCCTCCGGCTCCGGCTCGGCGTAGTCCGGTGGGAGGGACGCCGCGAAGGCGAGCTGGCGCCGGTGGTTGTGCTCCAGCTCGAACCACCCGTCCCATAGGGACGAGTTGAGCGCGTAGGCGGGGTCCTGGAGGAGGTAGGGGGGCAGCAGCGCCCGCCAGCGGCGGATCTCCTCCGTGCGCTCACGGCCGGAGCGTGGCACCGGCGGCACGGGGACCCGAAGCCGGTTTACATGCCACCCCTCGGGGAGGTGGACATCGCCCCACGGCAGGGGTTGGCGGCGCTCCCAGTAGAGCTGGGCCACCTCCAGCCCGACGCGGGCGCGGCGAGCCCGGCGGCGGGTGTTGCGAGCCGCGCGGGCGGTCGCGGTATCGGTGGCGACGGGGGGCCGCGGGGTGGAGCCACGGGGGCGGGGATCGACCGACGCCGTGGCGGGCCACGAGAGCTCGAGGCCTCGTTGTTGTTCCGGCCGCACTTCGCCCAGAACGGCTTCATCGGCAGCGACGGCGGTGGCGGGACGGTGACCGGGGCTAGGGTTGGCGGCGTCGGAGTGGGAGGCGACAGTGGGGTGGGAGTGGATAGCGACGGCCGGCCACCCACCCCATTTAATACCCACCCCATTTAATAGGACCAGGCCAAGCGGCCGGTCTCGCTGGCGCGGGGGGCTTGTGCGGACAACGAGAGGACACGCGCTGTGTTCGCGGCTCACCAAATCTGGACCAAACTTGGGCCAGTTTGGCTGTCCGCACGGAAAAGTGTCACTTTGCGCCGGCCCGTTGGAGGGCCTATTTTGTCCGTTCGGAGGTGCGGCAACCGTTGGAGGTGCCCTACTAACGTAACAAGTTGGCTTTGACGCACGAGACGTAATGATTTGCCTCACCGGCTCGATTATGACGCGGACATGCATGGCCCTGCTGCGTCTCCGGTTGATCGTCCATGCATGCAACAAATGGAGATAGCTCCATTTTGATTTCGCTACGCCCGTTTTTCTTTTCCATGCCAGATGGCTAAATGGTTCACGCCCCCCACACACCTCTAGTCGATCCTATCGCCACTCGCTTGTTCGTGTTTGTTTTCCTTTTTGATTACTTCCGCCAGTTTGTTGTTCCATTTCTACGGTGATATACCTAATATATAAAGGACGCCATGATCCAGCTCCAGGGAACGCTCCACGTCGCCCCCCTTTCCCTGACCGTCGGACCGCCGAAATCGACGTCCAGGATTGAGCCGCGTCGCCTCCCGCGCGCGGTTACTGTTCATTTGTGATTTACTACCAATCATGTCTCGCCACGCGTCCCGGTCAACTGCCGGTACCAGCCCATCACCCCGGTCACCATGGTCGTTTTACAGAAAAGCGTCTGGAAAAACGCGTTCGCGCCCCGCAGTCCCCAGGTTAACACAGCGAAGGACCTAACCGCGAAACCGGACAACCTCACGGGCTTTTCTGAAAAAACGCCAGGGCAGAACCCCCGCGCCCTCTTCGCCGCCGCGCCGCCGTCCCGCGTCTCCCCGGTCCAAACAGACCGCACCAGAGCCTCCGCCGCCGCTCCATCCACCTCCTCACCGGAGGAATTCATACCGGAAGGCCGGAGTCGCCGCCGCGGAGCCGCCGTTCTCCGCCGCCATTTTCTGCGACCGCCGCCGCGGAAAAGCTCACCGGCGGCGGCTCCGGTAGCCAAATGGTCCGAGACGCCGCCCTCCCGGCTCGCCGTTGCCTCCTTTCTCGAAGCCGCGCCATTTCGAGGCCGCACGCGTGCGCCGCCGGCCGCCATGGTCTCGCCAGCGCCGGCCGCGTCCGCCACCCGCTGACGTCGAGGGTGAGGCTGACGCGTGGGTCCCACCCGTCAGGTTTTCAAGATTTAGAAGAAAAATTCAAATGAATCATATCTTTCAAAATATAACTCCAAAAAATACAAAAAATATATCAAAATTCACAGAAAAAATATGCCTTTACACCCAACCCAACCCCATACATTTTTAAACAACTTTTTAAAAATAATAATTACACCACACATTATAGTGTTTTTGTATTAAATATGTAGCTTATACCTAATAAATACATGTCGAATATTGATCAACAAAATCTAAATCAATTAAAAAACAGTTACAGTAACTAATATGACTACGTGGTACAACTCATTCTCTAATTTTAATAACTACATAAAATATTTATAAACGTCAAATTCGTAACTTCCAGACCATGATTCACGCAAATATATAACCATCAAATTCTAATTCGGTTAAAAACAGAAATACACAAAATAAATAAGACTTCTCAATGCAACTCATATTCGGCACAAAAATGAATTCACAATTAATATGCCTCCATGCATGTTCAAACAATTTCCCCCCGAATAAAATTGCAATAAACATTACGCCTTCTTATATTAACTGTAAATTTACAGGAAAACAATTAAGAATTGCTGAATCGTAACAGAAATACACAAACTAAAAAAGACTTCTCAATGCAGCTCAGATTCGGCACAAAAACGACTTTACAAATAATACGCCTCCATGCATGTCCAAACAATTTTTCGCCGAATAAAATTGCAATAAACATTACACCTTCTTATATTAACTGTAAATTTACAGAATTTTTTTTCAAAATTGCCGAATGTTCCGAATTTAAATTTTATTTACTACACGGGCGCGGCATGGCCGCGCCACCTCCACTAGTATATATTTTAGGTGAAGGACGACCTGCTTCCCGGATACTATGGCCCAGTTTTTTTGGCGGCTTCTCCGAGAAGCTGCCCCTCCCCCAGCTTCCTGGAGAAGCCGCACCAAAAATTTGAGAGGGCTTCCAAACTCAATGTTAGCTTCCTATTTTGGAAGCCTAGCTAAAATTTTGAGGCGGCTTCTCCAGGAAGCTGGGGGAGGGGCAGCTTCTCGGAGAAGCCGTCAAAAGAACTGGGCCTATATATCCGGCCGTGAGAGAGCACCTCCCTTCGATGTTCCCTCCAGTAATATAATCTCATGACGTCATGATCTAGGCGTTTTCGTAACGTACTTACCTGTTACTCTGCCGAGTCAACTAAGGTATAACTGCCATGACAGTCTAGTTTATCACCGGGCCAGATGGCTTTTTTTTTAAACACAGTATAACCACATGTGCACACACAGATGAATGTACGCACGCACACACGCACATCTTACTGCTATGAGCAGCTCCTGAGCCGACTGGTCGGATCTTGATATTGACGAGGTCATCATAAACGTCTCACTTTCAACGTCTCCCAGCGAAGATTATTCCGTATAAACGAGAAACATCAATATCAAGTTACTTTGATGGACTAAAGTTACAATCGGCTTCCTAACCATCATACTAGTGACAGGTTTTTTCAGGTTCTCACGAATTGCTAGTTTAGACCCTTCTCGAGTCAAATTTATAAATTTATAAGAATTATAAAGTACGTGTACAACGTACATATATACTACCAATGATCGGTATTGGAGCTTTTGGTCATCCTGAGTACAACACGGATAGGAGGTGAGGCACTGCCACCACCATCCTGATTTCAACACGGCAAGATGGTAACGATCTACGGTGTTGGTGCTTCGAGTGCACGGTGTTGTAGTATCCATGCATATTTTCCCCTGCCAGAATTACTCGGGATGCAACCAATAAATTTTTACGAGATGCATTGAAGTCCACACTCCACATAAACATATGTCAATTGTTTTAATGAAAGAAAATTTAATTAGATGACTAGAATAAGTAATGTATTTTTATATTTTCGAATTAATTAATTTCACATTTTGAACAACGGAAAATTAGTTTAAATAATGTTACTTAGATGGGAAATTGGACATGATTCATAGGTTCACTTGGTCACTTTTTACAAACATGGTTGCACAACATAAGTTCACCTGGTCACTCTGCAATCAACATGGTTGCACAACATAGGTTCACCTAGTATCTCCAGAACAAACATGGTTGCACAAAATAAGTACATACATAACATGATAAATATTGAGTGCAAATTTTTGTGGGAAATGGTCAAAACACGCTAAATCTTGCTTGGTGAAAGACTTGGCTATATTATTTTGCTTCTAAGTTCTTGTCATCTTGTGTGAATGGACTGTATTTCCCCTCTTTTTCATTTTAAACATTTTGATTTAATTGGAGCAAACTAACAGGCGGTGGACATTGATGTCTACGCACGCTTCTATTCTCGTAGACAGTGTTGGACCTACAAGATCAGAGGTTTGTAGAACAGCAGCAAGTTTCCCTTAAGTGAATCACCCAAGACCCAAGGTTTATCGAACTCAGGGAGGTAGATGTCAAAGATATCCCTTTCAATCAACCCTGCAATTAAGATACAATGAGTATCTTGTGTCCCTAACACACCCAATACACTTGTCAGGTGTATAGATGCACTAGTTCGGCGAATAGATAGTGAAATACAACTAATATGGATGATAATAGGTGGTAACTGCAATCTGAAATAAAGATGGCAGCAAGCAAACATGTAACAGAACTGGTTGTGAACGGTGTTTATATGCTTAGAAACAAGGCCTAGGGATCATACTTTCACTAGTGCACACTCTCAACAATGACCTCATGATTGAATAAATAAATACTACTCTCAAATAATCTCTTGTTGGATAACGAATACCATTCATCGCGTAGGGCTATAAAAGCACACCTCAAAGTCTGAGTAAACAAACACCACAATTTCATAAAGGAGTCACACACGATGCGCACACCGTCACCTTCACACCGTGGGGAGCGACTCCGGAGTTCATATTAAAATAACCTTTTGAGTAGCATAATAGATGAAGAGTAACATCTACTTATTATTCAACTAGATTACAAAGCTCATGATCACATAAAGATCACACCATGGGAGAGAGAGATAAACCACATAGCTACCGGTAGAGCCCTCAGCCTCGGGGAGAAGTACTCACTACTCATCATGGGAGTCAGCAACGGCGATGAAGATGGTGGTGGAGTGGATGGAGATGGCTCCGGGGGCAATTCCCTGTCCCGGCAGGGTGCCGAAACAGAGACTTCTGACCCCCGAAACTTGTCTTTGATAGCGGTGGCGCTTCGGAACTCTTCTCGTGTCGGGGGGTTGCCCCCGGGTAGGGTCAAAGTGTGGTAAAAGGTGGACCGAGATACCTGCTGACCGACATATGCCCGGGTCGGAAGGAGCCGGGATATGATTTTGGTGCAGCCCGACATACCTGACCGACTTATAGTAACCGACATATTCTGCCCGACATATCTATGTCGGTGTACACTGTTTCTTCTTATATGCAGGAAAAGCACTCGGTGAGGAATAATCCGGCATAACCATGTCGGGTCTTGGGAGAAGAGTGTTGTCCGGCATACCCGTGCCGGATTGCCCAGACGAGAAGTTACAGAGATATCCGGGATATCCACGCCAGGTCACGCAGAGAAGATGCCATGCCAATCACTACGGGACAAGACAAAGGACAGACAGGACATGCCATGCCCATCCCCATGATGCAGTGCTAAGGACAGACAAGACGTGACAAGCCCATGCCTATGACGCAGTGAATAGTGTGACAAGACCCCGGTAGTCATGTCATGAATAGTGTGTGGTGGGCCATCTCTTGTCCCTTGGGCTCCCTCCATATAAGGAGCACCAGGGGGAAGGCTCAAGGGCGCACACGGCTTGCTCATTCCCCCCTGTTCTTTCCTCCTCAAGTCCTCCTAGAGGCATGCCTCGCCCAGCTCATGGAGCAGTTTTGTACCTCGCATACACAGAGAGTAAATACACCGATAGGCTAGATGCTGCAGTAGGGGTTTTATCTCCTCACGAGAGCCCCGAAGCAGGGTAAATGCCCGTGTTGATCTGTTCTTCGCGTGCGATCCCTTCGCGCTATCCCTCCCCGAATCCTCTAGCGTCCGTCGGCCCCACAAATAAGCCTACCCGTAGGCATCTGTCTGTTCACCACGACGACAGTTGGCGCCCACCGTGGGGCATCAGTGGCGCTTGCTGGAGCAAATTCGGACGGGACCTTCTTCTTCAACGCGGGGACTCGACATCGCCATTAGCCCGCGGCTCGTCGCCGTCGGCAGCAACATCTTCGTCGCCGCGTGCCCGGCTGCTGGCCGCCAACGCGTCGCCGCCGCGTCGGTCTTGCCGTGGCCGAACCTCTGCTTCGACCTGTGGCAGCCTCTCCGCGCCGGGCCGTGGGCAAGCCTCCCCAGCAAACTCCGTCTCCGCCGCGCTAAAGCCCCTGCGAGCATGCGCGCCCGCGTCCTCAAGCACGCGCGCGGAGGCGGCCGGCTCCTCCATCCTCACCCCCTCGCCGTCACCCCACTCCAAATCGCAGCCACCCGAGCATGCGACGAGCGCCGCCACCAACCTCCCCTTCCGCCTTCGACTTCGTCCACAGCCACGCCCGGCTGCGCACGGAGCTCTGCTCGTCGTCCGCTGGCCGCGGACCGCGCTGTGCCTCGTCACGCCGGGCTGCGCCTCTTCACGCCCTGCTCCGGCCGCGTCCCGCTGCGCCTGTGCCCTGCTCCAATCCACCGCTGCGCCTGTGCCCTGCTCCAACTCACCGCGCCGCCTGCGCCCTCGACTGGCCGCCCCCGGCCGCGCCCGGCCCTCCACACGTCCGGCTGCACCCCCGCCCGGGTCGCAGGCTGCCGAGTCGCCGGATGCGCCGACCAGGTCGCCGGATTGGCTCCTCGCTCGGTTGCTGTGGTAAAATGGAGAGAATCGAGCGGTCGAATAGAAAGAAAAAAGAAAAGGAAGAAAAGAAAAATGGTAGAGATTAGATCCGATCGGGCGGCCGGGTAAAGAAAAAGAGAAAATAAAAGGAAGTGGAGCCGGGCGGATGGGTCGGGAAGGAAGAGAAAAAAGGAAAAAGAAAAGAAAGGAAAGATCGTGCGGATGAGTAAAAGAAAGAAGAAAGAAAAGGAAAAAGAGAAAAGAAAAAAGAAAGCAGCTTGCCCGAATGGTTGGCTAGTCAGCTGGAGACACTCCCACTCCATGCATACCCGGATGGTTGGCTGACCATCCGCCCGGGCTGGAGATTTTCCGACTACTGACTGACCGACATCCGAGTGCTCTCCGAGGTGGTTGTGTCGGCTGACCGACATTACAGGCAGGTCGACATCCCCGTATCGGCAGCTACGCCGACATCCGAGCACTTCAACGACATAAACGGTAACATCTATCCGGTATCAAAATAATTGTATGAATATTTACAATGTATAGGGATTGCATGCTTTATAAACCATCTTAAACCGTCTTAAAGGTCACTCGGGGACTACCCCGCACTTAATTTATTTTTCCCCGGATCAAGCATTTCGACCCGGGGACTGTCCATTTATTCGGAAGCTCGTGCTCTCCTAGTTAAGCAAAATGACTCGGGGACTCGGTTGAGACCGACTCTGTCCTTATGTGCATAGTTTGGCTGCTTAGAGTATTCTCTGTCACGTGCTTTATTTAATTCCGCATGTTAGTAGATTCATTATTTAAATTATATATTCATGATATATCTATGTGCCCGAGCTAATGTGGAAAGGTGGTACTGGTTTTATCGAGACAATATTCATCACCGATATTAGGTGTATGTTGGTTATTTCGGATTCATCTGGTATTTGTTATGATATAAACGCGTATTGCCGAGTTATTCTTCGCATCGTGCAAATATCCAAAGCATCATGGTATCATTCAATATCCCGGACATCTCCTCACCAAAACTACAATGTGAGTACTTACCGTATATTTATGTTGCATGATAAGTAATAATCTCGACGTGCACTCGGGGACTGCCCCTTCGTACCTAGCTTAATTGTCTACCCCGGGAGCGAAATGTCGTCACCCGGGGACTGCCGTATTATGTTGTCTGTGTGTTCCCCCGGGAGTAAGATGTCTTGACCCGGGGACTGGCCGGCTAGTCGGTCCTGTTTTTCACCTCTAGATCTGAAGAGCAACTCGGGGACTCGGTGAAAACCGAGTCGGCGCCCTAGTGCATAATTTTGCGTCTTATCGTAATTTCCGTTTTGTGCTAGACTTAGTTTTATCTGCTGGGTAGAGTTGTCGTTCCTGTTGAATAGTTATTATACATACATGCCTGGACTAACGTTGAAAGGGAATGACGGTTTTACCGAGAGAATACTCATGTCGGAAGTCTTGGTTATATTGGTTATCTCGGATCCATCTTATATTTGCCTCAAGATATATTGCATATGGTCTTTGGTATCGGCTTGCCGAGTTATAATGGCATATCATACCGAATTGTTACTCACGTCGGATAATCGTTGGTGTCGGCTTGCCGAGTTCTAAATGGCATGTGATACCCCGGTTATTACTTATGTCGGTTCGCCAGTGTATCGCGGCATCATGCGATATCTCCAGATCGCCATTTATTTCGGTTCGCCACAATATCACGGCATCATTCCATATCTCCAGATCGCCGTTTATTTCGGTTCGCCACAGTATCATGGCATCATCCTCTATCCCCGGTCATCGTTCATGTTGGTTTGTGAAATGAGATGTGTGATATGCACAGAGTGGCCGAGATACCGAGACGTGTGATATGCCCAGAGTGGCCGAGATACCGAGACATGTGTGATATGCCCAGAGTGGCCGAGATACCGAAACACCCGAGATACACCTATGTCAAATCAGTAGAGGTTGGAGGCGTCTGTGTCGGTATACGCCCAGAGTGGCTAAAAGCCGGCACATGAGACGTCCGTGTCGGTATACGCCCAGAGTGGCTAAAAGCCGGCACGTAAGGTATGTTTATGTTAGACCGGCTGTGGCCGAAGACGTCTATGTCGGTAAAACGCCCAGAGTGGCTAAGGAACCGGCATATGATCGTATTTTTTGCAGGTACACGGTGGAGTATGTGAAGACTATGGTGTTTTTGTAAGTCTGCGCGCGACTCTGCGAGCCCCCCGCAGCCTCGGGGACTAGTCTCGGGGGTTGCCCCCGGGTAGGGTCAAAGTGTGGTAAAAGGTGGACCGAGATACCTGCTGACCGACATATGCCCGGGTCGGAAGGAGCCGGGATATGATTTTGGTGCAGCCCGACATACCTGACCGACTTATAGTAACCGACATATTCTGCCCGACATATCTATGTCGGTGTACACTGTTTCTTCTTATATGCAGGAAAAGCACTCGGTGAGGAATAATCCGGCATAACCATGTCGGGTCTTGGGAGAAGAGTGCTGTCCGGCATACCCGTGCCGGATTGCCCAGACGAGAAGTTACAGAGATATCCGGCATATCCATGCCGGGTCACGCAGAGAAGATGCCATGCCAAGCACTACGGGACAAGACAAAGGACAGACAGGACATGCCATGCCCATCCCCATGATGCAGTGCTAAGGACAGACAAGACATGACAAGCCCATGCCTATGACGCAGTGAATAGTGTGACAAGACCCCGGTAGTTATGTCATGAATAGTGCGTGGTGGGCCATCTCTTGTCCCCTGGGCTCCCTCTATATTATAAGGAGCACCAGGGGGAAGGCTCAAGGGCGCGCACGGCTTGTTCATTCCCCACTGTTCTTTCCTCCTCAAGTCCTCCTAGAGGCATGCCTCGCCCAGCTCATGGAGCAGTTTTGTACCTCGCATACACAGAGAGTAAATACACCGATAGGCTAGATGCTGCAGTAGGGGTTTTATCTCCTCACGAGAGCCCCGAAGCAGGGTAAATCCCCGTGTTGATCTGTTCTTCGTGTGCGATCCCTTCGCGCTATCCCTCCCCGAATCATCTAGCGTCCGTCGGCCCCACAAATTAGTCTACCCGTAGGCATCTGTCTGTTCACCACGACGACATCTCGGGAAAACGTCGATTGATTTAGGGTTTCGGAGCAGAGGCAATATAGCGCGAGGGGGTGGCCGAGTCGCCCACACCATGTGGTGGCGCCAACCCCCTTCTGGCCGCGTCGCCATATGGTGTGGAGGCCGTGGGCCTCCCCCAGGCTTGCCCTTCTGGCTCCGTGTATCGTCCAGTTCTGAAAATATTTCCAGAACAATTTTTTTGAAACAAAAAACATGAGAAAACAGGAACCGGCACTGTGTCATCTTGTTAATAGGTTAGTCCCAGAAAATGCATAAAAATGATATAAAGTGTGTATAAAACATGTTGTAATTGATATAATATAAGCATGGAACAACAGAAATTATGGATACGTTGGATACGTATCAGACATTTGCAGGGACAAAGATCGTAATTGACATTCTCAGAGTCTATGAGATTTGCGGCGACCGAATTCACTTCGACGTTTTTTGACATTCTTAGAGCCAGCGAGATTTCAGATACGGCATCAGAAATTACTTTTTTTAGATTCACCGAATTCGATCAAATTTAGTAGACCAAAACGCATCAAACTGGCGTTTTTGGGAAGGGCTATTCAGTTGAAAGCTTTTTTAGTATCAAAGTTTGCTGAAGGGCCATTTGAAACAAATTACTTGGACAAAGAAGAATAAGCGGATCAATTTGCAGCTGCGTCGCGTAGTACATTCAAGATGGGCACATGTCATTCCTGATGGAATCTAGCCAACAACCTTCGCTGGTAACGCACTCATCATGCCGTATACTAAAATCGTGCCATCTTCCATGCCTATCCACAAAACCAACAAATTAGTATACGTACCTGGTTTCCAGGAGCGTACGTACGCAGCTGTTTGTTGCCACCTTAGTTTGACCAGCTGGTGCTGGCTACCCAACGTCCCGGGTTCGAGTCTCGGCCCGGCTTTTGCTTGCAGCTCCTTTCTTCTATAAAAGTAAGCACTGAGTGCTAGTGCCCTTGGGTCTCGTTTTTTTTACCATGATGCGACGCTCGTTACGAAAAAGGATTTTGACTCTCGGGTTACAGCTACTGATACCTATATTTAAAATAATAAAAATATATTTCAAAAAGTCATAGAAAAATATAGGGGTAGTCAATGATGCATTCTTTTTTTTGTGCGTAATGCATTCTATAAGCATGTAAAATCACAATGCACACTTCTTTGTATTATGGGCCACATAAAAAAGGAAAAGATCTTATATATTTGGGAGATTTGTATTGCGTACACTCAGAACCATACATTTGTCATTTTAATTTTTAATTAAATGGAGATTTATAACTTACAAATATAACTTTTAATTTTTAATTAAATGGAGCCATGAAATCTGGGAGCGAAATATCTCTACTCCTCTCATTATTGCTTCCTCTATACCATAATATAAGCTTTTTTAGGTATTTCAATACGGGTATATATGGACGTACATAGATTTATTTAGTCCGCGGATGCAATCATTTTGCTCCATATGTAATCCGTATTGAAATACCTAAGACATCTCATATTATGATGAGGGAGTACTGTTGTACTAGTCGATCGAGTGTGTTTTTTGTAGTTCTTATCGATGATACGTGTGCGAATTTTCCGGCTCAGACTGAACTTATTAAACCAAAAAAAAGTTCCAAATTAATAAAATAATTAATACTGTACAACATGATATTTCCTTTTTGCTTAGCGTGAATGGTCATGCAGTTCAGTCTGGAATGGGCTCATGGCAATACTACCTACTGTATTTCTTTTTTTCTTACCTGGAACACCACGATTCCAATTAAACTGCCTCAGCCAATTGAACTGGCACTACTATATCTTTATATTGCAGTTGTTCACTCGTCGTCGTCTACTTTTGTCGTTATGCGCTTTAGTTACGTTTTGATATGTCAAGGCACCATCCACCACCACACTAGCAAAATCCCCTCCATTTTGGTATGTCGCTCGTTAGGTGACCATCACTTCCAACGGAAACTAGATGAACATAGTTAATTTAGCTTTTGCAAAGTTGGCTCAAGGAGTGCTGTATGCCAACACTGCCTTTCTTTTAGAAGGAGAATCCAATCCGGTGGCTTCAGAAATGGTATACAAAATCTCTGGCAGAAGAAAAATGGTTTATGATATCTATGATTTAAAAATCCTATAGGACCTTTTGGTGGAGAGAAATCTTATTGGCTTGACTTACCTTTAATTATCTATGTGAATAGAGAATTTACGTTCTCTTTGATTTAAATGTTTTTGTAGGAAATTGGAACGATTAAAATCTTTTTTGTTTGCAATACTTCTTTGATTGGTAGAGATATGTTTGGTAGGACTTTTCTAAAGAACTATATGCATTATGTAGGAAAATTATCAAAGAACTATATGCATTATGTAGGAAAATTATTATTCGCTCGAAGCTATCGTGAATTAAGAAATTAGACGCTTCTGGTTTATCGAAAAAATGACGCTTCTGAAACAATATATTTTCTCTTTGATTCTAATTCTTCTGTGTGAAATTTGGAGTATTGTTTGCTAAATATAGCCTCTGAGCGAAACTAATTTCTAATCTGACCTCTCTCCAAAACTTTTTTTTCTTCAAATCTGACTCCTGAGGTTGGCTCCTTAAAGGATGGCGTCGACCTTGTACATGTCGACTCCATCCTCTTTAGCACCGCCCCTCTTGTACATGTCGCCTTGTTTTCCATCCATCTGGGAAGTACCTTGGCACGGCTAGCTTCGACAAGAGCTCGAGGCTGTGGGACGTCAACACGGAAACACAAGTTCTACTCCAAGAGGGGCAAAGCAGAGGTGTCTACAGAATTGGCTTTCACCCTGATGGTTCTCTAGCTGCATCTTGTGGGCTTGGCGCACATGATCGAGTCTGGGATCTGAGGTCTAGGAGATTATACTGTACGCTAACAAGACACTTGGGACATGTCCTAGGACTCGGCTTCTCCCCCGATGGCCATATGGTCGCCACTGCCGATGAAAACGGGTTCTGTCGACTATGGATCTAAGGACGATTGGAAGGATGTTGTACTCTATACCGGCGCATGCACATACGAGTTTTTTCTCACAGGTGAAGTTTGCATCCCGGGAGGGTTATTATTTGGCGACGTCTTCCTATGACGGTAGAGGGGAGATATGGTCAACTCGAGATTACAAGCCGATCCAAAGCTTGGCAGCTTATGAGTCCATGGTTACTAACTCATTTGGATATTAGTGGAGATGGACAGAAGGTTGTCACTGTTTAGAAGATTTGCTCATGCAGTAGCGGAAGCCGGCGAGATAATGGGATGGCGTTGGATTAATCTCTGTATTTGGTTTTTTTTAGTCTCTCCTTTTGCTGATGAAAAAAATCTTTAGCCTCCAAAAATGTTGTGCGCATTCTTGACATTTATTATGTACATCATACTTTCACCAAAATTTCATGTTTGCTAATTATTACTTTTACCAAGCCAAACCTACTCTACTCCCTCCCATTATTCCTCACACGCGCAACATTTCTTGCAATTTTCCTCTCATGCTTCTGATTAAATCTTAAGTTATGGGGAATATGATTACACACAAAGGTGAACACTTTAGATAATCCTAGTGTATGAGATAGTTAAATATTGAAAAATAAGGATGCAACAATTTTGGGACGACAAAGGGCAGGTTTATTCTGTTTTGGGTAAAAAATGTACACCACCACCAAACACATAATCGTATAGTGCCTCTGAAGATCGGAGTCGCTAAGCATCAAGATTGACAAGTCACAATTGTCTCTTTTCTACCGAGGAACCACGGCAAACAATACTCCATTTGCTCTGAATTATGTTTGTACTTTTTCCGGGCCGTATAAATAGACATGTTTCAATTTATCTGTTTATTCATTTTAGTCTATATTAAAATATCTAATAATTTTATAATTCGGAAGAGAATGGGGTGTAAAAACATTTTGGCAGGCTAAAACGGTCTACTAAATGTTATATATTTTAAACAAAGGTTGTATGTACTTCCATTTATACATGTTGGCGCATAACCTAGATTTTCATGCATATGATTAATGGACGTCAACATATGAGGTGATTGGTCAAACATGCACATCTTGATAGAGCTAAACCTTCCAACCGCCGTTGACGTGACATTCGCAATGGAACCATATGGAGGAGATAACGGACGCATGTCGGTTCCTATGTCAACAGTGTTAGTGATCGGCTACCGGATTTTGCATTGATTACGCAGCACTTGGACGCTGGAACGGATAAAGATGGCAAAGCAAGAAGCAATATAGCTTAAACTTTCATTCAGAAACATTCTTTTTTTTTGAAAGGTAAAACGCATCTGGATTAATTAACAGATATTACATCGGATTACACTGGAAACATCCAGACACGGACAGCTGTCCCCATTTTGCAGAAAACGCCTCGAAGAAAAATAAAATAACGCACACATCCCTGGGGAATTCCGCATCTCCATTTCCGCCGCCGTCCTTGATCTCGCCGTCGTACCGCCGCAGAGGAGGACGAGAAGGAGCAGGATGGCCGTTGAGTCGCCTGCACAAGCCTGTTGGGAATCAAATCCCGTTGAGGTCGCCGCATGTGTCGCTCGCCAAACGGCGAGACCTTGGCGTCGAAGATGCCTCATCGGCGGGGGGCACGCCCCGACCTGAGCAGGAGGTCGAGCCGGACACGGCATGGAACGCCAGCCTCGCTGCTCGCAGGAAAACCAAATGGAAGAAATGGGAAAAGCAGACAAAATCTCCACATCCGCACCATCTCCTTCCCCACCTCGAAGATCTGAAGTGGCAAGATGCAGAGCACGAACCTCATCGAGCTTATTGAAAGGAGACACCGGCTCCGTCCGCACCGGCCACGCGCGGCACCACGCCGCCATCGCCAGAGAACACGACGCCGCAAGCCACGAGACGCCGCTTGGAGGCGTACGCAGCATGCTCCAAACCGGCATAACGCCAAACGCCATAGAGGCAAAACCTAAACCTAACCCTACTACTAGTATGTACAAGGAAGGCCAGCCACCAAATCCAACTCCTCGCCGGCCGGCAGCGCCGCCGGAGAGCAAGAAGGAGCGGGGCGGCAGCTGGGTGCGGGAGTCGACTCTCAAACCACAGACACGGACCCACTTGACTATTAGCACCAGTTGGCTACTGTCTTCTGCAATTCTCCACTCTAGAAAGTGAGAGAGTTAAGAGCATTCAGAAACATTCATTCGGAAGGGAGTAGTATAGTCCTTGTGTGACGCCTGACGAGAGGAGTTTGTTGCAGTGGCATTTTCCCCTGCACTGCATTATTGGTGTCGGCAGGAGACATTGCTAGCTACTGACAAAACAGGCTGGAGTACTATACTACTCCTAGTCTCATGTGAATATATCTAGCTGATTGGGACATATAATATCAAATTAAGTCAGCAGCAAGCGTGCAATAGACACACTGATGGCATGCGGCGATGGCAATGATCAAATTCCTTGTTAATTAATTCCCCCGATCTAGTCCACATCAGCCAATCATGCATTTTTAAGGCTGGCTCCACATGAAATCTCAAAACTAAACAATAGCTTTATGTATTAAAACTAGTTTGCACTCATTGCCGTATGATCCTCACACGTCAAATAGAGCAAGTTGTTTTTGAAACTTCTGAAAATGTAGCAAGTATCTTGTAAATTAAAGCTTGTGATACGTGCTATAGAAAGTCTAGTTTAAGTGGCACTAAATTATGACGCAAACGGCAAATGTCTCCTCTTTTGTGTAGAACCACGAAATAAATCTACTACTCTTTTCGATCCATATTAATTATCGTAAATTTAGTACAAATGTGAATCCGAAGGACTAATACATAATTTATATTAAGACATGTACCTTTTGATTGATTGAGGAACCTATCGAGTGAGCCTGGACCATATAGTTCCATTTTTTTATTGCCAAACATATAGTTCGAATTACTTATGCAAGAAAATTCCACAACTCGATGGCAATCCCTCAATTCTTCCAAACGTGGACATTCAGACTTCAGAACAAGGGTAAAAGGCCCTTCGCTCCTAACCCAAGATTCCAGCCCAACCCAAGATTACAGCCCAACGTCCACTCACTCGGAACCGGGAAAATATGTGTGACTATGAAGTCTGGGAATGAAACCATACCCTCAAGAAGAACCTTTCTTGTTACAAAAAAAACCCTTTAAGCGCATGTTTCTGTAGTGGTAACAATGCTCACGGGGAAGCAAATAAAAAGGGAAACATGCAGCAGGAGGCAAAGTGAAAGAAGAAGATGACTAAAACAATTCAGTTGACCAATGGTCAATGCTCGGTGACCGTATTAAGAGAGAACACAACTCTACCCACTAACGCAACTAAGCTTATTTGCACTCCATCTTCCCACTTTATCTTAACTGTGAAATTTAGTAACACCGTGATCTCTGTATGTGTATGTCGACCTGTGGCGCGATCTCGTGGCCTGGGTTGTAAGGGCATCTCGAGCCGTCCCCCAGTGCCCACAGAGGCTTTTTTAGCGCCGACGCAAGTAAAAATCCACCAGCCGCCCTCAGGAGTCGATTTAGCGCCGGTTGGCGCCGTTTTTCGCGTCGTTTCGCGCCGGCGAACCTAGGCCAAACCCAGCGCCCTGGGTTCCGCTTGGGGGGGCAAAAGGCGTGCGCGGGCCAGACCTGTCGGCGAGAGAAGGCGATTTCCCTCCATAAACTTTGATCTTTCCCCCCATTTCTCCCCACATATATCTCTCCCTTCCCGCCCGATCCCGCCAGTTCTCACAGTTCTGGCCGCCATGGCTCCCGCCAAATTCACAGGACCCCGAGCCGCCACCGCCGCCCCCGTCGTCCTCGCGACCTCCGCCACCGCCTCCATGCCCGGCAAGAAGAAGCGCAAGCCGAGAGCGCCGAAGGAGAAGCCGCCGGGCATGAGCAACAAAGATTGGATCGTCGAGCAGATGCGTCTGAAGGCGGAGAATCTCCAGCGCCGGGGGAGGGAGACCAAGCAGCAGCAAAGGGAGCTGGCCGCACAGCTGGCGGAGGCCGCGGGCGAAGCCGTGGCCGAGGAAGAAGAAGAGGACGAGGAAGCGGAGGCGCCGGATGAAGAAGTGGAGCCGCCAACTCCGGCTGGAATCAAGCCTCGGCTGCGTCCCCATCCCCAGTTTCTCGGTTGGAGCCAAGCCTCCGTCGCTTCGCCGTCGCCGTCGACTCGCTGGAGCGCGTCTCCGCGGTACTCTCCTGGGTACGCCGACGCCGAACCCCATGGCGGTTTCAACTCCAACCTCACCTTCCCCCATCATGCACCCATGATGTACGTCGGTTCGCCGGGCTACGTGACTTCGCCGCCACCTCGCCGTTCCCCCACTTTCGCCGCGCAGTCCATGCTCGGGATGCACCAAGACAACACCATGGACGAGATCATCACCACGGGCTCGGCGGCGGCAGCGGCAGCCCCGGGCTTCTTGTCGGCCCCGGGCGGGGAATTTCTCTCTGGCGGTGGGTACGGCGGCGTCACGGAGGAAGCGGGGGCGGAGGAAGAAGGAGATGAGATGCAGGCTGCCGAGGGGGCGGACGAAGGTCCGGCCAAGGAAGGCGACACGGGCGGCCGTCGTCCCAGGAAGGGCAAGGGTGCCGCGAACCCAAAGCCGCCCGCCGAGCCTCGCATCAAGTGGACGACCAGGGATGACATCCTCCTCGCCGAGGCATGGAAGGTGACTAGCATGGACACGATCATCGGCGCCAACCAGGCCCTGGACAACTACTGGAAGCGGGTGAAGACGGCGTACGACGAGCGCCGGATGATCGATCCCGACTACGCCGGGTGCGTTACGGAGCGCGGCCAGAAGGCGATGGCCAACCATTGGGCGGTCATGCAGGCCGCCTGCAACAAGTGGCCTGGCATACAGGAGGAGGTCGCCCACAGGCCGAAGAGCGGGGCCAACCGAGAGATGGAGATCGCCCGGATGCTCGAGGCGTACAAGGACGACGAGAAGACGGACTTCAAGTACCTCCACGTATTCCTCGTCCTCGACGGGTGCGAGAAGTGGACGAAAGCACGCCGCTCGCTGGCCAAGGGCGGCAAGGACTATGCCCCGGACGCGGCGGCTGCAGGTGCGTCTGATGGCCGTCCTCCAATGGGCAACAAGAAAGCCAAAGCGGCGAGGGAGGCCGCGTGGCATCGGCGAAGCTCCAGGCGTCAATCGAGACCTGCATCGCCGACGCCCAGATCCACGCCGCCAAAAGGGAGGAGACCTCCAAGCAGAGGTGGGCGGCGGTCATGGACAACTCCAAGGTCAAGCTCGACCTCCTGAGGACCGGCACCGAGGCGAAGAAGAGGAACCACGACCTCGCCTTCCTCATGAGGGGCGATCCAGACGCGATGGACCCCGAGGTGAGGGCATGGTTCATGGCGCAGCGCCGCCTCATCCTCAGCGACATCAGCCAGCCGGACACCACCCCGATGGGCGCGGCCTGCGACAGCCCGACAAGCTCAGCCACTCCAGCCGAGACGCCGGACGTTCAGCCTGCAGCCACTACTGCTGCGACGGCCATCGACCTGGAGGACGCCGCGCCCGTCGTCGACCTCGAGGCCGCCGAGGATGTCACTCCAAGATCGGCGCCAGCTCCGACCACCGCGCCCATCTTCGAGGTCGACTCTGACGCCGCGCCGGCCTCTGCCTGATCTGCCGAATGTGGCCGTGATCGCCCAACTGTGGCGTTTTTTTGTACGATTGCCCAACTGTGGCCGCTGTGATCGCCGAACTCGGGCTGTTTTTTGGGGGCGGGAAGAAGAACTTTTAAATTTATGTTCCATGTGTTTTTCTTTGGGCGCCGAACGGCTGGTGAAATCCCCACCCCCCAGGTTTTGGTCCGGGCCGGCGTTAAGGCTAAAAAGCGCCGAATCAAAATCTGGGGTGGGGGGGGGGGGGGGGGGGGGGGGGACGGCTGGAGATGCCCTAACATGAGAAGTTGAGAAACGGCTGGAGGCCTGGTCACTAGGGTCGTCTATTGCTTTTTTTCTTCTTCTTTTATTTTTATTTTTTGAGGTCAAGGCAATCGTTTACCGCTCGATTAGAAGGAATAGAAGTTATTTACAAAGTTTTGTTACAGGGATATTAGAGTAGCTAGTTAAGCAGCGTTTTATACATCTGCAGGATCCTGAGTGTGATCGTAAGCTCGCTACGCCATCTCCTCACGGACCAAACCTGCTACCGCGAGAGGCAACAAAGCCGTGTTACGAAAAATCCTCCTTTTTTTTCTTCCAGACACCCCACATGGCGTAGATGAAGGCACCTCTTATTTCACTTCGCTTCACCTTCGGGACAGTCGCAATGGTATCTTCCCACCACTTAAAGAGGCTGGGGCCAGCGGGTGCCGAGGCGACCCAAGATTGTGGTTCCATCCAAAAACCGTCTCCCTAACAGCAGTCGAGAAACTGCAATCAAGAAGGAGATGCTGCACTGTTTCTGGAGGAATTCTGCAAAGCTTGCAGATTGGGTCATGTGGCAAACCACGCACGGCGAGGTTGTCGGCTCCTCATGGAGGACCAACCAAGCGAAGAACCGACATTTCGGCTCAACCTTCGCCTTCCATATGATATATGTCCTGAACGGAGCAAAAGTGCCATAGAATTGGCACAGGTAGCCGTGTAGTAGCCAGATGTCGTCCACCTCCGAGAGATGGCGTCAGGGTACGGTTGCAACACCACGTCCTGAAGAATAGTCCACAAATCAAGGAACTGAGCCAATTCAGACGCGGAGGAGAGGTGGACAAGTGCTCGCATCCAATTCCTGTTGGTGAGCTCCTTTTGGACAGTCCTGTTTTTGCGGGTTGAGATTGCAAACAGCTGGGGGAACTGCATCCTCAACGGACCTCCTGGCCTCGAGCGGTCGTGCCAGAAAAGACAGCGGAAACCATCACCGACAATGATGTCGATGGAGACATGAAAGAGCTCCATGTCTGTGACATCACAAGGCAAGGCAGAACCGAACCAAGGCCTAGAAGGATCAGTCCAGGCGAACCAAGGCCATCTTAGTCTCACGACGCGGCCGAACTTCTTGATGTCAAAGATCCCCAACCCACCAAGATTTTGGGGCGGCAGACAGTACTCCAGTTAACAAGGGGATGTGGCCTGGAGCCCGACGCCGCGCCCGTCTTTATCCAGAGAAAAGCCCTTTGGATCTCCCCAATCGGCCGAAGCATCCATTTGGGCAGCTTGAATACCGCCAGATGGTAGAGCACCATGGAGGTGAGAACCGCGCGACATAACAGAACTCTCCCCGCGCGCGTGAAATGCTTCCCCACCATCCAGTGAGGCGGGCACCTAGCTTGTCAAGAAGCTGCTGGAAGTGCACCGCCTTAAAGTGAGAATGGTGCAGCGGCAGGCCCAGGTAGGTGCATGGGAAGGAACCTCTCATCACCGGGAAGATGGCAAGGGATGCAACAATTTAGTCCTCCGCGTGAAGGCTTCCGATTTTGCAAGGTTTGTGCGCAGCCCACTAGCATTACCGAAGGCGCAACGAATGTGAAAAACGGCAGTCATGTCGCCCACCTCAGGGCACTGGCGGAGCTACCTTGTACCAAGGGGGTGCTGACGTGGGCATACCCTCCGGGCACCCCACTATTGGTATACCTGGTCCAGCCCAGTCGAAGGCCCACTGGCTGGCCCAATGAAGACCAAGAAGCTGTTAAGGAAATTACTTGAAGCACAAGACAAGGACTCTTATTTCGTAGTCTACTAGGACTCTTGTAAACCCTCCCTGGCTCCCTATATAAAGCCAGGCAGGGGCACCCCCATAGACAGATCGCAACATCATAGGCACAACATAGACACAATTAGACATAGCATAGAGAGATCGCCTCTCATCATATCGCCCCTGCGGCCACCCTGTACCTCATATATCATCATAATCAGACAGGCAGGAGTAGGTCTTTACCTCACAATGAGGGGCCGAACCTGGGTAAATCCTTCCTTGTCAGCCGTCCGGAACTACCCGCGCGCACATCTTCTCTCTCAAAATCTACCTAGGGTACTCGACTCTAGGATTGCTGAGGACATCCCTCGTCAATTGGCGCCGTCTGTGGGAAGAACAGCGTGCTGGATCGCGGTTTCGGCGGCTCAGTCGTCTTCATCGTCAAATATTCATAGACAAAAGCGACCAGATCGCATCTACCGGCGGCGTTCCGTGCATAATAGATGTCATCTACATCACATCGCAGGCGACGCGACAGAATCCATCATCCGAGAAGAAAATCCAGATCACATGTGGCGGCGAAGCAGTCAACAACTTCTTCATGTGGTGGCAAAGCAGTCGACAACTTCGTCAGTCGATAACTCCTCATGTGGTGGCAAAGCAGTCGACAACTTCGTCAGTCGATAACTCCTCATGTGGCGGCAAAGCAGTCGACAACTCCTCATGTGGCGGCGGCGTTCCGAGCATAATAGATCTCATCTACATCACATCGCAGGCGACGCGACAGAATCCATCATCCGAGAAGAAAATCCAGATCACATGTGGCGGCGAAACAGTCAACAACTTCTTCATGTGGTGGCAAAGCAGTCGACAACTTCGTCAGTCGATAACTCCTCATGTGGTGGCAAATCAGTCGACAACTTCGTCAGTCGATAACTCCTCATGTGGCGGCAAAGCAGTCGACAACTTCGTCAGTCGACAACTCCTCATGTGGCGGCAAAGCAGTCGACAACTTCGTCAGTCGACAACTCCTCATGTGGCGGCAAAGCAGTCGACAACTTCGTCAGTCGACAACTCCTCATGTGGCGGCAAAGCAGTCGACAACTCCTCATGTGGCGGCGGCGTTCCGAGCATAACAGATCTCATCCACATCACATCGCAGGCGACGCGACCAGTCAACAACTTCGTCAGTCGACAACTTCGTCAGTCGATAACTTCGTCACGTGGCGGCGAAGCGGTCAACAACTTCGTCAGGTGGCGGCGGCGTTTCAAGCATAGCGGATCTCATCCACGTCACATCGCAGGAGACGCGACCGAATCCGTCTTGAGCGAAGCAGTCGACAACTTTGTCGGGTGGCGGCGGCAATCAGCATCGGTGGAATAAGCACACAACACCAGCTCCTTGGAAGGGCACTATGTACCCTCGGGGACTGGCACTCGATAGCAACAATGACATAAGCTTCAATTACTCATACCCGACAGACCGTCGACTGGGGAAGAGGATGTCACAAGCACACGTGCGCCCGAGGCTCGGGAGCTGGCGATTCAACGTCGACAGCAACAACAACAACAACAACAACAAGTTCATCGACTCGGGAACAAGGCGACACCCGTGAATTCCTCGACTCCACCACAAAACCCTCGGGGGCTAGCGTTTTGACATCAAGAACAAGAAGCAACTTCACAGCTACACCCGACAAGCGATTCGAGTGACTTATTCGACTCAACTTCGCCGTCTCTGGACTGCCGCGTCGACACCCCATACCTTCATCGACTTCGCCTCCGATGCTCGGGGGCTGGCGCTTCATCATCAGCAACAAACAACATATTCGTTGCTCCACGCGAAAAGGTGACTCCATCATCTTCAACAACTCCGCCGCGTCGAACCCTTCTCTGCACATTACGCCGCGTCGACTCCGGTCCGCTGTGTCGACCTCTTCGCCGCACATTACGCCGCGTCGACTCCGGCCCGCCGCGTCAAACTCTTCGCGCCACATGAGTCGTGACAAACTCACCGTGGCCGCACCCGAACACTCGGGGGCTGCGCCGCACAGGCTAAGGAAAATACAAAAAACATTGGACACACCCGAATGCTCGGGGCTGCGCCGTGCAAAGTCAAAACTTCATAATTCGCTTGACGCACCCGATGCTCGGGGGCTGCGCCGCATAAAGTCCCAACTGGCAAAACCTTGGTCGCACCCGAAGACTCGGGGGCTGTGCTGTGCAGGATATCTACTCGAAGAAGTCTCAGACTCACTCGACAAATAAGGAGGGCACTCGCCATCCGCTCGTGTGCCGCGCACCCGGCAAATATCTATGTCAGAAGATGCAAAGAGTGGAACACTGACAAAAGTACTCGACAAATAGCAAGATGAAGACAAATTGAGCCTACGCCCAACTATAAATAGTTGCACATAGGCTCGGGGGCTACTCCCATCGGGAGCGCTGTCGCGCACCCGATAGATTCTAAAAGCAAAAAAGGCAGTCGATTAAGAGACTCGCCTCAGTCAGAAGCAAAAACTCAAAAGAATTCCCGAGTAACGTCAGTCGATGACGTTTCGGATGCTGCATGCGTAAAATGCAAAGGTAAGACCCGCCGATCAGTCGAGCTGGGCTGAGGACCACTCCGGCAGTGCTAAGTCCTTAAAATTTTCCGTGTCAGCAAACGCGATGAAAATCCCGGCGGACGCGCTGGGTAGCAAAGTTTAGACTGCAGAACAATTCAGTAAGACCTCAACGGCCTGAGTCGAGTCTGTCCAGTATGTTCCAGGTTCGAGCCCGGGGACCCGAACTTGATTGAAGGTTAGCAAGGTTTCGCCCAAATGTGCGGTTAACTGGTCTCGACTCATCGAGTAAAACCAGGCCTACTAAGTCATACTCCCTAGGCAAAATAAACAAAGCATTAGTCGACGCGTTTCCGACTCAGCATGCATAATCGAGACATTCTCGACTCAAAAGTACATAGCAAAGTTCATGCAAAATACCAGTCGACGACTTACCGACTTGGTAAAAGCACAATCGAGACAATCTCGGCTCAAAATGCATATAGCCAAATGAGCAAAGAGTCAGATGGTGAAATACAACTGCAAATGAGTTCCTGCCCGATTCTTCGAATCGACCAGGCACTCGGGGGCTACTCCCATCGGGAGCGCTGAGCGCGCACCCGATGAACTACTAGACAACCCAGCAACAAATAATATGAAAGCTGCGCATCTGCTTGGACAGTGCAAAATTCATGGACTAACTCCCATCGGGAGAGTACTCGCCATCGGCTCGAGTGACACAACGGATTTTTATCAAAGTCGGGTTCTCTATAACCCGCACGGATTTTTAAAGGCGGGTTTTCTAATAACCCGCACGGATTTTTAAAGTCGGGTTTTCTAATAACCCGCACGGATTTATCAAAGTCGGGTTTTCTAATAACCCGCATGGATTTATCAAAGTCGGGTTCTCTATAGCTCGCACGGATTGATCAAAGTCAGGTTCTCTATAGCCCGCACCGGATTTATTATTATTGGATTTCATACACATATACAGGATTTCTCATAATTGATTTAAGCTCACGAAGAATAAATAATTCAGTCATCATATGGTCATTGATTACACCTACTCGACATACTGTTTTGAGTCTCTGCCCGATACTTCGAATCGACCAGACACTCGGGGGCTAGTGACGTGGGCATACCCTCCGGGCACCCCACTATTGGTATACCTGGTCCAGCCCAGTCGAAGGCCCACTGGCTGGCCCAATGAAGACCAAGAAGCTGTTAAGGAAATTACTTGAAGCACAAGACAAGGACTCTTATTTCGTAGTCTACTAGGACTCTTGTAAACCCTCCCTGGCTCCCTATGTAAAGCCAGGCAGGGGCACCCCCATAGACAGATCGCAACATCATAGCCACAACATAGACACAATTAGACATAGCATAGAGAGATCGCCTCTCATCATATCGCCCCTGCGGCCACCCTGTACCTCATATATCATCATAATCAGACAGGCAGGAGTAGGTCTTTACCTCACAATGAGGGGCCGAACCTGGGTAAATCCTTGCTTGTCAGCCGTCCGGAACTACCCGCGCGCACATCTTCTCTCTCAAAATCTACCTAGGGTACTCGACTCTAGGATTGCTGAGGACATCCCTCGTCAGGTGCACAAGCACCCGGGTAGCCTTTTCTTTTAGCTTGTAATTAGGTAAAAAATCAGTGTGTGCACCCCTATAATCAACGATTAGAGCACCCTGGTGAGACAAATCAGCACATATTACATGCTAGTGCACCCTGATTGACTTTGCTCTTGAAGGAGATATGCCCTAGAGGCAAATAAATAAGTAGTATTTATCGCATTATCTCATAAGTTTATAATAGGTTTTTGTATTGTGCTATAACTGTATTAATCGGAATTATTAATACACGTGTGATACATAGACAACCAGAGTCCCTAGTGAGCCTCTATATAAACTAGTCCATTGGGCAATAGTTGATCGAGATTCCCGATCAAGGACAATGACGTCGGTTGACAATGGGGTCATCTTATTAGTAGAATAAGGTGATGGACATACGCAAAGTATTGCAACAAGATCGTATTACGATGTTTGTCATTTGCAATAGATAAGTAATATGATAGCTTATTCCTTAGACCGTGAAACCGTGCTTATTGCTACTTCGTAGGGGTACTTTGAGAGCATCAAACGTTGTGTCTTATATAGCATGACAATAACGGTGTCCATCTTGGGTATCCCGAAAGAGTATGTTGAGACGTAAGGATCAAGAGCGGGATTTGTTCATTCTTGTAATGGAAAGATACTCTGGACCCACTCGGTGAGATTGCATCTATATAGCTGCGCAGCTTATGACTAGGTCATGGAGATGTAATATCACAGACGAGTTAATAACCTATGTCGGTAACGAGATGCAACAGGACATTGGATGTCTACGATCACATCTCGGACAAGGTAGTATCGCAGAGACAAAGGGAATGAATATCATGTTTATGGTTCAACAACGATATTCGTAGAATGCACAGGGACCGTCATATGCATCCAGGTATCCCTAGCGGTCATTGACGAGCGAAGGGTCTCGGCCATGTCTGGAGTGTTCTCGAACCGTAGCGTAACAAGCTTAAGGTCTTAACGACACCTGGAGAAGGTTCTGGGATATTATAGGATTTTATTGGAGAGAGAGAAATGATCCGGAAAGAGTTCCGGTGGTCCGGAAGGAGTTCCGGGAAGGTCTGGAATGGTTCCGGGAGTGTCCGAAAGATGTTCGGGTGGTTCGGAAAATGTTTCGGAGTCACGGGATATTAAATAGTATTTAAATATATTAATTATGAATTAATTATATTTTATATTAATTTAATTTTAATTAAAAAGGAAAAAAAGGGGCATCCCACCTAAATGGGCCTAGAAAGGCCCATGGGGGGGGGGGGGGGGGGGGGGGGGGGGACCGTACCAAACAAGGAGTGGGGGGGCCCAGTCCGAACCGGCCAAGGGTTGGCCGGCCGAACCCCCCTCCTCCTCCCTTTAGTCCCACATAGGGGAGGCAAGGTGTTTGCACACCCCCTCCCCCCTTTATATAGCAAGGCATATTAATTGGATTAATAACAGAAAAATACAATTAATTTTGTAGCAGGCCGGCCGAGCTGTTTCTCCGCCCGTTTTGCCTCCTCTCTCCACCAAAGCTATACCGCCGGGCGCCGTTGCCCTGCGGGATTCCAGAAAAGTTCTACCCCTGCGATCTCAGCTGGATCTGAGTGACCGGGGGTTGTTGTTAAGCTCCGTATGCTTGCGATTGCTCGGAGGCACCACATTTGAGGAGCCTGGGCGACGTCGTCTCGCCCACCCAGCAGCCCTTCCGCTGTCCTGCCGCCGGCGCCACCCCCCCTCAGCCGCCGGCGCCACGCCACCTTCCGCCCGACGCCCGTCGACGCAGGTCATCGTCGAATCCGCCGCGTCATCATCTACTTCGTCGCGCCAAGTTCTCCGCGACCTTGAGGTCGGCTACGTACGACTTCATCGGCAACGCTTGTGCGGGAGCGTAATCCCCGCTATCGGTCTACATGGAGGTAATGTGACCCGTTCCGCCACCGTTATCACATGTACTAGATAGATAGATCCTGGCTAGTTAGGGCGTTCTTACGCTAGAAAAATTATTGTTTTCTGCACCGGAACCCCTTCAGTGGTATCAGAGCCAGATCTATGCGTAGTACTGCTGGTGCGGTTAGAACTCATGTTGAATGAGGACGTCTTTCTTATATTTGCTACCCTCTAGCGTGCACTTGCGATGCCTTCGGTATTGAGTTGATGAAGCGGCCCGGACCGACTTTACGCGTACGCTTACGCGAGACTGGTTCCACTACTGACATACGGCTTGCACCGTATCTGTGGCTGGCGGGTGTCTGTTTCTCTCTCTTTAGTCGGCAAAGCATTTTCAATGGAGGGCCCGAAAGGGATGCTTAAACATGCAATTATACGATCGACGTTGTGGTACAAAGTTCGTAGGTAGGGAAACGGTTCTCTTACGAATAAGCCTATATGCCACGTAAAACTTGCAAAACTAAATAAAGGTAGAGGCGTCTAACTTTGTTTTGCAGAGGCGTTATTTTATGTGACATGGTTACGGTAAGTTTGATATTACTCGTACTGTCGGAGGCAATGGAGGGCACCGTAGACTCGGAGCCATGCCAGGGCGCCCGGGGGCCAGGCACATGGCGCCATGGAGGTCCAGGCGCATCGACCATGTCACATCGCACTTCATTACTTTATGTTGATATTGTGTTGTTGTGTGTGCATCCTGTTGATTGCTTATATGTTAGATATACAACGGTAGCATCTTAAATAGGATGATCCCTAACAAATACCAAAAGTGTGTTCTCCCTCGTTGCGCACCACCAAGAAAGTTCTACGTTATGAGGCAGGCCGTGACGATCGGGTGTCAGACATATCGTCGTTCGCATACAGTGGGTGTAAGCCATGTTGCACGCGCAGGGTCTTCGAGGTTTGATTGGCGAGCCTAGCATATGCAGATATGGCCTCGGAACACGGGAAGATCGAAAGATCGAGCATGAGTCACAGAGTTGTTGTGATCGACATTTTATGTCCACCTTTGAAGCTGTACCGCCGGCCGTGACGATCGGGGGTGGTATAGTGGATGGGGGTCGTGTAATCGCTATTATTATTTTAGGGATAATAATTTTAGTGGAGTGTGTTTGATAATATGATTAAAAACTAAAACTCACATATGTTATAAACTTTACCTTACCTCTTCTGCGATCATATCTGTAGACGGAACTATACTTCGGTCACTTCCTTAAGAGTCCGGATTCTACCTTAGAAGCCGACGGGTCCAACTTCATCAGATGGTACAATGGTTTTAGAAACATTCTCCAACACAACAACATCCTATATGTCCTCGATGAAGCATTAGGAGAAAGACCAGATGATTCTGCTAGCGAGGAGGAGGAAGATGAATTCCGTAGGCGTCGAGACATATTCATAGAAGTGGAGATCACCATGACCGTATGCCTAGCACCTGAGTTGAAAGAGTTGTTTCGACACAAGGAGCCATATGTCATGATTGATGCGATCAAAAAACACTTCAAAGATGAATTGAGGCGTGAGCAATTCAGGCAGCTTAGAAAGTTCCAGACCATTCATATGGAGGAGCATACCTGTCTAAAGACTCATTTGAAGAGATTGTATGACATCTACTTCAAGCTGACAAATGTCTACGATTACTGGATGGCGGATTCATGTGCCATTCAGACTGTGCCGATATCTCTGCCTCCAAGCTATGAGAAGCATGTGCGCGAATATGTTTTGAAGGCAGACAATATGAACTTCTACAAGTTCGTGTCCAAGTTCAAATCATTGGAAGTTGATTCCATCGAAGGAGAAATCTTCGACGCTACAGGTATATATTTGATATACAGAATTGTGAGTGTATTCACCTCTTGATATGTGATAAAGTATCTGATACTTGTTCTGTTTATGAAACAGGTCCTGATTATTACTTATCTGTGGCGAATAATGATGTGACCTGGCACTGAAGATGGCAATCAAGGAAGTTGATGACCAGTGGTGTTCACGTCCTCAAGTTATCATAGTTATCATTAATAGTTTTTTATAAGACCTTTTTGTAATAGTGAGAAAGTGTGTTTAGTGTCTTGATTGTTACAAGACAAAGTTATTCATATATGTAATAAGACAAGTTCAGTTGTTTTATGTTATGAAACAAGCCAGTTGTTTTATATTATGAATAAAGTTTTCACATCTCAATTACATTACTTGTATGATAACGTGATTTACATTCATAAAAGCGGGAATGATAAAATTATGTGTCCAAGGATAAAAGATTTTGTTACTAGAACAAACACCATCGAATTTAATCATAAAGGCAATGTAAGAAGTAATAGATACTTTGATCTATTTATAAGTTGCATGTGCCGAATTGATTTAAAATTAGTATTGAAGTGTCAATACGAAAGGAAATTAATTAAGAGTCATATCGGATGATTATTAAATTAATTATATGGTGAAATTTACTTGATCCGAATTCTTCTATGATTATTAGTAAATAAGTATATTTGCATAATAAATCATGAGTCTGAAATTAATTTGATAAAAGATCAAATGGGGTTTTTTCAGAAGAAAGATTGGTGAATATTGTATTCGCAAGATTTGATCACAGGACAATATTTTTGAATTATGGTTTCAACACAAAAGACTTGTGGAAATTCGTTTCACAAAATTATAATATCAGATATAGTGATATGTGAAATATTATAATCATACTCTATTTTAGATAAAGTGTGGTCTTTCAGAATCTGTCTTAGAATCTCTTAATACGTTCGAAACATTATAATCGATGTCCACTTTAGAAAATAGATGTTTTTCAACAGTGTTTCGTGTGATTGACAATAGTGTCATTGTATAGATGATTATACGATAATTCAAAATATACACGAATAGTTCTTTGTAAATCACTCACATTAGTTGAGTGTATATTCCAGAATCCAACAGAAACAAAACTTGTATTGTTGTCTGTATAATTCCGAGAAAATGTGATTTTCGAATTATGGTTTATGGAATGGAATTAGAAGCTTGAAATAAGGTATCAGACCTATATTCATAAAAGTAGAATATTGGAATTTGTTCCAAAAGGTATATATCTACAAATGAAAATTTAATGATAAGAGTGAAGGAGACTTGAAAATTGTTTTCTGCTTGCAATCCTCTTCGATAAGATCATAGTATTTTCATGAAAGAAGCTTCCAAATAAGGTGTTATTATATATTAATATTTGCTGTCAGGTCACAGTTTAATATTGAATATTTCGGATCTTGTTGACAGATCAAGATGCACTTTATGAATACAAAGAAAGTTGAGAAAATATCAGAATACGAACAAAGGCTGTTGAGCCTGAAAATCCAAGTTACATTTAAAAGGGATTAAAACAGTAAATGTTACTATAATTCTTTTTAAGGAATAAGATTTCTTAATCGTCATATAAAGTGTTATATGAGAAATGTAACTATAAGAAAGACGTGAAAGCATATTTTGTCAAGAAATGTATCTTGGACAAAATCAAATTTGTTGACTACATATGTAGACATGCTTGAAGTCTGTGGAATTTGTATTAATAGAATACTGCAGTTCGTGTTAAGTTCGAATTGATGAGAGATCAATGATTTTGGTTTGACCAAAATGTCGAAATAAATTATGAATTTAAGTGGGAGTCAAAGTTAGTTTACTCGGGTAGAATATGTAAATGACATATTTTTGAGTGGGAGTTTAGACCCTCATATGTGTAGATGACATATTTTGAGTGGGAGCTCGTGTTCTCAAATATGTGGAGACATAATTTGAGTGGGAGCCGAATTCATCTTGTGTAAATGACACATTGTGGATTGTACCAGTAGAATTAATGAGAAAGATGAAGTTGTGAAAATATTTAAAAGTTAGTGTCTATTTGGAATAGAACGGGAATTTTAAATAGTTAGTCGAGTTGTTTTGGATTACATCTGAGGAGTCAGAATAGATTAAAACCAAAGGATGGTCCTTGGAAATCCAATTAATCATTAAGAGTAATGATACGCGGTAATAGTGGTTGTATGACATGTTGGTCTATTATGTGATATTAGACATTATACAGAAACCATATTATATGCTCGATAAAATATGACCCATGTTCTTAGAAGAAGAACAATTATGAAAGTAAATTTAGAATTTACTGGAAGTAGAAGTGTATTAGTTATTAGATTGACATTGGAGTGTCAAGTCTTCTGCATAGGTGTGGAAGTATATAGATATCGCGAGATTGTAAATGTTACAAGGAGTTCTCTATGACTGAGTGTGTTTGCAAGGCAATTATCTGGTTAACAGAATCAGATTAAGCGCTGGGAAACAGAAGTCTCACTTAGTTACGGTATTTGTATATATGTTATTAGATAACATGATGATATCAAACAGGTTTATATCAATGAATCGCAAAAGAACGCACAATTATGTATTGTACAGATTGTCAGAGTAACACTCTTCCACAAGCAAGCATTATCATATAACGCTTATTTGATAAGTGGTTTTTGATGAAGTAAAATGCAACTAGTTTATTTGTACTCTAGTGCAAGTGGGAGACTGAAGGAGATATGTCCTAGAGGCAAATAAATAAGTAGTATTTATCGCATTATCTCATAAGTTTATAATAGGTTTTTGTATTGTGCTATAACTGTATTAATCGGAATTATTAATACACGTGTGATACATAGACAACCAGAGTCCCTAGTGAGCCTCTATATAAACTAGTCCATTGGGCAACAGTTGATCGAGATTCCCGATCAAGGACAATGACGTCGGTTGACAATGGGGTCATCTTATTAGTAGAATAAGGTGATGGACATACGCAAAGTATTGCAACAAGATCGTATTACGATGTTTGTCATTTGCAATAGATAAGTAATATGATAGCTTATTCCTTAGACCGTGAGACTGTGCTTATTGCTACTTCGTAGGGGTACTTTGAGAGCATCAAACGTTGTGTCTTATATAGCATGACAATAACGGTGTCCATCTTGGGTATCCCGAAAGAGTATGTTGAGACGTAAGGATCAAGAGCGGGATTTGTTCATTCTTGTAATGGAAAGATACTCTGGGCCCACTCGGTGAGATTGCATCTATATAGCTGCGCAGCTTATGACTAGGTCATGGAGATGTAATATCACAGACGAGTTAATAACCTATGTCGGTAACGAGATGCAACAGGACATTGGATGTCTACGATCACATCTCGGACAAGGTAGTATCGCAGAGACAAGGGGAATGAATATCATGTTTATGGTTCAACGACGATATTCGTAGAATGCACAGGGACCGTCATATGCATCCAGGTATCCCTGGCGGTCATTGACGAGCGAAGGGTCTCGGCCATGTCTGGAATGTTCTCGAACCGTAGCGTAACAAGCTTAAGGTCTTAACGACACCTGGAGAAGGTTCTGGGATATTATAGGATTTTATTGGAGAGAGAGAAATGATCCGGAAAGAGTTCCGGTGGTCCGGAAGGAGTTCCGGGAAGGTCTGGAATGGTTCCGGGAGTGTCCGAAAGATGTTCGGGTGGTTCGGAAAATGTTTCGGAGTCACGGGATATTAAATAGTATTTAAATATATTAATTATGAATTAATTATATTTTATATTAATTTAATTTTAATTAAAAAGGAAAAAAAAGGGGCATCCCACCTAAATGGGCCTAGAAAGGCCCATGGGGGGGGGGGGGGGGGGGGGGGGGACCGTACCAAACAAGGAGTGGGGGGGCCCAGTCCGAACCGGCCAAGGGTTGGCCGGCCGAACCCCCCTCCTCCTCCCTTTAGTCCCACATGGGGGAGGCAAGGTGTTTGCACACCCCCTCCCCCCTTTATATAGCAAGGCATATTAATTGGATTAATAACAGAAAAATACAATTAATTTTGTAGCAGGCCGGCCGAGCTGTTTCTCCGCCCGTTTTGCCTCCTCTCTCCACCAAAGCTATACCGCCGGGCGCCGTTGCCCTGCGGGATTCCAGAAAAGTTCTACCACTGCGATCTCAGCTGGATCTGAGTGACCGGGGGTTGTTGTTAAGCTCCGTATGCTTGCGATTGCTCGGAGGCACCACATTTGAGGAGCCTGGGCGACGTCGTCTCGCCCACCCAGCAGCCCTGCCGCTGCCCTGCCGCCGGCGCCACCCCCCCTCAGCCGCCGGCGCCACGCCACCTTCCGCCCGACGCCCGTCGACGCAGGTCATCGTCGACACCGCCGCGTCATCATCTACTTCGTCGCGCCAAGTTCTCCGCGACCTTGAGGTCGGCTACGTACGACTTCATCGGCAACACTTGTGCGGGAGCGTAATCCCCGCTATCGGTCTACATGGAGGTAATGTGACCCGTTCCGCCACCGTTATCACATGTACTAGATAGATAGATCCTGGCTAGTTAGGGCGTTCTTACGCTAGAAAAATTATTGTTTTCTGCACCGGAACCACTTCAGCTCTAGCTCCGCCACTGCCTATGGGCCAACAAAAATTCCCACATGGTCGGCGTAGAGGGAAACCGAGCTCGAGCAGACGGCTAAATGTCTAAAGAAATGGAACCGGGAGCGGTTTGCCAATCTCAGGCTACAGCTTGCCATTGCCACACTAGTAGGAAAAGGCTTATAGGTGGAGCATTTTTTGTGGCGTACCAAAAAAGCGTGCGCCACAGAAATTATTTGTGTGGCGCATTGTTTTGCATGCGCCACAGAATTTTGAAATTTTGTGGCGCACAAAAGACACATACGCCTCAGAAATATGCCTTTCTGTGGCGCATGTAGCTACATGCGCCACAGAAAAACACATTTCTGTGGCGCACCCCCGAAATGCGCCACAGAACTGTGACACATGTAGCTATCGTGCGCCACATAAATATGATTTTTGTGGCGCATAAGACAACACGCGCGGGTGCGCCACAGAAAAGTCGAAAAAGGCATAAAGAACAACGTTAATCTCTCCCCTCGCGCATATGTCCTCTCTCTCTCCTTATCCTTTCCCCTGCCAATGCTCTCTCCTCACCCCCGACTTCTCCTCCTCCCCTCCCCCACGCCGCAGCGAGCAGCCTCGCACTTCGCCGACGCCGCGCTGCTCGGCCGGGGCAGCCACGGGGCGGTCTACAAGGCCGTGCTCCTCTCTACCCCTCCCCAGTCCTCTTCGCGCTGCGTCGTGGAAGGCGCCCCCGGCGAGCCAGACACCAGCGCCTTGTACTCCATAGGAGCAGCGTCGAACTACCTCCCACTGCCGCGGTACGAGCTCCTCTGCAGTGGATGGCAGCAGATCTCGCCATGGCCACCGCCGGAGTTCGCGTCCTGCTGCTCCTCGCCGTTGCGGGGTCCCTCGCTCTCCCCGCCGCCGCGGAGATCCGGTCCGAGTCCTTCCACGAGTACCCGCACCACACCATCCTCTTCGAGAAGTTCGGCTCCTCCAAGACCGGCGCGGTCCGCATCGTCATCTCTGGCGCCGCCGTCTCCTCCTTCGCGCGGGCGGACCCCAAGCAGATCGGCTTCTTCCTCCTCGCCGACGAGTCCCTCCTGCAGGCCGCCTCCGAGTCGCGGGAGAAGCAGAAACCTGCGGAAGAGCTTGAGGACCCCAGCGGCGCCGACGAGCCCGACCTCTCCGGGTGCGTGCTCTCCAGCCCCCACACGCATGGTGGAGGAGCCGCGCGGCAGCATGGTGGAGGAGCTGCGCTGCGGTGCGGTGGCTGCGGTGGCAGCTCTCATTTTTTTTAAAACCAAAAAACAAAATCTGTGGTGCATGGTTCGTAGTGCTCCACGAATCCCAGGCTTTCTTTGGCGCGGGGCCGGTGCGCCACAAAATTAACATTTTTGTGGCGACGTTTCTGTGGCGCACCCACCATGCGCCACAGAATGTCAAAAAGGTGCGCCACTGATAGCCTATTTTCTACTAGTGTCAGGGTGGTCATTGGCCGCCTTGATGTGGCTCAAGAGTCTAGGACTTTGTTTTGTGCAGAGCGGGGCTGCGGCTGAGTTTGAGGTAAAAAAATCCAAGCCAGTGCTTCCATCAACAAGATAAAGATTAGACAGCGGGCAAGATTGGCTACCATCAGATTGGGGGACGCAAGCACTCGACTCTTCCACCTCCGTGACAACGGTAGAAGGCGGAAAATTTTCATCCAGGTGCTTAGCACCCCGTATGGCATGGCCGTTACTCACGCGGAGAAGGCAACTGCCATTCTAGCCCACTTCACCAAGTTTTTGGGGTCGTCCTAGGCTCAGACGGCCTCGCTGGATTGGACTGCAATCGGGTTACACGCAGCGAGACCTTAGCCAGCTTGAGCACCCGTTTAGCTTGGATGAATTGCTATAGCTTCTAATAAGGATCATACCGTGTGGCTGAAGTGTTGGGTTCGGTCCCAATACACCTACCATTTCGAAGGATTATATCGGGTGAAAATAGAACTCTATGGCCAGATTTGGTACAACGACTAATGCGAGTCACACTTACAGCACAAGAAGATAAGTTTGTATGGGACTAACGAATAATGGGGTTTTTACGGTAAAATCTTATTATTCTGATTTGCTAAATGGTCATACTCGGTATCTGCGCAAATACCTATGGAAACTAAAGATACCACTTAAAATAAAAAAATTCCTTTGGTTTCTAAATAGAAAAGAGTTATTAACTAAGGATAATTTAGCTAAACGACGCTGGGTTGGGTGCACAAAATGCATATTCTGTGGCTCAACTGAATCGGTGGAACATCTCTTTATTAAATGCACCATGGCGAGGGATATTTGGAGGATAGTACATTTTACGTTTAATGTTTACCCTCCACATTCTGTTTCAAATATGTTTGGCTCGTGGTTGAATGGGATAGATAAAGGAACAAAAGCCCGCATTCGAATAGGTGTTGCGGCCATATTATGGGCTATTTGGAATTGCCGCAATGATGTTGTCTTTAACAAAAAAACATTCATCCCATTATTTGCAGGTTATCAACATGGTGGTCTACTGGATCCGATTGTGGGCTCTCTTACTCCCTATGGATCAGCGGGGTCTTATGGAGGCTGGATGTAACCGTGTGATGTCGGTTGTATGGGCTATATTCTGCCGGGCTGGGTGGCAACATACTAGATGTATGGATGTCTAATTTTGCGTTTTTTAAGTGGCTGATCTTTGTAGCCACTCTTTGCGATCCATGAATTGTAAACTCTGAATATACTCTCTCTGATAATTGCGGATGGCTGTGTGCATCTTTTTGATGCAGAGGCCGGGGATCCGCACCCCTTTTCTAAAAAAAGCTTGGATGACCCGGGAGAGAAGGCGCTGGGCCCGGATGGCTTCATTGGCTGTTTCTTCCGCAAGTGTTGGGACATAATCTCTGTTGACTTGCATGCTGCCATTGTTGGCGCCACGGAGCAGGGTGGGTCGAACTTTGGCCTCCTGAACAAGGCCAACATTGTACTTGTGCCGAAGAAGGCGGATGCGGGTGCAATTGCGGACTACCGCCCAATCAGCCTCACACATAGCTTCTCCAAGATCTTCTCCAAGATGATGACATCCAGACTTGCCCCCTTACTTCCCGAGCTAGTCTCCCCGAGTCAGTTGGCTTTCATTAAGAAGAGGTGCAGCCACCATGACAACTTCCTACACGTGCAAGGGCTAATAAAAGAGATGCATAAGGACAAAACACCGGGGTTCCTCCTGAAGTTGGACATCTCCAAGGCTTTCGACACGGTGAGCTGGCTTTTCTTCCTTTATTTATCAATGGCTTAATCAATCAGCAATGACTACACGATCAATTAGCGGTGAGAAATCCGCGGTAGAATCCTACGTCCACGATTGCCTGCCTTACCCTGTCAGTCAACAATAATTACGCCCAGACCAGAACTTCACGGCGCAAACCTGTGAGAGCTCGAGCTCCAACTGGATCATCCACACAAGCTCCAAAACATCATCCACTCACCCGCGTGCATGCAAATCCATCTAGATCCGTTCACACGGCGTCGGTGAACATGAACCTGCACACAACACGCACCATGGTGGTCCGCCATGGCCGCGGCCGTCACCGAGCTTCGATGCGCCTCCAAGGACGAACTGGAAGCCGGAGGGGGCGCGTGCCGCTGGGCGATGCAGATTTTTTTCCATAAAGGGAAAACCCGGTCTCTGCATCAAGCGATGCAGATGGCGTGACCTAGCATCTCAGCTCACGTGCCCTTCACATACGCCTCCGCCGACGATGCCGTCGTCGTGCTGATTAACATCTCCATCTCGGTGCAGGAGCAGCTCATGTCATGCACGAGCATGCTTGGAGCGCTCGCGGAAGCCATGCCGGCCGAGGAGTACGCTACCTTGCACCACGTTGCGGCGACCGTCGCTCCCGTCAGTTCAATTTGTTGTTTAAGAAAGTGTTTTCTTTTGGTTTTCAGCTGGTATGTTACCGTGTCTTCATATTTTACAGTCTCGATATTGACCCAAATCCAGGTCTGAAGCAAGGATTCCGAGCAGAATATTGATAGATTTCTGTATTTTCTTGAGTAAGGGGGTAAGTGAATACTTTGCTGTTTAACACAGATGTAAAGAAACTGCATAAACATGCCATGATGCATGTGATATTTTATTGGAGCGGGAATATGTTTGATCCATGACATATGTGAATTTTGTTACTTGAAGGCCATGATGAGACTGACAATGAAACAATAGCGAACATTTTTTGTTGTGTGGACAAGAAGCTTATTTTGTTGCATTAAGAGATACATAATTCATGAAGTTTTCAGAAGTTCTCAAGTGTTTACTGTTAGCAATGCAAATCGTTTTAGGATGCTTGTTTTTGCTGACGAGTTCTCAAAAAGTACACGCTGAACCATTCATGCACGTATTATGAGAAAATGGCCAGATGATAATTGTCCCTCCGGTGGCTGGACCAGCGGCTGTAGACAGTTACGGTGTCCGTGTCACATTCTCTGCAGACCTGAACAGTAAGTGCAGAAGAAAGAACTGATCTTTTTGGGAGGTTCTTTTGCTGATAATGTTCCATTCAATTAGTATGTAATACAATCTGAGCATTCTTTATACATTCTCATTCATCATCGGAAGAAGTAGAAGAAGCAAAGAATATTTTAGTTTTTCTCTTTTACATCATGTTTTATAATCTTTACATCATAGATGGTTTGTATATGCAACTCATAGCTATTTATGGTGTACACACCAAAAGAATGTATGCTGAAATAACTAAATGGAACTATGTGTGTGTTGTAAACACTGAATGAATATGCTCAATGAACAACGAGAAAATAAAGTAGGTGCTCTCTAACTCACACAAGGTAATGCCCAGAAATAAAGTTCTTCATTCTATCATCATCGTTATCATTAGTGTTTAACCATCAGAATATGTATGTCACTGTTGCAACGCACGGGCAAATAACTATGAGTTATGAGATTGTGGCAATGCACATGCACTCAAATACTTGATATACTCTAATATTATTCAGGTTTAGCCTTTTTTCGGGGATTGCATGACATGTCTGTAATTTGATGACTATTCACCAGTCAAGGCTTGTGGTGGTGTTGAGCGGATGATTGAACAAACGCGGCTTGTGGTGGTTTTGGAGCGGATTATCGAACAAACACTATACATCTACATGCCGACTCCTCCCCTAATGATTTATGCGTCCTCCTATGCTTTCTCTACTTCCCGGCCTAGGAGGGAAGTGAATCATTTTGGGAAACTGAGTGAGCTCGCAACGGCGCACACCTCTATTGTTGGACCGCACAACATGTCGTGGTTGCGTGAAACTGATTGTTACTGTGACATGTTGCGGCTACACCGACGAGAATTTACTTTGTAAGCATCTGCAACACATATTTTTTCTCACCCTTTGCAACGCAAGGGCATATTACCTAGTCTTACTAGAAAAATCGTGCAAAATTTTAAATTTATTATACCAAACACCTGGCATGTGCTAATGATAGTGTAACTCAGTGTAAATTTTAAAATAAGAGAAAATACGTGGTAAAAAATTAGAGCGATGAATCTTACCAGAAAAATCGTGCAAAACTTATAAACGAGAATCGACTCCGGCATATTACCTAGTCTTACTAGAAAAATCGTGCAAAATTTTAAATTTATTATACCAAGCACCTGGCATGTGCTAATGATAGTGTAACTCGGTGTAAATTTTTAAAGAAGAGAAAATACGTGGTAAAAAATTAGAGTGATGATATAAACGAGAATCGACTCCGCTGGGGATCGAACCCAGAATCTCTGGTTTCGTAGACCAGCGCCTTATCCATTGGGCCACGGAGTCTGCCAGTGCTTGCAATATTTACATACATTATTGATTAAGATACTTGAAGTTTGCTTCTAGTAAAACGAAAATCAGTTGCGCCGTTGTTCTTCAGCTTGTGGTAGCTTCTCGTGGTCAGCCTGAGTGTATGCTAGGAAAAGCTATCTTGTGCAGTGGAGTTGTCTCATCACTTCTTGGTAGCAGTTTCACACGTGTAATCTCATCCCGAAACGGGCAGGAATAGGACCGTGATGTTGCACAAGTGTCAAGGTAATCAGGCTGACTCCTTCCCGGGTGAAACTGAGCACGCGTTCACCCGTGGGCTCCACCCAAACTGACCCACGTGGCGTCCATGTAGTGGCCACGCTGGCGCCGGTCGGAGAAGTCGTTTCGCGAATAAGCCCCTGCACAGTTTGTTGAACTCACAGATGGGTCCCCAGCTCGGGTGGCTAGTAAATTAGACGGGTACCACCCCGATATAAGTCTTTATGCGCCGTAGAACCCTACCTCTTCGTTCCCAAATTCGTCGGACTCGTCGAGGCAGAGCGACGCCGCCGTACTCGAGGCAGAGCGCCTCCGCGATCGACGCCACGATGCCTCCAGACCCGCATCATCGAGGGTGGGACGAAGATCCACCGCAGTATGGTAAGCACATCGGCCCTCTCCTCCGTCTGGTTCCCGCAAGGGCTGCGCGCAGTTGTGGTTTATCTAGGGTTCTTCGTGGTTATGTTGTAGGTCCTTTAGATCGATTGATTCGATGAACACACCGGTTTTGGTGTACGTGTGTAGTGTTAGTAGTGAGAAATAGGAGTACTAGCTAACAGATTGCTTGCCCCACGGTGTGCATGGTTCTTCGGCTTAGTTGCTTCTCGGTGAAGAGGAAATCGGGGAAAAGGTTTGTTTTTTGGGTGTGGAATGAACTTGCGAGATTGTTATGGATGTTTTGTAGCACGGAATTGAACTTATAACATGACATTACGATAGTTCATACATGTCCGAATTTTCTGAATGTTACTGTAGCGCTGTCATTTTCTGAACTTTTCTGAATTTTCTGAACGTGCCGACATGCTACTGCTGTTTATATGTTGCTTGTATGGTGTAAGTGACATTCTTCATGTTGTTATGTACCAGATGATGGAGATCTGTTTACTGTTGCCATCCAGCACAATGGTTTTTTCTGTGGGCTGCAAGAGGGAGATTTAGATTACGCTAGTGCGACTCTGGACTTCTTAGACAACTGCAGCTGTGATACTTTTTCTCTGATATGGATTCATGATTTCCTGAGAGAGTATGGGCATCCAATTAATTCGAGGTTGCATGTGTACTGGTGTCATCCTGATAAGGACATCAGAGAAGGTATGCAGGGTATTGACAGTGACAAGGATATATTGGACATGATTGCAGCCAGTAAGGAGCACAAAACATTGTGTGTGTTTGCTGATCGTACCGATTTTATGAGGATATTTAGACCTGAACTCATAATTAATGGAGAGCGAGGTGTTCCAGCAGTGGGGTATATTGCAGCATCAGCTAGTGCAGGAGCAGAGGAACACATTGCAAGGGCAGCAGTGGAACATGTGCAGAATGCTAGTGCAGCAGAGGAGGATATTGCCGGAGAAGATGAGCACAATGCATCACTTAAAGCAACACATGACCATAGCAGTGACAGTGACAATGACAGCGACTTTGTTGACAGTGACTACGATGTAGAAGATGGAGATGATGATTTATATGCCGATAACATCGATAAAGAGGTAAATGATCACAATGAAGCTGTGGAAGTGGTTGAGCAAGAAAATGATGAAGCTTTAGATGACACGGACCCGAATCTGAGAGAGGAAGACAAACACATGTTGGCAAACAGGTTCAATGTATTTAATCCGAAAGTGGACATGGAAAATCCAGAGTTTAGACCTGGCATGTTATTCAGCAGTGTGGAGGAATTGAGGTTTGCTCTACAATCATACAGTGTAAGGCAGAGAGTGAAGGTGAACAAACTGAAGAATGATAAAAGGAGAATTGATGCGGTTTGTAAGGAAGGTTGCACTTGGTTCTTGAAAGCTACACATGATAGTAGGACAGGTGGATTCACTGTAAGGAGTTATGAAGGAAACCATACATGTAGAAGAGTTTGGGAACTGAAGACACTTACTGCACCATTTCTCACACAAAAATTCCTAGATGAGATCAGAGACAACCAGAAAATTTCCTTGAAAACATTTGCAGCCAAGGTACAAAGACAGTTCAATATGTGCCCAGATAGGTGGAAGTTGGGTAGAGCAAGGACAGAGGCATTGAGGATAATTAATGGAGATGAGGATGCCCAATTCTCACTTCTATGGGATTATGGCAATGAACTTAGGAGATCCAATCCTGGTTCACAATTTTTCTTGACAATCAATGAAGTGCCAGGGGCTGGAGGTGAGCCTACAAAGCAGCACTTGGCAACGCTTTATTGGTCTTATGGTGCTTGCAAAATGGGGTTTCTCAAAGGATGTCGACCATTTATTTGTATCGATGGTTGCCACATCAAAACAAAGTACAAAGGACAGTTGCTAACAGCAGTAGCAGTTGATCCAAATGACTGTATATATCCATTAGCAATGGGCTTAGTGGAGGTTGAGTGCACAAGTTCCTGGGAGTGGTTCTTGACCACACTAAAGGAGGATTTGAAGATCACAAACACATCTCCTTTCACTATAATGAGTGATAAGCAGAAGGTATTGAATTTTGTAATGTACTTCTTGCATTGTGTATTTTGTTCATGTTGTTTATATTGTATTCATTTTGTTTTGCAATTGATTCATTGATGTGGTAATACCCAACGGGTATACCCACGCTACTATAATAAGGTACAAACTACCGGAAGGCCCACCCGGTGGCCCATGAAGACAACCTCGCAGGATGGCGCCCTGGGGCAGCCCGATAAGGCTAGAGTGCGGCTCAAGAAAGAAGGAGTCGTATTGGCTTGGAATTAGTTATATCTGTAAATCGAGTTGTATTCAAACTCCCGAGACCTGGCCGCTTATAAAAAGGCCAGGAGGGAGCCAACAGACATACGCAATCTCACCCTAGAAACTCTAGCGAGTTGTTGACCTGCCGGGTAGCCATTGTAACCATCTTGAGATCTTCAGATTGATAATCGAACAAGCGAAAGCTTCGCTTGTTACCGTCCGAACTCACCAACACCCATATTCTGATCCTTTAGATACAACCCAGGTGCTTAACCATGGGATTTGCCGAGTCCATGACTCGTCAATTGGCGCCGTCTGTGGGAAGAACTGGTGTTGGACTCACGGGTTCGGCGGATCCGTCATCTGCATCATCGACTTCGTCTTCAGCGTCCGCGGCAACCCGGAATCTGCCAGATCTGCGGAGGCCCTACACCCTCGGCACCTTCGACTTCCGCCCGCACTCTGCGGCCGAGCGATCAGCGCTCGCCGGTATTCACTCAGGTATGGATCTGACGTTTGGCAGTTTCCGTTTCCTTGTCAACCAGTGGGGAACGCTCGACGTGTCAGGCCCTACCCGATCTTCGAGGACAACAGCAATGACTGCGCCTGCTCCAAACGTCATCGACTCCGCCTCTGCATCAATGTCAAGTGCCACCGACTCTGCTCCGACTCAGGCTCCTATCGTTGTCGACTGCGCGCCTGCAACGACCCCGATTGTCTCCAACTCCGCCCCCTCGTCAACTGGCGGCTCTGACGTCACTTGCTATTGCTCCGACTGCACTATTTTTCAGGTGGCAGCCGTCTTGCGCGGCATCGACTCTTCATCAAGTGAGGATGGCGATCAGAGCCGCGAAGGACGCAACGCGCGTAACCGTCCCGCTAGCCAGGTGTTCGTAGTAAACGGCGCATCAGGCACGTTTACAACCCCGCCACAGCACAGGGAGCCGGAGCCCACTCAGTACCTGTTGGTGGTTCGACTCAGCGCTGACAAGGAACTCTCCATCACAGAGGAGATGGCAGTCCGAATTCAAAATGTCGTCAACAATGGGACTGCGATGCCAGAGAACTCTCCTATGGATGACTTATTGGCTTATCAGTATCTTCTGCGCAAGAAAAATCTGGAGCTAATTGCGTTAGAGCGCCAACTCGCTAAAAGGCAGGCTCGGGCCGACTCAGCCAGCGCAAGGCGTCAGGACAATTCGTCGTCCCAGTCGACAAGATTCGAGCCAGGAACTGCAGAACATGTGAGAGCCCGCCCCCGCATGCCCCAGGCGACTGCGGCTGGTTTTCAACCGTCGAGCATCAGACAAAGATTCATGACAATTGCAGACGACGGTATACCGGTGCCGCAGACGACCGCAGCAGCAGTCGCTTCGGTGGCAACTTACCTGAGATCTACGCTACCTGAGTCAACTGACCCGCGGTACGGCCTTCACATGGCACAGATAGATGCCTTGGGAACAGTCGGGACAGCGTTGGTACCCGCAGCTCCCACGCCAGGCCGTTCAGGGATCAGCCCTGGCCAAAATCTGCCCAGCAATGGCGCCCGAGCAAACGGCAGCAGGCCCGCAGACGCGTCTACCCCCCAGGGTGGCGACACGCATCACGGCACTCGGCGTCGTGAGGACAGGGACTACGATGAACCAGAAGCAAGCAGATCCAAGCGCCGTCACCATGACGGGCACGACAGGGACGAGCCGGAAAGAAGCAGGTCCAGGCACCGTCATCGCAGCAGTCGGGATAGGACCGAAACAGAAGAAGAGCGAGCCACTCGCCGCCGCCGCGAGCGAGAAGAGCGGAGGCGCGCCAGAGAGGAGCGCCGACAGCAGCGGCAGGCCGCTGGTTTCGAGCATGACTACGTGGAGGAAGGAATTGACGCCCGAAATTATATCACCCAGCGAACAGTAAATAGGCGGAGGCACCAGCGAAGACAGCGCAGCCGAACCCCGGGCTCCAGTCGAAGCAGTTCGTACACAGACTCGGAGGTCGAGCCATGTGGAGCCATGTGCTTCACTACTGCTGTTCGGGAAACTCGCATGCCCAAGAGGTTCAGGCTAACATCTGAAACCCCCAAGTTTGATGGAACCCAAGAGCCATCAGCCTGGCTGGAGGATTACACCACGGCGGTCGCTTGTCAGCGAGGGAATACAACAACCGCAATGCAATACATACAGTTGATGCTCACGGGATCAGCCCGAGCATGGCTCAGGAGCCTGCCGCGCAGCTCGTACGGAACATGGGACGCTTTCTGCAGCGACTTCAAGAGGAATTTTTCCTCCACCTTCCATCGACCTGCTTCTTTTCAACAACTCAGGGCCTGCAAGCAAAAGGCCGGCGAGTCCCTCCGCGAGTATATTCAGCGGTGGACCACATTGAAAAATTCGGGAGCAGATATATCAGAGGACAATGCCGTCTTCGCATTCATTCAAGGAGTGAGGCGCAACGACCTTCAGGAGGCACTGGGACGTGAGAATCCCAGGACAATTGCGCACCTGATGGAGATAGCCAACAAATGGGCCGATGGAGAAGACTCCGTTCGAGCTGACAGGGTTCCCTCACCCGACGATCGCCAGCAGGGCAGTTGGGGCAGACGCGGCCGGAACGACAGGCGCAACAGGCAGCGACCGTACGGCGAATCGGATGGGATCGGGCAGGTCGCAGCTGGTTTCCCAGACAGTCGCAGTCGGGGTAATCCCCAGAGCGGAGACACTCCACGCGATGACCGCGGTGACAGAAGTCGAGACGACGGGAGCCGGAAGCGTGAGTGGAATCCAAGAGGAACCCGCAGGGAGGAGCGCCCATTCCGAACCCCGGCTGAACAGCTCAACGACCCGTGCAGAATGCACATGTTCAGGGGAGACGATGGTAAACTCACGGCAACCCACCTCCTCAAGGATTGTCGGGATTTCATAGCGCTTCAAGCTGAGATGCGAAGAAGCGCAGGATTGTCATTAGCGCTACCAGCACCTGAAGGGCCACCTCCCCCTCCTGCTGGGCACATAGCGGGAGCAATCCACGCAAACCAGAGGCAGGACAGCACAGCCGCAACTCAGGAACAGTACCCGCAGACCAGGGGGGCCATGTACATGATACAAAAAGGGCGACCATCAAACCGATGCCAAAAGCTAATCAGTAGGCAGGTCCACCTAGCAACTACTTCACCACCACCCGCGCCGGAGTACCTTCGAGGTTCAGAGACTCCTATTGGCTTCACCCGCGAAGACCACCCCCCGCGAGTGCCGCGACCAGGCCATGCCCCACTGGTCTTACATGCCTTGGTTGGGGGCTTCAGGATGAGCAAGGTGTTCATGGACGGCGGCAGCGGCATCAACATTGTCTTCGTAGATACATTGCGCAAGATGAACTTGTCACTCACCAATCTGAAGCCATCGGACAACACGTTCCACGGCATCGTGCCGGGCAAAGCAGTATATCCGTTGGGCTCGCTCTGGCTCGACGTCGTTTTCGGAGACGCCCATCACTTCAGGAAAGAAAGCATCGAGTTCGAAGTCGTAGACTGGAAATCTCAGTATCATGTAATCCTCGGGCGGCCAGCGTTCGCGCGATTCATGGCAGTCCCTCATTATGCGTACTTGATGCTCAAGCTCCCCGGTCCCAAGGGCGTCATCACCATCCGCGGGGACTTCCGAAAGTCAGATGACTGCGACAGAGAGTTCAGTAAAATCTCCGAGTCCTTCGGCGCGCAAGAGCAGCTTGCGGAAATCGCCCTGGATAACGACCGAAGCCTATTCCCCGAAGGCAAGAAGCCGGCACCGGAAAATTCTTTTAGCGCCAACAACGACACGAGGGCACATCAGGTGCACCCGACCGACAAGGAAAAGACAGTCCTCGTGTCATCAAGCCTTAACAAGGCATAGGAAGGCGCGCTCGTCGAGTTCCTCCGTGAGCACTGGGAGATGTTCGCCTGGCACCCAACCAATATGCCAGGTATTCCCAGGGAACTCGCCGAGCACGCCTTACAAATCTACCCAGGCACGAAGCCAGTCAAGCAGACAATGCGGCGATTATCCGAGCCGAAGCGGCTAGCAGTCGGAAGAGAGATTGACAGACTACTGGATGCCAAGTTCATCCGCGAACTTAAGAAGTCAGATTGGGTAGCGAACCCAGTCCTCGTTCCAAAAAAAGGGGTCAAAAACGGGCGCATGTGCATCGACTTCACGTCGCTCAACAAGTGCTGCCCTAAGGATCATTTCCCGTTGCCTCGGATAGATCAGATCGTGGATTCGACCGCAGGCTGCGAGCGCCTCTCGTTCCTCGAAGCTTACTCCGGGTATCAACAGATTCAGATGAAAAAAGAAGACGAGGAAAAAACGGCTTTCATCACCCCCCACGGCGTATACTGCTACACGAAGATGACCTTCGGGTTGAAAAACGCGGGAGCAACATATCAGCGCATGATGCAGAACTGCCTGAAGGATCAAATCGGCAGGAACGTACAAGTGTACATCGACGACATCGTCGTCAAGACTCGGCAAGTCGAAACCCTGATCGACGACCTTCGCGAGACCTTCGCAGCTCTCAACAAGTACAGAATTAAGCTCAACCCCACTAAGTGCGTGTTCGGGGTTCCATCAGGGCAAATACTAGGATACCTCGTGTCTGCCAGAGACATAGAGGCAAACCCAGACAAAATCCAGGCAATATTAACAATGCCGGAACCAGCAAAACTGCGCGAAGTCCAGGGACTCGCGGGCAGAATAGCAGCTCTCAGCAGGTTTATCAGTCGCATGGGTGAGAAAGCCTTGCCATTCTACCGGTTGATGAAGAAAACAGACAAATTCGAATGGACTGCAGAAGCACGAGCAGCCTTTAGCGACTTAAAACGCATGCTCACAACTCCACCCGTCCTTGTGGCTCCCCGAGAACAGGAAACTCTGTATCTGTACATAGCCGCTACCAACAGGGTGGTCAGCTCAGTACTCGTAGTCGAACGGCCGGAAGAAGGAAAAACGCAACCAGTCCAGCGCCCCGTTTACTACCTAAGCGAGGTACTCTCACCCTCCAAGGAGCGATACCCGCACTATCAAAAGCTCGCCTATGGCGTGTTCATGTCGAGCCGCAAGCTCGTACACTATTTTACGGAGCATCCAATCGTGGTTGTAAGCAGCGCCCCGTTGGCTGATATCCTCAACAACTCTATGGCGACAGGGCGAGTCGCTAAGTGGAGTATCGAGCTTGGACCTCGGGACATCACATACAGGCACCCGAAAGCCATCAAGGCGCAGGTCCTCCCTGACTTCACATGCGAGTGGGTTGAGGCGCAGTTGCCACACGTCCCCGACTTATCCAATTCCTGGACCATGTACTTCGACGGATCTAAGCGACATGATGGCGCAGCGGCTGGAGTAATCTTGACTTCCCCCAAGGGAGACAAGCTGCGTTACATACTCCAGATGGATTTTCAAAGAGCCTCAAACAACGAGGCAGAGTATGAGGCACTGCTGCACGGCATGCGTATGGCCAAGGCTTGTGGCGCGACAAGACTGATGATATACGGCGACTCCAACCTCGTGGTACAGCAAACAATGAAGGAATGCGACGCCAATGCAGATAACATGCAGGCGTACCGCAACATGTACAATATCATGGAGGGAAGTTTCGACGGCTGCGAACTGCGACACGTAGGCCGGGAAAGCAACGAAGAAGCAGACATACTAGCCAACATCGGGTCCAAGAAGGAGCCCATCCCACCCGGAGTCTTCTTCGAACGTATCAAAGAGAGATCAGTCAAGATAAAGAGTCCAGCAGCACCAGAGAGGCCAGTCGAGCCTCCAGCAGCACCACTTGAACAAACAACGGCTGAGCAGCAGCCCGACAGCATATTGGCCGCTCCGCCGCTGGTAGAAGTCTTCCTCATAGAACCTTCGTGGACGAAGCCTTTCCTTGCATACCTCCTCCACCAGGAGTTACCGGCGGACTCAGTCGAAGCAAAGCGCATCTCCAGGCGCTCCAGGGGGTTCACGATAATCAACAAGGAACTTTACAAGAGAAGTATCTCCGGGGTCCTCCAGAGATGCATCGCACCCGAGGACGGGAGAGCAATACTACTAGACATTCACGCCGGGACGTGCGGACATCACGCGAGCAGTCGGGCGCTCGTGGCAGAGGCCCTGCGAGCCGGTTTCTATTGGCCCACAGCTATGCGGGACGCAGAGGACATAGTAAAGAAGTGCCTGGGTTGCCAAAAATACGCGACCAGGCCACACGCCCCAGCATCGGAACTCAAGACCATCCCTCTAGCCTGGCCCTTTGCCCAGTGGGGACTCGACATGGTCGGCCCTCTGAAGAAGTCTTCACGGGGCGGCCACACCTTCCTTCTAGTGGCAGTCGACAAGTTTACCAAGTGGATTGAAGCAGTCCCAGTCACAAACGCCACAGCAACCTCGGCAATAAATTTCATCAAGTCCATCATCTTCCGCTTCGGGGTGCCCAACAGTATAATCACAGACAACGGAACCAATTTCACAGCCGAGGAGTTCCAGGACTTCTGTAGGACTCAAGGAATCAAACTCAAGTACGCGTCAGTCGCTCACCCGCAGTCCAACGGGCAGGTGGAGAAGGCCAACGGCCTGGTATGCAGCGGTTTGAAGAAAAGACTGCTAGTACCGCTCAAACGCGCGGCAGGCGCCTGGGCCGAGGAACTACCCGCCGTACTTTGGAGTCTGCGCACGACACCTAACAGATCCACACAGTACACGCCCTTCTTTTTGGTACACGGAGCCGAAGCGGTCATGCCGTATGATCTCAAGTTCGATGCACCTCGAGTAGTGGCCTACGATGAGCAGGACGCCGAGGCCGCACTTGAGGACGACATGGACACCCTGGACGAAGCACGCGACATCGCCCTCGCCAGAACCGCGACCTATCAACAAGCATTGCGAAACTACCACAGTCGCCGCCTTCGACCGCGATCGTTCGCGGTAGGCGACCTCGTCCTTCGCCTGAAGCAGAAGAAAGTTCACAAGCTCGCATCGCCTTGGGAAGGACCCTTCATTGTCACAGAAGTCATCGGCAACGGAGCGTACAGACTGAAGCACGCCGAGACGGGGGAACCCTCCCACAACCCGTGGAACGCAGCCCACCTTCGCCGATTTTATGCATAGTAGCATAGCACCCTTCATTTGGTATAGTTAGAATAAAATAAAGGCTGCACTCAGCCGCGTTTGTATCAGACAAATCTTCTATTGACCAGCAATAAAGTACAATGTTCCTCCTTATGAGTACGATACATAATCTTTACATTCTGCACAGTTTTCAGTTCTTTTCACTCGCAATATCGGCCTGGGTCACTTCCAAGCCCGTCTACATCAGGAACAATGGCAACCTCAGGGGACGATAGGAGCTACTGGGCACAAGCAGGCTCGGGGGCTACACTGGGGGGAACGCAGAGCCGTTCTACAAGTATGCTACCCTACAGGGGTTCCTGTTTTACCTCAGCTGTCAGTCGTCGGCGATCAAGTTTCACGTCCGTCTCCTTTTCCATCAGTCCTATTACACAACTGGCTGGACCATGCGCAGCTTCGTAGTACTCCTCCATCGAAACAGTACCCGCACCCTCGGGGGGACCAGCCCCGACTGTTGCCAAGTCTATGTCCAGCTGATGCAGGAGCAGAACAGCAAACGCCGTGGTCGCGCCGGCGACCAGTTGAAGGCGAACGAAGTCACGAATTGCATCTCCTTGACGGAAGCGGTTCAGCAGTGCAGTCAACCCGTGCGGCTGTTCATTAAGGGGAAACAGTGCCTGGTGCACGCGCGACAGCACGGAGGCGCATAGAGCAGCAAACTCACCAACTTGTGCGACTCGGTCCCGTAGGGTAAGCAGCGCCATCGCCTCGCTACGCATGGACCATATGGACGATGCGTCTCGACCATGCTCAGCCACTACATCAACAAGCCGAGATCGAACTCGGCTTTGTTTGGCTGTCGCGTCAGTTTGGACACCTGGAAAAAGGAGACGTAGTGCAGGTCAAGTCGTCAGGACTCAGAGTCATCAACAAAGGGACAAAAACAAGACGCTCGGGGGCTCGGCGAGTAGCTCACATAGCAGGCCAAGGTTCGCGCGCTCAATTTCCTTCATCAGCACGGATTCTCTTTCAACGGGACGAGGTTGCTTCGACTGGAGTATGTCCAATGCACCCCGAGTCACCCTCAAGTCTTGTTCGGCGGTCTCGCAGCGCACCTTTATCATATTGTACAGGTATTGATCTCGCGGATCAAATGGCGGCACGACCCCCGATGAAGTAGTAGAAGCAGACTGCAGTTGAAACAGCAAGAAGGAGATCCACAAATCAACAAACACATTTCATTCTGGCAGCTCCAATAAGATAGGATCCAATTCAGCATATATAAAGGACTCGGGGGCTGGGTGTTTCGCCCTTGGTAGCCCCCAGAGCTTAATTCATCATACAAAGGTCTGGTTTTACAGATTAAATGCGCGGCAGGCGCACGATGCCAACAAAATAGCTCCAACTGGGCTACCCCAGTCTACTAACTACTTCGCGCTTGGAGCACTCGACGTAGAGGCGGATCCTTTTTTCTTGCGCTTCGCGACTCTTTGTTCAAAAGTCGCAAGCAGGGAGTCCGCCAGTCTACGCGCTTCCTCCTCATGCTGGCTGAGGGATACCCTCTTGCCAGCCGAGTCAAGCGGAAGAGCAGACACGACGCTACCCAGGTCGACGGCTACCCCATGCCCAAGCAGCATCTTGAAAGCAGTTGCGGATCCACATACCGTCTGCTCGCGGATGAACTTGGGAAACGAGTCGCCTTCGGGCCGGAAAGTCTCGGCCAGCGTCGCAAGATCTTGAGGCACCTCTTGTTTCGGCAGAACAAGTCGATGGAGCGCCGACAACGCAGCAGTCGACGCCGAGAGAACAGCGGAGAGCTTGCTCGTGAAGCCTTCAGCCGACTCAACTGCAGCCTCCAACGGGAGGTCAGATGGAGGCGCATATTGATCGGCATGCAGACCAAGAGCCTCTGACGTTCAAATCAACGTAAATCTCGTCAGCGGCCAGGAAAAAGCGCAGTGACAATTGCTCGGGGTAAAAACATATAGAAAGTAGGAGCACTTACTCGCCAGTGAGTCGCCAACCGCAAGTAGGCGGCTGGCTAAGCTACGCTCCCTCTCGACACGCTCTCGCTTCAGGCGCTCTTCGGCTTCTCGCAACCCGTCAACTCGCGCAGCCTTCACTTGGTCCGCCAGGTCTTGTTGCACTCGCTTGAGCTCAGTAGTCAGGTCCTTCGCCAGACAGCGAGCCTGGTCCCTCTCTTGTTCAGTCTTGGCCAAGACATCTGGGGTGGAAAGGTGAACGTTTAGTAAGACAAGATGCGGCATACTCGTGTTCCAATCAGTGGAATACCTTCGAGATTGTTGAGTTGCTCCTGGAGTCGCTTGTTTTCGGACTCTAGTTGAACGAACTCATTGCCAATGTCCAGCAGTCGGCGCACGGTCGGCTGCGTGGTCAATCAGAACAGTTAATATAGATATGGAATTTCATTTTTTGAGCCTGCACCCAATTACTGGTAGTTGGATACAGGCTCGGGGGCTACTCCCATCGGGAGCGCTGTCGCGCTCCCAATAAGGAATAAGCTACAAAAACAAGTAAGTCGGAAAGGTAAAAGGTCGAGGCAGTATTCAGAGGGAAAAAAGAAGCTCACGTGGTCAGCACTCGGGGTCGGAGCCTCCGAATCGGGTTTGGCACTTGGCTGTATTTCTACAGCCAGCCCCGCAGTCGGAGTCGTCAAAAGAGGACCCTCAGCCATGACTCCAGTCTCCTCCTGCTGAGTGCACGTTTCCTCGTCAGGAGATGGAACAGGCGAGTCTTGGTCTAAGTCATAACATACCTCAGGCACAGGGTTCTTGGCGTCGTAGGCAGCGACTGGGGAGGTTAGGTCCCCGATTCTGGCAGTTTTCAGCCCAGTCAACTGCTTAACTATCGCCAGTAGCTCGTTGTTCGAGTAGTCTTCAGTCGACACTCGAGTGCAGTCGTCCGCTCCAGTGTATTCAAACATCGGGTGAGCGCGATCCTGCAGAGGCTGGACTCAGCGGCGAATGAAAGCAGTAACAAGGTGCGCGCCAGTCAGTACCTTTCCTTCGGTGGATTGGAGCTCTTCCACCCTGGTAAGCAGCAACCTCGCGTCTCGCTCTTCACTGGCCGTCATGGGGTGGCTCCAGGAACGCTTCTTCTGAAGCTCGGCATTCCCGTCAAAGGAAGGCACACCAGAAGATATACCAGGAGTGACTTCAGACTTGATATAAAACCAGCGGCCGCGCCAGTTCTGCACTGACTCCGACATCGGGATCTTGAAGTAACCCGACCTCGGACGAGCTTGTATCCCAAGGCCGCCAGGGCCACTGCCGGATCCTTGCCCCTTGACGTTGAAGCAGAGTCGGAATAACCCCCAGTGAGGGGCTATTCCGAGGAAGCACTCGCAGAGGGTGATGAAGCACGCGATGTGGAGCACGGCGTTTGGAGGCAGGTCATGGAGTTGCGCGCCGTACACGCACAGCAGGCCGCGAAGGAAGGGGTGAATCGGGAAGGACAAACCCCGATTCACGTGGTCAAGAAAACATACCCGCTCGTCGCTCGCGGGTTCGGGCTGGTTCTCGTCGTCGGGGATGCGAACGAAGTTGTCGGCGGCGGGCAGCATCGCCCGAAGAGATTCAACGTGCGCCGCCTTCATCACGGAGCGGCACCACGCGCCTTTCTCTACGGTCTCCGCGGCCGTGGTCTCCTTGCTTTTCCCAGCGTCTTTGGTCTTCGCGGACATGGCTTTCTTCATTACGACGGCAAGGCTCGCAGCGGAGGCAAGGGTGGAGAAAGGAGGAGCGCGAGGAAGAAGATGAAGTGCAGGCGGCGGCGGTGCAAATGAAACCGGTGAAAATGGAAAAGGAAAATCCTCACAGTTTTTATAGGATAAAGTGAAGCGATGCTAGCCGTTCATATTAAATCAAGGACGCGTGGCACTCATCTAGGCGGGCACGGCGGACGGCAACCGTCGCCGCACTACGCCCACGACGCGCGTAAAACGAGGAGCTCGTCATCATCATGCCCCGTTTTTCGGACGCGTCGTGCGGTCAAATCAGGCCGGCAGCGGTCGTCTCTGCCAGTGAGGGCCCACAACCGGTGACGTCCTGACAGTGGCAGTGGGATAAAATAATGATCGCTCAGCTTCAAAATATACTTCGGTCACAGCGTTGCACGACGCAGCATTGGAAGGAGTGCAACCTGAAGAAAGGTCGACTTAGAGGAGCAAAGCAAGTATTTATTAAAGAAAGGCAGTCGATGATTTTTCGGGTCAGTTCACGCCATACCAGAAAAATGCACTCCCATCGGGAGCGATAAATGATAAATATCACTTTTTCTATTTTTTAGTTTTTAGATTAAGTACAATTACAAGCAATTGCACTCAATCTCGGGGGCTACTCCCATCGGGAGCGCTGTCGCGCACCCGATGAATTACCTTGATGATCAGCGTCACTCGAAGAATAGGCTCACTCGACAAATCGGAGTCACTCGAAGGCATATCAATTGCGAGACATTCATAGTCGAGGACCAGTCGAGTAACTCCTGCGTCACGTTGAATTATCTAAATATCAATTCCCGGGATGTTCCAGCCTAGACTGGTCCTCGGATGCTGCACAAACAAGTGCAAGGGTAAGACCTGAATAAGGCCAGGTGGCCCGTACCAGCTACGTGGACCTGATAACTTTCCGCGCCAGCAGGTGCGATGCAAAATCCCGGCGGACGCGCCAAGGGTACTCTAAATTATGGCCGGGTTACGACCAGTAAGTCCCAGCGGGCTTGAGTCGAACTTGAACGGTCTTACCAGATTCGATAGAAGGGAGTCGAATTTGAGTAGGCTAGTAAGGCATCTCGCCCGAGTCGCGAGTTAACTTGACCCCGATCCGTCGGTTGAATCAGGCCTGCTATGCCAGCCATCCTTTCAAAAAGACAAGTGGAAAATATATATGTACATGTTATAATTACGCCCTTGTGAACAGGTGTGCCAAATGACATCAAAGAAGTGACTCGACAGATTAAAGAGTGGTGAGTCCCTACACGATCCCTTGGAGTCGAATAGGCACTCGGGGGCTACTGATGTGGTAATACCCAACGGGTATACCCACGCTACTATAATAAGGTACAAACTACCGGAAGGCCCACCCGGTGGCCCATGAAGACAACCTCGCAGGATGGCACCCTGGGGCAGCCCGATAAGGCTAGAGTGCGGCTCAAGAAAGAAGGAGTCGTATTGGCTTGGAATTAGTTATATCTGTAAATCGAGTTGTATTCAAACTCCCGAGACCTGGCCGCTTATAAAAAGGCCAGGAGGGAGCCAACAGACATACGCAATCTCACCCTAGAAACCCTAGCGAGTTGTTGACCCGCCGGGTAGCCATTGTAACCATCTTGAGATCTTCAGATTGATAATCGAACAAGCGAAAGCTTCGCTTGTTACCGTCCGAACTCACCAACACCCATATTCTGATTCCTTTAGATACAACCCAGGTGCTTAACCATGGGATTTGCCGAGTCCATGACTCGTCATTCATTGTGTTCATTTATTCAAATGGCAGGGTCTAATAAATGCAGTGCAGAAGGTGTGGCCAGATGCCGAACATAGATTTTGTGTTCGACATTTGTATCAAAAATTTCAAAAGGCAGGACACAGAGGTGAAGTGCTTAAAAATGACCTCTGGTCGATTGCAAGATCACCTAACCATGCCAAATGGGAAATCAATATGGAAAAGATGAAGGTGGACTCTCCTGAGGCTTGGGCTTGGATTGAGGAACTAGTGCCTAATACTTGGATAAAGGCATTTTTCAATGAATTTCCCAAGTGTGATCTCTTGCTGAACAACCATTGTGAAGTATTTAATAGGTAAATTCCAACAACAAACATTAAATTGTTTATTTCCTACCTCTTGTTTTTTACTGCTTATGCATTTGTTATTGTTTGCAGCTATATCCTTGAGGCAAGAGAGATGCCAATAAAATCAATGTTGGACACCATTTTCTACAAATTGATGCAGAGGATGGAGACCAAGAAAAGAGAAGCACTAAAATGGCCTGGTACTATTTGTCCAAAGATTAAGAAGAAACTTGATAAATTGACGGAGTGGAGTCTTGGTGCTTTTGTGCAACTATCTGCAGATGGTCTTTACCATGTAAGAACAAGTGAGATTGAGAAATAATACACTGTTGATATCAAGAAAAAGACATGTGACTGCAGGAGGTGGCAGCTGTCGGGTCTTCCATGCCATCATGCTATTGCTTGTTGTAGGTTTGACAGAATTGATGTGGACTCCCTTGTTCACAATTGCTACACAATAGATACATACCTGCAAGCATATGGACAAAATCTAGTTCCTCTAAGAGCTCAGGCCTACTGGCAGAAAATGAATAGTGTTCATGTGTTTCCTCCACTATACACTAAGGTGATGGGTAGACCTAAGAAGAACAGAAAGAAAGCACCAGAAGAGAAGCAAAAATGTGGTACTACCTATGTGACTAGGCATGGGATTACTATGCATTGTAGTGTATGTGGACAAGCTGATCACAACAAAAAGGGACACTACAAATATGTGCAGACACAACAATTGCTAGAGCAGGGTGTACAACCAGGAGATCCCCAAGGTGAAGAACAGGTGCAGACCACAGAAGTGCAAGATGACTACGATGACACTACAATTCTGCAGGTACTATCTTCATTTTCATGTTAATTGGATCCTTCAATTCCTCTATGTGCTTCATTTGTATGTGCTGAATTTCCTGTAGCGTATCATCCCCCAAAATCCAAGCCCAGCAATGGATCCAACCAATGTCGTCGACAGTATGGTCTACAGGATGCGCGAAGATGCTACTGTAACCATAGACAGGTCAACTGGGCCTATACCTTAAGAAAGTTCCTTTGTTGTTGTCGCTAGAGATTCTATCCCGGCTGCTAGGGTCAGAGTTACTACTGCCAGTTCTAGGGCCAGAGGAAGAGGTAGAAGGACAAATGCCAGAGGAAGAGGAGATACACTCATACCAGCTTCAAGCAGAACTGCTACAGGAGAGGGACAAATCCCAGCTGCAACAAGAAATGCTACAGGAGGAAGAGGCGGGGCAAGAAAAAGAGGCACTGACGAAGCTTCAACTTCTGGAATAGCTAAAGTTGCAACAGAAAATGCAAGATCAACAAGGAGAGGAAGGTACAGCACAGCACCTGGGAGTGCTTACCACCTACTCTTTGGCAACGACCGGCAGCAGCAGCCACAAGTCATTCCTGATCTAAATGCAACACCTGAAGCTCCAGCTGATGCAGAGGAGATACAAGTCACTCAGATTGCTCCAGCAACAACTTGCTGCGAATTTGAGTGCACAAGTTACGGCTCCACATGTATCTTTGCTTCTTAATGTAGTCTGCACTCATATGTAGTACATGTTAGCTAGTACTGGTCTTTGTTAGTGCTTTTGTAAGTGAAGGAAACTGAAACCTTCTTTTGGTTCTTCTATGTAAGTTATTGGTACTGAATTCGACCAAATGCTGGGAATTAAGTATTGCTAAACACAATATATATTGTCAAATCAAACCATTTGTATTCCTCACATTAGTGTTGTTTGCACAAGCACATACAGTAGGCATCATCTCGATACAATCAGTGCTAGACAGTACATTATTGCGCAAACAACAACTACACATACAATGATTAATTCTTTCCTATCCCTTGATCTAAGCTCAGCTCTGTGAATTCTCTCCACTCTTTTCCTCTCTGTGTTCATATCCTTGATCAACATCTCCTGTTCTGCAACTATATTCAGAAGTTTGCTACAATCCCCACATGTATTCTTCTGCTCAATGTAATCGTCTGGAAGGTCTGTCAAGAATTCCGACCCTTTGTTCTCTTCCTTCTTCAATTGCTCTCCACGACACAGAGCAGCAGGACCCTTCCCAGCGAACTGAGGCGAAGAGTCGGACTGTAAGAGCAGAGATACGCAAGGATTAAGGGGGAGATGAACACAGCAAATGAAGAGGGAGAGGAGCTACTTACGCGAAATGTTGGGTTCTGCTCCCAGTACACCTCCCCGGTCACCTTAGCCCAGCAGTCGTCTCCGCCTGAGTTCCCGCCGCCTGCGACACCGACGAGGTCGCAGCCGACCTCAACCGTCCGCCTGCTACCCATTCCTCTCCTCCGAAGCTCCTTCCTCCGCTGCTCAGTCGCCCCGAGCACCGCCAGAGTCGCTCCGAGCGCTGTCGCTCCGAGCGCCGCCGTCAGAGTCGCAAGACAAGAACAGAACGATTGGGGAATTAGGGATTTCGCGATTTGACGATTTAGGGTTTTCTGACTACGAATTTTAGAAAGTGCAGGGGGTTTTTAGCAAAATTTCCATCAGACAGGGCGTGTGCCATTTGCCTCCGTGGCAGCCACGTGTCGAACTCTCAGTGGAAGGGACTACTAATCAGCCCGCATCAAAACTATTGGGACGTCTTTGCCACACTTTGAAAGATTTGGGATGAGTTTGCACCTACGAGACAACTATTGGGACCCGCAGTGTATTTACCTCTTCTCATATCTATCTCGTTTTCGTCACCGACCCAAACACCACACGCAACTGAGAGGGATAGGGTAGCCGGCCAATTCCTCTGCCACCACCGAGCTAGAGGACCAGGCGCGCCTTCCCCTCTTCCAGCAAGCGGCGACATCTCCTTTCCCAAAATCCGATGACGACGTTCCTGTTCCCCGGTCTTTTCCCATGTTCTGGTAAAATAAAAAATTCGGGCACTAGTTCGAAACCGACCGCCCCACAGTAATATGCTTTATCAACTTTGGAGCAAGAACACAAGAATAAAATGCTTGCCTTATAATATTATATATCCAACGAGAACGTAGAAGGATTGTGCATCCGTCGCCAGAACAACTCAAAAATGGGTATGACTGTTACCAATGTATGGAATTCCAAAGTAAGTTAAACAATTTGATGACAACTTAACATTAACATGTGAAGTTATGATATACCACTTCTAGCTAAAGACACGCATGTGCATGCCTTCTAACTACTTTTGTGTATTGCTATGGTTGTATGCATATTGCATGTCCATAAATTTTCTTATGACTTTTTAAAACTGTAGTTTTGGTGACCAACATAGGCTGTTGTCAAGTCAGTCCATGTAATACCACAAAACACGGAAATACTTGAGTGAGCTGGGTTTTTTTTTCTGAAAAGTTCGTCTCAATAAATTCTGAAAAAAAACTTAGAAGTACATATACATGTATGATATGTATCACCAAAGTTGTAACCAAATATATTTTCTTAAACCTTTTTTCGAGTTATGGTTTTGTGATCTGCACAAAAAGACAAATGTTTAAGTAAAATATGTTCTTTTAAAACCTTTTTTTGAGTTATGGTTTTGTGAATTTTTTGTAGGCTAAAATTTAACATACACTAGTGGAAAACGGGGCTTTGGTTCACCCCTTTAGCCCGCATTTTGAAATGAACCGAGACTAAAGGGGTGCAACCCCGCGGGATGATTTTGCGAGGGACCTTTAGTCCCGGTTCGTGTATTTGAAGGGGATCGCATGCAGAAAACAAAAAATTTCCTAACACGGATAACCTAGCCAGAATCTATACTATGCAGATATAGTAGTACGCAGGGGGTTCGGTGCACATACCCTTGTAGACCGAAAAGCGGGGATTACGCTCCCCCACAAGCGTTGTCGATGAAGCCGACGAAGACTTCGATGCCGTGTAGAGGAAGCAGACCTCTAGCACCACTAGCGTGGTGCCTCGCAGGGCGTCACACACTTACGGTGAAGCCGACGAACTCCGGGCTCCGATCCAAAGACGAAGCAGCGGAAGACTGGGACCGGAAGACCAGCAGCGCGGCAGCGTGCATATGGTGGAGAAAACTTATCCTTGGCGCAACTCCAAACTGAGGAGTCACGGGATCCAAGGAGAGAGAGAGAGAGAGAAGATTTGGTGTGTATTCAAAGGCCAGGGGTACCCATGTATATATAGGAGGCCAGGGGGCTGCCCAACCTGCCAGGCTGGCGGTGTGGGACTAATCCCACACCCCAGCCGGCCATGGCTGGTGCGCCGGCCCTAGTGGGCCCCATGTGGCCCACTAAGGGCTGGCCGAACCAAGCCCCCCCTCCTGGGGGGCACTCTCCCCCCCTCATGGGCCTCTTTGCCCAAAGAGGCCCATTAAGGGATTTTTGCCTTTAAAAATTCAGAAAAAATTAAAATAAAATATATTTAACTATTAATTACACTAATTAATATTAAATACATATTACATAATTTATTCTGGCTCCGAAAACTATTTCGTCGCTGCCCGATCTCCATCGGAACTTTCTCGGGACGTTCCCGCTCTCTCTTTTCCTTATTTTTCTCTTCCGGTAAAATGTCGACTCCCCTTAAGCGTGTTACCCTAGCGGTTCGATTATCTCACCAGACATGATCGAGACTCCTCTCCGATCAATGACTAATTCGTGGACCTTGGATACCCAGAATTAATCCCTGCGAGATAACGAATACTTTACCTATCGAACCTGGACGTCTGAGTCTTAAACCTTTTGCCATGCGATACTTAGCGTGTCCGAGACTCGTTCATAGATATCTCCATACCTAGCTTGATCTCGTTACCGACACTGCTAACTTCTACTCGTCCATGATATTATGTCCTGGTGACCTAGTCACACGCTTGCAAGCTCGTCTGACATAATCTCACCGAGTGGGCCCTAGAGTATCTATCCTGCTATGGGACTGGCAAATCCCGCTCTTGACCCCCCGTCTCAACATACTCCTTTCCGACACCCGAGAGGGACACCTTTATTGTCACACTATGTAAGATATGACGTTTGATGCAATCAAAGTGTCTTTCAGAAATAGCAATAAGAGTAGATCTCACGGTCGAAGGCGTAATGACTACGTCCTACAAATATTGGGTATGCCCATCACATCGTTCTACCAACGACATGACTTCATTGTCAAATAGACACCATGTCACATGATCGGGAAACCTCGATCATCAATTGCACAATGAACCAGTCAAATAGAGGCTACTGGGGACCTGGTTGTTTTACGTATCACACGTGTATTAATGTTTCCGCTTAATACAGTTATAGCATGACACAAAAACGTATTATGAACAAAATGAGATATGACAAATAAACTCTTTATTAATTGCCTCTAGGGCATATCTCCTACAGTCTCCCACTTGCACTAGAGTACAACTTAATCTAGTTTACAACTTGGTAAAAGCCGGACACCCATAGCATCTTGGTGTTTCACGTGCTTGTCAAGCAGGAGAGGCTTCGTCAACGGATCTGCCACATTCAGATCCGTATGTATTTTGCAAATCTTCACTTCACCTCCTTGTACGTACTGTCGTATCACATGGAAGCGTCGGAGTATGTGTTTGGCAGTCGAGTGAGACCTTGGTTCCTTCGCGTTAGCAATGGCACCCGTATTGTCGCAGTACAGGGTTACGGGGTCTTGCGCGCTAGGGAACACTCCAAGCTCGATGATGAACTTCCTCAGCCACACAGCTTCATTCGCGGCTTCAGAAGCGGCAATGTACTCCGATTCCATTGTAGATTGGGCCACGATGGGTTGCTTCCCACTCCTCCAGCATACAGCGCCTCCGTTCACCTTGAACACATATCCTGTCTGTGACTTAGAGTCATCTGGGTCTGAGTAGAAACTTGCATCAACGTAACCTGTTACGCCAAGTTCTTCCTCACAGTCCCCATACACAAGGAACATTTCCTTTGTATGCTTGAGATTCTTAAGAATGCTTTTAACAGCAACCCAATGATCCTTTCCAGGATTACTTTGGAACCGGCTCGTCAAACTAAGAGCCAATGCTACATCAGGTCGAGTACTTAACATGGCATACATGACCGATCCTATGGCTGAAGCATAATGATGTTTAGTCATCTCAACTTTATCATGTTCCGTCACCGGACACTGTGCCTTGCTTAATACCTTATTCTTGACAACCGGCAGAAAACCCTTCTTTGTTGTCTCCATACCGAACCGTTTCAGTATCTTTTCAATATAAGTACTCTGACTTAACGCTAATAGACGTCTTGATCTATCACGATAGATTTTAATGCCTAAAACGTATGCAGCTTCTCCTAAGTGCTTCATCGAAAATTTACTGTTTAAATATTTCTTGACGCTATTCAGAAGTTCCACATTGTCCCCTATTAGTAGTATATGTAGGAGATATGCCCTAGAGGCACTTAATAAAGAGTTTATTTGTCATATCTCATTTTGTTCATAATACGTTTTTGTGTCATGCTATAACTGTATTAAGCGGAAACATTAATACACGTGTGATACGTAAAACAACCAGGTCCCCAGTAGCCTCTATTTGACTGGTTCATTGTGCAATTGATGATCGAGGTTTCCCGATCATGTGACATGGTGTCTATTTGACAATGAAGTCATGTCGTTGGTAGAACGATGTGATGGACATACCCAATATTTGTTGGACGTAGTCATTACGCCTTCGACCGTGAGATCTACTCTTATTGCTATTCCTGGAAGACACTTTGATTGCATCAAACGTCATATCTTACAAAGTGTGACAATAAAGGTGTCCCTCTCGGGTGTCGGAAAGGAGTATGTTGAGACGGGGGGATCAAGAGCGGGATTTGCCAGTCCCATAGCAGGATAGATACTCTAGGGCCCACTCGGTGAGATTATGTCAAACGAGCTCACAAGCGTGTGACTAGGTCACCAGGACATAATATCATGGACGAGTAGAAGTTAGCAGTGTCGGTAACGAGATCAATCTAGGTATGGAGATATCTATGAACGAGTCTTGGACACGCTAAGTATCGCATGGCAAAAGGTTTAAGACTCAGACGTCCAGGTTCGATAGGTAAAGTATTCGTTATCTCGCAGGGATTAATTCTGGGTATCCAAGGTCCACGAATTAGTCATTGATCGGAGAGGAGTCTCGATCATGTCTGGTGAGATAATCGAACCGCTAGGGTAACACGCTTAAGGGGAGTCGACATTTTACCGGAAGAGAAAAATAGGAAAAAGAGAGACCGGGAACGTCCCGGGAAAGTTCCGATGGAGATCGGGCAGCGACGAAATAGTTTTCGGAACCAGAACAAATTATGTAATATGTATTTAATATTAATTAGTGTAATTAATAGTTAAATATATTTTATTTTAATTTTTTCTGAATTTTTAAAGGCTAAATACCTTAAATGGGCCTTCTGGTGGAAAGAAGGCCCATGAGGGGGGGAAGTCCCCCTCCTTGGTGCGCATGAGGGAGGAGCCGGCCTAGGTGGGCTAAGTGGGGCCCACCTAGGGCCGGCGCACCACCTTGGCCGGCTGGGGTGTGGGATTAGTCCCACACCGCCAGCTTGGCAGGTTGGGCAGCCCCCTGGCCTCCTATATATAGATGGGTACCCCTGGCCTTTGAAGACACACCAGTTTCTCTCTCTCTCTCTCTCCTTGGATCCCGTGACTCCCCAGTTTGGAGTTGCGCAAAGGATAAGTTTTCTCCACCATACGCACGCCGCCGCGCTGCTGGTCTTCCGGTCCCAGTCTTCGCTGCTTCGTCTTTGGATCGGAGCCCGGAGTTCGTCGGCTTCACCGTACGTGTGTGACGCCCTGCGAGGCACCACGCTAGTGGTGCTAGAGGTCTGCTTCCTCTACACGGCATCGAAGTCTTCGTCGGCTTCATCGACAACGCTTGTGCGGGAGCGTAATCCCCGCTTTTCGGTCTACAAGGGTATGTGCACCGAACCCCCTACGTACTACTATATCTGCATAGTATAGATTCTGGCTAGTTTAAGGTTATCGATGTAAGGAAAATTTTTGTTTTCTGCATGCGATCCCCTTCATTTGTATCAGAGCCGATCTATGCGTAGATATAGCTGTACGCTAGCTGCACCCGTGTTTATCACGGGGACAACGTTCTTATTATTTGCTACCCTCTCGCGTGCACTTGCACTGCCGGCAGCATCGAGTTGATGAAGCGGCCCGGACCGACCTTACGCGTACGCTTACGCGAGACTGGTTCCACAACTGACATACGGCTGGTTCCGTATATGTGGCTGGCGGGTGTCTGTCTCTCTCTCTTTAGTTGGCTTTGCATTTTCAATGGAGGGCCCGAAAGGGATGAATAAATATGCAACTATTTGATCGTTGTTGTGGTCATAGGTTCGTAGGTATGAAGCGGTTCTATTTACGACAGCCCCAAGCCACGTAAAATATGCAAAAGATAAAGTAGAGGCGTTTAACTTTATTTTGCCGGGGCTATGTGATATGGTCAAGGTAGGTTTATTAAATTGTTTATGAACTGTTGGCGCGAAGGAGACCACCGGCGCAAGGACCATATCACGTCGCATTACATCTGATGTTTTGAGTGCATCTTATATTGTGTGTATATATATAGTATATATTAGTTACACGGCGGTAGTTATATAAGATGATCCCTCCAAAATACCATCTTTGTTCTCCCTTCAACGTGCACCACCAAGAAAGTTCTACGTTATGAGGCAGGCCGTGACGATCGGGTGTCAGACATATCGTCGTTCGCATACAGTGGGTGTAAGCCATGTTGCACGAGCGTTTACGTTGAAGGTTATTGTGGCGAGCCTAGCATGTACAGACATGGCCTCGGAACAAGGTGACCGAAAGGTCGAGCATGAGTCACAAAGTTGTTGTGATTGACATACCGATGTCTACCTTTGAAGTTGTGTTGCCGGCTCTGACGATGAGGGGTTGCACAATGGATTAGGGTCGTGTAATCACTGAAACGATGAGAGGGATACTCGTTTTGAGTGGGAGTTCTTATAGTTATTTTGGAAAATACTTGAACTCAAAATTTTATGAACAAAGTCTTATGTTTTGCAAATTCCATTGTAGATGTCTCGCCCCTCCTTTAACCTAGGCCTGTTCCTTGAGAAAGAAAAGCTTAAGACCAATGGGTCAAACTTCATGGCCTGGTTCCGCAACCTGAGGATCCTCCTCACTCCCCACAGGGTGGCTTACGTGATTGAAGCCCCCCTAGGTGACCCTCCGGCAGATAATGCCTCCGACGATGAGAAGAAGGTCTTTCAGACCAAGTCGGATGATTCCTCCTTTGTCCAGAGTGGCATGCTCTATGCCATGGAAGCCGACCTGCAGAAGCGCTTTGAGAAGGTGAGTGCCTTCGAGATAATTTCTGATCTCAAGGTTGTCTTTGCGCCACAGGCTAAGGCTGAGAGATATGAAGCTTCTGAGCTTTTCTTCTCAGCCAAGATGGAAGAGCACAGCAGTGTGAGCGAGCACGTGGTCAAGATGTCTGGCTACGTTCAACGCCTGAATGCTCTGGAATGCAAGATTCCTGATGAGCTGGCGATTGATAGGGTGCTGCAATCGTTGCCTCCTAGCTACAAAGGCTTCGTCATGAACTATAACATGTAGGGCATGGCTAAGTCCCTGGGTGAGGTGTTCGTGATGCTCAAGACTGCTGAGGTGGAAATCAAGAAGGAGCACACGCTGTTAATTGTCAACAAGACCGTCGATTTTAAGAAATCTGGCGGTAAGGGCAGGAGAAACTGGAGGTCTAGGAAGGATGGCAAGCATGTTGCCAAGCCTAAGACTAACAAACATGGTCCCAAAGCTGGCGTGGAATGCTTCTACTGCAAGGGAGATGGTCACTGGAAGCGCAACTGCCCCAAGTATCTGGAGGATAAGAAGGCCGGCAAGATTGTCGGAAAAGAGAAAGGTATATTTGATATACATGTTATTGATGTGTACCTTACCTGCGCCCGTAGCAACACCTGGGTATTTGATACTGGCTCTGTTGCTCATATATGTAACTCTCAGGAGGAGTTGCGGAATAAGCGGCGCCAGGCAAAGGACGAGGTGACGATGCGCGTCGGCAACGGATCAAAAGTTGACGTGGTGTCTGTCGACACACTCCCTCTACATCTACCATCGGGATTAGTTTTGGTTCTGAATAAGTGTTATTTTGTACCGACCTTGAGTGTAAACATTATCAGTGGGTCTTGCTTGTTGCAAGACGGATATTCATTCAAATCAGTATCAAGTGGTTGTGCTATTTCTATGAATGATATCTTTTATGTTAATGCTCTCGAGAATAATGGTTTATTCTTGTTGAATCTCGATCATAGTACTCACATCCATAGCATAGATGCCAAGAGGATTAAACTTAGTAGCGATACCGCCATGTATATATGGCATTGCCGTCTCGGTCATATTGGTATAAAGCGCATGAAGAAACTCCATGACGATGGACTTCTGGACTCGTTGGATTTTGGATCCCTCGACACATGCGAACCATTTCTCATGGGCAAGATGACCAAGACACCGTTCAATGGTTTCATGGAACGGGCGTCGGACTTATTGGGAGTCATACATACAGATGTGTGTGGACCAATGAGCGTGTCGACACGCAATGGTTATCGTTACTTTGTCACCTTCACCGATGACTTGAGTAGATATGGGTATATCTATTTGATGAAACACAAGTCTGAAACATTTGAAAAGTTCAAAGAATTTCAAAGTGAAGTAGAAAATCAACTCAACAAGAAAATCAAGCACCTTCGATCCGATCGTGGTGGCGAATATTTGAGTTTTGAGTTTGGCACACATCTGAAGGCCTGTGGCATCGTGCCGCAGCTTACGCCAGCTGGAACGCCGCAACGCAACGGTGTGTCCGAGCGACGTAATCGTACCCTATTAGATAGCGTCCGATCTATGATGTCTCTTACCGACTTGCCCGTATCTTTTTGGGGTATGCGTTAGAAACAGCCGCATTCATTTTAAATAGGGCTCCGTCCAAATCCGTAGCAACGACACCGTATGAGATATGGCATGGCAAAAAACCTAAGTTGTCGTTCCTGAAGGTCTGGGGTTGTGAGCCGTATGTTAAGAAACTACAGCCCGACAAACTCGAACCGAAATCGGAGAAAGTCATCTTTGTAGGGTATCCGCGGGAAACCATAGGATACACCTTCTACAACCAAGCTGAGGGCAAAACGTTTGTCGCGAAGAACGGTACCTTTCTGGAGAAAGAGTTTCTCGCCAAAGGAGTAAGTGGGAGGAAAATAGACCTCGACGAGATCGTTGATCCTGAACTCGAAATTTCGAGTGGCGCGACGGAAGCTGTTCCGGAAACGTCCTCCACAGATGGAGTGGGAGAAGATGTCGAGGGTGCTATTCTACCTCGTAGGTCAGGGAGATCTCGGATCGCCCCTGAATGGTATGGCAACATGGTTTGCACCGTCATGTTGATTGAACAAGACGAACCTACGAACTACAAAGAGGCTATGGCTAGTCCTGAGTCCGAGAAATGGCTTGAAGCCATGAAATCCGAAATAGGATCCATGTATGACAACAAAGTGTGGACTTTGATGGAGATTCCCGAAGGGCGCAAGGCCGTCGAGAATAAATGGATCTTCAAGAAGAAGACTGATGCTGATGGTAATGTGACCGTCTATAAAGCTCGGCTTGTCGCAAAGGGTTTCCGACAAGTTCATGGGATTGACTACGATGAAACGTTTTCACCGGTAGCGATGCTGAAGTCTATTCGGATTTTGCTAGCAGTTGCCGCATATTATGACTATGAGATATGGCAAATGGATGTCAAAACAGCCTTCCTAAATGGTAACATTGAGGAAGAGTTGTATATGGTACAACCTGAAGGTTTTGTCGATCCAGAAAATGCTGGCAAGGTATGCAAGCTTCAGCGTTCCATTTATGGACTGAAGCAAGCATCTCGGAGCTGGAATCTTCGCTTTGATGAGGTGATCAAAGATTTTGGATTTGTCCAAAATAGCGAAGAGACCTGCATTTACAAGAAAATGAGTGGGAGCTCAGTTGTGTTCCTAGTACTATATGTTGATGATATACTACTAATAGGGGACAATGTGGAACTTCTGAATAGCGTCAAGAAATATTTAAACAGTAAATTTTCGATGAAGGACTTAGGAGAAGCTGCATACGTTTTAGGCATTAAAATCTATCGTGATAGATCAAGACGCCTATTAGCGTTAAGTCAGAGTACTTATATTGACAAGATACTGAAACGGTTCGGTATGGAGACGGCAAAGAAGGGTTTTCTGCCGGTTGTCAAGAATAAGGTATTAAGCAAGGCACAGTGTCCGATGACGGAACATGATAAAGTTGAGATGACTAAACATCCTTATGCTTCAGCCATAGGATCGATCATGTATGCCATGTTAAGTACTCGACCTGATGTAGCATTGGCTCTTAGTTTGACGAGCCGGTTCCAAAGTAATCCTGGAAAGGATCATTGGGTTGTTGTTAAAAGCATTCTTAAGAATCTCAAGCATACAATGGAAATGTTCCTTGTGTATGGGGACTGTAAGGAAGAACTTGGCGTAACAGGTTACGTTGATGCAAGTTTCTGCTCAGACCCAGATGACTCTAAGTCACAGACAGGATATGTGTTCAAGGTGAACGGAGGCGCTGTATGCTGGAGGAGTGGGAAGCAACCCATCGTGGCCCAATCTACAATGGAATCGGAGTACATTGCCGCTTCTGAAGCCGCGAATGAAGCTGTGTGGCTGAGGAAGTTCATCATCGAGCTTGGAGTGTTCCCTAGCGCGCGAGACCCCGTAACCCTGTACTGCGACAATACGGGTGCCATTGCTAACGCGAAGGAACCAAGGTCTCACTCGACTGCCAAACACATACTCCGACGCTTCCATGTGATACGACAGTACGTACAAGGAGGTGAAGTGAAGATTTGCAAAATACATACGGATCTGAATGTGGCAGACCCGTTGACAAAGCCTCTCCTGCTTGACAAGCACGTGAAACACCAAGATGCTATGGGTGTCCGGCTTTTACCAAGTTGTAAACTAGATTAAGTTGTACTCTAGTGCAAGTGGGAGACTGTAGGATATATGCCCTAGAGGCACTTAATAAAGAGTTTATTTGTCATATCTCATTTTGTTCACAATACGTTTTTGTGTCATGCTATAACTGTATTAAGCGGAAACATTAATACACGTGTGATACGTAAAACAACCAGGTCCCCAGTAGCCTCTATTTGACTGGTTCATTGTGCAATTGATGATCGAGGTTTCCCGATCATGTGACATGGTGTCTATTTGACAATGAAGTCATGTCGTTGGTAGAACGATGTGATGGACATACCCAATATTTGTAGGACGTAGTCATTACGCCTTCGACCGTGAGATCTACTCTTATTGCTATTCCTGGAAGACACTTTGATTGCATCAAACGTCATATCTTACAAAGTGTGACAATAAAGGTGTCCCTCTCGGGTGTCGGAAAGGAGTATGTTGAGACGGGGGGATCAAGAGCGGGATTTGCCAGTCCCATAGCAGGATAGATACTCTAGGGCCCACTCGGTGAGATTATGTCAAACGAGCTTGCAAGCGTGTGACTAGGTCACCAGGACATAATATCATGGACGAGTAGAAGTTAGCAGTGTCGGTAACGAGATCAAGCTAGGTATGGAGATATCTATGAACGAGTCTCGGACACGCTAAGTATCGCATGGCAAAAGGTTTAAGACTCAGACGTCCAGGTTCGATAGGTAAAGTATTCGTTATCTCGCAGGGATTAATTCTGGGTATCCAAGGTCCACGAATTAGTCATTGATCGGAGAGGAGTCTCGATCATGTCTGGTGAGATAATCGAACTGCTAGGGTAACACGCTTAAGGGGAGTCGACATTTTACCGGAAGAGAAAAATAGGAAAAAGAGAGACCGGGAACGTCCCGGGAAAGTTCCGATGGAGATCGGGCAGCGACGAAATAGTTTTCGGAGCCAGAACAAATTATGTAATATGTATTTAATATTAATTAGTGTAATTAATAGTTAAATATATTTTATTTTAATTTTTTCTGAATTTTTAAAGGCTAAATACCTTAAATGGGCCTTCTGGTGGAAAGAAGGCCCATGAGGGGGGGAAGTCCCCCTCCTTGGTGCGCATGAGGGAGGAGCCGGCCTAGGTGGGCCAAGTTGGGCCCACCTAGGGCCGGCGCACCACCTTGGCCGGCTGGGGTGTGGGATTAGTCCCACACCGCCAGCCTGGCAGGTTGGGCAGCCCCCTGGCCTCCTATATATAGATGGGTACCCCTGGCCTTTGAAGACACACCAGTTTCTCTCTCTCTCTCTCTCCTTGGATCCCGTGACTCCCCAGTTTGGAGTTGCGCCAAGGATAAGTTTTCTCCACCATACGCACGCCGCCGCGCTGCTGGTCTTCCGGTCCCAGTCTTCCGCTGCTTCGTCTTTGGATCGGAGCCCGGAGTTCGTCGGCTTCACCGTATGTGTGTGACGCCCTGCGAGGCACCATGCTAGTGGTGCTAGAGGTCTGCTTCCTCTACACGGCATCGAAGTCTTCGTCGGCTTCATCGACAACGCTTGTGCGGGAGCGTAATCCCCGCTTTTCGGTCTACAAGGGTATGTGCACCGAACCCCCTACGTACTACTATATCTGCATAGTATAGATTCTGGCTAGTTTAAGGTTATCGATGTTAGGAAAATTTTTGTTTTCTGCATGCGATCCCCTTCAGTATATCATCAACATATAGTACTAGGAACACAACTGAGCTCCCACTCATTTTCTTGTAAATGCAGGTCTCTTCGCTATTTTGGACAAATCCAAAATCTTTGATCACCTCATCAAAGCGAAGATTCCAGCTCCGAGATGCTTGCTTCAGTCCATAAATGGAACGCTGAAGCTTGCATACCTTGCCAGCATTTTCTGGATCGACAAAACCTTCAGGTTGTACCATATACAACTCTTCCTCAATGTTACCATTTAGGAAGGCTGTTTTGACATCCATTTGCCATATCTCATAGTCATAATATGCGGCAACTGCTAGCAAAATCCGAATAGACTTCAGCATTGCTACCGGTGAAAACGTTTCATCGTAGTCAATCCCATGAACTTGTCGGAAACCCTTTGCGACAAGCCGAGCTTTATAGATGGTCACATTACCATCAGCATCAGTCTTTTTCTTAAATATCGATTTATTCTCGACGGCCTTGCGCCCTTCGGGAATCTCCATCAAAGTCCACACTTTGTTGTCATACATGGATCCTATTTCGGATTTCATGGCTTCAAGCCATTTCTCGGACTCAGGACTAGCCATAGCCTCTTTGTAGTTCGTAGGTTCGTCTTGTTCAATCAACATGACGGTGCAAACCATGTTGCCATACCATTCAGGGGCGATCCGAGATCTCCCTGACCTACGAGGTAGAATAGCACCCTCGACATCTTCTCCCACTCCATCTGTGGAGGACGTTTCCGGAACAGCTTCCGTTGCGCCACTCGGAATTTCGAGTTCAGGATCAACGATCTCGTCGAGGTCTATTTTCCTCCCACTTACTCCTTTGGCGAGAAACTCTTTCTCCAGAAAGGTACCGTTCTTCGCGACAAACGTTTTGCCCTCAGCTTGGTTGTAGAAGGTGTATCCTATGGTTTCCCGCGGATACCATACAAAGATGACTTTCTCCGATTTCGGTTCGAGTTTGTCGGGCTGTAGTTTCTTAACATACGGCTCACAACCCCAGACCTTCAGGAACGACAACTTAGGTTTCTTGCCATGCCATATCTCATACGGTGTCGTTGCTACGGATTTGGACGGAGCCCTATTTAAAATGCGGCTGTTTCTAACGCATACCCCCAAAAAGATACGGGCAAGTCGGTAAGAGACATCATAGATCGGACGCTATCTAATAGGGTATGATTACGTCGCTCGGACACACCGTTGCGTTGCGGCGTTCCAGCTGGCGTAAGCTGCGGCACGATGCCACAGGCCTTCAGATGTGTGCCACACTCAAAACTCAAATATTCGCCACCACGATCGGATCGAAGGTGCTTGATTTTCTTGTTGAGTTGATTTTCCACTTCACTTTGAAATTCTTTGAACTTTTCAAATGTTTCAGACTTGTGTTTCATCAAATAGATATACCCATATCTACTCAAGTCATCGGTGAAGGTGACAAAGTAACGATAACCATTGCGTGTCGACACACTCATTGGTCCACACACATCTGTATGTATGACTCCCAATAAGTCTGACGCCCGTTCCATGAAACCATTGAACGGTGTCTTGGTCATTTTGCCCATGAGGCATGGTTCGTATGTGTCGAGGGATCCAAAATCCAACGAGTCCAGAAGTCCATCGGCATGGAGTTTCTTCATGCGCTTTATACCAATATGACCGAGACGGCAATGCCATATATACATGGCGGTATCGCTACTAAGTTTAATCCTCTTGGCATCTATGCTATGGATGTGAGTACTACGATCGAGATTCAACAAGAATAAACCATTATTCTCGGGAGCATTAACATAAAAGATATCATTCATAGAAATAGCACAACCACTTGATACTGATTTGAATGAATATCCGTCTTGCAACAAGCAAGACCCACTGATAATGTTTACACTCAAGGTCGGTACAAAATAACACTTATTCAGAACCAAAACTAATCCCGGTGGTAGATGTAGAGGGAGTGTGCCGACAGCCACCACGTCAACTCTTGATCCGTTGCCGACGCGCATCGTCACCTCGTCCTTTGCCAGGCGCCTCTTATTCCGCAACTCCTCCTGAGAGTTAAATATATGAGCAACAGAGCCAGTATCAAATACCCAGGTGTTACTACGGGCGCAGGTAAGGTACACATCAATAACATGTATATCAAATATACCTTTCTCTTTTCCGACAATCTTGCCGGCCTTTTTATCCTCCAGATACTTGGGGCAGTTGCGCTTCCAGTGACCATCTCCCTTGCAGTAGAAGCATTCCACGCCAGCTTTGGGACCATGTTTGTTAGTCTTAGGCTTGGCAACATGCTTGCCATCCTTCCTAGACCTCCAGTTTCTCCTGCCCTTACCGCCAGATTTCTTAAAATCGACGGTCTTGTTGACAATTAACAGCGTGTGCTCCTTCTTGATTTCCACCTCAGCAGTCTTGAGCATCACGAACACCTCACCCAGGGACTTAGCCATGCCCTGCATGTTATAGTTCATGACGAAGCCTTTGTAGCTAGGAGGCAACGATTGCAGCACCCTATCAATCGCTAGCTCATCAGGAATCTTGCATTCCAGAGCATTCAGGCGTTGAACGTAGCCAGACATCTTGACCACGTGCTCGCTCACACTGCTGTGCTCTTCCATCTTGGCTGAGAAGAAAAGCTCAGAAGCTTCATATCTCTCAGCCTTAGCCTGTGGCGCAAAGACAACCTTGAGATCAGAAATTATCTCGAAGGCACTCACCTTCTCAAAGCGCTTCTGCAGGTCGGCTTCCATGGCATAGAGCATGCCACTCTGGACAAAGGAGGAATCATCCGACTTGGTCTGAAAGACCTTCTTCTCATCGTCGGAGGCATTATCTGCCGGAGGGTCACCTAGGGGGGCTTCAATCACGTAAGCCACCCTGTGGGGAGTGAGGAGGATCCTCAGGTTGCGGAACCAGGCCATGAAGTTTGACCCATTGGTCTTAAGCTTTTCTTTCTCAAGGAACAGGCCTAGGTTAAAGGAGGGGCGAGACATCTACAATGGAATTTGCAAAACATAAGACTTTGTTCATAAAATTTTGAGTTCAAGTATTTTCCAAAATAACTATAAGAACTCCCACTCAAAACGAGTATCCCTCTCATCGTTTCAGTGATTACACGACCCTAATCCATTGTGCAACCCCTCATCGTCAGAGCCGGCAACACAACTTCAAAGGTAGACATCGGTATGTCAATCACAACAACTTTGTGACTCATGCTCGACCTTTCGGTCACCTTGTTCCGAGGCCATGTCTGTACATGCTAGGCTCGCCACAATAACCTTCAACGTAAACGCTCGTGCAACATGGCTTACACCCACTGTATGCGAACGACGATATGTCTGACACCCGATCGTCACGGCCTGCCTCATAACGTAGAACTTTCTTGGTGGTGCACGTCGAAGGGAGAACACAGATGGTATTTTGGAGGGATCATCTTATAAAACTACCGCCGTGTAACTAATATATACTATATATATATACACACACAATATAAGATGCACTCAAAACATCAGATGTAATGCGACGTGATATGGTCCTTGCGCCGATGGTCTCCTTCGCGCCAACAGTTCATAAACAATTTAATAAACCTAACTTGACCATATCACATAGCCCCTGCAAAATAAAGTTAGACGCCTCTACTTTATCTTTTGCATATTTTACGTGGCTTGGGGCTGTCGTAAATAGAACCGCTTCATACCTACGAACCTATGACCACAACAACGATCAAATAATTGCATATTTATTCATCCCTTTCGGGCCCTCCATTGAAAATGCAAAGCCAACTAAAGAGAGAGAGACAGACACCCGCCAGCCACATATACGGAACCAGCCGTATGTCAGTTGTGGAACCAGTCTCGCGTAAGCGTACGCGTAAGGTCGGTCCGGGCCGCTTCATCAACTCGATGCTGCCGGCAGTGCAAGTGCACGCGAGAGGGTAGCAAATAATAAGAACGTTGTCCCCGTGATAAACACGGGTGCAGCTAGCGCACAACTATATCTACACATAGATCGGCTCTGATACCACTGAAGGGGATCGCATGCAGAAAACAAAAAAATTCCTAACATGGATAACCTTAAACTAGCCAGAATCTATACTATGCAGATATAGTAGTACGCAGGGGGTTCGGTGCACATACCCTTGTAGACCGAAAAGCGGGGATTACGCTCCCGCACAAGCGTTGTCGATGAAGCCGACGAAGACTTCGATGCCGTGTAGAGGAAGCAGACCTCTAGCACCACTAGCGTGGTGCCTCGCAGGGCGTCACACACGTACGGTGAAGCCGACGAACTACGGGCTCCGATCCAAAGACGAAGCAGCGGAAGACTGGGACCGGAAGACCAGCAGCGCGGCAGCGTGCGTACGGTGGAGAAAACTTATCCTTGGCGCAACTCCAAACTGGGGAGTCACGGGATCCAAGGAGAGAGAGAGAGAGAAGATTTGGTGTGTATTCAAAGGCCAGGGGTACCCATGTATATATAGGAGGCCAGGGGGCTGCCCAACCTGCCAGGCTGGCGGTGTGGGACTAATCCCACACCCCAGCCGGCCATGGCTGGTGCGCCGGCCCTAGTGGGCCCCATGTGGCCCACTAGGGGCTGGCCGAACCAAGCCCCCCCTCCTGGGGGGGACTCTCCCCCCTCATGGGCCTCTTTGCCCAAAGAGGCCCATTAAGGGATTTTTGCCTTTAAAAATTCAGAAAAATTAAAATAAAATATATTTAACTATTAGTTACACTAATTAATATTAAATACATATTACATAATTTATTCTGGCTCCGAAAACTATTTCGTCGCTGCCCGATCTCCATCGGAACTTTCCCGGGACGTTCCCGGTCTCTCTTTTCCTTATTTTTCTCTTCCGGTAAAATGTCGACTCCCCTTAAGCGTGTTACCCTAGCGGTTCGATTATCTCACCAGACATGATCGAGACTCCTCTCCGATCAATGACTAATTCGTGGACCTTGGATACCCAGAATTAATCCCTGCGAGATAACGAATACTTTACCTATCGAACCTGGACGTCTGAGTCTTAAACCTTTTGCCATGCGATACTTAGCGTGTCCGAGACTGGTTCATAGATATCTCCATACCTAGCTTGATCTCGTTACCGACACTGCTAACTTCTACTCGTCCATGATATTATGTCCTGGTGACCTAGTCACACGCTTGCAAGCTCGTTTGACATAATCTCACCGAGTGGGCCCTAGAGTATCTATCCTGCTATGGGACTGGCAAATCCCGCTCTTGACCCCCCGTCTCAACATACTCCTTTCCGACACCCGAGAGGGACACCTTTATTGTCACACTATGTAAGATATGACGTTTGATGCAATCAAAGTGTCTTTCAGAAATAGCAATAAGAGTAGATCTCACGGTCGAAGGCGTAATGACTACGTCCTACAAATATTGGGTATGCCCATCACATCGTTCTACCAACGACATGACTTCATTGTCAAATAGACACCATGTCACATGATCGGGAAACCTCGATCATCAATTGCACAATGAACCAGTCAAATAGAGGCTACTGGGGACCTGGTTGTTTTACGTATCACACGTGTATTAATGTTTCCGCTTAATACAGTTATAGCATGACACAAAAACGTATTATGAACAAAAAGATATGACAAATAAACTCTTTATTAATTGCCTCTAGGGCATATCTCCTACAGTATTTTCATCTCCATTTCTCCTCCATTTCCTCTCCCCAAGCCCAATTAATTCACAATATTTTACACCATTTGGGAAGATTGAAGACACCCCACGGTTAGCAGCTTCATCCTCTTTCCGGCGTTGCTTATTTAGCTCGTTTAGCTCATTTCAAATTTGTAGTGCAAGCTAGGTGTTTGATGAAATGCCTAAGTAAGGATTTCATTTGTTTCATATGTGCAATTTGAGATCAAACTAAATTATGATTTATGTGTTTTAGTGTCGTCCCCGTCCTTACCGCCGTCGATCGCCCGTGCCGTCCCGTCACCGGCACCACCTCGGTGAGCCTCGTGTTTTTATTTTATTTGATTTTTAAAAACTTAGCTTTATGGTTTAGATGCATAGTTATTACTTGTATAATTTTCTAACTTGTAGTATTATATGTATAGTGTCATGGTTCTGATATTGAAAAGATCGGTATGACACCTAGAGGGGGGGGGGGGTGAATAGGTGCTAATTCAATTTTTAGTTCTTTTTCACTTTAAGGCTTGACACGAAAGGTAAATTCTCTAGATATGCAACTACGGTGAATTTACCTATATGACAAGCTATTAACTACGCAAGATACAAGATAAAGGCGGTAAACAAGGATAGAGGTAACCGAAGTGAAAGCACGAGACGACAAGGATGTATTCCCGAGTTCCTCCCTTCAATGGGAGTACGTCTCGTTGGAGAGGTGTGAACCAACACAATGGTTCAACGGCCACAAAGGCCTCACCCAAATCTCCGGTGAACCGCACCACAAAGGTTTGGTTCACTTTCCACTATCGGAATCCTTCGAGGCGGAATCCGGAGCCTTTACAACAACGATTCGGGGCACGACCCACAAAGGGCTTGGGGGCTCCCGAACAGCTACAATCTGTCACAAAGACAATAGGTAAGTACAACAATGGGCTAGGTTTTCCTAGTGGAAACCCTAGCAAGTGTTTCCTCAAATGAATGAGGGGGGAAATGAAAAACGGCTCGGTGAAGATGTAGATCGGGGCCTTCTCCTTCAATCCTCCAAAGGTCAACGAGTTTGGGTGGGAGGATTGGGAGAACTTGGAGCTCTTAGCTTTGCATCAATGGAGGTGAGAGAGTGTAGAAGCTCAAGTCTTCAAAGGTAGGTGAAGGGGTCCTTTTATAGCTCTTCAAAAACTGGCCGTTTGGAGCTGAAACTTACGCAGCGGTACTACCGCTGGAGAGGCCGGTAGTACCGCTGGACCTTTGAATCCAGCCGTTGCCCGCTTCACGCACTTCACTGTTAGTCCAAACTTCACGCAGCGGTACTACCGCTGGAGAGGCCGGTAGTACCGCTGGGAGGCGGTAGTACCGCTCCGGTACCGCTGGAGGTACCGCTAAGAGAAACAGAAGGGAGAAAACGGCGGTACCTCCGGCCGTACCGCCAGCGGTACCTCGACATCGAGCTGGCCTTCGAACCTGCAGAAAATAACACAGCGGTACTACCGCTGTGAGGACCGGTAGTACCGCTTTGGTACCGCTGGGGGTACCGCACCGCGCAACAGAGCGCCGAAAACGGCGGTAGCTCGGGCGGTACCGCCAGCGGCAGCCAGGGCTCCGAGCAAGGCTCAGTCCAGTGCAGCGGTACTACCGCTGATGCCAGCGGTACTACCGCTGCCTGGAGCAAGGCTTGCTGAAAAGCTTTTGCAGCGCCCGTTTCGATCGTTTCCTTTTTGCTAAGATCTTAGATACATCCTGCAAACTTTAATAGCCATGTTAGAACACATATTGTGTTGTCATTAGCACCAAAACAAGGGTCAACTAGAAGATGCTCTTTCAATCTCCCCCTTTTTGGTGTTTGATGACAACACAACATATAAAGCGAGGGTTCATAAAATTTCGACGGAGCTCCCCCTAGATGTGTGCATATTCTTAGAGTGCTTTGAATACACAAATACACAACATCTAGAATCAACACTCCCCCTAAATTTTACAAGCCAAGCCACAATGATAGCAATCACAAATGCAATACTAACCAAAAGACAAATAAGCAACACATAGATAGAAAACGAGTTTCACATGTCTTACACCATGCATACATAAAGGAGTTCCACAAGTAACAATAAATTTAGGTGATCACAAGCTAAAAAAGGTCGAAATAAGTGAAAACGAGCTCGTGACACCCACCCATGCAAATTCCCGAGAGCAACCTAATAGTTATCTCTCCCCCTTTGGCACCAAGGCACCAAAAAGGGAAAAGATCGGACCTACACGCCCCAAGGGTCCCAATCCGGGTGAGAGGAAGAAGCATCATCATGTTCCGGGCTCGACCACGCGATGATCTCGCCCTCGTCATTCTTGGCTTGCCATTCATCCCACGTGGGGATGTGTTGCTCGGACCCGGAAGGCACATCTTCCCCCTCGGCACGGCGGCGAGCAACCTCAACTTGGCGAGCCTTCATCTTCTCCTCATGGACATCAAATTGATGCCTCTCAACTTTCTTGGACACTTGGAAGATCTTCTTCATAGCACGAGCCATCCAAGCAAAAGAACCACCTTTGGAGGCATTGGAGGGCCCGGCTTCATCCACCACTTCCTTCCTAGGTTTGAGCTTGTGGGGCTTGATAAGGAGCCTCTTGCTCTTGTGAGGGGCCCACTTCTCGGTGTCACCGAGATCATCAATGTCATTGTGCTCAAGCCACTTCCACACCACGATCCTCATGATCAACGGAGCAAAGGAGATGTTCTTCTTCTTGCTAATCACATGCCATAGCTAATGCCAAATGAAGTCCATCACATCAAGTTTCTTGCCTTGTCCCTTCATTTGCATGGTGAGGACCATCAAGTTCTTCAAGTAGCCATGAATTTCATCAAAGTTGCCCACTTTTGGATTGATTGTCTCACGGTAGATGCGGTGCATGATGTCCCAAGTGGGGTATAGGCCTTTGGAATCTCCATACTTCCACTTATCCGCACTATCCGGGTTGTAGAGGGGAGCAAGCTTCTCAACACCATAGGCACTTCCACCTTGGAAGTGAACACGGAAGTGAGTCTCATCAAACTCTTCCGAAGGAAAAGGGCCAAACTCTTGATAGTTGAGGGACTCGGCAATATCTTCCCAAGTGGCTTCAAACACCTTCTCTTTGGTCATCCACTTGATTCTTCTTTTGGTCTCATTGCCCATGTGCACGGTGGCTAAGAACTGAGCCACAATATCCTCATCATAGTCTTGCTCTAGCTCCATGATGTGAAAAAGGTCAAACTCCTCACAGATTTCCAAAGCTTCACCGAAATAGTTGGGCTTGGACCTCATGAACTCGATGTTGATGTGGTGTTGGATCACGGTGTTGTCCTTTGGTTTCTTTAAGAGGATTTCCCGGTAGCACTCTTCTTGGAAGGAGTTGTGAAAGTAGGGATTATTGCCGCGAACGGAGGGCATTTGATCCATACGATCAATCACATAGTAATCCACAGCTCTTTTTGCCACAAACTCGGGCTCACTGAGTTGACTAGCTATCTTCGGGCGCTTGGGAATGGACTTTGATGAAGCCGGGAACCTCCGGCGTTGCAATCCATCAAGGGCATCTTGGACTTCATCCGTGGGAGCGGTCTTTTGCTTCTTCCTACCCGCAACGGACTTGGTACGACCCCTACCTGTGAATAGCATGAGGTGGAAAGCATATAGATGAGAATGCACAAATTTCATGAATTATGAACGAAGAACACGAGTGTACAAAATTCTAGGAAGAGTAAATCTAGAGGTAAAGTACCACATTTGGGTTTGAAGGTGCAACAATGAGTAGATGTAAAGCTTAAGACAAGCATTAGACCTATTTAGGGTTGCTCCAACAAATCTAAGAGGGGAACTTTAAATCTAGCCTATAACTTTCCATGAAATTTCTACACAAGGTTCTGAATCCATAAAGAAGCATCTCTACCAACTCATTCAACCACACATCCGAAGAGAAAAGCGCTAATGTCATCTCTATCCATCAACTAGATGAGAGAGAGGGATTTGGCTTACCGGAGCTCATGGTGAAGGATCGAGGAGGAGGAGAGAAGCTAGAGTCCTCCCGGAGCAAGGAGCACGAGGTCCTAGGCCGGGGAAGGCTCTTCCCGGCGGTGGAGTGGCCGGCGGCGGCGGGGACGTGGAGGAGAAGGAGATGGGGTTGGGGGAAAGTGAGGGAGTGCCCTCTCAAACCGCCCAGCCCCGTGCCCTTATCGTCCAGATTCCCGCGGCGGTAGTACCGCTCGGTCCAGCGGTAGTACCGCCCCGGTTCTGTCGGGCGCCCGAGCGAAACTGCCGCTGCGCACGGTAGTACCGCTGGGGACAGCGGTAGTACCGCGTGGTGCGATGCAGCGGTAGTACCGCTAGGGTGACCGGTAGTACCGGCGCCTGGGGAAAAATGGGTTGTGGCTCAAAATGATGCCCACAACGCGTTTTTCACGCTGGTTCCGACCACCCACTCAACCAAGATCATGAAACAAGGCATTTAGAGAGAGAAAGGCTTTAGGGAAGTGAGATGGGGCTTAGGATAGAACCTCAAACCGAGAGTGGTACTTCACACTCACTTTGCAAAATGCATGAAACTCAAGAAGACCAAAATGAGTGTGTTTCCCATAAAACCAAGACGAAGCAAAAGAAATCCACGAAAATGTCATGAAATCCAACTCTTCTTACAAGGAGAAGAGGGCATGGCATGTCACCGCGAAGATATATCTTGGGTACATAACCAATACTCGTCATTTTAGCTCATTTAGACATAAGAATGAATATAGAGAAAAAAGGACACTTGCTATCGGCATAATGGGGGAGGGATAGTCCAATGGTTTAGGACCGCACTCCCCCTATGTCCATGCCTACACCTAGATCAAATATATAGTTAAGATAGAGGTGTGCATGCAAGGTAGTAAACCAACGCTCCTCGAATCCACGATGTTTAGCTCATGCCTCAAAAACGTGAACCTTGCTTCATCAAGTGGCTTCGTGAACATGTCGGCAAGTTGAATCTTCGTGGGAATATAGCCAAGCTCAATGTCACCCCGGTTGATGTGATCACGAATAAAATGATAGCGAATCTCAATATGCTTCGTTCTTGAGTGTTCCACCGGGTTGTGACCAATCTTGATGGCACTTTCATTGTCACATAAAAGAGGCACTTTGTCACAATGGACACCGTATTCCTTTAAAGTTTGCCTCATCCATAACAATTGAGTGCAAGCACTAGCGGCCGCCACATACTCGGCTTCGGTGGTGGATAGTGATATGCAATTTTGCTTCTTGGAGGACCAACTTACCAATGACTTCCCAAGGAATTGACATGCACCGGAGGTTGACTTCCTATCATCCTTGCAACCGGCCCAATCCGAATCCGTGTAACCGGCAAGAGAGAAGTTGGACCCCCTAGGATACCACAAACCAAACCTTGGGGTATAAACCAAATATCGGAAGATTCGATTCACCGCTATCAAGTGACTTTCTTTAGGAGCCGCTTGGTACCTTGCACACACTCCTACACTTAACACAATATCGGGTCTAGATGCACAAAGATAAAGCAAAGAACCAATCATAGAGCGATAGAGTTTTTGATCGACATCTTTACCCTTTGGACTAAGTTCAAGATGGCATTTGGTGTCCATAGGAAACCTCTTCTCTTTTGCATCTTGCATCTTGAACCTCTTGAGCATGTCTTGAATATATTTGGCTTGTGAGATGAAGGTCCCTCCACTCAATTGCTTGATTTCAAAACCAAGGAAGAACTTCAACTCTCCCATCATGGACATCTCAAACCTATCGGTCATAAGCTTTGAAAATTCATCATTAAAAGCTTTGTTAGATGAGCCAAAGATAATATCATCAACATAAAGTTGGCATATGAAAAGCTCCCCTTTTACTCTCTTGGTAAAGAGAGTGGGATCGATTTGCCCCACTTCAAAGCCACGGTCTATTAGTAGCTCTCTTAGGTGCTCATACCAAGCACGAGGTGCTTGTTTGAGACCATAGAGGGCCTTATCAAGCTTGTAGACATGGTTTGGAAAGTGTGGATCCTCGAATACCGGTGGTTGCTTAACATATACCAACTCCTTTAATGGACCATTAAGGAAAGCACTTTTCACATCCATTTGTTGTAACTTAAAATTGTGATGTGATGCATAAGCAAGAAGGATACGGATGGACTCAAGGCGAGCCACGGGAGCATAGGTCTCTCCAAAATCAATGCCTTCAACTTGAGAGTACCCTTGAGCTACCAATCTTGCCTTGTTCCTTACAACCATTCCATGTTCATCTTGCTTATTCTTGAATATCCACTTGGTGCCTATAACATTTTTGCAATCTTTTGGCTTCTCCACTAGATTCCACACTTTGTTGCGCTTGAAGTTGTTGAGTTCTTCATGCATGGCTTCCAACCAATCCGGATCTTCAAGAGCTTCAAAGACTTTCTTTGGTTCCACCATGGAGATATGAGCTTGATGTTCACTAAAACTTGCCAATTGACCTCTTGTGGACACCTTGCGAGAAACATCACCAATGATGGCTTCAAGCTTGTGACACTTGATTTCCAAGTTTCTCTTGACTCTTGCTTGACGACGGGTTTCGATATCCCCATTGTTGCGAGGGATTTCGGCTTGATCATTTGAGTCCCCGTCTTGACTGGTATGATGAGCTTGACCATCTTGTTGTACATCTTCAATAATGGGAGTAGATGGTTGCTCTTGATCTTGAAAAGAGTTGACAATAGGAGAACTTGATTCTTGTGTGGCCTCATTGTCAACTTGAGAAGGAACTTGTTCTTGTTCTTCTTGGATAGGTGTCTCATTTGCTTCCATAGTAGGTGCCGCTTCAACTTGTGATGATGGAGTCTCCACTTGAGTGGAGCTTGTACTTGCTTGAGGAGGCTCATGATGGATTTCAATGGGGCGATGGAAACCAACCCCCATTCTTCTTATGGCATCTTGAGGTTCCTCATTATCTACATCACAAACATGAAATTGCGCCACTTGGGAGCCGTCATTCTCATCGAACTTCACACTACAAGATTCCACAACTCTCCCTAAGGATTTGTCATAGACTCTATAAGTGTGAGAGTTCGCACCGTACCCAACAAGAACACCTTCTAAAGCTTTAACTTCAAATTTAGATAAATGAACACCTTTGATTTTGTAGAAACACTTACAACCAAATACTCGATAGTAGGAGATGTTGGGCTTGTTGCCGGTAAGCATTTCATAAGGAGTTTCCTTCTTCCCTTTGCGAAAGAATAACCGGTTGGAGGAGTGACACGCCGTGGAGATAGCTTCGGCCCACAAGAAGAGTGGAGACTTAAACTCCGCCAACATGGACCTAGCCATATCCATAAGAGTCCGGTTCTTTCTCTCGGCTACACCATTTTGTTGAGGGGTATACGCAGCGGAATATTGATGACGAATTCCCTCATCACTAAGAAACTCATTTAGGGTGTAGTTCTTGAACTCGGAGCCATTGTCACTTCTAATGGCCAATATGGGAACATTGTGTTGACGTTGAACTTCATTGGAGAAGTCGATGACGGTTTGTTGAGTTTCATCCTTCGTCTTGAAGAAGAAAACCCAAGTGAATCTTGAATAGTCATCAACAATCACCAAGCAATACTTCTTCCCACCAAGACTTGGTTGCGGTACGGCACCAAAGAGGTCAACATGAAGAAGTTCCAAAATCCTCGTTGATGAGATGATGGTCTTGCTTGGGTGGGGAGAATCATGCATCTTTCCTTCAACACAAGCCCTACAAAGACGATCTCTAGAAAAAGAAACATTCTCATTTAGTCCAAGAATGTGGCCACCCTTGTGAAGACTTTGCAAAGTTCTCATATTGACATGGGATAAGCGGCGATGCCACAACCACCCCACGTCGGCCTTTCCGAATAAGCATATTGCTTGAGTGTTGGTTGACCCCGAAAAGTCAACCACAAACAACTCATTTTCAACATACCCAACGAACATGACCTTTAGAGTCTTGCTCCTCAAGAGTACCACCATATCAAGAGTGAAATGGACATCAAAGTTCATCTTATTAAGAGCACGAACGGACATAAGATTGTAACCTAGAGACTCAACAAGCATGACATTTACAAGGGTGATATCCCTTGCAACTACCACCTTGCCGAGACTCTTTACCTCGGCTTTAGACTTGTCCCCATAAGAGACGGTTGAGTGATTTAGATTTGGTCTCAACTCCGTCATGATCTCCTTGCTTCCGGTCATATGACTAGTGCATCCACTATCAATCACCCATTTAGATCCACCGGAAGCATAGTCCTACAAGAGATCATATCTTGGATTTAGGTACCCATTTCTCAATGGGTCCTTTTCGGTTAGCAACAAGGGTCTTAGGAACCCAAATAGAGTAATCAATGTAACCATCATAAGGACCAACATATTTTGCATAAACATCACCATAATAGTCAACATAAAGAATATAATTGGGATTGTTATGCCCCGCGAAGTCACTACGAGTAGTCTTGCCCCTAGTGGCATTGCTACCCGCAATGAAAGTCTTTGCTTGTGCGGGCTTGGTCTTGTTCTTCTTGATGTTGCTCACTTTCTTCTTTGCTTCGGCCACATAACCAAGACCCTCCTTCCCTTTGTGTGGTTTTTGCTCAAACAAGTAAGCAATGCCCTTATCTTTACCTTTGAGAATAGAGGTCTTAGCACTAGTGGCCTTAGCAAGATCCACCTTCAACCTAGCATCATCTTCACTAACATCTTCATGAATACGAGGAAGAATGGATATACTAGTTGAACGAGTTTTAGAAAGTTGAGCTTGAAGTTGTTCATGAGACTTGACTAGAAGGGAGTGGGTCGATTCCAAGACCTTGTGAGCTTTTTCAAGCTTCTCCATATCCTCAAGAAGTCTAGCATTCACAACTCCAAGTTCAACTTTCTCCTTTTTAATCACTTTATATTTAGTAAAGACATGATCTCTATCCTTAATGATTTTATCAATGATTTCATCATTTTTAGCATCAAGAGACTCAAGTCTTTCCTCAAGAGTGGTTCTATATTCACTTTCTTCATCAAGAGAGCTATTTAATGATGCTATGGAAGCATTCAAAGAAGCAATGGTGAGAGAATCCTCTCTCTCAATCTTACTCTTTTCTTGAAGAAGTTCTTCGGCCGCACATAGTTGTCTCATGAGAGACTCAACATGTTCTTTGGCCTCACCTTGCAAGTTAGTCACAAAAGTATCGAAGGCAACTAGTTCCTTCTTAATCTCAAGACTAGATTGATCATGCGTAGTCTTAGGAGAAGGGGATGATACCTCGGTGAGATGAGCCATGAGGCAACGAGCGGTGTTGGTGGAGAGGTTCTCATTGGGGGATTCAAAGAGAGATGATGATGAAGTGGAGACAATAGCCAATGCGGCTACCTCTTTGTTAGGTGCATCTTCATCTTCGGAATCACTTGTGGCATATTCCTCTTGTGCCACCAACACAATTCTCGGTGCCTTCTTGAAGAAGGGCTTCCTTGGTCTTGCGGGCTTCTTTTGAATCAACTTGGAGTGATCCTTTGGGATAAGCTTCCCACCATTTTGCTCACGGTTCTCATATGGACACTCTCTTATGTAGTGATTCTTGTCATGACAATTGTAGCAAGTCTTTGTCCTTGAGGCAAGCTCTTTCTTGCCACTTGAGTTGTTCTCACGATCAACACGAGCTTTAGCACTTGCCGGGTCATTCCAAAACACCCTTGTGGCAAGAGCAATGTGACTATTGAGGGCTTGCTCAAGATCATGTGGAGCAATGTTGCTTGGGCAAGCTTCAACCTCATCGTTCTCATCCATACTAGTCACCTTGGCCTTCAAGGCAAGTGAGGGGCCTTGTCTCATTCCCATGGCCCTAGCACGGTTATCTTCGGCATTCTTGGAGGCAACTTTGGAGGCTTGAACCTCTTGCATAACTTCATGTGAAGACATTTGTTGATAGTTGTATCTCCCTTGAATTGACTTCAACTCCATAGGCTCCGAAGGCAAGAGAGCATTCACATACTTCCTTTTGACCCAAGCATCATCCACATATGTTGCCCCCACATCATAGAAGGCTTTGGCAAGAGTCTTGAGTCTTCCATACATCTCTTCATGATTCTCATTGTCAAGCATGTAGAAACCTTCGGCGGCATTGCTCAAAGATTCATATCTATTCCTCTTCATGCTATCATTTCCAAGGAAAGCAACTTCAAGACAATCCCAAGCTTCTTTGGCGGTGGTGACATGAAGAACATGATGTTTGTCATTGTCGCCCAAGGCGAGCTCGATCATGTGGAGGGCGGAAGCATTGAGTTGCTTTTCGGCGAACTCTCTTTTCGTCATGTTGCTTGGATCCTCAACATGATATCCATCTTCAATGATCCTCCAAAGCTCGATGGAGGCACTGTTAACATGAGATTTCATTGAGCGTTGCCAACTTGCAAAAGCTAATGCATTAAGCTTAGGTGGAGGACCTAGAGGGTTTATGCGGGTTGTAATAATTGGATCGGGAGAGTACCATCCCGGAACGGCATGATACCCTTCCTTCTCCTCATGCAAAGTAGGAGAAGTTTTAGGTCTAGTATCGGTTTCAACCCCCTTTTTCTTTTTCTCTTTATCCTCCTTGGAATCACCCTCTTCGGAGTTAGAGGCTTCCTCTAGTGGGATGATTTCCGAGCGCTTGCCATTTGCAAATTTCATGAACATGTCACGAAACTCATCAAATTTGGCATTCATGGTCGATGTCAAAGTTGTTTCCAAAGCTTTGATATCGGCCATGGATGCCATGGTGACTTTGGCCTTTTCAAGGGCCTCATTAGCCTTGGCAAGAGTCTCGGCCTCATCCTCACTATGTGTCATACTTCTCTTAGGCGGTTAAACCCAACAAGAGAGCCTTAGCTCTGATACCAATTGAAAAGATCGGTATGACACCTAGAGGGGGGGTGAATAGGTGCTAATTCAATTTTTAGTTCTTTTTCACTTTAAGGCTTGACACGAAAGGTAAATTCTCTAGATATGCAACTACGGTGAATTTACCTATATGACAAGCTATTAACTACGCAAGATACAAGATAAAGGCGGTAAACAAGGATAGAGGTAACCGAAGTGAAAGCACGAGATGACAAGGATGTATTCCCGAGTTCCTCCCTTCAATGGGAGTACGTCTCGTTGGAGAGGTGTGAACCAACACAATGGTTCAACGGCCACAAAGGCCTCACCCAAATCTCCGGTGAACCGCACCACAAAGGTTTGGTTCACTTTCCACTATCGGAATCCTTCGAGGCGGAATCCGGAGCCTTTACAACAACGATTCGGGGCACGACCCACAAAGGGCTTGGGGGCTCCCGAACAGCTACAATCTGTCACAAAGACAATAGGTAAGTACAACAATGGGCTAGGTTTTCCTAGTGGAAACCCTAGCAAGTGTTTCCTCAAATGAATGAGGGGGGAAATGAAAAACGGCTCGGTGAAGATGTAGATCGGGGCCTTCTCCTTCAATCCTCCAAAGGTCAACGAGTTTGGGTGGGAGGATTGGGAGAACTTGGAGCTCTTAGCTTTGCATCAATGGAGGTGAGAGAGTGTAGAAGCTCAAGTCTTCAAAGGTAGGTGAAGGGGTCCTTTTATAGCTCTTCAAAAACTGGCCGTTTGGAGCTGAAACTTACGCAGCGGTACTACCGCTGGAGAGGCCGGTAGTACCGCTGGACCTTTGAATCCAGCCGTTGCCCGCTTCACGCACTTCACTGTTAGTCCAAACTTCACGCAGCGGTACTACCGCTGGAGAGGCCGGTAGTACCGCTGGGAGGCGGTAGTACCGCTCCGGTACCGCTGGAGGTACCGCTAAGAGAAACAGAAGGGAGAAAACGGCGGTACCTCCGGCCGTACCGCCAGCGGTACCTCGACATCGAGCTGGCCTTCGAACCTGCAGAAAATAACACAGCGGTACTACCGCTGTGAGGACCGGTAGTACCGCTTTGGTACCGCTGGGGGTACCGCACCGCGCAACAGAGCGCCGAAAACGGCGGTAGCTCGGGCGGTACCGCCAGCGGCAGCCAGGGCTCCGAGCAAGGCTCAGTCCAGTGCAGCGGTACTACCGCTGATGCCAGCGGTACTACCGCTGCCTGGAGCAAGGCTTGCTGAAAAGCTTTTGCAGCGCCCGTTTCGATCGTTTCCTTTTTGCTAAGATCTTAGATACATCCTGCAAACTTTAATAGCCATGTTAGAACACATATTGTGTTGTCATTAGCACCAAAACAAGGGTCAACTAGAAGATGCTCTTTCAGATATCCGTCCCCGTCGGTCCTCGTCCGGTATATGATTCGGATGTGGTATATTTTCAAAACTATTTGTTTCATTGTGTTTCTGGCAATTATGGCGACCAACTTGACATAGATTTATTTTTATCTAGGAGGTAGTTGAACCGGAAATTGAAACTGACCCTATTATCGAGCTTTTGGATAAAGAAAACAATGATTTGAAAGCAAAATTGAAAAGAAGTGAAGATCTTTATCTCCAATGCTTAGAAGATAAGATGAAATTAGAGCTCAAGCTTGCCGACGTCATCGATGCTAACGAGATCAAGATGGATGCAATGCGCATGAAGATTAAAAAGATTAGAAAATATGCCATTAATCAAGAGGCTTGGTATCATTATGTTAATGGTTCAGTATTTACCTTAGTTGCGATTTTGATCGCATTTGTTGTTGGATTTAAATTCTTTAGATAGTTTTTATATTTGTTTCAAGTAATATATGTTTTATGAGAACTATATATGTATTACAAGCTGTCACTACTATACTTTGCTTTTAATGGGATAAACTTGTATTAATTCATTTGGTCTTGCATTTTATTCATGATGTAGTGTAATGGGGTTCGATATACTTTTATGTAATGCAGATGAACCGGCAATGGATGTACGGTGACCGATGTTGTCCCGAGTTTATTGATGGCATGCATAATTTTCTCCATGTGGCTGAGGCAAACAAGCCGAAGAATGGTTTTATTCGTTGTCCATGTAATGTCTGCAAGAATATGAGTGATCACTCTACCTCAAAAGTCATTCACTCCCACCTGTTGCAGAATGGTTTTATGTCTGTTATTATTGTTGGACCAAGCACGGAGAAACAGGGGTTATAATGGAAGAAAATGAAGAAGAGGAGGATAATGCCAACTATCCTTGGTTCAGTGATACTACAATGGGAGAAGACGAAGCTGAAAAAGATCCCATTATTGATGAGCCCGACGATGATGTTCGTCGGGCCATTCGTGATGCACAAATGGACTGTGGAAGTGAAAACGAAAGGTTGAAGTTGGAGCGCATGTTAGCTGATCACGCCAAGTTGTTGTACCCAACTTGCGAAAATGACCAGAAAAAGCTGGGTACCACACTTGAATTGCTGCAATGGAAGGCAGAGAATGGTACTTCTGACAAGGGATTTGAAAATTTGTTGAAAATAGTTAAGAAGATGCTTCCAAATGATAATGAATTGCCCTCTAGTACGTACGAAGCAAAGAAGGTGGTATGCCCTCTAGGATTAGAGGTGCAGAAGATACATGCATGCATTAACGATTGCATCCTATACCGCGGTGAGCACGAAAATTTGAATGCATGTCCTGTATGCGGTGCATTGCGGTATAAGATCGGGCGAGATGACCCTGGTGATGTTGAGGGCGAGCCGCGCCCCAGGAAGAGGATTCCTGCAAAGTTGATGTGGTATGCTCCTATAATACCACGGTTGAAACGTTTGTTCAGCAACAGAGAGCATGCCAAGTTGTTGCGATGGCATAAAGAAGACCGTAAAAAAGACTTGATGCTGAGACACCCCGCTGATGGGTCCCAGTGGAGAAAGATTGAAAGAGAGTTCCCGACATTTTCAGATGACGCAAGGAACTTAAGATTTGGTCTAAGTACAGATGGCTTTAATCCTTTTGGAGAGCAGAGCTCCAGTCATAGCACTTGACCCGTGACTCTATGTATCTATAACCTTCCTCCTTGGTTGTGCATGAAGCGGAAGTACATTATGATGCCAGTGCTCATTCAAGGCCTGAAGCAACCTGGCAACGACATTGATGTGTACCTTAGGCCATTAGTTGAAAAACTTTTGCAGTTGTGGCGTGAAGAAGGTGTACGTGTGTGGGATGAGCACGAACAGGAGGAATTTGATCTACGAGCTTTGCTTTTTGTAACCATCAATGATTGGCCTGCTCTTGGTAACATTTCAGGACAGTCAAACAAGGGATACAATGCATGCACGCACTGCTTAGCTGAGACTGATAGTATACATTTAGGTAACAAGAATGTGTACCTGGGCCATCGTCGGTTTCTTCCACCCAAGCATCCCTTAAGGAAGAAAGGCAAACATTACAAATGTGAGGCAGATCATCGGCCGAGGCCTACCCGCCCTTCTAGTTCTGTTATACATGATATGGTCAAGGATTTAAAAGTAATCTTTGAAAAGGGTCCTGGCGGACTCACTGTTCCGAATGACGCAAACAACCACGTACCCATGTGGAAGAAGAAATCAATATTTTGGGAGCTGCCCTATTGGATAATGCTAGAGATTCAATCTGCAATCGACGTGATGCACGTGACAAAGAACATTTGCTGCAACCTGCTAAATTTCTTGGGCGTGTATGGGAAGTCAAAAGATGGGAAGTCAAAAAAAGGGAAGTCAAAGAAAGGTACACCGAAAGGAAGGCATGCCCATCAACGTATGAGCGAAGAGATGCATCGAGACGACACTCATTCAGAGAATCATCCAGGTTCCGCAAGCTACGCTCTTACGAAAGAAGAGAAGAAAATATTTTTTGAATATCTTCGCAGTATGAAGGTTCCATCTGGCTTCTCGTCGAATATAAAGGGAATAATAAACATGGCAGAGCAAAAATTTCAAAACCTAAAGTCTCATGGCTGCCACGTGATTATGACACAATTACTTCCGGTTGCATTGAGGGGGCTTTTACCGGAAAATGTTTGAAAACCCATTGTGAAGCTATGTGCATTTCTCAATGCAATTTCTCAGAAGGTCATCAATCCACTAACTCTAAAAAGTTTAGAGAAGGATGTGGTCCAATGTCTTGTCAGCTTCGAGTTGGTGTTCCCACCAACCTTCTTCAATATTATGACACACCTCATAGTTCACCTAGTCTAAGAGATTTCTGTTCTCGGTCCTGTATTTCTACACAACATGTTCCCCTTTGAGAGGCTCATGGGAATCTTAAAGAAATACGTTCATAACCGTGCTAGGCCAGAAGGAAGCATCGCGAAGGGCTATGGAACTGAGGAGGTCATTGAATTTTGTGTAGACTTTATTCCCGATCTGAAGCCAATCGGTGTTCCTGAATCGCGCTATGAGGGGAGACTACATGGAAAAGGCACCCTAGGAAAGAAAGCAACAATATGTGAAGACGGAAATTCTTTCACTCGAGCACACGACACAGTTCTACATAATTCCAGCTTGGTGGCTCCGTATATTGAGGAACACAAGAATGTTTTACGCTCCAAATACCCGGAGCAATCTGAAGATTGTATTGATGGAGAACACATGAAGACTTTCAGCAGTTGGTTAAAAAGACGTCTCATTAATGACATCAATGTTGGAGAACAGCTATACTTGTTAGCCAAGTTACCAGCTTCGACTATATTGACTTTTCAAGGGTACGAGATAAATGGAAATACATTTTACACAGCCAACCAAGATAAAAAGAGCACCAACCAAAACAGTGGTGTCCATTTTGATGCAACAAACTGATACGTCCATTTTGCATCACTATTTTATATCATAATTTAGTGCTATTCATTGATATATTTCGTATTTGGGGATGATACTTATGATATTTCATCTATTTTGCATGATTGATGATCATTGGGGGATGGAACTCCGGAGTCTGAATTCTGCTGGAAAAAGCGTCATCGAGATACAATATTTGCGAAGCTCAGAAGATCAAACGAAACACCTGGGAATTATTTTCCCACCAGATCACGAAGGAGGCCAAAAGGGGAGCCTGAGGTGGGGCCCAGGGGGCCCACACCATGCCCAGGCGCGGCACCTGTTGCTGCCGCGCGAGCACCAGGTGGGGCCGCCCTGGCCCACCTCTGGTCGTGCCCTTTCGCGTACTTCATCGCCCCGAAAACCTAAGACCCGTACGGTGTCCAGAAATCCTCTGCGCCGCCGCCACGAGGCGGAGAAGACAGAGAGAGAAAAGCTCTCCGGCAGGCTGCGTTGCCGCCGGGGAAATTCCCTCCCGGAGGGGGGAAATCGTCGCCATCGTCACCGTCATCGAGCTGCACTCCATCACCATCGCCAACACCACCATCTCCACCGCCGACGCCGTCATCTCCATCGGTCCACTCCGTTCCCGCTGTAACATCTAGGGCTAAATCTTGTGTATTTGATAGGGGAAACTCTCCCGGTGTTGATTACTCTTGTTATTGATGCTATTGAGTGAAACCGTTGAATTAGGGTTTATGTTCAGATTGTTATCCATCATTATATCATCTCTGATCATGTACCATATGATGTGTTGTGAGTAGTTCGTTAAGTTCTTGAGGACATGGGAGAAGTCTAGATGTTAGTAGTGAACTATGTTGAGTAATATTTAATGTTTTGATATTTAAGTTGTGGTGCCATTCTTCTAGTGGTGTCATGTGAACGTCGACTACATGACACTTCACCTTTATGGGCCTAGGGGAATGCATTGTGTACTCGGTTATTAATTGTGGGGTTGCCGAAGTGACAGAAACCTAAACCCCCGTTGATGTTCCGATGCATGAGGGATAGCAGGATCTCAGAGTTTAAAGCTATGGTTAGATTTATCTTAATTACTTTCTTGTATTTGCGGATGCTTGCAAGGGGTATAATCATAAGTATGTATTAGTCCTAGGAAGGGCGGTGCATTAGCATAGGTTCACCCACACGACACTTATCCAAACACTAAAGATTAATCATCAATATGAAGCGAAAGCACTAGACAGAATTCCCGTGTGTCCTCAAGAACGTTTGGTCATCATAAGTAAACAAACCGGCGTCCTTTGCTCTAAAAAGGATTGGGCCACTCGCTGCAATTATAATTGCCGCGCTCTATTTACTCGCACTTTATTTATCTGTCATATCAAAGTCTACTGAAAACTTGTCTGCTAGTGTTTACAGTGAAACCCTCATCAAAACCACTTGTCAACACCTTCTGCTCCTCGTTGGGTTCGACACTCTTATTTATCGAAAGTACTGCGATACACCCCCTATACTTGTGGGTCATCAAGACTATTTTCTGGCGCCGTTGCCGGGGAGTGAAGCGCTATTGGTAAATGGAATTGGTAAGGAAAACTTTAGCTGTAAGTGTTGTTTTTATTTCTGTCTCCTTATTTGCTTAATAATGGAGAGAGGAAATGTTGCTTTCCTGTTTGGGAAGTCTTCTACCGCTGCTGAGGTAGAACATGAGGCGCCACCTGATGATATTGTGCCGTTTAAAATACCTATGAAAATTATTGAACGTGTTATGAATAACCGCTATGTTGGAGATGGAAGTGTCCACCCCGGTGATCATTTACTGTATTTACATGAATTATGCGAGTTGTTCAAGTGTGCAGGTATAACAATGGACGAAGTCAGGAAGAAATTATTCTCCATATAACTCGGTGGGAGAGCTGTGCATTGGTATAAACTACTGAAGAACAGGGATTCTCTTGGATGGGAGGAAATTGTACCTCTCTTTTATTCTAAATTTTATCCTCCAAGTGAAATTCACCAAGATCGGAATTCTATATATAATTTCTGGCCTCATGATGGAGAAAGTATTGCCCAAGCTTGGGGGAGATTGAAGGCATTAATGCTCAAATGCCCCATTCATGAGCTTGCTGGTAATATTATTGTTGATAACTTCTATGCAAGACTCTCCTTTGAAGATAAAACATTATTGGATACTTCTTGTGCTGGATCATTCACTCGTAATAAGAAGGAGTTTAAATGGGATCTTCTTGATCGTATTGAAGAAAATACTGAAGCATGGGAGAACGACAAAGGTAGGGAGCCAGGTACAAAATATGACTTTGAATGCATTAAGACTTTCATGAATACTGATGCATTTCGAAATATTAATAGTGCTTATGGTCTTGACTCTCAAGTTGTTGCAAATTATTATAAATCCTTTGTTGTCTATTTCGGTTGGCCCAAGAAGGGGTTTGAAAAATATCATGAACCTTATAAAGATAAATCTATTGCTCCTTTAGCTAAAAGCATTGAAGTTAATATTGTTGATCATATCATTCCTGGGCCTTATATTGATAAAATTCCTTTTCCTGTTAAAGTGAAAGAACATTCTATTATGGCTAGTGTGGTTAATAAAAGTGATAAGAAAGCTAAGGAACCTGATGAACAAATTAAAGTTGAACCTTCTGTGGCTATAGTTAAAGAGCTTGTTTCTGAAAATGTGGGAGAAGAGTATATTATATTTTGTGATGATGCTTCTAATGTTGTTTCTCATCCTGCAAAGCCAAGGAAGGCTAGTGTTCCTGTTTTATCTGTTAAAATTGGTGATCATTGCTATTATGGTTTATGTGATATTGGTGCAAGTTCAAGTGCTATTCCTTATGATCTTTATAAAGAAATTATGCATGAGATTGGTCCTAGTGAACTTGAAGAGATTGATGTGGTTATTCAACTTGCTAATAGAGAAACCATCTCTCCCATTGGTATTGTCAGAGATGTTGAAGTTCTATGTGGTAAGACTAAATATCCTGTTGATTTCCTCGTACTTGGTTCTGCTGCTAGTAAGACTTGCCCTATCATTTTTGGTAGACCTTTTCTAAATACTTGTGGTGTTGTTATAGATTGTAAGAAAGAGAAAATCCTTACTAAATTTGCTGGTGATTCATATGAATTCAATTTTTCGAAATTTGCTAAAACTCCTTATGAAACCGAATTGCCTAATGAGGATTTTAGAGTAGAACAACTTTCTTCTATTGCTCTTGCGCCTAGTAATTATATTCAGCAATTTATGGAAGATCATGAGAGTGAAGATTTTATGGAACAAATGAATGAACTTGAGGACATATTCCTTCGTCAACCTATTCTTAAACATAATTTAAAGGTGGAAGACTTGGGTAAAACACTTCCACCTAAAGAAGATCCTGTCTTTGATTTAAAACCTTTGCCTGATAATCTTAAGTATGCTCATCTTGATGATAAGAAAATATATCCTGTTATTATTAGTGCTAACCTTTCAGGTAAAGAAGAAGAAAGATTGTTGGAAGTATTGAAGAAACACCGTGGAGCTATGGGTTATACTTTGGATGATTTGAAAGGGATTTCTCCTACTATATGTCAACATTCTATTAATATGGAGCCCGATGCAAAGCCAGTTGTTGAACATCAACGCCGTCTAATACCTAAGATGAAGGAAGTGGTAAGAAATGAGGTATTGAAACTTCTTGATGCTGGTATTATTTATCCTATTGCTGATAGTAGATGGGTTAGTCCTGTGCACTGTGTCCCTAAGAAAGGTGGAATTACTGTTGTACCTAATGATCATGATGAGCTTATCCCTCAAAGAGTAGTTGTTGGTTATAGAATGTGCATTGATTTTAGGAAGGTTAATAAAGTTACTAAGAAAGATCATTATCCATTACCTTTTATGGATCAAATGTTGGAGAGATTAGCCAATAAAACTCATTTTTGCTTTCTTGATGGTTATTCTGGTTTCTCTCAAATTGCTGTTAAAACTCAAGATCAAGAGAAAACCACATTTACCTGTCCTTATGGTACTTATGCTTATAGACGTATGCCTTTTGGTTTATGTAATGCTCCTGCTACTTTTCAAAGATGTATGTCTGCTATCTTTCATGGTTTTTGTGAGGAAATTGTGGAGGTGTTCATGGACGATTTCTCCGTCTATGGCACTTCCTTTGATAATTGCTTGCACAATCTTGATAAAGTTTTGCAGAGATGTGAAGAAACTAATCTTGTTCTTAATTGGGAGAAATGCCACTTTATGGTTAATGAAGGGATTGTTCTTGGACATAAAATTTCTGAAAGAGGTATTGAAGTTGATAGAGCCAAAGTGGAAGCAATTGAGAAAATGCCTTGCCCTAGAGATGTTAAAGGTATTCGTAGTATTCTTGGTCATGCTGGTTTCTATAGAAGGTTTATCAAAGACTTTGCTAAGGTATCAAAGCCTCTTACTAATCTCTTGCAAAAAGATATACCATTTGTTTTTGATGATGATTGTAAGGAAGCTTTTGAAACTCTTAAGAAAGCTTTAATAACTGCTCCTATTGTCCAACCACCTGATTGGAATTTACCATTTGAAATTATGTGTGATGCTAGTGATTTTGCTGTTGGTGCTGTCCTTGGGCAAAGAGTGGATAAAAAGTTAAATGTTATTCATTATGCTAGTAAGACTCTTGATGCTGCTCAAAAGAATTACGCTACAACTGAAAAAGAATTTCTAGCTGTTGTCTTTGCTTGTGATAAATTTAGACAATACATTGTTGATTCTAAAGTTATTATTCATACTGATCATGCTGCAATTAGATACCTTATGGAAAAGAAAGATGCAAAGCCTAGGCTTATCAGATGGGTGTTACTTTTGCAAGAATTCGATTTGCATATTGTGGATAGGAAGGGTGCTGAAAATCCTGTTGCTGATAATTTGTCTAGATTGGAAAACATTGCTTATGATCCTATACCTGTTAATGATAGTTTTCCATATGAACAATTGGCTGCAATAAGGGTGAGTTCACGAGATAGTCCTTGGTATGCAGATTATGCTAACTTTATTGTTTCGAAGTATTTGCCTCTAACCTTTTCAGCTCAACAAAGAAGAAAATTCTTTTATGACTTAAGGCATTATTTCTGGGATGACCCACACTTATATAAAGAAGGAGTTGATGGTATTATGCGAAGATGTGTTCCGGAGTATGAACAAAAAGAGATATTGAGAAAGTGCCATAGTAGTGCTTATGGAGGACATCACGCTGGAGATAGAACTGCACAAAAGGTTTTACAATCAGGTTTTTATTGGCCTACTCTTTTTAAAGATGCAAGAAAGTTTATTTTATCTTGTGATGAATGTCAAAGAGTTGGTAATATCTCTAGACGTAATGAAATGCCTATGAATTATTCTCTTGTTATTGAACCGTTTGATTGTTGGGGATTTGACTTTATGGGTCCTTTCCCTTCTTTAGAAGGTAATACTCATATACTTGTTGCTGTTGATTATGTTACTAAATGGGTAGAAGCTATACCTACTAAAAGTGCTGATGGTGAGACATCATTAAAAATGCTTCGAGATATTATTTTTCCTAGGTTTGGTGTTCCTAGATATCTTATGACTGATGGAGGTTCTCATTTTATTCATGGTGGGTTTAGAAAAGTTCTTGCTAAATATGGTGTTAATCATAGAATTGCTTCAGCTTATCATCCTCAAACTAGTGGGCAAGTAGAACTATCAAATAGAGAAATTAAATCTATCTTGCAAAAGACTGTTAATAGGACGAGGAAGAATTGGGCTAGTAAATTAAATGATGCATTGTGGGCTTATAGAACTGCTTATAAAAATCCCATGGGTATGTCTCCTTATAAAAAGGTTTATGGAAAAGCTTGTCACTTGCCTTTAGAATTAGAACACAAAGCTTATTGGGCAGTGAGAGAACTAAATAGAGATTTTAAACTTGCTGGTGAGAAAAGATTACTTAATTTAAGTTCTTTAGATGAATGGAGAAGTGAAGCTTATGAAAATGCTAAACTATTTAAAGAGAAAGTTAAGAGATGGCATGATAGGAGAATCCTTAAGAGAGAGTTTCATGTTGGTGAGAAAGTTCTATTGTATAGCTCTCGTCTTAGATTCTTTGCAGGAAAATTGCTCTCCAAGTGGGGGTGTTTCGTTCGGGTGCGATAAAAATTGCTTTGCTCAAGGATGACTCTACACAAGTGGTAAATGGACAAAGACTCAAGCATTATATTTCTGGAGATTCTTATAATGAAGATGTTGATATTATTCAAGTAATTACTCCGGAAGATTATATTAAGGAAAATATTTCTGAGTCTGCAGAACCTGATTTCGAAAAGGTACAGTTTCGGTAAGAAAAAGTTTGCGAATTTAATTTTGAGCTACCTATTATTTATTTTTGGAAAATATGGAAAAATACGAGACGAAAACGAGCAGGACACGAAGTCCGAGGCGCCCACACCACGTGGTGGCGCGGGGCCCTTGCTGGCCGCGCGAGCACTTGGTGGGGGAGCCTCCGAGCTCCTCTCCTACTCGGTTTCGCCCTGTTGCCTTCCTTTTATTTCGTAAATTTTTGCTATATATTCACCCGGAGCCCCCGAGGTCCGTATATCGTGTTTTCGACGTGTTCTTGTTTCGAACTGTTTCTGCCAGATTTTAGCCGTGGATCTAGTGCCATCATGTCTTCATCCGAGCCCACCAAGGACAGTTTCTTTGCGAACGTCGTCAACCCGTACTTAAACGAGTTGAAGATGCATCCCAAAGAGTTGTCTCTCAAGCAAGGGAAGGTACAAGTTGAAGATGTTCAAGGCCCCCAAGGAGAAGGAAGCGTAGAGGATAGGATGAAGAGTCTGGAGCAAGAAGTTTTCAAGTACAAGAAGATGGCGGAGCGTGAGGTGGACATTGTTCACCGGATCGTCTCTGAACTTATGGCTAAGCATAAAGAAGAGACTTCGAAGCTCTGGGAGGACATCCTCTCACTCCACAAGACTACCAACACTCTTCAGGCGCAACTCTATGATGTTCAGAAACAGAACTGTGAGTATGAAATCAGGTTTAAACGCATAAGTGCTGCTGCGAGTTTCAGGATTATCGAGACCCAGTCGTCATTTGTTGATGGAGAGCCCTTACCTTGGAAGCTTGATCAAGAGGACTCATCACCATCGCCACCGAAGGAGTAATTCATCATCGGTATTGGCATCTCCCTTAGCTTGTTCCAAGCTTGGGGGGAGTGCCGCGGTATCACCATTATCTTTCATCTTTTACCTTTTAGTAGAGTCATATCATGAGTAGGAAGTTATCTTATATGATGGTTTGCAGTGTGGAAGTATCTCTCTTTTAGTTGGCTGTCTATGTATCCCTTGGTGTGAGTTGCCGTTATGGAATATTAATGAGAAGTGTTATCATTTATTTTCTGCACACTTTATTTTAGTTTGCAACTTTTATCATGTATGATTGATCTTGTCATTAGTGATGGTAATCACTTTGGGAGCATATAGTAAATCTTTTGGCTTTGGCAAACTTAGCATTGGTCAGTAGCTACAATACTTTGAGACTTAAGTGGAAAAAGGAATTACATATAGAATTCATTAATCTTTCTCACTTGTAGATTATAAGCTTAGTATTCACAAACTTAAAATTGTGTGTGCCTTCAAGTAAGAATTGCATGATTGTCTTTACTACATGTATGTTTGTTTGTATCCATCAACTCTTATGCTTGCTACCCAACCTTGCTAGCCAAAGACCTGTATCAAGAGGGAATGCTTCTCATACATCCAAACCATGAACTGAAACCCCTGCCATTTGTGTCCACCATATCTACCTACTATGTGGTATTTTGCGCCACTCCAAGTAAATACTTCATGTGCTATCTTTATTCAAAACTATTACCCCTTATTTGTGTCAATGTCTATTAGCTCATGAGGATATATTAGTTGAGTTTGTTATCTTCCATACTAATTAAGTAACCCTTGACTTGCATGCTTCATCTGCTCGTCACTAATATTGCAAAGGGCTGGTTAGACCACTATAATATCAAAAGGTTGAGAAAGTTAAGAATAGACACTCCTCCATGGTTTGAGATTGATAGGTAGGCACCCGAGGATTCGGTTAGCCATGGCTTGTGAAAGCAAAGGTTGGGAGGAGTGTCAAGTTATATAAATAAAGTGCATATTATAAATGCCTGTTACTAAACAATTCGGAACCGCTCTCAACTTGCTTAGTATGGAAGATGACAAGAACTATATTACCATTCGTTGACAACAACAAACACCGCTCAAAAACTTACTTTTATGCTCTCTTTATGATTTCGAAAACCTATAAAACCAAAAGCTCTAGCACATGCTTGTATCTCTGCTTCCCTCTGCGAAGGGACTATCTTTTACTTTATGTTGAGTCAGTAAACCTATCTCCTTCTATCTTAAGCAAGCATTTGAGTTGATTGAGATTCAACCAGTTATACATTAGTATTGTTGACCATGTCTTTTATTCTTTCTTGCTTAGCACATTGTTGGCATCTAATGAATTTGATTTTTGGAGTTATCAACTAATAAGGAGGGCTGTTTTATAAACTAAGCTCAACATGTTCATTGTCCTCTGACCAAGGACTAAGTTTGCCAACACCAACTAAGGTTTTCTCTATGTACCTTATTGTGGTTTTCCTCTACTTGTTACAAGTTGATTTATATGAACGGAGTTGATATCTAAGATGACTTGTGCATTTATACAAGTGATGCTTCTTGTCCGTATATTTTATATCGACACTTCACTCCATAAACCTGTGGTCATGTTTACCGAGTTCAGCTTTCGCTTGGGGACAAGCGAGGTCTAAGCTTGGGGGGAGTTGATACGTCCATTTTGCATCACTATTTTATATCATAATTTACTGCTATTCATTGATATATTTCGTATTTGGGGATGATACTTATGTTATTTCATCTATTTTGCATGATTGATGATCATTGGGGGATGGAACTCCGGAGTCTGAATTCTGCTGGAAAAAGCGTCATCGAGATACAATATTTGCGAAGCTCAGAAGATCAAACGAAACACCTGGGAATTATTTTCCCACCAGATCACGAAGGAGGCCAAAAGGGGAGCCTGAGGTGGGGCCCAGGGGGCCCACACCATGCCCAGGCGCGGCACTTGTTGCTGCCGCGCGAGCACCAGGTGGGGCCGCCCTCGCCCGCCTCTGGTCGTGCCCTTTCGCGTACTTCATCGCCCCGAAAACCTAAGACCCGTACGGTGTCCCGAAATCCTCTTCGCCGCCGCCACGAGGCGGAGAAGACAGAGAGAGAAAAGCTCTCCGGCAGGCTGCATTGCCGCCGGGGAAATTCCCTCTCGGAGGGGGGAAATCGTCGCCATCGTCACCGTCATCGAGCTGCACTCCATCACCATCGCCAACACCACCATCTCCACCGCCGACGCCGTCATCTCCATCGGTCCACTCCGTTCCCGCTGTAACATCTAGGGCTAAACCTTGTGTATTTGATAGGGGAAACTCTCCCGGTGTTGATTACTCTTGTTATTGATGCTATTGAGTGAAACCGTTGAATTAGGGTTTATGTTCAGATTGTTATCCATCATTATATCATCTCTGATCATGTACCATATGAAGTGTTGTGAGTAGTTCGTTAAGTTCTTGAGGACATGGGAGAAGTCTAGATGTTAGTAGTGAACTATGTTGAGTAATATTTAATGTTTTGATATTTAAGTTGTGGTGCCATTCTTCTAGTGGTGTCATGTGAACGTCGACTACATGACACTTCACCTTTATGGGCCTAGGGGAATGCATTGTGTACTCGGTTATTAATTGTGGGGTTGCCGGAGTGACAGAAACCTAAACCCCCGTTGATGTTCCGATGCATGAGGGATAGCAGGATCTCAGAGTTTAAAGCTATGGTTAGATTTATCTTAATTACTTTCTTGTATTTGCGGATGCTTGCAAGGGGTATAATCATAAGTATGTATTAGTCCTAGGAAGGGCGGTGCATTAGCATAGGTTCACCCACACGACACTTATCCAAACACTAAAGATTAATCATCAATATGAAGCGAAAGCACTAGACAGAATTCCCGTGTGTCCTCAAGAACGTTTGGTCATCATAAGTAAACAAACCGGCTTGTCCTTTGCTCTAAAAAGGATTGGGCCACTCGCTGCAATTATAATTGCCGCGCTCTATTTACTCGCACTTTATTTATCTGTCATATCAAAGTCTACTGAAAACTTGTCTGCTAGTGTTTACAGTGAAACCCTCATCAAAACCACTTGTCAACACCTTCTGCTCCTCGTTGGGTTCGACACTCTTATTTATCGAAAGTACTGCGATACACCCCCTATACTTGTGGGTCATCACAAACTGCAATGGGAAAAAGGTCACATATTATGGTTACATAGAGGAGATTTGGGAACTTGACTATGGACCTACTTTTAAGGTCCCTTTGTTCAAGTGCAAATGGTTCAACCTACAAGGCGGGGTAGAGGTAGACCCACGGTACGGAATGACTACAGTGGATCTCAAGAATCTTGAGTACGAGAACGAACCATTCGTCCTAGCCAGTGAAGTGGCTCAGGTTTTCTATGTGAAGGACATGTCTACCCTACCGAAAAAGGAAAGAGAAGCAAGCGAGTACATCACACGATGAGCCAAAGCGCCACATAGTTCTTTCAGGGAAAAGAGTCATCGTGGGAGTGGAGGACAAGACAGGCATGTCAGAAGATTACGATAAGTTTCATGACATTCCGCCCTTCAAAGTGAACACTGACCCAAGTATCAAGTTAAATGAAGAAGATTGTCCATGTTTACGGCGCAATCAGAAGAACAAGTGAACACTAGATAGGGATGTGTAATAATGTATTGAACTTTTTTATGTAACTGTGTTATGAAAACTCAGAAGAAAACTCTAAACACTGAAGTATTTTGTAGATAGAACAAAACGCACGGTATCACCTGCATACAGCCCCACGGTGGCTCCTGAGTGCCCGCATATCAAATGCACCGTGAGGCGTATGCAGGGAATCCGAATGCTTTGTATTCGGCCGATAAACTGAAGTATTTTGTAGATAGAACAAAACACACGGTATCACCTGCATACAGCCCCACGGTGGCTCCTGAGTGCCCGCATATCAAATGCACCGTGGGGCGTATGCAGGGAATCTGAATGCTTTGTATTCGGTCGATGAACTGAAGTATTTTGTAGATGCATGGAACAAAACACACGGTTTCCCCTGCATACAGCCCAACAGTGGCTCGTGAGTGCCCGCATATCAAATACACTGTTGGACGTATGCAGGGAATCTGAATGCTTTGTATAACGAAATGAACTAGAATGAGGAGACACTGAGTGCCGTACATGTCCGAGAGGGGGCTATATATAGGGTCATGTGACTCACAAAGTGGTCCTGATAGTGCTGATCCAACAGCCCAGAAGCCCTCAAAATAAACACATCTTGATCCAACGGCTCACAAGTGCTTTAAAAAAACACACGATCCATGTGCTTGTTTAGTCCCGGTTCGTGGCTAGAACCGAGACTACAAATATGGACTATGGGGAAAATGATTTTAGTGAAAATTAGATGGGTGCCATTTTGCATCATATTTTTTTGTACTTTGTTCACAAAAAAAGTGATTTTTTGCACTTAAAAATGGAAAATTATATTTATGAAAATAATTTCAAGATTTCCTTTGGCATAATTGTTTCTTATACCAAGATGCACATATTTGTGGAATATGAGATCTTTATCACAAACTATGTCGTCGAAATGACCATAACTTGGTCATTTGGCTTGAAACTTCTATATGTTCATACATGATAGACCTTTTTGTGAAGACTTTTTTTGCAAATTTTGTCAAAAATCAAGTTTATCATTTTTCATAGCAACTAGTACACATATAAGGAGCCCATGCCAAAGGATTTCATTTTTTGAGGTGTTTATCACTTTATTTCATTTTTTCGTAAAAACGGAAAAAACGGTAGCGATGACTATTCATCGAAAGAGGTAATATTTTCTAGAATCATCAATGTTTCTGTGATATAACCACTAGTTGTGTACCTTAAAATGATTTTTCCCAAAATTTCAGAACAAACTATCAAACAGTTGTAGTTCAAATTTGAATTATTTTCGAAAATTCAACATAAACTCATTTAAATAGGCAAAACTAATTTAAAAAATCAGTTTGGCATCTTTAAATCAAAGAATATAAAACAAAACAGAAAAGGAAACTAGAAACAAAACAATTCAAAAAAAAGTAAACCAAAGTATATAAAAGAAAACAGAAACAAAAACCATTCAAAAGTAAAAGAAAAAGAAACAAGGAAACCAAAAAAAAAACACCTTTTGTCCCGGTTGGTAAAACCAACCGAGACTAAAGGGCCGCTGGGCTTCGCGCCCAATTTTTCGCGGCCCAGACAGCCCTTTAGTCCCGGTTGGTGTTACCAACCGCGACTAAAGACCCTTTAGTCCCGGTTCATGGCTGGAACCGGGACTAAAGGTCTGTTTCGCGGCGTTATGGCTGGGCGCGGCCAATTTTTTCACAATCTTCCCCAAATCGACAGTTCCTGGCGAAGCCTTGCTCCCGCGAAACCCTACCTCCGGCGCCGCCTCCCTCCGGCAGAGCTCCTAGACGCCGCCACCACTGTTCCTCGCGTCTCTCCGGCGTCACTCATGCTGCTCCGGCCGTGGTCTCCTCCGCGCCTCGCGTCCCCAGCTCCTCCTCCTCGCGCCCAAGGCCGTGCTGCCCGCCGTCGCCGGTCCGCGCCGCTCTTTCGGCAGCATCTCCCATGCCCGAGGCCGTGCTGCCCGCCGTCGCCGGTCCGTGCAGCATCTCCCACGCCGTCCACGCCGCTCCTCCCCGGTAAGCAGCTCCGGCTCCCTCCTCGCCGGTCCGCGCGCGATCGGTAAATTCCCCAACTCTGTACGAAGGGCAGCATCGTTTCAAGTCATGATGTTTCGGAAAGGGCAGTAGGTTGGGGCTATTTTGCACATTATTGATATATTTCCTTGTCTCAAATGTATACATTGATGCAAATGACACATTTTATCAATACAATCATGTTTCTTGCCGATTATGTTCAAGTCTGCAGCTAGTTTGATAGTGCAGACAGTGTTAAATTTTTCAGACTTTGTTCTTTGTAGCCGAAATAAAACATTTTGCTTGTTGTGTGCCCCGGCTTCGAGAAATATTGCCATCTAAAAATATCTTATATTTGTTTGATAGTGCATACAATGTTGAATCATATTGCTTGTTGTGTGCCCCGGCTTCGAGAAATAAAAAAAATAGTTTGATAGTGCATACAGTGTTGAATCATATGACAATATTGCCATCTAAAAATATCTTATATCTGTTTTATGAATTCTCCTATTTTTCATACTTATTTACTGTTTTCGACGGAATTGGCCCCCTCTTATGTTTAGTTCACGCTCCGCCACTACCTGCGTTTTGGATATGCTTAGGAAGAACATATCATTACTTTACTTTTTATGCAATGTGTAGAATGGATCAAGAGCTTGTGTTAGTTTTGTGATGAAAATTTTGTAAATGTGTATGCAATTTTTGTAGAATGGAGCAAGAACCATCAGTAGGCAATTTTGTGATGAAAATTTGTAGAATGGAGCAAGAACCACCAGTAGGCAATTTTGTGATGAAAATTTGTAAATGTGTATGAAAATTGTGTTAGTTTTGTAAATGTGAATTATATATATGCATATATTTGCATAGTATTACTAGTTAACCATTTTGATACTTGCATAGTACTTTGTGTGAATTATATATATGCATAGTACTTTGTGTGAATTATATATATGCATACTTGCATGTTTTTTAGATGAATATATGTAAACTTGATTGCAAATTTTATTAATTGCAGGTACATTTGAGGTATGGAGCACTTGCGAGACGAGCAGAGAGAAGACCTACTTCAACGAGACGAGGAGAGAGAAGACCAAATGGAACAGATCATTTATAACGAGGCCCGAGGTGGAGAAGATGTCGATGATGATTTCACACAATTTTTGAACGACTTTGGTGATGGAATGGAGTCACAAGATGTGGTCATAACAAACTCCGGCGGAGAGGTGTATATGTGTATATATATAATAGGGCGATATGTTGTTGATCCCTAGATGCATTAATTGATTTGTATTTCACTTATTAACGACTCATTTTTCTTTTAGCCCTCCGGATCGAGCAAAAATGCCAAAAAAACCAGCATGTGCTCCTCGAGGCAAGGTAAAAAGAATGATGAGCGAGGATCCAAAGTTACCGATTGAGGAAATTGCTGATTCCGGCGAACCGCTCGAACCAAAACAGAACCGCAACAAATTTATAAGTCAAGCTGGAGTTATTGTTAGGGACATGATCCCGATCAGCATACGTGAATGGAATAAGCCGGCGGCTGCAGATGAGGAGGACCCATGTTATGTCCACCAAGTTCTTAAGGATTTGGTCTATAACACGCTCTTGACACATTTCAACCTCCCGCCAAATCTCTCTAAAGTCAAGAGGGACAACCTCAAGAAGTGGACTCTTAAGAAGATGGCGGAACAATTCCGGAACTGGAAGAAAAAGTTATGGAATCAATATGAAGAAACAAAATAAGAACCAGATTTCAGTCGAGCACTAGGGAAAAAGTTAGAATCTGAATGGGAGGCGTTTAAGGCGTATAGGGAATCAAGTACGGCTGTGGCCCGATCGGAGACAAATAAGTTGAATGCTAAGCGGAAGGAACACCACCATAAATTGGGGACAGGTGGCTACAAGAGCGCCATTCCTAAGTGGTTAGCCTTTAAAGAAAAACTGCTTCTATCAGGGGTCCGTCCACAGACACTTGACTGGCCCGAGAGGTCAAAATTCTGGTTGTTTGCGCATGGGGCAGGGTTGGACCCAGTGACAGGAAAGATTGTTGCACAAGGAAAATGGAAGGAGAAAATCATAATAGTCACAGAGAAGCTTGAAGCTGCAATAAGAGATGTTCGCAATGGTGTGTTCATACCCAATAGAGAGGATGACGAGCTGACACGGGCCCTGGGGAATCCTGGACATGTTGGACGAGCTCGAGGCTATCCCGGCGGTACTACGTTTAAGAGTGCGTGGCCGGATTGCGCTAACACTTATAGAAGCCGTAGCAGAAAAAAGCCGAAGGAGGCCGACCGGTTTTCAGAATTGGAACGTGCGGTGAAGGAGACAAAGGAGGAACTGAAAGCATTGAAGGAGTAAAGAAGGGAACCTCAAGAGCGGCTAGAATTAGAGCATCAAGCCGATGCCGCCCCATCTCAGCGTAGAAGCAGCGTGGGTTCCACGCATCAAGACGATGGTCCCTACCCCGTTGATGACATCACAGAGCCGACAAGTTGTGAGCTATATATAGCAATGAGAAACATATCTTTGAAGGTGGCGGTGGGCCTTGCTTTAGTAATTGAACCTGGAGAACTCTACCATTGTGGTGAAATTCCAGCTGGCTATGCTCGTGTCGGGGTGGACGACATTATGCCGGGATTTGAAACCTTGGACCTTGAGTTTCCTGGAGGTGACAAGGAGAAGACATTGGCAGACGTCAGGCGTGGCTTCGCCCTGTGGAACAAGAAATACATCGTCTTTCCAGACCCCTTGCCAAGGCCACCGACTCCTCCTTGTAGGAGTCCACCTCATCAGCAAAGCCCACACCTCCCCGAGAGGGAGCCCAGCCTGAGTCCATCTCCACCTCATCAGCAAAGCCCACACCTCCCCGAGAGGGAGCCCAGCGCGAGGCCCTCTCAATCTTCGCCGCAAGACCCACCGCCCCCCGAGAGGGGCCCCCTCGCGAGGCCATCTCAATCTTCGCTGCAAGACCCACCGCCCCCCGAGAGGGGTCCCAGCGCGAGGCCATCTCGATCTTCGCCGCAAGATAAGTGGCTCCAGAGGAGGCGCAAGCCCGGTTCTCCTCTTAGGAAGAAACCTAGAAAGGAGAAATCACCGCCGCCCGTTCAGAAGTTACCATGGGACCGAACTGCTGAGGAAATTGCAGCATATGTCCCTCCAAAATTGAGTGACTTGGTTGCAAAGAGGAAACTGGATGCCATTGTTCCAAAATTTACCGCCGGATATACTGAGGAGCAGTGCAACCGTGTCATCGATAACCTATACCGATTTCCACAAAAGCCGTTGTCAGACTATGACTGTTCGATTGACAAGTCATATGAAAGTGAGGTTGAAGATAGGCCTACAAAATGGAAACAAGTTCCCCAGCTCGGAGAACAAGACGCACAATCAGTTCCCCATCTCAAGGTGTTTGACGACAAGCAGGGTACCAAGAACATCAATATTCGCGAGCTGGTTTATTCGGGAACTGATTACCCCGTCGCTGATGTTGTTGCTCAATATGTTCCCGGGAAAGATTTTGTGGAGGGCTACTTACCAACAAAAATGCGTAATTTGGAAACCTGGTACAAAGGACGAGTTAAGGACGGCTACGTCAGTCTCATGGTGGGAGTTAAGGAAGAGCACTATTTCCGAGAATACGCTATTAACGTTGACTTCAGCGAACTTTTTCAGTTATACAATCTCCGAGCCCTCGACAAATCTGTCATCAGTTCCTATTGTCCGTAAGTGATTTATTTCTGTAATTTAAGTATTTAACTCAGCTCGTTCATTGTCTGTGATTATACTCACTATATAATCTTTTGTGTGCTATATTATGCAGATTGAAGATGCTCGAATGCAAAAGGGATGACATCAAGCACATTGGTTTCATTGACCCCGATAAATTGCATGAAAAGACCATAGATGATCCTAATTTGAACAAGGATACACCGGCGGATTTGCTAAGGTTTTTGAAGCGACAAACTGACAAATCACTAATATTATGGCCTTACAACTTCAAGTGAGTGTTACTGTTTTTTATACTTTCTATTTTCCTCACCCACCCAATGTTAAGTTTAACTGATGAGTAATGCATGACTATGTATAAACGTGCGCAGTTACCACTATATTCTTCTCGTCATTGAAATGCGGAAAGGAGAAATTCAACTCCTTGACTCATTAAGGAGATCACCTCTATACTACAAGTCATGTTTTGATTTGGTGACAAAGTAATTTCATTTCTTATCACCTATTTCATTCATTCCTGATATCAAAGAATTTATGACTCATTTGTTTAATTTTTTTGTCGGGCAGGGTTTGGCAAACATTCATCGACGAAGATCCTGCCGGTGGATGGCCAAAGAAGCTGATATGGCGTATGAACAAGGTAAGTAGTACTGTACCTAGGTCCATGCACCATTATCTTGCTTGATTATTATTTGATTCAATTCTATTCTTGTATATAGTCTTGCCTTCAACAGCCACCGGCGACTGATTTATGCGGATTCTACGTTTGCGAGTACATGCACGTTCTGGTCAACGAGAGTTTGACGAGCAGAAGAAGTGTCGAAGTACGTGAACATTATTCACAACATTACTTTTTTATATACATATAACTCATGTATTTATTTGATATACACACAACTCATGTATTCATTATGATATCATTATTTTTACAGGTGGCAAAAAAGCGCAACATGTTACCAATAAATAAACGCTTCAAAGCAATGGCAGAGGAGTTGGCGGGATTTTACCTAGCAGATGTCATACCTCACTTCGGAGAGTACCACTCTAAATATGATTAGTATGCCTATATGTAATATATAGCTAGTGATATCCATGTAACGAAGTACCTGGAACTGGAAAACGTCATCTTCATGTACTACGTATACTTAGTTGCGTATGTGTCATCAGTATGATCTGCATAATGTGTTTTTGGCGCATTGACGTGCAACATGACGTGTACCAGAACGTGTTTTTGGCGCATCGACGTGTTGCATAACGTGTTTTTGGCGCATCGACGTGTTGCATAACGTGTTTTTGGCGCATCGACGTGTTGCATCCGAAACCCTACCGCCCACCCTAAAACCCTGAAAATTGGTCGAAATTGAAATAAAAAAAGCAAAACCCTAGTCCCGGTTCGTGTTACGAACCGGGACTAAAGGGTTCGACCCCGCGCGCCCTGCCGCGTCCACGTGCGAGGATCTCATTGGGGGGGAGGACTAGTCGCGGCTCGTAATAAGGCGAGACCAAAGGGGGGGGGGGGGGGGGGCTCTAGTCCCGCCTTGATAGTCCCGGTTGCCTAACCGGGACTAGAGGTTCTCTGGAACCGGGACTAGAGCCCCTTTTTCCACTAGTGATATTATCGAGTAAAACTTTGCAGATATATAGATAACATTTCTATGTATCCATGTATACTATTTTGAAAAAATTCAAAATTTGGACAACGATATTTGAATGTATGTTTTGGGTTCCACTCATCGCCTGGATACTCAATGATCGACGTTGGCTTGCCGCACCAACACAAAAGATTTTACTAGGAGTAGCAGAGACCTAAAGTTACCAAGTACACGTCCTGGAGGTCGTCTACCATAATTAAAGATGGGAACACATAGCAATGATATATTCTCGATCTTACGTCACACATCATGTCCACTATCGACTACTTCGTCGTGCTAACATTGAGTGGATGACTCTCCCATGTTCGAATCGCGGATTCATTCCGTTAAACTCTGGAGACAAGGCGGATCGTCGAAGAGGAGGCGACACAAAGGGAGAAAACCTAGAGCTGAGTCCAGCTTAACATTTATGTGAATTTTATGTTGCATGTACATTTATGTGAATTTTATGTTTACACATGCAACATGCAGAACGATAATATTTTTCAATGGCCCGTGACAACACACGAGCATTATATACTCAAACAAATGCCGTGTCTGTTTAGCAAAAGTGAGTCCTTGTGGCTGATCCTTTCTGTAGGAGAATATCTAGTGATATTTTTTTTAGAACAAAGGCACCAAGTGGTCAGCTTTAAATTAATAAAGCCACAACGGAAGGTACACAGATGCTGAAGGATCAGCTTAAAGGAAACGAACAGAAAGATAGAAAAAATTGCAGCGTGTTCGAAACTAACGTTTGAACACAATCCGCGCTAGAGAACTCCGTGAAGCAAGCAAGCTACAAGGGAAGATCCCGCCTTCGTCTACCTCCTGCTCATCGTCGACATGACTTTCGCCTCCACCTTCGAAGAAAACCCCTGTCTTCTCGCCCTGGATCGTCGGGCGCTGCATCGATAGAAGGAGGAGAAGCTCACCCTAGAACACGAGAGCGCAGACCAGAAGAAGTGTAGAGGGAGCACCCAGCAAGAACACCACTGCACGTGAGCTACCCACAGACGACCAGCACCGCAATCAGGCCCGACGCAAGCTTGAGGTTGAAGACACCCACCGGAGATACGGCAAGAAGAAGGCGAGGATGCCGACATGGAGGGTCGGAGCTACTCCGAGCCGCTGGCTCAGCACAACTACCAAGACGCTGCTGCCGGAGAGGGCACCATTTCCCCTCTCGCCCAGGCCCGAAGGCGCCATCCCGCCGACCCACAGGGACCCGCAGCAGGCGAACGGAGCAGGCAGAGAGGAGCATCACGACCACACCACGACGCACGTCGCCTCAGGAAGGTGTCACCACGAGCACGCCGCGAACCACACGCAAACGACCACCTTCCCGCAGCCCAAGACGGTGCCTTCAAGAAGTATGCGACGCCGAAGCGCCGCCGCCGCCCAATCCAGAGGATCTAGGGTTTTCACCCGGGCACAGGGAAGGAGGAGAAGGGGATGTACCTCGGCTTCGCCTCCATGGAGGGAACGGCGTCCAAGACGTCACCGACGGTGTGGCCACCCCGCTGACCAAGGATTTCTCCCAGCACAGAGCCCCTGCCCCATCGGATTTTGCGCAGGTTGCGGCTGCCATCTCTAGATCTAGCGCTGGGAAACCGAACGGGGACGGCCCCGCGCCGTGACCCCGCACCACCGCCAACGCGGGCAAGGAAGGCAGTCCACAGCACCGTCCAACGTCCCCCGCCGCCAGGGCCGATGCCGCCCTCTCCGCCTGAGGCCGCCGCCTCAGAGCCGAAGCTCTCCACCCGAAGCAGCTAGAGCCTCACCGCCACCGTCCTTGGCAGCCGCGACAGCTTTCCGGCGGGTGCCTCTGGCGGCGAGGAGGAAGGGAGGGGGTGGGTGAAAGGCGCGGCGGCTAGGGTTTCAGACGCCACCCGAGTCGCCCCAGAGCGGAGCGACACGGGGGGCGGAGGGAAAAAACGATCTTTCGAATATCTAGTGATATCAAGCTCTCCGATGCTCCCATTTCTAAAAAATCAATTTGAAATGTCTCAAATATAATTATTCGAAAATGTCGTGAATGTTCACACGGAACTTCCAACTGCCCGTCGGTCGATCACTCAATAAAAACACTTCGGTATTAATCTCGCTCGTGTTACTTGTAACTTCCAACTGCCCCTCCCGACCCGCCGCTGCCGTCCCCTGACGACCCGACCGAGATGGCGGTCTCGGGAGGAGGTGCCGCCGCCGCGCTCGCCTCGACCCTCCTCTTCCTCCTCCTCCTCCTCTCCTGCGTCTCCGGCGCGGCCCACTGCTCCTCGGCCTCCTCCGCCCTCCGCCGCGCCGTGCCGCGCGCCAGCGCCGGCGGACTCTGCGAGCAGCTGCTCCTGCCGCTGGGCTACCCGTGCACCGAGCACACCGTACGTACGTTCCCCTGCTGTTATATTCGCAACCTCTTCTCCTCCTCCCCCTTTCAGCTCCTCCACTGGTTGGTCTCGTACCAATTTCCACCATTCCCCCTGCCGAAGTGAACCAGTGGAAACTGGGAAGGATTACTTAGTTGTGAGCAGTGGACTGATCCCTGGATTTTGAGCCACAGCCGTGTGCGTCCGAATCGTAGTTTAACTGCTACTAGCAACTACTAAGATCGATCCGGAGTACTACGTAGGATTGCGTGCAGTTACACGTAAGTGTGACTCTGTCTTCCTGTCATGTGAAATGGTGGATACCGTCTCCAATTCATGTCTTGTGTCCTAGATTCCGTTCACACGCAATTCCTTCTTCGTAGAAAAATAAAAAGCGAAAATGTAATGTGATGAATCGGGAGGAACAGTTATGTTATGGAGCTCCTTTACTCTCAGGCAAAGTAGCCCATATCCTTGGTCTCCACTCCAAGCAAGCACACGCTTACTGGCTGACTGTGCTTCAGGCCCTAGTTTCAGGACAACAACAGGCTTTCTCACATCCATCTTAACTCAAACATACTACTACTTCCATTAGAGTTGTCTTGTTATAAAAGATATTAACTTGTTTAACGCACCTCAAGTCATTTTATGTTGCCACTTTTTTAATCTGAAAATCCTTTTTAGGCTCATTTTTTAACCAACTATTGACAAATTAGTGACTGCACAATCATCCCGCTGTCACAAGACTCATGATTGTGGCCCTGCTATCCATAGTGATGCCAGAGTGAACAAAGAGGGACACTACCAGTGAGGAAGGAGAGGTGCGAAGAGCTGGAATAGGCTGCCTATCAGATCCAACGTGCCATGGCTGCTGATGTCTCATGACTCGTGAGGTTCGTAGATATTAGATAGAAAGTCGGAAAAAGGTAAATGTGTCGGATGAACTAAAAGTGACTTGTAAGGGACAAGAGACAAAAGCATTACCTCTTCTTTTGTGTGTGTTAGGAGGGGATGGGAATCTCCAACATTTAGATTGGATAAGACAACTTGCATGCATGTAATTTTAGTTACTCCTCTATTAGGTAGCACGATAATGTAGGACTACCCTTCCTGCTATTGAAGTTCATCAAGTATGAACTGAACAGAACAGTCTGCTGTAATTGATATGTAGAGTAGATACCACTCTTTTATACTATATGGATCTTAATTTGGTTTTCTTGCAGGTTGAAACAAACGATGGCTTTCTTTTGTCTGTTCAGCATATTCCGCATGGCAAAAACGGACTTGCTGACAGTACTGGCCCGCCAGTTTTTCTTCAGCATGGCCTTTTTCAGGTTCTTCTCATTACAACCACGTGTGCTTTAGCTTCTTAATTTATTTTGTTACGGTGCAGTTTGTTCCATATCTGGATGTTTCTTTAGATAATGGAGCTTGTAGCTTCAGTTACCTGCACGTGATCACTTCTCAGGATGTAAGTGGACAAGTCGTTGAACAAATCTGGACGTGCCGCATCATCCGCGAAGTCGTATACGGGTTTATGCGGTTGTACACTTAATTATTATGCGAACAACGCGGCGCCGTTTAAGTTGCGAAACCACGCGCGCGCGTTCTGTTGAATGCAGATACATCGATTGATCAGCTCATCTAGCTGGTCATATCCCTTGCTACACGGACAAAGGCACCGGTGCTATGAGCAGATTCAGCATAACTCAAACTAACCGCAAAATCATTCTAATGTAAAATTCTGAAAGGGAGCTATCCAACATCATTCCAATGCAAGAATTCTCAGACGAGGAACAAAGTGTAAAATCTGAGAAGCCAACAGACCACAATCCACAAGATTACACCATCCAGGAAACTCCTCAAGGGCCAGCCATAAGTGAATTACTAGTAAAAATAAAGAGGCATGTGCTATCATCCAAGCTTAATCTAACTTCTTCGATTAGACAATTACGTTTGCAGCACTGGGATCCTGGGCCACTGATCAGCTCACTCCTTTAAAATTGGTCCGGTGATGACATAACCTGCACAAGCAGACAAGTATCATACAGACTGTTCAATAATAGATGCACTAATCTGTGTAAAATGCTTCAATTAGCTGGGCACTAACTAAATATAAAAGATACATGCAGAAACTGATTTTATTCTGTACAAAGCTAACTGAAAGCACCACAAGTACAAAGAACCAAAATACAAAGGAACATACCTCACTCAGAGATCATATCATCCGTAATATTGGAAAGTGAATCATAATGCTTCAACCAGTCTTGCAGACATATTAAGGCTTCCACGGTTTTGCTGTCCAACCTACTTCTGTAATCACTAATAACCCGTGATCCGGTGCTAAAAGCTGACTCAGATGGTACAACTGAGGCTGGTATAGCAAGGATATCACGAGCTATTCGAGAAAGGACAGGGTACTTCGTAGAATGGATGCTCCACCATTGAAGAATATCAAAGTCATCTTTGCGAGGGAATGTTTCCTCTTGCAAATATCTATCAAGCTCATTGGTAGGCTGGCTCTTCTTGCTCAAGTGTTGGTCCCAATCAGCTAGAGGGTTGTTTTCTTCCATAATAATCTCATCAAAGTCTTGCTCTTGTGTTGAATCATTTAGAGACATTTCAGAAGAATATTCCTTGAACAGGCTGTCAAGGGCTGATTTGACCTTACCCAAGTGATCTCCCACATCGGATTCGTAGGCTTGCTCTAGTCGAAACTGGATGAAACCATACTTGAAGCGAGGATCAAAAATCACGGGAATAGAGTTTGCCACATAAGATTCTGTCCAGTACTTGTTAAACTTTTCTTGCATTGCTTTAACCATTGATTGGATAATTTGATCCTTTCTTGATGCTTCTTTCTCCAACAAAACCTTCACATTCCATATTTGATGAAAGTATAAATTAGATGTAGGATAAGAAGAACCTGAAACTACTTGTGTGGCTGTGTAGAAAACTTTCAGCATGGAACAAACGGTTCCAAATCTTCTCCACTCTTCGGGGGAAGGACAAAAAGTGTAGTTGTTGTCCTCGTCCCCCAAAGTCTGAAATGCTTTACGAAATGGGATCGCGGACTCCAACATCAAGTAGGTAGAGTTCCAGCGTGTTGACACGTCAATTGAAGGAAATTTGCAAGAAATACCAACCCGTCCAACAACTTCTTTGAACTTATCAAGACGAGTCTGGGAGCTCTTAACATACTTCACGCTCTCTCTTATGTTATCCAAACAGCAGAAGTTAACCTCCGAATCTTGCGTCCTAGTAATGGCAGTAGATAGCATTTGTAAGAACATTGTGTCTAACATGTAAAAAAATAGTTGCTCAAGTTGTAAGACATTTGTAAGTCAACTCACCACGTGAATGTACTGTTTTTGAAGTTGTCGGGGATGGAGACCTTGACATAGATGGCGACCTCGCCACCGACTTGGCCCTTTTCTCGGAAGATGAACTTCCAGCCATCACAGACGATGATCTCCCTCTTTTTGAGGCTGCCACACTTGCTAGAATCCCAATCCGCGACCTCAACGCATTGACCCCAGGTGAGCCCACAATTGGTAACCTTGCCAAAGGAGACCCTTTTACCTAGAGAAGAAAAGAAAACCAAGTCAGAACATGTTAATTTGAACTATGGTAACTAGCAGATGGATGTGAGAGGGACTCACTTCTTCTCTGGTCATATTCAGTTCCCGTGTTTTCTTCCTCATCTTCTCTTTCCTTCCTGCCTCCACCTCCAACTTCCTCTTCTTATTGTTCTCTTGCTTTTGCCTCCTCTCCTCATGCTTCTGCCTCCTCTCCTCATGCTTCTGCCTCCTCTTCTCTTGCTTTTGCTTCTTATCCTCTTTCTTTTTCAATCTGCACTCAAATAGGGGCAATTAAAATCAGGGAAAAACAAATAAATATCACACAAAAAATATGTAGGTAAAGATACTCACTTCTGCTGCTCATCAATGGCATCCCACAGTTGCCGCTTCTCTTCGACAGATTCCCACATCATCCTCTGCTTGTCAACATCATCAAGGCCAACCTCATATTCCAGTTGTTTGTCCAAGAGCTCGCCACCAGAGATGGCCACTTCTTCAAGATGAAGTGAGTTCATGGATGGGCCAGCCACTGGAGGTTCACCAGAAGTCAAGAACAGATATATGATTAAACTTGACAAGCAAGAGTTCAGCAAGACTATATATACAGCGGTTCTGGACTATACCAGAGTCAGAGTCAAAGAAGGACGAGTTTGCCTTTTGTACCTGGGGGGGCGGTCGATCGGCGAGACGGTCGGGCGTGCAGCGCGGCGGCGCCTCGCGGCGATGGTTGGGCGATCGATCGAGGAGATCTCAATCGATCCTCCTCCGCTTCCGCTCCTTCGCGTCTGCTGGCTGGCGTCTGGGAGGTGGGGAGAGGGAAGGGAAGGGACGTGTCCGCGTCTGCTGGCTGGCGCGCGGTCGCCTCGCCTGGCTCAGCGGCCGAAGAACCAGGCATGGTGGCGGCGCCGCAAGACCGAAGGGAAGGGGAAGAAGAAGTGTCGGTCAGGTTTTGGTGGATTCGTGGTCTTTCGTGGCTTTGCCACATACGCCATCTAATTAATTGGATAGCCACGTACACCGTTTATGCTTATTTTGATGGGTGGCGTATACGGGACCAGCGGAAGCCGCTGCCGTTTACATCCTTAATCACTTCAAACTATAACATCAGTCTCCATTTTCAATTGCTTTGATTTACCCAAATCTTTGACAGGGAGGAGACACATGGTTCATAAATTCTGCTGAACAGTCGCTTGGATATATCCTTGCTGATAATGGCTTTGATGTTTGGATTGGCAATGTTCGTGGAACACGCTGGAGTAAAGGCCATTCAACTTTGACTGTTCATGATAAGGTGAATATACTCCAGAGAAAGTTACGCTGTGAAAATCGACTTTGTGCAAACAGGAATACATAGGACATGTTACAATACCTTGTGCTTTGATAACTCGCTTACTCGCCCAGTTGCATAGTAGCAAAACTAGTGCGGAATTGACATCTATTAGAACCTGGTTCGGTCAAAATGAGGATTTTTATTGTTATAATTTTGATGACATCGTGTAAGGTGCCTGCCTTTGGTGCTTTATGCCACAAGTATACAGCATAAAGTGTTCCCTAACCATTCCGTGATCCCTGTAGTTTAGGCTCTGCTGGACACCGGTGATAGCTCTTCCCAAGTTTTCTAGTTTTGGATATGCAGTTAGATCTTAACACACTTTTGCCATTATAACATGGCGTAAACTCCTGTAACTAGATTCTGTTGCGCAGGCTGCACATTAAACCTACAAACTGGTTCTTTTCTTTTGATTCTGAGATTCTGACCGTATCCTGTGGGAACTTTTCAGCTTTTCTGGGATTGGAGCTGGCAAGAGCTTGCTGAAAATGATCTTCTGGCAATGTTAAGTTATGTCTATACATTTAGACAGTCCAAAATTTTGTACGTGGGACACTCACAGGTAACACTGTTGGGGTTCGAATGATAACGGTTTGTTACAAGTCCAAACAAAATTGGTAGTAACATATATTTGCTTTTTTTTGCAGGGAACTATCATGGGTTTGGCTGCTTTTACGTTGCCTGAAATTGCAAAGATGATTAGCTCTGCTGCACTTCTTTGTCCAATTTCTTACCTTGATCATGTTAGTGCTCGTTTTGTTCTCCGGGCTGTTGCCATGCATCTTGACCAGGTGATATACTATTCTCTGAAGAAATGTACCCAATAAATGTCAGTAACTTCCAAACTGACTTATGGTGATCTTTGACATAGATGCTCCTTACCATGGGAATCCATCAGCTGAACTTCCGGAGGTATGGCACTTCTTTCCCTGGCATTTCCCTTTTTTCCCTCTGGGTGTGATTTTAATTGTCCAACTCGGGAACAGCGATATGGGGGTTCAGATAGTGGACTCGTTATGCGATGACGGACATGTGGACTGCAACGATTTGCTGTCTTCGATAACAGGTTCTGAATTGTTGCTTACACATTTGTTATCTATTTGTATTTTCTATAAGAGAAGGGTGAGATTGTCCTAGATTTGTTATGGCTTGAGTTTTAGTGTTCTACTGTCCAGACATGCACTACATATCCATTTCAACATAACAATTCCCACATAATCCCGATACTGAAACAGTGTATATTATAAACTACTGGGAGTGTTATGCTCACAGTTTTTTTCTCGAGAAAATGAAAAGCTTCGCATTTCGATGCATTGATAAATATAAATGTTTATGTTTAATAGGAATATGAATAAATCAAAATACCCGCAACACACAGCACACCCTTATGCGGTAAGCTCTGCTGGTAGTTAAGTTTATAGGCCAACCTCCCCTGCCTTACAAACCTGCTTCAGCACGGGTATGCCTAGATAAGCATAAACCTTTCCTTAGCGATGGTGGAGTGGAAGCAACAGCTGATTCTAACCAGACAATCGAGGCCAAATTTGTTAGCTGGTGACAATAAGCTGGGACTCAAGAATCAACAGCAAGTTTTCTTGCAGAAGATCAGTCTGGGGCTTGGGGGCTGGGGCGCTGTGCTCAGAAATGAGGATGGGAAAGTTCTACTGTCAGCGTGGGGGGCATTGACAGATGTCCTGAAGCTGTGGCAGGTTTGGATGCTTTAAGATCGATCATAACAAGCGCTTCGGGACCTTTGCAGTTGGAGAATGACTGTGCAGCTCTGATATCTGAAGTGAAGGGAGTTGGGAGCTATAGATCAGCTATTAGTACTACAGTAACGGAGATCAGCTATTAGTATTACAGTAATGGAGATCAGAAACTTGCTTAGTTCTCTTGTCTGTGATGCCAATTGAGAAAAAAGGGTTAGGAAAATCAAATACTCAATGAACTGTGGTGCTCTTGTTTGTGATGCCAATCGAGAAAAAAGGGTTAGGAAAATCAAATACTCAATGAACTGTGGCGCTCTTGTTTGTGATGCCAATCGAGAAAAAAGGGTTAGGAAAATCAAATGCTCAATGAACTGTGGCGTCATGTCTGACAAATGATTAATAAATGAACAGAACGCCCTCTGAATCGGATGTATCTAGCACTAAAACATGTCTACATACATCCAATTCAGCGACAATCAATATGGATCGGAGGGAGAATGATAGTAGGCTCCACCTGACATGTCATTATTATCTGAAAACACACAAAAAATAACGCATCATATACTCCATCAAATACACATGCTGTTGCACATGTGGCGACAATGGCGTGCTGTTCCTGGTGGAGCGCCTAGCCCCATGTGCACCGAAGCATTTTCGACAAGAAACCTCCTCATATGGAGCACTCCCATCACAATTATTGACAAGATCAATCCAAATATCAACTTGACTAACTAGTTAGATAAGATGCCAAATAACTCAATGGATCTATTTGTGTGGCAATCTAAACATCAATAGCACATATAGCCATAAAATGTTGAGGAATAAGCTCAAGCATTTTCCTAGTAGGTTTCACGGTTTCAGTATGACAAAAGGACTGAAGTTGTGTAGCTATCACCAGAGCTTGAAAGGGCAGTTTGATTTTGGTTTGAAATATTTAACTCTGTTTTATTTCAGTAACAGTAGAATATGCATGACATGACACATGAGCAATTATTTTTCCTCTTTCAACACTGCTGATATGGTGATACGGTAATTTACATGTCTGAATAAAGCGAACTGTCTGTTTAACATATTAATCTTTCTTTGTTGGAAACACATAACAGTATAATTATCCATTTAAAATATCCAAATAGATCACATCAGAAGGGATGATAATGACTGAATAGCACATTTTATCTGTGCTGGTTGCATATAATATAGCATATTTGAACTGCACTCTTATTGTTTTGGTTTAATTCACATACTTTTTCAGGGGAAAATTGTTGCTTCAATGGATCAAGGGTTGACTATTACTTGGAATACGAACCTCATCCATCATCAACGAAGAACTTACACCATCTATTTGAGAGTATGGTTTCTGTCTAATGTCTAATTCTTAATCTGTCTAAGCAATATATCTTGGAACATTATTTCGTCTTAAAGGTTCCAACCGAGAGTTAATGGATTGAACAACTTTGATAGGGTAAGCATGACACTATGACCCCCAACACTTATAAATGACAAGTTAAACAAACCTGTATCGTTTACTTAGTCCACGACGGAGAAAAGTTTAGTTTATTTATCTGGAAAAAAATAACTGCATGAGTACCTGTTGCCACCTCAAGCAAAGTTCCAACAACAACCACAAAGCCTTTCATTCCCAAACAAGTTGGTAGGCTAGAGTTGAAACCCATATCTCGAAACTAAGACATGGTTCTGGCACATGGATAGCTAACTTCCACGCACCCCTGTCCATGGCTGGTCCTTTGGTGATATTCCAGTCCTTCAGATCTCTCTTAACAGACTCTGCTCATGTCAAGTTTGGTCTACCACGACCCCTCTTAACATTCTCAGCACGCTTAATCCGTCCGCTATGCACTGGCGCTTCCGAAGGCCTACGTTGTATATGCGCAAACCATCTTAGACGATGTTGGACAATCTTCTCTTCAATCAGTGCTACCCCAACTCTCTCACGTATATCATCATTCCGGACCCGTCCTTTCTTCTGTGGCCACATATCCATCTTGCGCATCCTTGCTACACCTAACTATTGAATATGTCGCATTTTGGTTGGTCAACATTCTGCGCCATACAACATCGTAGGTCGAATCGCCGTCCTATAGAACATGTCTTTTAGCTTTTGTGGCACTCCTGTCACAGAGGGCACCAGAAGCTTGGCGCCACTTCATCCAACCAGCTTTGACCTCAAGCAAAGTTCCAAAATGGAAAATTATTTATGTACCACTAAAGACATACGGTTATGGTAATATACCATCAAAAGCTTGGGTGCACTTGAAAACCATCCAAAAGTTCCTTATTATCGATCCAACCGCCATTTACTCTGTGCGCTTGGACCAGCATCAAAGTATCCAACAGTAGGAATCAACTCAGGCAACTCTACAGGGTGTTATCCGCCGCAGTTGCGTAGCTGCTAAAATTAGGGCGATTTTGTGCAGGCAGGATAAAGATGAAAGCCCGTGCTTTCTTGAGTTCAGTGTACAACTCCCTTTGTTGCTATTGATACTGCATTTAGCATTTTTCTTCAAGCATAACTTCCATGGGACATTAACAACTGCTGGATACTTACGACAATCCTTTTGTCATCCTAAAACAAAGTTTTTATTTGCTCTATCATGCAGTGATCAGGAAAGGCACTTTCGCAAGGTATGACTATGGATTGTGGGGAAACCTAAAGCGCTACGGTCAGCTGCGCCCTCCTCCATTTGACCTAAGCAGCATACCAGAATCACTGCGAATGTGGATGGGATATGGTGGTCTTGATGCATTGGCTGATGTAATGGATGTCGGGCGTACCATCAAAGAGTTGAGATCTACGCCAGAGCTGTTGTACATTGGTGACTATGGCCACATTGATTTTGTCATGAGTGTGAAGGCGAAAGATGATGTTTATGTCGACCTGATGAGGTTTCTCAGGGCAAATGGATCATTACACAGTAGCTATTAGGACCTGTCGTGCACGCTTGTGTGTAATACATCTGTACAGTGGACAGTGGTGGTATCCTTTTCTTTTCATTTTCTGAATTACGAGTCATTATCTATATTATGGGATTGTACATCTGAAAACAAAAATGTATTAGAAAATCATATGTACAAAATTGTATAATGAAATTGTACAGAAGCTTGCTGAGGTGTGGAAACACTTGTGTGGACTGTGGACATATGTTCCTCCTAAGAGTACCTTGAGAGCTAATATATCTTGTATAGAGAGAATGCAGCTCGATCATTATTTCACATATTTTGTGTAAAAAATATGGAGCAATTTAATCATTATGTAGTAAAAAAGTATTTTACTACGTACATGCCATAAAATCTAAATGTTTCATGTGTATAAATGCCACGTGCATATATAAATGGATCTAACGGCTAGGGACATCCCAAAGACAACGAGGTACGGTAAAAAAAGAAGTCTTGCGTATGACGACGAGAATGGCGACGCTCCTCTTACTCCGAAGGCTGGCGGCCGGCGGCGCAGTGCCAAGGCCGCAACAACCGTACGCCGGCCTGGCCACCACAGCAGCGAGGCAGGACGCTCTAGATACTGTCGGTGAGGAGGGCGGAGGGCCGGACAAGGGAAGCAAGAACCGGTGGGTGGAGCTTCCACCGTTCGCGCCGGTCGATGCCGCCGCCGCCGCGAAAGCCATTTTTCGAGGGGGAGGAGGTGAGGAAAATGAAGGGAGTTCCCACTCCACCGCGATCAGGTGGGTCAGGCGATGCTGCCCCCAGCTGCCGGCCTCGCTGGTGCAGAAGCTCTTCCGCCTCCGCAAGGTGCGCACTACGTGCTCGACCAAATGGGCTACTGTAGCGCTTCCTCTTATGAAAAAACTGATATTTTTTTCTTATTATTCTATTTACTTCACCTATTTTTCTCCATGAGCGTTTTGAAGTTAAAGTTTTTCTAAGATATTAATTGTGTTTTGTGACCGACAGGTTAAGAAGAATGCCGTGACTGCTGAGACATCTTCCACAGATGCTAGCGCTGAGCAATTCCGGTTGAAAAGGGTAACAAATATCATGCGTGAATTAGAAGCCCTTGCCAGTTTTTATTAGAAATATTTGCGCTGTACCGTTTGTAGTTCATCATGCATTGTTTTTTGCTGGTTTGCTGACTCATACACAGTTATTAGTACATTAATAATGCTATTAACTGATTTCTTTAGTGAGATGATAAATTTAAACATCACACATTCTTCACATAATACTTAACTGAGAATTCGGTAACTTCTTTTCATAGTTTCTAGGATGCAATATAACCACTTACAGTTGTAACACATAACAGTGATATGAGCCAGAGAAATAATGTAAAACCCAACTATCAGTCATTCTCATTCATACTGCTGTCATTATGGGACTACAAATATAACGTTCACACTCTTTGCTGTATGGTCTAGCACAGATGCATATAATGGAATTCGTCGAGCATCAGTTTTTCTTGTTGCCCATGCGTTCATCATTCATATGATGGTGCCTTTCCTGTATTTCTGCATCCAGCCATATCACATTGTCCCATACTACCAGGCCTGATTCTTTCTACTGCATCATTGCAATATGTGCTGTGTTTTGGTTTGATTTCTGCAGAATACAAACTTAGTACGATGTAAATATGCAGGATGAGATTATAAGGCACTGTCAATTCAATTTAGTACTATGCCTGATGGGATAAGAGAGCACATATTTTTACCTGTACAGTGTGCTATCTGGCAGAGTGACAGCACGTGACTTCTGTTTCCACTATTGAAGGTTTCGGCAAAAGATCACCTAGTGCCTGGCGATACCCTCTTTCTACCTGTTAATATACAAGACTCTTCTGTTGCTGAGAAGACCAGAAAATTCGATAACAGGAATGAGATTGAGTTTTTGCGTAGCCTTGAGATTTACAAGGTTTTGATTTAATTTCATCTCCAAAAGAATATGTTAATTCGTTTGGTGGAAAATGATCTCCTTCGTTGTTTGGAATTGTATCAGGATAAAGCCATCATTGTGATCAACAAACCCCATGGAATGCCGGTGCAAGTAGGTAACTTTATGCAGGCTTATTTTTTTCTTGAAGTGTCATAAGATTTTCGAGTGCTTAATAAAGCCTTTTTTCACATTTGCAGGGTGGAGTTGGCATTAAAAACAGTATAGATGTACTGGCCCCGATGTTTGAAGAAAATTCTTCTGATGCACCTCGCCTGGTGAGTTCAGTGCAGTTCAGTTGTTATTTGTAGCAAGAGCTGTAAGCCTGTAAACATCGAAGTATTGCATAAGCCTGTCGTCTATCCTTAATTTGAAATAAAACTAATTGCTGTGGCAAAATCGAAAAGGAGAAAGATATAGCTAGGCATTCTGAGAAGATAATAATTAGAGTAAAGTTTTGCCTGCTAAATTTCATTCGAGGAACACACTAGTGAATTTAAATTTCTCATGGTACGTACATAGTTACATACCTCAATACAGTGCAACCTAATGAACTTGTGATTGTCTGTTAAGTCCATGTTAATGTTATCATATACACTAAGACTATGTGTACTATATATATATATATATAATTATTCAAGTTCTCTTCCAGTTCGTAGTACCTATGCATGTTAGCATGGAGTTGCTTTATATGAATAAACAACTTGTTTGTGTTGATTAATTCATGAGTTGCATGTTAATTGATGATCTGATTTTCTTTGTCAGGTCCACAGGCTTGATAGGGATTGCAGTGGGGTCCTTGTTCTGGGTAGAACTCAACTTAGCGCTTCCATTTTGCATGCTATATTTCGTGAGAAAACTGCTGATGCTTTGTCTGATGTAAGTTTTACTGTAACTTCTACTGTGTTTCTCAATGTTGGTATTGAATTTCGTACCATATTATATATTATGCAGCTGTACAGTTATTCCTATACTTATCTCGATACGCATATCTTCATGTGAAGGGTACTCAACAAGTACTGCAAAGAAAATATGTTGCACTTGTTATGGGAACACCTAGACAACCCAAGGGCTTACTGTCGGCCCCACTTGCAAAGGTTCGTAAGAATATGTGTTGCTATTCCCTTGCTGTTTCGATTTAGCATCAATCTTTACTGTTTCGGTACGTGCAACTTCGGTGAGAAGGGATGTAGCCAGAAATAAACCATGAGCTCAATTCAGATACATAAGATTTTTACCTAACAAGAAGGCAGACATTTTTCTTCCGTTAGTGTAGATATAAATTGTTGTTCTAGTTTTAGATAATATAAAACTAATTAGGACTCGGGAGTATAGACAAAACAAGTTAATTCTGAAAGTTGAACACGCATGTGGTTATATGCCAATTGCTCAGTGTAGGTGGAAGATCGTGATCTTAATACAGTACATGAGTACAGGGCAATCTCCTCTGTCCACAAGTTGGGTGTTCCTCTGTCAGCAAGTTGGGTGTCCTTGATCCATCTCATTTTAAGAACGCTTCTTTATTTCCCGTGTTGTTTGTTCATCTAGTAGCTTGTTCATTGTTTGTATAAACGGGGTTTAGCTTGGTACGGTTTGTAAAAATTGAGCTTTGACCATTTAATCCTTGTATGATGTATTGTTTAGAAAAGTGTAGCCCTAAGCTATTCAATACCATTCAAATAACAAAGCATACCCTCTGAGGTAGTTTCGGGGTGTTATACTGCATAGACGTGACTCAGCAGGTGGTGATGACTTAACAAAGCATACTGAAAAAAGACTAGCCCATAATTCAATGCAGTAGAGGGCACCCTGGCATGCTTTCGTATCCAAGCATGGCCATCCGCTGCCCCGTGAGCTCATCGGGGATGCTTCTCTGGTGACTGTCAGGCACTGCCACATATCAAGTCCCCTGGCGTTGCCACTGTGCTGGCGAACGCGTTCCTTGAAGCAAAGACGGTGGAAAAAGTGGAGAAGAATAAGAGACTTATTGATAATTGGTCGTATTCATTTGATCAGTCATGCCGCGTTATGTGCCATGTATGCAATACCGCCTCCGAAACGGCAATACTACCTCATGGGGTTATTTGAACAGTATTGAATATCTTAGGGGGGTGGCTACCTGGTTTTAAAGTTCAGGGGTTGTTGCCTTCACCCCAAACCTTGGGGGGTCAGGTGGCCTTTTTCTGTTCTGTTCAATAAATGCAAAATCATGACTACGCCAGAAGTACTTCGAAATACAAATCTAGTGTACAACTTTTGTACCATCAAACCTATATACCGCTGGAGAAATTGTTGGTTGTAAAAATCATCCGATGGAGTACTACCTTATGGAGGTCTGTTTTTTACAGGTTTTATTACAAGATGGCAAATCTGAACGCCTAACTGTTAGAGCTGGTCCAAATACTACTTCTGTTCAGGATGCTTTGACAGAGTACAGAGTGATTGAATCTTGCCCCCAAGGTAGGCAAGCAATAATTTTGTCTGTTGAATGTTGAAAAATAAACATTAGTTCTCTTTCAAAAAGTAAATAACTGGTAGCAGTTTTCTGTCAAGATATCAAGTTCTTCTGAACGTAGCAATATGATCTTTCCCTTTTTCAGTAGCATAATGCAATGAGTTTGAGCAGTAATTTATGCATACTTATGATGTTGGGAAGGAATAGACAACGATACCAGATTTAAGCTTCAACATGGCACATTTTTATTATTAACTACATTTTTTCCCAGTACATAATGATAAATTTTTATTACAACTAGATGTGTGACATCAGTTTTGCAGTTCCCATACCTCCTAATACTGTATAAAATCGTAGCAGCATCACTTTGCACTAATTAGACAAAAAGTTTAGCAAGGTATCAAATAACTGCCATATGTTATGCGCAAAAAGAATTCAGCTAATGAAAACCAGAGTGTTCACGGCAAAGTAACATGTAATATATAGTTTTATTTTGAATGTTTCTAGCATTGCAGTACAGTCTTTAGGTTGCCCTGTATGATACTAATTGTAGCTTAGGTTCAGCAACTGACGAATTGTACCAGCTGACTTCACTGATTTTTTACTTTGTGTTCAGCTGTGTTTGGTAAATCGAAATACGAAGTAAAAGACATGCTATAACATGACGAGGCATTATACCATTACAAACTGTGGCTAGTTTTGCATCACTTGAATGTGAACCATCATCATATCTGTATCATTTTGCTTTGCTAATAATTGTAGGGTTCACTTGGTTAGAATTGTTTCCTCTTACGGGAAGAAAGCATCAGGTAATTTCAATAGACAGACATTTACATCTGAAAGAAAATCTTAGGAACTACACTCACCACTACGCTCTCTTTTCTGCTGGAACTCACCCAGCTCCGAGTCCACTGCGCGGAGGTTCTTGGAACACCGATTGTCGGGGATTACAAGTATGGACGCCAGGCGCATCAGAACTGGACGCCACTCCCCGTGCCGCGAATCGTTGACGGGGAACTGCTCAGGAAACGGAGGCTTCCCTTTGGCCTTGTCCTGGGCGGCGGAAGCGTCGCCGAGGAGCAGCCTCAGTTGCATCTTCACTGCAAGCAGTTGATGCTCCCCAATATCTCAGCTGCCGTCGAAGGGTTGCAGTCTGAAGATGCCGACCGTGATTTTTCGGATCTCGAGAAGCTCAGCTTTGTTGCACCGTTGCCGCTACACATGCGGCTGAGTTGGGAGGTTTTGAAGTCTGTTAACAAGTAACTGAGGTTTTGATGCTGAAGGCTACAACCACTGAACCACAGAAGCTGCACCAAGAGAACTCATATTAGTACCAACATTGTAGCTTTATTGCACATTGTTTCCTATTTTTGGGGGTTATGGCATTACTGTAGACAGTTTCCTTTTTTATCTTAAGCATTTCCACTCAAGAGATGTACTTTACTGGTTTACATTAATCATCGGATATATCCACATCTTTTGATGGTCTAAGTATGAGCCTCCATCATGGCACGGTTTAAATCTATGCAGTAATTTATGTCAAACTCAGAAACCAAATGTTTTGCTTCACCAGCTTTTGATGTCTCGGTTTTACTCAAGCAAGACCCAAGAAGTGAGAGACAGAAAAGCAGATCAAAGTAATGAGACAACATGCAGTTACATATACAGTGTATTCTGGCAAGCTTGCAGTGTCAGGGAAAAATGCCAAACATTCCTTGTTGGTTTTAAGCAACAGGGGAACTTGCAAGTTTCAAAATACATAACAGCAATGTAGCACTACTTTAGTGGTCCCATCCCCATCGACGCCCGCAGCTTGTTCATGGCTATAATCTCTGGATCATTAGGATCTGGGCCATTCCCGTCGCCCTTCTTCTCTTTCTTTTCCCTTTTCTTCTTGGGCTCCTCCCTCGGACCATCATCCTCAGCACGACCTCGAGGACTGCCGCTACCACGACCACGTCTTCTACGGTGCTCTCCATCTTCACGGTCTCTTTCTCGACGATCTCGGCTCCTTGAACGGCTCCGATGCCTGCCACGGTCTCTGTCCCGGCGTTCCCTCTCCCTATCTCGGTCTCTATCTCGGTTGTAGTCGTCATCTCGGATGCGGTGACGGTCTCGATCCCTATCCCTTTCTCTTTCACGGCCTCTGTCTCGGTCTCTTTCCCGTCCCCTCCCATAGTCCCTGTCATAATCCCGTTCTCTGTCATGATCACGGTCCCTGCAAAAACAGATAAGCATGTGCAGTCATTACCTGAAGAAGACTAAATCATATGGCTAGTGCATGCATTACGGAGCAGTATCACACCATGCTTTATAAGTACGTCAGTATCTCAAACCAGACAGAACAAGCAAGGGATCAATTTGGCATTCAGTAATTGCACCTATGAAGAAGATCTAGCAAAATAATCGAATCAATTTACATAACAATCGATGAACATGGGCCAAAGGGACATTGAGATATGTAGTGTACCAACAAAACAGGTAGAGCTTTAAGATCACATCACACAAACAACTATCAGATTTCCATTGGTAAGCAATTGACCAACCCTGATGAGGTACGTAGAGTTGTGTCTGTATGAGTTGATTTGTATTTCATTTGCTCAAACAATAAGATTTCACAAAGTTCCGGGCTATATAGTTGGCAACTATTCACACAGGTGGTTAACGAAAAACTTTAACTCTAACCACTGTTTGTTAACACATAGAAAGTGACTCTGTGTTATGAACATCGGTACACTTGTGCACAGTTAAGCAAGTATTCATTTCGTAACGGGCCATGACCAGTACTTCCATCTTTTTATGGAGTACAGTTGTGTTTTTTATGATGTGACCCCAAGTTGAGCCCTTGTGAGTGCTCAAACATAACATTGAAGAATACGAGGGTATTTTTTTTGCCAAGAAAGATGATGAAATAGGTGAAAGATCTAAACATATATGCAATCTTAAATAGCATTTTGATGCATTAGAAACCCACCACTATTTCTTTATGTCGTTACATCGAAGAATTATGTCACATACTTAATTATTACGTTCATCTTTTTATAGAGATAAATCATTATTGTCAAGACTGAAGCCATTTTGTTGCTACCAAAGACAATACCAAGGGCAGTATGTCAAGTTGCCAAAACATCTGTCATATCGAGATTTAAGATCTAATTTTGAAGAAAAAAACCGAGTCCTCTTTTTCATTTAGTATGCACAAACAGGCTATAACCGAGAAACTTAACATATATATGCTGATCATCAAGCACAGCTCATAATTCTATCAGGTTAACGTTTTATACATGGAAAACAAACGTGCTTCTTACAAGTTCTAATAAAATCAGGCATGGAAAGAAGTAAAGCAGTTTAACATGTCAAAGATCAAAGGTTATATTCCAGAGAAGAGAGGAAGTGGAGGGATGTGATCTGATACGAGAAAGTTGAACATGATCTAAAGCAAGAGCAAGAAAATTCGAAAAGTTTTTTTTTAATTTGAACCATTAAACCATTTTGTGGAAAACAAATATGTTTGGCGCATCATACTTCTCACTGCACACTATCAGTGCAGAGAAACCTGGCAGAGCCACGATTATTCACTATAGGAAGCAGCACATCTGCCAATGGCTCTTGACATTAACATGCCATGGCAGTAACTCTGCAAAACTGCAAATGCAACACTGAAATGCTACAGCATCAGCTTCCAGTATGATCTCCAGGATTTAAAATATATACTAACATAATGATAAACAAGTAAACAACTTTAGTAAATGTTATTGTTTCAGTCTTACAGTGACACAACATAATAACTTAACATGTGAACATGTTCACAAATGGTTGCCATGACAGCTCCTTATGTTACTAAGTCAGATCCACATATGAGAAACATAATTCACATTTTAAGATAAGCAGCAGAAATGGAGGGATGTGAAACTTGATACAAGTTTAAGATGAACACTAACAAGAGCGGAAAAATATCAATAAGCAAAATGGTCAAATATAAACCGCTTTAAGAGTTTTATGAGTTTTATTCTGTTTGGCACATCATACTTCTCACTGCACACTATCAGTGCAGAGAAACCTGGCAGGGCCACAAACATTCACTATAGGAAGCAGCTCATCTACCAATGACTCTTGGATATTAACATGTCATGGCAGCAAGTACTAGGTATGCAAATATGCAATGCAATACTGCAATGCTACAGCAACAGCTTCCAGTATGATCTAGCATTAAAAATAAGATGATAACCAAAAGAGACTAGAGTAAAATTCAATGTTTCACTCTGGCAACAATAAAAATACAACAAATGAACCTGTTCTCGAACGGCTGCCACAAAATCTTTTGTATACTACTTGTTGGTCTTATGTTATTATTAAGTCTGATCGGCACATGAAAAGGATAAATCACATTTTACACAGATGTGGCACTTTTCTACATCTACAGCTATCAAATCCAAGATAGAGGAATTTTATGATTGCCCATTTAGTTTATATTTTCGAGATTAATATGGAAGTATGACGTGACTTGCATGCAACTACCAACCTAAGATCAATGAAACAGAGATTATTTTCAAGCCCTTAAATAATAAGAAAATATAACATCCTTGAATCTGAACTTGCAAGAATCAACTCTCATTGAATTCTCACTTCCGCACAAGCAATATGCACGCTAGATACATTAAGCATTTGAAGAAACAAATAACTCATTGGCAAACCATCTACATATAAAGCAATTCGTATGAAGCAGATACCTGTGATGTCTTTCATGCTTCCTGTCCCTATCCCTCTCCCTGTCCCGTTCTTTAGCTGGGCTCCTTCCACGATGTTCCTGTTAAACACGGTAAAACAAAGTCAACATCTGGTCCCACAGACTTGGTGGATAAGTGTACTAGAAAATATGCTCACTTTTTCACGGGTATTAGGGTCATCCACATCCATAGGCTGTCCATCCTCCTTATCTTCCTCCTCTTCCTCAAAATCATCTTCAAGTGCACTTCTTCTTGGTTCTAGAGTTCCAGAAGCTTCAAGGACCCATCTGTTGAGAAGATCCATGAAAATGAATTTGTGAAAATCTGGAGTACATAAAAAAGCAAACATGTATTTAAGATTATTGCGCAATAGCGAAAAGGAAAATATCTCCTAACTAACAACATACTACTCAAACATACATGGAAGACTATTAGCGCTAAACAGGTAGAGAACAATCATACGGCAACCCTGGTCTCAAAAGCGATACCTATCTTTCTAAGATGCTGCATACCAGTAAATTGAGCAGCAAGAGAAGGCAGTGTCAATGCAAACATGGCAAACGAGATATATATTGCAAGCGCACAGCAGAGGCGTACTCTTCATTGGGACAATGAAAATCAGACCTTTTCTGAATGCGGGGGAGGGCAGTGTCGCAGCAGTAGTCCTTGGTCAGGAGCTCATCGATGAACTCGTCAACGTGCGTCAGCGTGAACTCTGAAACGAATACAGAACAAGTGAGTAAAACAGCCACAAACCCCCAAATCTGACATATCATACACCTATCCAGCTAGCTAGAGGCATAAGCATCAATCTGAGATCAAGCGAAATGCAAATTTGGGGTGCATACTTCCGTCGTTGAGCTTTTGCCTAATCTTGCGGTAGTCGTTGTAGAGTGGCTCGAGGTACTGGTAGACGTCGGCGATGGTGCCGGTGAGGCGCAGGTAGAACGCCCCAAGAAGCCGGACATACCTAGAGAGCACCCCAAAAAAAAAAGGAATAGCAGCAATTTGTTAGTCAAATGCCTACTCGAAGCAGGTAGAGCTCGAGAGGAAAAGGAAATTACTTGTAGTCTTCGTTCTTGATGAACTCGACGACGATATCCTTGTCGGGCTGGATCTGGAGCATCTTGAGGGTGAGGCACAGGAAGGGGGTCGGCCTGCGGTTGCCGCCGTGGGTGCCGCCGGTGTGGTCGAGCTCCATGGCCTTGTCGACGAGGGTCTCAGCCGTGAGGCCGAAGCACTCCCCCTTCCAGTAGGTGGTCTGGTAGATCTTGGACCGCACGATCTTCTCCACCAGGTTCTGAGGGTTCGTGCCGTGGATGCTCCGAGCCAGGGGGTCAGTGCGGTTCGCCATCGTTCCGGGCTCTCTGGCGGCCGGCGGCGCCGGAGGCAGCCGACGCGGCGGCTACGCCAATCTGCTGACGGGAGAGGGGTTCGAATCGGGGTTTGCGGGCAAAACCCTAGAATAGACTGGCCACCGCCAGGGAGCTTTCGAACCGGCCTTCCTCTCTTCACGATGACATGTTTACGAACCGACCTTGGCACGGCCGCACGGGCAAAGAAAAAAAAGATGGTGCAGTTTCTTGGTAAACTAATAAATCTATATCTATACCTAATAATAACTAATAATCTCTATCTATCTATCTATCTCTATCTCTGCTATATAACTAGTAAAATTGCACGTGCAATGCACGTTTTATTGATATAAATTTAGTGACGTTTACAAGCACTAAAAAATCAATAACTACTCATCATTTAGTCAAATAGATTATTTTGTAATGAACATTGGTAAGCCTTTTCTCAGATATCTACTACGCACGTGCAATGGTATAATGGTTAAACTCTCATTCTTCATTGGCTTGTCGAAGACCCGAAGTTCTCTGAACCTAACCTGTAGGAATCCATTCTCCATGAATGTTTCCCTTGTACAGAGCTGAAGAGATGGCCTAGTAGCCATGACAATATTTAATTTAAAGCACAATCTTATAATCTTTTGTATCATGTGAAGATGTAAGGCATTTATGTGATTGTTTATCTCATACTGAAGCCAAAGAAAATGACTTAGCGGTTAACATTCAAAGACCTGCTTATTTTATATAACAGGACCTGAAATGGTTCCCTCGACAACCGAAATGATGTTAGTCAACACAGATTACAAATGTATGGATAATTAGGTCTCTTCTTCCTCTTGTCCAGTGGTGGTATTGCAAGAAATGGAAGAGCGATTAACCATAACAGTTCACCAAAATAACAGTACCTAACAGGGATGCATAAAAGATTGATAGCTAACTGTATAAAAGTTAAACATGTGACAACCTTTATATCTCTCTACAAAATACTTGGTCAACAGTGCAGCCTTGGCATGACCAATGTGTATATAATCATGCACACACCTTCTCAATTTTCCACGGGGTATGTATTTTATGACCTGAGGTGTTCTCCTTCAAACAAGTTTTTTTTCAAAAGCTTGGGGCTGTAGACTATGCCAATTGTTTTTTTCTCAGGTATTTGTTAGTTTATATTATCTGTTGGTTTGTGCTTAGAAATTCTCTGTAGTTGACTTGTTTTCTCTCTGCAATGTACGTATTTCCACACAATTTGGATATTGTTATTCTTTCTACTCAGTATACCTTCATCCAGAAATAAAGTTAGAAAGAGAAATCACACCTTAATAACAATAATTACGGAACATAAGATATTGATTCTTCGCTTTTACCTTTATCCAAATCCTAGAAGTGGGAAATGCTCAAATGGGCTCCCCTACATATTCTGCGGTAGAGTACAGTAGATAAAACATAGTTTAGTACTGCACTTATTGGGTTAAACGTAGCGGTCTTAATACTAATAGCTTTGTAGAAAATTTGGATTAAAAAAGGATAAGTCAGTGCATACCTTTGCAACTTCGTGATAATTACAGGGTTTGCCACGGATAAAAAGTTGCTACCTTGATCCCCACACACCACCAACGCCGCGCCTCCACTCCGGCCTTGCATCTGCCATCGGCGACGCCCCCGTCAAGTTTGCCACGCGAGCCTACCCTTGCCCATTGCGGCGAGCACGCGAGCATGCGCATTGCTCTCCTCCTGTCGGCTACTTCGATCCCCAGTCCGCCTCCTCAATGTCCTCCTGTTAGCTTCCGCGGCGCCATCTAGCTCTCCCCGGTACCAAACCGAGCTAGGGTTCCATCACCACTCCAGCTTGACACCGCTCTCCCTGTTCCAGTACACATTTGTATGAGAAGGCACCACACAGCACACAGATGCATCCTCTTGAAATATCTTCCAATATCTGCCCGTACAGTTTGTCAGGAGAAATGTAAACCACGAATTTATACGGTCCATTTGATTTGTATAGTGATCAAACCTGAATTTTCATTTTGAAGCAACGATGTACTATCGTACGGTCGTCATAGCTGATTGGACATGATTGCCTGAATCAGTCCGTCGACCTGGACACCTGGTCAATTCAAAGGAGAGATAGAGCACATACATGAGAGGCCGAGGCCGCTGGATGCAAAAGAAATATTGAGTCATCTAAACCAATGAACTGCATTTCCCTAATTCTCATGTGGAACAGTAAAGAACCAGGATCAGTTTTGAGTACAGAGAATGCAACATAAAGACCAGTCGTTTACTGAAATCTGCATCTTAACTCCTTTAAAAAAACTGCATCTTAACTTAGTAAGTAATACAGAGATTGGTAAGCTCATGCTAATCTTATGTATGGACATACATGGTAAGGTCAAAGGCCCGAAATCTACATACATTCAGTTTCAATTTATCATGGGGTATCGGGAAAAAAGAGACAACCAAAACATGCATGAACTACGGTTTCCCACTGAAATTGCCTTGATTCATGGAAGATAGGAATCAAAGTAAATCAGAAATGATACAAATTAAAGTAAATCAGAAATGGTACATAAGTATGGTTTTTATAATTTGCAATACTTATCATGTAGCGCTTCCTCAAACCTTGTCGTGCACTCGTGCTGCTAATGCTAGTATCTTTGTCCAAAAACTCATATCCGTTGTCCACTTTAGATGCCAAAAATCTGGAATCTACAGAAAACCCAAACGACGACAACAATCCAGTTTCCAAACGACGACGCCGACCCCTGCTTCCTACCAAACCGTCGTCGCTGCCCCTGCCAGGACGCGGCCGTGGACGTCTTCTGACTCATGCCAGCCCGCCGACGCACTGCGCACACCCGCATGCAGCCCGCGCTGGCTGGCCGCCACGCCCGCCCGCCTGCGCGCCTTCCGCCACCCGCCTGCTCCTTCCGTTCTTCTGTCTGCGCCCCGCACCTGGCCGCCACACTCGACCGCCTATGCCCCGCGATGGATCTGGCAAGGGCGAACTGCAGGGCGTGATTACCTCAGCGGTTTGAGGGAACTTTTTCCCTGATTTGGAGGGACGGGTTAACTGGTCATGGTCCGTCGCCATGTGTTTTAGTTAGCCTAGATACCATTCGATCTTTTGGTTAGACGATCGTTTGGATCACACGCTCTGGGTTGTTTTATATTAGTGGTGATACGGGTTAGGGTGGGGCGTCGTCCGTCGCGGCCGTTTTACAATTTAGCCCCGCAACAATTCGAAATTTAACCCGCAGTCCAAGATTTAGACACTTTGTCACTTTTACACTTTAGACCCTCGACCCTATCCACACACCCAATCCCATCGACGGGAGAAGGCGGCGGACGACGGTGAGATTTCTTCGCCGGGCAACCATGAAGCGGTAGAGCACGGGGCCGTCCATGCGAAGGAGGGTTCGGAAGTGGACATGGCGGAGGGGCGGTGATGGCCTTTGTCTAGCAAAACGCCGCGCCCAAGCATCACACCAAGCCCTCCCGCAGCGACCACTCCGCCGTCTACACGGACGACGCGCTCGTCGACTCCTCCCACCCCGAGATCGACAAGCTCCAGGAGCTCGAAGCCCACACCGAGGTCCCTTCCTCCAATTTCTCTCTCTGAAAATATCTCACCGACGGCCACCGGCCGATCCGGCCCAATCTCCTCTGTACCGCGCCGTCTCTCCTAGCGCGTCATAGGACGGCCATCGGTATCGGGACTGCGCCTGTGTGTTCAAGGACCGCCGTTTGGTTGGTGGCCACTGGAGCACTCAGCCTGGAGTCCACAACGGCGTGCACTCTCCAATGTATCAACACCGTGAGGGCAGGCGGACATGTCGTCTCGTCTTGGCGCATGGGGATGTGGAGGGTGCGCTGCCGCGGTGCCGCTTGCAAGACGACTCCTTCCCCATCACATAGTGGCGCGCGTCGATCCCGTCGTAGGCCTGGGCGAACGCCGACCCCATCCGGTCGTACAGCGCCCCGCAATCCGTGATACCCATGGCTGGCTGTTGCAGAAACTGGTGCACGATATCAGCATATACTTCTATCAAATCTTTCAAAGGAAGCCCCTACTGGATGGGTCCAGATGTAAAGGCTACTGTGATCATTTTCTGGTTTATTTTCTCCCTTGCAAGTTGAACATCAACTGATGTCCATTTATTTCCCAGGTTATCATGCCATGTTGGTCACTGAAAGGGATTTTCTTAGAGAACTTTAAAAGCATGAAGCTGAAGGTGGGAAATTACAAGAGATTATGCAGCATCCTATTAGTTTCTGGTGTAGTTCTGTCAATATGGAATGTAAGCTTGACCGTTATCATCCATTTACGGAAATCAGTGATTGGTAGCTTATATTGTACCTTGAATATGATTTTGGTAGCCTATTAATGAATGAAGTAATTCACATTATGGAACTATAAAGGACTATGATGGGGCCATTGTATTCCTATTATTTAGAATTCACCTTGAATATGACAGTCTATTTCACTCAACTGATCTTTATGAAGTCTGCACTATGTACTTAAGTTCATTTCCATAGAGTTGGTTGTCTCATTCCAGACTTTAATATGCCATTTTAGTCGCAGAGCCAAACCAGCCATAACATGGTAGCCAATCAATACCAGTTTCTACTTAGCGCCGGCAAAGCATGGTTTGGAGAAACTAATCTTTGGACGAGTGAAGCTAGAAGCCGGAGGCCCCTGGCATTCAGTGGACGCTGCAGTTTGGTTTGTGTGCCATGAAGCCTAAGGCCAGAACGGTGTTGGAAGGGAACCTGAGGCGCAGTTGAGGCGGGAGGCATGCGGCCATGTGCTGGAGCTACTTATTTAGTGCTGCCACTCGCTGGTTCCGTCGGCTGGTAAATTTGTATTCTAAATTCAGTAGGCGATGTGAGCAGAGATATGTGGCCTTGGGTGTCTGTCTTGAAAGGTCTCGGCTGGTTGTTTGAGGAACTGGTCTGAAGTTTGGTGTGGACATGGAGGACTGGGATATGATAGGGAAGGTAATGCTTGTTTTGTAATTGAACTTTGTTGTGTCTCAGATTTCATAAGAACATGCGATCTGTTTGTGGAATATTGTTGACAAGATCACCATATAAGTACGGAATTGATTTAGAACCTTTGGTTCTTCAACACCTGATTCTGCCTATAATACAAAAAATCTCAGTTTCCGCCATTAATAACTTCAGTATTGTTTATTTACAGATGGATTTTACCTCTCACTATAATGTTGTATGCAAGTTTCGAAATTTCTCTCTCTCTGCATCACCATTCACATATGCATGGGTGGGGTGTGGAGGCAAGATCTGGCCACTACTTCTTCGACTTTGGACTGCAAATGTTCTGTCCTTTTTTTGGTTCTGCCTTGGATATTTAGTAGAGAGAATTTGGTGCAAGTTCTACTTGTAGAGACCACTGGAGTAAACTTTCAGTAATTGCCTGAGCTAATAAAGCTCATCAGTGCTCTATTCATCAAATTTCATCTATGTTCATTATGTTGTACTTCCTCTGTAAAGAAATGTAAGACGTTCGGCTAGCTTTAAATGTGGATGGCAAACGTCTTATAAAATGTTACGGAGGGAGTATGTTTTACTATACCATATGTACCAAGTTCATGGACTCATGCAGATCAACCATTTTAACATGCATATACGGGATCTGGTATCATCAATGGTGAAGTGCAATACTGTTATAATTTCACTCAGACCATGACTTTGAATTTGTCTGCCACTTAAATTTGCATACCATGCCAGGTCATACTTTTATTGCTGATTTCTCTTTACTGGTCCATATAGATGATTTGTTATCTTACACTTCTAAGAGATGTATGAATTTGTAGTTGCACCTATTGGCAAGATAGTGACCTTTCATAACATATTTTGAGGAGCCTAGAGAATTATTTGGTTTGAAAAGTAAATCATTAATTTTTTTCATAAGCCCGTAGCAACGCACGGGTATTTTCCTAGTCTCTGCTATATAATACGGCTTAGGGTGGGGCGTCGTCCGTCGCGGCCGTTTTACAATTTAGCCCCGCAACAATTCGAAATTTAACCCGCAGTCCAAGATTTAGACACTTTGTCACTTTTACACTTTAGACCCTCGACCCTATCCACACACCCAATCCCATCGACGGGAGAAGGCGGCGGACGACGGTGAGATTTCTTCGCCGGGCAACCCCCTACGAAACTACAAAATCAAATCCGCAGTCCTCCTTGACTCAGCCCGTGTGCTCTCTCTCCTCCCAACATCTTATCTCTTCCAGGTCTTCCATGTCCTGCGCACGGCCGCGATTCGCACCGGTGGCGTGGTCCAGGAGGATGCCTTGCCGGTGGTTGCTATCGGGAGGATGTCAACGGCGAATACATCAGCGACTTGGAGTGGAAAGCAAGAGCGCGGCGGTTCTGCGCCCGGCTCGGGGTCGGCGTCGCGGTGCGCCTCGGCCATGATCTGGGACCTGACGCAGGACTCGTCGTTCTCTGGGCCGTTGCCCGCTGCACCTCCAACCAGGCGCGCGCCCTCCCGTGGATGCACCTCCGCCGCCACGCCCCCAACTCGACCACCGGCGTCCTCCACCACCACCCAGCGCGAGTGTCGCCCCCGACCTCCTTGCTCGCCCGACCGAGCGCCGCCGTCGGGCGCCCGCTACCAAACTTCCTTGCACTGGCGCATCTACACTGCTCTTCATCGCGCGGCGACCTTGCTTCCATGTTGGCTGTTGCGCGATGGCCCTGCTTCTCCCTCGCGCGGCTAATCCCCTGCGCGCCGACCCTAATCCTCCCGCGAGGCGACCCGTTACCCATAACTCCGTCTCTGCCCGCGTTCTTCCCCGCCATCGGGCAACACGCATCGCCGGCGACCTCCTACCCCAGCTTCTTCCCGAGGTCGTTTGCATCCCGCGGCCCGCGTGGCGCCATCGCCTTGCTCTGTATCGTGTGCGCGGCTGAACCATCTTCCTCCCCGCGCGCCACGATTTGGACCTCCATGCGCGCAGGTCTGAACGTCCGCCGAGCGTCGCACCATTGCTGGGGCATTAATTCCCAAAAAGCCTCGCACGACATGGGTCAATCTTGCAGGACGTCCCCGCGTGCGCCGCCACTAACATCCACCCGAGCGCGCCGATCCTGACCTCCACCGGAGCCAGCCATCCCCAGCCTCCACACGAGCGGCTCGCCCATGGTTCCCTGGTAGAAGCCCACAAATTCCCAGATGAATGGCAGATTTGTTTACAGATGGATTTGCTGCTGGTTGGTTTGCTGGTGGTGTACTGCTGCTCCTTGTGATCTGAATTTCTGGTGGTGGTGGTAAAGGAGGGGAGCACGTGGTGGTGGCGCTGAATCTCTTCACTATCTTGTGAACTGCATTTTGTGGCGATAATGAACAGCTTCTAGCTGAAGCATCTTAATTGTTGCATGTGGTTTAAACACTGCGCTATGTGCAGATCCAAAAGAGTGCGTCATCAGTTCATAGACATAGTATGTGAATTCAGAAAAGAAAACTGCTGCTAGGTGAATGTCTGCATTCTTTTTTTCTTTGTCGATGCGATTTTACAGTTTTAGCTTCAGCTCGGCTCAAAATTTGCCTTTGCTTCAGCGTTCTTGGTTTTCTTTGTGGACGCTCTTCCGTCTTCTGGTTAAGAAATCTTTTGAGGCGTCAGATACGCGAGATGAGAACCAAGTTCAGTCTGATTGGCAAGGTGGAAAATGCAGAGGAAAGGAGTTGTTCATAAGTTCATAGTACTAATGCAGTCTAATAATAACATTAATTCCCGGTTACTTGTGTTAAAGGCTACAGAACATTACAGATGAGGCTAAAAAGTATTTACTTCACTGGGCATGCATCGACAGTTGGAGGTCTTTGTTGAAAGAGTTGTTAACTTATCTTTCGTATGCATTGTACTTCTGTTTAGATACGTTTTATTGTTTTATTGAGATAACAGTAACCAAAGTTCAGAATTCGGACTTTGCTAAGAAATTCAGTGATTTCCTTTTTTATTCATGGACAAAATTGGTTCTGTCAACAAGGGTAGTTAAACCTACCGTACAATGTTCTGCAAATTAGCATAGGGTAAATTCAAAATTTCTATGATATATTTCCAACATCTCAAGATCTATATCTGGATTTAAAAAGAGTTTACATTTCAAGTAGATAATTTTTAATGTGTTGTCACCAAAACACTCACTTCAAGTCCCAACAAAATGGTATTTATCATATCAAATATAGTTGTAACTGTGTGGATCCCCGTTAAACTTGATTAGTTACAAAATGGTATTGACACAATTTGTTTTCCACTTTTAATGTTGTCATAAATTAATTTTTGTCTTCTAACTTTAGCTGCCCGAATTGTGTCTTTCGGTTGAATTAGATTTTGTTTGTATTGGGGATGTTCTAGGCAGAGCTCTTTGACACTACAACACAAGAGGATATAGACGCGACACATGGTGGTTGCTGGCATTGACCCGCCCATTTTAAAGATGCTTCTTTGCTATATTCTTCATGGATTCATATCATCTTTATCGTTGCAACGCACATAATCTCTTACGACGTACGTGTACGATGTTGGTTTCTTAAAACATACATCATTCTCTTCACGTCTCAAAAATATTATCTATAGGCAATGGTTTAAGTGTTTCACATGTTATATAGATTCGGACTAAAATGGATGAACATATACATTAAAACATGTATAGATACATGCGTTAACATATGAATGTGGAATAGATTTAAAACTTATTATATTGTGAAACGGAGGGAGTAGTTTTGTATGTATCATTGCTTTCAATATTTCTTATAAACTTATAGAACTTGTGAAAAAGATTGCAACATTTTAAACATGCCCTTGTAGAATGATAAATAAAGTATGTAACAAATTTGTCAGTTTGACAGGCTAACGGGAGCGGCGGTCAACGCGTTGAGGTCGTGCTACCCGACGAGCTGGCGGCCATGGCCAAGCTCCTGGAGCAGGAAGAGATCATCAGGCTCGCCACTGGCCTCTCCGCCTTCCTCTACCTCTACACCTCCATCTTGGGGTTGGCCCGCACCCGTATCCCACCACCCAGATCTTGGCACTTCCCCATAGCAACGCTAATAATAGCTGTCGGCCTGGGAAGGCCGTGGTGAAGTCGGACCTGCCATTGGGCGTCGGGCTCGGCTCGCCGGTCACCTTCTGCGTGTCCATCTCCAGTGCATTCCTGGCGGCCGTGGGCGCGTCCGTGAGCAAGCCGGCGATGCAGGAACTGGGTGGGGATCCTTCGACAAGGACTTGAGGTCGTCAACCAGTGGGCGTTCCAGGGGGACCGGCGATGGCAAGTTCCGGCTGGGCAGCACCTACGCCGTGTACGAGGACCCGCACCGGCTCTCGCTACGGCGGCTCCGTCTCAGGGATGTACTCATCGAGGATACCCATTCCCCTGCCCCGGCTGCTCACGCCTCACGACCACACATGACACAAGGTTGTCAAACGACCCCGCGTCGTCCGCAAGAATGCCGCCGCGGAGGCTGACGCCATGTCCTGCCGCCTGAAATCCACGGTCGTGCTTCACCTTTGATCAGTAAATTGTCACCACCTCTGCTCTGCTCTTTTACCTACACTAATGATATGTTTTGTTGTTTCCATGAGCTTATTTGCAGCTCAGTAGTCAATACAGCCATTCTTCCATTGCCTGCAGCCATTGCTGCAACTCTTGGCGTTGTTTCTCCGGTGCGGCCGGGAGGGCAATAGCAGCCTCCGCTTCTTGCTGCTTGCTCCTGAATGCTGCTCTCCCCGGCCGGTGGATTCTCTCTAAATTCTACAATGAACAATTTTTTCTGTAAAAATAAAAACCCAACGTCAGCAGTGACGCCTCGGCGGGTCTGAGACTATGCAAGGGCATTGAAGAGCAGCTCGCCTAATCTGAGCCGCGAGCATAGGAGCGGGGGAGGCCGGCGTGGGCGAGCCCGCAGCGGGTCCGCCGCTTCCAGCTCCACCGTTGGGATTCTTGGGGAAGTGAGTGAGAACAGAGAAACACTCGATTGACTATGTGTAATTAAAATATTAATTTTAATATATAAGTAATAATATGTGTGTTTTATTTTTATTTAAACACGCGATATGAGTGTCGGTACAAAATAGGTCGTGGCAACGCACGTGAAGGGGATCGCAGGCAGAAAACAATAAATTTTCTAACAACGATAACCTTAAACTAGCCAGTATCTATACTATGCAGATATAGTAATACGGAGGAGATCGATATCAATGTTGGGGATATCGCTTTTCGGGAACTTATCGGTTGACCCACGATAAGGGGTAAATCGCCCGATTTATCGGCATATCAGTTGATTTATCGGCATATCGGTTGATTTATCGACCGATTTATCTTATCGATCATACACTGAGAAGCGATAAATCGGCCAATTTATCATAATATCGGACGATATCTTCTTGTAGACCGAAACGCGGGGATTACGCTCCCGCACAAGCGTGTCGATGAAGCCGACGAATACGACCTCGAGGTCGTGTAGAGGAAGAAGACCTCCGAGCACCACTAGCGTGGCACCTCGCAGGGATCCACACACGTACGGTGAAGACGACGACCTCCGGGCTCCGATCCAGGGACGAGCAGCGGAAGACTTGGACCGGAAGACCAGCAGCACGGCGGTGTGTGTATGGTGGAGAGAACTTCACCTTGGCGCAACTCCAATGGAGGAATCACGTTTCAAGGAGAAGAAGAGAGACAGAGATTGGTTGTTCTTTAAAGGCCAAGGGGGCACCTCTATATATAGGTGGAGGGGGGCGCCGGCCCTAGGTGGGCCCCATTTGGCCCACCTAGGGCAGCCCCCTTTCCTCATGCGCACCTAGGGGGGAAATTCCCCCCCTATGGGCCTTCTCTCCCATGGGAAGGCCCATTTAAGGTGGGCTGCCTTTTAAATTCCGAAAATCATTAAATAAAAATGTATTTAACTATTAATTACACTAATTAATATTAAACACACATTATCTAATTTATTCCGGCTCCGAAAACTATTTCGTCGCTCTTCGATCTTCATCGGATCTTTCCCGGGACGCTCCCGGTGCTCTCTTCTAATTTCTCTTCCAGTAAACTTGTCGACTCCCCTTAAGTGTGTTACCCTAGCGGTTCGAGATCTCGCCAGACATGATCAAGACGCGCTCTCCGATCAATGACTAATTCGTGGACCTTGGATACCCAGAATTAATCCCTGTGAGATAGCGAATAACTTTGTCGTTCGAACCTAGACGTCGAGTCTTAAACCTTTTGCCATGGCGATACTTAGCGTGTCAGAGACTCGTTCATAGATATCGCGATACCTAGCTTGATCTCGTTGCCGACAACACTATCTTCTACTCGTCCATGATATTATGTCCTGGTGACCTAGTCACATGCTTGCAAGTTTATTTGACATAATCTCACCGAGTGGGCCCTAGAGTATCTATCCTGCTATGCGGACTGGCAAATCCCGCTCTTGATCCCTCGTCTCAACATACTGCCTTCCGATACCCGAGAGGGACACCTTTATTGTCATACTATTAAGACATGACGTTTGATGCAATCAAAGTATCCTTCAGGAATAGCAATAAGAGTTGATCTCACGGTCAAATGCGTAATGACTACGTCCTACAAATATTGGGCATGTACATCACATCGTTCTACCAACGATATGACTCCATTGTCAACTGACACCATGTCACATGATCGGGAAACCTCGATCATCGATTGCACAATGAACTAGTCACGTAGAGGCTACTAGGGACCTAGTTGTCTTACGTATCACACGTGTATTAATGTTTCCGCTTAATACAGTTATAGCATCACACAAAAACGTATTATGAACAAATGATATATGATAAATAAAACACTTTATTAATTGCCTCTAGGGCATATCTCCTTCTGTCTCCCACTTGCACTAGAGTACAATTTATTCTAGATTACAACTTGGTAAAAGGCTAACACCCATAGCATTTTTGGTGTTTTACATGCTTGTCAAGTAGAAGAGGCTTCGTCAGAGGATCTGCCACATTCAGATCCGTATGCACTTTGTAAATCTTCACATCGTCTTCCTGTACATACTGTCATATCACATGGAAGCGTCGGAGAATGTGTTTGGCAGTTGAGTGAGACCTTGGTTCCTTCGCGTTAGCAATAGCACCCGTGTTGTCGCAGTAGAGGGTTACAGGGTCTTGCGCGCTAGGGAACACTCCAAGCTCGATGATGAACTTTCTCAGCCACACAGCTTCATTCGCGGCTTCAGAAGCAGCGATGTACTCCGATTCCATTGTAGATTGGGCCACTGTGGGTTGCTTCCCACTCCTCCAGCTTACAGCGCCTCCGTTCACCTTGAAAACATATCCTGTTTGTGACTTAGAGTCATCTGGGTCTGTGCAGAAACTTGCATCAACGTAACCTGTTACGCCAAGTTCTTCTTCACAGTCACCATACACAAGGAACATTTCCTTTGTCTGCTTGAGATGCTTAAGAATGTTCTTAACAGCTACCCAATGATCCTTTTCAGGATTACTTTGGAACCGGCTCGTCAAGCTAAGAGCCAATGCTACATCAGGTTGAGTACTTAACATGGCATACATGATCGATCCTATGGCTGAAGCATAGGGATGTTTAGCCATCTCGGCTCTATCATGTTCCGTCACCGGACACTGAGCCTTGCTCATTGTTTTATTCTTGATAACCGGTAGAGAACCTCTCTTTGCCGTCTCCATACCGAACCGTTTCAGTATTTTATCAAGATAAGTACTCTGACTCAACGCTAATAGACGTCTTGATCTATCACGATAGATTTTAATGCCTAAAACGTATGCAGCATCTCCTAAGTCCTTCATTGAAAATGTACTATTTAAATACTTCTTCACGCTATTCAGAAGATCCACATTATCCCCTATTAGTAATATATCATCCACATATAGAACTAGGAACACAACTGAGCTCCCACTCATTTTCTTGTAAATACAGGTCTCTTCTATATTTTGGATAAATCCAAAACCTTTGATCACCTCATCAAAGCGAAGATTCCAGCTCCGAGATGCTTGCTTCAGTCCATAAATGGAACGCTGAAGCTTGCATACCTTGCCAGCATTTTCTGGATCGACAAAACCTTCAGGTTGTACCATATACAACTCTTGCTCAATGTTACCATTTAGGAACGCTGTTTTGACATCCATATGCCATATTTCATAGTCGTAATATGCAGCAAGTGCTAGCAAAAACCGAATAGACTTTAGCATCGCTATCGGTGAAAATGTTTCATTGTAGTCAATTCCATGAACTTGTCGGAAACCCTTTGCGACAAGCCGAGCCTTATAGACGGTCACATTACCATCAGCATCAGTCTTCTTCTTAAAGATCCATTTATTCTCGACGGCCTTGCGCCCTTCGGGAATCTCCATCAAAATCCATACTTTGTTGTCATACATGGATCCTATTTCGGATTTCATGGCTTTAAGCCATTTCTCGGACTCACGGCTTGCCATAGCCTCTTTGTAGTTCGTAGGTTCGTCTTGTTCAATTAACATGACGGTGCAAACCAGGTTGCCGTACCACTCAGGAGCGATACGAGGTCTCCCAGACCTACGAAGTAGAATAGTATTCTCGACATTTTCTCCCATTCCATCTGTGGAGGACGTTTCCGGAACAGTTTCCGTTGCGCCAATCGGAATTTCGAGTTCAGGATCAACGATCTCGTCGAGGTCTATTTTCCTCCCACTTACTCCTTTGGCGAGAAACTCCTTCTCGAGAAAGGTGCCGTTCTTCGCAACAAACGTTTTGCCCTCGGCTTGGTTGTAGAAGGTGTATCCTATGGTTTCCCGCGGATACCCTAAAAAGATGACTTTCTCCGATTTCGGTTCGAGTTTGTCGGGCTGTAGTTTCTTAACATACGCCTCACAACCCCAGACCTTCAGAAACGACAACTTAGGTTTCTTGCCATGCCATATCTCATACGGTGTCGTTGCTACGGATTTGGACGGAGCCCTATTTAAAATGAATGCGGCTGTTTCTAACGCATATCCCCAAAAAGATACGGGCAAGTCGGTAAGAGATATCATAAACCGGACGCTATCTAATAGGGTACGATTACGTCGCTCGGACACACCGTTGCGTTGCGGTGTTCCAGGCGGCGTAAGTTGCGGCACGATGACACAGGCCTTCAGATGTGTGCCAAACTCAAAACTCAAATATTCGCCACCACGATCGGATCGAAGATGCTTGATTTTCTTGTTGAGTTGATTTTCAACTTCACTTTGAAATTCTTTGAACTTTTCAAATGTTTCAGACTTGTGTTTCATCAAATAGATATACCCATATCTACTCAAGTCATCGGTGAAGGTGACAAAATAACGATAACCATTGCGTGTCGACACGCTCATCGGTCCACATACATCTGTATGTATGACTCCCAATAAGTCCGACGCCCGTTCCATGAAACCATTGAACGGTGTCTTGGTCATCTTGCCCATGAGGCACGGTTCGCATGTGTCGAGGGATCCAAAATCCAACGAGTCTAAAAGTCCGTCGGTATGGAGTTTCTTCATGCGCTTTATACCAATATAACCGAGACGGCAATGCCACATATACATGGCGGTATCGCTACTAAGTTTAATCCTCTTGGCATCAATGTTATGGATGTGAGTACTACGATCGAGATTCAACAAGAATAAACCATTACTCTCGGGAGCATTAACATAAAAGATATCATTCATCGAAATAGTACAACCACTTGATACTGATTTGAACGAATATCCGTTTTGCAACAAGCAAGACCCACTGATAATATTTACACTCAAAGACGGTACAATATAACACTTATTTAAAACCAAAACTAATCCCGATGGTAGATGTAGAGTGAGTGTGCCGACAGCCACCACGTCAACTCTTGATCCGTTGCCGACGTGCATCGTCACCTCATCCTTTGCCAGGCGCCGTTTATTCCGTAACTCCTCCTGAGAGTTACAAATGTGAGCAATAGAACCGGTATCAAATACCCAGGTATTACTACGGGCGCATGTAAGGTACACATCAATAACATGTATATCAAATATACCTTTCTCTTTTCCGACAATCTTGCCGGCCTTCTTATCTTCCAGATACTTGGGGCAGTTGCGCTTCCAGTGACCATCTCCCTTGCAGTAGAAGCATTCCACGCCAGGTTTGGGACCTGGTTTGTTAGTCTTGGATTTGGCAACGTATTTGCCATCCTTCTTAGACTTCCAGTTCTTCCTTCCCTTGCCACCAGATTTCTTGAAATCGACGGTCTTGTTGACCATCAACAACGTGTGCTCCTTCTTGATTTCCACTTCAGCAGTCTTGAGCATCACGAACACCTCAGACAGGGACTTAGCCATGCCCTGCATGTTATAGTTCATGGCGAAGCCTTTGTAGCTAGGAGGCAACGATTGCAGCACTCTATCAATCGCCAGCTCATCAGGAATCTTGCATTCCAGAGCATTCAGGCGTTTAACGTAGCCAGACATTTTGACCACGTGCTCGCTCACACTGCTATGCTCTTCCATCTTGGCTGAGAAGAAAAGCTCAGAAGCTTCATATCTCTCAGCCTTAGCCTGCGGCGTAAAGACAGCCTTGAGATCAGAAATTATCTCAAAAGCACTCATCTTCTCAAAGCGCTTTTGCAGGTCGGCTTCCATGGCGTAGAGCATGCCACTCTGGACAAAAGAGGAATCGTCCGACTTGGTCTGATAGAGCTTCTTCTCATCATCGGAGGCATTGTCTGCAGGAGGGTCACCTAGGGCGGCTTCAATGACGTAAGCCACCCTGTGGGGAGTGAGGAGGATCCTCAGGTTGCGGAACCAGGACATGAAGTTCGACCCATTGGTCTTAAGCTTTTCTTTCTCAAGGAACAGGCCTAGGTTAAAGGTGGGACGAGACATCTACAATGGAATTTGCAAAACATAAGACTTTGTCCATAAAATTTTGAGTTCAAGTTTTTAGAAAATAACTATAAGAACTCCCACTCAAAACGAATATCTCTCTAATCGCTTTAGTGATTACACGACCCTAATCCATTGTGCAACCCCTCATCGTCAGAGCTGGCAACACAACTTCAAAGGTAGACATCGAAATGTCAATCACAACAACTCTGTGACTCATGCTCGACCTTTCGGTCACCGTGTTCCGAGGCCATGTCTGTACATGCTAGGCTCGTCATAATAACCTTCAACGTATACGCTTGTGCAAACATGTCTTACACCCACTGTATGCGAACGACGATATGTATGACACCCGATTGTCACGGCCTGCCTCATAACGTAGAACTTTCTTGGTGGTGCACGTCGAAGGGAGAACACTAATGGTATTTTGGAGGGATCATCTTATATTACTACCGCCGTGTAACTAATATATAATAATATATATATATATATATATATATATATATATATATATATACACACAATATAAGATGCACTCAAAACATCAATATGTAATGCGACGTGACATGGTCCTTGCGCCGATGGTTTCCTTCGCGCCCACAGTTTATAAACAATTTAATAAACCTACCTTGACCATATCACATTGCCCCTGCAAAATAAAGTTAGACGCGTTCTACTTTATCTTTTGCATATTTTACGTGGCTTGGGGCTGTCGTAAATAGAACCACTTCATACCTACGAAACGAACCTATGACCACAACAACGATCAAATAATTGCATATTTATTTATCCCTCTTGGGCCCTCCATTGAAAATGCAAAGCCAACTGATGAGAGAGAGACAGACACCCGCCAGCCACATATACGGTACAAGCCGTATGTCAGTTGTGGAACCAGTCTCGCGTAAGCGTACGCGTAAAGTCGGTCCGGGCCGCTTCATCAACTCAATGCCGCCGGCAATGCAAGTGCACGCGAGAGGGTAGCAAATAAAAGAACGATGTCCCCGTGATAAACACGGGTTCTAAAAGCGTACAGCTATATCTAAGCATAGATCGGCTCTGTTACCACTGAAGGGGATCGCAGGCAGAAAACAATAAATTTTCTAACAACGATAACCTTAAACTAGTCAGGATCTATACTATGTAGATATAGTAATACGGAGGAGATCGATATACATACCCTTGTAGACCGAAATGCGGGGATTACGCTCCCGCATAAGCGTTGTCGATGAAGCCGACGAAGACGACCTCGAGGTCGTGTAGAGGAAGAAGACCTCCGAGCACTACTAGCGTGGCACCTCGTAGGGATCCACACACGTACGGTGAAGACGACGACCTCCGGGCTCCGATCCAGGGACGAGCAGCGGAAGACTTGGACCGGAAGACCAGCAGCACGGCGGTGTGCGTATGGTGGAGAGAACTTCGCCTTGGCGCAACTCCAATGGAGGAATCACGTTTCAAGGAGAAGAAGAGAGAGAGAGATTGGTTGTTCTTTAAAGGCCAAGGGGGCACCTCTATATATAGGTGGAGGGGGGCTGCCAGCCTTGCTGGCTGGGTGGTGTGGGACTATTCCCACACCAGCCCGCCCCCAAGGGGTGCACCGGCCCTAGGTGGGTCCCATTTGGCCCACCTAGGGCAGCCCCCTTTCCTCATGCGCACCTAGGGGGGAAATTCCCCCCCTATGGGCCTTCTCTCCCATGGGAAGTCCCATTTAAGGTGGGCTGCCTTTTAAATTCCGAAAATCATTAAATAAAAATGTATTTAACTATTAATTACACTAATTAATATTAAACACACATTATCTAATTTATTCCGGCTCCGAAAACTATTTCGTCGCTCTCCGATCTTCATCGGATCTTTCCCGGGACGCTCCCGGTGCTCTCTTCTAATTTCTCTTCCGGTAAACTTGTCGACTCCCCTTAAGTGTGTTACCCTAGCGGTTTGAGATCTCGCCATACATGATCAAGACGCGCTCTCCGATCAATGACTAATTCGTGGACCTTGGATACCCAGAATTAATCCCTGTGAGATAACGAATAACTTTGTCGTTCGAACCTAGACGTCGAGTCTTAAACCTTTTGCCATGGCGATACTTAGCGTGTCCGAGACTCGTTCATAGATATCGCGATACCTAGCTTGATCTCGTTGCCGACAACACTATCTTCTACTCGTCCATGATATTATGTCCTGGTGACCTAGTCACATGCTTGCAAGCTTATTTGACATAATCTCACCGAGTGGGCCCTAGAGTATCTATCCTGCTATGCGGACTGGCAAATCCCGCTCTTGATCCCTCGTCTCAACATACTCCCTTCCGATACCCGAGAGGGACACCTTTATTGTCATACTATTAAGACATGACGTTTGATGCAATCAAAGTATCCTTCAGGAATAGCAATAAGAGTTGATCTCACGGTCAAAGGCGTAATGACTACGTCCTACAAATATTGGGCATGTCCATCACATCGTTCTACCAACGATATGACTCCATTGTCAACTGACACCATGTCACATGATCGGGAAACCTCGATCATCGATTGCACAATGAACTAGTCACGTAGAGGCTACTAGGGACCTAGTTGTCTTACGTATCACACGTGTATTAATGTTTCCGCTTAATACAGTTATAGCATGACACAAAAATGTATTATGAACAAATGAGATATGATAAATAAAACACTTTATTAATTGCCTCTAGGGCATATCTCCTTCAGCACGAACATTAAGCGGTAACATGAGATCGAGCGTCGAAACTCCCCGCCGCCGCCAGCACCCCTTCTTCTCCATCGTCCAAGCTCCCCGGCGCCTCGAGAGGGCTGAAGGGGGCAGCGAAGGCCTGAAGAGGCCCCTCCCGAGGCTGCCCCTCTGCAACGCCCTCTCCCCTGGAGAGGGGTCAACACAAATCCCTCCACAAGGCCGTCCAGGCCCTGTGGAGATACTTCGCTACGAAGCAACCGCTGCAAGGCGCACATGGCCACTGCCGCGCCGCAGAGTGACGCGCGCGTCTGCGCACGATGACGACGGCGCCGCAGTTGCCGTTCTGGTGATTAAAGGAGTCAACAAAGCTGTGTCCCCTGCGCCGGCTTACGAGGGTTTCCTCTTTGGTGATAAAGCAGTTGGCCGGCGCTACGCTCCAAGGACGACGTCACCGTGGGCACCCCCACGATCTCTGCAACACCGGCTGGCCGTCCTGCGTGGACGGTGGCTTTCTGGCGTCACGGGCAGGCTTTACGACCATGGACCGAGTCCATGGACAACCCAACCGCGGTGCACCCCACTCCTCCGTGTCGTCGCCATGTGGGAACCCTTCCGCTGCGCAGGTCGCGAGGATGAGGCCCGAGGCGCCTATAAAAGGAGAGGGAACCCCTCCGTAGCAAAGGATCGACTAATCGGACCATAGCTTAACCTAGCCTAGCGAACTCGAGGAGGAAGAAGACCTCAGCTTCCCTCTTTGAGCTCTGCACTGCCGCAAGCGAGCCCTCGGCAAGCTCATTGTACTGTACCCTCTACAGCGCAATTTAGACAAGCAGGAGTAGCGGTTTTACCTCCTCCAGAGGGCCGTGAACCTGGGTACGGGTTGGTGTTTGTCTCTGTCGTGCCGTCTGACGAGGGGTGTCCTCATCAATACCCATAGTCGATAGCCTAGGGTTAGAGTTACGAGGTAGAGAACGCGTAGTGCTGGTGGACTCGACGGCTGACAAGCGGGATTTACCCAGGTTCAGGGCCCTCGACTGAGGTAACACCCCTACTTCCTGCTTGTCTGTTATTGCTCTTGTGAATATGCGATGGTTACAAGGGTCCAGCGAGAGTTTGTCTCGTTGGGGTTTGGAGGTTCTGATGTGCGTGTCCCTTGATCGGTAGCCCTCCCAGCCCTTATATGGGGGGCTGGGTCTCGGGTACGTAACCGACTAGGATTACAAGTATGGAAACTACAACCGACTATGAATAACTTGGAAAGCAATCTTCGCTCTTGGGCCTTCCTTGATGGGCTTTGTCAGCCTATTGATAATTGGGCTATAGTCATCACGTGCACCAGGTACCCACACGACAGGATACCCGTTCAGCATATCCTCGTCACTAGCCCCCGAGTGCTTGGCTGATTCAGAGAATTAGGCATGGACTCACTTGACAGTGCACGTCACATGCTTGTGTCCAACATCGTACGTTTTGTATTGTCTTTCGACTATGAACTTATGTTTTTGACAATGGATTATTGACTTAGTAGGCCTGGATTTACTCGATAAGTCGAGACCAGTTAACTGCGCATTTGGGCAAAACCTTACTAGCCTTCAATCAAGTTCGAGTCCCCCGGCTCGAACCTGGAACACACTGGACAGACTCGACTCAGGCCGTTGAGGTCTTACTGAATCGTTCCGCAGTCTTAACTTTGCTACCCAGCGCGTCCGCCGGGATTTTCATCGCATCTGCTGATACGGAAAAGAATTAAGGACTTAACACTGCCGGAGTGGTCCTCAGCCCAGCTCGACTGATCGGCGGGTCTTACCTTTGCATTTTATGCATGCAGCATCCGAAGTGTCATCGACTGACGCAACTCGGGAATTTCTTTGGGTTTATGCCTTTTTGCTTTTTGAATCTATCGGGTGCGCGACAGCGCTCCCGATGGGAGTAGCCCCCGAGATTGTGCTTTATTACTCGTAATGAAGGATAATCTCAAATCAATGAGCGTAAAAGGAAATGTCAGTCGAAGACATTTTCACCCACTCCCGATGAGATGCGTTTGAAGACACTCGAAGTGTTTGCTTTTAACTTAGTCGATAGACCTTTGAAGGGTTGCGTGACTTTGGCATACGTCAGTCGAAGAAGATTTTAACCGCTCCCGATGGGAGTATATTTGGCTGTGCTTGGATCAGTCGACTATTTATCGACTATAACTTTTGTATGTGTAGTCGAGAGACTTTCGTATGACTGCATGTCATTGGTTCAGTCGACTATTTATCGACTATTACTTTTGCATTCACCAACTTGCCAACCGAGTGATGTCATGCATGACCACCGTGGCGTGCGCGCAGACCTTTGACAGGACGTGTCATTGTGGGTCCGCTTGTTTGACCGTGGTGACCGCCGGTTCAGTTCTGATTTGACCGGACGTGGCGAAATTTCCGCGGACGTGATCATGACTTCCCTCGTTTTTCGTGCGTAGTGGGCGTTGTGGCCTGCGACGGTTTCTCTCCGATAGCGCCACGTAGCCTGGTGATTATGCACGAACGGCTGAGATTGTTTCTTCTACCGTGGTAAATACAGATCTCACCGCCGTGGATTAACTCCCCTTGCCATTTGCCTCCTCTGACTCCTGTTCCTTGCGCGCGCGCTTCCTTTGCCCTTGCTCTTGCTTCTCCTCTGCTCGCCATGGCGCCGAAGAAGAGCACGAGCGCCGCCGGCCCCTCTTCCTCTGCCAATGCTAGCAAGAAGAGGAAGGGTGCTGCGGCCGCCACGACCTCCACGGGAAATCCCGCTGCCGCTTTGAAAAAGATTCCCGGTGACTGGGTTAAATCTTCCGTCACCGAGAAGAAACTGGCGGCGTTCCGCCAAACGGGCCTGCTCCCGCCGGCCGACCAGCTCGCCGCCCGCGCGCCCTCCAACAGGGAGGTACTTCCTGAGCCCCGCGCCGGCGAGCGTGTTTGTTTCGCTGAATTTTTGCCTCGCGGCTTTGCCCTCCCGCTGCACGATTTCGTGCGCGGGCTTCTGTATGCATACGGGGTGCAGATCCATGATCTCACCCCCAATAGCATTTTGCACATTGCCTGTTTTATGGCTTTGTGCGAGTGTTTTTTGGGGGTGTCCCCTAGCTGGGCACTCTGGAAGTCAATCTTCCGAGTGCGCCATATGGTCCGCGACGGGTGTGTGTGCCCGCTTGGCGGGGTGGGCATCCAGGTCCGTAGCGACTGCCACTACTTCAACCTCAAGGCAGTCGACTCTGCCCAAGGATGGAGGAACAAGTGGTTCTACGTCCCCATCGACCAGGACGTGCGCCCGGCCTTCTCGATTGGGAGGACTCCGCTGAAGACGAAGGCGTGGGAGCATTCTCTCTCGACTGAGGAGAATGAAGAAGCTGCTCCCCTTATGGAAAAGATCAGCAAGCTGCTGGGCACCGTTACCGGTGTTCAGTTGATGAGCACCTTCATCAAGCGTCGAGTGTGGCCTCTGCAGCAACGCTCCCACCCTATGTGGCGATATGAAGGCCCACTCGACGCCACTCGAATGAGCAATGTGGAGCTGTCGCCCAATGAGCTGGACGCGCATGTGAAATACATCACCAGCATCAGGGCCGACGAAGTCATCGACTTCAACTCCTCCGTCGCTCCTTTTGGATTGGAGAACGCCCTCCCTGAGGTAAATATTATTGACTATGCTGTTTTTTTTTGCCGTCCTTTGGTTTCTGGTGTACGTACCTTTTGAATGTCGATTTTTGTGTTTGCGATCAGGGCCATTCGACTGCCGCCTCTCTTCCTCCCCTCCCCGAGTCTGGTCCTGCCGATGAGGCAGCTCTGCTGGATGAGGGGAAGAAGACCGTCACTCCGCCTCCCTCGGCTAACACCTCCGCCACAGAGGAAACAGAAGCCGAGGAGGTGGACCAGGTTCGTAAGGGTGGCAACCCTGCGATTGAGCCTGCCGCCAAGCGTCGTCGTGTGCTTCGACAGGAGGTCTCGAGTTCTCACTCGGGAAGCGCGGAGCAACGGGACCTGGAGGATTCTGGCCGCTCCTCGCCTGCGAAGGACGCATCCAGCCTGGCTCGGCGCTCACCATCGCACTCGACTGGCCGCCTGAGTTTCGGAGGCCCCTGCCTCGACGCTGAGCCGGATTCGGATGAGGGCGAGCACAGGTACGTAGTTATGAAGCATTTTTGCTATGTTCGCCTTTCGCTTGCTTTCATATTTTGCCTTAAGCTCGTTGGCACTATTGCAGCAGCGCCAGTGACGATCGGGTGCAATCGCCTCCTTTTGTGGAGGAGTCGACCGTGGCCTCCCCTCGCACTGACTTGGATGTCGCTAAGACCACCCTGGTGGTTGAGGCGACTACCACCGCTTTGACGCCACCCACTACTGCTTCGACTGCACACCCTTCCACATCCGCGTCTTCCTCCTGGACTGACCATGTGAGTGCTTTCACGTTTTATGTATTGTGCTGAATCCTTAATCTTTCTGACATCTGTTGCCAATCTTTTCGAAGCCTGCCATCCGTGACCTTGTCGCGGCTGGTAAGGCCTTTGTGCAATCGGAAGAGGAACGGGTCGTTCTTCGCTCCCACCTCGACGGTTTAAGCCGTAGGCTTTTTCTGACTTTCTTCTGAGATGTTTCGCTTTTTCCCCTTGGTGTTTTGCGACTGAGCTTGGAATTAACTGTCTCAGGTGAGAAAGACACCATCGCGAAGCGGTCGTCTGAGCTGGAGCAGCGACTGAACGATCTGGAACGACAACTGGTCGACCAGCAGTCGCGTGCGAAGAAGGATCTGGACGATGCGCTGAGCTCGGCTGCCTCCCGCGAGCAGGAGTATGCGGCTCAGGTGTCCGAACTCGCGCGTGTGATGGAAGGTTAGCGGGCTTTGTTTTTGCCTTTCACGCTTTTATTTGCTGGTCCTTGTGTTGATTTTTGCCTCTTTTTTCTTTTGAAATTTTAAAGGGTCTGCGGCTTCATCCGCCTCCAAGGACAAGGCGAGTGAAGACCTGTCACTCGACCGTGCCATTGAGAAGCTGAGCGCTGCCATCCAACATGCCAAGAGCTCTCTGGATACGTCCACTCGCACCCTTGGCGCTGTCTTTAAGGAGGTGCTTCCGTCGAGCGAAGTTCCTGCCACCGCGCAAGGTTTTGCAGACGTGCTAGGCCCCGGCTCGTCGACTGTGGCGGAGTTTGCGCGCGAGTTGACGGTACGCGGCTCAGAATCTACCATCAAGCTTCTTCTTGGTAACGGCGTTGTTGCCGATTATGAGGCTGCCCTGTCTGATTTCCCGAAAAGGTCAGATGGGCAGCCTTTGTCCTTGAAGGGTGTGACCGAGGCCGCCACGCGACTATCGCGCGCCTGTATCGACACCATGGAGCGCAGATCTGTTGCTGTTGCTTCTATGCCGAAGTCGCGTAGGGCTAGGTCTGAGTCAGTGTCTCACATTTAGACTTTTGATTTTGACTTTATGTAATGAAGATTTGACAACTAGCATGGGCACTTCACTGCCTGCTTTGTTTATGATATGGCCCCTTACAAATGCATCTTTCGCTATGTATTTGGCTTCTGTTGTCTTGTCTTGATTCGTGCCCTCGTCTGAAATATATGATTATACGTTTGCCAGCTAGACGATACCAATTCGACTGAAGCTTCCCAGCCGTGCACGGATACTCGAGCAGCCGCCGAGGCCCGTAATAATGCCAAGGTTTTGGCTTATGCGAAGAAGCGAGTGGTCACTCTAGAGCAGGAACTGAAAGCCACTCAAACGGAGTTGAAACTCCTTAAGGCAAAACCTGCTCTCGCCACCCAGCGTGAAGAATATGTCCTTGGTGAAGTCGAACACTCGAACAGGCAGCTTGAAGGTATGTATCAGGCGATTGCCTTTGTGATCTTCTTATGTCTTCTTTATAGCCTGTTGATAGCTGCTCGTCTGCAGTTTTTGTTCATAACTTCAGAGAAGAGGTGGAACGGGTTAACGAGCGTCTGGACAACGCGACTGATAACCCGGTCTCCGGCCACCAGCATATTTGGGCGGACAGGCATCGCGCCCGCGAACTCGCCACCCTTAAGGATCGAGTGTTTCGCGGCGCGGTCCTACTCGAGCGTTGTCGGGCGGCGTTTATGCGCATCAACCACTTCTTGTTTCCTGAGGGGCCGCAGCCGCAAGGAATTCATGCGTTGGTTGATCTTTTCCAGTCTGCAACTCCGATCCGGGAGGCTTTGACTCGAAGAGTTGTCCTTGGAGCCAACGCCGCCATGGGATATATCCGCAGCCAACATCCTACCTTTCGTATCTCTTCACCTGCAGCTGGCTCGCGCCTAGAGCAGAAGTTTTTGGATAGGACTGCGGTTTCAGCGCAAGTGCTTGTGGATTGTTTGCACGACCAGCTCATCGACTCTAGCTTACCTGTAAAGGATGAGCCTATGTAGTTTGTGTAACTAACCAGCCCCCGAGTCCCTCGAGTGGGGTGTGAATAGAAAGATGTTTATGTAAGCCTGTATGTATCCAGCCCCCGAGCCTTCGGGTGGGGTGTGAATAGTAAGGCGTTTATGTAAGTTTGTATATGTACAGCGCCCGAGCCTTCGAGTGCAGCTGAGTTTTGTTGTTTATGACTAAGACCCAGCCCCCGAGTATTCGAGTGTGGTTGGGTTTTGCTGTTTATGACTAAGACCCAGCCCCCGAGTATTCGAGTGTAGCTGGGTTTTTGCTGTTTATGACAAAGACCCAGCCCCCGAGTATTCGAGTGTGGTTGGGTTTTGCTGTTTATGACTAAGACCCAGCCCCCGAGTCCTCGAGTGTGGCTGAGTCGGGAGTGATTTGGCTTATGATAGTAAATTATGCGAAGAAGAAAATCTTTCTTTATTCCAGATATTGGCCAGCAAGCCGCCTCATTAAAAACCTTCCAGTCCCCTTAGGTACCCTGGTAAGGAAAAGAGCGCGTCTGAAACCTGCTGGCCTTTCCGACATTTATGCTCGGTTACATTGATCGACTATGACATCTAGGCATAGAAGCGACGCAAGTGCGCCACATTCCATGGGTTATTTGATAATTCCCCCGTCTGGGCGTGCTTGAGTCGATAGGCACCACCGTCGATGACTTCCGTGATGACGAAAGGACCTTCCCATGGTGATGCGAGCTTGTGCACCTTCTTCTGCTTCATCCGGAGTACTAAGTCGCCCACCATGAATGTTCTGGGACGGAGTCGTCGACTGTGGTAGTTACGGAGATCCTGCTAATAAACAGCTGCGCGGGCAAGGGCCGTATTGCGCGATTCTTCGAGTAGATCCACCGAGTCTTCGAGTGACTCGTTTGCGTCATCTTCGTCGAACAGCTCGACTCTTGGTGCGCTGAATTTCACCTCTGGTGGCAATACTGCTTCTGCGCCGTAGACCATAAAAAACGGAGTAAACTGAGTCGAGGCGTTTGGGGTTGTGCGCAAACTCCATAGTACCGCCGGGAGCTCCTCAACCCAAGCGCCTGCGGCCCTTTTGAGTGGTACCAGTAGTCTTTTCTTAATGCCCGTGCAGACGAGACCATTGGCTTTTTCAACCTGTCCGTTGGACTGTGGGTGCGCGACTGATGCGTAATTGAGCGCGATGTTCCACTCTTTGCAGAAGGAACGAAACTCCTCGGCTGTGAAGTTTGTGCCGTTGTCCGTGATGATGCTGTTTGGGACGCCAAATCGATAGACGATAGATTTTATGAAATTGACTGCTGTAGCGGCAGTCGAGCTTGTGATTGGGACCGCTTCTATCCATTTTGTGAATTTGTCCACCGCCACCAGTAGGTGAGTATGTCCTCCGGGTGATGACTTTTTGAGTGGTCCGACCATATCGAGCCCCCATTGGGCGAAGGGCCAGGCCAGTGGTATGGTTTTGAGTGCTGATGCGGGTGCATGAGGCTTGGTGGCGAATTTCTGGCACCCGATGCACCTTTTGACGATGTCGTTTGCGTCCTTAAGTGTTGTAGGCCAGTAAAACCCTGCTCGGAAGGCTTTGGCTACGAGTGATCGACTGCCGGCATGATGACCACAGGTTCCTGCATGAATATCGCGAAGTATGGTTTTTCCATCCTCAATTTCCACACACCTTTGGAACATACCTGCGATGCTTCGTTTGTAGAGTTCACCGTTGATGATGGTGTATGCTTTGGAGCGTCGAGTGACTCGTCGAGCCTCTGCTGCATCGTCTGGTAGTTCGTCGCGGAGCATGTATGCTAGGAAAGGTTGAGTCCATGCTGGAATTACCTGATCGCCCTGGCATAGTAGTACTTCGACTGGCGGATCTTCTGAGCTGGGCGTTTTGTCTTTGGATGTAGCGGTCGAGGTCGATGGGGGCCGCTGTTTTTTGATGGACCTGTGCTGGATTCGCTCCAGGAAGACGCCTGGCGGGACTTGCGCTTTAGTCGAGCCGATGTTGGCTAGTATGTCTGCTTCCTCATTGCTTTCTCGTCCAACATGTCGTAGTTCGCATCCGTCAAAGTCACCTTCTAATGTGTTGTAGAGGTCACGATACGCGATCATGTTGTCGGCTATGGCGTCGCAAGCTTTCATTGTCTGCTGCACGACTAGATTTGAGTCGCCGTATATCATAAGTCGAGTACACCCTAGCGCCTTAGCCATTCGCATGCCGTGGATCAGACCTTCGTACTCGGCCTCGTTGTTGGACGGTCGCTTGAAGTCCATCTGCAGCACGTACTTGAGTTTGTCGCCTTTAGGTGATATGAGTATGACGCCTGCGCCTGCGCCCTCGTTCTTCTTAGACCCATCGAAATACATTGTCCATGAGTTGGACACATCAGGGATTCCTGGCAGCTGAGATTCTATCCACTCCGTTGTGAAGTCGGGTAGGACCTGCGCCTTGATGGCCTTCGGGTGATCGTATGTGATCCCGAGTGGCCCGAGCTCGATGAGCCATTTTGCTACACGCCCCGTTGCATCGGGATTGGTGAGTATATCCCCGATTGCTGATTTGCTGATCACTGTTATCGAGTGCTCCGTGAAGTAGTGGCGCAGCTTTCTGGATGTTATGAAGACAGCATATGCCAGCTTTTGGAAGTGCGGGTATCTTTGCTTTGACAGGGACAGGACTTCGCTGACGTAGTAGACTGGCCTCTGTATGCTCTGGGTTTTCCCTTCCTCCATGCGTTCGACTACCAAGGCCGTACTTACCACTCTGTTTGTGGCTGCCACGTACAGGTACAAAGGTTCTTTCTCCTTGGGTGCCGCCAGGATGGGGGGATTTGTGAGTATTCGCTTGAGATCTTTGAAGGCTGCTTCAGCTTCATCTGTCCACTCGAACTTGTCTGCCTTCTTCATCAGTCGATAAAGTGGTAATACCTTTTCACCCAGCTTACTGATGAAGCGACTGAGCGCTGCTACTCGACCCGTCAATTGCTGTACCTCGTAGAGCTTTTTAGGCCTTTGCATGGTCAGTATGGCCTGTATCTTTTCTGGGTTTGCTTCTATTCCCCGTGCCGATACCAAGTATCCCAAGAGCTCTCCGGCTGGGACACCAAAGGTACACTTGTCTGGGTTGAGTTTGATGTTGTACCGGTTGAGATTGTCGAATGTTTCTCGCAAGTCTGCGAGTAGTGTGCTTTCTTCTTTCGACTTGATGACGATGTCATCCACGTAAACCTCGACGTTGTTTCCAATTTGTGTCTTCAAACAGTTCTGCATCATACGCTGGTAGGTGGCACCCGCGTTCTTGAGCCCGAAGGGCATTGTGGTGTAGCAATATACTCCGAGTGGAGTTGTGAAGGCTGTCTTCTCCTCGTCTTCGACTTTCATCCTTATCTGGTGGTACCCTGAGTATGCATCCAGGAAGGATAGACGTTCGCATCCCGCAGTGGAGTCGACGATTTGATCGATACGCGGCAGTGGAAAATGATCTTTTGGGCAACACTTGTTGAGCCCGGTGAAGTCGACACACATCCTGGTTGCTCCTGTCTTCTTTTTCTCGACTAGTACGGGGTTGGCTACCCACTCTGATTTTTTGATTTCTCGAATGAAGTTTGCTTTGAGTAACTTGTCTACATGTTTCTCTATAGCCTTTCTTTTGGGTCCGGAGACGCGACGTATTGCTTGTTTGACCGGCCTAGTTCCCGGATTAAGTTGGAGGGAGTGCTCGGCGAATTCCCTGGGAATACCTGGCATGTCGGCTGCACACCATGCAAATATATCCCAGTTCTCACGGAGGAATTCGACGAGCGCGCTTTCCTATGCAGGAGATAGGCTTGTGGACACCCTGACTGTCTTGGCTGGATCAGTCGGGTGAACCTGGTGCTTCTTTATGCCATCTGCGGTGCTAAATGCCTTGTCGACTGCCTGTTTCTTTTGCTCGGGCATGTATGTTGGGTCGCTGGTGAGCGAGAGCTCTTCGAGGGTTTGCTCCATACCGAACGTCTCGGAGATTTTGCTGAAGTCGCGGTCGCAAGCATCTGACCTTTGAAAATTTCCGTTGACTGTGATGACTCCTTTCGGGCCTGGCATCTTCAACTTGAGGTATGCGTAGTGTGGTACTGCCATGAACCGAGCAAATGCGGGGCGCCCTAATATGGCATGGTATTGTGACTTCCAGTCGACGACTTCGAATTCAATCGACTCGGTTCTGAAGTGGTTTGCGTCGCCGAAGGTGACGTCGAGTTGTATCGTGCCTTCTGGGAGAACGGGTTTTCCTGGGACAATACCATGAAAAGTGTTTGTGGACTGGGGTAAATTTTCGACTGACCTATTCATCCAGTGAAGTGTGTCGGCGAAGATGATGTTGATGCCGCTGCCTCCATCCATGAAGACCTTGGTCATGGCGTATCCACCGATCTGAGCGTCGAGTACCAGGGCTGCGTGGCCTGGTCGGTAGACAGATGGTGGGTGATCTTCTCGATTGAAAGTTATTGCGGTTTCAGATCCCCGCAAGAAGTCTGGTATGGCTGGAGGTGCCATAACCGCCATGTTAACGTGTCGAGTGTGGATCTTTTGCTGCCTGTTGGAGGGACGCCCTTTTTGGATCATGAACATCTGTCCTTGGGGCTTTGGGTATTGCTCCTCCGTTGCTTGAGGTATGTGATGTATGGCTCCCGCGACTTGGCTTCCTGGGTTGTATGGTGGTGGAGGTGGTAATGCCGCGACTGGCTGTGTTGGCGGTGGCGCGATGTACGCTGGTGGTGCAGTTGAGGGTGTAGCTCTTCTGATTCTCGCCGCGTAATCAGCCACCATTTGTTCGAACTCTCGGCAATTCCCCATGGTGTGGTTGGAGATTAGCCTTCCATCATCTCCCTTGAATAAGTGCAGCCTGCAGTCGTCATCCATTTTCTCTTGAAATGTTTTTTCTGGTTTTGCATCTGTTCGTTTGCGCCACTCTTGCCTTCGGTATCCGCTGCTACGCTGATCGCGGTCTCGACTGCTTCGTCGGTCGTCTGTTCGACTGTCTCGGCGGTCGTTCCCTCGACTGTCGCGGCGACTATCGTTTCGACTGTCGCGACGATCTTCTTGTCGTCTGTCGTCCTGGACGTGATTGTCCTGTGAGAAACCTGCTGCGACGAATTTTACCTTGTCGTTGTCGCTGTAACCACTTTTGCGTCTTCGTCTTCTATCATCCCTGTCGTGGTGGTCTCGACTACTGCGTCGATCCTCACGGTCATGTCGGGAAAGTGGACGCTTGGTCCTTATGGAATCTTCGCCATCCGCCCACTCAGTCGCTATCTTCATGAGCTCTGCCATGGATTTTGGCTTTTGGCGGCCGAGTGCTTCTCTGAGGACCCCCATGGTGAAGGCGTCCATGGCTCTGTCTTCGGAGATTGTGCCGACTGAATTGCGGATGGCAGTCCATCGCCTGATGTATGCTCGAATTGGCTCGTCCGACCTCTGCTTGCAAGCCCGTAATTCCTCGAATGTTTTGGGTCGCTCGCACAGAGGATCGAAATATTTGATGAAGTCTTCCCGAAAGTGATCCCAGGAATCGTATGATGCTTCGGGTAATGCTTTGAGCCAGTCGCGAGCTGTGCCTTCAAGCATCAACTGTATGTACTGCAGTGCCGTTGTAGTTGTCCCCCTTTGGCATACGACTGCGAGCTTGTAGTCCTCGAGCCAGCCTGACGGCTCTTGTTTGCAGTTGAACTTTGGCGTTGTTGGTAACCCAAACCTTTTGGGCAACTTGGCTTCGCGGATTCGCCGTGTGAAGCATCGTGCTCCGCAAGGTCCTGTATCGCGACCATCACTCGAATCGTTGCTGGCGGATCTCCTAGACCTGCTCCGTGAACGGCGACGTCTCGAGTGCCTTCGTGTGCCACTCCTGCGAGGGCTTCGACTGCGACGATCTCGCGAACGGCTTCTGCTGCGCTCTCTGTGCTTCTCCGTCTGGAGTCCTTTTGCCGCGAGTGCGAGCGCCTTTAATTGCTGGAGATGCAGTTCTTCGGCCGGATCGCCTGCTGGAGGTGCTGTCGCCTTGAGGTATGCCCCAAGTGATATCAAGGCACCTTCAGCTGTTTTGGGTACTAGTACGCCTTCGGAGTCCAGGGTCATGAACGAATGTTCTAAGTTGCGAGTGACTCCGGATCTCTCGCCCTCTGGGATATTGGCGAATCTCGATCTATGTCTGTGCTCCGTCGCACTTGTGGAGCTAAGGGAAAACTGCCTTCTCCGCATACTCGAGATGCTAGCTTGCTTTCTGCGTTCTTCGAGTGTTGCTCTGTACTCCTTTAAGCGCATCGCTTCTTGCCAATTAAAATAATTGTATGTCATCCACTCCTCTGGGGTCGCGTCTGCTGGCATCATTGTGCAGTCCTTTATGATTTTGTCAACTTTTGTTGCCATCTCTGCTGTGATAGCTAGTGTTGTCACGCCATCTGGTAATGTGACTGTGCAAGGAAATTCTGTAGGTCTGCGACTAGCTGCTGCCGCTGAGGTTTCGGCGCTGAATGCAACATAGACCTGCCGAGGTATGACCGGGGGATATGTGTATGTGCTATCGACGCCGGTTATGGGTTCGGAGTCGTCGTCCAAACTCATGTCGGAGTTGTTGCTGATCTGGGCGTCGGTGTTGACGTATGCTTCGGGTATTTTTTCAGGATCGTCTTCGTTGCTGGAGAGGAACTCGTGATCCGCTTGGATCTCTGGCCCGGTGAAGTCGGCGAGGTAGATGATGTCGCCCGTGTCTTCAGTTTGCCTGTAGTCGGGTGCAGTGTCGAGTGCCGCGATGTGTTCGACTGTGGTGACTTGATAGTCAGACTGTACCTCATCATCTAGGAGCTCTTGTGCCAAGAGTTTATTGAACTCTTGGGTCGTCATGGAGTCGACTAGAGATCTTGACGGCGAGATCGAGTTGACCTTTGATGACGTAGCTTCCATGCCTGCGGTAGCTGTGACCGTAGTAGATGGTTTCTCGACTGCGCCTATCTGATGGGTAGACTGTGCCTCATCTTCCGGGAACTCTTGCGCCATGATCCTATTGAACTCTTAAGTCGCCATGGATGAGGTCGGCGATGGGATCGAGTCGATCTGTGATGAGGTATCTTCCTTGCCTGCTGGCGATGCGATCGCAGTCGATGAATCTTCGAGTGCCCTCATTGCGATCACGTCGGTCAAGTCCTGAACACCAAGCTTATCGACGAAAAAATTGTGCTCCCCAATGGTTAGATCGAAACCTGAATCGAGATTAGCGAAAACTTCCTGTGCTTCCGATGAGTACGGCTTGATTCTTTTTGGCGATGCAGCTTGCGAAGTTGGCGACTGATTGCTTGGTGCTCCAACGCCAGTCGAGACTGTCAACGCGTGGCTGTTTGCAGATGTAGTCGGCGAGTTGCCGTTTGAGGTCAAAACCAGCGAATCCGTAGATCCAACACTACCTTTTCCCACAGACGGCGCCAATTGACGAGGGGTGTCCTCATCAATACCCATAGTCGATAGCCTAGGGTTAGAGTTACGAGGTAGAGAACGCGTAGTGCTGGTGGACTCGACGGCTGACAAGCGGGATTTACCCAGGTTCAGGGCCCTCGACTGAGGTAACACCCCTACTTCCTGCTTGTCTGTTATTGCTCTTGTGAATATGCGATGGTTACAAGGGTCCAGCGAGAGTTCGTCTCGTTGGGGTTTGGAGGTTCTGATGTGCGTGTCCCTTGATCGGTAGCCCTCCCAGCCCTTATATGGGGGGCTGGGTCTCGGGTACGTAACCGACTAGGATTACAAGTATGGAAACTACAACCGACTATGAATAACTTGGAAAGCAATCTTCGCTCTTGGGCCTTCCTTGATGGGCTTTGTCAGCCTATTGATAATTGGGCTATAGTCATCACGTGCACCAGGTACCCACACGACAGGATACCCGTTCGGCATATCCTCGTCACCGTCCCTCTCCGAGCTCGTCGAGCATCGTCGCCGGGCCGGTTGAGGGTTGTTGACCAACGTGTTCAGTCCCCCGCACGAACTTCTCCCCCGAGAGTGGTTATCCCTGTTCCGTGGGAATCACGCATCGACAGTTGGCGCGCCAGTTAGGGGACTGAGGCGCATCTTCAACCTCCAGCCGGCATCCGCGCCATGACGGACACCCGCGCGACGCGCGCCAACAGGCGCGCAGCTGACAGGGCTCACACCGAGCCCGGCACCGCCGCCACCCGCGGCCGTCGCGGCCGTCCTCGCATGACGGAGCGCGCCAACACCGGCCCGCACGTGGAGGAACCTGAGAGCGAGGAGCACCGCGGCAGCGACCACCGCGGCGACAGGGATGCCTCCCCTGAGCACCACGACGATGCTGAGTCTTCGCATCCGTCTCGGCGCCAAAGCGCGTCTTCTCAGGGACGCCCAGAGCCCACGCCGCACACCGCGTTGCTCATGGCCCAGGAGCTCCTCCGCTACCGGCCAAGTGCAGAGGCTCACGACCAGTGGCTGGACCGCCTCCACCACCTCGTCGATGTCGCGACTACGCGCCCCGCTCCGTCTCACTCCCTCGTCCACCACTCCCGCGCTGGAACAGCCGCGCCGGATGCGCCTCCGCCGCCGCCAGGACCACCTCCGGCCGCAGCCCAGAGGGCTCCATCTCATGCCTCCTCGCCGCGCGATTGCCAAATCGTGCAGCGTGCCGCGCCAGACGCGCGAGTGGGGATGGAACGCCGGAGAGACCTCCAGAATCGCCTTGTCGAGGAGATCGGCCAGGCGGGGCAGCAGAACCGCAGGGCTCTCCAGGGCGGCACCGCCACATACGCCACCGGCTGCATGGCCTTCACCCGCGCCCTGCGCCGCGTGGTATGGCCGCAAAAGTTCAGGCCAGCCCTCCCCAAGGGCTACGACGGGTCAAGCAACCCCATCGAGTTCCTGCAGCTCTACACCACCTCTATCCAGGCTGCAGGAGGAGACGACAAAGTCATGGCCAACTGGTTCTCCCACGCCCTCAGGGACTCCGCGCTGTCGTGGCTCCTCAACTTGCCTGAGGACTCCATCGACTCGTGGGAGGAGCTCTGCAGGCAATTCGTTGCCAACTTCAAGGGCACCTACGAGCGCGCGCTCACCCACAACGACCTGCGCGCTGTGGTGCAGAAGAAGGATGAGACTCTCCGCAAGTACATCCAGCGCTTCAGCCAAGTGCGCAACAAGATCCCCAACATCCCCGACACGCAGGTCATCGCCGCCTTCAGAGAGGGCGTCACAAATCGCCGAATGCTCGAGAAGCTGGGCATTCACGACAAGCTCACCTCTGTGGTGAAGCTGTTCGACCTCGCTGACAAGTGCGCCAAGGCTGAAGAGGGGCTCCTCTTCGTCAAGATGAGCCAGCGGACGGACGACCTGGCTGAGGGATCCAAGAGCCAGGAGACCAAGCGCAAGACCACCGCTGTCCTGGCAGCAGAGCCAGCCGCCAAAGGCGCCCGCAGAGGCTCTCCTGAGCCTGGCGACAAGGAAGCGGACAACCGTCCATTCTGCGTCTACCACAACAGGCGCGGCCACGCCACAGACGACTGCTTCGACCTCAAGAGGTTGAGCCGAGAGCGCGGGCGCGAAGAAGGCAACGGGAGTCGCGGCAGAGGCCGTGGCTACCGTAGGGACGGCAGAGGCGGACGCGGTGGCGGCTATCAGAAGCCACCAGGCACTCAAGCCAACGCCGCCGAGAAGAACAACAACCTCCCTGACGAGGAAGATGGAGGCTACCAGGCCCCAAGGGGGGCTGTGGCCTGCATTCTCGGTGGGGCTCAGGCGCCCAAGTCGAACAACCAGTTCAAGCAGTTCGCCCGCGAGCTCAATGCCGCGCTCCCGAGCACCGAGACCTCCAGGCCCCTCAAGTGGTCCTAGTACACCATCGCCTTCGACGCCAAGGACCACCCCAAGTCGACCAAGACTGTTGGAACCCTCCCCCTGGTCTGCTCCCCCACCATCAACAACATCACCGTCTCCTAGACGCTCATCGATGGGGGAGCAGGCCTGAACGTCATCTCTGTCGAGACCTTCGAGACTCTCCAGGTGCCTTACGAGTGGCTCATGCCCTCCAGGCCATTCACAGGGGTCACCAGCGGTTCAATCAAACCTCTGGGGCAGGTCCGGCTGGCTGTCACCTTCGGCACGCAGAAGAACTACCGCACCGAGCTGATCGACTTCGACGTCGCACACATTGGCCTGCCGTACAACGCCATCCTCGGCTACCCCGCCCTCGCGAAGTTCATGGCCGTCACGCATCACGCCTACAACATGGTCAAGATCCCCGGCAGCGCTGGCACCATCGCCATCCATGGTCACATCCTGGATGCCACGCGCGCTGTCGAGAGCGCCTACAAGGCAGCGGCCATGGCGTTTCCGGCTGACGAGGACATGGAACCTCTCGAGAGGCCTCAGAAGAAGAAGCAGATGTTCTCTCAGGAGCATGCTGCCACGAAGAGGGTGTCGCTGGGCACCAGTGGCTCGGGGGCTGAGGAGACGGGGGCCAGCATCACCATAGGCGCTGCCTTGCCTCCCAAATAGGAAAGCGCGCTCGTCGCCTTCCTTCGGGCAAACTCTGACATGTTCGCATGGACTCCATCAGATATGTCCGGTGTACCGAGGGAGGTGATCGAGCACCACTTAGCCGTATGTCCAGACGCACGCCCCGTCAAGCAAAAAGCACGCAAGCAAGCCCCCGAGAAGCAAGCATTCATCGTCAAGGAAGTAGAGAAGCTAAAAGCGGCAAATGTCGTCCGCGAAGTCGCGCATCCCACTTGGCTCTCCAACAGTGTGGTTGTCCCTAAACCCGCTGGAGGAGGCCGACTCTGCATCGACTACACCGACGTCAACAAGGCCTGCCCCAAGGACCCATACCCCATGCCGAGGATAGACCAGATCGCGGACTCCACCGCCGGCTGCGACCTCCTCTGTTTTCTGGACGCCTTCTCTGGTTATCAACAGATCAAAATGGCTAAAGAGGACGAGAAGAAGACAGCATTCCTCACCCCTTGTGGTGTGTACTGCTACACTTGCATGCCTTTCGGCCTGAAGAACGCCGGCGCCACTTTCTAGAGGCTCATGAGAATAGCCTTGGGGGCACAGATGGGCAGAAATGCAGAGGCATATGTCGACGACATCGTGGTCAAGTCTCGCGAGGGAGATACACTCTTGAAGGATCTCGAGGAAACCTTCGCCAGCCTGCGCAAGGTGAACATCAAGCTGAACCCCGCCAAGTGCGTCTTCGGGGTGCCTTCAGGCAAACTCCTCGGATTCCTCGTGTCCCACCGCGGCATAGAAGCAAACCCTGACAAGATCAAGGCCATAGAAGGGATGCAGCCTCCTCGTCGACTCAAGGACATGCAGCGCCTAGCAGGCTGTATGGCTAGCCTGGGCCGCTTCATCTCTAAATTCGGCGAGAGAGCCCTGCCATTCTTCAAGATCATGAAGAGATCCGGCACATTCAAGTGGACCCCCGAGGCGGACAAGGCTTTTGAAGACCTGAAGAGATATTTGGCCAGCCCACCAGTCATGGTGGCCCCCAGGACAGGCGAACATCTGAAGCTGTACCTATCAGCCACTCCTCAGACCGCAAGCGCTGTCCTGGTGGTCGAGAGGGAAGAGCCAGTCCTCCCCAAGAAGAGCGCCGCCACTCCAAGCCCAAAGCCGCCCGACAAAGAAATCGGCGAAGGAGCAGTCTCCACAGACCCACTGCCAGGCCCACAGCCTCAAGTCAAGCCTGCTCCCAACACCCTTGCCGAGACCCCTCCACAGGCAAATCTCGACAAGGGCCCTGAAGAGCCTCCACAGGCAAATCTCGACAAGGGCCCTGAGGAGCCTCCACAGAGAATCGACGCTGCACCTCCCTCGACAGCCCTTGTCGAGCACCCCGTGTACTTTGTCAGTACGGTACTGCGGGATACTCGGGAGCGGTACCCAATGCAGCAGAAGCTTCTCGTCGCCCTCCTCATCACCTCCAGGAAGCTGAGACATTACTTCCAGGGCCACCCCATCACGGTGGTCACTTCCTTCCCCCTGGAGCAGATTCTGCGCAACCCCAACGGCACAGACCGTGTGGCGGGTTGGAATATAGAGTTGCAGCCATTCAACTCGCGCTTCGACACCACAAGAGTCATCAAGGGACGAGCGCTGGCAGACTTCGTCGCAGAATGGACCGACCCAAGCCCTGAAGAGCCTCGGGGAGAAGAGGCCGAGCCCTCCGGAGACATAATGCCCAGCCACTGGACCATGCACTTCGACGGAGCCTTTGCCTGCCGCAATGGCGGGGCAGGCGTCGTCTTGACCTCGCCCAAAGGCGACAAGCTCTACTACGCTGTCCAGTTGTGCTTCACGATTGACAAGATCTCCAACAACATCGCTGAGTACGAGGGCCTCCTCGCTGGCTTAAGGGCCGCCATCGCTCTAGGCGTCAAGCACCTACTCGTCAAGGGAGACTCCCAGTTGCTCGTCAACTTCTCCAACAAGAGCTACACGCCTAAAGACGACCACATGGCCGCATACCTTGAAGAGGTCCGCAAGCTCGAGAAGCACTTCAGGGGCATGGAGCTTATGCATATCCCGAGGAAAGAAAACCAGGAGGCTGACGACATCGCCAAGCGAGCCTCGAGAAGGCAACCCCAGCAGGCCGGCGTCTTTGAAGAAAGGCTCGCCAAGCCATCCATCAAGCAGCCTCAAGAGGCCACAGCTGCAAGCACAGACGAAGCACTCCCACCAGCTCCTGTCGCTGGGGCACCCGACCGTGGTCCCCACACCGGAGAGCGTCTGTTGCTGACGGCAGCCCACCAAGACACAGGCTGGATTGACGAGCTCAAGGACTACTTGGCGAAGGGGATCCTCCCTGAGGAAGATGCGGAAGCAGAGCGGATCGCTCGACAAGCGAAATCCTACTGCATCCTCGAGGGAGACCTATACCGCAAGCGCCCAAATGGCATCGCGCTCAAATGCGTCCCTCCCGAGGAAGGCCGAACGCTGATCAAGGACAACCATAGCGAGGAATGCGGCCACCACTCGTGTGCGCGCACCCTCGCGGGCAAGGTCTTCAGGAGCGGATTCTACTGGCCACAAGTGCTTCAAGATGCGGTCACCATCATCCAAGCTTGCGACGCCTGCCAGTACCACGCCAAGCAAATCCACCAGCCGGCGCTGGGGCTCCAGACCATCCCGCTCTCCTGGCCGTTCGCGGTCTGGGGGCTCGATATCCTGGGCCCCTTCCCGAAGTCGCAGGGGGGCTATCGCTTCCTCTTCGTGGCCGTCGACAAGTTCACCAAGTGGGCCGAGGTGGAGCCAGTGCGCACCATACCAGCCGGAGCCGCAGTGAAATTCATCAGGAGCCTGGTCTGCCGCTTCGGAGTGCCTAACCGCATCATCACTGACAATGGCTCGCAATTCACCAGCGGCATCTTCTGAGCCTACTGCGAAAAGCTCGGCGTCAAGATCTGCTTCGCCTCGGTGGCTCATCCACGCAGCAACGGTCAAGCCGAGCGAGCGAACGCAGAAGTCCTCAAGGGCCTCAAGACCAGAAGCTTCAACATCCTCAAGGGTCACGGCAAGGGCTGGATCGATGAGCTCCCATCTGTGCTCTGGTCCATGCGCACAACCGCTTCAAGGCCTACGGGCGAAACGCCGTTCTCCCTTGTCTACGGAGCTGAAGCTGTCCTCCCCGCAGAAATCAAGCAGGGATCCCCACGGGTCCTTGCCTTCAACGAGGACACCCAAGAGGGCCTCCACAACGACGACCTGCTGTTTCTCGAGGGCCTGCGCCGCCGTGCCGCCCTCAGAGCGGCAAAGTACCAGCAAGATCTGCGACGCTACCACAGCCGCCATGTGCGCTCACGCACTCTTGAGGCGGGCGATCTTGTCCTCAGGCGAATCCTCTCCAGAGAAGGCCTCCACAAGCTCTCGCCGATGTGGGAAGGCCCCTACAGGGTCTCCCACATCGCCAGGCCTGGCGCAGTACGCCTGGAGACGGAAGCCGGCATCCCCGTCAAGAACCCGTGGAACATCGCACACCTACGCAAGTTCTACCCGTGCTCATTGTCACGTCAGGCATTTTTTGTCCCTAGAGGGAAGCTCGCGGCTTCACCTCCAAGCTTCCCCCGAGGGTCAGCCCTCCGAGCTCTCCTGCAAATGAGCCCCCGCAGGCCGCAGTGAACCTCCGCCACTAATGGGTGGCCCCCATGCCTCGACATGGAAGGAACGTTAGCTTGGCAAACCCAAGTGTAATGAACCGAATTCGTTCCCAAGTGAACATTGCGCTCCGGCGCCATTTTCGTTCCAAGTGAACTATGCGCTATGGCGCCATTTCGTTCCTAAGTGAACTCAGCGCTGAGGCGCCGCTGTGTAATATTTCGATGGCAAGTTTTACCTTCGTCATTTACTTTCACATGTGCGCTTATATTCTTCCCATGCGCACCTCGCGAGCGGGGGCTGAGTACGGTGCCTGTGCCCAAGAGCACCCCAGCAGCACTGCAAAATCCAAGGGACCCTGAGCTCTGGCTAAAGGGCATGCTCCCGGATACACGCCACCTCTCCAAAGGACCTTGGTACTCTCTCTCCTCGCGAGGCACCCATGAGGAAACCTATAAGCGCGCATGAGTCCTTATTAATATGCTCTAGCGTTTTGGTTCGCCTCTTTGACATCCACAGGGAACAAGAGCCTCTCCAGGCCTGTGGAGGAAAAACTCGGCCCCTGAGGGGAAAGGCATCGCCTGAGGAGTCCTACGCAGGGCGAAAAGCCTCGCGAAGCTAAGTTCCCTGCTCACACCAAGAGAATCTTCGTATCTCTTTCACGAGCACTCTGCGTCCCTCGAGCGTTTCTTTCCTTCACTCTCCATGGGCTGCTTGCGCTTCAAAGGGGAGCCCTGAGCATCGCGACTCGAGAGCCCCTACCTCTCTAAGCCTTAAACTCCCCCCGGCCTTGCCGAGTCATTGCTCGAGCATACCGCAGCGGCGGAGTCATAGCGCGAGGAGAAGGGTCCTAGCGACGCAGAGCGAAAAAGACATGGAAGTAAAGCAAAAGGCCCTCGAGGGGCACACACACAGACTTAGCAGCACATGCTTAGAAATACGAGGTATATTACAAACTGCAAAGCAAAAGTCTTTAAAGCAAACATCCCTACGGCGCTACAAGCGCATTACAGGAGGAAGTCTTAGGGAGAAATCAAGCGGAGGCCTCGCCGTCGTCCTCGCCGGACCCTTCTTCTCCAGGCTCGCCATCCTCATCGTCGTCCTCCTCATCCTCCGCCGCGGCCCGCTTGAAGCGGCTGCAGAAGTCGTCGACCTGGTCGCGGATGGAGTTGGAGATCTTCCACCCCTTCTCCCCCTCGAGAGGCTCGGTCACCGTGGTGAAGTCGAAGCCAGGCTGGAGGTTCTGGAGGTTGGTGAAGATACGGTCGACCGCCACCGCCAGGAGCTGGCGGCACTACTCATCGACGACGTCGCGGAGCTCGGCTGCAGGGCCCTCGAGCGCCGAGAAGAGCTGCTCGAAGTACATGAGGTAAGTGGCGGCGTCGGAGTTGCCTTGAAGGGGAACGGCCGGCGCATCCACTCCCAGCTTCGCGGCGAGCTCGCGGCCCCAGCCCACCAAGGACTGGAACATGCGTTCCCGCTGCTGCGACAGCACCTGCGCCGCCTTGGCGCTCTCGACCGCCTCCACCGCCTTCTCCACGGCAGGACCCACCTGCTGGTTCATCTCCTCCATGTCGGCCATGAGGGAGGCGAGGTCCTGCTCCGCGCTCTTGCGGGCCTCCTCAGCGGCGCGGCGGCGATCCGCCTCGCGCTTCACCTTGGCGACGAGGGTGGCGTTCAAGTTCTCGAGCTGGTGGATCCGGGCGCCGCTCTCGCCAAGCTTCTTCTTGAAGCGGCTCTCCTGCTTGGTGAACTTCTCGCTGTAGTCGCAAGAGACGGCGGTGCGGAACGCCTACTCCCGCTCCTCGAGCATCTTCACCGCCTCCTCCTTCCGCTGGGCAAACCTAGCGTTGAAGCGTTCCACGCCCTTCTTGTGGGTGGACACTTCAAGCTCGTGCTTGCTGAGCGCGGCAGCCAGACTCTCTTCACGGGCCTCGAGGGCAGCGCGCTGCCCCGACAGCTCCTGCTCCCGCAGGGCCAGCTGCTCGTCGCGGCGGCGCATGTCCTCCTCGCGCTCGCCCAGGCTCTGTCCCCTGGCCTCGAAGCTCGTGCGGATCCCCTCCAGGCTGGTCCGCACAGTCTCGGAGTCGGCGATGATCTTGGCTTCGAGCTGGGCGAGCTCGCGGTGTTTGTCCGCCAGTGAATGCTCCACCGCTTCACGCTCCGCCCTTGCCGCGGCCAGATCCTCCGCCGATGCGTCGCGCTCGGCCCGGAGGGGTTCCAGGAGTTCCTCCGCCTCGAGCTTGGCGCCCTCGCGCACCTCCTTGGCAAACCGCAGCGCCTCCTCGCGATCCGCCTGCAGGGCCTGGTCGCTCTGCCTGCGGGCCTCCACAGCCGCGTGGAGAGCGGCCCAGGCCCCCGCAAGCTCGTCCCGCTGCTGGGCGAGCTTCCTGTCCTCGAGAGCGAGGTGGGCCTCCAGGCCCTCCAGCGACTCTCTCACCAGGCGGAAGGCGACGTCGCGTCGCCCCCTGCTCCAGTCCCAGCCGCTGAGAGATAGGGCCTGGGAAGTCCTGCGGGGCGCGGAAGGCCCCGCGCCAGTGTCAAGCTTGGGGGAGGGAGCCTCCGTGTGAGCCTGGGGGCTTGGCGGCAGATCCTCCGCCTCGGCGCCCTCGCTCTGCGCTCCGGTGTCGCCCCGCTCAGGCGGCACCTCCTCAGTTGTTCCCGGGGCAGAGAAGGTCTGCCCCATCGCTCCTGCCTCCTCCTCCGTCGTCGTGTTTGGCGGGGATGGCGGACGGTCCTCCTCGCTGGACTTAGGCGGGCTCGGGACCGGCGTGGCACCGACCGCAGCCTCCGGCTCCGCTGGAGGAGTTGCAGCGCGAGGCGGAGTGGGCGCTCTCTCCATCCGCTCCTCCGCACGCTCCTCCTCCGGAGGCGGCTCGTGTGCTCCAGCCTGAGGCATGTCATCCTGAGGGCCTGTGGGAACCTCCTCCCCAGGCCTTGAGGCCTCCTCTGCCGCGGCCTCGTCCACAGCGGCCTCTGGCATGGCCACCGGAGCGGCCTTCTTCACGTCCGCAGCCTTGCGGAGCCTACGGCGCTTCGCAGGCGCCGGGTCGCTGGCAGAGGATAAGAAAGCCAGTTAAGAGGAGGAGACGAGCAAAGGATTGAAGAAGGAAAACAAAACCAGAGACACTTACCCTGTCTTCTTGGCGCGGGTGTCAACCCACGCCATGCCGGACGAACGCCAAGAAGGCGCGGCCCGGACTCCGGATCCCTCAGGAGCCGCCTCAGCTTTCCTCTTGAGGGAGGCGCTTGGGGGCTCCCCGGCAGGCCTGTCGTGGGCCGCCTTGGTTCGGGGCTCCTGTCGCCCCGCCTCGGACTCCTCATCGTCGCTGGAGGAGAGCTCGAAGACCTCCTCAGGAGGGGGCGAGGCCCTTGACGAGCTCGCCCCGCCTGCAGAGGGAACGGCCCCAGCCGCAGCATCGCCCTGCTCGGCGTCAGACGCGTACGGCGACTCCGCAGCGTCTTGTCCCCTCGCCACGGGCATGGGCCCATCCTCTTCCTCTTCCCCCGCCAGGCCTAGCGGGGTGAAGGTGGGCATCCGCTCCAGAATCGCCAGGCGCGCAGCCAGGTTCATCTGATGAAGAGGCCTCAGCTCCGCCGCAACCGCCACGGACACGTCGGGGTTGATGAAGAGGCCGCCCATGATGGTCTCGACGACGGCGGGGCGGTGGTCGCAGGGATGGAGACGCATCGTGTCGGAGGGGCCCGAGTACATCCACATCGGCTTCTTGTGCGCCTGTAGAGGAGCGATGCGGCGGCGCACGAAGTCCTCCGCGATCATCTGGCCGGTGAGGCCGTTCTCCCGAAGCGTCCTCATGCGCGCCACGAGGCTTCCTATCTTCGGGCCCTGGAAGGCCTGCTTCCCCCAATGGGTGTTCTTCACGGGCGGCGCCTCCGGGACCTCGAGGAAGGAGCTCTGCGACTTGACGCCGATGAGGAACCACTTCTTCCTGAAGTCGTCCACCTTCTTCGACACCGCCGTGACGGGTTTGTCGTCGCTCCACGACATGGGGATGTAGACGTCCCCCATGCCGTCCGCAATGCGGAAGGACACGCACCACGTCCGCTCGGCCTTCGCGGTGTTCCGGAGCGCGTAGAAGCTCCGGAAGAGGGCCACCGAGGGCTGCACCCCCAGATACGCCTCGCACAGGTAGGCGAAGATGGAGAGGATGAGGATGGCGTTGGGGTGCAGGTGGAGAAGGTGGATCTGATAGAACTCCAGGACGGCCTCGAGGAAAGGCGAATACGGAGGCACCAATCCGGCGAAGAGAGTGTGGAGGAAGATGGGGAAAAACCCCGCCGGAAGGCGGCCGTGCCTCGCGGCCTGGATGGCGCTGGCGCCGTGCTCATTGGTCCTCCCGGCGACCAGGTGCTGGATCTTGTCCAGCGCCACCGCATCGACGCGCACCCCGATCAGAGCGGTCCTAGCGCCTCTTCGCCCTGCGCATCGGAGGGGAACGTCCCCATCGCCGCCTTGCCCTTGGGTCCGCCCATTGTCAAGGAGGATGCACGAAGCGGAGCGCCGGAGAAGAAAGGAGTTCGCCGGAGGAGGAAATAGTTCGCCGGAGAAGAAGAGTTGGAAGAGCAAGAGCTGACGGCGGAGCGCAGAACTGAGTAATGACTGCGGTTCGGACCGGCGCGCAGCTTTATACCGCATTTGGACAGTTACCAAGGCGCGGTCGTGGTGATCGTGGTGGGACCCCCCACGACGCATGTTTCTACCGGAGAAACTGAGCCGCCGCAAGTTCATCTCCGAACGACGCGTGTCACGGGCCGGCCGGACATATTGGACCCACGACGCTTCGCCTGGACCCGATGGGCCTCGTCGTGCCCGTCATGGGCCCGGGGGCTACTGTCGGCCCAGTGGGATCCAGGGTGTGCAGAGCCCACTCTCCACAGCCCTCACACGCGACAGAGTCGTTGAAACGGCTAAGGACCGAGCAAAACGCTTGGAGAGACCCTCGAGAGGGAAGACTCTCGAGAGGGCTGAAGAGGGCAGCGAAGGCCTGACGAGGCCCCTCCCGAGGCTGCTCCTCTACAGGGCCCTCTCCCCTGGAGAGGGGTCAACACAAATCCCTCCACAGGGCCGCCCCAGCCCTGTGGAGATACTTCGCTCCGAAGCAACCACTGCAAGGCGCACATGGCCACTGCCGCGCCGCAGAGTGACGCGCACGTCTGCGCGCGATGACGACGGCGCCGCAGTTGCCGTTTTGGTGATTAAAGGAGTCAACAAAGCTGTGTCCCCTGCGCCGGCTTACGAGGGTTTCCTCTTTGGTGATAAAGCAGTTGGCCGGCGCTACGCTCCAAGGACAATGTCACCGTGGGCACCCCCACGATCGCTGCTGCACCAGCTGGTCGCCCAGCGAAGACGGCGGCTTTTCTGTCACGAAGGCAGGCTTTGCGACCATGGACCGAGTGCATGGACAACCCAGCTGCGGTGCACCCCTCTCCACCGCTTCGTCGCCATGTGGGAACCCTTCCACTGCGCCGTTCGCAGGGAGGAGGCCCGGGGCGCCTATATAAGGAGAGGGAGCACCTCCGTAGGAAGGGATCCCACGATCGACCGATCAATCGGCTACAGGCAACATTGCTTAGCCTAGCTTAGCAGACTCGAGGAGGAAGAAGACCTTTGCTTCCCTCTTTGAGCTCTGCGCTGCCGCAACCGAGCCCTCGGCAAGCTCATTGTGCTGTACCCCCTACAGAGCAATACAGACAAGCAGGAGTAGCGGTTTTACCTCCCCCGGAGGGCCGTGAACCTGGGTACGGGCCTGTGTCCTTCACTGTCGCGCTGACCCTCTACAGGCACGACGAGCACCGTCGCCGGGCCGGTTGAGGGTTGTTGACCAACGTGTTCAGTCCCCCGCACGAACTTCTCCCCCGAGAGTGGTTATCCCTGTTCCGTGGGAATCACGCATCGACAGATGAGACTCTCCGCAAGTACATCCAGCGCTTCAGCCAAGTGCGCAACAAGATCCCGAACATCCCCGACACGCAAGTCATCGCCGCCTTCAGGGAGGGCGTCACAAATCGCAGGATGCTCGAGAAGCTGGGCATTCACGACAAGCTCACCTCTGTGGTGAAGCTGTTCGACCTCGCTGACAAGTGCGCCAAGGCTGAAGAGGGACTCCTCTTCGTCAAGATGAGCCAGCGGACGGACGACCTGGCTGAGGGATCCAAGAGCCACAAGAAGCGCGAGGAGACCAAGCGCAAGACCACCGCTGTCCTAGCGGCGGAGCCAGCCGCCAAGAACGCCCGCAGAGGCTCCCCTGAGCCTGGCGACAAGTAGGCGGACAACCGTCCGTTCTGCGTCTACCACAACAGGCGCGGCCACGCCACAGACAACTGCTTCGATCTCAAGAGGCTGAGCCGAGAGCGCGAGCGCGAAGAAGGCAACGGGAGCCGCGGCAGAGGCCGCGGCTACCGCAGGGACGGCAGAGGCGGACGCGGTGGCGGCTATCAGAAGCCGCCAGGCACTCAAGCCAATGCTGCCGAGAAGAACAACAACCTCCCTGACGAGGAAGATGGAGGCTATCAGGCCCCAAGGGGGGCTATGGCCTGCATCCTCGGTGGAGCCCAGGCGCCCAAGTCGAACAACCAGTAAAAGCAGTTCGCCCGCGAGCTCAATGCCGCGCTCCCGAGCACCGAGACCTCCAGGCCCCTCAAGTGGTCCCAGTACACCATCGCCTTCGACGCCAAGGACCACCCCAAGTCGACCAAGACTGTTGGAACCCTCCCCCTGGTCTGCTCCCCCACCATCAACAACATCACCGTCTCCAAGACGCTCATTGATGGGGGAGCTGGCCTGAACGTCATCTCTGTCGAGACCTTCGAGACTCTCCAGGTGCCTTACGAGTGGCTCATGCCCTCCAGGCCATTCACAATGGTCACTAGTGGTTCAATCGAACCTCTGGGGCAGGTCCGGCTGGCCGTCACCTTCGGCACGCAGAAGAACTACCGCACCGAGCTGATCGACTTCGACGTCGCACACATTGGCCTGCCGTACAACGCCATCCTCGGCTACCCCGCCCCCGCGAAGTTCATGGCCGTCACGCATCACGCCTACAACATGGTCAAGATCCCCGGCAACGCGGGCACCATCGCCATCCATGGCCATATCCTGGATGCCACGCGCGCTGTCGAGAGCGCCTACAAGGCAGCTGCCATGGCGTTTCCGGCTGACGAGGACATGGAGCCTCTCGAGAGGCCTCAGAAGAAGAAACAGATGTTCTCTCAGGAGCAAGCTTCCACGAAGAGGGTGTCGTTGGGCACCAGTGGCCCGGGGGCTGAGGAGATAGGGGCCAGCGTCACCATAGGCGCTGCCCTGCCTCCCAAATAGGAAAGCGCGCTCATCGCCTTCCTTCGGGCAAACTCTGACATGTTCGCATGGACTCCGTCAGACATGTCCTGTGTACCAAGGGAGGTGATCGAGCACCACCTAGCCGTGTGTCCAGATGCACGTCCCGTCAAGCAAAAAGCACGCAAGCAAGCCCCCGAGAAGCAAGCATTCATCGTCAAGGAAGTAGAGAAGCTAAAAGCGGCAAATGTCGTCCGCGAAGTCGCCCACCCCACTTGGCTCTCCAACGGCGTGGTTGTCCCTAAACCCGCTGGAGGAGGCCGACTCTGCATCGACTGCACAGATGTCAATAAAGCCTGCCCCAAGGACCGATACCCCATGCCGAGGATAGACCAGATCGTGGACTCCACCGCCGGTTGCGACCTCCTCTGTTTTCTGGATGCCTTCTCTGGTTATCACCAGATCAAAATGGCTAAAGAGGACGAGGAGAAGACAGCATTCCTCACCCCTTGTGGTGTGTATTGCTACACTTGCATGCCCTTTGGCCTGAAGAACGCCGGCGCCACTTTCCAGAGGCTCATGAGGATAGCCTTGGGGGCACAGATGGGCAGAAACGCAGAAGCGTATGTCGACGACATCGTGGTCAAGTCTCGCGAGGGAGACACCCTCTTGATGGATCTCGAGGAAACCTTCGTCAGCCTGCGCAAGGTGAACATCAAGCTGAACCCCGCCAAGTGCATCTTCGGGGTGCCTTCAGGCAAACTCCTCGGATTCCTTGTGTCCCACCGCGGCATAGAAGCAAACCCTGACAAGATCAAGGCCATAGAAGGGATGCAGCCTCCTCGTCGACTCAAGGACATGCAGCGCCTAGCAGGCTGTATGGCTAGCCTGGGCCGCTTCATCTCTAAGTTCGGCGAGAGAGCCCTGCCATTCTTCAAGATCATGAAGAGATCCGGCACATTCAAATGGACCCCTCAGGCGGACAAGGCTTTCGAGGACCTGAAGAGATATTTGGCCAGCCCACCCGTCATGGTGGCCCCCAGGACAGGCGAACATCTGAAGCTGTACCTATCAGCTACTCCTCAGACCGCAAGCGCCGTCCTGGTGGTCGAGAGGGAAGAGCTGATACGTCTCCAACGTATCTATAATTTCTTATGTTCCATGCTATATTATACCAAGTTATTACATGTTTTATATGCATTTTATATAGTTTTATGCATTTTCTGGGACTAACCTATTAACAAGATGCCACAGTGCCAGTTCCCTGTTTTCTGCTGTTTTTGGTTTCAGAAAAGTACTTAAGGAAATATTCTCGGAATTGGACGATTTCTTTTCAGAAGTCACTTTTTATTTGGGAACGTTCCAGAGCACCGAAGAGGAGTCGAAGATGGAGCCCGAGGGGCCCACACCACCCCCAGGCGCGGGAGCCCTCCTGGCCGTGCGAGCACGTGGTGTGGGACCCATGGAGCTCCACCGCCTTCGCCCTTTCGCCTACATATACCCCCCCAGACCAAAAACCCTAGCACGGTGTTCATATTTTCCTCCACGGGTCCCGAGCCGCCGCCGTCGTCAACACCAATTCAGGAGAGATCAGAACTCCTCCCCGGCACCCTGCCGGGAGGGGGAATCGTCACCGGAGGCCTCTACGTCGCCATGACCGCCTCCGGACTGATGCGTGAGTAGTCTACCCTTGGACTACGGGTCCATAGCAGTAGCTAGATGGTTGTCTTCTTCTCTTGTGCTATCATGTTTAGATCTTGTGAGCTGCCTATCATGATCAAGATCACCGTTATGTAATACTTCATGTTGTGTTTGCTGGGATCCGATGAATATTGAGTACTAAAGTTATTGCTTCATAATATATCATGTGTGTGTTAATTAATGATCTTGCATGCTCTCCGTTACTTGTGTATGCTCTGGCCAAGTAGATGCTTGTGACTCCAAGAGGGGGTATTTATGCTCGATAGTAGGTTCATGTCTCTATTAAATCTGGGGTGGTGACAGGTAGCTCTAAGGTTGTAGATGTACTGTTGCTACTAGGGATAAAACAGTAGTACTTTGTCTAAGGATGATGTTACTTACTTACTTTACACACAGTGCTTAAGGCGATAATCTGTTGCATGCAACTTAATACTGAAAGGGGTGCGGACGCTAACCGGAAGGTGGATTATTAGTCATAGATGCGGTTGGAACGGTCTATGTATATTGTTGTAATGCTCGAATGAATCTCACACTAGACATCATAACATTGGTATATGCATTGGTTTGCTCATCATTATTCTATCAATTGCCCAGCTGTAATTTGTTTACCCGCATGAATGTTATTATTATTTATGGAGAGACACCACTAGTGAACTGTGGACCCCGGTCCTTCTCTTTAATCTGATAAACCACAAACTGCAAACCTGTTACTTTCTGCAAACAAACATTTTTCTTCCACACATACGTTTAATCCTTTGTTACAGCAAGCCGGTGAGATTGACAACCTCACCGTTAAGTTGGGGCAAAGTATCTTGATTGTGTTGTGTGCAGGTTCCACGTCACTTGCGTCAAAAGAACTTTTCTGGCGCCGTTGACACCTTGGGGGAATTCATTATTTCCTACTGGTTCGATAACCTTGGTTTCACAACTGAGGGAAACTTGCTGCTGCACTACTTCATACCTTCCTCTTGGGGTCTCCCAACAACACACCCACCGTGTGCATCAAGAAATTTTTCTGGCGCCGTTGCCGGGGAAATAAGAGTTCCTTTGAAGACCTTCACACTCCTCCGTCAACTTCGTTGCCGGTGATTTGAAGATTCTTCTACGAGGGGAGTTTTCGCACTTCCAATCTTTTTATTTTGTTATTGTCTTGCTTAGTTTATTTTTATTACTGTCTTGTTTGCTTAATATCAAAAATACAAAAAAATTAGTTACTTGCAATTTATTTTATTGTCTTGTTTGCTTAAATATCAAAAACACAAAAAAATTAGTTACCTGCATTACTTTGTTTATTTCGGTTTGCTATTTTATTTTCAGTTTTTGTTATTTTGGTTATTTCGGTTTGTTAATTAATTTGCTAAAATGAGTACTGCTGAGAATACTAAGTTGTGTGACTTTACAAGCACCAACAACAATGATTTTATATGCACACCTATTGCTCCACCTGCATCTAAAGCTGAATTCTTTGAAATTAAACCTGCTTTGTTGAACCTTGTTATGAGAGAGCAATTTTCGTGTGTTAGTTCTGATGATGCTGCTGCCCATCTAAATAATTTTGTTGAACTATGTGAAATGCAAAAATATAAGGATATAGATGGTGATATTATAAAACTGAAATTATTTCCTTTCTCCTTGAGAGGAAGAGCTAAAGAATGGTTGCTTTCATTGCCTAGGAATAGTATTGATTCATGGATTAAATGTAAAGATGCTTTTATTGGGAAATACTATCCTGCTGCTAAGATTATTTCTCTAAGAAGTAGCATCATGAATTTTAAACAACTTGATAATGAACATGTTGCTCAAGCTTGGGAAAGAATGAAATCTTTGATAAAAAATTGCCCAACCCATGGACTGACCGCTTGGATGATCACCCAAACCTTTTATGCAGGACTGAATTTTTCTTCAAGAAACCTATTGGATTCAGCTGCTGGAGGTACCTTTATGTCCATCACTTTGGCGGCTGCAACAAAACTTCTAGATGATATGATGGTGAATTATTCTGAATGGCATACTGAAAGGACACCTCAAGGTGAGAAGGTAAATTCTGTTGAAGAAACCTCCTCCTTGAGTGAAAAGATTGATATTATTATGTCTATGCTTGCAAATGGTAAATCCCATGTTGATCCAAATAATGTTCCCTTAGCTTCTTTAGTTGCACAAGAAGAGCATGTTGATGTGAACTTTATTAAAAACAACAATTTCAACAACAATGCCTATAGGAACAATTATGGTAATAACAACTTTAAGCCCTATCCTCCTAATAATGGGAACTCTTATGGTAATTCTTATAACAATAATAGGACTACCACCTCTGAACTTGAAACCATGTTAAAAGATTTTATCACTACACAAACTCTGTTTAATAAAACTGTTGAGGAAAAGCTTGGGAAAATTGATATACTTGCCTCTAAAGTTGATAGTCTTGTCCTTGATGTTGATCTTTTAAAATCTAAAATTATGCCTACTGAAACTAAAGAGAGTAATCCCTTTGCTAAAATTAATGCCATCCAAGTTCAAATAGATGAAAATGTTAGAATGATGGCCCAATTACGTGCTAGATGGGAAAGAGAGAAAGAACTAGATAAAGAGGCTAATATTGTTAAAGTTTTTACTATTACTACCTCTGAAAATAATGGTGTTTCACATGCTAGTAAGCCCCCTATTATCAATGGTAACATAGTTGGTGTTGGAAATGTCTCCTCTACTTCTTCCAAAAATTTAAAATTGCCCAAAACTGCTGAAACTAGTGTTGATAAAAGTGCTGAAATTTTTAAGAACATGGGAGAATGTGGTTTTGTTTGCTTTGATGATAATAATTTTGATTTTGATAATTGTAATATCTCTGAAGTTATTAAGTTCTTGCAAAAGTTGGCCACAAGTCCTAATGCTAGCTCTCTTAATTTGGCTTTTACTACTCATATTACAAATGCTCTCATTAAAGCTAGGGAAGATAAATTAAGACTTGAAGCTTCTATCCCTAAGAAGTTAGAAGATGGTTGGGAGCCCATCATTAAAATGAGAGTAGATAAATTTGATTGCAATGCTTTGTGTGACCTTGGTGCAAGTATTTCTGTTATGCCTAAAAAGCTTTATGATATGTTTGATTTGCCACCATTGGAACATTGCTATTTGGATGTTTTTCTTGCTGATAATGCTTTGAAGAAACCTTTGGGGAGAGTTAATGATGTTCCCATTATGGTTAATAATAACCTGGTCCCCGTTGATTTCATTGTTTTGGATATTGAATGCAATCCATCTTGTCCAATTGTGTTGGGAAGGCCTTTTCTTAGAACTGTGGGTGCTATTATTGATATGAAAGAAGGTACCATCAAGTACCAATTCCCACTCAAGAAAGGTATGGAACACTTCCCTAGGAAGAGAATGAATCTACCTTTTGATTCTATTGTTCGTTCAAATTATGGTGTTGATGCTTCATCACTTGATAACACTTGAATATCACTTTCTGTGCCTAGCTGAAAGGCGTTAAACAAAAGCGCTTATGGGAGACAACCCACTTTTTATTCCTGTTATTTTATTTTGTTATGTCAAGGATTTGTCCTACCTCTGTAGCAATTCATTTGTATCTTTACTTTATTGCATTGTTGTGTCAAGATAAGCCTCTAGTTGAAAGTTCATGCTAAATTTGGATTGCTGTGCTGAAACAGTTTTCTGCTGTCCACCGTTAAATTCATAACTCTTTACAGAAAAATCGGATGGACCTGTGATTTTTTGTGCGTAATCCTCGGATATATATGCAACTTTCATTACTTTTGAGTTTTCTGATCTGAGCAAGTTAAGTGCCTCGAAAAAATTCGTCTTTACGGACTGTTCTGTTTTTGACAGATTCTGCCATTTATTTTGCAATGCCTCTTTTGCTATTTTGATTGGATCTTTTTATCCTATGAAGTATCAGTGGCTGTAGCTAATGTCCAGTAGCATTGGTAGCAATTGTGTTCCTACAGAATATCATAATTTTTCGTGCACTAACCCTCTAATGAAGTTTACTCTAAGTTTGGTGTGGAGGAAGTTTTCAAGGATCAAGAGAGAAGGATGATATGATGTGATCAAGAGGATAGTAAAGCCAAAGCTTGGGGATGCCCCGGTGGTTCATCCCCAACATATTTCAAGAAGACTCAAGCGTCAAAGCTTGGGGATGCCCAAGCCATCCCCTTCTTCATCAACAAACTATCAGGTCCTTTCTAGTGAAACTATATTTTAATTCTGCCACTTCTTATGTGCTTTTCTTGAAGCGTCGGTTTGTTTTTGTTTTTGTTATTTTCATTCTCTGAATAAAATGGATCCTAGCATTCCTTTGTGGGAGAGAGACACGCTCCGCTTTTTCTTATGAACACTCGTATTCTTCACTTATATTTGTTGAGTATTCCTCTATGTTACTTCAATGCTTTCTAGCTCTTGTTTTTCATGCATCTCTTGCTAGAGCTGTTAGCTTTATTATGTTATACTCTCATATCTCATTGTTATATACTTAGAGAGTTTATCTTTTAAATAAGTTGATTGGTGTTTGGTTGGAAACAGAAAATGCTAAATGTGGTAAATGGTATAAAGAAAGATATACATGATCGTATGGATTGTTATCCTGCATGTTGTGGTGCTTGGCAATTGTTTTGAGCTCTCAAGTAGATCATGTTTAAGCTTTTACATCATGTAGTTAAAACCTATTAGTGAGGAACTACCGTAAAACTTGCTGAAATTTGGTTTGCATGTTTGGTATCTCTAAGGTCTAGATATTTTCTAGTTAAAGTGTTTGAACAACAAGGAAGACAATGTAGAGTTTTATAATGCTTGCAATATGTTTTTATATACGTCTTGTTGTCATAGTTTATACTTGTGTTTGTTTCAAACAACCTTGCTAGCCAAAGCCTTGTACTGAGAGTGAATGCTTCTCGTGCATCCATAATCCTTGAGCCAAAACCTATGCCATTTGTGTCCACCATACCTACCTACTACATGGTATTTCCTGCCATTCCAAGCAAATACTTCGTGTGCTACCTTTCATTATTCAAAACATATTATCTCTTATTTGTGTCAATGTTTATTAGCTCATGAGGAAGTATGTGGTGTTACGGATATCAACCTTGTCATTTGCTTTTAGACAGACTTTCACAACCGGACTAGTGGCATATACATCCGCTTATCCATTAACTTTCCAAAAAGAGCTGGCAAATGGGGTGCCCAGTCCCAATTAATTACAACTTTAACCGCTGCAATCTCTTCACATTTTTGCCCTGATCCAATCAGTCAAGCAATGACAACAGTTTTTAACTATATGTGTAAACAAAAGAGATAAGAGGGATGATCTACCTTGCTGGTAGAAATAACGTCCTTCATGGGAGCCGCTCTTGAAAGTCTGGTTGACAAGGGGGGTAGAGTGCCCATTACCATTCGTTGACAACGACAAACACCGCTCAAAACTTACTTTTATGCTCTCTATATGATTTCAAAAACCTATTAAACTAAGAAGCTCTAGCACATGCTTGTATCCCTGCTTCCCTCTACGAAGGGCCTATCTTTTACTTTATGTTGAGTCAGTTTACCTACTTCTTTCTATCCCCGAAGCAAACACTTGTGTCAACTGTGTGCAACAATTTTTATATGCTTACTTATTGCACTTGTTATATTTCTTTGTGTTGACAACTATCTATATGATATACATGTTCAAAAGTTGAAAGCCAATGCTGAAACTTATATCTTCCTTTGTGTTGCTTCAATGCTCTTTTGCTTAGATAATATTGCTTTATGAGTTAACTCTTATGCAAATCTTTTTTATGCTTGTTTGAAAGTACTATTCATGAAAAGTTTTACTTATATGATGTAGTTGTTTACTCCTTGTCTATTTGTTAGCAAACTATAGATCATTGCCTTGAGTCACTTCATTCATAACATGAGCCTTACATTATATTATGATCAAGATTGTGTTTAAGCATGTCACTTCAGAAATTATTCTTCTTTTATCGTTCTTGCCTACTCGGGACGAGTAGAACTAAGCTTGGGGATGTTGATACGTCTCCAACGTATCTATAATTTCTTATGTTCCATGCTATATTATACCAAGTTATTACATGTTTTATATGCATTCTATATAGTTTTATGCATTTTCTGGGACTAACCTATTAACAAGATGCCACAGTGCCAGTTCCCTGTTTTCTGCTGTTTTTGGTGTCAGAAAAGTACTTAAGGAAATATTCTCGGAATTGGATTTCTTTTCAGAAGTCAGTTTTTATTTGGGAACGTTCCAGAGCACCGAAGAGGAGTCGAAGACGGAGCCCGAGGGGCCCACACCACCCCCAGGCGCGGGAGCCCTCCTGGCCGCGCGAGAACGTGGTGTGGGACCCACGGAGCTCCACCGCCTTCGCCCTTTCGCCTACATATACCCCCAGACCAAAAACCCTAGCACGGTGTTCATATTTTCCTCCACGGGTCCCGAGCCGCCGCCGTCGTCAACACCAATTCGGGAGAGATCAGAACTCCTCCCCGGCAGCCTGCCGGGAGGGGGAATCGTCACCGGAGGCCTCTACGTCGCCATGACCGCCTCCGGACTGATGCGTGAGTAGTCTACCCTTGGACTACGGGTCCATAGCAGTAGCTAGATGGTTGTCTTCTCCTCTTGTGCTATCATGTTTAGATCTTGTGAGCTGCCTATCATGATCAAGATCACCGTTATGTAATACTTCATGTTGTGTTTGCTGGGATCCGATGAATATTGAGTACTAAAGTTATTGCTTCATAATATATCATGTGTGTGTTATTTAATGATCTTGCATGCTCTCCGTTACTTGTGTATGCTCTGGCCAAGTAGATGCTTGTGACTCCAAGAGGGGGTATTTATGCTCGATAGTAGGTTCATGTCTCTATTAAATCAGGGGTGGTGACAGCTAGCTCTAAGGTTGTAGATGTACTGTTGCTACTAGGGATAAAACAGTAGTACTTTGTCTAAGGATGATGTTACTTACTTACTTTACACAGAGTGCTTATGGCGATAATCTGTTGCATGCAACTTAATACTGAAAGGGGTGCAGACGCTAACCGGAAGGTGGATTATTAGTCATAGATGCGGTTGGAACGGTCTATGTATATTGTTGTAATGCCCGAATGAATCTCACACTAGACATCATAACATTGGTATATGCATTGGTTTGCTCATCATTATTCTATCAATTGCCCAGCTGTAATTTGTTTACCCGCATGAATGTTATTATTATTTATGGAGAGACACCACTAGTGAACTGTGGACCCCGATCCTTCTCTTTAATCTGATAAACCACAAACTGCAAACCTGTTACTTTCTGCAAACAAACATCTTTCTTCCACACATACGTTTAATCCTTTGTTACAGCAAGCCGGTGAGATTGACAACCTCACCGTTAAGTTGGGGCAAAGTATCTTGATTGTGTTGTGTGCAGGTTCCACGTCATTTGCGTCAAAAGAACTTTTCTGGCGCCGTTGACACCTCGGGGGAATTCATTATTTCCTACTGGTTCGATAACCTTGGTTTCACAACTGAGGGAAACTTGCTGCTGCACTACTTCATACCTTCCTCTTGGGGTCTCCCAACAACACACCCACCGTGTGCATCAAGAGCCAGTCCTCCCCAAAAAGAGCGCTGCCACTCCAAGCCCAAAGCCGCCCGACAAAGATCTCGGCGAAGGAGCAGCCTCCACAGACCCACTGCCAGGCCCACAGCCTCAAGTCGAGTCTGCTCCCAACACCCTTGCCGAGACCCCTCCACAGGCGAATCTCGACAAGGGCCCTGAAGAGCCTCCAGAGAGAGCCGACGCTGCACCTTCCTCGACAGCCCTTGTCGAGCACCCCGTGTACTTTGTCAGTACGGTACTGCGGGATGCTCGGGAGCGGTACCCAATGCAGCAGAAGCTTCTCGTCGCTCTCCTCATCGCCTCCAGGAAGCTGAGACATTACTTCCAGGGCCACCCCATCACGGTGGTCACTTCCTTCCCCCTGGAGCAGATCCTGCGCAATCCCAACGCCACAGATCGTGTCGCGGGTTGGAACATCGAGCTGCAGCCATTCAACTTGCGCTTCGACACCACAAGAGTCATCAAGGGACGAGCACTGGCAGACTTCGTCGCAGAATGGACTGACCCAAGCCCTGAAGAGCCTCGGGGAGAAGAGGCCGATCCCTCCGGAGACATAATGCCCAGCCACTGGACCATGCACTTCGACGGAGCCTTCGCCTGCCGCAATGGCGGGGCAGGCGTCGTCTTGACCTCGCCCAAAGGCGATAAGCTCTACTACGCTGTCCAGTTGTGCTTCACGATTGACAAGATCTCCAACAACATCGCTGAATATGAAGGCCTCCTCGCCGGCTTAAGGGACGCCATCGCTTTAGGCGTCAAGCACCTGCTCGTCAAAGGCGACTCCCAACTGCTTGTCAACTTCTCCAACAAAAGCTATACGCCTAAGGACGACCACATGGCCGCATACCTTGAAGAGGTCCGCAGGCTTGAGAAGCACTTCAGGGGCATGGAGCTCATGCACATCCCGAGGAAAGAGAACCAGGAGGCCGATGACATCGCCAAGCGAGCCTCGCGAAGGCAAGCCCAGCAGGCAGGCGTTTTTGAAGAAAGGCTCGCCAAGGCATTCATCAAGCAGCCTCGAGAGGCTACTGAAGGGGATCGCATGCAGAAAACAAAAAAATTCCTAACATCGATAACCTTAAACTAGCCAGAATCTATACTATGCAGATACAGAAGTACGCAGGGGGTTCGGTGTACATACCCTTGTAGACCGAAAAGCGGGGATTACGCTCCCGCACAAGCGTTGTCGATGAAGCCGACGAAGACTTCGATGCCGTGTAGAGGAAGCATACCTCTAGCACCACTAGCGTGGCGCCTCGCAGGGCGTCACACACGTACGGTGAAGCCGACGAACTCCGGGCTCCGATCCAAAGACGAAGCAGCGGAAGACTGGGATTGGAAGACCAGCAGCGCGGCGGCGTGCGTATGGTGGAGAAAACTTATCCTTGGCGCAACTCCAAACTGGGGAGTCACGGGATCCAAGGAGAGAGAGAGAGAGAGAAATTGGTGTGTCTTTAAAAGCCAGGGGTACCCATCTATATATAGGAGCCCGGGGGGCTGCCCAACCTGCCAGGCTGGCGGTGTGGGACTAATCCCACACCCCAGCCGGCCAAGGTGGTGCGCCGGCCCTAGGTGGGCCCCACTTGGCCCACCTAGGCCGGCCCCTCCCCCATGCGCACCAAGGAGGGGGGCTTCCCCCCCTCATGGGCATTCTTTCCACCAGAAGGCCCATTTAAGGTATGCAGCCTTTAAAATTCAGAAAAAATTAAAATAAAATATATTTAACTACTAATTACACTAATTAATATTAAATACATATTACATAATTTATTCTGGCTCCGAAAACTATTTCGTCGCTGCCCGATCTCCATCGGAACTTTCCCGGGACGTTCCCGGTGCTCTCTTTTCCTATTTTTCTCTTCCGGTAAAATGTCGACTCCCCTTAAGCGTGTTACCCTAGCGGTTCGATTATCTCACCAGACATGATCGAGACTCCTCTCCGATCAATGACTAATTCGTGGACCTTGGATACCCAGAATTAATCCCTGCGAGATAACGAATACTTTTCCTATCGAACCTGGATGTCTGAGTCTTAAACCTTTTGCCACGCGATACTTAGCGTGTCCGAGACTCGTTCATAGATATCTCCATACCTAGCTTGATCTCGTTACCGACACCGCTAACTTCTACTCGTCCATGATCTTATGTCCTGGTGACCTAGTCACACGCTTGCAAGCTCTTTTGACATAATCTCACCGAGTGGGCCCTAGAGTATCTATCCTGCTATGGGACTGGCAAATCCCGCTCTTGACCCCCCGTCTCAACATACTCCTTTCCGACACCCGAGAGGGACACCTTTATTGTCACACTATGTAAGATATGACGTTTGATGCAATCAAAGTGTCTTCCAGAAATAGCAATAAGAGTAGGTCTCACGGTCGGAGGCATAATGACTACGTCCTACAAATATTGGGTATGTCCATCACATCGTTCTACCAACGACATGACTTCATTGTCAAATAGACGCCATGTCACATGATCGGGAAACCTCGACCATCGATTGCACAATGAACCAGTCAAAAAGAGGCTACTGGGGACCTGGTTGTTTTACGTATCACAGCTGTATTAATGTTTCCGCTTAATACAGTTATAGCATGACACAAAAACGTATTATGAACAAATGAGATATGATAAATAAAACTCTTTATTAAGTGCCTCTAGGGCATATCTCCTTCAGTCTCCCACTTGCACTAGAGTACAACTTAATCTAGTTTACAACTTGGTAAAAGCCGGACACCCATATCATCTTGGTGTTTCACGTGCTTGTCAAGCAGGAGAGGCTTTGTCAACGGATCTGCCACATTCAGATCCGTATGTATTTTGCAAATCTTCACTTCACCTCCTTGTATGTACTGTCGTATCACATGGAAGCGTCGGAGTATGTGTTTGGCAGTTGAGTGAGACCTCGGTTCCTTCGCGTTAACAATGGCGCCCGTATTGTCGCAGTACAGGGTTACGGGGTCTTGCGCGCTAGGGAACACTCCAAGCTCGATGATGAACTTCCTCAGCCACACAGCTTCATTCGCGGCTCCAGAAGCGGCAATGTACTCCGATTCCATTGTAGATTGGGCCACGATGGGTTGCTTCCCACTTCTCCAGCATACAACGCCTCCGTTCACCTTGAACACATATCCTGTCTGTGACTTAGAGTCATCTGGGTCTGAGCAGAAACTTGCATCAACGTAACCTGTTACGCCAAGTTCTTCCTCACAGTCCCCATACACAAGGAACATTTCCTTTGTATGCTTGAGATTCTTAAGAATGCTTTTAACAGCAACCCAATGATCCTTTCCAGGATTACTTTGGAACCGGCTCGTCAAACTAAGAGCCAATGCTACATCAGGTCGAGTACTTAACATGGCATACATGATCGATCCTATGGCTGAAGCATAAGGATGTTTAGTCATCTCAACTTTATCATGTTTCGTCACCGGACACTGTGCCTTGCTTAATACCTTATTCTTGACAACCGGCTGAAAACCCTTCTTTGCCGTCTCCATACCGAACCGTTTCAGTATCTTGTCAATATAAGTACTCTGACTTAACGCTAATAGGCGTCTTGATCTATCACGATAGATTTTAATGCCTAAAACGTATGCAGCTTCTCCTAAGTCCTTCATCGAAAATTTACTGTTTAAATATTTCTTGACGCTATTCAGAAGTTCCACATTATCCCCTATTAGTAGTATATCATCAACATATAGTACTAGGAACACAACTGAGCTCCCACTCATTTTCTTGTAAATGCAGGTCTCTTCGCTATTTTGGACAAATCCAAAATCTTTGATCACCTCATCAAAGCGAAGATTCCAGCTCCGAGATGCTTGCTTCAGTCCATAAATGGAACGCTGAAGCTTGCATACCTTGCCAGCATTTTCTGGATCGACAAAACCTTCAGGTTGTACCATATACAACTCTTCCTCAATGTTGCCATTTAGGAAGGCTGTTTTGACATCCATTTGCCATATCTCATAGTCATAATATGCGGCAACTGCTAGCAAAATCCGAATAGACTTTAGCATCGCTACCGGTGAAAACGTTTCATCGTAGTCAGTCCCATGAACTTGTCGGAAACCCTTTGCGACAAGCCGAGCTTTATAGACGGTCACATTACCATCAGCATCAGTCTTCTTCTTAAAGAACCATTTATTCTCGACGGCCTTGCGCCCTTCGGGAATCTCCATCAAAGTCCACACTTTGTTATCATACATGGATCCTATTTCGGATTTCATGGCTTCAAGCCATTTCTCGGACTCAGGACTAGCCATAGCCTCTTTGTAGTTCATAGGTTCGTCTTGTTCAATCAACATGACGGTGCAAACCATGTTGCCATACCATTCAGGGGCGATCCGAGATCTCCCTGACCTACGAGGTAGAATAGCACCCTCGACATCTTCTCCCACTCCATCTGTGGAGGACGTTTCCGGAACAGCTTCCGTTGCGCCACTCGGAATTTCGAGTTCAAGGTCAACGATCTCGTCGAGGTCTATTTTCCTCCCACTTACTCCTTTGGCGAGAAACTCTTTCTCCAGAAAGGTACCGTTCTTTGCGACAAACGTTTTGCCCTCAGCTTGGTTGTAGAAGGTGTATCCTATGGTTTCCCGCGGATACCCTACAAAGACGACTTTCTCCGACTTCGGTTCGAGTTTGTCGGGCTGTAGTTTCTTAACATACGCCTCACAACCCCAGACCTTCAGGAACGACAGCTTAGGTTTCTGGCCATGCCATACCTCATACGGTGTCGTTGCTACGGATTTGGACGGAGCCCTATTTAAAATGAATGCGGCTGTTTCTAACGCATACCCCCAAAAAGACACGAGCAAGTCGGTAAGAGACATCATAGATCGGACGCTATCTAATAGGGTACGATTACGTCGCTCGGACACACCGTTGCGTTGCGGCGTTCCAGCTGGCGTAAGCTGCGGCACGATGCCACAGGCCTTCAGATGTGTGCCAAACTCAAATATTCGCCACCACGATCGGATCGGAGGTGCTTGATTTTCTTGTTGAGCTGATTTTCAACTTCACTTTGAAATTCTTTGAACTTTTCAAATGTTTCAGACTTGTGTTTCATCAAATAGATATACCCATATCTACTCAAGTCATCGGTGAAGGTGACAAAATAACGATAACCATTGCGTGTCGACACGCTCATCGGTCCTCACACATCTGTATGTATGACTCCCAATAAGTCCGACGCCCGTTCCATGAAACCATTGAACGGTGTCTTGGTCATCTTGCCCATGAGGCATGGTTCGCATGTGTCGAGGGATCCGAAATCCAACGAGTCCAGAAGTCCATTGGCATGGAGTTTCTTCATGCGCTTTATACCAATATGACCGAGACGGCAATGCCATATATACATGGCGGTATCGCTACTAAGTTTAATCCTCTTGGCATCTATGCTATGGATGTGAGTACTACGATCGAGATTCAACAAGAATAGACCATTATTCTCGAGAGCATTAACATAAAAGATATCATTCATAGAAATAGCACAACCACTTGATACTGATTTGAATGAATATCCGTCTTGCAACAAGCAAGACCCACTGATAATGTTTACACTCAAGGTCGGTACAAAATAACACTTATTCAGAACCAAAACTAATCCCGATGGTAGATGTAGAGGGAGTGTGCCGACAGCCATCACGTCAACTTTTGATCCGTTGCCGACGCGCATCGTCACCTCGTCCTTTGCCAGGCGCCTCTTATTCCGCAACTCCTCCTGAGAGTTACATATATGAGCAACAGAGCCAGTATCAAATACCCAGGTGTTGCTACGGGCGCAGGTAAGGTACACATCAATAACATGTATATCAAATATACCTTTCTCTTTTCCGACAATCTTGCCGGCCTTCTTATCTTCGAGATACTTGGGGCAGTTGCGCTTCCAGTGACCTTCTCCCTTGCAGTAGAAGCATTCCACGCCAGCTTTGGGACCAGGTTTGTTAGTCTTAGGCTTGGCAACGTGCTTGCCATCCTTCCTAGACCTCCAGTTTCTCCTGCCCTTGCCACCGGATTTCTTAAAATCGACGGTCTTGTTGACCATCAACAGCGTGTGCTCCTTCTTGATTTCCACCTCAGCAGTCTTGAGCATCACGAACACCTCACCCAGGGACTTAGCCATGCCCTGCATGTTATAGTTCATGACGAAGCCTTTGTAGCTAGGAGGCAACGATTGCAGCACCCTATCAATCGCCAGCTCATCAGGAATCTTGCATTCCAGAGCATTCAGGCGTTGAACGTAGCCAGACATCTTGACCACGTGCTCGCTCACACTGCTGTGCTCTTCCATCTTGGCTGAGAAGAAAAGCTCAGAAGCTTCATATCTCTCAGCCTTAGCCTGCGGCGCAAAGACAGCCTTGAGATCAGAAATTATCTCGAAGGCACTCATCTTCTCAAAGCGCTTCTGCAGGTCGGCTTCCATGGCATAGAGCCAACCACTCTGGACAAAAGAGGAATCCTCCGACCTGGTCTGGAAGACCTTCTTCTCATCGTCGGAGGCATTATCTGCCGGAGGGTCACCCAGGGGGGCTTCAATCACGTAAGCCACCCTGTGGGGAGTGAGGAGGATCCTCAGGTTGCGGAACCAGGCCATGAAGTTTGACCCATTGGTCTTAAGCTTTTCTTTCTCAAGGAACAGGCCTAGGTTAAAGGAGGAGCGAGACATCTACAATGGAATTTGCAAAACATAAGACTTTGTTCATAATATTTTGAGTTCAAGTATTTTCGAAAATAACTATAAGAACTCCCACTCAAAACGAGTATCCCTCTCATCGTTTTAGTGATTACACGACCCTAATCCATTGTGCAACCCCTCATCATCAGAGCCGGCAACACAACTTCAAAGGTAGACATCGGAATGTCAATCACAACAACTCTGTGACTCATGCTCGACCTTTCGGTCACCTTGTTCCGAGGCCATGTCTGTACATGCTAGGCTCGCCATAATAACCTTCAACGAAAGTGCTTGTGCAACGTGGCTTACACCCACTGTATGCGAACGACCATATGTCTGACACCCGATCATCACGGCCTGCCTCATAACGTAGAACTTTCTTGGTGGTGCACGTTGAAGGGAGAACACAAATGGTATTTTGGAGGGATCATCTTATATAACTACCGCCGTGTAGCTAATATATACTATATATATATATACACACAATATAAGATGCACTCAAAACATCAAATGTAATGCGACCTGATATGGTCCTTGCGCCGGTGGTCTCCTTCGCGCCAACAGTTCATAAACAATTTAATAAACCTAACTTGACCATATCACACAGCCCCTGCAAAATAAAGTTAGACGCCTCTACTTTATCTTTTGCATATTTTACGTGGCTTGGGGCTGTCGTAAATAGAACCGCTTCATACCTACGAACCTATGACCACAACAACGATCAAATAATTGCATATTTATTCATCCCTTTCGGGCCCTCCATTGAAAATGCAAAGCCAACTAAAGAGAGAGAGACAGACACCCGCCAGCCACATATACGGAACCAGCCGTATGTCAGTTGTGGAACCAGTCTCGCGTAAGCGTACGCGTAAGGTCGGTCCGGGCCGCTTCATCAACTCGATGCTGCCGGCAGTGCAAGTGCACGCGAGAGGGTAGCAAATAATAAGAACGTTGCCCCCGAGAAAAACACGGGTGCAGCTAGCGCAAAGCTATATCTACGCATAGATCGGCTCTGATACCACTGAAGGGGATCACATGCAGAAAACAAAAAATTTCCTAACATCGATAACCATAAACTAGCCAAAATCTATACTATGCAGATATAGAAGTACGCAGGGGGTTCGGTGTACATACCCTTGTAGACCGAAAAGCGGGGATTACGCTCCCGCACAAGCGTTGTCGATGAAGCCGACGAAGACTTCGATGCCGTGTAGAGGAAGCAGACCTCTAGCACCACTAGTGTGGCGCCTCGCAAGGCGTCACACACGTACGGTGAAGCCGACGAACTCCGGGCTCCGATCCAAAGACGAAGCAGCGGAAGACTGGGACCGGAAGACCAGCAGCGCGGCGGCGTGCGTATGGTGGAGAAAACTTATCCTTGGCGCAACTCCAAACTGGGGAGTCACGGGATCCAAGGAGAGAGAGAGAGAGAGAGAAATTGGTGTGTCTTTAAAAGCCAGGGGTACCCATCTATATATAGGAGCCCGGGGGGCTGCCCAACCTGCCAGGCTGGCGGTGTGGGACTAATCCCACACCCCAGCCGGCCAAGGTGGTGCGCCGGCCCTAGCTGGGCCCCACTTGGCCCACCTAGGCCGGCCCCTCCCCCATGCGCACCAAGGAGGGGGGCTTCCCCCCCTCATGGGCCTTCTTTCCACCAGAAGGCCCATTTAAGGTATGCAGCCTTTAAAAATTCAGAAAAAATTAAAATAAAATATATTTAACTATTAATTACACTAATTAATATTAAATACATATTACATAATTTATTCTGGCTCCGAAAACTATTTCGTCGCTGCCCGATCTCCATCGGAACTTTCCCGGGACGTTCCCGGTGCTCTCTTTTCCTATTTTTCTCTTCCGGTAAAATGTCGACTCCCCTTAAGCGTGTTACCCTAGCGGTTCGATTATCTCACCAGGCATGATCGAGACTCCTCTCCGATCAATGACTAATTCGTGGACCTTGGATACCCAGAATTAATCCCTGCGAGATAACGAATACTTTTCCTATCGAACCTGGACGTCTAAGTCTTAAACCTTTTGCCATGCGATACTTAGCGTGTCCGAGACTCGTTCATAGATATCTCCATACCTAGCTTGATCTCGTTACCGACACCGCTAACTTCTACTCGTCCATGATCTTATGTCCTGGTGACCTAGTCACACGCTTGCAAGCTCTTTTGACATAATCTCACCGAGTGGGCCCTAGAGTATCTATCCTGCTATGGGACTGGCAAATCCCGCTCTTGACCCCCGGTCTCAACATACTCCTTTCCGAGACCCGAGAGGGACACCTTTATTGTCACACTATGTAAGATATGACGTTTGATGCAATCAAAGTGTCTTCCAGAAATAGCAATAAGAGTAGGTCTCACGGTCGGAGGCATAATGACTACGTCCTACAAATATTGGGTATGTCCATCACATCGTTCTACCAACGACATGACTTCATTGTCAAATAGACGCCATGTCACATGATCGGGAAACCTCGACCATCGATTGCACAATGAACCAGTCAAAAAGAGGCTACTGGGGACCTGGTTGTTTTACGTATCACACCTGTATTAATGTTTCCGCTTAATACAGTTATAGCATGACACAAAAACGTATTATGACCAAATGAGATATGATAAATAATACTCTTTATTAAGTGCCTCTAGGGCATATCTCCTTCAGCTACAGCCGCAAGCACGGACGAAGCACTCCCACCACCTCCTGAAGCTGGGGCACCCGACTGTGGTCCCCACACAGGGGAGCGTCTGTTGCTGACGGCGGCTCACCAAGACACAGGCTGGATTGATGAGCTCAAAGATTACTTGGCAAAAGGGATCCTCCCCGAGGAAGATGCGGAAGCAGAGCGAATCGCTCGACAGGTAAAATCCTACTGCATCCTGGAGGGAGACCTGTACCGCAGGCGCCCAAACGGCATCGCGCTCAAATGCGTCCCTCCCGAGGAAGGCCGAACGCTGATCAAGGACATCCATAGCGGGGAGTGCGGCCACCACTCGTGTGCGCGCACCCTCGCAAGCAAGGTCTTCAGGAGCGGGTTCTACTGGCCACAAGTGCTTCAAGATGCGGTCACCATCGTCCAAGCTTGCGACGCCTGCCAGTACCACGCCAAGAAAATTCATCAGCCGGCGCTGGGGCTCCAGACCATCCCGCTCTCCTGGCCGTTCGCGGTCTGGGGGCTGGACATTCTGGGCCCCTTCCCAAAGTCGCAGGAGGGCTACCGCTTCCTCTTCGTGGCCGTCGACAAGTTCACCAAGTGGGCCGAGGTTGAACCAGTGCGCACCATACCAGCCGGAGCAGCGGTGAAATTCATCAGGAGCCTGGTCTGCCGCTTCGGAGTGCCTAATCGCATCATCACCGACAATGGCTCGCAGTTTACCAGCGGCATCTTCAGGGCTTACTGTGAAAAACTCGGCATCAAGCTCTGCTTCGCTTCGGTGGCTCATCCACGGAGCAATGGTCAAGCTGAGCGAGCAAATGCGGAAGTCCTCAAGGGCCTCAAGACCAGAAGCTTCAACATCCTCAAGGGTCACGGCAAGGGCTGGATCGACGAGCTCCCATCTGTGCTCTGGTCCATGCGCACGACCTCTTCAAGACCCACGGGTGAAACGCCGTTCGCCCTTGTCTACGGAGCCGAAGCAGTCCTCCCCGCAGAAATCAGGCATGGATCCCCACGGGTCCTTGCCTTCAACGAGGACACCCAAGAGGACCTCCACAACGACGACCTGCTGCTTCTTGAGGGACTGCGCCGCCGTGCCGCCCTCAGAGCAGCAAAGTACCAGCAAGACCTGCGACGCTACCACAGCCGCCATGTGCGCTCAGGCACTCTTGAGGCGGGCGACCTCGTCCTTAGGCGAATCCTCTCCAGGGAAGGCCTCCACAAGCTCTTGCCGATGTGGGAAGGCCCCTACAGGGTCTCCCACATCGCCAGGCCTGGCGCAGTACGCCTCGAGACTGAAGACCGCATCCCCGTCAAGAACCCGTGGAACATCGCACATCTACGCAAGTTCTACGCGTGATCATTGTCACGCCAGGCATTTTTTGTCTCTAGAGGGAAGCTCACGGCTTCACCTCCAAGCTTCTCCCGAGGGTCAGCCCTCTGAGCTCTCCTGCTAATGAGCCACCGCAGGCCGCAGTGAATCTCTTCCACTAATGGGTGGTCCCCATGCCTCGACATGGAAGGAACGTTAGCTTGGCAAACCCAAGTGTAATGAACCGATTTCGTTCCCAAGTGAACATTGCGCTCAGGCGCCATTTCGTTCCTAAGTGAACTCTGCGCTGAGGCGCCGCTGTGTAATATTTCAATGGCAAGTTTACTTTCGTCATTTACTTTTCCATGTGCGCTTATATTCTTCCCATGCGCACCTCGCGAGCGGGGGCTGAGTACGGTGCCTGTGCCTCAAGAGCACCCCAGCAGCACTGCAAAATCCAAGGGACCCTGAGCTCTGGCTAAAGGGCATGCTCCCGGATACACGCCACCTCTCCAAAGGACCTTGGTACTCTCTCTCCTCGCGAGATACCCATGAGGAAACCTATAAGCGCGCATGAGTCCCAACTACCGTGCTCTAGCGTTTTGGTTCGCCTCTCTAACATTCACAGGGAACAAGAGTCTCTCCAAGCTTGTGGAGGAGAATCTCGGGCCCTGGAGAAAAACGCACCGCCAAGGGAGTCCTACGCAGGGCGAAAGCTTCGCGAAGCTAAGTTCCCTGCTCACACCAAGAGAATCTCTACATCTCTCCCACGAGCACTCTGCGTCCCTCGAGCGTTTCTTTTCCCTCACTCTCCATGGACTGCTTGCGCGTCAAAGGGGGGCCCTTGAGCATCGCGCCTCGAGGACTCTTACCTCTCCAAGCCTTAAACTGCCCCCGGCCTTGCCGAGTCATTGCTCGAGCATACCGCAGCGGCGGAGTCATAGCGCGAGGAGAAGGGTCCTAGCGACGCAGAGCGAAAAAGACATGGAATTGAAGCAAAAGGCCCTCGAGGGGCACGCACATAAACTTAGCAGCGCATGCTTAAAAAATATGAAGTATATTACAGACTGAACAGCAAAAGTCTTTAAGACAAATATCCCTACGGCGCTACAAGCGCATTACATGTCAGGAAGAAGTCAGGTAGAGGCCTCGCCATCGTCCTCCCCGGACCCGTCTCCTTCAGGCTCGCCCTCCTCGTCGTCGCCCTCCTCGCCGCCATCATCCTCTGCCGCGGCCCGCTTGAAGCGGCTGCAGAAGTCGTCGACCTGGTCGCGGATGGAGTTGGAGATCTTCCACCCTTTCTCCCCCTCGAGAGGCTCGGTCACCGTGCTGAAGTCGAAGCCCGGATGGAGGTGCTGGAGATTGGTGAAGATGCGGTCTACCGCTACCGCCAGGAGCTGGCGGCACTCCTCCTCGACGATGTCGTGGAGCTCCGCGGCAGGGCCCTCGAGCGCTGTGAAGAGCTGCTCGAAGTACATGAGGTAGGTGGCGGCGTCGGAGTTGCCTTGAACGGGGACGGCTGGCGCTTCCGCTCCCAGCTTCGCGGCGAGCTCGTTGCCCCGGCCCACTAAGAACTGGAACATGTGCTCCCGCTGCTGCGAGAGCACCCGCGCCGCCTGAGCGCTCTCAGCGGCCTCCACCGCCTTCTCCACAGCAGGGCCCACCTGCTGGTTCATCTCCTCCATGTCGGCCATGAGGGAGGCGAGGTCCTGCGCCGCGCACTCGCGAGCCTCCTCAGCGACACGGCGACGATCCGCTTCGCGCTTCACCTTGGCGACGAGGGTGGCGTTCATCTTCTCGAGCTGGTGGATCCGGGCGCCGCTTTCGCCAAGCCTCTTCTTGAAGCGGCTCTCCTGCTTGGAGAACCTCTCGCTGTAGTCTTGAGAGACGGCGGCGCGGTACTCCTTCTCCCGCTCCTGGAGCTTCTTCGCCGCCTCCTCCTTCCGCTCGGCAAACCTCGCGTTGAAGCGTTCCACGCTCGCCTTGTGGGTGGACACTTCACGCTCGTGCTTGCTGAGCGCCGCGGCCAGGCTCTCTTCGCGGGCCTCGAGGGCGGCGCGCTGCCCCGACAGCTCTTGCTCCCTCAGCGCCAGCTGTTCGTCGCGGCGGCGCACGTCCTCCTCGCGCTCGCCCAGGCCCTGCCCCCTGGCGTCCAAGCTCGCGCGGACCCCCTCCAGGGCGGTCCGCACGATCTCAGAATCGGCGAGGATTTTGGCCTCAAGCTCGACAAGCTCGCGATGCTTGGCTGCCAGGGAGTGCTCCACAGCCTCCCGCTCTGCCCTGGCCGCGGCCAAATCTTCTGCCGCTGCCCGGCGCTCGGCCTTCAAGGGCTGCAGAAGCTCTTCGGTGTCGCGCATGGCGCCCTCGCGGACCTCCTCGGCGAAGCGCAGCGCCTCCTCGCGCTCCGCCTGCAGGGCCAGGTCGCTCCGCCGGCGAGCCTCGACAGCCGCGTGGAACGCGGCCCAAGCCTCCGCGAGCTCGTCTCGCTGCCGGGCAAGCTCCTGGTCCTCCAGAGCGAGGTGGGCCTCCAGCCCCTCCAGGGACTCCCGCACCAGGCGGAAGGCGACGTCACGACGCCCCCTGCTCCAGTCCCAGCTGCCGAGGGCAAGGGCCTGGGAAGTCCCGCTCGGAGCGGAAGGCCCTGCGCCTGCGTCAAGCTTAGAGCGGGGAGCCTCCGCGCGGGCCTGAGGGCTTGGCGGCGTGTCTTCCGCCTCGGCGCCCGCGTTCTGCGCGCCGGCGATGCCCCCCTCAGGCGGCACCTCGTCCTGGGTTCCCGGGGCAGGAGAGGTCTGCCCCGTAGCCGCTGCCTCCTCTTCCGCCGTGGTGCTTGGCGGGGGCGGCGGGAGATCTGCTCCCACCGTCTCGTCGGCCTGTGGCGGGCTCGGGGCCGATGTAGTGCCTGCCGCGGCCTCCTGCTGCACTGGCGGAGTCGCAGCACGCGGCGGAGTGGGCGCCTTCTCCGCCCGCTCCTCAGGGCGCTCCTCCTCCAGAGGCGACGCGGTCGCCTCAGCCTGAGGAGCATCCCCGTGAGGGCCTGCAGGGATTTCCTCCGCAGGTCTCGAGGCCTCTTCTGCTGCGGACTCTGCCGCGGCCTCCGGAGCGGTCCTCTTCACATCCGCCGCCTTGCGGAGCCTTCGGCGCTTCGCAGGCGCCGGGTCGCTGGCAGAGAACAAGAAGATCTGTCAGAGGGAGCAAACAAGCAAAGACTGAAGAAGGAGAACAAAATTAGAAACACTTACCCTGTCTTCTTGGCGCGGGTGTCAACCCACGCCATGCCGGACGAACGCCAAGAAGGCGTGGCCCGGACTCCGAATCCCTCCGGAGCCGCCGCAGCTTTCCTCTTGAGGGGAGCGCTCGGGGGCTCCCCAGCAGGCCTGTCGTGGGCCGCCTTGGTCCGGGGTTCCTGTCGCCCCGCCTCGGCCTCCTCGTCATCGCTGGACGAGAGCTCGAAGACCTCCTCAGGAGGGGGCGCGACCCTTGACGAGCTCGCGCCACCTGCAGAGGGAATGGCCCCAGCCGCCGCGTCGCCCTGCTCGGCGTCAGATGCGTACGGCGACTCCGCAGCGTCTGGTCCTCTCGCCATGGGCATGGGCCCCTCTTCCTCCTCCTCCCCCGCCAGGCCTAGCGGGGTGAAGGTGGGCATCTGTTCCAGAATCGCCAGGCGTGGAGCCAGGTTCATCCGATGAAGAGGCCTCAGCTCCGCAGCGATCGCCACGGGCACGTCGGGGTTGATGAAGAGGCCGCCCATGATGGTCTCGACGACGGCGGGGCGATGGTCGCAGGGGTGGAGTCGCATCGGGTCGGAGGGGCCCGAGTACATCCACATCGGCTTCTTGTGCGCCTGTAGAGGCGCGATGCGGCGGCGCACGAAGTCTTCCGCGATCATCTGGCCGGTAAGGCCGTTCTCCCGAAGCATCCTCATGCGCGCCACGAGGTCTCCTATCTGTGGACCCTGGAAGACCTGCTTGCCCCAGTGAGTATTCTTCACGGGCGGCGCCTCCGGGGTGTCGAGGAAGGAGCTCCGCGACGAGGCGCCGATGAGGAACCACTTCTGCCTGAAGTCGTCCACCTTCTTCACCACCGCCGTGACGGGCTTCTCGCCGCTCCACGACATGGGGATATAGACGTCCCCCATGCCGTCCACGATGCGGAACGACACGCATCCCGTCCGCTCGGACTTCGCGGAATTCCGGAGCGCGTAGAAGCTCCGGAAGAGGGCCACCGAAGGTTGCACCCCCAAATAAGCCTCGCACAAGTAGGCGAAGATGGAGAGGACGAGGATGGCGTTGGGGTGTAGATGAAGGAGATGGATCTGGTAGAACTCCAGAACCGCCTCCAAGAAGAGCGAGTACGGAGGCACCAATCCGGCGAAAAGGGTGTGAAGGAAGATGGGGAAAAACCCCGCCGGGAGTCGGCCGAGCTTGGCGGCCCGGATGGCGCTGGCGCCGTGTTCGTTGGTCTTCCCGGCGACCAGGTGCTGGATCTTGTCCAGCGCCGCCGCATTGACGCGCTCACCAATCAGAGCGGGGCCAAGCGCCTCTTCGCCCTGCGCATCGGAGGGGAGCGTCCCCATCGCCGCCTTGCCCTTCGGTCCGCCCATTGTCGAGGAAGGTGCAAGAAGCGGGGCGCCGAAGAAGGAAAGAGTTCGCCGGAGAAGGAAAGAGTTCGCCGGAGAAGGAAAGCTAGGAGGCCGAGAGCTAGAAGACTGGATGCACGGAATGGGAGTAATGACTGCGGTTCGGACCGGCGCGCAGCTTTATACCCCATTTGGGCAGTTACCAAGGCGTGGTCGTGGTGGTCGTGGTGGGACCCCCCACGACGCACGTTTCTGCCGGAGAAACCGAGTCGCCGCAAACACACCACCGAACGACGCGTGTCACGGGCCGGCCAGACATTTTGGACCCACGACGCTTCGTCTGACCCGATGGGCCTCGCCGTGCCCGTCATGGGCCCGGGGGCTACTGTCGGCCCAGTGGGATCCAGGGTGTGCAGAGCCCACTCTCCACAGCCCTCACACGCGACAGAGTCGATGAAACGACTAAGGACCAAGCAAAACGCTTGGAGGGACCCTCGAGAGGAAAAGCCCTCGAGAGGGCTGAAGGGTGCAGCGAAGGCCTGAAGAGGCCCCTCCCGAGGCTGCCCCTCTGCAACGCCCTCTCCCCTGGAGAGGGGTCAACACAAATCCCTCCACAAGGCCGTCCAGGCCCTGTGGAGATACTTCGCTACGAAGCAACCGCTGCAAGGCGCACATGGCCACTGCCGCGCCGCAGAGTGACGCGCGCGTCTGCGCGCGATGACGACGGCGCCGCAGTTGCCGTTCTGGTGATTAAAGGAGTCAACAAAGCTGTGTCCCCTGCGCCGGCTTACGAGGGTTTCCTCTTTGGTGATAAAGCAGTTGGCCGGCGCTACGCTCCAAGGACGACGTCACCGTGGGCACCCCCACGATCTCTGCAGCACCGGCTGGCCGTCCTGCGTGGACGGTGGCTTTCTGGCGTCACGGGAAGGCTTTACGACCATGGACCGAGTCCATGGACAACCCAACCGCGGTGCACCCCACTCCTCTGTGTCGTCGCCATGTGGGAACCCTTCTGCTGCGCAGGTCGCGAGGATGAGGCCCGAGGTGCCTATAAAAGGAGAGGGAACCCCTCCGTAGCAAAGGATCGACTAATCGGACCATAGCTTAACCTAGCCTAGCGAACTCGAGGAGGAAGAAGACCTCAGCTTCCCTCTTTGAGCTCTGCACTGCCGCAAGCGAGCCCTCGGCAAGCTCATTGTACTGTACCCTCTACAGCGCAATTCAGACAAGCAGGAGTAGCGGTTTTACCTCCTCCAGAAGGCCGTGAACCTGGGTACGGGTTGGTGTTCGTCTCTGTCGTGCCGTCCCTCTCCGAGCTCGTCGAGCATCGTCGCCGGGCCGGTCGAGGGTTGTAGACCAACGTGTTCAGTCCCCTCCACGAAATTCTCCTCAGAGAGTGACTATCCCTAGCTTCGTGGGAATCACACCTCGACACTGATACGTCTCAACGTATCCATATTTTTTGTTGTTCCATGCTTATATTATACCAATTGCTACATGTTTTATATACACTTTATATTATTTTTATGCATTTTCTGGGACTAACCTATTAAAAAGATTCCACAGTGCCAGTTCTTGTTTTCTGCTGTTTTTTACTCCAGAAAAGTTGTTCTGGAAATATTCTCGTAATTGGACGAAACAAAAAGCGAAGTTCCTATTTTCCTGACACGTACACGGAGTCCGAAAAGGGGACGAAGAAGACCCACGAGGCGGCAACACCTGGTGGTGGCGCCCCCCCCCTGACCGCCCGCCACGTGGTGTGGGACCCTCGGGCGCCCACCGACGTTGCCCTTTCGCCTATAAATACCTCTCCTCGGGAAAACCCTAAAGACCTGGTCAAATTTCCACGAAACATCCCGTGGCCGCCGCCGTCGTCGACCCTAGTTCGGGAGGGTTCAGAAGCTCTTCCCGGCACCCTGCCGGAAACACAAGTGTAGCATTACAATAATATGATCTTGATCATGTTAGGCAGCTCACAAGATCTAAACATGATAGCACAATAGGAGAAGACAACCATCTAGCTACTGCTATGGACCCATAGTCCAAGGATGAACTACTCACGCATCACTCCGGAGGCAGGCATGGTGATGTAGAGCCCTCCGGTGATGATTCCCCTCTCCGGCAGGGTGCCGGAAAGAGCTTCTGAACCCTCCCAAACTAGGGTCGACGACGGCGGCCGCTACGGGATGTTTCGTGGAAAAGTGATCGGGTGCCTAGGGTTTCCCGTGAAGAGTTTAAATAGGCGAAAGGGCAACGTCGGTGGGCGCCCGAGGGGCCCACACCACGTGGTGACTGTTAATGGAGCGTGTCGCGGCATTGGCTAAAAGGAAGACTGATATGCTAAACTCAGGTACGACTGTTAATCGCAAACTGTCCTTTTAAGCATTGCCTAATGATGAAATTGTTGCAAGAGCGTCTAGGGTAGGAGTGTCTTTGGGGGTGTCACCGGATCAATGTGAATCATCTGTTAATGCAATAAAACAAATTGAGGAGGGGAGGGCATTCACCTTTTTTGGAAAATTCACTAGTTCAAGGAGAAGAATATAATGTTGAGAGTCTAGTAATTAAAAATGCCTCTAATCTATGTGAAGATCTTGATAATGAGGATAATGATCCTATAGGTGACCAATTGGGTCCAGTTATTGAGAAGGTTTTGAAAAAACAAAAAAACAAAAAAAGCATTGGGCACTGGCCTACATGTTAAACGAAGAAGTGCGAGAATTCAAAATTAAAAAATCAGCAACAATGAGAGGAATGATTTGGAACAGTGATGGGTTTGGGGACACGGCAAAACATTTTACAGTCCAAGAGACAATTAGGGAACATAACCTTACTTTTGTAGCCCTATTGGAAACAGGGATATCGAACTTCTCGGCACCTTTTTTAAAACAGTTGTCTTGGGGGAAGAAGTATGTGTGATACTGTTTACCTCCCCATGGTAGGTCGTGTGGAATTCTAGTTGGTTTTAATGCAAATGATATCACATTACTAAATGTAGTTGTGGGTGAATTTTGTGTTAAGTTGCAACTTAAAAATAAATCTGATGCTTTTTTGTGGACTCTTGTAGTGCTTTATGGGGCTGCCCAAGATAATCTAAAACCAGATTTCCTCGCGGAATTAGTTCGGATTTATGAGAATGAAGAACAACCCATGTTGGTGGGGGGTGAATTCAATATTATCAGGTGTCAGGAAGAAAAAAACAATGATAATTTCAATGTCAGATGGCCTTTATCTTTAATGCTATTATTGAAAGTCTAAACCTAAAAGAACTTGATCTCTCTGGAAGACAATATACGTGGGCAAGTAGGAGACCGAATCCAACTTATGAGAAACTGGATCGCTTTCTGGCTAGCGTCGAATGGGAACATAAGTATCCTCTGGTATCTGTCCATGCATTGGCTAGGACAGGATGAGATCATACTCTTATTATTGATTGTGGACTGCGGAAAGTGGGTTTTTACAATTTGATAGCTAGGGAGTGGGCTGCATGTGTGCACGAGGGCTCACCTATTGAAATTTGGTAGAGTAAAATAAGACATTTGCGTCAATTCCTTAGAGGATGGGGAAAAAATCTGAGTGGGGAATATAAGAAGCAAAAGGAAAAGTTGTTGTTATTAATTAATGAATTAGATATCAAAGCAGAAACAACAGTTCTATCAGCAGCAGAGATTAAGGCAAAAAAAGAAGTGGATGAATGTATTGCTAAGTTGCGGCGTGATGAGGAGGCCAAATGGGCACAGCGAGCTAAAGTGAAATACATTCAAGAAGGAGGTGATAATACAAGGTTCTTTCATCTTATTGCAAATGACAAACATAGGAGGAAAATAATTTTTCAGTTAGAACAGGATGAGGGAACGATCGTAGGACAAAATAATTTGAAGTTGTTCATAACTAAATATTATAAAAAAATATTTGGAGCTCCTGAACCGAATGCTGTCACAATGGATGAGGCTTTGATTCATGATCTCCCTCAGATTTCACATGATGAAAATGTGATACTCACCTCTCCGTTTGCGGAAAAGAAGGTGCTGGAGGCAATTGCTCAAATGGAGCATAATAAGGCGCCTGGGCCGGATGGCTTCCCGGTGGAGTTTTATCAAATGTGTTGGGCAATAATCAAGAATGACTTGATGGCATTGTTTGAGCAACTACAACGATAATCTACCGCTGCATAGATTAAACTTTGGAGTTATCACTTTATTACCAAAAAAGGAAGATGCAAGTATAATTGAACAATATCGTCCGATTTGTCTATTGAATGTGAGTTTTAAGATTTTTACAAAAAGTGGGCACAAATAGGGTGTCCTCTATTCCACAAAAAGTTATCCGTCTAACACAAACTGCTTCTATACTTGGTAGGAACATTCTTGAAGGAGTGGTAATCCTACATGAGACGATTCATGAGATACATAGGAAAAAGATGGATGGTGTTCTTTTCAAAATTGACTTTGAAAAGGCATATGATAAAGTTAAGTGGACATTTCTACAACAAGCACTGCGCATGAAAGGATTTGATCCTAAATGGTGCGAGTGGGTTGCAAGATTTGTCCAAGGCGGGAACGTAGGCATTCGGGTAAATGATGACATTGGTCATTATTTCCAAACACAAAAAGGACTACGACAAGGGGACCCCTTATCTCCTTTGCTTTTTAATATTGTAGCAGACATGTTGGCGGTGCTAATAGCAAGAGCAAAAGAAGATGGTCAAATTGGAAGCCTAGTACCACATTTGGTGGAAGGAGAAATATTACAATCATCAAAATCAAAATCATTATGATCAATGGTAGTGGAACCATTGTCTCCCATGTTTCTAAAAATTGCAGCACTTTTATCGGGAATAGTTTCAGTGGTTTTAGGCAATTTTAAACGTTTTGAAGAAGTAGTAGAAACATTGCCAACCCCAATTATGTTACCATTAATAGTAGGAGGTTTACTAGCATGTGAAACTTCATCATTACTAGTGGTGGTAATAGTACGAACTCTAGCTATACTATTCTCTTTAGCAATTTTATCTTCTCTTTCCCAACTAGCATGCAATTCAGCCATAATCCTAATATTGTTATCAATTTTAACTTGGATAGCATTCGCAGTAGCAAAAGTCTTATTCTCTTTAACATCATTAGGCATAACTTTTAATTTCAAAAGATCATCATCAAGAGCAAGGCTATCAACTTTAGAAGCAAGAACATCAATTTTACCAAGCTTTTACTCAACAGTTTTATTAAAAGCAATTAAGCAACTTGACATTTAGACCCAGTTTTAAACCCACTTCACTCATGCAATATAAGTGAAACAAACATTTAGATCTCAAATTAAACTATATACATAAAATGTTGTCACATACCACACCACATGCAGACCCATAAAAATACACTTTCAATTCAAGCAATTCAAACACAAATCCACTAGGGCCACCAACAAAGGCACATGTCTCTCACATAAATACACAAATAACAAATAAAATAAAGATAAGTAAAATAGTTCAAAAACACACACAATTGGATAAATAATCCAACTCTTAGGATTAAACAAATATATTGGTGAGGTGGTGACCAACAAGATCAAGACAAGGCTTTTGGTAAAAATAGAATTAAACAAACACATTGGGAATTGATTTCCAAAGACTAATAAAATTAGGGTTTTGAAAGGAGAGTTACTAATACTTGCAACAAATAAAACTAAAAATATATTAGGACTTATTATAAGGTCCTTTATAGTTTTGAAATCATATAGCTTTGGAGATACTTCTATCTTCCCAACTAAAAGGTCTTTGGGTAGTTGCTAAAAATTTAGAGTGTCAAAGAAACGAAACTTGTCAAAAATAAGAATGGAGGAGATATAGGGATTTCTTCCTTGTCATGAAATGGTCACAAGGGTTATGTTAATACTTGGTTGATAACAAGACAAACAACAAACCACCACAAGTCAAACAGGGCAAATAAGAGTGAAACACATCCATAACAAGACATTTCAAAAAGTTTTTGACGGCCCTAAATTTTGGGTCTTTTATAATTAAGTTTTACTTGCTCCAAAATCTGGGACGTTACGATATGAATGGCGCTTACACACAGAAATGTCAGGTAAGGCAAAAAGATGATATCGCTTACACAGAAAAGAAAACGAACAAGACTCAATACCTGGGGTCATCTAGAAGATTCGATACCTGAGTACATGTAGATGTCATTTTCATGTGTGTGACCATCCAAGAAATCAATTGTTACTTGATGATCTCGACATAGAAACTTTCGAAGGTTACCGTCACAGTCCTGGATATTTGTCTGAACAAACTGTTAGTTAACAAAGTATTTTCGGATTTATACAGTCACTTCCCTTCCTACTTATTTTACTAAAAAAATGTCTACCATGCATACCAATTTTGTAAAAAAACAGCGAGTTGCTTCGTCAACTCTAAGCACCACTTTTATATATCTCTGTCAGATAAAGTCCTTTTCTTTCTCTACTGGCATATCAATACGGATAAATGACAAGTTCACTGCATGGACACTGTAGTCTGAACTCTTAACAAAGAAGAAATTACTCATTCGTGCCACCTACATATATGCTAGTGCCCGTGACTCATGAAGGTTGTGTAATTCAGACATAACATGTAACAGTTACACGATTCTTATCTCTCCTATCTAAAAAGAAAATTTGGTTTCGTCTAACATTTTTTTTTCTGCTACGTCCTCCATCCCGCCGCATCGCACGCACCTTACTGAATTTTCGTCCATCTTCATGGTCTCCCGAACAGCCAATAAAATCCCACATAGTGTCGATCTATTCAATCGCGCCTAGAATCACGCAAGTATCCGCTCAGGTATACGTCGATCTGGTTCGCCTCCTTCCCTCTCTCTCCCTCCACAATTCCGATTTATTCATCAAGCTTTAGGGTGTGTTTGGTTCATTGGATATGAAAAAGTGGTTGTGGGTACCCCCAACTACGTGGTTGGTGGTAGCCATTTTTCATGTTTGGTTGTGTGTGTTGGTTAGCCAAATTTTATGTTTGGTTGAAGGGATAAAAAGTGGTTAGGGGTAGACATATTTATGTTTATTTTAAGGGATTAGAAATATTTAGAGAGATAAGATGGTGAGAAAACTCCATAATATATTTATAAAAGAGAAAAGCTTGTTTAAATATCTATACTATAATTTGGAGAGGAAAATTTCTGGTTGAGGTAAAATATCAGCATGTGACATAACTTTGTTCAAATATTTAAAAGGAAAAATTATGTTAAATATTTTGAAAGTGAATATTTTGTTTAAATTATTAAAAAGGAACGTTCCTTAAAATATTATTAATATATAACAGGAAAATGTTTTTAAATATTTAAAAGCATAAAATACTTATGATTTTTAAAGGGAATGTTTATTCTAATATTTTTAATATATATAAAAAGAAAAGTTTGTTCAAATATTTAAAAGTGAATATTTTGTTCAAATAATTAAAATAGAAAAGTGTCTTTAAATATTCTTAATAATAAATAAAATGAAAAAGAATAGACTATTTAGAAGGGTAAAATTTATTACTATACTTAAAGGAAACAGATTCAAATATTTTTAATATATAAGAAAGGAAAATTTGTTTGAATATTCAAAGGTAAAAGTTTGTTCAATATTTAAAAGAGACTGTTTTTCAAATTTCTTAATATATAATAAGTGAAAGTTTTTTCAAATATATAGAAGGGTAAAATGTCTTAATATATTTTAAAGAGAAAAGTATTTTTCAATATTTAAAAGAGTAAATTTTTATTTTGCGAGTACGATGAACATGTGCAAAATATTTTGTAGGTGACAATAGGGACTAGTCCAAAGTGGTTGGCTTCAACCGCTCAACCACTTTTCTGAGAGAATCTATATCTATACCTAATAATAAAGTCACTAAGCCTTCTGCCAAAATTTTCATCGACCACTTTTCTGGACGATTTTGCCCCTGCCTGCTTGAGTTATTTACCCACCACTGCCACTCCTAAGTTAAAAACGGTTCGTCCGTCAATTATCGCCAAGCCGGGGGATTTTGACGACGTCCGCGTCGTCCTCGGCAAAGCATGTCGCGGGGGCGGAGGAGACGACATGTTGGGCTTGGGCATGTCGAAGCCGGCGCCGGGGGGCGGCTTCTGCAGCGTCCCATTGCCGTTGGAGACCGCGGGGACGGGGGCAGGGGACAGAGCGGACGCGGAGGAGTCGCTCGCCGCCTGCCGGCGTCCGTTCGTGAAGAAGAAGATGCGCGGCAGCGAGGTCCGGCCGGGAGGCAAAAAGCGGCGTCTCTGGCGAGTTGTTGCCGGCGTCCGTTCGTGGAGAAGAAGATGTTGGGACCGAGCGCTCAAATTGGACGCGAGTCGCAGCTAGGGCTATAGCCGATTTGGGGATTTCGCATGCTTTACGCGGCTGCCCGGCACGGCCACGAATTCGTCTCCAGGCCGAGGTTGTCGAGCCGTAACTGCTTCTCCATCGATGCCGAGGCCTCGGCCGCAGCCGTGGCGCTGCACACGACGGTGACTCGGCGGGGGACGTGGCCGGAGCGAGGGAGAAGAGGGTGATGGACACCATGGCACTGGAGCGGAGGGCGCGCTTGCGCAGCTGCGATAGCAAGGCGCTCAAGAAAACCATGGAGCGGGAGTTCATGGCGGAAGAAGAGGACTGATGACTGAACTACTAATTTTTTTTCTCAGTATCTTAAATTCAGTGCACAAGCTACCCGTGAAGCGCGATAACAACCTCATCTTGGCTTCCGGTACACTCGAGTGGTGGACTGCAACTAGGTACTGAATATTATGTTGTACCAGAAACATAGCTCATAGTTGTCAAAAAAAAAACATAGCTCATGCTATTGAATTAAAAATCAGCGACAACTCCTATCTACATGTTAATTTTTGGGGAAGTTCAATGGCTCGATTCAAGAGCTTCAGCGTTTGCATAGCGCACTACATGGCGAAAGTAGCGGCAGTAAACTCAAACAAACTCAGAAGGCAGCGACGGGAATGGTGTAGGCTGGAGAGATGTCTGCAGAGTTCGGTCTCTTCAAGCGCCACCACGGCATGGAAAGGGTCCGCTTGCATCCCGAGTAAGAGAGAAGAGAAACCGTGAATGACTCACAAGATTTGCCTCTTATCGTGGATGCATGGACGAAGTCCAAGTTCAGACATGGTCTCATGGAAGCCTTCTATGTTCATGGCAAACATGGGATTTTCCAATTAACAAGTCAAGCTCGCTGTAATTTTGTTGGGAGATGCTTATAGTTATCTAATGCCCCTGAGTTTGGAGAGCTCAATCAAGTAAAATAATTGCATACTTCATCCAAGGAAACAGTCTTTAATCTTCATTAGGTCGTATACTGCTTATTCTTATTGTTGCCGGAAGGATGAAAAGGATGACCCAAGGAGAGGATATTTTTGTAAGAACATCATGACCATGTTTCTGCTTTGAACTAAATTTAAAATTATTGGTAATTTCATTCATACTTCTGTTAATTTTGTAGATTGTGGCAATGTCACAAAGATTGTATTTTGATGAACGATTAGACGTGGCTGACAGATCTGCAATGCAATGTAAATAGGAAAAATATTTGGTAGATATATTTCTACAGTACATGGAGAGCCAATATTTTTTGGGTTTCTCTCATCAAAATGTGTTTTGTTTGCCATTGTTGACATATTTTTATGTTATTATTTCTACCGCATAAAAACAAAAAAATATTAGAAGGAAAAATTATATTGAGATATGTTAATTGCATAGTGGTCATTTATTAACTTCTATATCAAAAAATAAAATAAACATTGTATGTTGTTTCCCATTGCAACGCACGGTCATATTTCCTATTATACCTAGAATTTGGCTATCCAACACACCCAACACCACAAATCAAACATGTGTACCACCTAAAAAAAATGGCTACCCCGTGACCACTCTGGTGGCTAGCCACCCGGCCAAACACACTCTTAATCTCTCCGGTTGTGGTGCCGCAACAGGAGGAGGCGAGGGTTGTCTCTCTGACGGCTCGATGCCGAACCAGGTGAAGATCCACCAGAGCGCGTCCTCCTCGGCACAATCATCTCCACTCTCCAGCGCCGACCCCGACGATCGCGACCTCTAGAGCTACGAGCCCCGCAGCCTCCTCTTCCCCGTCCTCAGGAGATGCCATCCATCCCAATCCTGACGGTCGTGGCAGAGTTGCGGCGGCGTGGCCGGGCGCTTGGATGGAGGAGGCTGGGACGGTGGTGCTATAGGAGGCGGCGCGGCGGAACCCTGCGCTTTTGGAGTCTTATCGGCCGGTGGGGCTGCCCCGGCCGAACGACACGGTGCTGGAGGTGCAGGGGTGGGTGTGCACGGGGCCGGAGCAGACGCGCCCGCTCGGGGAGAGCAGGCCATGCGCGTCCTCCTCCGCTCTGGTGAGCGTTCCGGCTCCTCCTTCCGCGACTTAGGGTGATTGATTAGCAGTATTTGGTATTTAGGAGCATGCTTCCTGTTGTTTATCATCTGCATATAGTAGAGCATGAGTCGGGTGATAGTTTCTGTCATGTTGTCATGTTGAGTCCGAGCATCATGCTAATCACACTGCTTATCCAGTAAACAATTGGTAAATCATTAACCACTCCGTTATCTAGGCTATCGAAAATGGCTTAATATGACGGCGTAGTATGACAAGGTCTACGCCGTCAGGGACAGGGAGGCACCTATAGGAGGCCGTCAGGGAGCTGCTGCAGCCTCATGCCCGACGTGTCCCTGGGTGCTGGAACACAAGAGAGGCGCCCCAAAGAGTCACTACCAGGATCGGCGGCATGCGTCAGAGGGAGGATACACTTGACAATTGTTTGATGAAGAAGCTTATTGTGTTTCATCTTAGTTGTAGTTGTCAAAAGCGTAGCTTAATTCGTGGACATATGGTATTGTCACTCTGTAGGAACAAAGTGATAAGTGAGATTGCCATGGAAAATAACACTTTAGAGGAGAAGACCTCCGACAGGCTACATTGTATCAGTGCATTTAACTGGTTTTACAGATTTTCAGAATGGAAGGTTTCGCCTGATAACTGTATCTATCTATACATGTGGTCCTTCAGGTAAGGTGCTCTAGTTTTCTTTACGGTATGGCTCCCCGATAATTCTCCTTTTCATTTTTGAACCATGCAAGGTTAAAAAACAGATGGATTTTCCTTTTTTCTCCTAATCATTGTGTATAAGGTTGGATGAATTCAGTAGCCATATCACACATGTGTTTGCTTCAGGTTGTTATTTCCAATATGTTGTAGATATGGCATGTCTAATAATATATACTAGAATCACTAAGTACAAAAAATGCAGATGAGGATGTTTATGAGGATGACTATGTGGAGATTCAAGATGGGCTGCTTGGGAGGAAGAGGAAAACAATTATCAAAGGCGATTGAACCGCAAACGAGTGGAATACAGGGTGAAAAGGGGCATTGAATAATGGTGTATTAATTACCCTTTGTGGAAAATCATAGTACATATGATAAAACACATCATTTATATCTTCTGTTGCGGTTTCATTACAGGTAGAATGCATGCTTTCAGATAAGTGAGATTGATTATATTTGGCGTGTGTGAAGAGAATATTAAATGCAACCGAGCACATTTCTGATGAAAACTATGTTCAGATTGGAGGTGGGCGTGCATGGAAGGAAGAGAGAGGCAACCATGACACCTAGCAAACTACAAACGACAACTAGAACTGAGAGGGAATAGATGAAAGTTCACGGTATAAAAAGGATGATCATTGCTTATGCATAAAGTTCACTGCTTGTCTTCTTTTTGTCCAAGGTGTGCATTTGAGGTTGATAGTGATTATCTTGTTGATAATTTGATTAGTGAGAAGGTTAACAAAAGGTGCAACGAATGCTGAACAGTAGGGTCAAGTACTCCTTCCGTTCCAAATTAGATGACTTCTATGTGGACAAAAGTGGATGTATTTAGATATGCTATAAGTCTAGACACATCCACTTTTTGACAAAAGGAAGGCATCTAATATGGAACGGAGGGAGTATATACTGTGATGGGATCAAATGCCAAGCATACGATTTATAGATAAAGAAGTATGTCAATGGGAGATGTAATACCACTGAGCGTAATTTCAGCTTAATCAAAATTATAGTTACGTTAATTGAACTGTTCTTTCTTTATGAGAGCTAACGATTTTTAATATTGAAAATTTCTTTGTTGAAACAATCACAAGGTTAGAAGCTATATATATTAGTTGTTTCCGCACATATTTATATAGCCATCTGCATTTTTGGTTCTTAGCTTTCATGTTAACAAATTAAGTACACTTGAAATTATCTTGCACATTTCAGTTGTAAAAAGCTGGGTATCTTAAAATAAAGTTTTATCATAAAAATGAACTACGATTAATATGGGTTTTATACGGACACACAACTTGATACGGCGTCTATCTCTCCTTGTTGAGAAAAAATAATGTTCACTTCTTGCTCCTTCATACTAAATAACAGAGTACAAATGATGAACACACAATTAATGATTTAAGATAATAAAATATTTATGTTCCCGTTGCAACGCACGAGTAATTTGCTAGTAATTTAAAAATTCTCAGAACAAAGAAGTCCAGTCCACATGCATGCATGACCTAAAGTTTGCTGTATCGCCAGAAATGAACTTTGATGTTAGGATGTCCTCTGCATTCTGCAAGGTGTGAAGCTTCAACTGGGCAGAACCATCTTGATGAGCTGTTTGAGTGCATTTTCCTGCTTCATCAGACAAGTTACTTTAGCTTAGTTGAGGCTCACAAATCATCTATCCAAGTGCTGAATCCACTACGAGCTCAAAATAAAGGGGGCAGCTTCACTTTACCTGAAGTCTGCAGCCCACGCTGCCTTCATCAGGATAAGAAAAACTGGTACTAGATTGGAAAAAGTCCTCAGAATCATCTGCACCGTGTCACCATCCTAAATTCTTGCTCTGACCTCTTGTAGCCTCTTCTTGGCCTAAATCATTTCCTTGCGACCATATCTTTTGCACATACCTCCTTTTCGTGATATCTATCTTCCCTTTACGTCGCATGCGTGCCTAGCAAATAGCAATTCACGGTTCCAACAAACAGCACATGGCTACGAAATGTAGCCACCTACTTTTCCAGTCATGAAAAAACTCATCATGTGAGCTAATGAAGCACTTAGGAAAGGTGCTTAATTACTTATATAGCAACTAACCAAGGTTGTGGAGGATGCTTCAGAAGCCTCAATCTGCGGCTCCTTGTTCCATGAGAACGGCCAACTGTGCTATAAAATAGCCTCGTGGTTCAGGTCCTCTACATGAGCCCCTCATGGGTGCAGAAGAAGAGTAGAAACACTTGGAGAAATGCTTAAGAAGATACAGATGGCGAGATCGACTGCCGTGCACCTGGCAGTGGTGGCTCTGCTGGGCTTGTGCTGCCTCAGCAATGCTTCAACTCCTGCAGTTCCACTGCCACCTGGTAACCTTCTCAGGCTATCGACATATATAATTTTTCTCTTCCTACTCAGATGTTTTCGGATGTGACAAAAGTATTCCCATGTGCATCAGCAGCCCCTAAGGTGCTGCAGGAGACAGAGGCAATCCGAGCTTCCAGGGGAGCAGATGGTCAGGTGATATACTCTTTTACCACATGTGATCACAAGTTAACTTTACATGGAACTTTGCTAGGATTTGTATTATTAACATGTTGGGGATATTGCTTATCGGGAACTTATCGGTCGACCAAATATAAGGAGTAAATCGGCAAACTTATCGGCATATCAGCTGATTTATCAACATATGGGAAGATTTATCTTATTGGTCAGACACCGACACGCGATAAATCGGCCGATTTATCGGAATATCGGAACATATCTTAAACAGTGTTCTTTATTTAGGGAAGGTGTTGTCCAGATTTTACTGCATGTTCCTGCAACTATAGTAGCAGATTCAGACCATACCCTCTCTCAGGTTGTCAGGTGCAAACTGTAATTTTTTCTTAGCAGAGACGTATTTACAAATTATACCCCAAAAAAACATATTTCTTTTTATTGCAATTCTCTTAGCCAAGCACACAATTTGTTGGGCATGCTTTTTGCAAGCCCTATGGCCAACCATAGCAAGTTCACAAAAATAAACTGCCTTCCACTTCTGAAAAGAAGGCTCCTCATCTTTGAAAATGCGCCCTACTTGGCCTGAGTAATTGGTATGATCACTCCAGGCCATCTTAGCCCGAGAGGCTGATTCTGGCAGCGGGAGCAGGAGGATGGAGATGGAACTGGAGGACTACCCAGGCTCTGGCGCCAACGACCGGCACTCGCCGTGGCGGCAGGAGAGGAGGAACTGAGAACATGGAGCAAAGCTGCATTTGCATCTGTAGTGTTGCACTATTGTGTATATTTCTCAGACTGCCATATCTCCACTACTGGTGTAACCTACAAGATCGACTCTTGTATTTTGCAAAAGCATTAAGATCAAATATATAAGCATCAGCTTAGTTGAGTGTACATTATTTGTGGCATGTAATTAGCATAAATGTTGCTTTGTGAATTATGTCGTCACATACTAATCCGCTGCCTTCCACAAATAGACGGCACAAGTTTGTTTTTTTCTTTTAAAAAGGAGGGAGTGCCCCAGCCTCTGCATCCAAAGATGCACACAGCCGAGTTTTATTAATAGAGAAAACAAGAACCAACAGGTCTTACAAAGAGATACATCAATCAGTCAGAAGCCACCGTCTAAGCGAAAGCGCTACTCCTACAAACCAACTTGATGAAGGGGGTGGACATGATCAGAGCCAAGCGCCCTGACCTCACACACCAACGCACAACATCTAAAACCGGAGGCCCCAACCAAGTTGCCCAATGGCTAGCCAGGGGCACAAACCGGTACAGTAGTCACACGACATGCGCCAATGCACATGTTGATACGCCGCCGCCGCCGTCTTCCACCGCTCCATCTTCATGACTAATCAGAAGTAATAACCTTGTCAGGCCCGCCATCGACGCCACCACGTCGCTGGACAGCTCCACCATCCTGCGCGAGTCCATCAAACCGTGTCCATTGTCGGGACCCCGCTGCACCATGCCGCCAAGACCCGCCAGCATCAACGAGGATGCAACACTGCTCCTCATCCTGACTCCTTCCTCCAGCAGATACCCCAAAACAATGCCCTCAAAGAGGGAGAACGACACCAGGTGCCGTCATCGTCCGATCCGAGTACCGGATCTAGGGTTTCCCCCGGAGTATCGCGAATGAGAGGGCGTGGACTGCTAGGACAATGCCTTCTACAAGGTAACAACGTCAAGACGTCGCCATTGCCCGCCAAAAGGACGGCTTTCACCGGCAGCCACGCCTCCCAACTCGCCGCCGGTGCTAGATGTAGGGACCGAGATCCACCGCATCCAGTCAGACCGAACCCTCCGACGGAAGAGGAGCCGCCACCACCATGCCCAGTGCAGGAGCCCCCGGCATCCTCGTGTCGCGTGCCAGCCCGGAGGACGAGTTTCCTCGCCGGCGTCGGTGAAGACAGGTGGAGCTTTGGCCCACCGAAGCCCATCTGGGCCGCGGGCGTCGCCACCTCCCCTGCCCAGCGTCGTCGCCTTCACGCCACCCTCTGCCGCCGCTGGCTCGCGTCACCACTGATACGTCTCCAACGTATCTATAATTTCTTATGTTCCATGCTATATTATACCAAGTTATTACATGTTTTATATGCATTTTATATAGTTTTATGCATTTTCTGGGACTAACCTATTAACAAGATGCCACAGTGTCAGTTCCCTGTTTTCTGCTGTTTTTGGTTTCAGAAAAGTACTTAAGGAAATATTCTCGGAATTGGACGATTTCTTTTCAGAAGTCAGTTTTTATTTGGAAACGTTCCAGAAAGCCGAACACGAGACGAAGTGGGCCACCGAGGCGGCGCCACCACGTGCTCGCGTGGCAGCCTTCCTGGCCACGCGAGGACCTGGTGTGGGCCCCTCGGGGCGCCACCGACTTCGCTCTTTCGCCTACATATACCCCCCAGACCAAAAACCCTAGCACGGTGTTCATATTTTCCTCCACGGGTCCCGAGCTGCCGCCGTCGTCAACACCAATTCGGGAGAGATGAGAACTCCTCCCCGGCACCCTGTCGGGAGGGGGAATCGTCACCGGAGGCCTCTACGTCGCCATGACCGCCTCCGGACTGATGCGTGAGTAGTCTACCCTTGGACTACGGGTCCATAGCAGTAGCTAGATGGTTGTCTTCTCCTCTTGTGCTATCATGTTTAGATCTTGTGAGCTGCCTATCATGATCAAGATCACCGTTATGTAATACTTCATGTTGTGTTTGCTGGGATCCGATGAATATTGAGTACTAAAGTTATTGCTTCATAATATATCATGTGTGTGCTATTTAATGATCTTGCATGCTCTCCGTTACTTGTGTATGCTCTGGCCAAGTAGATGCTTGTGACTCCAAGAGGGGGTATTTATGCTCGATAGTAGGGTCATGTCTCTATTAAATCTGGGGTGGTGACAGCTAGCTCTAAGGTTGTAGATGTACTGTTGCTACTAGGGATAAAACAGTAGTACTTTGTCTAAGGATGATGTTACTTACTTACTTTACACACGGTGCTTACGGCGATAATCTGTTGCATGCAACTTAATACTGAAAGGGGTGCGGACGCTAACCGGAAGGTGGATTATTAGTCATAGATGCGGTTGGAACGGTCTATGTATATTGTTGTAATGCCCGAATGAATCTCACACTAGACATCATAACGTTGGTATATGCATTGGTTTGCTCATCATTATTCTATCAATTGCCCAGCTGTTATTTGTTTACCCGCATGAATGTTATTATTATTTATGGAGAGACACCACTAGTGAACTGTGGACCCCGGTCCTTCTCTTTAATCTGATAAACCACAAACTGCAAACCTGTTACTTTCTGCAAACAAACATCTTTCTTCCACACATACGTTTAATCTTTTGTTACAACAAGCCGGTGAGATTGACAACCTCACCGTTAAGTTGGGGCAAAGTATCTTGATTGTGTTGTGTGCAGGTTCCACGTCACTTACGTCGCAGACTTTTCTGGCGCAGTTGACACCTCGGGGGAATTCATTATTTCCTACTGGTTCGATAACCTTGGTTTCACAACTGAGGGAAACTTGCTGCTGCACTAATTCATACCTTCCTCTTGGGGTCTCCCAACAACACACCCATCGTGTGCATCAAGCAATTTTTCTGGCGCCGTTCCCGGGGAAATAAGAGTTCCTTTGAAGACCTTCACACTCCTCCGTCAACTTCGTTGCCGGTGATTTGAAGATTCTTCTACGAGGGGAGTTTTCGCACTTCCAATCTTTTTATTTTGTTATTGTCTTGCTTAGTTTATTTTTATTACTGTCTTGTTTGCTTAATATCAAAAATACAAAAAAAATTAGTTACTTGCAATTTATTTTATTGTCTTGTTTGCTTAAATATCAAAAATACAAAAAATTAGTTACTTGCATTACTTTGTTTATTTCGGTTTGCTATTTTATTTTCAGTTTTTGTTATTTTGGTTATTTCGGTTTTAGTTTTACTTTTGCTATAATGTTGCTTCCTAAGTACACCCTGGAAGACCTGTCAGTAGGTAGTGGTTCTATAATTGGAAAGGAGAATATTGAAGAATTCTTTAATCATGTTAGTAAGCATAAGGATCTTAGGAAGAAATCCATAGTAGAACTTGCTCCTAATTATGAAACTGTTGCAGCTTATTTAGTTCACATGCTAGAGGCTAGGTTTGTTAACCTACATCCTATAATACAACAAATGTTTCTTAATCTTCATGATGTTAAAAATGCTGAAAAGAAAGATTTTATTATGGAAACCTTGCTTAATGAATTTGGTGATGTTGCTATAGAAGCTAGGAAAGTCTTTGATCGTTTTGATATGCTGGGTTCATGCGTAGATGTTATTAATGCACTTGAAAAATTGGGTAAAACTGAACCTACTAAGGGGGAGAAAATTAAAGTGCCAATACCTATTAAACTTGTAGCTATGCATGAAGCCTTGGAAGAAAATTTTGATTGGATTGTTCCTCAAAACCCATTTGATGAATGTAGTAAACCCAAAGGTAATGAAAAAGGAACCTCTGTACCTTATATAGATAAAATACAATGCATAGTTGAGAGGATTTCTGTTCTCGATCTGGATAACACTTGAATATCACTTTCTGTGCCTAGCTGAAAGGCGTTAAACAAAAGCGCTTATGGGAGACAAACCACTTTTATTTCCTGTTATTTTATTTTGTTTGTGTCAAGGACTTGTCCTACCTCTGTAGCAATTTCTTTGTATCTTTACTTTATTGCATTGTTGTGTCAAGATAAGCCTCTAGTTGAAAGTTCATGCTAAATTTGGATTGCTGTGCTGAAACAGTTTTCTGCTGTGCACCGTTAAATTCATAACTCTTTACAGAAAAATCAGATGGACCTGGGATTTTTTGTGCGTAATCCTCAGATATATATGCAACTTTCATTAGTTTTGAGTTTTCTGATCTGAGCAAGTTAAGTGCCTCGAAAAAATTCGTCTTTACGGACTGTTCTGTTTTTGACAGATTCTGCCATTTATTTTGCAATGCCTCTTTTGCTATTTTGATTGGATCTTTTTATCCTATGAAGTATCAGTGGCTGTAGCTAATGTCCAGTAGCATTGGTATCAATTGTGTTCCTACAGAATATCATAATTTTTCGTGCACTAACCCTCTAATGAAGTTTACTCTAAGTTTGGTGTGGAGGAAGTTTTCAAGGATCAAGAGAGAAGGATGATATGATGTGATCAAGAGGATAGTAAAGCCAAAGCTTGGGGATGCCCCGGTGGTTCATCCCCAACATATTTCAAGAAGACTCAAGCGTCAAAGCTTGGGGATGCCCAAGGCATCCCCTTCTTCATCAACAAACTATCAGGTCCTTTCTAGTGAAACTATATTTTAATTCCGCCACTTCTTATGTGCTTTTCTTGAAGCGTCGGTTTGTTTTTGTTATTTTCATTCTCTGAATAAAATGGATCCTAGCATTCCTTTGTGGGAGAGAGACACGCTCCGCTTTTTCTTATGAATACTCGTATTCTTTACTTATATTTGTTGAGTATTCTTTTATGTTACTTCAATGCTTTCTAGCTCTTGTTTTTCATGCATCTCTTGCTAGAGCTGTTAGCTTTATTATATCATACTCTCATATCTCATTGTTTAATTACTTGGAGAGTTTATCTTTTAAATAAGTTGATTGGTGTTTGGTTGAGAACAGAAAATGCTAAATATGGTAGATGGTATAAAGAAAGATATACATGCTCTTATGGATTGTTATCTTGCATGTTGTGGTGCTTGGCAATTGTTTTGAGCTCTCAAGTAGATCATGTTTAAGCTTTTACATCATGTAGTTAAAACCTATTAGTGAGGAACTACCGTAAAACTTGCTGAAATTTGGTTTGCATGTTTGGTATCTCTAAGGTCTAGATATTTTCTAGTTAAAGTGTTTGAACAACAAGGAAGACAATGTAGACTTTTATAATGCTTGCAATATGTTTTTATATACGTCTTGTTGTTATAGTTCATACTTGTGTTTGTTTCAAACAACCTTGCTAGCCAAAGCCTTGTACTGAGAGGGAATGCTTCTCATGCATCCATAATCCTTGAGCCAAAACCTATGCCATTTGTGTCCACCATACCTACCTACTACATGGTATTTCCTGCCATTCCAAGCAAATACTTCGTGTGCTACCTTTTATTATTCAAAACATATTATCTCTTATTTGTGTCAATGTTTATTAGCTTATGAGGAAGTATGTGGTGTTACGGATATCAACCTTGTCATTTGCTTTTAGACAGACTTTCACAACCGGACTAGTGGCATATACATCCGCTTATCCATTAACTTTGCAAAAAGAGCTGGCAAATGGGGTGCCCAGTCCCAATTAATTACAACTTTAACCGCTGCAATCTCTTCACATTTTTGCCCTGATCCAATCAGTCAAGCAATGACAACAGTTTTTAACTATATGTGTAAACAAAAGAGATAAGAGGGATGATCTACCTTGCTGTTAGAAATAACGTCCTTCATGGGAGCCGCTCTTGAAAGTCTGGTTGACAAGGGGGGTAGAGTGCCCATTACCATTCGTTGACAACGACAAACACCGCTCAAAACTTACTTTTATGCTCTCTATATGATTTCAAAAACCTATAAAACTAAGAAGCTCTAGCACATGCTTGTATCCCTGCTTCCCTCTGCGAAGGGCCTATCTTTTACTTTATGTTGAGCCAGTTTACTCACTTCTTTCTATCCCCGAAGCAAACACTTGTGTCAACTGTGTGCAACAATTCTTATATGCTTACTTATTGCACTTGTTATATTTCTTCGTGTTGACAACTATCTATATGATATACATGTTCAAAAGTTGAAAGCCAATGCTGAAACTTATATCTTCCTTTGTGTTGCTTCAATGCTCTTTTGCTTAGATAATATTGCTTTATGAGTTAACTCTTATGCAAATCTTTTTGATGCTTGTTTGAAAGTACTATTCATGAAAAGTTTTACTTATATGATGTAGTTGTTTATTCCTTGTCTATTTGTTAGCAAACTATAGATCATTGCCTTGAGTCACTTCATTCATAACATGAGCCTTACATTATATTATGATCAAGATTGTGTTTAAGCATGTCACTTCAGAAATTATTCTTCTTTTATCGTTCTTGCCTACTCGGGACGAGTAGAACTAAGCTTGGGGATGTTGATACGTCTCCAACGTATCTATAATTTCTTATGTTCCATGCTATATTATACCAGGTTATTACATGTTTTATATGCATTTTATATAGTTTTATGCATTTTCTGGCACTAACCTATTAACAAGTTGCCACAGTGCCAGTTCCCTATTTTCTGCTGTTTTTTGTTTCAGAAAAGTACTTAAGGAAATATTCTCGAAATTGGCCGATTTCTTTTCAGAAGTCAGTTTTTATTTGGGAACGTTCCAGAAAGCCGAACACGAGACGAAGTGGGCCACCGAGGCGGCGCCACCACGTGCTCGCGCGGCAGCCTTCTTAGCCGCGCGAGGACCTGGTGTGGGCCCCTCGGGGCGCCACCGACTTCGCCCTTTCGCCTACATATACCCCCCAGACCAAAAACCCTAGCACGGTGTTCATATTTTCCTCCACGGGTCCCGAGCCGCCGCCGTCGTCAACACCAATTCGGGAGAGATCAGAACTCCTCCCCGGCACCCTGCCGGGAGGGGGAATCGTCACCGGAGGCCTCTACGTCGCCATGACCGCCTACGGACTAATGCGTGAGTAGTCTACCCTTGGACTACGGGTCCATAGCAGTAGCTAGATGGTTGTCTTCTCCTTTTGTGCTATCATGTTTAGATCTTGTGAGCTGCCTATCATGATCAAGATCACCGTTATGTAATACTTCATGTTGTGTTTGCTGGGATCCGATGAATATTGAGTACTAAAGTTATTGCTTCATAATATATCATGTGTGTGCTATTTAATGATCTTGCATGCTCTCCGTTACTTGTGTATGATCTGGCCAAGTAGATGCTTGTGACTCCAAGAGGGGGTATTTATGCTCGATAGTAGGTTCATGTCTCTATTAAATCTGGGGTGGTGACAGCTAGCTCTAAGATTATAGATGTACTGTTGCTACTAGGGATAAAACAGTAGTACTTTATCTAAGGATGATGTTACTTACTTACTTTACACACAGTGCTTAAGGCAATAATCTGTTGCATGCAACTTAATACTGAAAGGGGTGCGGACGCTAACCGGAAGGTGGATTATTAGTCATAGATGCGATTGGAACGGTCTATGTATATTGTTGTAATGCCCGAATGAATCTCACACTAGACATCATAACGTTGGTATATGCATGAGTTTGCTCATCATTATTCTATCAATTGCCCAGTTGTAATTTATTTACCCGCATGAATGTTATTATTATTTATGGAGAGATTCCACTAGTGAGCTGTGGACCCCGGTCCTTCTCTTTAATCTGATAAACCACAAACTGCAAACCTGTTACTTTCTGCAAACAAACATCTTTCTTCCACATATACGTTTAATCTTTTGTTACAGCAAGCCGGTGAGATTGACAACCTCACCGTTAAGTTGGAGCAAAGTATCTTGATTGTGTTGTGTGCAGGTTCCATGTCACTTACGTCGCAGACTTTTCTGGCGCCGTTGACACCTCGGGGGAATTCATTATTTCCTACTGGTTCGATAACCTTGGTTTCACAACTGAGGGAAACTTGCTGCTGCACTACTTCATACCTTACTCTTGGGGTCTCCCAACAACACACCCATCGTGTGCATCAACCACCGTTGAGCCGTCCGGGACGGTGCGCCGCCGCCCCGACCCGACCCGCCGGCCAAGGAACGCCGCCGCCGCCGCCACGCACACGGGCTTTGCCCGGCGACGCCTATGGCGACGGCGGCGGGAAGGGATGAGAGGAGGGGGAGGAGGAGCGACGGCCGGTGGGGTCTCCCCGGTGCGGCGCGGGCCGCCGCACGGGAGAGGGTTAGCCAATCACTATCTCATTAAAGTATACTCACGGAAACTACCCACGACACAAGTTTGTTGACACCTAGCACCGTTTTGATGATGACGACACAAGATTGTGGGGTCTAGGTCAACAACACTAGCTCGTGGGTAGCATTTGCTGACCGGCAGGTATTTGGGCGGGCAGATGAGAGAGCTGTTAGGCGACTCGGGAGGTGACTCGGATGGCGATCCTTTTGATCGCCGGTGAGCTGGTCCGGCCTGGAACACCGGGAGGTTCTGGGCCATCTCCCCGGACGATACTGATGAGGAGACGGAGATCCCGACGACGGAATTCAGCGGGGATCTGCGGTATGTGTGCCGCACTCCTTCGCCGTCACGTTCAAGGGGCATCAGAGACAAGAAGAATGTGAAGATCTTGGAGAAGAGGAGATTGCAAAGGGAAGCAGCGAGGACACTCCGACATTCACCATCGGTATTATCTTCCTACTCTTCTGATCTTGCGGATCGGAATTTTCGCAAGCGTAAATTCAAAAGGCCGGCCTTATCTCCTTTGTTTCATCTAGATGAAGATGCGGGTAGATGCTCCCTCTTTGGCCGAGCGACGAAGCATCCGGTTGGACAAGAAGAACAGAGATTGTGGCATTCCAGTAGCCAAGCGCGCCGAGTTTAGGCGGGCGGAGACTTTTGGGGAAATCCCAAAACTGAAGAGCAAAGAGAAAGTCACCGATGAAGTCATAGAGGAGAAGATGCAATTTTATTTGATGATGTATAAAAAACAGCGCACACCGCAGGTGATGGAGCCTTTTCGAGGGTTAGTTGTGAGTAATGCTTGATCTCTTTTGTGTGGAGGGCGCACACCGGTGCATCTCAAGCGGCGAGAGTTTTTGTGTATTTGGAGAGGTCCTTTTAGTTGGATATGAGGTGTGGCTTGTTAGCTTGGGTTTAGGTTCCCTTGTTTCAGGCACGGACGATGTTCCATGAGGTTGAGTGGGCGGTTTTATAACCGCGTTTTGTTTGGTTTTTGGATCCGGTTTCCCTAATTAACTGGATCAATTCTCTTCTTCTATAATGCAATACGGGAACTCCCCGCCTTAGGTCGTCAAAAAAAAAAAAAAAAAAAAAAAGAAGATGCGGGTGAACATGGCTGGATCACTGTGCGACGGCGTCGTAGGCGAGGTTCAAGGGATGTTCTGGATGAACTGTCATCTAGATCTCCGGCGAACATGATCTCGACCGGTGACGGCGCGTCCGCGGCTGATTTGTTGGTCAGCTCCATTCGGAAACGATCTGTGATTGATGGATATGTGCAGATTAAAAAAATTCAAAATTCGTTGTTGGGCCACACGAGCACCGGCATGTGTCGAAGGCCCAAAGTTGACAGCCCAAGATCAATGCGATCTACGGTGTTCGACTTCGACAAAGATACAGCCTGAGGTTGTTTTTTCACTACGATCCCGTTCTCGATGGCTGCTAAGGTTTGCGCCGAGAGGTTTTTCCCCAGCACCGGTGATATCCGCCGCAATGAATCGTGGAGGGGCCGTGGAGGCTTTGATCGCGGTGGAGGCTTTCAAGGTCGAGGTGGTACTGCTAATGGCGACAGAGGTACCTCGGACCGTAGAGGGTTTAATGGCCAAGGTGGTTTCGGCGGGGCTGGAAACAATGGCGGAGATCGTAGTGATGGCAATTTTGGATTCACACAGTCCAATAATATCAACAACTCGAATTTCGTGACTGGAAGTTCGAGTGGTTCGGCAACTCAGCAATTTGAGCATGTCCAAGGAACTGCTGGCAATGGTGGCACTGGCCGCCCCACCTGGGAAGGAGAAAACTACAGAAATTCCAACTTCTCGAATCAAAACTTTGGCGAAAACAACTTCAGAAACCAGAACATCGGCTATGCACGGCAGGAGATGAATTTCCCTCAGGGGCAGTTCAACGCTGGGACTGGTTTCAACGCCAATGGGTGTGATCACGGGAGGTTTAACAATAGAGGATTGGGACGAGCCGGAAGAGGAAGTGGTGGCAGAGGTGCACTCACCGGACTTGCCAATAGTCGAGCTGCTCGGGCGGCAGCAATGGTCGAGGCTAGGTTGGAAACCGGAAAAATAACAGAGGAGAGCTTGCCCTCTACGGCTCATGTGTCTGCGGTGGCAGAGGCTCTTATACCAGTGGCGCAGCAGCTGGTTGCAACTACGTAGAGTGCGGAGATGACGCAAAGCTTGGATAACGGAAAGAAGATAGGGAAGTGTTTCAGATGTGGGATTTCGGGACATGTGGTAGCGGACTGTCCAACGCTCTTATGTGATTATTGTGAAGGCCAAGGACATATTGATGATGAGTGTCCTTTGCTTAAAATGGCTAAACCTCATGTGGAGATATATGGCCATGCTCATGATGATCCAACCTTTTATGCTATGGCACTGACGGATTCCTACAGACCAAAGACTGAAAACACTAAGTTGGGATCTATTTCAGTTCAAGGTGGGGAATTGTCCATACCACAAATTGTTCGACAATTGCAACGGGTGGGTCCAGTGGACCAATTTCAGTGGGAACTATTGCAAGTGGGGCAGAATATCTACAAAGTGCAATTCCCTTCAAAGGTGGAGCTGGATAGACTAAAATCCTTTGGAGCTTTTAGGGTACCTAATAGTCAAGTTGAGTTGACGGTAGATTCAGGGTTGACTAAGATGAAGCTGCTTAAGTTTTAAGGATTTGCTTGAGAGGTGAAAAAAATTATTTGCAACATTTTGCATCTGGATATAAGCTCTGGCTTTTGATTGAAGAGAACTACATGATTGTCATCGCTGGAACATGGCAGAATATGCAACTTTTATGTGCTCATGAATAGTTAATTAACTTAATTCAATTCTAGGTTCTTGCCTCCCTCTTTACTTCATACTGAAATTACAAAGTGCCACTTCTCTTAAACCCAACTAATACTACATCAAGGACAACTACGGTATTGTGAAATCTTACACCATTTCTGAATCTCAATAAGGCAATAACACTACAAGCATAGCTGCAACCTCTTACATTTTCATCATATGTCTTTCTCCAATGAGTATACCATATCTGTTCACCAACACACAATATGCATTAGTGGAACAAGCCTGACATGGACCGGGCAAAGATTTCCGACCCTGCAGCTTGGAATAAGAGAAGGCGTGTCAACTGAAAATAAACGGACTCTCTAAAAGAAGTCAAGGCTAACATTTAAAAAAACAGACATCCAGGAAATAGTTGCTCTTTATTGACCTTCATGGTATGAAACTGAGTTGATGCTTCAATAAGCAGAATTGATTAATTACATATCCCACGGTTGAAGAATGCCATTCTTGTTATGCAGCAAAAAATATGTTTGTTACAGGCTGCAACAGCATACTTAGGATAGATAGGTACTGGAATAACTGAGCTAAAAATATACTATACAATGTACATACAGAGATTGTTTTTTCAGAAGGAGGAGCAGTTCAGATTTGTTCATACATACCCTTGGCTAATATTTAAACTTCCATATTAGTGGTAGAAAATAATGCATATTGCAAAACTTCATGCGTGGTTGCCCAGGTAGCTAGAAACGGTTTCAAGATCATGGTACATAATAGGCTTTCTGCTACACAGTCAGTAAAGAGAAGATTTGATTAGAAGGTAGTACAACTGTATAAGAACGAACCTTCATGCAGGGTTGAGCATCGTGTATCTCCAGCTCTCTTTCTCCATGAAGTCGGCATCCAAGAACTTGGCCACGAACATTTGCAGCATTTACGCGTCCTCGAAGTTTGTCAAGAAACGCAGCATGCGTTCACCACGTGGACATCCACCTCATCACCTCCGTCGACTTTTCTGCTCGCAAGCCATAGGAAGTCAGGGGAGATCCAGTGCCGGTCGGCGAGGTTCTGCACAAGCGCCGTCACCACTATTTGTAGCTAGAGGGTAAAATATGGATAGTGATAACTAAATACATGTAGGGGCATAGGGATGCAACAAATCACTCCAGGGTTGCACTAGTCATCTTGAACTACTGCCCCCTGCTTTACCAACTAACAAAATAAGTAATCAGGATATGGGTGAAAAGAAAAGAAAATATCCAGTTATATGTGTCGCTATACATCCTAGTCATCACCAAACTGCTAAAGAACCTCTTAGCTGTGAAGTTCCTATAGAATAAATTTTACCAGCGTACAAGTTACATGTACACTCCATCTCTACAAACAGAACTATAAAAAACCATCTGAACAGAGCATACTTTGTACTCCTAAGATAAACATATTTTTATTGGACCACTGATTGGGCATATAATTTAAAGAAAGAATATTATCCTCAGCATCAGCAAGAGTTTGGCCTGTCCATGTTCACCACATAAATATTAATTGCCCAACAGAACTGGCTCAAGTTTATGGACAACTTTTTCTGGAGAACTACTCTTGTTTATTTTTCCATTGAAAAAGTCACAATGGGGGAGGGCAATACACAATGAGAATGAAAGGGCACTAAGACCCAATCTTCACACTAAGTTCATTCAGTTCAATTAATATTCTTAGTTTTCACACAAGTTGATATATCATATACGCTCAAATTATCATGCTCCAATTAACTGGCCGCATCGGGTGAATACACCTGACCCCAAAACTAATAATCAAGGAAGTTTGTCAAGCAGAATCACTACCCATTGAGCTGTTTGTGCATGCAAATAATGTCAATTACATCTGCTGTTTATTGTGAAAATTCGCTGAGTTGCAACAATTCAATCAATTAGATTCTCATCACAGCCACCATCAAATAGGCTTTGCAGCCCCATCAAGCTTATAGGGTGAAATTTCCAATAATTTGAAGATGACACACAACAGAATGGGAACCAAATTAGTTTACCCGTAGGAAAATCCAAGTACGGTTTTGCAGTCCAGACACAGACCAATGCTGAATCTTGAAGAATTGCAGCCATGCTGCGGACGCTTCCTTGATTCAAGGTGGCGTGGGCGCTCCCCTGAAATAAACTCATAAATCATGGTTATATAATCCATCGATAGGATCCGAACATGAATTTACCTCTTATTGTTTCTTTGCTGCATGTTTGATATGGTGGAGTAGATTTTTATGCCTTCAAAGTTAAATTGTTGGTCCCGGCCGGGTAAATTCAAAGTACTGCTATTCCCAAACTGAAATCTCCATTTATTTTCTCTCCTATCTAAAAAAGACGATTGGTTCCGTAGTCTGCCGCTCCGCGGTCCGTCATTTCCTTCGTCCAACCTTTCGTCCGTTGATACGTCCATTTTGCATCACTATTTTATATCATAATTTGCTGTTATTCATTGATATATTTCATATTTAGAGATGATACTTATGTTATTTCATCTATTTTGCATGTTTGATGATTATTGGAGAATTGATCACCGGAGTCTGGAAACAGCTGGAAAAAGCACCGTCAAGATACATTATTTGTAAAGCTCAGAAAACAAAACGAAGACCGTGGAAATTATTATTTTACCAGATCATGGAGGGAGCCACGAGGGGAGGCCAAGGTGGGGCCCAGGGGGCCCACACCCCCCCTCGCGCGGCAGCTCCTGGACCCGCGCGAGCTAGGGGTCTGGCCGCCCTGGCCCACCTCTGGCCGAGCCCCTTCGCGTACTTCATCCCCCCGAAAACCTAAGGTGTCCTACGGAGAGTTAGAGTTATTCCGCCGCCGCCACGAGGCGGAAAACACCAGAGAGAAGAAAGCTCTCCGGCAGGGAGAAATCTGCCGGGGAAATCCCTTCCCGAAGGGGGGAAATCGTCGCCATCGTCACCGTCATCGAGCTGCACTTCATCGGGATCATCATCACCATCATCTCCACCGCCGTCACCGTCATCTCCACCGCTCCACTCCGTTCCCGCTGTAACATCTAGGGCTAAATCTTGTGTGTTTGATAGGGGAAACTCTACCGGTGTTAATTACTATTGTTATTGATGCTATTGGGTGGAACCGTTGAATTAAGGTTTCTGTTCAGATTGTTACCCATCATTATATCATCTCTGATCATGTTCCAAATGATGTGTTGTGAGTAGTTCGTTTAGTTCTTGAGGACATGGGTGAAGTCTAGATGTTAGTAGTGAACTATGTTGAGTAATATTTAATGGTTTGATATTTAAGTTGTGGTGCTATTCTTCTATTGCTGTCATGTGAACGTCGACTACATGACACTTCACCTTTATGGGCCTAGGGGAATGCATTGTGCATTCGAATATTAATTGTGGGGTTGCCTGAGTGACAGAAACCTAAACCCCCGTTGATATCTCGATGCATGAGGGATGGTAGGATCTCAGAGTTTAAGGTTGTGGTTAGATTTATCTTAATTACTTTCTTGTATTTGCGGATGCTTGCAAGGGGTATAATCACAAGGATGTATTAGTCCTAGGAAGGGCGGTGCATTAGCATAGGTTAACCCACACGACACTTATCAAAACACTAAAGATTAATCATCTATATGAAGCGAAAGCACTAGACATAAATCCCGTGTGTCCTCAAGAACGCTTGGTCATCATAAGTAAACAAACCGGCTTGTCCTTTGCTCTAGAAAGGATTGGACCCCTCGCTGCAATTATTATTGTTGCGCTTTTTTTACTCGCACTTTATTTATCTGTTATATCAAAAACTCCTAAAAACCTGTCTGCTAGTATTTATAGTGAAATCCTCATCAAAACTGCTTGTCAGCACCTTCTGCTACTCGTTGGGTTCGACACTCTTATTTATCGAAAGTACTACGATACACCCCCTATACTTGTGGGTCATCAAGACTATTTTCTGGCGCCGTTGCCGGGGAGTGAAGCGCTATTGGTAAGTGGAATTGGTAAGGAAAACTTTAGCTGTAAGTGCTGTTTTTATTTCTGTCTCCTAATTTGCTTAATTATGGAGAGAGGAACTATTGCTTTCCTGTTTGGAAAGGCTTGTACCACTGCTGAGGTAGAAAATGAGGCGCCACCTGAAGAAATAGTTCCATTTAAAATACCTATGAAAATTATTGATCGTGTTATGGATAACCGCTATGAAGGGGATGGAACTGTCCACCCCGGTGATCATTTACTGTTTTTACATGAATTATGCGAGTTGTTCAAGTGTGCAGGTATTACAATGGACAAAGTCAGGAAGAAATTATTCTCCATATCACTTACTGGGAGAGTTGCACATTGGTATAAATTGTTGAAGAACAGGAATTCTCTTGGATGGGAGGAAATTGTACCCCTCTTTTATTCTAAATTTTATCCTCCAAGTGAGATTCACCAAGATCGGAATTCTATATATAATTTCTGGCCTCATGATGGAGAAAGTATTGCCCAAGCTTGGGGGGAGATTGAAGGCATTAATGCTCAAATGCCCCATTCATGAGCTTCCTGGTAATATCATTGTTGATAACTTCTATGCAAGACTCTCCTTTGAAGATAAAACATTGTTTGATACTTCTTGTGCTGGATCATTCACGCGTAATAAGGAGGAGTTTAAATGGGATCTTCTTGATCGTATTGAAGAGAATACAGAAGCATGGGAGAACGACAAAGGTAGGGAGTCAGGTATAAAATATGACTTCGAATGCATTAAAACTTTCATGAATACTGATGCATTTCAAAATATTAATAATGCCTATGGTCTTGACTCTCAAGTTGTTGCAAATTATTATAAATCTTTTGCTGCTTATTTCGGTTTGCCAAAGGAGGGTTTTGAAAAATATCATGAACCATATAAAGATAAATCTGTTACTCTTATAACTAAAAGCATTGAAGTTAATGTTGTTGATCATATTATTCCTGAGCCCTATATTGAAAAGGTTCCTTTTCCTGTTAAGGTGAAAGAACATTCTGTTATGGCTAGTGTTGTTAACAAGAGTGAAAAGAAAGCTATACAACCTAATGAACAAATTAAAATTGAACCTCCTGTTGCTATAGTTAAAGATCTTGTTACTAAAAATGTTGGAGATGAGTACATTATATTTTGTGAGGATGCTTCTAATGTTGTTTCTCATCCTAAAAGTTCAAGGAAAACTAGTGTTCCTGTGTTATCTGTTAAAATTGGTGATCATTGCTATTATGGTTTATGTGATATTGGTGCAAGTTCTAGTGCTATTCCTTATGAGCTTTACAGGGAAATTATGCATGAGATTGGTCCTTGTGAACTTGAAGAAATTGATGTGGTTATTCAACTTGCTAATAGAGAAACTATCTCGCCGATTGGTATTGTTAGAGATGTTGAAGTTTTATGTGGTAAGACTAAATATCCTGCTGATTTTCTCGTACTTGGTGCTGCTGCTAGTAAGACTTGTCCTATCATTTTTGGTAGACCTTTTCTAAATACTTGTGGTGCTGTTATAGATTATAAGAAAGAGAAAATCTTTACTAAATTTGCTGGTGATTCGTATGAATTCAATTTTTCGAAATTTGCTAAAGTCCCTTATGAAACCGAATTGCCTAATGAGGATTTTAAAGTAGAATAACTTGCCTCTATTGCTCTTGCTCCTAATTTTGCAGCAATTTATGGAAGATCATGAAAGTGAACTCTTTATGGAAGAAAGGAATGAATTAGATGAAATATTTCTTCGTCAATCTATACTTAAACACAACCTAAAGGTGGAAGACTTGGGTAAAACACTTCCACCTAAAGAGGATCATGTCTTTGATTTGAAACCTTTGCCTGATAATCATAAGTATGCTCATATTGATGATAAGAAAATATATCCTGTTATTATTAGTGCTAACCTTTCAGGTAAAGAAGAGGAAAGATTATTGGAAGTATTGAGGAAGCACTGTGGAGCTATGGGATATACTTTTGATGATTTAAAAGGGATTTCTCCTACTATATGTCAACATTCTATTAATAAGGAGCCCGATGCAAAGCCAGTTGTTGAACATCAACACCGTTTAATACCCAAAATGAAGGAAGTGGTAAGAAATGAGGTATTAAAACTTCTTGATGCTGGTATTATTTATCCTATTGCTGATAGTAGATGGGTTAGTCTTGTGCACTGTGTCCCTAAGAAAGGTGGAATTACTGTTGTGCCTAATGAAAATGATGAACTTATTCCTAAAAGAGTAGTTGTTGGATATAGAATGTGCATTGATTTTCGAAAGGTTAATAAAGTTACTAAGAAAGATCATTATCCATTACCCTTTATTGATCAAATGTTGGAGAGATTAGCTAATAAAACTCATTTTTGCTTTCTTGATGGTTATTCTGGTTTCTCTCAAATTGCTGTTAAAGCTCAAGATCAAGAGAAAACCACGTTTACTTGTCCTTATGGTACTTATGCTTATAGACGTATGCCTTTTGGTTTATGTAATGCTCCTGCTACTTTTCAAAGATGTATGTCTTCTATCTTTCATGGTTTTTGTGAGGAAATTGTGGAAGTATTCATGGACGATTTTTCTGTCTATGGAACTTCTTTTGATAATTGCTTGCACAATCTTGATAAGGTTTTGCAGATATGTGAAGAAACTAATCTTGTTCTTAATTGGGAGAAGTGCCACTTTATGGTTAATGAAGGAATTGTTCTTGGACAAAAGATTTCTGAAAGAGGTATTGAAGTTGATAGAGCTAAAGTGGAGGCAACTGAGAAAATGCATTGCCCCAGAGATGTTAAAGGTATTCGTAGTATTCTTGGTCATGCTGGTTTCTATAGAAGGTTTATTAAAGATTTTGCTAAGGTATTGATACGTCTCCAACGTATCTATAATTTCTTATGTTCCATGCTATATTATACCAAGTTATTACATGTTTTATATGCATTTTATATAGTTTTATGCATTTTCTGGGACTAACCTATTAACAAGATGCCACAGTGCCAGTTCCCTGTTTTCTGCTGTTTTTGGTTTCAGAAAAGTACTTAAGGAAATATTCTCGGAATTGGACGATTTCTTTTCTGAAGTCAGTTTTTCATCGGGAACGTTCCAGAAAGCCGAACACGAGACGAAGTGGGCCACCGAGGCGGCGCCACCACGTGCTCGCGCGGCAGCACTCCTGGCCGCGCGAGGACCAGGTGTGGGCCCCTCGGGGCGCCACCGACTTCGCGCTTTCGCCTACAAATACCCCCCAGACTAAAAACCCTAACACGGTGTGCAATATTTCCTCCACGGGTCCCGAGCGCCGCCGCCATCGAAGACAAGATTCGGGGGACAGAACTCTCTGTTCCGGCACCCTGCCGGGACGGGAATTGCCCCCGGAGCCATCTCCATCGACTCCACCGCCATCTCCATCGCCGTTGCTGACTCCTACGATGAGGAGTGAGTAGTTCTCCCCCGAGGCTGCGGGATCTACGGTAGCCATGTGGTCTATCTCTCTCTCCCATGATGTGATCTTTTATGTGATCATGAGCTTTGTAACCTAGTTGAATATGTGATGCTACTCTTTATCTATTATGCACTCTAGAGGTTATTTTAATATGAACTCCGGGGTTATTCACGGTTGTAACGGTGACAGTGTGTGCACCGTGTGTGATTCCTTTATGACGTTGTTGGTATTAGTTTACTCTGACTTTGAGGGTGCTCTTGTAGCCTGTCGAGGAATGAACTCCCACGTAACAGGGGTAGTCTCGCCCCGGGGAGAGGTTCGAAGGGGGACTGAACACGGAGGTCAAACAACCCTCGATGCACGCCGCGACGTTGCTCGCGGTGCTCGGAGCGGAACTGCACGACAGAGAGTGACACCGGCCCTTACCCAGGTTCACGGCCCTCAAGGTGAGGTAAAACCGCTATTCCTGCTTGTCTGGATTGCACTGTGGTGACTGTAGTACAACTAGCCTCTGGGCCTTGAGAGGGTCCGGAGGTGGAAGACGCTATTCAGCTCGGGATGGAATTCTCGCCCCCTCCTACGGAAGTACCCCTTCTTCTTAAATAGTCGCCCCGGGCCTCATCCCTGCGGCCTGCGCAGTGGACGGGTTCCCACATGGCCACAAGCGCCGGAGCGGGGTGCACTACTGCTCGCTCGTTCATGGACTCGGTCCATGGTCGCAAAGCCTGCCTTCGTGGCAGAGCAGCTGTCTCCTCCGTCCCTGGACGCGGCTCTTCCGTGTTAAAGCGGCGCGCTGTGGCCGACAAGCTGCAGACTTTGCAGAGCGTCTCGCAGGCGCGGCAGAGACCGTGGGGAGTGCCCACAGTGACGTCGTCGTTGGAGCGTTGTGCCGGCCAACTGCGTTATCACCAAAGAGGAAAGCTTCGTTGGCGGCGCAGGGGACACAGAGCTTTGTTGACCCCTTTTATCACGGGAACGGCAACTGTGACGCTGTTGCTGTCGTGCGCGCAGACGCGCGCGTCACCCTGCGGCCGCAGCAGAGCCCATGTGCGCTCTGCAGCGCTTCCTTGGCCGTGAAGTATCCCCTCAGGGGCCCGAGGCTCTCGAGGGGGTGGAGCTGGGCCGGCTCCCTTAAGAGGGAGAGAGCCCTCAAGTGGGACGCCCTCGGGGGGGCCTCCTTCAAGCCTCTGTCGGCGCCTCAGGTCCCCTCCAGGGGTTTCCGCCTTGGGGGGGGTTCCCCAAGCGGTTTGCTTGGTCCTTAGCCGTTTCGTAGATGCAGTTGCGTGCGCGGTCCGTCTAGTATGGGCTCTGCACACCCTAGAATCCACTGGGCCGACAGTAGCCCCCGGGCCCATGATGGGCACGTCGAGGCCCATCGGGACTAGGCGAAGCGTCGTGGGCCCAAAACTGCAGGCGAAGCGTCGTGGGACACGCGTCACCTGGAGGTGGACTTGCGGCGACTCGGCTTCTCCGCCGGAAACGTGCGTAGTGGGGGGGGGGGCCACCACGCCCGCCACGCTCACCACTACCGTGCCTCGGTAACTGCTCAGACGGGGCTTAAAGCTGCGCGTTGGTCCGAGCCGCAGTCATTACCCCGTCCAGTCTTGTCCATCGGTTCTCCGCCTCCTAGACTCCCGTCTCCAGCAAATCTTCCCCTCCTTCTCTTCCTCCGTGCTCCCGTCCTTCTCCGACGATGGGAGGATCCAAGGGCAAGAAGACGGCGGCCTCGGCCCGCCAAGACGCGCAGGGGGAGGCGGAGTTCGGCCCCTCCCTGGTCGGGGCGCGCATCACCGCGGCGGCGCTGGATAAGATTCAGCACCTGGTCGCCGGGAAGCACAATGAGCACGGCGCCAGTGCCATTCTGCCCGCGCGGACCGGACGTTTCCCCGTCGGCTACTTCCCCATCTTCCTCCACACTCTTTTCGCTGGGCTGGTGCCGCCCTACTCTCCCTTCCTCGAGGCCGTCCTCGAGTTCTACCAGGTCCACCTTTTACATCTCCACCCCAACGCCATCCTTGTCCTCTCCATTTTCGCCTTCTTGTGCGAGGCTTATTTGGGAGTGAAGCCCTCCATCGCTCTCTTCCGAAGCTTCTACGCACTGCGGAACACTGCGAAGAAGGAGCGGACGGGCTGCGTATCCTTCCGCATCGCGGACGGCATGGGAGACGTCTATATCCCCATGGCCTGGAACGGCGACAAGCCCGTGACGGCGGTGTCGAAGAAGGTGGAAGACTTCAGGCAGAAGTGGTTCCTCATCCGCGTTCCCTCGGAGAGCTCCCTCCTTGAGGTCCCCGAGGCGCCGCCCGTGAAGAACACCCACTGGAGCAAGCGTTCCTTGGAGGGGCATGCGATAGCCGACCTCGTGGGCCACCTGAGGGCGCTTCGCGAGCATGGCCTGACCGGCCAGCTGGTGGCGGCGGAGTTCGTGAGGCGCCGCATCGCCCCCCTGCAGGCGCACAAGAAGCCGATGTGGGCGTACACAGGGCCTACGGATCCGCTGCGGCTGCATCTGAGCGATCACCGCCCCGCGGTCGTCGAGACCATCATGGGAGGCCTCTTCGTCAACCCTGAGGTGCCCGCGAGGATTCACGTGGCGATACGGCCTCTGTATGAAGTCCCAGACAAGCGCCGGGCCACCCTGGCGCAGGCGCCCGCGTTCACCCCGCTAGGCTTGGCGGGGGATGAAGAGGAGGAGGAGCCCATGCCCGCGGACACTACCGAGTCGCCAAGTGCATCTGACTCGGAACAGGGCGACGCGGAGACGAGGGTGGAGCCCTCTGCCGGTGTAGGAAGCTCTGCGGGCGCGGGGAGCTCTTCCGGCGTCGCGCCCCCGGCAGGGGAGTTCCACGAGCTTTCCTCCGGCGACAGCGGGGAGGCTGCGGCGGGGCGCCATGAGCCGAGGACCAAGGCGGCCCATGACAGGCCTGCCGGGGAGCCCCCGAGCGCTCCCCATAAGAGGAAAGCCGAGGAGGCCCCCGAGGCGGGGGCGCGGGCTGTGCCTTCATGGCGCTCGCCAGGCATGACGTGGGTAGACACCCGCGCCAAGAAAACCAGGTGAGATTCTTTTGCCTTCTCCTTTCCTTTCTGAGCCCAGCTTGCTTGCTCTTCTTCCTTGACCAATCTTTTTCTTTTTACCTCAGCGGCCCTGATCCTGTGAAGCGCCGCAGGCTTCGCAAAGCCGCGGACGTGAAGAGGGCCGCCCCCGACGCTGCACCGGAGGTTGAGGCCAGCGAGACCGCGGCGGCGGAGGCCTCGAGGCCTGAGGGGGCGGGTACCGCAGGCTCTCAGAAGGAGATGCCTCAGGTGGAGACATTTGTGCCACCACCCGAGGAAGAGCGGGTGGAGGAACAGGTGGAGAAGATACCCACTCCACCCCGCGCAGCTACCCCTTCAGCGCAGCCAGGGGCTGATGTGGGTGCCGAGTCGGCGCCGAGCCCTCCCGAGTCTCGCAGGGAGGATACTCCTCCACCGCCGCCGGACACCGCGGGGGAGGAGGAAGCAGCAAGGACCGGGCCTCACGCGCCTGCCCCGGATGCGGACCGGGAAGTGCCGCCCGAGGGGGGTGCGGAGGCGGAGGACCGGCCCCCGAGCCCCCAGGCCCACGCGGGGACTTCTACCGACGAGCCGGATGCGGGTGCGGGACCCTCTAAGCCGCGCGGTCCACCCCCGGGCCTCGCTCTGGGCCGCTTCGACTGGGGCCGAGGACGCCGCGACGTCGCCTTCCGCTTCGTGCGGGAGTCCCTGGAGGGGCTCGAGGCCTACCTGGCCACAGAGGACCAGGCGCTCGCCCGCCAGCGTGACGAGCTCGCCGACGCCTGGGCTGCCTTCCACGCGGCCGTAGAGGCCCGCCGCAAGAGCGACCAGGCGCTGCAAGAGGAGCGCGAGGAGGCGGCGCGCTTTGCCGACGAGGTCCGCGAGGGGGCCTTGCGCGAAGCCGAGGAGCTCCTTCAGCCCCTGAGGGCTGAGCGCCGAGCCGCTGCAAAGGACCTCGCCGCGGCCAAGGCGGAGCGGGAAGCCGTGGAGCATTCGCTGGCGGCGAAGCGTGCCGAGCTTTTCGAGCTCGAGAAGAAAATCCTGGCGGATGCCGGGGTGGTGCGGACCGCCCTCGACGAACTCCGCTCGAGCCTGGAGGCCCGCGGGCGCGCTTTGAGCGAGCGCGAGGAGGATGCGCGCCGGCGCGACGAGCAGCTGGCGCTGAGGGAGCAGGAGCTGTCAGGACAGCGCACGGCCCTTGAGGCCCGCGAAGACAGCGTTGCTTCGGCGTTCAGCAAGCTCGAGCGCGAGGTCGCCGCCCACAAGGGGAATGTGGAGCGAGCCAACGTGCGGCTTGCCGAGCGGAAGGACGAGCTCAACAAGGAGCTCCGGGAGAAGGAGAATAAGATCCGCGCCGCAGTCTCCCAGGACTACAAGGATAAATTCTCCAAGCAGGAGGACCGCTTCAAGGCGAGGCTGGGGGAGAGCGGCGCCCGGATCCAAAAGCTCGAGAAGGAGAACGCCAAGCTCGCCGCCAAGGTGAAGCGCGAGACTGATCGCCGCCTCGCCGCTGAGAAGGCCAGAGAGGACATCTCCCAGGACCTTGCCTCCCTCATGGGGGACATGGAGGAGATGAACCGGCAGGTGGGGCCTGCTGTGGAGAAGGCAGTGGAGGCGGCGGAGAGCATCCAGGCGGCGCAGGTGCTGTCGCAGCAGCGGGAGCGCATGTTCCTGTCCTTGACGGGACGGGGTCGTGAGCTCGCCGCGAAGCTGGGGGCGGAGGCGCCAAGCGTTCCGGCTCAGGGCCACGCCGACGCTGCCACCTATCTCCTGTACTTCGAGCAGCTCTTCACAGCGCTCGAAGGCCCTACCGCGGAGATCCGCGACGTGGTCGAGGAGGAGTGCCGTCAGCTTCTGGCGGTGGCGGTGGACCGCATCTTCTCCAACCTCGTCCACCTCCAGCCCGGGTTCGACCTCGCCACGGTGACCGAGCCACTGGAGGGGGACGCTGCGTGGAAAGCCTCCAGCTCCGTCCGCGACCAGGTGGACGACTTCTGCAGCCGCTTCAGGCGGGCCGCTGCAGAGGAAGGCGGCGAGGGGAGCGAGCCCGAGGAGGAAGAAGGGAGCGACCAGGACGACGCTGAGACCTCCGACTAATCTCCCCCTGCAACGCGTCGCGCTTGTAGCGCTTTAGGGGCGTTTGCCCGTTAGAGAATTTCATTTTCCACCTTGCAATTTATTTCTTCACTTTGTAAACATTTTGCTATCGATTAAGTGTGCGCTCCCTTCGAGGGGTCTTTGCTTCATCTCAATGCCTTTTTCGCTCTGCGTCGTTGGACCCTTCCCCTCGCGCTATGACTCCTGCCGCTGCGGTATGCTCGAGCAATGACTCGGCAAGGCCGGGGGGAGTTTAAGGCTTGGGGAGGTAAGAGCCCTCAAGTCGCGATGCTGAGGGCCCCCCTTTGACGCGCAAGCAGTCCACGGAGAGTAAGGAAAGAACCACTTGAGGGACGCAGAGTGCTCATGAGAAAAAATGCGAGGATTCCCTTGAGGTGGGCGAGAAACTTAGCTTCGCGAGGCGTTTGCCCGGTGTGGGCCTTCTCTGGCGGAGTTCTCCCCTTCAGAGGCCGAGGGTTCCCCTTCGCAGGCCTAGTGGACGACTTCTGTTCTCTGTGGATGTTAGAGGGGCGAGCCGAAACGCTAGACCACAGCATCAGGGACTAATGCGCGCTTATAGGTCCCCTCAGGCGTTCCTTGCGAGGAGAGAGAGTACCAAGGTCCTTTGAAGAGATGGCGTGCTTGGGAGGGCCTGCCCTCTAGCCAGAGCTCGGATCCTTGGGTTTTGCAGTGCTGCTGGTGTGTCATTTGAGGCACTGGCACCGTACTCAGCCCCCGCTCGCGAGGTACGCATGTGGAGAGATATAAGTGCCCATTTTCAATAAATGAAATAAAGCTGGAATAAACTCACCACCAAAATATTACATAGCGGCGCCGTAGCGCATAGTTCACTTGGAACGAAAATGGCGCCAGAGCGCAAAGTTCACTTGGAACGAAAATCGGTTCATTACACTTGGGTTTGCCAAGCTAACGTTCCTTCCATGTCGAGGCATGGGGACCACCCATTAGTGGCAGAGGTTCACTGCGGCCTGCGGGGGCTCGTTTGCAGGAGAGCTCGGAGGGCTGGGCCTCGGGAGAAGCTTTGAGAAGCTTGGAGGTGAAGCCGTGAGCTTCCCTCTAGAGACAAAAAATGCCTGGCGTGACTGTGATCACGGGTAGAACTTGCGCAGATGCGCGATGTTCCACGGGTTCTTGACGGGGATGCCGTCTTCGGTCTCGAGGCGTACTGCGCCAGGCCTGGCGACGTGGGAGACCCTGTAGGGGCCTTCCCACATCGGGGAGAGCTTGTGGAGACCTTCCCTGGAGAGGATTCGCCTGAGGACGTGGTCACCCGCCTCAAGGGTGCGTGAGCGCACATGGCGGCTGTGGTAGCGTCGCAGGTCTTGCTGGTACCCCCGCCGCCCTGAGGGCGGCCTGACGGCGCAATCCCTCGAGGAGCAGCAGGTCGTCGCTGTGGATGCCTTCTTGGGTGTCCTCGTTGAAGGCAAGGACCCGCGGCGATCCATGCTTGATTTCTGCGGGGAGGACTGCCTCAGCTCCGTAGACCAGGGCGAACGGCGTTTCGCCTGTAGGCCTCGAGGAAGTTGTGCGTATGGACCAGAGCACGGAGGGGAGCTCGTCGATCCAGCCCTTGCCGTGGCCCTTGAGGATGTTGAAACTCCTGGTCTTGAGGCCCTTGAGGACTTCTGCGTTTGCTCGCTCGGCTTGACCGTTGCTGCGTGGGTGAGCTACCGAGGCGAAGCAGACCTTGATACCAAGCTTGTCGCAGTAGGCTCGGAAGATGCCGCTGGTGAATTGCGAGCCGTTGTCAGTGATGATGCGGTTGGGCACGCCGAAGCGGCAGACCAAGCTTCGGATGAACTTCACCGCAGCCCCAGCTGGTATGGTGCGCACCGGCTCAACCTCGGTCCACTTGGTGAACTTGTCGATGGCTACGAAGAGGAAACGGTAGCCCCCCTGCGACTTCGGGAAGGGGCCCAGGATGTCCAGCCCCCAGACCGCGAACGGCCAGGAGAGCGGGATGGTCTGAAGCTCCAGTGCCGGCTGATGAATTTGCTTGGCGTGGAATTGGCAGGCGTCGCAGGTTTGCACGATGGCGACCGCATCTTGAAGCACCTGAGGCCAGTAGAAGCCGCTCCTGAAGACCTTGCCTGTGAGGGTGCGCGCACATGAGTGGTGGCCGCACTCCCCGCTGTGGATGTCCTTAATCAGCTCTCGGCCTTCCTCAGGAGGGACGCACTTGAGCGCGACACCATTTGGGCGCCTGCGGTAGAGGTTTTCCTCGAGGATGCAGTATGATTTTGCTTGTCGAGCGACTCGCTCTGCATCAGCATCTTCTTCAGGGAGGATTCCTTTCACCAAGTAGTCCTTGAGCTCATCAATCCAGCCTGAGGCCTGGTGGGTTGCCGTCAGCAGCAGACGCTCCCCTGTGCTGGGACCGCAATCAGGCGCCCCAGACTCAGGAGGTGGTGGGAGCGCTTCGCCTGCGCTTGCGGCTGTGGCCTCTCGAGGCTGCTTGATGGATGCCTTGGCGAGCCTCTCTTCGAAGACACCGGCCTGCTGAGGTTGCCTCCGCGAGGCTCGCTTGGCGATGTCGTCGGCCTCTTGGTTTTCTTTCCTCGGGATGTGCACGAGCTCCATGCCCCTGAAGTGCTTCTCGAGCCTGCGGACCTCTTCGAGGTATGCGGCCATGTGGTCGTCTTTCGGCGTGTAGCTCTTGTTGGAGAAGTTGACGAGCAGCTGTGAATCTCCCTTGACGAGTAGGTGCTTGACGCCTAGAGCGATGGCGGCCCTTAAACCGGCGAGGAGGCCTTCGTATTCGGCGATGTTGTTGGAGATCTTGTCGATTGTGAAGCACAGCTGGACAGCATAATATAGCTTGTCACCCTTGGGCGAGGTTAGGACGACGCCTGCTCCGCCATTGCGGCAAGCGAAGGCTCCATCGAAGTGCATGGTCCAGTGGCTGGGCGCCGCGTCTCCCGAGGGCTCGGCCTCTGCCTCACGAGGCTCCTCAGGGCTTGGGTCAGTCCATTCGGCGACGAAATCAGCCAGCGCTCTTCCTTTTATGACCCTCGTGGTGTCGAAGCGCAAGTTGAAAGGCTGCAGCTCGATGTTCCATCCTGCGACACGATCTGTGGCGTTGGGGTTGCGCAGGATTTGCTCCAGGGGGAAAGCGGTGACCACCGTGATGGGGTGGCCCTGGAAGTAGTGTCTCAGCTTCCTGGAGGCGATGAGGAGCGCGACGAGGAGCTTCTGCTGCATTGGATACCGCTCGCGAGCGTCCCGCAGCACCGTGCTGACGAAGTAGACGGGGTGCTCGACGAGGGTTGTCTGAGGTGGCGCAGCATCGGCCCTCTGTGGGGGCTTTTCAGGGCTCCTGTCGATATCTGCCTGTGGAGGCCTCTCCTGTCGATATTTGGGAGGCAGGGCAGCGCCTATGGTGACGCTAGCCCCCGAGCCTTCAGCCCCCGAGCTGGTGGTGTCCAGCGGCACCTTCTTCGTGGCGGCTTGCTCCTGAGAGAACACCTGCTTCTTCTTCTTGGGCCTCTCGAGAGGCTCCATGTCCTCGTCAGCCGGGAAAGCCATGGCGGCTGCCTTGTAAGCGCTCTCGACAGCGCGCGTGGCGTCCAGGACATGGCCATGGACGGCGATGGTGCCAGCGCTGCCGGGAACCTTGACCATGTTTTAGGCGTGATGCGTGACGGCCATGAACTTCGCGAGGGCGGGGTAGCCGAGGATGGCGTTGTACGGCAGACCGATGTGCGCGACGTCGAAGTCGATCAGCTCCGTGCGGTAGTTCCTCTGCGTGCCAAAGGTGACCGCGAGGCGGACTTGCCCCAGAGGCTCGATAGAACCACTGGTGACGCCCGTGAACGGCCTGGAGGGCATAAGCCACTCGTAGGGCACTTGAAGCGTCTCGAAGGTCTCGACAGAGATGACATTCAGGCCCGCTCCCCCGTCGATGAGCGTCTTGGAGACGGTGATGTTGTTGATGGTGGGGGAGCAGACCAGGGGGAGGGTTCCAACGGTCTTGGTCGACTTGGGGTGGTCCTTGGCGTCGAAGGCGATGGTGTACTGGGACCACTTGAGGGGCCTGGAAGTCTCGGTGCTCGGGAGCGCAGCGTTGAGTTCGCGGGCGAACTGCTTGAACTGATTGTTCGACTTGGGCACTTGAGCTCCGCCGAGGATGCAGGCCATGGCGCCTCTCGGGGCCTGGTAGCCTCCATCTTCCTCGTCGGGGAGGTTGTTGTTCTTCTCGGCGGCGTTGGCTTGAGTGCCCGACGGCTTCTGGTAGCCGCCATCGCGCCTGCCCTTGCCGTCCCTGCGGTAGCCGCGACCTCTGCCGCGGCCTCCGCTGCCTTCTCCCTGCTCGCGTTCCCTGCTCAGCCTCTTGAGGTCGAAGCAGTCGTCTGTAGCGTGCCCGCGCCTGTTGTGGTAGACGCAGAACGGACGGTGGTCCACTTCTTTGTCGCCGCGCTCGGGGGAGCCCCTGCGGGAGCCCTTCGCGTCAGGCTCTGCCGCGAGGACCGCAGTGGCCTTGCGCTTGGGCTCTTCCTCCTTCTTGTGGCTCTTGGACCCCTCGCCAGGGTCGTCCCCCCGCGCGCTCATCTTGACGAAGAGGAGTCCCTCTTCAGCCTTGGCGCACTTGTCCGCCAGATCGAACAGCTTCACCACAGAGGTGAGCTTGTCGTGGATGCCGAGCTTCTCGAGCATCCTGCGGTTCGTGACGCCCTCGCGGAAGGCAGCGATCACCTGGGTGTCGGGGATGTTTGGGATTTTGTTCCGCACCTGGCTGAAGCGCTGGATGTACTTGCGAAGAGTTTCATCCTTCTTCTGCACCACAGCGCGCAAGTCGTTGTGGGTGAGTGCGCGCTCGTACGTGCCCTTGAAGTTGGCGACGAACTGCCTGCAGAGGTCCTCCCAGGAGTCGATGGAGTCCTCGGGCAGGTTGAGAAGCCAGGACAGAGCGGAGTCCCTGAGGGCGTGGGAGAACCAGTTGGCCATGACCTTGTCGTCGCCCCCTGCAGCCTGGATGGAAGTGGTGTAGAGCTGCAGGAACTCGAGAGGGTTGGTGGACCCGTCGAAGCCCTTGGGGAGCGCTGGCCTGAACTTCTGTGGCCAGACCACACGGCGCAGGGCGCGCGTGAAGGCCATGCAGCCTGAGGCATAGGTGGCCGTTCCTCCCTGGAGGGCCCTGCGGTGTTGCTGCCCCGCCTGACCGAGCTCCTCGACGAGGCGGTTTTGTAGGTCGCGACGTCGCTCCATGCCTACACGCGCGTCAGGTGCGGTGCGCTGCACGATTTGGCAGTCGTGCGGCGAGGAAGCATGGGAGGGAGCCCGCTGTGCCGCGGCCGGGGGCGGTCCCGGCGGCGGCGGTGGCGCACCTGGTGCGGCCGTCCCTGCAGGGCCGGAAGGCACGATGGAGCGCGACGGAGCAGGGCGTGTGGTTGCGATGTCGACGAGGTGGTGGAGGCGGTCCAGCCACTGGTCGTGCGCTTCGGCACTTGGCCGGTAGCGGAGGAGCTCCTGAGCCATCAGTAGCGCGGTGTGCGGGGCGGGCTCTCGTTGCTCCCGCGTGGACACGCTCTGGCGCCGGGACGGGTGCGAGGACTCAGCGTCCCCGCGGCGCTCGGAGAGGTCCTCGTCGTCACGCTGGTCTCCTTCGCGGTGCTCCTCGCTCTCCGGCTCTTCCACGCGCGGGCCGGTGCCAGCGCGCTCGGTCGTGCGGGGGCGACCACGGCGGCCGCGGGTGGGGGCAGTGCCGGGCTCGGTGTGAGCTCTCTCGGAGGTGCGCCTGTTGGCGCGCGTCGCGCGGGTGTCCATCATGGCGCGGAGTTCGGAGGTTGAAGACGCGCCTCAGTCCCCTACCTGGCGCGCCAAATGTCGAGGAATGAACTCCCACGTAACAGGGGTAGTCTCGCCCCGGGGAGAGGTTCGAAGGGGGACTGAACACGGAGGTCAAACAACCCTCGATGCACGCCGCGACGTTGCTCGCGGTGCTCGGAGCGGAACTGCACGACAGAGAGTGACACCGGCCCTTACCCAGGTTCACGGCCCTCAAGGTGAGGTAAAACCGCTATTCCTGCTTGTCTGGATTGCACTGTGGTGACTGTAGTACAACTAGCCTCTGGGCCTTGAGAGGGTCCGGAGGTGGAAGACGCTATTCAGCTCGGGATGGAATTCTCGCCCCCTCCTACGGAAGTACCCCTTCTTCTTAAATAGTCGCCCCGGGCCTCATCCCTGCGGCCTGCGCAGTGGACGGGTTCCCACATGGCCACAAGCGCCGGAGCGGGGTGCACTACTGCTCGCTCGTTCATGGACTCGGTCCATGGTCGCAAAGCCTGCCTTCGTGGCAGAGCAGCTGTCTCCTCCGTCCCTGGACGCGGCTCTTCCGTGTTAAAGCGGCGCGCTGTGGCCGACAAGCTGCAGACTTTGCAGAGCGTCTCGCAGGCGCGGCAGAGACCGTGGGGAGTGCCCACAGTGACGTCGTCGTTGGAGCGTTGTGCCGGCCAACTGCGTTATCACCAAAGAGGAAAGCTTCGTTGGCGGCGCAGGGGACACAGAGCTTTGTTGACCCCTTTTATCACGGGAACGGCAACTGTGACGCTGTTGCTGTCGTGCGCGCAGACGCGCGCGTCACCCTGCGGCCGCAGCAGAGCCCATGTGCGCTCTGCAGCGCTTCCTTGGCCGTGAAGTATCCCCTCAGGGGCCCGAGGCTCTCGAGGGGGTGGAGCTGGGCCGGCTCCCTTAAGAGGGAGAGAGCCCTCAAGTGGGACGCCCTCGGGGGGGCCTCCTTCAAGCCTCTGTCGGCGCCTCAGGTCCCCTCCAGGGGTTTCCGCCTTGGGGGGGGGTTCCCCAAGCGGTTTGCTTGGTCCTTAGCCGTTTCGTAGATGCAGTTGCGTGCGCGGTCCGTCTAGTATGGGCTCTGCACACCCTAGAATCCACTGGGCCGACATAGCCCTACACAATGAATGGTGTTTGTTATCCAACATGAGAGTGCTTGAGAGTAGTGTTTATTTATTTAACTTTGATGTCATTGTTGAGAATGTCCACTGGTGAAAGTAGGATCCCTAGGCCTTGTTTCTAAGCATTAAAACACCGTTTCCAACAAGTTCTGCTACATGTTTGCTTGCTGCCATTTTTATTACAGATTGCAATTACTACTTATAATCGTCCATATTACTTGTATTTCACTATCTCTTCGCATAACTAGTGCACCTATACATCTGACAAGTGTATTGGGTGTGTTGGGGACACAAGAGACTTTTTGTATCTTAATTGCAGGGTTGCTTGAGAGGAATATCTTTGACCTCTACCTCCCTGAGTTCGATATACCTTGGGTGATTCACTTAAGAGAAACTTGCTGCTGTTCTACAAACCTCTGCTCTTGGAGGCCCAACACTGTCTACGAGAATAGAAGCGTGCGTAGACATCAAGCTATTTTTCTGGCGCCGTTGCCGGGGAGGTGAGCGCTTGAAGGTATCTCCTTTAGATTCTGCAGTTATTACTTTTTGTTTCTTGTTTTTATTTTCACTAGTTAGGCTAATGAAAAACAACAAAAAAATTAGAGATCTCTATGAAATTTATATTGCATTAGGACATGATACTTTTGAAGAGAAAATTAAAAAACCTATGGAAGTTAGTTTGCATAATAGTAGTAGTAATGTTATTAGTATAAATTCTGTGGACACTATTATTGCTAAGGCTATGGAAAAGTCTAAGCTTGGGGAAGCCATTGTTGATGAATGTGTTATTTTTAGTCCCCCAAGCTTTGAGCAGAAAATTTTCTTTGATGATACTTTGCCTCCAATATATGATAATTATAATCTTTGTGATATTTTCAGTCCACCTACTATTGAGGATATAGTTTATGTTGATTATGATATGCCTCCTATATATGATGTTTACAATGATGAATATGATGTTTTCAGTCCATCTACTATTGAGGATAAAATTAATTATGATTATTCTATGCCTCCAACTTATGATAATTACAATGATGGATGTGATAGTTTTACTCCCACTATTACTAATAAAATTGATTATGCTTATGTGGAGGGTAATGATATTATTATGCTTATGGATCATGATAAGAATGCTTTAGGTGATAGCTATATTGTTGAGTTTATTCATGATGCCACTGAAAATTATTTTGAGAGAGGAAAGTATGGATATAGAAATCTTCGTGTTACTAAATTTCTTCTCTTTATGATGAAAGTTTTGAGCTTTCTCTTGATTTGCTTTTATTTGCTGGGTACTTTAAGACCCACTGGTTATTATGAGAGAGGGGGACATGGATTCATACATCACAATAATATTAGGTCTCCTCTCTTTATGTTGGAAGTTTTGAAGTTGGATTTGTTTCATCTTTCTATGATAGTTGCTTTATGTTTCAATCATTTATCCTACTACAAGATCCCTTTGCATAGGAAGTGGGTTAGACTTAAATGTGTTTGATATTTACCTCTTGATGCTCTCCTATGTTTTTCAACTCTCATTTTTATGAGAGCATCATACGAATCTCCTTGTCTAGCTACAAGGCTTTAAAGAAAAGCGCTTATGGGAGACAACCCACTATTTTTATTTCCTGTTATTTTATTTTGTTGAGTCAAGGACTTGTCCTACCTCTGTAGCAATTCCTTTGTATCTTTATTTTATTGCATTGTTGTGTCAAGTTAAGCCTCTAGTTGAAAGTTGATGCTAAATTTGGATTCCTGCGCAGAAACAGTTTTCTGCTGTTCACCGTTTAATTCGTAACTCCTCACAGAAAAATCCAAATAATCTGCCCTTTTTTGTGCGTAATCCTCAGATATATATGCAACTTTCATTAGTTTTGAGTTTTCTGATCTGAGCAAGTTAAGTGCCTCGAAATTTTTTGTCTTTACGGACTGTTCTGTTTTTGACAGATTCTGCCATTTATTTTGCAATGCCTCTTTTGCTATTTTGATTGGATCTTTTTATCCTATGAAGTATCAGTGGCTGTAGCTAATGTCCAGTAGCATTGGTAGCAATTGTGTTCCTACAGAATATCATAATTTTTCGTGCACTAACCCTCTAATAAAGTTTACTCTAAGTTTGGTGTGGAGGAAGTTTTCAAGGATCAAGAGAGAAGGATGATATGATGTGATCAAGAGGATAGTAAAGCCAAAGCTTGGGGATGCCCTGGTGGTTCATCCCCAACATATTTCAAGAAGACTCAAGCGTCAAAGCTTGGGGATGCCCAAGGCATCCCCTTCTTCATCAACAAACTATCAGGTCCTTTCTAGTGAAACTATATTTTAATTCCGCCACTTCTTATGTGCTTTTCTTGAAGCGTCGGTTTGTTTTTGTTATTTTCATTCTCTGAATAAAATGGATCCCAGCATTCCTTTGTGGGAGAGAGACACGCTCCGCTTTTTCTTATGAATACTCGTATTCTTCACTTATATTTGTTGAGTATTCTTCTATGTTACTTCAATGCTTTCTAGCTCTTGTTTTTCATGCATCTCTTGCTAGAGCTGTTAGCTTTATTATATCATACTCTCATATCTCATTGTTTACTTACTTGGAGAGTTTATCTTTTAAATAAGTTGATTGGTGTTTGGTTGGAAACAGAAAATGCTAAATGTGGTAGTTGGTATAAAGAAAGATATACATGCTCTTATGGATTGTTATCTTGCATGTTGTGGTGCTTGGCAATTGTTTTGAGCTCTCAAGTAGATCATGTTTAAGCTTTTACATCATGTAGTTAAAACTTATTACTGAGGAACTACCGTAAAACTTGCTAAAATTTGGTTTGCATGTTTGGTATCTCTAAGGTCTAGATATTTTCTAGTTAAAGTGTTTGAACAACAAGGAAGACAATGTAGAGTTTTATAATGCTTGCAATATGTTTTTATATACGTCTTGTTGTCATAGTTTATACTTGTGTTTGCTTCAAACAACCTTGCTAGCCAAAGCCTTGTACTGAGAGGGGATGCTTCTCGTGCATCCATAATCCTTGAGCCAAAACCTATGCCATTTGTGTCCACCATACCTACCTACTACATGGTATTTCCTGCCATTCCAAGTAAATACTTCATGTGCTACCTTTTATTCAAAACATATTATCTCTTATTTGTGTCAATGTTTATTAGCTCATGAGGAAGTATGTGGTGTTACGGATATCAACCTTATCATTTGCTTTTAGACAGACTTTCACCAACCGGACTAGTGGCATATACACCGCTTATCCATTAACTTTGCAAAAAGAGCTGGCAAATGGGGTGCCCAGTCCCAATTAATTACAACTTTAACCGCTGCAATCTCTTCACATTTTTGCCCTGATCCAATCAGTCAAGCAATGACAACAGTTTTTAACTATATGTGTAAACAAAAGAGATAAGAGGGATGATCTACCTTGCTGGTAGAAATAACGTCCTTCATGGGAGCCGCTCTTGAAAGTCTGGTTGACAAGGGGGGTAGAGTGCCCATTACCATTCGTTGACAACGACATATACCTCTCAAAACTTACTTTTATGCTCTCTATATGATTTCAAAAACCTATAAAACTAAGAAGCTCTAGCACATGCTTGTATCCCTGCTTCCCTCTGCGAAGGGCCTATCTTTTACTTTATGTTGAGTCAGTTTACCTACTTCTTTCTATCCCCGAAGCAAACACTTGTGTCAACTGTGTGCAACAATTCTTATATGCTTACTTATTGCACTTGTTATATTTCTTTGTGTTGACAACTATCTATATGATATACATGTTCAAAAGTTGAAAGCCAATGCTGAAACTTATATCTTCCTTTGTGTTGCTTCAATGCTCTTTTGCTTAGATAATATTGCTTTATGAGTTAACTCTTATGCAAATCTTTTTTATGCTTGTTTGAAAGTACTATTCATGAAAAGTTTTACTTATATGATGTAGTTGTTTACTCCTTGTCTATTTGTTAGCAAACTATAGATCATTGCCTTGAGTCACTTCATTCATAACATGAGCCTTACATTATATTATGATCAAGATTGTGTTTAAGCATGTCACTTCAGAAATTATTCTTCTTTTATCGTTCTTGCCTACCCGGGACGAGTAGAACTAAGCTTGGGGATGTTGATACGTCTCCAACGTATCTATAATTTCTTATGTTCCATGCTATATTATACCAAGTTATTACATGTTTTATATGCATTTTATATAGTTTTATGCATTTTCTGGGACTAACCTATTAACAAGATGCCACAGTGCCAGTTCCCTGTTTTCTGCTGTTTTTGGTTTCAGAAAAGTACTTAAGGAAATATTCTCGGAATTGGACGATTTCTTTTCTGAAGTCAGTTTTTCATCGGGAACGTTCCAGAAAGCCGAACACGAGACGAAGTGGGCCACCGAGGCGGCGCCACCACGTGCTCGCGCGGCAGCACTCCTGGCCGCGCGAGGACCAGGTGTGGGCCCCTCGGGGCGCCACCGACTTCGCCCTTTCGTCTACAAATACCCCCCAGACTAAAAACCCTAACACGGTGTGCAATATTTCCTCCACGGGTCCCGAGCGCCGCCGCCATCGAAGACAAGATTCGGGGGACAGAACTCTCTGTTCCGGCACCCTGCCGGGACGGGGAAATGCCCCCGGAGCCATCTCCATCGACTCCACCGCCATCTCCATCGCCGTTGCTGACTCCTACGATGAGGAGTGAGTAGTTCTCCCCCGAGGCTGCGGGATCTACGGTAGCCATGTGGTCTATCTCTCTCTCCCATGATGTGATCTTTTATGTGATCATGATCTTTGTAACCTAGTTGAATATGTGATGCTACTCTTTATCTATTATGCACTCTAGAGGTTACTTTAATATGAACTCCGGGGTTATTCACGGTTGTAACGGTGGCAGTGTGTGCACCGTGTGTGATTCCTTTATGACGTTGTTGGTGTTAGTTTACTCTGACTTTGAGGGTGCTCTTGTAGCCCTACACAATGAATGGTGTTTGTTATCCAACATGAGAGTGTTTGAGAGTAGTGTTTATTTATTTAACTTTGATGTCATTGTTGAGAATGTCCACTGGTGAAAGTAGGATCCCTAGGCCTTGTTTCTAAGCATTAAAACACCGTTTCCAACAAGTTCTGCTACATGTTTGCTTGCTGCCATTTTTATTACAGATTGCAATTACTACTTATAATCGTCCATATTACTTGTATTTCACTATCTCTTCGCATAACTAGTGCACCTATACATCTGACAAGTGTATTGGGTGTGTTGGGGACACAAGAGACTTTTTGTATCTTAATTGCAGGGTTGCTTGAGAGGAATATCTTTGACCTCTACCTCCCTGAGTTCGATATACCTTGGGTGATTCATTTAAGGGAAACTTGCTGCTGTTCTACAAACCTCTGCTCATGGAGGCCCAACACTGTCTACGAGAATAGAAGCGTGCGTAGACATCAGGTATCAAAGCCTCTTACTAATCTCTTGCAAAAATATGTACCATTTGTTTTTTATGATGATTGTAAGGTAGCTTTTGAGACTCTTAAGCAAGATTTAATAAGTGCTCCTATTGTTTAACCACCTGATTGGAATTTACCATTTGAAATTATGTGTGATGATAGTGATTTTGCTGTTGGTGCTGTTCTTGGACAAAGAATAGATAAGAAGTTAAATGTTATTCATTATGCTAGTAAGACTCTTGATCCTGCTCAAAAGAATTATGCTACAACTGAAAAAGAATTTCTAGCTGTTGTTTTTGCTTGTGATAAATTTAGACAATATATTGTTGATTCTAAGTTATTATTCATACTGATCATGCTGCAATTAGGTACCTTATGGAAAAGAAAGATGCAAAGCCTAGGCTTATTAGATGGGTATTACTTTTGCAAGAATTTGATTTGCATATTGTAGATAGGAAAGGGGCTGAAAATCTTGTTGCTGATAATTTGTCTAGATTGGAAAACATTGAATATGATCCTATTCCCGTTAATGATAGCTTTCCAAATGAACAATTAGCTGCAATAAGGGTGAGTTCACGAGATAGTCCTTGGTATGCTGATTATGCTAACTTTATTGTTTTGAAGTATTTGCCTCCAACCTTTTCAGCTCAACAAAGAAGAAAATTATTTTATGACTTGAGGCATTATTTCTGGGATGACCCACACTTATATAAAGAAGTAGTGGATGGTATTATGCGAAGATGTGTTCCGGAGTACGAACAACAAGAGATATTGAGAAAATGCCATAGTAGTGCTTATGGAGGACATCACGCTGGAGATAGAACTGCACAAAAGGTTTTACAATCAGGTTTTTATTGTCCTACTCTTTTTAAAGATGTAAGAAAGTTTATTTTATCTTGTGACCAATGCCAAAGAATTGGTAATATCTCTAGACGTAATGAAATGGCTATGAATTATTCTCTTGTTATTGAGCCATTTGATTGTTGGGGATTTGACTTTATGGGTCCTTTTTCTCCTTCAAAGGGTTATACTCATATACTTGTTGCTGTTGATTATGTTACTAAATGGGTAGAAGCTATACCTACTAAAAGTGCAGATGGTGAGACATCATTAAAAATGCTTCAAGATATTATTTTTCCTAGGTTTGGTGTTACTAGATATCTCATGACTGATGTAGGTTCTCATTTTATTCATGGTGATTTTAGAAAAGTTCTTGCTAAATATGGTGTTAATCGTAGAATTGCTTCAGCTTATCATCCTCAAACTAGTGGGCAAGTAGAATTATCAAATAGAGAAATTAAATCTATCTTGCAAAATACTGTTAATAGAACGAGGAAGAATTGGGCTAGTAAATTAAATGGTGCATTATGGGCTTATAGAACTGCTTATAAAAATCCCATGGGTATATCTCCTTATAAAATGGTATATGGAAAAGCTTGTCACTTGCCTTTAGAATTAAAACACAAAGCTTATTGGGCAGTGAGAGAACTAAATAGAGATTTTAAACTTGCTGGTGAGAAAAGATTACTTCATTTGAGTTCTTTAGATGAATGGAGAAGTGAAGCTTATGAAAATGCTAAGCTGTTTAATGAGAAAGTTAAGAAATGGCATGATAGGAGAATCCTTAAGAGAGAGTTTCATGTTGGTGAAAAGGTTTTATTGTATAGCTCTCGTCTTAGATTCTTTGCAGGAAAATTACTCTCCAAGTGGGAAGGACCATATGTTATTGTTGAGATGTTTCGTTCGGGTGCAATTAAAATTGCTTCACTCAAAGATGACTCTACACAAGTGGTGAATGGGCAAAGACTCAAACATTATATTTCTGGAGATTCTTATAATGAAGATGTTGATATTATTCAAGTTATTGCTCCGGAAACTTTTATAAAAGAGAAATTTTCTGAGTCTGCAGAAGCTGAATTCGAAAAGGTACAGTTTTGGTAAGAAAAAGTTCGTGTTTTTAATTTTGGAAGACACAAAAATTATTTTTAGAAAATATGGAAAAATACAAGACGAAAACGAGCAGGACACGGAGCCTGAGGCGCCGACACCATGTGCTCGCGCGGGCCCCATCCTGGCCGCGCGAGCAGGGGGTCTGGGCGCCCCAGACTCCGCCTCCTACTCGATCTCGTGCTGTTGCCTTCCTTTTGTGATGTAAATTTTTGCTATATAAACTCCCGGGTACCCCGAGGTCCGTATAACGTGTTTTCGAAGCGCTTTTGTTTCGAGCTGTTTCTGTCCAGATGTCGTCCCAGCGTTCCTGTTCTGAAGACTACGCGCTGCGTCGCCAACGTGAACTCCTTCAGGATCTTGATCAAGGATCTTTCGTTGGATGGGCGGAGGAGGACAAAGTGAAGGCTAGGCGCAAGGACATGGACGAGAGCGTCATGGAGGAAGTGAAGAAGATGTCATCAGCCAAAAGAGAACGAGCAGGAGCAAGGGGTAGCAAGCCCATCTTTGTGGGATCCGTTAACGCTCAACGTGCCTTTTCTCATAACATGCAGGGACCCATACCACCTGTTCCAGATCTTAGCTCCTTCCCGGATGCGGAAGACGCTCTTCGGATCACTGACCAGTTTTGTGATCAGTATCGAGTCCTGAGGATGGAAGTGGACATACTTCAAGAGGAGAACAAGAGGCTTCGCAAGATGCTGTAGCGTTACCTGACCCCGCTCAAAGTTGTCCCACCATCACCACCGAAGGAGTAATTCATCATCGGTATTGGCATCTCCCTTACATTGTTCCAAGCTTGGGGGGAGTGCCGCGGTATCACACCATCATCTTTTACCTTTTATCTTTTAGTAGTGTCATATCATGAGTAAGGAAGTTATCTTATATGATGGTTTGCAATGTGGAAGTATCTCTCTTTTAGTTGGTTATCTATCTATGTATCCCTTGGTGTGAGTTGTCGTTATGGAATATTAATGAGAAGTTTTATCATTTATTTTCTGCACATCTTATTTTAGTTTGCAATTTCTATCATATATGATTGATCTTGTCATTAGTACTGTTATCACTTTGGGAACATATAGTAAATCTTTTGGTTTTGGCAAACTTAGCATTGGTCAGTAGTTACAATACTTTGAGACTTAAGTGGAAGAAAGAATTACATGTAGATATAGTTTTCAATGACCTTTCTCATTTGTAGATGATAAGCTTAGTATTCACAATTTAAAATTGTTTGTGCTTCCAAGCAAGAATTGCATAATTGTCTTTACTACATGTATATTTGTTTGTATCCATCAACTCTTATGCTTGCTACCAAACCTTGCTAGCCAAAGACCGGTATCGAGAGGGAATGCTTCTCATACTTCCAAACCTTGAGCCAAAACCCTTGCCACTTGTGTCCACCATACCTACCTATTATGTGGTATTTTGCGCCACTCCAAGTAAATACTTCATGTGCTATCTTTATTCAAAACTACTATCCTTTATTTGTGTCAATGTCTATTAGCTCATGAGGAAATAATAGTTGAGTTTGTTATCTTCCATACTAATTAAGTAACCCTTGACTTGCATGCTTCATCTGCTCGTCACTAATATTGCAAAGGGCTGGTTAGACCACTATAATATCAAAAGGTTGAGAAAGTTAAAAATAGACACTCCTCCATGGTTTGAGATTGATTGGTGGGCACCCGAGGATTCGGTTAGCCATGTGACGAGGGGTGTCCTCATCAATACCCATGACTGATAGCCTAGGGTTAAGGTTACGAGGTAGAGAACGCGGAGTGTTAGTAGATTCGTCGGTTGACAACACTACGCGTTCTCTAACTCATAACCTTAACCCTAGGCTATCAGTCATGGGTATTGATGAGGACACCCCTCGTCAATTGGCGCCGTCTGTGGGAAAAGGTAGTGTTGGATCCACGGATTTTTCGGTCCCAGCTTCAAACGGCCACTCGCCGACTTCATCAGAGGGATACGCATCGGCGACTTCAGATCGCATCCAGTCCACAGGCGATTACTCGCCGAGATCACCAACAGCATCGCCAAAGAGGATCAAGCCATATTCACCAGAAGCACAAGAAAACTATTCAAGTCTCGACTCAGGATTCAATCTAATAGTTGGTAAGCATAACTTTTTCGTTGATAAGTTTGGTGTGCAGGACTTGACCGACCAGATCACGACTAAAGCACCCAAGGAGAAGTCGACTGCAATCGCATCTTCGACAGACAAGGAGACCACCTCATCACAGATCGACTCGATACCATCGCCAGAATCCCCGATCCCTTCCGTGTCATCACGAGAATTCAACAAGCTCATAGCAGAAGAATTCCCTGAATACGAAGTCCAGTCGACTTACCATAGCAATCCAGTCGAAGCGCCGGCCACCATAATTGCATCAGCAGAAGACGCCAGAACTACTTCATCACGGATCTGTCCGATCTCACCACTAGGATCTCCGACTGACTCCATGACGACAAAGGAGTTCACAGACTCGGCAGGTTTCTCTCCCTCCTCCAGCACAGTCGGCATCAGAGGGATACGCATCGGCGACTTCAGATCGCATCCAGTCCACAGGCGATTACTCGCCGGGAAGTTGCGTCATGGCGCACCCGATGACGCTTGAGGATTGGACCATCAGTAGACTCTTCCTCCTTCTGGCCCTCACTCTCTTCTTCGACTTTGGTTCCTTCCGAAGAAGAAGAGTTAGCAGCAGGCGGGGAGTCGGCAGGTTTCTCTCCCTCCTCCAGCACAGTCGCCTCATCGGCAGGACCGGCCTCAGGAAGAGGAGGAAGGGATGTCACAAATGAATGACCCTTCAAGAAAGAAGAAGCAGAGCAAACATAAGTCAAACATAACACTCGAACAAGAAATACAGAGGCTAAAAAGCATAAATATAGAGTATTTAAACACTCACTTCAGGGAGGGCATTATCTAAACCAAAGGGAGCTGTGGAGAAGTTGTAATCGATGACGTCATCAGCTTTATGGCTGGTTATCGACTTCACAAGGGAGTCGAGCTCGTTGGGCGACAACTCCACATCACTCATCCTGGTAACGTCGTGTGGACCCTCATATTGCCACATAGGATGGACGCGCTGCTGAAGGGGACACACACGACGCTTCAAGAAAACACTAATTAACTGAATACCGCGCACGGTATTCAGCAGCTCACTGACCTTCTTCAAAAGGGGAGCAGCCTCTTTCTTCTCGGCCGTTGAAAGAGTATGCCCCCATGCCTTCGTCTTCACAGGAGAAGACCCAGCCGAAAATCCTGGGAGCACCTCCTGGTCGACAGGGACGTAGAACCACTTGGATCTCCATCCTTGAGCAGAATCGAATGTCTTCAAATTGAAGTATTTGCAGTCGCTCCGCACCTAGAAGCCTACGCCCCCGAAAGGATTCACACGGCCATTGCGGACCATGTGACGCACCTGGAATATGGACTTCCAGAGTGCCCAACTTGGGGATACCCCCAAGAAGCACTCGCACATCATCATAAAACAAGCAATGTGCAAGATGCCATTGGGGACCAGATCGTGGATCTGTATCCCATAAGCATACAGTAACCCGCGCACGAAGTCATGCAACGGGAAACCAAAACCACGCGGAAGAAATTCCGCAAAGCATACCCGTTCGCTGGAGCGCGGCTCGGGGAAGGCCTCCTTGTTGGAAGGAGCACGGGCGGCGAGCTTGTCGGCGGGCGGCAGCAGGCCCTCTTTAGGAAACGCCGCCAGTTTCTTCTCCGTCATAGTTGACCGGGCCCAGTCCCCCGATCCCTTCTTGAGGGCGACAGAGGAGTCAGCAGCAGCAGTCGCGGCAGCACCGGCTTTCCTTTTCTTGCCGGCGATGGCAGAGGAAGCAGGCACAGGTGCACCGAAGCTTTTCTTCGGAGCCATGGCGCAAGGGGAATGCAGGGGCAAGAGCAGAGCAAGCGCACGAGAGGAAGAAGATGAACCGAGGAAGAAGAAACCAAATGCCAGGGTAAATTAATCTATGGCGGCAAGATCTATATTTACCAGGGCAAGAGAATTAATCTCGTCCGTTCGTGAAAAATCATCACAACACGTGGCGCCATCGGAGGGCAACCGTCGCAGGCCACGCCGCTCACTACGCGCGCAAAACGAGGAAACCATCATCACGTCTACGAAAATCTCGCCACGTCAGGTCAAATCAAAACTGAACCGGCGTCCACCGCGGTCAAAGAGATGGGCCCACCATGACATGTCTCGTCAAAATCCTACTCGCACGCCAAGGTTGTCACGCATGACATCAGTTGTCTGGCAGACAGGCAATACTCATAAAACAAATGTCAACAACATGCTCGACTGGACAAAAGAAAATTCTCAAAAAAGAAGTCTCACGACTAGTTGCAAAATCAAAATCATAAAGCAAAAAAGTATGGTCGAGTGGAACTCCCATCGGGAGCGAATAAGAAATCTTCGACTGATATAAAGAAAACAAAAGGTAAAATTGAGATTATCCTCCATTACAAGCAATAAAGCACAATCTCGGGGGCTACTCCCATCGGGAGCACTGTCGCGCACCCGATAGATTAAAAAAGGATAAAGCGAATAGTCGACTGAGAAACTTGCCTCCGTTAAAAGCAGAAAGAGCAAAAGAATGCCCGAATGAAGTCAGTCGATGACGTCTCGGATGCTGCATGAATGAAATGCAAAGGTAAGACCCACCGATTAGTCGGGTAGGGCTGAGGACCACTCCGGCAGTGCTAAGTCCTTATACTTTCCGCGTCAACAGATGTGATGAAAATCCTGGCGGACGCGCTGGGTAGCAAAGTTAAAACTGTAGAACAAATCAATAAGTCCATCAAATGGCCTGAGTCGAGTCTGTCCAGTATGTTCCAGGTTCGAGCCCAAGGACTCGAAACTTGATTGAAGACTAGTAAGGTTTTGCCCAAGTGCAGTTAACTGGTCTCGACTCATCGATTAAATCCAGGCCTACTCAGTCGAAATCCTTTGTCATAAATTCACAGTCGAAAGACAAATGCAAAAGATATACTATGAAAAGCATAAAACATGTGACGTGCACTGTGTAGTGAGTCCATGACTGATTCTCTGAATTAGCCAAGCACTCGGGGGCTAATGACGAGGTTATTCCAAATGGGTACCCCATCGTGGGGGTACCTGGTGCACGTGATGACTATAGCCCAATTGTCAATAGACTGAATAAGCCCAACAAGCGAAGCCCAAGATGAAGATTACCTACCTAGTTATTCATAGTCGGTTATCGTTTCCATACTTGTAATCCTAGTCGGTTACGTACCCGAGACCTATACCCCCTTATAAGGGACAGGAGGGTGGCCGATCAAGGACACGCCCAATTAGAACCACCAAACCCTAGCGAGATCCGCATCTCGCTAGATCATTGTACTCGCCGCATATTCACAATCAATACGGACAAGCAGGAAGTATGGGTGTTACCTCAGTCGAGGGCCCTGAACCTGGGTAAACTCCCGCTTGTCAACCGACGAATCTACTAACACTACGCGTTCTCTACCTCATAACCTTAACCCTAGGCTATCAGTCAGGGGTATTGATGAGGACACCCCTCGTCACCATGGCTTGTGTAAGCAAAGGTTGGGAGGAGTGTCAAAGTTGTCAAAATAGTTGCATATTATAAATGCTTGTTTTAAATAATTCGGAACCGCTCTCAACTTGCTTAGTATGGAAGATGACAAGAACTCTATTACCATTCGTTGACAACAACAAACACCGCTCAAAAGTTTACTTTTATGCTCTCTATATGATTTCAAAACCTATTAAACTAAAAGCTCTAGCACATGCTTGTATCTCTGCTTCCCTCTACGAAGGGCCTATCTTTTACTTTATGTTGAGTCAGTAAACCTATCTCTTTCTGTCTTAAGCAAGCATTTGAGTTGATTGCGATTCAAACATCTATACATTCGTATTGTTAATCATGTCTCTTATTCTTCCTTGTTTGGCACATTGCTGTTATTTGATAAATATGACTTTGAGCGTTAGCAACTATTTAAGAGGGCTGTTTAGTAGAGTAAGCTCAATGTGCTCATTGTTCTCTAACCAAGAACGAAGTTTCCCAACACCAACTATGGTTTTCTCTATTCACTTTATTGTGATTTACCTTTACTTGTTACAAGTTGAGTTATATGAATGGAGTTGATATCTAAGATGACTTGTGTATTATTAAATGTGATGCTTCTTGTCCGTTTATTCTTTATCGACACTTCACTCCATAAACCCGTGGTCATGTTTACTGAGCTCAGCTTTCGCTTGGGGACAAGCGAGGTCTAAGCTTGGGGGGAGTTGATACGTCCATTTTGCATCACTATTTTATATCATAATTTGCTGTTATTCATTGATATATTTCATATTTAGAGATGATACTTATGTTATTTCATCTATTTTGCATGTTTGATGATTATTGGAGAATTGATCACCGGAGTCTGGAAACAGCTGGAAAAAGCACCGTCAAGATACATTATTTGCAAAGCTCAGAAAACAAAACGAAGACCGTGGAAATTATTATTTTACCAGATCATGGAGGGAGCCACGAGGGGAGGCCAAGGTGGGGCCCAGGGGGCCCACACCCCCCCCCCCCCCCCTCGCGCGGCAGCTCCTGGACCCGCGCGAGCTAGGGGTCTGGCCGCCCTGGCCCACCTCTGGCCGAGCCCCTTCGCGTACTTCATCCCCCCGAAAACCTAAGGTGTCCTACGGAGAGTTAGAGTTATTCCGCCGCCGTCATGAGGCGGAAAACACCAGAGAGAAGAAAGCTCTCCGGCAAGGAGAAATCTGTCGGGGAAATCCCTTCCCGGAGGGGGGAAATCGTCGCCATCGTCACCGACATCGAGCTGCACTTCATCGGGATCATCATCACCATCATCTCCACCGCCGTCACCGTCATCTCCACTGCTCCACTCCGTTCCCGCTGTAACATCTAGGGCTAAATCTTGTGTGTTTGATAGGGGAAACTCTCCCGGTGTTAATTACTATTGTTATTGATGCTATTGGGTGGAACCGTTGAATTAAGGTTTATGTTCAGATTGTTACCCATCATTATATCATCTCTGATCATGTTCCAAATGATGTGTTGTGAGTAGTTCGTTTAGTTCTTGAGGACATGGGTGAAGTCTAGATGTTAGTAGTGAACTATGATAAGTAATATTTAATGGTTTGATATTTAAGTTGTGGTGCTATTCTTCTAGTGGTGTCATGTGAACGTCGACTACATGACACTTCACCTTTATGGGCCTAGGGGAATGCATTGTGTATTCGAATATTAATTGTGGGGTTGCCGGAGTGACAGAAACCTAAACCCCCGTTAATATCTCGATGCATGAGGGATGGTAGGATCTCAGAGTTTAAGGTTGTGGTTAGATTTATCTTAATTACTTTCTTGTATTTGCGGATGCTTGCAAGGGGTATAATCACAAGTATGTATTAGTCCTAGGAAGGGCGGTGCATTAGCATAGGTTCACCCACACGACACTTATCAAAACACTAAAGATTAATCATCTATATAAAGCGAAAGCACTAGACATAAATCCCGTGTGTCCTCAATAACGCTTGGTCATCATAAGTAAACAAACCGGCTTGTCCTTTGCTCTAGAAAGGATTGGGCCCCTCGCTGCAATTATTATTGTTGCGCTTTATTTACTCGCACTTTATTTATCTGTTATATCAAAAACTCATAAAAACCTGTCTGCTAGTATTTATAGTGAAATCCTCATCAAAACTGCTTGTCAGGACCTTCTGCTCCTCGTTGGGTTCGACACTCTTATTTATCGAAAGTACTACGATACACCCCCTATACTTGTGGATCATCATCCGTCTGTCCCTTCTCACCGTCGCACGCATCCCCTTAGGGCATCTCCAGTCGCCCCCCCCCCCCCCCCCGAGCCCCCCCAGGAGGCCTTTTTAGCGCCGGCGCAAGCCAAAAGCGCCGTTTTCCTACCACTCGGCCCCCCAGAAGCCCAGTTAGCGCCGTTTCGGCGTTATTTCACGCCGGCGCACCCAGGCGAAACCCAGCCCACTGGGTTCGGCTGGGGGGGCGAAATGGCGTGAAACGCAACGCGGGCCAGCGTTGTCAGCGACGCGGGAGAAAATGGCGGGAACAGAAACCACTCGTGAGGCCGCGTGCTCATCCCCTCGGCTCCCGCGCCGGTCAAAGGCTGCCGGAGTAATGGCGTGGCGGGCGGCCAGCGATAGCGCGCTAGCCAAAGGCTGCCGAAGTAATGGCGTGGCGCGGCGGGGCTGCGACGTCCAATCCGAACGCGGCCGGAGTAATGGCACCGCCCCTTCGCCTGGTCCCGGCGCTATAAAACCCCCCGAGACCTCGCCGTCTCTCCCCACACTTCCTCTCCCTCGCCGCCTTCTGCCTCCCACTCCCTTCTCTCCCACCCTCCACCGACGATATGGCCTACGACGCCGCCGCCGCCGCAAACGGCTGGGGACGCCGCCACCTCCGCAAGGACGAGGCCTGGGCCCTGCATCAGGCGGGGTATCCGTTCCCGCCGGACATGCGCGTTCCCGGCGCCTCCGCCGGCCAGGGGCCGTGGCAGCTGAGCGCGGGAGGCGTCCCCGTGCCCCCCATCCCTGCCGGCGAGCAGTACAGGTGGGCGATCGCGGAGGTCCGCGTCGGCCTGACGCCAGAGCAGGCCGCGCAATGGCGCTGGAGGCCAGAAGGCAACGACGCGTTCTGGACGGTGTACTTCCAGCGCCGCCACGACGAGGACGTCGCCGACCGCGGCAACAACGGCCCCGTGGAGGGCCGCTGCAACTCCACCGGGCGCGAACGTTGGTGGGGCGGCGAGATCCGCACCCTACAGTGGTTGCTCGACTACATCTACGCCGGCAACGAGCCCCGGCTGACGATGCCGCCGCGAACGTGGACGCCGCGCCGGATGGGCTCGGGCACCTCCTCGGCCACCTCCTCTTCCTCCGGCGTAGCGCGGTCGACGCCTCCGTCAGGTACACGCTCGGTGTCGCTCACTCCCCCCCTCCTCAACTCCGGGCGCCCTGCCACATGCGCAGCGGCGCACTGCGCATCGGCGAGCAGCGCGCCTCCTCCCAGCGCCGCGCGGCATCTCCTCCGCGCTCGCTCTTCCGGCGCCTCGTGAAGCCGAAGAAGGAGCCCAAGCCGGAGACGGCGGAGGAGGAGCAGGAGGAAGAATGGCCCGGCCTCAAGGAGGCCGAAGAGGCCTCCTTCAACACCGTGCAACCGGCGGAGCCCGGGTTCACCGAGGAATGGAGCCTCGGCGAGTTCACGGAGAAGCAGATCGAGGAGCAGCGGCAGCTCCTCGTCGAGGCGGAGCGCAACCGCGCGCGGCGCCAACAGGAGACCGTCGCCCGCCGCCGCCGCGTCCCGCCTCCCCAAGTGGCGAAAGAGATTGAGTACCACATACTCGATCCCGACAGCGAGGCGGAGGAGGAGGAGGACGACGACGAGACGCTCCAGCGCACCCTGCAGCAGAGTAGGTGGTGGGGCGACGACGCCGGCGCAGGCCCGAACAGGCGGCACGACGACGACGGCTCGGACGACGATGACGGCAGCGTCGGCGACTACAGCCAGGCGATCGCGGCCACCCTCGGCCTTTGATACGTCTCAAACGTATCTATAATTTCTTATGTTCCATGCTTATATTATACCAATTGCTACATGTTTTATACACACTTTTATATCATTTTATGCATTTTCTGTATTAACAAGATGCCATAGTGCCAGTTGCCTGTTTTCTGCTGTTTTTGGTTTTAGAAAAGTTGTTAAGGAAATATTCTCGGAATTGGACAAACAAAACGTCAAATTCTTATTTTTCCCGGGAGGTTCCAGAACACCGAAGAAGACACGGAGGGGAACCCCGAGGGGCCCACACCCCCTCCCGGCGCGGCCCCCTTCAGCCGCGCGAGGACAGGGTGTGGGGCCCTCGAGCCTCCACCGCCTTCGCCCTTTCACCTACTTATACCCCCCCAAATTTCTAAGACCTAACACGAAGTCCTTTTCCAGAGAAGAGTTCCGCTGCGCCGCCGCCACCAAAAACCTTAATTCGGGGGACAGAAGTCTCTGTTTCGGCACCCTGCCGGGACGGGGAATTGCCCCCGAAGCCATCTCCATCAACTCCACCGCCATCTCCATCGCCGTTGCTGACTCCTACGATGAGGAGTGAGTAGTTCTCCCCCGGGGCCGCGGGCTCTACCGGTAGCTATGTGGTTTATCTCTCTCTCCCATGGTGTGATCTTTATGTGATCATGAGCTTTGTAATCTAGTTGAATATGTGATGTTACTCTTTATCTATTATGCACTCTAGAGGTTACTTTAATATGAACTCCGGGGTTATTCACGATTGTAAAGGTGACAGTGTGTGCACCGTGTGTGATTCCTTTATGACGTTGTGGTGTGTGTTTACTCATACTTTGAGGGTGCTGTTATAGCCCTACGCAATGAATGGTGTTTATCATCCAACAAGAGAGTGTTTGAGAGTAGTATTTATTATTCAACTATGAGGTCATTGTTGAGGGTGTCCACTAGTGAAAGTATGATCCCTAGGCCTTGTTCTAAACATTAAAACACCGTTTACAACAAGTTCTGCTGCATGTTTGCTTGCTGCCATTTTTATTTCAGATTGCAATTACTACTTATAATCATCCATATTACTTGTATTTCACTGTCTCTTCGCCAAACTAGTGCACCTATACATCTGACAAGTGTATTGGGTGTGTTGGGGACACAAGAGACTTCTTGTATCTTAATTGCAGGGTTGCTTGAGAGGGGTATCTTTGACCTCTAACTCCCTGAGTTCGATATACCTTGGGTGATTCACTTAAGGAAAACTTGCTGCTGTTCTACAAACCTCTGCTCTTGGAGGCCCAACACTGTCTACGAGAATAGAAGCGTGCGTAGACATCAAACTATTTTCTGGCGCCGTTGCCGGGGAGGTAAGCGTTTGAAGGTATCTCCTTTAGATCCTGCAGTTATTACTTTTTGTTTCTTGTTTTTATTTCACTAGTTAGGCTAAATGGAAAACAATAAAAATATTAGAGAGCTTTATGGTATTTATCTTGAGTTAGGACATGAAGTGTTTGAAGAGAAAATTAAAAAAACCTATGGAACTTTATTTGCATGCTAGTAGCAATGTTATTAGTATGAAATCTTTGAACACCATTATTGCTAATGCTACGGAAAAGTCTAAGCTTGGGGAAGCTAGTTTTTATGAAAATGATCTTTTTAGTTCCCCAGCATTAGAGGAGGAATTTTGCTCTGATGATACTATGACTCCAATATATGATGATTACAATGATGAATATGATATTTCCAGTCCACCTACTATTGAGGAGAAAATTAATTATGATTACAATATGCCACCTATATTTGATGATTATGGTGATGAGAATAATAATGATAGCTATTTTGTTGAATTTGCTCCCACTACAATTAATAAGAATGACTATGCTTATGTGGAGAGTAATAATTATTTCATGCATGTGGCTCATGATAAGAATATTTTATGTGATCTTTACTATTAAAGCAGAATGCGTGGTATGGTGTCACAATCCAAATGGTGTCACAAGCCAAATGCTCTCATACTTCGAATTAATTACATGCCATGGCACCTATAATGGATACCGGTTCACAACACCACCGATCGATTGAAAACAGAAAGAAGCGAGTCAAAAAGGAAGACAGTACGTCCGCTAACAGGAAAGGAGATTTGCGTCCCGATTTTTCCTCGTTTGGGACGTGATTTGCGTTTGGGTTTTTTCTCGGCAGCGACCTGCGGTGTGATTTGTTTGCAAAGCTGGTAACAACGTGTGAGAGAATCACTCCTAGCATCAGGTGATGGTTCATTGAGAAAGAAATAAACCAGGCACGGTTTGATGATTAGTTGAGAAACAGCCGTAGCATCACGTAAAAATTGTTCAGATTGATCGTTTGTTGGGCACGTGCATTAAGGGAAGTAAATAATGAGAGGTTATTGTTTGTGTAATCTGTTGACTAAATTCAGGAAATTACCACATGAATAGGTCGTGAGTTGTTGGCTTCACGTATGTTGCGCTGAAATTTCGCACTAATAAGGTGGAATGGATAAGTTAGGGAAATTTCGCACTAATGAGGTGCTAAACAATACCGGTTCATAACAGCACCGATAAAACATAAGGAAGCGAATCGAAAAGAAAGAGAAGCATAGGCAACAAATTCGGTAGAAATCCAAACAACCTACTGTATTTCAAACAGACCTCCTACATCCCGACTCCTTCTCGCACGCTAATTACACGCAACTGCCCCATCCCGGCGACACATGCCAATGTGCCGCCCGCCGCTGCTAGCCTGCTGCCCTCTTTGTTTCCTTGGGCGTCTCGCCATCGCCGTCCCGTGCGTCCGGCGCCCGTCCCTCGACGCATAGAATCGCCCTGCTCCTCCCATGGACCCAACCATGGCGGGGTCGCCTCCGCGGCCCCTCTTCCCGTTTCGCCCTTCTCCAACCTCACTGGGCGCTCCCCCTCCCCTTTTCTCCACGGCCCTGTCGTTCTCGCCACCGGGTAAGCCGCTCGAATCGATCACCGCACCTCCTCGCGTATTCTTCTCCGCCTTGTGTTTCTCTGCAGCTTCTCGTGTTTGCGCATGAGGGGAAGGGGTGTTCACGTGGAGGCGATTAGTACGCAGAGGGAGAAGGTGAAGCTGAAGATTGAGGTGGCAATGTGGAGGAGTCCTTCCCAGTCAGGGAGACGCGCTCCGGAAGGACTGGCGGTGGCTCTCGCTGATGATGGCTCGGTAGTAAGAAAATCTAAGAGAACTGCCTAAGATTTGAACACACTCGCGAACGAACGCGTGGCTTCAACTTGGATAAGCAGGAGCGGTCAGGTGCTGAATGGAGGTTGCACATGTATCTACAGGGCGGTGGCTACTGGCTAGCTTGGAGTAGTGGGCATAGCTTCGTCCGCGGTGGAACAGAAGGCGGCCGGGAGAGGCGGAAGCTGAGCCAGCTAACGTTGGTACCGCATGAGATCGGCGTAAGGGCACCTCCAACTGGCCTCCGCATATGGACAGCCAAAGCGGACCGATTGTGTCCGCTTTGGGCTGTCCGCGGACAGATTTTCGGCCTATGTCCTCTTTGCGGAGGGACTGCCTCCAACGGCCCAGCGCAAAAAAAAAAGGACATAAAAATAAAAACTTAATTAACATATATTGTCCGGTAGGGCCCAGTGGCAAGTGACATACAAAATATAACAAAAAAAACTAAACTAGGGCAGGGAAGGACGGCGCCGGCGTCGCCGGAGTTGAAAATGCGCGCCGGCTCCGGCCTGTTGGCGTCGTGGCGGCGGCGGCTCCGGCCTACTCGTCCTCGTCGGAGGGGTCGAGGATGACGTACGGGGGCGGCGCGTAGAGGTGGGCCGGTGGCGCCGTGGGTGGTGGTGGAGGCGTGGCGGGCGCCTCGGGGTCCTGGGGCCATCCCGGTGGGGGCACGTACTCCCTGGCCTCGCCGTGCTCTGGCCACGGTGACCAGGGCGCCTCCCAGCGCGCCCGCTCGTCCTCCTCGCGCGCCTGCACGGCCAGAGCAAACGCGTCGTCGAGGTGCGCCTGCTCGGCCGCCTCCTCGGCGGAGGCACGCAGCGTCGCCGCTAGGTCGGGCCAGCGCCCGAGCTCGTCCAGCTCGGACTGCTCCATGGCCGCCTTCAGCTGGCCCTGGTACTCCTCGTCCTCCTCCTCCATCGGCTCGGCCTTCACGGTGGCGTCGCCATCGCCGCCGTCCTCCTCGGACCACTGCGGGTCCGAGTCCTCGTCAGACTCGAGGCCGACGAGGGCGGCCTCCTCCTCCTCCTCCGGCTCGGCGTAGTCGGGGGGGAGCGACGCCGCGAAGGCGAGCTGGTGCCGGTGGTTGTGCTCCAGCTCGAACCAACCGTCCCATAGGGACGAGTTGGGCGCGTGCGCCTGGTCGTGGAGGAGGTCCGCGGGCAGCAGGGCCCGCCGGCGGAGGATCTCCTCCGTGCGCTCACGGTCGGAGCGTGGCACCGGCGGCATGGGGACCCGGAGGCGGTTGAGATGCCACACCTCGGGGAGGTGGACATCGCCCCATGGCAGTGGTGCGCGCCGCTCCCAGTAGAGCTGGGCCATCTCGAGCCCGACGTGGGCGCGGCGCGCCCGGCGGCGCGCGTTCCGAGCCTCGCGGGCGGCCGTGGCATCGGCGGCGACGGCGGGTCCGCGGGGTGGAGCGACGGGGGCGGGGATGGATCGGCGGCGCGGCGGGCCACGAGAGCTCAAGGCCTCGTGGTTGTTCCGGCCGCCCTTCCAGAATGGCTTCATCGGCGGTGGCGGGACGGTGGCCGGCGCAAGGGTCGGTGGCGCTAGGGTTTGCGGCTGGCCGTCGGAGTGGGAGGGGAGAGTGGGGAGTGGATAGCGACGGCTGGCCACCCACCCCATTTAATAGGACCAGCCGAAGCAGCCGGTCTCGCTGGTGGGTGGGCCAGGGCGGACAACGAGAGGACACACGCTGTGTCCGCGGCTCCCCAAACCTGGACCAAACTTGGGCCAGGTTTGGTCCAGTTTGGCTGTCCGCGCGGACAAGTCTCCCTTTGCGCCGGCCCGTTGGAGAGCCAGTTTTGTCCGTTCGGACAAAAACGGACAGGCTGGGCATGGATGCGGCAGCCCATTGGAGGTGCCCTAAGCAACAGGGCTCGATTTGGAGGCCAGCGATCTGATATGCACTTGAGATGGACGAAAACAAGACGGGCAAGAACGAGACCACGAGCAGTGCTCGGATCAGAGACCAAAAAACCTCTCAATCAAGATGGGATTGACATCGTCAGATACACAAGAGAGGGCTCGATTTGGAGGCCAGCGATCTTATCTGCATAATGTCTATGGTAATGAGACATGTGCTTGCTTTTCTTATTCTATTGTACGATATGTCAGGTATGTGAAATTTGTGTATGAATCAAGTACTATTGTGTAGATGGAAATCATTATATTGAGCATCTTCAAAAGGAGAGCACATATCGTTATTCCGTTCACTTTCAACACCTACTTTGTGTACAAGTTTGGTGATGTGAATCACTGACTTCAGCACTAGCCTCGTAGTGCGTGCCAATATCATAGTTGCCACTCTCAAAAGTTTCATCGACCCTATCCACCACACTCAATCATTTGTTTGTAGTTGTCACGAGAATAGATCCAGCGGTATAATGTCTCAAGATAATGACTTTGTTGCTGTAATGTTGTGATTTAAACTTATACCATTCAATCCGTAAACCAGGCTGGGTATTTCCGTACGTGGTTGTTTGTGACAGTTTCATATACAACCTCCGTCCAATAAATGATGTCTCACTTTTGATCACTTTTCATATATGCTTAGTTAAATGTACACACAATTTTAAGATGCTAATCCATCAGTTATTCATAACTCCTGTGTTGATTGGTTAGTTCAGTTCTCTTTTTCGAATATTTAGGACGGGCCTGGGCAGAGCACAAGCATTATTGCCTCCGAGACTTGTGGATTTCTTATGGTTCTTGCCGGTATTGTTGCGTTTCATTCTATTAGAGAATCCAATTAAACTCTGTCCGGAGGTAGATGCTTGTGAAGCTTGGTACAGTGGTAGCACAAATATATCTTATTCTAACTTGTTGATCATTTTTTGTCCATATCAATGCAGATGTTGATACACATTTCCCTCAAATTATATACTGGCACATCAAGATACACATATAGCTACATACAGTGGTAGCACAAATATATCTTATTTCATATCAATGCCACCACCCCGGCCTCTTGCCTCAAAGTAATTGATGCATATGGAAACAAATACTCTTCCCCGTGATTTTATCACTGTGGTTCTCGAAGACTACTTTGTCTAGAAAATTCATAGGACGATATAGCTTTCGTGTGTCAATACTACAATCCCGACCTTCATGGGGAGATTGGAGACTGAAGCCTGTTGTCCGCAATGCAATCGTTTCATTTGCCAATCACTATAGTTCATGTCTTTTATAGGAACAAGTATCTGAATTTTACATGCTATGCGTATATCTTTATCTCAATTTTACTTTTTTACATTTATCTAGATTATTTCTTACCCTTTTTGCAAAAGGAAAGAAGTCCATATTGTTTCTTGGTAAGGCTTTCATTGATCTGGGCCAATCCTTACTCACATGTCCAATTGGTTATTTTTACACGTAAGAAAATTGTCTGTAATCCTGTTTTTATTCAATTGTTCATAAAATTATTTGTTTCTCGACCACATTAACACAATGAGTGATTGTTGGAGCCAAGAGTTGGCATAAGCAGGGCTGCATGGCTACTTGGAAAATTAGTGACCATATCGGTTTGATTTTTCCCTTACCTGACTAAGTGCCACAAATAGTAAAGACAAGTGCAGGCATGAACACTTGAAGCTTCCATGCAGTAAGCTTATAAGATAAAACTCATGTATTTTGGACAACAAAGATGTTATATATCTATTTTCCGAACTCGGTGGGCATTCGACGAGAGAGGGAAGCCAGCACGGAGAGGCAGGTTCTCAGAGAGCGACATGAGGCTTCGAGTTTAGATGGCGGTGGCGCAATACTCTAGGATTGGAGGATTGCTGAGTATTGAGCAGCAACGCAACATTTGATAACTATTTTTGTTAGACCGTTCGGTATTGATCGCTTTTTTTCTACCAATGCACTCGAATCTCAAATTTTTTTTAAAGTGCATGGTGTTATTTTTGTTATAGCATTGTCAAATATCTTTTGAAGCTTGATTAAGGTATTTCCATTATTATTTGGCATCATTATATATTATATTGTAAAGAAAATTGCACTAGCGATATGGGTTTCTTAAGATATTTTTAGATGTTAGTTTCTTAAAAATTTCCGTCTGAAATACTAAGGGAGTATATTGTTTTAGAGAAATGTTAACAAAACTAAAGTACTCCCTATGTTCGATAATTATTGTCATGGTTATTGTTTTAATTGGTATTTCACGCTTGCACACAATATGTGGTGATTCTTCTTACTACACAACAAAGTGGCAATATGCAAACAAAATCAAGATAGGCAAAAATGGCGCTTAATACCAAAACTGTTGACACAAGGAAATAAAATGGGGGTACAAATCACGCTGCTCACTCTTGACACTCTTGTTAAACCGTTGCAACGCACGGGTATCTAGCTAGTAGTTATATTGTTAATTTTATTCATGATGCTACTAGTGAACTTATAGATGATAATGAGGAGTGTTGCTTAAATATGTTATATGATAATGCTTTAGATGATGGTCCTATGCTTATTGATAATCCTCTATGTTTAGAAGTTATTACTTATTTATGTGAGGATAAAAATGATATAATTGCTGCTTGTGATGGTACTTTTACTCATAAGAGTCCTACTTTGTTCTTGAATTCTCCTAGTTACACCATGGAGGAGAAATTTGGTTATGTTGAAAAATACTTATGTGGTTTGCAATTGTCTCTAATTCCAAATCTTTGTTGCAACCATGATCTTAAACTTGATATTGATCTTAATAATTATTTTGAAAGAGGGAAGCATGCTAATGAATTTCAAAATACATTTAATGATCCTCTTTATGTGACTATATTATCTAAGTTGAATGATTCTTGTGGTTATATGGTTGAATTTATTTGTACTACTTGCAACTACTATGAGAGAGGAGAATATGGTTGTAGAAGTTTTCATGGTACCAAAACACCTCTCTTTATGTTGAAATTTTTGAATTTGTACTTGTTTTGCTTTCTTATGTTTGTTGCTTTGTGCTTTCATGACTTGTTTCTTTACAAGATTCCTTTGCATAGGAAGTGGGTTAGACTTAAATGTGTTTGATGTTTTACCTCTTGATGCTCTCCTTCGTTTTTCAACTCTCATTTTTATGAAAGCATCATAAAAATCTCCTTTCCTATCTAAAAGGGTTTAAAGAAAAGCGCTTATGGGAGATAACCCGCGTTTTATTTCTGTTATTTTATTTTATATTGAGTCGAGGAACATCACTACCTCTGTAGCAATTCCTTTGTATCTTTATTTTATCGCATTGTTGTGTCAAGTTAAGCCTCTAATAGTAAGTTGATACTAGATTTGGATTCCTGAGCAGGAACAGTTTTCTGCTGTCCACCGTTAAATTCATAACTCTTTACAGAAAAATCCAAATGACCTGATATTTTCTGTGCGTGTTCCTCAGATATGTATGCAACTTTCATTAGTTTTGAGTTTTCTTATTTGAGCAAGTTAAGTGCCTCGAAAAAATTCGTCTTTACGGACTGTTCTGTTTTTGACAGATTCTGCCATTTATTTGTAATGCCTCTTTTGCTATTTTGAATGGATCTTTTTGTTCCATAAAGTATCAGTGGCTGTAGCTAATATCCAGTAGCATTGGTATCAATTGTGTTCATGCAGAATATAACAATTTTTGATTATGCACTAACCCTTTAACGAAGTTTACTTTGAGTTTGGTGTGGAGAAAGTTTTCAAGGATCAAGAGAGAAGGATGATGTGATGTGATCAATAAGATGAAAGAGCCAAAGCTTGGGGATGCCCTCTTGGGTCACCCAAGCATATTTCAAGAAGACTCAACCGTCAAAGCTTGGGGATGTCCAATGCATCCCCTTCTTCATCAACAAACTATCAGGTCATCTCTGGTGAAACTATATTTTAATTCCGACACATCTTATGTGCTTTACTTGAAGTGTCTGTTTGTTTTTATTTTTGCTTTTGTTATTTTCATTCTATGAATAAAATGGATCCTATCATTCCTTTGTGGGAGAGAGGCATGCTCCGCTTTTTCTTATGAATACTCGTATTCTTCACTTATATTTGTTGAGTATTCTTCTATGTTAATTCAATACTTTCAGCTCTCGTTTTTCATGCATCTCTTGTTCGAGCTGTTAGTTCTTTTATGTTATACTCTCATGTCTAATTGATAAATACTTGGAGAGTTTATCTTTAAATAAGTTGATTGGTGTTTGGTTGGAAACAGAAAATGATAAATGTGGTAGATGGTATAATGAAAAATATACATGCTCTTATGTATTGTTATCTTGCATGTTGTGGTGCTTGACAATTGTTTTGATCTCTCAAGTAGATCATGTTTAAGCTTTTACATCATGTGGTTAAAACCCATTAGTGAAGAACTACCGTAAAGCTTGTTGAAATTTGGTTTGCATTTTTTGGTATCTCTAAAGTTTAAATATTTTCTAGTAAAGGTGTTTGAACAACAAGGAAGACAATGTAGAGTTTTATAATACTTGCAATATGTTTTTATATACGTCTTGTTGTCATAGTTTATAATTGTGTTTGGTTCAAATAACCTTGCTAGCCAAAGCCTTGTACTGAGAGGGAATGCTTCTCGTGCATCCAAAACCTTGAGACAAAACCCATGCCATTTGTGTCCACCATACCTACCTACTACATGTTATTTCCTGCCATTCCAAGCAAATACTTCGTGTGCTACCTTTTATTCAAAATTTACTATCCCTTATTTGTGTCAATGTTTATTAGCTCTTGAGAAAGTATGTGGTGTTACGGATATCAACCCTGTCATTTGCTTTTAGACAGACTTTCACAACCGGACTAGTGGCATATACATCCGCTTATCCATTAACTTTGCAAAAAGAGCTGGCAAATGTGGTGCCCAGTCCCAATTAATTACAACTTTCACCATCATTCTCTTCACATGGTTTTGCAAAAATTTATGCTTCAAAGTGTTATACAATTTTATATAGACACTCCTCCATGGTATGTGATTGTTGGAAGGCACCCGAGTATTCGGTTAGCCATGGATTGTGTATACAATGGTGGGGAGGAGTGTCAAACCAAGTTTTAACAATATACATGTGTAAACAAAAGAGAATAAGAGGGATGATCTACTCTTGGGTAGAAATAACGTACTTCATGGAAGCCGGTCTTGAAAGTCTGGTTGACAAGGGGGTAGAGTGGCCATTACCATTCGTTGACAACGACAAACACCACTCAAAAACTTATTTTTATGCTCTCTATATGATTTCAAAAACCTATAAAATTAAGAAGCTCTAGCACATGTTGTATCCCTGCTTCGCTCTGCGAAGGGCCTATCTTTTACTTTGTGTTGAGTCAGTTTACATACTTCTTTCTGTCCCCGAAGCAAACACTTGTGTCAACTGTGTGCAACAATCCTTATATGCTTACTTATTGCACTTGTTATATTTTTTGTGTTGACAACTATCTATATGATATACATGTTCAAAGTTGAAAGCAAATGTTGAAACTTATATCTTCCTTTGTGTTGTTTCAATGCTCTTTTACTTAGAAACTATTGCTTTATGAGTTAACTCTTGTGCAAATCATTTTGATGCTTGTTTGAAATTACTATCCATGAAAAGTTTTTACTTATATGATGTAGTTGTTTAACCCTTGTTTATTTGTTAGCAAACTATAGATCATTGCCTTGAGTCACTTAATTCATAACATGAGCCTTACAATATTATATGATCAAGATTATGTGAAAACATGTCACTCCAGAAATTATTTACTGTTATCGTTTTACCTACTCGGGACGAGTAGAACTAAGCTTGGGGATGCTTGATACGTCTCAAACGTATCTATAATTTCTTATGTTCCATGCTTATATTATACCAATTGCTACATGTTTTATACACACTTTTATATCATTTTATGTTTTTTCTGTGACTAACCTATTAACAAGATGCCATAGTGCCAGTTGCCTGTTTTCTGTTGTTTTTGGTTTCAGAAAAGTTGTTAAGTAAATATTCTCGGAATTGGACAAACAAAACGTCAAATTTCTTATTTTTCCCGGGAGGTTCCAGAACACCGAAGAAGACACGGAGGGGAACCCCGAGGGGCCCACACCCCCTCCCGGCGCGGCCCCCCTTCTACCGCGCGAGGACAGGGTGTGGGGCCCTCGAGCCTCCACCGCCTTCGCCCTTTCGCCTACTTATACCCCCAGATTTTTAAGACCTAACACGAAGTCCTTTTTCAGAGAAGAGTTCCACTGCGCCGCCGCCACCAAAAACCCTAATTCGGGGGACAGAAGTCTCTGTTTCGGCACCCTGCCGGGACGGGGAATTGCCCCCGAAGCCATCTCCATCAAATCCACCGCCATCTCCATCGCCGTTGTTGACTCCTACGATGAGGAGTGAGTAGTTCTCCCCCGGGGCTGCGGGCTCTACCGGTAGCTATGTGGTTTATCTCTCTTTCCCATGGTGTGATCTTTATGTGATCATGAGCTTTATAATCTAGTTGAATATGTGATGTTACCCTTTATCTATTATGCACTCTATAGGTTACTTTAATATGAACTCCGGGGTTATTCACGGTTGTAAAGGTGACAGTGTGTGCACCGTGTGTGATTACTTTATGACGTTATGGTGTGTGTTTACTCATACTTTGAGAGTGCTGTTATAGCCCTACGCAATGAATGGTGTTTATCATCCAATAAGATAGTGTTTGAGAGTAGTATTTATTATTCAACTATGAGGTCGTTGTTGAGGGTGTCCACTAGTGAAAGTATGATCCCTATGCCTTATTTCTAAGTATTAAAACACCGTTTACAACAAGTTCTGCTGCATGTTTGCTTGCTGCCATTTTTATTTCAGATTGCAATTACTAATTATAATCATACATATTACTTGTATTTCACTGTCTTTTCGCCAAACTAGTGCACCTATACATCTAACAAGTGTATTGGGTGTGTTGGGGACACAAGAGACTTCTTATATCTTAATTGCAGGGTTTCTTGAGAGGGGTATCTTTAACCTCTAACTCACTGAGTTCGATATATCTTGGGTGATTTATTTAAGGAAAATTTGCTGCTGTTTTACAAACCTCTGCTCTTAAAGCAGAACAATGTCTACGAGAATAGTAGCGTGTGTAGACATGAGCCTGCTCAACTAGGCTAGTTTTTAGTTTGAATTCGCACTTTGTAATCGACGAGTTTGCCACATATGAATGAAATCGTTGTCGTTTTCCATCAAAATATGAATGAATTCGTACTGTTTTCTAACCGTCATTTTTTTTTGACCGAAACTTGGGCTGGGGATTTCTGCCTCCTCGGTCCTCGCTCGCCCTCCCCGCCGCCAACCTCGCGCCTCCCCTCCCTTTCCCTCTCCGTCCGACGCCTCCATGGCCTTCCCTCCCCCAATGCCCTCCTCCTCCGCCCTCTCAGCCTCCCCCCTCCCACCACCAGCTCGGCCAGCTCCAGCTCCAGTGCTCCACCTCCACTCCCGCCTCCTACACCACCAGCCCCCCTCCCGCCTCCTACACCACCATCCCCCCTCCCGCCTCTCCCTCCTCCGCTCCCTCCCTCCCGCTCCGCCTCCGCATTCCCCGCCCCCAACTCCCTCCCCTCCCCCTCGCACTCCCCTCCTACTCCTCCGACAGCAACGACCATAACGACGGTAACAACAACAACGGCGGCGGCGGTAGGGGGGATGGCGAAGCAGGGGACGACGACGACGGCGGCGCCTCGGACGGCAACCGCGGCGAGGCGCTGTTCGTGCTGGCGCGGGCCGGGAGGAAGATTGAGATCCTGCCATCCGACCTCGCCGCCGCCGTCGAGGGCGGCCGCGTCACGGGTGAGATCATGCGCCGCTTCACCGAGATGGAGTCCTCGCCGCTTCTCCGTTGGCTGCTGACGTTCCGAGGGTTCAGGGAGCGCCTCCTCGCCGAAGACCTCTTCCTCGCCAAGCTCGCCATAGAGTGCGACTCGTCGTTGGAGAAAGGGCATCACCCCACCATGGAAGCTCCTTCCTTCTTGCCATCCCTTGCAACACCAAGCGTCAAAGGCTACTATGGTGCGGGAAATCTGAACACGGACGGGAGGAGTGACTTAGGGAAATCAACTCGTCCATGGCGTCTTGAGGAGTTCCGGAATCCAGGTGCATGTGCTCCGAAGCTCTCTGTGGTACTTACTGCTTGCGTGTGTCGTGTCTTGGTCGGGGCACTGGAATCGTGCGTTCGTGCGTGATTGATTTTGGTGAGGTCTGGATGTCCGTAGCCGGCAGATTCGTCAGGTCTTGACTGTCAGATTGGTTCCAACAGGGAGCAGTTTTTAGTTGTCCGTTAGCGCTGCGGCCGTGGCCTTCCTGCTATCTGGACGACAGAGTTATGCTATGCGGATTGCTAAGTTGTACCATGTAGCTTATGCACATTCAGAACTTATGCACATTCAGAGCTTATGCACGCTTTAGTAATTCAGTGCTTATGCAACACGTTAGCAATTCAGAGCTTGTGCAACTCTATAGTAATACAGAGCTCTTATACTCAGACGGCCAGGGTGCTACCAACATCATGCTAAAATTTTGCACCCACTTTCTTCATACTGAATTTTGTGCCTTCTGTCATGCTTCAGGGCACCAATAATTTTAGCTTCACCAACAAATCATGGACCAGCGCCGCAATATCACACGACAGCAAGGCCTTGGCGGAGCGGGGGCACGTCAGGAAGGTGCTCTGCTCGGCTGGGCGGCAGTCAAGCAAGGTCTCCGTCGTGCCCCTCGACCTGGAGTGCGCCAAGCAGCCGCCGCTCAACACGTACAAGCCCAAGGTACCTTACACGGCCACCATTGTGTCCGTTGAGCGGGCGGTGGGCCCTAACGCTCCGGGGGAGAATTGCCACGTTGTCATTGATCATGGTGGCAACGTCCCTTACTGGGAGGGGCAGAGTTATGGAATTATTCCACCGGTAAGTGGTTACCTTCCACACCATTTTCTCAGTTCCATCTTTTGTCTTATATTGAATAGTACGTGTTGTTAAATAAGAGGATAAATGTTTACTGAAATTATGTTCAAATCTGTAGAAATTGATTTGAGTATGCTGCTTGATGATTTGTGTAGGAGAGGTGCTTTACAACCCCAGTCGATGGTCATAGATGAGGTCAGTGTGTCGAGGCTCGGTTACGTTTTTTGCAGATCTTAGGAGACTGGACATATTTCATGTTCTCATTTGCAGTTTTTTTTTAATACATAGCCGCTATTGGATGAGTATAACGAATCCTATGCGGTATCTAGATGTTTCTTATACTTTAACTATGCATGTAAAGTTTCAGTTCCTTGCAAATCTGACATGGAATATGGTTTATAGAACCTTTTAACAAGATGACATTGTTGTTTACTGCATATTGGTTAGCAGGTATGATCTGAGCGCATTTTTTTATTTGTCTCCAAGCCAAGTAGGAGCCTGCAGTTTTATGACTTGAAATGTCTAAGCTAATCTGAAAATCATGTAAGTGCATCAGAAATGTTCTTTCATGTCCATACATTTTATTTTTGGTACAATTTCAGGATTTTTGTTCTACCCAGTTAACTATTTAGTATTAATATGATAGATACTTCACATATATTTTTTATGTCATTCTGTGACGAACCAAGGTCTTTCCATTTCATAATTTATCATATCTGAATGATATTTACACTTGAACTTTGTAAGGCCATGCACTTAACAGACTGATTAGATGTATCTTTTTAGACTCGACTTGATGGGATATGGAGAGCTACAATGTTTATATATTATTTATTTGTACACATCCAGTTAATCGGGGTGTATTTCAGCATTCACATGGACACACACTATTGAGGCATCATGGCGGGTTTCAAGATTGTTGATGCGCATCAAGCTGGTCGTGAACAACGTGGACGTACTTAGGAATGCGAGGATGAGAGACTATGGTGCATGTAGCAATGTACCATGCCAGCTTCATTTGGAGGTTGATTGCACTTGGTGCTAATGAAGACTGTTTTCCTATGTTTATGTCCACTTCAGATGGTAAGTGTCACCCTATGTATGTTTTTTAGCTGTAGTGAGATGTAGAATAAACTTTTGTAAGCTAGCTAAAAACTTGGAAGGAAGGGCAAATAATCTTTTCTCACTGAACAATGTAATCAGCTTAACAATTATTCCAAATGTAGTTGTTTATTTTATTTATGAAGGATTTGTTGGACTGAAAGTTGTCAAAACCAACCCCTACGTCACAGTTTGTGTGGCTTGTTCGTGTCGCTTCAGGAGAGTGAGCTGCAGGGACCATGGCGACGCTAGGTGAGCGGCCGCCGCCGGCAGCCTGATCTCCTCCCACGGGTCTCCGCTTCCACCACCGCCTGCGGATCCGGCATCGGCTCCGCGTCCTCTCTCCACAGAGCTCAGCTTCATCCTGGCGCTGCTCCTCAAGCCGCATCCCGCCGGTCACGTCATCCGTCCCCGACCAAGCTCGACACTGCACCGACGCCGTCAGTCCGTCGCCTCCTCCCGCTGGTGCAGTGTCTGCTTGATTACCAAGCTTCTCGCCTCTAGCTCACTCAGAAACTCATCGGTAAGACATGGAAAAAGGGCAGCTCGTGCTCGCGTAGAGAGCTCCGCCGCCGGCGCTCGATCTGCTAGCTCTGTCCACCTCCTCAAGTGCCGAGTGCAGATCAGTGACTTCCTCGGCGCCCTCTCTCCACGACTCCAACCATTCGGAAGTCCAGCGCCGCCGCCGCCGCAGGGTTTGCAGTTTCTGGCGTCGCCCCTGTTCGCCACCGGCCACGAGTCCAGCTCGCTCGCGTAAGGCCCCCACCAGCTGCTCTCGTCCCCTGCCTCGCCGCAGGTATGTAGGCGTGGAAGATGTGCTCGGCTCCGTCGTCCTGCCACCGGTCGCCCCGTGTTCTTGTCGGCAGGCTGCGTCCGCCCTCGGCAGTCCCATCCGCTGTGCTGGTCTCTGGCGCCGCGCTGGAGGTTATGGCGGCCCCAGCACCGGTCTCCGCTGACGTGCTCGCTGCAGCCGTCCTGGCTCTCCGCAGGGCGGATCCTTCTGTTGGCGGTCGGATGTGTCGCCGACGTCGCTTCCTCAAGCCTACTCCCGTGGTTTCCGTCTCTCAACTGCCAGTAAACCCTCCAGCCGGGCAGGTCCGATTCTGCCGTGATCGTTGAGGGACTCGGGCACTTGTCGCTGTCGCCGTCCTCGGGTGGCCCGGAGGTGCTGTTTCCGAGCCTGCTCTCGGATGCTTCCTTGAGCTCTGTCGAGGATGATGATGATGATGATGATGATGAAGAGTTGGCTCCGCAGACACCGATGACCTCCTCCGAAGGCGTGGATTCTAGGTTGGTTCACGACATTGCAGATGTGCGTCGTGCTGAGGAGGCGCCAGCGGAGCACTGTGGCGGCCTCTCTGCTGCAGCTACTGCTCTTGGGCATGAGGAAGGTTGGGTGAAGGTGGGTCGGGGTGGTCGTCCCTGTCGCACGCCGTCGCCGTCGTCTTTGCTTCAGAAGGAGGGTTTCGATCGTAGCCTTGCCTTCAAGTGTTGGGCTCGAGGGAGGTGTTTTCGGTGCCTCGAGCGTGGCCACCATGTCGACACTTGTCGTGGGCCTTTCAGATGCATCTGATGTCGTCGTCCTGGTCATCGGGAGCGTTTCTGTCGCACACGCTCTCCTGATACTTATTCTCGCTCTCCAGATGCTCGGACTCGTTCACCTGACGTTGGTGCTCCATGCCCGAGAAGCCGCTCTCCCGCTGCTCGTTCTCGCTCTCCGGATGCTCGGGCTCGTTCACCGGACACTCGTGCTCCTTGCCTGCGACGTGCTCCGGTGGAGCCAAGGCCCCCTCCTAGGTGTTGCGAGGAGTTCGATGACTCTGTTTTTCAGTCGCACTTTGCCTTGCTGCGTATGGAGCTTCGTCAGCTGGTAGCTGACCGTGTTGAAGAGGCGTCTCGCCCCCTTCGTGAAGAGATTGCAACTCTCAAACTGTTGTTGGCATGCGATGGTGATTCTTTGCAGCCGATGGAGACATGTACCTCTGGTGGCCTAGGGCTCGCCCTTGTGCAGGCTTCGGTTCCACTTGACTCCACTATGCAGTCGTCTATGGTTGAGAAAGCACTTCACTTTGGTTGTTTCTCTCCTCGTGGTAGTACTTGCCCGTCGCCGCAGCTTGTTGCCACGTCCACCCCTGAGGGCGAGGACATAGGCGAGATCTTGGCTCCAGTGTTTCAGGAGTCGTGTGAGGATTCATCTATTATGTATCCGACGGAGTTAAGCTCGGTGGAGGATTTGACGATGGCCTCGACGCCCTTTGTGGGTGTTGCTCCCTCACCCATGGTTGTTGGCCAGGTGGCGTCTATGGAGGACGAGGTTGATGAGGTAGGTGCTTTGGCACCTAATTCTGAGGCGTTGAAGTCCATCCGGTCACCCTTCTTTGATTGTGATGGTATGTTGGCACGTATTAATGAGGCGATCTTCGTGAAAAAACTTGGTGGTTTGTTCGCTTCCTTGGAGGCAGCTAGCCCTGGGTCTGGCAAGGTGATTGTTTGCCTCCTAGCAGAGGAGGCTCCTACTGGCAAGATCAAGAAGGTGAAGACGGCTCTTAGGAGCATAGGCAAGAAGAGTGGCGCCATTGGCAAGTCGTCTGCGGCTATTTAATGGATGCTACTCGGTCATGGGTTGTATTTGCTGGGTTCCAAGGAAAGGTCTCGTTTCTACTTGATTGTTGAGACCTTTTGAGGTAGTCAGGTAGTCGGTTCGTGGTTGGGATATGCTGTGCGAGTTTGTGAGCGGTCGGGTTGCTTCTGTATGTTGCCATAGGTGTTGGTCTTTGTGTTTGTGTGGGTACACGGTGTTGATGTTCGTTGTATGGTTTTCGCCCGATTTCTTCCACTAATAAACCGGACACCTTCTTCTTAATAAATATAAGGCAAAGCTTTTGCCTTCGTTTAAAAAAAAAAATGTTGTCAAAATATATTTCTCCTTTTATTTTTTTTTCTGATGCAAGCTTTGAAGACTAAACATGAATTTATTGTAGTTATGTTTCCGACAGCTTCCACGTCATCGATGGTGGTCCACGGCGCCCCCAATGGCAACTTCTTCCAGCTCTGTTACATGCGCTGATTTGAACTCTGGCACACATGGCAATGGAGACGAAAATACCTGCTCTGCTGCTGTGCTCGACAAATTTGGCATATGATAGTGGTACATCTGATGATGGCTCATGTGATCAGGTCCAAGAAGCAATACACTCATAGTTCAAGTAGAGTGACTAAAATACTCTGCTTCCGTCCCTGTCTTTACGATCAAATAGCACTGAGGTTTTTAAGCAATTGTTACTGGAGTACTGTCCCCGTGTTCCTCTGGCATCTAAGAAACTACGATTTACTATGTAACTGTTTATAGTGTCGGTGGACATTAATCTTTGCTTCTTGGTAATGAAGGTTAGGGTTCTGGCGGAATTATACCATCCCAACATTGACAAGGTAAGCATGCATATTCTTCACATTGACAAGGTAAGCATGCTATATTTGTCAAACGTTTTGAACTGGTGTTGCCGATCATGTTAAAGTAGATTATATAGATGTCACGAGTAATTTTTCTGATCCTGATTTTTTAATATAATATAAAATAATTTTGTATTTGCCGTAAATTCATGCATTTTTATATATCTGAGCTTGTACCTATTTGTGCCAATTATTTTAGCTTTCTATCGAATTGCTTGAGTGAGTGCTATAATATTGACTAGGGAGTGCTATATTATTGACTAGGTATTATACTTATAAGTTGAACTCTCGGCTCTCATAGTATGCTTAAAACTGAGCTTCCTTTGAGGTTCTTGCAAAATTATTTAGAAAAAATAGATATTCCATGATTGGAGCCAGAGTGGAAAATACCATTATTTTTGTCGAAAGTGGGATGATGATTGTTGCAATCTCTTCGTGAATGTCTATGGTTCCTTCCCAGAGTTGGAGAAAATACTGATATTTAACGACGAGTGACAAGCCGTTGGAGTGACTACGGAGTACAACGGCGGTTTTGTTGGAGCGACTACGGAGTACAACGGCGGTTTTGTTGGAGCGGGTGACCAGTAAGGACTATGACATTGTATTGGTGAAGGAGATGAAGACTAAAAAAGTGTCTTCGGACACATATATTGTATATCATCGGATTTTAACATGCATCATGTTTAAATGTGTGAGAATAAAGTTTTGTAAAGAGCATGGCCCTAAACCTCTCCACCTCTTGAGCTCCTACAGTTAGTTACGATGAGTATATATATATGTAATTATTGAAATATTGTGCCCCGTTGCAACGCACGGGCATTTAGCTAGTCTAAACAAAATTACCATGCGCTGCCACACATTCTGGACAAGAAAAAAAGAAGACGAAAATATCCAACTCGCAGCATAATAACCCTGCCATCGGTGCAGCAAACACAGCAAACACCATTCCAACTGCCAGGATCGTCCTATAGTCCCATGCGCTCCAACCTACCATGACACCATGCGGATCCTCCTGCAGCCTCTCACTTGAATTTGAGCAGTGTTCAGCCTGCACCAGCAAATCCGAAAGATTTAATCAATCAAGCACTCTAGAATCACACAAGCTGAACCAGTAAATTTAACATGATAAATTACCTCCTCTGAGATCCAACTTGGGACCGGCCGGGCGTTGCGACACTGAATCTCGCGAGAGGTGAGTGAGGACCTGGGTATTCCACGGAGGTGATGGCTGCTCCAGGACGCGACACCAGGAACGGAGCAAGAGGCACCCAATCGTGGCTACTTCATCTTGATTGAACAAGGAACTGAGCAAGCGGCACCCAATCTGTGCTTAATGAAACTGACCGAGAGCAGCCCACGGGGCGGGCAGGTCAGTGCTGATGCCCGCGGCGTGACCTCCAGCTTGAAGGGTCCGCGAAACGTCCAGGAACAAGAGCTCACCCGCGGCGTCTGGGGCGGGGGCATGGGAGGCGAGGCAAGAAGGCGGGTGCGGGGGCGGCGAGACCAGGAGGCGTGGGCGGCGAGTCCAATAGGAGGAGGCAGCGGCGAGGCGCGGAGGCGGCGCGTTGCGGTGGCAGCACTGGCAGGGGTGTCGGCGGGAGCAGAGGATAGCGTGCGTCGTGGGCGCTGGGAAGTTTCTGTTCATACACAGTTTTCTCTATTTTTTTTCTTTTCGGTCGAGGGAAGGATAGCTCAACATACATCATTAGATGATTTTAGTCCGTTAGATCTCGGGTTGGGACTCTCTCATTTTATATTAGTGGAGATATTTTCTAGTGGAAAACGACGTTTCCCTCAACATCAAGACGCTTTGTCAATTTAAAAAAATGAGCTGTCGGTTTGGTATATCGGAGTTGCTCGTAGGGGTGGTAGTGTGTGTTTGTACGAGTGATTGTACATTAACTATCGTGTCAAAAAAAAATCGTTGGCAGCCGCTGTCCGATCATAATCGCGCACAACGATCGACCGCAGATTAGATACGACTGAGTACGAGCACAACTGGGCGTACAAGCCCAAACAGAATGGAATTCGGCCTAACTCCACGTTGGCCTATCAGCAGATGGAACCATATATACGTAGATTTTTCCAGAGAGATGTCTGACCTCGGCACCAATTCGATCGATCCCGATCCCAAATTCCCCCAAGTACCAAGCCCTAACCCTACCCCCGGCGACCGAAGATGCCGGCGACGGCGGGGCGCGTTCGCATGCCGGCGAACAACCGCGTGCACAGCAGCGCGGCGTTGCAGACGCACGGCATCTGGCAGAGCGCCATCGGCTACGACCCCTACGCCCCCGAGAACAACAACAACAACAAGCACCAGGCCCCCTCCTCCTCCGTCTCCGCCAACGCCGCCGCCGCGGCCGCCAACGCCGCCGCCGAGGCCGCCGCGCCTCCCTCCTCGGACCCCGCCGCCTCCTCCGAGAACGCCTACAGCAGCTTCCAGGGCCTCCTCGCGCTCGCCCGCGCCACAAGTGTCCCCACCGACGAGACCCGCGGCGCCTGCAAGAGGTGCAACCGCGTCGGTCACCTCACCTACCAGTGCCGCAACTTCCTCTCTGCCAAGCAGCCCGGCATAGAAGAGGACATCCTGGCTGAGGAGCAGGCCTTGTACGCCAAGATCAAGAAAAAAGCCCGTGGTGGCAGGGACGCGGTCGAAGAAGATTCTGATGAGGAAGACGAGGACGACATTGACAGCGATTCCTCTGATTCGGATATCGACCCCGTGCTGGAGAAGCTAATTGCTGAGCGGGCGCGTGCCAAGAGTCGCCTGGGGAAGCAGTCTGAGGAGAAAGACAAGAGTGCAAGCCGCCATAGGAGCAGCAGCAGCAGCAGGAGGAGAAAATCGAAGCACAGGAGGAGTAGGAAGAGCGAGAGCGAAGACGACTCGGAGGAGAGAACCAAGGATAAGAAGAAGGATAGGCGGAAGAAGCATGTAAGCTCAGATAAGGATAGCGAGAGTGACTCTGATAGGAAGAGGCACAGGAAGAGTAGGAAGGATAGGAAGAGGCGAAGGACCCACCGCAAGAAGGACGACTCATCAGATGATGATGAGTCTGGAGGGGGAGGGAAGAAACACCGCCACCATCACAAGAGACGTCATCACCGCAGGGATGCATCTGATGGTGACAGTGCTGGCAGCGAGTCCCCATATGAGAGCAAGCGATCCAGCAAGCAGAAGAGCCACCGTATCTCAGAAAGCCGTGGACTGGATGAGGTTGAGGGGCACGGTCCGGAGGGTGCGAAGCGTACCGGGGAGAAGATCAGAGAGCATAAGAGGGCCTAAATGGGAGTGCTGAAGCGGTAAATTGCACTGAACGATGATTTTAGGCCCTATATTTGTCAACAATGCTGGTCGTTTGTTATATGTTTTTTGTCAAATGTATGTTGCATTTCAAGCATGGTTCTTAATATTTGTAATATACTGTTGTATTACTGTGTGTCAGTGACTGAACTATGAGTCGATCGATATGCATAAACGTTGTTGCCTTGAAATCAATATTTGTGCATATTTAACAAGAGATATATCAAAGAATATCTGCCCTTTTTTCATCGCCATATATATTGCAATAGAGCATTAGCGAACTAACTATAATAATATAGTAATGGAGTACGTATATCATGATCGACCTTGTGACAGAGGGTATAAGCCATTCAGTAATCAGGGGTAATAAGCTATTGACTTTTGCAGGTTTATGCATAACTCAGATGTTTCCATGTGTATTTCAGTTATCCTGCAAATTCTTGTGCAATAGTAAATTCGGTACTGACATAGCGCATCTTTTTTATCATTTCTGAACTATTGAGTAGTCTGATTTGATATCAGATGATATATTGTTCTAGATATGGTTGCTCTCCATGTATAGTTGATTTTGAATTGATGGTGACAGTGTGCAAGTATGATTTTGATTTAGCTGGTTCTGCACCATTTTTGTTTGACAAAACAGGATGGTATTTTATTTATTTAGTCTCTAGTATTAAATCAATCTAGTATGGGGTGCCTTGTTGCATATATGAGGGTGAAGTGAATAAGATTATGGTGAATTGGAGAACCTGTTACAACTTACTGTACAACAAACTGGCCTAAAAAGAATATTTTTGTGTCTTGAGTTGATGTGTTAAGGCTGTCAAGTATAAAGGTGAATGATCTTCTACTATTTAATGGACTAGTATGATGACTGATAGTGATCTTCTACTATGTAATGGACTACTAGTATGATGGCTGATAGGCACGGCTGTTATTACTAAATTACTGAAAACTAAATACACACCCATTACCTGAATTTCTTGTTCCACTGTGTGGTTGATAAACAAGAGGAAAATGTTTCAAGAGCTCAACTGCTTCAGTTGTTAGATTTGAGGTTTGAACCTCTTCATCAATATATCTTCACATGTTCTTTTCCCTTCATTGGCGATGAGATTGGATATGCATGTGAGCATGTTAATGTACCAAATTCAGTTTCTCGGACATGTTCTTTGGTTTAATTTTATGTGAACTTCTCCAAGCAACTAATGGATGTTCCACTGTGTACTGCCAGAAATTATTAGTGATCACCAAAGTGCTTTTGTCCCTGGTAGAATCATAACTGACAATATTTTGCTGGCTTATGAGAGTATTCATGCTATGAAAAGAAAGAAAGAGAAGAAGGGTTTGTGTGCGGTGAAATTGGACATGCATAAAGCATATGATCAAGTTTAATGGTCCTATCTTGAGAAGATCATGTTGAAGATGGGGTTTGCGAGGAGATGGGTCAATATAATCATGGCTTGTGTTGCCACTGTAAGCTATAATGTAAGATTCAGCTCAGTGGAAACAGAGACTATTAATCCATCGAGGGGTTTAAGGTAGGGGGATCCCCTATCCCCTTACCTGTTTCTTCTGGTAGCAGAAGGTTTATCAAGCATGCTAAGGGGGGCAAAGGCGGGAGGAGAAATTGAAGGAGTTCGTGTGTGTCGTGATGCACCGACGGTCTCACATCTTTTGTTCGCAGATGACTCTAATTCTTATGCATGCCGATAGAAAGAATGCAATGAGTTGAAAGAAATCTTGGACAACTACTGTGATAGCTCGGGACAGAAGATAAGTGAAGCAAAATCAAGTATATTCTTTAGCAACAAAACAGTGGTGGATGTTAGAGCTGAAGTATGTCAAATTCTGAACATAATGATAGAATCTTTGACTGGCTAGTATTTGGGATTTCCTGCAATAATCAGAATTGATAAAAGTGATTGTTCCGTCACTTGGTTGATAGAGTGATTGCTAGAATCAGTGGCTGGAAGGAGAAGATGTTGAGTATGGGAGGAAAATAAATGTTATTAAAGCTATTGCTTAAGCTATACCAGTTGTCGCTATGATGATGTTTAAAATTCCGAAAAACTCATGTAAAGGAATATTTGACGCCATTTCTCAATACTGGTGGGGTGATGAGGAGGAGCAGAAAAGGATGCACTGGAAAGCGTGGTGGAAATTATGTATACCAAAAAAATAGTTGGGGTATGGGGTTTAGAGATTTACATTGTTTCAACAAGGCAATGTTAGCAAAACAAATTTGGAGACTGTTAAGTGAACCAGAATCTCTATGTGCAAGAGTTTTGCGAGTTAAATATTATCCAGATGGGAAATTATTGCATGCAAAGTTGGTAGTTCGGTAGTTCCTACACTTGGCAGAGTAATATCATCTCTTGACTGTTTTAAAAGAGGTACTCCCTCTGTCTTTGAATACAAAGTCTTTCATATTTTTAGGACACACTTTAATCATTAATTTTATCAATAAAATCTGAATTACATACCACAATTCAAAGTACTTTTCAGTGATATATTTTATGAAATATAACTCATATTTTATAGACTAAAATTAAAAGTCAAGTTTGACACGAAAAATGAAGTGGCCTTGTATACAAATACGGATGGTAATTGGAGAGTAGGTGATGGAACTCAAATTAATATCTAGGAGGATAATTGGATCCCCTCAAGTCACAGTTTGAAAGTTATGACACCAAAGGGATCTAATTTGCTCGCGATTGTGACTGACCTTATAAATCCTGTGGATGGTTATTGGGATGAGGAGTTGTTAAACAATATGTTCTGGCCAGTAGATGCTCACCGAATTCTTCAGATTCCTCTAGCACCTGGAAGAAAGACTTTGTGGTTTGGTATCATACTCAGCTGGGCTTTTTTACGGTCAGATCGTCATATTTTTGTAAATGGAACTACAAATTTGGTAGACATGAGAGGAATGCAAATATAGCTGAAGGAGCTCATAATCCAGTGTGGGAAAGGTTGTGGAAGCTGGATGTTGCCACGAAAATAAAAATCTTTGGCTGACGTGCTCTTCATGGAATGATACCATGCCGAGAAGTTCTTGCAAATCCCCATATAGGGAACCAAGGTGGGTGCCCTTTGTGTTCGGCTGGCTGTGAGGATATAAAACACATGTTACTTACTTGTGCGAGGGCAAAGCAGGTCTGGAGTTGCTTGGGCATATGGGATAAAATTGAAGATGTGCTGAATATTGACCGATCAGGATCTGTGGTCGTGGAGGAAATAATCAGAAGAGGAGGCCATGTTGATTCTCTGGACAATGTAGGTTTTGCCGAACTAATCATCACTGCAGGTTGGTACATTTGGTGGGAACGGAGAAAATGGGTTCATGGTGAAAAAGTCCAAGCTCCATACCGATCGGTTGTGTCTATAATTGCTTTAACAAAGAACTATGAGATGATTATTAAGAAACCAAGGGCAATTCAGAGGGACGGCTGGAATAGGCCACCTGAGGGAAAACTTATGTTTAATTTAGATGCAGCGTTTGACCTGGAGTATGGAAAAGGAGCTATAGGGGTGGTAGTCCGTGATTACACTAGACAATGTACATTGCAGCTGTGCAACGCTATTTCTCTCATGTTGTTGATGCACCGATGGCGGAAGCTTATGCTTTTCGGAAAGGATTGACACTTGCCCAATCAATTGGAACTTGGAAGTAATAACTTCGGGTGTGTTCGTTTCTGTGATGAAGTGGAATGGAATGGAACCATTCCATTCCACTGTCAGGGAACCGTTCCATTCTTGTGTTCGGTTTGGGCAAAAAATTATCACGGAACCATTCCATTCTTGTGTTCGGTTTTGGAATGGGATGAGAATGGAATGGAATGGAGTGGGAATGGAATTATTCTAAACTCGATTAATTATTTCCTAAACTGTATTAATTATTGCTAACGTTGATTAATTATTCTTAATCTTAATTAATTAATGCTACTGGGTTAATTAATGCTAAACTTGATTAATTAGCGCGTGACAGTCACCCGTTCCACCTCATCCGGGGCCGGACAAGCGTATTCCGGATCTAGAGGGAATATTCCACTCAATTCCATTCCATTCCGCAACCGAACGTAAGAACGGGCTCCAGGTGCGGAACCATTCCATTCCGTTCCACCTCGTTCTGGAACTGAACACACCCTTCATCGTCCAGACTGATTGTATGCAAGTGGTTGAGACTATGAAGAATGGTGGCTTCTCTGCAACATCGTCGGCTGCAATATATGATGACTGCACTATTCTATTGAGTGGTTTTAACAATGTCTCGGTGGAATTTTGTAATAGGGAAGCCAATCAGGTAGGGCATAAACTTGCTAGGATGCTGGAACTGTGTTTTCTGATCAATAAAGCATGCCGGGTTGCTTTTCCTAAAAAAACAAAAAACAAAATTTGATCAATCAATCATATCTGTGTTTTGGCTCTCTCAGCCCCAGCCGTACATGTTTATGGGCATTTGAAGCTATATCCTATATTGCCCCAACTAGTAGAATTTTCAACGTTTTCTTGTTGCTCTTTGTGATTAAAAACATCTGCGAATTCTGCGCTATATACGTCTTCTTGTTGGGGTTTCACCATATATAGATCTATAAAATACAAGTGAAGAACTTCTTAATAATCCACCACGATACTAAGCGGAGCACGCTTACAACAACGGTAGGTAGGATTGAGGGAACGTTTATGTACAAGGCGAAGGTGCAAAGTTGAACTAAAAACAACCCAGTATTGATTTTGTTTCGAACAACTCATGTTCACGGATGAAACAATTTGCTGAATAGATACAAGATCTTGATTTCTTTAGTGTTTTTCATATAAAAACTTGCGCTAGATCGATCCTACCGTGCCATTTTAGACAGAGTGATGTGCAAGTGCAAATCAGCCGTTTAGTTTCCTTCCTTCTCACTCGGCGTGCGTTACTAAGGGCTTGTTTGACATCCATTATTTTATTTCATTTGGCAAAATGAATAAAGTGAATTTCAGTGAAATGATAGTATTAGATGTATGAATTGACTTAACATGGCTTAGGCATTTTTTTAGAATTCTAATTCAAATGACATTCTAATTTCATGACAGACAAAACACGTTTGGTATGGAATCTTAACCCCTAAGTGTTTTCCCTCTACAAAATTGTTGAGAGAAACATTCATGTTCCAGAATCGGCATCCCTTTTTCCTGGCAACAGGTAAATTTCACAATCCATGTTTTTTTTCAGAGAGAGAGAGAGTTCGGAATCCATGTTTTGCAAACCGCTGGTATTTACGAATTGGGCCGGCCGGCCCACAGGAGATAGAAAGCCCGAATCACAGCCCGGAAATCGCTGGAGTGCCGAGCGGTAACCCAGCGTCCCTCCCCCCTTTTAAGCCCTCGCAGCGGAGGACGGCGGAGCCGCCGCTCACCACCATCCCCGACCACGCCTCTCCGTCCCTGCGCCGCTCCGCATACGGCGGGCGTTCTCTCCGTCGTCGTCGTCGTCTCGCGGGCCGCCTCCTCCTGATTCCATCAGGCCCTCCCTATGGCGTTCTGGGGTAAGCCAAGCCTCTCTTATTTCAATATCTATCTGTGGATTAAATTGTTCTTGTGAAACGTACATGTATGCATACATCTGCTAATAATATGCTATGCTTTGTGCAGGCGTGGAGGTGAAGCCCGGGAAGCCATACACCCACCGCTATCACTCGTCCCATGGCCGTCTCCGGATTTCCCAGGTTGCCCACGCCCCGCTTCTTTCTTCTTATCAGGGTCTTGTTATTGCATCCAAAGGGGCTGCTAAAAATAATGTTGCGATTTGAATAGATTTGTCCCTCATATCCATTTCAACATAATCCAGATTTGTATTACATTGCTTTCGAAAATATCAGTGTTAGGTTATTGAGCTATCTTCGTGTATGATGTGATAATTCCATTAGATTTCATTTGTGAAGACTTTTAACATTGCTGTGATACTGTCACTATAGTGCACTCGTGTGCCATCTGTGGGGCTATTTTAGCGAGTAAAGAAGAGGGCATACGAAAATTTACTTGAGCTTGTCTGTCACTCGAGCAATTAATTACTTGAACCTACAGTATTGTTTGCTTCCAAGCATCAGAATTGTTCAAAAGGGTGCATTCGGGGCATTGCATTGACTTTTGTGATGTTTTTTAGGCTACACTGGGCAGTTGCGATGCTTCTAAAAGGTCGGTGCTGCAATGTGTTGTTGGTAACAAGACACCCGTCATTATTTGTAGTTTGAATCCTCGATTGGCTGAGATGTGCCATCTTGAGATTGAGTTGGAGGAGGATGGTGAGGTTCTGTTTTCAGTACTTGGTCCGAGTTCTGTGCATCTCTCAGGGTATTACCTCCGGCCAGGCAGCAGGGGCGGTGCAGGAGACGATGAATCGTATCCTTTTTGAGAGTTCAATCATGCCATAATGTTTCATTTTTTTTGTAGTGTTTCACTTTTCAGATTTAGAGTCCATTCTTAACCTTTTTACTAGAGAATCTTACGGAGAGGATGTTGGGGAGTCTGATACAGATCAAGACTATGATGTGAGTGAGGACAGCTACGAATCTGACTTTATTGATGATGGTGACGTTGAAGTGCCCAAGGACAATGATGTTTCTGACTCTATGGATGATGGTGATGTATGCTCCACCCCTGATCGCCACAAGCTAGGTATTTTACTGAATTATATCTGACACGGTGAAATACTTAGCACATCTTTCATGTAAGTACACATGTTTTCCTTATTCTTGAACTAGGAAATTAGGATACTCTTTAAATTAAAATTAATGATGTCTGTGAAATCTGGACTTTGATCATTGCACCTTTGTAGTTCATAACTAAATACTAGAATGGAATTATGTTGCACAGCACATTGCCACCATAATACTAATACAGTGTAGTACATGATTGGAGGCTTCTAATTTTCTTTCGTAAAAGTTCAATTAACATGCCTTTTCAACGTGAACAAGTCTCTCTATAGCTAGATTCTTGCTTTTTTTTTTTCTTATTCTGTTTGCATATTCTGTTTCTGTGCTAACACAATGCCAAAAAAAACCGAGAAAATGCAAAGGATTTTCATTGAAGATAGAAGTTTTGGTTACAACCCTTCTAGTCTAGGAAGAAAACACAATGCCATTTGATGTTGTGGCTGTCAATTACATGTATCACCTCAAATTTCCACCCTATTGACTGCTTGCACATTCTAATATTTATACACAGCCTCTGAAACGGATGCTGGTAAGGTTAAAAGACAGCGACGCATAAAGAAGAAGCACCAAGTTGACAGCACCGAGGACGAGATTGAAGATTCTTCATGCAAGCCAAATGTCAGGCGCAAGCCTCGTTCAATATTTGATAGTGGCAGTGAAGATGAAGATATTGCTGCCAAAGTAGAAGACTTGCCTTCTTTGGCTAAGACTAATGGTAAAGTTTCAAAGGAAATCAAACATGAAAATATTGCATCAAACGAGGAGACCAAAAAGGAGAGCAGAAATGCTAGGAAAAGAAAAAGTGATACCCTCAATCAGGATCCTGCATCCCCAATGTATATCTATGATTCCTATTTAGTTGTGTATATGTTTCTATTATGTGTGGTGAATAGAATACTGATATGTACCTTATTACATGACATGAGCAGGGACAAAACAGAGGTCAATGGGCCATCAGTTCCAAAACAAGAAGCTGAGTTAAAAAAGAAATCCAAGAAAAATAAGAGAACTCAATTAGAGGCAGAAGATAGAAAGCAGTTCAACAACATTAGAACATTGGAAAATGGGCTGGTCATAGAGGATTTGTCAGCAGGGAACCAAGATGCAAAAGTGGCTTCAAATGGCAACAAGGTATCCCCGAGATTCCTTTTCTGAGCTTTCCACCCAGTATGCTTGTAGTTCATGAATGGAATTGTATGTTTCATATCTATTTGCTTGCCCAAGCTCTTCTGGCAATTAGCAATAATATCAGAAAAAGAGTAACAATAATTGAGGCTGACTGAGCAGTGTGCATTCAGTACTTCATAATTTATTTTATGCACTACACACATTGCCCCCAGGAGTATATGTGAATAAGTCCACTTTACCTCTGCAGGTTTACATCAATTATGTTGGCAAGCTGCAGGACGGAAAAATTGTACACTCTAATGATAAGGAAAAGCCCTGCAAGTTTAAGCTTGGTAAATGTTGACAAACAACTTGAGTGTTTTGTACCATTCTGGGATTCAAATTTTAATGCTTATAATGCATATTTTGCTGTCTACAGGTGCTGAGAAAGTAGTGGTCCCTGGATGGAATCTTGGTATTGATGGTAATCATCTCGGAGCTCACTGTTTTTTTTCTTATGTTATGAGATATTTTTTCGAGCATGGGTTCTCAGTTTATGATATTCACTGTAGGTATGCATGTTGGCGACAAAAGGAGGCTAACTATCCCTCCATCCCTGTGGTAAGCATTTCACATGTTTATCTTCCAATTGCATATATAACATATATACTCTACGAATGACGCTTTTGCGCTGCTTGTGCACCACAATCATTCTCAGTGAGAAGGACGGCAAATCGATTGGAGAAGCACCCAAGAACTCGACAATCATCTATGAAGTGGAGTTGGTGAAGGTCCGGTGAAAAGCAAGCTTGTCGTTCCTGTTTTACGCAGGGGAGAGCATCCAGATTTTTGTGAGAGCTAGGGAAGGTGATTGCATAGCTTGTTCTTCACAGGCTATGTGTTTTGGTCCACGGAATCATTCTGCAGTACACTATAAAAAACTCAAGAGTCTGGTGAGCGTTAGAGTTATCGTGATGTTACTTTGCAATCCTGTCCAATGTGAGTATATCGTCAACACAACATTTCTGTGTTGACTGGGTATAATTCTATTGGTTAATGTTAAGACCATCAGAATGAAACGCCAACCGTATTAGCTTCATCAGTAGTTGACAAATGTAGTTGGAGAGGTTTGGCCGGCTGGCTGGAGGCTAAGTGTTGGACCATGCATACCTTCTTGAATACCTTGTTTTGTTGGCAGCCACCAACTAGATCTGAGAATGAGAATGTAGGTGTAATCATTAGCGTTTGTCGTGTGCTTTCAAGTAGTAAGTAGTAGCACTGGTGTGTTTGCAAACATACTAGAGAATTTCCTACCTGTCATATTCAGGAAGTAGTTAGCTTGAGCAATTGTGCAACTAATCAAACAAAGCATGCAGTGCCGTCAGAATCAGGTCATGGGCATTGGCATGCCTGCCTGTCAGTATCAGGCGCGGTTTTGGTTGCAGACGCATGAGTAGAACTCATTCAGAAACAACATAGTAGTAGTACTGGATACCTGTAAGCTGGAGAAATTCAATGCTTGCCTCTGCTTCCTCCTTCGATAGGAACTAGGCAATTTACATTTACTCCATGCCAGGACCGTTGGCCGTTGGTAGAGTGGTCGGTGGAGTACGCTGCGCGCCAACTTGAATCCAAAACCTTGTCGATCAGATCCGATCGCACTAGCTAGCTCCATGGAGACGATCGAATTGCTGGGTACATGGATGGCAACCACATGCATTGAAGGGCAAGGCTAGGCTGTCCTGGATTGATGATGTCCATCTCGTTCGTGCTGCGACGGCGCCATAATTCAGATTCAGTACGCTGGATCCATTCATTCCAGTGCCGATGGTACCATCCGTTGAGTCGTTGTAGCACCATTCTCAAGTCTCAGCGCTCCCTACATTTTCAATTATTCACGAAAAACGACGAGTTCCAAAAAATTATGAAAAAATCCGGATGTAGCCAATGTTGTATCCTGGAAACATGCAAAATAACAAATTTATATTATGGAGTACACAAAATTTTGATAAAGTTTAGAGATTTGAAAATATGCATAGCCACATTCACATTTTTTGTCACTATTGTGTAGTTTGGAATCTAAATTATTTAAAATTGATTTTGTGTCATCTTGTGGGATACACCATTGACAACATCCTAATATATATTTTTTTAAACAAATATGTAGATTCACTGTTTTTAAAACCCGTAAATTTTGTTCGATCTTTTTTATGTAGCATGCAGGAGCACGGGAGCCAAAAATCTCGGCCCCATTCTCGTTGGTTAATTTAATATGTAGTGCATAGTATGCGTGTGATTTCGTTTTGGTGGAGGAGCTTTTGAATTAGCACTCCGGTCAAATCATCGAGTATATCATCAACAAGCAAGTCCGTGAGCTGGTGATGTCGATTGATCGTGGCGAGGCGAGGCTGCCATGCTAGTTGCTAGTGTATTGTTTAGTGGCCAGATGGTGATCAGTTGAGTGCAGTGCGGTAGTTGGAGCACGCGCGCACGCTATGTGTTGTGTTGCACCGCGAGAACCTCATATGCACCCAAGCAATTGATGCATCCGGTGCACCCACCCTGACCCGGTTGACTTAACTAAAATTCTTTTAAAAATCTGCAACTAAAGATTGCATATAGGTAATGATATATCTAACATGTCACAAAATTTTCCACGCAAAAAACATGTCATTTAAAAAAAAACAGGTACATAACATACATCAAGGAATAAATTAGATAAATCCGACAATGAACAGTGCAAGATTTAGTTGGGCTTTAAATTTCTATTTTCACCGTTGTTAACAATTTTTTTATTTTCTCCATTCCTGTTGTGTTTTAAATTTAATTTTTTCGAGACGATGTATATTTATGTTGTGTCAAGGTCTAAACAGTTTTTAGATTTTTCGAAAAGCAGTCAAATGGAGGGTGCACCAGTAGCATATGATTTCTTTGTCTTGTCTTTTCCGTTGTTTTGTTGTTCTTCTCTTGAGCTTGACGAATGAGTGGAGTTGCATATGATACGCTTGTGTCTCGGTCTGTTTTATTTAGTAGTGTGAGTGGTAAGTACGGCCTATGTATAAGAATTTTGAGCCTCTTTTTAATTCAAAAGGACAACATAGGCTTCTCTTAGATCCTATAGGAAATTTTAAGAATAGAAGCTGTTTGATTCCTATTGATAAAATCATGTAGAATTTTTTCCCATAGGAATTTGTAGTACAGATTTTGTAGGAAAAAAAGTATTAGATACCTCATGAAAAAATCCTTCACTATAATCAAAGAGATCTCCTCTTACCATAGGACTCAAGTGGGTGTGTGACATTCCAATCCTATAAGTTTACTATTTCTATGCATTTCCTATATATGAATCAAATGAGCCCTTAGACTTTTCTAGATTCTAGACATATTTTAGACACACTTTAGTGCGTAGTTTACTCATTTGGCTTCGTATATAATCGAGGGCGTGTTTGGTTGCCCACGGCTAGCCCATGCAGCCTCTGGAGATGCGTTTTGGGCATGTTTGCTTGCCTCTACTTCACCGTGTTCCGGCCCGAGCACGAACCTTAAACCGCCACGTTTTAATCCGAGAGGGTGTGGTCGACGACGTGCAACAGAGAGCCTCTTCGTCAATCTCTGCGAGCAGAGGGTGGTCGTCAACGCTACGATGTCGGTAAGCACAATCCAACCTAGACCTTGTAGTTTAGATCTGTGTGTATGGAGTAGATCTTTAGGCCATGATGTATGCTACGTCTCAAACGTATCTATAATTTCTTATGTTCCATGCTTATATTATATCAATTGCTACATGTTTTATATACACTTTGTGTTGTTTTATGCATTTTCTGGGACTAACATATTAACAAGATGCCACAGTGCCAGTTCCCTGTTTTCTGCTGTTTTTGGTTTCAGAAATCCACTTAAGGAAATATTCTCGGAATTGGACAATTTTTATACTGAAGACCTTATTTTTTCCGTCACGTTCCAGCAGTCCGAAGAAGAGACGAAGAAGGGCACCGAGGCGCCGCCATCAGGTGGTGGCACGGCTCCCCCCTCTGCCGCGCCAGCACCTGAGGGTGGGCCCTCGGGCCTCCACCGCCTTCGCCCTTTCGCCTACTTAAACCCCCCGAAAACTTAAGACCAGACACCCGAACACTTTTCCCAAAAACCGTACGGAGCCGCCGCCGTCGTCAACCCTAGTTCGGGAGGGTTCAGAAGCTCTTCCCGGCACCCTGCCGGAGAGGGGGATCATCACCGGAGGGCTCTACATCACCATGCCCGCCTCCGGACTGATGCGTGAGTAGTTCATCCTTGGACTACGGGTCCATAGCAGTAGCTAGATGGTTGTCTTCTCCTATTGTGCCATCATGTTTATATCTTGTGAGCTGCCTATCATGATTAAGATCATCTTTATGTAATGATACATGTCGTGTTTGCTGGGATCCTATGGATATTGAATACTAAGTCATTTGCTTCATAATATATCATGTTGTGTGTTGTTTATGATCTTGCATGCTCTCCGTTGCTAGTAGATGCTCTGGCCAAGTAGATGCTTGTGACTCCAAGAGGGGGTATTTATGCTCGATAGTGGGTTCATGTCTCTATTTAATCTGGGGTAGTGACAGCAAGCTCTAAGATTGTAGATGTACTGTTGGTACTAGGGATAAAACAGTAGTACTTTGTATAAGGATAATGTTATTACTTACATTACACACTTTGCCTAATGCAATAATCTGTTGCTTGCAACTTAATACTGAAAGGGTGCGGACGCTAATCGGAAGGTGGATTATTAGTCATAGATGCGGTTGGAACGGTCTATGTATATTGTTGTAATGCCCAAATGAATCTCACACTAGACATCATGTCATTAGTATATGCATCATTATGCAGCTCTTTATTCTGTCAATTGCCCAGCTGTAATTTGTTTACCCGCATGTATGCTATTATTATTATTTATGGAGAGACACCACTAGTGAACTGTGGACCCCGGTCCTTTTCTTTAAACTGATAATACAACCAACTGCAAACTGTTACTTTGATTCTCTGCAAACATCATCATCCACACATACGTTTAATCCTTTGTTACAGCAAGCCAGTGAGATTGACAACCTCACTGTTTCGTTGGGGCAAAGTAGTTTGATTGTGTTGTGCAGGTTCCATGTTGGTGATCGTAAACGGCGCCACCAACAACCTTCAGACGTGTTCTTCATCTCCTACTGGTTCGATAACCTTGGTTTCATCACTGAGGGAAATTTTCTGCTGCACTACTTCACACCTTCCTCTTGGGGTTTTCCCAACAACACCACCACCCGGTGCATCAAGCAATTTTTCTGGCGCCTTTGCGGGGAGATAGGAGCACCTCTGTTCAGAAGTCCTTGACGCTCCCACGCCATCAATTTTTCTGGCGCCGTTGCCGGGGAGCTGAAGCACATCTGCAAGGTGAGTCTCTCACTTCCCAATCTTTTTATTTTGTTATTGTTTTGCTTAGTTTATTTTTATTACTGTCTTGTTTGCTTAATATCAAAAATACAAAAAAAAATAGTTACTTGCATTTATTTTTATATTTCGGTTTGCATATTTTATTTTCAGTTTTGCATTATTTATGCATTTGTTATTTCGGTTTGTTATTATGTCTAGTTGTTTATTTGCTATCAATGGCTTATCTCTATGAAACTAGATCTTGTTGGCAAGGTTGCTCCACGGAAAATGAACGAAGATATTATAGGAATTACCGTTTGTCACAAAAAGGGATGTACTTATGGAAATTGTTAAATCAACTAGAGGAATATGCTAGAAATTTATGCTATCTATTTGGCAAAACTTTTTGCTTTAATGAATCTGATTGTCATAGGAAGTCTAAACACTTTCCTTTCCAATGTGCTTGTAATGAAAATGAAACCTTAGCTTCTTATGTTAAAGGTTACTATGATGCTTATGAGGTAGAAAGGATGGAAGAATTTATTATCTTTAAGGGTGCACTTGAAATTAGTTCTTAACTTGAGCATAAGATTGATGCCCCTTATAAATCTGAAAGTCTTGCTATACTTAAATATTGTTTTGATAACTATAAGAATGAAAACTCTTATATTACTGAACATGTCAAGAGGATTTTTCCTCATACAGAAGAAACCGTTGTCTTGCAGGAACCTATAGAAGAAGAAATTGTTGAATCTGAAAGCTCATTAGATGAAAAAGAGGAGGAGAGTGAAGAACAAAAGGAGGATCTACCTCCTAAAGATAGTAACTCTTTAACTCTTACATTATTTGATTGCCCTCCATGCGTGTCTAAGGAGGAAGTGTGCTATATTGTTGAATGTCATGAATCTATTGAAATATCTACTTTTGATAAATTTGAAAAAAACATGTTCCTTGACTCAAATAAAATGGAAATAACAGAAATTAAAAATGTGGTCCCTAATGTTATATATGATAATGCTTTAGATGATGGTCCTATGCTTATCAATAATCCTCTATGTATAGAAGTTATTACTTATTTATATAATTGCTGTTTGTGATGGTACTCTTACTAATGAGAGTCCTACTTTGTTCTTTAATTCTCCTAATTACTCCATGGAGGAGAAATTTGCTTATGTTGAGAGATACTTATGTGGTTTGTAATTGTCTCTAGTTCCAAATCTTTGTTGTAACCATGATCTTAAACTTGATATTGATCTTAGTAACTATTTTGAAAGAGGAAAGCATGCTAATGAATTCCAAAATAAATCTAATGATCCTCTTTATGTGCCTATATTATCTAAGTTGAATGATTCTTGTGGTTATATGGTTGAATTTATTTCTACTACTGAAAATTATTATGAGAGAGGAGAATATGGTTGTAGAAGTTTTCATGGTACTAAAACACCTCTTTATATGCTAAAAGTTTTGAAGTTACTCTTGTTTTATCTTCCTATGATTGTCACTTTGTTCTTTGTGAATTTATTTGTGTACAAGATTACTATGCATAGGAAGTGGGTTAGACTTAAATGTGTTTTGAATTTTCTTCTTGATGCTCCTTTTGCTCCTTTTGCTTCATTTTCTATCTTCATGAGAGCATCATTAGAACTATCAAGCCTAGCTAAAAGGCATTAAAGAAAGCGCTTTTGGGAGGCAACCCATTATCTTTTATTTTCAGCTTTAGTCAAGGAACATGCCTACCTCTGTAGCAATTCCTTTGTATCTTTACTTTATTGCATAAGTTGTGCCAAGTTAAGTCTCTAGTAGAAAGTTGATGCTAGATTTGGATTCCTGCGCAGGAACAGTTTTCTGCTGTCCACCGTTTAATTCATTAGAATTCACAGAAAAATCAAAATGACCTGAGATGTTTTGTGCGTGATCCTCAGATATGTACGCAACTTTCATTAGTTTTGAGTTTTCTGATTTGAGCAAATTAAGTGCCTCGAAAAAATTCGTCTTTACGGACTGTTCTGTTTTTGACAGATTCTGCCATTTATTTTGCATTGGTTCTTTTGCTGTTTTTGAATGGATCTTTTTGTTACATAAAATTCCAGTGGCTATAGCTAATGTCCAGTACCATGATAATGATTGTATCCATGCATAATATGAGAATTTTTGATTATGCACTAACTCTCTAATAAAGTTTACTTTGAGTTTGGTGTGGAGTAAGTTTTCAAGGATCAAGAGAGAGGATGATATGATGTGATCAAGAAGATGAAAGAGCCTAAGCTTGGGGATGCCCCTCGTGGGTCACCCAAACATATTTCAAGAAGACTCAAGCGTCAAAGCTTTGGGCATCCCCTTCTTCATCAACAACTTATCAGGTCATCTCTAGTGAAACTATATTTTAATTCCGCCACATCTTATGTGCTTTACTTGGAGCGTCTGTTTGTTTTTATTTTTTGCTTTTGTTATTTTTGTTCTATGAATAAAATGGATCCTAGCATTCTGTGTGGGAGAGAGACACGCTCCGCTTTTTCATTTGAATACTCCTATTCTTCACTTATATTTGTTGAGTATTCTTCTATAGCTACTGCAATACTTTCAGCTCTTATTTTTCATGCACCTCTTGTTCAGAGCTGTTAGTTCTCATATGTTATACTCTCTTGCTTCATTGTTAAATACTTGGAGAGTTTATGTTTTAAATAAGTTGATTGGTGTTTGGTTAAGAACAGAAAATGTTAAATGTGGTAGATGGTATGATGAAATGATACATAATCTTGTAGATCATTTAATTGTGTCACTTGAATCATTGATGTTGTTTTGAGATATTAATATGCTTAATGGTAAAACATGATGGTTTAGTAAAGTGGAATGATTAATGGTTGGTCTAGGAAACTTGAAGTTGTGCCACACTTAAATATCCAGTTGATAGCATAATGATATATGACTTCTAATGTTAAAAGCAACCGTAATGACTTTGTGTTATGCGCTACGGTCGGGGTCCCAACAGTGACTTGTTCATTTTCCACAGTCCCTCATGGAGTGATTTTCATTATGCCTTGTAAGATCATATTTCTAGTTGGAATCTTTTTGCTTATGAGTTCTAAAGCTGCGGTTTTCATGGCACTTCCACCACCATATTTGCTAACCTCTTCGGTACTTTGCATTGCCCTTTCTCACATTGAGAGTTGGTGCGTACTTCGCGGGTACATCCAAAACTCGTGGGAGATCTTCATCATGTTCTCCTACACATAAGACAAATATCTTCCTCAAAACATCCACCATACCTACCTACTATAGAATTTCCATACCTGTTCCGAGATATATTGCCATGCAACTTACATTTTACATTACATGACTTGTTGCCATTTATCATTGATATATTGCTTTGCATGATTCTATATAGCTGATGTGTGGTTTTGCCCATGTTACGCTAGATCATTGCATATCCTGCTACACTGGCAGAGGCACCGTTTCATACACCATGTTTTATCCATTGTGAGATTCTTGTATCAAAAGTGTGTTGTCATATTAGAATGTTTGCCCCTAAAAGTGAAAAGAGCCATGGAGGCCATCGAAAAGAGAAACAGAAAAATACAAAAAAATGGAAAAAAGAAAAAAGAAAGAAAGAATAAAAAGGGGGCAACATTACTACTCTTTATCCACACTTGTGCTCATGTTATAGCACCTGTAATATTCATAGTCATCATTTGTGCTCATGTTTAGCACCTTTACTCCATATGTGGGAGTTTTCATGTTCTACTTATATAACTATGTGGGGAACTTTACATTATAGAAATTGGCTTGTATATTCCAATGATGAGCCTCCTCAAAAGTGCTCTAGGTCTTCATGAGAAAGCAAGTTAGATGCACCCCCACTAGTTCCATTGGAGAGCTTTCATACACTTATAGCTCTATGTGCATCCGTTGTGTGGCAATCACTACTCCTTGCATAGCTTCGATTATAAGACTTCCTCTTGTCTAATGATCACTTTCAGCTGTGTGAGACTTTCTTCCGTTGGCCTTCCAAACCCCATTATTATTCTTTTAGCCACAACATCCTGGTGCCAGGAACCAACGCTGAACACTTGCTTGTCTTTGAGTGAACAAATAGAGAGATGATTTTCTACGTGCATATTGTTATTGCTTGACTTGATCCTTTCACAAAGTTGTCATGAGTGTTTGATTCATTAGATGATTATATTGTTGTTCTTGAAGCTTAAATCATCTTTAATATCTACTTTGCACGGTTGATTGTTCTCTAGTACTAATTCATTGAAAGTTTTACTTTGTTCTTCCTACTTGTTTACTCATTACTCATTTGATATCAATACAAACTACAACTTTTATTCATTTGATCTCAGTTTACATGCATTACATTATTATATGATCAAGATTGTGTGAAAGCATGTCAATTCAGAAATTATTCTTGTTATCGTTTTACCTACTCGAGGACGAGTAGAACTAAGCTTGGGGATGCTTGATACGTCTCAAACGTATCTATAATTTCTTATGTTCCATGCTTATATTATACCAATTGCTACATGTTTTATATACACTTTGTGTTGTTTTATGCATTTTCTGGGACTAACCTATTAACAAGATGCCACAGTGCCAGTTCCCTGTTTTCTGCTGTTTTTTGTTTCAGAAATCCACTTAAGGAAATATTCTCGGAATTGGACAATTTTTATACCGAAGACCTTATTTTTTCCGACACGTTCCAGAAGTCCGAAGAAGAGACGAAGAAGGGCACCGAGGCGCCGCCATCAGGTGGTGGCGCGGCTCCCCCCTCTGCCGCGCCAGCACCTAAGGGTGGGCCCTCGGGCCTCCACCGCCTTCGCCCTTTCGCCTACTTAAACCCTCCGAAAACCTAAGACCGGACACCCGAACACTTTTCCCAAAAACCTTACGGAGCCGCCGCCGTCGTCAACCCTAGTTCGGGAGGGTTCAGAAGCTCTTCCCGGCACCCTTCCGGAGAGGGGGATCATCACCGGAGGGCTCTACATCACCATACCCGCCTCCGGACTGATGCGTGAGTAGTTCATCCTTGGACTACGGGTCCATAGCAGTAGCTAGATGGTTGTCTTCTCCTATTGTGCCATCATGTTTAGATCTTGTGAGCTGCCTATCATGATCAAGATCATCTTTATGTAATGCTACATGTTGTGTTTGTTGGGATCCGATGGATATTGAATACTAAGTCATTGGCTTCATAATATATCATGTTGTGTGTTGTTTATGATCTTGCATGCTCTCCGTTGCTAGTAGATGCTCGTGCCAAGTAGATGCTTGTGACTCCAAGAGGGGGTATTTATGCTCGATAGTGGGTTCATGTCTCTATTTAATCTGGGGTAGTGACAGCAAGCTCTAAAATTGTAGATGTACTGTTACTACTAGGGATAAAATAGTATTACTTTGTCTAAGGATAATGTTATTACTTACATTACACACTTTGCCTAATGCAATAATCTGTTGCTTGCAACTTAATACTGAAAGGGGTGCGGACGCTAACCGGAAGGTGGATTATTCGTCATAGATGCGGTTGGAACGGTCTATGTATATTGTTGTAATGCCCAAATGAATCTCACACTAGACATCATGTCATTAGTATATGCATCATTATGCAGCTCTTTATTCTGTCAATTGCCCAGCTGTAATTTGTTTACCCGCATGTATGCTATTATTATTATTTATGGAGAGACACCACTAGTGAACTGTGGACCCCGGTCCTTTTCTTTAAACTGATAATACAACCAACTGCAAACTGTTACTTTGATTCTCTGCAAACATCATCATCCACACATACGTTTAATCCTTTGTTACAGCAAGCCAGTGAGATTGACAACCTCACTGTTTCGTTGGGGCAAAGTAGTTTGATTGTGTTGTGCAGGTTCCACGTTGGTGATCGTAAACGGCGCCACCAACAACCTTCAGATGTGTTCTTCATCTCCTACTGGTTCGATAACCTTGGTTTCATCACTGAGGGAAATTTGCTGCTGCACTACTTCACACCTTCCTCTTGGGGTTTTCCCAACAACACCACCACCCGGTGCATCAATGTACTTTGAGCATGTTTATATTCATGATTTGATGTTAGCATTCGTAGATTGCGAAGTTGTTTCCGAATTAGGGGTTTTGTTCTCTTTGTCAGTGATGCTTTGAACGATGTTGTTCTTCCAATAGGGTAGATTCCTAATTGACATCAGATCCAATAGTCTTCGTCGTAACCTTTGTAGGACACAAGCCTCGACGAATTTAGCCAAGCCCTGGTTGAAGGGGAGAGTCAACTCTCTCTCTCTCTCTCTCTCTCTCTCTCTCTCTCTCTCTCTCTCTCTCTCTCTCGTCCCAGACTCTCAGATGGAGGAGGTGCCGGAAAGGCAAGATGAAGAGATGTACGAGGTGCCTAGGATGGCTTCACTGCTGGTGGAGATGCTTGATCTGGTGGCGGAGAAAGTTAGAAGGGAGGATACTGGCAAGGGCAAGAAGAGCAAGATGGGGACGACTATGAAGTGGCCTCTATTTTTGTCCACATTCATGCCGAACAAGATGTGCGAGCTCATGGCCTCCAGGATGAGGACTGACAAAGTGTTTAGGGAGGTGCATCTGAAATCATTTGTCAATCTAGTTTTTGAGTTCTCGGGCCATGTGATCACCTCTAATCATATCTATAACCACTTGAGGAAGTGGAGAGTGAGGTGGATCAAGGTGTCAAAGCTCAAGGACCTTAGTGGTGCACATTGGAATGAGGACACTCACAACATCATCTTGGAGGTGGAGCACTTGAGAGGCCACATTCTGGTTAGCCTACTGTTTAACATTGTGCAAATCTTAATTGTCCTACTGTCGAACACTAACTGTCGAACTGTTTTGTGTCCCTAGTATTTCCCCAAGTTAACAAGCCCATCTAGAACCACGAGCATAACTGGAATGCATGCCATGGGTTCCTCTGAGCCTCTATTTACCCTGACACGCAGGAGTCGGATACCATCAACCTTGATGGTGCTGCTGACTATCGAGGCGTGAAGGGTGATGATCATGCACCGAAGCCACCTGAGAGAGGGAGAAGAAGATGAAGAGGGGTGCCTTGGTGGATGAGGAAGGTATGGAGCCGCAACATATGGTGGTGGCGGTGGTGCAAGCATGCTTGATGATGATCATGATGATATGATGTATATTTTGGGTAGATTATGGACTGCATATTTTGGGTACTTGAGGTGGTACATGTTCTAACCCCTCACACAGTGAACTTGTGGTGGTCGTATTACACTCTCTTTTGATGTGGTCCTAGGTTGACACCCTACTAGCTATGCAGCAAACACATATGCTGCTTGTACTAGTGCTGTCGGTATATGACAATCAATGCATACTTTGCTTATGTTGCTTTCCCACCTTGTGATCTTGCTAGTTTTGTAAGTTCTAAACTTGATGATCTCTGTTGTAGTGGTATGGGGTGTTCAAAATCAGAACTACAAGAATCTACACCAACTGAAACTCTTGCTAGGAATCAATGCTGTAAAAGGTTTGATATTTTAAAGAAGGCACAAAAAGTCTTATGCATGTCCAATCTAGAAGAGACCCCTCTCCAACTCCAGCCTCATAAGCAAAACTGGAGCACGCAAAACTGCTGAGGGCAAACATGGAGGACAGAATGCAAGGACATGTATAAGGCATCAAAGACTTTATTATCGTTATCGTACTCCTAATCATTGTTTATTTGTACGATCTTTAAACTTTAAACATCAGTGGGCAACTCACCACTTAAACGTGCAAGGAAAACTGAACAACCAAACACAGTGATTTATGGCTTAAACATCAATTTGGACATCTAAACACGAGCACATTGTATTTGTGCTTACTACCGAACGGGACTGACTAGAAAATTATGAACCATCAAACATGTTGCACAAAATAGGCCAGGCCACGTTTAGAAAATTATGAACCATCAAACATGTTGCACCATCAAACTGACTAGAAAATTTAAGCCAGACTTGGGCCAAAAACGGGAGGGAAAACTTGATGCGGGTATCAATCAGGCCGAAATGAGCCAGGAGTACTTATTTACCTGACCAGGTTAATTAACGACCACTGGGTGATGTGTGTTGGCAGCTTCCATTCATGGCCATGGTGTGAAGTCCTAGTAGTACTGTCGCTGCAGCTCCAAACAAACACACACGGCACTTCTCGTTCCCTTTTCATTCATTCATTCATTCATTCAGCATCGTCCTTGTCGAGCTAAATGCGGCCATTAATTTCTCGCTTCTCTCCTCCGCTCCGCTCCGCTGCAATAAATTTGTTGCTTACCGGTCCGATCACACTCTGCTGCTTCTTGCAAAAATATCATCTTCCCCTTCCTCCCTCCCTCCCTCCACTTCAGTCGAATCGATTCGTTGGCGGTGGCGGCCCTGCCCTGCCGCTCTAGTAATGGAGCAACCATCTCCATCACCGCCACCATCATTCAGTAAGCCCAAGGAGATCAAGTCGCCGCCGCCGCCGCCGCTCATGGCGTCCTCCATGTCGCTCCAGCGCAAGAAGCTCGGCTCCCACTTCCTCGAGAGCGACGAGCGCCGCTTCACCGGCGCGCCCAACGCGGTCGGCACCACGCCGCTGGACATCCGCGGCGCGCCCATCCCGGAGCGCGACCTCCCGCGCACCGGCGGCTGGGTGGCGGCCTTCTTCATCTTCGGCAACGAGATGGCGGAGCGGATGGCCTACTACGGCCTCTCCGTCAACATGGTCGTCTTCCTCTTCAAGGTCATGCACCTCCCCTTCGCCGCCTCCGCCGGCGCCGTCAACACCTTCCTCGGCATCTCCCAGGCCTCATCCGTCCTCGGCGGCTTCCTCGCCGACGCCTACCTCGGCCGCTACTGGACCATCGCGGTCTTCGCCACGCTCTACCTGCTCGGCCTCGTCGCCCTCACCCTCGCCGCGACGCTCCCGTCGCTCGTGCCGTCGCAGCAGGGCTGCGACACGCTCGCCATGCTCCTCGGCGGCTGCCAGCGAGCCGAGCCCTGGCAGATGGCCTACCTCTACGCCGCGCTGTACGTGACTGCGTTCGGCGCCGCGGGCATCCGGCCCTGCGTGTCCTCCTTCGGCGCCGACCAGTTCGACGACCGGGACGTCAACTACAAGCGCCGCCTCGACCGCTTCTTCAACCTATTCTACCTCGCCGTCACCGTCGGCGCCATCGCGGCCTTCACCCTCGTCGTGTACATACAGATGCACCATGGCTGGGCGGCCGCGTTCGGCGCGCTCGCGATCGCCATGGGCGCCTCCAACGCGCTCTTCTTCGCTGGCACGTCGCTGTACCGCCACAAGGCGCCGGGGGGCAGCCCGCTCACCAGGGTCGCGCAGGTGCTCGTCGCCGCCTTCCGGAAACGGCACGCCCGTTTCGACAGCGGCGGATACGTGGGGCTCCATGAGGTGACCGGGCCCAAGTCAGCCATCCGCGGCAGCGCCAAGATCGACCACACCGACGACTTCCGGTGGCTCGACAAGGCCGCGCTCCGGCTCAACCAAGACGGAGACGAGGAAGGAGAGATTGATCCGTGGCGGCTGTGCACGGTGACGCAGGTGGAGGAGGTGAAGCTCCTGGTGCGGCTGCTGCCGGTGCCGACGTGCACCGTGATGCTCAGCGTGGTCCTCACCGAGTTCCTCACGCTCTCGGTGCAGCAGGCCTACACGCTCAACACCGCCCTCCCCCTCTTCGGCTCCAACCTTCCGGTGACCTGCATGCCCGTCTTCCCCTGCCTCGCTATCTTCCTCGTCCTGGCGCTCTACTACCAGACCTTCGTGCCGCTCGCCCGCCGCATCACCGGGCACCCGCACGGCGCGTCGCAGCTGCAGCGAGTCGGCATCGGCCTCGCCTTCTCCATCGTCTCCGTCGTGTGGGCGGGCATCTTCGAGCGGTACCGGAGGCGCTACGCGGTTGAGCACGGGTACCTGGGGCTGTTCCTGACGCCGATGCCGGGGCTGAGCGCCTACTGGCTGCTGATCCAGTACTGCCTCATCGGCATCGCCGAGGTGTTCTGCCTCGTCGGCCTCATCGAGTTCCTCTACCAGGAGGCGCCCGACGCCATGCGCAGCGTGGGATCCGCCTACGCCGCCGTCGCCGGCGGCCTCGGGTGCTTCGTGGCGACGGCGATCAACAACGCCGTCGACGCGGCCACGGGGAACGTCGTGGAGGGGAGGCCGTCGTGGCTGGCGCAGAACATCAACGTCGGCAGGTTTGATTATTTGTACTGGCTGCTGGCCGTGCTCAGCACCGTCAACCTCGCCGTCTTCCTCTACTTCGCCAGCATTTACAAGTACAGATCGCCGCAAGCGACTGCCGCCAACAACAAGGAGTCCTCCATATCTCTGTCCAAGTGAATATAGCATTTTTGTTTTGCAATTGCCTTTCACTTGGATTGAGCTGTACGTTGATTCATTTTAGTGGGTATAAATTTATCATCAAATTCACCTTCACAATCGTGCACGGCGACAGCGCGGCCGACACTAGTGTAAAATTGTAGCCATGCACTTCGGTGCAGCAACAAGAAGAAGCTTCAAACGACAGTTTACTTACTTTTAGATAAAAGGCATAAAATGTCTATCCATCTATATTTTTATAAAACAAAACTTCACTAACTTATTATTAATTATTTTATGTCAACATGTAAGTTATCAACATCACTTACTTTTTTTATCCAACCAATTATTCACATCATCCCACTAACATTCGGTACTTATTGTTCGCATTATCTTTTTCTTTAGCCATTAAATTCTCCATGTCATCTTTTTTTTCCGTTCGCAATATAATTACAAAATTTAATCATATGTCACGAATACACCGGAATTAGTTTGTCAATCAAGTGAACTTTTTTGTTTGCATATTTCGATAGTCTGCTTCAAAATGTATGTGTTTATTAGGCTTCTTAAGAGATGCCCATTGCAACGTGCGGGGTATGGTTCTAGTCAACAAAGCACCAGAGTACCCAACGACAATTACAACATGCTGATGCACACGTTACAAGCATCAGGCACGTGAAAACAGAAGATAAAACAAACAAAGAACAATTTGAGATGCCAATGCTAAAACCCGACTACGCTAACAGGTGTAAACTTGACAGCAACACCAAACCCAAGCTGCTGGACGAAACCGCCACGAAGAAGAAGTGACAGAAGAGGCACCCACACCACTGGTTGAGCAGGACCTCCGAAGCTCGAATGCTCCCCTCTCGCCCGGTTTGAGGGCTCCTACCCATTGACGAACAATGGAACATTGTTAAGAGGAAGACACACCCGACACCTGCCAATCAACACGATAGGATATCGTTGCCGAACAAGACAAGCTGCCATGTCTACCACCAGTTCCGCAATGCACGCCCACCACCTTTGCAATCCCCAGACGACTCCTCCAGGAAGGAACGCGACGTTTGCAGCGCTGCGTCCGAAGGGGAACGCGACTTTCACCAAAGAAGGGGGACGGTTGGGAGGGGATAGATACGTCGACACACGCCTTTGAGAAGGAGCACGACGCCCGTGAGTGTCGCTGTCGTCGTGGCCCTCACCGCAGCCAAGGGTTTCCCTAGTATCTAATCACAACTCCAACCACCATGCACAACTACAAAAATCCAGCAAGACGCCGGGAATCGATGTGGCACGGAGACGAACAAGGTGGGAACGGGGGAAGCTTCTTCCACAAATCTAGAGCTAGGCCGACGGAGCAGCCCACACCGCGATCTCCGACCGCCTACACCTCGCTACCCACGCGCCAAAGGAGAGGACAGCACACCACGGACACCACTCGCCATAGAGTCGACGTCGTCCACCAAGCCCGAGGCCCCCCAGGCTTCTGAGACTCCCCCGCCCCAGCAGAGCAAGCAGAGCACACACATGGTAGCCAACCACACACCCGACGCCGACTGCCCACGACATCACAAAGAAGCACGCAAAGCCGATGGGATTGACTCATCCGACCTTCTGTGACGTGCGAAGCAGATCTGGAGCACAAGGAGACCAAACGACCGTGAGCGGGGCGAGGACTAGCGCACACCCGGAGCAACCCAGCTCCGACGGTGGAATGCAGCCTCAACAGCTCCGGCCTCGGTGGGATCATGGGCCCGCTCTGTATAGCAGTTGTCAGTAGATGTAGGTTTGACTTTATTTTCGTGTGTGCCGACGTGCAGAATGGCGCTATGCTGATGAGGACTCGTTGACAGATGCATCCAGCCGTGTCTGCTGAACGATGGTATCTGCTCTCCTTCAGGTGGAGCTCCAGTGGCCGGAGCCGTATGCGGAGGATGGGGGTGTTGCATCCTCTTTCTTCAATAAGCTCCCATGTCGTCTTCTGGTTCTGGAAGTCGACGACTCCGATCTGGGGATTTCTGGTGCTGCTATTTCTCCGACCGACCGTGGAGGCGAGAGGAGGAGATGGAGCGGTGCCCATGGAGTTCGTGGATTGGTGCTGGGGAGTTGCTAGGGGATTGATGACCCACAAGTATAGGGGGTGTATCGTAGTACTTTCGATAAATAAGAGTGTCGAACCCAACGAGGAGCAGAAGTTGCTGACAAGCAGTTTTGATGAGCATTTCACTGTAAATACTAGCAGACATGTTTTTAGTAGTTTTTTATATAACAGATAAATAATGCGAGTAAATAAAGCGCAACATATTGCAGCGAGGGGCCCAATCCTTTCTAGAGCAAAGGACAAGCCGGTTTGTTTACTTATGATGACCAAGCGTTCTTGAGGACACACGGGATTTATGTCTAGTGCTTTCGCTTCATATAGATGATTAATCTTTAGTGTTTTGATAAGTGTCGTGTGGGTGAACCTATGCTAATGCACCGCCCTTCCTAGGACTAATACATACTTGTGATTATACCCCTTGCAAGCATCCGCAAATGCAAGAAAGTAATTAAGATAAATCTAACCACAGCCTTAAACTCTGAGATCCTACCATCCCTCATGCATCGAGATATTAACGGGGGTTTAGGTTTCTGTCACTCCGGCAACCCGACAATTAATATTCGAATACACAATGCATTCCCCTAGGCCCATAAAGGTGAAGTGTCATGTAGTCGACGTTCACATGACACCACTAGAAGAATAGCACCACAACTTAAATATCAAACCATTAAATATTACTCAACATAGTTCACTACTAACATCTAGACTTCACCCATGTCCTCAAGAACTAAACGAACTACTCACAACACATCATTTGGAACATGATCAGAGATGATATAATGATGGGTAACAATCTGAACATAAAACCTTAATTCAACGGTTCCACCCAATAGCATCAATAACAATAGTAATTAACACCGGGAGAGTTTCCACTATCAAACACACAAGATTTAGCCCTAGATGTTACAGCGGGAACGGAGTGGAGCGGTGGAGATGACGGTGACGGCGGTGGAGATGATGGTGATGATGATCCCGATGAAGTGCAGCTCGATGACGGTGACGATGGCGACGATTTCCCCCCTCCGGGAAGGGATTTCCCTGGCAGATTTCTCCCTGCCGGAGAGCTTTCTTCTCTCTAGTGTTTTCTGCCTCGTGGCGGCGGCAGAATAACTCTAACTCTCTGTAGGACCCCTTAGGTTTTCGGGGGGGGGGGGTGTGAAGTACGCGAAGGGGCTCGGCCAGAGGTGGGCCAGGGCGGCCAGACCCTGTGCTCGCGCGGGTCCAGGCCCTGCCACGTGAGGGGGGTGTGTGGGCCCCCTGGGCCCCACCTTGGCCTCCCCTTTTGGCTCCCCCCATGATCTGGTAAAATAGGAACTTGTACGGTCTTCGTTTTATATTTTGATCTTCGCAAATAATGTATCTTGACGGTGCTTTTTCCAGCTGTTTCCAGACTCCGGTGATCAATTCTCCAATAATCATCAAACATGCAAAATAGATGAAATAACATAAGTATCATCTCTAAATATGACATATATAAATGAATAACAGCAAATTATGATATAGAATAGTGATGCAAAATGGACGTATCAACTCCCCCTAAGCTTAGACCTCGCTTGTCCCCAAGTGAAAGCTGAGCTCAGTAAACATGACCACAGGTTTATGGAGTGAAGTGTCGATACAGAATATACGGACAAGAAGCATCACATTTAATAATACACAAGTCATCTTTGATATCAACTCAATTCATATAGCTCAACTTGTAACAAGTAAAGGTAAATCACAATAAAATGCATAGAGAAAACCATAGTTGGTGTTGGCAAACTTCGTTCTTGGTCAGAGAACAATAAACATATTGATCTTACTCTACTAAACAGCTCTATTAAATAGTTGCTAACTCTCAAAGTCATATTTATCAAATAACAACAATGTGCCAAACAAGGAAGAATAAGAGACATGATTAACAATACGAATGTATAGATGGTTGAATCACAATCAACTCAAACGCTTGCTTAAGACAGAAAGAGATAGGTTTACTGACTCAACATAAAGTAAAAGATAGGTCCTTCGCAGAGGGAAGCAGAGATACAAGCATGTGCTAGAGCTTTTAGTTTAATAGGTTTTGAAATCATATAGAGAGCATAAAAATAAGTTTTTGAGCGGTGTTTGTTGTTGTCAACGAATGGTAATAGAGTTCTTGTCATCTTCCATACTAAGCAAGTTGAGAGCGGTTCCGAATTATTTAAAACAAGCATTTATAATATGCAACTATTTTGATAACTTTGACACTCCTCCCAACCTTTGCTTACACAACCCATGGCTAACCGAATCCTCGGGTGCCACCAATCAATCTCAAACCATGGAGGAGTGTCTAGTATTAACTTTCTCAACCTTTTGATATTATAGTGGTCTAACCAGCTCTTTGCAATATTAGTGACGAGCAGATGAAGCATTCAAGTCAAGGGTTACTTAATTAGTATGGAAGATAACAAACTCAACTATTATTTTCTCATGAGCTAATAAACATTGACACAAATAAGGGATAGTAGTTTTGAATAAAGATAGCACATGAAGTATTTACTTGGATTGGCGCAAAATACCACATAATAGGTAGGTATGGTGGACACAAGTGGCAAGGGTTTTGGCTCAAGGTTTGGAAGTATGAGAAGCATTCCCTCTCGATACAGGTCTTTGGCTAGCAAGGTTTGGTAGCAAGCATAAAAGTTGATGGATACAAACAAATATACATGTAGTAAAGACAATCATGCAATTCTTACTTGGAGGCACAAACAATTTTAAATTGTGAATACTAAGCTTATCATCTACAAGTGAGAAAGATCATTGAAAACTATATCTACATGTAATTCTTTCATCCACTTAAGTCTCAAAGTATTGTAGCTACTGACCAATGCTAAGTTTGCCAAAACCAAAAGATTTACTATATGTTCCCAAAGTGATAACAATACTAATGACAAGATCAATCATATATGATAGAAGTTGCAAACTAAAATAAGATGTGCAGAAAATAAATGATAAAACTTCTCATTAATATTTCATAACAACAACTCACACCAAGGGATACATAGATAGATAACCAACTAAAAGAGAGATACTTCCACATTGCAAACCATCATATAAGATAACTTCCCTACTTATGATATGACACTACTAAAAGATAAAAGGTAAAATATGATGGTGTGATACCGCGACACTCCCCCCAAGCTTGGAATAAGCTGAGGGAGATGCCAATACCGATGATGAATTACTCCTTCGGTGGTGATGGTGGGACAACTTTGAGCGGGGTCAGGTAATGCTCCAGCATCTTGCGAAGTCTGTTGTTCTCCTCTTGAAGTATATCCATTTCCATTCTCAGGACTCGATACTGATCACAAAACTGGTCAGTGATCCGAAGAGCGTCCTCCGCATCCGGGAAAGAGCTAAGATCTGGAACAGGTGGTATGGCTCCCTGCATGTTATGAGAAAAGGCACGTTGAGCGTTAACGGATCCCACAAAGATGGGCTTGCTACTCCTTGCTCCTGCTCGTTCTCTTTTGGCTGATTACATCTTCTTCACTTCCTCCATGACGCTCTCGTCCATGTCCTTGCGCCTAGCCTTCACTTTGTCTTCCTCCGCCCATCCAATAAAAGATCCTTGATCAAGATCCTGAAGGAGTTCACGTTGGCGACGCAGCGCATAGTCTTCAGAACAGGAACCCTGGGACGACATCTGGACAGAAACAGCTCGAAACAAAAGCGCTTCGAAAACACGTAATACGGACCTCGGGGGATCCGGGAGTTTATATAGCAAAAATTTATGCAACAAAAGGAAGGCAACGGGACGAGATCGAGTAGGAGGCGGACACCGAGGCCTCCAGACCCCCTGCTCGCGCGGCCAGGATGGGGCCCGCGCGAGCACATGGTGTCGGCGCCTCGGGCTCCGCGTCCTGCTCGTTTTCGTCTTGTATTTTTCCATATTTTCTAAAAATAACTTTTGTGTATTCCAAAATTAAAAATGCGAACTTGTTCTTACCGAAACTGTACCTTTTCGAATTCAGCTTCTACAGACTCAGAAAAATTCTCTTTGATAAAAGTTTCCGGAGCAATAACTTGAATAATATCAACATCTTCATTATAGGAATCTCAAGAAATATAATGCTTGAGTCTTTGTCCATTCACCACTTGTGTAGAGTCATCTTTAAGTGAGGCAATTTTAATTGCACCCGAACGAAACACCTCAACAATAACATATGGTCCTTCCCACTTGGAGAGTAATTTTCCTGCAAAGAATCTAAGACGAGAGCTATACAATAAAACCTTTTCACCAACATGAAACTCTCTCTTAAGGATTCTCCTATCATGCCATTTCTTAACTTTCTCTTTAAAGAGTTTAGCATTTTCATAGGCTTCACTTCTCCATTCATCTAAAGAACTCAAATCAAGCAATCTTTTCTCACCAGCAAGTTTAAAATCTCTATTTAGTTCTCTCACTGCCCAATAAGCTTTGTGTTCTAATTCTAAAGTCAAGTGACAAGCTTTTCCATAGACCATTTTATAAGGAGACATACCCATGGGATTTTTATAAGCAGTTCTATAAGCCCATAATGCATCATTTAATTTACTAGCCCAATTCTTCCTAGTTCTATTAACAGTCTTTTGCAAAATAGATTTAATTTCTCTATTTGATAATTCTACTTGCCCACTAGTTTGAGGATGATAAGCTGAAGCAATTCTATGATTAACACCATATTTAGCAAGAACTTTTCTAAAACCACCATGAATAAAATGAGAACCTCCATCAGTCATTAGATATCTAGGAACACCAAACCTAGGGAAAATAATATCTTGAAGCATTTTTAATGATGTCTCACCATCAGCACTTTTAGTAGGTATAGCTTCTATTCATTTAGTAACATAATCAGCAGCAACAAGTATATGAGTATAACCCTTTGAAGGAGGAAAAGGACCCATAAAGTCAAATCCCCAACAATCAAATGGCTCAATAACAAGAGAATAATTCATAGGCATTTCATTACGTCTAGAGATATTACCAATTCTTTGACATTGATCACAAGATAAAATAAACTTTCTTGCAACTTTAAAAAGAGTAGGCCAATAAAAACCTGATTGTAAAACCTTTTGTGCAGTTCTATCTCCAGCGTGATGTCCTCCATAAGCACTACTATGGCATTTTCTCAATATCTCTTGTTGTTCATACTCCGGAACACACCTTCGCATAATACCATCCACTCCTTCTTTATATAAGTGTGGGTCATCCCAAAAATAATGCCTTAAGTCATAAAAGAATTTTTTTCTTTGTTGAGCTGAAAAGGTTGGAGGCAAATACTTCGAAACAATAAAGTTAGCATAATCAGCATACCAAGGACTATCTCGTGAACTCACCCTTATTGCAGCTAATTGTTCATTTGGAAAACTATCATTAACAGGAATAGGATCATATTCAATGTTTTCCAATCTAGACAAATTATCAGCAACAGGATTTTCAGCACCTTTCCTATCTACAATATGCAAATCAAATTCTTGCAAAAGTAATACCCATCTAATAAGCCTAGGCTTTGCATCTTTCTTTTCCATAAGGTATCTAATTGCAGCATGATCAGTATGAATAATAACTTTAGAATCAACAATATATTGTCTAAATTTATCACAAGCAAAAACAACAGCTAGAAATTCTTTTTCAGTTGTAGCATAATTCTTTTGAGCAGGATCAAGAGTCTTACTAGCATAATGAATAACATTTAACTTCTTATCTATTCTTTGTCCAAGAACAGCACCAACAGCAAAATCACTAGCATCACACATAATTTCAAATGGTGAATTCCAATCAGGTGGTTGAACAATAGGAGCACTTATTAAAGCTTGCTTAAGAGTCTCAAAAGATGCCTTACAATCATCATAAAAAACAAACGGTACATCTTTTTGCAAGAGATTAGTAAGAGGCTTTGATACCTTAGCAAAATCTTTAATAAACCTTCTATAGAAACCAGCATGACCAAGAATACTACGAATACCTTTAACATCCCTGGGGCAAGGCATTTTCTCAATTGCCTCCACTTTAGCTCTATCAACTTCAATACCTCTTTCAGAAATCTTATGTCCAAGAACAATTCCTTCATTAACCATAAAGTGGCATTTCTCCCAATTAAGAACAAGATTAGTTTCTTCACATCTCTGCAAAACCTTATCAAGATTGTGCAAGCAATTATCAAAAGAAGTTCCATAGACAGAGAAATCGTTCATGAATACTTCCACAATTTCCTCACAAAAACCATGAAAGATAGCAGACATACATCTTTGAAAAGTAGCAGGAGCATTACATAAACCAAAAGGCATACGTCTATAAGCATAAGTACCATAAGGACAAGTAAATGTGGTTTTCTCTTGATCTTCAGCTTTAACAGCAATTTGAGAGAAACCAGAATAACCATCAAGAAAGTAAAAATGAGTTTTATTAGCTAATCTCTCTAACATTTGATCAATAAAGGGTAATGGATAATGATCCTTCTTAGTAACTTTATTAACCTTTCTAAAATCAATGCACATTCTATAACCAACTACTACTCTTTGAGGAATAAGCTCATCATTATCATTAGGCACAACAGTAATTCCACCTTTCTTAGGGACACAGTGCACAGGACTAACCCATCTACTATCAGCAATAGGATAAATAATAACAGCATCAAGAAGTTTTAATACCTCATTTCTTACCACTTCCTTCATTTTGGGTATTAAACGGCGTTGATGTTCAACAACTGGCTTTGCATCGGGCTCCATATTAATAGAATGTTGACATATAGTAGGAGAAATCCCTTTTAAATCATCCAAAGTATAACCCATAGCTCCACGGTGTTTGTTCAATACTTCCAATAATCTTTCCTCTTCTTTACCTGAAAGGTTAGCACTAATAATAACAGGATATATTTTCTTATCATCAATATGAGCATACTTAAGTCTTCCACCTTTAGATTGTGTTTCAAGATAGGTTGAAGAAGAAATATTTCATCAAGTTCATTCCTTTCTTTCATAAAGACTTCACTTTCATGATCTTCCATAAATTGCTGCAAAACATTGTTAGGAGCAAGAGCAATAGAGGCAAGTTGTTCTACTTTAAAATCCTCATTAGGCAATTCGGTTTCATAAGGGACTTTAGCAAATTTCGAAAAATTGAATTCATATGAATCACCAGCAAACTTAGTAAAGATTTTCTCTTTCTTACAATCTATAACAGCACCACAAGTATTTAGAAAATGTCTACCAAAAATGATAGGACAAGTCTTACTAGCAGCAGCACCAAGTACGAGAAAATCAGCAGCATATTTAGTCTTACCACATAAAACTTCAACATCTCTAACAATACCAATCGGAGAGATAGTTTCTCTATTAGCTAGTTGGATAACCACATCAATTTCTTCAAGTTCACAAGGACCAATCTCATGCATAATTTCCCTGTAAAGCTCATAAGGAATAGCACTAGAACTTGCACCAATATCACATAAACCATAATAGTAATGATCACCAATTTTAACAGATAGCACAGGAACACTAGTTTTCCTTGAACTCTTAGGATGAGAAACAACATTAGAAGCATCCTCACAAAATATAATGTACTCATCTCCAACATTTTTAGTAACAAGATCTTTAACTATAGCAACATGAGGTTCAATTTTAATTTGTTCATCGGGTTCTATAGCTTTCTTTTCACTTTTGTTAACAACACTAGCCATGACAGAATGTTCTTTCACCTTAACAGGAAAATGAACCTTTTCAATATAGGGCTCAGGAATAATATGATCAACAAAATTAACTTCAATGCTTTTAGTTATAGGAGTAATAGATTTATCTTTATATGGTTCATGATATTTTTCAAAACCCTCCTTGGGCAAACCGAAATATGCAGCAAAAGATTTATAATAATTTGCAACAATTTGAGAGTCAAGACCATAGGCATTATTAATATTTCGAAATGCATCAGTATTCATGAAAGTTTTAATGCATTCGAAGTCATATTTTATACCTGACTCCCTACCTCTGTCGTTCTCCCATGCTTCAGTATTCTCTTCAATACGATCAAGAAGATCCCATTTAAACTCATCCTTATTACACGTGAATGATCCAGCACAAGAAGTATCCAATAATGTTTTATCTTCAAAGGAGAGTCTTGCATAGAAGTTATCAACAATAATATTACCAGGAAGCTCATGAATGGGGCATTTGAGCATTAATGCCTTCAATCTCCCCCAAGCTTGGGCAATACTTTCACCATCATGAGGCCAGAAATTATATATAGAATTCCGATCTCGGTGAATCTCAATTGGAGGATAAAATTTAGATTAAAAGAGAGGTACAATTTCCTCCCATCCAAGAGAATTCCTGTTCTTCAACAATTTATACCAATGCGCAGCTCTCCCAGTAAGTGATGTGGAGAATAATTTCTTCCTGACTTTGTCCATTGTAATACCTGCACACTTGAACAACTCGCATAATTCATATAAAAACAATAAATGATCACCGGGGTGGACAGTTCCATCCCCTTCATAGCGGTTATCCATAACACGATCAATAATTTTCATAGGTATTTTAAATGGCACTATTTCTTCAGGAGGCGCCTCATTTTCTACCTCAACAGTGGTAGAAGCCTTTCCAAACAGGAAAGAAATAGTTTGTTTCTCCATAATTAAGCAAATTAGGAGACAGAAATAAAAACAACACTTACAGCTAAAGTTTTCCTTACCAATCCCACTTACCAATAGCGCTCCACTCGCCGGCAACGGCGTCAGAAAATAGTCTTGATGACCCACAAGTATAGGGGGTGTATCGTAGTACTTTCGATAAATAAAAATGTCGAACCCAACGAGGAGCAGAAGGTGCTGACAAGCAGTTTTGTTGAGGATTTCACTGTAAATACTAGCAGACATGTTTTTAGGAGTTTTTGATATAACAGATAAATAAAGTGCGAGTAAATAAAGCGCAACAATAATAATTGCAGCGAGGGGCCCAATCCTTTCTAGAGCAAAGGACAAGCCGGTGTGTTTACTTATGATGACCAAGCGTTCTTGAGGACACGCGGGATTTATGTCTAGTGCTTTCGCTTCATATAGATGATTAATCTTTAGTGTTTTGATAAGTGTCGTGTGGGTGAACCTATGCTAATGCACCGCCCTTCCTAGGACTAATACATACTTGTGATTATACCCCATGCAAGCATCCGCAAATACAAGAAAGTAATTAAGATAAATCTAACCACAGCCTTAAACTCTGAGATCCTACCATCCCTCATGCATCGAGATATTAACGGGGGTTTAGGTTTCTGTCACTCCGGCAACCCCACAATTAATATTCGAATACACAATGCATTCCCCTAGGCCCATAAAGGTGAAGTGTCATGTAGTCGACGTTCACATGACACCACTAGAAGAATAGCACCACAACTTAAATATCAAACCATTAAATATTACTCAACATAGTTCACTACTAACATCTAGACTTCACCCATGTCCTCAAGAACTAAACGAACTACTCACAACACATCATTTGGAACATGATCAGAGATGATATAATGATGGGTAACAATCTGAACATAAAACCTTAATTCAACGGTTCCACCCAATAGCATCAGTAACAATAGTAATTAACACCGGGAGAGTTCCCCCTATCAAACACACAAGATTTAGCCCTAGATGTTACAGCAGGAACGGAGTGGAGCGGTGGAGATGACGGTGACGGCGGTGGAGATGATGGTGATGATGATCCCGATGAAGTGCAGCTCGATGACGGTGACGATGGCGACGATTTCCCCCCTCCAGGAAGGGATTTCCCCGGCAGATTTCTCCCTGCCGGAGAGCTTTCTTCTCTCTGGTGTTTTCCGCCTCGTGGCGGCGGCGGAATAACTCTAACTCTCCGTAGGACCCCTTAGGTTTTCGGGGGGAGGGGGGGGTGAAGTACGCGCAGGGGCTCGGCCAGAGGTGGGCCAGGGCGGCAAGACACTGTGCTCGCGCGGGTCCAGGCCCTGCCGCCCGAGGGGGTGTGTGGGCCCCCTGGGCCCCACCTTGGCCTCCCCTTTTGGCTTCCCCCATGATCTGGTAAAATAGGAACTTGTACGGTCTTCGTTTTATATTTTGATCTTCGCAAATAATGTATCTTGACGGTGCTTTTTCCAGCTGTTTCCAGACTCCGGTGATCAATTCTCCAATAATCATCAAACATGCAAAATAGATGAAATAACATAAGTATCATCTCTAAATATGACATATATCAATGAATAACAGCAAATTATGATATAGAATAGTGATGCAAAATGGACGTATCAGGGATTACACGAACTGCTCCAGGCAGTGTGTGGTGCTGATGTTGCAGCCGGTTGTGCTTTGGATGTTAGAGCCAATGGCCTGGTTCGGCGTCGTGCCGCCATCCTCTTCAATAAGGTTCGATTTGTGCAGTTTTGATGGCCATGGCATGTGGGATGATGTCTCTCCTGCTCCTCGTCATGGTAGCGAGAAAGGAGGCAATCTTCGCCCTTCTGCTGGCTGGTTGCCGTCTCTACACCAGGGGAGCTCGGAAGCTGCTCCCGGGAGTGTTCTCATGGCAATCAACCTTCGGCTTCCATTCAAGATGGTTGAAGGGCAACCACTCCCTCCTTCTTCGTCGACAACGGCTCCCTCCGGTCGGCGATTGCAGGTGATTTTCAACCTCCAGGCCAATGTGCCTTCATGGAGGCCCCCTTGCTCCGATGAAGTTGGCTCCCGACTCTTCGCCCCAAGTGGTTTCGTCCCCGACGACGTTGCGTCTGGCTGTGTCGTGGCGTCTGCAGGTGGTGGATTTGCAGCTGGATCCAAAAGCGACTGTAGTTTAAGTTTTAGGGTCATTTGTGCAAATTGTTTGGACCTGTTTATAATTTTTAGTCTTTTTGGTCCTCCTTGTATGAAACCACCGCCATGAGTGAAAGCTTCTAGGTCCACCCCTGTTAAAAAAACATGCATCTTTACTGTAGCAGCACCTGCACCGTGTTGACGAATAGGTGTGGTGTGACTTTTCAGTCTATACGTGTATTTTAGGTTCTGCCTATATATGGGTCAGATTTTTTCTTTTAGAGAAACATACGACTCAGATCGTCAATAGTAATAGCGACCGAACGTGGGAATTATATCTATATTGCTCGCATACTTTGTCGGATTTTGGTTAGACTCGTCTTATGCGTCGCACCGCGGGATTAATATGCGGCACCACCGTGTAGTCCTATCATCACTTTTGCATCATGTGGAGACGTGATATTTCGACAAAGTCTCCATAAAAGAGAAACACAGAACCATGCTCAATTCCTTGCCAAATGCCAACAAGCTGAAGCACTGTGTGTAGACACAATATGTCAATGTTCTCCAAAAAAAAAACACAATATGTCAATAACACATGACTGTAGGCATACCGGATCCCGCGATCAACAATTCACCAAATCGGTCAGACATTTTGTATTACTCCGTATTTTTTCTCTTATTCCGTGAAATCGTTCTTGAACATATTTTGCAGTCCTACACAACTTTGTGGATCTGAATGGCCAGTTTCATAGAAGTTAAATACACAAAGAATCTATACCTTCCAGGAGATATTGTGCATCAGCGACTCCTTGGCCCAATGGATAAGGCGCTGGTCTACGAAACCAGAGATTCTGGGTTCGATCCCCAGCGGAGTCGTTTTTTTTTTTTGGTCTCCCGCCATTTATTTTTGCCGCGCGCGCGGCCGAAATTCCCCACCAAAACCAACCACATCGCGCTCTCCTCTCTCGCATTTTCGCCGGCGGAAGAGAAGAAGAGAGGAGATGGAGGCGGACGGGGACCGCTTCATCGAGATGGTGTCCGCGGGGGTTCTCTACCGCGGCGGCGCCCGGTGGGAGCGCAAGTACTGGAGCTGCTCTAGGGTTTGCACTTCCCCTCCATTTCTCTTTCTCTAGGGTTTGCATCCTGTTCCAAATTCGGCATCGCCTTCACCTCTGCTCGTCGATTACCGCGTGCGGTGTTTTCGGATCGCAAAGTCACTATTGTGTGCCCGATATGTGCTAGCAGCATCTTGTTGCATCTATCTGAGATTCTGAGCTGTACCGGCTGAATACTGATAGTGCTGAACTAGTATTTGGTCAAATTTACGTATGTGAAGTTTTGTTTTTGTATAAATAAGTTTGCTCACCCCATATGCCATGTGGCTACATATTTGAAGTTCATGGCCAGTGTAATATTGAACCATCGTATTTGTTTCTACTCACTGATCCTTGCACTTTCCGTTGTTTGCTCATCCAAGGGCAAAGATAGGTACCCGTACCCTGTGGGTTACCATGCCGTACGCCATTTCTCCGGCATATCATACGCCATGGAAATCCAAGAAGGACCCAGAGGGCCTCTATTCCAGGTTCACATCAACACAATCTTCTCTATTACTGACTACCACTTGCTGCTGTATGGATGCTGACCCATTGTATATGAAATAAAAACTGATGAGCAGGTCACATCCACCAAAGGAGATTCCGGAACAGGACAGACCCCGGATATAGCTTGGAAGAACTTACACAAGAAGTTGGGGGCTAAAGTCAGGGACTGGCAGAGGGAGGGGAGCTTCCCTCAGAAGATTGATGGTGTCGAGGCATGCTCTAAATTCATATCTATTTATTTAGTTACCTGATACCATGCATTGCAATGATAATTCTCTTTCCTAGTCTGCTTTACCAGGAAGCCCATGGCTGAGGCATTACCTGCTTCCTGTATAATTTCTGTAAAACCATACAGGCAGGTTTAACAATTAAGATGACTGCCATCATTCACATCAGAAGCTAATTGACATGCGTGTTGGAACTGCCTATGCGTGATTGCTCGAAGGCTCTATTCACTTAATTAATACACAACACTTAAAAAAACATCAGAAGGTACTTCTATGAACATGAGTGGAACCTTTTTCTTGATTTATGAAATTGGAGTTATCTCGTTTCTCTGGTATATAATCATTCCTTTTAGTAAATGGAACACAAGACGAAAAAAGATAACAATGTAGATAGACAAACTCCTTGGTGCTAGCCCACCAATTATACCACTTAAATCCAAATAGTTGTTCCAACAGTAGTCACCAACCTGTACTAAATAATTGTAAAGCAGATGTTGACCATTGCTATCTTCATTCTTCGGTAACATTTTCAACATACCATAATTGCATGTCTTCAGTACTGTTTACCACAGCAAGATTATAAATTTTAGTTTTTCCGTTGTCTCTTATGCAGCTTTTTGGGCTTAAAAATGCATCTGTTCAGAGACTGCTTCGTCAGCTTCTAGTAGATTCGACTGGATTTGGAATAGACATGTCTTCTCCAAACATTTCTGGTGCTGCTTCACAGTCAACTGGCAAGGTTTCAACTGATGTTTCTGATGATTATGAAGAGCAGCACGTTTGCCTGGACAAGACATACGCAACTGCTAAGAGATTTATGAACCCAGTCCAGGAGGAAGCTATTGCTAAGAGAGCCCACTACCAGGATATGTTGACTTCAGTCGATAATTGCAATGATGAGTTGGATAAATCTGCCCATCAAAGTTCAAACAAGGTATGTTGAGTTTGGATTTTTTTTCACCTGCCATATATTTAGTCTTTAATTATTTTGATTGCAAAAATAAACTACATCATAGCTTGCCATGGATGAAATTACACTGTATTGTGCAATAGAGATTGCCATTTGTTGCACAGGCTGTGATCCACCATCAGATATTTGATATACATCCCACAGAAGATTATATTTTGAAATTTACATCACTTGTCCCAGCTGGATGGATCGAGAGGGAAAAACAGACCACTACTGCCATATATTTTGTTTCAATCTTCTGCCGTCTGATTTTTTTTGATTTCATGAGTATAATATTAAACAGTTAGCTCTACTCAACCTTGAAATAATTCTTTGTAGCTTCACAAATCAGGACTGCATTCTAGAAAACCATATGCCTTTTCATTTGATTACCTTAAATAGTCACAATGCTTCGTGCACTGAATATCTATGTCGCATGTTCCTTGCTAAGAAATTAAGGGCATATCTTTTATATCATAGCTGTCATACTTTTATCCTTAGATTCATATTGCCTAGACATATTTATTTGCTATAATCCTATGGTTATGTACATATATGTCTTAAATTGCAATTAAGAAATTAATTTGTACACCAGCAGGATATTAAGGATATACTGTTGGTTATAACGCTCTTAAACTGCTAGTCATGTTTTAGCTGCTAGTCAGATATGCGATGCCTACTTGTGTATTTTTTAGCAACTCTGAATTGTGACACTAGATTATAGTTGAAAGGCCAGTGCTTGATAATGATGTTTTTTTTTTCAATGTTCAAGGGAGGTCTTGGAAATAATGCACAGTTGTGTGATTCTTCTACTTCAAGATCTATGCCTCCAATTCTGGAAAAAATACCCCTTGATTCAAAATGCACTCTGGTTAATGATAATTTGGGAGATTATGCCCCAAGTTCATCTCAAGAAGATGGGTTATCTTCCAGTTCTTATTTAGGCTCTGAAAAGTCTGATCTGGATTTAGCAGAGAAAGAAGTAGCTAGATCTATGATGGCATTTTTGCTTCCCCAAGCGATACCCCTTCTGACAAAAACTTACAGAAGAAGGAAAATCAAGCAAAAAAAGAAAGAAGAGCATGAAGTTGCAGCGAGAAGCACTTCAGCTCAAAATCCCTCCGCTGATGGTGGCCAAGGTAACTAATATTTATTTTATGGAAAATATAAGTTCCATTCGACGAAAAAAGAAATATACACTTGTAGAAACTGGATTCATCATAATCATTTTTTTTTCGAGATGGCGTATAACCCCCAGCCTCTGCATCGAAACGATGCACACAGCTTTAAATGTTCCCCTCCTTTTGGAAAAGCCAAATTTTCTTTGGTCAAACAGCTTTCTGAAATGATACTTAAGAGTTTCACACCATTTGACCAATAATTTTGTCCCAACGTGTAAGAATGGTATGGTTCCTCTGATCAGTCTCTTTCCTTCAACAGGTGCAACTTTGCCTACAAATATTGTTGAAGGGAGTATGAATGGTTCTCAAGCACATGTCAGTGGGAAGCCCCTGTGTGGAGCGGTGAAAGACAGCAGCGCTAATGGTGAAAGAATCGCTAAACCAGATGACATGAAAGCTGTTGTCGCAGATAGTTTCGAGGATGATGGACATATTGATGACACCACATCGAAACCTATGGGTGCTCACCATCATGAGTCTGATGATGCATGCTCTAGGGAACCTAATGAGGACACAAAGTTGCTACAGAGCAGAAGGGAAAATCATGCTGAATGTTCTGAGTCTCAGGTTGAGGTACACAACAGTAAAGACATACATGATGTGGTATATGATCACGAGAAAGGTCAGTATATTTTGTCTGATTCGCTCCTTGCTTGCCTAGAGGAAGAGTTCGGCATGGATGATAGTTCCTACCCTGCACACTGCAATCATGGTAGCAGCGATGTTCAACCAACGCAAGCCCAACAGCAATTGAAGGACCCAAAAGAAGGTATCAATAATAGCTCACCAATATCTATGGATGGGTCAGGTAGCAAGAACTTGGGCAATGGACACCATGTTTTAGACCACCACGCTGATCACGTACTTTCTAACATTAATCATGTAAATGGTCTATTATCCAAACAGTCAGAAACAACAACAAAAGGATCAGATCACAATTTAGAGCTTATTGGCTGCTACTTGCACCAAATGCCTGTCTTGTCAGTCATGCTAAACACCAAAAACAATAGCAGCTTACACGTTTATGTACTTTGTGGTTTGTCTGAGAGCTGTGAGAGATTCCTCTATGTGTACAATATCATTCCTAAGGATCACCATGAAGAACCACCTTATTTCGCTGGCTACACTTCCCTTCTACTTCCCTCATTGGAGCAGGCTTCTACAAGGAATGTAAGAGCTTTCTATGTATACAACCTTTTGTCAGTGAAAGCGCATTAATTCGTTTGTTTGATACTTATTTTTTGGTCCAGTCTACATTTGGACAATCTGGGATACAGTTTACACCTGATGGCCAGTTTCTGGTCCTCCTTAGCAGTATAAGAATACCTTGTTGCAGGTTGTATCTTATCCCTTATTGCCATGCAGGACATGTTTGATTTACCCCCTGTATTGATGCTAATCACGTAACTTATTGACAGAATGCAAAGCATTGATTGCTCATGCTCCATGTGCAAATTGGATCAGTGTGACGACAATTCGCTGAAGATTGTATCGGTTAACTTTGGCTACATTTCACTGTTGACAAAGTTGATGCCTTATGGGACAGTGTCTTGCTTTTTGATATGTGAACCAAATTATGCTGTAGCAGCTGAAGACAGCAGAAACTTGCATATATGGATGATGGACACTGGATGGAGGTATATTTGCTGTATTATAACCTTTAAAAGTTTCCTTCTACCAAATTTTACTGCCAGCATGGTATGGGACTTTTCCAGTGTTACACTGTTACTCACGTCGCGTCGTCGCCATGTTATTGGTTATATTGTTGGAACTTGGATGCGTAAATATCCCTTTACATTTCAGTGTGTACCAACTATTTTGTACGGAGTATTATATGATTAAAAAAATGGAAGTCAAAGGCATCACACTCGGACATTCTTACACTCATAATAAAAGAAAAAGATGCATATTTGTACATTCATAAAACAGTGAAAACTACACAACTTACTAGGTGGACTCACATACAAATATTGTAAATTTAGCATCTATAAGAAAACATAAATATTCAGTTACAACTACAATTCTGTTCATAGGAGTAATATCTCAGCACACAATTAGAGTTGTGCTACACACTGTTATAGAATCTGCTTTGCAATTATCTATTTCTATTTTTTCTGTACGAGTTGTGAAAGCTAACTCCAATCATCAATATGTCACACCCTAATATATCTGGGATTCTTTACTTGAAGAGAAAGCATCTGTGTTGTGTATTGCATTGCTTTATTAACATTATTTCATCTGTCTCCTCTTGGGAGTCCGGTTCCAGTTCCACTACCAGAAGGATAACAAAACACACATCCCAGTTTATAGGTCCAATACGCAAACCAGAAAAAACGGTTATTTGCTACCTGACAGCTTACAAGACCTAGGTATTTCTGAAACAGGAATTAAGACATTGCTTTATTAGCTTTGGCCTATTTGTTTCTGCCCTGTGGATGGCCTAGTCCTGTAGACGAATACATGTTTTATTAGCTAAACTTTTTGATACTTCCAAAGTATTCTCCGTACTTCCTTTTAGGAATCACTGGGGTGTGTGAGAGTCCCCTCCTGGTTCTCCATACTTATGATACTTTCAGTATTGTTGCAATGCATTAGCTATGACTAAGTTCATGTTGATATTGCCTTTTGCTAGACATTTCTATCAGTGATACATTACATTCACATGATGTCCTGTCAGACTTGTGATGTACTAGACTTAGATTTCCTGTACTATTTCTTGGATGGACGCCATTTAATCTCAGTATTCTGTGTGTTATTTGCAGTGCGGTATCTGAGGAATATGTCATCTCTAGCTCGGGTAATGTGGGTCCTTCAATACTGGAGCTCAGGAAAATGCCAAAAAGCAGCTCTCTCATTATTGGTCATGATGGTGCAGGCGGCTTTTGTTTGTGGTAAAATAGGATCCTTCCCTCTTGACATCATTATCTTTTGCATCGTGGTTTGAATATTGCCGTGTGACTATTCTTGCTTAAGCCTTCATCAGTATCTTCTCCGCGAGACACTAAAAAAAATTGCCAAGTGAGGGTGAAATTCAAGGTTCACTGTGATGACTCTAATAGAATATTACATCCTTACTTAAATTAAAGAAATCATCAGGAGAGTATCCTGTTGCATAAATGTGCTGAAGCACGTCATGTAGTGTCTTATTATAAGGCCTCAGATATTCAAGAGTCCAATTGGCATTAAAGCTCTTTGATTTGCCGAAATCCAAAAGACAAATTGGGTATTGTAGAATTCAGTAACGGTAGAACTAGCAACTAGTTATAAAAGTAGATTAGGATAGACTTAAACTAGGAGCAGCTGAGCAGGGAGTAGGTCAGAACTATGAAAGAATTTTCCCTGATAAGGTGAATCAAAACCAATATGTGCTTCGAAGTTTGAAGTATTCACTCAGTGCAGAGGCTCATCTAGAAGTGAAAATTGATGTTTTGAAAAATAATATTCTGGAAAGATTGCCCTAAAACCTTGTGGTTAATTTGGGCAACTACTCGAATCACTTTCTCTGTTCTCATTGTTGATATACTGATACACATACTTTGTATACATGGGCCATGAGACTAGCTCTAACACGTGCACACACGACCTAATCATCAGCAATAGAACCCTGTTAAAGTTGATGAAGAATCAAGTTCAAAATTGCATAAGCATACTGTGGGGTTCTTTTGTCAGCTCTACTTTCTGTGTGTGAAGAAAAGAACTACAGGCAAATTGATGCTCATTATCAATGTATTCCTATCTGATTTTTGATTTTCTTGAATCATGGTTGTTTTGCTGGTCCACTAACTTTTATGTGTACTCTCAAGTAAGCATCTGATTTGAAGTCAATAATTTTCTTAGGGACATCTCCAAGCGAACACTTCTGTCAACTTTTGCAGCTCCAGGGAATATTGTGTTCCAGATTCTCCCTTTAGGCCTCTGTAGTTTACAGGAGGCTGTCTTTCATGCTTCAGTCGATGACATAGAGAGAAGGTTACGAGAGATCACAGTGAGTGACACGTCTGGAAAAGATGACAAGGAGTCCATCCAGATGTTATCAGGAAAAGATATAGCTGTTTGGATTATGGTGTCTTCTGCTTCAGTAGCTGAGTATCAACACGACCTTCGAGCAAAAGAATACAATGCTCGATGGAAGCTAGCTCTGTTGTCAAACAAGAAAGTTTTTATGGGAAATGTTTTTGATCCAAGGTATCTTCACTTCTCGATGTTCATTTTTATAATGTTACGATTTGATTGTTGCACTCAGTCATGTCAAGAGGTTTGAATGACTGCCATCTTGTGTTTGATGGGATGGGTTCCCTTCTATTGCAGTCCCTAGGGTATGCAAGCATGGGTATTGATCCATATTAGGGTTGTGGTGTGCCACCTTGGCGAAAATCACATAAAAAGCATTAGACAAATACTGGCAAAATTCATACATGTAATTTAGACATGATAATCATACAATTTTGGCATCGTTGCCCAGGGTGACCTTTTAAGACAGCTTCACACAAGCGATATTTCTCTAGGAAATTTTCATAGGCGATCTTTATTTTTTTCAAAAGTTTGAATTTTACATTTGAATATTTAATGTTTGGTTCATGTTTAAGAAGTAATGATAGATCTATTGTTGCATGCATTAGATAAGGGATGATATCTCGTTAGTCGGGAAAACTAGGATTAGATCCTAAGGGACCAACTTATCCATTAGCATACATTAGAGATGTCATGTTGCCATCTATGAGCAGCTACTCGATCAATAAAGAGATCATTTTGTATACATCAGTATCTCTTTCTCTTTTTGGGGCGGTGGGGCCTTGTCTGATCTGTCCGAGAAAAAATGTGCATACATCACATCTCTACCATCACAATCAGGGATTCAATGGGTGACATTTGGGCCATAATTGATCCTGTGATTAAAAGTCAGCCAGGACCGGGTTTAGCTATTTCTGTTTTGTTTTAAATCCCTGCCCTGGATCCATCATCCATGCAGCATCTCCTATTTACAAAGGAATGACCGGCCATGTCGTCTACTTGGTATACTCAAATGCCATATCAGGCTTTGATCTCCTGCACCAGAGGACATGACAATTTAATGCAACTCCTCTCGTTTTACCTAAACACAAGGATTTCCTGCACGCATCTCTATATTGCGGTGAACAACGCAATTAGTTGACTACTTCTAATATTTAGCAAATACACATGACACAATTGAGCTGAAAATGGAATTCCATGCTATCGCTTTAAACGGGGACTACAGTTGATTCTTGTAACTGACTTAGACATAGCTTCATACAATGAGGAAACTAGTTTACAGAGTAATTAACTTATCTGCAAGCTTAAAGCCCCTCATCAAGAAAGAAATGGTTGAAAAGCAAAGAAGATGAATATCTTGTGGATATCCACTTTTGCACATGGGAGCATATGCTCCTGCCACCAGAAAAAAACATTTTTTTGAAATGCCACAACATTCCGAGCAAATATATGGCGCTCGCGTCTCGACATTCTATGTGTGCATCGCCAAAAACCGACATTTCTTGTGGCCTGTGTAAAAAGAAAAAAAATGTCTCGTGAAAAGCCTTTTTAGAACCATTTTTTGTCTTGTATACATGACACAAAAAAATCTCGGTTTTTTCGTGAAACAAGTTTGTGAACACATAGAATGTTGACATCCATGCCTGCCATTTCAAAATGCGCTTAAGACACATTTTAAAACTGGGAGCATATGCTCTCAGGTGCTAAAACGCTCCTGATGAGTCATTAATCTTTAATGACATACAATGTATTACTTTTACCAAGTCTGCGAAGATGCCAGCCTAGATTTTTTACAGGTGAAGGCAGGCCAACATGAGTCTGCGAGTACTGTTACCTAGTTGCATACCATCAATTATCCCCAGTGTCTCACTGGTTCACATTTTGTTTTCCAGGGCTACTTCTGTAGGTGCCACTGGTAATTGTGGAATTGCTGGAACATATGAAGGTCTCTTGTATATGTGGGAATTGTCTTCTGGGAGAAAACTTACCAGTACACAGTGCTTCAATAGTAAGTGACCATATCTTCTTAAATGTGTGCTAGTAGTTCTTTCAAGAAAAATTATAAGGGAAGGCCCGACAAAATAAATTGGAACACAAATTAAGCCAACTTGAACCCAGGTAGAAGGATTGTATGTCCACTCTCCCGACCAAGTAAGCCTGGCTCACTTTTTATCTGTGCTAGTAGTTAACTAGTTTGACATCTCTAAAAATAAAAAGTTTACCAGTGGGATGTGAAAGCATAAAGTATTAATCAGTTCGTAGCAGACGAGTGGGATAATGATTGTTGCACTCATATCTTGAATGAATAATTATTCTGTACTTAACTCTTAAATATATTTCAATACCATCTTTTCTCGTTCCACATTTATAATTAATCTTCCAATAGTATTGTCAAATAATTCATTGTGCAAATAAACCGTCGTTACTCTTATTTTTCAACTGGTGCTATTTTAAAGTGGTGCTGTTTTACTAAACTTAACGACTTGTCTTGTTTTATGTTACGATGCTGCCTGTTCCAATAGTATTGTCAAATAACATTTTCATCTTCCCAACTTTTGCAATCAGCAGGTGTTGGAGTTTCCTGTGTTGCTGTTGATGCTAAATCAAGTGTAGTGGCAGTAGCCGACAATGGTTGCCAACTATTACTTTACACTCAATCCAGGGTGTAATTTAGTCGTGACAAATATACGAGATGCCTGTAATTGTATAGCGCTTACAATTGTCAGTTCTTGGCACTTGGCTGTCAGTCATCTATTGTACATAGCTGATCAAGTCTCAAGTTCCATAGAAATTTTTGCTTCTTTAACCATTCCCAAGGTCTAGCATTTATTTTCTGTACCTTCAAGAAGTCATATCTTTATAAAGTACAGGGCTTTTCTGCAAGTTGTTGCGTCAGATAGACGATACTTAAAAAACAAGTCCGCATTACTTTCAGTTGGATGTCATAAGGATTGAGATTACTTGGATGTCATGAGGATTTTGAGTAGATCTCATAAACGAACTTTAATGCAAGAACACACGCATGTGCGTTTGCTGCCTCGCGAAGTCCAAGAGAAGGAAGATAAAGAGTGCTGAACATCATAGTATTACATATATCAATAAGATTACATACATGTATGGGCAAAAACAGTTGAATATATAGGGATGCAGCAGCTGCACGGATCTTTGTTCCGTAGAGAAGCAGTTAAGAAATGGTAAAATGAACTAGCAACAACAGCCAAGTACAGTAGTAACGAATCGAATCAGCCAATCATCTCGTGGTCCGCCAGTGTGTTCTGGTCGACCGGAGCTGGAGGAGCTGCAGCGGTAGTGGCCGGAGCTTCAGCCGGCTCCTCCAGAAGATACCGCCCGCCTCCGTACTTGTTGCCGTTGAGCTCCTGGTGGTAGCGAGCCGCCGCGTTGACGAGGTCGCGGAGTGGGCCGCCGCGCTTGAACCCGGTCTCCTGCGTGCGCTTCTGCCAGTACGTGGTCACGTCGGCCACGTCGTCGTATGCCCTCGCCGCCGTGGCGGCCAGGCACACCACCGCCACGAGCAACAATATCGCCGTCGTCCTCGCCATCGTCGTCGTCGTTCTTGCACTGCTAGAGTTTGCTCCTCCGGCGATACCCAGCCTGCAGAGCGCTAAGCAGGCTGCCTCCCCTCTGGGTCCATCTACATATGTATACCTGCGCCCATCTCCATGGCTGGCTGTCCGGGTGTTGCGCTCATTCCCGGCCGTGGCGCCTATATTTGCATATACCTGTGTTTAGACGTATGGCTGGCAATTATTTCACATGTTGGATTCGACGACCACATGCTGACATGCATATTTCTTGCATCTTCCAATCAGTCAACAATAGTGGAGGGCCGATACAGGATTTTTTTTCGATTCCGTGACATTATCACGAGTGTCCAGTTAATTTAGGGCCTGTTATATCCCCGAAAAATGAAGAAGGGCATGTTTTTTTTAGGCTGAAGGCACCACGTGTCCAGGTTTATAAATTAATAAAATCACGAACGGCATCGTACACCGAGTTGGAGTTTTGCTGGCTAAACCATCTTACACGACAGGGTTTAAAGTTTTACAACAACATCAGGGGCCGTAGGCACAAATAGCAGTGAAAAGGAAAACTAGGAGACAACGGCCTTCAGCGCATGGAGCTCGTGCGGCGAACAACACCTTAAGGAGGCGACCAGCTCGTCCAGCAGTGTTGCGGGTTCGGCCTTAAGTAGAGGTCTCCATTGCTGCAGAAGAATCAAGATTTTAAAAATACGTTGGTTAGGAAATTTTCTTTCGAATTGTAAATTTGTTTCTAATCAACCACAAACCCCAACACACATCAGCAAAAGGAACACGGAACACTTTACGTTTCGAATTGTAATTCTGAAGCGTTGAAGTCCATCCGGTCACCCTTCTTTGATTGTGATGGTATGTTGGCACGTATTGAGTAGGCGGTCTTCGTGAAAAAACTTGGTGGTTTGCTCGCTTCCTTGGAGGCAGCTAGCCCTGGGTCTGGCAAGGCGATTGTTTGCCTCCTAATAGAGTAGGCTCCTACTGGCAAGATCAAGAAGGTGAAGAAGGCTCTTAGGAGCATAGGCATGAAGAGTGGCGCCATTGGCAAGGAGTCTGCGGCTGTTTTTTCTTCTTGATTGTTGAGACCTTTTGAGATAATCAGGTAGTCGATTCGTGGTTGGGATATGTTGGGCGAGTTTGTGACCGGTCGGGTTGCTTGTGGATGTTGCCATAGGTGTTGGTCTTTGTGTTTGTGTGGGTACATGGTGTTGATGTTCGTTGTATGGTTTTCGTCCGGTTTCTTCCACTAATAAACCGGGCACCTTCTTATTAATAAATATAAGGCAAAGCTTTTGCCTTCGTTTCAAAAAAAAAACTAGTAAATACGGAAAAGAAGACGGGTTCCAGGAAACCTGGGGGATCTCCCTCAGATCCAAACGAACCGAGGAAGCACACACTTAAAAATTATATGTGGCTGGCGTCCCGAGACTCCTCACAAAGAGCACACTGACGCGGTGCAATTTGATCATTCAAGGGGAGCATATCCCTAGCCAGTTGCCAAAGAAAATTCTAATTTTCATAGGTACCAAAACTTGCCAAATGTCTGGAACGGTTTCGGGTTCTCTGTCCAGCACAAGTTTCAGATATAACGATTTTATGGAGAAAATTCCAGATCTCTCAAGAGCCCAAGAAACACCGTCTCGCTCGTCCGAGGGCTCAAGCTCCTAGTCCTCGATCTCCTGGAGGAGTTGAATCCACTGCAATTGTTCGTCGGGGCCGGAAGATCTCCTAAATCTGAGATCCCAGCCATTTCCGACGTGAAGTTGGGTGATGAGTTCCTCGGGGCTCGAGGATATGACGAATAGGTTAGGGAACCTCAGAAGTCCCGAACCAATCCAGCGATCTGTCCAAAAACGAATTAGTCCTCTTTGACCTTGTGTGGGCTATGCCAAAACTGGGAGCCCCCCCCCCCCCCCCCCCCCCCAACGGTATTGATCCAAAAAGATCATAGACACCAAGATACTTAGCTCTGAGTAGCCTCGCCCACAAACTATTGGTCTCCTCTCCCGAGAAAAACCGTCAAATCCACTTGGCCATGAGGGCCTTCTTCAGAAGTTTCGAGTTGGACACCCTAAGACACCTTGGTCCTTAGGTTTGCAATGTCCTCCCAGGCAACCATGTGGTACTTGCGCTTGTTTTCTTTTCCTTCCCGGAAGAACCACTTTGGGTGTCTGTCGAACCTAGCGTGGGTGCCATCCGCCAAAAGAAACATGTCAATGGTATGCAGAGGTATATTGGAGAGTCATGAGTCCACTAAGGTTAGGCGCGCTGCCGAAGAAATGAACTTACCTTGCCAAGGTTCCATGCGGAAACCCACTTTTGCAACCACAAGTTCCATATCAGAGATGGTTAATTTTTTTGTCTGCATTGTGAAGCCTAGATACGTGAATGGGAAGGCTCCTTCCTGGCAGTTGAGGAAATTGGCCACTCTGGCCTGATCACCCTCATCGGCTCCCATTACGATCACATCGCTCTTGTGAAAGTTGATCTTCATACCCAACATCATCTCACAAAATAAGCAGAAATTTAAGGTTGGCAAGTCCTTCTGATGTGTTCTGGATTAGGATCATCGCCGTGTCATCCGCATATTGCAAATGGGTAACACCCCAGGGATGAGGTGAGGGCCCACACCCGCAATGTGTCTCACATCCTTCGCTCTCGAGAGCAGCAAATCCAGTGCATCCACCACAAAGTCAAATAGGATCGGTGAGAATGGGTCACCCTGACGCACCCCACACTTATTGAGGAAATAGGACCCCACTTCACCATTAACCGCAATCGCCGTGTGCCCTCCGAAGACAAATTGCATGAACTTGTAGACCAAAGGAGAGTCAAAAACTTTCTCTATGAGCACTTCCTTCATAAAGGACCAACTAACTCTGTCATAAGCCTTCTCAAAATCCAATTTAGGAAGTACCGCTGGTAGGTTTTTGATTTTAAGTTCATGAACTATCACATGCAGCGTCAGCGGGCCATCTAGGACGAGCCTACCCTTGATGAACGTTGTTTGGGCCGGGCTAATGATTCTGTGTGCCACGGGAGCCATTCTCCTAGCCACTGCTTTGGACACCAGCTTGAAGAGCACATTGACCAACACAACTGGCCTAAATTGTTTTACATTCACTGTCCCTTGCACCTTAGAAATCAGCGAGAGAGTACCATAGTTCAATCTCAAAATATCAACTCTGCCCAAGATAAAACCATAAAGGATGGACAACACCATCACCTTAATCTCAGGCCAAAAACACTTGAAAAAAGCCACTGGGAACCCATATGGACCAGGGGCCGTGTTGGTATTGGTCTCCTTGAGTGTCTCCTTGAGCTCTTCCATAGAGAACGCATGAGCCAGCATCTATCCTATACCGATGCCTTTCTGTTCCTGCCCCAAGGGGGTAGATGCTAAGGACAATAACTATTGCTCCTCGGAACCCATAAGGCCCTAGTAGAATTCGTAAATATGATCTTGGATCAAGTACTGGGAGGACACCATGCCCTATGGCGTTTCCAGGTTAAAGATCACACAATTACATCCGCGGCCATTGGCGAAGGCATGAAAATACACGGTATTGGCTCACCCTGCAGCAGCCAATTCTAACGTCCCCTTTGACGTGAATGTTCCTCCTCCGAGGCCAAACACTGCATCAATTGATCCTCAAGCGAGTACCTAAGGGCCCAACCATCCTCATCTAGTCCCAGACCATCATCCTCGGCATCTAGTACTTGGATCTGCCTTGTCAAGCTGAGCTTAAGCAACCTCTGTTGCTTGCCTTGGTTTGCACCCCAGCTTTTTAGAAACAGCCTTGTTGAGGAAGATTGGGAATGCCAGAAATCTACAGGGCCACGGCACCTAACTATCTGGGACACGAACATACCCATTTATCACACATCATTTCTTTAAAACCCGGGGAACCCAGCCAAGAGGTCTTGAAGCAAAACCTAGGTGAATGCCTAAACGCTTCCTCACATAGGTTTACTCCAAACTAAAGAAACTAACTCAAGGAAACCAGGTTGCTTAACACCTACAATATGTATGAGATCTATATGAACAACGCGATCCAACTACTCACTCAAGAACCCTTCTTAATAGTATGGTTATCGAACTTATAGCACGGTCTCCCAACAACAATCTTTAGACCGGTAAAATTGTGAAAATTTATCAAGTTCATAACTTTGACTTGTGCATTTCACTTGAGCTAGATGCTTACGATCATGCCCGTCTCAAGTTAGAACATCTTGAGACGTAAAGGAGTTGGTTCTAGGTGGTCCGGCTAGAATAAAAGTTTTAAACTCTATTTTCGTATGTCCTCATCAATGGAGTACCCAGGAAAGTGTGCAAGTACGGAAGAGGTGTGAAGCATGGTGACCGTTTTTTCACCTCGGCTCTTTGTCTTCGCTGCAGAATAACAACAATCAATTTTAAATGATGATGTTCAACAAGGACTTCTCGAGCTCCCAGTCCCATTAATATGCACCGACGATTTCCTAGTGATTAAAAATGTTTATTATACTCTAATTGATATGCCGGCAAATATCACTCGACTTTAATGTCTCATAACAATCATTTATGAATTCACCATCTCGACTTGTCTAATGGTGAATTTTCAAAACTAAAATACATATCCTATTCGCGTGCATGAATATAGGTTGAAAGATCTTACTCCCCACTCGGAACAACCACTTGGAGGTGTTTGCCTTCACCTATATTGTCTTGCCACTTGGGCTCACAAAACGAAAAACATGGTAATATGATGCCATTAGTAACAAGGATCGAAAGACGATTACAAACATGCTCAGATTTCCTTACTTACGGAAGTAAACTTGAAATGGCAAATTCAACTTATCCTCATTGCCAACCTTCTTCATGAGCACATTGAAGGTTTATAAAGGCATCATTGAGCAATTAGATAAGTATAGAACCTTGAGCTCAACATCTTATTATCGGGATAGGCATTCATTTAGAATGTATTTCTCTTCTGAAACATATATTAAACAAGCCCTTTTTTATGGAGCTTATCATGTTAGGAGCTTGGGCAATTTGGAGAACAAGAAATGCCATTATTTTTCATATTGACAGGCCAAGTTTCTTTCGGCGCAAAGCCTTTTTTTTCAAGGAGGAACTCAAGTGGATTAAGTACAAGGCAATAAGGAAGGCTTATACCCTGTAACCCTCTTTTCATTATGGATCGACAATTTCATTTATACGCCTTTCTTTTTAGTTGTCTTTTAGTAGAACCCACTTCTACTTTTTCGTTGCAAGTCAAAATAAAGAAATATATTATACTGTTTCCACCACAAAAAATGTTGCACAAGGGGGCATTTTGCCTCGGTGGCCTATTGATCAGGTAAGATTCAGGTTCTTTCAACACTAACACGGATTGAGCACACTTGAGGACACCTTGATTTTGTTATGTCAATGGACACAAATTGATTACGTTTGAATTTTTGTTATATCCTGCAAAACAAATTCCATTTCCATTTGATTTACCATCTCAGCACATTCCTTCGATAGTTCTCTCATTGAACATTCGATAGACCCTCATGGTCGGGAGTTCACGGGTATAATAAACTTGTGAGTCATCTCTCTATGTTAATGAAATCCAAACTACTTATGGTGAATTTTCAGCAAACGAGACATGTCAAGCAGGGAAGCAGCGAAACCACTAAATCAAGCAAGTAGCCAAGTAGAGATATGAATCATCACTGCGAAAGAGGTGAAGCAAAATTCTATCAGCAAAGATGCATGAAGATGCTAAGATGTGCCAAGAAACAAATAATGGAACCATCAAAGAGTCAGAAGAAATAGTAGTTGCGACTGCCAATGAGTTCGATAATACTGCTATATTAAGGCGATGTTCTTTCAACTGCGACAAAGGAGTTACTAGCAAAAGGGGCATTGCGTCAATTTTGTGATGCATTTGCACCTCTTTTAAGCCCGCCAGCACAAGCACATTCGGTACCGCGAAATTGCGTTATCTCTATCAAAGATCCGAGCGATTTGTTATCTCGCTGCACTTCTCCATTATCTCCTTCACCTCCTCCTTCAGCGTCACATTAGCCTTGGCTTTTTTCTTCAGTTCCACCCTCAGAGCGTCAGCCTTCTCTTTTTCCAGCCTCGCTGCCTCATTGGCCTCGTTTAGCTGGGCCTTCATCTTCTTCAGTTCTTCACTTCGTGCGTCAGCATTTTTCTTCTCCCGCTTGGCATTCGCTTTTTCCAGCCTCGCTGCCTCATTGGCCTCGCTTAGCTGGGCCTTCGTCTTCCTCAGTTCCTCACTCAGAGCGTCAGCATTCTTCTTCTCCTGCTTCACCGCCTCATTGGTCTCGCTTAGCTGGGCCTTCAAGTTCTTCATCTCCTTCTCCCGGAGAGTGTCAGCCTTCTTGGCGGCGTCAAGCAGCACTGGCAGCAACGCCTTCTCCTTCTCCAGCTACAAATAACGTGAAGAGATACACCTATTAAACCAAGGATTCCCCATTTCATCGGCCAGACATAATGCATTTTTTCCAAATATATTTATTGAGCAAACCTGGATTAGTAATTGGTCCAGCAGTGCCATGGAAGTATCGACCGCGTTCACGTCAGGCGTGTTGTGCTCCCAGAAGACCGGCGGGGAAACACGTCGGAGATTGAGCCGCAGTGGATCCTTTGTGTAGGCCTCCTCACGGTTCCTTTTCTCCCCCAACAGCGCCGAGGCGTGCACAACCGCTGTTCCCTTCTCCGGCTGAGCAGTGCTCACCATTGCATTGGCAGCATGATCTACCCCTGTCACATAACAGATATATCAATGCACGTTCAACCATGTAGGGGAATAAACTTAGAAATTGAGTAGTTGGGCATTAACCTTGGGTGGAGCTAGCATTAGTATGAGGAGAAGGCAGTGGTGGTACCATATCATTGTCATGGTCGTTGTTGTCATCAAGATGGCAAAAATTGTTGATATTTAGCCAGCCGCGGTCGACAGCCTCTTGTAGCTTTCGCTCCGCAAAGCTCTCACCCATGGTGAGCTGTGTAGGCTCGGCAAGAGAGCTCAAAGACGGTTTGCCCCACACCACGGGGCAAGCCCACGGCACCGGCGACCATACCAAGAAGAAGCTCTTCTTCCAAGGTGTTGATGCTGATGGTTGTGGGTGTGGCAAGAAGAAAGGGCGGCCGTTCACCCTTTCCCGGAATGAAAAATACGACTTGGTACTGTCATTTAGCAGACATGGCCTGAAGAAACACCGAAACACCGCCACTGACGGCTCCACTTGAAGGTAATGGCAGAGCCCGAGGAAGCCCGCCATTGTCCGCCACGAGTTGGGCGCGAGCTGGCTCGGCGCGACCCCGAAGTGGCTCAGCACCTCGTTGAAGAAGTATTGGCGCGGTTCGTAGCAAAAACCGACCTCCAGCGCGTGCGCATGCGCACACACGGCCCCGGCTGGCGGTAGCGCGCTCACGCTCCGGTCTTCCTCGGCCGGGGTCACCGTGAAGCCCTTGGTGAAGACGACGCCGTGCATACGGCAGAGAGCGTCCACCTCCTCCTGCCTGTGAAGAGATGAGGTCGTGAACTCGTCCATCGCCTCCTGCCTTCGCCCGACGGCGCTTCCTCGAGGCATTTGCGTTCCTGCCTCGTATCAAAACGAATCAGTACTAGCTAGCTACTACTAATAAGTACTCGATCGAACTGAACCATGCCAGATTCTCAAAACCAGAATTGAAACAGAGCACAAGACGGAAACAGAACCATGCCATATTTTTCCGATCCGAACACCAGAAACAAAACCAAATGCACAAGGATTAAGCATCCACAGATCGAGAAGCACTTACCGCGTCCTCCGCAGAAGTTGAGCCTGGCCGGGACGTGATTGAGGATGGAGCGGGGCCTTGTGATTGAGGATGGAGCAGTGAGCATGAGAGGAGTGGTGGCCGGGGCGGGGATAATAGACAGGCGAAGTTTTGGCGGTGCGAATCGAATATTTTGCCCGGGAAGCCAAGCTTTGGCGGGGCGTGCTTGGCGCGCCGCCCTGAATTTGGATCCCAAATTCCCAACGATTTTCCTTTACCTGAATTCCCAACGAATTTAGTTAGACGGATCCCATATAGTATTAAACTATTCCCTCCGTCTTACATTAGATGACTTTTATATATTTAAAAATTAATATAACTAAGCACTTATAAATCTAGATACATAAGTTATTTAATTAGGAACGGAGTAAGTATTAGATTGACTTTTTTTTTTGAATTTAAGTATTAGATTGACTTAATCCTCATCCTTCTTGAGCAGAACCTTAGTTAGAGACTTAGACCATCTCCAATGCTTGAACAGACGGTTCGGTAATAAAAATAAATTAAATGGAAAAAGGCAACCCACCGTTCACCCCTACATGCTCCCATGCAACTCCAATCTATATGTAGTGAGCAAGAAAAAAGCAAGCGCCATGTGTCACTTTTGCATCGAGCACCAGAGATTTTTCGCGGTAACCCTGACATCGATAGCTTAGTGCCACACTGTGGGTGCTCTTAGAGGTGGATTAGAGAATCCACAAGGTTGGAGATGAAAATTTGGAAACAATGGAGAAGGGGGTGGGCACCATCTTGGAGTCCGGACTCCATAGGCGGTGACGCCGGTGGGGTTGGTGTGCCACCAAGAAAGAATTATTGACTGGTACTCTTTAGGAGGGCATATATGTACTAGATTATTGCGTTTACATTTTTTTTTTTTTTGCACAACGGCGAGCGACGCAGCGTACTACGCCGAGCTAGTTCACGACGATGACGGCCGCCTCTGCTTGGGGCGCGGCTGGATGACTTTCGCCGATGAGTACGTCGTGGAAATCAGCTACTCCCTCGCCTTCGAGTTCAACGGCAAGGACGAACTCGCCGTGGAGATCTACGACGACACCATGTGCCGGCGACGTTTTCTAAACGGCGGTGATGAGGACTCCTTCGCCAGCTCCGGAGACGATGAGTAGCAAGCAACCCTAGCTAGTTAGGTTCTGTAAATTTAGCTCTTTTTCTATTCGGTTTGAGGTTCCGAGAAATCGTGTTCTGTTCTGTGAATCTTGGTGTGTTATGTTCTGTTCATCTTGTTGTGTTGTGTTGTGTTGTGTTCATGTTATGTTTGACTAGTGCAAATATTGCATGTTCATCTTCTATTCGTCAAAGTTCGTCGATGTTCATTTTCTTTTCTTCGATGTTCATGTTTTGTTATGTTCATTAGTGTGCAAACATCACATGCGGGGTTTTACAAAAATAGCAGACCAATTAGTACTCCCGCAACGGAAAACGGACTGATTAGTACTCCCGCAACGAAAAACGGACTGACGGGTGGGTTTTTAGACATGCCTGCACACGAATGTCAAGTTCAGTGACAAAATAATTATGTTTCCAATAGTGTGACTTAAGTGCACATAAGTGACGAGTTGAGTGACAGTCAGTGCAATTAATTCGATCTTTAATGTGTGTGATTGTAACATATTTCTTGTAGTGTGAGAACCTGGGAACGTAGCTCATTAGAATCTCTATTAGTTGTCTACAATTTAAGGAAGACAATGTTCAAAACAACGAATAGTGTATATAAACATTTATCACAATATGCCAGTTCATGCGCTTTGTCGAGCCCCATGGTCTTAAATTTACAAATGGTAGCCCATTGCAACGCACGTGCATTTTACTAGTATTTATTAGTATCATGTATTTGCACAAAACTAATATACTTACCACTATGGCTAATCTAATCTATACGTAACAACTTATACTAACAGAAGCTAATGATACTGAAGAAAGCACGAACAATTTGTATGACAGACAGGAACTCAATCAAAAACAGTTTTTAGCATTTTTACTGAAACTGGAGTACTATTTTAGCATTCAGGAATCTTTACATGGGTGCAACTGCAACCATACTAAGTCTACAAAGGCAAAAGAGATTGGCATTCATGTGGCAGCTTAATACTACTAGAGATCAACTGGGAAACAAAAGAGAGCCTAAACTACTCCAGGGTATGTTGAGAACGTCTAGGTTAAGTCAAGGTTGCTTTTCAGCCTAACGAGAAACCTTCATCGCCTCAAAGGCTTGCCTGTGAAAAAAAAATCAAGGTAAGCATAAGGAGAAATTTATTTGCAATTAATTTTTCCAAAAAGATAATCATAACAGTCTTGCACCATGTCACCAAGACTATGTTCATATTTTGATTTTTCCCATAAATTATTAAGGAACGAGCTACCACTGACTAAAATCTCAACATGCCATAAATGTCCTAACTCACACGATATTCATCTACAGTTTAGATCTTCATGTACAATCAAATGCAAGAACATCATAAAACCACATGCACTCCAGAAGAACTTCATTTTATTAACACTTCATTAAAAAGAAAATAATTTATTCTTTCACTGAACTTCATGTGAGACTTTTTCCACTACTAGAATATGAAAACTTTACCTTAAAGCCTTTTCAATTTCAACACTTTTAGGGTCCAGCTTTAGGCCATCTGAGAAAGCGTCACATGCTTTTTCGTAGTCCTGTATTTATAGAGCACATGATAAACTACAGACCATACGAGACTGCATGCAATGTACCATGTTATTCTTTACCTTCAGGCACATAAAAGCAGCGCCTTGCCGATAGTAGGCTTTTGGCCAATCAGGTCGCAACATTCTGCACAGGCTAGCATCTTTGAGAGCCAGATTGCCACTTCCCAGACGCAACATGCAGAGACTCCTATTGGCTAACAAGGTTGCATTATCATCTGAACTAGGGTCAATATCCATTGCCTGCAGTACAACAATCAGATGACACTTTTACCAATACTATGTAGAGTTCCCCCAGTCAATTTCTTATTTTTGCTAAAACACAATATTCCTGGACGGAGAAACTATGTCAAACAGATAACTGTCAGACAGATTAAATAAATGATTCGCAAGATCTTCATCCACATAGAGCCATGAAATATAATTGGACAAACTGATACATTTCAGAATAAAAACTGGCGAATATCATGGTGCGTCAGGTCATTTTGAACACAAATTTCTGAAATAACTCATAACTACTAAGGGCCAGTTAAATGTATGGTCCCGCCATTAAAGTGTTGCCATCTCATTAAGCACGTGCATGAAAATATCACTTCACCCCAGATGGTAGCCAAGCTATACAGGCGCTGGAATTGTTTAATGCTACCTAGTACTACCTCTGTTTTTTTGTAATATAAGACGTTTTAGACATTGTGCATGTTGACTAGATGCACATTTGATTGGATGAACATATATACACTAAAACATGTCTAGATACATGTCGATACATGTGAACCTAGGTAAAAACTAAAACATTTTATATTAAAAAACGGAGGGAGTAACCAGCAAAAGTGAAATACTTCAAGACTCTGCAAGCACCTGCAGGCTGCAGCCCATGTGGCCAAAACAAGTCCTTTTCACGTAAACACTTATCGAAGCCAAAGCACCTGCATTATATATGCTCTAGGAGGGCAGGATGGTGACTAGGTTGTGTATGCAAGACATTTGGGTTGGTTAACGGAAGCAGTCAAAGATTTATGGGTTGGAACCAGGGTCCCCACAAGGATTAGAGAGTAGTCAGCAAACAGGAATTGCAGGGGAAATCATTCAAAAAGCTGAATTCAAGTTCAAATATTTGACACAAGACTATTTAGGACACTTCTGAAAAACTTTTAATTAAGATGTAAAAAACTAGCGCTTATGGTAAGTTCCCTGGATCCTTAACGCGGATAGTAGGAGTGCCCCATAGGAGTCCACGGCTCCTGAGAGCTTTGTTGTAGGTACATGGAACAAGAAACGGGGGAAGATAGATCGGCTTTGTTGCTTGCTTTATTCATTTCACGTGACGGGTCTTATATAGGCCATAGTATGACTTGGAGGAAATCAAGAATTACAAAAGGAAAAACTGATTTAAAGGACACATGACATCATAGGCTGTGTGGGCAATCTTCTTACAGACTGATTCTTGTAAGCAAATGTTAAGTGACACATTCATAAAATACTATAATCATTGGAGTCACCTTGAATCCTAGAATCTTCTAATTAGAATTTTCATAAGTTTGGTAAAAATACAGGAGGACACATTTTAAAAAGAAAAAAAAGAATATCATAGTTAGCTTTTAAAAATTAGCTGCTGTATGTGTGGGTTGCACGCGGGCGATGCTTATTCTGTTTCGAACGTGGATGTCGTTCGGACAAACCTGGGACATGTATTATCAGTTTTCATTCAGGCAATGAAAATTCAGAGCCACAGCTCTTTACTTCAAATAAATAAATAAATAAATAAATAAATAAGAGTGTCATACATATGATATATCTATAGGAAAACTGAAGGCACCTTTGTCATATCTTTCCATTCAGTTATTTGAGTAACATGAATTTTTTACCAATAATAAGCAGCACTAAAATCAACTCTGTGAGGTGTCAACAGAGCTATAATGTTGAATTGCTCTTTTTTTTTTTAAACTCAAACATCCTTCAAGCAAGTTGAGCAGTTGGAAGATTTTTAAAATTTAAATTTAAAAACAGCCTTGAAGAAATCAAGATTCGACAGTGACTTACAGTAGTGTACAGCTCTCCAGCTGTCATATATTCCTTTCTCTTAAAAGCCTCAGCAGCTTGTACTTTCAGTGCAGCTCTTTTCTGCTGACACAGTTGCTTATCCTGATTACAAACAAATTCAGGTCATAACAAATATTTCCGACTAACACCGACACGAACCTGCATTTATACACTAACAATGACACATCAATGGCATCATATCCTTAAGTCTGGGGGTACTTTTACATACCATTCTCAGTCCGCACTTGTAATTTATTTAGTAAGGGCATGCGTGATCATTGCTCATAAGTATTTCTTAGATTTAGGTGTTGCCTGATTTCGTATGCATGCTGCATGCTGGGCTAGTGACAAATGTAGCGACGGAAAGGGAGTATAATGGAACTGCAAGTGAGCACATAAGGAAACATATACCTTCTTCAAACCGAAAGTTCTCACATGAGAAATGATTCCATCAACGCTCCAGTCGGGCAGAGTTGGAATGTGAGAAGTTACAGGAAATAACATTTCAACAATTTCTCTACTGCCTTGAGAAGCCGCAAGTTGAATAGGAGTTATACCAAACTGTAAGAGTAGAATAAAATGTTGATTTCCACAGTTAACCATCATTACTATAAATAAAAAATGTAGTTGCTAAGAACTTAAACGCCATTTGGATAATTTTTTTAAGACATTTCAAGCATATAACAAGATAAACTTTCCAGAGAGTGAAAGAAATCTTAGGTTAATTTCTCTAGTTACTAATAGTCCTGTTGGAAAAAAATCTTTAGCAAATAACCAAAATCATAGAAACAGTATGTTTCTTATATTGCATTATTTTTTAAATAACACAAAACATGAATAAATTAAAATACAAAATGCTCTTGGTTTTGTTATCTCAGGAGGAATTCAAACCCATAATAAGTGATAATCACTCAGATTTTCCCTTAGAAACAAAGAGCGAAAAAGGGCATACATTTGTATTATTCTAACAGCTGAAAGAACTGCAGTGGAAAATGATTTATATTGATCCAGAGACGGTTATAGATTTTTTAAGAATGGAAGCTTTCATTAACCCGGTTGCTGCATCATGGATGCATACAGCCTAGGAGGTGGTTATAGATCACTGACAAAACTTCATAAGTAGATCTCTTGAGAAATGGTAGACAATCGAACTCTATGTCAAACGCTAAATCAAAGTTCAGTCATAAGCTTTATGTTCGGCGCAGAACTCATACTGAAACTTACAAGCAAGAATTGCTCCACCAATCACCATCTGCTTTAGACACATCTTCCTAAACTTTTGTCAAACTCAAAATTACAGTATCTTCCTACACAAATTTGTGAATTTAGGAAGGCCTCTTTGTGCACAGAAAGGAAGAGGGCATTTTTTTTCAAACTTCCATTCAAAATGTGAAATATTTATACAGAGGGGGGAGAGATCAAGACAATGCATCAGGGTTGGTTATCTAATTGGCTAGTCAAATATGAAGTGGTTCATAGATCTTGGGTATGAAGTGGCCAGCATATTTACTTCATGTTATTTCTAGAGTCTACACCATGTATCACATGATTACTGATTTTGGGCAGCGTACACTCTCTGACACTAATGGGTAGGAGGGCTGCCGATGTGTAGCTCTAGGCATGTAACAGAAAACAGACCAAAATAGCTAAATATTTACAAGGTAAGAAAAGAACCATGAAGCCTAGATCCGGCATAAAGTTTGCTTGGTTGGATACTCCCCTCAATTCCCAAGAAAAAAAGATTATCAGCTATTATAATATGTCAATAGTCTACAATCTAACATGACCTATAGAATGTTTGCATGAAAAGTAAGTGACAGCAGTAAACCGGGAAAAGTAGAACTCACTCCATCTGGAATATTCGGGTTAGCACCAGCTTCTAGTAAAACTTTCATGGTGTCAGCTAAGCCACATTGCGCTGCCAACATCACGTAACTAGCACCATTTGAGTCAATGAAATTCACATCAGCACCAGCCTGAGAAAATTAATTATAAATTGATTTTTTTTTTGTGTTAGTCTTGAGATGTCATCCAAAGAAAACGAACACACAATAAAAATCAAATTGACATGCGCAGTACACCCAAGAAAGATCCATGAAGGAAGTTTACTTACCATAATGAGTAGCTTCACACATTTGCCTTTTGGTGGTGCAGCTGCAGTTGGCATGGGCAGTATGGCCATACTCAAAGGGGTATTATCAAGATTATATACCTTATTTGGCTGTAGAAAGTCAATGGATCAATTTCTTATACTTCAGAAAAGGAAAATAGAAAAGTAAAACCACTTCATTCTGTGTTACATATAAACTACGTACTGGCTATGTTAGTATAGAAGTTAGACGTAATAGTCACCGTACTTGGGAAGCGAGCGTGTTTTACTTCAAAATAACTAATTATCGTCAAACGTCGAATATATGTGTTGATTTGTACCCGAGTAAAATCTTCATTTACAGGAGGCCATTTCATTGTAGTGCATGATAGGTTCAAATGGGAGATGTGTTGATAAGGGCCTGAACAAACCCAGTACTTATTTTGAACATACAACAGTGTGTATAGAGAAAATGACATCTTACATCTGCATGGTGCTCCAACAAAATCTTCATCGTAACATATTGACCATGAGTAGCTGCCACATGCAACGGGGCCCCAAATGGGGAAGGTAGATCCACGTCAGCTCCCCTTGAAAGCAGCAATTCTACTATTTCGTTTTGTCCTGGTAAAGATATTATTAGGAAAACAGTAAACACAATAATATTTCCAACATTTATATTGTCTTTCGCGCATGATGCCTAAACATATATCAACATATGCTGTACAAGAATTGCCAGCTATACCATTTTAGATTCAAATGCCTTCAAATTTTGGCAGAAACAGTGCAAAGAGCTAGTGCCATGCTCAAGACAGCTATCCAGCGATTCAAAAGAAAACTAAGGGTAGTAAGTAACTTAACGTCCGTCATATACTCATATCCACGAGATTGGACTGACTGACCACTGGCCTGAGTGGTGGCCAAAGCAAGCCCAAGGAAGAGAAAGTACTATAGGGTTGCCCAAGTAAGCCCAAGGTGAAAGCATCGAAGATATCAACAGCATCTCCTGAACCTACAGATCGTTTTCCTCTCAAACCTTCTAGATCTCTCAATCGTATTCCAGAGTCTCCTGAATTTTGTATCTAGTGACATGGATTGCTAACAAAACCGAAGAGATTTCATATGAACTGAAATATTGTTCGAAATTATATATTATCTGTGTGCTTGTGCACTTGGGCACAAGAGAGACAGAGAGAGAGAAACCTTTCACTGCAGCAGCATGGAGAGGCGACCCTGTGTTACCACCGAACTCTGGATCAGCACCATGAGAAAGAAGATATCTTACAGCCCCAGCTCTCCCAAAATATGTAGAAAGGAACAGTGGAGTTTCACCTGAAAGAAAAACTAAGATCAGGAACTCGACAAATTCAAACCTGCCTTCAACAAGACAAGTGTTCTTCAAGCATAACGCACATACAAGTTATTGTTAAAAGAGCTAAACGTGCAACCGGAACTTCACTAGTCTACCTGATCCACTACCCAGTGTTCAGTGACTATCCTATGTTTAGTGTTCAAAATGAGATGACAGTGTTCGAGAAAAATAAAATGATACGACATACAAGGCACATATAATAATATAGAAGATATAGGAGACAACTAAGATTGAATAACATATAAACTCAACATGGAGCTTAAATATAAATGCATACAGTGTATGATATGAAGACTAAGTTTGAAATGTTAGACCAATTCTCACTATCATTGAAATCTTACAAAACATTAAGAGATTTCGTTCATGTGTAGGTACCGAAAATAGTTACCTTTTGGTCAAGCCAAATTCAAACTCTTGTCAAAATTCCACAAGCATCAGTTGGATTTCAGTCAATTTAGAGTGGAACCCTTGGCTAGGTCCCGAACCCGCCCCTCACGATCGCTCCCCCAGACGGCGCCAAGGGAGAAATCGCACCGCCACCCTCCTCCTCCGGGGACCTCCTGTCGCTGCCGTCGCTGGTGGCGGCGCCCCCTGCTGCCAAAAGGTGGTCGGGAGGTTCCTCGTGTCATGCAAGGTGGAGGACCGGCCTGTGGGGGCGGTGGTCAGGGCTGGGAAAGGAAGACGAGCTGGCGGGCTCGGGTGGTTATGGCGGACGGCGGGGTCCCCTAGAGGCGGTACAATGCGATGGACGCCATCAGCATGGGGGTCTCGTGCTCGAGCTCGGGATGGGCCTGTTCGGGCTGGCAGCGAGCGGACGACGCGAGGAGATGGAGTGAGACGGCGGCAAGCACGCTTGCATGTGCCGCCGGCGAGGGGGAGCGGTGGTGGTCAGAGATTCCATCGACATGAGGCTCCGGGGATAGGAAGCCGGGGCGGCAGCCTCGGATCAATGGCACGGCTACGAGCTAGCGACGGTGCATTGGACGTGCAGCAGTCGGCGCGGCTGCTTTGCGGCGACACGGTGGACGGAGTTGGAGGTGTCCTGCTGGCGTGGTACTCGGAGGTGTCGTTCGTCTTTGTCCCGGCGCCTCCGCGCGTTGTGAAAACTCTGGGTACACAATTGATGGTTTCTTGGCCTCCAACTGTGGAAGAAGGAAGCCTAGGCGGCGGCCCTAGAGCTGCCGCTGCGGCTGTCGTGGCGTGAGGTGCCACGGTGACTGCAGCATGCGTTTACAGGTCTGCGACACATCACCGTGTGAAAGCCCTACCCCGGTTGTCGGCCGGTGCCATCCTTCTTGAAGGCGTCGTCGAGGTGGTGCTCTTACTTATCCACGCCGGGTTCTCCGGAGGAAACCCCTGATCCCTCGCGGGATCGTGCGAGGGCGACGCTCCTACGTAGCATACCTCTTGGGGCTTTGCCTTGGATGTTCCCCGTCCAAGGCTGGGGCTTTGCCTTGGATGCTCCACTGTCCAAGGGTTCTGTGGCGTGCTGGTGGTTGGCGGCAGCGATCTGTTCATCTTCCGCTAGGTGGTGACTGATGTGAATGCCGGAGCGGCGGCTTTGGGTTTTTCCTTGAGTTGTGGTTGCCTCCGCCATGTTTAGTGTCGGCATGGTTGCTAAGGAAACATGGTCGTCGGCTCGCTTTGGGGCGCGGCCATCAGGCCGGCCTGGATGTTGGAGAGGCGCCTCCAGGTTTCGCCTCTGTCTGAGTCGGTTATGGTTGGTAGGGCGACATTATCGTCGACTTGAGTTGTAACCTTTTTCTTTCTAAGCCTTGTCCTACCTTTGCTTCTACTCTATCAACATATAAAGGCAAAGCTTTTGCCTGGGTTAAAAAAACAATTTAGAGTGGAAAAAGCCAAAAAAGGTCATTCTGCTGAACTGATAACCAAGTTCGGAAATTTCAGTGACTTCATTTGTGTCCCAAGTATTAAGGGCATCTCCAGCCGTGCCCCCCAGCGTCCCCCCCAAGGCCACTTTTTGGGCCAAAAAGCGCCGGAATTCTACCAGCCAGCCCCCAGGACTTGAAAAAGCGCCGTTTTAGTGCCGGCGCACCCAAGGCGAACCTAACAGGCTGGGTTTGGCCCGGGAAAAAAGCGCCGTTTTGCATGCAAATTTCTCCTACTTTTCCTCTAATTTGCATGCAAAGACGCCTCTCTCTTCTATTTTTTTCTCCCCCACCCCACGCGCTCTCACCAAAAGACCCCCATTTTTCCTGCTTGGTTGGGCTACGGCTGAAAAAATGACCTCCCAAGTTTTGATTTTGCGCCGTTTTACGCCGTTTTCGCCCAGTTTTGAATCCTGGGGTAAAACGATTGGAGATGCCCTAAGAAGATGTTGCCAGGCCAAGGACTAAGAAGCCGAGGTTACGTCAGCACGTGGACATTGTATTCAAGATAAATTCCTCATTCTTGTCATTTTCAAAGGGAAAAAAATTAGAGCGCCCAAAAATCCAACCCGAACAATAGATGCGAAACCTTACCTCTGTCGTTGGATTGGTTGACGTCAAGGTTGAGGTCCTCCACAAGGTACCTGCATACGTCCATCTTTCCCTCCATGGCCGCCAGGTGCAGAGCGCAGTTCCCGGAGTTGCCGTCAACCGCCTTCGCAACGACGGCCGCCGCGCCTTGCCCCGAGTCCAGACGCCGCGCCATCTCTGGGCACGCGCGACGGGAAACACTTAGCAGAGTCAAGTGCTGATCAGGAAACCCTAATTAAGATTAAGAGCGGAGATGAGCTTGGTTGGATTACTTTTGAGGAGGCGGAGGTTGCCGTCGAAGGCGGCCTTGAGGAGCATCTCCTCCGACTGCTGCTTCTCCATGGCGACCGACCGATTCGCTGGTTCGGGCGGAGGAAGGCGAACTGTCGACTCGAGACCGGTGGAAGTGGCCAAGACTGATGCCGAGAGATGTTGGGAACGATCGTGGGTATAGCTGGCCAAACGGCCGGCCCGAAGGCACGGCCCTTTTTTTTTCTTGCATGACACGAGTTAAATGGGCCGCGGCACGACACGGATCCGTTGGTACCCGGCCGCTCCTCAACTTGAAATACTGGGGAAACATGACACGGTATGATTAACTTTTTTATTTTCTAAAATTTATACCTATTTTATTTATTTATTTGAAATTTTATAGCTATTTTTACATATCTTTTAATCGTGCTCTGTCTGGATGTTGGAAAATTTTCTTGGAATTGAATTGGACTAGTAATTCCATTTCTAAGATGGAAAGGAATTGAGCTTCAATTCAGTTCCGCTGTTTGTTTGTAAATGGAATTTATGGTTGGAATCATAGGGTAGGACATGATTCCAATTCCTGTTTGGATGTGTAAAACATGGAAATGACTGTTTTTAGAGTTTGGAGAGTTTGAACAATATGAACTTGGGGTACATGCACGAACAATATCGTATGTGTATATGTAAATTTTGATACATGTTTTCCACACATAATAAAATTTCAAAATTCTAAATTAAGTCACGACAATAGCACATTGAGAAAACTTTTCTCGCGGGACGTACACACGCGTGGGGGTTGCGTGGAATTGGACCCTGTTACCAGCGACCAATACCGAGGCCACCCCAAACAACATAATCAGGTTAGGCAATTTCAAATGGACGTTTCTGAGGCCCAATTCCAACATCCAAACGCAGCCTTATAATTTTATACTTTTTTATTTTTTATTTTTTGGGTCCTACGTATGCCGAACGTGCCGGGCCGGGCCTACATGCCCTAAACGTGCCGGCGTGCCCAATCTCGAATCGAGACCCGTGTGCCGACCCAAACACGGCACGAGTCTTATTCGTGCCTAACGAGCCGTGCCGCTATCGGGATATGCCAGCTGGCACGGGCCATGTCGTGCCCTGCCGGGCCTGCCCGTTTGGCCAGCTATAATCGTGGGTACGCTGCACGCCGTAACTGATGCGGTGAGAAAGGCCTCCTTTAAAATGATTTCTTTTAGGGTTGGACCAATGTTGGTCAAAACTTTGTGTTAAATTTGTTTTAGAACCAACTATACTTCTCTAAGCGTCATATAAATATAAGAAATTTTTGTTATAATCATGAATCGGATTCCAACTTACAACAATTTTGGAGACACGGATTTCTTTTTGTAAAATACACATGTGTCTCTAATGTCCCTGCAACCGCTATTTCCATCATTCCATGCCACGTAGATCTGACAAGTGAGTCCAACCAGATACGTAGGGTGATATAAGACTATGATATGAATTGGTTTACATAAATATACAACCTATCACGATTATGGAAAGGTTAAATTATTTGACGTGATTTTTTTTGTATTTGATGATAAAAATAGGTGACTGGAAAATTGAATGATGAATAGAAATGACATGGATATATTGCATGTAAAAAATATTGGATTTATTAAATATTAGTGGGATGATATGGACATTTGGTTGGCTAAGAGAATGGATGATGTGGATAGCTCTGATAATAAAAGATAAGTGACATGAAAAATTGAATGATGAAAAGTAAATGACATAGATATATTGCTTGCAAGAAAAATATTGGATTTAATGAATATTAGTGGGATGACATGGACATTTGGTTGGCTAAGAGAATGGATGATGTGGATAGTTTGCATTTTGAGATAGAAAATAATTAGTGCACTTAGTGAGATTTTGCTTTATAAGAGGTATAGATTACCCACTCCGTTTCTTAATATAATGTGTCTAATGTTTTGAGAAAAAATTCAAAATATGAGGTGCATTACGATTTATGGATAATTTACACATAAAAAACGAGTCACGGTCTGGAGCGAAGGGATTTAACTTATTGTTTTTAATTTATTGTTTTCAATTTATGACTATTAGAGATTTCTCTATTGGATTTTTTCAAAATAAAATGAGTACACCACATGTAAAATACCAACGACTTAATATTCGTGTCAAAATCTTAGCCACCTTATATCAACGGAGCGAGTATGTTACTGGAGAGCATGGATGGTATCTCAACAACTACATAAGAGCAGAGAAACATCAAAGAAAATATGTGAATTAAATGACCAGTAGAGTTGGGGTCCAAGCCGTACATTTGTGGGCTAGTTTTAAGCAGGACACGCATAAAAGTAAGCCATGTATACATTGAACCCTACACCTCGCAGCCAATATCTATTCTTGGTAAGTTAATTGGTTTACATCACATATTGGATGTCAGGGACTAGTATGTGAGATACTAGTTGTGTGGTATGGGATAGTATGTAGGTAGCTGAGGGCATATTAGGTATTTCACATATGAGGCCACCTTGTAGCTCCTATCTCTTTATAAGAGTAGCACCGTATCCTGTGATCAAAACCAAGAAACCACACTAATTCTATCATTTATTTGCTGCAATTTACCTTTTATTAGTTCTGCAATTTACTTGTTTTTATCATCGATTCCTCTCAAATCTCTGTTCTTCTTGATCCTCCCCGTATCAGGTCCATCGGGATCGTGACAATTGGTAACAGAGCGGTCGAATCCATCGTCCTGCTTCCCTCCCTTCCCTCCCTCATCCTTCCAAAACCTAAGCTCCCTGGGAATAACAAGCAGTGGAGCCTCCCACGTGGCGAAACCCGTTTGGATGCCCAATAGTCGGTTAGAGCCTGGTCTCCTCGCTCGTGATTGGCTGCGCACGTCGGTTTGGTCCACGCGTCTTTGTGCTCCTCCGATCTCATCTCGCCGCCAGCTCCAGTACCGCCCCTCCGCATCTCCTTCGCCTAGCCGTTCGCCTCGTCCTAATCCTTGCTATCAATCTATGTTCTTCTCCGCGTGCGATGGAAGTCCAAGCAGCTCGAGCTCCAGTATGTCGCGCTCCGCGTTTCTTCTCTCTATCTCCTCTCGACCCCAACCTCTCTTTGATTTCTCTACCGGAGCACGCTGCCGACACCCCGCCTCAATCCCCGCCGCGGCGCCGCCTGGTGCATTATGCCGCCCTGGACCGATCCTCCTGATTTCCGTGCCTCCAGACTACCATGGACGGCGCCATCCCAGCACACCGTTCCGCACACCGTCCTGGGAACGACAGCCGGTCGTGCTCGGCCAAAGCTTCGTAAGCCCGGATTCGATGACAGGGGTGAATGAGGTGGAGCTTGGCTCCGACCAGCTTGAGGTAACCTCTGGTCCTCCTCTGCGTCGGCGGTGACTGGGGGAGCACCAAGACATGCGGCGCATCGCTACCGCAGAACCGACCAATTGAATTGGTAGGAGATGATAGTGGTGCCGCTATGGTCTAATCATGATTGGGGAGATGATAGTGGTGCCGCAGAACCGACCGTGCCGCCGCCTCCAACTTGTTTGGGGAAATTTCCGAAGATACTCGGGGAAAATCGTCCGCCCTGCAAGTGCTTGTGTAGATGTTGGCTGCGCCTCACCTGCAAACTCCTCCAATCCCTGGTCGGCTTCTTCTACAACAGCACTAATGGGGAGGACAAGGGCGCGGCAGTGTGCATGTCCGTAGAGCAAGTGGCTGGAAAGAGCGCTGGGATGGAGACGACCTTCACCACAGCGGCACTGTCAACATGTGCTTTGTAGTTCTTTCTAAGAAGTCGGTCCCTGTTAGATTTAATTATTTTCCTCATTTTGTTTGCTCTTTTTTAGGCCAGCGTTGATTGCACAAGAGTTCTTCTAGGAAACTGATTTCACCCGCCAAACTTCTTGCTCAAATTTTCCATGCCACTTGCCAGGTTGCATCTTTTGCTTTGGTGGCCATTCTAAGGCATTCTAATATGTTTTTCACATGTGCTAGCATTAACTGATTTCATATTTGGGCTTGATTTGTAGGGATGATACATCTTCGATCAAAACTACAGGATGGATTCGATGTGGTCCTGCTCATAGTGCTGGAGCCTCGAGGGTGAAAACATGTACATCAAGTTGAAACCTCAAACATCTATTTTTCTCATAAGATGAAGCTGAAACCTCAAAATCTATTTTGCTCAGGAATTTCTAAATTCTAACTTTGACAAGTTTTAACACATTCAACTGAATTTGTTAGAAATTGCTTTACAGTGCAACTGCTCCGGATCAGGGAGCATGGCGACACCTAGAAGCCATCACGTCGCTGCCCAGAAGACAACCAGGGCACCACAATGCAGACGACAAGGTGGAGCTATGAGGATTATGGTAGCAGGGGAAACCCATAACGGTATCTGGTATCTTAGCCTGGTCTTTCTCATTTTGTTGTTCTACGGATGGATTTGTTGTAGTATAGCACGCTTTTGTGTTCTGTAGTTTCTAAATATAATTTTGCTTGGTACATTTGTTGAGTTAAAATTATGTTGTGCCATCGGTTCATCCATGAGAAACATTTATTTAGTTGTATGTAATTATGCAAGAAATCCTATTTGACTGATTATAGTTTGATGTATTCTTTCCATGCTTTCAGAGGACACTTTCTTTAACAGTAACTCGTGCATTTTCTTAATTGTTAATGGCCACTGATTCTTCTTTCTTTCCCTAAACTTTATATTTTTCATGTACATATTCAACTATCTTACTCTCATTTTCGCTTAAGGTCCTTTTAAGAAAGCTACCACTTCCATGGTGTCCATGGGTTTACCATTTTCTTTTGCATCCCATGTATCATGGAAATTTTATATGCTCCGGTTGATCAAGTATGCTAAAGATAGAAATGTTTTTTCTTTATTCAGATTTTGCCGATGACATTTCATAACTGACGAAACATTTGTCCAGTCCATGGCACAATGTATCCCAAAGGTCGACAGAGATACCTGTGTCGGACTTCTATCCCTAATGGTAAGGAACAAAAGAAGTCCTCACGCCTACCCTCAAGCTAAGAAAGCCGTCAATCAACAAATGTAATTAATTACTTCTCGCCACCACTTACTGTTTTCATATTCCTTCCTTTTTTGCTCCCATTCCTTGCTTTCTTTATTTTAGTTCTTGCAGTGAGCATATTGTTGTCGTTCTGCTTGAAATTTTGAAACCGCAATTTAATCAACAAGGCACAATATACATTATGTATTTAGCCTTATTCTCTTTTCCAATATATTAGATCATAATTACTTATGTATCAAATTTGCATTAAAAAATATCTTGGTTCTCAATGAAGGCATGATAACGATGTAATACTGTGTCACTCTATTTTTGTTTTCCTTATATGGCTATCGAATATTTTAAGCTTTAGGTGCATGCTTCATTTGGTCCTTCTATTTGCAAGCTTTAGGGGAATCTGCTAAGCATGACAACATCATATTTATTCTCTGGTGGCCACAACTTGCTTAGTGTACTCAATTTGATCCTTCTATTTGCAGAATGACTACATATGTCCTAAATCTCTACTCCAAGCAACAATTATGTCGGTTCGATATCTACTGGAGCTCAGAATAATACTAATTCGTCACTCGCTATCATGTCCAACCTAACACCTCTGTTTGACATTCAATATATCAACACCGGTAATTCTGTACAAATTTTGGCTGTATAGTTCAAAATTTAGTAGTAGTTCCTGATTGTGCCCAGGTTTAAAAGGTGCATATATTTCTATACTTGGCTTTGATATGGTTTACACATCAGGGAGTTGTTTTTAGTCTTACTTTGCTTGCTTGATGATACCTATACTTATTTCTATTTATTTACTCTATTGTCGAAACCATTTTTTAGCTCTATGAAAATTATGGCAACAAAGCTACGATGGTAGACAAGTGTGGCTACTGGTTTATGTTGATGTCTTCTGTAATGCTATGTTTTTGTTTGCATATATGTTGTCGAGATGTTTTCAGCACAGTCTCCAGATTTAATGTGCCAGACCAACTTGAACATATACTGCTAGCTGTTGAGCTGATTATGTATACAATTTGCATTAGGATCTTTTGTACTATACTGAGACCTTTTGTGATTCTATGTTTTGCCAGCATACCCGCTTTACAAATGTATTCAACATAGCGCTCCAGCCAAAATATATCAGTTCATTCTATATATATCCTGTTATTTGCTGAACTGGTCGTGTATCCAGCTTCTGCTAGCATCTTTTGTAGTTATACATTTCGTCTATATGTATACTATATAGTTATTTGAAATACATAGGTTTGATTCTGCTTATATATTCCATTTCGTTTTATATATCCTATGCAGTATGCCGCGCTCTGCGACGACTACAACGAGCTCCTCATCGGTACGCTCGATTGTTTTTTCTGATCCCCTCATCCCCATACTTTCTGACTTGACAGAACACCGAGCAGATGAGTGCGCGTCGAGGGTGATGGAGATGATGGATCACTCTATTTGAGGTCCAAGCCCTATGCAGCATCACCTTCCTCCCTGAAGTTCCAGCTCGAAAGACTACCACAACACTCCAGCGATGTTGTTTCTGCGCAAAACATTCCCAAATCTGCTCTTGCCCCCATGTCTCCTTCCCCTCCTGCTATTTCAGAATATCTATAAAATCATGTGAGAGAAGTCAGGAAAGAGAAAAACTGAATATGTTTTACCTTCTATGGGTGTGTGAGCTCCATAATATGTTCGTAAATTACATAATTTATGGGGGGGGGGGGGGTGTGGAATGCTAATCATGGCCAAAGTAGTCCAGGAGAAGTGGCAAAAGGAGTTACTAATTTAGCTTTCCATGATATGATCATGATATCTATAATATGTTTTGATGTGGTTGGATATAGTCTGGTCATGTGCGGAAGTTTAACATAATAACATAAGATCTTAGGTAGTTTGGTTCATATGCTCAAGATAGAAAGTATAAATATTCTTTATTTGAAATAAACAGTAGGAGTGCTCAAGTGTGTGTAACAAACGGTACTAACCAAAGACTTGCATGCACCTGACGGATGGTACGGGCATCACGAGGCGAGGTTCAGTTGATTATATACTATTGCTTCAGATACTTGAAAGCAAAGAATGAGGCGGTAATCACCAATGGTGCTCAGATTATGACTTGCAGGTGACTTATTTTCTATCAACCAAATATGTTTATAAACACATCTGGGCATGTTGGTAGTCTTGAGTTTGTCAGAATTAGTTATGAGATTATGGTTTGCAGTTGACTGAATATTATTTTTTATCTAATATGTTTATAGGTACAGTTGAGTGTGTTAGTACTCTTCAAGTTGTCAAAAAAAATGCAAACATAATGGGCCTTTCGGCACATGCCATGCTAGGATCCAAAAAAAAAAAAAATCGACAAAGACACCACCAATTTCATTACGAAATAGGGTCTGCTAAATTCACGGCCATTTGCACATGTACGGAGTCCCAAAGCTTATTCCAGCCATCACTACTTAGGGATCTACCAGCTCGCACCCCCTCAAATTACCATGTTATGATCAAAATTGATGTTTAGATTATATTTTCTAGATGACTGAAAATAAAATTCAGAATTAAATATGTTTAGAAGAAGATTAGATATGTAAGTACTAAGTATTGTTGCAATCTTATCAGACCTTCTCGACAAGATCAAGCTCTATCAAGAAGCATACAAAATTAAAACAATTGAGAGTATCTACGATTTGCATGGAATACCTTGGCTATCTTTGTTGTTGATCTCATGGTTCAGATTGTATGTGCCTCTGATATACTGTGATTTGATCTTAATGATCTGGTATAATACAAAGGGCCTGTAGTATTTTAACTTAGTCTGATACCGGGGGATTATCATTATGTAAGCAATAGAAAGTTCAGTCATGTGGAAATAAATATACGTAATTCCTTGGTTTACTTTGGCCTGCCTTCTTTGTAATATTTACTGGACAATATTCTCATATGATATTTCGGATGGTTTTTCATGTACATGTTTATTTCCTCCATGTCTACACTTAGATTGTGGTTCTACTGAAACTTATTTTTGTCAACTTCACCTAATAGAACTTATGTAGTTAAATAAATATAGAGCTTCTGTTGTGATGTGTGTATGCTGCTTTCATAAAAAATTAACATTCACGGTCAAATTCATTTGCTACCAAGAAAAGTGTTCAAGTATTGTATGGATCAGTTTAGTTTATCTGTTAATTATTGGTGGGAGTGGAGATGGTTTCTCATGTTTATGGGTGAATAATTAGGTGCCTGGTTTGGAATACTGATTCCAAGATGGTTACAATATTGTTTCTGATGTTAAGTTTTATAATTGCAGCTTTATGTGAAGTGAACATTGAGTTGATAACTAAAATTAATGCAGCTCCTGATTCCTGAATTTAGATAAAATATGACAAAAAAGATGACCCCTTTGTCAATATTGTCTTTTCTTGACTTCTAAGCTTTTGTTCTTAAGTGGTTAAATGCAACCTTTCTGATTTTTTCGCCATTTCCGTGTGTCAAATATAAGTTAAAGTTTAAGGGCGACTTATTTGTGTTGTTAAAATGACAACGTGGTCATTGTATTGGATTTGCAAGTGGGCTTATGTTTCTGATTGTCATATTATGAATGAAGATCTGAAATAGGTTCACATGAATAATGTGATGTTTGGCAAGATTTATCCATTTGCAAATTATTGATTTGGACCTAAGGGATCCCTTAGGTTTTTTTTTAAAGGATGGCTGAGTTCAATCAGATTTGTTTGACCTTGTTTTCTTCTGGTTGTAGATGGTGGTTTAAGTATGTTCCTCATGGTGATATCTCGAGTTTATGCTTCACGGAACTTATAGAGAAAACAAAGAGAAAGCAAGTGCTAGGTTTGTAGGCAAGAATTTCTTACTCCCAGATCGTACAGTGGTAAGAACGGGCTATGATAAATCCATGGACTTCTGAAGAGATGGAATTTTGTGTGCAAAGTCTTGACACTTAATATGACACTGATTGTGTTTGTCTATTACAAACAACATAAAATTTTATAGTTTCCGTGAAGTCGATTGAGTTTTGATCTTTGACAGGAACACAAACCACCAGCAATCTCTTACGGATACATTCTAAAAAGCAATAAAATTCGAAGTCTTGATTATCCAGACCATAGATCTTTTTTTAAAGCTTATAGGTTCATGATTTTCTGTTGTGAAAAAAATATCGTTCAAGTATCTTTACATGAGGGAAAAGATCTTTAGATGTTTGTTTATTGGCAGGAAAATGAAGCTTCCACGTGAATTAATTTGCACTTACATTATTGGTTCTGCTGATCCTGGCCAAAAGATATACATCATAGGAATGTAATGTCTTTTGAGTCAAGAGATGTAGATAAAAGTATTCATGTTGTAGCGTAAGCTGAAAAAGTCCAATGCATCATGGTAGAAAATGGTTAGTATTTAATACTTTGGTTGTCCCACGTCGATGAAAAATATCATATGGTTTTTAGAAATAAAATTTTGAAATTTTTCAACGGGCGTAGCAACGCACGCCTTTTCCTTCTAATCTTCATTGATTCCGGCGAGTTTCCCCACCCCAAACTCACCAAATCTGTGCCTAGTCGCACCGGCGAATCCTATCCTCCTTGTCCCGAATCGACCTCCGTTCGCATACATGGCGACCTACCCTTTCCCCTACCCCTCTGTCGCCACATACCCACCTCCTATTTTTCCCGGCGGTTATTACCCATCCCCTTTCCCCCACGCCGCCTCTACCTCCCCCTATTCTCAAGTTCAGGCGCCATCGTCGGAATCGACAGCGTGTCCGACCCCAGCGCCGCCATCTACCCGAGCGCCGTCCCATTTAGCGACGCCGGAAACCGCACTCGTACGCCATCTCCACCGAGTCCCCAGCGTTCCTCTCCCCTCCGGCCGCTCCAGCCCAACGCCGCGGCTGTTGGACGCTATTCCGACAGCTCCAAATCGAGAGCGCCCCAAGTCCCAGAGCCACGCCTCCTCCATATCATCGGGCCCGCTAAAGACTCCGTCTTCCCCAAGCGCCAACCTTTCCTCCTCCAAGGCCGACCAGGTGCGTACGTACCTGGCCTACGATGCAGCGGTTCAGGAGGTAGCAGATGAGCGCGTTCTGGCGAAGGACTCCACCCTCCACAGGCTGCAGCGTGAGTAGCAAGCACGTGACCAGACTTCCTTCGACACTCTCCAAGGTGAGCTCGCGAAGATCAAATCGAGGCTCTCACAGGTCGTAGTCTCTATCCGCAAGCAATCGATTTCAGCTACTCCAGATTCATCACCCTTGAGAGTTATTGGTACCACTTCTGTCGCCCGAAAGGTGTTTGATAAAATGCCAACACCAAGCTCTGAGCATGGAACACAGGCTGCAAGACCTAACTACTGTTATGGGCATCAAAGTCCAATTCACAGTTCATGTGTGCAAGGTGGCAGCACCAAGTTCAGTGAAGAAAATCTTGATGGAATTCCCCAGTCATATGGTTTCCATAGTCTTGATCGCCAAAGCGTTGTCCTAGCAGATGGAACCAAACGCAACTACTTTACTCTGCCGGCAAATTATCCCTTGGAGCAGGCTACTGCACCAATGACGCTTTCAGCAGCAGACAATGTTGGTGTCACGGCTCAGCCGCCTGGAGACACACAAGCACCAGATTCCTCAAATGTGCGCAAGCAAATGCATGTACATGGTCTGTATGAAGAAGACGCTTCTTGTCTGAATTGCATGGAAAAACAGATTGCCGGGCATTTCCACAAGGCATCTAGACAATGCATTCAGTGAACAACCTCTCAGATGTTTCAGCAAGCTGAAACAATGAGTGCCGATGTGCTGGATTTCACGCTTGAGCTGCATCAACAAGATGATGAGAAGGTATGCAATTGTCCAGTCCTAAAGGCCTCTTTTTCAGTTGTCACAAGCTCCAATCAGCTCAGCATTGAGCATAGTATGAGAGAATTGAGGCTTCTATGGGATCCAGGAGCTTCAACATTTGTAGCGACCCCACTAAATAATGACAACAACAGCGACACTATGGATGTGTTTAATGAAGTTGCGATAGATATACCACCAGCTAAACTTCCCGAGAGGTATGGTAGTGCCGATTGATCACTGCATGGTATTCACGCTTCTAAATGGGTAAGGCATATGGTCATTGTTATGTCATGTTGGTTCCCTGGAGTTGAAACATCCTTGTCCATCTGGCTGGAAGGGTTGCCTGCAAGGATTGCAACTGAAAAATCTTTGTCTTGGTTAGCAATTCCAGACTTAACAAATGGCCAAGTCAAATGACCAATGCTTCTTATGTATGGGATCCTGGTACTGAATCACTCCTGTTTTTATACAAGCTATTGCACGTACACATGATTGAGAGTACCAAATGGACTAGCACATCACCTACTGGTATTGCATCATCTGAATATCCGTACACCATGGACTTCATTATTGACCATCAACAAGGTGTCCAGAAGAATTACAATACGAAAAATCTGCTCTCTTCACCGAATTATCTTCAGATCTTGGAAAGGGATATTCTATTCATTACATTTCTACCTCCATGACATGGTGAATGAGATCTCAAGGATAATTGACAATGTTAAAGTTTCTGTAGAAACTTGTTCCATTGGTGACCAATGGCTTCAAGGGGGGAGTAATGTCAGGGACTAGTATGTGAGATACTAGTAGTGTGGTATGGGATAGTATGTAGGTAGCTGAGGGCATATTAGGTATTTCACATATGAGGCCACCTTGTAGCTCCTAGCTCTTTATAAGAGTAGCTGTATCCTGTGACCAAAACCAAGAAACCACCCTAATTTTATCATTTATTTGCTGCAATTTACCTTTTATTAGTTTTGCAATTTACTTGTTTTTATCATCGATTCCTCTCAAATCTCTGTTCTTCTTGATCCTCCCCATGCCAGGTCTGTCGGGATCGTGACATTGGATAGATCTAATCTTAATCTTTACGGTTGAACCCTACATCTCGCAGCCCATACCTATTCTTGATAAGTTAATTGGTTTACATCACATCTTGGATAGATCTAATCTTAATCTTAACGGTTCTGCTATTTCTCGCTCGAGTGAGAATTAAGTTAAAACTCATTCAACTCTAATCCTGTTAGATTTGTCGTGATTCGTTTTGTCGTGATTCGTGTGGGATATGAGTTGCACATGGTTGTATATGAATTGCAACTGAGATTGCACTTGAGTTAAAATTAAAATTCATCAGTTGCACATGAATTACACATGAGTTGCATATGCAACTAGATGACGTCATCTGAGTCATCTGAGAAGAACTAACTTAATTCTCACTCGAGTGAGCCCTAATCATTCCCTAATCTTAAAGGCGTGTGGTGCTAATAGATTTAATTAAAATCTTTGTCGAGCAGCTGATACCAATTTCTGCTGAGAACTGTCAGGTTGCCTTTAGTTTCGGAACGACAACTTGCCCTCCCCTCCTCGCGTGTTGCCCTCCTCCCGACGACATGAGGGAAACCCTAGCCGCCGCCGCCGGAGGGGCCGTAGGCAAAAGGCCGTGGAGCGCCCCAAGGAAGGTGGCGGCAAGGCGTTCTCACCCCCCTTCCTCGTGTCCGAGAAGATGCGAGGCTGCTCGGTTGGAGGTCGAGCGCAGCTCCGGGTGGCTGCTGGCGACGGTGCCTAAAAGAGGGTGGCGCGAGGGCCTGACCTGGGCCCGATCTAGCCCTGGCGGGCCTCGCAATGCGCGCGTGCTGCGCCCGGCTCTGATGCTGCGTGGGTGGCTGCGGTGGTCGTTGCGTCACAACGCTCGACCGGTCGCCCCCTTGCTCCTAGCAAAGCGTCGTCGATGGCTGGCTTCCGTCTCCGATGGTGAGTTCGTGTCCTTCCACTCCTCCTCCCACCACACCCCTCCGAACCGCACACAGGGACGTTGACGTCCTTGATACGTCTCAAACGTATCTATAATTTCTTATGCTCCATGCTTATATTATACCAATTGCTACATGTTTTATATACACTTTATATGGTTTTTATGCATTTTCTGGGACTAACCTATTAGCAAGATGCCACAGTGCCAGTTCCCTGTTTTCTGCTGTTTTTGGATTCAGAAAAGTTGTTAAGGAAATATTCTCGGAATTGGACGAAACAAAAGCCAAAGTCCCTATTTTCCCCGGAAGCATCCAGAACACCGAAAAGGAGTAGGAGGGGGGCCACGAGGCAGCCACACCATGTGGTGGCGCGGCTCCCCCTCTGGCCGCGCGGCCACGTGGTGTGGGCGCCTCGGGCGCCCACCGACATCACACTTTCGCCTATAAAAAGACCCCGACATGAAAACCCTAAAATAATCAGCTTTTTCCCGAGAAGAGTTCCGCAGCGCCGCCGCCATCGAAGACAAGTTTCGGGGGACAGAAGTCTCTTTTCCGGCACCCTGCCGGGACGGGGAATTGCCCCCGGAGTCATCTCCATCAACTCCACCGCCATCTTCATCGCCGCTGGTGACTCCCATGATGAGGAGGGAGTAGTTCTCTCCCGAGGCTGAGGGCTCTACCGGTAGCTATGTGGTTTATCTCTCTCTCCCATGGTGTGATCGTTATGCGATCATGAGCTTTATAATCTAGTTGAATATGTGATGTTACTCTTTATCTATTATGCACTCTAAAGGTTACTTTAATATGAACTCCGGGGTTATTCACGGTTGTGAAGGTGACAGTGTGCGCACCGTGTGTGATTCCTTTATGACGCTGTGGTTTTAGTTTACTCAGACTTTGGGGGTGCTTTTGTAGCCCTACGCAGTGAATGGTGTTTATCATCCAACAAGAGAGTGTTTGAGAGTAGTATTTATTATTCAACTATGAGGTCATTGTTGAGAGTGTCCACTAGTGAAAGTATGATCCCTAGGCCTTGTCTCTAAGCATTGAAACACCGTTTACAACAAGTTCTGCTACATGTTTGCTTGCTGCCATTTTTATTTTAGATTGCAATTACTACTTATAATCATCCATATTACTTGTATTTCACTATCTCTTCGCCGAACTAGTGCACCTATACATCTGACAAGTGTATTGGGTGTGATGGGGACACAAGAGACTTCTTGTATCTTAATTGCAGGGTTGCTTGAGAGGGATATCTTTGACCTCTACCTCGCTGAGTTCGATAAACCTTGGGTGATTCACTTAAGGGAAACTTGCTGCTGTTCTACAAATCTCTATTCTTGGAGGCCCAACACTGTCTACGAGAATAGAAGCGTGCGTAGGCATCAGTCCTCACGCCTCCAGTGGGTGTGGAGGACATTCGAGGCGCTTTGCGGCGGGGAAGCGGTGCCACCATGGGAAGGCCAGTTACGATGCTCACCTCCCTCCCCAAATTATGCGGCTTGACGACCTCAGGTGCCGACGCGACATGCCCTTTCCGTGCGGGGAAGGTGGAAGAAAGACAGCTCCTTGGCGCGTCATGGGTGCTTGCCCGTCGTGGCGGCTTCGGCAAACGCCCGCTGATGGTTGGAGGCTGCAACGCGAATGGTGGTTGCACCTTCTCCACCACGACGATTGGCCATGATGGCAGGATGTTGCGGCAGCGATGGTGTGTGAGACATAGACGCCTAACCCAACCTTGAGGGTAGGGTGGGAGGTGGTCGACCAACGAAAGTAGTGCTCGTCTTCGGGCTGGCGGCGATGATGCCCGTGGGCGCGCATTTCCCTCCTTGGAGGCGTCGCCAAGTGGACACCTCGCTCTGCCTCTCTACGGTTGGTTGAAGTCTCCGGGCGAAAGCCTAAAGTCGGGTGAGTCGGCGTGATGCCGACGTCCGCAGCGTCGGCCGTCCGTTGGGAGCATCGCGTTTGGAGACAAGGCGTGGGTCTTTGTTGCTCTCCTCCGGTGCTCGCCATTATCCATGGTTGATATTTTCATAGGCGCAATGCACGTCGTCGTCAACAAGTCCAAGGAGGTGCCTCTCTCGAGACCGACTAAGTCCCGCCATCTACTTGCCACCCTTAGGCATCAAGAGTGGACGCTTGCGTTGACAAGGAATGTTCAGCTAGAGCTGTCTGCCCTCGGAGGTGTCCGGCGTCGGTTGAGACGCGGCGATGTTGATCGATTTAGGACATGATCCTTATTCCGTAGCTCTGTTATTGGTGGTGTCCTCGGGCTAGCCGAGTATAGAGTGCGTGCTACACTCTTTGTTAGTTGTAGTCATTATACTCTACTGGGTTGTGTTGGGTTGTGTTGTATGGGGCTGTATGCTCTTTCCTGAGCATGCAAATATTCTTTTTTCTATCAATGCAAAGAAACACAAATCTTTTGCGTTTTCGCGGAAAAAATAAGGTTGCTTTTGTTTCATCAGTACAAGACTTCTATTACAAATTTACAATAAAAAATTCTGTTGACAATAATATCACGTAGCCTCTCGAATACTAGCCTGTGCTAACCATTACTGCAATTCTGTTGTGCTATGTATCACTTTTACACAAAAATACATTGACCTTTTCATGTTGGCAAGCAATCAGATGGTTTAATTTTTTGTACATAATTTTAATATCTATGTGTCTATCGCCTTTGGAAATTGAGCTTTGAGATGTTGTAGCCAAAGAGGATGGCAAAGAGGATGGGGAATGCCGCCAGAACTATGGCGGACAGTGGCAGCAGATCACGGCGAAAACCGAAGTAGTCCCTCATGAACACTGCGATGGATTTGGTCTCTCCAAATACCATGACCATTTTGTCGGTGTCGTCCCCGAACTGTGTTGTGAAGAAGAGATTGAGCGTCCATGACATTGGAGAGATGTAGTAGAGCCATATCCACCATCTCGGTATTTGCTGCCATACATTTATGAGTTCTTGTAAAGCACCATCATTTTGATCTCTAAATGTAAAGTTATACATACTAAGTAAAGATGACGACTTACTGGTGCAGGCACGATGAAGCCACACGTGAGGTTTTGTAGGGTATAAAACATGGATGTAAGTATGGATGCGACTTGGATGTTGGGGGTGAGTGACACCATCATCATACCCAGGTAGAGGAAGTAGAGCAGCGTGCAAAACATGGTATACATGAACCAGAAGTACTTCGTCGCTGTCCACGTGTACCCTACCATCGGATATGATATCACCATGAACAACAGTACTTGCACCAGCACATAAGGTATCTCCATGGCGACCTTTCATCCAAAAAGACAAGTCAATGTCTGTACATAGCAACAATATATTGTACCTGAATTCTGAAACTAGTAATATTCATGTGATTCATAGGACCTGAGCAAAGGAGTAGGCCCAAGGTGAGTACATCCCAGCAAATCTCTCCCTGTACACGACGGAGCGCTCAACGGAGACAAATGGCATCACTGATTGGCAATTGTTGATGCCGGTGAACAGAGTGATTCCATACATGCACCCCAATATGGTGAACAGACTTTGCTGGTCATTTCTACCCTCAAACAAAAAAGCAACTTTAATCATATGCTGCTTCCGTATGTGCATCAGGTAAGATACATAATTAAGAGGTAGCTTACATACATGTGGTTGATGTTTCCTTGCTGCCAGAATAATGCACCAAAGGAAATGCTTGTTATTGTTATGAACACCATTCGCACCAGGTTGTAGGAAGGGGTTCTCCAATATGACAAACACTGCTTCCAGAGGCAAGCTTTGAATTGCTCCCAAAACTTCTGTGGGAACTGTGTTGGGAAATGGAGGTCACTTGTACCTGGAACTGGTATGCTCAAGCGCTTTACCAGTATGTCCTTGTCCCTTTGATCACCAAATTTACATACTGGTTAGCATGAATATTCTGTAAATTAAGTTTAATATAAATACTAAATGAGAGCTCTGTTAGGTATGGTATGGTATGGTGATCCATGCCTATGTTCCATTCTAATCATTTAAGATACACATGCCCGTTTTCTGTTCTCTCAAGTATTCTATTCTTGAAGCCTGAAAGCATTAGTCTATTTGAAACACAACTTTGCATAGGTTATTGTGTAATGATTATAATTAAGAATGTTAAGGCACTAGAGCTAACTGTGCTGGTTCTTCGAGACTTACTTGCACATTGATGATTCCCTGTACATTTGTGCAAAATCTAGTCCCAGTTGAACTTCTATAGATGTAGAAGTAACTTCTAACATCCATGTTGACGGATTGTAGTTTTCCTTGATCCTGGGCACCCCCGGTATTGCCTAGAAGAAGAAAGAAATGATTTAACCAGTATATGTAACACAGGAAAACAGCAACTGGGGGGAAAAGTCAGGTCATGGTGAACTGAGTATAGCCTTGTCTAATTAAAACAGAGTGCAACTATGATTAATATTGCTGGGCCCTTCATGTGCTATGTTTAGACTTTAGAGGACTAGAGAACAGATTCAGAGGAAGACACAACTTCTTGAAAATAGGATGGAAATAAAATCTTGTTAAGTTTGTTTACTGTAAACGATAGGTTTAAATTGAATTATACCACATAGAAATGGATGATATATATCGTAAGTGCATTTATTTAGAATTTTATGGTAAGGACGAGTTAGGATTACTGATTACCTGGAAATATCGGATGACCTCACACGAAAGGTGTCCAAGTGGCCCAGCATAAATCAACTTTCCACCCCTTTTCATCAGCAGCAACTGCGTATATATTATTACATTATAAGCTAATGAGTAAACATGGCACTTCACTTTCATATGAATTGTTTTGGTGAAGGAGTTTATGATCAATAATGTACGCTAACTTACACTGAACCAGCTGAATCACTCGCATGATTGGCCGGTTATACTTATACATTAGAATATACACACACAAAAATATTAAAAAATATAGTTGTGCTTGTTATAGAATTTTGATATTTACAAACGGAAAATGTATGAAGTGTTCTCATATACATCCAACTGATCAGCACATAGTTTAAATCCTATAAAGATATGCGGAGTAAATAGTGTTCTCTTTTCTCTAATTATTCTGGGAATTTCGGCCCCATGAACGAACGTGTCAACTCATTTTAACACTGTTTTCATAATAAAACAGAGGTCCCGTCCTTTCTAGAAAAATGTCACTAATTTCACTGTTAGCTTATCGAAAAATTAGTTTGAGACAGACTCTGTATGACTTAGTTTGGGATTCTTTAAGTAGCCAGTTAACATGATTTGGAAACTTTCATTTCTGGTATATAAAGTACTACGAGTTCTATCTGAGATAGCATGCAACTTATTTCCTGTCTGAAATTACCTGGCTACTTCCAGTCGTTCAAGGAAGGCAAACACATGCTTCATAATTATTTCAGGATGAAGTTGTAACACTTGGTTCTTCATGTTTTGATTGGATCAAAGCCGATTTCTGATATCCGTATCCAAACTAATCACCTTATGAAACTATATACTGTGAATCTACGCTAGATATTTACACTTGAAACCTACCATTAATAGGCATATATTTTGGTGCCTGAGAGGGAATCTTGGAGAAGGCTATATATATGTAAAGTAAATAAGTAATTACCTCATCAAAGGCCTCAAATATCTCAATACTTGGTTGGTGAATGGTGCACACAACTGTTCGACCTGTGTCTGCAACATTCTTGACTGCACGCATGACGATGGCAGCTGCCCTTGCATCCAAACCTGATGTTGGCTCATCCATGAATATTATCGAAGGATTAGACACGAGCTCGACTGCAATAGTGAGCCTTTTCCGTTGCTCTGTCGATAGTCCGTTTACCCCTGGTATTCCAACCAAAGAATCCCTAATTTCGTCCAACTCAATTGTTTCAAGGACTTCATTTACAAATTCCTGCAAGGTAAAAAAATGTGGTGAGCTCACAGTTTACTGTCAACTGTTCTCAGCACCTGGGATACAAGTATAAAAACCATATACAATAAACATATATTCTTTCCATATAGATTTGAGTATATGTCATTTTGATTTCGTTATAGTAGCAAATATAACTCACACTTCTTGTTTTTGAATCGATTTCTGGTGGAAGGCGCAACGAAGCTGAATATGCAACTGACTCCCCCACTGTGATTTGTGGAGAATGAACATCAGTCTGTTCACAGTATCCTGATATCCTAGCAAAAGTTTGCTGCACTTTGGGATAACCTCCTATTCTTATATCTCCTTCAATAACACCGCCTGTTTTCCTTCCAGAAAGAACATCAAGGAGTGTTGTTTTTCCAGCTCCAGTAACCCCCATGAGTGCCGAGAGAACCCCTGGCTGGAATGCTCCTGTGATATTGTGGAGTAGTTGTAGCTTACTTTCCATGTAACCATGCTCCTTCATTTCCTGCAACATGGAAGTACTTAGTTATTACTGACCAGCCCTTTTTATGGCCCTAAGCTCTCGGATCATGTGTCCTTAGATGTTGAAGCAACGCGAGAATTACCGCAGGGGTGTCTACATAGTAGTTCACATCCTGGAATGATATTATAAGCGGTGTGAAAGGCAATACCATCCTGCCTGCACAATGTTTAATTATTGACCAGTCAATTCTTAATTATACACCATTGATATTCTAAGTTGCATTTAGTTGCATCATGTAGAATTTGACTAACCAGTTCTATTAGCTGCCAAATCAATTTCTGCTTGTAACTTTGGCATCCCATTTTTCGTATCCATGAACATATCTTGGTCTTTTCCATCAAATATGGTAGGCTTATTGCGAGAAATAATAGCTCGAGAAGTTCCTGGAACTGAGAGGCTCATAGGAGGTAAGAACAGAGGAACTTCAGATGCTACATTTTCTCCAGCATATGCTTGACTAAGTTTGCTATTCACGCGATACTGTTAGACTAGAGAAGTAAGAAATTTAAGTTGTTTAGCTTAATGAAAAATTTCAGCCTTGTCACACTTACGGTTTTTAATAGTCAAGCCGGTGGCAAAGCCTATATTAAACAAGAAAATAAACCCAATAAGTGCTCCAACTGAGATCCAGTAGAAGTAGCTGGAGAAGTCTAGTCCTCTATCCATTAGTATTGTCCTTCCAAGTGTTGCACCAGATACCATGATCTATCAACACACAAAAAATTAGTATAGTTTGAGAGTAAATATCTTTGTAATTAGTTCAAACTTGGTATGCCAAAGGTACCTTCAACCATCTTGGTGCCAGAAACTCATTTCCAGTTAAGCCGATCTCAGCATATGACATTGGGGAGAGCCAAAATCCCCATTTCAGCCAATTAGGAAGAAATGCTGTAGCAATATGCCACTGAAATTGTTAGCAATGCTTGTTTAACAGTTGAGTACAGCATACTTCTGCAAGAAACTAGGACACGTCTCTTTTAGAAATACGAAGTTTATGAAAACAAGGAAGTGTCTTACGGCGAGGAATTATGAACCCCCCAAACAGAAGGATGAGCAGAAATGCCAGCGTACCACCGACATTACCAGCCACCATTGTTTGACAGTATGAGGCGACACATCGAAACATTGATAATGCTGTGGTGTGAAGGAGGAAGAGGAGGAGGAGCTGACGGAAAAATCTGAACACAAGAAACATGCATGTTAACACAAAGTATTACATCTAAAAAATTAGGTTTTGTGGAGATTTTTAAAAAAGAGAAGTAAATGTAATAAGAAATAAAGAACCTGTATAAAAAAATTAGGTTTTGTACTTTTTTTCTTTGCAGGGATATTTTATTTTTCACCCAGGTGATTATACTCTCAATGACACAGGGTCAATGGCGTTAATTCCTCAATAATATTGAAAATGTTCCTATAGTTGAATTTGCTAGTTAGTTGTAATTTTACCTGTATGCTTCCGGAGTATAGCCAATCAGGTAGTAGGATATTGACGTCCAAGCTACTGACTCAATCAAAGAGATTGGAATCTTTAAGATAAAAGATGGTACTGCATAAGCCCATGCAGGATAGAAGTAGTAGTCTCGCTGTTTGTAGAAGACTGGGAGTCTGCCAATTGCCATGGCCAGCTCAGGGAATCCATTAACCATCAGAAGCAGGATGGCATAAAATAGTGAACCCATGTAATAATTAGCATGAACTCTGTCAACACCCATACGTGTGCGCAGAAATATTGTCCCAGTAATACCAGAAAGTAGTCCAAGCTGTAGCGAAAATACATACTCCAGTATGTTAACTTATGGTGATCATGTTTAGAAAAATGCAACATCACTGTAAATTCATTATATTTTATAAGGAAAACTGTAAGAAATACTTTAACCAAAAAATACAAGGATTGAAGTCCTCAAATTGCGCACTAAGTAGGAACTGAGTGTACATTAAGATGCTGACATGCTGGGCAAGTTCCCACTGTAGACTTCCTATATGGTCCGAGAGTGCAATGTTCCTACTGTGTAGAAGAAACTATGGAAAAATGGCTACAAATCCATGTACAGTGTGTTAAGTACATCCAGTCCCTATCTCCTACAATATTCGCATTTGAGCACACCTAAAGCTATACACGCAGACATTTCCCTTAAAATGTGCTATGTTAATGCTATATAACATAGATGATACAAGTTTAAGGATATCAATTTGTAGTCATAAGATTCTATTGAGACCTCCATAATAACACAAGAACTAATTACACTGCACTGCTTCTAGCTAGGTTTTGCTATCTCTCTATCCGAACTAATCCTGAGAATAATGCGTGCAAAATGAAGATTGTGGGTACGGCTATAACTCACTTGCATTTGTAAACACCTAGCTTGTGACATATGGCATAGCATTTTAAAACTAGGCAAAAAATATCCATATGCAACCACATTTTTCTCCAAAAGATAGATTCTACTTGCTTACCTGAACAGACTTTATTATATAGAGGGAGGCATTCCTTTTCATAAGAAGGAGCTCCCGTGCAAAACATGCCTTGAGGAGATCCCACTTGGATAACGAGTAGATGCTGAAGGACAGGGCATTCTTATGTCCTTTTGATTCGTCATACGGTTTCAAAAGCTCCTCAGAAAGATTCTGACCACCTTGAGATGCTTTGAACTTGTCACAGAATTGGTCAACTGTGACATAATTATATCTTTCTTCGCTACGGCTCCAGTATTGCTGTTGATCTTTTTTTGACAAGATCTATAAATACACAAGTTTTGAAGAGTGAACTACTTTATGATGGTAAGCCAGTGCACTAATAAGCAAGACACATTCAGGTTATCACAACCTACACCCAGTTACTTCATATTAACAACATTTATGTTTATTGAAGCCTACTGAAATTGGGCCTATTGATGAAGTTCGCACATGGGACCTCAAAATGTTATGGCCGGCTCTTGAATGCGTATCAAAATTATAGGGTTAACTCTTAGTTTGTACAAGTGTTGAAACTCAAAACATATTCACAAGAGAATTGCTATTTTCACTGATCTAGAAACATAAATTTCCAGTTGTGTTATTAATATTCACCAAATGATGTCCATATGGCAAACAAAATTCGACATACCAGATCGGCATCATGCCTGATTGCACTGACAGAAAGATCCACTTGAATTTCAAAAGAACTAAAGATGCTCAAATTTGAACGTCTGTGATGCATGTATTAATGTTATGTGAAGTCCAGGTTCCATGCATAGTGAATTTGATTCCTTATATAACTTACTAGACGACAGGCTAACAGAACCATGCCACCCCTTATACGAACTCCTAGATGCTATTGGTGCTTTTGTTACATGCGCAATTCAGTAACCAGTCAGACTGTAAACTAGTATTTTGTTAAATACCTCTTGAAGAAAGTCAGCGCTCCCTTTTCTTTCAGGGCACGTAAATCCACATGATTCAAAGAAACTCATAATGCAATTCTTAGAGCCATGGTATACGATTTGTCCTTCAGCCATCAAGATAATATCATCAAAAAGTTCGTAAGTCTCTGGTGCTGGTTGAAGGAGTGAGACCAGTATGGTAGACTCTGATATATGAGCTAGCTGTTGGAGGCAAGAAACAATTTGGAAGGTGGTCGAACTGTCCAGCCCAGTTGATATTTCATCCATGAATAGAGCTTTTGAGGGCCCTACTATCATCTCTCCTGATTATAAGACATTTTTGCAAGTGCAAAAAAAATAAGCATCCACCATAGAATTATTATTATCTTAGTTATACTATATAGACCAAAAACGAGCATAGGATTAGAAAATCCGAATATATCGCTTAACTAGCTATATTCTAAAAAGGAGGAGAAAATCATGCTAAGTTGATTCGTCCATCAAGGTGTGGCTTGCGTGCTTTCATCACAAAATGAAATTCTGTGATTGACCTACCCCTGTTGTTAGCTTAGTTGTGACAACATTTTCGTATTAGTTCTCTGCCATAAGAAAGTAGAGTATTTCCACTTGTGTCCTGAAGGTCTTGGGGTTGGAATCAGCCTATTTGCATAAAAGTAAGGGGAAAGTCTGCTTAGACATCCCCATCCCCAGATCCCACAGTGCGTGGGAACTTTTGGCACTGGGTACGCCCATAACAAGAATATGTTGTAAATTCACCTGTGGTTAGTCTTTTCTTCTCACCGCCTGAAATACCTCTTCTCATGGCATCTCCCACTAGTATATCAGAACATATGTCAAGTCCCATGATCTGTGAGGCAAGAAAGTGATTCACACAGGAGAAATATTATTCACTGGATCCAGAAATTTTTTGAACCTCAATTACCTTCATAATGTAATCTGTTTGCATGCTTCTTTCTAAACCTTCCATAGATATTGCCTATAAAAAAGTATATATACCATTTTTAACTCTCACAACTGAAACAAACTGAGCTGTTTATACCGACTGAAAAATTATGTTGGCAGAAAGGATCGTGATTTCAGTTTAATTCAGTATGAAACGTAAAAAATTATAGCAAAAGGGATACCTTCATGTAGGTATCTATATCAGGGTCAGGGGTGATCCCGGCCTCCTTCTCCCTTCTAATGACTTCCTTCATGATTTCTATTTTGTACAAGAAAATTAGAGCACTTGGTATAGTAGAGACAAAGGACAGTTAATATTTTTCTGTAATCAAGATCCTTATGGAGAGCCCGGCGTCACTCGGTTGGCTAGCAGTGAGAGTGCTCATCCTGTCCACCCACAGTCGAGCCGTGGACTCCGTGGTGTGCCTCGGCCCTCAGGTTGTTACCAAAAAATGAGAGTGACTAGGGCTCAATCAAGTGAGAATTAAGATGTCACCCCATGTCACCTGCAAGTCATCTATAACCCATGTACAACTGGAAAAATTCAGTTGCAACTCATGTGCACCTAACCTGCGGAAAATCTCAGTTGCAAGTTTGCAGCTCATGTGCAACCATGTGTAACTGGGAAAATTTCATTTTCAACTCATGCACAACACTGCAATCTGGAAAATTTTAGTTGTAACCTATGTGCATCCCATGTGCAATTGGGGAATATGAGTTGCAAGCCACGTACAACTCACGGACCGACTAAAAATATGCCACCAAGGGCTAGTCGTATTTTCAAGATCCTTATGACTTATTGTCATTTGCTTCCGTTAGAATAATGTTACTCACCTGCTCCCAAGAAAGAAAATAAACATTTTGGGATTCCAGGGATTTGCTTCCAACAGAATACTGTTAGGCATCTCTAGCCGATCCCCCAAAACCGGTTAGAGGAGTAAAAATCGGTAAGACACACACCTAACTGATCCCCAAAACGGTTAGAGGAGTAAAAATTTAGGAGTCGGATGAGTAAGACTGGCAACAGAGGAGTAAAGGAGTCGGGCGCCACTCTAGAGAAAAACTCCCGCCTCCACCCTGCCGTTCTTGCCCGCCCACCTCCCTGCCGGTGCCGATGTCACCGACTCCGCCCGAAATCGACGCGCAGCTCTCGCCCGCACCCTCGCCGGTAAGTCCCGACATCTCTGACGGCCCGACCCCGCCGCCGCAATCGACCATCTCTGGCGCGGCCGTGGGAGGAAGAGATCGGGGGCAAACAACGTGGTCCGTCCCACCGCCACGGCCATGAAGCCCTCCGGGAAGGGGCGACAAGCACATGGAGGCTCAGGAGGTGGCTCTTCGTCCTCCGCTAGCTACGATGGCCGGCCGGCGGTAGAGGAAGCCAACTCTGACGAAAGTGGCGTTCGCCGAGGCGGCGGCGAACAAGAAGAGGAAGAAGCCCGCAACAGCGCTTCCGAAGGCAGCACCGACTCCTCTGTCTTGCAAGGCCTCACCGGCGAACCCTCCCCGAGGTCGGACAGCCCGTCCGACCGTCGTCTTCGTCGATGAACGCGAGGTGTTCGTTGAAGTTCGTTGAAACGCCGACAAGGTATAGCATGGACCTAAGAAACATGGATGCGACGGCTAGGAAATATTGGGAGCTCACTCGTGCAAAGATCCTTCAAAGATCTTTTGGTGGTGGTGATGGAGTTGGCCGAGGAGGAGGAGGTGGTGATGGTGATGGTGATGGTGGAGATGCAAGTGATGGTGTTGGCCTAGGAGGAGGTGGAGATGAATTCTTCGGAGATGGTCTTTGAGTTCTTCGGAGATGGTCCATAACATATGAGGTGATATGTTGATGTTTTTTTTGGATCAAACAAGGTCAATAAGCTTCTTTTTGGGTGACCTTGATTGATGATGTGATGGAGTCTACTTTTTGAATGAACTCTATGCATGTTTTATTTCGAATTGTTCAATTTGATGAACTATGTCTATCTATTGTTCAAAGTCTGTGTTGATTGTGTTTGAATTGTCCGTATGTTTGAATTGCTTGAATGAACTCTATTTGAAATGTATGAAATGCATATGTGACATGGTAGAAAGAAATGAGTCAAATAAGTTTTACTCCTCTAAATATAAGTGTTCGGTATTGGGTTAGGAACCGCCAAGATTTAGAGGAGTATTTTTACCCCTCTAAGTTTTAGTGTTTTACTCATCCGTTTACTCCTCTAAAGTTTAGGGGATCGGTTAGAGATGCCCTTAGTTACCTGTTGCAAGAAACAAGATAAACTTTGTTACCTGCTCTGCTACCAACACCCTGGAATCTTGCAGAAAAGTCGAGCGTCTCCCTGACAGTCATCTCAGGGACATGAAGATCATACTGACCAATGTAAGCTGCAGTCTTCTCAGGAACAAAATCTTGCAGCTTGACACCATTGTATTCAATTTCTCCTGTTACCTATGGGTGCATGCACACATATGTATGCATGTATGTATGTGAGCAAATGAAGTACTGAAGTCGTATTTTCTCAGTTTTCGAGTGCAGAAGATGTGGACGGGGATACCTTGAGATTTCGGTTGAGCTTTCCTGCAAGTGCTAGCAAGAGGGAGGTTTTGCCGCAGCCTGGGGGTCCAAGGAGTAGGGTCATCCTGCATGTACATACAGATTGTTGTAAATTGTATGCTGACGATGTGGAAGGGAAATGGCAGATAAACAGCAGGAGGCTAGGCAGGTCGGTTACCTGGAAGGTTTGAGGATGCCTGTGACATCTTTGAGGATGTGGATCCTTTCTTGGTTACGTTTGAAGCCCAGCATGGAGGTGAGCAGCTGCAAGGTATATCATGGGCGGCACTTGAGCGAACAGGTGGCTAATTGCAGTATATAGGAGAAGAGTGGGGCAGTGGGGATGATTTACGGAGAGCGTGGAGATGGCGGAGTTGAGGAGCGTGGGGAGCGGCTTGCCGTCGACGACCTGGCACTCGGCCTCGACGCGCACGTTCCGCCACCGCACCTCGACCGTGGGCTGCCGCACGCCCACCCTGTCCATCCGGTGGCGCTGGTACCGGAGCAGGCGGAGGTTGTCCTTGTGGATGTCGGCGATGAGGGTGTGCACCAGCTCCCGCCGGTCCGCCGCCCCCATGATCCGCACGTCCACCGGCTCCAGCGGACGGGCGCCGTCGGCGGCATTGGCATTGGCCTTGGCGTGGAGAGGCAGCGAGGTGTGCAGCCTGTCCATGGTGGGCAGCCGCTCGATGGCCGCCCATTGCAGCTCGACTTCCTCGTCGTGGTGCTGTTCTCTCAGGGACACGGACAAGGAGAGCCTGGAGAGGGACGATGAGGAGGAGAGCGCCTCCCTCAGCGACGACGATGACAGTTGCAGCCTGCTCGCAGCTGAGGCCGCCTCCTTCTTCTCTACTTCGGGATCTACTATCTCTTCCTGCTCCTCACCCATCTCCGCCTTGCTCAGCATCACCTCCCACAATCTAATGATCTAGCTTCATTTCCTCGCCTCCTCCCTTCTCTACCTTGTTCTGTTCATGGTTGATGAATGATCACATCAATCTGATTATTCTTTCTTCTTCTTCTTTACGATCAACTAGCTGTGCCGTTGACTCCTGATTTTTCGTGTAAATGGCACATGTAGTCACACAACTTGTCCGGCGTGTGCACTTTAGTCACACAACTTGATAAACGAAAGATTGAGTTAGTTTCTCCTTCCTAGTTTAAACATACGAATATGCTTCCTCCACAAGGCAAAGGCAAAGGCAGGCAGGGCAGCTATCTAGCACATGACCGGCAATAGTATATCGATCAGATAGTTAAGCTAACCGCTCGCTTGCCACCAGTCAAAATAATGAAAAAAAAACCCGGTGTACTCCAATACTCCATGGATCGCGATCGCGCCTCTACTCTGATGTAAACATTGGCGCGGTCCCCGAGCAAACACCTTCACGACTACTATTCCAAAATTAAAATAATTTGAAAACGTGTCGACAACTTTGTAAAAATGGCGATGACAGAGGGCTCGTTAGCTAAGCAGTGACGCATCTGAACATGAATGTCAACAGGGAGGGGAAGGCGTTCACTTAGCGTCACCATCTATCTATATACTTCTTTATTCAGATATGCCCACATCATTGGCAAGGACTCTGCAAGCAGCACCCATGCACAAGGAAATAAGTTTATTTTGGTCATACAACAGCATCGACATGAGACATGCAACTAAAACAAATTAGGAGTAGAATATGTACACTGGAGGGACTACACTAAAAACTGAACGTGTTGCATTTGCATATCGTAGATGGGTCACCCAAATGTCTTCTCGCTGCTGTAGCACATGTAGAGGAAGCCATCCTCCTCATCTTTGTACGAATCATACACGCTCCCCATCAGGCTAGCTGCAAAATGATTAGAGAATTAACTCGCCGAAAAGAAACAAAAAAAAACCTTCTTGAAGTTTAAAGTTTATAAACAGATGGATACATGTGCTCACCTGTTTGGGGCAAAGTGTTGTTCACAAACATGAAAAGTGCCGTTCCTGGAGACAGATGCAACCTCGAACGAAGTATAGAAATGAACTGCCCAACTGGCATCTCACATGGAACCAGGTACCTGCAATCACGAACAAAGAATCATCAATTGGCTACATAAAACAAACTATATGAGCATGTATCTGATCCGGGGATATGCTTACTTCCTTTTTTCCATTTCTGGAAGACTACTCCTTGAAAACCTTTCAACAACCACCTGCAAATACAAATATGAGCATAATGATGAAGACAAATACGTACAAACATCACATCTGATTAAGAGAAAGGGAGAGAGGGAAGTGTAATATTTTTTTACAATAACCAAAAAATGGAGTATAAAAGTTGATAATCTAGCCTCAAATCTCATCAATTTGAGCAAATTTCTGAAGACTAGAATGTGTTGGTGGTTCAGTTGACAAATTGCGACTCCATTTTAGTTCTCAAGATTCATCTTTCTGAGAGGTCGGTCTATTCAGTGTTCAGAAAAACACACTTGAGTTGAACAGGCCAAATGGCACTATCACGCAGACAAAAGAAAAATGCATAGCGCACAAGGTGACGATGGCCTAAAATACATGGCCAGATCCTGACAACCAACAAAGAATACATCCTGACATCAAATTTCAATATGCAAACAGATCCTGCTGACAACAAGAACACATGTAAAGAAACAGCACAAACACAGTCTATGGGATCAAAGATTCGTGCAGCTGTATACTTGTTCAGCTATCACTGCAGTTTCTAAGTTTATGTTTACTACTATCGCACAGTGGCATCTTTTACTTAAGTGCATAAATGGAAGAGTAGCGCATTTATGTTCATCCAACTACAAAATCTGGCGACAACTAAGAACGAGTGAGCAGGGGTGGAGCCAGCACCCGGCGAGACTGGGCAGCTGTCCTGGAGTGCCGGTGTACTGCATCGAGCAGTCATGCCGTTATCATCAACCAGACACGGGCCTGTGCAGTCCCATTGCCTGGGCAAAAGGTAATCGTTTTCGGAGTTCTTCAGGGGGAACGTGCAATCCATACTGGCCCGCAACAAGCTGTCACTCACGTCGCTAGCTACAACTCTCATCTGTTTCGAGGCATGGTGACCAGGGATATGATATTTCACTTGTTAGCTCGGGAGTTGCTCTTTCTATGGTGATTAGGCATCTGGGAAATTAGTTAGTTTGAGCTACTTAACTTGTTCAATCCACGAGGATAGTTCATCTTAATCAGTAGATTTCAGAAATGCAAACGTATATATTGTATCACCCCCAGTTGATCTTACAACAACAACAACAAATCCTTTCATTTCCAAGCAAGTTGGGGTAGGCTAGCGTTGAAACCCACAAGATCTCGAAACCAAGTCATGGTAGGTACTGGCGCGTGGATAGCTAACTTCAACGCACCCCTGTCCATGGCTAATTCTTTGGTGCTATTCCAATCCTTCAGATCTCTCTTAATGGACTCCTCCCATGTTGGGTGTACCCCCAGTTAAAAAAAGAAAAAGTTTGGTCTACCCCAGTTGATCTTAATCTTGAAATTTATTCCAATGATGCCAAAAGCACCAAAGCTGAAAATACTCGGTTTACAATGGGAAAATGGAATGCAAAAATAATTGTTAAACCACGGCCAACTTTGGGCCGAAGCAACAATAGTAAGGAAGGACATCAAAAGCCAAAACACCTACGACACTACCAAGGTTCGAAGCCGAGCCTTACCACCTTTATTGTGACCTATGAACATCCTCAGTTGTGCCATCATTGGTATGTGGTTCTGCACTTTGGTGTCTAATAACTATGTGATACGTATCTGAATAATCGGTTCCAACGATCAAGCTTGTGGTTTACGCAGGCTCAGAAAAGAATTCGCCGCTCCAACACCGGAAGGAAGCACAAACTTCATAAGGAGTAAAAGCTACTTTGGCAAAAATATTTCCATTATCCTCTTGTAGAGCTCATTTGGGCCGGACCACACAAAGTACAGGAGCTAGTATGGTTCAGTTCAATACAAATCAATCAAATCGAAAAGAGTACTTTTCTTCAGATTAATCAATCGAGGAGGTTGGGTGCGAATCTTGTATGCTAAAGAACCCTATTCGTAAATATCATTTTGCGAGAAACCCTATTCCTAATTAGTAAGTATACGATATACGATGTAGAGGGGGGATACTGGATACATACGGGGATCCTGCCGGGATAGTTGGCGATCATGGCGGCCGACTCGTTCGCCCTCTCCTCTGCATCGATCCATCAGCAAACTCAGCATCCCCAAACGAAACCAAAATATCTCCGGGAGGAAACGAAGTGGGAGACTAGTCAGGTAGGATACTAACCCAAGGTGAATTCCTTCTTGAAGGACTTCATCCTCCTCCTCCTAGTTCTGTCGGAATCGCTTGCTTGCTCCGCTTGTTTCCGTTGGGGGTCGGCAGTCGGCAATGGCGAAGTCGGTGAAGTTATCCGCTCTCCTTGGAGGAACAAGGGGAAGAGGAAGACGATGACGTTACGAAAGGTCGGAACTCGGAAAGCCAAGCCCGGCCCATTTCGGTCCAGCAGTGGACAGGCCCAGCGAGAAGAATGCAAGCTGGGCTCCAGCTTGTTCTCTTCTCTTGCCAACTATTGCTGCCGTCTCCCTCTCTACAGCTCCATCCTCATATCTCCTCCCTCCGCCTCCGCCGCCGCCGGTCTGCGCGAATCTACCTCGACGGTGGGGGAGATGGCGGACGCCCTGGACATGTCCCTCGACGATCTCATCACCAAGAACAAGTCCTCCTCTCAGACTCAGAGCCGCCGTGGCCGCCGCAACCCAGCAGCTGCCTCGGCATCGGGAGGGCCCGCGCCCACGGGCCGCCGCTTCCAGGCCCGCGCTGCCACCCGCGCTGCCGCCGCACCCTACCACCAACTCAACTTCCGCCAGCAGGTATGGTGAACCGCCTCCTCTTGCTCCTGTCGATTAAAAGATCCTCAATTTTACTAATCTTGCTTTTTTTGTGGGGGTGGGGGTGCGCAGGCGCCGCCGGCTTATGCGTATGCTGCCCAGGCCCAGCCGATGCCCATGGCGGCGACGGCCTCCGTGGTCGAAACGGGCAAGCTCTACATCTCCAACCTCGACTACAACGTCTCCAACGAGGACATCAAGGTAATACACCGCTAGACCCTCCTACTCCTAGAACCCTAGGAATACTAGTTACCCTAAGCTCGTATACCAGAAAAGAACTTAAATTTGTGTTGCGAAGTTACCATGCCTTTTACGTTGTTTCAAAAACTTTGATAACATGGTAAGTCCTACTGTACTGCTACGCCCCATTACTGGTACATCGTACACAAGGCTCAGAGTTATTTAGGTCCACGCCTTTGAATCTACCAGTGAATTCTCTGTATTTATTGTCTATAATCCTCATATCTACAATGTGATTTTGACTGCTCTCAGGAACTCTTTACTGAGGTGGGCGATCTCGAGCGTTACTCCATTAACTATGACAAGAGTGGAAGATCAAAGGTTTCCATCCCCCGCACTTCTTAATTTCGTTGCAGTATATGTCTTTCAACACCTTTGACTTGTTCAAGTGATTACAGATCACCTTATTACTTGAACTGTATTCTGCCAGGGAACTGCAGAGGTTGTATTCGTAAGAAGATCGGATGCCCTAGCTGCACTTAAGAGGTACAACAATGTGCAGCTTGATGGCAAAGCTATGAAAATCGAGTTCATTGGAGCAAATATTGCGGCACCAGCGCCTGCTATTTTTACGTTGAATACCCCAGCAATTGGAAACTTCAATTTTCCATCGAGAAGGTTAGTACCAGTTAACATATTGACGGAATTGTTTTAATCCTAGAAAGCTCAAATTGTCACCTGTAAAACATTTCTTTGTCAAAATTACTCTGAAGCTAATACTGCCTTCTAATCACAGTTCTTACCCTTGGGGTTGATTAGCATTTGCACAATCAGTCAGCAGCTGGTACTGCCTGTTAGAAATTCATCAACAATGTTTGTATTGTTTAGTTGGTGACAAACTTAGGTCTTAGGGTCACTAATTGGACCGATTGTGGCATCTGTCTGTCTTCAGCATTCAAAGTTCAAGGAACGCATGAATTACCTGTGCTTGCCTCATTTCTAGTAAATCATCTGGAATTTGTATGTTGTAGACTTGTAGTATTGGTAATGAACTGCTGTGTTTTGATGTTCGTGATGTTAGTATTCTTTGCTCAAGTTGCTAAGTGAGGCAAACAAATCTAGCCAACATGAGCAATAGCTTTAAGAAGCAAAGGTAGCGCAAGCACGCGATCCTGTTGCCTTGGAAGCATAAATGAGTGTGTGTGCATCCATATGGTATTTATTCAGTGGATCAGAACATGGCTTGATTGAGAGCAAGCAGACCTTGCCCACAGGGAGAACCAATCTGGCAACATTTCCTTGCCCCATGAGCAAGGATTATTTAGCTCCACCAATCTCCTAACCTTGCCTTTCATTGGGCTACCAAAGGAAGCAAACATGTTTGTCGTATAGATGCACACACTTATAGAGAGTATGACAGTTATAAGTCATAACAAACTTGAGTATTGTTAATAGCTAGTTCAAATTGCATTGTCGTATACGAGTTTTCAACTGTGATGTGCTCAATTAATTATTTGGAAGATTTGGAGCAAGTGACACAATCTAGTATACTGACAATTTGCAGCGCTCCTGTAAGAGATGGTGGTGGCCGAGGATGGCCTCGAGGCAGAGGTGGATTTGGCGGGGCTGGTCGTGTTGGAGGATGGCCCCGTGGCGGAGGTGGATTTGGCGAGCGTGGTCGAGGGCGCGGTGCAGTTGGGCGTGGCCGAGGTAGGGGAGGACGTAGCAGTCAGCCAGTTTCTGCCAATGATCTAGACGCTGATTTGGACAAGTACCACTCTCAGGCGACGCAGACCAGCTAGATTGATCTGGCACTCCTGTGCCCATGCCTGCTTAGCGAGTATAGCGTTGTGTAGGAATAGATGAAGGAATGTATTAGAATCTGATTTGTGAGCGTGTTTTTGGAGGAATACAGCCATATATCCATCAAAGGCATGTATTAGAATGTGATTTATGGGCCATGTAAGGCAGACAGATGAACGTGTTTGTAGGTCTAGTTCATGTGATTTGTAGTTTAGACGGAGTTGGATTGGACTGAGATGAGATTTTATAAAGTGCAATTGGAATTGCTAGATTTGCTGCAAGGTCATGTTGATAGTGAATCAGTATGTTCTTCTTTCTTTCTTTGAACAATGCAATGCATTGATAGTAAGATTTACATGAACATGCAAAGCAGGCAGCATCAGTGGCTAGGTTGGAGGCTGAGGTCCAGCATGTTACCCTCCAGTTGTCGTGCCGCCTTCATCATCTCTCCCATGCAAAATCCAATAGAACCAAGACACACAGCAGCTAATTGCTCTTCTTCTTCACCGTGCTGCTGCTGTAATAGCGCCTCCCTTGCATTGCCAAGGAAGGACTTGACCACCACCATGTCCTCGCTGAAGATGCCTTTGCCGTCCTCGAGGTCGATGTCATCCTCCTCCAGCAGTGCCTCGAGGGATGAGGAGAGGAGGCTGTGGAAGCGCTTCATGTCTGCGCCCAGCACCCGGCTGCTGCCAGTGATATCGACTACTATGGCTCGTGCGTGCAGGTAGAGACCAATAAGCTGCGCCATCCTGCTCAGGCTGCCATGGACCTTATCATAGCTGCTTGCCGGGAACAGCGCCAGCCACAGAAAATTTGGCTCGCTGGCAGCCTCCGCGGCGTACTTCTTCAGCAGTGCGATCTGTTCGAGCAACATCTTCTGCTGTTGTTGTTGCTGTTTCGCTGACGACGTTGGTGCCAGTCCATCGACGCACTCCTGGAGCGCCTTGATGCAACGATGTAGCTGCGCCCTTGCCCTAGCCGTTGGCCTGGCCTTGCGCTGGAACACGAGGTCCGCCGCGACGGTGCACGAAAGGCCTATGAAGGTCTCCACCAGCCGGGTGATGGTGAAGGCCATGGGTGCCTCATCGTACCTCCGTCCCACGATGATGATTCCCGACAGGGCCGCCGCGACGCCGCCCGCGGGGCCGTATGCACGGCTGCGCTTGAGGAAGGTGGAGAGGATGATCCAGGGGAGGAGGGCCAGGAAGCGGAGCTCCATGAGGTGCGGCTGCTGCGAGAGGAGGCAGCCCATCACGCCATAGACGGAGCCGATGGCGGTGCCGTGCGCGCGGGCGATGGCCACAGCCCAGGTGGAGTCACGTCCCGCCGTCATGGTGGTTGCGACGATGAGGCCGGACCAGAAACCGTGGTCGTTGTTGAAGAGGAGGCCGAGAAGGACGGCGAGCCCCAGCGACACGGCGCACTTGGCCGCCGTCATCACCCTCTCCCATTCCCATCCACATCTTAGTACAGACAAGATGCTCTTCTGCTGCTTCTCGCCCTGCTTCTTCGACGTCTCTAAGCTGCTAGTCTTGTTTGGCTCCTCGTATTCTTCTGATTCTGATCCGCTGCCATGTACCTGATCTGGTTCTTCTCCTTCTTCTTCAGACAAGTAGTCGTTGTCTGATTCTTGGGCTGCTGTCGGCGTTACCTTGCAGCTGGTATTTGTCATAGTTTGAATATGATCGGGATGAGAGGAGGAGGACAGCTGCTGCAGGGTGCCACGATGGAGGAGATGCATGGAGAAGAGGAAGAGGAAAGGAGACAGCTCCTCGTGCCTCTCCGGCAACAACGTCGTCATCGTTCTAGTAGTCAACATTAATGGTGATTTGTTCATCTTCTTCGCCATGGCGGCGTTGTACTGGTTGTTGTGATGTGTGGTGAGCATGGCGAGGCGTATTTGGTCTGTCATCTGCTCCAACCAGCTGCTGCTACAGATCATAGGGTCGCTGCTTCTTGTGGCCGCACTAGTGAGTGCCATCTCCATTCCTTTGATGGGCATCTCGATGCGGCCGTGGTCTGATACCGGTGGCTGCGGCATCCACCGCCTCAGGAACCCGGGCACTCGCTCCCACTGCAAATCGCCCTGAATATACAAGCATGCAGGCAGCCGAGTTTAGTTCAACAGCTAGCAAGTACTGCTCTTTGACATATGACAAACTATATTCAGATGCAAGTTAATTAACCGTGATTAAGCATGCATGCAAATTCATTCCTGGAGACCTATATGCACTGCATGGTTTCCGACGAGGACTCCAGTAGTAGCACTAGCACTGAATCCCAGTGCCCGCCATAGTCTACTTTGGCATCTAGCTCTTTCGGTCACGCATGCACCACACCTCTCCCTCCTCTCCATCTTACGCAAGCATGAATTTTGGAACTAGATACGCATGCACGATTACGTTATTAATTAAGATTATATTCTCCGGATCGATGCATTATCTTAATTAATTATAGTAGCTATATAGTTAACGTACCTTAACGGAGCTTATCCGGCGGAGGAGGGCGGCGCTTGCTGACGCCAATCGGTGTGCCTGTGACATGCACGCTGCCATGCACCATCGCCGCCGTCTACCACATGCTGCTACGGCTTCTCCTTCTTCTTCTTCCGTGTCGTCGTCGTTGTTGGCGCTGAGGAGGAACGCGTCCACGAGCACCCTCACCCGCTCCGCCGCAGTCTCCATGTACGCCCTGCTCTTGTCCTCCACCTCCCGCGTGGCAAACCTTGGGAAAGGGAGCAGCACCGCCAGCAGGGCGGCTGCCACTCCCAGAGCCGTACAGAGCACCACATTCGCGGGGTGCACCAGCACCAGCTCGTGGCTCGGATGCTCCCCTCGCCTGAACTTAGCCACGTAGATGATGATTATCTGCCCCAGGGCGATCCGCTTCGCCACGGGGCCGGGCGACTCCGGCAGCGCCACGGCGAACGTGCTCAGCGCCACAACCGCCGACGTGGCCAGCACCGACTCGCCGGCTCCCGTGCGGTGCGCCAGCCACAGCGCCACCACGGAAGGGACAGCGCCCATGATCGTGGCGTGGAAGGCGCTGGCCGTTGCACGCAGGGCGGTGCCCACGGTGGCGTCCGTGACGATGATGACAGTCACGACGTAGGAAAACGCCGGGAAGGTGAGGTGCTGCTGCAGGGCGGGCGGGGCGTAGACCGAGACGACGCCGACGATGGTGCACGCCAGCGCCGCGCGGAGGCCCGACGCCAGGGACGAACGCCAGCGCCGGCTCGTGCTGGTACTCGTGCTGCTCGGAGTCGGCGCCATTGACGGTGCCAGTGCGCTAACGTTTGCAGCCATGCCCATGCTCTCGATCATATGCACTGTGCTGCGATTCGATCGATCGCATGAAAGTGAGAAGGACGACAGATGGAGATACAGCTTTGGTGTGTAGTACATGGGTGCATGTGCTTATATATAGCTACAGCTAAGATGGATCCATATGCATGCGATGCGATCGTCATTGTGTAATGGCTGAAAAGTAGGTACTTGGTGGTAGTGGCCATTCTGGTTGCTCCACCGCTTTCAGAATGAAGACGTCAGCTATGGATGTGACATTCTCCTAGCAACGTATACATAGACGCATGCATGGATTGATGGATGATATTGTGATTTTAAATACTCCCTCCATCCACACAGATGTCACAACTTTGTCAAAATTTACATGTATCTATACATACTTTTATGTGTAGATACATGCAAATCTAGATAAAGTTGAGACATCCTTTCATGGACGGAGGGAGTATGAAAATAATTAGCCTTTTATTTTTTCGATAAAGATAGTTCTTATGAACTCAAATGTTGCATAAGATTTGACATTTGTCAAGTTTCTTATAGTAGCATAAATAGGAGAAATTGGCATAAGATTCCAGATAAGAAAAATATTAAAAATAAGATCATGGGGTAAAATAAACTAAGATGTTACCAATGCCACTAAAGAATTTTGTCAAGTTATTCACTTGCATTGGATATCTAAGAAATGGCTACGTGAATTTTAGAATGTTTCTTGTGTGAAACTGAGATAAAAAATGTTCCTTTTTGCGCCGGCTCTCCATGCAGATTCTATTGAATCAATAGATTGTTAGTGCCAGCAAAGACGAAAAATATCTAAAACTAAGATCAAAGGATAATGGTCTCCCTGTTCCTTTGCTCTATTCCTTCGAATCAAATAGACTATGCATAGTGTCACCAAGAAAAGCCTTTGCCCCTTATGAATCGATCGAGCCCTCGATTGCTGGATCGAAAGGCCACCTTATTCAGGAGAACCTAATTCTATATGTACTATAAGATGCCTTCAAATTGCCATAGAAGTTCCTTTCTAGAACCAACGATAATTCTTTGTTACCAATATTTACAGATATTTAATTTAGCATTCATTCCTGAAATCAACATGTATTACATAGCGGTATATCGCTAAAGAGAACAATATAGTCGGATGGTTTAATTGATATGTATATATTGCATCCTGACACCCCCGCAATAATCGTAAAAGACTGAAAAGAAACGATATATATAAAATTAATATATAACAAAAAAGATGATGCAGGTCTAACATACTGATCTTAGTTTACTAAATTAGATCTCTATAGTAGACTAGAATTCTAAACAGATTGAAAAGAGGGAGTGAGATGATGTGTCTTCACCACGGAAGAGGAAATTAGCACTAATTAAGCGCGGGACCATTGCCTTAACAAATAGAGATGCCATTCATGTACAACCACAACCATTGAACTCCGCTATGTGGTGGAATCTCAATATTAACAGGGCCACATATAATTGTAAACAAATTAAATAGAGTAAGTCATACACATTGGTTCAACTGTTCTGCATGTTATGATTGGCAGACATACTTTATTGCAGACCTACTAAATTTGTACCCCGCCTCTTTATAATTGGGGGATCTTTCAAAAGTTGCAACATAATCTCTTCACAATATGCTTTAGGATCCTTCACAAATTTGCCGTTGTTTTTTTAGTTATAATATTCTTCAGAAATTTTATAGTTGAATATTTGAACTAAAACTAAAATGTGTTACAATATATTAACAAATTATGAAAACAAATCCAGTATAGGAGGTGAATTTGCGGGAATGTACCAAATTTATAGAAGCTATCCACAAGTGCTCGAATACATGTATTACTACTTTACTATAAATCCATGACCAAATACACCTTCATAATATATATTTTTATATGAAGAAATGTGTATTTTTATATGAAAACACCGATAATGAAAGTGTCACACAGGGAGATCGCATAAATTTCAGTGAAGAACTTGAATATATTGTGGCTCAAAAGGAGATCAATTTCCTGAAGGTTTTATATATACATCAAAAGGAGTAGCATGCATGTTTAGATTAATTGCTTGGTTCATATGCATACATCCATGCATGTTCGCTTGGTAAGGCCGAAAGGGTACGTACTATAGTTAGTCGATGACAGGAATCAATGCGTTCCACCTCAGCATGGAGGGAACATATATATAAGTGGATCTCATTTTTTCAGCAATGTTTGACGTATCAAACCAATAGGCTGGAGAGAGCACGATTGATCTGCGATGTGGCGACTAGATGATTCTAGCTTGCTAGTGACCAAACTTAACAAGGACGGAGTGGCCTCAGGAGACCATGAAAGGTTGAAATGGCAGGGAGAGTTAAAAGTGGGTTTGCTTAGCAAAGCCAACGTTCTGCAAGAATTCCACTTTGGTCTCTTCGACCTAGCTAGCTTTATGTGGTGCACATACACTAGTAGAAAACAAGCCTTTGGTGAGGCCACATTTGGCACCGGATTGACTGGAACCGGTCCTAAAGGGGTGTTAGTACCGGTTCCAGAGGCGAGACAGCCCGGCAGCTATTAGCACCGGTTGCGTTGGACCCTTTAGTACCGGTTGGTAATACAAACCGGTACTAAAGGGTCGGGTCAGACCCTTTAGTACCGGTTTGTATTACCAACCGGTACTAAAGGTTCGGCCGGCAGACACGGCCAGACCCTTTAGTACCGGTTTGTAATACAAACCGGTACTAAAGGTTCGGCCTATACTGCCTTCTTCCACCCGAGGCACAGCTCCATTGCTCTCATTCAAGCTCCATTTTCTTCTCTCTTTGCTATCCCAAGATCTAGCACTCTTTGATCTCTACAACATTTGTTAAGATTGGTAGCACTTACTTATATAAGGGTTAGCAACTTCATCTTCTCTTCCGGCATTTCAAGTTTAGCTCATTTTGCTAGTTTAACTCATTTGTTTTTTCTAGTGCAAGCAAGGTGTTTGATGAAATGCCTAAGTTAGGGATTTTATTTGTTTTATATGCATTTTGAGCTCAATTTAAAATAAGATTTGTGCCTTTTTATAGTGTCGTCCCCACTTCCTCACCGCCGCCGATCGCCCGCGGCGCCCCGTGACTGACACCACCTCGGTGAGCCACTTTTTTTTTCTTATATTTTTAAAAAATATTAGTTGTATGGTTTAGATGCATAGTTATTACTCGTATATTTTTCTTACTTGATAATTGTTTGTTATATATATAGTGTAATGGTTTTAGATATATTTATATAATGCAGATGAATCGACAATGGATGTACGTTGACCGACGGTCTCCGGAGTTCATTAGTGGCCTACAGGAATTTCTCCGTGCGGCTGAGTTAAACAAGAAGAATGGTTTTATGTTTTGTCCATGCGATGAGTGTCGGAATAAGACGAATTACCCTAGCGCAAGAACCCTAAACTTCCACCTGTTCCGTAAAGGCTTCATGCCCAATTATTTTTGTTGGACCAAGCACGGAGAAACAGGGGTTATAATGGAGGACAATGAAGAAGATGATGATGACAACTATCCTCTGTTCTCTGAACACGGTGATACTAAAATGGGGGAAGACGAAGCTGAGCATGAGGTCATTGTTGATGATCAGTCTGATGATGATCTTCGTCAGGTTATTCTTGATGAACAGATAATCTGCGGAACTGAAAACGAGTGGTTGAAGTTAGAGCGCATGTTGGAGGACCACAAAAAATTATTGTATCCAACTTGTGAAGATGGCCAGAAAAAGCTGGGTAGCACCCTGGAATTGCTTCAATGGAAGGCAAGGAATGGAGTATCTGACAAGGGATTTGAACAGTTGCTACAAATATTTAAAAATATGCTTCCAAGGAAAAATGAATTGCCCTCCAGTACGTACGAAGCAAAGAAGATTGTCTGCCCACTAGGATTAGAGGTGCAGAAGATACATGCATGCATCAACGACTGCATCCTCTACCGCGGTGAGAAGTACGAGAATTTGAATGCATGCCCGATATGCGGTGCATTGCGGTATAAGATAAGGCGAGAAGACCCAGGTGATGTTGAGTGCGAGGCCAGCCCCAGGAAGAGGGTTCCTGCAAAGGTGATGTGGTATGCTCCTATAATACCACGGTTGAAACGTTTGTTCCGAAACAAAGAGAATGCCAAGTTGTTGCGATGGCACAAAGAAGACCGTAAGGAAGACGAGATGCTGAGACACCCGGCTGATGGGTCGCAGTGGAGAAAGATTGACAGTGAGTTTCGAGATTTTGCAGCTGACGCAAGGAACTTAAGGTTTGGTCTAAGTACAGATGGCTTGAATCCATTTGGGGAGCAGAGCAGCAGTCATAGCACCTGGCCTGTGACTCTATGTATCTATAATCTTCCTCCTTGGTTGTGCATGAAGAAAAAGTATATCATGATGCCAGTGCTTATCCAAGGCCCGAAGCAACCCGGCAACGACATTGATGTGTATCTGAGGCCATTAGTTGACGAACTTTTACAGTTGTGGTCTGACGAAGGTGTGCGTGTGTGGGATGAGTATAAACAGGAGGAATTTAACCTACGAGCGTTGCTGTTTGTAACCATCAATGATTGGCCTGCTCTTAGTAACATTTCAGGACAATCAAACAAGGGATACAATGCATGCACGCATTGTTTAGATAAGACTGACAGTATATATTTGTGTAACAAGATTGTGTACATGGGGCATCGTCGATTTCTTGGACCCAAGCATCCCTTAAGGAAGAAAGGCAAACATTACAAAGGTGAGGCAGATCATCGGCTGAGGCCTACCCGCCCTTGTAGTTCTGTTATATATGATATGGTTAAGGATTTAAAAGTAATCTTTGGAAAGGGTCCTGGGGGACTACAAGTTCCGAATGACGCAAACAACCACGTACCCATGTGGAAAAAGACATCTATATTTTGGGAGCTGCCCTATTGGATACTGCTAGAAGTTCAATCTGCAATCGACGTGATGCACGTGACAAAGAATATTTGCTGCAACCTGCTTAACTTCTTGGGCGTGTATGGGAAGTCGAAAGAAGGGAAGTCAAAAAAAGGGAAGTCCAAAAAGGGGATGTCAAAAAAAGGGAAGTCAAAAGATACACCGAAAGTAAGGCAGACCCATCAACGTATGAGCGAAGAGATGCATCGAGACGACAATGGGACAGAGAATGAACCAGCTCCTGCCAGCTACGCTCTTACGAAAGAAGAGAAGAAAATATTTTTTGAATGTCTTCACAGTATGAAGGTTCCATCTGGGTTCTCGTCGAATATAAAGGGAATAATAAACATGACAGAGCTAAAGTTTCAAAATCTGAAGTCTCATGACTGTCACGTGATTATGACACAATTACTTCCGGTTGCATTGAGGGGGCTATTACCGGAAAACGTTCGAGAACCCATTGTGAAGCTATGTGCATTTCTCAATGCAATATCTCAGAAGGTAATCGATCCAGCTAGTCTACCAAGTTTACAGAAGGATGTGGTGCAATGTCTTGTCAGCTTCGAGTTAGTGTTTCCACCATCCTTCTTCAACATTATGACGCACCTCATAGTTCACCTAGTCGAAGAGATTTCCATTCTCGGTCCTGTATTTCTACACAACATGTTCCCCTTTGAGAGGTTCATGGGAGTCTTAAAGAAATACGTTCATAATCGTGCTAGGCCAGAAGGAAGCATGTCCAAGGGCTATGGAACAGAGGAGGTCATTGAGTTTTGTGTGGACTTTATTCCTGATCTTATGCCGATTGGTGTTCCTCAATCGCGCCATGAGGGGAGACTGCGTGGAAAAGGAACGCTAGGAAAGAAAGCAACAACAAGTATGGATGGACATTCTTTCACCCAAGCACACTACACAGTTTTAGCAAATTCCAGATTGGTGGCTCCGTATATCGTGGAACACATGGATATTTTACGCTCCGAATATCCGGAGCAGACTGACTACTGGATTAAAGGAAAGCACGTGGATACTTTTGGCAGTTGGTTGCGTACACATCTCATTAATAACAAAGATGTTGGAGTAGAGCTATACTTGTTGGCCAATTCACCATCTTCGACTATATTGACTTTCGAAGGGTACGAGATAAATGGAAATACATTTTACACGGAAACCCAAGACAAAAAGAGCACTAACCAAAACAGTGGTGTCCGCTTTGATGCAACAAACGACAATGGGACAAAGGACACATATTATGGTTGCATACAGCAGATATTGGAACTTGACTATGGACCTTCTTTTAAGATCCCTTTGTTTAATTGCAAATGGGTCAACCTGTCAGGCGGGGTAGAGATAGACCGACGGTACGGAATGACTACCGTGGATCTCAACAATCTTGGGTACTACACCGAGCCATTCGTCCTAGCCAATGATGTGGCTCAGGTTTTCTATGTCAAGGACATGTCTTCCAGACCGAAAAAAAAGAAAAGATAAGCAAGCTGATACATCATACGATGAGCCAAGGCGCCACATAGTTCTTTCAGGGAAAAGAAACATCGTGGGAGTGGAGGACAAGACAGACATGTCAGAAGATTACAAAAAGTTTGATAAAATTCCGCCCTTCAAAGTGAGAACTGACCCAACCATCGCTTTAAATGATGAAGATTGTCCATGGCTACGGCGCAGTGAGAAGAAAGGGACACACACGAAGAAAAAATGAACACTAGATAGGGTGGTTGTTCGTGATGTGTAACAATGTATTAAACCTGCATATCAAATGCAATGTTGGGTCCGAATGCTTTGTATTCGGTCGATGTGATTTCACCTGCATACAGCCCAAGTGAACTGAATTATTTTGTTGATGTGTAATATCCGAATGCTTTGTATCAGAAGAACAAGTGAACTGAAGTATTTTGTAGATGCATGGAACAAAACACACGATTTCACCTGCATACAGCCCAACGGTGACTCCTGAGTGCCTGCATATCAAATGCACCGTTGGGCGTATGCAGGGAATCCGAATGCTTTGTATTCGGTCGATGAACTGAAGTATTATGTATAGATAGAACCGTCCGGTGGCAAGACATCTCTGAAGATCTACAACCGTCCGGCAAGACATCTCTGATGATCTGCAACCGTTTGGAACGGTCGCAGATCATCAGAGACGTCTTGCCGCTGGTTGCCCAAAGATGCCTCCGCCGAGGGGAGGGTTCACCTTCAGCCTTCACTGAGTGCTGAACATGTCCGGGAGGGGGGCTATATATAGGGTACGTGTGCTTCTTTAGTCCCGGTTGGTAACAACAACCGGGATCTAACGGCTCACAAGTGCTTGAAAGAAACACACTCCTGATCTAACGGCTCACAAGTGCTTGAAAGAAACACACGATCCGTGTGCTTCTTTAGTCCCGGTTGGTAACAACAACCGGGATCTAACGGCTCACAAGTGCTTGAAAGAAACACGCTCCTGATCTAACGGCTCACAAGTGCTTGAAAGAAACTCACGATCCGTCTAAGATTTCCTTTGGCAAGGTTGTTTCTTTGGCAAGGTTGTTTCTTATACTTATGGAATTAATTTTAAGATTTCCTTTGGCAAGGTTGTTTCTTATACCAAGATACATCTATTTGTGGGATATGAGATATTTATCACAAACTATGCCGTGGAAATGACCATAACTTGGTCATTTGTCTTGAAACTTCTAGATGTTCATACATGATAGACCTTTTTGTGAAGACTTTTTTTGCAAATTTTGTCAAAAATCAAGTTTATCATTTTTCATAGCAACTAGTACACATATAAGGAGCCCATGCCAAAGGAACTCATTTTTTGAGATGTTTATCAATTTATTTCATTTTTTCCTTAAAAGCGATCAAAACGGTCGCGATGACTATTCGTCGAAAGAGGTAATATTTTCTAGAATTATCAGTGTTTCTGTGATATAACCACTAGTTGTGTAACTCAAAATGATTTTTCCAAAAATTTCAGAACAAACTATCAAACAGTTGTAGTTCAAATTTGAATTACTTTCGATAAATCAACATAAACTCATTAAACTATGGGAAATTAGTTAGAATATAAGGAAAAACCTAATACTTGGGAATTATCCATCATATGTGTACTAGTTTCCATGAAAATTAAATGGGTCCCATTTTGCATCATATTTTTGGTACTTTGTTCACAAAAAAAGTCATTTTTTGCACTTAAAAAATGGAAAATAATACTTATGGAATTAATTTTAAGATTTCCTTTGGCAAGGTTGTTTCTTATACCAAGATACATCTATTTGTGGGATATGAGATATTTATCACAAACTATGCCGTGGAAATGACCATAACTTGGTCATTTGTCTTGAAACTTCTAGATGTTCATACATGATAGACCTTTTTGTGAAGACTTTTTTTGCAAATTTTGTCAAAAATCAAGTTTATCATTTTTCATAGCAACTAGTACACATATAAGGAGCCCATGCCAAAGGAACTCATTTTTTGAGATGTTTATCAATTTATTTCATTTTTTCCTTAAAAGCGATCAAAACGGTCGCGATGACTATTCGTCGAAAGAGGTAATATTTTCTAGAATTATCAGTGTTTCTGTGATATAACCACTAGTTGTGTAACTCAAAATGATTTTTCCAAAAATTTCAGAACAAACTATCAAACAGTTATAGTTCAAATTTGAATTACTTTCGATAAATCAACATAAACTCATTAAACTATGGGAAATTAGTTAGAATATAAGGAAAAACCTAATACTTGGGAATTATCCATCATATGTGTACTAGTTTCCATGAAAATTAAATGGGTCCCATTTTGCATCATATTTTTGGTACTTTGTTCACAAAAAAAGTCATTTTTTGCACTTAAAAAATGGAAAATAATACTTATGGAATTAATTTTAAGATTTCCTTTGGCAAGGTTGTTTCTTATACCAAGATACATCTATTTGTGGGATATGAGATATTTATCACAAACTATGCCGTGGAAATGACCATAACTTGGTCATTTGTCTTGAAACTTCTAGATGTTCATACATGATAGACCTTTTTGTGAAGACTTTTTTTGCAAATTTTGTCAAAAATCAAGTTTATCATTTTTCATAGCAACTAGTACACATATAAGGAGCCCATGCCAAAGGAACTCATTTTTTGAGATGTTTATCAATTTATTTCATTTTTTCCTTAAAAGCGATCAAAACGGTCGCGATGACTATTCGTCGAAAGAGGTAATATTTTCTAGAATTATCAGTGTTTCTGTGATATAACCACTAGTTGTGTAACTCAAAATGATTTTTCCAAAAATTTCAGAACAAACTATCAAACAGTTGTAGTTCAAATTTGAATTACTTTCGATAAATCAACATAAACTCATTAAACTATGGGAAATTAGTTAGAATATAAGGAAAAACCTAATACTTGGGAATTATCCATCATATGTGTACTAGTTTCCATGAAAATTAAATGGGTCCCATTTTGCATCATATTTTTGGTACTTTGTTCACAAAAAAAGTCATTTTTTGCACTTAAAAAATGGAAAATAATACTTATGGAATTAATTTTAAGATTTCCTTTGGCAAGGTTGTTTCTTATACCAAGATACATCTATTTGTGGGATATGAGATATTTATCACAAACTATGCCGTGGAAATGACCATAACTTGGTCATTTGTCTTGAAACTTCTAGATGTTCATACATGATAGACCTTTTTGTGAAGACTTTTTTTGCAAATTTTGTCAAAAATCAAGTTTATCATTTTTCATAGCAACTAGTACACATATAAGGAGCCCATGCCAAAGGAACTCATTTTTTGAGATGTTTATCAATTTATTTCATTTTTTCCTTAAAAGCGATCAAAACGGTCGCGATGACTATTCGTCGAAAGAGGTAATATTTTCTAGAATTATCAGTGTTTCTGTGATATAACCACTAGTTGTGTAACTCAAAATGATTTTTCCAAAAATTTCAGAACAAACTATCAAACAGTTGTAGTTCAAATTTGAATTACTTTCGATAAATCAACATAAACTCATTAAACTATGGGAAATTAGTTAGAATATAAGGAAAAACCTAATACTTGGGAATTATCCATCATATGTGTACTAGTTTCCATGAAAATTAAATGGGTCCCATTTTGCATCATATTTTTGGTACTTTGTTCACAAAAAAAGTCATTTTTTGCACTTAAAAAATGGAAAATAATACTTATGGAATTAATTTTAAGATTTCCTTTGGCAAGGTTGTTTCTTATACCAAGATACATCTATTTGTGGGATATGAGATATTTATCACAAACTATGCCGTGGAAATGACCATAACTTGGTCATTTGTCTTGAAACTTCTAGATGTTCATACATGATAGACCTTTTTGTGAAGACTTTTTTTGCAAATTTTGTCAAAAATCAAGTTTATCATTTTTCATAGCAACTAGTACACATATAAGGAGCCCATGCCAAAGGAACTCATTTTTTGAGATGTTTATCAATTTATTTCATTTTTTCCTTAAAAGCGATCAAAACGGTCGCGATGACTATTCGTCGAAAGAGGTAATATTTTCTAGAATTATCAGTGTTTCTGTGATATAACCACTAGTTGTGTAACTCAAAATGATTTTTCCAAAAATTTCAGAACAAACTATCAAACAGTTGTAGTTCAAATTTGAATTACTTTCGATAAATCAACATAAACTCATTAAACTATGGGAAATTAGTTAGAATATAAGGAAAAACCTAATACTTGGGAATTATCCATCATATGTGTACTAGTTTCCATGAAAATTAAATGGGTCCCATTTTGCATCATATTTTTGGTACTTTGTTCACAAAAAAAGTCATTTTTTGCACTTAAAAAATGGAAAATAATACTTATGGAATTAATTTTAAGATTTCCTTTGGCAAGGTTGTTTCTTATACATAGAAATAAAAGAAACAGAAACTAGAGAAAAAACAAAATTGAAAACAAATAGATATAAAGGAAAACAGAAAACATAAGAAAATATAAGAAAACAGAACAAAAAACAAACAAAATTCAATTCAAAACCCTTTAGTACCGGTTTGTAACTACAACCGGTACTAAAGGGGTTGGCTTGGCGCGCAAACGTTTGGTGTGTCCGAAAACCAACCTTTAGCACCGGTTGCTGTTACCAACCGGTGCTAAAGGGTCTTTAGCACCGGTTGGTAACAACAACCGGTGCTAAAGGTTGGTTTCGGACAGTTAATACAGGGAACTCTCCCCAAATCGGCTAAGTCTCATCGTCTTCGTCTTCGCGCGAACCTCTCCGGCGAAGCCCTGCCCGCCGCCACCGTCGCCGCTTCGGCCTGCCCGCCGCCACCGTCGCCGCTTCGGCCTGCCCGCCGCCACCGTCGCCGCTCCGGCCCCGCTCCGGACCGCCGCCACCGTCGCCGCTCCCGCTTCCGCCATCGTCGGCCTCCTGCGCGACCTCGCGGCCTCCCGAGCTCCGGCCATCGTCGGCCATCGCCGGCAACGCGCACCTCCACCTCCTCCGGCACCGCCATCGCCTCCGGCACCGTCACCGCGCCGCCTCGCTGCTCCGGCCACCGCTACGGCCGCCTCCCCGCTCCGGCCACCCCACCTCCACCTCCCCGCTCCGGCCACAAGGTATTTTTTTTCTTCTTTTTTGATTATTGCTAGCTTTAATTAGGATATGTTTAGTATTGTTTTTTTTTGTTTTTGAATTTATGTTTAGTACTGTTTAGGCAATGTGTAGCAAATTTAGAGATTTAGGAACTTTAAAAATATGTAGCAAATTTCAAAATTTAAGAACTTTAAAAATATAGCAAAGTTGGAAAATTTAGTTGCAATATTTTTGTGTTAAATTTAGTTGCAATATTGTTAATACTTCATATTTTGTATCAATTTTTGGAAAGTTAGCAAATTTTGTATCATATTTTGTGTCAAATTTGTGTATCAAGTTTTGCAAAGTAAGAATTTTTTTGTTAAATTTAGTTGCAGTGTTAGAATTTAGCACTATGTTGGAATTTTATACAATGTCTTTGAATTTTACAATGTTTTATACAATGTCTTGGAATTTTAAGAGTTAATGTAAAGATTCATAGTTTCGAGATGGACGGGACTATGGATGTCTGGGACTGGGCTCCGCCGGGTTGGCACTGGGAGGTGCCACCTTCCGGTGTGCGCAGATTGGTGAGGAATGAGGGAACCATCGTCGACCCGGAGCTTCTTTGGTGGCGGTCACGTGGGCCACGACGGGTACAGAGGGTGCCGGCCCCCGAGGAGTTGGTACGTCGTCGTGTCAGGGCGGAGGACGAGCACGTCCGTCGGTACATGGTCGCGTTGGACGTCTTTCCGTCCAACACTTGGCAGCATCTTCAGGGATCTCACATTAGTTATGATCCTGTTTGGGTTCCTTCACTTTGGGTTTTCACCGCCCGCGGCATGTTTCCGGAAGTTCGACGTCCATTTTGATTAACGTGATGTATTATTGATGCGATATATATTATTATGACTTGTAACGCCCCAAATCGGCTAAGTCCTTCACTATTAGATCCCCTGAAGATTTTTCTGTTAGTAAAACAACTATTGTATCAATTTTTGCAAAGTTAGCAAATTTTGTAAAACAACTATTAGAAATTTAGCAAAGTTGGAAATTTAGCAAATTTTTGTTCCAATTTATGTATATAAGAAATATTTGTTCCAATTTATGTGTACAAGAAATATTTGTTCCAACTTATGTGTATAAGAAATATTTGTATCAACTTTAATTGTAACCTTGATTCAAATTTAAATTTGAAGTGACATTGAGCTATGGACAACAACCCCTTCATCCGAAACGAGGACATTGAAGAGCAAATGGCAGCAATAATATATGAGAAGAGTCTTGGAGTAAATTCCGATGGAGAAGATTCTGATGATGAACAAGAGGATGATTTCAGCTCAAGATGTCTGAACGACTCCGGTGAGGGACTTGAGCTAGAAATAATAGACGACGATCAAGTGCCCGCGGAAAACTCCGGCCAGGTATATATATATATTAAGTCTTGTTGATGCATAAATTGATTTATATTGCACGTACTAACAAAACATTTTTCTTTTAGGCCTCCGGATCTAAAAAGAAGCCGACAAACCCTACACGAGGCCCGGCCAAAAGGTTGAAGCTAGAAGATGGTGCAAAGCTGTCGATTGTTGAAGTAGGCGATGATGGCAAACCGCTGAAACCAGAAAACACCTGCCGCAAATATGTAGCTCAATGCGGAGCGATTGTTAGGGACATTATCCCGATCACCCTTGCAGAATGGAATGAGCCAAAGAAAGCGAACGTTGGCGCAAGTTATGTCGACGACAGACTTAAGGAAACTCTTTGGGACTCAATCTTGAGTGATTTCAGCCTACCGGAAGGTCTCCCAGAGAAGAAGCTGCAGAAAGTCAGGGAGTGGACTCTTAAGAAGATGGCCACACAATTCAACAGCTGGAAGAAAAAATTGTGGAAAAAATATGAGAAAAAGGCTCCAGAATTCAAGGGCCCTCTAAAGAAGATAAAAGATGATTGGCCTGCATTTGTAGCTTATAAGAAATCAGCCGTCGCTCTGGCCCGATCCGAGAGAAATAAGGAGAATGCTAGGAAGAAGAAATACCACCATACTTTGGGGTCAGGTGGCTACAAGACTGCCTTGCCTAAGTGGGAATCCTTTGAAAACGAACTGCGTCTAAAAGGGATCACTCCACAGACAGATGACTGGCCCGAGAGGTCCAAGTACTGGTTGTTCGCGCATGGAGCAGTGTTGGACCCAGAGACAGGGCGAATTGTTGCAAAAGGAAAATGGAAGAAAAGAATTACACGAGTTGTAAAAAAGCTAGAGAAGGCAATAGCGGCCGTCTGAGAGGGAACATTTGTTCCCAATAGAGAGGACGACGAGCTGACACTCGCCCTCGGGAATCCTGAACACTGGGGACGATGTCGAGGTAGAGGAGGCGACGTTGGTTTCCTTCACAGGTTTCCCGCGGACGTTGCATCTTATAAAAGCCGTTCCAGAAGTAAGAAGAAGGAGGCGGACCGGTTATCACAATTAGAACGCCAGGTCCAAACATGGGAGGCCCAGGTGAAGCGGCAGCAGGAGCAACTGGACTCAATTACCCAGCAAAGGGAATCTCGGATGGTGCTACAAGATCCTCCAATCGATGTCACCCTATCTCAGCGGAAAAGCAGCGTGGGTTCCACGCAGCTAGAAAATCCTGCAGTTGATGAACCGGCGGCTCACTACCCCGTGGATGATATCACGGAGAAGACAAATTGTGAGTTACATGTGCCAATGAAGAACATCAGTTATCCGGTGGCGAAAGGATATGCTTTACAACATCAACCTGGAGCAACCTTCCATTTTGGTCAGATTCCAGCTGGATATGCTCGTGTCGGGGTCACAAAAGTTATGCCGGGATTCCACTCAATGGAACTTGACATTCCGGGAAATGATGACGAGAAGACTTTGGGAGAAGTCGAGCATGGTATCGTCCTATGGAAGAAGAAATACATCATCTTTACAGACTCTACGCCAAGGCCACCGACTCCTCCGGGTAGCAATTTATCACCTAAAAGTCCACCCGCCTACCGCGATGATTGGGTGCCCACCGCAAGTCCATCGCCCGCGCCGTCCCGTCAGCCGACTGATGCGCCCACTAGTCTTGTGACAAAGCGGAGTTTGTTCAGGAAAGACAGATCCCCTGTCATTAAACGTGCAAAGAAAACGCAAAAATTAAAGTCTCCTGAGAAGTTAGCTCCTGAGAAACCGGCTTGCGAGATGACTATGGAGGAAATAACGGTGAGCTTAAATGCCGATGCGGCAACCTTTTTTGAACGGCGAAAAGAGGAAAAACATGCCGCATCACAGGATCCCTTAAAGGAACTTCTGAAGACTATACCAATTGAGGTAAAAGATCGCACCATTGACAACTTATATAACCCTCCACCGGCGCCGTTTACAGACTATGAGCGAGGTATTAACAAGGTACATAGCTCGCAGATGGAGGAAGAGGAGGAGCGACGGAAACAAAAGAAATGCGGGAAACAAGTTGCCCAGCTCGGGGAACAAGAAGTACAATCGATGGCCCCGCTCATTGTGTCGTCTCGGGCTCCTCAGGAAATCGAGCCTGGAGAAGTTGTATACCGTGCAGACAGAGAGTACGAGACTCTTGAGATAGCATATCAATATACTCTCGGGCTGCCTCTGGTGACAAACCCCAGTGCTCTAACAACACAGTTATGGAGATTGCATAACTGGTACATGGACATCTCAAAAGATGGGACTTTCTATTTCATGGCGGGAGTTAAGGATGAGCACTACTTCCAAGAATATGCTGTACAGGTTGAGTTCTCTGAACTTTTTCAGATGTACAATCAACGTGCTCTCGACAAATCTATCCTCAGCTGCTATTGTCTGTAAGTAATTTATTTGTGTATTTTCGTTATTTAGTTAAGCTCGTTCATTGCCAGTAATTATCCTCACATCATTCTTTTGTACGCTATTATATATGCAGAATGAAGATTCGTGAATGCAGACAGCTCAAAATCTGGGACATTGGGTTCATTGACCCGGATAAAGTTCATGTCCAGACTTTAGAAAATCAACCCGACGCCATAGAGGACGTTCTACTGAATTTCTTTAAGCGACAAAGTACCAAGAAAGAAATACTTTTTCCCTACAATTTCAAGTGAGTGTTAATGTCTTGTACACATTATTTTTTCCTTTCCCGATATTAAGTGCAATTGATGAGTTCTGAATTACGTGCGCAGTTACCACTTCATTCTCCTGATCATTAAACTCGACGATGGAGAAGTTGAAATCTGGGACTCAAAAAAAACAAATCCAGATGCATACAAAAGCGTGCGTATAATGCTCAAGAGGTAATTTCAATCGCACTACGCCTCTATTTCGTTCATTTACTTGATATCAAAAGTAAGTAATAACTCCTCAATTCATATTCTTTTTGGGCAGGGTTTGGAAAAAGTTCACCGAGCAAGAACCCGGTGAATGGAAAGATAAGCTGGAGTTCAAAGCTAACAAAGTAAGTAATACTACTTAACTAGGTCCGTGTATCGTTCTAATTCTCTTTATTATTATTTGATTAAATCATATTGTTGTATAGTGGTGTCTGCAACAACCAGATGGGACAGATTTACGTGGATACTACGTTTGTGAGTTCATTCACATGAAAGTCAATGAGAGAGTCAATAGTCAAAGAAACATAGAGGTACGCAAAAATCATTCACAACTTTATTTTTCTACTATCACTTGTGTTTAGTTTCAATCATAACTAATTTGATCTCCTCCTTTTAAAGATCGCAAGGAAGCGGAACCAACTCCTACCAACGAACCGCGTTAAAGCAATTGCGGAGGAATTGGCGGGATTTTTCCTTACGCATGTCATAAATCCATCCGGTGAATTTCACTATGTGGAAAAATAGACTCCCTCCATGTAATAGCAGTGATATCTCCGTGAAAAAAGTACTTTAATTATATGTAATTATGGGTACTTCATTTATATGTGTAGTGAGTACAATTATATGTGTACGTAGTGAGTACAATTTATATGTGTAATGGGTACTTCATACGTGATCTCCTCCGAAACCCTGAAAAATAAGCGAAAAGGAAAAAAACAGAAACCCTAAACCCCTAAAAATAAGCGCAAAAGAAAAAACAGAAACACTGAAAAATAAGCGGAAGAAAAAAGACAGTAACTATTAATACCGGTTGGTATTACCAACCGGTACAAAAGGTCCTGCGCGTGCTCAGCCGTGCCCACGTGGAGGCCTTTAGCACCGGTTGGTATTACCAACCGGTACAAAAGGTCCTCCGCCTGCGCGTGCTCAGCAGTGCCCACGTGGAGGCCTTTAGCACCGGTTTCAGAGGGTTCCGGTGCTAAAGGGGGTACCCCTTTAGTCCCGACCTTTTAGCACCGGTTGCACAACCGGTGCTAAAAGCCCTTTAAAACCGGTGACAATGCCCCTTTCTCTACTAGTGATATTGCTGTTTTCTAAAGTGAGTGAGAGAATGTTTCAAAAAGAATGTGCGTATGCGTGTGTAGAGAGAGAGAGAGAGAGAGAGAGAGATCTGGTTTGCCGTGCAGTCGGCCACGTACGGAGCCGACCCTAGTTGCACCCGTAGCAGTCGCCGAGCCATGAAGAATATCTAAGGAAGCATTGGCCCTTGGGTTGCACGGAAGGGGCACCTGATGTTCGTACCTAATTTTCATCCTCTCCAAATCAGCAGAAATGCAGCGCATGGTGGCCAGCATACCTAGAACGAAGTTGGTTAAAGGCAGCCTTCCTTCTCTTCTAGCTAGTGCCCTTTGAACACGCATGCACCATGTTTTCCGAATTGCATTGACTGCGTTGCATGCATGTTCACAATGGTTATATTGCTCGTGCTATTTTACAATATATGTACTTTCAGTCTTCTTTAATTTCGACCGACCTAGCTAGACCACTTGATGATCGGTGCATCCCTGGCCACTTGTTTCATGCATGAAAATAGTTAAATTACGACCTTTATTCTCGTTTTCCACTGAATAATTACCCTATTCTTTTTTCTAAGTTATAGATTGCAGATCCCACTCTTGGTGGTAAAGAAAGAGAGATAATATGATGATAAATATATATTGCAACCAATAATGTGTTTTAGTTCCCCCCTTCAATCGTCCAACAAATTTCTTTGGCCGTAGGGCGAGTGCTCGGTGGTTAAACCCGGATACCCCATAGTATAGGCTTAGAAATGATCTTATGAGACGCATACCTATGGTAAGACGTGGGTTGAGGGCAAGGCACAAAAAATGTTAGCCTTGAGATTTTGGGGTTCTACCAGCTTCGATGCAGTAATTGAAGGGGTCTCATGTTTTGTTGATAACGTCCGAGGCTCACTTTACATACTATTTACTATTGTTTGTCTATGATTTTTGCTAACTCGGATTTAAAGGTAAAGCTATCTCTTTGGTATAGCACTTCATTTGCGGTAACTCGGGTAATGAGCTATTATTATACTCGTAAATTGTGTTATTGTACCTGAACAAGGGGTATCTCGAGTAGCATAGTTGTTCAATAGTAATGGTCGGTAGGGGTGTATGTCGGTCTTATAGTGACGGTCTTTGTACACTTCGCGAGAGTTGACATGATGATGTTTAAATAGGTTTGGACGCCTCATTGGAGCCTGCCCTACTCGTAGGTTCGAAAAGTGTCGGGTGGGTCGGACATGGACCTTGGGATCCCTCGGATCCAAAACTATACAAGACTCAAATCTCTAAGTATCTCACCCTTCTTTCTACCAAGTTGTTGGATGTAAATGAGCCTCCAACCCTTGTAGGGCTTGTGCAGGTAAGTGGTCATTAATAAATGATTATGGATAACTTGGTAGAGTTAGATGGAAATGGCACATAGTTAAAAGTTGGTCCACTAGTTTAGGAGGGATTCCGAGGAGAGAGAGAGGAAGTCTATGGTGGTGCACTACCCCTACTTTGTTGGCATCACCGGTTTGGAGTAGGGGAGGGAGGAGGCTGCGGTGAACCTATGCGCGCCGGCCTCTAGGAGGTCACTGACACCTCATACCACCACATGATTTACCCCCCCCCCCCCCCCCCCCCCCCCCCGGACAAGACTGCCGCCATAACCTCTCTTCTCCGACATGGCCGCCGGATCCGCATCTCTTCGACAATGCCACCGCCGGATCCGCTTCTCCAGGACAAGGCATCGCCAGATCTGTTTCTCCCCGACACCCTGGAGCTGCGATCTCCCCCGATACACCACCAGCGACACCATGTCTTCCTCGTTGCCCCTGTGTAAGCTCGTCGCCCCGCTTGTCGGATTTCATGTGCATATATATGGACTCAAGGCTTTGTATGCGGTTTGAACTCTGATTTGTGTGCAATCCTCTAGAGATGCAAATGTGTTTCTTTATGCATTGCATTTTGATACGTCTCAAACGTATCTATAATTTCTTATGTTCCATGCTTATATTATACCAATTGCTACATGTTCTATATACACTTTGTGTTGTTTTATGCATTTTCTGGGACTAACCTATTAACAAGATGCCACAGTGCCAGTTCCCTGTTTTCTGCTGTTTTTGGTTTCAGAAAACCACCTAAGGAAATATTCTAGGAATTGGATGATTTTTATGCCAAAGTCCCTATTTTTTCCGACACGTTCCAGAAGTTCGAAGAGGAAACGAAGAAGGGCACCGAGGCGCCGCCATCAGGTGGGGGCGCGGCTCCCCCCTGCCGCGCCAGCACCTGATGACGTGGCCTCGGGCCTCCACCGCCTTCGCCCTTTCGCCTACAAATACCCCCCGACAATACAAGACCTAATACCCGAACACTTTTCCACGAAACATTACAGAGCCGCCGCCGTCATCAACCCTAGTTCGGGAGGGTTCAGAATCTCTTCCCGGCACCCTGCCGGAGAGGGGAATCATCACCGGAGGGCTCTACATCACCATGCCCGCCTCCGGACTGATGCGTGAGTAGTTCATCCTTGGACTACGGGTACATAGCAGTAGCTAGGTGGTTGTCTTCTCCTATTGTGCCATCATGTTTAGATCTTGTGAGCTGCCTATCATGATCAAGATCATTTTTATGTAATGCTGCATGTTGTGTTTGCTGGGATCCGATGGATATTGAATACTATGTCATTTGCTTCATAATATATCATGTTGTGTGTTGTTTATGATCTTGCATGCTATCTGTTGCCAATAGATGCTCTGGCCAAGTAGATGCTTGTGACTCTAAGGAGGGGGTATTTATGCTCGATAGTGGGTTCATGTCTCTATTTAATCTGGGGTAGTGACAGCAAGCTCTAAGATTGTAGATGTACTGTTGCTACTAGGGATAAAACAGTAGTAATTTGTCTAAGGATAATTGTATTACTTACATTACACACTTTGCCTAATGCAATAATCCGTTGCTTGCAACTTAATACTGAAAGGGGCGCGGACGCTAACCGGAAGGTGGATTATTAGTCATAGATGCTGTTGGAACGGTCTATGTATATTGTTGTAATGCCCAAATGAATCTCATACTAGACATCATGACATTAGTATATGCATCATTATGCAGCTCTTTATTCTGTCAATTGCCCAGCTGTAATTTGTTTACCCACATGTATGCTATTATTATTATTATGGGGAGACACCACTAGTGAACTGTGGACCCCGGTCCTTTTTCTTTAAACTGATAATACAACCAACTGTAAACTGTTACTTTCATTCTCTGCAAACATCATCCTCCACACATACGTTTAATCCTTTGTTACAGCAAGCCAGTGAGATTGACAACCTCACTGTTTCGTTGGGGCAAAGTAGTTTGATTGTGTTGTGCAGGTTCCACCTCCCTCTACATGCCAACAAGCTGTTTTCTAGCGCCATTGCCAGGGAGACCTTCAGACGTGTTCTTCATCTCCTACTGGTTCGATAACCTTGGTTTCATAACTGAGGGAAGACTTGCTGCTGCACTCATCATACCTTCCTCTTGGGGTTTCCCAACAACACCACCGTGTGCATCAAGCTGTTTTCTGGCGCCGTTGCCGGGGAGCTGAAGCATATCTGCAAGGGGAGTCTCTCACTTCCCAATCTCTTTACTTTGTTTTTGTCTTGCTTAGTTAAATTTTATTTCCTGTTTTGTTTGCTATTAAATATCAAAAACACAAAAAAAAAATAGTTACTTGCATTTTATTTACTTTGCTATTATCTTGTTTGCTTCTTATTATCAAAAACACAAAAAAATTAGCTACTTGCATTAATATTTATATTTCGGTTTGCTTTTAAATTTTGCTAAAATGACTACCGCTGAGAATACTAAGTTGTGTGACTTCACTAGCACCAACAATAATGATTTTATATGCACACCTATTGCTCCACCTGCTTCCAAAGCAGAATTCTTTGAAATTAAACCTACTTTGTTAAATCTTGTAATGAAAGAGCAATTTTCTGGTGTTAGTTCTGATGATGCTGCTGCCCATCTAAATAATTTTGTTGAACTTTGTGAAATGCAAAAATATAAGGATATAGATGGTGACATTATAAAACTTATTTCCTTTCTCCTTGAGAGGAAGAGCTAAAGAATGGTTACTTTCATTGCCTAGGAATAGTATTGATTCTTGGATTAAATGCAAAGATGCTTTTATTGGAAAATACTATCCTCCTGCTAAAATTATTTCCCTAAGGAGTAGCATTATGAACTTTAAGCAATTTGATAATGAACATGTTGCTCAAGCTTGGTAAAGAATGAAATCTCTGGTTAAGAATTGCCCAACCCATGGACTGACTGCTTGGATGATTATCCAAACCTTCTATGCAGGACTAAATTTTTCTTCAAGAAATTTATTGGATTCGGTTGATGGAGGTACTTTTATGTCCATCACTTTGGGGGCTGCAACAAAACTTCTGGATAATATGATGGTTAATTATTCTGAGTGGCATACTGAAAGGACTCCTCAAGGTAAGAAGGTAAATTCTGTTGAAGAAACCTCCTCTTTGAGTGATAAGATTGATATGATCATGTCTATGCTTGTGAATGGTAAATCTCATATGGATCCGAATAATGTTCCCTTAGCTTCTTTAGTTGCACAAGAAGAGCATGTTGATGTGAACTTCATTAAAAATAATAATTTCAACAACAATGCCCATAGGAACAATTATGGCAATAACAACTATAAGCCCTATCCTCCTAATAATGGTAATTCTTATGGTAATTCTTATAGCAATAATAGAAATACCTCCTCTGAACTTGAAACCATGTTAAAAGATTTTATCACTACACAAACTTCCTTTAATAAAACTGTTGAGGAAAAGCTTGGGAAAATTGATATTCTTGCCTCTAAAGTTGATAGTCTTGTTATTGATGTTGATCTTTTAAAATCTAAAGTCATGCCTAATGATACTAATGAGAGTAAGACCCTTGCTAAAATTAATGCTATCCAAGTTCGAATTGATGAAAACATTAGAATGATGGCTCAATTGCGTGCTAGATGGGAAATAGAGGAAGAATTAGCTAAAGATGATGATATTGTTAGAGTTTGCACCATTACTACTACTGAAAATAATGTTACTTTACATGCTAGTAAGCCTCATACTCCCTCCATTCTAAATTAGATGACTTTTATTTGGACAAAAGTGGATGTATCTAGATATGGTATAAGTCTAGATACATCCACTTTTTGACAAAAAGAAGTCATCTAATATGGAACGGAGGGAGTACTATTTATGGTAACATAATTGGTGTTGGCAATGTTTCCTCTACTTCTTCTAAAAAGTTAAAATTGCCTAAAACTGCTGAAACTATGCTTGATAAAAGTGCTGAAATTTTTAAGAGCATAGGAAATAATTGTCCCATTACTTTTGATGATAATGAATTTGATTATGATAATTGTAATATCTCTGAAGTTATTAAGTTCTTGCAAAAGCTAGCTACAAGTCCTAATGCTAGTACTTTAAATATGGCTTTTACTACACATATTACAAATGCTCTCATTAAAGCTAGGAAAGAGAAATTAAAACTTGAAGCTTCTATCCCTAAGAAGTTAGAAGATGGTTGGGAGCCCATCATTAAGATAAAGGTGAATGAATTTGATTGCAATGCTTTGTGTGATCTTGGTGCAAGTATTTCTGTTATGCCTAAGAAACTTTATGATATGTTTGACTTGCCACATTTGGAACATTGTTATTTGGATGTTTTTCTTGCTGATAATGCTTTGAAGAAACCTTTGGGGAGAGTTAATGATGTTCATGTCATGGTTAATAATAACCTTGTCCCCGTAGATTTTATTGTCTTGGATATTGAGTGCAACCCCTCTTCTCCTATTGTTTTGGGAAGACCTTTCCTCCGCACGGTTGGTGCTATTATTGATATGAAAGAAGTAAATATAAGATACCACTTCCCACTTAAGAAAGGTATGGAACACTTCCCTAGGAAGAAGATGAAGCTACATTTTGATTCTATTATTCGTACAAACTATAATGTTGATGCTTCTTCTCTTGGAAATACTTGAGTTTTGCTTTCTGTGCCTAGCTGAAATGCGTTAAAGAAAAGCGCTTATGTGAGACAACCCACTTTTTATTCCTGTTATTTTATTTTCTTGAGTCAAGGAACATGCCTACCTCTATAGCAATTCATTTGTATCTTTATTTTATTACATAGTTGTGCCAAGTTAAGTCTCTAGTAGAAAGTTGATGCTAGATTTGGATTTCTGTGCAGGAACAGTTTTTCTGCTGTCCACCGTTAAATTCATAACTCTTCGCAGAAAAATGAAAATGACCTGAGATTTTTTGTGCGTGATCCTCAGATATGTACGCAACTTTCATTCGTTTTGAGTTTTCTGATTTGAGCAAGTTAAGTGCCTTGAAAAAATTCGTCTTTACGGACTGTTCTGTTTTTGACAGATTCTGCCATTTATTTTGCTGTTTTTGAATGGATCTTTTTGTTCCATAAAATTCCAGTGGCTGTAGCTAATGTCCAGTACCATGATAATGATTGTCTCCATGCAGAATATGAGAATTTTTTATTATGCACTAACCCTCTAATGAAGTTTACTTTGAGTTTGGTGTGGAGAAAGTTTCCAAGGATCAACAGAGAGGATGATATGATGTGATCAAGAAGATGAAAGAGCCTAAGCTTGGGAATGCCCCCGTGGGTCACCCAAGCATATTTCAAGAAGACTCAAGCGTCAAAGCTTGGGGATGCCCAGGGCATCCCCTTCTTCATCAACAACTTATCAGGTTATCTCTAGTGAAACTATATTTTAATTCCGCCACATATTATGTGCTTTACTTGGAGCGTCTGTTTGTTTTTTATTTTTGCTTTTGTTATTTTCATTCTCTGAATAAAATGGATCCTAGCATTCTTGTGTGGGAGAGAGACACGCTCCGCTTTTTCATTTGAATACTCCTATTCTTAACTTATACTTGTTGAGTATTCTTCTATAGCTACTGCAATACTTTCAGCTCTTGTTTTTCATGCATCTCTTGTTAGAGCTGTTAGTTTTCTTATGTTATACTCTCTTGCTTCATTGTTAAATACTTGGAGAGTTTATGTTTTAAATAAGTTGATTGGTGTTTGGTTAAGAACAGAAAATGTTAAATATGGTAGATGGTATAAATGATACATAATCTTGTAGATCATTAAATTGTGTCACTTGAATCTTTGATGTTGTTTTGAGATATTAATATGCTTAATGGTAAAACATGATGGTTTAGTAAAGTGGAATGATTAATGGTTGGTCTAGAAAACTTGAAGCTGTGCCACACTTAAATATCCAGTTGATAGCATAATGATATATGGATTCTAATGTTAAAAACCACCGTAATGACTTTGTGTTATGCGCTACGGTCGGGGTCCCAACAGTGACTTGTTCATTTGCCACAGTCCCTCATGGAGTGATTTTCATTATGCCTTGTAAGATCATATATCTAGTTGGAATCTTTTTGCTTGTGAGTTCTAAAGCTGCGGTTTTCATGCCACTTCCACCACCATATTTGCTAGCCTCTTCGGTACTTTGCATTGCCCTTTCTCACATTGAGAGTTGGTGCATACTTCGCGGGTACATCCAAAACTCGTGGGAGATCTTCATCATATTCTCCTACACATAAGCCAAATATCTTACTCAAAACATCCACCATACCTACCTACTACAACATTTCCATAGCTGTTCCGAGATATATTGCCATGCAACTTTCATCTTACATTACATGACTTGTTGTCATTTATCATTTATATATTGCTTTGCATGATTCTATATAGATGATGTGTGGTTTTTGAAGGGGATCGCAGGCAGAAAACAAAAAATTTCTAACAACGATAACCTTAAAACAGCCAGGATCTATACTATGCAGATATAGTAATACGGAGGAGATCGATATACATACCCTTGTAGACCGAAACGCGGGGATTATGCTCCCGCACAAGCGTTGTCGATGAAGCCGACGAAGACGACCTCCGAGCACCACTAGCGTGGCACCTCGCAGGGATTCACACACGTACGGTGAAGACGACGACTTCCGGGCTCCGATCCAGGGACGAGCAGCGGAAGACTTGGACCGGAAGACCAGCAGCACGACGGTGTGCGTATGGTGGAGAGAACTTCACCCTTGACGCAACTCCAATAGAGGAATCACGTTATTCAAGGAGAAGAAGAGAGAGATTGGTTGTCTGCTTTAAAGGCCAAGGGGGCACCTCTATATATAGGTGGAGGGGGGCTGCCAGCCTTGCTGGCTGGGCGGTGTGGGACTAATCCCACACCAGCCCGCCCCAAGGGGGGTGCGCCGGCCTAGGTGGGCCCCATTCGGCCCACCTAGGGCAGCCCCCTCCCTCCATGCGCACCAAGGGGGGAATTCCCCCCCTTATGGGCCTTCTCTCCCATGGGAAGGGCCATTTAAGGTGGGCTGCCTTTAAAACTCCGAAAATCATTAAATAAAAATGTATTTAACTATTAATTACACTAATTAATATTAAACACACATTATCTAATTTATTCCGGCTCCGAAAACTATCTCGTCGCTCTCCGATCTCCATCGGATCTTTCCCGGGACGTTCCCGGTGCTCTATTCTAATTTCTCTTCCGGTAAACTTGTCGACTCCCCATAAGTGTGTTACCCTAGCGGTTCGAGATCTCGCCAGACATGATCGAGACACCTCTCCGATCAATGACTAATTCGTGGACCTTGGATACCCAGAATTAATCCCTGTGAGATAACGAATAACTTTGTCGTTCGAACCTGGACGTCGAGTCTTAAACCTTTTGCCATGGCGATACTTAGTGTGTCCGAGACTCGTTCATAGATATCGCCATACCTAGCTTGATCTCGTTACCGACAACACTATATTCTACTCGTCCATGATATTATGTCCTGGTGACCTAGTCACATGCTTGCAAGCTCATTTGACATAATCTCACCGAGTGGGCCCTAGAGTATCTATCCTGCTATGCGGACTGGCAAATCCCGCTCTTGATCCCTCGTCTCAACATACTCCCTTCCGATACCCGAGAGGAACACCTTTATTGTCATACTATTAATACACGACGTTTGATGCAATCAAAGTATCTTTCAGGAATAGCAATAAGAGTTGATCTCACGGTCAAAGGCGTAATGACTACGTCCTACAAATATTGGGTATGTCCATCACATCGTTGTACCAACGATATGACTCCATTGTCAACTGACATCATGTCACATGATCGGGAAACCTCGATCATCAATTGCACAATGAACTAGTCAAGTAGAGGCTACTAGGGACCTGGTTGTCTTATGTATCACACGTGTATTAATGTTTCCGCTTAATACAGTTATAGCATGACACAAAGACGTATTATGGACAAATGAGATATGATAAATAAAACACTTTATTAATTGCCTCTAGGGCATATCTCCTTCAGTCTCCCACTTGCACTAGAGTACAATTTATTCTAGATTACAACTTGGTAAAAGCCTAACACCCATAGCATTTTGGTGTTTTACATGCTTGTCAAGTAGGAGAGGCTTTGTCAGAGGATCTGCCACATTCAGATCCGTATGCACTTTGCAAATCTTCACATCGCCTTCCTGTACATACTGTCGTATCACATGGAAGCGTCGGAGAATGTGTTTGGCAGTTGAGTGAGACCTTGGTTCCTTCGCGTTAGCAATAGCACCCGTGTTGTCGCAGTAGAGGGTCACATGGTCTTGCGCGCTAGGGAACACTCCAAGCTCAATGATGAACTTCCTCAGCCACACAGCTTCATTCGCGGCTTCAGAAGCAGCGATGTACTCCGATTCCATTGTAGATTGGGCCACTATGGGTTGCTTCCCACTCCTCTAGCTTACAGCGCCTCCGTTCTCCTTAAAAACGTATCCTGTTTGTGACTTAGAGTCATCTGGGTCTGTGCAGCAACTTGCATCAACGTAACCTGTTACGCCAAGTTTTTCTTCACAGTCACCATACACAAGGAACATTTCCTTTGTCTTCTTGAGATACTTAAGAATGCTCTTAACAGCTACCCAATGATCCTTTCCAGGATTACTTTGGAACCGGCTCGTCAAGCTAAGAGCCAATGCTACATCAGGTCGAGTACTTAACATGGCATACATGATCGATCCTATGGCTGAAGCATAGGGATGTTTAGCCATCTCGGCTCTATCATGTTCCGTCACCGGACACTGAGCCTTGCTCAATGTTTTATTCTTGATAACCGGTAGAGAACCTTTCTTTGCCGTCTCCATACCGAACCGTTTCAGTATTTTATCAAGATAAGTACTCTGACTCAACGCTAATAGACGTCTTGATCTATCACGATAGATTTTAATGCCTAAGACGTATGCAGCATCTTCTAAGTCCTTCATTGAAAATTTACTACTTAAATACTTCTTCACGCTATTCAGAAGATCCACATCATCCCCTATTAGTAATATATCATCCACATATAGTACTAGGAACACAACTGAGCTCCCACTCATTTTCTTGTAAACACAGGTCTCTTCCATATTTTGGACAAATCCAAAACCTTTGATCACCTCATCAAAGCGAAGATTCCAACTCCGAGATGCTTGCTTCAGTCCATAAATGGAACGCTGAAGCTTGCATACCTTGCCAGCATTTTCTGGATCGACAAAACCTTCAGTTTGTACCATATACAACTCTTCCTCAATGTTACCATTTAGGAACGCTGTTTTGACATCCATCTACCATATTTCATAGTCGTAATATGCAGCAAGTGCTAGCAAAACCCGAATAGACTTTAGCATCGCTACCGGTGAAAATGTTTTATCGTAGTCAATTCCATGAACTTGTCGGAAACCCTGCCGAGCTTTATAGACGGTCACATTACCATCAGCATCAGTCTTCTTCTTAAAGATCCATTTATTCTCGACGGCCTTGCGCCCTTCGGGAATCTCCATCAAAGTCCATACTTTGTTGTCATACATGGATTCTATTTCGGATTTCATGGCTTTAAGCCATTTCTCGGACTCAGGGCTTGCCATAGCCTCTTTGTAGTTCGTAGGTTCGTCTTGTTCAATTAACATGACGGTGCAAACCATGTTGCCATACCACTCAGGAGCGGTACGAGATCTCCCAGACCTACGAAGTAAAATAGTATTCTCGACATTTTCTCCCACTCCATCTGTGGAGGACGTTTCCGGAACAGTTTCCGTTGCGCCACTCGGAATTTCGAGTTCAGGATCAACGATCTCGTCGAGGTCTATTTTCCTCCCACTTACTCCTTTGGCGAGAAACTCCTTCTCGAGAAAGGTGCCGTTCTTCGTGACAAACGTTTTGCCCTCGGCTTGGTTGTAGAAGGTGTATCCTATGGTTTCCCGCGGATACCCTACAAAGACGACTTTCTCCGATTTCGGTTCGAGTTTGTCGGGCTGTAGTTTCTTAACATACGCCTCACAACCCCAGACCTTCAGAAACGACAACTTAGATTTCTTGCCATGCCATATCTCATACGGTGTCGTTGCTGCGGATTTGGACGGAGCCCTATTTAAAATGAATGCGGCTGTTTCTAACGATATCCCCAAAAGGACACGGGCAAGTCGGTAAGAGACATCATAGACCGGATGCTATCTAATAGGGTACGATTACGTCGGTCGGACACACCGTTGCGTTGCGGTGTTCCAGCCGGCGTAAGCTGCGGCACGATGCCACACGCCTTCAGATGTGTGCCAAACTCAAAACTCAAATATTCGCCACCACGATCGGATCGAAGGTGCTTGATTTTCTTGTTGAGTTGATTTTCAACTTCACTTTGAAATTCTTTGAACTTTTCAAATGTTTCAGACTTGTGTTTCATCAAATAGATATACCCATATCTACTCAAGTCATCGGTGAAGGTGACAAAATAACGATAACCATTGCGTGTCGACACGCTCATCGGTCCACACACATCTGTATGTATGACTCCCAATAAGTCCGACGCCCGTTCCATGAAACCATTGAACGGTGTCTTGGTCATCTTGCCCATGAGGCAAGGTTCGCATGTGTCGAGGGATCCAAAATCCAACGAGTCTAAAAGTCCATCGGTATGGAGTTTCTTCATGCGCTTTATACCAATATGACCGAGACGGCAATGCCACATATACATGGTGGTATCGCTACCAAGTTTAATCCTCTTGGCATCAATGTTATGGATGTGAGTACTACGATCGAGATTCAACAAGAATAAACCATTACTCTCTGGAGCATTAACATAAAAGATATCATTCATCGAAATAGCACAACCACTTGATACTGAATTGAATGAATATCCGTCTTGCAACAAGCAAGAACCACTTATAATGTTTACACTCAAACTTGGTACAAAATAACACTTATTTAAAACCAAAACTAATCCCGATGGTAGATGCAGAGGGAGTGTGCCGACAGCCACCACGTCAACTCTTGATCCGTTGCCGACGCGCATCGTCACCTCATCCTTTGCCAGGCGCCGTTTATTCCGTAACTCCTCCTGAGAGTTACAAATATGAGCAACAGAACCGGTATCAAATACCCAGGTGTTACTACGGGCGCTTGTAAGGTACACATCAATAACATGTATATCAAATATACCTTTCTCTTTTCCGACAATCTTGCCGGCCTTCTTATCTTCCAGATACTTGGGGCAGTTGCGCTTCCAGTGACCATCTCCCTTGCAGTAGAATCATTCCACGCCAGTTTTGGGACCAGGTTTGTTAGGCTTGGATTTGGCAACGTATTTGCCATCCTTCTTAGACTTCCAGTTCTTCCTTCCCTTGCCGCCAGATTTCTTAAAATCGACGGTCTTGTTGACCATCAACAGCGTGTGCTCCTTCTTGATTTCCACTTCAGCAGTCTTGAGCATCATGAACACCTCAGACAGGGACTTAGCCATGCCCTGCATGTTATAGTTCATGACGAAGCCTTTGTAGCTAGGAGGCAACGATTGCAGGTCGGCTTCCATGGCGTAGAGCATGCCACTCCGGACAAAAGAGGAATCATCCGACTTGGTCTGATAGACCTTCTTCTCATCATCGGAGGCATCGTCTGCAGGAGGGTCACCTAGGGCGGCTTCAAGGACGTAAGCCACCCTGTGGGGAGTGAGGAGGATCCTCAGGTTGCGGAACCAGGACATGAAGTTCGACCCATTGGTCTTAAGCTTTTCTTTCTCAAGGATTTTGAGTTCTAGTTTTAGAAAATAACTATAAGAACTCCCACTCAAAACGAATATCACTCTAATCGCTTTAGTGATTACACGACCCTAATCCATTGTGCAACCCCTCATCGTCAGAGCCGGCAACACAACTTCAAAGGTAGACATCGAAATGTCAATCACAACAACTCTGTGACTCATGCTCGACCTTTCGGTCACCGTGTTCCGAGGCCATGTCTGTACATGCTAGGCTCGCCATAATAACCTTCAACGTATATGCTTGTGCAAACATGTCTTACACCCACTGTATGCGAACGACGATATGTATGACACCCGATCGTCACGGCCTGCCTCATAACGTAGAACTTTCTTGGTGGTGCACGTCGAAGGGAGAACACTAATGGTATTTTGGAGGGATCATCTTATATTACCACCGTCGTGTAACTAATATATAAATATATATATACACACAATATAAGATGCACTCAAAACATCAATATGTAATGCGACGTGACATGGTCCTTGCGCCGATGGTCTCCTTCGCGCCCACAGTTTATAAACAATTTAATAAACCTACCTTGACCATATCACATTGCCCCTGCAAAATAAAGTTAGACGCGTTCTACTTTATCTTTTGCATATTTTACGTGGCTTGGGGCTGTCGTAAATAGAACCGCTTCATACCTACGAACCTATGACCACAACAACGATCAAATAATTGCATATTTATTTATCCCTCTTGGGCCCTCCATTGAAAATGCAAAGCCAACTAAAGAGAGAGAGACAGACACCCGCCAGCCACATATACGGTACAAGCCGTATGTCAGTTGTGGAACCAGTCTCGCGTAAGCGTACGCGTAAAGTCGGTCCGGGCCGCTTCATCAACTCAATGCCGCCGGCAATGCAAGTGCACGCGAGAGGGTAGCAAATAAAAGAACGATGTCCCCGTGATAAACACGGGTTCTAAAAGCGTACAGCTATATCTACGCATAGATCGGCTCTGATACCACTGAAGGGGATCGCAGGCAGAAAACAAAAAATTTCTAACAACGATAACCTTAAAACAGCCAGGATCTATACTATGCAGATATAGTAATACGGAGGAGATCGATATACATACCCTTGTAGACCGAAACGCGGGGATTATGCTCCCGCACAAGCGTTGTCGATGAAGCCGACGAAGACGACCTCCGAGCACCACTAGCGTGGCACCTCGCAGGGATTCACACACGTACGGTGAAGACGACGACTTCCGGGCTCCGATCCAGGGACGAGCAGCGGAAGACTTGGACCGGAGGACCAGCAGCACGGCGGTGTGCGTATGGTGGAGAGAACTTCACCCTTGACGCAACTCCAATAGAGGAATCACGTTATTCAAGGAGAAGAAGAGAGAGATTGGTTGTCTGCTTTAAAGGCCAAGGGGGCACCTCTATATATAGGTGGAGGGGGGCTGCCAGCCTTGCTGGCTGGGCGGTGTGGGACTAATCCCACACCAGCCCGCCCCAAGGGGGGTGCGCCGGCCTAGGTGGGCCCCATTCCGCCTAGGGCAGCCCCCTCCCTCCATGCGCACCAAGGGGGGAATTCCCCCCTTATGGGCCTTCTCTCCCATGGGAAGGCCCATTTAAGGTGGGCTGCCTTTAAAAATCCGAAAATTATTAAATAAAAATGTATTTAACTATTAATTACACTAATTAATATTAAACACACATTATCTAATTTATTCCGGCTCCGAAAACTATTTCGTCGCTCTCCGATCTCCATCGGATCTTTCCCGGGACGTTCCCGGTGGTCTCTTCTAATTTCTCTTCCGGTAAACTTGTCGACTCCCCTTAAGTGTGTTACCCTAGCGGTTCGAGATCTCGCCAGACATGATCGAGACACCTCTCCGATCAATGACTAATTCGTGGACCTTGGATACCCAGAATTAATCCCTGTGAGATAACGAATAACTTTGTCGTTCGAACCTGGACGTCGAGTCTTAAACCTTTTGCCATGGCGATACTTAGTGTGTCCGAGACTCGTTCATAGATATCGCCATACCTAGCTTGATCTCGTTACCGACAACACTATATTCTACTCGTCCATGATATTATGTCCTGGTGACCTAGTCACATGCTTGCAAGCTCATTTGACATAATCTCACCGAGTGGGCCCTAGAGTATCTATCCTGCTATGCGGACTGGCAAATCCCGCTCTTGATCCCTCGTCTCAACATACTCCCTTCCGATACCCGAGAGGAACACCTTTATTGTCATACTATTAAGACATGACGTTTGATGCAATCAAAGTATCTTTCAGGAATAGCAATAAGAGTTGATCTCACGGTCAAAGGCGTAATGACTACGTCCTACAAATATTGGGTATGTCCATCACATCGTTCTACCAACGATATGACTCCATTGTCAACTGACACCATGTCACATGATCAGGAAACCTCGATCATCAATTGCACAATGAACTAGTCAAGTAGAGGCTACTAGGGACCTGGTTGTCTTACGTATCGCACGTGTATTAATGTTTCCGCTTAATACAGTTATAGCATGACACAAAGACGTATTATGGACAAATGAGATATGATAAATAAAACACTTTATTAATTGCCTCTAGGGCATATCTCCTTCAGTTTTACCCATGTTACGCTAGATCATTGCATATCCTGCTACGTTGGCAGAGGCACCGTTTCATTCACCATGTTTTATCCATTATGAGATCCTTGTATCAAAAGTGTGTTTTCATGTTAGAATGTTTGCCCCTAAAAGTGAAAAGAGCCATGGAGGCAATCGAAAAGAGAAACAGAAAAATACAAAAAAATGGGAAAATAGAAAAAAAGAAAGAAAGAATAAAAAGGGGGCAACATTACTACTCTTTATCCACACTTGTGCTCATGTTATAGCACCTGGAATATTCATAGTCATCATTTGTGCTCATGTTTAGCACCTTTACTCCATATGTGAGAGTTTTCATGATCTACTTGTATAACTATGTGGGGAACTTTACATTATAGAACTTGACTTGTATATTCCAATGATGAGCCTCCTCAAAAGTGCTCTAGGTCTTCATGAGCAAGCAAGTTAGATGCACCCCCACTAGTTCCATTGGAGAGCTTTCATACACTTATAGCTCTATGTGCATCCGTTGTGTGGCAATCACTACTCGTTGCATAGCTTCGATTGTAAGACTTCCTCTTGTCTAACGATCACTTTCAGCTGTGTGAGACTTTCTTCCGTTGGCCTTCCAAACCCCCATTATTATTCTTTTAGCCACAACATCCTGGTGCCAGGAACCAACGCTGAACACTTGCTTGTTTTTGAGTGAACAAATAGAGAGATGATCTTCTACGTGCATATTGTTATTGCTTGACTTCATCCTTTCACAAAGTTGTCATGAGTGTTTGATTCATTAGATGATTATATTGTTATTCTTGAAGCTTAAATCATCTTTAATATCTACTTTGCACGGTTGATTGTTCTCTAGTACTAATTCATTGAAAGTTTTGCTTTGTTCTTCCTACTTGTTTATTCATTACTCATTTGATATCAATATAAACTACGGCTTTTATTCATTTGATCTCAATTTACATGCATTACATTATTATATGATCAAGATTGTGTGAAAGCATGTCAGTTCAGAAATTATTCTTGTTATCGTTTTACCTACTCGAGTACGAGTAGAACTAAGCTTGGGGATGCTTGATACGTCTCAAACGTATCTATAATTTCTTATGTTCCATGCTTATATTATACCAACTGCTACATTTTCTATATACACTTTGTGTTGTTTTATGCATTTTCTGGGACTAACCTATTAACAAGATGCCACAGTGCCAGTTCCCTGTTTTCTGCTGTTTTTGGTTTTAGAAAACCACCTAAGGAAATATTCTCGGAATTGGATGATTTTTATGCCAAAGTCCCTATTTTTCCCGACACGTTCCAGAAGTCTGAAGAGGAAACGAAGAAGGGCACCGAGGCGCCGCCATCAGGTGGGGGCGCGGCTCCCCCCCCTGCCGCGCCATCACCTGATGACGTAGCCTCGGGCCTCCACCGCCTTCGCCCTTTCGCCTACAAATACCCCCCGACAATACAAGACCTAGTTCGGGAGGGTTCAGAAGCTCTTCCCGGCACCCTGCCGGAGAGGGGAATCATCACCGGAGGGCTCTGCATCACCATGCCCGCCTCCGGACTGATGCGTGAGTAGTTCATCCTTGGACTACGGGTACATAGCAGTAGCTAGATGGTTGTCTTCTCCTATTGTGCCATCATGTTTAGATCTTGTGAGCTGCCTATCATGATCAAGATCATTTTTATGTAATGCTACATGTTGTGTTTGCTGGGATCCGATGGATATTGAATACTATGTCATTTGCTTCATAATATATCATGTTGTGTGTTGTTTATGATCTTGCATGCTATCCGTTACTAGTAGATGCTCTGGCCAAGTAGATGCTTGTGACTCCAAGGAGGGGGTATTTATGCTCGATAGTGGGTTCATGTCTCTATTTAATCTGGGGTAGTGACAACAAGCTCTAAGATTGTAGATGTACTGTTGCTAGATAAAACAGTAGTACTTTGTCTAAGGATAATTGTATTACTTACATTACACACTTTGCCTAATGCAATAATCTGTTGCTTGCAACTTAATACTGAAAGGGGTGCGGACGCTAACCGGAAGGTGGATTATTAGTCATAGATGCTGTTGGAACGGTCTATGTATATTGTTGTAATGCCCAAATGAATCTCATACTAGACATCATGACATTAGTATATGCATCATTATGCAGCTCTTTATTCTGTCAATTGCCCAGCTGTAATTTTTTTACCCACATGTATGCTATTATTATTATTATGGAGAGACACCACTAGTGAACTGTGGACCCCGGTCCTTTTTCTTTAAACTGATAATACAACCAACTGCAAACTGTTACTTTCATTCTCTGCAAACATCATCCTCCACACATACGTTTAATCCTTTGTTACAGCAAGCCAGTGAGATTGACAACCTCACTGTTTCGTTGGGGCAAAGTAGTTTGATTGTGTTGTGCAGTTCCACCTCCCTCTACACGCCAACAAGTTGTTTTCTGGCGCCATTGCCAGGGAGACCTTCAGACGTGTTCTTCATCTCCTACTGGTTCGATAACCTTGGTTTCATAACTGAGGCAAGACTTGCTGCTGCACTCATCATACCTTTCTCTTGGGGTTTCCCAACAACACCACCGTGTGCATCACATTTTTCTAATGTCATGAATGGTTGCAATGATTAACATTGTTATATACTTCGGTGTTTAATACATGCATGACTAAGATGTTGCAATGGGTGGTTGTGTTACACATTTGAAATGTTGCGTGCTAATTAGTTTTCTCTGCATGGAGTAATCTATCTAGGAAAGATTTGAACATTGGTCAAATTAATGTTTTACCTGGCTATTCCACTAAACTTATTAATCTTGCTAACTTGATCATCTATTGTACTTACAGGCCTAAATCATAAGTTTTGTTATAAAACAATGATTCATGTATGTGCAGTGTCTAGTGTAATCTGTTTATGTACTTTTTATCATCATGAATTTGAAACCAAACTTGTCTACCTGGTACTGATGTGGCCAACATGCACACCAAAATTTTGAGGTTCCTCTATCAGCACATTTTGATATCCCTTAGTACTGCAGTTCTTTCCGGTGCAAATATATCAAATGGTCATTCTATTTTTGTGTAGCAGCAAGCCCCAAACATGCCCATGAAGTTCAACGAGGCATCCTCATCTGACTATTTCAAACATGGGTTAGCCTCGCCGCCAATCTTTCAGTAGTAATATGCTGTCACAATCACCTCTGTGTGTCTATAAGTATGCCACTGGTGAGTATGTCGTTGATCTGAGTTATGCTCGGTGCTTTATGGAGGTTGTGTATCCGTGATACCAAAATGTTCTACTCAATCTGTAGATATCGTGTTAATGGATATTGCCTTGGTATATTGCTTCTGCCTGAACTATTTGTTAAATATGTTTTGCGTGAGCATGATGATGTTGCAATAACCTATTTATTATCTATTGTCTGCATGTATACCAGCTTGTTTCTTGCCTATTTGGTAATTTGGCAGATGTTATGTGTGCGACTGTCGAGGAATGAACTCCCACGTAACAGGGGTAGTCTCGCCCCGGGAAGAGGTTCGAAGGGGGACTGAACACGGAGGTCAAACAACCCTCGATGCACGCCGCGACGTTGCTCGCGGTGCTTGGAGCGGAACTGCACGACAGAGAGTGACACCGGCCCTTACCCAGGTTCACGGCCCTCAAGGTGAGGTAACACCGCTACTCCTGCTTGTCTCGATTGCACTGTGGTGACTGTTGTACAACTAGCCTCCGGGCCTTCAGAGGGTCCGGAGGTGGAGGACGCTATTGAGCTGGGGATCCAGTTTCCGGATCCCCTCCTACGGAAGTGCCCCTTCTCCTTAAATAGCTGCCCCGGGCCTCATCCCTGCGATCTGCGCAGTGGACGGGTTCCCACATGGCCACCAGTGGCAGAGTGGGGTGCACTACTGCTTGCTCGTTCATGGACTCGGTCCATGGTCGCAAAGCCTGTCTTCGTGGCAGAGCAGCTGTCTCCTCCGTCCTTGGACGCGCCTCTTCCGTGTTAAAGCGGCGCATTGTGGCCGACAAGTTGCAGACTTGGCAGAGCGGCTCGCAGGCGCGGCGGAGACCGTGGGGTGTGCCCGCAGTGACGTCGTCGTTGGAGCGTTGTGCCGGCCAACTGCTTTATCACCAAAGAGGAAAGCTTCGTTGGCGGCGCAGGGGACACAGAACTTTGTTGACCCCTTTTATCATGGGAGCGGCAACTGTGACGCTGTTGCTGCCGTGCGCGCAGACGCGCGCGTCACCCTGCGGCCGCAGCAGAGCCCATGTGCGCTCTGCAGCGCTTCCTTCGTCGCGAAGTATCCCCTCAGGGGCCTGAAGCTCTCGAGGGGGAGGGGCCGGACCAGCTCCCTGCAGGGGGAGAGAGTCCTCGAGCGGGACGCCCTCGGGGGGAGCCCCCTTCAGGCCCCTTCCAGCGCCTCAGGTCCCCCGTAGGGGTTTCTCCCTCGGGGGGAACCCTCCAAGCGGTTGGCTTGGTCCTTAGTCGTTTTGTAGACGCTGTCGCGTGCGCAGCCCATGGAGAGTGGGCTATGCACACCCTAGAATCCACTGGGCCGACAGTAGCCCCCGGGCCCATGATGGGCACGTCGAGGCCGATTGGGACTTGGCGAAGCGTCATGGGCCCAATACCGCAGGCGAAGCGTCGTGGGGCCCAAAACCGCAGGCGAAGCGTCGCGGGCCCGGAGCTGCGGGCGAAGCGCCGCGGGACACGCGTCACCTGGTGGAGGATTCGCGGCGTCTCGGCTACTCCGGCGGGAACGTGCGTAGCGGGGGGGGGGGGGGGGCCACCACGCCCGCCACGATCTCCACTACCGCGCCTCGGTAACCGCACGGACGGGGTTAAAAGCCGCGCGCTGTCCGAGCCGCAGTCATTACCCCGTCCTGTCTTGTCTCTCCAGTCCATCGGTTCTCCGCCTCCTAGACTCCCGTCTCCAGTAAATCTTCCCCATCTCCGGCCGACTCCTTCCGTCCTCCGAGCTCCCGTTCTTCGCCGACAATGGGAGGATCCAAGGGCAAGAAGACAGCGGCCTCGGCCCGCCATGGCGCACAGGGAGAGGCGGAGTTCGGCCCCGCTCTGGTCGGGGCACGCATCGACGCGACAGCGCTGGATAAGATCCAGCACCTGGTCGCCGGGAAGCACAACGAGCATGGCGCCAGCGCCATTCTGCCTGCACGGACCGGACGCTTTCCCGCCGGCTACTACCCCATCTTCCTCCACACTCTCTTCGCTGGGCTGGTGCCGCCGTACTCTCCTTTCCTCGAGGCCGTCCTCGAGTTCTACCAGGTCCACCTTCTGCACCTCCACCCCAACGCCATCCTTGTCCTCTCCATTTTCGCCTTCTTGTGTGAGGCGTACTTGGGAGTGAAGCCCTCCATCGCTCTCTTCCGAAGCTTCTACGCTCTGCGGAATACTGCGAGGAAGGAGCGGACGGGCTGTGTATCCTTCCGCATCGCGGACGGCATGGGAGATGTCTATATCCCCATGGCCTGGAACGGCGACAAGCCTGTGACGGCGGTGTCGAAGAAGGTGGAGGACTTCAGGCAGAAGTGGTTCCTCATCCGCGTTCCCTCGGAGAGCTCCCTTCTTGAGGTCCCCGAGGCGGCGCCGGTGAAGAACACCCACTGGAGCATGCGCTCCCTGGAGGGGCAGGAGATAGCCGGCCTCGTGGGCCACCTGAAGGCGCTTCGCGAGCACGGCCTGACCGGCCAGATGGTGGCGGCGGAGTTCGTGAGGCGCCGCATCGCCCCCCTGCAGGCGCACAAGAAGGCGATGTGGGCGTACTCAGGGCCTACAGACTCGCTGCGGCTGCACCTGAGCGACCACCGCCCCGCAGTCGTCGAGGTCATCCTAGGAGGCCTCTTCGTCAACCCGGAGGTGCCCGAGAGGGTTCACGTAGCGATACGGCCCCTCTTTGAGGTTCCGGACAAACGCCGGGCCATCCTGACGGACGCGCCCGCATTCACCCCGCTAGGCCTGGCGGGGGATGAAGAGGAGGAGGGGCCCCTGCCAGCGGGCACCACCGAGTCGCCAAGCGCGTCTGACTCGGAGCAGGGCGACGCGGAGACGAGGGCGGGGCCCTCTGCCGGCGTAGGGAGCTCGGCGGGCGTGGGGAGTTCTGCCGGCGTTGCGCCCCCGGCGGGGGAGGCTGACGAGCATTCCTCCGGCGACAGCGAGGAGGCCGCGGCGGGGCGCTATGAGCCGAGGACTAAGGCGGCCCACGACAGACCCGCCGGGGAGCCCCCGAACGCTCCCCACAAGAGGAAAGCCGAGGAGGCCCTCGAGGCGGAGGCGCGGGCTGTGCCTTCATGGCGCTCGCCTGGCATGACGTGGGTGGACACCCACGCCAAGAAGACGAGGTAAGATTCTTTTACCCTTCTCTTTCCTTTCTGAGTCCAGCTTGCTTGCTCTTGTTTCTTGACCAATTCTTTGCCTTTCACCACAGCAGCCCCGCTCCTGCGAAGCGCCGCAGGCTTCGGAAGGCCGCAGACGTGAAGAGGGCCGCCCCTGACGCCGCACCAGAGGCTGAGGCCGGCGAGGCCGCGGCGGCGGAGGCCTCGAGGCCTACAGGCTCTCGGGAGGAGGTACCTCAGGCGGAAGCATCTGCGCCGCCACCCGAGGCAGAGCGGGTGGAGGAGCAGGTGGAGAGGGCGCCCACTCCTCCCCGCGCAGCTACCCCGCCAGCGCAGCCAGAGGCTCCTGCGGGTGCCGAGTCGGCGCCGAGCCCTCCCAAGTCTCGCAGGGAGGGCACTCCACCGCCGCCACCGGGCACCGCGGGGGAGGAGGAAACCGCAAGGGCCGGGCCTCACGCCCCTGTCCCGGAGGCGGATCGGGAGGTGCCGCACGAGGGGGGAAGCACAGGGGGCCGGGGACCGAGCACGGAAGAGGTCCTGCCTCCGAGCCCCCAGGCCCACGCGAGGGCGTCTGTCGCGGAGCCGGACGCCGGCGCGGGCCCTTCTAGGCCGCGCGGTCCGCCCCAGGGCCTTGCTCTGGGCCGGTTCGACTGGGGTCGAGGGCGCCGCGACGTCGCCTTCCGCTTCGTGCGGGAGTCCCTGGAGGGGCTCGAGGCCTACCTGGCCACCGAGGACCAGGCGCTCGCCCGCCAGAGAGACGAGCTCGCCGACGCCTGGGCCGCCTTCCACGCGGCGGTAGAGGCCCGGCGCAAGAGCGACCAGGCGCTGCAGGCGGAGCGCGAGGAGGCGGCGCGCTTTGCCGAGGAGGTTCGCGAGGGGGCCTTGCGTGAAGCTGAGGAGCTCCTGCAGCCCCTGAGGGCTGAGCGCCAAGCCGCTGCCGAGGACCTCGCCGCAGCCAAGGCAGAGCGGGAGGCCGGAGAGCACTCGCTGGCGGCGAAGCACGCCGAGCTCGTCGAGCTCGAGAAGAAAATCCTGGCGGATGCCGGGGTGGTGCGGACCGCCCTCGAAGAGCTCCGCACGGGCCTGGAGGCCCGCGGGCGCGCTTTGAGCGAGCGCGAGGAGGATGCTCGCCGGCGCGACGAGCAGCTGGCGCTGAGGGAGCAGGAGCTGTCCGGACAGCGCACGGCCCTCGAGGCCCGCGAGGACAGCGTTGCCACGGCGCTCAGCAAGCTCGAGCGCGATGTCGCCGCCCACAAGGGAAATGTGGAGCGCGCCAACACGCGGCTTGCCGAGCGGAAGGAGGAGCTCGACAAGGCTCTCCGGGAGAAAGAGCAGAAGATCCGCGCCGCCGTCTCCCAGGACTACAAGGAGAAATTCTCCAAGCAGGAGGACCGCTTCAAGGCGAGGCTGGAGGAGAGCGGCGCCCGGGTCAAGAAGCTCGAGAAAGAGAACGCCAAGCTCGCCGCCAAGGTGAAGCGCGAGGCCGATCGCCGCCTCGCCGCCGAGAAGGCCCGAGATGACACCTCCCGGGACCTCGCCGCCCTCACGGGGGATATGGAGGAGATGACCCGGCAGGTGGGGCCTGCCGTGGAGAAGGCGGTGGAGGCGGCGGAGAGTATCCAGGCGGCGCAGGTGCTGTCGCAGCAACGGGAGCGCATGTTCCTGTCCTTGACGGGACGGGGTCGTGAGCTTGCCGCGAAGCTGGGGGCAGAGGCGCCAAGCGTTCCGGCTCAGGGCCACGCCGACGCCGCCACCTACCTCCTGTACTTCGAGCAGCTCTTCGCGGCGCTTGAAGGCCCTACCGCGGAGATCCGCGACGTGGTTGAGGAGGAGTGCCGTCAGCTTCTGGCGGTGGCGGTGGACCGCATCTTCTCCAACCTCGTCCACCTCCAGCCCGGGTTCGACCTCGCCACGGTAACCGAGCCACTGGAGGGGGACGCTGCGTGGAAAGCCTCCAGCTCCGTCCGCGACCAGGTGGACGACTTCTGCAGCCGCTTCAGGCGGGCCGCTGCAGAGGAAGGCGGCGAGGGGAGCGAGCCCGAGGAGGAAGAAGAGAGCGACCAGGACGACGCTGAGGCCTCCGACTAATCTCCTCCTGCAACGCGTCGCGCTTGCAGCGCTTTTAGGGGCGTTTGCCCGTTAGAGAATTTCATTTTCCACCTTGTAATTTACTTCTTCACTTCGTAAACATTTTGCTATCGATTAAATGTGCGCTCCCTTCGAGGGGTCTTTGCTTCATCTCCATGCCTTTTTCGCTCTGCGTCGTTGGACCCTTCCCCTCGCGCTATGACTCCTGCCGCTGCGGTATGCTCGAGCAATGACTCGGCAAGGCCGGGGGGAGTTTAAGGCTTGGGGAGGTAAGAGCCCTCAAGTCGCGATGCTGAGGGCCCCCCTTTGACGCGCAAGCAGTCCACGGAGAGTAAGGAAAGAACCGCTTGAGGGACGCAGAGTGCTTATGAGAAAAATGCGAGGATTCCCTTGAGGTGGGCGAAAAACTTAGCTTCGCGAGGCGTTTTCCCGGTGTGGGCCTTCTCTGGCGGAGTTCTCCCCTTCAGGGGCCGAGGGTTCTCCTCCGCAGGCCTGGTGGGGACTTTCGCTCTCTGTGGATGTTAGAGGGGCGAGCCGAAACGCTAGATCACAGCATCAGGGACTAATGCGCGCTTATAGGTCCCCTCAGGCGTTCCTTGCGAGGAGAGAGAGTACCAAGGTCCTTTGAAGAGATGGCGTGCTTGGGAGGGCCTGCCCTCTAGCCAGAGCTCGGATCCTTGGGTTTTGCAGTACTGCTGGTGTGTCACTTGAGGCACTGGCACCGTACTCAGCCCCCGCTCGCGAGGTACGCATGTGGAGAGATATAAGTGCCCATTTTCAATAAATGAAATAAAGCTGTAATAAACTCACCACCAAAATATTACATAGCGGCGCCGTAGCGCATAGTTCACTTGGAACGAAGATGGCGCTGGAGCGCAAAGTTCACTTGGAACGAAAATGGCGCTGGAGCGCAAAGTTCACTTGGAACGAAAATCGGTTCATTATACTTGGGTTTGCCAAGCTAACGTTCCTTCCATGTCGAGGCATGGGGACCACCCATTAGTGGCAGAGGTTCACTGCGGCCTGCGGGGGCTCATTTGCAGGAGAGCTCGGAGGGCTGGGCCTCGGGAGAAGCTTTGAGAAGCTTGGAGGTGAAGCCGTGAGCTTCCCTCTAGAGACAAAAAATGCCTGGCGTGACTGTGATCACGGGTAGAACTTGCGCAGATGCGCGATGTTCCACGGGTTCTTGACGGGGATGCCGTCCTCGGTCTCGAGGCGTACTGCGCCAGGCCTGGCGACGTGGGAGACCCTGTAGGGGCCTTCCCACATCGGGGAGAGCTTGTGGAGACCTTCCCTGGAGAGGATTCGCCTGAGGACGAGGTCGCCCGCTTCAAGGGTGCGTGAGCGCACATGGCGGCTGTGGTAGCGTCGCAGGTCTTGCTGGTACCCTGCCGCCCTGAGGGCGGCCTGACGGCGCAGTCCCTCGAGAAGCAGCAGGTCGTCGTTGTGGAGGCCCTCTTGGGTGTCCTCATTAAAGGCAAGGACCCGTGGCGATCCATGCTTGATTTCTGCGGGGAGGACCGCCTCGGCTCCGTAGACCAGAGCGAACGGCGTTTCGCCTGTAGGCCTCGAGGAGGTTGTGCGTATGGACCAGAGCACTGAGGGGAGCTCGTCAATCCAACCCTTGCCGTGGCCCTTAAGGATGTTGAAGCTCCTGGTCTTGAGGCCCTTGAGGACTTCTGCGTTTGCTCGCTCGGCTTGACCGTTGCTGCGTGGGTGAGCTACCGAGGCGAAGCAGACCTTGATACCAAGTTTGTCGCAGTAGGCTCGGAAGATGCCGCTGGTGAATTGCGAGCCGTTGTCAGTGATGATGCGGTTGGGCACGCCGAAGCGGCAGACCAAGCTTCGGATGAACTTCACCGCAGCCCCAGCTGGTATGGTGCGCACCGGCTCAACCTCGGTCCACTTGGTGAACTTGTCGATGGCCACGAGGAGGAAACGGCAGCCCCCCTGCGACTTCGGGAAGGGGCCCAGGATGTCCAGCCCCCAGACCACGAACGGCCAGGAGAGCGGGATGGTCTGAAGCTCCAGTGCCGGCTGATGGATTTGCTTGGCGTGGAATTGGCAGGCGTCGCAGGTTTGCACAATGGCGACCGCATCTTGAAGCACCTGAGGCCAGTAGAAGCCGCTCCTGAAGACCTTGCCTGCGAGGGTGCGCGCACATGAGTGGTGGCCGCACTCCCCGCTGTGGATGTCCTTAATCAGCTCTCGGCCTTCCTCAGGAGGGACGCACTTGAGCGCTACACCATTTGGGCGCTTGCGGTAGAGGTTTTCCTCGAGGATGCAGTATGACTTTGCTTGTCGAGCGACTCGCTCTGCATCAGTATCTTCTTCAGGGAGGATTCCTTTCACCAAGTAGTCCTTGAGCTCATTAATCCAGCCTGAGGCCTGGTGGGTCGCCGTCAGCAGCAGACGCTCCCCTGTGCTGGGACCGCAATCAGGCGCCCCAGACTCAGGAGGCGGTGGGAGCACTTCGCCTGCGCTTGCGGGTGTGGCCTCTCGAGGCTGCTTGATGGATGCCTTGGCGAGCCTCTCTTCGAAAACACCGGCCTGCTGGGGTTGCCTCCGCGAGGCTCGCTTGGCGATGTCGTCGGCCTCTTGGTTTTCTTTCCTCGGGATGTGCATGAGCTCCATGCCCCTGAAGTGCTTCTCAAGCTTGCGGACCTCTTCGAGGTATGCGGCCATGTGGTCGTCTTTCGGCGTGTAACTTTTGTTGGAGAAGTTGACGAGCAGCTGTGAGTCTCCCTTGACGAGTAGGTGCTTGACGCCTAGAGCGATGGCGGCCCTTAAGCCGGCGAGGAGGCCTTCGTATTCGGCGATGTTGTTGGAGATCTTGTCGATTGTGAAGCACAGCTGGATAGCATAATAAAGCTTGTCACCCTTGGGCGAGGTTAGGACGACGCCTGCTCCGCCATTGCGGCAAGCGAAGGCTCCATCGAAGTGCATGGTCCAGTGGCTGGGCGCCGCGTCTCCCGAGGGCTCGGCCTCTGCCTCACGAGGCTCCTCAGGGCTTGGGTCAGTCCATTCGGCGACGAAATCAGCCATCGCTCTTCCTTTTATGACCCTCGTGGTGTCGAAGCGCAAGTTGAAAGGCTGCAGCTCGATGTTCCACCCTGCGACACGATCTGTGGCGTTGGGGTTGCGCAGGATTTGCTCCAGGGGGAAAGCGGTGACCACCGTGATGGGGTGGCCCTGGAAGTAGTGTCTCAGCTTTCTGGAGGCGATGAGGAGCGCGACGAGGAGCTTCTGCTGCATTGGATACCGCTCGCGAGCGTCCCGTAGCACCGTGCTGACGAAGTAGACGGGGTGCTCGACGAGGGTTGTCTGAGGTGGCGCGGCATCGGCCCTCTGGGGGGCTCTTCAGGGCTCCTGTCGGTATCTGCCTGTGGAGGCCTCTCGACAGGGGTTGTTGGAGCAGGCTCGACTTGAGGCGATGGGCCTGGCCGTGGGTCTGCGGAGGCTGCTCCTTCGACGGGGCCTTTGTCGGGGGGTTCCGGGCTTGGAGTGGCAGTGCTTTTCTTGGGGAGGACAGGCTCTTCTCTCTCGACCACCAAGACGGCGCTTGCTGTCTGAGGGGTGGCTGAGAGGTACAGCTTCAAGTGCTCGTCTGCCCTGGGGGCCACCAAGACCGGAGGGCTAGCCAGATACTTCTTTAAATCTTCGAAGGCTTTATCCGCCTCAGGGGTCCACTTGAATGTGCCCGACCTCTTCATGATCTTGAAAAACGGCAGGGCTTGCTCGCCGAATTTAGAGATGAAACGACCGAGGCTGGCCATGCAGCCCGCAAGGCGCTGCATTTCCTTGAGTCGGCGAGGGGGCTGCATTTGTTCTATGGCCTTGATCTTGTCAGGATTTGCCTCTATGCCGCGGTGGGACACGAGGAATCCGAGGAGCTTGCCTGAAGGGACCCCGAAGACGCACTTGGCGGGGTTGAGCTTGATGCTCACCTTTCTCAGGCTGGCGAAGGTTTCCTCTAGATCCCTCAAGAGGGTGTCCCCCTCTCGAGACTTGACCACGATGTCATCGACGTAGGCCTCAGCATTTCTGCCCATCTGAGCCCCCAAGGCTATCCTCATGAGCCTCTGGAAGGTGGCCCCAGCGTTCTTCAGGCCAAAGGGCATGCATGTGTAGCAGTACACACCACAGGGGGTGAGGAATGCCGTCTTCTCCTCGTCCTCTTTAGCCATCTTGATCTGGTGATAACCAGAGAAGGCATCCAGAAAACAGAGGAGGTCACAGCCAGCGGTGGAGTCCACGATCTGGTCTATCCTCGGCATGGGGTATGGGTCCTTGGGACAGGCCTTGTTGACATCGGTGTAGTCGATGCAGAGTCGGCCTCCTCCAGCGGGTTTAGGGACGACCACGCCGTTGGAGAGCCAAGTGGGGTGCGCGACTTCGCGGACGACATTTGCCGCCTTGAGTTTCTCTACTTCCTTGATGATGAAGGCTTGCTTCTCGGGGGCTTGCTTGCGTGCTTTTTGCTTGACGGGGCGTGCGTCTGGACACACGGCTAAGTGGTGCTCGATCACCTCCCTTGGTACGCCGGACATATCTGACGGAGTCCACGCGAACATGTCAGAGTTTGCCCGAAGGAAGGCGACGAGCGCGCCTTCCTATTTGGGAGGCAGGGCGGCGCCTATGGTGACGCTAGCCCCCGAGCCTTCAGCCCCCGAGCTGGTGGTGTCCAGCGGCACCTTCTTCGTGGCGGCTTGCTCCTGAGAGAACACCTGCTTCTTCTTCCTGGGCCTCTCGAGAGGCTCCATGTCCTCGTCAGCCGGGAAGGCCATGGCGGCTGCCTTGTAGGCGCTCTCGACAGCGCGCGTGGCGTCCAGGACATGGCCATGGACGGCGATGGTGCCAGCGCTGCCGGGAATCTTGACCATGTTGTAGGCGTGATGCGTGACGGCCATGAACTTCGCAAGGGCGGGGTAGCCGAGGATGGCGTTGTACGGCAGACCGATGTGCGCGACGTCGAAGTCGATCAGCTCCGTGCGGTAGTTCTTCTGCGTGCCAAAGGTGACCGCGAGTCGGACTTGTCCCAGAGGTTCGATAGAACCACTGGTGACGCCCGTGAACGGCCTGGAGGGCATAAGCCACTCGTAGGGCACTTGAAGCGTCTCGAAGGTCTCGACAGAGATGACATTCAGGCCCGCTCCCCCGTCGATGAGCGTCTTGGAGACGGTGATGTTGTTGATGGTGGGGGAGCAGACCAGGGGGAGGGTTCCAACGGTCTTGGTCGACTTGGGGTGGTCCTTGGCGTCGAAGGCGATGGTGTACTGGGACCACTTGAGGGGCCTGGAAGTCTCGGTGCTCGGGAGCGCGGCGTTGAGTTCGCGGGCGAACTGCTTGAACTGATTGTTTGACTTGGGCGCTTGAGCTCCGCCGAGGATGCAGGCCATGGCGCCTCTCGGGGCCTGGTAGCCTCCATCTTCCTCGTCGGGGAGGTTGTTGTTCTTCTGGGCGGCGTTGGCTTGAGTGCCCGACGGCTTCTGGTAGCCGCCATCGCGCCTGCCCTTGGCGTCCCTGCGGTAGCCGCGACCTCTGCCGCGGCCTCCGCTGCCTTCTCCCCGCTCGCGTTCCCTGCTCAGCCTCTTGAGGTCGAAGCAGTCGTCTGTAGCGTGCCCGCGCCTGTTGTGGTAGACGCAGAACGGACGGTGGTCCACTTCTTTGTCGCCGCGCTCGGGGGAACCCCTGCGGGAGCCCTTTGCGTCAGGCTCTACCGCGAGGACCGCGGTGGCCTTGCGCTTGGGCTCTTCCTTCTTCTTGTGGCTCTTGGACCCCTCGCCCGGGTCGTCCCCCCGTGCGCTCATCTTGACGAAGAGGAGTCCCTCTTCAGCCTTGGCGCACTTGTCCGCCAGATCGAACAGCTTCACCACAGAGGTGAGCTTGTCGTGGATGCCGAGCTTCTCGAGCATCCTGCGGTTCGTGACGCCCTCGCGGAAGGCAGCGATCACCTGGGTGTCGGGGATGTTTGGAATTTTGTTCCGCACCTGGCTGAAGCGCTGGATGTACTTGCGAAGAGTTTCACCCTTCTTCTGCACCACAGCGCGCAAGTCGTTGTGGGTGAGTGCGCGCTCGTACGTGCCCTTGAAGTTGGCGACGAACTGCCTGCAGAGCTCCTCCCAGGAGTCGATGGAGTCCTCGGGCAGGTTGAGAAGCCAGGACAGAGCGGAGTCCCTGAGGGCGTGGGAGAACCAGTTGGCCATGACTTTGTCATCGCCCCCTGCAGCCTGGATGGAAGTGGTGTAGAGCTGCAGGAACTCGAGAGGGTTGGTGGACCCGTCGAAGCCCTTGGGGAGCGCTGGCCTGAACTTCTGTGGCCAGACCACACGGCGCAGGGTGCGCGTGAAGGCCATGCAGCCTGAGGCATAGGTGGCCGTTCCTCCCTGGAGGGCCCTGCGGTTTTGCTGCCCCGCCTGACCGAGCTCCTCGACGAGGCGGTTTTGGAGGTCGCGACGTCGCTCCATGCCTACACGCGCGTCAGGTGCGGTGCGCTGCACGATTTGGCAGTCGTGTGGCGAGGAAGCATGGGAGGGAGCCCGCTGTGCCGCGGCCGGGGGCGGTCCCGGCAGCGGCGGTGGCGCACCTGGTGCGGCCGTCCCTGCAGGGCCGGAAGGCACGATGGAGCGCGACGGAGCGGGGCGTGTGGTTGCGATGTCGACGAGGTGGTGGAGGCGGTCCAGCCACTGGTCGTGCGCTTCGGCACTTGGCCGGTAGCGGAGGAGCTCCTGAGCCATCAGTAGCGCGGTGTGCGGGGCGGGCTCTTGATGCTCCCGCGTGGACACGCTCTGGCGCCGGGACGGGTGCGAGGACTCAGCGTCCCCGCGGCGCTCGGAGAGGTCCTCGTCGTCACGCTGGTCTCCTTCGCGGTGCTCCTCGCTCTCCGGCTCTTCCACGCGCGGGCCGGTGCCAGCGCGTTCGGTCGCGCGGGGGCGACCACGGCGGCCGCGGGTGGGGGCAGTGCCGGGCTCGGTGTGAGTTCTCTCGGAGGTGCGCCTGTTGGCGCGCGTCGCGCGGGTGTCCATCATGGCGCGGAGTTCGGAGGTTGAAGACGCGCCTCAGTCCCCTACCTGGCGCGCCAAATGTCGAGGAATGAACTCCCACGTAACAGGGGTAGTCTCGCCCCGGGAAGAGGTTCGAAGGGGGACTGAACACGGAGGTCAAACAACCCTCGATGCACGCCGCGACGTTGCTCGCGGTGCTTGGAGCGGAACTGCACGACAGAGAGTGACACCGGCCCTTACCCAGGTTCATGGCCCTCAAGGTGAGGTAACACCGCTACTCCTGCTTGTCTCGATTGCACTGTGGTGACTGTTGTACAACTAGCCTCCGGGCCTTCAGAGGGTCCGGAGGTGGAGGACGCTATTGAGCTGGGGATCCAGTTTCCGGATCCCCTCCTACGGAAGTGCCCCTTCTCCTTAAATAGCTGCCCCGGGCCTCATCCCTGCGATCTGCGCAGTGGACGGGTTCCCACATGGCCACCAGTGGCAGAGTGGGGTGCACTACTGCTTGCTCGTTCATGGACTCGGTCCATGGTCGCAAAGCCTGTCTTCGTGGCAGAGCAGCTGTCTCCTCCGTCCTTGGACGCGCCTCTTCCGTGTTAAAGCGGCGCATTGTGGCCGACAAGTTGCAGACTTGGCAGAGCGGCTCGCAGGCGCGGCGGAGACCGTGGGGTGTGCCCGCAGTGACGTCGTCGTTGGAGCGTTGTGCCGGCCAACTGCTTTATCACCAAAGAGGAAAGCTTCGTTGGCGGCGCAGGGGACACAGAACTTTGTTGACCCCTTTTATCATGGGAGCGGCAACTGTGACGCTGTTGCTGCCGTGCGCGCAGACGCGCGCGTCACCCTGCGGCCGCAGCAGAGCCCATGTGCGCTCTGCAGCGCTTCCTTCGTCGCGAAGTATCCCCTCAGGGGCCTGAAGCTCTCGAGGGGGAGGGGCCGGACCGGCTCCCTGCAGGGGGAGAGAGTCCTCGAGCGGGACGCCCTCGGGGGGAGCCCCCTTCAGGCCCCTTCCAGCGCCTCAGGTCCCCCGTAGGGGTTTCTCCCTCGGGGGGAACCCTCCAAGCGGTTGGCTTGGTCCTTAGTCGTTTTGTAGACGCTGTCGCGTGCGCAGCCCGTGGAGAGTGGGCTATGCACACCCTAGAATCCACTGGGCCGACAGCGACTGTGCATCTTGAAGCTTTCCGAGGCATATGTCATCGGGATCGTTTTAGGCATAACCAACTCGTGCGTATCCATCATGGAAGGGAAGGTGCCCTATCTTCCCTTGACTACTCAGAAATTTACCCTATTTCATGTTTTTTTTGCTTAAGTATTTGATTGATTTGAAAATTCAGATCAGTGACTTGATGCGTACACACTATCAACTTGAAAATTGAGAATTTCACGTGCTTTTGTAGTATTGTTCACTTGTAAACTTGTGTGTTTAACACCAAATTCAACTCAAAAAAATGAAGGGGTTCGAAGAAGAAAACAATAATTTTTCTAACTAACGAATACCGAAACAAGCCAGGATCTATCTATCTAGTAATGCGGTAACAGGGCGGAACTGGTTACATACCTCTTGTAGACCGAATAGCGGGGATTACGCTCCCGCACAAGCGTTGCCGACGAAGACGATGTAGCCGACCTCGAGGTCGCGAAGAACTTGGCGCGACGAAGAAGACGATGACGCAGCGATGTTGATGAAGACGTGGCGTCGAGGAGGAGGGGCGGCGGCGGCGGGGCTGCAGCGGTGGCGAGACGATGTCGCCCTGGCACCTCAAGTGTGGCGCCTCCGAGTACTCGCACACATACGGAGCTTGACGACAACCCCCGGTCACTCAGATCCAGCTGAGATTGCAGGGGTAGAACTTTGGTGGAATCTCGCAGTACGACGGCGCACTGCGGTATAGCTTTTGTGGGAGACAGAGAAAAGCGGGCGGAGAATTAACTCAGGCCGGCGTATACAACATTAATTGTATTTTTGGATATATATTAAAACAATTAAAATGCCTCTCTTTATATAGGGGGGAGGGGGTGTGCAACACACCTTGCCTCCCTAATGTGGGACTAAAAAGAGGAGCAAGGGAGGGGGCTGGCCGGCCGCACCATGCATGGCCGTGGCGGCCATGGGCCCCATGCGCATGCATGGTGCGCCCCCACCATGGGCCCCTCTTGGCCCATTAAGTGGGCTGCCCCCTTTTTCCTTTTCTTTTAATTAATATTAAATTAATATAAAATATATTTTATTCATAATTAATATATTTGCATATTATTTAATCTCCTGTGACTCCGAAACAATTTCCGGACCACCCGAACTTCCTTCGGACATTCCCGGAACCCTTCCGAAACTACCGGAACCTTTCCGGGTTATTTCTCTCTCTCCTTTATCTCTATTATTCCAATGATCTCCATGTGTCGGCAAGACCTTAAGCGTGTTACCCTACGGTTCGAGAATACTCCAGACATGGTCGAGACCCCTCGATCGCCAATGACCGCCAGGGAGACCTGGATGCCTGTGACGGTCCCTGTGCATTATACGAATATCGTCGTTGAACCATAAACATGATATTCATTCCTTTTGTTCCTTCGATACCACCTTATCCGAGATATGATCGTAAACATCTGATGTCCTGTTTTATCTCGTTACCGACAAGGGTTAATTAACTCGTCTGTGATATTACATCTCCATGACCTAGTCATATGCTGCGCAGCTTTATAGATGTAATCTCACCGAGTGGGCCCAGAGTATCTTTCCATCACGCGAATGAACAAATCCCGCTCTTGATCCATATGCCTCAACGTACTCTTTCGAGATACACAAGATACACCTTTATAGTCACCCATTTATGAACTGACGTTTGATGCACTTAGAGTATCCTACGGAGCAGCAATTAATATGATCTCACGGTCTGAGGAATAAGCTATCATATTACTTACCTATTGCAAATGATAAACATTGTGATACGATCCTATTGGAATACTTTGTTGGGTATGTCCATCACCTTATTCTACTAATAAGATGACCTCATTGTCAACCGACGTGACTGTCCATGATCGGGAAATCTCGATCAACAGTTGCCCAATGAACTAGTTTATATAGAGGTTTACTAGGGACTCCGTTTTGTCTATGTATCACACGTGTATTAACAATTCCGATTAATACAGTTATAGCACGATACAAAAACATATTATAAACTTAATGAGATAATGCAATAAATACTATATATTTATTTGCCTCTAGGGCATATCTCATTCAGTCTCCCACTTGCACTAGAGTACAAATAAACCAGCTGCATTTTACTTTCAATCATACCACCTTATCTAATAAGCGTTCTATGATAATGCCTGCTCGTGGAAGAGTGTTACTTCAACAATCTATACCATACAGAATTGTATGTTCTTTGCGATTCATTGATATCACCTTGTTTGATATCATCTTGTTATCCTGATAACAAATATACACATACCACAACTAAGTGATACTTTTGTTTCCCAGCGCTTACTCTGATTCTGTTAATCAGACAATTGCATTGTAAACACACTCAGTTCTAGAGAACTCTTTGTAACATGTACAATCTCGCGATATCTATATACCTTTCATATCTATGTAGAGTTCTCACATTTCATTGTCAATCTAGTGCCTAATACTTTTCTACTTCTAGTAAATTCTAAATTTACTTTGATAATTGTTCTTCTTTTAAGAACATGGGTCACACTTTATCGACCACATAATATGGTTTCTATATGATGTCTATTATCATAATATAAGAGACCAACATATCTTGTAACCACTATTATCGTGTAGTAAATACATTTAATGTTTTAATTGGATTTCCAAGGACCTTTCCATTGGTTTTATTTCATTCTGACCTTTCAGAATCCAATCTAAATAAAACAGCTCGACCTTCTAATTAAAATTACTGTTCTATTCGAAATAGACACTACCTTTTAAATTGTTTCACAACTTCATCTTTCTAATTAATTCTACTGGTACTATCCATGATATGTCATTTACATACGAGGATTTAAGCTCCCACTCAAAAATATGTCACTCACATATTAAATTTGAGTAAACTAATTCGACTCCCACTTAAATTAGTGAATTCATAATTTCTTTCGATATTTTGGTCAAACCAAAATCATCGATCATTTATCAATTCAAGTTTTAATACGATCTGACAGTATTCTATCAATACATATCCCACAGACTTTAAGCATGTCTACACTTATGTAGTCAACAATTTTGATTTTGTCCAAGACACTTTTCTTGACAAAATTTGCTTCTATGTCTTTCTTATAGTTGCATTTCTTTTATATAACATTTTATATGATGATTAAGTAATCTTGTTCTCTTAATAAGATTTAGAGTAACATTTACTGTTTTAATCCTTTTAAATGTAACTTGGATTTTAAGACTCAAAGTCTTTATTCATATTTTGGTATTTCCTCAACTTTCCTTGTACTTTTAAGGTGTATCTTGTTCTGTCAACATGATCTAAAATACTGAATATTAAACTGTGACCTGACAGCAAATATTCTTAAAATAACACCCCATTTAAAAGCTTCTTGTTTGAAAACACTATGATCTCTTATCATCAAATTTTCATTTCCATTTGCAGAGATATTCTTTTCGGAATATATTCCGATATTCTAATTTATGAAAAAGGTCTAATACCTCATTTCAAGCTTCTACTTTTATTCCATTAACCTTAATTCGAAAAATCATATTTTCTTTTGAGTTACACAGCAATACAATTTTTGCTTCTGTTGGTGTTTGGAATACACTCTCATCTTAATATGAGTATTCTACAAAGAACTATTCGTGTATATTCTGTATTATCGTATAATCATCTACACCACGACACTTACTGTCGATTACACGAATCATCGTTGGAAAATTATCTTATTCATTCCTAAAGTGGATGTCGACTATAATGTTTGAACATATTAAGAGATTCTAAAATACCACACTTTAATTATAATATTTCATATATCACTATATCGGATATTATAATTTGTGGAACGAATTTTCACAAGTCCTTTTGTGTGAAAACCATAATTCAAAAATATTGTCCTGTTTGATCGAATCATGTGGATATAATTTCCATCCACCTTTCTTCTGAAAAATTCCGTTGATCTTGTATCAAATTGTTTTCAGACTCATGTTTCCTTAGGAAAATACATTTATTTACTTAGAATCATAGAAAGATTCGAAACAATGATATTCACCACTTATTTAATTTAATAATCATCTAGTATGACTTTCAATCAATTTCCTTGTATATTGACATTTCAATATCTAATGTAATTTAATCAATTCGGCACATGTAACTTTGATAGATCGAAATATCTACATTTCTTACACTGCTTTTATGATCAAATTCGGTGGTGTTTGTTCTTGAAACAAAATCATTTAATCTTTGGACATTTAATTTTATCATTCCTGGTTTTATAAATTTATATCATGTTATCATTCGAATAATGTAATCGAGATGTGATTGCATGAAAACTTTACTCATAATATAAAACAACTGACTTGTTCCACGACCTAAAACAACCGGTTTGTTGTATTACAGATATGAATAACTTTGTCTTGTAACATTCAATACACAAAGCAAAATCACACTCTCACTATTACAAAAAGGTCTTATAAAAAACTATTGATGACAACTATAATGATAACTTGAGGACGTGAACACCACTGGCCATCAACTCCTTTGCTTGCCATCACTTGCGCACTGTCACATCATATTTCTTCGCATACTTGTGATAATCAGGACCTGTTTCATAAACAGAATAAGCATCAAATACTTTTCATCAAGTATCATGAGAAGAGTACATTTATAACTTTGTATATCAAATATACCCGTGGCGTCAAAGATTTCGCCTTCGATGGGTTCAACCTTTACAGATTTGAACTGGCTTATGAACTCGAAGAAAGTCATCGTATCTCTTCTTATAGCATAGCCACGGACATGTTTCTCATAGCTGGGAGGTAAAGACATCAACACAGCAGCTATCACACATGAATCCGCCATCCAGTAGTCGTAGACATTCGTAAGTTTCAAGTAAATGTCATACATTTTCTTCAAATGAGTTTCCAAACAGGTATGTTGCTCCATCTGGAGTGAATGGAACTTCCTCAGCTATCTGTATTGCTCATACTTAATTTCATCTATGAAATGCGCCTTGATCGAATCTATCATATCATAAGGTTCCATTTGTTGAAACTGCTCTTTCAACTCTGGTACCATGTTTATGACCATGATGGTTTGCACTTATATGAAAATGTCACGACGCTGACGAAATTACTCATCTTCTTCTTCGCTAGCAGAATCTTCTGGTTCCTCTTCTAATCCTTGTTCTATGACATAGAGTATATTATTGTGTCTGAGAGCTTCTCTTAGTTTCTTGTACCAATATAGGAAGTTGGACCCATCAGCCAACAAGGCGGATTTCTAAGGAAGTATTCGAAGTAGAACTTGTCGCGAGGGTAGAGCACCATCTCTGGATATGATCGCAAAGTAGGTAAGGCTAAGTTTATAATAATATGAGCTCAGTTTATAATCAAATTATTTAAACATACTCCACTAAGATTATTATCCCTACAATAATTTTAGTGATTACACGACCCCAATTCACTGTACCACCCCCGATCGTCACAGCCGGCGGCACAGTTTCAAGGGTGGACATCGAAATGTCGATCACAACAATCATGTGACTCATGCTCGATCTTTCGATCTTCCCGTGTTCCGAGACTATGTCTGTACATACTAGGCTCGCCAATTAAAACTCGATGTTTTTGCGCGTGCAACATGGCTTACACCCACTGTATGTGAACGACGAAACGTGTGACACCCGATCGTCACGGCCTGCCTCATAACGTAGAACTTTCTTGTTGGTGCACAACGAGGGAGAACACAATTTTGATATTTATTAGGGATCATCCTATTGTAGCTACCGTCGTATATCTAATATATAAGCAATCAATAAGATGTACACACAACAACACAAGATTAAATAATGTAATGAAGTGCGATATGACATGGTCGTGTGCCTGAACCTCCATGGCGCCGTGCGCCTAGACCGGGCGCCCCGGCATGGCTCCGAGTCTAGGGTGCCTCCTTTGCCTTCGACAGTACGAACAATTCAAAACTTACCGTAACCATGTCATATTTAAACGACTCTACAAAACAAAGTTAGACGCTTCTACCTTTATCTAGTTTTGCAAGTTTTACGTGGCTTCTAAGGCTTTCGCGAGAGAACTGTTCCCTACCTACGAGCTTTGTACCACAACGTCGATCAAACAATTGCATGTTTATGTATCCCTTTCGGGCCCTTCATTGAAAATGCAAAGCCAACTAAAGAGAGAGAGACAGACACCCGCCAGCCACAAACACGGTGCAAGCCGTATGTCAGGTGTGGAACCAGTCTCGCATAAGCGCATGCGTAAAGTCGGTCCGGGCCGCTTCATCAACTCAATGCCGAAGGCAAAGCAAGTGCACGCGAAAGGGTAGCAAATATAAGAAAGACGTACTCATGTTCAACACGAGTTCTAACCGTACCAGCAAAACTACGTATAGATCGGCTCTGATACCACTGAAGGGGTTCGAAGCATAAAACAATAATTTTTCTAACTAACGAATACCGAAACAAGCCAGGATCTATCTATCTAGTAATGCGGTAACAGGGCGGAACTGGTTACATACCTCTTGTAGACCGAATAGCGGGGATTACGCTCCCGCACAAGCGTTGCCGACGAAGACGATGTATCCAACCTCGAGGTCGCGAAGAACTTGGCGCGACGAAGAAGACGATGACGCAGCGATGTTGATGAAGACGCGGCGTCGAGGAGGAGGGGCGTGTCGAGGAGGAGGGGCGGCGGCGGCGGGGCTGCAGCGGTGGCGAGACGATGTCGCCTTGGCACCTCAAGTGTGGCGCCTCCGAGTACTCGCACACATACGGAGCTTGACGACAACCCCCGGTCACTCAGATCCAGCTGAGATTGCAGGGGTAGAACTTTGGTGGAATCTCGCAGTACGACGGCGCACTGCGGTATAGCTTTTGTGGGAGACAGAGAAAAGCGGGCGGAGAATTAACTCAGGCCGGCGTATACAACATTAATTGTATTTTTGGATATATATTAAAACAATTAATATGCCTCTCTTTATATAGGGGGGAGGGGGGTGTGCAACACACCTTGCCTCCCTAATGTGGGACTAAAAAGAGGAGCAAGGGAAGGGGCTGGCCGGCCGCACCATGCATGGCCGTGGCGGCCATGGGCCCCATGCGCATGCATGGTGCGCCCCCACCATGGGCCCTCTTGGCCCATTAAGTGGGCTGCCCCCTTTTTCCTTTTCTTTTAATTAATATAAAATATATTTAATTCATAATTAATATATTTGCATATTATTTAATCTCCCGTGACTCCGAAACAATTTCCGGACCACCCGAACTTTCTTCGGACATTCCCGGAACCCTTCCGAAACTACCGGAACCTTTCCGGGTTATTTCTCTCTCTCCTTTATCTCTATTATTCCAATGATCTCCATGTGTCGGCAAGACCTTAAGCGTGTTACCCTACGGTTCGAGAATACTCCAGACATGGTCGAGACCCCTCGCTCGCCAATGACCGCCAGGGAGACCTGGATGCCTGTGACGTTCCTTGTGCATTCTACGAATATCATCGTTGAACCATAAACATGATATTCATTCCTTTTGTTCCTTCGATACCACCTTATCCGAAATATGATCGTAAACATCCCCTTTTCCTGTTTTTCTTTTCCTGTTTATTGCAAAATCCCCTTTTCAACTAATGTACAAAGCCACTACTAAATAGTCCTAAAATTCTCGATGAAATATGTTGTAGCAGATGATCCTTCTTTATTATTTGGCTTCAGACAGTCCATTATTGTATGTTTCTCACAAACTCCGAGAAATAGCTGACAAACAGGTCATGCCGACAGTGATGTGGTTTAGGGTAATTTTTTCAAACAACCTGTCAGATGAAGCTGAATGGTCTAGCCTGATTTCTTCAAACCAAGCTTGTCTGATGAAGGCTTAATGGTCTAGGTGATTTTTTCAAACAACCTGTCAGATGAAGCTGAATGGTCTAGCGTGATTTCTTCAAACCAAGCTTGTCTGATGAAGGCTTAATGGTCTAGGGTGATATTTTTCAAACGAAGCATGCCAGATGAAACCTGAATGAGATAAGGGCATCCGGTAAATATAGTCAAATAGACAAAGATAATTCATATTGCCATTTTCTAGCAATGTGAAAGGTGAGATGGTATGAATAAACATGAATGGTCCACCCTTTTACAGCAATTGTTTCATTTGATAAGTTTTTAATCACCATCTTTGATACTTCGTAATGACTTCTCAAAATTGATGAAGTTCTTGACGTTTCAGTATTGCATATTATTATGAAGTATGATGGTTGTCCTAATTCAACTGAAAAGTATACAAAGGCTGAACTACAAAAGAACAAACATACGTCTATAACAGAAGCGGGCGCGGCAAATCGCGCCTAACCCTTCTAGTACATACCCAAAAGGGACAGGAAATAATATGTGTTGTTATTTTCTATCTAAAGGGTCCACAACCCAGAAGTTATGTATTAGAAAAGGGCCATGGCCTTGCCAAACAATGCTATACTTGGAACTTTTTATTAAATTATTTGTGGGCTCTAGAAGGCCACGTGCCGAATTATATTAAAATAAATACTGATATAGAAAAAGTACTTCATAGAAAGTGAAATGGATCAGTAAAAAGTCCATGGTCCAAATATGAAAAAGGTTGTAAACATGCTTAGGCCCAAGAGAAAATTGGCCCATATAACACAAGGACCAGAAAAGAAAAGGCCACAATTATTGGGCTCGTCCCATACATATCACCGAAACGGACCGGGCTCATTTATCGACCACATAATATGGTTTCTATATGATGTCTATTATCATAATATAAGAGACCAACATATCTTGTAACCACTATTATCGTGTAGTAAATACATTTAATGTTTTAATTGGATTTCCAAGGACCTTTCCATTGGTTTTATTTCATTCTGACCTTTCAGAATCCAATCTAAATAAAACAGCTCGACCTTCTAATTAAAATTACTGTTCTATTCGAAATAGACACTACCTTTTAAATTGTTTCACAACTTCATCTTTCTAATTAATTCTACTGGTACTATCCATGATATGTCATTTACATACGAGGATTTAAGCTCCCACTCAAAAATATGTCACTCACATATTAAATTTGAGTAAACTAATTCGACTCCCACTTAAATTAGTGAATTCATAATTTCTTTCGATATTTTGGTCAAACCAAAATCATCGATCATTTATCAATTCAAGTTTTAATACGATCTGACAGTATTCTATCAATACATATCCCACAGACTTTAAGCATGTCTACACTTATGTAGTCAACAATTTTGATTTTGTCCAAGACACTTTTCTTGACAAAATTTGCTTCTATGTCTTTCTTATAGTTGCATTTCTTTTATATAACATTTTATATGATGATTAAGTAATCTTGTTCTCTTAATAAGATTTAGAGTAACATTTACTGTTTTAATCCTTTTAAATGTAACTTGGATTTTAAGACTCAAAGTCTTTATTCATATTTTGGTATTTCCTCAACTTTCCTTGTACTTTTAAGGTGTATCTTGTTCTGTCAACATGATCTAAAATACTGAATATTAAACTGTGACCTGACAGCAAATATTCTTAAAATAACACCCCATTTAAAAGCTTCTTGTTTGAAAACACTATGATCTCTTATCATCAAATTTTCATTTCCATTTGCAGAGATATTCTTTTCGGAATATATTCCGATATTCTAATTTATGAAAAAGGTCTAATACCTCATTTCAAGCTTCTACTTTTATTCCATTAACCTTAATTCGAAAAATCATATTTTCTTTTGAGTTACACAGCAATACAATTTTTGCTTCTGTTGGTGTTTGGAATACACTCTCATCTTAATATGAGTATTCTACAAAGAACTATTCGTGTATATTCTGTATTATCGTATAATCATCTACACCACGACACTTACTGTCGATTACACGAATCATCGTTGGAAAATTATCTTATTCATTCCTAAAGTGGATGTCGACTATAATGTTTGAACATATTAAGAGATTCTAAAATACCACACTTTAATTATAATATTTCATATATCACTATATCGGATATTATAATTTGTGGAACGAATTTTCACAAGTCCTTTTGTGTGAAAACCATAATTCAAAAATATTGTCCTGTTTGATCGAATCATGTGGATATAATTTCCATCCACCTTTCTTCTGAAAAATTCCGTTGATCTTGTATCAAATTGTTTTCAGACTCATGTTTCCTTAGGAAAATACATTTATTTACTTAGAATCATAGAAAGATTCGAAACAATGATATTCACCACTTATTTAATTTAATAATCATCTAGTATGACTTTCAATCAATTTCCTTGTATATTGACATTTCAATATCTAATGTAATTTAATCAATTCGGCACATGTAACTTTGATAGATCGAAATATCTACATTTCTTACACTGCTTTTATGATCAAATTCGGTGGTGTTTGTTCTTGAAACAAAATCATTTAATCTTTGGACATTTAATTTTATCATTCCTGGTTTTATAAATTTATATCATGTTATCATTCGAATAATGTAATCGAGATGTGATTGCATGAAAACTTTACTCATAATATAAAACAACTGACTTGTTCCACGACCTAAAACAACCGGTTTGTTGTATTACAGATATGAATAACTTTGTCTTGTAACATTCAATACACAAAGCAAAATCACACTCTCACTATTACAAAAAGGTCTTATAAAAAACTATTGATGACAACTATAATGATAACTTGAGGACGTGAACACCACTGGCCATCAACTCCTTTGCTTGCCATCACTTGCGCACTGTCACATCATATTTCTTCGCATACTTGTGATAATCAGGACCTGTTTCATAAACAGAATAAGCATCAAATACTTTTCATCAAGTATCATGAGAAGAGTACATTTATAACTTTGTATATCAAATATACCCGTGGCGTCGAAGATTTCGCCTTCGATGGGTTCAACCTTTACAGATTTGAACTGGCTTATGAACTCGAAGAAAGTCATCGTATCTCTTCTTATAGCATAGCCACGGACATGTTTCTCATAGCTGGGAGGTAAAGACATCAACACAGCAGCTATCACACATGAATCCGCCATCCAGTAGTCGTAGACATTCGTAAGTTTCAAGTAAATGTCATACATTTTCTTCAAATGAGTTTCCAAACAGGTATGTTGCTCCATCTGGAGTGAATGGAACTTCCTCAGCTATCTGTATTGCTCATACTTAATTTCATCTATGAAATGCGCCTTGATCGAATCTATCATATCATAAGGTTCCATTTGTTGAAACTGCTCTTTCAACTCTGGTACCATGTTTATGACCATGATGGTTTGCACTTATATGAAAATGTCACGACGCTGACGAAATTACTCATCTTCTTCTTCGCTAGCAGAATCTTCTGGTTCCTCTTCTAATCCTTGTTCTATGACATAGAGTATATTATTGTGTCTGAGAGCTTCTCTTAGTTTCTTGTACCAATATAGGAAGTTGGACCCATCAGCCAACAAGGCGGATTTCTAAGGAAGTATTCGAAGTAGAACTTGTCGCGAGGGTAGAGCACCATCTCTGGATATGATCGCAAAGTAGGTAAGGCTAAGTTTATAATAATATGAGCTCAGTTTATAATCAAATTATTTAAACATACTCCACTAAGATTATTATCCCTACAATAATTTTAGTGATTACACGACCCCAATTCACTGTACCACCCCCGATCGTCACAGCCGGCGGCACAGTTTCAAGGGTGGACATCGAAATGTCGATCACAACAATCATGTGACTCATGCTCGATCTTTCGATCTTCCCGTGTTCCGAGACTATGTCTGTACATACTAGGCTCGCCAATTAAAACTCGATGTTTTTGCGCGTGCAACATGGCTTACACCCACTGTATGTGAACGACGAAACGTGTGACACCCGATCGTCACGGCCTGCCTCATAACGTAGAACTTTCTTGTTGGTGCACAACGAGGGAGAACACAATTTTGATATTTATTAGGGATCATCCTATTGTAGCTACCGTCGTATATCTAATATATAAGCAATCAATAAGATGTACACACAACAACACAAGATTAAATAATGTAATGAAGTGCGATATGACATGGTCGTGTGCCTGAACCTCCATGGCGCCGTGCGCCTAGACCGGGCGCCCCGGCATGGCTCCGAGTCTAGGGTGCCTCCTTTGCCTTCGACAGTACGAACAATTCAAAACTTACCGTAACCATGTCATATTTAAACGACTCTACAAAACAAAGTTAGACGCTTCTACCTTTATCTAGTTTTGCAAGTTTTACGTGGCTTCTAAGGCTTTCGCGAGAGAACTGTTCCCTACCTACGAGCTTTGTACCACAACGTCGATCAAACAATTGCATGTTTATGTATCCCTTTCGGGCCCTTCATTGAAAATGCAAAGCCAACTAAAGAGAGAGAGACAGACACCCGCCAGCCACAAACACGGTGCAAGCCGTATGTCAGGTGTGGAACCAGTCTCGCATAAGCGCATGCGTAAAGTCGGTCCGGGCCGCTTCATCAACTCAATGCCGAAGGCAAAGCAAGTGCACGCGAAAGGGTAGCAAATATAAGAAAGACGTACTCATGTTCAACACGAGTTCTAACCGTACCAGCAAAACTACGTATAGATCGGCTCTGATACCACTGAAGGGGTTCGAAGCATAAAACAATAATTTTTCTAACTAACGAATACCGAAACAAGCCAGGATCTATCTATCTAGTAATGCGGTAACAGGGCGGAACTGGTTACATACCTCTTGTAGACCGAATAGCGGGGATTACGCTCCCGCACAAGCGTTGCCGACGAAGACGATGTATCCGACCTCGAGGTCGCGAAGAACTTGGCGCGACGAAGAAGACGATGACGCAGCGATGTTGATGAAGACGCGGCGTCGAGGAGGAGGGGCGTGTCGAGGAGGAGGGGCGGCGGCGGCGGGGCTGCAGCGGTGGCGAGACGATGTCGCCCTGGCACCTCAAGTGTGGCGCCTCCGAGTACTCGCACACATACGGAGCTTGACGACAACCCCCGGTCACTCAGATCCAGCTGAGATTGCAGGGGTAGAACTTTGGTGGAATCTCGCAGTACGACGGCGCACTGCGGTATAGCTTTTGTGGGAGACAGAGAAAAGCGGGCGGAGAATTAACTCAGGCCGGCGTATACAACATTAATTGTATTTTTGGATATATATTAAAACAATTAATATGCCTCTCTTTATATAGGGGGGAGGGGGGTGTGCAACACACCTTGCCTCCCTAATGTGGGACTAAAAAGAGGAGCAAGGGAAGGGGCTGGCCGGCCGCACCATGCATGGCCGTGGCGGCCATGGGCCCCATGCGCATGCATGGTGCGCCCCCACCATGGGCCCTCTTGGCCCATTAAGTGGGCTGCCCCCTTTTTCCTTTTCTTTTAATTAATATAAAATATATTTAATTCATAATTAATATATTTGCATATTATTTAATCTCCCGTGACTCCGAAACAATTTCCGGACCACCCGAACTTTCTTCGGACATTCCCGGAACCCTTCCGAAACTACCGGAACCTTTCCGGGTTATTTCTCTCTCTCCTTTATCTCTATTATTCCAATGATCTCCATGTGTCGGCAAGACCTTAAGCGTGTTACCCTACGGTTCGAGAATACTCCAGACATGGTCGAGACCCCTCGCTCGCCAATGACCGCCAGGGAGACCTGGATGCCTGTGACGTTCCTTGTGCATTCTACGAATATCATCGTTGAACCATAAACATGATATTCATTCCTTTTGTTCCTTCGATACCACCTTATCCGAAATATGATCGTAAACATCCCCTTTTCCTGTTTTTCTTTTCCTGTTTATTGCAAAATCCCCTTTTCAACTAATGTACAAAGCCACTACTAAATAGTCCTAAAATTCTCGATGAAATATGTTGTAGCAGATGATCCTTCTTTATTATTTGGCTTCAGACAGTCCATTATTGTATGTTTCTCACAAACTCCGAGAAATAGCTGACAAACAGGTCATGCCGACAGTGATGTGGTTTAGGGTAATTTTTTCAAACAACCTGTCAGATGAAGCTGAATGGTCTAGCCTGATTTCTTCAAACCAAGCTTGTCTGATGAAGGCTTAATGGTCTAGGTGATTTTTTCAAACAACCTGTCAGATGAAGCTGAATGGTCTAGCGTGATTTCTTCAAACCAAGCTTGTCTGATGAAGGCTTAATGGTCTAGGGTGATATTTTTCAAACGAAGCATGCCAGATGAAACCTGAATGAGATAAGGGCATCCGGTAAATATAGTCAAATAGACAAAGATAATTCATATTGCCATTTTCTAGCAATGTGAAAGGTGAGATGGTATGAATAAACATGAATGGTCCACCCTTTTACAGCAATTGTTTCATTTGATAAGTTTTTAATCACCATCTTTGATACTTCGTAATGACTTCTCAAAATTGATGAAGTTCTTGACGTTTCAGTATTGCATATTATTATGAAGTATGATGGTTGTCCTAATTCAACTGAAAAGTATACAAAGGCTGAACTACAAAAGAACAAACATACGTCTATAACAGAAGCGGGCGCGGCAAATCGCGCCTAACCCTTCTAGTACATACCCAAAAGGGACAGGAAATAATATGTGTTGTTATTTTCTATCTAAAGGGTCCACAACCCAGAAGTTATGTATTAGAAAAGGGCCATGGCCTTGCCAAACAATGCTATACTTGGAACTTTTTATTAAATTATTTGTGGGCTCTAGAAGGCCACGTGCCGAATTATATTAAAATAAATACTGATATAGAAAAAGTACTTCATAGAAAGTGAAATGGATCAGTAAAAAGTCCATGGTCCAAATATGAAAAAGGTTGTAAACATGCTTAGGCCCAAGAGAAAATTGGCCCATATAACACAAGGACCAGAAAAGAAAAGGCCACAATTATTGGGCTCGTCCCATACATATCACCGAAACGGACCGGGCTCATTTTAATTTACGATCAATGATTTCGTCATAATTTTGTCCCGTAGGACTGGCCACGTAAAATCTGATGTGGCGTGGCTGGACTACTAGTGACGAAATGGAATCGTCATAATTTCATGACGGCACTAAATCGTCATACACGATTATAACGATTTTAGTAAAAAGGTCATACTTTTTTGATTACGATAGATTGATGATGATCTGCCTTTGGTCTTAAAATCGTCAAAATGAGAAATTGTGACGATTTAGTAATGAAAATGAAGGGTCGTGTATCAAGATATTTCTTGTAGTGCTACCCAAAAACCAAATTCAATATGTCAAAAAAAATCAAATGTAAACTTCGTATGTACTTATGAAAATTTTGGGTTGGTGAAAAAAAGTAACCCCGGTTGTTCCAAAATGACTTTGCACGAAGCATTTTTTTTTTGTCTTTTTACGCTGGCCACAAAAATGTTTTATCACAACCTTTTTTTGTTTGAATTTTTTACATTTTAAAATCGATTAAGATACATTTTCCTCAGCGGGTGCATCTAGACCCACGAGTCAAACACTGTGTCCCTTGCACTGCCAATTTTTACTCTCTTAATTGATATAAAATGGAAAATATTTGAAGGAGAAAATAAGAAGTACAGGCCAATGGTTTCTTAGAAAGCTTTGTCTGGGCCAATTGATGGGAAACAAGGTAATCAAACCCTATTGGGGCTTTCGAAATTAGTTGTGCCAGTGCATGTGGATTTGGGTTTGTTTATGTTCACAGATATATCACTCTTTCGCATAACATACCTTCAGTATTGATTTACATTAGTAATGACGATACTAAAGATATTCTGGATATAATTGAATAATAGTATATGATAAATCATTGTAAGTCCATGTTGCATGGTATTGGTATACTACGAGAAGACAAAAAATGATGAACTAGCTTGCCAATTAGTATAATTAACGCATCACACATTGTGTACAGCAGCCAGTTTCCATGTATTTGCTTTGAGTTGGTCCGAAGTACCAATTAACCATCCATGTATACATGCTGCTGATCGTAATCATCTGCAGTATATAGTACTATAGTTTGTCAAAATGCTGCTCATCGTGCTTGGCCTTCTGCTCCATCTCCGACGACATGTCCACGGCCGCGGACGATGATGATTTCGTGGATGAGGATCTTTGGTCAAGCCATGCGATGATATCCTGAAATACGGCGTGGATGTTTTCGGGGGTCTCGCCCGAGGTGAGGGCGTGCCACATGCCGGGGTAGAGGTTGAGCTTCTTGTCTTGGCCCACCGCCGACTGGTAGAGGAGGTCGCTCACCGCTGGGTCCGTCACCTTGTCGTCCCCACCGTGCACGATAAGAAACGGCAACGAAACCTGCATATTTGCATATGCGCACTCAGCATCACTCCTGTGTCTTACAAAGCTAATCAACTGGTACACATGTTTTTCTTTAATTTTGGGTAAAAAAAGGAATAATAATTAAGGGATAGAGGCAACAAAATAGCTAGAGCCATCAGCAGCGAACTGAAATTAAACAGGCAGCCATGAATGAATACACTAGTATATATATGACGTGCGAGAAAAGTACCTTGATTTAATCAATTAGTTAAAGAGCCAACTAACTGAACAAGGACGTTACACAAGCAAATCAACACTTCACTTTAATTGCAGAAAGGGAGGTTGATCGAGATGTATACATAGGTAAGTCACAGCTAAGAAATACCACTGCAATTTAGTCCCTTTGTTTCACAATGTAACTATGTAAGACGTTTTAGCAAGTTAGTTTAGCTTGTCTTCCATTTTGGAAAGAGGGAGTATTTAATATGTATTACTCTCTGCAAGTGTTTAAATCATGTGGCCACCACAATATCTCGGTTGGAAAATCACTCACGAAACAATAGTACGGGCACAAGAAAATCCTTAATTAAGGTCAAACAAAATCCACGTCGCCCTCTTCATTGTAGAGAGCCTATTTGGGGTGATGCCTAAATTTCATATCACATCGCCACCAACCACCAAAAAATACACAAGTAGCTAGGTGCACAAGAACCCAACCACATGGGCAATTTAGCTTGAGGATGAGAATCATAGTCGTGTAAGTCCCCATTTATGATAATCTAAATTGGTTGAAAATGGTTGCCTAAATGGTACCTTGGAAGATTAAAATGGAGGATTTGTTTTGAACAATTGTGATATTCAGGTCGGAAAGAAAGAGGAATTTTGTTTTGTTTTGTGTTTTTAATTAGAAAGTAGTAACAGAACGGGGTTGGTATAGTACCTTTGGTAGTACGTTGTTCTCGAGGTTGAGGCTGACCCTGAGGAGCTCGTACGCGGTCTTGAGTCGTGGCTTGCCCTTGTAGCAGTAGGGGTTGTTCCTGATCTCGTCGCGCTTCTCCTGCATTTTGTAGGCGGCGTCGATGACATCGGCCGTGGGCACGATCTTCCACGTGGGGATGATGCTCGTCATCATCTTGAGGACGCTGACCACTACCGGATGCGGCCTCATCTCCTCAGCAATCTACAGGATAAATACGTGGAGATTTTCATTAGTTCCGGGCCTTATTTCTCACTTTGAATTGGTCCAAATGATATTCGATCGGTGGTTTAATTATTCGAGATAGATGGGTAGAATATGTCGTTATCGAGGAGTGCCCTGGATGCCCTGGCCGGCCGGGTCAACTGCTCTAGAATAATGGATTAAACAAGTGCGAAATCCACAACGGCTCCGCACGCCGGGCGGCACCTCGATCCGGTCAAAAGCTACCGATGGTGTAGACGGCAACTAGCTAGGAAGTGGTACGCCACCGATGGTGTAGACGTGCATCCCGCTCCATCTCGATCGTCGTCGTCGTCGTACGCGTATCCGATAGTCTAAAGCCGCCGTAGGAAAACGATTCTGGAAGAGAGGCGGCCGGAGACCGGAGTTGGAGTAGGTGATCGAAGCACACATGCACGTACCTTGCACATGGGCGCGACCAAGACGGCGCCGGTCCAGTAGGAGGGCCTCGCCCGGTGGAGGAGCAGGGCGACGGCGCCGCCCATTGACTCGCCGAGCAGGAACCGGGGGAGGTCCGTGTTGGCGGTGGAGGCGACGACGGCGGCGAAGAAGGCGTCGCAGTCGGCGACGAGGACGTCGAAGGAGGGGACGTACCCCTGGAGGCCCTCCGACTTGCCGTGGCCCTCGTAATCCACCCCGTACACCGCGTACCCGGCCTGCGCCAGCCGCGTCCCCGTCCCCCGCATCGTCACGCTGCACTCCACCGCGTACCCTGTTGTTCCGCCGCCGCATGCATCGATCGATCATTCTCCGGCCGGCGGCCATTAACGGGAGCGGCGAAGAAGAAGGAATGAGCTAGCTAGGGGATGTGTTACCGTGGCAGAGGAAGACTTGGCCCTTGACTGTCTGGCCCTTGGGGGGAAGCCATCGGCAGGTGAAGAGCTTCATCCCCCGAGCGTTGTTCACGAACTCCTCCTCGTACTCGTAGCTGCCATCCTCCGCCACGCCGCTGCCGGACTTGCTCGCCATCCCACCACGAGCACTACTCGATCGCGCAGGGAATAAAGGGCCGGAAGCGGAGAAGAGAGGGGAGCAGGGGAGAAGAGTTGAACTTCTTGTGCGGGACCGGCTTGGGTGCGGCGAGGATCAGGGGATGACAGCTATATATGTGGACGCCGTTGTGAACAAAACGAATAATATGGCTTGCTTATTATATTGCAGTATTTATTTATCATCACTTGATTCCATTTTCTTACATACGGAGTACAGGTAATGGTTGCTTAATCAAATCAATCAAATCAGTCAGTCATTCAGTCACTGCCTCAGATAAGGAGATTAATTAGTGCGTGCGTGAAACGTATGGACCAAGCGTTCCAGTTAACATCAATTCATCTGTACGTCAAGGGAAAAGTTTAACTGCACTAAATTATATCACAACCGTCATTGATAGTAACATGTCACGTTAACTGCTTCTCACATATGTCACCGTGTAACTCATCTATACCAAGTCACCACCTCAACTACTCCCTCCGTTCCAAATTAATTGACTTCTATTTACCCACATGACATACACATATGTGGGCAAATAGAAGTCAATTAATTCAGAACGGAGGGAGTAACTCTGAAGTAACATTCCAACTATCCAGAAACTAACAACAAACTCACCATCCCGCGCAAGACTACAAATTAAATCACACCTCTTCACAAACAGTATGTACTCACTGACGATGTAATGCGTAAGTGGATAAGTTTTATGGAATGCAATCTTAATCTCAAGGACCATACAACCCACGCTAACCAAGCCATAGTTTTCTTCTTCTAGAGGAGGAGAGCGAGGATAAAAAGGCGCTCCCCACGCTAGGCTTTCCGTACCCTTTCTCGTCGCTGCTATCAGTCTGTCCTGTTTCTGATGTCCTTTCAGACCATCGAAGATGGCGGATCCTAGCCTCTCATTGGCCTAAGGGTTCTTGCTTCTTATTTTAGTTAATTTACGTGTGTTCATCGTTGTGACGAGGCGGCAGCGATATCCCGAGCTCAGAATAAGGTCCTCTCCACCTTATCCCCGCTTCGGTGGTGCGCCTAGTGCCGACAGAGGGTGAGTGGAGTTGTGTGTCCGGCGGCTTCTCTTCGGTTTTCGTATTTAATGGTGTGGTTGTGAGTCTCACTCTTTTAATCTACGGTTCCCATCTTTGAAGATGGTTGCTTCTCTGATATGCTCGCTTCAATTGTTGTAATCATTATCTATTTGTAATTCTATTACTCTTCATGATCTTTGCACTTTTGTTGATGATTATTAATAAATCTGTGAGTCTTTTCATGAAAATAATATAATGATTGTTGGTGTATAAAATAAGTTTTGAGTTGGGATCATCCTTAGGCTTCGATTGATTCTGAACTGGAATGGTGTTGGGGACCCTTTCTTTTGCTTACTTTCCAGGTGTTGTAATTATGTTGCTGTTTTGGTTGTTTTTAGTGCTTTCTACTGGGTTTGTTCCCATATAAGACTTCCTCTTCCTAATCCGATGCACCACAGAGAACCTAGATGCTTTCATAATAAAACAGAGTTGTAAAGTCCTTTTCTCTAAAAGAAAAATAATAAAACCCACATGGGATTTTCATGTGTATACTAATAGACAAAAGAAAAATATTTCCATTCATTTTCTGCCTAGGTATTTCTATGAAATTCACTGATGGAAGCTCCACAAAAATAAGAACTGCATATATGGTGCATTCCCTTTGCTTCGAATACATTAGTTTCACAAGTTTTTTTTTGTGCAAAAGAGTGTAACAAAAAAATGAGGACCACATTTTTGTGGTTAAGAAAGGACCGTACTGAGTCGTGGTTCCTCGACACGCACCACCTTAATTCAAATATGCGGTGCCTTTTTCTCCATGGGAAACCACAAGGAATTCTTACCTTTGCAGTTTGTTTAAGAGTCAACGCTGACTATTAGTAAGTTCTTGCAAATACTTATTACATGTACACGTTAATGTAGTGAAATATATCTTTTTAATAAAGGGAATACATTAATATGAAGACGACACTAATTACACATGGCCATTGCATCAACACGATATCAAAACCATGTTTCAAAACACCAAGCTTGTACACAACCAAGTTATTAGAAAAGAAAAGGAAAGGTCGTCAATTAGGTGCAACGGACTATACCCACGATCACCACTCATAGCAAATGGAAGGTAATAAGAGACATGCTCCAACAATGCTACTTTTCAAGAAAGGAGCAATGCACGACGAGACATCTAAGCATCTAACCATGGAGGTCAGATCCTGAGTTCAACAACGAAATGTCATGTTAATGCCGTTGTTGCCAGGTTCATCCAATAAAGGCCTAACCTAGAGCCTTCATCCATAAACTCAAGACCCAATACTTAAAAGCACCATCAAACCTAGGTCACATGTGTGTTTCCACGCACTTGCTTATCCATCATCGCACAACTGTGCACGCACGGGTCTGACATGATTTAGGGACGCAACTGTAATAGTATGCGCCCAATTTGTCTCTCAGCAATAAGAAAGATCATGGATGTCGCCTAGAGGGGGGGGGGGGGGGGGGGGGGGGGGGGTGAGTAGGCGATTTAAAGTAATTACAGTTTAGTTTTGAATAAATGAATAAAACTTGTGTTTAATTTATCAAACACAAAAACATAAACAAGCTAGGTTCACCTATGTGCACCAACAAGTTAGGCTAAACATGTTAAGTAGCTATGTGATAGGAAGACAGATAACTTCAACCTCGATGGCTATCACAAGGGTAAATGCATAAGTAAAGGATTCGAGTATAGAAATAACCGAGCCACTTGGAGACGATGATTTATCCCGAGTTCACTTCCCAATGAAAGCTAATCTCCGCTGGAGAGGTGTGGAAGAACAATTCTTCCTATAGGCATAATGTTTTCACCTTATTCTTCTCATGCCCTTACACGGTGCAAGGTGCCACGAATCCACTATGAGGAGGTCCTAAAGGGCGACCACCAAACCCGCACAATAACGTTGAGTCTCTCCACAATTGTATTAGAAACTTCCAACAATGTCCCGGAGCTCAAACTTCAAAACCCACCAATCGTTTATAGTAAACAATGCACCCAAGAACAAATATCTTCTTAAACTTCACTTCCATGTATCCCCGTGGAGAACTCAAACCTATGCAACTGCTGCAATGGTAAGAACACAAGAAGTGCTAAAATTTCTTGACTCTCAAATCCTACCGAAGCAACTAATGAAATGGAGAAAGATGAGAGAAAAAATAAGTAAAATAACAAATAAATCCCTGGATGTAGATCTAATATGTTCTCTAACTGATTGATTGGTAGAAATGTAGATCCGGGTCTCCGCTCTCTTTTACCTCAAGAAGGAGCAAGAATAATTGCAAAGAGTGAGAGATAGTAACAATGGATGACAATCTCAAGCTCAAAAGTTTGGAACCATTGAGGAAGAAGACCTATTTAAATTGTTGCCCCAAATTCCAACCGTTGTGCTTTAAAACAAGCCCCGGGTTAGTACTGCCGCTCCTAGCAGCGGTACTAACGCTCCAGATGATTTTGAGCACGTGCGTTACTGGTCTCTTGGCAGTACCTAGGTGGTACTGAGTAGTAGTATTGTTGGCACACAAAAAACTGTAGTAACGTCCAAATAAAAACAATGATATCTTAAGCATTCAGATTCCATTTTTGATGATCTTTAACTCGTTGGATTCACAACAACAAGCTCTATAAGATTATAATGAGAAACACCATATTATAACAAGGGAAGTTAAAACTAAATAGAGAAAGGTAAGACCTCTCTATAAAAGCTAAACCGACAAAACCTTCAAAATCAAAAACACAATAAAGTTTTTTTATACGAAATCCCTTTTTAATAAACTTTGTCTTAAAGAAAACGACAAGCACCAAAACCTCACATAGATAAAATTCAAATAAGAACCCAGAAAGATGATGCCACGTATGCGAAAGTTTGATCTCTCCATACAAACGATACGCTAATGTTACTCACACGAGAGTCCCTCTTGATAGTACGGTATCTAGCATATAACCCGGTCTCCCAACTACCACCATGAGACCGGTACTTCACTTGTGCTAGATGGTAACGATGTTGATCACCTCAACTTGAACAAAATTGTGCTCCGCTTGGTGGAGACTTGCTAATTGGTCCCCCATAGATAATATGGCGGAGAGCCTTTTTTAACCACATCTTCACTTGACCATTATCTTTACCTTGGGTATTCCACTTGAGTTAGATGAGAACAATCTAGATCATCTCAAACTGGACCACCTTTCTTTATTGCGCTTCGCTTGGTGAAGACTTGCAAATTGCTACCCATAGACAATTTTGAGAGCGTCTTTTAGGCACATCTTCACTTGGACATTATATTGATGACGACCACCGCTTAACATCATCCTTCATGGGATATATGGAATCTTCCTTTTATGTAAGCCCATGAGATGATACCTAACCCAACATAGATACTTCACACTCATACATCATGCGTTAGTTCATAAAGCTATATACATACAATTGGACCAATGATCCCATATGGTACATCATTTAGCTTTATGTGGTGATTAACTTTAATCCACTCTTTACACATAGCCTTAATCAACCTTGTATCTTTCCTCTCTCTTAATAATGGTAATGTCAAGGTAAACATGAATATCGAAACCATCATATTCTTCAAGACATATTTGAAATATACTCAACTCTACAAATTAACCATTCTTGAACCATGGTCATCATATAAACTTTTAGAGTCCAACACATGAACTACAATCTTTTCGTGTGGACAAGATCTATAAGGATATCTCAAAACAAACATTATTTCATAAGGATTGTCATTAATTACCAATACCACACATGGGGCACCATGCTCTTTCACAATGCCTAGAGGCGCTCGACATCAACAACAATCCCTAGACAATGAGAGTTGGTCCACCTACAGTTGATGCAGAAAACACGTGTCACACTTTTGACAAGGTTCATACCCCCAATATAAAGCAAAGTAGAGTCCCCACATATGTATGCGTTCGTGGGCTATATAGAGCACTCCAAGCGCGCCGAGAAGATCCACCGGAAGCCAAAGCGCGCCGGCCTTACACTCTGTACAGTACGGACTGTACCTCCGGCTAGGAACCGACAATAATTGTTTCCATCGCCACACCGTGTAATGAGAACCAAAAACTTCCACCGCCATCGGAAATCCGGGAAAAAAATATCCTCCAATGTGTCACCGTCGCCACAGTCAATTCCAAGACCAGCCGTGTCGCTGGTCCCCTGGATATAGTGGCACAGCCATGCACTACTGAGAGTACCAGAGACCGCCGCCTCGGAGTCCACTATTTCTTTTGGGACACCACCGTCAGAACCCTAGTGGAGGCTGATACGTCTCAAACGTATCTATAATTTCTTATGTTCCATGCTTATATTATACCAATTGCTACATGTTTTATATACACTTTATATCATTTTTATGCATTTTCTGGGACTAACCTATTAACAAGATGCCATAGTGCCAGTTCCCTGTTTTCTGCTGTTTTTGGTTTCAGAAAAGCTGTTAAGGAAATATTCTCGGAATTGGACAAAACAAAAGCCAAAACTCCTATTTTTCCCGGAACCATCCAGAACACCGAAGAGGAGACGAAGACGGAGACCGAGGCGGCCTCACCTGGTGGTGGCGCGGCCCCACTTCTGGCCGCGCCACCACATGGTGTGGGCCCTTCGGAGCTCCACCGCCTTCGCCCTTTCGCCTACATATACCCCCCGACAAAATAACCCTAGGCACCGAAGCCTTTTCCCGAGAAGAGTTCCGCTGCGCCGCCGACATCGAAGACAAGTTTCGGGGGACAGAAGTCTCTGTTCCGGCACCCTGCCGGGACGGGGAATTGCCCCCGGAGTCATCTCCATCAACTCCACCGCCATCTTCATCGCCGCTGCTGACTCCTACGATGAGGAGTGAGTAGTTCTCCCCCAGGGCTGCGGGCTCTACCGGTAGCTATGTGGTTTATCTCTCTCTCCCATGGTGCGATCTTTATGTGATCATGAGCTTTGTAATCTAGTTGAATATGTGATGTTACTCTTTATCTATTATGCACTCTAGAGGTTACTTTAATATGAACTCCGGGGTTATTCACGGTTGTGAAGGTGACAGTGTGCGCACCGTGTGTGATTCCTTTATGACGCTGTGGTGTTAGTTTACTCAGACTTTGGGGGTGCTCTTGTAGCCCTACGCAGTGAATGGTGTTTATCATCCAACAAGAGAGTGTTTGAGAGTAGTATTTATTATTCAGCTTTGATGTCATTGTTGAGAATGTCCACTAGTGAAAGTACGATCCCTAGGCCTTGTTTCTAAGCATTGAAACACCGTTTACAACCTGTTCTGCTACATGTTTGCTTGCTGCCATTTTTATTTCAGATTGCAATTACTACTTATAATCATCCATATTACTTGTATTTCACTATCTCTTCACCGAACTAGTGCACATATTCATCTGACAAGTGTATTGGGTGTGTTGGGGACACAAGAGACTTCTTGTATCTTAATTGCAGGGTTGCTTGAGAGGGATATCTTTGACCTCTACCTCCCTGAATTCGATAAACCTTGGGTGATTCACTTAAGGGAAACTTGCTGCTGTTCTACAAACCTCTGCTCTTGGAGGCCCAACCCTGTCTACGAGAATAGAAGCGTGCGTATACATCAAGCTATTTTCTGGCGCCGTTGCCGGGGAGGTAAGCGTTGGAAGGCATCTCCTTTAGATTATGCAATTTTATCTTTTTGTCTCTTGTTTTTATTTCACTAGTTAGGCTAAATGAAAAACAACCAAAAAATTAGAGATCTCTATGAAGTTTATATTGCATTAGGACATGATACTTTTGAAGAGAAAATTAAAAAACCTATGGAAGTTAGTTTGCATAATAGTGGTAGTAATGTTATCTTCTATATCTAAATAGGAATGACCCACTACTTGATTTTCCAGCCCTCTCATGCCTCCACGTCACCCTTCATTTTTTCACCCTTGCCCGCACGTTTGTACGCTCTTACCCGCGTCCACCTCATCCTTATTCGCCCATGCTCGGTGGCTTCAGTTTCCGCGGCGCAGTAACTTATCGCATTAGTGGAGTCAGCCTTACACTTCGTCTTCTCCATTCATGACCCATTCGTTCGTCTCCCTACAAAAAACTCACGGAACAGATCAGAAGGCATTGATGGTTTTCCCCTTCCTCTTCATCTTCTCCCCGCAAGAGGAACCCTTAAATAGTGGACCTGGCCCATGTCTGCCGTCGCAGTTGCAGCTGGGTTGCCGAGATCTTCCTCCTATGATTCTATCAAAATCTCAATCACCAGCGGTGAGTCATTCCCTCCTATGCTTTATCTTCTCACATGTCTCTCCTCCATTAACTTAGGCTCCGTTTGGGAACAAAGTATTTTTGAAGTATGCATCGAATACTTCAGTTTCTGAAAATATTGAAGTATTGAATACTTCAAGGTGTTTGGACCCAATAAATAACGTGATTTTATAACTGAAGTATACTTCAAAACTGCAGTATTTTTGAAGTATTTGAGAAAGAGGTCTACCCCTCTTTTTTGGAAACTGAGAAAAGAGAGAAAACTGAAGTATTCATGTGCCAGGCAATGGAATACTTTGGTTTTCCAATACTCTAGTTAGTATAAATTCCGTGGACACCATTATTGCTAAGGCTATGGAAAAGGCTAAGCTTGGGGAAGCTAGTTTATATAAAAATAATCTTTTTTGCTCCTCAGCTTTGGAGGAATTATTTTGCCTTGATAATGCTTTGCCTCCAATATGTGATAATTCTAATGATGCTTGTGATATTCTAAAGCCACCTGAAGAAATAGTGCCATTTAAAATACCTATGAAAATTATTGATCGTGTTATGGATAACCGCTATGTAGGGGATGGAACTGTCCATCCTGGTGATCATTTGCTATTCTTACATGAATTATGCGAGTTGTTCAAGTGTGCAGGTATTTCAATGGACAAAGTTAAGAAGAAATTATTTTCTATGTCACTTGGTGGAAGAGCTGCGCATTGGTATAAATTGTTGAAGAATAGGCACTCTATTGGATGGGAGGAATTGTATCTCTCTTTTATTCTAAATTTTATCCTCCAAGTGAGATTCACCAAGATCGGAATTCTATATATAATTTCTGGCCTCATGAAGGAGAAAGCATTGCTCAAGCCTGGGGAAGGCTGAAAACATTAATACTCAAATGTCCTAACCATGAGCTTCCTGATAAAATAATTGTTAATAATTTTTATGCAAGGCTTTCAGGACATTGCAATGATTATCTAGATACCTGTTCAGAGGGCTCTTTCACAAGTAAGAAGGTTGAAGCTAGATGGGATCTTCTTGAAAGAATTCAAAACAATGCTGAAGATTGGGAGAATGACAAAGGTAAGGAATCAGGTATAAACTATGAATATGATTGCATTAACTCTTTCGTTGAAACTGCTGGTTTTCAAGAGCTTAGTGCTAAATATGGTCTTGATTCTCATATTATTGTTGATTGTTCTAGAACCTTTGCTTCTCATATTAATGTTCCTAAAGAAAATTGGGACGTGTATCATGAACCTTTCAAAGACACTCGCATGGAAAACGAAATTGTTGTTAATGATTGCAATAAACATGCTCAAACTTCAGAAAATACTATTTTTTATAAGCATGTTAATTTTTGTGGAATGCATAGACCTTGTGGAATTAATCAAATCAAAGATAAATATTGTATCCATCATAGGAATGAAGAAACTAGAGCTTGATATAAGGTTCTAAGAGATCTTGGTGAAAAAGTTTGTGCCATCTATCTTTTTATTTGTGAACTTTTCTATGAAGAGGGTCATTTCGAATTTCAATGCTCAGGTTCTAATAAGCATATTGCAGGAGACTTTTGTGATAACATGATCACTCCTAATCAACATGATGAAGTTACATTATTTTTGGGGTGTGAAGAGTTATCAAGAAAAACTTCTTTGTTAAATATGAGTGATATTGATATGAATGATGTGTTGCATGGATGTTATTTCTATTGTGTTAATAATTGCCATGCTAACACCTACATACAAAATATTATAAAGGATGAGACTTTACCGAAGTATGACAGGACTAATGTGTGTTTTGAGCTTATTAATGAAAGAGAAGAATTCCCCCAAGTTTCTTCCATTGTCTCTAATACTAAACCAGGTTATGTGGAGAAGCTTCCTTTCAAGACTCTCCCTCCTAAATAGGAAAAGAAGAAGAAAAAGGGAAAGAGGAAGAAGAAGAAGAGGAGTAAAAGGAGAGAGGAAACGGTATCTTCTCCCAAACTTGTTGCTCCTGTTACAATTAATACTTATAATTCTGAATTCGATGATTCTGAACTTGATGATGAACCTATGCCTATTATTTATATTAGTGATCATGATTGGGAAAAGCACACTTCTTTGATATTGAAGATCTCTGGGACACTAATTCTGAAAATGATGATGTTAATAATTGCTATACTATTAGTACTATCCATGTTTCTTCCCATGATGATATAGAAAGCTCCGAGCTCGGGGATGAGGTGTTTGAAAATCCTTTTGCTACTAATGATTATATATTTGAGACCTCTCCTTCTAGTAAAAATAATGATATGTTTACAAATAAACACAATTTGGAGGACAACTATTCTATTGCTTATGATGATACTATGCCTCCAGTCTTTGATAATTATAAAGAATACTATGACATGGGTTATAATTACAATTATCCTCTTGAAACTTGCCATAGTTATAGAGGAATTACTCAAACCAATCCTTTTAATATACAACTTGTCTATCATGTTCAAGTTCTTTATGATCCTGCTCCCATTATTATTAATGAGAAAAACTTTTCTTATGAGGGAAATAATGATACTTTTATGCATATGGATCATGATAAGAATGTTTCATGTGATGGTTATATTGTGGATTTTATCAATGATGCTACTGAAAGTTATTATGAGAGAGGAAAATATGGTTGTAAAAGTTTTCAAGTTACTAAAATACCTCTCTTTATGTTGGAAGCTTTGAAGTTGCATTTGTTTCATCTTTCTATGATAGTTGCTTTATACTTTAATAATTTATCCTATTACAAAATTCCTTTGCATAGGAAGTGGGTTAGACTTAAATGTGTTTGATGTTTACCTCTTGATGCTCTCCTATGTTTTTCAACTATCATTTTTATGAGAGCATCATACGAATCTCCTTGCCTAGCTAAAAGGGTTCAAAGAAAAGCGCTTATGCGAGACAACCCACGTTTTTATTTCTGTTATTTTATTTTGTTGTGTCAAGGAACATGTCTACCTCTGTAGCAATTCCTTTGTATCTTTATTTTATCGCATTGTTGTGTCAAGTTAAGCATCTAGTAGAAAGTTGATGCTAGATTTGGATTCCTGCACAGGAACAGTTTTCTGCTGTCCACCGTTTAATTCGTAATAATTCACAGAAAAATCAAAATGACCTGGAAATTTTTGTACGTGATCCACACATATGTACGCAACTTTCATTAGTTTTGAGTTTTCTGATTTGAGCAAGTTAAGTGCCTCGAAAAAATTCGTCTTTACGGACTGTTCTGTTTTTGACAGATTCTGCCATTTATTTTGCATTGCCTCTTTTGCTGTTTTTGATTGGATCTTTTTGTTCCACAAAATACCAGTGGCCGTTGCTAATGTCCAGTAGAATTGGTAATTATTATTTCCATGCAGAATATGAGAATTTTTTATTATGCACTAACCCTCTAATAAAGTTTACTTTGAGTTTGGTGTGGAGGAAGTTTTCAAGGATCAAGAGAGAAGGATGATGTGATGTGATCAAGAAGATGAAAGAGCCTAAGCTTAGGGATGCCCCCGTGGGTCACCCAAGAATATTTCAAGAAGACTCAAGCATCTATGCTTGGGGATGCCCAAGGCATCCCCTTCTTCATGAACAAACTATCAGGTCCTCTCTATTGAAACTTTATTTTAATTCTGACACATCTTATGTGCTTTACCTGAAGAGTCTATTTGTTTTTGTTTTTGTTATTTTCATTCTCTGAATAAAATGGATCCTAGCATTCCTTTGTGGGAGAGAGACACGCTCCGCTTTTTCACTTATATTTGTTGAGTATTCTTCTATGTTATTTCAATACTATTTAGCTCTTGTTTTTCATGCATCTCTTGTTAGACCTGTTAGTTTTCTTATGTTATACTCTCATATCTCATTGTTAAATACTTGGAGAGTTTATTTTTAGATAAGTTGATTGGTGTTTGGTTAAGAACAGAAAATATTTGATGTGGCGGATGGTATGATGAAATGATACATAATCTTATAGATCATTAAATTGTGTCACTTGAATCATTAATGTTGTTTTGAGATATTAATATGCTTAATGGTAAAACATGATGGTTTAATAAAGTGGAATGATTAATGGTTGGTCTAGAAAACTTGAAACTGTGCCACACTTAAATATCCAGTTGATAGCATAATGATATATGACTTCTAATGTTAAAAGCAACCGTAATGACTTTGTGTTATGCGCTACGGTCGGGGTCCCAACAGTGACTTGTACATTTGCCACAGTCCCTCATGGAGTGATTTTTATTATGCCTTGTAAGATCATATTTCTAGTTGGAATCTGTTTGCTTGTGAGTTTTAAGCTGCGGTTTTCATGGCAATTCCACCACCATATTTGCTAGCCTCTTCGGTACTTTGCATTGCCCTTTCTCACATTGAGAGTTGGTGCATACTTCGCGGGTACATCCAAAACTCGTGGGAGATCTTCATCATGTTCTCCTACACATAAGCCAAATATTTTCCTCAAAACACCCACCATACCTACCTGCTACATCATTTCCATAGCTGCTCCGAGATATATTGCCATGCAACTTCATCTTACATTACATGACTTGTTGTCATTTATCATTTATATATTGACTTGCATGATTCTTTACAGCCGATGTGTGGTTTTACCCATGTTACGCTAGATCATTGCATATCCTGCTACAGTGGCAGAGGCACCGTTTAATACACTATGTTTTATTCCTTATGAGTTACTTGTATCAAAAGTGTGTTGTCATATTAGAATGTTTGCCCCCTAAAAGTGAAAAGAGCCATGGAGGCCATCGAAAAGAGAAACATAAAAAGTAAAAAAAAAAGAGAAAAAAGAAAGAAAAATAAAAAGGGGGCAACATTACTACTCTTTATCCACACTTGTTCTCATGTTATAGCACATGTAGTATTCATTGTCATCATTTGTGCTCATGTTTAGCACATTTACTCCATATAAGAGAGTTTTCATGTTTTACTTGCATAACTATGTGGGGAACTTTACATTATAGAACTTTGCTTGTATATTCCAATGATGAGCCTCCTCAAAAGTGCATTAGGTCTTCATGAGCAAGCAAGTTGGATGCACCCCCACTAGTTCCATTGGAGAGCTTTCATACACTTATAGCTCTATGTGCATCCGTTGTGTGGCAATCACTACTCCTTGCATAGTTTCGATTATAAGACTTCCTCTTGTCTAATGATCACTTTCAGCTTTGCGAGACTTTCTTCCGTTGGCCTTCCAAACCCCCCTTAATGTTCTTTTAGCCACAACATCCTGGTGCCGAGAACCAACGCTGAACGCTTGCTTGTTTTTAAGCGAACAAATAGAGAGATGATTTTCTACGTGCATATTGTTATTGCTTGACTTGATCCTTTCACAAAGTTGTCATGAGTGTTGGATGCATTAGATGATTATATGGTTGTTCTTGAAGCTTAAATCATCTTTAATATCTAGTTTGCACGGTTGATTGTTCTTTAGTACTGATTCATTGAAAGTTTTACTTTGTCCTTCCTACTTGTTTATACATTACTCATTTGATATCAATATAAACTACAACTTTTATTCATTTGATCTCAATTTACATGCATTACATTATTATATGATCAAGATTGTGTGAAAGCATGTCACTTCAGAAATTATTCTTGTTATCGTTTTACCTACGCGGGACGAGTAGAACTAAGCTTGGGGATGCTTGATACGTCTAAAACGTATCTATAATTTCTTATGTTCCATGCTTATATTATACCAATTGCTACATGTTTTATATACACTTTATATCATTTTTATGCATTTTCTGGGACTAACCTATTAACAAGATGCCATAGTGCCAGTTCCCTGTTTTATGCTGTTTTTTATTTCAGAAAAGCTGTTAAGTAAATATTCTCGGAATTGGACGAAACAAAAGCCAAAACTCCTATTTTTCCCGGAACCATCCAGAACACCGAAGAGGAGACGAAGACGGAGACGAAGACGGCCTCACCTGGTGGTGGCGCGGCACCACATGGTGTGGGCCCCTTGGGGCTCCACCGCCTTCGCCCTTTCGCCTACATATACCCACCCACCCCCCCTCCCGACAAAATAACCCTAGGCACCGAATCCTTTTCCCGAGAAGAGTTCCGCTGCGCCGCCGCCATCGAAGACAAGTTTCGGGGGACAGAAGTCTCTGTTCCGGCACCCTGCCGGGACGGGGAATTGCCCCCGGAGTCATCTCCATCAACTCCACCGCCATCTTAATCGCCGCTGCTGACTCCTACGATGAGGAGTGAGTAGTTCTCCCCCGGAGCTGTGGGCTCTACCGGTAGCTATGTGATTTATCTATCTCTCCCATGGTGCGATCTTTATGTGATCATGAGCTTTGTAATCTAGTTGAATATGTGATGTTACTCTTTATCTATTATGCACTCTAGAGGTTACTTTAATATGAACTCCAGGGTTACTCACGGTTGTGAAGGTGACAGTGTGCGCACCGTGTGTGATTCCTTTATGACGCTGTGGTGTTAGTTTACTCAGACTTTGGGGGTGCTCTTGTAGCCCTACACAGTGAATGGTGTTTATCATCCAACAAGAGAGTGTTTGAGAGTAGTATTTATTATTCAGCTTTGATGTCATTGTTGAGAATGTCCACTAGTGAAAGTACGATCCCTAGGCCTTATTTCTAAGCATTGAAACACCGTTTACAACATGTTCTGCTACATGTTTGCTTGATGCCACAGATTGCAATTACTACTTATAATCATCCATATTACTTGTATTTCACTATCTCTTCGCCGAACTAGTGCACCTATACATCTGACAAGTGTATTGGGTGTGTTGGGGGACACAAGAGACTTCTTATATCTTAACTGCAGGGTTACTTGAGAGGGATATCTTTAACCTCTACCTCCCTGAGTTAGATAAACCTTGGGTGATTCACTTAACGGAAATTTGCTGCTGTTCTACAAACGTCTGCTCTTGGAGGCCCAACACTGTCTACCACAATAAAAGCGTGCGTAGACATTGATCTAGAGACGATAAACACGGGAACCAGAGTCCTACCAAGCAGCATCAACGATGGCGACCAGGATCCTATGTGACAGATGTCCTTTAAACCACCTCGCGACACGATCCTTTTCACGTGAATATTCCTGCACGGCGAGGAGATAGAGGGAGGCGGTGGTGAGGATCAGCGTTTCCCACTCCGGTGGACTGTAGGCGGTGATAGGAGGAGTTTTCCTTCTTGCAAATATGAAAAGTCTCGAATTAATATAATATATCTAAAGAGATGCAACAAGATTAAGAGAAGCTTTCTAGCTTGAAGAAAAGAACTACTCTGTTCTGCAGTTCACACGTAAGAATGTTGCACTTAACTATTAACTTTCAGAATTCAATGTAAGTAAGGTATCCTACAAACTATGAAGAAGTACTCTAGATCTTGCAACTGTACTTGCGTCTTTGGCAACAGACGAAATGTAAGCATTTGCAGACTCTCAAATGTTAACTACGATTCATTAAGAAACCGACGCCCTTTCATTAAGCCACTGAATGATATCTGAAAACACAAGGTCAATGTTGCTCTCTGGTTCACCGGACGTCAAGGCATGACACATCCCTGGGTAGAGCTTCAGCGTCTTATCTTTACTCTCTGCTAATTTGTATAGTGCCTCGCTTACTGATGGGTCAGTCACAGCATCAGCACCACCATGGACTATAATGAAGGGTAGAATTACCTTGTTATAAAATATGAACAAATTAGATTAAATTCAAAACTAACCTTCAGGATTACTAGTTCAATTAATACGTACATACGGAACCATATGCTCGTACCTTGTCAAGATTGCTTTCAATATCCAAGCTTGCCATAAAAATTTCATAACCAGTTTTTAGCCTAGGCCGTCCTTTATAGCAATAAGGATTGTTTCTGACCTGATAATAGATATTGATATTTTTCATATACAAATAATTTAATAGTGTCAAAAAATATTGTGATTGAATTTTATTCCTATACCTCTTCACGCCATGCCTCGTTTTTAATTGCCCTATCAATGATATCTTCACTGGGAATAATCTTCCATGTAGGGATCACATTGCTGAGCTTGCTTAAAATTGTAATCACGATGGGAGCGGGCTTCATATCGTCTACAATCTGCATCTTGTTACCATATCAAAAATTAAGTTCCACCACGCATGATCAAACTTCAAGACATATATAAATCATGATGTCATGCATAATGTTGATTCTAGATCTCGAGAAATTCAAGGCATCGACAAAACAAAAGTTAAATAGCAGACAAAGTCCATGATTAGCGAATCTTGTCAGTTAACCTTACAAAGATGACCACATACAGAAACTTATCAGCATATATAATAATTCCTGGTGGCAGGCACAGTGCCTCTTGTAGATCTCAAAAAATTCTCTAGGGATTAACAAATTGTCAATTGAAGACAGTAAGACATAATTAGCGAATCTTGGGTGATTAACCTTGCAGAGATGTACCACAGATAGAAACTAACAACATGTACAATAATTTATGGTAACATGTGTTGTCGCTGATTGCAGATCTCAAAAAAAAAATCTAGAGAACAACAAAATTTCAATGGAAGAAGAGCAGCAAAGACATGATTATCGAATCTTGGGAAATTAACCTTACACATGGGGGCTACTAAAATGGCCCCATCCCAAAAGGTAGGTTCCTTCCTATGGAGCATCAGCGCTATAGCTCCTCCCATGGACTCACCGAGCAAGAACTTCCGTTTCCCCCTGTGCTCCTCCTTCTCTATAATAAGGAGAACATGACATCAAATTTTGAGATTTAATCTTTTCTAGTCATCCACCAGTTACATAGGTCTGCAATAAGTATGACAAAAAATCTGGTCTTACTTTTTATTTATGAAGATAATGACTACTAAATTTTCACCACACACAATTACGGAGCTCGGTGTAGAATTCACATCTAATATTTCAGACTGAACTTTCTAGAAGCTAAATAGAGTTCTTGATTGTTACAGTTATATGGTGGCATTGTAGCAGTAAAATAGCTGAGACTAGTATATAACATATTGGACATACCACAAACACTTGCAAAGTATGTAGAACAATCACCGACGACATCGTTTAAATTGCTAATATAGCCTTGAAGTCCTGAAGACTTTCCATGGCCCTCATAGTCCACTCCGTGCACGGCAAATCCAGCCTTAGCCAATCGTGTGCCCGTGCCTGCCAGAAATAATCAATTAACTTGTCATACTTTATACGGTATTTATTTCCTTTCCATTTTTGTGCTAATACAAATAATAAAAACTGATGGGATTAATGATAATACTCTTCAATATAAAAGAACTTGTGTACTATACATTTGGAAGCAACAAAAAGAATCTGCTTTAATATTTATTCAAACACAAGCTTGATTACAAGCCACATATTTGTGCTATTTACCTCTCATAGAAATGCTGCATTCCATTGCGTATCCTAAAAATTGCAAGAAACAAAAGTTACAATTAAATAAATTAAATATGGGACGTCAAAAACAACAATGCTCTGAATTTTTACCATTGTATTTTAAAATTTAATGCAGTACCAAACAATTAAATAAATTTACCATGGCATAGGAAGACCAATGCTTTTGGTTCTTGGTTTAGAGGGCTCCATTGGCACGTAAAGAGTTTCACCCCTCGTGCATTTGAAATATGTTCCTGCAGCAAATATTTTCAAGAGATTATTCAGTCCTGCTAATTAGAACAAAATCCAATGATGAATGTGCCTTGAAATTTTATTTTTCTGCACAGTGCAGAAAGAAGATAGAATGCATTTACAAGAGGCTTTAATTTCTCTGTGAAACCAACTAACCTCCTCATATTTGATATCATCATTGGCCATTGCTCTCGTGAGGAAATGATAACTTCATGGAAGATCCTATGCATATGTATAAAATCAACATATTAAGGAAATGTTAAAAAGTAGTGTTCATATATGCAGGCCTTCCAGATGTGCATTGTGTGTGTGCTATTCTATATGCATGTGTACGTGCGTACGGGGTGACCAGATTTTACTAGGCTAAATTTAGCCTCAAGTAAGCATAATTAGCTCATCCCAGATTAGACCTTATAAGTTGATTGGTCAAAATAACTTGGAAAAGCTGTTTGATATTGCACGAGCTTTGTTTATTTGTTTTTCTGCGGCCAGAAACACTCCAGGGAATCACGTTTTAAACAGTGGTCAGTGTATGTCCCTTATCAAGTGATCAGTCCATGTCAATGAATGAGTGACATGTATACATGCATGACATGAGTCATCAACTCTGACTTGAAATAATTGTAGTGATGTAGATGATACCCGGAGCTGGAGGTGGAGCTTATGTGCAGCACATACTCCATACTGTTAGTTGCTCAGTTGTTATCATACCCACTGTCGTATTTTAAAATGGGTAAGCAAATCTTACTACGTAAGCCATGGCTTCCTAGAGCAAGTATGATTTTTCAACTATACATATATACATACATGTTTGTGAGGTGGATGAGTACACCTGGAGAGGTGGAGTTGTAGATGTTGGTGAATTGTTATACCCAAAGCAAGTACTCCCTCTGATCCAATTTAAATGTCGTGAGGTGTGTACAAATTTATACGCTCCTACCTCAATTTGTGCGTCAATCTTTTAGGATCGGATGGAGTATTTGCTTTCAATAATCTTCACGGTCTGATTCTTACAAGACGCCCGTACATATGTATATACTAGGAAACATGCCCGTGCGTTGCAACGGGATAGAGAAATCTATATCACAGATGCGTATAAAGAAGTTAGATCATCTGATACACATGCATATCCGAGCGCCAATAAATCAGCCATGTGTGTCATCGCCACCTCACCCACTCCATAAAGACCTCTACCTTACTCGGGGTCAAGCAAAAAACAATGACATGCATAATTTTGACAAGAAACACACTTCCATTCACGAGTCTATGTTTGTTTCCTTTTTCACACACCGGAAGTAGTGGAGATCGAATATCATGACAAACAAACTGTAATTTCTCTATACACGAACTAAACTAAACTCCCGTAAAAAGAATTCTTTACGCCAAGCAGAGTTAATCCTTGATTGATTAATGATTGATGTTATCTTTTTTTCTTACATTTATGTAATCCTCCACAACCAGCAGCATTGTGGCATATGTTTAAAAACAAAAATACATACGGTATAACAAAATGGAGAATTTGTTCATCATTGCTTCATCCGGGCGCTATGTATGAATTGGTTGATTATTACTTGTTTCAATGGTATGGGCCTGCAGATGGGTACCAGCTCGAGGACAAAAACAATATATCTTTCGCGTTCTGAAGTCCAAAAATCTGTGCACTAACATACTAATATGGGACAAAACCTTTTGAAAGTTGAAATAATTACATTCGTTTCATGTTTTTTCTTTTTTTCTTGAAGTTGTACCGGATCAAGAGAAGAAAAAGATGCTAAGTAGTGATGATATCTACCGTACATGTATGGTGATCATGTTGAACTTCGAGGTCAATAGCCAAAAAAAATGATTCCGCATAGAAGTTTAGATGAATGTTAGCAGGAAAACACAAATAATTAAGTAATATGAATTACACTGTAATTCTTTTTAGGCGAAAATTACACTGTAACTCTAACTCATGGTATGTACATACACATATCAAGTTGTTGAAATAAGACAAGTATATTTGGATGGATTTATATAACTGACGGGATGATAAACCAAACAAGTATTTAGCAATTTGAGTGTCTATTGCCTGGATCGGAGCATCAAGCTGCGGAAGCCGGATGCCAGACTACGCCGTGTACTTCGTCAACGTCTCCGTGACTCTATGCAGCCGGCAGCCCCCGGTCCAGAACCACGGTTTCACCGGCAAACTGGAATTTAAACACGAATCGATCGATTAATCAAACACATAGAGCAAGCGGTAGATACATGAAGAAGTATCGAGCAGTGGAGCAGACTAACGCTTGAATGTTCATCCATTAATGAGCATCGTCCATCAATTGATCTGTGTGCTAGCTTACTTAGCTGATTGCCCATGCGTGCAGACTATGTTTGTACGGACTACGGAGTCAGCCGGTTGACGGCTCGTCGGAACTATTGTTGTGCCAGAGCCCGTGGGTAGCATTGCCTCGTGAGTCGACGGCCGGCGTACCAACCATGGCGTCATCACGCCAGCCTATTCCGCGTTGACACCGCCGGCATGACCACACGACCACCGTTGGGTGGCTGAGACAAGTTGCACTGGCATCGGCCACCGAGGGACTGCCAGCCAAAGAAGGACATACTCACGTCGTCTTCGTCGTCGTCATTCTGGTCGATCTAGGCGGCCACGGGCGGGGGTCGGCGGCGGCGCGGCCAACAGCCTGGAATATGATCTCTTCCAGTTCAGGAGGCGTTCCGGCTGGTGGGGAAGCTCTGGCTGGAGGAGGTCGTATCGGAGACGGTCGTCCGGAGGGATGGGAGGCTTGGGCAGGAACAGGACGCCAACAAGGTCAATGCTCGGGCGATGGGCACTATTGGGGATTTCTTTTTCCCCAGATCGGCCACGTTTCACTTGACGGGGTAATAAAAAAAAAATCCAAACGTTATGTGAATTATGGATGGCAGCGGTGGGTAATTTTTATCAACTTTGGTGGCAGTTTTAATGACGTACCGCAAGAAAGATTGCTCCCTTTATTATTAGGTATAGATAGACGACCCGCCACGGCTAACTAGCTAACCTAATCGAACATGAACTCAGCTCATGTCCGTGTAGGACTGCTAGTACTAATTCATCCAACTTGGAAACTTACTACTACTACGAATTTGACCTCTAGCTATACTAGGACACGATAGAACGCACGCTCTAGTAATTCACTAATCACCTGACCTAATTAATCTTCTTAGACTTACAGACTTATTAATACTAACCATACTGAATTGTAGGCCTACAGTGCGGACATTATTTTAAATGTGTGCTACTGCTGAGTGCTGACTCAGACAAATCCAGGTTGCTGAACTGTTCAATGCAGATATTCAGAGCAAAATGGAAAGTTCAACTCTTATGTACGAAAAAAATCTGTATATAGCCGACTATTATGTGCATAACATGATTCATGGTCTGATAACAAAGTCAGCTCTGCTATTATTATTGTCAGGAAAACGAGCGTGTATGCTCTGTATATGATAGTAGCCGTCGACCGGTAGTCCTTCGATAATTCTAACCTTTCTCAAACTTAATTGGACCATCACATCAAAGGAAAATCAGCAATATATGGCTGAAATGTTGAGTAACACATGTATAGAGTATATACAATAAGCAGCATACACATAAATCTTCCATGGAGGATTGGGGAGAATTTATATGCGGATGAGCACCTTCTTTTCGTTGCGGGGGAAGGCAGCCTTCGATCAGTTGCCCTAAACTTTTTTTTTGTTTTTTTTTACTTGTCAGTTGCCCTAAATTTGTGTTATGTTCTCGCTCAGATTCATATTCGCTAGGCCCATTTTCGCTCAACAAACTGTCTGGGCCCAATATGAAGTTATAAATAAGCCTACCGAAATGGGCTAACATCTGGGCTGCACTCTTCTTTCTTCCTCATCGTCTAGTCTGGAATCCAGAATCGTAGAGAGGGGGGAGTTTTGGGTTCTGCGTTGCGGCGCGTCGCGAAACTGCCACGGTGCTTCTCTTCTTCGACCTCCCGCCGTCGCCCTCGACCACCACAACCGCGGCCTCCTCCCTGACTTCGGCCGCTGCCGCCTCGTTCCCATCATTGTCCCATCCTCTCCCCACCGGCCCCTTTCGCATTCCTCCTCACCTTTTCCCCGACTCCGCCGCCGCCGGGCCCGCGCTTGCCCACCTACGCCGCACGCCCCGGCCGCATATACGACATCGTCGCCACGCTCCCAGGTATCACATCCATCCACTTTCCTCACAAACTCCCAAATGTTCAACCAATGCCTAATTAGACACTCCAAATCAGTGCGATTACGTCTCTATCTGTCCCCAACGAACCGTGTCTCCATCTAATCGCAGAGGGGGGCTACATCCTAATATATCGTATAATCTCCTCTTATCGTTGATGCAATTTAAGGATACAAGTCAGGTTGCCTACCTTCTCTACACTTATTGATCATTGAGAATTTCAGATTATATTCAAATATGCTTCTATCTTATAAATATATCCTTGTTACCTGTGTTCTGTTTGATCCAAAAACTTCTGCTGACCCCGTCTATTCAACCACTGAACCACAACTTGTTCTCGGACACGTTGATACCCTACCTTACAATTTCAGAATTCAAACCATTGTGCTGAGCTTGGTTCTCACTAGTCTCTTTTGCTGTTGTCTATTTTCTCTTTTTATTTAGGTTTTTAGCTATTGATGGACTGAACTAATGGAAACAAATTCATAGTTTCAAGTGATTATCATAATGCTAATGATATTAGAGGGCATGTGATATCATCAACATATCTGCATATTTGGTTGGCGTCCGTACGGACAAAATGTCTATGCCTGTAAACTGCAGGTCAGTTGTTATACTCCCATAGGTTGAAACATAATTTTTATCCAGCTGTTGTATCATCCTACTTATCACTACTTATATGATGAACTGAATTATTGATGCAATGTTATGGCACCTGTTCAACTGAGGAAGAATCATTTCTACAAAGAAACAGTAGAAATCAATGTACTGTTACCAATTGAACAAATGGATTCAACATGTTTGGCGACTGGGTTGGTTAGAGTCCTATATCTGTTGAACCTTCTTCCAGAAATGCGAGCTACCACGTTCACCCTTAAGGTCTTAAGTAGTCTCACGAAAGTGTTATTTGAAAAACCATCTAATGAGATGGCTCAAGGATGGTGATGCCAATTCAAAACTCTTTCATGCAGTGGCAAACGGCAGGCGAGCTAGGAACTACATTGCTGGGGTGCAAGAGGGGAACCTCCTAATCACAGATCAGCAGGAGAAAAAGGAGGTGTTTTTTCGTGCGTTCACAAAACTTATTGGGAAGATCGAGCCGCGAGAGCACACGTTGGATCTGAGCCATTTGGGCCTTGTACCAATTAACCTGGAGGAGCTGGAGACGTTGTTCTCTGAGGATGAAGTGTCGCAAACCATTAAAGAAATGCCAGCAGACCGCGCGCCGGGGCCAGATGGCTTTATTGGCTTGTTCTGTCAGAAAGCTTGGGGTATCATCAAGGGCAACATTATGGCTGCGTTACTGAAACTTGCTGTTGGAGAAGGCAAAGGGTTTGCCAGGCTAAACACCTCTATGATCACACTGATACCCAAAAAACAGGAGGCTAAGGAGGTGGGGGATTTTAGACCGATCAGTCTTGTTCGTAGTTTTGCCCGGCTCTTCATAAAGCTCATTGCGACACGGCTGAGACAGAAAATTGGGGAGCTCGTCAGTGTAAATCAGTCTGCATTCATATCCGGCCGGTGTTTGCACGACAATTTCGCTCTTGTTCGTCAAGTGGCCAAAACAATTAACAAGAAGAGGCACAAGGGAGTTTTTCTCAAGCTGGACATCTCGAGGGCGTTTGATTCGCTCTCCTGGTCATTCCTCTTTGAAGTTATGTGAGCCATGGATTTCGGAGGGCTCTGGCTGAAGTGGATTTCAGTTCTATCCTCGGCTAGCGCAAAGATTTTGGTTAATGGAGAGCCAGGAAGGAGTATCCGATATGCAAAGGGTCTGCGCCAAGGGGATTCTACCTCGCCGCAGCTATTTGTACTGGTTATGGAGGTCCTAACCCTAGCGATCTTGCAAGCGGAGGAACTCGGGCTCCTGTCGAAACTCTCGGGGATCAGCAAACTTCCAAGAATTTCAGTGTTTGCGGATGATGTTGCCTTGTTCGTCAAGCCAACAACCTAGGACCTGGTTACTATCAAAACGATCTTGCAGATGTTTGGAGCAGCGTCGGGATTGCAGGTGAACTATACTAAATCTACTGCGACTGTCATCAGAGGATCGACAGAAGACGGTATGACTGCAAAACACATTCTCGGATGCGAGATTGGCCAGTTCCCGTGCAAATACTTGGGGTTACAGTCGGCAACGGGGATATTAACGAAGGTGGAATGGCAGCCGGTCCTGGATCAGATTTTCAATCTCCTTCCGGCCCGGCAATGGGGTTTATTACAAAGATCCGGGAGACTGATCCTAATTAAATCGGTAATCATGTCGAGGCCCATACATCACCTGTTGATGGCCGACCCGCCGGTGTGGCTGTTAGAGGAGGTGAACGCATGGCTGAGAGCGTTCTTCTGGGCAGGGAAGGAAAAAGCTCATGGCGGACAATGCCTGGTCTCTTGGGAGTCTATTTGCAGGCCCATGGCTTGTGGTGGGCTTGGCGTGAAAAACTTGAATTTGCAAGGGCTCGCCTTGAGAGTACGTTGGGAGTGGCTTCGATGCCCGGATCCCTCGCGGCCGTGGCAAGGACTCGACATGTTGGTTGACAAAGATGCTACTAGGGTTTTCAATCAGTTCGTTGAAATCAGTGTGGGCGACGGGGCCTCTACCTTATTCTAGAAGGACCAGTGGTTGCATGGCCGAATGATCTCTGAGATTGCACCGTTTGTGGTGGAGAGGGTGTCGGAGGCTTGTACTAACAGGAGAACGGTGAGGGAGGCTCTGCATGAGCACGCCTGGGTAAAGGATATCCGAGGGAACCTTACAGGCGACGGAGTGCTGCAGTGTATGCAGCTCTTTCTTCAGTTAACAAATTTTGTCGGAAACGCTATAGTACCTGATTAGTTTCGGTGGATCTGCTCTGCCTCTGGAACCTACTCAGCGAGCAGCACATACAAGGCGTTGTGTACGGGAGAGGATCGCATGCCTTGCGGGAAGATGATCTGGAAGTCTTGGGCCCCCCTGAATTGTAAGATTTTTGCCTGGTTGGCTATCAAATTCAGACTGTGGACGTCTGATCGCCGGGTTAGGCATGGCCTGCAGGAGGAGACCTCGCCGTGTTTTACTTGTCTGCAAGAGGACGATACGGTTTCGCATATTCTTATGTGGTGTGTTTATGCGAGAGATGTCTGGTTTCACCGTGTGCGGCGACTGGAGGTGGAGGTTCGGCTGCCGCAACTGACGGATTGTCTGGCAACCTGGTGGGCACGGAGTAGGAGAGGTTTTGTGGGCAAAAGGAGAAAGGCTTTCGATACCTTCGTAATTTTGGTAGCCTGGCGCTTGTGGAAACAACGCAATGCTAGGGTTTTCAACAACATTGGAGGGCAACTCACGGTGGTAGGGCTGGTCAATCAGATCCTCGCGGATTGGCATCTCTGGTTAGCCGCAGGTCTCGGAGGGATTAATTCATTTGCGAGAGTAGTCCACTAGAGTTTTGGGTAGGATGGAGAGGTGTGTCTGTGGTGTGGTGTGGAGTGAGGCAGACAAGCCTTTCGTTGTAACTCTTTCTCCTTTTCTTCTATAAAAATAAGGTACACAATTTGCGTACTATCTAAAAAAAACCATCTAATGCTTATCTAAAAAAAACGTCTAATGCAATGAGACCAAGGTTGCGAGCCTTCAGTTTGTCGACAGGAACTAGATTCAAACCCTTCGATTACAAGAAGCCTTTTTAAAACCCCAGCTAGCTCCTGCCTCCGGGGCGGTGATAGGGTGCGATTGTTGTCCTTATGCTTCAATGGCGACGGTGACGCTCGGCTGCTGTAGCAACAAATATTACGGTGGTTGGTGTGAGCTATGTGTCGTCCTTGGGGTGGTTTGGGTGTGCGGCATCGGATGAAAGTCCTGCCCAACTAGTGTTGGTGCTGGTGACGACGGTGCTCTGGGTGTCGTCTTCCTTGGGGGTGTTGCCGTGATGCTCTTGCATGTCCACCACCCCCATGGTGTTGTCTCCAGGTGAAAACCATGATTCAGCATGCCAGAATGGCAATGGTGGCGTGTTGAATGCATTGCGGACTTGGTGGTGCACACATTCTTTGTTGCCGCCCTGATATTTGTGTTTGCTCACAGCATCAGCCTGTAGGGTGCCATGTACGCCCTCGTTGGTGCTTCCAAGTTCCAAGGTGGCTTCTTCCTCGGGACTGGTCAAGTCATGCCTTTCACTTGCCCAATTTTGGGCCAAGTTTGCGTAGACGAACCGTCTGATGTCTGCTTGGCGTCTGCCACAGTCCCACTTTGCAGTGAGACAATCGCTTCCTGCCAGGCCCTTTTTAATGCCACGCGTCTGAGGGGTCCGCCCACTCACCCCATTGCAGTTGCGACTTCATAGCTCCCCCCACCCGAAATCGCAGCCTTGCTGCCATGCCGCTCAATTGGATCATTAAAGGTAAGCACGAGGTTGGCTCCTCACTGAGCCAACACCACGGCGCTACCCCAACCTCGTTCTAGATGTCGCCGCAGGTGGTGGTAGATCTGTTGTCCCCACCGAAAAGGATTCTTGTGCCATCCGTTCTGACGAGCGGTCAAAGTCGCAAATAGAAGATGCGCCAACATAGGGCCTTTCTCCCAGATGACCTCATCAACCACCCGACATTCACCGAGAACAGTCCCCACTGGGTCATCTAGTTGTACGAAGAACATCACTAGCGACGTATCTAGTTGTACGAAGAACATCACTAGCGACGTCAGGCATACTTCCGGGCTCGGGCTCCAGCTAGCGGTCGTGCATCGCGACCACCGCTCCCATGCGGCCAAGCTCCCGTTGTGAAGGAGGAGGACGACTACGACGGGAAAACGACCCCGTCCCGATGGAGGTCCTAGAAGAGTCCTAGCGCCCAGATCTGCCATTGGGACCGCCTCACCCAAGTGCACCACGCCACCGCCATGGTTGGTGGGGTTAGAGTCGGATCAGAAGCCAGAGAAAATCCCCCTCTCCCCGCAAAGGTCTACAAGCAGTACTGGTGCTAGACTGGCACACTTTCCGAGGCGCCATCAGCCTGTGTGCCACCAGCCCATCTCTGGAAGGGATCGGAGCACATCGACCTTGTCAAGAACGACGAGTAGGGCGCCCACGGCCATTATCTAGGTTTTCTTGTTCATGTAAAAAGGCCCTTTGTGACCCCTCCCTGTACTATTAAGCAAAAACAACCTTTTGTGGCCTGCTACAAAAATGAATAAAAATTCGAAATGTCTGTTGCGCCGGGTGGATCATGCGGACAGGCGGACACGGGCGGACATTTCGCGACCTAAATGGTTAAAAGCCGGACACCAACACTGAGTTCTTATTCAATGGCCACTCCTACAGCACTACGGGAGAACGGCTCTTTCCTGTGTGCTCAATACGGGCACACAACAAATTTAGTCTTTGTCATGTGCGGCACACGACAAAGAAAAACACATGTTATCGCAGAAGAGAAAACACACGGCAAAAAGAGACACACGAACAAAGACAAACGAAGGGTCTTCGTCGTGTGCACCAGACGGTAAAGATTTGCTAACACGCGGCAACGACCTAACATGCTGATTTCTGAAGTAACTCCCCTTTCGGTCGAACCGGAGGGAATCTCGTGAAGACTTGGGGGTAGACATTGTTTTTCTATGTTCCTATAGAGCTATTCTAACACAATCAAGCCAAAAGTTCCACCCTTCTACCCTTTTTCGACACTAGTCAAGGGATGGACTAGAAGTTTGATTTTTTTCAGCGGGGTCAGGGCTTCGCCAAAGCGGGGCTCCGGAGCGTCGGAATCCCACCAAAACATAGGCGATGCCATGACATATTTGTACAAATATGATGGAAGGTGGAAAGGGCCAAGATCTTACTCCAGTGCATCACTTACTCTCAAGTGGGCACACGGCAAAGAGTTCGCCTTGGGCCCCGCCCATCCAGGAGTTCTGCCATGTGTCAGCGCATGACAAAGAGCTCACCGGGGCCCGCTTGTAAGGCGTGTACCGTCACTGTCCATCGTCAGCGTCAAGTGGCAGTGGATCCCACCTGCCCGCTTTGTCGTGCGCCCCGACTTTTGGCACACGGCAAAGATTCCGTTGCCGTGCATTTCTTTGCCGTGTACTCTTTTCCGTGTGCTGTACAAAAGACGTTGCCGTTTGTTTTCCTAGCTTCGCAGTGTGCCTTTGGCAGCAAAGAGTCGCTGTCTCGTAGTGCTGGGTGGACCTCCTGTGCGGCGTCTCCATCGAAGGCTTCCAGGACTACGACGAACTCAAGGACCGCACTGTGATTGTGTGGAAGCTGCTGGACCACGACAAGGGTTTGGAGGAGGAGCACAAGCTCAGCCTGGCGACGCTGTGGGGGTTGAAGGGGTTCGGCGATGTGAACAAGGACTTGGTGCCCGTGGACACCCTCCTGAGCACGGAAGACGCTGATGTTATCTACTTGGTGCTTGGCGAGTACAGCGAGAACCGGTTCGAGAGGGAGTTCGAACCATTAGACCTGCGCTACCTGCTCGCCGTTGACATGCGCAATAAGGATCATCCGGACCTTTGTTTTTTTAGAAATACAGGGAGCCCCTCCCCGGTTCCATTACGAATAAACGAAACCGCGCACAGGACATCATGCCAGAGGCAAGTTCAGCGGAAAGTAAACAGCAGAAAATAACAGGAACTAAACACTACCAAAGCTAGCCTAGCACCAAAACGGGCACTACACTGCCCCCACCACCTGCAACTCATTGCAGCTCAAAAAACGACTACCACCCTCTAAGTCTAGGCAAGTTTTCTCACCCCTACAGGCAAGTATCGCTTAAAGCATCATTACAAGTCTCAAAAACTCCACACACAGGTGACAGAAACTTCACGATGAGTCTTCTCGTCCTTCACATGACCACATGGATTGCGTCGGATTCCTTGGGTGCATCTTCAGGTACTCCATCGACGCACGACCACCATATGCCGAGGTAGCCGTGGTAGTCCAGGTGTTGATCCAGCTGAAATCAGAACACCTCAGCCTGGTTCTATCGCTAGCGGAGCTTTGAGCCTTGCGACCACCAGGTTTGCGAACTGTCCCAGTTTTCCTCCGGGTGGTTCTTTTAGTGGGATAATCCACATCTTCAAATAGGAAAGGGTTACACCTGTTTCATATTGATCCAGGTACAACGTTAAAACACTAAGCTATTCCTGTTAATCCAAATGCTCCATAAGACAGCAGCATTAGCTATATTTAGATGCAGAAATCTAGAATTACACAACCATTTTGAGGCCAGGGATTCAAAGTTAACTATATCAACACTGAAAACTTCATTCACCAAACCCCACAGATTCCTAGATACAATGCACTCAAAGAAAAGATGATGCACTGATTCTATTTCCCTACACATTTCACATTCTAAAGGTTTGGGAATACCTCTCCTCCTAAGATTATCTCTAGTTAAAATTTTATTTTGAGACAGTAACCACAAAAAGATCTGAATTCTAGGTGGTACTTTAACATCCCACACAGCTGGTCTATATAAAGTTTTAACTCTCCTAAAGTTAATTACAGCATACATGGATTTAGAAGAATAAACCCCATTAGTTTCATATTGCCAGATCAGCTGATCCTCTTCCTCACTAAAGCTAATGGTACTAGCTATATTAACTAGATCTATCCACTGTTCCATCATCTCCTCAGTGAAGGTTCTTCTAAAATCACCTCTGATTTGTGTACCATCCCAAATCTCAGCTACTGTCTTAGTTTGCTGGTTTGAGATTATATACAAATCCCAAAACTGTGAGGACATCCGGACCTTTGTACCTATGGAACACGAAGATTACTCGTTTGACAGTCTTGCGGTTTCAGCCCTTATCTCCGTAGAGCTCTAGTTAAACCTTATGATGATGAAGGAATCCCCATGAAGAAGCCTAATATGAAGAAGCTTAGGCGCGCTGGACAAAATGTAGCAGACCTATCTTAAAATGATCGATTTGTCAGTTCCTTGGAGCCTATGTGCTACTGAATGCTGATGTTGGAGGCCTACACCGCCAAGTTGGCAAACATCTTAAAATGATCGATTCGTCAGTTCCTTGCTGTGGACAGTAAAGTATTTCTTAGGTGTGGCATGTGATGTTTAACATCTTAATTTGCTCTTCAGTTACCGAGACATTGATTATCATGTTGCTGTGGACCATGTCGAAGAAAACATCAAACTAATACAGAAGGAAAAAGTGGTATGAATATAGTGTAGTAATCATAGAGAAGTTGATGCGGAAAAGGTTTAGAGACCATGACAGCAATAAAAGGCCTCACGCTCACCTGATGGAAGGTGTGGGGGGAAGAACTGAAATAATTTCTCCATATCATGCATGCCACCACTAGATAGAGAAGTCTTATCAATCTTGATCAATATGGTCTCATTCGATCTGCCAAATCTTATGACATTGGAAGTGATTTGGTGAATGCCCTGGTTTCAGGTACACATGAATAGTCATCTACCATAGATGTTCAATAGGAGTAACTTTAGATATGTTGCAAATCTTTTGGCTCGTAGATGCTAATAATTGGTATAATTGCATATCTGTCTATTCTGCTGTTCATTCCTGTAAAAAATTATAAACATCAACTAAACAATAATTGCATCGCCACTCATGCTGTAATGTTGTAGCGGTGAGACTATTTTTATAGGCAACCTACTTGAAGAAAAATAAAATCTGTGAGAACTGTGTGTTGTCCTAATAGTCGCACTTGTTCTCATTATCTTATGGTCATTGCTACAGCACCCCCTCTGACCATCTTAACGTTTCTTTCGATGCACTGAGATGTGAATGATTACAGTTGCGACGTTACTCTTCTTGAAATCTATGTAGGTTGCAGGAAAATCTATAATGACTGTTGGGTGTATACATTCTAGCATTTTGCTGCGTACCGAAGGCAAATGAATCTGTAATGCTATCGCATGGTGCCCTTTGACTTTATCTTGTCGGTTGGCTAAGCCCACTTGAAGGCTGGCGAGCTCGTGTTGTCAGGCTATGCCAATGTGATGCGCAATTCCTGAGTGGGCTACGTACTGTAGGGATTCATCAGAACCTCTCTGTTTATTTGAGAATGGAGCCGTGTGATTGAGCGAGGGGACTTCTAGTGATCTTACTGAGAAATTGCCAACTGAAAACAGCATCGTGGGTCGATAGCAGCAAATTCTGTGTCCTATGGATGCATGAAACAACATAGATTCTTGTGGGTATGTCTGCTGTAGGGTGCAAGGTTCAAAGGAGATATGATTGTTCCCAACCAAAATCGTGGTAGATGTTACTTTTGAAGGTAGTCATACTAGTGGGGAGCCGAGCTTTGAAGGGACGAAGTCGCATCAAGGGCTATTTGTCAGACTTGCATCTAGTCCCTGATCACCGGTCCAGTGAGCTTCCTGCACGTCTGTTTTCCCTACATTTTAATATAATTAAACCATGTCAGTTTCTTCTCTTTGCCTTTTTTCCCATGCTCCCCAATGTTGTAGCTAAGAAATGATTAGCTTGGAATCACCAAATCAAGTACTAACCCAGGACCCTGACTTTTCTTCATGGAACAAAGTGGTAGGGCCTTATGTTGCTTTGTGGTAAATTGCAAGTTGTGCACAATGCCTGTAGACGTGCTGAGAAAAGGCATGCCTCTCCTGGTGTACTGGGCATACGGTTTTAAGAATTCCAGTGTAAAAGTAGGAGATTTCCCAACTTGCTCGTGTCTCCTTGAATTGTCTGCGCTATTGCTCTTAACCCCCATTGCTATGCAGCTGTGTTTGCCAGCTTTTACTGTTATTATCATGACACATTCTTCTGCTTGTGCTGTGTATTCATAATGGACTGAAATTCCCCCTCCTTGTCAGGACAGTTGAATATAGATACCGGTGTCTCCTGCACTAAGCTATTTTGTGCATTACATGGAGAAATCCTTTTCGTGGAGAAAGCTGCTGCTCTGTTGACAACATGGAGACTGGAGAGATCATACCTGTATGCGTGCCAGCTTGTCCTTTTGTTATAATTGTGGCAACAGTGGATGGATGACACTCGTTTCTTTCATTTTTCGTTGTGCTGCACCTGAACGCACAGCCCCATTTTGTCAGGACAGATGTTGAATCATCTCCAAAAAAAAAGGAAAGATGTTGAATTTTAACAGTAGCTAGACAGGCTGACCGACGGATGATACCAGCTAGAGTTGTGCTATGACTTCTTGATGTTCAGATTCGTCTAGAATTGGTTCTGGGTTGGCGTTCTGCAGTTGGTATGGCTACAGCTTGGTTGAGTATGCACTTAGATAACTTGGTTAGTACGCTCGTCTCTGCCATGTAAGAATGCCTGTACCATGGATGGCTTTCCTGTCAGAAATCTCAAGTTAATGGTGCCACCGCAAAAGCTAGCAGCTCATGTCACTGGAAATCAGATTTCTTTGGGCACAAGAGTTGACTTGCCGAGCAGCACACACACACATATATATATGGTTGATCTCCAGGCTTGACCCCAACACACAGCAATCATCACTCAGACAGGACACAAACAAGCACAGCACCCGCGCACAAACAATGTATCATCACTCTTCTTCCTATTCTTGTCAAGGCAGCAATGGCTTCGTCCCCTCTCAACCGTCTGCCTCGAGCTACGGTGATCTGTTACCAGCAGAACAGCACAAGTACTACGCCCAGCAGCAGCCTCCGTTCCGCCGTGTGGTGAGCACCGGAGACCTTGGGGCGCCTATGCCGGCAGTGGCTGCGAGGTACAGCACGGAGGAGAGACGGGAGCGCATCGAAAAGTACAAGAGCAAACGCAACCAGCGCAATTTCCAAAAAAAGATCACAGTACGTCGATCTCCTCCACTTATACTCATCATCTACATATCGATTGGTTGTGAGTAGGTTAATTCAGGCATGAATATGTAGTTACATATTTCGTACTCATGAGTTATGACCCATCATATATGTCATCTTCAGTATGCTTGCCGGAAGACGCTAGCGGACAGCCGGCCCAGAGTGAAGGGCCGCTTCGCGCGCAACGTCGACGATGCGGCAGATAAGTCCGAGTTCACAGTACTGGGGGATGTGTCTTCGATGATGAACGAAACCAACGTCGATACCACTGATGCCAGCAGCAACAGCAGCATGCCGGAGTGGTGGCCGGCAATGCAAGGCGCGCTGGCCATGGAGGAAGATGATCTTTACCTCGCCGTCTCCTCCATCAACCTCTACTAGCTAGCTCCTCCTTCGGATTGCCTCTGATTATGCTTATTTTTAGCAGCCCATAGATTGATGCATCATTCCAAACGCAACTCGCATCTGCTGGCCAGTTAGCTGCCATCGTTGCACCTGTTATGCTTACCTGTATGGTTGTATCTTGTGAGTTGTGGCATCAACCAAATCTACAACGTCATATTTATTCTTCTCTTAATTACTTTTTTTTCTGACCGGGCTAAAGTCCCTTCCCATTAATTGCTCAACGGAAATACACAGTTTTTGCTCAACGGAAACCCACTGAGACTGCTCAGGGGCGAAAACCTGTTACCACATTTATTCTCGCCACACTACACTAAACAGTCTAGGGAAACAGCAGCCCAACACAGGGACAAAATTCAGACCTCTAACAGTTTAACCAAACTCTTGGCATCAAACCCCACACCCAGCAGGGCAGCAACATGAAACCAACAGCCACCATGGAATCATCCGCTGGTGATCCTCAGGACGCTTGAAGCAGATGGAACCTGCCTGCTCCCCGATCTCCATGGCCGTCCACGCCAGTTGCTCTGCACATTCATGATGAACTCCTTATCGCCAGCCTCATACAAACCTGCCCAGTTTTTTAGTAGAGAGCAAGCAGTAAACAGAGTGGTAAGAGGAGATTTCATATTATATTTCTCGAAAGTAACTTTGTTACGAGTGGTCCAAGTGGCCCAACAGATTGCGGCGAAAAGGATTGAACAAAATTTCCCGCCCCCTGGCCAGTAAACATAGAACCCGGCCATGCACTGCCAAACATTTTTCGCACATGTGACAGTATGAATAGCTCGCCAACACATCCCAAACTACTTTAGCTGAAGCACAGACAAACAAAAGGAGATTCCTGGTTTCGAACTGATAACTGAAAGAGCAACTAGGATTCTCGCTAACACATCCCAATTGTCAAGGTTGCACTAATGTTCTACACAGTTCTTATTTGTACGCATTGCCTATCCTGTTCGCAAAGAGTAACCTGAACATTTTTAAACTCTGATCAATTCCAGTAGTGGGCTCTCGACTGACTACATTAATATTATTATTATTTATTATTACTACCACTACTACTACTATTATTAATATGCTACCATATCAAAACCAGAAATTTCATATATAGATGTGTAACTTGACTTGGATTGTGTAAGAAAAAATATAGTTGATTTGAGTTTGTGAACATGGAGAATATATTTAGGTTCACACTTGTTCCAAACTAATTTCAGCGTCCATTCTTTATAAAAAAACAGAACTAGTGAATAACATGAACATCCATATAAAATATATGTAGGTGTAGCGATGCAGACTTGACCTTCTCCGATATGAAAAAGAATGCTATACCACAAATTGTGCTATTAGAAAACACAAAGAAAGTATCGTCCGTTTTCCAAGTCCTGCAGTTAAGGCATGTTTTCAGAGGAACAACGTCATAGTTGAAGGTAGACCGAATTTGTAAAACGGGTATATGTAGTTTTGTGTTCATACTTGAGTATTAATATGGAAATAAAGTGTTAAGAGCAATATCTTCATATTCCCCGCCTAATTAACGATCGCACTAATAATAATGCTCTCATAAAAATCGAGAGAGGATCACCTCTTATAAAATCTATATGATATCACATTGGACCGAACTGAAAATAAATATAATATTTGATCCTACGTTCTTGATTGAAATCGTTTTTTAAGGGAATTGAAATAAAAATGAAACATCTAATTAATGTTGGACTAGACTACAACGCAGCGGTTTCACGTTATAACCTTTTAGCACAAAAGGTACCCTCCCCGACCCATTTATCCTCTTCACTGCACTGGTGTCCTCCTCCATCCGGCCCTCCCCTCCTACACCACCGCCAACCTCCGTAGCGCCGCGCTTGTTCACTTCCGCCGGCGCCACCCTAATTCCTTTCTTGCTCTTGCATCCTCACACTCACAAACCACCACCCTTCTTCCTGCTGGTCTTTCCCCAACTCAAATCCGCCCCCGCTGCCAGATCCAACGTCAAATCAGGGAGCCGCCACACCTGTCTCAGGGCCCCAGGGCCCCGCCGTCGTCGACTAACCTCTCTTCATTTGTCGTTGTGAAGGTCAGTTGCACCCTCTCTCTCTCTCATCCTTCCTCTTTTGTTGCCTCTCCCTAGTTCATTTCCATGCCGATCTTCCGTTCGCCCATCTACCCCACCGGATGGTGCCCAAGTACATTGTCTCGATCTAGGAATCAAACAATCGGTATCTATTTCCTCCTATTAATCATTAGATCGACGCTCGATCCGAACTAGGGAAATTGAATGACTAGCTAGAACAGGTTGGCAGGTGGATGGGTTCCTATGCATGTAGATATAGGGCATGCATCGTGTAACCCATTTTTCATGCAGACAGTGCACCTAGTAATAACGGAAGTACTTGTATACGGCAAGAGTTACAGCTCAGGACACAGCTAGCACATGTATAGCTTGCGCATGCAACGTAATTTGTATCCATGTGTATGCATAGCGTGCATGTAGACAGACTCTAACAACTGGCATACTGGCATACCAAATGAGACACTATGTGCTGTGCATGTCTGTACATATTGCATGGTCCATCTGATACACATGTATCCTGTATTCCTGTGAGCTCTTGGAAACTTGTTTTCATGTGTGTCTGGACTAGCTAACCAACGTATATATTTATAAATTGAGGAGTTTTGTAGAAACCAAACAAGTAGAAGAGGGAGGGAATGTGTGAGCGAAGCAAGTCGGTCTCGCCGCCACCGGTGCCACTGCCGCAGCAGCAGCCACAGGAGAAGGAGGAGGCAACTGCAGGCGTCATGTTGTCCCGCCGTGCGTTGAAGAGAGGAGAGGTGCAGAGGTACAGCGCGGGGGAGCGTCGTGAGCGCATCGAGAGATACCGGATCAAGCGCAATCGCCGTAACTTCCAAAAGAAGACCACCGTACGTGCATATAAACTACGCTTCCGATCTCTCTTGGTAAATGTTGTATTCATTCTTTGTTCAGCTTTCCGTTTCTGTTTAATCTACAGTACGATTGCCGCAAGGCGCTTGCGGAGAAGCGTAAGAGGATCAGAGGCCGGTTCGCACACACCGGAGATGAAAAGCCGTGCCTTCAAGAGAAGATAGATCAAACTCCAGCCAGCAGCACCGGTAGTGCGGTGCCAGAGTGGTGGCCGGCAATGGAGGAGGCAATGGCTAGGGAGGAGGAGGAGAGTAGCATCACTAACCTCCTCTACTGGGACCGGGAGATGCTCTCCATATACTTCGGCGTCAATCTCTACTCTGATACCTCCATCCATACATCGACCTGAGGCAAATGAGATGCAACAAATGATGCCTATCCAGGATCACAGGATTGGTTTCCAAAGATACAACAGAAGAATAGAAGAGGGGTTATAAAAGGTTTATTATTTCCCTTTTTGAATGAACTTTTGGTCCATCTAGGAATCTAGCATGTCTACATAGGAATTGGTTAACTCATGGGCAAATCGAACTTGGGCCATGTATCTAAAATGTAGCCACATTAGGCGCTCCATGTATTTGGGTCACAATCAGCTCGAAATCCAGGCCTCTTAGTTCAACATGAAACTATGTTGAATCTTTATACATTCATAAACTATTTTTCTGTTTCTTCATGAAAGGAAAATATGTGAGAAACCTCAATGAAACATTTATGAAACTACCGATATGTGGTGTATGATTTTATATCCATAAAATAGAATGGTCTATATGCAAAAATGTTGTAATCAATAGATCCGAGGTTAAGTGCAAACTTATTTCCATAAAATAGAATGGTATACGTGTAAATTTATTAGAAGCCAGTTGTAGCACTAATCTTATAACTTTACACAGTAAGGATAGTGTCGTAGCATCAACATGCATGTGGGATATCCACTTTGCTAAGAACACATAGAGCATAGAGGATAACCATTACCATGATCCTCTGAAGATTCAAATTGAAACCGAAATAAATAACGAATATATTCGTAAAATAAGTGGAACATAGAAGAGTCAAGATTCTAAATGAAGAAATGGAAACTACATACATATCCTTCCGAATCTCGAAAAATGAGGGGCAATGGGATTGGTACCGAGAAAGATTTTTGCAAGATGTTATTTGGTCCAAATATATCTTGTTAAGAAAAATATCATCCTTCATATCATTTAAATGGAAAAAATTAAATAAGAACGATATTAAAATGATTCAGATGATCTTTGTTATTTAAAAACAAAGTCAACCAATGGCATACAACCTCAAATGAAGTAAGGATGGGCCCATCGACAAAAATACTTGTATTAAAGATATATGGGTTGGATGAAAGGAATTAGATGTATGGCCTACTTTAGCATGTATTGAAAATTTCCGGTTGCAGTGAAACTCCATCCATAGGATATATATGAGGCAATTGGGCATCTCAAATGTTTTATATCATGCACTGAAAATGTGTTTTTCCCTAATTAATTTCCAAAAAACGAGGTAGTGTTCTTGGGAGACCCACCATAAATGCTCGGAGGCGAAGGAAGACATTAGAAGAAGAAAGACCGGTTTGAGCTTTCCTCCCTGATGTCAAGAGTCGTGGGCTCTTTCAAAAAAAAGAATGAGTCGTGGGCTCTTGTCCCATGGAAATGTCGCGGATTGGTCCGGTGCATCCCCGTCGTTGGGTGTCCAAACTCACTTGGGGTACAATCGGCCCATTGTTTCTCGCCCCGGGGATAAGGGCCTCCAACCGCCCTCCGCATATGGACAGCCAGCGCAAAAAAAGGACAAAATATAAACTTAATTAACATATATTTAGTTCGGTGGGGCCCAGTGGCCAGTGAGACATACAAAATATAAACAGAAAAAAAACAAGGGCGGGGAAGGGCGGCGCCGGCATCGTCGGAGTTGAAAATGGGCGCCGGCTCCGGCCTGTTGGCGTCGTGGCGGCGGCGGCTCCGGCCTACTCATCCTCGTCGGAGGGGTCGAGGATGATGTAGGGCGGCGGCGAGTACAGCCACGCCGGTGGCGCCGCGGGTGGAGGTGGAGGCGTGGCTGGCGCCTCGGGGTCCTGAGGCCATGCCGGTGGGGGCACGTACGCCTGGCCCTCGCCGGGCTCTGGCCACGGCGACCACGGCACCTGCCAGCGCGCGCGCTCCTCGTCTAGGCGCGCCTGCTCGGCCGTAGCAAATGCCTCGTCCAGGCGCGCCTGCTCGGCCGCAGCCTCGGCGGACGCACGGAGCGTGGCCGCCAGATCGGGCCAGCGCCCGAGCTCGTCCAGCTCGGACGGCTCCATGGCCTGCTTCAGGTCCTCGTCCTCGTCCTCCGGCTCGGCCTTCACGGGAGGAGGAGGGGCGTCGCCGCCGTCGTCGAACTCCTCCCACTCGAGGTCCGGGTCCGAATCCTCGTCGGCCTTGAGGCCGACGAGCGCCGGGTACTCCTCACCGTAGTCCTCCTCCGTCGCCGGCTCGGCGTAGTCCTCCTCCATCGCCGCGAACGCTGCCCGGTGCCGGTGGTTGTGCTCCAGCTCAAACCACCCGTCCCATAGGGACGAGTCCATGGCGTAGGCCGGGTCGTGGAGGAGGTTGGGAGGCAGCAGGGCCCGACGGCGGAGAATCTCCTCCGTGCGCTCACGGCCGGAGCGCGGCACCGGGGGCACGCGGAGCCGGTTGAGATGCCACCCCTCGGGGAGGCGGACATCGCCCCACGGCAGCGGCTGCCGCCGCTCCCAGTACATCGCGGCCATCTCCGGCTGGACGCGGGTGCGGCGCGCCCGGCGGCGCGCGTTCCGAGCGGCGCGGGCGGCCTCCGCATCGGCGGTGACGGCGGGAACGCGGCGTGGAGCCACGGGGACAGGGACGGAGCGTCTTGGCGGCGGGGCACGCGAGCTCGACGCCTCGCGGTTGTTCCGGCCGCCCTTCGCCCAGAAAGGCTTCATCGGCGTGGACCGCGGCGAGCTCGGAGCGGCTGTGGTGGTGGCGGTGGCCGGGGCGGCTAGGGTTTGCGCCGGAGTGGGAGATGGAGTGGAGTGGATAGCGACCCCGGCCACCCACCGCATTTAATAAGACCAGGCCAAGCGGCCGGTCTCGCTGACGCGTGGGCCAGGGCGGACAAGGGGAGGACAAGCGTTGTGTCCTCGCCTACCCAAACTTGGACCAAACTTGGGCCAGGTTTGGTCCAGCTTAGCTGTCCGCGCGGACAAGTGTCCATTTGCGCCGGTCCGTTGGAGAGCCTGTTTTGTCCGTTCGGACAAAAACAGACAGGCCTCGGAGGGATGCGGAGGACCGTTGGAGCTGCCCTAAGTCGGGACTCTGGGATTATCCTAACAACAACCAGTCCTTCAAGGTGCAGAATAGAGGATGTAGTGTGAAGAATGGTAAATTAGAACCCTTTTCCAGATGATAATTTCTCGCATAACATGTGAAACATTTAAAAGATCCTATATTGGAAAATGGAGGGAGTAGCTACGTTTTGGTGACGCGCACAGCTAGGTAGTCAGGTACGCTCGGCTGACTCGCACGGCTTGCTAGGTACGTTTTTTTTAGTATGTTTTCCTTATCTTTTTATCTCACATGGATTTAACTAACAACTGAATTTGTTTCTGCTATTTCTACCGGTACTAGTCGACTTTTATTACATGGACGTGAAGTGAGAAGTTAGGGCATGTACAGTGGGGTGACGTCATCCTTCTCTTTGCGTTGACACGTAGGATAATTGTCTAGATGGAGGAGAGAGAATGAAGAAAGAGAAGACTGCATTCTCTTAGCTAAGAGATGATCTCTTATGAAATAAGAGAAAACTAATTTCACCATTGTACCACTTGTCATCCCTTAAAAATTCAATTTCTTATTAAAATATAATTAACTCTCATTAATTATTAGGGCATGACAACAAGAGATAATGCATTGTACAATTTTTAATTTTCTCTTCTCTAAATGATATGGACGGATAAGAGAAGGTGTGCCTTCTCTACCATTGTACATGCCCTTAGGACGCATCACAACAATTCGGTGACATTTTCCTATTGCACATCATGGTTGGCGTTGGTTTGGACATCGTCGTTTGGATATGTCAGGCCACCCTTTCGACTAAACGGCACATATCCGACTTGAAGGCGGAGCCATCCGACCGTTACAAATTGTGGTTGTCCAGACGATGGAGCAGTGCAAACAAACATGAGGTCGCCGGATCTAGCCCTGATGCGCCTCTGACGAGCCTAGTTTATTGTTGGCGGTGCCGGATATCAGTGAGTCGAGAGCGACGATTTGAAGTTAGTTATCAGTGATGTTCCATAATGTCACCTGATATGGTGCGACGAACATGTCGAATGTTGTGAAAGTAGACGAGACATGTTGCAATATTTTTCTTGACATTGCTACAAATTAGTGCTTCGCCCCATTTTTTGATTTTGCATACATGATTTTAAATTGTAACAAACTCGTAAGACTTTTGTTTATAAAGCACATGAGAGATGTTGCAAGATTTTCTAGGCGTTGCCAGTTGCCACAAGTTTGTGTGTTTTCTTGGATTTATTGATGATGTTTACCAAAACGGACCGGTGAATTTTTTGTTGTAACTATTTGTGATGTTTGTTGAAATTATTGGTAATTTTTGTTACAAATGAAACTGCAGGAAAAGGGTTTTTTCTTTGAGAAACAGAAAAGGGTCGTTATGCACCCAGCTTTTACCTATTACGGGAAATTATTTTTTTGACGTTTGTATTTTTTAAAAAAATTGTTGGCGATTTTTATTAAACAACCTGCATAAAAACCTGTATGGAGATATAGCCCTTCGTTTAAGGGTCTGTTTGATTCAGGGGATATCCCCTACTGCTTAGTGGTAGCCACCGGAAAAGTGGTTGCCAGGGGCGAGAGGGGATGAGGATAGACAGGTTCTTAGAATATTCTCTCAAAACGGTGCCTCCGCTCGTCCCACCAAATCGGTCGGATAAGGCCAACCACTCTTGGCTCCGCGGTTCCGCGCTAGTCTCACCACCTCGCCGCCCCGACTCCCAAGCCCAAATCCCCAATCACCGTGAACTCGCAACCCAAATCCCCAATCGCCGTGTAGGGAAGAGCAGCGCCGGGGGCAGATGAGGCGCATTCGGGCCGGCGGCGGCAGCTTCCATGACCACGGATGGAGCAGCTCGTAGGGGACAAGGTGGGGGCAGACTGGTGGGGCGCTAAGCAGGGGACAACCACCACGGCCAGCCCGCCCGTGGCGACTGAGCACGGGACGAAAGGGATTGGCGATCTCTTGCCTTCAGCTAGCTAGCTTGTGCTCTCTTGATTTTTTTATCTTTTCAATTGATGAAAGAGATCGGCGATCATCAAGTTCACTACTTTAACAGATTTTTTTCAAAAAAAATTCCAGAGATTACGATTACAATTTATCAGCTTAGTTCATGTCTACAGGGTAATCTCACCATCTAAATTAAAAAGGTCACCACCACCACTCATCCACTCACCATCCTTTCAACCAAACAAAAAAATGGCCACCACTAATCACTCCTCATCCAACCTAACCAAACAAAAAAAAAATTATCCCTAACCAGCTGGTTGGTGGTACCCTCAACCACAAAACCTATCCCCTGAACCAAAAACACACACTAAGTGGATCAGTTGTGTAGTACAGATTGATTTGTAGAAAAGTGAGTGGCTAAATTGCAAAAGTATGTTGTGCTGATTTCTTGACATACGATCGCTTCCAACGGCTGGGGAGGGACCTAGATTTGGCCAATCTAGGACGACCTGCCTAGCATTGGAGTAAACCCGCCTCCTCCAGCCTTAAACCCCATAAATTCACTGTCCACTTTAACGGTTGCAATCTTTTCCACTATTCTATGAGTCAGCATCAGCGCACCACTCCTCACTGTCAAACGGTTTTGGTCATGGCATGTTTCAGAAAAAAAAATTGGGGATAAAAGGAGAACACAGTTTTGCTCGAGTTCCCTTCCCATACAGCCTTCACCATGCCCGGTCAGGACAAGCTCGGCTGGAGGCTCCGCACTCAACAGCTCGACCACAGGTAGCACGATGCTATCAGTTCCTCTCGGATTCCGAGTATCCCCTCCCTCTTAATTATTTGTGATGTATGGAACTATGGATCAACACATGATATATTATCTCAACTGTTTGAAAGTTATAAACTTTGGAGTACCGATTGGTAGTTCATACTCCTACCTGCTTTGTTTGGATGTATGTTGATTGCACACAGCGAGTAGTAGTGTAGTACTGCTAATGGTTGTGTATCTCATCATCTTTACTGTGAACTTCGTTTCAGTTGATTTTTGTCTGATATATACTTTGAGGTGTCGCTAGAGCGCAAAGATCTATCTTAGGCCGATAATAGCTTCTACTAAGCCTATCTCTTTTGGAATTGTGGTTTACTAGAGCTAACAAACAGCAGGGATCATCAGACGATTCTTTGGAAATGTGTGCTCCAGATGCTTCATTTACTATTGATTCGCCCAGCCCAGCAATACGGAGCTGTGTACTTACAATGCTGATACTTGCGTATGATAGATTGAATTAGCTGCTATAGATTTTATGAAAATGTTATCCATATGTTAGAACTATGAATTTCAATAGTCATTTTGTGGTTTCAAATCCCTGTTGTCCGTATGAACCAAAACCAACTTCCGAATCGATTGGAAGTTTTTTCTTCAATATTTTAGTAGGAAAAATATCACAACAATAAGATGCTAATTGTATTTGTGAGTATTCCACAGCCGGCTCTCTGTCAATCTTCTTCAAGTCGTTTAAATGATTATACTTTAATATTTATAGAAATTTCTTTAGACAAGTGAGTCGGTGTTTACCTATGATTCATTTCTCCATAATGGTGAGTCATTTTTTCTGTCTACTAATATTTATTTGTCAAATACTATAATTGTTCCAAGAGGGACACATATGGGAATCGTGCAATATGTTCAATGTTTTATCTTTTCTTTTCTGTACATACATTAAGAAATTAAACAGATATGCCACACTAACATGCGCGGTACCATCTAGTTTCCATTAGTTGCTTAAAACAATTTTCTGTGTCGATTCCGAGTGCCCAGGGTGTATATGTGTGTTCATAATCCACGACACGTGTGTCATAACCTAGACTTGACTGAATCATTGCGTTGCAAAACATCTCATTCTCCGAGGTATATCAATCTACGTGGGCAAATGCTACGTACTACTGGAAAACATCTCATTCTCGGAGTACTACATACTACTACTACACCTTCGTCAACTCTTTATCTGACACGTATATATACTGTTCCTACAGTCCCTGCTATAGTCTTGTCTCTCACTCTCTCTCCTGACTGGTGCAATAAACAGTTTGTCTCCCTACCAAGCTAACGTCCCTCAGCTGCAAAGTGAGGATTGACTGAATTCTCTCCACACCAGGTGCAGAACCCAAGAGAAAACTATTGGCCAGGCAAACATGCATGCATTATAAATGAGGTTTAATGTACTGCATGCAGGTATGGAAAGGCCTAGGGGCGGTCTACCTATCTGTCGTAGTATATCCACGCATATGCCCAATGTACACATAATAACTAACTCTGTCGAGATTGCCTGCAAATTACCTTCAGAGATGTGTGGAAACATCCCTCCGGCGCAAGGCTGTATATATATTTCTATTACAGTTTGAAACGACGCCACTGCGACGAACACCGAGTTCCTAGCAACTATCTACGTGCTTGCATGTGCAGCCGCGTCCGCAAACTCAACAAGCCCCTCTCAGCTCACAATGTGAAAACTTGGAGGTGTGTCCTTTCATCGGTTGCCCCCTTTTCACAATAAAATTTTGCATTCATCCAACTAAATTAACCAATTAGTACCTTCATACTATTTCCCTGAGTTCGATTCCAACTCAATTTCAAGTCTAGTGCAAATCACAATTCATTTGCCAGTTGTGCACAATAACAAACCTATCCAATTCTTCTGAGTCCTAAATTTTTTTATCTATCTACCCACTCTTGTTTTCTACTTTTTTCACCTAGACCGCAGATCATCAATAGTTTTTGAACAAAAATTGCTGCCACGTGACTTATTTCAATATCAATACACCCGATTTGTTTTCGATTTCTTTAAGAAGTCAAACCAGATTTAATAGCATGCACTAGTATGGTAGTGTTGATGGTACTAGTTTAGTTAATTACTATATTTCCAGTGCATAAAACTATGAGATATACTAATATCATAGTACTATCTTACGGACATGGATCCTCTACAGTACTGCAGTGCAGTTTGCAAAATTTTGCATATGATGTGTTCCGCATTAACTTTTCTCATTCCACGGGCTATGGAACTATCATAGATTGATATTATTATCATAAGGGGTAACTTGGATAGGATCTCTCCTTTGCTAGGACCATGTTAAGTAAAATATTATGTAGAAATTTAACAACAAACATCCATTCGATGCTATTTTTTCTAAATAAGGAGCAAAATCCCCAACGTCTGCATCAGGAGGATGCACACAGCCGTATTGCATTTAGAAGTACCAGATCCGAAATTTCAGCATTACAATTCAAGGATCGCATACTGTGGCGACAAACACTAGCCAATGAAAGAATAAAAGTAAAATAAAGGATTGAGACACTTATGCATCATTAAGTCTATTAAAAGTTCATTCCATACATATACAACATATAACAACTACAGATCCATATTGGACTTAGAATTAGATAAAAGAAAAAATGATTTCTCCATAATTTCTTAAACATATAATTTTTAATATTTGCTACAATTTCACCTTAATTGGAAATCATATATAAGTTCACCTTACTATCACCTCTCAATCGCACTGCCTCATTTGGGATTATAAAGCCCCTTGGAGTTTGAGTCTAACTTTGACCATATAATTAACCAACAAATTATGTTTTGATTATCACAAATAATACATCGTTGAAACTTATTTCGAATATGGAACCAATGCTATAATTGTTTGCTACATATACTTTACATAATTTTGTTTGATGAATTGATGCTCAAAACTGGACTAAACAATCAAGGGGCCTTATGTTCTTGAAGCGTAGCAAGTACTTGACAATGTCTAGCATTCGGAGAGCTCTAATTAACATCCTTTATGTCGTCGTGGATAACAGACAGATGCCTACGGGTAGGCTAATTTGTGGGCCGGATGGACGCTAGAGGATTCGGGGAGGGATAGCGCGCTAAGTAGCACACACGGATAACCACAACCAACACGGGGACACAAGGATTTACCCTGCTTCGGGGCTCTCGTGAGGAGATAAAACCCCTACTGCAGCATCTAGCCTATTTGGTGTATTTCTTCCCTTTAATATCACCGCGGTATACATGCTCCATGAGCTGAGTGCTAAATGCCTCTAAGAGGTCTTGGGGAAAAAGAGAGCAAGGGGGGGAAAATGAAGCTACCCGTGGCTTGGTGGCTGTGGCTTGGCCTCCCTTTGCCCTCTCCCCTGGTGCCCTTTATATAGATGCCCAGGGGACATGCCAGGGACAAAGAGACAAGAATCACTATGCACCTGATTTGACCACTGGGGTCTTGTCACACTGTTCCTGCGTCATGCCTTGTACTATTGTCACATCAGTGGCACTGTAACTACGATCGGTTACGCCCTGCCCAGGCATGAGCCGCTCTTCCCGGGTCCTTGTCTTTGTCTCGTAGCTCCTGTCTGAGCGTCCTTTGTTCTTGGTCTCGGTCTTCTTATCCTTGTCGCCATATCGATCCCGGATGCTGCAAACTCGGACTGTGCCAGCGCCGCACTGCTCGTCGCCTTGACCCATCCGAGTTGAGGCAACTCGGTCCAACCGAGTTGGAGAAACCGGAGCCGAGGCCGAGCGAAGGAAACGCCGGGGTGCCGAAGCAGCAGGCGAGGAACGCCGGGAACATCCGAGGCGGATGACGGCCGAGGCGAAGACGAGCGAGATGAGGTCGCGGGCGAGGCTGAGGCGCTGCCGAGCTGAGGAGACGCGGGGCGATGCCGGACGGAGGCACGGAGGCGCGGCCTGCATCGAGCCGGGCTCGGGTATGGAGCTGCCGGAGCAGGGGCGCCGTGCCGAGCTGGCGTGGCGGCGCGGGGTTGGTGTCGGGCGAGGAGACGCAGTGGTGCGGGCGGCCGGGTCGAGGTAGTCGCGGGCGAGAGGAGAGCTCGGGGGAGGATGATGTCGAGCCCTGGGTCGCGGCGGCGTCGCGAGGTCGGGGGTGCACCGGGATGCGGTGGTGCCGGGATGAAGCCGGGCGCGGTCAAGGCGGGGACGGCTAGGTCGTGGAGACGAGACCGAGGTGCGGCTGGCTCGGGGCGCTGCCGAGGTGACGTTGATGTCGGGCAGGGGGCCTCCGCAGTCGAGGTCGACGTCGGGGATGGGGGCGAGGCTCAGTCGGGCGAGGTCGGGCGGAGCCGAGCGCAGGAGACGCCAAGGTGACGTCGGGAGGAGTCGAGGCGAGGTGTGGATGCAGCGCTGGACTCGGTGCGGAGAAGACCCGATCGGCCCGAGACGAGGTGGGCCGGCCCACCGAGGCAGGGGCATGTCGGTCTGGTCTGAGGCAGAGCAGATCCCGGCCCAAACCGAGATAAAGGATCCCGGTTTGGGCAAATATTGCTCCGGGGCATGTATTCCGGCCAGAACCATACCAGTTTCGGCCCAGATTGTCTTTCTTGCTTTTTTCTTTATCCTTTACCCATTTATACCCACTTTTACCTCTTGTACCAACACAATAACCCCGTAGCCTTGGGGTACCCGGGGATCACATCCCCGACACTTTATGGCATGTAAAAGATATCATAGAAAAAGAGACAATAAATTCTTGGTTCTGGTAAACCTGGGTGTATATCTTGCCTATATATATCCATCTAGCTAGTTTACCTTCGGTATTATTCCAAATTAAGTATTGTAGTGGACACTATATAAATTTTATATGTACTATTAGTAGTGTCAATTTTATCAATACATGACGAGTATTTACACATAATATGTAATCACCCTGACCTTGACCAAGTTCTTGAGGTGGATCGAAAATGGAATTACATATAAGTGGCATTTATGGATCTTTGTGAGTTGATCGTTATGAGTAGGAGCAATCTCGTTATGTGTAAGAGTAAATGTACATAGCGGTGATCCAAATTAATTAAGATAAATCTCATTTCGGACGAGCGAAGCACGATCCATCGTCGAGTAGGTTTGATTCGGCGAGGCCCGAATTTAGCCAATCTGGATTTCTTCGGCGGGGGGGGGGGGGGGGGGGGGGGGGGGGGGCAGCCCCGCGGTACGGTACGAGTTGTTTCTGGGTCGGATGCAACCGACCTAGCAGGATTATGTCACCGGGGGGGAGGGGGGGGGCAGCCCCGCGGTACGGTACGAGTTGTTTCTGGGTCGGATGCAACCGACCTAGCAGGATTATGTCACCATATATACATCTTCTAAGCCGTTGGTTTGGGATAAGTCGAAAGTTGTAAATCCATGTCGTTTGTAACCTCACCCCCTATCATAGTGAAAATTTGCTGGCTGGGACCGTGGTTTTTTCTCTTCCAATGTTGGGAGGATTTTCCACGTAAATCTCGTGAACCCGTTGTGTTAATCTTTCATTTGTTTATTGTTTTATTGCCTGTCGTTTATAACACAGGTATGCTCTCATCCAAATCTGAGCTACTCGGATTCCGTGGCTCTGGATCTGAAAGAAACACGGCAGATATGCCATTTTTCAGGGCGGGAGAGCAACTGTGAGATGCCTCATCACCGCTGCCCATCGACGGTCGAGGCCAGATAGCCTCCACCCCCGGCAGCCAAGCTAGGATGGAATGACGGAAGGGGGCTTAAGGGTGCAATAGATACCATTTGTCAGTAGGAAAAGCAAGGTCACAGGTCCATAAATTGGGTTTTGAATGGAGTAATTAAGAGTTGAAGAAGGAAGAGAGAGTAAAACGATGACATCTGCCTGCTGAAGATGTTATTGCTCTATAGCAGCTCATGCATGTCTGCACTGCACTAGCTGCGGCATCCGGCCGGCCGGCTTGAATTGTAAGTTCGTCTCGGTATCCACGCTCTGGCTAGCTGCTCGTCCATGTAGTATATCAAGAAGAGGAGTGGACGGCTGGGAACCGGGACATAATTCCATCTGCATATATCGATCGATCGACATCAATGTCTTGTGTGTGGCTAGTACTGTATGAATTTCAAGTCTCTACTTGGATCGAGGTGTCCCATGCCATGACTATCACTGACATGCATGCGTGAATGGCTAAACTTGTGTACTCCTCAGTCCACACACGCATGCATTCATGCAGGAAACTTTTTTTGAAACCAAGTCTACTTAAGTATTGCATAAAATGAACAATGACACAACCAAATAAATGATTACTTCTATAAAAACAGATAACTAATGCCACAAACGTATAAAAATCCTAAAGAAAGGCAGAAATATTATCAAGATCACCATATGCCTTGAAATTTCCGTCGAAGCTATAGCCGAACTTGTCGTCTTCACACCATGATAACTCTCGCGGCGATGAACAACTTTGAGAAATAAAAACCTAGCTTTCAAACATCTACTCCCTATGTTCTACAAAATAACAAGTACGTAAATAAGCTGTACAGATAACCTTTTCTAAAATTCAAAGAATTCAAAGTTTGACCAAATTTGTAGAAAAACAATCAACAACTACGACATTGTAGAGATATCATACACAAATATATTTCAAGATGTATCTAATGATATTGCTTCTGTATTATAGATGTTAATGGTTTTTTGGAAACGTTAGTTAAGCTATGAAAACAACACACATACATGCATTTTTTTTGTTGGAAATTCGTGAGCTAATAACTTTTACCACCCTTCACGTCTTGTTTCCAGTCTTTATCTATGCTATTTATATCAGCACGGTAATGTTGAGCCATTTTCTCAGGAAAATAAGTGTGATATTTCCCATTAGAGTCCATGTCCAAGAGGAAAACTGCTCACACCTATCAATACGTGTTCACTTATATATAAATCATGCCAAACGGAACTCTACATGGTTACATAATTAAGAATATTTCATTAAAATCAAAATTAGCTGTGTGCATCCTCGTGATGCAGAGGCTCGGGTTTTTAGCTCCTTTTCTAAAAAAAGAATATTTCATTAAAATATAACAATCATTTTAGATCTATCTGCAAAATAATGGATTAACATGGTGATTAATTTTAGACATACGTATATTGCTTTTAAAATATCATAGAAACTATATATTTTATTGAAATCTAACATTTATTTTAGATCAAATTGTCAAAATAATTTAAATGATTTGGATTAACATGGTGACTTTATTTAGACATTCGTATATTCTATTTAGTGTATATAATAGAATAGTCCTTATTTTGTGGAACGGAGGTAGTATATTCTATTTTATGTGTGGATTGTCTAGTTCTTTTCAGTAGTTTAAACTTTTGGTTGTGTTGGTTGATGCATGAAACTTGACATGATATTAGAGTCGTGACGTATTAGTTTAAGTCACGGCTTTCACAACTTATTAAAAGTAAATATCATTGAATCTTTGTCCTGCACAAGAGGGATTAAAAATCACACTAAGCATATCGGAGGAGGCACCACAACTATCTTGGCCGACAAGGACGCCATCATTGCCAGTCTTGGCCGACAAGGACGCCACCCGGCCAATACGCAACAACAAAAACCAACATGGCGTTTATGGGAACAAAAAATCACAAACTACCACACATCCAAGGCCAAGTGCCAATATGACATGATTAGAGTCAGTGGACTTGGACTTTTACACACGAGAAAACACCATCCTCACCATCTGACCAACTTTGCCGCAACACCATAACCAAATCGAAGAAAACATTCTACGTACACACCAAATGAGAGAGATGATAAATGATCCATGAAAGGACACATTCAAAATAACGCACTACTTAATGTTACTTGTTGAGACGACAAAATCAAAATGTTCTCCAGTTTTATATACCAGGTGACATAAATTATCTTGGGTGAAATTGTTCCATATTTTACTAAGTGCACAGAATAAATACCAACATATGCAATACCTAATAAACATATTACAGAAATATATTTAATAGTAAATCTAACGATATTGATTTCATAGGATAGATATCTATATCGCGTTTTATAAAATTTGTCAAACATATAACAAACTGACTTAAAACAAGGACTTATATATAATAGTACAGGGACTGGGAAAGCACATTTAGATGCCAAGCTACAAGTAGCTCGCTATTTTTAAAAATTCAAAATCTGCATTTTTACGTTTCAAAATATTTATGGCTGTGATAGTGATCATCAGAGATAGTTCAGAAACTAGGGAAGTTGTAACATTGAACGTTCAAATAGTAAAGTGTCCGTGATAGTTGATCATCACGAATGGTTCGTGGCTGTTTGGCTGTCAGATACATGTACATTTAACAGAGCCGTCATTGATGGTGATTATCGCAAAGAATTGTATACTACTAATCGTCCAGGACTGGAAGTTAACGGTAGACATTACTGTGGAGGTTTAGGCATTTTTTCCCTTAATTCATTGTAGTGCACTGTATAATCTTGAACTATAGAAAAATATGTGAATTCTTCATACCATTGTTGTCAAGCTAGCATATCTGGGGTTTGGCCTGGGTATCTAGTTGCTAGTAGTACGTAGGAAAAGAACAAGAAAAGACAGTGAAGAAGGCAGCATGCATGAATGATAGTGGATGGTGTCTCTCTCATCATCACCTTATGATGCAGCACCCAACCAGCACTCCAGCAGTCTAGGCAGAAGGGTCGTGTAATGTTACAGGACTCCTACATGTCATTCCCCATCAGTCTCTCTCTTCTCTTCTCTTCTTCCTTATTCCAGCCTCTCTCTCTCTCTCTCTCTCTCTCTCATACACACACACTCACAGACTCGCACTATGTGTGCAGTACTACTAGTACTAGCAAGCAGGCAGACAAACATTTAAAAGCACATCCTAGCTAGCCTCTTCTGTCGATAGTAAAAGTGGAAGAGATTGAAGAGGGAAATTGAAGGGCATGCATTCAAGTTTCCCTTCAATGACACTAAGGACAACACAGTGTGTGCAGGCAATTACGGATCCTCCCATCTTGTCCCATCGATCTTCTCTTCTTCTTCCATTCCACTGTGATCCTGCCTAGTCATTTAACATAGCTATCAATTTCAACGTACAAACAGAAGAAGAAGCAGTGCTTCTTCAGGCTGGAATGGAACCTGCGGACGCAATGTATATCTGACCTGATCTCATGCATGCGCTTTCTCAACGAAAAAACCATATTTCGGGCTGTAGTTGGTTAGCTAGAGCTAGCTGTGCTTGCTTTCAAACACGCACTAAAGATTTAATTGCCAAAGCTAGAACCGGCAGATGATTTTATGTGGGTGTCTATAGAGACATGATATAGCCGCGTATCAATAACATGCAGGTCTCATCATCTTCTAAAGCAAGCGTCGGAGAGCTAGTATGTTTGTACTAGTATGTTTGTAGGTGTCCAATACGTTGTTCTCTGCCAAATGAGACTGAACAATATACGTTTAACTGTGATTTGTCTCTTTTTACTTTAGTGGCTACTACGGTGGTGCCGAAGAAGAGAGATAGACGTTGGTTTGTCACATAGGTTTTTTCTATCTTTACAGATCTGTAAGATCGGTGTGTACGTGCTTTATATCTTGTTCTTTTATCAATGAGAAACGTATTACCTTGCAAAAATATACGTTTAACTGTATAATGCATTATGCCACATCTTTACATCCATTAAAATCTCAATTATTGTGTGATAGACCGCCACATTTTTTTCCTAAATTGGCTACCATCACACCAAAATTTGCAAAACAGTACATGTGCATGCAAAGACAAGGAGGAGGAAGCGGATCCTCGTATCATATGACCATGATATTAATTATAACTTAACAAAAAGTTATATACTTCTAATTAAGATGATAAGAATGGTGAAAAACATACTCCACAAAAAGTTATCATATGACCTTGGAAAGCTATGGCTTGACCAAAATTTGTCCAACAATCTCTAGTCTTTGTTCCACAAAATAGGCGCTACATTACATTCTATATAAAAGCACTTTCTTAAAGTTGTCATTTTGTAACCATTGCCTAGCTATAGGGATGAAAACGCTTTGGAAATTTTCCAAGTTTTCCGCGAAAAAATGGAAACGGAATGGAAAACAACGTATTCCGACGTAACGACTGCGGAAATGGAATCTTCTATGTAGAAACAGAAACGGAACAACGTATTCCGGCGGAACGACTGCGAAAACGGAAATTCTGTTTCCGGTAATATGGAACTTTCCCTTTTTTGTTACATGGTGATTTCCAAATAAAACCGGCAAGGAAATTCTAGTGAGAATATTTAGGCAAAACCTAAGAGCTGAATAAAAATGAAAATAATTTGAAGCTACCATGTTTAGGACCTATGTATTATTATATTATCTCTCCCTCGGGTCGTTTCTTATTCTCCATTTCAATATTATACTAGGGATAAGGACGATTGTAGATATTTGTAATGTTGCATACTATATTATATAAACATAATATCTCTTTATAATTTTAATTCATCTTAACAACTTAACAAGTTTTTTTATTTGCTTGGTTTTTTTCTTAATTATTTAAGGTCTCTCGGTTCCGGTGAATATCTGGTTTATGTTCCGTCTCCGCACCATATTTGGTTTGCATCTGTTTCCGACAATATGTGTCTCTGTATTTGTTTTCGGGGTTTATGTATTCGTTTTCGCTTCCATAAAAAAATATGAAAACAAATGAGGCACCACTCAATTCCGTCTATATTCGCACTGTTTTCATCCCTATAGCTATGTGAAAAGGGGGAAACCCTAGATACGTCGGTTGACCCTTGACTCTGACCGTTCACCGCCCCAATTTGTCTCACATCTACTGTCATCACTGCTCACTCACTGCTAGTAATTGACTCAGCTAGGTAACCATAGCTTCCCTAGCTAGCTCGGCCAGCTCGATCTATATAACTGAACTTTAGGCGTTAGCCTTGGAACATATCCTAGCCATAGCACCAAACGCACGTACACACTTGCAGCTGCAGCAGCTAGCTATCTCGAGTGCTCGTAAACTAGCTAGACACAAAGATCGAGATCCGAGAGCAGTAGTAGTAGTTAAGAAAGAAGAAGATGCCGCAGACGCCGTCGACCCGTTGGTGCCCCACGCCGGAGCAGCTGATGATCCTGGAGGAGATGTACCGGAGCGGCGTGCGGACGCCCAACGCGGCGGAGATCCAGCAGATCACGGCGCACCTCGCGTACTACGGCCGCATTGAGGGCAAGAACGTCTTCTACTGGTTCCAGAACCACAAGGCCCGCGAGCGACAGCGACTCCGGCGCCGCCTCTGCGCCCGCCACCAGCAGCAACCCTCCTCGCCCGCGGCTCCTCCTCCTTTTAATGCTAGCGCTGCCGGCGGCGGTAATGCTGCTGGTGCTGGAGCAGGCCTGAACGCCATGCACCCTGCGGTGATGCAGCTGCACCATCACCACCACACATACGCTACCAGCTGCTTCGTGGCGCCTCATCAGGTGTTTAATTCTTATATATAGATAATATGAGTCCTTTGATATCTGCGTATACACCATGCACGATGCATTCTACTGAAAAAAATTACAAGAAAGAAATATAATGTTATTTATCTCGAACCTAACGATTAATTCGTGGAATAGGACTCATACTTGCAGCAGGATACAGTAGCAGCAGGCGCTCTTCCAGTTTCAGGGTTGCAGTTTGCAGGCAAGACTAGCCAGCAGCAAGAATGGACGACGCAGCAGCAGCAGATGATGATGGAGAACAACAACGTTAATAACAGTTCAGCAGCAACAGCAGCTGGAGGCAGCTCCGCCGCGGCTGGTGGTGGTATGAATATCCCGCCGTGGCCATGCTGCCGGCCACTCAGAACCCTAGAGCTCTTTCCGACGAAGAGCACCGGCGGCGGCCTCAGGGATGAGTGCAGCAGCTCCAAGTCCTCCTCTTGTTCCACCTCTACAAACTAGCTCAATTAAGCTTATGTCAACTTCAATATTAGCTCTAGCCAGTTCATTCTCTGTGTTTTTATGGTTTGTGTGTGTTGTTAGTTTGATTTTAAATTTGTATGGACATGCTCCTCTCTATCCAGTGAGCAGTTTGAAGCTTGTGTTTTGCTTGTTTAATCACTTATTTGTGTCTTTCGTAAGTTGCACAGTTTAGTTTGTCAAGTGTACGCAATACTCTGTTGTTGGTTTTTCTAACATGCATGTATGCTCCTAGCACAAGTCTACTACTTGTTAGGCTGTTTTGGCATTCTACTATGTTGCTATTACTTTCAAGATACATATATGAATATATTCCTGGACTATATGAACTTTCATGAATATATTTTGTATAAGTATGAACATTTTGGTCTAGCAAACATAAACATTTCTTCCGAGATACCTGAATATTTTTTTGGTTAGTTATGAAAAATTGTTTTCCGATGCATGAACAAATAGAATGAAAACATTATTACATCTACGTTTAACGTATTAACTAGTCGTGTGATACTTTACATGGACAATTTTTCTAGTTACATAAGATAATTTTTATACTGGATCAAACATTTTTTTTTGCTATTCAGGAATATTAAAGAGAAAAACGTAACTTTTTTCGGAACAAATGTCCATGTGTATCAATAATAGTTCATGTTTGTTCGCAAACATGCTCATGTATTTGCAAGAAAGGAGAAATGACAAAAAAATCACGATCCTAGGCTTGGCTCAAGACAAAGAGTGATCCAGGGGAATTGAATTTTCGTCAAAGAAAAAGAGCGACCCACAAGAAACAATAAAGCATAGGCATTCCCGAGTGGGCAGATGGAATTCTGATAGCATGCAAACAACACATCCCCCCCCCCCCCCCCCCCCCCATAATTGAAAGAGGGGTCAAAGTCGGCCAGCGAGACTGTGGGTTTCATCATCGAGAGGGAAAAACCTTAGGATCAAATTCGTTATTGGCCAGTCAAAAAATTACAGGCATGTCATTCTACTAATATGATCGCCCTTACAAATAGAAAATAAGCGAAATCACAGTGAATGGAATGAATCAAAAAGTTTGATACCCTTTCTGTGATTCTATGAAATAGTTTTTACTAGTAGCACAAACAAGTTATTTACTATACTTGAAAAAATATCCTAAAAGGAGTAATAAACATAGCAAATTTCTTACTTAGTTTATTTAGGTTTAGTTTTAGTAAACTATTTATAAGGTATAATTTTTTGAAAATAATAAACCATATTTTTTATTTAAATAATAAGCAAGTGTATATTGTTACTAGGCTGTAATATATAGCAGCAAATTAAATAATGGGCTATAAAAGGACCCTCATTTGACGGGCCAAACTATGGCATGTGAGTGGCGTTGTGATACGTCATAAACGTATCTACAATTTTTATTGTTCCATGCTCGTTTTATATCAATTCTTCATATCTTAATTATAATATTATATCATTTTAGGATATTTTGTGGTACTAACCTCCTAACAAGATGCACAGTGCCAGTTCTTATTTTCTGTTGTGTTTTTGTTCTAGAAAAGTTGCTAAGTAAATATTCTCTAAAAATCATGAAAATCCACGGGGACGAGTTTTTAACCGACACGAGAACAGAGACGAAAGGAGATGTCGAGGAGCCCACGACAGAGCCTAATGCTCCTTCCTAAGGAGTACTTCGTTCAAATCACCAATACACAACCTCGGAATCGGCGATGCGGATTTGATGAATTTTAGCATATCCCGAGTCTTGTAACGATGCCGAACTTGAGCCTCTCTGTAAACACATGTGAGTCGCCACGGTTCCTCACCAGGAGGGACAACCGCATCAGTATGGTACTGAGATTACGGTAAAAGATTTATCTTTATTTCATTGTTCAAGAAAATCGCTAAACCGCCACTGCGGCCAGTGCTTCTAACTGCGGTCAAAGCCCAAGGTTCCAGCTAAGCACTCCAACCTAGACTTGTGTAGCTGAGTCTCGGCTGAACAATTCCTCTGCGAAATCGCGAAATTCATGAACTGTCACATCGTTGCCCAATCCGCTCCAGATCAGGAAGAAAGTACTCATGGATCCCGGGCTCCCGGCGGTGCTCCATGTTGAAGCCGTCGATGTTATCATTTCCTTTCCTTTCTTCGGCGTTGAATGTTTCTTGGGCCTTTTCACTTTCCGAGCTGAGGGTGGAGGAGGGGGGTGCCAGTGCACGGTTGGTAGTTCTACTGCTCCGCCTTGCCCTCGAAATTCAGCATCTTACTCACTATCGAGCCCTCAGCCGGTTCAATGACCCCCTTCTGCTTCCACTCCAACATCAATGGTGTCGTAGAAGCATCCTCGGTTACCTTCGCGGGACTCACTTCAGTCAGTGACGCCATGGTTGACCCGCGCTTTCGAGAATCTGCCAGGGTTCACCCTCACCGCGGCCCAGACCACGGCCACGTCCCCTGTTGCGGCCGCCCATGCGAGCACCACCGCGTCCTGAACGGCCTAGTCCACACCTCCTAGGGGTGGTATTGCCAGCCTAGGTCCTGGTCTGTTGGGGGAACTCACCATCGCCAGAGATTTGGCTTCTATTCCATGGCGTATCAGCACACATCCATTTGCCAAACTTGGTCTGCCCCGAGGCGTGTACGCCGGAGCCAGACTCCCCTTGTTCGTCCCAGAGGAGTCCACACACGCACAAAAGCAGGCGATCAGTCACAGCAAGAGCACGGCGTTTCGACGATGGATAAAATCCTGAACATTGGTGTGCCGTGGTTCAACGGGCCAGATGGCATTGGATCCTGATCTTTGTCCCATTGGAAGGCCTGATGGATGCTGCTAGAGAGAGCTCACTCATTGACAACATCAAGCTCTTGTTATCCGGGGACCCTTTCTTTGTTTAGTGCTACCACACCAAGCTGTTCTTCGTTTAGCATTGAGACTTCTTAATTTGGCTTTGCAATCCTATCTAATTATCTAGACGCTCTGTGGGTCAGGATACTGTACCTTATCTATATTTATTCAGTGTGCTCTTTTAAGCATACTGCAAATTTTAGCTGTTGGAACATATCTGCATAATATTGCTTCATTTGTTCCATGTGCTCGATGGTATCTCAAATACATTCTACGACAGAAAGATCAACTAGCTCAGGCCATACAACCTCCAAGATTGATCTTCAACAAACTACAGAATCAACACCGACCATCTCTAGAACATGTAAAGTTCGTGCTCTAATATACCTGTCCTCTACTAGTTCTAGTTAATTGTAGTGAGAGGAACTCTCTCGGTCTCGATTGCCAAATCCAGGCGCTTCACGTTTCCAGTCGTGAGTTTCGACGGAGTTCTACTGTCCCAGAATGATTTCACAAGGCCTTCCAATGGAGTTACCAAGCTCTCAATCGATTGGCTGCTGGGGATGTTGATCTGCCGCCTTCTTGGTGTTGAACAAGTCGGTTCATCCACCTGCATGATAAGCATATAGCCCATTAATAAAAATTAACAGAACATGTGCTGGATGAACAAACTGGCACAAATTTCAATCAGCTCACCTTGTAATCATCCCCCAGTGATCTGTTGGCATTCCCTGATATCACCAGAGTCTTCTCATGGTGACTCTTCTGAAGCTCACACAGCTGGGCTTGTGATGCAGCAACGATAGGTTTCACGGTCTCACAAATCTCACGGTCCAATCTTAGTGAATCTGTCAAGAAACAGTTCATAGGGAACGTAAATGCACACATTCAATCCAAAAAATGAAGCAACTCTGCAGGGAGATATATATATATAGTACCATCAATACAGCAAGCAAGAGCTTTGCTTGAAATATCACTATCTTCAAGAGCATTGCTGACAGCAGATGAAAATCTCATGTGAAGTTGGCTGTTCGCCTCATTTCCATCGCTTCATTCAAAGAAAATAGATTTAGACTCAAGATTTCTCCTGTTCAAACAAATCAAGCAGAAAAGTGTAACAGCTGTAATTACCTTATGATTGAACCTATTGTTTCTGCATTGCTTCTTCCAAGTGCCAATACTGAATTTTGAGAATTGCTCCATTGTTCTGAGCATTGTTCTGTCCTTGTCTTGCTGCAGAATAAGGAATATGTGTTAGTCGTGTTAGAGAAACTCGAAATCAAGTAGGAACTGTAAATAACTTACCACTGCTGGAGGTTCTCCAGCAAGCAACATCTCTTTTGTTCTATAGAGGATATGTTTTTGAGAAATGCTCCTTCGGTTGTCTCCACGTAGGCTTCCCATTGCTCTCTCATAGAAGAGGTGAAATCATGAAGCTTGGTGGTTTCAGTTTGTAAATTATTGGATCGCTCGGAAGCTGTCTTATCGAGGCTGATTATATCATCTCGTACCTGGTGGAGACAAACAATCACCATTAGATTTTCAGCCTGAGGGTCACAAATAGTAACATGTGTACTGTACACGGGCTGGTGCGATTATATGTTCAACAACTCTTACATTTTGTGGCGCAATCGGAATATCTTTTTTTTGCGGTACACTAACAATATCAACCAATGGAAAGAAAGTGTGGCAATACTGATGAAGTAAAATGTGCATACCATATTTTTCTTTCTAGCATTTGATTCTGCTAACAGCCCAGCTACCTTTTCCATCAGATACTTCTCTTCATCAGCAGCACAAGCCTAAAACCATATTTTTCATGCAAACAGTTATTGAACTATACCTAATAAACTTCCAAAGAGATCTTTAGTGGAGAATTCACATGATCTACAACAAATGATTACCTCAAACTTCGTTTGGAGATGGAGAAGTTGTTTTTGATGTGATGACTGTGATTCTTCTAATATCCTTTTGAGTTCCACTGCATGAGCATCTATTGTGCTAAAGAAATTCATTGTAGCTGCTGAGATGGACTTTGTTCTCTCCACATTTCTAGAGAGTCCCTGTTTGAGTGGAAGAGTTTCTTAACTAACTGCAATCTATAATAGGAGAGACTATTTGGAGGAATTAATAATTAGCTTCATAATACCTCATGTTGCTGCTCCACCAATGAAGTTAAGCTCTCTTCTTGCTGAGAAAGCCCATTTTGTAGCCCAATGAGTAATTGGTCAGCGTCAGCCAAGAAGCCCTTCAAACACTGCAGGAACCAAATAAGACAAAGTTTAACAATAAACTATGACAGAAACAATAGAGCAAGATACTCAACGAGTCACAGGAAACAATATGCTAATGAAGTGTACTTACATCCTCCAGATCAGACATGTGTGTGCTAACTTGTCCATTTAGTTTCTCAGAGCTTAATTGAGATTTGAGGTTGAGTTCATTTACGAAGCCATGCAATTCTGCAATTCTTGAACTGAAGCTCTCTTTCATTTCTTTTACATGATTTTGAAGTCCTCCAGCAACCTATGCGAGTTAGCGATGGTTAAACTTGTGTGGATTACAATACACTTATAGAGACATGATTTCTTGCTGGCATACCTTGCCCTTTGAGGTCGTAAAAGATTCCATCTCCTCTTCAAGTACTTTAAGTTGGCTCTCCTGTTGAGAGACCGAACTTGAGATGGTTCGGTGCAAGATACTCATGTCTTGACAGAGCTGGGAATGGAAATGTCCAACTATATTTTTATTTGCATGTTCAATCTCGCCCTTCCTTTCTGAAAAACACATATATGTACATCATGACATTTGAAGTGAAAAGGAGGAGCATGAAGACAGAGGGTGAAAATGAGACGAACCTAATTTTGAAAATAGCCCAGATAGGTCGTCTGTTGTATTCTCCAGCTCAGATCGAAGCGTGTGAGCTTCATGAACAAGAACTTTTTCTAAAAAAAGATAGAAAAAGACAGAGGGTAAGCAAAACCACCTTTAGCCACCAACACACCAAAGCAAATATCTTGAAACAAGTGTAACAAACTATTGAATAAAGAGCTACAATGGACAGTGTAACATGGAAAGAGCAGCAGTTGCGTTCCTAGTTTATAGTGTTGCCTTTTTTATCTATATAGTGTAGGTATCTAACAACTTCATCCCATGGAGACAAATGTCAGTAGTGAAATGAAGGGATGTGGATACGGACAGTGTAACGTGTAATGTGTAAAAGTGTAGTCTGTAAAGAGCTACAGTTGTGTGCCAGTTTACAGTGCTGGCCTTTGCGAATGTTAAGTGCTGGCCTTTGCGAATGTTATACATATCGAGGAAGTTCCATGGAGACATGCAAACTGGCAGATCAGATAGTAATAGCAAAAGAAAACGACAGTGTCTTATACATAATAATGATCATACATACTCATATTAAGTATTAAACAACTTACAAGATACCTCGAATCCATCATGCTTGATAAACACATACTGTAATCCAGTTGAATGGATCACACACTAAGCAAACATATCACATGGGTAACACACTGATCACATAGTAATACCAAAAGAAAACAACAGTTTCTTACTCATAAAAATAATTGTACATATTATATTAAGTATTAAACAATTTACAAGATACCTCGAATCTATCATGCTTGATAAACACATACTGTAATCCAGTTCACATGGATCACACAATAAGAAAAAATATCACATGGATCACACACCAAGAAAACTTATTAGTTCATGGTTGATAAGTTCGGTTCTTCTCTGACCTGTTTTGAGAAGATTGTCAATCAGATACTCCTTCTCTTTTATTGAATTATTTGCCTCTATATATTTCTCTTCAAGGACTGCAAGGGCACGTTCAGTTTCCTGCATATTTTTCTGCAAAAAATGGAAAAAAGACATAAATACAAGAACAGTTGTCAATTCATTCACAAGCATATGACAGGAAAACATGTGTACCTGCAAAGCCTCAAGTTTATCGCTTAAGTCTGCACTTAAAAGTTTCTGAGAATCATACTGTCCTTGGAGCTCATCTATTTGCTGTTGTCATTTACAAACATAATTTTAGTTATAAAAATAGAAAATTGCAAATCCATAGCCAGGACAGAAAGGATACCTTGTCTTTTGATTCCAAAACAAGCTCTAAACGGTCCAGCTTCTCTGACATAGCCTGAAATATTTAAAAATCGTATCAAGAACAATTTGCACAGCCTAGTGTATACGTATAATTCTCACAGAGTATGGTACCTTCTTTTCAGCTTCATCGGCTAAGTATTGTTCGCCTGGAATATAAATACCATTCTTTTCCCTAGCAGCATATAGTTCTGCCCAAAGAAAAACAAACTCAATAGCTGCAGTGGCATAAAGTATATATCTTTTATAATGACCTGAGCTCAATCAAACTAGAAAGTTGAAAAAAATGATTACAGAAAATAGTTTATTTTTCAAAGAAAGGTCCAAAATCAAGTAACATATCCATGCTAGGCCTAGCATTTAACAGTGTGTTTACGATTCTTTTCAAAAGAATGCAATTGGAACCTTACGAAAAAAATAATTCCAGAACATCGATGTTCAAGATAATTTAACTCTGTGGATGTTATCTCCTTCAAATTGCTTACGTGGTGGTTTCAAATATATGGTATTAAAAAACAAGAAAACCTGTATGTAACTCCGCTGCAGTATGTTTCAGAAAACAAGCTTAACATCAACAGATGATTTAAACAAGAGATGGTTATCTGCAAGGAAAAGGCATACCTTGCTTGAGTCGGTCCATTTCGAAGTATAAATCTTTGATGAGTGCAGATTTCATCATCTTCTGATTAACCTGCAAATCATATGCACATAGTTAATGTCCGCTATCCAAGAGGAAAGATAAACTGATTCATTAGGAATTAGTTTGTCAGATACATGGGCCCAACCTCTGGTTTGTTCTTGATATTTTTTGCACGATGTGCGTAGTCTAGTGTGCTTAATGTCTCATCAAGGCAATGCACTGAAGGTGAAACGGTTGCTATGATACAAGTCTTTGTCTTCCCACCCAAGGAATCTCTTAACAATCTTGTCAACTTGCTATCCCTGCATGACAAAACATAAAAGTCAGAGGAATAAAGCAGCTTTCAGACGGATGCATCATACAAAGGTAGTGCCGGCTTTACCTGTACGGTATGTGACCAGAGTGCTCCACAAGAGTATTAATGACACGTCCAAGTGTGAGCAGACTCTTGTTGATCTCTCCAGCTTCCCGAGCTCGGCCCTGAAATAGATGACAACAGCTCATAAACATTTCTCACAGCCTCACAGATGCAGTTTAATCATAGTAGGTAGGGAAACAAAAGTGGAATGCTCCAAAGGCAAAACTCACATCTCTAGCACCTGACCGGGATATGTTCTCTGAGCCAGCAAGATCGACAAGGTTAAGCTTTCCACACTTGATCATTTCTTCACCCTCGGGTGTGCATTCCTTGATATGGATGGTGATCGAGAAAATAGAGTGTGACCGACTACTTTGCTTGTTGAGAAACGTTTCAGCAGTTTTCCTTTTGGCAGAGCCTCTCTCCAGTATCTTGTATATCTCACCGGCTGAAGAAACTACCTCTTCTTCCAGTCCCCTAACAAAAACTCCTCCCTTCCCATCTTCCATGAGTGCCATGGGCTTTTTGGACTTGTCATCTGAGAATTTAGACTCTTCTAGAGCTAAAAGATCAGTGAGTTCCTCGTTATACAATTCAAGAAATGAGACTTTCATGCTGTATTCTGCACTCTGTGCCTCGAGAGTATCAAATATTCTCTTTACAGCCCTTGGAATAACACCAGCATCAGATGGAAGCGTGCCATTCTACACAAACACGTCAGAAGTTACAACGGATTCGAAGAAGAAAGTGCATCAACAACATCGGTAACTTGTGAACTCTGAATTACCTGTGTTTTGCCCCCTCCTCCTTCCATTGTGTATGTTTTTCCAGTTCCAGTCTGCCCGTAAGCAAATATTGTGCAGTTGTAACCATCCAAAACTTCACCCACAAGTGGAACAACAGCATGGTTGAACACATCCTGCTGTCTAGACTTTGGTCCGAACACCTACGCAGTCATATGTTATGGAGTAATTAGACGAATGCCAATTAATTTGAAGTAAACGAGGCAGAAACTAGAAAGAGTTTCAATGGCGAATTTGTAAACCTTGTCAAATACAAATGTTCGATCTATCTGCTTGTTTGCAATGTTCTGTGCAGCGGAAACCTCTCGCCTCTGCTCATTGCAACTGATTACCACAGGAGTGTTTATGCGCAGCTCCTCCTCGCTTAGAGGTCTAAATTGGCCACAAATATCCAAAGCACAAATTCAGAGCGGATACACATTGTTCATGCTGTCCTAATTACTTCGAACAAAATGGTACCGTGACAACCAATATCTGCATATAAATACAGTAACTAGAGGGTGGACTGTTTCGACAAAGGGTAGAAACTTATGTCAAGTATGAAGATAATCTGACAAAGAAGTATCGACCAATTCACATACAGATCCTTACGATAATGCTGTCCAATTGGAAAATAAACACTAGACCTTGCTACACTGACATGCGAGGGACACATCCCAAGAAACAAGTCCTTGCAAGTTTGGTAGATCAAAGTGCAATGAACAACCAGTAAACAGTGCCTAGGAAGGATGCAGCTAGAAGTGGGATAGTAGCATGACACCGCTGCCTGATACTGAGTAATTCGTCGATGCGTGCCTTCGTAAATTAAGCGGGGGTTTAGGTCTCACGGAGGAGGCGCGCACATACCTGCATCTGAGGAGGACCTGGATATTGACGCCGCCGCCTCCGCTGCCGCCGCTGCCCCCCTTGGCGAGGGACGGGGAGGGGGAGGACGCGGTTACGGCAGCGCCGTTGTTGAGCGGGCGTTTTGCCTTGGTGGAGGAGCGCGGGGTGTGGGAGGGGGAGGGGGACATGGATACGTAGGAGGACGCGGCAGCGGCGTCCGCCGCCGCCCTGCGAGGGGTGGTGGTCTCCATGTCCGGCCGGCAGCTGCGGCCGCAGCGGGGGATTTGGAATTAGAAACGTAAAATCGGGCGAGGAGAGAGAGAGGAAGGGGAAGGGGAGCTGAAATGCTGTGGAATGGAGCTGGATCGGAGCGGGACAAAACCGATGAATCGTACCTCGATCAAGAGGGACGGATCTGGGATGGTGCTGGCGGCGACGGCGCCGGCGGGCGGAGGAGGAGACGGAGAGGCGGACGGCGGAGGAGGAGGGTTTGGCTGGATTTGGTTTGAATTGGTTTGAATCGACCTGCCGGCGTGGCCGCTTGCCTTATACTGAAGTCCAAGTCCAAGGAGGAGGAGGGGAGCCGTTATGCAACAACACAAAAAGTGGGAGCACGTCGTGGTCGTGCGGAGCGTGGCTAGAATCTTAATTCAAACAAAGAAAACAGCGAGAATACCAGGCCCGACCCGACCGTTGGAGGCGTTCCAGATGGTGCCCTCTCGAGCTCGACCTGAAAATTGAAATGGTCACACGCACAGAACACATGATTACCTACATTTTTATGCGGAAACGCTAGGTTATACGCTCGTCCGAGCACTCGCACGACGCGCTGATTTCTTCTCCTCCTTTCCTAGCTAAAAATTATCATGAGGGTGTGGGGTTGCCGGCACGGAGAAGAGGGGTGGGTATACAGGGGATGGTTGGGCGGGGGTGGACCGATGGCGGCAGAGTTCGGGGCAGCGCATCGACCCCGGGTGGGGTGAGCGGCGGTTCGTTCAACGGTGGCCACTGAGAGGCATCTTCTTCCTCTTCGGCAATTTGTCGTTTTCTGTGTTGGAACCGTGTGAGCGCTCACACATGTGAAAATAGCATCCACATTTTGATGTGTTTTTCACCTCTTTACAAAAATAAAAGACTAGTTCCTGGTAGCTAAGTAGAACTCTATATGGGCATGTGCGCTCCTTTACTTTCTAAACAACATAAATATTGGATCTTGTTCGTGGTTTCATTTTAATGGAACGGGGGAATCCCTTCCTGTTTTGTATTAAGAAAAATGTGTTTTCACCTCTTTACAAGAACAACAAATATACGTGTGTTTCACTTTTTGTTGTCATGTTTGCACTATAAGCGAAGCCGCATTTTAATCCTTGTGCAGCTCATATATATTGGTTTAACTAAGGTCGGTGCTTTGGCACCCTAGAAATAGAAGCGATGTCCATGATCTCCTTCAAGAGAGAAAGAGAGAAGATAAGATGAGAATGATAGAGCATATCTTCACGGTTGGGTTTATTTGTAAAACATATAACGTGGGATGGAGGTTGTCGATCTTAACCGTCCGTACAAAATTCAACAGTTCAGGTCATCATTTTTAGATTTTCAGAACTTGTATCATTTGCACGTGATAACAAGACAGAACTATCAAGTATGGCCAATATCATAACTTAAGTGTATGACCCCTATAGGTTCGACAACAGATAGCTATGGTTGGAAGTACCATCTAGCTCTAAACCACAAACAGGACATGGCTGACAGGGTGGCCTAGCACTACGAGAAGAACGGATTCACGGTGAAAAGTGTGTACCATCTAGCTCTAAACCAGAAACACCACGATATGGATTTTTTGGCTCTATCAAAGTTCCTAACGGGGAGCGCTCGCTGTGGGATGGCATATAGAAACCGGATGTGCAACCAAAAATTCAGGTTTTTGGGTGGAGGGTAGCCACTGACTCGCTAGGTACTCAGTTCAACAAATGGAGAAGGAATTTGGTTCTGGATAACTCTTGCACCATTTGTCGAAATTGTACCGAGACTGCCCATCATGCAACGGTGCAATGCACAAAAGTTGTTGCCGTGCGGCATGCTATGCGAAGACATTGGGACTTGTCCGATCACCAGATGTTCAGATATACCGGAAAAGACGGGCTGCAAATTCTCCTGGCTTGCCTTGACGGCCCCTCCAAAGCCAGACTGTTGATGCTGCTTTGGCTCGCGTGGCATCTTCGAAACGACATCATCCATCAGGAGGGCAAGGAATCGATTGATAATTCAGTGAATTTCTTGCTGACTTATGTCGGGGCTGGGCTCAGACATCTCCCTTGTCGGGTGGACAAGAATGGCAAAGCCCCTTTGTATGTATGTGCCCCGGTCTCACCCTCCCAGTCTGCTGCAACCTCTGTCTCCTCCTCCCCACCGTCGGACTGGGTAAAGCTAAACACTGACGCCTTCTTCTTCAATTGTGCGTCCCCGGGGGGTGCAGGTGCAGTAGCCAGAAACCACCTGGGCATGGTCTTGCCTGCTGCGTGCAGCCCAACTCCTCACTGTTCCGACGTTGAAGATGTCGAGGCTAAAGCCGCCCTTACAGGGTCAAGTTACTCGCTAGCATGGGTTATGACAAGATCATCCTAGAAATGGACTGCAACTCCGTCATCGCTGCACTGAACTTTTTGGAACCTGACAGAACCAAGAGTTGGGTGCCGAACAACGAGACCAAGAGACAACTGAAGAACTTTAAGTACACCCGAATTTGTCACATTAAAAGAGAGAGCACCAGAGTTGCAGGTGCACGCTAAGCTCACGAGATCATCTGGCAATTGCATCTGGAGGAGCTCACCACCCGATCATGTGAAACATAGGACCAACTGGCGAGTGCTGCCAACATGATATAAGCTCCCCTTTTTCACTCAAAACAAAAAGTGATTAGGAGATAGTTGTTGATACAACTCAAGTGGGTATGATTATGTAGAGACTTTCCTTTAAGAAGGTCTATCCCACGTCTGCTTCCGCCACATGCTGACCATATGAAGCCCCCCGCGTGCGTTGCTCTCCTCGATTAGACCAGCGATCATACGTAGCCACCGCGCCCTCATATGATCAACCCCACCGTGTAGGAAGCCCCGCGGTAACACATCGCGTACGAAGTCCCCGCGTGTCGCAGCATGTTCGCCAGCAGCACATACAACCCATCGAAGAATGTTGTACAACTTTGGGTGGGAGCTCAGTATAAAATATAGAGGGTGATGTACAAACTACACAGAAAACAGAACATGTAGAACATGTAGTACAAACTAAATACACCATAAATTATAAATATATACATATCCGGTTGGTACAATACACAGAAAATAATGTATATGCTATCAGGAACTGAAAATACATGCTACCATAACTGGGAGTAAAGAATATTCTTATACAAACTACACATAACAGCAAGTATAAAGTACATAGACCAATGTAGTACAACTACACTGAAAATAATGAACATCTTATCGTGAACTGAGAGCGCATGCTACCAAAAATGAGAGTACGGATAACATGAAGTACTCTATACAAAAAATAATGTACATATTATCTGGGGGTACATGCTAACAGAAATGAGAGGACATATATTGTTATACAAACTACACATAATAAGAAGAACAAAAGTACACAGGTAGTACACCTACACAGAAAAAGAAATACAAACGTACACAAAATAGGAAGTATAAAAATATACAAAAGTGGGAGTACAAAGTACAACGTAACAGGATGTACAAACTATACATAACTAAAAGTGCATTTTTTTTTGTCAAAACCTATCAATATGTGATCTAATTTGGAAGATCTTGACGCGAGGAGTTCAAAAGTGAAAACGGTTCGTAATTTGGACAAACGGTTCTCGAAATATTTTGTTTTGAAAATTCGGTTTAGAAAAATAAAAGGGAAAAACCGTCCTCCCACCTCTCCTGTATCCCTTTCTCTTTCATACTCATTCCTACTTTTATTCTGATAGCGACATTTGACGGACATAAAACAACAATGAGACCAAAACAAGCAGGAAATGACACCACGACAAAGCGAGTCTAAAGTTCCTTTATAAAGGGAAGACTTTTTCTAGTGATTTCCAACTCAAGTAGGTGTTGTGTCGTGATGTTACTTCATGGGCTGGGCCGTCACTAGGCGGAGGCCAGTCTTGTTCACTTATACGGCTCCCGCTACTTTGTGTCGTACTTGCTCTGTTTTTTGATATAAGATGTTTTATGTGTTTAACCTACTATCTATATCTAGATACATACGAAAATGAGTAAACATGCACACTAAAAATATGTCTAGATACATTTATATACATGTGAATATATACAAATTGTAAAACATGTTAAATTTAAAAGCGGAGGGAGTAGCAATTTTACTCTGAACAGTTTTGTTTGCAGGTTACTGGTTTCCACACCGATCAATCGATCATGTAAGATGAGAACTTGCCTGTGGCAAGATGGTTAGGAGGATGGTTGTATCCCCAACCCACCAGAGTTCAAACCCCGGATTTGACGCTGGTGTTTCTCATTTAAGCGGAATATTCTTCAGTGGGAGGCGACGTTCCCGTCGACAGCGAGGCGTCTGTGGTGACTTCGTCAATCTCAAGACCTGATCTGCCGGCTCAGTCTCTCGGAGGTGTTCATAGGGGTAGGGTGTGCGTGCGTGCGTTCATAGGGGTGAGTGTGTGCGCGTGTATATGAGCGCTTGCGTTCAAAAAAAAATCGATCATGTAAGATGGAAGGATGGATGCATGGCGACGGTTGGACAGAGTGTGGAAGGAGGCATGGTCTGATCGGGATTGGCTGCACCCTACCCGCCAAAACAAAGCGACAGCGATGGGCGTGGATCCTTCCCTTCTCTCCGTCATCCGCTTGCTCTTGTCCCCCTCCTCTACCCGTATGGATCGGCCGATGTACCGAAGATAAGGGAGTGGGATACTACTCCTAGCTAGTACGTACACAGCCAGATCGGCACCCCTGGCCCAGGCCGTCATCTTCTTCCCGGTGAACAACTAGCCCATGATGGCAGCAGAGCAGCAGCAGTAGTGGTGCCCAATTCCTTCCTCCACCACCATGCCGCGCGGTCTTCCCAGCGAGCATATACGTACCTACACACGCAGCATGCACTGTACAGATCGCTTCTCGCAGAGCGGGGTGTGTGCATGCTGCTCTAGCTGAGTGCTTGCTGCCTCTCAACCCTGTTCATCTCTCGTAGATTCCACTCTGCACTACTACCAAGCTAGCCACACAGATAAAGAAATGAAGAGCTGAGGGTCCTGTGTTTTGGTTTCTTGGATCACCCCTCCCGCACGCCAAGCAAGAAGGAGGAGTGTGCTGCTGCTACTAGCTGAAGCTCCACATTAATGGCTTCCAAAGGTACATGCTCGTAACCATACATACCGTCCATGCTCCACCATTCTTCGACCTTCTTTGAGTGTCAGTAGTCTAGTGTTATTCAGTTTCTGGCTAATTCCAGCAATCATAAAAGATAAGCGAGCTAGAACTAGAACTTCTGCGCGGGGTTACTCCTCTGAGTCTGAGTAGTCTTGGCTTAGCTGGGTTTTCTTCTTTGATTATCTCCATACGGCTCAGTTCAGTTGTGTGCACACGCGGTTGACAATCCACTGACCCAGCTCGATCATTCTCCACCTCTGGTATTACTCTACTGCTTATTTCACTGTACCCGCACATGTAGCTCTCATACATGGTTAAAAGACTAGTTCAGTGTAGCTACACAGTTTGCAACACTAATTGCCTGATTAGGTGTGATGCCCTGAGGCTGAGGGAAGGAGGATCAGGACGTACGCGTACGCCTCTGCCTGTATACTCATGTAGCAGCAGATATTTCGTGTCCTGAATTAATAGATCCTTCCTCTTGAGTCCATTGGTTGGACTTGGATGAGGATGCGGATGAGACAGACGCTTGTGCTTCAACACTGCCTGTCCCTGTTAGCTAGGTTGGCCCTTGCTTGCCGGTGGACGCTACTATGCTACTGTCTGCTGCTCTTCTCTCACCGTGATCACTTTCACCTTTCACCTGACCTGCACTCAACTTGATGTTGCTACTACTCATACTTCCTAAGCTAGTACTAAGCACTAACAGTTCAGATTAAATCTAAGAAAACAGGACAGATTAGATAAACAGACACACAGCTGCAACGTAGCTTTCTGTTCTACTTGTACTGATGCTCCAGTTAGTCACTACCCTCCAAAAAAAAACAAGTTGCAGTAGCAGCCGACTTGGCCGGAATACGACGTGCATGGCCACTCTGCTTGCTCTACGGAAAATATCTCGTCAAGTAGTGAGAAAATCGATATTGTAGCCACCCGCGAATAAAGCGATGCAGGTCTACAGATATCTACTCTATAGAGATTAGAGAATCGAATTCCATGCCTGTTTTCTCCCCCCTGAAACTTTCTGAACACGCAGGAATATATACACACATCCCGTCGCTGCATCCGTTTCAGTAGCCTTTTGTGCCGCCCTTTTTCATCGAACCACTAGTTCAAGTATCCACGAACAAGTGTCGATCTCCACCGGATAACAACATGAATGCACTCCAGTATGAATGGACTATATATAGTGTGCGAACAAGTGCATGTCATGTTTCTATCTGAACAGTACTGATTATGGCTACTCACCCAACTGAACTGATTGGACAGTGAAACGCATGAGAACTAAAGGTCGTTCAGCCGTACTGCAAAACGCTAATGATGTCTGCTAGCGGCTACAGATTACTATTCGATATGTTGATTAGAACTTAACCACTATTATAAGCTTTGCTAGCTAGCTGATCCGATTCAGTTCGTGATATAACTCAGAAGCAGCAGGCACTAGAGTCGGTTGATCGATTACCGAATGATCAACCTGCAGTTTCCTAAAAGTATGCTCAGCAATTTTTGTTCGAGCAGTATGATCGACGATTTTGGCGCGCAAAAATGCTTCTTCTTTAATTTCTGCCGATTGACAGAGTATTGGAGTATACCTAGCTAGCTGATGCTAAGTGGTGGTGGTGGGTGCAGGTGCAGGAGGCGGCGGCGGCGGCCATGAGGAGCCTCACCGCCCGAAGCAGCAGCTTCCGCGCGACTCCCGTGGCTCGCTCGAGGTCTTCAACCCCTCCTCCTCCGCCGTCGAGCCCCCCTCCGCGTTCCGTCCCGCCGCCGCCAGGTCCGCCTCCCCGTTCATCGAGGAAGTAGCGGGCGGCATCGAGGATGTCGGCAAGGCCACGCAGCGGGCGGCGGAGTGGGGCCTCGTGCTCCAGACCAACGAGCAGACGGGCCGCCCCCAGGGCGTCTCCGCCCGCTCCTCAGGCGGCGGCGGCTCCGCCCGCAGCAGCTCCGACGACAAGGCCGTCGCCGGCGCCATCCCCCGGGTCTCGGAGGAGCTCCGGGCCGCGCTCTCGGCGTTCCAGCAGACGTTCGTGGTGTCCGACGCCAGCCGCCCCGGCCACCCCATCATGTACGCCAGCGCCGGCTTCTTCAACATGACCGGATACACCTCCAAGGAGGTCGTCGGAAGGAACTGGTAACAAATCATCATCATTCCCCTTCAATCAAATGAGATTCTGCACAAGTTAACTAACCGATGGATTGGAATTTGGGAATTGCGTTGTGCAGCCGCTTCCTCCAAGGCTCCGGCACCGACCCGGCGGAAATTGCCAAGATCAGGCAGGCTCTAGCAGATGGATCAAACTACTGCGGCCGTGTCCTCAACTACAAGAAGGACGGCACTGCTTTCTGGAACCTCCTTACCATTGCCCCCATCAAGGATGAGGAGGGCAAAGTCCTCAAGTTCATAGGGTCAGCTAGCCCTTCTTTCTTCTTTCCCCTTACATGAGTGCCAATCTAAGATATATTTTACCATTTGTGTTGCTATCTCAGAATGCAAGTGGAAGTGAGCAAGTACACTGAAGGGAGCAAGGATACGGTTGTTCGTCCAAATGGCCTGCCCGAGTCACTCATCAAATATGATGGTACTACTATTAGTTTTGCTTCAAAGATTTGCTTCTGGCTAGCACGTTCTGCTATTTACAGAAATTAAATTGGTTTCAAACTGACGAGAAAACATATGTGTGCAGCCAGGCAGAAGGATCAGGCCCGTAGCTCAGTGTCTGAGCTTCTGATGGCGCTCAAGAATCCACGCTCGTTGTCAGAATCAACTAATAGCACATTCAAAAGAAAATCACAGGAGTCAGTAGGTGTATTGACGGGTGATCGCCCTGGCAAGAGAAGCTCAGAAAGTGGCTCTCGACGTAACTCACGCACTGGAGCAAGAAGCTCACTGCAAAAGATCAGTGAAGTTCCTGAAAGAGGCAATAAAAGTAGAAAATCCGGTCTCTTTTCACTTATGGGGTAAGCAGGTTGATACCAGGCAACTGGTAGAATTGCAACATATCATTACTTAATTCTGCTGTGCATTTCATTGTCCTTTATTTTATTTTATTTTATTTTTGTCTTGTCAAATTTGTATGTGCAGTTTACTTGGTATGGGCCAGGGAAATATAGAAAAGAACATGCTAAAACCAAGAGATGAAGATCCGCTACTTGACAGTGATGATGAAAGACCCGAGAGCTTTGATGATGAGCTAAGGAGGAAAGAAATGAGAAGGGGTATAGACTTGGCTACTACCCTCGAACGTATTGAGAAGAACTTTGTCATCACTGACCCAAGATTGCCAGATAATCCCATTGTAAGATTCATCAGAGAGCTCCTGTACTTCTTACTCCACTCATCTTTTCATTTATATAGACATGAAATTTCATGACTGTGTGTTCATTCTTTTATCAATGTTTCAGATATTTGCATCCGATAGTTTCCTGCAGTTGACAGAATATAGCCGTGAAGAAATATTGGGAAGAAACTGCAGGTGAATGACAGTTTCACCTTAGATACTTAATGCACAATTAATTTAGCAAGGTTTTTCTAATCTTTAGCAAATTTAGCTCTTTATAGATTTACTGTTGCACAGTGTAGCACAATCCTGATATTGAACCTCTATTGCTCTTGCACGTTTGTGCATCACTTTCATGTTACTTCCCTGGATCCTCTTTGCAGGTTTCTCCAAGGTCCTGAAACTGACCGCGCCACAGTGAGGAAAATCAGAGATGCCATAGATAACCAAACAGAGGTCACTGTTCAGCTGATTAATTATACAAAGAGTGGTATGCTAGTCTTGACATGCTTTGCAAGTGTATCATGCAATTTCTGTTCGACGCTTCTGTTCTTTCAAATGTGTGGCTCAGATATAGTATCTTTGTATCACTCACTAACACAGTAACTATTTTGTGTTTAAATATATCCCATCATGGTAACAAGTCCAGCTAAAATTACTTACTGTCATGCATCACTTCTACAGGCAAAAAGTTCTGGAACCTCTTTCACTTGCAGCCTATGCGTGATCAGAAGGTACTATAATAATGGACGTCATAAGGGGAATATTTTCTAGCCGATTCCATATAATTGAGTGGTAATTGTTTTGCATGTGATTTGAGGTTCATCAATTTTGACTGTTAATCAGGGAGATGTCCAGTACTTTATTGGGGTTCAGTTGGATGGAACAGAGCATGTCCGAGATGCTGCCGAGAGAGACGGAGTCATGCTGGTTCGTACTTAAAACTGGATTGTTTGTGCATGTATATATGCTATAAAAAGTGAAAAAAATACATAGATCTATCTTCAATAGCTACTATTTTACAGGCACCGAGAATTTTGAGTGCAAAAGTTGCAAAATTTTGTAAACACCAACTGCCAGTAAACTTGTGATTTTTAGTTAGTCTTCGTAGTTAAATTTTTTTTAGGCTAGTCGTAGTTAACATTCTATTATATCGATTGTGAGCAACATGACATGATGAAGTTATTTACAAGATTATGTTGTTTTGGTCTGCACAAACTAAATTAGCCACTTAATTTGCCATTCAACTTACATTTTAAATTCTTGTTCCCTGAAAGCATATGTTGTTTAAGAACTGACCTGAATTGTTCATGTGATAGATTAAGAAAACTGCAGAAAATATTGATGAGGCTGCAAAAGAACTTCCAGATGCTAATTTGGTAAGGCAACACCATTATCCCTTTAGTTCATCAAACAAGTTTGTGTGCAGATTTCTGACAGTCATCCATTCCTTCCAGAGACCGGAGGATTTGTGGGCCAACCACTCAAAAGTAGTTTTGCCAAAGCCACATATGAAGGATTCGGCATCATGGAGAGCCATCCAAAAAGTATGATATAGTTTACCAAGCTGCTTTTACATGTCATTTTAGGCTCAGTAGATAAAAGTAGCTTTATGTAAAGAAACTAGATATTTGGGTGTCTCTATGTGTTTAACAGATACATACCTAGTTACTCTTCGGTATTCTCATTTTATGAAGAAACTTGAGAGAGTGACTTACCATGCATTTTCCTGTAGAATGCAGTTACATTTAGAGAACATTGATTATATGTCTAATGTATTTCTGTATTGTGAAGACCAGGAGATCCTGTGAGACAGACATGGCATTTTCTCAGCGATGATCATGTTGCTTCTTTTGTAGGTTCTTGAGGGTGGAGAAAGCATTGATTTGAAACATTTCAGGCCTGTAAAACCTTTGGGATCAGGTGACACTGGAAGGTATATCCTATCATATTTTATTTCAAACCGACGTAACCTAATCTTTCATACCTTCACTGCTCGAGTTCCGTTGTCATTAACTCACTAACAATTTCAAATAATAAACCACGTGTATTATGGCTGAACTTGCAGCGTGCACTTGGTGGAGTTGTTAAACACAGGTGAATACTTTGCCATGAAAGCTATGGATAAAAATGTCATGCTTAACCGCAATAAGGTATTACTCTTCTTTCACCTTTTGAAATTATAGCAACACTCATTATCATAGGAAACTAGTCCACTTCTACGGTTTTACTTATGGACATTGCTTCATGTTTCTGCTAACATTATAATGCCTCTAGGTCCATAGAGCTACTGCTGAACGACAAATCCTTGATATGTTGGACCACCCGTTCCTTCCGACATTATACGCATCATTTCAGGTTTGTTACATCAATATAAGGCAGCGAACTTACTAGGCATAACAGTGTACTTGTTCATGTGTAATCATCTTGATGAGTAAGCTTGTTTAATTACTAGCATCCCAACAAAGATACTGAAGTCTCTTGAATCCTCCAAATCTCATAGTGCCTTGTTATGTAGTACAGTATACCGATTGGTTCATGTAATCCTTATCAATATATGTTAGTTTTGTAGCCAACAGTTTAGAACCCTAGATGTTATTTATGCATTGTTCTCAAGGGTTTGAGGATCTCCATAGACCTCCAATCTGTAAGTTGAGTTTAAATATTAATTTAAGCTTGCTTGAGAACAAACACACTAGGTCCTTTTTACTTTGTTAAACCCTATTACAGCATCCCTGAATTGTAATTTAATATCTTTTGTATCTTTTTTTACCTGTTTTCTATCTTGTTTTGGAGAGGGGGTGGGGTTGGGGCTACAAAGGGGTTATTTTTAATTTCGTTGACACCATGACTTTTCATGTTCTTCCAGAGAGTAACCTTTTTTTCTGCTCATGTTGCAGACAAAGACACACATATGTCTCATTACAGACTACTACCCTGGCGGGGAGCTCTTTCTGCTCCTAGATAGGCAACCACTAAAGGTCCTGCGGGAAGATGCAGTCAGGTCATTATTTGAACTGTTTATTTTTTCTAAATCTGGTGGGGTGATTTGCATGATTTCGGTTGAAGTAACAACATAGGCCACTGATTACAGTCGCAGAAGTGTTACTTGAATGTTTTGCTGTTTTGTACTCCCTCCGTATCAACATGTAAGATGTTTTAGACTTTTTTGGTCCACATGTATGTGCCCATGTTTTAGTGCAAGGTTCATGTGAACCTTGCACATGAACCTTGCACACATGAACCCTGCACTAAAACATGGGTAGATACGTTTGGACTAGAAAAGTCTACAACATCTTACATTTTAATATGGAGGGAATACAATCTAAATGTTGTAGAATATGAGAATATTTTTCATGATTTGAACAGATTCTATGCTGCTGAAGTTGTCATTGCACTCGAATACTTGCATTGCCAAGGTATATACACACACCACACAACATGCTGCTATCTGATTGTCTGTACATGAAAAACTATGAAATTCTCTTAGATTATGCCAAGGATTTGGATTTTGGTTTTGTAAATTTTCCGGTCCTGAACGGAATGGCCAGATTTCGGAAATTTCGGCAATTTCGGTGAAATTCCGGACGAAAAGACAGAACCAAAATTTGAAACTTAGGACCAAAAATAACTGGAATTTGATTTTTCAAGCAAATTTCATTTAAACTTAAATTTATGAATATATATTACCAAAATTGCCCAAATTTCGAATGATTTCGTCCGGTAAATACTTTTACCGGTCCTGACTGGAATTGCCGGATTTCGGTGGAATTTCGTTTTTCTTGGCCAAAATCCAAATCCCTGGATTATGCTACCTATGAGCATTATTAGTTGCTAATTTTGTCCACCTTTCCAGTGCAAGCCTTCAGTAAGGATTTAGCCCTTGTAGCATGTCAGTAAGACCTTAAAAATTAGCGTGTTAACTTACCAAGATAAAAGAACAGCTGGCACGTTTTGATAATTTATCACATTCTATTGCTTAGAAGTACAGCTGAGTATTCTACTGCTTATGGTGTGATATGTTTCCTATTATTAATATATTTATCTTCAGGTATAATCTACCGAGACTTAAAGCCAGAGAATATCTTACTTCATAGAGATGGGCACATCTCCTTGACAGACTTTGATTTGTCTTGCCTGACATCTTGCAGACCGCAGGTAAAAGAGACAAATGTCATATTTAAAAAGTTAACTTGATTTGGGAACCCTTTCTCTTATAAACAAATCATAGAACATTCCTATATTTATATGTGTTGCTTGCCAAAAAAGGGATGGTGGACTTTAATATCTTCATAGGTTATGTGAGGTGAAGTAATTATATCTTCGATTTCTGGTAGGTCTTTCTTCCAGAAGAAGCTAATAAGAAAAGTAGGAGGAAAAACAGGAGCTCACCCGTCTTTTTTGCTGAACCTATGCGAGCATCCAATTCATTTGTTGGTACAGAGGAGTACATTGCACCTGTATGTATTTTCTCTTCATTTTATTTATTTTTCACCGTTTTTGCAACATTTCAAGCTTCCCAAAGTTTTTCCATGATGTAGTGTATTTAATTATTATGTCGATCCTTTTGTTCAGGAAATTATTACTGGAGCTGGCCATACAAGTGCTGTTGATTGGTGGGCGCTAGGTGAATAGCTCTTTCACCAACTATACAGTTTTGTTGTATATATTATGCATTACATCGTGGTGCTAATGAAGTCACTTGTTTATGCAGGGATTCTTCTGTATGAAATGCTCTATGGGTACACACCCTTCAGAGGTAAAACCAGGCAAAGGACATTCGCCAACATCCTACACAAGGACATCAGATTCCCCGCGAGTATATCGGTAATTAAATAAGCAGCAAACATATATTATCATGTTTTTGAAATAAAAATTTCGTTGCTACGGAGAAATCTGATTGCACGGTGTTGGTTTATGAATGAGCAGGTGAGCCTCCCAGCAAGGCAGTTGATGTACAGGTTGCTACACAGGGACCCTGCGAATAGGATGGGATCGTATGAGGGATCAAATGAGATAAAACAGCATCCCTTCTTCCGCGGCATCAACTGGGCTCTTGTGCGCGGCACGGTAAGGAATACTCGCTCTATTATTAAGCCTAGCTTGCAACAGCAATCATAATTTGATATCTTGTTGTTCAGAGCACAGGATTTCAGCTTAGGAGTAGCTAGATTTCGTTTTGTAGTACTGTTCTTGATTTGCTGCTCTTTCTCATGTTTTTCTTGTGTGTATGCCTTTTGTTTATGCTTTCTTGTTTTGGTCTCTGTAGCTCTCACACATTTTGTTGCTTCTTCTTGTAAAGACGAAATGAAGCGCATTTTGATCTGTGTTTGAGTGAAGAAACCCAAAAATAAACGAATTAGTATAAGCATATCAGAAAATCAGAATCCTAATTGCTAACTGTCAATGAATGTGGTGCAGGCTCCTCCAAAGCTGGATGCTCCACTGTTTCCGGATGGCATGGACAAGGTAATGGCCGATGCTTCTGCTGCCGATAATCACACGGACATGTTCTGAATGGGGATGGCCTGGATAAAGATGCTTCTCGATCGAGCTCAATCACACATGTTTCTTTGTTCTTACTAGCGGTTTTTTATGTATGTGCCTATGCAGGGCCGTAGGAAATGGAATAATTAAGCTAATTTGAGATCGGATTTCTGGGTTGCTGAATAAATGTAATAGTACTGCATGTATTTGGAAAAATATTAAATTATTGATTACTAGTAAGATGCATATATGCTTCATCATTTCCGGTCAGCTTGGTTTTTTGGAACAACTTGATTGATGATATTGATTGTCGAATACAAATGTATAATCGAGGAGAGGACAACCGGAAGGAGACTTGGAGTCCGTGTCAGGCATAAGGGACTATGGTACTTGGATAGACAGGCCACAGATGATGCATTATGCACTGCTCTTACAGTTCTTGCTAGTGATGGTGAAGTAAAGGTGATGCTCAAACATTGTCGACTAGGCCATATGTCCGTTGATACTTTGAGTATTTCCTGAAGAAATGAAGAACGTGGATCGAGGAAAACTTGTGTGATGTTTTTGAGTATGGAAAGCACACACAAATATCGTATGTGAGTCATGGACTTCGGAGCACATCGCCATTTGTGTTGATTCACTTATGATGTAATGACTTGGATATTAGGATACATCTCATGAAACAAAAAATGAGGATCTTACATGTTTCAGCAACTTCTATGCATGTATCCAATATCATTTCAATTTAGTATTCAAAGTATCAGGACTGATAATGGGATAGAGTTCTTACATGTTTCAGGGACTTCTATGCATATATCCAAAATCATTTGACAATGGGACAGAGTATGTGAACCATGAATTTGACAATTTTCTTTCAGAAAAAGGAATACTTCATCAAACTTCATGCACTGATACTTGTGTGCCTAAATTCTTATGGACCGAAGCGGTTATGGCTGCTATTTATCTCATCAATCGGATGACATAAAGGTGCTTGGATGAAGATGCCATATGAAATGATCTACCACCAAAAATGAGTTCATTGTTTTGCCAAAGGTGTTTGGATGCACGTGCTTTGTTAGAGACCACAAAGCTTCAGGCCTTGTTTATTTCTAGTTTTTTTTTGGAATTGGTGGGGATTTTCCTGGTCAAACCCCAAAATCCCACATATCCCTAAATGGTCTTTTGTTGAAGACGAATCTCATCTCATTTTTTGACTTTGACTCTCCTAACACAAATGATGCGAGTCGAGAGGGGGAGTGAACGGTTGAGGAAAAAGAAAGATGAACCACAGAGAGTTGTTGCTTCAGTTTCATGTCCTGTGAGTGAAGATGGATGGAGAAGCCAAATGAAGAACACAATTTAAGGGTATATAGGAGGAGACAACCAACAAGTGGAGACAAATGGAGAAAGCCAAATGAGGAACAAAATTTGAGGGTCTATACAGGAGGCAACTGCAACATGCACAACAAGAAGCTCGGACAACTAGTGAGGTCCAATTTTAGGGGGAGCAACAGATTCCAGTGGTCGATGAAGATAACTCATCTGAGAGTGACCCATTTGTCACCAACGATTCGTTGAGTTTGCCTATTGCCCTGGCGAAAGAACCACGAGCCAAGGCGGGAAAGCCTACTGAACGGTATGGTTTTGAGCACGGTATTGCAAACTTTGTGTCATTCCCAGGTATAGATCCTCCATTGCTTCATAGAGTCAGTGGTAATCCCAACTGATTGGAGAGCAACAAAGCAAGACCCTAAGTGACATGAAGCGATGCCGGAGGAGATGGCAACCCTTCAGAAGAATAAAACATGGGAGCTTGTATCACTTCAAAAAGGGAAAAGCTAGTTAATTGTAAATGGACCTACATTGTGAAGCAAGACCCAAATGGTAAGATCGAGAGGTACAAGGCCAGACTTGTTGCAAAAAGGTTATAGCCAAACCCGAGAATTAGCAAAATCGGCTGTCAAGCTGCTTGTACCCCTATTAAGCAAAATCATCAATTTTGCATGCAATCTAGAGATCCGAATGATAGAGATAGCTACTAATGGCTTGTAGGTCAATTCATCTATTTATGCCACACAAGGCCTGAAATATCCTATGCAGTGAGTGTGGTGAGTTGCTACATGCATGACCCAAGAAGTGGGCATTTAGAGGCAGCACACAAAATTTTACACTATCTAAAAGGGAGTCCTGGGAGGTCTACAGTTCAAGGCTAACGGGCACTTGAATGTAGAAGGTTATTGTGACGTTGATTGGGCTAGTTGCCTTTTGTGTCTTTGTTGGAGGAAACCTGGTATCTTGGGAGGAGCAAGAAGCGGCCGGTGCTCTCCCGATCAAGCGCAGAATCAGAAATAAGTGAGATGCATTGGATGAAAGGACTCATATCTTGAGGGAGAGTGTGGGAAATTCAGTTGGCTCCCGAGCTCATATGCTCCTGATAAAATTAAAATAAATAGTTAAACATTTCAGAAGATTCTAAAACAAATTTGGAGACGAACATATACAAATGTTCTACTTACGTGCCAAGTTTCGTGGTGAAATGATATTTGGTCTGTTCTCTGCAAAGAAGACAAATCAGTGACCGAAAATGGGAAATAATGTGGGCCCAATAAAACAGGCACTGTACGGTATATTTAACCGGCAATCCGATCGGGTTCTAAAGGATAATGGATGATCTTCCTTCATATATACGAACATAGGATGAAAATGAAAGCGAAGTAAAACTATAGCAACTAAAATATACTATGGCCTAGAGACACAAAATACAGAACACAACAGGCCATACTCATCTCATGAAATGTACTTTCTTGCATTTCTATAACCCATCCTGCACTTCTAATAAACCACTTCACAACAAATTTGACTTAATAACAGTTTGCTGCTTGCCCAAGATGTATACGAGTGAGACAACCATACAAATATTTGCACCAGGGCCGACACAATACTAGCTAGCTCTTCACCATCTCATCAGAACATAAGAACCTGCTTTGGCTGGCTTCCGTGTTTACCAAGAGCCTTATCAAGAGCCATGCCCAACTCGTTGAAAGGAGTCAACTCCATCCTGTAGCAAAAATATTTCAAAACATTCAGTTTGCCATAGTACTATCTTGTCTGTGTGTTCCAAGTTCCAACAATTGTTCAAGATACATACTCGTATTTAAGTTTGCCTTCCTGCACAAGGCCCAGCAGGTAGTCTATCATTGTTCTGCAATCCTCTGCCTTGTCTGAATTCATCCACTTCTGTAGCCAGAAGCCTCGGAGGGAAAGATCCTTTCACAACATTGAATATTGTCAAAGAATGACAGGGAAAACAACTTGGTACATAGCAGCGTGAAACAATACAACCCATTTGATGTATGATTGTCAGATAATAATCCAGCACTCCATGTCATGATTATAGACTAATAACTCTGATGGACAAATTAGTACGCACATGGGCCGCCAAACTATATTATGTATACAGTAATATATAAGCAGTATATGACGTGCTGACCTTGAATATGAAAGACGAAGTAGAAACAGTCACAGGTTTCTTGGACATTCCGCCATATGTCACCATGGTGCCTCCTTGCCTAAAGTGAAGGGTTATAACTAATTGTGGAAAAATGAGAAATTTCAGATTGGATTTGATCAAGTTTAACAGAGCCACCTTAATAACTTCAGTATCAAAGATGCAGCATTTCCTCCAACACAGTTAAATCCTAATGCAGGTTCTGGTAAAGCACCCTAGCAAAACAGAAACAAAAAAAAAGGACCAGCATAAGAAAATGGTCGAAGTTATCCGTAAACAAACTCAAACCTGCATCTCAACATCCAGTTGTAATATGAGACAAATAACTTCCAATCAAACTCAAGATTAGAGTTCTATATGGCCTTTGGCGCTCCCACTTTAGTATGACTAATAAAAAATATATATAGCGAGAGATCCCATTCTGTGCCTTCCTACGTCAGGAAAATACATTTTGGTTTGAAATAAAAGAACTTTACCAGGCCACAGATATACACGTTATTAATGGATTGATACTTTATTAAAATAGATATCAAGGACAGAGAGGTGCGAAATGCAGGCTGCAGAGTAGTACCAGCAAGCTCTTGACATCCTTTACATTTAGCTGACTTTCTGTGAGCACCTCATCTGCACCAAGCTGTTTAAGTTTCTCTTTTGCTTCTTCTGAGCCAGGCCTACAACAAATTCAGTTACAGGTGACTGCAGCAAGTAATTAGGACGAAAAGGATAACAATATTTTGAAATTAGAGCACCATACTGAGAAAATTATCATGACCATGCAGTAAACAAAGGCAGACAGTGCTTTTTATATATTTTGTTCCCAAGTTGCAGTTTTACCTGTCCCTTATGATGTTGATGGTGTGAATTCCCTGAACTTTAGCCAGCTGAATAACACACTGACCAACGATGCTGGTCGCGCCGTTTTGGACGATAGCATCACCTATAATATACCAAATAATGGATACCATGGCATGACCACATGAGATGACATGAACACAAAACTTGTAAGACATGATTGTGCTGAGATGGATGGCAAGTAATCACCAGGATTGAGTTCCACAAAATCATGCAGCATCCTGAGCGCTGTCAAGGGGTTGACCGTCACCGTAGCAGCGTATTCCATAGGCACATCGTCACGGACCTTATGCCACACATCTTCCGGCTTCACAATGTAGGTCTGCCATGTCCCTACGCCAACAAATTCCATCCATTTCATTTTCAGGGGGGCACCAGGAAAGCAAAGTGAGGCGGGGCAGGGAGAGAAGGATGCTTACCGAAGGATGGTGGGGAAGGGATGACCCAGTCGCCGGGGGAGAGAGGACGGGTGACGGCGGCCCCGACGGAGTGGACCTGGGCGACGCCCTCGTACCCCGCGACAGCGGCGGGGAGGGGTGGCCTGACGGGGTAAACACCCTGGACGCGGTTGATGTCGGAGGGGTTGATGGGTGCGGCCAGCATCTTCACGCAGACTTCGCGCTCCCCGAGCTCGACCGGCGGCACGTCCGCCACCCTTGGACCAGATTGTGGTGTCAATTTGGAGCATTGATGCTCGGTGTATGGTGAGAGCGGAAGAGAGATCGATACCTGAGGACTTGGTCGGGCTGGCCGTGTTCGTCGTAGAGGACGGCCCTGGAGGGCGGCGAGAAGAGCGACGCAGCAGTGGAGAGAGTATGGCGGCGAGAGAAGCGGAAGTGCGCCGCCGTCGACGGAAGCAGGCGGACTGCCGACGCCATAGTTGTTACTGGAGGTGATGCTGTCTCATGCGCATGCCGAGTCTAATGCTTAGAAGAAGAACCGGTCCAATAAGTCAGCACAGCCCAGCCCAAAAAGGCCCAACAGACATTTTCCTCCAAAAATTTATAAGCAAGGAAATGACAAGAACCACTCCCGAGTTGTGACCTGGAGAGCGTACCAGGCCCAAGACCAACCACAGTGTGGGTTCGGTTCAATGAAACCACGTAAGCCTTTGAATCGATAGTCATTTTACCTACACTGTGTGAGTTCGATTCTGGGAGCCACTGTCAGCAATAAAGAATGATATTTGTTCCATCCGTTCGTACTAGTTTAAGCCTAAAAGCCATAGTCGCTCACTATCCATGCGATGTACCATACTGACATGAGGGTCATCCTCTAAACACGTTTTAGGGTTTTTGTCCTCCGGCGGCGGCGACGTCTCCGAGAGTTTCGTCCATCTTTCCCGGGATCTGTTCCCGTAGTCTGCTGATTACCACGACTGCTTGGCGACCGTGGTGGATCTCGCGTCGCTGTGAGGTTCCTGGTTCGTGGGGTTCGCAATGACGGACCAAGCTGAGGCGAGCGGCTCTTCAGGGCCGCGTTCGGAGGGGGTCTCAGATCTCCTCGGTAGACTGAATCTGATCGAAGAAGAACAGGATGATTTCATCTGGGAAGAAGAAGTTGTTGATTCGAAGGAAGCTGCGAAGTGGTTGGCAATCGCTAGGGTTCACACAACCAAGGGGTTTAGCCCTAGTGCTCTCTTCAGCGACATGAGGTCGGCTTGGAATCCAGCAAAAGAGGTGATCTGGCGTCGGATTGAAAACAATTTGTTTACAGTTAAATTTGGTTGCCTAGCAGATTGGAATATGGCGACAAAGCAGGGTCCATGGCTTTTCCACAATCAAGGTCTTCTGATTGAGAAGTATGATGGTTTTGAGAATCCCCAATCTGTAGTATTAGATAAGCTGGAAGTCTGGGCGAGGGTTCTAAAATTGCCAGATAATTATCTCGAGGAGGTGATCATTAAAGGTGTAGGAGAAGTGAAGGAAGTTCAGATCAAGCTTCCGGCAGGATTCGCGGGTGAATTTGTTCGCATCAAAGTCCGTATTGATGTCAATAAAAAACTGTCTAGGTTTGTTTCTATGACCAAGAATGGGAAGAAGGAATACTACCAAATTCAGTATGAGAAACTACCTGTGTTCTGTGGGCACTGTGGGCTGATGGGGCATTGGTACCAAGAATGTGGCACAGGTGAGCATGATGATAAGAAACTGGAGTGGGGTAGCTTTATCCTAGTTGATGGGGGAAGAGGAAGAGGCCGAGGCCGGGGTTCTGGTCGTGGTAGCTCGAATGGTCGTGCTCCGTTCATGGGACGGGGCCGAGGAAGGACGGGGTTCTAGGACACGGATGAGCTCTATTCTCAGCAAGTGCATGGAGATCGAATGAACAGCTCCGCATGTGATGTTACGGATGGGCTGGGAAAGGAAATCAATTCTAGGAAGAGACTCAACTTTGGCCCTTCTGATATGGCTGGGTTTCTTGAGGAGGAGAAGGAAAACACAAACAGACTGGAGTTGATTGAGTATGGCCAGAACAAGAAGGTTGGATCTGACAAGCTGGATGTTTCGTCTACTCCAGAAAAAATCCAACCACCTAAAAGATCTAAGAAGACTGATGGCGAAGACGATCAAATGATATCGGCAACCTCTGAGCAGGAGGTTGACCGGATGCAATGAAAATCCTAAGTCTTAATGGTCGTGGTCTCAAAAAGGCCACGACGGTCCGGGCACTGCTGAAGTTAATTAAGCGGTGTTGTCCGGAGATTGTTTTTCTGTCAGAAACTCATCTAGATGAGTGGCCGGCAGAATGTTTGCGACGTAAATTAGAGATGGATTTCAAGGAGGTGGTGTGTAGTGATGGAAGGAGTGGTGGTCTTCTTATGTTGTGGAAGAAAGAGGTAACAATTTCTTTACGGCACAAGACGAGGAATTATATTGATGTGTTTGTGGGTAGTAGGCAAGATAATGTTTGGCGTTTCACTGGTTTTTATGGAGAGCCTCGATGGCAGGACAAGGCTTTATCCTGGCAGGCAATGAGGGATCTCCATGCCGCGGTTAATCTCCCATGGCTGGTAATGGGAGACATGAACGAAATCATGTACCAATTTGAGAAGGAGGGGGGCAATCCACGTCCCAATCATTTTATGCAAAGTTTCAGATCGGCTATTGATGATTGTCACCTGTCCGATTGTGGGTATGTCGGTGAGAAATTCACGTGGCATAGGGGTGGCATCAGAGAAAGGTTAGACCGGGCTCTTGCAAATGATTCCTGGAACAACAAGTTTGTTGGTGCTATTTTACAAAATTTGGATTACGGTAGGTCGGATCACAGGCCAATCTTAATGTGTCTTGAAGGAGAAGAGCAGCAAGAGGTACGAGGGCCATCTATCCTTCGGTTTGAAGCTAAGTGGTTAAAGGAAAAAAGCTTCCAACAGGTAGTTGAGAATGCATGGGCACGATCGACGAGGCATGCAGGAGCTGAAGGGCTTGCTGGGAAACTAGCAGCGGTTCACGAGTGCCTTCACCATTGGGATCGTACGGTGCTGCAGAAAAACAACAGGAAAATTCGGACTGTACAGAGAGACTTTGAGAGGGCAGCATCTGGTCCTCTATCGCCTGAGAATATTGCGAGGCAAAAAGATTTGGCCCAAGAACTGGAGTTTCTACTCGAACAAGATGAAATCCGGTGGGCGCAAAGGAGTAGACTGAACTGGTTACAGCATGGTGACAAGAACACATCGTATTTTCATAATTTTGCTAGTGCTCGCCGAAAGAAGAATATGATCAAGTTGAAGGATGATTCAGGAGCATGGAGGGAAGGTAATGCAATTTTAAATCCGATGATTTCTCAATATTTTGCAGGGTTGTTCTCAACGGAGGTAGAGGAACCAGACCCTAATGTTCTTGAAAAGGTGATTCCGAAAATAACTGAAACTATGAATGCTGATCTGTTGAAGCCCTATTCTGCTGAGGATGTAAAGAAAGCGCTGTTTTCTATTGGTGATATGAAGGCCCCATGTACGGATGGTCTCCATGCAATTTTTTTCAAGAAGTGCTGGAATGTTTTGGGGGCCGAATTAACTGAGGAGGTACTTCGGGCAGTCAATTCCAAGGTTATTCCGCCCGGATGGAATGAAACTATTATCGTATTAATTCCAAAGATTGCGGATCCTGAACGTATCACTCAATATAGGCCCATTAGCCTGTGCAACGTGTTGTATAAAGTTATTTCTAAAATGATTGCTATCAGGCTGAAGGTAATTCTTGATGAGGTTATCTCGCCGGTTCAGAGCGCTTTTGTCCCTGGAAGGCTGATCACGGATAATATCCTTTTAGCATATGAAAGTATGCATACCATTAAAAATAAGAAGAAAGGTAAATGGGGGTATTGTGCTGTTAAACTTGATATGCTTTGACAAAGCGTATGATCGGGTGGAATGGAACTTCTTGGAAAGAATGATGGCTAGGTTGGGCTTTGATCAGAGGTTTGTGGATCTTTTAATGGCGTGTGTTCGTTCGGTTACTTACAAGATTCGCTTTAATAATCAAGAGACATATGGGTTTATCCCTAGCCGAGGGCTTCGGCAAGGTGATCCGTTGTCTCCTTATTTGTTTCTCATTTGTGCGGAGGGTTTATCTAGTTTGCTGGCTCATAAAGAGGAGGTTCGTGGTATTGAAGGTGTTAGAGTTTGCAGGAATGCACCATCGGTCTCTTATTTACTTTTTGCCGATGATTCTCTAATCCTTATGAAGGCGGATATGAACAATGCAACCTCATTGAGACAGGTATTAGATCAATACTGTGCAAGTTCAGGACAATTGGTTAGCGAAGCTAAGTGTAGCATCTTCTTTAGCCCAAATGTGAATACTGATTTAAAGGCTCAGATTTGTACCGAATTGAATATCTTGACTGAGGCAATATCAGACACTTATCTAGGTCTACCATCCTTGATAGGCCTAGACAGAAGTGATAGTTTTATTCACCTCCTGGAGCGTATTATCAAGAGGCTTGAGGTATGGAATGAAAAGTTATTATCGCTTGGAGGTAAGGAAATTCTTTTGAAAGCTGTGATACAATCAATACCGGTGTTCGCTATGTCCGTGTTCCAAATTCCAAAAGGATTGTGTAAGGAGATGACTGATTCTATATCTAGTTTCTGGTGGGGTGATACAGATGATCATCGTAAGATGCATTGGATGGCTTGGTGGCAGATGTGTATTCCGAAAAAGGATGGAGGGATGGGATTCCGAGACCTCCACTCTTTCAATTTGGCCATGCTTGCGAAACAAACCTGGAGGTTAATCACAAATCCAAACTCATTATGTGCACAAGTCTTAAGAGCAAAGTACTATCCACACGGGAATGTATTGAAAGCAGGTCCGAAAAATGGCTCTTCATTTACTTGGCAGAGCATTGTTGCTGGTTTACATACTTTTAAAAGAGGACACCTTTGGAGAGTTGGATCAGGAGAAGATATAAACATCTGGGAGGATCAGTGGGTCCCGGACAGTCATTCAAGAATGGTGATCTCTCCAAGAGGGCAATGTTTACTTCGGACAGTTAATGAGTTGATAGATCCCCTGACTCACACTTGGGATGTTCAGACCTTGGAGGAGAACTTTCTTCCAATAGATGCTGCAAGGATACAAAAAATATGGTTGTTTGATTTCCTAGCTAAGGCGACAGAGATTCAGCGTACTGCCTTCGCGGTTGGTGTTTGGCACATTTGGTCCTTTCGGAATGGTCTGCGCAATGGAGATCCATGGCGACATCCAAACAGTCTTTCCGAACAGTGTATAGCCTATGTCGAGATGATAGAGTCGCACCTCTTCAGATCATCCTCTTCTACTAGGCGTGAGTCCTCCGATTCAGTTCCTCGTTGGTCTCCGCCGCCTGAAGGTATGGTCCAAATTTTTGTTGATGCGGCTTTGTTTCCCCCTTCACGCAAGATGGGTATTGGCGTTGTGATCCGGAACCACCATGGCGAATGCTCGCTGGTTTGCAGTGAGCTTGTGGAGGAGGTTACAACACCTGAAATTGCTGAAGCGCTTGCTCTTCGTCGCGCTTTAACCCTAGCACGTGCTGAAGGTTTCGACAATGTTACCGTGGCATCTGATTGCCTCTCTCTAGTGCTCCGGATCAACAGCTCTGAGGTTGATCGGAGCCAAGTTGGTGTAGTCGTTGAAGATATCAAGTCGCTCTCTCTGGAGTTTGCTTCGGTGTCTTTTACTCATGTGATTCGTCTTTGTAATATCGCAGCTCATACCTTAGCTCGCTCCGCGGAGCTCTTTATTTCGTTACTTCTTAGAAACTCTATTCAGGATTGCATCCGGCAGACTATTTGTAATGGTTTATCGTAATCAATAAAGTGGTGTGTTCTCTCTCAAAAAAAAAAAAGACGTACACCTTTTCCGTGAGATCTGGTTACACTAGTAGAAAACGGACCTTTGGTCCAGACTTTTAGTCCCGCACCAGTTTGCGGCCGGTACTAATATTACATTAGTACCGGTCCCAGCGGCCGGACAGGCGAGGGGCAGCAGTACCGGTCGGGAAGCAACCTTCAGTACCCGGAACTAAAGGGTTTGGGGCTGGCGCTGCAGCGGCGGGCCCCACGGCGAGAACCTTTAGTACCGGTCTGTGTTACAAACCGGTACTAAAGATGGACATTTAGTACCGGTTTGTGTTACAAACCGGTACTAAAACATTTCGCTATAAATTCCATCGACTTCCTCCAGCCCGAGCTCACTTCACTCTCTGCCTCCTCATTTATTTCTCTCTGTTGTTGCTCGAGCTCGGTGGCGATCCGGCGATTTGTCCAATTTGGTGGCACCATTTTTGGTCAAAAAGGTTAGAAACTTGTTTCTCTTACATTTAATTGGAAACTTCAGTTCATTTAGTGCTAGTTTGAGCTCATTTAGTGTTAGTTTGACCTAGATAGAAAAATGTAGGAAAATCTAGAAATGTATTGTTAGTTTGACCTAGATAGAAAAATTTAGAAAAATCTACAAATGTAGCTTATTTAGTGCTAGTTTCATCATTTACTTTGTGCTAGTTTAGCTAATTTTGTCCTAGTTTAGCTCATTTAGTCCTAGTTTAGCTCATTTTATGCTATAATTACGTAATTAATTGTTTATAGAATTATTACTTGTATAATTTTCTTATTTGTGTAACTTTTTGTTATATATAGTGTCATGGTTTTGACATCTGTGCACACTGGCTCTCGCCCGCTCTATTATTCGGATGTGGTACGATTGTTTGTTATAAGTATATGTTTGTTTAATTTTGTGTTTATAAAAATTATACCGACCAACTTAACGTAGATATATTTTTATCTAGGAGGTAGTTGAACCGGAAAATGAGCCCGACCCTATTTTCGAGTTTTTAGTAGAAGAAAACAATGATTTGAAAGCTAAATTGAAAAGAAGTGAAGATGAAATGGGAGTTGAAGATTGCCGACGCCGTCGATGATAACGAGATCAAGATGGAGGCAATGCGCTTGGATCACAAGATCAAGATGAATGCAATGCGCTTGAAGCTTAAAAAGTTTAGAAAATATGTCATTAGTCAAGAGGCTTGGTATCATTATGCTGTTGGTTCAATAATTACCTTAGTTGCGATTTTGATCGCATTTGTCGTTGGATTTAAATTCTTTAGCTAGTTCTATGTTAGTTTCAATTAATGAATGTTTTATGAGAACTATGTATTAGATTTGTTTAAATATGGTGAACTTGTATTAATGAATTGGTCACGTATCTATCTATTCATGGTAGATATATATATATATAACTATTGTGTAATGGTTTTGTATATATTTACATAATGCAGATGAATCGACAATGGATGTACGTTGACCGACGCACTCCGGAGTTCATGACCGGCGTGCTGTATTTTATCCGTGTTGCTGAGGCAAATAAGCGGGATGGTTTTATGTATTGTCCATGTTGTGCTTGTAAGAATATCAGGAGTTACTCCAACTCAAAAACCATTCACATCCACCTGTTTCAGTCCGGTTTCATGTCCGGCTATAATTGTTGGACCAAACACGGGGAAACAGGGATCATAATGGAAGACAATGAAGAAGAAGAGGACGATGACAACTATCCTGAGTTTCCTGAATACGACGGTACTACAATGGGGGAAACTAGAGAAGACGCGCCTGACGAAGAGGCGCCGGATGAGCCCGCTGATGATCTTTCTCGGGCCATTGCTGATGCACAGAGAAACAACGTAAATCAGAGGGAGTGGTTCAAGTTGGAGCGCATGTTAGAGGATCACAAAAAAAAATTGTACCCAGGTGTCGAAGATGACCAGAAAAAGCTGGGTACGACGCTGGATTTGCTGCAATGGAATGCTGAGAATGGTGTATCGGACAAGGGGTTTGAAAAGTTGTTGAAAAAGATAAAGAAGATGCTTCCAAAGGATAACGAATTGCCCGACAGTACGTACGAGGCAAAGAAGATCGTCTGTCCTCTAGGATTAGAGGTGCAAAAGATACATGCATGCATTAATGACTGCATACTCTACCGCGGTGAGGAGTACGAGAATCTGAATGCATGCCCGGTATGCGGTGCATTGCGGTATAAGATCAGGCGAGATGACCCTGGTGAAGTTGAGGGCGAGCGCCCCAGAAAGAGGGTTCCTGCCAAGGTGATGTGGTATGCTGCTATAATACCACGGTTGAAACGTTTGTTCAGCAACAGAGAGCATGCCAAGATGTTGCGATGGCACAAAGAGGACCGGAAGAAAGACGCGATGTTCAGACACCTCGCTGATGGATCCCAGTGGAGAAAAATCGAGAGAGAGTTCCCGGACTTTGCAGATGACGCAAGAAACTTAAGATTTGGTCTAAGTACGGACGGCTTCAATCCTTTTGGAGAGCAAAGCAGCAGTCATAGCACCTGGCCTGTTACTCTATGTATTTACAACCTTCCTCCTTGGTTGTGCATGAAGCGAAAGTTCATTATGATGCCAGTGCTCATCCAAGGACCGAAGCAACCAGGGAGCGAGCTTCATGTGTACCTCAGGCCATTAGTTGATGAACTTTTAGAGTTGTGGCGGGAAGAAGGTGTACGTGTGTGGGATGAGCACAAACAGGAGGATTTTGACCTTCGAGGGTTGCTTTTCGTAACGATCAATGATTGGCCTGCTCTTAGTAACATCTCAGGACAGACAACTAAGGGATACCATGCATGCACACACTGTTTGGATGATACTGAATGTATATACTTGGATAATTGTAAGAAGTGTGTGTACCTGGGACATCGTCGATTTCTTCCGGTCAGGCATAACGTCCGGAAGCAAGGAAAGCATTTCAAAGGCGAGGCAGATCAACGTAGGAGGCCTATGGACCGTACTGGTGAACAAATATTTGATATGGTCAAGGATCTAAAAGTAATCTTTGGAAAGGGTCCTGGAGGACTAAAGGTCCCGGATGACGCAAACGGGCACGCACCCATGTGGAAGAAGAAATCTATATTTTGGGAGCTACCATATTGGAAAGTTCTAGAGGTCCGATCTGCAATCGACGTGATGCACGTGACGAAGAATATTTGTGTGAACCTGCTAGGCCATTTGGGCGTGTATGGGAAGAAAAAAAACACAGCGGCAGCACGGGAGGACCAGAAACGTTTGAAAGAACGAGACGGCCTGCTTCCAGAACATTATGACGGTCCTGCCAGCTATGCTCTAACCAAACAAGAGAAAGTGATATTTTTTGAATGTCTGAGCAGTATCAAGGTCCCGTCTGGCTTCTCGTCGAATATAAAGGGAATAATAAATGTGGCACAACAAAAATTTCAAAACCTAAAGTCTCATGACTGCCATGTGATTATGACGCAATTGCTTCCGATTGCATTGAGGGGGCTTCTACCGGAAAATGTTCAAGTACCCATTGTGAAGCTTTGTGCATTCCTCAATGCAATATCTCAGAAGGTAATCGATCCAATGATCCTACCAAGATTACAGAATGATGTGGTCCAGTGTCTTGTCAGCTTTGAATTGGTGTTCCCCCCATCCTTTTTCGATGTTATGACGCATGTCTTGGTTCACCTAGTCGAAGAGATTCAAATTCTCGGTCCCGTATTTCTACACAATATGTTCCCATTTGAGAGGTTCATGGGAGTCTTAAAGAAATATGTTCATAACCGTGCTAGGCCAGAAGGAAGCATCTCCAAGGGCTATGGAACCGAGGAGGTCATTGAGTTCTGTGTTGACTTTATTCCTGACATTAATCCGATTGGTTTTCCACAGTCGCGACATGAGGGGAGACTGAGTGGAAAAGGCACTCTAGGGAAAAAGGTATTTGTATGTAGGGACGGACCTTCTTTCAGTCAAGCGCACTACACAGTTCTACAAAATTCCTCGTTGGCAGCTCCGTATATCGAGGAACACATGAATATTTTACGATCTGAGAACCCGGTGGAGGATGAGTTCTGGATTAAAGATCAACACACGGCGAAATTCAGCGGTTGGTTGCAAACAAAACTCATGATGAACACCGAAGTTGATGTTCAACTGTACTTGTTGGCCAGGACACCATCTTCGACTATAGTCACTTTCGAAGGGTACGAGATAAATGGGAATACATTTTACACGATCGCTCAAGATAAAAAGAGCACCAACCAAAACAGTGGTGTCCACTTTGACGCAACAAACAGCAATGGGCAAAAGGACACATATTATGGTTACGTAGAGGAGATATGGGAACTTGAGTATGGACCTTCTTTTAAGGTCCCTTTGTTTCGGTGCAAATGGGTCAAGCTGAATGCAGGCGGGGTAAAGGTAGACCCGATGTACGGAATGACAACGGTGGATCTGAACAATCTTGATTACAAAGACGAACCGTTCGTCCTAGCAAATGATGTAGCTCAAGTTTTCTACGTGAAAGACATGTCTACCAAACCGAAGAAAAGAAAAAACATGGAAGCGAATACATCAGACGAGGTAAAACGCCATATAGTTCTTTCAGGGAAAAGAAACATCGTGGGAGTGGAGGACAAGACAGACATGTCAGAAGATTATGATAAGTTTGAAGAAATTCCGCCCTTCAAAGTCAACACTGACCCAAGCATCACGTTAAGTAATGAAAATTCTCCATGGTTCCGGCGCAAAGTTAAGCAATCGAAGAAAAGGAGGAATAATACAACAGATGGGAATATTGGTGATGTGTAATCCAGGAATGATATTTATGAAATATGAGGTCTTTATCACAAACTATGTTGTGGAATATGAGGTCTTTATCACAAACTATGTTGTTGAAATGACCATAACTTGGTCATTTGTCTTGAAACTTCTAGATGTTCATACATGATAGACCTTTTTTGCTAAGACTTTTTTTTGCAAATTTTGTCAGAAATCAAGTTTCTAGAACTATCAATGTTTCTGTGATATAACCACTAGTTGTGTACCTTAAAATGATTTTTCCAAAAACTTAAGACCAAACTATCAAATAGTTGTAGTTCAAAGTTGAATTACTTTCGAAAAATCGACATAAACTCAATTAACTAGGGAAAATTAGGTAGAAATCAAAGAAAAACCTACTACTTGGGGATTATCCATCATATGTGGACTAGTTTCCATGAAAATTAAATGGGTGCCATTTTGCATCATATTTTTGGTACTTTGTTCACAAAAAAGTCATGATTTTAAATGGGGATTATCAATTCCCTTTATTTTAAATGTTACATTTTTTAATATCTAATTTTTGTAATTTATTGAAAACATGTTCTTCAATATAGACATGATTTTTAGTAATTATTACAAACAAATTAAGCAATTACATCAGTAGATATAAAAAAACAGAAAGGAGAAAAGAGAAATAAAATACCTTTTATTTTAAATGTTACATTTTTAAAATGTCAATATTCTTTGTAATTTGTTGAAAACATGTTCTTGAATATAAATATATTTTTTACAAATTATTAGAAACTAATTTTACTAGTTTTAGACAATTACATCAGTAGATATACAAAAACAGAAAACAGAAAATAGAAAAGGGAAATAAAATACAAAAAACACCTTCAGTACCGGTTGCTGGTTGCAACCGGTACTAAAGGTTTTCGTTTCGCGCCAGTTTTCTGGGCGCCCAAACGACAGACCTTTAGTATCGGGCTGTGCTACCAGCCGGTACTGAAGGACCTTTAGTACCGGTCCGTGCTAGCGACCGGTACTAAAGGTCCATGCATTAAATGCCCTCGCCCAGATCGGGCAGTTCTCATTCTCTCTCCCACACACAGATGAACCCCGAGCCCCTCGACGACGAAGACGACGCAGACGCCTCGCCTCCCTCGACGCCATCGCCGGAGACGCTGCCGTGCCGCGCCGCTGCCCGCTGCTCGTCTCCCCCGACTCCGGCCGCATCTCCACGCGGCGATAGGTAAGCTCTTCTCCTCCCTCTTCTCACCATTGCCACGCCGGAGCTAGGGTTTCTAGAACGCCGGAGTAGGCTTCCTGCGCCGGAGACACTGCCGTGCTGTGCCGCTGACCGCTGCTCGAAGCCGTCCCCGACGCCGCCCATACCCAACGCGACGTGCAGTAAGCCTTCCTCGACGCGCCCGATTCCGGCGGCGGCGGTTGCGTGGCTATGGCCCTACTCCGGTGACAAAATTAGGGCGGCGCCGCCACCAATAGGTCGCACCCGTCGGTGTGCAACTCTCCGCGGTGTCGGGCTCCTCCTCTCGTCTGCAATGGAGGGGCAGGAACTTGAATCTCCATTGGCGACGTCATGGTGACGTCATCACCTTGTTTTTCCAGAATATTTAGTTAGACTTGAAAATTCTACTGTTTTAGGTGTTGTTAGGAAAATTTAGTTATACTTGCTAGTTAGACTTGCTACGAAAATATATTTAGACTTGATAGTTTAGGTGTTGTTTTTATATTGTTTTTAATTAGTAGTTCAAATGCTATTAGTGCAAATGCAAATACATAGTTGTTGATTTAGTACTTGTTTGCTATTAGGACCGTTTTTGCTACTGAATTCAAAGAACAATTTCATCTACTATTGTAATAAAGTTTGATAATGTACTTGTGTAATTTTATTAGTGTGGATTAATTGTGTGGATGCAAAGTAGTTATGTAATTTATGGATGCAACATACTTATATGTTATTGTTAGAATTTAAAGTGTTTTTATATGAATGCTATTGTTATTTATATGCTATTGATATTTATGCAACTGTTTTAGATGTGTTATGCTACTGTTTAAAATATTTCATGTGTTATGCTACTGTTTTAGATGAATTGCTAGGAAATGCTATTGTTTTAGATGTGCTATTGCTACTGTTTTGCAATGTTAAGTGAATTGCTACTGTCAACTGACGTCAGCATGACTACTTTTGGCCGATGATTAGATGGTTGCATCTTCAGGGAGGTGTGAGTGAACCATGTTGTCTGAACATATATGCAATGTTCATTCCACGTTTTTCGCTGACACCATCCCTGAAGCAATTCTATATGAGGCCTTGTTGTCTGTTTTGCAATGTTAGGAAGTTTGTAAATTTGGATTAATAGTGTGGATGCAAAGTAGTTGTGCAAAGTAGTTGTGTAATTTAGGGTAATTTTATGGATGCTACTATGTAATTTTATTTGATGCAAAGATTATAATGCTACAATGTAATAAATAGTGTGGATGCAAGTGTTGAAATTTGTGAATGAAAGTGTTAGAATTTGTGAAATATTATTGTGAAAATGCAACCACAATTTCCCGCGGCAACGCGCGGGGAATGCAACCACAATTTCCCCAATGCAAAGTACTTGATTTCATCGATCCCTCGCCTCACCGTTATAACTTGACATCATGTAGGAATCTCGCCGTCTATCCCTCGCCTCACCGTCGTCCTGTCTGTGACCTTCCCGAGTATCGTTGATCCCGCGCCTCACCGTCGTTCCCGAGCATCCCCTCGTGCCCTCCCCCGCGATGAGCCTCTACCGTGCGCACATGTTATTTCTTTACAATAATGCCGCCGCCCGATTTGGCACTAAATTGTTCTATCTTTTTTTTTGTATTAGTTAAGCTATGGACGGCAGAGCAGGGGAAGATCAATTGTTCGACATCATCAGAGATGGTGAAGATGATGGATCGCAATATCTTAACATGTCCAGTGGTGAAATGGAGGACGAGGACATTTATAACTTAGAAGCTCCTCCATCCGCCTCGAACAATAATGCCGATGAGAATGTAGCGCAGAATACCGACGAGGTATACATAGCTTCTGGTGATAAATTCATGATTTGATATGTGTACATATACATGTTTTAACATAATATTTCTTCTTTTAGCCCTCCGGATCGGGATCGAGCAAGTCTGGTAAAAGAAAACGAGGTCCGGCCAAAAAGTTAAAAGAAGAAAGATTTGATATCGAAGAAATATCTGAAATTGGCGAACCAATTGCTCCGAAAGAGCACGCACGTAAATTTGTGAGTCAGTGCGGAGTTATTGTTCGGGACAACATTCCGATCACCATCCGAGAATGGCACAAGCCGAAGGGTGGAGGAGAGAGTTTTGTGTCAGATATTTGCAAGAGGGAACTTCTGAAGTCCGTTTTCCACAATTTCGCCCTACCGACAGGCCTCGGAGATGCCGAGAAAAAGAAAGTCTTCCAGTGGACTCTAAAGAAAATGGCCGAACAATTCATGAACTACAAGAAAAGGTTATACCACCAATTCATCAAGATAAAGAAAACCCCTAATTTTGAAGATGTACAGTACAGGAGGATAAGAGATCAGTGGCAAGAATTCAAGGACTACAAGGAATCAGAAGAAGCTCTGGAAAAGTCGGCGAAAAATAAGTTGAATGCCGACAAAAAGCAATATTTCCAACGTTTGGGGCCAGGTGGCTATAAGACCGCCATTCCTAAGTGGCAAGAAAGGGACGCCAAGTTAATTGCTGCCGGGGTCACTCCAAGTACATCAAGCTATCCCGCAAGGGCGAGACATTGGGCGTACAGCTTCGGGCTGGAGCCCGACCCACAGACAGGGAATCTTGTGTTGAAGGAAAAGGTTAAACCAGGCCCCGAGGGAGAGCCCGAAAGAGAAAAAATTCAGAATAAAGTCAAAGAACTTGATGATGCAGTAGTTGCCGCTCGGGAGGGAAGGTTCGCGCCCAATAGAGACAAGGACGAGCTGTCACTCGCCCTCGGAAATCCTGAACACACTGGGCGAGTACGAGGCGTGGGCGTCGTCCCTTGGAAGGTTGGGTTCCCCGAGCATAGGGACACCTACAGGAGTCGCGACAGGAAGAAGAAACAGGAGGCAGAGAAATATCAGCGGTTGGAAGACATGATAATAGACCTGCGACATGAAATGAGGCAGAAAAAGGCATCTGAGCCGCAGGAGGACCAACTTGATATGGCATCTCAGCGGAAAAGCAGCGTGGCTTCCACACAAAATGTCCAGCCTGATGACGCAACATACCCCGTGGATCAGATTCAGGGGCGAACAAACTGTGAGCTGCACATCAAGATGAGGAACCTATCCATAAAGGTGGCGGTCGGCTTTGCTTTAGAGAATATACCCAGAGCAACCCTTCATGGCGGTCAGATTCCAGCTGGCTACGCGCGAGTCGGGGTGGACGAAATTATGAACGGATTCGAGGACCTAGAGCTTGACTTTCCTGGAGCTGAAGGGGAGACGACACTGGGAGAAGTGTTGCGCGGAGTCATTCTATGGAGAAAGGAACACATCGTGTTTCCAGGAGAATCGACGCGTAGGCCACCAACCCCTCCGAGTAGCAATCAACCTCCAAGTCCACCCCGCATTGAAAATATGGACACCGAGAGGGAACCCAGCGCGACTCCATCTCCCCGGTGCGCGAGTCCAACCCAGCGGGAGTCCACCCCGGAGCGTGCAAAGAGTCCACTCCAGCGGGAGTCCACCCCGGAGCGTGCAAAGAGTCCACTCCAGCGGGAGTCCACCCCGGAACTTGCAAAGAGTCCACTCCAGCGGGAGTCCACCCCGGAGCTTGCAAAGAGTCCGCCCACCGGCAATAGGACCTTCTCAATGAGGCAGAAGATGCTTGCCGGTGCGTCGAGTGGTGCTCCAAAGGACACCTACAAGTACGGGCCGTCGTTGAAGGATCTTCCGGTGTTAACTTACCACCGGACCGTTGAGGAGAATGCTCCCTTGGTCAAAGCTCACAATGCCGCACACTTTGCGAAGAAAGTGCCCGAGCCAAAACAGGTACTAAACCCTAAGGGTGTTAAACACTTTTTAGACATCGTCTGTGATCCTGATCGTAGAACTTTGCCTGATAACTATGAACGCTCTATCTCGAAGAGTTTTGACACGCAAGAGGAGAATAAAAAGAAAAGGGTCGCTTCACAGAAGAAGAAGAAGAAGAAGGGGAAACAGGTTCCCCAGCTCGGAGAACAGAAAGTACAGTCGGTCGCCCCGCTGAAGGTTCAGACAAATGTTCCTGCTTCAGACTACATGGACGATGCTGAGCTTGACGCACTTTTCCCCAAGTCGACTGAGATAGCACGGAAGTTTGTCTACGGGAAAGATCTTCTCCCTACTGATGAGATGGTGCGTCTAGCTTTTCAAATGCGGAGATTGCATGACTGGTACATGAAGGTTGCAAAGGACAAGCAACTCGTGTTTTACGTGACATACCGAGAAGACCAATTCTTCGTCAACCACGAGATATGTATCGAATTTGATGAATTATGGCAGTTATACAACCGGCGTGCTCTCGACGCAACTATCATGAGTTGCTATGTTCTGTAAGTGTTTTTTCTAAATGTCTAGCTGAGCATGTAATTATCCTCACTAATTGAGCCTGTAATTATCTGCACTATATTCTTTCGTATGCTATTATATATGCAGGTGGATGCTTATCGAGTGCAAAAGGAAAAGACTCTGGGAAGTTGGGTTCATTGACCCATCTATCGTTAACTGAAAAAACTTAGAGTGGAAGCCCGGGGACTGCGAGGAGGCATTGTTGAGGTCGCTATTGAGCCAAACACATGCGGCAGATATACTTCTTCCTTACAACTTCAAGTGAGTGTGACTGTCTTGAACACATTTCTATATTGCTAATTACTATATGTTAAGTTTAATTGATGAGTTATATTCATGCCTCACTATATAAACGTGTGCAGCTTCCATTGGATTCTACTGGACATGATCATTGACAAGGGATTAGTTGAAGTATTTGACTCATTACGCAAACCACAATCATACTACCAGGACTTGATTGACATGCTTCAGAGGTAATTTCAACCATTAACCCCATTTCATGATATCAACTAATCATAACTCATTTATTCATTTGCTTCTGTGAGTAGGGTTTGGAAAATATTCATCAAGAGAGAGAGGGGTGAATGGAAACCAGAGCTGACTATTAAACATATTGATGTAAGTGTGCTACTATTAAACATAGTCTCTTTAATTCATCATCATTTTGAATTATTATTTAATTAAGTTATATTCTCGTAAAGACCATGAAGCAGCCTCCGGGAAATGAATTATGTGCATTCTACGTCTGCGAGTTCATGAGGACCTTGAGCGTTGAGCAGGTGTCGCGTGAAAAAAGAATGGATGTGAGTGTGACTGTCTTGTACTATATTTCAATCTTATTATGATTTGATATATATATATACACACACAACTAATATATTCATATTGATCTCGTTTAAAGTTTAACGACAAGCGGAACGCCATCCTACCACATCAGCGCGTAGAAGCAATTCAAGAGGAGATAGCGGGATTTATCCTTGAGGAGGTCATGCATCCAAAGGGAGAATACCATAAACCTAAATATAGCTATGCCATATGAAAGAGGAGGATGTATGACATTATTGCGATCTCTATACACCGGATTGTATATATGTATATATGTATGTAATAACGTAGTATGAATATGTCCTATATCTAAATTATATTATATATCAACGTTTACCGTATGTAGTAGCGTAGAATACATATACGAAAGTATATTACGTATGCATCAATGTGTACCGTGTATATATATAATACCGTATGAATGTATAACAGTAGATGAAAAAGAAAACATAAAATAAAATTGCAGTGAAGAAAAGAAAACAGATAACAGAAAAAAAAAGGAAACGAAAAATAAATTGCAAAACCCTTAAAACCTAAACCCACCGACCGGTACTAAAAGTTCTCCGCACGAGCCCGTGCCCCACGCCCACGTGGGGGCCCTTTTAGTACCGGACGATAAGAAACCGGTACTGATGCTGGGGGGCATCAGTCCCGATTGCGCAGTACCGGTTGCGAAACCGGTACTGATGCTCCTCCCCGACCGGTACTAAAGAGCCGTTTTCCACTAGTGTTATTATGCCCAATGGAATCATACTTTCGGATCAAGGGTTAGACGTTCTGATGGACAGGGAAATAGTGATCGGAATCCAGTTTGGGAAATACTGTGGAAACTAAGGGTACCGGCAAAAATAAAGATCTTCGCTTGGAAAGCATTGCATGGAACATTGCCGGGGCTGGCAATTCTTGCAAACCGTCACATCAAAACTTCGGCTCAGTGTCCAATTTGTCAACAAGGAGCAGAAGACATTAAACATCTAATGTTCTACTGCGCCCGGGCTCGAGAGGTATGGACTGTCTTAGGTCTATGTGATTTTGTTACTTCTTTTCTTCCAGGTGAGCGCTCGGGTTCTGTCATTCTGGAGGAAATCCCGCGCTGTAAAAATCCGACGGTTGCCGAACTGGGCCACATTGGTGTCAAGGAGGCTGTGGTAGTCGGAGCCTGGTATATCTGGTGGCAGAGGCGGGAAGCTGTTAAGGGTGTTCCGGTGGCTTCTCCTAGTCGATCGGGATTCTCCATCTTAGCGTTGGCAGCGAATTACCAAGGAGCCGAGCGTGGAGTGGAACCACATGCGATAACGTGGATAAAACCTAAGGCAAACACATACAAGCTAAATATCGATGCCTGTTTCTTTCCGAATGGTGATGGCGCTGCGGGTGTGGTGCTCAGGAATGAAAGAGGAGAAGCGATGGCTGGGGGTTACTGGCCACTAAAGTTCTTAGAAGATGCGACAACTGCTGAAGCACGAGCGTTACAGAATGGGCTGAGTTTAATAGAAAATCTTGGGTGCCGTCCGACGATTATTGAAACTGATTCCTTAGAGTTATGCCAAGCTTTTAACGGGAAGAATGAGATCTGGAGTCCTTACTCGGCTATTTTGGTGGATTGTCTTACGAGAGCATCCAGGATTGGATCCATCACGGTACAGCATTGCAACCGAGAGGCAAATCAAGTGGCCCACAATTTAGCTCGTTTTGCTTTTGAGTCTAATTCGTTTTTTATTTGGGATGGTGATCCCACTAGTTTTATTATTCCTGATGTAATTAAGGATGTAACTCTGTTTGAACTTTGAGGCCAGCAAGTTTCAGACGTGCTCTTTTCCCTACCAGGATACCTACGGGGACTGGAGGGTTTTTAATGAGACGGCTTGCTGGTGGTGTGGTTTTATATATATTGGAAAATTCAAAAAAAAAAGACATGAGGGTCATCCTACATGTTTGAACCGGTTCCAAATATTGAGTAGCTTTTCGTGTCAGAGCATTTGAGCCGATGCTCCACACTGTATGGAACCGATTCATTCTCAAGTTTGAATCGCTTTCTCTGAACGCTGTGGCTGGTCCAATAGAACCAAATAAACAGTATCCGCTGAATACTCAAATTCAAAATATTAGTACTCATACTAAAAAAATATGTCGCAAGGTGTATTGTTATACTCACTCCGATTTTAAAATATAGGATGTTTTAGTCTTTTTCACATTCACATATATGCATGTATCTAGACTTATTTTAATGTATGTTTCCCTACCAAAGTTTTGATAAAACGGTTCGATGAAGAGTAGATATCGAGTATTATGCAAAAAACATATGGTCTCGTAAAACATCTACTCCCTCCGTCCAATAAAGGATGTCTCAACTTGATCAAAAATTGAATTTATCTAGACATGATTTAGTGTATAGATACATCCAAATTTGATAGAAAGTGCGAGATCTTTTGTTGGACAGAGGAAGTACAACTTTTACGCATGATCTTGGATTGAGTTGAGCTAAGTATTAAAAGTAACATTAGAATAAGTATGGCTGACCATTCACCCCGACGCATGGGAGGCGGGATGCACCACGGGTGTCGTCTTCTTCCTCTCCTTCCACTATGCCACACTATGTTGCACCGTCTTTGTGAGCAGCCCCGAGATAAGTGAAGCATGTCATTGTCACCACCTGGACGTCCTTTTTTACCCATAGAAGGAACAAAAGTGAGGCCACCATGAGCTTCCGCTCAGGTTGGTCGTTAGTGACAAATCCGACGACCCCTTGATTCTCGCGACCTTGTCAGCAGGACGTCGTTCCTCTTCGGATCCATGACGAAAAATATCTAGTGATAAAAGCAGCTTTTATGTTGAATCTAGTGATAATACTTAGCTCAACTCGGATCCATGACGAAAAATATCTAGTGATAAAGGCAGATTGGAGGGCGTCCCAATTTACCGACATCATTTGGATTGTTTCGAAACCCAACCCCCAAACTGGTTGGGATCCGGTTTGGAAGCTAATCGTCGGAGATGCTCTTATAATAATAATTGAACAATGCGAAGTGAGCCTAGCTCAACTGGTTTGGTTCCTTGTGGTGGAACCAGCCCACCCAGGATCAAGTCCCAGACTTGACATGGGTGCTCGCATTTTTCTGGATTTTCCAGGATTTAACCGGCGTTATGCTTTCAGTGGTAGGTGACGTGCCCGTCAACAGCGAGGTGTCCGTGGTGACTTCGTCAACCTCAAGATTTGCCGGACCAGTCTCTCGGAGGTGCTCATAGGGGTAGGGTTTCCGTGTGTGCGGTCATAGGGGTGTCTGTACGTGCGTGTTTGTGAGCGTCTGCGTCTGTATTGTGTTTCTAAAAAAAATTTGAACAATAATTTTTTTTACTCTGTATATGAGCTCAGCGATGTGATCAATTTTCTCCCCTTGGTGAAAATCCTTATGATTCGGCTCTCCCACTCCTCAGTGCAACCCCGACGATCATGGTTGCACTCATATATCTCATCATGTGTCGCTATTAGATTGAACTTAGTCGATGTCACTCTGTCACATCTGGAGTGGTCTTTCTCCGCCGTGCATGCCCTGGATGAGGCTTCTGTGGCGGAGACGGCCAGGGCCAGGGCTACGGCCGATGTGGGCCAGGGCTACGGCCGATGTGATCACCGTGACGATGTTCATGGTTTTGTTTTTTGAAAAGTGTGTGTGGAAAAACGGGGGAGAATGTGAGAGTGGTGGGGTAGGGTGGCAGCGCTACAAACACGTACATCATGTCCGGACTGAGATCGAGTGACTTTATAACATGAAGGCACGTTACGACTTTAGCCCCTTCACCATTATCAGATTTTAATCCAACGGCCTACATTTGAGCTGAAAATTCTTGAATTTCTACCGTGAGGGAAATTCGATCCACTTTGAGGTTGAAGGTGTTACCCGAACCTCTACACAAGGTTGAGACTACTCCACAACTTAATCCACAACTTTGTAAAGCTTCTTATGCCAACGTGAATATTCGGGCATGAACTTCCTTCTAGGGTTTCAAGATTCACAAAGGATTAGGACGCTGAAAACGAATCAGTTTGGTGGAGACTGTATATCTATGTTTTCTCTGCCAATGCCCAAAGAATCAATAAGTTTTTAAGTGTCTAGGGAGGGAGAGATTTGAGAATTTGTGTGCCTTAAAAAGGAGAGACAGGCTTAGGTCGGCACCCACCAAAGGAGGAAGACGACATCTTTTATATGTAGGCTGGAGAAAGTGGCAGTACGTTTTTTTTTACACAAATCCTGTGATACGTCCAAAAGGTATGCATTTTTTATATTATTTTATAGTGCCTTTATTGGATTAGCCTATTAACCAAGTGTTAAGTGTGAGTTCTTGTTATTATTGTATGTGCATTGTAGAAAAGGCGAAAAATAAAGTTTCACAAAAAAATCTGGAATAAACACCAAAGTTCTCCCTTGGGGTGTCTGAACCATGCTTAAACTGAATAAACTGATAGATGCAACCAATGAGAGCTTTGGGTCTGGAAAAAATTCACTTGACTTGATCTTGACTTTGCCACGGCTGAATCCGTTAATTGCTAGGGACGACTCTCGATTCCGATTGCAACTCGACCGACCGATCGTACTCGTTTACTGTTAGGTTTCGGCTTGGGCAAAGGCACCCTCTCCATTGATCGCCGAAAACCTTCCTCCCGACATAAGACTGACACACAAGCCTAGGACGAATATGCGCGATGGCCACCACCGGCAGCAGTCGCCGCCGCGTCTTTGCGCCGGACAGCCCGTCCAACTTGGTTAACGTCCCCGTCGGAAAACAGCGGGACACTGACAGATCGCTGCTTCTCGCCAAGATCAAAGCCTTCTACGGGGAGGCGCAGCGTCGCCTGCTCGCCAAGGTCAGACCGGCGGCTGCCGCGCGCCTCCTCCGCGCCGGCTACTGCTTCGGCCTCCTGGACCCAATCTCCAACATCGTCGTCAACACCTTGTCGGGATCCCTTCCCGACCAGCGGGAGGCGTTGTTGAAGGGTGGCGTCATCCGCGGAAAGCGGCTGCAGGACGCCGAGAAGCGGTCGCTCGACGGGCTCGTCACCTTCCTCACCTGCTTCTTCCCCTACCTCGACAACTGGGAGGCCGTGCGGTACCTCCTTCTCGCCAATGCCGACCCCCTCCTCGCCGCGCGCCTCATCGTCCATGAACGGGGTCTCAAGAGGTTCGATTTCAGTTCCAGCGCCACCGCGCACTACAGCAGAACATGTTTTTAGAGGCACTTTGAAATGCCTCTAAAAATCCCCAAAGTGCCTCTAAGTATTTTTAGAGGCGCTTTGAAAAGTGATGCATTTGATCGTGTTGCTAAAAAATACAGAGGCATTTTAAAGAAAGTGCCTCTAAAAATAAGTATTTTTAGAGGCACTTCTAGTAATGCCTCTATATTTTTTAGGGGCGCTGTTTTTGTAATGCCTCTAACTATTTTTAGAGGCACTTCTAGGAATGCCTCTATATTTTTTAGTGGCACTTTTTTTGAAATGCCTCTTATATTTTCGGGGGCACATCTAGGAATGCCTCTAATATTTTCAGGGGCATTTATAGAACTGCCTCCGTAAAACACTTCGAAATGCACCATATTGTCCACACAATTGGACAAATCAACAAATTGCAAATTTATTCTTCAGTTGCCCATACAAATTCACATAGAAATATGTATCAACAACAATATTTTCACATGCTAAACATCATTCTCACATCTCAGTGCATAAAAAAAGACTGCCACATCAACATGCTAAACATCATTCTCATATCTCAGTGCATACAAAAGACTGCCACATCAACATACACAAGAGATGAGTATAGAGATGAAGGTACATAATTTAGTACAAAGATGAAGGTGTTGAGATGAAGGCACTGGAGCTAGCCAGGATATGGGCACATCTTTGGAAAATCAGCATCTACTTCCCAGATGGCTTCTTTGATTTACCACTTCTTCTCCACGGCTGCTGCACCACTACTGCAGATTTAGCATCTGACTCTTCCACCAGCTGATACAAAGACAATGTATCATATTAGCACAGTATAAAGATACATAGATAAAAACAGAGTATCAAGACAATGGTGCAATGGACAGGATGTACTAAGACAAAAAAGAATGAGACATGACGTCAAAGCTGCAATTCCTTCATAGAATAAATTGGTCAAGAAAAAGCATGCATTGGCAGGACAGAAATTAAGCTGAAAGGGCCAACCATGAAATTTTACCAAATGAATGACACGGTAAGAGCAGCAACATTCATGGAGTAGAGAGGGGATTGAATATTTGCCTATCTATGGGTAGTCACGATTGTTCTACTGTTTTAGAATCATCTGCTCTCATTCCATCCATAGCAAGTGTTCTTTGTTTTTCCATTTATTGTTCCCTGGTTACACATCAACAAGTGTGTAGCAGATTATTACAATTGACATTTGTAACTTCTTTACAATAAGTGTAAGTAGGTGAAGATCAGTGCATTTTTTTCATGAGTGTAAACAGAAGGCACAAAATCCAATTGAAAGTGTCAGCTTCTCGACCCCGCAGACTTCATTTGAACGTCAATGTAATATAGTACACTCATCAAAATTCTATGATAAAGTTCTAGCAAAGAGAGCAAAAGATGTAACAGAGGAGCAACCAAATTTTAACTAAAGTGAGAAGCTTAATGGATATATAAAACTGGAAGTTCATAAAACAATATATTGGGAAAAAACAATTTTACCCCAGAGCAAGGCACGACATATTTCCTAGTACTTCAAAAAGATCCATTGAAACTTACCAATTAATCAGGCCAAAAGGGTAAGTAAATGAATCTACAGACTTGAAAATAATGAAATGGTTGAACAAATAGATACTTTATTTTTCATAACATAGCAGCAGAGTGATGATCAGGTTCATATCTTTCAAATAATAATTGTCTGTGTACTGAAGCTCAAACCTAGAAAATCATTGTTTGTGTACCAAAGCTATCGTATGCAGGTTCATCTTCAGAGAAGGCACATGAACTTCAGATGATGGTCATGAGTCCAAAGTTGCCATTTAGCTCCATGTATAGTATAGATTCATAAATATCCAGAGGAATGAACCCTTTTAAAGTGTCTTGCTGAAAAGATCATGGCCTTCAGTTAATTATTTCAAGCTCTCCTGCGGAAGATGCTTTAGACCATAAATATTGTCGATGGGAAAAACAACTATATTGGGAAAAAAAGAATATAAGTCACATACCAGGAAAACATAATTACATGCAGTATTGGTGCGTAGGGATCCTAACTTAATGCGCAATAGCCGGAACTGATGATAAACATTTGTTGAGAAGTATGCGTACAAAAATGTTCTCCAAAGGAAGTCTGCAATAGGAAACAAAGGATAAAAGAAATAAGCATGACCTTAACACCCAGTTCATTGCCTTGCAGTCTTAAGATCCTTCAAAGCAATGAAAAATGCAATACTCTCTGCTTATGAGTGCTCACAATGCATAATCAAAAGACTGCAATGCAACTCAGTGAAACTAAAAGTAGACGCAATGTTGCCCATTATTTTTGGTGAAAACAGGTAAGCAATATATCAATGACCACAGATAAAGATATTCTTTAACAATCTGAAAGAAGCATGAGGTTCATACGTAATAAAGATATGAATTTCGTTTCTTCAAGCAAATGTGAATCATTGCCGTATGAAATAGGACGGATACATCAGCTTTATAATGGAAAGGGGAGAAAAGTACTAACTAAGGATTTGTCAAAAGAATCTCAAATTGAACCTACCCGTTAATAACTTGATTTTCTCACATTCTTAAACTCCCAGGGTATGTAGAACGCAATAAGCATAATCTATTTGGCGTTGTGCAGTTTTGAATCAAAACAGGTGAAACGAAACAATCTGAAATCATCAATACATCAGTCCATTTGTATGATTTCTCCTTAACCAGAAGACTGGAGAAAATACATACCATGTGGACATGAGGGATGAATAGATAACCAAACAGATCATTCATTGCTTGATCGATAGATGTAGACATATGCTCCTTATATGCTCCTTATATGTGAGAACTTTATCCCTAAGTAATACATCTCTAACTGAAAGTTAATTAATCGTCATATCTTATCTTATTCTTTCATATTAAACAACACTCTATCTCTAGGAGACTATTGTTTCCATAGCAGAAGGCTATTGTGTTCCAACCTCTCTAACAAAATAATTATTTGTAAGAACTCATGCAATTTGCACAAATGTTTTATCAACATAGCATGGGCAACAACAGTAACACAATGCATCTCAAGGAATAACAGGCAAGGTTTCAAGGAAAAGCCACAATACATCAGATTAATCATCACTTTCAAACCTTAAGCTAGTGCATAATCACGAGACTAAGAGATTCAGTCACACCACGCATACTAGAGTTCCAAACCATTGAGCTAAATCGAGTGAAATTACTGCGACCTGCCATGATCGTGGTCGACCTGTAGAAGTAGCAACAACAACACCGCACTACCACCACCGCAGAACCACCACCGCAGCATCATCACACCGCCCCAACCATACCACCATCACATCGGGTATACTGTATCCTATTGAAACGGGGAACAAAATGATCAGGGTCAGTACCGAGAGCAATGGCTCAGGTACGCAATAGCACAAACACCTTGTGAGCAACCAGGTATCCCTAAATTACATTTCAATTAAACTCGAGAGCAAGGGAATGGGGATGACGTACGGAAGAGGATGAGGTCACAGGAAGGCGCCGGCGAGGTCGTGGTGGCGTCGCTGAAACAGGAAGCCGGCGACTCACACCAGCACATGTGGGCAACCGGAGGAGCAGGGACGTGGTGGCGGCGCTGGAACAGTAAGCCGAGGTGCTCGGGTTGGCGGAGGAGGTCGAGAAGCAGGGAGCGGGCGCGTGGCTCGCCGACCGGAATTCCGACCGTGGCTCGCTAGGGAGCCGAGGGAGCGCGGCGATGGGTTGAGTGGCGTAGTGCGCGCGGGGGAGGCCGGGTCGAGCTGCGCACGACGGCGGGGACGCGGGCGCCGGCGCGTCCGTGCGAGCGAGAGCGACGGGAGGCGCTGATGAGCTCCTTGCGGCGGGGATCGAGGGGGTGGGGGCGGCTCGCCGGCCGGGGGTGCGCCGGCGGCAGGTGCATGCGTGCGGGGTGCGCGTGTGTGCTGTGCCTGTGCGTGGGTGGCTGGGGATTAGGGTTAGGGGAAGGTTTAGGTGGCCGGTTTGCTGAGTTAGCTGGGCCGGTGTCGGCCCAGTTCCACAAGCTGGTTGACCATTCATTTTTTCTTGTTTGTTATTTATTTTCAGAAATCAGAAAAATAGAGAAGGGATCGTGGGAAAACTTAAGTTTGTAATATTTTCTAGAAAGAGCTATATGCACCCGCCGTCCCATAACTTGGCTTTGATGTGCAAATTCGTCCCAGAACTTGCAGATTGTGAACCCGCCGTCCCACAAGTTGGTTAGCGTTGATTGGGCATCATTTTGAGTCCAAAACCTGCCACGTTTGCTTAGGACGTTTTACATTTTGATCCATGTACTGAGAAGAAATTGCAGTGCGCAGTCCTCCCACGTTTGCTCAGTACTCGGTCGTCACAAAATCCCCAATCCCCAAACTCGAGCGGCAGAGAGGGCGGCGACGGCGACGTCGGGGCAGGCGCAGCGCGAGGAGGCGGTCGAAGAGCTGCTCGTCGGGCATCTCCCCGAACTCGAGCGGTAGAGAGGGGAGGACGCCGTCCATGGCCGCCAGCTTGATGGACGTGGAGAGGCTGCGGGCGCCCATCTTGATGCGGGTGAAGGAGACGTCGACGAGGCCGGAGGCGACCTCCTTGAGCAGCAGGGCCGCGCCGGCGCCTTCCTATCCGGCCAGCAGCTGGACCTGGAGCTGCAGGAGGCGGTCGCGCTGGGCCCCGACGTTCCAAGCGACCGGCGACGGCAAGCGGCTAGCAGCAAGCGGCGTCGTGCTCGGCGAGAGGAAGTAAAGGCGTCCTGCTCGGCGAGAGGTAGTAGCGGCGTCCTGCTCGGCTTCGTGCTCTCGGCGATGGGCTCCTCGAATCGAAGCGTAGGTATGTCGATCTCTCTCGAGCTGTGCTCTGTTTGAGTTGCTCTATTTCAGTACCAGGTTTCAGGAGCTATGTTTGAGATGCATTTGTTTGACATTGTTGCAGAATGCTGCTCATGATCAATGCCAGTACGTCTGCGTCGAGATGCTTCATCTTCAGGTAAGCTGGGGCCTCGATTAATCACCACATCATCCCTGATTCGCTGGAGAAAATTTGTGTGATCTAGGTACAACACAAGTACCTTATGTGTCCTACTAGCTTTGATCATTTCAGTACACTGTAAATCTGTCTCGATTGCTGCTAATCCATCTCGAAGTTCCTTTTCCGGCATACACCAGTACACATGCAGCTTTCCATCCCTCTCATACCCCAGAAGTGACAGAATTTCATCAACAGCTGCTATGGACCATGTATGCACACTGCAGTAGTCAAACGAACCACAAGATGCACTGACATAATCCAGGGTATCGGCCAAACCACAAAAGAAACCATTGTGACAAACATCAACTGAGAACAAATCACAATCAGGCCCACCATCGAACACTGCAAGGAAAATTCAGAGTAAGAACAAATTCAGAGATGAACAAAAATAATGAAATTTCTATCCCAATTCGACCATGAGTTGCTTCGTACCACCGATATAAACATATGAAATCGATAAATTTCACAACTTTCATCCTATTCTTTGCAGAAATTCGCGCACAGACTACCGGCAGCGACAACAGCTAACAGGGCAAGAACAGCCTAAACAATTCGCAAAATTAGCCACATAATCAGTTTCCCCGTGCTTATAACACCCAAATCCACTCATTTTCAACTACATAGACCTCCTACATAGGTCCAGATCATCATCACCTCAAGAACCCTAACACAACCGCCCGCCATGGCCAGAGAAAAGTTCCAAACGAAAGACGCCGGAGATGGTTTCGTGCTTACCATAGTCTGGCGGGTTGTCGTTCCACGAGCGGTAGTGTATGTCCGGCGGCATACCGCTTCCAACCTCGATGGAGTGGCGGCGGCCGCGGAGAGCTCGGGGTGGCCTCGTCCGTGTTCGTCGTGCCCAGAACAGCCCCTTTACAACAGAAAAGGCAGGGCAGTTAATGAAATTGCAACATATGCAGGAACCTTCCCGTCCAATAAACTGAGCCAGACATGCGGGAGGACTGCGCACTGCAATTTCTTCTCGGTACATGGATCAAAATGTAAAACATCCTAAGCAAACGTGGCAAGTTTTGGACTCAAAATGATGCCCAATCAACGCTAACCAACTTGTGGGACGGCGGGTTCACAATCTGCAAGTTCTGGGACGAATTTGCACATCAAAGCCAAGTTATGGGACGGCGGGTGCATATAGCTCTTCTAGAAACTAGTACACAAAAAGAAACAATCATCCAAGTGGGTTTACTGTGATGTGTCGGAATGACCAACGTTATGCCCCAGTCTAACCTAGTTCGGGATATTCGCTAGTAGTTAACATATACTAGGTAACCAGCAAATATTAGTGACGTATCAATAAATAGACAATAACAAATGGTTAACTTGGTAAAAAAAAGATGATTTAGAGAAAATTTTCTGAGCATCTTTTGGTACATTATTAATATGTGTAGAGCGTTACTTCAAATTGCTGGTGGAATGCTAAGAACCTGTAAACATCATAGTAAGACAATTTTTATTAAGACTGGGAGGGTAACACAGAGACACAATAAAGTATAGAGTTGAGTTCTTTGGCCGAACTTTCTATACATTTGCAGTAAACTATCCTAAAACACACTTGCACTGTTTTCTCAATATTAAGAGGACATCACTAAGGATTGGACCTGAGAACAAAAAGGTTCAGTTAGATGCACTGTTTTATTCCTCCTCCCTTTTGTCCACGCTCTTAGGAGATTTTTATCCACACTCAACATGAGGAACTGGTGTTGGCAAGGAGATGTAAGAGGGTCTCACACCAAGATAAAATAGGGCTGCAGTAAGATGATGGAGAAGAGAGCCGACACGAGAGAAGCAGCGATGGAAACTACAAAATACTAAGATGCTTAGATTTACATGAAAGACCGGTACTTCTACAATTTCTAAAAATGCAGGGGCAGATTTTATGTGAACAACAACAACAGTGAAGATGAAGATGAGAATCACAAGATAACCATCAGAGGTATGCTTGTAACTATAGTATGTAAGGTACATTATGGCTAGTAACCAATCCCTGAAAGGTTCATTGCTGTTGTAGGTCCTGGACATATTGGCGTTGAGTCTTTCGACATGGAATGTGTTTTTGGAAATGAAGTGCACATGACATTCAACCAGTCAAAAGAACTTAGGACATTGGTAGAAGTGACACCAAGACCTAAAATTAAAGAGTACGTGTGCAAGATAATGAAATGTAATGTTGAGCCTGAGTGTAAAATGGTAAGTTCAGTACTCACTACTAAACTGAAATCTTTACAGCTCAATTCAAACAAATGGTTATATCAGTAGTGGTAATTAGTAGTGTTTCTAAGTTTGATAACATGCATGTTTTCATATTTCAGGATTTTACAGCTGAATTCACTTTTTACTACTTAACTGAAATCTTGAGATCACCAACAAAATTGCCCCTAGTCAGTCTAGTAATCAACTGCACTGAAAGTACAAGGAATATCTACTGCCGGTTAAAAATGGGTGCACTTGGAAAGGCAACCATTGCTGGTGGACGGAAAGCAGTTGTCCAGACATTCAAGTTGGACGAAGGTGATGTATGCATGTTCAGTTTCACAGATGAGAGGGTGTACTCAAGAAAAAGCAGGGATAGCTTAGCGTGGCTTAGGCTGGTGATAACAAAGTTGTATGTATGACTGCAATGCATGAAACTTCTTTTAAAAGACGACCAAACTATGTTAATCTAGTCTTGTATGACTCGTAAGATAATGTATGCATGTACTACTGTATGTTTGGAAAGTAGAATAATGTTTGAATTATTTTCCCATGCTACCACCGTGGTTTATGAAATTTCTACATTATGAGTATGAGAAGTACTGTATGTTACTTTCCTTCCTTTTGCGTCACATATAAGTTTTCATGGTTATTATTTTTCGTCTCATACTAATATTTAAAGGCACTCTACAAAGTGCACGTTGACTAAAGTGCCTCTAAAAATGCCATTTTCAGAGACACTTTGATTAAAGTGCCACTAAAAATGTCATTTTCACAGTCACTTCTACTAAAGTGCCACTAAAAATCATTTTTAGATGCACTTCTAAATAGTGCCTCAATCAAAGTGCCTCTAAAAACATGTTCTCCCGTAGTGGCGGCGGCTGTCAGGATGTCCCTCAAGTGCGCCGCGCTCGGCGCCGAGCACCCCGAACCCGACAAGCTCGTCAGCACGTGGATGTCCCTGTCTCCTCGCCTGGACCAGCACGCCGTCTCGATGCTCTCGGAAGGTCGGCTCATCACGCTCGGTCGCCTGCGCGAGCTCACCAAGCTGGTGTCCCCAATGTCGGCCGAGGCGCCGCCGGACCTGATGAGGCGGTGCTGGGACCTCGCGGCTTGTCGGCTACAAGGACGCGGTGACGACGTCTGCGGGACGGCGATGGCGTTCCAGCACAGGAGGTCCCTAAGGCGCGCGCTCCTCGACACGATCCATGGGTTCTACCTGCGCGCGCTGGCCAGGCTGCCGGCCGGCGAGCTCCGGTCCAAGTACCACCGGAGCCTGCTCGACGCCGGCCACTGCTACGGTCCTATGGACGACCCCGTGTCGAACATCCTCATAAACACGGTCTGGTACGAAGCCGCAGCCTTCCCGGCTCCCGCCGACGACGGAGAAGGAACTCGACATGGACGACGCGGCCGCCGCGGCGCAGAGACTGCTCCGCATCGCGTCGCGCTCGCTCTACGGACTATTGTCCTTCCTCGGCACGCGCTACCCGGACCTCGAGCTCCCCGACGCCATCCGGTGCCTCCTGAAGGCCGACGCCGACCTCAGCGCCGCCGCGACGGAGGCGGAGCGGCTGGGCCAGCGCCCGCACGGCACAGTCCAAGAAGCGTACGCGGCTGCCGCGGCCGCAGCGTGGGCTTGGCACCCGCAGCCCCAAGCGCAGGCGGAGCGCCTCAGCTCGTGCAGCACAGACACCATATCGACAGCGTCGTCGCTGCTGCAAAACGGCGGGCCGCCAGTCTCTTCCCAAGACCTTATGCGCCTTGGCTCGCTGCTCGTCTCTCCAATGCCCGATGTGCCACCGCAGCAGCAGCCAGCTGCTGTCGTGCCGCGACTATCACAAGATGTCAGAATTTACACAAAGGTGAAAGCCGCGCTAACAAGATACTCGCTGCAGGTAATCGGATGTTTTCTCCTGATCTTAATTTCTCTGTTTTCTCTTCGCTAGCTAGCTCGACCAAGAACGATTGGGTTTTTTTTTTTTTTTTTTGGCACAAATATACTGATACTGCTGCGTTGTTTGGTTGCAGCGGGATGATCATCAGATATATGAGGTCCATGTTATCTGCGGCGTGAACGAGAATGTGTCCGGCCCTGAACTCCGCATGATACCGAAACGCCATAGCTGCCTTCCCTACAGCTTCTACTACCACCGCACCCACGTCAACTTCCTCGCATCGGCCGCCGCCGCCGGAGTCGACGGACCAGCTCCGGCGCCGGTGCTCTTCTTCGCGGAGTTGAGCAACGACCACGACGGTGACGACGAGATCATGTGCTGCCCCGTGACCGCGCCGCCACCCTGCGCAGGACAATTGCCCCGGTGCCTCTACTGCGACCACGAGGCGTCCGGGATCGTGCACCCCTCCGTGGAGGGGTTCCATGGGCGCGAGCTCGAGTTTCAGAAGATGGTCTGCCAGGGAAGATTTGTTTGACGACGAGTTTGACCCAGAACTCGAGGATCAACACTTCACCAACTATAATATCATCCAGCAGAGTGAAAATATAGTAGAGTGGCTTGAACAGGGTTGCTACTATGACATCCTGCACGAAGGCGGCTGTTCTGACGATGATGATTGATGTTTGCGGCCGGCCGGTTGCGTACAACCGCAACCTGGCAAGCGTGTTCCATTTAGATTTTGCTACGCAGGTCACTGGAAAAAGGAAAAAAAAATGTGATTCGGACTTGCAGTAACAACGTGTCTGTAAATGTAGCATTACTCATGAATCATAAAAAAACAAAACTGTTTCTCTCAAACTCGCTATGACTTAGCATCGATTTCCTTCATGCTCTTGGCAATAATTAACATATTGTCAACATATAACAACTGGTCGGTAATCCATCAGCAAATTCAATGTACACACAGTTATCAAATTCAAATCTCTTAAAGGCATGTGACAACATAAATAAATCAAACCTTTTATATCATTGACGAGTAGACTGATTTAAACCATATAAATACTTTTTAACTTACAAATAAGATTCTCCTTACTAGGCACTATGACCGGTTATGTATTTCTTCTACTCCAACTCTCCATGCCATCACCAAATTGATTAGGCGGTACTCGTGGGGAGCAGAAGAGGGAAAACGAAAAACTTGCTGGATAGCGTGGGACATTATGCTGCGTCCAAAGAGTCATGGGGGTGTTGGATTCAGAGACATGAGGTTGTTCAACCAAGCCTTGTTGGCAAGACAAGTGTGGCGATTAATCCAATATCCTGACACACCGTGTGCCCGATTGCTAAAGGCTAAATACTTTCCAAATGGAACGCTGATTGATACTGTGTTCTCTGGTAATGGCTCAACAGCTTGGCATGCGATCGAGTATGGTCTGGAACTTCTTAAGAAGGGGGTGATCTGGCGTGTCGGTAACGGAACCCAGATTCGTGCTTGGCGGGATCCGTGGATACCGAGAGATATACACCACCGACCACTCTCAGCTCAAGGCCGATGTCGATATCACTGGGTAGCTGATTTTCTCCAGGCTAACGGTGAGTGGGATGTGCAGCGACTACAACTCTATTTTAACCAGGAGGATATCTTAGAGATTCGAAAATCAAACCTCCAAACGGAATGAGGAGGATTTCATAGCCTGGCACCCCGACAAGCGCGGCACATTTTCCGTAAGGAGTGCGTATCGAATACCCTTATCCAGCAACATGTTGAACCAAGATAGAGGGGCTACGAGCTCGAGACCGAACGGAGAGAGACCCTACTGGAAATTCATCTGGAGCCGCCCCGTACCCCCAAAGGTAAAATTACTGGCTTGGAAGATTTGTCGTAATGGTCTTGCTACAAAAACTAACCTACGGAAGCGAGGAATCGTCATGAATGTGACATGTGACTCGTGACATGTGATATATGCGGAAGGTAAGATGACGATATTTTCCATGTGTTTGTGAACTGCCCGCATGCGCGAACCCTCTGGCAAGCTATGATGAAAGTGCTTGCCTAGGTATCGGAGGAACAACGAGCTATGACGTTGATGACTTTATGGCGCACATGGCATGCCCACAATGAAATGACGCAAACCCTGCTCATTGACAGAGGGATCGCGGTGCTTCTTGGTAAGCTATCTCGACCCTTTGCTTATGATTAAACAGTTCCCTTGTGCAGATGTCATGAATGGGGGATGGTGATCAGCCATGACCGTGGCTTCAAGAAGGCGCCTGCTGGTGGTGATGGCCGTCAGAAGGTGCGGAAACGTTGGACAGCCTCGGCTCAAGGGACAGCCAAACTGAATGCTGACGGTGCTTACTCGCATGACGGCCGCGCTGGAGCAGGGATGGTTTTCCGGGATCACACTGGAGAGGTCATCTTCGCGGCATGATGTAAGATGGAGCATTGCAATGATGCAACTGAGGCGGAGTTATGTGCAATCGAGGAGGACTTGCAGCTCTCTCTCCTATGGACTACGCTGAAGATCGAAGTGGAAACTGATTGTGCGGATGTTGTCGCCCTGATCAAGGAAGGATCACCCAACTCCTCAATTTATGCCTTCAGGATAAACACAATTAGAGAACTACTCCGGGAAAGAGAGATCACCGTAGCTAGTATCATCTTTGATGTTAATGTTGCAAGTCACGAGCTAGCTTGGCTAGGATAGGTAGGATTCATGCTAGAACAGCGTTTTGGCTTAGGAGTTACCCCAGGAAATTGCCAAGGCCGTTGATGTGGTTATACCTAACGGGAATACCAATACCAGCCAAGTATAATGAAGCATAACCCGAAGGAAGGCCCACCTGGTGGCCCAATATCAAGTCTACAAGGGAAGGCATATGTCAGCCCAGGAACATGAAGTATGACTCAAGAAAGAAGCAACTCGTACCGACTTAGAGCTTGCCAAACTTGCAAACCTAGTCGAATACGAACTTCCGTGACCTGGCCTCCTTTATAAGGGCTAGGAGGGGCGACGATAGAGGACACGCAATCTTACAGCCAGAAATCCTAGCGAGACATCGACTCGCCGGACCGTCATTGTAGCCACCTTGTAACACAGAGATCAATAACCAGACAAGCAGGAAGTAGGGTGTTACCCTCCGGGGGCCTGAACCTGGGTAAACCCTTGCTTGTCAGCCGTCCGAAATCACCAACGACCATATCCTCTTCCTCCCGACTAAACCCAGGGTACCTAACCATGGGATTTGACGTGATCACCCCACGTCAGTCGTGGCCGTTGATTGTAACCCTACCCGAGCATAACCTAAGCTCTTCCCCCCCGCAAAAAAAACTCTCCATGCAAAAAAAGGTCTTATCATCTAATTGCTCAAGATACAATACCAAAAAATGTACAAACTGATACTTAACAACCGGGTAGAACACATCATTATAATAAATACACAACATCTGACTTAAACCTTTTACAACTAACTTTGCCTTAAACCTCAGAAGCTCACTAGAAGATAAACCCCCTTCCCCGTAAAGATCCATTACATCGAACAATCTTCTTTATGTCTAAGCAAGCGCACAACATCCCATGTACCAGTTTCAAGTGACTGTATTGCTTCTTGCAAAGCAGAAATCCACTTCTAGTGGTCACATTAACAAGCTTCAGTGTACATGGATATCTCATCTTCGTTCTTCACATGTCTTTACAACTCAAAGCATAATTAACAATGTTACATTTTTAATTAAACATAGACGAGGTCCACAATTCCTCTTTGTTTCGTGATCTGTTATAGACTGGTTTTGTGGCTGCAAAACAGAAGATGAATGCTGAAAAGTATCATGATAATCATCAACAATTTCAGTTTCTTTCCCATCCACGTGCTCAACCTGCGCGCTAACATGGTGTTGCTCGTCATCAGAACTATCTGGTGAAACGTCTAAAATCAAACTTTCGTTAAACATAGCAGACTCATTGAAAATAACACGTGTGTTCATGAAAAAACCTTTTAGTTTCTAGGTTAAAACACTTATAACCTTTTACTTTAAAACCATATCCAAGAAACAAACACTTAATAGCTCGGCCCACGCCTCCCGCTGGCGGGCCTCCCTTCGCTACGATAGAAGTTAGTCTTTCTCTTCATATGAATTGGGATCACAATAAAATAACATAGAACGGTAAGCTGACATTGGAATAACAAGTGGTTAAGTATCTCATTATGCTAGCAAAATTCATACTTTATACTTCCATGCAAATCACCGTTAACAATAATATACTTGGTAAGTCAGGGTGGTCTATCACAAGTATGGATGTCTTATTAGGGTGGGAGTAATTGTCGTAATATGATCATTTTTTGGCTATAAAGGAATGAGGTTTTTTAAGGCAAACTTGCTTGTTATTTGCGGTACTACTTTGCAGGTTATTTACCGATGTATCAATGTGCTCCATTTGCAGTCGACTCTACATTTGGAGAACAGAGACTTGTTAATGGATGTCTATGCACGGTTAGAGGAACGTAAGGGATCTTATATCCCATGCGTATTGCAGCGTAGACAACGGATCAGTCCACTAGCGCCTTAGGCATTTTTAGGAGTTTCATTATCTTGTTTAATGCCTTCTTGCTTTTTACTTTTGTTGTGCGACTGTGTGCATCCCACCTAACGCAGAGCCGGGTGTGAACTCTTATGTATTGTATTAGTTTGATGGTAATTTTTTAGTGTAATAAAACTGTCTTTATCGTACAAAAAACTATTTGTGGCCTTCAGGTTAAAACACACCCCTCCTTGGAAAATGTCTCTTTAAACTTCATACCGAGGATGAGTTGCGGAAAAATCTCCTGAAAGCAAAGTATATTGGTTGAAAGGTGTTATCCCATGTTCATTGAAAACCGGGAGATTCACACTTTTGGATCCGTCTAATGGCAACAAAGAAACAATTCTTTCACTTATGAACTTCCATTACAAAGGACGGATATTCCGGAAAGATAAGTGGCTAGGAAATGTAACTCTCGGAGAACAATATTTAACACTAAAAACTATTTTCTGGCACAAAAGCTATAAGCGTGAACGCTGTGATAATGGAGATATATCCACCAAATGTGACGTTTGAGCGTGATTTGGTCAGTCCTCGACTTGCGGCATGGAATGCTCTTATAAAATGGTTGGACATTGTCCAATTGACGCAAGGGGAAGAAGCGCTAGTATATCAGATGTCTCAGCTAACAAGAATAATAAAAAATAGAAAAGGAAGGTGCATGTTGTGTCACACTAAACGGACACCAGGGATACTCGATGCCCCTTTTAATTGGCTCGGCATAGGGTGTAAAGGATGCTTACGATCACAAGCTTTCGGGACAAAGTGAATCGTCCTAGTCAAGAGAGATATGGCGCGCACAACAGGGACACAGGGATTTACCCAGATTCAGGCATCCGTAGTCTGACAACCCTACTCCTGCATGTATGGATTGCTAAGTTCATCTTGACATGGCTACGAGTTGGTTCCCAGGTAGTGATTCGGGAAGTGGTTGGCTAGAGAGGAAGAAGAGAAGATCCTAACCCGGAAGGGATCACCTCTCTTTCCCTTCTCTCTGTTAAGTCTAAGACTGATCTTCAGATCCCTTCCCTCGGTGGCATGGTCCTCCCTTTATAGGCTAGGGGCTTACACATGCATTCATGCGATCTGCATGCTACTGTTTAGGCGGGAAGGACCTAAAGGTGGAGATGGACGGCGGCAATGTGGCTTTGTCTTGCCAATCACCGGCTTGGGGTTCGTATGATCCCAAAACGTCGTCTGCATTTGGGAGGGACGGGGCTGGCAGGTTCCAGGAGGACTCACACCCCCACCATGGTGGTCCCCTGGCGAATGCCTCCGGCTGCGTGATCCTCCGTCTTTCCTTTTTGGTGTTGAAGTTTTTCCTTTATCTTTTCCTTAGCTGATGATGTCTACGCATGCTTCTATTCTCGTAGACAGTGTTGGGCCTCCAAGAGCAGAGGTTTGTATAACAGCAGCAAGTTTCCATTAAGTGAATCACCCAAGGTATATCGAACTCAGGGAGGTAGAGGTCAAAGATATCCCTCTCAAGCAACCCTGCAATTAAGATGCAAGAAGTCTCTTGTGTCCCCAACACACCCAATACACTTGTCAGATGTATAGGTGCACTAGTTCGGCAAATAGATAGTGAAATACAAGTAATATAGATGATTATAATTAGTAATTGCAATCTGAAATAAAAATGGCAGCAAGCAAACATGTAGCAGAACTTGTTGGAAACGGTGTTTCAATGCTTAGAAACAAGGCCTAGGGATCATACTTTCACTAGTGGACATTCTCAACAATGACATGAAAGCTGAATAATAAATACTACTCTCAAACACTCTCTTGTTGGATGATAAACACCATTCATTGTGTAGAGCTACAAAAGCACACCCCAATGTCTGAGTAAACAAACACCACAACCGTGAATAACCCCGGAGTTCATATTAAAGTAACCTCTAGAGTGCATAATAGATAAAGAGTAACATCACATATTCAACTAGATTACAAAGCTCATGATCACATAAAGATCACACCATGGGAGAGAGAGATAAGCCACATAGCTACCGGTACAGCCCGCAGCCCCGGGGGAGAACTACTCACGCATGGTCATGGTGATGAGGAGCTTGATGGAGAGGTGCAGCCCGGAGTTGAGAAGGCGGCCCTTGGCAGCCACGGCCTGGTGAGGGGCGGCGGCGGCGTTGGCAGCCCGTGGAGATGGCGGCGGCGGCTGCCCTTGGCGGCGCCTAGGAGGCGGCGGCGGCGGCGGCAGCCCACGGCGGCACGGCGGTGAGGAGCGGCGGCGGCGGCCCTTGCGCCCGCGGCGGCGGAAGCCCACGGCGGCGGATGCCCTCGGCGCGGCGCCTTGGAGACGGCGGCGACGGCAGCCCACGGCGCGGCGGCGGCCCTTGGTGCCCGTGGCCACCCTTGGTGATGGGGATGGTGTTGAGGAGGTTCTCCTCCCCAAGACGGCTGCCTGGGAGGAAGAAAATTCGTGGTCTTGGGAGTTTTTCACGACCTAGGTTCCCTCACTCTCGTATTTTCGTCGGATTTCCGTCAGCCCCTCTTGGGCTCCACCAAAACGGGCATATCTGGAGCATACGGATTCAGATTTGGCCAAATTTTAAGTCCAGGTCGATTAGGAGAAAATTTCCTACAACTTTGTATCAATTTTGATTTCCATTTGACGTCGTCTTCAGGCACAAACGTGACAATCTTTGAAAATAGTTTTCAGACAGATTTCTGGAAAGTCCCAATTCGACTCCAAAAAGGTTTCCTTTTGTATTCTTGATAATTTCTACACATCAAAGAGTAAAACAAGAACATTGTGCACTTTTGCAACCATTAATAGGTTAGTCCAATAAATGTCATAATATGATATAAAGTGTCTATAAAACATGTGATAATTGTTATAATATAAGCATGGAACAACATAAATTATGGATACATTTGAGACGTATCAAGCATCCCCAAGCTTAGTTCTACTCGTCTCGAGTAGGTAAAACGATAACAAGAATAATTTCTGAAGTGACATGCTTTCACACAATCTTAATCGTATAATAATGTAATGCATGTAAATTGAGATCAAATGAATAAAAGCTGTAGTTTATATTGATATCAAATGAGTAATGAATAAACAAGTAGGTAGAACAAAGTAAAACTTTCAATGAATCAATACTAGAGAACAATCAACCGTGCAAAATAGATATTAAAGATGATTTAAACTTTAAGAACAACAATATAATCATCTAATGCATCCAACACTCATGACAATTTTGTGAAAGGATCAAGTCAACAGAAATGTGATAATATGATATAAAGTGTCTATAAAACATGTGATAATTGTTATAATATAAGCATGGAACAACAGAAATTATAGATACGTTTGAGACGTATCAGCTGACACTAGCGTGTTGATCCTCTGGAGGTATGGCCGGAGCCTCCATCCCATGCATGGAAAAAAGATGAGTTATGCTGGTCTCCATGCTTGTATCCTCGCAGATCTTGGTCTTGGTATCGACGTAGCAAACCCGGAGGGCTACCCGGGTCTTGATCCTTAGCCCTTTCTGATGGTGATGCTGATCTTGGCTGGTCACCATGGGGCAAGTGGGTTGGCCCAGTTTCCAGGTTGACTTGGCTTGGCTTGATCTTGTCCATCTTTGAGGTTGCCAACTGGTGGCAGACCGAATAGGGGAGCCCCGATGTCCCACTGTTGCGACAGTGTCACTTGAAATAAAATTTTCACGCGATACATGTGCAAAAGTATCATACTTACCAATAATAATTTTGTAAAGATAAACTGACATGGAAACTTACAAAATTGTTTTTTTATGACGATGATACCATTAAACACTTGTTTTTTCATTGCAAGTTCACATGTCTATATGGCCGATCATCAAAACGGTTTCTAACTTATATCCGTCATGTATTGTTCCAAACACATCTCGAAAATGGTTGCTTGAAAGAGAGCAGAAATATATAATTCTAATTAGGATTTGAGGCTACCATTTTATGATCAATTTACTCTATGTAGGAATCATTTTGTTTTTTGATGGTAGAGTTCTTCTGTTTTGTAGGACATTCACCGGTGTAGGTATTTACTTTGCTCACGGTTACATTAAAAGTTTTTGGAGAGCGTGACCTGCTTATGAAGTTATGTGCATGGCTTGAGACGGTGGCAAGGGTAGTTTTATTGTCCAATATGGATGGCAGCTTAGTCCGCGCATTGGCGCTCCACCACCATTACCACCGACGCTATGATACTTACGTATACCTATATTTTGCCATTTTTCACGTCAGTGTGCACAGTGTGCATACTAACTATGTAGAGGCCGGTATGAAATTTGATGACATGTATTGCCTTGATCCAACCTAAAGATCACTTTCTTTGTTAAAACAAATTGTAAGCTAAAAAAAGTTTACTGAGAGTTGTTCTGTTTCAGGGCCGGCCCATAATTTGGGTAAAAAGGGCGACCGCCCAGAACCCAATAAGAGAAGGGCCCAGAATGTTAAATATATAGTAATCATTGTGCTATTACTCATTACCCGTGTGTAAATAAAGTATGAATAACTTATTCTAGTCAACAACACACAAATTTGAATATGGTTTTCATTCATAATATGTCTACCAATAGTATAAACTTTTATTTCACGAGATAAATTGCAGCGATGACATTAATACAACCTCAATCCATATATTATATGATTGGTGGTAAAAATGTGAATTAAATATGGTGAAAAATCATACATGTCCTCTATTTTTAGACGGATGGAGTATCTTAATATAATGAAATGATTAACTTGCTGAAGTAAATACAAACCACATGCCAATTGAGAGAAGAACCAATGTTACCGGTGACAACAAGTTCAATTACCATACTATTCACCTTACAGACTTACATGGGTCCATGCTTTCTGAAATCTATGTAACAATATTTTCATGTCTAATTCCATGCAATAGATTTTATTTCATAAACTGACGAGAGATGCGTGTTACAGCAAATGATAACAAGAACGATGCGTAAGAGCATATCAAATAGTAAAATTTACATACACATGCACACTCTATTTTTCATACTTTTTCATTGATGCTTTCTCTAAGCAATGTTATTTCCAGGTCAAGTACAAAACATGCACACTCTGTTAAAATTTGACTATCTAGACAATTTTCACGATGAAAATTGTGTTATTGATTTAGTTTATATTTTACAAGTTTCTACAAAGATATTTATTTAATCATACACTAGAGAGTGCCATTGAGACATTTGTTGATCATATTGTATGGATCTTTACCATAAATAATTATAAATTATATAGATTATGCATAGTAGAAAACATAAATTTAGAACGGACTTTGTTACACAATACAGTTTAGTATCTTTCAATAAATTCACAACAAACAAAAGCACACTAACTATATTTATTATTGTTGTTAATTATGTCGTTATACTATGTGAACAAACATGAATTATTATACTTGTAATACAGAACATGGTGGAAATAAGATCCATAGAAATATAAAAATTTAGTATAAATAGTCATAAGACGCAGATTATGCTCATTGAGCCTATTACCTTCATGTGGGTGCAAGCTCCTATCATCTCCTACGACAATATGCAACATTAGATAGGAACAATTTGTCCTACAACATATATCACATCATTGGAACAACTAACTAGGTTCACAAAAACTTGACAACTAAATTACACATTAGGTTAAGTCACTAGATCTGGTTCTTCCCACGCCCCACTTATATTTTTTTCCTAGCCCCTATTACGACGCACACAAAATTTCTCCCAGGAATTGAAAAATGTGCAGTAAAGAGTCCCCTCTCTATGTTCCGACGGTAATCGGACACATTATGTGATCTGCTAACTTCTTTCTCGTCTTGTGAATAAATGTGGTGTCCATGGTCTTTGGGTGCTCCTCGCGTCAAGACGAAGATTTGCTTAACACATGTCCTATTTGATCTCTGGCTGGAGTGTCGGGTTCCGGAAGCCTCCACCGGTAATCTCGCATGGGCGTTTATGTCTAGATACTGCTGGATCACGTGGATGGTATTCGGTCACGTCAGAGGAAGCGGCGTGAAGCTCTGTTCCTGTTGCCATCATGAGAAAATCCATGGTGAAGTCAGAGGTAAAAATTTCATGAAAGTCGAGATTGGAGGACTAGTAATTATGTTTGGAGCCTTTGCACGATGAGGATCTTGCTTGGAGTTTCAAAAATCGTAGCAACGGTATGTAACTGGGGCGACATCACATGTAAAGTTCAAAAATTTACCTTTCAGGGTGAAAATCCAATGTCTGGACTTAATTGATTGTGTGTGGCAATGGCTTGTTGAAGACATTGTCTTGACAATGGGGACTATCTTCGGGATGAAAATCCAAGATCTTTGATCAGGTAACGATAGTGCTTGTATATTGTTTTCTTCTTAAAGACGTTGCTTTTGAAGAATTTTGACATCAGGTGTTGTCTTGTAGTGGTTGTGTTGCTGTTTTAAGGATTCTAACTCGTAATACCATATGGTTATTACGTTATTGCAGAGGCGGCTAAGTGTAATTCGTATCTTCGTGATACTAATATATACTCCCCCCGTTCCTTCATGTAAGGTTTAATATGATTTAGGACAATTTTACCATACCCAAAATCCCAATCTGTAATGGAGGTGATTATTTTGATTTTGTGGCTATTAGGGACTTATATTTTATGATTTTTATCGAAATAATTGAGTCTAATATATATCAAATATCCATAACTTAATATTCGTGCAAAAAACTATATAGTTTAGATTAAGGAATGGAGTACTATTTATTCAAAAATATCATATTGTTGAAGAGTAGCATGTCATCGATATTACCTCGTGGTCGATGATCATTCTGATCTTAAGCATAAATATACTACTATTTACAAACAGATCACCAATTTTTCAACAAATTTTGTCCAGTATTTGCTTTATTTGCTGGTACCATCAAGCGGTGACTGCGGTGCAGGCAGTTGGGCTGGATGTCGGCGATTCAATAGCCTTAGACGGCCTTCGCCGACTGACAGTAATACCACGAAGACATTTATTTTCACCAGCTCCGATAAGCATTCTAGTGTAACCTGATAGACTGGTACACATAATAATATGCATTCTCCATACAAGCCAGCGTGTCCAGCGTGCCTACACTATATATATAAAGGCTTAGCATTGTTCTCATCTACACTAAGTAAAGCTGGAAACATCATAATTTTGGTCTACCAAAATAGACGCGCCGTATTATTTGCCTGATAGACAGCCATCAGTTGCTCAAGGCGTCGCCGTCGTCATCCCCATGGGCGCAGCAGCCATCCAGCTCATAGTCGTTGAACCCACGCAATCACCGTTGATCTCACCAGCCCCTCTACATATCCTGTCGAGCATGGCGACGAACTCCCTGACGCCCGCGAAGATCCTGGACATGCGAGCCTCGTCGCCGCTGGCCGAATCATCGCCATGGAAGTACTCAGCCATCTCCTTCACTGATGACAGGCACACGCTCTCCTGGGCCTGCAGCTTGAGGATCTCCTCCTCTGCCTCCCGCAGGAACGTGCCCATCGCCCCATGGAACCGCCGGGCGCTCTCGGCCGAAGCGATCATGCTATTCAGCCGCAGCACGTTGTGGATCTTACCGAGGCCGGACCCAAGCTCCAACAAGGTCCTGCTGAGGCTCGTTATGTCGATGGTCGCCGCCTTCTTGGTGCAAGTCAGCTCGGAGGCGAGTGTGGAGACGATCTGAAGACCATGCTTCCTGTAGTTGACGTCATACGGCAGAGTGCCGGCATTCATTTTGCGTGACGTTGACCCTGAATGCATTGTATTCAGACTGTTGTGTCCTTCAGGCTTCACGATTTCCTGGACAACAAAATTTAGCAGCGCGGCCTTCCCGTCAGCTCCTTTGACGTCGACGATCTTCAGAAGCGTGTTGGGCTCCAAGGCATGTGAGTTTGGAGAACCTGTGTTGATGCTCATTAGGTTGCCGAAGTTCAGAACAGCCCCGAGAACTCTGTGGAATAGCCTGCTGCTCCTCAGCTCCTGGCAGGCTGCCTGGATTAACAAAATCATTTGCGTTAGTCTAGAAATGCAACATCTATAAAAGATTCTACACATGAATGTAAAGCAATATGTAGCTAGTAAAGCCGATGTTCCATTTTCCAAAGAAGCTGAATAAAACACTTTTCAGAGAGAATTATCAGGTCTTGGAACTTTACCTCGAGAGTAGCATAGTACATTCTCAGCTGGTTGACCTCCAGATAAAAATTAGAGACATAGAGCATAGCATCCACCCTCTTGAACGCAAACGGTACGTCCAGGATTGTCTTCAGAAATGCATCAACTTTGCAAAGCTTGGCAGCTGGATCATCCTTGAAATATCTCAGCTTAAGCTCTTCCTCGTTGTTGAGAACCACCTGAATGAGCATCCGCAGCGCTTCTACTCCCAAACCATGTGCATTGCCTGTACTCAGAAACAGAAACAGCTGGAGTTAATAACCAAAAAGCAGCATACAAGACTGAGAAAAGTGATAATTAATCAAATTGCAAGACCAATTAGCTATGGCATATAAAATATATAGAGCTACACCTTGAGTTGAAAGATTTGTGTAAAGAGAAATGAGGAACTTTCATTGAAAAATATTCAGTAAAAACACCAATAAAACATATGACTATAGTAGAAATGAATGATCAGTAGTGTTCAAGTGAATGATCAGTAGTGTAGCTCTACAGCCTGTGTAAAACTAGCAAATTAAGTGCTCAGCTGGCAACAAGACAAGGAGAGAATTGTGTTCACTCCTTGTCAGCAACCCACTGGTCAATCAACCCTGCTAACCGCAGCATGTAGGCACTTAGCTATGGCGTGTAATATATTTGGAGCTACACAAATATAGATGGAAATTGGGTTAAATTGTGAATGGAAATTTTCAATGCACTCACAAATATAGCATGAAAAAACTGTAAGAATGACCAGTTTAAATATTGGGTTAACACAGATAAAGCACTGCTCCAAAGTCTGTCCAATCCAGCAAATGAAGTGATCATCTGACAACAAGATATGGAAATTTGTGTCAACCCCATGGCACAACCCACAGGTTGATCAACTCTGGCACCATGCTAACCACGGCATGTAGCCACTTAAAGAGTGTGTTCTGAGATATGCAGATGCTTGGTTCAGATTTAATGCGTCTTGCAGAAAAGAGTTACATTTTGTACTCCTGAGAACAAAATATGCACTTAACTGAAAGAATTGTAAAGATTAGATGACCACAAGACAAGGATGACTTTGTTTGTCAACAAGCCAACAGCTCATGGGTTGACCAACTCTGCTAACGACAGCATGAAAGCATGTTATGAACTTCTGATATCAGCAGATGCCCGGTTCAAAACTTCGAATTAACTTCTAAACGTCTGAACCCAAATGCTTCTTAGAGAAAAAGAGTTACAATTTTTACTCTGGTAACATAATATGCACTAAACTGAAAGAATGGTAGCAACTTTTACCCTAGTTGAAATGTAGGTGGATAAGGTAAAGATCACAAGTTCATTCATCGTTGTTCGTTGATAATGCACCATGCATGTACTGCTGCAGATATGCTCACGAGCACATATATTCCAAGGTCCCCACAACGACAAGTACAAACTAGTTCAATTGGTGAGAAATCACATCCTTGACAAACATCACTAACAGAACAAAACTGAACATTGTACGGTAGAACAAGCCATCCATTACCTTCCAAGAGGGCATCACGCACTCGCTCCTCAGAGACACCCAACGCGCCCAGCACCATCCCAATGCCGTGACACCTCCGGGCGCCGAGCAAGCACACCTCCCTCGGCGCGGCCGCCATCGGCGCGGAGTTGTTCAGGTAGAGCTGGATCATCTCGTCCTTCATGCTACAATCGCCGAGATTCAGTTCAGAGTCAAACCCAAATGACGAGTGAGTGGAACAGGAAAGGGCTTGTCGAGCGTGCTTACTGCAAAGACCCGGGCTTGAGCTTGTCCGAGTGCAGTGGGCGGGACTTGCGCATGTCCGTCGTGTAGGACTCGGCGCCGTCGTCGTCGTCCGAGGGAGGGGCTCGCGGTGGCGGCGAAGCGGGCGCGAAGGGGTTCCATGATTGATGCGGTGGCGGCGGCGGCGGCGGTGAAGGCCTCCGTTTGGGGGGCGAGGGGTTGGGGGCCCGACCGCGGGGCTGCGGGATGGAGGGTGGGCGGGCGTGGAAGTGGGCGGGGCTGGAGCCGAGCGTCGGGGAGGAGGCCGACGGCGAGGAGGGGGAGAGCGAGGAAGAGGAGGCGGAGGACGGATTGGCGCCGGCGCGGGGGGAGCTGCGGGAGGCGAAGAACTCGCGGGAGGGCGGGCCGGTGCGGGGCAGGGGCGGGAGCGGGCGGAGCTCGGGGGAGCCCGGGCGGATGTGGGTCGACGGGGTGGCGGAGGAGGCGAGGGTGCCGAGGTAGAGGAACTCGGTGCTGGGGTTGGTGGAGGAGGTGGGCATCGGGGGCGGCTTCAGGCTGCGGCCCTCCTCGTCCCCTTCTTCGCCGTCGTCGTCGTCGTCGTCCCGGCGCGCGGAGGAGGACGCGGAGTGGGAGGAGGTGGGCCCATTGGCGGCGTGGTGGGGGTGGACGGAGCGGAGGCGGCGGAAGAGGTGGATGGAGAGGAGGACGGAGAGGAGGAGGAGGAAGAAGGAGAGGAAGGCGAGGAGGAGCGCTTGGAAGAGCGGGAAGCGGCGCGGGGATCCGGAGGGGGCGGAGGAGTTGGGGGCGACGAGGTTGGAGATATTGGCCGGGAAGGTGCGGGATGCGTCGCCGCCGCCTGAGGGCTGGGATTGCTGCTCTGCGAGGGGGGGAGGGGGCGAGGCGGAGGGGAAGAAGGGGTAGTTGGTGAAGGGGTAGGCGTCCGGGGTGGGCTTGGAGGTGGGCGTCGGCGGCGGGAGAGTGGGGGTTGGAGTCGGGGGCGGCGCCGATGCCGGCGGTAAGGAGGCAGGGGGCGTCTGCGTTGGTGGAGTAGGAGTTGGCGGCGCGGGGTTGAGTTGTGGCGGTGGGGGGGTGAGCTGCGGTGGTGATGGTGGCGGGGAGCGCGGGGTGTGGTGGTGGTGGTGGTGCGGAGGCGGAGGCGGAGGCGGGAGGGTGGATTGGAGGAGCCGGCGGCTGGTTTGGACGTGTGCAGTGGAACCGGGCGTGGGCGTGAGAAGTAGGAGCAGAAACAGGAGAGAGGAAAAGAGGGGAGGAGGCAGAAACGGCGGCATTGGCTTGGTTCTCTCCTCCTCCGGCCGCCGGCGCAGGTGGAGCGTGGGTTTAGAGGAGGTTTGGGGAGGACAAGGAAGGAGCTCACTCGTGTGGAGTGGAGGCTGGGTGGGGAATCTCAGCTGGGTCTTGGCGTGTCGTGTGTACAGCTGAGGGTTCACGGGCAGAGCAGGGGAGTGTGATGATTCTGCGCTGCCTCTGCACACAGCTACTCCTACCTGCTGATGGTACGGTAGTGCTCTGCCTCCTCTGCTTCTCGGAATTCGTGTCTTGGGATGCGAGGTTGCAAGCTTGCTGCAGCTGTTGCTCAGTAGTAGAACCGAGAGATTGCGAGCCGAGTGGGAAAGCGGTGGCCGCCTCTTTTACTACTTTAAAAATGCACTGCGAAGTGCGAGCACGAATGCTGCCATTTTTCTGGCTTCCCGGTTCCTTTAACCCGATGCAGCCTCTAAATTTACAGCAAAGTGAATAGATTCATCAAGCTAGCTATTTTTTTTTGACCCGACTATGCATCAAGCGCCTGTTATTTAGCGTAAGTCTACGCACTCCATCCACGCGCAATTGCACAGAAGAAGCATGTCCGAAAAGGAGTCGAGTGTGATTTTTGCATGCATGCACTAAAATTCGAAATTGCTGACATCATCGTTCATTAAATGCAAAATTTAAAAATTCAAAATGTTTTGTAGCTCGAACCGTTTATCGGATTTATGATCTGTTTTCACCGTTGGACTAGTCGCGTTGAGATCTTTGAAACTAGATCCCATGTTGATATGTTTCGATGATATTTTTTACGACCCAAAAGTTACCACCCATTAACACGTGAGTTACCAGGCTGTATTTATGTAAGTTACCACCCAAACAATGATTAATTTTTGTAAGCTACCACCCAGATAATTATTAATATTGGGGTAACTCTATCACTGTTTAGCTGATAACTATTGCCGAGAGTATTATGAAACTACATTGATTTCGTGTATGGATAACTACATCACGAACACATGGATTGTACTGGGTGATAATTTTATCAGTATTAGGTAAAATATACCGAAATAGTATGGTAACTATATTGATTTTGTGTTGATAAGTTCATCTGTATTGGTTTGGAAATATTATCGAAAAAATATGGTAAATATTACCGAAATAGTATGGTAACTTATGTGTTATGGGGTGGTAACTTTTGGGCAAAAAAAAAGTTGTCGGAACATATCAACATGGGATCTAGTTTTGAAGATCTCATCGCGACTAGTCTAACAGTGAAAACGGATTCTCAATCGGATAAACGGTTTGAAGTACAAAACTTTTTGAATTTTCGAACAGTTGCTGGGACGTGCGTGCGCGGAGAGAGAAATGACGTCACAGCGTGGAGCAACAGATCACCGTTCATCCGGGATCCGACGGTGCGCGTGCGAGCGTGGAGGTAAGCCCCGTGTAAGTTGCTTGTTGTATAGATTTTCCGATTTTTTTTACTGCGCCGACAAAAGCGGTAAACGTGCACCCGCGTGCTCGCCATTTACCCTACTACGAGTAGCTAGCTTGCCATTCTCTCCGTGGGCGAGGTTTTGGCGGGAAGCGGTCCGCGTCGCTACCGTGTTCCACTCACACACTCCAAACCATCCTCTGCGTCTTCCCGCCATGTGGTCACAACTCACAACTACGCTAGCCCGTCGAATCGTATTTTTTTTTTTAGAAACTAGCAAGGTGGGCACCATCTTAAGCGTATCGAATAGGTTTTAATTTTTCTTGCGTTGTTCTGGAGATACTAAAAGTACGGAATTGTTACTTACGTGGTTCGTTCTATGGAAACCGAGTCTTTTTTGTCGGACCATTTATGATTCTTGAACTGTAACAACTTTGGAATATTTTTAATAAAAGTAATAAAAACCGTACGCATCACTATGATGTAGGATGGCTAGCTCCCCATTTCGAAAAAATAAAATAATATATGTCAAAGATTGTTGGAACGTTATTTAATTTATGAACGAATATTGGTAGGGTTTATTTTAAAATGCCATGCCACGGTTTCATAACGTAGGGAGTGTTATTAATCTGAACTATTTTTACTCCTTCAATATTGTTCTTTCATGGTAATGTATGTCCACTAAAATCTTAATCATTTGAAGTCATGTATGTGATTTTATTTAATTTTAAAATACCAGACAAAGAAAATTTTAACTACGGTTTTTGTGTGGTCAATAGAGAACCATTCTTAAGACCTATAATGATGCAAATAACATTCTATATGAAAAAAAATCATAGGATCAAACATTCTCTAAAATCATTTTGAGCGGCAAAACCTATTGTTCTTCGGTACAAATAACGGAAATACAAAAGGGTGAGTGGAACCAGGGTCTACAAGTATGCTAGATGTACCACAAATTTAAATAGTGCAATGAATGACCCAACTTGTGGCTTGTGCATCTTGTCGGTTTAATGCAATAACACGTCCTTGAGCTGGCTTCTTCTGTTGATCTAACTCCTTCGAAGCAAGGGCTAAACACTTGTGAGTTATCTTAGAAAGAAAATCTAGCATGGCCGACTATTTTCACCATAAAGTCAATAGATACACATTGTTTATACCAAAGTTGAATCCCTGTGTAACACTTTTAGTCGCTCAATATATTGTATGTGTATTGACATTTTTACTTTAGCATCATACAAAGACAAAAAAAATAGAATGTGTAGCTATAAAAATTCATTACATATAATAATTTTAAGTTTTCGCACATAAAAAGACAAATTTATGAACCAAAGTGACAAATAAAGCATGTACTATCTTGTACTACAAATTCACCAATTATATATTTCGAGCAACTGATGTACTAAAATATTATTATGAATGACATGCTACACAAATTTATATCATTATTGCTTAATCTGCTAAATTTTATTTCATTTTTAATTCGGACCCAATGTAGCCAAATATTTAAAGGACCACACAAAACTTGGATTTGCTGCCTTCGTTTTATACACTCGCTAATACACATGATATCGTATCGATATCTATGTGCGAACACTTGTTGCAGAATAGCATGCATGACTTTATGCAGATAAGTTTTATATATAGTTTTTTATTCTTCTTAATCTTCCACTTTTCTATAGTGATCAAGAACTCTACCAGTGAGTGTCGATCCTCATCTATGTTCTACTACGGCATATCACCATATGTGCTTCTCCAATAGAGAAACACATACTATTTATATCTAAGCAATCCGTGCAACATTATTACAACACAACAATATGCATTGGAATCAAATTGTTAAAACAGACCAACCGGTCAGATGGTTAGTTGAGGTCATTGTATTTCTGATTCACCGGAGGTCAAATTACAAGGTTATCGTCATAAAACACTCACATGGACATATTAAGCTTTCCGTGGAATAACCGTTGTGACTCAGTTGCTCAGCATGTGTGTTCTGACTTTGGTGGTAGACATATACATTGTATTTGTTTAGTAAATAATCAATTGCTAAATATATATTTTTATTATTTTTAACTATCAATTGCCTTAGGTGCATCATTAATTAATCAATAGTCATGAGATTTTAGGAGTGGTTTGTTTCATGAAACTTGTTTGTGGAAACATTGATTCTAGTTCTTAACTCAAGTTAGGCAAGCATCACTTGTGTAGAGTATTTTATCCACGTGTTCCATTTGTTATACAGATTCTAGGTGTAATATTTTTTGAATAATAAATCATCATTTTTGAAGAAAAAAAAACATGTGTACAATATTTAGAATTTTACATTTCACTGTTCCCAGACAATATAGAACCTGCTACGAAATTAAATTCGTCATTGGCTGTAGAATAAAACAAACTATTTTTGATGTGCCTTCAGCTCTTGTAAACTTGTATTTAGTGGAGGGTGCTTCATTGGTTGATGTGCTTTTGGCCAGTCCAGTTGATTATTTTAGCTGGTCGGTAGGATTAATAATTCTTGGAGACGAATCCCATGCACATCTGCATTTTCGTCTCATGCCCTAAGTGTTTTGGCTTGGGTTTCTGAACTTTCATCTATTGTTACTTATTATCTGGTGGCTCCAAGGTTAGTTTTTTTTCTTTTTTGTGGAGTTCGGGAATGTTTTCTTTTCCTTTTGAGATGTTGTAGTCATAAATTGTTGTCGCGGTCGACAAATGAAAAGTTTGTTACTGGACATAGTTAAATGGGTTAATTATCAAATTGCCCTTAGAGCCTTCGTGTACGTGTACGCAGTACTGCCCCTAGTTGCAAATGGTGCTCAGTTTTACCCTTACTTCGGGCGCAGCTTCTCTGGCGAGGCCAAACGGCCAGTTTGCAGTCCATTCCGTCTGGTGGCGTTAGTGGAAGTGGGTCCAGAGCTTACAGGTGGGACCGCGTAAACTGAGCCGGACATAGCTTACAGGTGGGACCGTGCAGCTTATAGGTGGGATCGCACAACTTTCCCCAATGTGTCTGTGCGCCGACACCTACTCCCGAACGTTCATCCTGCGACACCGCCACCACTTGCGATGTCGCGGTCTTCCCGCATGGCCACCTGCTCCGCCTCTACCAGCTCCGACGCCACCGTATTACGACGCCACGGGTGGGGCTTTCGATCCTCCACTACGCCCGCTACCTGCTCGACCCGCAGCGGGGGCTCCTTCTGTGCGCCCGGTCGGAACGCTGATAGGTGGGGGATGGTGCATGTGCTTTCAATACGTGTGGATGAACCTCAGGGCTCTGGACACTTCCTCGTGTTCGTCCAATGCTGAACTCCTTCTTTTGCTAAAAAAAAGTGGCGTGGTATTTTTTCCCGATTTTATTTCCTGGAAAAAACGACCAGAAATGAGACTTTGCTGAAAAAACAACGTCAAATTCTGCAGTTTTAATCAAATATGTAAAGATTGCGAAGCAAAGTACTTGAAAAAATAGATGCTGCCAGGAGGTCCAGAGCGTCGGCGCGTCCCCTGGTCATGGTGGTGGTAAGGTTTGCTCCGGTTGGGCGCTGCTGCTGGCTCCTAGAGGCGACAGTTGTTGCGAAGGAGCAGCACAGCGGCCCTGCTGGTGGCGGCGCGACCCAGACCTGGGCCTATCTGGGCCTAAAGACTGCCGCGGTGCCCACCTGTCCGGAGTGCAACAGCGGCGGCACGGGCGGTTCCTTGTCTTGCCTGGAGGTGGAAGAAGGGTGAGAGCTGCTGGGAGTTGTGGTTGGTCTTGCTCGTGCGGGTCGTCTGTGTACCATGTTGCATCGGCCACGGTGTTGAAGGGCTGCGGCGGCGGTGGTGAAAACAACGTGGACGGGTTGCCCCATTCCGATGGCGAGCAGGGAGGTGTGCGACGTCACGGACGAATTTCTTTGCCCGCTCGGAGCCGGCGACGACGACGCCCGTGAGTGCTGTTTCCCTTCTTGGAGGCGTCGCCGAGGTGTGTCAGCACCGTACTCGCTCTCATCTCGGAGTGATTGATGTCTCTAGGCGAAAGCCTATGTTTGGAGCTTGACCAACGCGATATCTACCTCCTCGATGTTGTCTCTCTGTTGGGAGTATCGTGTTTGGAGACATGGCTCGGAAGTCCTAGGTTGCATTCCTCCGGTGCTTGCTGCTATTCAAGTTTGTGTTGCAGGGGAGCTATGCATACCTTTGCTAGCGTGGGCAAGACGACACCACTCTCGAGATGGACCAAATCCCGCCGTCCACCTCCTTAGGACGGTGCGTCGACTAGGAAAGTCAAGATGGAGATGTTCGTCTTGGAGGCGGCAGCATCGGTTGAGACGCGACTTTGTTGCTCAGATTAGGTCTTGTTATTGTCGTCGTTGTGTGTGGGGGCTGTCTACGGACTAGCCGATGTGGAGTGGTGTGACAGTGTTGTGTGCAATGGACTGCTACCTTCTTGTACTCAAACCTCTGTCTGCTATAAAAGCACGTTACACACTTGCGTACTGATGCATGTAAAATCCATACATGAACTTTGCATTGTATTACTCATATTTCATCCATATTTGCATCATATAAGGGTTATATCAATGTTTTATAATGTTTTGGGGAATATTTCACACTTTCCCTATTTATTTGGAATTAACCCTGCGCTGTCAGAAAACCCCTTTTTCTATATTTTAATGTTTCAGGGACCCAAACATCGTCCAAATGACCTGAAACTTCGCGAACATCATTTTTTGGAAGGAACAAAGTGTAGGAGCGAAGAAGTGCAAAAGTGGAAGGCCGAGGATAAAAAGAGGGGGCCCACGTGGCCAGATTCCTTGGCCGCGTGGGGCACCTCTTCTGGGGCCTCGAGCCTTCGATGTCGTCGATTTTCGTCTCCGTGCCTTAATCTTGACCTAAAAACGACTATAAAAATACTCCCCCGAGCCCTTTCGGAGAGGAGCGCGGCAGAAACACAGAAACCACGAAACAAAGACCTGGAGCTGCAGATTGGAGCGGAAAAACTCCGACGGGGCGCTGCCGGTGTGGTCTTCACCTTCTCCAACGACTTCTCCACCGTCTCCATGATGAAGAGGGAGTAGTCCACCCCTGGACTATGGGTTTGTGGAAGTAACTTATGTATCTCTCCTCTCTCATGAGCTTCACTAATTAGTGCCATATGAGCTGCTGAACATGATTATGGTCATATATGTAATACCTTTGTGCTGGATCTCTTAAGTTGATATATGTTATGATGATTGCTAATGTCTTTGTTATGAAAGTAGATGCATATTATGTACCCCGTTCTTGTCTATGTGTTTTGATCCAACATGTGTATGAGAGCGTGTGAGGGGGGACGTGTGCATTAGTTGGAGTAACGGGGGGTGGTTTTGTGGTAAGTTGACAGCAATACCGTGATCCACTTGGGTTTTACCTTACTTTGTTGCCTCGCTAGGGATAAAGGAAATACCATGCTACTGATACGTCTCAAACGTATCTATAATTTCTTATGTTCCATGCTTATATTATGCCACTTGCTACATGTTTTATATACACTTTTATATCATTTTATGCATTTTCTGGGACTAACCTATTAACAAGATGCCACACTGCCAGTTGCCTGTTTTCTGCTGTTTTTGGTTTCAGAAAAGTTGTTAAGGAAATATTATCGGAATTGGACAAACAAAACGTCAAAGTGCTTATTTTTCCCAGGAGGTTCCAGAACACCGAAGAGGAGACGGAGGAGGACCCTGAGGGGCCCACACCCCCTCGTGGCGCGGGTGCCCGCCTGGCCGCGCGAGCACGGGGTGTGGGGCCCTCGAGGCCCCGCCGCCTTCGCCCTTTCGCCTACAAATACCCCCCGAAAATACAAGCCCTAGGACGCGCACCTTTTTCCTCCACGAAGTCCAGAGCCGCCGCCGTCGTCAACCCTAGATCGGGAGGGTTCAGAAGCTCTTCCCGGCACTCTGCCGGAGAGGGGAATCATCACCGGAGGGCTCTACATCACCAAGCCCGCCTCCGGACTGATGCGTGAGTAGTTCATCCTTGGACTACGGGTCCATAGCAGTAGCTAGATGGTTGTCTTCTCCTCTTGTGCTACCATGTTTAGATCTTGTAAGCTGCCTATCATGATCAAGATCATCTTTATGTAATGCTACATGTTGTGTTTGCTGGGATCCGATGAATATTGAGTACTATGTTATTGATTCATAATATATCTTGTGAGTGCGTTGTTTATGATCTTGCATGCTCTCCGTTGCTAGTAGATGCTCTGGCCAAGTAGATGCTTGTGACTCCAAGAGGGGGTATTTATGCTCGATAGTAGGTTCATGTCTCTATTTAATCTGGGGTAGTGACAGCAAGCTCTAAGATTGTAGATGTACTGTTGCTACTAGGGATAAAACAGTAGTACTTTATCTAAGGGTATTTGTATTACTTACATTACACGCATTGCCTAATGCAATTATCTGTTGCTTGCAACTTAATACTGAAAGGGGTGCGGACGCTAACCGGAAGGTGGATTATTAGTCATAGATGCGGTTGGAACGGTCTATGTATATTGTTATAATGCCCCAATGAATATCACACTAGACATCATAACTATAGTATATGCATTATTATGCACTTCTTTATTCTGTCAATTGCCCAGCTGTAATTTGTTTACCCGCATGTATGCTATTATTATTTATGGAGAGACACCACTAGTGAACTGTGGACCCCGGTCCTTTTTCCTTAAACTGATAAACAAATCTACTGCAATCATGTTACTTTCATTCTCTGCAAACAAACATCATCCACACATACGTTTAATCCTTTTGTTACAGCAAGCCAGTGAGATTGACAACCTCACTGTCAAGTTGGGGCAAAATACTTTGATTGTGTTGTGTGCAGGCTCCACGTTGGTATCGTAAACGGCGCCACCAACAACCTCCAAGAGATCTCTAGTTTCCTACTGGTTCGATAAACCTTGGTTTCACAACTGAGGGAAAACTTGCTGCTGCACTACTTCATACCTTACTCTTGGGGTTTCCCAACAACACCTCACCGGTGCATCAATCATATTTTCTGGCGTCGTTGCCGGGGAGGCTAAGCTCTTCTGCGAGGGGAGACTCTCACATCCAATCTTTTTATTTTGTTATTGTCTTGCTTAGTTTATTTTTATTATTGTCTTGTTTGCTTAATATCAAAAATACAAAAAATTTAGTTACTTGCATTGTTATTTTTATTTCGGTTTAGTTTTTATTATTTCGGTTTGCTATTTATTATTTCGGTTTGCCTTTTTGTTTTGCTGAAAATGGGTAGTCCTGAAGTTGAAGTTCGTTCATTTAAACAACAAGGGGGAGAAAGTTTGAAATATGCATGGTATAGGATAAATGATGCTCATCAAAAATGCACTAAGAAACATTCCACTTTAATCCTTCTTAGGAATTTTTATGTTGGTATTTCTAGTTGGTATAGGTATGTTCTTGACACTCTTACGGGGGGTAACTTTCTTGGTACGCCTGCTTTGTAAGCCTGCAATTTAATTGAAAGTTTGGTAGGATCACCACCACCTATTAAAGAAACTAAAACTGAGATCACTTTGGAAGATGTTATTAAAAGGTTGGATGCTATGGAGAATTTTTTTCTTGATAATGCTAGCAAGGGTAATGAATCAATAGAGCATATTAATGGAAGAATCACTGCTTTAGAAACTAGCAACACCCTTGACACTCATAATCATAGGATATATGAATTAGAATAGGCTATGGAAACTTTAAGTTCAAGTTTTTCCTCTATTAAAACTGAGAAAGAGAAAGCCTTTGTAGGAAGGGAGCAAAAGTTTATCTATATTCCAAAACCCAAACCCCCTAATATGCCTAAAGATGATGGTAATGATTTACGTAATAGGACACCTTCATGGATACCTAAAGCACCTATTGCAACCAACAATGTCTTGGATGAAATTATTGATGTTGATGCTTCATCTCTTGGAAATACTTGAATATCACTTTCTGTGCCTAGCTGAAAGGCGTTAAAGAAAAGCGCTTATGGGAGACAACCCACTTTTTATTTCTGTTATTTTAGTTTATTGAGTTAAGGAAGATGTCTACCTCTGTAACAATTCCTTTGTATCTTTGCTTTATTGCATTGTTGTGTCAAGTTAAGCCTCTAGTAGAAAGTTGATGCTAGATTTGGATTGCTGTGCTGAAACTGTTTTCTGCTGTCCACCGTTAAATTCATAACTCTTTACAGAAAAATCGGATGGACCTGGGATTTTTTGTGCGTAATACTCAGATATATATGCAATTTGAATTAGTTTTGAGTTTTCTGATTTGAGCAAGTTAAGTGCCTCGAAAAAATTCGTCTTTAGGGACTGTTCTGTTTTTGACAGATTCTGCCATTTATTTTGCAATGCCTCTTTTACTATTTTGAATGGATCTTTTTGTTCCATAAAGTATCAGTGGCTGTAGCTAATGTCCAGTAGCATTGGTAGCAATTGTGTTCATGCAGAATATAAGAATTTTTGATTGTGCACTAACCCTCTAATGAAGTTTAATTTGAGTTTGGTGTGGAGGAAGTTTTCAAGGATCAAGAGAGAAGGATGATGTGATGTGATCAAGAAGATGAAAGAGCCAAAGCTTGGGGATGCCCCCATGGGTCACCCAAGCATATTTCAATAAGACTCAACCGTCAAAGCTTGGGGATGCCCAAGGCATCCCCTTCTTCATCAACAAACTATCAGGTCATCTCTAGTGAAACTATATTTTAATTCCGACACATCTTATGTGCTTTACTTGAAGCGTCTGTTTGTTTTTGTTTTTGTTTTTGTTATTTTCATTCTCTGAATAAAATGGATCCTAGCATTCCTTTGTGGGAAAGAGACACGCTCCGCTTTTTCTTATGAATACTCGTATTCTTAACTTATATTTGTTGAGTATTCTTCTATGTTATTTCAATACTATTAGCTCTTGTTTTTCATGCATCTCTTGTTGGAGCTGTTATTTTTCCTTATGTTGTACTCTCATGTCTCATTGTTATATACTTGGAGAGTTTATGTTTTAAATAAGTTGATTGGTGTTTGGTTGGAAACAGAAAATGCTAAATGTGGTAGATGGTATAATGAAAAGATATACATGCTCTTATGGATTGTTATCTTGTATGTTGTGGTGCTTGGCAATTGTTTTGAGCTCTCAAATAGATCATGTTTAAGCTTTTACATCATGTAGTTAAAACCTATTAATGAAGAACTACCGTAAAGCTTGTTGAAATTTGGTTTGCATGTTTGGTATCTCTAAGGTCTAGATATTTTCTAGTCACTACAACCGAACTGGGTTTTTGTGACGCGGTCATTTTGTCACATATTAACGAAAATTGTCACGGATTACCCCTTCGTGACGATATTAGGGAATCACTAGCCCCGTCACAAAATCCGCGTCACAGATTACAAAATAGTGACACCACGACAAAATCGTGTCACGCATTATGGATAATCGGTGACGCGTTTTTTCGCGTCACGCATTGATGGAATGCATGACAACATTATTAGTCACCGTTAATTCGTAAATTTGTCACCGATGAACGGAATGCGTGACAAAAATTATGTCATTGATTGGTTCGTCACCTGTTTTAGACCGGTCAAAGCTGCTGACCTGTCGGTCAATGAAGATGATGTGGTCGTTTACGTGGCTGTTGACGTGGATGCTGACGTGGATGCTGCCAAGTGGCTGTTTAGGTGGCAATCGACGTGTCTGTTGACGTGTATGCTGACACGTGGGTCCGATCTCTGCTGACGTGGCATGATGTCAAAAGGGTCCACGAAATGCTGATATGTGGACCCACCGGTTTGCTGGCATGTGGGACCCACCGGTTTGCTGGCATGTGGGACCCACTGGATTTCTGACATGCGGGACCCACCGGTTTGCTGACATGTGGGACCCACCGGATTTCTGACATGCTGGACCCACCGGTTTGCTGACATGTGGGACCCACCGGATTTTTTGGCGGGACCCACCGGTTTGCTGACATGCGGGACCCACCTGAGTTTTTTTGTGGGACCCACCGGATTTTTTTTGCGGGACCAACCAGTTCCCGACGGTTGTTGGCCAATGGAATTTTTTTAATATTTGCGTTTTTTGAGGCAATTTGTGAATAAAAAGAATTCAAATGAACCATTTGAAAATGAACCGAAAAAACATTATTGCACTTATAATACAGGCACACAAAAAGCTTAATGTCTGATTGACACCAACTGTTACAATACCACACGAAAATGAAAGAACGTAGGCAAAAATATGGAAGAAATCAAGTGTTCAGGAAGAAAACACTATTGGCTGGCAAGGACTGCTGCTTATTTGGTCACCTAGTGTTATTGCAATGCTTTTTGAGGAGAAAACCAAGAAGCGCATCCATCTCTTGCTGCCTCGATTGTATTTCATAAGTCATGTCATCATAGGACTTGAGGAGAGCTTCATATTATGTCTCCTTCATTTTCAGGGCTTCAGTTCTTTCTTCCACGGCCTCTATTCTTTCCTGCAGTTGCTGGTACCTTGGAGATGTTGGTAAGGACTTTTGCTCATGATCTTCTACTATTCCTTCAAACTCTGGGATGCTTGCAGATGTCATGCTAGATGTAGTCCCCAAGTCTGACAGGAAAATGCCTTTCGTTCTGCGTTTCTTGAGGACATCTTCACAAATCTGCTGATCAGTTCGGGGAGGCTCATCTTTCATGTGTGGACCCATTTTTGCAAGGATCATTTCATCCTGCCATAGGATATGCGTATTTATTTGTCATGTGCAAGAAACAGTACGTAATAATGCTACAAGAAAATGTAAACATTTTACTTACATAAGCAGCTTGTGCATCCTTGCTCATGATACCAGCATTGTTTGTTTTGGTTATTTTAAAAACTTCAATAGGAGTTGCTTCGCGTGTCTCAGTAATCATGAAGACGGGAGGAACCTACAAGGGTTGCGAAAGAGGTAAATAAGAAGAGTATATGAAAAAAATAGTGAAGAGGTAAGGTTTTCAGAGGGTTAGCCACTTACTGCAGATACGTCGCCAACATAGATGGACCTTATGAAGGTATTTGTCGCACCTAATTGGTTAAATTCGTCGAGCTGTCCCTGAATTGCATAGTTTACCATAAAGTTAAAATATATTAGTGCACAAGTTATAAGTAAAATAATTAGGTACAACTGAATTTTACTGATAAGTACATACTGCATATACCTCGCAGGCATCCTTGCTTGAAGAGCGACTTGTCTCACCTATCTGGTGAGTTTTCCTCATCCCGTTGATTGCCTAGTAAGCCATGAAGTAAAAACATATGAATACACAAGCTATAACTGAAGAAACATGAGTTATAAAATCATGCTGTCGCACGAAACATACTGAATCTTTGTACATCCAGTGCGGTCCAGGACCCTTCTTCTTTCGTGTGCTTGAATCACCGTAGACAAATTTTCTTGCTATGGAGTCAAAATCTTCCATTTCTTCACAATTTCCTTGAGCTCGCTGCTTCAGTAGTGCAGACATACGAGAAGCATTCTCTTCCATCGCTAGCTTCCTAATTTTTTCATATCCAACATATGATCTGTCTTCATTACCTGAAATAAAAGGAAGTTAATAATTTTATATGCATATACACTTATTGATAGCATATAGATTAAAACATGACAACAATCAATTCATATGTCTATGTTTTTGAACCGACACAACTATCGTATCATAAAATCCAATAGAACGAGATCCGTGCATAACTATAAACCTGACACACAAAGTTTCAGTTTCAGAACGACACTTTTACTGTAGCTCGTCTAGCTGTTGTCGCTGTCTGTTTCACTATAGCATTTAGGTTCGGTATTAGTCTGAATAAACGTGGCATTTTTAACAAACTTACAGAAAATAATTTGACATCAACTTGGACGGATCTCGAACATGAAAGTTTGTCTACCCATCGGAACCAACTATAATCCATGGAACCCTACAGTACTTGACTATTACCTATACGACGGTGAAAATATTGACTTCTTTAACAATTGTGATGACTTGATACGTAATAAGAGCGTGCAATAACAACGATTGGTAGCAGATATGATCATGCAAATATAACTGGTTAACTCATGCTGTTTACCCGAGTCAACAAAATATCACAAATATGCATAGATCTATATGGAATAGAAGATGAGAGGGAGAGATGTTGAATGAATAACCCCTACTACAAGAAATTTAATCTTTACCGGGGCTGCCGGTGTTCTCCTGCATCTTCATGCCGGGGTTTTCCTCCAGATCGCTGATGTTCACGTCGGTCGTCAGGTCAATCATATTGTTGCGGCCCAACATTTTCCACTGCCGGGGCAGTCGGATCTAGGGTGATCAAGAGGATGAGGTACGCGAGATTAGATCTTCGAGAGTAGAGGGAGGATGATAGGAATGGAAGTTGTGGTACGAGATCGTGGGTTCTGGCGATACGAGGGACGTATTTAGGGGGAGGCTGGCCGGCTGGGTGCGCGTGCGCGGGACATTTTCTTTTCAGACGAAAAAAGGGGGGGAACAGGGAAATTTTAAATAAAGGAGGGAACAAAAAATTTAAACCATAAAGGAGGGAACGTACTGTTTTTTATACAAACGAAATAAAATTTTCCCATCTAAATTAGGTGTGCTTGTAAATTGAGCAGAGATTTTTTGTGAGTGTTCATGCACGCATACTAGGTGTGCTTGCATATTCACAATTTTATAACATGTGTACTTGTATCAATAATTTTGTAAGGACGAAAAAGGCGAAAATGAAATTAATGCATGAAAAGTGGTAAATTACATATAATAGTAATTTTAAACTCATATAAATCGTGCAATGTTGGTACGATCATATATAAAGTATCAATCACAAACATTCTGAATGGTTTCCATAAGTTCGATGTCGACAGTACACTTATGATGGCATTGTGGGCACTATGGTCATAACGTTGACGCGGAAAGCTCGAGCAAAACCTTCCAAGATGCATGTACCTACATTTGTGGTTTTAGCTACGCAAAGATATTTTTTGTGATTTTTTGTTTTCCTAAACACTTGTGAAACCAAAAATTGTGGTGGAACCAACATTGGTGGGTCGACATCGATCATGTCGGTTACAGGGCAACTTGGAACCAAGTTGCACATTCAAGATCCACATTTAGCTCAAAAATTTTGTGGGTGGTCGTGCACACATACTAGGTGGGCTTGCAGATTTTGAGATTTTCTGACAATTATAAGTGTGCCATATCATTTTCTTTGAAGAAGAATGCCAGAAATTGAAAAAATGCATGAAAATTGGTCAAATTCATGTTAAAATCATTTTAAACTCACATGAGTCATGCAATGTTTGTATAATCATGTATAAATTAAGTACCACAGGATGTGAAAGAGTTGTGGTCAAGTTGGATGCAAATGGTTCACTTTGGAGGATGTGACAGAAGTACTCGACCGTGTTCATGGCGACACCGCGGGGGCGAAGAAGAGACTGCAGTGAAACAGAGGGGCGGTGGGCATAAACGAAGTTGAAACGAAAGGGGACAGGTGGCCGCTTGCATGTATTGTCACGTCAAAACACCGGTATGCATTGTCAAGTCAAAACCCTTGTATCGCCGCTGTGCCTCTCTCCTCTCCTCCTACCGTGTATTTGACTGCACCGAAACCAATCCCTCGCACTCCTCTAGCAGCCGCCACGTCTCAGCACTAACGTCTTTCACCGCCGCCACCTCTCTTGCCACCGGCCGCTCACCATTGGACTCGGCACGAGCACACTAAGTTTCGTCGTCCGAAACCACGCCTAGCTAAGACGTAGGTTAGATCCCTGAGAATGTCGTATGGTTGCAATCCCCCACCATCACACGGAAATGGCCATTTACGAATAAGTGAATATTTGAGACTGGGCTGGTATTTGAGACTGGGCTGGTATTTTCCCCACCTCTCAACAAGAAAAAAAATACTTTAAATTGACCTCCTCTCATAATGTTTTTGACCTAACATATTTGCTTTGTTTTTGAATTTTTCATGTTTTACATAGATGGACAACAATGAATGTTTTGTTTGTGGACAGAGTGCCGAGTTCTGCCGTGGATATGATCGTCAAGCAGTTTCATGTCATATAAAGGTGATAAAGGATTTTGATTGCTACGCGGTAATTTTTTTTAAAGTACTTGTCATAGACTGGTCTGCAAATAGTAGTAGCCTATTATGTGTTTAAATTCTCTGTGAAATTCAGATTATCCCTTGTTATATGAAAGATCGCATAAATGCTCTGTCCGAGAACTGGTTGGTCGCTGAGGCTTCAGGAAATCGTTTGTATGATCTGTATATTCGGAAGACTGAATTGAGATCTTTTTTGTGTGGCCCCTATTGTCACTCTCTTATGCGTCAGCGCGATGTCATGATGGGCGATATCCTGACCATTGAACTATTTGATGCTGATTTGCAATTTGAGGATGATGAACCTGACAGGAACTTGGCTCAGGTTTTTATCACAGTCTCAGATGCGAATCAGGAATTGAAACCTCATGTGCACATACATGGTACAAAAAATATTCTTTCATTTTGTACATGAATAAGATATTCTACATTTTTAACCCTTCACACCAAATTCATATTTATACCCCTTTCTAGATTACCCTCTGTTTGAAGTTCCACCAAGCATTAGAGAAACTCTTCACAAGACCATTTTCTCAGACATTTCCCTCGTAAGGATGGACAACATGGCTGAATTACTGTGGGAGATGTATAAAAGAGTTCACGTGGACTCTGACGATGAGTTCTACCATGTTCTGGACCTTCAGTTCTTTGTACACAGGATGACCAATGAGGATTTCTTTCAAGGATCCCTGGTACACTCCATTGTCTTAATACTGTACATATGTTCCTTTACTTCGAAGTATTTCATTTGTCCAGTAGGTTGTTGAATTTGCCTATTTTAATGATCATATTTCTCTGTTTATCATTTTTTAGACTATCCCAAAGAGGTCTCTTCTTGGATATAAGATTCCTTCAAAGGGAAAAGTTCTCTATTGGCATAGTTCATTGGATGTACCACGAGAAGGCCTATATTCAGAAGTAAATGGCAAAGATTATGAATTCTGGGATGGGTTTATGGGATTCTGCGACGACAAAGGAATTGTTCGTAGATCTCTCCTTCCTGTGAAAATCGAGCCTAGAGAATTCAGATTAGTCCTTGAAATTGAGAATATGGGGTTTTGAGTATAGCAATCGTGTAGTTAAATACTATAAGCAATGTATCTAGACTATGTGTACTGTTGTTGCCCTGAACTGATGCCGAAGCCTGTTACTGTGCAATTACATGATGTAAACCTTCTAAGTACTGTCTTCTGAATCCTCACTGATTCGCTATCGGTAGGATGAGTGGAAACTTTTGTAATGGTAATGTGAACCAGCTAGTCCATCTGCAGTTCTATTATGATGCTAATGTGAAACCTTTGATAATTGTAGTAACGTAACAATGTTTGGAATATTAAGTGGAGGCACAATTTTTCGCTCAAAATTTATCATGTGTTGATGTTTTGGAATGCAAACTAACTTAAATTGTCGCCTGAAACAGTAGCAAATGCACACTAGGCCTAAATTCAGTAGAGCCCTTATACTGCGAACCTAAAAAAAGTTCGTGTTTTTTGACAAATCTGCGTCGAGCTGGTCGCCGCGCATAGCAGAACCCTTAAACCGAACTACATATTCATAGATTTGGCGGGAACAAATTTTCCGTTCTTCACCGATGCGTTCGATTACGAGTTCATCCCCGATTTACATTAAGCTAGACGGATCCAAAAGCTAAAACTACTGCTAAATCATCGCCGGAGCCTACCGTACTACCAAAACTCGGCTCACCGGAGCCCAGGTGCGGCGGCGACGATGTCGAGGCGGCGCTGATGCGGCTCACTCCTCGTCGGAGACGAGGTCGACGACCTCCCTCGCGTAGGCCGCCCAGTACGCCTTCTTCTCGGCAGCCAGGGCGTCTGCCTCGAGCCCCTGGTGTAGGAGTATGTTGTCGATCTCCTCCTCGCGGGCTGGCTGCGCCTTCTTCTCCTCCGCCTCCAGCGCTGACCGGAGAAGCACTTGAGCCGTGATGAACTCAAGTGCCTCGTCGGGCATGTCGGAGAGTGATTCCCATGAGACAGGGATAGTCACACTCTGAAGAGTAGTTCGAGAAGGGGACTGAACACGTTGGTCTACAACCCTCTTTCGGCACGGCGACGATGCTCGTCGAGCCTGAGGAGGGACAGCACGGCAGAGATGGACAGCGGCCCGTACCCAGGTTCACGGCCCTCAGGAGGAGGTAACACCGCTACTCCTGCTTGTCTGTATTGCACTGCGAAGGTTACAGTACAATGAGCTTGCCGAGGGCTCTCTTCCGGCAGTGCAGAGCTCAAGGAGGGAGGCTGAGGTCTCCTTCCTCCTCGAGCACGCTAGGCTAGGCTAAGTGATAGTGGGGTGTATCCTGGTGAAAGAACATTTCTTAATCCCTAGTGTTTTGTGTGTTAGTTAACAATACCAATGATGTACTAATCCTATTGCTAAGTATTTCAGTTTGTGTGAGTTGCATACCACATATCCCAAAGCCAAAATGTAGAGAAAAAGAGTTTCTGGAATTCTTCCCAGAATCGGATTATTGGAGCCGGAATTTTTCAGGATCGGAAATTCCGGGTCTCCTATATCTAACAGAAAAATGGCTAAGGAAAAGTCAGGAAGTGGTTCTGACTTCAACCGGAAATTCAGCTCGGAAATTTCACTGACTCGGAATTTCCGAGTCACCCTCAGAAATTTGGCTAAGTCAAGTTGTCGAAGACGTTCTGACTTCAACCGGAAATTCAGCTCGGAAATTTCACTGACCCGGAATTTCCGAGTCACCCTCAGAAATTTGGCTAAGTCAAGTTGTCGAAGACGTTCTGACTTCAACCGGAAATTCATCTCGGAAATTTCACTGACTCGGAATTTCCGAGTCACCCTCAGAAATTTGGCTAAGTCAAGTTGTCGAAGACGTTCTGACTTCAACCGGAAATTCAGCTCGGAAATTTCACTGACTCGGAATTTCCGAGTCACCCTCAGAAATTTGGCTAAGTCAAGATGTCGAAGACGTTCTGATCTCAACCGGAAATTCAACTCGGATTTTTCACAGACTCGGATATTCCGAGTGACCCGGAATTTCCGGGTGTCACTTATACCGGAATTTCCGGGTCCTCGAGGCAGCCAACGGCCAGATTTTGGGAGGGGGTATAAATACCCCCTCACTCACTCAAGAACATCTAGCTCTCAGATTTTCTCTCTCCTACTATTCTTGAAAGCTCACATCATCAAGATCTCCCAATCCCTCCACCCAAATTCGTTGATCTTTGAAGGATTGGAGGAGAAGGCCCGGATCTACATCTTCACCGAAGGGATTTGCATTTCCTCCCCATTCACTTGGGGATTTCGTGGCTAGGGTTTCCGGTGGGAAAACCTAGTTCACCTTTGTTGTAATCTTGGTGTTGCCTTGACCTTTTGTGGTCCTTGACCTGTTGTGGTCTTCTTGAGAGCCCCCAATTAAGTTGTGGGTGCGTGCCTCAAGCGTTTGTAAGGGATTCGATCTCCGCCCTAAAAGGGGATCAATAGTGGAAGGTGAACTCGCAACCTTTGTGGTTGAGTTCATCGGAGAAGAAGGTGAGCCTTTGTGGCGTTGCGGCTAACCTGTTGTGGTAGCGCACACCTCTCCAAACGAGACGTACACCCTTGGGTGGAACTCGGGATTACATCTTCGTCTCCGCGTGCTTCACTCGGTTCCCTTTATCTTGCTCCCTTACTTGCTTGTCTTGTTAGCTTTTATCTTGTTATTGCTTAGGTTGTCATTTAGGTAAATTCACCATAGTTGCATATCTAGAGAATTTACCTTTGTGTTGAGCCTAAATTTGAAAAGACCTAAAATTTGTAATAGCACCTATTCACCCCCCCCCCCTCTAGGTGCCGGATTCCCGTTCAGCAGCAATTAATATGATCTCACGGTCTGAGGAATAAGCTATCATATTACTTTCCTATTGCAAATAATGAACATTGTGATACGATCCTATTGCAATACTTTGTTGGGTATGTCCATCACCTTATTCCACTAATAAGATGACCTCATTGTCAACCGACGTAATTGTCCATGACCGGGAATTCTCGATCAACTGTTGCCCAATGAACTAGTTTATATAAACTCTGGTTTGTCTACGTATCACACGTGTATTAACAATTCCGATTAATACAGTTATAGCACGATACAAAAACATATTATAAACTTAATGGAATAATGCGATAAATACCATATATTTATTTGCCTCTAGGGCATATTCCCTTCACCTAAATGGTAGCATTGAGGAAGAGTTGTATATGGTACAACCTGAAGGTTTTGTCGATCCAGAAAATGCTGGCAAGGTATGGAAGCTTCAGCGTTCCATTTATGGACTGAAGCAAGCATCTCGGAGCTGGAATCTTCGCTTTGATGAGGTGATCAAAGGTTTTGGATTTACCCAAAATATAGAAGAGACCTGTATTTACAAGAAAATGAGTGGGAGCTCAGTTGTGTTCCTAGTTCTATATGTGGATAATATATTACTGATAGGGGATAATGTGGATCTTTCGAATAGCGTGAAGAAGTATTTAAATAGTAAATTTTCAATGAAGGACTTAGGAGATGCTGCATACGTTTTATGCATTAAAATCTACCGTGATAGATCAAGACGTCTATTAGCGTTGAGTCAGAGTACTTATCTTGATAAAATACTGAAACGGTTCGGTATGGAGACGGCAAAGAAAGGTTCTCTACCGGTTATCAAGAATAAAACATTGAGCAAGGCTCAGTGTCCGGTAACGGAACATGATAGAGCCGAGATGGCTAAACATCCCTATGCTTCAGCCATAGGATCGATCATGTATGCCATGTTAAGTACTCGACCTGATGTAGCATTGGCTCTTAGCTTGACGAGCCGGTTCCAAAGTAATCCTGGAAAGGATCATAGGGTAGCTGTTAAGAACATTCTTAAGCATCTCAAGAAGACAAAGGAAATGTTCCTTGTGTATGGTGACTGTGAAGAAGAACTTGGCGTAACAGGTTACGTTGATGCAAGTTTCTGCACAGACCCAGATGACTCTAAGTCACAAACAGGATATGTTTTCAAGGTGAATGGAGGCGCTGTAAGCTGGAGGAGTAGGAAGCAACCCATAGTGGCCCAATCTACAATGGAATCGGAGTACATCGCTGCTTCTGAAGCCGCGAATGAAGTTGTGTGGCTGAGGAAGTTCATCATTGAGCTTGGAGTGTTCCCTAGCGCGCAAGACCCTGTAACCCTCTACTGCGACAACACGGGTGCTATTGCTAACGCGAAGGAACCAAGGTCTCACTCAACTGCCAAACACATTCTCCGACGCTTCCATGTGATACGACAGTATGTACAGGAAGGCGATGTGAAGATTTGCAAAGTGCATACGGATCTGAATGTGGCAGATCCTCTGACGAAGCCTCTTCTACTTGACAAGCATGTAAAACACCAAAATGCTATGGGTGTTAGGCTTTTACCAAGTTGTAATCTAGAATAAATTGTACTCTGGTGCAAGTGGGAGACTGAAGGAGATATGCCCTAGAGGCAATTAATAAAGTGTTTTATTTATCATATCTCATTTGTTCATAATACATTTTTGTGTCATGCTATAACTGTATTAAGCGGAAACATAAATACACGTGTGATACGTAAGACAACCAGGTCCCTAGTAGCCTCTACGTGACTAGTTCATTGTGCAATCGATGATCGAGGTTTCCCGATCATATGACATGGTGTCAGTTGACAATGGAGTCATATCGTTGGTAGAACGATGTGATGGACATACCCAATATTTGTAGGACGTAGTCATTACGCCTTTGACCGTGAGATCAACTCTTATTGCTATTCCTGAAAGATACTTTGATTGCACCAAACGTCATGTCTTAATAGTATGACAATAAAGGTGTCCCTCTCGGGTATCGGAAGGGAGTATGTTGAGACGAGGGATCAAGAGCGGGATTTGCCAGTCCGCATAGCAGGATAGATACTCTAGGGCCCACTCGGTGAGATTATGTCAAATAAGCTTGCAAGCATGTGACTAGGTCACCAGGACATAATATCATGGACGAGTAGAAGATAGTGTTGTCGGTAACGAGATCAAGCTAGGTATCGCGATATCTATGAACGAGTCTCGGACACGCTAAGTATCGCCATGGCAAAAGGTTTAAGACTCGACGTCCAGGTTCGAACGACAAAGTTATTCGTTATCTCACAGGGATTAATTCTGGGTATCCAAGGTCCACGAATTAGTCATTGATCGGAGAGCGCGTCTCGATCATGTCTGGCGAGATCTCGAACCGCTAGGGTAACACACTTAAGGGGAGTCGACAAGTTTACCGGAAGAGAAATTAGAAGAGAGCCCCAGGAGCGTCCCGGGAAAGATCCAATGAAGATCGTAGAGCGACGAAATAGTTTTCGGAGCCGGAATAAATTAGATAATGTGTGTTTAATATTAATTAGTGTAATTAATAGTTAAATACATTTTATTTAATGATTTTCGGAATTTAAAAGGCAGCCCACCTTAAATGGGCCTTCCCATGGGAGAGAAGGCCCATAGGGGGGAAATTTCCCCCCTAGGTGCGCATGAGGAAAGGGGGCTGCCCTAGGTGGGCCAAATGGGGCCCACCTAGGGCCGGCGCACCCCTTGGGGGCGGGCTGGTGTGGGAATAGTCCCACACCACCTAGCCAGCAAGGCTGGCAGCCCCCCTCCACCTATATATAGAGGTGCCCCCTTGGCCTTTAAAAGAAACCAATCTCTCTCTCTCTTCTTCTCCTTGAAAACGTGATTCCTCCATTGGAGTTGCGCCAAGGTGAAGTTCTCTCCACCATACGCACACCGCCGTGCTGCTGGTCTTCCGGTCCAAGTCTTCCGCTGCTCGTCCCTGGATCGGAGCCCGGAGGTCGTCGTCTTCACCGTACGTGTGTGGATCCCTGCGAGGTGCCACGCTAGTGGTGCTCGGAGGTCTTCTTCCTCTACACGACCTCGAGGTCGTCTTCGTCGGCTTCACCGACAACGCTTGTGCGGGAGCGTAATCCCCGTGTTTCGGTCTACAAGGGTATGTATATCGATCTCCTCCGTATTACTATATCTGCATAGTATAGATCCTGGCTAGTTTAAGGTTATCGTTGTTAGAAAATTTATTGTTTTCTGCCTGCGATCCCCTTCACGTCCAATGCTCCGCAACTTTCTCCGAGTTTGGACATATTTTGGGCTATGAGTTCAAAGGGGTATCCACTCCGGTTGGTCGAAGGATGCATGTTGAGGGCCACACTAGTGGAAAAAGGGCTAGCTGTGGCGCACCAAAAAGCCTTTCTGTGGCGCACCCAGGAAAATGGGGGGTGCGCCACAGTTATCTCGCCACTAAAATATATTTCTGTGGCGCACCCGCCCGGTGCGCCACAAAAATATTTCTGTGGCGCACCCGACCACCATGCGCCACAGAAACATTTCTGTGGCGCACCCCCACTTAGGTGCGCCACTAATTTTTTTTTGAATTTCAAAAAAAAGGGCGGCCAGATCTAAATCTGGATTCTAGCCAGATCTAGATCGGGCCGCCCAAATTTCAAAATATTTTCGTTTCGTCGGAGCTCGTCGGAGGCAGCACCGGGCTTGGCCGTAGGTGGGTGGGTGGAAGATGGGGGTCGCCGGAGATGGGTGGAGGAGGAGGAGGAGGTGTTCGTCGCCGGAGGAGGTCACCAGAGGAGGAAGTGGTGGTGGTCACCGGAGAAGGTCGCCGGAGGAGGATGTGGTGGTGGTCGCCGGAGGAGGTCACCGGAGGAGGTGGTGGTAGTCACCGGAGGAGGAGAAGGAGGTGGTGATCGCCGGAGAAGGTCACCGAAGGAGGAGAAGGAGGTGGTGGTCGTCGGAGATGGTGGTGGAGGAGGAGGTCGCCAGAGGTGGTGGTGGAGGAGATGGAGCTCGCCGGAGTTGAGAAGGAGGAGGGAGGAGAAGTAGAGGAGAGGAGAGGAGAGGAGAGGAGGAGGAGGAAATGAGAGGAGAGGAGGAGGAGGAAATGAGAGGAGAGGAGGAGGAGGAGGAGGAAATGAGAGAAGTGGAGGAGAATAGGAGGGAGGAGGAGAGGAAAAGGGGGCGGCCGGTTCAAATTTCAAATCCCGCCAAATAATTCTGTGGCGCACCCCCTCCCGGTGCGCCACAGTTTTTTTTTTTTTTATTTTGCTGAGAAAAAGTTTATTTTTGAAATAACTTTTTTTTCGTTTGGCAGTTTGAGGATCTGAAAAAGGCCAAACCGGGCAAGCCTCGGTTCGAGCCATTTTCTATAATTCTCTAGTTTTTTTTAAGGTATTAAACGCATTTTTTCGACATCGTATGCAAAAGTTAGGGCCGTTTCGACTTTTTTTACAGTGATTTTGCATAAAAGGTCAAAACTCATATTTCAAATATTCTACACCAAGTAGATAATAATACCTACCCATATCTTAAAGGATGAAATTTTTTGAACAATTTTTCATTTTCTTCTTTTTGCTGCAAAATTGAAAAGGCGATCCAGGGGGGGGGGGGGGGGGTGTGTGTGTGAGTGTGGGGGGGGGGGGGGGTGGGGTGTGGGATCTGAGTGCAGAAATTCTGTGGCGCATGGGACCCCATGCGCCACAGAAAGTGTAGCAATTTAGTGGCGCACCCCACCTGATGCGCCATAGAATGTCCAATTTCTGTGGCGCATCCACCTGATGCGCCACAGAATGTCGACTTTCTGTGGCGCACCCGAGCCCATGCGCCACAGAAAGTCATATTTTTGTGGCGCATGGGCTCGGGTGCGCCACAAAAATGCTTTTCTGTGGCGCATTAAATTAGGTGCGCCACAAACGGGCATCCCACCTATAAGCATTTTTCTACTAGTGCCAATTCTATGACAAGAAGGTCCTTCTTCCTCTTTGTGCTAGCAACGGTAATCTAGCTACCACCCGTGGTCTCAAGCCCATCTACAACATTTTGATTCGCATGTTTCGTTGGAGCATTGCACCTCAAGCCGGCAATACGGATGCAATTCATGGTGCCCTAGTCAACCTCATGCATCATGCTCACAGGGCCTACCTTGCCGGTCCGGATTGTCAAGGGTTCGAAATTGATGTGATGGACTTCATCAAGAATGAGATGCACCTCACCCTCATTGAGAAGAAGAACCCAATGTATGCTCCTTATGTCATGAAGCTCATTATCTCCAAGCTCCAACTTGATCCCTCACGTTTCACGTCACACAAGTATGGAACTCTTCAAGTGCTTGCCATTCATAGCTCTTCCCAATGCACCTATGAAGAGATCGAGGAGGAAGACGCTCCTAGGGCAAGACGGAAGAATGCCACTCCTTCCTCATCTTTTTCCGGTGGGCGTAACCGTGTTAACAACGAGGTGAAGCGTGTCTCTTGGTGGCAAAAGACCATGATGTGTATGGGCATTGCGGTGCACAAGGAGAATCATCAACTCTATGCTACCAACAAGAAGATCTTGTCCAACCAAGCCAAAATGATGAAGGAGATGCGCAAAACGAACAATGGTGGTCACACTCCTCCTCGTCCAGAAGGTGCTCCTGCCTCTCCGCCATCCGAGCGCACTATCCCTCATGAGGAATGGAACTGTGATCTCTTTCCTTGGGGTGATTTTCAAGATGTGTCCTCCATGCCTTCCTCTTCTCGCAATACCGGCAACGCTCCTATCAACTATGAGGAAGCAAGTGAGGAAGAAAGTGAAGATGCGAGTGAAGATGCTAGTGGAGAGGGTGATAATGATGAGGATGATGATACCGACGACGCCGACGAAGATGACTACGAGTAATTCCTTCGGGTTGCGTTAGTCTTGCTCTTTTCCCTTTTTGGCGTCTCGATGCCAAAGGGGGAGAAGTAGTTCTATTAGGATTCTCGCCGTGGGATTTGCATGGGTGGGTCACAAGCATGCTCTTTTATCATTTCGTTAAAGCTTGTGCCCCTTTTTATTCTATGTTGTTGAACTATCTATTTGCTTTGTTAAATGTTTGTGAGACTATGTTCTATTTGATGTTCGTGAGACCATGGTTCATCTAGTACGAGACATATGGATATTTCTTATCAATGGTTGAGATGGTATCTATTATTGTGATATGTATCTTTGTGCATTGGATATATTTCTTAATAAATGTGCACAAGGTATGACTCCTTCCTCTCAATCCATTGCTTTGCTATGTCTAAGGTTTTATATCTTGCTCAATATAATTGTGAGTTGTCTCTCCTCTACATGTTGAGCATTTGTATTCAAATGCAAACTACTTATATGCACACATGTAGGGGGAGTCTCTAATTTTGGTTGAATCGTGTCAATTGCATTGTGTGCTTTGTTGCAAATCCTAGTGTTGTCATCTTAACACCAAAAAGGGGGAGATTGAAAGAGCATATCTCATTTTCCCATAGTTTTGTGTGTTAGGCAACAACACTAGGATATTTATATATCTAATGTTTTAATAAGTGGTGCAGGAAAAATAAAAGAAATAGTCATATGGTTGCAAGCAACTAGACACTTGCTGAAGTTTGCTCAGGCCGGAGTCTCCGGTCCAAATGGGGCTCAGGGGCCGGAGTCTCCGGTCCTCGTGCATTCGAGAAAAGAGAGCCAGAAGACGGCACCCTCTGATATGGGGTCCGGAGTGACCCCGGAGTTGCACCGGAGTCTCCGCCCCTGGAGTCCGGAGTCTCTGGCCTCAGGGACCGGAGTCTCCGGTCAGGCCGGAGTCTCCGGCCCTTCCAGACCGGAGTCTCCGGTGCAAGTGGGCAACGGTTATATTTCTGGGAGGGGTATAAATACCCCTCCTCCTTCCTTCAGTCAAGCTGCTCGACCAAACTCAGAAAAACACCATTGTTGCAAGTCCAAGATCGAATCACAAGATCTCCCAATCCCTCCGTCCAAACTCGCTGATCTTTGGAGGATTGAAGGATAAGGCCTTGATCTACATCTCCACCGAGCCGTTCTTCATTTCCCCCTCATTCACTTGAGGGACCATTTGCTAGGGTTTCCACTAGGAAAACCAAGCCCATTGTTGTACTTACCTATTGTCTTTGTGACAGATTGTAGCTGTTCGGGAGCCCCCAAGCCCTTTGTGGGTCGTGCCCCGAATCGTTGTTGTAAAGGCTCCGGACTCCGCCTTGAAGGTTTCCGATAGTTGAAGTGAACCAAACCTTTGTGGTGCGGTTCACCGGAGAAGAGGGTGAGGCCTTTGTGGCCGATGAACCATTGTGTTGGTTCACACCTCTCCAACGAGACGTACTCCCATTTAAGGGAGGAACTCGGGAATACATCCTTGTCGTCTCGTGCTTTCAATTCGGTTACCTCTATCCTTGTTTACCGCCTTTACTTTGTATATCGTGCTTAGTTGTTAGCTTGTCATATAGGTAAATTCACCGTAGTTGCATATCTAGAGAATTTACCTTTCGACTCAAGCTTAATTTGAAAAAGAACTAAAATTTGAATTAGCACCTATTCACCCCCCACCTCTAGGTGTCATACCGATCCTTTCACTATTGCATGTTATTCCTCTACTTATTTATCTATCTTTCCAAAGTGTCCACCTTTTATATTCAGATTTCTATAACAATACTCTATGACCAACCAAGGATATCTTTTACTTTTCATTTATGCATTCATTTGGTACATAGAACTTTTCTTTCATGTTACACTTTGTGAATTATCATTGAACATCTTTACCTTGAATATTTAATACCTCTTGATAATATGTCTTGTATTTTGCTACTCTTTATTAAAGAATGAATCATTTGACTCTGTGTAGCAATCATCTTTGATATCCTTTGTTAAGTAATAAAATGTCAAGTACATGTTTAGTTTTATCACCTTCATACTCGAGGACGAGTATAGGTTAAACTTGGGGATGTTGATGCATGTAAAATGCATACATGAACTTTGCATTGTATTACTCATATTTCATCCATATTTGCATCATATAAGAGTTATATCAATGTTTTATAATAATTTTGGGAATATTTCACACTTTTCCTATTAATTTGGAATTAACCCTGCACTGTCAGAAAACCCCTTTTTCTAGATTTTGATGTTTCAGGGACCCAAACGACGTCCAAATGACCTAATATTCCACGTAGATCATTTTTTGGAAGGAACAAGGCTTAGAAGCGAAGGAAGAGCAAAAGTGAAAGGCCAAGAACCAAAAGGGGTGGGCCCATGCGGCTAGATTCCTTGGCCGCGTGGAGCACCCCATCCTGGGCCTCGAGCCTCCGATGTTGTCGATCTTTGTCTCCCTGGATTCGTCTTGACCTAAAAACGACTATAAAAATAGTCCCCCGATGCCTTTCGGAGAGGGCGCCGCAGAAACACAGAAATCAAGAAACAGAGACCTGGAGCTGCAGATTGGAGGGGGAAAACTCCGACGGGGCGCTGCCGGTGTGGTCTCCACCTTCTCCAACGACTTCTCCACCGTCTCCATGATGAAGAGAGAGTAGTCCACCCCTGGACTATGGGTTTGTGGAAATAACTTATATATCTCTCATCTCTTTTGAGCTTCACTAATTAGTGTCATATGAGCTGCTGAACATGATTATAGTCATATATGTAATACCTTTGTGGTGGATCTCTTAAATTGATATATGTTTGTTCGACGCAAATTTGTACTGAGTTATGTCCATTAATATGATGAATATCCTATAAGAGTTGATCAACTACGTACACAGCAGCCAGCTATTCTCCTGATCAGTAGCTGTTGCTTTGATCGGTTCAGTGTGCATGCATGTGGCTGCCCATCTCTTAGCTAGATCGTGTGTTTCTTCGCCTAGTTCTGTTTGGCGTGGTGTGTCTCCCGATTCTATTCGGCAGACAATTTGTAATGACATTATGGTTATTTGATCAATAAAGTGCGCGGTTTAATTCAAAAAAAAAAAAGGATCAACTTTAGAAAGACCATGCGCACGAGTCAAGGCTGCTAGCACATATATGTACTATAGCGCCCGTATGTGAGGCCAGCCGTATAAAGGTCAAGGCGGCGACTCGCTAGCTACAGCGTACCGGATCAGTTTGTTTGTCTAACAAAATATTTTTGTAAACTGCTTTATTTATCAGAGATAAACATCACGTGGAGGAGATTCAAACTGTGGCGATTCTTGCGCTAGAAAGATCGGCCGGCCGGTCAGATTTTCTCGGCACGAAATGAAAGCCGAAGATCACGTATCTGATCTGACGATCACGCGGCCGGGCGTTGCTATCCTTCCACCCTCTGCCTATAAAAAGAACAGGAGGCCAAGAGGAGCAAGGGGGTCACAGCTCACGGAAAGGAGGTCGACCATCGGCAGCCGGTGCATGGCGCCAAGCAGGGGTCGACACAGAAGAAAGGGCTAGCACGAGGAGGAGGAGGAGAAGCGGAGCTCTCACTTGATCCATTGATCGATCCTAGCCAACACACAGAGAAACCATTTTCTAATCTCCGTTCATCCACTAGTAAGAAAGGGGCAATAGCACCGGTTTTAAAGGGCTTTTAGCACCGGTTGAGGTCGGGACTAAAGGGGTACCCCTTTAGCACCGGAACCCTATGAAACCGGTGCTAAAGGCCTCCACGTAGGCACGGCTGAGCGCGCGTTTGAAACTTTTTTTTTGAATTTCGAAATTTCTCACACTTAGCCACACTCTTAATTACCCACTAACCCACACACTTATACACTAACTACACACTTAATTTCAAATCAAAGTACTCAATCTAGTCAAACTTCCCATTCGGTCACCCATCCTCAAATTGCTACAACCCAAGCACGCTTAACTATTGAGTTCCTTTCAAATTAAATACCAAGTGAGAACAGAGAACTTACTGATATTAATATCCCATCAATCATATTAACCACTCGGTCATGATGTTACACTTCTTCATTGTTTGAATTAAAAAAATTTATTTGAATAAACAACAAAGATTGTATAATAATAATATTGAAATAAATAATGATAAAATAATTTTTTTTCCTTTTCCATTTAGTATGAAATAATCCATATCTTTAAATCTAGAAATCGGAATTTAACAAATAAAATTTCTAAATCAAATAGAAAAAATAGAGGAATCCAAATATGACACCCATATCATCTATTGCATCATACAAATATCGATAGTTTTAAGAAAATCGACCTCTTTCGATGAATAGTCGTGGTGGCCATTTTGACAGATTTTTTTTAAAATAAAATAAAAGGATAAACACCTCAAAAAAGATATCCTTTGGCATGGGGTCCTTATATGTGTACTAGTTTGATAGTTTGTTCTGAAATTTTTGGAAAAATCATTTTGAGGTACACAACTAGTGGTTATATCACAGAAACACTGATAATTCTAGAAAATATTACCTCTTTCGACGAATAGTCATCGCGACCGTTTTGATCGCTTTTAAGAAAAAATGAAATAAATTGATAAACATCTCAAAAAATGAAATCCTTTGGCATTGGCTCCTTATATGTGTACTAGTTGCTATGAAAAATGATAAACTTGATTTTTGACAAAATGTGCAAAAAAAGTCTTCACAAAAAGATCTATCATGTATGAACATCTAGAAGTTTCAAGACAAATGATCAAGTTATGGTCATTTCCACGGCATAGTTTGTGATAAATATCTCATATCCCACAAATAGATGTATCTTGGTATAAGAAACAACCTTGCCAAAGGAAATCTTAAAATTAATTCCATAAGTATTATTTTCCATTTTTGAAGTGAAAAAAATGACTTTTTTTGTGAACAAAGTACCAAAAATATGATGCAAAATGGGACCCATTTAATTTTCATGGAAACTAGTACACATATGATGGATAATCCCTAAGTATTAGGTTTTTCCTTGATTTCTAACTAATTTTCACAAAGAGTGGTCCACATTTTCACAAAGAGTGGTCCACATTTTATGGATAATCCCTGAATGTTAGTAATTTTCTTGATTTATACCTAATTTCGTCTAGCTAAATGAGTTTATGCCGATTTTCCGAAAGTAATTCAAATTTGAACTAAAACTGTTTGATAGTTTGGTCTGAATTTTTTGTAAAAATCATTTTAAGGTAGACAACTAGTGGTTAAGTCACATAAACATCGATAATTTTAGAAAATATTAACCCTTTCGATGAATAGTCATGGTGAACATTTTGACCGTTTTTACGAAAAAATGAAATAAAATGGTAAACACCTCAAAAAAGGATATCCTTTGGCATGGAGTCCTTATATGTGTACTAGATTCTATGAAAAATGATAAACTTGATTTTTGAATTTTTTTGTAAAAAAAATCTTCACAAAAAGGTATATCATCTATAAACATATACAAGTTTCAAGCCAAATGATTAAGTTATAGACATTCCCACGGCATAGTTTGTGATAAAGATATCATATTCCACATATAGGTGCATCTTGGTATAGGAAACAACAATGCCGAAGGAATTTTTCAAATTATTTTCATAAATATCATTTTCCATCTTTTAATAGCATTTTTTTTTGTGAACCAAATATAAAAAATATCATGCAAAAGATGATATAGTTGTCATATTTGGATTCCTCTCATTTTTCTAATCGATTTAGACATTTTATTTGTTAAATTTCAATTTATGAATTTAAAGATATGAATTATTTCATATTAAACGAAAAATGGAGTTGTGCTCGCGTGGAAGAAGTTAATATAGGGCAAAGCTTTAGTACCGGTTTGTAATAACAACCGGTACTAAAGGTGGACCTTTAGTACCGGTTGTTATTACAAACCGGTACTAAAGGGTCTAGCCGTGGGGCCACCCACTACAGCCGCATGCCCCAACCCTTTAGTACCGGTTGTTGTTAACAACCGGTACTAAAAGGTCCGCACCAACCGGTGCTGTTTCCGGCCGGCCGAATCGCCTCTGAAACCGGTGCTAATGCCTCTTTAGTACCGGTTCCATTATAACCGGTCCCAAAAAGGTCGAACCAAAGGCCTTATTTCTACTAGTGATCACACGACTCCCACAACACATCTACGAGTCTCCATCCATTAGCACCCAAATCTCAAATACTATACACATACGCCAGCGGGAGCACCCACCGGGAGCAAGGAGGCCATGAAGACGAAGCTGATGGTTCCTAATGGTGAGAAATATGGTTAACTCTTCTCTCTTTCCCCTCTCCGCAGTATACATGTGCACATGCATCTGATTCGACGACGCATCGAGCCAGCGGCAAGGTAGCACAATAGGCTGGACGGTGATTTCTTCGGATGGTGACACGAGGCGGGTGCAAGAGCTATCCGTGACGGTGTCGGATTGCTGCCGGCATGACCAGCCCGGCGCCATCTACATCAGCATGACGACGTCGGTGAGGCTGCCGGCGAGTAGCACGGCGCCATCTGCATCACCGCAACGACACCGAGGCTGCCGACGTGACGCGCACGACGCCATCTACATCACCACGATGAGGTCGGCGGGGCTGCCGGCGACTAACAAGACGCACTAGTAGAAAAAGGACTTTACGTCCAGAGATTTAGTCCTGGCTGTGTTTGCGGCCGGTACTAATGAGCATCAGTACCGGTCCGAACGGTCAGAACGGAGGGGGGCAGCAGTACCGGTCCGTAAGGGACCTTTAGTACCGGTCCGTAACACGGCCCGGTACTAAAGGTCTGTGGCATGGCAACCGTCGCGCGGGGCTGGGCGGGTGGAGCTTTAGTACCGGTTCGTGTTACGGACCGGTACTAAAGCCCTAACCGTTCGACTCCCGCCCACGATTTTACACACGATTGGCTATACGGGCGAGTGGGCAGTTCTCATTTCCTCCTTTGTCTTCCTTCCTTCTCCCCGCCGGCGATCCTCTCCTCTCTCTTCTTCCTTCCGGCCGGCCGGCTCTCCTCTCCTCTTCTTGCATCCCTCCGGCCACCATGAATCCGGCACCACCAATCACTCGCTACGGGCAGGTGCTTGCACATGGCAACACCTATCTTAACGTCGTGTACACGAACGATAGCGCTAAGGTGGCGGGTTTTCTCTCCGATTTCAAGCATTGGCTAGGCGAAGCTCGGGAGCAAGACAAGTTCATGGGTCTTGATCTCGAGTACACGGCCGATCAAGAAGATGTTGCGGTCATCCAACTATGTTTCAAGAAACGTGTCATGGTCTTCCAATGGGCAAGGTAATCCAATGTTGGGGCTTATGTTCTTTAATTTGTTGATTCGTAGGATAGGAAAATTGCATAGGATAGCAATTTCTCTTTGATTATAGTGAACATAATTATATATATTGGCCGAAATGAAAGTTGCATTGCATATTGTTGTTATTCTTATTATACATGATCTCAAATTATATATTGGCCGAAAATCTTAGTTGCATTGCATATATTGTTGTTATTCTTATTATACATGATCTCAAATTTTATAATGGCCGAAATGAAAGTTGCATTGCATATTGTTGTTGTTATTCTTATTATACATGATCTCAAATTATATAATGGCCGAAATGGAAGTTGCATATTGTTGTTGTTATTCTTATTATACATGATCTCAAATTATATAATGGCCGAAATGGAAGTTGCATATTGTTGTTGTTATTCTTATTATACATGATCTCAAATTATATAATGGCCGAAATGAAAGTTGCATATTGTTGTTATTCTTATTATACATGATCTCAAATTATATATTGGCCGAAATGAAAGTTGCATTGCATATTGTTGTTGTTATTCTTATTATACATGATCTCAAATTATATAATGGCCGAAATGGAAGTTGCATATTGTTGTTGTTATTCTTATTATACATGATCTCAAATTATATAATGGCCGAAATGGAAGTTGCATATTGTTGTTGTTATTCTTATTATACATGATCTCAAATTATATAATGGCCGAAATGGAAGTTGCATATTGTTGTTGTTATTCTTATTATACATGATCTCAAATTATATAATGGCAGTATTTTTATCATGTGTTCCATTTGTTGTTACAGTAGTGACAAGCAATGTCCAATACTCATGGATTTTCTTCGCAGCGGCATACATTTTGCCAGCGTTGATATAACGAATGACAAGATCAAGATGAGACGCACCTGGGGTATTCAGATACCATCTGCCTGCCACATTAATCTCCAGGACTTGTTCAGGCTTGACCATGTCAAGACTGGAATGGCTGATATGGCAGTCGCCGTGATCGACGACGCGTACGCTGATATGAAGACAGGATTCGACAAGGAGCAGCACAAACTTTGGGAGAAGACCCCACTTGACGGTTGCAACATTGAGTATGCAGCAAAAGATGCGTACGTTGCATACGAGGTGTACCGCAAAATTAGAATCGTCAACTATGGGCAGCGTCACCTCGTACCGCGACCAGTGCGCCATGAGTCTTCAGATTCGGAGGACGATTTGTACTAGTGTTTGTAGTGCTTGAGGGTCTGCTCATGTGGAAGAGAGTATTGTTAATGCAAACACTTTATCTCTCTAATATTTTGTAGTGCTTGAGTGTCTACTCATCTGGAAGAGAGTAGTGTTATTGTTGCAAACAATTTATCTCAAATATTTTGTAGTGCTTGAGTGTCTACTCATCTGAAAGAGAGTAGTGTTATTGTTGCAAACAATTTATCTCTAATATTTTGTAGTGTGCTTAGTGTCTACTCATCGGGAAGAGAGTACACAAAAATGGAAAATGATATTTATGAAGTGTTTATCACATATAAGGTCCCCATGCCAAAGGATTTCTTTTTTTGAAGTGTTTATCACATTATTTCATTTTTTTAAATATTTATTATTATATTATCATTTTTTAAAATAAAGTAATATTTATTTTATCATTATTTATTTCAATATTATTATTATATAATATTTTTGTTTAATCAAGTAAATTTCTTTTTTTGAAGTGTTTATCACATTATTTCATTTTTTTAAATATTTATTATTGTATTATCATTTTTTAAAATAAAGTAATATTTATTTTATCATTATTTATTACAATATTATTATTATATAATATTTTTGTTTAATCAAGTAAATTTCTTTTTTTGAAGTGTTTATCACATTATTTCATTTTTTTAAATATTTATTATTATATTATCATTTTTTTTAAATAAAGTAATATTTATTTTATCATTATTTATTTCAATATTATTATTATATAATATTTTTGTTTAATCAAGTAAATTTTTATAATATAAGAAAAGAAAAAGTGTTTCATCATGACCGAGTGGTTAACATGATTGATAAGATAGAACTATCAGTAAGTTCTCAGTTCTCTCTTAGTATCTAGTTTGAAAGGAACCTAAATGTTAATCGTGCTAGTGTTATAGCAGTTTCAGGATGGGTGACCGATCGGGAAATTTGACAGTTCCAAAATGGATTAAGTGTGTAGGAAGGGGAAAAATTAACTAGATTAAATAGTTAGACTTGACATTAAGTGTGGGTTAGTTGATAGTTAAGTGATTAATTGTGTGGGTTAGTGGATAGTTAAGTGAGAAATTTCGAAATTCTAAAAAAATATTTTTTTTTGTGAAAATTTCAAAAAGAAATTAATTTTTTTGGAACATATTTAGTACCGTTCGGTAACACCGACCGGTACTAAAGGTCTCCAGCCGAAACCACGCCTGCGGCCCTCGTGGATGTCGTTTAGTACCGGTCGCAACACGACCGGTACTGATACTCGGGGGGCATCAGTACCGATTGCGCAGTACCGGTTGCATAACCGGTACTGATGCCCCTCCCCGACCGGTACTGTATGTCCATTTTCCACCAGTGACGCCATCAATGTCATCACAACGGCGACACTGAGGCCGCCGACGAACGCGGCGCAATCAACACCACCGCGACGACGGCGGGGCTGCCGGTGACTAGCACGGCGCCATCTACATCACCACGACGAGGTCGGCGGGGCTGCCGGCGACTAACATGACGCCATCTGCATCACCGCGAGGACGAACACGACGCCATCACAACGGCGACGCCGAGGCTGCCGACGTGATGCGCCACCTATATGACCGCGACGACAAACACGGCGCCATCTGCATCGCCGCAACAACGGCGTGGCTGCCGACGAGTAGCACGACGCCATCAACACCACCGTGACGATGGCGAGGCTGCCGGCGGGACGAGCACGGCGCCATCTACATCTACATGACGATGGCGTGACGAGCGTGGCGCCATCAACACCACCGTAACGACGGCGGGGCTGGCAAGGAGCACGGCGTCATCCACCTCACCACAACGACGACAAGGCCGCCGGCGGGACGAGCACGGCGCCATCTAGATCACCATGATGACGACGTAACGAGCGTGGCGCCATCAACACCACCGTAACGACGGCGGGGCTGCCGGCGAGGAGCACGGCGTCATCCACCTCACCACAACAACGACAAGGCTGCCGGCGCGACGAGCACGGCGTCTTCTACATCACTGCGATGACGGCGATGGCAACGAGGCTGTCGGTGACGAGCGCGGCGCCATCAACACCACCACGACGACGGCGGGGCTGCCGGCGACTAGCGCGACACTATCTACATCATCATCCCGGCGACACCGAGGCTGCCGCGTGCAGCCCAACATCTTTACCATCTTCACGACCACCTGAGGTGTCGTAGAGATGCGAGGCAAACAACGTCATCACCACCCTCGACGTCATCCCAGGCGAGGTGACACTCTGCATCATGCTCACGCGGAGGCGACTCCAAGAGAATGACCATCAAGGCGAGGCGAGACGATCCCCGACACTTCTACACAAGCCCGTGAGAGTCTACGTCAACAGCCATGAACTTGGCGTTGCGCCAAGACGAGACGTTGACCACCCTGACTTGTGCGCATGCTATTTCTATGAGCCCGTGAGACGGCAACTTTGTCCATGCCGATGGCCATGAACTTGGCGTTGCGCCAAGATGAGACGCTGACCATGTCGGCTACCCTGACTTATGCGTGTGCATCGGTGTCATACCGACACCAATCTCCATCAACAACTTACTCCCGCGAGGCATACCCCTTGCGCACCCCGACGACGTCACTGGTCGTCAAGACGTCCTAGTTGAGCGGACCCATGCGACCCCAACTTCAATTACATCATCGCCGCCAAGACCGACGAGGCGTGACGGGGAGGGCGGGCATGGCCGAAACGAAGGCCAAGCCACTCGCGGCTCGTATACCGACGAGGACACGGGCTCTGCTGCTGCCCACACACATCACCACACCATGCATGGAGGACACGAAGCGAAGATGATGAAGACGACCACACGGCTCAATCGGAGGTGTCGCGCGGCGTAACCCGCGGGAGTAATTAACCGGGTGCCTTCCGAGGCCCCGGGAACCAGGAGATCACAATCGCTATAGTCATTTCGGCCATTCTAGCAGGCCACGAGCGCTTTGTATCAGAGATCTTGTACTTTGTTTCTCCGAGAGAGATTAATGAATACATGCTTCCCTACCTTGTTTTCTTGTTACCTTGTTTTCTTGTGTACTACGGTACACTGGCACGCCCGCACTTCTTTTTCCTTTACCCGACGCATGAGAGAAACACGCTTCGTTACTCTTACTCGAAGTAATAGCCACACGCTAGTTGTTTTTCTCATGTCAAACAATGTTATGATGATTGCAATTATTATGTCTTTGTTATGAAAGTAGATGCATATTATGTACCCGTTCTTATCTATGTGTTTTGATCCAACATGTGTATAAGGGCGTGTGAGGGGGAACGTGTGCATTAGTTGGAGTAACGGGGGTGGTTTTGTGTTAAGTTGACAGCAATACCGTGATCCAGTTTGGTTTTTACCTTACTTTGTTGCCTCACTAGGGATAAAGGAAATACCATGCTACCGGGGATATGTGGGTGACATTGCCACTATCACCATGACTAGATCTAGCATGTTCTTATTTAAACTTCATGTCATTAAACTTAAAGCTATACTCTGTTTATCTTAATTACTGAGGTGTTATGATTTAGTTCGCATCTTGGTGGAGTATAAGAGAGATTAATAACCAAAAGATCTCTATGTTAGAATGTGATGCCCATATTATTAATAACTTATCTTGTTGCAATCCCATATGCCAATTCCTATGTTCCATTATCTATCACCGTATAAAAGAGAGAGTGCATTTGTGAAACCATGAACCCCAGTCCATTTTTAATCATAAGAAACACCTTTCCAACACTTTATAAGCACTGTACATTTTCTGCCATTTAAAAATCCGAAAATACAAAAATACTTTTACATCTTGCAAACACCATACAAACCACAAAAACATCATCCACTATCATTTATACCATCCTTGCACTTTTATTTACCACCATTGCATATTTATTTATGTTTTGCATTTGTTATTTCTATATCTTTTACTTACACCTTGTGCTTGACAACCATTTGGTGAGGTTGAGGGCACAAAACATCTTGTTTTGTTTTGCAGGTAATCAAGAGAAGGGCAAGAGGTTCAATCTTCTACGCACAGTTCTCCGAGAGTTTGATATAAACCCTCGAGTCACCCTTATGGGGAAAACAAGTCTTCCACATCTACAAACTCTGCACTTGAGCTCAATCTAAACGTATTATCGTTACTCCCATCACTCTATCGGGAAGTGTACCTCAAGTTCTCTAGTGACAAGCCAGTTTGCCCAATTAAGTGGATCAACTTTGACAAGCTCATGAAGAAGTCTGACTATTTTGGGGGAGCCGTTCAGGTTTGCAGGCTTTTGGGCTTGGAGCATCTCATGAGGACTGAATGCAACTACAATGTGTCCCTCATTCATCAATTCTATACCATAGTTATGTTTGACTGTTCTGAGGATATTGGGATGACTTGGATGACGGGTAGGCAGAAATTGACCTCCTCTTTCCGTGAGTTTGCGAGGATATTTGGTTGCCCTTTCAATGGTAGCTCTGTGCCAGCTGGTGAGAGGATGCATCTCCAGGGTGTTGCTTACAACAAGCATGTCATGTCTGAATTGTATATGACTGGTGGTACGATTGGCTCACAGCATGGTCTGCTACCCACTTATGACATCCTTCTTCGCATGTTTCGCCACACTATTGCTCCCATTGTGGGCAACGATGACAACATTGCCGGGGCTCTAGTGAACTTGATGGCCAAAGCCCATGAAACCTTTGAAGGAGAGTATGAGCTTGACAAGGAAGAGTACAAGATTGACATCATGGACTTTATCTTCCAAGAAATGAGCCAAGCAGTTTTTGAGAGGAAGGTTCCCCCCTGTGCTCCATATGTGATGCTTCTCATCAAGCGCAAGTATGAGTTTTCTGAAGAAGATGGCAACAACTTGGATCTCGCTCTCAGTTGCATCCCCCACAAAGATGCCAAGCTCGTTCAAAAGACTGCCCATGTTGTGCAAAAGCAAGCTACTTTGCAAGAGATCAATGAGGATGATGTGTTTGGTGGCCCAACTCGCAAACCGCGTCGCTACAACATCAAGAAAGCTGAGAAGAAGAGTCGCCCATGGCTTGTTCGTGCAGTGGAGAAGGTGATGAACATGAACCGCTGCATTCACAGTGAGAACTATGCCATCTACTCCCAGAACCATCGTAGTCTCAAGCAGCAGGAAGAGATTAGAGCTCATCTGAAGATGCCAGCCCCCAAGAAACTTCAGAAGCCCTTGGTGCCCTTCAATGAGTGGAATTCACAGGATGTAGTGGGATTCACATGGGACACCGATGTGCCTGAGGATGAAGACATGGTGCCAGGAGCTGCTGCTGCTGATGATGATTATGAGGAGCAGGAGTCGGATTCTTGAGCCTTGGGACGTTAGTGGAAGCTCCTCCCTTTTTGGTATCTTGATGCCAAAGGGGGAGAAGTATCTCATATAGGACTCACGAGATTTGCATGGGTGGGAGCACTCCTTCTTTCGTCTCGCTTCGTTTGAGTGCTCCCTATCTTATTTGGACTTCTTTCGTTGCATGTTGTGAGACATGAGACCCCCTAAACTTTTATTGTAATAACTCTAGTTAAATTTGGTGAACTATATGCTTGTTTACGTTTATATGTGATTATCTATGTTATGCTTGTGTGGTTTGTAAAATCTAGGGGGAGTGTTGATACTAAGTCATGCGCATTTTGTATTAAAAAACATCCTCAATATAATGCACACACTTAGGGGGAGCCCGTCTATATTTTGCAAATCCGTTCTCTTTTTGTGTTGTCATCATTCGCCAAAAAGGGGGAGATTGAAAGTGCACTCTTTGCATTCCTTTATTTTGGTGACTAATGACAACACAAAAGGTGGGTTTAATGTTTGTGATGATGTATGCAGGTTTTAGTACAGGTGTGTTAGTGTGTTTGAACACACTTTGGTCTTATAAATGTCTGGATTTATCAGTACTGCATCCTTCAGAATTCATCCGGAAATCTAGGAGGAGATTTCCGGGGTCCGGAAATTTCCGGTCCCAGTTTGGAGATTTCCGGGCTAAACAGGTTTTTCGCTAAGTCAAGAAGACAAGCCAGCACTGGACTTCTGTTGTTTTCAGTCGGAAATCTATGAGGAGATTTCCGGAGCCCGGAAATTTCCGAGCGACCGGAGAGTTTTTCACCAAGTCTAGATTACCTGCCTGTACTGTCCCTCAGTGCCTCTCAGTCGGAATTCAAGGCGGAAATTTCAGGGACTCGGAAATTTCCGATGGGCGTCCGGAGATTTCCGAGCTACAAGTCGAAACTCATCGCCAAGTCAGAAGTGGAACCAGTACTGCCCTCAGTCGGTGCTCCGTCGGAACTCCATGCGGAGATTTCTGTAGCCCGGAAATTTCCAGTGGCCAGTCCGGAAATTTCCGGTCTTCAGTCCGGAAATTTCCGAGCTCGATTCGGAAATTTCCGAGCTGGCGGCTGCAAAACGGTCAGAATTCGGGCACCTACCTCCAGCAGATTAGCTCTCAGATCCAAATCGCCCCCATTGCTGCTGAAGCTCATTTCTCATGGATCTCTCAATCTAGTCAACCAAATTCATTGATATTTGGAGATCCGAAGGAGAAACCCCCGATCTACATCGCCACCGAAGGGATTTCACTTTCCCCCTCTATTTCTTGAGGGGCCACGAATCTAGGGTTTCCTTTATGGATAGCTAGATTCATCCTTGTTGCTACTTGTTCCTTTGTGGATCCTTTGTGGAATTGACCTTTTGTGGTCTTAGTGAGAGCCCCCAATTCAGTTGTGTGTGTGTGCCTCACGAATTTGTACGGGACCTTCTTCGCCCTAAAGGAGTCCTTAGTAGAAACGTGGATTCAGACCTTTGTGATCGAATTCACCGGAGAATAGGATGAGGCCTTTGTGGCGTTGAGATAACCTTTGTGGTTGCTCACACCCCTCCAACGAGACGTACACCTATGTGGTGGAACTCGGGATAAAATCGCCGTCTCCGAGTGTTCCTACGGTTGTCTCGTTCCACTCTCCTTTACCGCATTATCTATTTACCATACTTGTTTTGTTTCCTTACCGTCTAGCACTTCTTCACTTAGTAGCACATCTAGACAACTTACATTTCACAAGCCTAAAACTGAAAAAGAAATAAAAATTGGTCACCACCTATTCACCCCCCTTCTAGGTGGTCAACTCCCGTTCAGCGGGGCTGCGAGCACGAATCCACTTCTCAAACATGCCCAGAGCAACCTCTTCCAGCCCTAGCCGGGCCTCCGGTCGAGCTCTGTGATAGATGCATGGAGACCGCAACGACCATGGGGCGCACAGAAGGGATTCGCCACCCCGGGGCTGAGAAGCAGTGGAAACGAAGCAACCACAAGATGGCGGCGGCTCAGGCGGGAAGGAGGGCGTGGTCTGAATGTCCCGGATCACCAAAACATGAATATGACCCGTGGTAACCGAACGGGAACTCAGTGTCGAATCCCCCTCGCGTTTTTTTCTGGACCGGCCAATTTTGCTGGATCTGGTCGGCAGATCGGGTCTTATCAAACCGGACCCTAAAAATGTCAATTATTTTCTATGTCGAGAGCTTATCCCAAACACCATTAACTTGTTCCAACAGATTTACGTAGTGATTCTAAAAAAACAGATTTCACAATTCACTAATCTCATCACATCACTAGTGTCACGCCAGTAAACAAAATTTAGATGGTTATGAGAGAAGAAATAGCTACTTGTCGTGCCCCTAAAAAAAGTTACCTGTTGTGGTCGCATTTCCATAGTTCACAAGATTAATGATGTCTGTCTCTAGGATATATAAACTTTTGCAATTATTTTGTTATTTTTTTGCGATTAATTAATTTTAATTTAGTTGTAATAAAACCCTCAATCCCGAATTCTGTTGCATCAAACCAGCAAATAAAAAACAGAAAATACTCGCCCAAAAGGGGCAGAATACACACCCAGAGAGAAACCACCCCAAAACCAGAGGAAACCCTCTCGTCTCGCCCCCCTCCCCCGCTCCCCCTCCCACCTCTCCTCCTCGTCGGCGGCAAGTTCAAGCTCGGGAGCTCGCAACCGTGGTGCGCACCTCTCTCCCTAGGATCTCCGATAAGCTCCAGCCGTTCATCTCAGCTCTCCGGGGTTCCTGATATATATTTTCTTCGCAGATTTTTCTGCGCCAAGATTGGCTCGATCTTGCCCGCACAGGAAGCGCGTATTTCTCTAGGGTTTAGCGGGTCCGCGACGGAGCGGAGCCTTCGTGATGGCGGCCACGAAGGCGGATGCTAAGGCGGAGCCGACTGGCGGCGGCGGCGGCTCGTTCACCGAGGAGAGGCTCTCCGAGAAGCTTGATAAGCTCAGCAGCTCAGCGGCGAGCATCCAGAGTATCCTTTTAATTTAATCTTGGACTTCTTTTTCGCACGCCCGCAAGTTCTTGTAGTCATGCTTGATTTTAGTATTCTGGTGAATAGAGCCCTGAACTGCAATGCGGAAGAGTACAAACAAACAGGCCTAAAATAGCCTGTTTGGTGTTCCATTTACCGTTCCATGCACCATTTTGTTGGTTAATTTGCACCGTCTTCTTTTCCACTCAAAATGTTTGTTGGCGTGCATGAGTATAACTCATAAGACTGCATACCAGTGTTAATTGTAATAACATGAGTAATATCTCTTGTAGCTCGTTTGTTATTTTTGTGTGTCTCTCCTCGGGCTTCTTACATGTGAATATTAGTTTCATTTTTCGTCTATTTGAATTATAAAATGAGCCTAGGCACTCGTTTTGGATGTCCAATTAGTTTTGTGGTGTATCAAGTATCCGTCATAATTATTTGGTCCGAACAAAAAAGTTTGTGTTACAATTTTTTGTTTGTTGACTACTAGTGTTTCTACTGTCAATGCTTGCTTTCCTTTCTCTCTTTGAATCCTGGGATAAATATTTTTGGCACTCTGTGTTTGGATGATGATTTCTACAAGAAATGACACGTGATGTCGGGAACTCGTAGGACTCTAAATTTTAGTGTGGTAGCATCTTCTAGGTTACCTGTGTTTATCGTAGCTCGGTTAGCAATGAGCACATTTTTTAGGGAAAATTGCCCAAAAGTTCATTGGCCTTGGATCATCTACCCAAAGCTGATTGTCCATTGGTAAAATACCAATGAGAAGGTTTTAATCTATTTTTGATTTACCCAAAAGGGGTTTTTCTGTTAACTGGACAAACTCAACCCTTTAGTTGCTAAAGAGAAAGACTACTATGCTCCTAGTCTGTTTTAATCGCGCTCTTTAATCGTTGTCTGGAGTTGAATTTTCTTCGCTCCAAGTACTTCCATAGTTCCATTAATTTACTTAGGCTGAAGCAATATTGATCAAGCCTCAAATACCTCAAGAGTACTTCCATTAATTTACTTAGGCTGAAGCAATATTGATCAAGCCTCAAATACCTCAAGCTAGAGCGATGATATGATGTTGATAAAGTTGCAATTAACCAGTTACCCGTAGCGTGTAGACACAGTGCAATAATTTTTGGTAGACTTGCCGCCTCGCTCCTCACATGCGGACGGCATCACCAACGGCTACCGCTTCTCTCAACAGTGGACGCTGGGATGGTTAATCCGCATACAGGAGCTGTGCTGTCGCCAGGAACACGCAACCAGGGTTTGTGATAAGCTGACCCACTGAGCGTTTTGTGATTTCATTAATCAAGGGCAGTTTTGTCGTTTCATGTCCTGTTATAATTGGAGGGACTAAGTGTTAATTTTTAATTTGCTTTCAAGTCTTACTAATGAACAATCAACTTTAGGTAGATGATCCTAGGCCAGTGAACTTTTGGGTAAATAAACAGTTATCAAAAGATCAAACTAGTTGTTTTTGGTTGCCAGTTGACCTACCCCACCCCACCCCACTTGGTTAGTTGCTTGAACAATCTTTGTGGTGTTCATGGTATGTATATGTTATGTGTCAAGATCCTAGGGTTGTATTGGCAAAGCATCTCAACTTTCTTTGTTTTGTTGATCAGTTAATCAGTTGGGTGAACTGTATCTTAAACTATCATCGATTACACAAACTACAATAGACAGTTGTTTGAAAGGGAATGCTTGGAGTTTGAGAAAGAAGAGAGCATTCATCATACAGATGCTTTATGGATTATAAAAATGTAGATCACTTGATTGTTTGCATGTCTTTGTGTCTGTTTCTTATGTAAGGAAGGGTACGCACGCCATGCTATATGCTACGTTATACTCAAGTTAATCTTTGTCTATCATTTCAAACTTCTAACCAAGCCATATGAAGTTACGGAAGTGTGTTTCCTGCAAATGCCTTGATTTTTTTAGCAAAATAGTCCCTCCTTTTTGGGGCCTATAACCCATCTAAGTCTCCCTGTACATATTTAATATGCAAGAGCATTATTTATCAAAGTCGAATGGGATGATTAAGAGTGTGATATTACATATGGTTGGCCTGGTTGTAGACATGGGAAAGAATCCTAGCATATACTAGCATGTGAATGTATGAGTATAAAAATATGTCCCACTTTCTTATACGATGGTGTATTCAACTTGGATTTATTTACATTGTGTGCTCTGATCATGTCTTCGTATCACATGGTATGATCAATTCCAGTTTTCTGGAGTAGCAAATGTCAGCTTAAGCTATTTGCTTCCTCTTAGCCTATGGCTGTACAATATATACTGCCTTAGCTTGTCTATTGTATTCCTTTATTCAAAGCAGCACTTTCAAATTGGTGCATATTTCATCGGAAGAAAGCAAAAAGGGTTGTTGATACATGGGAGAGGCAGTTCAATAATGCAAGAACTGATAAGAAAGTGTCCTTCCTGTATCTATCAAATGATATCCTGCAAAATAGCAAACGCAAGGGAGGTGAATTTGTGAATGAGTTCTGGAGGGTTCTTCCGGGGTTACTGAAAAAATTCTATGAAAATGGGGGACAAGATGGAAAGAAAGTGGTGTCAAGATTAGTAAGTTGCTTTTCTTTCTTAGTTAATTTCCGGTAGTCCAGTTTTCTTGATTTCCCCAGGAACACTGGGGGTGAAATGTTGGTGCCATCGTAGTGCTACATTTACTGTCAACTTAGTTGTTTTAGCGAACTATTAGGATGCATATCCTGCTGCAGTTATATGTAATGTGACTATTAGTCTATTATCTTTATGGTCTGACTATAGGGACTCTGAAATTACCTTTTGTGGTTACTTTAAGAAATAAATTCATTTTTGTGATTGCAAGGGCAAGATAAAAAACAACTTATCAGTTTTGTTGGTTTGAATCTACAGATAGGGATTTGGGATGAGCGGAAGGTTTTTGGAACTCGCAGTGAAAATCTGAAAGACATTCTTAGTGACAATCCTCTTTCATTGAATACCAATGACACTAGTTCAAATCCTACCTCCAAGCCCTCTTCAGTTTCAAAATCATCTCAGAAGGATCAGAATCAAATAACGAAAGTAAATTTCCCTCCAGCGACAGCCTTTTTGTTCCTTGTACTTATGTTGACTCGGTATATTGGATGAATTTGAGAGTGACAGCTCTGGTTGTTGTTTGTCTTTCGCTGTAGAAACTGACTGTTAGCGGGATGCCTGAAAAGATTATAACCGCATACCAATCAGTACTGGATCAAAATTTTGATGAAGACACAGCTTTAAACAAATGTAAGACTGCCGTTAGTGTTTTGGAGAAAATGGATAAAGATGTAGACGAGGCTTGTACTAATGGTAAGGATTTTCCTTACTTCGCTAGTTCGAAGTGTTAGGGACAAGTTGCCTGCCATTGCGGAATGTTTAGCTCTATTTTTTGTTTCTTGCTTTCTGTTATCTTGTGTCTTGTGTCATGGTTGTTACATTACTATATTTCATCCAGTTTCAGCATTATTTTAAGCTATTTAGTAGGTGTCCTGAGAGAAAAAAAGGAAACAAGAATCTGTCCGTTGATGAATCGTCATAATGTCGTGACCACTGTGGGCACATTAAATGGAAGAAACAATTTCAGACATACATTATCTGTTGTGATAATTGATGGTCCATGCATTTTTATTCCTTTATTACATCACATCCAGGCGCTTTGCATGCTGTTATGCATCGAAATAATAGCTCCTGTCCATTCTGTCATAAATAGCTCTTGTCCATTTTGTCATAATTGTGGTTTATATGGTAATATCAAATTTAAACATGTCTTTTCAATGATTTATAGAGTACAAAATAAAATTAGGCTCATATTAATCTTTACCTACCATATTCTGGAGCTATTCACCTCTGAAAACTTGGGTCCAAATTTACACTAGATTTCTGCATCCCCAAAATTAGAAGAAAATGGACATGAAAAAGTTCTGATGCTCTTGACGGTATAATACAACGAGACACTATTAATATGATTCCACTTCATCATTCGAACCTAAGTATCCAATCGGTAGTACTAATTCTTGAGTCATTTTCTCCATAGATATTCAGCAAGCATCGTCACTGATTTCCAACATTCAAGAACAGGAAGCAATCCTGAAGCAGTTCATTGAGGAACTTGAAAGTGTTGACTCAGCTAGAATAACCCTGATCAATCACCTGAAAGAAGCTCTTAGTGAACAGGTCCTTGGCACCTTTTTTTATCATCTTCCAAATGTTCTATCTTGAATGCATATTATCTAGCTTACAAACAAAGCTTTACATTCTTTTTTAATCTGTAACAGGAAATAAAGGCAGAGCTTCTTCGCAATCAGTTGAAAGTAAGTTAAGTTCTCATACCTTCGTACATGTTATCGTCCTTTTTTGTTCTCATGATTTCTTGATCTTCCCTAGTAAATCACATTCAAGGTTGTTAGTTTCTCTGATGCTTTTGCCGTTATTGCCCAACTAGAAGCGGAAGTTTGTTAGGTTAAATACATGATTGTGCTGTGCATTTTATTGGTTTCATCAGCATCCTCATCATGGTTCGAGCCATTTCTCCATCTTGTGATTATCTGGGCACCATTGTTGAAACTTGATGTTGCCTAAGAGCCCCATGATAGTGGGCATAGCTAGAGTTTTCCTATGTCATTGGCTTTCCACCATTGAAGTTGTTTCCAGATTTCCAGACGAGTATTGAGTACTGTGTTGACTGATAAAGGAATTAAATAACATAGGAAACACATGTAGAGTTTAGACGCACATCACATGCACATATGCAAAGTGAATCCTCTGATATAATTGTATTGCTTAAAGCCTTTAACTCTCTAATGGGTTAGGCAACCACTACTGAATCTGTGGTACTGTTCATCCTTGTAATGGAAGGCAATAGGCTAGCCATGATCTGATTGTGGAAGTGCGTACATATGTTGACTGACATATTTAGGGCGTGTTTGGTAGCCTGTGAGCCCCTTGGCTTGCATGCGTGGAGCAAAAATCGGCCCATTTGGTTACCTGGGCTCGCCCGCATTGTCGCACAAACCGCTTCTCAAAACACCCTTGGGCCAGGCCAGGGAGGAACACCCGGATTGACCGTTTCTCTGGAGCCTGGCCTGTTCTTAGTGTTCTTCTTCTCCCCAGGTGCAACCTGCATACGTGGGTTTGCTTCCTCTCACCTCCCTTATTCTCCTCCCCATGCTCTCTTCCAATCAACACAACAATTCAACATAAGCTGTACATGAAAACTATGCGCGTCAACGTGATGAATCCATTCCACGGATCGGTTTCGAGAATCGTTTGCCGTAATTCTTAAATTTCGTGTTCATGTTTACAACGTTTCTGAGCGAATTTTGTCGAATTCTTCGCACACGATTGAGCGTTTGAAATTTCCTTTGAGGAGTAGCTTCACCTCACCGTTCGTTCCTCACAACTTTCGCGTTGTAAGTTTTTCAACGTAGATGGACAAGTAAATTACTTGCTAGTACACTGCAATGTGTACGTACGTACCTCACAATCCATGGTGAGGCCATCCTCGCCGGCTAACGGTATGGTGGTATTCGCGTGCGCCGGCGTGATATTCCGATATGGAGGACGACAACGTGGTGGTATTTAGGTGCACCGTCGTGGTATGGCGTTATGGTCAGCGTGGTGGTATTTAGGTACGTCGTCGTGGTATGGCGTCATGGATGGCGAGACGACGATGGTAAGGTGAGAGGTGGTAATCCATGGTGCTAACCATCCTTGACGGCGGTGTTATAGTGGTATTTGCACGCGCCGTCGTATGCGCCGACATGGACAACGACGACATGATGATATTTACACGCGCCATCGTGGTATACTGACATGAACGACGACGATGTTTGTGGTATTTGTGTGCGCCGTCGTGAAAGGCCTTGTGCCCGGCTTCTTGAACAGTGAGGTGACGATGGTAGGTGAAAGGCCTTGTGCCCTTGCATCCCTCGTCGTCGACGGCATGGTGGTGTCCGGCTTCAAGGACAACGACACAAAGGGATAGATAAGGCGGTCATGGTATGATAATTACACGCGCCGTCGTGTCTTGCCGGCTGAACGGCGGTGACTTGGTGATGTCCGACAAGATCATGGTGTGGTAATAAAGCACGCCGTCATGGCTTGCCGGCGTGAACGGTGGTGGCATGGTGGTGCCTAGCAATCTGTGATAGTAGTGAGAGGTGAGAGGTAATGTCACCATATGGGCCAAAAGGTGAGGCTAACAGCACATGCAGGCAACCAAACAAACTGGGCTTTGCTTCCCAGCCCATACACCGACATTCTTCGCGAGCAACCAAACGATAGGGCTTTTCTGGCCCGTGGCCCGTCTGGAATGTGCAGGGTGTTTCTTCTCCCTGGCGCAGTCATGCAAAAATCTGGCCCAGGCAACCAAGCGCGCCCTTAGTGTCCCACTTCAAGCACAAATCTGCATCTTACGTCTTAAGCGTCCATTGCCACCCTGGGGCCTTTTCAATACAACAAGCCACTTCCTGCTTTAGATTGCTTGCCTGTTCAAACTATTCGATAGACATGTGTGGGAGAAAAATGGGCTGGGGGTGATGAATAATGCATATCTGTTGTACCAGTTACAGGTTCTTATGAGTTGCGAAGCTGACCAGTTTGTATTAGACAGCTCAGGGGTTCTCTCAAGAGATATATGTTTAAATGTGCACAATCCAAATATGTTTAAATTTTCACAGTCCAAACATGAACCTTCTCTGCGTATGTCGTATCCATTTCTATTCACTTATTGCTGGAGCTTTTCTGTGAGGTCACAGTTAACTTTTTTCGACATTGCTAGTGGCTAATCAGAGTTAATTGACACAGGTTGCTCGAGCAGAAGCTGAACGTGCCATGCAACTAAGACAACGATTTGGTAGTGCCCATGCTACTAGTGGGGCATGGGCTACTTCGAGTACTCTCATGACTACAATTCCTTCAGAGCAAACTGCAGTGATGATGCAGAATGCAGCAATAAGCACAATATCTCCCCAGTATCAACCACCACAACCAGCAACCTTACTCTCTGCTACAGCCAGTGCTGCAGGCGACGAACCCAAGAAAACAGCAGCAGCTATGGCAGATAAACTTGCATCTTTGTCATCTCCAGAGCAGGTGCTCTCCTCCATTTTGGCCTCCTTTGCTGCTGAACAAGCTGCTTCCATGAACAGTGACTCGCCTTCAGTAGAGCTCTCCGAAGGGCCTCCAGGCTTCCCGACACCAAAGAGGCCTAGAATCGAGAATACTACACAGGCTGGTGATATGGGTGCTCCCACTTTCTATGGGCAATTGCAACAGGCACAACAGAATGGAGCACCACCTACTTCTCTTGGAGGCATGCAGCCATTGACACAGGCAAACCAAGCACCAGGTTCATTTGCACCACCTCCCCCGCCACTGCCATCTGTGCTGCCGCCACTTCTGCAGCAATTCAGTCAAAATGCTGGAGGAATGTTTGGACTGGGACCTTTTGGGATGATGGCCAGCTCTATGCCACCCCCACTACCCAATATGCCACATCCAGGTTTTCCAAGACCAAGTGGACCACCACCTCCTCTTTCACCAGCCCAGAATCAGAGCCAGACCCAGCAGCAGCAGCAGTCTCCACAGGCATCGCAGCAATCTCCAACTTCAGCTGGTTTCTTTGCATCACCCGGCATCGGGTTCTTTCCTCCGGTTCAGGTGCAGCAATCTCCTTCGGTCCAGCGGCAATGATGACATAGCAATCGTCAGGTCAAAAAGGTGGCACCTTTGTGCTAATTTTGTATATTAAACAATAATTCCAGAGAGTTAGTTGGCAGGTCTGCAGGCAAGCAGGAGCATCAATGCTTATGAATTCGAAAGGTTTGTAGAATAGGCTTGTGGTTTGTGTGATGTATAACTAATAACTGTTTCTTTTTTGGTATGAGGAGGTTGGTCATATGAAGTAGTAGTTAGACTCTTCGTTGTTCCTTAGCTCCTTAATTAGTCTCGAGGCAAACGAGCTGCCCAAATGATGGAACTTTGGGCTCCTCAACTTTAGAACTTAGCAGCAGTTGCTTTGGAACACATGTTATAGACTTATAGTCTCATAGATTATTGATAGACTAACATTTGTTTACATTTATTTATTGATTAATTTAATCTACTTTTCATTTCATTTAATGTATTGTTTCTTGTGCAAGTTTGCTGTTTGCCTTTGGCTGGCTCTTTCTGAGGGTGTGGATGTGATGTCAATTCAGAGCAAGGAATGATAACCCAAGATAGCTGAAATTAGCAAAACATGAGCTAATGTGCTAGCTGTTAAATTAGAACAAATAGTGATAATTCAAGAAAGCTAAAATTGACAAACTTGGACTGCAGGAAATCCATGGGAAACAGTTTCATTGCTGCAGGAAATGTAGAAAAATCCCGGCGTTCCAAACTGGCCCAGGATTCTACTTGCTGATCTTTGAGCTAAACAAGAGAAACCCAAAACTTGCTCATACCTAGTAAGTACGTAGCTATACAAAAGTAATTTCTAACTACTTACAATAGAAGGAACCCAAAGCCTGCTATAGATAGCTAGGCGTAGCGGATGATCGACTAACTAGTTGTTCCTGGGATTAGCTCGCGGCATAGTTACCACCCTCGCGCCGGCGTTGAGCTCCACATTTGGCTTCGCTTTAGACGCCGCAGCTGTTGCATGACGGGCGTCGAAGGAGTTGGTGGTCTTGGCGCCGCTCGGGGGCTGCTGCTGCTGCTGCTGCTGCTGCAGTAATCTCCTAACCGTGGGACGACGACGGCTGATCTGCGTGGACCCTTGCACCGCAGCGATGCCGCCGTCGTCGTGGAGAGGCGAGATCGTCGTCGGTGTTGCGGCGAAAGTCCATGTGACGAGGAGCTGGAGCAAGAAGATGACAGAGAGGAGGAGGAGAGCCCTGTGTGGAGGCATCATGATCTAAGAGGTGGAGTTTGGGAGCAGAGAGTGGCGTGTGCGTCTTTATGCGTTGGCGCTCACACTCTCGGCAGCAGCTACTTGGCGGGAAGGAACATGCAGAGAACATGTCCTCCATTCTTTGTTTTTTCCTTCTTGGCCACGGAATGGAGAAGGAGGAGGAGTCATACGGCATATTGGAACGTGTCACCACCAGATCTGGATCCAGTTTCTCGAATAAAATCTCGTGTAGCTTCTCTTTCTGACCCAAATCCATTCTTAGGCTGCTGCGCCGCACTTGGTCAAAGGAACCGGCTAAATTTGAAATTATCAATATATTAAGTTAGCAAGCCGTCTCATTAAAAACATTCCAGTCCCCGTAGGTAATTTTGCCATACTTCTTTTAAACTATAAATAATACACAGTTAAACATTTTCGTTGGCTGGTCACACCTAACCCGCACCACCGTACGCAACACTCAAACTGAACTAAGCACTTCCGTACGTACATTTTCTTACACGATTGCATCTTTTGAAGTTCAGAAGGTCATATTTGCGCTTGTCTGACGTATTGTGATCACGGCCGCTTGGTTTCAGTACAGCCCTCCTGATTGAGTGCCGACCATGTGATGTTCATCTTTGACTATTATACAGACAATTGTCTTGATTAAAATTAATTTAGTGCAAGCAGCGCGATGGCATGTGATCAGATCAGACATTCACATTAGTTCTCCCTAGTGCGCTCATCAGGGAATTTAAGAATGTCTTGCTATAACCAAACCATGTACGCGCATATAGTTCATACATGCCGAACTGAACATTATACGGACTCGTTTGAACTTCACACAAACAGTTCAATTCCTGCAGGATCTGAGAAAGGTTTCCGCATTCTGAACTAGGTGACCATTTGGATAGGTATCGTATTTCCACGACACGAGATGCATGAGCTCAGCAAAAAACAAGGGAAAATTGATATGATCCTAGTAAGAATAAGCAACGTTTTTCGGTCACCCCACCTTCGATGACCGTGTAGACATGCGCCATTTCGGTGCTCTCCTAAAGTCCTAATGCCAAAGACGTGCATTTTGATGGGAGTGAATAATGCTCATGCGGGCGAGTGCCTGATTTCCACATGGAAGAGGCTGGCCATGGACTATCTGTCTCTCCAGTCCCAAGTCCGTAGACTAGCTTGACCAGCTAATAATTGGCCAAGTTAACTGCCCAATTGCTTCTTCCTATTCAATTAATCATTTCATACATTCTTGGCCTTTTCTCTTGGACCACAACGGTACATCCGTACATGGCATATGGAACATGGGACATGGGGATGACAGAAAAGGGATTTTTTTCTTAGATAAGAAAAACTATATGTTGGTCTGTGGTTCACTTTAAACTGCTGTAACATTCTCTTGAGTGAATAACTCTGCAAATCAGATACAGGGTTCACTGAAGTCACCATTTAGCTGCAAGGTGTACAACAGTGAAAAATTACAGCAAGTAGCAAGATACTTGTGTTGCAAAAATATTTGAACCAAACCAGATATACAAATCTGAAACCTAAGGGACAGGGTATGCCACAAGATTGTCAGGTCTCCTAAGCCTTTACAAATTACAAGCACGCAAGCTGCATAATTATATGCGAAAATAGAAAGAAAAAGAGTGACCAATCTACCAGAACCTTGTACTGTACACAGTTAGAAAGATGTTGATCTTGTTCTCCGAAGTTTCGATTTCGGTTCTGGAGGGGGTGCAGAGTTCAATAGCATGTCCAATTCCTGCAAGCGAATGTGGTCAGATATCCTTGTTGTCAACAAGGTGCAGGGAATAGTGACCAACCAAATACAAGATGGAACTTTCAATGGCAAGCAGAAACAGTTGTTGTACATGCACACTGTATCAAATATAATGTACTTTTGTGTTGTTTGTACTCATGTCAATAAACCAAGAGGCAAATATTGCAAAGGAAATAGATATCAAGTCAACAGAATACCAGGAAAATATACTTCCTTCGACAACAAATAACTCTTTCAGTATCATACTTCTATGCTTATTCTTGCATCCATGCCTTCATGACTCATGAGTACTACCAGTGCACTGGTATTTGAGAACCGCATGCAAACCCGAGCTTTGATTTTGTTGAATACAAACAGAAAAAGAGGACAGTTCAAAGTGTAAATTATTTGGTGAAACAAGGTACGGCAGTCCATACTGATGCTAGGTTATGCAAAAAAAGAGCATTGATGTACCTTCCCCCTCTTTAGCCTCTTGTTCTCCTCTTCCAGACAGGCCACCTTGCCTTCAAGCTCACTTGTGTAGGCCTAAATTTCATCAAAGGTAAGTTCCCAAAGGAGAAAATTGACTTAGTTATACAAAGTGATATATCAACTGGAGCTGTTGTCAAGTAAGATGACTTGGAACAAGAGTAATCCTAAACGAGTAAATCAGGGCAATAAATGTGTTATTTAGGTGTAATATAGGGTGTAGCCTATTGAAGCGAGCTCTAATCTAGTAAAAGGGGTTGATGGTTCTGTTCTTTTGCAGACGAACCGTTTAATGTTTTTCTAACAAAAAACTAGCTTCTGGGAATTGTGTCGTTTAGAGACCGCTTGCTAGGCTCCTTGCTAACTGGATCCTGCACCAACGCGAGAGCTAATTCAGCTTTTCTTCTGATGGCATGTTTCTGAATCTAATAAAAGCTTTTGATCACTTAAAACTTCTTAAAAAGTTATATGGCCGTGAGTCTGTGATATGAACTGTAAAGAGTCAGCGAAAACAAAAACCTGTTTCCTAGCTCTTGAACGAGCTGCTGATTCTCGGTTCTTGATCATCCTCTTTTGCCTCCTGTCAACAACCTTGTATACCACATCCCCGGAAGACATTCGCTTACGACTAGGAGTTTGAAGATCAGAAAGTTCTAGTGATGGTGAAATACTCATTCGACTATCTGAGTAAATGGCATCCATTGTCGAAGGGATTGCAACACTCAGCGGATGCGCAATCGACTGACGTGCAATGTACGCATCAATTGCGCTAGTGCCCTGTGGGAAATCCTGCACTCCAGTCATCAAATAAGCACCTTCTCCAGTTCCTACAGAACCAACTAACTTATCAACATCCTTCTGATACTGCACAGTAACAATGCCAGCCCTGTGCAAGAACTCCTCAAGCGTTATCTCCCCAAGTGATATCTGTGCCTCACAACCTGAACTCCTTTCCTCGTCACTACTCTCCTGATCCTGCTGGATGTCTCTCCAGACTTCGTCCACTGTCTTCTTGCTCAATGCTGGGGGCACAGTAATGCTGCTTCCCTGACGCTCCAGACCAGAAGCTGATGTGCTCTGACTACCTGAGTTCCGAACACCATTTGGTAATGGAAGGTTCATATCATCCGGAAGCACACTCCTCAAAAGTTCATCAAGGTTCATACTAAGAAGTGGTGCACCAAGGTGGCTCTCGACCTCACTGAGGGTTAGGTTGTAGAGAGAGCCTTCCCTAGCCAGTGTCTGAATGTTGTCCTTGTGCTGCCTCTTGCCCGTGACAGCGGTGCCACCACCCTGGAAGCTCATTTTGCCTGATTTATGATTAACCAATGGCAAATGAATGATCAGTTGTTCATAACATCAAAGGGAAACTTTCTGATTTTAGTAATCCTTGTGCACAAATTGTTCAGGCTTTGATTTTTTCAAGGAGGCAACCTTCCTGCAATTAGGAAATATTTAAATAAGATCAAACATACAAACAGAGCAAACTCATGATGTAAACATGTACAATCACGGCGAATTTACTAATCAATTAGTAAAGAATATAATCTCAAGCGCACTAGCACACGTATCTTCGTTAAAAAAGTCCAAGTGTTCAACTTGAATTTTCTTGAAGTATAAGAGAAACGGCAATCCGCGAATTGAAAAAATGCATAAAAATACCAGCTCTGTAGTTGTGTCTGCTGACTAGCCAACTACTAGAAATTCAATAACAAAACTAAACCCTAAAAGCAGATCCAGCCTTATCCTGAGTTCCCGACCCATTGACATGAAGAAGGAAAACATGAACCATACAGTGGGGAAGGTATAAATAACGTATAAGATCCAGTACGAGAAAAAACATGATAATTATAAAATACTAAAAAATTTCTGTATAGGCGTCAAGGCGATCATGCGGCATTGGTTTAGCGATGCCCCAAAATCTTATGCGGCACCACCCTTCATATTGTGTGATGCACACTTTATAAAATTATGAATTTTCTGCATACACCACGGAATGAAGTTCAAACCTGCAAAAGTCCGGCGAAAAATGTGCCCATTTGTGCCTTGCACGTAAAAAACAAATAGCACACACCAAAAAGTGCTACTCCCTCCGTTTGTGTAGGGCATATTTGATTCCTTAAGGCAAGTCATTGACCAACAGTTACTTTGCTAATATGTTGCTTCTGTGACACAGTTTCAATTATATGTACATGGAATAAAAATAAAATTACATAAATTTATTTTGTATAAATTGCATATGAATGGAATAATTGTTGACCAAAAGCCTTGTCTTAACCGGTCAAAAACTCAAAATACGTCATACAAGAAGAAACAGAGGGAGTTTTTAGACTCGCTATCCTTGTGTGTTTTTAACACAAAAATGGACATGTTTTTCTCCAAAATTTATCGGTTCATCATCATCGCACAGTGTTTTACATCTATGAGTATTTTGAATGTACAAAATCATTTTGAAGCATGGTGCCATAGGATTTTAGTGTGCAACAATTTCCACATATTGGAAACAAAAACCTCAAGTCCGAAGTCCTGAACTTAGTATTGGACCAACATTTCCCAAATTATCAGAAAGAGTAAAATTAAAGGAAATCGAAGACCCATTGATCATACTAACTGCAATAGAACAATAAACGCATCCACTAAAATGTCAACTGTCAAACAGTGGAAATAGAAAGGAAATACGGTGGATGAACTTATTAGCGAAATATGTACAAATCTGAAGTCTAAACCAAGACGACAGTCATGCGGAACGAGTACGCGGTGGATCCTAAATTAATGGATCGCCGGTCAATTTTAACGGAGACCCAATAAAACGCCCGAAACCGAAAAAAAAGAGAGCAAGAAATCGCTGAATTCCGCTGAATTCTCTGAAAAAAATGGAGCGGCGGCCGATGGCCTGCCCTAGGCTTCCAAAGCAAATGGGGGCAACTAATCCAATCAACCAGGGTACTATGCTTGATGGATCAGACGAAAACAAATTTGGCTCGGGTGAGGGGAAGATAACAGAGCTGCAGCTGCTATTGGGATCAGACACATACTCAGAGAAGCAGCGGCGCGCCGTCAGCAAGGAAGAGAATCTGTTGCGCGGCGGCGATACCTCCGAGGTATCGAGAGTGGAATCTTGCTCTGGAGTCCGCAGATAGAGAGGAGAAAGAGAGAGAAAGGGAAAGCACCACCATCGAGGAGAATATTTCTCAGCCTGCAGATGACGACGACAGGTAATGGCGGGCCTAACGTGAGGTCAAGACGTGGACGTCTGCTATTTGGGCCAAAAGACAGCCTGGTCTGAGGTCGGCTGCTAGCCTGATATCATTGTGGCAGTAGCTATATCTCTAAGAATACGAACAGAGACTTCTCCTTCTCCCGTATATCCACATCATGGTGGACCACACTCATATTTCACTTTATATTTAGTTATAGTTCATAATTTTAAATTTAGTTTAAAAAATATTCTATTGGATATATTATATATACATATGTTTGTACTTATCTACTAAATTTTTATGAAATAAGAAGGGATTCCTATCTTAAAAAAACAAAAATCATTTCCCCTGAAAATTATTCTTTCTGTGTAGAAAAAAATACAAAAAAAAATCTAGAGTTTGTAGAATATGTGCACGTAGTGGTATGTTTTATTTCAAAAAATTGAAAGCTAAACATGTCGTTTCGATTTTTTTTAAACGACATGTGGTGAGTTTGGAGCTACCGGAGAGATATCCGATAACCTTCTCTCTTATCTCTGCCTAGCGTCCACCATAGCGCCATGCCGCTTGTGACACACGACAACGACACCGTTTCTCTCCCTCCGCCTCCCTCGAGTCGTATTGTACCGAAAACAACCGTCCCTGTGCAAAGTTTGCCTTTCTCTCCCCACACATCTCTACGCAAAGTTTGCCCTTCTCTCCACACACACCTCTGGCTTCGTGAAGCACTTGGGACTACATGGCACCTCATCCCTGATGCCACGTGACACCACTTCTCTCCCTCCGCCTCTTTCGAGTCGTATTGTATCGAAAACACGCCATTGAGCTGACTTCTACGATCCTCACAGTAGTTGCATGCGAACACCCATGTCGCCTCCCGCACCGGCCACCGCTATCACCGTTGTTATTAGTAGTGGTCGACTCTCCAATCCTAATGTCGCCCCTCAAGTCCATTGGTAACTTGCATGCTACGTGTGCTCAAACTATATGTCAAAAGAAGTGTATTTCTACAATTCAATATATAATGGTTGGTGGTATGACCATTTAATTTTTTATAATTTATTTTATACAATCTAGATCTAATGCACAGATTAATATTGCATGTAAACAGTTTAATCTCTTAGTTTGCTCTATATTTTTGTGAATTCTTTAGTATTTATTGGTGAAATGTTCCTCAGTTTTTATATGGTATGGGCCGTATTCGATGCAATTTATTTAAATATGTTAGGACATAATTATGCCAATTATTATTGATTTTGAGATAATTTATGTCGGAAAATATATTTAATTTCATTATATTAAAATCAATGACCATCACTGTATCGATGCCTAATCTAGCTCTTTGAGTTTGTAATGTTCTTCATACAATGTCTCTATATTTGATCAAATCATTATAGAACCATGTACACAATTTAAATTTCATGGCATTACAACTAAATAATTATGTCCCTTCTCTACTTCCAAGTAGTGATCGAGTTGTACTATTTTTTCATCATTAATATTGTTTTATAAGTATGTTTCTCTCAAAATATTTTTTTATCTATCGTTTGTTCGTATTAGAACGGACGCGGCAACGCGCGTCTTTTGCTTCTAGTCCTTCCCGATACTAAGCTCCCGTGAAATACAGCCCTGTGGTTCATCGTAAGGTTTAGTTCGTTGGATTAAGAGTCATTCCATCACAGCCATCATTTCAGTCGGTTTAGTCATAGTCGGTTCTTTCGTACCGTCCTAACTTTGCCTCCTTGACCGCTCCAGGAGTCCGCCGGAGAAACCCTGCTCCTCACGACCCACTCGCCATCATCGCGGCCCTGTCCGCCGCCGTCCCCGCATCCTTTCAACGCAACGCTTCTGCCTCGCCGCCTCCTCTGACGCCTGTGCTACGCCGCCTCCTCTCCATCCACCGCTGTTCCGCACGACGCATCCTAACCCGCACGCCAGTAGTCCTGCTACTTCCTTGACAAGGGGACAGAGAGGGAAGGGAACCACCGTAGGCTCTATGGCTTCCTCTATAGAAATTCTGAATCGGAAGGAGGAGCTGGGAGAGCAGGCGGGATAGACGTGGATCTGCTGGCGGCTGGCGCTCGAGGACTCTCAGGAGGGTCGGCGGAAGGGCAGACGGAACAAGAAAGGAGGTGGTTTTTGTGCTTAAAGAGTCAATCTGTCAGATGTTTGTAGTGTATATCCAATTCCTGAACTTATGACACAGTGGGCTCATCTCGAAGGTGGTTTCCAATCTGCAGGGAGGAAGGAAATACCAATTCCACCTCCGGCACTATCCAACAATTGCATAACTCCGGTGTTGCCTCGCGTGCTCCCTCTCCTTAAGGAACTCACCAAGTTATGGTCCTCCATGCCAAGTATTGCATCCATGTCTCCTTTAATTTGCCTTACATCTGTGTCTTCATCAATCTCTGGTTAGTGCACTCTATGTGTTCGTGTTAATGCCTCAAAGAACTTACTCTTTTTAAGACTGGACAATATGGCCCATCTCAACAAGTGGAATATGGAGTTAACTGATTAGGAGACATTGATCTTGTCTTCCGAAGGTATAGAATTATCTGGTATTGAAATATATCGTTCTTGCAAAAATACCACAATGAGCTGACACTTCCGAAAAATAAATTGTATTGCACAGAAAGTGCATGTCTCCAATCTGCTGGCATTGTGAAGATGAGCAAGTACCTGAATGTTTTTTAACAAATTTCAGAAGAACAAAATGATGACATGGTTGTACTGCTGCCGGTGGTATTTTGTTCGCTATGTATTCTGTATCATGGTGTAAACCTTAATTTGTTCTCAAGATGAAGTATCTCTTTTGGTAATTGATACCGCCATACTACTCCTGTTACTTTTGTTTTAGTAAGATTTTCAGTTGATAATACAAGAATGAGAACAACATTTGTTTAGTACTTCTTGCAAAGATATAAATACAAACTTGAGCGCCCTGCTTGCATTCTGGAAATGAGTATCAGTCTGTATATTTGACTGTGGAGGTACATTATGCATGAACCCTTCCTCATATAGTCTATTCACTGTATAAGGGAAAAGGTAATCTAAAAACTTAATGCCAAACTTAATGATGCTCAATTGTGCTACCTAATCAAGAAGATGTGCTTGAGGGGCCAAGGTTCATGAGGTACTTGAGATCATATTGATGTTGTGGAATACTTATGCATATATTTCTTATTTTAGCACAAATAAAATATGTAAGATTTCTAGGAAATAATGATTTATTGATTAGTCGCAAAATCTAATTCTACCGATCCAGTTCTTTTCATGTACCTCAATATGCAGAGAGCAAATGTAAGTTGGTACTGAATCCTTCCCAATACTAAGCTCCCGGGAAATGCAGCCCTGTGGTTCATCGTAAAGTTTAGTTCGTTGGATCATGAGTCAATCCATGTCAGCCATCATTTCAATCGGTTTAGTCATAGTCGATTCTCTCGTACCATCCTAACTTTCGCCTCCTTGACCGCTCCAGGACGTCTCCTCTTCGGTGACACGCGTGTCCATAACGAATCCATGAGGAAGGTGACTCTTCGGAGGAGAAGAAAGGCGCTAGGGTTCCTGCACCTAGCGGTCACGATGGCCGTTCTTCGTGCCAGCAACCACGCCCGCAAGATCCTGGCGGCGGCGTGTAAGGTAAGCATTCCCTCTGCCTTCTTCTTCCTTTCCCTACTTCTGCCTGAACCTTCTCCCCCTGCCCTCCTCTTCCTAGCCCTCATACTGCACGACCATTCCTCCGCTATAGCAGGCCGACCTAACCGTAGATCGAAGGTAACTAGCAGCCCGGCAGCGGGAGAGGGAACATCGACGACTGTTGAATGGGAGGCCGAGGATGGCCACCTCTGCATTTCCCCAAGCCGGCCTCTGTCTAGCCTTCTTCTCTGCCAAACCCACCCCCCATTCCATCAGCTTTGTCTTCCCTTTCTCCTCCAGTCCCATTCCCCTTGTGCTATGTTCTGATTTATCCCCGCCAGATGTGGAATCTGTGGCAGGAGTACGATGTTGGGAAGTTGAGCTGCAATTGTTTATGCTTCCAATATGTGTCCATTCGAAGTCTCGGTTGACTTGGACTAAATTTCCAGATGTTCAGATGCTTAGCTTTACCAACATACATGAAATCAGTTTGAACAAAGACGCATTCATGAATATATTCTTCTGATTTGTTATGTGATAATGTTACAAAATTAACCAGTCAAAGCATCACTCATATTTACTCTATCAAGTTGCTCTTGTACGTTATAATTATCTGATATAGCATCATTCTTGAAGCAACTTTGTGAGGTTCATAAAACGAAGAGCAAAATGCCTTCTTCCATTGGAGGTGCGAATCAAATACTAAAACAAGGAATACAACAATGCAGTCGTATATCATTTAACCACAGTTTTCTGGTTGTTTTCTTTGCATGTAAGGTTTTTATATGACCCAGCAAAGGATAGTGGCTATGTTGGTTGTGCTTTAACAAGTAACATGGTCGGATTCTTAAAAAATGCAGATGGTTGTTTTCTTTGCATGTAAGGTTTTTAGACGACCCATTAAAGGATACATGCTATGTTGGCCGTGCTTTAACAAGTAATATGGTCAGATTCTTCAAAAGTGCAGCAGGAACATGGAGCTACGAGTTTTTTTCACAACTGCATGGTAATGCCTAATTCTTCCATATTAAGTTCTCCCATCTCATGTAAACTAATTATTCTTAACTTTGTAGGTCGCTACATACAAACACCATTGAAGGTGCGCAACAAGATGCTGCCTGAAATTCCAGTAATGGTAAATGGTTTTGTACTCTCTCTCGATGACCGCTATGTATATTGGTGAGTTGGGTTCATGGGGATATCATTGATGACCCTCCAAAGCCGTGTTGGCTAGACAAGTATGGGTTGATGGGCTTCTTCAAAAGGGCAGGGATGCTGTCTATGTGATCGATGATGGAAAAGAAGAGCAGTATACTGTCTGGCAAGTCAAGGTAAACTTTGCATTGTTCCTTTTAAATCTTAATGGGTCGGTAGTTGATTTACAACCTTGATAATATCTTGTTTATCTTCTTACAAAATTACAGTGAGTCACAATTAAGTAGTGGTCAAATGCAATACATCTCATAAGTGTTTCAAGTATCTGTTATCATAGCTGATAATGAGCATTTTATCCGCGTTGGAACCATGCACACATGTTCCAACCTTTATTGAGTAATCCAATATAACAACAATATTCATTCAAGGAACCACGCTTATCTGACACACCATGTTTCTTTCAGAAGCATCGACTTAGAGTTGGGCCACAGATGATTCAACTGAGCTTGGATATCAAGAGGGTTTATGTGACCAATTCTCTCTTCAGCCGGTGTGAAGAGCAGTTCTATGGTGTTGATCTTCTCAGGGTGGATATCAAAAGGGTTTATGTGATCAATTCTCTCTTTAGCCGGTGTGATGAGTAGCTCTATGGTGTTGATCTTCTCGGGGTGGGCTCTCACATATTGCAGATCGATGTCGCCACTAAGAAAGGAGGGTTGACTATCAACCCAAACTTCTTTGTGGATTCAGTACCGAGCCTGAAGGTCCCTCCTTAGCCCATAAAATGAGATATCCTGGCGGAGACAGCACCTCTGATACATGGACGGATGGACCTAAGATGAAGGGTTTGGTATACAGCCAAACATGGAGCTGGAGGTCCACGGTGTTGAGTTACTCTAATTAGTTATGATGGTTTCTTATGTGCACTATTGTAAGTGATGTGATATCAGCTGGAATAAAGTTCAGGTAGAACCTCTTAGCATTGGCTTCATGATAGCTTTGAGTCCTCATATGAGATGTTTATGATCTTAAATAATTTTTTGATATTGTGGATGATCTTAATATCAAGTGCTTGAAAATTTTAAATCGAAGAGAGTATACCCTAGCTAATGCTTTCTTAGAGATACCGCACTCCAGTCGAAAAAGAGGGTGCATCATAACCAGCCTACAAGTAGCTCCAAGCGAAGTACAGCAACACGAGCAACACCGACGGGCGCAGCAAAGCGCGCCCAAACCTTCTAGTAGCAGACTAGAGCCCAACGAAGTGTCGATCATTTAGGGGTACATGCGTTTTATTACTTGAGTATGTGGTTTTTTCAAGGGCTCAATTCAGAATAATACTCCCTCCGTTTGATACTCCGTTTGATAATGTAAGATGTTTAACCATTTTTCACATTTATATATATTCACATGTATGTAGTGATACGGGCATCGTCGGCATTATATTGGTCTGTTGACACGCTAGAACATATGTAAATTAAATATAAGTCTAAGGTGTTGTTAATTAGGCCCTGCGTGCCAAACATGGCCGAACCCAACCATGGGTCGGTTTGTATCAGTTTGAGTCCAATTAGGTTTAGGTGTCTGAGTCGAACCAGGTTAGGTTTCAGCGGCTCCTACCCCTTTGGCCTTTATAACCAGAGGGGTTGCCACAATATTAGGAGAGTTGAAAAGTTATGTAGAACATTGTGTTCAAGGTCGCCTCCGTCCCAAGGGACTGACGTGTATACGGCGTCTCGGACGTTCGTCGGTTATCTTTGAAATAAATGCATGAGTGTTCTTGAATTGTCAAGAGTTATCGTGCGTGCGCGAAGGTTCTTGGATCTGCCAAGGGTTGTCGTGCTTGGCGTGAGGCGTGGTGTTCATCATCATGTTGCTCGCCTAAATCTATCCAGATTCTTCAGGTTGTATGGATTGCCACGTGGTTGGGAGAATAGTTATCTCGGTGGTTCTTGAAGGGGATCGCATGCAGAAAACAAAAAATTTCCTAGCAACGATATCCTTAAAACAGCCAGGATCTATAATATGCAGATATAGAAGTACGGCTGAGATCGGAATACATACCCTTGTAGACCGAAAAGCGGGGATTACGCTCCCGCACAAGCGTTGACGACGAAGCCAACGTAGCCGACCTCTAGGTCGCGAAGAACTCGGCGCGACGAAGACGATGAAGATGACCTCGAGGTCGGGTGGAGGAAGTAGGCCTCCGAGTACCGCTAGCGCAGCACCTCGCAGGGTGTTACACACATACGGTGGAGACGACGGCCTCCGAAGCTCCAGTCCAGGACGAGCAGCGGAAGACTTGGACCGGAACACCAGCAGCGCGGCAGCGGGCTATGGTGGAGAGAGAACTCTCATCCTCCTCGGCGCAACTCCGACAAAGGGAATCACGAGATCGAGGAGAAATCGAGAATTAATTGGTTGAATTAAAAGGCCAGGGGTGCCCCTCTATATAAAGGCTCCCGGGGGGAGCCAACCTTGCCAGCCAGGCAATGTGGGACTATCCCACATGCCTGGTTCGGCCAAGGACAGCCGCCGGCCCTAGGTGGGCCCCATTTGGCCCACCTAGGCCGGCCCTCCCCCAATCCGAAGCCCTGGGGGGACTTTCCCCCCCTCATGGGCCTTCTTTCCACCAGAAGGCCCATTTAGGGAAATCAGCCTTTAAAAATTCGAAAATAAATATATAAAATCATATTTAAATATTAATTACACTAATTAATATCAAACATATTATATATAATTTATTCTAGCTCCGAAAACTATTTCGTCGATGCCCGATCTCCATCGGACCATTCCCGGGACGTTCCCGGTGATCTCTTTCCTTTCCGGTTGTCTTGTCGAAACCCCTTAAGTGTGTTACCCTAGCGGTTCGATATAATAACAGACATGATCGAGACTCCTCTCCGATCAATGATTAACTCGTAGGCCTGGACCCCATGAATTAACCCCTGTGATATAACGAATGACTTTCATCTATCAAACCTGGACGTCGAGTCTTAAACCTTTTGTCATAGCGATACTTAGCGTGTCCGAGCATCGTTCATAGATATCTCCATACCTAGCATGATCTCGTTACCGACAACACTATCTTCTACTCGTCTATGATATTATGTCAGCTGGTGACCTAGTCACATGTTTGCAAACTCATTTGACATAATCTCACCGAGTGGGCCCTAGAGTATCTATCCGGCTATACGGACTGACAAATCCCGCTCTTGACCCCTCGTCTTAACTATCCCTTTCCGATACCCAAAAGTATCACCGTTATTGTCACACTATATAAGATATGACGTTTGGTGCGATCAAAGTATCTTCCAGGAATAACAATAAGAGTTGATCTCACGGTCAAAGGCGTAATGAGTACGTCCTACAAATTATGGGTAAGTCCATCACATCGTTCCACCTAACGATATGACTCCATTGCCGACAGACGCCATGTCTCATGATCGGGAAACCTCGATCATCAATCGCGCAATGAAACTAGTCTTAGCAGAGGCAACTAGGGACCTGGTTGTTTATCTACCACACGTGTATTAATGTTTCCGCTTAATACAGTTATAGCATGGTATAAAACATATAATGAACAATTGGAATATAACCAATAAACTATCTTTATTAAGTGCCTCTAGGGCATATTCCCTTCAGTCTCCCACTTGCACTAGAGTAACACTTAATCTAGTTTACAACTTGGTAAAAGCTCAACACCCATAGCATCTTGGTGCATGCTTGTCTCGTGGAAGAGGAATACAGTCAACAGATCTCACATATTCACATATTGAGACCTATATGTGCTTTGCAACACTTCTATGTCACCTAGTTTGACATCATCCCGTATCTTACGATGACGGTGAAATATATCCTAGTGGATGGAGTGAGACTCGAACATTCGCGTAGCATGGGCCTTAAAAGTCTAAGAGATCTATTAAGGGGACCACATACGCTCGGAAAACTGCTCAGTCCAATCACACTTGCTACTTCTGAAGTTGCCATATATTTCTATACCTATGTAGATTATGCGACAGTGCATTCATATGCGACTTCGCAAGCTAACCATGTCTTTCTTAAAAATAAAGGACATCTCCTATATGAGATTTCTAGTTGTATGGGCCAGTGTAATAACTTGCATCATCGTAACCGTTTTACGGCAAGTTGTCTTTCCACTCTTACCCTTTACTAGAAAACATATCTTCAGTTCTCACAGACACTGAAAAATATACTTAACGTTTGTTCATTGATCCACACAAGGATCACTCTAGAACCCGTTCTTCAACCAAGAACTTGGGTCACACTAAGTCGAGCTTTCAATCTGATAGCATCTATGTCTGATACATAGAGAATGTCGAACATCATTTGCTATCACTGAAAATGCCAAGATAAACTTAATATTTCACCTAGTCATACAAGCAAGAACAATCTTCTTCGCTTGTTCTATTCTGAAACACTTCAGAATCTTAACTTAGGAAATATTCCGACCTAATGTTATTAAGCCCCTTACGATCTATACAATTATAAATCGGATGCCTAATACTCCTAACTTCATTTCATAGAAAATTTAATCACTTAAATAATCCTTTACACTCTACTAGAGGATCTGTGTCATTCAATATGTCGTTACATACAAAATCACAAATGACACCTAGCTCCCACTCAAATATGCCTTCCGCATATAAGATCAAGGAAAGCTACTTAGCTCCCACTCAAATCTTTGCAAATGCAAGTCTCTTCAACTATTTTGGACAACTCCAAAATCCTTTGATCACATTATCAAAGTGAAGATTCCAGCTCCGATCTGCTTGCTTCAGCCCATGAATGGACAACTGAAGTTTGCATACATGTTTAGCATCCTCAGGATCACCAAACCATTATTGTACTGATTACAACTCTTTCTTAATGACACTATTAAGAAACATGGTTTTCTTATCCATCTATCAATTTCTCATTCGAAATTATAGTAATTGCTAAACGACCCAGAATAGATTTAGGCTTCGCCACTTGAGACAAAATCTCGTTGTGGTCAACTTTTGAATCTGTCGGAACTGTTTCACGACAAATCGATCCTTATCAGTGTCTACTCTCTCATAAAATTCCATATTCTGTTAACATCCTAGATGCCATCAAGAAGATCTTCCAAGTCAATACCTGGTAATCGTACATGGATTTTATTTCGGATCATATATGACTCATAGCCATTTCTCGGACTTAGGTCTACCATCTCTTCTTCGTAGTTCGTAGGTCTGTCATATTCCATTAATATGACCTTCATAACAAGATTGTCATAACACATAGTGTGGAACACAACCTCGTACGCCTACGTTCTTAGTATGAGCTCAGAGCATCATGATCTTGTATCATCAGCTTCTTTCAAGCTGTGGAGCATGACACCGAAAACACTTTCAGTTGCGCCACTCTGATGTCTGGAGAGAAAGTTCATCAACTTTGTCTTGCTCTACTTTCTTTCTCACTTATACCCTTGGACAAGAAACTATTTCTTTCGCAAGGTATATCCCGGCAACGATTTTGCCTATGTCGTGAGACATGTACCCAACTAACTCTTTAGGTACACTACAAAGATTAATCCATTTTAGGTTTGATCACATCAAAACACTAAATTGCTGAAACGACAATCTAGGCTAAAAGCCATGCCATCACTAATATGGTATTGTCTCCATGGATTTAAATGGTTTCCCTATTATCTAACGTGAGTGTTACGTTTCTACCATACGACTCTAATGATCACAATAATTCGGTAAGAGATTTATTTACCACACACTATCCGATAGGGTGCGATTACGACGTCCTAACATACCATAACACTATGGTATTCCATGCGACGTAATTTGTGGGACTCTTCTCACAAGTCTTCCAATGATATGCCAACATTATAACTCAAATCTTCATTTCCTCGATCTGTATCGCGGGAATTTGATTTTCTTGTTAAGTTTATTTCCTACTTCATTCTGAACTTGTTTGATCGAATCAAAATTTCCAGACTAACATTCCCTGAGTGGATATCCATATATCTGAAGGGAATATGCCCTAGAGGCACTTAATAAAGATAGTTTATTAGTCATATTCCAATTGTTCATTATATGTTTTATACCATGCTATAACTGTATTAAGCGGAAACATTAATACACGTGTGGTAGATAAACAACCAGGTCCCTAGTTGCCTCTGCTAAGACTAGTTTCATTGCGCGGTTGATGATCGAGGTTTCCCGATCATGAGACATGGCGTCTGTCGGCAATGGAGTCATATCGTTAGGTGGAACGATGTGATGGACTTACCCATAATTTGTAGGACGTAGTCATTACGCCTTTGACCGTGAGACCAACTCTTATTGTTATTCCTGGAAGATACTTTGATCGCACCAAACGTCATGTCTTATAAAGTGTGACAATAACGGTGATACTTTTGGGTATCGGAAAGGAATAGTTGAGACGAGGGGTCAAGAGCGGGATTTGTCAGTCCGCATAGCCGGATAGATACTCTAGGGCCCACTCGGTGAGATTATGTCAAATGAGTTTGCAAACATGTGACTAGGTCACCAGCTGACATAATATCACAGACGAGTAGAAGATAGTGTTGTCGGTAACGAGATCATGCTAGGTATGGAGATATCTATGAATGATGCTCGGACACGCTAAGTATCGCTATGACAAAAGGTTTAAGACTCGACGTCCAGGTTTGATAGATGAAAGTCATTCGTTATATCACAGGGGTTAATTCATGGGGTCCAGGCCTACGAGTTAATCATTGATCGGAGAGGAGTCTCGATCATGTCTGTTATTATATCGAACCGCTAGGGTAACACACTTAAGGGGTTTCGACAAGACAACCGGAAAGGAAAGAGATCACCGGGAACGTCCCGGGAATGGTCCGATGGAGATCGGGCAGCGACGAAATAGTTTTCGGAGCTAGAATAAATTATATATAATATGTTTGATATTAATTAGTGTAATTAATATTTAAATATGATTTTATATATTTATTTTCGAATTTTTAAAGGCTGATTTCCCTAAATGGGCCTTCTGGTGGAAAGAAGGCCCATGAGGGGGGGAAAGTCCCCCCAGGGCTTCGGATTGGGGGAGGGCCGGCCTAGGTGGGCCAAATGGGGCCCACCTAGGGCCGGCGGCTGTCCTTGGCCGAACCAGGCATGTGGGATAGTCCCACATTGCCTGGCTGGCAAGGTTGGCTCCCCCCGGGAGCCTTTATATAGAGGGGTACCCCTGGCCTTTTAATTCAACCAATTAATTCTCTTTCTCTCCTCGATAACGTGATTCCCTTTGTCGGAGTTGCGCCGAGTTGAGAGGGGATCTCTTCCACCATAGCCCGCTGCCGCGCTGCTAGTGTTCCGGTCCAAGTCTTCCGCTGCTCGTCCTGGACTGGAGCTTCGGAGGCCGTCGTCTCCACCGTATGTGTGTAACACCCTGCGAGGTGCTGCGCTAGCGGTACTCGGAGGCCTACTTCCTCCACCCGACCTCGAGGTCATCTTCATCATCTTCGTCGCGCCGAGTTCTTCGCGACCTAGAGGTCGGCTACGTCGTCTTCGTCGTCAACGCTTGTGCGGGAGCGTAATCCCCGCTTTTCGGTCTACAAGGGTATGTATTCCGATATCCGCCGTACTTCTATATCTGCATAGTGTAGATCTTGGCTAGTTTAAGGATATCGTTCGTAGGAAAATTTTTGTTTTCTGCCTGCGATCCCCTTCAGTGGTATCAGAGCCGATCTATCGTAGATATAGCTGTACGCTGTTAGAACCCGTGTTCTGCACGGGGGCACCGTTCCTGTTATTTGCTACCCTCTAGCGTGCACTTGTGATTCCAGCGGCATCGAGTTGATGAAGCGGCCCGGACCGACTTTACGCGTACGCTTACGCGAGACTGGTTCCACTACTGACATACGGCTTGTACCGTATCTGTGGCTGGCGGGTGTCAGTTTCTCTCTCTTTAGTTGGTCTTGCATTTTCAATGGAGGGCCCGAAAGGGATGCTTAAACATGCAATTATTGGATCGTTGTTGTGGTCATAAGGTTCGTAGGTATGAAGCGGTTCTATTTACGACAGCCCCAAGCCACGTAAAATATGCAAAAGATAAAGTAGAAGCGTCTAACTTTATTTTGCAGGGGCAATGTGATATGGTCAAGGTAGGTTTATTAAATTGTTTATGAACTGCGGGCGCCAAGAAGACCATGGCGCAATGGACTATATCACATCGCATTACATTTGATGTTTTGTGTGCATCTTATATTGTGTGATTATATATTAGTATATATTAGTTACACGGCGGTAGTAATATATAAGATGATCCCTTCAAAAATACCACTAGTGTTCTTCCTCCAACGAGCACCACCAAGAAAGTTCTACGTTATGAGGCAGGCCGTGACGATCGGGTGTCAGACATATCGTCGTTCGCATACAGTGGGTGTAAGCCATGTTGCACAAGCGTTACGTGGAGGTTATAGTGGCGAGCCTAGCATATGCAGATATGGCCTCGGAACACGGAGGCCGAAAGGTCGAGCATGAGTCACAGAGTTGTTGTGATTGACAATTGTCTACCCTTGAAGTTGTGCTGCCGGCTCTGACGATGAGGGGTTGCGCAATGGATGGGGGTCATGTAATCGCTTAAACGACCAGGAGGGATGTTCGTTTGAGTGGGAGTTCGGATAGTTATTTTCTAAAATACTAGAACTCAAAATATAATGAACAAAGTCTGTTTTGCAAACCTTTGTAGATATTAACCATTGTAATAGCATCTTTTAAAATTAGGCGCATTCCTGCGATTGAGAAACTTAAAAGGTTGGGTCCAAACTTCATAGTTTTATACTTTAGCTTGAGGATACTCCTTGTTTAAACCGTTAGCTCTTTGTGATACAATACCCGCTAGGAGATAAACCCGGAGATTCCGCTAACAAAAGATAATTTGGATTATCAGGTTTTGTGCGGATGATATCATCATAGTCCAGTGTATGCTATGATCTCTGCCATAGAGAACCAACGGTGGGTACGAGTTATTGGATCGCGAACATATGAGATGGTCGCTAAACTCGGGGTACCCCTAAAGTTGGGTTGATGAAGTTTATCAGTACGTTGACTGATTGTCTTCTCAACCAAGATGGAAGAGAATGCACACATTGAAGGAGCACGTGGCAATCATACTTGATGACATATGGTCATACTTGATGAACATTGAGACGCCTCGCTCAGCTTGATCACTGGATGACAGACGTTGTTGCCAAGTGCAAATGCTATGTCATAGACTATGTCATGAAAGGGGAATCGTTCACCTTCATGGTTCTTGATTACGTTGGAAGTATCAAGAAGATGAAACAGATCGCCGGAAGTCATCAATGATGATGGTGTATATATGATATACATGTTATGAATGTTTCAGCTAAGCAAGTACTCGCAGTAGTGACTAAGTTTTGATACTAGTCATGTTTTATGAAAACCAGGTTTACTGCTTGAGTGGCTTGAAAGGATGAGGCGACATTGCGTGTTGATAATGGCAGACAAATTGTTGTGATGGCCATAGACACTCTCCCTCTAGATCTACCATTTGAATAAATTCTTTATGATCGCCTGTTAGTATGATCGTTATAAGTGTGTCTCCTCTAGCGAGACAATTGTTCATATATATTAGTGACAAATTCGTTGTCCTATATTTATGAAGTAATGATCATATGCCGATTTGAATTTAGATGGTAGAAGCTCCCACATTCATAATATTAATGCCAAAGGATACAAACTTAATAAAGACACCACATATGTGTGGCACTACCGTTTAATTCATGTCAATGTTATAGTCAATGAATTAGCTCCATACCGGATGGATCTACAAGTCTTTAGATTTGATCTTTTGACACTTGCAAAATAACTAAGACACCGTTTTCGGAAAACGGGCATATAACTTATTGATAGTCATGCATATAGATGTATGTGGTTCAATGAAGTAATTGACGGGTAGTGGAGATCTTTATTTCGTAAACTTCACTGAACGTTTTGAGTATGACTTGTTGAGAATCATGCATATGGGTGTATGTGAATCAATGAAGTACTTTAACGTGAAGTGGAAGTCTTTATTTCATAGACTTCATGAATATTCCAAGTAGATATATGAATATCCACTCAGGGAATGTTGGCCTGAAAATTTTGATTCGATCAAACAAGTTCAGAATGAAGTAGGAAATAAATTTAACAAGAAAATCTAATTCCTGCGATACAGATCGAGGAAATAAAGATTTGAGTTATAATGTTGGCATGTCATTGGAAGACTTGTGAGAAGAGTTCCACAAATTACGTCGTATGGAACACCATAGTGTTATGGTATGTTAGGACGTCGTAATCGCACCCTATCGGATAGTGTGTGGTAAATAAATCTCTTACCGAATTATTGTGATCATTAGAGTCGTATGGTAGAAACGTAACACTCACGTTAGATAATAGGGAAACCATTTAAATCCATGGAGACAATACCATATTAGTGATGGCATGGCTTTTAGCCTAGATTGTCGTTTCAGCAATTTAGTGTTTTGATGTGATCAAACCTAAAATGGATTAATCTTTGTAGTGTACCGTACCTAAAGAGTTAGTTGGGTACATGTCTCACGACATAGGCAAAATCGTTGCCGGGATATACCTTGCGAAAGAAATAGTTTCTTGTCCAAGGGTATAAGTGAGAAAGAAAGTAGAGCAAGACAAAGTTGATGAACTTTCTCTCCAGACATCAGAGTGGCGCAACCGAAAGTGTTTTCGGTGTCATGCTCCATAGCTTGAAAGAAGCTGATGATACAAGATCATGATGTTCTGAGCTCATACTAAGAACGTAGGCGTACGAGGTTGTGTTTCACACTGTGTGTTACGACAATCTTGTTATGAAGGTCATATTAATGGAATATGACAGACCTACGAACTACGAAGAAGAGATGGTAGACCTAAGTCCGAGAAATGGCTATGAGTCATATATGATCCGAAATAAAATCCATGTACGATTACCAGGTATTGACTTGGGAGATCTTCTTGATGGCATCTAGGATGTTAACAGAATATGGAATTTTATGAGAGAGTAGACACTGATAAGGATCGATTTGTCGTGAAACAGTTCCGACAGATTCAAAAGTTGACCACAATGAGATTTTGTCTCAGGTGGCAAAGCCTAAATCTATTCTGGGTCGTTTAGCAATTACTATAATTTCGAATGAGAAATTGATAGAAGGATAAGGAAACCATGTTTCTTAATGGTATCATTAAGAAAGAGTTGTAATTAGTACAATGAGATGGTTTGGTGATCCTGAGGATGCTAAACATGTATGCAAACTTCAGTTGTCCATTCGTGGGCTGAAGCAAGCATATCGGAGCTGGAATCTTCACTTTGATAATGTGATCAAAGGATTTTGGAGTTGTCCAAAATAGTTGAAGAGACTTGCATTTGCAAAGAAGTGAGTGGGAGCAAAGTAGCTTTTCCTGATCTTATATGCGGAAGGCATATTTGAGTGGGAGCTAAGTAGCTTTCCTTGATCTTATATGCGGAAGGCATATTTGAGTGGGAGCTAGGTGTCATTTGTGATTTTGTATGTAACGACATATTGAATGACACAGATCCTCTAGTAGAGTGTAAAGGATTATTTAAGTGATTAAATTTTCTATGAAATGAAGTTAGGAGTATTAGGCATCCGATTTATAATTGTATAAATCGTAAGGGGCTTAATAACATTAGGTCGGAATATTTCCTAAGTTAAGATTCTGAAGTGTTTCAGAATAGAACAAGCAAAGAAAATTGTTCTTACTTGTATGACTAGGTGAAATATTAAGTTTATCTTGGCATTTTCAGTGATAGCAAATGATGTTCGACATTCTCTATGTATCAGACATAGATGCTATCAGACTGAAAGCTCGACTTGGTGTGACCCACGTTCTTGGTTGAAGAACGGGTTCTAGAGTGATCCTTGTGTGGGTCAATGAACAAACGTTAAGTATATTCTTCAGTATCTGTGAGAACTGAAGATATGTTTTCTAGTAAAGGGTAAGAGTGGAAAGACAACTTGCCGTAAAACGGTTACGATGATGCAAGTTATGACACTAACCCATACGACTAGAAATCTCATATAGGAGATGTCCTTTATTTTGAAGAAAGACATGGTTAGTTTGCGAAGTCGCATATGAATGCACTGTTGCATAATCTACATGGGTATAGAAATATATGGCAACTTCAGAAGTTGCAAGTGTGATTGGACTGAGCAGTTTTCCGAGCGTATGTGGTCCCCTTAATAGATCTCTTAGACTTTTAAGGCCCATGCTACGCGAATGTTCGAGTCTCACTCCATCCACTAGGATATATTTCACCGTCATCGTAAGATACGGGATGATGTCAAACTAGGTGACATAGAAGTGTTGCAAAGCACATATAGGTCTCAATGTGTGAGATCTGTTGACTGTATTCCTCTTCCACGAGACAAGCATGCACCAAGATGCTATGGGTGCTGAGCTTTTACCAAGTTGTAAACTAGATTAAGTGTTACTCTAGTGCAAGTGGGAGACTGAAGGGAATATGCCCTAGAGGCACTTAATAAAGATAGTTTATTAGTCATATTCCAATTGTTCATTATATGTTTTATACCATGCTATAACTGTATTAAGCGGAAACATTAATACACGTGTGGTAGATAAACAACTAGGTCCCTAGTTGCCTCTGCTAAGACTAGTTTCATTGCGCGGTTGATGATCGAGGTTTCCCGATCATGAGACATGGCGTCTGTCGGCAATGGAGTCATATCGTTAGGTGGAACGATGTGATGGACTTACCCATAATTTGTAGGACGTAGTCATTACGCCTTTGACCGTGAGACCAACTCTTATTGTTATTCCTGGAAGATACTTTGATCGCACCAAACGTCATGTCTTATAAAGTGTGACAATAACGGTGATACTTTTGGGTATCGGAAAGGAATAGTTGAGACGAGGGGTCAAGAGCGGGATTTGTCAGTCCGCATAGCCGGATAGATACTCTAGGGCCCACTCGGTGAGATTATGTCAAATGAGTTTGCAAACATGTGACTAGGTCACCAGCTGACATAATATCACAGACGAGTAGAAGATAGTGTTGTCGGTAACGAGATCATGCTAGGTATGGAGATATCTATGAATGATGCTCGGACACGCTAAGTATCGCTATGACAAAAGGTTTAAGACTCGACGTCCAGGTTTGATAGATGAAAGTCATTCGTTATATCACAGGGGTTAATTCATGGCGTCCAGGCCTACGAGTTAATCATTGATCGGAGAGGAGTCTCGATCATGTCTGTTATTATATCGAACCGCTAGGGTAACACACTTAAGGGGTTTCGACAAGACAACCGGAAAGGAAAGAGATCACCGGGAACGTCCCGGGAATGGTCCGATGGAGATCGGGTAGCGACGAAATAGTTTTCGGAGCTAGAATAAATTATATATAATATGTTTGATATTAATTAGTGTAATTAATATTTAAATATGATTTTATATATTTATTTTCGAATTTTTAAAGGCTGATTTCCCTAAATGGGCCTTCTGGTGGAAAGAAGGCCCATGAGGGGGCGAAAGTCCCCCCAGGGCTTCGGATTGGGGGAGGGCCGGCCTAGGTGGGCCAAATGGGGCCCACCTAGGGCCGGCGGCTGTCCTTGGCCGAACCAGGCATGTGGGATAGTCCCACATTGCCTGGCTGGCAAGGTTGGCTCCCCCCGGGAGCCTTTATATAGAGGGGTACCCCTGGCCTTTTAATTCAACCAATTAATTCTCTTTCTCTCCTCGATAACGTGATTCCCTTTGTCGGAGTTGCGCCGAGTTGAGAGGGGATCTCTTCCACCATAGCCCGCTGCCGCGCTGCTGGTGTTCCGGTCCAAGTCTTCCGCTGCTCGTCCTGGACTGGAGCTTCGGAGGCCGTCGTCTCCACCGTATGTGTGTAACACCCTGCGAGGTGCTGCGCTAGCGGTACTCGGAGGCCTACTTCCTCCACCCGACCTCGAGGTCATCTTCATCATCTTCGTCGCGCCGAGTTCTTCGCGACCTAGAGGTCGTCTTCGTCGTCAACGCTTGTGCGGGAGCGTAATCCCCGCTTTTCGGTCTACAAGGGTATGTATTCCGATATCCGCCGTACTTCTATATCTGCATAGTGTAGATCTTGGCTAGTTTAAGGATATCGTTCGTAGGAAAATTTTTGTTTTCTGCCTGCGATCCCCTTCAGTGGTATCAGAGCCGATCTATCGTAGATATAGCTGTACGCTGTTAGAACCCGTGTTCTGCACGGGGGCACCGTTCCTGTTATTTGCTACCCTCTAGCGTGCACTTGTGATTCCAGCGGCATCAAGTTGATGAAGCGGCCCGGACCGACTTTACGCGTACGCTTACGCGAGACTGGTTCCACTACTGACATACGGCTTGTACCGTATCTGTGGCTGGCGGGTGTCAGTTTCTCTCTCTTTAGTTGGTCTTGCATTTTCAATGGAGGGCCCGAAAGGGATGCTTAAACATGCAATTATTGGATCGTTGTTGTGGTCATAAGGTTCGTAGGTATGAAGCGGTTCTATTTACGACAGCCCCAAGCCACGTAAAATATGCAAAAGATAAAGTAGAAGCGTCTAACTTTATTTTGCAGGGGCAATGTGATATGGTCAAGGTAGGTTTATTAAATTGTTTATGAACTGCGGGCGCCAAGAAGACCATGGCGCAATGGACTATATCACATCGCATTACATTTGATGTTTTGTGTGCATCTTATATTGTGTGATTATATATTAGTATATATTAGTTACACGGCGGTAGTAATATATAAGATGATCCCTTCAAAAATACCACTAGTGTTCTTCCTCCAACGAGCACCACCAAGAAAGTTCTACGTTATGAGGCAGGCCGTGACGATCGGGTGTCAGACATATCGTCGTTCGCATACAGTGGGTGTAAGCCATGTTGCACAAGCGTTACGTGGAGGTTATAGTGGCGAGCCTAGCATATGCAGATATGGCCTCGGAACACGGAGGCCGAAAGGTCGAGCATGAGTCACAGAGTTGTTGTGATTGACAATTGTCTACCCTTGAAGTTGTGCTGCCGGCTCTGACGATGAGGGGTTGCGCAATGGATGGGGGTCGTGTAATCGCTTAAACGACCAGGAGGGATGTTCGTTTGAGTGGGAGTTCGGATAGTTATTTTCTAAAATACTAGAACTCAAAATATAATGAACAAAGTCTGTTTTGCAAACCTTTGTAGATATTAACCATTGTAATAGCATCTTTTAAAATTAGGCGCATTCCTGCGATTGAGAAACTTAAAAGGTTGGGTCCAAACTTCATAGTTTTATACTTTAGCTTGAGGATACTCCTTGTTTAAACCGTTAGCTCTTTGTGATACAATACCCGCTAGGAGATAAACCCGGAGATTCCGCTAACAAAAGATAATTTGGATTATCAGGTTTTGTGCGGATGATATCATCATAGTCCAGTGTATGCTATGATCTCTGCCATAGAGAACCAACGGTGGGTACGAGTTATTGGATCGCGAACATATGAGATGGTCGCTAAACTCGGGGTACCCCTAAAGTTGGGTTGATGAAGTTTATCAGTACGTTGACTGATTGTCTTCTCAACCAAGATGGAAGAGAATGCACACATTGAAGGAGCACGTGGCAGTCATACTTGATGACATATGGTCATACTTGATGAACATTGAGACGCCTCGCTCAGCTTGATCACTGGATGACAGACGTTGTTGCCAAGTGCAAATGCTATGTCATAGACTATGTCATGAAAGGGGAATCGTTCACCTTCATGGTTCTTGATTACGTTGGAAGTATCAAGAAGATGAAACAGATCGCCGGAAGTCATCAATGATGATGGTGTATATATGATATACATGTTATGAATGTTTCAGCTAAGCAAGTACTCGCAGTAGTGACTAAGTTTTGATACTAGTCATGTTTTATGAAAACCAGGTTTACTGCTTGAGTGGCTTGAAAGGATGAGGCGACATTGCGTGTTGATAATGGCAGACAAATTGTTGTGATGGCCATAGACACTCTCCCTCTAGATCTACCATTTGAATAAATTCTTTATGATCGCCTGTTAGTATGATCGTTATAAGTGTGTCTCCTCTAGCGAGACAATTGTTCATATATATTAGTGACAAATTCGTTGTCCTATATTTATGAAGTAATGATCATATGCCGATTTGAATTTAGATGGTAGAAGCTCCCACATTCATAATATTAATGCCAAAGGATACAAACTTAATAAAGACACCACATATGTGTGGCACTACCGTTTAATTCATGTCAATGTTATAGTCAATGAATTAGCTCCATACCGGATGGATCTACAAGTCTTTAGATTTGATCTTTTGACACTTGCAAAATAACTAAGACACCGTTTTCGGAAAACGGGCATATAACTTATTGATAGTCATGCATATAGATGTATGTGGTTCAATGAAGTAATTGACGGGTAGTGGAGATCTTTATTTCGTAAACTTCACTGAACGTTTTGAGTATGACTTGTTGAGAATCATGCATATGGGTGTATGTGAATCAATGAAGTACTTTAACGTGAAGTGGAAGTCTTTATTTCATAGACTTCATGAATATTCCAAGTAGATATATGAATATCCACTCAGGGAATGTTGGCCTGAAAATTTTGATTCGATCAAACAAGTTCAGAATGAAGTAGGAAATAAATTTAACAAGAAAATCTAATTCCTGCGATACAGATCGAGGAAATAAAGATTTGAGTTATAATGTTGGCATGTCATTGGAAGACTTGTGAGAAGAGTTCCACAAATTACGTCGTATGGAACACCATAGTGTTATGGTATGTTAGGACGTCGTAATCGCACCCTATCGGATAGTGTGTGGTAAATAAATCTCTTACCGAATTATTGTGATCATTAGAGTCGTATGGTAGAAACGTAACACTCACGTTAGATAATAGGGAAACCATTTAAATCCATGAAGACAATACCATATTAGTGATGGGATGGCTTTTAGCCTAGATTGTCGTTTCAGCAATTTAGTGTTTTGATGTGATCAAACCTAAAATGGATTAATCTTTGTAGTGTACCGTACCTAAAGAGTTAGTTGGGTACATGTCTCACGACATAGGCAAAATCGTTGCCGGGATATACCTTGCGAAAGAAATAGTTTCTTGTCCAAGGGTATAAGTGAGAAAGAAAGTAGAGCAAGACAAAGTTGATGAACTTTCTCTCCAGACATCAGAGTGGCGCAACCGAAAGTGTTTTCGGTGTCATGCTCCATAGCTTGAAAGAAGCTGATGATACAAGATCATGATGTTCTGAGCTCATACTAAGAACGTAGGCGTACGAGGTTGTGTTTCACACTGTGTGTTACGACAATCTTGTTATGAAGGTCATATTAATGGAATATGACAGACCTACGAACTACGAAGAAGAGATGGTAGACCTAAGTCCGAGAAATGGCTATGAGTCATATATGATCCGAAATAAAATCCATGTACGATTACCAGGTATTGACTTGGGAGATCTTCTTGATGGCATCTAGGATGTTAACAGAATATGGAATTTTATGAGAGAGTAGACACTGATAAGGATCGATTTGTCGTGAAACAGTTCCGACAGATTCAAAAGTTGACCACAATGAGATTTTGTCTCAGGTGGCAAAGCCTAAATCTATTCTGGGTCGTTTAGCAATTACTATAATTTCGAATGAGAAATTGATAGAAGGATAAGGAAACCATGTTTCTTAATGGTATCATTAAGAAAGAGTTGTAATTAGTACAATGAGATGGTTTGGTGATCCTGAGGATGCTAAACATGTATGCAAACTTCAGTTGTCCATTCGTGGGCTGAAGCAAGCATATCGGAGCTGGAATCTTCACTTTGATAATGTGATCAAAGGATTTTGGAGTTGTCCAAAATAGTTGAAGAGACTTGCATTTGCAAAGAAGTGAGTGGGAGCAAAGTAGCTTTTCCTGATCTTATATGCGGAAGGCATATTTGAGTGGGAGCTAAGTAGCTTTCCTTGATCTTATATGCGGAAGGCATATTTGAGTGGGAGCTAGGTGTCATTTGTGATTTTGTATGTAACGACATATTGAATGACACAGATCCTCTAGTAGAGTGTAAAGGATTATTTAAGTGATTAAATTTTCTATGAAATGAAGTTAGGAGTATTAGGCATCCGATTTATAATTGTATAAATCGTAAGGGGCTTAATAACATTAGGTCGGAATATTTCCTAAGTTAAGATTCTGAAGTGTTTCAGAATAGAACAAGCAAAGAAAATTGTTCTTACTTGTATGACTAGGTGAAATATTAAGTTTATCTTGGCATTTTCAGTGATAGCAAATGATGTTCGACATTCTCTATGTATCAGACATAGATGCTATCAGACTGAAAGCTCGACTTGGTGTGACCCACGTTCTTGGTTGAAGAACGGGTTCTAGAGTGATCCTTGTGTGGGTCAATGAACAAACGTTAAGTATATTCTTCAGTATCTGTGAGAACTGAAGATATGTTTTCTAGTAAAGGGTAAGAGTGGAAAGACAACTTGCCGTAAAACGGTTACGATGATGCAAGTTATGACACTAACCCATACGACTAGAAATCTCATATAGGAGATGTCCTTTATTTTGAAGAAAGACATGGTTAGTTTGCGAAGTCGCATATGAATGCACTGTTGCATAATCTACATGGGTATAGAAATATATGGCAACTTCAGAAGTTGCAAGTGTGATTGGACTGAGCAGTTTTCCGAGCGTATGTGGTCCCCTTAATAGATCTCTTAGACTTTTAAGGCCCATGCTACGCGAATGTTCGAGTCTCACTCCATCCACTAGGATATATTTCACCGTCATCGTAAGATACGGGATGATGTCAAACTAGGTGACATAGAAGTGTTGCAAAGCACATATAGGTCTCAATGTGTGAGATCTGTTGACTGTATTCCTCTTCCACGAGACAAGCATGCACCAAGATGCTATGGGTGCTGAGCTTTTACCAAGTTGTAAACTAGATTAAGTGTTACTCTAGTGCAAGTGGGAGACTGAAGGGAATATGCCCTAGAGGCACTTAATAAAGATAGTTTATTAGTCATATTCCAATTGTTCATTATATGTTTTATACCATGCTATAACTGTATTAAGCGGAAACATTAATACACGTGTGGTAGATAAACAACTAGGTCCCTAGTTGCCTCTGCTAAGACTAGTTTCATTGCGCGGTTGATGATCGAGGTTTCCCGATCATGAGACATGGCGTCTGTCGGCAATGGAGTCATATCGTTAGGTGGAACGATGTGATGGACTTACCCATAATTTGTAGGACGTAGTCATTACGCCTTTGACCGTGAGACCAACTCTTATTGTTATTCCTGGAAGATACTTTGATCGCACCAAACGTCATGTCTTATAAAGTGTGACAATAACGGTGATACTTTTGGGTATCGGAAAGGAATAGTTGAGACGAGGGGTCAAGAGCGGGATTTGTCAGTCCGCATAGCCGGATAGATACTCTAGGGCCCACTCGGTGAGATTATGTCAAATGAGTTTGCAAACATGTGACTAGGTCACCAGCTGACATAATATCACAGACGAGTAGAAGATAGTGTTGTCGGTAACGAGATCATGCTAGGTATGGAGATATCTATGAATGATGCTCGGACACGCTAAGTATCGCTATGACAAAAGGTTTAAGACTCGACGTCCAGGTTTGATAGATGAAAGTCATTCGTTATATCACAGGGGTTAATTCATGGGGTCCAGGCCTACGAGTTAATCATTGATCGGAGAGGAGTCTCGATCATGTCTGTTATTATATCGAACCGCTAGGGTAACACACTTAAGGGGTTTCGACAAGACAACCGGAAAGGAAAGAGATCACCGGGAACGTCCCGGGAATGGTCCGATGGAGATCGGGTAGCGACGAAATAGTTTTCGGAGCTAGAATAAATTATATATAATATGTTTGATATTAATTAGTGTAATTAATATTTAAATATGATTTTATATATTTATTTTCGAATTTTTAAAGGCTGATTTCCCTAAATGGGCCTTCTGGTGGAAAGAAGGCCCATGAGGGGGCGAAAGTCCCCCCAGGGCTTCGGATTGGGGGAGGGCCGGCCTAGGTGGGCCAAATGGGGCCCACCTAGGGCCGGCGGCTGTCCTTGGCCGAACCAGGCATGTGGGATAGTCCCACATTGCCTGGCTGGCAAGGTTGGCTCCCCCCGGGAGCCTTTATATAGAGGGGTACCCCTGGCCTTTTAATTCAACCAATTAATTCTCTTTCTCTCCTCGATAACATGATTCCCTTTGTCGGAGTTGCGCCGAGTTGAGAGGGGATCTCTTCCACCATAGCCCGCTGCCGCGCTGCTGGTGTTCCGGTCCAAGTCTTCCGCTGCTCGTCCTGGACTGGAGCTTCGGAGGCCGTCGTCTCCACCGTATGTGTGTAACACCCTGCGAGGTGCTGCGCTAGCGGTACTCGGAGGCCTACTTCCTCCACCCGACCTCGAGGTCATCTTCATCATCTTCGTCGCGCCGAGTTCTTCGCGACCTAGAGGTCGGCTACGTCGTCTTCGTCGTCAACGCTTGTGCGGGAGCGTAATCCCCGCTTTTCGGTCTACAAGGGTATGTATTCCGATATCCGCCGTACTTCTATATCTGCATAGTGTAGATCTTGGCTAGTTTAAGGATATCGTTCGTAGGAAAATTTTTGTTTTCTGCCTGCGATCCCCTTCAATATCTACTCGGAATATTCATGAAGTCTATGAAATAAACACTTCCACTTTACGTTAAAGTACTTCATTGATTCACATACACCCATATGCACGATTCTCAACAAGTCATACTCAAAACGTTCAGCGAAGTTCACGAAATAAAGATCTACACTAACCGGGAGTGAGAGTCTAGCCGGTTCTCCAAGGACACCGGACAACCCAACAGTGGAGTCTCCAACTCCGGCTGTCCCGGGTATCGAGTTCGTCACTCCGCCATCAAGGTATGCAGATATGCTTGATGCGACTGACAACTCCAACCTCGAGCATAGGTTCCGCACACTGCAGAACGTGCTCGACGCAGGTCCGGCTGTGGAGCCGGACGAGGAACTCCATTTCCTAGCCTCCGAAGAGCCAGGCTCGTTCGATGAGGCGAAGGCGGACGCCAGCTGGCGTGCCGCGATGCAGGAGGAGCTGCAGGCCATCGAGTCCAACTCGACTTGGCGGCTTACCACATTACCACCAGGCCACCGTGCGATCGGCCTGAAGTGGGTGTAGAAGGTGAAGAAGGATGCGCAAGGCGCAGTCCTTAAGCACAAGGCTCGCCTTGTGGCAAAGGGCTATGTGCAGCGGCACGGGGTCGACTACGACGAAGTCTTCGCTCCTGTGGCCCGGCTAGAGTCAGTCCGGCTACTGCTAGCCGCGGCTGCGAGTGCCGGCTGGGGCGTTCATCACATGGACGTCAAGTCAGCCTTCCTCAACGGGGAGTTGGAGGAAGAAGTGTACGTGCAGCAGCCATCTTGCTTCGCTGCAAAGGGGAAGGAGCATATGGTGCTCCGACTCGACAAGGCGCTCTACGGCCTCAAGCAGGCGCCAAGGGCATGGAACACCAAGCTCGACTCATGCCTCGTTCGGCTCGGCTTCGCAAGGTGCGAGTCGGAGCACGGCATGTACGCTCGAGGAGCGACTCCGAGCTGGCTTCTAGTCGGCGTCTACGTCGACGACTTGGTGATCACGGGCTCCGACTCCAGCGACATCGACAAATTCAAGCTGGAGATGCAGAGTCTGTTCCAGATGTCCGACCTCGGGCTGCTGAGCTACTACATCGGCATAGAGGTTCGATAAGGACCCAGTGGGATCGACATTTCGCAGGGTGCCTATGCCCTTAAGCTGCTGGAGAAGGCATACATGGTCGGGTGCAACCCGGTCCACACCCCCATGGAGCCGCGCTTCAAGCTGTCCAAGGCCAGCACGACGCCCGCGACGGATGCAACCGAGTACCGCAGCATCGTCGGGAGCCTCAGGTACTTGGTGCACACGAGGCCGGACTTGACTTTCGCAGTCGGGTTCGTATCGCGCTTCATGGAGGCTCCAACTAGAGAGCACCTCGCGGACATCTTGACCAAGCCGCCGGGGCGAGTCCGCCTGGCGGAGCTACGCGCAGGGATCGGCATGGTGGAGGTGCCACCGGAACATAAGCCTAGGGAGTGATTGTTAGATATAGGCTTGTATTCCGGGAGTCGACTCATCTTCGGGTCGACTCGAGTTCCGACTCGGGAGTCTGTTCCAGTCGAGTGAGCCCTACTCGGAGTCTGTTTCGAGTAGAGGCAGTCGGTAGCCGGGTTCTGGGACTGGACACTTTGTCCTGTAGCCAGTGTCCTGAAGTGGTGCGTCAGCGCCAAGTACAGAGTAGGTAGGTAGGACGTGCTAGGCGTCATCTACAGTGCATTCTAGTCATGACGGCGTCAACAGTGACACGGCATGGGCAAAGAGTAGGATAGGTCACATCCGTCTGATGTGACAGCTTAGTGGACTTTGTAACCCTAGCTAGCAGCCCCTGTTTAAAGGGAGGAATACACACAAGTCAAGATGAGGCAAACCGGAAACACATCTCACTTTTTCCGAATTATTCTCCCCTCTTCCTCCGCTCCATTCTCTCCGTAGCGTTTCCAAGAGAGGGCCAACACCATCCCTAGCATAGCATGGCCGCGACCATTCCCTCCATTCGTGCCCATCTCCCCGCCACGGCCGCCGCAAAATCGAGCACCACCGCGGCCGCATCCAGCTCGTAACGGAAAAAATGGGGGCAGCGGCAGCACGATTCGGTGACACCCAAGCCGGCGGATCGAAATCGGCGGCGTCTCGGTCGAAGTCCAAGCTCTAAATCGAAAAAAGGAAAAAAAATACCTCGGGGCAACGACTCGAACCGGTGGCACCGACGTCCTCCTCGTCTCGGATGCGCGCAGGAGGCAAGCTCGCTCGCGAGCAGTTGCTGTGGCCGATCCCGAGTCCGTCCCCCAGAGGTTAGGAGGTCGCCACCGGCGTCACCTTCTTCATGCAGATGGGGTCATGTTGAAGGTGATCAAACAGAGTAAATTGACTGTCGCCTTTTTAATGAGTTCGTCCTTCTCTTTTCCGTTAACGAGTCCATAGATCATGCCGGTAGATGCAGATAAACATGGAAAGATAACAACACCAATATACTCCTGCGGATAAGAGATGGGCGCGCAAGACTCGGCGTGAGTGAGGGTATTTGAAGTGTGACACCATACCACGGATTCTGATTTAATAGTAAAGATAATATTTTTTTGCATTGTCATTTGGAGCTAATCGATGGACCTTGTCTTACACTTTGAGATGTGACACTTTAATACTTTCTCTTAGAGCATCTCTAACAGACACCGCAAATCGGTTAGAACTGCAAAATCTCGGTGAGTTTGCGGGCCGGGTCCAGTTCGCTGTGCAGATTAGAAACCGCGATCGCGGCCCGGCCTGTAAACAATTTCCCGGCCTCCGCAAATGTCCACCCGGGACCGCTATTTAAATCGTTCGGTCGCCGAAATGCAGGCCGAAACACTCTCCTCCACCGTCGAACCCTAGCCGCAATTCCCCACATTTCTCGCCGCCGGCCACTCCCCTCTCTCTCGCTCCAGTCGATTGCTGCCTCCACCGCCACCATGGCCAACCTCTCGCCGGCCCTGCAGCAAGAGCGGCGCCGCTGTGTCGCCGCCGACGCCGCGTGGAAACACTCGTCCCGTAAATGGACGGGGAGGGGGCTCCCGGTGCCGCCGATGCTTTTGCGGCGGGAGACGGAGGAGTCCGACATCCTCCACGGTCTCCTGCCGCCTCCCGCGCCGCCGTGAACTCTGGCAGCTGGACCCTATCCTCCTCCGGCAGCTGGATCCTATCCTCGGGCTCGTCGCCGCGAACTCCAGGCTCGTCGCAGGCGCGCGAGGTTGCCGTCGACGACGATGGATTTGAGGTGTACGATCCGGCCGCTTTCAAGGGCTCGGTGACCCGCGAGGACTTCATCCCCGACGACTTCCTCGATACGGTGACTGGCGCGGTGAATGCGTGGTCCGAGGAGCAGGACCGCCTCCACCGCGAGCAGGAGGCCTCCAAGGCGTGCGAGAAGGGCAAAGCCGTCGTCATCTCCATCGACGACGACTCGGAGGAGGAGTGAAACCACTCCGGCGACGGCGCGGCCGCACCCTGCGAGCTCTGGTGAGCTGATTTTGGTCAGTTTAGGGTTAGGGCCGCGTAGTCTAGGTTTTTATTTTGGTTATCCTGTATGTAACGAAGAACTGCGATGAATCCGGTGAGTATTCCGGTCATATGTAAATGAAGAACTTGTAGATAAATTTCCCACAAACTTTGAATTTTAAATTTGCAGTTTCAACTGGCGTGTCTGATCCGCGCGCTACCGAACTCGGTCTACAAACAAGTTTTCTACAACCTGCGTCCGGGGTTTGCAGGTTGCGAATTTGCAGTGTCTATTAGAGATGCTCTTAGAATGGAACTGACCTTTGCATTGTCCTAATAAATACTTCGTAACACTAATATGTTTTTGCACTGTCACTTTGTAACATGCTGAAAAAGGTTTTTCAAGATACATTTTGTCTTTTTACATAAGCCAAAATAATGTCGGTTTTCCGTTAAACTTGACGTGTACACATAATATATCGAGATATATGCGCTATAATTCTGTTCAGATTTTTTATTTTAAAATGTGTTTTCAGTGGCAGGATCATATGCTTACATGTGTGAGAGTGAATTTCACTTTTAAAATAACATACTTCGTAACATTGTAACCCTAATAACTTAGAAATTATTCATGCTAATAACACCCTGGCCGACGGCTGTTACCTGGCAGTCTTCTAGGATATCTAAATTAGACCCGCAGATCAACACTAGCTTTATATGTACATTTTCTTCTCACTCGTGCACATTTGGGAAGGACTTTAAATACCCATTTCAATACTGATATGAGCTAAGCACGTTTAAATTATATTAAGATGAGCTTCTGAAAAAAAGTTCCAACTTGTTGAGATGAGTATCCTATTAAGCTCTATGCCACTATGCCAGGATATCACACGGTAAACTTGTAGCTCGTGATGACAAAAGGTGTTGTGAAAACATAATATTGTGATCTGGTTTAAGACACTAGTAATAAATGTGATATTGTGAAATAGTAGCAATTTCTTCTCAAATGATTTTGGTGTGAATGACAACATAATTAAATTCTAACTGCGTGCTAATGTTTTTTATCCTGATTAATAAATGAATAGTCTACCCCTCAAAAGTTAAAAGGGTGAAAATGACTTTCCGACATTTTCAATTTTTTCAATTTAGCGTGTCGAAGGAAAACCATACTATATTAAAGGGTTTGCATAGCAGAAGGTATGACCGGAAATGGGGAATCAATTCACGTACACAAACATCTATGCACCCCGTTTGTCTTCATATATTGACAAGAGTGAACCTTTGTTTTCCTATTGTTTTGGATGTTTGTTCCAGGTTGGAACTTTTGGTGTGGTATTGGTGGCCATGGGTCTCATAGTTGCACTCCAGATTTTGCCTTTCAACAAGTATCGCAAACAGTTGAGAGCATTGCAACATATTGGTGTCACTCTAAGAACCGGCCATGCCACAAATACGTGCCAAATCCACATGTCATAATCTTTCTATAACTCACAGCTTTAAGTACAACACTTTGCACGCTCCAACATGTACTCCGTATAAAGATCTCTTGTCAAAGAATGGACGGTTCTTCCATATCAGTGCATGCAATGTAACTTTTAAAACATCTCATAAAATCCCCTCGCCGGTCTTATACCATGAACCGAGCTGTGTCTACTTCATTTGGTACTCTCAGATAAGTCAGTCCAAACATTTTCATCATCACCGCACAAAACATGTAACAGATTCAATGACCATGGATTCAGACAGACATAGATAATCGTATAGAGAGTCTGTTCTAGCTACATATGCAAGGCACTGTATACCATGCATTTGTGAATGGACGAGAATCCAAAAATCCGGCGCAATATTTTTCAACTCAAAATAGTCATTCATGATAGATCATGCAAAGTGCGTATGAAAATATCCTTTTTCATTACAAAGCGATGGTGAAATGGAATCAGGTTGTTTGTCGGGTCACTATAAAAATAGTGATTAAATAGCAGCACATGACCGTTCCGTCCTCGATCCTCTGTGTTTGGGAGTATCAGTTTCTGTTGCGTAGCTGAAAGAACGATGAGGACTATCTGATTCTTTTTGTCATCAACTACAAGGTTGGTGTCCTCTTCCATCATTTGGTCTATTGGATAACAATGAATCAACGGTAAAGTAATGGAACTAGGCGAAGAATTTCAACCAAATTAAGCTTTTAGTAAACAATCTAACACCTAACGTGCGGGAGGGAGGGACGTCCGTCGCTAGAACGAGATGTGGCCAGGGGTGGACCCAGCATGTTGGAAGTGGCGGCGTACCCCCACTCAATTGTTTAGACTCCTTGTAATAGGAAGCTTAATTACTAGTTTGTCCCTGCTCAGGAAGGTTATTTTCATCAACTAACCCATTTTTACCCCCTCTTAAATTGTATCTTGGTTCCGTCCGAAATGTATCGGTGCAAAACGAGGATGCGCACGTGATCGCTAACTCGCTGTGGACTCCCGACAGAGCCGACAGAGAGTTAGCGATGAAAAGGTGTGGCGACACGGCACGATTCAGTGGCGGAGAGAGAAATTGCAACTCTTATGTTAAGTTGTTACTGTATTTGTTAACAATGTCGGATGGCGTGTCCCGTGGTTACCTGACACTCCAAAGTTATGAAATGGTGTGACTGTTGCTGCTGCTGCTGCAAACAGATGGAGATTCACCTTCAGGAGATGGTTATCTGTTCCTTTACAGGATCAATATAGGGAGATGCAGAACTTGCTGGCTGGTATTGCTTTGAATGAGGAAAAAGACAGGCCAGTTTGGAAGTGGACTAAAAATGGTCAGTTCACTGTCAAATCGATGTATCACAATCTTAGTAACACAGGGATAGATAGATCTTTTAGGCATTTGTGGAAAGCAAAGGTGCCTCTGAAGATTAAGATTTGGATGTGGCTTATCTGGCATAATGCCATAGCTACAAAAGATAATCTACTGAAAAGAAACTGGACAGGTCCTACAACTTGTCAGTTCTATGACCAAGAAGAGACAATCCATCAATTTTTCTGGTGGATTCCGCAATTTCTGCCTGTCAGTAGAAATGTGCAAATTGCTCTTGTTGCTGCTGTTTGCTGGGCTATTTGGAGAAGCCGTAATGAAGCTTGTTTTGAGGGAAAGTTAATTGCTAACCCTAATAGTCTAATCTGTTCTTTGTGTGCCTTTCTTAAATATTGGGCAGGATCTCATAAGACCTCAGATCAGGAGGATCTTCGCGCTGGAGCTGATATACTGATGAATCTAGCGACTGCAAGAACTCCAGCTGGTCCACCTACCCGTCTGCAACTAGGCGGAGTTACCACTGGAGCTGGAAATCTGAACACCTAACGCGCGGCCTGCGTGTTCTTTCGTTTTGCTGGAGGAGATGATGCTGGTGGTAACTGTTTGTGCTCTGAGTTGGTGCTGCAGAAGCTTAACCACAAAGAAGCTGCTACTGTTCTCTGGAGTTCGTTTTGGTTGCTATTTTGATGTTGCCTCGCTAGATGTTGGTTAAACTCTCTACTTTGCTTTGTAGTTGGGTTCCAGCTAGCCGCGCTTTCGGCGCCCGTCTGTTTCATTTGGTTAAACTATTTTGTTCTTTTCGTTTAGATGCCTGGTCTGGTGGCCTAAGGGCTTGTAATTGCCGTGAGCAAACTTACGCTGATGGTGGTGGTGGTTGTTTTCCGTTATGAAAGTAATGGAAATCGATCCCCTTTTAGGGTTTCGCTTGTAAAAAAAAGTTAGGATATTTGTTAACAATGTCGGATGGCGTGTCCCGTGGTTACCTGACGCTCCAAAGTTAGGACACACTGAGATGCCTGAGAGTTTTTCGGGTACTGGTAACGTTTTTGTCTGTCCGAAGCCGATTGGGCCGTTTGGAGTATATCAGTGGTGCCCGTGGTAGATTGTCTCAAGGACCACCATATAAAATAGTCGGACAAAATGATCATGCGATTGAAAAATCGTCATTCTTCGCCGGGTGCGCCGCGCGACGCCGCCACACGCGTCGATGCGGAAGGTTTGCCTTCCCTCAGTCGTGCTCGCGGTATTCAGCATTCCGGCTCCCCGCGCCTATAAGAACAGAGTCCGCCAGTCCTAGACCATTCATGTCTGAGCAACCAAGAATCCACTACGTACGAACTTAATCACTTCCTCCGGAAAAGATACGAACAAGAAGGATGATTATGAAACCTTCCACGGCTTGTTTCCTCGCCGTCGCCACCGTCCTCATGCTGATGAGCGGCGGCGGCGTCGATGCAACGGTGATCACCACCTGCAGGGCGGCCGCCGGCAGCGACGGCCGCGTGGACTACGACTTCTGCGTGGCAGAGCTGGGCAAACACCACGACAGCCCCAGCGCGGATACCTGGGGCCTGGCCAAGGTGGCGGCCCTCACCGGCGTCGTCAACGCCGACAACGCAATCTACGACATCAAGGCCATGCTCGACGAGCACGGCCACGGAACGGACGGCCGGGCGCGGACGGCGCTCGGCCAGTGCCAGGAGCTGTACGACGCCATGGGCTTCGCCTTCGCGGAATCACATGACGACATCAACAACCGCGACTACGCCGGGGGAAAGGAGAAGGTCGGGGAAGCCGCGTCTCTGGCGCACCGGTGCGACGACGCCTTCGCCAAGGCCAGGGTCCCGTCGCCGGTGACGCAGTACAGCGACTACTCCGTGCGGATAGCTGTCGTATGCTCGGCGATCACGAACCTCATCGAGTGAAGAAGAACGTCGTCCAAGACTCATATACCATACGTGTCACTATAGTACAAAGTACAAACCACTACTACTGTTATTTCGACGTTTTGTTATAGTGCAAACCACTACTACAGAAAGTATCACCCTTAGAAAATTAAATTTGAGACTAGCACGTTCCTGAATAATGTAAAGAATAAGTTTCGGCTTCTTCCTCTTTCCTAATTACTCATTAAATACCTAAATTGCATCTTATTCTTGGAACAACCTGATTTTAAAATTGCATCCTATAAAACGGAATGGAGGGAGTAAATTATGTTTCATTAAGATAGTTGCAACTAGATGAGGGATTAGAACCTTTACTCGACCATCCTCCTTTGCTTTGTCAATTAAGATGGCTAACATGTCTGCCACAACATTAAATAAAATAGAAGAGAGCGGGTCACGTCGCCGTAATCCTTTTTGAGTATGAAAATAGTGACTATGTCGTCACTTACTAATGCCCACACTACTTTTGCGAGTGAAGTGATTGGTCCAATTACATCGGATCATTTCTTGTGAAATGCAAGTTGCAAGAACGGCCACTTGACCTTATCCCTTTTCAAAGTCGATTGTAAAAAGAACCCCATCCATCTCTTTTTCTATGAAGTTTATGGTTTCGTAGAGAACCACCATCCCATTCAAGGTGTGGCACCCCGATATTGCTGAATCTGAACAATAATTTATATTTCACAATAAGAAGACAAATGGAAAGATATTGCTGAATCTGAACAATAATTTATATTTCAGGCAGTAAAATGATGATACCAAATTTTACTTGGAATGGGGAAATTTCCCTTGCTGGAACTTATACCATAGCCATGAAACCTTCCTTTAAAATCACTCAGAACTTCTAATATAATTCAGCTAGGAACCCGTCTGATTCTGGTGTCTTATTCTTCTTCACTAAATTAACTTGTGCACTTGTTTATTATCTGATTCTTGTGTCTTATTCTGCTTCATTTGTAAAGTAACTTGTGCACTTGTTTCTTGGTGAACTCCGTTGAAATATTATTTCTTTATGGAAGATGAGGGATATCATGAATGTGAGATTTTTTCTTTTGTTGCGAAACACAATATAAATATAGACGTTCATATACACATGTACACACTCACCCTATAAACATACACTCTTATGACCACCTCCGATAGACTGATGTCTGAGTCTTGGATTGACGAACTCATCGATCTTCCACTAAAAAATATTACGTCTAAATAAGAAACACCGATGTCAATTTCCAGGTTTGAGCTCTAGTAAACCGAGCGCATAACAATCTTCCTAATCATCCTACCACGTATACGGGCAGGTTATCATGTAAGGTTCAAGCATTACCGGTGCACCAAACAATTTGCTATGATATTCCTGTAATGATATAGGTTTTAAGATTATCTTCTCAAATAATATTCCCCTGCTGGTAAAAAAAAGAAAGTAATATTCTCCTCTTTTCGTTCCAGCTGAATAGTTTTTCTATGTTTGTCATTTGCAACAAGATAAAAATAATTGTTGTTATTACCGTGTCTTATAGGTGCTTAACTTTAGTGCCTTGAGCCCACTTGGATGAATTCCTTCGTCCACCGAAGTTGGGTAACTTTATCATTCACATCCCTGAAGGCATCCGTACTTGTGATGTGTCAAACACTCGCCGCTCTCTTTGAGCTCGACGTAGTATAGTCCCCCTTTAGTTTAGGTGCGGCCGGCTGTGCCTTGCAAGCAAAAGATGCGGGGATTATAAGTTATAGCCAAACCAAACAACAGCAATATTTTACACTTCCGAGATCAATAGTGCAGGTAGGTACCTTAACTAGCCTAATCCAGTTTCGATCTCGCTCCCTTGCATGCAACCGGACCTGATATATGAACATCACTTTACAACTCAACAATTAAAAGCAGCCTCCCTCAAACTCAAAGATGGGCAGAGTCCGGATCGAACATCGCGCCTGCCTTCTCGCGTACTACTTTTAATTTCTTGTAAGATCAATCGATATGTTCGTTCGACACATATGATGGCTAGTTCGATACCATTACTTGGGATCACTAGACACGAATGCTACCTTGACCAGCTTTAGGTAAAGCATGCATGACCATGGCGTCTAAAAGGAGATACAGAAACACGATTAGTTTCTTCAGGGAGGCTCGGAGCATTCACATCATCGGTTCTGCTTTATGGACGTCCAATCAATAAATACGTCTCTTTTGTTTTCTCCGAAACACTGCAAGAGGCCAGCCTTGTTGGAATAGTTATAAAATTTAAAATACTAGTTAAGATAAATATTTTTGTGCTTTCCAAGAGCTCATTTGATTCATATGATAGGAAATGTATAGAAGTCGAAAATATATAGGATTCTGAAATTCACAATGGCTCCCGATTCATATGTTCCTGACCGAATAAAAAAACTCGAAAAAGGTAAATATTTCAAAACATTTGGTGAAATGATCTAAACAAGTGTTCGACATATGTGCCAAGTTTTACATTGAAATGGCACGTGCACACAATAGAAACAAATTAGTGGCCAAAGTGGGATTTTAAAATGTATTTCGGAGCACTGATTTTGTTTTTTCACACAGATCACTACACATCTCTTCGCAAAACTTGGCACGTATTTAAAACACTTGTAAAAGTCCGGTTCGAGTTCTCAGGTTTCTGTCACTCTGGCAACCTTTCCCCTCTTCCTCGTACACGTACTACAAACCCTACGATGAAGATTCATGCATGCATAAATATAACGGGCACCAAAGGACAGTAACATATCAAAATCAACTCGAATGCACCACGGGTGGGGCCAGGGGGTCGGCGCACCCCCCAAAACCCTAACCCTAGCCGAACCATCTCCTATGGGGAGTTCAGCCCCCACATGGGCCTTCTCCCCTCCGGGGAAGACCCATTTAGTGGGCTGCCTATTTAAATACGAATTCAATCATTATAAATTCGTTAAAATAATATTAGTTCACTTAATTATATATTAATTTAACATATATAATTAATTTCCTCTCTTCTGGAACTTTTCTGAAACCCTCCGAACAATCTTCGGAACTCCGATACGACTTCGGATTCTCTCCCGGAACTTTTTCGGTGATCTCTAAAATACTCTCCGCTAACTCCAGATCATCTAAAACCATCTTGAAATTCACCTGCCCTTTAAGTATATTACCCTACGGTTCGGGAACACTCCAGACATCACCGAGAACCCTCTCCGGTGAATGATCAACAGCGGCACCTGGATGGCCATGATGACTCATGTGCGTTCACGAAAATCTTTTGTCGTTGAACAGTAAACGTTGATAATCAAAACCCTATTCCTTTTGTTTCTGCGTTACTCGCGTCGTCTGAGATCAGATCGTCGGTATCACGATACCTGGTTCAATCTCATTTCCGACATATGCTACTTTACTCGCTCCCATTATATTACATCCCTTGTGACCTAGTCACGCGCTACGCAGCATTGGATGTAATCTCACCGAGTGGGACCAGAGTATCCTTCCTTTCACACGGATGAACAAATCCCGCTCTTGATGCGTACGCCTCGACATACTCCATCGGAATACCTGATAGGAACTTTTTGATCACTCAAGTACAAAGTGAATATTGATGCAGTCAAGGTATCATTCGGAAGCAGTGATTAACTACCATCTCACGGTCTAAGGATTAGGTTTCAATGTTTCTTATTACTGCAACTTGAACATCGTGTCACGATCTCGTTGCAATAATAATTTTTGGGTATGTCCATCACAGCATTTTTCTAATGGTGTGACCTCGTTACCAACTGACATAAATGTCCATGATCTGAATCATGATCATCGATTTCGCAATGAACTAGTAGTTATAGAACCTTACTAGGGACTCTTGTTAGTTTAATACCACACGTGTATCAATGATTCTTACCGATACAATTATAGCATGATATAAACTTATTACGAACTAATGAGATATGTCAATAATTCACTATACTATTTGCCTCTAGGGCATATCTCCAACACATCCTATATTGAAATACATCACAACAAATAGCAATGAATAATCAGTACAGTAAACAAATACCCCATTTGATGTATTTGTCTTTGAAGGACCTACATCAGCTAAAAGAACAATTTAAAGTCTATGTCTGAAATATAGAACCTGTAATCATTTCCCACAAATGTTGGAATATCTCTTTACCAAATGTTTTAATTCCACTAATGATCTTTTCCTGCAAATCCAGAAATGCTATTTCAGAAAAGCCTCCAACAATCCAATAGTTCATGGCACATCGCTGCTTCATAGGTAGAACCGTGAGAAATCAGAATAAGAAAAAAAAAGACCATTAGACTGATGTCTGGGCCCCACAATGCAATGGAAGCCCATGTCACCGTTATGAGGGTATTCCAGTGCCACTTGTGCAAAACCATCCACGGAAAGAGCTTAAGATGGGGTTTGGCAGGTGTTTTGCCCGGTTTTATTAAGTGTGCCAGTTTTAACTTGAGGGTGTGCTGAGTCCAAACTCTGAAACTTGTGAGGATAATATAGACTTGTTTCCTCCATGCTCCCTAACACAATCAGAACTAAAATAGCCAGATACAATGTTCGCCAAGAAAGAGATCAAACATGTACCCACTTGTTTCTTGAAAGAGGTCAGATACAAGCTAATATTGCAGCATACAACTAAAATAGATAAAATCTGAACAATGACAGAGAGAATAAGTAAACATTATTCAGATGCCTAGCAGGTGACAATGGAATTCCTCGTAATCTATATCTATATCTATATCTATATCTATGTACCTAATAATAAAATCAGTAACGTTTCTCTCTTCGTCCATTTTGTCCGACTTTTTATTGGACTTTTTTGCCCCTATGAATTCGATGATATTACCACCCTTGCCATCGGTAAGTGGAAAAAAACGTTTCGTCCCCAAATCTCGCGAGTCTCCGTCCCTGGTCCCTGGTCGTCGGCGCCGCCGTCCTACTCTCCCATGTCTCTCACGCTCGCCTCGACCCGAGGCCCCCCCTCGGCGCCACGGCCGCTCTCCCCCTCCTCCTCCGCCGTCGCCGACCCCGAGGCGCGGCGCTCGCTGGCCCTGCTCCGGGAGGCCTCCGAGCTCGTCTACCGGGTGCACGACCCGGTGGAGGGCGCCCGCGGCCACCCGGGGGCCGCCGAGTCCCTCCTGCTGGCGCGGCCTGGGTGAGGATGACGACGGCTCCGCTCCCTGGGTGCACCCGCCCTTGGTCGCCGAGCAGCTTGACGGCGTCATGGACCTGGGCGAGGCGTGCGGTCGATTGAGAAATCCCCTTCCGGTGCCTCCGCTCGAGGAGACCAGCTCCATTGGGAGCCGTCGGGGCGGGGATCCGTCGGCCGGCTGGCTCCCAGGGCGAGCCCCAACTACTGCGATGTATCTCCTCCGCAAATCATCCCTCTCCCTCTGCTGGCTGTGAACTCGGCATGGTCGCACTGAGCGGACTCCCTTCAAAGACCTAGCGGAAAAATCTGACGCCGAGCCTCGCTCGCCCTCCCGGTAGCCACTCACTCTGCTTCCGCCGTTGGTCGTCCTCGCCGGCTGCCCTGTCCGACCATGTGCTAGATGTTCTCTACTTTGAAAGATTATTGCCAATGAAAGAGACCTGGGGCACTGAGGGCGAAGCGGAGGATACGGCGTAGATTGGCAAGCCACACGATGTGGGGAGCTGGAGCAGCCGACCACCAAGGAGCATGTGCCGAGGTATGTGTCCCACCGGTTGGCCGACGCAAGGACGCCGCTACGGCCTGCTGCTGCCCGCCGTGTCAGCTCTACTGAAATCTGTGGGACACTCTTTCAACGATTACACGGCCTTTAGTCTACGAGAGGCTGGTTGGAAACAAAAACTATTATCAAGACATAATCAACCCCGTGAATTACTTGCAGACATATAAATTTATAAATTGTCTTTTAATATCCGGATCCGTTTTGCCAAAAAGTAATCTAAATTTATGAATTAAGGGTATGTTTAACCTAGGACTTGACAAGAACGGCCATACATCACAAGCAATCCTAGAATACACAGGCATGGGCACTTTTTTGTTTTTGTTTGATAGTGCATTTTTTCTTAAATTATGTCCTTTCTTAATTCGGATTACTTTCAACTATGCTTCCTACTTGAAGTTGTTTCAGTGTTACTTTAATTGTTTTTAGTTTTTTAATGCAAAATTGAAAATGTTTGTACCCGTTGCAACGCACGGGCATTTTTCCTAGTTCAATCTTAAACCCAAAGAAAACCATGTGCTCATGCTGCCTCTAGTTTACTCCCAGATGACGTGATTTCTCCACATGTGAAGTTTCACCTCCTAGAGTATTAATTGGTACACTTGAGATACTGCAAGTGCAATAGGTTGCATCCACAGGGGGCGGTTCTGCTAGTAGAGGAGCAGACTTAACCACACTGTGCACACTTTTGTTCTTCATATCAATGGCGAGAACCCATGACTTAGGGTGCATGAATTTCACTCTAGCAGTCAGGTAAACAATATCACCATCGCCGTCACTGGCATTCATGCCAAAAAAGGGGTCGGACACAAAGAGGTTCTGCAAACCTCTCTGCTCCACCTCTGCCTCATCATGTAGCAGCTCGGACTCAGTGTAGTCACCCACAGCAATTTCAGAACCTTGGAGAGTGCAGTCCATTATCCAATCATCAAAAGAGGTACTAAAACTTGTGTTGCTCCATGTGGTGATCTTCCAGCTATCCATTCGGGAGCAGGGCCACCCGGTTTCTTCATCATGCCCATCAAGCCGAATAATGTCAAAATCCAGACTGACGAACCTGAGGCGACCATTGATGAAGGAAATGCCACGACGTATACCTTGGACTGGTTTAATACCCGGCGTGACGGATCAAGAGCTTGGATTTGCTGCAATGGAAGTGGCAGTGGCACACCTTTGAGTGTAATAGTATTATCAGCCAGGCTGTCACAGTAGATGATGCCACGATAGAGATCCACCCAGCCTATCTTGCCTCCATGCGTGATAACACTGGACGTCTTATGGTACATGAGATGGTCAAGTTCTATGGGGATGACCACTGGGAAATTCATCTGGGGCGGCTCAACAAGAAGCGCCTTGGAGATCCAGTCCTCAGACTCAGAGTCGAGCAGGTGGAGTAGGACGCTGTTGGGCTTATACGATTGATTAGCAACAAGCGCGGCAATGGTGTAACAACCGTCGTCACCGCGAGGGACGATGCCGACCTGGTGGGTTCTGAAGAACCGACCTTGCGGGTTCGGTTGCAGTTTGAGAAATGGCCGTTTGGGATGGGCACGGTAGATGAAGAAGTCGCACATGCTGAACATCGGGTAGTCGGGTAGATATATTTAGACCCGACGTATAGGTGGAAGAGGATTAGGTCGTCCACCATAGAGACTAGTCGAGGGCGGTGGCGGAGAGTGCCGTCCGGGCAGTCCACGTACAGGTCGGAGGGGAGAGGTGGGCGCTCGCGGAGAAGAGAAACAATGATCTTCTCATTGTTCTTCGTCCTGCCATGGGCGGTGGTGTCGTTCGGATTCTGGCCGACTTGGGCATAGGCGTGGAGTAGGACCCAGGAGGGGACGACAGAAGTAGAAATGGGAACAGTCTTTCGGGACAACTCACCGGAAGAGAGTATGGAGGTCGACATGGTACCTCGCTGCCTTTTGGGACGACTCGCCGGAGGGGGAGGGGACAATGGAGGCCGACACAGGAACTATCTTTCGGGATGAGTCTCCGGAGCCCGGAGGGGACGACGGAGATCGACAAGGAAACTGTCTACCCAAGAAAGAACGGCGACGGCGGCTGGAACTAGGGTTAGGAATCCTCAACCGACAATATTGGTATAAGCTGGTTATCTCAAAGAGTCCAAATGATATCAATCCTCTTGTATGGGGCCACTATGTGAGTACTCCCTCCGTCCCAAAATAAGTTTCTCACTTATTTTGGGACGGTCACTTATTTTGGGACGGAGGGAGTATTAACCTGACACTGTTGCGCCACAACAGTTACTATTTGGCGACCAGAAAATATTTTTGGACTCTTATAGGTGATCTTTTTTGGAATTTTGTGGCACACGGGGACCCATGGGCCACAATGGGTGATCTCTTTTGGAACTTTTATAGGTGATCTTTTGGAATTTTGTGGCGCACCAAAAATGAAAAGGCTTATAGGTGATCTGTTTTGGCGCACCAAATAGCATGCGTCATAGAAAACATTTTTGTGGCGCATTGTTTTGCATTCGCCATAGAATTTTGAAATTCATGCGTCATAGAATTTTGAAATTCTGTGGCGCTCGGGGACCCATGCGTCCTGTGGCGAGCGTGCGCCACAGAAATATGTTGCTTATTCTGTGGCGCATGGTGGTGGGTGCGCCCAGAAAAGAGCTACTTATGTGGTGCATCAGGTCACATGCGCCACAGAAATGGGACTTTCTGTGGCTCATGGAGTCCCATGCCTTACAGAAGTTTCTGCTTTCAGATCCCACCCCTCCCTCGTGGATCACCTTTTCAGTTTTGCAAAAAAGAGAAGAACATGAAAAAATATTCAATAAATTTTTAAGATCTGGGTTAGGTATTAGCTAGTTGGTATAGAAAATTTGAAATATGAATTTTGATCTATTTTGCAAAATCACGGTAAAAAACTTTGAACGGCCATAACTTTTGCATAAGACGTCGAAAAAATGCAATTAATACCTCAAAAAAACTAGAGAAAATTTGTAGGGTGATTTCACCGGGCTTGCCCGGTGAAGTTCTCTCAGATCCTCTAAATTCCAAAAGGAAAAAATTATTTTAAAAATATGTTTTTTTTCAGCAAAATCAAAAAATTGAAAAAAAAAATCTGTGGCGCACCGGGAGGTGGTGCGCCATAGAATTGTTGGGTGGGAAAAGAAATTTGATAACCGCCGGCATTTCCTCCCCCTCCTTCTCTTCTCCTCTCTTTTATCCTTCTCTTTTCTCCTCTCATTTCCTCCTCCTCCTCTCCTCTACTTCTCCTCCCTCCTCCTTCTCAACTCCGGCGGCCTCCTCCTCCTCCATCAACTCCGGCGACATCCTCCCCCACCACCACCTCTGGCAACCTCCGGTCTCAACCACCGGCGACCACCACCTCCGGCGACCTCCTCCTCCACCACCATCTCCGGCGACCTCCTCCTCCACCACCACCATCTCCGGCGACCCCCATCCTCGACCCACCTACGGCCATGGCCATGGGCACCACGGCCTGCGACGAGCTCCGGCGAAATTCCGGCGAAATTCGGGCGGCGTCCTCCAGATCTAGATTTGACCGTCTTTTTTTTAATTCAAAAAAACAATTTTGGGCGCACCTGGGTGGGTGTAGCGCATGGTGATGGGTGCGCCGCATAATTATATTTTAGTTGCGACGATTCTATGGCGCACCCACCATGCCTCTTGGTACGCCATAGAAAGCCTATTTGATGCGCCACTAATAAGGGTTTTCCTACTAGTGAGATATTTCCATCTTCTTTTTCATGTATTTTTCTTCATAAAAGTGACCTTCGATCCTAACAAATTATCTGGCTTGGCAACAGCACGCCTACTACGTGCATTCTGAGGTTATTAGATGCCAAACGTGCTCGTGATTTTCAGTGTTTAACTGTTTAATGAGGTATATTTGCCACATTCGCCGACTAAGTTTGTCCTGGTTACATGGCTGCAGAATCGAAGGCCTGAGTGCGTCTCTGCAGTTCTAGAGAAGCTTGTGTGTCATGGGAAATGGTGGAGTCCAGGCTCCGGAAAGCCGTCCTGCTCCTGCGAGCAATAGAAAGAGATCGTCAGACCAGCACGAAGCATCCAAGGAAGGAAAACCACGTCGGAGCTGCAAGCACCAATGGTGATGCAAGAAGGCGACCAAGAAGTCCGGATCAGCAGGCCCCTTCCAGCGTGACAATGGTGCCGACAGTCGAGACGGTGCCGAATTGAACGGCGAGGTTGGAGATTCCAAACCCTGTAGAACGGTATATAATCTCCGAATACCGCGTTCTTTGCTTCGTGCTGACCATTGTAGCACGATTTTCGCGCAGCAGACGATGTTTGTCGAATACTACTAGTGCACTACGGGAATCGCTACGAGAGCCGACGGCAAAACCTACGCCGACGGCCATATGTCGGGACCGTCGGCGTAGCGCATGTATGCCTACGGGTAAAAAAAACCGTCGGCATAGTTTGTCGAATACTACTAGGAGTCAGGCTAAATTTTGTCAAGTAGCGTCAGGGTTTGATGTCCTGTTTTGACGTAGAGATAGGCCTAGGAGGTAGGCACTTGAGACTCTGGTCTTTGTGGACTTGTATAGAATATAAAACACGGTTTTCGTCCCAATAATTCATTTTGAATCACAAATATCATCAATTTTCATCCAACGTCTATCTCTATCTATCCATGCTCATATATCTATATCTACGTCGTATATCTCTATGATTGTTTTAAGGCCTTTCACCGGTCTCGTGTGCATGTTTAATCATCAAACCTCTATGCATGGCATTAGTGCCCTGAGAGACAATATGCTGCCATTCCAAGGGTAGAAGATTCCAGAAATGCTCATGTTCAAAGGTGCGAGCGCTCGCACGCATCGCGTGATGCGGTGGGTCTCACCCATCTTCTCCCTCCCCACTTCCTCTTCGTCCCTGATGGTGACGTTGGCTAGCTGAGCCGGAGCCGCAGCAGAGGCAGCGACAGCGAGGAGAAACTTAACTTGGGGGAGGGCTGAAGGGTGTGGGGTCGCCAGGGCCGGCAAAGAGGGCGGGTTTAGAGAGATGCCCGGGGCGGCAAGGTGTCGCGGCAGCGTGCCGATCACAGGTGGGGCAGATGACGGTTCGGCCGGCGGTGGCTTAGGGGGGCTGCGGCGGCAGTTCTCTGGCGGCAGAATCTAGGGAGGATTTCCCAGAAGATTCGCTTTTCGACGCAGGGCTACACGCTAGCAAGGAGGCGCAGCCGCATCGGCAACACACGGCGGTTCCCAGCCGGCCACCTCACCGAAACACTCAAATACATAGGATGAGGAAAACTAAGTCGAGAATAACCTTTAATTCGGTCAAGACTCATAGTTGACTTTGGTTTAAGTTGCACGAGGCCTCGATGAGTTTTCTTGAAATTTATGTGAAAATGGAAAATTTTCGGTAGATTCCACGTATAGGACGTTTGTCCATTCCGGTCCCCGTCGATAATAATAAATAAAAGTATGACAAATGAAGATACCGCTTAGACTGAAAGTATTTCTAACTTATATCCATCCAAACCCGTTATAGATGTATTTGACAACTCGCTACATGGGATAGATAAAAAGTTTAGAATTGTTAATAGGGTGGGAACGATCGTTGTTATATGGTCGTTTTGACTTTGTAGAAATGACAAGGTTTTTAATGACAAAGATTTTTCTCGTTTGCAGGTACTCTACCGGTGCACAAGTATTCTCCGTTCGTGGTTCACAATATAATGGGGGAGGTATTGAAGGATCTTTACGGAGGCATGTGCATGACTAGAAGAGGTAGAGATATTTTTATACAACATAAATGATCGACTAATCGGCGGATTGGCCCTTTATAGGCATTGATGATTTACCTATACATTATTATTGTAATTCGTTCTAGTTCTACATTTTGTTTTTTTCATACTCTTGGATAGATTACGACTATGTGCATTCTTATATAGATGCTGAGTGTAATAATGAATAAAACCCTTTACCAAAAGAAAACATGGCTGCTGCCTGAGGCCTTGTTTACTTCTAGTATATTTTACATGATTGGAGGGGATTATTCTGAATATCGAAAAATCCCCACTAATATGTTTACCTCTAATGTATTTGATGAGAATAGAGGGGATAATCACTAGATATCCCCCACCAATCACCTTATTTTTGTCTAAAATAAAAACTATAGTCAATGTTAATGTATTGTAAAGGAAGAGTATTTGTGCGAATTAGGTGTTCACCAAATACCTTCTCCTCCCCACTCCTCCCATTTTCAAGAAACACTTGAATTAAACAAGGCCTGAAGGTGAAGGAGGTACTCCATATTAGTGTCGGGTTAATCTTTGGTACTGCCGATCCAGACGTCACCCGATACGCTCTAGTAGGCGTCTTGTGTGTTTGTTCACGGATAGGTCTGCATGAACACACGCGACACCTCCGAGTGCTCATATGGGTAGGGTGTGCGTGTCAGCGTGTGTGCGTTCATAGGGGTGATTGTGTACGCGTGTATATGAGCGCTTGCGTTGTAATGTGTTTCTCAAAAAAAAAATACGACACCTACTAGAGTTAGAACGGATATTGGAGCAGCGAAGTTTATCAATCGGTTGAATTGAAGTTACTGTTGATTGAGCGGGGTTTTTTCAGTATTGTGTGATCTGAATTAGCAGCTAAAGCTCCACAAGCTGCGTGATGCGACCCAAGGGTTGGTTCGTTTTTACGTTTAAGCGCGTGTTTTAGTGTGGATTTGTGGAGCATGCGCTGCTCAATCATTCGGCGAATAGTGTTGATTAGTCATTTAATTTGTACCATAATATCCAGGTAACATGTATTCGCGTGTTTCTGTTGTGTCCGATGCATACCACGCAGGAAGTCGCCAAAAATAGGCAGTGGCTGATGAGAGAGACGAACAAGGATCCCTAGTTCAAGAAGCTCTCGGAGCTTGATGTCTACTTCATCTTCGCTACGCTAGCTGACCCGTCGGTGCTCAACGTGTTGATGGCAGAAATTTATACTTCCAACTTATTTTTATCATGCTACAGTCTTGGTGAGTTTAATTTCTGTTAGGTATTTTACATAATTAATAACATAGCAAAGTTTCTATATAATTTTTTAAAAAATTGTTACACAATTCTAATGCATGTCGTTGTAAAATGCCCTTGCATTTTTTACATTTAAACATATTTATAAACAATATCACCTTCATTAATTATTTTGCAATTGTATTATCAACTATATATTATACATATCCATCGTAGCTCATATAGTCTGAAAAAATTCTTAATTTTTGTTTTAGTATAAGAGTAGATAAGGATATTTATAGAACCATACGGCGATAAAGTATAGATAAAACTTCATGAATATATAACTAGAATTGTTGGTAAGAATTTTACTGATTTTTTCAAGGTAAATGTCCTGTGTACGGAAATTTATAGTTAACAATAATCACCAACTAATAAAAATTCTAATAGATTCTACAAATTATACATAGGTATGATTTTTGTTCGAGAAATATATGATTTATTTTGTTAATATGCTCCCGTGAGTGCCTATATGCCGCACTTAGAGTATCTCTAGAACTGACCGAAAAAACCCGCGTAACCGAAAAATTAACAGCACTTTGTTTGCACGATGAAAAAAGAGCCAAAACAGCGGCCGAACCGAGAGTGCCTTGAAAAGATAGGAAGTAGTTGGCGGGAGGAACATTTCACAGTCGCAACTTCCCACCCCCCGCAGCTGGTTCCTCATCATGCGCCACCAGCGCCGCCATGGACGCCTCCCAGCCCTTGCTACTGCCCGTCCCCGTCGCGGAGGTGCCGTCGGCCGAGCAACCACGTTGGCCAGATCTAGGAAACGTGGACGTTTCTGCAGCCATCGCCTCCACTCCCAAGGACAAGCGGCCGGGAAACGTGGGCGTGTAGCCGTCGCCTCCTCTCCCAAGGACAAGCGGCTGGGAAACGTGGGCGTGTAGCCGTCGCCTCCTCCTCCGCCTCTACCAACCCGCTCGCCGCCCTAGTTGCCGCGCCGAATCCGAAGAAGAGGATGGATGTGGAGAAAAGGAAGAAGATGATCCTGATGGCTCCTCCACCCGCAAGTCGATTCCCAAGGCTTCGACGGAACGCATGGTCTAGCCGCCGGTGCCGCAAAGTATGAATCCCTTTCCATTTTATTTCAATTTTGAGTTTATTTTGATGTTATTGGGTTGGATTCGAGTTACATTGTGGTTCAGTTCAATTTGTAGTTCCAACTATTACAAAGTACCAACGGATTCGTACGTGAACATGTTCAATGAGGGCGCGGTGAACATAGATCAAGTCCCACTTTGTCGCTATGGATACAACGACACCGAAGGTGACGTTGATGGTGGTGGTGATGAGGAGGAGGTGGAGGAGGTGTTTGATTCCGTGCTGGTTGTGCAGTGATTAGTGGGCATATGGATGCGATATTTTGGACGTGCGGTGCAAAATTATATTAGTTGACATTTTAAGTAGTTTAATTCGTAAAGTTATGTCAAAATTGTGATGAATTTGACGGTATTACGGTGAAAATGCAATGTTTGTGATTTTCGGTTTACGGATTGAAAACAGTTCTGGCTGAATAGAATCAAATAGCCGAGCAGTAAATCAGAATTCTGTGTGAACTGAAAACCGCGTTTTTGGTTCCGCTCTTTTCGGTCACTGCTAGAGATGCTCTTAGGGCGCGACCTGCTCCCCCGCCGGAAGCACCAGGTAATGGACCACATTTTTTTAGCCATTAACAAGTGAGTTTTTACCTTTTATTTTTTTGTAAATCTTTTCTTTCAATATCAGAAAAATATCGGGTTTATATTTAATTTGAAATCAACGTAACAATTCAAAGAAAAATAAAATTTTGATATAGGGAACATTTTTTATCTAAACATTTTCAAAGTCTTAATGTTTTTAAATTTTGAACATTTTCCAAATCCAAACATTTATTAAGCCATTTTTTATCAAATTCAATAATTATTAAAGCGTACTATTTTTAAATATCAACATTTTCAAATACGAACAATTTAATTAAAACAGTTTTTAATATCTAAATATTTTTCAAAATTTAAACCTATCCAAAAATTGTTGTTGCCGCCTCTTTGTCCAGATAGTCTTCTTGAGTCATATCTCTGAGATTCATGCACAGTCTCTCTCTACCGGTGTGCACATGTTGACTTTCCGTGTCACATGTGAGAGAGTGTGTTGAAATGTCTATGTGAATTGTCTAACCCTTTCCTTCATACGTTTGAATGTGTTGGCTAGTGCATAAAGCATGACATGGAGATTCTATTTGTGATATACATACAAATATTAATTTACTAATAGTTTTGTCATACAAAATTTTACTGAGCAACATTAGGGTAGGAGTTTTGCATGGCCCATGTCGATGAAACTATTATTCCTTAAGATGTAAGGCCCTGGCATTTTAACAGCCAAAGAAGTGATCATGTTTGTACCAAATAAAATCTGTAAGAAGACTATGCAGTAAAACAGAGCTATATGGAACACTCATTCCAATGTTCTATACTCCACAAAACTCATTATACTGCAGGTGAGTTGCTATTTCCAGAAACAACTTTTGTTGCATACGACATCGGTACATATCTTGAAAAGTGCAAAGTAAAATTTCAGATGTATCCCTATCACCCTATGGAATCTCATACTAACTTTTGGTACCAAAACAGTAGATGCCTGATAATTAGCACATCCCAATCGTCTGAATGCATACATCTTAAATCACTCGTATCAGAGATAAAATATAGAGTTGTTTTACGGTACCCTCAAATGAATAACAACCCTCCATTTTTGTCCATCCAAAGGACCACACGAATTCATACTGCTGTCAAAAAGTTGAGCAGTACAAATCGTACTGCTCCCAAAATCAGCACCGTACCAATAAAAAGGCTGTAGACGGGCCTGGCCCAACAGAGTCGCAAGGTCCCATTAGGTTCAGCCACACCGGCATGTCGCCGCCGCCGGAATGGTCGACTCCAGGGAGCCCTTCGACATCTAGCAGCTGTAGATTGGTGAGCATTTGAAGTGTCCTAGCTAATCAATCATGGAAAAAAGCTTTCAACAGCTGTAGATTGGTGAGCATTTGAAGCGTCCTAGCTAATCAATCATGGAAAAAAGCTTTCCCGTCGGATTCGTGTTTAACGAGTAGTTCACTTCCATTGGCAAGGCAGAGGATGCGGGAGCATGGCCAGCCACGAGGCTGCGTTCCTGATCGAGCTTCGGAACCGCCAGTTATGAGGCTGGAACTGCTCGATCTCAAGAGCAAGGGCACCATCTCCTCGCTCCTCGGTTCCTCACGTCGGCTGCTTTAATGGGAATGGCAATGGCGTTCACCATTTTGAGGGCGCCATTCAATTCTTGAATCGTACTGAATCGGGTTATGTTGTGCAAATGCACGTTGGTTATTTGGGTGTTCAATACTACTCATCATCATGAGCTGCATGGCAGCAGTGGTCTTGTCATGTGCACATCTCGGTTGTTTCTGCCATAGGTAAAGACGACGAAGGAGCTCGGGGCGCTTGGTCCGGCGGTGGCGAGATCGCCCCTGGCGGCGGCGAGATTGACGGACAGTGTATTCGTTTTTGTCTAAGACGCGTCCTACAGTTTTTTTTACCACGAGAAAAATTAAACACGGCTTACTGGGCTCCTGGGCCTAATCTACGCCAATCAATCTCAGCCGCCGGTACGAAGTTACACTGCTCCATCCGGTGAGTAACAAAGAGGTACTGTAAAACAAGCCAAAATATAAGTAAAAAAAATTCTGACAGGGAATTTATGGAGTGACTTGGTTGCTTAGTGGGCGCGGGAAGACCCGCGAGTCCGCGACGAACTCGAACGGCGTATTTTCTTAGAAGTTCCAACCGCATCATATATTCATATGTTCAGAAGTTCCACTGTCTTGAAATGTGTCGTATTTTTTAACAGCGGAGAGGCCTCATTGCTTCATGGAGAGCACGGAGAACAGGTAGGCAATCAGAGTCAAGGCTGCTTCGATGGTCAAAAAAAAAAGAAGTGCAGCAACTTTGTTTGTTCGGTTGTTGAACACCTCTGAACAAAATCCCATCGCCCTCATAATTCCTGACCCACAACACTTCTCACGCATCTGCTCCACGGCATCGCACTGTCTAGCTGCTCCACTATCTCCAGGTTGCGCTCTCAGCGGGCCTCCTTGCTCGTACTCCCTAAACTCTCGTCCGTAGCATTTGCTTCTCTCCCAGCCACTGGTGCAACGCGCGGCCGCCACGCCGTTTCCCCTACAGATCAAGACGAAGTAGACATAGAATAAGACGGACAGAGAAAAGGGGATGGAGATTTGGGAGATATACAGAGCTTTGTCAAGAAACGCTCCCACTGTTATCATTTATCACTGTCCAAGGATTTTTTTTTTTGTTGAAACAATTAAGAAGGTAGAGGTGGCTCTACCTTATTATAGTACAAGGTTACAAGTGGGCAGGAAACCTCAGCAAGGCAAAGAAACAAAGAGAAAGAAAGGAGAGAAACTAGAAAGAAACTAAGCAAGAAAGCCTAAGAAGACAAAACAAAGGGCGAAGATTTACAGATGGTGCAATGTACAGGTAGGGCTCAGGTTTGGGAAGGCGAGAACTCGTCTGCCCAAAGCGTAAGGTTGCTCGCAATCTTGGGGCACCTGTTGGACCAGAGCCGGAGATCATCAGCAATTGCTTGAAGGAGCATGTTCCTTGTCCAGATTTTGTTGTTGAGTACTCTATCATTTCTTAGCTTCCAGAGGTTTAGGGCACCCGCAGGCCGCAGCGAAGCAAACTTGCCAGTGCTTAGGCTTGCTAGTAATGGCTTGTCCGAGAAATTGAGTAATGGAGTTTGATCTGGCGGCCAGATCATGGAGACCCACTTTCTCCCAGGCCCATTGAGAGGCAATGCAATCTAAGACGATATGGTCAATTGATTCAAGAGCCGGACAGCGGTCACGTCCAGCATCAGAGCACCATTTTTTTCCTAGCCATGTTGTCCTTGGTGTTCAATCTTCCTCTGAAGGCCAACCAAAGAAAGATTTTGTGCCGCTTGGGAACTGCAGTGCACCAAACCCAATCAGCCTGGAGCCAACGCTGACCTCTGTCTGTCAGAATGTTGTAACCTTTGGTGGTCGGGTGCTTCCCTGTGTTTAGCAGAATGCGTTGATCAATTAGCTGGTTGGATTGGAGGTTTAGCTCCTGTAACTCATTCAGTAGAGCTGACAGCTCATTATTTGCTGAGAATGACAGCGGTAGGTGAAGCTGCAGCTGCCAATGGCCGCCGCGGTACTGTGATTGTATGTTGCGGTCGATTTCTATTGCGAAGGAGTATAGGTTCGGCAGCGCAAAGCACAGCCTCCCCATCGAGGTCCAGTTGTCGTGCCAGAAGGCGATTAACTTGCCTCCCCCGACAGTGCACTTGGTGACGGCTTGCATGAAGGGGATATGCTTGAGGATCGATCTCCAGAAGGGGGTGTCGGAGGTGGAGCTTGAACTAGGGATTTGATCTGTTGCGTAGATCTGTCTCAGCCACGAGAAGCAAGGGCTGTCACCAGTTGAAAGCAGCTTAGCTGCGAGGTTTGCCATCAGAGCTGTGTTATGAGCTCGAAGATTCCGCAATCCCAGACCTCCTTGTTCTTTTGGCATTGTGACAATGTCCCAGGAGACGAGACAGTGGCTCCCGTGAATGTTTGTTTTATTTTTCCATAGAAAAGCTCTGCGGATTTTGTCTACAGCTTCAATGCTCGCTGCATCCCATTGGATGCAGGCCATGTAGAAGTTAGGAATTGCGGAGATGACTGCAGCAACCTGTCCAAGGATTTGAACATTTTGCGTAAGTCTAGGATCCCTTAATCAACAGAAGAAGGCAAAGCCTTCAAGTTTAATCATTTGCGTACCTTGTCGGCAACCTTCTTAGCTTCTTTGTCGCCTTGAAATGTCTATATACTGATCATTACAATATCAAGTGGCTTAATCTAGGGCCTCTTCATACTCACCAATCCATGTAGTGTGCTTAGTGAATTGGATAAGACACTACAGTCACAAAACTCACTTTGTAGAGACAACAAGGACAGCTTTAACAAATAATCGTACGCATCACAACATTAATGCAGATGAGAAAATCTAATTTTCTCTGTGCAGTTCCCTTGTTTTTCGATAAAGAGCGCTTTATTACTTAAAAGGTTTAAGCGTTTACACCCAGCCTCTGCATAACGAAGATGCACACAGCTGCCCCACAGTACACAATCCGAAACTGCATAAAGTCGTATTACATATCATATCAAAATGAGCAAATGCAACTACGCCTGAAGTGGTGGTGGCTCAATCCGTAGATTATGCTGCCACCCATGATGGGAAAAAGTATCCCTCGCCGTGTACTCCAACCGTACACAGACCTCCGTAAATAGGTCTCGGTGCTCCACCCGTTGAAGAGACGACCATGAACGAAGTGTACTGGTACACCGGTATATGACCTGCAAGGGAGAAGACAATTTATCGTTAAACATTTTATCATTTCTACATAGCCATAGCGACCAAATGATGTCAAGCGCTCCCACCCTAATAAGCTTCCTAAACCTATTATCGATACCGTGTAGCCAATTTCTGAAAAAATATTGGTCACACTGCGTGGGGGATAAAGGTTAGATGCTACTTGGATGATTGACCATATAGACCTCGCGAACCGACATTGAAAAAAGAGATGTTTTATTGTTTCATTCTGATGACAGAAAACACAACTCTTACTTCCCTGCCAATTCCCTTTAGCAAGATTGTCTTTGGTTAGAATTACTCCACGATGAAGGTACCATCCAAACACCTTGGTTTTAAGTGGTATCTTCGTCTTCCAGAGCAACTTGTTGTTATCAACCGGTATATGAGAATGGGATAAAGCATTATACATGGAGTCTACCGAGAATTTGCCATTCTTTTGTAGATTCCATCGAAATTCGTCTGGCCCGGCTGAAAGTTGTATATTGGCTAACCGTTGTAAAAGGGCTTGCCATGCAACCAACCGCTGGCCAATCAAATCTCTCCTAAACGTTACATCTGGAGGTGAGGTTGCCATTATCTTCTTAATGGTATCACTTTTGTAACGAACAATATTATATAATATTGGATATTGTTCTCGGAGCGGGGCATTGCCTAGCCAAGTGTCCACCCAGAACCTTATCTGAGACCAATCTTTAATCGAAAAATGTCCAAATCTGAAGAACTGTGATTTCGCAGCCATCAGACCAGCCCAAAAATGCGAATCACCCTGTTTCTAGGAAACTTGTGACAACGGTTTGGAGCCAACATATTTCCGATTCAGGAGGGTTTGCCACTGTCCATTTTCGGTCAGCAACTTAAACAACCATTTACCTAGAAGAGTTGTATTCTTGACCTCAAGGTCATGAATTCCCAACCCTCCTTGATCTTTAGGTGTACAAACCACACTCCATTTAACCAGTCGATATTTCTTCTTCTCGCTATTCCCTTGCCAAAAGAATCTAGATCGATAATAATCCAGTTTTTGGAGCACCCCTTTTGGCAGGAGGAAGAAGGATAACATGTATAGTGCCATATTAGTGAGCACCGAATTTATGAGTATCAATCTTCTGCCGAGGGACAGCAATTTTCCTTCAACTACTTAAACATTTTTGTAGTCTTTCTTTAACGCATTTCCATTCGGCAATAGTAAGCCTCCGATAATGAATCGGGATGCCTAAATACCTAATCGGAAATTGACCTTGCCCACAACCGAATAGTTCGGCATAGAGATCGTCCTCGTCTAAAGCCTCGCCAAAACAGAACAACTCACTCTTATGGAAATTAATTTTCAGACCTGAAAGCTGCTCGAAAGTTGCTAAAATTAATTTCAGATTTCGAGCTTTTTCAATGTCATGTTCCATAAAAAGAATTGTGTCATCGGCGTACTGAAGGATTGAGAGACCCCCATCAACAAGATGAGGAATCAACCCTTCAATCTGACCATCAACTTTAGCGCGCTCAATCATAATAGCGAGCATATCCCTTAAAAACTCTCACGAAATTAAAAAAAATTAAAAAATTATGCAGATCGTTTTGCGGTGTCTAGTCTGTGCGGCCTGTTTCCAGTCTGCAAAAGCCATATGAGGTGGCCTACATCCGAAGATATGGGTTTGCGGTTTGGGGATCTGCTAGAGATGCTCTTATGTTCCTTTCCACAGAGCCCTCACCAGCCTCTCCCCAGGAAGTCTCTTCGATGACAACGAGCAAAGGAGGACCTCCCAATCAGATCAGTGCGAGGGCAGCGAAGATCCGCGCCTCTGCCTGAGGATTTGTAGGCGAAGCGCGCGTACTGGGGCCGCTCGAGTGATTTGTTGTCGTGATAGAGAGAGGATAAGTAGGGAGTGCGGACTGAATTTCTTAAACTGGAGGGACTAAACTGAAATTCTGCATAGTTTAACATAACTTAATTATAAGTTGCACTAGCTTGGCCAGACACCCCCGGTTTAGACGGTGCTATATATACGCCCACCATACCACCCACCCACACATACAACCCAAAACAACACAACCAGTCGTGCCCGCACGCGTCTCATCTGATTCGCTTGCCGACGGCGCACCGCTACATATGATTGCCTAGGGACACATCGGTACGTATTCTTCTCCCTAATCCCAATTGTTACTACTCTGCCCGTCTCTATGTTTGTTCCCGATCTACTTCTCCTCACCTAAGCAGACATGGTTTTCAGATCTACGAATGTGTTTCCATCTAGATACTTACGTCCTTTTGTTGGTTGTTTTTCCATATATACGCCCACAATTCAGCGACGAGAGCGCCAAAACCCACCCACCCACACACAACACATCACAAGACAACCAGTCGTGCCCGCTCATATGATTTGCTCGTCGATGGTGCGCCGTTGCATATGATTGCCTAGTCCAAAATAATTTTGGACCCGAGACGAGTTAACTAATAAATATAATTATATCAAACTCTTATAATAAAATAAAATATAATTTTATTATATATTACAATCTTATAGTATACATGTAATCTTTTCTGGCGCAAATTATATCTTCTCAATATGTAGTTGTTAACTTAACTAAATATAAATCTTATGTGCATCTTCTTTTATTGTAATGTACATTAAGTATAAATTTACATAAACTAGAAAATGGAAATAATTATATGCATTCTTATTTTTCGATATATAATAAATAATTGATTGTCCTTAATATTGTGAGACATATATATTGACTATACTCTAAAAAATATCTTAATACCGACTTGTAATGTATCAATTTATAAACAAATTTATAGAAAATTTTAGAGTATGTAATTTGACTCTGTCTAATAATTAAGTGGCATTGTGTTCAATAACAATCCCACGACACGTGCATTTTATGTACTTGATATTAAAATATAAACACTTAAACTAACCACTTTTTTTATAGTAACACAATTTTGCATTCATATGATATGATCTATTAGGCTCATCGAAATGTGTTTGCTATATTTAACCCACGCAAGTTCTCATGTAACTTTCTCAATTAGGAATAATATTGAAATTGAAAAATAGTTGTAGGCTCCTAGTGAAGAGAGACTAACTATCTAATTAAACTTGTTAATTCCAACCAGATTGTATTTTTCACGGGAAGACCAACTAGTTTTTCCCTACGCGATACACGGTTTGTCTTCACACATGGTTTCTTATGAAGACTTCCTCCTACTGAGTAAATAAACTTTTTATAAAAATTAACACCTTTTAGAATATAATAGATAAATATACGATAATTGTGAGAATGCTCTATTATTTGGGGTCATATATTCTCGGGTATCGTGCTGGTCATATTTCCTGATGTCTATGTTAGCCTCTCGACATGACCTTGTTGATACCACCGCCAGATGGGAACGAGTGCCCCCTATCATGTAGTCGCGTGTGCCGATCATTTTGTGGCCGAAATGTTGGCTGTATATATGTTTGTCACCATTTTTCTGAATTTTTGGAAATGTTTAATTTGTTTTTATTCCGAGAGCATGTTAGTCTAGGAACAAAACGGACCTCGATTGAGATAGCGCCTCTACCTGAATCTTATGGGAAAAGGAATTCCTTTTTACTGTAGGATGAAATTCTCCATAAAGTATGAGCTAATGCTTTTTTCAATGTATCCTATGGGATATGATCCGGTGAATTAAACAATCTCTATAGTGAATCAAAAGGGCCACAAATAAAAATAAGTCTTATTTACTAAGCATAACTCACTGTTAGATATCCCAATATAGCCGAGAGTCAAATTATCGTCGAGCATTTATGTTTACCGTCGGATAATCCTATCTGACGGGTTGTGGAAAACATCAGTTATAATATACATGAAAGGTTTATTTGGCCGTCAGCCGTTTGTTAATCTGAGAACTTTTCGTCCACCCGTTAGCTATTTGCAAATATCCGGAACACGATCTCGTTAACAACGAGCTGAAGTCATACTCAATTCCCCTTTGAATTATATTTTTTGCATTAAACACACAGATATAATTTTAAAATTATGACCATGAATAGTATACATTTCATGGTTCAAAAGAGTACACGACAGACAATAAAACTGGCGGACAGTTTTCACACTAGAAACTCACGGAACAACTCTACTTTGAAAATGTCACACAACATCACTAGACTTAAGACTCTTACAAACGATTGGACATTTTTTGTGCTAGAATGGGTGTAGGAAATTCAGTTTTTTGTGACTCGGAAGAGACGGTACATCTTTTGGAAACTTTTCATAGTGCCCGGGAGCCAGATGACAGCAATTTAGCGCGAAGAAATAAAAATGGTGCCAGCGAAGGTAAATCCGCCCAGCACGCACCTTCCACGACCACGACCACGAGGCCAAAACTTCGGCGCCTTCGCCTGGTCGGCATCCACGTTTTCCCTCCGAGCTTCGTCTCCTCCGCACTAAAATTCAGCAGCAAGCTAAGCGGAACGCCGCGGATGGCGTCGTCGGCCTTCAAATCCACCACCCGCCGCACCCTCCACGGCACCGCCGACCGCCCCGTGCCACCTCAGCCCCGCTGCCCCCGCCGCTCCCGCAGCGTCACCCCCGCGCCCCGCAGCGACGGGCTCCTCGGGGACTTCGCCGGCACTACCCGCACCAACCCGCTCTTCGACCGCGGGGGCGGGGCCTCCCCTCCACCTCCGCAGCCGGGGCCCGCTGGGGAGAGAGGGAGGAAGGAGAGCAAGGGTCGCGGCTCGGGGAGGGCGCGGTCGGTGTCCGTCGCGCCGCCACAGCGCAGACGCGCCGCCGCCTCAGCTCCGTCCTCGGCTGAGACTGATGGCGGTGGGCGGGACAGGGCTCCGCGGGCGCGTCTGGCGGGGGGCGACGTCGCACGGCCATGCCGGAGCTCCGAGGTTGGTGTCTTCGTGCTTTGAACTGGGGAAAAGTCTACACCTTTTATGCCGATTAAGCTAAAATGTTAATAATGGAATAGACAAAATGAGGTTGAGTAGTACTGCTAGTACTTTCCACTTCTGTTCCCCATCAGACAATGAATCTCGTCCTAACTTTTTTTTATCATCTTGTCGAATCATGTTATGAGAGGAAAGCTTATCACAGATTCTGTTCTTGTTAATTCAACAAACTGATGTACAAACAAGGGCTGTGTCGAGCAAAATGCAGTCTTGGAGGAGTCTTGATTCATTCTGCAGGCATGTGTTAACTTTTTTTTTTGACAAAGAAGCAGCCTTGTGTTAATGTAAGCTGCCCCGTGATTGGACCATTTTTGTACATGACATATATGGTGCCTTGGTCTCAAACTCCACATTTTGGCTGATGGGGAACAGCAGTGGAAAGTACTAGTCATGTTTGATTAGTTACCGTACCGTGTCCTTACTCTACCAGAGTACAAGTGACAGGTGCTGATTCCCTCATGGGCGTCAGGGAATGAAAGAATTGTCAAAGTTTAAGGGAAAATTAGCACATTATCTTGGATATAAGAGAGATTAGATGTAATAATCAAACATGATCATGATTTAGTGGATAAAGGCATTGCTTACTCTATAATTGAACCAAGTCTGAAAAGGGATTCATAGTTTGAAAAGCAAGAAGAAAAACAGAGCAAGGAGTTCACACGCAGATACGTATAGCCTAAACGTGTAATTTGTGACTTATGTTTGGTAGTCTTCTTCTAAGCTGTTCATTGTGCTAATGGAACTGTTCATCAATAGGCTATCTCCGGAAGGAGCCATTCAACTTCCTCGGTGGAACAAGTTCTGGAAATTCCTCCTGAGTTCGATCCAGATTCTTCTGAGTTTGTCTCTCAGACAAGTGATTACGCAACAGAATACACAAGGAGAGATATTGTGGAAATTCCTCTTGAGTTTGATTCAGATGCTACGGAGCTAGTTTCAGAAAAAAGGCACAATACAATCAAACTGCCATGGGAGGGAATGGAAATCCCTCTTGAGTTTGATCCAGACTCTCTTGAGCTGGTTCCTGACATCACCGAGTACACATCAAAACTGAAACAGGTCCGGAAAATATTATGCATGTCGGGCTCTGCCTTCATTTCCATGCTATAAACATATATAACCTTTTCTTACATTTTTCTTGCGAATAACCTTTTCTACTTGACCGTATCACTGTAGTCACATGAACGTGCTCGAAAGCTACGGGCAGATTTGGCTGTTGAAGAGCAGCGTGAACAAGAACTGAGTAGAATGCTAAAGGGCATAGTGACAGTTCCAAGTTTGTCTGAAACACATAAAAGGCGACCAAGAAGAAAGGTAATTCACTTTCTAGTCCTCCTATTGTGGACATTAGCATGTTGCCTCCCAATGAGACTCAGGGAAGGAGTTGACTAGGGAAGAGTTGGTGAAAGGGGCGACTTGAATTAGGAAAGATGAGCTACAGAAATGATTAGGAAAGGTTAATTCGCAACAACAAGGATTAGGAGAGTATAACTCCTTGGGAGTCATGTTAGGAAGTACTGTATTATATATGTGTCGGTCATGTAAGTTGTCGAGTCAAGCAAGAGCAATCAATCCAATCTCTACCTCGTAATTCTCTCTTCTCAACCTATGTCTACACAATCCCTTGCAGCGTCTGGCTATCTTCTGCACGGTACCTATTCCGTTGTGGATCTAAGTCCACAACACCTCCATTCTATACGACTCTATTTACTACTGTTACTGTGGTGATGGCTGATAATGCATGAACTTGTGCTGCACTGCTGCATACTATTTTCCCTTTCTTAACTGACTTTTATCTCTGTATTGTGATTCCAGAGTAGTATAGAGCGACAGAGAGTGTCAAGGCATTTGGCTGAAGAGGCAATGAGTTACTTTGAGGAATGTGTATCAATTTCAACATTAGATAGCACTGATTTCTCCTCACATGAGGAACCTCATCAAAATACAGTTGGCACTGTCCCGCAAAAGAGCAGCAGTAGACTCGGGGGGTCCAGCTTTTCAGAATCCCACTTCCCAATTGGTCAACACAGTTATTATGAGGTCAGCGAATCTTGGAGTCTTATTTTTCAAGTTTGACTATTGATTTTTTTTCTTATATGTTCTCATATGCTCAAAATGATTATTGGTGATAGGTTTTAGAACAATATTTGTATGTTAAATACTTACATACATGGTCTACAGATGACAATCTACTCACTGCTCTGACCATCTGATTCTTGGGTGTTTGTGCAGAACATCTATTAATCCATTCAGAAAATGTGGAAAAAATAGAGAGAAAGAAAGTAATTCTGAAGATGCCTTGTAAAGAAAACTCTTTGGATTGCAGGATTTTCAAAGGAATTTCATAGGATTCCAATCCTTAGGATTTTTTCCTATGGATTGCCTTTAGTTTAAAGGCATGACACCTCTAAAATTCCTATGGATTACATTCCTACACTCCAATTCCATAGGAATTTCAACATCCACTCTAACCTCTTTTCTACACTCATTCGCGTAGGATCGAGACACTTTTCTTGTGTTTTTCCTGTGTACTATCCAAATGACCATTCCTGTAGTTTTCCTCTGTTTTGTAATCCTCTGTTTTGCACATGCAATCCTATCGAATTCCTGTGTTTTTTCAATTCCTCTGTTTTCTAATCCTATGGTCCAAAGAAAAAAGTGCAATATATGAACCTGCTCATTCTTATAGCTTAGAGGTTCTGGGAACCAACCACTGCTTAAGGGCCTCTTTGGATTGAAGGATTTTCATAGGAATATTGGAGAATTCCAATCCATAGGATTTTTTCCTAAGGATTGCATTTGGATCAAAGGATTGACACCTCCAAAATTCCTATGGATTGAATTCCTATGCCCCAATTCCATAGGAATTTCAACATCCACTCTAACCTCTTTTTTACACTCATTCGCGTAGGATCGAGGCACTTTTCCTGTGCTTTTCCTGTGTTTCATCCAAATGACCATTCCTTCAGTTTTCCTCTGTTTTGAAATCCTCTGCTTTGCATCTGCAATCCTGTCAGATTCCTGTGTTTTTCCAATTCCTGTGTTTTCTATTCCTGCGATCCAAAGAAGCCCTAACTTGTGGTGATATTAAGAACTCTATTACAATATGCTTTATTTTCGCATATTGCCACAGTCTGATAGGCTCGTCCTTCTGTCATACATTCGCAGCTCTGTCCTTATTCCTAGGGTTATTTGCATTTGAATTTTTAAGTCTTTATGGGTTAATATGACATACCAGTTTTAAACTTCCCCAAGGCATTTTTAGCAGACCAACATTTATGCAGTTGACATGAATAACTCAATCACACATTAACAAAGTCTTTTTATTCTCCTCCCAGGAGTCTGATAACCAAACCCAGTGCTCCATGAGCATAACTGGATCTGATGTATCTGACAGTGTTATCTTTAGTCCTGCCAAGCCCCCCAGTTTGGGAACTAGAAACAGTTCTATTGATGATTTTGATGGCTTTGACACACCACGAAGTAGAAGTTCTTGTTTCTCTTTCACTCAGGAGCCAGCGAAAATTGTTGACAACTGCGATGTTCGTCAATATCTAGGGAGTTTCAGCAAAGGAATCAGTAAAGAGAGGTCAAGTTATTGTGCTGATGACTATGCTGTCCAGAAAATGAGCGGTGACATACTAACAGACATGGTGACCTTTAAGAATCAAATAAAATATGGGGGCCTTGTTCTTTGTAATATCAGAACATTCTGAGAGTTTCTAGAGCGAACAGCGCCAGATGGTAAAGAACTAGTGTAATTATTGTGATGTATTTATATCCAAACTAGCGTCGTCAAGTCCAGAGTGTGGTAGCTGTGTTTCTAAGTCTCAGGTGATTATAATTAACTGTCTTGATGTTGTGATGTGATCATGATGCTTCTGTGGGCCACTAATTTACTTAGGTGGCCCAAGTCAAAATCTGGATGTGGATCTCATTCTGTCCGCTTCATAAAATTTGCAGGTTTGACTTCTGGCCTTATCGATTTTCATCTTATTTAGTAGGATCATCATAGGTAGTTGCCTAAGTAAATAAAAAAATGTGATTGTAATGTGAGGGTATGCCTTTTGACAGCTGCAAATTCAGGTAACTTGCAAGCAAGAATTGTAGATGAGGAAGTTCTGGAATCTGGCAACCTAAAATCTTTCACTAGTGATTAACTCTAAATAAACCAAAATAGGCAAAGCAGATGGGATTCGTGGTAACCCACCAAACCAAACACATCCCCTGGTCTGGTTGCCTGTTGCCACAAGGCAAGGATATATGGTTTACGCGGATGCTTCTGCTACCTGCATAATTAATCCTCTTCGAGATAGCATGAGAAAACAATACTCTGTCTGCATAAAGACTTGCATTGTGTGGAATACTGGTAGTTCTTTTTTGTGGGTTACATATTTCCGGGCGTTGAATATAAACTCGGCAATGAATAGTTTGCCTGCCTGCCTGAAATAAAAGGTATTTTTTTTTAGAAACACAGTACAAACGCAGACGCTAACATACACGCGCGCACACTCACCACTATGAACGCACACACGTACATACTACCCCTATGAGCACCTCCGAAATACTGAGCCGGCGGATCGAGTCTTAAGATTGACGAAGTCACCACGGGCGCCTCGCTGTAGACGGGAACGTCGCTTCCAACTGAAAGAATATTCCGTCTAAATGTAACACACAGACGTCAAATCTGGAATTTGAACTTTATTGGACTGAGTGTACAACCACCCTGCTAACCATCCAACCATATATTGGTTTGTGAAATAAAAGGTATTATTCTGCATCCCCTCCGTACTACTTTTTATTGTTATATTATGGCACCAACTCGTCAGCCAAAGGACACCGAGCAAAGCTCATGTCATACATGTATGTATCCATATTTCCCACATGATTTTAAAGCCTGGCTGGGTACCAGAATCGGCGGCTTCCGGAGGCAACGTACACCGCCAGTTCATTGTGCATTCGTGCAGGGCCTGACAAAGAAGATGCATTATCCGATTACTCACTCCAAAATAGTGTGCATTACCAGTTCGGAAGCCGTGAGTACGAAGTAGGCAGAAAATGTTCCAAAGGCCGTTTTCGCAAAATTACGAAATTGGCAAAACACGTGCACGTCCAATTTCTCGTGCCACGGCCCACGGGGAATGGATGATGTTTGAAATTTCAAGTTTAAACTTCAAAATTCACGTGTTTACGGATGTATTTCCTAGTATCTTTGAGAGCTTGTAAACGTGGTTTCCTTTTTTTTTTGAAGTATTGTAAACGTGGTTTCCATGGGAGTTTTAATTGTGATTTGTTTCCCCGGATATGACTGACTGGCTATCTATGTTCCGCCAAAGTACCATTGCGCACCTTTACCTTTACTGCCAAATTTGCAGTTTTGCAACGAGTCACGATTCGAATGGACGTCAACAACATATATTACGTACAGTATATTACTGGTGAGATTGGTGAGAGTGGCATGTGTTTTTACTACCGTAAGAGGCAACCTAGACTAGACATGGCTCCTCTGTTTTCCACATGCCCAGGTTCGACAGGTGTCCGGCTGCGTTTGCCTTCGCGTGCGTGGGCACCAATTTCGCAAGTCTCGAAGGCTTTTCAGCTGCATGCAGTGCCATTTGGACGCTATGAGTTTAACATGTGTTTGTCATCACTAAGGACACCGTCCCTGTTCACTAGGCACACTTCGTCTTATTGCCATGCGAATAGCCCTACGGCATCACCGTCTCTCCCCACCGTTGCTTCCAGCCAAAACAAAAAAAAAGAGTTATGAAATCGGCAAATGAAAAGGAAACTTATTATGACGCGGACGTTCGGAGTGTAGCCTTGCATAGCGACAACCTCGGTGCCCTCTCTCTCTGTTTGAGTGCGGCGGTGCTCTCACAATTGAGGGGACTGCTATAAGTGTCCGTCCATTTTCCTACACGCCCGAGGCACACTCCCACACGGCGCGTCCACTCCTGCCCGCTTGTCTTAGTTGGGTGCGCGCTCACTCATAAATAGGGGTGCTCTCGATATTGTCCGTTCTTGCGCACTCACATGAGGATGCGGCGGTTTCGCTCCCGATACCATTTTTGTCCCTCACACGGCCACGCACTCACCAGTGATTGGGGGTTTGGCACTGCTTGTTTGCATTGCGCGCTACAAATTCGCATATGTCGGGCTTGTCTTTTTGTATCACGGGGTGCACGCTCACATACGATGGAGGCCACTCTTAGTGTTGATTCCTCATGCGTGCGCACGCTCATAAGCGGTATTGCTCTCCGTGTCGTTCGTTCTCCTCATGCGTGCGCGCGCTCACACGTAATGGGGGAGGGGGGCACGCTCGGTGCCGCTCTCAGTGTCATCGGTTTGCCTTGTGTGTTGCATCCTGAAACACAATGTCGTCCATTTGCCATGTGTGTCGTAATGGGGGATGCTCTCTTTGCCGTTGTTGTAATGAGGGTATGCTCTTAGTGTGACGCATGTTGCCTTGTGTCATAATGGGGGCACACTCTTAGTGTCGTCTGTTGTCTTACACGACGCACACTCACACGTGATGGAGGCCTTTCCCTCGCAACTATAATGGAAACCCTCGAAAGTAGAACTGTGTGGCGTTCCAACAATGCACTTCTCGGACCGAGAAAAGGGAACCGCTTGGCGCTGCATATTAGAACTCATTAAAACCCGATTCGCATCAGTGTGCTCAATAAAAGGAATGAGAGAACTGTCCGATGTGGAAGGAACAAGCGGGGTCTCACGCTAAACCGTCATACCGAAGTCCTCTCCATTTTAACAATAATGTCCACATCACCCCATTACTGAATGGATTGAACGCAATGTTGTCCATAGAAATAGAAATATTCAAAGGTCAGTAGTAACTGAATAACAAAGATTCACAAATTGGTTGTCGCCAGCCCCACAAAAGATATCATGTTATCAATTAAAATTTATTTGGCAGATTAATTTAAACGTTCAGTGATCAAATTGTCATGCTGATGTGAGATGTTTTGTTCTATTGCGGTTCATTTTAAGCAAAATTCAGGCCAACCTTGAGATCGATTTAAAAAAGAACATGGAAAACTATCATTGGTGCACATTTATTCTGTTTTAAAGCAAATGAGCCCTTATGTGCAACATTACCGGAAGCAAGGTGTCATGTGAAATTAATGTTTCCGCAGCTGCTTAACGAAAATAGTTAAGAAATAAAAGAGTAAAATGCACGGGCGGTAATTAAACTTGTCCAAAATGAACGATTAGGTCACTGAACTTAGCAGATTAATTTTTCGGGTTGACAAACTTGCTCCGCTCGTTCGTCTACGGTCACTGATACGTCTCGCCTTCGTATTTGGCTTACGTGGCGTGGCGGGGCCCAGTATCTGACAGATTGCGGACTGGGCGAGGGCTGGTCGCGTGAGTCTGCTTAGTTGCAGGGGTCGTTTTGCAAATTGGTTATGATTTGGTCAAATTTCCCCATTCTCTCCTCTCAAATCCCTAATCCAGCTCGTGCTCGAACGCAGGCGACCGCCGCATCCCCTCCGGCTCCAGCTTGCAGTGGATGCGTCCCCTCCGGCTCCAGTTCAAACGGCGGCAGCGGCCGCACCCCCTCCGGCTCTAGCTCGTACGGCGGCGGCCGCTGAATCTTTTCTGTCTGTTGCAAGAACGGCGGGGTCGGCCGCATCCCCTTCGGCTCTTGCTCGAACACTGGCGGCCGCAACATACCTTCGGCTCGTGGTCGATTAATGCTGCTTGTTCAGGTGCAAGACAGGGCAGGTAATCTTCTTGCTCATGTTCAGTTTGTTTTGGTCCTCTTTGTCAGTTCTGTACCTCATGTATTACTCTGTTCTGCAGAATCTGTGCAATTTCCGGCACTGGCAACAAAGTTATGTGAATTACTTGGTTTCAAGTAATGGAGCTGCGGCTGAAGTGTGAGAAGCAGAAGCTATATATACACTAATAATGCAAGGTAGAAGATGAATTTGTTGGAACGATAGCTAAAGTGCAAGAAGAATCCAAACTAGAAGATGGAGATGCAACGGAAGAACTACAGAACTAGTTAGGCTAGTTAGGCTAGCTAGCGTGGCAGTAATTTGTGATTGCATTGCAGCGACTTGTAAAATGCCAAGAATGACATGAATGAACTAGTAAAATGCCTGATTACATTTGTAGGAACTTGTAAAATTCCAGCAATAGTAGCAATGAACTAGTTAACATGATAGGAGTACATCACGTGAAGAAAACTAAATATTTTTTTCTCAAAAGCATTACAGTTCACATAACAAAGTCATGCCCTAAATTCATCAAACATTGATACTTTTTTTTGCCTGGTTTGCTGTAGCTTTGGCAGCCTTCTTCTCATCAGCTATTTGTCTCTTTTCTGCAGCCAGTTTATTTCTCTCCTCAGCTATCTTGGCCTTGGCAGCAAGTTGAGCTTCTTTCTTCTGAGCTGCTGCCAGCTTCTTTAGCTCTGTAGCTTCTTCCTTCCTTTGTTGAGCTTCTAATTTTCTCTGCTTTGTCAGCTCAGCCTTGAGTTGTTTTGCTTCTGCAGTTTTCTTCAGTTTATCAGCTAGCGAAGCTTCTTTCTTTTCTTCATGTGCTCTTAGCTTGGCCATTTTCATAGCTTCGGCCTGCATAGCAATGTTTTGCTTTACACCAGCGCTACAGCCTACAGTAGCCACATTTTGGCCCAACTCTTCAGCAATGAAACTGCAATCCGGCAAAGGTACTGCATGCACATTCCTAGTCCTTGGAGGTGGCACCTGTACAATTTTTTGTGTCAAAATGACAACTAAAATGCTATATGTAGTAAATGCTACAAGTGCTGATCAAAGTTACCTGTTGCACCATCTCCTCCAACATAGTATCTTCAACATTCTCAACAGTCGGATTGCTACGATTGAGATCAGCGAAAGTGAAATTTCCACCATTTATTGAATGCTCCTGTGTAACAACAATCAATCAAATTATACTGACTTTGCAATAGCTATAAAAATTGACATAATGAACAATACAATTACTTGTGTAATTACTGGCACATCTTCCTCTGGATCATCAGGCAATGCCCTGTTTTTCTTCCTCATTTGCTTCTTCGGTGGCAGTCCAGCTTTGGCCCACGGGCAACCACCTTTGTTATGGCCAGGCTTGCCACAATGACTGCAATGCATTATCACTCCATGTTTGGACATTACAGTGCCACCACTTCGACTATGTTTTTCTTCTGGTTGTTTCCTTCTACTCTTCTTAGGTCTGCCAACCTTTTTCTCATAGTGAGGAGGAGCAACATTAGGGCAGTTCACAGCTTGATCCCATTCTGACCTGTCTCTACAGGGCATGATGTTGTGAGCATAAGCTTTCCTGAACCTTTGCACAGAATATGCAGGGTGTACGTGATCACATGGTTTTTTCCACTCATGTCTCAGACATGCAATGGCGTGGTGACATGGAATCCCACTCTGATCCCATCTCCTGCAAGTGCAACTCTTATTTAGCAACTCTACAATGTAGTCCTTTCCTCGGAAATCCACATCAAAAACCCCTGATCCTGCTGACTTTATAAAGCATTCAGCTGACAATTCAACAAACTTGGTAAGTTTCTTTGCTATTTTGGGGCAAATTGGACCTGTAAACTTATCTCCTTCCTCTTGCTTGTTGACAATTCTTGTCATCAGTTGTTGATTGATCCTATCAATCATGGTGAGTATTGGCAATTCTCTAGCTTCCAGTATGTACCTAAGAATGAAGGAAGTATCATGGATATCAAATAGGATTATAGTGCCAGAATCAACATGCTAAAAAATTCACAGCTCTAAAAGTCAAAAAAGGAGGACTTACTTATTGAATACTTCACAATTGTTGTTCAACAATACATCACACTTGGGCCAGACACTATGAAATGCCCTCACCCAAGTATTGGGCGGAAGCTCCTCGAGCCAATCATGTGCTTCTTTGTTCAGTAACTTCATCTCATCCATAGCTTCCTGCCATCTTTGAACAGTTGTGCATCTAGCAATCTTCCACAACTGATTTTTAAGGACTTCACCTCTGAAAAGCTGGTTGAAATTCCGCCAGAGATGCCTAACACAGAACCTATGTTCCGAGTCAGGAAATATCTCAGAGACTGCCTTAATTAATCCCTACAAAATTCGCGCAATATGTATTAAATAATAGATAGCAGATAATGAAGAAAATTGAAGAGTAAAGGTTCAAAGAAGATTTAGCTACATACTTTCTGTTTGTCAGACATTATTGTCCATGCACTTGTGTTGATAATACCCAAATCCTTTTTGAGAGTCTGAAGAAACCATCTCCAATTTTCGGTGTCCTCCACCTCAACAACACTAAATGCTACTGGGTAAATACAGTCGTTAGGGTCCATACCTACAGCAACAAGCAACTGTCCTCCAAATTTTGTTTTCAAATGACACCCATCTAGACAAATTACAGGTCTGCACCCCTCGAGAAAACCTCTCTTAATTGCATCTAGGCTCCAGTAGCACTTGCTGAATCGGTTCTCACTGTCTATATTCAGAAAAAAGGTGCTCCCTGGATTTGCTTTCCTAAGTTCCATAGCATAATTCCACAACAAGTTATACTGCTCTATCTCATCCCCATAGATGATATTCATTGCCATTCTTCTAGCTCTACCAAGCTTAGGCCTCGATGGTGTCATATTCCACTCTTTTTGAACTATTCTAGCAAAGTTCTTCAGGTTCATGTTTTCATCAGCTCTAAAATGCTCAATGTACTTCTCTGCTAAGAATTTGTATGTAAATCCTCTTACTTGCCAAACCCTTTCACAAGTGTGCTCTGGTACAAATCTTTTTATCATGAAACATTTGGACCTGCTATCAAGTGAGGCCCACAAGTACCAAGAACAATTATCTGCACATCTGGCTGCAAGTCTGTTCTTGTCATTTGTTGGCATTGAGATGTTCACTCTTTCCCTGCAACTATATTCCCTGATGGCTTTCCTCAATAATTCAACAGAAGAAAATACTTGTCCAACTTGAAACTTTGGATTTGCCATGTCAACAAGTGCAAAGTTTTTGAACTTGAACTTCACTTCCTCGTCATCAGAGTCTGGCATTTCCAGTTCATCATCTGATGCCGCAAGGTCTATAGCATGTGCTACTTGCTTTCCTTTCCTTTCTTCACCTTCATCAATGCAATCCTCATACAAATCATCATCTCCTTCATGTATATCATAGTCACTATCAACAATTTCCTCCTCGAAGTCTGAACCATCAGAATCAAACTCAAAATCAGTGTCGAAGTTGTGCTGCCTCTTCTCTCTTGGTTTCTCCACCCTTGTTTCCTCTGCAGCCGGTTGCGGCGAAGGAAAATGAAATACAGTGTCATTGTTGTACATTCTCATGCTGTCATCATGATCAACATAAACAGATAACACCTTGTTTCCAACTGCAACTGCCGCTGCCATATTACTACAGTCATCATCATTAGTAATATCTGCCAAACCCAAATTTTGCACAGTTTGGCCAGGCAAACACCAAAGAATTCTAGGCACCTCTGTCATGACAATACCAACATCTTCCAAAATCCTCTTCAATACATTGATGTTCCACTTGTCACTCTCACAGAAATCGAACATATCAATCACTCCACCTCTATATGTCCTGTTAATCCCAGAGCCAATGAAATATCCACCATATTTGACAGCAACACTGAACAACTGCCCATAATCACCTACATAAAGTGATAGCAATAACAATCACATATAATACACCTAAGGAGCCTAAGCCATCCTAGTATGCATCAACCATGGCCAGAAAATGGCATAAAGAAATGAGTACTTTCCATCCGTGCATAATCTAAAGCCTAACACACAATTCAACAGATCAGATCCTAAAACTCTGAACATACCCTGCCTTTTCACTTTCAAGTTCAGTTAAACTACATAGTTTTAGACAGAATCGACAGAAAAACCAATGCATGGCAAATATTGAAGGAAATCGGGACTAAAACTCATCATACAAGAACTAAATCTATCACAAACTCATGGCAACTACTGCGAAGGCCCCAACGACGGCAGGCTAAGAGGTTCTCACCATACAGGGGTGGCGGCTGTCCATCTTCGCGACGCCGAGGTGCCATGGCTTGAACAGAATCGGCGTCGCCTCCCTAGACGGCGCGGCGGCGGCGGCTCGGAAACCCTACCTTTCCTGCACGATCACCTCCAGGATCGCCTCCCTCCTCACTCGTTTTTCCCTTCCCTTTTGGAGCACAACTGCCACAGCGATCACGCCGGAGACGTAGGCTGATCATGTAGCTTTACAAAAACACCCCTACAGTTCTACATACACGCACGTGGGGTGCATGAATTGGTCAGATAATGGGCCCAACCACGCTAGGTATCAAAATACGAACCCAGATCGTAGCTGTGACCGTAGATGACCGCGCGGAACAAGTTTGTCAACCCGAAAAATTGGTTTCCTGAGTTCAGTGACCAAATCGTTTTTGTCGGACAAGTTTAGTCGCCGTAGCTGCATTTTACTCGAAATAAAATTAAAGCATCAACCAGAGTGCCCCACAGCCTTCTCCCTCTATAAAACCTCGGCCTACTTCTTCTTCCACCTCTTGACTCCCCCACCACCGTTGCCCGGCCCACCACCATTGAAACAAAGATCATGAAGAGATCCCCTCCTACTCAGCCGTCTCCTTCTTCTTCCTCGCCGGCATGCTCGCCTTCCGCTTCGTCGTCGTCGTCTCCGTCCTCCTCTGACTCGTCATCGATCGCCATTCCCCGCAAGAGAGCGCGGACGCAGAAAGCAGCGAGCGGCAAGGCCAAGGCGGCGGCCAAGAGGCCCAAGAAAGACGCGAGCCGGAGCAGCAAGGAGACCGACGCCTCCTCCAATGGCGCCTCCGCCGCCGGGAAGAGGAGCTCCATCTACAGGGGAGTCACGAGGTACGGATCATGCACGAATTCTGTTGATTGATTCCGATCTCAACCTGCGAATCAACCCCGCATTGCCGCTGATTGTTCAAAAGTCGAATAATTGGTTGGTCTGGGTCCATCTCTCGATTCCAGAAATCTTGGCATGCATGTCAAAAGTCTGTTCTTTTTTTGCTCCTGATCTCTCGGGGGGGCAGTTAAGCATGATCTCGATTGAGTTCTTGAATTCAGTCAGCGGACTCTCTTGTTTCGTCGTTCAAATTGAATAATAGTTCAGTCAATTCTGTTAGATGGAAAGTAGGAGGGTTAGTTGATCTGCAATCTGCATTACTGCACTTGCTCGTTTAATCTGGTCAATCAATTTTGTTTCCTCTGTTTTTTCTCCTTTAAAAGCAAGTGTTTAACTGCATGCATGTAAATATGTGATTAGGCATAGGTGGACAGGCAGATTTGAGGCGCATCTCTGGGACAAGAACTGCTTCACTTCCATCCATAACAAAAAGAAAGGGAGACAAGGTAGAATTTTTTTCTTACTATTTTCAGATTTACATGAAAATTAAACAGTAGCAAAATAGTAATTCACATTAATTTAATTATTTTCTTCCTAATTTTTTATTTATTTAAGCGTCGAGAAAAAAAATAGAGATGCAATACGAGGATAGTACTTAATACAGATTAAAAAAAGTGCAAGGGCCTTGAGAGGATCCTGATACATCTGATATCAGCCTAAAGCTTTTTTTCTAAAAGTGAAACGAATTTATTAAGGCTGACATTCTGATTATACTTTTTTTTCTGTTATCTTTTGGGGGGTCCTTGTCTGGTGATCCGCATGTGACTACGATCTACTTCTGCTTGGGCTCAATAGTCTATCTGGGTAAGTCCCACAAACATATTTATAGGCACAAATCTAGTCTACCTGTTTTTTGGCAGATTCATGTCAATTATTTTCGTTTCTTAAAAATTTGTTTAGAACTATAATAATTTTCTTGTTGATTATCCGATTTTCTTACCATGATATAATTGATAATATTCTCCAGGGGCTTATGATACAGAGGAGGCAGCTGCTCGTGCATACGACCTTGCGGCTCTCAAATATTGGGGTCCTGAAACAATACTCAATTTCTCAGTAAGTTTTTCTCCTCTTGAAACAGATTTTTTAAGGAAAAGTAATATATGGCATATACGTCCAAATTATTGGGTCAGTGACCCGTTTGGTACAATCAAGAGCCAGGATGTGTTCTGGCAGACACTCCCATTGACTGGAGAGTTATGAAGATGACAGTAAAGAGAGGAGTCACTGAGTAATGGCATTAGAGTACATGTCGCCTTGTAGTTTAGTACTAGTAGACGAACAAAACAAATAAGAGAACAGCCTTGAATGTGCTGGTTGTAACGCAATTTTAATTTTCCTAAAATACAAGAACATTTTGTTTCCATGTTGGTGCATATATGAGGACATTAATTTCGAGAAATTAACATGGTGCATCAACAAAATAAATACTGTGCTGTCCGTAACAACACCTTTTCCCTGGAAAATACAAGAGCATTTTGTTTTCATGTTCGTGCACATATAAGGAAATCAGTTTCCAGAAATTAAGAGGGTACATTCATGGATGCAGGTCGACGACTACGCCAAAGAGAGGTCGGAGATGGAGGCGGTCTCAAGGGAGGAGTACCTCGCTGCTCTCCGCCGCCGGAGCAGCGGCTTCTCAAGGGGTGTCTCCAAGTACCGGGGTGTCGCCAGGTACTTATCATAGTCATTGAAGTGCTTGGCTCCATTTTAATACGCAAGAAACAAATCTTGTTCAGTGAAATTCCAGCGCCTCAAATCACTGTTGCCACGGTGCAAAGTTCATGAACGACACCGAGCAAACACGTGGCATTCAAGTGCCAAGTGTACACTTCGTGGGGTCTAGGGATGGTGCTGACTCGGGAGGAGAGACCTTTCTGGTCCACTGACAGATAGGTACATAGGCATATAGCTAGGATCCGTCTGTACCGTGGTGTCGTCAGTCACTGGCGTGCGTCAGCTGGCAGGCAGAAAGTGCAACGTCATACCCCAGCCATGTCATGCAGCCACAGAAATCTCACCTGCCTCGTGCCAGCTTCGTGTGTCCAGAAGTGCCTAACCTGGTCACCAGCTGTGGCCGATTTGAAAAGCGGGAGAATTTCCACAAAATCGATTCAATTTGCGAAGAACTTTGCATTCAGATCTGCCTCTTCCTCCCAGGTTCCGCATGAAACGGCTCAATTTCATAGGAATCAGGACAATCCTTTCTCGTGATTACTTGTGGAAAAAAAATAAAAAAATACGTGTCACGGGATTTACCGAAATTGTGGGAATCAATGGCCTTATTTATTTTTCTTCTTCGTGCAGGCACCACCACAATGGGCGGTGGGAGGCAAGAATTGGGCGGGTGCTGGGGAACAAGTACCTCTACCTGGGAACCTTTGGTGAGCAGCAGCAGCTACCCCCTCCATCCATGCTCCTTCTTCTCCCCCTCCTTTCAGCAAGAAACAGTTTTAATTAATCAGCATTGAAAGGCTACCATTGTTTGTTGTAGAATTGTGTCCTGCTTTGCTTCCAGTACTGCAAGGGCTAGCCACCTAACTTTTACCAGAATTTTATGATGGTTGATCAAACCTAACACCCACAAATATTGAATGGCATGCACTTCTAGTTTCCCTTTAATGCTCACCCTTAATGTTACTATAATATTTCATTCTTGGATGTTCTTCCCCACAGGCTGTATTTCTATTAGTATTGTTTTATTTAACATTTTCTCAAAAAACAAAGAAAGAAAGAAAGAAAATGGCCTTTTTTTCTGGACTGCCAGGGTCAAGATTGAGGACCATGAGACCAAGATACCATCCTGTGTGTAATCCCAAGAAGATTGTCCAATTTGCCCTAAAAATAACATTAAGCAGAGCATACAGACAGTGTTCGATCAGATCATTACAGTGCGCCGCTAATTACCAGTGCAAGTGCATGTGAGCCGCACGTGGTGGGAGTAGTAATACTACCAGCTGGTGCATAGGGATCTTCAATTTCTCCAGCACTATATGTCTTCTTTTCACTTGCCTCTGTGACTCAGCTGTGAGTCTGTGAGTGGTCGCATCACGTGCATGGGGCATGCCCCTCTGTCAAAACTAGATCAAGATTCAGGATCCAAACTGACCACCAGAGAAAAAAAAGAGGAAAGGGCAAGAAGATCACTAGTAAAGAGCAGGTCACCACAAGAATTTTCTAGTTAATTACCAGCCTACCAGGCACTAGCAATGAACTAGAATGACCACTGACCAGCACATGTGAAAGCAGCAATCATCCCACTGTCCTTTTTCAGGCAACTAGGATGTGCAATTCAGCATCTTCTACTTACTCTATATACCTGATACACTAATTTTCTGATATCACTAAACAACTTAGGTGGGCACACCTTATAGTGTGTTAACAAAAAAAGGTGAACATTCATTGTACCCTACTGCATTCCTGGTCCTATGCAAAAACTTGAGCCAGTTTGACACAAATTAGTAAAATTCTGCGAGTCAAACTCATAGAAGTACCAATGATGTCGGACTTTTTTACAGGAAAATTTCAATTTTATATCACTCATAGTGCATTTTCCCACTCCCACCAAATTAGATTGCTCATTCAAGAGGAACTGCATCTACTTTCTTCCTGCAGATACCCAAGAAGAAGCAGCCAAGGCCTACGATCTTGCAGCCATCGAATACCGAGGTGCCAGTGCGGTAACCAATTTCGACATTAGCTGCTACCTAGACCAGCCACAGTTACTGGCACAACTGCAGCAGGGGCCTCAGGTGGTGCCAGCATTGCAAGAGGAACTTCAACATGATCTACAAAGTGACGACGCAGTCCAAGAGCTCAATACAGGTGAAGCGCAGATGCCCGGTGGCAACGATGAGCCAATTGCAGTGAACGACAACACCGAAGGCATCAACACACCCCTTGTGTTTGATTACAGCATCGAGGAGAACCTCTGGAGCCCGTGCATGGATTATGAATTGGATATTCTTGGCAATAACATCAGCAACTCGATGGATCTGAGTGAGTGGTTCAACGATGCAACCTTCGAGGGTAACATCGGGTGCCTGTTTGAAGGATGCTCCAACATCGACGACTGCAGCAGCAAGCATGGTGCAGATCTGGCAGCATTCGATTTTTTCAAGGAAGGTGACGAAAAGCTGAAGGATGTCTCTAACATGGAAATGGAAATAACTCCTCAAGCAAATGATGTCCCCTGCCCCCCAAAAATGATCACTGTGTGTAATTGAGTATCCTCCTAATGGCGTGAGCGCCTCTGTGTTCCGATGTCTCAGGAAGTTTTCAGATTTTAATGTTGGGTATACTTCTTAGTTTAGCTTCTTGTAGGCTGTCTGATCATGTTGGAGAGATTTGTGTTCATTCATCCCCATCCTTTGAGAAAACCCAAAGGAATTCAACTTGATAGGACATGAGCACCAGTGTTCCATTGTTTTCCTTCTAAAGTTCCCAAAGGCTAATATACTAACCTCAGCAGATGTTCGCACTTAAGTTGAGTTTAAATAATTACATTGTGATAACTTAGAAGTTTAGTTCATGTATTTACTTGTGTCGAGGCTCAGTGGCAGGCGTTCAAGGTGCTGATCCCGCCCACCTGGGTTCGAGTCCCACGCTGCACGAATTCCCCTTATCTGCGTTAATTCATGCACAGGTCTCATCCTATCTAACAACGGACAGCTAAGGGAGGGACTCTTCACCCTTTAGTCAACGTTTTATGTACTTGTCTCTATGTTAGTCTCCTAATTACCATCCAGTCCAGACTATACTGTTACAACAAGCTTGCTTGATGTGGAAATTTTCTCTAGGAATGCAAGAGTAGAGGTTTTGTCGAGGTTCCCAAAAAAACCTGTAGTAGATATGGTTTAATAAAAAAAATTGACTAGTGGAAATTAGTGTCAAAAGCTGTCATGTTAAGTATTCCCTTATGTAGAAAAACAGAGGCAGAACTTCAGGTTCAATAGACCAAAGTTTTTTTTAACGTAAACGGAGCATTATATTTTGAGAATTGAAGTTACAGCGTGTCATGAGATGTTTAATAGGCAGTGAAAAAACGAAAATGGCATATTTAACAATCCACTACAGTACAAGGTAGGAATAACAAAAAGGGCTACCATTTAACTCCGGAAGATGGCATGATATGAAAACTCGAAATGCCCTCCTACTGGAAGCTCTTGCCCTAAATGAACACGTGTAAGCTTTCATGGTTTTGGGGGAAACACGGCAAAAGGAGACGAGGAAACAAAGTATTTCGAGGGAATGCGCCTAGAAAACAACATGCGGACTACTCCGCTGAGAGGACAGCGCCAACAGCACCCGGCTGCGGCACATCACTGACCTAATAGACGCTCTGAAGGTTCAGATACGTGAAGTGCACACGCCATTGAAAATACGGCTGTTTCCGCTCCTTCCGCACATTCCACATCAGTGAGTGGCCAATCTTGCTGCCCCTGAACTTGGGACACGGCCTGCTGATTGGATATGATACGCCGAACCCGCGTAGTATTCGGCAGAGATCTACACCGACCTACCTTTGCACGTGGCAATATTGAAGAGCTCAAGAGTACGCATGCATAGGACCCCGGCTCCCAACCACTGTCATGGCAAAAGAGGGACTTCTTTCCATCGCCCAAAGTGATCTTGGTGGAGGCGCGAAACAGTGCCATGTCCCTTGAGTCAGAAGGCAGCACATATCCCACCAAAGGCCTCTCTGGTCCATCCAATAAAACCAAGGCATTCTCATCTAGCCCTCAAAGATTCTTTGGGCGGTAAACAGTTTACCAACTGACAGAGCAGTGCTTGCCGTATTCTGTTTCTGTGCCGCATGATCTCCCTTCCAGATTAAATCACGTGATGTGCAATCAAGCTTAGGATGAACTCACTTAGGCAATGTATTACAAAAAGGTGGTAGGATGGAGTGGAAATGAGGACCCATCTGACAAGAACTCTCCTGACTCTGGTGAGATTCTTTCCTCTCAAGCCTGTCAGCATGACCCCAACCTTATAATGAAAGGTTAGAAATCGATCTTTCTAAGCCTTCTAAAGTGCAGAGGTAAGCCGAGGTAGCGACCAGGGAAACATGCAACCATTGGCCGGAAAAGCCAAGAGGGTGTCATCAAGGTCCATGTTGTCACATCTGATGGGGAACACTTCAGATTTTGACATGTTCAAAAAGGTTAGGATAGCGCAAATGGCCTTAAGCTCACCTTGTCCAGGTTGGCGAAGTCTACCAACAGAATAAGGTAATGGACATGGAAACCATTGGTACACAAATATTATATCTTCTATAAATAACACTCACATTGAATTCCATATAGCTAGCTCACCTTAAAGCATCTGAATGGCAGCACATAGAACACATTATCAATAGCCATCTCATCATCTTCAAATAGTTCAGCCAAGCAAGCCCCAGATTTTGTGCTAATATTTCCTACAAAGAGGAGGCAAAGATAATCTGCAGTGTTGCATACATTAATCAAACTCTAAAATTGGTTGTAAACATTGGATCTCAATGAGGACTAACCGTGTTACCCATCATCTCATTTACTGTACCTTATTGCAGATCCAGGATTTGCACTCATATATAAGATATGCTTACACCAGCTACTGCCAAAGTGTATTCCCATTAAGCTCTCTTACCATCCAGCTTGTGCAATAACCTACGAAATGAATACTGCAAGTAAACAGGGCTGAGTTGCTGAATTATGGAGAACTTACAGAGTGACAGAAACATACCGGGTAATTTCTGGAAAGGTATATTGGATTTCCAGAGACATGAACTCCCAAGCCCAGCAAGCATTCAACATAGAGGGTATCTTAATCCAAGTGAAATAAAGCATAATTATTCGTTCTCAAACAGTACCACTTGGGAAATGAACTAAATTATGTTGGTGGATCAGAGGTCTGCCAGCACACATCTCCTCCATGAATCTGATTTCAGAAAAAATAAACATATGAAGCTCAGCACACTTCTACTTTCTGAAATTCGTGCTTTAATTGGAGGAATTCCACCCTAACCTTTTCATCACACAGCACTGGAAATGAAAATAAGATACCTGCAACTTTTTTTTACATGAGATACATGCAACTGTTCGTGCTACCTTTACCTGTAGTGAATTGAGATCAACTAGAATTGTCTGTTGGTTTCATGAACAATGGTGAGCAGAAGAGAACCCAGAGGGCCTTCATAGCAACGATCCAAATTCAGAAATAATCCAGTAGCTACTGTATAGAGAAGTGAGTTTTTTTTAACAGTAAAATCAGAAGTACGAAGTGCAGCAATTGCTGTTCACCGTCTTATTCAGATAAGAATAACATACATAAGTCACAATGCTAATGAGGCATAAATGTTTTAGGCAACATAACAGCATCAAAGACATCCAGTCCAAACATGATGACATGAACATGAGATACAGCACCAGTGCACCACCCCAAATGATGTAACTCGTATGAACTTAACGAAGGATGAGGTTTCTTTTGGAGAATTAGGTAGTAGAATCTAGCATCAGCATATATTATCCACCTTGGACTTGGATGGAAGGCAGTATACCATCAAGATTTTCTGGACTAACATTAACGATGCTTACTAAATTTCTTGCTGACCGAGCAATAAAACTCGATACGTCCCACTAAACCGAGGAACCAAAATGTATAGCATATAGTGAGATAATCCGAAGGCATACAAAAACATATCGAGTAGAAATGTCGAGCAAACCTCCACGAGAGGAGGATTAAGCCCAATTCACCACATGCGCACGGGGGAACCAATTTCCCCTCGCAACCCAAGACCCCAATCGCTACCAAATGCCGCAGAAGCTACTAAAAATTAGCACCAATCCAACATCCTAAATGCAGATATTCGCTTGAGAAATCCAAGCAAAAGCGGGCATAATTTAGGTCGCGTCAACACGGCTTCCATGAAATTTTGCCCACGAGGAACTTGAAGAGGGGAACGAGATTGATAAAGATACATCGCTCAAACCTCCCGAGTCGTGATTGCTTTCCTCCCCAATCGCGCTCCGGCTCCATTGCTCCCCTCTTTCTTCTTCTTCTTCTGCGCGGCGACGACGACGGGGTCAGAGCTGGGAGGAGCGGGTGTGAGAGATCTACACAGTACTATAGCAGCTAATTCGAAGGTAAATTATATTCTTTTGAGGTGTGTTCATGACAATATTGCAATGAACAAGCTGCTGCCAGTTTGACCCCTGTAAGAACACAAACTTCTTTTCAGGGTCCCGGTTCGAACAAATCCCGCAAAAGCGAAAAGGCCTTGGCGCCACAACGCCGGAGGCATGGCTCTCCTCCTCCTTCTCTTCATCTTCCTCCGCCTCGTTGCTTCCGCCGGCGCCGTCGACTCTTCTCCAGCCACCGCGCTTTTCGTCCTCGGAGACTCCACCGCCAGCTGCGCGGCAACCACGCTGTCCCTCAACTTCACCCTCTCCTCTGCTTTCTCGAGCCCATGCATCTTCAACTCCGGCCGCCACCGCCTCCTTCCCGACCTCCTCGGTAAGCAGTCACTCTGCACCCCCCCCCCCCCCCCGTTCACTAAAACCTACGACCTCGGGCCCTAAATCTCCATTGCTCCGTGCTGCAGCCGCCAAGATGGACCTCCCGCCGCCACCGCTCATCTCCACACTCAACGGCACCGCCGCAGCGGCCGCTAAGGGGGTCAACTTCGGCGGAGAGGAGGGCGAGAGAGGCGGAGGCGGGGTGTTCCGCATGAGTGCCATCGGTCAGCAGCTTCGCCTGGCCGCCGAGACGCTGCAGCTGGTCCTCCTCGAGGCCGCCGCGCCAGGCGAAGGGTCCGCCGCCATCTCCAGCGCCGTCTTCGTGGTGTCCTTCGGCACCGACGCCTACGCGCGGCTTCTGGCGCGCGGGTCCGAGGCAGACGCTTCGGCGCCCAAGCACGGCCGCCGCGGGTTCGGGGCCCTCCTGGCCGGCCGCGTGGCGCGCGCGGTGCAGGAGCTGTACGAGGCGGGCGTGCGGAGGGTGGCGGTGGTGGGGGTGCCGCCGCTCGGGTGCGCGCCGCGGGTGATGTGGGAGGGGCTGCACCTCGTCGACGGCAGAGGGTGCGTGGAGGAGGCCAACGAGCTCATCCAGGGGTACAACGCCAGGGTGCAGGCGCGGCTGGACGCGCTCCGGCCGCAGCTGCCCGGAGCCGACGTCGTCTTCTGCGACGTCTACAAGGGGATCATGGAGATGATCACCAATCCTGGAACCTATGGTAACAATGCTAGCTACACGTCGCTTAACATGAATTCTTCTCTGTTTGTCGAATTTGGTACTGATCGATCTTAATAAAATTCCTCTCCTAAATCGAAGGGAAACAAATCTCAGGCTATATCATTGGTTCCTTTTGTGACTGCATATACTATTTCTGAATTGATGTTTACGCTGCATTGTGCTCTTTTGATTCAGACTCGAAGCATGTCGCTCTTATTTAGGTTCAATGTTTTTTTTTTTTTGAAAGGTTCAATGTTCATTACTATCACGTTTATCCAGTTCCGACTGTTTTCATGTTTCTGGAAACACATTCAGAAACTTTAACACGGGCACGGTACTGCATGCGTGATCAGTTGTATGCAAAATCAGATACTACCATCTATTTTTTGAACTTCATATCACATACTCAGTTTATATTTCTATGGTAACTAAAGATGTGCCACTACTTGTTGATTGTTGCTAGGTTTTGAGGAGGCGAGGGACGCATGCTGCGGGATGGGCCCGTTCGGGGGCACAATCGGGTGCCTGACGAGGGAGATGGTGTGCCCCACACCGCAGGGACACGTGTGGTGGGACCTGTACAGCCCCACCGAGGCGGTCAACTCGTTGCTCGCGACCTGGGCGTGGTCGGAGCCGCCGTCCGACTTCAACACCAGCGTCTCTAGGCCAATCACTTTGCAGCAGCTCGCCGGCCATACGTCTGATGGTTTAGGTTCAACAACAAATCAGTAATTGTTTTGTCTTGATCGCTGGATCATGGAGATGTTGATGAGTGGGTAAACATCTCTACCGGCGCTCTCGATAGGATTCCACATCGATTTAATGTGGGTTCGGATGTAAAAATCGCTTCGTGCGACGACCCCATCGATTCGGGCGGACTGAAAATCTGAATATCATCCACTTGTCCGCCCTCAACTTTCGGGGCTGGCTTGGAGGCACCGGACACACCTCGTGAGGGCTATGTTCAACCTGTCATATACACAAAGGTCAGGTCGGTCGACTTTGTTTAGGGCATCACTATGTAATCCATAGGGTGATGCCCTGACCCTGCCCGTCCACTTCGTTGGCTCCCGACGTACGCATTAATTGCTTCCCCACGCGTCAACGTTGCGGCTTCCCTAGGCGTTCGAGATTATACGGCAGCCACTGGCGTCCTCACTTACCGACCCCAACCCCTTTGTCTGCTCTCCGCACCACGTCAGCCATCCATCTCGTACGCACCCCCCATCTCCTCTGTTCACGTCGCTCACTGATGTTGCTGCTTCACACTCCTGAAAAGATACAAGAACGATATTAATAATATAGGATGTGAAAAGTCAGTCAACACACTCGTTGGGACTCGAAGAGAAAAATGTTGTAGCAAGGGTGATTTTCCCCACGAGGTGACTCGAGGATAATATCGAACTATCGGAGAATTGTGTGTAGATAAAGTGTATCTTCTCTTCCGTCTTCGAGCAAGCTACAAAATAGATTATAGTTTGTTTTGTGCCCCCAACTCCACCGTGTGGTTGTCAAGTACAATGTGTAGGATTAGTAAATCTGAAATAAAGTATGATAAAATAAAAATGCAATAATAAAAGTAAACTAGAGTATGCAATGATAATAAAAACAGTAAAGGATGATGTTTTTGGGTTTTGGTTTGTAAATACAAGTATTAAGAGTGTTTTTGTATTTTTAATAGCTGAAAATAAAAAGTGATGGAAACGCGTTGAAAAGTGTTTTCTTATGTTTAAAAATGGACCGGGGTTCATGGTTTCACTTATGCACTCTCTCTAAAAGTTGTGGTGGACAAAGAACTACTCTAGATGACATAAATATTGGTGCAACAAATTTGTGTAACGATATTATTTATATGGGCATCACGTCCTAACATATATATGTTGCGTTATTAATCATCTCTCTTATACTCCTCTAGGAAGGGATACTCCAAGCAATCTAGAATTTTAAACAAATCAGAGTATAGCTTTAACTATGACATGAAGTTAGAATTAGAACACACTAGCTCTAGGCATGTATATCTTGCATGGTCCTCAAAACATCCGGTAGCATGAAATTCCTTTTATCCCTAGTGAGGTAACAAAGTAGGTAAAGACCGAAGTGGTTCACCAATTTTGAACTGTCACTACCCATTCACCACCCCCGGTACTCCAACTAATACACATGTTCCCCCTTACACGCTCTCTCATACATGCTTGATCAAAACAAGTAATAAAAATGGGTACATAATATGCATCTAACCATACATCTCAGACTCAAAACAATTGCAATCTGAAATATCAACTATAAATAAAAGATCACCACATATATAATACATAGATGACCGTAATCATGTTAGGCACCTCATACGGTGCTAATACGATGAACAAACGAGAGAGATATAATAAGCTACAACCACAAATCCATAGTCTAGAGGTGTACTACTCACCTTCATCATGGTGACGATGGTGGAGACGTTGGAGAAGGTGGAGATCACGCCGGCAGCGCCCCGCAGGAGTTTTTCCCCGCCAATCTGGCTACTTCTGTCTCCGTTTCGGTGTTTCTGTGGCGCCCCCTCCCGAGACTCGTCAGGGGACTATTTTTATAGTCGGTTTTAGGTCGAACCTTAATTTTAAAGCCAAAGATCGGCGTCATCCGATGCTCGAGGGAGAAAGGGCATGCATGGCGCGGCCAGATGTCGCGCTAGCTGTGCCTGTTCTCTCCTCGAACTTCCTTTTTTACTGATACTTGACTCGTACGCTTCCTTTCTTCCAAATAAAAATCGTCAAAAATTGGCAGCTTTATTTGACGTCGTTTAGATTTCTGAAACTTAAAAATACGTAAAACAGGGTATTCTTTTTCCGCAGGGTTAAATCCAAATAAAGGGGGACAATATGAATTATCCCCTAAAACATTATAATTCATGAGCCCCTAAAACATTATAATTCATGAGCATAACCTTACATATATTGCAAATAAGTTTAAATATCAAATAGAAAAGGTAGAAAAGGGTAAAATTTCATATATGCATTTTACATGTATCAACGGGAGGTGAGGTAATTTCTCCCGCCCTATTTACAAAAGTCGTGTATGTGTTTGCACCATCTCCACGCTCAAACCTGCATGAACAAGTTGCACCTCCACCTGGATCCGGAGTGCTTTACCTTTTTTTGCTTTAAACTGTGTTTTTTCCTGAATTGAATGAGACTTGAATAAAATCTCCGCCTGAGATTTAGCAAAACCCAATTAAAAATACCAAGTAGGAGACGTCGTTATATTATTTTTTATATAAATTGGGTGACTGCGGGACTATAAATGTCGATCGGGCCGTTCCTATCGAGCAAAGGCGATTCAATTTCTTGAGCACACGAGACCCACGCGGTGGGAGGGAGGCAATGTTGATGGCCTAATGGAGAGATGACAGGCAGAGGCGGTTTTGAACTTTTAGACTGACAAAATGAACCGAGAGGAAGAGGGTGCCCACTGCCCAGAGAGAGAGAGAGATTGAGATTTCAGCAAGTAGAAACCACAGTGACAAAATGAGCCGAGAGTGAGAGCGGCGTCCCCGATCCTGCTGGTGCTGGAGTGAGAGTGAGAGTGAGAGGTGATGTGGCCTCGCGCGGACATGCATGCACCCGATGGACGACGAACGGCGGCCAAATGCGAAGGCTTTCTTTTCCCCCGTGTTCCTCCACGCCATGGTCGATTGTCACCTCAAATCCCTGATCCATCTCAACACCGTGCGCCGGTCAGTCGCCCTCTCGATCAGTGGAAGAAAAAGAGGAGAAGAAAATGAGAGACGCAATTACGTGGTGAAACAGCTCTCCACAAGAAAACCACTACTCCCGCCGTAGACAATGTTTGCTACTCTACTCCTGTAGCCTGTAGGTGAGGTCCAGATCGAAGAAATTAAGAAGTGCATGCCTCACCGTTCCATACTCCTGCAACGTGCGCATCCGACACCAACTGCGATCGAGCTGCTAGCAATAACTTGTTTCTCTTACTATACTCCGCATAAGATATTTCAGATATTTTCTTTTATCTGAGAGAGCGATCGAGCAATAACTTTTTTTTGTGTGTGTTTGAGAGACTGATCGAGCTAGCAATAACTTGGTGTGCAGCTAGTAGACGGAGGCATTCATGGTTCATGCATGCATACATCAATGAATCCATGTGTTCAACTGCTGTCCGGCCGGCATCACGTAGTACGTACGGCCGGGCGTTCTAGATGCACAGACGTCCAAGCTAGCTAAAGCCAATGCCTGACCACCACATGGACATGGAAGATGCAGCTAGTATACGTGACGTGCGGCAGCCCACACCGCACGTTTCACTCTCAACCAGACAACCACGCGCGCGTCTATCTTTTGTTCCAAATAAAAAGGGTAGACTTCGTGCTCCCTAGCCCCAGTAACCCGTTGTATTAAAATAATCGAAAACGATATTTACGACTTTTCAAAAAATCTGAAAAAAATAAAGGATGCATCCAATGATGTATCCCACGAATATATGTAAATAATCAACTTAAAATACTTTGTATTTTGGGTTACGAAAAAATGGTAAAAGTGTGGATCTGAATATGTGTATTTCAAATCACCAAATTTATTCGATTTTTTTATTTTTGTGTAGAGCAGAATAAAAAATATTTGAAGATGATATTTTGCACTTTTGTGGGATATTATCATATGCTACATCCTTGATTTTTTTTCAGAATTTGTTGAAACTCGTACTTATTTGTTTCAAAATTTAAAAACTCCATATCACTTGTGCTCGGGAGTAAAAATAACACTTTCCACTAAATAACCCCTTTCCAAACTACAACAATTAATAGCCGTTGAAAAACATTCAACTAATACAATGTTGGGGATATCGCTTATCGGGAACTTATCGGTCGACCCAAGATAAGGGGTAAATCAGCCGATTTATCGGCATATCGGCCGGTTTATCGGCTGATTTATCGGCATATCGACCGATAAATCGGCCAAGTTATCTTATCAGTAAAACACTGAGAAGCGATAAATCGGCCGATTTATCGGCATATCGGCCGATATCTTGAACAGGCCGCTCCCAAAAATGCCACGATAAAAGGTGTTTCTGACCGCTTCACATGTTATGAACTTTTCGGAATACACTCATTCACTTCCGCCTATGTGAAACCGTCAAACAAAAAAAAGGTTAAGTCATTTGAAATAAGCTATTTGATATGGCGCTTTCCAATATCAGACCTTATGAGATCATGATCATCAGAATGGCGTATTCTTAAATTCGTAAAGGCTTCGGGGCTAAAAAAAATGCCACATCAAATAAAAAATATTTTGAAGTTTTTTGCGTTTCCTACTCCGAGACAAGTCAAAATGAATGGTGCATTATGAAATTGTCAAAACCGACGTCGACACGAATGACGTTATTATTGGGAAAAAATATAACCAGATTTTGGTTAACCTTTTTTTAGAGTGCCATTAGTGGCTGATAATTTGACAAAGAACCATATAGGAGAAGAAAGATACGCGCAGATGCATAGCAGCGTGCAGCCGTGCACTGATTGGATCCTCTACCCTGGGACGTGTAAACCCGGAAATCCAGAACTCTGAACTCGGGCTGCTGATACGCCCACTCCCTACTAGAGGAGCAGCATCGGCCACAAGGGCCACCTTCGTGCTTCGTCGTCCTCGCGGCCACCAATCACCACGCGCTCCACGGCGCCAGCTAACCTCGCTCGCTACCTACCCGGCCAGTTCGCCTCCGCCCTATAAAGCCGCTCGCCCGGTGTTCGCCTACGTCGACCGCCTGCCTCCACGCCTTTAATTAACTTTCCTTCTTCCATACTGCGTCGACTTCGCCCCCCGGTCTTCTTCCGTTGAGTATGGGGAAGAGGGAGGAGGAGGAGAACAAGGTCCCGCTGCTCGAGCCGAGGCAGGCGGCGGAGAATGGCGACGGGTCACCGGAGGCCGAGGAGGCGGAGGGGCTGGGGCGGCGGCTGCTGGACGAGAACCGGAAGCTGTGGAAGGTGGCGGGGCCGTCCATCTGCACGCGCTTCTCCACCTTCGGGGTCACCGTCATCAGCCAGGCCTTCGTCGGCCACATCGGACCCACCGAGCTCGCCGCCTACGCACTCGTCTCCACCGTCCTCATGCGATTCAGCAACGGAATACTGGTACGACGTACCCCATAAATCTGCCTCTCATGCTAGCTGCTCTATCTTCTTGACTTCTTCCTACTACATGGATGTTCTTGAGGCCGATGTGGTGTAGTACACAACTGTTATGAGGTCAATCAGTTGTTATATGCCATTAATCTTGTCCAAAATATGCTCCTTAATTTGAGTAGCCAGCTTGACGTACGACAACCAATTAATAAGGGTCGACCATAATGACATTTCTTAATTTGCATTGTTTTTTTTGAATTTTTAATTTGCATTGTATACTACAGTATATACATACGCGCGCGTCTTATTTTGATGAATCCGGGAGCTCAAAACCAGGAGCTGGCCCCTGCTTCAGCCCGTTGCCAGTTTCTTTCTTTTTTTCTGAAAATGGTTGCCAGATTCTTTCATCACAGCATAATAAACAGCGGAGGAATAGCTAGGAGCAGGAACGCCGTAACTGAATCTATAATTAGCATATGAATTTAGATAGTCAGATGTGTTGTCATGGTGTGGCACTAACGTGATAGGAAAATGTGCGGAAGAAATTTATACGCCAAGTCCAACGGCGTGCGTCGTGGTCCATGTTTGACACCATATTCTTAGTTTTCGGAAAAATAAAGCTCAGTTTGATGTCGACTTTGCATAGCGACAGTATAGTAGTTGATTACTTGTACACGGTCAACGCAAGTACTCACTTTCAGTGCCAAAACGGAACAGCCCCATCGGATCTTTCTGGGAGCACGTATCGGACAATAATCCCGAGCCAGTCTCAACTAAATTTACACCATGTTTGTGTCTCCTGCGCCAGCATTTCCTAGAGACAAATATGAAATCTCAAACCACCTGTTGGCGGCGGAGCGTTATTGCACCGATTCAGAGATTTCAGAGTCTTAGTTTCAAAAAAAAAAAAGAGATTTCAGAGTCTTGGCCGCAACTGAAACGAAAGTCTGATGGTTTTAACACAGTTAATTAACGCTCTTAACCTGTGCAGCTGGGCATGGCGAGCGCACTGGAGACGCTGTGCGGGCAGTCGTACGGGGCGAAGCAGTACCACATGATGGGCATCTACCTGCAGCGCTCCTGGATCATCCTCACCGGCTGCGCCGTGCTCATGCTCCCCATATTCCTCTTCACCGAGCCTCTCCTCGTCTTCATCGGCCAGGACCCCAAGATCAGTGCCGTTGCTGGGGTCATCTCGGTCTGGTACATCCCCGTCACCTTCGCCAGCGTCCTCAACTTCACGCTCCAGATGTACCTGCAGGCGCAGAGCAAGAACATAATCATCACCTACCTCGCGTTCGCCAACCTCGGCAGCCATCTGTTCCTGTCGTGGCTATTCACCGTCAAGCTCCACCTAGGGCTTGCAGGGGTCATGACCTCCATGGTCATCGCCATGTGGATTCCTGCATTAGGGCAGCTCATCTTTGTGTTCTCCGGCGCCTGCCCTCTCACATGGACGGGGTTCTCCTCCGAGGCGCTCACCGACCTCGTCCCCATCCTCAAGCTCTCTCTATCCTCTGGTGTGATGCTCTGGTAAGAACAAGCTTGGATTTTTTTAGTTTATATACAGCAGTTTCAGAAAGAAAGAACTTTTTTTCTTAACAAAAGAGCAATGTACTTACTGACCGCGTATGCGCCTACGTTTTATATTTTATTGTCCATATTAAAATTTGCTGATGCACCTAGCAATAATACATGTTTTTCCCCTGCCCACCTCTTCAGTCTGGAATTGTGGTACAGCACCATATTGGTGCTCCTAACCGGGTACATGGCGGATCCAGAGGTTGCACTGGACGCTCTTTCAATATGGTAATATTTTCTACATCTTACTTCACAGTTCTGTTTTTGAAGTTCATTACATAAGCCTTGGTTCTCCACTCTGTTCAAAGAACGGTGGCTAGTCACTGGTGCCTAATTTCATATTATTTCCTTGTCGCTGCATATGAACTAATTAAGTACTATTGTGGTTTCTATCTGTGAAATCTGCAGCCTTAACATCAATGGTTGGGAGATGATGATTTCTATAGGTTTTTTGGCCGCAACAGGGTAATATTCTTGATCTAAGAGCTCGTTGTTATTGTATCATTTGATCGAATCAGTTATAGAAATTTGATGATAATGATTTGGTGTGTTATAGAGTGCGTGTGGCAAATGAACTGGGAGCTGGAAGTGCAAGAAGGGCCAAATTCGCCATCGTAAACGTCGTCACTACTTCTTTCTCAATAGGCGTTGTGTTGTTCGTGTTCTTCCTTTTGTTCCGAGGAAAGCTTTCCTACATATTTACCACGAGTGAAGCCGTAGCTGCTGCAGTTGCTGATCTGTCGCCTCTGCTTGCCTTCTCCATCTTGTTGAACAGTGTTCAACCAGTGCTATCAGGTATGGTTTGGTTTGTTTTTTTCTCTGAAGCAAGGCCAAGTATTTTCCTTTTATCCTAATAAAGATTTGTTTTGTTTGCTGAAACTATAACCCCATTTTACTATTCGGTAGGTGTTGCTGTTGGCGCGGGTTGGCAGAGTGTAGTTGCTTATGTTAACATCACAACATATTACTTGATCGGTATCCCTCTTGGAGCAATCCTAGGTTATGTTCTTGGTTATCATGTGAAGGTACGATAGTTCTTTAACACGATGCTGCTGTATCAGTCATTCAGTTACCACACTCATTGTCCTTGTGCCTCTTGGCTCCAAGTTGTGGTCCTAACTCTCTTTGCTTGCTGCTACAGGGCATTTGGGTTGGCATGCTACTCGGAACACTGGTCCAAACCATTGTACTTTTGTTCATAACAATTAGGACTGACTGGGATAAACAGGTTAGTCTGGTTAACTTTTCGATCATCATTATACTCAGTCTTCATATGGCTTATCTATTAAACAAAAAATTCAGTGCCTTGAGTTATACTCAGTTACGGTCGCTATTCTAATTTTTCAGGTACTGACTACTCAGCAGAGACTGAATAAATGGTACAGAGATGAGAACAGAGGAAAGCCAGCATCAAGGGGAAGTCCATGAGCTTAAAAAATCTGGTACAAGCAATGAATCTGCTTGATCAGAGTGTGAAACTTTTGAGAGGATGAATACAATTCTTTCCAACATGTCGAGAATGATACACTGGAACATTAGATGTGTCGTCAGATGGAGCAAAATGATGTGGTCGTCAGCCAATAGTGATGCATGCTCCACTAGATTAGGAAAATACTAGATGCTAACCACTTGATTTCCTGTAATCTCTGCCATTACCTTAGCATCTAGAATATGCCCTTGGTCGCTGTGAGCTAGTTGGCTCATGTGTTGTTCCGTTTGAATTGATTTTGGCTGTGGTGATGACTGATGTTTCTCATGAGAGTGCTTGTTGTGGTTAGCAAACATGCTGTTTGTACATCAACTACATCCGCCGCGGCTATAAAATAGTCAATTTAGGTGAAAATACTGTGAGATTTTTTTTAATAATACGAATTTTAAATAAAAATTCGAACAATAGTGGGCGTTGGTTCTCAAAGACACCCGTCGTGCGCTACGCAAGGGCACCTCTTCGGTGATCATGCTCTCCGCTTGGTGGATTTGGAAACAACGAAACGCGATCGTATTTGACAATGCTCGGCCCTCTGTTGGCGCTTTGGTGGAAACCATCAAAACGGAGGCCCGATCTTAGGTGAGCACGGGGGCCAGGGGTCTCGCACTGATTCTTGAGTTTTAATGCGGGGTGGCCTCCTTGTAGGCTTGTAATTAACTCTCTTTTCTATCATTGCAATGAAACGCAATGCCTTTTACATTTTCGCAAAAAAAATTTAAAAAAATCTCGAAATACTGTCATTAGCAAGTTGAGATGGATTTGCCGCAGTCTATACAGTAGTAGAAATGTAGAATAAGATACATCTCTCGGAAAAACACCGACATATCTCTGCAATGTGGTACGGGGTAGAACTTTTTTTGTTTTGCGAATGAGAGGCAGATTGAGCATACCGTAATTGATTCGATAACGAAGAGAGAGAGACGAACCGAGATGGAAGTAACCAAATCACCCGATGAGCCGACGCCAGCGAGGACGGGTCTCCTCGCGTGGCGTCATCCAAGGCCCAGCATTCATCCTCCGCCGCCGGTGAGCAGCAGCGTAGGAAGCGGCGGAGAAAACTTCGAGTTTTTTTTTAAATAATACGAATTTTAATGCGAAATTTCAGAAATAGCGCGCGGGTTTCAGAAATTTCAAATCTAGCGCGCCGTCGGCATGGGCCATGCCAAAAGCCCAACTTCGGCATGGGCCGTGCCGATAGGCACCAGTCATGCCGATCCATGCCGATCTGGTAGGATGCACTCCATTTTCTAATTTCTTTTGATTAATATAAAATTAGGTTAACCGTGTCTCGGTTCGAGATGAAATATGTATGAAATATGTGCGTATCGATGAGTACGTTCCATTCCCGCGATCGGTTTCAAGTTTGATCGCCTCTAACTTCTTAATTTTGAATCGTAATTCGTATAATTATTCGACGAATTTTGTCAAATTCCTCGCACTCGTTTGACCGTTTTAAATTTCATTGCACCAGTACATCTAACTCACCATTCTTCACAACTGTTACGTTGTAACTTTTTTTGTTTCGACAGATGTATTTATATTTTCTTTCAAATACATATTTTTTCTATAGATACTACCCGAAAAATAAATACGTCCATCGAAACAAAAAAAGTTACAACGTAACAATTGTGGAGAAGGGTGAGGTAGATGTACTCGTGCAAGGAAATTTAAAACGGTCAAACAAGTGCGAGGAATTTGACAAAATTCATCGAATAATTGTACGAATTGCGATTCAAAATTAAGAAGTTAGAGGCGATCAAACTTGAAACCGATCGCGGGAATGAAACCTACTCATCGATACGCACATATTTCATACATATTTCATCTCGAACCGAGACACGGTTAACCTAATTTTATATTAATTAAAAGAAATTAGAACCTAATAATGCAGTGCATGTGCAACGTGCATTGCATGGTACAGATGGGCATGGCGATTGGCATGGCCCATTTTGAAGTTGGGCTTTCCCATGCCGACGGCGCGCTAGATTTAAAATTTTCGAATCCCGCGCGCTATTTCTGAAATTTCGCATTAAAATTCGTATTATTAAAAAAAATTCTCGAAAACTCCCAACTCTCTGACGCCCTTGCCCCACACGGGCCCATTGTGCGGGAACAAACCCATCACGTCTAGCTGACATGTGGGATCCACCCGTCAGCCAAAACGAATCCCGCGGCTGTCGCGTAGGACGCACGCTCTCTTCTTCTCCAAAGGCATCCATCCACACCACACCTCGCTGCGCCGTCTCTGCTCGCCCGTACTTTAGTCGATTCCATCCGAGGGGAGGAGAGGAGCGGAGAGGAAGCGCGGAGGCGGAGGTGGAGGAGAAAGCCGAGGAGGGAGATCGATGGGGCTCTCGTTCGGGACGCTCTTCGGCGCGCTGTTCGCGAAGAAGGAGATGCGGATCCTGATGGTCGGGCTCGACGCCGCCGGGAAGACCACCATCCTCTACAAGCTCAAGCTCGGCGAGATCGTCACCACCATACCCACCATCGGTGCTGCTTCTATTTAACCACGCTGCTCTTTTCCGCTTCAGTTTTCGTTCGGTCCGGCTCACGCCCCCGCCCAAATCGTATGTGCGGCGGGGGAAGAACGATTGGCTCGCATGAATTTCTTCAATACCAGTGGGGTGGGATTATGCTATGCTTTCTTTCACTTCTGTCTAGTCTACCGCGTTACATATCTGTGCTGGTAAAAAAAAAGTTATGGTACTGTGGTACCAGTTGATTTATTTTTTAGATAAAGACCAATTGATTTATTATATGCTAACAACAATGGATTTTGTACCTGTAAAACACAATGGATTTTGTACCTGTACCAATTGAATCATGTAGTCTCGCTTTTGCGTTTGCTTTGTTTGTCCCTGATTTTCTGCCACATATGTTGCCATAGTTATATGTTGGAGACTTGCAATCAAGAATTTAGAGCTAGTCTCAATTGAGATATTTTGTTAGTTCCAGCAGCTCAAGTCACTAGTATAAGTTTGTCCTACATCCCGTGTCGATCAAACATGTATACTTTGACTGTAACACAAGTAGAGAAAAGTAGCAATCTGTGTTTGAAAGCCAAACCATTGTCAGGGATCCGGTCAAGGCTTTCTGTTGAAATATGGGTTCGGTGCACACTCACTCCTATACTTTGACTGTAACACAAATAGAAAAAAGTAGCAATTTGTGTTTGAAAGCCAAACCATTTTCAGGGATCCAGTCAAGGCTTTCTGTTGAAATATGGGTTCGGTGCACGCATTATATTCTTTACTTTGTCAACACATGTAGGACGGTATGGGTTAATCCAGTGGTTGCTTAGTTATCTTGTTTCTGTTTTGGTTGGGAGGCACACGTAAGATTACGTCGCTGATGATAGCATATTGAAATTTTGTGTACGCTCTGCAGGGTTCAACGTGGAGACAATAGAGTATAAGAACATCAGCTTCACTGTTTGGGATGTCGGTGGCCAGGACAAGGTATGGGTTTTACCTTCTTCTTGGACCACTTATAAGTGAAATTTTAATAACCTGACTACAGTTACTAAAGTGTTTCCTTGGCAAGGCTTAAGATGATGAGTCTATTTATGTAAAGTTAAGCTGATCATGTTTATATGCCATTTTCAAAACAGATAAGGCCTTTGTGGAGGCACTACTTCCAGAACACCCAGGGCCTTATCTTTGTTGTTGACAGCAACGACAGAGATCGTATTGCTGAGGCGAGAGATGAGCTCCACAGAATGCTGAATGAGGCAAGTGCCCATACCTGTTGAAATGTTTGGTTGTATACACACTGTAGTTTCAGGAATTCACGTATCATATCTTATGAATATTTAACAATTACGTTCAGAGTAATTTCTTAAAATTTACAGCATGATGAATCTTTTCTTATTGGACATGGTGCATCTTCTGGATATCATATCGTAATATTGTGTCCAAACAACTACAGTAACTTTTGCATGCATGCTTTACGTACAAAAATTTGAGAACTTAATTTTGCACCACTAACGACTAATAAGTATATATATTAGTATTATATATTTCCCACATATCATGATGGTAAATATTTTTGTTTTTTAAGTTCATCTATGTCTACAGGCAGCTAATTCTCATAGTAATGTTGTTTCTGTTACTAGGATGAGCTGCGCAATGCTGTGTTGCTTGTTTTTGCTAACAAGCAAGATCTTCCCAATGCCATGAATGCTGCTGAAATAACAGATAAGCTTGGTCTCCACTCTCTGCGTCAGCGACACTGGTATTTGACCCTTGCTGATCTGATACCTTGTTTATATTTTGCTAGCTGTAGAAGAGTTGGTGATAAGTGTGGTCTTACTTTCCATTCTATTACAGGTATATTCAGAGTGCTTGTGCTACAAGTGGGGAGGGTCTGTATGAAGGGCTGGACTGGCTCTCCAACAATATAGCCAGCAAGGTTTCTATCTTTTGCTCTCCTGATTGGCATTTTAAGTCGAACCAATTCTTAGGGCCACTTCTCATATTGTCACCTTGAGTCTGGTGTTTACATTTTGGGAGGTTTTGGTAGTTCAAACATTTCTCTGTGTTTAGCATAGATGCACTATGACATTGATGATGTTCAGACATGATGCATGACTGACAAACGCTATTTTCCTCACTACATTGCAGTCATGAATGCTTCCAATGGGCTGGCAGAAGCAACAAGCGTCTGGACAAATGACTGTAATATATAGGCATGTTAAAACGACGTCAGAGTTTTGACATGTCATTTTAAACTCCATGTTTGAGCTGTTATCACACTTTTACTCACGGATGAATGTTGTATGGGTGGTTGAATGTACACGAATGGAAACTGTTATGCCTGATGATCACCCTACCCTGGTTCTGTGTTGTGTGTACCTGTATGGCACACGATTTGTCCGTATTCTTCTGAGTATAGTTGAACCGTGTGTTATTGTTAGAGCAAAGTCTGCGTTGTGTTTGGTATTTGTGCGTTCTGGTAATTCTTTTGAAATGAGCTGATTTTACATACTCCGTATAATTCCCTGACCTGGGTTTTGAGATCAAATCATATTTTTGGCACCAATCTTTTTGTCTCGAGATCACCACGAGTGGGCCCTGTGGCGCTAGGTAACTTTGGCGTTGTACGACCCAAACCCCCTACGGAGCATCGGAAAAACTCTCCTGCCTGCGATAGGAACAAAACTCCAGCTCCAGCAGCTGATCTCTGGACGAGACGAATCGAAGCCGACTGTCCAAATGCAGCAGGCGCAGGCGAGTTCGGTCCTGCCGGTCGTGCTCCTCGGCTGCGGCGGCGTCGGCCGCCACCTCCTCCGGCACATCGTCTCATGCCGCCCGCTCCACGCCAACCAGGTCAGGCTCATCCCCCCGCCGCCGCCGCCGCCGCTTTCCCCTTCCCGATTCGGCGGCGCTCATACGTGCTCCCATGATAGGGCGTCGCCATCCGGGTCGTGGGCGTTGCTGACAGCTCCTCGCTGCTCGTCGCCGACGACGTCCGCGCCAGCGGCCTCGATGACGCGCTCCTCACCGACCTCTGCGCCGCAAAGTCCGCCGGCTCGCCCCTGTCCTCGCTGCTCGCTCGCGGTATCCCTTGTCTCGTGTCGTTGGGAATTCGGTTCTATCCCTATCGTGTCGATTTGATGTATAGTAGTTGAAATTTCAGGGCACTGTCAGGTGTTCAACAAGCCAGAGGCAATGGGGAAAGTCATCGATGCTGCTACCATGCTTGGGAGAACAACAGGTTTGTCAACTATGCGCTCAGTTTCGCACGAATCACAGGCGACACACCTACGGACCTACCCATTCCGGTTGCACACTATATTGGCAAGGTTATATATGTTTCAATCAGTAGAAAACATAAATATAGGATCCCTGCTTTGATGATCTCCCTGATTTTTTTTTTATGTCTACGGATCTTCCTTGTTGCTTGTGTTATACCTCAACACCTTTTGTAGGTCTCGTGCTAGTTGATTGCTCTGCAACTTCTGACACCGTTTCTGTGCTGACGGATGCCGTCAGCCATGGATGCTGCGTTGTGTTGGCAAACAAGAAACCTCTTACATGTGCTTATGTAAGGCCATCTGGGCTCCTAGTCTTACTTAATCTCACATTGTATTATGTTCACTCAACCAGGTAAGGTTTCTACTTGCTTACCTGATTTGCTTACTTCTCATGCAGGAGGATTATAAAAAGTTGACCTCACACTTCCGTCAGATAAGATATGAATCTACTGTATGCACATGCTACTATGACCCGTTTCTTATTTTCTTTTCTTGCTCATGTCATGTCCTGTATATTTGTTCATTTTTCTGTTATTTTCTGATGTTGATCCATTGTTTTTTATTTCTTGTTCTTCATGGATGTTCATTCATCACTCTTGTTTACTTTAATGTGAAAAGAAAATGAGATTGGGATGTAGGAGTCAGCCCATGTATATGCAGACTACTTTCTTCTGGCTGTTTCTGCGATTCTTTTGCTTTCTGATTTTTTATTTTCACAAAGGAACTGTTCAGACTAATGCAATCCCTATTTCCAGGTCGGAGCAGGTTTGCCTGTAATAGCTTCTGTAACCCGCGTTATTGCATCTGGAGATCCAATTTCCCGTATTGTTGGCAGCCTGAGTGGTATATAATTATCATCATCATGTTTGGTGTGATAATGCATGTTTTGGAAATAACAATACACTCTTTTGTTATTGCATTATTGCAGGTACACTTGGCTACGTGATGAGTGAGCTGGAGGATGGAAAAAAGTTTAGTGAAGTTGTGAAAACAGCCAAATCTCTTGGTTATACGGAACCAGGTAAAAGATATATTCATCTGATATCCATCATTACGATATGTATACATGTGTACCTGTATAAATAGTTCAATAGCATATTTCCAGAACTAGATGGTACTCCCTCTGTTCCATATTAGATGACTTTTATTTGTCTAAAATTGGATGTATCTAGACTTGTAACATGTCTAGATACATCCATTTTTATGCAAATGGAAGTCATCTAATTTGGAACGGAGGGAGTAGGCAAGTAAGAAATAGTTTTCATCAGGTTGTAAGGGGAATGGATAGTTTCATTATTGGATTGCAGCACCATATTGCTACTTTATCTGTAATATGTCATAATAATCTATATGTTTACTTCGAAGGGCTGCTGTTTAATGAGTATATGGAAGATGGTAAAGCTTAGACAATATGATGGACATGTGCTGATGTCCTCCCCTGTTGCTTTTTTCTACTTTTCCTTAGTATAATTTGGAAAATTAATCTAAAATGTGTACTTTAGGTTCAAAGTATATTTTAAGACGTGAGATTTTCGAATGTAGCTTTCGACTAGAGCTACTGTACTAAAACCAAAATGCTGTAAAATAAAATAATGTGGGACACCATGAGTGTTATGGCTACTAGGGTTTGAGCGGGAAAGAGAGAGCTGCGAGGGCGCGAGAGAGCCGGCCGTGGGGGTCCTTTCCCACGGCCGGGCAAGAGGGAAGGGTTTTCCTTCTTAATTCTTGCCTGCTTAGATTGATACATCTCCTCTCCATATATAGAGAAGTTTACTTGACTCCCAAACAAGGCTTACTTGACCCCTAAGCAAACCCTAAGACTAACGGGCCCAGGCCCATCACGTACTCGAACACTACACCCCACCTGGACATGCAGCTCGTCCTCGAGCTGCAACCTAACGACGATTCGACCCCACACAAACCTAACGCCTAAAAAAAAACAAGCCTTTTACATCTCGGCCTATTGTATTGACCTGAAATAAGCTAACCCGAATGAGACTCCGACTTTATTTTTGACTCCGAACGATAAGGCGAGAATCCTCCACGCGCCGAACTTGTGCGTTTGCAGCCCCCTGGATCCCAAGGACACCATCGGGACCAAGAGAGCCCTCGCGGCGGCCCGCGGTGGAATGCAGTGGTGCTACGCGGTACGCTCCTGTCGGTGACACCATGTCTTCTCCCCGCCGGCTGACTGTCGATGTCGCAGACTTGGAGGTCGCTGCCCGCGGGAAAAACAGCATGCCCGCCGCCCGTGGGGGAAACCGCATGCCCAAGATCCCCCACGCCGCGGACGAGATCGTGGTCCGTTGCGGCGCGAAGCGCAACTTGGAGGAGCTGCAGCTGCAAATCACGCATCTCCCGCACATGCCGACGCGCTAGGAGGCCCCGCGCAGCAGCCTGCAGCCTCACCGCCGCCGACACGTGGTGGGTAGCGATCCAAGCCGGAAGCGGTGACGGCGACGGTTGGAACTTGATCTGTTGGATGAGATTGTCCTGGGACGGCGGTGACGCTGCTGGGAACGAGGTCGTCGCAGTCCCGTCGTAGGGCATCCCATGCTGGAACGTCATGACCGGCGCCGTGGTCGCGGCCGAGGGCGGCGGTGGCGGCCATGCGGGGGTCGGCGTCGGTGCTGTGACCATGGAGGACCCCCGTGGAACGGCGCACCGTCGGGACCGGCATAAGGACCGGCGAAGCGGGAGGACCCGCCGTACTGTTGGGGAGGCGCTGGTGGCGACTGGGTGTGCGGCGGCGCCCAGGTCGCCGTATTGATTGGCCCGGAGATGGACAGCGGCAGCGGTGGCTGCAGCAGCCTGGCGTCGAGTGGCGGCGACGACGGCAGCAGCGTCGGCTGCCGCGGCCCGGCGATCGCGGCGGAGGCCGCCTGGTACGGCGGCTGCCACGGCAGCCGCGCCGGCCCGTAGGCGGCGACTGATGGCGCGGCCGGTGGCGGTCCGTAGGGACCGGCCAGGAAGAGGCAGATCTCTTGGGCGGCGGTGGTGAGATCGCGGATTGCTCCGGCGATCTCCTCCGGGGTGAGAGCGACAGGAAGCGGCGGCGACGGGGTGAACATGATCGAGCCTGAGAGCTCTGATACCAGATGTTATGGCTGCTAGGGTTTGAGCGGGAAAGAGAGAGCTGCGAGGGCGCGAGAGAGCCGGCCGTGGGGGTCCTTTCCCACGGCCGGGCAAGAGGGAAGGGTTTTCCTTCTTAATTCTTGCCTGCTTAGATTGATACATCTCCTCTCCATATATAGAGAAGTTTACTTGACTCCCAAACAAGGCTTACTTGACCCCTAAGCAAACCCTAAGACTAACGGGCCCAGGCCCATCACGTACTCTAACAATGAGAGTCTGCAAAAAAAGTTCAACTAATGAGTTATATCTTGTGTTTGGCTTTCTTTATGGAATAAATCCTAAAGGTAGTATAAGGGCTAGGATGGATATACTTTGTTTAACTTATGCTTTGCTTGGAAAGTGCATTTACTCTGTGCTGTTTAATTTAATTTTTGTAGATCCACGTGATGATCTCAGCGGGATGGATGTGGCTAGAAAGGTTAGATGGCTCACTTTTTTATTGCACCGAGTTAGTAAGCTGCGTGGTGCTCATGAATATCAACATCATTCACTTTACTAGTATCTTTGTTTAGCCTTTGGCAGTATTGTTCTTCTCTTGTTAGGTGAAGTATCGAACTGTTATATATGTTATATAAACTGCTGTTGCCTATTAGTTTCTATGCGTTTATGTTTTAATGCTAGGATTTGATAAAAAGAATATCTTAACCAATACAACCAAAATCATAAAATGAAATACAATTCAAGCAGGCCATTCCTACTTTATCGACCTGTCCTAATTTTAATTTCAGTATCTGCACCTTCCACTTAGCCATTTGCATATGGTCTGCATTAAATAATTATGTGACTCATTTTAAAAACGAAATTTGTATTCAGGTTCAAATGTCTTATAACTTTTATTTGGTTATTTTTTAACTAGTCAGACTAATTCATTTGCGTGCAGGCATTGATTCTATCTAGGCTTCTTGGGCAACAACTCAGCATGGAAAATATCAATGTACGCCTATCTTCAATATTGTTCAGCTAACATTTGCGATTTGTGATTAACCCTTGTGCATGGGGTGATATTTTTCATTGCTATAGCTTAAACCTATATGCATGTTCCACTTTATGGTTAACATTCACCAAGAATCATGTAGGCTTGAGATGAATCAACTCCTTTTCACATCACTCTACTTGGTGATAGTTTATCTACGAAGTCTCCTCTTGTCATATGCTGGTACTTGTTTGTTGTGCATAGGACTCCTCTTGTCTACTAAGAGCATCTCTAGGCAGAACCTGTAAAATGCGGAAAACTGTAAAATTCCAGCGGCTATGTGGGTTTGGGCCTTCTTTGGGCCAGAACCGAGCCCATATAGCCGGCCCAGCCTGTAAACTTTTTACAGTGGCCTGAGAATGCAACCCACGAACTCTATTTCTACCGCATGGGGCTCTCGATTCAGTTCACAGCTTGTGCCACTCCGCTATCGACGAGAAATTCGTCCCCGTCGCGGATTGATCCGGCACCGACACACCTCCATGTGGCCATCTAGCGGCTCAATCGGGCGCGGGCCAGTCCCCGATCTCAGGTCGGCGGCAACTCCGATGACGAGCGGAAGAATCTCGTCTCCGCCAACGTTGGCCAGAAGCGAGCTATGTGCCGCTACACCAACGTCGAATCGGAGGTTCCACGTGCCCTCCTCTACCGCGCGGTAGAGGAGTTCGACCGCAAGCGAGTGGTGCCGCCGCGGCGAGGCGAAGAGCTCCTCCGACGCGCTAATGCGCACGCTGAAGAGGGAGGCGCCGGAGGAGGAGACCCAATCGAGGGCTACGACCCGACCGTCTTCGCCTCCCCCGTCGGGACGGAGGACTTCGTCGCCGAGGGATCCCTCGAACGTCACCACGGTGCTATGATAGTGCACCGCGCGGGAGGAGGCGTAGCTCCAGAAGTGCCGACGCCATCCTCCCCGAGCAGGGGAGGTCTCCGTCGAGCGCGCGGCGAAGGAGAAGTGGCACCGCATAGCTGAGGAGGAGGAGGAGAAGCTCTTTGTCGACCTCGTCTCCAACGACGAGTGAGCGCCGCCACCGCTGCGTCCGTGTCATAGGAGCCAACCCCCGCCGTGGCGGCAGTGAAGCCGCGCAGCCGACGCCTAACCGCGCCGCCAAAGAAGTAGAATGCAAGGTTCGTCGAATTGTCGCCGTTCTAAAATTGGTCCTACATGTTCGTTGCTCCAATGCGCCCCAGCCGCCGAATCGTTCATGGACCTCCTCAACGAGACCCCGGTCAATCTCGAGGATGATCTACTGCATTTCGGCGATGAGCTCGGGGAAAACGACAATGCGCAACCGGACTTGGAGGAGATTGAAGAAGAGGTGTTCGACAAGGCAACGTTGATGACAACGTAGAAGAAGCACGCGGTCAACTACACCGAGACGGAAGATGTTTACCTGATCCGTGCATGGTCACAAGAGCCTCTTGAATCATGGTCGGCTCGGATCAAAGCGGCCAACGTTATTGGCAACAGATTGAAGATAGGTTCTTCAAAATGATGCCTCGTGTTGCTCAACCGGTGTACTGCTCCTACCGATCTCTCCAAGGTTGATGGGACGTGATCAAGCCGGTTTGTAGCCGTTGGTCCGGAGCCTTGCAACAAGTGTGCCTAAATCCTCCTAGTGGCATTAGCATAGATGACTATGTGAGTACATTCTTCATCTCAAATTCAATTCCCAGTTAGGACATCGGATGCAATAGTTATTGTCATTGTTCATCTCTTTTTGATGATAGGACCGTGTTGCCAATGAGAGATACAAGTCAATGATAGAAACCTAGGGGAAGCCTTTTACACTTCTCCATTGTTGGAAGTTGCTTGAGCATCTTCTAAATGGAATTTGAGGGACTAAGAGGCACCAACCAAGAAAGAAGCTATGAAGGAGATGGATGATGCTAGTTATGTGGAAGATGGAGGAAGAAACAAGGGGAAGCCAGAAGGCAATGAAAAGGCAAAGGAGAGGATCAAGATTGAGGCCGAGGCATCATCTTTGCGTGACAAGATTGATGAGATGGTCAAATCAAAGGAAACATTGATGACCAAAATGATGGATGCAAAGATGGTGATGAATGAAAAGAGATATGAGATGAAGAAATCAAGATGGAAAGAGGCCCGCAGCGAAGCCAAGAGTAAGAAGGAGATGGAGGAGAGGAAGCTCAAGATAAAGGAAGGCAAAGCAATGAAGGAGCTCATAGCCGAGGAGAAAGATGTGTTGATGATGGATACATCCAAGATGAATGGGCAACAATTGGAGCTTCATCAAATGATGCTCTCGGACATCAAGGAGAGGAGAAAGCTAGCTTGTCAAGCAGCTGCCGCAGCACCTAGTGCACGAGCAAGTGGCCATGGAGGTCTCATCGACGAGGTTTGATGATCCCTCGGGGTGGTATATAGCACTACCCTTTTTTTTGGAGATTTTGGTTGAACATTGGCATATGAAGCTGTGGGTCGCGGCGATCAATCCAATTTGATGTAAAACTATGAATCATTGCATCTTTTGATTGGCTAGAAGATTTGAACGGCATCTGATCTGCGCCACCACCTCCGGAACGATAAAACTTGTTTTCCGGAGACGGTAAACACGATATACAGTTTCGCCGTTTACAGGCTCTGCTAGAGATGCTCTAAGGGAGTAGATAGATAACATCTGGTTAAATGCTAGCAACCATATGCTACAGTTTGTGTCGGGAATGTGATCCCGGATACCCCAAGGTTGGTAGTTTTATTGAGTTACTAGGAGAGGCTATAAAGAGATAAATAAAAGATACTATCGGAAGAGGAGGAAAAAACACTCTGGACCGGATTTAATCAAGCCCGGGCCGACATTGTACTAGCCCAGGCCGAGATACCTATTGCTGGCCCGAGGTTACAGTTACCTCGGCTGGGCCGGGTTACCCTGCGGGCCGACTTTCCCCACTACTCCGATGGGCCGGCATCCCTCGGCAACTACTCATCTCGGACGGACCGAATTATCCCGCAACCTCGGTCGTCTCGACTTGGTCTCGGTTGACTTCTTCGTCCGTAACCTCATCCCCGCACGAAGCTCGCCTCGGCCGGACGCTTGCGACCTCGCCTCCGGCACGCCCCGCAGCACCTTCTCGCTTCCTCACCTCGGGCCCGCTCCACCCCGACTGCCTCGACTCCGGCGCGGCCCCGACATTGCCGGCTTCCCCGACATCTCCTGCATCCCGGCGTCGGCCGAGCTAGCCGCCTCCGTCACGACCTCGCCACGGCGGTACTCCGCGTCCTCGTCGCAGCCCGGCTTCCTCCGACACCGGCAGCGTCGCCCGACCTCGACCCTGGCATCCCGACGGCGCCGTTCCGCCTCGCTCGATCTCGGTGGCGGTTAATCATCCCGGCACCACCGAGTTCGCCCGACGTTACCGCCGAGCTCGCCCGACATCACCGCCGCCTCCGACATCATCACCCCGGCACCGCGCCCCCGCCTCCGTCCGACCTCGCCTCCGACGCGCCCTCGCCTGCAATCCCCCTGCGCCACCTCCGACTTGCCTCCGACACGCCCTCGCTCGCGCCCCGACTCGCCCGGCTCGCCCCAGCCTCGGTCGCTGCCGCACCCTCGCCTCAGCAGATCGACATGCTCTGGCATCGAGTGGGACGAGTTCCCTCGCTGCCCCGGATGGACCATGTGTGCAGCCTCGGCTGGGCCGAGAAGATGAGAAGGAGACTGAAAGATCCTGGAGACAAGCAAAAGAGGACAAGAACCAGACGTGCGCCGCACGGGCCCAGGGCATGGGCAGCCGCTGGAATAGTGCTCTGGACGGGACTAGAGTACACTGCGCGTGACACGTAAACAGTGTCGATGGGACCCAGTGGTCAAATCGGGTGCATAGTAATTCTTGTCTGCTTGTCCCTGGCATGTCCCCTGGGCACCTATATCGCCAGGGGGAGAGGAGACGGACACAGCCCCTTGGGCTCATTTTCTCTCCCGTAGCTAGCTTCTTGTTTGAGCATGTCTCCGTGACCCGCACCACACAGCCCGCTCAAGGAGCATCTGTAAAATCATATCGAGAGAGGAGAATATACAAATAGGCTAGATGCTGCAGCAGGGGGTTTATCTCCTCACGAGAGCCCCGAAGCAGGGTAAATCCTTGTGTCAATGTGTTCATCCGTGTGTGCTTCTTAGCGCGCTATCCCTCCCCGAATCCTCTAGCGTCCATCGGCCCCAAAGATTAGCCTACCCGTAGGCATCTGTTTGTCCACACGACGACAGTTTGAAATACACACGACGACAGTTTGAAATACTGTGAATACCCTCAATTGTGTGTAAAGCTATTAATTGATTGATCCCATGATTATAATTTGTAACCGCCCAAAGTCATTGCTTGCTTGAGGTCTCACTTTTGTGGAAAGTTACTACATTCCAGTGATGATGTGTGCACGAATAGGAAGTCTATATTTTTTGCTGAGCTAATATTGTAATTATCTTCAGATTGAGAGTTTATATCCAAGTGAGTTAGGACCTGAGGTTATGTCTACAACGGAGTTTCTTGAAAGTGGATTGGCGCAACTTGATGAGAGGATTGAAGAAAGAGTCAAGGCAGCATCTTCGAGAGGAAATGTTCTTCGATATGTTGGTGTCATTGGAAATACAGGGTATGTATCCAATATCCACATATCCTGCCCAATGTGACGAGCATTGTGCAATGTCCATTTGCACCATGCCATCATCAATCAGTGTTTTTGCATGTAAAAGAAAAGTACCATCAAAACGTCTAATCTATTCTCTGGATCTACAGCAGGAGTAGATCAATAGCCATTTGCCCAACTATAAAACCATTCTGGTGCACTAAAATGCCGCTAACTGGAAAACAAAGCAGGATATACTGGGCCTATGGCCCTTTGTTATCGCAGATGTTTCTTGTTTCACTTTTTTCTCAAATATGTATCCTGTGCATGCGGCAAAGTTAGTTCCAGTCCTTTTGATGTCCAACATTTTGTAGGTGCGAAGTGGGCCTTCAAGAGGTCCCAAAAGATTCTGCACTGGGGAGATTGAGGGGAAGTGACAATGCGGTATGTTAATTTTTTCTCTTGTTCGTTCATTGTCATTCGTCACTTCTCTGTCAACACCCAACGGATTGCTTATTCACAGCTTTAAATAAGAGAGCTGAGCAGGGTTTCTTTTTTCTTCTACTGGGTGTGCTAGTGTCCCACTCTTAAGTCTTAAACCTTCTAGATCTTTTGTTGATGCAAAGAATACTCTACTTACTGGTTTCTATGCTGATTACCTCTTTAATTGCCATTCTCAACAACTTAGAATAAAGTGAGTTATTCTAGAAGTACTGAAGCCAGTATGCTCATCTAATGTGCCAGAAGCAGTTTGATGAAAAACTCAGCTTTCCATCGATATCTTTCGGAACAACAGCAGAGTCAAGGCTTACATGCTCTGATGTTCAAGTGATCATGTTCTGTGAATTGGCAAATAAATGATGCTCCAAGTGATCCTGTCCTTATTTTTGTTCCGTTATATATCTGACAAATACCTTTCGTTTTCTGAAAAGCAATGCCTTAGCTGCTACAACTTTGATTATTCAGTATATATTTTTTCTTTTGGAGGTTGGCCATTGCTGCAGTAAAAGTTTACAAATGCATTGTTTCTCCTGATCAGGTGGAGATATACAGCAGATGCTATGAGAACTCACCGCTGGTGATCCAGGGCGCAGGAGCGGGGAATGACACCACGGCTGCAGGAGTTCTTGCTGATATAATTGATCTCCAGGATCTTTTCCAGAAAAGAACATGATTATTGTCTAGCTAATTAAGCACCAGGAGTTTGATTTCTGTGACCGATGATGATGTGGACTGAACTAATTTGTTTTTGGCCTTTGAGGATGTATCAACGTTTTTGTTTCCGTTTGTGTGAAATCATATTTAACAGTTGTCAATCCTGTATGGAGTATGCTCCTGTATATTATGAGAATTTAAGAAACCTAGACAATTTTAGTTCATATACTATTTTTTCTCTCAAAAAATGCCTCTCCCAATCTTTGGTATTGTTTTAAATTCTTTCAAGAAGATCTCATATAGTTTCAACCTTCCTGCTTGTGAAAGAACCCTGCATCAAGATAATCCTTGCAATGACCTGAAAGTCTTCCATAAAAATTATTAACAATTATTTTCTCAGGAAGCTCATGGTTAGGACATTTGATTATTAATGTTTTCAGCCTTCCCCAAGCTTTGCAAAGCTTTCTCCATCACGAGGCTAAAAATTAAAAAAATGTAATTCCTATCTAAATACAATTCATAATGAGGATAAAATTTAGAGTAAAAGAGATATTCAATCTCCTTCCATTCTGAATGACGAGGATCATCCAGTAGATCATACCACTCCCTTGCTTTGTCCTTAAGAGATAATGGAGACAATTTCTTCATGGCATTTTCTCATGATAAACCTGCAACCTTAAACAACTCACAAAGTTTTTTAAGTTTCAACAAGTGATCACTTGGATGGACTGTTCCATCCCCTGTAGGTATTTCAAAAGGAATACTTTTAGTAGGTGGATTTAGAATATCACAAGCATCATTAGAATTATCACATATGGGAGACAAAGCATTATCAAAGCAAAAATATTTCCTTCAAAGCTGGGGAGCTAAAAAGATCATTTTCATATAAACTAGCTCCCCCAACCTTAGACTTTTCCATAGCATTAGCAATAATGGTGTTGAAAAAATTCATACTAATAACATTGCTAGTAGCATGCAAATAAAGTTCCATAGGATTTTTAATTTTCTCTTCAAAAGTATCATGTCCTAATTCAGTATAAATTTCATAAAGATTTCTAATTTTTGTTGTTGTTTTCCATTAAGCCTAACTAGTGAAAATAAAAATAAGAAACAAAAAGATAAAACTGCAGGATCCGAAGGAGATACCTTCCAACACTTACCTCCCGGCGCCAGAAAATAGCTTGATATCTATGTACGGTTCTATTCTTGTAGACAGTGTTGGGCCTCCAAGAGCCTCGGGGGAGAACTACTCCCTCCTCATCATGGGAGTCCGCAATGGCGATGAAGATGGCGGTGGAGTCGACGGAGATGGCTCCGGGGGCAATTCCCCATCCCGGCAGGGTGCCGAAACAGAGACTTCTGTCCCCCCGAATTAGGGTTTTTGGTGACGGCGGAGCTACGAAACTCTTCTGGGAAAAGCGTCGATCCTTTTAGGGTTTTCGGGGCAGATGCAATATATAGGCGGAAGGGCAGCGCGAGGGGGTGGCTGAGTCGCCCACACCATGTGGTGCCCCCCCTCCCCCCCTCCTGGCCGCACGAGGGCATGGTGAGGAGGCCGTGGGCCTCCCCCAGGCTTGCCCTTCTGGCTCCGTGTACGTGTCGGGAAAATAGGAACTTCGCTTTTTTGTTTCGTCCAATTCCGATAATATTTCCAGGACAAGTTTTCTGGAATAAAAAACAGCAGAAAACAGGAAGCGGCACTGTGGCATCTTGTTAATAGGTTAGTTGCAGAAAATGCATAAAAATGATATAAAGTGTTTACAAAACATGTAGAAATTGGTATAATATAAGCATGGAACAACATAAATTATGGATATGTTGGAGACGTATCAGACACCACTAGTGAACTGTGGACCCCGGTCCATTCTTTTACATTGATAATACAACCTACTGCAAACACCGTTCTTTTACATTCTCTGCAAACAAACATCATTTTCCACACTATACGTCTAATCCTTCGTTTTCAGCAAGCCGGTGAGATTGACAACCTCACTCTTAAGTTGGGGCAAAGTATTTTAGTTGTGTTGTGTGCAGGTTCCACGTTCGTTGTTGACACCGGTAGTGCACCCTGCCAAAGTCAGCCACCTACACCTACAGAAGTGTCTTCATCTCCTACTGGTTTGATAACCTCGATTTCATACTTAGGAAAACTTACTGCTATACTCATCATACCTTCCTCTTGGGGTCTCTACCTCTTGTCCCAGGACATGGAACGAGCCCATGTCAAAATGACAAGACAAACAAACACGTGGACAACCTCATCACTCTTTTATTTACCATTGGAATAGCTTTTTATTATGAAGTGCATCATTGAAGGTCAAACATAGTTGTGTAAGTAAATTTCCACCATGCCTCTCGCATGGCTTGGGTTAGCCGCCCAGGCCTCTCTCTAGCCATTTATTCTCACTCCTCAAACTTACAAAGTTTCCACATTTATTTCACACAATGTTAGGCATCCATAAACAAAAGTACATGATATCAACTTTAATATAATTAAGAGCATCGTTGCAAGCTTCCCATGTGATAGCACATATGAGCTAACTCCCAACCAAGACTCTTGTCAAGCACGCAACTTCATAATTTTAATCACAAGGGTTCATGTTTATTAAGTACAATAAAAGTAAAGTGTGCATCAAGTTCGTGAGAGCTTTTCAACCAACTTTTTCCATAACATCCAATAACGTAAGCATTTTAATTTGAAGCATAGATAATACAATATAACATGATAAACATACTTGGAATAGCATAAAGCTAATAGGTAGATATGGTGGACTCACTGGAAAAACTTTTGGTTAAAGGTGTTGGAAAACAAGTTTTTTACTTGTTGGAATTTTTGGGCTAACAAGAGGGAGAAAGTTGTAACGCCCCAAAAATTTATACAGAATTTAAATTTATTTTGAATGACAGAAAAACTTTTCTAGTTTTAACAAATGCTTTCTAAAATCTTTCGAGACAATTCGACTTAGATTCTTCTCTCGCTTTAAATATTGGAGGACTCGCCTATCCATTTCTAGACGACCCGCTTAGAAACATTTCATATGCCGGTACAAAATATCAATTTTCAAAGTAGACTGTTAAATGTCGGTTTTGATCCCAATTTATTTCGTCAACTTAGGAGTCTCGGAAAATTCTCATATTTTAGGAGGATGCACATTTTTACATTTCCTACACTTCTTCAGTTGAACCCAAATCTTTTTGAGCGAGTCTTGACATACTTCCTTTGTAAGCCAAACACCGATGTCGGTACGCGGCTTAGAAGATATTTGCATAACCCTTTTCCACACCACCAAATGAGCTCAAACTCCATAGACACTCTCCATATACCGAACCTACCACGTGGTAATTCTTTGAGATTTTTCTGAGTTGAGCAAGATCCTTGTCGTTTCGTCGAACACCTTCTGTGCGTGTGGTTTTCGAAAAACTTTGTTTTACCAAGTGCATCCTTAGAGCGGTAGGCTATTGCAGTGGCGTAGGCGTTCTCCTTAGAAACCCGTAGGTACCCTCCGTTTAGGTTTGGTGCTCCGAGTCTCCGGGAATACGTCGATGCCGCTCGCGTTCCACCGGAGCGCTCAGGACGCACACTTCGGCATTGCCTAAATCTAACCTAGCACTAATACCCACCTAATCCCTCTCCTCTAAGCAGGTCTTTAATCCCTCCAACGAAATCCAACCTCCTCCATTTCTTCCTATCTCCTCCCTGTGGCAAGAAAACGTCATCCATGACCTATGTGGCCATCAATGGCCACCAACAAGCCTTCAATGGCCTTCACCTAAACCCTCCCCTCCCTCTATATAAGGCCACCCCCTGAGCAGCCAAGACAACCCTATCCACTCTCCATCCTCTCCTCTACCCCTACCCTCCCCATTCAGTGCAAACTACTCCCTCCGTTCTAATTTAATTGACTTGCTATCCACCAAATATGGATGTATCTAGACATGTCATTTGTATAGATGCATCCACATGTAGTGAATAGCAAGTCAATTAAAATAGAACGGAGGGAGTAGTAGAGAAGGCCACCCAAAACTTTGCCCACCATGGCCACCATGGCCGAAGCTCGGACGAGCTCGTGGGAGGCCATGCCCTCGCCCGGCCTCGCCCTTGCCGACCATGCGGAAACTCCCCGGACCAGTCCCCGCCGCCTCCGGCCCTCCGGGTGTCGTCCTTGGCTGTCCCCGTGCCGTTCCAGTACGTGCCGTTCCAGTACGAGGTTGAAGACGACGGATCGATCGATCCGTTCGTTTTGGTTTTTTTTTTCCGTTTTGTCTTCCGTTCCGAACCGTTCTTTTGGCCCAGCTAGCAGCAGCCCGGGCAGCCCAGCTTCGGCCCGGCGGGTGCTGGCGCAGGCGCGCACGCGCGGCGCGCAAGCGTGCTGTCGCGGCCCAGCCGCGCGGCCGACGCGGCCCGAGCAGTTTTTTCCGCGGTTCTTCGTTTTTCCTGCTGGTCAAAACTTTGAACCCTTCTATCTTTTGAACCGTAGCTCCGTTTTCAGTGATTCAAATGTCTAAATATTCGTATCGAAGAGATCTACACGTTGGTACTAGTTTTGCTTTCTTTGAAAATATTTTGTTTCACTGTCGTTTTTCAAAACGTTTTATACCGTTTCGTGGTTTAGCCGTTTTTCGATTTTCCGAAGCATTTGGAAACCGTCTTCGAAGGCAAGCTAACCCCTTGCTATGACCCATCCCGCAATGATTGTTTGTTTATTTGTTTATTGTCATGTTGTGTGTTATATTTGTTTGCGTACGGTTATATTTATGCATGCTTATTTGTTGTTTGTGCTTAATATGATATTTGTAATATTGTTCATGTCACGTTGCATATCATATTGCATGATCTATCTAACTCGCTGACTTATCTAACCCACTGACTTATTTATATTCTGTTATTTATTCTGTGCTAACCCCACCATTCTTGAGACATTGGACTGGGGTACCGCCGCCATCGATGGAATGGTGGATATTAACAACCAACTAAAGACGACCTGTGGTGGTTCTGGCTCACGCTAAGAGTCCCCGGTCGGTTTAACTTGATTTTATTTACTTCCTGTTATGTTACGTATATCTATCTTGTTATTGTTACGTGATATATATTGTGATGATCATGTGGAACCTTGCTTGCTATCACCCTGACATTGTTTTGTTGATGCATTTGGAAACTCGGGTTTTGCATTCATTGTTGTGGAAACATCTTTTAGGAAGATCTTGATAAACTTGACTAAGAACTTAATAACCTCGCTCGACTAGATTGAATAGCGGTGCCATTCACCAAACATTATTGCTCAGTCACGCGTCGTCTGTATGGGCGGACCTAGCTTAGTAGCATTATCGGGATCCCCTTTCATGTCACCCCTTGGCAAGTCTAGTCGGTTATCTGTGTGGTCGGGGCTAGTCTTGTGATAGTTCCGGAGCTAGGCGTCGCTCATAGGTTGGGGACGTGCCGGAAATTAGTTCAGCCTAAGACAAGGCCCGTAGGCCATGTCGGTGACTATACAGGGGGCGTCTTGGTTTTGTGGACCGTTGGGGAGTGTGGAGTTATACTTGCTGCCAAGAATGGTTTAGTACTTCGGTACCGGCGGGATTTCTTTACACTCCAGCGTGTGTATTGTTGCAACCTCTCGAGAGTGTCAATCTAGATTCTAGCCTAGTCCCCAGGTCACGGGACAGGTTTGGATCGAGTCACACTTAGAGTCAGTCTTGTCACGGGGAAAACTTTACAAATGAACTTGAAACAGGTTGTTGAAACAGGTTGTGAGACTCGTGGAGTCTAATTGTTGCGCCAGAGTTGGTGAGGGGCCGGAGTGCCCGGAATTAAGAACTTACCTGTGTGAACTATGCATTTTGGACACCGCTCCTCGGTGTCGAGATTTAAGTCCACGGTGGGTTCACGGAGGAACAACAAAATTATTATAAGGAATACCGCTTGTTAAAAAAGGGGCACATTTATGGGAACAAATAAGTAGATTGAATTATTTTTCTAAAAACTTGTGCTCTACTTATGATGAATCATGGTGCTTTAATGAATGTTTTTGCTGTAGGAGGCATAAACACCTCCCTTTCCAATGTGATTATAATGATGATGAGACTTTGGCTTCTTATGCTAAAGGAAATTATGACTTTGCCAATCTTGAAAAAATTGAAGATTTTTTGTTTTTAAGGGTGCTTATGAAATTGCTTGTGTGCTTCAGGGTGATGATGCCCTTATAAGTCTGCAAATTCCGAGATACTTGGTTACCGCCTTGAATATTACAATGATAATCTTTATATCACTAAATTTCTTGAGAAAACTTATTCTCCGGAACAACTTGCTTTCTTTCAAGAATCTGTGGAAGAAGAAATTGTTGAAACTGAAAGCTCATTAGATGAAAAAGAGGAGGGGAGTGATGAACAAAAGGAGGAAGAATGGATTAGATACCCATGCCTACCTTCCAATGAGAATAACTCTTTATCTCTTACACTATTTGATTGTCCCCCATGCTTACCAAAGGATGATGAATGTTATGTTTATGTGAAATCTCTTGAAATATTTACTATGATTAAAACTTGTGAGAATAATTATGCTATTTTTATCTATGATAATCCATGCTATTTTGATAAATCTTATGATAATCCTTTATTTGTGCCTAATTTCGAAATGCATGGTAATGAGAAAGTTTGTTTAGAAAATGTTTATGATAAAGCTCTAAATGATGGTCCTATATTGGTTGATAATATTAATTGTACTACTAATGAAAATGGGATTGGAGAGGTCTTGACTTTATCTTGGAGCCCATACCTCTTGAGAATGATCAATCATCTTGTTATAAAATGGTTAAAAGTGGGTTTGAATGTTTTAATCCCACTATTTTTGAGCTTGATAAAAATTATGTGTTTGTAGATCATGAAAAGCATGCTTTATGCAAACTAGCGCACAACTTTTGCTCGGAAACTACACGGTGCAAATGTGCAAAGCCCAAGCAATCATCAAGAGCTAGACTCAATAGGTCATGGTAATCGCAAAGATATAGTGTGGCTTACAAGGGAATGGCAAGGGGAGAAAAGATTCGTGATGTTATACCTTTCGTCGACGATCTTCGCCCATGGATTTTGGTGGTGTTGGATGTTGGATCAACCGCAATGGTGATGTAGAGCTTGTCTGTAGCATCGAAACGAGCCAAAGAACACCAAAAACGGAGTCCGGAAGTGAAAGATATGCCAAAAACCGTTTTCTGAAATGCTGTTTTTGGTTCTGGAATGGGCGGTAGTACCGGGGAAAAAAGTGCGGTAGTACCGACCCAGCGGGTTCAGAAGTACCGGAAATTAAGACAGTAGTACCGGCCGAAACAGATCAAGCTCGGGACGCAATTTTGGCGGAAAAACGGCTCGAAAAACAGCAAATCGAAGGGCAAAATGATGGAATTAGGCTATGGAAACGCAAAGGAAGGTAGATCAACAAGTTTAGCAATAGATTCGTGGATCAAAACCTACCAAAACGCACTCAAATCACAGATCGGTCCAAAAGCAAATTGGGGATATTTTTGGTGAAATTTTCGAATTTCTCAAGAACAAGAAAAAATTGGTGGATTTTGGTGGCAACAAGTGTCTAATCCGTGGCAACCTTGGGCTCTGATACCATTTTTGGTGCCCGATCTTCACGGATTGATGGCGGACTCGGACGAAAGCACGCAAGAACACGAAGAACGTGAAGAACACAAGAACACAAACACGATACAAGGAGACGTTTCCCTCACCGGTGTGACCAACCGGGCCAACAGAATCCACAAGAGGGGTGGGAGATTGGCAAGCACTTGGTAGAATCAAGGAAGGAAATCCAACCAAGAGAGACTAAGCACAAGGATGGATCTTGATACAACTCAATAGATGAATGATCTAAGGAGGGGTCTTGAATCCACAAGAGGGATCTTTTCCACAAGAGGAGGGATCATCTCCACAAAGGGAGGGGAGAGCACAAGCTCTATCTCATCTCATATCCTTCCTTCTCTCTAGAGTGGGAGGGGAACTCCTATATATAGTCTATGCCTAAAGGGGTAGGTGGGAGAGGGGATACAAGGCTGTTTCAGCCTGCAGCCCACGCAGGGGCGGTAGTACCGGTCTTCTGGCGGTAGTACCGGGGTCGCGGTAGGACCGGCTGGTAGGGCGGTAGTACCGGCGGTTCCAGAGCCTGGGGATGTCGCTCCAGCTCTCAGACAGTAGTACCGGCGTGCGCGCGGTAGTACCGGGACGTCGGTAGTACCGGCATGTCGATGGCGGTAGTACCGACCTTGCAACTTCCGGCTTCTCTTCCTTCTCCGTTTCCAAGCCACCGTCTTGTCGGGTTCCATTCCTTGTTCACCTTGGTCATCCTCTCGTGTAGATGTACTCGACATGGCGAACCAAGTATCATCAAAGGACGGCACATGACGTTGCATACCACTCAAGAGGATGGGAAATGAGTTCAAGTAGAGGAAGGGGTTCACCTTTGTGGTTCGTGGCGACTTGGGCCATGATGGAGTGCATGACATGGTGATAACCGTGGGTTGCACTACATCATATGATGAGGGGTGAACCTCTTGGGGTGCCCGATCTTCACGGATTGACGGTGGATTCGGACGAACACACGCAAGAACATGAAGAACGCGAAGAACACAAGAACACAAACACGATACAAGGACACGTTTCCCTCACCGGTGTGACCAACCGGGCCAATAGAATCCACAAGAGGAGTGGGAGATTGGCAAGCACTTGGTATAATCAAGGAAGGAAATCGAACCAAGAGAGACTAAGTACAAGGAGGGATCTTGATACAACTCAATAGATTGATGATCTAAGGAGGGGTCTTGAATCCACAAGAGGGATCTTCTCCACAAGAGGAGGCATCATCTATATAAAGGGAGGGGAGAGCACAAGCTCTATCTCATCTCATATCCTTCCTTCTCTCTAGAGTGGGAGCGGAACTCCTATATATAGTCTATGCCTAAAGGGGTAGGTGGGAGAGGGGATACAAGGCTGTTTCAGCCTGCAGCCCACGCAGGGGCGGTAGTACCGGTCTTCTAGCGGTAGTACCGGGTCGCGGTAGGACCGGTTGGTAGGACGGTAGTACCGGCGGTTTTAGAGCCTGGGGATGTCGCTCCAGCTCTCAGACAGTTGTACCGATCTGGGCGCGGTAGTACCGGGACGTCGGTAGTACCGGCATGTCGATGGCGGTAGTACCGATCTTGCAGCTTCCGGCTTCTCTTCCTTCTCCGTTTCCAAGCCACCATCTTGTCGGGTTCCATTCCTTGTTCACCTTGGTCATCCTCTCATGTAGATGTACTCGACATGGCGAACCTAGTATCATCAAAGGACGACACATGACGTAGCATACCACTCAAGAGGATGGGAAATGAGTTCAAGTAGAGGAAGGGGTTCACCTTTGTGGTTCGTGGCGACTTGGGCCATGATGGAGTGCATGACATGGTGATAACCGTGGGTTGCACTACATCAATGATCTAGTGCATCAAAGGCTTTCTCAAAATCAATTTTCAATATAACAATCTTTCTTCTTGATTGTTTACATTGGAATAGAAACTCAAAAGACCAAGCAAGACAGTCTTGGATAGTTCTATTTTTAATAAAGCCATATTGATTATCATGAATTGTCCTTGAGATCACATTTTGCAATCTATTAGCAATCAGCTTGGTCACAAACTTTAAACAGGTGTTGGTCAGACATATAGGCCTAAAATCATTTACTGTTTCAGGACTGTGAACCTTGGGAATTAGAGTAATATAAGACCCATTTATACTCTGTAGAGAAAGATCACCTGAGTGAAACTGATTACACAGACTTGTGAAATCCTCCTTCACAATGCTCCAGCATTTTTTTAAGAACATGCCATTGAAACCATCAGGTCCTTGGGCTTTGTCATTTTTCATTGTGTTCACAATTCCTTCAATCTCCTCATCTGAAAAAGGAGCCACCAGACTGTCTAGATCACTCACAGTGTTGAGATAGTCCCTTAAAACAAAAGGCCTTGCAGTTGGAATTGAAACACCCATTCTATTCTTGAAAGTATGAAGAAAAGCAGCAGCCTTTTGATGATGATCCGTAAATGAAATGCCATCTTCATTTTTTATTTCAGCAATTGTATTTTTTCTGTACCTTTCTGTGGCTTTTGCATGATTTTTTTTAGTATTCTCTCCACCTAACTGCACCCATCTGATAGTACATCGCATTTTCCAATATTCAGACTAAACCATAAGCAAGCCCTTTAAGTGTACTTTCACAATATTTCTGAAATTGAATTCTGGTCTGCTCAAGTCCCTCTCATCTTCCAGATTATCCAGTATAAAAATAGCCTGATTACACTTTGCAATGAGCAACTTAATTTGTGAAAGAGATCTGCCCCAGAATTTTAGCTCTCTCCTTAAATTTTTTCAACTTAGCAGTGATTATTCCAGCAGAAGTATTAGCTCTAACAAGCCACTTCCAAACTTTTTCTACTAATTCTTTAAAACCAGGTTGAAGCACCCAATGATTCTCAAACCTAAAAATTTGAGCTTTAGGAATTGTAGTAGAAATGTTAACCACACAAGGGACATGATCTGATGTGGATTTAGCCAAGGGATGAACCATTGTATTGGGAAAGGTAAGTGTCCATTGACAACTTGTAAAAAACCAATCCAGCTGTTCCAATAATGGTTGATCTTGCATATTTGACCATGTAAAAGCTCTTCCTTTCAAAGGCAATTCTATTAGACCCAAATAGCTGATAATTTCATTGAATATGAAAATATCGTTCATATCTGCCCCATCTCTATTTCTATTTTCCACTGATCTCATAAAATTGAAATCTCCCAGGACTAGCCAGTTTTCATGAAAAGGAATAACCAGATCATGTAACCATTGAACAAACTCATCTCTCTCTTGTCCTCTGCATGGTCCATAGACAGTGACCATTGTCCATTTGTTTTGATTATGTCTGGAAGAAAAGGAAATCTTTATGGCAGATCTATGTGTTTCCAACAATTCTCCATCAAAAATAGAACTGTTCCATAGAACAATAATGCCACCAGAAGCACCAATTGATGGAGAAAACCATCCATATTAAACGCCGAACCTTGTAAAGCTGTTTAACTTAAAGTGTATAGCATAGTTTAGATATTAGTTTTGCAAATGGTCTTTCTAAAAAAAGTGAAAACAAATTATACATAATCTTATTTCATTCATAATCTGCAAAAATTCATTAAGAAAACAATGAATTTTAGGTCATGTGCAAATTTAACATGAGGTAAATATATTTTTCTTATCATTTATTGTACTAAGGACAAATTGCATTATATTTTATTGATGTGGCTTCCCAGGCCAGAGTATCCCCAACATTCACCATTTATCCCTAAAGATTCAACCATCCAAAATGGATTATGGTTTACAGGATAGTTTTGTATGTCTAGGTTGTACGAAACTAATTACAACAATTGATGGGTGTGAAGAATGATATAAGGTAAAAGGCAAACAAAAATAAACCAACCGCTCTAAGATGAAAAATGATTTATAAAAAAGCACAATGCAGCATATCCTATGTTGTGATGTTTGCACAAGACATAGATACGCATATTTGTTGATGAGTTTTGAAGGTTGACATCTCTCATAGAGTTCCCTACATTCATGAAATGTTTCACATTATTCGAAACGTCAGAATACAAAACAACTACTCGAGAGTTCTACATTCGTGAAATGTTTTACATTTTACAAAACGCCCAAACACAAAGAAACTTAGACTGCGTTTTAAAAGGCACAAAACATTTAAGATTTAAATGTCGATGGTCTTATAGTTTACAGTCCGTGTCAGATCAAGCACAATAATAGTTCAGGGTTTAAAATGGACATTTCTCTAGGATAAAAGAAGATTACTAACCTTGCTCTCATGGTCTGATGCATCCCCAGCAAAGCAGTGATTGTGTAACCTCTTGATAGCCACATTCGTCCCTCTCCACTTTCCTAGATAGACCGTACCGAATGTTCCACATCCAAGTTCACAGAGTTCTTCGAGATCACAGTTGTTTATTATCTACAAATTTATTAGAAGGAAACATGATTCATTTGCCTCATGTTAAATGAGAAAGAAGTAAGAGATTTCTTTGTAAAGAACCTGGAGGTTCTCGGTTCCATCTGGGCGCCGATCTCCTTGGGTGGTTATCTCGGTTCCATCTGGGCGCCGATCTCCTTGGGTGGTTATCTCGGTTCCATCTGGGCGCCGATCTCCTTGGGTGGTTATACATGGTTCATTCCCCTAAACTCAACAAAGGAAAAACGAAGTAAATTACAGCAGCTTTGTCAGCTGTGCAAAGAACAACAAGTTAAAACAGAAGTAACCCTAAACACTGAGATCCCACCAATCTTACAGCATGGACAATAGCAGTTCATACTAGCACCCACCCTGACTGGCAACAGTGGTGGACGTGATTTCCAGTTCTTCCAGAAGATGAAGACCGATGATCGCGGCGGCTAGTTCGGCAGCTATGCCCAGGAGGATCACTTCTGTTCTGTCGTCGAGAGCTGCAGCGGGTTGCGGGTTGCCTTACCGGTTTCCAGCGGCAGCTGCAATAATGGTACGTACCAGGATCCGTTGACGTACATCGGTTGGCCAGGCCCGCCGGAGCCGTCGACCGGGAAGAGAGGTTGTCCAGGCATGATTGATCTGTTCTTGTATGATCTGTTGTGTTCTTTGCGCCACTCCGCTGGTCTTGTATGATCTGTTCTACTCTACTCCGCCCTCGGAGTATGTTTTTTGTGAAGCAGAGCAAACTATTGTCTAGCGTACACGCTACTGTGCCTGCGGATCAGCGCATGCAAGCCAATCAGCGCATGCCAGCCCGACGTATATCCTTAAACTGGCAGTTGTTCAGACATGGTATTTTTTCCATGGGTCGCACCCACCTGTTGACGTTTCTCGATTTAGCTTCGCATGGTTATGGCACTCATATTTCGCGGAGGCGTCTCACAGGTTCCTGTTTTCTCATATCTTCCAAAAGTTTCCAATCTGTACAACCCCATTAGCGGAAATTGTTTATTCCAGTTTGCACATGCATTACAAACATCCACACGCCTTAACCCCGTTTACTCAGCCAGGGTACATTGCACCGTGCAAGTCTGCATATATCCATATTTGGCCTTCCATGGTATTGACAACTCCAGTTTACACGCCATGAAGGCAGAGCGATTGCATGGCTTGAACTGGCGCAACCATTGAACACAAGCGGGAAGACCACGTCCTCTTCCATTCAACTACATGATGAATTCGTCTTCTGTATGTGATTTTATCAAGAGAATGTATATGTTGATTTGTCTGAATTACAATAGTACATGTTCATTTACACATATCAAAGCTATTTTTTATGCATTTGATCCCCACCAGAATTTTACTCAAAAACCAAAAGTTCACAAGATACAGTTTGATACGTGAGCACGCCACAGGTCGGCTACCACTTTTTCACCGGGTTTCTTGAACCGATGGGACCAATGAGTGAGATCATCTCTAATGTTCCTAATGGTAGAAGTTGTTGACAGACCAACTGCTCTACAAACTTTAGCATTTGTGGCATCCCAGATTTTTCACAAGATGATCAGAATCATGGAGTACCGAGCAGTAGGCGGGAGGGCTGATGTAGTCTGATGGCACCCGACGGTGGTAAAAGGAAGCGTGGAGGGGATGGTGTCGATGGCGGTCCCGACCGCTGCTGCGTGGGGGCAGTCGAAGAAGAGGTGAAGCCGATCCTCCGTAGCAGCAAGTTACCTCGGGCATGTGTCGGAATTGATGATGATTTTCTTGTGTAGGTTAGCTCGAGTGTTCAGCGCATGTTTAGATGGACGAGCCAGCCGAACACCTTTAGCAAGTTACGGCCCCTCACAGCCCAGATGCGGTTGATAGTGGGGTCTTGGACATGTCATTGTGCATGGCGATGTAGGCTCCCGTGGTGGAGAAGGTGGAGCGCGTCTGGGGCAGGCTTCATGGAGATGTCCTATAACAAGATGGATAGAGCACGAAGCTATTTTGGGTAGCTACGTCGGTTAGCCTTTTCCGAAGAGAGTTCCCAATCCCTTTAAGCAGAACCTCATTCACAAGAATATTTGGGTTTAAGTGATGAGTTTAAAGAGCTCACTAGAAGGAAACTGCTTAAAACTAGCAGGTAATCACCGGCGGGTCACAATAAAGCCACGTCGGTGATTTGCTGGGATCATATTACGGAGGTAATCACCGGCGTGAAAAAATGCCCCCCCGCAAGTGCTAATTTGACATCACTGGCGTGTTCATATGAGCGCCACACCGGTCATATGTGTGTCCAAAAATCTTGCCACGGCCAAATATAGCACCAGCGTGGATTCACTCCACGCCAGTAATATTCAGAAAGCATTGGTGTATATGTTGGCACGCCGGTAACTATGATGTGCTTTACTGGTGTGGCATTGTGCATCCACGCTGGTAATGATGCGGCGAAAACTTTGTGCTTCTTTAACGTTACAATTCCCACCCCACACCCACCCCTTCTCGTATCTTTATCTATATGACCGTTCTTTATCCCTGTTGAGCATCTAGAGTTGATTTGTGTAGCTTAATTATAATATTAGCCAATAGATAGGTAGATAGCTTGATCATGTGTTGATCATTATTAGCAACACCATGGGCTGATCCTTCTGATCGTGGTTTGAGACCCGAGACTCAAGATGAGCCCGGCTTTAAATTAATGAAGCCAACATCCCAATAGAATTCGTACAAACCGGCAAGGCCGACAACACCGAGCACGCAGGATCGAAATGAAAGATACATTGTCCGCAACAGAGTTCTGATCGTGGTTTCACCGGCATGATGTCTCATTTGGCTGGGTACGATGCTATAAAAAAGATAAAGAGTAATAAGATGAGTGAGACTGCAACGGTGTCATTCGATGAATTAATTAGTAGAAATAGCCACCTCACTCAGTTAAATAAGTATTTTGGAAGAGATGGGCTCCCGGAGAAAAGTGATTTCTACCTAATTTCGCCTAGTTAAATGATTTTATGCCGATTTTCCGAAAATAGTTCAAATTTGAACTTCAAGTGGTTGATAGTTTTGTTTGGAAAAAAATTAAAAATCATTTTAGTGTACACAACTAGTGGTTGTATCACAAAAACATATATAGTTTTAGAAAATTCAACCCCTAAATATCTATGGTGACCATTTCGATCGTTTTTACAAAAAAATCAAAGAAAGTGAAAAAAGGTCAAAAAATGATATCCTCTCGCATAGAGTCCTTTAATGTGTACTAATTGCTATGAAAAATGATAAACTTGATTTTTGAAAATTCTTAAAAAAAACTTTATAAAGGGTCTATCATGTATAAACATCTATAAGTTTCAAGCCAGATGATCAAGTTATGATCATTCCCACGGCATAGTTTGTGATAAAGTTCTCATATTCGATAAATATATGTATTTTTGTATACAAAACAATGGTGTCGAAGAGATTTTTCAAATTATTTTTATAAATATTATTTTTATTTTCTATTTGTGAAGCAGATAAAAAAATATGGTGCAAAATGGCACACATCAAATTTTTATAAAACTTTTATATAGTTTCATTTTATGTAATTTAAGATTCTAAATTAAAAGTATCATGCAAGAAAGAAAATCAAATGCAAACATAACTAAAACATAGGAAAATAAAACATTAATATTTAATTTTCTAAAAGTACCGATGTTTCTGTGATGCAAAAGATAATAGAATTTATACTTGGATTCCTCTCATTGTTTTGATCGATTTAGAAATTTTATTTGTTAAGTTATGATTTCAAATTTTAAAGATATAAATTATTCCATATTAACAATAGCTATGCCATCGGCATAGGGCAAAATGTTGTGTCGTCAGCATACGGAAAAAAGATATGCCGACGGCTTTGCATTTGGCACAGCCATATGTCGTCAAGTGCCATTTACCAGTGGATGTTGCACCGACGGCCAAACGTACGCCGGCGGCTTCCATGAACCCAATTTGTCCTACGCTGGGCTGCCGAGCTTGGGCCCTGCGTGGACAGCCCTGACAAAAAATCGTTGCCGTAGGAAACGGCCATCAACGTCTCACCGTTTTCATTTAGTCAATAAAGGATTCTTAGTCCAGTCAAGGAAATAACCCCGCATCGTCATTTTCTTTCTCCAGTGCAGTCACCGAGCCGCCTAATGTACACCTACAATGCCGCCGATCAGTTGTGTCTTTCCTTTTGCTCTGTTTCGTTGCCGCGGTGTTGTCTATGCCGGTGACAGATGGAAGATGGTGTACTTATGTTGTGTTCGTGGTTGGAGGTTGACGGTTTGGGTTCCCTACTCCAATGTCGTCGTGTGGGGGTGTCGGCTCTGAAGTTCGGTGGCGTGTCCGGGGTTGTGCGGCCCCGGTATGATTCTTTCAACGGCAATGGTTTGTCCTATGGCAAACTACTTTGGAGGTCCGAAAAGCTGATGATCAGCGATGGAACTATGTCGAGCTCGGGAGAAGGTGGAGATCACGCCGGCAGCACCCCGCCGGAGTTTTCCCCCTCCAATCTGGCTGCTTCTGTATCCGTTTCGGCGTTTCTGTGTTTTTGCGGCGCTCCTCCTGAAACTCGTCGGGGGACAATTTATATATAGTCGTTTTTAGGTCAGTCATGATTTTTAGAGCCAAAGATCAACGACATATGACACTCGAGGGAGAAAAGGGCACAAGTGGCGCGGTCCCCTTCCTGGCCAGGCCAGTCATGTCTGTTTCTTCCTCGGGTCTCCCATTTTGTTGATCCTTAGCCTATACGCTTCCTTTCTTTCAAAAATAAATCGTAAAAAATTTGTAGGTTCATTTGAGGTCGTCTAGATCCTTGAAAGTTAAAAATACGCAAAACAGAGTTTTTCTGATCTGCATGGTTAAAACCAAATAAAGGGGGACAATGTGAATTACCCCCTAAATTATTATAATTCATAAACAAAATCCTATATAAGTTGTAAATAAGTTGGAATATCAAGTTGAAAAGTGCAAAGTTCATGTATGCATTATCAACATCCCCAAGCTTAACCTATGCTCGTACTCGAGTATGAAGGTGATAAAACTAGCATGGACTTTGTACATTACTACTATGTTGGATATCAAAAATGATTATAATTCCTACACAAAGTTAAATGATTCATTCTTTAGGAAGTAGCAATAAGCAAGATATATTATAAAGTGATATGTCATATACTATGTAAGGATGTTCAATAATAAATCACAAAGTGTAACATAGAAGAAAGTATTATGAACTAAATGTATGCAAAGTGCAATAATAAAAGTAAAAGTAAAACATCCTATATTGGTCTATTGGTCATAGAGTAATCTTCTAAAATCTTAATATATCAGTGAACACTTTGGAGAAGTAAAAACTAAGCAGATATTAAACATGTATAAGTTCCACATAGTTACCAAATGGTGTTCTTAAATTTATGTTTCAAACATGATACATCCTTAGTGTTGATCCCCATTGCCCCTATCATTAGCATCTTAAATGATTAAAGTAAATGTGAGAGCAAGTATGGCTTATATGCTTGACCAATTACAAGTTGAATGTCTCATGCCCCTTAAATACGAGTACCTACACCACATGCTACTCAACTTAGATCCCAAAATAATTTTTTATCATTTTAAGCATAAATTTTCAAAAAGAACGACAACTGAGGTACCTCTTGCCCCATTGCCTGAAAAGTTCCTTTGTGAGAGGCTATCCATACTAAAGTGACAAGATAAACAGACAATAAGCATCTCAATAATTACTTTTATTTACTATTTGCATAGCTTTTTATTGAAGATGCTTCATAGAATGCTCATTATGGAATGCTGTAAATTTCCACCACGAATGATGCATGCCTTAGATAAGCGGCTCAGGCGTCACTCTAACAAATATGCAAACTCCATAAACTTAAAAGATTTCCACTTCATTTCACACCGATAGGCATCCATAACAAAAAACCATGATATCAACTAAAAATGAAGTTGTGCAATGTTGAAAACGTGCCCATGTCAGCATGGTTCTGCTAACTCCCAAATCATAATTTTTCAAGCGCATAACTTCATATTTTAGTCAGAATGGTTCAAGTTTATTTATACAAGGAATAAAGTGTGCCATCAAGTTCGTGAACACTTACTAACTAATTTTCCCATAACAAACATAACCATAATTTTTTTTGTCAGAAGCTAAATAAAACATTAAAGCATGAGAAATATGCTTGGAATATATAAAAATGCTATTAGATAGGTATGGGGAAACTCTGGAAAAACTTGGTTCAAAGGGAATTGGATGCACAAGTTTTAAGTCGGTAAAATTTTTGTGGGCTAGCAAGAGGGAGAAAGTTGACCATCTACATGCATGCATAAGTGTCCATAGTGCTATTAAATCCATGTTAAACAAATTAAATTAATAGCAATCATTCAAAATTGAATAAAAGATAGCTCTACATAATGCACTTACAAATTATATTTATACTCATTAAAGAATATGAAAACATGCAATTATATGTATCTTTTTCAAATCAATTTCAATATCCCAATCCCAATTCTTCTATAACATCCAACTTTATTATTACCAAAACTCCAGTAGCTCTCCCATAACATAAATCAAAGTGGTGGTCTCATAAAATAAAAACAAAACATAAAAACAAAAAAAACACGCTCCAAGTTTATGCGATAGTAATATGTTGCTCGAAAAGTAGAGAGTAGATGTGTGCAAACCGAGAGTTTGAATTGTCTAGTAAGGTGCCTTAGACATTCTCAAGCCTATGGTCTTCACCATCCTTGGATAGTTCCGGACGCATGGCTCCTCTAATCCATGTGAAAAAACTTCAACACAAAACATTCTCTCATCTTCTATTCTGTGGGTGACATTATTTAGTATGTGTAAAAGATGCAATGCTTGCATTTTTAAGCACAAGTCTATTTAAAATGCCAGTAGGTATATAATGTTGCAAGATAGAGCTAGAGAGAATGGTTTAATTAAACCTCTAGTGCCTAACCTGTTAGATGATGGTATGTAATGTTACAATACACCGATGATACTATTTTTATGTTTCAAGATGATTTAGAATCTGCTAAGAATCTGAAAATTTTATTATGCATTTTTAAGCATCTCTCTGGGCTGAAATCAACTTCTTAAAAAGCGAGGTTTTCTGTTGCGGACAGGCCAAAAATAAAAGTGCAGAGTATACCTCTATTTTTACTTGTATAGAGAGTGAATTTCCTTTTAGATATCTAGGTTTACCTTTACACAATAAGAGACTAAGAGCAATAGACTGGAGGCCGTCAGAGGATAAGGTAGAGAAGAAGTCAGTATGCTGGATAGGTAAATATACATCGTATGGGGACAGGTTAATTCTTCTTAGGTCTTGTCTTAGTACGGTTCCTTTTAATATGTTGTCTTTTTTTATATTGCCAAAAGGGACAGGTAAAAGGATGGATTTTTTAGGAAGAGATTTTCTGGCATGAGAAGGATAAAAAACGTTACCATTTAGTAAAATGGGAAACTATCTGCCAACCTAGAGAACAAGGGGGTTTGGGCGTTGTAGATCTGTTTACCATGAATGTATGTCTTTTATGCAAATGGCTATGGAAAATTGAGAATGAAGATGGTTTGTGGTAGGAACTTATTAGAACTAAGTATTTGCATTCATACTCTCTAGCACATGTTAAGCTTAAACCAGTACACTCGCACTTTTGGTTCGGTCTACTTGAAGTTAGAGATATATTTTTTAAATTCTGTAGGAAAAAAAGTTGGCAATGGTAGTAGGACCAGGTTCTGGGAAGACCTATGGATAGGAGAAAAACCCTCTTCGTGCTACTTTCCCTAGGCTTCACAATTTATTTCACAGTAAGACTGTTACTGTTGATAAGGTTTTTACTCCAACCTAGGTTGGAGTGTGCTTAATTTTAGAAGAGTTTTGTGGGATGAATTAGCTGAAAATTGGTATAAGTTGCAAGATTTATGATGTCATGTTAGATTAACAGAGTCGGAAGATAGATGCATCTGGACTTTGACAAAATCTGGAGTTTTTTCGATAAAATCTCTATATACAGCTTTGAAGAAATCACAAGTGAAAAGTCTGGTTCATTAAAACACCTTTGAAAATTAAGATATTATTGTGGCTAGCATATAGAAAAAGCATTCTCACTAAGAGTGTTCTCCTGCATAGAGGTTGGAAGGGGAGCGAAAAATGTATGATCTGTAGTAATGTAGAGACTATTGACCATTTATTTTTTGAATGTCCGCTAGCATAGTATGTTTGGTGTGTAGTAAGATGTGCTCTTAATCTACCTTCAGTACCTTATAGTTTTGATTCTATTCCAGCTTGGCTTGAGAGGTTTAATGTGGAAGATAAGATCCTGTTGTTGACAGGGATTGCCGCATTGATTTGGGCCATCTGGAAAACCAGAAATGGTGCATGTTTTGATGGGGTGTATCCACGGGATCCATCTACTGTTATTTTTCAGACCGCTCATTTTATCTCCTATTGGGCTGACTTGCAGAAAGTAAAACTTCGAAGCCTCCAACGCAGAGGAGCGAGAATGCTAACTCTGGTGGCGGCTGAAATATTTCATAGGAGGCAGGGGTGGCCGCTGGTGCTTCGCATAACGGATTCTTGATGAAATGGTGGCTCCCAGGTCGTGGTAGCTGTTGTAGAAGTGTTCTGCTAGAGATGTTGTTTAGCTATCCTCCGTATTGTCCAGTTTTTGTGAACCTGGAGTTTGTATTGTGTCATGGGATGTTGCATCGTAGCGTTTCTGTAGAGGTTTTGGAGGTCGAAGTGAGCTCTTCACTTGTTATCTAGCTGGTGATCGTCTAGAGGGTGTGTAAACTGAATCATAAACTGCGTTATCAGTTTCAATAATGAAACTGGGGGCGAGACTCCTTTAAAAAAAAAAGAGGAAGTGCGAGTCAGCGTTCCGCTGCTCTTTTACCCAGGGGAAACACCGACGTTCGTCGGAGATGGGGCCAACAGAGCGGCACGTGGCGGTTTCTGTCAACGACGGTGGTGGTGTCCGATAGTCCGGTGACGAGCGTCTGGTCGCATCCTGCCGGCGAGAAAGGTAAGATGGAAATACAGAGTTAGATTGTGTTTAATTAGCCATTAAAAAAGACGTGGGGAGGAAAACTGGCTGGACCGTGCGATGGTGGATTAACGGAGCGGGCGCACGGATGGTCGCATAACAAGGGCGCAGGCAAGCAGCATCCCTATCTTCCTGCTAGAAAATAACTAACGACACATGATGTCTCTTAACCTTTCATTTCTTTTGACAGGTTTAGACCCCGATTAGTGCACTGAAAATAGTTAAAACAACACGTAAAGTTTACGGGATAGTCCTGCCTCCTGCTAAATATTCTGTGCAACCCGAGTAGGAATTTCCTCTCTGTAATCTGAAACTTATTTTTTTAGATAAAGAGGGCCCCTAGGGGGAACCCGGTTCCATTGAAAAATGAAACAGGGATAGTCTTTTACAGGACCAAAGAGATATAGGGGTAAGCATAAAGACCGAAAACCGAAACCGAAAAAACCGAGACCGAAACCGAAAAGACCGAGACCAAAAAGACCGTTAGAAATTTGGGTAGCAAATTAGAAAAGACCGAAATTATATCAGAAATTCGGTCATCACTTTTACATAACCCGAATAGACCGAAAGAACGATTTTATTTTATTTTGAGAGAATTACGTACGAAAGCAGCCAAATTTGTGTGCCAGGCTAGTTTATGTACATATATTCTATAGTCCCAACTACGGAACCAAGCATACCATATAGTCTCTATGCCCAACAACTGAGTATCCTAACCCCGTGTAATGTAGATTCTCCCATGCGCGAGAGACCAGTCGATCGCTTCCCACTCTCCCATTACCAGGCGCCGATTCCTCTTCTTGCGCACTAGATTTTGGTCTATTTGGTCATGACCGAAGACCGAACCGAATAGACCGAACACCGAATAACAGAAAACCGGAAAGACCGAATTTATTACGGGTATCATTTTCTAGATGACCGAAATTGTTAAAGACCAAAAAGACCGAACCGAACTAACCGAAAAGACCGAACGCCCACCCTTAGAGATAAGAGCTAAGCCAGCTGCAGAAATCTAAGAGTTTTTTAGCAGCGATAAGAAACTAGATGCTAAAGTGCTGAAAGAAAAGCGAAACAGCACCAGGCTGTGCCGACAAACATGAAACATTCATCTATTACAAGCCACAACAGGCCAAATCAGCTCAACAAAGATCTGACCACATCATGCAACTTGGCCTTCAGCTCCTGGGGTGGCAGTGCATCAGCGGGGAGGAGTGGCTTGCCCAAGCGGGGAGCCCAGGCCGCCGATGACGATGAGTCCGCAAAGCTTTGTGGCGTCTCTAGAGCGATGACCTTTGGGGGGAGCGAGTCCGCCAGCGAGTGCAGCGAGATCGATGAGATTGGCGTCGTCACCCACTCGTTAGGGCATCTCTTGTCCTCAGACGCACCTCTAGAGCCAAAGTGAACTTGTCGATCATTGGCAACATCGGAGGTGTGAACAGGAGCCTCCATTTCTTGAGGGTCCTGGGGATCAGCCACCAGACCTGTTTCATACATAGCCAAGGAACTCCGTCAAAAATCAAAGCATTCCGATGTTTCCAAATACTCCAAAGTACCGCAGCACATATCGTATTCAGCTCCATATGCTTTTTATTTGACAGCCAGTATCTTGCTATGGACAAATAATCAGATCCAATGCTAATCGGAAAGAAACTTGAGACAAACTCCCAAGTAGTGGAAGCAACAATACACCCAAAAAAGAGGTGATCAATTGATTCTACTCCCTCCGTTCTAAATTAATTGACTTCTATTTGCCCACATATGTGTATGTCATGTGGGCAAATAGAAGTCAATTAATTTGGAACGGAGGGAGTAGCTCACTACAGAAAATGCAATCAGAAGGCTTAAGCATTTATCTCTTAAGCAGATTGTCTCTAGTCATCAGCTTGTTGTTAGCTAAAAGCCAAATAAAAATCTGTACTCTAGGTGGAATCACAAGTGACCATACAGCAGGAATGTACACTTGTGTCACACCTCGGAAGGAAATTATTTTGTTCAAAGAGCTTGTGGCGTACACTCCATCAGCTGTGTAATTCCAAATCAAGGAGTCACAATCCTCCGAAAGAATAACACTAGAAACAATTTGTTCAAGGTCGAACCATTGCCTCATGAATTGCTAAGAGAAGTTCCTCCTAAAGGTGAGTTTGAGAGCTGAACCATCCCAAACTTGACTAACCGTAGCTAATGGTTCGTTGCACAAACAGTAGAGTTCCCAGAATTGAACCAGGAGGGGGGAGGAACCGAACCATGTGTCCTCCCAGAATTTGACTTTCTTTCCATCCCCAACAACCCATCTATAACCAAATTTAATCGCTTTTGCTTCCCAAACAAAACCTTTCCAGAAGTGGGAAGATCCAATGTCAAGGCTAGCAAAAATGTTGGGATTTTGGGTTTTGTATTTAGCATCAACTATGGTTTTCCAAATTTTGCCATCACCTTGGATGTACCTCTTCACCCAAGAGGCAAGTAGGCATAAATTTAGATCCCTAAGGTTCGATATGCCCAAACCACCTAATTTTTTTTGGCATACAGACCAAATTCCAATTGGCTAAATGAAGCCTTCTTTTTTCCTTTGTATCATTCCAGAGGCAGTGGGTCATTTGCTGATTAATGAGGTCCAAAGCCCATTTAGGAAATTTAAAGAAACCTAGAAGGTAGACAGGAATGCTTGCAAGACAAGAGCGAATTAAAGTAACTCTTGCAGCGTAAGAGAGGAGCTTCCCTCTCCAACCTGCAATGCGTTTAAGTATCTTATCAATGATGGGCTGTAGGTCCTCTCTCCTAAGCTTCTCGTGATGCAAAGGCACACCTAGATATTTGATGGGGAACTCCCCTACCACACAGCCCAGAATCTCTTGAAGCGAGCTGATTTCCACATCATCTAAGTTGATGGGAACTAGCTCACTTTTATTATAATTAATACGCATGCCCGAGACCTGTTCGAAACAGGTCATCACAGCTTTGAGGTTTGTTGTCGTGGTGACATTATTTTCAAGGAAAAGAATGGTGTCGTCAGCGTATTGCAAACTGACCACTCCTCCTGGACAGTAGTTGTGACAGAGTCCCCTAATGAGGTTCCCCTCAGTTGCTTTAATCAACATTTTGGTAAACACATCTACCACTAGGTTAAACAGAATGGGGGACATGGGATCCCCTTGTCTCAACCCTTTGGTATTGACAAAAGAGTCACCCTGTGAATTGTTAATTCTAATTGCAACCGAGCCCCCTCGAGTAGCTAAGTTGATCCATTTCCTAATATTCCTCCCAAAGCCTCTTATAGCAAGTAGGTCATCGAGGAAATCTAAGTCTACTTTGTCGAAAGCTTTCTCATAGTCTAGCTTAAGTACTGCTCCTTTTTCCTTGTCATGGAAAGCTGAGTGCAGCACCTCATGAGCAGTAACTACGCTCTCTCGAGGATGAACCTCCCTTTGATGAAAGCAGTTTGGTTTGGGGCAATAATGGAGTCCATGATTTGCCCAAACCTGGTTGTCAAAACTTTAGTAAAAATCTTAAAGATGCAGTTCAACAAGCTGATTGGTCTGAATTTCTTCATAGATGAAGCTTCAGGTTCTTTTGGGATCAGCGTCAGAATAGCAAAATTGAGACGAAAAATGTCTAGTTTTCCAATGTAGAAATCATGGAACATAGCCATGATGTCTTTCTTCACTACCTCCCAAAACTTTTGGTAAAACATGAAGGACGGGCCATCTGGGCCTGGCGCTCCATCTGAATAAGAACTAAAGACTGCTTTCTTAACTTCCTCTTCAGTAAAAGGGGACTCCATAATTAAGTTTTGCTCGGCTGTGATCCTCTCGGCTTGAGAGAAGAAGTTTTCTTCAAGGGTGAAGCCTGTTTTGGCCTCAGCCTTAAACAGGTTTTTGTAAAAGTTAGTTGCAATGTTTAGCATGCCTTTTTTATCTGATTTGGGACCATCAGGCCCATCCAGCGAAAGGATCATGGTCTTACGTCTATGCTGATTAGCGACAGCATGGAAATAAGTTGTGTTCCTATCACCTTCAACGATGTCGCTATCTCTAGATCGCTGTTTAGCTTTAGTCTCCTCCTTTAGCCAAAGATTTTGCAACTCTACATTAATCTCCTTCATTCTCTTATGGTCTAGATCAGTTAGATTCTCAGCCTCGGCTTTGAGGTCTAACTCATCATATTCACCCATAAGATCACGCTTGGTGTGTCTTAACTCAGATTCTAAATTCCTGCTCCAACCCTTGGAGGCTTTCCGAAAACGTCTAACTTTTTCTTGCCAAATGGCAATTGCCGAAGAGCTTTTTGTGGGTGGGGGGGGGGGGGGGGGGGGGGGGGGGGGGGGGTTCCAAGATTTTAAAACTATATCTGAGAACTCGGCCCTAAGCAGCCACCATTTTTCAAATCTATATGGTGGTGGTTGAAAAACATGATGCACACCTGAATCCCACAGGATTGGGGTGTGATCGCTCCCTATACGAGAGAAAGCTTGAGCGCTAGCCAAAGGAAATAAAGCATCAAAATCTGTGGTGCAAAAAATTCTATCTATAAGGGACATGACCAAATTTTCCTGGTTATTTGCCCAAGTGAACTTTCTATTGGAAAGCCTAACCTCTAGCAAGCCTCAAAGATTGATCCAAGCATTAAACTTATCGCACCATTTCTGATTGACATTCCCATTACTCTTATCTTTTTGTTGTCGAACTAAGTTAAAATCTCCACTAATCTGAAACTTCCAACCAAGCAAGGCCTTAACCTTCCATTTTTACTCCGTAGGTTCACGGTTATGAGAAAATGGTATGGTATCGACGTATCACCACCTTGCCTAAATTCGTTAGCACTGAACGAGAGAATCTAAGTACTATTTTGTTTCCGTTGGCATGGGACTAAACGAGTTAAAAGGCAGATCGTCTTACAATAAACTCCGATTTGGGACATAAATTTCTCGAGATATCATTCATTTCCGTCATCAATCCTTCCTCCCTGGAGCCTCTAAGTCAATATAAATATTTTGTTTACGGTGGCACGGGAATAAACCTAATTAAAGACATGATCCTCTTACAATAAATTCCGATTTGGGACATAATTTTCTCGAGATATCATTCATTTAATTCCGTCATCAATGCTGCCTGTCTAGAGCCTCTAAATCAAGCTTATTTCAAGGCTATGCGCTGAACGTCTGCGTACTCACACGGGGGAGGGTGTGCAAATATGGCTCCAATGAAGCTTTTTATTCTTCTTCTTCTTCTTCTTGTGTTGTTCTGTAGTCACAGAGCAAACGGACGCCAGTCAGCAACAACCGTTCGCACGTTCAAACCTGACGATCGAAGTGACGAATTGACCTATGTGAGTTTACTTACCAAACTTTTTAATCTTTCTAAGTCTCTTTTACGTTGGAGGACTTTCAAACTAATATATTTTTATCGCATACAAATTTTTTCATGCAAGTATATCATTTTTTATAAAAAACAGCCAAGAGACCGGAGTTACTGTGCAGGCTAGTACAGACACCGAGAACGTATCCACGCTTCTCAAGGCAGCCACACACATAGCCTATACCGCGTACTAAAAAGCCCTGCTAGTCTGAAGAAGGCAACCACGAAAAAGACCTGTTAGTCGTCAAACTTTGGTCACCTTAAAAAGTGTAGCCCCGTTAGGGCTTGTTTACTCTAAAGGTTTTATTGGAATGGGAAGAGTGGGATAATATGGGATTTGGTGAACACCCAATCTCAATAAACTCTCATAAATGCTCCTGTCCTAAAATAAATTAGCATAGACTAGAATTTTTTTTTAATAAAAACTAGCATGGTGGCCCTCACAAATGCGAGAGAGCAACTTTTTTATAATAGTGTTTTGTGACAGAAAAAATTATAGTGTTATGAAATGTGGCGGGAAACTATATCCACCGAAATGGTATGCTAAATAAATATTACTCTTTGGAATGCATTTTAAATTGGTGATTATTGTGTTAAAATCATTGATTTTTGGTATAATTTTAACATGACATATTTACATAATTAAAGTTAGGACCGCGAGCTCGTGCTCCTAATTAACAATCATTAAGCCTTCATATTCGAGCGCATCTCAGCTCTGTCTATCTCTCTTCCGCACCTCCCAATCTATGTATCTCCCACACACATAGGTATATGTTACCATGTACCATACACCCAATAATCACAGTACATACTCGAATCCTTTTGACACAAAATAAGAATTACAAATTTAAAAAGAAAATTGTTATTAGTCATCCTTTTATGGCACTTCCAGTGCTACATCTTTGAGTAATGTATATGTTTTTTATGTCTATCTAATAATTAGGATGATTGTATGGAGAACTTATAAATCAATTAGTTGTGATATGTTCAGTTTGAAGTTAGTGAATTCATGTAGGAGATACACTTACGTACAATTATGAAGATCCGACGGATCTGACATATGTAGATATAGTTCTAAAGCTATAAAGATATATCTGGTGTGGTTTGTTAAGTACAAACATGAATTTCTACCCAATGTACTATGTTAGATACGATTATGATTATCTGTATTTGGTTTTGATCTTTCTTTAAAACTGAAGATCAAATAAAGAATATTTTGATACATTGGCGGCACAATGTTTTTTTTCAATAAAGACATTGGACATGCATATATTTTTGGTCGAATTATATTGTGCCTTCAATTATTTTTATGGAACTCTCTATAGTTTTTGAGTATTAAACGAATAACCGCTATACTATCCAGTATTGAAATATGTGTTATTGAAGCCACATATCAGGGTAGAGATATATCTTTTTACCAAGTTCACCTAGATTCTTTGTAATAAAGGCTTAAAATCGACAATGTGTTCACCGAACCTTGTAAGATAATAGGTCTAAGATGGACCACACTGGATAGCTGGCATGTTATGTTATATGTTCGTCGCATCATGGCGGATTATTATTTCATTGATTTATAGCAGCAAAATAATGCTGATCTAAATTCTCCGCATCTGTAGCCATTCATCGATGTTGTGTTCGCATGTGTAGGGATGTGTGTGCGGATGATTGTCTACTTAGGTATTATTTGGTGTTTTCAAAATGATGTAAGCCATATTTTGGAATTTCTCTTCAAATGTCCACAATCTATGATTTCATCTTTAGTTTACTTGTATTTCAACTCAAATTATTGTTAATGTCTTTGTGCCAGCAATCATCAAATAGGGCAATATTTGTTTGCTCTCCGTGTCTTGCTTAAAAAGATCTCGAACAATATCGTATAATGTTTGGTTATCAATCTGGTATGTATAAGTCGCTACGTAGAACTTTAACTTTGAAATTTGTATTTTGATTTTTTTCTTGCTTTTCATTTATGTGATTGTGCATGCCCAATTTTACACAATGGACTACAATTTTAGGTATCTCAAGTTTTGTTCCTTTTGTTCCTAGATCTAAATTGACATATTTGCTTTTCCATCATGGTGGCTAAGTTGTATAGGTAATTAGTCTTGCGTCCGGTTAGAATTAAAAAATGGAATATATTAAAGAAAATGGATCCTGGCCCTCTCTTATTTATGTTCAGGTCAAATTAAAACTATTTTCTTAAAGAAACTGAAGCATAATCAATTTCTGGGAGGCAAATGGGACAAAGGTACTTAGAATAAGAAATTACATCAGGGCTTACAATTTTTGTTTTTGGAGTTCTATTGCACGGTACGCATATGGGATATGGATCCTCGCCTGATACGTTTTTGGGTTGATAGATTTACACGTACGTGTATAAGTTAGTTGTAGATGTGTTTTTTTAAAGATAGATGTGTTACGCAGAACCAAAAGACTCAGGTTAGATAGATGACGTGACTTGATTGTACCTGTCAAAACGTTTCAACCCTATTAATGTTTAGCCGTGGACACTTTCCTGTAAAATCTCATCTTTTCTAGTTGCCTGCTTGGGCGTGTCAGCCATGGGATTTTTTTGTTTGCTCGTTTTTCCTATTTACATGGTATACGTGTCAGTCATGGACTATTTCTGTACGTGACAGAGATTACGTAACATTTTTTATCTTTTAGTCTCAACCGTATATTTTAGATCTTATGGGTAAAAATAATTAGAATGATGTGGATTAATGTGGTGTCTCTATTTTAGGACCCCGTATTGTGCTTTTAGTATTTTTTATCTTTTAATCTCAACCGTATATTTTAAATCTTATGGGTAAAAATAATTAGAATGATGTGGATTAACGTGGTGTCTCTATTTTAGGACCCCGTATTGTGCTTTTAGTATATATAAATATAAATAGATAGATGAGGTGGTGGATTCGGGATATTTACAATTATCCTTTCTAATTTTCTTAAATATGTTAGAAGTAATGTTTTGGGATCTGAAATAATCTACTCAAGACCTTAAACACGATGTCTGAGATTCCAGGATATGGTCAATGTTCTTATCGTGTCGATCACATAATTCCTATGAAATTCATACGGGAGGACTCAATCTAGGATAATTTTGGGGTATTAACTCCATCACTTATGGCCTTCCTCTCCTTACGAAAAAAAACCATTTTGCCTTGCAGGCTTGCACATAATTCTCTGTATGGCCGTAGAGCACACAAAATGCCAATCTGGAGAATTCTCATGTTTTGATTTGCTATAGGCAAATAATATGTTTATTCATTCATCTGCTTTTTGTATGGTGCAAATGAAACTTACACTACACATTTTACATGCTACCGTAGTAATACTCTCTGGACTGACAAAGGCATGTCATACCTATTAATTGTCTTGTGTTTATTGTATATATACGTAGTATGCGACATATAATTCGTACTCCAAGGATACCAATCACTACGGGGTGATTGCAACAATGGACGTCTACGGATTTGCTCTAACCCCGTATCAAGACAGCGGCGCGGTGATCTGGGTCGGTAATCCTGGCGATGGTACACAGAGCACGCAGAACTTCATTCTTGTTGGGTGGCATGTAAGTCCAACATATCTTGTTCCTTATCTCGTATGCAATACTCACTCTGTTTCTTGATATAAAAGGTGTATAGTTTTTCTCTAACAAAAATCCATAACATAACGTGTATTTGTTATTTCTGAATAATTTGACTTATAAAAAAAGAATTAGTCTTTAAAAGACAGATATAATGGATTGTATTCATTTTGTGTCTATTAAGAACTCATTTCTCATCATTTTTTTCAGCAAATAAAATGAATCCATCATGTATAAAATAATCATATTTTAATATTCGTGAGAAAACTGTACACTCTATATTCAGGAACAGAGAAAATATTAATTTCATATATACAGTAGTTGGCTTATTTTGTATCTGAGATTCCCAAATACACAGGTGAGACCAAGACTCTACGGCGATTAGAACACACATTTCTTCGTATATTGGACGGTATGCATTGGATCTAAACTCAAACTAAAATATGGCATTTCTATCAAATTATATTAATTCCATGTTAAAATGGAGCAGAAGGACGGATTCCAGACGACTGGTTGTTACAACTTGGTGTGCCCTGGTTTCCGACGGGAGGCAGGTGCACATATCTCTCCGGGTGATGTTATCACTCCGGTCTCTCAAATCAATGGAGCCAAGCAGAGCATCACAATCAAAGTTGCTAAGGTATATACGGTCAATAATTTTTGGGTGTATACTTTGTCTACTAGATGGCTATGTACCGCGAGTAAAGATCTACTAAGTAACTGTTATATAATAGAATCAAATTTCGTGATTACGGCAGGATAATAATACTGGAGATTGGTGGGTGTACTACGGATCCAATGGCCCCGCCACTGCAGTGGGCCATTTCCCCAAGTCGTTATTCACCGGTCTGGCAAATTCTACATCTGACTTTGCTTTTGGTGGCTACGCGAGCAATGAGGGAAGTGCACCCGCGCCTCCGATGGGCAGCGGCAGCAGTCAGCAAGGAGAGGCCGCGTCATTCAGTGGTCTTCAGTATGTTCTCAAGGATGGGACGGTGTCGCCGGTCACCGGAAATTTAACTAGTCGTACTGATAGGAAAGATTGTTTTCCCGTCACGCCTATAGTGGACGGCATGTTCTTCTATGGGGGTCCCGGTGGCTGCCGTGTCTGATCGCTGTGACCTCAAAGAATAATCTTGTAGTACTAGTGGTAATGATAAACGAATTTACATGGTGCTCCCAAATTAATTTGAGAAGCTATGTTTATGCAATATGTTCCAACATGCCCGTGTTTGCAATACGGCCACTACAATAGATTGTCGTTTTTTAGAATAAAAGGGGGCTGAGACCCCCAGTTCCATTTATAAAATGAAACCAGACACATCACGAGTTCCACCTCAATTCAAGAGGTCCAGAAGCTAGAGAGTTCAACATTAAATGAAAGAATTAACTTCAAACTTAGGCTAGCTAGAACTCTCCCCTCACGTCCCCCCCCCCCCAGGCGACGCCAGGGGCTCAAATTCTGGCACCCCCAGCCCCTCTCCGCCGGAGCTCCCTGCCGCTGCCGTCGCCAGCCTCGTCCGTGGCGGTGGCGGCACCCCTCCTGCTGCCAAAAACGGTGGCGGGGGGGGGGGGGGGGGGGGGGGGTCCTTGGCTCTCGGCTGGAGGTTGACCGGCCCGTGGGGGCGGCGGTCGGGGCGGTGGACGGCGAGCCGGCGGGCTTGCTCGGAGGTGGTCGCGGTGCTCTAGCTGCGGGCGGCGATGCGGGGCGGCTGCGGTGTCGGGGCTGCATTGCGGCGTGCCCAATGGGCTTGGCGGGCCCGATCTGGGCTCATCGGGCCCGGGGCTGGCGTCTCGAGCGGGCGGAGGCGGAGGCTGGCGCGCGTCGGCGGTGGCGGTGGCTGGTGCGTGCAGGGGCAGCGGCCGGGGTGGTGCGCGCTAGCGCCGGCGATGGTGGAGACTGCTGCGGGCAGGGGCGTGGTTGGTGGTCGTCGGCGTCACGCGTCTTGCCTGTGTCGACGGCGGGGCTCCGGCAGGGTGTGGCCGAAGAGGAGGAAGCCAGGGCGGCGGCCCCGGAGCTGCGGGTGTGCGGCGGTCGGTGCGGCTGCTATGGAGCGGCGTGGTGGCCGGGGTTGGAGGCGTGGATTCTCCTCCCGGTGTGGTGCTCAGAGGTGCCGTCCGTCTTCTTCTCGGTGCCTCCACGTGGTGCGGAGCTCCGGCTAGAAGATCGATGGTTCTTCGCCTCAACTCAGGAGGTCGGGATGGCGGGATGCGTTTGGGGTTGTCCGCATCTCCGGCTGCTACGGAGCCGGACGAGAGGATGCCGGGGCGGCGGCCCCGGGACGTGGTCGGCGTGGTGTCTGTCGCGACATGAGGTGTCGCGGTGGATGTGGCATGCGGTTTGGCGGACTGGCCGATCCTCGACAGGCGGTTGTGGGGTTTGCGACACACCGCCGGGCGAAAGCCTTGCCCTGGTTGGCCGACGACGGCGACGCCCTCGGGCGCCGCGTCCTTCTTGAAGGCGTCGTCGAGGTGGTGTTGTTTCCTCTCCACGCCGGGTTTTCCGGGGGAAACCCTTGACCCCACGCGGGGTCGAGCGATGGCGGCGCTCCTGCGTCGTTTGCCTCTGGGGGTCTCGCTTTGGATGTTCCATCGGCCAGGGGGGACTAGGTGGTGCGCGGCTCTGGAGCCGGCGTGGATGTCGGAGCGGCGGCTCCGGATTTCGTCTTGCGTTGAGGTCGCCTCCGCCGTGTTTGTGTCGGTTGTGGTTGTTAGGGCAACATGACCGTCGACTTGTTTTGGAGGCGTGGCCTTGGGGCCGGTGTGGATGTCGGAGTGGCGGCTCCGGGTTTTTTCTTCTTGCATTGAGGTCGTCTCCGCCGTGTTGGTATCGGGCATTGTTTTGCTAGGACGACATGGTCATCGACCTGTTTTTGGAGCGTGGCCTTGGGGCCGGCGTGGGGTGTCGTGTTGTATGGTTTTTGGACGGTTTTCCTTATAAACCGTCCAACTTGTTGTTGTTGTTCTTCTTCTTCTTCTTCTTCTTCTTCTATATCAATATAAAGGCAAAGCTTTTGCCTCGTTTCAAAAAAAAAGTAAATGAAAGAAAACACACAGCTTGCACCAGAACCTAACGAGAGGTGTTACAACTTCCTGGACATGCCATGAAAGGGAATCACCTCACGCAGGAGGGTAGCTAGCTCATCTTATGACAGTACCAGGGGGTTCTCCATCACTGCCCCTTCACCTCAACACATCGCAGCTGCAGCTCGTAGACAGATTGTCTTGACTTCTTCAGCAGCGAGGGCTGCGGCGAGGCTGGTAGGCCGAGAGGAGTAACCGGGCTGGAGAAGCTGTTGTTGTAGATTCCCAAAGGCCTGGGAGGAGATGAAGCTGTCACCCCCACCCCAGCCTGTATGGCTCCACGGCAATTGCCGACAACCTCGTGATGAAAAGCTTCAGTTTCTGCTTTGCTGGCTCCTTGGAAAGGATAGCCCAGCCTTTGACTGTCTTGATTACTTTCCAGAAAATCTGTTTAGCATCAAGCCAAGGAGTGTTATTGAAGATCATATCATTCCTAGTTTTTCATAAACACCAAAATGTAGCAGCACAAATGGTATTTATAGCAGAGTTCCTATTCTGCGAACCCAGAATTTGCAAACCGATTCTAGATCATTTCCTAAGGGTGTTTCACAAGCACTAGAGATGGAATCCCATATAGCTCTAGCCACCACACATTCATGGAATAAGTGCGGGATTGTTTCATCTTCAGTGCAAAACACACAATATTTTGGAATGTCCAGACCTCTTTTTCACTTATTGTCTTTAGTCATTAATTTATTGTGAGACATGAGCCAAACAAAATTTGAATTTTTGGTGGCACAAGCAATGACCATATAGACGGGATAAACACAGGTAGCACTCCTCTGAAATTAATAATACTATAAAGAGAACTTGTAGAATACACTCCTTTGTTTTCATGTTGCCAAATGAGTGCATCTTCATCCTCAGAAAATCTAGCTCCTAATAAAACTTGTTCTAGTTCATACTAGGATTCCATCATCTTAGGCGTAAAAACCCTTCTAAAAGTTAGCTTAATCGTGCCATTTTCAACAACATCAGCCAGAGTGGCACCTTGTTGATGACAGATTTCAAACAACGGCCAAAATTGAACAGCTAAAGGAGAGGTCTGATGACCCTTGACGATGATGATGGCTCCAGAAGATGTACTAGCTCCAACACCTGCGTCAAAAGATCGTGGGTTAGGTTGAGACTCCAAGTACAGAGTGTATAGTATGGGAAAAAGACTATTTTCCCCACGAGGGTGACTCGAGGGTTTAATATCGAACTCTCGGGGAAATGAACCAAAAGTTGTTGTATCCTTATCCTTCTTTATAAAACCTATAAAACAAAGTAAATTGTTTTGTGCCCTCAACCTCACCAAGTAGTTGTCAAGCACAAGGTGTAGGTAAAAGATATAAAGATAACAAATGCAAAACTTAAATAAATATGCAATGATGGTAAATAAAAGCGCAAGGATGGTATTAATGATAATGGATCATGTTTTTGTTGTTTGTATGGGGTTTGCAAAATATAAAAGTGTTTTTGTATTTTCGGATTTCTAAATGGCAGAAAATGTAAAGTACAAATAAAGTGTTGGAAAGGTGTTTCTTATGATTAAAAATGGACTGGGGTTCATAGTTTCACAAATGCACTCTCTCTTTTATATAGTGGTAGATAATGGAACATAGGAATTGATATATGAGATTGCAAGAAGACAAGTTATTAATAATATGGGCATCACATCCTAACATAGAGATCTTTTGGTTATTAATATCTCTTATACTCCACCAAGATGCAAACGAAATCATAACACCTCAGTAATTAAGATAAACATAGTATAGCTTTAAGTTCAATGACATGAAGTTTAAATAAGAACATGCTGGATCTAGTCATGGTGATAGTGGCAATGTCACCCACATATCCCGGTAGCATGGTATTTCCTTTATCCCTAGTGAGTGATGCACCGGTGAGGTGTTGTTGGGAAACCCCAAGAGAAAGGTATGAAGTAGTGCAGCAACAAATTTCCCTCAGTTGTGAAACCAAGGTTATCAATCCAGTAGAAAACTATAATTCTTCTGAATGTTGTTGGCGGCGCCGTTTACGATAACCAACGCGGAACCTGCACACAATACAACCAAGATACTTTGCCCCAACTTAACAGTGAGGTTGTCAATCTCACTGGCTTGCTGTAACAAAGGATTAAACGTATGTGTGGAAAATGATGTTTGTTTGTAGAGAATGAAAGTAACAGGATTGCAGTAGGTTGTTTTATCAGTTTAATAAAAAAGGAACGGGGTCCACAGTTCACTAGTGGTGTCTCCCCATAAATAAATAATAGCATACATGCGGGTAAACAAATTACAGCTGGGCAATTGACAAAATAAAGAATTTCATAACAATGCATATACAAGTCATGATGTCTAGTGTGAGATTCATTTGGGCATTACAACATGATACATATACCGTCACCAACTGCATCTATGACTAATAATCCACCTTCAGGATAGTATCCGCAACACCATTCAGTATTAAGTTGCAAGCAACAGATTATTGCATTAAGTAAAGTGTGTAATGTAAGTAGCACAAATATTCTTAGATAAAGAACTACTGTTTTATCCCTAGTAGCAACAGTACATCTACAATCTTAGAGGTTGCTGTCACTCCCCCAGATTAAATAGAGACATGAACCCACTATCGAGCATAAATACCCCCTCTTGGAGTCACAAGCATCTACTTGGCCAGAGCATCTACTAGTAACCGAGAGGATGCAAGATCATAAATAACGCACTCACAATATATATTATGAAGCAAATGACATAGTACTCAAATATTCATCGGATCCCAGCAAACACAACATGTAGCATTACAATAAGATGATCTTGATCATGATAGGAAGCTCACAAGATCTAAACATGATGGCACAATAGGAGAAGACAACCATCTAGCTACTGCTATGGACCCGTAGTCCAAGGATAAACTACTCACGCATCAGTCCGGAGGCGGGCATGGTGATGTGGAGCCCTCCGGTCATGATTCCCCTCTCCGGCAGGGTGCCGGGAAGAGCTTCTGAACCCTCCCGAACTAGGGTTGGCGACGGCGGCGGCTCCGTAAGGTTTTCTGGAAAAGTGTTCGGGTACTTAGGGTTTTCCCGTCGGGGGGTTTAAGTAGGCGAAGGAGGTGGGGCCCCGAGGGGACCACACCACGTGGTGGCGCGGCCAAGGAGGGAGCCGCGCCACCAACAGGTGTGGCCGCCTCGTGGCCCTCCTCCGTATCCTCTTCGGTGTTCTGGATGCTTCCGGGGAAACTAGGGGTATTGGCTTTTGTTTCGTGCAATTCCGAGAATATATCCTTAACAGCTTTTCTGAAACCAAAAACAGCAGAAATCAGGGAACTAACACTGTGGCATCTTGTTAATAGGTTAGTCACAGAAAATGCATAAAAACCATATAAAGTGTATATAAAACAGGTAGCAATTGGTATAATATAAGCATGGAACATAAGAAATTATAGATACGTTGGAGACGTATCAAGCATCCCCAAGCTTAGTTCTACTCGTCCCGAGTAGGTAAAACGATAACAAGAATAATTTCTGAAGTGACATGCTTTCACACAATCTTGATCATATAATAATGTAATGCATGTAAATTGAGATCAAATGAATAAAAGCTGTAGTTTATATTGATATCAAATGAGTAATGAGTAAACAAGTAGGAAGAACAAAGTAAAACTTTCAATGAATCAATACTAGAGAACAATCAACCGTGCAAAGTAGATATTAAAGATGATTTAAGCTTCAAGAATAACAATATAATCATCTAATGCATCCAACACTCATGACAACTTTGTGAAAGGATCAAGTCAAGCAATAACAATATGCACGTAGAAAATCATCTCTCTATTTGTTCACTTAAAAACAAGCAAAGGTTCAGCGTTGGTTCCTGGCACCAGGATCTTGTGGCTAAAAGAATAATAAGGGGGGTTTGGAAGGCCAACGGAAGAAAGTCTCACACAGCTGAAAGTGATCATTAGACAAGAGTAAGTCTTATAATCGAAACTATGCAAGGAGTAGTGATTGCCACACAACGGATGCACATAGAGCTATAAGTGTATGAAAGCTCTCCAATGGAACTAGTGGGGGTGCATCCAACTTGCTTGCTCATGAAGACCTAGAGCACTTTTGAGGAGGCTCATCATTGGAATATACAAGCCAAGTTCTATAATGTAAAGTTCCCCACATAGTTATACAAGTAGAACATGAAGACTCTCTCATATGGAGTAAAGGTGCTAAAAATGAGCACAAATGATGACTATGAATACTACAGGTGCTATAACATGAGCACAAGTGTAGATAAATAGTAGTAATGTTGCCCCCTTTTTATTCTTCTTTCTTTTTTTTTCCATTTTTTTTTTACTTTTTCTGTTTCTCTTTTCGATGGCCTCCATGGCTCTTTTCAATTTTAGGGGCAAACATTCTAATATGACAACATACTTTTGATACAAGGACCTCATAAGGGATAAAACATAGTGTATGAAACGGTGCCTCTGCCAGTGTAGCAGGATATGCAATGATCTAGCGTAACATGGGTAAAACCACACATCAGCTGTAAAGAATCATGCAAGGCAATATATAAATGATAAATGACAACAAGTCATGTAATGTAAGATGGAAGTTGCATGGCAATATATCTCGGAACAACTATGGAAATGCTGTAGTAGGTGGGTATGGTGGATGTTTTGAGAAAGATATTTAGCTTATGTGTAGGAGAACATGATGAAGATCTCCCACGAGTTTTGGATGTACCCGCGAAGTATGCACCAACCCTCAATGTGAGAAAGGGCAATGCAAAGTACCGAAGAGGCTAGCAAATATGGTGGTGGAAGTGCCATGAAAACCGCAGCTTAGAACTCACAAGCAAAAAGATTCCAACTAGAACTATGATCTTAAAAGGCATAATGAAAATCACTCCATGAGGGACTGTGGCAAATGAACAAGTCACTGTTGGTACCCCGACCGTAGCGCATAACACAAAGTCATTACGGTTGTTTTTAACATTAGAAGTCATATATCATTATGCTATCAACTGGATATTTAAGTGTGGCACAGCTTCAAGTTTTCTAGACCAACCATTAATCATTCCACTTTACTAAACCATCACGTTTTACCATTAAGCATATTAATATCTCAAAACAACATCAATGATTCAAGTGACACAATTTAATGATCTACAAGATTATGTATCATTTCATCATACCATCTACCACATTTAACATTTTCTGTTCTTAACCAAACACCAATCAACTTATCTAAAAATAAACTCTCCAAGTAATTAACAATGAGATATGAGAGTATAACATAAGAAAACTAACAGCTCTAACAAGAGATGCATGAAAAACAAGAGCTAATAGTATTGAAGTAACATAGAAGAATACTCAACAAATAATAGTGAAGAATACGAGTATTCATAAGAAAAAGACGAGCGTGTCTCTCTCCCACAAAGGAATGCTAGGATCCATTTTATTCAGAGAATGAAAATAAAAAAAACAAAAAACAAAAACAAACAGACGCTTCAAGTAAAGCACATAAGATGTGTCGGAATTAAAATATAGTTTCACTAGAGAGGACCTGATAGTTTGTTGATGAGGAAGGGGATGCCTTGGGCATCCCCAAGCTTAGACGCTTGAGTCTTCTTGAAATATGCTTGGGTGACCCACGAGGCCATCCCCAAGCTTAGGCTCTTTCATCTTCTTGATCACATCACATCACATCATCCTTCTCTCTTGATCCTTGAAAACTTCCTCCACACCAAACTCAAAGTAAACTTCATTAGAGGGTTAGTGCATAATCAAAAATTCTTATATTCTGCATGGACAAAACCATTACACATGCTACTGGACATTAGCTACAGCCACTGGTATTTTATGGAACAAAAAGATCCATTCAAAAACAGCAAAAGGAGCAATGCAAAATAAATGGCAGAATCTGTCAAAAACAGAACAGTCCGTAAATACGAATTTTTCGAGGCACTTAACTTGCTCAAATCAGAAAACTCAAAACTAATGAAAGTTGCATACATATCTGAGGATCACGCACAAAAAATCCCAGGTCATTTTGATTTTTCTGTGAATTCTTACGAACTAAACGGTGCACAGCAGAAAACTGTTCCTGCGCAGGAATCCAAATCTAGCATCAACTTTCTACTAGAGGCTTAACTTGACACAACAATGCAATAAAATAAAGATAAAAAGGAATTGCTACAGAGGTAGACAAGTTCCTTGACTCAATAAAATAAAATAACAGAAATAAAAAGTGGGTTGTCTCCCATAAGCGCTTTTCTTTAACGCCTTTCAGCTAGGCACAGAAAGTGATATTCAAGTGTTTCCAAGAGATGAGGCATCAACATCAAAATTTTCATCCAAGACATGGTTTGTTGTAATAGGTGCTTTAGGTATCCATGAAGGTGTCCTATTACGTAAATCGTTACCATCATTTTTAGGCATATTGGGAGGTTTTTGTTTGGGAATATAGATGAACTTTTGCTCCCTTCCTACAAAGGTCTTCTCTTTCTTAGTTTTAATAGAGGAAAAAGTTGAACCTAAAGTTTCCATAGCCTCTTCTAATTCATCTATTCTATGATTATGAGTATCAAGGGTGTTGCTAGTTTCTAAAGCAGTGATTCTTCCATTAATATCCTCTATTGATTCATTACCCTTGCTAGCATTATCAAGAAAAAAATTCTCCATAGAATCCAACCTTTTAATAACATCTTCCAAAGTTATCTCAGTTTTAATTTCTTTAGTAGGTGGTGGTGATCCTACCAAACTCTCAATTAAATTGCAGGCTTCCAAAGCAGGTGTCCCAAGAAAGTTACCCCCCGTAAGAGTGTCAAGAACATACCTATACCAACTAGAAATACCAACATAAAAATTCCTAAGAAGGATTAAAGTGGAATGTTTCTTAGTGCATTTTTGATGAGCATCATTTATCCTATACCATGCATCTTTCAAACTTTCTCCTCCTTGTTGTTTAAACGAACGAACTTCAACTTCAGGACTACCCATTTTTTAGTAAATTCTAATGAAACCGAAATAAATAGATAAATGCAAGTAACTAATTTTTTTTTGTATTTTTGATATTAAGCAAACAAGACAGTAATAAAAATAAACTAAGCAAGACAATAACAAAATAAAAAGATTGGGTGTGAGTGACTCCCCTCGCAGAAGAGCTTAGTTTCCCCGGCAACGGAGCCAGAAATTAGCTTGATGCACCGGTGAGGTGTTGTTGGGAAACCCCAAGAGGAAGGTATGAAGTAGTGCAGCAGCAAATTTCCCTCAGTTGTGAAACCAAGGTTATCAATCCAGTAGGAAACTAGAATTCTTTTGAAGGTTGCTGGCGGCGCCGTTTACGATAACCAACGCGGAACCTGCACACAACACAACCAAGATACTTTGCCCCAACTTAACAGTGAGGTTGTCAATCTCACTGGCTTGCTGTAACAAAGGAATAAACGTATGTGTGGAAAATGATGTTTGTTTGCAGAGAATGAAAGTAACAGGATTGCAGTAGGTTGTTTCATCAGTTTAATGAAAAAAGACCGGGGTCCACAGTTCACTAGTGGTGTCTCTCCACAAATAAATAATAGCATACATGCGGGTAAACAAATTACAGCTGGGCAATTGACAGAATAAAGAACTGCATAACAATGCATATACAAGTCATGATGTCTAGTGTGAGATTCATTTGGGCATTACAACATGATACATAGACCGTCATCCAACTGCATCTATGACTAATAATCCACCTTCAGGATAGTATCTGCAACACCATTCAGTATTAAGTTGCAAGCAACAGATTATTGCATTAAGTAAAGTGTGTAATGTAAGTAGCACAAATATCCTTAGATAAAGAACTACTATTTTATCCCTAGTAGCAACAGTACATCTAGAATCTTAGAGGTTGCTGTCACTCCCCCAGATTAAATAGAGACATGAACCCACTATCGAGCATAAATACCCCCTCTTGGAGTCACAAGCATCTACTTGGCCAGAGCATCTACTAGTAACGGAGAGCATGCAAGATCATAAATAAGGCACTCAAAAGATATATTATGGAGCAAATGACATAGTACTCAAATATTCATCGGATCCAAGCAAACACAACATGAAGCATTACAATAAGATGATCTTGATCATGATAGGCAGCTCACAAGATCTAAACATGATGGCACAATAGGAGAAGACAACCATCTAGCTACTGCTATGGACCCGTAGTCCAAGGATGAACTACTCACGCATCAGTCCGGAGGCGGGCATGGTGATGTAGAGCCCTCCGGTGATGATTCCCCTCTCCGGCAGGGTGCCGGGAAGAGCTCCTGAACCCTCCCGAACTAGGGTTGGCTACGGCGGTGGCTCCGTAAGGTTTTCTGGAAAAGTGTTCGGGTACTTTGGGTTTTCCCGTCAGGGGGTTTAAGTAGGCGAAAGGGCGAAGGAGGTGGGGCCCCGAGGGGCCCACACCACGTGGTGGCGCGGCCAAGGAGGGAGCCGCGCCACCAACAGGTGTGGCCGCCTCGTGGCCCTTCTCCGTATCCTCTTCGGTGTTCTGGATGCTTCCGGGGAAAATAGGGGTATTGGCTTTTGTTTCGTGCAATTCCGAGAATATTTCCTTAACAGCTTTTCTGAAACCAAAAACAGCAGAAAACAGGGAACTGGCACTGTGGCATCTTGTTAATAGGTTAGTCCCAGAAAATGCATAAAAACCATATAAAGTGTATATAAAACATGTAGCAATTGGTATAATATAAGCTTGGAACATAAGAAATTATAGATACGTTGGAGACGTATCAGTGAGGCAAATAAGTAAGGTAAAAACCAAAGTGGATCACGGTTTTGCTGTCAACTTACCACAAAACCACACCCCGTTACTCCAACTAATGCACACGTTCCCCCTCTGATATCCCCCAAAAGCAGAGGATCACTGTAGTACCTCTCATTGTGGAAGTAGGGTATCGATCCGCAGGAGCAAGAAGGAAAAGTTATCTATTCTCTACAACTAAAGTGTCACAAGTTTTTGTTGATTATGCACTAAACAAGTTTAAAGAACAAGATGGTTGTTTTAATGAATGGAAGTTTAATGTAACAAAACAAGAATGTAAAAAGTGTCCCAATCCTCTTCAATGCAAGAGGACAAGACAAAGGTTTTCTCTTATAGGAACAATGGACAACAGTATTTCAATGCTTGGAAATAAGGCCTAGGGATCATACTTTCACTATTGGTATCTCTCAACATGTTAGCATAACTGAACGCAAGTAAGTGCTACTCTGGATTATGCTCCTTCTTGATAAAACAAGAGTACTATGTGTAGGGCTACAAAAGCACACCTCAAAGTTGCATTCCACATCTAGGGAACCCCAATGTCACTAAAAGCACCCCAAGATAGTACTAGACAAACACCACGATTTCACAAGAATAGGCCATGATAAATATCTAAATTATTCAAAGAGTCACTCACAAGTACCCACACTGTCACCTTGGTACCGTGTTGTCACTATGACTCCGGAAACTAGATAAAATCACTTGAGTAGCATAAACATTACATATGAATTCAGCGATACTTAACAATGCTCATGATCACATAAAGATCACACCATGGGAGAGAGAGAGAGAGATAAACCACATAGCTACCGTACGAGCCCTCAGCCCCGAGGGAAACTACTCACACATGGTCATAGTGATGAGGAGCTTGATGGAGAGGTGCTGGTCTTGACGGTGGTGTTGATGATGAACACGCCGAAGGGGGTGGAGCCCTCCGGAGGTGATTCCGGCAACGTTTCCCCCCTCCGATCTTCTCCGGCGGCAGCCTTCTGCCTCTCTGTTTCGTGGTTTTGTGTTTCTCCGCCGCCGTCATGCGAAACTCCTCGGGGGACTATTTTTATAGTCGGTTTTAGGTCAAGACGAAGCCACGGAGACAAAAACGGACGGCATCGGAGCCACGAGCCGCCAGATGGGGTGCTCCACGCGGCCAGGGAATCTGGCCGCGTGGGCCCACCTATTTTGGCCCTCGGGTTTCCACTTTTGCGCTTCCTTCGCTCCTACGCTTTGTTCCTTCCAAAAACTGAGCCCCGTCAAATCTTAGTGTCGATGTGTGATTCCCACGGAACAGGGATAACCACTCTCGGGGGAGAAGTTCGTGAAGGGGACTGAACACGTTGGTCAACAACCTACGACCGGCTCGGCGACGGTGCTCGTCGAGCCTGTGGAGGAACAGCACGACAGAGATGGACTCCGACCCGTACCCAGGTTCACGGCCTTCAGGGTGAGGTAAAACCGCTACTCCTGCTTGTCTGTATTGCTCAGAAGAGGGTGTAGTACAAAGAGCTTGCCGCGGGCCCTCGCGAGGCAGTGCGGAGCTCGGAGGGGGAAGGTTCGGGCCTTCTTCCTCCTCGGGCTCGCTGGGCCTGGCTAAGCTACCGTGGGGTGTCTCTGGATGAGTGATCGGTTGATCGGCCCCTTCCTACGGTGGTGCCCTTGCTCCTCATATAGGCGCCCCGGGCCGCATCCCTGCGTGCTGCCCAGTGGAAGGGTTCCCACATGGCGACGAAATGGTGGAGCGGGGTGCACCGCAGCTGAGTGGCCCATGAACTCGGTCCATGGTCGCAAGGCCTGCCTTTGTGGCAGGGCAGCCGCCGTCTTTGCAGAGCGACCAGCTGGTACTGCAGAGACCGTGGGGGTGCCCACGGTGACGTCGCCGTTGGAGCGTTGCGCCAGCCACCTGCTTTATCACCAAAGAGGAAAGCCTTGGTGGCGGCGCAGGGGACACAGCGCTTTGTTGACTCCTTTTATCACCAGAACGGCAACTGCGGCGCCGTCGTCATCGCGCGCAGACGCGCGCGTCACTCTGCGGCTGCTGCAGAGGCCATGTGCGCTCTGCAGCAATTGCTTCATAGAGAAGTATCTCCACAGGGCCCTGGAGGCCTTGTGGAGGGAGTTGTGTTGACTCCCCTTCAGGGGAGAAGGCCTTGCCGGGGGGCAGCCTCAGGGGGAGCCCCTTCAGGCCCTTCGCGGCCTCCTCAAGTCCCCTCGAGAGGGCTCTCCCCTCGGGGGTCTCCCCAAGCGTTCCGCTTGGTCCTTAGTCGTTTCGTCGACGTCGACGCGTGTGAGGGCCATGGAGAGTGGGCTCTGCACACCCTAGAATCCACTGGGCCGACAGTAGTCCCCGGGCCCACGACGGGCACGGCGAGGCCCATCGGGCCCAGACGAAGCCTCGCGGGTCCAAACTGTCCGGCCTGCCCGTGACACGCGTCACTCAGTGGTGAGTTGGCGACGACTCGGTTTCTTCGGACGATCGTGCGTAGTGGGGGGTGCCACCACGATCATCACGACCGCGCCTTGGTAACTGCCCGACTGCGGTATAAAGCTGCGCGTCGGTCGAAATCGCAGCCATTACTCCCATTCCGCGCCTCCAAACTTCCAGCTCTCGACCTCCTGGTTTCCGACTTCGGCGAACTCTTTTTCCTCCGGCGAACTCCTTTCTTCTCCGGCGCTCCGCCTTAAGCATCCTCCTCGACAATGGGCGGACCCAAAGGCAAGGCAGCGATGCCCACGCTCCCCTCCGATGCGCAGGGCGAAGAAACGCTTGGACCCGCCCTGATCGGGGTGCGCGTCGACGCGGCGGCGCTGGGCAAGATCCAGCACCTGGTCGCCGGGAAGACCAATGAGCACGGCGCCAGCGCCATTCAGGCCGCGAGGCACGGCCGCCTTCCGACGGGATTTTTCCCCATTTTCCTCCACACTCTCTTCGCCGGACTGGTGCCTCCGTATTCGCCTTTCCTCGAGGCCGTCCTGGAGTTCTACCAGATCCACCTTCTCCACCTTCACCCCAACGCCGTCCTCATCCTCTCCATCTTCGCCTACCTGTGCGAGGCGTATCTGGGGGTGCAGCCCTCGGTGGCCCTCTTCCGGAGCTTCTACACGCTCCGGAACACCGCGAAGGCCGAGCGGACGGGGTGTGTGTCCTTCTGCATTGCGGACGGCATGGGGGACGTCTACATCCCCATGTCGTGGAGCGACGACAAACCCGTCACGGCGGTGTCGAAGAAAGTGGACGACTTCCGGCAGAAGTGGTTCCTCATCGGCGTCAAGTCGCAGAGCTCCTTCCTCGACGTCCCAGATGCGCCGCCCGTGAAGAACACCCACTGGGGCAAGCAGGCCCTCAGGGGCCCGTAGGTGGCCGGCCTCGTGGGCCGCTTGAGGACGCTCCGGGAGAACGGCCTCACGGGCCAAATGGTTGCGGAAGAGTTCGTGAGGCGCCGCATCGCCCCCCTTTAGGCGCACAAGAAGGCGATGTGGCCGTACTCGGGGCTCATGGACCCGATGCGGCTCCACCCCTGCGACCATCGCCCCGCCGTCGTCGCCACCATCATGGGCGGCCTCTTCGTCAACCCAGACGTGCCCGCGGCGGTCCCCACGGCGATAAGGCCCCTGTACCAGGTCCCGGACCAGCGCCAGGCTATCTTAGAGCTGATGCCCACATTCACCGCGCTGGGCCTGGCGGGGGAGGAGGAAGAGGATGGGCCCCTGCCCATGGCGAAGGATGGGGAAGCCGCCGAGTCTCCGTACGCGTCAGACGCGGAGCATGGCGACGCGGAGCAGGGCGACGCGGAGGCGGAGGCGATGCCCTCCGCAGGCGCGGGAAGTTCGTCCAGAGCCGAGCCCCCCGCGGGGGAGGTCTACGAGCTCTCGTCCAGCGATGGAGAGGAGGCCGAGGCTGGGCGCCAAGAGCCACGGACCAAGGCGGCCCATGACAGGCCTGCCGGGGAGCCCCCGAGCGCTCCCCTCAAGAGGAAGGCTGAGACGGCTCCTGAGGGGTCAGGAGCTCGGACCGCGCCCTCGTGGCACGCGTCAGGTATGGCGTGGGTTGACACCCGCGCTAAGAAGTCCAGGTAAGTGCTCTTGAGTTCTGCCTTCTCCCTCCAATCTTCTGCTTGTCTCCTCCCCTGATCGATTTTCTTTGCCTTCTGCCAGCGACCCAGCGCCTGCGAAGCGCCGAAGGCTCCGCAAGGCCACGGACGTGAAGAGAGCCGCTCCTGAGGCCGTGCCTGAGGCTACGACGGACGAGACCGCGGCTGGGGAGGTCTTTCGGCCTGAGGAGGAGACTCCTACGGGCCCTCAGGAGGAGATGCCCCAGACGGGGGCACACGTGCCGCCCCCGGAGGAGGAGCGCGTGGAGGAGGAGATGGAGATGGCACTTACTCCGCCCCGCGCAGCCACCCCTCCAGCACAACCTGAAGCTGCGGCTGGCGCCCCGCCAGCTCCGAGCCCTCCCAAGGCCAGCAGGGAGAATCTTCCCCCCTCCCCTCCAAGCACTACAGCGGAGGAGGAGGCAGCGGCGACTGGGCAGACCTTCTCTGCCCCGGAAGCGAGCAAGGAAGTGCCGCTCGAGCGAGACGATTCCGGGGCGCAGCAGGCAGGCGCTGAGGAGGAGGACCGGCCTCCAAGCCCCCAGGCCCATGCGGAGGTTACCTTCACCAGGCTCGACGCGGGCGCAGGGCCTTCCGTGCCACGCAGGCCCTCGCAGGCCCTCGCCCTCGGCAGCTGGGACTGGAGCCGAGGGCGCCGAGACGTTGCCTTCCGCCTGGTGCGGGAGTCCCTGGAGGGGCTGGAGGCCCATCTCGCCCTGGAGGACCAGGAGCTTGTCCGGCAGCGGGACGAGCTCGCGAGGGCTTGGGCCGCTTTTCACGCGGCTGTGGAGGCTCGCCGGCAGAGCGAATTGACCCTGCAGGAGGAGCGCGAGGAGGCGATACGCTTCGCCGAGGAGGTCCGCGAGGGCGCCATGCGCGACGCCGAGGAGCTTCTGCAGCCCTTGAAGGCCGAGCGCCGGGCCGCGGCTAAGGACTTGGCCGCGGCCTGGGCAGAGCGGGAGGCCGTGGAGCACTCCCTGGCGGCCAAGCACAGCGAGCTCGTCGCGCTCGAGACGAAGATTCTCGCCGACTCCGAGACGGTGCGGTCTGCGCTGGACGAGGTCCGCACGAACTTGGAGGCCAGAGGGCGAACTCTGGGCGAGCGCGAGGAGGACGTGCGCCGCCGCGACGAGCAGCTGGCGCTGAGGGAGCAGGAGCTGTCGGGGCAGCGCGCTGCCCTCGAGGCCCGCGAGGATAGCCTGACAGCGGCGCTCAGCAAGCTTGAGCGCGAAGTGGCCGCCCACAAGGGGAGCGTGGAGCGTGCCAACGCGCGGCTAGCGGAACGGAAGGAGGAGGCCATGAAGAAACTCCAGGAGAAGGAGCAGGAGCTCCGCGCCGCCGTCTCCAAGGATTACAAGGACAAGTTCTCCAAGCAGGAGGAGCGCTTCAAGAATAGGCGCGACGAGGACGCCGCCCGCATCCACAAGTTGGAGAAGGCGAACACCACCCTGAGCGCCCGCCTTGGGCGCGAGGTGGACCGTCGCCGTGCTGCTGAAGAGGCGCGCGATCGCACGGCGCAGGACCTCACCTCCCTCATGGCGGACATGGAGGAGATGAACCAGCAGGTGGGTCCTGCCGTGGAGAAGGCGGTGGAAGCGGTCGAGAGCGCCAAGGCGGCGCAGGTGCTGTCGCAGCAGCGGGAGCGTATGTTCCTGTCCCTGGCGGGCCAGGGCCGCGAGCTCGCTGCGAAGTTGGGAGCACAAGCGCCGTCCGTCCCAGCTCAAGGCCATTCCGACGCCGCCACCTACCTCCTATACTTCGAGCAGCTCTTCACGGCGCTCGAGGGCCCCGCCGCGGAGCTCCGCGACGTCGTCGAGGAGGAGTGCCGCCAGCTCCTGGCGGTGGCGGTGGACCGCATCTTCTCCAACCTCGTGCACCTCCAGCCCGGGTTCGACCTCGCCACGGTGACCGAGCCCCTCGAGGGGGAGGAAAGGTGGAAGGCCTCCAACTCCGTCCGCGACCAGGTGGACGACTTCTGCAGCCGCTTCAAGCGGGCCGCGGCGGAGGAAGAGGACGACGACGAGGAGAGCGGGCTTGAAGGAGAAGAATCCGGCCAGGACGACGGCGAGGCCTCTGCCTAACTTCCTCCTGAGATCCTCTCCTGCCATGTAGTGCGCTTGCAGCGCTGTAGGAGCATTTGCTTCAAAGACTTTCGTTTAGCAGTTTGTAATATACTTCTTATTTTTTGACAAGTGCTGCCAAGTCTGTGTGTGCTCCCCTCGAGAGGCCTTTGCTTCAATTCCATGTCTTTTTTACTCTGCGTCGCTGGACCCTTCTCTTCGCACTATGACTCCGCCGCTGCGGTATGCTCGAGCAATGACTCGGCAAGGCCGGGGGGAGTTTAAGGCTTAGAGAGGTAAGAGCCCTCGAGTCGCGATGCTGAGGGCCCCCCTTTGACGTGCGAGCAGCCCATGGAGAGTGAGGGAAAGGACCACTCGATGTCGGAGAGTGACTCCCACGGAACAGGGGTAGCCACACCCTGAAGAGAGGTTCGAAGGGGGGACTGAACGCGGAGGTCAAACAATCCTCGAGAGGCACGACGACGGTGCTCGCCGGGCCTGGAGAGGAACTATCACGCCAGAGATGGACACCGGCCCGTACCCAGGTTCACGGCCCTCAGGAGGAGGTAACACCGCTACTCCTGCTTGTCTGTATTGCACTGTGAAGGTTACAGGACAATGAGCTTGCCGAGGGCTCTCTTGAGGCAGTTTAGTGCTTGGAGAGGGACACAATGGTCGTCTTCCTCCTCCAGCAGTTGGCTATCCTATGTGTTTGGCTAAGGCTCCCTCGGTCTAGGAAGCAATCAGCCGACTGGAGATCAATCCCTCTCTATGGTGGAGCTCCTGCTCCTTTTATAGGCGCCCCGGGCTCCATCCTCGTGCTGGTGGGTTCCCACATGCCGGTGGCGCGATGGAGCGGGAGTCCACCGCGGCTCATCCATCCATGGACGCGGTCCATCCGTGCTAAAGTTGCGCGCCGTGGCCGACAGGCTGCAGACGGTGCAGAGCGGCTCGCAGGCGCAGCAGAGGTCGTGGTGGAGCCTGTGGGCACCCCGGACTAGCTGTCCGAAATACCCGATTATGTTTAACACAACGATCCCATGATCAGTCTGTCGTTGCACATAATCCGAACTGGATACCAAAGTTTACATCCATTACAATACCGAATTAAAGTCTTACATAAACGGTCATTTAGACCTAGTCTTACATAGGTGCCTTCAAGGGCCAAACCAAAATAATCAGCGGAAGCTAAGGCGTAGTAGACATCAAATCCTAGTGATGACCCGACAGGCAGTCGACTTATGAAGATCCTCAGTTGGCATAGATGTCGCCATACTCCTCCTGGGCGTAGTGCTCCTCGAAGTCTGGCTACGACAATAGCCAGGGACAAAACTAGTATGAGTACATTTGAATGTACTCGCAAACTACTCCAACATGAGTGCACTAGTCTCATTTTTAGTTTCACACTTTTATTTATTTAAAACATCTCTGTATCTTTGTTGAAGAAGGTAAGAAGATTCTAACTGCTCTTAATATCTCAGTTTTATTAGTTTTCTCCAAAAACTCCGCCTTTTCCTACCAGAAACCATCATGGTACACAGTCTCCAACAACCTCATACCGATCCGTTGGTATGGGTGTATGGAACGTTCTCCACCCCCTTTTATTTTTAGAACACAAATCTTTTTCCAAAAACTTGCACATGGTCAAAGTAGGGCCTCTCAACTGTCCATATCCGAGGACTCGGCTATTCGAATAGTTTTAACCCTCTGCAGAGGTAGCACGCTTTTCCCACACCCATCCGATAACTCATCGTGTCAGCCACGTCTCGCCATACCAGGTGTATGCGAAGTTGAGTCACCGACCCTAGTCTGTCCTTTGCTCATGCTAGTATAGGATCCTGCCCATATGATACTTTCCATCCACACTTAACCCAGCCCGTCGGAATCTAAGTGTGAGGACTCATAGGTTTTATCTGGCGGTGTATAGGGGACATCCTTCTATCCTCCTCCTTATCTACTCATAGAGTTTGAGCGAGGACCCAGGTCAGGGGTAGGTCATCAAACCATCCCCTCATGCATAACGGAGTCATCTCCGTTGATGAGGTATCCCATACTAATATGAGCAAACTATATGACTAAGCCCTTTCCCATATGTGGGTAAATGTGGTCGCACAGAGTATCGGCTGATTGACGTAAGTACAAAGACACAATGTGCGTTTTATCAAAACCACCATTTTCCTTTTCTTCAATTCATCACCACATCTTGGTGCTTCATAGCCACACGAGGTTTCAAAGGAGTTTTGAATAAAACAATCTTTATTTTTCCCATCCTATAATTTATCATATATTTCTACATAGGGTGGCAAAATAATTTCCATATACTTTTTGAAAAGATTTTATAAAAACCTTTGCTTTAAAATGACTTTGTAAAAATAGATGCATGTATTGGGGTGCAAGCTCAGAGAGTAGCTTGCCTTGCTCGGCAAAGTGATCCTGGTCTTGATCTTCAGGTTCCACAAGTCCTTCCTCCTCGATATATCCGGCAACGTTCTCGTCTAATACACAATCAAGCAAATACAAACAATCACTAACCTACTCAATCAATCACCACAACGATACAATCTCAAATGCTCTAAATAGCCACTTCATATATCAAACAATACAATTTGGTTTCAATTTAATTGAATTAGCCATTATTCAATTATATCTTAATTAGGGCAGAAACTAGTTGAACATGTTTGATTACATAACTTAAGTTCTGTTGGTCACAAAAATACAAACTAAATTTCTACAGAAAGCTACTGATGTGTAGAATACAACATAATTGGATTTGGGTCAATTGGATTTACCAAACGCCCTACATAATGGTTTCAATCCAGAAGCTTAATAATCAAGTTTTGGCCATCAATTAAGTTCTGTTGACCTAAAAATTAAATCCTCTTAGGGGTTACTAGCCATGACTAATTGTGATCCAATAAAATTGGTCTTAACCCATTTGGACTAACAGAGTATCAGAAACAAACAAGTTTAGATTTTAAACCCTATTTGGTATTTTTAATACTATATTTTTATTATTTATCCAAATGAGCTGAAACCACTTGGGTTGGATAGACAATTTCATAAGCTTTCCAGAACATTTTGATTTGACTTATTTGGAGTTATAAATCTCAAGTTATGGAGTTTCAAAGTTTAAATCCAGTACTGTTTTCTAATTAAATCTAAAATTCGAATTTAAACTCCGAGTGGATAATGTTGAGAATCCTGACGGGTGGGGTCCACTCGTCAGTGACTCAACCAAAACAGTGCGCGCGCTGGGAAATGTTTAAAAATCTGACGGGTGGGGCCCACTCGTCAGTTTCTTTTTATTTAAACGAAACGGTATGGCATCGTTGGATCAAGATCCAACGGCCCACGTTCGTCCACGTCAGTGGCGAACGGCGGCGACCTAAACCGAGCGGCGCTACGACGTCGGCGACGGCGAGGGGGACGGACGGCTCACCTAGGGGCTCGGGAGGCTGCGGCGAGGGTGCAGGAGGGGTGCGGCTGTTCGGGGAAGCGTCTGGAAGGAGTTGTACGGGCTGGGGAGGCTCCTGGCGTCGACGGCGTGAAGGTCCTCTTCCGCGGACCGGCACGAGCTCCGGCGAGCAATCTGGCGGCGCTCCTGGACAGAAACAGAGGGGAGAAGAGAGCGGGTGAGCGAGGGGTTCATGGGGAAGGGGATGCGGCCAGAGAGGAGGGAAGGGGAAGGGCAGCACGGCCTGGCCGTGGTCGTCGCCTACCTCGGCACGGCGAGCTCGAGGATGGCCTCGGTGGCCGAGGCTTTGCGGCGACGGCCCCGCCCTCCAGGCGGTGCACGAGAGGGGGTGGTGTGAGGGGGAGAGGCAGTGGTGAGGTGTGGAGGAAAGGGGGTGCTCGGGGCGGCTTTTATAGCGGCGGGCCGGCGCACGGTGGACATGGCGTTCGGGCGATTTAGAGGGGGCTAGGGCTCGCCATAGGAGGCGGTGAGGTGCGGCGATGGTGTTGGCGTGCAGAGGGACACGGTTGACGCGTGGAGGCGAGCTGCGCGTGCTCGGAGTGGGGGACGGCCGTGAGGACGCTCGTGCGGCGCACGGCGTGCACTGCGTGTCGCGGACGCTGCGGGTGCGGGCTGCTGCGGTGCGTCCTGCTGCGCGGAGAGGGAGCAGAGGGGTGAGGAAGAGAGGGGGGGGTGGGCCTGGCGCTGGGACGTCGTGGAGCGGCGAGGTCGGCCGCGGTGTCCGCGGGTCGACCATGGCGAGCGGCGGGCACGGGCGCGTGCAAGGAGGGAGCGGGGGTGCTGCGGTGCCGGTGTCTGTGTCAAAGGGAGCAGGAGAGCGAAGGAGAGAGGGGGGGGCACGGCGCGGGTCGCCATGGCGTCGACACCTCGTCCTTCCACCGCGCCGACCACGGCGACGTGCGCACGGCGGCCTGTCCCCTGGCGGCGGCCACCAGGTGTTCGGCGAATTGCCTGAACCAAATATTTTTTTAAATTTTTGATTTTTGTTTTTATAATTTGGCTCACATATGTTTGTCTAAGCTTATGGTACGGTTTGGCTATTTTTGTGACAAGTGCAACATAGCACATTTTGTGATTGGAATGAGATAAAGAAAGAAATATAAATTTGAATTTAAGTTTTTGAATTGAATGTTTAAAGAGGGAAAAGTTGTGGAACTAAAATAAGAGGGTTTATATTACCACTCCATTGAATATGGTTTGAAAATAAATAGATTTCTTAATTTGGGAAATAGTGTGACATGTGTCACATTGTTTGTAGTGTTTTATATTTTGTTTTGTTTATTTTCTTTTCTTCAAACCTTTAATTAGAGCTAACAACCAACACATTTACAAGAAATAACAATCACAAGCAAAATATGAAATCAACACACATTAATTCATAAGAAAAGTTTTTGTTGGCCCATATTTTTGATATAATAATTCATATTAATTTTTTTTGGGGTGTTACAGAGCCTACGATGACGATCTTCTTGGAGCGTTGCGCCGTCCAGCCGCTTTATCACCAAAGAGGAAAGTCCTGGCTGTCCTGGCGCAGGCGGCGCGGCTTTGTTGACTCCTTTATCATCAGAATGGCAGCTGGGATGCTCGCGTCACCCTGCGGCTGCTGCAGGGGCCATGTGCGCCCTGCAGCGCTTGCTTAGCCGCGAAGTGTCTCCATAGGGCCGCGGTGGCCTGTGGGGAGGTTTCCTGCTGACCTCTCTCCAGGCGTGTTGAGCCTTGGGGAGTCTCTTGAAGCGCGGGGTCCTCTTCAGGCCCTGGCTTCCTCTTTAGGCCCTCAAGAGGAGATGCCTCTCGAGGGTCTCTCCAAGCGGTAGCTTGGTCCTTAGTCGTTTTGATGAATCCGTTCGCGGGCGAGGCCTGTAGGGAGTGGGCTATGCACACCCCGGTCCTCACTGGGCCGACAGTAGCCCCCGGGCCCGCGATGGGCACGGCTGAGCCCATGACCGCAGCCGAAGCGTCGTGGGCCCAAAGTGTCCGGCCGGGCCGAGCCACGCGTCACTCAGGCGAGTAACGGTTGCGCACGATCTGGGGCGTGCGTCGTGGGGGGTCCCACCACGCCCCGGTAACTGCTCCTCGACGGGACATAAAGCCTTCGCGCCGGAGCAGGGAGCCGTTACTGCTTCCATTCTCTCTCGCAGAAGTCATCCGCCCCGAGCTCTCCGCTCCTGCTCTCCGGCGCGCTCTTCTCTTTTCTCCTCCAGTTTCTCCCCGCGCCGCGCTCACCTCTTCTCCGACGATGAGTCCGGCCAAGAACAAGGGCAAGGCGGCCGCGGGGTCTTCTTCGAAGGCGGCGCCTGCCGAGGCCGTGCACGGCGCGGCATTGCTAGGGGTGCGCGTCAACGACAAGGCCCTCGACAAGGTCCGCTTCCTGGTGGCGGACCGGACCAACGAGCACGGCGCCACCGCGCTCAAGGCCGCGGCGCACGGGAAACGCCCGCGAGGGTTTTTCCCCGTCTTCCAGCACTGTGTCGCTGCGGGGCTGGTGCCGCCATTCTCTCCGTTCCTGGAGGGGGTGCTGGCCTTCTACCAGATCCAGCTGCTGCACCTCCACCCCAACTCCATGCTCATCCTCGCCATCTTCGCCTACCTCTGCGAGGCGTACCTGGGCCTGGAGCCCACGGTGGACCTCTTCCGGTGCTTCTACGCGCTCCGGAACACGGCGAAGAATGAGCGCTCCGGATGCGTCTCGTTCCGCATCGTGGATGGCATGGGGAGCGTTTACATCCCCATGTCGTGGAGCGAGGGCAAGGCCATCACCTCGGTGACGAAGAAGGTGGACGACTTCCGCCAGCGGTGGTTCTTCGTTGGGGTGGAGCAGCCCTGCGCCTTCCTCGAGGTTCCTGACGCGCCGCCCGTGAAGAACTCGAACTGGGGCAAGGCCCCCTTTAGCGGCGCACAGAACGCAATGTTGATGGGCCGCCTGAGCTACCTTCGGGAGGAGGGCCTCACGGGGCAGATCATTGTCGCGGATTTCGCGACGCGCCGCATCGCTCCACTCCAGGCGCACGCGATGCCCATGTGGATGTACTCCGGCCCCCAGGACAAGATGCGGCTCCACCGTGAGGACAACGACAAGGACGCTGTCGACAACGTCCTGTCCGCACTCTTCATCAACCCGGCGGTGCCCGCCATGGACGAGCTCCCTATCACGCTGCGGCCTCTGCACCAGTACAACATGACCGAGCGCCTGGCCATTCTGGAGGGGATGCCCTCGTTCACCCCAGCGGGCCCGGCGGGGAAAATGGTGCCTGTGCCGGTGGTGCATGAGGCGGAGGGGGCAGAGACGCCCTCTGCCTCAGGAGCTGGGCAGGGCGAGGAGGAGGCCGCAGCAGGGGAGGAGTCCTCTTCGAGGGCCGGGGCCCCTACTAGCGAGATTTGCGACATCTCATCAGGCGATGACGACGACGCCTTCGTGGTGGTGCCCTCGCGCCACGCGGAGGAGGAGGAGGCCGAGGAGGAGGCCTCTGACGAGGAGGCCTCGCCAGGGCGTCGCGAGCCCCGCTCCAAGGCGGCGGTGGATCGGTCCGGGGCGAGGCCGTCAGACGTCCCCTCCAAGAGGAAAGCCGAGGCGCCTCCGGAGGGGTCAGGTGCCAAGGCCAAGCCCTCCTGGCGCTCGCCAGGCTTGGCGTGGGTCGACACCGGCGCCAAGGAGTCCGGGTAAGTGTTTTAGGCTTTCAGCCGATCGATTCTTGTTCTTTCTCTTTCCGCCTATTTTTGAAGATCTTTCCCTGGTGCTTGCCAGTGACCTTGTGCCTGCGAAGCGTCGCAGGCTTCGCAAGGCGGCTGAGGTGAAGAGAGCCACGGCTGAGGAGGCCGCGAGGCCTGTGGAGACGGCCTCCACAGGCCCAACCGAAGAGATGCCTCAAGCGGAGGCAGCTGGGCCTTTAGCCGGGACAGCGGCGCCTCAGGCGGAGGCAGCTGCGCCACCCCCCGAGCCGATGGTGGTGGAGGCGCAGGAGGAGCGGGTTGCTAGCCCTCCTCGCGCCCCTACCCCGCCTCGCGCGGCCACGCCACCGCGCGAGCCCACTCCACCTCGCGCGACCACGCCTCCCGCGCAGCCAGAGGCCGGGACAGACCAGGGCCCGCCAAGCGCGGGCGCATCTGCAGGGGGAGCTTCTTCGTCTCCGCCACGCCCCGCAGCGGGGGGCGAGGCGCAAGAGGTGACGCGCCCGGGCGGCGAGGTCGGAGAGGCCAATTTGGGCGCCGCGATGGACGGGGCGCGGTCTAGCCCCCAGGCACGCCCAGAGGCTCAGTTCTCCGGGCTCGGCGCAGGGGCAGGCACCTCCACATGCCGCGACCTGGTCCTTGGCGGCTGGGACTGGAGCAAGGGGCACCGCGAGGTTGCCTTCCGCGTCGTGAGGGAGTCCCTGGAGGGCTTGGAGGCGCAACTTGCCCTCGAGGACGCTCAGCTCACCCAGCAGCGCGACGAGCTTGCGGGGGCTTGGGCGCGCTTCCACGCCGCGGTCGAGGCCCGCCGCCAGGAGGATCTGGCCCTCCAGGCCGCTCGCGAGGAGGCTGTCCGCTTCGCCAAGGAGGTCCGCGAGGGGGCCATCCGTGACGCTGACGAGCTCCTTGCCCCTCTCCAGGACGAGCGCAACGCGGCCGCCGATCTCCTCGCCGAGGTGAAGGCCGAGCGTGAAGCTATGGAGGGCTCGCTGGCGCAGAAACGTCGCGAGCTGGCCCAGCTAGAGTCCCAGCTCCTTTCCGCCCACCGGGTCGCGCAGGAGACGCTGGAGGAGGACCGCAAGGGCCTTGCTGAGCGCGAGCGGCTGCTGGCCTCCAGGGAGCAGGACGTGCTGCAGCGTGACGAGCAGCGGCTCCAGGCGGAGGGCGAGCTCGCCACCCAGCGCGAAGAGCTTGAGGCGCGCGAGGGGGACCTGGCTCAGGCGCTCCAGAGGCACGACGAGAACGTCACCGCCCAGAGGCAAACCCTGGAGCGCTTCCAGTAGCGGTTTGCTGAGAAGAAGAAGGAGGCGGAGGCGGCCCTCGCGGAGCGCGAGAAGGAGTTCAGGCGGACCACCTCCAAGGAGTACCGCGACAAGGCCAAGAAGCAGGAGGACCGCTTCAAGGCCAAGCACGCTACCGATGCCAAGCGGATCGCGGAGCTCGAGAAGGCCAACTCCAAGCTCGAGGCCCGCCTCCAGCGCGCCAAGGAGGCCTATCGCCAGGAGGAGGATGGTCGCAGGGCGGCTGTCCTGGAACTGGACGCCCTCGTCAAGGACGTGGAGGGGCAGGCGGGCTCAGCGGCCAAGCAGGTGACGGAGGCTGTGGACACCGCGCAGGCGGCTCGCGTGCTCACGAAGCAGCGGGAGCGTATGTTCCAGGCGCTGGTGGCCAGGGGCAACGAGCTTGCAGCTCAGCTTGGCGCGGAGGCGCCGCACGCTGATGTTCGCGGCCGTGGCGATGCTGCCATGTACCTGGTCTACTTCGACCAGCTCTTCACGGCCCTCGAGAGCCCCGTCGCCGATCTCCGCGAGGTGATCGAGGTCGAGAGCCGCCAGCTCCTCGGGGTGGTTGTTGACCGCATCTTCACCAACCTTCGGCTCCTCACGCCCGGCTTCGACCTCGCCACGGTGACCGAGGAGCGCACGGGCGAGGAGGCCTTGCGGGTCTCCAACTCCCTCCGCGAGCAGGTCGAGACCTTCTGCAACCGCTTCAAGCGCGCAGAGGTGGCTGCGGAGGACAGCGAGGAGGAGGCCGCCCTTGCTGAGGAGGAAGACGCTGAGGAGGAGGAGCATGCTGGCGCGGACTCCGCCTGAGCCCTTGATTCATTGCGCCTTTGAGCGCCTGTATCTGAAACAGCTTTATGTTTAGACATTATGCATTTTGAGCATGTAATGTATTCCTTGAGTGCTTGATGTTAACTTGTGTGCCCCTCGAGAGGCCCTTTCTGCCTTATTTTCATGTCTATGTTTTCTCTGCGTCGTTAGGTCCCATCTCTTCGCGCTATGACTCCGCCGCTGCGGTATGCTAGAGCAATGACTCAGCAAGGCCGGGGGGGGGGGTTTAAGGCTTGGAGAGGTAAGAGCCCTGAGTCGCGATGCTCAAGCGCCCCCCTTAGACATGCGAGTAGTCCATGAAGCACAAGGGAAAAATGAAATCGCTCGAGGGACAAACGTGCGCTTGGGGAGAAAAAAGCTCTCGAGTTACGAGTGTGTGACTTAGCTTCTCGAGGCTTTTGCCCTGTAGAGGTTTTTTAGCCTGGCGAGGAGGTCCTCTTCAAGGGTTTTGCCCTGCCGCCTCCTCAGGCTTGTAGAGACGCTTGTTCTCTGTAGATGTTAGAGGGGCAAACCCAAACGCTTGTGCACGGTACCAGGGACTAATGCGCGCTTATAGGTCCCCTCAGGCGTTCCTTGCGAGGAGAGAGAGTACGAAGGTCCTTTGAAGAGATGGCGTGTTTGTGGGAGCTTGCCCTCCAGCCAGAGCTCGGATCCTTGGGTTTTGCAGTGCTGCTGGTGTGTCATTTGAGGCACTGGCACCGTACTCAGCCCCCGCTCGCGAGGTGCGCATGTGGAGAGATATAAGTGCCCATTTTCAACAAAGAAAATAGCGCTGGAATAAACTCACCACCAAAATAATACATAGTGGCGCCGTAGCGCATTGTTCACTTAGGAACGAAATTGTTTCATTATGCTTGGAGTTGCCAAGTTAATGTATTTGACCATGTCGAGGCATGGGGACCACCCATTAGTGGCAGAGACTATCAACGGCCTGAGGCGGCTCGTTACATGGAGAGCTCGGAGGGTTGACCCTCGAGAGAAGCCTTTGGGCTTGGAGGTTTAAGCCGTGAGCTTTTTTAACCTCTAGAGACAAAAAATGCTTGGAGGTGGAGCCGTAAGCTGCCTCTTCAGCCAGATGTCTTGACGTGACAATGATCACGGGCGTGACAATGATCACGGGTAGAACTTGCGCAGGTGCGCGATGTTCCACGGGTTCTTGACGGGGATGCCGTCTTCGGTCTCGAGGCGTACTGCGCCAGGCCTGGCGACGTGGGAGACCCTGTAGGGACCTTCCCACATCGGCGAGAGCTTGTGGAGGCCTTCCCTGGAGAGAATTCGCCTGAGGACGAGGTCGCCCGCCTCAAGGGTGCGTGAGCGCACATGGCGGCTGTGGTAGCGTCGCAGGTTTTGCTGGTACCCTGCCGCTCTGAGGGCGGCCTGACGGCGCAGTCCCTCGAGGAACAGCAGGTCGTCGTTGTGGAGGCCCTCTTGGATGTCCTCATTGAAGGCAAGGACCCGTGGTGATCCATGCTTGATTTCTGCGGGGAGGACTGCCTCAGCTCCGTAGACCAGGGCGAAGGGCGTTTCGCCTGTAGGCCTTGAGGAAGTTGTGCGTATGGACCAGAGCACTGAATGGAGCTCGTCGATCCAGCCCTTGCCGTGGCCTTTGAGGATGTTGAAGCTTCTGGTCTTGAGGCCCTTGAGGACTTCTGCGTTCGCTCGCTCGGCTTGACCGTTGCTGCGTGGGTGAGCCACCGAGGCGAAGCAGACCTTGACGCCGAGCTTGTCGCAGTAGGCTCGGAAGATGCCGCTGGTGAACTGCGAGCCATTGTCGGTGATGATGCGGTTGGGCACGCCGAAGCGGCAGACCAAGCTCCTGATGAATTTCACCGCGGCCCCAGCTGGTATGGTGCGCACTGGCTCAACTTCGGTCCACTTAGTGAACTTGTCGATGGCCACGAAGAGGAAGCGATAGCCCCCCTGCGACCTTGGGAAGGAGCCCAAGATGTCCAGCCCCCAGACCGCAAACGGCCAGGAGAGCGGGATGGTTTGAAGCCCCAGCGCCGGCTGATGAATTTGCTTGGCGTGGAATTGGCAGGCGTCGCAGGTTTGCACAATGGCGACCGCATCTTGAAACACTTGAGGCCAGTAGAAGCCGCTCCTGAAGACCTTGCCCGCGAGGGTGCGCGCACATGAGTGGTGGCCGCACTCTCCGCTGTGGATGTCCTTGATCAGCTCTCGGCCTTCCTCAGGAGGGACGCACTTGAGCGCGATACCATTTGGGCGCTTGCGGTAGAGGTTTCCCTCGAGGATGCAGTAGGATTTCGCCTGTCGAGCGATTCGCTCTGCGTCAGCATCCTCTTCAGGGAGGATTCCTTTCACCAAGTAGTCCTTGAGCTCATCAATCCAGCCTGAGGCCTGGTGGGTTGCCGTCAGCAACAGGCGCTCCCCTGTGCTGGGACCGCAATCAGGCGCCCCAGACTCAGGAGGTGGTGGGAGCACTTCATCTGCGCTCGTGGCTGTGGTCTCTCGAGGCTGCTTGATGGATGCCTTGGCGAGCCTCTCTTCAAAGACGCCGGCCTGCTGGGGTTGCCTTCGCGAGGCTCGCTTGGCGATGTCGTCAGCCTCTTGGTTTTCCTTCCTCGGGATGTGCATGAGCTCCATGCCCCTGAAGTGCTTCTCGAGCTTGCGGACCTCTTCAAGGTATGCGGCCATGTGGTCGTCTTTTGGCGTGTAGCTCTTGTTGGAGAAGTTGACGAGCAGCTGGGAGTCTCCCTTGACGAGCAGGTGCTTGACGCCTAGAGCGATGGCGGCCCTTAAGCCGGCGAGGAGGCCTTCGTATTCGGCGATGTTGTTGGAGATCTTATCGATCGTGAAGCACAGCTGGACAGCGTAGTATAGCTTGTCACCCTTGGGCGAAGTTAGGACAACGCCTGCTCCGCCATTGCGGCAAGCGAAGGCTCCATCGAAGTGCATGGTCCAGTGGCTAGGCACTGTGCCTCCCGAGGGCTCGGCTTCTGCCTCTCGAGGCTCCTCAGGGCTTTGGTCAGTCCACTCGGCGACGAAGTCAGCCAGCGCTCTTCCTTTTATGACCCTCGTAGTGTCGAAGCGCAAGTTGAATGGCTGCAGCTCGATGTTCCATCCTGCGACACGATCAGTGGCGTTGGGGTTGCGCAGGATCTGCTCCAGGGGGAAGGCAGTAACCACCGTGATGGGGTGACCCTGGAAGTAGTGTCTCAACTTCCTGGAGGCGATGAGGAGCGCGACGAGGAGCTTCTGCTGCATTGGATACCTCTCGCGAGCGTCCCGCAGCACTGTGCTGACGAAGTAGACGGGGTGCTCGACGAGGGTTGCCCGAGGTGGCGCAGCGTCAGCCCTCTGTGGAGGCTCTTCAGGGCCCTTGTCGAGATCTGCCTGTGGAGGCGTCTCGACAGGGGTGGGGGGAGCAGACTCGACTTGAGGCGGTGGGCCTGGCAGTGGGTCTGTGGAGGCTGCTCCTTCGACGGGGTCTTTGTCGGGGGGTTCTGGGCTTGGAGTGGCAGTGCTCTTCTTGGGGAGGACAGGCTCTTCCCTCTCGACCACCAAGACGGCGCTTGCGGTCTGAGGGGTGGCTGAGAGGTACAGTTTCAGGTGCTCGCCTGCCCTGGGGGCCACCAAGACTGGAGGGCTGGCCAGATACTTTTTTAAGTCCTCGAAGGCTTTGTCCGCCTCAGGGGTCCACTTGAACGTGCCCGATCTCTTCATGATCTTGAAAAATGGCAGGGCTCTCTCGCCAAACTTAGAGATGAAACGGCCAAGGCTGGCCATGCAGCCCGCTAAGCGCTGCATGTCCTTGAGTCGGCGGGGAGGCTGCATTTCCTCTATGGCCTTGATCTTGTCAGGATTTGCCTCTATGCCACGGTGGGACACGAGGAATCCGAGGAGCTTGCCTGAAGGGACCCCGAAGACGCACTTGGCGGGGTTCAGCTTGATGTTCACCTTTCTCAGGCTGGCGAAGGTTTCCTCGAGATCCCTCAAGAGGGTGTCCCCCTCTCGAGACTTGACCACGATATCATCGACGTAGGCCTCAGCGTTTCTGCCCATCTGTGCCCCCAAGGCTATCCTCATGAGCCTCTGGAAAGTGGCTCCAGCGTTCCTCAGGCCGAAGGGCATGCATGTGTAGCAGTACACACCACAAGGGGTGAGGAATGCCGTCTTTTCCTCGTCCTCTTTAGCCATCTTGATCTGGTGATAACCAGAGAAGGCGTCCAGGAAATAGAGGAGGTCGCAGCCAGCGGTGGAGTCCACGATCTGGTCTATCCTCGGCATAGGGTATGGGTCCTTGGGGCAGGCCTTGTTGACATCGGTGTAGTCGATGCAGAGTCGGCCTCCTCCAGCGGGTTTAGGAACAACCACGCCGTTGGAGAGCCAAGTGGGGTGCGCGACTTCGCGGACGACATTTGCCGCCTTGAGCTTCTCTACTTCCTTGACGATGAAAGCTTGCTTCTCGGGGGCTTGCTTACGTGCTTTTTGCTTGACGGGGCGTGCGTCTGGACACACGGCTAAGTGGTGCTCGATCACCTCCCTTGGTACACCGGACATATCTGACGGAGTCCATGCGAACATGTCAGAGTTTGCCCGAAGGAAGGCGACGAGCGCGCTTTCCTATTTGGGAGGCAGGGCAGCGCCTATGGTGACGCTAGCCCCCGAGCCTTCAGCCCCCGAGCTGGTGGTGTCCAGTGACACCTTCTTCGTGGCAGCTTGCTCCTGAGAGAACACTTGCTTCTTCTTCTTGGGCCTCTCGAGAGGCTCCATGTCCTCGTCAGCCGGGAAAGCCATGGCGGCTGCCTTGTAGGCGCTCTCGACAGCGCGCGTGGCGTCCAGGATATGACCATGGATGGCAATGGTGCCAGCGCTGCCGGGGATCTTGACCATGTTGTAGGCGTGATGCGTGACGGCCATGAACTTCGCGAGGGCGGGGTAGCCGAGGATGGCGTTGTACGGTAGGCCGATGTGGGCGACATCGAAGTCGATCAGCTCCGTGCGATAGTTCTTCTGCGTGCCAAAGGTGACCGCGAGGCGGACTTGCCCCAGAGGCTCGATTGAACCACTGGTGACGCCCGTGAACGGCCTGGAGGGCATAAGCCACTCGTAGGGCACTTGAAGCGTCTCGAAGGTCTCGACAGAGATGACATTCAGGCCCGCTCCCCCATCGATGAGTGTCTTGGAGACGGTGATGTTGTTGATGGTGGGGGAGCAGACCAGGGGGAGGGTTCCAACAGTCTTGGTCGACTTGGGGTGGTCCTTGGCGTCGAAGGCGATGGTGTACTGGGACCACTTGAGGGGCCTGGAGGTCTCGGTGCTCGGGAGCGCAGCGTTGAGTTCGCGGGCGAACTGCTTGAACTGATTGTTCGACTTGGGCGCTTGAGCCCCGCCGAGGATGCAGGCCATGGCGCCTCTCGGGGCCTGGTAGCCTCCATCTTCCTCGTCGGGGAGGTTGTTGTTCCTCTCAGCGGCGTTGGCCTGAGTGCCTTGCGGCCTCTGGTAGCCGCCAGCGCATCCGCCTCTGCTGTCGCGGCGGTAGCCGCGGCCTCTGCCGCGGCTCCCGCTGGCTTCTTCGCGCTCGCGCTCCCTGCTCAGCCTCTTGAGGTCGTGGCAGTTCTCGGTGGCATGGCCGCGCCTGTTGTGGTAGACGCAGAATGGGCGGTGGTCCACCTCCTTGTCGCCGCGCTCGGGAGAACCCCTGCGGGAGCCCTTCACGTCAGGCTCTGCCGCGAGGACCGCGGTGGCCTTGCGCTTGGGCTCTTCCTTCTTCTTGTGGCTCTTGGACCCCTCGCCAGGGTCGTTCCCCCGCGCGCTCATCTTGACGAAGAGGAGTCCCTCTTCAGCCTTGGCGCACTTATCCGCCAGATCGAACAGCTTTACCACGGAGGTGAGCTTGTCGTGGATGCCGAGCTTCTCGAGCATCCTGCGGTTCGTGACGCCCTCGCGGAAGGCAGCGATGACCTGGGTGTCGGGGATGTTCGGAATCTTGTTCCGCACCCGGCTGAAGCGCTGGATGTACTTGCGAAGAGTCTCATCTTTCTTCTGCACCACAGCGCGCAAGTCGTTGTGGGTGAGTGCGCGCTCGTACGTGCCCTTGAAGTTGGCGACGAACTGCCTGCAGAGCTCCTCCCAGGAGTCGATGGAGTCCTCAGGCAGGTTGAGGAGCCAGGACAGCGCGGAGTCCCTGAGGGCGTGGGAGAACCAGTTGGCCATGAACTTGTCGTCTCCCCCTGCGGCCTGGATGGAGGTGGTGTAGAGCTGCAGGAACTCGAGAGGGTTGGTGGACCCGTCGAAGCCCTTGGGGAGCGCTGGCCTGAACTTCTGCGGCCAGACCACACGACGCAGGGCGCGCGTGAAGGCCATGCAGCCAGTGGCGTAGGTGGCCGTTCCTCCCTGGAGGGCCCTGCGGTTTTGTTTCCCCGCTTGGCCGAGCTCCTCGACGAGGCGGTTCTGGAGGTCGCAGCGTCGCTCCATGCCCACACGTGCGTCAGGCGCGGTGCGCTGCACGATCTGGCAATCGTGCGGCGAGGAAGCATGGGAGGGAGCCCGCTGTGCCGCGGCCGGAGGTGGTCCTGGCGGCGGTGGGGGCGCACCTGGTGCGGCCGCCCCTGCAGGGCCGGAGGGTACGATGGAGCGCGACGGAGCAGGGCGCGTGGTTGCGATGTCGACGAGGTGGTGGAGGCGGTCCAACCACTGGTCGTGTGCCTCGGCACTTGGCCGGTAGCGGAGGAGCTCCTGGGCCATGAGCAGCGCGGTGTGCGGGGCGGGCTCGTGGTGCTCCCGCGTGGACACGCTCTGGCGCCGGGACGGGTGCGAGGACTCAGCGTCCTCACGGCGCTCAGAGAGGTTCTCGTCGTCGCGCTGGTCTCCACCGCGGTGCTCCTCGCTCTCTGGCTCCTCCACGCGCGGGCCGGTGCCAGCGCGCTCGGCCGTGCGGGGGCGACCACGGCGGCCGCGGGTGGGAGCAGTGCCAGGCTCGGTGTGAGCTCTCTCAGAGGCACGCCGGTTGGCGCGCGTCGCGCGGGTGTCCGCCATGGCGCGGAGTTCGGAGGTCGAAGACGCGCCTCAGCCCCCTACCTGGCGCGCCAAATGTCGGAGAGTGACTCCCACGGAACAGGGGTAGCCACACCCTGAAGAGAGGTTCGAAGGGGGGACTGAACGCGGAGGTCAATCAATCCTCGAGAGGCACGACGACGGTGCTCGCCGGGCCTGGAGAGGAACTATCACGCCAGAGATGGACACCGGCCCGTACCCAGGTTCACGGCCCTCAGGAGGAGGTAACACCGCTACTCCTGCTTGTCTGTATTGCACTGTGAAGGTTACAGGACAATGAGCTTGCCGAGGGCTCTCTTGAGGCAGTTTAGTGCTTGGAGAGGGACACAATGGTCGTCTTCCTCCTCCAGCAGTTGGCTATCCTATGTGTTTGGCTAAGGCTCCCTCGGTCTAGGAAGCAATCAGCCGACTGGAGATCAATCCCTCTCTATGGTGGAGCTCCTGCTCCTTTTATAGGCGCCCCGGGCTCCATCCTCGTGCTGGTGGGTTCCCACATGCCGGTGGCGCGATGGAGCGGGAGTCCACCGCGGCTCATCCGTCCATGGACGCGGTCCATCCGTGCTAAAGTTGCGCGCCGTGGCCGACAGGCTGCAAACGTTGCAGAGCGGCTCGCAGGCGCAGCAGAGGTCGTGGTGGAGCCTACGATGACGATCTTCTTGGAGCGTTGCGCCGTCCAGCCGCTTTATCACCAAAGAGGAAAGTCCTGGCTGTCCTGGCGCAGGCGGCGCGGCTTTGTTGACTCCTTTATCATCAGAATGGCAGCTGGGATGCTCGCATCACCCTGCGGCTGCTGCAGGGGCCATGTGCGCCCTGCAGCGCTTGCTTAGCCGCGAAGTGTCTCCACAGGGCCGCGGTGGCCTGTGGGGAGGTTTCCTGCTGAGCTCTCTCCAGGCGTGTTGAGCCTTGGGGAGTCTCTTGAAGCGCGGGGTCCTCTTCAGGCCCTGGCTTCCTCTTCAGGCCCTCAAGAGGAGATGCCTCTCGAGGGTCTCTCCAAGCGGTAGCTTGGTCCTTAGTCGTTTTGACGAATCCGTTCGCGGGCGAGGCCTGTAGGGAGTGGGCTATGCACACCCCGGTCCTCACTGGGCCGACACTCGAGGAACGCAGAGTGCTCGTGAGAGAGATGCGAGGGTTCTCTTGATGTGAACAGGGAACTTAGCTTCACGAGGCTTTTCGCCCTGCGTGGGACTCCTCTGGCGATGCCCTTCCCTTCAGGGGCCGAGTTTTTCCTCCACAGGCCTGGAGAGACTTTCGTTCCCTGTGGATGTTAGAGAGGCGAACGAAACGCTAGAGCCTAGTAGTAAGGACTTATGCGCGCTTATAGGTTTCCTCATGGGTGCCTCGTGAGGAGAGAGAGTACCAAGGTCCTTTGGAGAGGTGGCGTGTATCCGGGAGCATGCCCTTTAGCCAGAGCTCAGGGTTCCTTGGATTTTGCAGTGCTGCTGGGGTGCTCTTGGGCACAGGCACCGTACTCAGCCCCCGCTCTCGAGGTGCGCATGGGAAGAATATAAGCGCACATTTTGAAAGTAAAGGATGAAAGTAAAACTTGCCATCGAAATATTACATAGCGGCGCCGTGGCGCAAAGTTCCTTTGGAACGAAAATGGCGCCTGAGCGCAAAGTTCACTTGGAACGAAAACGGCGCCTGAGCGCAAAGTTCACTTGGAACGAGAATCGGTTCATTACACTTGGGTTTGCCAAGCTAACGTTCCTTCCATGTCGAGGCATGGGGAACACCCATTAGTGGCAGAGGTTCACTGCGGCCTGCGGTGGCTCATTAGCAGGAGAGCTCAGAGGGCTGAGCCTCGGGAGAAGCTTTGAGAAGCTTGGAGGTGAAGCCGTGAGCTTCCCTCTAGAGACAAAAAATGCCTGGCGTGACTATGATCACGGGTAGAACTTGCGCAGATGCGCGATGTTCCGCGGGTTCTTGACGGGGATGCCGTCTTCGGTCTCGAGGCGTACTGCGCCAGGCCTGGCGATGTGGGAGACCCTGTAGGGGCCTTCCCACATCGGCGAGAGCTTGTGGAGACCTTCCCTGGAGAGGATTCGCCTGAGGACGAGGTCACCCGCCTCAAGGGTGCGCGAGCGCACATGGCGGCTGTGGTAGCGTCGCAGATCTTGCTGGTACTTCGCCGCTCTGAGAGCGGCGTGGCGGCGCAGTCCATCGAGGAACAGTAGGTCGTCGTTGTGGAGGCCCTCTTGGGTGTCCTCGTTGAAGGCAAGGACCCGTGGGGATCCATGCTTGATTTCTGCGGGGAGGACAGCTTCAGCTCCGTAGACAAGGGCGAACGGCGTTTCGCCTGTAGGCCTTGAAGCGGTTGTGCGCATCGACCAGAGCACAGATGGGAGCTCATCGATCCAGCCCTTGCCGTGCCCTTTGAGGACGTTGAAGCTTCTGGTCTTGAGGCCCTTGGGGAGGGCCGGCCTGAACTTCTGCGGCCAGACCACGCGGCGTAGAGCGCGGGTGAAGGCCATGCAGCCAGAGGCGTACGTGGCGATTCCTCCCTGGAGAACCCTGCGGTTCTGCTGCCCTGCCTGGCCGAGCTCCTCAACGAGGCGATTCTGGAGGTCCCTGCGGCGCTCCATGCCCACCCGCGCGTCAGGCGCAGTGCGCTGCACGATCTGGCAGTCGTGCAGCGAGGAGGCGTGAGAGGGAGCCCTCTGCGCTGCGGCCGGAGGCGGTCCTGGCGGCGGCGGAGGCGCATCTGGCGCAGCCGTTCCCGCGCGGCCGGAGTGCTGGTCCATGGAGCGCGACGGGGCGGGGCGCGTGGTGGCGACGTCGACGAGGTGGTGGAGGCGGTCCAACCACTGGTCGTGGGCCTCAGCGCTAGGCCGGTAGCGTAGGAGCTCCTGGGCCATGAGGAGCGCGGTGTGCGGCGTGGGCTCTGGGCGTCCCTGAGAGGACGCGCCTTGGCGCCGCGACGGATGCGAAGACTCGGCATCGTCGTTGCGCTCCGGGGGGCCGTCCCCGTCGCCGCGGTGGCCGCTGTCATTGTACTCTTCGCTCTCAGGCTCCTCCACATGCGGGCCGGTGTTGGCGCGCTCGGCAGCGCGAGGGCGGCCGCGGCGGCCACGGGTGGGAGCTGTGCCGGGCTCGGTGTGAGCCCTGTCAGCTGCGCGCCTGTTGGCGCGCGTCATGCGGGTGTCCGTCATGGCGGGAAGCCGGCTGGAGGTTGAAGACGCGCCTCAGTCCCCCTACCTGGCGCGCCAAATGTCGATGTGTGATTCCCACGGAACAGGGATAACCACTCTCGGGGGAGAAGTTCGTGAAGGGGACTGAACACGTTGGTCAACAACCTACGACCGGCTCGGTGACGGTGCTCGTCGAGCCTGTGGAGGAACAGCACGACAGAGATGGACTCCGACCCGTACCCAGGTTCACGGCCCTCAGGGTGAGGTAAAACCGCTACTCCTGCTTGTCTGTATTGCTCAGAAGAGGGTGTAGTACAAAGAGCTTGCCGCGGGCCCTCGCGAGGCAGTGCGGAGCTCGGAGGGGGAAGGTTCGGGCCTTCTTCCTCCTCGGGCTCGCTGGGCCTGGCTAAGCTACCGTGGGGTGTCTCTGGATGAGTGATCGGTTGATCGGCCCCTTCCTACGGTGGTGCCCTTGCTCCTCATATAGGCGCCCCGGGCCGCATCCCTGCGTGCTGCCCAGTGGAAGGGTTCCCACATGGCGACGAAATGGTGGAGCGGGGTGCACCGCAGCTGAGTGGCCCATGAACTCGGTCCATGGTCGCAAGGCCTGCCTTTGTGGCAGGGCAGCCGCCGTCTTTGCAGAGCGACCAGCTGGTACTGCAGAGACCGTGGGGGTGCCCACGGTGACGTCGCCGTTGGAGCGTTGCGCCAGCCACCTGCTTTATCACCAAAGAGGAAAGCCTTGGTGGCGGCGCAGGGGACACAGCGCTTTGTTGACTCCTTTTATCACCAGAACGGCAACTGCGGCGCCGTCGTCATCGCGCGCAGACGCGCGCGTCACTCTGCGGCTGCTGCAGAGGCCATGTGCGCTCTGCAGCAATTGCTTCGTAGAGAAGTATCTCCACAGGGCCCTGGAGGCCTTGTGGAGGGAGTTGTGTTGACTCCCCTTCAGGGGAGAAGGCCTTGCCGGGGGGCAGCCTCAGGGGGAGCCCCTTCAGGCCCTTCGCGGCCTCCTCAAGTCCCCTCGAGAGGGCTCTCCCCTCGGGGGTCTCCCCAAGCGTTCCGCTTGGTCCTTAGTCGTTTCGTCGACGTCGACGCGTGTGAGGGCCGTGGAGAGTGGGCTCTGCACACCCTAGAATCCACTGGGCCGACACTTAGGTCATTTGGACGTCGTATGCTCACTGAAAGTCAAAAACATGGAAAAAGGGGTTTTCTGGTTCTGCAGGGTTAATTCCAAATAAATGGGGAAAGTGTGGATTATTCTCAAAATCAATATAAAACAATGATATAACCCTTATATGATGCAAATATGAGTAATACAATGCAAAGTTCATGTATGCATTTTACATGCATCACCCTCACACGCCCTCATACATATGTTGGATCAAAACACATAGATAAGAACGGGGTACATAATATGCATCTACTTTCATAAGAAAGACATAATAATTGCAATCATCATAACATATATTAACTTAAGAGATCCACCACAAAGGTATTACATATATGACCATAATCATGTTCAGCAGCTCATATGGCACTAATTAGTGAAGCTCAAGAGAGAGGAGAGATACATAAGTTACTTCCACAAACCCATAGTCCAGGATGGACTACTCCCTTTTCATCATGGAGACGGTGTAGGAGTCGTTGGAGAAGGTGGAGACCACACCGGCAGCGCCCCGCCGGAGTTTTCCCCCTCCAATCTGCAGCTCCAGGTCACTGTTTCGTGGTTTCTGCGTTTCTGCGGCGCTCCTCCCGAAAGGCGTCGGGGGACTATTTTTATAGTCGTTTTAAGGTCAAGACGAAGCCAGGGAGACGAAGATCGACGTTATCGGAGGCTCGAGGGGGGAGATAGGGTGCTCCACGCGACCCCCCTATTTTCCTCCTCGGGTTTCCACTTTTGTGCTTCCTTCGCTCCTACGCTTTGTTCCTTCCAAAAAACGATCTCCCTGAAATATTAGGTCATTTGGACGTCGTTTGGGTCCCTGAAACATCAAAATATAGAAAAAAAAGGTTTTCTGACAGTGCAGGGTTAATTCCAAATAAATAGGGAAAGTGTGAAATATTCCCAAAATCATTATAAAACATTGATATAACCCTTATATGATGCAAATATGGATGAGATATGAGTAATACAATGCAAAGTTCATGTATGCATTTTACATGCATCAACATCCCCAAGCTTAACCTATACTCGTCCTCGAGTATGAAGGTGATAAAACTAAACATGCACTTGGCATTTTATTACTTAACAAAGGATATCAAAGATGATTGCTATATAGAATCAAATGATTCATTCTTTAATAAAGAGTAGCAACATACAAGACATATTATCAAGAGATATTAAATATTCAAGGTAAAGATGTTCAATGATAATTCACAAAGTGTAACATGCATGAAAGAAAAGTTCCATGGACCAAATGAATGCATATATGAAAAAGTAAAAGATATCCTAAGTTGGTCATAGAGTATTGTTATAGAAATCTGAATATAAAAGGTGGACACTTTGGAAAGATAGATAAATAAGTAGAGGAATAACATGCAAGAGTATTATCTAGCTTCCAAATTCTTCAACTTAAGCTAATGTTTGCCATGTAGTGCTGATGCACCTAAAATGCATCTACTTTTCCAATCACTTTGCTTCATTATTTGTCCCGGAATCTCCCCATACTTGAATAAAACTGCTGAATCTGACGCTGTTTTTAGCAAAGTCTTGTTTCTGTCTATTTTTACAGGAAATTAAATCGGGGAAAAATACCACGCGAGTTTTTACGGAAAAGGAAGGACGTCGAGAAGAAGATGGACACGAGGGAGTGCCCGAGGCCCAAAAGGGGGGCCCCACGGGCCAGATTCCTTGGCCGCGTGGGCCCACTTATCTGGCGCCTCGAGCGTCACCTCGGCCTCATCTTTGACGTACCCCTCCATATATACGAAAAACTACTTGACCTAGAAGGAGAGGTCTATTCGCGAAACAGAGCGCCGCCACAACCACGATCTTCGTTTTCGGAGACAGATTGATCCAGGATTTCTCCCCCGGAGGAGGGATACGGAGGCCATCTTCATCGCCATCTTCATCGCCTTCATCTCCATCGACCATGAGATCCTCCACCATCACCATGTGTGAGTAGACCGTTGTAGGCATATGAGGTGGATGGGGATTGGATGAGATTGATCATGTAATGATACCCGCTGTTCGAGATCTTAGGGGTTTGTCTTGAGGATACTTTTGTATTGTGTTGATGAACGTATTCTATGTTTAATGCTTGCTACTAGGGCCCGAGTGGCATGATTTCAGTACTGAACTTATTTTGCCCCATCATATAATTGAGTTCGGTATTTATCTACATAGTGTATTGCCTGCTATTATGTTGACCCTGTGATGTCTACGCACACTTCTATTCTTGTAGACAGTGTTGAGCCTCCAAGAGCAGAGGTTTGTAGGACAGCAGCAAGTTTCCCTTAAGTGAATCACCCAAGGTTTATCGAACTCAGGGAGGTAGAGGTCAAAGATATCCCTCTCAAGCAACCCTGCAATTAAGATACAAGAAGTCTCTTGTGTCTCCAACACACCCAATACACTTGTCAGATGTATAGGTGCACTAGTTCGGCGAAGAGATAGTGAAATACAAGTAATACGGATGATTATAATTAGTAATTGCAATCTGAAATAAAAATGGCAGCAAGCAAACATGTAGCAGAACTGGTTGTAAACGGTGTTTCAATGCTTAGAAACAAGGCCTAGGGATCATACTTTCACTAGTGGACACTCTCAACAATGACTTCAAAGCTGAATAATAAATATTACTCTCAAACACTCTCTTGTTGTATGATAAACACCATTCACTGCGTAGGGCTACAAGAGCACCCCCAAAGTCAGAGTAAACTAACACCACAACGTCATAAAGGAATCACACACGGTGCACATACTGTCACCTTTACAACCGTGAATAACCCCGGAGTTCATAATAAAGTAACCTCTAGAGTGCATAATAGATAAAGAGTAACATCACATATTCAACTAGATTACAAAGCTCATGATCACATAAAGATCACATGGGAGAGAGATATAAACCACATAGCTACCGGTAGAGCCCGCAGCCCCGGGGGAGAACTACTCGCTCCTCATCGTAGGAGTCAGCACCGGCGATGGAGATGGCAGTGGAGTTGATGGAGATGACTCCGGGGGCAATTCCCCGTCCCGACAGGGTGCCGGAACAGAGACTTCTGTCCCCTGAATCTTGTCTTCGATGGCGGCGGCGCAGCGGAACTCTTCTCGGGAAAAGGCTTATTGTTTTTGGATTTTTGTGTCGGGGGCATTATATGGGCGAAAGGGCGAAGGCGGTGGAGGCCCGAGGTGCCCTCATGAGGGGCCCGCGCGGCAGAGGTAGGAGCCGCGCCGGGACCTCATCTGGGGGCCTCGTGGCCCATCTCCGTCAGGTCTTCGGTGTTCTGGAACCTCCCGTGAAAAATAGGGACTTCGGTATTAAATTCGTCCAATTCCGAGAATATTTCCTTAAGGGGTTTTCTGAAACCAAAAACAGCAGAAAACAGGGAACTGGCACTATGGCATCTTGTTAATAGGTTAGTCCCAGAAAATGCATAAAACTATATAAAATGTATATAAAACATGTAGGCAATTGGTATAATATAAGCATGGAACATAAGAAATTATAGATACGTTTGAGACGTATCAAGCATCCCCAAGCTTAGTTCTACTCGTCCTCGAGTAGGTAAAACGATAACAAGAATAATTTCTGAAGTGACATGCTTTCACACAGTCTTGATCATATAATAATGTAATGCATGTAAATTGAGATCAAATGAATAAAAGTTGTAGTTTATATTGATATCAAATGAGTAATGAGTAAACAAGTAGGAAGAACAAAGTAAAACTTTCAATGAATCAATACTAGAGAACAATCAACCGTGCAAAGTAGATATTAAAGATGATTTAAGCTTCAAGAATAACAATATAATCATCTAATGCATCCAACACTCATGACAACTTTCTGAAAGGATCAAGTCAAGCAATAACAATATGCACGTAGAAAATCATCTCTCTATTTGTTCACTTAAAAACAAGCAAGCGTTCAGCGTTGGTTCCTGGCACCAGGATGTTGTAGCTAAAAGAATAATAAGGGGGGTTTGGAAGGCCAATGGAAGAAAGTCTCACACAGCTGAAAGTGATCATTAGACAAGAGGAAGTCTTATAATCGAAGCTATGCAAGGAGTAGTGATTGCCACACAACGGATGCACATAGAGCTATAAGTGTATGAAAGCTATCCAATGGAACTAGTGGGGGTGCATCCAACTTGCTTGCTCATGAAGACCTAGAGTACTTTTGAGGAGGCTCATCATTGGAATTTACAAGCCAAGTTCTATAATGTAAAGTTCCCCACATAGTTATGCAAGTAAAAAATGAAAACTCTCTCATATGGAGTAAAGGTGCTAAACATGAGCACAAATTATGACTATGAATACTACAGGTGCTATAACATGAGCACAAGTGTGGATAAAGAGTAGTAATGTTGCCCCCTTTTTATTCTTCTTTTTTTTTTTACTTTTTCTGTTTCTCTTTTCGATGGCCTTCATGGCTCTTTTCACTTTCAGGGGCAAACATTCTAATATGACAACCCACTTTTGATACAAGTAACTCATAAGGAATAAAACATAGTGTATGAAACGGTGCCTCTGCCAGTGTAGCAGGATATGCAATGATCTAGCGTAAGATGGGTAAAACCACACATTAGCTTTAAAGAATCATGCAAGGCAATATATAAATGATAAATGACAACAAGTCATGTAATGTAAGATGGAAGTTGCATGGCAATATATCTCGGAACAGCTATGGAAATGCTGTAGTAGGTAGGTATGGTGGATGTTTTGAGTAAGATATTTGGCTTATGTGTAGGAGAACATGATGAAGATCTCCCACGAGTTTTGGATGTACCCGCGAAGTATGCACCAACTCTCAATGTGAGAAAGGGCAATGCAAAGTACCGAAGAGGCTAGCAAATATGGTGGTGGAAGTGCCATGAAAACCGCAGCTTAGAACTCGCAAGCAAAAAGATTCCAACTAGAAATATGATCTTACAAGGCGTAATGAAAATCACTCCATTAGGGACTGTGGCAAATGAACAAGTCACTGTTGGGACCCCGACCGTAGCGCATAACACAAAGTCATTACGGTTGTTTTTAACATTAGAAGTCATATATCATTATGCTATCAACTGGATATTTAGTGTGGCACAACTTCAAGTTTTCTAGACCAACCATTAATCATTCCACTTTACTAAACCATCATGTTTTACCATTAAGCATATTTATATCTCAAAACAACATCAATGATTCAAGTGACACAATTTAATGATCTACAAGATTATGTATCATTTCATCATACCGTCTACCACATTTAACATTTTATGTTCTTAACCAAACACCAATCAACTTATCTAAAAATAAACTCTCCAAGTATTTAACAATGAGATGTGAGAGTATAACATAAGAAAACTAACAGCTCTTACAAGAAACGCATGAAAAACAAGAGCTGGAAGTATTGCAGTAACATAGAAGAATAGTCATCAAATATAAGTGAAGAATACGAGTATTCATAGGAAAAAGCGGAGCGTGTCTCTCTCCCACAAAGGAATGCTAGGATCCATTTTATTCAGAGAACAAGAATAACAAAAGCAAAAAAAAAAACAGACGCTCCAAGTAAAGCACATAAGATGTGACGGAATTAAAATATAGTTTCACTATAGATGACCCGATAAGTTGTTGATGAAGAAGGGGATGCCCAAGGCATACCCAAGCTTAGACGCTTGAGTCTTCTTGAAATATGCTTGGGTGACCCACAGGGGCATCCCCAAGCTTAGGATCTTTCATCTTCTTGATCACATCATATCATCCTCTCTCTTGATCCTTGAAAACTTCCTCCACACCAAACTCAAAGTAAACTTCATTAGAGGGTTAGTGCATAATAAAAAATTCTCATATTCTGTATGGAGACAATCATTATCATGGTACTGGACATCAGCTACAGCCACTGGAATTTTATGGAACAAAAAGATGCATTCAAAAACAGCAAAAGAACCAATGCAAAATAGATGGCAGAATCTGTCAAAAACAGAACAGTCTGCAAAGACGAATTTTTTCGAGGCACTTAACTTGCTCAAATCAGAACACTCAAAACTAATAAAAGTTTCATACATATCTGAGGATCATGCACAAAAAATCCCAGATCATTTTGATTTTTCTGTGAATTCTAACGAATTAAACGGTGGACAGCAGAAAACTGTTCCTGCGCAGGAATCCAAATCTAGCATCAACTTTCTACTAGAGGCTTAACTTGACACAACTTTGCAATAAAGTAAAGATACAAAGGAATTGCTACAGAGGTAGACATGTTCCTTGACTCAAGAAAATAAAATAACAGAAATAAAAAAGGTGGGTTGTCTCCCATAAGCGCTTTTCTTTAACGCCTTTGAGCTAGGCACGGAGATTTTTAGGATGCTCTCATAAAAATGAGAGTTGAAAAACAAAAGAGAGCGTCAAGAGGCAAACATCAAACACTTTTAAGTCTAACCCACTTCCTATGCAAAGGGATCTTGTAGTAGGATAAATTATTGAAACATAAAGCAACTATCATAGAAAGATGAAACAAATGCAATTTCAAAAATTCCAACATAAAGAGAGGTGTTTTAGTAACTTGAAAACTTTTACAACCGTATTTTCTTCCCTCATAATAACTTTTAGTAGCATCATTGATAAAATCCACAATATAACCATCCCACGAAACATTCTTATCATGATCCATATGCATAAAAGTATCATTATTTCCCTCATAAGAAAAGTTCATCTCATTAATAACAAGAAGAGCAGGATCATCATAAAGAACTTGAACATGATAGACGAGTTGTATATTAAAAGGATTGGTTTGAGTAATTCCTCTATAACTATGACAAGTTTCAAGAGGATGATTGTAATTATAACCTATGTCATAGTATTCTTTATAATTATCAAAGACTGGAGGCATAGTATCATCATAAGCAATAGAATAGTTATCTTCCAAAGTGTGTTTATTTGTAAACATATCATCATTTTTACTAGAAGGAGAGGCCTCAAATATATAATCATTAGTAGCAAAAGGATTTTCAAACACCGCATCCCCAAGCTCAGAGCTTTCTATATCATCATGGGAAGAAACATGGATAGTACTAATAGTATATCAATTATTAACATCATCATTTTCAGAATTAGTGTCCCAGAGATCTTCAATATCAAAAGAAGTGTGATTTTCCCAATCATGATCACTAATATCAATAACAGGCATAGGTTCATCATCAAGTTCAGAATCATCAAATTCAGAATTATAAGTATCAATTGTAACAGGAGCAACCAGTTTGGGAGAAGATACCGTTTCCTCTCTCCTTTTACTCCTCTTCTTCTTCTTCCTCTTTCCCTTTTTCTTCTTCTTTTCCTCTTTAGGAGGGAGAGGCTTGAAAGGAAGCTTCTCCACATAACCTGGTTTAGTATTAGAGACGATGGAAGAAACTTGGGGGAATTCCCCTCTTTCATTAATAAGATGAAAACACATATTAGTCCTGTCATACTTTGGCAAAGTCCCATCCTTTCTAATATTTTGTATGTAAGTGTTAGCATGCCAATTATTAACACAATAGAGATAACATCCATGCAACACATCATTCATATCAATATCACTCATATTTAACAAAGAAGTTTTTCTTCATAACTCTTCACACCCCAAAAATAATGTAAGTTCATCATGTTGATTAGGAGTGATCTTGTTATCACAAAAGTCTCCTGCAATATCTTTATTAGAACCTGAGCATTGAAATTCGAAATGACCCTCTTCATAGCAAAGTTCACAAATAAAAGGATAGGTGGCACAAATTGTTTTACCAAGATCTCTTAGAGACTTGTACCAAGCTCTAGTGTTTTCATTCCTATGGTGGATACAATATTCATCTTCGATTTGATTAATCCCACAAGGTCTATGTATTCCACAAAAATTAACATGCTTATAAGAAATAATATTTTCAGAAGTTTGAGCATGTTTATTGCAATCATTAACAACAATTTCATTTTCCATGCAAGTGTCTTTGAAAGGTTCATGATACACGTCCCAATTTTCTTTAGGGACATTAATATGAGAAGCAAAGGTTCTAAAACAATCAACAATAATATGAGAATCAAGACCATATTTAGCACTAAGCTCTTGAAAACCAGCAGTTTCAACGGAAGACTTAATGCAATCATATTCATAGTATATACCTGATTCTTTACCTTTGTCATTCTCCCAATCTTCAGCATTGTTTTGAATTGTTTCAAGAAGATCCCATATAGCTTCAACCTTCTTACTTGTGAAAGAACCCGCTGAACAGGCATCTAGATAATCCTTGCAATGACCTGAAAGCCTTGCATAAAAATTATTAACAATTATATTCTCAGGAAGCTCATGGTTAGGACATTTGAGTATTAATGTTTTCAGCCTTCCCCAAGCTTGAGCAATGCTTTCTCCATCATGAGGCCAAAAATTAAAAATGTAATTCCTATCTAAATGCAATTCATAAGGAGGATAAAATTTAGAGTAAAAGAGATATTCAAGCTCCTTCCATTCCAAATGATGAGGATCATCTAGTAGCTCATACCACTTCCTTGCTTTGTCCTTAAGTGACAATGGAAATAATTTCTTCATAACATTTTCTCTTGATAAACCTGCAAGCTTAAACAACTCACAATATCCTTTAAGTTTCAACAAGTGATCACTTGGATGGACTATTCCATCTCCTACATAAGGTTCATCTATAACTATTTCAACAATTTCCATAGGTATTTCAAAAGCAGTACTTTTAGTAGGTGGTTTTATAATATCACACGCATCATCAGATTTATCATATATTGGAGGCAAAACATTATCAAGGCAAAATAATTCCTCCAAAGCTGAGGAGCAAAAATGATTATTTTTACGTAAGCTAGCTTCCCCAAGCTTAGGCTTTTCCACAGCCTTCGCAATAATGGTGTCCAAAGAATTTATACTAATAACACTACTACCACTATTATGCAAACTAACTTCCATAGGTTTTTTAATTTTCTCTTCAAAAGTATCATGTCCTAATGCAATATAAATTTCATAGAGATCTCTATTTTTTTTGTTGTTTTCCATTTAGCCTACCTAGTGAAAATAAAAACAAGAAACAAAAAGTAATAACTGCAGGATCTAAAGGAGATACCTTCAAGCACTCACCTCCCCGGCAACGGCGCTAGAAAATAGATTGATGTCTACGCACGCTTCTATTCTTGTAGACAGTGTTGGGCCTCCAAGAGCAGAGGTTTGTAGGACAGCAGCAAGTTTCCCTTAAGCGAATCACCCAAGGTTTATCGAACTCAGGGAGGTAGAGGTCAAAGATATCCCTCTCAAGCAACCCTGCAATTAAGATACAAGAAGTCTCTTGTGTCCCCAACACACCCAATACACTTGTCAGATGTATAGGTGCACTAGTTCGGCGAAGAGATAGTGAAATACAAGTAATATGGATGATTATAAGTAGTAATTGAAATCTGAAATAAAAATGGCAGCAAGCAAACATGTAACAGAACTGGTTGTAAACGGTGTTTTAATGCTTAGAAACAAGGCCTAGGGATCATACTTTCACTAGTGGACACTCTCAACAATGACATCAAAGCTGAATAATAAATACTACTCTCAAACACTCTCTTGTTGGATGATAAACACCATTCACTGCGTAGGGCTACAAGAGCACCCCCAAAGTTAAAGTAAACTAACACCACAATGTCATAAAGGAATCACACACGGTGCACACATACTGTCACCTTTACAACCGTGAATAACCCCGGAGTTCATAATAAAGTAACCTCTAGAGTGCATAATAGATAAAGAGTAACATCACATATTCAACTAGATTACAAAGCTCATGATCACATAAAGATCACATGGGAGAGAGATATAAACCACATATCTACCGGTAGAGCCCGCAGCCCCGGGGGAGAACTACTCACTCCTCATCGTAGGAGTCAACAACGGCGATGGAGATGGCAGTGGAGTTGATGGAGATGACTCCGGGGGCAATTCCCCGTCCCGACAGGGTGCCGGAACAGAGACTTATGTCCCCCGAATCTTGTCTTCGATGGCGGCGGCGCAGCGGAACTCTTCTCAGGAAAAGGCTTATTGTTTTTGGGTTTTTGCATCGGGGGCATTATATGGGCGAAAGGGCGAAGGCGGTGGAGGCCCGAGGCGCCCTCATGAGGGGCCCGCGCAGCAGAGGGGGGAGCCGCGCCAGGACCTCATCTGGGGGCCTCGTGGCCCCTCTTTGTCAGGTCTTCGGTGTTTTGGAACCTCCCGTGAAAAATAGGGACTTCGATATTAAATTCATCCAATTCCGAGAATATTTCCTTAAGGGGTTTTCTGAAACCAAAAACAGCAGAAAACAGGGAACTGGCACTGTGGCATCTTGTTAATAGGTTAGTCCCAGAAAATGCATAAAAATATATAAAATGTATATAAAACATGGAGGCAATTGGTATAATATAAGCATGGAACATAAGAAATTATAGATACGTTTGAGACGTATCACCCTGCAAACCCTAAAAGTGACATATAGGGAAAACAAGGGGGAGATGTCTTAGTTTGAGGATTATATGTGTTCATGAAGTGTTAATGCATTGTTCCGGTCTACTCGAAAGGGTAGACCTTAATTACCTGTAGTTCCAAGTTGGCCCCGGTGAAATAGGCAGGTAGGATAATAGATGTTGTGCAAATTCTCTTGGTTAGTACGCACAACTATTTATGGAACACATACCTACATATGTCTAAGTTAGAGATGAGTCCCGTTGCTATTTATATCTCATTATATGATCAATCTTATTCATGCAACACCCCGCTGTCACCTCATTACTACGTTTTAAATCTCTGAGTTACACCTTCACTTTTTCCGGTGAAAACTGGGAAATCCTTTTGTTACTATTACTGCTTTATTTTGCTTACTTGAATCATATCACTATTATCACTATCACTGCTGCGAGTTTATTGATATACAGGTGTGGTTGAGAGTGACGTCTCAATTGCTAAAGTCTTATTGGTATTCTTGTGTTCCCCTTGAGTCGAACTATAAATTTGGGTAATACTTCCCAACGAAGATTTCAACGATCACCTACACTTGTGGGCATCAAGACATTTTCTGACGCCGTTGCCGGGGAACCTAGCTTTATTGGTAAGACCACTTGTTATCATTTATTTGATGCATCTGCTTGTTTCCAACTATGGGAAAAGAAAGAACTCCGAAGGTGGTAAGACCTTCAACTACTCGTAGAGGTACGGATTTGCCAAGTAGGACAAACTTTTCACCTGATGTTACCTCTACTGTTCCTATTAAAAAGAAAAAAGGTAAAACTGTGTTTAGATCACCATTGTCTAAAATGTCTACTAGTACTGAGAATAATGAAATATGTAGTAGCATGGACAAAGAAGTGACACCTGAAACATCTGAGATAATTGAAGCACCTGAATTACCTAAAATGCCTGAATCTTCTATTACTTCTAATGTTGAAACTGAGATAGAAGATGATGAACACTGTGAGGATGAATATACTTCTTCTGAGGAAGAAGATGCATTTCATATGGCTTTTATGGATACGAATTTTGATAAACTTGATAGCTATAAGGATTCTACTCTTGATGAATATTTTTCTATTGCTAAAGAAATGAATGCTGCTGCTGTTGAAATAAAAGATGAAGATTATGATTTTAGTGTTGAACCTGAAATTATTAAAAAGGCTGAGGAAGTTAAGTTTTATGGTAGAGAAGATGAGTTTCCTCATGAGCATGTTGCCTACTTCCATGATTTATCTGTGTTATTTGGTAAAGATGAAATCCACCAACGTTACTATTTCTTAAAGTTGTTTCCTTTCACCCTAGGAGGGAATGCAAAAAAGTGGTATAATTGCTTAGCACCTGGATATATTACTAGTAAAGAAGAATGTTTGCAATTGTTCTTTTCTAAATATTTCCCTAATGCAAAGGTTCATGATTTAACTATGGAAATTAGTAACTTTTCATAGAAAAAGAATGAGGATCTATCCCAAGCTTGGGGGAGGTTCACTAAGATGGTTAGGAAATGTCCTCCTCATGGCTTTAAGAAGAATGAAGTACTTGATATATTTTATAATGGACTAACCGAAACCACTAGAAGCTACCTTGATAGTATGGCAGGTAATGTTTTCAGGGAAAGAATTGTTGATGAAGCCACAAAACTATTGGAAGATGTTGCTAGAAACACCCAAGATTGGAATATTGAAGAGTTTGATGAAATATTTCCTGAGAAGAAAGGAGGCATTCTTAAGTTATCTAAAGAAACAATGAAAGAAGCTAATAAGGATATTGAAGAGAAGGGAATTAAAACCTCTTATCTTAAGGAATTATCTGAAAAGGGTATTAAGCTTCCTATTGATCAACCATGTTTTCTAATACAAGTCAATGTTATTAACTCCATGGAAGGTAATGAGAAGGTAACACCAGCCATTGATGTGTCATATGTTAATGATTTTGCTTATCGTCATAATCCTGAGGAGCATGGTATTAGAATGAGTATTATGGAGAACTCTCATAAAATTAAATTTCTTCGTGAAAATTTAAATGCTAGTGTAGGAGAGGTTAAAAAAGAATTGTTAAACACTGTGAGATGATGAATAATCAAGTTGAACAAATGGTTTCTCTTCAAAACCAACTTTATGAAAATCTTATGAAGAAGAAACAGGTTTGTGGAGTTAACACTAGAGGAGGTGCAAGTACTCAGGACCCTGATTATCCTGATGGTCATCCTAAAAGAAAAGAGCAAGAAGCTCTTAAGAAGAAAACTCCTGCAGGAAAATCTCCCAATCAAAATCAAGATAATGGGGACTCTCAAGAACAAGACAACGATACTTCTATTTCTGATGCTGAAACTGAAGATGAAAATGTTGAAGAGGAGGAATCACCTCCACCTGAGGAAGGACAACAAGAAGAGGAAAATAATGAAGAACCTGAAACTACTGAGAAAGAAGGCACGCAACCATCTATTGATAAGACTAACAAGAAGATGTTGGAAATATGCCCTAGAGGCAATGAAAAATAAATGTTATTATCATATTTCCGTGTTCATGATATATGTTTATTTTCCATGCTATAACTGTATTAACCGAAAACATAATACATGTGTGGTTGCATAAACAACACCGCGTCCCTAGTAAGCCTCTACTAGACTAGCTCGTTAATTAATGATGGTTATGGTTTCCTAACCATGAACATGAGTTGTTAATTAATTAAAGGGATCATGCCATTAGAAGAATGACGTGATGGACATACCCGACTAAGCATAACAATATTGATCGTTTCATTAAGTTTATATTGTCATGCCTTTTATTGTCAAGTATCCCTGTTTCTTAGACCATGAGATCATCTTATTCCCGGGTACTGGAAGAATACTTTGGGGACTTCAACCATCGCTTCGTAATAGAGTGATCATAAAGGTGTCTTACAGGTATCTATGAAAGTACTTGTTGAATTACATGAATCAAGATTGGGATTTGTCCCTCCGTGTTTCGGAGAGATATACTCTGGGCCCACTCGGTAGTGCACATTCAGTAACGCTTGCAAGCACATGACTAATGAGTTAGTCATAAAGAATGTTGTATTACGGAACGAGTAAAGAGGACTTACCGATAACGAGATCGAACTAGGTATAGTGATACCGACGATCAAATCTCGGGTAAGTAAAATATCGTGTGACAAAGGAAATTGTATACGGATTATAGTAGTCCACGACATAGTGGTTCAACCGATAAAGATCTTCGTTGAATGTGTGGGAGTCATTATGGATATCCTGGTCCCTCTAATGGTTATTGATCGGAGAGGTATCTCGATCATGTCTGCACGTTCTTGAACCCGTAGGGTCACACACTTAACGTTCGGTAACGCTAGAGTAGCTCTGGGATAATTTTATTAATGGTGTCCGAATATTGTTCGGAGTCTCGGATGAGATCCTAGACATCACGAGGAGCTCCGGAAGAGTCTGGATGTAAAGATTTATATAAGGCAAGTTGATTTAAGGGTTCCGGAAAAGTTCAGGAATTTTTCGGCAGAGTGTCGGAATATTCTAGAAGGTTCTGGAGGGTCCCACTGTGGGGCCCACCTGTCCCGAACAACCAAGAGTGGCCCACTGGTCCATTTGACCAGCCCTCCTTGGTCCATGAGGCAAATCAAATGGGGGCTTACCACTTTTTGAAAGATGGGGGTTACTACCTTTTAAAGGAGAAGGGGTTACCACTCTTTAAGTCGGGAGGTTACTACCTTGGAAATTAAGTGGCTGCTGCTCCCTTGCCTATATAAGAGTGTAGAGAGACGCACCAAATGAGATAGGCTTGGCCGCACCATTTGTGTGCTGCTCCTCTACCTCCCGCGCACCGCTTGGCGAAGCCCTGCCCGCGGGAACTCTCCACCATATCCACCACCACGCCGTCGTGCTGCTGGAATCGATCCCACCTACTTCTCTCTCTAGCTTGCTGGATCAAGAAGAGAGAGACGTCACCGAGCTGTACGTGTGCAAGCCTCCGGAGGTGCTGCTCGTTTGCGGTGCTGATTGGATCGAACATCATCAACAACTTCACCGAGCTGCGTTGAATTATCGTTCAACGTGTGTGTTCTTCGAGGGTATGATGAACTACTCTCCCCGTTACTAGCATCTTCTAGATTGGATCTTGAGTGTTGCTTCCGCATGCGAGATAAATTTTTTGTTTTCTATCGCGCAAACTCCTACAGTGGTATCAGAGCCAGGTTCTATGCGTAGATGTTTTGGTACGGGTAGAACAGATATGTGTATGTGGGCGTTGATAATCATTTTATTACTTCCTTTGTGTATTTTGAATCTTAGTGGCATAGTGGGATGAAGCGGCCCGGACTAACTTTACATGTCCGCGTACATGAGACTTGTTCCACGACTGACATGCAATTTATATTGCATAAGTGGCTTTGCGGGTGTCTGTCTCTCCCACTATAGTTAAGATTTAATCTACAACGGGTGGTTGATAATTTGTTTATCACCGTTGTGGTTTCATGTTCGTAGGTAAGAACGGTTCTTTCTTCGTAAGCCTAAGCCACGTAAAATTTGCAAATAATAAGGGAGAGGCGTCTAACTTGTTTTTGCAGGGGTGCTTGTGATATGGTATAGCCCAAATTGTTCATATGATATATTTGAGATGTATGAGATGATCATGTTTTGTAATGTTTCACGACTTGCATGTCGATGAGTACGGCAACCGGCAGGAGCCATATGGTTGTCTTAATTATTCATTGTATGACCTGCGTGTCAACTTCAAACGACATGTAATTGCATTTTGTTTATCGCTATGAGTTAGCAATATTTGGAATGCAACATGGTGGAGACAACCAAGGCACCACATGAACATGGCGCCATGATGGAGATCATGTCGGTGCGTTCAAGATGGAGATCAAGACGCAATAAGAGGGCTATGCCATGTCACATAATTTTATGCATGTGATGTTTATCCTTTTATGCATCTTATTTTGCGTGTGCACGGCGGTAGCATTATAAGATGATCCCTAAAAAATATCAAGATAAAGTGTTCTCCCTTAGTATGCACCGTCGCGGAAGTTCGTCGTTTTGAAGCATCTCGTGATGATCGGATGTGGTAAACTCTACGTTCACATACGACATGTGTAAGACAGTTTTACACATGCAGAAATACTGTGGTTAACTTGACGAGCCTAGCATGTACAGACATGGCCTCGGAACGCGACAAACCGAAAGGTTAAACACGAGTCATATGAATGATATGATCAACATTTCGATGTTCACCATTGAAACTACATCTTCTCTCGTGAAGATCGGACTCGGTGTAGTGGATTTGGATCGTGTACCACTAGACAACTATGAGGGATGTTGTTTTAAGTGGGAGTTCGTTAGTAATTTGATTAATATGAACTCATTATCATGAACATAGTCTAAAGATGTCTTTGCTAAAATGTTGTATATCATGGCCCGCAACGTAGCTCAGTTCAACTTCAGCGCATTCCTTGAGAAAGAAAAATTGAAATCATCTGGTTCAAACTTCACTGACTGGCACCGCAACCTGAGGATTATCCTCACTGGGTGTAAGAAGCAATATGTGCTCGATGCTGCGCTAGGTGACCCACCTGAGGACGATGCGCCTGAAGCAGAACAAAATGTCTTTGAGACGCGCAAAGATGACCACATTATAGTTGCCTGCGCCATCCTTACATCTCTGGACACTGATCTCCAGAAACGTTTTGAACATCACGGCGCCTATGAGATGGTTGAAGAGCTGAAAACCATGTTTCAGACTCAGACCCGCGCTGAGAGATATGAGATCTCTGATAAGTTCTATACGTGTAAGATGGAGGAGCACAGCTCTGTCAGTGAACATGTTGTAACCATGGGAGGCTATATCCAACGCCTGATTCAGCTGGGATGTGTGATCCCGGATGAGTTAATCACTGATAGAGTGCTGCAGTCGCTCCCACCGAGCTACAAAGGCTTTTTGCTGAACTATAACATGCAAGGCATGAATAAGACTCTTAATGAGCTCTTTGCAATGCTGAAATCTGCGGAAGTGGACATCAAGAAAGAACATCAAGTGTTGATGGTCAATAAGACCACCAGTTTCAAGAAGGTTAAGGCCAAAAAGGGACACTTCAAGAAGAGTGGCAAATCTGTTGCTGCTCAGGGTGGCAAACCTGTTTCCACACCTGTGAAAACCAAGGCTGGTCCTAAACCGGACACTGTGTGTTTCTACTGCAAGGGAGACGGTCACTGGAAGCGTAACTGCACCAAATACTTGGCGGATAAGAAGGCTGGCAACGTCAAAGGTATATTTGATATACATGTTATTGATGTGTACCTTACTAGTTCTCGTAGTAGTGCCTGGGTATTTGATACTGGTTCGGTTGCTCATATTTGCAACTCGAAACAGGAGCTGCAGAATAAACGGAGACTGGCGAGGGATGAGGTGACGATGCGCGTCGGGAATGGATCGAAGGTCGATGTCACCGCCGTCGGGACGCTACCTCTTCATCTACCTTCGGGATTAGTTTTAAACCTAAACAATTGTTATTTGGTGCCTGCGTTAAGCATGACCATTATATCTGGATCTTGTTTATTGCGAGACGGTTACTCATTTAAATCAGAGAATAAAGGTTGTTCTATTTCTATGAGTAATATCTTTTATGGTCATGCACCCGACGTAAATGGTTTATTCTTATTGGATCTCGATAGTAATACTTCACACATCCATAACATTGAGGCCAAAAGATGCAAAACAAATTATGATAATACCACATACTTGTGGCACTGTCGTTTAGGTCATATTGGTGTAAAGCGCATGAAGAAACTCCATTCTGATGGACTTTTTCAGTCACTTGACTTTGAATCATTTGATACGTGTGAACCATGCCTCATGGGTAAGATGACTAAGACCCTGTTTTCCGGTACGATGGAACGGGCGAGTGACTTGTTGGAAATCATACATACTGATGTGTGTGGACCAATGAGCATCCCGACACGTGGTGGATATCGTTACTTCCTAACTTTTACTGATGATTTGAGTAGATATGGGTATATTTACTTAATGAAACATAAGTCTGAAACGTTTGAAAAGTTCAAAGAGTTTCAGAGTGAAGTAGAAAATCATCGTAACAAGAAGATCAAATTTCTACGATCTGATCGTGGAGGGGAATATCTGAGTTACGAGTTTGGCATGCACTTGAAGAATTGTGGAATTGTTTCCCTACTCACGCCACCTGGAACACCACAGCGTAATGGTGTGTCTGAACGTCGTAATCGTACTTTATTTAGATATGGTGCGTTCTATGATGTCTATATCCGATCTGCCAATGTCATTTTGGGGGTATGCATTAGAGACAGCAGCATTCACTTTAAATAGGGCACCATCTAAATCCGTTGAGACGACACCATATGAGTTGTGGTTTGGCAAGAAGCCAAAATTATCGTTTCTAAAAATTTGGGGATGTGAGGCTTATGTCAAAAGGTTACAACCTGATAAGCTTGAACCCAAAGCGGAAAAATGCGTCTTCATAGGATATTCAAAGGAAACTATTGGGTATACCTTCTATCACAGATCCGAAGGCAAAGTTTTTGTTGCTAAGAACAGATCCTTTCTTGAGAAGGACTTTCTTTTGAAAGGAGTGAGTGGGAGGAAAATAGAACTAGACGAGGTTATTGAACCTTCTCCCGAATTGGAGAGTAGCGCAGCACAGGAAGATTTGGATCTTCAGGCGCCGCCTTCACCAACTAGAGAGGAAGAAGCTGATGATAATGATCATGCAGCTTCGGTCAAAGTTCCCCTTCGTAGGTCGACAAGGTTACGTACTACTCCTGAATGGTACGGTAATCCTGTTATGAACATTTTATTGTTAGACAATGATGAACCTACGAACTTGTCGAGGAATGACTCCCACGTAACAGGGGTAGTCTCGCCCTGAAGAGAGGTTCGAAGGGGGGGACTGAACACGGAGGTCTAACAACTCTCGAGGGGCTCGACGACGATGCTCGCCGAGCCTGAAGAAGGACGACCACGCCAGAGATGGACACCAGCCCGTACCCAGGTTCACGGCCCTCGAGAGGAGGTAAAACCGCTACTCCTGCTTGTCTGTATTGCACTGTGAAGGTTACAGGACAATGAGCTTGCCGAAGGCTCTCTTGAGGCAATTTTGTGCCTGGAGAGGGACGCGATGGTCGTCTTCCTCCTCCAGCAGTTGGCTATCCTATCTGTTTCGAGTGTGATTGCGCAATTGGGCGACCGACCGATCCTTTTCTACGGCGGAGCTCTTGCCCCTTTTATAGGCGCTCCGGGCTCCGTCCTCGTGCTGGTGGGCTCCCACACGTCGGTGGCGCAAAGGAGAGGGAGTCCACAGCGGCTCCTCCGTCCATGGACGCGGCTCATCCGTGCTAAAGTAGCGCGCCGTGGCCGACAGGTTGCAGGTGGTGCAGGGCGGCTCGCAGGCGCAGCAGAGGTCGTGGTGGAGCCCACGGTGACGACCTTCTTGGAGCGTTGCGCCGTCCAGCCGCTTTATCACCAAAGAGGAAAGTCCTGGCTGTCCTGCCGCAGGCGGCGCGGCTTTGTTGACTCCTTTATCACCAGAATGGCAACTGGGATGCTCGCGTCACCCTGCGGCTGCTGCAGGGGCCATGTGCATCCTGTAGCGCTTGCTTAGCCGCGAAGTGTCTCCACAGGGCCGTGGTCGCCTGTGGAGAGGTTTTCTGCTGACTCCTCTCCAGGCGGGCTGTGCCTGGGGAGTCTCTTGAAGCGCAGGGTCCTCTTCAGGCCCTGGCGTCCTCTTCAGGCCTCGAGAGGGGATGCCTCTTGAGGATCCCTCCAAGCGGCAGCCTGGTCCTTAGTCGTTCTGCCGAAGTTCCTCGCGGGCGAGGCCTGTAGGGAGTGGGCCGTGCATACCCCGGTCCTTACTGGGCCGACAGTAGCCCCCGGGCCCACGATGGGCACGACGAGGCCCGTTGGGTCTAGGCGAAGCGTCGTGGGGCCAAACCTGCAGGCCGGGCCGAGCCACGCGTCACTCCGGCGAGTAACGGTTGCGCACGATACGGGACGTGCGTCGTGGGGGGTCCCACCACGCCCCGGTAACTGCTCCTTGACGAGACATAAAAACCCCGGCGCCAGAGCAGGGAGCCGTTACTACTCCCACTTCTTCTCGCAGACGCCATCCGCACAGAGCTCTCCGCTCCTGCAATCCGGCGCCCTCTTCTCCGATTTCTCCAACTTCCCCTCGCGCCGCTCCCTTCTTCCCTCCGACGATGACTCCGCCGAAGAACAAGGGCAAGGCGGCCGCGGGGTCTTCTTCGCAAGCAGCGGTCGCTGAAGCCGCACACGGCGCGGCACTGCTGGGCGTGCGCGTGAACGACAAGGCGCTCGAGAAGCTCCGCTTCCTGGTGGCGGACCGGACCAACGAGCACGGCGCCACCGCACTCAAGCCTGCGGCGCACGGGAAACGCCCGCGAGGGTTTTTCCCCATCTTCCAGCACTGCGTCTCGGCGGGCCTGGTGCCGCCCTTCTCCCCGTTCCTGGAGGCGGTGCTGGCCTTCTACCAAATCCAACTGCTGCACCTCCACCCCAACTCGGTGCTCATCCTCGCCATCTTCGCCTACCTCTGCGAGGCGTACCTGGGCGTGGAGCCCACGGTGGAGCTCTTCCGGTGCTTCTACGCGCTCCGGAGCACGGCGAAGAACGAGCGCTCAGGATGCGTCTCCTTCCGCATCGTGGACGGCATGGGGAGCGTCTACATCCCCATGTCGTGGAGCGAGGGCAAGGCCATCACCTCCGTGACGAAGAAGGTGGACGACTTTCGCCAGCGGTGGTTCTTTGTTGGCGTGGAGCAGCCAAGCGCCTTCCTCGACGTCCCTGACGCGCCGCCTGTGAAGAACTCGCACTGGGGCAAGGCCACCTTCTGCGGCGCGCAGAACGTGATGCTGTCGGGCCGCCTGAGCTACCTCCGGGAGGAAGGCCTCACGGGGCAAATCGTCGTGGCGGACTTCGTGACGCGCCGCCTCGCTCCACTCCAGGCGCACGCGATGCCGATGTGGATGTATTCCGGCCCCAACGACAAGATGCGGCTCCATCGGGAGGACAACGACAAGGACGCCGTCGACAACGTCCTGTCCGCGCTCTTCATCAATCCCGCGGTGCCCGCCATGGAGGAACTCCCAATCTCCCTCAGGCCTCTGCACCAGTACAACATGACCGAGCGTCTGGCCGTTCTGGAGGGGGTTCCTCTGTACACTCCGGCAGGCCCGGCGCGGAAGGTGGTGCCCGTGCCTGTGGTGCATGATGCGGAGGAGGCAGAGACGCCCTCCGCCTCAGGAGCCGGGCAAGGCGAGGAGGAAGCCGCGGCAGGCGAGGAGGAGGCCGCGGCGGGCGAGGAGGCCTCTTCGAGGGCCAGGCCCCAAGCGGGCGAGATTTGCGACATCTCGTCAGGTGACGACGAAGGCGCCTCCGCGGGGGCGCCCACGCGTCGCGCGGAGGGGGAGGAGTCTGCAGAGGAGGCCTCTGACGAGGAGTCCTTGCTGGGGCGTCACGAGCCTCGGTCCAAGGCGGCCTGCGACAGGCCTGGCGCGAGGCCCTCTGACGTCCCTTCAAAGAGGAAAGCCGAGGCGCCTCTGGAGAGGCCAGACGCCAGGCCCAAGCCCTCCTGGCGCTCGCCAGGCTTGGCGTGGGTCGACACCGGCGCCAAGCGGTCCGGGTAAGTTCCTTCAATTGCTAAACGCTTGATTATTGCCCTCTTCTTCTCATATTTCTGACACTCGCCCCCCGATTTTTTCAGCGACCTAGTGCCTGCGAAACGCCGTAGGCTTCGCAAGGCAGCGGAGGTGAAGGGAGCCGCGGCAGAGGTCGTGGCTGGAGGGGCCGCGAGGCCTGGGGAGATGGCCACGGCAGGCCCGGCCGAAGAGGCGCCTCAGGCGGAGGCGACCGAGCTTCTGGCGGAGGCAGCAGCGCCTCAGGCGGAGGCCGCTGCACCGCCCCCCGTGCCCTTAGTGGTGGAGGTGCAGGAAGAGTGGTCGGCCAGCCCTCCTCGAGCTCCTGCACCGCCTCGCGCGGCTACGCCGCCGCGTGAGTCGACTCCGGCACGCGAGGCCACCCCACCTCGCACGGCTACGCCTCCCGCGCAACCAGAGGCCGAGGCAGACCAGGGCCCACCAAGCGCGGGCGCCTCTGCAGGGGGAGCTCCTCCTTCTCCGCCGCGCCCCACAGCGGGGGGCGAGGCGCAAGAGGCGACGCGACCAGGCGACGAGGGCGGCGAGACCATCCTGGGCGCGGCGAAGGACCGGGAGCAGCCTAGCCCCCTGGCACGCCCAGAGGCCTCATCCTCGAGGTTCGATGCCGGGGCCGGGCCCTCCTCGCAGCGCGGCCTGGTCCTGAGCGGCTGGGACTGGAGCAGGGGACACCGCGCGGTGGCCTTCCGCGTGGTGAGGGAGTCTCTGGAGGGCCTGGAGGCGCAGCTCGCCTTTGAGGACGCCCAACTTGCTCAGCAGCGCGACGAGCTCGCGGAGGCCTGGGGGCGCTTCCATGCCGCGGTTGAGGCCCGGCGCCAGGAGGATCAGGCGCTCCAGGCCGCCCGCGAGGAGGCCATCCGCTTTGCCAAGGAGGTCCGAGAGGGAGCCGTCCGCGATGCAGACGAGCTCCTTGCCCCCCTCCAGGATGCGCGCGATGCGGTCGCCGATCTCCTCGCGAAGGTGAAGGCCGAGCGCGCGGCTATGGAGCGCTCGCTGGAGCAGAAACGCCGCGAGGTCTCCCAGCTAGAGTCCCAGCTCCTCTCCGCCCACCGGGCCGCGCAGGAGACCTTGGAGGAGGACCGCAAGAGCTTAGCCGAGCGTGAGCGGCAGCTGGCCTCCAGGGAGAAGGACGTGGAGCGGCGCGACGAGCAGCGGCTCCAGGCGGAGGGTGAGCTGGCCACCAAGCGGGAAGAGCTCGAGGCGCGTGAGGGGGACCTGGCCCAAGCGCTCCAGCGGCACGACGACAACGTCTCCGCCCAGAGGCAAACCCTGGAGCGCTTCCAGCTGCGGTTCGCTGAGAAGAAAAAGGAGGCGGAAGCCGCCCTCGCGGAGCGCGAGAAAGACTTCAGGCGGACCATCTCCCAGGAGTTCCGTGACAAGGCCAAGAAGCAGGAGGACCGCTTCAAGGCCAAGCACGTTGCTGACGCCAAGCGGATCGCGGAGCTTGAGAAGGTCAACTCCAAGCTCGAGGTCCGCCTCCAACGCGCCAAGGACGCCTACCACCAGGCTGAGGAGGGCCGCCGGGCTGCTGCCCTGGAGCTGGACGCCCTCATCAAGGACGTGGAGGGGCAAGCGGGCTCTGCAGCCAAGCAGGGGACGGAGGCGGTGGACACCGCGCAGGCGGCTCTCGTGCTCGCGAAGCAGCGGGACCGCATGTTCCAGGCGCTGGTAGCGAGAGGCAACGAGCTCGCGGCCCAGCTCGGCGCGGAAGCGCCGCTCACCGAGGCTCGCGGTCGTGGTGATGCTGCGATGTACCTGGTCTACTTCGACCAGCTCTTCACGGCCCTCGAGGGTCCCGCCGGCGATCTCCGCGAGGTGATCGAGGTCGAGAGCCGCCAGCTTTTGGAGGTGGTGGTCGACCGCATCTTCACCAACCTCCGGCTCCTTTCGCCCAGCTTCGACCTTTCCACGGTGACCGAGGCGCGCCCGGCTGGAGAGGCCCTGCAGGTTTCCAACGCCCTCCGCGAGCAAGTGGAGGCCTTCTGCAACCGCTTCAAGCGTGCGGAGGTGGCTGCGGAGGACAGCGAGGAGGAGGCCGCCCCTGCCGAGGAGGAGGACGCTGAGGAGGAGCGTGCTGGCGCGGACTCCGCCTGAGTCTTGCTGATCGCGCCTTTGAGCGCTAGTATCTGAAGCAATTTTTGTATTCAGACATTGTATGTTTTGGGCCTGTAATATACCTCTTTAAGCTTATTTATGCTAGCCTGTTTGCCCCTCGAGAGGCCTTTTCTGCTTTACTTTCATGTCTATGTATTCTCTGCGTCGCTGGGACCCGTCTCTTCGCACTATGACTCCGCCGCTACGGTATGCTAGAGCAATGACTTAGCAAGGCCGGGGGGAGTTTAAGGCTTGGAGAGGTAAGAGCCCTGGGTCGCGATGCCCAAGTGCTCCCCCTTGACGTGCAAGTAGTCCATGAAGCGTAAGGGAGAACGAAATCGCTCGAGGGACAAACGTGCGCTTGGGGGGACGAGGCTCTCGAGTCGCAGGAGCGGGACTTAGCTTCTCGAGGCTTTTGCCCTGAAGAGACTTTTTAGCTTGTCGGGGAGGCCCTCTTCAAGGGTTTTTCCCTGCTGCCTCCTCAGGCTTGTAGAGACGCTTGTTCCCTATAGATGTTAGAGAGGCAGGACCAAACGCTTGTGCACTTTACCATGGACTAATGCGCGCTTATAGGTCTCCTCAGGCGTTCCTTGCGAGGAGAGAGAGTACCAAGGTCCTTTGTAGAGATGGCGTGTTTGTGAGGGCCTGCCCTCTAGCCAGAGCTCGGATCCTTGGGTTTTGCAGTGCTGCTGGTGTGTCATTTGAGGCACTGGCACCGTACTCAGCCCCCGCTCGCGAGGTGCGCATGTGGAGAGATATAAGCGCCCATTTTCAATAAGGAAAATAATGCTGAAATAAACTCACCACCAAAATATTACATAGCGGCGCCGTAGCGCATAGTTCACTTAGGAACGAAAGTGGCGCCTGAGCGCAAAGTTCACTTGGAACGAAAATCGGTTCATTACACTTGGGTTTGCCAAGCTAACGTTCCTTCCATGTCGAGGCATGGGGACCACGCATTAGTGGCAGAGGTTCACTGCGGCCTACGAGGGCTCATTTGCAGGAGAGCTCGGAGGGCTGGGCCTCGGGAGAAGCTTTGAGAAGCTTGGAGGTGAAGCCATGGGCTTCCCTCTAGAGACAAAAAAAAATGCCTGGCGTGACTGCGATCACGGGTAGAACTTGCGCAGGTGCGCGATGTTCCACGGGTTCTTGACGGGGATGCCGTCTTCGGTCTCGAGGCGTACTGCGCCAGGCCTGGCGACGTGGGAGACCCTGTAAGGGCCTTCCCACATCGGCGAGAGCTTGTGGAGACCTTCCCTGGAGAGAATTCGCGTGCTTTTTGCTTGACGGGGCGTGCGTCTGGACACACGGCTAAATGGTGCTCGATCACCTCCCTTGGTACACCGGACATATCTGACGGAGTCCATGCGAACATGTCAGAGTTTGCCCGAAGGAAGGCGACGAGCGCGCTTTCCTATTTGGGAGGCAGAGCAGCGCCTATGGTGACGCTAGCCCCCGAGCCTTCAGCCCCCGAGCTGGTGGTGTCCAGCGGCACCTTCTTCGTGGCGGCTTGCTCCTGAGAGAACACTTGCTTCTTCTTCTTGGGCCTCTCGAGAGGCTCCATGTCCTCGTCAGCCGGGAAAGCCATGGCGGCTGCCTTGTAGGCGCTCTCGACAGCGCGCGTGGCGTCCAGGACATGGCCATGGACGGCGATGGTGCCAGCGCTGCCGGGAATCTTGACCATGTTGTAGGCGTGATGCGTGACGGCCATGAACTTCGCGAGGGCGGGGTAGCCGAGGATGGCATTGTATGGTAAACCGATGTGGGCGACGTCGAAGTCGATCAGCTCCGTGCGATAGTTCTTCTGTGTGCCAAAGGTGACCGCGAGGCGGACTTGCCCCAGAGGCTCGATAGAACCACTGGTGACGCCCGTGAACGGCCTGGAGGGCATAAGCCACTCGTAGGGTACTTGAAGCGTCTCGAAGGTCTCGACAGAGATGACATTCAGGCCCGCTCCCCCATCAATGAGCGTCTTGGAGACGGTGATGTTGTTGATGGTGGGGGAGCAGACCAGGGGGAGGGTTCCAACAGTCTTGGTCGACTTGGGGTGGTCCTTGGCGTCGAAGGCGATGGTGTACTGGGACCACTTGAGGGGTCTAGAGATCTCGGTGCTCGGGAGCGCAGCGTTGAGTTCGCGGGCGAACTGCTTGAACTGATTGTTCGACTTGGGCGCTTGAGCTCCGCCGAGGATGCAGGCCATGGCGCCTCTCGGGGCCTGGTAGCCTCCATCTTCCTCGTCGGGGAGGTTGTTGTTCTTCTCAGCAGCATTGGCTTGAGTGCCCGGCGGCTTCTGGTAGCCGCCTTCGCGCCTACCCCTGCCGTCTTTGCGGTAGCCGCGACCTCTGCCGCGGCTTCCGCTGCCTTCTCCTCGCTCGCGTTCCCTGCTCAGCCTCTTGAGGTCGAAGCAGTCGTCTGTGGCGTGCCCACGCCTGTTGTGGTAGACGCAGAACGGACGGTGGTCCACCTCTTTGTCGCCGCGCTCGGGAGAACCCCTGCGGGAGCCCTTCGCGTCAGGCTCTGCCGCGAGGACCGCGGTGGCCTTGCGCTTGGGCTCTTCCTTCTTCTTGTGGCTCTTAGACCCCTCGCCAGGGTCGTCCCCCCGCGCGCTCATCTTGACGAAGAGGAGTCCCTCTTCAGCCTTGGCGCACTTATCCGCCAGATCGAACAGCTTCACCACAGAGGTGAGCTTGTCGTGGATGCCGAGCTTCTCGAGCATCCTGCGGTTCGTGACGCCCTCGCGGAAGGCAGCGATCACCTGGGTGTCGGGGATGTTTGGAATCTTGTTCCGCACCTGGCTGAAGCGCTGGATGTACTTGCGAAGGGTCTCACCCTTCTTCTGCACCACAGCGCGTAAGTCGTTGTGGGTGAGTGCGCGCTCGTACGTGCCCTTGAAGTTGGCGACGAACTGCCTGCAGAGCTCCTCCCAGGAGTCAATGGAGTCCTCCGACAGGTTGAGAAGCCAGGACAACGCCGAGTCCCTGAGGGCGTGGGAGAACCAGTTCGCCATGACCTTGTCGTCGCCCCCTGCAGCCTGGATAGAGGTGGTGTAGAGCTGCAGGAACTCGAGAGGGTTGGTGGACCCGTCGAAGTCCTTGGGGAGCGCTGGCCTGAATTTCTGCGGCCAGACCACACGACGCAGGGCGCGCGTGAAGGCCATGCAGCCTGAGGCATAGGTGGCCGTTCCTCCCTGGAGGGCCCTGCGGTTTTGCTGCCCCGCCTGACCGAGCTCCTCGACGAGGCGGTTCTGGAGGTCGCGACGTCGCTCCATGCCCACGCGCGCGTCAGGTGCGGTGCGCTGCACGATTTGGCAGTCGTGCGGCGAGGAAGCATGGGAGGGAGCCCGCTGTGCCGCGGCCGGAGGCGGTCCCGGCGGCGGTGGTGGCGCACCTGGTGCGGCCGTCCCTGCAGGGCCGGAAGGCACGATGGAGCGCGACGGAGCAGGGCGCGTGGTTGCGATGTCGACGAGGTGGTGGAGGCGGTCCAGCCACTGGTCGTGCGCCTCGGCACTTGGCCGGTAACGGAGGAGCTCCTGGGCCATGAGCAGCGCTGTGTGCGGGGCGGGCTCGTGGTGTTCCCGCGTGGACACGCTCTGGCGCCGGGACGGGTGCGAGGACTCAGCGTCCCCACGGCGCTCGGAGAGGTCCTCGTCGTCACGCTGGTCTCCTTCGCGGTGCTCCCCGCTCTCCGGCTCCTCCACGCGCGGGCCGGTGCCAGCACGCTCGGTCGTGCGGGGGCGACCACGGCGGCCACGGGTGGGAGCGGTGCCAGGCTCGGTGTGAGCTCTCTCAGAGGTGCGCCGGTTGGCGCGCGTCGCGCGGGTGTCCATCATGGCGCGGAGTTCGGAGGTTGAAGACGCGCCTCAGTCCCCTACCTGGCGCGCCAAATGTCGAGGAGTGACTCCCACGTAACAGGGGTAGTCTCGCCCTGAAGAGAGGTTCGAATGGGGGGACTGAACACGGAGGTCTAACAACTCTCGAGGGGCTCGACGACGATGCTCGCCGAGCCTGAAGAAGGACGACCACGCCAGAGATGGACACCAGTTCGTACCCAGGTTCACGGCCCTCGAGAGGAGGTAAAACCGCTACTCCTGCTTGTCTGTATTGCACTGTGAAGGTTACAGGACAATGAGCTTGCCGAAGGCTCTCTTGAGGCAATTTTGTGCCTGGAGAGGGACGCGATGGTCGTCTTCCTCCTCCAGCAGTTGGCTATCCTATCTGTTTCGGGTGTGATTGCGCAATTGGGCGACCGACCGATCCTTTTCTACGGCGGAGCTCTTGCCCCTTTTATAGGCGCTCCGGGCTCTGTCCTCGTGCTGGTGGGCTCCCACACGTCGGTGGCGCAAAGGAGAGGGAGTCCACAGCGGCTCCTCGGTCCATGGACGCGGCTCATCCGTGCTAAAGTAGCGCGCCGTGGCCGACAGGTTGCAGGTGGTGCAGGGCGGCTCGCAGGCGCAGCAGAGGTCGTGGTGGAGCCCACGGTGACGACCTTCTTGGAGCGTTGCACCGTCCAGCCGCTTTATCACCAAAGAGGAAAGTCCTGGCTGTCCTGCCGCAGGCGGCGCGGCTTTGTTGACTCCTTTATCACCAGAATGGCAACTGGGATGCTCGCGTCACCCTGCGGCTGCTGCAGGGGCCATGTGCGTCCTGCAGCGCTTGCTTAGCCGCGAAGTGTCTCCACAGGGCCGTGGTCGCCTGTGGAGAGGTTTTCTGCTGACTCCTCTCCAGGCGGGCTGTGCCTGGGGAGTCTCTTGAAGCGCAGGGTCCTCTTCAGGCCCTGGCGTCCTCTTCAGGCCTCGAGAGGGGATGCCTCTTGAGGATCCCTCCAAGCGGCAGCCTGGTCCTTAGTCGTTCTGCCGAAGTTCCTCGCGGGCGAGGCCTGTAGGGAGTGGGCCGTGCATACCCCGGTCCTTATTGGGCCGACCGAACTATGAGAAAGCGATGATGAGCCCCGACTCTGGAAAATGGCAAAACGCCATGAACTCTGAAATAGAATCCATGAAGGAAAACCAAGTGTGGACTTTGGTTGACCTTCCTGATAGCCGTAAGGCTGTTGAATGTAAATGGATTTTCAAGAAGAAAACAGACGCTGACGGTAATGTCACCGTATATAAAGCTCGAATTGTCGCAAAAGGTTTTCGACAAATTCAAGGAGTTGACTACGATGAGACATTCTCACCGGTAGCGATGCTTAAGTCTGTTAGGGTTCTACTAGCAATTGCTGCTTATTTCGATTATGAAATTTGGCAGATGGATGTCAAAACTGCCTTCCTCAATGGAAACGTTGAAGAAGAGTTGTACATGGTACAACCCGAAGGTTTTGTCGATCCTAAGGATGCTAGTAAAGTGTGCAAACTTCAGCGTTCCATTTATGGACTGAAGCAAGCATCCCGGAGTTGGAATCTTCGATTTGATGAGGTGATCAAAGGTTTTGGATTTATCCAAAATTATAAAGAAGCTTGTGTTTACAAGAAAATTAGTGGGAGCTCGGTTGCATTCCTGATTTTATATGTAGATGACATATTACTTATTGGGAATGATGTGGAGCTGCTTAACAGTGTGAAAGATTATTTGAATAATAGTTTTTCAATGAAAGATCTTGGTGAAGCTGCATACATATTAGGCATTAAGATCTATAGAGATAGATCAAGACGCTTAATAGCACTTAGTCAAAGTACATACCTTGAGAAGATAGTGAAGAAATTCAATATGCAGGATGCAAAGAAAGGTTCTTTGCCCATGTTACAAGGTAAGCCATTGAGTATGACTTAGCGTCCAAGTACGGCAACAGAAATAGAAAGGATGAAGAAAATCCCCTATGCCTCGGCGATAGGTTCTATTATGTATGCCATGTTGTGTACTAGACCGGATGTGTCCCATGCTCTTAGTTTGACAAGCAGGTACTAGAGTGATCCTGGAGAGGCTCACTGGACAGCAGTTAAGAATATCCTTAAGTACCTAAAGAGGACTAAGGACATGTTTCTTGTCTATGGTGGTGATGAGGAGCTCTCCGTAAAAGGTTACGTTGATGCTAGCTTTGATACAGATCCAGATGACTCAAAATCTCAAACAGGGTACGTCTTTATCTTGAACGGAGCTGCGGTTAGTTGGAGGACTTCCAAGCAAACCGTCATTGCGGCATCTACATTAGAGGCGGAGTATATGGCCGCTTCTGAAGCAGCGAAAGAAGGGATATGGCCGAAGGAGTTCGTCACTGAACTCGGGGTTGTTCCGAGCGCACTGGATCCCATGGAGATTTTTTGTGACAACACTGGTGCCATTGCTCTAGCCAAGGAACCAAGATGTCACAAGAGTTCCAAGCATATCAAACGTCGATTTCATCAAATTCGTGAGCATGTCAATGAAGGAGATATTACCATTAGCAAAGTACATACGGATGAAAATATCGCAGATCCGTTGACTAAAGTTCTTCCACAGACAAAACATGATCAGCACCAGAATGCCATGGGTGTTAGATTTTTACCAATGTAAACTAGATTATTGACTCTAGTGCAAGTGGGAGACTGTTGGAAATATGCCCTAGAGGCAATGAAAAATAAATGTTATTATCATATTTCCGTGTTCATGATATATGTTTATTTTCCATGCTATAACTGTATTAACCGGAAACATAATACATGTGTGGTTGCATAAACAACACCGCGTCCCTAGTAAGCCTCTACTAGACTAGCTCGTTAATTAATGATGGTTATGGTTTCCTAACCATGAACATGAGTTGTTAATTAATTAAAGGGATCATGTCATTAGAAGAATGACGTGATGACAGACCCGACTAAGCATAACAATATTGATCGTTTCATTAAGTTTATATTGTCATGCCTTTTATTGTCAAGTATCCCTGTTTCTTAGACCATGAGATCATCTTATTCCCGGGTACCGGAAGAATACTTTGGGGACTTCAACCATCGCTTCGTAATAGAGTGATCATAAAGGTGTCTTACAGGTATCTCTGAAAGTACTTGTTGAATTACATGAATCAAGATTGGGATTTGTCCCTCCGTGTTTCGGAGAGATATACTCTGGGCCCACTCGGTAGTGCACATTCAGTAACGCTTGCAATCACATGACTAATGAGTTAGTCATAAAGAATGTTGTATTATGGAACGAGTAAAGAGTACTTACCGATAACGAGATCGAACTAGGTATAGTGATACCGACGATCAAATCTCGGGTAAGTAAAATATCGCGTGACAAAGGAAATTGTATACGGATTATAGTAGTCCACGACATAGTGGTTCAACCGATAAAGAACTTCGTTGAATGTGTGGGAGTCATTATGGATATCCTGGTCTCTCTAATGGTTATTGATCGGAGAGGTGTCTCGATCATGTCTGCACGTTCTCGAACCCGTAGGGTAACACACTTAACGTTCGGTAACGCTAGAGTAGCTCTGGGATAATTTTATTAACGGTGTCCGAATATTGTTCGGAGTCTCGGATGAGATCCTAGACATCACGAGGAGCTCCGGAAGAGTCCGGATGTAAAGATTTATATATGGCAAGTTGATTTAAGGGTTCCGGAAAAGTTCGGGAATTTTTCGGCAGAGTGTCGGAATGTTCTAGAAGGTTCTGGAGGGTCCCACTGTGGGGCCCACCTGGCCCGGACGACCAAGAGTGGCCCACTGGTCCATTTGACCAACCCTCCTTGGTCCATGAGGCAAATCAATGGGCAACCCTTAAATGGGGGGTTACCACTCTTGAAAGATGGGGGTTACTACCTTTTAAAGGAGAAGGGGTTACCACTCTTTAAGTAGGGAGGTTACTACCTTGGAAATTAAGTGGCTGCTGCTCCCTTACCTATATAAGAGTGTAGAGAGACGCACCAAATGAGATAGGCTTGGCCGCACCATTTGTTTGCTGCTCCTCTACCTCCCGCGCACCGCTTGGCGAAGCCCTGCCCGCGGGAACTCTCCACCATATCCACCACCACGCCGTCGTGCTGCTGGAATCGATCCCACCTACTTCTCTCTCTAGCTTGCTGGATCAGGAAGAGAGAGACGTCACCGAGCTGTACGTGTGCAAGCCTCCGGAGGTGCTGATTGGATCGAACATCATCAACAACTTCACCGAGCTGCGTTGAATTAACGTTTAACGCGTGTGTTCTTCGAGGGTATGATGAACTACTCTCCCCATTACTAGCATCTTCTAGATTGGATCTTGAGTGTTGCTTCCGCATGCGAGAGAATTTTTTTGTTTTCTATCGCGCAAACTCCTATAGAAGAAGCATCCAAACCAACAAAAAGGTAAAGAGAGGGATCCATGGGTGCAAAGACCCATACCATATCCCCAAGAGGTAATGAAGTCCTTGGATGATGCTAGGTTTGATAAGTTTTTCGAGATACTTAAGACTATGTGTTTACAAATCCCTCTTATTGATGCTATTAAAATTCCTCCATATTCAAAATACATGAAAGATATTGTTACTAATAAGAGAATGATACCTACTGATGCAATTACTGCTATGCTTGCTAATTACTCTTTTGATGGAAAATTTCCTGAAAAACGTGGAGATCCTGGTATTCCTACTATTCCTTGTCATATTAAAGAGACTTATGTGAAATATGCATTATGTGATTTAGGAGCTGGTGTTAGTGTTATGCCCTTTTCTTTATATAAGAAGCTTAACCTAAACAAATTGGTTCCAACTGAAGTTCATTGCAAATGGCTGATAAATCTACTGCTATTCCTATAGGCATATGTGAGGATGTTCCTATTTCTATTTCTAATGTATTAATCCCTACATACTTTGTTATATTAGAAATGCCTGAAGATGATAACCTATCTATTATTCTAGGAAGACCATTTTTGAACACTGCAGGGGCTGTTATAAATTGCACTGAGAGCAATGTGACATTTAATGTCAAGGGCAATGAGCATACCATTTATTTTCCTAAGAAGAATTATGTTGCTATGCTAAACAAAAGTGTGAACTCTATTCAAAGAAATACTATTATGATTGGGGGCTTTGAGTTTGCATTAGCACCTCCACCACCAAAATATGCTACCTTGATGATTGGGACCATTCCAATCAAATATGAGGTATCTTGAGTTTAATTTCATATATAAATATAAAATGAATCATGCTTTATATCTTTTACATATTGTTAATGAGACTTGATCAACCTCATTACTAATGTGGAAATGATGCAAACTTGATTCCCATAAAAATTTGCATTGCATTTTAATTTTATTTGTCTTAGATCTTTAGAATATTTGCATAAACTTAATTATTTCAGAAGTCCAGAAATTCCAGAATATGAACTTTGAAAAATTATCTTCAGAAAATTTTCTCAAAAAATTCCAGAAAAATCTGGGAGCCCCACGCGGCCAGATTCATAACCATAGTGAGAATATATACATCTATGTGGACAATGCTTAGGCTATTCATAGCAAGATGTATGGAAATGGTTCGAACAAGGTTCGAACAAGGTTGGCCATTTTATTTATGGCCTGAGGGATCGCATCTGGCCCGATTTTTCATGTCATTTCAAGCTTTTTCATGGTGATCCGTCTGTTTTTCCCTCGACCTGTGTTGATGATGCAGCGCAGCTTTGGTTTAATAATTATTTTGACACACGCAAAGCTAATGGACGTCCCATTGCAATTCGCACAAATCTGGATTTCCTGGCTCCTAAAGCACGGACGGGTTCTTCTATTCTCACTGATCATTTGGCTGGCATCAAATTTGGATCGTTCACACCTGAGCCTACTGCTGTTCTTAAGCCGTATACGGTTGATACGTCCAAAACGTATCTACTTTCCCGAACACTTTTGCTATTGTTTCACCTCTAATTTGTGTGTTTTGAATGCAACTAACATGGACTAACGTTGTTTTCAGCAGAATTACCCCGGTGTCTCGTTTTTGTGAAGAAAGTCAACTTTAGGGAAAAATACCAGAAAATATGCAAAAGCCCCTATTTTCCCAAGAAAGCCACGGAGCCAGAAGGGGAGACGAAGAAGTGCCACGTGGGGCCCACACCACATGGTGGCGCGGCCAGGAGTCAGCCGCGCCACCACATGGTGTGGTCGACCCCGACACCTCCTCGAGCCCCCCCTCTCGGATATAAGGTCTCTCAGACCTAAAAACGCGAACCCCCCGAGCACTTTTTCCAAAAACACATCCGTGCGCCGCCGCCACCTCGAAACCCAATTCGGGGACCAGAAGTCTCTGTTCCGGCACCCTGCAGGGACGGGGAATCGAAGGGGATCGTCGCCATCGTCATCACCAACGTCTCTCCATCAAACATCATCGTTTCCCCCATCCATGTGTGAGTAATTCCCCGCTGTAGGCTTGAGGGGATGGTAGGGATTGGATGAGATCGTTCATGTAATAGCTGTAATATCATTAGGGCATGGTGCCTAGTATCCGTTATCGGTGTTTTACGTCATTGTTGCAACTTGTTATGCTTAATGCTTGACACTAGGCCCCGAGTGCCATGATTTCAGATCTTAACATGTTATTGTATCATGAAGATAATTATTGTTTTAGATCATATCTATGAGTTGTATTAAACATGTCATTCTCCGGAACTCTAGGTCCCAAAGTGACAATAATTGGGACAACATAGGGGAATGGATGTGATGTGAGGATCACATGTGTTCACGGAATGTTAATGCTTTGCTCCGGTACTTTACTAAAAGGAGTATCTTAATTACAAGAAGTTTCCCTTGAGGCCCCGCTGCAACGGGCTGGTAGGACAAAGATGATGTACAAGTTTCTCATTGCGAGCACGCACAACTAAATTGGAACACATGCCTATGGTTAATAAATAATTGGATGCTTTATCTTATTTATCTGTAAATGCCCATGCCTTAGTTATTATATGAAATATCTCATCCATGCAACGCCCGTTCATCCGTCTCTATGCCTACAGTATTTTAATCCTGATGTCTACTATAATCATCACTGTTGTTTTTATTCTACTGCTGCTGTTATTTTACTACTGTCACTGCTATAAAACTATTGCTGCTGATAATCTGTCTCGAGCAAGTCTACTCACATGTGCAGCTGAATTGACAACTCTGTTGTTAAGACTTACTAGTTGAATGCCCGTGCGTTGCTACGGATATGAGCAACTTTGGTAATGTTTTGTCCATATAATATGTGCAAAAATGAATGTGTAAGAATATATAAAACATCCACTCGATGTTAAAAAAAGAATAGGATTCCAGTGCAATTGAAATGTATAAAACATCCACTCGGTATTTAAATTAGCACCCCACCAATGTCTACGCATTCTCATTGATGCTAGCTAGATATTGCCTACTCATTCTCATTGATGCTAGCTAGATATTGTCGTATAGTCTCAGGAATGTTGTCTTGCACTTCGTTTTCTTGGTATTTGAGCAAGTGTAACAGAAATTTCTTCCTCAACTTAAAAGCATCCTACACAAATAGTACATGTCATTAGCTCCATGCTACTGAATGTGGAAATAATTAATAAAAATTTGTAGTGTACAAACGCACCGTGCATACCGGATGAACCAAGATTTTACCATTCCACGAGAACATTATGTAAAAAACAATATAACCAGATAAATTCCTGTAGATGGATGCAGAATCATTATATTGAATAGAAATAGACAAAATAAAACACTCTTAGTTTATTTCGTTAGATAGTCACCTTGATGAGATTGTTGGAATACCAACTGATGTTCTACGTGGCCAGAAAAAGATATCAGAATCCCAACCGGGTTGTGCTATTGCAAGCGCATCGTTGAAGTAGAAAGAGATTCTTTGTAATTTCATTTGCATGCCATGAGTTCGCATCATTTTATCCTCCAACGATGAAGATACAGAAAGAGGATCCAAAACATATACACAAGATATGTGCTTGTCGATACAAAACAAGACGAAGTGGTCTATGGATGCATAAGGAAGAAAAATCTGCATATGGACAATCATTAGAAAGAAATAAAACATGACAACAATGTGCAAGTAAAGTATTTTTACCATTTTGCGAGTTGAGATTTTGTAATCTATCCCTGGCCAACTATGGAACAACGTTGCCAAAAACTTAACATTTGGCTTCACGCGCCAGTTGCCGCCTCTTGTGGAATCAACCATTGCCGTCTAACAAAAAATTATACTTAGAAACATAGTGATACAAATAATAATACATTATTACAACAACTTACACAAAACCGTAGATCCATGTAATGAATGTCGGTCTCAACCAGCTGCAACAATATGTCGCATGCCGTTATGCGTATGGCCAGGTTGAAACAATCATTGTTCATAGGCTTGTCCATCCTGATTATATCCTGAATTTTCTTAAGACTCAAACCTATGGGATAAGGTTTGGAGCTCCGCACCCATTCCATTCTGCAACATAAATATTAAGTTAAGGCTTACGAAAATCATAACAATGCATATTACAAAAATCATTGTGACATATTATAAATAGTACTTACTCCAAAGACTTGGCGTCTTGGATCGACATTATTTCCTTGCAAAGCTCATTATATAAAACGCGTGGGTCCGTGGGCATGACTCTCTCAGGCGGATATATTGGTGCTCCTTTTATCTCATTTAAAACAGATTCATACAGAGTTATAGCTACATGCTCCCTAAAGGGTTTGATACCCGCCTGCGAAATATTAATTAGAATAAATGTATTGTATCAATGTATCTTTATTGATTACTTGAAAATACCTGTGTTACAACATGTGCAAGACCTACACCCGTAAGGTATTCCATAAATTGTAGCATGAACAAGCCGCATGATGAGCTGCAAATGTTAAGAAAACACTTTCTAAAATAAGTATACATGTTAATATTCATATTCATATTTGATCATATAATAAGTTTTTAACGTACCCATCTGATTGAATTGGCTCATGAACACACTCAACTATAGGCCATTTAGTTACTTGAAGGTCGACCCACTTATCACCTATGTTAAATTCACTCATTTGTGAAGCAATCATAAAGTGACACTCGAGCCCTAGAAGCTGTTAAATGAAAGAGTAGATAATATGTAGAATTAAATTATTATGAAAACAGGAAAGATGGTACAATTGTAGTAAAATACTCACCATATAGTGTAGGTCGGACCGGCCCACCGCAGAACCCAATGAATCGAATACCTCTATCAAACATTTTTTGGCATCAATACGACATGCATACCAATGGAAATCTGTCACATTAATTGGGACGAAGAGCTGACGGAAAAATAATGTAAGTCATACCAGAATAAATAATAAACTAAACCCAAAAGGTTATCTAGTTAGTCTTACCATGTCATGTTCTAGATAACTAAGAGCTCTTCGAATAATTTTGGTATGATTTTTCGTACTTATGGGAATTTTACCATCTCGTTTGAGTTTTGCAGAAATATGAGTATCCACTAAAAATACATATCCACCTGCTCTTTTAAATAGATGTTCCTGAGTCCGCAGGTAGTAGATATATGCCGTGACAACCTATAATTTTAATTAAACATTATAACAAATAAATTAGACAATATTGTGCAAATAAATTTGTTTGTATGCGAAAACATTAACTTACTTCGCCATCCAACCATTTACCATCATGTAACAAACATTCCAGATCTGCACGTGTCAACCAAACATCCTGAATCCGCACCAATATGGTTTTTGGTGGGAAGGACATGATGTTGTCCTTCATTTTTGCAAAATCAACTTCAACATCCACAATATTTTCTATGGGATCGTCCGTTGATCCCATCTATAACAATTTAAAAAAATATGTGAGCAAGAGAACCATAATTATGAAACGTCTATAGGAAAAAGAAAAACAACTTAGTACACACCTCTTTTGATTCTGTGAGACTCTTTATGTTTTCAGTCTCTTCCAGCAGCCCCTCACCGGACTCTATATCGGTTGGTTCTTCAGTAGTGTCAGCATTGTTAATTTCATTTTGGGCCATGATCTACATAATTGAAACATACATCTAAATATAATATGGATATATAGAACATCTAAGTATTATATTAAAATGAGAATACAATTTTCACCTCTTTCGATTGTGTAAAACTTGTTGAGTTTTCAGTCTCTTCTACCATCATTGCATTGGAGTCTTCGTCGATAGATTCTTTCAGAGCATGGACAATATCTATTTCTGTCGCGACGATAATCTACAAAAGCAGAAAAGCATAACTATCGCAAAAATTAAATATGTCAATATATAATTTGTATATAAATAACAGCAATGTGTATAACTCTCCACTGCACCTCTTTCGATTGTTCGTTCTCATCCAGCGCCATCATATCGGCGCCTACTGTCTTCGTAACTGTATATAATTAAAAAACTATATATTAAAAAGATAAGATTATTTGTAACCACAGAAAAAATAGCATCTCAATTTCAAGTCGATAATCTACTCTATGACCGTGGAAAGCAAAAAAAGCAAACTCTGTATCTCTCCGATGCCCGTGAAGCAAAGAAGACAAGCAGACATATATCCAAAGAAAAAATCCCCACTCCTCACTCCTCGCTCCATCTTCTCCGGCAGGCCCAACCAAGATCCCATCCATCCCCGTGCTCTGCTACGGCACCATCCCCGTGCTCTGCTCCGTTTCTTCCGCGGCGGCGCCGGCGCCCACGTCGTTCCCCGAGGCCTCGACCCTCTCCTGCTCCCTCGCGTCTGCCGGGAGACCTGCGCCGTCGGCGGGTTCGAGGTCGCCAAGGGCACCAGGGTGATCATCAACGCGTGGTCCGGCCGGCTACGACAAGGGCACGCAGTTCGACTACCTGCCGTTCGGAGGTGGGAGGAGGATGTGCCCCGGCGATGTGTTTGCGCTGGCCGTGCTGGAGCTCGTGGTGGCGCGGCTTCTCTACTACTTCGACTGGAGCTTGCCGGACGGGAGGCGGCCGGAAGAGCACCGTGTTCGCGTCGCCGTGTTCGCGTCGTCGTCGCTGCAGCAGGCTCTCAACGCCGTCTCGGGCCAGCTCTCCCGCCCGCCATGGCCTCGCCGGCCGCACTCCCGCCCGCCATGGCCTCGCCGGCTCGGCGGCTCGGCCGGCTCAGCGGCACTCGCCCGCCATGGCCTCGCCGGCTCGGCGGCTCGGCCGGCTCAGCGGCACTCGCCCGCGCCTCCTTCAACTTCGCCTCTTCCTCCTCCTGCCACGGCCGGCAGCTCTCCCACGGATGCGCCCCCCATATCCACCCGCCTTGTCCCGACGGCCCTCCCGCTCCTAACGCTGCTGCCGACCCATGCCCCGTCCTCGCTCGCACGACCCGACCTCCGGCGCCGCGCCGCCCTCGATGGGGAGCCCCAGGTTGTGGCGACAGGGAGCATCATCGATGGATGGGATCGACGGTGGCAGAGAGGATCAAACCTTGTCGCCGATGCGTCGTGGTGCCGGATTGACGCCGCTGCTGAGGATTGGTGAGCGAGGAAACCTCTCTATTAATATGTGTACCTAATGATTAGGAATATGATTTCATATTTGGTAGGTGTCGAATCACAGAAATCTCTCCTATATTTGCTCCAGATAGTTCCGTTTCCATATTTGGTTTAGAGAAAGAGCAACATTATTTACTTTTAAGGAAAATTTCAAGAAAATGACATGCCTTCTTATGATCCGTTGGGGTAATGAAGTGCAGCTGTTCTTGTTTTGCTGCTTTTTAGGAGAGAAAGACTAACCGGACTGCTTGTATTTGATACCGAAAATGTATTCCTATCCAGCGTTTATTTGATTGTTCTCTATGGATTTAAATTTCTTAATTGTTTTGGCAGGAAGGATCCCCTTTGGCTGTATTACTGAGCCCTAAATACAAAGGTTAAACTCTCTGTTTGTCTAACTCCTAGCCTGGTTAATTTATGGATCCCTGTTATAATTTATGGATCCCTTGCTTGTATTTTGACAGTGCAGATTTGTTTCAGACTTTATAAGCGGGAGAATCCCTTGATTGAGGCAATCACCGATCTGTTTGATTTTTGAAAAAGTCTGTAGGCGTTGATTGATATGCGAGTCGTTAATGTCGTTGGCGTTGATTTTAGGCAAGTACCGATCTGGTTTTCTGGTTGATTGAGGCAAGTACCGATCTGGTTGTCGTTGGCGTTGTTTTTAGGCAAGTCCTGATCTGGTTGTCTGGTTGATTTAGGCAAGTACCGATCTGGTTGTCGTGGTCGTTGATATGCGTTGATTTTTCTGTACATGGGCCGGCCCATATTAGCGATCCTAGCGTACAATCGAGCTGGACGTTGGAGCGGGACGTTTTCCTGCCGGGGGTACAAAGTACCAACTCCCGTACAATCGAGCTGGACGTTGGAGCGGGACGTTTTCCTGCCGGGGGTACAAAGTACCAACTCCCATTTAATAGTAAAGATAAATATTCTTTGACTCCCCTTGTGTCGAATCAATAAATTTGGGTTTTACTTCCCTCGAAGACGGTTGCGATCCCCTATACTTGTGGGTCATCAAGACTATTTTCTGGCGCCGTTGCCGGGGAGCATCGCTTTATTTATAAGTTCACCTGAGTGTGATATTGCTCTCTGAAATTCATTCATCATGGGAAGACCTGCTGATAAGAAATTTCCCATCGTACCATCCACTACAAGAAAAGGTACAATTCTGAGTTCCGCTGCTGCTCTTGATTCACCGTATGTTTTAAGTAAGCTTGTGAAAGGATACGAGATTGTAACATCCCAATATTTTGGAATGTTTAAAAATCACTAAAAAATTAAACTTTTGTTTTTGATTAAGATAAAACAATAAAAGCATAAGAAAACCAACTATAAAAGAGTCATAACATCTTACAAATTTTAAAATTTACAATATCCAAGTTCAAAATTTGAGTTTAATTTAAATTCTTTTATACAAAGTATTTGTTAAACCTACAATTATATTTTAGCAAATAAGTTACAAACCTTGAGAGCCATCTTCATTTTACAAAAAAATTCATTTCAATTATTTGATTTTAAAACTCTTATCCTTGACTATTTACAAACCTTTAAACCAAAAATGATTTAATATTGGAAAATGAGTTTAAATAACTGAATCTCAAACATATAAGTGTTGTATTTTTATAAATTTTATTTAGCCAAAAATAAAATTATTTAAACCATATTTTCAAATTTGACATACTGTCAAATTTGTATTTAATCAATATTTCAAAATTAAGTTTTTTGAAAAGTGTTCAAAATATGACCACAACTGTTTTAAAACATAGATATGGTTTTTAAGAGTTTTTAGAAATTTATTTGACTTCATTTAGACACTTAAATCAAAAGTTATAAAGAAAATCAGAAAAATCAGAACAAGAAAAAGGAAATTGCTGACGTCACTGGTGACGTCATGTCGTCTTCAATCTCCAGAAACGCATCTTACGCACGCACGAACAGCTCACATGTACGTTTCTTTCCGAATTGATTACCGGCGTTTTACTCAACCATTTGATGCACCGTTTCTTCCTACTTGAATCCCACGACCTCCTCCTTCATTCCCCACCAAAATCCCTCTCCGAAACGCCCGAAGCTGCTCAAATTTTTGTCCGCCATTACGCACGGCCGTTTTCGGCCGAATTTGGTCTCCGATTGATTGCGGGCAAATTACTGCACCAAATCAAGAAACGTTGGATGCTATAGAAAGCCCTTGACCCCCTCTTCATTTACCCGCTCACACCCGTGCAAATCGTGTCCCGAGGCTAGAGAATTTCGTCGCCGGAGTTGCTTCGGCCGCCACCGTATTTCATCGATTCCGGCGAGCCAAGTAATTCCCCGCCGCCGTTTCTTGGCCCCATCTTTTCCCCACGTCCGTGCGCAACTCCTGATACCCTTCTCCATTTTTCGTTCGCAGCCGTTTGTCGGGTTCGTGCTCGACGGAGGCTCGCCAGTGAACGTGTCTCCGCCCGTGCCTCATCGCCTCACCCGGACGCTCCGCTCGACGCCGTCGCCGAGATAGTCTTCACAGCGTCGCGCTGCACTTCGTCGTCGTCTTCTCGGAGCAAGGAAGCCACCGCAGCCACGGGAGCACCCACGTCCGAACGCAGCGCCGCCGTCTTCCTCCACTCTGGCCACGTCTTCTCGCCGCCCCCGCACGCACTCGAGTACGCCGCCGCCACCATCGTCTTCGACTTGACGAGTGCCATCGTATTCTTCGTACCGGCAAGATATTCTGGTTTCCAATCTCTTCTCTCGTTCTATTTCTTTTTGCGATTAGATCTTAATCCAGCGTATCCTGCTACCCAACTTAAGTGAACCGGTACCAGCCAATACGGTAGCGACATATGTCACGTTTTCCTTATTAAATCGAATTTCGGACAGTACTTGTAAAAATCATAACAATTAACCTACTAGGCCAAATTTAACAAACTTTATATTTTTGAAAAGCTCTAGACTTGTAGAATATTTTAGCACTATTAGTTTTCTGTTTTTGACATAATTTAAATTATTCAAATTAAATGGGGAATTTGTGTATATTTGTCATAACTTTAAATCTATAAGTCTAAAAATTGTAAATAGAATTGTTTTAGAAACTTTAGAATATGTGTAAAATGATGCCTCTGTTATAAATGATTTTTGAACAATTTAAAACTGATTTAAAAATCAGATGATTATTTGACTATCTTTGGCATAGTTTAAATTCTACAAAATATTTTATTATGTTTTCTTTTACAAAAAGTCACAAATGTTTGTTTGTGTCCATTAGCACTCTTTACAATTTTTTTGTATATAAAAGTTTAATTATGGAAAACTTTAATATTTTGTTTTCCCCTTTTTATTATGTCTTGCTATTTTGCTATAATAGAAATTAATTAAATTGCATTTATAGCTTCATGCATACTATATAAAAATCACAAAAATTAGTATGATGTTTTTGTGATTAAAAAGTGCATTGCATGCATAGCATATTTTATTGTATAGTTATACTTCTCATAGGAAAACTTCTCCCTTATTTTGCTAAGTATTTTGTTTAGGTTTATTTTCGATAGTGTTTTGAAAAAGTTGTACTTAGACACACTTGGGATTCTCAACATGGAGCTAGAAGGCCAATGAAGGACTTAGCCAAGAAAACAGACTCCGGAAGCATCTCCAAGAAGTAAAAGCACTTAGAAGAAAATCAAGAAGAAGTTCATGAAGACCAACCAGCTACATTTTCTAAGTCTTGCTTCCTTTCTCTCTTTTCTCCCTTCTTCTCTTAGACCTCATGGTGACTAAGTTATATTCAAGACCAACCTGGATGCTGTCAACACCTTCAAGTCTTCAGAACCATCAACTCTACAAATTGCAATGAAGTCATCATATCAAGGAGAAAAGGAAGCAAGGAGAAGATTCCTGGAAGACCAACTACATCCTTCTTTCTATCTTTTCCCTCTTTCCTAATTTTGTCTTTCACTTTAGACATAAACCACTTTTTTTGATCATGATATTACCACCTTTGAAGTATGTTGGATCCTAGCGGCATAGTGAGATGAAGCGGCCTGGAGACTAACCTTACATGTCCACGTACATGAGACCTGTTCCACAATCATAAGTGGCTGGCCGGGTGTCTGTCTCTCTCACTATAGTGAATATCCAATTTACAAAGAGTTGTTAATAATTGTTGATCACCTTGAAGAATAGACTTAGTATTTTTTCTCTAAGAATTTATGCACATCATGACTAAGTCCTTAGAAAAAGGGGTATCAGCTTCTTAGAAATTATTTTGACTTGATGTATTATCATCTAGTCCTTTGTTAAAATTCGACCCCAGTTGTTATGACTTTGGTCCTTAGTCATTTTTGATCAAATTCTTGTCTTGCACTTAACTTAGAATATTTTCATGGCATGACATGCATCTCTAGCCCTTAGAAATATTTTGCACATCATACATAACATATTTTTCCTTAGAAGTTTTATGAAACTTGTTTGTTCATTATGTATTGTGTTGTTGTGTGATTGTTTACGATTGCTATGTATAGATTGAACGGAGAGCTCCGAGTATCGTTGAAAAGAGTTTGTGAGCAAAGACGATTTCCAAAGGCAAGTGGCACACCTCATAAAATTCCTAAGTATTTTTGTCTATGCATGACTTAGTTAATTTCCTTATGCATGTGTAGGACTTAGTAGTATTGCTATGCAGACATGTTTAGATTTCCCTACTCCATTGTGTCTAGGTACCTATGTAACTACTTAGTAGAATTATTGATGCTATGCAAAAGTTGTTTTATGAAAATCTAAATTCTACTAAGTTAAGAAAGAACCTCCTGGGTGGATTGGTTGGATACGGAGGCGAAGTTGAGTGGCTACTCAGGCCCATTTTTATGGTTCCTGAGTATGTGCACTTGCGGATGGCCACCCAGGGAACAAAGGGATCTGAAGAACTCCAAGTGAAGATTGCTTCCAGTGCAGCCATTGCCAATATGGGCTCTCGCTTGATCAACTAAGTTGCGTGGACTCGCCCCGGCTTGACAAGCAGATGTAGAGGGTGTTAGGTGGAACGGGTCAAGCCAGATGGGGAGGGAAAATGCTTCTGAAAGATCTCGTCTCATTCTTCTCCTTTTCCTTATCACTTCCAGAGTGTGGAGGATAGTTTGGGCTGAATGGGTACAATGGTGAACGTGCACAACCTCTACAGAGTGTAAAACTAAGTACTTAGCCGTGTCCCCGGTTACGGACAATTTTGAGCAGCTGATCAAGGACGTCAACGGAGGATCCCACCATTCCAATTTCTAAGATAAAACTTGATGGGTGAACAAGGGTAGAATGAGACAGTGGATTTCATGCCACGGATGTCTCGAATAGAAGAAAAGTGTTTTCCAAAGAGTTAGGAAAAATTAGCTTTATGCAAAATAGCCTTGAACTCCACCAGCCAAATATGCATATAGGTTATTAGAGTTATTCCACTAAGTGTTCACCATAGTGTCACTTGCCAGATCCATTTTTAATGGAATCTGACCCACGTTGTTGCAATATTTTTTTCTTATTGCATATTGTTCAGATGACGAGTGAGGTTTCGTTAAGTGATTTCGAGTCTGCAACCAACATGTTTTCGCCTGTGGCAACATGAAGATGATAGAGACTCACTGCTATGTTTTTCCGCTGCTTTACTCTTTCAAAGCAAGCTTTATGCTATGCAATTTGTAATGAATATTTTGTAAGTCTGGATCATCGATTTAATAAAATTGATACTTTGTTGTGATATTACATCGTAAACTGTGTGTGCAAACGAATCGATTCAGGGATTTGCACTATACACAAGGACTTGCCATTTTCTAAGTGCAGGTCCGCTACAGAGATGGTAACCTAGAAGGGGGGGCGGGGTGAATAGGTTTCTACAAATTTTACTATTCTTTTCACAAGTTTTAGGCTAGGCGGATAAGTAAGAACCTAACAACTAGATGAAACAACCTATATGATGCAATACAACACTTCAAGCACGAAGGCTATCACAATTAAAACAACAATAGTGAAAGAGCTCGGATAGAGATAACCGAGGCACGCGGAGACGAAGATATAACCCGTGTTCCTTCTCTTGAGAGAGAAGTACGTCACGTTGGAGAGATGCGGGATACCACGAAGGACACCCGAGCGCCACGAAGGCTCACCTTCTTCTCCTTGAGCCTCTTCCACGAAGAAAGAGCTCAAACCACTATTGGTAGGCCTTGAGGCGGCCTCCGAACCTTTACAAACTTTCCCGAAGCAAGTACCACAACCCGGAGGCTTCCGGGCGACCCTAGCCACCTAGGGTTTCAACAAAACCCAAGAGTATCAAGCAACTTGATGAACTCAAGGGAGAATCACTTTTGGCTCGGTGGAATCAAAGATCTAGACCTCCTCTTGGTTTTCACCAAAGGGATTTGAGTTTAAGTGGAGGGCTAGAGAGATCTTGAAACTTTTGGAGTCAACAACAATGGAGGAGAGAGAGCTTGACCTTTTTCGTGTTTGGAACTGGTTGACTTACCTCTTGGAGAAGAAGAGGTGGGCTTATATACTTGTCCCTTAAAATCTAACCGTTGCGCAGAAAAAACGCTTCACCCGGTATGGATTCCGGTTTACACCGGACTGGGTACCGGACGGATCCGGTATGAATTCCGGGGTGCAAACCGGCTAGTCCCTGGACTCGCCCGGTTTGCACTCGGAATTCATTCCGGGTCCATCCGGTACCAGATCCGGTATATACTGGATTCCATACCGGATGACCATTTTTCCTGAGCATGGTCAATATTTCAAGAGACAAATATATCTAACTCTCTCATATTTTGTGGAGGCTGAGGAGGTGTATGGAATGGGATATGATATAGAGTTGCAAGAGTTCATCCCCAAAGAAAACAACAAGTTACCCCTCTTAATAGTGCGGTGATCCTATTGACTCAAGAAGTAAATAGAGAAAGTTATAAACAACACCGTCACTTGATCATCTAAAAATGAGGGGCCTCCAATCTCCAACCTTCTTCACAAGAGCGGACTAAAACCTGAGAATACACTTTGTAGATAGCATTAGCCATCACTAACTCGAGTGTCATTTTAACCAAAATCTTAAGTAGGGACATGCCCTTTCAGCTTGTTACACCACCTCAAACTTCTTGCACTGTTACTCCTGCTGAATCTGAAATTACTTGTGATATGCTTCTACTGTTCTTGATGATACTGGTTCATTAGGACCCTTTTTAGATGCTACGATTGCTAGATCTAAACAATTTGAAAATGCTGAAATTCCTAATGAAGATGCTGAAACACCTCTTAATTCACCTGAATTTACAAATAATGCTGATGATGATCTTGATGAATTATATGTTGAACTTAATGATGATTTTATTGAAGAATGTCAAGCTACTACTGGTGCATGTAATACTAAAAGTTTTCTTGAAAAGCATGCTGTTAGATATAAGCTATCACCTGATGCTAAATTTGCTACATCTCCTATAAACATTAAAGATAAAGATTATGATTTCTCTCATGATTTAGCACACATAGCTATTGCTGAGAGAGAACCTTTCTGTGGAACCGAAAATGAAAGTGCTGTAGAACACATGAATGAACTCTCTACTTTGAGTGGTATATTTTCTGAGGACATAAAGATGCGCACTTACTTTGTCACTAAAATATTTCCTGTGTCATTAAAAGGAGAAGCTAAAACTTGGTATAATAATTTGTTTCCTGGTTCCATTACTAGTCCTATTGGTTTGCTTGATACTTTCTTTCGGAAATATTTTCCTGCTAGTGCTCAACGTGATGCCTTGCTAAGGATTTATAACTTTAATCAAGAAGAAGATGAGAAATTGCCTGATGCTTGGACACGGTTTTGTTCTCTAATAAGAGGCCAGCCGAACCATGATTTAGAGAAAAATGATCTTCTTGATATATTTTAAAGTGGACTAACCGTTGAATCTAGGACATATTTGGATAGTTGTGCTAGTTGTGTTTTCAGGAAATGAACTCCAGAAGAAGCTGAGGAATTAATGGCTAAGATAAGCCAGAATTATGATGATTGGAATATTCCTGAACCTACTCCAACACCTACACCAACACCAAAGAAGGGAGGTATGATTGAATTAAATGAAGAAGTGATGAAGGAAGCCAAGAAATCTGTTAAAGAGAGGGGTATTAAATCTGAAGATGTGAAGAATTTACCTCCTATTGAAGAATTATGTAAGCCAATTCCTCCTACGCCATTAATTGAGGTACAGTTTCTCCAAAGGTTTGATGATAGAGATATTCCATACTCAAAACCTCCTGCTCAATGCTTAGATGAATTTGATACTTTTGTTACTAAGCAATGTAATTTTAATATGAGAATAGAGAATCATTTAATGGAAAATTCTTGTGCTATTAGTAACTTGCATGATATTGTTGATAGAAACTCCAATGTCGTTAAAATACTTATTAAACATTTTCATATGGTTCAAACTCAAATTGATCAACTTACTAAAGTGCAAAAGGATTTATTAGAAAATGCTTCTATAAATAAAGGAGAACATGTTTGCGAAGTAACAACTAGAGGAGGTATTTCTACTCAGGATCCTTTATATCCTGAAGGACATCCTAAAAGAATTGAACAAGATTCTCAACGAATTAATAAACCTAGTGCTCCTTCTAAGAAAAAGAAGAAGAAACATAAAACTGTTGTAGAATCCTCTGAACCTGTTAATGATCCTAATAGTACATCTATTTCTGATGCTAAAACTGAAAGTGGTAATGAACATAACAATGATAGTAATAATTCTAATGATAATGATAAGAATAGCAATTCGGATAAGAAGAAATAGAGGAAGAACCTGAAAAGCATAATAAAAATGAAAAGTACACTAAGGAAGATTTTGTGAATGGATGAAAACTTTTCCTGGTAAGAAACTTAAAACAAAAGAACAAGAACATTATAATAAATTTTGTGAATGGATGAAAACTTTGTTCTTACAAATTCTTTTGACTGATGCTATTAAATTGCCTCCTTATTCAAAATATATGAAAGATATTGTGTCTAACAAAAGGAAAATTCCTAATGAAGAAATATCTACTATGCTTGCTAATTACTCTTTCAATGGCAAGGTTCCAAAGAAGTTGGGTGATCTAGGTATACCAACCATTTCTTGCTCTATCAAAAATAATTATGTTAGAACTGCTCTATGTGACTTGGGAGCAGGAGTTAGTGTTATGCCTTTCTCTCTTTATAAGAGACTTTATTTGGATAAGTTGATACCTACTGATATATCTTTGCAAATGGCTGATAAATCTACTGCTGTTCCTGTTGGTATTTGTGAGAATGTTCCTGTTCAGGTAGCTAATGATTGTTTAATCATGACTGACTTTGTTGTGCTTGAAATGCCTGAAGATGATAATAGGTCTATTATTCTTGGGAGACCTTTTCTAAACACTGCAGGGGCTGTTATTGATTGCAATAAAGGAAAAGTAACTTTCAATGTGAATGACAAGGAACATACTGTTTATTTTCCCAAGAGAATGGATAAAGTATATGGAGTTAATACAATTATCAATGTGAGTTCCATCAAAGTGGGAAGTATTGATTGCCCTTATAGAGAAGAATACAAAACTCTTATGATTGGATCCATACCAATACAATACAAGGTAACATGAGTGTCTCACAATATTTTAATCCTTTAATATCATCTAAAATTTATTTGGTGGCAAGACTTGATCAACCTTGTTAACAAATATGTTTTAAATGCATAGAGGTGCTAAACAACTTTCTTTCTCTCATCCTTATTTTACCTACTGTAATACAACTTGGTTTGCATAGTTTTAGTTGAATATGATTTGAAAAATATTTTTGATGCATTGAATCTAATATCTCAAAATCCAGAAAATGCCCAGAAATAAAAGTTCTTAGAAAATTAATTTTTTTATGTCAAAATTCCTATTTTTCGAGGAGGTACCTGGGAGTACCAGAGGATGACCAAGGGGACCCACCATGCCCCCACATCATGTGGTGGCGCGGCAGGCATCCAGCCGCGCCTGGACATGGTGAGGGCCCACCTGGCCCCTCCACTTACTCTCCTTCCTCCCCCTCCTTTCTCTCTCCCGAAAAATCACTTTGCCTCTGCTCAAACCCGTGTTCTTGCTGTTCTTCTCCTGCAATTTCGATCTCCATCTTCAGCCCATCTTTGCTGCTGATATTTGGGGTATTCACTCTCCGGTATGTGACTACTCCGATCATCCAAATAGAATTTTGTTTAGTGGATTATATCTTGAGTATTTTGCTGCTGTAGATGTCATGTTTAGTGAGTTTAAATGCTTGTTCTAAGTTGGAATAACTAGTTTTGATGCATGCTTAAGCCTCTAGCAAGTCACTATAGTAGTTTCCCCTCATTTAGTTGGCTCAAAATCAATTTTTATGACACTTGTTAAAAATTTCAGAATATGGATTGGAATAGGCATCACATCAACCAACATGAACTAGTGGTGCATGAAGTCATGGCAGTTCACCGTGAGGAGGGTGTATTTCCCGCTGCCTATCCATGCCCCGAATTCATGAATGCTGCGGGGATTGCACGGGATTTTCAAACTTTTCTCTCTAATGCGGGATTGGAGTATTTTGCTGTTGGTGAACCTAACCAATATGCAAAACTTGCTATGTCTGTGGTGCAGGACTTTACTTGCAACTTCTCCTCATCTAATCCCATGGTGCACTACAAAATTTACAATAAAACTGTCAACTTGCCTTTCGATGATTTTTGTACAGCAATTAAGGTACCACAATGGGGATCACAAGAGAAGGTGAAGGAGAAGCCCAAGCCATTGATGGACCTATACAAGGATATTTGCCAGGGCAGGAGCTTCTCGGATGAACATGGTAAAATTCGGAGTATTCATCTCCCATGCATTCGATATTTTGCCTATTTTATCACGAAGTGTGTCCTTGCTAGGAAAGTTGGGAGCAAGTTATCTGTGCATGATTTGGCATTCTTAGCTGCTGCTTTGCAACGGGATAGAACATATAACTTAGGTGCATTGATAGCTTATCGTCTTTCCACTAACCGCGAGAAGGGTGGTATTTGCGGGGGACTCATTGCTTCACGTTTGCTAGACATGCATGGTTTGGTCCCTCATTATAATGATTTTCAGATTTCTCCGGAGAGATTAGATATTTTTGCCATGAGGAAACATGGTTTTATTGCTTCTTCCGGTAATTTGTGTAACCTCCCGTATGAGATAACCTTTTTCAAGAAGTCAGGCTGGAGAACCACTGAAACTCCAAGGATTATTTGTTTGCATGCGCCTCTTTTTTTTGATTTTGATCCTAGGGAAAGATGGTCACTTTCGGAGGCTGAGCTTGACGCATACGTGGCTCGGCATAGCCAGAGCATGGAGGATGATACGCAGGGGGCCGAGGATGATTTCGGCCAGCCCCCTGACACTGCTGGCTCTTCGTACCCGTACCACGACTACGTCGGGCCTTCCACCTCCTTTTCTGGTTCGACCGAGCCAGAATATGATCACGCCCGGAACGACCCACCAGGGTGGGATTCATCGTACTCGCCATGGGGCTGATTCCCACTTAGGCCAAAAGCCTAAGCTTGGGGGGGGGGGTATACCGATAGCACACTCATCTATATATCATTATCATTCGGTACTTTGTATATCCATGTTTCGCTTTCGTTTTCTTTCTTTCTTTTATTTGTTCATGTTTTGTTTTACTTTCCAAAACTCAAAAAGACCAAAAATAATTCTGTTATTTCTCTTGCTAGTTTGCTTTAGTATCTAGTATTAGTATCCTTAGTATTTAATTCGGTTCAATATGCGAAAACACAAAAATATTTTGCTTTGTTGTTTGCTGTTTCGCGCAGGGACAGATTTCTGCTGTCCACTGTTTAATTCATAACTTTTCGCGGAAAAATCCAAATGGCGTGAAATTTCGTGAGCATAATCCTCAGATATGTATGCAACTTTCATTAGTTTTGAATTTTCTGATCTGATCATGTTAAGGGCCTCGAAATTTTTTGTCTTTGCTGGCTGTTCTGTTTTAGTTCCTAAATCCGAAAACCCAAAAATATTTCTTGTTTCTCTTTGGTTTTGTATAGCTTGTTTCAGAGTTCATCACCTTTAGTTACTCCATGGAGCTTGGTTATTATCTCATATCTTTCAAGCACACAAGCGAAAAGGCAATAATGATGATCTTTGTCAATTCGAGTTGGGTAAGAGGCTGGTAATGAACTCTATTTGTTTTTCATTTTTGTACATATACTCATTCATGTGAGCATGCTTAGATGGTTCGCATAAGGTATATGTCTATTGGTGGATGCTTAGTAGTTCATGTTCTCTTATGATCGGTCCCAATTTATTAATGGTAGATAACATGTTTCATGGATATTTGCTTGCATTGTTCTGTTCACAGTACAATATGACATTGTGGTATCCTCCTATGAATAATTCATTTTGAATCGACTTGGCACATGCTTACACATGTTATGACTGAAAACAAAAGGTCAATTAAGCCTTGATGATTTATTTTGCCTCAGAGTTCTAGTATCATTTTTACGCCTCCGTTAATTTTATTTTGTCGCAAGCATGATTATGACGGTTATTGCTCTCTTGAATTGTCGCTTCCCCGTCTATTGCTAGCCTTCACTTATACTAAGCTGCAAATGCTTGTGCTTTCAAATCCCTGAAAATCAAGTTATCCCAAAGAGTCCACCAAAAACACCTATGTATGGCATTTTAAACCATTCAAGTAAATTTGCATGTGCTATCTTTAAAAACATTCAAACAACTTCTCAATTTGTGACACTGTTTTAGCTTATGAGGAAGTAGTAGTTGGGCTTGTTATCTTCCATGCTAATTAAGTAACCGACTTGCATGCTCCATCTGCTCGTCGTTAATTTTGCAAAGGGCTGGTTAGACCACTATAATATCCCAAAGTTTTGAAAAGTAAAAAATGACACTCCTCCATGGTATGTGATTGCTGGTGGGCACCCGAGGATTCGGTTAGCCATGGCTTGAGAAAGCAAAGGTTGGGAGGAGTGTGAAATTATATAAATAAGGTGCATATTATAAATGCTTGTTTTAAATAAATCGGAACTGCTCTCAACTTGCTTAGTATGGAAGATAACATGAACTCTATTACCATTCGTTGACAAATCAATCACCACTCGAAAACAATTTTGCCTCTGTTTTCAAAACAATGAAAAGCTCTAGCACATGTTAAATCCCCGCTTCCCTCAATGAAGGGCCTATCTTTTACTTTATTGTTGAGTCACCATCCCTCTTTGAGCACCTTCTTGAGAGCATAGTTGTCATTCTTAGTGTAATGTGCTTGTCCCAGAATACTGTTAACTGCGGTATAACTTTGATGCTTTTATCTTTGATATCTTTATTTCTAGTCTTCTCTTGAAACTCAGAGGTGCCTGGGCATTTATGTTTTGCTGTACACATTCGGGCAAGCGAGATACCACCTTATCATACTTTATTATGAGCTTTGCAATCCTGTGAATTGATATGTTTCATGTTATTTATTATTGGTATGATTGGCATCTCTTCATGGCTTACATAACTATTGGGTGACACCATTTACATATATCTTATTATGAATAGCCTAAGCATTTGTCCACATAGTGAGAATATTTACATCATATGAAGCAAATGTGTTCGTGAAAGTTCTTTTATCGCACTCAGTTGTTAACTGAATTGCTTGAGGACAAGCAATAAGCTAAGCTTGGGGGGAGTTGATACATCCAAAACGTATCTACTTTCCCGAACACTTTTGCTATTGTTTCACCTCTAATTTGTGTGTTTTGAATGCAACTAACATGGACTAACGCTGTTTTCAGCAGAATTACCCTGGTGTCTCGTTTTTGTGCAGAAAGTCAACTTTAGGGAAAAATACCAGAAAATATGCAAAAGCCCCTATTTTCCCAGGAAAGCCACGGAGCCAGAAGGGGAGACGAAGAAGTGCCACGTGGGGCCCACACCACATGGTGGCGCGACCAGGAGCCAGCCGCGCCACCACATGGTGTGGTCGACCCCGACACCTCCTCGAGCCCCCCTCTCGGATATAAGGTCTCTCAGACCTAAAAACACGAACCCCCCGAGCACTTTTTCCAAAAACACATCCGTGCGCCGCCGCCACCTCGAAACCCAATTCGGGGACCAGAAGTCTCTGTTCCGGCACCCTGCCGGGACGGGGAATCGAAGGGGATCGTCGCCATCGTCATCACCAACGGCTCCCCATCAACCATCATCGTTTCCCCCATCCATGTGTGAGTAATTCCCCGTTGTAGGCTTGAGGGGATGGTAGGGATTGGATGAGATCGTTCATGTAATAGCTGTAATATCATTAGGGCATGGTGCCTAGTATCCGTTATCGGTGTTTTACGTCATTGTTGCAACTTGTTATGCTTAATGCTTGACACTAGGGCCCGAGTGCCATGATTTCAGATCTGAACATGTTATTGTATCATGAAGATAATTATTGTTTTAGATCATATCTATGAGTTGTATTACACATGTCATTGTCCGGAACTCTAGGTCCCAAAGTGACAATAATTGGGACAGCCTAGGGGAATGGCTGTGATGTGAGGATCACATGTGTTCACGGAATGTTAATGCTTTGCTCCGGTACTTTATTAAAAGGAGTACCTTAATTACAAGAAGTTTCCCTTGAGGCCCCGCTGCAACGGGCTGGTAGGACAAAAGATGATGTGCAAGTTTCTCATTGCGAGCACGCACAACTAAATTGGAACATATGCCTATGGTTAATAAATACTTGGATGCTTTATCTTATTTATCTGCAAATGCTCATGACTTAGTTATTATATGAAATATCTCATCCATACAACGCCCGTTCATCCGTCCCTATGCCTACAGTATTTTAATCCTGCTGTCTACTATAATCATCACTGTTGTTTTTATTCTACTGTTGCTGTTATTTTACTACTCTCACTGCTATAAAACTGTTGCTACTTATAATCTGTCTCGAGCAAGTCTACTCACAGGTGCAGCTGAATTGACAACTCTGCTGTTAAGACTTATAAATATTCTTTGGCTCCCCTTGTGTCGAATCAATAAATTTGGGTTTTACTTCCCTCGAAGACTATTGCGATCCCCTATACTTGTGGGTCATCAACCGTACAGAATTCACATGCTCCCTCTAATCAATTGGCTAGCATAAAATTTGGATCATTCGAGTGTGATTCGGCAGCTACCACCATAGCAAATCTGTCCTCGGATAAGGATTCAATCAACATTGGTACTCTCTCTTGCCAGTTTGCCTCCACTGTTCTTCCGAAAAAAGTATAGGTTCACAAGGATTTGGATTTTTTCAAATCTTGGTCCAAGGAATTATTACTGGACTTATTGGACGCTTACAATGCGGGTTATTCAGATGAGGAAATTGCGTCTACGTTTGATTTGGACTTTATTCCCTCTTTAAAAGACATTTACTCCCTACTCAATAAATGTGAAAAATGTTGGGTCACTGGTCACCTTGTCTCAAATTGCCCCGGAATCATTTGCTACGATTGTCACGACCTGGGCCGTGACCGTGCTAAATGCTCCTTTTCTAAACGGGTTTGTTTCGCCTGCAATGGTTTGGGCCACATCAGAAAATTTTGCACTTTCAAGCCCAAAAGAGAAAGATGTAAGAGTTGTGGGCTGGCAGGCCATTTGGTTAAAGCTTGCCCTAACTCTAAGACCACCCGTGGTTGTCACCGTTGCGGCAAGATTGGCCATTCCTTTTCTAATTGTTCGACCAAGCTGGTTTGGCTTCCCAAAAGTGTTCAGACAACAGTCTTTAAGCGTGCGGAGTCAGCTCCAATGATTACGCAGGCTCTGATTAACTGCCCGGCTAAGAAGATTGGGTGCCAAAAAGGAAACAGTTAGCGAGGAGGGTAATTAAAGATTCGCCTCCTTCGGTTAACCCGACAGATACTACTCTTCCCTCACCGGTCACTCCGCCCCACTCGCATTCCACCCCCCTGGCACCCCTACCCTCACAGCCTCCACCTTCGCCACCGCCTCTGCCGGTGTCGCCTCTCCCGGCTGCGCCAGCTCTGCAGCAGGGCTCGATGGCCAACTTTCCGGTGGTTCCCGACCGCTACCTCCCCGGTCCGGTGGGCATTGATTGGGGACCGGAGGATCGTCTTCAGCGCTGCCATGTCATGGTGGGTCAAGCTCCGCTTCAGCACGAAGACTACGGTATTGTTCTGGCTGACTTTGATATCCTAGAAGTTGACAAAGAGGAAATGTTAGATGAGGTCTGCACTATTTTGGATCGGATGCATGCGCCTGTCTCCTTTAGGTCTGTTTGCTAGTTGGGAGTTGGGCTGATTCGTTTTGCTTCTTCGGCTGTTAGAGACCAGATCATTGCCACCAGTCCACACCCGCTAGATCGTGAGGTGGGGGGTATGAAGGCCCCAATATGAGAAACCCTGTTTTTGCTAGAGATGCGTGGCTCATGTTTCTTTGCTTTCCACTTGATTATCAAACCCAATACTATATCAATAAGGTGGTATCGCTTTTTGGAGGCCTGGTTCTATGGCACAACCCGGGAGGGAATCTTGTTCGGGTGCTGGTCAAAGTGCTTATCAAAGAGAGCCGTCTGATCCCTTTCAGTGTAGTCATGACATTAATCCCTCACATAATTGGATCTGCTACTCGCTCTTGGATAGTTCCTGTGTACATTATGAACAGCCGCACTAGAATCAATGCTCCAATCTCGGATGAAGAGCCTGCTCCTCCCCTGAATGTAACACCGCACCCAATCTCTTTACCTTACCTGACGGTTGCGCAGCAGCATCACATTGATGTTCAGAATTGGGTTCAACAGAATGCAGTTGACCCTTGGGAGGCAGCAGCAGCTCAAATGTAGCAAGAAAATGTTGAACAACATGGCTGGGGTGTCTGGCCGGATGTAGAACCAATTTATCAAGGTTTCAGTTATCGTTCATACACATGTTATGAGGGTCCGTCTATGATGGATGGTATTGAACCAGAGTGTAACATTAACGACGATCCACGCACTTGGTCTCCGGTTGTTTCTGATGATAAAATTGCCCAGGTTAACGCCGCTGCCGACAGATTGATCAATGGGGCTCCTCCTACTGACCTTGTTTTCGTCCCTGCTGGTGGACCTGTGCTGGAGCTTAGTGTGGAACAGTTTGTCCCCCCTCATGGTTTCAGAGAAGTGGGTGGCAGTTCCAGTCTGCTATATCTTTGGACTGCAGACAATGTTGCATTTAACCTAAACTCTTCTGAATTTGCTGCTTTCTGGAAGTTGTTACTCAAAAAGATTTATGTTGCAATCAATCGGATTGAAGGCAGGTCTGATACTTATCTTTCCGCACCCCCGGCTAGCTCTGTCGCTGAAGTGGCTGCTTACCTCACAGTTTTGCTGCTGCGCCACTGCTTTTATCACTAGTGCATGCGCCACAGAAAGTCATATTTCTGTGGCGCATGGGTTCGGGTGCGCCACAGAAATATGACTTTCTGTGGTGCATGGGCTCGGGTGCGCCACAGAAAGTCGACATTCTGTGGCACATCAGGTGGGGTGCGCCACAGAAATTGGACATTCTGTGGCGCATCAGGTGGGGTGCGCCACAAAATTTCTGCACTTTCTGTGGCGCATGGGGTCCCATGCGCCACAGAATTTCTGCACTCAGATCCCACCCACCCACCCCCCCCCCCCCCCGGTGGATCGCCTTTTCAATTTTGCGGCAAAAAGAAGAAAATGAAAAAATGTTAAAAAAATTCCATCCTTTAAGATATGGTTAGGTATTAGTGTCTACTTCGTGTAGAATATTTGAAATATGAGTTTTGACCTTTTATGCAAAATCACTGTAAAAAACTCGAAACGACCATAACTTTTGCATACGACGTCGAAAAAATGCGTTTAATACCTTAAAAAAACTAGAGAAAATTAGAAAAATGCCCACACAGGATTTTTCAGATTCTCAAAATTCCAAAAGGAAAAAAAGTTATTTCAAAAAGATTGTTTTTTTCAGCAAAATCAAAAAAATGGAAAAAAAAATCTGTGGCGCACCGGGGGTGGTGCGCCACAGAATTATTGGCAGGATTCGAAATTTGAATCCGGCGCCCGCCTTCACTTTTCTCCTTCTCTTTTCTGCTCCTCCTCCTCCTCTCCCCCACTTCCCCTCTGATTTCCTCCTCCTCCTCCTCCTCTCCTCCACTTCTCCTCTCATTTCCTCCTCCTCCTCTCCCTCCACTTCTCCTCTCATTTCCTCCTCCTCCTCTCCCTCCACTTCTCCTCTCATTTCCTCCTCCTCCTCCTCTCCTCTACTTCTCCGGCGACCTCCTCCTCCATCAACTCCTGCGACCTCCTCCTCCTCCATCAACTCCGGCGACATCCTCCACCACCACCTCCGGCGACCACCTCCTTCACCATCGCCGGCGACCTCCTCCTCCTCCACCACCACCTCCTGCGACCTCCTCCTCCTCCACCACCACCACCTCCAGCGACCTCCTCCTCCTCCTCCTCCATCATCTCCGGTGACCACCTCCTCCACCACCATCTCCGGCGACCCCCATCCTCCACCCACCCACCTACGGCCATGACCACGGGCACCACGGCCTCCGACGAGCTCCGACAAAATTTCGGCGAATTCGGGCGGCGCCAGATCTAGATCTGGATCCAGATCTAGATCTGGCCGCCTTTTTTTTTAATTCAAAAAAATATATAGTGGCGCACCTAAGTGGGGGTGCGCCACAGAAATGTTTCTGTGGTGCATGGTGGTGGGGTGCGCCACAGAAATGTTTTTGTGGCGCACCGGGCGGGTGCGCCACAGAAATATATTTTAGTGGCGAGAATTCTGTGGCGCACCGACCATGCCCAATTGGTGCGCCACAGGTGGTGGGGTGCGCCACAGAAATGTTTTTGTGGCGCACCGGGCGGGTGCGCCACAGAAATATATTTTAGTGGCGAGAATTCTGTGGCGCACCGACCATGCCCAATTGGTGCGCCACAGAAAGCCAATTTGGTGCGCCACAGATAAGGGTTTTCCTACTAGTGTATTCAGTCACTGTTCTTGATTTGGCAGACTCAATTGCCGCATCAGCTTCGATAGCTCCTTTCTTTTTGGGAACTGCCACTATCTGCTATGCCTCACCTGATACTGATGGTCTTGATCCTATTGATGCTCAGTGGCTTTTGGCGCCAAATGCTGCTTCAAACAATATTGTTGTGGGCTTAGTTATCTCTGAATCTGTTGGGCCTCTTGTGGACTTCCAGGCTTCTGCTGTCGGACTGAATGGTTTTGAGCCTACTAAGCAAACTGCTCTGGTTTTAGATGATGGGCTGGATGTCTTTCTTGCTGCACAAGACTCCTTTTCCTCCTCGCAGGATTACTCTGATGCAGTTGCCAATTCTAACACAAGTCCCTTAGTGCCAATGCTGGTGGACTCAGAGGTGGACTCCAGGCAGGCCCTTGAGAAACTCGATGAGTCTGCTCAACTGATCTCTGAAGCAGATGATCAAATTTCAATTGCAGAGGGTTCCCGCGCCCAAAATGACAAGCTTTTGAAAGGAAAGGAGCCCATGCTGGTGGCTCCTGCACCGCGTCGTCCAACTAGGCGAAACAACCAAGGGTATCGCCATGAAGAAATTCCTTACCTGCCACCTCGTCGAGCTACTGCTTCCAAGGCCAAGAAGCCAGACGTGATGCGACTCGAAGAAATGCGCAAGATAGGAGTCGAAAAGTGCAACATTGACCCCGAGGAGTTGACTGATGAAAAGCTTCTCCATGCACATGAAGACTGAGCTTTCCTCATTAACCTACTCTTCGTTTGTCTTAATGTCTTTTCTTATTCAGACTTCTCGCTATCCAAATTTGTTTTGTTATCTGGCCCGGAGGCCTAAACTATTTTGCTACTTTCATCGATGCAATCTACTCTGAGGACACGCACTTGGAATGTCTTAAGTTGGAATATTCGTGGTTTAAACAATCCTGCTAAATGGCCACATATTCGATGTAAGATCGAAGAACGTGGTGCTGTTATAATCTGCTTGCAGGAAACAAAAAGGATGGAAATTGATCTTGCCTTTATTAGAGGCTTTGCCCCAAAGAGGTTTGATAAATATGCTTTTGTCCCTTTGGATGGTGCTTCGGTAGGAATTCTAACAATCTGGTCTAGCAAGGCGTTTGAGGGTACTATGCTCATACAGGATTACTGCGGCTTGGTGGTGTCGCTCAAATCCCTGCACTCACAAGAATCTTTTACCCTCGCTAACATTTATGGTCCCTGCTCAGGTCCTACCAGAGATGATTTTGTGGCCTGGTTGTTTCATCTTGACATCGATGATACTAATCTATGGTTGCTAGTTGGAGATTTCAACTTTTATCGATATGTGGAAAATCGCAATCGCGAGGGTGCAAACTTTGCGGATATTGAAACTTTCAATGAAATCATTAGCTACCATGGTCTTATTGAGCTTCCTATTAAAGGACGATCGTATACTTGGTCCAATATGCAGGCAGATCCTCTTGTACAATTGGATTGGTTTTTCACATCCATGGCCGGGACACTCAAATATCCCAATACTATGGTGTCTCCTTGAGCTAAACCCATGTCGGATCACGTCCCTTGTGTTATCTCGGTTGGCACGACGATTCCAAAAGCAAATGTCTTCAGATTCGAAAATCATTGGATCACTCTCCCTGGTTTCAGCAACTTGGTGGATTCTATTTGGCAAATTAACTGTCCGGGTGACAGTGCTAAACGGTTATCAAGCAAATTCAAGTTACTCAGGAAAGGTCTTAAAAAATGGTGTACTAGTATTTCACAACTGAACAATACCATTGACAATTGTAATGAAGTGATACACAAGCTGGATGATATTGAAGATCAGAGAAGATTACATGTTTCGGAATGGAATTTCCGTTTAGTTGTAAAAAAGAAGCTGGAGCAGCTGCTCAAATGCAAAAGCACGTATTGGAAACAAAGATGCACAGCCCGTTGGGCCAAGCTGGGCGAGGAAAACACATCTTTTTTTCAAGCCATGGCGACAATCAGCTTCCGTCGTAACTCCATCGCCACACTCACACGTGAAGATGGTTCCATTGCTGTTGAACATGAGGAAAAAGCGGGTATACTATGGCATGCCTACAAGCAAAGATTAGGTGTCGCACTTGGAATTGACAGAGACTTTGATTTTACAAGATACATCCAGCGGCATGATGACTTGGGATCGCTTTCCGATCCTTTCACGATGACAGAAATTGAGGAGGTACTTAAGGCTATGCCAAATACAAAGGCACCTGGGCCAGATGGCTTTACGGGTCTGTTTCTCCAGAAATGCTAGAATACGATTAAATGGAATTTCTTTGATCGCTTTAGAGATTTTTGGAGTGGCAACTTGAACCTGCAAAGTATAAATGACTCCTATATCACTTTGATCCCTAAAATCCAATCTCCTGAAGGCCCGAATGATTTCAGGCCAATCTCTTTGCTTAATGTCTCGCTGAAGTTCATCACAAAAGTCCTAGCAAATAGACTGCAATCTAAAATCTTGAAGCTTATCCATGTCAATCAATATGGTTTTCTTAAATCTAGAACCATACAAGATTGTGTTGCTTGGGCCTACGAATATATCCACCAATGCAAGCAATCCAAGAGAGAATGCATCATTTTGAAGCTTGATTTTGCAAAGGCGTTTGATACTATTGAACACAGAGCTATCCTCGAAATTTTGAGATGCAAGGGTCTTGATAATAGATGGCTTGGTTGGATGGAATGCATCATGAGCAGTGGAACTTCCTCCATCCTTCTGAATGGGACACTAGGGAAAATTTTTGCATGCAAACGTGGGGTTCGACAAGGTGACCCGCTTTCTCCCACGTTGTTTGTAGCTGGTTCTGATTTAATTCAATCAATGGTGAATCTTTGGTGCATGGAAGGAGAGCTCCAACCTCCCATTCCTTTGCCCAACACAGACTTTCCAATTGTGCAATATGCAGATGACACGCTGCTCATTCTAAAAGCTTCTAAAAGCTTGCCCCGGTCAGCTACTCACTCTGAAGAACCTGCTTAATGAGTTTGGAAAGGCGACAGGGTTAAGAGTTAACTTTGCTAAATCATGCATCCTTCCTATTAATGTCTCGGAGGAAAAAATGACTCAGCTCGCTGAGGGTTTTGGATGTATTGTGGGCACCTTACCGTTCACCTACCTTGGCCTTCCTCTTGGCACTTCTAGACCGATGGTAAAGGATCTTGCTCCGGTCAGTGATCAGATTGAAAGAAGACTCAATGCTTGTGCTCGCTTCTTACCTTATGGAGGCAGACTGCTCTTGGTGAATTCAGTTTTTTCAGCACTTCCTATGTTTCTATTGTGTACACTGAAGGTACACAAAGCCTTTCTCCTGACTGCTAACCGGGCTAGGAGACATTGCCTCTGGGATAAGAGAGAGGACTCTACCTCTTTTGCTGGCTTGGCTGCTTGGGACATGTGCTGGAAACCAAAAGAGAGAGGGGGGCTTGGTATCATTAATCTTGAATTACAAAATAAAGCTCTTCTTCTGAAACAGCTTCATAAATTCTACACAAAGGCTGACATCCCGTGGGTCAAATTGGTGTGGTCTTTGTATCCTGAGGGTGCTCCACATGCTCAGTCCAAAAGAGGTTCGTTTTGGTGGCGTGACGTTTTCAGCCTTGTGGACATATACAGAAGTATCACATCATGTAGCATTGGAGATGGCTCTTCGATCATTATGTGGAAAGATTTTGTCGGCCCAGTGGATTCTAGGGTGTGCAGAGCCCAATCTCCACGGCCCTCACACGCGCCGATGGCGACGAAACGACTAAGGACCAAGCGGAACGCTTGGGGAGACCCCCGAGGGGAGAGCCCTCTCGAGGGGACTTGAGGAGGCAGCGAAGGGCCTGAAGGGGCTCCCCCTGAGGCTGCCCCCCGGCAAGGCTTTCTCCCCTGAAGGGGAGTCAACACAACTCCCTCCACAAGGCCTCCAGGGCCCTGTGGAGATACTTCTCTACGAAGCAATTGCTGCAGAGCGCACATGGCCTCTGCAGCAGCCGCAGAGTGACGCGCGCGTCTGCGCGCGATGACGACGGCGCCGCAGTTGCTGTTCTGGTGATAAAAGGAGTCAACAAAGCGCTGTGTCCCCCGCGCCGCCAACAAGGCTTTCCTCTTTGGTGATAAAGCAGGTGGCCGGCGCAACGCTCCAACGGCGACGTCACCGTGGGCACCCCCACGGTCTCTGCAGTACCAGCTGGCCGCTCTGCAAAGACGGCGGCTGCCCTGCCACGAAGGCAGGCCTTGCGACCATGGACCAAGTCCATGGGCAACTCAGCCGCGGTGCACCCCGCTCCACCATTTCGTCGCCATGTGGGAACCCTTCCACTGCGCAGCACGCAGGGATGAGGCCCGGGGCGCCTATATAAGGAGCAGGAGCACCACCATGACAAAGGGCCGATCGATCGATCACTCATCCATAGACACCCCACGGTAGCTTAGCCAAGCCCAGCGAGCCCGAGGAGGAAGAAGGCCCGAACCTTCCCCCTCCGAGCTCCGCACTGCCTCGCGAGGGCCAGCGGCAAGCACTTTGTACTATAGCCCCTACTGAGCAATACAGACAAGCAGGAGTAGCGGTTTTACCTCACCCTGAGGGCCGCGAACCTGGGTACGGGCCGGAGTCCATCTCTGTGGTGCTGTTCCTCTACAAGCTCGATGAGCACCGTCGCCGAGCCGGTCGTGGGTTGTTGACCAACGTGTTCAGTCCCCCTCACGAACTTCTCCCCCGAGAGTGGTTATCCCTGTTCCGTGGGAATCACACCTCGACATTTGGCGCGCCAGGTAGGGGACTGACGCGCGTCTTCAACCTCCAGCCGGCTTTCCGCCATGGCGGACACCCGCACGACGCGCGCCAACAGGCGCGCAGCTCACAGGGCTCACACCGAGCCCGGCACAGCTCCCACCCGTGGCCGCCGCGGCCGCCCTCGCGCTGCCGAGCGCGCCAACACCGGCCCGCATGTGGAGGAGCCCGAGAGCGAAGAGTACCATGACAACGACCACCGCGACGACAGGGACGTCCCCCCGGAGCGCAACGACGATGCTGAGTCTTTGCATCCGTCACGGCGCAAAGGCGCGTCCTCTCAGGGACGCCCAGAGCCCACGCCGCACACCGCGCTCCTCATGGCCCAGGAGCTCCTACGCTACCGGCCTAGCGCTGAGGCCCACGACCAGTGGTTGGACCGCCTCCACCACCTCGTCGCCGTCGCCACCACGCGCCCCGCCCCGTCGCGCTCCATGGTCCAGCACTCCGGCCGCGCGGGAACGTCTGCACCAGATGCGCCTCCGCCGCCGACGGGACCGCCTCCGGCCGCAGCGCAGAGGGCTCCCTCTCACGCCTCCTCGCCGCACGACTGCCAGATCGTGCAGCACACTGCGCCTGACGCGCGGGTGGGCATGGAGCGCCGCAGGGACCTCCAGAATCGCCTCGTTGAGGAGCTCGGCCAGGCAGGGCAGCAGAACCGCAGGGTTCTCCAGGGAGGAATCGCCACGTACGCCTCTGGCTGCATGGCCTTCACCCGCGCTCTGAGCCGCGTGGTCTGGCCGCAGAAGTTCAGGCCGGCCCTCCCCAAGGGCTTCGACGGGTCGACCAACCCTCTCGAGTTCCTGCAGCTCTACACCACCTCCATCCAGGCTGCAGGGGGAGACGACAAGGTCATGGCAAACTGGTTCTCCCACGCGCTCAGGGACTCCGCGCTGTCCTGGCTCCTCAACCTGCCTGAGGACTCCATTGACTCCTGGGAGGAGCTCTGCAAGCAGTTCGTCGCCAACTTCAAGGGCACGTACGAGCGCGCACTCACCCACAACGACCTGCGCGCTGTGGTGCAGAAGAAGGATGAGACCCTCCGCAAGTACATCCAGCGCTTCAGCCAAGTGCGCAACAAGATCCCGAACATCCCTGACACGCAAGTCATCGCCGCCTTCCGAGAGGGCGTCACGAACCGCAGGATGCTCGAGAAGCTGGGCATTCACGACAAGCTCACCTCTGTGGTGAAGCTGTTCGACCTTGCGGACAAATGCGCCAAGGCTGAAGAGGGACTCCTCTTCGTGAAGATGAGCCAGCGAGGGGACGACCAGGCTGAGGGCTCCAAGGGCCACAAGAAGCGCGAGGAGACCAAGCGCAAGACCACTGCTATCCTAGCAGCAGAGCCAGCCACCAAGCTCGCCCGCAGAAGCTCCCCCGAGCCTGGCGACAAGGAGGCGGACAACCGTCCGTTCTGCGTCTACCACAACAGGCGTGGCCACGCCACAGACGACTGCTTCGACCTCAAGAGGCTGAGCAGGGAGCGCGAGCGAGGAGAAGGCAGCGGAAACCGCGGCAGAGGCCGCGGCTACCGCAGAGACGGCAGGGGCAGGCGCGATGACGGCTACCAGAAGCCGTCGGGCACTCAAGCCAACGCCGCCGAGAAGAACAACAACCTCCCTGACGAGGAAGATGGAGGCTACCAAGCCCCGAGAGGGACTATGGCCTGCATCCTCGGCGGGGCTCAGGCGCCCAAGTCGAACAACCAGTTCAAGCAGTTCGCCCGCGAGCTCAACGCCGCGCTCCCAAGCACCGAAACCTCCAGGCCCCTCATGTGGTCCCAGTACACCATCGCCTTCGACGCCAAGGACCACCCCAAGTCGACCAAGACTGTTGGGACCCTCCCCCTGGTCTGCTCCCCCACCATCAACAACATCACCGTCTCCAAGACGCTCATTGATGGGGGAGCTGGCCTGAACGTCATCTCTGTCGAGACCTTCGAGACGCTTCAAGTGACCTACGAGTGGCTTATGCCCTCCAGGCCGTTCACCGGGGTCACCAGTGGTTCCATCGAACCCCTGGGCCAGGTCCGGCTAGCCGTCACCTTCGGCACGCAGAAGAACTATCGCACAGAGCTGATCGACTTTGACGTCGCCCACATCGGCCTGCCGTACAATGCCATCCTCGGCTACCCCGCTCTCGCGAAATTCATGGCCGTCACGCACCATGCCTACAACATGGTCAAGATCCCCGGCAGCGCTGGCACCATCGCCATCCATGGTCATATCCTGGACGCCACGCGCGCTGTCGAGAGCGCCTACAAGGCAGCTGCCATGGCATTCCCGGCTGACGAGGACATGGAGCCTCTCGAGAGGCCCAAGAAGAAGAAGCAAGTGTTCTCTCAGGAGCAAGCTGCCACGAAGAAGGTGTCGCTGAGCACCAGTGGCTTGGGGGCTGAAGGCTCGGGGGCTAGCGTCACCATAGGCGCTGCCCTGCCTCCCAAATAGGAAAGCGCGCTCGTCGCCTTCCTTCGGGCAAACTCTGACATGTTCGCATGGACTCCGTCAGATATGTCCGGCGTACCGAGGGAGGTGATCGAGCACCACTTAGCCGTGTGTCCAGACGCACGACCCGTCAAGCAAAAAGCACGCAAGCAAGCCCCCGAGAAGCAAGCATTCATCGTCAAGGAAGTAGAGAAGCTAAAGGCGGCGAAAGTCGTCCGCGAAGTCGCGCACCCCACTTGGCTCTCCAACGGCGTGGTTGTCCCTAAACCCGCTGGAGGAGGCCGACTCTGCATCGACTACACCGATGTCAACAAGGCCTGCCCCAAGGACCCATACCCCATGCCGAGGATAGACCACATCGTGGACTCCACCGCTGGCTGCGACCTCCTCTGTTTTCTGGACGCCTTCTCTGGTTACCACCAGATCAAAATGGCTAAAGAGGACGAGGAGAAGACAGCATTCCTCACCCCCTGTGGCGTGTATTGCTACACATGCATGCCCTTCGGCCTGAAGAATGCTGGCACCACTTTCCAGAGGCTCATGAGGATCGCCTTGGGGGCACAGATGGGCAGGAACGCAGAGGCCTACGTCGATGACATAGTGGTCAAGTCTCGAGAGGGAGACACCCTCTTGAAGGATCTCGAGGAAACCTTCGCCAGCCTGCGCAAGGTGAACATCAACCTGAACCCCGCCAAGTGCGTCTTCGGGGTCCCTTCAGGCAAGCTCCTCGGGTTCCTGGTGTCCCACCGCGGCATAGAAGCAAACCCTGACAAGATCAAGGCCATAGAAGGAATGCAACCTCCTCGCCGGCTCAAGGAAATGCAGCGCTTAGCAGGCTGCATGGCTAGCCTGGGCCAATTCATCTCCAAGTTCGGCGAGAGAGCCCTGCCATTTTTCAAGATCATGAAGAGATCTGGCACATTCAAGTGGACCCCTGAGGCGGACAAGGCCTTTGAGGACTTAAAGAAGTATTTGGCCAACCCACCAGTCTTGGTGGCCCCCAGGACAGGCGAACATCTGAAGCTGTATCTTTCAGCCACTCCTCAGACCGCAAGCGCCGTCCTGGTGGCCGAGAGGGAAGAGCCTGTCCTCCCCAAGAAGAGCACTGCCACTCCAAGCCCAAAGCCCCCCGACAAGGATCTCGTCGAAGGAGCAGCCTCCACGGACCCACTGCCAGGCCCACAGCCTCAAGTCGAGCCTGCTCCCGGCACCCCTGTCGAGACCCCCCAGCTGCGGATCTCGACAAGGGCCCTGAGGAGCCTACGCAGGGGGCTGACGCTGCAACCCCATCGACAACCCTTGTCGAGCACCCCGTCTACTTCGTCAGCACGGTGCTGCGGGATGCTCGGGAGCGGTACCCGATGCAGCAGAAGCTTCTCGTCGCTCTCCTCATCGCCTCCAGGAAGCTGAGACACTACTTCCAGGGCCACCCCATCACGGTGGTCACTTCTTTCCCCCTGGAGCAGATCCTGCGCAACCCCAACGCCACAGATCGTGTCGCGGGATGGAACATAGAGCTGCAGCCATTTAACTTGCGCTTCGACACCACAAGAGTCATCAAGGGGCGAGCGCTGGCTGATTTCGTCGCCGAATGGACTGACCCAAGCCCTGAAGAGCCTCGGGGGGAAGAAACTGAGCCCGCTGGAGATACAATGCCCAGCCACTGGACCATGCACTTCGACGGAGCCTTTGCCTGCCGCAATGGCGGGGCAGGCGTCGTCCTGACTTCGCCCAAAGGCGACAAGCTCTACTACGCTGTCCAGTTATGCTTCACGATTGACAAGATCTCCAACAACATCGCTGAATACGAGGGCCTCCTCGCCGGCTTAAGGGCCGCCATCGCTCTAGGCGTCAAGCACCTACTCATCAAGGGCGACTCCCAGTTGCTCGTCAACTTCTCCAACAAGAGCTACACGCCTAAAGACGACCACATGGCAGCATACCTTGAAGAGGTCCGCAAGCTCGAGAAGCACTTCAGGGGCATGGAACTCATGCATATCCCAAGGAAAGAGAACCAGGAGGCCGATGATATCGCCAAGCGAGCCTCGCGAAGACAACCCCAGCAGGCCGGCGTCTTTGAGGAAAGGCTCGCCAAGGCATCCATCAAGCAGCCTTGAGAGGCCACAGCCGCAAGCACAGACGAAGCACTCCCACCACCTCCTCAGTCTGGGGCCCCCGATTGCGGCCCCAGCACAGGGGAGCGTCTGTTGCTGACGGCAGCCCACCAAGCCACAGGCTGGATTGACGAGCTCAAGGACTACTTGGCGAAGGGGATCCTCCCTGAAGAAGATGCAGAAGCAGAGCGAATCGCTCGACAGGCGAAATCCTACTGCATCCTTGAGGGAGACCTCTATCGCAAGCGCCCAAACGGCATCGCGCTCAAATTCGTCTCCCCCGAGGAAGGCCGAACGCTGATCAAGGACATCCACAGCGGGGAGTGCGGCCACCACTCGTGCGCGCGCACCCTCGCAGGCAAGGTCTTCAGGAGCGGTTTCTACGGGCCACTAGTGCTTCAAGATGCGGTCGCCATCGTGCAAGCCTGCGACGCCTGCCAGTTCCACGCCAAGCAAATTCATCAGCCGGCACTGGAGCTCCAAACCATCCCGCTCTCCTGGCCGTTAGCGGTCTGGGGGCTGGACATCTTGGGCCCCTTCCCGAAGTCGCAGGGGGGCTATCGCTTCCTCTTCGTGGCCGTCGACAAGTTCACCAAGTGGGCCGAGGTTGAACCAGTGGGCACCATTCCAGCCGGAGCCGCGGTGAAATTCATCAGGAGCCTGGTCTGCCGCTTCGGGGTGCCCAACCGCATCATCACCGATAATGGCTCGCAATTCACCAGCGGCATGTTCCGAGCCTACTGCGACAAGCTCGGCGTCAAGATCTGCTTCGCCTCGGTGGCTCACCCACGTAGCAATGGTCAAGCCGAGCGAGCAAACGCAGAAGTCCTCAAGGGCCTCAAGACCAGAAGCTTCAACGTCCTCAAAGGGCACGGCAAGGGCTGGATCGATGAGCTCCCATCTGTGCTCTGGTCCATGCGCACAACCGCTTCACGGCCTACAGGCGAAACGCCGTTCGCCCTTGTCTACGGAGCTGAAGCTGTCCTCCCCGCAGAAATCAAGCATGGATCCCCACGGGTCCTTGCCTTCAACGAGGACATCCAAGAGGGCCTCCACAACGACGACCTACTGTTCCTCGAGGGCCTGCGCCACCACGCCGCCCTCAGAGCGGCGAAGTACCAGCAAGATCTGCGACGCTACCACAGCCGCCATGTGCGCTCGCGCACCCTTGAGGCAGGTGACCTCGTCCTCAGGTGAATCCTCTCCAGGGAAGGTCTCCACAAGCTCTCGCCGATGTGGGAAGGCCCCTACAGGGTCTCCCACATCGCCAGGCCTGGCGCAGTACGCCTCGAGACCGAAGACGGCATCTCCGTCAAGAACCCGTGGAACATCGCGCATCTGCGCAAGTTCTACCCGTGATCATAGTCACGCCAGGCATTTTTTGTCTCTAGAGGGAAGCTCACGGCTTCACCTCCAAGCTTCTCAAAGCTTCTTCCGAGGCTCAGCCCTCTGAGCTCTCCTGCTAATGAGCCACTGCAGGCCGCAGTGAACCTCTGCCACTAATGGGTGGTCCCCATGCCTCGACATGGAAGGAACGTTAGCTTGGCAAACCCAAGTGTAATGAACCGATTCTCGTTCCAAGTGAACTTTGCGCTCAGGTGCCATTTTCGTTCCAAGTGAACTTTGCGCTCAGGCACCATTTTCGTTCCAAGTGAACTTTGCGCTCAGGCGCCATTTTCGTTCCAAGTGAACTTTGCGCCAAGGCGCCGCTATGTAATATTTCGATGGCAAGTTTTACTTTCATCCTTTACTTTCAAAATGTGCGCTTATATTCTTCCCATGCGCACCTCGCGAGCGGGGGCTGAGTACGGTGCCTGTGCCCAAGAGCACCCCAGCAGCACTGCAAAATCCAAGGGACCCTGAGCTCTGGCTAAAGGGCATGCTCCCGGATACACGCCACCTCTCCAAAGGACCTTGGTACTCTCTCTCCTCGCGAGGCACCCATGAGGAAACCTATAAGCGCGCATAAGTCCTTACTACTATGCTCTAGCGTTTTGGTTCGCCTCTCTAACATCCACAGGGAACGAGAGTCTCTCCAGGCCTGTGGAGGAAAAACTCGGCCCCTGAAGGGAAGGACATCGCCAGAGGAGTCCCACACAGGGCGAAAAGCCTCGCGAAGCTAAGTTCCCTGTCCACATCAAGAGAACCCTTGCATCTCTCTCACGAGCACCCTGCGTCCCTCGAGTGGTCCTTTCCCTCACTCTCCATGGGCTGCTTGCGCGTCAAAGGGGGCCCTCAGCATCGCGACTCGAGGGTTCTTACCTCTCTAAGCCTTAAACTCCCCCCGGCCTTGCCGAGTCATTGCTCGAGCATACCGCAGCGGCGGAGTCATAGTGCGAAGAGAAGGGTCCAGCGACGCAGAGTGAAAAAGACATGGAATTGAAGCAAAGGCTCCTCGAGGGGAGCACACACAGACATAGCAGCACTTGTTAAAAAGATAAGAAGTATATTACAAACTGCTAAACGAAAGTCTTTTAAGCAAAAGCCCCTACAGCGCTGCAAGCGCACTACATTGCAGGAGAGGATCTCAGGAGGAAGTTAGGCAGAGGCCTCGCCGTCGTCCTGGCCGGATTCTTCTCCTTCAGGCCCACTCTCTTCGCCGTCGTCCTCATCCTCCACCGCGGCCCGCTTGAAGCGGCTGCAGAAGTCGTCCACCTGGTCGCGGACGGAGTTGGAGGCCTTCCACCTTTCCTCCCCCTCGAGGGGCTCGGTCACCGTGGCGAGGTCGAACCCGGGCTGGAGGTGCACGAGGTTGGAGAAGATGCGGTCCACCGCCACCGCCAGGAGCTGGCGGCACTCCTCCTCGACGACGTCGCGGAGCTCCGCGGCGGGGCCCTCGAGAGCCGTGAAGAGCTGCTCGAAGTATAGGAGGTAGGTGGCGGCGTCGGAATGGCCTTGAGCTGGGACGGACGGCGCTTCTGCTCCCAGCTTCGCAGCGAGCTCGCGGCCCCGGCCCGCCAGGGACAGGAACATACGCTCCCGCTGCTGTGACAGCACCTGCGCCGCCTTGGCGCTCTCAACCGCTTCCACCGCCTTCTCCACGGCAGGACCCACTTGCTGGTTCATCTCCTCCATGTCCGCCATGAGGGAGGTGAGGTCCTGCGCTGTGCGATCGCGTGCCTCTTCAGCAACCATTTGGCCCGTGAGGCCGTTCTCCCGGAGCGTCCTCAAGCGGCCCACGAGGCCGGCGACCTGCGGGCCCTTGAGGGCCTGCTTGCCCTAGTGGGTGTTCTTCACGGGCGGCGCATCTGGGACGTCGAGGAGGGAGCTCTGCGACGGGACGCCGATGAGGAACCACTTCTGCCTGAAGTCGTCCACCTTCTTCGACACCGCCGTGACAGGTTTCTCACCGCTCCACGACATGGGGATGTAGATGTCCCCCATGCCGTCCGCGATGCGAAAGGAGACGCAGCCCGTCCGCTCGGTCTTCGCGGTGTTTCGGAGAGCGTAGAAACTCCTGAAGAGGGCCACCGAGGGCTTCACCCCCAGATAGGCCTCACACAAGAAGGCGAAGATGGAGAGGATGAGGATGGCGTTGGGGTGAAGGTGGAGAAGGTGGATCTGATAGAACTCCAAGACGGCCTCAAGGAAAGGCGAGTACGGAGGCACCAGCCCAGCGAAGAGAGTTTGGAGGAAGATGGGGTAAAAACCCGCCGGAAAGCAGCCGAACCTCGCGGCCTGAATGGCGCTGGCGCCGTGTTCATTGTTCTTCCCGGCGACTAGATGCTGGATCTTGTCCAGCGCAGCCGCATTGACGCGCGTCCCGACCAGGGCAGGGCCGAGCGTCTCATCCTCCTGCGCGTCTTGGCGGGCTGAGGTCATCACCGCCTTGCCTTTGGATACCCCCATTTCCGGAGAAGCGGGGGCGCGGAAGAGCGAAAGGAAGGAGAGTGCTCGCCGGAGAAGAAAGGGGTTCGCCGGAGACAAAGAACTAAGAGGCCGAGAGCTGGAAGTTTGGAGGCGCGGAATGGGAGTAATGGCTGCGATTTCGACCGGCGCGCAGCTTTATACCGCAATCAGGCAGTTACCAAGGCGCGGTCGTGATGATCGTGGTGGGACCCCCCACTATGCACGATCGTCCGAAGAAACCAAGTCGTCGCGAACTCACCACTGAGTGACGCGTGTCACGGGCAGGCCGGACGTTTTGGACCCGCGACGCTTCGTCTGGGCCCGATGGGCCTCGCCGTGCCCGTCGTGGGCCCGGGGGCTACTGTCGGCCCAGTGGATTCTAGGGTGTGCAGAGCCCACTCTCCACGGCCCTCACACGTGCCGATGGCGACGAAACGACTAAGGACCAAGCGGAACGCTTGGGGAGACCCCCGAGGGGAGAGCCCTCTCGAGGGGACTTGAGGAGGCAGCGAAGGGCCTGAAGGGGCTCCCCCTGAGGCTGCCCCCCGGCAAGGCTTTCTCCCCTGAAGGGGAGTCAACACAACTCCCTCCACAAGGCCTCCAGGGCCCTGTGGAGATACTTCTCTACGAAGCAATTGCTGCAGAGCGCACATGGCCTCTGCAGCAGCCGCAGAGTGACGCGCGCGTCTGCGCGCGATGACGACGGCGCCGCAGTTGCCGTTCTGGTGATAAAAGGAGTCAACAAAGCGCTGTGTCCCCCGCGCCGCCAACAAGGCTTTCCTCTTTGGTGATAAAGCAGGTGGCCGGCGCAACGCTCCAACGGCGACGTCACCGTGGACACCCCCACGGTCTCTGCAGTACCAGCTGGCCGCTCTGCAAAGACGGCGGCTGCCCTGCCACGAAGGCAGGCCTTGCGACCATGGACCAAGTCCATGGGCAACTCAGTCGTGGTGCACCCCGCTCCACCATTTCGTCGCCATGTGGGAACCCTTCCACTGCGCAGCACGCAGGGATGAGGCCCGGGGCGCCTATATAAGGAGCAGGAGCACCACCGTGACAAAGGGCCGATCGATCGATCACTCATCCATAGACACCCCACGGTAGCTTAGCCAAGCACAGCGAGCCCGAGGAGGAAGAAGGCCCGAACCTTCCCCCTCCGAGCTCCGCACTGCCTCGCGAGGGCCAGCGGCAAGCACTTTGTACAATAGCCCCTACTGAGCAATACAGACAAGCAGGAGTAGCGGTTTTACCTCACCCTGAGGGCCGCGAACCTGGGTACGGGCCGGAGTCCATCTCTGTCGTACTGTTCCTCTACAGGCTCGACGAGCACCGTCGCCGAGCCGGTCGTGGGTTGTTGACCAACGTGTTCAGTCCCCCTCACGAACTTCTCCCCCGAGAGTGGTTATCCCTGTTCCGTGGGAATTGTCGACGTGTGATTCCCACGGAACAGGGATAACCACTCTCGGGGGAGAAGTTCGTGAAGGGGACTGAACACGTTGGTCAACAACCTACGGCCGGCTCGGCGACGGTGCTCGTCGAGCCTGTGGAGGAACAGCACGACAGAGATGGAGTCCGGCCCGTACCCAGGTTCACGGCCCTCAGGGTGAGGTAAAACCGCTACTCCTGCCTGTCTGTATTGCACTGCGGTAGGAACAGTACAGTGAGCTCGCCGAGGGCTCTCGAGCGGCTATGCGGAGCTTGGAGGGGGAAGGATGAGCTCTTCTTCCTCCTCGAGCTCGCTAAGCTTTGCTAGGCTATGGTAGGGTGTACTCGGGTGAGCCGTTGGTTTTTCGATCCCCCCTCTACGGTGGCGCCCATGCTCCTTATATAGGCGCCCCGGGCCTCATCCCTGCGTCCTGCGCAGTGGAAGGGTTCCCACATGGCGACGACGCGGAGGAGCGGGGTGCACCGCAGCTCGGTTGTCCATGGACTTGGTCCATGGTCGTAAAGCCTGCCTTCGTGGCAGGGCGGCCTCTGTCTTTGCAGGACGGACAGCTGGTGCTGCAGAGACCGTGGGGGAGCCCACGGTGACGTCGCCGTTGGAGTGTTGCGCCGGCCATCTGCTTTATCACCGAAGAGGAAAGCTTTGGTGACGGCGCAGGGGACACAGAGCTTTGTTGACCCCTTTTATCACCAGAACGGCAACTGTGGCGCCGTCGTCATCGCGCGCAGACGCGCGCGTCACTCTGCGGCTGCTGCAGAGGCCATGTGCGCTCTGCAGCGGTTCCTTCGTAGCGAAGTATTCCCGCAGAGTTCGGGAGGCCCTGCCGAGGGAGTTGCGTTGACTCCCCTTCAGGGGAGACAAGCCTTGCCGGGGGGCGGCCTCAGGGGGAGCCCCTTCAGGCCCTTCGCTGCCTCCTCAAGTCCCCTCGAGGGGGCTCTCCCCTCGGGGGTCTCCTCAAGCGTTCCGCTTGGTCCTTAGTCGTTTCGTCGGCATCGACGCGTGTGAGGGCCGTGGAGAGTGGGCTCTGCACACCCTAGAATCCACTGGGCCGACAGTAGCCCCCGGGCCCACGACGGGCACGGCGAGGCCCATCGGGCCCAGACGAAGCGTCGCGGGTCCAAAACGCCCGGCCTGCCCGTGACACGCGTCACTTGGAGATATACTTGCGGCGACTCGGTTTCTCCGGTAGAAACGTGCGTAGTGGGGGGTCCCACCACGATCACCACGACCGCGCCTTGGTAACTGCCCGGCGGCGGTATAAAGCTGCGCGCCGGTCTGAATCGCAGTCATTGCTTCCCATTCTGTGCCTCCATTTTCCCAACTCCCGACTTCCTAGCTCTCCTTCTCCGGCGAACTCTTTTCCTCTCCGGCGAGCATTCCCCTTTCCTTCGTTCTCCCGCGCCTCCGTCTTGCTCCGCCAATGGGGGGATCCAAAGGCAAGGCGGCGATGACCTCGGCCCGCCAGGATGCGCAGGAGGAGGAGACACTCGGCCCCGCTCTGATTGGGACGCGCATCGATGCTGCCGCGCTGGACAAGATCCAGCATCTGGTCGCCGGAAAGAGCAACGAGCATGGCGCCACGGCCATCCGGGCCGCGAGGTTCGGCCGTCTTCCAGCGGGTTTTTACCCTATCTTCCTCCAGACCCTCTTCGCAGGGCTGGTGCCTCCGTACTCGCCATTCTTCGAGGCCGTTTTAGAGTTCTATCAGATCCACCTCCTGCACCTTCACCCCAACTCCGTTCTCATCCTCTCCATCTTTGCCTTCCTCTGTGAGGCTTATTTGGGGGTGAGGCCATCGGTGGCCCTCTTCAGGAGCTTCTACGCGCTCCGGAACACCGCAAAGGCCGAGCGGACGGGCTGCGTGTCCTTTTGCATCGCGGACGGCATGGGGGATATCTACATCCCCATGTCTTGGAGCGGCGAGAGGCCCGTGACGGCGGTGTCGAAGAAGGTGGACGACTTCAAGCAGAAGTGGTTCCTCATCGGCGTCCCGTCGCAGAGATCCCTCCTCGACGTCCCCGAATCGCCGCCCGTGAAGAACACCCACTGGGGCAAGCGGGCTCTCGAGGGCCCTCAGGTAGCGGGCCTCGTGGGCCACTTGAGGATGCTCCGGGAGCACGGCCTCACCGGCCAAATGGTGGCGGAGGAGTTCGTGAGGCGCCGCATCGCCCCCCTTCAGGCGCACAAGAAGCCGATGTGGGCGTACTCAGGGCTCACGGACCCGATGCGGCTCCACCCCTGCGACCACCGCCCCGCCATCGTCGCCACCATCATGGGCGGCCTCTTCGTCAACCCCGACGTGCCCGCGGCGGTCCCTGTGGCGATAAGGCCTCTGTACCAGGTTCCGGACCAGCGCCAGGCCACCCTGGCGCAGATGCCCACATTCACCGCGCTGGGCCTGGCGGGGGAGGAGGAAGAGGAGGAGGGGCCAATGCCCGTGGCGAAGGACGGGGACGCTGCCGAGTCTCCGTACGCGTCAGAGGCGGAGCACGGCGACGCGGAGCACGGTGACGCGGAGGTCTACGCGGAGGTCTACGCGGAGCACGGCGAGCTCGTCTCAAGCCGCGCCACCCACCGCGGAGGTCTACGAGCTTTCGTCCAGCGACGGCGAGGAGGCCGAGGCTGGGCGCCGAGAGCCTCGGACCAAGGCGGCCCATGATAGGCCTGCCGGGGAGCCCCCGAGCGCTTCCCTCAAGAGGAAGGCTGAGGCGGCTCCTGAAGGGTCAGGAGGCCGGACCGCGCCCTCATGGCGCGCGTCTGGTATGTCGTGGGTCGACACCCGCGCGAAGAAGTCCAAGTAAGTGCTCTTGGGTTCTGTCGTTTTCCTTCGATTTTCTGCCTGTCTCCTCCCCTGACCAGTCTCCTCGTCTCACGCCAGCGACCCTGCGCCCGCGAAGCGCCGCAGGCTCCACAAGGCTGCGGATGTGAAGAAGGCCGCTCCCGAGGCCGCGCCCGAGGCCGAAGCGGGCGAGGCCGCGGCAGATGAGGCCGCGAGGCCTGAGGAGGAGGCCTCTGCAGGCGCTCAGGTGGACATGCCTCAGGCGGAGGCGCCTGAGCCGCCTCCGGAGGAGGAGCACATGGAGGAGCAGCTGGAGAGGGTACCAACTCCGCCCCGCGCGGCAACCCCTCCGGCGCAACCTGAAGCAGCGGCTGGCGCCGCGTCGGCCCTGAGCGCGCCCGAGGCCAGCGGGGGGGATATTCCGCCATCCCCGCCATCCGCTAGGGTGGAGGAGGCAACGGCGACGGGGCAGACCTCCTCTGCACCGGAAGCAACTGAGGAAGTGCCGCCTGAGCGAGGCGACACCGAGGCGCAGGGCACAGGCGCCGAGGCGGAGGATTCGCCTCCAAGCCCCCAGGCCCACGCGGAGGCTTCCTCCTCCAAGCTCGACACCGGCGCCGGGCCCTCTGCGTCCCGCAAGACATCCCAGGCCCTATCTCTCAGCGGCTGGGATTGGAGTAGGGGGCGACGCGATGTCGCCTTCCGCCTGGTGAGAGAGTCGCTGGAGGGCCTGGAGGCCCACCTCGCTCTCGAGGACGGGAAGCTCGCCCAGCAGCGGGACGAGCTTGCGGGGGCCTGGGCCGCTCTTCACGCGGCTGTGGAGGCCCGCAGGCAGAGCGACCAGGCTCTGCAGGCGGAGCGCGAGGAGGCGGTGCGCTTCGCCGAGGAGGTCCGCGAGGGCGCTGCGCGGGACGCCGAGGAGCTCCTGCAGCCCTTGAAGGCCGAGCGCCGGGCAGCGGCAGAAGACCTGGCCGCAGCCAGGGCCGAGCGGGAGGCCGTGGAGCACTCCTTGGCGGCCAAGCGCGGCGAGCTCGTCGAGCTCGAGAAGAAGATCCTGGCTGACTCCGCGACGGTGCGGTCCGCCCTGGACGAGATCCGCGCGAGCTTGGAGGCCAGGGGACGGAGCCTGGGCGAGCGCGAGGAGGATGTGCGCCGACGCGACGAGCAGCTGGCTCTGCGGGAGCAGGAGCTGTCGGGGCAGCGTGCTGCCCTCGAGGCCCGCGAAGAGAGCCTGGCCGCGGCTCTCGTCAAGTATGAACGCGAAGTGGCTACCCACAAGGGGCATGTGGAGCGCTTCAATAAGAGGTTTGCCGAGCAGAAGGCGGAGGCCGAGGCGGAGTTCCAGGCCCGGGAGAAGGCGTACCGCGCCGCCGTCTCTCGGTACTACGCCGACAAATTCACCAAGCAGGAGACCCGCTTCAAGAAGAGGCTTGGCGAGAGCGGCGCCCGGATCCACCAGCTCGAAGATATGAACGCTACCCTTGTTGGCAAGGTGAAGCGCGAGGCGGATCGCCGCCGCGTCGCTGAGGAGGCTTGCAAGCGCACATAGCAAGACCTCGCCTCCCTCATGGCCGACATGGAGGAGATGAACCAGCAGGTGGGTCCTGCCGTGGAGAAGGCGGTGGAGGCCGCTGAGAGCGCCAAGGCGGCGCAGGTGCTGTCGCAGCAGCGGGAGCGCATGTTCCTGACCCTGGCGGGCCGGGGCTGCGAGCTCGCTGCGAAGCTGGGAGCAGAAGCGCCGTCTGTCCCGGCTCAAGGCCACGCCGACGCCGCCACCTACCTCCTGTACTTCGAGCAGCTCTTCACGGCGCTCGAGGGCCCCGCCGCGGAGCTCCGCGACGTGGTCGAGGAGGAGTGCCGCCAGCTCCTGGCGGTGGCGGTGGACCGCATCTTCTCCAACCTCGTGCACCTCCAGCCCGGGTTCGACCTTGCGACGGTGACCGAGCCCCTCGAGGGGGAGGAAAGGTGGAAAGCCTCCAACTCCGTCTGCGACCAAGTGGACGACTTCTGCAGCCGCTTTAAGCGGGCCGCAGCGGAGGACGAGGGCGACGACGAGGGGAGCGAGCTTGAAGAGGAGGGATCCGGCCAGGACGACGACGAGGCCGCTGCCTAACTTACTCCTGAGATCCTCTCCTGCAGTTCAGTGCGCTTGTAGCGCTGTAGGGATGTTTATCTTAAAGACTTTTGCTGTTCAGTCTGTAATACACTTCTCATTTTAAGCATGTGCCGCTAAGTCTGTGTGTGCTTCCCTCGAGGAGCCTTTGCTTCAACCCCATGTCTTTTTCGCTCTGCGTCGTCGGACCCTTCTCTTCGCGCTATGACTCCGCCGCTGCGGTATGCTCGAGCAATGACTCGGCAAGGCCGGGGGGAGTTTAAGGCTTAGAGAGGTAAGAACCCTCGAGTCGCGATGCTGAGGGCTCCCCTTTGACGCGCAAGCAGCCCATGGAGAGCGAGGGAAAGGACCACTCGAGGGACGCAGAGTGCTTGTGAGCGAAATGCAAGGATTCTCTTGCTGTGAACAGGGAACTTAGCTTTGCGAGGCTTTTCGCCCTGCGGGGGATTCCTCTGGCGATGTCCTTCCCTTCAGGGGCCGAGTTTTTCCTCCATAGGCCTGGAGAGACTCTCGTTCTCTGTGGATGTTAGAGAGGCAAACCAAAACGCTAGAGCATAGTAGTAAGGACTTATGCGCGCTTATAGGTTTCCTCATGGGTGCCTCGCGAGGAGAGAGAGTACCAAGGTCCTTTGGGGAGGTGGCGTGTATCCGGGAGCATGCCCTTTAGCCAGAGCTCAGGATCCCTTGGATTTTGCAGTGCTGCTGGGGTGCTCTTGGGCACAGGCACCGTACTCAGCCCCCGCTCGCGAGGTGCGCATAGGAAAAATATAAGCGCACATTTGAAAGGAAAGGATGAAAGTAAAACTTGCCATAGAAATATTACATAGCGGCGCCTCAGCGCAAAGTTCACTTGGGAACGACACGGCGCCGTAGCGCAAAGTTCACTTGGAACAAAAATGGCGCCTGAGCGCAAAGTTCACTTGGAACGAAAATCGGTTCATTACACTTGGGTTTGCCAAGCTAACGTTCCTTCCATGTCGAGGCATGGGGACCACCCATTAGTGGCAGAGGTTCACTGCGGCCTGCGGGGGCTCATTTGCAGGAGAGCTCGGAGGGCTGGGCCTCGGGAGTAGCTTTGAGAAGCTTGGAGGTGAAGCCGTGAGCTTCCCTCTAGAGACAAAAAATGCCTGGCGTGACTATGATCACGGGTAGAACTTGCGCAGATGCGCGATGTTCCACGGGTTCTTGACGGGGATGCCGTCTTCAGTCTCGAGGCGTACTGCGCCAGGCCTGGCGATGTGGGAGACCCTGTAGGGGCCTTCCCACATCGGCGAGAGCTTGTGGAGGCCTTCCCTGGAGAGGATTCGCCTGAGGACGAGGTCACCCGCCTCGAGGGTGCGCGAGCGCACATGGCGGCTGTGGTAGCGTCGCAGATCTTGCTGGTACCTTGCCGCTCTGAGGGCGGCATGGCGGCGCAGGCCCTCGAGGAACAGCAGGTCGTCGTTGTGGAGGCCCTCTTGGATGTCCTCGTTGAAGGCAAGGACCCGTGGGGATCCATGCTTGATTTCTGCGGGGAGGACAGCTTCGGCTCCGTAGACAAGGGCGAACGGCGTTTCGCCTGTAGGCCTTGAAGCGGTTGTGCGCATGGACCAGGGCACGGATGGGAGCTCATCGATCCAGCCCTTGCCGTGCCCCTTGAGGATGTTGAAGCTTCTGGTCTTGAGGCCCTTGAGGACCTCTGCGTTTGCTCGCTCGGCTTGACCGTTGCTGCGTGGGTGAGCCACCGAGGCGAAGCAGATCTTGACGCCAAGCTTGTCGCAGTAGGCTCGGAAGATGCCACTGGTGAATTGCGAGCCATTATCGGTGATGATGCGGTTAGGCACACCGAAGCGGCAGACCAGGCTCCTGATGAACTTCACTGCAGCTCCGGCTGGTATGGTGCGCACTGGCTCAACCTCGGCCCACTTGGTGAACTTGTCGACGGCCACGAAGAGGAAGCGATAGCCCCCCTGCGACTTCGGGAAGGGGCCTAAGATGTCCAGCCCCCAGACCGCGAACGGCCAGGAGAGCGGGATGGTTTGGAGCTCCAGCGCTGGCTGATGAATTTGCTTGGCGTGGAACTGGCAGGCGTCGCAGGTTTGTACGATGGCGACCGCGTCTTGAAGCACTTGAGGCCAGTAGAAGCCGCTCCTGAAGACCTTGCCTGCGAGGGTGCGCGCACACGAGTAGTGGCCGCACTCCCCGCTGTGGATGTCCCTGATCAGCGATCGGCCTTCCTCGGGGGGGACGCACTTGAGCGCGATGCCATTCGGGCACTTGCGATAGAGGTCTCCCTCAAGGATGCAGTAGGATTTCGCCTGTCGAGCGATTCGCTCTGCTTCTGCATCTTCTTCAGGGAGGATCCCCTTCACCAAGTAGTCCTTGAGCTCGTCAATCCAGCCTGTGGCTTGGTGGGCTGCCGTCAGCAACAGGCGCTCCCCTGTGCTGGGGCCGCAATCGGGGGCCCCAGACTCAGGAGGTGGTGGGAGCGCTTCATCTGTGCTTGCGGCTGTGGCCTCTGGAGGCTGCTTGATGGATGCCTTGGCGAGCCTTTCCTCAAAGACGCCGGCCTGCTGGGGTTGCCTTCGCGAGGCTCGCTTGGCGATATCATCGGCCTCCTGGTTCTCTTTCCTTGGGATGTGCATGAGTTCCATGCCCCTGAAGTGCTTCTCGAGCTTGCGGACCTCTTCAAGGTATGCGGCCATGTGGCCGTCTTTAGGCGTGTAGCTCTTGTTGGAGAAGTTGACGAGCAGCTGGGAGTCGCCCTTGACGAGTAGGTGCTTGACGCCTAGAGCGATGGCGGCCCTTAAGCCGGCGAGGAGGCCCTCGTATTCAGCGATGTTGTTGGAGATCTTGTCAATCGTGAAGCATAACTGGACAGCGTAGTAGAGCTTGTCGCCTGTGGGCGAAGTCAGGACGACGCCTGCCCCGCCATTGCGGCAGGCAAAGGCTCCGTCGAAGTGCATGATCCAGTGGCTGGGCATTGTGTCTCCAGCGGGCTCAGCCTCTTCACCCCGAGGCTCTTCAGGGCTTGGGTCGGTCCATTCGGCGACGAAATCAGCCAGCGCTCGCCCCTTGATGACTCTTGTGGTGTCGAAGCGCAAGTTGAAAGGCTGCAGCTCTATGTTCCACCCCGCGACACGATCTGTGGCGTTGGGGTTGCGCAGGATCTGCTCCAGGGGGAAAGCAGTGACCACCGTGATGGGGTGGCCCTGGAAGTAATGTCTCAGCTTCCTGGAGGCGATGAGGAGAGCGACGAGAAGCTTCTGCTGCATCGGGTACCGCTCCCGAGCATCCCGCAGCACTGTGCTGACGAAGTAGACGGGGTGCTCGACAAGGGTTGTCGGTGGCGCTGCAGCGTCAGCCCCCTGCGCAGGCTCCTCAGGGCCCTTGTCGAGATCCGCCTGTTGGGGGGTCTCGACAGGGGTGCCGGGAGCAGGCTCGACTTGAGGCTGTGGGCCTGGCAGTGGGTCTGTGGAGGCTGCTCCTTCGACGAGATCCTTGTCGGGGGGCTTTGGGCTTGGAGTGGCAGTGCTCTTCTTGGGGAGGACAGGCTCTTCCCTCTCGGCCACCAGGACGGCGCTTGCGGTCTGAGGAGTGGCTGAAAGATACAGCTTCAGATGTTCGCCAGTCCTGGGGGCCACCAAGACTGGTGGGCTGGCCAAATACTTCTTTAAGTCCTCAAAGGCCTTGTCCGCCTCAGGAGTCCACTTGAACGTGCCGGATCTCTTCATGATCTTGAAAAATGGCAGGGCTCTCTCGCCGAACTTGGAGATGAATCGGCCCAGACTAGCCATGCAGCCTGCTAAGTGCTGCATTTCCTTGAGCCGGCGAGGAGGTTGCATTCCTTCTATGGCCTTGATCTTGTCAGGGTTTGCTTCTATGCCGCGGTGGGACACCAGGAACCCGAGGAGCTTGCCTGAAGGGACCCCGAAGACGCACTTGGCGGGGTTCAGCTTGATGTTCACCTTGCGCAGGCTGGCGAAGGTTTCCTCGAGATCCCTCAAGAGGGTGTCTCCCTCCCGAGACTTGACCACTATGTCATCGACGTAGGCCTCAGCGTTCCTGCCCATCTGTGCCCCCAAGGCGATCCTCATGAGCCTCTGGAAAGTGGCGCCAGCATTTTTCAGGCCGAAGGGCATGCATGTGTAGCAATACACGCCACAAGGGGTGAGGAACGCTGTCTTCTCCTCGTCCTCTTTAGCCATTTTGATCTGGTGATAACCAGAGAAGGCGTCCAGAAAACAGAGGAGGTCGCAGCCAGCGGTGGAGTCCACGATCTGGTCTATCCTCGGCATGGGGTATGGGTCCTTGGGGCAGGCCTTGTTGACATCGGTGTAGTCGATGCAGAGTCGGCCTCCTCCAGCGGGTTTAGGGACAACCACGCCGTTGGAGAGCCAAGTGGGGTGCGCGACTTCGCGGACGACTTTCGCCGCCTTTAGCTTCTCTACTTCCTTGACGATGAAAGCTTGCTTCTCGGGGGCCTGCTTGCGTGCTTTTTGCTTGACGGGGCATGCGTCTGGACACACGGCTAAGTGGTGCTCGATCACCTCCCTTGGTACCCCAGACATATCTGACGGAGTCCATGCGAACATGTCAGAGTTTGCCTGAAGGAAGGCGACGAGCGCGCTTTCCTATTTAGGAGGCAGGGCAGCGCCTATGGTGACGCTAGCCCCCGAGCCTTCGGCCCCCGAGGCACTGGTGCCAAGTGGCACCTTCTTCGTGGCCGCTTGCTCCTGAGAGAACACTTGTTTCTTCTTCTTGGGCCTCTCGAGAGGCTCCATGTCCTCGTCGGCCGGGAATGCCATGGCAGCTGCCTTGTAGGCGCTCTCGACAGCGCGCGTGGCGTCCAGGATATGACCATGGATGGCGATGGTGCCAGCGCTGCCGGGGATCTTGACCATGTTGTAGGCATGGTGCGTGACGGCCATGAATTTTGCGAGAGCGGGGTAGCCGAGGATGGCGTTGTACGGCAAGCCGATGTGGGCGACGTCGAAGTCGATCAGCTCTGTGCGATAGTTCTTCTGCGTGCCGAAGGTGACGGCGAGCCGGACCTGGCCCAGGGGTTCGATGGAACCACTGGTGACCCCGGTGAATGGCCTGGAGGGCATAAGCCACTCGTAGGGCACTTGAAGCGTCTCGAAGGTCCCGACAGAGATGACGTTCAGGCCAGCTCCCCCATCAATGAGCGTCTTGGAGATGGTGATGTTGTTGATGGTCGGGGAGCAGACCAGGGGGAGGGTCCCAACGGTCTTGGTCGACTTGGGGTGGTCCTTGGCGTCGAAAGCGATGGTGTAATGGGACCACTTGAGGGGCCTGGAGGTCTTGGTGCTCGGGAGCACGGCGTTGAGCTCGCGGGCGAACTGCTTGAACTGGTTGTTCGACTTGGGCGCCTGAGCCCCGCCGAGGATGCAGGCCATAGCCCCTCTTGGGGCCTGGTAGCCTCCATCCTCCTCGTCAGGGAGGTTGTTGTTCTTCTCGGCGGCGTTGGCTTGAGTGCCCGACGGCTTCTGGTAGCCGCCGTCGCGCCTACCCCTGCCGTCTCTGCGGTAGCCGCGACCTCTGCCGCGGCTTCCGCTGCCTTCTCCTCGCTCGCGTTCCCTGCTCAGCCTCTTGAGGTCGAAGCAGTCGTCTGTGGCGTGCCCACGCCTGTTGTGGTAGACGCAGAACGGACGGTGGTCCGCCTCCTTGTCGCCAGGCTCGGGGGAGCTTCTGCGGGCGTTCTTGGTGGCTGGCTCTGCCGCTAGGACAGCAGTGGTCTTGCGCTTGGTCTCCTCGCGCTTCTTGTGGCTCTTGGAGCCCTCAGCCTGGTCGTCCCCTCGCTGGCTCATCTTGACGAAGAGGAGTCCTTCTTCCGCCTTGGCGCATTTGTCCGCGAGGTCGAACAGCTTCACCACAGAGGTGAGCTTGTCGTGAATGCCCAGCCTCTCGAGCATCCTGCGGTTCGTGACGCCCTCTCTGAAGGCGGCGATGACCTGCGTGTCAGGGATGTTCGGGATCTTGTTGCGCACTTGGCTGAAGCGCTGGATGTACTTGCGGGGGGTCTCATCCTTCTTCTGCACCACAGCGCGCAGGTCGTTGTGGGTGAGTGCGCGCTCGTACGTGCCCTTGAAGTTGGCGACGAACTGCTTGCAGAGCTCCTCCCACGAGTCAATGGAGTCCTCGGGCAGGTTGAGGAGCCAAGACAGCGCGGAGTCCCTGAGCGCGTGGGAGAACCAGTTGGCCATGACCTTGTCGTCTCCCCCCGCAGCCTGGATGGAGGTGGTGTAGAGCTGCAAGAACTCGAGGGGGTTGGTAGACCCGTCGAAGCCCTTGGGGAGGGCTGGCCTGAACTTCTGCGGTCAGACCATGCGACGCAGAGCGCGGGTAAAGGCCAGGCAGCCAGAGGCGTACGTGGCGATTCCTCCTTGGAGAGCTCTGCGGTTCTGCTGCCCCGCTTGACCGAGCTCCTCGACGAGGCGGTTCTGGAGGTCCCTGCGGCGCTCCATGCCCACCCGCGAGGAGGCGTGAGAGGGAGCCCTCTGCGCTGCGGCCGGAGGCGGTCCTGGCGGCGGCGGAGGCGCATCTGGTGCAGCCGTTCCCGCGCGGCCGGAGTGCTGGACCATGGAGCGCGACGGGGCGGGGCGCGTGGTGGCGACGTCGACGAGGTGGTGGAGGCGGTCCAACCACTGGTCGTGGGCCTCAGCGCTAGGCCGGTAGCGTAGGAGCTCCTGGGCCATGAGGAGCGCGGTGTGCGGCGTGGGCTCTGGGCGTCCCTGAGAGGACGCGCTTTGGCGCCGCGACGGATGCGAAGACTCGGCATCGTCGTTGCGCTCCGGGGGGCCGTCCCCGTCGGCGCGGTGGCCGCTGTCGTTGTACTCTTCGCTCTCAGGCTCCTCCACATGCGGGCCGGTGTTGGCGCGCTCGGCAGCGCGAGGGCGGCCGCGGCGGCCGCGGGTGGGAGCCGTGCCGGGCTCGGTGTGAGCCCTGTCAGCTGCGCGCCTGTTGGCGCGCGTCGTGCGGGTGTCCGCCATGGCGGAAAGCCGGCTGGAGGTCGAAGACGCGCCTCAGTCCCCTACCTGGCGCGCCAAATGTCGAGGTGTGATTCCCACGGAACAGGGATAACCACTCTCGGGGGAGAAGTTCGTGAAGGGGACTGAACACGTTGGTCAACAACCTACGGCCGGCTCGGCGACGGTGCTCGTCGAGCCTGTGGAGGAACAGCACGACAGAGATGGAGTCCGGCCCGTTCCCAGGTTCACGGCCCTCAGGGTGAGGTAAAACCGCTACTCCTGCCTGTCTGTATTGCACTGCGGTAGGAACAGTACAGTGAGCTCGCCGAGGGCTCTCGAGCGGCTATGCGGAGCTTGGAGGGGGAAGGATGAGCTCTTCTTCCTCCTCGAGCTCGCTAAGCTTTGCTAGGCTATGGTAGGGTGTACTCGGGTGAGCCGTTGGTTTTTCGATCCCCCCTCTACGGTGGCGCCCCTGCTCCTTATATAGGCGCCCCGGGCCTCATCCCTGCGTCCTGCGCAGTGGAAGGGTTCCCACATGGCGACGACGCGGAGGAGCGGGGTGCACCGCAGCTCGGTTGTCCATGGACTTGGTCCATGGTCGTAAAGCATGCCTTCGTGGCAGGGCGGCCTCTGTCTTTGCAGGACGGACAGCTGGTGCTGCAGAGACCGTGGGGGAGCCCACGGTGACGTCGCCGTTGGAGTGTTGCGCCGGCCATCTGCTTTATCACCGAAGAGGAAAGCTTTGGTGACGGCGCAGGGGACACAGAGCTTTGTTGACCCCTTTTATCACCAGAACGGCAACTGTGGCGCCGTCGTCATCGCGCGCAGACGCGCGCGTCACTCTGCGGCTGCTGCAGAGGCCATGTGCGCTCTGCAGCGGTTCCTTCGTAGCGAAGTATTCCCGCAGAGTTCGGGAGGCCCTGCCGAGGGAGTTGCGTTGACTCCCCTTCAGGGGAGACAAGCCTTGCCGGGGGGCGGCCTCAGGGGGAGCCCCTTCAGGCCCTTCGCTGCCTCCTCAAGTCCCCTCGAGGGGGCTCTCCCCTCGGGGGTCTCCTCAAGCGTTCCGCTTGGTCCTTAGTCGTTTCGTCGGCATCGACGCGTGTGAGGGCCGTGGAGAGTGGGCTCTGCACACCCTAGAATCCACTGGGCCGACAGGAATCACACCTCGACAGATTTTTGGAGAGAAGATGGTTTGCTTGCGGATACGTTACCAAGACTATACTGTTTTCTTGAAAAGGAAGACTTAACTGTTAAGGAGGTCCTATCTTTACAAAACCTCAGTTCCACCTTCATGTTACCTCTTTCGGTGGAGGCTTTTGAAGAATATCAAATCTTCCAGCAGGTTTGTGCAGCAATCAATCTTTCGGATGAGACTGATAAAATAACCTTCACTTGGCGAAAAGATTGTTTCACTTCGGCAAAATTCTATCACTTCATGTTCCAGAGTGTCCCCAAGGACCAGGTACTTGCAAAGTTTTGGAAATCAAAATGCATCCCCAAACTTAAGGTTTTCTGTTGGCTTTTGATCAATGATCGGCTGAACACTAGAGATATTATGCAGCGTAAGCACTGGCATGTCGAGGGAGGCACAAATTGTATCCTCTGTCAGAATCAACTCTTGGAAACCTCGGAACATCTCTTCTTTGGTTGTGAATTTGCTAAAGAGTGCTGGGCTGCAGTTGGCATTACTTGGGATTATACAAGAGAAATTCAAGCAAGGTTGGCCTTGGCAGCAACAATATTCCCGCACCCCCACTTCTGTGAGTTTGTGGCTTGCGTGGCGTGGAACATTTGGAAAGAATGTAATGACTGGATTTTCAATGGAGTTGTACCGTCCATGATGAGTTGGAGAAGGCGTACAAGGAATGATCTCCTACTGCACCAATTTCGTGTCAAGAGCTCTCTTGTGCAGAGCCTTCTTGACTCAGTGGAACTTTTGCTTGCCTAAAGTACTCTTTGGTACTTGGGTTTTTAGACCGATCACCCTTTTTTAGTTTTTCTTTCGGGCTTCAGTCATCTCTCCTTGACTCTCTACTGCCCCCCTCTCTTCTTGGTGTATCCCCATATGTAATTCTCCTGTGTTTTTTGTTCGTTTCTTTAATTTAAAATTAACCGTAGGGGTTTTCCCTTACGGTAGATCGGTCTAAAAAAACAGTGTTCATCATCTTCTATCTCAGTTTCAACATTAGAAGTAATAGAAGATTCAGGCATTTCAGGCAATTCAGGTGCTTCAATTATCTCAGATGTTTCAGGTGTCACTTCTTTGTCCATGCTACTACATATTTAATTATTCTCAGTACTAGTAGACATTTTAGACAATGGTGATCTAGACACAGTTTTACCTTTTTTTCTTTTTAACGGGAACAACAGAGGTAACATCAGGTGAAAAGTTTGTCCTATTTGGCAAATCCATACCTCTACGAGTAGTTGAAGGTCTTACCACCTTCGGAGTTCTTTCTTTTCCCATAGTTGGAAACAAGCAGATGCAGCAAATAAATGATAAAAGTGGTCTTACAAATAAAGCTAGGTTCTGATGACCGAGTCGAAGATCTTCTTCTCAGCAGTTGGGAAACCCCAAGGGGAAGGTGTGAAGTAGTGTAGCAGCAAGTTCCCTCAGTTACGAAACCAAGGTTATCAATCCAGTAGGAGATGAAGATTCTTCTGAAGGTTGCTGCGGTTGACCTTGGCAGGGCGCACTACCGGTGTCAACCACGAACGTGGAACCTGCACACAACACAATCAAACTATTTTGCCCCAACTTGACAGTGAGGTTGTCAATCTCACTGGCTTGCTGTAACAAAGGATTAAACGTATGGTGTGGAAACTGATGTTTGTTTGCAGAGAGTGAAAGAACAAGATTGCAGCCTATTGTATTATTAATTTAAGGAAAAAGGACCGGGGTCCACAGTTCACTAGTGGTGTCTCTCCATAAATAATATTAGCATACATGAGGGTAAAAAAATTACAACTGGGCAATTGACAAAATAAAGAACTGCATAATAATGCATATACTAGTCATGGTATCTAGTGTGAGATTCATTTGGGCATTACAACATGATACATAGACCGTTATCCAACTGCATCTATGACTAATAATCCACTTCCCGGATAGCATCCGCACATCTTTCAGTATTAAGTTGCAAGCAACAGATTATTGCATTAAGCAAAGTGTGTAATGTAAGTAGCACAATTATCCTTAGACAAAGAACTACTGTTTTATCCCTAGTAGCAACAGTACATTCACAATCTTAGAGTTTGTTGTCACTCCCCCAGTTTAAATGAAGACATGAACCCACTATCGAGCATAAATACTCCCTCTTGGAGTCACAAGCATCTACTTCGCCAGACCATCTACTAGTAACAGAGAGCATGCCAGATCATAAATAACGCACTCACATAATATATAATGAAGCAAATGACATAGTACTCAATATTCATCGGATCCCAGCAAACACAACATTTAGCGTTACATAAAGATGATCTTGATCATGATAGGCAGCTCACAAGATCTAAACATGATAGCACAATTGGAGAAGACAACCATCTAGCTACTGCAATGGACTCATAGTCCAAGGATGAACTACTCACGCATCAGTCCGGAGGCGGGCATGGTGATGTAGAGCCCTCCGGTGATGATTCCCCTCTCCGGCAGGGTGCCGGGATGAGCTTTTGAACCCTCCCGAACTAGGGTTGACGACGGCGGCGGCTCTGGAACTTTTCGTGGATTTCTGATCTGGTACCGAGGGTTTCTCGTCGGGGGGAATAAATAGGCAAAAGGGCAACGTCGGTGGAGGGCCGTGGGCCCCACACCACGTGGTGGTGCGGCAGAAGGGGGAGCCGTGCCTCCACCAGGTGTGGGCGCCCTGTGGCCCCTCTTTGTTAGCTCTTCGGTCTTCTGGATCCTTCCGAGAAAAATAGGAGTTTTGGCTTTTGTTTCGTCCGATTCCGAGAATATTTGCAGAACAACTTTTCTGAAACCAAAAACAGCAGAAAACAGGGAACTGGCACTGTGGCATCTTGTTAATAGGTTAGTCCCAGAAAATGCATAAAAACCATATAAAGTGTATATAAAACATGTAGCAGTGGGTATAATATAAGCATGGAACATAAGAAATTATAGATAGGTTTGAGACGTATCAGGTTCCCCGGCAACGGCGCCAGAAAATGTCTTGATGCCCACAAGTGTAGGGGATCGTTGAAATCTTCGTTGGGAAGTATTACCCAAGTTTATAGTTCGACTCAAGGGGAACACAAGAATACCAATAAGACTTTAGCAATTGAGACGTCACTCTCAACGACACCTGTATATCAATAAACTCGCAGCAGTGATAGTGATAATAGTGATATGATTCAAGTAAGCAAAATAAAGCAATAATAGTAACAAAAGGATTTCCCAGTTTTCACCGAAAAAAGTGAAGGTGTAACTCAGAGATTAAAAACGTAGGCATGAGGTGACAGCGGGGTGTTGAATAAGATTGATCATATAATGAGATATAAATAGAATGGGACTCATCTCTAACTCAGACATATGCAGGTATGTGTTCCATAAATAGTTGTGCGTACTAACCAAGAAAATTTGCACAACATCTATTGTCCTACCTGCCCATTTCACCGGGGCCAACTTGGAACTACAGGTAATTAAGTTCTACCCTTTCGAGTAGACCGGAACAATGCATTAACACTTCATGAACACATATAATCCTCAAACTAAGACATCGCCCCCTTGTTTTCCCTATATGTCACTTTTAGGGTTTGAAGGGTCAACATAATAGCAGGCAATACACTATGCAGATAAATACCGAACTCAATTATATGATGGGGAAAAATAAGTTCAGTACTGACATCATGCCACTCGGGCCCAAGTAGCAAGCATTAAACATAGCATAAGTGCATCAACACAATACAAAAGTATCCTCAAGACAAACCCCTAAGATCTCGAACAACGGGTATCATTACATGATCAATCTCATCCAATCCTGATACGTCCATTTTGCATCACTATTTTATATCATAATTTACTGTTATTCATTGATATATTTCATATTTAGAGATGATACTTATGTTACTTCATCTATTTTGCATGTTTGATGATTATTGGAGAATGGATCACCGGAGTCTGGATTCTGCTGGAAAAAGCACCGTCGAGATACAATATTTGCGAAGATCAGAAAACAAAACCAACCAGGCAAAAGTTCCTATTTTACCAGATCACGGAGGAGGCCAAAACGGGAGAGCCAGGTGGGCCCCAGGGGCCCACACCATGCCCAGGCGCGACTCCTCCCTCTGCCGCGCCGGCACGTGGTGAGGCCGCCCTGGCCCACCACTGGCATCGCCCTCTCGCGTACTTCATCCCCCCGAAAACCTAAGACACGGGGGAGGCTCGAAGAAATATGCCGCCGACTCCACGAGGCGGAAAACACCAGAGAGAGAAAAGCTCTCCGGCAGGGAGAAATCTGCCGGGGAAATCCCTTCCCGGAGGGGGGAAATCGTCGCCATTGTCACCGTCATCGAGCTGCACTTCATCGGGATCATCATCACCACCATCTCCACCGCCGACACCGTCATCTCCATCCTTCCACTCCGTTCCCGCTGTAACATCTAGGGCTGAATCTTGTCTATTTGATAGGGGAAACTCCCCGGTGTTGATTACTATTGTTATTGATGCTATTGAGTGAAACCGTTGAATTAAGGTTTATGTTCAGATTGTTACCCATCATTATATCACCTCTGATCATGTTCCAAATGATGTGTTGTGAGTAGTTCGTTTAGTTCTTGAGGACATGGGAGAAGTCTAGATGTTAGCAGTGAACTATGTTGAGTAATATTTGATGTTTTGATATTTAAGTTGTGGTGCTATTCTTCTAGTGGTGTCATGTGAACGTCGACTACATGACACTTCACCTTTATGGGCCTAGGGGAATGCATTGTGTATTCGAATATTAATTGTGGGGTTGCCGGAGTGACGGAAACCTAAACCCTGGTTGGTATCTCGATGCATGAGGGATGGTAGGATCTTAGAGTTTAAGGCTGTGGTTAGATTTATCTTAATTACTTTCTGGTATTTGCGGATGCTTACTAGGGGTATAATCACAAGTATGTATTAGTCCTAGGAAGGGCGGTGCATTAGCATAGGTTCACCCACACAACACTTATTGAAACACTAAAGATTAATCATCTATATGAAGCGAAAGCACTAGACAGAAATCCCGTGTGTCCTCAGGAACGTTTGGTCATCATAATTAAACAAACCGGCTTGTCCTTTGCTCTAGAAAGGATTGGGCCACTCGCTACAATTATAATTGTTGCACTTTATTTACTCGCACTTTATTTATCTGTATTATCAAAAACTCCTAAAAACTTGTCTGCTAGTGTTTACAGTGAAATCCTCATCAAAACCGCTTGTCAGCACCTTCTGCTCCTCGTTGGGTTCGACACTCTTATTTATCGAAAGTACTACGATACACCCCCTATACTTGTGGGTCATCAAGACAATTTTCTGGCGCCGTTGTCGGGGAGTAAAGCGCTATTGGTAAGTGGAATTGTTAAGGAAAACTTTAGCTGTAAGTGTTGTTTTTATTTATGTATCCTAATTTGCTTAATTATGGAGAGAGGATCTATTGCCTTCCTGTTTGGAAGAGCTTCTGCCACTGCTGAGGTAGAAGAGGAAGCGCCACCTGAAGAAATAGTGCCATTTAAAATACCTATGAAAATTGTTGATCGTGTTATGAATAACCACTATGTAGGGGATGGAACTGTCCATCCCGGTGATCATTTGTTATTTTTACATGAATTATGCGAATTGTTCAAGTGTGCAGGTATTTCAATGGACAAAGTAAGGAAGAAATTATTCTCTATATCAGTTGGTGGAAGAGCTTCGCATTGGTATAAATTGTTGAAGAATAGGGATTCTCTTGGATGGGAGGAAATTGTACCTCTCTTTTATTCTAAATTTTATCCTCCAAGTGAAATTCACCAAGATCGGAATTCTATATATAATTTCTTGCCTCATGAAGGAGAAAGTATTGCCCAAGCTTGGGGGAGATTGAAGTCACTAATGCTCAAATGCCCCATTCATGAGCTTCCTGGAAATATTATTGTTGATAACTTTCCTTTGAAGATAAAATATTATTGGATACTGCTTGTTATGGATCATTCACGCGTAATAAAGAAGGTTTTAAATGGGATCTTCTTGATCGTATTGAAGAGAATACTGAAGCATGGGAGAACGACAAAGGTAGGGAGTCAGGTATAAAATATGACTTCGAATTCATTAAAACTTTCATGAATACTGATGCATTTCGAAATATTAGTAATGCTTATGGTCTTGACTCTCAAGTTGTTGCAAACTATTATAAAGCCTTTGCTTCTTATTTCGGTTTGCCCAAGGAAGGTTTTAAGAAATATCATGAGCCTTATAAAGATAAGTCTATTGCTCCTATGACTCAAAGCATTGAAGTTAATATTGAAGAAATATCATGAGCCTTATAAAGATAAGCCTTATATTGAAAAAATTCCTTTTCCTGTTAAGATGAAGGAACATTCTGTTATGTCTAGTGTTGTTAACAAAAGTGCTAAGAAAGCCATAGAACCTGATGAACAAATTAAAATTGAACCGCCTGTGGCTATAGTAAAAGATCTTGTTACTAAAAATGTTGGAGATGAGTATATTATATTTTGTGAGGATGCTTCTAATGTTGTTTCTCATCCTAAAAGTTCAAAGAAAACTAGTGTGCCTGTGTTATCTGTTAGAATTGGTGATCATTGCTATTATGGTTTATGTGATATTGGTGCAAGTTCTAGTGCTATTCCCTATTTGCACTACAAAGAAATTATGCATGAGATAGGTCCTTCTGAACTTGAAGAAATTGATGTGGTTATTCAACTTGCTAATAGAGAAACTATCTCTCCAATTGGTATTGTTAGAGATGTTGAAGTTTTGTGTGGTAGGGTTAAATATCCTGCTGATTTTCCCGTACTTGGTTCAGTTGCTAGTAAGACTTGTCCTATCATTTTTGGTAGACCTTTTCTGAACACTTGTGGTGCTGTTATAGATTGTAAGAAAGAGAAAATCTTTACTAAGTTTGCTGGTGATTCATATGAATTCAATTTTTCGAAATTTGCTAAAGCACCTTATGAAACCGAATTGCCTAATGAAGATTTTAAAGTTGAACAGCTTGCTTCTATTGCTCTTGCTCCTAACAATGTTTTGCAGCAATTTATGGAAGGTCATGAAAGTGAAGTCTTTAGAGAAGAAAGGAACGAGCTTGATGAAATATTTATTCGACAACCTATCTTGAAACACAATTTAAAGGTGGAAGACTTAGGTAAAACACTCCCACCTAAAGAGGATCCTGTCTTTGATTTAAAACCTTTGCCTGATAATCTTAAGTATGCTCATATTCTCCCACCTAAGGAAAGATTATTGGAATTATTGAAGAAACACCGTGGAGCTATGGGTTATACTCTTGATGATTTAAAAGGGATTTCTCCTGCTATATGTCAACATTCTATTAATATGGAGCCAGATGCAAAGCCAGTTGTTGAACATCAACGTCGTTTAATACCCAAGATGAAGGAAGTGGTAAGAAATGAGGTATTAAAACTTCTTGATGCTGGTATAATTTATCCTATTGCTGATAGTAGATGGGTAAGTCATGTGCACTGTGTCCCTAAGAAAGGAGGAATTACTGTAGTGCCTAATGAAAATGATGAACTTATTCCTTAAAGAGTAGTTGTTGGATATAGAATGTGCATTGATTTTTGAAAGGTTAATAAAGTTACTAAGAAAGATCATTATCCATTACCCTTTATTGATCAAATGTTAGAGAGATTGGCTAAGAAAACTCATTTTTGCTTTCTAGACGGTTATTCTGGTTTCTCTCAAATTGTTGTTAAGGCGCAAGATCAAGAGAAAACCACTTTTACCTGTCCTTATGGTACTTATGCTTATAGACGTATGCCTTTCGGTTTATGTAATGCTCCTTCTACTTTTCAAAGATGTATGTCTGCTATTTTTCATGGTTTTTGTGAGGAGATTGTGGAAGTATTCATGGACGATTTCTCCGTCTATGGAACTTCTTTTGATAATTGTTTGCACAACTGATACGTGCATTTTATATCATCATTTATATAACTTATATCATCATATTAGAATGTTATTGGAACTATTATATCAATGTTTTACATGTTTTAGATGATTTTGGGGACTTTCATACAAAGTCCCTATTTTTGGTATTTAATATCTGGGAGGCAGAAAACCCCCCTGTTCTTGTTTTTATTGTTGCAGGAGTTACAGGAACCCAATTGAAAAAAGGAAAGTTGCACAACAGTTTTTGCATCAGGAGAACCAGAGGGGGCAAAAGATCGAAGAGGGAAGAGCCACGAGGCCCAAAAGAGGGGGCCCACGCGGCCAGATTCCTTGGCCGCGTGGGGCCCACTAAGTGGAGCCTCGGGCACTTCCTCGCCTGGGGCTTTTTACCACGACCTCCGTCTCCTCCGAAAACCTACGCCCTAATTTTTCCCCACACGATTCGAGGCCGCGGCGGCGGCGAAACTCCTGATTCCCTCCGAGGGGGGGGGGGGGGGTCAGATCCTGCTACTCCGGAGCTCCTGAGAGGGGTGATACGTCTCGAACGTATCTATAATTTCTTATGTTCCATGATTATATTATACCCATTGCTACATGTTTTATATACACTTTATATGGTTTTTATGCATTTTCTGGGACTAACATATTAACAAGATGCCACAGTGCCAGTTCCCTGTTTTCTGCTGTTCTTGGTTTCAGAAAACCGGTTAAGGAAATATTCTCGGAATTGGACGAAACAAAAGCCAAAATGCCTATTTTTCTCGGGAGCTGCCAGAACATCGAATACGAGAAGGAGTGGGGCCGAGGGGCGCCCACACCATAGGCTGGCGCGGCCAGACCCCCAGCCGCGCGAGCACCAGGTGTGGGGCCCTCGGGCCTCCACCGCCTTCGCCCTATCGCCTACAAATACCCCCCGACGTGAAAACCTAAAAAAGAAGAACACTTTTCCAGAAACCCTTACGGAGCCGCCGCCGTCGTCAACCCTAGTTCGGGAGGGTTCAGAAGCTCTTCCCGGCACCCTGCCGGAGAGGGGAATCATCACCGGAGCGCTCTACATCACCATGCCCGCCTCCGGACTGATGCGTGAGTAGTTCATCCTTGGACTAGGGGTCCATAGCAGTAGCTAGATGGTTGTCTTCTCCTTTTGTGCCATCATGTTTAGATCTTGTGAGCTGCCTATCATGATCAAGATCATCTTTATGTAATGCTAAATGTTGTGTTTGCTGGGATCCGATGGATATTGAATACTATGTTATTTTCTTCATGATATATCATGTTGTGTGTTGTTTATGATCTTGCATGCTCTCCGTTGCTAGTAGATGCTCTGGCCAAGTAGATGCTTGTGACTCCAAGAGGGGGTATTTATGCTCGATAGTGGGTTCATGTCTCTATTTAATCTGGGGGAGTGACAACAACCTCTAAGATTGTAGATGTACTGTTGCTACTAGGGATAAAACAGTAGTGCTTTGTCTAAGGATAATTGTATTACTTACATTACACACTTTGCCTAATGCAATAATCTGTTGCTTGCAACTTAATACTGAAAGGGGTGCGGACGCTAACCGGAAGGTGGATTATTAGTCATAGATACGGTTGGAACGGTCTATGTATATTGAAGTAATGCCCAACTGAATCTCATACTAGACATCATGACTATAGTATATGCATCATTATGCAGTTCTTCATTCTGTCAATTGCCCAGCTGTAATTTGTTTACCCGCATGTATGCTATTATTAATTATGGAGAGACACCACTAGTGAACTGTGGACCCCGGTCCTTTTTTTTAACTGATAATACAACCAACTGCAAACTGTTACTTTCATTCTCTGCAAACAAACATCATTTTCCACAACATACGTTTAACCCTTTGTTTACAGCAAGCCGGTGAGATTGACAACCTCACTGTTTCGTTGGGGCAAAGTAGTTTGACTGTGTTGTGTGCAGGTTCCACGTTCATTGTTGACACCGGTAGTGCGCCCTGCCAACGTCAGCTTCAACAACCTTCAGAAGAACATTCATCTCCTACTGGATTGATAACCTTGGTTTCATAACTGAGGGAAATTTGCTGCTGCACTACTTCACACCTTCCTCTTGGGGTTTCCCAACAACACCGCACCGGTGCATCAAGCTAATTTCTGGCGCTGTTGCCGGGGAGAAGAAGCACCTCTGTTTAGAAGACCTTGACACTCCCCCGTCAACATAGCACCAGCTAATTTCTGGCGCCGTTGCCGGGGAGATCAAGCTCTTCTGCGAGGGGAGTCTCTCACTTCCAAATATCTTTACTTTGTTTTGTCTTGCTTAGTTAAATTTTATTTCCTGTTTTGTTTGCTTTTAAATATCAAAAACACAAAAATTAGTTTCGATTACGTCTAGTTTATTTTTCAGTCTATCATCATGTCTAACCCTATTCCTGTCACTATGTCACCTGAGGAATCAATCTTAACTTTTAAACAAAAGAGTGAGGAAACTTTTGGAGAAGCTTGGTACAGAATTTTTGAAACTTATGGTGAAACCTTCCATGCTCGTTGTGATATTATGTCTGAGTTTTGCCTTATGCCTAAGTATATTTATGCATCTTTAAATCTTTGGGGACTTACTGAAGGGGGAGAAGGAATAACTCTTACGAATAATGCAATTATACAACCCATTGGGATAGCTGAAGGAGTGTTTACAACATTTTTGGGAAGAACGGTATCCACTGATTATCTTGTTATTGAATGTGTAGGGACAGGACAAATTACACTTGGAAGGTCCTTGCTGAAACTCTTGGGAGTAGTGATAGATGTTGGGAAAGGTACTATGAATTTCACTTCCTCTCCGGGATGTGGTCAGGTATTCCCCAGAACCAAGAGTAAGAAAAATAGGCGAAGAGCCCTTCGTACAAACTATAATTTTTATGCTTCTTCTCTTGGAAACACTTGAGTTTTGCTTTCTGTGCCTAGCTGAAAGGCGTTAAAGAAAAGCGCTTATGGGAGACAACCCACTTTTCATTTCTGTTATTTTATTTTATATTATTGAGTCAAGGAACATGCCTACCTCTGTATCAATTCTTTGAATCTTTATTTTATTGCAAAGTTGTGTCAAGTTAAGCCTCTAGTAGAAAGTTGATGCTAGATTTGGATTCCTGCGCAGGAACAGTTTTCTGCTGTCCACCGTTTAGTTCGTAAGAATTCACAGAAAAATCAAAATGAGCTGGGATTTTTTGTGCGTGATCCTCATATATGTATGCAACTTTCATTAGTTTTGAGTTTCCTGATTTGAGCAAGTTAAGTGCCTCGAAAAAATTCGTCTTTACGGACTGTTCTGTTTTTGATAGATTCTGCCATTTATTTTGCATTGGTTCTTTTGCTATTTTTGAATGGATCTTTTTCTTCCATAAAATTCCAGTCGCTGTAGCTACTGTCCAGTAGCATGTGTAATGATTGTCTCCACGCAGAATATGAGATTTTTCGATTATGCACTAACCCTCTAATGAAGTTTACTTTGAGTTTGGTGTGGAGGAAGTTTTCGGGATCAAGAGAGTGGATGATATGATGTGATCAAGAAGATGAAAAGAGCCTAAGCTTGGGGATGCCCCCGTGGGTCACCCAAGCATATTTTAAGAAGACTCAAGCGTCAAAGTTTGGGGATGCCCAAGGCATCCCCTTCTTCGTCAACAACTTATCAGGTTATCTCTAGTGAAACTATATTTTAATTCCGTCACATCTTATGTGCTTTACTTGGAGCGTCTGTTTGTTTTTATTTTTGCTTTGTTATTTTTGTTTTCTGAATAAAATGAATCCTATCATTCTTGTGTGGGAGTGAGACACGCTCCGCTTTTTCATTTGAATACTCCTATTCTTCACTTATATTTGTTGAGTATTCTTCTAAGCTACTGCAATACTTTCAGCTCTTATTTTTCATGCACCTCTTGTTCAGAGCTGTTAGTTTTCATATGTCATACTCTCTTGCTTCATTGTTAAATACTTGGAGAGTTTATGTTTAAATAAGTTGATTGGTGTTTGGTTGGAAACAGAAAATGCTGAATGTGGTAAATGGTATAAAGAAAAGAAACATGCTCTTATGAATTGTTATCTTATATGTTGTGGTACTTGGCAATTGTTATGAGCTCTCAAGTAGATCATGTTTAAGCTTTTACATCATGTAGTTAAAACCCATTAATGGAGAACTACCGTAGAGCTTGTTGAAATTTGGTTTGCTTGTTTGGTATCTCTAAGGTCTAGATATTTTCTAGTAAAAGTGTTGAGCAACAAGGAAGACAATGTAGAGTTTTATAATACTTGCAATATGTTTTTATATACGTCTTGTTGTCATAGTTTATACTTGTGTTTGCTTCAAACAACCTTGCTAGACAAACCCTTGTACTGAGAGGGAATGCTTCTCGTGCATCCAAAATCCTTGAGCCAAAACCCATGCCATTTGTGTCCACCATACCTACCTACTACATGGTATTTTCTGCCATTCCAAGTAAATACTTCATGTGCTACCTTTAATTCAAAACTTATTATCCCTTATTTGTGTCAATGTTTATTAGCTCATGAGGAAGTATGTGGTGTTACGGATATCAACCTTGTCATTTGCTTTTAGACTGACTTTCACCAACCGGACTAGTGGCATATACACCGCTTATCCATTAACTTTGCAAAAAGAGCTGGCAAATGGGGTGCCCAGTCCCAATTAATTACAACTTTAACCGCTGCAATCTCTTCACATTTTTGCCCTGATCTAATCAGCCAAGCAATGATACTAGTTTTTAACTACATGTGTAAACAAAAGAGATAAGAGGGATGATCTACCTTGCTGGTAGAAATAACGTCCTTCATGGGAGCCGCTCTTAGAAAGTCTGGTTGACAAGGGGGGTAGAGTGCCCATTACCATTCGTTGACAACGACAAACACCACTCAAAAACTTACTTTTATGCTCTCTATATGATTTCAAAAACCTATAAAACCAAGAAGCTCTAGCACATGCTTGTATCCCTGCTTCCCTCTGCGAAGGGCCTATCTTTTACTTTATGTTGAGTCAGTTTACCTATTTCTTTCTGTCCCCGAAGAAAACACTTGTGTCAACTGTGTGCAACAACTCTTATATGCTTACTTTTTGCACCTGTTATATTCCTTTGTATTGACAACTATCTATATGATATACATGTTCAAAAGGTTGAAAGCCAATGCTGAAACTTATATCTTCCTTTGTGTTGCTTCAATGCTCTTTTACTTAGAGAATATTGCTTTATGAGTTAACTCTTATGTAAATCTTTTTGATGCTTGTTTGAAAGTACTATTCATGAAAAGTTTTTACTTATATGATGTAGTTGTTTACTCCTTGTCTATTTGTTAGCAAACTATAGATCATTGCTTTGAGTCACTTCATTCATGACATGAGCCTTACAATATTATATGATCAAGATTATATGAAAGCATGTCACTCCAGAAATTATTGTTGTTATCGTTTTACCTACTCGAGGACGATTAGAACTAAGCTTGGGGATGCTTGATACGTCTCAAACGTATCTATAATTTCTTATGTTCCATGCTTATATTATACCCATTGCTACATGTTTTATATACACTTTATATGGTTTTTATGCATTTTCTGGGACTAACATATTAACAAGATGCCACAGTGCCAGTTCCTTGTTTTCTGCTGTTTTTGGTTTCAGAAAACCTGTTAAGGAAAAATTCTCGGAATTGGACGAAACAAAAGCCAAAATGCCTATTTTTCTCGGGAGCTTCCAGAACATCGAATACGAGAAGGAGTGGGGCCGAGGGGCGCCCACACCATAGGCTGGCGCGGCCAGACCCCCAGCCGCGCGAGCACCAGGTGTGGGGCCCTCGGGCCTCCACCTCCTTCGCCCTTTCGCCTACAAATACCCCCCGACGTGAAAACCTAAAAAAGAAGAACACTTTTCCAGAAACCCTTACGGAGCCGCCGCCGTCATCAACCCTAGTTCGGGAGGGTTCAGAACCTCTTCCCGGCACCCTGCCGGAGAGGGGAATCATCACCGAAGGGCTCTATATCACCATGCCCGCCTCCGGACTGATGCGTGAGTAGTTCATCCTTGGACTACAGGTGCATAGCAGTAGCTAGATGGTTGTCTTCTCCTTTTGTGCCATCATGTTTAGATCTTGTGAGCTGCCTATCATGATCAAGATCATCTTTATGTAATGCTACATGTTGTGTTTGCTGGGATCCGATGGATATTGAATACTATGTCATTTGCTTCATAATATATCATGTTGTGTGTTGTTTATGATCTTGCATGCTCTCTGTTGCTAGTAGATGCTCTGGCCAAGTAGATGCTTGTGACTCCAAGAGGGGGTATTTATGCTCGATAGTGGGTTCATGTCTCTATTTAATCTGGGGGAGTGACAGCAACCTCTAAGATTGTAGATGTACTGTTGCTACTAGGGATAAAACAGTAGTGCTTTGTCTAAGGATAATTGTATTACTTACATTACACACTTTGCCTAATGCAATAATCTGTTGCTTGCAACTTAATACTGAAAGGGGTGCGGACGCTAACCGGAAGTTGGATTATTAGTCATAGATGCGGTTGGAACGGTCTATGTATATTGTTGTAATGCCCAAATGAATCTCATACTAGACATCATGACTATACGATGACCCACAAGTATAGGGGGTGTATCGTAGTACTTTCGATAAATAAGAGTGTCGAACCCAACGAGGAGCAGAAGGTGCTGACAAGCAGTTTTGATGAGGATTTCACTGTAAATACTAGCAGACAGGTTTTTAGGAGTTTTTGATATAACAGATAAATAAAGTGCGAGTAAATAAAGTGCAACAATAATAATTGCAGCGAGGGGCCCAATCCTTTCTAGAGCAAAGGACAAGCCGGTTTGTTTACTTATGATGACCAAGCGTTCTTGAGGACACACGGGATTTATGTCTAGTGCTTGCGCTTCATATAGATGATTAATCTTTAGTGTTTTGATAAGTGTCGTGTGGGTGAACCTATGCTAATGCACCGCCCTTCCTAGGACTAATACATACTTGTGATTATACCCCTTGCAAGCATCTGCAAATACAAGAAAGTAATTAAGATAAATCTAACCACAGCCTTAAACTCTAAGATCCTGCAATCCCTCATGCATCGAGATATTAACGGGGGTTTAGGTTTCTGTCACTCCGGCAACCCCACAATTAATATTCGAATACACAATGCATTCCCCTAGGCCCATAAAGGTGAAGTGTCATGTACTCGACGTTCACATGACACCACTATAAGAATAGCACCACAACTTAAATATCAAACCATTAAATATTACTCAACATAGTTCACTACTAACATCTAGACTTCACCCATGTCCTCAAGAACTAAACGAACTACTCACAACGCATCATTTGGAACATGATCAGAGATGATATAATGATGGGTAACAATCTGAACATAAACCTTAATTCAACGGTTCCACCCAATAGCATCAATAACAATAGTAATTAACATCGGGAGAGTTTCCCCTGTCAAACACACAAGATTCAGCCCTAGATGTGACAGCGGGAACGGAGTGGAGCGATGGAGATGACGGTGACGGCGGTGGAGATGATGGTGATGATTATCCGGATGAAGTGTAGCTCGATGACGGTGACGATGGCGACGATTTCCCCCCTCCGGGAAGGGATTTCCCCGGCAGATTTCTCCCTGCCGGAGAGCTTTCTTCTTTCTGTGGTTTTCCGCCTCGTGGCGGCGGTGGAATAATTCTAACTCTCTGTAGAAGTTCTTAGATTTTCGGGGGGATGAAGTACGTGAAGGGGCACGGCAGGAGGTGGGCCAGGGCGGCCAGACCACCTGCTCGCGCGGCTCCAGGCTTGGCCGCGCATGGAGGGGGTGTGGGCCCCCTAGGCCCCACCTTGGCCTCTCCTCGTGGCTCCCTCCATGATCTGGCAAAGTAATATTTTCCACGGTCTTCGTTCTGTATTTTGATCTTCGCAAATAGTGTATCTTGACGGTGCTTTTTCCAGCTGTTTCCAGACTCCGGTGATCAATTCTCCAATAATCATCAAACATGCAAAATAGATGAAATAACATAAGTATCATCTCTAAATATGAAATATATCAATGAATAACAGTAAATTATGATATAAAATAGTGATGCAAAATGGACGTATCAACTCCCCCCAAGCTTAGACCTCGCTTGTCCCCAAGCGAAAGCTGAGCTCAGTAAACATGACCACAGGTTTATGGAGTGAAGTGTCGATAAAGAATATACGGACAAGAAGCATCACATTTAATAATGCACCAGTCATCTTAGATATCAACTCCATTCATATAACTCAACTTGTAACAAGTAGAGGCAAATCACAATAAAGTGCATAGAGAAAACCATAGTTGGTGTTGGCAAACTTCGTTCTTGGTCAGAGAACAATGAACATATTGAGTTTACTCTACAAAACAGCCCTATTAAATAGTTGCTAACTCTCAAAGTCATATTTATCAAATAACAGCAATGTGCCCAACAAGAAAGAATAAGAGACATGATTAACAATACGAATGTATAGACGGTTGAATCACAATCAACTCAAATGCTTGCTTAAGATAGAAGGATATAGGTTTACTGACTCAACATAAAGTAAAAGATAGGCCCTTCGCAGAGGGAAGCAGAGATACAAGCATGTGCTAGAGCTTCTAGTTTTTAAATCATATAGAGAGCATAAAAGTATGTTTTTGAGCGGTGTTTGTTGTTGTCAACGAATGGTAATAGAGTTCTTGTCATCTTCCATACTAAGCAAGTTGAGAGCGGTTCCGATTATTTTAAAACAAGCCTTTATAATAAACAACTATTTTGATAACTTTGACACTCCTCCCAACCTTTGCTTACACAAGCCATGGCTAACCGAATCCTCGGGTGCCTACCAATCAATCTCAAACCATGGAGGAGTGTCTATTTTTAACTTTCTCAACCTTTTTATATTATAGTGGTCTAACCAGCCCTTTGCAATATTAGTGACGAGCAGATGAAGCATGCAAGTCAAGGGTTACTTAATTAGTATGGAAGATAACAAACTCAACTATTATTTCCTCATGAGCTAATAGACATTGACACAAATTAGGGATAGTAGTTTTGAATAATGATAGCACATGAAGTATTTACATGGAGTGGCGCAAAATACCACATAATAGGTAGGTATGGTGGACACAAGTGGCAAGGGTTTTGGCTCAAGGTTTGGAAGTATGAGAAGCATTCCCTCTCGATACCGGTCTTTGGCTAGCAAGGTTTGGTAGCAAGCATAAGAGTTGATGGATACAAACAAATATACATGTAGTAAAGGCAATCATGCAATTCTTACTTGGAGGCACAAACAATTTTAAATTGTGAATACTAAGCTTATCATCTACAAGTGAGAAAGATCATTGAAAACTATATCTACATGTAATTCTTTCCTCCACTTAAGTCTCAAAGTATTGTAGCTACTGACCAATGCTAAGTTTGCCAAAACCAAAAGATTTACTATATGCTCCCAAAGTGATAACAATACTAATGACAAGATCAATCATATATAATAGAAGTTGCAAACTAAAATAAGGTGTGCAGAAAGTAAATGATAAACTTCTCATTAATATTCCATATCGGCAACTCACACCAAGGGATACATAGATAACCAACTAAAAGAGAGATACTTCCACATTGCATACTATCCTATAAGATAACTTCTCTACTCATGATATGACTCAACTGAAAAGGTAAAAAGGTAAAAGATAATGGTGTGATACCGCGGCACTCTCCCAAGCTTGGAACAAGCCAAGGGAGATGCCAATACCGATGATGAATTATTCCTTTGGTGGTGATGGTTGATCTTTAATAAGCTTCATAACAAGCTCCTTCAACTCGTCAATCCTATAGGTGAGGTCGCGAATCATCTCCGTGTTGCCTTCAATGCGACTCATAATCATATCTGTTGTGAATCCCAGCTCTTGGAGTTGTTCCCCCACTCCTCATCAGGCTTAGAACTTCTTTGACCTGCGTTGTTAGAACGATACATATTCCAAGGATTTGGCCGCATTGCCTCAGGAAGCTTTTCAATTTGATCCAAATAAATTAAGTTGTGGAAGGGGCTGTTGTTGTTGTTGCTCGAAAGATATGTTCTTGGAGCTAGAAAGCGACGTGGAACCTTCCCTCCTGTGCTCATCCTTGCGCCCATCTTGCGGTTGGAGGGGTTTGCCACCACTCCAATGCTCGCAACGGTGGCGCGAGGTTGATGACGCGGGCTTTCTTCCACCTCTTCTTCGTCCCCACTCTTGTATTCCTCCTCCAGCTTGGGATCCTGGGGTTCATCATTCAAAGCCTTCCTTCCCTTGTCGTTGGCGGAGACCATGATGCCTCTAAAAACTGGAACAAAATCCTGGACAGGAACAGCTCGAAACAAAAACACTACGAAAACACGATATACGGACCTCGGGGGTTCAGGGAGATTATATAGGAAAAATTTACATAACAAAAGGAAGGCAACAGCACGAAATCGAGTAGGAGACGAACACCGAGGCGTCCAGACCCCCTGGCGCCTCGTTCTCCGTGTCCTGCTCGTTTTCGTCTTGTATTTTTCCATATTTTCTAAAAATAACTTCTATGTCTTCCAAAATTAAAAACGTGAAATTTTCCTTACCGAAACTATACCTTTTCGAATTCAGTTTCTGCAGACTCAGAAAAATTCTCTTTGATAAAAGTTTCCGGAGCAATAACTTGAATAATATCAACATCTTCATTATAAGAATCTCCAGAAATATAATGTTTGAGTCTTTGCCCATTCACCACTTGTGTAGAGTCATCTTTAAGTGAGGCAATTTTAATTGCACCCGAACGGAACACCTCAACAATAACATATGGTCCTTCCCACTTGGAGAGTAATTTCCCTGCAAAGAATCTAAGACGAGAGCTATACAATTAAACTTTTTCACCAACATGAAATTCTCTCTTAAGGATTCTCCTATCATGCCATTTCTTAACTTTCTCTTTAAAGAGTTTAGCATTTTCATAAGCTTCACTTCTCCATTCATCTAAAGAACTCAAATTAAGTAATCTTTTCTCACCAGCAAGTTTAAAATCTCTATTTAGTTCTCTCACTGCCCAATAAGCTTTGTGTTCTAATTCTAAAGGCAAGTGACAAGCTTTTCCATAGACCATTTTATAAGGAGACATACCCATGGGATTTTTATAAGCAGTTCTATAAGCCCACAATGCATCATTTAATTTATCAGCCCAGCTCTTCCTCGTTCTATTAACAGTCTTTTGCAAGATAGATTTAATTTCTCTTTTTGATAATTCTACTTGCCCACTAGTTTGAGGATGATAAGCTGAAGCAATTCTATGATTAACACCATATTTAGCAAGAACTTTTCTAAAACCACCATGAATAAAATGAGAACCTCCATCAGTCATGAGATATCTAGGAACACCAAACCTAGGAAAAATTATATCTTGAAGCATTTTTAATGATGTCTCAGCATCAGCACTTTTAGTAGGTATAGATTCTACCCATTTAGTAACATAATCAACAGCAACAAGTATATGAGTATAACCCTTTGAAGGAGGAAAAGGACCCATAAAGTCGAATCCCCAACAATCAAATGGCTCAATAACAAGAGAATAATTCATAGGCATTTCATTACGTCTAGAGATATTACCAATTCTTTGACATTGATCACAAGATAAAATAAACTTTCTTGCATCTTTAAAAAGAGTAGGCCAATAAAAACCCGATTGTAAAACCTTTTGTGCACTTCTATCTCCAGCGTGATGTCCTCCATAAGCACTACTATGGCATTTTCTCAATATCTCCTGTTGTTCATACTCCGGAATACATCTTCGCATAATACCATCCACTCCTTCTTTATATAAGTGTGGGTCATCCCAGAAATAATGCCTCAAATCATAAAAGAATTTTCTTCTTTGTTGAGCTGAAAAGGTTGGAGGCAAATACTTCGAAACAATAAAGTTAGCATAATCAGCATACCAAGGACTATCCCGTGAACTCACCCTTATTGCAGCTAATTGTTCATTTGGAAAACTATCATTAACAGGAATAGGGTCATATTCAATGTTTTCCAATCTAGACAAATTATCAGCAACAGGATTTTCAGCACCTTTCCTATCTACAATATGCAAATCAAATTCTTGCAACAGTAATACCCATCTAATAAGCCTAGGCTTTGCATCTTTCTTTTCCATAAGGTATCTAATTGCAGCATGATCAGTATGAATAATAACTTTAGAATCAACAATATATTGTCTAAATTTATCACAAGCAAAAACAACAGCTAGAAATTCGTTTTCAGTTGTAGCATAATTCTTTTGAGCAGGATCAAGAGTCTTACTAGCATAATGAATGACATTTAACTTTTTATCTACTCTTTGTCCAAGAACAGCACCAACAGCAAAATCGCTAGCATCACACATAATTTCAAATGGTAAATTCCAATCAGGTGGTTGAACAATAGGAGCACTTATTAAAGCCTTCTTAAGAGTTTCAAAAGCTTCCTTACAATCATCATCAAAAACAAATGGTACATCTTTTTGCAAGAGATTAGTAAGAGGCTTCGATACCTTAGGAAAATCTTTAATAAACCTTCCATAGAAACCAGCATGACCAAGAATACTACGTATACCTTTAACATCTCGGGGGCAAGGCATTTTCTCAATTGCCTCCACTTTAGCTCTATCAACTTCAATACCTCTTTCAGAAACTTATTTCCAAGGACAATTCCTTCATTAACCATAAAGTGGCACTTCTCCCAATTAAGAACAAGATTAGTTTCTTCACATCTCTTCAAAACCTTATCAAGATTATGCAAGCAATTATCAAAAGAAGTTCCATAGACAGAAAAATCGTCCATGAATACCTCCACAATTTCCTCACAAAAACCATGAAAGATAGCAGACATACATCTTTGAAAAGTAGCAGGAGCATTACATAAACCAAAAGGCATACGTCTATAAGCATAAGTACCATAAGGACAAGTAAACTTGGTTTTCTCCTGATCTTGAGCTTTAACAGCAATTTGAGAGAAAACAGAATAACCATCAAGAAAGCAAAAATGAGTTTTATTAGCTAACCTCTCCAACATTTGATCAATAAAGGGTAAGGGATAATGATCTTTCTTAGTAACTTTATTAACCTTTCTAAAATCAATGCACATTCTATAACCAACTACTACTCTCTGAGGAATAAGCTCATCATTATCATTAGGCACAACAGTAATTCCACCTTTCTTAGGGACACAGTGCACAGGACTAACCCATCTACTATCAGCAATAGGATAAATTATACCAGCATCAAGGAGTTTTAATACCTCATTTCTTACCACTTCCTTCATTTTGGGTATTAAACGGCGTTGATGTTCAACAACTGGCTTTGCATCGGGCTCCATATTAATAGAATGTTGACATATAGTAGGAGAAATCCCTTTCAAATCATCCAAAGTATAACCCATAGCTCCACGGTGTTTCCTTAATACTTCCAATAATCTTTCCTCTTCTTTACCGGAAAGGTTAGCACTAATAATAACAGGATATATTTTCTTATCATCAATATGAGCATACTTAAGATTATCAGGCAAAGGTTTTAGATCAAAGACATGATCCTCTTTAGGTGGAAGTGTTTTACCCAAGTCTTCCACTTTCAAAATGTGTTTCAGATAGGTTGACGAAGAAATATTTCATCAAGTTCATTCCTTTCTCCCATAAAGACTTCACTTTCATGATCTTCCATAAATTGCTGCAAAACATTGTTAGGCGCAAGAGCAATAGAGGCAAGTTGTTCTACTTTAAAATCCTCATTAGGCAATTCGGTTTCATAAGGGACTTTGGCAAATTTCGAAAAATTAAATTCATACGAATCACCAGCAAATTTAGTAAAGATTTTCTCTTTCTTACAATCTATAACAGCACCACAAGTATTTAGAAAAGGTCTACCAAAAATGATAGGACAAGTCTTACTAGCAGCAGCACCAAGTACGAGAAAATCAGCAGGATATTTAGTCTTACCACATAGAACTTCAACATCTCTAATAATACCAATTGGAGAGATAGTTTCTCTATTAGCAAGTTGAATAACCACATCAATTTCTTCAAGTTCACAAGGACCAATCTCATGCATAATTTCCCTGTAAAGCTCATAAGGAATAGCACTAGAACTTGCACCAATATCACATAATCCATAATAGCAATGATCACCAATTTTATCAGATAACACAGGAACACTAGTCTTCCTTGAACTTTAAGGATGAGAAAAAACATTAGAAGCATCCTCACAAAATATAATATGCTCATCTCCAACATTTTTAGTAACAAGATCTTTAACTATAGCAACAGGAGGTTCAATTTTAATTTGTTCATCATGTTGTATAACTTTCTTTTCACTTTTGTTAACAACACTAGCCATAACAGAATGTTCTTTCACCTTAACAGGAAAAGGAACCTTTTCAATAGAGGGTTCAGGAATAATATGATCAACAACATTAACTTCAATACTTTTAGTTATAGGAATGACAGATTTATCTTTATATGGTTCATGATATTTTTCAAAGCCCTCCTTGGGCAAACCGAAATAAGCAGCAAAGGATTTATAATAATTTGCAACAACTTGAGAGTCAAGACCATAGGCATTATTAATATTTCGAAATGCATCAGTATTCATGAAAGTTTTAATGCATTCGAAGTTATATTTTATACCTGACTCCCTACCTTTGTCGTTCTCCCATGCTTCAGTATTTTCTTCAATACGATCAAGAAGATCCCATTTAAACTCCTCCTTATTACGCGTGAATGATCCAGCACAAGAGGTATCCAATAATGTTTTATCTTCAAAGTAGAGTCTTGCATAGAAGTTATCAACAATAATATTACCAGGAAGCTCATTAATGGGGCATTTGAGCATTAATGCCTTCAATCTCCCCCAAGCTTGGGCAATACTTTCTCCATCATGAGGCCATAAATTATATATAGAATTCCGATCTTGGTGAATCTCACTTGGAGGATAAAATTTAGAATAAAAGAGAGGTACGATTTCCTCCCATCCAAGAGAATTCCTGTTCTTCAACAATTTATACCAATGCGCAGCTCTCCCAGTAAGTGATATGGAGAATAATTTCTACCTGACTTTGTCCATTGTAATACCTGCACACTTGAACAACTCGCATAATTCATGTAAAAACAGTAAATGATCACCGGGGTGGACAGTTCCATCCCCTTCATAGCGGTTATCCAAAACACGATCAATAATTTTCATTGGTATTTTAAATGGCACTATTTCTTCAGGTGGCGCCTCATTTTCTACCTCAGTAGTGGTAGAAGCCTTTCCAAACAGGAAAGCAATAGTTCCTCTCTCCATAATTAAGCAAAGTAGGAGACAGAAATAAAAACAGCACTTACAGCTAAAGTTTTCCTTACCAATTCCACTTACCAATAGCGCTTCACTCCCCAGCAACGGCGCCAGAAAATAGTCTTGATGACCCACAGGTTTAGGGGGTGTATCGTAGTACTTTCGATAAATAAGAGTGTCGAACCCAACGAGGAGCAGAAGGTGCTGACAAGCAGTTTTGATGAGGATTTCACTGTAAATACTAGCAGACAGGTTTTTAGGAGTTTTTGATATAACAGATAAATAAAGTGCGAGTAAATAAAGCGCAACAATAATAATTGCAGCGAGGGGCCCAATCCTTTCTAGAGCAAAGGACAAGCCGGTTTGTTTACTTATGATGACCAAGCGTTCTTGAGGACACACGGGATTTATGTCTAGTGCTTTCGCTTCATATAGATGATTAATCTTTAGTGTTTTGATAAGTGTCATGTGGGTAAACCTATGCTAATGCACCGCCCTTCCTAGGACTAATACATACTTGTGATTATACCCCTTGCAAGCATCCGCAAATACAAGAAAGTAATTAAGATAAATCTAACCACAGCCTTAAACTCTAAGATCCTGCAATCCCTGATGCATCGAGATATTAACGGGGGTTTAGGTTTCTGTCACTCCGGCAACCCCACAATTAATATTCGAATACACAATGCATTCCCCTAGGCCCATAAAGGTGAAGTGTCATGTAGTCGACGTTCACATGACACCACTAGAAGAATAGCACCACAACTTAAATATCAAACCATTAAATATTACTCAACATAGTTCACTACTAACATCTAGACTTCATCCATGTCCTCAAGAACTAAACGAACTACTCACAACGCATCATTTGGAACATGATCAGAGATGATATAATGATGGGTAACAATCTGAACATAAACCTTAATTCAACGGTTCCACCCAATAGCATCAATAACAATAGTAATTAACACCGGGAGAGTTTCCCCTATCAAACACACAAGATTCAGCCCTAGATGTTACAGCGGGAATGGAGTGGAGCGGTGGAGATGACGGTGACGGCGGTGGAGATGATGGTGATGATGATCCCGATGAAGTGCAGCTCGATGACGGTGACGATGGCGATGATTTCCCCCCTCCGGGAAGGGATTTCCCCGGCAGATTTCTCCCTGCCGGAGAGCTTTCTTCTCTCTGTGGTTTTCCGCCTCGTGGCGGCGGCGGAATAATTCTACCTCTCCGTAGAAGGTCTTAGGTTTTTGGGGGGATGAAGTACGCGAAAGGGCACGGCCAAAGGTGGGCCAGGGCGGCCAGACCCTGTCCTCGCGCGGCTCCAGGGCCTGCCGCGCGAGGGGGGGTGTGGGCCCCCTTGGCCTCCCCTTTTGGCCTTCCCCATGATCTGGTAAAATATGAACTTGTACGGTCTTCGTTTTATATTTTGATCTTCGCAGATAATGTATCTTGACGGTGCTTTTTCCAGCTGTTTCCAGACTCCGGTGATCAATCCTCCAATAATCATCAAACATGCAAAATAGATGAAATAACATAAGTATCATCTCTAAATATGAAATATATCAATGAATAACAGTAAATTATGATATAAAATAGTGATGCAAAATGGACGTATCACCCGTCAACTAAGCACCAGCTAATTTCTGGCGCCGTTGCCGGGGAGATCAAGCTCTTCTGCGAGGGGAGTCTCTCACTTCCAAATCTCTTTACTTTGTTTTTGTCTTGCTTAGTTAAATTTTATTTCCTGTTTTGTTTGCTTTTAAATATTAAAAACACAAAAAAATTAGTTTCGATTACGTCTAGTTTATTTTTCAGTCTATCATCATGTCTAGCCCTATTCCTGTTACTATGTCACCTCAGTAATCAATCTTAACTTTTAAACAAAAGAGTGAGGAAACTTTTGGAGAAGCTTGGCATAGAATATTTGAAACTTATGATGAAACCTTCCATTTGATGCTTCTTCTCTTGGAAACACTTGAGTTTTGCTTTCTGTGCCTAGCTGAAAGGCGTTAAAGAAAAGCGCTTATGGGAGACAACCCACTTTTCATTTCTGTTATTTTATTTTATTTTATTGAGTCAAGGAACATGCCTACCTCTGTAGCAATTCCTTTGTATCTTTATTTTATTGCAAAGTTGTGTCAAGTTAAGCCTCTAGTAGAAAGTTGATGCTAGATTTGGATTCCTGAGCAGGAACAGTTTTCTGCTGTCCACCGTTTAGTTCGTAAGAATTCACAGAAAAATCAAAATGACCTGGGATTTTTTGTGCGTGATCCTCAGATATGTATGCAACTTTCATTAGTTTTGATTTTTCTGATTTGAGCAAGTTAAGTGACTCGAAAAAATTCGTCTTTACGGACTGTTCTGTTTTTGACAGATTCTGCCATTTATTTTGCATTGGTTCTTTTGCTATTTTTGAATGGATCTTTTTCTTCCATAAAATTCCAGTCGCTGTAGCTAATGTCCAGTAGCATGTGTAATGATTGTCTCCACGCAGAATATGAGAATTTTCGATTATGCACTAACCCTCTAATGAAGTTTACTTTGAGTTTGGTGTGGAGGAAGTTTTCAAGGATCAAGAGAGTGGATGATATGATGTGATCAAGAAGATGAAAAGAGCCTAAGCTTGGGGATGCCCCCGTGGGTCACCCAAGCATATTTTAAGAAGACTCAAGCGTCAAAGCTTGGGGATGCCCAAGGCATCCCCTTCTTCGTCAACAACTTATCAGGTTATCTCTAGTGAAACTATATTTTAATTCCGTCACATCTTATGTGCTTTACTTGGAGCGTCTGTTTGTTTTTATTTTTGCTTTGTTATTTTTGTTTTCTGAATAAAATGAATCCTATCATTCTTGTGTGGGAGTGAGACACGCTCCGCTTTTTCATTTGAATACTCCTATTCTTCACTTATATTTGTTGAGTATTCTTCTAAGCTACTGCAATACTTTCAGCTCTTATTTTTCATGCACCTCTTGTTCAGAGCTGTTAGTTTTCATATGTCATACTCTCTTGCTTCATTGTTAAATACTTGGAGAGTTTATGTTTAAATAAGTTGATTGGTGTTTGGTTGGAAACAGAAAATGCTGAATGTGGTAAATGTTATAAAGAAAAGAAACATGCTCTTATGAATTGTTATCTTGTATGTTGTGGTACTTGGCAATTGTTATGAGCTCTCAAGTAGATCATGTTTAAGCTTTTACATCATGTAGTTAAAACCCATTAATGGAGAACTACCGTAGAGCTTGTTGAAATTTGGTTTGCTTGTTTGGTATCTCCAAGGTCTAGATATTTTCTAGTAAAAGTGTTGAGCAACAAGGAAGACAATGTAGAGTTTTATAATACTTGCAATATGTTTTTATATACGTCTTGTTGTCATAGTTTATACTTGTGTTTGCTTCAAACAACCTTGCTAGACAAACCCTTGTACTGAGAGGGAATGCTTCTCGTGCATCCAAAATCCTTGAGCCAAAACCCATGCCATTTGTGTCCACCATACCTACCTACTACATGGTATTTTCTGCCATTCCAAGTCAATACTTCATGTGCTACCTTTAATTCAAAACTTATTATCCCTTATTTGTGTCAATGTTTATTAGCTCATGAGGAAGTATGTGGTGTTACGGATATCAACCTTGTCATTTGCTTTTAGACTGACTTTCACCAACCGGACTAGTGGCATATACACCGCTTATCCATTAACTTTGCAAAAAGAGCTGGCAAATGGGGTGCCCAGTCCCAATTAATTACAACTTTAACCGCTGCAATCTCTTCACATTTTTGCCCTGATCTAATCAGCCAAGCAATGATACTAGTTTTTAACTACATGTGTAAACAAAAGAGATAAGAGGGATGATCTACCTTGCTGGTAGAAATAACGTCCTTCATGGGAGCCGCTCTTAGAAAGTCTGGTTGACAAGGGGGGTAGAGTGCCCATTACCATTCGTTGACAACGACAAACACCACTCAAAAACTTACTTTTATGCTCTCTATATGATTTCAAAAACCTATAAAACCAAGAAGCTCTAACACATGCTTGTATCCCTGCTTCCCTCTGCGAAGGGCCTATCTTTTACTTTATGTTGAGTCAGTTTACCTATTTCTTTCTGTCCCCGAAGAAAACACTTGTGTCAACTGTGTGCAACAACTCTTATATGCTTACTTTTTGCACCTGTTATATTCCTTTGTATTGACAACTATCTATATGATATACATGTTCAAAAGGTTGAAAGCCAATGCTGAAACTTATATCTTCCTTTGTGTTGCTTCAATGCTCTTTTACTTAGAGAATATTGCTTTATGAGTTAACTCTTATGTAAATCTTTTTTATGCTTGTTTGAAAGTACTATTCATGAAAAGTTTTTACTTATATGATGTAGTTGTTTACTCCTTGTCTATTTGTTAGCAAACTATAGATCATTGCTTTGAGTCACTTCATTCATGACATGAGCCTTACAATATTATATGATCAAGATTATGTGAAAGCATGTCACTCCAGAAATTATTGTTGTTATCGTTTTACCTACTCGGGGACGAGTAGAACTAAGCTTGGGGATGCTTGATACGTCTCAAACGTATCTATAATTTCTTATGTTCCATGCTTATATTATACCCATTGCTACATGTTTTATATACAATTTATATGGTTTTTATGCATTTTCTGGGACTAACATATTAACAAGATGCCACAGTGCCAGTTCCCTGGTTTCTGCTGTTTTTGGTTTCAGAAAACCTGTTAAGGAAATATTCTCGGAATTGGACGAAACAAAAGCCAAAATGCCTATTTTTCTCGGGAGCTTCAGAACATCGAATACGAGAAGGAGTGGGGCCGAGGGACGCCCACACCATAGGCTGGCGCGGCCAGACCCCCAGCCGCGCGAGCACCAGGTGTGGGGCCCTCGGGCCTCCACCTCCTTCGCCCTTTCGCCTACAAATACCCCCCGACGTGAAAACCTAAAAAAGAGGAACACTTTTCCAGAAACCCATACGGAGCCGCCGCCGTCGTCAACCCTAGTTTGGGAGGGTTCAGAACCTCTTCCCGGCACCCTGCCGGAGAGGGGAATCATCACCGGAGGGCTCTACATCACCGTGCCCACCTCCGGACTGATGCGTGAGTAGTTCATCCTTGGACTACGGGTCCATAGCAGTAGCTAGATGGTTGTCTTCTCCTTTTGTGCCATCATGTTTAGATCTTGTGAGCTGCCTATCATGATCAAGATCATCTTTATGTAATGCTACATGTTGTGTTTGCTGGGATCCGATGGATATTGAATACTATGTCATTTGCTTCATAATATATCATGTTGTGTGTTGTTTATGATCTTGCATGCTCTCCGTTGCTAGTAGATGCTCTGGCCAAGTAGATGCTTGTGACTCCAAGAGGGGGTATTTATGCTCGATAGTGGGTTCATGTCTCTATTTAATCTGGGGGAGTGACAGCAACCTCTAAGATTGTAGATGTACTGTTGCTACTAGGGATAAAACAGTAGTGTTTTGTCTAAGGATAATTGTATTACTTACATTACACACTTTGCCTAATGCAATAATCTGTTGCTTGCAACTTAATACTGAAAGGGGTGCGGACGCTAACCGGAAGGTGGATTATTAGTCATAGATGCGGTTGGAACGGTCTATGTATATTGTTGTAATGCCCAAATGAATCTCATACTAGACATCATGACTATAGTATATGCATCATTATGCAGTTCTTCATTCTGTCAATTGCCCAGCTGTAATTTGTTAACCCGCATGTATGCTATTATTATTTATGGAGAGACACCACTAGTGAACTGTGGACCCTGGTCCTTTTCTTTAAACTGATAATACAACCAACTGCAAACTGTTACTTTCATTCTCTGCAAACAAACATCATTTTCCACACCATACGTTTAACCCGTTGTTTACAGCAAGCCGGTGAGATTGACAACCTCACTGTTTCGTTGGGGCAAAGTAGTTTGATTGTGTTGTGTGCAGGTTCCACGTTCGTTGTTGACACCGGTAGTGCGCCCTGCCAATGTCAGCTTCAACAACCTTCAGAAGAACATTCATCTCCTACTGGATTGATAACTTTGGTTTCATAACTGAGGGAAATTTGCTGCTGCACTACTTCACACCTTCCTCTTGGGGTTTCCCAACAACACCGCACCGGTACATCAAGGGAGGAAATCATCGCCATCGCCATCAACTCTCCTCCTTGGCGTGGGAGGAGGCCTCTCCATCATCACCGTCACCAAGACTAGCACCATCTCCATCATCATCTCCGCGATCCACTCTGTTCCCCTCGTAGTTTGAGAGTTGCTATACCCTAGATACTTGTTTTGTGCTACTATTCATGTCTGTGATTGAGCACTTGTCATTATTTGGTGGTGAAGTTATATTTTCAGATTGTGTTGTACCACCTATGCCACTGAATATGATCATGTTTGCATGTTGTGAATAGTTCCCGTATGTTCCTGAGGGCATAGGATGAATTGGCAATGATTTATATATGACATGTGTTGGTATTTTGTCTAGTGTTTATCTTTTTATGTGATTCTATGATGGTGTTATGCGAACGTCGACTGCACAACACTTCACCTATATGGGCTCATAGGAGAACACCGTAGTATAATGAAATGAGGAAGACTTGGGAGGACAAGAAACCTGAGAATGAGTCATGAAGTTATTATTATGGCGTATTAATATCGGGGACCTTAGAGTGTAATGCTATGGTGGGACATTATGTCTTAATAATTCTTGTGCATTAATTTACTTGGCCACATGATCCATCATAAGAGGGTTTAGTTTATTTATTTAGCTTTATCTAAGTTGTGGCTCCGTCCTAAACAAGATTAAAACTTGACAAGATATTCAACGTGTTGTTTAATAAATCTATATGCCTAGTTATATCCATGCCGCCCTCAGGAACGTTTTCCAAATATAAGACACACATCACTTGAGCTTGTCCTCTTGCCACATAGAGGATTGGGCTTTTCTCTCATTGAGAGCTTTCAACTGTTACTATTTACTATCTGCACTTTTATTTTATTTGCAACCATACAACCAAAAACCCCAAAAACACTTGCATCTTTCATTGTTTTATCTATCATTCTTACTAACCAATACCTTCAGCTCCTCGTGGGTTCGACAACCTTTTCTATTCGAAAGGTACTACAATTGATCTCCTGCACTTGGGAGCCATCAAGATACTTTTCTGGCGCCGTTGCCGGGGAGCGTTGTGCTATTGGTAAGAAGTTTGGTAAGGAAGCTTGGAAGCTGAGTTTTATCTGCTGCTATTATCTTATTGATACTATGGCTTTTATGAATCGTCATGATTTGCAACTTGCTTTATATGAAAGTGCTTATGCCACTCCAAAAGTGGTGGAAACTACTGTGCCTGAGAGACCTAGAGTGGGATATAAAATTCCCGTTGGTCATGTTAAGAGAGTTATGAAGGATCCATTCTTAGGGGATGGAGCTAAGTCTGCACGGGACCATATTGAACACATTGAAGACATATGAGGGTTATTTGGGCTCACTGATATTTCTGATGATCAAGTAAAAAGGAAGCTACTATATTTGTCTTTATCTGGTAATGCTCGTATTTGGTACAGGTCTTTGGATGAAGGAGTTAAAGAAGATTGGAATGTGCTGAGGAAGGTTTTCTTTCTTAAATATTTTACTCCTAAAGAAGCTTATGATAACCGCTGCTATATATTTAATTTCTGGCCACATCTGGGAGAGAGTATTACTCAAGCTTGGGGGAGATTAAAGGAGCTCCTTCGCAAGAATCCTTGTCATGATCTTACAAGGATAATTCGTCTGGTGGAAGTTTTACAAATAATACTGAAGATGAAGCATGGAATTTATTGGAGACTATTGCTGAGAACACCGGTCATTGGGATCTTGATAAAGGTAATGAACCACATCTGGACTATGGATATTCATGTGTAGAGCACTTCTCTACTTCTACTTTATTTAAAAATCTGAGTGATAATTTTGGTCTTGATCCTTACATTATGGTAGAAATATCTAAAGGTTTTGCTAAGCATCTATGTCTTCCTGAAATTGGCTTTGAAGTATATGTTGAACCTGTTAAACAATCTATTGTTGTTCCTAAAGTTATTAAACAGGTGGAACCAGTATCATCTGTGACAATTGAAGAGTATGTTGAAACACCTCCTTATCCAAATAAAATTAAGGAGAACTTGCTTATTGCTGTTACTAACAAGAGTAACAGAAAATGTTCTGAGTCTTATGAACAGGTGGAAGTTAAAAGTCAAATTTCTGTTATCAAACAATTAAATGAAGAAGATCATGTTGATGTTTATTTATGTGAAGATGTTACTAAGGTTATCAAAGGCAATTCGGCCAAGGTTGGTAAGCCTGTTATATCATGTGCTATTGGGACTTCATGCTATCATGGGTTATGTGATATTGGATGAAGTATTAGTGTTATTCCATACTCGCTTTAGCTTGAAATCAAGCCTGACATTGATCCTATTGTTATGGAAGAGACAGGTATGACAATTCAACTTGCCAATAAAGATTATATTAGTCCTCTTGGAATTGTTAGAGATGTTGAAGTACTTGTTGGGAAGATAAAATATCATGCTGATTTTATTGTGCTTGGTTGTCCTCAAGATTCATTTTGTCCTGTCATTTTTGGTAGACCTTTCTTACATACTGTTGGTGCTGAAATTAATTTGGTTAAAGAGAAAGTGTTTATTAGGTGTGCTGGAGAAAAACTTGAGTTTAACTTTTCTAAATTTGCTGATAAACATTTAAAGAAAGAACCATTTGCTAAAGATGTAGTTGAAACTCTTGCTCATATAGCTGTAGCTTCAACGGATGTGGTAGAACGTTATATGCTTAATCAAGATGAACCATTTAATGATGCAAAAAAGGATGCCTTAGAACAAATATTATGGCAACAACCACCACAATTACAGTTGCATATTCCACCTGATAATTTAGGAGTGTTACCACCACCTAAAGGGGATTCTAGTTTTGAGTTAAAACCTTTGCCTGAAAATCATAAGTATGCATATTTGGATGAGAAGAGCATATATCCTGTTATTATTAGTGCTAGAGAAATTACTTGATGTATTGAAAGCTCATCGAGCAGCCATTGGATATTCTCTTGATGATCTAAAAGGTATAAGCCCAGCTCTATGTATGCATAAAATTAATTTGGAAGAAGCCTCAAAGCCTGTTGTTGATTTTCAACGCCGTCTTCACCCAAAAATGAAAGAAGTGGTAAGGAAAGAGGTAATAAGACTTATTGAAGCTGGTATTATTTATCCCATAGCTGATAGCAAGTGGGTGAGTCCTGGTCATTGTGTTCCTAAAAAGGGTGGAATGACTGTTGTTCCAAATGATGAAGATGAACTTGTGGCTCAACGTACTGTTGTTGGGTATAGGATGTGTATTGATTTTAGAAAGTTAAATAAAGCAACTCGTAAGGATCATTATCCATTGCCATTTATTGATCAAATGTTAGAAAGGTTATCTAAACACTCTCACTTTTGTTATTTAGATGGTTATTCTGGTTTCTCACAAATTCCTGTTCACAAAGATGATCAAGAAAAGACCACTTTTACTTGCCCATATGGTACATTTGCTTATAGGAGAATGCCATTCGGTTTGTGTAATGCTCCTGCTACTTTTCAAAGATGCATGAATGCTATATTTGCTGATTATATTGAAAAGATAATGGAAGTCTTTATGGATGATTTTTCTGTTTATGGAACCTCATTCGATAATTGCTTGTTCAACCTTAAGAAAGTTTTGCAGAGATGTGAAGATCAAAACCTAGTCCTTAATTGGGAAAAGTGGCACTTTATGGTTAATGAAGGTATTGTTCTTCGACATCGTATTTCTGGAAGAGGAATAGAAGTTGATCCAGCAAAGATAGAAGCTATTGAGAAGTTACCATACCCAAGGGATATCAAAGGTATAAGAAGCTTTCTTGGGCATGCATGTTTTTATCGTAGGTTTATTAAAGATTTTTCAAAAATATCAAAGCCTCTAACCAATCTTTTGCAAAAGGATGTTCATTTCTCTTTTAATGACGATTGTATTGAATCCTTTAAAATTTTGAAGAATGCTTTAATAAGTGCTCCTATTATTCAACCTCCTGATTGGAATTTGCCTTTTGAGATTATGTGTGATGCTAGTGATTATGCAGTTGGGGCTGTTTTGGGTCAAAGAGTTGATAAGAAACTTAATGTTATTTACTATGCTAGTAAGACACTTGATGGTGCCCAAAGAAACTATGCCACAACTGAGAAAGAATTTTTAGCAGTGATATTTGCATGTGATAAGTTTAGACCTTATATTATTGATTCAAAAGTCATTGTGCATTCTGATCATTCTGCTATTAAATATCTAATGAATAAGAAAGATGCTAAGCCTAGATTAATAAGATGGGTACTTTTGCTGCAAGAATTTGATTTACATATTGTTGATAGGAAAGGGGAAGATAATCAAGTAGCTGATCATCTTTCTAGAATGGAAAATATACCTGATGATCCTATTCCTATTAATGATAGTTTTGCTAATGAACAACTTGCAAACATTAATGTTTCTATGGCTAAAGTTGCATCTCCATGGTTTGCTAATTATGCAAATTTTATTGTTGGCAAAGTTTTGCCACCACACTTTACTCTTCAACAAAGAAAGAAGTTCTTTTATGATCTTAGACATTATTTTTGGGATGATCCTTTCCTTTATAAGAAGAGTGTAGATGGTATTATTAGACGTTGTGTACCTGAGCATGAACAACAGGCTATTATAAAAGATTGTCATAATAGTCCTTATGGAGGGCATCATGCAGGAGATCGCACAGGAGCAAAGGTATTACAATCTGGTTTTTATTGGCCTACTTTATTTAAGGATTGTGCTGAATATGTTAAAACTTGTGATAAATGTCAAAGAGTAGGAAATATTCTCAGGAGAAATGAAATGCCTATGAATTATTCTTTACCACTTGAGCCTTTTGATGTGTGGGGTTTTGACTTTACGGGACCTTTCCCAACCTCAAAGACAAAGCATACTCACATTTTGGTTGCATTGGATTATGTAACAAAGTGGGTGGAAGCAATTGCAACCAAAAGTGCAGATCATGCCACAGCAATGAAGATGCTGAAGGACATCATTTTCCCCAGGTTCTGTGTTCCAAGGTTTTTCATTACTGATGGTGGTTCTCATTTCTTGCATGGTATCTTAGGAAAACATTAGCAAAATATGATGTTAATCATAGAGTTGCATCTCCTTATCATCCTCAAACAAGTGGACAAGTTGAATTAAGTAATAGGGAAATTAAACTCATTTTGGAAAAGACAGTTAATAGGTCTAGGTACACTGGCCACTTAAGATTAATGATGCACTATGGGCTTATAGAACTGCTTATAAAAATCCTATGGGAATGTATCCTTACATAATGGTTTATGGAAAAGCTTGTCATTTACCTGTTGAATTAGAACATAAAGCTAGATGGGCTATTAAACAACTTAACTTTGATTTAAAAACTGCTGGAGAGAAGAGAATTCTTGATTTAAACCTACTTGATGAGTGGAGAAATGAAGATTATGAAAGTGCTAGGCTATTTAAAGAGAAAGTTAAAATTTGGCATGACAAGAAAATTACGAAGAAATAATTCAAAGTAGGTGATCAAGTTTTATTATACAACTCTCGTTTCAAGTTTTCTGCAGGAAAGTTAGCTTCAAAATGGCAGGGACCATTGGTGATACAGGAGGTGTACCGTTCAGGAGCCATTCGTCTTCACGGTGACATGAAAGGTAAACCTCATGTGGTCAATGGACAACGCCTTAAACACTATATTGCAGGAAAAAGCTTCATCGGAATGGTGGAAGAAATGGATTTGAAGACACCGGAGGAGGTAATAGAGAGAAACTCTGCAGTTTTGGAAACCCAGAATAAATAATTGGTAACTTTTGTGTTTGGAAGTTTCTCAGAATTGCATAATATTTTACGGAGATCATTTTTTATGAAAATTAGCATATAGGACAAGAAACTTGGAAGGAACGGAGCCCCGAGGGAGGAAAGAGGGGGTCCCACGCGGCTAGATTCCTTGGCCGCGTGGGCCCACTCCTTTTGCCCCTCGGAGTCCCGTTTCGTCTCGTTTTGGACTCCGACGCTTTGTTTTACCCTATAAACCGTCAATATATACCCCCTTTCGTCAATCTGATCTCGCACCGAGCGTTCTCGAGCGATCTTTGTTTTCTTTGTTTCTGTCTGTCAGGGTTTTGGCCATGTCTTCGAGAGACTCTTTCCAATGCTCCTCCATGGACGATGATGATGATGAGCTTGAGGGGAACAGCCCCACGTCCATGTGGAGGAGGAACGGGAAGAGGAAGGACTACTCAGATGATGAGGACGTCAAGCCCGATGTAGAGAAGATGGAGGAGGAAGAGGAAGAAGATGGAGAATACAAGCCCTTCGTCCACCTCGCGTCTGCACCACCTTCACCACCTGCTCCTATCCCTGTTGCTGCCGTGAGAGTGAACTTGTCTCTCCTGAACAAGAGGCAGACCGCTCGCATGAGCACTGGAGGGAAGGCTCCTAGGCACGCTCTTGCAAGCAGAAACGTGGTTTCTACTCTTATTGACAGGGAATTTCAGAAGGTCACCTCGAATAACTATCATGGTGAGTGGGACCGCTAGATCCCAAACACCAAGGTACCAAGCCCGGAGTGGAAGCCTAGCAAGGAGTCAAGGGAGAAGAGTCTCATGGAGAAGCTGGGAGATGCCACAAACCAGTTTGAGCAAGCCTACAATCTTATAATGAGTGTCATTGGAGAACCTGAAGACAACTACTATGAAGTCAAGAAAGAGGAGAAATAAAGAGTCTGCAGAACCTCAAGCTTGGGGGAGTTCAACCTAGTCTTTATCTTTACTAGTTTATCATATCTATCTAGTCATGGTGTGCTTTGCTTTTAATCATTTAGTTATCAATCTCTCTTAGGCTTGTGTGAGCTCATTGAGCATTATCATGTATCCCCTATGGTTTATCAATGAATATTAAAGTATGGTGTCATTCATGGGTCTCTTGTTTTGGAGATTTATGGGTAACACTCATGCAAATGTGCGTGTTATATTTAGAAGTTTCAATCACATCTTTCCTTGAACTTGGTTAACTTGAGTATGTTGCACACTTGTATAATTATCTCATCAATAGAATAAGTGAAAGAATAAGTCAAATATGACATGAAGTATAAAAGTTTAAAGTGAAGATGTGGTCTTGTAGAATAAATATTTAGGAAGGTTAATGAAAAGAAATATGAAACACTCTTGCTGGACTTTAGTATCTTTTGAGCAAATTGATGATCATGGATGTTTCAATACTTATGCTCTTGAAAAGTGAATGAAAAGGTGGGTGATGCACCGTTGTGGTGTTGTTGGGAAACCCCAAGAGGAAGGTATGAAGTACTGCAGCAGCAAAGTTCCCTCAGTTATGAAACCAAGGTTATCGAACCAGTAGGAGATGAAGGCGCTTCTGAAGGTATCAACGGCGCCAGAAAAATGTTGGCGTGTAGCTGACGTGGAACCTGCACACAACGCAACCAAGATACTTTGCCCCAACTTAACAGTGAAGGTTGTCAATCTCACTGGCTTGCTGTAACAAAGGATTAAACGTATGGTGTGGAAAATGATGTTCGTTTGCAGAGAATGAAAGTAACAGGATTGCAGTAGGTTGTTTTATCAGTTTAAAGAAAAGGACCGGGGTCCACAGTTCACTAGTGGTGTCTCTCCATAAATAATAATAGCATACATGCGGGTAATCAAATTACAGCTAGGCAATTGACAGAATAAAGAACTGCATAACAATGCATATACAAGTCATGATGTCTAGTGTGAGATTCATTTGGGCATTACAACATGATACATAGACCGTCATCCAACTGCATCTATGACTAATAATCCACCTTCGGGATAGCATCCGCAACACCATTCAGTATTAAGTTGCAAGCAACAGATTATTGCATTAAGTAAAGTGTGTAATGAAAGTAGCACAAATATTCTTAGATAAAGAACTACTGTTTTATCCCTAGTAGCAACAGTACATCTACAATCTTAGAGGTTGCTGTCACTCCCCCAGATTAAATAGAGACATGAACCCACTATCGAGCATAAATACCCCCTCTTGGAGTCACAAGCATCTACTTGGCCAGAGCATCTACTAGTAACGGAGAGCATGCAAGATCATAAATAACGCACTCACAAGATATATTATGAAGCAAATGACATAGTACTCAATTATTCATCGGATCCCAGCAAACACAACATGTAGCATTACATAAAGATGATCTTGATCATGACAGGCAGCTCACAAGATCTAAACATGATGGCACAATAGGATAAGACAACCATCTAGCTACTGCTATGGACCCGTAGTCCAAGGATGAACTACTCACGCATCAGTCCGGAGGCGGGCATGGTGATGTAGAGCCCTCCGGTGATGATTCCCCTCTCCGGCAGGGTGCCGGGAAGAGCTTCTGAACCCCCCCCCCCCCCCCCCCCGAACTAGGGTTGACGGCGGCGGCGGCTCTGGAACGTATCGTGGAAAAGTGTTCGGGTGTTAGGTCTTGATCTATCGGGGGGTATAAGTAGGCGAAAGGGCGAAGGAGGTGGAGGCCCGAGGGCCCCACACCACGTGGCCGCGCGGCCAGGGAGGGGGCCACGCCACCACCTGATGTGGGCGCCTCGGTGCCCTCCTCCGTCTCGTCCTCGGTGTGTTGGAACGTGTCGGGAAAAATAGGGACTTTGGTTTTTAATTCGTCCAATTCCGAGAATATTTCCTTAACAGCTTTTCTGAAACCAAAAATAGCAGAAAACATGGAACTGGCACTGTGGCATCTTGTTAATAGGTTAGTCCCAGAAAATGCATAAAAACCATATAAAGTGTATATAAAACATGTAGCAATTGGTATAATATAAGCATGGAACATAAGAAATTATAGATACGTTGGAGACGTATCACTCATCACAAGATAAAATAAACCTTCTCGCATCTTTAAAGAGAGTAGTCCAATAAAAACCTGATTGAAGAACCTTTTGTGCAGTTCTATCTCCAGCGTGATGTCCTCCATAAGCACTACTATGGCATTTTCTCAATACCTCTTTTTGTTCATATTCTGGAACACATCTTCGCATAATACCATCCACTCCTTCTTTCTATAAGTGTGGGTCATCCCAAAAATAATGCCTCAAATCATAAAAGAATTTTCTTCTTTGTTGAGCTGAAAAGGTTGGAGGCAAATACTTCGAAACAATAAAGTTAGCATAATCAGCATACCAAGGACTATCGCGTGAACTCACCCTTATTGCTGCCAATTGTTCATTTGGAAAACTATCATTAACAGGAATAGGATCATAAGCAATGTTTTCCAATCTAGACAAATTATCAGCAACAGGATTTTCAGCACCTTTCCTATCTATAATATGCAAATCGAATTCTTGCAAAAGCAACACCCATCTAATAAGTCTAGGCTTAGCATCTTTCTTTTCCATAAGATATCTAATAGCAGCATGATCAGTATGAATAATAATTTTAGAATCAACAATATAAGGTCTAAACTTATCACAAGCAAAAACAACAGCTAGAAATTCTTTTTCAGTTGTAGCATAATTCTTTTGTGCAGAATCAAGAGTCTTACTAGCATAATGAATAACATTCAACTTCTTATCTACTCGCTGCCCAAGAACAGCACCAACAGCAAAATCACGAGCATCACACATAATTTCAAATGGTAAATTCCAATCAGGTGGTTGAACAATAGGAGCACTTATTAAAGCCTTTTTCAAAGTTTCAAAAGCTTCCTTACAATCATCATAAAAAACAAACGGTACATCTTTTTGTAGAAGATTAGTAAGAGGCTTTGATATCTTAGAGAAATCTTTAATAAACCTTCTATAGAAACCAGCATGACCAAGAATACTACGAATACCTTTAACATCTCTAGGGCAAGGCATTTTCTCAATCGCCTCCACTTTAGCTCTATCAACTTGAATACCTCTTTCAGAAATTTTATGTCCAAGAACAATTCCTTCATTAACCATAAAGTGGCATTTCTCCCAATTAAGAAAAAGGTTAGTTTCTTCACATCTCTGCAAAACTTTATCAAGGTTGTTGATGGCTCCTAAGTGCAGGAGATCAATTGTAGTAATTTTCGAATAGAAAAGGTTGTCGAACCCACGAGGAGCTGAAGGTATTGGTTAGTAGGAATGATAGATAAAACAATGAAAGATGCAAGTGTTTTTGGGGTTTTTGGTTGTATGGTTGCAAATAAAATAAAAGTGCATATAGTAAATAGTAACATTTGAAAGCTCTCAATGAGAGAAAAGCCCAATCCTCTATGTGGCAAGAGGACAAGCTCAAGTGATGTGTGTCTTATATTTGGAAAACGTTCCCGAGGGTGGCATGGATATAACTAGGCATACAGATTTATTAAACAACACGTTGAATATCTTGTCAAGTTTTAATCTTGTTTAGGACGGAGCCACAACTTAGGTAAAGCTAAATAAATAAACTAAACCCTCTTATGATGGATCATGTGGCCAAGTAAATGACTGCACAAGAATTATTAAGACATAATGTCCCACCATAGCATTACACTCTAAGGTCCCCGATATTAATACCCCATAATAATAACTTCATGACTCATTCTCAGGTTTCTTGTCCTCCCAAGTCTTCCTCATTTCATTATACTACAGTGTTCTCCTATGAGCCCATATAGGTGAAGTGTTGTGCAGTCGACGTTCGCACAACACCATCATAGAATCACATAAAAAGATAAACACTAGACAAAATACCAACACATGTCATATATAAATCATTGCCAATTCATCCTATGCCCTCAGGAACATACGAGAACTACTCACAACGTGCAAACATGATCATATTCAATGGCATAGGTGGTACAACACAATCTGAAAATATAACTTCACCACCAAATAATGACAAGTGCTCAATCACAAACATGAATAGTAGCACAAAACAAGTATCTAGGGTATAGCAACTCTCAAACTACGAGGGGAACGGAGTGGATCACGGAGATGATGATGGAGATGGTGCTGGTCTTGGTGATGGTGATGATGGAGAGGCCTCCTCCCACGCTAAGGAGGAGAGGTGATGGTGATGGCGATGATTTCCCCCCTCTCCGGAGCTCCGGAGCGGCAGGATCTGACTCCCCCTCGGAGGGAATCAGGAGTTTCGCCGCCGCCGCGTCCTCGAATCATCTGGGAAAAATTAGGGCGTAGGTTTTCGGAGGAGACGGAGGTCGTGGTAAAAAGCCCCAGGCGAGGAAGTGCCCGAGGCTCCACTTAGTGGGCCCCACGCGGCCAAGGAATCTGGCCGCATGGGCCCCCCTCTTTTGGGCCTCGTGGCTCTTCCCTCTTCGATCTTTTGCCCCCTCTGGTTCTCCCGATGCAAAAACTGTTGTGCAACTTTCCTTTTTTCAATTGGGTTCCTGTAACTCCTGCAACAATAAAAACAAGAAAAGGGGGGGTTTTCTGCCTCCCAGATATTAAATACCAAAAATAGGGACTTTGTATGAAAGTCCCCAAAATCATCTAAAACATGTAAAACATTGATACAATAGTTCCAATAACATTCTAATATGATGATATAAGTTATATAAATGATGATATAAAATGCACGTATCAACTCCCCCAAGCTTAAACCTTTACTCATCCTCGAGTAAGTAAGGACATAGATCATTACATGCATCAATGGACTTATGGTTGATAAATAAATACGGGCATAGTATCATCATCATGTTCAGTTGTAAAGTAAGATAAATGGAACTAAAACTCATACATATGTGGGCAATATAAGTAGAAGCTCTAGCAATCACCCCTTACTTTTGAAAATAGAAAACCATTGTATGTTGGACAATTGAACTAAACTTTTATTCATACTCTTTTGCCAATGCATTTGCTCTCATTTGCAAGCATTATACTCTTTTATGCTTTGCTGAAATTTAAAGACAAGATAAACTCTCATGGGAAAAATAGTTAGAGGAAGACAAATGAAAGGATAAATATGATATTACTTATCACCTTGCTCTTAAGTCATGGATATTTCAATCAAGTTCTTATGCTCAACACAACCTTTGTCTAAAACTGTTCCTGCGCAGAAATCCAAATTTGGCATCAACTTTCTACTAGAGGCTTAACTTGACACAACAATGCAATAAAATAAAGATACAAAGGAATTGCTACAGAGGTAGGCATGTTCCTTGACTCAACAAAATAAAATAACAGAAATAAATAATGGGTTGTCTCCCATAAGCGCTTTTCTTTAACGCCTTTCAGCTAGGCACAGAAAGTGTAATTCAAGTTTTTCCAAGAGATGAAGCATCAACATCATAATTTGTACGAATGATAGAATCAAAAGGTAGCTTCATTCTTTTTCTAGGGAAGTGTTCCATACCTTTCTTGAGTGGGAATTGGTATCTAATATTTCCTTCTTTCATATCAATAATAGCACCCACGGTTCTAAGAAAAGGTCTTCCCAACACAATAGGACAAGATGGGTTGCATTCGATATCCAAGACAATAAAATCAACGGGGACAAGGTTATTGTTAACCATGATAAGAACATCATTAACTCTCCCCAAAGGTTTCTTCATAGCATTGTCAACAAGAAAAACATCCAAATAGCAATGTTCCAAAGGTGGCAAGTCAAACATATCATAGAGCTTTTTAGGCATAACAGAGATACTTGCACCAAGGTCACATAAAGCATTGCAATCAAATTCATCTACTTTTATTTTAATGATGGGCTCCCAACCATCTTCTAACTTCCTAGGGATAGAAGCTTCAAGTTTTAATTTCTCTTCCCTAGCTTTAATGAGAGCATTTGTAATATGAGTTGTAAATGCCATGTTCATTGCACTAGCATTAGGACTTGTGGACAACTTTTGCAAGAACTTAATAACTTCACAGATATTACAATTATCAAAATCAAAATCATTATCATCAAAGCAAACCGAACCATGATTTTATATGTTCTTAAAAATTTCAGCACTTTTATCAAGAACAGTTTCAGCAGTTTTAGGCAATTTTAATTTTTTGGAAGAAGTAGAGGAAACGTTGCCAACACCAATTATGTTACCATTAATAGTAGGAGGTTTACTAGCATGTGAAGTAACTTTATTTTCAGTAGTAGTAATAGTATAAACTCTAGCTATTTTATCCTTTTTAGCTAGTTCTTCTTCTCTTTCCCATGTAGCACGTAATTCAGCCATCATCCTAACATTATCATCAATTCGAACTTGGATGGCATTAATTTTAGCAAAGGTCTTATTCTCTTTAGCATCATTAGGCATAACTTTAGATTTCAAAAGATCAAGACCAAGACTATCAACTTTAGAAGCAAGAGTATCAATTTTACCAAGCTTTTCCTCAACAGTTTTATTAAAAGCAGTTTGTGTAGTGATAAAATCCTTAAGCATGGTTTCAAGTTCAGAGGTGGTATTCCTATTATTGCTATAAGAATTACCATAAGAATTACCATAGCTATTGCCATTATTAGGAGGATAGGGCTTGTAGTTGTTGTTACCATAATTGTTCCTATAGGCATTATTGTTAAAATTATTGTTTTTAATGAAGTTCACATCAACATGCTCTTCTTGTGCAACCAAATAAGCTAAGGGAAGATTATTTGGATCAATATGAGATTTACCATTCACAAGCATAGCCATAATAACATAAATCTTTTCACTCAAAGAAGAGGTTTCTTCAACAGAATTTACGTTCTTACCTTGAGTAGTTCTTTCAGTATGCCACTCAGAATAATTAACCATCATATCATCTAGAAGTTTTGTTGCAGCCCCCAAAGTGATGGACATAAATGTACCTCCAGCAGCCGAATCAAGCAAGTTCCTTGAAGAAAAGTTCATTCCTGCATAAAAGGTTTGGATGATCATCCAAGCAGTCAGTCCATGGGTAGGGCAATTTTTAACCAAAGATTTCATTCTTTCCCAAGCTTGAGCAACATGTTCATTATCAAATTGTTTAAAGTTCATAATACTACTTCTTAAGGAAATGATCTTAGCAGGAGGATAGTATTTTCCAATAAAAGCATCTTTGCATTTAATCCATGAATCAATACTATTCCTAGGCAATGAAAGCAACCATTCTTTAGCCTTTCCTCTCAAGGAGAAAGGAAATAATTTCAGTTTTATAATATCACCATCTATATCCTTATACTTTTGCATTTCACAAAGTTCATCAAAATTATTAAGATGGGCAGCAGCATCATCAGAACTAACACCAGAAAATTGCTCTCTCATAACAAGGTTTAACAAAGCAGGTTTGATTTCAAAGAATTCTGCTTTAGAAGCAGGTGGAGCAATAGGAGTGCATACGAAATCATTATTATTTGTGCTAGTGAAGTCACACAACTTAGTATTCTCAGCAGTACTCATTTTAGCAAAATAAAAGCAAAAACCGAAATAAATAAAACAAAAACCGAAATAACAATATTAATGCAAGTAACTAATTTTTTTGTATTTTTGATATTAAGCAAACAAGACAGTAATAAAAATAAACTAAGCAAGACAATAACAAAATAAAAATATTGGATGTGAGAGTCTCCCCTCGCAGAAGAGCTTGATCTCCCCGGCAACGGCGCCAGAAAAATGCTGGTGCTTAGTTGACGAGGGAGTGTCAAGGTCTTCTAAACAGAGGCGCTCCTTCTCCCCGGCAATGGCGCCAGAAAAATGCTTGATGCACCGGTGTGGTGTTGTTGGGAAACCCCAAGAGGAAGGTATGAAGTAGTGCAGCAGCAAATTTCTCTCAGTTATGAAACCAAGGTTATCGAACCAGTAGGAGATGAAGGCGCTTCTGAAGGTGTCAACGGCGCCAGAAAAATGCTGGCGTGTAGCTGACGTGGAACCTGCACACAACGCAACCAAGATACTTTACCCCAACTTAACAGTGAAGTTGTCAATATCACTGGCTTGCTGTAACAAAGGATTAAACGTATGGTGTGGAAAATGTTGTTTGTTTGCAGAGAATGAAAGTAACAGGATTGCAGTAGGTTGTATTATCAGTTTAAAGAAAAGGACCGGGGTCCACAGTTCACTAGTGGTGTCTCTACATAAATAATAATAGCATACATGAGGGTAAACAAATTACAGCTGGGCAATTGACAGAATAAAGAACTGCATAATGATGCATGTACAAGTCATGGTGTCTAGTGTGAGATTCATTTCGGCATTACAACATGATACATATACCGTTATCCAACTGCATCTATGACTAATAATCCACCTTCAGTATAGCATCCGCAACACCTTTCAGTATTAAGTTGCAAGCAACAAATTATTGCATTAAGTAAAGTGTGTAATGTAAGTAGCACAATTATCCTTAGACAAAGAACTAATGTTTTATCCCTTGTAGCAACAGTACATTCACAATCTTAGAGGTTGCTGTCACTCCCCTAGATTAAATGAAGACATGAACCCACTATCGAGCATAAATACCCCCTCTTGGAGTCACAAGCATCTACTTGGCTAGAGCATCTACTAGTAACGGAGAGCATGCAAGATCATAAATAACGCACTCACATAATATATAATGAAGCAAATGACATAGTACTCAATTATTCATCGGATCCCAGCAAACACAACATGTAGCATTACATAAAGATGATCTTGATCATGATAGGCAGCTCACAAGATCTAAACATGATGGCACAATAGGAGAAGACAACTATCTAGCTACTGATATGGACCCGTAGTCCAAGGATGAACTACTCACGCATCAGTCCGGAGGCGGGCATGGTGATGTAGAGCCCTCCGGTGATGATTCCCCTCTCCGGCAGGGTGCCGGGAAGAGCTTCTGAACCCTCCCGAACTAGGGGTGACGGCGGCGGCGGCTCAGGAACGTATCGTGGAAAAGTGTTCGGGTGCCTAGGGTTATTTTGTCGGGGGGGTATTTGTAGGCGAAAGGGCGAAGGCGGTGGAGCCCCGAGGGGCCCACACCACGTGGTGGCGCGGCCAGAAGGGGGGCCGCGCCTCCACCAGATGAGGCCGCCTCGTGGCTCTCCTTCGTATCCTCTTCGGTGTTCTGGAAGCTCCCGAGAAAAATAGGGACTTTGGCTTTTGATTCGTCCAATTCCGAGAATATTTCCTTAAAAGTTTTTCTGAAACCAAAAACAGCAGAAAACAGGGAACTAGCATTGCGGCATCTTGTTAATAGGTTAGTCACAGAAAATGCATAAAAACCATATAAAGTGTATATAAAACATGTAGCAATTGGTATAATATAAGCATGGAACATAAGAAATTATAGATACGTTGGAGACGTATCACCCATCTTTGTGGGATCCATTAGCACTCAACGTGCTTTTTCTCATAACATGCAGGGAGCAATACCACCTGTTCCAGATCTTAGCTCTTTCCCAGATGTGGAAGACGCTCTTCGGGTCCCTGATTAGTTTCGTGATCAGTATCGAGTCCTGAGGATGGAAGTGAACATACTTCAAGAGGAGAACGACAGGCCTCGCAAGATGCTGGAGCTTTACCTGACCCCGCTCAAAGTTGTCCCACCATCACCGCAGAAGGAGTAATTCATCATCGGTATTGGCATCCCCTTGGCTTGTTCCAAGCTTGGGGGAGTGACGCTGTATCACACCATTATCTTTCATCTTTACCTTTTTTTTAGTAGAGTCATATCATGAGTAGAGAAGTTATCTTATAGGATAGTTTGCAATGTGGAAGTATCTCTCTTTTAGTTGGTTATCTATGTATCACTTGGTGTGAGTTGCCGATATGGAATATTAATGAGAAGTTTTATCATTTACTTTCTGCACACTTTATTTTAGTTTGCAACTTCTATTATATGATTGATCTTGTCATTTAGTATTGGAATCACTTTGGGAGCATATGGTAAATCTTTTGGTTTTGACAAACTTAGCATTGCTCAGTAGCTACAATACTTTGAGACTTAAATGGAAAAAAAAGAATTACATGTAGATATATTGTTCAATGATCTTTCTCACTTGTAGCTGATAAGTTTAGTATTCACCAATTAAAATTGTTTGTGCTTTCAAGGAAGATTGCATGATTGTTTTTACTACATGTATGTTTGTTTGTATCCATCAACTCTTATGCTTGCTACATAACCTTGCTAGCCAAAGACCTGTATCGAGAGGGAATGCTTCTCATACATCCAAACCTTGAGCCAAAACACTTGCCACTTATGTCCACCATAACTACCTATTATGTGGTATTTTGCGCCACTCCAAGTAAATACTTCGTGTGCTATCTTTATTCAAAACTATTATCCCTTATTTGTGTCAATGTTTATTAGCTCATGAGGAAGTAATAGTTGGGTTTGTTATCTTCCATACTAATTAAGTAACCCCTGACTTGCATGCTTCATCTGCTCGTCCTTAATATTGCAAAGAGCTGGTTAGACCAATATAATATCAAAAGGTTTGAGAAAGTTAAAAATAGACACTCCTCCATGGTTTGAGATTGTTGGTGGGCACCAGAGGATTCGGTTAGCCATGGTTTGTGAAAGCAAAGGTTGGGAGGAGTGTCAAGTTATATAAATAAAGTGCATATTATAAATGCTTGTTACTAAATAATCCGGAACCGCTCTAAACTTGCTTAGTATGGAAGATGACAAGAACTCTATAATTATTCGTTGACAACGACAAACACCGCTTAAAAACTTACTTTTATGCTCTCTATATGATTTTAAAAACCTATAAAAACTAGAAAGCTCTAGCACATGCTTGTATCCCTGCTTCCCTCTGTGAATGGCCTATCTTTTACTTTATGTTGAGTCAGTAAACCTATCTCCTTCTGTCTTAAGCAAGCATTTGAGTTGTTGTGATTCAACCATTTATATATTTGTATTGTTAATCATGTATTTTATTCTTCTTTGTTTAGTACAATGCTGTTATCTAATAAATATGACTTTGGGAGTTAGTAACTACTTAAGAGGGTTGTTTTGAAGAGTAAGTTCAATCTATTCATTGTTCTCTGACCAAGAACGAAGTTTGCCAACACCAACTTGATTATCCCTATGCACCTTATTGTGATTTCCCTTTACTTGTTACAAGTTGAGTTATATGAATGGAGTTGTTATCTAAGATGACTTGTGTATTAATAGATGTGATGCTTCTTGTCCGCATATTCTTTATCGACACTTCACTCCATAAACTTGTGGTCATGTTTACTGAGTTCAGCTTTCGCTTGGGGACAAGCGAGGTCTAAGCTTGGGGGGAGTTGATACGTCCATTTTGCATCACTATTTTATATCATAATTTACTGTTATTCATTGATATATTTCATATTTAGAGATGATACTTATGTTATTTCATCTATTTTGCATGTTTGATGATTATTGGAGAATGGATCACAGGAGTCTGGATTCTGCTGGAAAAAGCACCGTCGAGATACAATATTTGCGAAGATCAGAAAACAAAACCAACCAGGCAGAAGTTCCTATTTTACCAGATCACGGAGGAGGCCAAAAGGGGAGAGCCAGGTGGGCCCACACCATGCCCAGGCGCAACTCCCCCCTCTGCCGCGCCGGCACGTGGTGAGGCCGCCCTGGCCCACCACTGGCATCGCCCTCTCGCGTACTTCATCCCCCCGAAACCCTAAGACCTAGGGGACCATCGTGGAAATATTCCGCCGCCTCCACGAGGCGGAAAACACTAGAGAGAGAAAAGCTCTCCGGCGGGGAGAAATCTGCCGGGGAAATCCCTTCCCGGAGGGGGGAAATCGTCGCCATCGTCACCGTCATCGAGCTGCACTTCATCGGGATCATCATCACCACCATCTCCACCGCCGACACCGTCATCTCCATCGTTCCACTCCGTTCCCGCTGTAACATCTAGGGCTGAATCTTGTCTATTTGATAGGGGAAACTCTCCCGGTGTTGATTACTATTGTTATTGATGCTATTGAGTGAAACCGTTGAATTAAGGTTTATGTTCAGATTGTTACCCATCATTATATCACCTCTGATCATGTTCCAAATGCTGTGTTGTGAGTAGTTCGTTTAGTTCTTGAGGACATGGGAGAAGTCTAGATGTTAGTAGTGAACTATGTTGAGTAATATTTGATGTTTTGATATTTAAGTTGTGGTGCTATTCTTCTAGTGGTGTCATGTGAACGTCGACTACATGACACTTCACCTTTATGGGCCTAGGGGAATGCATTGTGTATTTGAATATTAATTGTGGGGTTGCCGGAGTGACAGAAACCTAAACCCCCGTTGGTATCTCGATGCATGAGGGATGGTAGGATCTCAGAGTTTAAGGCTGTGGTTGTTTTATCATAATTACTTTCTGGTATTTGCGGATGCTTACTAGGGGTATAATCACAAGTATGTATTAGTCCTAGGAAGGACGGTGCATTAGCATAGGTTCACCCACACAACACTTATTGAAACACTAAAGATTAATCATCTATATGAAGCGAAAGCACTAGACAGAAATCCAGTGTGTCCTCAGGAACGTTTGGTCATCATAAGTAAACAAACCGGCTTGTCCTTTGCTCTCGAAAGGATAGGGCCACTCGCTGCAATTATAATCGTTGCACTTTATTTACTTGCACTTTATTTATCTGTATTATCAAAAACTCCTAAAAACATGTATGTGTCGGCCCAGTGGGATCTAGGGTGTGCAGAGCCCACTCTCCACAGCCCTCACACGCGACAGAGTCGTTGAAACGACTAAGGACCAAGCAAAACGCTTGGAGAGACCCTCGAGAGGGAAAACCCTCGAGAGGGGCTGAAGAGGGCAGCGAAGGCCTGGCGAGGCCCCTCCCGAAGCTGCTCCTCTACAGGGCCCTCTCCCCTGGAGAGGGGTCAACACAATCCCTCCACAGGGCCGCCCCAGCCCTGTGGAGATACTTCGCTCCGAAGCAACCACTGCAGGGCGCACATGGCCACTGCCGCGCCGCAGAGTGACGCGCGCGTCTGCGCGCTATGACGACGGCGCCGCAGTTGCCGTTTTGGTGATTAAAGGAGTCAACAAAGCTGTGTCCCCTGCGCCGGCTTACGAGGGTTTCCTCTTTGGTGATAAAGCAGTTGGCCGGCGCTACGCTCCAAGGACGACGTCACCGTGGGCACCCCCACGATCGCTGCTGCACCAGCTGGCCGTCCTGCGTGGACGGTGGCTTTTCTACAGCAAGGACAGGCTTTACGACCATGGACCGAGTCCATGGACAACCCGGCTGCGGTGCACCCCGCTCCACCGCTTCGTCGCCATGTGGGAACCCTTCCACTGCGCAGCACGCAGGGATGAGGCCCGGGGCGCCTATATAAGGAGGGGGAGCACCTCCGTAGCAAGGGATCGATCGATCAATCGACCTTTGGCACCCTACCATAACTTAGCCAAGCTTAGCGAACTCGAGGAGGAAGAAGATCTCAGCCTTCCCTCTCCGAGCTCCGCACTGCTCCCGGCAAGCTCATTGTACTGTACCCCCTACAGAGCAATACAGACAAGCAGGAGTAGCGGTTTTACCTCCCGCGGAGGGCCGTGAACCTGGGTACGGGCCTGTGTCCATCACTGTCGTGCTAACCCTCTACAGGCACGACGAGCACCGTCGCTGTGCCGGTTGTGGGTTGTTGACCAACGTGTTCAGTCCCCCGCATGAACTTCTCTCCCGAGAGTGGTTACCCCTGTTTCGTGGGAATCACACATCGACATTTGGCGCGCCAGGTAGGGGACTGAGGCGCGTCTTCAACCTCCAGCCGGCCTCCGCGCCATGATGGACACCCGCGCGACACGCGCCAACAGGCGCGCAGCTGACAGGGCTCACACCGAGCCCGGCACCGCCGCCACCCGCGGCCGCCGCGGCCGTCCTCGCACGACGGAGCGCGCCAACACCGGCCCGCACGTGGAGGAACCTGAGAGCGAGGAGCACCGTGGCAGCGACCACCGCGGCGACAGGGATGCCTCCCCGGAGCACCACGACGATGCTGAGTCTTCGCATCCGTCTCGGCGCCAGTGCGCGTCTTCTCAGGGACGCCCAGAGCCCACGCCGCACACCGCGTTGCTCATGGCCCAGGAGCTCCTCCGCTACCGACCAAGCGCGGAGGCTCACGACCAGTGGCTGGACCGCCTCCACCACCTCGTCGACGTCGCGACTACGCGCCCCGCTCCGTCTCGCTCCCTCGTTCACCACTCCGCCCGCGCTGGAACAGCCGCGCCGGATGCGCCTCCGCCGCTGCCAGGACCACCTCCGGCCCTAGCCCATAGGGCCCCGTCTCATGCCTCCTCGCCGCGCGATTGCCAAATTGTGCAGCGCGCCGCGCCAGACGCGCGAGTGGGGATGGAACGCCGGAGAGACCTCCAGAACCGCCTTGTCGAGGAAATCGGCCAGGCGGGGCAGCAGAACCGCAGGGCTCTCCAGGGCGGCACCGCCACATACGCCACCGGCTGCATGGCCTTCACCCGCGCCCTGCGCAGCGTGGTATGGCCGCAGAAGTTCAGGCCAGCCCTCCCCAAGGGCTACGACGGGTCAAGCAACCCCATCGAGTTCCTGCAGCTCTACACCACCTCTATCCAGGCTGCAGGAGGAGACGACAAAGTCATGGCCAACTAGTTCTCCCACGCCCTCAGGGACTCCGCGCTGTCGTGGCTCCTCAACTTGCCTGAGGACTCCATAGACTCGTGGGAGGAGCTCTGCAGGCAATTCGTTGCCAACTTCAAGGGCACCTACGAGCGCGCGCTCACCCACAACGACCTGCGCGCTGTAGTGCAGAAGAAGGATGAGACTCTCCGCAAGTACATCCAGCGCTTCAGCCAGGTGCGCAACAAGATCCCGAACATCCCCGACACGCAAGTCATCGCCGCCTTCAGGGAGGGCGTCACAAATCGCCGGATGCTCAAGAAGCTGGGCATTCACGACAAGCTCACCTCTGTGGTGAAGCTGTTCGACCTTGCTGACAAGTGCGCCAAGGCTGAAGAGGGACTCCTCTTCGTCAAGATGAGCCAGCGGACGGACGACCTGGCTGAGGGATCCAAGAGCCACAAGAAGCGTGAGGAGACCAAGCGCAAGACCACCGCTGTCCTGGCAGCAGAGCCAGCCGCCAAAAGCGCCCGCAGAGGCTCTCCTGAGCCTGGCGACAAGGAAGAGGACAACCGTCCGTTCTGCGTCTACCACAACAGGCGCGGCCACGCCACAGACGACTGCTTCGACCTCAAGAGGTTGAGCCGAGAGCGCGGGCGCGAAGAAGGCAACGGGAGCCGCGGCAGAGGCCGTGGCTACCGTAGGGACGGCAGAGGCGGACGCGGTGGCGGCTATCAGAAGCCGCCAGGCACTCAAGCCAATGCCGCCGAGAAGAACAACAACCTCCCTGACGAGGAAGATGGGGGCTATCAGGCCCCAAGGGGGGCTATGGCCTGCATCCTCGGCGGGGCTCAGGCGCCCAAGTCGAACAACCAGTTCAAGCAGTTCGCCCGCGAGCTCAATGCTGCGCTCCCGAGCACCGAGACCTCCAGGCCCCTCAAGTGGTCCCAGTACACCATCGCCTTCGACGCCAAGGACCACCCCAAGTCGACCAAGACTGTTGGAACCCTCCCCCTGGTCTGCTCCCCCACCATCAACAACATCACCGTCTCCAAGACGCTCATCGATGGGGGAGCAGGCCTGAACGTCATCTCTGTCGAGACCTTCGAGACTCTCCAGGTGCCTTACGAGTGGCTCATGCCCTCTAGGCCATTCACAGGGGTCACTAGTGGTTCAGTCGAACCTCTGGGGCAGGTCCGGCTGGCCGTCACCTTCGGCACGCAGAAGAACTACCGCACCGAGCTGATCGACTTCGACGTCGCACACATTGGCCTGTCGTACAACGCCATCCTCGGCTACCCCGCCCTCGCGAAGTTCATGGCCATCACGCACCATGCCTACAACATGGTCAAGATCCCCGGCAGCGCTGGCACCATCGCCATCCATGGTCATATCCTGGACGCCACGCGCGCTGTCGAGAGCGCCTACAAGGCCGCCGCCATGGCATTCCCGGCTGACGAGGACATGGAACCTCTCGAGAGGCCTCGGAAGAAGAAACAGATGTTCTCTCAGGAGCAAGCTTCCACGAAGAGGGTGTCGTTGGGCACCAGTGGCTCGGGGGCTGAGGAGACAGGGGCCAGCGTCACCATAGGCGCTGCCCTGCCTCCCAAATAGGAAAGCGCGCTCGTCGCCTTCCTTCGGGCAAACTCTGACATGTTCGCATGGACTCCGTCAGACATGTCCGGTGTACCAAGAGAGGTGATCGAGCACCACTTAGCCGTGTGTCCAGACGCACGCCCCGTCAAGCAAAAAGCACGCAAGCAAGCCCCTGAGAAGCAGGCATTCATCGTCAAGGAAGTAGAGAAGCTAAAAGCGGCAAATGTCGTCCGCGAAGTCGCGCACCCCACTTGGCTCTCCAACGGCGTGGTTGTCCCAAAACCCGCTGGAGGAGGCCGACTCTGCATCGACTACACCGACGTCAACAAGGCCTGCCCCAAGGACCCATACCCCATGCCGAGGATAGACCAGATCGTGGACTCCACCGCTGGCTGCGACCTCCTCTGTTTTCTGGACGCCTTCTCTGGTTATCACCAGATCAAAATGGCTAAAGAGGACGAGGAGAAGACAGCATTCCTCACCCCTTGTGGTGTGTACTGCTACACTTGCATGCCCTTCGGCCTGAAGAACGCCGGCGCCACTTTCCAGAGGCTCATGAGAATAGCCTTGGGGGCACAGATGGGCAGAAATGCAGAGGCATATGTCGACGACATCGTGGTCAAGTCTCGCGAAGGAGACACCCTCTTGAAGGACCTCGAGGAAACCTTTGCCAGCCTGCGCAAGGTGAACATCAAGCTGAACCCCGCCAAGTGCGTCTTCGGGGTGCCTTCAGGCAAACTCCTCGGATTCCTCGTGTCCCACCGCGGCATAGAAGCAAACCCTGACAAGATCAAGGCCATAGAAGGGATGCAGCCTCCTCGTCGACTCAAGGACATGCAGCGCCTAGCAGGCTGTATGGCTAGCCTGGGCCGCTTCATCTCTAAGTTCGGCGAGAGAGCCCTGCCATTCTTCAAGATCATGAAGAGATCCGGCACATTCAAGTGGACCCCCGAGGCGGACAAGGCTTTCGAAGACCTGAAGAGATATTTGGCCAGCCCACCAGTCATGGTGGCCCCCAGGATAGGCGAACATCTGAAGCTGTACCTATCAGCCACTCCTCAGACCGCAAGCGCTGTCCTGGTGGTCGAGAGGGAAGAGCCAGTCCTCCCCAAGAAGAGCGCTGCCACTCCAAGCCCAAAGCCGCCCGACAAAGATATCGGCGAAGGAGCAGTCTCCACAGACCCACTGCCAGGCCCACAGCCTCAAGTCGAGTCTGCTCCCAACACCCTTGCCGAGAGCCTCCACAGGAAAATCTCGACAAGGGCCCTGAGGAGCCTCCACAGAGAATCGACGCTGCACCTCCCTCGACAACCCTTGTCGAGCACCCCGTGTACTTTGTCAGTACGGTACTGCGGGATGCTCGGGAGCGGTACCCAATGCAGCAGAAGCTTCTCGTCGCTCTCCTCATCGCCTCCAGGAAGCTGAGAAATTACTTCCAGGGCCACCCCATCACGGTGGTCACCTCCTTCCCCCTAGAACAGATCCTGCGCAATCCCAACGCCACAGACCGTGTCGCGGGTTGGAATATAGAGCTGCAGCCATTCAACTTGCGCTTCGACACCACAAGAGTCATCAAGGGACAAGCGCTGGCAGACTTCGTCGCAGAATGGACTGACCCAAGCCCTGAAGAGCCTCGGGGAGAAGAGGCCGAGCCCTCCGGAGACATAATGCCCAGCCACTGGACCATGCACTTCGACGGAGCCTTTGCTTGCCGCAATGGCGGGGCAGGCGTCGTCTTGACCTCGCCCAAAGGCGACAAGCTCTACTACGATGTCCAGTTGTGCTTCACGATTGACAAGATCTCCAACAATATCGCTGAATACGAGGGCCTCCTCGCCGGCTTAAGGGCCGCCATCGCTCTAGGCGTCAAGCACCTACTCGTCAAGGGAGACTCCCAGTTGCTCGTCAACTTCTCCAACAAGAGCTACACGCCTAAAGACGACCACATGGCCGCATACCTTGAAGAGGTCCGCAAGCTCGAGAAGCACTTCAGGGGCATGGAGCTTATGCATATCCCGAGGAAAGAAAACCAGGAGGCTGACGACATCGCCAAGCGAGCCTCGAGAAGGCAACCCCAGCAGGCCGGCGTCTTTGAAGAAAGGCTCGCCAAGGCATCCATCAAGCAGCCTCGAGAGGCTACAGCCGCAAGCACGGACGAAGCACTCCCACCACCTCCTAAGTCTGGGGCACCCGATTGTGGTCCCCGCACAGGGGAGCGTCTGTTGCTGACGGCGGCCCACCAAGCCACAGGCTGGATTGACGAGATCAAGAACTACTTGGCGAAGGGGATCCTCCCTGAGGAAGATGCGGAAGCAGAGCGGATCGCTCGACAAGCGAAATCCTACTGCATCCTCGAGGGAGACCTATACCGCAAGCGCCCGAATGGCATCGCGCTCAAATGCGTCCCTCCAGAGGAAGGCCGAACGCTGATCAAGGACATCCATAGCGGGGAGTGCGGCCACCACTCGTGTGCGCGCACCCTCGCGGGCAAGGTCTTCGGGAGCGGATTCTACTGGCCACAGGTGCTTCAAGATGCGGTCACCATCGTCCAAGCTTGCGACGCCTGCCAGTACCACGCCAAGCAAATTCACCAGCCGGCGGTGGGGCTCCAGACCATCCCGCTCTCCTGGCCGTTCGCGGTCTGGGGGCTGGACATCCTGGGCCCCTTCCCAAAGTCGCAGGGGGGCTACCGCTTCCTCTTCGTGGCCGTCGACAAGTTCACCAAGTGGGCCGAGGTTGAGCCAGTGCGCACCATACCGGCTGGAGCCGCGGTGAAATTCATCAGGAGCTTGGTCTGCCGCTTCGGAGTGCCTAACCACATCATCACCGACAATGGCTCGCAATTCACCAGCGGCATCTTCCGAGCCTACTGCGAAAAGCTCGGCGTCAAGATCTGCTTCGCCTCGGTGGCTCATCCACGCAGCAACGGTCAAGCCGAGCGAGCGAACGCAGAAGTCCTCAAGGGCCTCAAGACCAGAAGTTTCAACATCCTCAAGGGTCACGGCAAGGGCTGGATCGATGAGCTCCCATCTGTGCTCTGGTCCATGCGCACAACCGCTTCAAGGCCTACGGGCGAAACGCCGTTCGCCCTCGTCTACGGAGCTGAAGCAGTCCTCCCCGCAGAAATCAAGCATGGATCCCCACGGGTCCTTGCCTTCAACGAGGACACCCAAGAGGGCCTCCACAACGACGACCTGCTGCTTCTCGAGGGACTGCGCCGCCGTGCCGCCCTCAGAGCAGCAAAATACCAGCAAGACCTGCGACGCTACCACAGCCGCCACGTGCGCTCACGCACTCTTGAGGCGGGCGATCTCGTCCTCAGGCGAATCCTCTCCAGAGAAGGCCTCCACAAGCTCTCGCCGATGTGGGAAGGCCCCTACAGGGTCTCCCACGTCGCCAGGCCTGGCGCGGTACGCCTTGAGACGGAAGACGGCATTCCCGTCAAGAACCCGTGGAACATCGCACACCTACGCAAGTTCTACCCGTGATCATTGTCACGCCAGGCATTTTTTGTCTCTAGAGGGAAGCTCACGGCTTCACCTCCAAGCTTCTCCCGAGGGTCAGCCCTCCGAGCTCTCCTGCCAATGAGCCACCGCAGGCCGCAGTGAACCTCTGCCACTAATGGGTGGTCCCCATGCCTCGACATGGAAGGAACGTTAGCTTGGCAAACCCAAGTGTAATGAACCGATTTCGTTCCCAAGTGAACATTGCGCTCCGGCGCCACTTTCGTTCCATGTGAACTTTGCGCTCCGGCGCCATTTTCGTTCCAAGTGAACTATGCGCTATGGCGCCATTTCGTTCCTAAGTGAACTCTGCGCTGAGGCGCCGCTGTGTAATATTTTGATGGCAAGTTTTACCTTCGTCATTTACTTTCACATGTGCGCTTATATTCTTCCCATGCGCACCTCGCGAGCGGGGGCTGAGTACGGTGCCTGTGCCCAAGAGCACCCCAGCAGCACTGCAAAATCCAAGGGACCCTGAGCTCTGGCTAAAGGGCATGCTCCCGGATACACGCCACCTCTCCAAAGGACCTTGGTACTCTCTCTCCTCGCGAGGCACCCATGAGGAAACCTATAAGCGTGCATGAGTCCTTACTGCTATGCTCTAGCGTTTTGGTACGCCTCTCTAACATCCACAGGGAACAAGAGTCTCTCCAGGCCTGTGGAGGAAAACCTCGGCCCCTGAGGGGAAAGACATCACCTGAGGAGTCCTACGCAGGGCGAAAGCCTCGCGAAGCTAAGTTCCCTGCTCACACCAGGAGAATCTCTACTTCTCTCTCACGAGCACTCTGCGTCCCTCGAGCGTCCTTTTTTCCCTCACTCTCCATGGACTGCTTGCGCATCAAAGGGGGGCCCTGAGCATCGCGACTCGAGGGCTCCTACCTCTTTAAGCCTTAAACTCCCCCCGGCCTTGCCGAGTCATTGCTCGAGCATACCGCAGCGGCGGAGTCATAGCGCGAGGAGAAGGGTCCAAGCGACGCAGAGCGAAAAAGACATGGGATTGAAGCAAAGAGCCCTCGAGGGGCACACACACAGACTTAGCAGCACATGCTTAAAATATGAAGTATATTACAAACTGCAAAGCAAAAGTCTTTAAAGCAAACATCCCTACGGCGCTACAAGCGTTTTGCGTTTCAGGAAAGAAGTCAGGCAGAGGCATCGCCGTCGTCCTCCCCGGACTCTTCTCCTTCAGGCTCGCCCTCCTCATCGTCGCCCTCCTCGCCGCCAGCATCCTCCGCTGCAGCCTGCTTGAAGCGGCTGCAGAAGTCGTCGACCTGGTCGCGGATGGAGTTGGAGATCTTCCACCCTCTCTCCCCCTCGAGAGGCTCGGTCACCGTGGTGAAGTCGAAGCCCGGTTGGAGGTGCTGGAGATTGGTGAAGATGCGGTCAACCGCTACCGCCAGGAGCTGGCGGCACTCCTCCTCGACAACGTCGCGGAGCTCCGCGGCAGGGCCCTCGAGCGCTGTGAAGAGCTACTCGAAGTACACGAGGTAGGCGGCGGCGTCGGAGTTGCCTTGCGCGGGGACGGCTGGCGCTTCCGCTCCCAGCTTCGCGGCGAGCTCGTTGCCCCGGCCCACTAGGGACTGGAACATGCGCTCCCGCTGCTGCGAGAGCACCCGCGCTGCCTGGGCGCTCTCAGCGGCCTCCACCGCCTTCTCCACCTCAGGGCCCACCTGCTTGTTCATCTCCTCCATGTTCGCCATGAGGAAGGCGAGGTCCTGCGCCATGCGACCGCGAGCTTCTTCGGCAGCACGGCGACCGTCCGCAGCACGCCGCGCCCGGGAGTTCAGCCGGGCGTTCATTTGTTCCAGCTCGCGGATACGAGCGGCATCCTCATCGCGCCTCTTCTTGAAGCGGTTCTCCTGCTTCGTGAATTTCTCGGCATAGTCGCGGGAGACAGCGGCGCGGTACGCCTTCTCCCGGGCTTGGAACTCCTTCTCAGCCTCTTTCTTCTGCTCGGCGAACCTCGTGTTGAAGCGCTCCACATGCCCCTTGTGGGTAGCCACCTCGCGTTCATACCTGCCGAGAGCCGCAGCCAGGCTCTCTTCGCGGGCCTCGAGGGCGGCGCGCTGCCCTGACAGCTCCTGCTCCCTCAGTGCCAGCTGTTCGTCGCGGCGGCGCACGTCCTCCTCGCGCTCGCTCAGGCCCCGCCCCCTGGCGTCCAAGCTCGCGCGGACCCCCTCCAGGGCGGTCCGCACGGTCTCAGAGTCGGCGAGGATTTTAGCCTCAAGCTCGACAAGCTCGTGGTGCTTGGCCGCCAGGGAGTGCTCCACAGCCTCCCGCTCTACCCTGGCCGCGGCCAAGTCTTCCGCCGCTGCCCGGCGCTCGGCCTTCAAGGGCTGCAGAAGCTCTTCGGCGTCGCGCATGGCGCCCTCGCGGACCTCCTCGGCGAAGCGCAGCGCCTCCTCGCGCTCCGCCTGCAAGGCCTGGTCGCTCCGTCGGCGAGCCTCCACGGCCGCGTGGAACGCGGCCCAAGCCTCTGCGAGCTCGTCTCGCTACCAGGCAAGCTCCCGGTCCTCCTGGGCAAGGTGGGCCTCCAGCCCCTCCAGGGACTCCCGCACCAAGCGGAAGGCGACGTCGCGTCGCCCCCTGCTCCAGTCCCAGCTTCCGAGGACAAGGGTCCGGGAGATCTCGCTCGGAGCGGAGGGACCTGCGCCCGCGTCAAGCTTGGAGCGGGGAGTCTCTGCGCGGGCTTGGGGGCTCGGAGGCGTGTCCTCCGCTTCGGCGCCCGCGTCCTGCGCGCCGGCGTTGCCCCCCTCAGGCGGCACCTCGCCCTGGGCCCCCGGGGCAGGAAAGGCCTGCTCCGTAGCTGCTGCTTCCTCCTCCGCCATGGTGCTTGGCGGGGGCGGTGGGAGTTCAGCCCCCACTGCCTCGTCGACCTTCGGCGGGCTCGGGGCCGAAGTAGTGTCTGCCGCGGCCTCCTGCTGTGCTGGCGGGGTCGCAGCGCGCGGCGGAGTGGCCGCCTTCTCCACCTGCTCCTCAGGGCGTTTTTCCTCCAGAGGCGGCGCGGTGGCCTCGGCCTGAGAAGCGTCCCCGTGAGGGCCTGCAGGGATTTCCTCCGCAGGCCTCGAAGCCTCTTCTGTGGCGGCCTCTGCCGCGGCCTCCGGAGCGGCCTTCTTCACGTCCGCAGCCTTGCGGAGCCTACGGCGCTTTGCAGGCGCCGGGTCGCTGGCAGAGAGCAAGAAAATCTGTCAGAGGGAGCAAACAAGCAAAGACCGAAGGAGGAAAACAAAACCAGAAACACTTACCCTGTCTTCTTGGCGCGGGTGTCAACCCACGCCATGCCGGACGAACGCCAAGAAGGCGTGGCCCGGACTCCGGATCCCTCAGGAGCCGCCTCAGCTTTCCTCTTGAGGGAAGCGCTTGGGAGCTCCCCGGCAGGCCTGTCGTGGGCCGCCTTGGTTCGGGGCTCCTGTCGCCCCGCCTCGGCCTCCTCATCATCGCTGGAGGAGAGCTCGAAGACCTCCTCAGGAGGGGGCGAGGCCCTTGACGAGCTCGCCCCGCCTGCAGTGGGAACGGCCCCAGCCGCAGCGTCGCCCTGCTCGGCGTCAGACGCGTACGGCGACTCCGCAGCGTCTTGTCCCCTCGCCACGGGCATGGGCCCGTCTTCTTCCTCCTCCCCCGCCAGGCCTAGCGGGGTGAAGGAGGGCATCCGCTCCAGAATCGCCAGGCGCGGAGCCAGGTTCATCTGATGAAGAGGCCTCAGCTCCGCCGCAATCGCCACGGATACGTCGGGGTTGATGAAGAGGCCGCCCATGATGGTCTCGACGACGGCGGGGCGATGGTCGCAGGGGTGGAGTCGCATCGGGTCGGAGGGGCCCGAGTACATCCACATCGGCTTCTTATGCGCCTGTAGGGGCGCGATGCGGCGGCGCACGAAGTCCTCCGCGATCATCTGGCCGGTAAGGCCGTTCGCCCGGAGCGTCCTCATGCGCGCCACGAGGTCCCCGATCCGTGGACCCTGGAAGGCCTGCTTCCCCCAATGGGTGTTCTTCACGGGCGGCGCCTCCGGGACCTCGAGGAAGGAGCTCTGCGACTTGACGCCGATGAGGAACCACTTCTGCCTGAAGTCGTCCACCTTCTTCAACACCGCCGTGACGGGTTTCTCGTCGCTCCATGACATGGGGATGTAGACGTCCCCCATGCCGTCCGCGATGCGGAAGGACACGCACCCCGTCCGCTCAGCCTTCGCGGTGTTCCGGAGCGCGTAGAAGCTCCGGAAGAGGGCCACCGAGGGCTGCACCCCCAGATACGCCTCGCACAGATAGGCGAAGATGGAGAGCACGAGGATGGCGTTGGGGTGTAGGTGGAGAAGGTGGATCTGGTAGAACTCCAGGACGGCCTCGAGGAAAGGCGAATACGGAGGCACCAATCCGGCGAAGAGAGTGTGGAGGAAGATGGGGAAAAACCCCGCCGGAAGGCGGCCGTGCCTCGCGGCCTGGATGGCGCTGGCGCCGTGCTCATTGGTCTTCCCGGCGACCAGGTGCTGGATCTTGTCCAGCGCCGCTGCATCGACGCGCACCCCGATCAGGGCGGGGCCAAGCGCCTCTTCGCCCTGCGCATCGGAGGGGAGCGTGGACATTGCCGCCTTGCCTTTGGGCCCACCCATTGCCGGAGAAGAAGAAGGGCGCGGAAGGACAAGGAGAAGGAGGAGGAAAGAGCTCGCCGGAGAAGAAGAGTTGGAAGAGCAAGAGCTGACGGCGGAGCGCAGAAGTGAGTAATGACTGCGGTTCGGACCAGCGCGCAGCTTTATACCGCATTTGGACAGTTACCAAGGCGCGGTCGTGGTGATCGTGGTGGGACCCCCCACGACGCACGTTTCTACCGGAGAAACCGAGTCGCCGCAAACTCATCTCCAAACGACGCGTGTCACGGGCCGGCCGGACATATTGGACCCACGACGCTTCGTCTGGACCCGATGGGCCTCGTCGTGCCCGTCATGGGCCCGGGGGCTACTGTCGGCCCAGTGGGATCTAGGGTGTGCAGAGCCCACTCTCCACAGCCCTCACACGCGACAGAGTCGTTGAAACGACTAAGGACCAAGCAAAACGCTTGGAGAGACCCTCGAGAGGGCTGAAGAGGGCAGCGAAGGCCTGGCGAGGCCCCTCCCGAAGCTGCTCCTCTACAGGGCCCTCTCCCCTGGAGAGGGGTCAACACAATCCCTCCACAGGGCTGCCCCAGCCCTGTGGAGATACTTCGCTCCGAAGCAACCACTGCAGGGCGCACATGGCCACTGCCGCGCCGCAGAGTGACGCGCGCGTCTACGCGCTATGACGACGGCGCCGCAGTTGCCGTTTTGGTGATTAAAGGAGTCAACAAAGCTGTGTCCCCTGCGCCGGCTTACGAGGGTTTCCTCTTTGGTGATAAAGCAGTTGGCCGGCGCTACGCTCCAAGGACGACGTCACCGTGGGCACCCCCACGATCGCTGCTGCACCAGCTGGCCGTCCTGCGTGGACGGTGGCTTTTCTACAGCAAGGACAGGCTTTACGACCATGGACCGAGTCCATGGACAACCCGGCTGCGGTGCACCCCGCTCCACCGCTTCGTCGCCATGTGGGAACCCTTCCACTGCGCAGCACGCAGGGATGAGGCCCGGGGCGCCTATATAAGGAGGGGGAGCACCTCCGTAGCAAGGGATCGATCGATCAATCGACCTTTGGCACCCTACCATAACTTAGCCAAGCTTAGCGAACTCGAGGAGGAAGAAGATCTCAGCCTTCCCTCTCCGAGCTCCGCTCTGCTCCCGGCAAGCTCATTGTACTGTACCCCCTACAGAGCAATACAGACAAGCAGGAGTAGCGGTTTTACCTCCCCCGGAGGGCCGTGAACCTGGGTACGGGCCTGTGTCCATCACTGTCGTGCTAACCCTCTACAGGCACGACGAGCACCGTCGCTGTGCCGGTTGTGGGTTGTTGACCAACGTGTTCAGTCCCCCGCACGAACTTCTCTCCCGAGAGTTGTTACCCATGTTTCGTGGGAATCACACATCGACAGTCTGCTAGTGTTTACAGTGAAATCCTCATCAAAACCGCTTGTCAGCACCTTCTGCTCCTCGTTGGGTTCGATACTCTTATTTATCGAACGTACTACGATACACCCCCTATACTTGTGGGTCATCAAATCCCCATCCACCTCATATGCCTACAGCGGTCTACTCACACATGGTGATGGTGGAGGAGCTCATGGTCGATGGAGATGAAGGCGGTGAAGATGGCGGTGAAGACGGCCTCCGAATCCCTCCTCTGGTGGAGAAATCCTGGATCAATCTGTCTCCGAAAACGAAGATCGTGGTGGTGGCGGCGCTCTGTTTCATGAATAGACCTCTCCTTCTAGGTCAAGTAGTTTTTCGTATATATGGAGGGGTACGTCAAAGATGAGGCCGAGGTGACGCTCGAGGCGCCAGATAAGTGGGCCCACGCGGCCAAGGAATCTAGCCCGTGGGGCCCCCCTTTTGGGCCTCGGGCACTCCCTCGTGTCCATCTTCTTCTCGATGTCCTTCCTTTTCCGTAAAAACTCGCGTGGTATTTTTCCCCGATTTAATTTCCTGCAAAAATAGACAGAAACAAGACTTTGCTAAAAACTGCGTCAGATTCAGCATTTTTAATCAAGTATGGGGAGATTCCGGGACAAATAATGAAGCAAAGTGATTGGAAAAGTAGATGCATTTTAGGTGCATCAATCACCCCGGGTACCCTTTGCCCCAGGACATGGAAATGGGCACATGTCCAAATGACAAAGCAAGCAAACAGTGGACATCTCTACATCTCTTTCTTTACTCATGCTTTTTTCTTTTAAATGTTTTTTCTGCTGTGAGATGTGCCATGGATTCCTCCACTATGGTTCTGTTGCAAATTTCCACCATGGTCCACATGGCTTAGGTTAGCCGCCACATGTGTCTCTCTAGCCAATAATATCACTCGTCCGAACTTACTAAGTTTCCATCTTCATTTCACGCAATGTTAGGCATCCATTAACAAAAGAACATGATATCAACTTTCATAAAGAAAAAAGTGCAGTGTTGAAAACTTGCCACGTGTCAGCACGTATGAGCTAGCTCCCAACCAAAGACCTTTGTCAAGCCCAAAACATCATAATCTTAATGACAATGGGTCATGTTTATTAAGTGCATAAAAAGTAATGTGTGCATCAAGTTCGTGAGAGCTTTTAGACCAACTTAACCCATGACAATCCCAATAACATAAGCATTTTAATTTGGAAGCATAGATAAAACAATATAACATGGTAAACATACTTGGAATAGCATATTATCTAATAGGTAGATATGGTGGACTCACTGGAAAAACTTGGTTGAAGGTGTTGGAAAACAAGCTTTTTACTTGTTGAAATTTTTGGGCTAGCAAGAGGGAGAAAGTTGACCATCTAAATGCATGCATAAGTGTCCATAGAACTAACCATTTCATGTTAAACAAAGTAAAGCATCATTCAGCATATAAAACATGAATAAGAAATAACTCTAGACAAGACACTTGCATATTAATATTCATTAACAAAGCACATGAATCATGCAACTATATGTATTCTTTTAAATCAACTCAAACATCCTTTTCCCAATATTTTTATAGCATACAACTTAATTTAACCCAAACTTCCAGTAGCTCTCTCATAACATGAATAAAAAGTGGTTGTCTCAAACAAAAAACCAAACCGAAATAACAAAAAGAACAAAAACGCTCCAAGTTTATGCGATAAAGTGCAATGAACGAAAAACAGAAGTTAGACGTGTGCAAACCGAGAGTATGTAGGTTCAGTGTGGTTGTCTTCACATCCCCAAGCTTATGGTCTTCACCGTCCTTTGATAGCTCTTGGTGCATCTCCTCTAATCCCAGTGAAAAAAACTTCAAAACACCGTTTCTCCCATTTCTTTTCTGTGGGGTGACATTAGTAGGCACAAAAAAATAGAATTGCTTGCTGTATGAAATCCTTAGACAAACATAAGAAACATGTCCAAAAAGTGTATAATGTTGTACTCCTTATAATAAGCTCAATTGGATCAAAAAGATTCAAGTTAAAAGCTTAAAGAATGCATAAAACAAAATAGGACAGAATCTGTCCAGAAAAACAGCAGCAGCAAAACGCATTTTTTTACCCCACTTAAATTTGTCGAAAAAATATAAAAACATTCATGCTTACAGAGGGCAAAAAGTTGCAACTACAGCTCAAATTTCAGCTCAGTCGGAGTTACAGAATACGAATGAAAAATCAAACTGTGCACAGATTCGTGCTGGAATAAAATCTTCGAATGGAAAAAACAACTTTCAAAGCCCAAATGGGTAAAACTTGGTACTTTATTAAAAATTCTAGAACCTAAACTAAAAACAAAGTCTCTTGGTACAGCAAGAGGACTCAAAGAAAATCACAAATAAAAACAACCGGGTTGCCTCCCGTAAAGCGCTTTCTTTATAGCCATTTAGCTAGGCTTACTTACTTGATATTTAGAGTGGATGAAGCTCATGAGGGAGCTTGAACTTTGGTGTGTCCCTCCTCCTTGGAAAGTGCTCCATGCACTTCTTGTGTGGGAACTGAAACTTCACGTTCCCCTCCTTTGAATCAATGATAGCACCTGTAGTACGAAGAAAATGTCTTCCCAAAATGATAGGACTAGAGGTTTTATTCCCCATGTCCATTATTAAAAAGTCAACAGGCACAAAAGTCATGTGTAACTCTACCATAACATCACTTACTTTTCCTAAAGCATATTTAATGGAATCATCAGCAAGTGAAAGTTCAACAGAGCATTTTCAAGATTCTTTAATTCAAGTACCTAGACATGACAGAGACACTAGATCCTAGATCTAACATGGCATGGTGTGTTTCTTTTCCAATTGTTACTAATACCTTGGGGACCCAAATATCCCCAAGCTTAGGTGGTGTCATGGCTTCCTTATTATACCTATTAATCTTCTCATTTAAAACATGGCTAGCAATAAAAGAACAAAAACCAGCTTGATTAATATTAATAGAAGGATCACTAGCAAATTTCTGTAAGATAGACATAAGTTCATGCAAGTGATGACCCTAGTTGACAAGGGAGCTTGATGCGTTGTTGCTTCCAGTTACCTGTGTCAAAAAGAATACGGGTTAGGTTGAGACTCCAAGTGCAGAGTGTATAGTAAGGAAAAACGACTATTTTCCCCACGAGGGTGACTCGAGGGTTTAATATCTAACTCTTGGGGAAATGAACCAAGAGCTGTTGTCTCCTTATCAAGTGCACTCAACCTCACCAAGTGGTTGTCAAGCACAAGGTGTAAGTAAAAGATATAGAAATAACAAATGCAAAACAGAAATAAATATGCAATGGTAATAAATAAAAGTGCAAGGATGGTATAAATGATAGTGGATGATGTTTTTGTGGTTTGTATGTTGTTTGCAAGATGTAAAGGTATTTTTGTATTTTCGGATTTAAATATGGCAGAAAATGTAAAGTGCAAATAAAGTGTTGGAAATGTGTTTCTTATGATTAAAAATGGATTGGGGTTCATGGTTTCACAAATGCATTCTCTGTTTTATATAGTGGTAGATAATGGAACATAGGAATTGACATATGAGGTTGCAACAAGACAAGTTATTAATAATATGGGCATCACATCCTAACATAAAGATCTTTTGGTTATTAATCTCTCTTATATTCCACCAAGATGCGAACTAAATCATAACACCTCAGTAATTAAGATAAACAGAGTATAGCTTTAAGTTATATGACATGAAGTTTAAATAAGAACATGCTAGATCTAGTCATGGTGATAGTGGCAATGTCACCCACGTATCCCGGTAGCATGGTATTTCATTTATCCCGGAGTTAGACCGCGAGGCGCTAGAGCCAACGATGAGCCAGATTCGAGCTGTACATGGAAGCGTCAGACAAGATTAGACAGTCTCTCATTTCTATTCATTTTTTTGGCTATTATTTCAGTCAATGTTGGGGCATGGGCTGAGGACTTTGATTTATTTGCCCGCCTACGTGTGACCCATGTTATGCTCCTTATTGTTTGAACTACTTTATTATACTCTGCAATGGCGGTGGCTTTATTAATTTAAACCTGGTCTCTACTCGATCATTCCATTTAAAAATAAATGTTCGTTGAGACGTTAGTTTAACACCTGACCGTAGGCTGGTGATGTGTTGAGCCCGTAGTTTCAACTTTCAGTTTTAAATTTCGGATGCCCATGCTGAAATCAATGAAATTCAGTTGATGTCAATGATTTCAGTTTTGTTTTGGCCAAATTACTGAATTTTTATTTTAGACTTGAATATTCTGAAAATATTATATCATTTTTAAAATTCCTTTGTAATACTGAAAGTATTTAAATATTTTGGCCAAAAGATAATTATTTCGGTGTTTACCGAAATCATTGAAATTCAGTGAATTTCAATAAAATCTCACTGAATTTGAAAACCAAACCTCGATAAATTAACCTGAAATAGTCTACCTTCAGTCTTGAAGTCCCAGTTAAGAAAATACTAGAACTCTGTTACTGAGAGACCGCAACAGTCGGTTCCCTACTACTCCCTCCGTTCTGAATTAATCGATTCAGATTTAGTACAAGTCGCCAAACAAAGGCCAGACCCATACATGGCAGGAGTCTGATCGTAAGGTGACAGTTCAACAATTCTATTTTGCATTTCAAAGGAACAGTTCATACGCGACTACGTTTAGAACATTCTGTAGTTAAGCCTAATCATAGAACACTAGGACAAAAAATCACGCATATGCGCATGCGCGTGGGCATGCCATGGCAAACAAATAGCGAGCGGGTGTTCCGACAGCCCTTGCCTTCACGTTCACACCAGGTTTGCATGCATGCATGCACTACCAACTAAATTGCTTATGTCAACTATATTAAATGCGAATTTTGAAAATTCAAAATGTCTTGTAGCTTAATCCGTTTATCCGTTTTACATTCCGTTTTCACCGTTGGACTAGTCGCGTCAAAACCTTCAAAACTAGATCTCATTTTGATATGTTTCGATGATTTTTTTTTCAGACCCAAAAGTTACCCATCGGTAACAAATGAGTTATCCAGACCGCAATATGTAAGTTACCCACCGTATCAACAATTAATTTCCGACTTGAAACTAGATCCCGCTTTTGATTGTTCTTTTCGCGTTTTAAAATTACCGTCTAATTTCATAACTGAGTTACCGCTTTAGGATGGTAAATACATGATGAACACATGGATGACTTCAGCGGTTTTTAAGTTGTCCCTAAAAGCGACGTTTACGCAAATTAAGCGCTAAGGCACCCTAGTGCGCTTAAAACGATCGCTCTATGTGCTTAGGCTCGTACAACGCTTAGTGGCGACGATTAGCCCCCGGATCTGCCTAAGAACCTCCTTACAAATCATGGTAATTTCATCGGTATTGGATGGGTTACTCAATAAGTATGGGATGGGTAGCTAATATCGAGAAAGTATGCTAGCTACATTGATTCTTGGTGGATGACTGTATTACGAACACATGGGTAACTTCATCGGTACTAAGTGGGTAACTATTACAGAGAAAGTAGGCTACATACATACATTTCATGGTGGATAACTGCACATGAACACATGGTTAACTTTATCTCACTAGTGGCTGGATAACTCCACCATTTATGATTGGGTAACTATTAGAGAGAGAGTATGGGCAGACTACATCGATTTCTTGGTGGATAAGTGCATCATGAGCACATGGGTAACTTTATCAGTACTAGGTGGGTAACTTTATCAGTATTGGGTGGGCAACTATTACTAAAATAGGAGGGTAACTATATCAATAATTTCGTGGTGGGTACCCGCATCATGAGCACATGAGCATGATCTAGCCAACAGAGGAGGTCGTCGACAATAGAGGATGACGAGGGGTCTAGGCGGCGAGACTGAGCTTGTGATAGTGGAGTATGCTCAGAGTAAAGAAAACGCGGAGGCGTCGTCGCGTCATAGTCAAGAGCCACGCCGGTGGCAAGAGCTCTTGCTGGAGGCTCCCCTGCATTACACAGGAAAGGAAGCACGAGGAGGATCAGACGAGGTCGGTCATGCCATGCCTGAGAACAATGATTGTCCGCCACAAGCAGCAGGGGAGACGGTTGAGTTAAGGAAGCTAGAGGAAAGGGAAGGGGCGAGCGAGCGAGCGCATGGTCGCGGAATTGGCACCTTGGGAAAAGACAAGGGGGAGGAGCAATGAGTTTAGGTCGATCATGAGCGCTACACTGTGGCTGGCAGCGTGTGAGGCGGGGGAAGGGATCTAACGGCCCCGTGAGTACATCACGAAAGGATAACCTCAGACCGTTTTAAATCAGCTTTTCTGTTTTATAATAGGCGGGTAACTTATCTATTATACCTGGATAACTTAAGTGTTAATGACGGGTAATTTTTGTGTCCGAAAAAAAAGTTATCGAAACATATCAATATGGGATTTAGTTTTGAAGATCTCGTCGCGAATAGTCCAACGGTGAAAACGGATCTTAAATCAGATAAACAGTTTGAGCTACAAAACTTTTTGAATTTTTAGATTTCGTATTGAATTTAATGACGTAATGAGTTTTGTCCTATTACTTACATGCACCGGTACATGCACCGGCCTTTGATATTTTCTCTCGTACGATTCTTGAATTGTGGCTTGCAAATCTGTCGGAATCGTTCTAGGAATAAGATTACCTACCGACCGTTCTAAACATAGCTTTTCCGTTAATTTATACCCCACGTCTATCATTCTCCAGCCTGCTTAAAACCCTTCTTCTTCTCCACCTGCAGTTTCCACACGATCTACTTCTCCCTGCCCCCAGCCTCATTTAAGCGCGTATCATTCCATGCTATCCTCTCGTACCTTGTTTTTGGTCTCGACTGATATTACTCGATCGTCGCGGCGACTCCTCCCGCCAGCAGGTTTTGAGTACCCATTGCCATTAACCTCGGGTCGTACGGCGCAGTATATCTAGGGGCCCGCCGGTAACTGAAGATCCTGAGGTTTTCATCTCCATTTCTTCCCCGGTGAGTACGGATTGCTTCTCTCTATGCTGAATTTGACATGCTCCTGCATGGTAGGTTATTTCTCTTATCGTGATGTTAATCCCCGGATTTAGTTGGCCGGTAATGCTGTAAGAGTTGATTGTTTCATTTTCTGCCTTTACGGAAACCGAATGTATTGTTGATTGGATCAATTTGTTGAATCCACGGCGTTGGCTGGGACATTGTGGCCGGAAACAGATCAAAGCGAGTAAGCAACCATGCGACCAAGAATCAGTAGGCGTCCAGCAACGAAGCAGCAACATGCCAATCATCCAAGCGACACCATGCGCAGGCGGTCAGCAACCAACCGTTCGTCGCCGATGCAGCGCCGCTGCCGCCGGTGTTCTGTTTGGGAGGAGAGATGGGGGAAAGGGAATAACGAAGCTAGGTAACTCTGGTCCTAGATATTGGGGGAAATATTTGGGTCAGGAGAAGAATATTTAGCCGCTAAAATGTCAAAGACGTGCTTGCCATGCCAAAATGTCAAAGACGTGCTTGCCAATCGTTTACAGGTGTTTTATCCAAGTATTTGGATTGATATCAGTTGGATCTAGGATCGATCTTCTATTCTTCTTCTTCTGCTGAAATGATATTTGTGTAGAGATATAGTTAGCTATATTTTAGCACCTACATTTAAAAAACCAGTACACGCGTCAGATTATAATATCAGGCTGGCATGCAATTTACTGAATCATGGCTTAGTCTCGCCAACTCATTGATAACGATATTCGATGACCATGTCCAATGTTTCAGTCTGTACTTCAGTTTTTCTTCTCCGAAGAAGTCTTTAAATTATACTACCTCTGTTTTTTAATATAAGACGTTTTAGCTTTTTTTCAGATTCACATGTCTATTATCTAGACATATTTTAATGTCTATATTTACTCATTTTTGTGTATCTAGGCAACCTGTACAATAGCTAAAATATCTTATATTAAAAACCATAGGGAGTAGCCGTCACTTCCTAGAAGATAATGGAGTAGCAGTTTGCACAAATGGATTATGAATCTGAACAGGTTATTCCTGATCAGTGACCTGATCATATAAAAAGTAAACGCCTAGAGAAACGAAGTGTACAGAGTTAGACATTTTATTAGAAAAAATGCAGGACACGAACATCAGTCACGAAACTATTAAATTGCTTACTGTTGTTCCATCCCTTGAAGCCTGAATGTATCCATTTCCCCCATCTGGTCTCATACGGTCCTTCTGTTGATTACAGGCAAGGCAAGACAAGGCGCCATCGATTCTCAAATACCGAAGTGTTCCTACGTCGGTGGCAATGGCGTCATCCCGTCCGTACCGGTTCCCCGCACTGTGCGAGGAAGAGCCCGCGCGACGAACCAGCACTAGGCAGTCCTGCGGGACGTGCGGCGCTTCGGCGCTGGCGAACTGCGTGGCACTGTGTTGCTGCCCATGCGCCGTTGTGAGCTGCTTCACGCTTGCGCTCGTCAAGGCTCCTTACGTGGCCGGCCGGCGGTGGATCAGGCTCGCCAAGGTGCGGCGGGTCAGGGGCGCGCTGCGGAAGACGAACCGCGTCCGGAGCCTGGACGATCAGCCGGACAATGGAGACGGCGGGCTCGGTCGCGGCCAGTGCGACGGCACCGAGCGGGCGAGCAAGGACAAGGAGTACTGGCAGGGCGAGCTCGGCCGGGCTGCCGCTGCCGCCCCAGGGTGGTGGAGCAGCACGAACGACGCGAGCCTGGGCGGGGAGGGCAGGATGAGGGTGAGCGTGACGGAGAAGGCGTGGATTGAGATGTACGAGGTCGGGCACTGGGGTTTTGGCCGGCTGTCGTTCTCTGCCGCCGGAGACGCCGCGGCGACGCGGCAGGTGGTCAGAGATGATCCCGAGGAGGGTGGCAGTGGACGCACATAATCGTACTACTGCAAGATGACCGGTTTCGTGCGGTTTGCCGCTTGATTTTGGATTTGTAATTCGTTACAGAATTTGCTGCAACCGAGCGAGGATGTGAGATTGTGTGTTGTTTGAGGGATTGAATGGAGACTAGCTAGCTTCTTGGTGATCAACGAGCAGCAGAGGCTTGGGGCAACTCCAACGCGGACGCCAGTGAGAAGAAAAAGTATGCAGTCCCCCCTTGGGGCTTTGACCCTTTTCGGTTTTCGCCTGTCCTAGTAGATAAGCGTTTATCATTGGCCATGTCCTTAGTAGTAGTACTTCCTCCGTTCCATATTAAACGACTTCAATTTATATAAAAATGAATATATCTAAACATGTTAAAGTCTAGATACATTGTAAGTATAGATATATCCACTTTTATATAAATGTAAGTCATCTAACTTGGAATGGAGGAAGTACGTACATCCTAAGGGAAGAAAGTGAGATCAACATTTGTGTTTTAATGGACTTTTGATCTCTGCATCGTTTCATCTTATAAATGTTACGAGTTAAGCAACACAAATCTTCCAGCAAAAATCTTGAAAAATGTGAGCACCTCTACTCATTCCCTATGGGGCGGGGGACGTAGATTCGAAATCAACGTGATCTACTGGAATTGGAATTGGTGTGCTATCACATAATATAAATCACATGTCACTTCTTCATCTATGCTATCACATAATAAATTATTTTTAACACTCGTAGACATCTTAGATAATGGTGAACCAGCTAGAGTAGTACTTTTCTTTTTAGGAACAGTAGCAAAAATAGCATTAGTAGAAAAGTTGGGCCTGGTTGGCAGGTCTTTACCTGCTCGAGTAGTGGAAGGCATCAGAACCTTTTTAGCAACATACTTATCCCTTCCCATAGTTTGAAACAAAGAAGTTCAGCAAGTAAATGATAACAAGTGGTCTTACCAATAAATTTAGGCTCCCGGCAACAGCGGCAGAAAATGTCTTGATACCCACAAGTATAGGGGATCGCTGAAATTTTCGAAGGGAAGTATTATCCAAATTTATAGTACGACTCAAAGTGAACACAAGAATATTAATAAGACTTTACCAATTGAGACGTCACTGTCAACCACACATATGTACAATAAACTCAAAGAGGAAATGGTGATGGCGGTGATTTAATTCAAGCAAGAAAATAGAACAGTAGCGATTGTAACGGTTTTCCAATTTTCACCGGAAGTAGTGAACGTCTAACTTTCAGAGACTAAAACGTGGGTATGAGGTGATAGCGGGGTGTTGCATGAATAAGATTGATCATATAATAAAATACAAATAACATGGGACTTTCTCTAACTACGATGTGCGTAGGTATGTGTTCTGAAAATAGTTGTGCTTACTAACCAAGAGAATGTGCCCAACTTTTATTGTCCTACATGCCCATTTCATCAGGGCCAATTTGGATATTCAGATATTTAAGGTCTACCCTTTCGAATAGCATAGAACAACGCATTAACACTTCATAAACACATAGAATCCTCAAACTGCTACCTCTCCCCCTTGTTCTCCCTATATGTCACTTTTATGGTTGCCATGTTCAACATAATAGCAGGTATTACACTTTACAGATAGATACCAAACTCAATTATTAAATGGGGCAAAATAAGTTCATTACTGAAATCATGTCACTCGGGCCCTAGTAGCAAGCAATGAACATAGCTAAAGTGCATCAATACAATACAAGAATATCTTCAAGACAAACCCCTCTAATCTCGGACAACGAGTACAATTACATGATCAATCTCATCCACCTCATATGTCTATAGCGGACTTCTCACCCATGGTGAAGAGATGAAGTTCATGGTTGCTGGGGATGACGGCGGTGAAGATGGTGGTGAAGACGGCCTCTGAGTCCCTCCCTCGGGGGAGAAATCCTAGATATTTCTGACCCCGAAATCGAAGATCTTGATGGTGGCGGTGCTCTGTTTCGCGAAAGGCTTCGTCCTCCTGACTTGTTAGGTTTTGGGGATATATAAGGGGGTACGCAAAAGCCGAGCGCGAGGCGACGACCGAGGGAGAAACGGGTATGACTGGCGCGGCCACCCTTCATGGCCGCTCCCTCGACTCCGTCAAATGCTCAAACTCCTTTCTTTAGGTAAAAAGTAGCGTGATATTTTTTTCCCGGTTTTTATTTCCTACAAAAACGATCGGAAACGAGACTTTGATAAAACCAACGTCACATTCTGCAATTGTCACCAAGTGTGAAAAGATTCTGGAGCAAATTATGAAGCAAAGTACTTAAAATAGTAGATGCATTTGGGTGCATCAATATCTAATGTAAACATTAGTTTATAATAATTGTCATTAATTATCAAAACCACATATGAGGACACATATGCTTTTAGCTACGGTGGTAAGGAAAGACATAGGACGTGTTTGGTTTGTCACATCCCATATGAAGATACTTATCCGGCCGAAAAATAGCATGTTTGCTTTGCTATCGCGTTCCGTGATCACTCATGAGCACAGAACCTAAACCCCGTAGGAGCTGGTCTAAGAGGAAGGACCAAATCGGCCATTCCTCCACGGCTACCCCCTGCCAGCACATTACCTGGCCTAGCTAGTACGTGTGTTCTTCCTCTCATATTCTCTCTCCTCCTCTTAAACTCCTTGACTAAGTATGCCTATAATCTATATATCCGTAAGTCAAAAAATGTTGAACATCAAATATGTGTGTGTCGACGAGGGGGTTCTATTCCTATGCTCGGTTTCGAGTTTCGTCAACAGTTGCTTCTGATTTTAAAAGATCCTTTTTGAACGCATAACTGAACTTTGCACTTTATTACTTGATATTCCAACTTATTTGCATTACTTATGGGTTATATTCATGTTTTATAATGATTTTTTTTAGAATAATTCACACTTCCCCCTATTTTCCTATATTTTTGAATTTCAGGGACTCAAACGACGTCCAATTGACCCATATTTTATAGGAGCCATTTTTAAAAAAAAAATAAGAAGACGTACGAGCCAAGGATCCACGAAAAAGGAAGGCCGAGGAAGAAAAAGGGAAGTGCTCATGCGGGCCCCACCCCTGGCCTCGTGAGCATTACCCATTTGCTCCTCGAGCGTCGGATGTCGTCGATCTTTCCTTCCACGAGTAGCTTTTGACCTAAAACCGACTATAAAAATAGTCGCCCGACGCCTCTCGGAAAGGAGGGCCGCAGAAACACAGAACCACGAAATAGGAGAAAGAAGCTGCAGATTGGAGGGGGGAAATTCCGGCGGGGCGCTGCCGGTGTGGTATCCATCTTCTCCACGCCTTGACCATCGTCACCATGATGAAGGGGGAGTAGTCCACCTCTGGACTATGGGTTTGTGTAAGTATCTATTGTATCTCTCTCCCTCTCTTTCTCTCTCTCGATCTTCATTGTATGAGCATCGTATGAGCTACCTAACATGATTACGGTCATATTTGTATTACCTATATGGTGGATCTTTTTATAGTTGATATTTGAGATTGCAATTGTTTTCAGTTTTAAGAGTATGAGTAGATGTATATTATATACCCCGTTAGCGTGTGAGGGGGAACGTATGCATTAGTTGGAGCAACGGGGGTGGTTTAATGGGTAGTGATAGTAAAAAACTTATGAACCACTTAGGTGTTTACCTTACTTAGTTGCCTTGCTAGGGATAAAGAAAATTTCATGCTACCGGGTATTTGGAAGTGACCATGCCACTTACCCATGACTAGATCTAGCATATTCTTATTTTAACTTCATGTCATAGAAGTTAAACGTATACTCTGAATTATTCTTAAATATTTGATTGCTTGGAGACACCCCTTTCTAGTAGAGTATAAGTGAGTTGTTAGTAAAAATAACATCTCTATGTTAGAACGTGATGTCTATATGAATATTATCTTTATATAAAACATGTCGCACCAATATTATGTCAACTAGAGTGTCCCGTGTCCACCACAACTTATAAAGAGAGTGCATAAGTGAAACCATGAACCCGGTCCAAATTTTAAACGTAAGAAAAGACTTTTTAACACGATTACGTCACTTTTCATTTTCAGCCATTTAAAAATCCGAAAATACAAAAAACACTTTTTATTATTACATTTATAAACCAAAACCCAAAAATATCATCCTTTACTGTTTTTATCATTCTTGCATATTTATTTTCATCACTGCATTGCACTTTACTTTTACTGCATATTTTATTTCAGATTTATTAATTCACACTTTGTGCTTCATTTTGTAGGTTGTTTGAAGAAGAACGAGAAGACATCAATCTATACGCAGCTCACCTAGAGTTCGACATTGAAACACTCGAGTCACCGAGTCACCTCGTGGGGGAAAGTTTTCCGTGCTAATGCACTCTACACTTGGAGTCTCAACCATCACAAAATTTTCTGCCGCCATTTATGCGTTAGAGACTTAGCAAATGTTTTTGAACAAAATCTGTCAAATTCGTCGCGCTCCGTTTGGGAAACCCTTTGACGTGTAGCTAGATCCTTCCGTACAATTTTTGTGTCGTAATTTTCTGTTTCAGGGGTCGTATACAAGCAGATCTTGTATTATAGATATATATATATATGTATTTGCATCACGTTTTTTAATGTATTGTCTTCAACCTGTACGAGCTTCTAGTGGGCAACCAAACGCCGGTACACAAAATCTTGATGCAGCAAAACGTGTTAAACTAAGATTGTTGGTATCCAAATAGGCTGCACATCAGGACGCATTCTTTTAATGCTAAGCTGAGTTGATCTACAAATACGGAGGGTCAAAATCGATATGGGTAACCAAACAAGCCCATACATGTTGGTTTTTTCATATGTTTCTCCAATCTTTTCCATTTCTTTAAGGACCGTAATTACCTGCCGTGTAACTTAATTAGTTTTATTAGTTGTATACCAGAAAAAATAAATAATCTTGGACCAGACCGTTGGCGCAACGAAGCCTGAGGGTGGTCCCACCTGCCAACCTGTGTAGGACTGGCTGAAATTCTCAAAAAGGCAGCCCTGATTTCAAATCCCGCTCGCCGCCGCTTGCTCGGTCCGGTCGCTTCTCGTCTAGGCGGCGGCCCACCAACCCACCGCCGGTCACCCATGGCCGCCGCCGACCATCAGCGCGGCCGCATCGACAAGGAGAAGGAGCTCCTCTCGTCCGTGGTGGACGACATCCGCTGCTACTCCGGCTCTGACCCCCTCCGCCCATGGCTCAGGTACGGCCCCGCCCCGCTCCCAATCGCCGCGCCTACCCGCACAGCGCCCCTTGCTTCCCATTCTCTGACCGAACCAAGTTAGTTCTGCAGGGGGATCCGGAGGCTGGAAGGGGCGCTGCCGCCGCCGACGCTCCGGGAGAAGCTGCCGAGGTTCCTCCAGAAGTGCGCCCAGGAGTTCCAGGACGAGCCCCGCTACCGTGATGACCCGCGGTATCTCCGCGTTTGGATCCAGATGGTGAGCTACCTGCTGCTACTCCCAATCCATATCCATAGTAACGACTGACTTTTCGTTCAGGGAGGGTTTCATTTCGTTGGGGATCTGTTGAGAAATGGCGAGGTTCATTGGCATATTTGGCTGCAGACTATTGTCTATTTGCTACTGTAATTTGCTAATGTTCGGAGTTGCCTAGTGGCCTAGTTGGAAAACCACAGTGATTTCATCCCTTTGTGATCGGAACATTCTCTTGGATTGTTGCCAGATCATATTGTGACTACATTGTGTTGATGATGTAGATGGACTATGTGAAGGATGCAAAGCCATTGCTGAAGAAGCTGGAGAGGAACAGGATCGGCCTCAAGAGAGCTGCGTTTTATATGGCTTACGCGCTATATTATGAGAAGCGTAGGAGGTTTCAGGATGCAGAGAAGATGTACCGCGTGGGAATCCAGATGTAAGCTCTTGCCCACCATGTTGTAGAGGATACCATCGTTTGCCCTGCACTTTGCTATTATTTCCTGAATGTATCATGATGCAGAAAAAACATGCACGTCATTTTAATGAGCATTTCTCAGTTTCACCTCATGACTAGTAGAAGAATAAGGCTTTAGCATCTACTAGTTCTGGATTTCTGACTAGCTTATATGCAAATATTTATTGGGTTATATATAAGTTGCACGTGACTTGGTGGGTTGCTGAACAAAAACTTCATTAAGTAAATAGCGGGGTACATAGAAATTAACAGTTGGGTGTTGGGATAACTAGGGAAGAAAGGGTTATGGCTTGCATGTAGTGCTATGTGTCAGAACAGATCTCTATATGTAGCTCTTTGCTATGTAAACCTGAGTACTTAATGTAAGTGTTCAATAGCCTTGCAGAGCCTATCGAGGAGTTACACAAATCATATGATCAGTTTATCAGTCGGATGGAATTATACCAGAAGAGGAAAGATAAAGTATTGCTCTCACTTCTTATAGCTATGTAGCTTCCATCTATACCTTGGCAAACATTGTGCGTGTGTGCTCTTTTCTTACTAATAATATATGCTTTTCAGCTGCAGGAAGGAATGCGTAGCAGAGTTAAGCCCCCTGCTACATGTGCAAACCAAGCTGAAGGTACGTCCGGAAAAAGAAAACCTCGTGTCATGTCATCCAAATTAGTTTCTAGTGTAATCACTGCTGCCTTGTCAAGTTTCCCTTTATCTATCATAAATTTTATTGATCAACCATTTCTAGAATAGATTAAAAAAAACATCCCTTTTGGCACTTCAATTATCATTCAGTTAATTCATTACTTGACTTGTTAGTTTGTTTACACTTCCTCTTTTCAATTAACACACGAATAAAACAGATTGAAAGTGGAACTTACATGTGAGATGTGACTGGGAATATTCTGCAGGTCAAAGCAGAAATTGTCCAGAACCGAAGCCCAATCCATTGCAGAAGTCGGGAAGCGGTTCAAATTCTTCATTTTGCCGTTATCCTCTATTAAGTCATGTTAACGATGGTGTACTATCCAGAGGCACCTCAGGAGATAACAAGAGTTTGTCGCGTTGTTATAGTGATGATACTGTAGTCGTACGATTTGTGGGCTCTGCATTGGTTGGGAAGTCCGAAACTGAAGATGCTTGTCATCATGGCCTCGTCGAACCAACTATAAACTTGAAGGAGGCTATGAATGATATCAATAGTATGTTTCTAGAGCCAGTGGAACCAGAGACAATGCTAAAGAAACGCTCAAAGCGTGATCAACCAAAGTCTAATCAGCAGGCAAGAGCACTTCATATCTTTGTTGACGAAGAACAACCTAACAGCAATGACTCGAACATTCTCCATGACAAGAACATGAAGTCAGATCATCCAAAGTTCAGTCAACAAACAAGTGCATTTGATATATTTGTTGATGAAGATGGTCCTAATGGTAACTACCAAAATGTGGGCCGGAACAGTAACAGTAACAAGGAAAACAACCAGAAAACAAGTGGATTGGGCATCTTTGTTGATGAAAATGGGCCTAAGGGCAATGATCGAAATGCCACGCGCCATAAGAACACTTGGTGTCCTCCGAGACCACTGCGTGATTCAGCAAGGCAGGGGCCAGGTGAGTTCCAAAAGCCATTTGTGGGAGGGTTTGCAATATTGGCTGATGATGAAGATGAACAATGTGAGAAAAATGATGATGGTGTTAGGATAAATTCCAGAAGTGGGCATCCTACTCATAATGAGGTTACTTGGCTCCATCCAGAACAAGCTAATTCAGAAACAACAAATGGGGAAGATGAGAATCCTTTAACTTCTGGATTTGGAGAAGACACAATCATTCATAGGTTTGTCGGATCTGCTGTTGTTGATGAGCCTAAAGTGGAAAATGCATGCCACCATGGATTAGTTGATCCAACTATTAATCTGAAGGAGGCCATGGATGATATAAACAACATGTTTGGGAAACCGTTGAACTTCAAGGATGGTAGAAGACTGGACAGGAAAATCAATGCAGTGTCACAGAGAAAAGCAGCCCCCATTTCTGGTTTCTCCATATTATCTGATGACGACCTTAGCAAGGACCCTGCTGCCAAAGACAAACCCATTTCTGGGTTCTCCATATTATCAGATGATGACCTTAGCAAGGACCCTGCTGCCAAAGACAAACCCATTTCCGGTTTCTCCATATTATCTGATGATGACCTTAGCAAGGACCCTGCTGTCAAAGACAAACCCAACAATTCCTGTAAATTTGGATCTGAGAGTGGTCTATTTGAGCCAACTATTACCACCCGTGATGTCATGTCAGAGATCAATGATATGTTCGGAACGTCACTTGACTTCTAAGGCACTTGCTTATAGGGAATTTAATTATTCGACAGGTATTGTTTTCCTTTACCCTGTTACTCTTTCCTTGAAAGTCTAGATACAATATGTGAGAAATGTGCAGCATATTTCATCTGAAAAAAAAGGAAAAGGGAGTATATTTGCTATATTTGATCTCTTTGGTGCATAGTTGGTGATTGGTGAATATTTCAAATGTAGACTCTTCACGTTTATCATTATTATTATGAATGTGTTTCTTTGATTTCATTTTCCTTGATAAAATTGGTAAGTGGAATAAAATGGTCTTTCGATTGGTGATTTGTATCCCCTTGATGCCTTGATATTTTGCTCTCTCTCACCTGAAAAATGCTTCTGTTGACGCAGGTAAAGATGTTACGAGATGTTTCTCCAAGGCACTGAAACGCCTGTTTCAAGAGTTCTGGCTGATAAAAAGTTTCTCCAGGATCTTTTACACAAAACCGACATGCTTAGCTTCTGGGTCTTTGCTTAGCACCAGGCACATGAGTGTGACACCATATGAATGCTTGTATAAGCTAACTTGTTGCCAGGGCTTGAGGTCACAGAACATTTCGTTCACCCCACCTCTGTATTTGCATGTTGCAAATTTTGCAGTTTTGTTGTTTCATCAGATTCTTGGCTAGCATTGAAGATGCGGCTGTTTATTGGAAGTCACTGTCAGTCCAGCATCAAAATATGTTTCCATGTCGCTTGGGTTTTTACTGTTTTGTACCGCAGCAATTTTACAGGAATCAGATCCAAAAAATAATCTGTTTCAAATGGTGCCTGCACTTGACCTTTACCTTTGCCTTTGCGAGCTAAACTTATATATGGTCATTAAGTCTCACTTCCATTTTTTTCTGCTGTTTGTCGACTCATAGAATACATAGTCCGGAAATACAATTGAAAAACATTTCAAAATGTTTAAAAATATAGACACAAATTTCTGGCGAACACTTTTTATGTTCACGCAAAATAATTATGGAAAACATTTTTTTGTGCCTTGGGGTCTAGGGGTTGCCGAGGATACGGATAGTTGAAAAGATAGGATTGCAAGTGTATTTCTGCCTTGGGTAAAAAGACAAATTTTGCTGCTGTGAAATAACTTATCACCCGACATGTTTTTGTTTTAGTACAAGCTACCAAAAAATGTTCTTTCTCTTCAAATTTTGTGTCCGAGCATATAATGTCGAGGTGCACACAAAGATTTCTGTTAACATTTTAAAATGTGTTCTCAAACAATGGGATCATATACTCCTATGATCAAGCTGGATTTCCGATCGAAAGCCGACCACTTTGTTATTTTGTTTTTATTTGGGTTGTTCTATTGTTTGTGTCCTCGCAAATTATTTCCGGACCGTCTCTGTGTATACACACACGTGTGTCCGCGCGTGTGTTGCTTGTATCCTTGTGCTCATCATTGCAAGAGTGTGCTTGGTGTAACCTCCACTGCATATCGTGTTGTCATCCTGCTCGTCACGAGAATAGAAGTAGTGTGAGATAAGTTCATGTACATAGGCAAGATGTGAGAATACACGAAACGCATATATACAACCAGACACAGGTGCTTAGAGCATCTCCAGCAGCGGCGCTATAATTTGGCGCTGTAAAAGCACTATCGCGCGCACTGGAATGAGTGTTTTGCGCGCGGCCGCGTTTCGCAAAAGACAGCGGCGCTATAAACCAGTTTGCACGTGCGGATGCGTTTTACAACTTTTTCAGCAGTGCCAAATATACAGCGCGCGCGTCGAACAAACAAGAAAACAAAGTTCATACTCATAGCTAGTTCGGTCATAGTTCATACAAAGTTCATAGATACGAAATACTAGATTAAAACTACTACATAAATTTTAAACTACTCGTCGGAGTCCCAATCGTACGCGTCCGAGTCCTCGGTTGAGGAAGACACCGGCTCGGACGACGATAGATCGTTCCAGCGCGGGTCGTCCGGCCGGTGGGATCGTCCGGTTCTCCACCTGCGCGAGGATGAACTGCCGCCGCTCCTCCTTGTCGAGGCGGCGCTCCCAGCGGTTCTCCGACCGGTTCCTCCTTCTATCTTCGGCCTCATCTTCGAACTCGATCTCCGCGCGCTCGGTTGCCCCGTGGACGAAGCGCCAGTATCGGCGTCGCTCCTCGTCCTCCTCGGCTATCTCGAGGCGTCGCTGCTCGGCGCGGTGGCGGAGCCGCTCGTCGGAGTAGTTCAGGCGCGGCTCTGGCGCCAAGTCAATCGCCTGCCGGCGGGTTAGGACGTCGTGGAAGTTCATCGACTCGCGAGGAAGGCCGAGACGCCACACCGCGGCGTCGTACGCGCGGGCGGCTCCGTGCGCCGTGTCGAACGTGCCGAGGAAGAAGCGCCGTCCACGGGCGCGCAGCATGGCGGAGTAGGTGCCGTTGAGGTGCTCCCGAACGCCGACGTAGTCGGTGCTCCCACGGCGGCGCGGCGGCATCTTGGCGGCGCGCTGGTGCGTTGGCGGCGGCGAAGCGGAGCGGAGGGGACACGCGGCAGGGAGAGGCAACGGTACAGTGCGAGCGCGCGCGGAAGCGGTAGCGGTTTGGAAGCGAGTGTGGCCGCGGTTTTTGTAGCGCGCGTGGAACCGGAAGCGGCAGACTTCGCGCGCGCGTTCCAGCACGTTCCCGCGCTTGGCTAAATTGCACGTTCCCGCGCTTGGCTAAATTGCACGTTCCCGCGCGTTCCAGCACGTTCCAGCACGTTCACGATGAACAGTTATGAACAGTGCGTGGACTATTTGCACAAAAGCCCTTCCCTATATATTAAGGCGCGAGTTTTTCTCGCTCTCTCCTGCGTCGATTTACTGTTCATGATGAACAGTATGAACAGTGCGTGGACTATTTGCACAAAAGCCCTTCCTCTCCCTGCAATTTACTAATCAGTCCTGATTCGTGCCCAACGGTGAAAACCCTAGCCCAATCCTTCCGTGTCCTCCTCACCCAATCCCCTCCCTCTCCACCCGCCCAAGCCGTCGTCGCGCCTCCGGCCCCTCCCTCCCCATGGCCGCCATCACGGGCCACATCTTTGCGGGCGGCTTCCTCCTCGCGCTTTGCCACGACCGAGGGTTGCGGCCGAGGATAGGTGCCAGGGGCCGAGGTCGTCTGGCCTCAGCTTGATCCTGCGCGCGGTGCGGCGCAACCGCACCGGGGAGGAGGAGCTGGCCCCGGATCCAGACGCCGCTGCCGCCGTCTGCGAGGGTGGCGCCGCGGTGGTGTGGGAGGAGGAGTTTGAGAGCGTCGTCATGCTCGCGGCCACGTCTCACCGGGAGGCGGCCGCAGTCTCTTCGACCTCTTTCCCGAGTCGCTCGAGCCAGAACGATGTGCACTGCGAGATCCATGCCGTCTTCCTCTCCTCCGGCGTGACGGTTGCTGGCTTGCAGCCTTGAGGACATGCACAAGCGCGTCACCAACAAGTTGGAGATCTCTAGGGTCGTACTCGATCATGCGCTCTCTTTCTAGCTTGCTACAAGTGCCCGTGCGTGCCGGCCATAAGGTTCCCCTCGATGCTGCAGCTGCTCTAGGAGGTACCGCCCTTGTGGCTCTTCCTTCTTCCTTGCTCCAGTTCTTAGCATTCGTTCAGATCCAATGTTTGCTTAAATGCATTCATGTGATTGACTTTCGGCTGTAGAGTAATCCTTCCCAGTTTGACCCATTTGAGTACTTGATTAACAAGTTCAACCCGTATACGAGGATCTGCAATTTTTCCTTCCATTGTGAATGGGAGAGCACATGATTGGACTAGGCTGTTCTGTTTACATTTGTATCCATTTTCGTTCAACTTAATAGTGTCACACGGTTGTTTATCTACAAATTAATACTACAATTCAGGTTGCTTATTGTGTATTCGGTGGAATTATGCTTACCTAATGAAATCAGAAATGCATTTCAACAGTCTGTAGCTCTACTTTCCAGTTTTATCTCAAGAATGAATTAACACCTCTTGAGCTTTCTGAAATGGCTTCATCCATAAACAACAAGAGTATCAGTGTCAAGATTGTGGTAAAAAGGTAATATTGCTAACCTAATTGTTGGGTGCATGTGAATGTCAGTTATAAATAGAACTTCTATGTTTTATGCAGTCTCTTCCTTCTGATTGTGCTGTGGTGCACTGCACCTATTATGATGGCCAATGCTTTAATTTTGCGAGTTAAAAAATGTGATAATTGATGACTGAGAAATATCCTAATTATTGAGATTCATGTGCATGCTCCTTGATGCTGTAGCACTTAATTTTTTTTATTTTCTAATGATTTACAAAGTAAGGTTAATTTGAAGATGGCACCACATTATCTAAAGATAAAATGGTGTGTGTGTGCGTGCGTGCGTGCGTGCGTGTGCGTGTGCGTGTGCGTGTGCGTGTGCGTGTGTGTGTGTGCAGAATTAACATGCTAAGGCTGTAAGTTAATTGTACTATGTTTCATATGAACTTAACTGGTGCAAAGATTGTTGCTTTGGGCATACACTGATTGTCTGTTCAAAGATTCTGTGTTGGGGAGTATCATTTGACAATGCATGATCGATTTGATAAAGGTTAATCTCCGAATTTAACATAACATTGTTCCCTATGTTTGCTGTAGTAGTAAGTGCTAGCTTCGTTTGCATGCATGTGCATTGTGCAAGGCCTCCTCACTTAATAATTGATTTGCTGCAGCAGGACAAGGTCTACTGGAGAGCACCACGGTTAAGTGTAAAAATGCATCAGATCAATTTTAAGAGAAGTAGCTGAGCCAGCTAGGAAAGATCCTTCAAATCATCCTTCTCAGCAAGCTTACTGCCACTCAGATCATGTGTGACATTACTGCATATCTCCAGAATGAATTAACACCTCTTGAGCTTTCTCCGATTTATGTTTCACTTTTCTTTTTTGTTTTCTGATGAGTTTATGTGCATTAAATTAAATCCCATGTGTTACATAAAACTTTTAAATCAATTTTGATTAGGTAAATGATTTCATAGATGACAATTCAGAGCAATACAAGAGCCAGATTTCCATTTATTTGCAGGTTACAAAGGATTTGATTTCCTCAGTTTTGGCTCCGTGAAGGTTAGCTTAAATAATTCAGGAAAGGTCCTTGCATTTGCTTTTTTCATGTATGTGGATTATGAAGTATTTCAAGCCAGATGTGCATATGTTAGAATTTTTTCGTTTAGTTTTCCTCTGCTGCACTGGTATGTTTCAGGTTTCAAATTTTGTAGTTTTCTGTAAGTTGTGGTATACTCGGTGTGAAATGTCGCTCGGCTCAGTCTCCTTTTTTAACTTTTTCATGATCTGACGTTGCTGTCAACTCAAATAATTTTAGAAGGAATATTTAGAAAAACTAAGCTGAAATTGATCTAAAGTGAAAATAGATGTTACACTAATAGCAGAACTAATGTGTCTGCATCACACCGAACAATGAGCAGTAGAACTCCATTGCATTCTGATTTGATGCACACATACAAAATAACGTGGGTAAGTTGGTACCAAATCCATTTTCTCTCCCACAGAGCATCATTTGCATATTTGTGTCCTTTCTATCATTAATGATTAATGATGAATTAATTCATATGGTTATGCTGGAAATAATGTAATTTACAAGTTTGCCCCTCCCAGAAAGTACAAATTAAGCTCAGATGGCTATGAACAGAACTGATTAGCATAACTGATTATTGTGTGGATCGCGGTGTTGGATCATAGAAGAAGGGAGGTGACGGGGCGAAGGGAAATCTCGACAATCCAGCCTCTTTGATTCCCTGTAATTCCTTTCCTTTCCAATCTTAGGAATCTTGAATTTGTACTTTTATCTCCTTTCCATTATAAAACTGATGTATGAGTCCTATTTCATAGGGCAATGAATTACAATTGGTCGAAGATTTTTTTTAATATCTTTAGTACTTATATGAACCTCACGGTAATTTCAGATTGTTAGAAGAATATCTTTATCTGTGGTGATTGATATATTACTTAGTTGTTTTGATCGAAAATTATGGGCAATGTAGCGTCTACTTTTAGTTTCACTGAGTTGCATTGCGGTCTTTTGATTATGTGTTGGAGGCACTCATAAGCAGAGAGTATTGCATTTGTCATTGCTTTGAAGGATTTTAAGACTGCAGGTCAATGAAGTGGGTGGAGTTGCAGGTCAACCTTTTTTTTTATCCTTTTCGTTTCTATTGTAAACTTCCTTTGGAGAACATTTCTGTACACATACTATAGCTAATGGGGTCGGTTCTTTTCTAAAAACTCGGCTTGGTTCGAGCTCTGCAAGTCTTGCAGGTGACCGGTCTTTCCGTGTAGGCGGCCATTGTAAGTCTGGCAACTCCTTCTCCTGAGGTTTTGGCCACATAATTTTCTGAATTAGCCATTTGTGATTTGGCACCTTGGATACTGGGTTAGTGAGTGCTTATAGTACTATAGTTGGTGCTTATATGCAAGGAACTTTTAGAATAAGTATTCCATTACATTTGCTATTTATTTTAATTTGGTCGCTCATTTCCTACACCAAGTTTCAGGCTTTGTTATTAGCCATTTTTTATTACCGCACTTCTTTCTTGAACGTTTTGAAGATATTTTCAGTTTCTAACATACTACTATTTTTGTGCAGGAGTATGCCAGGAAAAATAAGTATCGCAAAGGGAGCATTGGGCATAGCTAATACTTTTGATAATTCTTGCACTATTTTTTATTACGTTTGTGTTTTATGACGAGAGAATCTCCAGGAAGTTTGTGTGTATAGCTTTCTGGCTTTAAGTGCAGTAATACAGTGCAGCATAAGATCAAAAAAAGGTCCAAGAAAATCATCTGATTTGAGGCAAGACTTAATATTTGACAACTTACTCGGTCAGACCTAGAAGAATCGTTAGACAATTGTTCATTGGGATGTTAGTTGTTGTGTATGAAGGAGATATGCCCTAGAGGCAATTAATAAAGAGTATTTCTTTATCATATCTCGTTTGTTCATAATACGTTTTTGTGTCATGCTATAACCGTATTAAGCGGAAACATTAATACGGGTGTGATGCGTAAACAACCAGGTCCCTAGTAGCCTCTACTAAGACTAGTTTCGTTGCGCGATCGATGATCGAGGTTTCCCGATCATAGGGCATGGCGCCGGTCGGCAATGGAAGTCATATCGTTGGAGAACGATGTGATGGACATACCCATTTTTGTAGGACGTAGTCATTACGCCTTTGACCGTGAGACCAACTCTTATTGTTATTCCTGGAAGATACTTTGATTGCACCAAACGTCGTATCTTAATTAGTATGACAATAACGGTGATACTTTTGGGTATCGGAAAGGAGTAGTTGAGACGAGGGGTCAAGAGCGGGATTTGCCAGTCCGCATAGCAGGATAGATACTCTAGGGCCCACTCGGTGAGATTATGTCTAATGAGCTTGCAAGCATGTGACTAGGTCACGGAGACATGAAATCATAGACGAGTAGAAGATAGCGTTGTCGGTAACGAGGTCAGCTAGATATGGAGATATCTATGAACGACGCTCGGACACGCTAAGTATCGCTATGGCAAAAGGTTTAAGACTTTACGTTCAGATTTGATAGATGAAAGTCATTCGTTATATCACAGGGATTAATTCATGGGGTCCAGGCCTACGAGTTAGTCATTGATCAGAGAGGAGTCTCGATCATACCTGTTATTATATCGAACCGCTAGGGTAACACACTTAAGGGGTTTCGACAAGACAACCGGAAAGGAAAGAGATCACCGGGAACGTCCTGGGAGAGGTCCGATGGAGATCGGGCAGCGACGAAATAGTTTTCGGAGCTAGAATAAATTATATATAATATGTTTGATATTAATTAGTGTAATTAATGTCCAAATATGATTTTATATATTTATTTTCGAATTTATTAAGGCTGATTTTCCTAAATGGGCCTTCTGGTGGAAGGAAGGCCCATGGGGGGGAAAATCCCTAAGGGAATTCGGTGGGGGGAGCATGGCCGGCCTAGGTGGGCCAAAAGGGGCCCACCAGGGCTGGCGCACCTGCTCATGCCGCACCAGGCATGTGGGGGTTAGTCCCACATTGCCTGGTTAGCAAGTTGGCTCCCTCCCGGGAGCCTATATAAGAAGGGGCACCCCTGGCCTTTTAATTCATCCAATTAATTCCCAATTCTCTCTCGATTTCGTGATTCCCTTTGTCGGAGTTGCGCCGAGTTGAGAGGGGGATCTCTTCCACCATAGCCCGCTGCCGCGCTGCTGGTGTTCCGGTCCAAGTCTTCCGCTGCTCGTCCTGGACTGGAGCTTCGGAGGCCGTCGTCTCCACCGTACGTGTGTAACACCCTGCGAGGTGCTGCGCTAGCGGTACTGGGAGGTCTGCTTCCTCCACACGACCTTGAGGTCGGCTTCGTCGGTCTTCATCGACAACGTTTGTGTGGGAACGTAATCCCCGCTTTCGGTCTACAAGGGTATGTATTCCGATCTCCGTTCGTACTACTATATCTGCATAGAATAGATCTTGGCTTGTTTTAAGGATATCGTTGCTAGGAAATTTTTTGTTTTCTGCACACGATCCCCTTCAGTGTATTCATCACATTCTGTCTATATAGCTATAGCTAGACAAATCTGATGATATGTCAAATATTGCTCCATCTGTTGTTCGGTACAACATAATTTTACCTTATTTTTGTCTGACTTTTTGTGACCTCTGTATAATATTTCCAGTTGCCATTTTTGTATCTTCATGGTCATGGGTTTTTACAAAAGGCTGCACTTTGCTATTAATATCAGCGGTTGGATTCTCTTGGTGTATATGTGCTACACCCAATCTAAATTGCAACAATGAAAAACTAGCTTCTTTACAAATGCCATATGTCAGCCTTTGTCTCCTCTTCGTCTGGGTTTTCCTTTACTTTTCAGCAATCCCAAACTCTCCCTCATGTTTTCATACTCAGCTTCTTATGTCTATTTCAAAACTTGGAAATGGGAGTCAGATAGGGAGCTGGATTTCTGAGTGAAACAAATATATATGCAGGTAGAGATGAAATGAAATTTTCCATATGTAAAAAACATTTGTTGAGGTATGGTACTGCACTAATTAAATAGCTCCATGCTTTAGATGTCATTATTGTGCGTTGTTCCTGCCTTAGCTTATTGTTCGTGCCATTTATCATGTAGTGTCAGAATTAGAATATATCAGTTCTAAATATATTGTTAGTTAACAGATATTTTTTAAAATAGGTCAGCATGATATCGGGGATATAGTTTCAGCAATCCCAAACTGTCCCTCATGTTTTCATACTCAGCTTCTTATGTCTATTTCAAAACTTGGAAATGGGAGTCAGATAGGGAGCTTGATTTCTGAGTGAAACAAAGATATATGCAGGTAGAGATGAAATGGAATTTTCCATATCTAAAAACATTTGTTGAGGTATGGTACTGCACTAATTAAATAGCTTCATGCATTAGATGTCATTATTGTGTGTTGTCCTGCCTTAGCTCATTGTTCGTTCCATTTAACATTTGTTGGGGTATGGTACTGAACTAGAATATATCAGTTCTAAATATGTTGTTAGTTAACATATATTTTAAAAAATAGGTCAGCATGATATCGGGGATAAAGTTGGTTATTATCACCTATAGATGCAAAAAAGTACGGAGTATCATTTAGTTTTCCAAACAAGTTGCATACTTATCTTTTTTAGGGGGTCGTGCGCTGCTGTTTTCTGGAGGAACAAGACTTCTACGAAAAAAGTATATGCCAAATCCTAATTCATGCTCTCCTCATAGTTGACTGCTGTCGGCTGCTTTTTTCCTTCTTTTTTCCCCGCGCATATGAAGTGATTGGGGGATTTCATGTTTCTGTCTCTAGGTTCCCACCGGTTTCTTTACGGTGTTGGGACACAAGGACGGGAACGAGTGATGCACAATCGTTACATTTGGTTTCACAATCAAAAGTTGTTTGGCTACCAATAGCTAGCAGCTAGCAGCAGAGTTTCGGTCCTTTACCAATTGCCCACAATCTCTATCAGTTCCCATTGTTGATGCCTTGGACTTGGCTACTAGGACCAGTGACACTCCTAGATGCAGCTGAAAATGGTTGTGTCCGTTTTAATTTTTAATATCCTGTTAGGATTTGTTTGTGATGCATAATTCCACACCTGAAAGAGCATTACTAATTTATTGTACATGCAGACTGATGTATTTTTCTCAAACAACATATGAGTATATGACTCTTAAACCATAGAACTTCCGTTTTGATGTACATAAAGAACATGACTAATGTTTTTTTTTTCCTCAAACATCATATGACTTTTTGAAAAGGAAAAACACCAAACACAATTTTTTCACCAAGGGCGCGGCGTGCCGCCGCGCCGAATTCAACTACTAGAGAATTATGGGAACCAAATGAGGAGCAGAACATGGCTCACATCATGATTTTCCTCGCCTAGTCTATAAAGAGCCACGTATACAAAAAGGGAAAATCCATGCGAGTAACCAACACGCCATTATAGTACGTACACACGCTTCTCATACAACCAATGCACCCAAAGAGCTACTCAAACCTTCAATGACATTCCTTGCATTATGTTAAGCTCAGCAGGTCGATGTGATCATGTGGAACAATGACGATGTTCATATTGTACTTGCGCTAGCCTCGCATATATACTTGTACCTAAGAAGATTGTGTTGTTGATGTTTTACACTCTTGTTCTTCAAAATAAATGCAGGGCCTAGATGTATAGAGCAGCATGAAAAGTTGAAACTCTCATCAACAAAATCATGGTGGAGCGGACGCACAATTTGTGGTGGAACGGATGCACAATTTTCTTGATGGGGTATTCCTCCCAAGATGTTGTTCGACCGACGGCGGATCCACGACTAATATGTATTGTCAATTGACTACATAGCATTTTGGCAAAAGCTTCATATATACAAAGTAAATCATGCGAGAGTAAATCATAAGTTTGCTTTGGCATCACAATTTTCACTGATAGAGGAGAAATGAATGGGGTAGTGAAATCATGAGCATATATGTAAACAAGAACGTTGCAACTTAAATGTATGTATTGCGACACAAAATAAAACTCTGCACATGTCGACACAGATGTGGATGGATGTGCTTTGGAATCTCGACAGGATGCAATACGACGGATTTCAGCTCGGTCGAGTTGTTGTAGCTGCTGCGGCGACAGATGTGAGTGGTTCGCAATTGCAATTTCCTCTCTCCTCATCACTTTGCTGAGCTCTCTCTCTTTCCACGCCGCCACTTTCCTCTCTCGTCATCTTCTCTTCTTCGCCCCACTTCAATCAAGAAAAAAGATCGGAGACGGGGGTTGGGGCAAGCCTAGGAGTACCTAGGATTCCCGGCTGTTCCCTGAATCCTGCGCCCGTGCTCCCTCCCTTCTTTCTTCCTGCTCTGCTCTGCTCTGCTCCAGGGAAAGCCAAGGCGAGCGCATCTCGGGGGATCCCCTCGGTGGTGGACCTCGATTGGCTTCGGAAAGCCTGCGGAATTCCGCGCCGTCCCCTCCCGCGTCTGCATCTTGGCGCGGCAAGTTGGCTTCTCCGGTGGTTCTTGGATGCGAGCGCAAACCCCATGAGGAAGCTCTTCTTCTCCGAGGTCTCCTCCTGCAAGGAGACCAGCCTCCATGCACCCGCCCGCTCATGGCTGCCGCTGGACAAAGGGAAACTCTCCAAGTTCACTGCTCACTCCAGCTCCTCCTCCATGTAAGCATCCAATTTCTTTGCAACAAGGCACTACACAGTAGTTGCTGAATTGTTTGGGTACCCAGTCTGGTCTTTGTGTGGATAGCGTCAAAATTCAGTCTTTTTTTTTCCTTTTTGCTAGCTGGTTTCGAGATTCAAACGCCTATTCTTGCTTTGTATTTGGGATGCAGAGAATCTTTGATGAAAATGCCGGAGCCGCCGGTTCTTCCGCACTTCAAGCCCGCCGACTACGTCGACGTGTTGGCTCGGATTCACGAGGAGCTGGAGTACTGCCCTCCGGATGACAGGTCGCGTCTGTACCTGCTCCAGTTCCAGGTTTTCCGCGGGCTTGGGGAGGCCAAGCTGTCGCGGAGGAGCCTCCAGGCTGCGTGGGAGAAGGCGAGCACCATACACGAGAAGCTCATCTTTGGGGCCTGGCTCAAGTACGACAAGAGAGGAGAGCAGCCGATATCTGACCTTCTTGGCTCGTGCGGCAAGTGCTCCCAGGAGTTCAAGCTGCTGGATTTCGTTTCACAGGTCTCTCCCGACTCACATGGGATGAGTTATGACGACGAGTCTGATGAATTCCAGGGCTCTCCGGTGGTTCATCTCCGGTTCAGGGATGATATGATTGCATGTGATAGGCGCAAGCTTGCAAGGTTGTCTACTCCCTTGTATGCAATGCTTAATGGTGGCTTTAGGGAATCATATCTTCAAGTCATTGACATGTCTCAAAATGGCATATCACCTATCGGTATGAGAGCAATCAGTAAATTCAGCCTGTCAGGAAGATTGCCGTATTTGTCACCTGAAGCAATCTTGGAAATGCTTGATTTTGCTAACAAATTCTGCTGCAAGGGCCTCAAAGATGCTTGCGAGCGAAAGCTTGCTTCTTTTGTTTCTTCCAGGCAAGATGCTACAGACTTCATGGAGTGTGCTATTGAGCTGGGCTGTTCCGTTCTCGCGGCGTCATGCTTGCAGGTTCTCTTGAATGAACTTCCAGAGTGCTTGAATGATGAGCAAGTGGTTAGGATATTCTCCTCTGCAAATAAGCAGCAGAGATCCACGATGGCTGGCGATGCGTCTTTCTCTCTATATTGCCTTCTTAGTGAAGTCTCCATGAGCATCAGTGCAACATCGGATGTCACCATAAGCTTCTTGGAAAAGCTGGTGGACTCAGCGTCAGATTCTAGACAGAAGCAGTTGGCCTTGCATCAACTGGCTTGCATGAGGCTGCTAAGGAAAGATCACGCTGAAGCTGAGCGTCTCTTCAATGCTTCCTTTACCGCTGGACATCTCTACTCCGTAGTTGGCTTGGCTAGATTGGCCTCTCTGAGGAGCAATAAGCATTTTTCTCTCAAGTTGCTCGACTCTGTCATGTCATCTCGTTGGCCTCTTGGGTGGATGTATCAAGAGAGAGCACTATATTTGGATGGTGATAGCAAGTTGGAAAATCTCAACAAGGCTACTGAGTTGGATCCTACCCTGACATATCCCTATATGGTTCGAGCTGCATCTTTGATGAAAAGGCAAAGTGTTGAAGCTGCCCTGATGGAGATTAACCGGATCCTGGGATTTAAGCTGGTTCTGGAATGCTTAGAGCTAAGGTTCTGTTGCTACCTTGCTCTCGAGGATTACAGAGCTGCCTTGTGTGATGTCCAGGCAATCCTTACGCTTGCTCCAGATTATCGCATGATTGGTGGTCGAGTGGCTGCGAAGCAGCTGCGTATGCTTGTGATGGAGAATGTAGAACAATGGACAACGGCTGATTGCTGGATGAAGCTCTACGATCGGTGGTCCTCTGTGGATGATATAGGATCCCTCTCGGTCATATATCAAATGCTGGAGTCAGATGCTGCTAAAGGTGTTCTGTACTTCAGGCAGTCTTTGCTTCTTCTCAGGTAACTTAACTATTTTATGTTGTTGCACATAATAATAGTTGGCGTAATTCAGTTTGATAGTCCATCAATAATTGGCATTCTAGATGCTACAATAACATGGTTTGTGACCCTGGCATGTCTTGCACCTACCAGTGTGGGGTTGTATCTGGAATGCTAATTTAGCAGATGGCTGATCACTGATCAGCATTGTTGCACATGCGTCCTCTGATAACTCACATTATGATCTAACTTTTTGAAGTAATAATATATTGTCTTGGGATTAATGCAATCATGCTTGTTTTTTACCAGATTAAATTGTCCTGAGGCAGCAATGCGCAGCTTGCAGCTTGCTCGTCAGCATGCGGCAAGCCAACATGAACGGCTTGTTTATGAAGGCTGGATACTGTATGATACTGGCCACTGTGAGGAAGGATTGCAGAAAGCGGAAGCATCAATTGCAATACAGAGATCATTTGAGGCGTTCTTTCTAAAAGCCTATGCTTTGGCTGATTCGAGTCTTGAGCCATCAACCTCAGCAACCGTTGTATCGCTTCTTGAAGATGCATTACGTTGTCCCTCGGATAGACTTAGAAAGGGTCAGGTAAGAATTTATTTTCCACGCCTCTTTCTCAGCTCTACTTAGATATATAGACCATGCATGACAAGGAGTTGCTGTCCTGTTTCTTCAGTAGAGAGCTAAGCGATTTCATGCCAAAAAAATTGGTATATACTATATACTCCCTCCGCACCAATATATAAGACGCTTTGGCAGGCTAATTCAACTTATCAAAAATGTCTTATATATAATGGGGCAGAGGAAGTAGCAAACAAGGGTTATTGCCTTAGGCTATTGGCAAATTATAAAGTGGAACTTTGTTGACTTATTCTTGAGTTCTTGCTATTGCTTTTGTTGTATGCATGTGCATTTCTTTACTTGTTAAATGTATTGGTGGCTCTTTATGGCTTAGATCAGGTGTTGCTATACGCACCTATACCTTTTGTTCAGATGTTAAGATTTCATATTGGTTGTTGCATTTAGTAATTGGAACGATGCCCTCACCATTGAAAATTGGTTTTCCTGGTGCTCCTTACATGGCAATTCATTAACTGGTCTCTTCTCCAGGAGTTATTTGATTTCCTATCAAGTGGATGGCCTCTTGTCAATTGCCATTTTACCACATGGATGAGTACTGGGTTGCCGTTTTCAGTTGCCTCACCTGAAAATCCTGTCATTTTTCTAAAACTGTTTATACGTCACTCCATCAACTTAAGTACTAAAAACTGAGAAGTGTTTCTTTAACATCCAAGCTCATATATAGATTTTTTTTTCGAAAAGGGAAAAAAGTCCCGGCCTCTGCATCGATTGATGCATACAGCCTTTATTAAAGCTCATATATAGATGAATCTGTAACTTTTTGGCCTTAAATGTTGAGAAAAACAGCATCTAACACATGGCATTTTGTAGGCTTTGAACAACCTTGGGAGTGTTTATGTGGACTGTGGGAAGCTGGAGCTGGCGGCTGAATGCTACATCAACGCCCTGAAGATTGGGCACACAAGAGCGCATCAAGGTCTCGCCAGGGTCCATTTCCTTAGGAACAGCAGAAGCGGTGCATTTGAGGAAATGACAAAGCTAATAGAGAAGGCCAGGAGCAATGCATCAGCATACGAAAAGAGGTCCGAGTACTGCGACCGGGATCTAACTAAAGCTGATCTGCAGATGGTCACCAAACTTGACCCCCTGCGAGTCTACCCATATAGATACCGTGCTGCTGGTAAGCCCCTCTTCCTGCCTCTAGTTCTTCATATGACAAAGAGAAGATGGAGTTTCAAAGAAGGATGAATATACAATTCTGCTGGCTGTAGTTCAGTTTGATAAAATAGTTGTAGCTCATCTGTGCCCAACACCCAGATTGGGTTGACTAACCAACTACCAGCCTCCTAACATGAGCTGGTAACAAGTCAATGTTGTTCGGCATATATTAGGAAATTCTATGCTGAACTTGATCGGTAGGTGTAACAAACCTACATTTCCGAATTAGGCCATCTGTTTAATGCCTGATTTTGGTCCTCAGTTCTGATGGACAACCACAAGGAGAAAGACGCCATCTCGGAGCTAAGCAAAGCGATCGCGTTCAAGGCGGACCTGAACCTGCTCCACCTGCGTGCGGCCTTCCACGAGCACGTCGGCGACATCTCGGGAGCCCTCCGGGACTGCCGTGCGGCCCTGTCGGTGGACCCCAACCACCAGGAGATGCTCGAGCTTCACCACCGGGTGAACAGCCAGGAACCTTGAGCCCGTCGTTGTACATACATACAGGAGGGGCTCGGTCCCATACATAGCGAAACCCCATAGCAGTGTGTGTTTTGTACCATACACGCAGCAGGCAGATCAGAATGTGAGGAGATAGTAGGCAAGGCATTTAGATTTAGGCCCCTACCCACCCCCAGAGCCACGATTCCTTGTGTACTGTAGTTAGATAGATATATGCTGTCCTGTCCTGTTAGTAAATTATTTTGTGATTAATTGCATCCATGTGCCTAACCCATGTTGCCAACAAGTACACATGTGTAGAGGAAATGGAAAAAAAAAAGAAACGGAGAAGTGGGCCGGTGTCAAACAGTGTACTTTCTGACTGATTGAACATTTGGTTGCTGGCTACTGATTATATAAACTGAATATTCAGGGCGTGGGTTAGAATGATCTCTGTCCAACTGCCATGACTGGACTGAAGAATGAGAACTATGCAGGAAGGGTATGATGAATCCGGAGGTTTGAAATTAAACTGTGCACAAATTGAAACACTGTAAACGATTTGGGGTTATGTGCAACGAATCATTGTAAACTAATAATTCATGATTGGAATTTGGTTAGGGCAGCAGACCGGGTCCATTTCGGTTTGGGGCGGCATGTTTTGTTCGTATTTGTCCCAGGAAGCAACAAAGCATCCTATGCTCCCCTTGTAATATTTACAAGAAACCAGCCGTCATTTGGGGGAAGGACCATGAGTCTGCATTTGAACTTTGAATTGGTAGAACTAGAACCAGCACGATGTTAGATTTTTTGCAAGTGTTAATAACCGAGTAACAAGCAAACCGCTCGCCCAGCATCTTTCAGTGTGTAATATTCAGTTAATGTCGGAGAAATAATGTCGGCGGTGCATTCATCTAGAATGGATTTAATGGAGATGCTGGGCACCAATCCTAGAGCGAGGTCGCAACAGCATTGCCAAGATGATTTTAGCTCCTGACCAAATTGCATATGCTGAAGCTGCGCAGAGGCACCTGGGAAGTTCAACTCCTACTTCTGAGAAACCGAGGAGGAGGATTCCTGTATTTTGTAGCTCATCGATGAACCTTCTGATTGTGCTAGTGTGGTGTCTGCTGATTGTAAAAAGAAGAAGAAAAAGAAGTGTTTGGCTGATCCTGGTTTATGAATATGAGTAGTTTGGCCAGAGTGTGTGACATACTGTAATTGCAGTGGAGGGTACAGCCGTACAGGTAGTGTATGACGACTTGAATTGAGTGGAACTGAACGAGACAGCTTGAAGCCAAGTAGAGTGAAATGCCGACAGCCGCCCAAGGGAACCAAGGATTATGTCTGTATCAGCTTAACAACATGCTTTAATCAAGAAACAAACGATGAGAATCCAAATCGGAGATCACGAGACCATTGTTGGTCAAAACGGAGTAACAATTTCCAAACTGAAAAACATGGCTTCAAAACGAGCTCTGCATCCGAGGTGCTTCTTAAGCCATGGGCCTGACTTGTTGCTTCCTCTCGGACAGCACTAGACCCGGGTTCTGGTGTTCACTTACACATGTACTCCCTCCACTCCAAATTAGATGTCATCCATTTATTTACATATGGATGTATATATACATATATAGATACACTCACATGTGCACAAATAAAAGACATCTAATTTAGAGAGGAGGTAGTAGTATGTTCAGATTCACTTATCACAAGGATGCATCCATCAACGATAGGGTTTATAATCTCTAAAGATAGAACAAAAGAAGTTAAAGGGAAAGGGAACGATAGGTAGATGCTAGCTAGGCTGTCAACGAGAGTACAATTACGTGACGTGTACTAGTGTACCATATATACTACTATTGCCAGTCTAGTCCTACTCCATATGTATAGCTTCCTGGGTCACGAAAGCGTACATGTCCTAGCTATAAATCTTCACTGTGTCTACACATGCAAGGCTCTCAGATTATTCGCATGATTTCAGAAGTTTAGTAGTTAAACGTTCAATTCTTCAGGAATCAGGGGCAAAGGTTCCGTGAATGTTGAGATAAGATTATCGCTTATATGTTACTACCTCTGTTCCAAAAATGTAACACGTTTCAGTAGGCTCATTAAAACAGGGTAACGAACACATAGCAAGAGAGAAGCCTGAACCTAGGTTCAGACACACAAAGTATATGGTGACTAACATTTTCGTGGAAGACACAAATGTCAGATTGTTTCTAGTGGAGTGGTGCCTTATAGGTATAGAAGAAGCAGTAGCAGGTTGGTTCACGAGAAGGAGAAGATCGAGCAAGCATTATCAAGCTTATGTACATTTATGTTATCCAGAAATCGAGCGGGCCAATTGCAAGCAAATGGAGCCCCCGAAGCCCATTCCTAGCTGGACCTTGCTCTCTAGTGATCCCTCAGCCTTTTATCATAGAAGTGAGAATTTCGATTTAACTATTTTCTCCCGTGGGGGATCGAACCAGCTGACTTAGAAGACTTTCCATTCTTTTCGTTAGATGTTAACTGATTGGCCATGTATTTTAGTTTTTCTACAGTCTTAGCGTTTTTTAAAATATGACTATATTATTCATTCGCGTTAGTGAGGCGCGAGCGATCATTGTCAAGGATGTTTTGAACACTTATGCTGCGGCCACGAGACAACTTATTAACCCGTCCAAGTGTTCCAACCTATTCTTCTGTGATACTTCCAGACATGGTCCATTTTACTCCTAAATATTTACTTCTAAATATTCATATATTCCTTATCTTGATAATATTTCCAGTAACATTTTCAAGCTAGGGACTCTACTGTAAGCTAAACAACTATTGGATGTCATTGCTCAAAACCATCAATATTGGAATTCAAAGGAATATATGAAAGACGACATGATATCAATTAAAGTGAATTGAATTAAATCATCTGAGTTGAAAGAATTATTTGATGGACGTGTCAGATTACTCATTCGCGAGCCATGTTTCCTGAATTCGCTTTTAGGTAAATTCAATCCCCTCCACTGAAGGTGATGATAAACCTATGTTGGACATGTTGCCATCATTATTGTGTTTGAAGATTTTGTTTTACGACGACATAGCTTTAATAGAGATATTTTAAAAACTATGGTAGAAAATTCTCAAAAAATTAAGTTTGTCTATGAAAGTTATGATTTAAATTTCAAAATGATTCTTGAGCACTCTGTTATGATGAAGAATAAAGTAGAACAAATGTCTCTAACCTCCCAGGAGAAACTATTCTTACAAATGTCTACTAAGAGCATCTCCACCGGGGGCCTCTAAAGGCCCCCCTAAAGGCCCTTTGGGGGGTCGGACACGAAAAATCGTCACCAGCGGCACCCCCCAAAGCCCCGAGCGATTTTATGTCCGGCACCCCCAATCGGGCCTCTATACTTGGAGGCCCTCCTGGGGGTGCCGGACATCGACTCGCGCATGGTCCTGACAGCGCTGGCCCGCCCGTCATACACACACGCGCCTCGGCCCTGAGTCATTCGTCCCCCCACAGCCCTCTCGCCGGCGATTCGCACCATCGCCGCCACTCTCGGCGCCGCCTGCTTGATTCGCACCTAGGGGAGCTTGGCGCAGCACTAGGGACCGTCTCGCGCCGCTCGTTTCTGACCTCGTCTAGCGCCGGCGCATCTAGTTCGAGCTCGGGTACGCCTCCTCTTCCCTCCCACCCCGCGCGCAAGCTGTTCGACCATTGGTTGATAGGCTGAATTCGTTGATTCATCAAACAGGCAATGGACAGCGACGACGAGGTCATGATTTTTGAAATGATGGCGGAAGATGCCGCTATTTTGGCCGACGCAGAGGAGAACGATATGATTATGGCCGCACTTCTAGAAGCCGCAGTCGAGGAAGACGCGGCGCCGAAATTTGGAGGATCATCGAAGGGGCGGCGGCCCAACAAGAACCGCAACAGAGCAACTGGACACGCTCTGTTGTTCCAGGACTACTTTGCCGAGAACCCGACGAACTTGCCTCATGAATTTCGCCGGCGCTTTAGGATGAGCAGGAACTTGTTTTGGAGGATCTTGCACGGCGTTCGGGACTACGACGACTACTTTGAGCTGAAGAGAGACTGCACCGGCTTGATTGGGTTCTCGTCTATTCAGAAATGCACGGCGTCCATACGGTGCCTTGCTTACGGGTTACCCGCCGATGCTCTGAATGACTATCTCCGTATGTCTGAGTCCACAGCCGTCGAAGCCACCTACAAATTCTGTAGGGCTGTTGTGAAGGTGTTCGGCGAGCACTATCTGAGAACACCAAATGAGGAAGACACGGCACGTATTTTGGCACAAGGAGAAGCAAGAGGATTTCCAGGGATGCTTGGAAGCATAGATTGCATGCACTGGAACTGGAAGAACTGCCCCTACTCGTGGCAAGGGATGTACAAGTCAGGGCATCACGGGAAGTGCACTGTTATACTTGAAGCCGTGGCAGATCATGAACTTTGGATATGGCATGCCTACTTCGGTACCGCCGGTGCCGCCAATGACATCAACGTGCTCTACAGCTCCACTGTGTTCCAGAAAGTTGTGGATGGCCTAGCTCCACCATGCAACTATGTGATCGGCGGCCATGAGTACACCAAGGGGTACTATCTTGCTGACGGCATCTACCCCACTTGGGCTACATTTGTGCGAGGCAGATTGCCATTTTGCAAAGAGACAAGAGGTTGTTCGCAAAGATGTGGAGCGAGCTTTTGGTGTGCTCCAGGCCAGGTGGGCTGTTGTCCGCTACCCTTGTCTTTCATGGTTGCCGGAGGAAATGGATGCTATCATGAATGCTTGTACCATCATGCACAACATGATCATTGAGCACGAGCGTCCTACAAGGAGGCAACAAGTCGGCGAATAGTTCGATTTCTAGGGGACTATGGCGACTCCACAGCCGGGCCTGCCGCCGAGGTATGGTCACTTTGTTGCCATAATTCGGGAAATTCGTGATGAAGCTACGCATCACCGACTGCACAATGACCTCGTGGCACACGCATGGGCTATCAAAGCCAATCAGCCGGTTGTAATACAGTGATATGAAATTGTGTTGTAATAGAACCAGGCACATTCTTATTACGTACAACAACTTTATTAATGCATGCACATTCTTATTACATATAATTACAACTACTCTTCTTCGTCATCGGACTCAGACTTAGGAGGCGGTGTCCCAGGCACGTCGTCCGCCCGTGCCGAGTCAGGAGTTCCCGACTGCCACTCCGGTTCTGGGGCCTGGGGAACGGCCGGTCCTGCATATGCCCCTGGCGCACGGGACGCCCACGGCGACCATGGTTCCCAGGGAGAGAAAGCAGGCCGTGCCGGGGATGGAGTTGCGGGCTCGCCGTCCTCTTCCGCCGCGTCCTCTTCCTGCTGTTCTTCGGCGGCGCCCACGCCATGCTGATCGTCGACCAGCACGGCCTCCCTCTCCTCCTCCTGCTCGACCACCACGACCGCCTCCTTCTCCTTCTGATCGGGCAGCACCGCATTCTTCTCAGGCGACGACATGGCGAGCGAGTTGTGGGCGGAAAGAATGAGATCGTTGTGCGGCCGTGAGGATTGTTATATCGGTGCCAAGCGGTGCGAACGCAACCCAAAACTACGCGGCGGCGGTTGCAATCCACACGAAGCGTCGTAATGCGGAGCGACGCGGCGGTTGCCGGCAGCGATTCGTGCGCCCGCAAGGTGTTCGGCAGTTTGCTCAAAATTTTCATCCGTTTGGGGGGTGGGCCTTTGGGGAGTGCCGCTGTGGGCGGCCTCTAAATGTTGACCGGACACATGTCCGGCACCCCCAAAGGAGGCCCAATTGGGGGGTGCCGGACACCGATTTAGAGGCCCCGGTGGAGATGCTCTAATGAGAATCAAGTTTTGATGTTAATAGGAGGGGAGGTTTAGCCACTAAGGGGCATCCGAAGAGAAATGAGCAAGAAGCTCTTAAGATTAAACAATCGTATGCGGAAAATCTCCCAATGAAAAATATACAAATGGAGACTCTTAAGGAACGGAAGAAGAACATATCCGTCTCCCATGCTGAAACCCATGATGCAAATAGTGATGATGTGGAGTTACCCAAAAATGATGCTGACCCTTTTTTCTTTTGAAAGATCTAGCAATTGTTGCCTTTTTTATTAGTGGTAGGTAGAATATGTACAAGCAGCCCTTAGACAAAAGAATAACCGAAAAGAATAATAAGAGAAAAATGCCACACAAAAAAAAGCTACAAAACTTCTTCCGAGACCGCCGCCTCGGCGCACAACCACCGTCCGGGGCCGCCGCCTCGGCATCCTCCAACCTCACCGGCGAGCTACGCTACACGAGCTCCCACAAAGCATCAAGTACTTCAAGGCAGTGTCTTCAAGAAGATAACGATGAGGATGCCGGCACCGTCCACTCCAAAGGAGTTGGGTTTTCACCCGAAGAAAAACTTGGCCTTCGAGGTGTGGAGAGGGCCAGGGTTCCACGACGATGCCTTTAAGAAGAAGTAGCGATGCGCCGAGGCGTCGTCATCGTCGGCACCAAACAAAAACCGGTGCGAGGCTTTCGCCCTGAACACCTAGACCGCGCCACGTGAGCCGGAGCGGAAGCTCGCTAGTGAACCGCCAACTCCAGCAACAACCGCATCAGCCGCGGCAGACCAAAGTCACCACCGTTCCGGGGCCGCCGCCCCGGCAAGCCAAGGCGATGGACCTGAGCGTGAGGCCCAGATCGCTACCTGCTGCAGCTCCAAAGTCGAAGACCAACTGGGATCTGGTCCTCAAACCTCGATCCTCTGCCGGACAACGATGGCAAGCCCGCCTGGGCGACGTCGCTGCCGACAACCAGCCTCCTGCCGTACCCTAGGAGACCTAAACAATGCACTAGAGGTCGCGGCTCGCCCAGCCCATCGCGGGCCCAGATCTGGCCCGCCGACCCTGCAGCCGTCCGTCGCCGCGCCAGAGAGCCATTGTAGCTCCTCTGCTATGCCCGACTCGGTCGCGATCGGGCGGCACACGCGCGCGTCGGCGAGAAGGGCAGCCGGCCGCCAGATCTGAAGAGGCAGACCAGCTGCGGGCCCGGGCCGCCCACCGCAGAACCTTGCTGCGCCGTCGAGGTGCACGACGAGCGCATCGTCCACCGCCGCCCCGGCTTCCAGGCGCCAACGGTGCGACCTCCGCCCCCCGGCCGAAGTGGCCGGCCGTCGACACGACGCGCAGCGGAGCAGCAAGAAGAACCTCCCCCCACAGCCTTTTGGCAGCAAGGAGTGCCGCCACCGCGGCAGAGGCCGGCGGCAGCGGCGGTGAGGAAGCCCAACGGAGGGAGGCTGGTAGGCGGCGCGGTGTGTGTCGCCCCGGTGTCGCCTGGGGAGCGACACGGGGACGGGGGATTGCCATGGAGTCCGATGCCGACCCTGACCCCCAAGAATCCCAAAGAGAAGATGAATCTGAAGAAGAACCTTGCATAAAAGCAAGGTAAAATAGAAATCAATGGGTTCAAAGACATATTCGTTACACTCAAGAAATACTTAAGAATCGAGATGAGGATAGATTTGTTAAGCTTCTATAATTGTTAAAACTCTCTATTTTGGAAATTCCTCTGGTGATAGTGTAATACATGGTGATGTCCCCGATGCTCTGAAGCCTATTCTGGCTAACGATTGTAAGCTGTGTGCTGGCAATATATATAGTAATATGTCTTATCCTCAAAAAAAGTTTCACCTTATTCTGAATAACCATGGCCAAGCTCAGGATCCTATCTGGAGCATCGATCATCCGGTTGCCTTGTTTTTCATGCCAGTGACTTTGTATTGACCTAAAACTATCCATATATATATATTCAGGGGATTTGTTTCGCGACATACAATAGCCGAGAGGCAACAGAGAAACAATACGTCATTACGCTGCTGTAGGAGGGGATTTGTTTGCATTTGACTTTATAATTTTATATTATGGATTGTTATGTCAATTGAGAATCAGGGTTTCTTTATAAATATTGATCTCAAATTAGAGTTTGGGTGAAGTTTATATGCATGTTCATATGAGACATAGAGTAGGAACAATTTCTTAGTACCCAATTTTGGGTATACGAAAAAGCTACAGACTGCTCAAAAACGTGTTTTATGCACCACGTTCTTTTTTTTTTTGAGAAACTATGCACCACGTTCTTAATCTTCCTAAAGAATGCTCTATTTTAAGCTACAGACGTGCTTTCTCTACACCAACCTATGGTCTTGTACTTAACCTTTTCGATAATTAACCTACTAACCTAGCTTGGGCACGGCTGAAAAACCAAACGTGCACGTTGTTGAGTCACGACATGATAACTGTGTCAAGTCGGCATAGGATTTAATGGGGGCCATGGAACTCTTTTTCGTGCCATAAACTCGCTGCTCCCCCACACGGTGGTCCTGTTAAATCATCCATCACGAAAAAAATTATCACGATTAAGCCGCGAGCCCCCTTCTCCCCAGTACGCCCAGCTATATGTGTCCTCTAAACACATCGAAATGCATCGCAAAGTGTTTCCAAATTGTTCTCTATTCTGGCTGTACACCAAAGCGTACTGCCATTTGCTTAAGGGAGGACAGGCACCCCCATCCACTAGACCTCCTCTTTTTTCAGTAGGTGCGAGCTATATTTCTGACAAATTATTGGTACGTATATACATCCAGTTAATGCCATGCGATTGGTCACGGCACCGGAAGAATTTGCAGTGCATGCATATCCGCCGTAGTTCACTAACCCAGTATTTATTCTGCTATATGTTGACTCTGTTCTAAGATGAATTGGAGATCTTACAGTGGTCCTTTTCTTTTGCTATATGTGGATTGTGTACTATAAGATGAATTGTCAAGCTTTCTGCTCAAAGTTTAGTACTAAGGTTATATCTCACCTTTTCTGCGAAGATCTTACTTGAGATACAATTCTACGTTCAAACTTCAAATTTCCTTCTCTTCATTTAAAAAAAAAACTTTAAATTTCCTTCTCATCCCAGCTCTGGTTGTATGTAACATGTACGGGAAATCCAACATGCGTGAGTGATGGCTCACTAGTCTTTTGCCGCCGGAGTGAGAGGGAGTATGATCGAGTGATGGTGAACAACAACGGTCACCCTAAACATGCCACCTTGAGGCGTAACAGCCGGCCCCGGATGCATGTAAATCGTGACACTTAGGTTTGAGAAAGGTGACCTAATCAGGACGCTACCACCCCCCTCGCCGGCGGCAACAGTGGATACCAGATCTAAGGGTAGCAAAATTTGGCTAGACGGCTGGTCGGCGACATGAGACCAGCAATGGAAACAAAAGAGTGGTGAGACGGCAAAAGACAATATAGGGAGAGCCTAGAGGAGGAAAAGAGTTGGTACTTTGATCCTACCATGCATGTAGTTGCACTGTACCGTTGATGTAATATAATTTCATTTTGGGCAAAGATATAATTCTCCCATTTGGAAGCCCTCTTTAAGGGACCAAAGCCGGTGGAGGAGGCACGTGGGAGATAAATACCGGAAAAGCGACTCTTGTCCATGGGAACAGGGCAACCACGGAGGCCGGCCGGCCGGGTGACGTGGAGTTTCCAACGCCCGCGAGATACAGCGTGTACTATCATCCATACACATGGAGCACTAGTGCTACTCTTAATTGTGCAGTAACAGATGTGAGTGATAATGGCTGGATGCATGCTCACACTCCTGTGCACCACAGGGCCTAATCAAAACCGGGATCCTGGTTGATTTCATTGTGATAAGAAAAAAGAGCCATGCATGCATATATCATACATGAGTGCTAGTCAAGGATTGCTTTATTGCTACTAATACAATAAGAGTCTCTTATTAAGAGATGGGGCTGGAGTCTATGTGCATTGCTACTATCTTGTCTGACTAATTGGTGTCTCTCATGTGCCTGTGCTAGCTTATGCATCCGGTGTCATGTGTGGGCCTTCCAACATATAGTCAAGATGATATGCACAACATGATATAACAGTTGTTTTTGTGGGTCCAGTTGCTGGCCCAAGGGGATGCACTTGTTTCTTTTTCTTAAGAAATTGGAAGCTCCGTGGTATCTCGATACCAACTAAGCCTTGTTTGATTTAAAGGAACTTCATAAGATTCTTGTAAGATTTTATCTCATAGGATTTTTTTTCTTTACTAGTGGTTTGATTCATAGGAACAGTTCCTATAGGAATTTTTTTCATAGAAATCTTTGTACTATTTCCCATAGGAATTCTAACATCCACTCCAACTTCTTTTTACAATTCCTTCGGTGAAATCAAACAAACTTTGTTATAAATAAAATCCTATAGGATTGGAGTGTGCATGACATAGCAATCCTATATTTTTCTCTATTACAATGTCTTTCCTATCCTACGAATCAAACAAGACTTAGGATACAAACAGTCAGCTAATTATAAACCTGAAAAAATCGGCGAAAACCGACAAAGAAAGAACAAGTCATGGCAAATTGTTATTGTAACCCTACAGTGAAGGATGATGGGAGATCATCCACACGCAACAACTACGCAACAATAAGGAGTAGTCGAAGAGTCGATTCATCAAAGGGACGCATCCACCGAGGGACACTACCCACATTGTCATCACCTGATTCGACCAACGGGGGCCATGTTCTTGGTTTTCACCCTAGGAAGCACATACCAACACTCCACAAATGGCTTCCACGAGCCGCCAAATGTCACTTGTGTTAGGTCTAGATATATAGCACCTAGATCTTCACGCTTGATAGCCGGTAAAAAAGTTGTTAAACGAACTTCCACGATGCCACCATTGCTGGATATAATCCAGTCTGAGGACCAAAGCACCACACCATGTATAGGCCCACCACCACTCTAGCATAATTCCATCAACACGACTCCTTGGAGATTTTGCCTAGTTTAAAAAAAAAACTCCTTGGAGATTGGAGGCTACTTAGAGGAGGGAGTTCTCACCCCTGTTGACAGCAAACATCGCCATCTTCGTGTTGTACTTGTAACTACCTTCTGACATTTTTTTTTCTTTTAATATATTGCACCTTCTAGGATGTATTCTTGAAAACAGAAGCAATGTACATGGAAGACCCTAACATATTCTGTAGTGTCCCTAAAAAAAACATATTCTGTAGCATGTGTTTTTTTTTTTTTGTTACTATCTTCTGTAGCCTGGTTGTTCTCCATGAAAAATAATTTGTACATGTGGTGAAGTTAGGGCGTACATGGCTTGCTAACGTACCAAACATATGCTACATAAACTACGGAATAAAATGGCTTGACATGTTATTGTGGTGGCTTGACAAGTCATTGTGGTGGCTTGCATGCAGAAGTCTAGCTAAGGAGCCTTTAAATTCCACACAGTAGCGCTAGGATACAGCAGTACGTACACCTCTAGCTCGTCCTTCCATTAAGGCGTGGGTGGGGCGCGTCGGTTTCTATGATTCATGTGATGTCGTTGACAGAAAGAGAAAGCAAGCACTCCATGTAGATCGACTGGAGCTATAGAAAGTGAAAGTAAATCATCAGATGGCAGTAGCATCAGAGAGCTACGGAGGTAGACGATAGATATCGCAAGTGAAGAGGAGCTCACTCCCCTTCACCTCTCTCCTATATATACGGAGAGAGAGTGAGAGATCGTCAGACGGTGTACTGCCAGAAGCCAGCAGCAGTTACAAGCTAGCTAGAGAGAAGCTGCCACAAGATCAAGAGACAGCTGATCGATCGAGATCAAGATCGAGGAGGAAGAAGCAAGGATCATGGGGAGGCCACCGTGCTGCGACAAGGTTGGCGTGAAGAAGGGGCCGTGGACGCCGGAGGAGGACATCATCCTGGTGTCCTACATCCAGGAGAACGGCCCCGGGAACTGGAGGTCGGTGCCCATCAACACCGGCCTCATGCGCTGCAGCAAGAGCTGCCGCCTCCGCTGGACCAACTACCTCCGCCCTGGCATCCGCCGCGGCAACTTTACCACGCACGAGGAAGGCATCATCGTCCACCTCCAGTCTCTCCTCGGTAACAGGTACGCTTGATACTTTGGTCGACCTCGGTCGGTCGACCGTGCAAGGCGATCCATGCATATGGTTTATCAGCTCAGTATGATCAATCTCTCATTTGGGTCGTGCGGGCTGTGTGAATCAATGTAGATGGGCGGCGATCGCGTCTTACCTGCCGCAAAGGACGGACAACGACATCAAAAACTACTGGAACACGCACCTCAAGAAGAAGCTCAAGAAGCAGGAGGCCATGGGCGCCATCTTCGCGCCGCCGCCGCCACCATCCTCCAGCTCTTCCGAGCCTGCCGCCAACCTCGCCACCACCAGACGCCTCGACCAACACCAACTATACCACCACCACGACGCGATGGCAGCTTTCAGCTCCAACGACCGCTACAACGGCGGCGCCCGATCGGCGTGGAGTAATCCGGAGGTCACCCAGACGACGATCACCATGCGTCGCTCGCCCTTTGCTGACGTTGCAACTGACTGCTCTTCCTCCTCCTACGCCTCCAGCATGGACAACATATCCAAGCTCCTCAGCGGCTTCATGAAGAGCTCCCCGCCCACGGCCGCCGACGTCAAACCCAACATCGCCGTGGTCAGCGACCCTTTCATGTCCTTCGACAGCATGTCTGGCACCGGCGTCGACATGTCCTTCTTCTCCGGTATTCAGCAGCAGCAGCCGCCACAGTCAGCCTTAATGGGAGGCGGCGTCAGCTATCACGACGACACCGCCGGACAGCAGCTGCTGCAGCATCAGGCACCATTGTATTCGATCGAGAAGTGGCTGATCGACGATGCCGCAGAGCAGGTCGCCGACTTGATGGACCTCTCCGATTCCTCCTTGCCAATGTTGTACTAGCTGGAAGAAACAGACCAACGAATGTCACTGTCAAAATACATTGTCAATTATATACACATGCATACACACACATCCAATTATAATAGCTAGCTAGGTTAATTGTTTACTATATATTGTTCCAGCTAGCTTCTACTAGGAGAGATAGCAATGCATGCATGCTTGATGCACCATCAAATTAGACTAGCAGAGAGAGCACTCCTGGAGTGAGAGAGACAAAAAGTCTATTACAAAGGCGTTTACTAATCGTGCAAAATTACACTGCGAACATCAGAAGGGGACAGATTGGAAGAAAGAACCGAGAGAGTAACAGGAACAAATTAACAGGTGTGATTATTGTTATATATGTTCTGTAAGCATGATATATGTAACGAAGTGTACACATGTCAGTTCCTTTTCTTTTTGGTGGCAAATTAAGTTTCTTTTTTGTTTTTGGCTTATACTAGCTGAAGTGTTTCAGCTTAGGTGTTCAACTGTACTGAGTCTGAATATAAGTGAGTGAAATCTTCTGGTTTTGTCTTGATTGTGGTGTATTCTGCAACGACTCCTTGTACTTTTCCTGCTTAGGTACAGTGTGGCATATGAATGCTACCCAGAACTTGTTAGTAGAGAAAAAGCTAGAGCGAGAGAGGGAAGAACCTATGTCCCTGTCGGCAAGGACAGATGGTCCCTGATCACATTTACTGCAAAAGGAAAACCAACTCCCAACTTATATATTTTTTTCCCGGCTTATCTGAAGCAAAAATGGATATTTTTTTCTATGTATAGATGGTTAATTACTTAACTATCTGTTTCTATGTACGAATTCTAGAGCTATTAACTGAGCATGTATTTCCAACGAAAGATACGCAATATTATTGCGCGGATTCTGCAGAAGAATTTACAATGATTGTGCCTGGCTAGTCATGAATCATCATCCCTGGAAATGCAGTGTTGGCGTGTAGCACATCAGGTTAAGCAACAGGCAGTACGGCACAGAATAGCCATTAATATCCAGGAAAATATGATAAATTGTATGATTAAGACATGGTCTGTGGCGTGTCCCTTTATCTCTGTTGTGTGTCCCTTTTGTGTTCTGCTTAGAAGCCTCTACTAGAGTTACTCACTATGGTTCTAAATTGTGAGTTTGTGACATACTCGTACATGAAAGACAATAAAATTTCTAAGCATTTAATGCAATTTTTCTTGACGATACAGGTGGTAAAAGTTTCAAAACTTGACTTACATATGTATGGCTAAAAGAACAAACTCACGAGAGTACAACTCGATGTAAATAAGCATCACATGTGCATTACATACTACCTAAATTGGCATTACTAAGTGATTAACTCTGGTTGTACAAAGCCTAGCTATACTGGGTATCTCAACTAGTCAATAAGCTAGAGCGCCCTCACCTGACCCAGTTAGCCCGGTCCAGCTATATATCTATCAGATCAGCTCAGGCTGGACCAGCATCAGGCTATCAACAGGACCATGCAAGACTTTTCCTGGCCCAACCAGGGTTTGCAAAAACCGGCGGAGACCAGTGGGTTACCCGTGTGGTATATTGGATGCACTATCCAGTCTGATTTGTTTATGAAGTTGTGAATCAAACTTAGATCTGACCTTTTGTGACAGGTAAATATGTATTATCACTGTTATAAATTAACTTTTAAAAATTTCAAGACTTTCATACATGTTTTTATGGCATAGGGTGCTAGTGCATCTATATATGTCCCTCCCTAACAACCAACAAATGAACTATATCCTATTGACACGTGGCTATTTTCGAAATTAAGAAATGTTCAAAAATTACAAACAGAATTGTGAGAAAATATCAAGCTGGGACAAAGAGATGGACAGTAGTTTTTTCCTTCGAGAATAGTCGCCATGTTGTTTCAGGGATTTTTGGGCACCTCCTTGCCAAAAAAAAACATGTAAATTATTTGTACAATACCTCTTCTTCTAATTTAAAGGTAGTTCTCTTGACGTTTACTCCAGGAAAGAAACAATCAGGTTTTCCCTTTTTCTGTCAACAGTTACCACAGAAGGGAAATGGCAGGTCCCAGCAAGTTCCCTGAGAGGCACAGCACGTATCATGGAGTTTTTGGGAGCTCAGCCAATGGTAGGAGAGTTCATCTCCAGTTTTTCCAAGAAAAGAAGCATCATCGTCGTCATCATCAGCCATGTCAATTTAGAAGAGCATACTCTGCGGTGATTTTCCAGGACATGATAAGACGCGACAGGCTCAAGGTATGCATCTCAATCTCGACGTAGCCATCGCACTACAGGAGAGGTGGCCCAGACCATATGTCGCACGTGTAATTCAAGCATGCCAGTGGCCAATGGAGTGTGCCAGGGCAACCAACCAGCAGGTGGCAATTAATTAGGAAGATCTATTTGTGTTACCTCGGTGGAGTACATGGAAGACCTCGGTAAGTCATTGACCATCAGCGGGAACTTCTTTGCAGCAGCACTGTAACCATGCCAGTGTTGCCAAGAAAGCACTCCCTCTGTTTCACCATCTTTTTCCCGCACGCAAACCTAGGAGCACTAGTGAAAATGGTGTTCAATTCTTCAACCGGAAGTAAATACTACTAGCCAAAACAAATTCCAAGAAGGGGAAGGATGATTTCTAAAGAACTTGCTGACGTCCAGATCACTGGCCAGTGACCGACCACCCATAGCTTTTTTATTCTGCTATTCCAAACAAAACTGAAGTCTTTGTTCAGAGCTATAGCTTAAGTGGTTAGTCGGCACCAACCCGCATTGGTTGTATGGGTGAACTCACACTCTGTAGTCTGCACCTATACCGTCAACTGACAGACATAAGTCGCCATCTTTTATTCTATAAGCATAAAGGCCCAGAGCGGGAGGTGAACCCTGTTTATCACCAAGTGGACCCTAACAGATAGCCTCAGGAGGAAGGACACAGAACCTTGAAAGTGATCCGTGCAATTGCGAAGGATAATGTCACCATCAAGTACTTAATTTCATCTTTAATAGATAGGTGCATAACAAGACCCAAACATTGTTGCGCATGGACCTTTGACTTGAGAAAGAGCTGCAGGCAACATAACAGAATTTCCAGTCCAGCTCTGTAAAATCTATGTTCGGTGTAACAAGGTCTGAGGTGAATTTACACTGTGCGGTGACAGCACAATTGGTTCTCGTCTAGTTATCAAGAACAAGTTATATTTCTTTACAGGAACCAACTATACCTTAATAGTTATTCAAGAAAATACAAAAAAATACTATTTCCGTGTAGAATGTTACGAGGTGAGATCGAAATATCTCAGTCTGTGTAATAGTCACCAATTAGTGTAGTTGGTACAAGCCTACAAGGTGGGCCTGATATTGCCTCAATTTGAGGGCAGTCTATACGGAGGGAGCATTACACATACACCTGACACTTGATGACTTAATTAGACTAATACCTATACAAAAGATAATTATAGAAGAACAGCTACAGGTCGTTCATTCTGCGAGACCAGATTAGTTAGAACTAGTGGGAATCAGCAGTTAAATGCTTAAAACACTTCCCAAGCTATTTAGTTGTGGTTAAACGAGAAATAGTATGGAGAATGGAAAAAGATCTAGTTACTCAAAAAATTATGATTAAAACTGATTGAGCACAATACGATTACAGTTGCTGCTACAAATATAGAGAGCATGGGCCGTGGGATATGCCACGGACGGACAGCATGCACAGATGCACTGTTTTAGTTCAAAAGGGTGTCTCAAGGGACATCCTTGGACAGTGCTTTAGCTTGTTCGTAATCTTACTTCAGAGTTTCAGATGAAAGTACTCTTGTACGACATAATCATCACAAAGAGTTAGTAGCTTACCTCCCAACTACTAACCAAAGTAGTGCTGAAAGGACCACCTCAGCCAGCCAATTCTTCTGCTTTTGGGCAAGAGCATCACAGCTACTGTCTCCAGTTAATTCTGATAATCATGCTACTACCACATTACTGTTATGAGAGCTTTATAATGAAATTTCTTTCAATAGATGTAATCAAGCTCATGCATCCATGAAGAGCAAGGGCTGTACATACCAGTGCATGTACATAAATTCACCTGTCAACAGACCTTGTAAATCTGCAAAACAACAGGGTGTAACGATTATGTCGGTAACAGTCTTGGGGGACAAAAGTGAAAAGATATGCAAGTTGAAGATAAGCATGTTGTTCTTTTAAAAGGTGGTTAGATACAAATGGAATCTGCAACCACTATGATAGACATGTCAGTATTGCTAGACTACTAACCAAACTAATAAATATGCAGAAGATCATATGGCACACTTGCTTTTTAGGAGTTAGGACTAGCATTTAGCACAAAAAGGCAATATAATTTGCAGCAAAATAGAGCTTTCTGATACAAGTAACACTCCCTTCACATGGGTTACACGTTCATTGTAAAAAGAAATCACCTGCATGGCATGCCTAATAAAAGGATGCTGCTTTTGTTTGAGAAATGTCATTTGGTAACTAAGCAACGCATGTTTTAAACAACAAATGAAAGAAAATAAATCCATCCTCGTAAAAAAAATGTCACGCCATAGACACATCTATATCCGTTGGAGCCAATTTTCTAACCAACTACTCAATGCAGATTTTCCCTATCAAAGCGCCATCGATAGCCGTGATATGGTGTTTAAGAGGCTATGCCACATGCCACACTGCGTGCATCAGTTCCAGCTAACGTGTCATGGTCCTATATCATAGCAAACTAGACTAAGATATTGATCCACTTGCCACAGCTTAGGGTGCATATTCAGACTAAGAAAGGTAGCACTACCTGCTTGTTGGAAACATTGTGCAGGTCCAACAGTTGATTGTACATTTTGAGAAATGAGAAGTCTAGGATCTGTGGCTGTCATCTGGCAGTTATGATGACAGTCTCAGCAGCTGTCATGAAGCGGTAGTAAATCAGCACCTGCTTCCTAGACTTCTCTAAGAGGTCAAGGATAAGAAAGCCAACATTCCTTCGATTTGCAATGAACTATGGTCAGTGCAAACTGATAGTTTTTTACGTCATTCTCTCAAGAAGACACACCCTTGCTTGTCGGGAAACCTTCAGCACATTAACCTTCGAAAAACTCAACAAGGTCAGAAAACCATCAACCTAAATTTGAAGTTAGCTTATATTGAATAAATGATAGGGTGACTAGGAATTGAACAGAAGATAACATCATGCTTGCATATCACAATGAAAAATAGGAAAATGGAAATCAGAGATGAAGCTCCTGCCATGTTTCAAAAAAAGGAAATGGAAATCAGAGATGAAGCATCAGCAAAAAGATGGAAAGTTAGTAACTCAAAACAACTATTTTTTTACAAATATATGGAAAGTTAGTGCCATTAAATGTCCTAACTGACTGGTTTGATGATTGATAGCTTCATTCATCAGGAAAGAGGGTTGACCTCTGTTGTAGACTACCAGCCAATGGGCAATTCCATGAAGACTTTTGATGTATGATTTTAAGCAGGGGCGGACAGAAGTGAAGCTGAGTGGGGGCCTGGGTCCCCACTCAAAATTGTGTATTCCTATAGTACTTGATCATATTTGAAAGAGATCTCTTCAGATTTTGCCAATTTCATACAAGGAATGCCCCAGTCACATGATTTGTTCCCACTAGTAAATTTTCTGGGTCCGCCCCTGATTTTAATTTTACAACTGGTGCACTCTAAAAGCCAAGAGGAAGTTGATTTATGCTGAGGCTAGTTGCTGTTAAAAAGTGCACACAAGTTTGTACTGATATCCATGTAGAAAGCAAGGTAAGAACTTAACGGCTGCAGTATGGCCATTGTGGTGCCTGACTTATCGTGACTATTTTTGCAGCATTATGTAATCCTTCAATCAAAATGTAAAAGGTTGCATCACGCTAATAACTATTCCAGTTGTAAGGAATTGGCACGGGTCCACCAGTTGATTGCCATTCCACGAAAGTACCAAATTGCTTGCGCAATCAATTGTGCGGTTCAGTGATTGAGAACGACCAGCTTAACCTGAACAAGAAGAGCATGTCAAACAATACAAACAACCGTAGGCAACATGCAACATGTGGACAGACTTTGTCGAAAGAGGCCTTTCTACTTGATGCAAAATAAGTGAACAGTGACAGTACAAGGTCCTATTCAAACCGCGGTCGCATACTGTTTACCGTTCCAACCAGATGGACACTATCTAATTGACTGATAGCAACCCAGGGTAACAGTGAACAGTGCGTCGTTTGATGTCTTTGTCACTCAAGACTCAAGACTTCAACTCTCCATCTGCGGCATGTGTACTTATCAAACTTAACTAAACAGTTGGCAACATCGGCCAACCTTTGTCAAGACTCAGTTTCACATCCTGGACAGACCTATGAACAGAAAAACAAGAGGAGAAATTTCTTGAAGGGGGCATTTATCCCAAGCAAGCTGTAAATACAGGTCTAAAACTCACCTAACAATATAATGCACTGTAAAATTTATAACACTGATGTGCACTGATAATTTGGGGAAGAATCCTGCACTGATGATCTGGATGGGAGGAAGACGAGCTTACAAGCGACTAGGTGAGTTGAACGTGCCTGGAGGGGACACGCATGGCTGGAGATCGGCCGTCGGGTCTCGGGTCTTCAACTTGCGGGAGTTATGGAGGGGGTTGATTATGTGGGGGAAACAGAATCGTGGGCCTGTTCATCTGGTTTGCAATCCCATTAACTGACTTGGCCCAAGACAGATTCAATATTTTCCAGCCCACCATGATTTGAGTACTACGGCCTGAATCAGAGTCATATAAGACGGGAACTGTATCTTCAAATAAACATGGCGAGAGCTATACATAAAACTGAAAGTGTAAAGTAGCAAAACTTACCTGCAATAAGATATTCCGATTGCCAGCAGTCCGTTTCAGTAGGGTGTCCCTGGGCACCATGATCTGAACACAAAAGAGTTGGAGAAGAACAAGAACAGAAGAATAGCATCCACAAATCCTGATGAACTGCCACAAACAAATGTCAGGCATGGAACGTTATAGAATGTTCATAGATAGTATCAGCTGGTTCTTTATCAAGTTATAAGGAAAATTTCGAGGTACAGAGTAAATTGACTTGGTCCAAACAGACGATAGATCACTGACAAACACCTTCTCTGCACTCTGCTGCATGCATTTTCAGTTTTCAGCACACTCATCAGAGAACTATGAGTTTGTCTGTTCAAGACAGAACTATGAGTTTGTCCGTTCAAGATCTTGTGATAACATGCTAAGGAGTTCAAAAATATATATACTAACCATATCACATATCAACCAGCAGAATCTGAACCATCCTAAGACAATTGTTCTTTCAGAGTTCAGACTAATTAGATGATAAGAACATTTGAGCAGAAAATGACGGTTTGTCCATAGCCTTCTGAACAACATGATTAACTGCCGCTCTGCAACAATAGTCATGTTTCAAAATTGCCTGTTCTCATTTTACGAATGGTAGGGGACACTGAAGATAACTAGTTGCGGAAATAAAAATTAAAAGTGATCTAAATAAACTGAAATTTTGTTTACAAACATCAATTCTATTAGGTAAAGAAGGCAAGCATATAATTGAGCATACTACTTTGCACACTCTAAAAACTTGAATTAACTTTATTGATACAGGAATGAATACAACATTATCCTACAATAAAAGTTGCATGCTTATGCAAGTACAGATACAAACATCCTTTCTATCAGGTAGAGAAAACCAGTAACCAAGTGTACCTTGCCCCTTGTATGACAGAATCAGGTTTACATCTGAATTTGGTGGACTATCCTAATGGGGCAGTTGGAGAGTGGAACAATCCCCTCCATCACTAAACAACATGATCGCCCAAGCAAGTCAAACATTGCAAATCACAACACTTGCCAGGCTGCTATCTGTAATTTGATGACATATATATATTAGTTGGACAACATATCATGCACCACCATCCTCAACCAGTCAACCTCCTTTATTTAGAGAAGATGAAGCCTCACGCTTCCCATCTTGGGAATGAAAGAATCATTAGCATCGGGCAAGCCACATGACACTAAAGCTTCTCTGTTAATCGAATCATGAAAGAACTGACAGCAACGACATCAATGACAATCCATGATGACTCAAACATGTCATGGGAATAATCAGCTCCGATCTCCTCCGCCGCTGACCTAAATGCATTACCAAACGCATTCCCCTGAACTGCCCCAAGTCTTGGCTTCCCACATACACCTATGACCAGCACCTTCTCAGGCTCCCTTGCTAAGCAAGCACAGATTAGTGGCTTCATCCTTGCACCCCTCTCCTTCAGTGCATCCATCAGGAAGAAGCAGAACTTGGTAAGCGCCTGAGGGTGGCACAGCTTAGCAGTGTCCACTGGGTCATCAAGCTTCACCCACCTGAACTTCTTTGCACTCCGTATGAATCCAGACTTGGTGATGGCTGAGCTTCCCTGCCTCAGTATTGCCCTCTGTATCTCAATTGCAGATTGCATTCCTTTTCGCAGCTGATCCACATTACTGAGCGACAGCGCAGAATATGCAACCCAAAATTGCTCAGCAGCACAACAGTCCTTGGAGTCCTTTGACTCAGCGTCCAGGGATTCAAGCAGAGCTGTGACACCATACACTACATCTGCAGCAGATACCTTGGACCTGTAGCCGTGCACCCTCAAGAAGCTCCGGTAGTAGAACTCGGTGAGCCCATACTCGGGCAGGAACCGATCGAACTCATCACGCATCTTCCGTTTGACCTCCATGCTCATGTACTGGAACCTCTTCTGGCAGTCGGCGAGCGGGAACCCCATCCTCGCCAGGAGCAGCTTGAGCTTCTTGAGGCCGTTGTCACTCCAGGTCTTGAGCTTGGTCGCAACATAAGAGGAACAGAGCATGGAGTCGAACAAGCTCCACTCGCGCAGCAGCATCAGCCTGGGCTCGTCCTCATATGCGATGCGGGAGGTCTCGGGCGCCCGGATCTTGGTCCCATCCTTGAGCGTCACCACCGAGCCGAGGCCGGACGGGTCGAGGTTGCCGGATCCGTTGATGTGCTGCTCGAGCTCCATGACGGCAGCCTGGTAGCGCTCGTTGGTGATGCGCTCGTGGACGAACTGGTCGGTGAGGGAGACGCAGGCGAGCCAGAGGAGTTCGTTGTTGTTCCTGCGGAGCGCGTGGGCGAGGTCGTACATGAGGCACCCCGACGGCTTCCCGTGGAAGGTGCCGAGGCGGTAGTACTCCCTCCGCAGCTTCCCGAACAGCCTCTCCGGGTCGCCGTCCGCCTCGGCGTCGTCGGAGAGGCGGCGCCTCTTCCTCCTCCCCCCCTCGGCATCCGAATCGGAGTCCGACGCGTCGGAGTCGTCGTCCTCCGCCGGGACGGCGAGGTGCTCGTCGGCGTCCCCGTCGGCGGTGAGGTCGGAGGCGTCGGCGAGGGAGGAGACGTCGAAATCGTAGGAGAGATCGGCGGTGCGCTCGTCGTCGGTGGAGAAGAGCACGACGACGCGGTCGTTGGCCGCGGCGAGGTTGTGGAGGTGGACGGGTCGGTGCGAATCGACCACGAAAGCGGTGGAGGCGGCGGGCAGGATTCCCCGGAGGTCGCGGTGCGCGCCCCAGTTGACGAGGAGCAGGCAGAGCGGCTGGGAGGCGGAGAAGGAGGCGAGGAGGGTCGCGGCGGCGGCGGCGGAGGCGACGGGGTAGATGGAGAATCGGATGGAGTCGGCGGAGAGGACGCAGGCGAGCACCTTGAGCGCGCAGAGGGAGTCGGCGTCGGCGGCGGAGGGGAGGATCAGGAGCGGGGAGGAGGCGGCCGACGCGGCCGCGAGCGCGGCGGCGCGGAGGCGCGCGTAGAAGGTGTCGGCGCGGAGCTCCCGCACCATTGGCGCATCAACGGTCGGAGATCGAGGCCTGGAATTTCCCGGCGGGGAAGGGAATTGGGGATGGATGGAGGAGGAGAATGCTCGAGATCTGAGAATGGAGTTTGGATTTGGGTGCTTTGTGGGAGCGGCGAGCGCGGGAGGATTTCGGGATTTTGGTTTTGGGAGGGAACGGGCTCGCGTCGCGTGTTTGATTTTTGAACTCGAATTTTTCGGCTTTGGAATCGATCCCCTTTTCGGTCTGGTTGGTCACTGGTAAATATATCTACGGCTACGAATCTCCGGGGTTTTGTTTCATGACATGTGGGACCACGTGGTAGTGGGTCGTGCTTGTCGTTGGGAGTGGGTCGTACTTGCCTCTTGCTTAGTTCGTTGCAGATAGCTGGGCTGTGCAACAGTAAGGTTCTGACCTAATTGTGAGACTGCATGGGCTCAGGCCTCAGGTCCAGCGTTTAATTGTGAGACTTCATGGGCTAAGGTGTATAAGAAATAATCGGGCTTTTTACGGCCCACAAATGGTACTTCTTTTGCCAGACTGCACAAAAGGAAAGTAAGAGCATCTCTGAGCCCCCAAGGCCATTGTAGGACAAAAAAAAAGGTGTCATGGGGGGCTCTTGGGGGGCGGCTGGACATGCCCTAACACTACTAAAAAAATCTACTCACAATTGTTAATGTGTTGCGCGTTGACAAGCTAGTATAGGAGCGTGTTTTGTTGCTCCTGTAACGTCCATGCAGTTTCTGGGAAGCTAATTTGGGTGTGTTTGGTTGCTCGCCCAACGTTCACGCACTTAGATTCATGACCCGTAAATCACTAAACCTTGCATTGCTAAAGCATGTATAGTTGGATTTATTTCACACTGTGTACCTTATAGTCCTCATGTAGGTTGATGGAGAGAAATCTACCAAAAGGCCAAGAGGAAGGCTAACCAACAGTGGCCATTTCTCGTGAAGAAGTGCCTCCTTACCATTTCTGCAAGGTGGTGATTGTACCTGTTCCAGACGCCTTCAAGCTATATTAGGGGTTGATGCCAGGTAAGATCGACCTCATGACAATCACTGGACGCTACTGGGACATCAAGTTGAAAGATGTCAATGGAAAAGTTCTCCTCTACTAGGGTTGACCAGGATTTGCTATTGCTCATGATCTGCGAATTTGGTACTCTATGTTTTCAAAAAGCTCGGTCCAATAGAGTACAAGGTGGTCGCAACGGAGCTCAGCCTTGTGCGGTATGCGAATTTGGCACCCTTGTGTGGTCGCAACGGAGCTCAGCCTAGCTGGCCATGTTCTGTTCTTGGCACAAATAAGAGAAAGAAGAGAGAGGTGGGAGGGAAAGGAGGAGAGTTGCATGGAGAGAGGGCCGGCTGGAGGGAGAACCGCGAAGCCTGAGGACGCCGCGCGCCGTCACATCCATACGGAGGAGGGTTGGAGGCGGAGCGGAGCCTCAACCCGAGCTATTGGCGCCCTAGGTCTAGCGCACGTGGGGATGGAGAGATGAGAGTGAGGCTCTCTGTTTGCGGGAGCGAAGCAAATAGGTAAGGGAGGGAGACGCGAGCGAATATCTAGCAATGTCTAGGGATCAAGATGGACATTGAGCGGGGTGGGTTTGGCCTGTGCGCAACCTCGCTTGGTATCGAGCTTGAATGCTAAATACACCCAAACAACAACATTCGGGATATTCGGGTCCGAATACTCCAAATATTCAATATCAAGACTAATTATAAACATCCAAACGAAGTATTATGGAGCGGAGGGAGTAATTAAGTCAGACAACATGCACACAAACATCCGTTTCTAAAAAAACATGCACACAAACATATCACATATGCATATATGAAACCGGTGGATCACGTGGTTGTCGTGTCCGCCTACTTTCGGTGACGCGGGACTTGTACAACCAATACAGCTGGCGTTCTGATTTTAGGGTAACTTGTTGATGCAGAGTCAAATTATGTTATTGGTTCTTTTTCGGCGGTTGATTCATGTTTCAACCTTATGTGACATGTGATGTAATACTTTTGTAAAATTTGGATCTGAAATAAATTAATAAAGGTCATATACATCGAATCGATGTAGAGGATAGGACTGCCCTTTTTCTAAAAAAACGTGGTTGTTCGTGTATGGGCGCATGACCCAATGCGAATGGACGCTACCAAACGGGGCTGCTGATGGATGAATCGTGAAACATGCCTGGCATAAATTGAAAGGTCTGGTCATGAAGAGCAAGGCACATGGGCTCCTTGACCCGTGCTCTGCTCATACACCTAAATGGACCATGCCTTTGGGCGACGTGTGTGTGCTTATGGATGCACGGAGTCAATTATATTAGGTGAGCAAATACTCAACATGCATGCGTGCTTGCATTATTGCTTACTCCATTCTTTTTAAATATAAAATATTTTAACCTTTTTTAATTCACATTTAACATGTATGTAAACATGTTTTAGTGTCTATATGCACTCATTTCAGTCCATATTTAAACATCGTGTAATGACTAAAACATCTTATATGTAAAAACAGAGGTAGTAGTATGGTAGATCGTGATTGGTACATGTCTGTACAAGCGAATAATGTTTTATCAACACCGTAAATAATTGTTAGAATCATACTTTCTAAATTCCACCGATGATAATTAAAGAATTTGTTCAATCAACTTTTTTCATCCATCCTCGGCTCCTCGTAGTAGAAATAATGGTGTCTTACTTTGTGCTCCTACTCGTCTGATGTGTCATTAGCCCTAACAACTGACAAGAGGCTTCTGAAATCCAAATTGTTGGAGTGACTTAAATCCAGCGTTGCATCTTGACATGGCGGCGGGGATGAAGTTGATCTTTAAGCGCAGGTGTTGCTTGCAACGATAGTAGTGCACTGCAGTATACAACTACTTATACCCTCCTAGTTATATGTTGCTTGTATGCGTATCAACATTGTGCCCTAGTTCTATGTTGCTTGTACATCGTCAAAAATAAAATTGTTCATAAAATTCGTAGAATCCCATACAATAACAAGAACAACACAATTTTGCTAATTTCCAACTATCTCAGTCGTTTAACCGTGGCCACCAAAAATTGCTCATTATCATGCCTAGCAAACCCACCGCGTACAAAAACATCCAACGCCAACCGGGAACTATCGTAGCGTTGTTTCTTGAGGTTTGTGCTTAACCACACTTAAGTCATTTCTCATTATTCAGTCCTATATTAACACCCTTCAATTTGCACAAACAATGAAAGATTCTCAAGTTTAGAACATTTGAACCCTAAACCCTGAATAACAAAAACTTTCTTGACTGTGCTTACAAAGAAATCGCAGGTGTAGAACATTACAAATCTTTGAACCGTGTATTGTGGAACAGATTGCTTCAAATAAAGAATGACTTCAAGCACAAACAACGAAAGATTCTCTACGAAAACCTTAAACATGAGACGGATTTGCATGATGGATTGCTAATAGGACGGGTCATGGATTTAAACTCACTATCCACTCTTAACACATCCTCATTCGATTAGAACTTAGAAGCATGAAAACATTTCATTCAAACTATGAATGGGTATATGGCTCCTTTAAAAACTAAACAATTTTCTAGAGGTGATTTTTTACATGTAAAAAAATCATAAACAATATGTATGAACTAAATAACTATACAACAATCTTTCGATGAAGAACATCAAGGCCCAAAACATGGAACATCCCCAACATTGCAGAAAAACATAGGTGTAAACCCGAGTGGCGTCTGCTTCTCCCCAACTTGCACGGTCGACTCGCCCAACCCCTCGGCTATATGTGGCAACTGCAGATCTCCTGCAGCTCGGACTCGTCGATGACTCGTCGGAGCAGCTCGTCCTTCGACGCGGGCCTCTTCCGACACCTCTTCCTTCATGACCCCCCTGCTAGGGCAGCTTGGTATCACCTCCATATTATGTGGCGGCCTCACGGCGAAGAACAAGCGATGGTGGTCTTGCTCCACCCCAAGACATTGGTCCTAGTGCTCCAACTCTAGCGCGAACGCCGGGTCATTGAGCAAGTTTGGTTGAAGTAGATCTCGACGACTGCGGATCTCTCACAAGTGCGCGACCATATAAACTGGCATGGCTGGCACTGGAACATTAATCTGGGTTCAAGTGCCAACATGGGGCAGGTGGACATCGAGTCACGACAAGGGCAGGGCCTCCTCCCAGAATGTCCGCACGGTGGTTGTTGTGACGATCATACGGTTACGCTACGGTGTCGCCAGAGGTGTGGCGTGGGTGGGTAGGGTTCTGTGTTGGCTGTGGGGTGATGTAGGAGTAGACGGGGACGAGTCCCCAGCGTGGCATTAAAAAGACCGTGGACTGGTGGGTGGCGGCGGCGTGTGGGACCATGACGAACACGTGGATTGTCCGTCTTCTATCCGCGGACCACGCAAACCTGCTCCACGATGACAAGAAAGTCCAATATCCAAAATCCGTCCCCGTGTTGGGCCTTGCTCTAATGAATACTCGGGACTAACTGTGTCCCGTGTCGGAGTTACCTTTATCTTTATATAGTGAGGATTGTGTTTGTTGCTGCTTTGGACAATAATGATAATGTCGTTTATCCAACGCGTCCTTGGCTGTATAAACCAATTTTGCATACTTTTGGAGCCAATTTTTTCTAGCTGGTTATAAAAAACAAGCAACACAGCACTCAGCTGCCCGTTTTGCGTCGTCCGAAAAAAAAAAACTACTTCCTCGACCCCCAAAGTCCACATGGGGTGGTGGCCTCAAGTTAGGTCCATGATCGATCATGCTACGGCCATAGGATGAAATTAAATTCAATCTCCATCCGTTGGATCTGAAAACATGCATCCACGGCCGGCACTCTGCAGGGTCCCAGCTAGCGAATATACACTCGCAGCAATCAAAGCTGGTGCTGCTGCGATGGATCGAGCTGGCCACTATAGTGCACGCACGTACAGATCGAGAGATATCCCCATCGATGAGGCTGGCCTCTTGTCATCCTGCGCCTTTGCTTTCCCTACGTGCTCCAACAAACACACCAGGTTTATCTCGAGCATGCAAGTTATCATCGTCGGTCGAAAATCCTTCAGCCTCTCTGTCAAGATATCATCGTTACAACTCTCTCTGATCCAAAATAAATGTCGCAGTTTTATACTGACGTTATTAGTTAAAAAATGCCACACTTCCTATAAATCGAATCGAAGGCAGTAGTTTGTTTCCTTGACCTGCCTTTTTGATTCTGTGTTACCGCGTCACGTTCTTCATCGGCGTTGGTTGAGAGATCACGTGTGCCACCTATGTTTCTCGTGGCTGTGATCGATCAGTTAGCCCCTTTAACCCGACCTGAAAGTCGTTGGAAAAGTAGCTAGCTAGCTTCAAGAATATCAGAACAACATGCATGGTGGCTACGGCACTCACAGTTGGAGGCAGCAGTATATATGGCACTGTGTGAGAGGGATAGCCAATTAGCCAGTTCGACGCTTGACAAGAACAGGTGCATTAGTGAAGTCACAGTACTGTTTAATTGCACAGTGACATAATATACTTGATGTGGTTCTGATCACAGTAAGTCACTCTTATGTTCTGAGAAAAAACAAGTCCATTGCCTTTTAAAATTCTTGAAAGCATAAAGAAATCTTTGACTTTGATGCGCAGCTTAATTAGTTACGGTCCCTAACACGAACACTGACCTCGGCTTGAGAGCAGCAACAGAAGAAACGATATTGCGTCGATTAAACGGCTAATAGTTGACCAGGGATAGTGTACATAGCTCTAAAACTTTTATGGCACAAAGATCCAAATGATAGGAGCCAGGCCTAGTTTTAGTTGGCGAGGGGCATTGCGTTGTTGTATATCATCCTCGAGATCTCCGAGTTCCCTTCGACTCGAATGAAGGTTACTATACTACTCCTTGCTAACTGAAAAATAATACCTAAGTCACTGGACCCATGCTAGTGACAAGATAACCTAATTTTATAACCGCACTCGATCAGTGTGAAGTAAAGAAGTGTAATCGGTAGAAAGATAAGGCTTATAATACACTGGTAGTACTAGTAGCTAATCATAATATTCATCCGGCCAGGATTTTTCTTACTCAGACGCAGAAAACAACATCTATCCGAAACTCTTCAGTGAAAAAGACTAGGCAAAGAAGAACTATACATAATTCAGAGAAATATTATTAAGGTTCCAAACAAGAAGCACAAATCTGTACAGAATACGAGATGTTCATCTCACCGATCGATCTACACACACCAGTTTGGACTCAAGAACACACATATATGTTAATTACATCAGATAGCCAAATTAATCCCAATACCAAGAGGAGGAGGAGGAAGAAGAAGATAATTAACCAGTCACCATATATATGTAGGAGTATATTTGATTGATCGATTGAGATCGAGCGGAGCCATCTCAATGTCCCCACCTTACCTGCCGATGCTGAGATCATCTACCGAGACAAAGCAGGCAAGAAAGCGGCAGGGCTTCGGCCGGCGGCGATCACCGGCCGGAGGTGTCGGATTCGCAGTCGCAGTCGACGGTCTCGACCTCGCGCTTGTGGAAGCTGCGGTGGCAGCTGCAGGCGGCGCAAAGAAGCGCCGCGGGGGTGCCCTCGGGGGCCGACGCCATGAACTCGCGGCAGCCGTCGACGGCGTATCCGCCGATGCCAGCGGCGTGGTTGCGCTGGCACTCCTTGTAGTGCACCACCTTGCCGTCCTTCCTCTCGGGCGCCGCCGCCGTGCCGTTGGCGTGCGCGTGGGGCGCCGACCGGTCCTGCTGCGGGCCCATGGATGATGGTGCGGACGCCTTCTTGCCGGCTGGCGGCACTGGACTCAAATGGAAGGGAAGGGAAGGGAATGGGAAGGCTTTTGCTATCGCGCCCTTGGATGCTGGTACTTATATGGGCAGGAGCACGAGATAGGCGATGGGGTTTTTCCCTTTTCTTTTTAAGGAACACGCAAAAGATTTGCGTGCAATTGCATTAGAAGAAAAAGGTGTTTTGCATGGTTACAAAAATATGGTTGGGGCAGTCATTTGCATAATTTTGACAAGTATATGTCTTATCTCTTATGATCATGCCCTCTGAGCACCCGGATAATTTGGAGCGAAACGTGATTGTATCGTATGTGATCTAGATTTGTTTCATTTTTAAGGGAAGATTTGATTCATATTTCAAGTGTCATCGGTAAATACAAGGGCCGAGGACTAACACGACAGAGGGTGCTACGAACCATGTTCATGTGCCAACTGGTTTTGTTTGCATGTGGCATAATTTTGTGAAGAACATTGGCTTGTGTTGGTATGTGGTTGTGACGCACCATGTGGATAACTTTGTGTGTAGTTGTGTTAAACATATTTGACTCTCAAAAGGTTAAAAGAATAAAAATGTTGAAGTACACTGAAACAGTGCATGCACATATTTGCCCTTTACCCCTTTTTAGGTGTAACCTATTTCCAAATAAAATTGCCTTATGAAAATGCCATAGCGAAAAAAAACACGACAAATGGTCTTAGGAACTACATTGGGGCGCCAACTGTCTATGTTGCTATGTGTCTTTCTGTTTAAGAACATTGTCTTATGTTAGTATCTATCCATGTGCGTCATGTCATTGGCTTAATTTTGCGTGTAGTTGAATTAGACCAAATGGTGTTATGCAGAGTTGAAAGAATAACAATGTGCTAAAGCACACTGACACAAGGGAAGTACTCCCTATGTGTTCTTTACTGAAGATGCATATGTGCATCTTGTTATTTTGGAGCCAACATTCTCCCTACGTTATGTTATTGTGAACGGTATACATTTATTACCTTCTTTTTATTATAACACAATGCTGTCCTCATCTTTCGATGAGATCATAGAAAATTCAACACAAACGTTTAATCCTTACAAGCAATCTACGAACAAACAAGAATTGTTGTAAAAATCTACAAGTATGAATACTGATTAATATTTGATAAAAGTTAGGATTACTATAGCGGACTTGGCATGGTCGCTCGACACATACAAAGTACACGAGTCACGTCTAAGAGAAACTTAACTAAGAAAACAAAAGTATAAACAATACCCTAATGAGGGTATTTCAGTAGGTCATTTTCCTCCTAAAAATACCAACTCCAAAAAAACCGCCAAATTGTTTTAATCTGAAAGTACATGGACATGATCCAATGATAAGGTGTCAGAACACCAACAAATGGGTACACAAATGAAATCATGAAGTGTCATATTGCATAATTCTTTCGATGCATTCATGCATCATTATGGTGGTTTCAATGTGTCCTGGAATCTATTTGAGGCTTCGTCTTCATTCCTCGTGTTCTTGCTTGATTTACTGACCATTTTAGTGCAGCCTCTTGTTCATTTCCGATCCTCTCAGCCGTAGCAAAAAAATCCACAAACTTTATCATATCTATACCACGAGTAAATTACAACAAAGAACACCACAATTGAGAAAATGCCGACAAATACCCACAAAAATGCATCAGAAGTGGTCGCTTTTACTGAAGCATCACTAATATTTCCTTAAATATAGTGGTTTTTGCAGTTTACTCGTGTACCACATCTCATTGTTTTCACATATAATCTTCATATGCCCAATAATGAAAGTACATATAGATGTCTACTATGTAAGTACTAATCCTCTGAACATATCATTTCAAATACAATTCACACAAAAATATTAATGTGGGGAGCAAAATACATTTAGTGTTGCCTTTTTAGAACACATTTTGTTTTTTTTCATATCCCGAAATGTAAGGCATGTTACAGATATGTACAGCACACATGTATCCATGAAAAAGTTGCACATGTATAACTGATATAAAGAACAAAATTATTGGAGTCAAGGAGCCACAACGCTGCAATCAGCCTCCATTTTCCTTTTTTTTGTGAGAGCCTCGTGTTCTTGGGAATAGTAGTGCGTGCACGATTTTATCCTGCTTTTTTTTCTGTAAGAGACATATAGCAACTACCTTACACATGTATACTTATTTTGTGTTTATATTTCCCGTTGTATTGCTAGTGCTAAAAATATGGACATGAAATAGCTTTATCTGATATTGTTTCCATTACTACTAAAAGGTAACAGGAATGGCAGTTTGATGCTATCATTGTTAAAGACTACCATGGCCAACTAACAAGCATTTTGAGTAGGTCCATTAGTGGACGGATTATATCTGAATTGACCTGACAAAAACCATCTTAGTTTGATTGAGACGTGCTCTTTTCTAATTGCTACAACATCATGACAGATTTTCGTTTTCATAAATGGACGTGTTGACGAAAAGGGAAAATGAATGAGAAGGCACATCCAACTTGGTCAAATTTCAGAGATTCAGTGACTGGTGTAAAAGTACAGTGCAAAAGAAGGAAATTTATGCATCAAAGGAACTGAAGTCTATTGGCTGAGTTGGATCCACATAGGAGGGGGAGGTAGGATTGAGAAGCACTCCTCTCCAACTGACTCTTCTATCTTTTTCTCTGCTTGCTTGTGGCACCGTTCTTCTCCGACCTATTGAACTATATTGTTCATGTGCTACTTGTCCAAATCTATCAGACTATTTGCTTTCATGTGCTACAATTCATTGCACCAACGAACAGTAATGTCATGATGATCTACAAAAGAAGTCATGATCTTTAGCTCTATGAGCAACAGTAGCTCATCTGAATGCATTCTTCATCTGCAAAATCTACCTATCACATGTGGACTACTTGCCACATTTTAGCACGATTCAGGCCACATTTTAGGGAGAATTTCCCATACTTGGTTAAGGTATGACACTTCATGATATCTTCTTGTCAGACTGAGAGAGGTCTCTTCAGGGGAAAAGAAAAGGATGGGTTATGGGTAGTAGAAACGGCTGGAGCTAGTGCAGCCCCAACCATGGCGACAGAGATGCAGAAATGTCGCATTCATCAGCCAGACCTGTCTTTGCTCTCTAGTGGAGACGGTGATCGGATAATATATGCCTGCTCTCTCAGGAACAAGAATATATTCATGTCATCGGTGCTGCAGTGACAAAAACGGCACCTGTTCTTTCTTTGCTTAAACATTTCTATATGTGAAAAGGAACATGTTTTAGCAGCAATAGCTGTTATGGGTCTTGTCATATTTTTGTGATGCAGGTAAATTAGGTTCCATTTGAACTGAACTGACAAGCTCCCGCTTAAAATCTCATCTGTTCAAAATTTTCCTGGAATATAGTTGGAGTTATATTGTTGACTGTTTGGCAGTAATATCAGCTGCTAGCCATTTCCCTGAATATCATGGCACTGCGAACTTATTACTAGCACAACGACCGTTTTGTTCCATCTGTAAAAGAAGTCCTATGATAGAAATAGGATAGTCTTAACTGCATTAGACTTGTGGAATTCAACGCTTCGTGTCCCAAATGTCATTGCCCACGTCCCATAATCCCGGTGGTTTGAGGTCTAACACCTGAACTTGTTGGGTACCAGAGAGTACTTATCCTCTCCAAAGGTGAGAGGCAGCACTCAAGAGTCGAGACCATAGCACCTGATAAGCCGAAGGACCTACGTCAACCTTGACGAAATGCTACTTAATTTAGATTCCCCGAGAATCATGCTAATTAAGATGAAATGATAAGCTCTCAGTATTTCTAGTAGTTGGGTAGCACCACACGAGGTAGCTACCCACACCCAGTCAGCCATCACCAAATCTCTGGAAAGTTGGTGTAGTTGATAGGATTATATGGGCTTCGCCGATTGCCTAAGAATTCTTGAGTAATCGAATGGGGGCTCCACATTTTGACCTTAGACCCTAATAGCCGGTGGATAATGTAGTGTCACTCTAGTCAGGCTCCACATGTCAAATCGCACATCAATGCATCATGGAACAAGATAGGGACACACTTAATTCAAGGCTCATCAGCTGTGGCATCTCTGGCCAGTAGAATGTTTGTTTCCAAAGTCCTCTGTCAGTGACCCAATGCACACTGTTCCGATTGCTGTCAGACCCTCACCATAGGAATAACAATAATTCAGCTTCTTCTGCATGTAAGAACGAACACGCATAGTAAGTAGATGTTTAGCAGTGGTAGTAGATGCGTCTGAAGGTGACTGGAGTCGAGTCGAGGTCCCCTATCAATCCAATGCAACTAGATTTGGGGCGCGGCTCGCCGCGCGCCACCTGGTTTTTGAAAGGGCGTCATAAGTGGTTTAATACCCTCTTAGTTGATTATTATATGAAACAATAATGTGTTTTCTCAAAAATTTGAGTCTAAAATCATTATAGTAATATACATAGTGTAGCACTTGCGTTGTTTACAACAGTACATAAGAGCATCTAAAAAAGGTACATAAAAGATTCAACTATCCAACTTACAACTCATTTTTGTTACTCAACATAATTTAACTATATAATGGGCACAACTTGTCCCATGTATTGAGAACATCAAGGCCTGGAGCACAAAAAATGTGACATGTCCTTCCATAAGCTCAAGTGAACCAAATGTCTGAAACCTGATAACAAAGATGGCAAGCAATCAATTTCGTTCACTTTGTGAGATGATTATACAGAAGGGAAATGGTCAAAATGATCAAATAAAACTTAGAAAGTTTCTAGTTCTCTGTATGTTAGTAGATGGAGCATAGGAAGATGTTTGCACAATCGACACGATAGTATTCTACGCCACCTGAAACAGTTAAGCTTCAAACCATTATAACAACAATGGTAGAGAAAACATGTATAGTATGTATTTGAGGTGTTCTAACAAATTAGAGTAAATTTATACAGTAGTAGAATCAAAATCTGGTTGTGTGCGAAAATGGCAAGAACATAATATGCATGATGGTATAAGAGTTACAGACAGGCTGCACAAAATATTCATTGCCTTATTGTGATTAGTATGTTTCAGATTTAACTGATCTTCAGAAAAACGTGAGCCATGTGCTTGAGTGTCGAAAGGGTGACCAATTTGGAATAATTCTCAGTGGGCATATGAGAAGAATGGACAGAGATAAGTTAAACAAAAGGCATCATATACAATGAAATGAAAAGGAGTGGCTTAGACTAACAAAACCTGATGTATATGGTGCACGCTAGAAGAAAAACGTCAAGAAGCCCCGACTCTTCAAAGTACCTAACTGGAAGGTCAAACAAAAAGATTTAAAATATTTTGTCACATAATGATATATAGTGGAGAATATGAAGAAATCAACTTCAAGGAAAATAGCTTGCATGATTTTCTATCCATCATTACGATCAGACCCTACACAAACCATGAACTCAAGTGAAACTAAAAAGGCCACATTCCAATATATGCATTGTTTACGCACACCCACCTCTTGTAGAGTTGAAAGAAATAATTTGAGAGTGACATGAAATGTACTTGTATTATACGGGAGGCACCTCTTGCACACCAACCTCTTGTACCACTCCTATGCAAACCATCTACACATCCCAAGACCATGCAAGATCCCATAACCATTTGAAGCAAAAATTCTAGATTTAAGCGGGAATCAGAGGATGTTATCGACTTGAACTTGAAACAACAAAAGATGAAAGGTGCAGCTGAGATGGTTATCTGACTCGAACACCAACAAAGATTCTTGGACTATGTCTCAGCCCGAGTAACAATGCAAGGAATTAAAGGAAGATACAGAGAGTATAGATAAGGATAACTAAATGTGTGTTGCAACTAACCATGAACTAAATATGGAAATGAGAGGACCTCTAAAATAATAAAGCTAGGAACATATGCTATCTTTCTTATGTCCGCTTTCATGCTTTCCATATCACTTATATGCTTTTCATATGTTATGGACATTTATTATATGGTCGAAGCTCAATGCATACCTCATATATTTTGCTACTATATACGTGAGTAAAGCTAAACCTAAATATAGCCCGGACTGTACTTATATGTATTATCACTAAAATCTGCACAAATAACATGAGCATGGCACTATAGACATGCACAGAAGTGTACGTACCTTTGGAGCCTTAGTTTGGGGTGGGGAATGCGGGAGCCTTCTGCACAAATGAAATATTAAGGTCTTTGTTGCTGCTGCAGAGGGTAATTATCGTGTGCATCCGAGCACAGCTAAGAAAATTTGGGAGAATTAAATTGCAATGTAGAATAGGTTCTCTAGACATCTTTAGAAAGGTACTAATGCAGCTCAATAATTTCAGACCTGACTCCTCCATTAACTAACACAATATCTGAAGAAAATAGATGCCCATATGCTTATTGTTTAAGCAGAGTGGGATATCCAAATTAAAGGATTTAGCACTACAGTTCCTAATGTCTCAAAATCTTTAAAATAAGCAGAAAACCTGACATCGCAATTGACCTGTTCAAGCATAATAATAAACTCCCCTCATAAACTCCTTGACGATGTAATTTGTAAGAACATGCCAGATAAGAATGATAGTAACAGAAACTTTAAATACAACCATACATAAATTAGCAATACCAAAATTCGAGTTGGACACCTCTAGAATGCAATACATATCAAAATATTAACTATCAATGTAATTGCAGCCATCCAAAGCATAATGAAAAGAAACTTCATTATCCTTTCAACAAAAAATTAAGTAGGAAGCTGAATGACATCACCCCTAGAAATTAACTCAACGTCACAAACAAAGAAAACAGAAGAGTAGAGATAGTCCTAACTCTGATCATATTGTACCTTTAGGAATTAGGATAGATGTGATAATCTATAATCATCAAGTTCGTTAAGATGAAAGAAGTAGATACAAAAATTGTGGGTGAATGTGGTACAATCTGATGCCCAGCTAGTACTTTCTGCCACAAAAAAAAATGGTAAGTCAGGTTACTTGGGCACATTTCATGGAAATAAATTTTGTTTGAAACAAAAAATTGGCATGCATTCATATTTAACTAAAAACGTGTTTTCAATATCTCTAGGCTGAGGACGAAGGAGAGGTCATACATAAATAGTTATAAATACTGCATAAGTGAACTGAACAGCTAGGCTGCAATACAGATCATAATATGGAAAGCGTGATTAGAGGGAAGTCACAGCCATCCGGGCAATAATGAGTCACATCCATCAAAAGCATAACAAAGAGAAATCAACGATCAATGTAATTACAATCATTAAAAGCTTAACAAAGAGAAATCAACGATCAATATAATTGTAGTCATTTAAATCATAATGATAACATCCATAGAAATTAACAGAGCGTAAAAAAAGCAAACTGATGGGTAGGGAAAATATTACCTCCAGATCATACCGTACTACCTTTAGGATAGAACTGAAGTTTTGTAACCAAGAAGTCAATTAAGATGAAGGAAGAAAGTGGATAAAGTAATTGCTGGTGAACTCGTATAATCTGATCCCCGTCTAGTATTTTCTTGCAAACACAAATAACAACGGTAAGCATATTTCATGGAAATAAATTCGTTTCCCCACTGAAACACATAAATGAACATGCTATACTACTAAACAAATGTCTATAACATGGAATCAGATCTAGGTTTCCACATAAAATCCATCCATCCTTGTTGAACTAAAAGAATGTGTTGTCATTGTCCCTGAAAGGCAGTAGTGAAATCACAAGCAAGGATCTGAAGGCAACCTGGCAAACAAAGATAAAAACAACGTATGTGATCAGGCAGAGGGGAAAGGCCAGTGCTTAGCAAGAGATCTTAGAGTAAATTGAATGCCAATCTGCATATTCATACAGAAGAAAAATAGAATCAACCCGTCTGAAATATTTAATAGCCAAATGAAACTATTGATCTATATGATCAATTATTCTCTAGGAACAGCCTTTACACAAACATTTGTTTCCTCGGCATAATGCATGAATGTAACCATCATGAACTAAATCAAGCATCCCTTAAACCCGGAATTATATATACATGCAAGAAAGCTACATGTAGAAGAAAAATTTATACCATTACAACATCCAAACACTATGTACATCTAAGAAAGAAGTCATGGAATATGTGTTTACTTACAATAAACATGAATTAACTCATCTCCAATCAATTACAAATAGAAGTGATTTTCTTTTGAATACACTCAGACTATACAAAGATATTAATTAGCAAACTTAATGTTATGATGCACTATTGTTGACCACCACATCACTGAATGTTATTAATTAACTTTTACAGAAAAGGCCAAGCTAAAGATGATGGTGTCAATTCCACTAACCTAGCAATTTAGAAACTGCACAGTCTAAAGATTACCACCAAACTATCAATCCAGCAACTGCACAATCAAAAAAAAAACTCCACGCATGTCCATCAAGCGCGGCTTGCAAAACAAAACATATTTCCTTCTGCAGAAGACAATGATCGCGTGCATCAGAGCACAGCGAAGAAATTAGATAGAATTAATTGCAATGGAGATTAGGTTCTCTAGACTTAGAAAGGTGATAATGCAGCACAACAATTTTAGACCTCACTCCACGATGAACTAACACAATATCTGAAGGAAAAAGGTGGCTCCCATGATGCTATTGTATAGGAAGACTGGAATATCCCAATTAAATGAAATGGCACTACAGATTCACTTCCTAATATGTCTCAAAATATCTAGAAATAAGAAGAAAACCTGACATCACAATTGACCTGTTCAACCATATATAGTAGTAAACTCCCCTTAACAAACTCCTTGAGGATGCAGAAAATATTATTGTGCTCCAATAAATTGGCACCTTCATGGTATTAATGATATTTGGTAATATTTTTGCAAAAAGAAAAATTGGTTGAGACCTTGAGAACCGGTTTGAACCAATCATTAATAAGCAAACATGTCTATGGTTTCTTTAAGTATAAGCTTGACCAATGTTCTATCGATTTCTAGTTAAGTAAACTTGAAGAATGACAGTTCAACATTACCTAAAAATAAAATCTGTACTGGCTTTTTGTCTATTTAGATAGGTGTGATTCCTTAAAAATGTAGATCAGCACATGAGTGAACTATCTGTGGGCACATGACAGAATGAGACAAATGGTTAGAAGAACAATAATAAGAGTACCATGAAATTATCTGAAGGAAAAGATAAACAACAATATATGAACTTTTTGCATGCATCAAAATTCCTATAGACCCATGTAGCAATTTAACAACACTCAACAATGGAAGTAATAAGCTGAACTGTACAACGGGATTGGATAGCACGAAGGAAATGATGCATCAAATATCATAATGGAAGGATTAACCATCATAGTTCGACGATTGGGAGCCAAATATTGTGCACAATATGAAAAACAAAACATTTTAGTACATCCCCTAGCAATCTAAGAAATTGCTTCTACCTCTCTACCTCTATAAATGTCCACCAAGCATGGATTATAAAATAAATTATTTGCACAATCTGAAGAACCTGGATGAAACCTCTACCTCTAAGCATAACTACTCCATGGGGAAAGATAAATTTTTGCACACACCTCAAACGACTGGCACGTCCAATGGAGGAACGGATCCAACTGAAGAGCAGATCAGAACTCAAAACAACATGCTTGGATTTCCACCGAACACTTTTAGGGCAGAATATCAAAAAATCTACACAAACTGCTTCTACATGGCCACCCGATGGGGAAAACTGATTTTGCACTCACCTCAAAACAACACGTACTGTGGAGCAACAGATCCTCTTGATTTTTGCACTCACCTGAAGCACGTATTGTGAAGCAACAGATCCCAGGGAAGAGCAAATCGCTGCAGCTGCTGCACATATGGGAAGGTGAGGTCAAGATCAATCAAATCGAACAGCACAGAAAAAAGAGGAAGAGGCGGAGGAGGGTTGGGGATGTAGAGAGTACCTGCACGAAAAGAGGGAGAGATGGAGCGCAGCCGTGAAGCAAGGGTCACCAGCCACGACGTTAGCCACGAGCCCTCCTTGTTCGTCTCTGCGGTCGTGCGCGACGTCGGCGACGGCGCACCAGATAGCTCGGCCTCCTTGTCCGTCCATACGGGGCTACGGCAAGACCACCTCGTGCCGAGTAGAGGGCAAAGAGGGAAGCAGCGGCGCCACTCGGCGACGTACATAGGTCACGGGAGGAGGAGGATGGACGCCGTCGGCTAGGGTTTGAGCTCGGCGAGGTGCAGGCGGGGGTGTGCAACGGGAAAATGAGATGCGTGGAAACCGGGAAGATAAGGTTGAGGCTTTCTAAAGGCGAGGCGAGGGCAGGAACTGCTCCCTCCGGCGCTGTAGCGCCCCTCCGTGGACGAACGACCGGCCTCCATGGCGGTACGGCCGCGACTGTGGCCGACGTCGGCGACGGCCACAAACCAAAACTACCCCGACCTGCTCCTCCAAAATATCGCGTCGGTGGAGCCCCAGACGCTCTCCACCGCTCGCGACGCAGCGCCCGCACCGGATTCCTCACCCGTAAAGACGCTGACTGTTGGGCCCCGCAGGGTCGAGTTGAAAGTCAACCGCGGAACGGACGGCCGTGATGAATCCGCTGTGAAGATCGGACGGCCAGGAGCTCCAAATCGATGTGAATTCGCGGTGACCACCCACGGTTCTCTTCTTTAGATGCAATGCAATGCAACGCAATGAAATGAATCGACGGGACGCAGCAGTGGTTGCGGATTTGCTGGCGACGGGTGTGAATGAATCGGAAGGCACGTGAAAGGGTGGCGTGCGATTGAAGGCCGGCCTCTCTTTTCCAGCTCCGCCTCCAACTTCGGTTGCTCCTCTGAATCTGAATGAATGCTCGACACTCGATAGACAGCGAACGCCGGTCCATGCCGTGATTTCCTGGGAATTCAGAACCTGATACCGATACGGTATCTATCGTCTCTCCCAGGGCCAGGGGTCAAATCGAGCCGCGTTGGTGGTGAGAGTGAGAGTGACCGACCGGAGGAGAATGCGGTGTCTGCCATTGCCGTCGCCGATGGACGTGGATGGATCGTTTCTGGTTCGCGTCCAATCGGCGGAGACATGGATCAGCCAATCCGAGACATCGTTGTTCACTCATGCATGCGCACTGTAGCCGATGAGCAATATGAATGGTCAGGGTGGAGGAGATACTCGCTGAGTGAGTACCATCTCATGCTGTGCTTATTGATTTCACTAGTCAACTGTTGTTTGCTATCGATTGGTGATGGTCTGCCGTCGTGCACGTCTCCCTCAATTGTATATGGGGCAGGCTCCGTGCACAGGCCGGACCGCCGGAGAACATGCCAGCGACGCCACCCGCCACTGTATTTTCTACCCTGCTGCTTCTGCTTACCGAGAATACAGGTGCAGTGCACACCAAAAGGGAACCTGCAAAAAGTCATTTGTGATTCGGGGAGGAGTATTACAACCTAGGCCAAACTGATGTCAAATTGACGTTTTTCCTTGACCAAGTTGGAAACCTGCCTAAAAATGAGAATATCAAAATTTACTTTTTTATAGCATTTCCAATCGAACGGGACAAATATATATGCCCCCTATTTATCCGCCCGGGTAACCACACCACCCACTTTAAAAACCTCAAATCAATGCAAACAACGAGAATGATCACAATTCATCACCAATTCAATAATTCAACATAAATTTAAAATATGTGTCAATTCAACATGAACTAAAATAAAATTCGATAATTTATACATAAATGAGACCGAAACTAATCAAACACCGCCATGTTCACACTTCTTGACCCTCTCTTCTTCATGTGTATAAATTTTTTTTGCTTTCATCATCCATGAGGCCATTTTAAAACGTGATTCTCAACTCCTTCGTGAATCTCGCAAGACTCACTTTCTGTTTTTCAAGCAAAAGGGTCTCATTTAGCTTCGCCTTTTCCAACTCCATTTTCATTTAATTTTCATACTTCACCAATTCCATCTTCTCCCTCTCGAGATCTATCTTCTCTTTGAGACTCGCTCGGTCAAACTTCATTCTCTCCCTTTTCTCCTCCAATTGCTTCAAGAATCAAGATCTCCCCTTCATTGGAGTAGATGTCCTTTTATGCGACGAATATTTTGCTTGTCACGCCGTCACACATGACTCTTTGCTTCTCCCACCTCCTTTCCATCATTTTACCTATTTAGATTAGGCACTTGTCCGTCCGTCCAACACCACATCATCGCCATCTACTCCAATAGATAGATTGGAGCTAGATCCATCATTGTTCTTCATCTTCTTCCCGTGATTCTTGAGATTTTCTAATAGGGTGCACTACTTGGTTTCTGTAGCTGCTCCGACCGCCGCCAGATACCTATGCCTGAGTTTGGGGACTATTTGGCCAACAACTTCGAGAACCGTGGATGCATTTCACTCCCAAATCATCCTGTAGGAGTCCTCTGGTACATCGGGAACCATACCCTCCATGCTCATCTCTATGTGCTGCAACATCATCCTTCGGCACATGGCTGCCATCTGATGAAGTTAAGTGAAAGAACATTGATTAAAAAAGGAGTTGCAAATTTTTAATTAACAATCAGTAGTATCAGGTGTATCTTTATCTTGAGAGTACTTACATTTCCATCTATATGATTTTTCCTATTAGAAGCAAGAGAGGGAGCAATTCTATTGGACAGATATGATGACCCACAATGTGCTCTATAACAAAAAAAAGGAACCTCCAGTAATCCTTCAACGCTGTGTTTGTATATCATATATATTATAAGTTTAGAAGTGTCAATTTAACAATTGAGCAGTTCTTGTAATATTCAAACTTTTGTGGACCAAGGGTTAATCTCTGAACCCTAACCCTCCGCCTTGTGTCAACCACCATTACCACCAGAGCAGCAACAACAGAGGCACATGAAGGAGGAAGGGACGAAGAAAAAGAAGAAGCACACATCAACAAAATACAATTGGTTCTCCTTTCTCAGTCAACCAAAAAATAAAAAAGGCAATAGTCACGCGAGCAGTACTTCCATTCTCAGTTGGTAATACTGGAAAGCTTCTGTTTCAAGAGCCTCAAAAGTGTAGTCAACTAGTCATTACCTGTTTCCACAGTATCATTACTTGACCCATTTAGGAGGTTAAGTGGTTGCAACATGTCATCCACATAGCGGGAGTAGAACGAGTACAGATTTTACAAAGCTGTAAACCCAGTGCACAAACTATCACTACACCATGTAGCATTTCAAACCAATTTGAGAGAACTACTATCACTGCAGTTGCACGACAGAATTAGTTAATCTATGGTTCTCTATAATGATGAATACGTAGATTGTATATGAAATGCAGTTTTACGACATTTACTCAAACAAAAGGGACAGTGAGAGACCTTGGAGTAGAGGACGATCCTGGAGTTGAGGACCTTGGAGTGGAGAACCTTTACGGAATCCCATTCTTCATTGGAACAGACTGAGATATACCTAAAAATTTAGAGTATGAAGAAGCAAAACTGTAATAAAATAAGATATGGGAGGTAGTCAGGCAACAGCTTCACAGCTTACACATCTGGTGGAGTTCCATTGTTCTACCCCCATTACATCACTAATGTACATAACTGAACACCAGTTAGAAAACGTTTGCAGCACAGATAAAAATTGGGTGCTTCTTCATTCTTGGCAGGGACGGAGGAAGGGGGTGGACGAGCAGGGGCTTAGCCACCCCCAACAATTTGATTTCCTTCCTAAAATCGTTCATATACATGCTTAAAATTAGGAGTTCTAACCTGTTTTGCCCCCTCCAATAGTGAGCGCTGGCTCCGTCCCTGATTCTTGGAATTGATCCTCTCCTAGACACCGGTGAATTTATAGGCAAACAAGCTCAAGTGGACAAGGGCATACATATCATTGGAACAATTTTTCGCTTGACTGACAAAAAAAGAACATCCTGGAAAAACATTAAGAACAAGGAACATCTTGTCATAGTCGAATATCTTTAGCTTGTGTAGTAAAAGGAGATAAACAAATGACAGGTGCACAATATGCTCGTCTACAATCTACTCAGACCAACTCCTTATGGAAGTAGACTGGAGCATTATATTATTTTGGGGACAAAACCGTAAGAAAACCTAACATGACAAAGTTACACCATGATATTCTTGGTAAAATAATACTGTATGGCTCATATACTCCCCTTCTTTTTCTCCTTGTGCCCTTTATGGTACCACTAGTAAAAGTGCACGTGCAATGCACGTGTAATATCATGAAGTTATTTGTCATCTTTTCCGCATCTTTTTTTTGAATTACTGTGTGAACAATTATTATAAGCATCGCATAACATACTTCAAATATAGAAAATTTATAATTTAAACATACAATTTTATCTAAACTCGGCAAGATCACTAAGGTTCGCTCCAATAAAAAACACTGAAGTGATTATAATAAGTAATCAAAAGTCATTAACTTGCAATATATTACTCAAAAATATTTGAGAAAAAATGTCACATAAATAAATTATGTTTGACATGACACACAAAGAGTGTTCTAATTTATTTCGGACAACTCAAGCTTGCCAAAATAATAAAGGATGATAGTTGGATGACTAAACAAAGATGATAATACACGGCATCTTCTAGGACATAAACTTGCTTCTTTGTCTACTTAACACAAAACAAGCAGTATAATTACTAATCTGATTGTCGTGACCGGAGCCCAAAGTAGCTTCAACACCTGAACATGTCAAAAATTACTACCTTGTAGAGCTATATATATGTAAAGTAAAAATAAATGATATCACATATTATCCTACCCGCTATATTGATGATTGAACCTGCTGCACTTAATGGTGATGGATCTTGTTGAGCAATCTGAGATGCATAGTTTTGGTGAACAGACGGATCCAAACCTGAAAATTAATTGTGCATGGAAAATCAGCATTTCATTCATATATTTGCAAACAATAAATATGCAACCTATATATAAAACAGATCACCTTGTTCATGTGTTCTGTATTGTTGTTGGGTGATCCCTGATCGTCCAGTAACTGGTGTATGACATATTGTGTTATCGCCATTCACAGAGGTTCTTGACTGCCTTTTAAGCTCCCGTGCTTGGCGCTGGCGCTTAAAAATGTCATCTCTATTTTTTGCATATCTTTCTCTATCCCTTTGTCTTTTTCGCTCTCTAGGATCTGCATATATGGCACAGCTTACCATTTAATCACATAAGAATAATGACACTGAGTCTCATGTGTAGTTTTCCTTAGGATCTGAGGATCTGCATGTGTAGTTTTCGCTCTCTAGGATCTGCATGTGTAGTTTTCGCTCTCTAGTTTTCCTTAGTTTTCCTTAGAATAATGACACTGAGTCTCATGTGTAGTTTAATCACATAAGAAAAATACACATGTCACCTTGGTTTTGCTCATTGGTTATGTCCTGAAATGGAACACGCTTCAAGGATGACATGTGTATTTTTCCTTCCCTGTCTGTAAGAAGAAAATGGTATTAATGAATATGTTTGCAAATCACAGTAGCATGTCGAACATAGCATGTGAACAATTGTGGTTTAGAGTAATTGGCAATTCTTGAACCATAACGCGTACACAACATTAAGTACAACCTGGACTTTATGCAAACCAATATGACATATTTTCTCCACCGAAAGCGAACAAAGCATGGTTTTCAAATATTAAATGATCTCAAATATGCAAGCGTGTAGTAACAGGTAATGAAAGCGTGTAGCTTTGAAGTACATTCCATCCAGGGATTCTCAACAAGAGTTGTCATCTTCAATGATTTCCCATTCATTTGGAGTTGCTGACATGAGGTTCAGTTCTATAGATTCTGCAATTAATGACCCCACATTCTTAAAAAGAAATTCCCGGACACCAGCTCCTGCACAGCAACGCATGCAAACCTACAGTAAGGTGTGTTATTCTTGCTCCAGTATGTCGTCTCACAGTTGACACCAGGATTTTTCTTAGATTATGTAAGTGGTTGCTCTCCTGGCCTCTGCGTGAACTGATGCACACAACCATAGCTTTGTTCTAAAGTCTAGGCCACTGGCCGGAAAGAGATGTGTCAAGCCACATAATGAAACAGCAGGTAAAACCCCAGAAAACCTGTAAATGACCGCAACCCAAATTTTAACAAAATCCTCCGGCTATCAACTGCAGTTGATAGTCATAGGCGTTAGTTTCCTCCTGTCATAGTATGGCGCTGGGGAGTGGGGAATACTTAGGTGTGGAGAAAAATGAACTAATTCACTTTGTAGATTATAATTACATAATCATTTCTTGATTTTTTTCATGCATGTATAGAATTTTCTATACCTAACATCCTTGCAAAATGATTTCTGAGAACTTATATGCCTACTTTACTATGTACAGAAAGTCTGTAGTAATATGCAGTTGAGATGTATGAAGGTATGGGAAACCAGAAGGTAGACCAGGAGCTATTAGAACAGGTGCAAGTGTTATGGGCTCAGGAGATGCAAATTGAGTATATATTACCAAGCGATCAGTTCCCTGATGTAGTCTCTGCTCAGCCGTTGGCTATGCTTCCGTGGCAAAGGCCATTGATGAGTTCAGATATGATCCCTGCCCTGCATGGTCTGAATTACAGGGTTATGTCGTGTGAGAGCTTAGATACTTCAGTTTTGCATCAGAGATTGGCTAGCTATTCTGAACAAGGTATAGTTTTCTTATTTATGCAAAACCAGGAATCAGTTCAGGTTTAAACGGTGGATATAGATACCTCAATTCGTGCAGCTGAGGCGACTTCACCTCGAGATGTCCAGGGCGGCCGGCGGGGTAGTGCGGAGGCGGCTTCCTGTCCCGGGCAGTGCGGCGGCGGCTGCGTTCTCTTGCAGATCGTAAGGGGTGTCGTTCTCCCACCTAGGGAGGGATTACAGGCGGAGGAGTGCAGGTGGCGAGCAGCGTCGTTGCCTTGGACAGTGCGGAGGAGGACGGCGGGCGGCGGCGTCCTCTTGCAGATCCTAAGGAGCGTCGTTCTCCCGCGTAGGGAGGGTTTGTAGGCGGAGGAGGACGACGATCAGCGTCGTTGGCCCGGCGGGCGGCGTTGGCAGTGTGAGGCCAAGTACAACGCAGGTGCTTAACGTGGGTGCTAACAAAAAAACCCGGTTTATTTTACCACGTCCGAAGCGATCGGTGCTTACGGGACGGCACGAGTGCCTCATTTGGCTTCGAGGCTGGCTGCTTAAGAAAGCAACCACTACTTTTTCCGTAGACATCAGAATGGGTGCCTGTCCCCAATGCTTGGCTTTTCTTGCACCATCCGTCCACCGAATAAAATATGTCTTGTCTTACTCCATGCATGTCCATGCTCAGCAGCAATAAAATATGTATTGTAGCTCAATGCATCAAACTACTCCTAGTAAACTGGACTAACCGCAGATGCATACAGGTTGTATCTGTAGAGCATGCACGCGGCCAGGCGACGGCGAGCTTGGCCATGCCGTCGGCGTACTGCATGAACTCGACGTAATCCCCTGTCTCCAGCTTCCGTGGGTTCAGCCGGTGCCCCAACGAGCTCCCGGCCGCCATCCCATTCCTCCTTGGCGGTGGCGGTGACCGCGGAGGCGGAGGCAGCGAACCGGAAGGTGTAGGCGGCGCGGGGATGGTGGTGCTGCAGATTGGGTGGAGGAGCGCAAGGGATGGTGGCGGACGCCGACTGCCGCAACCTGCTCCATGCCTTCAGCAACACGGCCGCCGCTATACGCGCCCTCCATCGTCGTCGACACGCCGTCCCCGAGCTAGATGGTGGTGAGTACTGTGGATGGAGAATACCTGAGCTAACTTGTTCGGATGGACTTTTCCGCTAAGCGTTGGAGAGGTAAGTGCTTAGTCTAGGTGCTTAGGAGGCAGGCCCACAACTGAAGCACCCTCTTAAGCTTCCACGCGTTGGACGGTAATTTTTTTAGTCAGGTGCGTAGTGACGTTGCATCACACTCTCTCATTAAGCACCTCTAGTTAGGCACCTTGCATTGTACATGCCCTGCGGAGTGCGTCCCCATGGGGAGAAACCGCAGGCGTTGTCGTGGGGAATTGTTGTGAGGAGTACCGTTTCCGCTTCGTTCCGCTCCGCCTTCGTTTAGCGCTAATCACGGTAGCGTTTTAGGTCGTCGGATTAGGTGCTAAACGGACAAGATTTTGTTGGATCTGCCACCTCTGGCTCTTTTTATATTAGTGGTGATAAAAATTGGTAGATATGCTATTTTCCCCCCTATCGTCTAAGAGGAAGAAATGCAGGTTTGATGGCCGAATTGGGTACTAATTATCATGTTTGACTCAGATCAAGGAAATCCTGAACACCACTACATGCTTTTTACAGAAACAACAAAATAAGAGATACCAACAAGAAACTTTGTAACATGTTGCAACATCAATTGTATAATCCAAGGAGGCTTCACAAATAGAACATTTCATTTTGATGAATAGCTACGTTACAATCAGTATACCCCTACTATAAACTTAGTATAAACTTTGGAGTTGGCAACAGGCAATCATTTGGAAAACAAAAGATACAAACACTCAACCAATCCCGAATTCAACACATCTCTTTGATTAATGCATCATGTAAAATCAGACCAACAACAAATACATACACACCATATATACAAGTCAAACTTCAACCATGATGACAAGACCATGTTCATCTTCTCGACAAGTGATTTTCAACATATATGACCATAATAATATCTTCATTCTTCTTTGTAATCTACTAAGGAAAAGTTCAAGAAAGCAGTTCATACAAACATACAATAAAATGAACTGAAAGGAACTTCCTATGATTTGAATCTACTCGAGAGTAAATTAAGGGAATTCTCTACCAATCACAGAATGCCACCAGGCTTGGTTCCAACGAGGTGTATCACCAAGTGTAGTGACTACCCTAAAGAGGGATCAATTAATGTAGTGCATTTTTATACATAAGCATGCATAACCATATTAAAATCTTTTTTCTTCTTTTAAATATACTCGAATAAAACACAAGCTAGCACTTCCAATACAGTTTAGAAATTACTCAATACTAAATCAAGGGAAATCTCTATTATAAATAGATAGACAAATACACGACGAAGAAAATCAAGATCAACACACAGGGATACGAGAAAAACCTTCCAAGGAGGAAGAGACAAAATCACGGGCGTCGGCCAGCAAAACTTCACAATATCGGGAGAGGTTATAAACGCCAGGATTTACCACTTGTTAGTTTTTTCCCCAAACTAGCTGCTTACAAGAGGTATATATAGCAGTGGAACCCTAAGGCAGGAGTCCAACTCGGCAACGATCCATCTGGGACTCGCTCGCTTGTCAGAAGGTAGCCTCTATCTTTATATGAATTTGGATCACTATAAAATAACAATCTTGTTGCCCCATCTATCTCGAGTGAGGGTCGGAAGAAAGGGAGGTGAGTGTGTGTGCCGAACAAAACTGTGGGAAAAGAATTTCGGTTTGCCTAATTTGGCTTTGTGTGTATTCATCCCTTTAAATAGGGTGCAGGCTAGAACTTTACAAAGTCAACTAAAGTGTCACATCCAGCTGATGTGACGGGTCCTACACTCGACCCATGCCGTGCCACTGTTGGCGTCATCATGTCTACGGGACAAAACGAGTCCTCACCCGGAACCTGGCTACTGACTAGTGACCACCGAACCGACGTCCGACTTCTCGACCCGGAACAGACTCCGATGTCGGGTACTCTCTCGACTCAGGACACTACCTGGAGTCGGATCCTTGCCGGCTGAGCGAGCCGACACCCGAAATACAAGCCTATTTCCAACAAATCTCTACCAATCACATAACATGGGAGGCTTCAGGCTTGGTTACACTAAGGTGCATTTTTGTCAAGATTGCCCTGCAACAACATCAGGTTCATAAATCATAATTACTCTCACAACAGTTTTGAGAATTCATAATAATACTGTAATAATTATATGAAAGGAATAGTCATTACCACTAAGGCAGCAGAATTTGGCATGAACGGAATAAAGATCCGGTACGAGTAGGGCGACATAAAGCCGCCTCCTCCGTCTCCCTGTCGAGGTCCTCACCGCCTCCTCCGTCTCCCCCGCCCGCCGGAGACGAGGCCGCCGCCGCCTCCCGTCTCCCCCACCCGCCGAAGACGAGGCCGCCGCCGCCTCCTCCGTCTCCCTGTCGAGGTCCTCACCGCCTCCTCCGTCTCCCTGCCGAGGCCCGACACGAATGGAGGCAGGGCGGCGCGGGGATTGCTCGAGGCGGCTTCCGGTCGCCGGTAGCTATGGGGACGGCGGCGGCGAGGCAGTGGCGAGGCGGTGGCGACACGGCGGCTGATTCCGTTGAGTTTGGTGGAAAACCGTCGGATTCCGGCAAGGCTACGGCGGCGGAAGCTCACCGGCGGGTGCTGAATGTTCAGCCCGCCAACGCCTCTCGCGGTTTACAGGGCCGCTTCAGTTTGACCGTGAAAACATGTTATTCACGGTTCCGCGGGCTGAATTTACACGTCCCCTCAAAATCCTTTAAGGGTGAGATGCTTAGAACAGACTCCTCACGAAACAATTTGTAACAGAACAGATACGAATTAGAACTGAACGAGACAAAATTCAACGGAAGAGAAGAAAGAAATCAAATCGAGATGGAAAACGAAGAGAGAGAAAACTGTATAGTTTTGGGGACTGTTTGGGTGAACCCGCGCGGCCATCATCGCGCGCGCTCCGACTTCGGGCAGTCGTCATTGCTCGCCGCCGGTGGCGGCCGCAAACGACAGAGCCGCCTCTTCATCCCTCAGAACTGCGCCACCTTCCTATGAAGCCTCTTTCGGGGGCGGCGGTGGCGGCGCGTCTGGGGAGAGGCGATTCCGGCCGCCACCGCGCCTCCGGGCAGCTCGCTCGGAGATCAAGCAGGGCCGAAACCCTGTAACTTCCACAACGGCGCTTTATAATTCAAGATTAGGCCCATCCTCTGTGGGCCTCGTGTGGCTTAAACTGCGCAAAAAGTAGGCCCGATTACTGAGGTCGGCCCATGGAGTCCATCCGGCCTTTAGATGCATAAACCCTAACGCCTCGATGCTATAAGAGCTCTCCCTCCTCGCGATCACCTGCCTACGCCGCCAGTTCACCTCCAGACTCAAGCCGCCGCTTCTTCCGCCGCCGCCGCGCTCCCCATCAGGCACCACCGCAACCATGGCTGCTGTTCTCACCCGCCCGACGCCGGGCACGGTCCAGTGCTTCGGGCGCAAGAAGACGGCGGTCGCTGTCGCGTACACCAAGCCCGGGCGTGGGCTCATCAAGGTGAACGGCGCCCCAATCGAGCTGATCCGCCCGGAGATGCTCCGCCTGAAGGCCTTCGAGCCCATCATGCTCGCCGGCCGCTCCCGCTTCAAAGATATCGACATGAGGATCCGCGTCCGCGGCGGAGGTAAGACCTCCCAGATCTACGCCATTCGCCAGGCCGTCGCCAAGGCGCTCGTGGCGTACTACCAGAAGTACGTTGACGAGGCCGCCAAGAAGGAGGTCAAGGACATCTTCGCCCGCTACGACCGCACCCTCCTCGTCGCCGACCCTCGTCGCTGCGAGCCCAAGAAGTTCGGTGGACGCGGTGCCCGCGCGAGGTTCCAGAAGTCTTACCGTTGATCGGACTGCAGGATCTGCATCCATGTGGTGGGTTTCTCTGCTTCACCTCCGAGGTTTGTCCTACCGTTGATTGGACCGCAGGATCGTCATCCATGTGGTGGTTTTCTCTGCTTTACCTCCGAAATTTTAGACTATCTATCCTTAGTTTCGAACCTTATCAAGACATTGTGTTATGGATGTAATGTGAGATGTTTAAGACTATTGGGTAGTTGCTGGAATATGTCTTTTACTTGTTACCTATGTTAAGGAATTTTGATATGGTCAGGTCACCTAATATTATGCTATGTTTTGAGTTTCATGCAATCTTTTTTGTTGTGTGTAAGTTAGTATAGTGATTTAGTGTTACTAATAATTTTCTACCTTTGAAACAATCATTTTCTTCCTGTTTATGCATTGTCTGTTGGATGTTTGATATGGCTGATGTGTTTGTATCTAGTGCTTACTTTATGGTTTATATGTTTAAGTATTGCTCCTTACCAACTGGGAATTGATTAGTATATGAGAAGTTGGTCAGTACAATCATATGTGCATATAGAGTTCGTACCTGGGAAATGACATTTTTCCATGCATTGTCGAATTGATCATTAATGTCTAATGTGTACTAGGTATCTAGTGACTGACTCACTATCTGAGTTTCTGCACATCTTTAGTCGAAAGTTGTGAAGTTAAAAATTATGCTCCATTATAAGTTCATTGGCCTGTCTTGCTAGTAGCTTGAGGTTGAATATGCCATCTTACTCATCCATGTCGTTAGCGTAGAAAATCTTTTTAGAGTCTTGACTAGTTACTGTGGCACATAACTATTCCTACTATCCATCTCCCGGTGACCTTGTATCTCATTAGCTGATATTGCATTCCTGTTATGTGCCAGTGTTTTGTTTCAAATCAAACACATCTCAAACCATCTGCCTTTTGGGTTCATATGTGTTCTTTAGCTGTCATTGTGATCAACCAACTATTTTGTTAGTGTGATTGTTGTTTTGTTTGATCATATATGATGAAGTGTCTGCTATGCCATCTTGTTTGGGCTTGGTAGCTGTGTTAACTGTCTATCATCCCTCCTGATCCTGGTGTATTGTTGTTTTTTTCATCTGGTCAAAATGGTCATCTGGCCCCATTGATGTTTCTGTGGACGTCCTGTTGTGATTATTTGATATGTGGTGCTTTGTTGGTGGCTGCAGTTATAGCTGTCGGGTTATGTTTTGCATATTTGAAAATCGTCTCTACCGAGCGCATTCACTTACCTCTGCATTCCCACATCCCAAATTCAACCTCTGCCAAAACAAGCTGTGAACGTCAACTTGATAATTCAAATAGCGCATGTGTTGGCTCAAAGATTTAGGCTCCGTTTGGTTTGGCCAAACTTCTGCTTCCTCCGAACCAAACGATTTTTTTACCGCACCTGATTCTCCAAACGCAGCTCTGGAGGACCAGGACCAGCAGAAGGTGAAGCGGACACGCTAGCTGTTCCTCGTATAGAGAACGCGAGCACTCTTCCCGGCGGCCGGTCGGAAGAACGCTCACGCCGAGATGTTAGCCGCATAGAGTGTGGATGGCCGGGGTGGCCTCGGACGTACGTGCGTCCCTAGTGCAGTGGATGGCATGGTGTACGTGTTGTTTGCTTGAAGCCGTGGATCGTCGCCGCCGTTTTTAATTACGTACTACGGTGCCCAATAGAGATGAAGATCGATCTGCTCAGATATCCGGCTGAACTTGCACGTATATTATTACGATCTCGAGTACTGTATATTAGATGTCGCTGAACTTACAAATACTACATGCTAGCTAGTACCCAGTTTGACTAGATTGATCAGCTAGTACCGAGGCACGTACAAGCTAGCTGGCTTGCTAGATTGTCTAGAAAGGTTTCGGGGTGGTTCTAATAATCTCGGCGAGGTTGTTTGGGCCATCTCCGGCAAGGTTTCAGCAAGGTCTGACCAACTCCGGCGAGGGTAGGGGTGGACATGAAGCTCGAGGCTCGGCTCGGGCTTGGCTCGGCTCGACAGTCGGACAAGCCAAGCCTAAACCTTCCGGACAAGGCTCGAGGCTCGACAAGCCGGCTCAGTGAAGCTCGCAAGCCGGCTTGAAGGCTCTATGAACTCGAATTATCATTATGATTACTGCTATTAACTAACAATTTACAGTGAAAAGTAATATGATATATAGCTGCATTGATGTCTAGCATTCCTTATCTCATATATGTACACTTGTACAGTAGGTTTTTCCTTTGGGTATCTATAAAAAAAGAAAATTACATAATTATTGAATCTTTGATCAGCTATTAAATTATAATCTCATTGTTTATGGTGCTGCATGTTTATGTTAGATCAATCTGGCAATCTGTGCACCCAAATTGTAAAACAGAAGTATTTAAAAATATATTAATAGGATCGCATGTGCTACACTGTACTCCAGTGATCAGTACGTGTGCTCAGCTTGTCTCAAAGAAGAAAAACAAGGACCAGTAAATCAACAAAATGGGATCGGACCAGCTAGCTATGCGGTAGTTGCCTTGGCCTGACCAAGAACATGCAGCGGAGCTGTCCAACGGAATCCATTGCTGGGAGCGCAAGAGCTTGATGCCACGACGGGGAGAGAGGACCGCGGCAGGTCAGTCCTGCTGCTGCCGGATGGCCGGCGGCCGCCGCTACCGACAGACACGCGGCGCTACACGCATCAACGGGAGGAGCAGCTACCGTAGCCATGTGTGAATCCCTGATTCCCTGCGGGCGGCAGCGGCCGGCGTCCCCGTCGGTGGTGGTAGACGGCCGGCGGGCGGCGGGCTAACCAAGGAAGAGCTCGTAGAGAAGAAAGAAACATCAATTGGGAGGGGATGGATCGATCGATTAGTTTACTTGGGTCGTCTGTGACGTTCGGCTCGCGAGCCGTCCGAGCCGAGTCGCAAGCCTACCGAGCCGAGCCTCGAGCCCATTTTTTGAAAAGTTTTCAGTGCCAAGCCGAGCCTGGCTCGGCTCGAGTTTTAGCGAGCCTGTCCGAGCCGAGCCTCGAGCCGGCTCGGCTCGGCTCGATTCCACCCCTAGGCGAGGGTCCAATGATAATCAAGGTGGCTAGAGGCGGTCTAGCGCATCTCTCAGACGAGGTATATCATGTCTTCGCCGATCTCCCATGAGGTTTCAGCCAGGGCCGACCAACTTCGTTGAGTGTCCGACGATAACCAAGGTGGTTGGATGCTGTCCGACGCAGCTCCGTCGTAGATACAACGTCTTGTCTGATCTCCGGTAAGGTGTTCTGATGGTGGTGGAGGTTTCACGCGGTAGAGCTCTGGCAAGGTGCTTTGATGCGGTGGTTCGGCGAGACGTGGCGAACTCCAGCGAGGTTCTGAACAATTCCATCGATGCTCCGGCTGATGGCGCTGATACAGGAGTGTTACAAATGATTCGTACACAATCCACATATCACAGTTGTTCCATCCAAACAACTTTCAGCTTTGCCACAGTTCTTACCTCACAGCAGGATTTTCACGGCTCACAGTTCACAACAGTTTTTTTTTTTTTAATCCACAACTAAACTAAACATACCCTTAGCTACTCCCTCCGATCCGGTGTTGGAGAAAATGTGCACAACACATGGATGGAGATAGTACTAATCTTTCCTTGAATGGCTAACAAAAATTATTCGGCAGCTAACCAGAAAATAAAACTTTGGCCTTCTAGCATAGCCCTTATATTGCTGTACCGTAACAAGATCAGAGGAAGTAGGCGATATGGAAAACCTGTTTTGTTGCGGCGGAATGAATCATACGAATGTTTATTGTTTTCCCTTTTTCTTTTTCATACGCATGTCACCGGTCCTGACAACCACCGCCACTAGCCCGCATCTGGCCATCCGGGTGCGCACCTGACGCCGTTGCCTCCCCACCTCACCGTGTTGCCTCGTGACTGCCATCATCCACTGCTACTAGGGGCTAGATCAGAGGAAGCAGCGATATGGAAAATCTGAAGTAAGCAATATGGAAAACCCGTAACAAGATCATAGTAAGCGATATGGAAAAACTATTTTCATGCGGCACAATGAATCATACGGATGTTTATTGTTTTTCCATTTTCTTTTTCACACACATGTCACATCTCCTGACAACCACCGTCACTAGCCCGTATTCGGCCATCCCGGTGCGCAGCTGCCGTTGTTGCCTCCCCACCTCGCTGCGTTGCCTCGTGACTGCCACCATCCTCTGCGACTAGGGGCCAAAAGCAGCTCCTGGGGACACGGCGAGGCCTCTAGGAGTGATCTTGCTACCGCAGCCCAGTCAATAGTTGGCCCCGCCCGCCTTGGGACTTGCCTACTTTGCTTGGCATTGGTGTGGCAGCCTCGCCAAGAGCTCGAATCCGGGAATGGTGGTGCTGCTTTGCATTGGCGTGGCCCCTCGCCACGAGCTTGGATCCGAGAATGGTGGTGCTTGCGTCGAAAAGCTTGGAATTAGTCAGAATTTTCACCACAATTTTGCCGAAAAAATGGCCGGAATTGGAGCGGCGTGTGTGAGGGACTCTCAACACAGCAGCTGCAAGGGACTCTCTGCATGGTGGCGGCTGTGAGAGCGGCCATAATAGACCCCTCGATGGCTGCGGCGGCAAGGACGGGTTCTATGTATGTACATTGTTTTTGAGAGAGGATTTTTGGTTCTCGAGTTCCAGTAACCCCGATTCTTTTAAAAGTAGATAAAAAATGGTATTATAAAGTTCCAAAAATTCCCAAAAAATAATTGTGCGGATACATATATATAGTTTTGCTCAATAATTCTTTATATTTTAGACTACACAAAAATAACAAAATCATAAAGGTGTAAACGAACTCATTTCGGTTGCTACATTTTTCTTTTTGTGGAGATCACATATGAAAAAGATATTTCTCCGAAAATTTGGGCGTGCATAGTCGACATGTATATGTAATTTTTTGTTTTTTCCTAGAATCATTGACACGCGAAAATAAACATATCGATCTTTTTTAAGAAACAGGAGGAGCAACAATTGTTTTTCAATTATTCTCACCGTATTTTACGAGATGCTTCAAGTTTTGAACCTAGAAGGATGTTTCAAATTGCGGTGCTTGCCACTTGGGTTTGGAAATGTGAGTCAATACAAAGATTGGGCTTGTTTCCCATGGGGGGTGGTAGAGAGCATGCAAGAATACCAGAGCTTTGAATATCTCGATAGGATTCGTGGCTTACTAGGAATTATAGGTATTAGGTATGTGAAGGATCCTGCTGATGAAGAAACGGCTTACTTGAAGAGAAAGAATAACAATAAGGAACTGAATCTGGTCTGGTTGGCGGGCAGTAATACAGAAAAATGCATCGATGTGGAGCAAGAGCTGGGGGGTGCTTAACGGTCTTGAACCACCTTGTGGGATTAAGAAGCTGGAAATTTTCAGTTATCACGGTTTACATTTGCCATGTTGGATGAGCAAGGAAAGACATTCATGTAATATGGACTGCTCAGTGAACCTAACTGTTGATCTCTGTCATTTCCCATGCCTGACTAGTACGAAACTATGTTATTTCCCTAAGTTAAAGCATTTGGCAGGACTTGTAGGGCTACCTTCATTGAAGACCCTCACGCTAGTTAGTTTAGACGCCCTTGATAGTCTCAGTGCACGTGTTCATTAAAAAAAAGTGTCAGTGCATGTCCCTTCCCGTCACTGGAGAAGCTACACATGTTGCTGATCGGATGCTTCAGTTGTTGGAATTGTCAACAATGACAAGAGTAACTTTGGCCGACGATGGGGATGAAGTAATTGTATGTGGCAATCAGGCAGTGCAATGTTGTTTCCCTCGTCTGACCAGTCTAAACATAGGTAACTGACCGAAATTTAATGTGAAGCCGGGGTTCGCGGCATCATTGACAGGTTTGACATTGGAAGGATGCGACGAGCAGCTGCCATTCCCATTTAGATCATTATGTGCAGTTCATCCTCGCGGGAAAGAAGCGGGATCACCCTCCTCCTGCAGCAACCTCGGTGAAGTCTCCTGTTCGAGCCTCAAGAAACTGGAGTTATCAGGAATGACAGCAGCAGCAACTGGGTCAAGTTGGGAACTGTTACTGCACCTCACTGCGCTTGAATCACTACAAATCAGGAAGTGCAACGAGCTAAGACAATTGCCCGAGAGCACGCGGAGCGTCACCTCCTTCCAACAGTTGTTAATCTCAGATTGCTATAGTCTTTGCGAGCTGCCGGAGCGGCTTGGGGAGCTCTTTCCCTACAAAGCCTGGGAATCTACAACTGCAAAAATCAGAGGGAGTTGCCTGAGGGGATTCAGTACCTCACCTCCATGCAAAATTTACACATTAAAAATTGCAGCACCTTTCACCAGCTGCCGAAGCCCGAAAGTAGGACTATGGAGCCTCTTTTCTCTACGGCGCCTCCACATTGCCGTGCTGCCCAGCCAGAGCTGCGATCCTCGGTCCATGCAGGACCTCACCTCCCTGGAACATGTTAGTATAGGCTTGTGTGGTGCCACTCCTAACCGTCTGCCTGACCAACTCGGGGAACTCCACTCCTAAACATCCTTTTGGTGTTCCTCCCCTGGGTTTCACGTTTGGTTTGCTACTCTGGGCTGTGCTTTCGCCCCCCGCCCCTCCCTTTTCCCCCTGCTGCGCTGCGCCTGCGTTATGCTGCCCCTTTATCTCCAAACCTTAAGAGCAAGTTTAGCGGTTCCCCTATATTTTCTCCCCTATATGTCCATGTAGGGGACTCCCTTAAAAAGAGTTTCCTATATTTTTGACATCTCTAGCAGTTCCCCTATATCATTTCCCCTATATCACATTCACCTATATTTTAATAATATTTTGCAACTAACTTTGTAACGGTTATTTTTTGTAACCGTCATAATTTGAATGGCGGTATCTCCAATGGATAGTTTTCAACGGCATTATTTTATAACGGCTATGTTTTCAACAGTATTGTTTCTAACGGCTAGTTTCCTTGTCTATATATACAGCTCCATCTCTCACATCTCCCTCACAGCTCCATCTCTCACATTTCTCTCAATCTCTTTGAATCCTCTCGCGCATTAAAATGAGTCGCCGTCGTAGCAAGGCTGTTCGAATGTGCATGGAGGAGTCGTCGCCGTCGACGAGGAGCTCTATGCGATGGCTGTTGTCGCAGCTCGGCAAGAACATGAGCGCTTGAGTGCTCCACGCCATGGCGGTTCTGTGCCGGGACGTGAAGTAATTGATCGCGACAGAGCAGAGTGTTATAATAGACTCCACAGAGACTACTTTGCATCAGTAGGCGGATACCCCGCGAGGCTCTTTCATCAAGGGTACACAATTCTTACAAATGTTCATTTTTTTTCCTTTCCTTTTGATCATTTTCTCATTCGTGTTTTTGTTGTTCTATGTTTAGAATGCATCATCCTTTGTTTACACATAGCGGATGCTGTGGAACAACATGATAGGTGGTTTGTGCAATAAAGAAATTGAGTTGGTGTTCTTGGATTACATCCTTTGCAAAAAATCACTGCGGTTTTTCGAATGCTTGCTTATGGAATATTAGCTGATGCTACAGATGAATATTGTCGGCTGGGGAAAAGCACCGCTTTAGAAAGTCTTAGAAGGTTTGTGAGAGCTGTTATTGAAATATTTGGTGATGAGTACCTCGGATCTCCAAATGTTGATGATACCGCTAGGCGCTAGGTTACTTGCTACTGGAGAGCAAAGGGGTTTTCCAGGTATGCTAGAGGGCATAGATTGCATGCATTGGAAGTAAAAAATTGCCCTAGTGGACACCAAGGTTTCTTTTAGGGGCATGTTCGTGGGCCTACAATCATTCTTGAAGCCGTTGCTTCACAAGATCTCTGGATTTGGCATTCCTTTTTTGGTTTACCGGGATCTTTGAATGATATTAATGTTCTTCACCGTTCGCCTGTCTTTCTAAAGCTAACTGAAGGTGAAGCCCCGAAAGTGAATTACAACATCAATGGGCACAACTATACAATGGGGTATTACCTTGCAGATGGCATATATCCGCAGTGGGCAACATTTGTGAAGACAATACCAAATTCAGTTGGACAAAAGAAGAAATGTTTCTCCCAAAATCAAGAGGGTTGTAGGAAGGATATTGAATGGGCCTTTGGAGTTTCGAGCGATAATCTGACTCCGTAATAGCTTGTAGTAATGTTGTTGTTGCTCATCCATGCCAGTGATGTCCATGTTCATTATTTGTTGTTCTTGTGCAATAGTCTTCAGTCTTACCTTTTCTTGTTCAAGGACCAAATGTTGCTCTCTTATTGCACGATTTTTCCGATCTTCCTCCAACCTTTCTTCTTCCATCTCCTTTTCTCTTGCAATGGATACATTAAACCTTTCTTGCCTCAATGCCTCCCTCGACAGCGCCTCCTCCCTCATTGACGAAAACAGACTGCCCAATGTCTCCATAATAACACTATCACCTGTAGAGCTAGAACCTTTAGCTCGTAGCGCTTTTGCGGCCTTTTCACAGAAACACTTTTGTTCGGAGATGTAGCTTCATCCTCAAACAGACTTATGTTGGTACTAGGAGTCGATGAACCAGGAGTAGAATTAGAGGCCTTCTTTTGTTTTTTGTTAGAATCTCTAGTTCTCCACTTCTCTCTGTCTTCCGGTTTCTCATAGCAATGCATCGATCCAAAAGGTTTATTTCCCTTGTCATCTTCACGATACTTAATAAGTGCTTGTTTCATCTACACAAAAAAATGAACAGAACAAATGAACTCAACAACAAATGCATGCAACAAATGAACTGCACAGAAAATGAACGCAACAAAGAAATTTATACCTTGTCAACTTTTGTCAACCCGCTTTGGTTTCTGTTCTCAATCTGCACCAAAGCCGCACAAAACTTACCCACTTGTTCATTAATAACCGCCCAATGGTGTTGTATAGAATTTTGATTATGATCCGACTCTTCTCCAATGTTCGCATGGAATTAATCATGGACCCTTTTCCAATAGGAATTCCCCCTTTGTTCGGTGCCTACAATCTGATCTTGAGTTACCTCAAGGTATGCATCCGTCAACACCTCGTCCTCACGCACATTGAATTTTTTTCCTTTCTTCGGGCTTGATCTAACAGGAGGGGTAGGTCCTTGATTTCCAGCGAGATATGTATTGTTTGCCTCTCCCCAACTTAGATCAACATCATTCAAATCAACACCACCGCTCAAAAGCTCATAATATGATGGATCCACCATCAAATTAACCTACAGCAATATAGACCTTTGTTTAGACCAACGTTCAAAAAAGCGCCGATTAAGCGCCGCTTACGCAGATTTTTAAGCGGAGCGTTGGCTTTCTGCGGCGCTTCTGCCTGAGCGTCCAGTTACGCGCGTCGGGAGCTTAAGCGGGCGCTTTCTGATTAAGCGAGCGCTAAGGCGACGCTGAAGCGGCGCTCAGCCAAGAACGCGGCGGCTGCGCGCTGAGCCATCCCGAGCGGGATTTCTGAAATTTTGGGGAGAAAAGAGGGGGAATCGCGAGCGAGCGAGCATAAGGCCCTGGACGCGAACGAGGGTTAGGGTTAGCGTGACAGAGGCCTGGGACGCGAGGCTCTGTTCCGCCGCCGCCAGTGCAGCTCGAGCCTCCGCCGCCGCCAGCGCCGACCGCGACCTCCTTGTCCCTGCTGCGCCTCCTCTGCCGTCCTGCTTCTCCTCCGACGCGAGGCTCTGTTCCGCCGCCGCCAGTGCAGCTCGGGCCTCCGCCGTCGCCAGCGCAGCTCGGGCCTCCGCCGCCGCCAGCGCCGACCGCGACCTCCTCGTCCCTGCTGCGCCTCCTCCGCCGTCCTGCTTCTCCTCCGCTGCCGTCAAGCTTCTCCTCCGACCCCGACCTCCTCGTCCCTGCTGCGCCTCCTCCGCCGTCCTGAAGCAAGATCGAGCTCGATCTACTCGACGGCCACCGCGTTTTAGGTAACGCTCTGCTCTCAATCTCTCCTCCAGTGCTGCTTCGTGGCCCTATTTGCTAGCTTTTGTGTGCTGTGAGCCTGTGACTGCTGTCCTCATGTGCTAGCTGCCCCCATATGTGCATGTTGTTGTCAAAATTGGTAGGACATGCTAATGTTGCTATAATCTGAGGCTGTGCTAATGACTAATGTTGCTAAATTTCTGTAGAAGACATGGATGCCGAGGCTGATGGTGAGGTACCCATGCCGCCGCCTTCAATGGCATTGAGGGGCAACTCGAAAGATGTCGGATGGAATTATGGCAAATATTGTGATCCAACCAACAAGAGCAAAGTGAAGTGTGACTTCTGTGGCCATATTAGCACCGGAGGGATTTATCGCTTGAAGTTACACATTCTTGGTACGGATAAAAATGTGGCAGGATGCAAGAAAGCTACCCCGGAAGCCAAGGCGGCATGCAAGAAACAGTATACCAAGGTCGTAGAGACAAAGTCAACAAAGAGGCAGCGTGAGCAAGAAGTTAGAGATGATGTGCATATATCAAGTGCATGTGGATCCACGGTACAAGATGGTGATAGCTCAAGCGTGCAGCCTAACACACTAGGTCCCATGGACAAGTTTGCACGTCCTATTAATGGTACACCAAGCACTGAGGAATCGTTGAGGCAACAAAGTATTAATGAGGCTCTTTGGAAGGAGAGAGTGCATGAAACTTCACAATATGTTGCTAGATGGGTGTATACACATGGTAAAGTACCATCTATTGCAGCCTTGTATGTTGTTATTTGCTTACAACCTTGTATGTTGCTAGATGACTAACTCTTGCTAATTTTGTTACTTGTGTTTGTGCAGCCATACCATTTAATGCTTTGGACAATGATGAGTTCATGCAAATGTGTGAGGCCATTGGAAAGTTTGGCAAAGGGTATGTGCCTCCTAGTCAATATGAGCTGCGTGAGAAGTTGTTGAGTGAGGAATATGCAAGAACCAAGAGTTTGCTAGATGACCGTGAAGATCAAAAGAAGAAGTATGGATGCACCATCATGACCGATGCATGGACAGATATGAAGAGGAGGAGCATAATGAAGAGGAGGATGTGCTTGAAGAGGAGGATGAAATTGAGTTTGAGGATGATGATGAGTATTGACTATTGATGCCTTCGAGTCTTGGAGATATGATGGCATTATGCTATCCATGTGTGCTTAATTCGTTTGGTTATGTTGTGTGGAACTTACCACTTTGGAATTTGGAACCTCTTTATTTCTTGTAATGTTGTGTGAGACTCTTTTTATTTCTTGTAATGTTGTGTGAGACTATGCCACTAATATGTTGTGTGAGACTATGCATTATTGTTTGTTAGTTGTTTGATGATTGAATAGTATTGCTTGCAACTTTGAAATTTGCTTGGTAAATGCTAATATATTCTTGTTCTGTGCTTCTAGCTTCCGTTTTGGAGAAAGGGCATGGAGAACAAAAGGAGAAAAACAGAGACAAATCAAGGTACATAATCCATATCCTCTATTCTTCTTACAATTGTAGCAAAATTACAACATTTCATAATCTGTTTGTACGCTTCGCATCTTCTATATTGCCTACCCAGCTCCTGTTTGGACGCTTTTACCCTGAACGCTTAAGCAGCGCTTAACCTCGCTTAAGCAGTACTTCCTCTGAGCAGTGCCTCACCGCTCGCTTAGCGCTTAGCGCTTTTTTGAACGTTGGTTTAGACATCATGAGTACCCAAATTGCAAGCTGTAGCAAAATTTTGACAACAATTGTGTAGCAGTCTGTAGCAAAACTGATTAGGATCCCTGCTCAAATATAAGTTGAATACAGGAAACTTATAAATATGAATTTAAGTACAGGAAATTAAAGCGTAGCAAGAAGGCTCAGTTAATCAATCTGATCTTGAGTTACCTCAAGGTATGCATCCGTCAACACCTCGTCCTCACGCACATTGAGATTTTTTCCTTTTTTCGAGCTTGATCTAACAGGAGGGGTAGGTCCTTGATTTCCAGCGAGATATGTATTGTTTGTCTCTCCCCAACTCAGATCAACATCATTCAAATCAACATCACCGCTCAAAAGCTCATAATATGATGGATCCACCATCTAATTAACCTACAGCAATATAGACCTTTGTTTAGACATCATGAGTACCCAAATTGCAAGCTGTAGCAAAATTTGAAGAATATAGCAAAATTTTGACAACAATTGTGTAGCAGTCTGTAGCAAAACTGATTAGGATCCCTGCTCAAATATAAGTTGAATACAGGAAACTTGTAAACATGAATTTAAGTATAGGAAATTAAAGCGTAGCAAGAAGCATGGTTTTTGAGTCGCGAGTCGCAACCAAGTCGCCAGCCCTCCGACTCAGTGTATAGTCGACTAAAATCGCTGTATAGTCGCCGCAAGTCGCTGTATAGTCGCGAGTCGCCGCCGTTTTTGAAAAACGACTTGGCGATTAGTCGGCGACTCAAAAACCATGGCAAGAAGGCTCAGTTAATCAATCGTAGAGCAATCTGTATGTTCTTGGCTTCTTGCCCTCGCACGGCAGCGTCCCCTGCTCACGCGCACCCCAGCTCCCGCTGCTTCCTCGCCCCCTGCTCACGCGCCGTCCTGCTTGCCGCCCTGCTCGCCCCCTGCTCGCGCGGCCAGCTCGTCCCCTTCTAGCGCGCCCAGCTCGCCCCCTGCTCGCGCGCCGCCCAGCTCGCCCCCTGGCCCCTGCTGCTCGCGCGCCGCCCAGCTCGCCCCCTGCTGCTCGCGCGCCGCCGCGATGTGCTCACCATGGCAGCGCCGTCCCACCCGCTCCCCTCCACTCTTCTCCCTCTTCCTCAATCGCGTCCGGTGTGGACAAATCAAGCTCGATTTTGAGAGCTAGTTCGAACAAAAACAGAGAAAAAGATGAGGGAGACGAACCTGGTGGCGGGAGGAGTTGTCCGGCAGCGAGCAGTTGCTCGGGGCGACGGATCGGGGGCGCCTCCACTGCCCCGATGTGTAGGGAAGAGGGAGGGTCTGGGTCGGGGGCACCAATGTTTCGGGAGGGCAGTAGGGGAACTGCTGGAGGCGTTTTTTCTTCTTTCTCTCCTATATTTCCTATCAGGAGTGATATAGGGGAACAACTGGACTTGCTCTAACGATTTGGGAATTGCTTGCTTTGACTTGCCTTCCCGAGTCCATGGGGCGCCTCACCTCACTCCATGAGCTCACCATCAATGGTCGTGAGGCTCTGACTCTGCCGATGGAGCGGATCAGACAACTCTCTGCACTTTGATCGCTTCGGATCACGACCTGTCATGGCATTGCATCCTTGCCATGCTCAAGAAAACGCCTTATTTCTCTATAGACATTATATATTATTAGTGGCAACCCTGACCTGGCCAGGCGTTGCCAGCAAGGAGCGGGAGAAGATTGACACCTCATTTTCCCGTATTCCTGACGTGCATGGATTTTCGGGACGATGTCTCGTCTCCATACTCCGACGTCCATGGCAAGGTAACATGTTTATCTGTGATGCCAATTAAAGTTCCAGCCTATATTTTCTTTGTCAAATCTATCTCTTTACGACAAGCTGTCCTCTTCTAGAGTGTATAGATCTCTTAAACATTTGTGAAAAGTCAAAAGCCCTCTGAAAAATCAAAATTTGGTTGTGGTTAATCTGACATAATGCCATAGCAACAAAAGGCAACAAAAGATAACATGCAAAAAAATGGGTTGAGGATTTTACCCGTAGGTTTTTCCGTGCAAATGAAACCATTTCTGACATGTTTTTTAACTGCACTGCTGCTGTTTATATGTGGGTGGGTTATTAGTTCTGTTTTGGGTGTTAATAGTAGGCCCACCTGTTTTACTCAATACTCCTTTGGCACAAACGTTCACATTATTGGGATTGCAGCCTTTTGCTAGGCAATTTGGAAAACTCGTAATCATGCATGTTTTGAGAAGAAGTTTATATCTTCTCCCGTTGAGCTCATTTGCTACATGTGTGCTTCTCTTCGCTATTGGCATGGTCTTCAAACTCAGGAGGTGCGCCAGAATATTTAGAAAGGAGTTGCACGTATCCAGAACGTGGCGATCCAAACTCATGAGGCTGCTCAGGGTGCAGCAAGGAATATTGAAAGGCCGGAGATGATCAAGGATGGCTGATTTGATTCCGAAGTTCTGGGATGGTGGGATAAGCAACTGACTCATGAACCTGTGAATGTTTGGGTAGCTATGAAGTGAAGTGAAGCAGTTCAAACTCGTGGTTGTTGGAAAAGTATAAGTTGTTTTGGTTCGCTTTGATTGTTTACCCATGTCTCGCGTCAAAACTTTGTTTGCGATCTCGAGTGACCTGATGTTTTGCCTATGTTGCCAGTCAGGTTGCTTCAAAAAACTTTTGTAATATTCTTAGTATTTCACCCCTCCGTAGTAGCAGAGTTAAACTTTGATAGAGGGATGTGTTCCCCTGGGTGGAACACCCCCTTTGGTAGGCTTGGGTGCAGGTTGCTGGTCTCTTTTTCGTTTTTAATTTCCTTTCTGCTTTTGTTTTTGGTTTAGAACTCGCTGTTCAGTTATCCTTGATAGTGAAACCCGGCTTCGTGTAAAGTCGTTTGTAAAAAAAAATCAACCTATATGTTAGTTTCCTTTAGTATAATAGATTATGAATGATATTGCAGTTGCAAGTACTTATGCAATAATATACCATTAGAGGATCAATCGGTAGCTTTAATCTGACAATCAGCACAAAATGTTTTGCCAGAGATGAAAAATGGAGAAGTGGATGCAGAGCTTCACGCTTCATGCTACTTAAAAACCCAGTTCATCATCTCGATGAAACCCGTATGTACCACTAAACCAGTGAAGCGAAACCAGTAAGTCAACTGACAGACGAGAAGTTTGTAGCACAACCAAGCTTTGGGTTTTCCATGTACTGAAGCATTTCGCAGCAACACCGACTGATAGTATGATACTATGGAAGAAGGAATTGCTATGCTTCCAAATAATCAAGCAATTTTTTTGACACAAAGATCTGTTATGTTTCACGGGTCATTTGCTTGATTCATCAAATGTATGACGTGCACAACTCTTACTATAGCCAGCATATTTGCTTTAGTAGTTGTCACGTATCCGGACGATAATGATATCATTGTGTAAGTGCTATGTTTCACACATTATTGCATATGTTTTAATAGGTCCATTAAATGATATAAGCCGGTGGGAAATTTTGCAACGAACATCAAGAAGGAGCAAAGGCAAAGGAGCAAAGCGAGTACATAATTAGGCGTTCCCATCCAAATTGGTCCAATGATGATGATAGACTCCCATCAAAACGGGTTTTAAAATGTGACAAGTTTAAATTTATGCAATCTATTACTTGCTTCAAGTCATATGGAATCTATGCTACTCGGAGGAAATTTTCTTTGGAAATTTGTACGAATCAAGTATTATAATATCTTATCCACACATACTATTTCTTATGAGGAAAAGCCATAATTTTTCAGGTTTGCATTGGATCTTCACCTAGATGGTCCGAGTTAGGGGGCGAGTTTCTGAAACTCGATGGACTGTTCTAGAGTCTAGATCCCCCCAGACGGCATGAGCCACATCCGGAAGGTCCAATCAAGTCTTAGAAAACATAACAAGCAAAAAAGATGGGGTCTACATAAAGAATTATTCTTCTCCATTTCCACCCAACCAACCAATCGTGCTCCTTTGAGTTACGAAAAAGGCGACCTAGATGTGTAAGTCAGTGATTAGGGTCGAATCGAAACTTTCAAGTTGTAGATTTGCTCCAAATTTTTTTGTGAAGGTGTGAGGATGTTTTAGTTAGGCGATTATGTGTTGAACGCGACCATTTTGCTAGTGTTCAAACTATAATTTTCCTTTGAGAAAAACAAATAAAATTGACAGGAAAAAATTATTTTTGAAAATGGAAGAATAGCACCAGATATTCCCCCACGTCAAAAAATTTTGAAATGAAAAAAACTACTCGGACACGTATACCGGTACAAACTCTGCCTGTAATGCCTGGGCCCCACACGTCAGAGCAGGCGTGGTGGCAACTCACACGACCTGGCCCCTCCTCCTCCACGATTAGCCATACCCATACCAGTTCACGGCCGCGGCGACCAGCAGAGATCGGTATCGGAAGCGGGCGATCCAAACCAATACATCCCCAATCCGAGCTGCCCACTCCTCCCGAAGGTAAGATCCCCTCACGATCTCTGCGCTAAATAGCCCAGATCGATTTTCGCCAGCAAATTTTCTAATTTTTTTCTTCTGATTTTCCTTCGGGGGATCGATCGGATTCGGTTCAACCAGATGGCGGCGATCTGGGTGGCCGTGGCGGTGATGCTGGTCGCGTCTGCTCAAGTGGCGGCGGCTTCCCCGGTGACGGCGCCGGCTTTCCTCTGGGCGCCCAAGAACTACCGGTAAAGTACCCCAACCGCATCTCTGCTGAGTGCTGAGTCCGTAACCTGTGATCCCCTGCGTTAGATGTGATACGTGTTGGTAAATCTGGGGGAATCATAAACTGGGATTCCGCTTTGCTCTGAAACTGTTGAAACCAGTCTCAAGTTGGTGGATTAGCGAGTGTTGACATGAAATCCATATATAAGCCTATAAGGCTGTTCAGTGCATAGGATAGTCAGCTCAGAATATTGTAACTTGTGTGTTGTGGAATAGCACATTTCTTTGGGAGGCAATGATTGTGATATGTCAAGATTGATATCTACATTGTCACCATAGATCTATATTTGCTGCATTGCTCTCCAATCGTATTGATATCATGTGGATTAATTAGTGTTGACATAATGACATGATTCACGGGACACATATATTACTGCTCTTTTTATCCCCTGAAAACAGTACACATGTTGTATCCTCCCGTCCCACTATTTCCACATGAAATTGATATGAGCCTATAAGGCCGTTCACTGCATAGGATAGCCAGCTCGGAGAATTGTATCTTGCGTGTTGTGGAATATCATATTTCATTGGGAGACCGTGATTGTGATACTGATGGATAAGTCTCTGTACTAGTCTTGTGGGGTTTGGTCTTTGGTCTTTGGTCTGTAGGGCTGCAGCAGCACACATGGTCTGTAGGGCTGCAGGCAGCACACATGGTCCTTGTGTCAAGAACTGACTGTTAGGATAGCATCAAGGACAGTCAGTTAGGATAGCCTCAAGGACTGGCTGTTAGGATAGCATCAAGGACTGGTTGTTATAACAGTCTTGACTGCTTTAGACTAGCATCTTAGACTAGCATCTAGCATATTCGTGGCTGGCTAGCAGCCTATAAGTATGTAACCCCAACCCCTCAGGTTGGCATGACATTGTGTGAGAAATAAACCAACGAAAATTGCCCCAACTCTCCTAGTGCCATCCTCTCTCAATGAGAGTAAGACTGAGACAACTAACAAGTGGTATCAGAGCCAGGTTGTCTTGTAGTTTGAGTGTTTCCTGCCATCCCCTTTCTCCGGGAGCAGAGGAGCCCCAGCCGGTAGCAGCCCCGACTGTCCCTGGTTACCTTCCTCCCTCCGGGTTGTCGAGCAGCAGCTCGTCAGAAACAGCCTGCAGCCCCCCAGCAGCGAGCCATGTCCACAGGTCTCTCTCAGCACACGGCTACCTCGAGCATGCGGCGTCGGCAGGAGGCCGAGCGCGCAGAGGCAGAGGAGCGTGAGCGAGAGACTGCGGCAACCGCTGCAGCAGCGGCAAGGGCGTCGAGGCTGGCAGCTGCGGAGCTGGCAGCAGCCAGAGCGGAGGTAGAAGCAGCAGCGACGGCGGAGGCAGCACGTCTGGCTGCAGCGGAGGCTAAGGCGTTGCGTGGCAGCGCCAAGAGCTCCGAGTCCGCTGAAGGCAGCGTCGACGCAGACCGCAACGGCGCGGCGCAAGAGCGGGCGGCGCAGTGGGCAGCCGAGCACGCTCGCGGTGGCGCTCCTAGAGGAGGCGCGCACGGCGACGGCGGCTGGGATGACCAAGGCCGAGGCCTCCACGGGGTCCGGACTGTGGTCAGGGACGTTGGTCCCAGTGTGGGGTGGCCTACCCTCACCAAAACCAACTACGTCGAGTGGGCCGCGATCATGAGGGTCAGGCTCCAGGTGCGGCACATGTGGGAGGCGGTCCAGGACGACGCCGTCGACCAGCATGAGGATCGACGGGCGCTGGACGCCCTCATCGCCGCAGTCCCGCCCGAGATGCAGTTCTCGCTCTCCAACAAGCGGACTGCCAAGGAGGCATGGGACGCCATCGCCGCAGCACGCATCGGCAGCGACCGTGCCCGCAAATCCACCCTGCAAGCACTTCGCAAGGAGTGGGAGAACCTGGCCTTCAAGCCAGGTGAGGACGTTGATGATTTTGCTCTCCGTCTCAACACTCTGTTGCAGAAAATGGTGCAGTTCGGCGATGCTACCTACGACGAGGAGAGGGCTGTCGAGAAGCTCTTCCGGTGCATCCCCGAGAAGTACAAGCAGATGGCTCGCTCTATCGAGTCTCTGCTGGACCTCTCCACGATGACGATCGAGGAGGCGATAGGTCGCCTCAAGGTCGTCGACACCGACGAGCCACACCCTCTCTCGGGGCCCATCACCACCGGTGGGAAACTGCTCCTGTCTCGGGAGCAGTGGGATGCCGGCCTCGGCAACGGGAAGAAGGGGGAGCCTTCTTCCACAACGGGCAGCCGCAGGCGTGGCAAGCCGCGCAGGGGGCGCGGTGATGCTCGTGGAGGTGCCCGAGGAGGCGCAGCCGGCAGGCCCAAGCCGGCACAGGATGACGGCTGCCACAACTGCGGCCGCCTTGGCCACTGGGCCAGGGAGTGCAAACAGCCACGACGTGGCCAAGCCCATGTCGCACAGGCTGCAGAGGCCAACGTTGCACAGGCTGCAGAGGCCCACGTCGCACAGGCTGCGGAGGACGCAGCTCTGTTCATGACGCATGCCAGCGTCGAACTATCCCCTGCGGCACCGCCCGCAGCAGCTCTCCTCCACCTGGACGAGCCAAAGGCGCACGCCCTCCTCGGCGATGGCTTTGGCAGCGACAAGACTGGCGGGTGGTGCCTCGACACCGGCGCCACCCACCACATGACCGGTCGACGAGAGTTCTTCGCCGAGCTCGACTCCGACGTACGAGGCTCCGTCAAGTTCGGGGATGCCTCCGCCGTAGAGATCAAGGGCGTCGGCTCCGTCATCTTCATCGCCAAGACCGGTGAGCACCGGCTGCTCACCGGTGTCTACTACATCCCTGCGCTGAGGAACTCCATCATCAGCTTGGGACAGCTGGACGAGAACGGCTCGCGCGTGCTGATCGAGCATGGGATCCTACGCATCTGGGATCGTCATCATCGCCTTCTTGCTAAGGTAACCCGAGGCGCAAACCGGCTCTACGTCCTTGATGTGCAGGTGGCACAACCTATCTGTCTCGCAGCTCGTCGGGACGACGAGGCGTGGCAGTGGCACGAGCGCTTCGGGCACCTTCATTTTGAGGCCCTGAAGCGGCTCAGTGCCAAGGAGATGGTACGAGGCCTGCCATGCCTCGACCATGTGGAGCAGTTCTGCGACGTCTGTGTGCTGACGAAGCACAGACGACACCCTTTTCCCCAGCAGGCGAGCTTCAGAGCCAAGGAGAAGCTCGAGCTCGTGCATGGGGATCTGTGTGGCCCGGTGACACCGGCCACACCAGGAGGACGGCGCTACTTCTTGCTGCTCGTTGACGATCTCTCCCGCTACATGTGGGTGGTGATCCTCGGCAGCAAGGGGGAGGCAGCGGACGCCATCAGGCGTGCGCAGGTTGCTGCAGAGGCTGAGTGCGGCCGCAAGCTGCGTGTGCTGCGCACCGACAACGGCGGCGAATTCACAGCAGCTGAATTTTTCTCGTATTGCGCTGATAGAGGCATCCAGCGCCACTACTCCGCGCCGTACAGCCCACAGCAGAACGACGTCGTCGAACGACGCAACCAGACGGTTGTGGGGATGACTCGGGCCCTCCTCAAGCAGAGAGGGATGCCGGCTGTCTTCTGGGGAGAGGCGGTGCTGACAGCCGTCTACATCCTCAACCGCTCTCCTACCAAGGCGCTCGATGGCAGGACGCCGTATGAGGCTTGGCATGGACGAAAGCCGGCGGTCTCCCACCTGCGGGTCTTCGGCTGCCTCGCGTTCGCCAAGGAGCTCGGCCACACCGGTAAGCTTGACGACAGGAGCACTCCAGGAGTGTTCATCGGCTACTCGGCAGGCTCGAAGGCCTACCGCATCCTCGACCCCAAGACACAGCGTGTGCGCACGGCGCGAGACGTCGTGTTCGACGAAGGGCGAGGATGGGCGTGGGGTAAGGCGGTGGACGACGGCTCGACCCCGACATGTGACGACCTCATCATCGAGTACGTCCAGTTTGAGGAGGCTGGGGGAGCAGGCAGCTCCTCTTCGCTGAGCACGTCTACTTCGGCCCCCAAGACTGCATCGACCCCGGTGTTGGCTACACCGACGGCACCTCAGCCAGCGACGCCACATACTCCAGCACCGGCAGCCACTCCTCCGGGCACGTCTACATCACCACCAGCGCACAGCTCGGTGGAGTTCGCATCCCCGCTCCCTCACGACGAGGAGCGCATCGATGCGTATCATGACGACGAGCCGCTGCGGTACCGTACGGTGGAGAACCTACTCGGTGACCAGCCGGTGCTGGGACTAGTGCCGCGCGACTTGGAGGCGCAGCTGCAGCTTGCGCATGACGACGGTGAGCCTCACTCTTTTGCAGAGGCTGATAGAGACGCAGCATGGCGCGCTGCGATGCAGATGGAGATGGATGCGGTCAAGGAGAACCGCACTTGGGAACTTGCTGATCTCCCTCGTGGTCATCGCGCGATCACCCTGAAATGGGTGTTCAAGTTGAAGAGGGATGAGGCCGGCGCCATCGTTAAGCACAAGGCTCGCTTGGTGGCGCGAGGTTTCTTGCAGCGGGAAGGGGTCGACTTTGACGACGCTTTCGCCCCTGTGGCACGGATGGAGTCCGTGCGGCTCATCCTTGCACTAGCTGCCCACGAGGGCTGGTGTGTCCACCACATGGACGTCAAGTCGGCCTTCCTCAACGGCGAATTGAAGGAGGAGGTCTATGTGCAGCAGCCGCCGGGTTTTGTGATCCCCGGCAAGGAGGGCAAGGTACTCCGACTGCACAAGGCTCTCTATGGCCTCCGACAGGCACCAAGGGCGTGGAATGCCAAGCTCGACTCCACGCTGAAGACGATGGGCTTCAAGCAAAGCCCGCACGAGGCGGCCGTCTACCGACGGGGCAGCGGAGGAAATGCCCTGTTGGTGGGCGTCTATGTCGACGACTTGGTGATCACCGGCATCAAGGATGCAGAGGTGGCTGCGTTCAAGGAGGAGATGAAAGCTGCCTTCCAGATGAGTGATCTGGGGCTCCTCTCCTTCTATCTGGGGATCGAGGTGCACCAGGATCACTCCGGGATCACGCTTCGACAGACCGCCTACGCCAAGCGCATCGTTGAGCTAGCTCAGCTCACGGACTGCAACCCAGCTCTCTCCCCGATGGAGGAGAGGCTGAAACTGAGCCGTGACAGCACGACGAAGGAAGTGGACGCTACACAGTACCGGCGTCTTGTGGGGAGCCTTCGTTACCTCGCCCACACTCGGCCGGACTTGGCGTTCTCCGTCGGCTACGTTAGTCGCTTCATGCAGCGGCCGACGACGGAGCATGAGCAGGCTGTGAAGAGGATCATCCGCTATGTTGCGGGGACTCTCGACCATGGCCTTCACTACCCTAGAGGCCCTGGGGCGGCAGACTTCATCGGGTACAGCGACAGCGACCACGCCGGCGACATCGACACCAGCAAAAGCACTAACGGGATCATGTTCTTCCTCGGCAAGTGCCTCGTGAGCTGGCAGTCGGTCAAGCAACAGGTGGTTGCCTTGTCCAGCTGCGAGGCCGAGTACATGGCGGCCTCCACAGCCTGCACGCAGGCCCTCTGGCTGGCTCGACTGCTTGGAGATCTCCTCGGCCGAGACGCTCGAGCAGTCCAGCTGATGGTGGACAGCAAGTCCGCTTTGGCCCTAGCAAAGAACCCCGTTTTTCATGAACGGAGCAAGCACATCCGGCTGAGACATCATTTCATCCGAAGCTGCTTGGAGGAAGGAAGCATCAAGGCGAGCTACATCAACACCGCGGACCAGCTCGCTGATCTTCTCACCAAGCCTCTTGGGAGGATCAAGTTCCGTGAACTCTGCTCCAGGATTGGGATGGTTCAGCCCGTCCACAAGACAACGCACAAGACTTAGGGGGAGAATGATGGATAAGTCTCTGTACTAGTCTTGTGGGGTTTGGTCTTTGGTCTTTGGTCTGTAGGGCTGCAGCAGCACACATGGTCTGTAGGGCTGCAGGCAGCACACATGGTCCTTGTGTCAAGGACTGACTGTTAGGATAGCATCAAGGACAGTCAGTTAGGATAGCCTCAAGGACTGGCTGTTAGGATAGCATCAAGGACTGGTTGTTATAACAGTCTTGACTGCTTTAGACTAGCATCTAGCATATTCGTGGCTGGCTAGCAGCCTATAAGTATGTAACCCCAACCCCTCAGGTTGGCATGACATTGTGTGAGAAATAAACCAACGAAAATTGCCCCAACTCTCCTAGTGCCATCCTCTCTCAATGAGAGTAAGACTGAGACAACTAACAGATACGTCAAGAGTGATATCTACATTGTCACCGTAGATCTATATCAGCCAAATTGCTCTCCAACCGTATCAGGGTGTATGTTCTTACACCGACTTGTAGAAAAATTAATCCCTATATCTTGGCTGAGTGCATACATTAAAAGATTCAGATTGTGGAGTGTAGAATAGGGTGGTTGGAAGAAATTTTATCCCATTCCAGGAACAGAAGGCTGGAAGATTGATAATATTTGATGAAACACACTCTATGTAGAACACCACACATTTTTTCAAGGTTCTACTAAGTTCTAGGCGCTGATTGAGCATTTTGCCTCCGCTTTTCCCTTTTCTGAAGGATTAAAGCGCTAAACGCAATTAAGTACATGTTTAAGCACAGTTGAGCGCTAGGCGTTTTGCCTCCATTCAGCCGCTAAGCGAGCTTATGCGTGTGCTTAGGCGAGCTCTTCAAAACCTTGCATTTGTTCATGTAGACTTCTAAGAATAGCGATCTATGAGTATTTACCCCGGATGAAGGAGCAACGGAACCGAACCTGTTGTTGGCATGAGGGTATTTGTGCAGTGCAGAATTATTGTTCAACTTGTATGCATGCCCACTCCCTAGTTCTGTTCTCATTAGGAGAGTAGAAGCTGGGCATCTGTGAACACTTTTTGATAGTTTGCACTTTTAATTTTTGACATGTTGTATGTACATTGTGCAACACTATGGCTTCTATTCAATGACGTTTGTCTGCCTGATAGCTGAACTACAAACATGTAGTCCCTTTCGCCGTTTCTTGTGGAATGAACGTCTCTGGCCTCTAATTATGAAGAAACTCGAAGCCCTGAGTCCCATTTGATAGGACAACAGCCTTTACCTCAGCTATATGCGCACATCCTTACCTTAAAATATTTGCATCATTGGTCTAATGCATCCTAGACACTACCCGCTACAATGCTACCTAGGTCACATGCTACTGTGTGTTATTCTTACTGTAGACAATGCAAATGCATCTCATACACATATACTGAACTAGGTCACATCTTGGTCCTTGTTGTTATGCATGTTGTACATCTCCGGTGTTCCTGACAAGTCTTACATTCTGTTACTTGATAATGACGTACACTTTTATGCATTCATTTTTATAATTTCGAGTTTCCAGTCATAGAGTTTACATAACTTTACCTTCATTTCCAAACTTAGTTCTAATGAGGCTAAAGAAGTAGTCCACTATGAGACAATCTCCCCAAAGAGCTTAGCTAAATCTGTTCTTGAGGAAGGTGGCTGGTCAAACTTGGTGGTAAGTGCCCTCCAGGATTTAAGTTGACATCCAACTGTATTGTAATATGAGTCTTTATTATGCATAACTTCAAACAATTCGTTATGTTTTCGTTTTGTTGTCAGTGTTCAAAGGATGGTCCTCAAAAGAGTGTTGATGTTGCAGTTCTTTTTCTTGGATCAAAGGTACGCATTTGACTCCCATCCATTTTGTATTGTTTATAAATTAGTCTCATCATCTTTTGGGTATTCACTGGTTGCACTAAATCCGCACTTTATGGAAGTTACCTCATAGATAAATTTTTATTGAAATATCTTCTTGTCATCATACATCGGCTACTTTAAGTTTAACCGAGTTTAGAGAAATATATACCAACATCCAAAAAACCAATTTAGTTTCATTAGATTCATCATAAAATATGTTTTCGTACTTTGTAGATTTGAGATTATAGATATTAGCTCATTTTTCTAGAAAATTGTTCAAACTTGGAGAAGTTTGACTTAGGACAAACCTAGAACTTAATTTATTTTGGAACAGAGGAAGTAGTTGTTATTGGTCAATTTAGAGGCCGGTGAATTTCTAAAACTTCCCATGCTTCAATCTGTGTGGAAAAAAATTACTCCGCTGTCTAGACCATTTTTCATTGAAGGTGATATCTCCGTTTTCATTGCTTCAATGGACACTGAGATTTGACTAACATTCCTCCTTCAGCTACAATCATCAGACATCTCGAAAGATAAACAAGCCGATCCAGCTCTAGCGGACACACTGAAGGTAGTCAGTCATTCTTGTTCACCCCTTTCCCTCAATTATCACATTTAGTTTTCTGTTTTTTCCCCTTAGTTGTCATATATTTGAGCATAAATATACTTTCAATGCCTCTAATGTATATACCCTTTACCAGCTATCCTTCTCAAGCTCCGAGCTTTCCATGGCATTCCCTTATGTTGCCATATCAGACGATGAAGTATTAGAGAACTCATTGCTCTCTGGATTTACTGAGAGTTGTGAGGATGTTTCCCAAGGAAATCACATCACATACACTGACACGTGCGCCACAAGCAGTGAGGGTATGAAGAAACATTCAAGCATGGACTCTATTCAAGTAAGTTAGTTTTTATAGAAAAGAGCATATTTTGATATTAATTGTATATTCACTATGTATTGACATCATGTACATTCCAGGACTTGGTGAAATCACAGATGGGAAACAACCCAACTGGACAGACTGAGCTAATCGTCTTCTGCAGTGGCGGTTTCAAGGACAATGCGAAATCAGAAGGTTGGTTTAAGTAAACTTGGGTTGGGTTCTTCAGCTTCAGTTGAGCAACTTTAACCTGTGTTCTGCTTCCTTCAGGGGACTTGCTTTCGGAGGTGGTTTCTGTGCTTAACAAGTCTGGGGCTAAATATTCGGTTCTGTATGCTTCTCAACCCTATAGTTTGTTGGAGAACACTTCCGAACTGCCATTGGCCAGGTATCTTGCAGAGAAGACCAATACGACCAAACCTGTCCTAGAGAAATGTGATGTAGAGTGCCAACTAAAATCAACAATGCTGGAAGGAATTTTTGTGGTAAGTTGTGACTTAGACTCTAGTTTGTTATCTGTAACCTTTTCCAGTTCAGTTGGCATGAGTCTTCAGTTTAGTGCCCCGCTGCTTTTAAGTTTGTCCTCTTCTCCTAAACTGCCTGTCTGTAGATCACGGTTGTATGTACCCTTGCATTATTTCCTCAAACTTGTTGTAACCTGCAGGGACTAGTGCTGCTTATCATCTTGATATCAGGACTCTGCTGCATGATGGGGATTGCTACTCCTTCAAGGTTCGAGGCTCCACAGGAGTAATCTTGATCTGATTTTAAAGCAGATCAGATGTGGATGGCTAGTGTTCTTTGGTTTGCACTGTGTGGATATAGATAGCTTCCCATTCAAAGGTGCATTGTGTATTTTACTGAGCCAAAACTTCTGCTCGCTGACCTCTTCTTTTTGTTGTAATATCGCATTCCATATCCACGGAGATCTGAGCCTTTGCAAACTGCTAGGTGTGCGAGGCTTGTGTTGTAGTATCCGACGTGCCACCGGTTTTCTCTGTGAATAGCCTGGAACTGTGGTAGCCAATAAGTTGATGGCACTATCCATCTAATAAAATCTTGTTACAACTCTTCATTACTTAATAAACTTATTTTTCTTGGCTGATTGGGACACAAGGCCACTTTTGTAGCATCGTTGCTTTTCTAGCTTTGCACTTGTGGGGATGTGTAATTGTTGGGTAGACTTACTGAGCAAGTGATTACCTGATTGAAACCGGTTTAGTGATTGCTCTGTTTGCTTCATTTAAAACCATAGACTAAGTACGCGAGGCATAGTGTTTATTTTTTCTCCTTTGTCCTTTATGCTGCTGGGTCTTGGCTTATCTTGGCTTAGCACTCAAGTCAGTAGAAAAATGTGGCATAACTTTATTGTACGCTTGCTCTGTTTTGTCCTTTCCTCCATAAAATGCGAGGAGGAAACGCAACAGAAATTTCGCAAAGCATATATTACTTTAGCTTTGCGTGAATCTGAATCTGATGCAGCAATTTTGTCTTGACCGATAAATCCTCATGGCACACGCCAGTGTATGTATATCCCATCCCATGATAGTATAACATGTATCCAGTGAGACTGACGTTGGCGAATTAGAGTTGTTCCAATATACTCTGTGCAGGTGACTTCGCGACAGGTTGGTTGGCCCATACATAGGTTGCCAAGTCAGTCCCTGTTGGTCTCCTGGGAGCCATGCCACAAGATCCGCCCTGCCCCTGCACAACATAACTTGGAAGAAAGGTCTTTGACAGTTGCAGATGGTCTTGGGCATTTTTCTTTCTGAAATGAAAGCGGCTTACGTAGCAAGATCTTGGGAGGCGTGTAGAACTTGAAGTGGTGATCACTGCCAAAGTTTCCAGTAGCTAGGAACTGTTTGCTGTCATATAAATTTCTACTGTATATGATTTGCACCAGCTAGCACTAGCTAGAGGGTAAATAGCCACTAGGAGCGTACGTGGCATGTGAGAAAAAGGGCGATAAAACTGTTTGATTTCGGATCAGAAAATATGCGTAACTTGCACCGGTTTTTGGTGCAGGAAAGGTGCCCAAAATGCAGCTGAAAAGGCGATTCCTTTCTAATAGTATTCTTGTTTCATAGATCACCGTATATGCGATCATGCATTGCGAGCTGGATACCACGCGGAACGTCTACATCTTTCAGTTACTATCTTATCATCATGCCGCCGGCTATATAGGAAAATTTTCTTTTATCGCGAGGAATCTTGCTGGATATAATTTGGTAACTGATAACTTTAACCCGGAATTCTGAGTTAAAAGCCCTCTGTCGACCGATCGAGCTTCCTGCTGCATCTATGGTTAATCAATCATCTCTTGCAGTAGATTGTTAGTTAATCACCTCCCTTGATGGAGCTGTCATACACATGTCGTCCCCACGTGCATGCACGCGCCGTCCAACATGTATTCACCCCTGGCGGCACGTGCCTTTTCTGCTGACGAACGCTCCAGCTTGCACCAACCTGTCCAATGCTAATCGACGTCAGGACGCTCCCGAGTCCTAACTTGTGCGCCAAGAATACAAACTAGCTCGGCTGCATTAGTTAATGCTTACTTGTTTACTTGTTAAGAAAATTGCAAAACTACACCACTTGCTACAAATGCCACCCAAATCAATGCTACGAGCTATCTGATTTGATTATTGAGATCCGCACAAGTTTATAAATGCCAATATATAAGAAAGTTCTCATTAACTAGATGGCTATGAATTTTTTTCGTTTGAGAAATAAAAATATATTTCTAATTCGACTGAGAACTGGTCACTCCCTACTCGTACATACATAAATCCCCATCATAGTTTTATGTCTTAAGCTAGATCGAAATCCAACCATGCATCGACCTCTCGTCTTCAGGACACTACATACTGTTATAAATTGAAGAACAATATTCATAACACCGCAGTTTTAAGCCGAGTTAAATGCATTTGAGACGACGAAGAATTACATAGAAAATCAGGGAAACTTAGAATCAGCAAGACTACCATTGTATATCTGCCATCCCTAATGAGTAACAAGACAAGCTTAGCTAAATAAGCAACATAATTAACTCACAAACAAACGGTATATATGTCCTTTTTACAAAAGCCTAAAGTAAATGAACAGTATGTCTCTCACTCTTTCTATAATCGACAATCTAATGAAGCAACCAACAAAATTGCCACAAGCTAAAATCAGTGCACACTCTATTCGTATCAGTAGGGCCGAGCACCAAAATTCTTAGCAGCAGCATGTTGTCCGTTCATGGTGGCAGCAGCATAATTCCCATAAGGAAATTCACCGTCGTCGTAGCTCCCAAGCTTCTGATGCTGTGGCAGAACACCGGCACTCAGCAGACCCGTTGCGGCCGGCGCACGGAAGTTCGAGGAGCCGATGACCCCTCCTAGGGCTCTCGCCATGATCGCCTGTTGGTCATACAGCTTGGCGTCGTAGCTTCTTCTTCCCAATCCCTGCGGCGCCGTATTAAGCATGTGCTGCCAGGAGGAGCCGACGACATCGCTGTCACCGCTTATTGCCGGGACTAAGCTGGCCATGGTCTCCGCGGCCAAGGCCTGCATGTTGCTTGGCTCGTTGGTCAAGCTGTAGTTAGGCATGGCGTTGAAGGTTCCAGCTGTAGTAGGAACAGAATAGTAGTAGTCCGCGTTGTACGGCGGCGCGGCTGAGTTGGTGTTGGTGTTGCTGTTGGTAGTCGCCTTGGCCGGCAGCTGGTTGCTTGTGTACTCGTCGGAGTTGGGGAAGTAGAGCGGGTCGATCGTGAACATGGAGTCGATAAAGTCGCCGGCGCCCTCGCCTGCGTCCACGACCGAGCTAGCGTTCGGAGTCGTCACGGCAGAGTAGGAGCACTCGGCGTCGTCGGCGGCGGCGGTCTTGGCCGCCGTCTGCTTGGCCTCCCCTTTCTTGTTGAACACCTTGCACACGACCCATTCGTCCTGGCGCCGCCGAACAAGCACAGAATAATCGAATCAATTCACGCTCCGAATTGATGTTCAAGAAGTTAATTATTCATACCTAATTTAAGATTGTTCATAATCAAATGAGTGTAGATACCTTGGGATTGTTCATGGTTTGGTCCCTTGATTTGCCGTCGAGGCGGAACTCGTGCATGACCCAGTCGGACTTGGTGCCCCGAGGCGCCCTGCCCGTGTAGAACACCAGCGTCTTCTTCATCCCCACCAGCTCACCGGCGTCGGCACCGCCGCGAGGCTTGAAGATCTCCCTGTCCTTGCCGGTGGCCTTCCAGTAGCCCTCCCTGGTGGCGCGGTTGGCGCGCGTCCCCGTCGGGTACTTGAGGTCCTTGTGCACGAAGAAGTACCACTCCTTCTCCCCCATCGTCGCCAAACCTTCTCATAATAATTCAACAGATCGAGTTATCATCAGCAAGATGTTCAACGAACTACACATGAAGAAGAAGAAGAAGAAGAAGAAGAAGAAGAAGAAGATGAAGATTGGAGTAGATGAAGTAATTACTTGGGAGTTCTCGTGGCTCGCAGCTGTTGAGGTCGACCTCGCCGACGGCGCAGGAGACGAAGCTAGGGTTGAGGAACTTGCGGAGGAGGTAGCTGGTGATGATCTCCTCGTCGGTCGGGTGGAACCTAAACCCCGGAGGCAGCGAGAGGCCGCCGCCGTCGCCGCCTTGCTCCGATGACTTTGCTGCCATGCTCTCCACCATGCTAGCTAGCTTGCTCTCTCGATCAAAGGAGGACGAAGATGAAGCTTGCTTGCTTGCTCGGGTGCACAAGAACAAGAAGGCTAGGTGTGAAGATGGGAAATGGGGATAGAAAGGGGATGAGGAGAGCGAGAGGCCAACTTTTATAATGCTTCCAGAGACCTTTTCCATGGCTTGGGAGGGGCCAAGTCCACAAAGCCTTGCCTAGGAAGGAACTCTTCACTCGTTTTCATTAATCATCTCTCATCACACACATCAGATTTAGGTGTGATTACGGACATTAATCTACTGATTAATTGTGGTCTGCAGCTTTAATTCGCCATATCTTGCCAGTGCCGGTGACAGCTACTACTGCAGAGAGAGCGGGGGTTGCAAATCAAACTGACCATCGGGAGGCTTGCGCGGTAGGCCACTTGACTATCTTCTTCTTTTTCTTTCTTTCTTTTCTGGGAAGATACAAATCAGAGACTGTTCCCAGCAAGTGCAGATATTTGTGGCAAGAAAGTGATTTTCTTTGTCTTATTTTTTGGGAAGATGTAGAGGGCTCGAATGTGCATTCGGAGGCCGGGCTCCACATAGCTCTTTATTTTACCAAATTCCAATATCATTTGGAAGTTCCAAAAGATTCTGGAAAAAAATCCCGGATGTACACAATATCATTTGGAAGTTCCAATAATTTTTTTCCACTTTTGCACAGCCCCCAAATATAATATATTTCTTTTGAGATTTTACAAGTTGGTACAAGATAACATAATCTACACCCAAGATTTGTTTCAGATTTTTTTGGAAACACCAAAATATATGATTTTGGATTTTGCAAAATAAAGGGCTATGCGGATCTCAGCCTCCAAATCGCCGCTCTCGTTATGTGTGTTCTTTCTTCATACTCACTAGTGTGTTTGGTCAGCTCCTTCAGTTAGATTGTGTTTTATCGAAAATAAGGCAATTTCAAAACCTTAAGAATATGGGTCTTTGCTAATTATCATCCGAACAAGAGTTAAGTTAGACCTCATTCAATCTTAGGGCAGTCAGATTTGCATCGTGTTTCGTATGGCTTGTGAGTTGCAACCGAGATTTTCCCCAGTTGCACAAGGTCTGCAGATAGGTTAAGAGTGATATTTCCTAATTCCAGTTGGGCTACACACGAGTTGCAGCTGAATTTCAATAGCACATTCTACACATACGTGGGTGTCCAGCGCTTATCCTAGGCGTCCATTCACTCTTAGAAATCTGTGCTACAACCCTTACACATTGCAAAAAAAAATCCAACCTATTCCCTGCTCATGACAAAGGACTCACTGCTTCATTCTCAGATCCTTCTACTCATTCTACATTTTGTGGATTAAGCAAATATATAGATAGGGAGCGGCTAATTCTCTATTAGTTGGGGATTAAATTAATTATCATCATATGATGTCATCCAATTTAAGTTGCAACTCGTGTGTACCCCATATATAATAGGAAAAATCTTAGCTACAATATATTTGCATCACAAATGCAACTCGGAAATTTTCAGCTACAACGGGAAAAATCTCAGTTAAGATCTATGTGTAACTTGGAAATTCAGTTGCAACCCATTTGCTTCCAACCTACAACTGGGCAAAATCTCACTTGAAACCGATATGTACGCCTTGCCATGGGTAGCCCGTCTTGACACTGAGCTCCAAAAGTTGGGTGAGACTAAAAAATGTCCCTTTTTGTATTTTAGGTCGGGCTCAGGCCTCGGAAAACCAAGCAGTTTACATAGAGGCCCGAGCCGTCCCAGTCCCAAATTGCTCTCTTTTGTCCCTCTGGGTCAGACTCATGCTCATCTTTTCGTTTTTTCATTCAGGCTAGGTTGTGGTCGAGCCTAGATTTTGCTTGCCGGTTTTTTTCGGGCCTAGGTTTCGACATAACAACCACCTATGTCTAACTATATGTATATGTGCCTAATCCGAGTTGAGCTTTGAAATCTGGAATTGTCTGTATAAAATTTTGAGTATTCTAGAACCTTTTAATTTGAACCTTAGCCCCGTTTTGATATTGGTTTTGCATTTTAGGATTATCATTGTCCACATTCTTTAGTGAATTATTGCAGGCTGCTAATTTATATAATCCACCGTGCACATTTTGTGGAAACCCAGGAAGGAAAAAAATCATTATTCTGAATATATCTAGAACTTAGTTATACAACTTTAGAAATATCAATACAATCTGGAAAATATCATAGTTCATGGCCAATGTTGAATTATATTTCATTTTGGTTAGTTACAAACATGTTATGCCACATTTTGCGATATCTCCCCCATATCGTGGGCTTATGTATTAATAGATAGGATTTGCACACATAAAAAATATTTATCATGTTGTCACAGAGGTCGGTGCGCTTGATATTAATGTATTGACCTTTATCAGAAAAAGTTGTAGAGCGACGTCTAATAGACATGGAAACAATCAGTTATGAAATTTTTGTCCCGTCGGTGACAAGGTGTACGTGTAATAATCAAAGTAGAATTTTTTCTAAGATTTTTTATTTGGTCACAACTAAGAATTCTTGCTTCTAGTGATCACTATTCAACGATCTTCATTTATTAACGATCGAATAATCCATGTGTGCTCTCCAAAAATCTCCCAGGCGATATAATACATAGTGAAATTGTCATATGATTTCTTTTCCCCTGTAACTGCTATCTCATTTGACAAACCCATGTTAGCGCCGCGTTTCTCCTATTGTACGCATGCATCATGCATGTACACAATGAAACTACCTGGCACTATATATTACTGAATGATCCAACCCATGTTGTCTTTACATATTATTTAGTCAGAAGTTAATTAGGCCTTGGTCTTGCAAAACTGTACCGCTTCAAACAAGCATGATATTAGCACTCTTGTTGTTTTTTTGCCGTTGAAATTTTCAAAATTAGTACTTGACAGTTTGTTTTGATAAAGGGAGCTTTATTACTTAAAAGTTATAAGTATTACACCCGGCCTTTGCATAACCACGATGCACACAGCCACAAGTTCACGAGAGCACGAAAAATCCGAGTCCGAAAGAAAAAACATGACGCCGTACATGTCGAGAATAGAAAATAAAAGATCCGCCTAAGACGACGGTAGGCCGATGCGGAGTCTATGTTGCAATCCATGCCGCGAGAAAAACTCCCTGGCTGCTGCCTCCAAACGCCCCGCCACCTCCAAGAACAGATCCCGGTGGTCCACACGCTGCAGAGCTGACCAAGCTCGTAGCGTAGCTGTACACCGGTAGAAAACCTGCATAATAGAAACATTTTTGTCATTAAAAACCTTGTCGTTTCTACATAGCCACAACGACCAAACAACGGCAATCGCTCCCATCCTACTGAATAGTTTAAACCTAGGATCAACCCCGTTTAGCCAGCTGCCAAAAATGTTGGCCACCGAGGTCGGGGGATGTAAGGTAGAACTAATCTGGATGACTGACCATATAGACCTAGCGAACTCGCACAAAGTTGACATTTTCTTTTGACGAAATGCAGAAACCCTGTTTTCGATTCATTGAAAAGGGGATGAGAAAACTACAAGATGGACGGGAAGGGGAGCAGGGCAAAATGTACGACCAAAAAAAGGAAAAGATAAAAAGAAGACTAGACTAAGCAAAACTAAACTAAGAGGCGTGGATCGAACCAGCTAGCTGGTTGCCTTGTAATGATAAAAAAATGACGTTTAATTCAGTGATGCAGCTCGATCGTCCATGATAAAAATGACGTTCAAATGATCGATGCAGCTCGTTCATGATAAAAAAATGACGTTTAAACCACTAGCATGCACCTTTGACACAGTACATTGAGAGAGTGTACCACGTCACTGAAATTGCGAGAAAAAAGGTCTCCAACTCTGATGGGTGGTAGCCTGGTAGGGCATCAACCCGTTTCTCACCACTGGGCTGCAGGCGTGGCTGATTTGAACCTTCCAAATGAAATGAGAGCCATTTATTTGCGAAGATTAAAACAGTTTAAATAAGGCGTGGCTGATTCTGAACCGAAGACGTGGGTCGATGTGAAGATTAAAACATTTCAGAGAGGCGGCGCATCGCATGAAGCAGCAACATAAGACCGTAAACACCGCCGCAGGTCGCAGCTAAGCTAATCGCGCCGCCGCCATCCACGCATATGCATGCTTTGACTGTTCGTCGGCTGTAAAAATGGCGGCTGTTCAGTTCATACTACCTCGTTTTGCAATTTGCATGCACAGAATCGAAGACAGAAGAATCGAAATTGGTCAGGTGCAGTTCAATTAGGCCATCCATCTTCAACGTGGTGAGTCAGTCCTTCTTCCGTGGTGCAGTCTCGATCGATTTATTCTCTGCGGCGAGCACGTGGTTGCATGCTGGATTGGCCACACAATATACGGTCCATCTTATCTGGGCGGCGGTGGTACTGCTGGATTTGGCGCCGACCGCGCCCGCCCGCCGGGATCTTGACCCACGGAGCTTGCGATTCAGGGATGTACCTGCAGCTGAGCTAATTAAGCTAGCTGTGTATGCTCTTGTGCAGCTTGTCAGAGATTCATGGCTGGCTAGCCGACCAGTCAATGGCGGTTCCAGTTAATCCACGTAAGATGGCAAGTTTCTGCTCGATTCTGCTAGCTACAGTACTCCGTAGCTGCTAACCACCAATTTTTAATGTATTAATTTGACATTTTCTGACGTTGGCTGCTGGTTCGCCGCTGATCTTTCTTAACACAATGTCAGCAAGATGTCGTCAGACACAATACAATAGATGGAGCTATGCAAGAAAAGGTAGTATTCCATGGCATTATGGCAAACTAGCTAGCTGTCACCCACTAATCTAAGAATCTGCCATACATTTATCTTCTCATGAATCTCCTAGTACTCTAGTCTTAACATAACCCATGCATAATTAATCATCGTATCTGTCAGCAAACAGCTCACCAGTTGCATTTTTGTACTACAAAAATATTTCGGTTATACTTATCTGACTAGCTTGTTGGGAGGTCGTGTAAGTGATCGTTTTTTTTCCTTCATTTGTCTTTTCAGAAAGTGCACGTAATTGTTCCGTAACTATGCGACAGCCCAAGTCAGGCTGCCTCGCAAGTAGATTCTACTTGTTGGGCTTGTCAGCCCACGTAAACACTAGCCCAAGTTGCTCCTCGAAATTAAACATTGCGCTTATCTGTTAGTATTTTTTTTCGGGAAAGGAGGACGCGCCCAATTTATTTTTAAAAACTGTGGCACGTAGAACCAACCATCTACCATCCCATACATCTGTTTTTGACGTCCAGCCATTTCGAGTCAGTGACATGTGAAATCTCGGCCATCTAGGCGGCTCAATCACATAAAAGGCAAGGAACAGTTCCTTTTGTTCTGGATCAAACTGTTTTTGGTATTATAACTCTTTTGCCGGAAAAAGTATATGCAGTTCAACAACAAAATGATCTTCCTATTTGCCCCCTTAATGCCCGCTTCGAAATATTTACGAAACTTGGAACAAGTTGCATCGCTAGTATTGCCCACAATGTGATTCATCCAACTCAAACAACCTTCATATGGATGGACGACATATTTTAGTGGGAGTTCTTATGCCTCATGAAATTTTTCATGAAATTTTTAGGAAGGATATGGACATAGTGTTTATCAAAATCGATTTTGGAAACTTCTATTCTAAATTAAACTGGTTTTTTTGGCAGCGGGGCCATTATTTTCAAGCAATAAAAGGCTTGAGACAAGGAGATCGTAAGTCTCCGATGCTTTCCAACATTGTGGTGGATATGCTGAACCTACTGATTACTAGGGGATTTCTTATGCCTCATGAAACTTTTCATGAACTTTTTAGGAAGGATATGGACATAGTGTTTATCAAAATCGATTTTGGAAACTTCTATTCTAAATTAAACTGGGTTTTTGGCAGCGGGCTTTGCACATGAAAAGATTTGCACAAACATGAAGTGAATGGACTTCACAATTTATACATAGAAACATAGTTGGGATATAGGATAGTGAAAATATTGACCATTATTTTCAAGCAATAAAAGGCTTGAGACAAGGAGATCGTAAGTCTCCTATGCTTTCCAACATTGTGGTGGATATGCCGAACCTACTTATTACTAGGGGGAAAGAGGATCACAAATAGGTGGCATCATCCCTCATTTAGTTGAGGGGGGGGGGGGGGGGGGTCCATTCCTCGGTATGTGGATGATATTTTTTATGGAGCACAACATGGAGAAAGCAGTGAATATGAAACACACTCTCCGCAAAAAAAAAGAATATGAAACACATAATATGCTAACTTGAGCAGATATCTTATCTAAAAATAAATTTAATAGAGTGTTCTTTTCTGAAAGGCGTAAGAGGAGAATCATTACACGCTTCTATTTGGGTATGAGCCTGGTTCTCTATATTTTCAATACTTTGTATCCCTATGCACTACCGAAAACTGTGTAACCAAGAATGGAAACCAGCAGTGGAAGACCGTTTGAGAGGAAGGACAGTTGCTGACAAGGCACGTTGCTCTCATATAGATATCATCTTGTTCATATAAATAGCATTTTTACCCGCTTGCTGATGTTTTTGTTCTCTTCTTTGAAATACCAAAAGAGGTATGAAACATATTTGACTTCTAAAGATCCAGATTATACGACAAAGTGACAATCATGAACGAAAGTACTTGTTAACTGAATGGGGTATACATAATATTGTAGGATATAAATGATCACGCTTACCTGCAACAAATTTCGCACGCCACGGACGGTCTTGTGACAGGCGACACGCCTGATAATTAGGAGTAGTTCTTTTTTATTACGGTTCCTTTTCCATTTGTGCTTTTTATTAAACTATTGCCTCTCTAGCTTGTACCGGACATTTTCTATCCTCTTAATTTATTTGGTAGAACAGCTATAGTTTTCCCTCTATTGAGCGAGAAGGGTGTGGAGAAGGACATGCTAAAGGATAAACATCTTCAAACCCACTCCACCTCAAGTACAAGAAAAACCTATGAATTCTACTTTCTAGAAATGACTCATACGCGAGTGAAATAGGAGCTTTTCAGTAGATGCTCCTTCCTGGCCAGAAATGGAACATGTACTCGTTTTTGGAAAGATACATGGATGGCTAACATGCCTCTTTCCCAACAATATTCATCCCTAAATGACATTACACCAGAGAATGTCGATTATGTGGCTAGTGTTATGTCTGAAGTTCCGTTGAACATTGGTTTCAGGCGGATCATAACCAATGACAAATGGAATGCTTGGTTGCAATTAGTTCAGGTTGGTGGGTTTCGAGATGTCCGATGACCCTAATAGATTCAACTGGAGTTTTACGATCAAATCTAGATATGGGCATATAATAAATAGACACCCAAAAATACCAACAACAGCTAAAAGTACCTTTGAAAATGAGGATTTTCAGGTGGTTCTTGTTTAAAAAGTTTTGTTAATGAAAGATAACCTAGAAAAATAGAGCCGGAGTGGGAGCAAGAAATGCTGCTTTTGCGACTCGAACAAAATAATTCAACATATTCTGACGTCCATTTACCCATCTTGTTTTGGAAGACGGTTCATATTTTTTTATCTTACAATGTCCAAATAACATAACTGATGTCTTCGGGAATTGGTTGTATGGGCTTAACCAAAAAAATCTAAGTCCCAAATTCGTGTGGAACTTTGATCTTCGTATTTTGAATATATGGAAGTGTCACAATGATTTTGTTTTTAAGAAGACTTGAATTGCTCATTTCTTGCAGGTTATTCTCAAAAGCTCAAGGGTAGTCACTATATCTACATGTAGTCCTATAATCTACACCCTATGGAGGAGCGAGAGTCCATGGACTCTGGATTCAACCTTTGTAGACGGTGGCTTGCGAGGTACTTCCTCTGTATCAAAATATAAGACGTTTTGGTAGCTCAAAGTTAGCTATCAAAATGTCTTACATTTTGTTACCGAGGGAGTATTAATCTATTGCGAATGGAGGCCCCCTAATTGAATTCATGATGCGCAGGAGACACGTGCTTTTATATATCGATGGTTGATATATCTCATCCGGTTTATATGGTCCATCATTTGTAATACTCTAAATGATAACACTGCAATATTTTATTTGTATGTATAAACACGTGTTCGTATTACTCCCCTTAAAAACAATATTTACTTTCGGAGGAAAATTACTAACTGAAATTCACTTTAAGTGCGGATGGGTTCCATCGAACAAGGTCTGTCATGTAGATGGTGAAAGCTACTTTTGTGAATCTTGGCATAAATAAATATCCTCGCATATTCTTGCAAGGAAGAAAAATGCTAAGTTGAGGACTCGATGATGACCTTTTATTCATGTGGAAAGTTTAACAAAAAATGTACGTACTCATGAGCTTAGGTTGTGTGTATCCTCGGATGCAGAGACGGGGAGAGTTGTTCTTCTAGTATCATCTTAAAAAGGTAGTATTATCTAAAAATATATTCATGTGTAATTGTTATTGATCATTGTCAATATGCTTTTAAGTGCTTTTAATTATTCTTTATCATTGTTATTGTAAATCTATAGGTCATTTTTGAAAATAGAAAATTTACCTAATAAACCGCAAAGCCTCATGATTACTTATTCAAAGCTGATTCCGGACCACCAGACTAGAATCAAGATCGAGTTCACTCATGTAACCAGCAACCAATTATTAGTGGCTAGCTAGCTGCCTGATTCTAGAAAAGTAGCCAGCCATGCATGTCAAGCTCATGTGACCTCATGGATAAGGCTTTCAGCCTGTTGACGTACGATGATCCTAGTAAGCCAGCCCCACACATGCATTTTCAACTAGCTTTTCGCATGCATGCTTAGATAGAGATAATATATATTCAAACTCATGCTTAGGGCGTCGATCATGACTTAGCTGTGATGCAGCCTGATTAGGACGGACCCTTCTTATCTTAACCTACCCCTCACCTGTCAGTCTGTCACCCTCGCCTTTTAATCGCGCTTGCAGTTAGGCTGATCCGGCGCTACCGCGCTAGCTTAAACAAGCTTAGGAGCACCAATTAAGTGTAAGCAGTCTCTGTTAGCATGTGCTGAATTTTCCAACCATGGGGTGGTAGAGCCGTAGAGATAGACCAGATCGAAACGTTTGATGAACTAGTTCACATTCCTTAATTTGCATTATCTTCTATACTTGTCATGGCATACGTAATGATGGTTTCGAACTAAAGGATGGAAGCATAAACAAATCCGTGTCTCCAATAGGGAGACGTTCTTAGCCTAATCTGGGAGAATCAACTCTGGGGTTATCATCAGATGAGATGGAACGTGTGATATATACCAAGCTCCCATGCACACGTGTGTAAAGTATACTGTATATAGGAGTAATTATAAGTAGTCTAGTTGAGCAACGTGTGCCGCCGCCTTCTTTCTTTGTTCTGCAACAATCGATGCGATGGCTAGGTAGCTAGATGGTTCCTGTGAGATGACGTTTTGACAATCTATTGGTCCTGGGTTTTAATTACATATTCTGTCTCTGATTTGGACTTTGGCTTCTAGTGACAAACTTAACACATTCGAGTAATCTAATTTGAGCCCTTTTGTGGTACCCTTAAATAAATAACAACCATTCATTTTCCTACATCTAACGGCTGACATCATTTCATACTAGACCTGATACGGTGACTAGTAGAAATCGTACTAGTCAACGAGTTCGTTCATTTTTGTAGAAGGGACTCGGCCCAAGAACACAAAACAGCTAAGCCGGCCACGGGGAAGGAGAAGTAGCGGCGCAGGGATTGGACGCAAGTAGAGCTGGCTGTGGCGGAGCTCGTTGGCGGCAGAAGCTGAAGGGTGCCACATCCGCGGCGGCATCGGAGGTCATATAGCAATGCGACCCCACTTAGTTAAACTGAGTCACGGAAAATCAGATTAAAAGAGAAAGATCAGACTCAGCTTGCTGCGCGACTAGCACTTGATCACCCGTTGTTCTACGCACGCTGCTGGTGTACGATACGTGGTCCATCGACCGGTTCTGTTCAATCAAAGCTAGCTAGCTCCTACACGGACAATTCCTGAACATCAATGTATATGTACTCATCCGGAAGACGGCGGCCGCATGACGCTAAGAGGCGAACATGGTAATGGCGACGAGCCGCAACTGAGTGGCACCACGGCCAGAGGCTATGAGCAACGAGCAGAAGGCAGGCGGCGGCCGCCACAACCGGCGAGCTTGGCGATTCCTCACAACTAGGCGCTAGGGGCGATGAGTTTTACTGCTGCTGCCTACCGAGTTGCTCCAATGGCGGACTAAACAGGCGTCATAGGTTAGGCGGACGCTGCCGTAAACACCGCCTAATTCCTGTGGTCTGCCTATTTTGCCATTTAGACGATGGTATCATACCTGATGGGCCTGTTGGGCTAAATTTATCTCCACCGTTGGATGAAACAATACTAGTCTCTTCATAGGACTAATAAAATCTTCATAGGACTAGTAAAATGTACTGTAAAACTTGATTCCTTCAAATGTACGGAGGATAAGGATCCAAACAGCACACGTTAGCAGCACTCCTACCTACCTAATTAAGTAAGCTAGTCCTTGTGTGTGTGCGCGTCATCAGCTAATTAACAAGGCAGGCTGCGTGTGTCGACCATGGATGCGCCGTTGGTTTGACATTATATATCGAAATGACCAATTCCCAAGTTAAGAAATCTCTGCTTGCTATTTGTATATAAAATTGTAACATTTCCTTAATTTATTTAGACAACAACCCATAATTTACAGCCTTGTGCACTAAACGAAGAATTCTGAAGTTTTTCAGTTCATATCACAGCCAGATTCTTGCCAATATCTACCACAGTGCGGGGTAATCTCTCCGATCGATCTACATCATGTTCAAATAATGGAACACTGATCAGTAAAACCGAAACATTCCAGTTCCATGTCGATCTCCCAAGTTGCTGGTTTACTGATTCAGAGATCACATGTGCAGCTGCTGGTTGAGGAAGGGATGGATGAGCATGCCGCTGTACTGATCTGCCGGGAGCTCCAGCTGGTTGCAGTACAACAAGCTGCTGCTGGATCTCCTCCTCTTCATGCCGTTATACTTGTTATTAGTACCATTTGCGTAATCACGGTCATCTACTAACTGTGGTATGTCGACGTGATTGCTGTTGTTATAGTTAAGTGTTTGCCACGGAGGCTGCTGCCCGTAGATGAGCGGGCTCTCCGGCGGCTGATAGGCAGCCTGCAGTGCGGCGGCATCCGACGACGGCCCGCCGCCACCGTCGAGGAGGAGCTGCGAGAGCTCGGCGTAGTCGACGGTGTTGAGGAGGTCCGTGATGGAGCAGGACTTGGTCATCGCCATGGGACAGAAGTGCTGCAGCTGGCCGGCCTGGTCGTCGCCGTCGCCGTCATGAGCTTCGGACTTGGGCGAGGCAGATACAGTGTTGTTGTTGTGGGAGTCCTCCACGGTCGAGCTCTCCTGCTCGTGTTCCTGGTCAGAGGTCGAGAAGTTGGGCAAGTTGCTCATGGACTTCTTGTGGATCCTACACAGCACCCAGTCATCCAGCTGCATACAAAAATCGGATTAATTATTCGGTAACTAACTAGCCATTTCGAAGAGATGTAAATATAGCGAGTAAGACTTACAAGCAACCGCCCGCCACTAGCAAAAAAAAATCCACAAAATTAAAATGAGGAGAAAGATATTCTTCTCACCCTCATTGAGGAGGATCCTCTGCGCTTGGCGGTCTTGTTGTCGGCGGCGGCGAGGCGGTACTCGTGCATGATCCAGTCGGTCTTGACGCCCTTGGGTGGCTTGCCCCCATAGAAGACGAGCGCCTTCTTGACACCGATGTTCTCGCTCGCCGGCGTCGAGAGGATGGCCTTGTCGGTGCCGGTGGCCTTCCAGTACCCTGACCCGGCGGCGCGGTTGGGCCGCGCGCCGTTTGGGTACTTGCGGTCCCTCGGGCTGAAGAAGTACCATTCGTTCTCGCCAAACAGGGCCTGGCCTGCAAAATATAATCAAGGAGGAGATTAATTAGAGCAGAGTTTGATGGATCGAGTTGATTAATGGAAGGCTGATCGAGTTGATTAGTTATATACATACCGGGGAGGTCCCATGGGTTGCACTTGTAGATGTTGACCTCGGCGATGATGGGCACTGGGCACGGCATGGAGGCAGCCTGCCTGGCGAGGTAGTGCACGATGAGCTCCTCGTCGGTGGGGTGGAACCGGAAGCCGGGAGGGAGAGCGGGCATGGCGGCGGAGCTCGGCATGGCCGGATGCTGTGGGAACGAAATCGGTATGAGAGTATGAGTAGGTAGGTGTGTGCTGATGTATGTTGACAGTGAGCTGATCAGGTGGCTACCTGGCTACAGGGAGGAAGGAGAAGAAGAAGAAGAAGAAGATGGATACTGCTGAATTGCTTGGGTGGTGTGGTGTTGATGGGAGGGAGGCTTGAAATTTTTGAGATGGAGGGACTGGGGTGCCCATTTATAGCTGCCATGGCTTGTCCGCTTGCGAGTCAGCAGCGAAGGTGATGTGTGGATTAGTATCACCAGGGCTAAATCGGGAATTCATCACTTAGTTTACGTCAGCTAGCTAATTTATCCGGCTATCGGGACACATGCTCGCAGCGCACCTCTTAATTGATCGCGCGCGTGTTTTAGCATATGCATGACCTTCACATGAAGCAAATCGCCTATCAGACCTGTAAGTGTTGAGACTATATTCTAGAGTCCTAAATACAATACATGTAATTCGTAAGTAGTTTCTGAGTTTTTTGGTAGTCGGATAGGATCCGATTACTTGTCCATAGCAAAATTTTAGATTGCAAAGAAGAAGCATTCAACTTTTTTTTGGAAAGCCACAACGACAACATCATTAACTTCAAACAAGCATTGCATCGTCCAGAAATATGCTCATAATGCAGCTAGGGGGTTCATTGAACCGATTACAAGAATATTCGAATCAAAACTAAACTAGCTAGATTGTGGGCATAGAAGAATTAAACTTTTAAGCCATTTGCGCAACTATTTTTGGGCATAAGGAAATTCAAGAATGTTTTGATTTTTGAAAATTGAACTTGGCTATGTATCAAAAAGATTTGGTTGCTAGTTGTGCAAAAAATCAAGAAATGGATAATTCACAAGAAACGAATGCTAGTGAGAATGCACAACATCTCTGAGTTGATTATTGCGGTGGTCAAAACTATGAATGTTTTTTCACGCGATATCTCGATGGGATCTTTTGTTTGGAGTGTCTGTCAACAACCCAAATCTTCACTCCTGTTTCGAGCACACTTTCCAGCAACTCTCGGGCCTCAGTTCTCCATGGTTCATCTCTTGGTCGCGAACACCGACACAGAAGATTATCCTGCTTGCACCTGATGAGGTGAAGGTCAAGCTATAGACGGTCTATGAGCGGAACTCCACGTGCTTTGACCAGTGGTTTTCCTCTTAACGCAGAGAGCCTTTACGTGTGTCGCTTTCCTAAAACAAAGTAGTTGCAAGGTTTCTGTATAGCACATTTTTTCTTCTACGTGTAGTTATGTAAAACTAGACAATTGCACCAAGACTCTCGGGATTCGTTTAAAAAAAGTAACCGGTGCTGCGCTCATAGGGACAATCTTCACGTAAAAATAAAATAAAATATATCAGTACGTTATATACCCAAATAAAGATAAAACAAAAATTAAAGAAGACTAAAAAGACCAAATATTTGGCTGCCAATCTAGTAGAACACTTCAGCAAAAATTATTTCGCATTTGAAGGCTCAAGTGATCCTTTGGATGCACGGACCCAAAAGCTAAACGGCTCTTCTCTTTCACACAAAAGAATGTGGTATCCACTGCCTTGTTCATATTACTGTAGTATTCACTAATGCATCGTTTGGATGTTTGTACTGGGGGACTTGGAATTGAATTGACGTCAATTCCAAATCAGTGGGTGTATTGAAATGAGCTATCAATTCTAAATTTATTTTTTGTGGTGCAAGATATTGGTATTTGGAATCAAAAAGAGCACTCAATCCAATTCTCTGTTTGGATGTTACCTGTTGAATTTGGGTATCCACATCAAAAAGAGGCAATTCCATCCAATTCAGAGGGGTGAGTCTCTAAATTGGAAAAGACATATTTTAGTTATACTTCAATTTCGTGGAATTCTACTGCCAATTCCAGTTTTCAATTCTAAACACAACCAAACAACAGAATTTGAGAAGCTCAATTCCAATTCTCAACTATGTGTTTGAATAAGTACTTTATCCATAACGTTTTGTCTAATTTTTTTTCAAAAAATATATATAAACTCTCGGGCCTATGCATTGGGCCCAAGCCCGCGTTAAACCGGGAGCAACGTGCAAGTCAATTCCTGCCTTTAATATTTTTCAATGTACACCGGGAAAATTGGTATTACTAGTACTCTTGACGTGATTTAGTTTATGTTCTAAAAGCACAATTAACATGGAGTTCATATCCCCTTTATCCATCATTCTGGGTTTAGTTAAGATCAAACATTGTAACGTTTTGTTTGTAAAAAGGACCACCGCATTAAAAGAAACACCGAATAGCATAATTTTTTTCAACAAAAACAAAAATTACAACGAGATCTTCCAGACACCCTTCGTTTTCAGCCCTCATATCGTGTCGACGGCACGCCGCCGTTGCTGCCGCTCCTCCTGAAAAAATATCAACTCTACAAGAACAAATAAGTATTATTAGATTCATCGAAAAATATTTTCTGCATTATTTGTATGTTCTATTATAGATGCTGATCGTTTTTTCATATGCTTGGTAAAAACTTTTTAAAAGTTTGACCTTAATCAAACCAGAATGCATGATAATTATTGGCAAAGAGAGTATATGAAGGGGAGATCCGGGATTCCGGGCCAGAAAACTTATTCGTCCCCTAGGAGCCACGTGTGATGCGAGTGCAATTGGGTAGGAAAAAGACGGATCGGCCCCTAGCTAGGAGCGTGGCTCCGCGTCAGGCGCTGGTGTGTTCAAGGGGGGACGAACGAGTCGTGGATAACGAACGAACGCAAAAGAGGGATAAATAATTTGAGTTTAATTTCGTTGATGACGACATCCGCTGCGCCAGGTGTCGACCTCGCGTTTGCCGCCAATGATATGCGCCTTGCATTGTTTGGCGTCTTGCGGCCTGCCTTCGTTTCAGTATGTGCCTCCAGATCTCGTGCGTTTCATGCTCTACCGACGGACGGATAGTACGTAGTACGTACTGTACTAGCCAGCACGGCCCTTGTGTCGATTGACCCACAGCTTCAGATAAGGGTGAAGGAGAGTACCGTACGATCTGCGCCTCGTGTTGTAGAGCCGTGTTTGCTATCCATTCCTGATTTCCTCCTCAGTATATATACTTAGGCTATGCTAGCCACATGTCGAAATAATGTTAAGCATTAATCATCTTAAGCTAAACCAGCCAACGGAAAAACAAAAACTTGAGCTGTGTAGCACACATGCATGATGGATCCTCGTACGTCATTGTACGAGTTATTGGCCTAAACCTACTAGTTATGACGCAAAATTTATCGAATTGAATTAATACCGGTCAACGTCCTAATCTTATTTACATATCATATTTCGCCGAAATTTTCTCAGAAAACCGAACCAGTGCCATATGCAAAAATTGACTGCGCTTTAGACACCCTTAGGCCGCCTATAAGGTGACATGGCAACTTCGGTGACGGTCTTCGACTTGAACCGACATGTCAGCCCAATTAAACAAATACAAAAATCTGAGAAAATAATTTTTTCAAAAAACATGGAAAATACCTACTAGTTCTAACGCAACATTTATCGAATTGAGTTGATACCGGTCGACGTCGTAATCTTATTTACATATCATATTTTACCGAAATTTTCTCAGAAAACCCAATGCAAAAATTGTGTGCGCTTTAGACACCCTAAGCCCACCTGTAAGATGACGTGGCAACTTCGGTAACCGTCTCCGACCTCGGCCCACATGTCAGCCCAATTAAACAATTTTTTTTGAGAAAATAAAAAAAATTCTAAAGAATATGAAAAATACCCCTCTTCGCCACTGGGCGCAACCGTCACCAGGCACCCACGCTCCCCCGCTCGCCCTTCCCTCCTTCTGCGACCAGCTCTAGGTGAACCCGCCCGGACCCCAGCGCCGGCGTGACCATCTGTCGGCCATGCCCGCGCACGAGCCGCAACACCTGTGGCACATCTGTCGGCCATGCCCGAACGTCGGCGCCGCCGAGCCGACCAGGACTCGAGCTCCCGCAGAAGCGTCGCGTCTACGCCCACCATGCTCCCAATCGAGAACATCCTCAGCAGGAAGTCGTAGATGATGTCGTCTTCGGCAGCCGGGATGTCTAGCGGAGGGAGTGTGAGAACCGATGACGGTGTCGGGACCAAACATGTGCGCCACACACACGTTCACGGCAACAACGACCGTCTCAGAGCGCAGAAATGTGGCGAGTGGCGACCACGTCGGTGCGCAGTTTGCGGGCCTACAACATGGTCAACATGGATAGGGAGGAGAAAAAATAATTAGAGACTGACACGTGGGTCGCATGTCAACCTCACCCAATAAAAAATTATATTTTTTATTTTATGTTTTTTGTTGGACCGATAAGCGGGACTCACTCAAACCGCTGTTTGAGTTTTCTGGGATAACTTCGATAAAATGTGCTACTCCCTCTATCTTTGAAATACAAGTCCACTTCTTATTTTTAGGACACACATTAATCGTTAATTTTACCAACCGAGTTACGTATCGCAAAAAATATGTTATTAGATGGCACATTTCAGTGAACTTTTCAGTGATATATTTATATGAAATATAACTCATATTTTATTCACTAAAATTAAAAGTCACGGGTGGAAAACGCATATCCAGTACCGGTCGGGGAGGGGCATCTCCACAACCGGTACTGCGCAATCGGGACTGATGCCCCCCGAGTATCAGTACCGGTTGTGCATCGTCCGGTACTAAAAGGCCTCCACGTGGGCGCGGGGCACGGGCTCGTGCGGAGAACCTTTAGTACCGGTCGGTAACACCGACCGGTATTAAAGGGTTTAGGTTTTAACGGTTTTGCAATTTATTTTTCGTTTCCTTTATTTTTTTTCTGTTATCTGTTTTCTTTTCTTCACTGCAATTTTATTTTATGTTTTCTTTTTCATCTACTGTTTTACATTCATACGGTATTATATATATACACGGTACACGTTGATGCATACGTAATATACTTTCGTATATGTATTCTACGCTACTACATACGGTAAACGTTGATATATAATATAATTTAGATATAGGACATATTCATAATACGCTATTACATACATATATACATATATACAATCCGGTGTATAGAGATCGCAATAATGTCATACATCCTCCTCTTTCATGTGGCATAGCTATATTTAGGATTATGGTATTCTCCCTTTGGATGCATGACCTCCTCAAGGATAAATCCCGCTATCTCCTCTTGAATTGCTTCTACGCGCTGATTTGGTAGGATGGCGTTCCGCTTGTCGTTAAGCTTTAAACGAGATCAATATGAATATATTAGTTGTGTGTATATATATATCAAATCATAATAAGATTGAAATATAGTACAAGACAGTCACACTCACATCCATTCTTTTTTCACGCGACGCCTGCTCAACGCTCAAGGTCCTCATGAACTCGCAGACGTAGAATCCACATAATTCATTTCCCGGGACTGCTTCAAGGTCTTTACGAGAATATAAATTAATTAAATAATAATTCAAAATGATGATGAATTAAAGAGACTATGTTTAATAGTAGCACACTTACATCAATATGTTTAATAGTCAGCTCTGATTTCCATTCACCCCTCTCTCTTGATGAATATTTTCCAAACCCTACTCGCAAAAGCAAATGAATAAATGAGTTATGATTACTTAATATCATGAAATGGGGTTAATGGTTGAAATTACCTCTGAAGCATGTCAATCAAGTCCTGGTAGTATGATTCTGGTTTGCGTAATGAGTCAAAGACTTCAACTAATCCCTTGTCAATGATAATGTCCAGTAGAATCCAATGGTAGCTGTACACGTTTATATAGTGAGGCATGCATATAACTCATCAATTAAACTTAACATCTAGTAATTAGCAATATAGAAATTTGTTCAAGACAGTCACACTCACTTGAAGTTGTAAGGAAGAAGTATATCTGCCGCCTGTGTTTGCCTCAATAGCGATCTCAACAATGCCTCCTCGCAGTCCTCGGGCTTCCGCCCTAAGTTTTTGCAGTTAACGATAGATGGGTCAATGAACCCAACTTCCCAGAGTCTTTTCATTTTGCACTCGATAAGCATCCACCTGCATATATAATAGCACACGAAAGAATATAGTGAGAATAATTACAGGCTCAATTAGTGAGGATAATTACGTGCTCAGCTAGACAATTAGAAAAAATCACTTACAGAACATAGCAACTCATGATAGTTGCGTCGAGAGCACGCCGGTTGTATAACTGCCATAATTCTTCAAATTCGACACATATCTCGTGGTTGACGAAGAATTGGTCTTCTCGGTATGTCACGTAAAACACGAGTTGCTTGTCCTTTGCAACCTTCATGTACCAGTCATGCAATCTCCGCATTTTAAAATCTAGACGCACCATCTCATCAGTAGGGAGAAGATCTTTCCCGTAGACAAACGTCCGTGCTATCTCAGTCGACTTGGGGAAAAGTGCGTCAAATGCAGCATCGTCCATGTAGTCACTAGCAGGAACATTTGTCCCAACGTTGGGACTCTTGTCTGTCTGAACCTTCAGCGGGGCGATCGACTATACTTTCTGTTCTCAGAGCTGGGGAACCTGTTTCGCCTTCTTCTTCTTCTGTGCAGCGACCCTTTTCTTTTTATTCTCCTCTTGCGTGTCAAAACTCTTCGAGATAGAGCGGTCATAGTTATCAGGCAAAGTTCTACGGTGAGGATCACAGACGATGTCTAAAAAGTGTTTAACACCCTTAGGGTTTAGTACCTGTTTTGGCTCGGGCACTTTCTTCGCAAAGTGTGCGGCATTGTGAGCTTTGACCAAGGGAGCATTCTCCTCAACGGTCCGGTGGTAAGTTAACACCGGAGATCCTTCAACGGCGGCCCGTACTTGTAGGTGTCCTTTGGAGCACCACTCGACGCACCGGCAAGCATCTTCTGCCTCATTGAGAAGGTCCTATTGCCGGTGGGCGGACTCTTTGCAAGCTCCGGGGTGGACTCCCGCTGGAGTGGACTCTTTGCACGCTCCGGGGTGGACTCCCGCTGGGTTGGACTCGCGCACCGGGGAGATGGAGTCGCGCTGGGTTCCCTCTCGGTGTCCATATTTTCAATGTGGGGTGGACTTGGAGGTTGATTGCTACTCGGAGGGGTTGGTGGCCTACGCGTCGATTCTCCTGGAAACACGATGTGTTCCTTTCTCCATAGAATGACTCCGCGCAACACTTCTCCCAGTGTCGTCTCCCCTTCAGCTCCAGGAAAGTCAAGCTCTAGGTCCTCGAATCCCTTCATAATTTCGTCCACCCCGACTGGCACGTAGCCAGCTGGATGACCGCCATGAAGGGTTGCTCCGGGTATATTCTCTAAAGCAAAGCCGACCGCCACCTTTATGGATAGGTTCCTCATCTTGATGTGCAGCTTACAGTTTGTTTGCCCCTGAATCTGATCCACAGGGTATGTTGCGTCATCAGGCTGGACATTTTGTGTGGAAGCCACGCTGCTTTTCCGCTGAGATGCCATATCAAGTTGGTCCTCCTGCGGCTCAGATGCCCTTTTCTGCCTCATTTCATGTTGCAGGTCTAATATCATGTTTTCCAACCGCTGATATTTCTCTACCTCCTGTTTCTTCTTCCTGTCGCGGCTCCTGTAAGTGTCCCTATGCTCGGGGAACCCAACCTTCCAAGGGACGACGCCCACGCCTCGTACTCGCCCAGTGTGTTCAGGATTCCCGAGGGCGAGTGACAGCTCATCGTTCTCTCTATTGGGCGCGAACCTTCCCTCCCGAGCGGCAACTACTGCATCATCAAGTTCTTTGACTTTCTTCCGAATTTTTTCTCTTTCGGGCTCTCCCTCGGGGCCTGGTTTAACCTTTTCCTTCAACACAAGAATCCCTGTCTGTGAGTCGGGCTCCAGCCCGACGCTGTACGCCCAATGCCTCGCCCTTGCGGGATAGCTTGATGTACTTGGAGTGACCCCGGCAGCAATTAACTTGGCGTCCCTTTCTTCCCACTTAGGAATGGCGGTCTTATAGCCACCTGGCCCCAAACGTTGGAAATATTGCTTTTTGTCGGCATTCAACTTATTTTTCTTCGACTTTTCCAGAGCTTCTTCTGATTCCTTGTAGTCCTTGAATTCTTGCCACTGATCTCTTATCCTCCTGTACTGTACGTTTTCAAAATTAGGGGTTTTCTTTATCTTGATGAATTGGTGGTATAACCTTTTCTTGTAGTTCATGAATTGTTCGGCCATTTTCTTTAGAGTCCACTGGAAGACTTTCTTTTTCTCGGCATCTCTGAGGCCTGTCGGTAGGGCGAAATTGTGGAAAAGGGACTTCAGAAGTTCCTTCTTGCAAATATCTGACACAAAACTCTCTCCTCCACCCTTCGGCTTGTGCCATTCTCGGATGGTAATCGGAATGTTGTCCCGAACAATAACTCCGCACTGACTCACAAATTTACGTGCGTGCTCTTTCGGAGCAATCGGTTCGCCAATTTCAGAGATTTCTTCGATATCAAATCTTTCATCTTTTAACTTTTTGGCCGGGCCTCGTTTTCTTTTACCAGACTTGCTCGATCCCGATCCGGAGGGCTAAAAGAAGAAATATTATGTTAAAACATGTATATGTACACATATCAAATCATTAATTTATCACCAGAAGCTATGTATACCTCGTCGGTATTCTGCGCTACATTCTCATCGGCATTATTGTTCGAGGCGGATGGAGGAGCTTCTAAGTTATAAATCTCCTCATACTCCATTTCATCACCGGACATGTTAAGATATTGCGATCCATCATCTTCACCATCTCTGATGATGTCGAACAATTTCTCTTCATTTGCTCTGCCGTCCATAGGTTAACTAATTAAAAAAAAAAAGATAGAACAATTTAGTGCCAAATCGGGCGGCGGCATTATTGCAAAGAAATAACATGTGCGCACGGTAGAGGCTCACCGCGGGGGAGGGCACGAGGGGATGCTCGGGAACGACGGTGAGGCGCGGGATCAACGAGACTCGGGAAGGTCACAGACAGGACGTCGAATCCTACATTGATGTCACATTATCACGATAAGAATGACGATAGAAATATTTCATATTACATTGTCACATTGTCGCATTCCCCGCGCGTTGCCGCGGGAAATTGTGGTTGCATTTTCACAATACCATGTCACAATTTCTAACACTTTCCTTCACAAATTTCAACACTTGCATCCACACTATTTATTACATTGTAGCATTATAATCTTTGCATCAAATAAAATTACATAGTAGCATGCATAAAATTAACCTAAATTACACAAGTACTTTGCATCCACACTATTAATCCAAATTTACAAACTTCCTAACATTGCAAAACAGACAGCAAGGACTCATATAGAATTGCTTCAGGGATGGTGTCAGCGAACAACGTGGAATGAACATTGCATATATGTTCAGACAACATGGTTCACTCACACCTCCCTGAAGATGCAACGTGCAACCATCTAATCATCGGCCAAAATTTAGAAACTTCCTAAAACAGTAGCAAAAATTGCAAGTACTTTGCATCAAATAAAATTGAATAAGTACTTTGCATCAAATAAAATTGCATAAGTACTTTGCATCAAATAAAATTGTTCTTTGAATTCACAAGTATATTAGTGCTAACACTTGAATTCTAAAACCATTACACTAATGCTAACATAGATACCAAGTTCATGAATATTTTTGCTAACACTTGAATTCTAAAACTATTACACTTTAAATTCTAACACAAATATATTATTGCTAACACTTGAATTCTAAAACTATTACACTAATACTAACATACAATACTAATTGTAATTAACATCCAAAAATAGTTGCATTTCCTAGCAATTAAAATAAACAGTAGCAATTTCCTGGAAAACAAGGCACTGACGTCAGCATGACCTCCTCTCTCCAATGCCGCACCGAATCAAAGCCGCACCGAATCGAAGCCCTAGCTACGGTCAGCATGACCTCCTCTCGAGCAATGCCGCATGGATTTGGGCTGCGTCACTCCGGCGGCGGCGGGGTCGGGCGCGTTGGGGACGGCTGCGGGCGGCTCCGTCATTTTTCTAAGCCCTAGCTACGATGGCGAAAAGGAGGGAGGAGGGAGGACCTCACCTAGCAACGGCGCAGCGTCGGCCGGAGTCGGGCGCGTTGGGGACGGCTGCGGGCGGCTCCATCGTTTTTCTAAGCCCTAGCTACGGTGGCGAAAAGGAGGGAGGAGGGAGGACCTCACCTAGCAACGGCGGAGCGTCGGCCGGAGTCGGAGGAGACGAAGACGACGTTAGGGAGCGGCGCAACACGGTGTCTCCGGTGATGGGGTCGAGGGCGCGGCGCGGCGTCTCTTCTTCGTCGTCGTCGGGAAACACTCTGCGTCTGTGAGAGAATGAGGAACTGCCCGATCTGGGCGAGAGCATTTAAGGCACAGGCCTTTAGTACCGGTCGGTGCCACGGACCGGTACTAAAGGAACGACCGGTACTAAAGTTCCTTTAGTACCGGCTGGTGGTTGCAGCCGGTACTAAAGGTTTGTCGATTCGGCGTCCGAATAACTGGCGCGAAACGAAAACCTTTAGTACCGGTTGCAACCAGCAATCGGTACTAAAGTTCTTTTTTCATTTTTCTTTCTCTTTTCTGTTTTCTATTTTCTGATTTTTCATATCTATATATTTAATTGTTCAAACCAAGTAAAATTAGTTTCTAATAATTTGTAAAAAACACATATATATTCAAGAACATGTTTTGAACAAATTACAAAAAAAATAGATAATTAAAAATGTAACATTTAAAATAAAGAGAATTGATAAAAAAAAGGTATTGATAAAAATAAAAGGTATTGATAAAAATAAAAGGTATTCCACAAATAGGTGCATAAAACTAAAAGGTATTGAGAAACAATCTTGCCAAAGGAATTCTTGAAATTATTTTCATAAATATCATTTTCCATTTTTTAAGTGCAAAAAATGACTATTTTTGTGAACAAAATACAAAAAATATGATGCAAAATGGCACCCATCCAATTTTCACTAAGAGTAGTCCACATATGATGGATAATCCCCAAGTATTAGGTTTTTCTTTGATTTCTACCTAATTTCCCCTAGTTAATTGAGTTTATGTCGATTTTTCGAAAGTAATTCAAATTTGAACTACAACTGTTTGATAGTTTGGTCTGAAGTTTTTGGAAAAATCATTTAAAGGTACACAACTAGTGGTTTTATCACAGAAACATTGATAGTTCTAGAAAATATTACATCTTTCGATGAATTGTCACCGCAACCGTTTTGATCGTTTTTACGAAAAAATGAAATAATATGATAAACACTTCAAAAAAGGAAATCCTTTGGCATGGGGACCTTATATGTGTACTAGTTGCTATGAAAAATGATAAACTTGATTTCTGGAAAAATTTGCAAAAAAAGTCTTCACAAAAAAGTCTATCATGTATGAACATCTAGAAGTTTCAGGACAAATGACCAAGTTATGGTCATTTCAACAACATAGTTTGTGATAAAGACCTCATATTTCAACAACATAGTTTGTGATAAAAACCTCATATTTCATAAATATCATTCCTGGATTACACATCACCAATATTCCCATCTGTTGTATTATTCTTCCTTTTCTTCGATTGCTTAACTGTGCGCCGGAACCATGGAGAATCTTCATTACTTAACGTGATGCTTGGGTCAGTGTTGACTTTGAAGGGAGGAATTTCATCAAACTTATCATAATCTTCTGACATGTCTGTCTTGTACTCCACTCCCACGATGTTTCTTTTCCCTGAAAGAACTATGTGGCGTTTTGCCTCGTCTGATATATTCGCTTCCATGTTTTTTCTTTTCTTCGGTTTGGTAGACATGTCTTTCACCTAGAAAACTTGAGATACATCATTTGCTAGGACGAACGGTTCGTCTTTGTAATCAAGATTGTTCAGATCCATCGTTGTCATTCCGTACATCGGGTCTACCTTTACCCCGCCTGTATTCAGCTTGACCCATTTGCACCGAAACAAAGGGACCTTAAAAGAAGGTCCATACTCAAGTTCCCATATCTCCTCTATGTAACCATAATATGTGTCCTTTTTCCCATTGCTGTTTGTTGCGTCAAAGCGGACACCACTGTTTTGGTTGGTGCTCTTTTTATCTTGAGCGATCGTGTAAAATGTATTCCCATTTATCTCGTACCCTTCGAAAGTGACTATAGTCGAAGATGGTGTCCTAGCCAACAAGTACAGCTGAACATCAACTTCGGTGTTACTCATGAGATGTGTTTGCAACCAACCGCTGAATTTCGCCTTGTGTTGATGTTTAATCCAGAACTCATCCTCCACCGGGTTCTCAGATCGTAAAATATTCATGTGTTCCTCGATATACGGAGCTGCCAACGAGGAATTTTGTAGAACTGTGTATTGCGCTTGACTGAAAGAAGGTCCGTCCCTACATACAAATACTTTTTTTCCCTAGAGTGCCTTTTCCACTCAGTCTCCCCTCATGTCGCGACTGTGGAACACCAATTGGATTAATGTCAGGAATAAAGTCAACACAGAACTCAATGACCTACTCGGTTCCATAGCCCTTGGAGATGCTTCCTTCTGGCCTAGCACGGTTATGAACATATTTCTTTAAGACTCCCATGAACCTCTCAAATGGGAACATATTGTGTAGAAATACGGAACCGAGAATTTGAATATCTTCGACTAGGTGAACCAAGACATGCGTCATAACATCGAAGAAGGATGGGGGGAACACCAACTCAAAACTGACAAGACACTGGACCACATCATTCTGTAACCTTGGTAGGATCATTGGATCGATTACCTTCTGAGATATTGCATTGAGGAATGCATGCATGTATCTTTTGCACCTCTAATCCTAGAGGACAGACGATCTTCTTTGCCTCGTACGTACTGTCGGGCAATTCGTTATCCTTTGTAAGCATCTTCTTTATCTTTTTCAACAACTTTTCAAACCCCTTATCCGATACACCATTCTCAGCCTTCCATTGCAGCAAATCCAGCGTCGTACCCAGCTTTTTCTGGTCATCTTCGACACCTGGGTACAATTTTTTTCTGTGATCCTCTAACATGCGCTCCAACTTGAGCCACTCCCTCTGATTTACGCTGTTTCTCTGTGCATCAGCAATGGCCCGAGCAAGATCATCAGCGGGCTCATCCGGCGCCTCTTCGTCAGGCGCGTCTTCTCCAGTTTCCCCCATTTTAGTACCGTCGTATTCAGGAAACTCAGGATAGTTGTCATCGTCCTCTTCTTCTTCATTGTCTTCCATTATGACCCCTGTTTCTCCGTGTTTGGTCCAACAATTATAGCCGGACATGAAACCGGACTGAAACAGGTGGATGTGAATGGTTTTTGATTTGGAGTAACCCCTGATATTCTTACAAGCACAACATGGACAATACATAAAACCATCCCGCTTATTTGCCTCAGCAACACGGATAAAATCCAGCACGCCGGTCATGAACTCCGGAGTGCGTCGGTCAACGTACATCCATTGTCGATTCATCTGCATTATGTAAATATATACAAAACCATTACACAATAGCTATATATATATATATATATATATATATATATATATATATATATATATATATATATATATATATATATATATATATATATCTATCTATCATGAATAGATAGATACGTGACCAATTCATTAATACAAGTTCACCATATTTAAACAAATCTAATACATAGTTCTCATAAACATTCATTAATTGAAACTAACATAGAACTAGCTAAAGAATTTAAATCCAACGACAAATGCGATCAAAATCGCAACTAAGGTAATTATTGAACCAACAACATAATGATACCAAGCCTCTTGACTAATGACATATTTTCTAAACTTTTTAAGCTTCAAGCGCATTGCATTCATCTTGATCTCGTGATCCAAGCGCATTGCCTCCGTCTTGATCTCGTTATCATCGACGACGTCGGCAATCTTCAACTCCCATTTCATATTCTCTTCGAGACGAAGATCTTCACTTCTTTTCAATTTAGCTTTCAAATCATTGTTTTCTTCTACTAAAAACTCGACAATAGGGTCGGGCTCATTTTCCGGTTCAACTACCTCCTAGATAAAAAATATATCTACGTTAAATTGGTCGGTATAATTTTTATAAACACGAAATTAAACAAACATATACTTATAACAAACAATCATACCACATCCGAATAATAGAGCGGGCGAGAGCCGGTGTGGACAGATGTCAAAACCATGACACTATATATAACAAAAAGTTACAAAAATAAGAAAATTATACAAGTAATAATTCTATAACTAAGATTTATTAAAATAAAAGATAAAAACAAGAGGCTCACCGAGGTGGTGTCGGCGACGGGACGACGCGGGAGATTGACGTCGGTGAGGAAGGGGACTGGACGACACTACAAAAAACCACAAATCATATTTTAGTTTGAACTTAAAATGCATATAAAACAAATAAAATCTCTAAGTTAGACATTTCATCAAACACCTTGCTAGCACAACAAAAATCAAATGAGCTCAAACTAGCAAACAAATGACCTAAACTTCAAATGCCGGAAGAGTAGATGAAGGTGCTAACCCTTGTATAGATAGATGCCACCAACCTAGACAAATGTTGGAGAAAAATGTGGTGAACTTGAACTCTTGGGAGAGAAAAGAGAGAGCAAAAATGGAGTGTGCTCGAGCTGGAAAAATGGTGCTGGCTCGGGGGTGGAAGATAAATATAGTGAAGACCTTTAGTACCGGTTGGTGACACCAACCGGTACTAATGTCCATGTTTAGTACCGGCTGGTGTCACCAGCCGGTACTAAAGGTTATCGCCGTGGGGCCCCCATCTGCAGCGCCTGCCGCAAACCTTTAGTACCGGCTGGTGACACCAGCCGGTACTAAAAGGTCTTCTTTCTTTTTTCTTTCTCTTTTCTATTTTCTCTTTTCTGTTTTTTCATATCTATAGATTTAATTGTTCAAAATAAGTGAAATTAGTTTCTAATAATTTGTAAAAAAACATATCTATGTTCAAGAACATGTTTTCAACAAATTACAAAAAAAATAGATATTTAAAAAATGTAACATTTAAAATAAAAGGTATTTTATATCTATTTTGTTTTAACTAATTAGTTTCTCAAACTTTCTTTTAACTAATTAGTTTCTAAAACAGTGGATAAAAAGGGGCACCAGTGGAAAAAAGGGACATACAGAATGTAATGCATAATTAAAGATACACATATATATGAAACTGCAAACAGTACTCTCTTACATATGAGTAGACCCTAAAGCACTACATAATATTAGAGATAAAGTGTTTGCCATTGCCAACACTAGTACGAATCGTCCTCCGAATCAGAATACCCCAAAGAAGGAGACCCACGGGGCACTTGTGTCGGTTTGAGGTGACGCTGCCCGTAGTTGACAATTCTAATATTGCGGTACACCTCGTATGCAACGTACGCATCTATTGCTGCATACTCAATGTTGATACCGTCAAGTGGGGTCTTCTCCCAAAAGTCGTGCTGCTTCTTGGGGAATCTCTTCTTCATCTCAGCGTACTCGTCGTCGATCACGGCGACTCCCATATCAGCCATTCCAGTCTTGTCACGATCAATCCTGAAAAAGTCCTGGAGATCAATGTGGCAGGCAGATAGTATCTCAAGACCCCAGGTGCGTCTCATCTTGATCTTGTCATTCGATATATCAACGCTAGCAAAATGTATGCCGCTGCGAAGAAAATCCATGAGTATTGGACATTGCTTGTCACTACTGCAACAACAAATGGAACACATGTTATAAATACTGCTGCAACAAATTATAATTTAGAACAACAAGTATAATAAGAATAATAACAAGTATAATTTTAGATCAAGTATAATAAGAATTAATCATAACAACAAGTATAATAAGCATCATATATAACAATTATAATTTAGAACAAGTATAATAATTAAGAATCATAACAAGTATATTTCGGCACAAGTATATATAATTTTGCTTCATTTCCTATGATTCAACAAGTATAATAAGAATTAATCATAACAAGTTTATATTAAGAATCAGAACAAGTATAATTTTCCTATGCAATTTTTGGCCAAAAGAAATTGCTATCCTATGCAATTTTCGGCCAAAAGAAATTGCTATCCTATGCAATTTTCGGCCAAAAGAAATTGCTATCCTATGCAACTTTCCTATGCAATTTTCGGCCAAAAGAAATTGCTATCCTATGCAATTTTCGGCCAAAAGAATTTGCTATCCTATGCAATTTTCCTATTCCTATGTTCAACAAACAAAATAAGCCCCAATTTAAAACTAAGATAAGTTTTTATATTACCTTGCCCACTGGAAGACCATGACACGTTTCTTGAAACAAAGTTGGATGACGGCAACATCTCTTTGATCCGGCGTGTACTCGAGATCAAGGCCCATGAACTTGTCTTGCTCCGGAGCTTCGCGAAGCCAATACTCGAAATCGGAAAGAAACCCCGGCACCTTAGTGCTGTCGTTCGTGTACACGACATTGAGATAGGTGGTGCCATGTGCACGCACCTGCCCGTAGCGAGTGATCGGTGCAGGATTCATGGTGGAGGGGATGGAAGAAGAGAGGAGAGGGAATGGCCGGCCGGAGGAAGAAGAGAGGAGATCGAGGGAACATAACCGTTTTGGCAAATCGTGTGCCTGTGTATGTTAAAATCGTGGGCGGGAGGCGAACCGTTTGGCTTTTAGTATCGGGCCGTAACACGAGCCGGTACCAAAGATCCGCTCGCGCGGCCCCGCGCGACTGTTTTCCTGCCACGGACCTTTAGTACCGGTCCGTGTTACGGACCGGTACTAAAGATACCCTACGGCCTGGTACTGATGCCCCTCGCCTGTCCGGCCGCTTCGACCGGTACTAATGCCACGTTAGTACCGGCCGCAAAACCGGCCGGGACTGATAATCTGGACGAAAGGTCGTTTTTCCACCGGTGAGTCAAAGTTTAACACGAAAAACGAATTGGCCTTGTATACAAAGACGGATGGAGTATGTAAAACGAGATGGGGACGTCCACCGGTACCAATCCGTAGATTTAGTGTGAAAACTAGTAGGTTCATGTTAATAACTCTCATCATACACGTGATGAAGTGGAAATAATGTAAGCATCGGCCTATGCTAACTTGCTAAGCTTTAGCCTTAGCCATGGCTAATTTGTTTTATTTAACTTTACGTGTGGCGTGGCGTGTACACAACCGGGAGTCGGAGAGCCATGCAAAAGCGCGAGGCCGCGGTGGCTGCCTCGTCGACACATTCCAAACAAGAGATCACTCTCTGCCCACGCGCCTACCCAAGTGACGAGGCGTGGAAAAGAGACAAATAGGATGAATGAATGGCTCGATGGAACTGATAATCCTAGCTGCTGGCAGTCTGACGACCACTGCTGTACTGCTGAGCTTTCCCACCAAAAGTTGCTACCTAGCTATATAGCGTAGTGCCACACAGTCTCGTTTCTTCTTCTTGTTGTTCTTCCCCCTCTCCTTGGTGTTGCGCACCTACGGGTGCAGGACGTACACTTGTTAGGAAGCTCATGCTTATTTGGCTCACTGACACTGATGCATGGATGATGCATCAATTATTTGACACTTATACGGATCGACAGATGGATGGATGCATGCATGGATCATGGATGGATGATTATCCTTTTTGCATGACAGGGACACAACAGAACGAACGAAGTATCCGAACCAGATCAATCATCGGTGTGCATGCCTTGTGATCACCACATATTCACACATGAATTAATGCGGCGAGGATGACGAACCCTAGCTAAATTATCTGTAACTGGTGCGAAGTCCACCCACCAGTACAAGTCCCAGGAATCTGTGCACTATACACACTCCGGTCACAGTACATATCTCCCTGGTCCTCCTTCCTAGCAAGCCAAAGAAACAAAGAATGAGACAAATAATCGGCAATTCGCACGTGCGAGGTTTGTAGCTTTGCATGCTAGCTAGGCCAAGAAGCACACACGAGTTATATATCCGCTTATTTCAACAGGTCGGCTACCTACCTGCTAACTGATGCTCCAAAAGTCAAAATGTTCGCAGCATGCCGCATGCAGTTTAAAAGTTGCAGCATGACCGCTTATTTCAATTTGTTTGCAGCTCCAAAATGACGCGTCTTTCACCGTACCACGTCCCCGACGGGAGCCTAGATTTTTCCCAGAAATAATCAAACTACTCCCGTCGGACCGGGTTGGAACTCCACAACAACGTAAATAAGAAGGAGAACAACATCCAAATGACGACGACATCATCAGTAACGACCAAGATCCATCCAAGGCTTTGGCTCGAAGCTCGACCCGCTCCGAAGCTCAAGGAGCAGCAACATGCATGGTAGCTAGCATGCCCTTGTCACCGGCCATCGAGCCCCGGTACCAAAGTTTTATAGAAAGACAAAAAAAAATTGTACATGATATTCCGTACTGTCTACACTTTGAAGTTGCAGCGCAAGAGTTTGACCAATTCGTGCTTGCCAGGTCGTTTAATTACCTTTCTTCTGTTCAGATGGAGTTCAGAGTTCCATCTCATCAAATTGATCCAGTCTCGTAGTTATGGCGTACGTGATTGCGCCATCCCCCATTTACTTTGACAAAATGGGGATTTTAAAGGTTTCATGGTAGTATTTTGTATCTTCAAAGGCGCAGCTAGCTTTGACAATTTTTCTGAGATAGTATTACTTATTACTCCCAGTGACAAACAAGTAACTATCTACATATAGTGTGATGTTGTATGCAGTTGGCAACCTGTGCAAGACTTTATGGATTAACTCCTTGGCTGTAGTAGGAAAGACGAATCTATACACGTAGCTGTCTGACTTCCCGGCGCGGCCTTGCTAGTTGCTATCAGTTGATTTTAAGTTTTTAACCCGAGTTAACGTACACAGTGTCATCGTGTCGTGTAGTTGGCATAGACCTGAAGTGAAAAATCAAAACTCTGCTTGCTAAATGACTAACTCGCGGTTAGACTCGGCTCAACTCAATTCGGTGTATAATGAACCGAGACAAGCTTCATTGTTATCTGTTAATTTGAATTTGAATTAACCGATTCCATATGCTGGTCGTTTAACTCAGTAAAAGATGGATGTAGCAGCGTCCTTTTGGGCATTCGCCCATATATAGCCCAAATGGAGCCCAGTTCACTTACTCTCCCGCAATTGACCTAAAGATTTTGGTTACCGGTAGAAAAAAAATCCCAAGGGGGTTCGGGATTTCCGGTTACTGCGGTTACCGGAAAATCCCAACCGGTTACCGGACGAATTTGAAAACCAAAATTTGAAAATTCAAAAAATTTGGTTCCTAATATGAGAATTTATCGAAAGTTTTCGTTAAGATTCAAAAAATTCGGGATTTTTTGACCGGTATGACCATTTCCCGGGGCAGGGGCGGGCACACATGGTATCAAGGGTATTCAGCTGAATACCCAAGATTTTGGAATTAAGGTTAAAGCTAATGGTAGAGTGATCTATTCTTGTATGTTCTGTGCAAAATCGCATGCAAGTTCTGACAACATAACTCGTTGGTGTTGTTAGTTGGAACAATTGCATGGAAGTAGCTGGTCATGGGTCTGAGATTCACTAGTTTCATTTGGTTTCTCTGGTAAGAAATATTTTCTGAATACCCATCGTAGAAACTCTGGGCCCGCCACTGTCCCGGGGTGCTCGGGATCTCCGGTTACCGAGCGGTAACCGGATTTCCCGACCGGTAATGAAAACTACATTCACTCTTCCCCAAATCGACCCATTCATCTCGTCTCTCAGGTGACGTTCAAATAGAGATAGCACCCACTGACCCACAACACTTATTTGTATAGCCCACCGGCCCGGTGGCCACCAACTGCCACCCCAGATCTCTTCGCCGACCATTTACTTTTTCTCCATCACCAAGCATGACGGTCGATGCTCCATCCTCCACCAACAACAACCTCCACATACCGTCATGGCCAAGGCTCATCCATCCTCCCCTACCCCGACCATCGGGCCATGGAGAAGCAGACAAGTCTGGAGTAAAATGCATGGGGAAGAAGAGGCAACCCATATGGTTTATGCGAATAAAATTGTTCCTGACTAGTGTAATTTATCTACTGCATATTAATTGATGGTCTCATACTGATTTTTGTGATGATTACGTCTTACAAAACCAAATCGTCTGAAACTGTTGTACAAACATACTATGATGTTGCACTGCACGTAGACAGTTTTACCGAGCTAACTTACAAGTTTTACGAATCAAGACGAGTTTCAGTTTTAAACTTATTAGTTGAAAAAAGTTGAGCCAATTTGGCTCATTATTATAGCGAGGATTAACGAGTTGACCCAAGCCGGCTCAAATTGGAGGCCAAATTTGGCCTAAAAAGTTGCTACGACTCAGGGACGGAGGAAGGGGGGACGAGCAGGGGCTACGCCCCCCTATGATCATGGTTTTCTTATTAATATTAGCCATGATTGCTCCATTTTATAGTTGTGCCCCCCTCATAAACTCACACACACTGATAAGTCTAACCTTGCCCCTCATAGTCATTTGCTGGCTCCGTCCCTGGTAGGACTATTGCTAGCTAGTGCTGATTTCGTGCCTTCTACCAAAATTCCGTTCCAAGACGATTAGATGGGGTCAAAAGTTTGTCTATCAACTGTGTTCACATGAGATGTTGTCACCCCAGTTTATTTGACTTTCTTGCAAGTTGTATGCACGCGTGCACATATGCAGCGTTAGTCAGCCTATAAAGTCTATATTTGCAAATTAACATCGATCACACGTCACTACACGTGCCTTGTTGTTTGTCCGGAACTGCAAGTACGTACGTTCAGAGCTGGAGCTCCAGTAATCAAGCACCATGGGGTAACGTACACATATGAGATGTATATAAACAGTACACAGTAGTTAGATTAGTCCAGTTAGATTAGTCCACCTTACGGTAGCACAACCGCTTTGAGGGATATGATTTCAATCCACCGGAACTGGATGGGAAATTTGGGCCGTTGACTGCGCCACCACGGATCGGCGAGGCGGCGCACCCAAGCTTCGAGTCGTAATAAAGCGTGAACCCTATTTCGCGCTCAAAGCGTCAAATAGCCGACTGAAGCATTTCCCTTGTGGGCCGGCCCTTCCTTTCTCTATTCCTCCTTTTCATTTTATTCCTATTTGTTTTCTTTCTTTCTTTCTTTGTATTCCATTTTATTATTTTCGTTCTTTTTTATAGTCATTATTCATGTTTTTATTATTCTTTTTGTTAACTAAAATAATAGGTTTTTATTTCATCTATTCTGAATCCCATGAATAATTATACCTTACGGTGTCATAAACATTCTCTCGCAAGACCATTTTTGAACCTCGCAAACTTTTTTGGGCGCTATATGAAAAAAACTTGTGAAAATTTATTTTGTACTACATAATATTTTCGCGTCCATGATTTTTTCTCTAAAAAGCATAAACACTTAGTTTGAACTATATGAACATTTGTTTGAGCCTCACGATCATTTGTTTGAATTCTATAAATATTTTCAGTAAGTTTCTAAACCACTTTTCGGTGAAACGACCATATGAACATTAGAAACAAAACACAGAAACATGAATAAAAGAACAAAAGAAAAAAAGGAAAAAGAAGAGGAAACGAAATAAGAAAAGGAAAAAACATGACCGAGTAGATGCCCTAGGTCAGCGTTGCCCCCTATTTTGACACTAAGAGCGAGCCCTACATCCATAGTTCGATAAAAGAAGTTGAAAGAGTTTATAAATGGTCTCGTGCAACTTTACTCAGTAGAAATTGTCGGCTCATTATATGGCGTCTAATCGCCCCATTTGACATTTCTAAAACCTATATCCAATCCCCCAACCATGAGCAGTTGCTTCCGCTTCGGTTCTCTCCCCTCATACGTGTTTCCACTTTAGCTTAGGACCAACAAATACATTCAAGCAAATGTAATAGCTAACCTATGTGTAATAGTGGTTGCACCTCGCTCACCCGAAGAGGTTTGATTTCCCTGGGACTGATTCATGGGAAAGGGTGCCCACACGCAATCTCATATACTTAATCCCTTATATAGAGAGTATAAGAACTGATTTTAGGGTTTTTGTGCATCCATGAGAGTTTCTAGCGATATTACAATTTTATATTAACTTTTAAACTTTTTAAAACTTATTCTCTCGATATAGGATCTTAACTGCTGCATGCTCTTATTGTAAATAGCAAAACTAACAACACGATTGATACACAACTAAATATTAAAATATAACATTTTTTTATCAAAAATAATGCATGTACTTGCACTATACTGAAAGCGTATTTTGTAAGAAAATTATATTAGCTGTTTACTTTCTCAAGGCTCTTCAACTCTTTGGTTAATTTGTTTCTTCGAGATCTTAGAAAAATAATAAGAAGAAAACGCATACATCTTGATAAAAATTAACGTGTCACTTAAATGGATTGTAAGTATAACTATATTATTGATATATTTTAGTTTCTTTACATACCATAGAGATTATCTCTAAAGCTAACAATTTTTTTTGTTTGGTTATATATATTGTGTGTGAGCAAATATAATAATATGCCAAACGGTGAATTCTAGAGTGTGCAAAATATCTGTGAGTGTTGGCCTCAATCTTTTGAATTGCTCCTTCGGTGTTGCTTTTGTTACATATGGAAAAAGATGCCAACAATCAATCACTCGTTGAATTATTACTAGCAGGAGGTTTTATCCCCATCTCATTGAGGGTAAAATCTCAGGTTTCGATGCTTTATATGTCGCATTAAAACAAATTATTCAATCAGAGGCAATTATTATTTTAATAGCGAGATACATGTGATTTATTCGTCGCTCTCAAAAGTCGGTCACTACAATATACCGTTTCCAGGTGTGTGCATCAGATAATGGGGACGTGTGTACGAGTATACACCGTTTCTGTGACTCTGAAACATCACAAGAGAAAACGCTGATGTTAACAATACTCTTTTAACATCAGTGGGGTCTTCTTGCCTTCTTCCCTGTTAATTAACTTATCTGCCTATTTAAGCTGGAAACCGTTTTGTTACCCAACTCGGCGAGTTAGGGTTAGCAGTCCTCGGGCGACCTCCGCCGCCGCGAGTTTGTTTCTGATCGCTGTTGCGATTGTGAGTTGTCGACCATGGCGGAGCCCTCGTCTAGTGGGTCACGTCCTGGCGAGCAGATGGATCCTAGCAATCTCCTGAAGCGTTTGCATCTGGAGGAAGATGAATTAGATAACCTGGTTTGGGAAGATGAGATTGAAGACGTGGAGGCGAATCCGAAGTGGCTTGCCCTTGCGCGTGTCCTAACGGAGAAGAGTTTCAGCCATGGAGCTCTGATCGGAGATATGAGAGGGGCCTGGAATCCTGGAAGGGAGGTTATCTGGCGACGCATTGGCAACAATAAATTGTCGGTTCAGTTCAACTGTTTGGCTGATTGGAACAAAGCCCTGTATCAGGGACCGTGGGACTTCCGTGGTTCGGCGCTGATTATTCAGGAGTATGATGGATTTTCTAACCCTGAGAGCGTTAAGCTTGATCGCCTAGAAACTTGGTGTTAGATTTATAAATTACCCGATGGGGTCCTTAGAAGTCAGAAGTTCCTGGAGAATATGGCTAGCAGGATTGGAGAGGTTCAAGAGATCCAAATTACTCTACCCAATGGTTTTATTGGGGAGTTCATCAGGGTCCGGGTGAAGCTTGATGTGAACAAAAAGCTTACTCGCTTTGTGAGTTTTTCGAAGAGTAGTAAGACGGAATTTTTTCAGGTTAAATATGAGAAGCGACCGAATTTTTGTCATGCCTGTGGAAAGCTAGGTCACTGGCATGAGGAGTGCGGATCGGGCGAGCACGATGTTTCACAGTTTGAGTGGGGTCCCTTTATTCTTGCTCCATGAAGGGGAAGAGGACGGGGCCGTGGCTTTGATGCAGGACGAGGCCGTGGCTCTGTTGATGGTACTGATGGTGGTTATGCGAGCTTTGATCGTGGCAGAGGTCGGAATAATGGCAGAGGCCGAGGTTTTGCAATGAATAACCAATGGAATACCGAGTATAACAACCCCGGTTTTGACTCAGATGTCGTTATGGCCAATGATGGGCAAGATAATCTGGTGCAGAACGAAGAATCAGTCCTCGCTCCAAATCTGTTAGGGAAGCGGCCTAACCTAGAGGTTACACCTGATGCCTCGGACATGTTAGCTCTAGCAACGTCTAATGCTGCGGAAGATCATTCAATGGGAAACTTTGATAATAGCAGTGAGGAGGAGGAGCCCAATGGTAACCTTACTGTAAATCCACTAACACCGCAGAAGTCCAAGAACAAGAAAAAGATCAAAAGAGGAGAGGAATCGGCACAAAACAACAGCTCAACCCAGATATCGGCGGCCTCTGAGGAGGCTGACCGGACGCAATGAAAATCATAGTGTGGATCTGTCGCGGTATGGCCAGTACCGCGGCCTGGCGCTCCTCGCTGGCGCTCCAGGTTAATTCTAGGCCAGATGTGATTTTTTTGTCCGAGTCACATTTGAATAAAGCAAGGGCAGAAAAGTTGAAAAGAAAGTTGTGTATGGATCAGCTGGCGATTTTTTAGAGTGATGGTGCAAGTGGGGGGCTCTTGCTCCTTTGGAGGGCCCGTGTAGTAATCCAACCTATGGATGTTCAGGCAAATTTCATTGATGTTGTCGTTCTCAATACTCATGAAAATCCATGGAGGATGACGTGTTTTTATGGCGAACCAAAGTGGAAGGATAAACACCTCTCCTGGAACTATATTCGCAACCTTAGACAGGTTGTAAATATGCCTTGGGTCGTCGCTGGCGACTTTAACGAGATTCTGTATTCTCATGAGAAGGAGGGAGGAGCCCCAAGACCAATCCATATGATGCAAGCTTTTCGAGACACGTTGGTAGATTGTGGCCTGGAGGATATGGGTTTTGAAGGCGATCAATTCACATAGAGAGGTAAGAGAATTCGAGAAAGACTTGACAGGGCTGTCTGTAATGGAGATTTCCATGGTTACTTCCCGGGGGCGAAGGTTGTTAATCTTGAGCATCATAAATCTGATCACAGGCCGATGTTGATTGATACCGAAGGAGATGAGGAGGTTGTCTTCCGTAAGTCTGGTGGAGCAAAATTTGAGGCTCGCTGGCTGCAGGAGAATAATGTCCATGAAATTGTTAAAGAAGTTTGGGATTGGTCTGAGATGGCTAATGAATTTGCGGACAGAACGGCGATCGTCCATAAGGAACTCCACAAATGGGACCGCACGGTGCTGAAGGAACCGCGCACTAAGCTTAAAGAGCTAAATAAGGAGCTGGAGGACCTGAAGGTGAGCCCAATGTCTGATGCAAATTGTGAGCGGCAAAGAGAAGTACAACTTTTGATTGAAGATCTTCTTGAGAAGTAAGAAATTTACTGGGTGCAGCGAAGCCAAGCGAATTGGTTAAAGCATGCAGATCGAAACACGGGGTTCTTCCATCACTTTGCTACAGCTCGAAAAAAGCGTAATACTATCAAAAAGTTGAAGAACAGTGAAGGTATTTTTGTGGAAGGAGACGACCAACTTAGTAAATTGGCAAGTGACTATTTTAAAGATTTGTTTACTGCCGAAGTTCATCTGCCAGCTGCTGATGTCTTACAGAAGGTCAAACCGGTGGTTACGGATTATATGAATGAAGCACTGATAGCTCCTTACACTGAGGAGGAGGTAAAGAAAGCTCTATTTAGTATTGGTGACTTAAAGGCCCCAGGCCCTGATGGTCTACATGCTATCTTCTATAAGAGATTTTGGGATCTGTTGGGTTCGGAATTAATTAAAACTGTGCTAGCTGCAGTCAATTCTGGCATAATTCCAGAGGGATGGAATCTAACTACCATAGTTCTTATTCCAAAGGTTGATACACCAGAAAATTTTACCAAATTTAGGCCCATTAGCTTGTGCAATGTGATCTATAAGGTAATCTAAAAAATGCTTGCTGCAAGGCTTAAGGTGCTGTTGCCGGAAATCATTAGTGAAAATCAAAGTGCTTTTGTGCCTGGAAGAATTATCACGGACAATGTGATAGTCGCTTATGAGTGCATACATTCTTTGAAGAAAAAGAAAGTGGGGAAAAAAGGAGCTTGTGCGATTAAACTTGATATGCATAAAGCATATGATCGAGTTGAGTGGGTGTTTTGTCAAAGGAATCTTGAGTCGCCTAGGTTTTGTAAGACAGTGGATTGACTTGATCATGGCGTGTGTTAGTTCGGTGGAGTACAAGGTCCGAATTAATTCAATCGAGTCTGAAAGTTTTTGTCCAACAAGAGGGCTTCGGCAGGGTGACCCCTTGTCCCCATATCTATTCCTGTTATGCACTGAAGGCCTTTCCGCTTTACTAAAATACGAGGAAGAACAAGGAAATTTAAAAGGAATACAGGTTTGTCGGAATGGCCCCTCTATCTCAAACTTTTTATTTGCTGATGACTCTCTCATATTGATACAAGCAGATGCGGCAAATGCGGCCTCTTTAAAGTCAATTTTGGATGACTACTGTGAAGCTTCCGGTCAAATGGTTAGTGAGGCCAAATCTTCAATTTTCTTCAGCCCGAATACAAAAGTGGAGGATAAGGTAGATTTTTGCCAACTTCTCAATATCATGACTGAATCTATATCTGATAAATACCTTGGACTCCCTGCTATGATTGGTATGGACAGAACAGATTGTTTTCGTCATATTATTGATAGAATTGCTAAATTAGTTAATGGATGGAAGGAGAGGATCTTGAGTTTGGGTGGTAAGGAGGCTCTTCTCAAAGCGGTGGCCCAAAGTATCTCAACTTATGCGATGAGTGTGTTTAAATTCTCAAAACAAATTTGCAAGGGAATCACTGACGCAATATCGCACTTTTGGTGGGTTGATGAGGAAAACCAGAGGAGAATGCATTGGTTTGCTTGGTGGAAAATGTGTGTGCCAAAGGGACAAGGAGGAATGGGATTCCGTGATATACATTGTTTTAATTTAGCGCTCCTGGCAAAACAAGCTTGGCGCCTTCTTGAGTATAGTGAGTCCCTGTGTGCTAGAGTTTTGAAAGCAAAATAATACCCCGATGGTGTAATCCTAAAGGTGAGTTTAAAAAAGGGATTTTCTTATGTATGGCAAAGCATATGGGCTGGTTTGCAAACTTTGAAGAAAGGGAGTATATGGAGAGTTGGAGATGGAGTTGACATCAATATTTGGGAGGATTGTTGGGTTCCTGGTAGTCCAAATCGGATGATTATAACACCCCGAGGTAATACTGTTTTAACAAAAGTAAATGACTTGATTGATCCAATCACCGGATCATGGGATGACGAGCTTATTCGAGCTAGTTTTCTGAGCGTTGATGTTGAGAGAATTCTACAGATCCCCACGTCACAGAATGATATTTCTGATTTTATTGCTTGGAGTTTCAATAAAAATGGCAGATTTACGGTCAAATCGGCTTACCACGTTGAGTGGGAATCCCAGTATGGGTCGAAGATGGCATTATCTAGAGGGCAAGGATCGGTTGTTGTTAATCCGGTTTGGAAAAGCCTGTGGTCTTTAAGGGTGCCTACAAAGGTAAAAATCTTCATGTGGAGATGTATGAATGGGTCAATCCCATGTTTTTGTATTCTTGCGGACCGGCATATGAAAAGTAGTGGACAATGTGATATCTGCAAAGCTGGGGCTGAAGACATAAGGCACCTTTTATTTGATTGTAAGCGAGTTCGGAAGATTTGGCAAGAAATTGGCTTACATGAAATCATAGACCGAGCTAGGCACATTGACAGACTGGGATCGGCTATGATAGAGGCGGTCTTGTGTGATGAAAAGATGAGAAACCCATATATGGATCCGGTCAATTATAGAGATATTTTTGCTGTAACTTGTTGGTATTTGTGGTGGCAGCGTAGACAGATTCTACATGACGAGATTGTACAAGATAGTAAGAGAACAGGTCTTGCCATTCAAGCAATTGCACTAAATTTCGGTAGAGCTAATAAGAAAGGATTGTCAGCAACAAAACAAGGTACGTGGAGGAAACCCCCACCTGATCACCAAATATTAAATGTAGATGCAGCGGTTCAGGTTTCAGGATACTGTGGAGCTGTTGGTGCTGTGGTGCGAGATGATTTGGGTATTTTCGTTGGAGCATCTTGTCTAAAGATCTCTCACGTCATCACCGTGGAAATGGCTGAAGCAATTGGTTTACGTGAGGGTCTAAAGCTGGCCAAGAGACTAGCATGTCATAAGCTGATTGCACAAGCGGATTATCAATCGTTGGTGGATGAATTTAACTCAGGTGCTGGTAGTTCTTCAGTCATTGGCCCGATCCTTAATGAGTGTCATGAATTAGCCCAAGATTTTGGTAGTTTTTCTCTCCAGTTCTGTAATAGAGAATCCAATATAGTAGCACATGAGTTAGCGAAGTTTGGGAGGGACAATCCACCGACTCTGTGGTGTGATGTTCCCCCTGATTTCATTTCACTACTTCTGGTGAACGATGTAACGCTGAACGCCTAAGGCAGCAAGTTTCTTACGCACTCTTTTCCTTATCAGGGTACCGAAAGGGACTGGAAGGTTTTTAATGAGACGGCTTGCTTGCTTAATATACTGTGTTTTAAATTTTAAAAAAAAAACATCAGTGGGGTCTTATTATCCTGTGAGTATCCTCACTTCATATAACAATATTACTTAGGATAAGAAACCGAGAGGCACATCATCGCATCCAGGTGGTGTACAAAACCGGCACGGTCAGCTCGGCTCGCCTGTATATGTACACTTGTGGGGCGCGTTTGGTAGTCTGGGTCTGTTTTTCATCTCACTGCGCCATCGAGTCGAGACGTATTGCGCGTTGTAAACGGGGCACATGCCAGAAATGCCCAGTTATTTGGTAACTCGCGAAGAGTCTTTTCAGCCCCGTAGAGATTTGGACTATAACTGTTTGATTGGCTGCTTTCAAGCCCCGTAAGCAGCCTACAATGGGCATGCAGTTGTTTGGTTGCGGCCAAAATCAGTCTGGTAACCTCTTCCCTTGAGATGTGACGTTACCAGTTACACACTACACATTAACGAACAAACAACAGAAGTATTGCAGTTTAGATAGTTTGGATTGCAGTTCAGATAACAGATAGTTCATACTACCGACAGGACCAACTGAATGTAGAACAGACAAAAATAAACTAGGCATCCTCCTCCATGAGCACCAACCGGGTACGATCGTCGTGGGCAAGGCACTGGCGCATCACGTCAGTGCAGGTGTGGTCGAAGATGACCACACTGAACACGTCGGCGGTCTCCTTCTTGAAGGTCAGGAACTGCCCGGTCGTCAGGTGATGGGCGATGGTGAAGGCCGCCCGCCCCTGGTCGACGAACACCTCCTCGCCCTCCCGCTTGGTGGTCATCCTTCAGGAGCAACCGGTGTTGGTGCAGACGGCCCCGAAGAACGGGACGAATGTCTTAGGAATGATTAGCCTACCCATCGTGGGTGCAAAAAGATGATCCGGAGGAAGTGCGTAGGGCCTTCCTCCTCGCGGAAGTGGCCGACGTGAGCCGGCCATCCACGACGCCTCCTGGCCGAGGCACCCTCGCCCTCCACCTCCGCCGGTGCACCTAGGTCGATCGGGAGAGTGCTCTGAGATGAGGCAAAGATAACAGTTAGCATAGATTAAGAACATGCTACGTACATGCACTAAAATGCAGAAGAATACGACGAGGCCTCATACACTGGTCACACGGCAGACGAAGGGGTTGTCCACAAACTAAGTCTAGTGTGCAAGACATTACACACAGGACTAGGTATGAAGACAACCCCTTGCCTTCCATTGTACCACATTTCAATCATCAGCCAGGGTTAACTGAAATACAAATGCAGACTGAAATTTAAATGCAAGCACACTGAAATCCAAGCAGACTGAAATACAAATGCAAGATACATAGGTGTACGTTACAAATGCCACTATGGCTACTCAAATGTCCTAAACAACTTCTAGGATACTCATCACAAATGGCCCTGATCCTCTTGATCTTGTCCTTGTTTACAGCAGCCAGTTTGAGCAGATCGTAGACGGTGTACTCCAACTTCCTCTTTTCATCCTTCAGACTCTTCTTCTCGGCCCGCAAGACCTCTCTTTCTTCCTCTCATTCCTGTTTCTTAGCTCTAAACGACTGTGCTTGAGTTCGTTGCACGTTCTTCAGGACCGCATTCTCACTTCTCAACTCCTCTTCTCAACTCCTCTAGTTCGTGCTGAATCCGGTTCTAGACAAACTCATAACAAGATAATCATTCAATCTACTGCAGTGTCCCTTGTCCTAGTTGCATCTACAGTATAGACACGATCGGATCTACAATCCCCTAACGAACAGATTATGGCACGGTGCAGAAGAACATGCAGACAATGAATCCTACTCAATCCTACGCTGCTCGCAGATCCATTCCTACTGAATCCTGGGTCAATATCCTATCCTACTGAAAAGGTAACAGATTGGATCTGCACGTCCTAAGAAACGACAAAAAAATTGATAGGATGCATGAACTAGGACGAAGATACCGTAAAGATGAAACTTACCTCCATTGAAGAGGTCGAGGAGAGCTCGGGGTCGCACGGGAAGTGGTCGATGCAGGTCCTTCTTAGGCGGCGGTTCTTGCGGTCGAGGTCCCGGAGCTTGTCTCCGTCGTCTCCTCCTCCGGTCCGCCTCCTTCTCCTTGCGGCGGTGCGGCGGATTGCTGGGCGGGAGAGCAACCAGCGTCGTTTTGATGTGACAGTTTGGGGGGTGAGAGTGAGAGGAAGAGGCGAGAGAAGTAGACGGGCGGTGAGGGGAGTTATGGCGTGTGTTCCCGAAGCGACGCGGCGTTTCTCTCTCGCGTCTCCATGCGTGCAGCCGGCGAGAGACAACGGGCATGTCCCCGCAGAAACGGTCGATTCGGGCGTTCCTACGGGGCCTAGCCAAAGTGTGCTTTAATATCCGGTTCTTGCAAGAACGCGACCGAGCCCAGGTAACCAAACGGGCAGATTTTCTTCCCCCCGTGCAAACAGGCCCTCCCAGGCTACCAAACACGCCCGTGGTGATCTCTGTGGTGTTGCATTATGGAGATGCAGCCAATGAGGACCCATACGCCCATCAGGCTCGTCGTGCCACGCCACTGAAACCAGGTTGCCCGCGGCATGTACCGCATGTTGACGTCACCATCGTCGACACACGCAGAATCAAGTGCGAATGAACATATCGAGATGACGAACGTGTTAATCCAGCCCCCCCCCCCCCCCCCCCAGCTTGACCAAAGGGTCAGCTGGTTAGCGGAGCGTGTAGTGCGCTGATGCACACAGGCGTGTTGGTTGGGAGACCCTAAGAGGAAGGTGTGAAGAGTGTAGCAGCAAGTCTTCCCTCAGTTTATGAAACAGAGGTTATCGAACCAGTAGGAGATGAAGACGCTTCTGAAGGTGTCAACGGTGCCAGACAAGTCTCTGAGTTGCAGGGAGTTGAACAAAGGTACTTCTTCTCCCTAACAATGGCGCCAGAAAGTCTTGATGGAGTTGACGTGGAACCTGCACACAGCACAACCAAGATACTTTGCCCCAACTTAACAGTGAGGTTGTCAATCTCACTGGCTTGCTGTAACAAAGGATTAGACGTATAGTGTGGGAGATGATGCAGAAAATGAAAGGAAACAGTGTTTGCAATAGGTTGTATTATCGATGTAAAAGAATGGACCGGGGTCCACAGTTCACTAGTGGTGTCTCTCCATAAATAAATAATAGCAATAAACAAATTACAGCTGGGCAATTGACAAAATAAAGAACTGCATAATGATGCATATACTTGTCATGGTGTCTAGTATGAGATTCATTTGGGCATTAGAACAATATACATAGACCGTTCCAACCGCATCTACGACTAATAATCCACCTTCCGGTTAGCGTCCGCACCCCATTCAGTATTAAGTTGCAGGCAACAAATTATTGCATTAAGTAAAGTGTGTAATGTAAGTAACACAATTATCCTTAGACAAAGCATCAGTAGTAGCAACAGTACATCCACAACCTTAGAGGTTGCTGTCACTCCCCCAGACTTAAATGGAGACTGAACCCACTATCGAGCATAAAAACCCCCTCTTAGAGTCACAAGCATCTACTTGGCCAGAGCATCTACTAGTAACGGAGAGCATGCAAGATCATAAATAACACACACATAATATATTATGAAGCAAATGACATAGTGATGCATGTAAAATGCATACATGAACTTTGCATTGTATTACTCATATTTCATCAATATTTGCATCATATAAGGGTTATATCAATGTTTTATAATAATTTTGGGAATATTTCACACTTTCCCTATTTATTTGGAATTAACCCTGCACTGTCAGAAAACCCCTTTTTCTATATTTTGATGTTTCAGGGACCCAAACGACGTCCAAATGACCTAATATTCCACATGGATCATTTTTTGAAAGGAAGAAGGCTTAGGAGCGAAGGAAGAGCAGAAAAGGAAGTCCGAGGAGGAAAAGGGGGTAGCCCACGCGGCCAGATTCCTTGGCCGCGTGGGGCCCACCTTCTCCCCCCTCGTGGCTCCGATGCCGTCGATCTTCGTCTCCGTGGTTTCGTCTTGACCTAAAAACGCCTATAAAAATAGTCTCCCGAGCCCATTCGGAGGGAGCGCCGCAGAAACACAGAAACCACGAAACAGAGACCTGGAGCTGCAGATTGGAGGGGGAAAACTCCGGCGGGGCACTGCCGGTGTGGTCTCCACCTTCTCCAACGACTTCTCCGCCGTCTCCATGATGAAGAGGGAGTAGTCCACCCCTGGACTATGGGTTTGTGGAAGTAACTTATGTATCTCTCCTCTCTCTTGAGTTTCCCTAATTAGTGCCATATGAGCTGCTGAACATGATTATGGTCATATTTGTAATACCTTTGTGGTGGATCTCTTAAGTTGATATATGTTATGATGATTGCAATTATTATGTCTTTGTTATGAAAGTAGACGCATATTATGTACCCCGTTCTTATCTATGTGTTTTGATCGAACATGTGTATGAGAGCGTGTGAGGGGGAACGTGTGCATTAGTTGTAGTAATGGGGGGTAGTTTTGTGGTAAGTTGACAGCAATACCGTGATCCACTTTGGTTTTTACCTTACTTTGTTGCCTCACTAGGGATAAAGGAAATACCATGCTACCGGGGATATGTGGGTGACATTGCCACTATCATCATGACTAGATCTAGCATGTTCTTATTTAAACTTCATGTCATTGAACTTAAAGCTATACTCTGTTTATCTTAATTACTGAGGTGTTATGATTTAGTTCGCATCTTGGTGGAGTATAAGAGAGATTAATAACCAAAATATCTCTATGTTAGGATGTGATGCCCATATTATTAATAACTTGTCCTGTTGCAATCTCATATGTCAATTCCTATGTTCCATTATCTACCACTATATAAAAGAGAGAGTGCATTTGTGAAACCATGAACCCCAGTCCATTTTTAATCATAAGAAACACCTTTCCAACACTTTACATTTTCTGTTATTGAAAAATCTGAAAATACAAAAATACTTTTACATCTTGCAAACACCATACAAACCACAAAAACATCATCCAATATCATTTATACCATCCTTGCATTTTTATTTACACCATTGCATATTTATTTCTGTTTTGCATTTATTATCTTTATATCTTTTACTTACACCTTGTGCTTGACAACCACTTGGTGAGGTTGAAGGCACAAAACAATTTACTTTGTTTTGTAGGTTTCATAAAGAAGGATAAGGAGACAACAACTTTTGGTACATTTCTCCGAGAGTTCAATATTAAACCCTCGAATCACCCTCGTAGGGAAAATTAGTCTTTCCCTTACTATACACTTTGCACTTGGAGTCTCAACCTAACCCACATTCTTTTGACGCAGGTGTTGGTACAGAGATATCAAGACTATGTTCTGGAACCATCATCATCGTCAAGGGCCATCATATAGTACTCAATATTCATCAGATCCCAGCAAACACAACATGTAGCATTACAATAAGATGACCTTGATCATGATAGGCAGCTCACAAGATCTAAACATGATAGCACAAGTGGAGAAGACAACCATCTAGCTACTGCTATGGACGCATAGTCCAAGGATGAACTACTCACGCATCAGTCCGGAGGCGGGCATGGTGATGTAGAGCCCTCCGGTGATGATTCCCCTCTCCGGTAGGGTGCCGGGAAGAGCTTCAGAACCCTCCCGAACTAGGGTTGACGACGGCGGCGGCTACGGGATGTTTCATGGAAAAGTGCTCGGGTACTTAGGGTTTTTCCGTCGGGGGGGGGGGGGGGGGGGGATTAAATAGGCGAAAGGGCAACGTCGGTGGGCTCCCGTGGGCCCCACACCACGTGGTGGCGCGATAGAGGGGGGAGCCGCGCCGCCATATGGTGTGGCTTCCCTGCGGGGCCCCTCCGTCTCCTCTTCGGTGTTCTGGATCCTTCCGGGAAAAATAGGAGTTTTGGCTTTTGTTTCGTCCAATTCCGAGAATATTTCCTTAACAACTTTTCTGAAACGAAAAACAGCAGAAAAACAGGAACTGGCACTGTGGCATCTTGTTAATAGGTTAGTCCCAGAAAATGCATAAAAATGATATAAAATGTATATAAAACATGTTGCAATTGGAATAATATAAGCATGGAACAAAAGAAATTATAGATACGTTTGAGACGTATCATGCGCTCGGTAGCCTAACAACCCGGGTTCGAGTCTCGAACACCGCGGTTTGTTGCTCATAGCTCCTCATCTGTAAAAATATGCCCTGGGTGCTTACCCACGGGTCTCGTTTTTTTTTGTTAATCCAGCCCCCAGCAGCATGTCAGGCCAGCAACCCAGCATGGAGGGCGCTTGCTCCTAGTGCCATCCCGCATGGTCCGGCCCAGTGTTAGAGTTATTTCATCTTTTATGTCCCTTTTGAATTCTTTCGTTTTGTTGTTTATATGATTTTTTTCATTTTTTACGTTTTATTTTCATTTATATGTTTCCTACTTTCATATTCTATTTTTGGCTAAAATATATGAAACTTGTTTAAATACATGAACATTTTTTGAATTATGAATTACTTTAGTATCTAAAACATACAAAAAAATAGTTCACTATAAATCGATTACTAAAATGTGTTCACCTATGTAATAAAAATAGTTCACGATAAATTAAAATGTATCCAACAATAATAAAAAAATGCTACATATACAAGTGTTCATGTATATCCGGATATTAAAAAGTGTTGTCCTATTTAGTAAAATGGTTCGTGATAAAAAAATCCTAATATATTAATATATATTCACCTATAATGGTTCACTATAAATTAAAAAGTGTTCACCTAATCACCTGTAAACAAGGTTCACAATAAACGTGATCTCATATAATAAAAATGGTTCAGGTTGGAATGGCTCACCATAAAAAAACACGAATATTCTGAAAAACTGAACAAAAGAAATATAAAAAAAACCGTGGGTCCTGAAAAATGTTTACAAAGGTCAATTTTTTTTTACGTTTTGGAAGAAAAAATTTCTTCGGATTTCAATTTTTTTCTGATTCACAAAAGTATTAATTAGTTGGAACAAAAATATTCAAGGGTTCATAATCATATATTCATTTATTACCTAGAAACAAATGACAAGAAAAAGGAAATAACATAAAATAAAATAAAAACCCATGTAAAATTAAGTAAAACATATTGAAACAAAACTAAAAAGGAAAATTATAGACAATAAAAAATATACAAAAAAATGCCGCAAAATAGAAACAGAAAAACAAAAATAAAAACAAAAAAGTAGAAGAAACAGAAGACACGAAGATGGGCCGGCGTGTTTGGGCGATCTCTGCGAGCGAGCGAGTGTACCGCCTCGCTAGAGCGATAGACAGTGCCTGCTTTGTACTCCTAGCAGGCTTCTTCATGTCCGGCAGGACGACCGAGGCCGAATTGGTGGTAGTCGGACCAAGTGCACCACAAAAATGCTCACCGACGCATAAATGACGCAGCCGAACTGTAGCCACCAAGGGCCCATCTCGACAAGACGCACGAACCATTTCTCTTGCTCTTTTTTTGGAAGCAAGCTACCGTAGGGGAAGCCCCTACGGTGTATTTTCCATTAATTGAAAATTAACCAAACAGATACAAAGACATTCTCACAAAGGGTCAAGAAGCTATGACCCTACCCGAAAGAAAACAACTAAATCAAAACTAGACTAAGGGAAGAAAAGGGAAATAGAATCCACAAGGGATTGCACTAAGCTTGTTTTCACTCTGTATTGATGCAACAGTAAGTCAGTAAGATCGAGGGAGGTTGGAAGAAAAGTCCTGAGGCCTCCTCCCGACCTTGCCCCCGCGTCGCCTCCCCGAGCGAGGCGACCGGGCGGCGCCTCCCACCTCTCGAGCCCAGGTCGCGCCCCTCCCTCCTCCTCGTCGCCGCCGCCGGCGGGCGTTGCCCGCGCGGAGCCGTTGCGTCGCCGGCGGCGGTGGCTCCCTTCTTCTCCCCGACGCGGTAGGAGCTCGGCTCGGGCTGGGGTTTCCAGGCGGCGGTGCTGCTCGGGTGGCGGCGCTCCGGTGCAGGCCGGATGGCGGCGGGGTGCAGGCGGTGCTGCTTGGCGACGGTGGCGGCGCGGAGCAGACGTGGCCGGCGGCTCATCTAGGCCCAGATCCGGGCCCTGTGGGCCCGATCTGGGTAGGGGCGGGCCGGCTCGGGCTCTGCAATGCTGCGTCCGGTGGGGCTGAAGAGGAGCTCGCGATGGGGATGGCGTCCACGACGCCACGTCTGCTGCAGCGCGGCGGCGGGAGCTTAACGGGCCCAGAACGGGCCCGGCCGGGCAGGCGGTCCGGTGTGCTTCTGCTGCTGCGTCCGGTCTCTCAATGTTGTATGGTGGTGGTTGGTTTATTTATAAAGCGGGGCGAAAGCCTGTTTCGTGACAGTAAGTCAGTAAGTCAATCTTGCTTCTTTTCTTCCAACTTGTGATGGAGGGGTTTATCTCTTTGAAAATTAGATCATTCCTCTCTTTCCATATATTCCAAGCTGCAACTGCAAAGAATTCAACGAAATATTCAGGAACGAGTCTCCCGCAGCTTGTGATGGAGGGATTTATCTCTTTGAAGATTAGATCATTTCTCTTGCTCTTAGTTGAGGAGACCAATCCTTGCTTAGGAAGACGATTAATTTTTTCCGGGTTGGGAGGACGATTAATTTTAATCTACCATAAATCCCGGCTCCCGGGTGCATCCTGCTCCCTCCGTTTTATATTAGATGATTTTTATTTGTCAAAAATTGGACGTATTTAGACTTATAACATGTCTAGATATATCCACTTTTTAATAAATGGAAGTCATCTAATTTGGAACGGAGAGAGCAGCTGATACGTGTTTGGCTGTTCGGATGTTCGTTGACATATATTTTCATTGTTTACATCTGCTTGGTCAATTCTTCCCTTTCGAAAACATTTCTTTTTGGGACTTGAAGTTCGCACATTTAACTTACTCCTACTCATAAGTTCTCGGTTTTGGAATGGGAAGAAATGGAATGGAACCGTTCCGCACCTCAGTCTGATTCTTGTGTTTGGTTGTGGAGGTGGAATGGAACCAAGTGGTTCCTCAAGAGGGAATATACCTCTTAGATACGGAATGAAGTGGTCCCACCGATTCGGTAGAAGGAGGAGGAACGGAGTGCTAATCAGCATGATGAAAAACAAACTATCCTAACCAACCGGTAACCACGAGTCCATGAACAAACCCTCTTCTCCCTCGTCTCTCCCTCACCTCTCCGGTCTCCCACGCCTCTCCAAGCTGGCGGCAGTCGGTAGGCGCGACGGCGGCGAGGACCACCCTAGGCGCGGCGGCATCGACTTAGCTAGTGCGACACGAGAGGGAACCAGGCGAGGCGGTTGCGATTGGCAGGCGCGACAATGGCGAGGCGGCGGCAGCGCCAAGGAGCAGTTGAGGCGTCGCGACGGTCAGAACTAAGCATGCGGCAGGCAGAGACAACCGGCGCCCAATTTCCACTTTCTTTACATTTCCACCCGGGTGTGTCAAAATTCCCAATCTTCTCTCCATTCTCAAAACCCTTATGTCGCCGCCACGACCTCCGCGCCTTCCGCGAACATGGCCTCAAAGCTTTTCGTGAAACCGAAGGCTTCTCCTCGTAAGGCGACGCAGTTGATGCAGCTGAAGAAGGTGCTGAAGCGGAAGCCGCAAGAGACGCTGAATCCGGAGCTGTTGCGCCAGACCGCTTCCCTATTTCGGCAAAACCGGCGACTGAAGGCGAAATACAGAGCGTCGACTGAGTACACGTCAAGAGAAACTGCTGAGCCGCCCCATTATCGGTTCGTCATCTTCCCCGGGCTTCTTCGACGACGGCTACGGCTACAAGATGTAGCAGTCGTGATTGTCCAACGACGAGGCGACCGTCGACCTGAACGTTACGCCCGTCTTCAGCGACTCCCCAACTCCGTGGCGGACGACATCTTAAAACATCATGTCGTCTAACCGCGGCCAACTCTTCGAGTATGAGCATGTCGATGTGCGTGCTATTTATCTTGTTGTTGTGCTCATTTATTGCCGGTAAATGTATCTTGTTGTGTGCATTTTTTGCCCGCGGCCAACCGAAATGTATGTATATTTGTCTCACCAATTGTGTTGCCGGCGTCCCCGTTTTGTGGCGTGGGATGGAGCCGTCGCAGCCGCGATACCTGATATGATCTGCGGAGGCGTCGTCGACATCGTTGAGTTCGCCCAGGGCGACCTTCCACAAACAACAGATCCAATTTGGAACAGCTCGACGCGGGTACTCTAATATACTAAATTAATCCTAGAGAAAAGTGTGTGGTTCTCGCCAGGGAAAGTAGAAGTTTCTCTTTCTTGGAACAGAACTGACCTTACGATGTGGACGCCGATCTAGACGAACTTGAAGATGAGATGGGCGTGGACAATACCGAGACCGACGAGCTCTACGAAAAGGTTTATTCAAGAGAACGGACGTGGAGCAAATTGGTTCTCAATTGGGGGTGCTGGATAAAATTTAGGCCCCAATTGGGGTGCTGGACACGAATTTGAAGGACCCGGTAAAGATGCTCTTAAGTCTACTCCATATGTTGCTAATATATTTGGTGATTGGTTGATTAAGATCTTCGATAGGTTGTGGGATCAAGTGGCTGTTTTTTGTTAGTCATTATTCGTCTACGGATTTCTATTTTTTTATAACAAATGTAATTTTTCCTATACAAGATATAAAAACGATATGGCTAATCTAATTTTTTTTGTTAGGTTTAAGGTTATTGTTTTCGTTTTAAAAATGCCTGGGTGTGGGTTTAGTCGTCATATCACAACATATCGAGCATTTTGCGTCTTAATAAATTTCATTTCCTTTTGATTTATCCTGTCTACATCGTCTAAACCAAGAAAAATCAGAAGCTTCAAAACAACTTAGTTTTACGGTGCTGGAATGCATGATTCCTCTGGATTTGGGTATGCTATAATGCTACGTCCAGCCTAATTATTTTGTTTGCGGGATTAATAAAAGAAGAATCGTTCCTGTCAAATAAAAGTAACCATTACATAATACTGCAGAACCCCCCTCGTTTCAAAAAAAAAAAAAAAAACTGCAGAACCGTCCTCCACTTATATAGACCACAAAAGCATAGCTGAATGTCTGAAGAATATGAAACTGACGCAAAAGATTTACCTCGCCAGACTAATTAAGAATGGGGAGTTAACAAGGCAAAAGATTTACCTGGCTAGGCAAAAGATTTGCTAAACTTATATGGCGTGTTGTTTTCTGTACGTATAATATTACGTCTCCTACAAATGTTTCCAATATGTTTAGGAGTTGATTAAATGGGATTGACAAGAAGACAAAATCGATCCATGTCGATGTTTCCGCTATTTGTTGTTCTATTTGATGTTGTAGGATTATTTCCTCGAAACAGGCTTTCGCCCCGCTATATAAATATAGCAACCACACCGATACAACCATTCGAACAAAAGGAAATGCTGGGGCAGCAGCACAAACATACCCAAAGAGAAAATAAATGAAGGTAAAGGCGAATCGACAAGACAATGACGACCCACAATCGCTGCGCCCTCCGACATTGCACCACCACGCGCCGAACATCCCGAAGCGCCCCGTACCAAGCAGCACCTTCAAGAAGGAAGCGCCGTAAAGGGCACTGCTACCCGAACCACCGATCATAGGGTTTCCCCCGGCACGTAGAGTACAGTGGACTAGGGATTCCCACGACGCCCTCCAGGAAGGTAAGGTACCACTCGACGACGGCACCGCGTCAAGGTCAGACAAGCCGACAGGGATTTCTCCCAACCCCCGTCCACAAACAAACCCTGGCGCAACGGAACATCACCACCTAGCTTCGTCGCCCACCAACATGCGCCACCACGATTTTGAAGTCACCATTGTTTGTCTCTTCGTGAACCCTAGCCTGTGGTCTGCAAACCTGAGGTAAACGACATTGCCGAGACAGGGGACAACAGCCTCGCAGCCGTGCGGGAGGAACCCACCTCCACCGCCGAGAGGCAGTCATCGGCTGGAACAGAGCAGCGGGGGCACACCAGACGCACCTGGTCTGGCCGGGCCCAAACGGGCCCGTAAAGCCCTAGCTGTGTTGCTGCAATGGCACGCCGCACTGCTGCCGTCCCCGGACTTGGACTCGTCGCCACCACGAGCTGCAGAGGACTCCACAGTCGCAGTCTCCACAGTTGTAGGATTATTTAGTCATTAACAAAAAAGATTGTTCTAATGTTTTACAGGTTATTTATTCTGCGGCGTACTGGATCAAACTATAGGCATTCCTGCTTCCTTTGGACCAGCGGGACCTCATGATATCTGGATGCACGCGCTTACTTACTGTGGCACATGATTTTTTTTCTCTCAACCCACGTGGCGGCATATTAGTCGACTTCAGTAGTCACTTGTTAATGCTTTTTGGTGGGCTGCGGCTACATCTCTTTACCTTTATGTGTTTTGAGATGTAATTTAGATGTGATACACGGACTATTATTTTGTTTTAATACACAACTGTGCACCGATTTGATGCAGAGACGGAGATTACCCTTTTTAAAAAGGACTTAAAAGAAAAATGTCTGCTGACACAAATGAACATTGGAAAACACAGGTGTCAAAATCAGCAAATCACAATCATCGAATCCTTGTTTATATCGTGCAAAAACATAAACATAAATAAACCAAACAGGTAACTGATGCACAAGTAATATACTAGCAAATTTGATGCCAGCTGATAGCGACAGTAGGACCGGAGATGCCCTGGCCTCTCACCCCAATGATTAGCCAAACACTGCTATCAAACAGAAGCAAGGACACCTTAATTATACCTCTGTATGATATAATTAGCTCCACTTAGTACTTTTTTGGTTATGCAGGTCACATCATGCTTACCTGAATCAGAGTTGTAGTGTCCTGGCCTGGTCAGGCCTTTGGACGAGAGGGCACCAACTACTGCTGATTGATTAGAATTCAGACAAAGATCAGATGGAGGCTGTTTCAGCTTTAGGTTGAGAGTTAATTAATTACGGACTGGATGGTGGCTTCATGACTAAGTGGATTCCCATCTTTAGAACCTGAGCATTAACAATTTTGATAGAGAAAGTACCGCGTCGATTAGCAGTTGAGCAATCTGTTATCATGTCAGGTCCCCCGAGAATAATACTGTCCTGTCCGTGAATTATATATATAACATTGGCTTCTAAACATTTTATTTTAGTATGCATCAAAATAGGGATATTAAGCTGTATTCTGGGCCCACATGAGAATCGGGGGCAAGTCAAGATGCTTATCTGAAACATTTAAACAAACTTTGGTACTGCTCTCTTGGGTCCTATATTAAACTTTGCCATTCTGGATAGTGTCAGATGATTTTGCGCATCTAGTGGTATTTGTTTACGTAGATGTCCTGTCGCTACTAAAAGAGGTCAGATGCAACTGGAGCTGTCCCATCAACTTGACACAAGTCTCCAAAACAATGTACACAAGGACATGTTCTTTCATATAAAACTAGAAACATACCCGTGCATTGCGGTAGGATTTTTTTTTTACTATACAAATAAAAGATATAAGACTATGGATATGAATTTGTTTACAAAAATATACAATATATCACAATTATCTAAAAGTTAAATTATTTGACATGTTTTTTATATATTTGATGATAAAAAATAGGTGACATGGAAAATAGATGCTGAAAAGTAATGACATAGATATATTGGATGTAAGAAAATATTGGATTTAATGAATATTGGTGAGATGATATGGACATTTGGTTGGTTAAGAGAATGGATGATATGGATAACTTGCATGTTGAGATAGAAAATAATTAATGCACTTAGTGGGATTTTGTTTTATAAGAGGTATAAATATAGAACAAAGACAATAATAGAGTTAACAGTCGGCTATAACTTAGTGTCATGTCATCTGTTGTCAATCAAATAGCCAACATATATAATAGCTAGATTTAATCATATATTACTTCCACGTTACACTATAATTGGATTTCGCATGAGAACCCGTTTCTACTCTCTCCATATAGACATAAATATATTATTTAATCCCTTAAAGCCGGTCGCATGTACTTTACCGTACTTGCTTTTACTCCAGGTTGAGGCTTCATTGTACTTAATACAAAAAATAATGCTACATAAAAACATCAACATCAGGTAAACTCCTAAAATTCATCGCATTTTTTATTTTTGAACGGCAAAGACCCCAAAGGCTCTAAGCTATGGACACTACGTTAAACACCTCACAAATTACATAAAAGACCTTTGGAAAAAAATTAAAAACACGATAAAGGCCGCAACATCTTGGGTCTTCTGGCCACGACACCTGGGGTCGTCTCGCCGTAAGGAGAAACCCGCCTGTCGGCACTGGCACTAGCCGAGAGCAGTATGGGGTGGAACGGGAGGGGTTTGCAAATTTTAGCTTGGGACCGAGGGCAGCGGGGTCTGGCTGGGTTTTTCAAATTTGCCAACAAGGCATTCTCCGCTTAGGTTTGAAGAGGCTTTCTTTTGGCCTTTTGCGCATAATTTTCGAGATTTTAAGTAGGAATGCAGATTTTTTAGCGTCGGAGGGACAATTTGATCGGGTATTTTCCAAACTTTTGCTATAAAAAGGGCTCTCATCCCTTTTATTTCCGACACTACTACATGAGTGATCGCAACCAGTACCCTAGCTCTCCATTAACTGATTTCGACTCCAACTATAACCCTAAGCGCAATTAAGTTTTTTAATCTAAGTGAATTAGGCATTCCTATTGAAATCATGCGGATGAAACATGAAGGAAGAAACTGCAACGGAGCTATAAAACAGAAATAGTGTCATAAATGTTGTGTGGAAAATAAAACCCTAATATTTGTTCGTGTATTGCTTGGACCCTCGTGGAGATATATACAGTGGTACAAGGAGGTAGAAAGACTTGGACTAAGAAAGGCCTAGGAGTCCTAATCTAAATCTGCCTCGTGCACTGATGTCTACGCACGCTTCTATTCTCGTAGACAGTGTTGGGCCTCCAAGAGCAGAGGTTTGTAGAACAGCAGCAAGTTTCCCTTAAGTGAATCACCCAAGGTTTATCGAACTCAGTGAGGTAGAGGTCAAAGATATCCCTTTCAAGCAACCCTGCAATTAAGATACAAGAAGTCTCTCGTGTTCCCAACACACCCAATACACTTGTCAGATGTATAGGTGCACTAGTTCGGCGAAGAGATAGTGAAATACAAGTAATATGGATGATTATATATAGTAATTGCAATCTGAAATAAAAATGGCAGCAAGCAAACATGTAGCAGAACTTGTTGGAAACAGTGTTTCAATGCTTAGAAATAAGGCCTAGGGATCATACTTTCACTAGTGGACATTCTCAACAATGACATCAAAGCTGAATAATAAATACTACGCTCAAACACTCTCATGTTGGATGACAAACACCATTCATTGTGTAGGGCTACAAGAGCACCCTCAAAGTCAGAGTAAACTAACACCAACAATGTCATAAAGGAATCACACACAGTGCACACACTGTCACCGTTACAACCGTGAATAACCCGGAGTTCATATTAAAGTAACCTCTAGAGTGCATAATAGATAAAGAGTAGCATCACATATTCAACTAGATTACAAAGCTCATGATCACATAAAGATCACATGGGAGAGAGAGATAAACCACATAGCTACGGTAGAGCCCGCAGCTCCGGGGGAGAACTACTCACTCCTCATCATAGGAGTCAGTAACGGCGATGGAGATGGCGATGGAGTTGATGGAGATGGCTCCGGGGGCAATTCCCCGTCCCGGCAGGGTGCCGAAACAGAGACTTCTGTCCCCCGAATTAGGGTTTTTGGTGGCGGCGGCGCAGCGGAACTCTTCTCTGGAAAAGGCCTCCGTGGTAGGTCTTATTTTGTCGGGGGCAATATATAGGCGAAAGGGCGAAAGCGGCGGGGCCTCGAGGGCCCCACACCCTGTGCTCGCGCGGCAGGGAATCTTGCCGCGCCACCTGGGGGTGTGGGCCCCTCGGGGTCCCCCTCCGTGTCGTCTTCGGTGTTCTGGAACCTCCCGGGGAAAATAAGCATTTTGACGTTTCGTTTGTCCAATTCCGAGAATATTTCCTTAACAACTTTTCTGAAACCAAAAATAGCAGAAAACTGGCAACTGGCACTGTGGCATCTTATTAATAGGTTAGTTCCAGAAAATGCATAAAATGATATAAAAGTGTATATAAAACATGTAGCAAGTGGCATAATATAAGCATGGAACATAAGAAATTATAGATACGTTTGAGACGTATCATGCACATCTTTCTATTCTAACGTTCTCGCTCGGTCGTGGCGGGAGTAAAGCGGACGATTTTGACTGGATTTGAAGTCTTGCTCTTCCATCATTTCCTTCCCACCATTATATTCAACTGCGTGTTTGATGGTCCCTCCTCTCTTCTCTCACGCAGTAACAACGGGAGTGCCGTGGACGCAAGTGACGACGACACTGTTGACTGGAGTTTTTGCTGATGATTGTTGTAGACGCTGCCTTGATGTCGATGTCGAGGTAGCCGATTGTGATGTTGTCGTGGTCGATGTACCTACTCGTTGTGGTCATTGTAGCCTAAGTCACAAAAAATGCGCCTTTTTTATGAGGAAGCTGCAGTTGTTGTTTTTCTTTACGACGTTTTGCACCCTTGAGGGGTACCGTCACAGCCGACGTTTTGCACCTTGAGAGGTACCGTCGGGGGCGTCTTGCAGATGTCAGAGAACGCACGGTCGTAGGTGGTCGCCTAGTTTTGCCAAGACAGGAGAAGACACACCGAGCACACAACGATTTTGCCAAAACCGTGTGCGCGGTTGTAGGGGCTTTCAGAATTGTGATGCCGCTTTTATGCAGTCTTAGCCGTCAGACGCGGTCGATGCCGTCGTCGATGTCGTGTCGTGCCTTGTAGTTGTACTGTAAGAGGACATGCGTCTATCCTTGCAGACAAGGTTGTAGCGATGCGGCAGCGGTGTGTTGACGGGGTTGTCGATGAAGACTACATTGATGTAGACCTTGGCGATGATGTGTTGGAGATGTTGCAGCAGGTGTAATGTAGTTCGTTGCTTAAAAAGGCGTCCCATGGTGGCAACGTGTGATGATGCCTTGCTGTCAGAGAAGTCGATGAAGATCCACACCTGACTGTGTGTGGTTGACCTTGCTTCTTGTAGCTATCATAGCTCGGCATAGTTGTACATGTTGATGTCGCGGTTCGGCTTGGTGTGATTCCGGGTCGATGTAGTGCAGATCGCTTGGCATAGAGGACCCGACTGGCCCGAATCTTGGCCTAAAACGTAACAAAAATTAACAAAACCGACCGTCGGAGCTAGGCCGCTCGACCGGTGAAGGGGTAAGCGGCTACGGCGGTGGGGATGCTAGTTGGTAGCGTCGGCTATACCCATGGACTTGCTGGCTCTTCCCATCACTTGGCCGAGGCCTGTGGGGGATTAGTTGGCTCCTCCTCCTCTCTTTTTCGAAGCTATGAAATACGTAGCGGCGCCAACTTCATGGGAAAATTGACCGCGCATAGGCGGCGCCATCGGCGGGGAGTATAGCATCAATCGCAACCTCCTGCTCCTTTGAAGGCCTCCTTGGCAACCTCCCTATCGCGCTGCCGTTTGTGCTAAGCTGCGTGTGCCGAGGACTCCGCCGTCTTGCGCGCATCCTCGTCTCAGCCTTCATCGCAGCGTCGACGCGGGCGGCGGCCAAGAAACCGGCCGCCCTCTGCTGGTTCATCTTGTGGGACGTCTGCATCGCGTCGTTCACGGAGGCGTGAATGCCCTCCTCCAACCCGCCCCCGAAACACCGGCGGCATACACCTCCTCGTCGTGGTCGATGGCGTCAGAGTAGGAGACCTCTACCGCTCTCCTTGCCTGCTCCGACAACCGCGGCCATGGCGGCTGCGGAATCATTCCAGCCCATGCCAGGCTCATCACCATCCGGCGGGAGAAATTGTCGCCATGACGGCCGCGCGCTCTCATATGCGCCTGCTCGACCTGGTCGACTAGATCTTGCGGCGACATTGATGGCCCCGACGGATCCATGCGGCGGTGCACTCGATCTGCAAGTGGATATGGTGGCCTCCGTGGCCGAAGACAAAGGGGTGGAGCCAATGACACGCTGGTTAGGGGAGGACACGGGGCGGACGCAAAGATGTCCGCACGCGTCAGGGGCCGACGCAAACTCGGCCCAAATTTGGGCCAAAATGGATCTCGACGGACAAAAAACGAAAAACGGACCACTATCTGTTTACGTCGCTCCGTTGGGACTTGAATTTGTCTCGTGCGGACAGGAACGGACATGGCGGACTCAATGGGTGAGCACATTGGAGTCATCCTTACCGTACAGGACGTGTGTCGCCGGGGCACCGATTGATCTTGCGCTAATTTTTCACCGGAAGAGGATCATAGTATCGTAGGATCTGGGATTTGTTCATGGCTACGAAACAAAATACATCTAACAGAATTGGAAAACAGAATTCCGACTTTGATTCAAATCTACAAACTGGAAATTGAAAATAGGAATCGATGTGATCTTTGATCGAGACCTGGTGCCACTCTTGAGTAGAAGAGATTAATCTCTCTAGGGCGACACGATACAGAAGTGTTTAAAACCTTAAGATCGGCGTCCTAACATCAGCGTCGTGAGACTAACCGCTCTGATACCATATAAAAAATATGAAACTCTAATATTTGTTGGTGTATTGTTTGAATCCAAGTAGGGATATATATAGTGGTACACTGAGGTGAATAGACTTGGACTACAAGAAGGTATATGAGTCCTAATCTAAATTTAACGTGTGCACATATTTCTATTCTAACATATTGATCATGATTTAATCATTCAATTATCTCTAAATCATAAAAAATAGAAAGGTGGGCTTAAACATCCCACTCTCGGGGTCCCACTGTGTGCCTCGGTAGCGTGAGAGGCTAAAGCTAGTTCGGATCGGGAAATTTGACCATAAATCCAAGCATGCCCTTATGTTTGTCCTGGAACAAAATACTAGACAATGATGTAGATTATCGTGGAAGAGAGCAAGTATATTGTGCTTGACGAAGTGTTAACTCGGCAAATCCCTGGGTTGTGCACCCCGGGTTGATTGATGGGGGGAGAGAGAAGTGTTGGTGATCACGACGGCTGACAAGCAAGGATTTACCCAGGTTCAGGCTCCCGGAGGATAACACCCTACTTCCTGCTTGTCTGATTATTGATGCGAGTAGCGATTACAATGGCGAGATTGCGATCTCGCTAGGGTTTATGGTGGCGGCTATGAGCGTAAGCGTCAGCGTGTCCTCTAGGACGGGCAACCCTCCTGGCTTTATAGGTAGCCAGGTCTCGGGTGGTCGGTTACAGATATGGAAGGTTATGAAACCTAACCGAGTTGGATCAGGATACGTGGTACCCCGAGTGGGCCTTCTGTGGGCTTCTCCATGCTTGGCGCGGCCCAGGTGGCCTCATTGTGGGCTAGTCGAAAGGTAGCCCCACGTCAGTAGCCCCCGAGTGCTTGGTCGAAGCGCAGCGTCGGGCAAAGGACTTCCTCCTCCTGGACGCGCCATTGGATTGCTTGATCTTGAGCTTGTACTCGTTTCCTTCAGTCGAAGAGGACACTCCCGATGGGAGTAATACGTTCAGTCGAATTTCCTTTGTCTTGTTCTTCATGTGAAGCTTGTTTCTATTCGGCCTGTTGGCTTACATGTAAATTTGATTCGGCTGCTGGAGCTTACTCGACTCTTTTTGTCACCCGAATAGATGTTTCGGGTTCTTTGACCTGCGCACTGTTTTAAGTTGTTTCAGCTTAGAAGCTTACCACTCGAATCTTGCGCTCGAGTTAACGCGCTGTTTTCTCTTGCTTGGAGCCGTTGGCTTGATGACGTCGCTGCTGACGTTTCCTTGCACGCCTCTGCGCCCGATGGGACGTGACATGGCGGGGCCCGCTGGCAGCGCTGACCGCGGTCAGCAGTTGTCATGTCTCCGAGCTGGGCGCGAAATTTTCGCGCACGATGATGACGCCTCGATTCTTGTGCGTAGTGGAGGAGGTGGGCGGCGACGGTTGGCCTCTTTGCTTGACACGTGGACGGCGGGATGTGGATGCTCTGAACCGCTGCGCGACGGAAGGCTGAGATTGATTTTGCTGGGGCATAAGTACTGCGCCGCAGCGCGAGGGCATCGTCTTCTCCATTCGTCCGCGCCTCCTTTCCTCTGCCTTCTGCCATTCTCACCCTCACCAGAGCTCCGTGCTATTTGTCCGCGCACCTTGCGCTGCCCCGCGAAGCCATGGGCAAGCCGAAGACTGCCGCTGGTTCCTCCGCCGCCGTCGACGAAGCCGGGCTGATGAAGAAGCCCGACGGCGACTGGCAGAGGTCGTCTGTGAAGAAGGCGGAGGTCGAACTCCTCCGTGCTCAAGGTCTGCTTCCTCCCGCGGATCAAGTCCAGGTACGCGCTCCTGGCAAAGAAGTTTATCCCACACCCCGTGATGGGGAACGCGTATGCTTCGTGGATTTCCTTCCGCGGGGCTTCGGGTTCCCCTTGCACGATTTTGTGCGCGGTCTCTTGTATGCCTATGGGGTTCAGATCCATGATCTGACCCCCAATGGCGTCTTGAGCATCGCGGGCTTTATTGTCCTTTGCGAGTGCTTTCTGGGTGTCGCGCCCCATTGGGCGCTGTGGAAGTCGCTCTTCCTCGTTCGCAAGAACGTCGGGAAGAGCGGGTTACCATTCCCCGTGGGCGGCTTCGGAATCCAAGTGCGCGGTGACACCGCGTACTTCCAGATGAAGAAGTCGGACTCCGTCCAGGGGTGGCGCAAGAAGTGGTTCTACGTTCAGTCGAGCCAGGATGGCCTGGCGGCGTTCGACAGCGGGCGCGAACTGCGGAAGACTCGTGCCTGGTCGCACCCGCTGACTGCGGAGGAGAAGGAAGCCGCACGGCCACTGCTGGGCTTGCTGCGGGACCTCACAAAGACCCTTGGGCGCGAGGCGGGTGGCGTCTTCTTGATGGCCGCCTTCTTCCGTCTTCGGGTGCAGCCGCTTGCCGTTCGGCCCCACCCGATGTGGGCCGTCGAGGGCGTCAGCGCCGAGCCACTTGACGACGAGGAGGTGGAAGCCAAGGTGAGGTCCATCACCAACCTCCGAGCCGCGGATACTTGCAACGTCAATTGCCCGGTTGACGCATATGGGGCGACGAACCCCGTTCCTGAGGTAATGTTCCTTTTTGTTCTCTTTGTTTCTTCTTGTCTTGAAGTCCTGCTTCTTAATTCGACTTGCGTCTACTTGCTTCAGGGTCGATCTCTGCTAGTCAGCCTTCCTCCTCTCCCTGAAAATGGATCCGACGACGAGTCGAGGGTTGTGGAGGAGGATGACGACGACGACGAGCTGCCATCCGCTGTCTCTCCCGACGACGAAGTGGAGGATGACGATGACGAGGTAGAACCCGCCCGGAAGAGGCAGAAGCGCAGGAGTGGCGGTGAATCTGCGACTGCTTCGTCGCCCGCTAGGGGTGCAGATGCTGATCCAGAGGAGGTCGTCGCGACGTCGTCGGGTGCGCGGTCTCTTGGCGGCTGGAGTGAGCCGCTGGCTGCCCCCCCTGTCAGCTCCGCGCCGCCACGCGCGTTCGCGCGGCTGCCGTCTGTCTCCTTGGGGAGTGATGATGACCTCGAGACCACCAGGTGAGTACCTTGTTGACTCCGAGTTGTCTTCTGTAGTTCCAGTCCTTTAGTTGGTCATTGTTCTGTTTTGCTTCAGCCGTCGTTCTGGCGATGTCCACTCGCCTCATCGTGAGGTGGAGCATACGTCCGCCCCTTCGACCGAGCTGGTGACCAGGGTAGCAGTTGAGGAACGCACGCAACCTGCAGTCATCGCGTCTTCGAGTCGCGCTCCTCCGCCGCCTTCCGCAGATGTCGACCTTCTGGACCACGTAAGTCCTTTGTACTTGTACTTGTAGTCTTGAATTGTCATCGGGTGCGCGATCAGCGCTCCCGATGGGAGTAGCCCCCGAAGGTGTGGGTGACTAGTAGAGTCGCCCGCAACTTTATTAAGATCCTGTTTTTGTTTCAGCCGTACTACCGCCAGCAGCTAGAGGCGGCCGCGGCTTATGTTCACCTGGAGAAGGAGAGGGACCAGCTGCGTGCTTCTCTGGACCAGGCTACCGAGCGGGTTGCTGAGCTAGAGCTGAAGCTCCAGGCTCAGGCTGAGCTTGAGAAAGCTCTGCTCGAGTTCCGGGAGCGTGAGTGGGTGCGGGTTGACCAAGAGAAGACTCAAGTCGACCGCCTCCTTTCACTCGCCAGCGCTCTTGGGGGTAAGTTTCGGCTTGATGCCTACTGTGTTTTGCTTTTGCCTTTGTCTGATGCTTGACTTGCGAGAGACGTGCGGTGGAGCTCCTAAGGAGGGCTCGTCGAGTGACACCATCGACTTGGCGACAGCTGTCGGCTTCATTGACCGTGTCTGCGCGTATGCGTCTGATGCGCTGAAGAAGTCAACAGATGCGCTGAAGAAGTCGACGGGAGCTCTTACGACGGTGCATCGCAACATCTTCCCAAGCGACCCGCCGCCGACTGCCGTGGATGCCCTTGCTGCTCCGTTTGAAGATGGCGCGACCACCCTCGCCGACTTTACTCGGACGCAGACGGTACGCGGCTCAGAGCTCACCTTCCAGCTCCTTCTAGGTCACCAAATTCAGGGCGACTTCGAGAGGGTCGTCGATGGCTTCCCTCGGAGGCCTGATGGCCGGACCGCGTCCCTAGGCGGGGTGAAAGCGCGGGCTGCACAGCTAGCTGCGAAGCTTGTGGCCACCTTTGAGAGGGCGCTGGCCAAGGCAACTGAGGCGGCTGCTGCTCGGAAGAGTCGCTCGCAGTCGGAGTCTGTTGCCCAGGAGTAGTTGTAGGGGCTTAGCAGTCGCAGTTTCATGTACTGATAACTTTTGGTTTGTAATTACGGCTGATCGATATTTTGTCGGGTCTTTTGTCCTTTGACAATATTTTGGCTGAAATTGAATGTTTCTTCCCATCATATTTGTCTTTTGCTGAGCAGTCGTATACTGGTATTGATTCTGCACGTTCATGACAGACTAACTTGCGCTGCGGCACGTCTTCTGCTTCTGCGGCTGGTCCTAGCGGTGAGGGTTCTTCGTCGGGTGCTCGTCGTCGTCGGGCGGCGCCGGCTCCGCCGCGAAGCGCGAACGACCAGCGCATAATCACTTACTTGAAGAATAAGGTGGTTGAGCTTGAGGCTACCTTGAAGAATACCGAGCTGCTCTTGCAGCGCTCCAAGTCGCATCCTACTGCAGGTTTTTCCCAGCGTGAAGATTTTCTGATTGGGGAAATCGATCTCATCAGTCGGCAGCTTCAAGGTTGGTATCCTCTGCGGCTGCCTTTCCTTGTAATAGACTTGCTGGTTCTGACTTCTAGCTTTGTGTGTGCAGACGTGAACCCGGATTGGGAGGCTGAGCGGGATCGCGTTGAAGAGCGTGTTACCCGGGAGGCGTCTGGCGACTCTCACGAAGCTCGCCAATTCTGGGTGAACAAGTCGCGAGGGCGCATTCTTGCTCGCATGCTTGACCGGACTTGGCGTGCGGCTTTCCTCTTGGAGAATTGCCGGAAGACCCTGTGGCATATCCACCGCGTCTACTTCCCGCACAATGGGCAGCCGCATGGGTTGGCCGCCTTGCTGGAGAGGTTCCGTGATGGTGATGCTCTGCAGGAGATCGTCCACGCCCAGCTTGTCGCCGGGGCGAATGCGGCTCTGGCGTACGTTCGGCTGCATCGGCCTAACCTTCCGTTGGAGAGGTTGATGGGTGGACTACCTGGCGATTCCGAGTACGCCGATACCTTGATGGCTGCGCGCCAGATGATTGATCAGGTGCAGAAGCATAGCGAGCGCCTTGTAGGCCCACTCGGGGCGCCGAAGGCCGAGCCTGCAGACTGAGAGTAGATTCCTTCTTCTGTACAGGGTTAGTTTGATGTGGCGACTATGCCGATGTAAATGACAGTATATGAAGCTAAAAGAGTTCTTGAGTAACGAATGAAATTGTTTTCGTTACTGTGCGAGTGCTTGCTTCTGTTTTGACTTGTGTGGCGAGCCCCCGAGTACCTTGGGTGACGGCATAAGCCTGCATTGTGAACCTGTATGGCGCAGCCTCCGAGTAGTTCGGGTGACGGCCTAGGATTTCTTCAGTGAAGCCTGTATGGCGCAGCCCTCGAGTGGTTCGAGTGGCGGCCTAGGGATTTTCAAGTGTGACCTGTAAGGTGCAGCCCCCGAGTGCGTCGGGTGGCGACATAGGATTTTGGACTTGACCTGTGTGGCGCAACTCCCGAGTAGCTCGAGTAGAGGCCTAGGATTTTGAGTTGTGCCTGTTTGGCGCAGCCCCCGAGTGGTTCGAGTGGCGGCCTAGGGATTTTCAAGTGTGACCTGTGAGGTGCAGCCCCCGGGTACGTCGGGTGGCGACCTAGGATTTTGGACTTGACCTGTGCGGCGCACCTCCCGAGTAAGTCGGGTAGAGGCCTAGGATTTTTGAGTTGTGCCTGTTTGGCGCAACCCCCGAGTGGTTCGAGTGGCGGCCTAGGCTTTTCAAGTGTGACCTGTGAGGCGCAGCCCCCGAGTACGTCGGGTGGCGACCTAGGATTTTGGACTTGACCTGTGTGGCGCAACTCCCGAGTAGCTCGAGTAGAGGCCTAGGATTTTGAGTTGTGCCTGTTTGGCGCAACCCCCGAGTGGTTCGAGTGGCGGCCTAGGCTTTTCAAGTGTGACCTGTGAGGCGCAGCCCCCGAGTACGTCGGGTGGCGACCTAGGATTTTGGACTTGACCTGTGTGGCGCAACTCCCGAGTAGCTCGAGTAGAGGCCTAGGGTTTTGAGTTGTGCCTGTTTGGCGCAGCCCCCGAGTGGTTCGAGTGGCGGCCTAGGCTATTATTTCAACCTGTGTGGCGCAGCCCCCGAGTGAATCGAGTGGCGGCCTAGGATTTTTTGTTAGCCTTGACTGAGAAGGTAGAGTGAACAGCATTTTCTTCAAATCACTTTATTGATTGCTGCGAACAGGCCGCCTCATTAAAACCCTTCCAGTCCCTTTAGGTACCCTGGTAAGGGAAAGAGTGCGTCTGAAACCTGCCGCTTTGACATGCTATCCTTGTTACAATGGTTGAGTCAACTAAGCATAGAACCGCCGGAGCTGTGCGACGTTCCACGGGTTGCTGCAGGCTGCTCCTGTCTTCGAGTCCTTTAGGCGATATGCTCCGTTGCCGATTGCTTCCGTGACGATGTACGGACCCTCCCATGGGGAGGCGAGCTTGTGCACTTTTTTCTGTTTGAGGCGAAGGACCAGGTCACCTGCGACGAAAGCTCTTGGTCGCAATCTTCGTCCGTGATAGTTGCGCAGGTCTTGCTGGTATACGGCTGATCGTGCCAGGGCGATGTCTCGTGCTTCGTCCAATATGTCCATGCTGTCTTCGAGTGCCTCTTCTGCGTCTGACTCGTCGAAGGCGACCACCCGTGGTGCGCCAAACTTGATGTCGCAGGGTAGGACGGCCTCTGCGCCGTACACCATGAAGAATGGAGTGAATTGGGTGGACCTGTTTGGCGTGGTTCGCAGACTCCAGAGGACTGACGGCAGTTCTTCCACCCATGCGCCCGCTGCGCGTCTTAGTGGTACGCGCAGTCGCTTCTTGATGCCGCTGCAGACTAGACCGTTGGCCTTCTCCACCTGTCCATTGGATTGCGGGTGCGAGACAGACGCATAGTTGAGCTTGATACCTTGATCTGAGCAGAAGTCTCTGAATTCTTCGGCTGTGAAATTCGAGCCATTGTCTGTGATGATCCCGTTCGGCACTCCAAACCTGAAGATGATGGACCTGATGAAGTTGACTGCTGAAGACGCGGTCGAACTTGTGATGGGTGCGGCCTCAATCCACTTGGTGAACTTGTCGACTGCAACCAGGAGGTGAGTATGCCCTCCGGGTGAGGATTTCTTCAGCGGGCCCACCATGTCTAACCCCCATTGGGCGAAGGGCCAGGCTAGCGGTATTGTCTTGAGCTCTGACGCTGGCGCGTGTGGCTTGCTGGCAAACTCTTGGCACCCTGTGCATTTCCTTACTAGATCCTCGGCGTCCTGCATGGCTGTTAACCAGTAGAACCCGGCTCGTAGTGCCTTGGCCACCAGTGCTCGACTGCTGGCATGATGCCCGCAGATACCCGCGTGGATGTCGAGTAGGATGGCTTGGCCGTCGATTGGGTCTACGCACCTCTGCAGGATTCCTGAGATGCTTCTTTTGTAGAGCTCCCCGTTGACGACGGTGAAACTTTTGGAGCGCCTGATGATGCGTTTTGCTTCGACTGGGTCCGCTGGCAGCTTCTGATGCAGTATGTACGCCAGGTATGGTCCTGTCCATGTAGCTTCGACTAGCATGACCTCCATGGGGACCTCTTGGCTAGGGTTTGCATCGCCTTTTGCTTTTGTTGTAGTGTTTGCTGCGGCTTGAGTCTTGATAGACCTCTGCGTGATGCGCTCGAGGAAGACGTCGGGTGGAACTGGAACTTTGTCTGATCCCATGTTGGCGAGGGCGTCGGCTTCTTCGTTGCTGTCGCGGCCGATGTGTCGTAACTCGCAGCCATCGAAGTTGCCTTCCATCTGGTTGTACAGGTCTCTGTAGGCGATCATGTTGTCGGCGATGGCGTCGCAGGACTTCATGGTTTGCTGTACCACCAGGTAGGAGTCGCCATATATCATGAGGTGCGTGGCGCCGCAGTTCTTGGCCATCTTCATGCCGTGGATCAGGGCCTCGTACTCGGCTTCGTTGTTGGATGGCGTCGGAAAGTCCATCTGTAGGACATACTTCAGCTTGTCACCCTTGGGGGAGATGAGCACAACTCCTGCCCCGGCCGTCTTGAATTTCTTGGAGCCATCGAAATACATTGTCCATGCGTTAGACAAGTCGGGGACATTTGGTAGCTGGGCTTCTATCCACTCGGTGGTGAATTCTGGGAGGACTTGGGCCTTGATGGACTTCGGGTGAGCATATTTCAGCCCCCATGGTCCTAGCTCGACGACCCACTTGGCGACTCGTCCTGTCGCACGTTGGTTTGTGAGAATGTCTGCTAGTCCAGAGGAGCTTACCACCGTGATCGGGTGCTCGGAGAAGTAGTGGACGACCTTCCTGGAGGTCATGAAAACTCCATATGCCAGCTTCTGGTAGTGCGGGTAGTTCTGCTTGGACAGTGTGAGGACTTCGCTGAGGTAGTAGACGGGCCTTTGCACCGGGTGACTGTGCCCTTCTTCTTCCCGCTCGACTACGAGTACCGTGCTCACCACCCTGTTTGTTGCTGAGACGTATAGGTATAGCGGCTCGTTTTCCAGCGGTGCCACTAGGACTGGGGAGGTTGTCAGGGTTTTCTTGAGATGGTCGAACGCATCCTGCGCCTCCTGTGTCCACTCGAACTTGTCCGTCTTTTTCATCAGTTGGTAGAAAGGTAAAGCTTTCTCTCCCAACTTACTAATGAACCGGCTGAGAGCTGCGACTCGGCCGGCTAATCGTTGCACCTCACGGAGCTTGGTTGGTGCTGGCATTGTGAGTATGTTCTGCACCTTCTCGGGGTTTGCTTCGATTCCTCTTGCAGATACGAGGTACCCTAGTAACTCTCCGGCTGGCACGCCGAATACGCACTTCTCTGGGTTGAGCTTGATCTGGTACACATCGAGTGCAGCGAAGACCTTGCGGAGGTCGTCGACTAAGGTATCTTCCTTTCGGGTCGTGACGACGATGTCATCGACGTAGACTTGGACGATCTGCCCGATGAGCCCTTTGAGGCACGCTTGCATTGTCCGCTGGTATGTGGCACCCGCATTCTTTAACCCGAACGGCATCGTCTGGTAGCAAAAGACGCCGTCGGGTGTGATGAAGGCCGTCTTTTCTTCGTCTTCGACTTTCAGCCTGATCTGCTGGTAACCTGAGTAGGCGTCCAGGAAGGACAGGCGTTCGCAGCCTGCTGTCGAGTCGATGATCTGGTCTATCCGCGGGAGCGGGAAGTGATCTTTGGGGCAGCACTTGTTGACTGCAGTGAAGTCAACGCACATGCGCAGTTTCTTCGTCTTCTTTTTCTCTACCAGGACCGGGTTGGCGACCCAGTCCGAGTCTTTGATTTCTCGGATGAACTTGGCGTGCAGTAGTCTGTCGACTTCCATGGTGATCGCGTCTCGCTTGGGTCCTGAGAAGCGTCGCATGGACTGTTTGACTGGTCTTGCGTCCTTGTGGACTTTTAAAGAGTGCTCGGCGAGCTCCCTGGGTATTCCTGGCATGTCAGAAGGTTGCCATGCAAAGATCTTCCAGTTCTCACGCAGGAACTCGACGAGCGCGCTTTCCTATGCGGGGGTCAAGCTTGACGATACTTTGACCGTCTTGCTGCTATCAGTCGGATGGACTTGGTGGGTGACGGTGTCATCGTTTGTGTTGAACGCTGCGTCCTTAGCTGGCTTCTTGCGAGGTGGAAAGAGGGTCTTGTCGTTGTCGGCTGATATGGCCTTGAAGTGGTCCTCGACCCCGAAGAACTCAGAGATTCTGGCGAACTCGCGATCGCAGCTGTTGGAGAGCCCGAAGTCGCCACGTACGGTGATTACTCCTTTCGGTCCGGGCAACTTGATCATCAGGTAGGCGTAGTGGGGTACTGCCATGAACCTGGCAAAAGTTAGGCGTCCGAGTATGGCGTGGTACTGTGACTTCCAGTCGACGACCTCGAAATCGATCGACTCCTTCCTGAAGTGCTCGGGTGTTCCGAGGATGACGTCGAGCGTGATTGTTCCCATGGGCGTGATTGCCTGCCCTGGTACTATGCCGTGGAAAGTGGTTTCCGACTCCGGCAATTTCTCTGTCGACCTGTTCATTCTTCTCAGGGTATCGGCGAATATGATGTTGATTCCGCTGCCTCCGTCCATGAACACCTTTTTCAAGCTGTAGTCGCCGATCAGGGCCTCAATCACTAGTGCGGCGTGTCCGGGTCGGGTTACCTCGGATGGGTGATCTGCCCTGGAAAACGTGATTGGTGTCTCTGACCCGCGCAGGTAGTCTGGTACTGCGCGCGGGCTGTTGATGGCCTGAAGTACTTGGCGGGTGATGAGCTTTTGGCGCCTGTTTGACGGTGGTCCCTTCTGGATCATGTTCAGCTGCCCCCGAGCGGGTGGATACGTATCGGTCGCTGCCGACTGGCCTTGTAGCTGCAGCTGCTGTTGCGGCTGGGGGAATGTCCCGGCTGCCTGCACCTGGTTGTTGTTTGCGGGTGCCGCCTGAATGGTTAGCTGCGGAGTTGCCTGTATTGCTTGCACTGGAGCGATGATTTGCTGCATGGCCTGGTATATTTTCCGTGCTTTGCGACAATCCTTCAGTAGATGGCTGGAACCCCACTTGCCCGTCTCCGGGTTGCGGAACGAATGATGCTTACAAGGTTGCATCAACTCCTCTGCCGGTGTTAGCGGGCGCTTCCACTCGCGTTTCTGGCCTCCGTCATTGTGGCTGATGCTGCCGCTGCCACGGTTGTACTGACTTGAGCTGGACTGTCGACCTTGATCGTACTGTCGACTGTTGTCGCGCTTGTCATCACGGGGGGTTTCATATCCCGCCGCTACTAGCTCGATTGTGTCGTGGGTGTAACGTGGTTTCTTCTTTTGGCGCGCCTCACGCCAGTTGCTTGTTTCGACTTCCTTCTTGGGGGAAGTATCGCGGACATAGTCCTCTCCTTCGGCCCACTGGTTGGCTGTCTTCATGAGCTCTATTGTGGTTTTCGGCTGGAGCCTACCGAATTCCTCGCGGAGGTCGCGGCGAGCAACACCGTGCATGAAGGCGTCCATCACTCGGTCTTCCGAGACGGGTTCCATGGTGTTGCGGAGGAGTGTCCACCGCTGGATGTAGGAGCGGAGCGACTCGTCCTTTCCTTGCTTGCAGGCCTGCAACTCGATGTAGGTCGTTGGTCTTGCAAATGTTCCCGAGAAACTTTTTATGAAATTATCCTGGAATTCCTCCCAGGTTCGGAAAGAGTCCTTGGGTTGGCTTGTGAGCCACCCGCGCGCCGAATCCGTCAGCATAAGCTGGATGTACTGCATTGCTGTGGTCGACGTCCCGCCTTGGCAGGTGCAGGCGATGAGGTAGTCCTCGAGCCACAGTCGCGGATCTTGCTTCCCATCGTACTTTGGGGTGCCTGCTGTCAGCTTGAAGCCCTTAGGCATGCGGGTGTCGCGGATGTTGAAGCTGAAGCATGCAGCACCGCACGGCTCGAAGTCGCGGTCGGCCTGGTCGTTTTGGTTCGCTGCCCCAGCCGAACGTTCTTTGCGGTTACGGTCCACCGTCCTCTGCGTGATGACGTCGCGAAGGTCCTTTATTGGTTGTCGCTGTGCCGCCGGGACCTCTGAAGTTGCTGGCTCGCGTGCCCGGTTGCTTGGTACCTTGGCCGCCAGAGCTTCTTCGATCGCCTTTATGGAGGCGATTTGCTGCCTGTGGAGAAGGGAACGGGCGTCCCCCTCCGGAGGCTGCGTGAGCCGAAGGTATGTCTCGACTGAGATCAGGGCGGCGTTTGCCGTCTTTGGGACGGGTATCCCGTTCTCATCCTCGGTGACGAAGGACGAGTCAAGGTTGCGGGTGACTCTGGTTCGGTCGGCGTCCGTCAGGAGGGGAACGCGGGCTCTGTTTCGCCGTGCTCCTTGGTTAACTTCCGTAGAGGAGGTAAAGGAGAGGGCAGCTCGTCTGGCACTCGATGCATCTGCGTCTCTCTTGCGCCGGAGTAACTCGGCTTTTTCGGCGCGGAGTCGTTCGCCTTCCTTGCGTAGCAAGTACTGGACTGCCAGGTGATCCTCTCTCGGTGCGTCGGGTGGAGGGAACGTGCCTTCGTCGACATGCTTCATGGCCTGGATTCCCATGTCCCGTGTGATGACGAGTGTAGTCTGGTCCGGCATGATAACCTCCAGTGGGTATGCGGGTTCCTCGTTATCCTCGGGTGGCTCTGTGCCCGCCATAAAGCATTGCGCGGGGTAGACTTGGGTCGGGCCGTTTGTGCTGCCACTGCTGCTTCCGTCGTCCGAGCCTTGCTCGGGATCGAAAATTGCTGCAACGTGACGCGCGGCGCAGTCGTTGTTGCGTCTTCTCGCGGTTGTCAACGTGCTCGGAGGTTTCGCAGCCGCCGGAGCGAGTGCGATTGGCTTGGGGTAGACTTGGCAGCCCCATGAAGACGAAGACGCGCGCGACGTGGCTGTCGGCCGCAAGCCCTTGGCCATCCGCGCGGATGCAGTAATTGAGGTAGATCTTGACTTAGCCGACCGTGCGATCGAGATTGGTGCAGTAGACTCGATCCGCGCGGCCGTTGCTGAGGTTGTCGACGTAGTCGATGCAGATGCGATCTTCGCGGGCGCGACAGGAGCGATCTTTGCGGGTGCGACAGATGCGATCTTCGCGGGTGCGACAGATGCGATCTTCGCGGGTCTCGGTGAGGGCGGCGGTGGATTTGCCGATGCGGGTGCTGCCGCGCGTGGCGCGGTTGCCGCGGACCTGAATATTCCGCGACTGTCGGCGAAGCAGTGTATGGAGCCGAAGGTGATATGTATACCTTTGTCCAGATCGGCGTACACCGAGCGGCGAGCCGAAGGGTGGCGGACGTACTCGAAGGAGCCGAAGCGGATCGACCCCTTGGTGCCGCGGGCGTCAGCCTTCATTGCGGATGGAGCCGGAGCGACCATGATTCCAACACTTTTTGGGATTCCCACAGACGGCGCCAATTGACGAGGTGTTAACTCGGCAAATCCCTGGGTTGTGCACCCCGGGTTGATTGATGGGGGGAGAGAGAAGTGTTGGTGATCACGACGGCTGACAAGCAAGGATTTACCCAGGTTCAGGCTCCCGGAGGATAACACCCTACTTCCTGCTTGTCTGATTATTGATGCGAGTAGCGATTACAATGGCGAGATTGCGATCTCGCTAGGGTTTATGGTGGCGGCTATGAGCGTAAGCGTCAGCGTGTCCTCTAGGACGGGCAACCCTCCTGGCTTTATAGGTAGCCAGGTCTCGGGTGGTCGGTTACAGATATGGAAGGTTATGAAACCTAACCGAGTTGGATCAGGATACGTGGTACCCCGAGTGGGCCTTCTGTGGGCTTCTCCATGCTTGGCGCGGCCCAGGTGGCCTCATTGTGGGCTAGTCGAAAGGTAGCCCCACGTCAGTGCTTGAAACCAATTTTTTTTAAGAAACACAGTACAAACGCAGACGTTCACGTACACGCGCGCACACTCACCCCTATGAACGCACACCCTACCCCTATGAGCACCTCCGAAATACTGAGCCGGCGGATCGAGTATTGAGATTGACGAAGTCATCACGGGCGCCTCGCTGTCGACGGGAACGTCGCCTCCCACTGAAAGAATATTCCGCCTAAATGCAACACACAGACGTCAAATCTGGGATTTGAACTCTGGTGGGCTGAGAGTACAACCACCCTGCTAACCATCCAACCACAGGTTGGTTTGCTGCTTGAAACCAAATTGTTAAACGGCTACGCACCATTTTCCGCATCCGGCAACCTTTTATGTCCCACCTGCAGTTTTTGAAAGCAAACTGTCAAACGGTTACGCACAATTATCCGCATCCAACAACCTTCTATGTCCTCCCTGCAATCTTGTTAAATTTGTGTGTGACAGTTGTATCTCACTTGCTGCAGAGTTGGTGAAGCCAGTTACTTCAGCAGCATATTAACATACGACTTTGAAGTATTAATACGATGTTGCAGCAGAGCTCAATGCCTCAAGCCATGTACTAGCTTCAAGCTGTTGGATTAATAGGCATAAATTACGTGATTAATTCCAGTATATAAAGCATGATCACAAACGCTACTAACATGTTAATCTTGAAAATACTAGACGTATTAATTAACAACAGCATGACATCTACGAACACAGCCATAGTAAAACAGCACATCGGAACGTGGCGAACGTACCGAACGATCGTAGATGAATTAGTTGTAGTCGTAGTCGTTGTAGTAGTTGTCGGAGCAGCGGCGGCAGCAGCTTGAGCAGCAACGGTAGCAGCTCGAAGAAGACGACGTTGAAGACGAGTCGCCCGCGGACCCGGAGATAGTCCAGGAAGTCGAGCCGTGATGAAGAACTTGAGAGCAGTCGCGCGGAGCGCTTACCAAAAACCTTATTCGCCCTCTCCCGTACAGGATCACAAGGGCGAGCGGTTCCGGAGACCTGCTGTCCCGTTCGCCGGTGCACACCGGCGCTCGGGATGGAGTAGACTACGGTGGCGGCGCAAGGCACGAGTTTGGCAAAACCTAGATTGGTTCGGGGTGTTTGCAGCGCACGCAGTGCAGGGCATTATATAGCGCAGCTTGGAGGAAAACCCTAACGGGTACGGAGTGGGCCAAGTCCACGTCGCACACGTTTAGGTCGGTTGGTAGCCCACGATCCGGGAGCGACCCGAACCGACTAACCAAGACGCGTCCGTCAAAACCGTTTTCCTGTCTGCAAAAATAAAGCTCGGCTCGGCGAGATTCCCGCAACCCGCGGCGTGGCGCGGCGCGTCGTGACGAGACGGGCGGGCGGTGCGTGCGAGCGGCGGAGCAGGAGGAGGAGGAGCGTGTGAGAGAGCCTCATGTTCTCACAAGCTTACCAAGTAGCACAACACTCCACTATATAAGGTGGTGTCACTCCTCTCAAACTAGCAACGTGGGACTAAACTTTAGCTCCCACACCACTCACATGTGAGCTGCCATTTTTCCACGGGCTTTGAGATTTCAGAAATTGCTAATTGGGCTTCCCACTCATGGGCCCAAATTCTAACAATCCCCCACCAGATCTCAAATCCCATTTAGAGATGTTTGCCAGACCTCGAGTCTTGTTTATATACCAGTGTTTCAGCAGAGACTGTTAAGTTGAACTTCTGCCTAGAACCTTGAGCTACGTCTATCGGCAATTTGAACAATGGACGAACCTTGAATTGCAAGTTTGGTGCTTCTAGATTTCACACAAAATCATAACTGGTACTTGGCTGCCAGTAGCCTACCCCGCGGGTGTAGCATATGCGTCATACTACCTGGTCTCTTCATGAGTATACTAGAGATCACCCAAATCTCTTAGATTGCGACGTTTTAACAATCTGACTCATATAGGTGTGTTCTTTCAAGAATTCTCTGTAGAACAGTATCTTTGCTATGAATAGCCAACAGAAACACATTAAGGCATGCTGCCAACCTGCCTTACAGATTTTGAGAGTTTTGCATCATAGAGAGGGTTAGGTAATAACTCTACTCTGTCACACCACTAGCTTGTTTTTCCCAGGTCCTAATTCACGGGATCTCCGATCACATAGGTTGGGTTACCACTATGGAGTAACGCTTATGGGTCTCAACCAAATCTCACTCGATGCACTTTCTATCACATTACGTGATAGTCCCTTCGTAAAGTGATCTGCCAGGTTTTTGTCTGTTTGAATGTACGAAACAGATATTACTCCGGAGTTTCTCAATTTCCTGACAGACTTCAAACGTCTTTTAACGTGCCTTGATGACTTTGCGTTATCCTTAGCACTGTTCACTTTGACAATAACCGTTTGGTTGTCACAGTTCATAAGGATAGCCGGTAATGGTTTCTCAACCACCGGCAAGTCCATCAAGAGCTCACGCAGCCATTCTGCCTCAACAGAAGCTGTATCTAAAGCAGTAAGTTCTGCTTCCATGGTTGACCTCGTCAATATGGTCTGTTTGCAAGACCTCCATGATACTACGCCACCTCCAAGAATAAACGCATATCCACTGGTGGCGTAGAGCTCATCAACATCTGAGATCCAGTTCGAATCACAATATCCCTCAAGCACAGCAGGGTGCCCTGAATAGTGAATCCCATATCTCATTGTACCGTTCAGATAGCGCATGACCCTTTCAAGTGCATGCCAATGATCAGTACCCGGGTTAGACATGAACCTGCTCAATTTGCTCACAGCAAAAGAGATATCAGGTCTCGTCGCACTCGCAAGGTACACGAGTGAACCGACCACTTGAGAGTATCTTAATTGATCTCTCGTCTCTTTCTTGTTCTTTCTGAGTGTCACACTGGGATCATAGGGTGTTGGAGAAGGCTTGCTGTCTGTAAAGCCGAATCGGCTCAAGACCTTCTCAACATAGTGTGATTGCGTTAACGTAATCCCACTCTCATCCCTAATAAGCTTGATGTTCAGAATCACATCAGCTTGTCCCAGATCTTTCATATCAAAGCTCTTTGACAGGAAAGACTTGACCTCATTTATCACTATCATGCTTGTACCGAAAATTGGAATGTCGTCAACATACAAGCATAATATGACACTATCGCCCCCACCATGGCGATAATACACACCTATCAGTCTCATTAATTGCAAAGCCCGCAGAAGTTAAAGTACTGTCAAACTTCTCATGCCATTGCTTAGGTGCTTGCTTCAGCCCATACAAAGATTTTAACAATTTGCACACCTTTCTCTCTTCACATTTTACTACAAACCCATCAGGCTGATCCATATAGATTTCCTCTTCCAACTCTCCGTTAATGAAAGCTGTCTTTACGTCCATTTGATGAACGATCAGACCATAGGAGGCAGCCAGGGAAAGTAATACACGAATGGTGGTCAGTCTAGCAACAGGTGAATAGGTGTCAAAGTAATCTTCGCATTCACGCTGGGTGTAGCCCTTGGCTACAAGCCGTGCCTTGTACTTCTCAATAGTACCATCAGGCTTTAGCTTTTTCTTGAACACCCACTTACAACCCACAGGTTTGCAACCATAGGGTCGTTCAGATAATTCCCAAGTTCCATTAGAAAGAATCGAGTCCATCTCATTATGGACAGCTTCTTTCCAGTCATCCGCATCACGAGATGCAAATGCCTCTGCAATGGACGTAGGAGTATTGTCCACAAGGTACACAATGAAATCATCACCAAAGGATTTTTCAATCCTCTGTCTCTTGCTCCTCTTGGGAGATTCATTATCATCCTTCTCAAGGACTTCCTCAAAATGTGGTTGTTCAGAATGATCAACAGATGTACTAGATTCAGTAAATATCTCAGAAGAAATTCTAGCAGTGCTATGCATATCCTTCATAGGAAACATGTTCTCAAAGAAAGTTGCATCACGAGATTCCATAATACTATCAACATGCATATCAGGTACCTCAGATTTAACTACTAAAAATCTATAGCCGATGCTCCGCTGAGCATAACCCAGAAAGACACGATCCACTGTCTTTGGTCCGAGTTTACGTTTCTTAGGTATTGGAACATTGACTTTCGCCAAGCACCCCCAAGTGCGTAAATAAGAAAGTGATGATTTTCTCCCAGACCGCTCCTCGTAAGGGGTCTTCTCTTTATTCTTGTTAGGAACTCTATTCAGGACATGACACGAAGTCAATAAAGCCTCCCCCACCATGCCTTAGATAAACCAGCAGTGTCCAACATGGCGTTCACCAAGTCGGTCAGCGTGCGGTTTTTCCTCTCGGCAACCCCGTTTGATTGGGGAGAATAGGGAGGCGTCCTCTCATGAATAATACCGTGTTCCTCATAGAATACATCAAATATTTTAGAGAAATACTCGCCACCACGATCCGACCTGAGACGTTTGATCTTTCTCTCTAGTTGATTTTCTACTTCGGCTTTGTAAATTTTAAAGTAGTCTAAAGCTTCATCTTTAGTTTGCAACAAATATGAAGGGGATCGCATGCAGAAAACAAAAAATTTCCTAACATCGATAACCTTAAACTAGCCAGAATCTATACTATGCAGATATAGTAATACGCAGGGGGTTCGGTGCACATACCCTTGTAGACCGAAAAGCGGGGATTACGCTCCCGCACAAGCGTTGTCGATGAAGCCGACGAAGACTTCGATGCCGTGTAGAGGAAGCAGACCTCTAGCACCACTAGCGTGGTGCCTCGCAGGGCGTCACACACGTACGGTGAAGCCGACGAACTCCGGGCTCCGATCCAAAGACGAAGCAGCGGAAGACTGGGACCGGAAGACCAGCAGCGCGGCGGCGTGCGTATGGTGGAGAAAACTTATCCTTGGCGCAACTCCAAACTTGGGAGTCACGGGATCCAAGGAGAGAGAGAGAGAGAATATTTGGTGTCTCTTTAAAGGCCAGGGGTACCCATGTATATATAGGAGCCCGGGGGGGCTGCCCAACCTGCCAGGCTGGCGGTGTGGGACTAAACCCACACCCCAGCCGGCCAAGGTGGTGCGCCGGCCCTAGGTGGGCCCCACTTGGCCCACCTAGGCCGGCCCCTCCCCCATGCGCACCAAGGAGGGGGGCTTCCCCCCCTCATGGGCCTTCTTTCCACCAGAAGGCCCATTTAAGGTATTTAGCCTTTAAAAATTCAGAAAAAATTATAATAAAATATATTTAACTATTAATTACACTAATTAATATTAAATACATATTACATAATTTATTCTGGCTCCGAAAACTATTTCGTCGCTGCCCGATCTCCATCGGAACTTTCCCGGGACGTTCCCGGTGCTCTCTTTTCCTATTTTTCTCTTCCGGTAAAATGTCGACTCCCCTTAAGCGTGTTACCCTAGCGGTTCGATTATCTCACCAGACATGATCGAGACTCCTCTCCGATCAATGACTAATTCGTGGACCTTGGATACCCAGAATTAATCCCTGCGAGATAACGAATATTTTTCCCATCGAACCTGGACGTCCGAGTCTTAAACCTTTTGCCATGCGATACTTAGCGTGTCCGAGACTCGTTCATAGATATCTCCATACCTAGCTTGATCTCGTTACCGACACCGCTAACTTCTACTCGTCCATGATCTTATGTCCTGGTGACCTAGTCACACGCTTGCAAGCTCTTTTGACACAATCTCACCGAGTGGGCCCTAGAGTATCTATCCTGCTATGGGACTGGCAAATCCCGCTCTTGACCCCCCGTCTCAACATACTCCTTTCCGACACCTGAGAGGGACACCTTTATTGTCACACTATGTAAGATATGACGTTTGATGCAATCAAAGTGTCTTCCAGGAATAGCAATAAGAGTAGGTCTCACGGTCGGAGGCGTAATGACTACGTCCTACAAATATTGGGTATGTCCATCACACCGTTCTACCAACGACATGACTTCATTGTCAAATAGACGCCATGTCACATGATCGGGAAACCTCGATCATCGATTGCACAATGAACCAATCAAATAGAGGCTACTGGGGACCTGGTTGTTTTACGTATCACACATGTATTAATGTTTCCGCTTAATACAGTTATAGCATGACACAAAAACGCATTATGAACAAATGAGATATGATAAATAAAACTCTTTATTAAGTGCCTCTAGGGCATATCTCCTTCAGTCTCCCACTTGCACTAGAGTACAACTTAATCTAGTTTACAACTTTGTAAAAGCCGGACACCCATAGCATCTTGGTGTTTCACGTGCTTGTCAAGCAGGAGAGGCTTTGTCAACGGATCTGCCACATTCAGATCCGTATGTATTTTGCAAATCTTCACTTCACCTCCTTGTACGTACCGTCGTATCACATGGAAGCGTCGGAGTATGTGTTTGGCAGTTGAGTGAGACCTCGGTTCCTTCGCGTTAGCAATGGCGCCCGTATTGTCGCAGTAGAGGGTCACGGGGTCTTGCGCGCTAGGGAACACTCCAAGTTCGATGATGAACTTCCTCAGCCACACAGCTTCATTCGCGGCTTCAGAAGCGGCAATGTACTCCGATTCCATTGTAGATTGGGCCACGATGGGTTGCTTCCCACTCCTCCAGCATACAGCGCCTCCGTTCACCTTGAACACATATCCTGTCTGTGACTTAGAGTCATCCGGGTCTGAGCAGAAACTTGCATCAACGTAACCTGTTACGCCAAGTTCTTCCTCACAGTCCCCATACACAAGGAACATTTCCTTTGTATGCTTGAGATTCTTAAGAATGTTTTTAACAGCAATCCAATGATCCTTTCCAGGATTACTTTGGAACCGGCTCGTCAAACTAAGAGCCAATGCTACATCAGGTCGAGTACTTAACATGGCATACATGATCGATCCTATGGCTGAAGCATAGGGATGTTTAGTCATCTCGACTTTATCATGTTCCGTCACCGGACACTGTGCCTTGCTCAATACCTTATTCTTGACAACCGGCAGAAAACCCTTCTTTGCCGTCTCCATACCGAACCGTTTCAGTATCTTGTCAATATAAGTACTCTGACTTAACGCTAATAGACGTCTTGATCTATCACGATAGATCTTAATGCCTAAAACGTATGCAGCTTCTCCTAAGTCCTTCATCGAAAATTTACTGTTTAAATATTTCTTGACGCTATCCAGAAGTTCCACATTGTCCCCTATTAGTAGTATATCATCAACATATAGTACTAGGAACACAACTGAGCTCCCACTCATTTTCTTGTAAATGCAGGTCTCTTCGCTATTTTGGAAAAATCCAAAATCTTTGATCACCTCATCAAAGCGAAGATTCCAGCTCCGAGATGCTTGTTTCAGTCCATAAATGGAACGCTGAAGCTTGCATACCTTGCCAGCATTTTCTGGATCGACAAAACCTTCAGGTTGTACCATATACAACTCTTCGTCAATGTTACCATTTAGGAATGCTGTTTTGACATCCATTTGCCATATCTGATAGTCATAATATGCGGCAACTGCTAGCAAAATCCGAATAGACTTTAGCATCGCTACCGGTGAAAATGTTTCATCGTAGTCAATCCCATGAACTTGTCGGAAACCCTTTGCGACAAGCCGAGCTTTATAGACGGTCACATTACCATCAGCATCAGTCTTCTTCTTAAAGATCCATTTATTCTCGACGGCCTTGCGCCCTTCGGGAATCTCCATCAAAGTCCACACTTTGTTATCATACATGGATCCTATTTCGGATTTCAAGGCTTCAAGCCATTTCTCGGACTCAGGACTAGCCATAGCCTCTTTGTAGTTCGTAGGTTCGTCTTGTTCAATCAACATGACGGTGCAAACCATGTTGCCATACCATTCAGGGGCGATCCGAGATCTCCCTGACCTACGAGGTAGAATAGCACCCTCGACATCTTCTCCCACTCCATCTGTGGAGGACGTTTCCGGAACAGCTTCCGTTGCGCCACTCGGAATTTCGAGTTCAGGGTCAATGATCTCGTCGAGGTCTATTTTCCTCCCACTTATTCCTTTGGCGAGAAACCCTTTCTCCAGAAAGGTACCGTTCTTCGCGACAAACGTTTTGCCCTCAGCTTGGTTGTAGAAGGTGTATCCTATGGTTTCCCGCGGATACCCTACAAAGACGACTTTCTCCGACTTCGGTTCGAGTTTGTCGGGCTGTAGTTTCTTAACATACGCCTCACAACCCCAGACCTTCAGGAACGACAGCTTAGGTTTCTGGCCATGCCATACCTCATACGGTGTCGTTGCTACGGATTTGGACGGAGCCCTATTTAAAATGAATGCGGCTGTTTCTAACGCATACCCCCAGAAAGACACGGGCAAGTCGGTAAGAGACATCATAGATCGGACGCTATCTAATAGGGTACGATTACGTCGCTCGGACACACCGTTGCGTTGCGGTGTTCCAGCTGGCGTAAGCTGCGGCACGATGCCACATGCCTTCAGATGTGTGCCAAACTCAAAACTCAAATATTCGCCACCACGATCGGATCGAAGGTGCTTGATTTTCTTGTTCAGTTGATTTTCAACTTCACTTTGAAATTCTTTGAACTTTTCAAATGTTTCAGACTTGTGTTTCATCAAATAGATATACCCATATCTACTCAAGTCATCGGTGAAGGTGACAAAGTAACGATAACTATTGCGTGTCGACACACTCATTGGTCCACACACATCTGTATGTATGACTCCCAACAAGTCCGACGCCCGTTCCATGAAACCATTGAACGGTGTCTTGGTCATTTTGCCCATGAGGCATGGTTCGCATGTGTCGAGGGATCCAAAATCCAACGAGTCCAGAAGTCCATCGGCATGGAGTTTCTTCATGCGCTTTATACCAATTTGACCGAGACGGCAATGCCATATATACATGGCGGTATCGCTACTAAGTTTAATCCTTTTGGCATCTATGCTATGGATGTGAGTACTACGACCGAGATTCAACAAGAATAAACCATTACTCTCGGGAGCATTAACATAAAAGATATCATTCATAGAAATAGCACAACCACTTGATACTGATTTGAATGAATATCCGTCTTGCAACAAGCAAGACCCACTGATAATGTTTACACTCAAGGTTGGTACAAAATAACACTTATTTAGAACCAAAACTAATCCCGATGGTAGATGCAGAGGGAGTGTGCCGACAGCCACCACGTCAACTCTTGATCCGTTGCCGACGCGCATCGTCACCTCGTCCTTTGCCAGGCGCCTCTTATTCCGCAACTCCTCCTGAGAGTTACATATATGAGCAACAGAGCCAGTATCAAATACCCAGGTGTTGCTACGGGCGCAGGTAAGGTACACATCAATAACATGTATATCAAATATACCTTTCTCTTTCTCGACAATCTTGCCGGCCTTTTTATCCTCCAGATACTTGGGGCAGTTGCGCTTCCAGTGACCATTTCCCTTGCAGTAGAAGCATTCCACGCCAGCTTTGGGACCAGGTTTGTTAGTCTTAGGCTTGGCAACATGCTTGCCATCCTTCCTAGACCTCTAGTTTCTCCTGCCCTTGCCACCGGATTTCTTAAAATCGACGGTCTTGTTGACCATCAACAGCGTGTGCTCCTTCTTGATTTCCACCTCAGCAGTCTTGAGCATCACGAACACCTCACCCAGGGACTTAGCCATGCCCTGCATGTTATAGTTCATGACGAAGCCTTTGTAGCTAGGAGGCAACGATTGCAGCACCCTATCAATCGCCAGCTCATCAGGAATCTTGCATTCCAGAGCATTTAGGCGTTGAACGTAGCCAGACATCTTGACCACGTGCTCGCTCACACTGCTGTGCTCTTCCATCTTGGCTGAGAAGAAAAGCTCAGAAGCTTCATATCTCTCAGCCTTAGCCTGCGGCGCAAAGACAGCCTTGAGATCAGAAATTATCTCGAAGGCACTCATCTTCTCAAAGCGCTTCTGCAGGTCGGCTTCCATGGCATAGAGCATGCCACTCTGGACAAAGGAGGAATCCTCCGACCTGGTCTGGAAGACCTTCTTCTCATCGTCGGAGGCATTATCTGCCGGGGGGTCACCCAGGGGGGCTTCAATCACGTAAGCCACCCTGTGGGGAGTGAGGAGGATCCTCAGGTTGCGGAACCAGGCCATGAAGTTTGACCCATTGGTTTTAAGCTTCTCTTTCTCAAGGAACAGGGCTAGGTTAAAGGTGGGGTGAGACATCTACAATGGAATTTGCAAAACATAAGACTTTGTTCATAATATTTTGAGTTCAAGTATTTTCGAAAATAACTCTAAGAACTCCCACTCAAAACGAGTATCCCCCTCATCGTTTTAGTGATTACACGACCCTAATCCATTGTGCAACCCCTCATCATCAGAGCCGGCAACACAACTTCAAAGGTAGACATCGAATGTCAATCACAACAACTCTGTGACTCATGCTCGACCTTTCGGTCACCTTGTTCCGAGGCCATGTCTGTACATGCTAGGCTCGCCATAATAACCTTCAACGAAAGTGCTTGTGCAACGTGGCTTACACCCACTGTATGCGAACGACGATATGTCTGACACCCGATCATCACGGCCTGCCTCATAACGTAGAACTTTCTTGGTGGAGCACGTTGAAGGGAGAACACAAATGGTATTTTTGGGGGGATCATCTTATATAACTACCGCCGTGTAACTAATATATACTATATATATATATATATATACACACAATATAAGATGCACTCAAAACATCAAATGTAATGCGACGTGATATGGTCCTTGCGCCGGTGGTCTCCTTCGCGCCAACAGTTCATAAACAATTTAATAAACTTACCTTGACCATATCACACAGCCTCTGCAAAATAAAGTTAGACGCCTCTACTTTATCTTTTGCATATTTTACGTGGCTTGGGGCTTTCGTAAATAGAACCGCTTCATACCTACGAACCTATGACCACAACAACGATCAAATAATTGCATAGTTATTCATCCCTTTCGGGCCCTCCATTGAAAATGCAAAGCCAACTAAAGAGAGAGAGACAGACACCCGCCAGCCACATATACGGAACCAGCCGTATGTCAGTTGTGGAACCAGTCTCGCGTAAGCGTACGCGTAAGGTCGGTCCGGGCCGATTCATCAACTCGATGCTGCCGGCAGTGCAAGTGCACGCGAGAGGGTAGCAAATAATAAGAACGTTGCCCCCGTGAAAAACACGGGTGCAGCTAGCGCACAGCTATATCTACGCATAAACTTGGCTCTGATACCACTGAAGGGGATCGCATGCAGAAAACAAAAATTTTCCTAACATCAATAACCTTAAACTAGCCAGAATCTATACTATGCAGATATAGTAATATGCAGGGGGGTCGGTGCACATACCCTTGTAGACCGAAAAGCGGGGATTACGCTCCCGCACAAGCGTTGTCGATGAAGCCGACGAAGAATTCGATGCCGTGTAGAGGAAGCAGACCTCTAGCACCACTAGCGTGGTGCCTCGCAGGGCGTCACACACGTACGGTGAAGCCGACGAACTCCGGGCTCCGATCCAAAGACGAAGCAGCGGAAGACTGGGACCGGAAGACCAGCAGCGCGGCGGCGTGCGTATGGTGGAGAAAACTTATCCTTGGCGCAACTCCAAACTTGGGAGTCACGGGATCCAAGGAGAGAGAGAGAGAATATTTGGTGTCTCTTTAAAGGCCAGGGGTACCCATGTATATATAGGAGCCCGGGGGGCTGCCCAACCTGCCAGGCTGGCGGTGTGGGACTAAACCCACACCCCAGCCGGCCAAGGTGGTGCGCCGGCCCTAGGTGGGCCCCACTTGGCCCACCTAGGCCGGCCCCTCCCCCATGCGCACCAAGGAGGGGGGCTTCCCCCCCTCATGGGCCTTCTTTCCACCAGAAGGCCCATTTAAGGTATTTAGCCTTTAAAAATTCAGAAAAAATTATAATAAAATATATTTAACTATTAATTACACTAATTAATATTAAATACATATTACATAATTTATTCTGGCTCCGAAAACTATTTCGTCGCTGCCCGATCTCCATCGGAACTTTCCCGGGACGTTCCCGGTGCTCTCTTTTCCTATTTTTCTCTTCCGGTAAAATGTCGACTCCCCTTAAGCGTGTTACCCTAGCGGTTCGATTATCTCACCAGACATGACCGAGACTCCTCTCCGATCAATGACTAATTCGTGGACCTTGGATACCCAGAATTAATCCCTGCGAGATAACGAATATTTTTCCCATCGAACCTGGACGTCCGAGTCTTAAACCTTTTGCCATGCGATACTTAGCGTGTCCGAGACTCGTTCATAGATATCTCCATACCTAGCTTGATCTCGTTACCGACACCGCTAACTTCTACTCGTCCATGATCTTATGTCCTGGTGACCTAGTCACACGCTTGCAAGCTCTTTTGACACAATCTCACCGAGTGGGCCCTAGAGTATCTATCCTGCTATGGGACTGGCAAATCCCGCTCTTGACCCCCCGTCTCAACATACTCCTTTCCGACACCCGAGAGGGACACCTTTATTGTCACACTATGTAAGATATGACGTTTGATGCAATCAAAGTGTCTTCCAGGAATAGCAATAAGAGTAGGTCTCACGGTCGGAGGCGTAATGACTACGTCCTACAAATATTGGGTATGTCCATCACACCGTTCTACCAACGACATGACTTCATTGTCAAATAGACGCCATGTCACATGATCGGGAAACCTCGATCATCGATTGCACAATGAACCAGTCAAATAGAGGCTACTGGGGACCTGGTTGTTTTACTTATCACACCTGTATTAATGTTTCCGCTTAATACAGTTATAGCATGACACAAAAACGCATTATGAACAAATGAGATATGATAAATAAAACTCTTTATTAAGTGCCTCTAGGGCATATCTCCTTCAAAATATATATAACAGAACCTAGTAGCATCATCAATTAAAGTCATGAAATATTTCTTTCCACCTTTTGTCAACACGCCATTCATCTCACACAGATCGGAATGTATGAGTTCCAGCGGTGCTAAGTGTCTCTCCTCGGCTGCCTTGTGAGGCTTTCGAGGTTGCTTTGATTGCACACAACTATGGCACTTGGAACCTTTGGCAATAGTGAAATTCGGAATTAAACTCATACTGGACAACTGAGACATCAAACCAAAATTAATGTGAAATAAACGAGAATGCCAAACACTGGTATCATCGGAAACACCGCCACAAATATGGTTTACTGATTTATTACAGAAATCTGAAAGTGAAAAACGGAACAAGCCTCCGCACTCATAACTTTTACCAATAAATTGTCCAAACTTTGACACAACTACTTTATTGTACTCCAAGACTAACTTAAACCCATCTCTGCATAGAAGGGAACCGCTAACGAGATTCTTGTTTATAGTAGGGACATGCTGCACGTTCCTCAGCTGCACGATCTTCCCCGAAGTAAACTTCAGATCTACCGTGCCAACACCACGAACAGTAGCATGTGATCCATTCCCCATTAGGACGGAAGAATCCCGAGCGACCTGATAAGAAGTGAACAAATAGATGTCAGCGCACACATGAACGTTAACACCCGTATCAATCCACCAACATGGAGAATGAAATACTGAAAGCACAAATGGTAAATTACCATACCCATCAGTATTGCTAGCGGTCACGACGTTGACATTGTTGGCCTTCTTCCCTTTCTTGTCTGCACGTTCTGGGCAGTCCACAGAGAAGTGGCCGAGCTCTCCACAGGTATAGCAACCTAGTTCAGATTTGTTCACCTTCTTCTTCTTCTTCTTAAAAGAATTAGTCTTGACAGGTACATTGAACGCAGGCTTGAGCTTTCCTTTGTTCTTTCCGTGGTTATGGTTCTTCTGCACCATGTTGGCGCTAGACTGACCTTCACCACCTCTCTCAGCAGTGTCCTTAGCCCGAGCCTTCTCCTCAACATCAAGAGACGCTATCAGGTTTTCAATCGATATCTCATGTCTCTTGTGTTTGAGAGCTGTGGCGAAGTTCCTCCATGAAGGGGGCAACTTTGCGATAATGCATCTAGCCACAAACTTGTCAGGTAAGGCACACTTGGCGTGCTCAAGCTCCTTTGCAATGCACTGTACCTCATGAGCCTGTTCGATTACAGAACGGTTGTTAACCATCCTGTAATCATGGAAGCTCTACATGATGTACAGTTCACTGCCAGCATCTGCTACACCGAACTTAGCGTTTAGTGCCTCCCAGAGCTCTTTGCCATCTTTGAAGTGCATGTACACATCAAACAGCTTGTTGCTAAGAGCACTCAGAACGAGTCCCACAAAGGCAGTATTGGTTTCCTTAAACTTGTTCTGATACTCGTCAGATATAGTTCATTCAGGTAAACCCGCACTAGACTCGAACACTTTCAGAGATTGCAACCACAACGTGGTCTTGTACTGCCATCTCTTAAATCCCTCGCCGGTAAACTTATCCGGCCTCAGCGCATCAGCTAGATGTCCCATGTTTAACTCAAGAAATTGCCTATAACACATATAAGGTTTTTGGATTGTTGGATTAATAGGCATAATTTCCATGATTAATTCCAGTATATAAAGCATGATCGCAAACACTACTAACATGTTAACCTCGAAAATACAAGACGTATTAATTAACATGAACAACAGCATGACATCTACGAACACAGCCATAGTAAAACAGCACATCGAAACGTGGCGAACGTACCGAACGATCGTAGATGAAGTAGTTGTAGTCGTAGTCGTTGTAGTAGTTGTCGGAGCAGCGGCGGCAGCAGCTTGAGCAGCAACGGTAGCAGCTCGAAGAAGACGACGTTGAATACGAGTCGCCCGCGGACCCGGAGATCGTCCAGGAAGTCGAGCCGTGATGAATACCTTGAGAGCAGTCGCGCGGAGCGCTTCCCAAAAATCTTATTCGCCCTCTCCCGTACAGGATGACAAGGGCGAGCGGTTCCGGAGAACTGCTGTCCCGTTCGCCGGTGCACGCCGGCGCTCGGGATGTAGTAGACTACGGTGGCGGCGCAAGGCACTAGTTTGGCAAAACCTAGATTGGTTCGGGGTGTTTGCAGCGCACGCAGTGCAGGTCATTATATAGCGCAGCTCGGAGGAAAACCCTAACGGGTACGGAATGGGCCAAGTCCACGTCGCACACGTTTAAGTCGGTTGGTAGCCCACGATCCGGGACCCGAACCGACTAACCAAGACGCGTCAGTCAAAACCGTTTTCCTGTACTGCAAAAATAAAGCTCGGCTCGGCGAGACGTCGCGCCGCGTCGGCCGGGCGGGCGGGCGGTGCGAGCGGCGGAGGAGGAGGAGCGCGTGAGAGAGTCTCATGTTTTCACAACCTTACCAAGTAGCACAACACTCCACTATATAAGGTGGTACCACTCCTCTCAAACTAGCAATGTGGGACTAAACTTTAGCTTCCACACCACTCACATGTGAGATACCATTTTTCCACGGGTTTTGAGATTTCAGAAATTGCTAATTGGGCAAGCCTTCGATCCATTGATGCTATGGACATAAAACAGTTGGTTGTAACTGTATATGCGAATGTCCAGGGGGTCAAAAACTCAAGATTACGTATGGGGTAGTAGCGAACGGGACATCCTAAACTGGAAATAATAAATTCAGCTCGAGTGAGAGAGCGGCTTAAGACAAGGTTGCTGGGATGGGTCGGACATTCTAGCGCAAATTAAGATCAGGTTGAATTAACTGCAATGGTCCATTAACTAGGCTCACCTATCAAACGTCGCACTCATCCAATCTTAGACTGGACAGAATGCATGCCTGGAGTAAACACGTCTGGTGCACCAAACATCATAAATGGAAAAAATAGAAAGGGGGTAAAAACTTTGCCCATCGATTAATTAAGAAGAAATTTTATAATAAGGTAAAAATCATTTACAAAAGGTCACTACTCTCATGGTAATAAATTGCTCAAACATTTCGCACCTGCCGCGACGACTCAAAGATAGGTTTTCCACTTGATTATTTCAAAAAACTATTATCTACAACGCGTTGTGAAAGACATGTGCATTACGCTCTGCCACTAATTATGTATTCTGTAGATATCGAAACTGGTACTACTATTGTATAGTTGTGCAATGATAGATGGCAAACGAGTGAATTAAAAAACACCACAATTCGGTTAAAAGTTGCAACCATGTGAAAAAAAAAAACATCCACAATTTGGATAAACTTTAGCCGAATTGTGGTGGGTTTTTTAATTCACCCGATGGCAAATCTCATTTTCATTATAATAAAATAAGGCTAATTTCCCCCCTCTCTCCCGGTCTCCCCCAAGGTTTGGTAATTGTCTCGATACCTGGGCTGAACAAGAACCTGTCCTACCGGACCCGGTGCAGCTGGTCTAGCCGAGGAGAGGTGATGGTCTCGTCGTGGTGTATAGTAGGTTTTGATCTGATTCCTTATAGGCGTTAGGGACTAGCGCATGGGATACTACCGTCTGGAACTGGAGCAACTTGACTATGATCTTCCCTGCAATGAGTCCCTGGCGGCCGGAGCTGGTGTCTAAGTCGGGGATCTCCAACAATAAGATTGAACTCTTGAGATGGTTCGACTTGGCATTTTGGTGCGACCCCGAAGGGCCGCTGCTGTGCATCTACAATGTGTTTCCATAGAACAAGATGACGTGGGAGGTCTCCCGTGAGCTAGCTCCCTCAATAACATTGTTGCCTCCACCTCAACGTGTTCGAGGTTGTTCTTTTCATATTGCCTCTCGGTGGCGAGGGAGATATAGGGAGAAGCTTGGCTACTGCCTGGTCGGGAGGTTCGGTTGCAGGTGTGGGTTCAAACATACTTCAAAGTATATTATTGAAAATCAAATAAAGAATAAAAAATAAATTAGAAAATTTAGAATTTTCGTTTTTTTTGTTATTTGAAAATATAATATACAGGAAATCCTCAATAATTTTATGCAACTCTCTTGTTTCCAAAATATCATTATTGATTAAAGTGTTTTAGGAACATCACTAGAACATTCATGTCATTTCTTAAATTTGTCGCTGAAGTTTCTTCATAACGTCATGCAGATTCGCATCTTACAAGTTTTTTGTTTTAGTTTTTCTGATGAAAGCTTCCCAGAAAACTAAGATTTATCTCCCAAAATTGGTGAGATTTGTTTGGACGAATATATTTCGTAGTCCGACGAAACGCAATGCACATAAATATTTGTGGGTGTGTGTGGGGTATCCTAGAGTCATAATACGAAGCAAACAACAAATTAACGTTGAAACTTTAAATTAGGATTTCAGTCGTTCAATAGTTGTACGAAAATATGTTAAACGGCGTAGTACGTGAGAGACGAGGGGAGCACTGTGTACGTGTGGTGTGATCATCAAGCCTGCAACGAGGCGGCAACAGCACGGCCAAGATAGAGCGAGCTCTGGAGGAATCCAACGGTGGGAGGACGTACGGTGTCCGGCGTTGCTCCCCGGCAGGAGGAAACAGCTGACTCCGGGGACCCACCACGCACATGCCTCTCTGCGCACGCCCTCGTGGGTCGCCGTGCGGAGTTGACAAGTGGTCTCGCACCCCGCCTCTTCTTCAATCCTGCGGTCCTTATCCACTTGGACCCTAGTATAGCGGATTAAACATTTGGACACACACACTTGTGACTGCCAAACGGCCCCCCAAACAGCGTAACCGCTATGTCAGTGATTGCGTTTATCTCGATGTCCTTTATTAGGGTGATGAAGGACGAGAGCGGAGGACAGGCAGAGGTGGGCACTGCTGCCATGTGACGGGGCCCGAGGCACTGCACGCGTACCCGGGGTCCAGCCAGATACGGTCGCGCGCGTTCTGGTCCCACGCGGCGCGGGCTCCCCGTGTCAGCGTGTGGGGTCAGGTGGGAGCGCTGTGCGGCCCCGCCGCGCATGCCATGTGAGGGGCACTGCCACGGAGCGTACCCTCCTAGAGAGCGAGGCGGGAGTGGCGGGTCCCACCTGCTGCTTAGAAAGGTTGGCCCTCCTGTCCGTCGCCAATCGCCATGCATGCGGGTAAAAGGAAGTGTAAAAAACTAAGTTGCCGCTCAGGGTTAGTGTGGATATAATAATAAGAAAAGGGTAAGTAATCCAGTGAGTGACCACTCAGTGTTTTTCCTGGGGTTTCAGAGTGTGCAGCAGTGAGGCGACACTGTACCACTACAATCCATAGGAACTCACGAAAGGTGCTCCTCTCTCTTTGTGCTGCACCAAGCCAGTCATGCGTGCGGCAGTGGAGCTGATGTGCACCGTGAGATTTCAAAGATGGCATCGGAGGGAAACAATATTTTGGGAGTTTGTGAAATCCGCAACCCAAAAAACATAGCGCATCGATCTGGTACGTATCTATGACACGCTTCATTTCTTTTTTCGCGGCGATTGTGAAAAGTGGGAGGGTGGGATACAACAAAAAATATAATCGCAATCCATGGCTAACTTCTCACATAACCGCTCCGGCTTGGTATTTATTAGGATCTCTAATTTAGTTAATGGAATGATTAGTTTAGAAGCCCCGTGTAATAGTTGAATTGTTTATGGTATAGGATGTCACTGAAATATGTGTATCTTTCGCTAAAATATGTATAGATATATCTTTTTTTACGACATCTCTTTCAGAACGGAGGAAATACATTTTATCAAAATTTTAGACAGAAGAAATATTTTCCAAAACTACACCAAAGTACCTTGCCAGTTTTGGTGCTCTGAAAAGCGAAATGAGAGAGCATGGCATTGATCGATCTAAACTGTATTAGCCGTAGTGGATGTACATGGATCGATCGATAAGAGAGAGCATGACATTGATCGACCTAAACTGTCTTTGCCGTAGTGGATGTACATGCGAAAAGAGAAATCATTCTTGCATGCATGCATTACATGGATGGATCGATCATGATTGGTAGTGAAAGATACGAAAGTGTGGTGTTTCGGAATTCTCGGATGATTGATGAGTGTATCCACAGTTCGAATCATATCCACCACTTGCTTCATTTATTTTTTATTTCTGCACCATGCACATTCCACAACCCACGTACTCCTCCCGTCCTCCGCTGTGCACACAGTAACTGATGTGTATTTGAACAGCACACATGAAATAGCAAACCCTTGTTGCACGAGTAATTTGATCATCACACATGAGGATCTCGTACGAAATCTATCGCACGCATTGATGCTCCTTATTTTGGGTCTAGCTACGACCGTTAATTATAGGCTGGAATATGACGCTGTCTGGTCTCAACCAAATCATAAAGCATGTAATTTATTATGTTTGGGCATTTGATGGTTCACCTGAAAGAAAACACACAAGTTTTAAGAATAAAACGAAAGATGGAAAGAAAGGTGGAAGATCGTAACAATGCATTGGACGTTACTAAAATTCGATTTGTAATCATCTTTATTTTTCACATTGATTTGGAAAGCATACGGAGTCATGGGATCAATCAAAATAGGTACAAACAATTATCGAAATAAGTCCTTCATAAGTTTGGACCTCTTTGGTGGGCAGCATTTCAAAAAACCAAAAACAGGAAAACCATGGAAATGTTAAATCATATACGAATTAACAACAATCTAAAACACATATGACATATCCTTCAGTTGCAGAACATGAAAAACACATAGGTCTTTTGAAAGGTTATATTCATGCTATGCTAGTCGCTAAACAAAAGAAAATTCAATGAGACCTCAATGTTTTGTCCCTTTTGGAATTGTACGCTTATTTCAACATTTTCATAAAATTCAAAACAACAGGTGTCCGATCAGTTTTGGGGATGCACGCCCATATTTCTCTGCTGAACATCGGTGTCCTAATTAGGTTTGTTGTATCTCAAACATAAAAAATAGCTTCGTTGTAGAAATCGATTGTACCACAAACATAGCATTATGCATGCATGCAAGTTAACCACGCGTGCTTATAGCTTAACTTTGATGCACCAAGCCAAAATCTCTCGCACGAGGCAGCTCATCTATATGTTGTGTCTGCTGTGCATGAGACAAAGCCAGATCGTTTGACTACATACACGTGTACATACTTTAAGAAATGCCTTGTACAAATTATTGTGCTAACGAGCATGCACACTTGGATGACAACAAATTACGATTTACATATTTCATTTCATCACGAATAATCCCGCTTATGTAGAAAACTTGTATATGTTTGTCTCCAATTTTTTCAAATTTTTATATGGTTTACTATTTTTTAAGAATTATCAGACAAGGGCATATGAGGTCGGGTGTCAAAGTGAATTTCCACTACTCATGGTCTTTTGTTCTTTTTTGTCACTTCCTCTTCTATGAATATAATTATGCTAATCCCTCTATGTCAAATTATAAGACGATTTACATCTTTCAACATGGACTAAATACAAATTGGAATGACTGAATCTGTAGACTAAAATACATCTACATACATTTGTATCAGAAAAAACTAAAACATCTTATATTTTAGAATAAAGTAGTACTCCAACCGTTCCACAATATAAGCATCTCTAGACTTTTTCTATATGTACGCATGTATTTAGACATGTTTTAGTGCAAGATTGTGATATATGCGTACAGGAAAAAACTAGAAAGTTTTATATTTAGAAATGAAGAGAGTAATAACTAAGTAAAGAGTGGTGATGGGTTAAGTGACAGTCGAGCGCGGGGGTGGGGCTGATTTGGAGGTTCCCCATGTCTCGGCTAATATGATTTGGCTTTGTAGTGACCGTTCAAACTGGACGTATTGGCTTCTCTTCTCCATCTGCCAAGGAAGATGCATGTTCTACAGGTGCCCTTCATCTCGACTGACAGCGTCTTTGTGTTGCCTTCCTAAGGCTTGTTGTTGCCTGGTTAGTATAGCTTGTAGAACAATCTTGGCAGCCTCTGATTTCTAGCAGATTTATCTGGTGGCTCTCTTCAACCTCCTGTACAGACCATGTCTGTAGTTCGTGCCGACATTCATCGTCTTCCTAGCACCAAGTGGTAGTGGTAGCGCCCCATGTGTTCGTCAATATTACCGGTGCTTGAACTTCATCATCTTTGCCGTCGGTGGAGGACCGGATTGTTTTCTTCAACATCTTTGTAGGGTCTTTTGTAAAATCTAGGGCCTGGGTGTAATAGGAGTTTTCTTCTTTGGTGCCTGATGTAACCTGTACCCTGATGCTTTAATATCATCTAGGCCCTTCGGGTCTTTCTCTGTTTTTCAATAAAAAAATCAAAGAGTAGTGAAGCGCCGACCACTACCTATACGAACTCCTCCATTTCTTCTGCTGCAGTTTCTTTGTCGCGTCGCGCACGAGAGTTTTGGCGATTCAATTCTCACTAGCATGCATTCAGGGTAGGTTGTTGGTGTGGTCTGCAAGCTAACGGCCAAAGTCAAGAGAAAAAAAGGTACGGTCATGCGCGCACCCGGACGCATCGATCGAAACGCCGTTGAGAAACTTGGCGCCAAGCTCGCATTGCGTACGTGGGAGTACATGCACGTATTGCATATATGCCTGGTCCGGCCAAGGTGCCAAGCCAGTTTTGTCTCGTTGCAAGGCACCCCGGAACCGAAAGACAAGAGCATCTCCACGGGCCTCTAAAGGACCCTAAATACTCTTTAGGGGGGTTAGGGGGGTCGGACATTAAAAACGTGCACAAGCGGCACCTCAAATACTCGCCCCGAGCGATTTTATGTCCGGCATCCCCTATAGGGACTCTATACTTGGAGGTCCTCCTGGGGCGCCGGACATTGACCGGACATGACCTCCGACAGGTGCGCCCCACCCGTCATAGACATACGGCGCGATGTTGTGCTCTAAAATGCGTCGTGCAGGAGGCCGTTCCGCCCGCGTTAATGGCGACGCACTTCTGCAGGCGACGAAGCGACGGGACGGCGAGCCGTCTGCGGCACGCCTCGCAATTACGCCGACGCCCAGGCTTTCCCTGCTTCCCAAGCGTCGGCGTGGCCGAATCGCATCGCCGCCACATTACTCCGACGCGACGCGTGCCCACCCACCCGCCGCTTCCCGCCCCTCCGTTTCCCTCCCCGCCTATATGACACTCCTGCGCCGTGCCCGCAGCCTCACCATACAAACTCCTCCGCCGTGCCCGCAGCCTGCGTAGCCAAGAACACCTCCACCATGCCTCGCCGCCTCCAGACCACCTGGGCTACAATGACCCAGGCTGCGCGCCGCGCTCACCCTCTAGGGCACGAGGACCAGCCGGAGCAGGCGCCAGAGCTGGCGCTCCAGCCTGTCGGCGACGACATGCCCTTCGACTGGGCAAACGTCGACGTCGACGTCGACGTGGAGGACCAGCAGGAGGAGGAGCCAGTGCAGTAGGAGGAGCCGCCGCGGGAGGAGCCAGGGCAGGAGCCGGCGCAGGAGCAGGAGCTGCCGCCGCCGCTGTGGCCGGACCAGGTGGTCGCGGTGAACTCCTTCGACACCTGGCGCGCCAAGCAGGCGGCCGGCCAGTTTAGGGCCGGCTACGAGGCGGTTGGCGACGCCGTCGAGGCCGCCATCCTCAAGGCCTCCTTCGAGACCGCGGAGCGAGACACTCGCTGTCGCGCCTTCATGGCCGTCGAGCGCGCGGCGTACGCCGACCTCAACGCCGTGGCCGCGGAGCAGCAGGCGGACCGGGCCTCGATGGAGGCCGCCCAGCTGGCGGTTATCGACGAGTTGCGCCGGGCGCGCGAGGCGAGGGAGGCTGCAGACGAGAGGGCCAACATGCGCCGGGCGGAGAGCACACTCCGGCAGGAGAGGCGTGTGCGCTCGCGCCTAGCCAGAGCTGCACAGGACGGCGAGGCAGGCCAGGGCGGCCTCGACGGAGTTTAGATTAGGGTTAGGGCTATGCTAGGGTTAGGGTTCAAATTCATTCAAAAAATTTGTAATATATAACAAAATGAATGAAATTTGAACTTTTTATATTAGTTTGCAATTTATATTAACCGCCCGCGAGGTGTTCGACAGTGTGCTCGCGGTTGGGGGGTGGGCCTTTGGGGAGTGCCGCTGTGGGCGGCCTCTAAATGTTGACCGGACACATGTCCGGCACCCCCAAAGGAGGCCCAATTGGGGGGTGCCGGACACACATTTAGAGGCCCCTGGTGGAGATGCTCTAAGGGTATCTCCAACGGCCCGACGCATTTTGGGACCAAATCGTGTCCGATTTGGTCCGTTTGCGTCGGCCGGCGGACAGGAAATGGGTGATGTCAGGCCACCTTGTCCGTTTGGGTCGCGTCCCAGCCCAGCGGCCCGACGCATTTTCGACGCGCCCTTTTTTTCTTTACGAATTCTATGAAATTGGTTGCATTGTCTCCACTAGCAAAATGTTTCGGGCATTACAAATAAATTGGCGCCAAATCGATCACTCGACGCGAGCTAAAATGATGGCACGCTGCTTCATCACCCAAGCCTTTTGGTCCTCGGCCATGTCGGTGGTGTCCACGAGCATGATCGCCCTCTTCTCGGCCATGATCTTCTCCTTAGCGTGGCTCGCTTCAATTTCTACACCCTTCTTTGTGAGGTCATAGAATTGAGCGGCCATCTCCTCCCTCTCGCGGCTCTTCTTCTCCTCTCTCGTGGCACTGGCCTCCTCCTTGTTGGCCATGTAGCCCTTTAAGGTCTCGGTCAGTGATTGCACATTGGCATCCCTCTTCATGTCCATTGCCGAGGCTTTGTGTCCCCTCGACCTTCCTTTGGAAACAGCGGCCTTGTCGCCGCCATCATCTTCCGCCCCCACGGTGGCCGGGTCTCGGCCATTCTTCAAGCCGTTCTTGTGGCTTTGATATGTTTGCTTCCATTTCTTGTGATCCTTAAGCTCGTGCAACAATGGATCAAGTGGTAGGACTTGCCCTCATGGGCGGTCTTGAAGAACTCCAAGGCCTGCACAATCTACATAGGCCTTGGAACCTGATACGTCTCAAACGTATCTATAATTTCTTATGTTTCATGCTTATATTATACCACTTGCTACATGTTTTATATACACTTTTATATCATTTTATGCATTTTCTGTGACTAACCTATTAACAAGATGCCACAGTGCCAGTTGCCTGTTTTCTGCTGTTTTTGGTTTCAGAAAAGTTGTTAAGGAAATATTCTCGGAATTGGACAAACGAAACGTCAAAGTGCTTATTTTCCCCGGGAGGTTCCAGAACACCAAAGACGACACGGAGGGGGACCCCGAGGGGCCCACACCCCCAGGTGGCGCGGCAGCCCTCCTAGCCGCGCGAGCACAGGGTGTGGGGCCCTCGAGGCCCCGCCGCCTTCGCTCTTTCGCCTACTTAAACCCCCCGAGAATACAAGCCCTAGGACGCGCACCTTTTTCCTCCACGAAGTTCAGAGCCGCCGCCGTCGTCAACCCTAGATCGGGAGGGTTCAGAAGCTCCTCCCGGCACCCTGCCGGAGAGGGGAATCATCACCGGAGGGCTCTACATCACCATGCCCGCCTCCGGACTGATGCGTGACTAGTTCATCCTTGGACTACGGGTCCATAGCAGTAGCTATATGGTTGTCTTCTCCTCTTGTGCTACCATGTTTAGATCTTGTGAGCTGCCTAACATGATCAAGATCATCTTTATGTAATGCTACATGTTGTGTTTGCTGGGATCCGATGAATATTGAGTACTATGTTATTGTTTCATAATATATCTTGTGAGTGCGTTGTTTATGATCTTGCATGCTCTCCGTTGCTAGTAGATGCTCTGGCCAAGTAGATGATTGTGACTCCAAGAGGGGGTATTTATTCTCGATAGTAGGTTCATGTCTTTATTTAATCTGGGGTAGTGACAGCAAGCTCTAAGATTGTAGATATACTGTTGCTACTATGGATAAAACAGTAGTACTTTATCTAAGGGTATTTGTATTAGTTACATTACACACATTGCCTAATGCAATTATCTGTTGCTTGCAACTTAATACTGAAATGGGTGCGGACGCTAACCGGAAGGTGGATTATTAGTCATAGATGCGGTTGGAACGGTCTATGTATATTGTTGTAATGCCCAAATGAATATCACACTAGACATCATAACTATAGTATATGCATCATTATGCACTTCTTTATTCTGTCAATTGCCCAGCTGTAATTTGTTTACCCGCATGTATACTATTATTATTTATGGAGAGACACCACTAGTGAACTGTGGACCCCGGTCCTTTTTCCTCAAACTGATAAACAATCCTACTGCAATCCTGTTAATTTCATTCTCTGCAAACAAACATCATTTTCCACACATACATTTAATCCTTTGTTACAGCAAGTCAGTGAGATCGACAACCTCACTGTTAAGTTGGGGCAAATTATCTTGGTTGTGTTGTGTGCAGGTTCCACGTCAACTTCGACGCAAGATCTTTTCTGGCGCAGTTGTCACCTTGAGAAGATTCATAGTTTCCTACTGGTTCGATAACCTTGGTTTCACAACTGAGAGAAATTTGCTGCTGGACTACTTCATACCTTTCTCTTGGGGTTTCCCAACAACACCTCACCGGTGCATCAAGCTCTTTTCTGGCGCCGTTGCCGGGGAAGCTAAGCTCTTCTACGAGGGGAGTCTCTCACATCCAATCTTTTTATTTTGTTATTGTCTTGCTTAGTTTATTTTTATTATTGTCTTGTTTGGTTAATATCAAAAATACAAAAAAATTAGTTGCTTGCATTATCATTTTTATTTCGGTTTGTGCTTTATTTATTTCGGTTTGTGTTATTTATATTTCGGTTTGTCATTTTACTTGCATTCTCACTATCATAAAAAATAAAATAAAAAAATATTCGTTTAGCTAATATATCATCATGTCTAGTATTTTCCCTGTTACCGTGTCACCCGAGGAATTAATCTTCACTTTTAAACAAGGGAATGAGGAAACTTTTGGAGAAGCTTGGTATAGAATTTTTGAAACATATGGTGAAACCGAACCCAAAATGACTCTAAGCATGCTCCTTAGTAGCTTCTATTTTGAACTTGTTCTTTGCTATAGGTATGCTTTAGATGCTGTAGTGGGAGGAGATTTCGTTCAATGTGATGGAGATCAAGTTTTTAATGCAATAAAAAAATTAATTATGTCTTCTTCTTCAGCTAATAAATGTGACACAAGCATTAGTGACATTCATACTAGATTAAATACCCTTGAGACACACATATATTGCTTAAAAGATGGGTATAATAAAATTCGTGAGTATTATGATTATGTTCCAATAAACTCTGAACCATCCATGTGGCTCCCTACCTTGAAAATTACTATTAGTGATGAAATCTTTCTTGCCCGTTGTGATATTATGTCTGAGTTTTGTCTTATGCCTAAATATATTCATGCATCTTTAAACCTTTGGGAACTTACTTAAGGGGGAGAAGAAATAACCCTTACAGATAATACTACTATACAACCCATTGGAGTAGCTGAGTGAGTGTTTACAACATTCCTGGGAAGAACTGTATCCACTGATTACCTTGTTATTGAATGTGTAGGGACAGGACAAATCACGCTTGGAAGATCTTTGCTAAAACTCATGGGAGCAGTAATTGATGTGGGAAAAGGTACTATGAGCTTCACCTCCTCTCGAGGATGCTGGCAAACGTTCCCTACGAGCAAAGGTAGGAAAATTGGTAAAAGAAATAAACTTAGGGCACCTCGTACCCGTGATGCTCCTTCTCTTGGAAACACTTGAGTTTTGCTTTCTGTGACTAGCTGAAAGGCGTTAAAGAAAAGCGTTTATGGGAGACAACCCACTTTTTATTTCTGTTATTTTATTTTGTTGAGTCAAGAAAGATGTCTACCTCTTTAGCAATTCCTTTGTATCTTTACTTTATTGCATTGTTGTGTCAAGTTAAGCCACTAGTAGAAAGTTGATGCTAGATTTGGATTGCTGTGCTGAAACTGTTTTCTGCTGTCCACCGTTAAATTCATAACTCTTTACAGAAAAATCGGATGGGCCTGGGATTTTTTGTGCGTAATCCTCAGATATATATGCAACTTTAATTAGTTTTGAGTTTTCTGATTTGAGCAAGTTAAGTGCCTCGAAAAAATTCGTCTTTAGGGACTGTTCTGTTTTTGACATATTCTGCCATTTATTTTGCAATGCCTCTTTTACTATTTTGAATGGATCTTTTTGTTCCATAAAATATCAGTGGTTGTAGCTAATGTCCAGTAGCATTGGTAACAATTGTGTTCATGCAGAATATAATTTTTTTTTGTGCACTAACCCTCTAATGAAGTTTACTTTGAGTTTGGTGTGGAGGAAGTTTTCAAGAATCAAGAGAGAGGATGATGTGATGTGATCAAGAAGATGAAAGAGCCAAAGCTTGGGGATGCCCCCGTGGGTCACCCAAGAATATTTCAAGAAGACTCAAGCGTCAAAGCTTGGTGATGCCCGAGGCATCCCCTTCTTCATCAACAAACTATAAGGTCATCTCTAGTGAAACTATATTTTAATTCCGACACATCTTATGTGCTTTACTTGAAGCGTCTGTTTGTTTTTGTTTTTGTTATTTTCATTTTCTGAATAAAATGGATCCTAGCATTCCTTTGTGGGAGAGAGACACGCTCCGTTTTTTCTTATGAATACTCTTATTCTTCACTTATATTTGTTGAGTATTTTTCTATGTTATTTCAATACTATTAGGTCTTGTTTTTCATGCATCTCTTGTTGGAGCTGTTAGTTTTTTCTTATGTTATACTCTCATATCTCATTGTTATATACTTGGAGAGTTTATCTTTTAAATAAGTTGATTGGTGTTTGGTTGTAAACAGAAAATGCTAAATGTGGTAGACGGTATAATGAAAAAGATATACATGCTCTTATGGATTGTTATCTTGTATGTTGTGGTGCTCAGCAATTGTTTTGAGCTCTCAAGTAGATCATGTTTAAGCTTTTACATCATGTAGTTAAAACCTATTAATGAAGCACTACCGTAAAGCTTGTTGAAATTTGGTTTGCATGTTTGGTATCTCTAAGGTCTAGATATTTTCTAATAAAGGTGTTTCAAAAACAAGGAACACAATGTAGAGTTTTATAATGCTTGCAATATGTTTTTATATACGTCTTGTTGTCATAGTTTATACTTGTGTTTGCTTCAAATAACCTTGCTAGCCAAAGCCTTGTACTGAGAGAGAATGCTTCTCGTGCATCCAAAAACTTGAGTCAAAACCCATGCCATATGTGTCCACCATACCTACCTACTACATGGTATTTCCTGCCATTCCAAGCAAATACTTCGTGTGCTACCTTTTATTATTCAAAACATATTATCTCTTATTTGTGTCAATGTTTATTAGCTCATGAGTAAGTATGTGGTGTTACGGATATCAACCTTGTCATTTGCTTTTAGACAGACTTTCACAACCGGACTAGTGGCATATACATCCGCTTATCCATTAACTTTGCAAAAAGAGCTGGCAAATGGGGTGCCCAGTCCCAATTAAAACTTTAACCGCTTCAATCTCTTCACATTTTTGCCCTGATCTAATCAGTCAAGCAATGACAACAGTTTTTAACTATATGTGTAAACAAAATAGATAAGAGGGATGATCTACCTTGCTGGTAGAAATAACGTCCTTCATGTGAGCCGCTCTTGAAAGTCTGGTTGACAAGGGGGTAGAGTGCCCATTACCATTCGTTGACAACAACAAACACCTCTCAAAACTTACTTTTATGCTCTCTATATGATTTAAAAAACATATGAAAATTAAAAAGCTCTAGCACATGTTTGTATCCCTGCTTCCCTCTGCGAAGGGCCTTTATTTTACTTTATGTTGAGTCAGTTTACCTACTTCTTTCTGTCAAAGAAGCAAACACCTGTGTCAACTGTGTGCAATAATTATTATATGATTACTTATTGCACTTGTTATATTCATTTGTGTTGACAACTATCTATATGATATACATGTTACAAGTTGAAAGCCAATGCTTAAACTTATATCTTCCTTTGTGTTGCTTCAATGCTCTTTTACTTAGAGACTATTGCTTTATGAGTTAACTTTCATGTGAATCATTTTGATACTTGTTTGAAAGTACTATCCATGAAAAGTTTTTGCTTATATGATGTAGTTGTTTACTCCTTGTCTATTCGTTAGCAAACTATAAACCATTGCTTTGAATCACTTCATTCATAACATGAGCCTTACATTATTATATGATCAAGATTGTGTGAAGCATGTCACTTCAGAAATTATTCTTGTTATCGTTTTACCTACTCGTTACGAGTAGAACTAAGCTTGGGGATGCTTGATACGTCTCAAACGTATCTATAATTTCTTATGTTCCATGCTTATATTATACCACTTGCTACATGTTTTATATACACTTTTATATCATTTTATGCATTTTCTGGGACTAACCTATTAACAAGATGCCACAGTGCCAGTTGCCTGTTTTCTGCTGTTTTTGGTTTCAGAAAAGTTGTTAAGTAAATATTCTCGGAATTGGACAAACGAAACGTCAAAGTGCTTATTTTCCCCGGGAGGTTCCAGAAAACCGAAGACGACACGGAGGGGGACCCCGAGGGGCCCACACCCCCAGGTGGCGCGGCAGCCCTCCTAGCCGCGCGAGCACAGGGTGTGGGGCCCTCGAGGCCCCGCCGCCTTCGCCCTTTCGCCTACTTAAACCCCCCGAGAATACAAGCCCTAGGACACGCACCTTTTTCCTCCACGAAGTCCGGAGCCGCCGCCGTCGTCAACCCTAGATCGGGAGGGTTCAGAAGCTCCTCCCGGCACCCTGCCGGAGAGGGGAATCATCACCGGAGGGCTCTACATCACCATGCCCGCCTCCGGACTGATGCGTGAGTAGTTCATCCTTGGACTACGGATACATAGCAGTAGCTAGATGGTTGTTTTCTCCTCTTGTGCTACCATGTTTAGATCTTGTGAGCTGCCTAACATGATCAAGATCATCTTTATGTAATGCTACATGTTGTGTTTGCTGGGATCCGATGAATATTGAGTACTACGTTATTACTTCATAATATATCTTGTGAGTGCGTTGTTTATGATCTTGCATGCTCTACGTTGCTAGTAGATGCTCTGGCCAAGTAGATGCTTGTGACTCCAAGAGGGGGTATTTATGCTCGATAGTAGGTTCATGTCTCTATTTAATCTAGGGTAGTGACAGCAAGCTCTAAGATTGTAGATGTACTGTTGCTACTAGGGATAAAACAGTAGTACTTTATCTAAGGGTATTTGTATTACTTACATTACACACATTGCCTAATGCAATTATCTGTTGCTTGCAACTTAATACTGAAAGGGTGCGGACGCTAACCGGAAGGTGGATTATTAGTCATAGATGCGGTTGGAATGGTCTATGTATATTCTTGTAATGTCCAAATGAATATCACACTAGACATCATAACTATAGTATATGCATCATTATGCACTTCTTTATTCTGTCAATTGCCCAGCTGTAATTTGTTTACCCGCATGTATACTATTATTATTTATGTAGAGACACCACTAGTGAACTGTGGACCCCGGTCCTTTTTCCTCAAACTGATAAACAATCGTACTGCAATCCTGTTACTTTCATTCTCTGCAAACAAACATCATTTTCCACACATACATTTAATCCTTTGTTACAGCAAGTCAGTGAGATTGACAACCTCACTGTTAAGTTGGGGCAAAGTATCTTGGTTGTGTTGTGTGCAGGTTCCACGTCAATTTCGACGCAAGATCTTTTCTGGCGCAGTTGTCACCTTGAGAAGATTCCTAGTTTTCTACTGGTTCGATAACCTTGGTTTCACAACTGAGTGAAATTTGCTGCTGCACTACTTCATACCTCCTCTTGGGGTTTTGTGGTGTTTGGAAATTGTTTTGAGCTCTCAATTAGATCATGTTTAAGCTCTTGCATCATGTAGTTAAAACCTATTAGCGAAGAACTACCGTAGAGCTTGTTGAAATTTGGTTTGCATATTTGGTATCTCTAAGGTCTAGATATGTTTGAACAACAAGGAAGACAATGTAGAGTCTTATAATTCTTGTAAATTTTTTTATGTAAGTCTTGTTGTGCCAGTTGTCATCTTGTGTTTGCTTCAAACAACCCTGCTAGCCTAAAACTCTGTACTGAGAGGGAATGCTTCTCGTGCATTCAAAACCTTGAGCCAAAACCCATGTCATTTGTGTCCACCATACCTACCTAACATGGTATTTTCTGCCATTCCAAGCAAATACTACGTGTGCTACCTTTATTCAAAACTTATTATCCATTATTTGTGTTAATGTTTTATAGCTCATGAGGAAGTATGTGGTGTTTCGGATATTAACCTTGTTGCTTTTAGACAGACTTTCACAACCGGACTAGTGGCATATACATCCGCTTATCCATTAACTTTGCAAAAAGAGCTGGCAAATGGGGTGCCCAGTCTCAATTAGTTACAACTTTAACCATCATTCTCTTCACATGATTTGCAAAAAATTATGCTTCAAAGTGTTATACAATTTAATATAGACACTACTCCATGGTTTGTGATTGTTGGAAGGCACCCGAGATTCGGTTAGCCATGGATTGTGTAAGCAATGGTGGGGAGGAGTGTCAAACCAGTTTTTATAAAATATGCATGTGTAAACAAAAGAGAATAAGAAGGATGATATCACCCTTCAATGGGAGCCGCTCTTGAAAGTCTGGTTGACAAGGGGGGTGGAGTGCCCATTACCATTCGTTGACAACAACAAACACCTCTCAAAAACTTACTTTTATGCTCTCTATATGATTTCAAAAACCTATAAAAACTAAAAAGCTCTAGCACATGCTTGTATCCCTGCTTCCCTTTGCGAAGGGCCTTTCTTTTACTTTATGTTGAGTCAGTTTACCTGCTTCTTTCTATCTTAGAAGCAAACACTTGTGTCAATTTTGTGTGCAACAATTCTTATATGCTTACTTATTGCACTTGTTATATTTCTTTGTGTTGACAATTATCTATAAGATATACATGTTCAAAGTTGAAAGCCAGTGCTGAAACTTAAATCTGCCTATGTGTTGCTTCAATGCCCTTTTACTTAGAAACTATTGCTTTATGAGTTAACTCATATGCAAAGATTTTTTATGCTTGTTTGAAAGTACTATCCATGAAAAGTTTGTGCTTATATGATTATGTTGTTTACTCTTTGTCTATTTGTTAGCAAACTATAGACCATTGCCTTGAGTCACTTCATTCATAACATGAGCTTTACAATATTATTTGATCAAGATTGTGTGAAGCATGTCACTATAGAAATTATTTGTTGTTATCGTTTACCTACTCGGGACGAGTAGAACTAAGCTTGGGGATGCTAGATACGTCTCAACCGTATCTATAATTTCTTTTGTTCCATGCTTATATTATACCAATTGCTACATGTTTTATATACACTTTATATCATTTTTATGCATTTTCTGGGACTAACCTATTAACAAGATGCCACAGTGCCAGTTCCCTGTTTTCTGCTGTTTTTGGTTTCAGAAAAGTTGTTCTGGAAATATTCTCGGAATTGGACGAAACAAAAGCCAAAACTCCTATTTTTCTCGGAAGGATCCAGAAGACCGAAGAGGAGACGGAGGGGGGCCACGAGGCGGCCACACCATGTGGTGGCGCGGCTCCCCCTCTGGCCGCGTGGCCACATGGTCTGGGCCCCTCGGGCGCCCACCGACATCACCCTTTCGCCTATATATTTCCCCCGACGTGAAAACCCTAAAACAATCAGTCATATTCCCCGAAAAGTTCCGCAGCGCCGCCGCCATCGAAGACAAGTTTCGGGGGTCAGAAGTTCCTGTTCCGGCACCCTGCCGGGACGGGGATTGACCCCCGGAGCTATCTCCATCGACTCCACCGCCTCCACTTCGACTCCATGATTGTTTGTGAGTAGTTCCCCCATGGACTACGTGTTCTTGGCTGTATCTAGTTGGTACTCCCTCTCCCATGTACTTCAATACAATGATATCATGAGCTGGCTTATATGATTGAGATCCATATGATGTAATCAGTGTTGTGTTTGTTGGGATCCGATATATTGTTACATTATGATCAGTCTATCCATCAAAGTTGGTGAAGTTATTGTTGCTGCAATCTTGCTGTGTTTAATGCTTGACACTAGTGCACGAGTGACATTATCTTAGATTTAAGCTCTATAATTGTTACTTAGATTGTATCTACAAGTTGTTTGCACATGTCCTTTTCTATAACCCGAGGCCCCAAAGTGACAGAAATTGGGATAACCGGAGGGGATGACTTTGATATGAGGATCACATGTTTTCACCAAGTGTTAATGCTTTGCTCCGGTGCTCTATTAAAAGGAGTACCTTAATTACCAGTAGTTTCCCCTGAGGCCCCGCTGCAAACGGGTTGGTAGGATAAAAGATGTTATGCAAGTTTCTCATCGCGAGCACGTATGACTATATATGGAAAACATGCTTAAATGATTAATAGACTGGATGTTCTATCTTAATGCTATTTCAATTCTGTCAATTGCCCTACTGTAATTTGTTCACCCAACGCTTGTTCTTGGAGAGTTAACACTAGTGTAGATAGTTGGGAATCCCGGTCCTCTGTCATCATCATTGCTCTACAGTCAACTACGCACTTGAATATTTTCTGACGTCGTTGCCTCTATGTTACTGCTACTGCTACTGTGTTACTACTACTATTGCCCTCATATTAATGCTGATTTCACATCACCCCTGTTACTAGTGCTTTTCCAGGTGCAGCTGAATTGACAACTCCGCTGTTAAAGCTTATAAGTATTCTTTGTCTCCCTTGTGTCGAATCAATAAATTTGGGTTTTACTTCCCTCGAATACTGTTGCGATCCTACGGATGACAATGGGTACCCGACCCCCGATAACCCGACGGGAACCCGCCTCAAATGGGGAGGGGATGGTGAAAAAAATACCCGTGGGTATGTTTACCAGGTAAAATACAGACCCGTCGGGTATGGCGGGTGCGGGTATGGGGGTATGAAACCCGTACCCTGTAACCCGCATACCCGGTATACCCCACATGTCAGTGAACACCACATACCCAGCCCCGCGTGGCCCACCTGTTAGTGAACGTCATAGCATAGAAACCCTATTTTTCCCCACTACCTCCCACAGTCCCACTCCCACGACTCCACTCCACCCGCACGTAGCGATCCTGCGCCGGCGCCGTTCCATGTCATTGCTGAGCCCGTGGCGTCGCCGCTCCAGCGCCCTTGGCGTCCGCCACTCCTTCCCTTCCCGGATTCATGCCGCCGCCGCAGTGCTCGATCCCATCTCAGCTCAGCTCATGCGCCTCCGCCTACGCTCGCATGCGCCTTCGCTCCCTCGCATGCGCCTCCACTCGCCTGCTCCGCGCGGCTGCTCTGCTCTCTGACGGATCCGGCCACCAGATCGGGAGCATAGCAGCATGCTGGGTTCAGATCCGTGCTACCTAGCACTAGATCGGAAGGAAGATGGGATTGTCCTTTTTTTCTTCGATCTATTTTTCTGAGATAGGATCTGATGCTTGGTTTTTGTTATTTATCCTCTTCTCTGTCTATGAACTGTGTGGTGCGGTGCGTACGTGTACAAGTTTCAGATCTTTTGTTTATTGTATACAAGACCTCATATTCTTTCATGATTTTAATGCTGGAATCCTTGCTTTCTACATGATTTTAGTGCTGGAATCCTTGTTTTCATGACCATGGACTTGGACGCCACGCATGGCCACTGCCCATAGCCAGCACCACTACACTACTCTCTCAATCTCTTTCCTCAGGTCTTGGTCGATCCATCTGACGATGTCTCCAGATCTGTCCGAGCTAGTCAATACACCTCTTGGCGGGTACCCGCCGAGTCCCACAAACCCGGCGGGTCGCGGGTACGGGGGAATTCTATACCCGCTGGTGGGTACGGGGGCGGGTCGCGGGCACAAGGAGGAGGGTCGGGTACGGGTATGGGGAGGGGGGGTCAAACCCGTTCCCGAACCCGGCGGGTGCCATCCGGATGCGATCCCCTATACTTGTGGGTTATCACTATGCCGGAAGCAGGAATCGCGGCGTCCGGATCGTCAACCTCCTCCTCCTCCTCCTCTCCTTGGCCATCGTTGAACATGACCGTGGGGACGGCCGAGCCTGTTCCCTGTTCGAAAAGGGGGTGCTCGTCGATGTCGACTGCCTCGGCCTGGGTGCCTTCCGTCCCAAAGGCTCCATGACTGCCGTTGATGAAGCCGACCATGATGTCCTCGCCATGCTCGGTGAAGAACGCCTGCGACCAATTCGGCGTTATGCCGACCACATGCATAATTAACGAACGTATGGCAAATCGAGAAGTATCGTACCAGATCGTCCGGGGTCAGGGCGGCTTTTTCGCCGAACAGGGCGCGGGCATTCATGGAGTTCGCCGAAATACCATCCCGACTTCGTTTGCGCGCTGACGGGGCAGAGTCCACGGGCATAGGCGTGTGGTTGAGATCGATTTGCGACGGCGATGCCCCACCCATCATGGTTAGCGGCAACTCCGACGACGTCGATGGCGCGCCTCCGAATCGGGACATCGCAAGCGCGTGGGCCTGATGAACCGGCGCTATGGCCATCGGCGTTGCGGGGGAGCGGGGCGCCACAGGAGGAAGGACAGCGCGCGACGTCACGGAACTGCACGAGGTCGCGCCGGCTACGGCGTCTACCTTGCCCTCGCCGACGAGCTCTTGGACCCGGGCTGTCGCGATGGCCAGACGGAGTCGCCTTTCTTCGTCCATGGCCGCGTTCAACTTCTCGACGTTCCTTGCCTTCTCGGCCAGCCGCCGCGTCTGCCGCTTCGCGTTCTCGGCCTTCCTCTCCTCCGCGGACAGCGGCTCCTTCTTCACCCTGGCCTTGTTCTTCCCGGTGGCGGCGGTTGCCGTGCTGGCGGATGGTGCGGAGGCTGCGACAGCGCCGGTCACAACCACGTCGTCGTCGGTGGTGGCGTCGCCGTTCTCCATCGGCACCGGGGGAGGGTTTTGGGTTTGGGGCGCGGGAAATTTGACAAAATGGCGGGAGTGGGGAGTGGTGTTCGAGCCACTGCCAGGCGGGCCAGACATATATGGGGGAGGACAGCGCGCGGACAGCGCGGACCGTCCGCTCCGACGCAAACCGAGCCCAAATTTGGGCGCGGTTTGCGTTGGCGCGGGCAGCCCGAACATTTTGCGTCGGGCCGTTGGGCTGGGTTTTCCCAGTCGCGGACATTTCCGGACAGAAACGGACGTCCGCGGTCCGTTTGCGTCAGGCCGTTGGAGATGCCCTAACGCCCGCTCTCACCGGTCAGCAGCCATTAATGACCTCACACTAGTGACCTCATCCTCATGCGGCAGCTCGTGTGCGTTGCATTTTCCCCATGAGTTTAGCCGTCATTAATGGTGGTCCGCAAATAACAACGACCACTTCACTCGGTGACACGAGGACGCGTCAATACGGGGAAAAAGATAATACGCTGACGGCCCGTGCCCGTGCTACGTCGACAGCTTTTTATCGGGGCCGTCGGTGTAGGCCCTGTGCTGATCGGGCAAACAAACTGGCCGTCGGGACAAATTATCCCATGGTGTATCGAGACTAGGTATCAGGGCTACACGGCTTAGCTTTTTTTTCTTTCTTTTTTTTCATTTCAAATAAAAAATCATATCTTTAAATCCGTGAATTGAAATTTAACAAATAAAATATCTAAATTAATTAGAAAAATGAGAGGAATCCAAATATGACTATATCATATTTTCTATCATATTTTTTGTACTTGCTTCATAAAAAAGTTATTTTTGGAATTTTAAAGTGAAGAATGATATTTATAAAAAATAATTGAAAAATCCCTTCGACAAGATTATTTTCTATACCAAGATACACCTATTTGTGCAATATGAGAACATTATCACAAACTATGTCGTGGGAATGGCCAAAACATGGTCATTTGGGTTGAAACTTGTATATGTTTATACATGTTCGACCTTTTTGTGAAGAGTTTCATTTTTTTTGGTAGAAACCAAGTTTATCATTTTTCATAGCAAATAGTACACATAATACGACTCCATGCCAGAGGATATCTTTTTTTGAGTTTTATTTCACTTTATTTGATATATTTGAAAAACAGTCAAAATGGCACCATTAATGTTCATCGAAAGAGGTCGAATTTTCTAAATATATCTATATTTCTGTGATATAATCACTAGTTGTGTATCTTAAAATGATTTTTTTAAATACACCAAACTATCAAACACTAGTAGTTCAAATTTGGATTATTTTCAAAAAATCGACATCAAACTCATTTAACTAGGTGAAATTAGGTAGAAATCAAGAAAACTCTTAATACTTTGGGATTATCAATAAAATATGAACTACTCTTTGTCAAAATTAGGTGGGCTCCATTTTGCACCATATTTATTTACTTTGTTCACAAAAAGTCATTTCTAACACTTAAAAAATGAAAAAAATATTTATAAAAATAGTTTGACAAATCTCTTCGACATGATTTTTTTCTATACCAAGATACACCTATTTGTGGAATATGAAAACATTATCACAAACTATGCCGTGGGAATGGCCATAACATGGTCATTTGGGTTGAAACTTATATATGTTTATACATGATAGATCTTTTTGTGAAGAGTTATTTTTAAAAAATTGTCAGAAATCAAGTTTATCATTTTCATAGCAACTATTACACATAAAAGCACTCCATGCTAGAGTATATCTTTTTTATCTTTATTTCACTTTATTTGATATATTTGAAAAAACTGTCAAAATAGCCACCATGACTGTTCATCGAAAGAGGTCAATTTTTTCTAAATATATTTATGTTTCTGTGATATAACCGCTAGTTATATAACCACTAGTTGTGTACCTTAAAATGATTTTAAAAAAACAGACCAAACTATAGTTAATTTGGATTACTTTCAAAAAACGGCATAAACTTATTTAAAAAGGTGAAATTAGATAGAAATCAAAAACACTTTTAATACTTTGGGATTATCCATCACATATGAACTACTCTTTGTCAAAATTAGATGGGCTCCATTTTGCACCATATTTATTGTACTTTGTTCATAAAAAAAGTCATTTTTGGAATTTTAAAAATGAAAAACAAATATTTATAAAAATTATTTGAAAAATCCCTTCGTCATGATTGTTTCCTATACGAAGATACACCTATTTGTGGAATATGAAAACATTATCACAAACTATGTCGTGGGAATGGCCAAAACATGGTCATTTGGGTTGAAACTTATATATGTATATACATGATATACCTTTTTGTGAAGAGTTTTTTTGAAAGATTGTCAGAAATCAAGTTTATCATTTTTCATAGCAACTAGTGCACATATAAGGACTCCATGCCAGAGGATGTATTTTTTGAGCTTTATTTCATTTTGATATATTCGAAAAAACTGTCAAAATGGCCAACATTACTGTTTTTCGAAAGAGGTCGAATTTTTTAAATATATCTATGTTTCTGTTATATAACCACTAGTTGTGTACCTTAAAATTGTTTTTTAAAACAAATAAGATCCAAACACTTGTAGTTCAAATTTGGATTACTTTCAAAAAATCGGCATAAACTCATTTAACTAGGCGAAATTAGGTAGAAATCAAGAAAACTCTTAATACTTTGGTATTATCCATCAAATATGAACTACTCTTTGTCAAAATTAGATGGGCTCCATTTTGCACCATATTTATTGTACTTTGTTCACAAAAAGTCATTTTGACACTTAAAAGAATAAAAATAAAATACTTATAAAAATAATTTGACAAACCTATTCTACATGACTATTTTCTATACCAAGATACACCTATTTGATGAATATGAGAACATTATCACAAACTATGCCTCAGGAACGGCCATAACATGGTCATTTGGGTTGATATATACATGAAGACCTTTTTGTGAAGAGTTTTTTTGAGCAAATTTTCATAAATCAAGTTTATTATTTTTCACAGCAACTAGTACACACATAAGGACTCCATGCCAGAGGATATTTTTTTGAGCTTTATTTCACTTTATTTGATATATTTGAAAAAAAGGTCAAAACAGCCACCATGACTGTTTATCGAAAGAGGTTAAATTTTCTAAATATATCTATGTTTCTGTGATTCAAAAGATGATATGGATTTCATATTTGAATGTCTCTATTTTTTCTAATCAATTTACACATTTTATTTGTCAAATTTTGATTCACGGGTTTAAAGATATGAATTATTCTATATTAAATAGAAAAAGGCAAAAATAAAGTAATATTGTTAATTGTTACCTATTAAAATATATGATTACATAACTATTATTTTTTATTCTAATAAATATTTAGAATTCAAATAATAAACTAGTGCAACATCATGAAACATGGGTTAACATCATTGATAGTATAGAACTCTCTGAGTCATAACTTGTTAATTGGAAACTAATATTGCATGAACTCAAAAGTTAAGTGTGCTTTGGGTGGAGCAATTTGAGTATGGGTGACCGAATGCGAAGATTGACTAAGTGTGAGTACTTTGACTTAAGATAAAGCGTATAATATGAGACAGAGTGTGTGACTAATTGAATAATTTTGAAATAATAATAATATTAAAAGTGGGAACAAATTTTTTTTTTTTTGAAAAACCTAAGCCGAGGGCATTTGCCGTCTACGTAGTAATTTTTTTTATTTTTTAGATTTTGTTTTTATATTTTTACCTTTTTGAAAGACCGTAAGCCGACGGCATTGCCGTCGGCGTAGCCTACGCTGACGACTTTTATTAAGCCGACGGAAAAATCGGTCTAAACCGACAGGGTGGTATGTCGTTGGCGTATCAACAGTTTCCCGTAGTGTGTCATCACTAATTTACACGTCGACGTTGTGTCTTTTCCAAATGTTGCGTTAAACAAAGACGTGACCGGCCCTCCGTCTACTTGACGATATAAGAAGGCCTCCACATGCTCCTCCTAGTGCATCTTGCTCGTTTTCATTTCTCTATCCATTTTCTTTCATCACCGGCCACGAAGACACACCACTACCGGTATGTCGAACAAACTTCGAGACCAACAGTTCCAGCCGACGGTTCGTGGGAGGTCGTAACCTCACTATAGAGTAGACGTGACAGTTCCACCAGTTTGGCCTGTCGAAGGGGTGGGTCATGGGCGGCCTCGCCGTGGCGCCATTCCCAAAACCCAAGGCATTCAACCTTGTCATTATCCAATAGCCGAAAAAATGACAAAGTTACATATTCCTGCACACTTCAGTTCACCATATGAATTTTATTATTTTTTCCGTAACTCCGATTAATCTGAGATTTTTACTATAGTTACAACTTCTCATACTGTATACGCACAAAAATATTCATAATTTTCTGACATGTTTAAGTAGGCCAAATTATTACGTTTTATTGTTGTTGTTTCTCTGGACATATTCTGTCTTTTATTATTTAATGCATTTTTTAAATTCCAAGTTGGTTGTTTTTTAATATTTTGGGATTTTGAGAATGTGTGCAACATAATATGCCGACTGGAAATCACAGAAGATTGTTTTTTAGATTTTATAGCAGAAAGCATCATATCTCTGTACCCACTAATGTCACCGTAGAAAATAAATGGGAGAATGTTTTGTGATGAAGTTTTTTCCACAGGAAATAGAGGAACGTAACACCATGAGCTATCCACGAATGGTGAAATTATAAGCTTGGGATGCCCAAGCCAAGCCACCCCATTATACCTATTACACTCACGGTTTGCAAACCTCTAAATTTTATTTTTTGAGCAACATAGGATTTTCGCATAAACTTGGAGAGTCTGTATCGTACTTTTATGTTAAGTTTGCATTTTCTTCATGTTGCCAAGACCAGTATATATAGATTTTCTGTATAAGTAAATAAATAATTATGCTGGATGTTATAAAAGAAATTGGATAGGGATATAAAAGTTGATAAAAATGTTACATCCAGTTGTTCGTTTCAAACGCTCTGATGAATGATAATTTGCAAGTATCTTATATAGTGCTACCTTGTGTCCTCGTGTTTAGATGATTGATCTTAAGTTAATTTGATTAACATGGAATGATTAGCACTATGAACACTCTTGCAGGTTTTAGATGGTCAACTTTCCCTCTTTTCCTAGCCAAGAATAATTTAACAAGTTTAGACTTGTGCATCCAAACTCCTTTAAACCAAGTTATTCCGGTAGTATTGTTGTCGGGAACGCCAAATGCCAGGGGGGTGGCTTTTAGATGGGTGAGGCCGACAGGGTGCGTGTGATGGTACTTGCTCGGGATTAGGTACTAGCGTGGTGACTTCGTCGACACCAGGAAGTACCCAGGTTCGGGGCCCTCGTGTGGAGGTAACACCCCTACTCCTGCATGATCTCATATAATGTGGTTATCTTGGGTTACAATGGCGCTCCTCGAGCTGTATGGAGATGGGGGATGAAGATGATCTCTAAGGCTGAGCCTCCAATGGCCTGGTAGACCGGATAGAAATACATTGTGTCATGTGTCAGGTAGAATGATTCCGAGTGTTGGGTAGGCCCTCTCTGAGTGTCGAGTAGCGGGCGTGGGGCCCGGGTGCTGCTGTTACACGTCGTCGGGTACAGTACGAGCACTTGGCCGGTACGGCTAACCGCAGCCTTTCCGGTAGCATAGAGTTCATAAGTTTCATTGCAATACGAAATAACCTGTGCAAAAGGAAGTTAGGAAACAGAAATATTATAAATGGCCCGTCACTTTGATATAGAGGCAAAAAATGGGCCATATAGGAAACCTTTTGATGAACTCACGGAAATTGGGGTAATTCCAGAAAAAGGTGTATTTACTACTTAGACTATCTATTTTGTATTTCTTTACACTTTGCTATAAGAATGCCCGAATCTCCGCCATTGCTTCACCCCTAATAGAACAAACTATTGTCTTAATAGTATTGTAGGCATCGCCAAAATAATGCGTTATGTTTGGGCAGCTGGCACCGGCTGTCGTTGTAATTCACAACGAGCACCATTACATCACCACGTTGATATACAACATTTATATCTCCATGCAAATGTGTGTCACGACTACAATAACACGCCATATTCAAAACTATAGACTCTTCCGATGTTGTTTTACACATTGCCAAAATAACAAGTAATCTCACTCATTTTTGAATATTTGTTTTGAAACTAAATAGAATGAGCATCACAGGAGACCCTCGAACTAATATGATAAATATTTTATCAAGCTTGTAAGCAATCCTGGATGTTTTTTCATCTCAGGTTTGAACTATGAAATCCCCGAGGTCATCTCCCTCACTTGTATATTCACATGGAAATTGTTCTTGCAAAATGTTGATACCATTTTCGCAAAGTGGAAACACATGTACACATAAAAGTATCCAAACCATCAGTATCTTTTTTTTTGAAGGGTAAAAAACAATATATTAAGTCAGCAAGCCATCATATTAATGTTATAAAGATCGTAGGTGTATTCAACATGCTATAAGAGTAATTTCACACAACGTCAAAATAACATGTGTCTCGTATTTTGGTAAGCTGTATTGTACTGTACGTAGCTGTGAGCAGCTGTCGACGGAGCGCAATTATTTCACTAATTAATTTATAAAACGCCTGGCACATACGTGTCTATACACGCAAACGACCGGAATCAACACACAAATATCTAAATTTAAAGATCATTGAAAATTTTATTTTATATGTAGCAATTAGTCCTACTTGTATTTGAACACTTGTTTTGAAAATGGAGTATATCAAATGCTGCACAAACCAAAGAATAAGATTTGAGCACCAAACCAGTCTCTCGAAATACGGAGTATCATAAATTTCCTCGATCCAGGCTAGGAGCACACCTTGGCACACAAGCAAAAGCCAATCCCTCCAAAAAACCAAGCCCAAAATTTGAAGGAGGGAAACTGAAATGAGGGGAAAAGGAGACAAAAGAGGCAACTTTCCCTCTCCCCGAGACCACGCCCCAACTGCGCTATTTAATTCACCGTGGAACTCCAGGGCTCCAGGCCCCCCCGCTCCCCTCCCCTCCTCCGCCGTAACTTCGATTTCACCTTCCCGTCCCCCTCTCAATCAAAACCGCACCAGGCGGAGCGCTCGGAGGAGGCCATCCATGGACGCCTACGAGGCCACCAAGGTGGTGTTCGCGCGGGTGCAGGCTCTCGACCCTGACCTCGCCTCCAAGATCATGGGCATGCTGCTCATCCAGGACAAGAGCGAGGAGGACATGATCCGCCTCGCCTTCGGCCCCGAGCACCTGCTCCACGCCGTCGTTGCCAGGGCGCGCGCCGACCTCCTCGCGGCCGTCCACCGCAACAAGCCCTCGTCTCCGCCCACGCCGCCGTGGGCCTCCGGGCTGTCGACGGAGGACGCGCCGTTCGCCGGCGACCAAACGAGGTACGACGGCGGCGGGGAAGGGTTCTACCCGTCCGAGGAGTTCGGTTGCTGGTCCCCGGCGAGCGGCGGGCAGCATCGCCGGAGCTTCTCGCTGAGCGACGCCGAGGCGGCGGCGGGCGGCTGGAAGCCGTGCATGTACTACGCGCGAGGGTTCTGCAAGAACGGCTCCTCATGCCGCTTCGTCCACGGCCCGCCTGACAACCTCAGCGAGCAAGACATGGAGGTCTGGACGGCGGCCGTGCGCTCGGAGCTCATGGCGTCCGCCTTCCCCTTCTCGCCGCCACCCAGAGGCCTCAACTTCCTGCTCCAGCAACATCAGCAGCAGCAGAGCGACTCTCAGAGGTAACCCCACTACCGTCCGTTTTTTTTACCCCCAAAGATTGCATTTTTATGTACTTTGCCCGTGCTAATCTTGCTTTTCCAGGGCGGCCGCGGCGGCCATGCTGCTTGGTGGCGGCGGAGACGACATGCACAAGTTCTCCGTGCGGTCGCCTCGGCTGGACCGCGTTGGCGACCTCGCCTCCAACCCGGCGGCGCGGCAGATCTACCTCACATTCCCTGCTGACTCCACCTTCAGCGAGGAGGACGTTTCCAACTACTTCAGGTAACCCCGTCCACCAAACGCGCCGCCGCCGCCATTACCGCTTTTTTCCCCCTGTTCAAGCAGCGCACATTTCCTACTCTTAACAATCGAATCGATTGCCTGCGCAGCTTCTTCGGGCCAGTGCAGGATGTCCGCATCCCGTATCAGCAGAAGCGCATGTTCGGCTTCGTCACCTTCGTGTATGCGGAGACGGTGAGGCTCATCCTCGCCAAGGGAAACCCGCACTTCGTCTGCGACGCGCGCGTTCTGGTCAAGCCCTACAAGGAGAAGGGCAAGGTCCCCGACAGGTTCAGGCACGTTCCACCATTGACGCCCTACATTCTCTTTCCTTTTCCTTCCAGACATATTGCTTTGCTTATTTGAATGGAGTTTTTTTTTTGGAAATAATAATTATTTCAATGAAGAAAGAAACACAATTTTTTTCTTACCTTGATTTGGTATTCGGTTGCAGGAAGTTCCAGCCTACAAACCATGGCGATTTCGCATGCACGACGCCGACCGGTTTGCTCGATTCCAGGGACCCCTTCGACCTTCCGTCGCCGCAGATCGGTGAGCAACAGAGCTCCGCTGCTCTGCGCGTTTGTTCTTGCCGCGTTTCGGTCACAGATTATCAGAGCTTACTTCCCCCTGACGAATCACAAATTAATATATGCTGCAATCTGTTAGGACCAAGGATGATGTACGGCAACATTGGCAACCACGAGGCGTTGCTGAGGAGGAAGCTGGAGGAGCAGCAGCATGCGGCGGAGCTGCAGCAGGCCATTGAGCTGCAGGGCCGCCGCTTCAGGGGGCTGCAGCTCCTCGACCTCAAGAGCAGGGGTCACCACCATCTCGGCTCCCCCGTCATGGGTCTCCGGCAGACTGATGGCAACGGCAATGGCAATGCCATCCATTTGCAGGACGCCACCATCCAAGGTTTCACTTGTTGATCTCGACAAGTCTCTTTTCTTGCATGCTGTTGCTGGGAGGTTCATCAATGGTTAATTTTTTCTTACTTCAATAAAAGTTCCATCATTGGTTGTGACATTATTGTGGTTACTGGTTGTGGTAGATCACAAGGTGAGCAGTGGTAGTCATGCCATGATGACATCTGCCCCTGCTGCTATTTCTGCCATTGCCATAGAAGGCAAGCAGCAGGAAGAGGAGAGCGATGGGAGTGCCAAGCAAGGAGTCAACTCTGGGGATGACGAGAAGAGGGAATCTGGTGTAGCAGCAGCGGCCAGTGCTAATGGATTCCAAGAAAGGTAGGATTTGCAGCAAACAATTACCAAAATGGAGCTGTTCTCTTTTGGGGGAAAGGAAATAAAGGACACACGCATAGTAGAAAGGAAACAAAGCAAAACTTGTTGGTTCTCTCTTTTGCTTGCTTTTCTTTTCTTTATCTACAAGTATGTTTTGTTATTCTCATTGACCAACGAAATGTGCCTTCAAAAGCTGTTGCAAAAGGAGAGGTTAGGGTATAGACTGTTAAGAAGTGCTGATCATAGGTTCCCTCTAATTGATAGTAGCAACAAAAGGGGAAATTAAATACAAAGGCAACGGGTAGGGGATAAGATAAGAGAAACTTAACAGAAATGGTTCCAGCTAATGGCTATTGTTTAAGCTGCTTCTTGGTGCAAGTTGAGCCTTATTTTTCTCCGGGATTGTTATATCTGTTTCCTTCTTATTTGAATTGCAGTGGCGTGGAGGAGCACAATCTGCCTGATAGCCCGTTCGCATCTCCATCAAAGGCCATTTCTGGTGGTGCTGTTGTTTCTGCAGAAGCAGGTCATGCTGGCAACATCAGTAGCCCTCATCTGGTGGCCTCCTCTCTGTTCCCTCCTACTACATCCACCCTTGAGCTGCCCCATTACAAATCTTGCTTCTTCCAAGTGCCCAGGTGAAAGAAACACAATTTTTTTGTTTACTTTCACCTTTTATGTTTTGTTGCATAAAAAACGTTTTCTTTTCCACCACATGTGATAGTATGTGGAGTAACAACAAAGAATTGTCTTTTCTTAAACGTGTGTAAAATTTCTTCAGGTTCTCTCCCGGGCATGGAGCCATTGGGCTGTGAATAGAGAGCAGGAAAAGGGGGTTCTCCTTTCCTCGTAAGATAGAGTAGGTATCATCAGACAAGCCCTGTATTTTAGTAGTGCTGTAACAGTCAGTCACTCCATTATGGTTCGTATCATATACCATCCAATCAGCCTCCTGATGGCCGTGTTATGTGTTGTTTATGTATGCAGGGAGTCGTGAGTACCCCATGAAGTGGATGGAAGGAAAAGCTCTAACAAATACTAGGTGTAATCTTCAGAGAGGAACAGCAACAACATCAACAACAGCAACAGAGAAAGGAAAGAAAATCTAGGTGTTTTAGCCCTAGCCAGCCTTAATTAAGTATATGATAGTATAAATAATAATACCAGTAGTCTCTTTATTAGCCGCTCCTAGTAGGGTCAAGAAGAAGAAAAACCGTCTTCATGCATCATTTTGTATGCTTTGCTGTGCTCCTCTCGAGTTGTATGGATCTCAAAAACGATAGTAAGAAAACTTGTCCTGGTACCCAGTTGTTGTGAGGTGACATGGCTGCGTACAGACATGGAAAGCAAACAGCTCCAGAGAGGTGGTAGAGGGAGGAGTGGACAAAAGCCAGACAGAGGTCGCAGAGGCCGAAAGTGATGACTGGGACCAGAGCACTCTATGCACAGTCACGGGTGCCGAGAATCATAGTGGAATCACCTCATCAGAGACGGTGTCCTTTTGCCAATGCCATTGTCAAAATAGACAGATATATGATCGTATACTCGTCATGTAGTACTTCAGTATGCAGTAGTGCAGTGCATGTATATTTTATTTTGTTTTTCTCCTTCTATAAACCTTTTGGAGTAGTAGTAGCAGATAAATAAATGCAAAATTACTTATCTACCATTTTTTAATTCACATCATACATCGAAAAAAATGAAATGGAGCCATAGTTGCTTGGATGCGACATGATGACCTAGCCCTAGCAACTCCTTGCACCCTTGCGTCCTCTACTATGGTGGCCGTAGAGCTTTCCATCGAAGGGCACAATGGAGGTACTAAAGAGATGTTGGTGATGCTCGACATTCCCTTGCAATTTGCAAATTGCAATGTTGTCTTCTTCACGGTAAGTTATGTTGGTGGCTTGAGATTCGTGAGTGGAACAATGGTGGATATGTGGGGGTGGCAACTAATAGATCTTCAGAAGCGTTCATCGGCGGAGCTGCAAGAGCTTTGGATCTAGTCGGTCCAGAATGACTGTACGACGTGAAACAACGACCTGAAGCGGTGCAATGATATCCTCTATGCTTTTATCCTTCTACAGTATAATTTTTGAGTCTCTACCGATATGACGGTACGTAGCGCTTGCACAAAAGACCCAATATTGGATTCAGGTGAGCGTCTCTAGAGGCGGCGCAGAGGAGCCGTTGGCGTTGCTCGACAGTCCCCGCCTTGCAACGTTGGCAAGGTTTTACTCACAGTCGTTTATCTTCTTGGCTTGAGATTCGTCAACGGAACAATGGCGGCTTTGTTGGACAGCAACTAACACACCTTCGATAGCATTCAACCGTCGAGTTTCAGTAGCGCAGGGGGTTGGTGTCATTGGCGGATTTGACATTGACTAAGGGTGTGTTTGGTTGGATGGCTAGCCACCAAGTGGTTATGGTTAGCCATATTTAGGTGGTTAGTCTCTGGTTCGTGGTGTTGGGTGTGTGGGGGTAATCAAATTTTAGGCATATTACATTAAAAAAGTGGTTGAGCTCAACCACCACAAAAGTGGTCGGTTGAACCAACCACCGGTGTGCGAGTTCCTACCATCACCCGCGAAATATTTGCGGCATGTTACTCACCAAATAGAAATTTACCCCTTTTAAATATTTGAAAAAACTTTTCTCTTTAAATATATTAAGACATTTTACCTTTTATGTATTTAAAAAATCTCTTATTATATTTTTTTTGACAAATTCCCCTTTTTAGTATTGAACAAACTTTTACCTTTTAAATATTCGACCAAATTTGCCTTTTTATATGTTAAAAATATTTGAATAAACTTTTTCCTTCAAATGTAATAAGAAATTTACCCTTGTAAAATATTTGAAAACATCTTCCTATTATATATTAAGAATAAATGAAGAAATTTTCCCTTATAATTTATTTGAAAAAAAAATTCACTTTAAAATATTTGAGCAAAAAAATTTCTTTTAAATATTTGAACAAAGTTATGTCACGTGCTGATATTCTATCTCAACACGTTAAGAAATTTCCCTCCCCAAATTATAGTATAGATATTTAAGCATGCCTTTCTATTTTATAAATATATTATGGGTTTCCTCACCATCTTAAAAATAGTTGACCATATCACTCTAAACACATAATATGGCTGCCTCTAACCACTTTTTATCCCTTCAGCCAAATATAAAACTTGACTAACCAACACACAACCAAACATGAAAAATGGTTACCACCAACAACGTGGTTGGGGGTGCCTCCAACCAATTTTTCATAGCCAATGAACCAAACACACACTAAGCATCTTCCGTGGGTGAAGGTTGAAAACCCATGATTAGCTATGTGTACTGATATTTTTTGTTTGATGTTTGTGTTCCATTTCTTCTTGTAGAAGGTGTTGTCTTAGCTCCACTTCTAGGACGATAACCCCATGTTTGAAATTTGGGTTGAATTCAGTGACATCGGCCTATGATTGTTATGTCGTATACTACTATTGTGCGTAGACGTGATATGTCCATAGCGGATGTCCTAGAGTTTTCTTAAGCCGGTTTATCCTATGTTGATCCTTGACATTTGTAATGATAATAATACTGTCATGTGCATCCGAGGATGCATAGACCCGGAAGATTTGTCTGCTTTCTTATAGAAAAAATATCATCATCTAATTGGGTTATTTCGCTCTAATTGTACCGATCTACTTACTTATTTAAAATTAAGAGGGATATGTTGCTCTAATCGAAATCTGAAATGAGAAGAGGCTGGGTTCTTTTTTGGGTGAAATTCATTTGAACTATGTCCATTTGTGAATTTCTTTTTTTCTTAGTTAGAGATAACTTATGGTGGTGGCTGCTTTTTCTTGTTTTGTAGTTAGTCTTGATTAGTCCCTCCGTTTCAAATTAGATATTTTTTATTTATCTATTTATGCAATTAGCATATCTAAATTCATCTACATGTAAATAAATAAAAAACAATCTAATTTATAGCAACTACCAACATCGAACTGGGCTGGCGCAGGCCGCAGCAACATTGTCACTGGAAAACGTATCTCCCGGACCTCGGGCGCATGTCTTGTACCGGAGTACGTAGCTAGGAGACAACGGTGAAGTGGTCGTATTTGTTTTGTTGTTAAACTTCCATGTGGCTGTAACAATTTAATAATCATGGGGTATGTTGCTCCTTGAAGCTAGAGGCACGACACAGAAGTAAGAAAACAAATTGACTCTAAATCCGAACATGGCGTCAGTAGTTCACGCATGATGCATATCTGTTGGCATATACCAAACAGGGGTAACTCTAGCATGGATCAATCCGGTTAGTCCAGTGTGATCCAAGGGTAGTTAAGGCTGATGCCTACCGGGCGGCCCAATTAGCTGACGTATAAGGAAGTAGGCAGACGGTCCAAGCAAGGCGGAAGGCCGAAGCCCATCAAGCCGCTAGGCCCAAGACGGAAGGCGGCAACCAAACCTGCTATCTAGAACTCTGTTTACTTGCCGGAAAAGAACTTACCTCGTATCCCGGGGTGTGGCCGCCTATATAATCCGGCCACCGGGAAGCCTTTAGGGCACGCTTTAATACGCTCGAGGCAATCTCATACACCATTGTAACCTGTTCACGGCTATTGCCCTATAGTGAATTATAGTAGCACGTAGGGTCTCGCCACCGCTGTGAGATCCGAAACTGGGTAAACTCGCCGTGTTCAATCCCGACCTTGACGACTCCAGCCTTCTTCCCTACAATCCATACTTAGGCTAGAGCACCCCCGTCTCCTATCTACAATGCCGATACTACGACAGTTGACGCCCACTGTGGGGCATAGGGTTCCTGGCGTCACGTTCAAGGCGGGAGCACTTGGCGGCGTGGGCGAGCAGATCGCCGTCGGTCGCGTTACGCGCTGCGGCAACTACAACTACGTCAACTCGGACGAGTCCTGGCACCCGGCTGACGACTACCTCATCGGGTGCGAAATCGTGCCGATCGGAGGGATCGACGTCTTCATCGGGTACACGCCGGAGGCGTACGGCTTACCGCGTTTTTACACGCCCACCCACCAACCCTTCGACCTAGCTGTCGACCGGCAAGATGGATCTGAATCCGCCTTCTCTCAGGAGTCGGCCGATCGTGACTTCCACTTCGTCGGAGTTGTCGAACTGGGATCCGACTCCCAGCCGGAAAACAACGATCCCGAATCGATCCTCCCTGCACTCCAGGATGATACGATGTCGGATGCCGGATCCAGATCTACCGTTCAAGTCAACGTAGATTCTGACTCTGATGATTCCGTCAGTCTTTTCGAAAAAAGAGTCAAAAGCTGCTTCACTAGTGATCATCCAGCGCCTTACGAGGTCACAACGGATACAGACATGCCTAACAAGCAAGCTATTATGGTCGTAGTCGGCAACGAAACGACCCCAGACAGTTCCAACGCGCAAATCAAGGCGGCCGAGGAAGCCGACAACACTAATGTCAGCCAAATCATCAAAGGCTCCAACAAAGCAAAGGCGAAGAACAAGTCTGGTCTCGAGAAAGGCGAAACTAGCAAACCCGACAAGGATTTTCTCACAAGCATCGCCGAGATTGACGAATTAATGGCGACTCCGGTCACTAAGGATACCCCGCTTGAAGAAGTGGAGGGACTCCGACAGAGCATGCTCTTACACTCTGATTTCCTGCGCAAAAGGGAGGAGTACGTTAAAGGCCTTGCGAAGAAAGTCCAAGAGGAGCAGGAGAAGTTGTCTCTCAAAACAACAAAAAGGCTCTTTGAAGACAAGAAGTCATCTAAACACCGCCGGGAAAAGGAACCTCAAGTGCATAAGCAAACAGCAGCTCAGCTGCTGGGTTTCGATTGGCGCACTGCACCGCGGCGTGAGGACAAGCGAGGAGACATCGTCTTTTGCACTCCTATCCTCAACGCAGCCGCAGCGCTAGATACCCTTGAGGACAAAGCTACCACGACGGAAGAAAAGATAGTCAACGCCAGACACTACGTGTACAAGGCCCTTGAACAGCAAGCGCGTGCCGATTCCTATGGCCACATGGCGGATGCCCGGGGGGGAAATCTGGTTTCCAAGTCGGAAAAATGCAGAGTGGCACCTGATGCCGACCCCGACGGCCCGTCCGGCTCCAGTAGCCATGGCGACAAAAGGAAAAAGACGCCACCTCCCAAGAAGACGCCACCGCCTAAGCAAAGACGGGACGAGCACTCGCGTACAGGAAACAAAGACGACCTGCCACCGCCAAGGCGCAGCGAGGGCGGGAGTCGGAACAATGGCCGGCCGCCTCGTAAAGATGGCGGCAACGACCCTCCCAGGAGAGGCCGGGACCGGAGTTCGTCACCACCCCGCAGCACCGGCAATAAGAGAAAGGAGGCGGCAGAAGAGCCTAGGCACAGCAAAGGCCGGGCTGCGCAGGATGAGCCAAACGCCAACAGAGGCGGACAACAGCTCTCTCCAGAAGACGCACGATACCGCCTAGAAGACATAAAAAGAGGGAAGCAGCCGCTATATTCTGGTCCAAAGTGTTTCGGTGATGCCGTCCGTAGAGAGCCTTTTCCTAAGGACATGACATCAGTGTCAAAAAACTGTCCTAGGTACAATGGCCTCGTAAAGCTGGATTCATGGTTAGCCGATTACGCCATGGCCATAGAAATCGCCGGCGGCAGCAATCTCATCGATGTCCGCTACCTCCCCCTTATGTTGGAAGGCACGGCAAGAGCTTGGATTGACAACCTCCCAGAGAAGTCGATCCACTGTTGGTACGACATGGAAAAGGTGTTCTCCCAGCACTTCCAAGGAACATACAAGCGTCCAAATACCTATACGGATTTGCAACGCTGTGTTCAGAAAGCAGATGAAACCATGACAGACTTTGTCGGCCGTTGGATCGCTACAAAAGCCAACTGCCATGGTGTTTCAGACGCTCAGGCAATCCACGCCTTCTACACAGGCCTGCAAAAGAAGTCCTTACTCCGTCATAGACTTGTCTGCGAACAGGTCACGGATCTTGGCGAGATGCCCAAGCTTGCCGCCGCATACGCAGCAGCGGACGATGACGCACGGGACGATGACCCAGATGTTAGCATCGCGCCGAAGCGGAACAACAAACGCAAACAAGGGGCTGATGATAAAGTCGGACCATCTAATGAGGTTGCCGTCACTTTCCCAGGAAATGCCGGCAAAAAGAAGTGAAAAAATAAGAACCGTGACGCAGGCTCAGGCCCTAAGTCGGCACGCATAACTTACGAGCAGGCAAAGGTCCTACCTTGCCCGATCCACGCCTCAATTGGAAAGGTCAACCACACGTTTAGCGAATGCCGTTTCATGGACGACTTGAAGAAGGATCCTAGTGTTGGTTGGAAAGCAAAGAAGTCGAAAAAGCCCGACAAGAAAGACAGCAAGGACGACGAGGATGACGATGCAATGTCAACATCAAGCGACGACGATGCCTCCGCCAAGAAAAAGAAGCCTTACCCGAAGGTCAGAGAGTCACGCGTGTGCTTTGTCGGCACACCCTCGGCTAAGGTAGAAAAGGCGGAGATGCGAGAGCTCAACGCGACGATGCCAGACGTCCCTCAGTATTTGAACTGGTCAGAGGCAGCTATAACCTGAGATCGGTCCGTCCACCCTGATCATATCCCTCACCCAGGCAAGTACGCCCTTGTTGTCGATCCTATTGTCGACAACTTCAGACTCACCAAGGTACTCATGGATGGCGGCAGCAGCCTCAACATCCTGTACTACGATACACTTTGCCGTATGAACTTGACTGAGGATCAGCTAGACCACAGCAGACTCACTTTTCACGGCATAGTGCCTGGCAAACAAGCAAGGTCCATGGGAAGCATTAGGTTGAAGGTAACTTTTGGGCCGCAGGAGAACTATCGCTTAGAGTTTCTCCGGTTCGAGGTTGTCCCCTTCAGAAGCGCCTATCATGCAATCTTCGGACGTCCGGCTTTCGCCAAGTTCATGGCAAGGCCGTGCTACATCTATATCAAGCTTAAAATGCCGGGGGGAAACGGAACCATCACGATTTCCGGCAACTTCAAGAAAGCTAAGGAGTGCGAGCGTGGTATAGCCGCCTTTGCAGAAGCTGTCATCCACAAAGAAGAGCTCGAGCAACTTAGGGCGGACTCAGAAAACTCCATGCCCAAGCCAAAGACTGACGTCAAGAAAACCTTTGAAGCCTCAGAAGACACAAAAAAGGCGGACCTCACACCAGGTGACAAATCCAAGCAGGTTGTCATCGGGGCCGGCCTGGAAAGCAAATAGGAAGGCACGCTCGTCGAGTTCCTCCGTGAGAATCGTGACATCTTTGCATGGTCGCCATCCGACATGCCTGGTGTCCCGAGGGAACTCGCCGAGCACTCACTCAATATCATCAAAGGATCCAAGCCGGTGAAGCAAGCAACAAGGCGCTTTGGTGATGAGAAACGCAAGGCTATAGGCAAGGAGATAAATAGGCTGAGAGATGCTAATTTCATTAAAGAAGTTGTACACACCGATTGGGTGGCAAATCCTGTACTTGTTCCAAAAAAGAATAAAGAGCTGAGGATGTGTATCGACTATACCGGTGTTAACAAGTGTTGCCCAAAGGATCCCTTTGCGCTGCCTAGAATTGACCAAGTCGTAGACTCCACAGCAGGCTCCGAGCTACTTTGTTTTTTGGACGCCTACTCAGGATACCACCAAATCAAGATGAGGAAGTCTGATCAGCAGAAGACATCTTTCACTACTCCATACGGGACGTTCTGCTACATTACGATGCCTTTTGGCCTGAAGAATGCCGGCGCAACATACCAGCGTTGTATGCAAAATTGTCTGCATGAACAGATCGGCCGCAATGTTCACGTCTATGTCGACGACATTGCGGTGATGTCGAAAAAGAAGGCGGATCTCCTGGAGGACCTTGAAGAAACCTTCCAAAATCTTCGGAAATACCAGATGAAGCTCAATCCCGCCAAGTGCGTTTTCGGTGTTCCAGCCGGTAAACTCCTTGGTTTCATCGTCTCCGAACGAGGGATTGAAGTAAATCCGGAGAAGATCAAGGCTATCCAAAACATATCCATACCAACTTGTCTGAAGGACGTGCAGCGCCTAGCCGGCTCTGCAGCTGCCGTCAGTCGCTTTATAAGCCGCCTTGGAGAAAAGGCAATGCCTCTCTACCGACTATTGAAGAAATTCGACAACTTTGAGTGGACGGATGAGGTAGACGCCGCCTTGCGGCAACTTAAGGATGCACTCACGTCTGCTCCCATATTGGCAGCACCTCGACCGCAGGAACCAATGCTGCTTTACATCGCGGCAACCGGAACAGTTGTCAGCGTTGTCCTGGCTGTGGAAAGAAAGGAAAGCGAAGCCGAGACGCCTGAGCAGCGTCCGGTCTACTGCATCAGTGAAGTCTTCTCCGCCTCCAAGCAGAGGTATCCACATTACCAGAAGCTGGCTTACGGCGTATTATTCGCCGCCAGAAAGCTTAGACACTATTTCCAGGAGCACTCAGTGACTGTAGTCAGTAAAGCGCCTTTGGGAGACATAATCAATAACACAGAGGCAACATGCTGTGTCGCCAAGTGGGGCATCGAGCTTGCCGCCTTCGATATAGTCTACAAACCAAGGACCGCTATTAAGACTCAAGCACTTGCAGATTTTGTTGCCGACTGGACAGAGGCCATGGAGGAAACAACGCTACCCGAGTCAGAATATTGGGTCATGCACTTTGACGGCTCAAAGATGCTCAAGGGCTCGGGGGCTGGGGCGTTTTGCGCACGCCAAAAGGCGATAAGCTCAGCTACGTGTTGCAGATTCATTTCAAAGCAACCAACATTATAGTAGAATATGAAGCACTGCTTTATGGGCTACATGTGGCAAAGGATCTCGGTGTCAACAGAATCCTCTGTTATGGTGACTCAGACTTGGTCGCACAACAAGTAAGCGGCACATGGGACGCGAAAAGCGCTACAATGGCGCATACAGAGCCAAAGTTGACGATTTCGCTAAATGTTTCATGGGCTACGAAGTCCGGCATGTTCCAAGAGCGGAAAACGAAGCGGCAGATACCCTCGCCAGGCTCGGGTCAGAACGTAAGAAAGTGCCAAAGGACATTTTCCTGGAACAGTTCCACAAGCCGTCCATTAAGGGCGCCGACTTGTTGGACCCCGATACAGAAGAACCAGTAGAGGCATCTAGTTTCGCCGTCTACCTGGCTCAGCCGGATTGGACAGTCCCCTATCTCGATTTCTTAATCGACAAGAAGTTGCCGGAGGACGATGAAGTGTTGAAAAGGCAAATCATAAGGCGAGCCAAAGCATTCACAGTCATTAAAGGCGAGCTGTACAAGCGAAGTACGTGCGGCATCTATCAGCGGTGTATATTACCAGACGAAGGCCGGGAAATTTTGAAGTACATACATATTGGTACCTGTGGACATCATGCTTCCGCCAGGTCCATTGTATCCAAGTCTTTCCGACAAGGTTTTTACTGGTTGACCGCCAAAGAAGATGCCGAGCACATCGTGAAAACTTGTAAAGGCTGCCAATTGTATGCCCGACAACCTCACATGCCGGCACAGGAGCTCAGGACAATTCCAATCACCTGGCCGTTCGCGGTCTGGGGCTTAGACATGGTTGTTCCCTTCAAGAAGGCACCAGGTGGATACATCCATCTGTTGGTCGTTGTGGACAAGTTCACTAAATGGGTCGAAGCCAAGCCGATCAGCAAACTTGACGCACGCACAGCCGCCAATTTTCTCTAGGGAATAATCTCTCGGTTTGGAGTTCCACACAGCATTATCACAGATAATGGAAGCAATCTGTCCCAAGGCGACATTGAAGAATACTGCAATGATCTAGGCATCCGGCTTGATTTGGCTTCCGTGTCACACCCTCAATCCAATGGACAAGTAGAGCGCACCAATGGTCTCGTCCTTTCAGGACATAAGCCTCGTCTCGAAGCTCCTTTGCATAGGGCAGCCGGCGCCTGGGCAGATGAGTTACAATCAGTTCTCTGGAGTTTGCGTACAACGCCTAACAGATCAACAGGTTACACTCATTTCTTCTTAGTATATGGCGCCAAAGTAGTGCTACCCACCAATATGATACATGATTCCCCAAGAGTTCAAGCCTACATCGAGCAAGACGTAGATGATGCAAGACAGGACAGCCTAGACTTGTTGGATCAAGAAAGAGACGTCGCTCTCCATCGTTCCGCCTTATATCAGCAACAACTCCGTCGCTATCATAGCCGGAGAGTGCGGAAACGAAGCTTCAGAACAGGTGACCTGGTTCTCCGCCTAATTCAAGACAGAAAAGGCTTGCATAAGTTATCCCCGCCATGGGAAGTACCTTTTATAGTCACTAAGGCGTTGCTCAATGGTTCCTACTACATGGCCGACATTCGAGAGACGTAGAAGAAAAGAAACGATGCAAGAAGCCGAAAGCCAGGAGGGGAACCAAGAGAAAGAAAGGCATCGATGATCCGTTCGAGCAAACAAGACGGGCTTGGAACATTGAGCAGCTACGTCCTTACTACACTTAGCAATTTTTAATTGTAATAAGTAATATATGATTATGAAATAAAAGTCTATGGTTACTCATCTGTATTGAGAAGCATGCCATATTTTGTCTTTTCTTACAATCATGTACATTTATGTATCTAAGTTACCTATAATTTCGCTCCGTGCAAAGGTTCCAACTGATAGATACTTGCAGCTTTCGAGCCGAACTAAGCAAAATTAACTTTTTGCGCCGCCTAATTTCTTTATCTGATTACTTATATGTGGGTTGCCTAGTAGTAAGCCTTTGGCACCAATATGTTGGCTTTGGTTTCTGATTCTAAACAAATGGTACTAGCCCTGGTAGTCTCAGTTAAAGTTTCCGGCTGAGGTTCTGCCAACATACAAAAAGTCAAGCATATAAGTCAAGATAAAATTAAGGCAGGCCATATAATAAAGACTACTCTGTAGCAAAATAAGTTAGCCGGCTTCCGCCTAGCATTACATCTCCAAAAGTTATTTACAATAGATAATACAAGTTGAGATTAAAATGTTTCAGGAGCAGGAGCAGGCTGGCCGCCAAGGAGCATAAGGAGGTCGCGCCGACAAAGATCACGCATCGGCTCGGGGGCTGCCATCATCGGCATGGGGGCTGGCAGCACCAGCCCCGGAGCTATCACTCCCCTCCGCCTCTGCAGTAGAGGCAACTTCATCATTTTCAGCAGTGCACGGCACAGGATGGCGCTTGTAGAAGACGGACGTATCCACCATGTCGACAACTCGCGTGGCATAGCCGGCAACGCTGTTCAGCACTGCTGCCGGCTTTACCTCGCTGCCGGCTTCATAAGTTGACGGCATGCCTTCGGTGACGATGTCGATCTCCGCCGCAGGGTAGTGTGCCATGAATAGGCCAAGTGCAGTCTTTGCACCTCCCCTGGCTGCCGACTTCAATGCGCTCTTGTGAAGCTTCGTAGCTTGATCCAGCATGCTGGGCACATCGCCGAAGTCGGCCGGCTCCTGGCTGTCCGTGGAAATGAAGAACTTGTCGGCAAACCGTTTGGACGTCGCCAAAGTCTCGGTGATCAGCTCGCCCAGACGCGCAATGCGGTCCATGCGGGGGCTGACAACCTTGTCATCGCCTAAGCCGGCAGCAACTACATACAACCAAAAAGCATCACAGTTAGCTTCAGTCAAATAAAGACAACTATGTAATGTTTATATGAAAAACGAGGAAAGCTTACCAAGGACCGAGTCATGAAAGGCCGACAACTCAGCCAAGTGAGTTGACAATACGTCCTCTGCGGTTTTGGCGCGAGAAGACTGTTCGGATATTTCTTCCGCAGCCATCTTCTCCGCCTCCTCCAATTTTTTGCGCAGGCTATCCAGCTCGCCCGTCAGCTGGCTAGTCTCCTGCGCAAACTTAAGTTGTTGGGCCTCCATCTCCTTTTGATGCTCCTCCTTCATCGCCAAGTTGGCGGCCGCCAAATCCGAATCTTCATTCATAATAGCTTGCATGTCAGTTGACGCCGCCAAAATTTCTTGGGCGTGATCTAGCATTTCTACAAATATGAATAACGAGGCTGAAAATAGTGGCGGACGCAACCACAACAAGGCAGAAAGTAAAAATGCAAACATTTTTACCTTCATTTTTCTTCTGGATCGCCTCTAGTTCGGCAATACGCCGGTCCTTCGCCTTGTTGTCCTCCTTCAGAGCGCGATGTCGCTTGTTCATATCCGCCTTTGTCCACGTTGGCCTGAAGGATGCCCTACAAAGCACGTTGCCAACATATATAAAAAAAGTCATAAACCACTCAGCCGGCTAAAATTATATTTTCTAGCCATCTAAGTGCTCGGGGGGGAACGACTATATATATATATATATATATGAATAAAAGTCAACAACTTACCGCCACGTCCCCTTCCAAAGAAGCAAAGGCACTGCCGGCAAACTCGGCAAAGGATAGCGCGTATTCCTTGGCATGCTTCAGTGAAGCCCAAGGATCGCGGACCTTCCCGGCATCGGAAGCCGGAGCCGCCCAAGACTGGGCGCCGCCCGCCTCGTCTACTTGCTCCTCCTTGGCCGCAAAAGATTGGTCGGCATCATTAGCCGCAGCTTCAGCCGTCTGGGAGGAGAGGTTGGCGGTACGACCAGAGGACGCCCCCCGGGTTGGCGGCGGGCTGGCAGTTGGGGCTTGGGGCTGGGGCCGCGCGCGAGCATCCCTCATAAAGCCTCCACCTTGGGGCTGATGAGTTGGCGGCAGCGTAGCAGGAGAGGTGCCAATGGGCCGCTTACCCCTAGCGGTTAAGGCCTTGGTCGGCAACTTGGAGGTCGCGACCCTGTTCCTGATTGACAACCAAATACAAAGGTTAATCAGGAAAGTCCAGCATGGAAACAAGCCGACAAAACAAAAGCTAATAGACGAACTTACTTTTGGGGCCGGGGATCCTTATCCCCGCGTTCTCGTCGTCGTCGACGGGCGCCGACGTCGTAGTCGGCACGGCTCTCTTTTTCCTCTCAGCGGTAGCAGTAGAGGAAGGGGCGCCGGACGCCTTGCGTTTCTTGGTTTTCCCAGCTCCCGACTCGTAAAAGACGGGAGCCAGGTCACTCTCCGTCAAGGCGGAGAGCTGCACAAAGCAACAATGCAAGAAAAGAGTTAGTCTAAAAAGCTAGCAGCAATACCGTCAACAAAGGGCAAAAAGTGAATACTTACCTCGAGTGGAGGGTTGTTGTGGGTGTGCATTGGCACACCTTCCACCGTCTTCACAAACCCCGCCTTGACGAGGCTGCGAAGTCGGGCCGCCAATTCGGCAGCTGGCAACTCCCCTTCGCTCACGCGAAGAGAAGCCGTGTCAGTAGGCGAATACTGACACATTTTGTGCGGGCTGTACCGCAGAGGCAATATTTGCCGGGACAGCCAGCAAATGACGGTATCCACTCCGTCCAGCAACGGAGCTTCCATCGTCTTGGTGAGGAACTCGATCCGCCTCATGTAAAGGCGGAGCTCCTCCGTCAACTTGGGAACCGCCTCGTCCCAGCATGGCCTGGGCATTGGCGGTGCGTTGACGAACTCTTGGACGCCAAAGCTGTGCCCCGTGATGACCCACAAGTATAGGGGGTGTATCGTAATACTTTCGATAAATAAGAGTGTCGAACCCAACGAGGAGCAGAAGGTGCGGACAAGCAGTTTTGATGAGGATTTCACTGTAAACACTAGCAGACAAGTTTTTAGGAGTTTTTGATAATGCAGATAAATAAAGTGCAAGTAAATAGAGCGCGACAATAATAATTGCAGCGAGTGGCCCAATCCTTTTTAGAGCAAAGGACAAGCCGATTTGTTTACTTATGATGACCAAACGTTCCTGAGGACACACGGGATTTATGTCTAGTGCTTTCGCTTCATATAGATGATTAATCTTTAGTGTTTCGATAAGTGTTGTGTGGGTGAACCTATGCTAATGCACCGCCCTTCCTAGGACTAATACATACTCGTGATTATACCCCTTGCAATCATCCGCAAATACAAGAAAGTAATTAAGATAAATCTAACCACAGCCGTAAACTCTGAGATCCTACCATCCCTCATGCATCGAGATACCAACGGGGGTTCAGGTTTCTGTCGCTTCGGCAACCCCACAATTAATATTCGAATACACAATGCATTCCCCTAGGCCCATAAAGGTGAAGTGTCATGTAATCGACGTTCACATGACACCACTAGAAGAATAGCACCACAACTTAAATATCAAACCATTAAATATTACTCAACATAGTTCACTACTAACATCTAGACTTCTCCCATGTCCTCAAGAACTAAACGAACAACTCATAACACATCATATGGATCATGATCAGAGATGATATAATGATGGGTAACAATCTGAACATAAACCTTAATTCAACGGTTCCACCCAATAGCATCAATAACAATAGTAATCAACACCGGTAGAGTTTCCCCTATCAAATGCACAAGGTTCAGCCCTAGATGTTACAGCGGTGGAGATGATGGTGATGATGATCCCGATGAAGTGCATCTCGATGACGGTGACGATGGCGACGATTTCCCCCCTCCGGGAAGGGATTTCCCCGGCAGCTTTTCAGCCTGCCGGAGAGCTTTTCTCTCTCGGTGGTTTCCGCCTCGTGGAGGTGGCGCTCTGTTTCTGGTCGATCCCCCCAGTCTTAGGTTTTCGGGGGGATGAAGTACGCGAAAGGGCGCTGCCAGAGGTGGGCCAGTGCGGCCTCACAGGGTGCTGGCGCGACAGCAAGGGGGGCCGCGCCAGGACCTCATGTGGGCCCCCTGGGGCCCACCTGGTTGTCCCCTTTTGGCTCCCTTCGTCATCTGGAAAAATAGGAACTTCTGTATTCTTGGTTCTGTTTTCTGAGCTTCGCAAATATTGTATCTTGTCGGTGCTTTTTCCAGCAGAATTTAGACTCCGGTGATTCATCCTCCAATAATCATCAAACATGCAAAATAGATGAAATAACATAAGTATCATCTCCAAATATGAAATATATCAATGAATAACAGTAAATTATGATATAAAATAGTGATTCAAAATGGACGTATCAACTCCCCCCAAGCTTAGACCTCGCTTGTCCCCAAGCGAAAGCTGAACTTAGTAAACATGACCACAGGTTTATGGAGTGAAGTGTCGATAAAGAATATACGGACAAGAAGCATCACATATATTAATACACAAATCATCTTATATATCAACTCCGTTCATATAACTCAACTTGTAACAAGTAAAGGGAAATCACAATAAGGTACATAGAGAAAACCATAGTTGGTGTTGGCAAACTTCGTTCTTGGTCAGAGAACAATGAACATATTGAGCTTACTCTACAAAACAGCCCTCTTTATTAGTTGCTAACTCCAAAAGTTATATTTATTAGGTAACAACAATGTGCTAAACAAGGAAGAATAAAAGACATGATTAACAATACAAATGTATAAATGGTTGAATCACAATCAACTCAAATGCTTGCTTAAGACAGAAGAAGATAGGTTTACTGACTCAACATAAAGTAAAAGATAGGCCCTTCGCAGAGGGAAGCAGAGATACAAGCATGTGCTAGAGCTTTTAGTTTTATAGGTTTTGAAATCATATAGAGAGCATCAAAGTAAGTTTTCGAGCGGTGTTTGTCGTTGTCAACGAATGGTAATAGAGTTCTTGTTATCTTCCATACTAAGCAAGTTGAGAGCGGTTCCGATTATTTAGTAACAAGCATTTATAATATGCAATTATATAACTTGACACTCCTCCCAACCTTTGCTTACACAAGCCATGGCTAACCGAATCCTCGGGTGCCCACCAATCAATCTCAAACCATGGAGGAGTGTCTATTTTTAACTTTCTCAACCTTTTGATATTATAATGGTCTAACCAGCTCTTTGCAATATTAGTGACGAGCAGATGGAGCATGCAAGTCAAGGGTTACTTGATTAGCATGGAAGATAACAAACTCAACTATTATTTCCTCATGAGCTAATAAACATTGACACAAATAAAGGATAGTAGTTTTGAATAAAGGTAGCACATGAAGTATTTACTTGGAGTGGCGCAAAATACCACATAATAGGTAGGTATGGTGGACACAAGTGACAAGGGTTTTGGCTGAAGGTTTGGATGTATGAGAAGCATTCCCTCTCGATACGGGTCTTTGGCTAGCAAGGTTGGGAAGCAAGCATAAGAGTTGAAGCATACAAACAAACATACATGTAGTAATGAACAATCATGCAATTCTTACTTGGAAGCACAAACAATTTTAAATTGTGAATACTAAACTTATTAGCTACAAGTGGGAAAGATCATTGAATAATATGTCTACATGTAGTTCCTTTTTCTCCCCAGTCTCAAAGTATTGTTACTACTGACCAATGCTAAGTTTGCCAAAACCAAAAGATTTACTATATGTTCCCAAAGTGATGCAAATACTAATAACAAGATCAATCATATATGATAGAAGTTGCAAACTAAAATAAGGTGTACAGAAAGTAAATGATAACAATTCTCATTAATATTCCATAACGGCAACTCACACCAAGGGATACATAGATAGATAACCAACTAAAAGAGAGATACTTCCACATTGCAAACCATCATATAAGATAACTTACCTACTCATGATATGACACTACTAAAAGGTAAAAGATAAAAGATAATGGTGTGATACCGCGGCACTCCCCCCAAGCTTGGAACAAGCCAAGGGAGATGCCAATACCGATGATGAATTACTCCTGAGGTGGCGTTAGTGAAGAGTCTTCTTCATCAACTTTCCAAGGTAAGGGCTCTGCATCAACAAATGATGACTTGGTCTCGAGTATCCTGAAACTTGCAGCAGCACTTATGCGTTTAAACCTGGTTTCATACTCACAGTTTTGATTCTGAACGTCGTAGAGTTGCGCCTGGAGATTGTTGGTAGTCTTATGGAGTGAGAAGATGTCCTCCCAAAGCCTTGCGGTCTCCTCCTCATGCTTGGCAATAAGTTCAGCCACGATCCGGTGAACGATGTCCACCTCACGTTCCGCCATCTTCTTGTATTTGAAGACCTCTTGCTCCAGACTTTTCATCTCGTCCTCCATGCTCCCTTCTCCTTGAGGGCCCTGAACGTCTTCAACTTGTACCTTCCCTTCCTTGAACAGCAACTCTTTGGGATGCATCTTCAACTCGTTTAAATACGGGTTGACGACGTTTGCAAAGAAACTGTCCTTGGAGGGCTCGGACGAAGACATGATGGCTCTAGATCCAAGGTTGAAATCTGGCAGAAACAGCTCAAAACAGAAACACGTCGAAAACACGATATACGGACCTCGGGGGTCTCGGAGCAGAGGAAGAAAGAGGAACTGATGGAGCGGAAGATGTGGTGCCCGTGCGGGCCGCGGTAGAATGCGAGCCCGCGCCGCCCATCGCCGCCGTCGGGGTAATTACGGCCTTGGAGTCCTTCGCCGCCGCCGCAGTAGTAGATGTCTTCGGGTCAGAGGCCATCCCCGTGCGCTTGGTCGCCGGAGTCGGGAGGGTCGCCGGAGTTCCGCTCGGGAGTGGTGGAGGGCTCGAGGAGAGCAAGAGGCAAGGGCAGGAGAGAGAATGCACGTGGGTGAATGGGCCGAGACGTTTCGGTAGCCTATTTATAGGCCGGGCGTTAAGATCCGTGCAGTTGCTAAAAAGCCGGCCACGTGGCACGCATCCGAGCGAAGGCAAAACGGCCCACGATCTCACGTTCGCCATAACTCCTATTTTCCCGCGATTTGCAATCATGGCACGATTTCGTTCCGTTTGGATTCAAACTGTCGTGGACCAAATGGCGTCATCTGTCAATCATAAGTTTGACTTGTCAGTTAGGATAAGGCTTCCCCGAGAAGTCATCCGGCAAGTTAAGCTAGCCGTCTTTCCCATGCAGGATAAAGGCGGCCGCGTGCTGGCGATCAAGCCGGCACGTGTCCCTATTTCATTCAGAATGGTTCAAGCCCTGCAGCCGCCAACATTCAAGCTGAAGATCATGAAGACGAGGAAGCCGGCGACTGGAGAATTTCAACCTTTCTGGGGGCTAATGTAGGGAATATAACAACCAGGGGTATCTCTAGCATGGATCAATCCGGCTAGTCCAGGGTGGCCCAAGGTTGGTTAAGGCTGATGCCTACCGGGCGGCCCAGTTAGCTGACGTACAAGGAAATAGGCGGACGGTTCAAGAAAGACGGAAGGCCGAAGCCCATCAAGCCACCAAGCCCAAGACGGAAGGCGGCAACCAAGCCGGCTAGGTCTAGGACTCTATTTACTTGCCGGGCCGCCTATATAAGCCGGCCACCGGGAAGCGTTTAGGGCACGCTTCAATACGCTCGAGACAATCTCATACACCATTGTAACCTGTTTACGGCTATTGCCCTATAGTGAATTATAGCAGCACGTAGGGTCTCGCCACCGCTGTGAGATCCGAAGCTGCGTAAACTCGCCGCGTTCAATCCCGACCTTGACGACTCCATCCTTCTTCCCCACAATCCATCCTTAGGCTAGAGTACCCCCGTCTCCTATCTACAATGCCGATACTACGACAACATCTGCTCAATAAAGCGAATGATTATCTGACCTGCAACAGTATCAGGCTCCTCCTGTTTTAAATGTCAAAAATATATTAAAAGTATGTCTAAAAATATAAAATAAAAATTCCATGCACAACTCTGGTAAAACATGTGACCGCACATGAGTTTCGTGACAAAATTATTATTTACTTCATCTCCATATAAAGAGAAAAATTCGATGCAATATAGCAGTATATGTGACGTATTTTGTCTTTTTTACATAGACCAACTAAAAAGTCATTTCTCCGTGAAATTTTCTACGCATACATGATACATGCGAGATCTATGCGCACAACTTTTTTCAGAAATTTTTAACTTTTACAATTTTTTTTTGAACCGGGAGCATATGCCCCCACCCCATGTTCATCCTAGCATTTTCCATTATTACCTTTGCAACTCAGAATGAATATCTTCGGAAGGTCTCCTCAAAATGCTTCGCTATCTCTGCAGTTACGCAGGCACCACCGATAAGCACGAGCTCCCCAGGCCTCCTCTCCCCCTTCCATCATCACCGCTAGAGATGTCTATGGGCAAAGCTAGTGTGGCGCCGCGACGACGGGGCTCTTCCATTGGCGATATGGAGTACAACTGTGACGGTTGTTATGTCTTCTACATTTATGCGATGGCGAAGCGGCGAAGATGTGAGCGACAACGACCTCTATGTAGCGAGGCAGGTGTGCTCGGGAATTCCTAGTTTCCGCGTACCCTCGACTGCTTTTTGGGCCTGACCTGTTTACTTGAGCCGCTTCTTTGACTTTCTAGGGGAAGCGTTCAATTCTGGTTCTTCTTTTTTTCATGGTTACATCTGGTTTCTGTTTTGGTTCCTGTTTTCCCATCCATTTAGTTTATGTAATTTTCATTTCTTTTTTCTTATGTGTTTTTTGTTTTTCGTTCTCTAACTTTCATCTTTAATACTTTTGGTCCTTTTGTTTTATTGTTTTACTTTCCCTTCCTCTTTTATATATATTTTTTCTTTTCTTCTTTTACTTCATTTTTAAGTTTTGCTTTCATTTTCTCGTTTTGAATTTCTTGATTTCTCTTCAAAATCTCAATGCGTATAATATTTTTATTTTTGTTTTTGTTGAAAACACGTTCAAATACTGGCGATGGCCGTGGTCGGGCATAACGCCGAGTTGTTTGGTTTGTCTTTTTTGCTGTTTCGCGGTTTTTGTCACCTTATTTGGTGGTTTCGGTTTGTGTGATCATTGTAACACTTTTTACAAATTTGTTGAATAGATGAGGAAGGTCATATACATCATTCATTGCAAAGGCTGGGTTAACCCCCTTTTCGAAAAAGAAAAATGAGCGTGACATCGAGTGATCATAACATGGAGCATCCCATGAGTTACATTTTACAAAAAGGTTCAAACGACAATACACCTGCAATTGCAGGGTAGCGATATTACAAATTTCTTTTTCTTGAAAATAATGTTGGGCACGACGGAGTTTCATCGTGAAGTTTAATTATTTTTCCACATCACTTTGGTTATACTATTAAAAATGAGGAAATTTGGCAAAAGTTTGTATTCTATTCTAATATGGCTCGAACTCTTGTCTGGAGTTTAGCGAATTCCGCAATAATTTGTCTGAATAAAAATATTTCAGGCACCTAGTTTAATTTGATAATCTTTATGCGATTAAAAAAAACAAAAATCTTGGTCACATTACAAAACATGCATTTGAAACATTATATATTTATTGAAGGAGATATGCCCTAGAGGCACTTAATAAAGAGTTTTATTTATCATATCTCATTTGTTCATAATGCGTTTTTGTGTCATGCTATAACTGTATTAAGCGGAAACATTAATACAGGTGTGATACGTAAAACAACCAGGTCCCCAGTAGCCTCTATTTGACTGGTTCATTGTGCAATCGATGACCGAGGTTTCCCGATCATGTGACATGGCGTCTATTTGACAATGAAGTCATGTCGTTGGTAGAACGGTGTGATGGACATACCCAATATTTGTAGGACGTAGTCATTACGCCTCCGACCGTGAGACCTACTCTTATTGCTATTCCTGGAAGACACTTTGATTGCATCAAACGTCATATCTTACATAGTGTGACAATAAAGGTGTCCCTCTCGGGTGTCGGAAAGGAGTATGTTGAGACGGGGGGTCAAGAGCGGGATTTGCCAGTCCCATAGCAGGATAGATACTCTAGGGCCCACTCGGTGAGATTGTGTCAAAAGAGCTTGCAAGCGTGTGACTAGGTCACCAGGACATGATGGACATAAGATCATGGACGGGTAGAAGTTAGCACTGTCGGTAACGAGATCAAGCTAGGTATGGAGATATCTATGAACGAGTCTCGGACACGCTAAGTATCGCATGGCAAAAGGTTTAAGACTCGGACGTCCAGGTTCGATGGGAAAAGTATTCGTTATCTCGCAGGGATTAATTCTGGGTATCCAAGGTCCACGAATTAGTCATTGATCGGAGAGGAGTCTCGATCATGTCTGGTGAGATAATCGAACCGCTAGGGTAACACGCTTAAGGGGAGTCGACATTTTACCGGAAGAGAAAAATAGGAAAAGAGAGCACCGGGAACGTCCCGGGAAAGTTCCGATGGAGATCGGGCAGCGACGAAATAGTTTTCGGAGCCAGAATAAATTATGTAATATGTATTTAATATTAATTAGTGTAATTAATAGTTAAATATATTTATTATAATTTTTCTGAATTTTTAAAGGCTAAATACCTTAAATGGGCCTTCTGGTGGAAAGAAGGCCCATGAGGGGGGAAGCCCCCCTCCTTGGTGCGCATGGGGGAGGGGCCGGCCTAGGTGGGCCAAGTGGGGCCCACCTAGGGCCGGCGCACCACCTTGGCCGGCTGGGGTGTGGGTTTAGTCCCACACCGCCAGCCTGGCAGGTTGGGCAGCCCCCCGGGCTCCTATATATACATGGGTACCCCTGGCCTTTAAATACACACCAAATATTCTCTCTCTCTCTCTCCTTGGATCACGTGACTCCCAAGTTTGGAGTTGCGCCAAGGATAAGTTTTCTCCACCATACGCACGCCGCCGCGCTGCTGGTCTTCCGGTCCCAGTCTTCCGCTGCTTCGTCTTTGGATCGGAGCCCGGAGTTCGTCGGCTTCACCGTACGTGTGTGACGCCCTGCGAGGCACCACGCTAGTGGTGCTAGAGGTCTGCTTCCTCTACACGGCATCGAAGTCTTCGTCGGCTTCATCAACAACGCTTGTGCGGGAGCGTAATCCCCGCTTTTCGGTCTACAAGGGTATGTGCACCGAACCCCCTGCGTATTACTATATCTGCATAGTATAGATTCTGGTTAGTTTAAGGTTATCGATGTTAGGAAATTTTTTGTTTTCTGCATGCGATCCCCTTCAGTGGTATCAGAGCCGATCTATGCGTAGATATAGCTGTGCGCTAGCTGCACCCGTGTTTTTCACGGGGGCAACGTTCTTATTATTTGCTACCCTCTCGCGTGCACTTGCACTGCCGGCAGCATCGAGTTGATGAAGCGGCCCGGACCGACCTTACGCGTACGCTTACGCGAGACATACGGCTGGTTCCGTATATGTGGCTGGCGGGTGTCTGTCTCTCTCTCTTTAGTTGGCTTTGCATTTTCAATGGAGGGCCCGAAAGGGATGAATAAATATGCAATTATTTGATCGTTGTTGTGATCATAGGTTCGTAGGTATGAAGCGGTTCTATTTACGAAAGCCCCAAGCCACGTAAAATATGCAAAAGATAAAGTAGAGGCGTCTAACTTTATTTTGCAGGGGCTGTGTGATATGGTCAAGGTAAGTTTATTAAATTGTTTATGAACTGTTGGCGCGAAGGAGACCACCGGCGCAAGGACCATATCACGTCGCATTACATTTGATGTTTTGAGTGCATCTTATATTGTGTGTATATATATATATATAGTATATATTAGTTACACGGCGGTAGTTATATAAGATGATCCCCCAAAATACCATTTGTGTTCTCCCTTCAACGTGCACCACCAAGAAAGTTCTACGTTATGAGGCAGGCCGTGATGATCGGGTGTCAGACATATCGTCGTTCGCATACAGTGGGTGTAAGCCACGTTGCACAAGCACTTTCGTTGAAGGTTATTATGGCGAGCCTAGCATGTACAGACATGGCCTCGGAACAAGGTGACCGAAAGGTCGAGCATGAGTCACAGAGTTGTTGTGATTGACATTCGATGTCTACCTTTGAAGTTGTGTTGCCGGCTCTGATGATGAGGGGTTGCACAATGGATTAGGGTCGTGTAATCACTAAAACGATGAGGGGGATACTCGTTTTGAGTGGGAGTTCTTAGAGTTATTTTCGAAAATACTTGAACTCAAAATATTATGAACAAAGTCTTATGTTTTGCAAATTCCATTGTAGATGTCTCGCCCCTCCTTTAACCTAGGCCTGTTCCTTGAGAAAGAAAAGCTTAAAACCAATGGGTCAAACTTCATGGCCTGGTTCCGCAACCTGAGGATCCTCCTCACTCCCCACAGGGTGCTTACGTGATTGAAGCCCCCCTGGGTGACCCCCCGGCAGATAATGCCTCCGACGATGAGAAGAAGGTCTTCCAGACCAGGTCGGAGGATTCCTCCTTTGTCCAGAGTGGCATGCTCTATGCCATGGAAGTCGACCTGCAGAAGCGCTTTGAGAAGATGAGTGCCTTCGAGATAATTTCTGATCTCAAGGCTGTCTTTGAGCCGCAGGCTAAGGCTGAGAGATATGAAGCTTCTGAGCTTTTCTTCTCAGCCAAGATGGAAGAGCACAGCAGTGTGAGCGAGCACGTGGTCAAGATGTCTGGCTACGTTCAACGCCTGAATGCTCTGGAATGCAAGATTCCTGATGAGCTGGCGATTGATAGGGTGCTGCAATCGTTGCCCCCTAGCTACAAAGGCTTCGTCATGAACTATAACATGCAGGGCATGGCTAAGTCCCTGGGTGAGGTGTTCGTGATGCTCAAGACTGCTGAGGTGGAAATCAAGAAGGAGCACACGCTATTGATGGTCAACAAGACCGTCGATTTTAAGAAATCCGGTGGCAAGGGCAGGAGAAACTGGAGGTCTAGGAAGGATGGCAAGCACGTTGCCAAGCCTAAGACTAACAAACCTGGTCCCAAAGCTGGCGTGGAATGCTTCTACTGCAAGGGAAATGGTCACTGGAAGCGCAACTGCCCCAAGTATCTGGAGGATAAAAAGGCCGGCAAGATTGTCGAGAAAGAGAAAGGTATATTTGATATACATGTTATTGATGTGTACCTTACCTGCGCCCGTAGCAACACCTGGGTATTTGATACTGGCTCTGTTGCTCATATATGTAACTCTCAGGAAGAGTTGCGGAATAAGAGGCGCCTGGCAAAGGACGAGGTGACGATGCGCGTCGGCAACGGATCAAGAGTTGACGTGGTGGCTGTCGGCACACTCCCTCTGCATCTACCATCGGGATTAGTTTTGGTTCTGAATAAGTGTTATTTTGTACCAACCTTGAGTGTGAACATTATCACTGGGTCTTGCTTGTTGCAAGACGGATATTCATTCAAATCAGTATCAAGTGGTTGTGCTATTCCTATGAATGATATCTTTTATGTTAATGCTCCCGAGAGTAATGGTTTATTCTTGTTGAATCTCGATCGTAGTACTCACATCCATAGCATAGATGCCAAAAGGATTAAACTTAGTAGCGATACCGCCATGTATATATGGCATTGCCGTCTCGGTCATATTGGTATAAAGCGCATGAAGAAACTCCATGCCGATGGACTTCTGGACTCGTTGGATTTTGGATCCCTCGACACATGCGAACCATGGCTCATGGGCAAAATGACCAAGACACCGTTCAATGGTTTCATGGAACGGGCGTCGGACTTATTGGGAGTCATACATACAGATGTGTGTGGACCAATGAGTGTGTCGACACGCAATGGTTATCGTTACTTTGTCACCTTCACCGATGACTTGAGTAGATATGGGTATATCTATTTGATGAAACACAAGTCTGAAACATTTGAAAAGTTCAAAGAATTTCAAAGTGAAGTTGAAAATCAACTCAACAAGAAAATCAAGCACCTTCGATCCGATCGTGGTGGCGAATATTTGAGTTTTGAGTTTGGCACACATCTGAAGGCCTGTGGCATCGTGTCGCAGCTTACGCCAGCTGGAACACCGCAACACAACGGTGTGTCTGAGCGACGTAATCGTACCCTATTAGATAGCGTCCGATCTATGATATCTCTTACCGACTTGCCCGTGTCTTTCTGGGGGTATGCGTTAGAAACAGCCGCATTCATTTTAAATAGGGCTCCGTCCAAATCCGTAGCAACGACACCGTATGAGGTATGGCATGGCCAGAAACCTAAGCTGTCGTTCCTGAAGGTCTGGGGTTGTGAGGCGTATGTTAAGAAACTACAGCCCGACAAACTCGAACCGAAGTCGGAGAAAGTCGTCTTTGTAGGGTATCCGCGGGAAACCATAGGATACACCTTCTACAACCAAGCTGAGGGCAAAACGTTTGTCGCGAAGAACGGTACCTTTCTGGAGAAAGAGTTTCTCGCCAAAGGAATAAGTGGGAGGAAAATAGACCTCGACGAGATCATTGACCCTGAACTCGAAATTCCGAGTGGCGCAACGGAAGCTGTTCCGGAAACGTCCTCCACAAATGGAGTGGGAGAAGATGTCGAGGGTGCTATTCTACCTCGTAGGTCAGGGAGATCTCGGATCGCCCCTGAATGGTATGGCAACATGGTTTGCACCGTCATGTTGATTGCACAAGACGAACCTACGAACTACAAAGAGGCTATGGCTAGTCCTGAGTCCGAGAAATGGCTTGAAGCCATGAAATCCGAAATAGGATCCATGTATGATAACAAAGTGTGGACTTTGATGGAGATTCCCGAAGGGCGCAAGGCCGTCGAGAATAAATGGATCTTTAAGAAGAAGACTGATGCTGATGGTAATGTGACCGTCTATAAAGCTCGGCTTGTCGCAAAGGGTTTCCGACAAGTTCATGGGATTGACTACGATGAAACATTTTCACCGGTAGCGATGCTAAAGTCTATTCGGATTTTGCTAGCACTTGCCGCATATTATGACTATGAGATATGGCAAATGGATGTCAAAACAGCGTTCCTAAATGGTAACATTGAGGAAGAGTTGTATATGGTACAACCTGAAGGTTTTGTCGATCCAGAAAATGCTGGCAAGGTATGCAAGCTTCAGCGTTCCATTTATGGACTGAAGCAAGCATCTCGGAGCTGGAATCTTCGCTTTGATGAGGTGATCAAAGATTTTAGATTTGTCCAAAATAGCGAAGAGACCTGCATTTACAAGAAAATGAGTGGGAGCTCAGTTGTGTTCCTAGTGCTATATGTTGATGATATACTACTAATAGGGGACAATGTGGAACTTCTGGATAGCGTCAAGAAATATTTAAACAGTAAATTTTCGATGAAGGACTTAGGAGAAGCTGCATACGTTTTAGGCATTAAGATCTATCGTGATAGATCAAGACGTCTATTAGCGTTAAGTCAGAGTACTTATATTGACAAGATACTGAAACGGTTCGGTATGGAGACGGCAAAGAAGGGTTTTCTGCCGGTTGTCAAGAATAAGGTATTGAGCAAGGCACAGTGTCCGGTGACGGAACATGATAAAGTCGAGATGACTAAACATCCCTATGCTTCAGCCATAGGATCGATCATGTATGCCATGTTAAGTACTCGACCTGATGTAGCATTGGCTCTTAGTTTGACGAGCCGGTTCCAAAGTAATCCTGGAAAGGATCATTGGATTGCTGTTAAAAGCATTCTTAAGAATCTCAAGCATACAAAGGAAATGTTCCTTGTGTATGGGGACTGTGAGGAAGAACTTGGCGTAACAGGTTACGTTGATGCAAGTTTCTGCTCAGACCCGGATGACTCTAAGTCACAGACAGGATATGTGTTCAAGGTGAACGGAGGCGCTGTATGCTGGAGGAGTGGGAAGCAACCCACCGTGGCCCAATCTACAATGGTATCGGAGTACATTGCCGCTTCTGAAGCCGCGAATGAAGCTGTGTGGCTGAGGAAGTTCATCATCGAACTTGGAGTATTCCCTAGCGTGCAAGACCCCGTGACCCTCTACTGCGACAATACGGGCGCCATTGCTAACGCGAAGGAACCGAGGTCTCACTCAACTGCCAAACACATACTCCGACGCTTCCATGTGATACGACAGTACGTACAAGGAGGTGAAGTGAAGATTTGCAAAATACATACGGATCTGAATGTGGCAGATCCGTTGACAAAGCCTCTCCTGCTTGACAAGCACGTGAAACACCAAGATGCTATGGGTGTCCGGCTTTTACCAAGTTGTAAACTAGATTAAGTTGTACTCTAGTGCAAGTGGGAGACTGAAAGATATATGCCCTAGAGGCACTTAATAAAGAGTTTTATTTATCATATCTCATTTGTTCATAATGCGTTTTTGTGTCATGCTATAACTGTATTAAGCGGAAACATTAATACATGTGTGATACGTAAAACAACCAGGTCCCCAGTAGCCTCTATTTGACTGGTTCATTGTGCAATCGATGATCGAGGTTTCCCGATCATGTGACATGGCGTCTATTTGACAATGAAGTCATGTCGTTGGTAGAACGGTGTGATGGACATACCCAATATTTGTAGGACGTAGTCATTACGCCTCCGACCGTGAGACCTACTCTTATTGCTATTCCTGGAAGACACTTTGATTGCATCAAACGTCATATCTTACATAGTGTGACAATAAAGGTGTCCCTCTCGGGTGTCGGAAAGGAGTATGTTGAGACGGGGGGTCAAGAGCGGGATTTGCCAGTCCCATAGCAGGATAGATACTCTAGGGCCCACTCGGTGAGATTGTGTCAAAAGAGCTTGCAAGCGTGTGACTAGGTCACCAGGACATGATGGACATAAGATCATGGACGAGTAGAAGTTAGCGGTGTCGGTAACGAGATCAAGCTAGGTATGGAGATATCTATGAACGAGTCTCGGACACGCTAAGTATCGCATGGCAAAAGGTTTAAGACTCGGACGTCCAGGTTCGATGGGAAAAGTATTCGTTATCTCGCAGGGATTAATTCTGGGTATCCAAGGTCCACGAATTAGTCATTGATCGGAGAGGAGTCTCGATCATGTCTGGTGAGATAATCGAACCGCTAGGGTAACACGCTTAAGGGGAGTCGACATTTTACCGGAAGAGAAAAATAGGAAAAGAGAGCACCGGGAACGTCCCGGGAAAGTTCCGATGGAGATCGGGCAGCGACGAAATAGTTTTCGGAGCCAGAATAAATTATGTAATATGTATTTAATATTAATTAGTGTAATTAATAGTTAAATATATTTTATTATAATTTTTCTGAATTTTTAAAGGCTAAATACCTTAAATGGGCCTTCTGGTGGAAAGAAGGCCCATGAGGGGGGGAAGCCCCCCTCCTTGGTGCGCATGGGGGAGGGGCCGGCCTAGGTGGGCCAAGTGGGGCCCACCTAGGGCCGGCGCACCACCTTGGCCGGCTGGGGTGTGGGTTTAGTCCCACACCGCCAGCCTGGCAGGTTGGGCAGCCCCCCGGGCTCCTATATATACATGGGTACCCCTGGCCTTTAAATACACACCAAATATTCTCTCTCTCTCTCCTTGGATCACGTGACTCCCAAGTTTGGAGTTGCGCCAAGGATAAGTTTTCTCCACCATACGCACGCCGCCGCGCTGCTGGTCTTCCGGTCCCAGTCTTCCGCTGCTTCGTCTTTGGATCGAAGCCCGGAGTTCGTCGGCTTCACCGTACGTGTGTGACGCCCTGCGAGGCACCACGCTAGTGGTGCTAGAGGTCTGCTTCCTCTACACGGCATCGAAGTCTTCGTCGACTTTATCAACAACGCTTGTGCGGGAGCGTAATCCCCGCTTTTCGGTCTACAAGGGTATGTGCACCGAACCCCCTGCGTATTACTATATCTGCATAGTATAGATTCTGGCTAGTTTAAGGTTATCGATGTTAGGAATTTTTTTGTTTTCTGCATGCGATCCCCTTCATTTATGTCATAGACCTGTTCTGTATATCTGATAGAGAATCTGATATATCTGTTAGAATTTGGGCCCATGTGTGGGAAGACCAAATAAGTAATTCTGAAATCTTAAAGCCCATGGAAAAATGTCAGATCAAGTAAGTTGTGTGGGAGCTAAAGTTTAGTCCCACATTGCTAGATGGAGAGGAGTGGCACCACCTTATATAGTGGAGTGTTGTGCTACTTGGTAAGTTTGTGAGAACATGAGTCTTTCTCACGCGCTTCTCCTCCTCCGCCGCCGCACGCACGCACCGCCCGCCCGTCACGACGCGCCGCGGGCGGCGTGAATCTCGCCGAGCCGAGCTTTATTTTTGCAGTACAGAAAAACGGTTTCGACGGACGCGTCTTGGTTAACGTGTGCGACGTGGACTTGGCCCACTGGTACCCGTTAGGGTTTTCCTCCGAGCTGCGCTATATAATGCACTGCACTGGTTGCGCTGAAAAAAAACACCCCGAACCAATCTAGGTTTTGCCAAACTCGTGCCTTGCGCCGCCACCGTAGTCTACTCCATCACGAGCGCCGGCGTGCACCGGCGAACGGGACAGCAGGTCTCCGGAACCGCTCGCCTTTGTGATCCTGTACGGGAGAGGGCGAATAAGGTTTTTGGGAAGCGTTTCACGCGACTGCTCTCAAGGTTTTCATCACGGCTCGACTTACTGTACGATCTCCGGGTCCGCGGGCGACTCTTCTCCAACGTCGTCTTTTTCAAGCTGCTACCGTCGCTGCTCAAGCTGCTGCCGTCGTTGCTCCAACAAGTACTACAACGACTACGACTACAACTATTTCAGCTACAATCGTTCGGTACGTTCGCCACGTTCCGATGTGCTATTTTATTATGGCTGTGTTCGTAGATGTCATGATGTTGTTCATGTTAATTAATATGTCTAGTATTTTCGATATTAACATATTAGTAGCGTTTGCGATCATGATTTATATACTAAAATTAATCATGAAAATTGTGCCTAATAATCCAACAATATACTGCCAGAACGAAGTTAGGTGGAGACCCAGACAGTAGCCTAATCTAGCTGTTCTTCAGAAATGATTCGCGCATGGCTCGGTACCTGAGTTTCAGCTTCTCCAGCGGCGGCAGGTGGTCCTTCACCGGCGGCGAGGCCAAGAATCGCCCCATCCATGCATATAGGGACGGGAAGCTCTCCTCGGCGACCAGCTTCACGCCGATGATCTCCTCGTACATCGGAATTACGTACGCCAACGCACCAAGCGATACGTCGACGAACCCGACGCTCTCCCCTGCGAAGAACTCCTTCCCCCCGAGGCCGAGCTCCTCCTCCAGGAACTGCAGCTGCTCCACGGAGGCCTCACGCGCGGCCTCCTGCTCCTCTCCCCGCGCCGCTGTGAACCACTTCCAGATCGGCGGCGAGAGCTGCATATATATGTACAGCTCAGACCATGTCTGCAAATTAACCTCATTCGGAACAGAGGAGGGGAGATCGATGGTTCAAGCGCTGACCTTGTCGTGCGCGAACCTCGCCCAGAAACGGGCCATGGCGCGCTCGTGGGGGTCCTCGGGGAGGATGCGGCCGCCGCGATCCTTCCACGCCTCGTCGATGAACTCGACGATGACGTCGGATTCCGCCACCGGCTTGCCGTTGTAGACCAGCACGGGCACCTTCTTGTGGACGGGGTTGTGCTGCAGGAGCTGGATGCTCTTGTTCCGCAGGTCCTCCTCCACGTACTCGTACTCCACGCCTTTGATGCTCAGCGCCCACTTCACCTTGAACACGTAGGGGCTCGCCCATATGCCCAGCAGCTGCACCTTCTCCTCCTCTGGAAGATCCATGGCGGATCGAGGGCGTGTGTCAACTGAGTGTGGTTCTGTTTGATACTCTGTTTGTGCTGCATATACGTACGTTTGTAGTGGCGAAATTTCTTGTGGTTGTGATTGTTGATTTCGCTGTTTAGTCATCCTTGGTGGCTTGACCTGTGATTACATAAACAGTCTTCAGTCCAGGTCCAGCCATGCGCCATCCAAATCAAGATACAGCTCTAGATGTTTTCATTCCATTCGCTTGCTTCAGTCTTTCGTGCTGATCGATCCACCGGGTTTTTTTCTTGAGAAGGGAAAGTCCTGCACTCATTAGCAATGCTTGGTTAAAAACAAAATATTCAAGCCGAATGCCTCGGGAGACGAGAGTGACTCCACGTATTGTGCCTGGGATGTAAGAATGAAAGAAATCGAAATATGAAATAAATTAAGCAAAACATGATCTGGATTGTTTACAACTAGTTGAACATTTAACAACTTTATGGACAATATAATTTTGAATGGTACAGAAAATATATTATGATGAATCTATACAAAAAGACTTGTATGTTTGGCAAGGAGCTGTTTTGCTAATGGAACTTGATTCTTTATGTACTTGCTTATTACCAACTGACTTTAAAAAAAACCACGCATCCCTTGCATACCAACTTTTTGGTCGAAACAGAAAAACAAGATAAGATATGAATCCTCAGAAAATAATGTTTAAGAGTAACATTGAACTGTATGTAGCAAAATAAAATATACTACAAGAGAAACATACATTCATGAAAAATGTGTTACATTAGAGAGAATTTGAACATCAATGCCATTGAGCCATCTTACGAACTGCATTACAAAAACATCATAATCGTACCTAAATTAAAAAAGTGTGATCATGTTAGAAAACAGGCTTAGTGCCATTTGAAAATAGGTGATATGTAGGAAAGATACGCTGAAATTAAATTTGAGAATTATGACATATCTCACTCCAAAGTCGCGTGTATTGAAAAAGTGATAACTAGGACAACTACACAAGAATAAGTTTTTCATGTCGAATGTTCTTGTGTTATTTGAACAATTTTCAGTTAGAACCTTTATTATTTGAATGGATTTTAAAATAAGAACATTTATCTTATTTGAACGACTTTTCATTTAGAACATTTATCTCATTTGACTGGTTTTCGAATAAGAACATTAATATTATTTGAAAAAAACAGTATGAACAGTTATGTTATTAGAATGATTTTCAGTTAGGACATATATATTATTTGAACAATTTTTTGATAAGAACAATTATCTTATTTTAACGAATTCTCATTGAGAAGATTCATTATATTTGTAAAGACAAAATTACTAATATTTATTCCACAACATAAACTTTTTTAATATGAAACAAAAAAAATAAGGAGAAAATAATATTGAAGAGAAGAAGAAAGCAAAGGGCGAAATATGAAAACAAAAAACAGAACCAAAAGAGAACCGAAACCATTGAATTGTAACTAGTCTTGGATTCGAGAATCTACATGTTGTACGATTGTTAGAAGGGTGATTGTACCCCACCCATTAAAGTTCAAACTCCATATTTGACACTAATGTTTCTCATATAGACGGAATATCTCCAGTAAGAGGCGACATTCTTATTGATAGTGAGGCGTCTATGATGACTTCAATAATTTCAAGACTCGACCCATTGGTTCAGTCTTTCGAAGACGTTTATTAGAGTATAGTGTGCGTGCATGCGTCTATAGATTTAGTGAATAGGATTGAGTGTGTCACGTGCTTTCGAAAAAAAATTAGTAACTTGGAGTCACCATGAAAGGAAACGGAGTTATGGGCCAGGTCTTGTACAGGGGTACACTGGTCAAGTAGTGCCCGCGGTACGCGGCAAATAGGATGAATTGTATCGATAAAAGAAAAGGAGGGAATGTCAAAAGAAAAATAATAAAAAAGGGACATCCTGCAGACCTACCGACTGCGGCCGCCTGCAATTCGTCCGAAGTCTAATCAGATCACATTACGTCTCCCATGATCGTTTATATTCCTCAAATAATCACGTCGTGCGAGGCACACACACCGGCTTCGTATTCGGTATTCCATCCATCCTTCCTAGGGGCGGCATGTGGAAACCGATAATGGCGACTCGCCTTCTGCTGCTCTTGCTGGCCGTCTCCATGGTCAGAGGAGCAGCCGCCGGCGCCGGGGATTCTCCTTCTTGGTGCGTCTGCCGGCCGGACGCGTCCGACGCGGCGCTGCAGAGCACGCTCGACTATGCGTGCTCGAACGGCGGGGACTGCAGCCCGTTGCAGCCAGGAGGGCAGTGCCATGGCGCCGAGTACACGCCGCTCGCGCACTGCTCCTACGCCGCCAACAGCTACTTCCACGTGACCAGCCAGGCCAACGAGCACGCCACCTGCGACTTCGGCGGCGCCGCCACGCTCTCCGAGATCGACCCCAGTAAGTACTTGCCCTTTTCCTGCCTCGGGCAGCCCCGCTAGCTTCATCGGAACTGGATCGGCAGTTTTAATTTCATGCATGGATCAAATTTTGCAGGCACAGAAACCTGCAAGTACCCGGCAAATGCAGCGGCACCAACTACGGACGACGGCGCTCCTGCAGCTAGCCCACCGGAGGCCATCAAAGCGGCGGCATGGTGCGTGTGCAAGCCGGGCTTGTCGGACGCGGCGCTGCAGGGGACGCTGGACTACGCGTGCGGCAACGGCGCGGACTGTGAGGCGCTGCGCCCAGGAGGGGAGTGCCACGTTCCCAACACGCTGCTCGCGCACTGCTCCTACGCCGCCAACAGCTACTTCCACTCCAACAAGGACGCCGCCTGCGAATTCGCCGGAACCGCCGCCCTTACCTCCACGGACCCAAGTATGTATCTTTGCGTCGCTTCACTTGACCTCACGTACGGTGTGGAATGTGGATGTGAATGACTGTAACTTGTGCAGGCTCGGGAACCTGCAAATACCCTGCAACGGACGACTCCATGAGTCCGGCGGGAGGGAAGATGCCGCTCTGGTTTCTTTTTATGTGTTTGATGGCATCTTCTGTCTACGTCCTAGTGTTATGCTTGGTGTGCCGGCCCTCTAGCCGACCTGTGGTTTCAGGGCGTGCGGCCGTGGAGCGGCAACCTTTGATTTCAGGGCGCGCGGCCGTGGAGCCGGAAACACGCATGGCGGCGGCGGCGGAGGGGCCCATCCCGGACACTTGCTCCGTGTGTTTTGAAGCTTGGACCAACCTAGGCCCGCACCGCATCTGGTGAGATGGGCCGAAATTCTTACTTGTGATGTTTGCTCTTTTTTTTGTTTTTTGCTTTGGACTCGAGTACATTAAATTGGGGTGTGACCGGTTGACCATACTTTTTGTAAGTCAAAAAACTATTTTGCACGCATTAGAAAATGTTTTTAGTTGCAAACTCCTCATGGAATAAAAAAAAGATATTACACCATTTTTTAAAATGTTGAACATGACTATTTCAAAAAAAGGTGAGATTTTACTTCTATGTTACACATACTTATTGAAATAGTAGTTGCTAGTAACTTCTCTAAAAATATTACGTAATGATAGAGAAAATGGTTATTATCTTAAATGTTGTGTAACTTTATGCAAGATTATACATAGACACATATGTATTATTTTTTCATGTCAAAAGAAAATTCAAAAGCAGAAACATGCTCTACCCAGCAAACAAATATAATCAAAAGTTGATCCCAAATCAAATGAGGTTAAGTTCTACTCCCTCCGTTTCACAATATAAGATGGTTTAGCCATTTTCCACATTCATATGTACACACATGTATCTAGACATGTTTTAATACACATGTGCACTCATTTTAATGTAAATCTAGACAACATGTGTTATAGCTAAAATATCTTATATTGTGGAACGGAGGGACGGAGTACAATATTATATAGGTCCTTTCATAGTTTGACCAAAATTTGTAGAAAAAGTATGGTTGATGTTCATTTCATGAAAGTCATTTTTATAATGTATTTATTTGTTATTATGGATGTTGGTATTTTCCTACAAATGGAGTGAGTAGTTTGCATCAAATTGCATGTTAATTCTCAATTTTTTCTTGCTTTGGATGGCTTGTGTGTACTACCATAATTGAATGATATATACTAATTCTATGTTGTTGTTGCAGCTGTTTTCCTTGCGGGCATGTGTATGGCAGATCATGCCTAGAGACCTGGTTGAGGCAGTGTGAGAACTCTAGCACCAACGTAAGTACACATGGAGAATGCATTTGAATAGGATCTTAGGAGTAGGAGATGTATGTGGATGCCGAGAAATAAAATCTGAATCTTATAGTCTGTTCTATTATTTTTCAGTGCCCTCAGTGCAAAAGAAGTTTCGGGCTTAAGGACATTATCAATCTACACGGATAAGAGGTTTCAGCTTGAACAGGTCGGATCATGAACTGAAGTACTGAACCTTGTTTCTTGTGCAAGCCGTACTGCTGTAGTACCTGCAGATACCCTGCTGTTGCAACTGGCGTAGATACCTGGACGTGAATTTGTTCGGGGGTAGAGTCGCCAAAGCGCGTCTGGCCATACAGAAAACACACCATGAAAACAGTTTCCGTTTATCAGTTGCTATTTCAGAACATGATCGTGACTAGCTAGAGAGGTAATCTGAGGGAAAGAAGTATAAACACACCAAACTGACTGTATTCGTTGTAGCGAAAATGAATATATGTAGTGTCTGCTTTTTTACTTCATTGTTTGTAGGGTTGGTGTGGATACTCCTAGTGATCTCAGTCAGGAAGTCTCACAAAGTTGACGAGTCCTTGACAGAGCAATGTGGGGGTAATTTCTGCTAAGTACTGAAAACTCGCCTCTTGCAGTTCTATAAAGTTAAGGAAGCAAAAACAGCCTTAGAAGATAATGTAGCATGTCAAAGGGTTACGGTCTGTGCCATGTGTCCATTACTGTACATTCAGGATGCCATGCTCACACAAGGAGAAGATAAGCGTTACTGAAAATGACACTGTAATTTTGTTTTAACATCTAAGGTAGGAGAACACTCAACTGAAGATTTCAACATCCCTGCTGCTGCGGGGCATCCTAACTCTGCTGGTGTGGACTGTGCAAGTATCTCTGCAACTCTGAAAACAAAGGAGCAAGGAGGGCAACGACTGAAAAAAATAAGATGCAGAAAAACTGCATCAAGCCGCAACCCTGTTATATTTCATTTCAACATGTTTTGGTTCAGTTCCCCACCGGCGGCACAAGATGGCCGTTGTTATCCATGGCCTATGGTGACCCTCCGCGCTCGGTTGTAGATGGAGCCCGAGCATCTTCTTTCTCCTTTGCTGGAGGATGTTGTCCGATCTAGGTTGAGGAGACCATATCGGTCATTAAGCATGGTCCATAAGATAAAGTGGTTAAGCTTGGGAAAATTAATGATTTGATTCGCGACACTGTTAATTTTACACCCACGCTTGATAACTGGAAGATCAAATTGTTTATATTTGCCCGCGCTGGCTGACTGGCTCTCAGGAGAAAACAGATACGTCGATCATGTGCACATGAGTGGAACCCAAATTTGGCAGGACGTTTGGCTTGGCAGGTACTGTAGTAGATGTGGTCTTATCATAGTAGAGACTACACTGTGATACCAAAGAATATCTGGGTATGCCTACATTCTGATCCGATCTTAATATCACGCTGACTCGATCTTGTCAGATGAAGTTCCAAAACCAGATATGCGCGCGCGTGTGCAGTGCACAGGGTCTAGCCTGCCAAGCGCTCAAGGACCCGAGGTTTGGTTGCAGATCGGAGAGGAGGATGAGGAGAAAAATAAATGGCCAGATGAAGCAGTTGTAGCTATAGTTATTCAACAACAGATCCATGGCAGATGAGAGACATGAATGCAGTGAGTGATGATGGATATCTGGTGATGAAGGAGAAAAGCAGAGGAAGAAGAAGGTGACTGCCGGCGAGGACAAATGCGGACTTTGCCGAAAGAGAAGGAAAGGACGGATGGGGAAAGGAGCGATGAAATCGCGCCTCCAATCGACCGTAGCAACGGTAGAGTAGTAAATTTGTAGCGTGGGTGAATTCGTACGCACTACAACGACAGAACACTGCCGATCTGTGCTGCTGTGGTGGCAGTGGGGGCTCACTCCGGTGCGGTCCACGGGGGATGGTGATTTGATGATGGATTTAATTCAAATCCATCTAACCTACGGATCCTGGATTGGGTTGGTTGCTGGTATGGCTTCTACGATCATGTGCATGTACTCTCTTGCTGACCTTTTTGAGGAAAAGACTGTCCATTTCTACCGTCTATGAGATAGAATAAAGTTTTTTTTTTGAATTTACCACATATATTAAACCAACAAAGAGTACATGATTACATCGATTATAAAAACAAAGCTAAAATAGACTAGCAAATCTATGGGATTTTCAAGCCCTTTCTTCATCCATGACACAATCTTGTACTTTTCTGAATGCAGCCGTATAACAACTCCAAAACCACCAAACCACACACCTGTGAATACCACCGAAGATTCTCCCTTTTTAATTTTGAGCCGCAATGCCAAGTCTTTGTGCACGCACGCAGTCATTAAATTAATCAAGCAACATCGGCAAGAGCACCACCACTGATATTTCAGGGACAAATAACCGAGCCACTTTGTCGATGACGCTGGGAGCCGAGAGAACGAATCACCATTGCCGAAGACGTAGTAGCCGGGATAGATAACGCGAGGACAAACCTCCTTGCGGCAATCATGAGAAACAATCCAAGATTGATCTGGCGAAGCAAGATCTGAAGAACCATACCTAAACAAATTTAATCTTCCAAAACCACCATTGACGTCGAGAAGGAGATCTCGTCGACGACCAAAGCGCGGAAGATCACTTATTGCAAACGATGTCATCTCCATTGACAAAGAAGACAACAACCAAACCAAACGCTAACATTAAGGACCCTTGTAGAGCGCCCTGCGCTGGTCCGAGGTCCCCACCCCTCTTAGCGCCAGAGCGGCAACTAGAGGAGGTGAGGACCCGTCAAATCTTGGACGAAAGCGACGATGAAGTTGCAGATGATGTCGGCGGTGACGACTAGGGTTGAAACCCTAGCCGCCGCGTTTCTTTTCCTGTTGTGCCGGCGTTCCTCTCTCAAGCCTCTTGATATCTGTTGTCCATGTTTACGGGGACATGGATTAGTCCACGAGATAGAACAAAGTTAATTAGAAATCAGATTCAAAAACCATACATTAGCGTCTTCATGAAAAAAATGGGGCAAAAAAACACACATGCAAGTATACCCGCCATCTATACGCGATAGCGCACCAAACGCAAAAAAAAAACCCAACACCAGCTTGAGAGCCGCCGCTGAACTTACATCATTCATACTAAGGGTGTGTTCAGTTCCGGAACGAGGTGAAATGGAATGGAACGGTTCCGCACTTGGAGCCTATTCTTGTGTTCGGTTGTAGAATGCAATGGAATGGAGTGGTTCCTCAGAATGGAATATTCCCCCTAGATCCGGAATGGAGTGGTTTATCCGATTCGGCCGGACGAGGTGGAACGGCCGGCTAATCATCCAGTTTAGGATTAAGTTTAGCAAAAATTAATCAAGTTAGCAATAATTAATCATGATTAGAAATAATTAATCAAGTTTAGAAATAATTAATTAAATTTTACAATGATTCCATTCTCACCCATTCCATTCCATTCCATTCTCATCCAATTCCAAAACTAAACACGGGAATGGAACCGTTCCGTGACATTTTCTTGTCCGAACTGAACACAAGAATGGAACGGTTCCGCTCTGATGGAATGGAACCGTTCCATTCCATTCCACTTGGTTCCAAAACTGAACACACCCTAAAACCACGCACGGGTCACAAGGGGACACAATGAAACCTTCTCGTAGCCTCAGCTACCAAGACGACTGCACAACCGATCATGAACACCATCGGACAAAATCCGAGCTGCCGTAAAAGAACCATATTGAAACTGCGTTTTGCCAGAAGTTAAACCACGAACTTGTTACCCGCACATCTCCAGAGCGCCACCCAAACCGCACTAGGCCACATCCATGCCCCATAAGACCGTCACTACATGGGAGTTTGAAGCTACCGCCTCCACATACACCATTATCTAGGGCCACCGCCTTGACCTCTGCCTCCTCTGAGAGCCGAGCCACCCTTCCCGTTCGCCGCAAACCAATTGTATCACGAGGTGACAGGGTTATACCCTTCGGGTACCCCCACTATGGCGTATAATGAAGATAGAGGCCCATCGGGTGGCCCAGCGAAGCCCAAGAAGCTGCTAAGGAATTAACTTGAAGGACAAGACAAGAACTCCTATTCGTAATCTATTAGAACTCTCATGTAAAACCCCCTTGACTGCATATATAAAGACATGGAGGGGTAGACAAAAAGATAAGCCAACAGATAGACAGAAAGATAGCCGGGCAAACCCCGGCGAGACCACCATAGCCATCACGGCCACCATGTAATCATCATCAATACCAGATCAGACAAGCAGGAGTAGGTCTTTACCTCACCATGAGGGGCCGAACCTGGGTAAACTCTTTACTTGGGCAGCCGTCCGGAACCACCAGCCACCATACTTCTCTCTCTATACGAAACCCAAGGTATCTAACCGAGGGATTTGTCGGGTTTACACCCCGTCAATTGACGCCGTCTGTGGGAAGAACAGCGTGCTGGATTCACGGTTGCGGCGGCCCAATCTTCGTCGACAGCGACGGCGACTCGCCGTATCAGATCAACGCTCGGGGGCTCGACGACAACATCGTGCTCGTATGCGGTTGATCCGATCCAATCTGTAACAGCAACAGTCTCAAATCTATAGCAACCACAATCACGACTCCGACGTCATACAACGTAGCGTCTAAAGACTCGCCAAGGTTAGCAGATCATGATGGCGGTAAGAGGTGACTTCCAATGTGCGGCGACTCGCCAAATTCTACCGTCAACGATTCCGGCTGATCAGCAGCGAGAGCGTGGTGTCTTCGTCAACATCTTGCAGCCTCTCGCCGTCTCGCGATCTGACCGTGTTCGCCCTGGATTTCTCATGGAGTCATTATACGCAACGGATCGAAGGGCTTCCGTTGGCATGCACGACTCGCCAGCCGACCAAAGGCCGCGCGCGGGTCAAGCGATAGAAGAAAAAGCCATGATTGAGGCTGCAGCAGGGGCGGAGCTAGGTGCAATTTGTGGGGTCAAATGACCCCAATGATCTAATGGAATCCTTTGGCAAATTAGTGAAAATATAGTTCATTAGCACAAAATGACCCCAATGCGATGAAAATGACCCCAATGCTCTTCTAGACTGGCTTCGCCCCTGGGCTGCAGGCCACGTAGCATGTGCTCAACGCGTGCAAATTCCGAGGTAAGAAAAAACCAGTACTTGCCTTGGCTCGTATGGCAACTCAAACTCTCAAAGGAGCAGCGAGGCCTCACACACACCAGAAGAAAAGAAAGAAAAAAAAACTGGGCGCACACGATTGAGGAAAGTCAGCTTTGGTTCATAATTTATTCGTTCCAGACCGGTCAGATCAGCAGACGAATCTCATCCGACGAGGATCGCGCAAGCGTGCGGACGTGTACGTGCCGGATCAGAATCAGGAAACACCGGCGTCAGTCTGACTCCAGTTGACGTCTGCGCGGGTCCGCCATCGCTAGGTCACAGGCCGCAGTCGTAAGTGAGAACATGAGCCATGCAGACGCAGGTCCAGTGCGTGCAATCACGTTAAGGGCAATAATTTTTTTTGGTCAGCTCAATGATCGCGGCCATCACGGACTCGCAACCGTCGCGACTCCAATATCGTAGCGGCACGGATGGCTGCAGCCCATTTTGACATCGACCATCTGTCGCTTCAACCTTGCCACAGTATATCCCTTACGGACAAATTTCAACTTACTCGATTTCATCAACCGCCGCATAGGCGACCAGCGCCTGCGATACCGACACAGATAGCCTTCTCCCTAGCAGGGCACCACGTACCCTAGGGGGCTGGCTTCAACATCATCGACAACAACAATTTCATCCCTGCATCCGGTTGCACGACTCTGGTGCCTTCTTCAACACCGTCTCGCCGACTCAACAAGACGGACTCGGGGGCTGGGCGTTGTAGTCGCCGTTTCGACTCCGCCTAGCCAAACGTCGTGCCACTCCACCTTCTTCGACTCCGCCTCGCTGACTCGCCAAGTGGACTCGGGGGCTGAACATCGTATCCGCCGCGTCGGCTCCGGTCGCTGCATCAATTCCGCCCAGCTAGAGGCTGCACGACTCCGCCGTGTCGACTCCGTTCACCGCGTCGAGTCCCCATATCACGCAGCATCTTCTACATCTCGCAGATAAGTTTAAATTTATAGTATTACAATTTATCGCTATTTAGTTACTTCAAAATATTATATTTGCTTGCACTAATTGGCCTGTAAGGCATTATGCAAAGTATTAGTTGTAACAGTTGCGGGTCAATGTGGCCATTTTCTCTCTTACAATAAATCATATTGTTCGTTGGCCGAAACCACGCGTCGGCGCAAATATTTGATATCCAGTTGAATTTCTCAAAGTCGGGTCATAACCCGCATCAGATATTCAAAGTCGGGTCCTTTATAACCCGCATCGGAATTTTTCAAAGTCGGGTTATCTACAACCCGTGTCGGAATTTTTTAAAGTCGGGATATAGCCCGCATCGGATAATCAAAGTCGGGTTCTCTAAAAACCCGCATCGGAATTTTAAACTCGGGTTCTCCATCACTCGCAACGGAATTTTAAAGTCGGGTTCTCCATCACTCGCATCGGAATTTTGAAAGTCGGGTTCTCTATATGACCTGCACCCTATTTTTTGATATCAAGTTCTTTAAATCTCGCTTTGGTTTTCTCAGACAGTCGCACCCAATGCCGCGTCGACTCCGTCCACTGCCTCGACTATTTATTCCGCCGCGTTGATTTCATCCGCCACGTCGATTACTTATTCTGTCGCGTCGACTCCGTCTGCCGCGTCGACTACCAGCTATGTACTAGCCGCCCCAGTCGCACTCGATGCTCGGCGGCTGCGGCCTAACAGTTCATTCAACAAGTCACCCCAGTCGCACTGGACGCTTGGGGGCTGCGTCGACTACGATCCGCCACATCCACTCTATCCACCGCGTCACTCGCCGTGTCGACTCCGCCCATCATCTCTAGTTCGTCACAAGGCCAATATACACAGATACAAAGATGAGTTGAGCATCTACTCAGTCGCTTCATACTTCAGCAATTTACTCCCATCGGGAGGGCACACGCATCATTTTCGACTGCGATTTCGAGCCTACGCTCAATTGCAAGCAATTAAACATAGCCTCGGGGGCTACTCCCATCGGGAGCGCTGCCAGCGCACCCGATGATACAAAGGACAGTCGACGATCAGCGTCACTCGAAAGGAAGAAGAAGAAAAGCGTACATGATATTACTCGAAATCCGGTCGACTGCCTCCTGTACCATATTCAATAGTTAAAATAGTAATTCCCGGAATGTACCTGCCGAGTCAGGCCCCGGATACTGTACCAAAGTACAAAGGTAAGACCTGAATAAGGCCGGGTGGCCCATAAAAGCTATGCGGACCTGATAATTTCCGTGCCAGCAGGCATGATGCAAAATCCCGGCGGACGCGCCAAGGGTACTCTAAATATGACCGGGTTCTGACCAGTAAGTCTAGACATGCGTGAGTCGAACTTGAAAGGTCTTACCGGGTTCGAGCCAAGGGACTCGAATCTGTGTAGGCTAGAAAGGTATTTCGCCCGAGTCGCGAATTCATTTGACCCCGATCCGTCGGTTGAATCAGGCCTACTATGCCATCCATCACACATAAGACGAAACAGATATAAAAAAAGAGTCTCGAGTCATGAGATCTCGCATTATGTTCCTTAACAGGACATGAAGTACAAAGGAGCGCCTGATAAAGGCAAATTGCAGTAACTAACTTCGATACATCAATATTTTTATTATATTTATTCGCAGGATATGAGGAACCAAGAAACAAAAGATAAAATATATGGGATTAGAACAACTTGAGCCTATGCCCGACTCTACGAGCCGCACATAGCCTCGGGGGCTACTCCCATCGGGAGCGCTGGCCGCGCACCCGATGAGCGCTGGTCGCGCAACTGGCGCACTCAGAGTATTAAAAGGACAGAAGCACTCGAAGTACAACAAAGACAAGAACACTCGGTGCAGTACCGACTGAAGCTTCCAACCAACCATCACACATAAGGAGCACCAGAAGATCTATGAAGTGATGAGTCCCTGCCCGACTCTTCGAGTCGACCAGGCACTCGGGGGCTACTGACATGGTTATACCCTTCGGGTACCCCCACTATGGTGTATAATGAAGATAGAGGCCCATCGGGTGGCCCAGCGAAGCCCAAGAAGCTGCTAAGGAATTAACTTGAAGGACAAGACAAGGACTCCTATTCGTAGTCTATTAGGTCTCTCGTGTAAAACCCCCTTAAATGCATATATAAAGACATGGAGGGGTAGACAAAAAGATAAGCCAACAAATAGACAGAAAGATAGCCGGGCAAACCCCGGCGAGACCACCATAGCCATCACGGCCACCATGTAATCATCATCAATACCAGATCAGACAAGCATGAGTAGGTCTTTACCTCACCATGAGGGGCCGAACCTGGGTAAACTCTTTGCTTGTCAGCCGTCCGGAACCACCAGCCACCATACTTCTCTCTCTATACGAAACCCAAGTATCTAACCGAGGAATTTGCCGGGTTTACACCCCGTCACGAGGGGACTTTCAAAGCGATGCCTCCAACAAGGTAGCGACATGTCACCCACTCTGACGACACCACGAGTCGAAACAACAAGCATATGCATGATCGGCTAGCTACATGCCGAGAGATCGAGCTCATCCGATGCCTTGGGCCACTCCTCGCCAACGGCAAGCACGTCTTCTCTACGCTACGGCTAGAACCGGCGAATCTTGCCCCCACGTTCCGAGAGGAAACATCCCACCGCCACCTTCCTTGGGGCGCGCGTGGCTTCTCTGGCACACCCTCCCGCGAGGGAGGGACAAGGGATTCGCTTGCAAGAGGCGACGACTAGGTTTCCTGGTATCGCCAGAGGAGAGCAACACGAGAGAGAAGGGGGAGTGGGTGTTTCTGAGTATCTGTCTCCACTTCTCTTGCTAACCTATTTGAGCTTTATGTCTCAAGTCTCATCTACTAGAGAAAACTCCAAAAAAAAAAACAACCACAATTCAACGAGAAGTCTAAAATCTGCCGGTTCTCCGTAATTTTACAAAGATTCATCGGTATTGTGCTAGTTGGTTCCAATGTGCACTTATTCGAAAATTTGAACGTGTCACGCTCCTTGATTCTTCTGCTGGTTGACCCGCCTAGCGTCGCCGGCCGCTAGCTCAGCGCCGCCTCCTCTCCCATGATGGTCTCGGGTGACTTTCCTTGGGCAGAGTGTCAGCGAGGCACCAGCAAGTACGGAGCAGCGCACCACGCTAGGGTGGGTTGCCGAGCTCATGGCGGCGCTCTCCACGCGCCAACGCGACATGCTGGTGCTGCTCGTGGACGCCTCCATGGACCACGTCGGCACCTAATACGAGCACAAGTCCACCTCGCCGACCTCGACGTGGTGGCCACGCTAGACCCGTGCTGGTTCAGCCCGCTGGAGCGCACCCGTGGGGGTGGAAGCCTGCGCTCGTGTTCCGCTTCGTCGACGACGAAGCCGTGCGCTCTCACCAGCAGCGCTGCGCGTTCAAGGACACTCAGTTCTAAGCTCTTCTCTTCCTCCGTGCAACAGAACGTGATCGGCATTCAGAGCGCACCGTTGTCGGCATCGTGTTGCTGGACCAGGTCAATGCACGCTATGGAAAAAGATTAAAATAACATTTAAAATAGCCTGACAAATAAATATGAGCCACCAAAAATTTACAAAAACACCCAAAATTTAAGTCTATCTAATGTTTAGATCCTTTAACCGTTTCCACATTTGCCACGTCAACCTGACAATGGATCCCACTCGTCAGAAATCGTGTTAAATTTTCGAATTAAAAAATCAGTGCACATTGGAACGAACCAATCGTAATGTTGGTGGATTTTTACGAAATTACGAAAAACCGGCGGGTTTTTAGTCTTTCAGTGAATTGTGAGTTTTTTATAGAATTATCACCATCTACCATGAAAGAAGAAACGAAACATTAAATTAGCTAGCTAGAAGGACCTGAGACGGATCGTGATCGATCACATGCGGAGAAGCAAAAATAGAGGAAGATCTGGATAGAAAGCGACGGGGATCGCAGCCTAGTTTGTACGCCAAAGGAGAAACTCAATTGCAAAGTGGCAAATTCGATCGATCGGTCGATTCTCCCTGTCACCCAATTTAACTTGACGCTGAAGCTGCGAGCTAGGAAGGGAAGAATGAAGATCGATGGGATCTGCTGCCCGCTGCTGCAGTTGAAATTGGACACAACCGACGCCCTAACTTGGCCCACTCATATATTCTCCGGTGCTGGTAGTGGTAGGCTCCTAGCGTGGGCAAAAGTAGGTGAGCATTTTTGTTTGTGATGCTAATTAGGGAAACCATTTTGATACTGCTAACAGATAAAAAAAAAAATCGAACGATGTAAGCTGAATGGAGTCCAAAATAAGCTGATTGGTTCCTGACTCCAAATGTAAAATGTACTGTAGACTGTAGTAAAGAGATCACGTGAACCCTAATTTACTGCATACGTTCGGAATTGCTTTTGACTAATGATTGTGCCGTCAAAAGAAACATCTCGTCCCCCTGTTCACATACTTTTTCACACAAGTTTATCATTGATTTTTTTGTTAAAAAAAGGACTCGAATAAATCAATTGGACAGCGAGTGACCCAACAGGACTGGAGAAGATAGGGACGGGTCCAAAGCTAAAGCAAAAAAAGATGGAGCTAGCGAGAGAGAAAGAGAGGGAGATGAGGAGGTGGTCGGTCGGCTGCTCACTCCACAGTCTCCACTCTCTCCGGTGTCCACTTCGCTGGCCAATCAGTTACGCGTAGCACTCTCCAAGAAAACCGCCTCCGTCTCCTCCCCCGCGTAGCTTAATGCGGGACTAAGCATAAACTAATCACGCAGCACCAGCACGCCGAGGTACGTACGCCATGAAGCGCCACCACTCGGCGCCGCTGTCGCCGTCTCCGGCGGCGGTGGCGGCGGCCAAGCGCCGCTGCACCGGCATGGCGGCCGCCGTCCCGGCCCTGGTGCTCTGCTCCGTCCTCCTGCCCCTCGCCTTCCTCCTCGGCCTCCACCGCACAGGTAAACAACCACCGCTGCCCTCCTCCCCTGCCTCAGCCGTCTCCGCCCGCGGATCTATGTGCTGATTCTGTGCGTGCGCCTGCGCTGCAGGGTACGGATCGGAGGAGCGCGCCGCCGTCGTCATCAGCACCGTGAGATTTTCCGCGCAGAATTTCTATCCACTGGCTGCGCCTTCTCTTTTTTTTTCCCTCCGGTTGCTGCATTTTCTTCAAACAGGGTTCTTTCTTGTGAATCTTCTGATGACGAATTTCTGCGCTGTGTGTCCAGCAGCTGGGTCTCGGGAAGCATAAGCATCTGGATGGAGGCATGAAGCACAAGCTGCTCAAGGTACCCTGCTTATACATTTGCAATGTCCTGAATTACGCGTTCGTGCTGAATTGACGAGAGCAAAATATGGCAACTTGGCGTCGCATTTATTTTGCGCGTAATGTGGATTGGATTCTCCTGAATTTCATGCCCAAATTTGGCCGTGATTCTTTCTGGTGATTTCTTACAACAACAAAAAAAAAGAATTTTTTTTTTACACTCGTTGTTAGGGAGTTCAATCATGCAATGCGCGTGTGCGTGTTTTCCTGGACGTGTGCTGCTCGCTGACGGCTGAACCACCTACCCGCTTCGTGTGGAGCGGCTGGTCAGTTGCTGCCTGTTTTCTGTCTCCTCTATGCTGTGGTGTCCACTGTCCGGGGGTGGAAACTTGGCACTCACAGTGTTGGGCTGAATATATTGTACTAACGCAAGTGATGCCAAATAGATGAGTCAAACGTTATTTTATATCGCTTCTGCCAAATAGCGTTCCTTGGCTTGTTGTAACAATTAAGATTTTAAGTGCCTAATGCGCTAACATGTCAAAAGGAAAATCATTTGACAAATCTCCTTTTGTCCTGTGTGAGCAGGATGTTTCCAAAATGATAACTTCAGGATCTAATGGGGTTTCCGGCGAGAGATCTAGCAGATCAAAGTCCAGGAATCTTGCTGCTAAATCGAAAGCAAAGACCAAAGGTGGTATCTCCTTAGTTGAGCTGAAAAATGACACCCAAAAAACGAGAGGTAAGAATGTGAGGTCAAATAAGGCATCACACAACCTTCAACCTTGATTGGTTTAGTACATGCTTCCATAATCCTTCTTACTGTATGCAAATGCTCTTTCAGGAACTCATACACAGAGAAGATATCAATTAAAGGACTTGTCATGGAGGTCAATGGTAAGAGACAGTATTTCTTTTTTCTGATTGCTGTCAAATTTGTTTGGTTCGTCTGCATTTCACACTTCAGAAAATAATGGAAGAGAGCGTGCCACACATGAGATGTGGGTACTGAATTTGATTCATGCTGTTTGTACGGCTATTATTCTGAAGCCTTAAACAATTGGCTTGACAGATTTTTCAGGTAGTTGAATGGTGAATGTCAAATGTTTGTGTAGGAACATTGGTTGTGTCCCTGCAAAAAAGGGACATCATTGCATCTCAGTGTGGGGTCAATAATAATTTTTGCACTCTCTGTGTGCCAAATTTGTGGTAAATTTAGATAATATAGTTAATGTATCTTTGGGACCAGGTTTTCCACTTTCAGGTTTGCCTCTTAGATGTTTTGCTAGTGCAAGTGTTTCAGTCGGGTGGCAATATGTACATGTTTTATTGTGGGGTGCAGTGCGATGTACAACTGTTTTCCCTTTAGAAATTGGTGGATGATTTCCATTCTCACCTTCACCAAAAAGTAAATAAAAAACTTCAGCAAAGTTAATTTACTGTAGAGATCTTGTATTCGATCCTCAGTTTGATTGGTCTGCTTCAGATGTATACACAAATGCAGTAGCCATTGTTATCAAACAGCAAATCAAGCGAACAAGGCAATAATTCGTTATTGTAAAAGGCTTTCTGAAGTTATCCAAGCATGTATTTTGAGAGTTAAATATTTAAAAGATAGTGGCACAATATATTTAAATTTTTGCTCAAAATGACCAGCATTTTTGTACACTAGATCCTTTGGAATTGTTCTATGTTTCTACCATAGGAAACTGAATTTGTTCTGTGATAGGGTACTAGTGTTGATGGGAAGGAGAACCAAGGTCAGGAAGTAGCACAAGAGGAGAACCCCAAGTCCTGTGAACTCGAATATGGAAGCTACTGCCTCTGGTCTGTTGAGCATAGGGAAGAGATGAAAGATACTATTGTGAAGAGGCTTAAGGATCAACTTTTTATGGCAAGAGCCCATTATCCTAGTATTGCAAAACTGAAGCACCAGGAAAGATTTACACGTGAGCTGAAGCAAAATATCCAAGAACACGAACGCATGCTTAGTGACACCATTGCTGATGCTGATCTTCCACCATTGTGAGTCTTATCTGGTGTTGAAGTATTATCTATTGAACTGATTATAATAAACATTTCACTCCATAAACGATTAGTATGAGCATTACCAATTTCAGGGATGATTTCTTTTTTGTGATATCTTGTAGTAAAGATATATTGACCCTATTTCCATTCAGATTGGTACCTGTAGAAATATGACCTAACCCAATCCACGAATATGGCCATCTGGAATTTGTGAGGAGGCACTAAGCTGTTAATTTTACTGAATGCATTTCTAAATGGGAATTGTCTGTTTTCTTGGTGTATATATGTTTATAACATATCTTGTGCTAAAACATCTTATTTTTTGATACGAAGGGAGTAATATATAACTGATTTGATAGGCGGTGCTATCAAATCTTTATTGCTGTGTTATTTCAAAAACAAATTCCAAGCAATGGAGTATACGGTAGAAAATTATGGCGTGTACGACTCTTCTGTGTACATTTCTGAAGGTAATGGCTACTTACTGTTTTCAGTTTCGCAAAGAAGCTAGAGAAAATGGAGCACACAATCGAAAGAGTAAAATCTTGTGAAGTAGGCTGCTCCAATGTTGAACGGAAACTTAGGCAGCTACTCGATCTAACTGAAGATGAAGCTTATTTCCATACAAGGCAGAGTGCATTTCTCTATCATCTCGGGGTTCAGACTATGCCAAAAACTCACCATTGCTTGAGCATGAGATTGACAGTAGAGTATTTCAAATCCGCATATCTTCACAGGGAACAGTTAAATGAGCAGAGACTTGAAGACCCTGCCTACTTTCACTATGTAATGTTTTCCAGGAATGTACTTGCAGCTTCGACTACTATAAATTCAACAGCCATGAACTCAAAGGTATAATGCTAGTATTTTCCAAGAATTGAAAATCTTACTAGTGATTTTTCTCAATGCTAATGACATATGAAATGTTTCAGGATTCGGGCAGCGTTATTTTTCATCTATTCACCGACACACAGAACTTTTATGCAATGAAGCATTGGTTTGACAGAAATTCATATTTGGAGTTAAATGTCCGTGTGATTAACATTGAGGATCACCACAAGTTCTCTCATAATGCTGGATCTATTGAGAGGCAACAGTTATGGACAACAGAGGAATTCCGTGTCTCGTTTCGTAATCATACTCAACCTTTCCAGAGGCATATGAAAACTGAGTATATTTCTGTTTTTGGCCATTCACATTTCATGTTGCCTGATCTTCTTCCAAACTTGAATAAAGTTGTTGTTCTAGATGATGATTTGGTTGTCCAGAAAGATTTGTCATCTCTTTGGAACCTCAATATGGGAGATAAAGTGATAGGTGCTGTACAGTTCTGTGGAGTTAGATTAGGTCAGTTGAAAGGTTATATAGAGGAACATAATTTCAACACGGGTTCATGTGTGTGGTTCTCTGGTCTCAATATAATTGAATTGGAAAAATGGAGGGATCTTGGCATTACTAGTTCGCCTGGCCCATTACTTCAAAAGGTCAGTAATACTTTCCATTCAAAAATCCTATCGAATGAAAACTGCATTATTATTATTTTTTCCAACATAAGAAGTTGTAGTTTCCTCTGGTAATCCTAGAAATATCATTTCATAATATCCTGTCATAATTATTTCTGGAAAACATAGCTTTTGTGATACATTGTCGTCGCTTTTGTAGTTGCAACAGGACAGTTCGGCATCACACAGACTTAAGGCACTCCCTAGAGGTTTATTTGCATTTGAAGACCTCATATATCCTTTGGAAGGTTCATGGGTTCAGTCAGGTCTTGGATATGATTATGGAATTAGCCGTATCGATATAGAAGAGGCGGCTACTCTACACTACAATGGTGTCATGAAACCTTGGCTTGATTTGGGAATACACGATTATAAGAGCTATTGGAGAAAGTATATGACTACTGGGGAGAGGTTCATGGCAGAATGCAATATACATTAACAGCAGTGAAATAAGATGTAACACATACATCATAGTCTGCATTGGTGGGAATTTGGAGCAGCGAAGATCAAGAACATGCTTCAGCAAATGGAAATTTTGAGGAGAAACTGGATGCAGTATTTATGATGAATGAAGTACACCTCCAGGGACCAGGGTCGCACCGTGTAGATTCTATAAAGATAAATATGCTAAAATGCTTCCGGCCAAAACACTACCAGTTTTACAGCTAGGAAGTCGAGCAGCACACCAACATGAAGCCTGTTTATTATAGAGTCAGATGAGTCTTTTCATTGCAGCATGGAACTGCAAAAGTGCAGTTCTTTGCTGATCATTTTTTGTATAAATTCGTTTAGCCCATGTGCAAGAGATATGTTGAGGGACGCCAATGTTGAGAGTGGCACGACATGTACAGAGAATAAATGCCTCGGCCTGCAACAATTCACTTGCCATTCTTTGCTGCAAGGGCGACTATTGTTATTGTAGGATGTCGACCTCCATTTATGACATGATAAATGGATGTTTGTTTGGCACGGTCAAGTTTTGAGGTCTTTTTTCATATGCTGTCAATTCCCAATCTGTTCTGTAAACAAGAACTCACATGGTTGTTCTTCAAAATGGTTGTATTGCTGTGGTTGAAATCACAGTCGTCATAAATTTGATACAGATAAGAACACATACATCTATATCAGCTTTACTTTCAAATATAAAGAAGCATAATTACATCATGGCGGTGGTGTGATACTTATATTTATATTTAGTGAGACTCTAAGGTTAAACTGTCATGTGACAGGTGCTTTTTGTAGAGAACACTTCGGAAGCTGGTAATGTGATTTCTTCTGTAAGAGAAAGGTAATTTGTTATGTGGCTACTTACCTATTGTGCGATCCAGAGAATGGCAGATTTCTGGTGTTACAGACTGTGAAGCTTAGGACCTTCCAGAGGACACTTGCAATGCTTCTGCAGCTCCAGGTACCTCTCCATGTTAAACCTGTGCTTGGCGCAGAGCTTTCTCCTCCTCGACAAGAACAGCCTTTCCATGAAGTCCTGATACGTCGGGTCCCTCGAGGTCACGAGGAAATAGGTGTAGCTGACGAGCAGCCCGGACGCGGTGGTGAAGAAGGCGATCGGCTCCATCACATCCCATGAGAGCTCCCAGAACGTGAGGCGGAAGAAGAGGGCGATTTGGGACATGAGGAACCCTAAGCCAGACCAAAGGATGCACCGGACTTGCTTGTGCGCGAGCTTGTCGATGTCGTCCTTCCTTTCCTGAAGCTGCTTGAATTCTTCTTTCCTTGGGTCATTCTCTAGTTCCAGCGCAAGTGGTACTGCTCTCCTAACCAAATCCACAACCTACAGAATGGTGAAGGATACATCAGTACAAGGTTCAACTCTTGCCAAATTGGTCAGAACGAGCTGTTGCTTCTCCACAGTTGAAAGCAACGGAAACAATCTCAAACTGATGGTGCAGTCCTTATGGATAAAAGTAAGATTTTGTGGGTTTATAGCCCAGAACTAAACAGAAAGTAGTAAAGTTCAAGTCACGGCGAAAGATGTTTGAAGTGTCGGCGACGTCACCTGAAAAGGAATACAAACATTCTGGTGTGTTCAACTGCAAAAAAATGCAAAACTACTTCTTGATTTGTGGTACTGTAGCTAACTGTACTTGTTTATGAAGGTGTGGATTACTATAGCAGATGTGAGAGTCGAACCTGGGTTCCAACAAGTGGGTTATTTGTTTATCCTAATGCAGCACAGTTAAACTAACACCAGACCAGTTTTGAATATAAACATGTAAAAATCTTTGTGCACGGACAATACAACATTTACATGGAATGTATCACCCGGACCTGATCCATACATTCATTTCATAATTTGAATAAACTAGTCGGCTGCAAAGACAAAAACTCACTGTAGTAAACTTCAAAAAAAAAACTCACTGTAGTGTAAAATTCTAATGTTAAATTCATGCCGGCAGAAATCACAAATGACCGAGGACGCAGAGGAATTCCCATTTCTGATTAACAGACCTCAGAGTCGAAAGTCTGAAGACAATTTAAACAAGGGCAATGGTGTAGGGTTTTTGAAAGGAAGCAAATTGACCTTCTCGGGGTGGAGGTAGGCCTTGTCCCTGAAGAGCAGCAGGACGCCGGCGTCGTCCATGGCCCGCGCGAGCCCCTCCGCCTCGCCGCGCGTGCGCGCCGCCCCGGCCTCCACGCACGCGTCAAGGAGCTCCCCGTACCCAACCGCCTCGCCGGGCCTGTCCCGCAGCCGCCGCTTCAGCGCCTCGACGCCCACGAGCCGCACCAGCCGCCGCGCCTCTGCTGCCGTGACCGGCGGCTCGATCGGCCGCACCGGCGGTTTCGAGAAGAGGCGGCGGAGCGCGTGGGGTGACCCGGACGGAGAATGCGCGCGGAGGCGGGAGGCGGCTGCCCGCAACATGGTGGCGGTGGCGACTGGCGATCTCGAGGTCGGTGTGGAGTTAGAGTGCAATCTGCAATTGTTGGAAAGCCGTGATGCGTGATGATCCTCTCCCGATCTTGCAAGCTTCTTCTACATGTCGGATTTTTAACCTTTTCCCTCTCCATTTTGCCTTTTGCGACGTGGTGACTTCATGGCAGGGTCAAGAATCGATCTAGGGAGGCTGCTGGCTGGAAAGGGAAGAGCGTGGCGTGCTCGAAAGATCTGGGCGCCATGGCCAGCTCCGTTCATCACCCCTTTGTTCTGTTCTTCTTGCATACATTTTTCTCCATTTGTTGGCACTACATTTTGGCAAAGAGAGAGTATGTATGAAAAAACATTGAATAGACAATGTCATGTGATATCTCTGCCTGCATTTTCAGGCTCTCAACAGATTTTACATTATCTATACGTCTTATAAAACAAAACCCCACTAACATATAGTACTAATTATTTACGGGATACACACATTTCTACGGAAGAAAGGCGAAAACACGCCTCACAGGAAAAACCTCTCGGGCCGCTGTGCGAGGCGGCTCTAGAGGTCCCCTAACAAACCCTAAACAGCAGCCGACAGCTGATCTCTCTGGCCGCTGCCGCCGTAGCGCCGGCGGTGGCGGACCCGTTGCGCTTCGTTGGGATCCCATCGCGAGGGGAGCTGACTCCGGGACAACGGGTGGTGTCCAGGTGGTGGGGCAGCTTTGCTCGCACCGACGATGGGAGGCGCGGAGGAGGCAGAGAAGGGCACGGTGTTGCAGGCTGGAGGCAGCGGCGCGGCCTAGCCCTGTGGCGGCGGCGCTGCACCTTCGGATCCGGCGGCGCTCGGATCTAATCTGGGAGATGGAGGGCGGTCGGCGTCGGGATGTGGAGTCTCGCTTCGTCTGAACTTCGTCGACATGAGCACTTGCAGATGGAGGATGGAAGTGACTCGGGTGAAAACCTAGCTCTTGACTGGTTCGGAGCCGATAATAGCGGCACCTTTGGTGTCGTTTTCTCTTTGGAGGCATCATCGAGGGAAGCCTACACACCATTCTGTCACCTCCGGGGGAAATCCTAGATCCATGGATCGGATGATGACGGCGCTCTTATGTCGTTTCCCCCCTTGGGGGCATCAATCTTGGAGTTGTGCTTTAGCATGGACCAGTGGATGATGGTGGCGTCGACGTCTGACTTTGCAAGGTCATGGTGTTGTTTAACTTTCTGAAAATGGGATCGTGGAAGACGGCGGCAGCGATTTCTATAGCGTGCACATCGGTGTGTGTTGAGTGTCGGCTGAACTGGTACTCCAGTTTTAGATGATGTGCGTAGGTGCAAGATCATAGGCATCGGCTCGATCTTAGTCATCCCCATCATAGTGGTAGCGACCCTTGTTGTCGAGAGCTTGACCTCAGTTTGTTTCACCATTGTATATTGTAAATCTGGTTTAATTAATAAGTGTGAATGGTTGTGTGCATCATTTTGATGCAGAGGTCGGGGACTCGCACCCTCCTTTTTAAAAAAACATTAATTATATTCTATCTTAACATGCGAGCAATCGCCCATTCCCTTAGCCAACCAAATATCCATGTCATCCTACTAATATTCATTACATTCCTTATTTTTGACATATAACATATCCATGTCATTTACTTTTCATCATCCAATTATCCATGTTACCAATTTTTTCATTAAATACAAAAAAAATCACGTCAATTAATTTTACCTTTCGACATTTGGATATGTTGTATAGTATTTTAAATAAATTCATATCTATGGATCTTATATCCTTTATTTGCATAATAATAATAAAAAAAGATTCTCCACGCAATGCGCAGGGTATGTTTCTAGTTATTATAACAAATAATGTGCAACACCCCCAACAAATTCGTTGTCGAACATGACGAGCACTCTGGAGCATGGATTCTGCGAATTGAAAAATTATAGCCTTTAAAGTTTATCACACCAAGCGCACTACTTCTGCCTATATTTTGGACCGGGCCAGTAATCCTTGCCCCCATGTCCAGATAAATTTTGACACCGTCTGACATGAAAGACCGGCCAATAAACATTTAATAACAGTGAGCTCAATCTATTTAACCATATGATAAAGCGGGCGAGAAAGGCATGAGAGCAAGTACAATAAGGCTTAGTTATAAGGATTTAAATAATATTTTCATGCTTCCATGGAGGGAGAGAGAATAGAAGCGGGCTCTTATGCAATAGCCAGCTACAACACGTGCTCCTAGGCATTTTGTGAGAGTAAAAGGTGGGCCAACTATTAATAAAATAGTCCATATTTGTGTTTAGCTATTGTACTTGTTGGTTATTAAGTTGGCTATAAATGAAATGCCACTATCTTATAGCAAACAACCGGTTATACTATTGCCCTTGCTCTGAAAGGGAGAGCATATACATCCCTCAAAGCGACGCGGGAGCCGTTCCGTTGTCTGAAACGACCTCTTCGTGATCCGCCTAAAAACGGCCCAATATAAAAAGTACTATTATTTTTAAATTTTGAAGATGAATCTAAAAGTTTGAACATTTTAGAAATCTGAACAAAATTCAAATATGAACCATTTTGAATATGAACAATTATTATAAAGTATGAACAATTTTTGAATTTCAATAATTTTAAAATATGAAGAAATTTATGAATTTCAACAATTTTGTAATATGAACAAAATATTATTTGAACAATTTTCTAATATGAACAATTTTCAACTTAAAAATTCAAAAAGAAAAACAATGCATAGTTTTTTAATATGAATACCTTTATATTTAAACTTTCTCGAATTTCAATTTTTTGAAAGAAAAACAAAAAGAAAGAAAGGAAAGGAAAATGGAAACAAGGAACGAAAACAAAATGAAAAAAGGAAGCAAAGAAGAAAACGAAATAAAAACCGCATGAGGGTCGGCCCATCCGCGCAACCCTTCACGCAACGCGCACCTAAATGGTCGTGTGCGGGTGGTGTATATGGTTTGCCGGCCTGATATAGGATCCTCCTCTAGGACGCTCGGGCGATTCCTGGCCTTTGGAACCGCTCAGTTGCACCAGCAAGGAGCATCTCAATTAACTCCTTGCTGTAATCAGTGATTTGCTTGTAGCGATAGGGGAAAATCATGTTCACCACTTGCTGCAAGTAAGACGCCCGGGGAACATACCCCTGTCCATTGGCCCATTTTGATATCGTCGTTTCCTATTATGCTTTTTTCTCTATTTTCAGGGTTTTTTTGTGTTTTTTCTTGCTTTCTCCCTCTTTTATTTTTTTGATTTCCTTTTTTCGTATTTATCTAATATTTTTTATATTTGTTCTTTAGGTTCTTTTTTCCTTTATTTTGTGTTTCTTCATATAAAAAGGTTAGGTATAATAAAATATGACCTTTACAAAATTGTGTATGGTTAAAAAATGGTCAAGTTATTTGAGAAAAATGTTCCTGCGGTTCAAGAAAAGTTTACGGGGTGAATAAATATTAATGTGGTTCAAACAATATTCACGGGGCCAAAAAATCGTCATGTGATTCGGAAAACATTACGGGTTAAATACATATACATGTGGTAAAAACTTTACGGGTAAATAATGTTTTGTGGTTCAAAACAAAAACGTGATAAAAGTACATGTGGTCTAAAAAAAGTTTACAAGGTAAAGCATGTTCAGTTTGTTAAAACCGTTCACCAGTTTAACAAAAAGTTCAAGGGGTCTAGAATATGTTCCTCGGATTAACTTTCATGTGATTCGAATCAATGTTCATCGATTCGAAAAATGTTCATAAAGTTGGAAATAAATTCACGGTGGTCCGAGTTTTAACATAAAACTAACTCTATAAATAAAGAGTAACATGATAATTTCACATATTTACTAAAAAAGTTAAAAACGGGAAACTGAAACTAAGGGAAAAGTATTGATAAGCATAAGTGAAGAATATGATCAATGGGTAAGTTAAAAAATTAATCAAATAAAAAACACCTGTTATATTGGGCCACATCTCTAAAGCACAGTGACTGTAGACGGCGGGAGCATCCCATACTGCCTAAAGCGGTGTATAGGAGCTCCCGGTAAAAGAAGTTAGACCATCTCCACCATGAATCCCCAAAGGCCTCCCAATAGATGAAATGAAGCCTAGACATAAAAATAGCCCCATCCGGTGTGTATAGAAAGTTTCAGAATAGTTTGAGGTTTTGAAATGTTGTTTTGAATTGGAGTTGGGTATCCAAAATAGCTTTTCGACTATGTATATCTCACTTTTAAACATGTACGGCCTTACATGTAGTACTCACTCCGTTTCAAATTAGCGACTTACATGTGTCCACATCTATACACGTAACATGTCTAAATACATCCTATCTAATTTTGAAATGGAGAGAGTACTAGGTAGTGTGAGATGTGTCTTCCCTCTCTGAGACGTGGAAGAGTATATCTAGCGCTGCCAAACCAGGGAACGCGACATATGCGTGCCAGGACACTAGACTAGAGCAGCACTAACAGTAACTGATCTTTTCGATGAACCCAAGTTATGGACTTATGGATGTGCAGAGGAGATGCAGTTCGCCCACTCCTGCGAATCTCTGTTCCTCATTTTTCCCCCATGGCTCCAACGGGGCACAGCAGAAAGGAAGGCCCCTTCTTTCCATATGAACATGACGTGACACTTCAAGGCCATGCTTAACGGACATCAGGTCCACCACAGGCTATCTCACACACACAGACGACACCGATTCGATTTGGTTTCCTTCCCTTGCTCCATGATTGAAGAATATTCAGGACCATGTCATGCCACTGCATCTCATCTCATGCATGCACTAGGGTGGCCCTACTCGGTTAAAACTGCGTGTGGTTTATCTGACAAATCTCGATCTTCAAGTTGTTACTGTGATGTGAGAACCACCCTGCTCAATCAGCAGACATGGCGACATTTCAGATAAGCACTCACATGAGGTTGCCAAGGGAGGGATGGCGAGGAGCTCCATCGTTTGTTTCCCCCTAGAGGTAAGCAGAATCATGGAGGAGGCAAGCAAGCAACCATCTCATCGGACCAAAGCAACTAGTAGTAAAAACTGCATTGCATTTCCTACATCCAACAACCACGCCCTGACTGCCATCGTCGCTCCCCCAAACGGTTCCAGCCTTAGCTTTCTGCAAACCCAGCAATGGCTAAAGGGATCAGTGTCTTTCCGAGCTGACCCCTTCGACAGTAGGGCCTCAAGCACACAAGAGAACAAGAAGCAGCAGATGGATCATGGATGGCTTTCTGTTGTGTGAAAAGGACCACTCCTTGGCCCAGCCCTTGGGTTGGGGACAAGAAATGATAGGGACATGGAGAGGATGAATAGGAGAGACACGTTAATAATCTTGATCCAAAACCCTCTCACATCTACTCCATAAAGTGCAGGAATCATTTTATCATGACAGCTCAAGGTGATGGTTTGCTTCAGGATTTGGAAGGTAACACGACATTGCAAATGTGACCAGGAAGCATTTTAGAGGTGTGGTACTACTAGCAGTAAGATGGCAATGCAGCAGAAACTGTGGAACAAACTGTTGCTCTTTGCCAAGGTGACAACAGCATTGGCAAACCCTCCAAAAACACGAAAGTTAACAGGAACCTATGCTTTCATCCTATATTTGTCTTCAGACAACCCCATAGACAAAGTTTGATTTGTTGAAGGAATAAATGTACATAACAGAACTTAGGGTGGGCGATGAGGCCCATTGGGGAGAAGTGATGACAATGACATCGGGTTGTGATCTTGACGAGACTCTCAATGGTGAGCGTGTCTGGATTTGTGTGGGTGCCGCTCAACGGCTTATGACGGTTTTCGTCCAGTTTTTGTTATTTTGTGGTGATCCAAATTCATAAAGATAAAGGCTAACTTCGGACTTGGTTTCGCTCGGTGGTACGGTACGAGTCGTTTCCGGGTCGGACTGCAGCTAATCCGTCGGTTTGGGATAAGTCAAAAGTTGTAAATCTCCGGCGTTTGTAACCTCACCCGATCATAGTAAAAATTTGTTGGCTGGCGTCCGTAAATTTTTCTCTTCCATTATTGGAAGGTTTTTTCACGTTAAATCTCGTGTCCCCATGTGTTGATCTTTTGTTTGTTCATCGTTTTATTGTCTATCATTTATAACAGTTTTCTGTTAATTAACATGTGAACTCTCTTCTGTTTAATTAATGGATTAGGCAAAGAAAATGCCTCCATTAAAAAAGCAATTTTTTTGTCGTCTTGGTATAATGGCTGTAGATTAACCCATGTTAACCATGTCCAACTAAGTAATCCGTTTGATTTAACATGAGACAAGAAGAAATAAAGAAAGGTAAAAAATGGAGTGAGATTGCCTGATGGGGATTGTGAGCTTGTGGAATGTGACACCGGGTCCAAGCTGACGATGCAGAAGCCCATTGGCTAAGTTGTCCAGGAAGCTAAGGCTTGACAAAAAAAGCTGATGGTCACATATGGATGTAAAGGTGAAAACGATGTTAAAGTAAATCCATGCATATCCAGTAGAGGCAAGCATGAACATATGAGGACCATGAAATTTGAAAGGATAGGTTTGACTGATGCAAGAGGGGTATCTAAATTAGTGGTGAAAAAAAGGCAAGGTGGTTTCAAAGATAAATCACAAGGTTGGATCAACAGAAGTTATCAAACATGAGCTAAACCACTTGTTGGTGGTAACAGGTGTACATGGGATCAATTACGATGCCCTTGATTTCGTTGTGTGATCAAGGAATTTTCACCGTTGAAGATGTCAAGGCATCTATGATGTCAATAAAGATTAGGAAATATAAATAAGAAACATGGCACGACGAGAGAATGGAACTATATTTGTCAGAATGGTAAATTATGTTGAGGATGAACTGAAGCAAAGCAAAGGTTACCATGAAACTGAGCTGCACAGTACTACGAACCTACCACTATGGAGAGACGGTGTAGCAATTAGTCTTGTCCATGCGTCAGTTATGGACATAAGCCAACCTCCCAAGAAAACTGGGAGATAGTATTCGAGACCACATATTTTCTTCTCAACAGGTCTTGCGGTCTTGCCATACTCCTCCAGTAAGAAGTTTGAAAACCCATTAACTAAGAGCATCCCCACCCACCCCCAATCAAATTAAACATAAATTCAACTAATTTATTAAAGTTTCACAAACCACACAAGCAAATAAATATAGTTTTACAAACCACACAAGCAAATAATTATAGTTTTACAAATCACACAAGCAAATAATTAAAGTTCCACACAAGTAAATAATTATGAATCACAATGACAAATAGATGAAATTATGCAGATTCTCCTTTGAGCATCCACAAATGCTCCACCGGGTCATCCTGCAGCTGGTGATGAGTGTTTGTGTCTCTTAGCTCTTACCGCCTAGCGAGAAACTCTGTAAATGCTGGAGGGACATTGCGATCAACTCGTGCAAGAGGACTTGCCGTTCATACGGCTCAGTGTCAAAGACTGGAAATTCCCTCTCGTCGTCAATGATCATGTTGTGCATGATCACACAGGCCGTCATGACCTCCCACATCTGATCTTTCGACCAAGTAAGAGCTGGGTACCGTACAATGGCCCATCGAGATTGTAGCACACCAAATGCCCGCTCCACATCCTTCCTGCAAGACTCTTGCTGCAGAGCAAACCAAGCTTTCTTGCCTCCAGGCACAGGGTTTGAGATGGTCTTGACAAATGTTGACCATCTTGGATAGATGCCATCTGCTAGATAGTACGCCATGTCATACTGGTGGTTGTTGATCTCAAAGTTCACAGGAGGAGCAGTGCCTTCCACAACCCTGGCAAACACATTAGAGCACTGCAGCACATTAATGTCATTGTGCGATCCTGCCATCCTGAAGAAAGCATGCCAAATCCACAAATCCTGATCTGCCACTGCCTCAAGCACCACACTGCATGATCCTTTGTGACCCTTGTACATGCCTTGATGTGCAAATGGACAGTTCTTCCAAGCCCAGTGCATAAAGTCGATGCTTCCAATCATCCCAGGAAAGCCTCTCTCAGTGTTCTGCTTCATGATCCGAGTTCTGTCTTCTGCATTGTGTGTGCGCAAGTACTTCTTTACAAAGACTGCCACAATAGCCCTGCAAAACTTGTACATGCAGTCAATGGCCGTGGACTCAGCCATGCGCAGATAGTCGTCCTGTGTATCTCCAGGCATTCCGTATGCCAGCATCCGGAGGGCGACCATGCATTTCTGAATAGTTGAGAAACCAAGCAAACCATCGAACTCTCTTCAGTTTGAAGTAATCATCGAACTCTCTCAAATTCTCGACAATCTTCAAAAACAGCCGCCGAGTCATCCTGAAACGCCGGCGGAATTTGATCTCGCCATGCACCGGATCGTCGCCGAAGTAGTTTGCCCACAGCATGCAATAGCCTTCCATCCTATGCCTCGGCTTGCTCTTGCGGCGTCCAGGCACAGAACCACCAACAATTGGCTTGTTGTCCTCGGCGATCATGGCGAGGAGGGAGACGAGGATCTGCATATGCTCCTCGTCGATGCCCCCTTCCCTTTCCAGCATCGCCGCAGCCACTTCCTCGTCCATCAAGGCGGCGAGCACCGCCTCATCATCCGAGTCCATGGCCTGGGCACACCGTCGAACACCTCACGTGCACGGTGCGGCCGCGATGGCAACGGAGGTGTTCGTGGGACAGTGGTGGACGGCGGCGGGAGCTGCGCGGCGGGGAGGAGTGGTGGACGGCGGCGAACGCCCTCCGGTGGAGAGGGGTGGTGGCGGCGGGGAGGGGTGGTGGCTGTCGCTAGGAGAAAAGGGCACTGTGGGGGTGTGTTTTCTGCTTCTATCGCCGACAGGTATGGCCGGCGGCGTGATTTCGTCACGCCGGCGCCCCCCTGTGTATTGGGTTCGGCCTGGGGGCGCCGGAGTTCTATTTGGGCCGCGCCGGCGCGAATTTGGAATTGGGGGCTGCGGCTGGACGGGATTTTTGGCGCCGGCGCCCCCAAAGGCCTATGGGAAGCCTTTTGGGGGGGGGGGGGGGGGGGGGGGGGAGTGGGGATGCTCTAAAGTGTGCATTGTTCTTTGCCTCGAGATCCTGACCGTGACTTTAAGCTTGCCAGAATATACTATTTTCTCAAATGTCTCTGTCAAAAAAATTTCAAAGGAAATAGTGTCTTATCTCCGGAGTACTCCTTTCGCAACAAGGAAGAAATAAAACATATGCAACACCATACGGCCAAGTATTAAATTGCTGAGAACTAAGCGGCCTCGGACATATTTGTGTTTTCCTTTCCAACTCCTCAGTCCAATCGTTTCTCTCTTTTTTTTTTAGAAAATAGGGTGCGGTTCCTCCACATAGCCACCGCAATATTACAAACGACATTTGGAAGTATATGATTTCTCCATCTACAATATTACAAATGACTTTTGCAAGTCTATTATAACATTTACGTTCCCAAATAACCAGGGGCGGACGCAGGCCCAGGGCAGCAGGGGCCATGGCCCGGGGCGTGGCCGAAAATCCTGCTTACCATCTGTGATTTTGGCCCTGTTCGTAGCCCAGTCTAGCCCAAGGTGCTGGCCTGGCCTCACACGCACACACGAACCTAGCAGCGAGCCAGCGAGGCTCAGCGAAAAAAGTAGCGAGCCTTCTTCGGTCGTTCCCCACTTTTCGCGCCGCCACTGCGCCACGCCTTGCTCGCCTGGTCCGACGCGCCGGCCTCCTGCCCGTCTGCGCCCCTGCTAGACTGCTCCGCCTCCTCCCCCTGCACCGTCAGTTACCGGTTCTTCTGCGCCCCGCCCCCTGCTCGGCTGCTCCGGCCGCCGACGACGCGGCGCCGCCCGCCTAGTCTCGCTGTCGCTGCGCGGTGCCGCCCGCCTAGTCTCGCTGTCGCTCCTCCAGGCCGCAGTTCTCCGGCTCGGCCTCGACATCAGCAGGAATTTCCAGGGGAATTTCGGTAGGAGCTGTTTTTGTTCTTCTGTACTTGACTCTTTTCTGTTTGTGAAATAGCTAGGGCATATCGTAGTGCATATTTTTGAACTGATTCAAACCGAAGATTAACAATTGTTTGCAATTGATTCATGTTTTAGGAACCAAACAATGGCTATGGTTTTGAGGTTAGTAGCTTGTTTGCTGATTGGTTATTTGAATTTTTGTTAATTGGTTGACTTATAAATCTTTCTCCTATATAGGTATGTTGACAACCAGGGTATGTGATTGAGAGATTTATCGGCATTAAGCATGTTCTTGACCCGAGAGCCGCTTCACTCAAGGTAGCTTTGGATGGTATGTTTCGGGATCATAGCTTATCTTTTGTACTATCTTTTGTATCCCGTGCTATTGTTTGTAGTTTTCAGTCTGATATACGATTTTTGCATGTTAAACAATTGATTTAAAATTATATGTTTATCTTTGCAATTGTACTAAGTATTATGTGCTTTCACAAGAGTTTTTTTTAGTACTTCTTTTTGCGCTTAGTTTTTTGTCCGGGTCTTGCTCCGTTTCTGGATCCGCCGCTGCAAATAACATTGGCCAGAACGGGAAGTTGAGCATGAACTGAAGAAAAGCAAAGGCCTACCAATCAAGCTGAACTGAGTACCTACCAATGTGGAGAGATGTAGCAACTAGTGATCAGAATGTTTTCCTTTCCTTAACTCAGAATTGACCAATTTTGAGGAGCTAAATAAATAAAGAGGCAAAAGAACTGGGCAATGACATTACTCCTAACTCCTAAGTAAGTAAGAACTAGTGGTAACAGTAGCTCTACAGATTTCTAGCGCGCAGAGGTCTGAATCGGGCGCCACGCCGACGCGGTGAGCAGGCACAGGTCCTTCCACCCAAGCTTGAGGGCGCCGTTCTCCTCGACGAGCGTGTAGCCGTCGGAGGGGAACATGCCGAGGAGCAGCGCGGCCTGCGCGGCGGCGCTGCCGGCCAGCGACGCCCCGTGGAACCCGGAGCGGGCGAGCCTGTCGCGCCAGCTGCCGAACTTGACATCCCCGGTGCGCGACGGCCCGCCGACGGCGAGCACGTTGCGGATCTCCCGCGACAGCAGCTGCTGCTCGACGACGTGCCGCTCCGGGCTGTCCTCGCCGTAGCTGGCGTCGAGGGAGTCGAAGAGCGCCGAGTAGTAGTGGATGGCCTCCACGAACCGCGCCAGGAAGGACCCCGTGTGGCTCAGGTCCTGCTCCACCATTGTCACCACCTTGGGCGCCAACCTGATAGATCCACACCATTGTCGAGATCAGTACAGCAGATTTTCATGATTGGTGATGATTCACTGGTTCTGTTAAAACCGAAGAGTAGAAATTCAGCCTATCAGTATCGCGATGATGGCATTCTAGTGAACTTTTCAGCTTAGATTCGTTATGCAATAGAGCGCTCGAACTGATTCGTTACTACACAGTACGTAGTATAGATGACACACTGGTTTCAGTTAAATAATCAGCATGAGCAGCACTTGGAACAAGAAAGTGGAGACCTTTTCAGCGTGAAAAGTTGGCCATGATGACGAGAAGCTTTTGGCGATCCACAAACCAAATGTAGAAGCGAAATCTTTCGACTTCTCGGATCATCAAAGACTATGGAATGGAACAAGGGGTTGATATGGCCAAAGCAACAGAAAGTTGTAACCTTTCTAATCCGAAAAAGCTACGTAGTCATAATGACAAACTTTTAGCTCCCCAAATCGGACCTTAAACCAAACCAGTGCAGCAAGTACCACCATTGATGCTTGATGTGCAGTACTGGTAGCTAGCTACGGTAGTAGGAGAGCTAGCAGTAGTACAGTGGTCGAGTATGTCACATTGGTGAAGAAGAGCTAGCAGGCTGGAAAGTAGGCATGATGCAGCATGGCATAGTGTAGAGTACCTCTTGATGAGACACAATGTGTTGGAGTCTGAGCCGGTGACGTCGTAGAGGGAGTGGTGCAGCCAGTGGACGGCGACGGCCTCGCGCCGCGTGACGCCCAGCTTCTCCGGGTCAAGATTCCCGGCCTTATCTGCCACCGGGCAGAACTCGAAGGGCAGGCCGAGCGTGTCGGCGAAGTCCGACAGCCGCTTCCCGGTGGCCTCCAGGGCGTCCATGGAGGCGCCCAGGCCGGTGAGCCTGACCCTGGGCGGTCCGCCGGGGCGGGAGGCGAGGATGTGGAAGAGGCCCGGCCACTGCAGCCCCTGCATGATGTCGAGGTCGATGATGTGTACGCGGTCCTCGCGCTCGAACGCCTCCTGGATGGCCTGGTTGGCCGTGAAGTGGGAGAACTTCACCAGCGGGCTGATGCCGTTGAACACCTGGAACGCGGCGGCGACGCGGCCGTTGACGAGGCGGGAGGCCGCGGGGGAGGCGTGCGGGAGCGGCGCGTAGAGGCCCAGGCAGGAGCTGACGAGGCGGGCCGACACGGCCTCGGCGAAGTAGGCGGCGACGCGCTGCGTCGAGGTGCCGAACGGGGTGGCGAGCTCGGCGATCTCCAGCAGCGCCGTCTGGGCCTCGTCCAGGTTGTCCGCGTTCACTGACTCCGCGCACTGGAGGAGAAGCGTCAGCAGGTGGAGGCCCTCCTCGTCGCGCTGCTTCCGCCGCTGCCCCTCTTTCCGCTCCTTGGCCGCCGCGGAGGCAGCCACCGCCGCCGCCGCTGCGGCCGCGGCGGTCTCCTCCGCGGACGGAGCCTTGGGCGACTGCGGCGGGTTGTTCTCCTCCTCGCGTCGCCGCTTGTCATTGGGAGGCGGGAGAGGGGGAGGGAGCGCGGCCATTGGCATTGGGGCGGCGGGTGCGGCGTCGGGGAGGAGAGCGGGCTGCGGGGCGGGGTCGGACGCGAGGAGGGATCGGAGGCGCAGCTCGAGGAGGGAGGCGAGGCCGGGGTTGCAGGGGTGGATGATCTCGCGGACGTTGTGGATGAGCTGCGCGACGGAGACCCCGGCGCCGCTGCTCCCGATGATGTCCCGGATGATGCCGTCCACGAACGCCGTGGTGTTGCCCGCGACCGGAGCGGCGGCGTCCATGTGATTGTGATCCACCACCTGTTGTTGCTGCTGCTGCTGCTGGACCTGGAACGACGGGAGCAGCTGGGTGGGCAGCGCGGGCAGCTGCGCGGTGGCCGACGACAGCACGGGCGGTCCGGCGGTGACGTCCGACAGGTCGCCCGTGACGTGGCGCCGCGGCGGGGGCAGGTCCATGTCGGGCGCGGGGCGCTTTCGGACCATGGCGGCGGCGGCCTGTTGGTGGTCTAGGTGGTTGAGGTAGAGGAGGAGGTCGGAAGGGTAGGGGAGCAGGTGGCAGTGGGAGGAGGAGGCGGTGGCATGGGAATAAGAGGAGCGGGAGGCGGAGGAGGAGGACGAGGGGAAGAGGAGGAGGGAGGAGGAGCCCATCTAGAAACGCCAAGGGGAAGCGGCCGCCGCGCGCATGGCGAGCGACCGGAGCGGGGCGGGGCGGGAGAGGTTGTGGATTGTACTGCGCTCGGTTTTTTTGTGTTTTGGCGCCGCGCTGGGCTGGCTGTCGAGGAGGCGAGCGACGGGGAGCTCAGCCTCAGCTGGTGGGAGCAGGAGAGATGAGGAGGAGGAGTAAAGTGGAAGAGGCCGACGAGAGGGGAACAAGAGCATAAGCACAACCGGTTAGGGGAACATCGAGGATTCGAGAGGGGTAATTTATGGATGCTTGTCCTGATGACTCGTCGTCGTCCAAGAAGCATATATTCATAGCAGTGGCAAATTACACAGAGGACTAAAAGAAAAGAAAATTACAACGCAGTCCTTACAATTTCCACCGAGGACCCTAGAAATAATTTGGGGAACGCAATCGAGTCCGACTCCATTACCACCGCTCCGAGAGAAGCTTAGCGCAGCCAAGCACACCATCGCCGGGGACGAACCACTTGGAGATGGGCACCGGGAGCCAACTGCAGCAAAGCCAAAGGGCCTCCGTAATGGCACAACGGCTTGGAGGTTGTTGAAACCATCTGTTGCCAGCCGCAGAAAGCCAACGCCGACGAAGAATGGGTGGAGGGGTTGCCTCACAACCATTAGAGATGGCCGCCGAAGAGAAGCAGCCATGAGTGACCTCCAAGGAGCCGCTTCCATGCTCCCCTGGTGTAGATCCGAGCAACAACAAGCAAGAACATGGCCATCCCCTTTTCCAGCGTCACCATGACGAGGAATAGGAAGAACACCAAGATCACTGCTGCCGTCGTCGGAACCTCGATTACCGAGCTTTATGCAAGAGGCTGCCGAAGAAACGAAACCAGTCGTCGCCTCCCACCACTGGAGCTTGACGAACTGCCTCACCTCCACCGCCGTACTCCGAGAGCCACTTGTAAGCTCCGACGACATGAACCCCGCAAGAAACCTGCAGCACATCCTTCCCGGCAAGCATCTAAACTTCTCCTCTTTACCACCACGGTCAGTCCAGAGAACAGTAGCAGCAAACCACGAAAGGACGCGAAGGCGCTTATTGAAGAAGGCCGCCGTCAGTGAGCAAAATCCGCCCCTCCCCCACCTTGGAGGCTTGACGGAGCGCAGCACGATGGCAGGCCCGGCGCCGCACCAGAACGCCGGAGCACTAGACCTTCGGGACAGAGAAGATGGCATGCCGCCATACGCCACATGGGACAACTCTCTGCAGATCCAAACCAGAAGGAAAACTACACCTAGTATATACAGGCCGCAGGCACCTCCCTCATCTCTACTCCGGCCAGCAACGCCAGCGACGGAGGAGATCGGAAGTCGGCCTGGGCAGGAGGCGAAAACGCGTACGACTCTCAAGGGGGGCGAGGTGGGGAAGAAAAAATCCCGTCGTCCTACCTATACTAGGACTCTGCCTTTGGGCTATGTGTTTTTCTTTTATTTTTATCTTTTCGCTTTTGTCGTTGTGATTTTAGCCGTATATAAATTTTACATAAGGATGACTTTACAAACCGGCGTATTGAGTTCGTCCGCGTCCGTTTCGATCCACACGATTTAAAATCAAGACTTAACGAGATAATGTTGTTTTCTGTCTGTCGTGATCTATTCTCGATCTAAATTTGGGTATGAGTTTACGTCGACCCTAGAAGCCACAGACCTCTCTTTGCCTCCGCCCCGTGTACTCTCCTGATCTGCATGTTATTGCTTGATACGTGCAAGGCACACGTTCGTTGGGAGACCCCAAGAGGAAGGTATGATGAGTGTAGCAGCAAGTTTTCCCTCAGTATGAAACCGAGTTTATCAAACCAGTAAAAGATGAAGACACTTCTGAAAGTGTCAAGGGCGCCAGAAAGATTGTTGTTGCAGGGATGGTACTGACGGTAGACTTGGACCTGCACACAACACAACCAAAATAATTTGCCCCAACTTAACAGTGAGGTTGTCAATCCCACCGGCTTGCTGAAAACAAAGGATTAGACGTATAGTTTGGAAAATGATGTTTGTTTGCAGAGAATGTAAAAGAACAGTGTTTGCAGTAGATTGTATTATGAGTGTAAAAGAATGGACCGGGTCCAACTTTCACCAGTGGTGTCTCTCAATAATAGATAACTAACATATTGGGTAAACAAATTACAGTTAGGCAATTGAAAAAATAGAGAAGTGCATAACAATGCCTGTACAACTCATGATGTCTACTATGAGATTTATTTGGACATTACAACATGATTCATATACCGTATCCAACCGCATCTACGACTCATAATCCACCTTCAGATTAGCGTCTGCACCCCCATTCAGTATTAAGTTGCAAGAAAAAAATTATTGCATTAAGTAAAGTGCATAATTGATGACCCACAAGTATAAGGGATCGCAACAGTCTTCGAGGGAAGTAAAACCCAAATTTATTGATTCGACACAACAAGGGGAGCCAAAGAATATTTACAAGTCTTAACAGATGAATTGTCAGTTCAGCTGCACCTGTGAATAGACTTGCTCGAGACAGATTATCAGTAGCAACAGTTTTATAGTAGTGGCAGTAGTGAAATAACAGAAGCTGTGAAATAAAGACAGCAATAGTGATTATAGTAGACAGCAGGATTAAAATACTGTAGGCACAGGGACGGATGAATGGGCGTTGCATGGACAAGATAATTCATGTAATATCAAGACATAGGCATTTGCAGATAAATAAGATAAAGCATCCAAGTATTTATTAATCATAGGCATGTGTACCAATTTAGTTGTGCGTGCTCGCAATGAGAAACTTGCACATCATCTTTTGTCCTACCAGCCCGTTTGCAGCGGGGCCTCAAGGGAATCTACTGGTAATTAAGATACTCCTTTTAATAAAGTACCGGAGCAAAGCATTAACATTCCGTGAACACATCTGATCCTCACATCACAGCCATCCCCTCCGACTGTCCCAATTATTGTCACTTTGGGGCCTTCGGTTCTGGACAATAATATGTGTATACAACTCATAGATATGATCTAAAACATTGATTATCCTCATGATACAATAACATGTTAAGATTTGAAATCATGGCACTCGGGCCCTAGTGTCAAGCATTAAGCATAACAAGTTGCAACAATGACGTAAAATACCGATAACGGATACTAGGCACCATGCCCTAATGATATTACAGCTATTACATGAACGATCTCATCCAATCCCTACCATCCCCTCAAGCCTACAGCGGGGAATTACTCACACATGGATGGGGGAAACGATGATGGTTGATGAAGAGGCGTTGGTGATGACGATGGCGATGATCCCCTTCGATTCCCCGCCTCGGCAGGGTGCCGGAACAGAGACTTCTGGTCCCCGAATTGAGTTTCGAGGTGGCGGCGGCGCACGGATGTGTTTCTGGGAAAAGTGATGAACGCCCCCTCGGTTTTAGGTCTGAGGGAGTTTATATCCAAGAGGGGGCTGCGAGGAGGTGGTCGAGTCGACCTCCTCATGTGCTGGCGCGGCCAGGAGCCTGCCGCGCCAGCACCTGATGAGGGTGGCTCGAGGGCCCCCTCCGTCTGGTCTTCTGGCTCCGTGGGTCTTCGGGCAAAATAGGGACTTTCGCATAATTTCTGGTATTTTTCCATAAAGTTGAATTTCTGCACAAAAATAAGACACCAGGGCAATTCTGCTGAAAACAACGTTAGTCCGTGTTAGTTGCATTCAAAACACACAAATTAGAGGCAAAACAATAGCACCTAGTTAACAACTGAGTGCGATAAAAGAACTTTCACGAACACATTTGCTTCATATGATGTAAATATTCTCATTATCTGGCAAATGCTTAGGCTACTCATAATAAGATATATATAAATGGTGTCACCTAGTTAGTTATGTAAACTATGAAGAGATGCCAATCATACCAATAGTAAATAACATGAAACATATCAATTCACAGGATTGCAAGGCTCATAAGAAAGTATGATAAGGTGGTATCTCGCTTGCCCGAAAGTGTACAGCAAAACATAAATACCCAGGCACCTCTGAGATTCAAGAGTAGACTAGAAATAAAGATGTCAAAGATAAAAGCATCAAAGTTACACCGCAGTTAACAGTATTCTGGGACAAGCACATTACACTAAGAATGACAAATATGCTCTCCAGAAGGTGCTCAAAGAAGGATGGTGACTCAACAGTAAGTAAAAGATATGCCCTTCATTGAGGGAAGCAGGGATTTGACATGTGCTAGAGCTTTTCATTGTTTTGAAAACAGAGGTAAAATTGTTTTTGAGTGGTGGTTGTTCCGTCAACGAATGGCAATAGAGTTCTTGTTATCTTCCATACTAAGCAAGTTGAGAGCGGTTCCGAATTATTTAAAACCAAGCATTTATAATATGCATCTTTATATTTTATCTTTTTTATATTTTGACACTCCTCCCAACCTTTGCTTTTCACAAACCATGGCTAGCCGAATCCTCAGGTGCCCACCAGCAATCACATACCATGGAGGAGTGTCTATTTTTCGCTTTTCAAAACTTTTGATATTATAGTGGTCTAACCAGCTCTTTGCAATATTAGTGACAAGCAGATGAAGCATGCAAGTCGGTTAGTTAATTAGTATGGAAGATAACAAACCCATCTACTACTTCCTCATGAGCTCAAAACAGTGGCACAAATTGAGATGTGTTTGAAGGTTTTAAAGATAGCACATGCTTGAAATGCCATGCATAGGTATTTATAGTGGACTCTTTGGAATAACTTGGTTTTCAGGGATTTGGAAGCACAAGCAAAATTGCTCAGTACAAGTGGAGGATAGCAATAGACAGGGAATCGACAATTCAAGAGAGCAATAACCGTCATAATCATGCTTGCGACAAAATAAAATTAACTGAGGCATAAAAGTGATACTAGAACTCTGAGGCAAAATAAATCATCAAGGCTTAATTGACTCTTTGTTTTCAGTCATATACATGTGTGAGCATGTGCCAAGTCGATACAAATGAATTTGTTCAGAGGAGGATACCACAATGTTGTACTCTTTCATGAACAAAACAATGCAAGCAAATATCCATAGAAACATGTCATCTACTATTAATAAATTGGAATAGATCATAAGAGAACATAAACAACTAAGCATCCACCAATCGACATATATTTTATGCGAACCATCTAAGAATGCTCACATGAATGAGTATATGTACAAAAATGAAAAACAAATAGAGTTCATTACCAGCCTCTTACCCAACTCGAATTGTCATTTATCGTCATTATTGCTCTTTCACTTGTGTGGCTTGAATAATATGAAATGAAAACCAATCTCCATGGAGTAATGGATGGCATTGAGCTCTGAAACAAACTATACAAAACCAAAAGAAACAACAAATATTTTTGGATTTTCGGATTTATGAACTAAAAACAGAACAAAAACAGAACAGCCTGTGAAGACGAATTTTTTTGAGGACCTTAACATGCTCAGATCAGAAAACTCAAAACTAATGAAAGTTGCGTACATATCTGCGGATCATGCACAAGAAATTTCAGGTCAGTTGGATATTTCTACAGGAAGTTATGATTTAAACGGTGGACAGCAGAAATTTGTCCCTGCGCGAAACAGCAAACCACAAAGCAAAATATTTTTGTGTTTTTGCATATTGAACTGAATTAAATACTAAGCATACTAATACTAGATACTAAAAGAAACCAGCAAGAGAAATAACAGAAATCTTTTTGGTATTTTGGGTTTTGGTAAGCAAAGCAAAACATGAACAAATAAAAGAAAGAAAGAAAACTAAAACAAAACATGGATATACAAAGTACCGATGTAATGATATATAGATGAGTGTGCTATCGGTATACCTCCCCCCAAGCTTAGGCTTTTGATCTAAGTGGGAATCAGCCCCATGGTGAATAATGGTTCCAGCCCGGCGGGTCAAACCTGGTGAAGTCGTACTCTGGCTCGGCTGCGGTGGAGGAAGACCCCGAAGGTCCTGCATACCCCGGATCTAGGTACGAGGAACCAGCTGTCTCAGGGGGCTGACTAAAGTCACCCTCATGCTCCTCTTCGTTGTCTCCCACGTTCGGGCCGTGTTGCCCTTCAAGCATGTCAAGCTCAGCCTCCGAGACTGACCAGTTTTCCCTGGCATAAAGGTTAAGCGGAGGTGCAGGCAAAATAACAGTTCTAACAATTGTGGACACTTTCATTGCTTCTTGGGAAAGGTTATAATGTAAGGGAGAACATGCAAACTACCATGGTCAGCAATAAAGTTATGTTTCTTCATGGAATCAATGTCTAGTTTTTCTATAGGAAGCAGAAAATCAAGGGGGTGGGGTGCCAAACCATGCAAAGCTAATAAACGAGAGGCGACTAGACCTCCACAAACTCCTCCCTTCTCACGGTTAGTGGTGAGACGGTAGGCAATCAGAGCACCCAAATTATAAGTTTTATCATTGCGTAATGCAGCAGCTAGAAAAGCTAAGTCAGACAAGGCCAATTTACTCGCTGCTTTCCTAGCAAGAACACATTTAGTAATGAAGTAGGCAAAGTATCGAATGGAAGGGAGATGAATACTCCGGATTTTACCCTCCTCTTGAGAGAAACTCCTCCCATAGCAAATGTCTTCATATAAGTCCAGCAATGGCTTAGGCTTCCCTTTCAACTTCTCTTGAGATCCCCCTTGTGGTACTTTAATTGCTGCACAAAAAACAGCAAAAGGCAAATCCACAGATTTATTGTAGATCTTATAGTGCACCATAGGGTTAGATGAAGTCAAATTGCAGTTGAAGTCCTGCACCACCGACATGGCTAGCTTAGCATATTGAAAGGGTTGATCATCAACAAAATGTTCTAGTCCTGCATTGGTCATTAGAGTATGAAAATCATGTGCATCCCTGTAACACCCATGAATTGTGAGCATGGGTAAATAGCAGGGAATACACTCTCTTCGTGATGAACCTTCATCTTCTCATGCACCACTATCTCATGTTGGTCTATTGCATATGGGTTCCACTCCATGTTCTGAAATTTTTGACAAATAACATAAAAATTGATTTTTAGCCAACTAAATGAGGGGAAACCACTATAGTGACTTGCTAGAGGCTTAAGCATTCATCAAAACTAGTTATCCTCACTTAGAACAAGCATTTAAACTCACTAAACATGATATCTACAGCAGCAAAATACTCAATATATAATCCACTAAACAAAATTCTACTTGGATAATCGGAGGAGTCACATACCGGAGATTGAATACCCCAAATCTCAGCAACAAAGATGGGCTGAGCAAGGAGATCGAAAATCCGAGGGCAAGAGCAGCAAGAACACGAAATTTTTCGATGTGGGAGTGTTTGATCGGGAGAGAGAAAGAATGGGGAGGAAGGAGAGTAAGTGGAGGGGCCAGGTGGGCCCTCATCATGCCTTGGCGCGGCTGGCATGCTGCCGCGCCACCACCTCATGTGGGGGCATGGTGGGTCCCCCTGGTCACCCCTTGGCACTTTTTGAACCTCCCCAGAAAAATAGGATTTTTGGTATAATTTTTTTGAAATTCTGAGATTTTTTTTTTCATTTTCTGGTATTTTGCATTAATAATTTTAATATTGAAAAATTGTTTTCTAACACCAAATGCAACTAAACTTTGCAAACTAAATGATATTACAGTAGGTAAAACAAAAATGAGATAAAGAAAGTTGTTTAGCACTTTCATGCATTTAAAATGCACTTGTTAATAAGGTTGATCAAGTCTTGCCACCAAATGAATTTTATATGACATAAAAGATTTAAACTTCACGGGACACTCATGTTACCTTGTATCGTATTGGTATGGATCCAATCATAAGAGTTTTGTATTCTTCTATATAAGGACAATCAATACTTCCCACTTTAATAGATCTCACATTGGTAATTGTATTAACTCCACGTATTTTATCCAACCTCTTGGGAAAATAAACAGTATGTTCTTGTCATTCACATTGAAAGTTACTTTTCCTTTATTGCAATCAATAACAGCCCCTGCAGTATTTAGAAAAGGTCTCCCAAGAATAATAGACATATTATCATCTTCAGGTATTTCAAGAACAACAAAGTCAGTCATAATCAAGCAATGTCAGTAGGTATCAATTTATCAAGGTAAAGTCTCTTGTAAAGAGAGAAGGGCATAACACTAACTCATGCTCCCAAGTCACATAGAGAAGTTCTAACATAATTATTTTTGATAGAGCAAGGAATGGTTGGTATACCTGGATCACCCAACATTTTTGGAACCTTGCCATTAAAAGAGTAATTAGCAAGCATAGTAGATATTTCCTCATTAGGAATTTTCCTTTCGTTAGAAACAATATCTTTCATATATTTAGAATAAGGAGGCAACTTAATAGCATCAGTCAAAGGAATTTGCAAGAACAAAGCTTTCATCCAATCACAAAATTTATTATAATGTTCTTCTTCTTTGGTTTTAAGTTTCTTAGCAGGAAAAGGCATTTGTTTTTGGACCCAAGGTTCTCTTTCACTACCATGTTTCTTAGCAATAAAATCTTCCTTAGTGTACTTTTTATTTTTAGTGTGTTTTTCAGGTTCCTCTTCTATTTCTTCCCTATCCGAATTAGCATTTTTATCATTATCATTGGCATTATTATTATCATTGTTAAGTTCATTACCACTTTCGGTTTCAGCATCGGAAACAGATATACTATTAGGATTGTTAACAGGTTCAGAGGATTCTACAACAGTTTTATGTTTCTTCTTCTTTTTCTTAGAAGGAGCACTAGGTTCATTAACTTGTTGGGAATCTTGTTCAATTCTTTTAGCATGTCCCTCAGGATATAAAGGATCTTGAGTAGATTTACCACCTCTAGTTGTTACTTCACGAACATGTATTTCTTTATCCCTAGAGGCATTCATTAACATTTCTTTTTGCACTTTAGAAAGTTGATCAATTTGAGTTTGAACCATATGAAAATGTTTAATAAGTATTTTAACATCATTGGAGGTTCTATCAACAATATCATGCAAGTTACTAATAGCGCGAGAGTTTTCTATTAAATGATTCTCAATTCTCATATTAAAATTACCTTGCTTAGCAATAAAAGTATCAAATTCATCTAAGCATTGATCAGTAGGTTTAGAGTAAGGAATATCTCTATCATCAAACCTTTGGAGAGAGTGTACCTCAATTATGGGTGAAGGAGGAATTGGCTTACATAATTCTTCTATAGGAGGTAAATTCTTCACATCTTCAGATTTAATACCCCTCTCTTTAAGAGATCTCTTAGCTTCCTTCATCACTTCATCATTTAATTCAATAATACCCCTCTTCTTCGGTGTTGGTGTAGGTTCAGGTATGTCCCAATCATCATTATTATTGCATATTTTAGCTAATAATTCCTCAGCTTCTTCGGGAGTCCTTTTCCTGAAAACACAACTAGCAAAACTATCCAGGTATGTCCTAGATTCAGCAGTTAGTCCACTATAAAATATATCAAGTAGATCATTTTTCTCCAAATCATGGTTCGGCTGGCCTCTTAATATGGAGCAAAAACGTGTCCAAGCCTTAGGCAATTTCTCACCTTCATCTTGATTAAAATTATAAATTCTTAACAAAGCATCATGTTGAGCACTAGCAGGAAAATATTTCTGAAAGAAAGTATCAAGCAAACCAATGGGACTAGTAATGAAACCAGGAGACAAATTATTATACCAAGTTTTAGCTTCTCCCTTTAATGAGAAAGGAAATAGTTTAGTAACAAAGTAAGTGCGTATTTTTATATCTTCAGAAAACATACCACTCAAATTAGAGAGTTCATTCATGTGTTCTACAACACTTTCATTTTCGGTTCCACAGAAAGGTTCTCTTTCAACAATAGCTATGTGAGCCAAATCAATAGAGAAATCATAATCTTTATCTTTAATGTTTATGGGAGATGTAGCAAATTTAGCATCAGGGGATAATTTATATCTAACAGCATATTTTTCAAGAAGGCTTTTCAAAGCACTAGCATCTTTAGTAGCATTAATCTCATCAACAAAATCATCATCAAGTTCCACATAAGTTTCATCGGGATCATCAGGAAAATACTCTCTAGACTTAGTTGAACTAGCAGAAGTATTAGAATTTTCAGCATTTTCAGTTTGTTTAGATTTATCAATTATAGCATCTACAAAAGGTCCTAAAGAACCATTTTCATCAAGCACAGTAGAAGCATCATCACAATTTTCAGAAGCATTTTCAGATTCAATAGAAGTAATAGTACGAGTAGCATGCAGCGGTGAAATAAGCTTACTCATCACAGACGGAGAATCAAGTGCAGCAGCGGAACTCAGAGTTGTACCTTTTCTTGTTGTGGATGGCAGTATGGGAAACTTCTTATCACCAGGCTTTCCCATGATGAATGAATTCCAGAAAGCAATATCAATCTCAGGTGAACTTATAAATAAAGCTATGTTCCCCGGCAACGACGCCAGAAAATAGTCTTGATGACCCACAAGTATAGGGGATCGCAACAGTCTTCGAGGGAAGTAAAACCCAAATTTATTGATTCGACACAAGGGGAGCCAAAGAATATTTATAAGCCTTAACAGATGAATTGTCAGTTCAGCTGCACCTGTGAATAGACTTGCTCGAGACAGATTATCAGTAGCAACAGTTTTATAGTAGTGGCAGTAGGGAAATAACAGCAGCAGTGAAATAAAGACATCAGTAGTGATTATAGTAGATAGCAGGATTAAAATACTGTAGGCACAGGGACAGATGAACGGGCGTTGCATGGATAAGATAATTCATGTAATATCAAGACATAGGCATTTGCAGATAAATAAGATAAAGCATCCAATTATTTATTAAGCATAGGCATGTGTTCCAATTTAGTTGTGCGTGCTCGCAATGAGAAACTTGCACATCATCTTTTGTCCTACCAGCCCGTTTGCAGCGGGGCCTCAAGGGAATCTACTGGTAATTAAGGTACTCCTTTTAATAAAGTACCGGAGCAAAACATTAACATTCCGTGAACACATGTGATCCTCACATCACAGCCATCCCCTCCGGCTGTCCCAATTATTGTCACTTTGGGGCCTTCGGTTCCGGACAATAATATGTGTATACAACTCATAGATATGATCTAAAACATTGATTATCCTCATGATACAATAACATGTTCAGATCTGAAATCATGGCACTCGGGCCCTAGTGTCAAGCATTAAGCATAACAAGTTGCAACAATGACGTAAAACACCGATAACGGATACTAGGCACCATGCCCTAATGATATTACAGCTATTACATGAACGATCTCATCCAATCCCTACCATCCCCTCAAGCCTACAGCGGGGAATTACTCACACATGGATGGGGGAAACGATGATGGTTGATGGAGAGGCGTTGGTGATGACGATGGCGATGATCCCCTTCGATTCCCCGTCCCGGCAGGGTGCCGGAACAGAGACTTCTGGTCCCCGAATTGAGTTTCGAGGTGGCGGCGGCGCACGGATGTGTTTCTGGGAAAAGTGATGAACGCCCCCTCGGTTTTAGGTCTGAGGGAGTTTATATCCGAGAGGGGGCCGCGAGGAGGTGGTCGAGTCGACCTCCTCATGTGCTGGCGCGGCCAGGAGCCTGCCGTGCCAGCACCTGATGAGGGTGGCTCGAGGCCCCCCTCCGTCTGGTCTTCTGGCTCCGTGGGTCTTCGGGCAAAATAGGGACTTTCGCATAATTTCTGGTATTTTTCCATAAAGTTGAATTTCTGCACAAAAATAAGACACCAGAGCAATTCTGCTGAAAACAGCGTTATTCCGTGTTAGTTGCATTCAAAACACACAAATTAGAGGCAAAACAATAGCAAAAGTGTTCGGGAAAGTAGATATGTTTTGGACGTATCAATAATGTAAGCAATACAATTACCCTTAGACAAAGCATCGTTGTTTTACCCCTAGTGGCAACAGCACATCCACAAACTTAGAGGTTGCTGTCACTCCCCCAGATTAAATGGAGACTGAACCACTATCTAGCATAAATACTCCCTCTTGGAGTTAAAAGCATCAACTTGGCCAAAGCATCTACTAGTAACGGAGAGCGTGCAAGATCATAAATAACATATATATGATAATTCAATAAACAACTTGACATAGTACTCAATATTCATCGGATTCCAGCAAACACAACATGTAGCATTACAATAATATGATCTTGATCTCACAAGATCTAAACATGATGGCACTGGCACAAGAGGAGAAAACAACCATCTAGCTACTGCTATGGACCCATAGTCCAAGGATGAACTACTCACGCATCACTCCGGAGGCAGGCATGACGATGTAGAGCCCTCCGGTGATGATCCCCCTCTCCGGCAGGGTGCCGGGAAAAGCTTCAAAACCCTCCCGAACTAGGGTTGACGACGGCGACGGCTATGGGACTTTTCGTGGATGAAGGCTCGGGTACTTAGGGTTTTCCTGAGGAAAGCAATTTATAGGCGAAAGGGCAACGTCGGTGGGCGCCCGAGGGGCCCACATCATGCCACGACGCTGCCAGGGGGCGCGCCGCCACCAGGTGTGGCCGCCTCCTTGGCCCTCTTTGTATCTCCTTCGGACTCCGTGTACGTGACAGAAAAATAGGGACTTCGGCTTTTGTTTCGTCCAATTCCGAGAATATTTCCAGAACAGCTTTTCTGGATACAAAAACAACAGAAAACAGGAACTGGCACTGTGGCATCTTGTTAATAGGTTAGTCCCAGAAAATGCATAAAAATGTTATAAAGTGTAGATAAAACATGTAGCAATTGGTATAATATTAGCATGGAACATCAGAAATTATGGATACGTTGGAGACGTCTCATTGCTCCAGCGGTCACCTGCCCCATTTAACTCTGGAGGGTGAAGCTTTTTAAAAGGACGCCGGTGGCAAAACCTTAGAGTACAAACCCTAACCCCGCCCTTTTGTCTCCAGCACAGCGGTCATCACATCCCCTTGTAAATCGAGTCCACCGTCGCACGGATCCGCTGCCGCCACCGATACCATCGCAAGATCTAGTCGACCAGATCAAGCGGGCATGTATGAGCGCGCGGGGCAGCTATCACGGCAGTTTCTCCCGTTAGATGTTGGCCAACCCAGTGTGGGTCGGCATGATACTGCAGCCACCACAAAGGCACGTGTAAGAGGACGAATGGAGGGCCGTAGAGGGCGCCTACTCTGACGTATTCGACTACGACGAGGAGTGTACGCCGTCGGTGTTGCTGGGGATTGGGGTGGCGGGACTGAGGAGGGCGTCCAAGTCGTCCACGGATCCGTGGAGGACGCGTTGCAGGTGTCCCACATGCACCTGAACGTCCATAGGGCGGCCGGTTTCTTGGCCGCCGCGCGCGCCAGTGCCGGCGCTGCAATGGAGGCCGAGACAGACGATGTGCGCATGACGGCGGAGTCTGCGGCGTGCGTAGCCTGGCGCAAAACCCACCGCGACAGGGAGGCGGCCAAAGAGGTCGTCAAAGAAGAATGAGTGTCTCTGATTGATGCCATAATGATGCATGCAAAATGCATACATGAACTTCATAGTTTATTGTCATATATTCTCACATATTTGCATCATATTAGTACCATTGTTCTTCATAATTTTGAGAAATTTCTAAACAATCCCCTCTCTTTTGTTTCTAACACCGTCTGACCGAAAACACCTTCTCTTAGTATTTTGGACTTTTCAGGAGCTACGAGAGTCCAAAAGGGGCAAGGTCAAATAGCACGGTTTAGAAATTCTGAGACGAACGCAATGAGCTAAAGTGCGCCACCATAAGCCCAATCATCTAAGAAATAGACATGGTGGAGGGGTCACCCCCTTAGGCCGCACCACCTGTGCTCTTTCGGTCGTTTCGCCTCATTTTTTCGCCCACCGACGTGTTTTGACCTAAAAACGACTGTATATAGCCCCTGGCAGCCGTCCTCGACACAAAGGGAGGCGGAGATTGAAAACACATAAACAAATAGTCAGCAGGCTGCCGCCGGTAGAGATTGGACGGGGTCAAACACCGTCGAAATCGCCTACGGAAGGCTCCACCCCCCTCTGGTGTATTCATCATCATCATCTACATCAAGATCAATTCCATCTCTCTACTATAATCTCTTGGCAAACATGATGCATGATGTAATATATTGTTTTCCCATGATCTATTGTTTCTTCATATCTATGTTTGAGTAGTGATATGTTAGTGACAATTGTGAAATAGTTCGTTGATTGATTGCATATAATTATGTTATCTTCTATGATTATTTTATGTACTAATGTATGAGTGCACGCATATGTTGGGGAGTGCATATAAGGTGGTCATTGATGCATGTAAAATGCATACATGAACTTTGCACTTTTCTATTTGATATTCCAACTTATTTGTGACATATATAGGGTTATGCTTATGAATTATAATATTTTAGAGATAATTCACATTGTACCCATTTATTTGGATTTAACCTTGCAAATCAGGAAATTCTTATGTTGCGTATTTTGAAGTTTCAGAAATCTAAACGACGTCAAATGGACCTGTCGATTTTTATTTGGATAAAAGGAAGCATACGAGTCAAGAATCAACAAAAAAAAATCCGAGCAAGGAAAGGGCACAGCTGGCGCGGCCAGGAAGCCATGCCGCGCCAGCCCTACCCATTCCCTCCTCGAGCGTGGAAGAGGTGAAACATGATACTGAACTCGGGCGCAATTGTAAATGGCGCGAGCTCACGCGTGTTTGTGAAATATGGCTAAAGAAGTTTCATCGCCGTAGACTGATTCGCCCACCCTATTTAGTCAAAACTCTCGTGTCCATTTTCCGCTTCAATCTCCGGATGCGATGTTTCTTCACCAATGAACAAGTAAGGGATCCATCTTTTCCGGTCGATGATGGTCGGCATCGACAACCCTTGTTCCTTCTCTTCTGTGAGATGCCCTCGATGTGTGAGGATGTAATCTCAAAGTTCTGTCATAGCTTTGCCCATCAGCACTACCGACCGTCAATACTGTTAGAGTACTAGAGGAATTAACGCGGCGTCACGCCGCGCCCGCGATATAAAGAAAATGTAATACGTCACATCCGTTGTGATAGAAAATTTTCAAATTCGGTGGGATTTGAAAAAAAATAAGCAGAAAACATGAAAGTATTCGGGAATCGAAGTCATAACTTATTCAACAAAATGAACATTTATTAGTTTGGGCGGGAATTTTGAAAATTTGGAAATCGAAGCCAACAATTATTCAACAAAATGAACATTTTTTAGTTTGTGCGGGAAATTTGAAAATTTCTTTAGTTTTAAAATTTCTTAGTTTCGTTGTTTTACACAATGGATATTTGGTGCAACTTTTGTGTGCAAAGTTCCCATGGAGTAAACAGAAGTTAAATTTGGTAATGTGCACATTTTTATAATTATTTAGGTTTGAAGATTAGTGGAATTCAAAGGAGTTGTCGTCTGAAAGTTGGGGTGTATTAAAAAGTTATGTTAGTTGTTCTAATTATTTTTTTAGCTGATTTAGAATTTACTGTTTTATATGTCGCTGGAAAATTCGGGAGTTTGAATTGTTTTTCTGTAAGCCCATATAATGTGTATAAAAAGTTGTACATAATTCATATAATAAGTTATAATTAATCTTTATTGTATTTGATTTTGTAAAAGGTAGTTTGAACATGCATGGAGACATATTAGTTGTAAAGACATCTTTGTGCTGGAAATCTTGTTTTTTTTTGTGAATTACAGTTTGAAAGTTACAAATTTTGCAGTTCCAAATATTTTTTGTACTTATCTAAAATCAACACAGGAGCTATATAATTAATATAGGAATATATGATGTTAATATATTGAGATCGTTTTATATAAGCTCTACAATTAGCATGCAAAATTATAATGTTTGCTGTAACTATTTTTTTAAAAGTTGTCTAGACATGTAGTTAATATAAGAAATCACAATGTACATCGTAACTATTTCTACTAAAAAGTAGCTTGAGCATGCATGGAGACGTCTTATTTTATTTTCTTTAGTTATCTACAGTCAACATGTGATTTTACAGAAGCTATATAAGTAATATAGAAAGATGTAACGTTAATATTTGAGATGATTATATATAAACTCCACAATTAATATGGAAAACTATAATGTTTGTTTTATTTTTTTTAAATTTGTCTAAACTTGTATATAAATGTGTTAGTTGTGAAGATGTTTTTTTTTTCGATTTTATGTAAGCTCCACAATTAATATGGAAAACTATAATGTTTGTTTTATTTTTTTAAAGTTGTCTAAACTTGTATATAAATGTGTTAGTTGTGAAGATGTTTTTTTTCTGCAAAATTTGGTAGTTTATTTGCATTTTTCTGAGCTGTGTATCAAAAGATATGATTTTTCCATTTTTCATTTATTTTCTGTAACTGAAAATCAAAAAACATGGCTGACAGGGGGGCCCCACACGTCAGCCAGACCGCGCTGACGTCAGCCCTCGACATCAGCGGGCGGCGGCGCTCGGCTCGCCGAGCCGCAACGGCGCACGGTCTCAGGCCGTGGAGGCGCTTCTCTGGTGGAGCACGCCGAGGCGCATCTAACCGGTGGCGCGGCGTGCCATATGGTCACCGGAATCGCCGCCGGCGACCGTTTCCGCGGCGGCGGACAGAAGAAATGGCGGCGGCGAACTCCGGCGGGGTGGCGGCGACTGCGGCCGTCCGGGAGCGATTCCTTCGGCGAGAAGGTAGAGGAGACGGCGGCCGATCTCCGCGTGTGCTTCGATCTGAGCAGGGATGAGTGCGGCGGCGGTGGCGGCGACCGCGCGGTCGCGGGAGGAAGGAAGGAGGAGAAGGGTTTGTGCGTGGCTAGTTTGCAAAAAAGTCCTTCATGGTTTGCGTATTTGCAGATGGGTCCCTCGCTACGTTAAATTGTGGACCGCTGGGCAGACGCTGGATTCTTCAGATGCTTTTCTGAAAAACGGCCGCGCGGACGCCGCGCGGACCGTCGGATCGACGACGGACGGCGCGGAGGTGCCCGGGCGAGACCCTCCCGTAGCTACAGTGAAACGGGGCACGTGGACACATCACGGGCCGTCGGATCGGAGATGGACGGCGCGGAGGGGGGCGGGCACTGTAGCTTTCGGAAGCTACAGTGCCCGGATCGCTGAGGGAGCGCCGATTCCTCGGTCTTTAATATAGTTAGGAATACGTGTACGGTTCGGTTATGGTAGTTTAGGATAGTTAGGGTCTCTTTCCATATAATCCATAACTTGTCTTGTACTCCAAGTCGGTCCCTTGTACGCCTATATATACTCGCCCATGAGGCTCAATAATACATCCATCATATTCCGCCAATCTCATAATTCTTCATGGTATCAGAGCGGCACGACCTCTGACCTAGCCGCCGCCGCGCTTCCGCACTGCGCCGCCCTCGGGGACATCGATCTCCATGATCTCTCCCGGGGGTCGCGCCGCCCGTACCTAGGGTTCGTCCGCCGAGTGGTTGCTTGGCTGCCCTAGAGTTTTTTTTTCCGATCTCTTGATCCGGATTTTCTCTCTTGCTGGTCGTTTTTGACCGGCGGTTTTCGTTTTTGGTTTTCCGATCTAAGATCGGTTTGCGTCGCCCGTCTCCGCTGTCGTCTTCTCGCGCCTCTACTCCGACAATGGCATCGACCTGCACCTCGCGCCTCTACTCCGACAATGGCATCGACCTGCACCGGCCCGCTACCTGCAGCTAGCTACCGCGACCGACTCGCCGGCGCCGACTCTGCACCAGCCGGCTCCTTCAAGCCGGCAATCGCAGCCGACGCGCCGATGCCGACTCCGCACCGACCGGCTCGTCTCCACCGACTCGTCGCAGCCGGCTCGCTCGCCTGCACGGTCTCCATCACCGGTTCGTCTTCACCGTCATCGACCGGGACTTCACCGACAACGTCGCCATCAACTCCGATCTGCGCGCCGTCCCCGCCATGGCGCGTACAACGCCGTGTCGGTCTGATCAACCGATCATGCCTATATCCGCCAAGCATGTCCCCGAGCACGCGCCTACCACCGATCGAGCTACAGGCCGTCGCCGCGTCGCCCCTTCGGGCCGCCGCGCCGCCGCCATTGGTCCATGTTGTCGGCTGCCAACGCGCCTTCCCAGGCGTGTACGCGGCTGGCGACACCCGCCGTCGCCTCGACCCACAGGCTGCTGCTGCGTCGCCTCTTCGGGCCGTAGCGCCGCGGCACGCAGTCCTCTTCGCCGTCCCCGCGCGTCGACTTCTACGTAGTATGCGCCGCGCCGACTCCATCGGCGTGGAAACGCTACTGTCCGTGCATGGTCTTCGTCAGCCCGCCGGGTTCTTCCTCGCCTACTTCGAGTAACGCCGCCGCCATCTACTGGTAGCCTGCATGGCCACTTCAGGCCGTCGCAGGTCCCGCCGACCACCCCTTGTCCAGGCGTCCAGCATGGCCACCCCAGGCCGCCGCTGCCTTCGCCGCCTTCTACGTCTTCGTCCACCACGGCCACGTCTCCAACGTCATCATCCTCGTCCCCGACTACGTCCACTCCGACAACCGCGGACGACATCGGCACCTACTACCCCCCCGCCGATTGGCGCCGCAACTGTCGTCGAGTTCTCCTCTGCTGGCCCCTCCGACAGTGGCGTATGGTTCATGGTGGTCCCTGCCCCCGCACACACGGTACTGGCAACACCGGTGTGTGCTTTCGTCCCGACGTGTCCCCGGGTCTGGCAAACCCGGGATCGCGCCTCGTCTACATCGGCTTCGACAACGTCTTCGGCACCATCTCCCTCCTCTACGGCTGCCTCGACCGCGTCACCGACTTCTTCTACGCGTACTCTGTTCTGGCAAAACCGGAGTATGCCTTCGTCCCCGACGTGTGCCTTGTTCTGGCAAAACAATGGCCGCACCTCGTCCTCGACGGCTCGTACTGCGTCTTCTTCGGCATCGCCCTCCTCAACGACTGCCTCGACGCTCCGTCACTCTACACGCGCACTTTGCGCCTGCGGCTTCTTGTGCGTCTACCTCGACTCCGGCACCCCGACCACGACATCGACCACGGCGACCCCTCGCACGGCTACCCCGACCAAGGCTGCACCGCCCAACGCTCTCGGCTCTCTCGACATCGGCACAAAGGGCTACCACCTCGCTTGAGCACTCATCAGCTTCCTCTACAGTCCAAGCTCCGCGCCGCGACACCGTCCAAGACATTCCCGCTCCTACTGCGGGGGGATGTCAGCCCACTGGATTCTACTTCGGCTTATCTCCAGTCTGACCGTCCGCGACGTTCCAGTTGTTCACGACGCTACCGCTACGACTGCGGGGGATGTTAGAGTATACGTGTACGGTTCGGTTATGGTAGTTTAGGATAGTTAGGATCTCTTTCCATATAATCAATAACTTGTCTTGTACTCCAAGTCGGTCCCTTGTACGCCTATATATACTCGCACATGAGGCTCAATAATATATCCATCATATTCCACCAATCTCATAATTCTTCAAATACAACACACCACTAACGGGCATACCGATAACAACACATCAAGACCAAAGAAAGAGGCAAAGCTTCGTGTAATGGCGGGAGCCAAATGTTTGAATGATTTCTTGCCAGGGTCCGGTTTTAACAAACTTGTACTTTCTTGTAAAACTTGCTCTTAATCAATGTTTTTATCTACGTTTCAAAAAAAAAAAAGATGTATATTCGGAGGCCTTCCGATTCGTGTGAGCTGCTGCGCTGCAGTGCTGTTTCTTGCCCAGGCCCCGTTGGCACTTGGCGCCATTTACGCAGCATGCACGCACGCACGAGCTATCCTGCATTGCTTCCAGCGACTGAGTGCTCATGATGAGACAGAGCATTTAGAGCTGGGACATTGTGCTTCAGCTGATATCGGTGCCACTGTTCGTCATCAGGTCCGTTTAATTTCCTCTCGGTGGCTAGCTTCTGCCCAATTCCTCTTGTAATCTTGTACGTAAATCACTGGCAAGACGCAGCCAGGAGAGATCACTCCAGGCAATGGCTGCTCGCCCATCCACTTGAGCACGGACATTCTCATGGTCGATCTGCGCATGCCCATCTCAAAGAAAGGGAATGAATAGCCGAAGCAGTATTTCCCAGCCAGTGCTTGCAAGTACGTACTGCTAGAAAATATAACTACATTAAAATAAAATAAAAACTACGTGTCTAGTACTTTTGTCTTGTTTCAACAAATATTACCGTACAATGTACATGTCAAGTATGGTAGAGATAATGTTTGAAATTAAGGCACATTGCCCTGCTTTATAAGAAAGCAAGAGGTTTTACAAAACACGACCACAGTAGACACGGCCCGACCACACCCGCCCGCAAAGCTGATCAGCCAAAACAACACCCACCCAAAGCACTAATACCCAGATAACTCCCCCACCAGAAACGCCTCAGCGTCCACCAACATTCGCAAGTGTCATTACAAAGCAAGTTACACCAACACGGCATAAAAACAGGAAAGAAACACACAGGGACCCCTGCCTCCGGTCACTCCGAGTCCAACACCTTCATCAGCTTCCTAGTTCGCACCTCCAACGACCTGAAAACTTCCTGGTTCTTCTTGGACCATAGCGCCGCCCAGTTCTGTAGCAAGAAAATAATGGAGAACACCACATCAGACGGCTTTTTCAAGCATTTCTTTTCAAAATTCAGTTTGTTTCTCGTATTCCACAACGCCCACCAAACTGCTGTTAGACCCACCCAAACATCCAGCCAAAATCTGGTTTTCATCCCATTACCCACTTTAAACATTGCTCCCAAGAAAACCAATGTTTCACTTTATGCAAACCATTCAAAAAATGTGATCCTTTTGAGTTGTTCATCAAAATCGACTCCCCTTTATTTAAGTATTTCTTTGTCAACACCCTGTGCCACAGACTCCCTGGTTCATTAAAAAGCTTCCAAATCCACTTCAAGAGAAGGGCAATATTCATATATCTCGTATTGATAATCCCTAATCCTCCCACATCTTTAGGTCGACACACTGCTTCCCATTTCAACATGTGGTGCTTAAAGTCTTTCCCACAACCCTCCCAATAGAATTTCCCCCTGGCAGAGTCCAAACTGCCATGAGTGCCTTTTCCAAAGAGGTAGAAGCCCATTTCAAACATAGGCATATTTGCCAAACAAGCATTGGATAAAATCAACCCCCCCCCCCCCCCCCCCCCCCCAAGAGAGATGCTTTCCTTGCCAAGGATCCAACCTTTTGGTAAGTTTCACAATCAGAGGAATAAATTTCTCCAAAGTAAGTCTGTGCGCATCAATCGACATCCCCAAATATGTCAAAGGCAAAGCTCCCAGTTTACAATTGAACAAATTAGCAATCCTCTGTTGTTCATCCAAATTTACGCCCCCAAAACTACCACCTCACTTTTGTGATAATTTATCTTCATCCCCGACATCTCTTCAAAGCAATATAACATAACTTTGATATGCAACACATTTGAATCAATTTTTTCCATCAAAAATGACTGTATCATCAGCACATTGAAGCACTGACAGTTCTGAATCCACTAAATCTGGGACCAACCCGTGATAACACCAGATTCTTTGGTAGCTTCCAAAATGACCGCCAAACCATCGACCACACAATCAAAAAGCAAAGGTGATAAGGGATCCCCTTGCCGCACCCCCCCTAGAGGTTTGGAAATAAGGACCTTGACTCCCATTTATATTGATAGCTAATTTGGCTTATTTAACTGTCCGCATGACCCACTAAATCCACTCCATCAGAAACCCTTTACGAATCAAAACTTCTTCCAAAAACTCCCAATTCACACGGTCGTACGCTTTCTCAAAATCTAATTTCAGCAAAATCCATGGCCCTTTTTTTGTTTAATCTCATCCAGATCTTCATGCAAAACCATAATCCCATCCAAAATAAATCTTCCTTTCATAAAGCCAGTCTGAGATTCACTAATAATAGCATCAGCCACTTGGAGCCAGTCTCATAGCTAAAACCTTTGAGACAATCCTAAGAATCACATTAATCACGGCAATGGGTCTGTATTGAGAGATAGGTACTGCCCCTTTAACTTTTGGAATCAGTGTTAATACCCCATGATTTATTCTGCTAATATCCCCTCCACCTGCATACATTTCTTCCAGAATCTCTTTAATATGTCATTTCATTAACCCCCAACACTTCTTGAAGAAACTAACCAGAAAACCATCCGGACCCGGAGCAGAGTTAGATTTCATTTCTTTGACCGCCAATTCAATTTCCTCCAGTGAAAAAGGTTCAATCAATATCGCCTTATGGCTCTCATACACCGGCTGATCACCCTGCCAGCAATTTTCCAACAGCCGGGCTCCCCCTCTTTCCTCTTTGCCAAATAAAGTTTTGTAAAACTCATAGATATGTTTTTCAATTGCTCCCAATTCCCTCAGCTCCCCCCTACTCTAAATTCAATGAGAATATATAATTTTTCCTCCTTCTTCCATTTGCCACTGCATGGAAGTAAGCGGTGTTCGAATCCCCCTCATGAAGAGATTATTTGGGGTTACACTAGCAAATTACCAAGAGATAAATAGGTCAACGCCATGAGGTTGACAGTACTCGTAGCTAGACGTATATAATTGCTCCAGATTGGAAAGGGCCTTTAACTTTCTGATCTAAATCTTGGTTTTAAGCTTCGAGCCGTTGAAACTAATACTGCATCCGAACCATAAAAACTGTTGTCGGAATTTTGTACTAACATACTCCCTCCGTCCTTAAAAGAGTGTATATCTAAATTTTATACTAAGTCAATGTTTTAACATTTTGACCAAATTTATAGAGAAATATAACAATATGTATGACACTAAATTGATATATTTTGAAACTTCGTCTACGAATCTATTGATACTAATTTAGTGTCATAAATGTTGGCACATTTTTCTATAAGTTTGGTCAAATGTTAATAAGTTTTTCTTCTGGTTACTTCTTCATGATAGACTGAATAAAAGGAATCTCCTTTCCTAGAAAAGAATGGTGTTGCCAAATTACAATTGTGTATGGTCTTGCAATGCAGTCATGAAGAAACTCTCATTCACTTATTCTGGAGATGTCCTTTTGCTAAAAAATGTTGGGACTTTGTTTGCCCATGCAGGACCAGAAATTTATCTGTCCATGAAGCCTTTGCTGATTTGAAAACCAAGCTAACAGTGCCTTTCAATATGGAAATTATGATTATTTGCTACTTAGAGTATATGGATAGTGAGAAACAACAAACTCTTTAACAATCAAAGACCTGTTGATCAGTCATAGGATGAAGAGTAGATTTAGTCAAAATTTCAAAGAGTGGTTACAATCACAGCATTAGATAGTTTTGATTGCTTTTTTTAGCCCTTGATACTTTGTAAATATCTGTGTAAATATGGTGGTTTAATAGAAAATGGAAAATTGCAGTGGGAGCCTTTCCCACTGTTTTGCCTAAAAAAATGTTAATAAGTTTGACTTACAATAAAAGATATAAGTACACTCTTTCAAGAACAGAGGGAGTAGTTGATTGTGAACTACATTTAATTCTTAATTAGGATCGAAGGGGGTAGCGTCATCGTGCTAGAAAGGATGTGGAACATGCTTTTGGTGTCCTCCAATCACAATGGGCTATTGTTCGGCATCCTGCTAGAACATGGAGTAAGAAGACCATGTGGGAGGTGATAACAACTTGTATGATCATACACATCATGATCGTGATGGATGAGCGTAATAACAACATATATGATCAGATATGATAGCTTTAGAATGCGTTGGTTGAGCCCCCGGGAGTGTCCACTTTTACCCAGTACCTCGATTTTTATCGTGACATTCGTGAGAAAGAGACTTATATTCAGGTCTAAAATGATTTTGTGGCTTCTTAAAAATAATAATTTGATGGAGCACATGTAGCAGCACTATGAAACCAGTAGTTTCATTTGCCACAATTTATGATTTATTTGGTTTGTAAAATTATTTATGAAACAATTTATTTTTTAAAATATTTGAATTGTAATAACTATTTACTTTATTTTATGAAATTTATGTTGTATGGAACGGCCGAGTGCAAAATCAAAACTCTGGCCGGATGGATTCGATGTGTCGACTCGGTTGGTGCAGTGGACAGGGAGAGGCGGGTATGGCGGACGCTGTTCATTTGATGACGAAAAAGGACCAACACAGATAAAATGAGCGTCCTTACGTCGGCCCGTTTAATTCACTCTAGATCGCAACTTTGGAGGTGTCCTAAAGACTAAAATGAAGGAGGTACGAGGAAAATAGGTCAACGCCATGAGGCTGACAGTACTGGTAGCCGGACATAGACCATGGCGCCAGATTGGAAAGGGCCTTTACTTTCTGATCTCGTGCCGCTAGAGAGGAGCATCTTTATTCATTTGGAAGATTGAATATTGATAGTTAGCTTCGAGCCGTTGAAACTAATAGCGCATCATCATGTTCGTGCATGGACTTTGGTTGCCAGATCAGTGGTAGCCTTTTTGGTGTGTGTTGTTTGACTGGAGAAGGCTGTAGCCCCCAATAAGAAGTTGCGTACGTGCTTGTGTCAAGACAACAAAGTAATCGATCTACGCTGTCAAAAAGGCAGGTTTACATGAGTACCGCTAAAGCCTAAAACAACAGAGCACTCCCACAGGAGTTCTAGACTGGCCAGTGGTTAGCTAGCCGGGAGCTCCTTTATTCTATACAAATAAGCCCCAAGTCCTACTGCACTTGGGTCTCGTTTTTTTTTTTTTTGAAAATCAGAAGGAATGCAGAAGACAGGTAGACATACATACACTTAACATTTGTTGATATCATTTGCATGCCAATCACAACAGTTAGGTACAATACAAGCTATGAAATAAGCCAAGTAAGCAGAGAGCCATAAAGTAATTTGTATTTTTACGAATTTAGTTGTATGTACATTGTTTCCACTAATTTTGATGTTCATAGAAATATTTTGTCGCGAAGTTTCGGTTCTTGTGTTCATATATACCCATGTAGTGACTTGCAAATACTTTGCATCATTTTTACGCAGAGGCCGTAGGTTTCAACTTCTTTTTAAAAATGTACCAAGTTGCATTTTTTGAATCTTGTACACGACTACGTGGGTTGTGCCTGCAAGTTTCTTCTTAATATAATTCCTTCGGTTTTGTAAATCCTCAGTCATCCGAGAATTTCTTAAGTCTCGGTCACCCCAAAAAAATATGCATGGGTTACACTTTTCAGGTAAAATTGTGCAATTACACTTCAGAAAAGTACAACTCGTTCCAGTTCCAACTTTTTAAAACTGCATTTACACTTTTCTTTGGTCAACCGACACTTACAAAATTCTCGGTCGACCGAGACGTAGACAAACCCTAATTCCTTAGGGGTTCCTCCCTTTCTTTTTACGCAACTTTAGGCTCGTAGATAGGTTAACTGAACCTCAACTGACTCACGTGTGAGTAAACTTTTACAGTAGTTTGTTGTGACAAATTAAACAGCGAGGGAGAGGCCCCCATACTGATGCAGGCATGCAGCAGTGTGTTTGCTGTGCTGGGTGTTGAGTAGCAAACTGAACCGTAACGGAACATGGTGTACAGTACCTCCAGCCTCCAGGGTACACACACAAGGAGAAGAAGATAAAAGTGGCTACCACTAGGTAGGCAAACGAGATCGACCCAATTACGGTGCGCTCGTATGATCAGATCAGCAGCTACATCAAGGTACAGAGATAGTACTATCACGAGTGAGACTGTGAGAGCTCACTGCATGCATTCGGCAACATGCAGGCAGGTAGCCTGACGACGGTAGCAAGATCCCAAACGAGATTTCTCAATGTTCAGGCAGGCTAGCTTCTGCTGCTATAGCACCGTTCGCTCTTTGCATTCTTCAGCTGGCGAGACGAGCCGTCGGGCATGGGCGTGGACCTTCACCTTAATTCTGTTGCATGTCGATCGAATCGATCTGACTCTACTCATGCTAGGAAGAGAAGGTAGCATCGATCGGCATTGCGCGACAGACCATGCCGTCTCCGGCCGGCATGGCGAAGGGCGAGACATCAATTCACGTGTCTATCCATCCCTGCGGGGCGATCCAGATCGATCATGACATGCGGACGTGCAGTGTAAACTGTGCATAGGTTTTCTAGTATATCTCCATCGAGCGAGGACAATGGCTAAGTGCTAAGTTGATACGATAGTGGCAAGACATCAATACCCGTTCGCTCTTCGCATTCTTCAGCCGGTTAATTCTAACGACAAGCCAGCCGCGCCGTCTATCGGGCATGGCATGGGCATGGAGCCTTGGACCTTCACATTCTGTTGGCTGTTGTATGTCGATCGATCTGAACCTCCTCTCCTTTCATGCCACATCTCTCAGTAGATAGGCGCATTTGTATAGGCATGCTAGCTATAGATAGCATCGATTGATGGCATTGACAGACCATGCATGCCGTCCGGCCGCCGTGGCCGTGCCGACGAGCGAGATCATATCATGCTTTCATTCCATCTGCATGTGTGTACCGATCATGGCAGCGGCGGCTACCGCAAGAGCAAGACGTTCTTGTTAGCCTCTGTACCGTATAAACTGTGCACATATTGGTTTTCTAGTGTCTCGATTGAGGACAATGGCTAACTGCTAAGTTGAGATGACAGTGGCGACGTAGTACGTGATATATGGAGACGGGTACAAGGTGACACAAATGTCGATCTCCGTTGCACCCTGGGACCCGACAGAATGCCGCTTATCGCGGCCAGACGAGAGCTAGAAGATGAAGCTTGGGACTAGTAGACACTATATATACCTAAAAAATCATACTCTGCAAAACAAAAAGAATAGTACTAGCAGTAGCTATAATAAGTCACTAGTTCAGTAGTACGGCGGCATCTCATTAGGGCATCCTCAATGCTTATGGCTGAACCACACCATAAGGTGGGACCCACTATCCAAACTTATAGCTATTCTATTTTGCCACAATGTATAAGGTGAACTTTAGCCATAAGCTGGGACCCACACGTACTTTTGTCATACACACATATGTGAGAGAGAGGAGAGAGAGAAATAATTTTCTATTGCTTATGGATGACCTATAAGCTTAAGGTGCACCTTAGTCTTATGGATAGCTTTGTTTTTCTCCACAATGTATATGGACACCATAAGGAATGCCACCTAGGACTTAAGGAGAGCTTTTTTGCACATTGCGGCTGCCCTTACATGTCCCGTGATGATCGATAGATAGCTATATATGTTCATGTTCAATCGAGCGTTTAATTTCTAGGATCGAGCAGGCAGGCAGGCCCGACTGGCCGGGTCTCCAGCTGCATGCATACATGCTCCCTCGATCTTGCAACTAGTACGTGTACATTTTCCATGGTTTGGATCATAATGGTTTGTCTTTCAGCGCATGGTTCATGTACTGTACTGGTGGTGATCAGTGGTAGTGTAGTACTGCTGCTGTTGAAGCTGTGACACATGTGAAATTTGATAAAAATAACCCTTTGGGCAAACTTCAGCTAAAAATAACCCCTTTTCGAAACTATTTCGGAATCTAACCCTTTTTGGTAGCGCCCAACGCCGGGGCGCTACCCTCTCTGTGGTAGCGCCACATGCTGGGGCGCTACCATCCTGCCAGCGTGGCAAGGTGGGGCCCGCGTGAGCAAAAGTTACAGAGCGTTGATTTTCACCCGACACGAAAACTGCTAAGTTAAGGAGGGTAGCGCCACGGGCTAGGGTGCTACCCTCTAGAGGGTAGCGCCACGGGTTAGGGTGCTACCCTATAGAGGGTAGCGCCACGCGGTAGGGTGCTACCCTATTTTAACAAAAGTTACAGAACGTTGATTACACCCCACGCGTGAAAACTGCTAAGTTAAGGAGGGTAGCGCCAGGACGGTCGTTGCTAGAGGTGTGGAGCTAGAGGCACCACCACGACATAGAGGTGTGGAGTACGACGTCGGCTCAGTCGGCACGGTTTCATCGGTGGTACGACAACCAAGCAGTAGAGGTAGTGAGTGCATCCGTTGGGCGCTTCGCTGTGACATTCATGCAACGTATGTTTATCAAGAACATTTGACATTCATGTAACATGACTACATTACTAGTAAGCACTATGTCGACTTACCTTCGCAAACTCTAACGACACTGTCGCCCTTCTTGGTACGAGGGTAAGCGGCTGCTTCCTCGGCCTCATCGGCTTGCTGCGAGATCTCGGTGCGCTCGATGAGAGGTACAACAGGATCGTATTACCATAAAGATGGAGTAAAACTTGGTTCGGTAGCCCTCTCTGATGCTCTGTAACTTTTGTTAAAATAGGGTAGCACCCTACCGCGTGGCGCTACCCTCTATAGGGTAGCACCCTACCCCGTGGCGCTACCCTCCTTAACTTAGCAATTTTCGCGTCGGGGGGAAATCAACGCTCTATAACTTTTGCTCACGCGGGCCCCACCTTGCCACGCTAGCAGGATGGTAGCGCCCCAGCCTGTGGCGCTACCACAGAGAGGGTAGCGCCCCGGCGTTGGGCGCTACCAAAAAGGGTTAGATTTCGAAATAGTTTCGAAAAGGGGTTATTTTTTGCTGAAATTTGTCCAAAGGGTCATTTTTGTGAAATTTCACGTGACACATAGACACAAACACAGATACAAGTTGCGAGTCTCTCGGTACTGCATATGTTTCGTCACCGGGCAGATCGAGCATCACATCAAGGCCATGCCCTGTGTGTATTTGTCGGGGGATGAGATCAGATGATTGCCGGCATCATTACCGTATTATTGCTACCTTTCCCATTCCTCGATCCGCTCCCGCCACGTCCGTCCATCCATCTATCCATCCGTCTGCCTGTTTGTAAATTTTGTAGGGTTCTAAACTTGAATATTTAACACATGCATGCATGACGCATCCATGATTCCATGTGCACAAATAATTAAAACTGCATCACGGGTTGGCTATCTATGCACTCAGAGACCAGTCAGGCTCCCAGTGAGTGCAGTGTTCCTTCCTCTTGTCTGTTGCTCCTCCACGCGACCTTGATATGAGCTCTCCTCTGCACCCCTTCTCCTTGTATACTTGCCTTGCTCTGAATATCCATCTTTCTTGTATGCCCAGCCCCAGTGGATGCGTGCATGCATGTGACACTGCGTGCGCCTTGTCGACATGGCATGTCTGTCTCTGCCTCCTTGTTTACATCTCGGTGTACTTAAATATATGTCGTACTACGTTAATCAATCGGGTTGGATTATGCAACTGATGATATGCCTTGGAACTAGCATTTTTAATCCTACTATGTAAAAGCAAGATCTTGGTTTACTTTTTTTTCTTCTGTTTTTGTTTCTTACACTAAACCATAGGGCATATATATTTTGGTGTAAATTCATGGGTACTCGCATCCAGCAGATGTAGACCGCCGGATGCGTTCGGACCTAACTAAGTGACTCGAGAACCTAACCAAAAGGCAAAAGTGACAGTACGGTTTTCTATCAATAGCGAGATTTGGGTGGCTAACCCTAACCTGACTATGCTCCACTTCTACATAAGTACACTCTCTACCTTGGGTATAGCCAAGTTCTCATTCTCAGAAACCAGATGGTGGACGGGTAATATGCCCCTCATTGAAGGTCTAGTAGCTTCCATAAACTGGGAACAATCTGTGTCCATGATGGTCTCGGCAACTGGCGTCGATGAAGAGCCAACTGTAAACCTTCCCCACAAGTTAGCATTTCAGCTTTCAATGGACTATCACGATCATTCAGGAAACAGTTTGCAAAAATCCACCGGAAACTAGCAGATCTGTGGAGGGAATTACAGAATCTATGTGGTTATATAGTACTTTAGCAGCAAGGAAGTGTAGAAGGATACTGACTCTGAAACATAGAAATACTCCCTCTTTTCCTAAATATAAGATGTTTTAACTTTTTTTCCACATTCACGTGTATAACATGTATCTTAGAGTTCTAGACATGTTTTAGTGTTGTAGGCAACATGTGAAACACATAAAACATCTTATCTATTTAATAAACGAATGGGTATTAGACAACCTTGCAGAAAATTTTGGATCGTCAAATCACCTCTTAAAGTTAATGTTTTTGTGTGGCTAACTAGCAGAAGGAATATTATAACAAATGATCTATTGTTACACACGGGAGGTAAGGTTAGCCCAAAATGTTTGTTTTGTTTAATAAACAATAGATTACTTATTTTTCACTGCTTCGTAGCTAGATACTTGTTGAATGTTGTTAGTTGTGTTTTTGGCTTAAAAATACTCCTAGAGTTGTAGATGAATTACCTAGCTGGATTAAATCTTTCCTATTAAAGTTCAAAGTTATGTCACTATAAGAGCGGTTGCAGTCATGTGGTCGATATGGCATGCCAGAAATATGGCATGTTGCAGTACTTATGATTGAAACAGAACCGTTTCGATCCTTTAATAGATTTGTCACGAGTGACCTCATTCCTAGCCGCAATGTACCGCTGATTCCCACTCGAGACAAGGACTAACCCGTTTAGCACCACAACATGCTGATTCCCACGCGAGAAGTGATTTGGTGCGGTTTATAGAAATGCTTCAAATTCGTTTTAAGCCAAAGCAAAAGTACACCGGGAGCGGGTTTGCATGCCCAAGCATCTAGGGGGACTCGGCGTCCCGAACTTGAGGCTTATGAACCAAGCGCTCCGGGCTAGATGGCTTTGGCTCAGCAAGACGGATGGCTCCAAGCCGTGGAAAGAGTTCAACTTGCAAGTTACACGCGTGGTCCGTCAGTTGTTTGAGGCGGCGACTACCTTGATTGTCGGAGATGGGACTACCACCTTTTTCTAGACAGACAGGTGGCTGCCCGGAGGGCGTGTGAGGGACCTGGCTCCCAACATCCTCCTCAAAGTGCCCGCGACACTAGGGCGGTCAGTCAGGGCTTAGCTGGTGGATGGTTGGTGGACGTCCCACCAGATCTTGATGCTAGGGAGATTGTGGAGCAGCTCTCCTTATCGGACAGCGTGGCGGCTTTTACCTTGTCAGAGGGTATTGCCGACGAGTTTAGGTGGAACTGGGAAGCAAATGGTAGATATTCTGCTCGGTTGGCTTACAGAGCCTTCTTCGAGGGAAAGGTGGCCATGGCAGGTGCCCGACAAATCTGGCAATCACGAGCCCCGAACAAGTGCAAGTTCTTCCTCTGGTTGGCCTTCAAAGGCAAATGCTGGACGGCCGACCGCCTGGGACGCAGAGGGCTACCCCGACCGGACTCATGCCCTTTCTGTGATCAAGTTCAGGAAGACATCAATCATCTTCTGATGGGCTGTGTGCTGACGAGGGGTGTTTGGTCCTTCCTTCTGAGGATGTGGGGGAAGACGGACTGGGTCCCAGCCCACGACGACTGCCTAATGGAGTGGCTACCCTCGAAGGAGGCCGGTGGGAGAGAGTCGAATTACTTGTGGACGGCTTTGTGCCTCGTACTATGGACCTTGTGGCGACACAGGAACAATGTAGTTTTCGAGGGCCACTCGCCATCGGTGGAGGCTGCGATCAAGATGGTGCAAGACAAGGCAGAGCTGTGGCGGGCAGCAGGATTGTTTAGAGGTAGTCTAGGGCCCATAGAAAGGTGGAGGGTTGGCGAGTGATTGTTTTTTTCTTTTGCGTGGGTGGCGTTTCTGGCGAGTGTGCCTAAACGCGTTGTACTCGGCCGCTTGGCCTCTTCTTCTTGAAACCGATATGTCTGCTCGGACGTATCCTTGAAAAAAGCAAAAGTTCACCGCATAGAAGAGGGGCTCTCATGAAAATGAAAGAATAATGGAATCCTGAAGTACCAGTTCTCCCACAAAGAGCAATTTTTGTATCCAGAAAATTAGTGAGTCCAGACTTCACAAGTGATTACTCAAGGGGAGCAACCCAAGGAGTACGGATCCTTCCCCGCAGGGTCTTTGATTTCCACTTATTACTGGGTAAAAAAGGTTAGTGCTCTTGTGTACCACGTGTACTCCTAGAGTTGTAGAAGAATTACCTAGCTGGAGTATGCTTGAATATCTAAGGGTGCAGTTACGGGTATGTGCATATTACATAGAGGTGGGCTCTGGGTGATAGAAATGTTGGCTGCTTGTGTAGGGCTGAAAAGAGTCGGCTTATTTTAAAGTATTCCATCGTACTAATGCTGCTGTTGCATCATCCATCTTCGAGCATCTATTTGACAACTAATACATTACAAAAAAAAAGGAATAAAAAATATAACATCGGAAGCTACATTTTGATCGACAAAGGAATTCAGAATTGTTTTCTACCAGACTACCAGTGCAGCAGTTCAAGTATCAGCACTGAAAAAAAGTGCAAAAACGCTGACGCAAATGACAGGAAGCATAGGGATAACATATAGGCCCTAAAAATCTATTTGTAGATTAACATATTCGAATTGTGAAACTGATATCTGACATCAAAATAGCAACCTACATAACGATTAACAAGTGGACATTGCAGTGATACAATCAAGCAGAGACTCTGCAGTCTCTTTAGATATTGTTGTGTCTCGCTTGCATGAAGAATCAGCGTCATTATGTGACACAGTAATCAACACTATGTGACTTACATGTTACCTGTTTATATTACTAACAGCAAGTGCTCATTTGATTCTCCATGAAGTTTCACATTTTACCCTCACTGTTCAATATCTTTACTACCCAGTCGATGCTTTGAAGTCGAAGGCTAATAATCTGGAATGGACGCAAAGGTGAACCCTGGTGCTCCTCTCCAAGAATAGTAAGCAACACGGGTCTCATAGAATCCTGCAAAAATAATGTAAATATGTACACGTAAGAATTTGGAAAGTGGAAAAGACCTGTAGATGTTTTCCCACAAAAAACAAAGCACATTATTTTCCACAAATTCCAATGGCACTAATTGAGGTACTAAGAGCGAGAAAATATTTATTTTCAGCGTATATATGCTGAAGGGTAGGAAACTCAATCTTTTCACCATAATAACTGAGATTCCAAAACAGGCCCGTTTCGTCTGAACTAAAAGAGTCAACTACCAGTTACAGTTACATATGAAGATGTAGCCTGTCTAACATAATTTACTCCAGTGATGCAAGTAGACTTTTTTTTACAGGAAGAATCTGTAACAGGAAGAGCAAAACTAAGCTGTGCTTGTTTTACTACAGTGATGAAAGTGGCCATTGCTACAGGAAAGTTTGTGGAATAATTCGAGAAACACAATATCCATACTGGAAGTTGAAACAGATGCATATCAATCTCAATACAGTAACTGAAGATGTAAACGTTAACATACCAGGAAGAAAGGCAAGGATACCAAGGAACAATAGACCATACACCTGAGAGCTATCACCCTCCATGTGACCCGTGAATATAAAATATGATAGGAACAGAAGAGAGCTTCCCAGGAAGAGGAGGAACAATGCTAGGGCAATCGACTTCCATGGGATCCTCCTCAAGGACTTTGGAGTGTACGTGAACCGACGATCAACATTATCTTCATCCCTGTCCTCCGTAGGGAGAACAGAATAAGGAATGTTGCGTCTGGCCGCCATGCTGCAGTACCAGAGGATTAGAAACACGTACTGTAAAATACAAGTACAGAAATGACCAAAGTAATACATTATAAGAAGAAGAGTTTGAGAAACTTCAAATATGGAATCATGAAATGTGAAATCACCACCAACAAATGAATATAACAAAAGGAACGCCATCTACAAAGAATATAATCTGAGAAGCAAGTGTTTATGTCATAAAAAGAAGCAACTGTTTTGCCAGTTTAGTTATTTACATAGCGATTTTTCATCAAATGTTATATATGTTGGGATATATATTATATACTACAAGCAATTATCAACAAAAACAACATGGATTGTACATGAGGAACATGTTTAGCAAGTTGATCACGCTGGTACAGGCGTGAACTCTGTGGCCTTAGATAAACAGGATGTTCCCTCAATACTAGCGATTTGTGACCGGGTGAGATTTTGTGGTACAATTGATACGGAAATAGTATGCAAACACACACACACAAGTTCAACCCATGGAAAATAATCATCAATCTATGGGAAATACACAGCAAGTGGTGTAAATCGCCGAGCACAAGTTCATTCCATGGCAGATACACACAGCTGCAATCAATACTTGCTGCAATTCGTGGGAAATGCACGCACAAACTTCCAGATCCACCCGAGCCTACCATCTATGCATGGCAAATACACGCATATACACATCCTAGTTCATAGAGAATTCAACTGATAGCGGGGGTGGAGATGGAGGATGCGGACTCTTTGTGCTACCTGGTTTCGAGAGGTGATGAGGTCGGGAGGGAGTAGGCGGCGGAGGAGGGTCTGAGGAGCTGCGGAGGTGAAGTAGAGTCCGGCGGTGTGGATCTCCAGGCGTTGCCCCGACGCGGAGGACCTGCTAGGAGGAGGCGGAGATCCGGTGCTCCGCGATGGAGGGGGGCGGTGGCTCGGGGGCCTTGGGGATGAAGGAGCTCAGAGGCGGCGGTGTGGAGTGCTCGACGCGGGGACGAACGTGCGGTGGCGGCGGGGGAGGCGATGGAAACTCAAGGGGATCGCCGGCCTGGTCGCGGCGAGCCGGCAGAAAAAGCGACCCCGGGTGAGACGTGGGGTGCGACTTGCGAGTGAATGGCTCGCGGCTGGGGAGAGTGAAATCGGCCCATTAGATCCATGGACCATGCGAATGGTCAATGGAGCCATCTGGCGTTGTTTCTTACGGAAAAGTCCGGCCCATCACAAAGCGCCACACACACTGGCCTTCACTCCAGTAGCCCACACTGCGCCGCCGACGCCAGAAGCCAGCCGTTGCTGCCTCCACTGCTCCACTCCGGCGAGAAATGCGCCGCCCTTCGGACCTGGATACGCTGACGCGGAAGCTCGGATCGTCGACGCCGTCTCGGTTCTAAGACTGGTACGTATGTGTGCTGATGCGACGACCGATTTTAACTAATCCCCTACCTCCCCTTCCTTCTTACTCCTTGGGAACGGGATTCGTCGACGGGTTATCGCGGATTTCCAGATTTCGTTGATGGGGCAGGTGGGGTTTCCATTTCCTATCCCGCGTTTGAAGGCGAAAGAAAAGAGGGGGTAAAATGGTTCCAGTCTGTGAGTTCTTTTTCCAAGAGAGAGGTCATGGAAATTGAAATAAATAAGCAAATTGAGAATACCCCTTTTATAGTATGGATAATTCAGCAAGGTGCGCTTCATCCATTATTGTAGAGCCAGCAGGGATGATATGTTCAACCAGCTTTCGTCGTCATATAAGTCGGGCAGGTAGAGAACGGCAGCTCAACCACTGCACCGAGAAAGAAAAGGAGATGCTTCAGTTCAGTTCGCCTCATTACCTTGTCTCAAGTAGGAAGCATGGAGTGGTATGGTGTTGTAGGGTTCAGAGAAGCGCAGAATGGTGCCATGAGATGTGCCTAGTGTCAACTAACCATACGAATGCTGAGCGCACCAAGATGCCAGCCACATACATGATGTCTAGGTCTCTAGGATGCAACGCAAACCTAATCCCCACATACCTGCTACAGAATTTTCAAAGTAATGTTTGCGTCGTACTTATTGTTGACTAGGCATTTATTCTGTAAGATGGTGGTCTCACTGAAAGTGGCCTTCTTTCTTTTTCGTAAGCTGGGAATCTTCCGTCACGTGCTAATGGCTGTGTCTACCTTTCTCTTCCTACTTTTCTCAAGGGACTGCCTTTCCTCTCACTTCCCTTCTTGATCCGCACTCCTACTGGAAAAACCATTCCCGTTATTCATCCATATACCCCTTCATACACAGGCCATCTTCATCCTGGAGTGTGAGAATCAGGGGAAGGGTGTGACGAGAAGATGCTCAAGAAATTGCTCTCGAAGACGAAGAGCAAGAAGAAGGAGGCTGCTTCTTCTTCCCTCCCCACCTTGGATCGCCTGCATGAGGTCTTTATCTCTTCTCATGTCCTGTTTATTTTGTTTGTCTTTCGTATTCTTGATCTTTACTTTCTTGCTCGAATTTTCTTCAGTACTGTTGGAAGCTAGTGTTGGAGTCTGGGCAGAGAAGCGTAAAACATTTCATATTACTTTCTTCCAATAAAAATATGTTTCTAGCTAGTAATGGATATACTGTATAAAGAATGGAAAACCTCAATACTGTCGTGTGTATCAGCCAAGTCAAATCAGATGAAGTAGTCCTATCCGCCTTTTGTAACTACTAGAATACTGTAATGTTGATGTTGGTTCTTATGTGAATGCTAAACCCACGAAGGTGGGTGAAACACGCCCTCGTTCCCTAGCCACCTCCGCCACCACAGGCCTCCTCCTCCTCGCCCTCCTCTCCTCGCCGCCGCCGGACGGCGTCTCCGGCCACGGACTTCCCTCCTACTCTCTCTCTCGTGGGCGCGGCGCGGGCCGAGGTCACGGTAGGGAGCAACGCGCTTTGCAGGGGCGTGGCGGCGCGGTCGTCCCGGCGGCGGCGTGGTGACCTGTTCCGGCGGGCTGGGGTGGCGGCGGGGCTTCGGCAGCGGCGATCTCCCGGTTGGTGCAGCGGCCTCCTCCCGTGCGCGTCCAGCAAGGTCTCGGTGGCGCCTCTGCGGAGGTCGGCGTCCTCGGCGGCGGGGCTGCACAGCGACGAAGGTGAGGGGAGCACGGCGACGGAGACGTGTTGACACGGGACCTGCCCTGGCCGGAGGTACTCGGCCCAGATCTGAGCCCCCCCGGGCCCGATCTGGGTTCTACGGGCCCTGGCCGGTGCGTGCAGCCCAGTGTCGTTCTGCAGGAGGTCTCGTCTGCAATCCTGATGCTGCAACACGGGGGCGGAGCTGGTCGGGCATGATCAGACGGATCTGGGCCTGAGCGGCACTCCTGCTGTGTCCGGTCGGCGACCGTCTCGGGCGGTGGGGGATTGGATCTCTCCCTAAATGTTGTCGATGTAAACCTCAGGTGCGGTCTTGTGTCGTTCTGTAGGAGGACGTTTGCATTCTGATGCTGCAACATGGTGGCGAAACTAGTCGGGCCTGATCAGGCGGATCTGGGCCTGACCGGCACTGCTGCTGTGTCCGGTCGGCGACCGCCTCGGGCGGTGGGGGACTGGATCTCCCCCTAAAGGTTGTCGATGTCGTCCTCGCAGGCCTAGATCCGTTGCCGGCCTCACTAACTTGCTGCGTGGACCCTGTGACTTGCCGGCTCCTCGGGTGGAGGTTGCTGATGCCGGGGCGGCGGCCCTGGAAGGTGGTCTGCGTGTGCGACTCTACGGCGAGTGACCTGGCAGTGGTGATGGTCGTCTTCTCGGACCACGTGGGTGGCGTGGAGTTGGCGGATGGAGTCCCTGGTGCAGTCTTCGCTTCGGCATTGGCGGCGTCCAGATCGCGTCCTGGTGGCCTGGCTCGAGACTCTTGGCGTTTCGTGGTATCGATGTGGTAGAATGGTGCTTCCGAGCGAAATCTCTGCGCTTCGGCGCCAACAGCGACGCCGCCTGCGGGTGTCGTAACCCTCTTGGGGGCGCTGTTGTGGGTGCCTTCTCCGCACTTAGTCGTAGTAGGGTGCTTCCGAGCGAAAGCTCTGCGCTTCGGCGCCAACAGCGTCGACGCCTGCGGGTGTCGTTACCCTCTTGGGGGCGCTGCTGTGGTTGCCCTCTCCGCACTAGGGCTCCGGGTGAAAACCTTGACCTCTTGGTTTAGACGGCGGTGGCGCTTTGCGTCGTAACCCTGTTGGGGGCGTCGTCGTGGAGTCTCGATACTTCTCGATCCTACGTCGGAGTCCTCGGTGGCAAGTCCGGTTTCCTTTTTTCTTTGTTGCTTATCTTTGATCTGCCTTGTAAGAGGGTTTCCTCATCACCTTGTATCGGTTCGGCCGTTGGGCTTTATTTATAAAGCAGGGCGAACGCCTGTTTCGTAGATGTTGGTACTTATGTGTCAGATAGATATTCAGAACACAGGCATGGAAGAAAACGATACAATTAATTTTTTTTCCTACATGACTGAACCTGCCAGTCGATGCACATTTAGCTTTGTTAAGTTCAAGATATGGTCAACTCTGTCGTCCTAGTCAACTATTGCTTATCTGTTTTGAGGAGATAATTAAACAATAGTATTCGATGTTGCCATTGATGTGCACCGTTTCTTGTTTTTCTTTGAAAGTAATCTCAGTGTGACCCCCTGAGTCTACTACACATTTAATAGAATCTGATTCCGTGCACACAAAAAACACTGTCATTGTAGAAATTAGAAACCTATGCAAAGGCCAAGGAAAAATATCGAAGTAGGTTGATGTGTATGCATTCCCGGCTGCAGCCTCAGTTTATTAAATGATGCGAATAATCTATTGCGTCTTCTCTTTGCTGTTGTTACATACATTGATACATGGTCACAATGGTAACATATTTTACAACAGCATATTATGATGTTGGAGATAATTGTTTATCTGAGAGAAGTCGAGAGCCTCTTATATGTTGACGGAGTGTATACTAGCTAGGCAAAGAAGATAATCTTGAGTAGCCCGACTAACGAATACACCTCAAATGTTGATTTTACTATCATATATTAACTATTTCGAGTGCCTTTTTTGTAGTAACTTGTGGTTATGTGATACATGTAGACCCTGGAAATGTTGGAGAAGAAAGAGCGTTTTCTTCAGAAAAAGTCTGCTGCAGAAGTAGAAAAGGCTAAGGATTATACAAAGGCAAAGAACAAGAATGGTAAGCAAGTGTTCTATTTCCTTCCTAATTATTGCACAGAATCCATCAACCTAAAACAAAACTTAAGCACTGCTAGTTTGTGAACTTCAAAACTGGAAACCATTCCATAACAATGGCTATTTAGTGCTAGAAAATATATTTCTTTAAGTTGTGATGGTTTTGTAATTTACATGACAAATCACTTTGTTGTTCCAGCTGCAATTCAATGTTTAAAGAAAAAGAAGTTATATGAAACACAAATTGAGCAGCTATCAAATTTTCAGTTGCGAGTTCATGATCAGGTGATGAAAAGTTGTAGACTTATCTTCAATCATGGTCACACATTTCTGGATCCTGAAAGGTTGCAGTAAACTAACACAATTTTTTGTGTAGATTATAATGCTTGAAAATGCGAAGGCAACTACTGACACGGTTGATGCTTTGCGCTCCGGATCATCTGCTGTCAAAGCTATTCAACAGTCCCTGTAAGATTCCACCTCCCCTCCTCTTTCCATCGCAGTGGCACATGAAATTGTGGGATTCCCATCTGCCTGAGGACTCCACTTTTCTTTTTCTATTAGAAAATGAAAAATAATCCTCAGTTATCAACTGATCATATTTGTCCAAACTAGTCCAGGCTCGCTAAATTTTTCCCTTTTTTCTTGACTCGCTCATTCATTGAAGGTTTTTAATCATAGTGATGAGATATATGCAGTGTCGCATCCAGTAGCAGTGTCAATTCAATTCATGAATAAGCTACCTGATTTAGATGTAGGCACATGAACCGACCATGCAATTCTTGTGCAGGACTATTGATGACATTGAAAATGCAATCGAAGAGGCAAATGAACATACGGAAAACATGAAACAGATACAGGAAGCACTTGCAACACCATTTGGTGCTTCAGCTGAATTCGACGAGGTGTGTTGGCTCTCTTGCCTTTGCATCGGCGAACAAGCATCCAGAGCATTGCTAATGCATGCCCTCAGTTTTGAAGATAGATGACACATTGTTCTTTTTTACGAAACAGGATGAGTTAGAGGCGGAGTTGGATGATCTTGAGGAGGAAGACCTGGAAAATGAGTTACCGGAACCGCCGCAGGGGATACCCGTGGCGCCATCCGTGTCTGAGGCAAAGTCTTCTCAACCGGTGGCCAGTGATTATGCTGAACTGACCAAACTTCAAGGAGAGATGGCGCTTTAAAAACTGTGTTTCAGATAGGATGCTGACATTGAGACCTCTGTATAAATGTCACTGACATCATGATGCGTCCATGTTGTGAAATTCAGCCTGTTAATTAAGTAGAACATCCACTCCTGTTAGTTCTTGCATGGTTCCTTATATTACACTTCTTAATTTAATGGCAAAGCTCTTAGCTCCCAATTTTCCTTTATAATGCTCTGTTCGGATGTTCGCTTTCAGCCTGGATATTGTTCGCGACATTCAGGCCCAAATATCCAGAATTTGGATGTGTGTGACATTGGGTCGAGACATTCGGGTTGAATATGGAGCCGACCCGCACGTAGGCAAAACGGCACCCAGCTCAATCTCGTGCTCCACCCCTGGAGATTGCCTCCATATTCGGCAAGCCAGGCCTCGCGTACCGGTTCGCCAGCGAGCGAGCGAGATGCGTTAGGGACGAGCGAGGCTGTTCACTGCATGTTTGTTTACGGGGAGCTCTATAATTTATTTATTTTTGACGTGGGGAGCTCTATAATCATAGATAACTATACTTCGCCTTAAAATAATTTGGACAGAAAATATTTGCGCGTCAATGACTAGCTTCCATTCCCGTAGTCGATTTTGAATTTTGTTGCCAATAACGTGTCAATTTCGGACTGATGTTTGAAACTTTTTTAGACTAATTTTATCAAATTCATCGCACTCAGTTGACGGTTCAAAATATCATTTTATGAGCAAGTTCATCTCGACGTTTCGCACAATTTTCGTCTTATGACTTTTCCGTTTCGAAGGTTATATACGAGTAGAGGTTGTACTCACATATGTAGTGTTTATACCGTGACTAGCATAATGTGTGTTTTCAATTTCTATACCAGCGCACCAATATGTTTGGTTCCCTCTGATCTTTCCACTTTATTAGATAAACTGGACACGAATATGTGTGGACATGGATATGTGCTGGATTGCTAAACAAGCTTTGGTGAAATATGTGTGGTCATGGATACTTTTTAGCACTTTAATTGCACTGAAATTATAATTTTTTCTTTAACTGTAGACTGGGTTCTTATGCATCAAAATTAAAAAAACAAAGAGGAATTTCACCGCTTATAATAATCAAAATTTGGTAGAACCGCAATTCACCACTTGTACCGTAATATGTAGTTGTTTTACACATTTTGTAATCAATATAACAGTACAATGATCAATATCTCGAAAAACTGCTTTATAACATCCAAACAGCATTTGATATTCAAACTCAATATCTTTTCTAGGTCTGAATATCTAACACATCCAAACAGAAAATATTAACATTTGGACTGATATTGATATTCAACTCAATATAATATCGAGCCTCACAATGCGAACATCCAAACGGAGCATTACAATCGTTAGATGGGCTTTTGTCTGCACCAGTGGAAATGTTATTGCTGATGAGTGTCATAGAAATAAAAAGATAGATTGGCAACATTTTTGTCCAACTTAATGGCATCCTTGTGTAGGAGCATAAATAATAATGCAAAAAGTATTTAATCAATGTGTAATTGTGAAAGACTCAGCATTCCTCCAACTGCTCCGCCTCGCATCGCCTCTCAGGGGCTGAAACTCTAGTTCCCAGCTGTCTCTTTCCCCTCACCTCCCTTCCATGTCCGCTGCGAGCCATCGGGAAAGCCCGAGGCACAACTGAAGGTGGACGAAGGTGGTGACACTGATCGCATCGATCTCCTTCCAATACACGTTAATCAAATTTACTTTACCAGAGATGTATGAAGCTTCGGATGATAACAACGTAACGGTCTATCGCAGCATTTTAAAGCATTAGTTGTTCCCAATTTAATCTATCTAGTGACTAAAGTAGCCTGAATCCAACCAACAATGTAAATTTGTAGCTATTTAAAGTTGAACGTCTAGGATGAAGGCTCGTCTAACTATACCCTACCAATACTATTTCTCTGCTTACTCCTTACTTCAGTGGTACTTGAGCTCAGTCCAAGTTTGATACCCATTCGTGGCGAAGAATGAACATCTAAATATGCATGTTATGGAACAACGATAAGCATTATTATACAGACAAGAACATATACTCTTTTATTTCCAAGTTTGGACTACTGGCCAAGGGTCACACATGTTATTGCATGATACTTTATTTGTCATTGTTACATCGATCGTCGGTCCATCGACTAAACATCAATGGTCCATCTATCGACTAACCAATAACAGGGCGATGGAGCGGGACCTACACATTGCACATCCCAGACAGGGTTTGCAGTGCAGACGCCCTCATCGCCTAGAGCCGAGCTAGCTGTTGAGATCGGATGATGCCCTGGCCGATCTGTTGTAGTTGAGGCTGAAAGAAGCCCTGACCCATCTGCAGTTGAGGTTGGAAGAATTGTTGTTGATGTTGCATGATGATGCCATTAACGACGTTGTGGATGGCAGGGAAACGAAGCTACTCGGGAATCTGCACCAGTTGTTGGCAACATTGTTGTTGTAACACCTGGAAGCTACCCTGTTGCAAGACCTTTGACCGGAGGAACGACACCACACCCACTGGGTTACATTGCTGCAGGAGGAACTGTCGACACTGGTTCAACTGTTGTTGCAGAAATGGTTGAAAAAAATGGTTGTTGTTGCTGCAGGAATGGTTGTTGTTGCTGTAGGAAAGGTGGTTGTTGCTCAGGAAATTGTTGTTCTTGTGGAAATGATTGTGGTTGCGCAAACGGTTGTTGTATTTGCAGAAATGGTTGTTGCGACTGATATATGCTACTAGGATCAAACTGCCAAGGTTGTTGTTGCTGCAGAAAAGGTTGTTGATGCTTGGGAAATTGTTGTTGTTCCTTTAGAAATGGTTCTTGTAGTTGCGGAATTGGCTGTTGTGACTGGTATGGACCGCTAGGATCAAATTGCACAGATTGTTGTTGCTGCAGAAAAGGTTATTGTTGTTGCATAAGTGGTTGTTGCAACTGGTATTGGCTGCTAGGATCAAACTGCATAGGTCATTGCATAAATGGTTGTTGTTGCTGCTGCAGAAATGGTTGTTGTTGGTCGGGAAATTGTTGTTCCAGCGAAAATGGTTGCGGTTGCCCATATGGTTGTTGTTGTTGCGGAAATGGTTTTTGTGGCTGGTATTGGCCGCTAGGGTCAAACTGCACATTGGCGGTGACCATGGTCGCCGCCACGGAAAAGAGGGCAAGGATGAGGAAGGTCTTCATGGTGGATTTGTGTGAAGGATGGATATTGGTGGAGGATCTTCGTGGTGTGGGCCTATTTATAGCTGTTGTGGCATGATTTCTTTTTATATTTGCCTTTGCTTTCCATAAAAATGCTTGGATGTTTATCTAACTAATCATTTGGTATGTTGCCTTTGGTGACACTACATGAGAATGTAGTTTTTTTGTATTGATCATGAAAGTTGCTTTATCCTTGCACGTATCATCTTGTTTACAGGAAAGATTGATAATTGACAGTGACTCATCTTATTCGCTTTACATATCATCATATGCTTATCTAGTAGTGTCATTATCTGAAACTAAGTTTGTAGCGTTGTACATGTTAGGCATAAACCATAATAGAAGGATATGCGAGTTTTGCCTTGCCTCCTGCATAGCATTTCGGCACTATATGGTATAGGTGGTGCGTGTCTGCCACCTGCATTGCATTTCAGCAATGAGCATAAAAAAATATCACCTTCAAATAACCGTCGATGGATGAATCTCTTCTGCTCTCTGGTCATGCCCTCCCCTGGAATGGACAAAGGAGAGAGAGTAACATATTATTATGTTCCATCAGATCGGCAAAACATGGCACCTTTAAAAACATTCAGAACAGGGCAGCACTCATATATATTTTTCTCCTTCAAGGTAGTAAGGCTACTGCCTCTCACGTAAATGAGAGATGTGAATGAAATATAATCCTGATCTATAAGCAAAATCAAACCACAAAAGAGAATATCACTATTTGTTCAAATGTACCGACGATCAGCTAAGCACTGATAGGGACAGGGGCGACGGCAGGTGTATGCACCTGTATGCAGATGCATACCCAAGATTTTGAAGAAAAAAAAGGTTACTATACGTCGGCCCAGCCCACGAAGGCAGAAAAGCAAACCCTCTAGAGCCAGCCCAGCGTTCGCTCGATGACTCGCTCGCATCGCACGAGTGCACACGCACGCATCACTCTCTCTCTTCCCTCCCCTGGTCGTTCTTTTCCCTGACGAGCAGGACTGCAGCGCCAGCGCCGCGATGTCAACCCGAGGCTGAGGCCGAGCAACCAAAGCAGACAGAATTGTCACTGACGCTCGAGTCCGTGTGACCACTGACCGCGTCTTGACGGTGAGGACGGTGATGTTCAGTTTTGGAACAGCGGAACGCTGTGCGGCTGAGCAAAGGAGTACATGATCGAGTAGATGAGATCGTACAATACCTAGGGGAACCAGTAGTTCAGTACATGCGATCAACGGGTCGATCATATTTTGTCACGGTTGGTAGGAGGTACGTGCCATTTGGTCTTCGGCCCTTAGCTAGTTACTTCGGGCTTTGGCCTATTTAAGTCGCACAAGCTTCTAGATTACAATGACATGTCGCTAATTGTCAGAGTAGTAAGCGATTACAAGTACTAATCCCTGCTGCAAATCCTTGAGGGGGCCGAACCAAAGGGGAGGCGTGGCCACCGCTCGTGAGAGGATTCAGATCCTTAGATTCAAAGGTTGCATTTGTGGGCTGACACTCTCTCCACTAGGTTTGGTTGAGAGAATCGAGTAGGACTTCATCGACTACGTCATCAACATTTTTTCCGCTTCAACGATGTTGGTAACGCATTCCATCTAGATCTAAAGATCTTTGTATTTTCTTGTATCTTCATTCTAAATGATGTTTACGGAAAACATTAATTTTTACCGTATAATGAGTATGCTCAACCCTTTAAGAACAATGGCTAGAGGATAAAAATCTGAAAACTAAATATGCTCTTAGTGCAACCATGGTGTCACTACCCAATCTACAATCGCATTAAGCGAGGTTTGGTAAACTACAAACTTCCTATTTTGTTAATACATTTGGATTTTTCTGACGGTTGAGGATGATGCCGGAGCTGGTGATATGGAGCAAGATTGAAAGATTGTGCTTAGATTAAAAGGTTGCATTTATAGGTGATTTCTCGATTTACATGAGACTATATTTTTATCTCCTTCCTTTCTCATCTAATTGCCAGAGGATTCAGATGCTTAGATTCAAAGGTTGCATTTTAGGCCGACATTCTCTCCACCAGGCTTGGTTGAGAGAATCCAGAAGGACTTCATCGACTACGTCATCAACACTTCTTCCGCTTCAATGATGTTGGTAACGTATTCCATGACTATATTTTTATCTCCTTCCTTTCTTATCTTGCCTTTCAATCTAGCTATCATCGGACTATATCACCAGTCGTTCTTATCATTGTTATTTAGTTTAGTCTTGTGCAGTAACATTGATTATTTATCTATGGTTTAACTATTAAAATGTTCTACGACATCATTTTTGTGTACAATGTATCAGTAATTTGTGTGTATGATAATAAATATTCAATGTTCATTTGCTTCTACTTTCCTAGCATTGTTTCCTAAATTTAGACGAGATATTCTGATTTTGTGGTTCTTAAAATACACATAACTAAATATACATCAATTAAAATGTCTCTTGCACGTACGCCATTACTATTGGTTAATTAGTAGGGCACAACTCATATCAGGATAAACTAAGAATAAACCAAAATTACCGTAAAAACGATTATGAAGCTAGGTATGTCCATTGTCATTCAGTTCAGTGAACAAAGTACCTATGAATATTTTACTGTTAGTTGTGGTCATTCATAGTTAATTTAAATAAATGAGACACTCTGTAGCTAGATAACATGACCTGCAACAATTAGTTTAAGTTTATGAATACACCACTGTCTGAAGCTATATAAAAATACAAATAATCGAAGAAATAAGGGTGTTGGACTTGAACTCTTCGATTGCAACTTTGTGTATAACAAAGGCTAAGTAACAGACTTCTCGCCCCACACCTTGGCCCACTAATGGCTCCCAAGTGCAGGAGATCAATTGTAGTACTTTTCAATTAGAAAGATTGTCGAACCCACGAGAAGCTGAAGGTATTGGTTCGCAAGAATGATAAATAAAACAATAAAATATAAAAGTGTTTTTGGGTTTTTGGTGTATAGTTGCAATAAAGTAAAATGTTGAAAATAAATTATAGCAAGTGAAAGCTCTTAGTAAGAGACAACCCAATCCTCTATTTAGCAAGAGGACAAGCTCGTGTGTGTGTTTCTTATAGGTGGAAAAAGTTCCCGAGGCGGCATGGATTTACTTAGCATGAAGATTTCTAAAACAACATGGTGAATATCTTATCAAGTTTTAATATTTTCGGATGGAGCCTTATTTAGGTGCAACCAATTAAATGAACAAATGCACCCCTTATGATGGGTCCTAAGGCCATGTAAATGTGCACACGTAGGAATCATTAAGACATAAATGTCTCACCATAGTTATGAACTCTAGGGTCCTGATATATCCCCCTAATGCAACCTTTTGTATTAGACCACGGTTTTCTGTCCTCCACGGTCCTACCCACCCCATTACACTACGATGCTGCCCTATCAGCCCATATAGGTGAAGTGATGTGCAGTCGACGTTCGCACATCACCATCATAGAACAACATACAAGATAAAAACTAGACCAAATAATCAACACATGTTATATAAAAATCATTGCCAATTCATCCTATGCCCTCAGGAGCATAGGAGAACTACTCACAACGTGCAAAAATGATATGGTTCAGTATAAATTACACAACACAATCTGAAAATAGAATCTCACCACAAAATAATGATAAGTAGCCAATCACACACATGTAGAATAACACTTAAACAATTATCAGGTTTCAATAATCTCAAACTACGAGGGGGATGAAGTGGATCACAAAGATGGTGATGGTGATGGAGATGGTGCTGGTGGTGTTGATAGAGATGCCTCCCCTACGCCAAGGAGGAGTGGTGATGACGATGGCGGTGATTCCCCCCTCTCCGGGGCTCCGGAGCAGCAGAATCTGCCCTCTCCCGGAGAAGGAGAGACCTTTCGCCTCCGCCGCCACCTTGGTAAATTGTGGGACAATTAGGGCGTGAGTTTTCGGGCGAGACGCAGGCGTGGTTAAAAGGGGAGAGTGAAACGGTGCCCGAGGCACGAACGGGTAGTGCTCACGCGGCCTAGGGTTGGGGCAGTGCGAGCCATGCCCTTTCGTGGCTCGTGGCTCCTCTCATATGGATCTTTTACCAACGATCGTTCTCCCGATCAAAACCTTGTTGTGCATTTCCCCCCCGACTTAAGTGACATCTAGAAGGTCCATGAAACATTAAAACATGGAAAAAAGGAGGTTTTCTGTCTCCCGGAAATTAAATACCAAAATAAGGGACTTTGTAGGAAACTCCCAAAAATCATCTAAACATGCATAAATAATGATATAACAATGAAAATAACATTCTAATATGATAATATAAATTACTAATATGATGATATAAAATACACGTATCACCTACTCAAACACATCACTTTGACCAGCGCCATGCACCCATATGATACCACCTTCATTCTCACCCAATCAAGCACCATCCTTGTCGTGGTCGCCGTACACCTGCTATCGCGTCGTAGAGCCCGTCCAAGGGCGGGCAGATCAGCCGGAAGGAGGGGAGGCCTAAAGGACATCATCCTTAGCCGGCGAAGCACCAAATCCAGAACAACATCAAAGGTCCAATGCTCTGGCCACCTCCAATCACCATGCCTCGACCTCCTTGGTTAGGAGGAAAAGGAGAACTGGAGAGCAGTAAGAGCTCATATCTAGTTTATTAGAAAGAAACCTAATTAAAGACCCGAACTAAAACATGTACATCACCGGACCTCCCCCTCCCTCACTCTCGGTCACCTTCGCTACCGGCGCGACAAGGAGGAGGGAGACCGATATCTAGATCTTCAGGGGAGGTAGAAAGGGTACGTGAGATATGAACAGTACCCACCGATACTGTCGAGAGCCGCGCTCATTTGTAGAGTTTTGAATGGTGGAAAGGCGAAAAAATACTATCAAGCCCAATCCGACAACTTCACGCGTTCACATGGACGACGAATGACCTGAAAATGCTCAACGCTAGTCAGGATTACGATTACACCTTAGGAGTCGTTCGACACCGATCATTTCATTTCATTCGGTATTTGGAAAGTGAAATGAATAGAGATAAGAATTGGTATAACATTACTGAATTTCAAGTATATTACCATGTCAATTATATGACAGTCAAACAAGTTGGATATGTAATAAAAATAAATTTCATGACTCCAACTTCAAATAATCCTTTAAAGAACTAAGCTCCCAAGAAATGGAGGCTTGTGGTTGCTTATAGGTGTGAACACGGGTGGTCCCACGTGTAAGTGACTAATGTTTTCAAAAATAGAGAGATGTGTTTGTTCTTAGGTGTGAACGTGGGTGGCCCCACCTGTAAGTGAGTGTGATTTTCTTTTTTAAAGTACTAAGCTTTTTAAAAATAGAGAGATGTGGTTTCTCTTATGTGTGAACATGTGTTGTCGGGGATGTAATCCCCGGTACCCTAAAAGTATGAGGTTATTGTATTGGTGCTAGAGGTAAAAGTGAATTTAATTAAAAGGTAAATAAGCAAATGAGTAAAAGATAAAAGGAGAAGGCCTAAAAGTGCTGCCCGGACCGACATTGGCTTAACCTGGGTCGGCATGTCTTTTTCGGGCCCGGTATCATGCTTAACTCGGTTGGACCGAGTAGGGTATCTCGGAGCAGGCCGGATAGCTAGCGCGGATGGGCCGAGACCTCCAACCTGGTGGGCCGAGATACCATCTCGGTATCTTATCCTCTTCGTCACCACAGCGAGCCCGACAGCGGCTTCCCGCACCACCGCTCCACCCCGCATCGAGCGCACGGCCATGGTCGGCACGGCCGCGCCGCCCCCGGTGCCGCGCCCTCACCCTCCACCTCGGCGCCGCCCCCGAGCCCGACACGGCCTCGCCACCCCTCGGCGCGTCTCCGCCCGAGCTCGTCCTCATCTCGGTGGCTCCGCCCCTGTCTCGACATCACCCACGCCCGACCCGGCCGCCCGCGCCTCTACTGCGCTCCAACAACGGCTGCGCCCCGACATCGCCTCCGAATCCGGCTTGGACCGCGCCTCCTCCGACCTCGCCTCGGACGACTTCGCCTCGGCATCATGCCGGCCGCCCGCGCCTCCCTACCTCGGCCACGACTGGCCGCCGGCGCGCCTCCACCTCGCCGCCTACATCAGCAGCGCCCCTGCCTCCGGCATCCGGCACGGCGCCGCCCCGGCCATGCCAGCGCCTCCTCACCTCAGCTGCATCTGCATCCGCCGCCTCCATCTCGCCCCGACCTTGCCTCGGTGGCTCCGATGTGTCTACTCCGGCATAGGCCGTCTCGCCTCCGACCTCGCCTCGGATGCGCCCGAGTTCGTCCTCGTCCCGGTGGCACACCTCTCCCCGACTTCATCCCGGAGCAGGCCACCGTCTCGGAGCCGACCTAGGTGCTTAACTTGGAGTATGCCGGCGTCTCGGGCACGCCGGCATCGTCAGCCGGTCATCTCCTCCACCAGTCCGACATCGGGCCACAACACCTGTAGCAGAATCAGTTGGTACCGAGAGATAGGATGAAGGAGAGATGAAGGTGTGGGGACAGAAGCTAGAGGACGAGGCATGGGCGCGGGAAGCATGGGTCGTGCAGTCTGAGACAAGTCCAGCATGGCTACAGTGGCGCTACAGCGCCTCGATGTGACAACAGTACACTGCATACGAGCAGGGAACAGTATGACAAGACACCATCAGTCAAATCATCTACAGTACGTGTGAACAGTGCGCGTGGGCCCTTCTTTGTCCCCCTGGCTCCTCTATATAAGAGCACCAGGGGGAGGCTTAGCAAAGGTAGCCACGGGCAGCCCCTTGGGCTCTTTTCCTCCCCCGTAGCTAGCTTCTTTTCCCTTGAGCATGTCTCCATGCCTTACGGCGCACAGCTCACGGAGCAATTATAACACACGTAGGCGGAGAGAAGAAATACACCAAATAGGCTAGATGCTGCAGTAGGGGTTTTATCTCCTCACGAGAGCCCCAAATCAGGGTAAATCCTTGTGTCCGTGTGTACTTCCGTGTGTGCTTCTCAGCGCGCTATCCCTCACCGAATCCTCTAGCGTCCATCGACCCCACAAATTAGCCTACCCGTAGGCATCTGTCTGTTCCCCACGACAACATGTGTGGCACCACTTGTAAGTGGGTGTAATTTTTGTTGCCAATAGCGGTGATAGCACCGCTTTGCTGGTTTGATGGGTCTGCGTGTTGATCTTGTGTTGGTAAGACGGACATCGCTGGTCCCACTCCACTCTGCAATATCTCTCCGACCTCCCGAGTCTATCCGTCGACAGCTGTACCACCCTCCATCTCGAACCGGTCCTCCACAATGCTCTGAGGCCTCGACGTGCTGGCGTCGTCATTCTTCCCCATCCTTCTGTGTCGCCTCCGACATCAAAGTGGCCACTGACCAGGCCGGAGCAATCAACATACTCCGCACTCGTGCTCCAAAACAAACCCTACTTTCGAAGATCATTACATCGCACGCAGAACACGCGAGCCGTGTCGTTGCTCACGATCGGCCTTCTCTTCTCCAACTTTCCTTCTTTTCTCCAACTTTTCGGTACTCTGCTAGTTTCGGCCTGAACCCCACCTCGACCGCCCTCGGTTGTGTTGCCAATGTACAATGCTCAACGGCGGCTGAGACGAAGAAGACACAAATGCGTAAGGTATTTGCTGGAGACGAGTACTTTCCAGTTGTCGGTGTGATGTGCAAGGGAGCGCTTATGTCAATTTGGGAGATGAATTTCTTAAATCGTAAGCGTGTGTTCACCACCCACCTATAAAAAATTACGACAAATCTAATTGGCAGGCGCCTGTCACCGGGCATAACTCGACGCAAGGAGATCTGGAAGCTCCCGAGCGTTGCGCGCAAAATTGCCTCTCTGCATGCATGCATGCACAAACAAGCAAATAAGCTGATGTCATCCTGCATTTAATGTGAAATCCGAAAATTTAAAAAGTTTTATAGCCCAAACCGCTTATCCGATTGAGAATTCGTTTTCACCGCTGAGCTAATCGCGACGAGATCTTCGAAATTAGATCCCATATTGACATATTCCGACAACTTTTTTTCGGACCCAAAAGTTACCCACCCCGTAGCATATAAGTTATCAGGCTGCAGTATGTAACTTACCAACCATAATTAACGGTTAATTTTCGGGTTGAAATAGAACAATTTTTATTGTTCCCGCGCAAAATTGCCTCTCCGCATGCATGCATGCACAAACAGTGATGTCATCCCGCATTTAATGTGAAATCCGAAAATTTAAAAAGTTTTGTAGCCCAAATCGCTTATCCGATTGAGAATTCGTTTTCACCGCTGAGCTAATCGCGACGAGATCTTCGAAACTAGATCCCATACTGACATATTCCGACAACTTTTTTTCGGACCCAAAAGTTACCCACCCGTAGCATATAAGTTACCAGGTTGTAGTACGTAAGTTACCAACCATAATTAACGGTTAATTTTCGGGTTGAAATAGAACAATTTTTATTGTTCTTTTCGATTTGTTAAATTACCACAGCTAGTTATTCATAGGTAAATATCATGTTGGGATGGTAAATGTATCATACATAAGTTCATAACTATACACTAAAACAAGTATTAGAATGATAACTCTTGTTTTCATAGTGACAATTACACAATAAGAAAGACTATTGATAATACCCACCTAGTACTGATAACGTTACCCACTCAGTACTGATGGATTTACCCACCTAGTATTGATAAAGTTACACATGTGTTAATGATATCACCCTAATACTAATTGTTTTAGTTAGTTGTCCTAAATTTATAATACCACGAAATTGATAAAGTTACCCATATATTTTTCATGGTGGATTTACCCACTCAGTGCTTATTAAGTTATCCATGTGTTCATGATTAGTTATCTACCACGAAATTGATTTAGTTACCATGTACTCTAAATAATAGTTATCATCCTAATACTTATTCATGCATGATAAATTTACCATCTGAAAGTAATGTGGTAGCTTTAAAGTTTGTAAAGATCTGAAATAACAAGAAAAAATGTTCTATTTCAACCCCAAAACTAATCTCTAATATGGTTGGTAACTTACGTATATAAGACTGGATAACTTTTTTTGTTAAGGGGTGGTAACTTCTGAATAAAAAAAAAGTTGTCGAAACATATCGACATGGGATTAGTTTTGAAGATCTCGTCGCGACTAGTCTAACGGTTTTAAACGGATCATAAATCCGATAAACGGTTTGAGCTACAAAACATTTTGAGTTTTCGATTTTTACATTTAATGCGCGATGATGTCAGCAATTTCGAATTGCAGTGCATGCATGCAATACATGCAGGCGACTCTTCTTTTTTCGGACATGCACTGCGTCGACCTGTGCCCGGTGACAGGCGCCTGCCCGTTAGCAAAGTCCAAAAATTATCATATTTAAAATGATTTCAGAAATTTTATTTTTATTACTATACAAACGTTCGCCGGCGCCTATCTCTTCTAGTAGGTGCCAAAGGAGCGTAACTCCATACGTTCTCTTTCCATATCCGGAGAAAGTAAAGGTGTCTGACTCGACTATTGACCTTGGCAAACAAAGTTATCCTCAATGCAAGTCGTCTGCAGAAGGCTGAATCGGCTTTGCACACCTGTGGACTGTGGTACTCGAGCATGGCCACGTACACCCATGTCGATCTCAAGAACCTAGGGAGAAATAAGAAAATATCTTCCCTCTGTCAGACACAAGCCCAGGTGTCCAGTTTCCAGGACCAACGCAACAAGTACCGTCCTGCTGACACGTGCACCGACCACGGTCGATCCCCAATGCTACGGCACACTGACGGTTGTGTCACTGACAATATCGGCCCCAGCGTAGCAGAGACTCTGAGGACCCGGCTAGAGAGAGTTCCGGTGCGCGCACGCCGCAAAGTACACCGGAATCCTCACTCGTCGCCGCCACCGCCGCCGCCGCTCTCGTCGCATCGCATCCCATGGCGATTGCCCCTCGAGCCACCCCGGACCCTAGATCCTACTAGAGTCGCCCCCGCACACGCACACGCACACGCACACGCACACGCACGAACAGCCACATCCTCACCCTCACCCTCTCCGTGTTCCTCTCACGCGCGCGCCCTCCCCGCCGCCTCCATGGAGGCGGACAGCAGCAGGGCCAAGCTGGTGGCGGCCTGCGTCATCGGCGGGATCGTGCTGGGCGCCTCCGTGGTGGCGCTCCACGTCGCCGGGCCCGTGGCCATCCCGGGGCTGCCCCCCCTCGACGCGCTGCGCCGCCGGTTCCGGCGCCGCCGCCGCCCCGTGCGCGTCTACATGGACGGCTGCTTCGACATGATGCACTACGGACACTGCAACGCGCTGCGCCAGGCGCGCGCGCTCGGGGACCAGCTCGTCGTCGGCGTCGTCAGCGACGACGAGATCACCGCCAACAAGGGCCCGCCGGTCACGCCGCTCCGCCAGAGGTCCGTCCTGCTCCTGCCCCGATCCCTTCCTGGCTATCAACTTTTCATATGCCACATGTGGCTAGTACGATGTTCGCACTTTCATTATGAGTGATTCGAATTGTGCAATTTGTGGAATTAAATGGATTTTGTAATAACGAGCCAAATGTCTAAATAGGTCCTCGGAGAATCGTAACTAACAGCCGTACTAGGTGGTATGCACAATAGCAACCCACAATTTCTTATTTCTAATGTTTCCTTTTCTGTATAACACAGAATGGTTATGGTCGGTGCCGTGAAATGGGTGGATGATGTCATTCCAGATGCACCATATGCCATAACCGAAGACTTCATGAACAAGCTATTCACCGAGTATAATATAGACTACATCATCCATGGTGATGATCCTTGTCTGCTCCCAGATGGTACCGACGCGTATGCCCTCGCCAAAAACGCTGGCAGATACAAGCAGATTAAAAGAACCGAGGGAGTGTCAACAACAGACATTGTTGGTATGATTTCACTTTTGTTTTCTCTTTCTGTTCTTTACTGTTAAAGTTTGCTTTACCATAATAATGTTGAAATTTCAAATTTGTATGCCAAGGAATTAGTGGGATCTAGTTCTAATTCGCGGATATCTTTGAGAACCAAATCTTATAGCATGAAGCCCTTCAAATAGTGTTGTACCAGAATCTCAAGAAATAAATTGTCCCCAAGAGTCGCTCTTTTCTTGTTCCAGGCATCAGATCCATTATAAAGTTGCTGTTATATGATTGTTATGTCGATTTATTGGCCAGGATGGTATGGAGCACAGATTATGTTGAAATTTTGGGAACAAACTTATAGTCATTGACAGTAAAGAAACTGTTTCTGGCAGTGAATTATACTTGTTCTCACTGTGAGACCATCTTGCTTCATTGCAGGAAGAATGCTTCTTTGTGTTAGAGAGAGATCAGTTTCTGATAGGTGCAACCACTCTTCACTACAGAGGCAATTCAGTTCTGGGCATGGTCCGAAGATTGATGATAGTGGATCTGGAAGTGAAACTAGAATATCTCATTTCCTTCCGACATCTCGGCGAATAGTTCAGTTCTCAAATGGCAGGGTATGACTTTATGGTTTCATGCATCAAATATAATCTATGTCCTTTGATGAATATATTTTATGAGGCTCCACAGATTTTTTTTTGCAGTTGGCGCCTAGTCTTGATATTCGAAACATATTCTAGGTGGTTGCATGCCTGTTAGTCTCTCTGAAAAATGCACTTCTTTTGTGTAACACTGTGAGAGAGTGAGACTATCTACCCTGGGATTCTCTCGTAGTTCAAGCTGTATGTATAGTTTTATTGTGAACTTGCAAGAGCAAAATTCCACAGATGTTTATATTTCTTGAAACATGGATTTTGTATGTTCCTCTAGTCACTAGGCATAATAGAAGTCAATTGCCATCTGATTGTGGGTTAAGTAGGTCAGCAATAGATGGAATATTTCACGGCTTATACAAGCTCTTAGGTAGTGGCCCCAATAACGGACAACAAATCAATAACCTTAGTATCAGAAAAAAATATATGCTTGTAAGTCATCTATTCATCACATGAGCTTATACTGTAACTGGCTATGTTTCATTTCGGTAAAACTGGTGATAATTGATGCTTTCCAACATAATTAAACTTGTTTTCTTCTTCCCAAACTTATGGTGCATTTTGTTCTGTGTTGACTGTGAGCTTTCCCAATGTAGGGCCCAGGACAAGATTCTCGGATAGTTTACATAGATGGTGCATTTGATCTGTTCCATGCTGGACATGTTGAGGTAATTACAAGAGAAAAACATCATTTATCTCAGTATTCAGACTCACTTTCCGTGTGGAACATGTTTCCCTATTTCTTATAGCAAGGAAACAATCAGACAAGCTGAACTTCCTTTCCAAAACATTGCAATTCAGACTCTTTGTTGTATTCATAGTGTCTTCTACATAGATATTGCGAATTGCTCGAGGGCTTGGAGATTTCCTGCTCGTGGGTATTCACACGGATCAGACCATAAGGTAATATAAGATGGTTGCTTCCTATTTTCCTTTTGAAATCATTTACAAATTAGAATATTATTTACTGCAATTTTCAGTTTAAAAGAAGTTAGAGTATTTATACAATTTATTCCCTTGTCCAAGTTTACAATGATGCATTTCTGTTGAAGCATAGCATCTCTACTCAATTTCTTCATTGTAATTTTCCAGTTTACTTATATTTGCTCTTGGTGCTTATTACCTTTGTAGTTCTACACGAGGACCACATCGCCCTATCATGAATCTCCATGAGCGAAGTTTGAGTGTCCTAGCTTGCCGTTATGTTGATGAAGTAATCATTGGTGCTCCATGGGACATTTCAAAAGACATGGTTGGTTGTCTGTTCTATGCTAAGTCGCTAACTATGAAATTATCTATTTTTAGTATAAAACTAGCACGGTGGCCCTCGCAAATGCGAGGGCATCATCTCTAGTTGGTTGAAAGTGTTCAAGAAACGGAAATTGTGTGGTGATAAACATAAATTGTTCAACAACTACTGCAAATGTTTCGGTAAGCAAAACATCACGCATAACATTTTCGACAATCTGAGATTTGTGGTCAAATGATATCATGGCATATGTTGAAACACCCATGTAAGAGATATTGGATCTATAAATTGAACTATAGTTCTAACATGGTGTTAGATCAGTACGCTAGGTTAGTCGTTGTTTTTTGATAAAAAATGTTGAATTAAGATAAAACAGTTTATCCTCCTAAATAGGCAGATCGCATTAAATATTGAGAATTATCTTATTCTGATGTTTCTTCCTCTCATTTACTCAATCCATGTCACAACGTGCAACACTACAAACATGAACCTAGTGAAACATTGGCTATTATTTTTTATACCAATATGCTGCTAAGCATAAATTATTTTGTTCTAGCATATTCGTGTTAACATGTTTATACATCAGTAGTCAAAGTTAGAGAAGTACGACTCCAAATTTTCTAGACTTTTTAACTTATTGCGATCTACATTTAGTGGTTCTACGCACCTGACTCATCAAGGTGTTGACTCAGCCTGGTGTGTATCATTAAGTCTGTAATTTTCTTAGTGTCAGGGACACTCTATAATGCAACTAATGTTGTGACTTCATTAATATTAAAATTCCAACACTCTAAATTCCAAACGTTTTGTGTGTTGATCGGTCTGTGGTCGAACAAATTTGTCGTTTGTGTGTGCCCAATAATAGAAACAATGTACGTAGTGCGACTAATGTCATGCCTTAATTAATTTTAAATTTTCACAACTCCAAACTTCTACGGACTTTTTTGAGTACTTTGGTATGATGGTAGTCGAATAAATTTGCCATTTATATGTACTCAATCATAGAAGGAACGTACTTGTTCTGTTCACAATTACGCTGCATTTTGAATTTGGTCAAAATCAAAATTTATAAATTTAGATGAAATATATAGGAAAAATATCAATATTTCAAACATAAAGTCCCTTTTGTTAGAGTCATAAAATCTATTTTTATAATATACAAATTTGGTTATGGATACTGATATTATTGCTACACCTTTGGTCGAACTTTATAGACTATTATTAGAGTCATAAAATCTATTTTTATAATATGCGAATTTGGTTATGGATACTGATAATTATTGCTAGACCTTTGGTCGAACTTTATAAAAATTGACTTTGACTAAACTCAGAATCAAGGTAACTGACCGGTTAAACTGTCTATATCCTAGCAGTTTCCACCCTTTGCCACAACGTTCAAGCAAGTTTTTTCTCTTTTTTCTTCTTCTAGCTATCACGTTACGAGTGTTATAATGCAACTTATCTATATTGATAAGCCCATAAGGCATTTTTTTAATTACATGAGTGACTTGGGATAGAAGAAATGAAATCTACACTAATACGGACTCCTAGACCAATACTAATACTCCTTTAACACCGGGAAGGTAGGTGTTAGCACCCGTTTTTCGCACATGGCCGGCTTGGCCTCCGATATCCTTGGTTCAGGCGACATGACGTCAAGACATGAAGAAGGAGGAGACAAGCAGGTTATCACGCTGCAGGCCACCATGTCCCGATGACCCTGAGTCGCCGCCACCTTATCGAGCCGGTTTCACCCAAGACCCGGCATTCTCCCCAAGACTCGACATTTCGTCGTACAAGAGCCGGCTTTCTCCTAGAAGCTGGCCATCATCCAGAGCCGACATTCACCGAGGAGCCGGCCTTCTCCACAGCCTCACGTCCACTCGGCTCTGCCTCGCCTGCTGCGCTTGGGCTGCACAATGTCATTAGCTTTGCTGTTCCATCCGGTTGTGCTTCATTGTGATACATCTCACGATTTACGTTGAAGTACTTCCAAAATTAAAATTTCTGCACCTCCTCTAGGGAGGTAGAAATGTGGAATAGGGAGGTGGAGGGGTGAATAAACCATAACCACTCTTATACTCCCTCCGATCCAGAATAAGTGACGCTGAAAATGAACTTGCCATGCATAAATTATGTGTACAGCTCCGACACTCTTTTAGGATCAGAGGAGTAGCATTTACTGCCACCAACTCCACTATTCGTAGCAAGAAATACTTACGTTTGTACACACGTTACTATCTCAATAAAAATCATAAATTCATAGCAAGTATGAAATTTAAATAGTAATAATGACCAACTTGGGCTTATGCATGAATATATGGAGATGAAATGAGATATATTTCATAGCATAATTTTTATTTGCCAAAAAGATGTCACAGCATGGTTAAATTCAGTAAACATTTATTGTTTCTTGGCTTGGTTTGAAATTTTAGTTTTAGATGTACCCGAGGTTAGCTAAACTAGGCCAAGATATATGTCATGACTAGATTTTTAACCAGATCATTTGAAAATCATATGGTGCAGTTTAGTTATGATTTTATCAGGTTTTATACATAGGTTTGATATCAAGAGTTTTCTATCTTTATTTTGTGTACAGATTACAACATTCAATATTTCATTAGTCGTTCAGGGAACAATTGCTGAGAACATGGATTTTGCGAAGGTAATTGAGTTATACTTTCCTTAGACTATACAAATGTTGAACATAAACATTCATTATTTACTACTCCCTCCGTTCCAATTTAATTGACTTGCTATGCACCATATGTAGATGTATCTAGGTATGTAACATGTCTAGATACATCCATATGTGGTGCATAGCAAGTCAATTAAATTGGAACGGAGGGAGTATTTACTATGGCCACTTCCACTTATCAGGATCAGTCACATCCGTATGCTGTTCCAATGGATATGGGCATTTACCGTAGACTGGAGAGCCCTTTGGATATCACTACTAGTACTATTATAAGGAGGATAGTTTCTAACCATGAAGCCTATCAGGTAACTACCGTAGTGTTGGATAAGATTGCCCGGTTGAGTTTGGTCCTCTGTATACATTACTGCTCAATGTGTTCTTGGATGCATATAGATTTTGCTTTTGTCTTATCAATAATATCTTCACATGATTTGTTTCATACTTATGTTATGATAGTGAATTAGTGCTCTGGTGAAGCCTTCTCCTATGAATACTAGTTTTGTAGTTATGTGCATTAAATATTTTTATGTCGTGGGACCAATATTTGGTGCTATGTCTTACGCCCAGTGACACGTTTTTTGATGTGGGGCTGATGTGCTTCCCATTTAGGCTGGTCCATTGATCTGGTGTGATTTACTCAATTTTTTGTCTGGTGTTGCTTTGTGCAGAAGCGGAATGAAAAGAAGGAAGCTAGCGAGAAGTACTACGAGAGTAAAAACTTTGTCAATGGAGAGTAACTTGTGAGCATACCTTTTGAGAAACTAACACTGTCACGAGTGCAACCATCAGGTGTTCCACGGGTTTACTCTTCCATTGTTATCTTAGGTAGCTCCAGATGCAATCCTGAGTAGTGGGAACCAGTGGCAGGCACGGAGGGTGAATTAGGCAAAGATGCTGGTGTGGGAAGGCGTTTCCTCCACCACTTCTGGTGTTCCTATCTTCCCTTCTGTGGGCATTCTCTGCTACTGTTACCAGTTTTAGTTGTGAGCTGTAGGTTTGTAATATGAATGCTAGGTTAAATGATGCTTTATTTTTGTCTCCTGATATACACGGGCATTGTAAGAGAGTCCTTTTCTTGTATATATGGTGGGTCCTGCTCTAGTCTCGAGCTTATAAATGGACTAACTGATATGGTACATGCGGGTCAGTGATAGCTACTCGGTCTGATGATACACCTGGGCGGATGGTTCCAACATCGGTTGGTGGCACATCCACATCTCATGGTATGCTCATATGGATATGTAAATAACTGAATCTTGGCAAAATGGTAGCTAGCACAAACACTGGCATGCTGCCAAATAGTTGCGTTTTGCTGGTTCAGCCTGGTGCACGTTCATGGCCATGGATGAAAGCGATGTGCTACCTGTGATCTCCAAACAGCACGTCTGGGCAATGCTTTCTTGTAAGCTACTTACACTGTTTTCAGCATGAAACTTGACATGGTATTGCCAAGGTCTCGAGTTCTAGCCTCCGCGCATTATTAAAAAATTGATGTAGCCCTCCATGTCTAGGTATACGTCTATTGAGCCACACACCTGAGTGGACCTCTTAGTCATATCTCTGAGTCCCCTCTGAGTCCACGTATTGACCGACGTGCTGACCTCTTCGAGACACGCGATGAGAGGTGTTATTGTGCAATAGTGGTTAATCTTGGCACCAGCCATTGCATTGCCTCCCAGCTTTGCTCTGATTTTGATCTGGACATCTGTTGCGTAGTTTTATGTGTTGTTATGAGCGTGCGTGAGTCGATGGATCGGTGTATGATTACGTCTGGGAAATAATTTCACATCCCTTTGTGGGAAGATATTTTTTTCGAAAAGGGTAGTCCCGGCCTCTGCATTAAGCGATGCGCCATTTATTAAAACAAAGTAATAGACTGAGTATCACATCCAAATTACGTCTCAAAACGCACAAACGCACAAAGGTAAATAGATGCAGCTAGAGCCCACCAAAAAAGCATAAAAAAGTGACTACTGAAGTCAACTAATATGCCGCTACGTGGGTTGGGAAAAAAAATCTTGTGCCACAGTAAGTAGGCGCGTGCATCCAGACTCCATGAGGTCCCGCTAGTCTGAAAGAAGCAGGAATGCCCATAGTTTGATCCAGTGCGCCGCCGAATGAATAACCTGTAAAATATTAGAACAATCTCTCTTCGTAAAGACTAAATGATTTCTACAACGCCAAATAGACCAACAAATAGCGGAAACGCCGATATTTGATCTCCCTTTGTGGGAAGATATGTGAACATGCTACTACAATATTTGGTCTCCACAAACTAGGATTTATGTGCCTCATTTCCATGCATCCTGGATTGGTTTCTGAATAACGAAGTGGTCGGTAGAACTAGAAAGAACCTCACAGGCAAATTCATCAAGGTGTGGGGCAAGCTGAAGATCCGGCTGCCTCACATTCCAGCAACCACATTTGGCACTGACAGAGACACCTTCAAGAGCTGGAGGGATGGATGGTCATTTGCGTACAATATTTCGTTTTATCCTCGAAACAAGCCGTAGCCCCGCTATATAAATATATCAACCAACCGATACAACCAACTGTTCTGAAATGCTGTGGCACCAGCAAACACACACCCAAAGAAAAGAAAAGAAAAAATAGAATGGAGACATAGGCGGATCGACTAAACGATGGTACCCCGAAACTGCTGCGCCCTCTCCGACAAAGTACCACCACTCTTCTAGCACCGAGTCGACGAGTACCAAGCAGCACCCTCAAGAGGGAAAGCCACGCTGCTGCCCGAACCAACGCATTGGTCCTAGGGTTTCCCCCGGTACAAGGGGGCGGTGGACGAAAGGTAGCCACGACGCCCTTCAAGAAGGAAAGATGCCACCCGAAGGCGGCACCACGTCGGTGTCGGACGAACCGACAAGGATTTCTCCCGAAAACCCCATCCACAACCCCGGACGATCCGCAGCACAAGAACCCCACGAAGACGAGCCTCGAAACCACCCGACTATCCGTCCACCAGCATGCGCCAAAGCGATCCCGACGCCACCATCGCCGTCTCACCAAAGTAGCTGCCCCGAGGTCTGCAGGACGAGGGTGAGGACAAAAATGAACTGTGGACAGCAGGACTGCGGTCACACGGGAGGGAACAACCTCCATCGCCGACCTCGGCGGTAGTCGACCGGACGCGGCAGCGGAGCACACCGGTCCCCGTCAGGTCCGGCCGGGCCAACCTGGCCCGTAAAGCCCCGCAGGGCACACCAGTCCAAACAGGGTCCAGTCGGGTCCAAAATGGGCCCGTGAAGCTCGCCGCCACGCTGCAACACGCCGACCGTCGTCGCCGCCATCCCCTGCATCCTCGCCCTCACCTCCATCTGCAGAGCGCACCGCAGGTCAGGGCGGCCCGCCCCGACCTAGATGGGGCCCGAAGGGCCCCGATCTGGGCCACACGGCCCGGCCAGCCACACTGCAGTGCGCCGCCACCCGCTGCACCGCCCTGCACGCGCCCGTCGCCGCCGTCCCGCCACCATCCGGCCGGAGCCGGGCTACCGCCGCCCGAAGAGCACCGCCGCCAGAAGGACAGAGCCCCGCCTCCATCTGGATCCAGCGCGGGGAGAGACATTCCGCCGCCGCCGGCGCCACCCAGGCCACGCCCAGCAGCCCCTACCGGCGGCGGCGACGGGGGGAGAGGATAGGGAGGGCTCTCGCGGTGGTGGGAGGGGAGAAGGCGCGCCGCCGCCACCGGGGGGGGGGGGGGGGGGGGGGGACGGACGCGCGAGGGAGAGGAGATATTTCGTTTTATCATGGGTCCGTGAATATGGGGTTCTCCCACTCGTTTTATGTCTTGCCCTTGCAATTAGTAATCATGTAGGCTACTGGACTGGATGAGATCCAGATAGATATCGGAGCCGCCTGGTAATCACTGTGTTGTGTAGGTTTCATAGGGCGCCTTCACTAACATCATCATCACTATCATGCCGTGGTGCAATACAGCGCTAGTGTGATGCTATGATGGCTATGTGCTACCCCGTGAGTTCAGTCCAGTCCCTTACGGCATGATTGGAACCAGTAACTTTGTTATTTCAAGATTGACCTGAGAACATTAGCTCGAAATCGGATGGCTAGCTAGTATGTCGTCGCGTCCATAAAGGTAACAATGCACAACTGTGGTCACCTAATTACAGACTGTAGGGTATCACCCAGGCAAAAAAAAAAAATCAAATTCTCTAAGAGATGTCTTCAACAAAGATACTCTTAGGGCCTCTTTGATTGTAAGAATTTTAAAGGATTTTCATAGGATTTTAATTCTTAGTAATTTTTCTTATGGATTGCATTTGGTTCAGAAGGAATGATGCTACCAAATTCCTATGGACTGGATTCCTATGACTCAATTTCATAGGAATTTAAATATCCACTTCAACCTCTTTTCTAGACTTAAGTGAGTAGGATCAAGACACTTTTCTTGTGTTTTTTTCTGCGTTTCATTTAAACGACCATTCATTTAGTTTTCCTGCGTTTTAAAATCATCTGTTTTACACTGGTAAACCTGTGAGTTTTCTATGTTTTTCCCGTTCTGGTGTTTTTCAATCCCGTGATCCAATAAGCCCTCATTGTCCATTAAGCCAAACTCAGGGTTTTAATATCTAATCAGTACTTGAAGAGCACCACCTGAACGGAATTCCCCAGAATGCTCCTGCACCCATTGTGTGACAAAGTCACTGAGCACTGTTCACACGACTTTGCCACATCTAGGCCGTCCGTTTTAAATCCAATGAATACAATTTGCCTAAATTTGAAACTCAAAATAAGAAGTGTTCAGAAAAATTGAAAACAATCCAATAAATCACAAAAGGCCTCGTTTTATATACTTTGGGAAAGTTTTAGAGTATAAAATGAGACATTTGTGATTTACTTGGTCCAAATGGAATGAAATTTTCCCAGAGTATAAAACAAGGTATTTGTGATTTACTTATTGTTTTTAATTTTTTCTGAACACTTCTTATTTTGAGTTATAGATTTGAGCAAATCTTATCCGTTAGATCTGAAACGAAGAACAAAGATAGGACAAAATCGCTCGGTGATTTTGGTGCATGAAGTCACCGAAGCTGCGTCCCGCCTCGCGGGTGTCTCAGGAGGCACCGTTTCGATTCTCACAGATTTTCACTACCTAGGAAAGGTGGTGGTATGATTCCAAAGATCTCCATAAAAGATTTTCATATCCGGTGTCATGCAATAATTTGGGGGAACACTTAATCCAAAGAGGGGACTGGAGTAGTGTCTGTTAGGAACGTTGAATCCTGCTCGCTCGGGCTGCACGATATGGAACTTAGTGGTACGTACACCTCTTCAGGCTTCAGCGATCAGCCCACCAACATCCGAAGGGCCAAACAACTTGAGAGCATCACAAGATCGATCTCCGCATGCATGTACTACCTTCTGAGAAAATTTGTATGCGATAAACTGGTCTGATAGAGGACAAGAACTCAGCACATGATTTGTCCTTTAGCTGAGCATGCACCTGAGACCTTGCTCAGAAAACCTTTAGTTAATTTCAGAGTAACACCTACGGTAGATTAGCGAAACCAGTAATTAACACTTCTCAATATGCCAATATCTTGGTAAAAACTTACACCAAGATCAATCGAACTCGTTGACGAAACTTGTGAAGCCACGTGCATGCACGCACTTCCCTCCACAGGCTTACCATGTGCAATTGATTGCTTAATCTTCTTCGTAATCCATTCCTTAATGGCGGATTGATTCCTTAATCTTCCTTGTAATCCATGCCTTTTGGTTGAGTCTCGAGCTCAAAGCTAATAAAGCTCGGGATCAGTGGCACAAATGTAGTATGAGGGAAGTTATGTAATTCGAATAAACATATTAGATATTCCTTGGGAGGGCGCAACAACGCGAAACCGTTTCAATCAGGGACGGAGCCAGCCCCCAGGCTTGGAGGGGGCAGAAACTTGTTGGAGGGGCGAAACTAGCTTAGAACACCAATTAGAAGCATGCAACCAAGTGAGTTTATGAAGAGAATCTGAATGTTGGGAGTGGCTTAGCCCCTGCCCGTCCCCCTTCCTCCGTCCCTGGTTCCGATGACGGTGATAGCAAGGTTCTTCTATTCCTCGTGATGAGATACGACGCAACACAGGATGGCGTCACAACACCTGTTTTCGTCTCCGGTGGTCCTTGTGCAAGGTCGTGTGGCGTTGATTTGAATTTGTAGACAAACTAATGGGGTGACGACCGATGTGTCGTATCATTGTATGAGCAGTGTGGCGTGGCTGGTCGTCTTAATCCAATGTTGGTGCGGGAGTTTGGGAACAGGGTGGCAGCCCTGAGCTCCTGATTGTTTGACGGTGTACTGTGGCAGTATGGAAGATGCGACGGTCGAATCTTGAGCTAGTGGATGGCCTTAGCTTCGTGTTGTTTAGATCGATGAGTATGATGCCCCTCTTCCTGGACGGTGAAGCTTCCGAGGTTGGCGGTGGTGTGGACACCCTCCACCTCCAGACCGGCTTCGATCTGGCTGGCAGGTGTCATGCACATCGCCTATTACAGACGTGTAAGTCATACATGTTAGTTGGCAGGTTCTACTCATGACGTCTCATGCGAAGGCTTACCACATGTCTGTGTTGTACGATAGGTGCTACAGAGGCGACAGGCCATGCATTCATTAGGGACCGGTGTTTACATCGGCAAGGGTCTCCTCGTCGTCCTCCGGCTTGATCGCCTAACATAGTGTGCTAGTCAGCATGGACTCCATTAAGATAAAAGTGTCGAGAAGGATAGAGTGTATACTTCTCAAAGAAAAAAAAGAAGGCGCGACTAGAGCCCAGCCTACTATTTGCAACCTATGTACAACTGGGAATTTTTTTAGTTGCAACTCACCTGCAACTCTAAAAATTTGGTTACAACCAACTTATAATTCATAAGTAACACGAATCACGATATAAATCTAATATCGATGGAGTTGCAACCCAAATGTAAATAAAAAAAAGTTGTAACTCACTTCAACTCACATATCGTAATTCAAATCTAAAGCGTAGAGAGGCCAGGAGCATGAGAACTAGCAAATCCAAAGTAAATAAGAATTCGTACGTATACTCGGAATATTGGTACCACCTAGTCACAGTGCGACATACTCCACCATTTCTTTGCTCGCCCGTTTTGCCTCGCACGGTGCCACGGTTGCTCTTCCACTGTCCCACTGAGACTGCCCACACGCTTTACCGTTGGATTTCATTTGATTTTCGAGGATTGTCGATGCATGCAGGCATCAGCTTTTTGTGAACGTGGCGCGTCATGGTGGTAAGCTTTTTGCTAATTCCAAGGTAGAAGATCTTACTCCTGCTGGTGTATCTCCTTTTTCCCGTCACATGCATCTCTGCTCTGCGCCATTGATGGCCGAAACATCACAAGTGAGACAGGGAGAGCGTGAGCCTGAGTTGCCACCTGGCTGGACTAATAGACTACACAGTCTGAATTACTACTTTTTTCTGAATGTTGTACCGCTGCTGGTAGCTACACTACGCCCGTGTGCTGAGACGTGATCACATGTGGGCTGTGTTGCATGCCTAAATAGGCAATGCCCGCCACATTTGTATCGTTTAATGCTTGTCGGTGGTCCTCTCCTGGTTTATTCTTCCTCACGTGGTTTTACGATATTTTGTGGATTCCCTAAAAATCAGTCATGATAACAAAAGATAACCAAATGTTGTTTCTGCTTTAAAGATTAAACAAATATTTTCCCTCCGTTCTAAAATAACTGTCTTTTTTGCGTAAAAGTGGATGTATTTAGAATTTTAGACACAAAACATATCTACATACATCCATCCACTTTTAGCCAAATTTAAGACAGTTATTTTGGGGACGGAATGAGTACATCATTTTTTTTGCGAAAAAAGGCTTAAAGTCTGAAACCAACACTTACAAGACCTCTTTACAAAAACAGAAACAAAACACAAGTTCTTAAAAATTTCAGCACCATCCTCCTTTTGCACCCCTTGACGGCATGCAAATCTCATATCGGAGAAAGCTTGAAAAAACCCCATTCACTAAGAGAATAGTTCGAGTTGAGCACAAATCCGAGGAAGGAGAAGCACAAATGGCAGAAGAATTGAGAGAGTTTACATCATGTTTACTGCACTTAACGAAATCATGCATGTTGTCTTTTGATGTTTCAGTGAAACTTTCTATCACGCGATACAGACAGCTAGTGCACTTGATCAATGGGAGGGGTCCATACCGGGGGTGGCAAGCGGATATTCACTACTAGAGAGGGGATGAAGAGAACCGGGAAACATCATAGGGATTTTGGGCGACAAGGAAGTCTTTATTTTAGGTTGAGCAGGTAAGGATCTTCCCTGCCAATCCAATAAAGCTTGAGGGAGCAATTGGCCACACTTGGCGACTTAGCACGCCACTTAGACCAACCACAATGTGACTAAAACGTGGTTCAAGACCTTCTAATCGGTTCATCACTGTGTAGGGAACAACTTCTGAACATATGACAAGAAAAACGAACTATGAAGTTGGTTCGCTTCTATTTCACAGAAACGTAGCATCTAGTGAGAGTCAGCGCTAAGAAAAGGGTTTGATACGATAAGCGGAATGAACCAAACGAAGTGAGAGGAGAAGTCCACGCAAGGATCTAATTTGCTGCATCTGAGGTAAAAGGATGGCAAACAATTATCTATTATCTTGTGGGTCCCAACATGGTCAGATAAATCGATGTTGTACATTGGAGCTCAAACTCCGCGCTTTCTACATTTTTCCTTTGAATAAACGCAACGGTGTGGGTGGTCAAGCTAGAATTGGCCTAATATTATTGTTAGGTACCAATTTGCACCCGGAGATAAGTTTAAATATGTATTTTAGGACACCCAACACCGTCTCTCTCCTCTTGGGGTGCGTTTACCGGAGTGAGTGCGTGTATTTAAAGTATATATAATCAGCATGTTATAAAAATTTATATACTGTATTTTGTTTTTGTGTTTACATGAAGGAGAGAAAATGAAAACAGACTCTCATGCAATAGCCAGCTGCAGCACATGCTGCTATGCATTGTGAGAGTAGTCATTGTCTTAATAAAGTAAGCTAATTTTATAACTGATTATTATACAAGTTGACTATATGGTTAGGAAAACGCTTGAGTTAGGCCGACCTATCGCAGGACACGATAGATCGATGTGAGATCGCGACGCGTGTGTTCATACGTGGGAAAAAAAATCAACAACACATACTGGGTCCCACCCACGTCCCTATCCCTCTACCTTATTCTCTCGCTTGGCGTCATTCTCATCATTTCGTTCCTCTTAGCCGGCCAGCCCATGCCATGGATTCAGTTTAGAAAACCTGCAGCATGCTGCTGCCGCCCTTTGACTAGTTGTCCATGCAGGTTCGTCGCCGTTGTCCATCCACGCCGTTGAGGCGCCGCCGTCGCCGCTCAAATCTCACGTTCTCTCTCCGATCTACATCTGTTTCCTAAATTTTCTTTTGCTGTGTCAGGTGCCAGGCAGGGGAGTGCTCGCTCTGACAAGTGAAGTCGATGATGTTGTGGGCCGGATGCCCCCGTGCTGCTGCTACAAGCCGAAGGCACCACCTTTGCTATCGTTGTTGCAAGGGTCGACCGGTGACGCTCGATGCTACGAAGCGCCATCACGAAGACGACTGCACACCGTAAGGGGATAATTCAAGCTTAGTGTGCTGAGGGTGTTTGGTTAGACTTTTTACTTGGCTTTTGGTTTTGACTTATAAGCCAAAAAAAGCATCTAAATAGGTGATTTTGGCTTATGTTACACTATGGTATACGCCAAAATCTAAAAGTCAAAAACACATATTTAGGTGCTTTTAGCCAGAAGCCAATAAAAAGTCTAACCAAACACCCTCATTGTTGAGATTGTCATTCATTTTTGTTGAAATTGTTGACAATTTTAAAAATATTGGCTATTATTGTTGCAAAAGTTTATGCATCCTGAATTCTTAATGTTGAAATTGTCAATTATTTTTTGTTAAAATCGTTAGCATTTTTTGTTGAGATCAGTTCTAGTTATTGTCGCAAAAGATTACTGTATCGTGGATTCTTAATGTTGAAATTCTCAAATTTGTTGTCTGGATCGTTGGTATTCTTTGTTGAAACCAGTGGTGAATTTTGTTGCAAACGATTCTTATTTTGCAAGGTGATATTTGTTGTAAGCTCTATTTTGATGTAAAAGTACAAATTTTATGTTGAGAATATACAACAAAATTGTTTCGATCATATTGTTGTTGACGTGAAGTTTATGCTGTAACTATACATTTAGTTTTTGTCGTCTTATAAAAATATATGTTTTTATGGTACATATATATATATTTTTCTACTGCAAAGAAGAGTGAGGGCCTAAGTAACGGTGCTCTTTCCGTGATCGACGCATTTGCAAAGCAAGGCCGTTGACAATCTGGAGCGAAAGCGACGTGACAACCTGGAGCCGGAATCGATGTTTTCCGCATGTGGAGATACAACGAACGTGGTTGGGGTCGCGGTGTGGTGGCCCAACGGCAGTGTCTCGTAAATGAGCATTTCTTCTATAAAAGGATGCCCCAAGTGCTAGTATCCATGGATCTCATTTTTCTTTTTGGAGATCCAAAAGATCGGGCGCATCAGATCAATGGTCTGTAAGGGATCTAAATTTGGTTCTCCTAAAGCGACGTAAGTTCTACCGCATGACATACGGCTAGCTATATATATGACGTGATGACAATACTTTGTAGCTTGCTGCTAGCTCTATTGTTACACTTGTTTCGGCTAAAAAAATCATTAGAATGACTCCAACGGGCCGACCCAAACAGACAAGTATTTTGTCCGTTTGGGTCGCTGAACGGACAGGGGTCCGTTCCATGTCCGTCCCTTTCTTGCCACTGCCCCCAACGGGCTCGACACAGGGTTTAGGCCATGTTCGCCGCACAGGGTTTAGGCCATTTTGATTTATTTTTCCCGACCAGGGTTTTGGCTATTTTGAACACAACTTTGCACATGCCAGCATTCATCTCAAAATAACCAACAATAAATCATAGGGCCATCCAGGCCACCACTTGGCCATGTTTTTTCGGCCATCTGATACCCACAAGTGTAGGGGATCGATGAAATCTTCGTTGGGAAGTATTACCCAAATTTATAGTTCGACTCAAGGGGAACACAAGAATACCAATAAGACGTTAGAAATTGAGACGTCACTCTCAACCACACCTGTATATCAATAACTTGCAGCAACAATAGTGATAGTAGTGATATGATTCAAGTAAGCAGAATAAAACAGCAGGTTTCCCAGTTTTCACCGGAAAAAGTGAAGGTGTAACTCAGAGATTTAAAACGTAGACATGAGGTGACAGCGGGGTGTTGCATGAATAAGATTGATCATATAATAAGATATAAATAGCAATGAGACTCATCTCTAACTCAGATATATGTAGGTATGTGTTCCATAAATAGTTGTGCGTACTAGCCAAGAGAATTTGCACAACATCTATTGTCCTACCTGCCCATTTCACCGGGGCCAACTTGGAACTACAGGTAATTAAGGTCTACCCTTTCGAGTAGACGGGAACAACGCATTAACACTTCATGAACACACAGAATTCTCAAACTAGAACATATCCCCCTTATTTTCCCTATATGTCACTTTTAGTATTCGCAGGTTCAACATAATATCAGGCAATACACTTTGCAGATAAATACCAAACTCAATTATATGATGGGGCAAAACAAGTTCAGTACTGAAATCATGCCACTCGGGCCTTAGTAGCAAGCATTAAACATAGCATAAGTGCATCAACACAATACAAAAGTATCCTCAAGATAAACCCCTAAGATCTCGAACAACGGGTATCATTACATGATCAATCTCATCCAATCCCCATCCACCTCATATTCCTACAGTGGTCTACTCACACATGGTGATGGTGGAGGAGCTCATGGTCGATGGAGATGAAGGCGGTGAAGATGGCGGTGAAGACGGCCTCCGAATCCCTCCTCCGGGGGAGAAAACCTGGATCAATCTGTCTCCGAAAATGAAGATCGTGGTGGTGGCGGCGCTCTGTTTCGCGAATAGACCTCCCCTTCTAGGTCATCTGGTTTTTTGTATATATGGAGGGGTACGCCAAAGATGAGGCCGAGGGGACGCTCGAGGCGCCAGATAGGTGGGCCCACGCGGCCAAGGAATCTGGCCGCGTGGGCCCCCCCTTTTGGGCCTCGGGCACTCCCTCGTGTCCATCTTCTTCTCGATGTCCTTCTTTTTCCATAAAAACTCGCATGGTATTTTTCCCCGATTTAATTCCCTGCAAAAATAGACAGAAACAAGACTTTGCTAAAAACAGCATCAGATTCAGCAGTTTTAATCAAGTATGGGGAGATTCCGGGACAAATAATGAAGCAAAGTGATTGGAAAAGTAGATGCATTTTAGGTGCATCAACTCCCCCAAGCTTAGCCTATTGCTTGTACTCAAGCAATTCAGTTAACAACTGAGCGATAAAAGAAACTTTTACGAACACATTTGCTTCATATGATATATATATTCTCACTATGTGGACAATGCTTAGGCTATTCATAACAAGATGTATGCAAATGGTGTCACTTATTGGTCATGTAAACTATGAAGAGGTACCAATCATAATAGTAAATAACATGAAACATATCAATTCACAAGATTGCAAAGCTCATAATAAAGTATGATAGAGTGGTATCTCGCTTTCCCGAATTTATACAGCAAAACATAAATGATCAGGCACCTCTGAAGTTCAAGAGAGGACTAGAAATAGAGATATCAAAGATAAAAGCATCAAAGTTATACCTCAGCTAACAGTATTCTGGGACAAGCACATTACACTAAGAATGACAATTATGCTCTCAAGAAGGTGCTCAAAGAAAGGATGGTGACTCAACAGTAAAGTAAAAGATAGGTCCTTCATGGAGGGAAGCAGGGATTTAACATGTGCTAGAGCTTTTCATTGTTTTGAAAACAGAGATAAATTTTTTTTTGAGCGGTGATTACTTTGTCGAGAGCGGTTCCGAATATTATTAAAAATAGGCATTTATTATATGCATCTTCATATTTATAATTTTGACACTCCTCCCAACCTTTGCTTTCACAAACCATGGCTAACCGAATCCTCGGGTGCCCACCAACAATCACATATCATGGAGGAGTGTCTCTCTTTACTTTTCTCAAAACTTTTGATATTATAGTGGTCTAACCAGCCCTTTGCAATATTAGTGACGAGCAGATGAAGCATGCAAGTTCAAGGTTACTTAATTAGTATGGAAGATAACAAGCCCAACTATTACTTCCTCATGAGCTAAAATAGTGTCAAAAAATGGGAAGTGTTTTGCAGGTTTTAAATGTAGCACATGCAAATTTACTTGAATGGTTTGAAATGTCATACATAGGTATTTATGGTGGACTCTTTGGAACAACTTGGTTTTCAAGGAGTTGGAAGCACAAGCATTAACTGCTTAGTACAAGTGGAGGCTAGCAATAGGATAGGTAGCGACAATTCAAGAGAACCATAACCGTCATAATCATGCTTGCGACAAAATAAAATTAACGTAGGCATAAAAATGATACTAGAACTCTGAGGCAAAATAAATCATCAAGGCTTAGTTGACTCTTTGTTTTCAGTCATATACATGTGTGAGCATGTACCAAGTCAATTCAAATGAATTTATTCAGAGTAGGATACCACAATGCCATACTTCTCTTATGAGCAGAACAATACAAGAAAATATCTATAAAACATGTCATCTACCATTAATACATTGGGACTGATCATAATAGAACATAACCCACTAAGCATCCATCATTCAACATACACCTTATGCGAACCAACTAAGCATTCTCACATGAATGAGTATATGTACAAAAATGAAAAACAAAGTAGTTCATACCAACCTCTTACCCAACTCGAATTGCCATAATCATCATCATCGCAGTTTCTCCTCTCCCCACTTGAACTACACAATTTAAAACATCAAATCTGCCAGAAAACGTCACTTCATACAGTACTGTTTTTAACCTAACTAAACACCTCAGAATGATCTCATATTTTACGGGTGCGTAGGTTACGGAAAAATTGCAATAGCAGTTTAAATTTCAGCTCAATCGGAGTTACAGAAAAAAAAAATGAAACAGTGAACAGATTTCAGCACAACTGTTTTGGCATTTGATTCAAGAAAACTAAAATATTTTTGTTATTTTTGATTTTTAGATGCATAATGAAAGTGACCAGAAGTAAACAAGCTAAAGAAACAAATAAAATCTTGTTGTGTTTTCAAGATCTATAGAACAATAAACTAAAACATAACAAGATAAAGGTGATACAAAACAACGAGTGAAAGGGAGAGATGTACTCCCCCAAGCTTGAGTTCAAGCTAGTATCCTGGTGGATAGTATCCACCACTTCCACTTCCGTTGTAGTAGGGCGGTGCACCACTTGATGACCCTCCTCCATAGTAAGAGGGGTCACCACCTTGGTACCCTCCATACTCCGATCCTTGGAGACCCCATGGATAATTTTGCATCTCCGGGTTTTGGGGCTCCTTTTGTGGTGGTGCTTCTTCCACGATCCATCTTCCAGTAGTCCTGTCAAAAAGGTCAGCACGAGGGAGCCTAATGGACACATTTTGTCCATTGCGACTCTTATAGATATAGTGGCAACAATCCTTGTGCCATTCACTCATTTCCATGCGACAGGTTACACCAAAATCAAGTAAATAGGCCTCCGTGATAAGCCTACCCATGTTGTTGTCAAACCCTCTTTCTTCCTTAATGTGCTCATATACTAAAGTAGCAATGGCACCACCATAAATAGGAGTTTCATCAGTGAGGTTTCTCCTCACAGCTATATGTAAAGTTCTAGCAAGAACTACTCCCAAGTTAAATTGACAAGGTGTTCTCTCATTTGCACATTTTAGTAAATAAACCATGGGTCCTATGCAAGCAGAAGTGTTATCCCTAACTAGAAATCCTCTAGCAAGAAACAAAGCAAAGTATCTTAGGGCTGGATGTTGTATGGTAGTAAATTTGCCCCTATTAAGCCTCTCAGGAACTCTAACAACAATGCTCTTCCAAAAAGAAACAAGGTCCTGATTTGAATCAGCACCTATCTCAAGCCAACTACCCCTGTTCTCCACACGAATAGCCCTACAAAACTCCTCCAATGACATAACAAGGCGCTGCCCCCTCATAGTGAATTTTATGGTAAAGGTAGGAGGGGGTGGATTAGTTCTCTTACTGTGTCGGTGAGTTTCGGGGCCCTCGAAGCGGAAGGTGGAGATGAACTCTCTTGCAAGCCCCTCGTTTGTTCCCCGTGGATGACGGGAAAACTCCAGCAAGCCCTTGGTAGCGAGAAAGGCGTGGAAGTCCTCTCCTATCCCCCACTGGTCAAGAACATGTGGGTCTTGCCATCTTGTTGCATGAATCTTGAGCCTCTCCCCTATGAACTCCGCCTCATCCTCCCATAGTTGATCGTCATCATGATTATCGGTGGCTCTAGATGGCCTCCTCCTTGTTCTTGACATCATCCCCATGAGTCCCTTACCCTTGTTCATGATGAAAGCTTGCTGTCCAAAAATAAAATTTATCAAATACCAAGATGCAACACTCTAAAACATCATTAAGCCATCCATAACAAGTCTCCACATCAATATCTTGCATCCATATCAACTAGAAAACTCTAACTCGTGGATTTCTCAAGCATTTTAGGTGACACCTAATGCAGGAAAATACTTCATATATAGAGCATAAGAACAAAAAGTAATTGGATGGGTGAAGGAGTCACATACCAAGGAGCAATTCCACCAAAAAGATTTGAAAAAACTGCTCAAACTTGGGAGATCGAAGATGGCAGGAAGCAGGAGCTCGGGAAAATTTGGGAAAAATACCTGGAGGTGGTTTTCTGTCGAGGGGAAGGAGATGGGCACTGGCTGCTCACCTAACTCCACCTGTGGCTCAAAGTGGTGGGTCCCACACGGCCAAGGAATCTGGCCGCGTGGGGCACCCCCTTTGGGCCCCTGGTGGCCTTTTGGTCTTCCCCTTTTGGCTGCTGGTCCCTCTGGTAAAATAACTAATACCCATATTTTTTCTGGAATTTTTCAAGAAAATTTTCTGAAGAGAAATTTTCAAAGTTCATATTCTGAAATTTCTGGACTTCTGAAATAATTAAGTTTATGCAAATATTCTAATGATCTAAGACAAATAAATTAAAATGCAATGCAAATTTTTATGGGAATCAAGTTTGCATCATTTCCACATTAGTAATGAGGTTGATCAAGTCTCATTAATAATATGTAAAGGATATAAAGCATGATTCATTATATTTATATGGAAAGTAAAACTCAAGATACCTCATATTTGATTGGAATAGTTCCAATCATCAAGGTAGCATACTTTGGTGGTGGAGGTGGTAATGCAAACTCAAAGCTTCCAAACATAATAGTATTTCTCTTAATAGAATTCACAATCTTATTTAGCATAGCAACAGAATTCTTCTTAGGAAAATAAATGGTATGTTCATTGCCCTTGACATTAAATGTCACTTTGCTCTCAGTGCAATTTATAACAGCCCCTGCAGTATTCAAAAAAGGTCTTCCAAGAATAATAGATAGGTTATCATCTTCAGGCATTTCTAATATAACAAAGTCTGTAGGGATTAATACATTAGCAATAGAAATAGGAACATCCTCACATATGCCTATAGGAATAGCAGTTGATTTATCAGCCATTTGCAATGAAACTTCAGTTGGAACCAATTTATTTAGGTTAAGTTTCTTATATAAACAAAAAGGCATAACACTAACTCTAGCTCCTAAATCACACAATGCATACCTTACATAAGTTTCTTTAATACGACAAGGAATAGTAGGAATACCAGGATCTCCACGTTTTTCAGGCAATTTACCATCAAAAGAGTAATTAGCAAGCATAGCAGTAATTGCATCATTAGGTATCTTTCTCTTATTAGTGACAATATCTTTCATGTATTTTGAATATGGAGGAATTTTAATATCATCAATAAGAGGGATTCGTAAACACAAAGTCTTAAGTATCTCGAAAAAATTATCAAACCTAGCATTATCCAAGGACTTCATTACCTCTTGGGGATATGGTATGGGCCTTTGTACCCATGGATCCCTTTCTTTACATTTTTGCTTCTTCTTCTTATTCTTGTCAATAGATGGTTGAGTGTCTTCTTTCTCAGTAGTTTCAGGTTCTTCATTATTTTCCCTTTCTTGTTATTCTTCATCAGGTGGAGGTGATTCCTCCTCTTCAATATTACCATATTCGGTTTCAGCATCAGAAATAGAGATATCTTTATCTTGTTCTTGAGAATCCCCATCATCTTGATTTGCATTGGGAGATTTTCTTGTAGAAGATTTCTTCTTAAGAGTCTCTTGCTCCTTCCTTTTAGGATGATCATCAGGATAATCAGGATCCTGAGTACTTGCACCTCCTCTAGTATTAACTCCACAAACCTGTTTCTTCTTCATAAGATTTTCATAAAGTTGATTTTGAAGAGAAACCATTTGTTCAACTTGATTATTCATCATCTCACAATGCTTAACAATTCTTTTAACCTCTTCTACACTAGTATTTATATTTTCACGAAGAAATTTAATTTTATGAGAGTTCTCCATAATACTCATTCTAATAGCATGCTCTTCAGGATTATGACGATAAGCAAAATCATTAACATATGACACATCAATGGGTGGTGTTACCTTCTCATTACCTTCCATGGAGTTAATAACATTGACTTGTATTGGAAAGCATGGTTGATCAATAGGAAGTTTAATACCCTTTTCAGATAATTCCTTTAGATGAGAGGTTTTAACTCTTAATTCCCTTCTCTTCAATATCCTTAGTAGCTTCCTTCATTGTTTCATCAGATAATTTAAAAATGCCTCCTTTCTTCTCAGGAAATATTTCATCAAACTCTTCAATATTCCAATCTTGGTGGTTTCTAGTAACATCTTCCAATAGTTTTGTGGCTTCATCAACAGTTCTTTCCCTGAAAACATTACCTGCAATACTATCAAGGTAGCTTCTAGTGGTTTCGGTTAGTCCATTATAAAATATATCAAGTACTTCATTCTTCTTAAAGCCATGAGGAGGACATTTCTTAACCATCTTTTTGAACCTCCCCCAAGCTTGGGGTAGATCCTCCTGCTCTTTCTGTGAAAAGTTACTAATTTCCATAGTTAAACCATGAATCTTTGCATCAGGGAAATATTTAGTAAAAAACAGTTGCAAGCATGCCTCTTTACTAGTAATAATTCCAGGTGCTAAGCAATTATACCATTTTTTTGCATTCCCTCCTAAAGTGAATGGAAACAACTTTAGGAAATAGTAACGTTGGTGTATTTCATCTTTACCAAATAACACAGATAAATCATGCAAGTAAGTAACATGCTCATTAGGGAACTCATCTTCTCTACCATAAAACTTAACTTGCTCAGCCTCTTTAATAATTTCAGGATCAACACTAAAATTATAATCTTCATCTTTTATGCTAACAGCAGAAGCATTCATTTCTTTAGCAATAGAAAAATATTCATCAAGAGTAGAATCCTTATAGCTATCAAGTTTATCTAGTCTATCAAAATCAGGATCCATAAAAGCCATACAAAATGCATCTTCTTCCTCAGAAGAAGTATAATTATCCTCACAATGTTCATTATCTTCTATCTCAGATTCAACATTAGCATTAATAATAGGAGATTCAGGTAGTTCAGGTAATTCAGGTGTTTCAATTATCTCAGATGTTTCAGGTGTCACTTCTTTGTCCATGCTACTACATATCTCATTATCCTCGGCATTAGTAGACATTTTAGACAATGGTGAACTAGATACCTTTTTACCTTTCTTTATAACAGGAACAGCAGTAGTAGAAGTAACAATAGGTGAAAAGTTTGTCCTACTTGGCAAATCCGTACCTCTATGAGTAGTTGAAGGCCTTATTTCCTTCGGAGTCTTTTCCTTTCCCATAGTTGGAAACAAGCAGATGCGGCAGATAAATGATAACAAGTGGTCTTACCAATAAAGCTAGATTCCCCGGCAACGGCGCCAGAAAATGTCTTGATACCCACAAGTGTAGGGGATCGCTGAAATCTTCGTTGGGAAGTATTACCCAAATTTATAGTTCGACTCAAGGGGAACACAAGAATACCAATAAGACGTTAGAAATTGAGACGTCACTCTCAACCACACCTGTATATCAATAACTTGCAGCAACAATAGTGATAGTAGTGATATGATTCAAGTAAGCAGAATAAAACAGCAGTAGTAACAAAAGGGTTTCCCAGTTTTCACCGGAAAAAGTGAAGGTGTAACTCAGAGATTTAAAACGTAGGCATGAGGTGACAGCGGGGTGTTGCATGAATAAGATCATATAATAAGATATAAATAGCAATGGGACTCATCTCTAACTCAGATATATGTAGGTATGTGTTCCATAAATAGTTGTGCGTACTAGCCAAGAGAATTTGCACAACATCTATTGTCCTACCTGCCCATTTCACCGGGGCCAACTGATACGTCTCCAACGTATCTATAATTTCTTATGTTCCATGCTTATATTATACCAATTGCTACATATTTTATATACACTTTATATGGTTTTTATGCATTTTCTGAGACTAACCTATTAACAAGATGCCACAGTGCTAGTTCCCTGTTTTCTGTTGTTTTTGGTTTCAAAAAAGCTGTTAAGTAAATATTCTCAGAATTGGACGAATCAAAAGCCAAAGTCCCTATTTTTCTTGGGAGCTTTCAGAACACCGAAGAGGAGACGGAGAGGGGCCACGAGGAAGCCACACCATGTGGTGGCGCGGCTCCCTTCCTGGCCGCGCGGCCACGTGGTGTGGGCGCCTCGGGCACCCACCGACATCGCCCTTTCACCTACATATACCCCCCGACAAAATAACCCTAGGCACCGAAGCCTTTTCCCGAGAAGAGTTCCGCTGCGCCGCCGCCATCGAAGACAAGTTTCGGGGGACATAACTCTCTGTTCCGGCACCCTGTCGGGACGGGGAATTGCCCCCGGAGCCATCTCCATCGACTCCACCGCCATCTCCATCGCCGTTGCTGACTCCTACGATGAGGAGTGAGTAGTTTTCCCTCGGGGCTTCGGGCTCTACCGGTAGCTATGTGGTTTATCTCTCTCTCCCATGGTGTGATCTTTATGTGATCATGAGCTTTGTAATCTAGTTGAATATGTGATGTTACTCTTTATCTATTATGCACTCTAGAGGTTACTTTAATATGAACTCCGGGGTTATTCACGGTTGTGAAGGTGACAGTGTGCGCACCGTGTGTGATTCCTTTATGACGCTGTGGTGTTAATTTACTCTGACTTTGGGGGTGCTCTTGTAGCCCTACGCAATGAATGGTGTTTATCATCTAACAAGAGAGTGTTTGAGAGTAGTATTTGTTATTCAGCTTTGATGTCATTGTTGAGAGCGTCACTAGTGAAAGTATGATCCCTATGCCTTGTTTCTAAGCATCAAAACACCGTTTATAACAAGTTCTGCTACATGTGTGTTTGCTGCCATTTTTATTTCAGATTGCAATTACTACTTATAATCATCCATATTACTTGTATTTCACTATCTCTTCGCCGAACTAGTGCACCTATACATCTGACAAGTGTATTGGGTGTGTTGGGGACACAAGAGACTTCTTGTATCTTAATTGCAGGGTTGCTTGAGAGGGATATCTTTGACCTCTACCTCCCCGAGTTCGATAAACCTTGGGTGATTCAATTAAGGGAAACTTGCTGCTGTTCTACAAACCTCTGCTCTTGGAGGCCCAACACTGTCTACGAGAATAGAAGCGTGCGTAGACATCACCAACTTGGAACTACAGGTAATTAAGGTCTACCCTTTCGAGTAGACCGGAACAATGCATTAACACTTCACGAACACATAGAATGCTCAAACTAGAACATACCCCCCTTGTTTTCCCTATATGTCAATTTTAGGGTTCGCAGGTTCAACATAATAGCAGGCAATACACTTTGCAGATAAATACCAAAATCAATTATATGATGGGGCAAAACAAGTTCAGTACTGAAATCATGCCACTCGGGCCCTAGTAGCAAGCATTAAACATAGCATAAGTGCATCAACACAATACAAAAGTATCCTCAAGATAAACCTCTAAGATCTCGAACAACGGGTATCATTACATGATCAATCTCATCCAATCCCCATCCACCTCATATGCCTACAACGGTCTACTCACACATGGTGATGGTGGAGGAGCTCATGGTCGATGGAGATGAAGGCGGTGAAGACGGCCTGCGAAGCCCTCCTCCGGGGGAGAAATCCTGGATCAATCTGTCTCCGAAAACGAAGATCGTGGTGGTGGCGGCGCTCTGTTTCGCGAATAGACCTCCCCTTCTAGGTCATCTGGTTTTTTGTATATATGGAGGGGTACGCCAAAAATGAGGCCGAGGGGACGCTCGAGGCGCCAGATAGGTGGGCCCACGCGACCAAGGAATCTGGCCGCGTGGGGCCCCCTTTTGGGCCTCGGGCACTCCCTCGTGTCCATCTTCTTCTCGATGTCCTTCTTTTTCCATAAAAACTCGCGTGGTATTTTTCCCCGATTTAATTTCCTGCAAAAATAGACAGAAACAAGACTTTGCTAAAAACAGTATCAGATTCAGCAGTTTTAATCAAGTATGGGGAGATTCCGGGACAAATAATGAAGCAAAGTGATTGGAAAAGTAGATGCATTTTAGGTGCATCACCATCTCGGCTATGGTTCACAACAAAGGCATGCAAACATTACAAAAGGAGCTAGATGTGATCACTCTCGCTCCATATAGTACATTTACTTCTTCTCGTAGTAGGCCTTCTTCTTGGGAGTGAAGGTGGAGAGATCCATGGCCATGATCCCGTTCTCCTCTTATTGTAGGGCGAACTCGATCTCTTTGGCCTCGACATCGGCATCCTTGGATCTTACCTCCACCTCTTTGGCTCTAGCATTGGCCTCCTTTGATTTCACATCGGCCTCCCTATCCGCTACCTCAGCCTCCTTGGCTCTTGTCAGGGCATTCTCCTCCCCGATCTCGAGCATTTTTATTTGTAATTCAAAGTATTTTTTAGCCGCCTCCTCCCTCTCTCGGCGCTCTCTCTCTTTTCTCTCCTCCTTCTTTTCGGATGCCTTGTCCTTTTGGGATAGGAATCCGTTCAAGGTCTCTTGCAAAGCCATCGTTGTTGCGTCCCTTTTCAACTCGGGCTTGGAGTTTTTCCTCCCTATTGGCCTCTTCTCCTTCTCGGTCAGGTCCTCATTCGGTGGGACAATTGGCACCCCACCGTTCTTCATGGACGCGTAGAGATCCTTTCACTTTTGGTGGTCCTTGAGAATCTTGTAGCAATGGGTCAACGTGAAGGCCTTCACATTGTATTGAACCTTGAATGTTTCCAATGCTTGGATGTCCTACACATAGGGTTTAAACACAAATTCAGAGGCCACAAAATTATGAATAATGAATGGTTGAGTAAGAATTGAACATTCCAATTCCTTTATTCCTAGTCCACTTTGTGGCCTGGCTTGGACGTGCTCGTAGGAGCGACAAAACTTGCTCACCTCTGCACTGATCTGCGACCACCTCTTGTTGATTGACAACTCAGTCCGGTGAAATCTATGTTCGCGCCGCTTCGGGAAGGTACCCGTAAGGTGGTTGCGGCGTCGGAGACCTCGACTTTAGCGGACGGACGGCCGATGCGTGCGAGCTGGCCGCTGTCAAGGTCGGTCTATCGACCGTTCCTGGAGGCGCGACAATGCCCATCGTGCGGAGGGCATCGTCCTTGGCTTGTGCCAGGAGGTCCAGCGACTCGACGGTGGCGCTGCTCTCAGCGGCGGCCTTACTCTCGGAGGCAATCCTCTCCGCCTTCAACCTCTGCCTTCTCGCACTCCAATTCCGTGTCTCCTCGGCCCTATTATCCGCCGAGACCTTCTTCTTTCGCTTCTTCGAAGCTTGGCCTCGGTCGCGAGCTCAAGGTGCAGCGCATCTTCAAGAGCGAGGTCGGCGGCTGCGTCGGCCTTGGGTATGGCTGGATTGGAGTGTGGTTTTTTGAAAGAGGAAAGACCAGAGTGGAGAGTGCATCTGATGTGCGGGCCAGGGCAGACTAGAGGAGGACACACAGACGGTCCACTCGCGTCCGCGACCGACGAAAACCTGACCCAAATTTAAGCCGAAAAAGGATCGCGATGGAAAAAAAACGAACCGTTGTCCATTTACGTGGCACCGTTGGATCTTAAAATTTAAGCCGAAAAACGAACTTAACGGGTCGCCCGTTGAAATCATCCTTACGATTACGAAGTGAAGTGAAGGGGCGGTACTTTTTTCAGGACACACACCACCGTCCATCCCCTCTTGTCAGTCATCACTCTCGCTCCCTCCCCATTAACGGTTAAAGCTCTGCCGCCGGTACCGCCTCTCCCCTCACTGCCGGCTCTGCTCTGTTACTGTTTCACACAACAGAAGCAAACAGCTCTTCACTCTGCTCGCCGCACAGCAGCCCACACCGCCTTCGACTTCGTCTCTTCTCTTCTCTTCTCGACGAGGTGCATGGCATGAATCCTGCAGGTCTCGCCCGCCGAGGATGAGAGGCTGGGCTACCACCAGCAGCAGAGGACGACGACCCCCGCCAACCACCACACCGCGCGCGAGACGAGGAGGAGGTGGGAGATGGGGAACTGTGGGACGCGGGAGGAGAATGCCGTCGTCGCCGCGCACGCGCAAGGTTGTCGTTCTTCCTTTCCACTTCCGACGTTGTGTTGGGGGGATTTCCTGCGGATGCTTGTTTTGGGTCCGGAGGTTGCTGGGATCTCGGGGTTGGACGCTCCGTGTTGCATCAAAGTTTGGAATTCGTGGCAGGAATCGCCGAAAAAACAATCTTTAATTCGGCTGTGACGGCGTCCGGTTTATTAGGATCTTCAGCTTGGTGATTTTGGTGGCAAATTCAGGTTTCTTTTTTGGTAGGGTATGTTCCGAATCGGCACTGCGAAAAGAGGGGTTTGATTGAAATACAAATTTGTGGCATAACATTTTCTCCTAGTTATTTTCTGTTAATCGAATGGGGGATTTTGGTTCGGAATATGTATCTGCTCAAATGACATCCCTTTTGCTAGGGACTGTCGTCTACGGAAGCCCCATTTTGATTTATCCTCTCTGATATTTCTACTTTGTTGATCTGTGGTTCCTTGCCTCCTGCATTTGCTGGCAAAGTGGCCATTCTTCTCTGCATCCTTAGCTTATTGGTTCTTGCATCATAAATTCCTGCTTGATTGTGCTCATTGGGAAACTTCACAGCTACTTACCCCAAAGGGGGACTGCAATTTATGTGCTCACTCCCTCACCCGTGTAGTGTTGACTTCAGTTTTGCAGAAAACAGAATCATGATCCTGCACGTTGAATAGAAATAATCTCTTCTAGTAGCAACTTGCATTTTAAAAGCAATTTAAAACTGTGCAGTAGATCTGGTCTCCTGGTCCTGTTTAGTGTTTACCCCTTGCTGTAAATTGCGCATGTGCTTGTGTATACCTTCCTTGTCTTACTCTCAGAAATATAGTCAAAGTTTGGTAGCGTTTAATGACCGGCTCTTATTTAACTTCTTCTTAGATTATTTTTACAGTTTACAGGGTTCCTAAACATAAGATTGTTTTTTTTGCGGGTACTAAACATATATAGCTGATGCTTTAGCCGAGTGAATAAACAGTTTTTCTTCCAACTATGCCTGTCAAAAATAATATAATCTTAATCCAATCTCTTTCTAATTTTCCGACTAATCACGACTCAGCTCTATACATTACATAAGTGAGCTCGAGATATTTCTTAAATTTTCCGTCGTACAATCTTTTTATAAAATGGCTACTTGTTTAGCGTGGGGATTCAATCTTCTATTCTTGTACCTTTTTTATGTGATAATTTCTGTTACCTTTATCCCATCGATGCATAACTGGCAATAACATGAACTTATTTTTCTTTATTGGCGCCATGTTTTCAGTTCAGCAACTCCACTTGCTACAACACTCCGCCAAGAATGCTCATGCAGATAGGAAGCACACCCACACCTCTTCAGATGTAAGTGATCCTCCAACGCCTAGGAAAATCGAAGATGCCAAGAACATTTCCATATACAACAATGTGATTTCCTTCACGTTGTTTGAACTTGAAACAATCACAAAGAGCTTTCGTGCCGATTATGTTCTTGGCGAAGGAGGCTTTGGGACTGTTTACAAGGGTTACATCAATGAGAATGTCAGGGTTGGTCTGAAATCACTGCCTGTTGCTGTCAAGGTGCTCAACAAAGATGGACATCAAGGGCACAAAGAATGGCTTGTGAGTAACCGAGTTACTCTGTATATTTGTCATGCTTGGTTGTGTTCACTATGTACATGGGCAGAAACTTTGATATTTGATATGCATGTTATTGTGTGGCATCTGCAGCCGCTCTGTATGGCAGCACATAAGAAAAACTTATTGAGGATTCCCTGCACATTTTATTTCCTTAATACGTCATAATATAAGATATCATCATATTATGGGGCGGAGGGAGTATCATGCAAATTAGAATGCCTGGTATGGATAACTGCCTATAAGCTACAGTAGAAATATAACAGCTTCTTTAGGCATGCATTTGAAAGAAAGAGTGGAAAGTTCATAAGTCGAGAAAGGCTATTTGTCATTGAGTGTATTTTACAGATATAAGCTTAATCCTTGAGTGGTGCTTACTAAAGTCATGCCTTCATTGTCGCGATCAGTTTGAAACATAGTAGTGCTTTGCTCAGTACAAGCAACAGCACCAACCAAAGGGACTGAATTTTTTCTGTAATTCTGAACAACTATGATAGGGCTGTTAAATTATTTTACAGAGACTGCATTCAATGGTTTTATGCATATTATTACCCTGTTAAATCATTATTACTTCTTTGGTATTTATTTTTTGTTAAAGAGGTCTCAATATGTTTACTCGTTTTATTTCTTGGTCAGACTGAGGTTAATTTCCTGGGGCAGCTAAGACATCCAAACCTAGTAAAGTTGATTGGATATTGCTGTGAAGATGACCACAGGTTGCTTGTGTACGAGTTCATGTTTCGAGGAAGTCTGGAAAACCACTTGTTTCGAAGTAATATTTCTACTACTCTTCGCACCTCGAATGTTATCCTAGCAGAGTTTCTGTGGCGTCATATGTTTACACCTTTTTCTCCCGATCCATTGAAACCATCCTCATGATGACCACAATGTGGACAATAAAAGTATATGTTTATTTACATGTCAGTGTCATTGGTGTGATATAACTTTTCATGATGTATCACTAGGCATGTTTTCTTCGCACCTGTAGCTGTTATATATAGGAGAGACAACCTGAAGCTCCCTGTGGAGCCCAGGACTCAATCGCAGGAGGACTGGGGCTAGCCGTGCACACAACCAACTGAGTGACGCCTAGTTTATTGTGTCTTCCCTGATCTAGTATAGCTCAATAAGGCCCACTTGACACAGAAATCACCTTCCAGCTTATTGGAAACAGATACAGGAATTCCAGCTTAATCCTTGGCATTGGTGTCGGAGTCCATTAAACAAGCGATTTCCACATGTAACTGCCAGTATTGTATTTCTGCTGCAGCTGAAATTTAGTCTGTTCATTGTGTATTGTTGAAAGTTTTATTTACAAGCTATCCAGTTACCTACTAATGTATATATTCATTGTCGTTATTATACGAGCTATACTTATATGTTGGGTTGGAGTTTGATATGATGCAAAATGAATTGTGTTTCTGACTCGATGTCTTGTTTACCACCTCAGAGCCTGCTACTCCGTTGCCCTGGGCGACTAGGATGTCCATCGCACTGGGAGCTGCCAAAGGGTTGGCTTGTCTTCACAATGCTGAGAGGCCTGTTATCTATAGGGATTTCAAGACCTCAAACATTCTGCTGGACTCTGTTGAGTGTTCATTACTTGCCCTTTCATTTTATTTTTTTCTCAGTTCTGTGCATATCCATCAGAATTACATATTAGTTTTTCATAATGATATTATCTCTTGTTTGCATGGTCACAGGATTATGCTGCTAAACTGTCAGACTTTGGCCTGGCAAAAGCTGGCCCAGAAGGTGATGAGACCCATGTATCAACACGGGTGATGGGAACATATGGTTATGCTGCCCCTGAATATGTGATGACTGGTATTACCCTCATTTCCTAAATGTTTCTTTGTTAACAAATTCTGTTAGGCAATGCCAGTAACTTTGGACATGACCTTCGTGGTGTAACATGGCCCTCACAAAAGCAACTACGTGATCTGAGATCACACACAAATACGTCATGTGCAGTTTTTATTCAGCATGAATAAATTTTACCATGTAGCCAAATGGTTTTTAGGTGATGGAAGCATGCATGCAATATTTGAATGTTTCTGCATTCTCCTCATGAATATACCTTCTGGGCAGGCCACTTGACCGCCAGAAGTGACGTCTACAGCTTTGGTGTGGTCCTTCTGGAGCTCCTGACAGGGCGAAAGTCGATCGACAAGTCCCGGCCCAGCAGGGAGCACAGCCTTGTCGACTGGGTTCGCCCCAAGTTGAGCGACAAGAGGCGGCTTCTCCAAATCATCGACCCAAAACTGGAGGGACAGTATTCAGTTAGAGCTGCTCACAAGGCCTGCAGCCTTGCATACTACTGCTTGAGCCAGAACCCCAAGGCCAGGCCCCTCATGAGCGATGTCGTCGAGACTCTCGAGCCATTGCAGGACGGCGGTGGAAGCGATGGAGCTGTTGTTCATGCCGGTGGCCTCTCTGACTATAGATTTCGCCGCAGGCTGACCGGAAACAGCATCCATTGTAGGGCCATTCCCAACCCCAAGTGCTCCCCTGCCGTCCCGGCATGCAGGGTGAGGTGATTACAGCTTCTGTGGTCTCAGGTTTCACCTGCTGCTGCAATAGGTCCAGTTGTACATTGCGAGCTTTTCGATGTGTAAATTTGACCTGCACACCGCTGCTGCTGCTTGTTAAGACCCCTCCAATTTTTGTGGTGGTCTTAAGGTATCCTTGAAGGAACGATCCCGACCGAAACCGGGCGGGGTTTAATCCCTGGATATGAAATGCTGGACCAAGAGTGGTTGGCTGGCAACAGTATGGAACTATGCAAGTTATGTCTCATGTTGTAGCTTCTTTCATTCAGTTATCAGTATGGGATTGCTTCACATGTTTTTCACATGTTAAGTTGCTACAAATAATTAGAGAAGTACTTGGTGATTTCTTGTCTGATAATGCTTTGTTGCATGATTTCTACTAGTTCCGAACACCATATTGCTGTGTTCGTTCGCTAATTATTTAGTTCCATCTCCCTGGACAATAGTAATCGCCTGTGAGCTGGTTTTGTTGATAAAGGACACAACCGTCAACCTTACTCAAGTGACCAGTCATTCTCAATCAATTCGAGTTAAATTTTGTAAATTGATGGTGCCATGGAGCCGTGGTCGTTGTCACCATCATCGCTCCCATTACATGATCGTTGTGTGTGACGTGGAGCAAGCCAGATAAGCTCCGGCAAACGAAAGTGATTGGTAGCTTTTCAAGGATGCTAATGAAGAGACATTATCTATCTACATGTAATCCATAGAAGGCAGACAGAATGAGCAACAACTAAACATCTGTTTGTATTGGATTTGTAGTTGTATAATTTGTCTGAATACAGTTTTAGGGGTTTGTTTGGTTCATAGGATTTTTTCTTTAGAGCTTGTTCGGTATATACTAACTAGGATTTAAAACCATGGGAGCAAAACAACTCCAAGGTCCAAACTCAGGAAAATTATCCTTCATATCTGTGACAACTACGGAAAACACACAGCCTTTCCAAAAAATCGTATGTATTTTCAACTAGTACAACGCAACCAAATATTTTGTAAGAGTATTCAAATTCCCGTTTTTCCAATCCCTGTATAATTCAACAGGTCATGGCATGCTAGCGTTTTCCTATTCATACTTTTCGAAACTCCTTTGAACCAAACATGTCCAAGTGTGCAAATTACATCGAGTAATTGGGGCTTGTATAATCAGACGGGTGAAGTACTTAAAGAAAAAGACAATATATCCTCCTTTATTGACGCAACGGGACACATCAATCGCTCTCATTAACTGGCACGCACAACGATTGCTCGATCGAATGCTCTATGGCCACATAACTTTCTGAAACGGTGCACCTTTCAGCCTTTGTTCATATTCCCCTTTTCAGTTTTTCTATTCTCCCCTGTGGAAAACTGAAAAGAATCAAGCTCGTTAGTTCCGCTTGAATGGGTATGTTTGTTTAGTTCCAGAAGCTTCCTCGACTGGTCGGGTATTACTTCTGTACTTGCATTTTCTTTTGTGTTCGCTATATTAGGTGGTGATACCCCCAGCGTCGTCCCCCAAACAATTTTGTTGACAAATGCAAATTTGATCAAAAGATTCAAATTTTATTCAAATTTGATTATATTTACTACAATATTTGAATGAAATTTCAGCCGCGGCTCCTAGCCCTAACCCTGGGCCTCGTCGTCCCACCACGCCTCGTCATCATCATCGTCCTCGTCGAGTACCACCATGGTGGAGTAGGAGGCGGCACGGCTGGTAGAGGCGCTGTCTTGGGTAGTACGGCTAGTGGAGGCGCCATCGGGCGAGGCGGAGACCGACATCTACGAGGAGCTCGCCAGGGTCGCCATGAGGCCCAGTGAGTCCCGCTTCATTGTGGCCATCGAGTCGGCGAGCGCCGCCAGGAAGCCGAGGCTGTCGCCGTCGTGATCGCTCCGTAGCGGAGACAACACGTGGTAGCCCGTCGGGAGTACCTCCACCGGCTCTGGCATGGGGCGACGTAGGTAGAGGCGGTCGCGCGGTGGAATCGCCATGGCTCGCGGCGATCGCAGATGACGATGCCACCGCCTCCACGACACGACGGTGAGCGCCGCTCCTCCTTCACCGGCTGGCAGACGCGGCGTGTCACACGAGCCTTGTCGTTGCGGCGTGGTGGGGCCGCTTGAACCGGTGGCAACAACCGCAATGGGTATGGTTCCCCGTTATGACATGTTGGCTGGTGGCCTCAATGGCGGAGGCCACCGTGTGGCCGGGCCGGGCTGTCGTAGAAGCCGAGAGACTCGTTGCCCTCTCGGTCGAAGTGCTGGAGAGAGCGGTCCCAGTTGTTGTTGTCGTACTTGGGGCTGGCCCGGGCCTACACGTCAGGGAGAGTGGCCCACGTCAGGGGATCCTTGTCCCGGTGAAGATTCCCTAACTTGCCACAGTTTAGCAGCATTTTTTAATTTATGTACTAATAGCTGTTGTTTTGATGTATATTACTAATTAGCTAGCTACCTTTCATGCACAGTACACAAAAATAATCTAGTAGCACGAGAAATAGGAATGCCCATTGGAAACACTCCGTGTTTTCAAACAAGACCTAGATTGAATTGTAATTTTTGGATCGAAGGAAATAAGTATAATTTTTAGAAGCAAGCTTTCCGGTGAAGCTAACCGGACCAAATTCATGCTTGATTGCCGATAATCTGACACATTCCGTTTTAGCTGAAACCACTTTTAACCGGAAGGGATCGATGTATCAAATGTCATTAAGCCTTTAGTATTTCGATTTGATATGAAATTTATTTATTATTTACACTATGCTTGCCCCTAAGCATTGAGGTCGATATGTTTTGTTAGAGTTAAATCTTGTTTTAAGAGAATTCAAACTTGATTCCATCATAAGATAAATTCAATATTTAGTGTGGGCGCCATGTATAAAAGAAATACTTTCTTTTTGTAACTTTCAGTATTTGGAATTTCGGCTCAAGTTCGGACTGTCTATTTAATTTGCTCACAATGATTTAATTTTGTACTAATTGATGGTTTATTATCGTGTGTAGAGAAACTCTCTAAGGTAAAGCGAAACATGCAAGTGGGGTGCACATACCTTATAGAGATGGTCTTTTTGGGGTATTTAAAATTTCAACTTTTAATCACACTATATATAGAAAGGCTAGGTCTATCTCTCTCTGGCCATAAGAAAGTCTATGATTGACAAATTCTTATTCATAGATTGCTAAAGTTGGATGGATATTATTCATGTGCAAAGAAGCTAGTTTTGCTTAATGGTGGCACATATTGGGTTGACATACTCATAGTGATCGCTTTCATAAAACTGTGATTTTCAAAAGCTTACCCATGTTTTCAGTCATCCATAACATTTCGTCCTAATCATATGATTTATTTTTTGGATGATTTGGTGCATAGAGGAGCAAATATGTGCATATCAGCTGCGGAAGATAGAAGTAAAATCTAAACCTTGCGTTCACATCTTATGCTTTTCAATCAACTGACACGCGTTGCACATTAACAAATTTGTGCAGGAGAATCATTTTTGCATTTAATTTGTTGGGGCTATTCATATATGTAAATCACACTATAGTTTGTGGGACACATGATTTCTATCTGATTCATCACGATAGAAAATAATTGGCTAGGCATGGGGTTACAATATATGAATTTATTTGTGTAAGAATCAAACATTTATATTTCTGCAAACTCTTGAATTCCTTACACAATTCACGGTAGCCTAAGACTACTCACTATTGTTTCCATCATACACCTTTATCATATCATAGTGCATGGCATTAGTAACTATGCTAGTATCGTGCCATCTTATTCATTCATTTGTATATATGTGAATATGTACACACGAAATTATCCACGTTAATTTCTTGTTCTATACGCTACAATACCAAGTCGTATTAACTAAAGATATAATGCCGGAGCCGACCGAGGCTTCTCAGCCATCTACCGTTTTTACCGTCTCTGCTTGTGGGCCTTTGTCGATTTGTATAGCTGACCGTGGGCCATCTACCGCGTCGGTCAAACCTGAGCTCACCATGTGACCTTATCTCTCCACCGAGCGCGTACGGTTCCTTCTTCCTCCAGTCTTTCTTCTTCCTCGAGGCACCACAACACGCGTCTACCCGCTCCTCTCTTTCCCCCGAGCGCAGGGCGCAACAACGTGGCCTTGCTAGGGTTTGGACGGATTCTTCGCCGCCCGGCTTCCTTCCCCTGGAGCTCGCATCTCTCCCTTCCGGCGGCAACGGCGGCGGAGCATCATATATCATGATACCACTATCATTTCTCTCATCGTTTGCACAGTGCCACGTCTTATTTTTCTTCAGATCAATTAATGCACCATACTTGCCAAAGTGGAGCACAGAGGCATAACCTGGTTCGAGAGTCTTAACTTCATCTGCAGTTTATTAAGCCTTTATTGTCACAAAAATAGTTTTATAGCCTTTACTTTGCAACCAGTTTTAATTTCCAAGTCTGTGCGTTTGCTTTCAGTGAGAGAAGAAACCACGGTACGTACGGATTGTCCAGACACGCACGTCCCTATATATTCTACCGATACGTGGAGTGGTGTTGCCATCTCGCCAAACCCACCACATTTCCCAGTGCAAGATTCCAAGCTGCCAAACCAGCCATGGCCGCGTCCGTTGTCGCTCTCGCCGGCTCCGCGCTCCTATTCCTCATCCTCCTCCAAGCCGTTGCCGTCAGCGCGTCATCGGAGGGGTACGTGCCGGTGCGCACCGTGGTGTACCGGTCGTCGGCGGCGGCGTCGGCGTGGACGGCGGAGGCGTACGCGCCGTTCGAGCTGTGTATGGCGTGCCGTTGCTGCCCGCCGGGTGCCGGGGCGGGGAAGAACGGCTCGTCGTGCGTGGACACGAGCTGCTGCTACGGCATCGACTGCAACATCCCCGGCAAGCCCTTCGGGACCTGCGGCTTCATCCCGCGCACCTGCGGCTGCGGCGACGCCGCCGCCGGCAGCAACTGCACGTCGGCACCCGCCCCGCCTAGCTAGCAAGCTAGTAGCACTTAAATCTGATTAATTTTGATCGATTGATCTGATCCATACGTATCGTAATATCGTATGTATGACCGGATTGATGCATACTTGCTGCAGTGCATCCTAGCTAATCAGTTATTAATCCGAAATATCTTCATATTCATCGTACGTTCTCGATCGATCGCCGGCCGATCTTTTCAAAGCTGTTCGGTCATCGCTGTTGACATGCATGCATGTGTGATCGTTTCGTTCTTCCTGAAAGTTTGACAGTAACCTCGCGTCGCTACATCCTTATCTGATTAATCGATCGATTGGTTCCTTGGACTAGATCTGCTTAATCGGTCATATGTTTTGAGGAAACTACGAAATCAAAGTTTAGCCAGTGGGGTCGTTTTCAATTCAGAGAAATGAACACTAATTCACATAGAGTTTTTCCTATGATCGTTAGCTGTAGACTACGGATTGATCCGTTTCCCCGGCTCATCGTCTCTTAACTAAGATCATCTTCAACTTGAACCCGCGGGTTAGAGTCTAGACCTCTCTGCCGTACAAGTAAAACATCCTGTTTGTTGTTGTGTCGACTCTTGTTGTTGGAAGACAATTAGTAGCAGCGCCACCTAACCTTATGAAAGTGACGTTAGTTTCCAGGTCCTCACCCAATAAAAAGTTTCTGGTCCTCGATCAATCTATGAATCGTGCTTGTTGCTAGTAATCGATATGTTTGTTTTGCTGATTTTGTAATTTAAACCGATCGTCGACCAAACAGCGCACGTGAGTGAGGGCACTCGATCGAGCAGCACACAGAAATCGATATACCTGCCTCCCTACAAGATACTCTTGTCTGTCAGACATTCAGCTGCAAGCTGCTCACCCTAGAAATCTCTGTCAGAGTCACACCCGACACGAGAGAGCAGCAGTACGGATTCAAAGTAGTACTAAGTCTGAATCTAGGAGATGATCGAGAGGTCGCTTTGTCTGGCAGCCCACAAGCATATATATTTTCTTTGCTTAGGAGGGCACCTCGTTCAGTCTTGGACAGCAAAAATGCAGGAACATTTGTTGGGTAGACAAGCGGTTCGGGATGCGATGCTCACCAGCTCAAGGCCGGGGAGATGGGCATACCACGTACGTTGGTCGGGCCGGGCCGGCATCTCCGGCACGCGCGCGCGTGTCCGGCCGGCGGTGGGCCGACGGCGCCGTCCGCCCGCGCACCGGGGGAATCACGCACGCACGCGCCTACGGAGATGAATGTGATGGCCTGATAGGAAAGCGGACAGGGAAGTCCAGAGATGAGCATATGTGTGCGTGCGCATCAACTCTTTAATTCCGGTACGTACGAGAAAGAAAACAAAAAGAGCTAATAACATCAGACCTACACGAACTTGTCCGGTATGTGCAAATACCTCCAAATTCTTTCAAAACGTGTTCCACCAGCCCCTAAACTTGTCTCCTAGGTGCAAAAAACTCCACAGCCTATCAGACGACGACGTGTGGCGTGACACGCTGGAATTGGCACGCGCCTGTACTTTTGTAGAAAACCCCTTGTACTTTGCTAATCGTACAAAACTCTCCTCGTTTTGACTGTGCAGAGTGATTCCCAAATTTGCGGCTAGGTTTCCCAAACCGGCGGCGACTCGGCGGCGTCCTCTCCTCTCCTCCGGCGGTGGTGAAATTGGCGAGCGGTGGTGGCTGCAGGGCTGCGGGGCGGCGACTCGGCGGCGTCCTCTCCTCTCCTCTCCTCACATAGTCGTTTCCTCATGGAATCGAGGCGTGTGGCTGCGGGGCGGAAGCTTCCGCTCGGTGACCTCGTTGGTGGGAGCGGCGGCGACTGGAAGAAGACAACTGAAGTGCACTGGATGGAGCCGGTAAGTGAATACTTTGCTAGTTGTAAGCTGCGCGGCGTCGATCCTTGTTGAAGCACTGAATACAGACTCGATTTTCTGAACTCTTGTTCCGAACTTGTTGTTCAGGTTCAGTCTGTTCAGCGGGACACCATTTTTCGGGAGCAAGATTGCAATGTTTCCATGCTGCTGAGGAAGATAGGAGGAGAAAATCTGGAGCTGCGTACTCAAGTACTCGAACTGGAGTCGTCAAATCAAAGACTGAAAGAAGAGTTGAGAAGAACTGTCAAGGATCACAAGGCAAAACTTAAATGGAGAGATAAGAAAGAAATTGGAGTTGGAATTTCTTTAGGAATTGTTGCCATTGTGTATGTAGTTAGTGCATTGATGATTAGAGGGTTTGTGTGAGTGTAGTTTGAACTTGTATGTATTGTGAGCAATTTGTTCAATGAAGGAAATTTGTGCAATTCCACATATTGCCATCTACATGTTATATCTGAATGCATCTTACTGAAATTTTAAAGTAGAGAACAAGACAAGAGAAGGTCTGAAATTCATGCATAATTGGAACCTGGCAACATAAACCTGCAATCTCTCATCCCTCTCGTAATCCATCTGCTTCAACAGATCATTCAGCCACAGAATTGAGAAAGTGTCAGTACAACAGTGATCCCAATGTTCCACCGATGCGGAAACGTAGCTTAGCTCATCTCTTAAACCACAAAAAAAACCATTGTGATGCACTTCCATAGTGAATAAAGTATCATCATTTCCTGCAATTTAATTCAGAAAAAAACACAACTTTTATCAATTGCCTTGGACAGTACGGAGATAGTTCCTAACCAAATCATCAAAGATTTCAATCTGCGACCGGTTTGTCATGATATCAGCGCTAATAACTAACCTAATCCATCGATTTTAGGGACGAAAACAGGGAGAGATATTTGCCTCGAACCCACCCATAAACCCTAACTGTAACCCAATGAAAAGAACACATGGGAGAGAGGAAACCAACCGGGGAGAGAGAAATACTCATACCATAGGCAGGGGGATCGTCCACGAACCCACGGAGGTGAGGGTCCGGCGGCATCGGGCGAGTTGTCCGACGGCGGCGTGCCCGTCGGCGAGCTCGAGGTGGGCGGAGATACGATCGTAGAGGAGAAAAAGGCAGTCGGCGCGCTCGAGGTGGACGCCCAGGTACGTTCGGTTCAACGATTTGTGCGTCTCTGTTTGCAGGGGGGGTAAACGGAAAACTACACCGGCCAGCGATTTGTACAGCGTGGCGGCCTCATGCCACACGTCGTCATCTGATTGGTTGTGGAGGTTTTTGCACCTAGGAGACAAGTTTAGGGGCTGGTGGAACACGTTTTGAAAGAATTTGGAGGTCTTTGCACATACCGGACAAGTTCGTGTAGCTCTGGTGTTATTAGCTCAAACAAAAACTCTTTGCCCAAGCAGCCCGACGTAGCTCCTGTTTCCATCATGGATGCCCTGAGCATCGGCGTACCGTGCACGGTGAATGGATCTTAATTGAATGGAATATATATAGGTTTGCCATCACACAAGAACCATGGGAGATGATTACATGATGGATTGACACGTCGTAATCGCGTGAACCGAGCACCCAAAAAGGGTTAAAACATGTTACATTGTGAAATGAAGGGATTGCTTGGTACATCTTTAAATATATGGCATTAGGGCGTATCTACCTCTCCTCCGGCCCGGCAGCCGCCCAGACTTGCCGGCTGCGCGACATATTGCATGAGATGATTTTTATGGTGATTTTCCCAAATAAAAAATATCCTAAGCATACTTCTCTAGGCTTCGAGAATGTTACGTTTATTTAAAAAGTCAATTAATTCTAATTACGGCAAGCTATATAAAAAATATCGACAACCACAATATTGAACAAGTAAGTTATGAAAATCTTATACTAGACCCATTCATAATGATTTTGTGTTGTAGATTGACATATTGTATACGCAGTTTTTATCAAATATGGAAAGCATTAATATTTGCTAAATTTATACCTCATATATTTGGGATGGCGTAAGTATTGTTTGCAATTTAACTTTTGGTATGCCTGTTTAGTGGAGTACCATGGTACTTTTCCTGGAGGGCTGCTGATGTAATCATTACGTACATTAGTTTTATTCTTGATGAAATTGAGAGCGGTAGCTCTTTTGGTTACCATTTGTGGTTTTTCATAATTAATGACAATCCCTACGAACTATTGGTTGTATTGACTTATATTTGTACATTTTGTCCATAAGCAATCCTTGAAAACCATATGTCCATAGGCAATACACCCATGTCTTCGAAGGCAATGCCCCTGTCCATAGGCAATGCTTGAAGATCAGACTTGTAGAGTTTGTCCATTATATGCAATGCTTGAAGATCTAACTTATAGAGGTTGTCCATAGACTATGCTTGAGAGAGAACATGCATTTGTTGAATCATATAGACATCATAGTTCATAGAGACATATGGAGGAGGTGATAGAAGTATTTCCATGTACATTTTCCTAAAAATCTTCACAACTTGGTCCAAAGTTCGGGAGGGGGGGGGGGGGGGGGGGGGCAATGGCCCCCGCCCCCACGAGAAATTGCAAACAAATACACATGATTCAATGGAATTGGTAAATGCTAAAGTTTTTAATAACAAATTCCAAGTCCGATTTTACGTAACAAGCAGCAGCATTTTTTTCTCTTTACGATGTATCAACAGACAGACAAAAAGGATTGCTTTGTGTTTCATACTACATGCAAAATCTCGGTTAATTTTAGAGTATGCTCGTCATTCATGATCGCAGCTCTACGCGGCGGCTTCGTCTTCGTCGTCGGGTGCAAGCATGGGCGCGGCCAGCGGCGGTACAGCACTTCGACAGCGAGAGGTTTCCACAAACGCTCGTGGAGGTCCGGCCGCTGCTCCGCGCGGCGAACCAGCTGGAATCTGAGTCGCCGCGCGTAGCCTTCCTATGTGAGCCCGCGTTGCCTCTACCTATGTACCCCCTATGCCCATGATGTTTTCTGTAAGCTTGTGCAAACAGATTAGGAGTACAAGTAGTATTGTTCCTGTTCCAGATTGGAGGTTGATATAAAAGAAAAATGAGTTTTGTTACTTATAGTGTGCGGTGTGCCACATACTTGCTGATTTCATTTTTTTTTGCAGAGTCTCCTTTTGCCATGCGACGGGCGAGGCCAAAAACTTCCGTGCCACTATTATATTCTTCCTCTTACTCCTAGCTCAAGACAAGAACCAATCATGCTTCTTCCAGAGATTTTCCATATTTTTCCAACTCAAAACCTTACAGATCTCAATGTTGCACTTATGTTTCCCTTGACCCTAAATTTTTCTAATGATATACTAATACATATGAAAGTTGCGGTGTCTGCGGTCTTCAATGTACGCGGTATTCCTATCACGGATGAAACATCTTGTACGGATATTTTTCTATGGCTGCAAAGTTGGTTTGGATTTCAGGTAGAATAGCCATTTCTCCTGTTGTGTAAAGCTCTAATGATCCAACGTCTTGTCCTCCTGCATTTCATCCAACTAATTTAGATTCCTTTCCTTTTCTGTTGGTAGAGAGGAAGTGTCGCCAATCAAATGGAACACCTTATTCTTTTGCTTGCAAATATTCATGCTCACCTGAATCCCAACTCACGCTCTGCAACAACGGTACTCATACTCATACATACTATTTTTCTTTATCAATCTTCTTGGTTCACATGTTAAAATGAAATTTTATTATGTCTCTTTTAGCTTGATGACGGAGGAGTAGATGAACTATTGGCGAAAACATTTGATAATGTGCCAGACGGGTGCAGGTGGTGTCGGTACAAGCAAGCTACCAACTTCAGGCCCTACTTGCTCCTTATTCCTTCACATCCTTTGACCTCACCCTGGCGCTTTAGATCAAGTAAAAGTCGCCAATGATATTAGTGACATGTTGACTAGCTGATGAACAATCAACTATGTATAGTTGCACGACCATTATATTTTTCGTGCCATAATCAATCACTGGACTATATGTGAAATTCTTCGCGTATGATATACCATGTACCTGTATACTAAAACTAGCATTCGAGGAACATATTTAATCGTTTAAAAATCTAGGAATGACACGACCGGTTATATATCTTATTTGTCTTAATGCTCATGACCTATGTTGGATATCTTAAGGAAAGATGAGAGGAGCGAATGCTTGATCTCTAGCTCTTCCAGCTTGGTACTGCAAAGTGCGATGGGGGGGGGGGGGGGGGGGGGGGGGGGGCACATTGCCCCCTCCCCCCATGGTAAGCTCCACCAAGAGCCATTGCAAACAAACCGTTTCATACACATGATTCAATGGACTTGGTAAATGTTAAAGTTTTTAATAACAAATTCCGAGTCTGATTTTGCGTAACATGTGTCAGACGAGTGAAGGTGGTCTCGGACTGCCGGTTACATGCAAGCTACCGAATGCAGCTGAGAAAATGCAGGCCCTGCTTTGGCTCACAAGTTTGTTTTATGAAAGAAGCACTTTAGATCAAGTAAAAGTCGTCGCTGATATTAGTGACATGTTGACTAGCTAATGAATAATCAACTACCTGGAATGGCACAACCATTATATCTTTCGTGCCATAATCAATCACTGGATTTCATGAACTATATGTGAAATTATTCCGCGTATGATATACCATGCACCTTTATTATAAAGTTAGCACGTGAGAAACATATTTAATCATTTAAAATCTAGGAATGACACGAGACTGTTGATATATCATATTTGTTTTAATGCTCGTGAGCTTTGCTGGATATGTTAACGGAAGACGAGAGGAGCAAACGTTCAATTTCTAGATCTTCCTATGGTGCCCCATGTGTGGTTTTATTAATTAATGACAATCTCTATACACTGATGTTTGCGTTGAGTTATACATACTTGTAGAGTTTGTCCATATGCAACAATTGAACTCCATATGTTGGATTCAAGATGATCAAGTGATGACCAAGGTGTTAGTCATGGAGACATCCAAAGATTGGTCACGAGAGAGTTGAGCATAATATAAATATGTCTCAAAAAATAAGATGGTGTGGTCATTCATGTTCACCTTCAAGACATCATTATAAAGAAGAAAGAAAATAAGAGACAAGGTTTCGTGCCGCACTACTAGACATTTAGAATTGGGAAGATCGGCCTTTCCCTGTCCTACCCGAAGAGCTACCATAGTCCACGCTTATTATGGGCTGTGTTCAATTCACAAATCCAATCTAGTTGCCCTGATGGACTTATGGAGCCCACCAAGAATCCTAGGCTCGACACGAACGTGTATGTTATGTAAGTTTAGCCATCTATCTCTCACAAATAAAATGTAAGTTCAGCCCTCTAAAGTTAAGCCCCCAAAAAACAGACCAATACGATTACGACCTCTTGTTCGGTTTAAAACTTTAGAAAACACTAGGGCTCATTTGATTTTAAAAAAAAAGAAAAAGATTTTTTAAGACATTTATCCTATAGCATTTTTTCTGACATTGGTTGTTTGATTCATAGGATTAATTCCTATAGGAATTTTGCCATAAAAATCGGAGTAGTACTATTCTTATAGGAATTCTAACATTCACTCTAGTTTCTTTTACAATTCCTTTAGTCTATCAAACACAATTGCTCTTTTCAAATGATTCAGCTAAACATAACATTTCAATTCTATAAATTCCCTATTCAGACACTTTTCCTATCCTAAAATCAAACTAGCCCTCATGGTGTCACCGTTTTTTCTTTTGCGTGGTCTCATGGTGTCACCTGCGAACCTGCAACTACAATGCATGTCGGACATTTCATTTCTAAAAAAATAAAAAAATACTAACATAGTATGCACTGCACTCGCACTAATCATGCTGTCTATCCATCTCATAGAGCCGGCTAATGAACTAGCACGCAGTATAATATGAAGTTAAACTTTGTAATTTGCAGATAATTAACTCGCTCCGCTCCATCTGATGAGTCCCCCCTAATCTGAGGCAGAAGCGGTGTACAACAAACCCACTATTGATTGTGCTTCCGTAGTAAACTAATCAAGTTTAAGTGGTGTGATGATTAGGATCACATTGCAAAAAAAAAACAGTATCATCACGAGCGACGTACGTACCGGGAGCTAATTCGTCAGAAAAAGCTAGCTACCGCTTAGCTGGTTAACCTCTTCCTCTTCGACCTAATCTTGTCAGTAGCGTCAGCTAAATCTGGTGTCGCTTGTGGTGTGCAGGGTGATTAGGGACGCAGCGGACCTTGTCTGCTTGCCGTTAGCCATCCTGCATGTGGATCAAACAGTGTAGGCATTAGAAAACCAATTGCTGTTTATTTATCGAAAATGATCCTCCTCAGCTGATGATGTTCTCACCTAAGAGTTCACTCTATCGAGACCATCTCTCGTTTCCTCTTTGCCTACGCGTGCATGGATGCCGGGTTGCTCTCGACATTCTATTTGACCATCATATACAGCACAGGTCTGAATTCCAGGTAATGTGTACTTGAGCACACTTCCGACGTTAATATTCGCTAGGATTAAGCTAGAGGCGAGGAATTGGGTGCTTGCGGGTGCCAAGCATTTGGGTCATCTATTGCCGGGAGATTAGGCTTTTTGTATTAAGGGTGGTGGTCTATAACACTAGAACTTGTCCACAACTTCTTCTTAATTAATTGAAAAAAGGCAAATCTTTTGCCTTTCCCTTCATATATGAATGGACGAGTCACATGATTTGATCGATGTAAAATACAAAAAAATCCTTGAGTTGGAAAAGCGCTCCTCTTCCTCCTCCCTCTACAGTGCGCGGAGGCGAAAAGGAGAGCCGTCCCAGATCCCCTTTCACCGGCGGGGAGGGCGTCGATCCCGGCCTCCCCCGTTCGCTCGGGCGGCGGGTGGAGGTTGGGATCCCATGTCTTGCTCGCCGGCGTGTAGATAGGGTAGGTTTAGTCTCCCGTGGCGGCGTTCTGGAGAGAAGCTCGTCGCTGGAGCGGATAAATAAGGCCACCATCCCTTCTCTCCCTGGCCGGCGACGGCGGGAGGGTGGTGTTTTGTTTTCTGTCTTCCTGATCTTCCTCGTCGGTGGCGTACTGGAGTTGCCGTCGGCGGATGGGAAGAATAAGGTTGCCTCCTCCTTTCTCCGGTCCGGCGGTGTGTCCGCTGATGAGGAGGAGGTCTTGATGTACTCCTTGCAGGTGGCCGGCAAGATGACGACGCTGGCTGCGTGCGGTGGAGTTCCTGTCCCGCGAGTTGGTCGTCTCCACGCCGTTTTCTTCCCCAGAGGCGGTGGTGAGCTCGTGTGGTGCTGTGATGGGGTGGCGGATCGGCGGCTCGGCGTTCGTCGGCGGTGGATCCGGTGTGTGGAAAATCAGAAAATGATGAAGGTTGCGGTGATTTGGAGCATGGCGATGAAGACGGCGGCGCTGGGTGCAGGTCCTTCTGGGCCAGTGTCCGGCGACTTCCCGGCCGCCAGGAAGCGGCGTCCTATCCAAGTTTCGAGCGGAGCTGCGGCGGATCCGGCGCGCCACCGGCTCGTCCTCGCCGGCGTTGACATCGAGTTGCAGAAGGATCTATGTGTAATTTCTTATTTCTGGGGTGTCCGTTCTGTAGTTGTGCTCTGAATATCACTACGTCTTTCCTCGCAAAAAAAAAAAATACAAAAAAATCCTTGCATGCATGCACTAATTCGCACCATATGGCGGAGCCAAATATCTCAAACGTGGAGCCTTTCTCTCCTGTTAATTACTGAGAATTTTGTGAAAAAAATACTGATAAACGGGAATGATCTTTTCTTTGCCAATGCGCATTATATGCAAGTTGCACAACTTCTTCATAAAAACTATATATATATACGGGACATGCATATATGTAGGGTACTTAGCTGCATATATATAGCATAGACAGCTGTTTTTTAAGATCAATAGACCGGTGGTTGCTGAAAAGAAGAAGAAGAAGAAGAATCCCATCGTGCTTACGCACGCAGCATATATGTGGTGGATCGCAGTGGGTGTTAAGTTCCAGCTGCTAGCGGCCGGTCAAATCAGAATCTGCAGGTCGAGGAGGATCCCCAAATAACCTTTCCGAAACAAGTTGTTCGTTGTCAGGGCGTCCTTTTCCGTACGAGGAAAACTAATAAGGGGAGACTGATCTAGTCATGCTTAATTTCGGCCACTAGTTTCTTCGCCGCTGGTTTGTGATGCAACAGTTCGATCGATACATCTTAATACGCATGCATGACAGCCGTGACCTAATTCCTGTCGAAGGAGCTCCACTTCAACCACACCCACCAAGGCAGGAACAAGATTTTTTATTTTATGTTCTCGGCATCTTTGGGCTTTTAACACTTGCTCGCACGGGTAATTATTCCTCCCAGTGAATACTGATAATTAACCAGCTAGTAGGAGTATATATATGCCCCTAGAGAAAGGCTATACTGGACACGCCAACATGGTCGACCGGGGAAATGATGAGATGCTGTGAAAACGAGGACATGCATGCAATTCAACCTGATATATACGAGGAAAATATATGGAGCTAGCTAGGGTATCCTGACCAAGGTACATTTTCCGTAGGTATTTGGAGGATTTCTATCCGTACGTTACGATAACCTCATTTTCCAACAAATTTCCCTACACGGCGATGAATGGTTGATCTGCCATTGTGGTATGAATTAGTAAGGCTGGCAAAAATAATCTGGCCTTGAACTCGCGACATAGAATGAGGCACAATCTTATCGTATTCAAGACCCCACACCGATATTGGACCCGACAACCCATCGTAGCGCTCGAGGGGGTTCACACCAGTAGGGCCTCTCTGACTCGTTGGATTCTCAAATCCTAGGAATAGGCGAAAACCCATTGTTAGAATGTTATGTCCCGTTAAACCTTACAAACTTTAGAGCCTACAAGAATTTTCGTGAAGAAGTGTTTGAATCGTAGACAAATCAATGGAATTGTAATATGAGGTTTGAGTGGATGGAAATGTTTCATTTAAAATATAGTGCAATGCAATCCTATAGTTAAAAAAAATCCTAAGAAGTGAATCGAACGACACACATAGGAAAGGACTAAAATCGTTCAAAATTCGCATGGGAATCTTTTGAATCAAAGGGCACCCAAGACTGGTGTGATGGCGATTCAGGGTGGGGTGTGGGATGTGTGTGTGCATCTGCTTCCCCTCTAACATGTAAAATAATTAAGTTCATCGATTGATGCAAAAGGCCGAAGACAAGCGAGTCGAGCTAATCGATCTAGTTGGATTGCCCATGAACAAATCTATTTAGTCAACATATTCGGGGAACTACTTCGGACTCTAACATCTTCGGAGAACATATATATATATCTACTCCAGACTGAACATTTTCGAAGAACATATCATCTTCGGACCTCCTGTATGTTCTCGAAAAAAGACACAACAACCACCTCTCGCACACATACTATGATACTATATCCCAAAATGAAGGACACATGAGTTGGTTCTTCTTGCATATACAGCTGTGCCCCATTTCAGAGTATCCTCACTCCTCAGATGATGAGCCGGAGATAAGGTGCGATCCAAGGTAGACGGAAGGCCACTTTGAGTACATTCTTAGAAGGTTCCTCCCTCACTCCCCAAGCCAAGCCTAGCCTAGGCTAGGTTTACAGAATCTTCTAACGCATGCGCCAAACACACTCATAAAGCCGGGACGCCACGTCAACAGACGCAAGGCAACGTCCGACACACCGACCCATTCCATTTCGATCGTTCCATTCGGATCGAGCATATATATAAAACTTACGGCCCTCCTCGATCGCATCGACGGGCGGCACACCGACCGATCATCATGAGCCGGATACACCCCAACGCGGAGGCCTCGAGGCGGCGGCTGCTGCTGCTGCGGGACGCCGCCGCCGGCGCCGCGGCCTCGGCCACGTCGGCGGCGGCGGCGTGCTACACCTACACGGTGTGGATGAGATCCAGCATGGGGTTCCAGGGCACGGACGGCTTCTCCGTCTACGACGCCGGGGGCGCGCTGGCCTTCCGCGTCGACAACTACTCCCGCCGCCGGAAGCTCTTCGCGGGCGAGCTCACGCTAATGGACGGCCAAGGCGCGCCGCTCCTCTCCCTCAGGCCGCAGGTCAGGTTCCGATTCGTTCGACATTTTGAGTGCTGAATAAAGTTTTGGTCCGGGGTTTTAGTTCGTTAAACATCTCCTGTAGTTGGGGTTTGATTAGATCGACTGAACGAACCCCTGATGGATGCTCACAAGGTGTTCGTGGTATTGATTCTCAAGGCTAAAGTACATCGGGTAGTTGTTTAGGATGCGTACGGAACGTCTCGATCTCGACTTCATTCAGACATTTAGGAGAACGAACACATCTGAAAATGAGGGGACGAAAACAAACTCTGTTTCCTATTTGTACCCTCTTGTCACTTCATTGATGACTCTGATACAGACAGCATTACAAAAACGATTTTATCAACATTTAACTGGCTAAACTCACGAAATAAAAATGTAGTTTTGTTTGTACCCCCATTTGCTGTCTCATTTCAGAGAGGGGTTAAAAAACATAGGACAACTGGTTGGAGTAACAGCTGACATTGTTTTATTTTGTTGCAACAGATCATCAGCCTGCACGACCAATGGAACTGCTACAAAGTACCAGAGGAAGGGCAAGCAAAGAGGGCAAGATCACAGCAACTCTTCTCAATGAGAAAATGCTCAGTCCTGCAGAGCAACCGTGAAGCAGAAGTGTACATGTCTTCAGCCTGCGCCGCCACCAACAGCTCACCAGCATCAGACCATGGTCCTCCTGGCCACCAGGCCCCAAGCTTCTGGATCGAGGGCTGCTTCCGGAGGAGAAGCTGCAAGATCCGCAGGGGTTGCGACGGCGAGGAGGTGGCGAGGATCGCCAGGAAGAAGGCCGGGGCAGCAGCAGCAGCACATGGCAAGGCACCTCTGACGCTCGGAGAGGACGTGTTCAGCCTCGTGGTTCAGCCTGACGTTGATTGCGCCATGATCATGGCTCTCGTCGTCGTTCTGGACCGGATCTGCTGGAGGCCATACACGCCGTTGATATGTTCTTCATAGCCCGTGCTGAATCGGTGAACGATGGATCTCTGTTTGATTGACACAGAGGTACAATATATGTTTTTTGTTTTCTTTTTTCGGTTCTTCAAGCGACGGTTGCCTCAGGTTAAGAACCGGTAGAGATAAAACTGTTAGCCGGTGAATTGCGGCTGTCAGTTGTCTAAAAATCCTGAAACTAACTTGTAGTCACACTTCTCCTATGTCGAACCAAAATTTGACGTTGCAGTAATGCAGTGCAGCATACGGCAGCCCAAACTGTGAATTTCAGACATGAAATGCCTGTTCAGTTAATCTACAGGTTACTGTTCTGTACCATGTTAATGGCCCACCTAGGATTAGTTGCACCATCAGAAAAGGGGTGGAGGACAGTGCAAAAGACAGTATAGGTTTGTTGGATCCTACCAGAATAACCTGTGACTTCTCTGCCTTCCGTTCCCTGTTGCATCTCTAGCATCTGCGATCCCCATCAGTATGAGTCGGAATATAGTGTAAACATACGGATGAAAAAGTATCAGATGGACCAAGTTGAGGGATATTCCTATAAAGATTAGCCGCTTGTCTTCAATAGTCTTTTCGTATCTAATGTAAGCGACTACTGTTGAAGTTAGCTGGAAGCACAATGCAACATGGTAGCTAGTAAAAAGCAATTAGTAGACTGTCCGTTCAGAAATAGACAGGAGACGGCAGAAACATGGTGGCGTTGGCGCAAGAGGCCTTTGCGTGCGCCTAAGACATATTGGACCTGAATGCCAAATTCGGTGACGAGATCCAGAGGCACTCTCGATTTCAACTCGGAGGCCCTCAACGTGACAATCTTCAGCCTGAACAATTTGGGGTACTTTTCTCCTGTGATGATATTAACGCGGTAATCGGGCAATTACCAAATGACGAGGCTCCGAACCCTGATGGATTCACTGGTAATGGCCTGTGGTGAAGGCGTTTACGTCAGAAACAAGCTCACAACTTCCACATCCTGAACACGGCTTTTCTACTCGCCACTTTCGTCATGAAAAAAGATGGCGTTGAATACATCGAAGGTTTCAGACCCGTTAGGGCAACCACGATGTGTGCTATATATTGCGATGTTAACTGTGTTTTTTGGCTTTTGGAGCCAGCTCCCTACGTTGTGTTTGTTGTCAAAGCTAAATTAATTGCAAACGGTCCCACCTGAGTTGTATAATACTCCCTCCGTATCAAAATGTTGTATTTAAACGTGTCTAGATACATAATGATCAAAAGTGGCCACAACATGTTACATTTTGATAGAGAGGGAGTATTTTATTTCGCTATGGCTAGGTTGTGGAGAAGAAGAGAAATTGGCACTGTTGCCAATTGCTCAGTACGTGGCCATTTTGGCTTTGGCCACACCGTGGCTGCTCTTAGACTCATACTAGTGGAGTTGGCGCGGCCATGCCGCGCCCGTGTATGATTTTTTTTTTGGTGACGTGTAGATGTTTAAATTAGATAGGTTTGAAATTAGTGGAATTCAAAGTCCAAATTTTAACTGTTTTGGAACTTTAAAATGTTTTCCATTTTTCCATAAGTAATTAGGTTTCTTTATTGTGGCCATTTTGATATTCTTTTCATATTTTTTTAGAAAGATGGGAAAAAAATCTATGCGGTTATTTTGATAATTTAGGATCTATATGTAGAAGAAATAGATTTGAAATTTGGCAAAATTTAAACTGTTATGAAACTTCAAAATGTTTTGCATTTTTCCATAAGTAATTAGGTTTATTTATTGTGGGCATTTTGATATTTTTTTCATATTTTTCTGATGGGTAGATTCAAAGTAATAGATTTTACAAATTTGAACATTTTTCTGTAAAAAAAAAATTTCGCTGGCATGTGGGGCTGCAGATGACGTCGTGATGGCGTCATCCACCATCTGCGGCCACAGCGAGCACGGCGGCGCTGGCGACGCGTCCGCGCATTCCGGGACGCGCGCGTATGCGCCTCGACGCGGCGCGCCCGGAAGTGGCGGCACCTCCGCTTCGCGGTCGCCGGAGCGCCACCGGCGTCGCACGAAAGCGGCGGATGAAGCTGCGGCACGGCGCCGGCAATTCCGCTGCCGATGCGGCCTCCCGGCACGCCGCGTTGGGGGAGGAGGTAGGGGCGGCGACGGAGATTCGGCCGTGGGCGGCGATTGGAGCGGGGAGGGCCGTTCCGCCGGCGGCGCGCGGCGGCGGCGCCGGCGACCTCCGGGTCGCGGGAGGAAGAACGAGGAAGGGGGGATTCTGCGCTGGCCATTTTGCAGAAAAGTATACGAATGTTTCGATAATTGCAAATAGGTCCTTCCCTGTTGTAAATGCCAGACCGTGGAGCACGGAGCCTTTCTTCGAGGCGCTTTTCTGTAAAAACCGTGACGTGGCGCGTTTCTATTGGAAGAAAATAGGATGAACAGTGCCAGGGGCGCTGAGATCGCGCGAATCGTGCGAGCCATTATATATAGTAGGACATTGGCGGACCACAGGGTATGCCGGGTTGGCCGTGGCATACCCTGCAGCCCAGCCCCAATACGGACTATATGTAGAAGTAGACAGAAAAAATAAGCAGCGACGGCCAAGCATAGCAAGTGAATCAGAGGGACAATCTATAGAGAGAAGAAACAGGCAGCAGCGATAAGCAAGCCGAGCAGTAGGGCCAGTCGATCTAAAATCCGAGACCTGGTTGCCAGGTCGCTCATAGCAGCCACGCTCATCTTAGGTCCAGCAGTCCTCGAGCGGGAACCTGAACCCAGTTCGTCGTACACCGGCCACGCCGATACATAGCAAAGTAGCAAGTTCGTGTTTCGCCGGCCGTCAAGATTTCACAACCACGAGAGGCGACAACAAACGCCGTTACGCTGCATCCGCATGCAGTCTGCACGGCAATGTATGAAATATGATTTTATCATCGTAGTTTTGTCAAACTCGTGGCTACATACTGCCCGTTGTTATTATTTTAATTAATGGACACGTCTAGACAACGGCCGCCTGTTCGTTAGATGTCCCGAACGCTCGCTCTTGACAAAAAAAAAGCCAACCGCCCACATCCCGTTGACTTCCTCATTCCTAATCCCCGTCACCCACTCACCGCACGTTCTGCTCCGGCCAAGCGCAGCCCGCACTCGCCGCCCTCCATCATGGGCGTCAAGGCCGCGTCCTTCGCGGGAAACCTCCATTAGCGCCGCCCCGTGCTCTAGCCTCTAGGCATCTCCGCCAGCTTCCGCTGGATCGGATCAGCAGGCACCAGAACCTGCCTTCGCTGCTAGCTCCAGCACGCGCCCCCGCCGCCAGCCGCCACTCCAGCACACGCACCCGCCGCCGGCCTCCAATCCAGCCGCCGGCCAGGATCACCGGGTCCCGCGGAGGAGCTCCGTGCCTGTAACACCATCGGCGGCCGCTCTCTACTTCTGCAACTCCTGATGGAAAACGACCACATGAGGGCTGATCGGAGGAAGACAATCACGCAGACATCCTTGTTTAGGTTTGGGCCAGACGTGAGTAGTACGAGACAAAATAGTAGGCCCATTAGGATTTAGCCCAACTTGTTTTTTTAACTAGTTGTTGTTTCTTTTTGGCCGATTGTTGCATAACACTACGTAGTAGTTGCCTAATTTTTCTATTTTGTGTGTGTAAAATCCGTTGTGTATGTTGCATCACATTTCCTCGATTGTACAAGAGCACGTAGCTTTAGTGTGCAATAAAGCAAGACGATAACATTGGTATACAACTTTGGTATGAGGGAAAACCGTTTTTGGTCTGCAATAAGTAACGTGACTCGGTAGGCAACTTTATAATAAATAAAAGCAAATTTAGTACAAGGGGAAGCAAATTTAGTGTGTGGTTAAGTAAGACGACACCATCGGGCAACTTTTGTACGAGATTTTTTTTTTGGTGTGCAATCAAGAAACATGACATAATTCATGCGCATATTTATAACAAATAAAGCAAATTTTGTACGGGACGAAGCAATTTTGATGTGCGATGAAACAACATGACAATGTCGGTATCCATATTTACAACATAAATAAAGTAAATTCGGTACGGGATGAAGCAATTTTAGTGTGCGATGAAGCAACACAACATTATCAACAGGCCTCCACAGACGAGTCTCATGTAGGTGCTCGATTTGGAAGCATGGCCACAACCAAGAAGGAAGCTACCTGCGCTGGAGGAGGGTGGGCACGGCATGGGGAGACACCGTCCTGGAGGAGGTTGCCAGGCAATGAGGCGGCCCTCCGACATGGGATGCATAGGCCTCCAGGGCGACACCAAATATTCACCCTTTTGGTCAGTGATTAGAACCAACATGCAGCACCCCTTCTCCATAATAGTTAAACACGAGTTGGATACATAACCAACTTTTATTTGCGATGAGGCAACATCGTAGAAACGGTAAGCAACTTCCCAACAACGGTAGTCAACTCCACAACAACGGTTAGCAACTCTTATGTGCGTTTAGGTAATTAATAGCAACGATAAACAAATTTGGTGTATGATGAGGCAACTTCAAAACTGGGGTAAGCAAGTACTCAATAATAAAGAAACAACTTTGCTATAACACAAAGCAACTTTAGTGTCTGAGACAACTTCATACATCGACATGCAATTTGGGTGTGCGAATACACAATTTCACAACTGCGATAAGCAACTCCACAACAGTTGAAAAAAGTTGGTCAAAGCAACTAATACACGCAGTCGGGCAACAAATTTGATAGAATTAAGCAAGTACTATACAAAGGTAGGCACCAAAATTGGTAGATTTGAGGAATTATGTGGTAGGCAACTTCATAACATCATGAGACAACTATACTCAACAAAAGGCAATTTAAACCGTGGTAGGTAACTTCGAAAACAACGGTAGCCAACTCCGAAACAATTAAAAACATGGTGGGTGATGAAGCGACATCACAACTTTGATAGGCAATATCAAAACAAAGGCAAGCAAGTAAAAAGTATAAACAATTTCGGTACAAGGTGAAGCAAGTATTGTGTGTATTGTGAAGCAACGTCACCATTTTGGTATGACAGTTGGAAACAACACTAATCATTTCCAAAAACGTCGGCGAAAAAGCAACTTTGGAGCGCAAAGCAATTTGTGAGGAGATAATTTCACAATTACGATAAGCAACTTGATACCAATTAAAATACAATTTTGGTCAAATCAACTAATATGCGCAGTTTGGTAACAAATTGATAGATTTAAGCAACTAATAATATACGAGTAACAACATAAATGAATTTGTAGAAATTATCAACTATTTAAATATTTTAGGCAAAAAATTGGTAGAATTAATATATCAAGGTAGGCAAAAAAATTGGTAGATTTGAGCAATTTAGTAACTATGTTGTTGACACCAAACGGGCGTAATTGAGCAACTATTATGAACTGGCGCAATTGAGCAACTACTATAAGATACTAGGCAATAAAACTTGTACAGTTGAGCAACTATTTTGCGTTGTGAGGCAAAAGCGTGACAAAAATAAGCATTTATGTAATGGGCCAAATCGGGACTAATCCTTCCTTTCACCTCTCTATCTCCTTCTCACGTCCAGCCCATTGAAACCCATTGAAAATCAAAACGTCAAGTCTTCCCCAGGAAAAGGAACGATGCTACTGTAAAAACGCCATGGTCGTCTTCCTCAGCAAGACAAAATTTGAGCACGAAGGGGAGGGCCGCCCCGATTCCTGCCACCGTCGGACTCCCCTCCCGCTGCCGTACACCGGTGCGGCCTTCTATCCCCAGTTCCCCCTAGCGACAAGGTTGAAATCCGGGCGGCGCTGGCGGCCTTGGGACGTTCGAATCCGGGCGGAGCTGTTGTCTTTGGGCGGCAGCAGATGGACTGAGCGGCTGGCGGCAGCTCGCGGAGCCTTCCCAGCGGCTGGCGGCATGTGGCGTGGGTAGGGGCAGCCGGGCAGGTAGGGGGGATAGCAGGCGCGTCAGCGCGTGGCGTGGACGAGCGCGGCCGTTCCGTTCGCCCAGATAACGCGCGCGCGAGAATAAGCTTTTACCTTAATTAATTTATTTATTTCTTGTATACCATAGTACAATGTAAATTTTATATGTTGTAAATAGGTTTAATCAAAATGTTTGTTGAATTTTTCGGTGCGGCATACCCATTGGTAAAATCTTAGATCTGCCACTCTAGTAGGACATGGTTCACCGAAGGCTTTCCATCGAGGCTTAGCCTAAAAAAGAATGACCATGCCTCGGCAAGTCAGAGCCCCTTGATCAAAACTAAGAGCATCCGCGAAAACTTCATTTATGTCCACGGGTCAGTATACGCCTTCAGCGCAACAAGTCTCCGACCCTGACGGTGGACATAGCCAAAGATTTTGATAGTGTGTGTTGGGACTTCCTTCTTATGACCTCTACCTCGAAAATTCTCTTCAATGGCAACTCATGCACCCCAATTATCCACTGCAATGTAATCCTCTATCGCCCTTGCTTTTTTAGCTAGCCATTGATCCACTCCAGCGGCTTCTGCACCTCGAGACTAAAGAATAAAATCTCCTTACACCCATCCTTGGCAGATGCAACAAACTTATAATTTCCATGTATGACGATGGCATGTTTCTTCATGAGGCCGATCCTCGAAAACTTTGGTCAGGTTGATGGGTTATGCACCAACAGGTAATAAGTTTTCCGGCTTACGGGAAAAAACCGGGACGGACGGTTTACCTTGTAAGTCGCCAAAAAAACCGGGCATTTTACTCATAAATACTAGCCAGCCGGCTTCAAATGGGCTGGTATGTATACGTGGAGGCTACACCACCGGCTTTGAATCGATGGATCAATGAATTGCCCGTTCCATTCCCGATCGGACGCAGCGCAGGCACTCGTTGTCCAGCATGCATGCAAGTCAGGTCTCCCGGCGTTCCATTGAATCCTTAGACTAGCCACAGTGGGAGTATCATAAGTGGTATCATAGATGCCATGTTAGCAAAAAGATGACGTGTCACTGCAATTAATGAATAGAGAGGTGATAGTGGTATCATAGGTAGATACCGTAACATAACGGATTCCAATGTAATATGAGTCTACAACCTAATAAATGCAATCATATATGATATTGTGGAGGTAGTAACATGTAGTAGTATCATATGCATGATACTGGTATATGATACTCCCCATTATGACTAGTCTTACATATCCATGAGCCTCCTCCTCAGTCGAGCGCCCGCTCCCTCACGACACCCCTCCCGGCGCCCACGTCGTACACCACTCGCGATCAACTCGTGTGCATATGTTCAGTCCTCACTCCACAAATCGAAAACCAAACACCACCAATTGATTCCCGTTTCATTTTCATCGCACAGCTGCAGCAACCTGCGCAAACACCTTCACATGTGCCTAGCTAGCACTAGCGGACCAACTGACTAGCATGAGCAGGATCCACCCTTCCGATCGCCGCTGCGACCACGCCCGGCACGCCGCGTCGACGGCAGCAGGTCAGGAGCTGCCGGCGGTGTACACGGTGTGGAAGAGGTCCAGCATGGGGTTCCAAGGCACCGACGGCTTCTCCGTCTACGACGCCGCGGGGAGGCTCGCCTTCCGCGTCGACAACTACGCCCGCCGACCCAAGGCCTTCGCCGGCGAGCTTCTGCTCATGGACGGCCGTGGTGCCCCTCTCCTGTCCCTCAGGCCGCAGGTGATCGATCACCGCTTATTAATTTGCACCTAGCACACTCTATCTGAATTGGCATCCTTACAATTCTGCGTACGTACGTTGAATCTGATCAATCTTTGTTTACTCTCTCTGTTCGTGGCAGATTATGAGCCTGCACGACCGGTGGAACTGTTACAGGGTTGTACCGGGAGAAGGCTGCCCGGACAACACGGAAGGGAGCTCCTCCGTGCCGCCGACGCCACAGCGGCAGCTCTTCTCCATGAGGAAGTGCGCGGCTCTGCAGAACACCGACGACGCAGAGGTCTTCATGTCATCATCGTCCTCGACGTCGGGGCTGCGTGGCTGCAGGGCTCAGCCCTCTCCCCCTCCCGGCTTCCGTGTCGAGGGCAGCTTCTCCAGGAGGAACTGCAAGATCTCCGGGAGCGACGGTCGGGAGGTGGCACGAATATCTAGGAAGAGAGCTGGTGCGGCTGCGGCGTCGTCCAGGCCGGTCTCTCTCGGCGACGACGTCTTCAGCCTGGTTGTTCGGCCGGGCGTCGACGCCGCGACGGTCATGGCGATTGTTGTTGTCATGGACAGGATCTGCCGGAGGCCGTACGCACCGATGGCGTGCTCTTCACAGTAGTAGTATTACAGTAGTAGCAGCAAACACTTACATCAGTCGAGAATTCTTTGTCCTTCGTTGGATGGACCCGAGAACTGCCGCCCCATTCATGAAGACATTGTGATGTTAGAGAGTATCTGTTTTAGTGTAATTTAGACGATTTTACGGATTGTATTGTAAGAGAGAATAGCATGCCGTGACCGGCATCGGTGAGAAGTTTCAGAGTTGCAGTCAATATTTTGTAAGACTGTTTTCAGCAAATAATCTAAAAATAATATGACAGACTTCAAGCATACTGTGACCTGAGCATCTAACCAAGCGCTGAAAATAAGCCAAGTAGTTGCTCTTACCATGCAACTATATTGAGCATCTCCTGCCGATGAAGGATGAATACGCGTTCCAACCAGCATGTTGGGGCAACCGGGCCAACGATAGCCAAGCACCTGCACCAAGGGCGACAGCGTACTTGTTGGCATTGCCAAGCGCTCCAGGACACACGACTGCGACGGACAGAAGATTACTTGGTATAGGTTACCTAGTACAGAGGCAAAGCATCCAGCATAACTGACCACTCACCACTTGGCAAAGATGCCAGCAGATGTAGCAAATTGCAATCCAAGGCATTAAACACATACATGAGACAAAACTATTATGTTCCTATCAGGGCATCCTATCATGTTGATCATCGATCGATGGCATCCAGCTAGGGGCAGCCATTGAGCCAAAAGTCTACTTTTTGTTGCCACAAGAGAACAAGTCCTCTTGGTATGCCAGGCATAGTGCAAAAGATGAAAGTGACCAAAGTTGCACAAACTAGAGCCAGAATATGCAAAAGATGAAAGTCGTGCACATTCCAGAAGCAAAATTAGCAAAAGGAGATTCATCTCTAACCAATTACCTGAGGTGTCTTCGGTAACACGTATAGAAACCTTTGCTCAAGACAAAGCAACGGTTTTCTAAGTCCACCACAAAAAAAACTTGGTGCCAGAATGTTTCATGGGCAAAAAATAACAGTGAGCAGTCAGGTTTTCTGTATGCATAAGTCAATCTCAACTTAAGATACTTTAAGTGGATTCGACTGATTTCTTGCTAATATGCAATTTATAGCAAGAGTCCACTTTCGGCCAAAGCACAGAATAAATGTTTAGTCCTCTCGGGGAATAGAACTTTACCCATCAGCAAAGAAACCACATGCATACAGCTCCTCCAGTCCCCATCAAGAATATGTTGAACAGAGAATACAAGTTAGTTTTGGCAATGATATGCAAACTATCAGCGGTGCTGCTCTGTGACTTCTTAGGCTTTAAAATGGGACGGCATCCTAAATAAAAAAAATGGGCAGACGACGTGTAACCCATAATACAGTATCTGAAGTTATCAAGAAAAAATTGCCTTTGGCCGACTTAACAGTATGGGCAATGTGGAGTCAAGATGCAAACTGAAAATAAACTATGCTTCCAATTGGTTCATATTAATTTATGATGCCCGTGCACAAGTGTAACTCTTTCTATATCGTTAGCGGCATCTGCACGAGGCCTAGTTCAATGTCTTCCCATTTTCAAATATTACATCAGACACTAAGGCGATAGAGCTGCTGTCTGTAGTTATTGTTACTACTGATATTAGCATAATTCACCATTCATGGTATAATCACAAAACATAAAACAATAGCAGAATTCACATTCTTAGGTTAGAAAAAAAATGAGGAATAGGAATTAAAAAAACTCCATGTCTAGCAAGCTATTAATTACATATAATTTTTCTTAAGAATGTAGCCACTAGCATCACGAAAGTTTTTCTAACCTAAGAAGGTGCCCATTCAGTACAGATCGAAATAAAGAAAACAAGTAAGCAGTAAAAAACTAAAAAAAAAATATCTTCTGAGAGACAGCTCTTATCCCACATAGCATAGAAGTAACCCACCACATCAGACTCATCAACTTAGACTGCCCATCACCGGGTGGAACTTAATTATTCATTGCTACATTGCAGAAAAACATTTCAAGGAAAGCAGCAAGCAAAAAGTTAGAAAACAGTTTCTGCGAAATACATCTAGTTGAAAAGAGCACAGTACTCATTGGCATCATGACCCACCCATTTCTTCCATGGTTTTATATATCTTTTCTTTCTATGTCCAGATCAAGCATTTCCTTCAAGTCTTTCTCTGTCGCATCAATCTATTACAAAAGAAAATGGTAAGATATTATAGTGGAATATGCTATAAGAAATTATAACGATGCAAAATAGGGTCAACGACCGAATCATATATTTCATCATTATTTTAAAATTTTCTTTTCTTCCTAGGGATCACATGGATGTGGACGTGTGGAACTGTTTGACCAGATTGAGGACCATCCTGTACAAAAAGCTATTAATAAGGAAATGCTTCCTTTTCCTCCATAGGTTTAAAAAAGGTAAAGGTGAACAAAATAATAAAATTAACGTCAGTTTGGACTAAAAGTCCAAAGATCTGATATGGCATACTGGCAGTGTAAGTGTAATTTGGGTGATTAGCTTGATCCATGTTGTCCTGGATCCCAATAGCAAAATCAACACAGCATGCCCTTTCAAATCGGATGATTTAATTAAATAAATTATTTTCAAGCATAAGCTATTCATGACATACATATAGAGAGAGTTTACCTGAATTGTAAATTTAAGAGAAGATGCTTTGTGATACTGCTCAAGCAGTATACCAAATGAGGACCAAATGAGTAACATTTCTCAACTTTACTCTGCAGGTTATTTAACCTGCAGAGTAAAGTTGATAAATGTTAATATAGATTAGACTAAATAGTATGTGCGCTATATATAAAAATATAGTCATTAGTAACTGTTAATATGTACTCCTACAATATTAATACAACATTGTTAGGACTCGAGATTTTAATGCTGTATCCATGATGCTCAGTTATCCTTGAGGGAGTATATCAAACTTATATGGTGCTTCGGTTGAAGATTTGTTTTTAAACAAATGGGCCTCACTTCACATAAACTTTGTTAAGAGGAGTTGTCATTTGAAAATTGTGATAGTGATGGAAACCTAAGGAGTGACTTCTTATCTCTATTCCCTCTGTTTCAAAATAAATGTCTTAGATTTGTCCAAATATAAATGTATGAGGATATGAAACAAGTGTAAAACTCTTTAAAAAAAACAAGGGTAAATACATCCATATTTGAACAAATCAAAATGACCCATCATGCACACGCAAAATGACTCATCTCACTCTATCATGAATTAATATTTCGTCTTACATGATGATTAAGTACATATAAAATATGATCATGTCAAATTCAGATAGTGCAACACAATAATGCAGTTGTCGATTTACTTACAACAGTTGACACGCCGGTTTGTTAGCAAAACCATTGTTATTCGACTGTGCCTTGACAAAAGGTTTTTCACTTGGTCTCTCTGTTTCGTTGTACATCTTGTAATGTGCGTAGTTCAAACATAAGTATATAAGCAAACAAAATTAAACCTTTACTAATTACACTACCTCTAAGACATTAGTAGCACCTCATTTCGTGTTGATCCATGCCTCTCATCAAGGTAGTGGCACTTTGCTGAAAAAGAGTGTCTTCCCTTTGTTGTATGCATTGCTATCTTCCCCAGATTAAAACGCAAGACATGGAAACTATATCATATCACAAAAGGCATCAAATGATCAACGTGAGAAAGTCAGATAGCCTCGCTTCTATTAAACAGATAAAGATATGAATAGAGCTAGTTGCAAATTACGTAAGCCCACACAAAAAAAAGACGCAATCACGCCAATTCTGAGCTGGAGCCTCGAAGTGGAAGACTAGTTGTCTAGTCGGGGGATACAGTAAATTGAATACCAGAAATTAGGCAAGGGAGAGGGGGACAACGGTAGATATTAACAGGGAGGACGGGCCGGAGGTTGACCATGGCGTAGGAGAGGGGCGTGGAGTGGAAGACCTCCCTCACGTGTCGACGCCTCCATCTCCCGCGACGTCAGCGAAGAGAAGGAGGAGGTGGCACGCGGCCAAGTCCGGCGGCGAAGGGTAGCTGTGCGCGGCAGCGGCGGCAGAGTGAGAGGAAGGAGGAGGGCACGCGAGCGAAGGACGTAGCCGAGTCCAAGCGGCATGAGCAGCAGTTTGTGCAATCGAGTATGAGAAATGAAAAGACAAAATGGTTAAAAGCAGGCCTGGGCTTGAAAATGTACTTTGTGGCCCGTGTTATCTTACCTTAGTGGTACATCTGCAGATGGAGAGGACTGGGCTGCGAACAGCTAGGCGAGCATTGTACAGTAGACATGAACAAAGCAAATATCGCGGCTTCAAGAAAAGGGAGTAGGGATTGATGCTCAAAAACAAAATTGCTACTCCGTAGAAGAACGTTCATGTACTCACCTAGGACTAAGCGTGGTCAATGGCTCAGATTGTTTAACTCGAACTCGCCAAACTCGTTACTTTTAACGGGCAAAAGGGCTGGCTCGGTTCGACTCGTTATAGCCCCAAGTTGGCTTGTTAAACTCGATAAAAATTACTAAGATTTACTAAGCAACAAAATACCATAAAAAAACTCAAATGATTTTTTTCTTTTCTTTTGGGCTTGTGGCTTATTCTGACCTATGGATTGGTTGTGGCTTGTCTTGTCTTAGTGCACACAGTTTTACAAGTTTATAGTCTCGGGGGTAGGCTCGCTATTCTTAACAAACAAAATGTGCAACTCGACTCGACTCGACTCATTAAGCTCACGCGTTTGAGCTAGACGAGTAACTCGCGAGTATCAAGTAATTTTTCCAGTCCTACTACGAGAGCCCCTCCAGCAACAACGAGAAATGACCTTTTTTTCTTAGGTTAAAGTTCACATAGCTAAATCAGACTCTAAACTTCAATACCTGAAATTGGTACACGGGACGTAGTCTTCTCGGTGTATCCCTAGCATACGAAGAAAGAGACGATATTCGCTGACACAAACTATTACTCTTACTTACACTATGGACCCACATGTCATATCCATATGTTTTTCCATTCTCTCTCACGTTGTGTCGAATGTGTATGTAGGCTACACTTGGAGTTGGATAGGTCAAAGGTGTAGCGTTGGAGTCGAACACTTGTATCTGGCCTATTATATAAACACAACGGCGGTATCCAAAATAGAATAAACAAACGCTAGGTTAGACATAAAATACGATGGAAGGACGGTCTGTTGTCCACGGTAGAGGCACCAAACCGTCGTGGTGTACATGAACTGATGTGTCTGTATACCGAGTTGGCCTTGTGTAGATAATACTATGATTACTACATGAAAGGAGCGCATGTTTTACGATTAAAAAAAGGGGCGCCTGTTTTACGATAAAAAAGAGCGCATGTTAAGCATTCCTCACAGATGCATGTGATTCATTGTTGAACAACATTACCAAATATCATAGCCGAAACTGTGAAGCGTTGAGGTCACCTCCGCCGTGTTGCGTTGAGGTCACCTCCGATGTTTCGCCTCCGCTGTGAAGCGTTGAGGTCACCTCCGCCATGTTGCGTTGAGGTCGTGTGGTGTCGGCTTTGTCTGCTAGGGCGTCTTCGCCGTCGACCCGTGTGGTGCGCGGTTTTGGAACCGGCGTGGATGTCGGAGCGGCGGCTCCGGATTTTCACCTCCGCCTTGTTGCGTCAAGGGGTTTTGGTGTCGACCTTGGTTGTTTGGGCAACTTGGTCGTCGACTCGTGTGGGGCGCGGCCTTGGGGCCGGCGTGGTTGAGTTGTATGTTTTTTTTATCTTTTTAGGACTTGTCCTACCTGTTTGCTCCTTCTTTATCGATATAAAAGGCAAAGCTTGTGCCTTTGTTTCAAAAAAAAAAAATCATAGCCCACTCTACTTTCTGCAATGATTTTTAGTGGTTTCTGCAATGATTTTAGCCGTGTATATTATTAGTCCTTATTTTACCTTTTTATCGCTAAAACTATGAGAATGAGCCAAGTTTTCTGAAATAATATTGTAACCAGAATCGACAGTCCAAGATAGACGGGGATCACTAAGTTCGGTGTGCCAATTTCATGGATATAGTGATCGACATCCGATTTAGCTAAACACTACAAGTTTAAAGTTTAGAATGAATTTTAGTTTTTTTCTTATGGCCTTTCTAATAAAAAAAATCAAAACACAATAAAGTAAAACCACACATACAACTCAGTACATTTTTTATTCTTACGAAACAACTTCAACGGTCTATGTATTACTCCTATAGCCTGAGAGTATAAGATATTTATACAAGTTCTTTTAGCTTGGCAAAAATGTTGTATGAGACCAAAGAAAAGAGTATTAAAAAAAGATCAGTTAAATTCTAACTATATGAGCACATGAAGCGTGGAAAAGAAACCACAAGAGCTTGATGGGAGTGCACTAGAAAGGGGCTTATCAGGCTGCCCTTTCGGTAGCAATGATGGACACTGTGCTACCGTTGCAAAAAAACCTATGCAATTTTTTTTGCTAACAATTAGCACCGACGAAATCATGTGCAGTTGACTTCTGAGTGGATAAGGTACTAATACAGCAGTACAGTCGTACAGATGCATGCATGGAGGCTCGAAAAAGTAGAGGAGCAAAGTATGCAGCAACAGCGTTGACTAACAAAGTAACAAGCACTCTGCCATGATGATTCACCATCCAATACTCCATCTACAGTATAGCAAGGAAGAATGTGATATATGTTAAGTTATCCCAGGCTCCCAGCCGGCACCTGGCATGCACAAACGAAAAAAAGCAACCTGACAATCAAGATCGAATGTATCACCACACTCACCCACCTTTAAGCTGTAACCGAAAAAAGGTTATCTGGTGAGTTGACCTAAACTAAAAGTTGCATGCATACATCCATGCCACTGCCGTAGCTTGCATCATACTTCCAGTAACGCTACACTGGATAAGTGTCTCTTTGTGCAGATGTGCTGCTTAATCGATTGTGGCATCCGGGCCAACTTCGATGCTGCCTCCAACATCTCGGCCGATAACGCCAACCGTGGCTCCCTCGACGTGCTCAATCCGTCATAGGAGTGGAACGAAGAGAGTAGCTAGGCAATTTGTAATGCGGATTTATGTAACATATCGGCAGTTCTTCCTTCTTCTTCGTCTCCGGGACGGATGTGGTTTTCTTGACCTGTTCGGCGACTTCCCGTCTGCAACCAACAACGTCAGGCCGACTCAGAACGGAGCGGCAGTGGCAACGCGCCGTCGACACGGTCTAGAAGTTGAAGATGAAGGGCTTCTCAAGGATTTCGTTTTTCTTGTGATGCTTTGTACTGTTCGTTGTTTCTTTTAATGCCAGAGTTCAATTCGCAAAAAAAACATATTAAGCAGCACGAGGTACAAAAGTGTATCATCTACTATCATCTAGAGCTTCCAATTAGTCAACACGGACACCTCTGCATTCTTTTTTGACGGAAGGCTCGAGACTGAGCTTGGTTTTGAATTAACGAAATCATCAGCCAGCTAGAGAATACACAAGGCCACCAGTACAACACCTACACATATAAGGCCACACACGAACATGTACAGATATGGTGTACATCTTACAACATCGAGAACAATATCAAACAGAAGATACACAAGGAGAAGGCCGGTTGAAAACGTCGATGACCTCTACCGCAAATGGAGTACCGGGGGAGCGGCGAAGACATGGCCTTCTGGGAAGAAACGGCAGCACGATGCCTCTTCTCCTCGAAAATAGGTGAGCCAATGCCTGAGCAGTCTCTTCCATGGCCGACGGGGAATCATGTCCCCTCGCCATGACTCAAAGGGCGCCGAACCGTCGGCAATGGAGATGCTCCCCTAGAGCAAGGAAGGGCCATGGACAGGCTGCCAACAGAGCAAGAAAATCAGGTTTTGACACTATTGGGCCGAGCTCACCCATGGAGCCTTGTTGCACACCACAGAAACACCCACAGAGAGAAACTGCTTCTTGAGGACGGAGCTACAGAAATTGCGACATGGAGGAATTGAGGCGACAACAAAGCACATCACAACTCAAACCACAACACCCACTATCGGAACAAAAAACGAGCCCACACCCCCTCACTACCAAAGCGGCGGAAGGTGACGACGCTCATGGCACCGCTGCCACCCAATCAAAATATTTGGAATTTGTCCTATGTCTTGTTTACTTCTAGTGTATTTTAGGGGATGGGAGGGGATTATTTCAAATCGCGAAAATCCCTACTAGTCTGTTTACTTCTAGTGTATTTTAGAAAATTGGAGGGGATAATCCCTAAATATCCCTCCCCAATCACCTCATTTTTACCCAAAACAAAAATTCTAGTCCATGCTAGTGTATTGTAGGGGAAGAGTACTTGTGAAGATTTGTAGGAATTGGGTGTTCACCAAATCCCTTCATATCCTCACTCTTCTCATCCCCTAGAAAAGAGGTTTTCTAGGGAATGAGAAGAGTGGGGATAGGAGGAGGTTTTCTAGGGGATGAGAAGAGTGGGGATAGGAGGGAATTTGGTGAACATCCAATCCCCACACATCCCCACAAATATTATTCCCCTACAATACACTAGTATAGACTAGAGTTTTTGTTTTGGTAAAAAATGAGGTGATTGGTGGGGGGTATTTAGGGATTATCCCCTCCAATCCCCTAAAATACACTAGAAGTAAACAAACTAGTGGGGATTTTCTGGGATTCGGGATAATGCCCTCTCATCCCCTAAAATACACTTGCGGTAAACAAGACCTTAGAGTAAACAATGCCTTAGGAAGATAGGGGGTGGGAGGGAGGAGGAAGTAACCTCAACGACACCTCTAGGGAAGAAGATGACATCCGCACGGTCGCCACCGTCGTGGATGGCATCAGAGGCGGAGGCAGGAATTAAGCTCAAGGAGGGTCGAACATGCTAAAACATCCATTCGGGAGGGGGGGGGGGGGGCAAGCATGCTAATTATTTCTAAACAAATCATTCTAAAAATTGTTTCTAAACATGGCTTATGTGTAAAAAATTCCTCATTGTACCATGACATAGGGCCTAGGCCCCTGCTGGCCCCCTAGCTCTGCCACTGGCTGATACGAGACAGGGTGTTCTTGCACCTAGCCCCGTAACAGTTTCGAGAGAGTCCACCGATGAAAAGCAACGACCGGGGAAGGAATGCCGGAGGAGGAAGAAACACTCTTTACATATGGATTCAAGGGAAGCACAACATCTCTACACCACGGCAACCACCCGTCCCGATTTCCTCCCCGCCATCCTCAAGGTCGAGGAAGAGGACCAGCACCTGCGCTTGCGCTTGCTGCTTGTCGTAGAGCCAGCACCGCCTCATCATCCGAGGCCACCATCTCAACATCCGGACTCTACAACAGAGGCGCGGGGCAACGAGAACCTAGGCGCTACCCTCATCGGTGTATCGTCTAGCAACGTCGAGAGGGGGGCCGGGGAAAGGCAGGGGAAGGGGGTGACAGCGAAGATCACCTCTACATTCACGATCCATTTTCTTTCTCCAGCTTGTACTCGAGTGCACATATGTATGCGCACTCGCAAGTACACTAGTCTAATTTCTCCCAAGTGAACATCTCTTTTTAGCTCAATCCACTAGTTTTTTCTAGGGAAGCATAACCCGGCAAGATCGACCAGATCGGCAAGGCGAGCACACACTTCTTGCATGGTCACCGGCCAGCCATCAGCATATGTTCCTTCAACAACTCAAACAGCTGGCTAAGTGTGATCAGGGAAAGCTAAAAGCAGTTTATCGCGCACTCAGAATCGCTCAGTGACAGAAAACATTATGAAGCCGGAAGGTGCAATTTAATTAGCATCGCTGACATATACACACATCCATATACTGTACTTACTTTTCTTAGCATCATCGATGTATATACATACACTTTGCACATCCTACCTAAATCATGCACCCTGCACGGTCCTTAATTAATCTTCTCCGTCTAAATTTAAATTTGAAAAGCAGATTTTTAATCGCCTGTTTTTATGGCCGGGCACCTAAAACTGTGCTCACGCCGACAGGTGGGGCCAGTAGCTTCCCCCTTGCGAAGATTCCTGACTGCCATGTGGGGCCGCCAAACCAGCGGCCTCACCAGCTGGTAGCTACGCCGTCCAGCTCCTGGGCAGCAGCGACGTCCGCGACGAGGCGCCGCCGAACATCTGGTCTAGGGCGATGACGATGCCCATGGCCAGCGCCGCGCCCATTCGTTGGTCCGAGTCCGACACCACGAGCCGGAACACGTCGTCCCCCACCGACTCCTTCCGCCGCACCTCCGCCGCCGAGGCGCCGCGCGCGTCCCGCACCGCACAGCTCCGCCGCCCGTAGGACCCGTCCACCACGTACGCCGCTGACTCGACGTCAGAGGAGGAGGAAGATCCGAACGGAGTGACGTGCGCGAGCGTCTTATCGGACGCGCGGCGGTGGAGGCCGACGTGGTGGCGGCGCACAGAGAGGAGCGGCTTTGCTCCCGCGGCGCCCGCGTCGCCTTCGTACACGACCCAGTGCTCAGCCAGGCTCAGGCTCAGCTTGATCTTCCTCCTCACGGTGAGTAGCGGCTTCCCGGCGGCGTCCATGAGGACGACGTCCTCGGCGCGGCGGCGGCGGCTTCCGGAGGAGGAGCCGTAGCGGTCGACGCGGAAGGCGAGGCCGCCGGTGGCGTCGAAGACGGTGAACCCATCGCAGTTGAAGAGCAGCGACTTGCGCCACACCGTCAGCACCGTGGGCTGCTGCTGCTGCGGTTGCTCCTCCTGGACGACGGCTCCAGCCGGCACGGCGACGTTTGGGTGCACTTTTGCCATCTACGGGTAGCTAGTTAAGTCAACTCCTCTGTTCTTGTCGTAGATGGATCTGATGCGCTTGCGGTTTGGAGGTGAGAGGTAGAGAATGGGGAGAGCAGGGGTAGGCGGGAGGGATTTATATACGAGCTTGGGCTGGACGGCCATGGAGCTAGCGGGGAATAAGCTGAGGTGGAGCACCGGATGCATGCATGCCTTGTCAGCTTCTCACTCGACAACAATGAAAACCGGACAGATGCACATTTCAATTCTTGAAGTTACGTAGCTTGATCAATCCAGAAAATAATAACCAATTAAAGAGAGTATCAAGAGATAATAAAATATTTTATCCTTGTCCATTTGTTGTTGTTATTGGATATGACGGGCCGGTGATGCAAGAATCAGGATAAATCGTCGTAGACGGGCGGCTGGCTGGCCGGCCGTGTGCAAAGAATTTATTCGTCATCTAGCTAGACGCACATCGTCTTAATTCCATGCATCACTTTGTAATCTTGTCAAAGTTTAGATGGATAAAGTTGAAGCGATATGGTTCATAGTGGAATGCTGCGGCAACGAATGAAAGTTGCACGTATACCTTGCCTCCAAAGCAAGGGTCCTCAAACATCCCATGCGTGTACGTGCGTGCGCGTATATGGTTTCCTTTAATTAATCCCTGATGTTTAATCTAGAGGCGAACTCGTTATTTCTGTTATGCCAGTAATAGGAAGGGGCTAGCCCAGTTGAAAAAATGTTTAAGTCATATTTAATCAACCATTTTGGTCAGACGAAAAACAATATACGTACACCTTTTTTTCACGTCATCATAATTAAATTTCTTGTCACCGTGATTTATGTAAATTACATAATTCTTAACATGGTATTTTACCATCGCGGCCAATTTTCACCGAAATTTGCACTTACTTATTACTTACTACGAGTTAAAGGGGTTATATTAAGCATATGTAAGGGGTTACACGGCGGTCTAGAGCAATGACCTATAGTGCCACTTCAATACCTGTGCTCAGAAAAGCAATAGTTTAGACCTTTCCTCTCACAAAGTTTGGAATTACCTAACCCATTTTCCATAATATCCTCAATTTTTTTCCTCATCTCCTTGACGGCATTGATACAACACAATGCAATTGGACTCAATCAAGATGAGCAATATGTATTTATTTTGATCATCAATTCTGCTAATTAAAATCTTGATATATGTTAACTACTGTCAACAAGAAAGACGTACTATCGACGAAAATATGTCGGAATAATCTAGCTTCTATTAGAGTTGGTAGCACGAATGAAATTCTTCTTCTCTATTACTGAAAATGGCAAGTCTTTTGCCTTGTTTTAAAAAAAAAGTTTTGTCAATTCAATTTGTGCTACCAAAACATATTATATTTAGAAACACATGGAGCAGATTAGGTACTTTGACGGTTTGGGTGATATCTACCCTAATAGAATATTAGTTTTTGCTCCGTGCATGATAACTCCGCAAAAACGCATATAACCGCTCTAACAGCACTTGCGAATGATCCAGCTCCTAGTTGTAAAACAGACGTGTAGGATCTTTTTTATGGTGCGAAGAGACCATAACAGAACATATGCTCCCTATGTGGATTGATCGGGTTTTGATCGGCATATGCCAGCAAGTTAACATGATCCAGAGGAAAATTATTCAAGGATATGCTAGCAAGTTAATATGATCCAAACAAAATGAGTCAGGGATATGCTATATATTTAGCATGTTAATTTGATCCAGATGAAATTATTCAATGGCATATATTGATATATATCCACCGTGCACATATACTTGGCCAGGGGCAGCTAGCTGAATGATTCCCGGCTTATAACACTCTACTAAGCTACGAGTAGCATATACCCCGTTGTCGGACCAAACTTCGGCATCGTTGCCAAGCATATTGAAGCAACAACAGAGATTAAACATGTGAATCCTGGAGTGGTGGCTCCCGTACGTCTTTTTCTGCCATGTCTTTGTCAACGAGCTGGCTATCGATATATACATGCATATTGTACGTTGCATATTACACGACGGCATGCATGTATATATATCGATCGATATATACATGCCTGCATGCATGTAGCTAATTTGGCACCGAATTTAAGTAAGCTAGCATGTGCGTCACATGGGGTGTCGTCGTGTCGATCTATCGATACATTGGATGGGGTAACACGTGGCTCGACCAGCACGCAGTCCAGCTGGTAGATTCACCGTATTTCTCCTTTCCAGTTAATTTAAATTTGAAGCGTATGTATGATGGAACCAACTACAGTACCAAGGATCAAAATAATTATCAAGGGGTCAAGGGGTGGCTACACAGTTTGAGGTTATTCCACTGAATCTACCTTACCAGGATGTTATCGGAAGATGCATGGATGCATGCATGCATCGAAACCCAGTACCAGTTACGTAAATTGAGGGGATATATTAACCATATATACAATGAGCATGCGTTACGTTAGCACAAGAAAATGTTTCTAGGGATTGTGCAACTTTGGCCAAGATATTGGTGCATGCATGCATCTCGAAGGTGCGTGGAAGCCGAGATGTTCCTCTGCACGGGAACACAAAGCAGAGCCGTTGCCATCTATGGCAGGCAAAGAGACAACTGCTGCTACTACTTAAACTGCAAATGGCGCCAAGATGTAATGTCCAATGTTCATGAGGCGTGTGTGCCCCATGGCATGCTTGGTCCATGCTTGTTGTCGATCGAGTGTCTTGGGACGCTGAAGTACTTCTTGTTTTTATTGTTATGTCGTCTTGTTACACATAGACACAGTATTACTTACTCTGTTTTAAATTAGTTGACACATATCTAACTATATATGGCTGTATCCTTACACTTGATCTTGTCTATGATTTACTTTGTAGACACTCTCCGTTTTTATTTACTTTGTGTTAGTTTCTTGAAAGTCAAACTTTTGAATGTTTGATCAAGTATATTCGAAAAAATATCAACATCTACGATACTAAATATATGCAATATGAAAATATATCTTATGAAGATTCAAATAATGTTAAAAAAATTATGTAAATATTTATATTTTCCTATATATTTACTCAAACTTTTTACGCTGATGCTCTAATTGGCTCTTCTCTCGTCCACCTCTTTGGGGGGGGGGGGGGGGGGGGACACGAAAATCGCCCACCAGCGGCAAACCCCAAAGTCTCGCCCCGAGCGATTTTGTGTCCGACACCCCCAATAGGGCCTCCAAGTTTGGAGGCCCTCCTGGGGTGCCCGACATCGACTCGGGGATGGCCCTGACAGAGATGGCCCGCCCGTCATACACACGATGCGTCGCGCCATTTTTTTCCGAATGCAGTGTGATTCGCAACATTTTTTTAGATAATGGTGTGATTCGCACCATGACTACAAGAATCAGAAAACCTAAAACCTAACCTAACCTAATCTAGCTGGAGTGGCGGTAGAACTCGTCCCAGTCGTCGGTCGGCTCCTCCCTGACCTCACCGGCGGCTCAGCTTCGTCGTCCGAGAGGACGAAGATGCCGGCTTCACGCGCGGAGAAGGCCTCCGCGTACTCCACGGTCGCCGGCTGGACGGTGTTGAAGGAGAGGCGCGTCGCCTCGGCCATCTGCGCCTGGAACAGCGCCTCGGCCTCCTCCTCCGTCATTTGGCGCGCAGGAGCGGCCGACGAGCCCTCGCCGTCCTCCGTCTTCACCTTCTTCGTGCTGGTGCCGACGTGGGCCAAAACGGCGGGCCTAGTCCGGCATGGTGGCGGCGCCGACCAGCTCGGCTCTCTCTTGACGGCGAGGGGGAGCGTCTGGCGCGATGCAGTCGATGTCGTCATCGCCGAACGCGAGGAGGACCCGCGCGACGATTCCGGCATCGGTGTCCTCGACGCCGGCGCCAACCACGGGGCCCGCTGCGCGAGGGGGACGAAGCCGCGCTCGGCGAGGACGGCCTGGAAGTTGCGGCCGCCCCACCAGTGTCGGCGCCACTCCCTGTTCCACGCCGTCGGCTTGTACAGGCCGGGCTGTCGATGGCCTGTTCACCGCGTACGCCGGGTCTTCGCGCTGCTCCGGCGTCAGGTCCAGCCGGCGGGCGAGGATGAGCGCGTCGAGCCTGGCCCCTTCATCCGGCAGGGGAGGGACGGCGTAACCCATGGCGCTAGTCACCCACCGCCCGGGCAGGCGCACGCCCGGCGGAACCGGGATGCGCTCACTAGCCATGAACTCGGCCTCCTCCAGCCGGATGTTGGTCCACTAGTAGAAAACTAATCTTTAGTACCGGTCCGTGAGTACCTTTAGTACCGGTTTTGCAACCGGTACTGCGCAACCGGGACTAAAGCCCCCGGAGCATTAGTACCGGTTGCTTATAGACCGGTACTAAAGGGTCTCCACGTGGGCGCGGGACGGCGATTCGTGTGGAAAACCTTTACCGACCGGTACTAAAGGTTTTCCAAAAAAAATGACTTTTTTAATTTTTCTGAAAAAATATTTTTTTTTTAGAATTTTGAAATTTCTCACCTAGCCACACACTTAACTATCCACTAACCCACACACTTAATCTCAAGTCAAACTATTTATTCTAGTCAAATTTCCCGTTCAGTCACCCATCCTCAAACTACTCCAATAGAGAACTGAGAACTTACTGATATTACTATCTTATATCAATCATATTAACCACTCGGTCATGATGATACACTTTTTCATTGCTTGTATTATAAAAATTTACTTAAATAAACAAAAATGGTTATATAATAATAATATTGAAATAAATAATGATAAAATAAATATTACTTTATTTTTGCCTTTTTCATTTAGTATGAAATAATTCGTACCTTTAAATCCTTAAATCGGAATTTAACAAATAAAATGTCTAAATTGATCAAAAAAATTAGAGGAATCCAAATATGACATCCAAATCATCTTTTGCATTACAGAAACATCGATATCGATGGTGACCATTTTGATCGTTTTTACGAAAAAAATAAAATAAAACGATGAACACCTCAAAAAATGATATCCTTTGGCATGGGGTCCTTATATGTGTACTAGTTGCCATGAAAAATGATAAACTTGATTTTTGGCAAAATTTGCAAAAAAAGTCATCACAAAAAGGTCTATCATCTATAAACATCTATAAGTTTCAAGCCAAATGATCAAGTTATGGTCATTTCCATGGCATAGTTTGTGATAAAGATTTCATATTCCACAAATAGGTGCATATTGGTATAAGAAACAATCATGCCTAAGGGATTCTTGAAATTATTTTCATAAATATCATTTTCCATTTTTTAAGTGTGAAAAATGACTTTTTTTTGTGAACAAAGTACAAAAAATATGATGCAAAATGGCACCCATTTAATTTTCATGGAAACTAGTACACATATGATGGATAATCCGTAAGTATTAGGTTTTTCCTTGATTTCTACCTAATTTTGCCTAGTTAAATGAGTTTATGCCGATTATTCGAAAGTAATTCAAATTTGAACTACAACTGTTTGATAGTTTGGTCTGAATCTTTAGGAAAAATCATTTTAAGGTGCACAACTATTGGTTATATCACAGAAACATTGATAATTCTAGAAAATCTTACCTCTTTCGATGAATAGTCATCGCGACCGTTTTGATCATTCTTACGAAAAAATGAAATAAAGTGATAAACACCTCAAAAAAGGAAATCCTTTGGCATGGGGTCCTTATATGTGTACTAGTTGCCATGAAAAATGATAAACTTGATTTTTGACAAAATTTGCAAAAAAAGTCTTGACAAAAAGGTCTATCAACTATAAACATCTAGAAGTTTCAAGCCAAATGATCAAGTTATGGTCATTTTCACAGCATAGTTTGTGATAAAGATTTCATATTCTACAAATAGGTGCATATTGGTATAAGAAACAATCATGCCGAAGGGATTCTTCAAATTATTTTCATAAATATCATTTTCCATTTTTTAAGTGCCCAAAATGACTTTTTTTGTGAACAATGTTCAAAAAATATGATGCAAAATGGCACCCATTTAATTTTCATGGAAACTAGTACACATATGATGGATAATCCCCAAGTATTAGGTTTTTCCTTGATTTCTACCAAATTTCGCCTAGTTAAATGAGTTTATGCCGATTATTCGAAAGTAATTCAAATTTAAACTACAACTGTTTGATAGTTTGGTCTGAATCTTTAGGAAAAATCATTTTAAGGTGCACAACTATTGGTTATATCATAGAAACATTGATAATTCTAGAAAATCTTACCTCTTTCGATGAATAGTCATCGCGACCGTTTTGATCGTTCTTACGAAAAAATGAAATAAAGTGATAAACACCTCAAAAAGAAAATCCTTTGGCATGGGTTCCTTATATGTGTACTAATTGCCATGAAAAATGATAAACTTGATTTTTGACAAAATTTACAAAAAAAGTCTTGACAAAAAGGCCTATCATCTATAAACATCTAGAAGTTTCAAGCCAAATGATTAAGTTATGGTCATTTTCACGGCATAGTTTGTGATAAAGATCTCATATTCCACAAATAGGTGCATATTGGAATAAGAAACAATCATGCCAAAGGGATTCTTGAAATTATTTTCATAAATACCATTTTCCATTTTTTAAGTGTGAAAAATGACTTATTTTGCGGACAAAGTACAAAAAATATGATACAAAATGGCACCCATTTAATTTTCATGGAAACTAGTACACATATGATGGATAATCCCCAAGTATTAGGTTTTTCCTTGATTTCTACCTAATTTCGCCTAGTTAAATGAGTTTATGCCGATTATTCAAAAGTAATTCAAATTTGAACTACAACTGTTTGATAGTTTGATCTGAATCTTTAGGAAAAATCATTTTAAGGTGCACAACTATAGGTTATATCACAGAAAAATTGATAATTCTAGAAAATCTTACCTCTTTCGATGAATATTCATCGCGTCCGTTTTGATCGTTCTTACGAAAAAAATGAAATAAAGTGATAAACAACTCAAAAAAGGAAATCCTTTGGCATGGGGTCCTTATATGTGTACTAATTGCCATGAAAAATGATAAACTTGATTTTTGACAAAATTTGCAAAAAAAGTCTTGACAAAAAGGCCTATCATGTATAAACATCTAGAAGTTTCAAGCCAAATGATTAAGTTATGGTCATTTTCACGGCATAGTTTGTGATAAAGATCTCATATTCCACAAATAAGTGCATATTGGTATAAGAAACAATCATGCCGAAGGGATTCTTGAAATTATTTTCATAAATATCATTTTCCATTTTTTAAGTGTGAAAAATGACTTATTTTGTGAACAAAGTATAAAAAATATGATGCAAAATGGCACCCATTTAATTTTCATGGAAACTAGTACACATATTATGGATAATCCGCACAAAGAGTAGTACACATTTAATTTCCATAAAGAGTAGTACATATTTGATGGGCAATTCCAAAAGATTATAAGTGTTCTTGATTTCTACCTAATTTCGCCTACTTAAATGAGTTTATGTGGATTTTTAAAAAATAACTAAAAACATGGAATTTATTGCCGAAACCTTTAGTACCGGTTCGTGACCTTTAGTACCGGTCCGTGTCACGAACCGGTACTAAAGGTCTTGCGTCAGGCCGTCACGGACCGGTACTAATGCCCTCGGCCGAACTAACCGTTGGAGACCGGTAGTAATGTCCAACCCGGCCGGGACTAATGCTCTGGACGAAAGGTCCGTTTTCTACTAGTGGTCCTCAACGGCGCCGCGCCGCCGCTGCCTCCGGCCTCGCTGTTGTGCGCCATCGCCGCCGGTGGAGGAAGAGGAGAGGGAGAGGGGGCGTCGGTGGGAGGGAGAGGAAGAGGGGGTGTCGGTGGGAGGGAGATGGAGACGCGGCTGATATAGCGGGGGAGAGACACCGCCGGCGGTTCCCGAGGCCGCCATTTACTCCGGCTGAGCGACGCGGCCATTCCGACGGCGGTTCGTGCGCCCGTAAGGTGTTCGAAAATTTACGCGCGATTGGGGGTGGGCCTTTGGGGAGTGCCGCTGTGGGCGGCTTCTAAATGTTGACCGGACACATGTCCGACATCCCCAAAGTAGGCCCAATTGAAGAGCGCCAGACACAGATTTAGAGTCACCCCCGGTGGAGACTGGAGATGCTCTGTGACGGCGCTCGCCATGCAAACACAGCGCCACACCAGCTCCAACCATGTATAGTTGATCAGGTTCTCCTCTTAATCCTGTGGTTGTGATGAACTCATGATGTCGGTACGCTTATCTGCAGCATGCATGCCGGCGCTCGAGTGGACGTTGGGGAGGCCAGGTCAAGTATGCTAAACTAAGAATTAGAGTATTTTTTGCGTAAGTGAGAATAGCCGAGAGTGGTAAACCTACTCTAATGTCTCCATGTATGTGGATGAAATCATAATCCGTGTAGGTTGTCTTCATGCCATTTAATAATCTCATTCTCATGCAGGTGTGTATGGCGCCTAGCCATCGATCGAGTTAGCTAGTGCGCGCGCGCATGGCAGGATGGCGACTTCGTAGTTACTCCGAACTCCGAAGGCCGGCCACTACGGTCTTGGTGGAAAACCTACTCAGCTTGCACTGATGCCACAAATCACTACCCCGGAGGCCGGCCACTACGCAGCTTCTAATACTAGCTAATGCCAGTGCCAGTATGCAACGATCGATTAAGCAGCACAATTACGCAAAGGGGCACTTAGCAAACTTATGCATGCGACTTTTGATTAAGGTCAACTCACCAAACAAACCTTTTTCGGTTACAGGTGAGTGAGGTGATATACGTTGGCCCTGTTCGATCTTGTTTGCCAGGTTGCTTTTTCGTTTGTGCATGCCAAGTGGCGGCTAGGATAACTTAAATAATTAGCAGATCACATTATTCCGAGATGAAGTATTGGATGGTCAATCATCATGGCAGTGCTCTGTTAGTCAACCATGGGTCAATTGAAACTGCGTCGGGTTTGCCCAAGTTACAGTGAACTGAGTTATAGTGGCCACAAACAGATTGCTCTTGAGATGGCGAATTCAGCGGTTGCCCTCCAAATCTTGCTTGACTACAGATAATGGTGCAGTGGGACTAGAGGTTAGTATTTTGGACCCGGAGAGGCGGCTTGTCTAGCCAAGGGTCATGTCAGAAGCTTGTCCTAATTGAAGATGCAACAGCACGTAACCCCATCTCCAGTTGTGATCTCAATTGAAGCCTCAAACAATTGTCTCACTAGAGTGCCCATATGTGTAGGTAGGCCTTTCCAAGGCTTATCATGGTCCTACCATTGCTTCCAGATCCATTTTTCTCACAGAGTATTGCTACGAGATTAGATGTTCGTAATACAAAGCCCACCCAAACTTCTGGAGACGCAACCACCTTCCAGTTGACAAGGCATTTCTCTCTTGTGACAGTGTCCTTGGTAGCATCTTTGAACAGCTTTCCAATCTACGAAGAGGGACCCACGAATGCAACAATGGTGTCAAGGGAGAAGGATGAATCCCTTTGCACTGGTGTCGATACGGTGATGCAATAACGGTCTGCCATGGGAGTCATCATGCAAGGAGACGAGGTGTGCAAGGGGATAAATAAGAAGGATGAAGTGAAGCATGGCGGGTTAGCGAACTCAGTGCAGTCAACCGGACATGTGGACCCTCAAGTGGAGGAGCGACAAGATCACAAGAAGGTAGTTGTTCAAACCTTTACTTTGGTGAGTTTAAAAGTACACATAAACACTACCCCATGTCGCTCGCGTGGCTCCGGGGGAGTCTCGGCCCAAAAAATAAGATTCACCCACAAGGCGAGGAGGGCTGACCCAACCACCCTCTCTGGGCGCGGAGAGGCGGTGGGTTTTGGAGTCACGTGGCGCAATGATGCATCGGTCGTGCTTGAGGTGGCACCAGGGAGGAGGGTAGGTGGAGTACCAGAGCGGCGGCGCGGCGCGAGAATGTCGAGCAACGTTGGGGCGGACTGAGGAGGTGGTGCAGCATGGGTGGATCGGCCTTGGGTTAGAGTGATGTAGCCGATGTGCCCCTAGCGAGGAGACAACACTAGCGCTGTTGGCTGTTACGTGCACTATGGGGTTGTTGGCATGGATGGGAGATATCCCTATGCAATTGCGGATGACGGTGACGCCCACGGGGGCGTCGTGACGTCCTTGGAGGCGTCGTGGCATGTTCCCACCTAAGCAATGGGGGAAACCCTAGATCTGCCCTGCTAGTGTAGGGAGTAGCGGCGTTATAGCGCCGCCCCTCCTTGGAGGTACTCTCTGAATTGCTCGTGGAGTTCCATGACGGAGGAGTCAAGGCCAGTTGCTACCCGGAGTGTGGGCCAATATATACCGTTGTTGCCATCTCTCTGTCGATGCTTCCTTCACCTCCAGTCGAGCTATGTCGTCCACTCGTCGATTCTTTTTTTAGGCGCTACCAGTGGGTCGTTGATGTATGTGACACACCTTCTCGTTGGGACTAAAAGAGCAGAGTGCTATAGCACGGGTGGTTTTCCCCAAAAGAGGGTGACTCGAGGGTTTAATTATCGAACTCTCAGGGATTTGCATGGAAAGTTGTCTTTCTCCTTCCTTTTTTGGTTAGCCTAAAAAATAAAGTATTTTGTCTTGTGCCCCCAACTCCACCATGTGGTTGCCAAGCACAAGGTTTTGTATTAATAAAACTGAAATAAAAATATAACAAAAGTAAAAACTATAATAAAATTAAACTATGCTAGGCAATGATAATAAAAACAATAGTAAAAGTTTTTTTTTGGGTTTTGGTTTGTAAATCTAATAAGTAAAAAGTTTTTTGTATTTTCGGATTTAGTAATGGCTGAAAATAAAACGTGATGTAAAAGGGTTAGAAAGTGTTTTCTTCTAATAAAAGTTAGACCGGGGTTCATGGTTTCACTTATGCACTCTCTTTTAAAAGTGTGGTGGACATAGGACTACTCGAAATTGACATAATATTGACAACAAAGCAATTGTGCGTAAGATATCATTTACATGGGCATCACGTCCTAATATAGAGATGTTATTTTACTAACAAACCCTCTTATACTCCTCTAGAAAGGGACACTCCAAACAATCTAGAATTAAGAATTCACAGTCTTAATGACATGAAGTTAGAATAGCAATATACTAGCTCTAGCCACGAATATCTTGACTGTCACAAGACACCAATAGCATATGTATTCTCTTTATCCCTAGTGAGGTAAGTAAGAAAGTAAAAAACCAAAGTGGGTCACAAGTTTTCTTGTCACTACCTGTTAACCACCACGGTTACTCCATCTAACGCACATGTTCTCCCTATATGATTTCTCATATATGCTTGATCAAAACAAGTAATAAAAGAACGAGGTACATAATAATATGCATCTAACCAGACATCTCAAACACAAAACAAATGCAATCTCAAATATCAACTCATAAATAAAAGATCCACCACAAGGGTATTATATAGATGATCATAATCATGATAGGCGGCTCATATGGTGCTAAGACAATGAAGAACGAGAGAGAGATACAATAAGCTATGGCAACAAACCCATAGTGCAGAGGTGGACTACTCTCCCTTAATCATGGTGACGATGGTGGAGACGTTGGAGAAGGAAGAGATCCCACCGGCAGGGCCCCGGCGGATTTCCCCCCTCCAATCTGGCAGCTTCTGTCTCTGTTTCGGTGTTTCTGTGTTTTTGCGGCGCTCCTCCAGAGGATCGCGAAAAGGCTTCTTATATAGGCGGTTTTAGGTCACGAGTGAAGTTTAGGGCAAAATATCGACTGTTGGGGACGCTCGAGGGAGGAACAAGCATGCCTCGCGCGGTCACCCCCTTTGGCCGCGCGAGCTATGCTATTTGGGGCCTCTGGTGTCCTCTCCCGAGGATCCAAAGCCCATAGGCCTTCTTTCTACCAAAAATAAATCGTCAAAAATTGCCAAGTCTTTTTGACGTCGTTTGAGTACCTAAAACTTAAAAATACACGAAACAAGGTTTTCCTAGTCTGCAGGGGTAGAACCAAAATATGGGGGACAATGGGCAGAGCGGGTCTTTTTGTGTGCTCTTTGAGTGTGTGTTGTAAGCCGGTTGTCCTGATATCGCTTGTTGGGCCCTTGATTCCGAAGTACCAGTAACGGAGCAGACTTAAATGCGTTAGGTTGGGAAGCGGCCTAGAAGGTGCTTAAAGCGAGTAAAATCTTATATTTCAATTTCAAACAAATGTTAAAGCACAGGAACGTAATGAAATCATACAATGAATATATTGTTCGTCTGTATCCATGGGACGGCTGTATCATCTTTTAGCTTTCCCCCATAGAATATGTGTTCATCTACCACGGGAAAATAAAGCTATAATAGATCTATCGTCTGGGTGTTGTATGGTTAATGGGTCTGATTTCTCTAATTAACAGACCATTCTTCTTATGATAAATGAATTTAGCAGTTCCCCTGCTAACATTTTTTTGTGAGTTTCAATGTTTTACGTATTGGTGTCAGTATTGGTGTCAGAGGAATGTTAATTTAGACTTGCTATCAGCTATTGATTAGTGAGGACATGTAGGAGCTTATGCCGCTTAATAAATTGGATGAATTTGACCTGTATTACCTAAGATCAATGATGACAGAAGAATTTGGATATGGACTTAAGTTTGTGAAGATGGTAGTTAGAAAATGAGATAAATGAATGGTAACAAAAAGGGTTGCACATATTTTAAAACTGAAAAACAGTTCAGGAAAACGAGTAGGTCGAGCCAACAAACGTCTACGCTTATCATAACTCCTGCCGGAGTGGTGGGCCTGAGGACTGTTCATAGTTGGATATGCAGGAAGGAAAATACATCGTGATCAGGAGAACTGTGAATGGTATAAATAACGAGTTCATGTGGTGTTGGGAGGCAAAACAAATTGTTGTCATATATATAGTATGAATGTACTTGAACTGTTTTAGTATTTCCATCATTTATGAGAGTTTGACCTAAGACCTTTTCTTTTGTGGCACCGGTTGGAATCTGATTTTGTACTTTTTGACCATGTGACATTATTAATTTAACTTTTTTGAGAGAAAATGTGGTAGGAGAAGCCCCTATATCGTTTTTCATATAACCTGTATAATCTCGTGCCTACGGCATGATAGACGTGTTGGTTATCCTTTTTTACGCCGGTGTTCGATTTTGTAAGACCTCGGCGGCCACGTTTCGAGTTTGGGGACTCAAGCTTGAGTAGGGTAGGAGAGTCTTTGCCTGAGTGTAATTATTCTTTTAAATATTAAGAATCTAAAATTACGTACATGAAGATTTAAACCTGGATGACTGTCGTTGTATATCCACTTCTCTGACCCAACTATATCAATTTAATTTAACATCAGGGTCCTGCCTTTGTTTGATCTAAAAGAACGGTAATAAGCACCCGTACATGTTATTTGCAAATTCAGGCATTCACGGCACAGAGTGTGAGGAACAATCGACCATCTCCATCACGTGCAGACAAGCGCCGATCCTTCCATCAACGCAAAAGATCATAGCCGTTGCCCAGGAGGCGCCTGCCATGTGCCCCGCGCCGCTCCCTCGTCAATTCGACCGTTGCCCGCGTCCACAGTCCAGCCATCTCCCCTTCCCTTCTTCCCCTTCTTCACACCCTCTCCCCTCCTCCCGCAGTTCAAATCCACCACCTAGGGTTCCTCCCCTTCCTCGTTCGTCAAACGAGAAGGCCGATCTGGTGCGGCGATCATCGATGGAGAAGTACGAGAAGCTGGAGAAGGTAGGGGAGGGCACGTACGGGAAGGTGTACAAGGCGCGGGTGGCGGCCACGGGCCAGCTGGTGGCGCTCAAGAAGACCCGCCTGGAGATGGACGAGGAGGGGATCCCGCCCACCGCGCTCCGCGAGATCTCCCTCCTCCGCCTCCTCTCCGCCTCCCTCTACGTCGTCCGCCTCCTCTCCGTCGAGCAGGTCACCAAGCCATGCGGCAAGACCGTCCTCTACCTCGTCTTCGAGTTCCTCGACACCGACCTCAAGAAGTTCGTCGACGGCTTCCGCAAGGGGCCCGACCCCAGGCCGCTCCCCACGCAGGTCATCAAGGTGAATTCTTTTGCCCATCTGTCACACCGACCAAATACGTAGCTTACTGTAGTATCATGTTGATTGATGTTAGAATTGAAGGCTTTGTTTTGTGATCAAAACCAACCTGTCCCCAAATAAATTTGAAGCATTCAACAGATCGTAGAAGAATCAGATCAACGTACCAAACAAAAAGCTTCAAGCCTGTACTCCTTATGGAGGTCTAGTTTTTTACGGAAAGCACTTGTGCATATACGGTAGAAAAAATACCAGCTAGTAATGTAGACTGTCAATATTTATGACACATTGCTACTGTCACCATTATCGCACCTTGGTGGTGATGTTCACTCCTTGATTTCTTTTTTCGAGATCGAATAGAGAAATTTTTCTGATGCCCAATATAAAAAAACGCTGTGCTTTCTTCAGAAACGGGTGTGCAGCTTCACTGTTTCTTCCAAAGAAACTTTGTCATCGCATCATAGTAAAATTTCTTTATGCGTTATACAGTTTGCAGCCACAATCATCACAGGAAGCCTGCTCTAATATCGGGCTACATCAATTTCACATTTCGTTTCTCGCCATTAGAAATGATAGCTTCTTGGCTCCACTGTATTTTATTATCTCTATATGAAAATTGCATTGAGTAACTTTCTTCGCCTTCTTGTAGAGTTTCTTATACCAGTTATGCAAAGGGACTGCGCATTGCCATGCTCATGGTGTCCTTCACCGGTTAGACTTTTCTTCTGTGGTGTTTGTTGCTGGAATTGTCAGCCCCATACAGCATTGTATTTGTGGCTATGCGGTTAATGCTATCCTTCCTGATTTGTAGGGACTTAAAGCCACAGAATTTGCTGGTCGACAAGGAGAAGGGGTTACTGAAAATTGCAGATCTTGGGCTGAGTAGAGCTTTTACTGTTCCCATGAAAAGTTACACCCATGAGGTACCGCTTAGTCGTCCACACAGTTGTCCTTAGCATTCTCTATGTGTTCCTTATTCTCATGTTCTCTATTTTGTATTGTAGATTGTGACGCTCTGGTATAGGGCTCCTGAAGTTTTACTTGGAGCGACGCATTACTCAACTGGTGTTGACATTTGGTCCATTGGTTGCATCTTTGGTACGCCAATTGCATCTAGTATTTGATATGTGTTACGTAATGCCTCGTCCTTGTATTCAGAACTAAAAATACAATGTATGTACATCCTCCAGAACAGAAGTACCCTAGGCGATGAATTGTACACTTGAGCACAATCAGTCAAGTGAGAAAAAATGTTTAGTTTACCATACATAAAACAAAAGATTTTTCATTGACCTGCACCAGTAATTGTAAAGCTTTTGACATGCATCTTATCAAGGATAGGGCTAAATAAAACATCTGATGAACATTGTACTTACATGCTTTAGTTTTGAATAGAAGTAAACTCTAGTTTCCAATTGTCCTTGATCCTCATGTTCTTTAATTTTCCCTCCACCTAAGTAAACACATTATATTTCTTATTTAAGGTTTCTCCTTGCTTTTATTGACTAAATACTGTATTGTGCTTGCCAAGGTCACCCTGTCATCATATCGTAACTTACTATTACAGCTGAAATGGTCAGAAGACAAGCTCTTTTTCCTGGTGACTCGGAGTTGCAACAACTGCTTCACATTTTCAGGTACTTTCTGCTGCTTATCTGCTTCATTGTAATATTATAACTTTGCTTCATTCATAGGATAGCCTATTAGTAAGTTGTGATTCCCCAGTAACTTCTGATCAAAGTATTCTTTTCTGTCAAATGATCGAAGTACCTATTTAATATAATATCTGGCAGTTTATTCATCTTGTTGCATCTTCTCAATTTATAGTAACTGGGGTGCTATATATTGACTAAAATCTGCTTCTGAAAAGGTTGTTGGGAACTCCTACTGAAGAGCAGTGGCCTGGAGTATGCTCTTTGAGAGACTGGCACGAATACCCACGCTGGAAGCAACAGGGTTTGGCGCGTGCTGTTCCAACATTGGAGCCTGAAGGACTTGACCTGTTATCGGTGAGCTAAGAGACCGATATAAATGCTAGTTTCTTTGTTCTGTGTTCTAGAAGAGTATTGTCATGTCAACTATATAAAAAAAGTATATTTTACACCTAGTCTTCAGCCTAAGTTAGATCTCCAACTCCACATACTCCAAGCTGTTATGCTTGGTGACTATGCTTCACAATGTCTTCATCCCAAGTTTATTCTTCAACAACACATAAATTCCAAGTTGTTATGCTTGGTGATCCATCATTTTGTAAATTATTGTAGGGGTCTCTGCAATATCTTGTCCAGCTAGCGAGCTACGTTATTTATAGGGGTCTGCATTATTTCTGTTTAGTTTGTCCGTTCATCTGCCATGATTATACTTACGTAGTAGACTGCAGAATCAATCTTCCCAGCAATGACTTTGTTTACACTATTCATCTGAACCAAGATCTGAGCTGACAGTTTCTTGACTGATCTACTGCAGAAAATGCTCCAGTATGATCCAGCAAACAGGATGTCAGCTAAAGCGGCAATGGATCATCCCTACTTCGATAGCATCGACAAGTCCCAGTTCTAGCTGGTGCTGTATTTTGGGCCTTGGTGATGAAGCGGGGAGATTTGCTTTGCCACCTAGGCAACCTGATCTTGAGTTATCAACTAACAGTCTTGTTAGTGCGTTGCATGTGTAATCGATGTGGCTATCTCTTTATGTGTCAACAATGCTGTATGGATTCTGGAGGTCAGGTACTGAACTGGCATGCAGTAAGAGTATTCAGTTGGTTTGAAAGGTTATCTCATGTTTACCAATTGTTCTGTTTTCTGATGCTCTGTTTTCTATTGTGGAACGTCGTCGGGATTGATTATGGTAATGATGTGCGCTTCTGCAGCGACGCATAAGTTCTCATATCATGGTATGACGCTGCTGTCTTTTGCACTTGGGCGATAACCGGAAGAAGCGTTGCTTTTCCTTTACAAAGCGCCGGAAGTGAATGGATCGAAGAAATCGACATGAGGCCATGAGGGGCTGAATAGTGTCCCATACCTATCGCTCTTGCGAGTTGCCCGCGATAGCCTACCTCGCTCACTAGATGGGCCTGGGCATCTGGCCCAACATCTTGCTCACTAAAATTATTCAAAATTTTGAAAATGGTTCTGTTTTCAAAAAATCATTCATTTTTTGAAATGGTTTATTTTAAAAAATGAAAAATGGTTCGTTTTGCAAAAGTTTCGACAGAAGCTAAAAACGAAAATGGTCCAGATTTTAAAAATATGAAAAAAGGAAAACAAAATTGAAGGAAAACTAGAACTGATAAAAATGAAAAAAAAACTAGAAAATTAAACAGGAAAACAGAAACGGATAAAAACAAAAACAAAACAGACCAAAAAAAATCTGATGATGGGCCGGCCCACTAGCAGATCCCGACTCGCAAAGGGCGATAAATAGTGTGTTTTTTGCTGAATAGAAGGCTACAAAATTACTTTTCTTTTTAGCAGTTTGGTGAGATATAACAAAATAGGTTTGCTACATCGTGCAACTATGTGAACAAACTATATGATAAGAGATATACAATCTAGCAAGATAGAATAAATCGATGTTATATACAAGTAGATTGAGAAGTGCACTTTCCAATAAAAACTAGTCTACATTTTTTTTCGAACTGTAAAACTAGTCTACATTGGAGATGTAGTGACAAGGATGCTCAGTAACCACTAAGGGCATCTCCAGCCGTGCCCCCCAGGCTGATTTTTGGCATCCGGATCGGTGAAATATTTCCATTCGCGTTCCTAGGACGCTCCTTTTTCGCCGGATTTGGGCGTTTTATAATCCGGCGTACCCAAGCCAAACCCGTTCCGTCGGGGGTCTTCTGGGGGCGTCGGATGAAGCCGAAAAAAATGTGGGCCAGCTCTGTCGGCGAGGGACGCCCGTTTTCCCTCCCTTTTTTCCCTCCTCCCGCCCTTTCTCCCGCCATATAGCCTAGCCCGCGCCTTGTTCGCGCCATTCCGCCCGCCATTTCCCTCTTCCCATCCAGATCGCCATGGCGCCGAAGAAATTCGCCGGACCACGCCCCACCCCCGTCGTCCTCGCTCCCGTCGGCGGAGTGAAGAAGGCGAGGAAGCCGAGGTCGCCGATGAAGAAGCCGACGGACATGAGCCTCTCCGACTGGGCCCAGGAGGTGCGCCGCCGCGACATCGAGACCACGTTCCGCAAGTACAGGGACGCCAGGAAGAAGGAAAGGGAGGCCGCCGCGGCGGCGACAGCTGAGGTGGCGACGGCGGAAGAGGAACATGAAGTACAGGAGCAGGAGGCGCGATGAGCTACATCGAGCAAGAACTTGGTGCCGGCGAGATCTAGGTTTCCCCAGAGCCGCAGTACCCCTCACCGTCGCCGCAGTACCCCTCGCCGTCGTCGTACCCCTCTCCCTCCCGGGAGTACATGGACGCCAAATCTCACGGCGGCTTCGACCCCAACGCTACCTTCGCGCACTCACCGCGCCCGCCGATGATTTACACCCCCACGACGCCCCCACCGACCCAGCCATGGCCTACTCCACCTCGCCCCCCTACTCCACCTCCACGTCGCTGCGCCGCAGATCTCTGCCGTCCCTAAGCCCGGACCCCGCTAGCGTGTTCGGCGGAATGGCCGGAGACGCCTACATGGGGGACATGATCAACACCGGCTCCATCGCGTCGGCGTTGTGCCCCGCCTTCTTCACGCAGGCGAGCGGGTCTGGCGCAGGCGGCGGCATGGCGTCGCAGCGGGAGGAGTCGGCGGCGCAGGATGAGTCGGACGGCATGGACGTCGACGACGACGAGGAGGACCTCTCGGGCAAGGGGAAGAAGCCGAGGAAGTACAAGGCCCCTGCCGAGCTGCGCATCAAGTGGAGCGTCAAGGAGGACGAGAACCTCGCCGAGGCCTGGAAAACGGTGAGATTTGACACCATCGTCGGCGCGAACCAGAACGGCGACACCTACTAGCGGCGTGTCAAGACCTCCTACGACGAGCGCCGCCTCATCGACCCCGCCTTCATGTGATGCACGCTGGAACGTGTCGAGAAAGTCATGTCGAACCACTGGGCGATCATCCAAGCCGCGTGTGCAACAAGTGGCATGACATCCAGGAGGAGATTTCCCGGCGTCCAGAGAGCAACGCGAACGTCGAGATGGCGCTGAGCATATCGCCGAACACGCCCAAATATTTTCCATCTTTATGTTCTTGTTCGCCGAGCTCGCCCTCTTTGTGCAGATCGTCCGCATGTTCGAGGCGTACCGGAGCGACAACAACCTTACCGACTTCCGATACCTCCATGTCTTCACGAGGATTGAGAAGTGCGAGAAGTGGTCGCATATTCGGCTGTCGCTGCGCAAGGATGGCTACAAGCCCGATGAGCCGGCGCCGATGTCATCGGAAGGTCGCCCTCCCCTTGTCAACAAGAAGGCGAAGGCCGCGAGGGACTCTGCTCCGGTCGCCGAGAGGCTCCAGGCGTCGATCGAGGCGTGCATTCAGGATGTCAAGAACCATAAGGCTGACCAGGAGGGGAAGATCGAGGCGAGGTGGGTCGAGCTGATGACGAAGCAGGAGGACAAGATCGCCCTCCTCCGGATGAACGTCAACGCCAAGAAGAGGAACAATGATCTCACCTTCCTCACAGGGGCGAACATGGCCGATATGGACCCCGAGGTGAAGGCGTGGTTCATGGAGCACCGCGGCAAGATCCTCAACCCCACCGTGCCCGACCAGCCGATCGCCGACTCCAAGGCCATCCGCACATCGCCGGTCGCCGAGTCCGAGCCCAGCACCGAGGCTACAGCGACCACCACGTACGTCCATGACATCGACACTGACGACGACTCCGAGCCCAGCACTGCCACGCCGGCGTCGCCGAACTCCGCTCCTGTTCCGCCGACGCCGGCGTCCTTCTGATGCCCGCGCCGAGAGCTGCCCCTTTTTGTCTCCTCCGATAACTATGCCGAGCGGGAATGTTTAAATTTGAACTTATGTCGCCTGGGGTCGCCGGGTTTGGCTGCTGTCGGCTGGGAAAAACGCACCCCCCCCCATGTCTCCAAACACGCCGGATACAACGGCGAACTCGTCCGGATTTCGGGGGGGGGGGGGGGGGGGGGGGGACGACCGGAGATGCCCTAACATATTCTCCTTGTGTCACGATCCACTAAATGTTCCATTGAAGGCGACAACCAAAACCTTTATAACTAGGCTAAGCAAGCTCCACAACTCAATCAGAGTATCCCAATATATTTTGAATCTCCTCATCAAGACAAACTCCAAGACGGCCAAGAGTAACAGAATCCACCAAAATAGTAGAGGAAAATGGACACGACGTTTCGGGTTGTGGGTGCAGATGAACCCGTTGTGTAAAACTTTTCAAAATGTCAACAAATTTTAGGAAATATTCAGATATACATCATGACATTTTGTGTAAGCATAAAAAGTTTCGTGGAGAAAACAACATTTTTCTATCTTTTTTGCATAGGTCATAAAAATTATTTTTTTCTTCACGGAACTTTTTATGCCAACATAATTTTTTTGAAGCATATTCGAAATTTTATTTTGTTTTGATATTTTGAAATCTGTTTTTTGGACCTGATATGGATTTCCAGGGAAAAATCAAATTGTTCTGGTGTAACCCTAGATCTTGATATCCTCTCTAACTAAAATAGATCATCTACTCAAGATGCTTTAGCGATGTTTTTGGCACGCCGTTAACGTTAGTGATAAGAAAAAAGTGCCTGAAACGTTAGTGATATGCCCGTGGGTATCGTTACCCTCTTAGGGGTGTTGTTGTGGTCGTCTTCGTCGCGTTAGGGTTCCGAGTGAAAACCCTTAACCATCCCGGTCTTGATAGCGGCGGTGTGTTACGTCATTACCCACTTGGGGGTGGCGTCGTGGAGTCTCGTCCCTTTGGAGTTGTTCGAGTGTCCTTGGTAGCAAGTTTGGTTCTTCTTGTTTTTCTTTTTCCTATCTTTAATCTGTTTTGCAAGAGATTTCCCTAATCACATTGTTCGGTCCGATCGTTTAGTTTTATTTATAAAGCGGGACGAAGGTGTTGTGTTTCGACGAATAGACAGTTCCAACAGAAATTTCGAGACTTTGTTTTTTGTTATCAATGATAATTAAAATCAATCCATGGGGGATCACGTGTATGAAAAAGAAATTTCGAATCACCAAGAATTAGCAGAAGTAAAGATAACCGCACTATTCAAGTTGCACGGGATTGGGAGTATCAACTCATAGGATGTTGCAAAAGGAGGGTTTCGTTGAATCCTGAGATGCGAGGAAGAGGGAGATCCGTCTCCCGGACGGCAATGGAGGAGCTAGCTGTGACGTCCATCTCGATCCTTGTTCGGTTGAGCGTGGAAACATGACGGCATGACACCAAACGACGGGGAGGTTTGTTGGTACCAGTTGAGGGTGGAAACGGGGAGGAATCAGCTCCTCAGTTAGTGGTAGACGTTGACGTCCAACAGAACGAGAAGACTCCCTGCCTCCCTGGACGGCGACGAGCACGACAACGACGACGACCTGCCGCCCGCCCAAAGCACGGGCAATTAACTCGCCTCCGCCCTGCGTCTGCGTAGCGGCCTCGTGTCAGCTCGTCTCGCGCTTGCGCTTCCCGTTGCCATGGCGGGCCAGTCCCTGTCGTGCTCCAGGATTCAACTCCCAACTCTCATCTGCATCGAGCAATTGAAGTTATTGCGAGACCCCTGTGAACGCCATTAACAACCAAACAACACATAGTACCGTGCAACTGCCACCCAGTTTTGCCAACCAGTTCCTCCGTATTAATTAACCCAACCGCAGCCGCTGTCTGTCTACAGCATGTTCGATACCACACCACACGGCATGTCTAATTTGGTTCCAATTCCAAGTATAGCGCTGTTTCATGCCTAGTTCATTCGATCAAATTATCGCATAGCTTGATCAAAAGTCTTAAATTGCGGAACGGAGGGAGTATGTGTTTGTTCCACGATGAGAGCATGCGTATTGTTAATAAAAATAATATAGAATTTCCTTGGATAAACAACCCGACAGTTTACTTACAATTTGTGTCTGATTACACAAAAATCGATACCTAAAACTGTCGCGCCTGTGTCGGTTTCACTTTTTAAAAGTAGGCATAGGATCAACAAAGATTGAAATGACATATGCTCTAAATTCCAATAGGATTTCAAAACACGTGAATTTATAAGACTTTCCTATGCGCAGAATTCTAACGTAGAATTTTACATAAATGAGGAGGGCCGAGAGAGAAAATGCAGTTTATTGGACTTCCCAAAGAAAAGAAAAGAAAAGAAAAGAAAAGAAAAGAAAAGAAAATGAGGTTCGACCTCATGTTGAGATTTTTATGAAATACTCCCTATAGTGGATTCACATTTCTTAAAAGATGATGGACTCAATCCTTACGGAGTACTATAATCTAAAGGTTTTCCGTACATAAAAATCTATGAATTGGGATTCTCTTTCAAAGAGTCCTTAAGCTTACAATTCGTAGAATCGTTTTACATGAAACAACAAATATCTGTATCACACGCAAAAAGACGTTTTACCACATAATCAGAGTGTAATGTTTCACCGATCCACCATATAAAACTGGAGTAGATTGCTTTCGCACTAGACTTTATAGGTTTTTGTTTCCTATATAAAAAGTCGTCATCGGGGCATTTGATCTCCAATCCCCACCGAAAGATCGAATCAAACCGCTTCCTCCACCTCCACGCACGCACGCACGCTCGCCGCCGTTGCAAGTTTGCACAACTCCCTCCTCGATCCCAACCAATGGCGTCCACCAACGGCTACGGCGGCGGCGGCGGCCTACCCACCCACACCACGACCACCGCCACCAAGCCGCCCGTGGACGAGAAGCGGCGCCTCCGCCGGCGCCGCGGCTGCCTCTGCTGCGCGTGCCTCCTCGTCACCCTCGTCCTCCTCGCCGTCGTCCTCCTCATCCTCTTCCTCACGGTGCTCCGCGTCCGCGACCCGACCACGCGTCTCGTCTCCACCAAGCTCGTCGGCGTCGCGCCGCGGCTCACCTTCCCGGCGCTCAACATCCAGCTCAACGTCACCCTCCTCCTCACGGTCTCCGTGCACAACCCCAACCCGGCCTCCTTCTCCTTCCTCTCGGGGGGCCACACCGACCTCACCTACCGCGGCGCGCACGTCGGCGACGCCGAGATCGACCCCGGCCGCGTCCCCAGCAAGGGCGACGCCGACGTGCGCCTCGCGCTCACGCTGCAGGCGGACCGCTTCGTCTCGTCCCCGGACGCCATGGCGCAGCTCGTCTCCGACGTGGAGAATGGGTCGCTGCCGCTCGAGGCCAGCACCAGGATCCCCGGCCGGGTGGCCGTCTTCGGCGTCTTCAAGCGCCACGCCGTCGCCTACTCAGACTGCGCCTTCGTCTTCGGCATCGCCGAGTTGGGCGTCCGTAGCCAGCAGTGCAGCGACCACACCAAGCTCTGATGGATCATGTTCCTTTCTTCGTTCGACGCTGTCCATGCCACGCGCGTCGCCGGAGATGGAAGCGAGCACTAGGATACCTTTTTCTGCCGCTGCCGACCTGCCGACTGCCGTGTTCATTTGCTACGCTAGGCGACGGCGTCGTTTTCACGGAGAGAAAAACAGTGAGAGGATTCTGGAATTCTTGATGATGCGCCATTAGTACTACTGTAGTTAGTCACTGCCTTTGGTAGATTTAATTGGTTGTTTTAGGTGTTGCTTTCGCTGGGTGTATATCGTCATATGATTTTGATGGCTTTGTTCATATTACAGAGAGGACGGACTTGTATACGTAAACATTGCTTGCTCTTCTTCTAGTTCATAACATCGTCGTGTGTTTAGGTTCTTGCTTTGTGCTCACGATTCATGGATCTGGGATTATCTTATTACTATTCTCTTGTACTCTATAATAACTTGCAGCTAGGGGGTTGCTTGGAGACGTTGACATTCAGATTACTCTATAGGGATCCTGTAAAGCGAGGCCACGGGTACTATGAACTATTTTCTTTGTTTTTAAAGTGTGTACTAGTAGATAATATCAGATACTGTCGGCAAATAGAAGTCAACTGTAGACATGTACGAGTAGAAAATAACTGAAATCCAGGACGCCCGTGAAGATTATATAAACGTATTTCATCAGATTCTTAAAGCTCTTTTCCTGGCAAATAAAACATGAAATAAATATCCAAGCCGAGGACACGTTGAGGGCATCAGCAGCTCCATCGGAAGATCAATCTGACGGCCGCAAGATCACTTCTAGAGTAAGTGAAAGCAGCCATCAGCAAGATGAATCACGCAACAGTCACAACTCATACGCCATCATCTCACACTGCTCCAGTCGTCGCATCAAACTAAGCCATGTTCGAATTCGCCACTGAATCATTTCAGTTTTACAACAGCATACAGCTTGCATCCGAGTGCATACGACACAATGATAACACATAATAGTTCATTTCAGTCTTCACCAACTATGCAGTACAGTACAACACAAGAACGGATCTGATATAGTTCAGTTCAAGCAGGGAGAACAACTATTTTTAGGATATACAGAACGCTAGGCCACAAGCCCCCACAAGGCACAATGTACTGGTACCACTACAACACGAATATGGGCAGTAAGACTAGGCTAGCTAAAAGGAAAACTAACATAGCTTACATGTATAACTTTAAACAGCTTCCTAATTTAACCATCACTGCTAGCTCCTACAAGTTCAGAGTTAGCAAACCCGAAGGAACAAGACTGACTCTTAATTATTATCTTCAGCAAACAGAGACTTTGGAGTGGCTGAACCAAAGTCAAGCTTCCGGCAAATACTTGGGCTGAGCTTCAGCATTTTCAGAGATGGCCGCAGAGGAGCGTCTGGACAGGTGTCTGCAATGCCAGTAAGTAGAGGCTGTGATTCAGGAGTTTTGTAGCTTTCAGGAGGCAGGATAGCATCTACCAGATCCCCCCTGTCTTGGGTTGCCTCCAGCTCTTGATTTGAGAATATCAGATCAAGAAACATCTTGCAGATACCTTGGAGATACAGTTCTTCCTCCTCAGAATCATCAAATGCATAACTTAACCTTCTAACTGGGAAGTCATCAGCTTCAAAAATTAGCTTCCTGCGGGACAGGGCTTCTGCCCCCCTGACCACCTTCTTCTTTGGTGCACCACAGACTGCCTCATCTGGCCCTGGAGCAAAAGGATCAAAGATGTTTCCACGTGGTGTTTGACAACCGAATGAAAGACTTTCATCTGGATCCTTGCAAGAGATTTCTAGTGTGACCCCATTAAGAGTAATGGCCTCAGCATCATCATCATTGTTATTCTCAAGATCACAAACTGTACCAAGGGAGTCTACATCTTCCTTATTTCCCAAGGGAACTTGCAAACAGACTTCTTCACTCACACTCTTTTCCACATCTTGTACAGCTTGGGAATCACATTCCACCACTTCTGAAGTTTCAGTATCACTATTATCCAATACTGCATGACCTACTGGGAGTAATGTGGACTCAACACCCATCATATTTCCGAAAATAAATGTTACTCCCAAACAAAGTTTCCACTCCCTCTGACTTCAGGATCAAAACCTGCAGAAAAAAGGTTAACAGAGAGGTAAATATCATGAATTATTCAGTAAATAACAAAAAAACATATTACAGACCTGCATCTACACAAAAACGAGTGCACAACGGTCCTACAACTGGGTAGACTATATTACGGTCAACTTTTTTCAGAATATACATTTGGAACATTCTAACTACAACGTTATATCATGTACTTAGAACAAAATTAAAGTTACATGAAGCTATGCCTCAGAGACACTCCAGGATCCAGACTGAAGATATCTGTATTCCACTTACATAGGTTGGACATTTTGACAGTACATTGCAACATTCAGTTAACACAGTATACCAGATTAAGAAATAAATTAAGCTCATATGCAGCTGCGCTTCAGAGATATTTCAGAATCCAAATTGAAGATATCTAGAATCCACTTACATAGGTTGGACAATAGGACAGTATGTTGCAAGATTCAGTTGACCACAGTATACAAGATAAAAGAAAATCAGCAACGGACCCCCGCAAAAAAAAAAGCAACGGGACAATTCAGAACCACGCACCGCTCGATTTGCAATACTAAAGCCGTACATAAGCTACTGCGAACCGAAGCCTGACAAGTAACTCGCGGATGCCTAGCGACTTACCAATTGAAACTGAAACAAGTCGCACATACACGGCGCACTGGACCGCGGAACAGGCAAAATAAGGAACACTGGAACCAGATCTGAGAAGGGATAAGCGCAATACCTCTGTCTACCTTGATTCAACCGAAGATTGGGATCCGATTAGCAATCCCGAGCTCCGTTCATTCAGCCGGAAATCCGCAACACTCCGAGGTTGCAATTCAGAAGAAATGGGCGGCCGGAGAAGGGATGGAGCGTGTCCGGCTGGCGGCGCCGTCAGCTGGCGCCGCTTTGGCGGAGGAGACGAGCAGGGGGCAGCTTGCGGCGCGGAGAGAGAAGGCGTAGCAGACGCAGAGGACCAGTGGGGAGAAACCCTAGAATTCTGTATTTTATATACCGTTCTTTTGCCGCGCGAAAAGTTTTGCCGAGATTTAGATGCGCGCCAAAAATTCCGTTTCCTTTATCTCTCACCATTGAAAATAATTGCTTTCTAGAGCCTTGCCAAACAGGGCATTCATAACTGTCCTGCCAAGGTACAGCTGGATTATATGGGAGTATTTAATGGCAGTAGGTGTTTTCCAAAGAATATGAATTCGTTTTTTTTACGCAATATATATTGAATGGATCTTTGGAGCGCTGCCATGTGGGCCGCCTAGCTGGTGAAAGTACGTCATCTATATTCTTTTTTTCATAATCTATGTTTGTGTGGGTGCAATCCTAGTGAAGATACATCCTCGTCATCAAGGTCGTCCATGGTGTGCCCTCTCTCGAGCGACGGCTCCCCCCTCTTTCCCTCATGTCTTAGTACTCTCGTAACTCGCAATAGCACCCTGAAATGGGAAAAGAAAAGAAAAACATTGTCAAGTAGGGTTGGAACCCACGCGTCTAAGTCGCAAGTGCACCCTGAAATGGGAAAAGAAAAGAAAAAACATTGTCAAGTAGGGTTGGAACCCACGCGTCTAAGTCGCAAGTGCACCCTGAAAAAAAGATTATGAAGAAAAATATTGTCAGAAGTGGGGTTTGAACCCACGCCCACCCTGAAAAAAAGATTATGAAAGAAAAAAATTGTCAGAAGTGGGGTTTGAACCCACGCCCTCGTAAGAGGACCAGAACTTGAGTCTGGCGCCTTAGACCACTCGGCCATCCTGACTGTTATGTTTATTCTAGTTTTGGATCAATAATATACATGTAGAACTTCTTCATCCAAAGTAGTTTTAAGTGTACGAATTAGTCTAAACGTAAGATAGAAAAGTCATTCCATGTTTATGCATCCAACAATTTAACATGCATCTTATCATCAATGGAAATCTTTCTGAGAAATGTAGTGCAAGGGAATCAGTAGAATTTCTACAATTTGCAATTATACGAATTATCCAAAACAATATATTTTGAATTAAAGAGGCCCTGATCATTTGGAAGCATCAAAATTGACAAGAGTCGTCATTCTTAGTCTTATAGTATATAAAACAGCACAGCAAGTATTTACACTCAACGTCCAGCCGTTCCTCCCTGCCAGAGACATGTATGGCCCTATTATCCACACAACATGCAACGCCCACAAAGCTTCAACAATTTCCCAACAAAATGAATGGATCATCATAGTATCCTAAAGATCAGCGGTATGCCATTCCCGGGCTCTATGGTCAACCTGAATGCCGGGCGATGCACGTAGTTTGGCGAGAGCTCGAACTCAAACTTGGACAGCAAGAGCGACAGCACGACTTTGAGCTCAACCATCGCCATGTTCTGGCCGGCACATGTCCGGGGACCAACGCCGAAGGGCATGTACATGTGGTGGGGTTTGCAGGCGCGCGCTATGCCGCCAGCAAACCTGCCCGGATCGAACCTGTCGGAGTTGGCACCCCACGCGGAAGGATCACGGTGAGCCAGCGCAATCGGGACCCTGATGTTGGTACCTTTTGGGATGTCGATGCCGCCAAGGTTGATATCGTTTAGAGCCTCCCGGCTGATGAAGGAGGCTGGCGGGTAGAGGCGAAGGGTCTCCTGGATCACCATTGTTAACTGTAAAAGCATGATTGGATTAGCACTTTTGGATGAGTCAGAATGTAAGCAAAAGCTATTCAGTTAGATAGTCATAAGAGCTCTTCTAAGTAATTATCATTTTTTTTAATGAACCTGTTAATAACACACACAAAATTCGTTCAGAATAGCAGGAACTATCGTACCGTTTTCAACTTCCGTAGCATGTCAAAGTCTAGTGGTTCCCCATGGCAAGCTTCAAGGACTTCCACCCGAGCACGGGACTGCCATTCAGGGTGTGATGCAAGAAGCATCAGGCACCACGCAGTAGTGCTCGAGGTTGTCTCATGCCCTGCAAAGTAGATGTTCTTGCAGTTGTCGACGATGAAATCCTCGGGCGTACAGGAAGAGAAGGAAGCAGCTTTAGAACCCTCAATGATGGAGTGCAGGAGAAACTTGTTTGGAGAGGTTTCTGAATCATGTTCGTGCTTCTTCGCTATGATCAAAATGAGGGCCCGGATGCTTCTCCCCAGATTCCAAATCTCTCTATTGCTCTTTGTTGGTAAATATCTGGTTATCCCAGCAGCGAAAGTCAAAGATATTATAAAAAATTACGGCTATAAGATGAAAAGCCATAAACACCTATTGAAGAGCACTGCATAGATCCTTTTTATAATTATATTCATGCAGTTTTTAACACAACTTTGATCTACTATAGTACATGATTACTTGATCAATATATCTAGCTTTGTCTACAAAATTTTGCTGAACATACATAGTAAGTGCATTTAAAATAAAATATTGTTAGTCATTGCATGTAGACCAGATCAACATGAGGTATACTCAAATTAATCAGTGGAAACAGAATATATACATTGATACACGCATGAACTGAGGAACTTAATCCATCACTCTCTGAATTCCCATCATCTGACAAGTGAACTACCCGCTGTTAGCTAAAGTATTTGTGCATATTGTTAGTGTTAGATACATCTTATATGCAAACTAGCTGTTGTTAGCTTAAGTATTTTTGCATATTGTTAGAAACATGCTAGTTTCCAAATGAGAAAAATCAACATTGGAATGTTAGGAATAGGAAGATAACTACAGTTCAGCCAAGAAAATCCACTATGACATATCCATACAGACTCATTTTGTGTTCAAAATATTCTCTTCAAGCAGAGTATTTCTTTTCGAAGTTACAGAGGCTTTCATTTTTTTTTTTTTGAAGTACTCTGAATTTTTATTATGAGTGCCACTGCTACAATAATATGTCGACCGTAAAGGAAATAGCTTCTGGGGATGAATTTATAACACCATAAATAATAATACAAATGCATAGAACATACCTACTTCCAGGAACACCAATAAGCATACTGTTTTTTGCCATTGCTTTCTGAAGTTGGCGAATCTTGTAGAATATCTCTTTGCCTTCAGCAAAACTGCTTCCAAAAGAAGTCCTTGATATGACATCAGCTGAGAAGTTTCTCAAGAACTCATCAACCACAATCTCCGCCCTGCCTCCTTGGCTCTCAACTTTGTCTTCCCATGAATTCAACATTGACATTGCAGCATCCATCATTAGATTCACCATTCCCTGTGGACATTTTCCACAAACAATTTTAGTCTAACGATATTTGTGGTAATGAACAGCTTCATGAAACAACATTATCAGTCCTAAATTTTATTTTTTCTGAAACAAGAGTGTCTGACGCATGAAACATCAAATTATCAAATAAATTCATCGCAAAGGTGAAATTACCTTAACCTTGTCCATGAAGAACTCGGGTGCAATAACCTTTCTTTGGTGCACCCATAGTTCACCATTTGCCGTCAGAATTCCCATACCAAGAAGAGCTCCACGCTCTTTCTGCAAAAAGGAAGGCTTTCCAAGATCCAAAGCCTTGAAGTTGGCCAGTGCCTTCACCATGTCTGAATCTGTTACATTTAGAATTTGTATGCTTCCTGTGGCATAGAAGTAGATGGAACCTAACACAACATCAAATTTACAAAGAAAAGTTCACATTAAATCAATACCACAAAGTGAGAGCATGAAAGAAAGACTGCCAACATGATGAGGTTAGAAAGTTAAGTACATCACCTGAGCAACTATGAACTCTAGGAGATACTATGAACTATATATAACGAACCATAATTAAATAATATGCCATTTTAGTGGTTTCAGCGTATAATATTAATATCATGTATGTATCTGAAACAATAAGAGAGCTCAAATAAATTATGGTTGCATGTTTGCATTCCCCATAAAAGAACCACAGATTCCGTTGTGCAAAAAAGAGATCTCCCTTCTTACAGACAAGAGCCTCTCTGATTCATAGGAAAATTCAAAGAAAGCATAGGAAAAGGAAATTTCCACTGGTGGCGCTATTCATCCATGTGGTTCAAATGGAGTGAATGAAATATAGATGAAATTTTCCTCAAGTCTCAGTTTAATAGGAAAAAATGCAGGAATTTTACAATCCACTTAACCTCTTTTCAAGTCCTACAGACGAAGTACAATGCCTAGGTCTTTAGTGGCATAACAACAACCTAATTATAGTCCTTCTTGTGATTTGATGTTGATTAGGATTCCTGTTGCCAAACAGGCAACTTAACAGAATTCTTGCATTTTTCCGATCATCTATTTTGCAGATACATTTTTCTCCTAGTCCTGTGTTTTCCCTATTACTACATTTCAGAATCCTACGAACCAAAGAGGCCACAAGTCAATAAAACACTGCTCTGCATAAAATCTATCAAAATGATACTGAACATATAATACAATAGATTTCAACAACTGAAACAGTTTAAAGTAAAATTCCTTCCTTACTAAAATTAGTTACAAGTTTCTTAACATACCGTAAACTCTGCTCCAGTGAAGTAAGTAAGGGAACAGAGTGGCCACAAAATTCGAGGAGAAACGGTCAGTAGACCTCCCTGATCCCTGTTCTTGGTCAGAGGTGGCAAGTTTCTGGATTCTCTTCATCTCTGGTATGTTTCCGAAAAGGAAAGAAGGCTTGGGCCCCTTCACTCCTTGGCTTCTCAGCTTCTGCCTGAGCCTCTCCGGCCTTAGCCATAAGATGGTGTACAAGTAGGAGAAGAGAAGAAGAGAGAGGAAGACCGGAGGTAGGAGTAGTAACCATGGTGACGATGAGAGAATTATCTCCATGCGCGTGTGGGAGAGGATGTGGGAGAAAGAGAGGACATGCTTATATGCATATTGCTGGGTGGTCCATTCGGAGCTGCAGCAGGACAAATGCCAAGCTACGAATTAGTCACGCACTCTGAAAGCTGCTGGAAGAAAAAACAGAGTCAGTTTCTATCATATGAAGATACAACAAAAGGGTGGGAGAAAGGCTAGAGGACATAATTGTAACATACTTCGATGGACAAGTTTTGTCTGCTTGCTACTGTATGTGTAAAGCACACCCATCTTCAAATCAATCGACCGTGCAAGGGTAGACAGCCAAGTGTTGAAATCCGAAGATCAGCGAGTCCTAATCTCAAATCCAACATACAAAAACATGTGATTAGAGCGGGCACTGAATTCTTCAGGCACGCACACTGTCAAGAAGCATGCCTGAATTTTCAGTCTATAAATGATCAAGGAGTTTCTTTTTTTCACCGCGCGTGGAATAAGCAGAATTGTTTCCGTAACTGAAAAATGACGCCCATGTTTTATATTACGTTCGTTCCCCAGACGATTTCCGAAACAAAATAGGTAGTTTATCTGATCATACGAATTTTGCCTATACTATTAGAAGGAATGGAGGATGCACACGGAAGAGTAGAAATCATACGCACCGTGCTGTTTCGGGGTAGTCCGCCGCCGCCGCCCAGCCAAGGACCTTAGCTCGTCGGAAAATGGATTCCGGCGAGATGTGTACTCTTGCCCGCGCGGCCGAGGAGCGGCGCCGTGAGCTAGGGTTTGGGGATAGTTGGGGAGGATTGGGATGAGAAAACCGAGAACGAGATGAGAATCTCGATTTCCATTCTACTACGTATTCTTCAACCGGCAGTTTACGACGACACCTCACTCACCCGCACACAAAGATCACACCAAAGCAGCTCTACACAGCTCCAAGAGAAGAAGAAAAACTCACCGTCGACGACGAAGTGCGAGGATAGCGAGCATCTCTAGCCTAACTTGAACGTGTATATCTTCTCCTCCAAACACGATTTCACCTAGACGATTTCGCCTAGCTTTATAAATAAAACTCAATGACCGAAAAGCAAATAAAACCAGACTTGCCACCGAACAACCACGAGGTCGAGAGTCAGAAAAGTACAAGATTGTGTCATGGAGAAAGAAAGGGCTTGAAGATCTCATAGATTTGCTCGTCTTTTTTAGTTTTGTTTTTATCATCAATGTAATCGTGCACTCGTTGTTGGTTTAATATACGTGGAAAATTCAAAAAAAAAAAAAAACCAGACTTGCCACCGAACAACCACGAGGTCGAGAGACGACGCCCCCAAGAGGGTGACGGCGCATAACGTGGTTATTTTACAACGGCTATAATTCAAACGGTCAAAAGTTTATACATGCACACAACACCAACACATCTAGAACACTAGAAGCAAAATAGAAGGCAAATGAATGCCCCACCATCCTGAGCGCCTTAGTTCTTAGTTCTCTAATGATGACAATTAGTAAGGTATGAGGCAGGTAGAGCAATATCATATCCATACCTGTATCTGATCTTCCCTTCTCTCCCCCGTGGCTCCCCAGGCGGCACCGGGGAGCACACCGCCGCCGCCACTCCCACCCTACCCCCGTGCTCCCTCTCCGCCGCTGCCGCCGGCTCATGTGCCACGGTGGCGGCGGCCCCCCGCTGCCAGCAGATGGTTCCGGGGGAGGTCCTGCTCGTGTTGGTGTCGGCCCCGTCGGATCTACTGGGGAGATGGCGGCGGATCGCCGGCGCCATTGTAGGCCGGGGCTGCGGCCCCGGAGACGTGGTGGAGGTTGGTGGAGGCTCTGCTACTGGCTCCTTGGCGCAGAGGTCGCGCGTGCCCGGATTTGCCGACGTCAATGGCTGGCTCGGTGGCCACCGCGTGTGGCAAGCGGGTTGGAGCGCCGCGGCTCCGACCGGTGTCTGCAGCTATGCGGCAGGGGTGGCCGTGGAGAGGACGGTGGCGCGGCAGCGTCACATCCACATCTGGTGCGCGCTGTTGCCGATGCAGCTCGCGGGTGGTGCTCGACGTTGTGTGGTGGCGTCCGACTGTTGCTCGCGGTGGTGGGGAGGTGAAGCCGGTGTTTGGCTCGCGGCTGGTTACAAGGTGCGGCGTGGTTGGTCGGTTGCCCATGGTGGTCATCTTGGCTGGAAGCGGTGGTGACAATGGTGGTTTGTTGGTTCGCTCCGGGTGAAAACCTAGCATTGATCTCGGTCAGTGCCGACGGCGCTAGCATCTTTGATGTCGTTCCCCTCCTTGGAGGCGTCGTCGTGGAGCACCAACCATGTCTTTGTCACTCCAATTCACTGAGTTTCTCCGGGTGAAAACCCTGCATTGTCGTTGACATGCGGGCGACGGCGGCGTTTTCGTCGTTCCCTCCTTGGGGGCGTCGCCTTGGAGTCTTTGTACTTCTGCCTACCGTTGTTTTCCCATGCTCGCTTGTCTCATCGGCGGGTGCGTGGACGTCGAGGCGGCGGCTTTGAGCTTATTCTTGTATGTCGGGGCGGCGGCCCCGGATTGCTGTGCGGTCGTGGTCCTATGAGGTGGGGTTGCGGCTCGTCAGAGTGTGAGTGGTGACTTCGTGCTGCATGGGTGGCGAGGTTGTCGGCTCGGTCGATGCGTCCTGGCGAGGGGCGATCTTCAGTATGTCAAGGCAGCGGCCTCGGATGTGGTGTGGCGGCCGTGGTCTGCGGGTAGTTGCCCTGAGCAGTTTGGACTGCGGACAGCTAGGCCGTGCAGCGTTGCAGCTCGAGTGCGAGCGGTGGCATGTCGGGGGCGGCGGGCCCGGAAGGTGGTCTAGGTGGATTGCGCAGGGCGTGATGAAGCGTTGGATGTCGGGGTGGCGGCCCCGAGAGTTCTGCATCATCGAGGGTGTTTCGCCTTGCGTCGCTTGGGCGACAAGGTTGCTCACCGAGTTGGTCGTCGTCGAGACTTCACGGAGGGTTCGTCGCTTTCATCTATGTTGGAATTACCCGTATCTGCTCCTCCCATAGCAGTTACGGCTTGTTCTTTCCGACATGGGTGGAGGGCTGGCCGGTCGTCTACGGAGTGTTGGGTTGAGCTTGGCTCCATGTGTTGTCGAGGTTGTGTGGGGTTTGCCCCGTGGTGTTCGTTGTATGGTTTTCGTCCGGTTTCTTCCGCTAATAAACCGGGCAACTTCTTCTTAATTAATGAATAAGGCAAACCGGGCAACTTCTTCTATACCGTGGGTATGAAATTTTACTCGTATCCATACCCGATGGGTAACAATACATTTACCACGATAGATCAAATAGTACACATATGTTATACAGCCAGGATTTAAACATAGGGGGGCGAGGTTCAAATGAGTCGGGTTTTTTTTCATTTGTTCAAGCAAGCTACTCAAGATTTTTTTTCCTTATAAATTTTCAATACTTGTCGAGTCAACAGCAGTGGAAAACTCACACATCGTAGGATTAACCAGTATAACTAGGCCTCATAAATATTTTCCGCTAGCACTTGTACGTGGCTTGAACGAAAAACTATCGTTGATGTTGGCTAGCAATTTTACTGGACTTAACAGTGTTGCATACATGTTCAAAGAAAATTGATCAATTATATGGAATAGAAATACCAGGCGTACCACTAAATCGAGTGTTTGATCAGGTATACCTAAGTGCCTGTATGATGGATGGTAAGGTGAGTCGCAAAAGTCCGGCATGATCAACAGTTTAACATATATATTGGCACGACGAAATTGCGCGGAGTTTTCCAGCGGATAGCTCTCTTCACATAGGTTACAGGGTGCTGCGGACGTCATCGCAGATCGATCTGATATTAGGGTTTAGGGATAGGATATAACTGCTCGGCCGCCGCAAACAAAACAGAAGTTACGACGAAAGAATCGAGCTCCAAAAAGATGGTCTAAACTGGGCTGAGCCTCCGTGCGTACACATGCGTAGGTAGCAGGGTGTGAGCTTCGTATACTAATCAAGTCATATTCTACCTCAATTAGCACCCCTGCTTAGCACGTATGCACTATTTTCCATACTATTAGGTACACCAGATTATTAGGGGGTGCCGAACCTTAGGGGTCTAGCCTTTGCTCGCCCCTCCATGGATTCGCCCCTGCATTCATTGATAACACCTTGATAAAAAACATATTTATCTCAACTCAATAACATATATGTAACTACATGACAATTACCTCAATTTAAGTTGACAATTTTGATAACTTTAACATAGGTTCATAAGCTCACGAGAATGGTATATAAACGGACATGGTATAGGTATAGCCACGAGTAGGAAGTTATACCCGTGCTCAACCCGTGAATTAACGGATGGGGTAAGGTATGGATACTACCCATGAATGTAAAATTGTGTCAGTGTCCTACCCACGTGGATACGGTACCCGCGCCATCGTTATCTCACGCACTCCTCTCTCTCTTCAGGGTGCGCGATGCCGCTCCTCTGGTCTCTCTCGCGGCGTGCGGAAATCAAGATGAGGATCCCGTACCTTGTCCGACCAGAGAGGGGTGGCAACAGCGACCTTCTAGGCGTCCTCCCTCCGATGCAGATCCGGGGCGGGAGGAGAGTGGTTGCCTCCTTTTCGTGAGTTCATGAGCGTGACTCAATGGTGTTTACTTCCACGTCGGGTAGCCTTTTGGATACAAGGTGTAAACATCCACAAGATGTAAACGTCCACAACGCTGTAGGAAGCCTTTTTTTTAACCTTCATCGTGTATATTTAACATACACCTCCATATACACGAGCCACTAGAGATGCTCTAAGGGACCGTTGTTTCGGGCGTAGTCGTGGATGTTGTACCCAAAAACCATGTCCTCTGTTTCGGGCGTAGTGGATGTTGTACCCAAAAACCGTGTCCTCCGGTCGAAAGCCTACTCTCTGTTCCAAATAAGAACGGACGGTTTTGATAAAGCACAAGGTGACTGATCATTGTCCGTGTCCAAAGTTCAGAGCCAACACGTCCGTATCAATCAAAAACACAAAAGTTCAGACCTTACAGACCAAGGATGAATATCACAGCCTTGTCACCACCAGCGGCATGCCCAACCCAGGCTCAATGGTCAGCCGGAACACGGGTTCGTGCCGGTACCTGGGCGACGGCGAGAATGTGAACCTGCTCAGCAGCCGCGCCAGCACCACCTTCAGCTCCGTCATCGCCAGGTTCTGCCCGATGCAGGTCCTATGGCCGATCCCGAACGGCGAGTACATGTGCGCCGGCTTGCACGCCGCGGCCACGCCGTCAGCGAACCGGCTCGGCCGGAACTCGTCGGCGTCCGCGCCCCAGGCCTCCTTGTCGAGGTGCAGCATCGATCTAGTCACCTGGACGATCGTTCCGCGTGGCACGTCCAGGTCGCCGATCTTGACGTCCGTCAGGGCTTCCCGCATCATCAGAGAAGCAGGTGGGTACAGACGCAGAGTCTCTTGGATCACCATCGTCAGCTGCATTTTGACCCCAGATTACAGCACGCCAATGAAAATGCATGATGTCTACTTCTAAGACAATGAAAGGATGTTTATTGCTCACGGTTTTGAGACGTTGGAGGTCATCGACGTCCAATGCGCTCCTCGCATGGCAGACCTCCAGTGCCTCGACGCGGGCACGCTCCTGCCACTCCGGATGTGTCGCCAGGAACATCAGGCACCAAACGGCAGTCACTGCCGTGCTCTCGTGCCCTGCAAAGTATATGGTCTTGCAGTTGCTGACGATGAAGTCCTCGGCGGTGCCACCGTGGCCAGGGCCGTGAGCACCGTTGATGATGGCACGCAGAAGACCATTATGAGTCGCCGAATGCTCAGCTCCATTCTCGTTCATGTTGGTCTTTGCCAGTTCAACGATCAGCAGCCTAACTTCTTCAACCAGACTTCGTATCTCTCGGTTGCTCTTGGTAGGCAGGTGCTTCCTGCAAAAGCATGGAAGAACGTATGATTGACCATCGCGTAGTTGTTTCATGTTGAAAAACCAACCTAATAACATTTTTGTTCTGAAGACACCGGATAGGTACAGAGTATGATTAATACTGTTTGCTTACCACAGTGCAGAGAGTCCTACAAATGCATCCTGTTGAGAAATTGCCTTTTGAAGCTTCCTAAGTTTGCTGAATATCTCCTCTCCTTTTGCGAAGCTACTGCCGAAGCAAGCCCTAGCGATTACATCTGCTGAGATGTTCCGCACATAATCATCGACAACTATCTCTTTGCTCCCACCTGCACTGTCAAGAATGTTTTCCCATACTTCTAACAATGGAGCAGTTGCATCCTCAATCAGCTGTATCATACCCTGCATATATACACATCTACAGCCAATGATACTAGTCCAGATTTTGAGTCCATGTTAACTGTAAGCAAACTGTATGTCAATACCTTAATCTTGTCCATGAAGAACTCTGGAGCCATGGTCTTCCTCTGATAGGCCCATTCATCCCCGTTCACTGTAAATATGCCTCCTCCAAGGAGAGCTTTGCGAGATTTCTTCAAATAATTAGGCTTACCGAGCTCTGATGGTTTCCAGAGGCCTATGTCCTTTACCATATCTGGCTGAGAAACATGCAGTATCTCCCGACCACCTGTTGAGTACAGGAATACAGAGCCTGTTCCAGATTCATATTTTCAGATCATAACATATTTAGTAATATAGCTTACATGGACTTAGATCAAACTGCCATCAAATATTTGTAAAACTACAAATAAGCCTGATCAGCACTGTGGTTCTAAGATACCCGCTATCAGAGCATAAGCTGCATAACTTGCATAATATTATAGTTGGCACACAAAGTACATTTTTTTAATAGAATAGCACATAGAAATATTAAACAGAAATCAATTATTGGTGGCACCATTCATGTGAGTGTCAGAATTGAACATCTACAAAATGAAAGAAGTGTAAGTGTATCCTCTGACTTTGAGTGCTTGTAGGGCGCACAGCCACACACAGGTGTGTGTAAAGGAGTTTATATTATCATGATTCATAGTGCAATTAAAATGTCATAAACAGGGTTAGGTTTTCAATCCTTTGAGCTATAGCAAATTAACGTTTCAACCCCACTTGAAAGCAACTTGGTGACGGAAATGTTGCATATAAACATTTTTGGACACTTTATTTATGAGACTTTATATATATTATCCTAAGGAGAATTCAAGGCAACATATGTAATAATACAGGGCTGTAGCCTTCAGACTGTAGTCCTACCTTTTGGAAAATATGTTAGTCAAAGTAATCTCTACTGTCAATGATGTAAGAGAACTGTACAGTGATAGAGGATCAGGGATAGGTTTATACTTCCTCTCTAACTAAATATAAGACGTTTTGGTAGCTTAGTTTGAGCTACCAAAATGTCTTATATTAAGATACGGAGGGAGTACATGACAGCATTTTAGTCTTGTGACCCTGAATACAAAAAAATATATATTTACGATGACACACCTCATGACAACAGAAGTTTTGAAACTCGGTGCTCTTTTGTCAGCTTCTACCCACCTTCTCCATTGATTTACTAATGCATTAAGACTAAGCCACGTACTATAAAAATGATCAGCTTTCTATAACATGGATTAGGTTTTGCTTACTCTTGAAAAGGACAAAAAAAAATCACTAGAAAAATGGATGGTAGCATTCCTCTGACTACTGTTGTTAAAATAAGTTGATGTTACTGACAACTCGGTTGTGTCGATCTATTTACCATATTAAATATCAGTGTACAAATCGACCAATAACTCTATCTTGAAAGCAGTGCCATTTTTGGAACTGCTTCGTGATGATAACTTACCTTGCAAAAGTAGAAATGTCTACCCAACAAGAATCAAGATCATAGCTTCAGTCTGAAATATTCACATACTAACATAGCAAGATCAAAGCATCGAGAAACACTCGTATACATACCATAAGTTTCCCTCCAGATAAGGAGGTGAGGGAAGAGGATGGAGATGTAGTTGTTGCTGTCTTGCTCCTTCATAGGCTTGAGCTCATGTCGGATAAGCTTCATCTCTCTGGTGTTGCCGTCAAGAAAAGTAGGCTTGGGACCCTTCACACCTTGCCTTGTCAACCTCTTCCTTATCTTCTCCGGTCTTAGCCAGAGGATGTTACACAAGTAAAACAGAGATAAGCCAAGAAGAACAAGAATTAGCGCAAGAGGGTTCTCCATGAGGAACATGGAACTGGAGATGGGGAAGTGTTCCCGTCAAACATTCAGATACAAGACAATGTCAATACCAGCCTTATATCTGTTTGAGACTCTCAAGTATATGATTATTACTTCTTGTGTATGATTATTTAATGGTAGGCTGCTCTTAGATCTAGGCATCCAGTACCAATTAATTTATTGCTAGATGATCTATGCAACTGCAGCACCAGTTAGTGAGGACCAGAGGAGAGTTGTGGTAACTAAGTGTACTCCGATCAATCACAGAATCCAAAGCAACTAACAAGTACATTTTACATGTACTAGGGAACAACATATTCTAGCTTATGTCTACCGTGATTGATTTTGATGTCCTTACGCTAGAGAACTGAGATAGGGAAGTGAATCAGCATGGTTGATCCGGTCCCCTTTAGAGAAGTACCAGCAACGATAGTTTCCACGAAAGTTTGCCGTCATGACAATAATAGACAAAAAGAATAAGGAATACACAGGCATTGCAAGTTAGCATAGCGATATAGCGAAGAAGCACACTGGAGAATATAGGCATGTGAGTTCATCACAAACAGTGTAGCTCATCCAAGGCTGCAAAAGATATGCAGCTAACGCAAAAGCTCTTCCAAGTTCAGATCTGATACAATAAAAAGTGCATAATGAAGTAAACACCAGGAAGGCACAAGCAGCTGTAGTACACTGTTAATGAAGTAAACAATAGGAAGGCATAAGCAGCTGTAAAGAATGACTCAACCCATCACAATTAGCAAAAGTGATACTCTTTTCACAGTATCAAAAAAATGCAGCATAAGTAAACAACAGGAAGGGCACAAGCAGCTTAGTACACTTCTAATATTAAGATTTAACTGCATCCCATTACCAAAAGGGCAATCACAAGTTAAATACGAAAGGCATCACACCTTATGGAGAATAGCACAGCTAGATAATACAATAGTCTTGTGTTTGGGCTGCCTCCACAAATTCCCTATCTCAGGCTAACTTTTGCATAGTGATAAAGCAACACAGCTAACAGACTCTTACAACATCGCATCAAAAGATTTTCCTCTTCTTGTTTCCTGACTCGCCCTTCTGGTTGTTAAATCCTCTGAAGTCGTTGGTCGTCTCAGCAGTGTTTTGCTTCTTCACCCCTTTCCGGCCACCATGCCCAAACTTGGAATCTTTCGACCTGCTGTTCTTCCCCTGTTTACGCTTAGCAAGACCACCAGACCTATCACCAGGTGAAACGCCAGGCCGCTGCTTCTTATGTTGCTTGAGTCCTTCTTCAACTTCAAAGTTAATATTTGGCCCGTCCTCCTTCCCTTTGGAAAATCCCCCCTGTTGCCTCTGCTTCCTCCACTTTTTTGACTGAAAAGGCAGCCTGGCCTGCTTCTCATTTATAAAAGGGTAGGGGTACAAGGAGTACACAAGAAAAACCAGAAAAAAAGGAAAAAGAGGAAGAAAACAATAAGGAAGGTTAGGGCAGAAACAACAGCTACGGCTATAGCTACGGCGCCACAGCGTGAGGCACTCAGTCAGGTTCGCGGGGTCTGCAAATCAGATCAACCGCCCCTGTTTTGCCAGCTTCTTTCCAGAGCCTTGCCTCCTCCAGCAACTTGTCGTGAACAATGCCCAGCGGTGAAGCTAGGTTTTGGAAAATTCTGGCGTTTCGTTCTTTCCAAATCGACCACCAGGTTAGGTGGACAAGCGACGTCCAAGCCTTCTGCGTTCCCGAGGGTTGTGCCTGGTAGGTTGAGGACAGCCATCCCTCAAGGCTTGTAGAGCTCGTAAGTGGTGCAAGCGACAGCGGCAAGCGCGCCGTGGTGAGGACCTTCATCCAGAGTCTGATTGTCACCGGGCAGGTTGCCAGCAAGTGCAGTGGCGTCTCCGGATCATCGAGGCAAAGCGTGCAGGCGGCGTTGTGAGGCCAACCCTTTTTCTGTAAATTGTCAGCGGTGTTGCACTTGCCGAGCACCGCAAGCCATGAGAATATGCGGCACTTTAGAGGGGCGTCACTCTCCCAGATGAGCGCGTTGAAGTTGCAACGGGTCGAGCCTTCAAATTGCAGCAGGTACGCCGAAGTGGCCGAGTAGACGCCATTGGAGGTCAAACGCCAAGTCACCGTATCTGGCCTGTCATCCTCTAGCTGCACCCCTTGCACGAGCGCATGCAGTTGCAGGAATTGCCGTAGCGCGGCCACCGTGAGGTCCGGTTTGAAGTGGCGGATCCACTTATCACCGGTCAGGGCGAGCTTCACCGTGGCATTGCGGAGGGTGCAACTGTTGAACAGGTCCGGCAGCAGCTTGACGAACGCGCGCCCACCGAGCCATGGATCATGCCAGAACGAGGTCTTGCTTCCTCCACTTCTTCACTGACTCGATGTTCTCCTTCTTCTCCTTGGCCCTCTCCTTGATCTTCTCCGCCTGCACCTCCTTCGCCCTCTTCTTGGACTCCCTCGCCTTCTTCCTCTCCTCAGCCTCCTCAATTTGCTTCTTCTGAAACAAGAGCTTCCCTTTGATCTTGTGCATGTGAGAGTCGGTCTTGACCATCTCCGCATAGTAATCTGTCGGCCTGAGGAATCGGACCTTCTTAGACTGCAATTTCTCGAACGCCTGCCTTGTGCCATCGAGAGCCTGGGTGTAGAAAGCAAGCTCACGGGTAAGATCATCATTCACGTCAACCTTTTCCCCCTGATCATGATCGACGGCGAGCTTGTGTATCCAGTCCACCTTCTCTGGCCAGGCTATGTCCTCAAGCGTCTCAAGGAGCCCGTCTTGGTTATATATAGCTTTCTTTGAAGGTTCAGCCTGCAACTCCTCCTCTGAATCATCTTCTGACTCCATGTAGTCCTCATCAGTATCATCGTCATCATCCAGCATGGCTTCTTGGTGAATCAAGGGCTCTTCGTCACTTTCAAGTTCCGGTGCTTTCCAGGAAAACGCGGTATGAATGCACGGAACCATATACATAACACGTTACCTGCAGATGTGACGGGACAACCTAAGTTTCAAAAAGGATCTCCACTTTGAGTATTGCACTGACTTAGCGGCAGGCAGCTCAAATTTGGCGGTGATGTGTTGACAAAATAATTTATTTTGGCGGTGGGTGGATTGTGTGCAAGAAAGGAGAGAAACGGGCGGACGGAGAGGATAAGTTACTCACCATGCCTACGGAGTACCATCGCTGGCGAAGAAGGTGGCTGGCCGCCGGAGAGGTTTCCCGAGAGACGCGAGGGCGAGGTGTGGAGAAGGAGGCGTCGGAGTTCTGGGAGGAGGAGGCGGCGCTCCGCGAGGGTAGGTTCCAGGGTTAGCCTGTTTTCGATCGGATGGTGTGCTTTAGAGCATCTCTAACAGCTGCCCTATTTTAGCCTCCGTGCCCTAAAAACCGTTTTTTAGACACGAGAGGGCAAAAAACAGCCTCTAACACCTGCCCTATCAGCTGCCCTATTTTGGGGCAGCCCTGAATTTTGCTCCTCTCTGCCCCATATTTGGGGCAGAGAGGACCCCCGCGCGAGCTGCCCTATCCTTTCCATTTCCGCACGCGCGACTCCAACCGCCACGCTGAAACCGCCGATTCCCCTCCTTCGCCGCCCGAATCTCCGCCGCCGCCGCCGATTCGCGCCATGGAAGGGGACGCCGCGGCCTTCCCCGAGCACCTCACGCCGCCGGCGACTCTCTCCGCCCCTTCCGCGCCCCTCGGAGCCGCAGCGAGCGCCACCGCGGCTGCGGCGAACCCTAGGGTTCCGCCTCTTCGCCGGCAGGTGTTCCCCGCGCCCCGGACCTCGTCTGCGCCGGTGAATCCGTCGCCGGCGGGCGCAGTGGAGCTCCCCGCGGCGATCCCTCGTCGGAATACAACCGGGAAAAGAGCTCCGTCCGCGGAGGCGCTCGCGGCGAGGAAGAACAAGAAGACGGCGGCCGCCCGCGGCCCGAAGCCCAAATCGACCACAACCGAGGCTTCTGCGGGCGATGAGCTTCCACCACCGGCACCGGAAGAGCTCGATTTCGAGCCGTCTCCGACCCCCACGCCGGCCGCCTCCCACGTGCTCATGTTGTGTCTTGTTTCATGTGGTGAACTATATCTCATTTTGCTTCGAACTATGTGATGAACTATGTCTCATTTTGTGAAACTATGCCATGAATTATGCTAGGTTATGTTATGGATTGAACAAAATTCGTGTGTGCTATTTTTTTCATGTTTAAATATCATATTTGTGTGCATATGTCTATTTTTGTCTCTCAAATGTCGAATTTACATGTCTTTTGGTATAGGATAGGGCACCTAAAATAGGGCAGCTGTTGGAGAGGTAGTGCCATAAAATAGGGCTGCTGGAAAAGGGGAAAACTGCTCCGTGCCCTATATGTGCTAAAACAGGTGCCCTATATGTGCTAAAACACCATATAGGATAGGGCAGCTGTTAGAGTATAGGGCACCTAAAATAGGGCAGCTGTTGGAGAGGTAGTGCCCTAAAATAGGGCTGCTGGAAAAGGGGAAAACTGCTCCGTGCCCTATATGTGCTAAAACAGGTTCCCTATATGTGCTAAAACACCATATAGGATAGGGCACTAAAACTCCGTGCCCTATATGTGCTAAAACAGGTGCCCTATATGTGCTAAAACACCATATAGGATAGGGTGGGCACCCTATCCTATATGGTGTTTTAGCACATATAGGGTACCTGTTTTAGCACATATAGGGCACGGAGCAGTTTTCCCCCTTTCCAGCAGCCCCTATCCTATATGGTGTTTTAGCACATATAGGGCACCTGTTTTAGCACATATAGGGCACGGAGCAGTTTTCCCCTTTTCCAGCAGCCCTATTTTAGGGCACTACCTCTCTAACAGCTGACCTATTTTAGGTGCCCTATCCTATACCAAAAGACATGTAAATTCGACATTTGAGAGACAAAAATAGACATATGCACACAAATATGATATTTAAACATGAAAAAAATAGCACACACGAATTTTGTTCAATCCATAACATAACCTAGCATAACCTAGCATAATTCATGGCATAGTTTCACAAAATGAGACATAGTTCATCACATAGTTCGAAGCAAAATGAGACATAGTTCACCACATGGAACAAGACACAACATGAGCACGTGGGAGGCGGCCGGCGTGGGGGTCGGAGACGGCTCGAAATCGAGCTCTTCCGGTGCCGGTGGTGGAAGCTCGTCGCCCGCAGCAGCCTCGGCTGTGGTCGATTTGGGCTTCGGGCCGCGGGCGGCCGCCGTCTTCTTGTTCTTCCTCGCCGCGAGCGCCTCCGCGGACGGAGCTCTTTTCCCGGTTGTCTTCCGACGAGGGATCGCCGCGGGGAGCTCCACTGCGCCCGCCGGCGACGGATTCACCGGCGCAGACGAGGTCCGGGGCGCGGGGAACACCTGCCGGCGAAGAGGCGGAACCCTAGGGTTCGCCGCAGCCGCGGTGGCGCTCGCGGCGGCTCCGAGGGGCGCGGAAGGGGCGGAGAGAGTCGCCGGCGGTGTGAGGTGCTCGGGGAAGGCCGCGGTGTCCCCTTCCATGGCGCGAATCGGCGGCGGCGGTGGAGATTCGGGCGGCGAAGGACGGGAATCGGCGGTTTCAGCGTGGCGGTTGGAGTCGCGCGCGCGGAAGTGGAAAGGATAGGGCAGCTCGCGCGGGGGTCCTCTCTGCCCCATATTGGGGCAGAGAGGAGCAAAATTTAGGGCTGCCCCAAAATAGGGCAGCTGTTGGAGGCTGTTTTTTGCCCTCTCGTGCCCTAAAAAACGGTTTTTAGGGCACGGAGGCTAAAATAGGGCAGCTGTTAGAGATGCTCTTAGACGGTCCAGCAGCCCAGCAGACTGGCGCAGCAGCCCATCCCATGTGAGGAGGAGTGTATTTTTCTTTTTATTTGTTTACCCGTCAGAAAAATATGTATTTTTCTTTTGGTTTACTGGTCAGAAATATAAAACTATGTGCCGCAGCAGACTGCCTAGGCAGGCGTAGCAGTCGGCCGATCGGTCGTGGTAGCCAGTCGGTGCAGAGTCGGCGGCGGCGTGTCGGAGTAGAGGCGCGAGAAGACGACATGCGGCGGTGGGTGACGCAATCCCCGATCTGTGATCGGCGAACCAAAAAAGAAGAGTTGGCTGAGCGGTCGGCGGAAAGAAAACAAATCTAGAGATCGAAAAGCTCTAGGGCAGCCGATCAACCGATCGACTGACGAACTCTAGGTACGGTCGCGCGACCTCCAGAAGAGATCATGGATATCGATCTCCCCGAGGCCGGCGTGGTGTGGAAGCGAGGTGGCGGCTAGGTTAAGGATCTTGTCTTCTGATACCATGTAGAATTATGAGATTGACGGAATATGATGTATGTGTTCTCGGATTATCGGGCTGATGTATAAGATTTGGAGGATAATAAGTCTCTCTTAAAAATAAGGTAGGAGATAAAAATCCTATACTAACCGATTTTTTTATAGAAAAGGGACACTCCCAGCCTCTGCATCGAAATGATGCATACGACCGCTTTATTAATTTATTGCAAAGTGTTCGATCTATTACAATTCAAGGACCACAAAGGGTCGAAACATGGATCAACCAACGGAAAATGTCAAAATGAAAATGAAGTATCCTATACTAACCGAATGTATCTCTAAGTCTAACAATCTATATGTTGCTCGCTTTGAGATCTTGGTGAAGATAAAGAACCCTCTCGCTGTCCTGTTAACCATGAACCGGGTCAGTAAATCAATCAAGGATATATATTTTTTGCTGCATCTCCCAAGATCCGTACGAAAATGAAATGTTTTGTCAGTCATAGTAAGCAACACTTTAGTTAATGTAATATTTTTTGTCAGACTTGCACGTAAGTACTAAAAAGGAAGGCATCAAAGCTTTTTTTAGGTAAGTATTCGTAGATGTTACGCCGTAGGGGATTCCCCTACGGTAGCACGGTAAAAAAAAGTATCCGTAGATGAGTAACTTCTCATCATCATGAACGCAGTAGCCAAGAGGCCTAACTAAGTTACTGTGCAGCAATGTGACAATCAGAACTACTTCATTCCCCCCAACTCCTTTACCCCTTGCCCAGAACCCATACTAAGCCTTATGAGTTATGACAGCCACTTCATTAGAGAACTTCTCCAGGAAAGAGAGACCAAATTTGCTAGAATTAGTCGTGACGCAAATGCTGTATGTCATGAACTAGCCAAAATAAGTAGGGTTCAAGCTAGAACAGCGATCTGGCCACGAAATTTCCCCCATGAAATTGCTAAGGTTGTAGCCAGTGATTGTAACCCTACTTCAGATTAATATATTTCACCTTCCCCCTCCCCGCAAAAAAAGAAGAAGACATTCACTTCATTGCCACCTTCAAACAGTCCCTGCTTGAACACATCATTTTTCAGGTTAAAAAGAGAACAACACAAATAATTCTTCTATAAAAATTGTCAAGATAAAACTGTTCAATACTTTGTACACTTTTCTGAAACCGCCTTCTCCAAGCATGTTGTAATCAGAGAAGTTGTTTGTCGCAATGAGAGTGTCTTCAAACTGAGAATGTCTTCACTGATACAGATGGAGGTTCTGTATCTTCTTTCCCAAGTTTGTCAGAACCCTTCAGGTGTTTTGGTTTATGTTTCTTCTGAACTTTCCTGCTGCGTTTACCTGACAGGTACTTAAATCATTTTTTTCCCCAAATGAACTCCAAACTGATACGTATTACTTTCCGTGGAGCAAGGTGAATAAAAGTTTTTTTTTGAAAGGAAGGTGAATAAAAGTTTGTTCTACCTCTTGCCCTTGCATCCAAGGTATATAATGACTATCAACAGACAAGCCACAACCAGGAGTACAATCTTAGTAAAACCATTCCTTTTTTCGTTTGCTGCAGAAATTGTCGTCCAGGAGAATAATGGCATGATAAGTTGCAAATTTCATATTTAGCATAAATATTAGATTATCATAACATCTCATGCAGGCCTTTCGGTGAATAGTCATTACTTTCTAATGATGTAGAATTATATGATGACACCAAGAGCATTAATGCCACCACCTTTGAGATGAGAATGTGTCGCCGGGGAAAGTGGTTTTGTAGGTGTTAGGCGATCATTGCCTTTGCAGAAACAAATCAAGAACATAAGGATAAAACCTCCATCCGGCCCTCTAAAAAAAAACTTCATCCGGCATTCTTTGGCATATGCTTGTGACGAGCAAATGGAGAAGAGAGAGTATATGTGAAATACTCTATTTGGCCACGTTTGCGATTCCAGGTCCACTAGTTGCAGTTTGGCCAAGTCCAGATAGCAGCTGCAGTAAATCATGGACAAATGATTGGGACACTCACACTGTCAGGTTGTCGCTTTACATGAAGTAAATTTCAACCAGATTTTTCCATGGTGTGTGTACGAGCCGCTGCCAACTCCAGTGGTCCTGCCACTTGCTCAAAATGCATAGGAAAACAAGTACATACAATGAATCAAATTATCAGGAACTTCACAGCTATGAAAGATGCATTTCGTAAAAAATGTTGGCCAAACAGTTCCGGTTTGCTATTTTGATAAAAGATCGGCAAAGTGCTTCGATCTTGCAATTAGCATAGAAAACCCGATCGGTGGTACCATGCATACGGGTCGCGTTATCCCAGGATGAACAAACTTTCTATTTATTGCAAACTGTACATTCTTCTGTAATCTCACTTTATTTAATTGATAGCAAAGTTACAGTTACTCAGCTATCAAAGTGAGATCCTAAGGCCAGCCAGCTAGCGTCCTTCTATCGACGTAAGGCTTGCAACATTGCTGGAGTTTTTCTCCTCGGTTCTGTAATTTATCTGTGCGAAATATATAGGCTGCTTGGGAATTGCACGTGGCATGGCTTCACTGTCCAGCATGGACACGACCGACGACATGAGTGGCCTAGCACTGGAGCTATCCTGCACACACAAGAGCCCAACGTGGATGCACTTTGACACTTCATCAAGCGAGTAGCTCCCTGTAACCCATGCGTCCACGAAATCCATTGCTTTTCCCTCTGCCCACAGGTTCCATGCCTGAAACATCACCTCCAAGTTCGGAATTTAAATTTGCTAAGTTATCAGAATCTGAAGAATTTCCTAACACTTCAAGTAACACTTACACATGATACAAGGTTTTCAAAGTCCATCACAAGATGATGAGGTGAGCTGATCTTTAATCCACTTACAATCTCCAGCAGCAAAATACCAAAGCTGTAAGTGTCAGATTTGACCGAAAAAATACCCTCCATCGCATACTCAGGCGACATGTAACCGCTGTTTGAATAGTACATTTCAGAAGAAAGTACATATGAGCAGTTCAGTTATGTCAAGCGCATAATTTTTTTTTGAGATCAAGAGCTAGTCCAAGATTTACTTACTACGTCCCAACAACTCGTTTGGTACTTTCTTGTTGCTCGTTGCCTCCAAAGATCCTTGCCATTCCAAAATCTGATATTTTTGGGTTCATCTCTGCATCTAGCAGGATGTTGCTTGGTTTGAGGTCCCTATGGATTATCGACGTTCTCGAATCTTGGTGGAGATATAGAAGTCCTCTAGCCACCCCTTTGATTATGTTGAACCTTTTTGGCCAATCAAGCATAGACTTTCTTGCAATATCTGCATGGAAGAGGATGTGCACGTACATTAGAGTGGGGCATCTAGTAAGCTGTTCAGGCAAATAAGTTTATTTTTTTAACTTCAAAAAAAAAGTTTATTTTTTTCAATTCAAGATTACTTTCTAGAGTATGTGATTAGAACATACCAAAAATAAACTTGTCTAGGCTTTTGTTTGGCAAGTATTCATAAATAAGAAGCTTCTCATCCTCATGAATAAAGCAGCCAAGAAGTCTAGCTAGATTCTTGTGCTGCAACTTGGTTATAAGAACCACTTCATTTCTAAAATGCTCTATCCCCTGCTCAGAACCCTGGCTAAGCCTTTTAACAGCAACTTCCTTTCCCGTTTCCAGTGTTCCCTGTGTCATTTAGTCATCAATAAAATAAATTTACCAGGAGAAAACTAAATACATTTTAAAATGTTGTAATTAAATTGACAAGGTCAAAGTTTTAAACAACCTTATAGACATTTCCAAAACCTCCTTTTCCAAGTTTGTTTGTGTCATGGAAATTGTTTGTTGCAGTGGAGATGTCCTCGAACCTAATACACCGGAGCTCCAAATTTTGATCCCAAACTTCTTGCGAAATGCTGGAGTGTCCCAGAACCTCTCTTTTCTTGTTTACTCGTATCCCTACAGATGTATCAGTAACGTCAACACTCAGCACTATTACATGAGCACCGTATTACAGGAAACTGGCAACCCTTGTTCTACCTCTTAGCTTGCATACAAGGACAAGATATATGCATGTGAGTATCAGCAGCAATGATACAACTGGGAGTACAATCTTTAATACCACACGGACATCACTCTTGTTGTTTACTGCAGAACTGTGTCCTGTGATGAAAAAGAGTACTGTATCAAGATTCAAGCATAGCTTGTGAGAGTATGCATTTACCCTCTTCTTTATGAGTAAAATATACCGCTGTACCTTATGATATACTAAAAAATGCATCTCAAATATAGTTACAGGTTTCGTTTCAAATAAAAAGATTTGTAGACACCAAAAGTAACTGGCTAGCTAGTGTTACAAATGTCGGAACTGAACAAGTAGCACACTGAATAATGCCAGCTGCCGAGTTTGTTCAATAATAATGATTATGTGTCCCTGATAGAAAAGGTTGGTGTTCTTAGTTTCACGTGCTGCTGTTCCTATCAAGATCCATCGAGAGGTGACACGATATACATTTGAAGGCACAAATGTCACAGCAGATCAAAAGAACGAAAGAAGGCATGGAACGGTACGCACCAGGAGAGCCGGCAAGCCGAATGTACAGGTTGGTACTAGCTAAACCGGGTGCCTTCTCTGAGTCAACAAGCTCCCCTGTCCAGACCAAGCATCTTGATGGTCCACCCGTCGCGAGGATACTGCTCAAGTTGGTGTAAGCATACGCAGTGCAGGAGCAGTTGCTATCACACTCAGCAGTGCACTCCTCAAGGCTTCTGTTCCTCAGATACACAAACTTGTCAGGCACCTTCATCCCTGGCAACGTCATGAATTGGTCGCTGCGGCATCTCAGCGCCTCCTTTCTCACGCATCCTCTGGAGAAGTTGACACTCAAGCCGTCTGTCGGCTCAAACCCATCGAGGCACCTCCATTCCCCGGTGGATACTACTGTGCTATCGCAGTAACCAAACGGACCACAGGAGCCGTAATGGTGGCAGCCATCACCTGGGAGCTTGAACAAAACAAGCCATGACTGGTTAATCCAGATCCTGAGCATCACGTCGCCCGTGTAGTCCAACTTCACGTGTGATATCCGAGAGTTGTTGTCCATGTTGTATGTTATGTAGATCTCCTCCCCATCATCGACTCTCTGGGACCACATGTATCCATTCTTGTCCGAGGCCTCCGCACCGTTCCACAGCCCACTGCGCCAGTACAGACTTGTCTCACGCCAGATGAGGAACTGGAAACCCGTGCTGGGGTCACCACTGAGGAAGAATTTTCCGGTGGATGGGTCTTCAGAACTTTTCCAAGCAACGATGCGCAGTGCTGTGTGGGTCTTGTAGTTCGTCCATAACTTGAAACCGGGGAGGATGGTGTCGGTCGGATGATCATAACTCTGCCATACCTGTGTGAAGTTCGGCGACTGGACTATAAAGTTCCCTGTGTCGAGCAGCAACGCCACAGCTCCATCACCCCCGGTGGTGACATTGTTCGCCGTCGTCCAACGGATACGGCCTTTGGAATCTGACAAGACAAGGCCAGAACTGTTGCTCAAAACCAACTTCCCTGACAAACCACTTCTGATTGGGTTGTCGCGGTTGGCCACCCAGACATATGTCCGCTCCGGGATGTTATGGTGCCATATGCCTACATATTGGTTTCCAGTGGAGTTGTCGAGGGAGAAGAAACCAAGAGCAAAGACACCACCGTTGGAGACGAGCTTGTCCCCAGGTAAGAGTGGCTTTGCAGGTGTTAGGCGATCATCGGATCTGCAGGAACAAATCGATAATAGGAGGATAAAAAGGGGGAGTAGAGTCATGCTAATTTAGCTTTTCTGCACATCTGCTTTTGAAGAGTGGTACGAAAATGCTTTTGTGCTAGTCACAGCAGCATGACCAGTTGGCCAGACATAATTGACGACAGTAGACTGCTGCTGGTAACTGGTCCATGTCTGTGGTGACTGCATCAAATACACCGAAGAACTGAGCTCTCCCAAGTCACAACCATATGGATAACCAGCGACATCATGGGCATAAATGTGCTCCTGGTAATAAGGAACTTGGACCTTGTGTAAGGTGCACAAATATCCAGACTTTCTTGGACAGAAGGAATATATCCAGATTTCAGCATCAATGCCGACTGGATCATTAACACATGGATGGAATTTTGAAGCAGAGATTTAATTGCGGTTGCAGCAAAATGAAGCATTGACATCCAATCACAATTATAGGAGCTAAATAAAAGCAAACATCAATTCACGCTTTGCCTAGATGAGCAAAGTGATGGTAGAATTATGGTTTTGAGCTGGTTACAAGAACGGCTCAATGGATCACTTCACTGATAACATTGCCGACACTTCACATCAGACTTTTTATGGGGCACTAACACAAGTGTGCCATCACACAGTAAATTTGGTATCGGCCATGTACTGGATATCTAGAACATGGACCACCAACTTCTTTTTGTATCTACATGTGCTGCAGGTGAACTCTGAGATCCACGGCACAGTCGTCTTCTACCACTACTAGCAGGGTTTGCAAAGCACAAAACTAGAGCTAAACCGACAAAGCTTACTACTGGAGCAGCTGCAATGAACAGCCATCTAGTGCGATCACGTGGTCTGTTTGACTGCTCTCCAACATGAACACCATGTTCACTTGTATTAGCCACTTCCACTGCACCACCAGACATATAGTGAGTTTCTTCAGCCTCTGGTTCATCAAAAATTTCTTCAACAATTTCCTGCACATGGGTGTGTTCCTCCACCCCATGGATATTTCTTTCATTGGTTGTGGCTCGCTTGGACCTCTCAAATTCTGGGTCATCCGTAGGAAGTTCATATCGGCAAACTGGACATGTATTCCTAGAACTAAGCCACGGCAAGATGCACGACGAATGATACAGATGCATGCACGGTAGCTGTTTTGCTCTAGTTTTGATAGGCATCAAGTCTTTGCAGACTGGACAGATGACACCACCATCTGCCTCGTGCCTTGTGGAGATAACCAGAGATGGAAGATTTCCCACGAAGGATGTCGCTGCAGGTGGAGCTCCTCTTCTGGAATTGTTGTCCTCAGCAAATTGTTGAAGAATCATCTCAAACTGCCTTGCATCAGCATAATCACCAGGATTCCCCACAAAAGGTGTCGCTATATCTGGCCCTTCCATTTCTGTCAGCAAGTTGGTTATATTTGCTCTTTGATTAACATTCATTCTCCAAGTCCATACCCCATCTTCAGGTTCCCACCCGGTCAATTCACTTGGGCCAATGCCACGCGACTGCTGCTGCTGGTGCTGCATGGTGTCAACTGCTTCATCAAAATCAGATTCTTCCAGTCGCACATCTTCATGTTCTTGGTCATCTGAATCCCACTGATCCATTCCAGCATTCATGGGATCAATATCTGTATCTGTATTCATGTAGCTCTCGTTGTCAAGTTGAACAGCAATCTCCCTTTCCATCATGCTATGTTGATCTAGAGAAACATCCGAGTCCCCACCGTAGTCACCAAAACTGATGTTTGATTCAAGCTCATCAAACACAGAATCAACATAATTGAGGCCATCACTCTCATCATCTGAAGCATGCCACCTTTGGGACTGGTTCGGTGTTGAATTATAAGATGCCAGCTGGTGCACAACCGTTGGGGAATCAATATCTGCTTCATGGCCTTGTCTAGCTAAGTTGATCACTTGGGTGAACTGCTGTGAGAATGCATCCTCACTAGATTCAAGACTTGCAGTCCTAGACCTCCGCCTTCTTTGTCGTCTATGCTGATTACTGCTGGTTGTTACATCTCTTTCGTTCTGATTGATCACAGTCTCCTTGCACTCCCTGCATATGGCTAAAGCTTCAAAGCTATTGGTCATCTCGGTATCCAAAGTAAAAGGTCTTGTGCAAACTAGGCATTGAGCATCTGGTAGCCCATGGTCGCTCAACTGCGTCTGATTGCCAGACATGGGCATCTTGTACTAGTAAATCCAACAATGCAAGCTGTGCTCTGCTGAAAATAAAACAAGGGTCTATCGCAGAAGACAAATGGCCTGAAGGCAAACAAAAGTATGCCCTGCTTAATTCCTTCAATAGGTGTTCATACATACACCATTGTGCAGGTTACAAAAGTTTTGCCCGGATGCCAACCTGCCAAAGGAGAGCAAGTAGTGTTATTACACAATGAACGAAAGACATATAATGTGCTTATGCAGCATATCCAGGTGGCCATGAAGATTACAGAGATTCGATCAAAATGGATAAACAATTAAGCACATCTGCACAGAATGTAACACCCACCGATTAATGTAACCACATGGACAAATTAAACATAGCATGACTGTTTTAGTTTTGGTTTAGATCACCAGCAACCACACCAACCAAATTATCTACAGATACCCCTGAGTTTTTCCTCATCAATATCTCCAGATAGGATTTGCGGATTCAATCCCTAGCACAGGCAGATTACTATTTCTAAGGGAAAAAAACATGGAAAAAAGCGATGCTCACAGAGGCCCAATCGGGTACAGCATACACTACGAAATCGGGTCAGAAACTAGACCTAATCAATTTAATCCCCACCCGACAGGCCGCCGCAAGGATCCATGTAAAACCAACTAAATAAGAAGAAAAAACAACACTGGCTCCGCTCCGCAGCAGGGGTACCGAGAGCGTACTCGCTTCACAAAAGCAGCAGCTACCCTAACGAGGCGCTAAAATCGAACGCGAGCGGAAATAATTTGAGCAGATTTAGAAACTAACCGCAGACATTTGCGATGCAAGAGCAAACAAACTGTTGTTCATGGGAAGGTCGAAGCGTTCGAAGAAAAATTACCTCGAAGATCTAGGGCGGGAGGCGGGAGGCGTGAGGGACCAGGGTCGGCGATCTATACCGGTGGGATAGAGGATCAATTCCGGCGGCGGCGGGTCCTGGGGCTCGGCCGGAGGGAGAAAAGGACGTCGGGATTGGGGATGGGAGAATGGAGATTGAGGAGGACGAGAGAGGTTGGAATTTTCCCTTTTTTTTAAACAGTCGCAAATAAGGTAGTAGCAATATCCGGCGGGCCTGTTCGAATAGACCCATGTGAAAAAACCGGCCCATTTAGAACCCCACACACAGAGCTCCACCTCCGCCCGCGCGCGCCACCACTCACTCGTCACCCTCCCCATGGCCGCCGGCGTCAACAGGCTTCCGCCGCGTCTCACCACGCTCGCGGTCTTCTCCTCGCCGACGCCCAACCCCTTCAGCCCCAACAGGCGCGTCGCCCGGCGAAGGCCAAGGCTCCCGCCGATATCCATCTCCATGGACCCGGCCCTCGTCGACCCGGCCCACCTCCAGGCCCTCATGCTCGCCTGCGCGCACTCCTGCGCCATCCGCCCACCCGCGCCGGGTGCCGCTGCGGGGCCGGAGCCCGTCGACATCCGCAAGCTCTGCACCGCCGTGGCGCACAGCTTCCTGGTCGTGTCCGTCTTCTGCGGCGCCAGGTTCCTGGAGGACGACCACGGAGGGGATGACCGGCGGTTCCTGGGCCTGGAGCTGGACCTCTTGCTCGGCCGGCGTGGGGAGCAGAGGCTCGTCGGCTTCGGAAGGGCCGTCTCCGACGTGGGGCTCACCGCCTCCGTACATGACGTCGTGGTGATCTTCTCCTCTCTTCTTGTTCATACCATTGTCAGTTAGACGCTTCTTGATTTTACAGTGTCGTCACATTTCCTGCCAAAGGGCTAATTTGAGTTGAATTTTGCATGGCATTCTGGATGCAGTAATTAGTTTTCGAATTACCAACTTGGCGAATTAATTAGATTGAATGAACAACTAAATATATACTGGAAAAAACTCGAAGAAAATCGAACTGTTTAAAAAAAACAGTAGTACTGGCACAATGAGCCCATTAGAGGGTTATCTCCATTCCTATGTACAGCAAAGGCGTTGTATGTATCCTTTTCAAAGCTGGATTTAATAGTGCTATGTTTTCCAGATGAAATCGATGAGCATGTATTGGCAAAATGAAATTCGTCGTTTATGAATTCTGTCTTTGTGCACTGATTATAGCTTATTTCAGTGGAAACTTTTATAACATTAGGCACGAGTCTTAGAATTGATTAGTGAAAGGGAGTTTATCATTTTGGCCACAAAAGTGTATAACTATAAGGTTCACATCACTGGAAGTTTTAGGGTCTGGGCTAAACTCCATAGATTTTCTTTCATGTATACTTTTGTTACTCCTCCACAGTTAACCAAAGATTATCGCCCCATCATGTGTTCATATGAATATCTTCAGTGATTTACAGGTTCATCCGTCACTGCAGAGGAGAGGAATTGGCAGAAAAATACTTGAGAAAATTACATGGTAGGTTACTACGATGGGCTTTTTCTGGTAGGCTTGAAAGGGGCTTACTTGATGCAGTTTATTGTAACAGAGGAAGAATAACGTGCATAATCTTTTCTGCTATAAAATACTCAAGCTAGTGGTACCAAAGCAAGAATCATTTAATTTACTTAATTAGACAAAATGAGCAGACCTCTTGCATAGAAACAAAAAGAACTTGTACACAAATCAACAACCAAGTACTCCTGTATCAAAATATTAAATCTCTCTTTTCAGCATCTATTTTTTAATTGATGAATTCTTCACAAGACATCTTTTTTGGATTAATATATTTCCTTTTGGGAGTACATGACCTACATATTACTGAATGATTTTTGTAACAGTTTCAAATTTGGTGTACAATTTTCACATATTTCTTGTATTTATTTGACAATATAAGCAAACCCCAATGATTAGTGTCTGGACTTAGATCCACAACGGGATAACTACCGTGCAGAAGATAGCCAGACGGTGTGAGGGATTGGGTAGACGTAGGTTGAGAAGAGAGAATAACTAGGCAGAGATTAGATTGATTGCTCTTGCTTGATCTAAAAGTGGATACACGTCATCCTCATACGATGGATGCTCAGGTCTCCGACCTCTCCTAATACGACCGGAATTACTAGATCTTTCCTAGTACAATTGGACTCTTTCCTAATCCTATACTTTCCTAAAGGACTCTCCTCTTTTACTTGTGCTGCAAGTATTTGCTGAACACGTGACCATCTCCTAATGTAATACGACCATCCTGGTCTCCTTGCTGTCTGGCCGGCCGCATCCATCTTACTAGCGTCCACAACAGTCTCCCTGGATCAGCTAATCATACAACGACATGTTAATATGCAATATAAACTTCTGGAGTAGAATCATGTTAACTTGTTCAGTTGACTAGTTGATTTCCTTCCAAAGTTCAAACTTCATCTAAAACCTTTGTTATTGGAGCAAAAAATTTCAGGACACTCCGTAGCAGAGGAATTTATGACATTTCCACGTTATGTACAGAAAAGGAGAGGTATGTCCTTCTTATCTAATATGGTAGGCCTCATGAATGTCCATTTGTATGTGTACTATACATCTGTTATCTGTAAAGATGGAAGTGTGGATCTACTCCCTCGCAATCTTACGACAGTATATAATGATGTATATTGCTTTTTTGATTTTATGGAACTATTTGCAGGCCATTTTTTGAATCCTGTGGGTTTGATGATGATGCACTGGGTTCCACGGCGATGATGTACACTAAAAGCATGAAGAAATAGTATTCTCACTGATGATTGCAAATCCACACCATGATGAGGTTGATGGCTCCTTTGACGTGTTAACTGTTGCTACTTCAGAATGCTAACAGTGAACGAAGTAGTGTCATCCAGCAGTAATTATTTACATTCTATAGTACTCAATGTGTACAAGCCTTTTCTGGCACTGTAATAGAGGAAACCACTCAAGAAATTAGATAAACTCGTGTAGTACTGTATACCGTATTAATGTGTGTGGAAGATGGCATTACCAAGCATGTTTCAGAATCCAGACCAGCATTTGTAAATTTTTACCGTTGATTGTGAAAGCTTGATGTATTTACTGAAATGAATGGTTATACATATATTTTCGTTGTTTAAGTTTATATATGTCACCACGTGTGCTGAACGAGTAGTTTGATCAACGGAAAAGAACCTTGATATACAAAAAATATAGATTTGTGCAAAGTTAGCGTTGTAGACATTTTATTGGTGAAAATTCCTTTGTCAAGTAATATTGCAACATAAGCCAAGAAAACCAATTAGTCAACGGAGATATATGCAGGTCTCCAACTATATACCAAATATTAAACTGGTGTTGACACAGCAATGACTACCCTTTGATTTACGGCTTTGCACGATGAGAAGCTCTTGTTTACAGAAAATGCCGACTTCATGGTAGCACGGGACCAACCAATCCAGTGAATTCATCTTGGCATCTGGATTTTTGTGCAGCAAGATTCTCTTATCCAATTATGCACAACAATGTTTGAGTTCATTGATATGAACATCCAAGGATCTTAAATGAGCAATCTCCAGCTGTTTCACTGCAATTATTTCTCTTGTTGCCCCTGTTGAGACAGGGCCGTAGGTCCATGTTTTTTGCATATGCATTTAGCAGCATGGATCATCATACAGCTTCTTGGAACACTTGCTCATCTGGAGTTCCAAAAGCTTTCTGAAGGAACCGTTCGATGACTGAAAGAAATTCTTCAGCTCGTTCTTCCTGGGGCAAGTGCCCACAATTCTTGATCACCTCAAATGTCGCACCAGGAATGGCGCGTGCTACGCGTTCAGCATTTGAAGCTGGAACGAGGCGGTCGGTGTCACCAGTCACCACCAGCACTGCAAAGGTAAGACGATCAAAACTGTTTAGCAAGCAACATTGTTTACAAATCGCATGTTAGCGTATTCAAAATTTTATCTAAAATTTGCAGGGACATCACAACACATCTAGTTCAGTAGTTGGACTAATCATGTAATAAGAAGACAAAAGGAGCCCTTAAAAAAATAAGACAAAAGGAAGAAGCATATAGTTCAACCTGGGCATGAGATTTCAGAGAGCCTCTTCGAGACAGGCACCTTTGACTTGGGTGTATCTGTGATCATGGCTATAGTGTACTCCAAAAGAGCCTTCTCCCAGCCCCTGGATCTTAGTGGCTGAAATAATTTCCATGAACGTCAATAGGAGTAAGTATTTCTCACTTGCAGATTTTGTTTTCTGAAATCGTCACATAGAGAACTAACCTTGGTGTAGCCTTGTATAACATGGTCAGTTACTTTGCTTGGGTCATACCATGCATTACGGACACCCGTTACTCCAAATTTATCCATGATCAGTCTCACCTATGTCACCAAAGTCCAATCTAAGGGAAATGGAATGGAACCACAAAACGACGTATCTGTTTTTGACAATTTAATCCGTAAATTCTAAATATCTGTATTTTGGCAATCAGAGAACATCACCTTACCAGACTCGCTGCGAGTGAAGATCGAAGAAGAGCGACAAGAACTTTACAAGACAAAGCTCTGACCATATCCTGCACTGCCATTACCATCTTCAGAACAAGTCCTGCAAGCCCCATACACAGCCCAAGAAATGCTCTCCAAATCCCAGCAAATGGATTTGGTGATGCATTGCTATCATCAGAATCCTTCTTCTCTGACCCTTGCTGCTCACCGACGCTATTGTCCCGATCATCCTTCCTTGCCGGTGCGGAAATTGCCGGCGCAACCAGCACAAGCGCAGCCACCCGTTCTGGCGCCTCAAAGTATGCTTCCACTGCGACAAGGCAACCGGCAGAGTGCCTGGGAGGATCCAAACCGGGACATTAATGCCACAACATCTCTTATCAAACAAACTAATCGATGCACTCATGATGAAGAATGCAGTGCAGACTGCAAAGTGCGCATCTGTACCCGACAAGGACGGCCTTCCCGGCGTCGAGTTGGTCAATGAATGCCAATGTGGCCATGGCCGAGAAGGCCATGGAATAGGGGTTGAGTGGCTTGGTGTCATCGCCGGACCGGCCGGCCCGGGAAGTCAGGCCGAACGCAGGCCGGTCGAAGGCGAGGACCTTGGCGCCGGCGATGCGGGCGAGCGGCCGCATGACGCGGCTCCAGGAGAACAGGGACGCCCCGAAGCCGTGCAGCAGTACTACGGGCAGCCCGATCTGACTCCTCGAGATGGTGGTGTCCGATGACTGGTCGTTGTGGGCGCAGACCTTGTGGTGTACCCTGACGCCGTTGATCTCGTAGAAGCTGCTGTCCGGGTCGGCGAGCGCTTCCGGGTCGAGGAGGTCGTCCTGGTCGATGCCGGCCACGGTCCGGCGGCGGCGCGGCGGCATCTGGGCACCAGCGCCTGGAATCGATCCTGCGTTTTGCTTCGGGGTTCAGTGTTGGTGCTTGTGTTTGGGGGGAAAGTTCAGGTCATCTGGCGCAATTTTTTGCCACTGAAGAGGGGGGAAAGAAACATTCGAAATTTCGAACCACTTTTCAGCGCAAAGATCCCAAATCTATGCAAGAAGAAGAACACCCATCTGAAGCCTCTGTGATCGAAATGTAAAATCTACCACTTGCACTAGGAAAAGAAAGTACCGGGAGGGAACTCGGCGGCGGCGGCTGATGGCGGGGGAGGACCGGCCCTGTGTCGAGCTCGGAGATGCGGAGGACAGATCTGGGCGGCTGGGGTGGCGGAAAGAAGGTTCGGGATGGCCGGCGGCGGCGGAGGCGGTCGGAGGGGCAGGAGCATCCGCATCTGATCAAGCCCCAGCCGGCGCGGGAAGCCGACGATTGCCTGGAGGGGTTCGCTGGATTGCGTGGGGCCCAAGAGCAGTGGCACGATGGACGAGGCTGTAATCCGCGAGGTAGCGACGTGTCGCTCGTACGGACTACGGAGTATCCGCTACGCTCCCATTTCAAAATTTGGATCATCTGCCGACCAAACACAGTGCCAGATTTCCCTAAAAAAAAGTAAAAAACTCAGTGCCAGATTCCTGGCCCAATGCAAAACTAGAACAAAGGGTTTAGAGGTAAATAATTCACAATATGTATCGATTTTTTGCTTTCATCACGCTCTTTATCACATTATTCATTGATGAATTTGGAGTAGGGAGACAGGTGGACGTTCGCCAGTGTCCACTCCAGTTCTTCGAACGTGTTTTTTTTTATGAATTGTGGATTAGAGATGCATGGGTCCAATGGATTAGCGATCCTGATGGACACACTATTCGCCTCGTGTGGCGGGCCGTCCCATAACATTCTGAATTCGGAGCGAAATGGATAATGCCTGATGTGAATCTGAATACAGATATGTTAGAGCACATATTTGGAATGAAATGGAGCGGTATCGAGACTAAAACTAAATTAATAGAATCGATTCCCACATAAGTAATAACCATAAATAATTAATAAATAAATAATGTATAACATGCTCACCTGATCAAATTTTTGAATAAAACAATACGAGGGCTAAGTATCATCCACACATCACACATGTTTCTATTGGCCAACAAGCTAAGAAAGGTGTATTTCATGGGTGACTATTTGGTCGAGTTGTTGTTTAAAGCCACTCATTAATCAAATTATCAGAGCAATTTTGGTTGAACATTAGATTATTAGGCTTTAAACCATCCAATAAATCTATTTATTTTTTTATAATTCGTATATGGATAAGCTATTTTTACATACCGTACAGTATTTTGTGTCAGTTCAAAATAAGATAACCATACCCGCCACATTTCTTCACACCGAATATAGAGTCCTTAAAATGAATTTGTACACGTATTTGGTTTCTGCATAATGAGATTACATATGACAAACCGATGCCAAGCATCGAGGGATCCCGCTGATTTGTGGTAAGCTTCCTTATTTCTCTTACTTTGCTAAAACAACATCTAGATCCTGTGAAAGGGAAGAAAGTCATTGATCAAGTCACTGGACAAAAGAGAGAATCTCAAACTCACAAACAGGCCCGACTCTAAGGGTAGTGAGGGGGTGCAGTGGCCTAGGGCCCAGGCCTGAGGGGGGCCCAATATTATTTTTTCCTTCATACTACTATAGAGCTTTCTTGGGCTGGGCCTTTCCAGGAGCATTATTTGAGGTAATCAAATTAGAAGGGAATATTATTTGTTATATTTTACAACTTGTTTAGACTTTTTATCGTAATATGACATTGCTTAATTGCTTATATCAATTATTTATGGATGTCTTGGAAAAAGAATGTGTAGTTAGATGTAAACTTTTAATATTTTACGTCATGTGCGTAGATATATAGTAAATATAGGGGTCATTTTTTCAACCTTGCACTAGGGCACCAAAATATATAGAGCCGGCCCTGCTCACAAATAGTTAATTGCATATACGATGATCGATGATCAGTGTAATGCTCGCGAGAAGCGCAATAAGGCAGGTGATCATCATCCATTTTCCCATCTTGGTTCATAACAATTGTTATCAATTATAAAAAACATACATGGGGCACCATGCACTTTTCGCAGCGGGTATGTTCCTTTTTAAGTGAATAACCTATTGAGGTCAGCCCCGACATGAAAAAAATATTTATCAACTACTAGCTTGGGACGATTGGAGAAATTCTTCTTAGTGAAAATTACATTATTCTCATGAATGTAAATCTACTTTATTAAAAAAAACATGGGCCGTTGCAAATCTACCTCTTTATAAGAACCTCGTCCCGAGATACCTAGAAGAAAAACAAAAGGGAGGGGTCTACCCCTTTATAAGCATATTGCTAAAATTCTACCCATATCATGGAAGAGGGTAGCACGTCCCGCGAGTTTATAAACCGAAAAAATGTAGCTTTACAAAATGCCATGTTTTAGTTTGTGCTTAAACAGTGAGTCGGCAAGCCGAAAGAAGAAAAGATATTGGCTAAAAAAAATTAAACTTACGAAATGTTTTTAGAGATCGATCACTTCATTTACTTGGATAGACCTCATGCATAGTAATTTGATTCATTTGATTTTTGCACCTCACGTTGTTCAGTTCTTCTTGAATAGACATTTTGAACGCGCGGTACGTCGGAATAGCACCATCACCCGAAGAAAGCTCTCGTTGGATATAAGATGCAAGCATTGCCGATGGTCCTTCCTCTGTCAGCAGCATGCATGCGTACATGAATGCATGACAAATTTAACTCTATACCTAGATCGGGATCCAACATTCATTGTGACACCGTGTCATGAGACCCTTCTTCTACCGAGCTGACTTCCCCACGCTGCATGGGCTCGCATGCTTAAAATGTTGCTGAAGAACTCGTGAGTCATGACCATCTGATCAATTTTCAGGCCTTTTTGTTGTTTAAGTAAGACAAGTGTAACTGTGTATATGGTGGTGCATGAGACAAATATTACTACTCCCTCCATTTATAGAAGATATCAACTTTTTTCAAATTTGCATATATCTAGATATGTTTTAGTATGTAGATATATGTAAATTTGGACGAAGTTGAGATATCTTCTTATGGATGGAGTAGTATCTAGGTCTTCTCTTGCGTAATTTCAGTTTGTCCCTCTAGGAGCATGTAGCCTTCCGTTTTGATCACGCTCTTAAGCGGTTCTTAATCTGCCAAGGTGCAGTTTACACAATCGACGGCTTCTTGCTTTTCTCGTGCTAGTCGTTGCTGCTCGGGCATGTTGCTCCTGTAACCATGTGTAGTTTGCTCTCACTATGACATGTAATCTTCTTTGCATGTTTATGTTTATGTTTTTGTTTGTTGTTCCCAACACCCTTGTAGCTTTTGTTGTACTACCTCCGAGACAAATTAAGTGTTGCCAGAAAAACACTGCTCACGTCAATGTAGGGGATATCGCTTATCCGAAACTTATTGGTCGACCTATGATAAAGGCTAGATCAGTCGGTTTATCGGCATATCGACCGATTTATCGGTATATCGGCCGACTTATCGGACAATTTATTTTATCGCTCAGACAACGATAAGCGGTAAATCGGCTGATAAATCGGGATATCGGCCGATATCTTGAACAGTGGCTCACGTACAACCTGACAGCAGCATGGCGATATTATTTTCGGATCGGAGGGAGTATGTAATTTCGTTTATTCAAAACCTGTCTCTTTCGAGCCTCCCGTTAAAAGTATAAATTGAGGGCCCAAGTAGTGAAGAAAATAATATTCTACAACGAAATGAAACTCCCGTCTAACATACTCTCTCCGTCCCAAAATAAGTTTCTCAATTTTGATAGAAAGTGTATGTATGTGAAATAGCTCAAAGGTCGCGGAGTGAGCACCACTAGTGGAAAACGGCTCTTTAGTACCGGTCGGGGAGGAGCATCAGTACCGGTTTCGCAACCGGTACTGCGCAATCGGGACTGATGCCCCCCCAGCATCAGTACCGGTTTCTTATCGTCCGGTACTAAAAGGGCCCCCACGTGGGCGTGGGGCTCGAGCTCGTGCGGAGAACTTTTAGTACCGGTCGGTAACACCGGCCGGTACTAAAGGGTTTAGGTTTTAAGGGTTTTGCAATTTATTTTTCGTTTCCTTTTTTTTCTGTTATCTGTTTTCTTTTCTTCACTGCAATTTTATTTTATGTTTTCTTTTTCATCTACTGTTATACATTCATACGGTATTATATATATACACGGTACACGTTGATGCATACGTAATATACTTCCGTATATGTATTCTACGCTACTACATACGGTAAACGTTGATATATAATATAATTTAGATATAGGACATATTCATACTACGTTATTACATACATATATACATATATACAATCCGGTGTATAGAGATCGCAATAATGTCATACATCCTCCTCTTTCATATGTCATAGCTATATTTAGGATTATGATATTCTCCCTTTGGATTCATGACCTCCTCAAGGATAAATCCCGCTATCTCCTCTTGAATTGCTTCTACGCGCTGATGTGGTAGGATGGCGTTCCGCTTGTCGTTAAGCTTTAAACGAGATCAATATGAATATATTAGTTGTGTGTGTATATATATATATCAAATCATAATAAGATTGAAATATAGTACAAGCCAGTCACACTCACATCCATTCTTTTTTCACGCGACGCCTGCTCAACGCTCAAGGTCCTCATGAACTCGCAGACGTAGAATCCACATAATTCATTTCCCGGAGGCTGCTTCATGGTCTTTACGAGAATATAACTTAATTAAATAATAATTCAAAATGATGATGAATTAAAGAGACTATGTTTAATAGTAGCACACTTACATCAATATGTTTAATAGTCAGCTCTGGTTTCCATTCACCCCTCTCTCTCTTGATGAATATTTTCCAAACCCTACTCACAAAAGCAAATGAATAAATGTGTTATGATTACTTGATATCATGAAATGGGGTTAATGGTTGAAATTACCTCTGAAGCATGTCAATCAAGTCCTGGTAGTATGATTGTGGTTTGCGTAATGAGTCAAATACTTCAACTAATCCCTTGTCAATGATAATGTCCAGTAGAATCCAATGGAAGCTGCACACGTTTATATAGTGAGGCATGAATATAACTCATCAATTAAACTTAACATCTAGTCATTAGCAATATAGAAATGTGTTGAAGACAGTCACACTCACTTGAAGTTGTAAGGAAGAAGTATATCTGCCGCATGTGTTTGGCTCAATAGCGACCTCAACAATGCCTCCTCGCAGTCCCCGGGCTTCCGCTCTAAGTTTTTGCAGTTAACGATAGATGGGTCAATGAACCCAACTTCCCAGAGTCTTTTCCTTTTGCACTCGATAAGCATCCACCTGCATATATAATAGCATACGAAAGAATATAGTGCAGATAATTACAGGCTCAATTAGTGAGGATAATTACATGCTCAGCTAGACATTTAGAAAAAACACTTACAGAACATAGCAACTCATGATAGTTGCGTCGAGAGCACGCCGGTTGTATAACTGCCATAATTCATCAAACGTTGGAAATATTGCTTTTTGTCGGCATTCAACTTATTTTTCGCCGACTTTTCCAGAGCTTCTTCTGATTCCTTGTAGTCCTTGAATTCTTGCCACTGATCTCTTATCCTCCTGTACTGTACGTCTTCAAAATTAGGGGTTTTCTTTGTCTTGATGAATTGCTGGTATAACCTTTTCTTGTAGTTCATGAATTGTTCGGCCATTTTCTTTAGAGTCCACTGGAAGACTTTCTTTTTCTCGGCATCTCCGAGTCCTGTCGGTAGGGCGAAATTGTGGAAAACGGACTTCAGAAGTTCCCTCTTGCAAATATCTGACACAAAACTCTCTCCTCCACCCTTCGGCTTGTGCCATTCTCGGATGGTGATCGGAATGTTGTCCCGAACAATAACTCCGCACTGACTCACAAATTTACGTGCGTGCTCTTTCGGAGCAATCGGTTCGCCAATTTCAGAGATTTCTTCGATATCAAATCTTTCTTCTTTTAACTTTTTGGCCGGGCCTCGTTTTCTTTTAACAGACTTGCTCGATCCCGATCCGGAGGGCTAAAAGAAGAAATATTATGTTAAAACATGTATATGTACACATATCAAATCATTAATTTATCACCAGAAGCTATGTATACCTCGTCGGTATTCTGCGCTACATTCTCATCGGCATTATTGTTCGAGGCGGATGGAGGAGCTTCTAAGTTATAAATCTCCTCGTCCTCCATTTCACCACCGGACATGTTAAGATATTGCGATCCATCATCTTCACCATCTCTGATGATGTCGAACAATTGATCTTCCCCTGCTCTGCCGTCCATAGCTTAACTAATACAAAAAAAAAAGATAGAACTATTTAGTGCCAAATCGGGCGGCGGCATTATTGTAAAGAAATAACATGTGCGCACGGTAGAGGCTCACCGCGGGGGAGGGCACGAGGGGATGCTCGGGAACGACGGTGAGGCGCGGGATCAACGAAATCAAGTACGGTCACAGACAGGACGACGGTGAGGCGAGGGATAGACGGCGAGATTCCTACATGATGTCAAGTTATAACGGTGAGGCGAGGGATCGACGAAATCAAGTACTTTGCATTGGGGAAATTGTGATTGCATTCCCCGCGCGTTGCCGCGGAAAATTGTGGTTGCATTTTCACAATACTATTTCACAAATTCTAACACTTTCATTCACAAATTTCAACACTTGAATCCACACTATTTATTACATTGTAGCATTTTAATCTTTGCATCAAATAAAATTACATAGTAGCATCCATAAAATTACCCTAAATTACACAAGTACTTTGCACAACTACTTTGCATCCACACTATTAATCCAATTTTACAAACTTCCTAACATTGCAAAACAGACAGCAAGGCCTCATATAGAATTGCTTCAGGGATGGTGTCAGCGAACAACGTGGAATGAACATTGCATATATGTTCAGACAACATGGTTCACTCACACCTCCCTGAAGATGCAACGTGCAACCATCTAATCATCGGCCAAAATTTATAAACTTCCTTACACTGCAAAACAGTACCAATTCACTTAACATTTACAAACTATCATTAAAAACAATAGCATTTCCTAGCAATTCATCTAAAACAGTAGCATTTCCTATAGCAATTTAAAAAACAGTACCATTACAAACTATTAATCCACACTTATAAAATTACACAAGTTATTTGCATCAAATAAAATTGCATAAGTACTTTAAATTCATATAAATAACACATCAAAATCTAACAATAGCATTCATATAAATAACATTTTAAATTCTAAGAATAGCATATAAATAACACTTTAGAACAATTGTAGCATTATAAAGAACAATTCACTTTGTCACATTGACAAATCAAAAAATTGCACAAATCCTACAAACCGTAAAACAATACTAAAAATCCTAAAAATCCAACAATAGCATTCACATAAATATTCTAACACTATTACACTTTAAATTCTAACACTAGCAAGTCTAACTAGCAAGTATAACTAAATTTTCCTAACAACACCTAAAACAGTAGAATTTTCAAGTCTAACTAAATATTCTAGAAAAACAAGGTGATGACGTCACCATGACGTCGCCAATGGAGATTCAAGTTCCTGCCCCTCCATTGCAGACGAGAGGAGGAGCCCGACACCGCGGCGAGTTGCACACCGACGGGCGCAACCTATTGGTGGCGGCGCCGCCCTAATTTTGTCACCGAAATAGGGCCATAGCCACGCAACCGCCGCCGCCGGAATCGGGCGCGTCGAGGAAGGCTTCCTGCACGTCGCGTTGGGTATGGGCGGCGTCGGGGACGGCTTCGAGCAGCGGTCAGCGGCACAGCACGGCAGCGTCTCCGGCGCAGGAAGCCTACTCCGGCGTTCTAGAAACCCTAGCTCCGGCGTGGCAATGGAGAGAAGAAGGAGGAGAAGAGCTTACCTATCGCCGCGCGGAGATTCGGCCGGAGTCGGGGGAGACGAGCAGCGGGCAGCGGCGCGGCACGGCAGCGTCTCCGGCGATGGCGTCGAGGGAGGCGAGGCGTCTGCGTCGTCTTCGTCGTCGAGGGGCTCGGGGGTTCGTCTGTGTGTGAGAATGAGAACTGCCCGATCTGGGCGAGCGCATTTAATGCATGGACCTTTAGTCCCGGTCTCTAGCACGGACCGGTACTAAATCTACTTCAGTACCGGCTGGTAGCACGGCCCGGTACTAAAGGTCTGTCGTTTGGGCGCCCAGAAAACTGGCGCGAAACGAAAACCTTTAGTACCGGCTGGTAGAACGGAGGTACTAAAGATCTTTTTCATTTTATTTCTCTTTTCTTCTTTTCTCCTTTCTGTTTTTTTATATCTACTGATGTAATTGTTTAATTAGTTTGTAATAATTACTAAAAATCATGTCTATATTGAAGAACATGTTTTCAATAAATTACAAAAATTAGATATTAAAAAATGTAACATTTAAAATAAAGGGAATTGATAATCCCCATTTTAAATCATGACTTTTTTTGTGAACAAAGTACCAAAAATATGATGCAAAATGGCACCCATTTAATTTTCATGGAAACTAGTCCACATATGATGGATAATCGCCAAGTAGAAGGTTTTCTTTGATTTCTACCTAATTTTCCCTAGTTAATTGAGTTTATGTCGATTTTTCGAAAGTAATTCAACTTTGAACTACAACTATTTGATAGTTTGGTCTTAAGTTTTTGGAAAAATCATTTTAAGGTACACAACTAGTGGTTATATCACAGAAACATTGATAGTTCTAGAAACTTGATTTATGACAATATTTCATATTTCATAAATATCATTCCTGGATTACACATCACCAATATTCCCATCTGTTGTATTATTCCTCCTTTTCTTCGATTGCTTAACTTTGCGCCGGAACCATGGAGAATCTTCATTACTTAACGTGATGCTTGGGTCAGTGTTGACTTTGAAGGGTGGAATTTCATCAAACTTATCATAATCTTCTGACATGTCTGTCTTGTCCTCCACTCCCACGATGTTTCTTTTCCCTGAAAGAACTATGTGGCGTTTTGCCTCGTCTGATGTATTCGCTTCCATATTTTTTCTTTTCTTCGGTTTGGTAGACATGTCTTTCACGTAGAAAACTTGAGCTACATCATTTGCTAGGACGAACGGTTCGTCTTTGTAATCAAGATTGTTCAGATCCACCGTTGTCATTCCGTACATCGGGTCTACCTTTACCCCGCCTGCATTCAGCTTGACCCATTTGCACCGAAACAAAGGGACCTTAAAAGAAGGTCCATACTCAAGTTCCCATATCTCCTCTACGTAACCATAATATGTGTCCTTTTGCCCATTGCTGTTTGTTGCGTCAAAGCGGACACCACTGTTTTGGTTGGTGCTCTTTTTATCTTGAGCGATCGTGTAAAATGTATTCCCATTTATCTCGTACCCTTCGAAAGTGACTATAGTCGAAGATGGTGTCCTGGCCAACAAGTACAGCTCAACATCAACTTCGGTGTTACTCATGAGATGTGTTTGCAACCAACCGCTGAATTTCGCCGTGTGTTGATCTTTAATCCAGAACTCATCCTCCACCGGGTTCTCAGATCGTAAAATATTCATGTGTTCCTCGATATACGGAGCTGCCAATGAGGAATTTTGTAGAACTGTGTAGTGCGCTTGACTGAAAGAAGGTCCGTCCCTACATACAAATACTTTTTTCCCTAGAGTGCCTTTTCCACTCAGTCTCCCCTCATGTCGCGACTGTGGAACACCAATCGGATTAATGTCAGGAATAAAGTCAACACAGAACTCAATGACCTCCTCGGTTCCATAGCCCTTGGAGATGCTTCCTTCTGGCCTAGCACGGTTATGAACATATTTCTTTAAGACTCCCATGAACCTCTCAAATGGGAACATATTGTGTAGAAATACGGGACCGAGAATTTGAATCTCTTCGACTAGGTGAACCAAGACATGCGTCATAACATCGAAAAAGGATGGGGGGAACACCAACTCAAAACTGACAAGACACTGGACCACATCGTTCTGTAGTCTTGGTAGGATCATTGGATCGATTACCTTCTGAGATATTGCATTGAGAAATGCACAAAGCTTCACAATGGGTACTCGAACATTTTCCGGTAGAAGCCCCCTCAATGCAATCGGAAGCAATTGCGTCATAATCACATGGCAGTCATGAGACTTTAGGTTTTGAAATTTTTGTTGTGCCACATTTATTATTCCCTTTATATTCGACGAGAAGCCAGACGGGACCTTGATACTGCTCAGACATTCAAAAAATATCACTTTCTCTTGTTTGGTTAGAGCATAGCTGGCCGGACCGTCATAATGTTCTGGAAGCAGGCCGTCTCGTTCTTTCAAACGTTTCTGGTCCTCCCGTGCTGCCGTTGTGTTTTTTTTCTTCCCATACACGCCCAAATGGCCTAGCAGGTTCACACAAATATTCTTCGTCACGTGCATCACGTCGATTGCAGATCGGACCTCTAGGACTTTCCAATATGGTAGCTCCCAAAATATAGATTTCTTCTTCCACATGGGTGCGTGCCCGTTTGCGTCATCTGGAACCTTTAGTCCTCCAGGACCCTTTCCAAAGATTACTTTTAGATCCTTGACCATATCAAATATTTGTTCACCAGTACGGTCCATAGGCCTCCTACGGTGATCTGCCTCACCTTTGAAATGCTTTCCTTGCTTCCGGACGTTATGCCTGACCGGAAGAAATCGACGATGCCCCAGGTACACACACTTCTTACAATTATCCAAGTATATACATTCAGTATCATCCAAACAGTGTGTGCATGCATGGTATCCCTTAGTTGTCTGTCCTGAGATGTTACTAAGAGCAGGCCAATCATTGATCGTTACGAAAAGCAACCCTCGAAGGTCAAAATCCTCCTGTTTGTGCTCATCCCACACACGTACACCTTCTTCCCGCCACAACTCTAAAAGTTCGTCAACTAATGGCCTGAGGTACACATCAAGCTCGCTCCCTGGTTGCTTCGGTCCTTGGATGAGCACTGGCATCATAATGAACTTTCGCTTCATGCACAACCAAGGAGGAAGGTTGTAAATACATAGAGTAACAGGCCAGGTGCTATGACTGCTGCTTTGCTCTCCAAAAGGATTGAAGCCGTCCGTACTTAGACCAAATCTTAAGTTTCTTGCGTCATCTGCAAAGTCCGGGAACTCTCTCTCGATTTTTCTCCACTGGGATCCATCAGCGGGGTGTCTGAACATCGCGTCTTTCTTCCGGTCCTCTTTGTGCCATCGCAACATCTTGGCATGCTCTCTGTTGCTGAACAAACGTTTCAACCGTGGTATTATAGGAGCATACCACATCACCTTGGCAGGAACCCTCTTTCTGGGGCGCTCGCCCTCAACTTCACCAGGGTCATCTCGCCTGATCTTATACCGCAATGCACCGCATACCGGGCATGCATTCAGATTCTCGTACTCCTCACCGCGGTAGAGTATGCAGTCATTAATGCATGCATGTATCTTTTGCACCTCTAATCCTAGAGGACAGACGATCTTCTTTGCCTCGTACGTACTGTCGGGCAATTCGTTATCCTTTGGAAGCATCTTCTTTATCTTTTTCAACAACTTTTCAAACCCCTTGTCCGATACACCATTCTCAGCCTTCCATTGCAGCAAATCCAGCGTCGTACCCAGCTTTTTCTGGTCATCTTCGACACCTGGGTACAATTTTTTTTTGTGATCCTCCAACATGCGCTCCAACTTGACCCACTCCCTCTGATTTACGCTGTTTCTCTGTGCATCAGCAATGGCCCGAGAAAGATCATCAGCGGGCTCATCCGGCGCCTCTTCGTCAGGCGCGTCTTCTCCAGTTTCCTCCATTGTAGTACCGTCGTATTCAGGAAACTCATGATAGTTGTCATCGTCCTCTTCTTCTTCATTGTCTTCCATTATGACCCCTGTTTCCCCGTGTTTGGTCCAACAATTATAGCCGGACATGAAACCGGACTGAAACAGGTGGATGTGAATGGTTTTTGAGTTGGAGTAACTCCTGATATTCTTACAAGCACAACATGGACAATACATAAAACCATCCCGCTTATTTGCCTCAGCAACACGGATAAAATCCAGCACGCCGGTCATGAACTCCGGAGTGCGTCGGTCAACGTACATCCATTGTCGATTCATCTGCATTATGTAAATATATACAAAACCATTACACAATAGTTATATATATATATATCTACCATGAATAGATAGATACGTGACCAATTCATTAATACAAGTTCACCATATTTAAACAAATCTAATACATAGTTCTCATAAAACATTCATTAATTGAAACTAACATAGAACTAGCTAAAGAATTTCAATCCAACGACAAATGCGATCAAAATCACAACTAAGGTAATTATTGAACCAACAGCATAATGATACCAAGCCTCTTGACTAATGACATATTTTCTAAACTTTTTAAGCTTCAAGCGCATTGCATTCATCTTGATCTTGTGATCCAAGCGCATTGCCTCCATCTTGATCTCGTTATCATCGACGACGTCGGCAATCTTCAACTCCCATTTCATCTTCTCTTCGAGACGAAGATCTTCACTTCTTTTCAATTTAGCTTTCAAATCATTGTTTTCTTCTACTAAAAACTCGAAAATAGGGTCGGGCTCATTTTCCGGTTCAACTACCTCCTAGATAAAAATATATCTACGTTAAGTTGGTCGGTATAATTTTTGTAAACACGAAATTAAACAAACATATACTTATAACAAACAATCGTACCACATCCGAATAATAGAGCGGGCGAGAGCCAGTGTGGACAGATGTCAAAACCATGACACTATATATAACAAAAAGTTACACAATTAAGAAAATTATACAAGTAATAATTCTATAAACAATTAATTACGTAATTATAGCATAAAATGAGCTAAACTAGGACTAAATGAGCTAAACTTGGACAAAATTAGCTAAACTAGCACAAAGTAAATGAAGAAACTAGCACTAAATAAGCTACATTTGTAGATTTTTCTAAATTTTTCTATCTAAGTCAAACTAACAATACATTTCTAGATTTTCCTACATTTTTCTATCTAGGTCAAACTAACACTAAATGAGCTCAAACTAGCACTAAATGAACTGAAGTTTCCAATTAAATGTAAGAGAAACAAATTTCTAACCTTTTTGACCAAAAATGGTGCCACCAAATTGGACAAATCGCCGGATCACCACCGAGCTCGAGCAACAACAGAGAGAAATAAATGAGGAGGCAGAGAGTGAAGTGAGCTCGGGCTGGAGGAAGTAGATGGAATTTATAGCGAAATGTTTTAGTACCGGTTTGTAACACAAACCGGTACTACATGTCCATCTTTAGTACCGGTTTGTAACACAGACCGGTACTAAAGGTTCTCGCCGTGGGACCCGCCGCTGCAGCGCCAGCCCCAAATCCTTTAGTTCCGGTTGGTTACACCAACCGGTACTGAAGGTTGCTTACCGACCGGTACTGCTGCCGTTCGCCTGTCCGGCCGCTGGGACCGGTACTAATGTTATATTAGTACCGGCCGCAAATTGGTGCGGGACTAAAAGTCTGGACCAAAGGTCCGTTTTCTACCAGTGCACACGAGTGGAATTATGGAATCGTCATCAAGCATAGACTTTTGTGATCTTTAATTAACTATATATACTACTCCATCAAGCATCAACTGGTACTCATTCATAGAGAGCCAGATCATCACCCTACCAATATAGAGGTAGTGGTAGTGGCTAGCTATTGTGATCCCTTAAAGCCTTAAACAGCAAGAGAATACAGAATATATACATGATTGAAACCGGACAGAACAAAACCACACATAGAATGATAGAAACACACGATGCCAACTATGTTGCGTCACATCTAAAACATCATCTCCCCATGCATGAAGCTGCAATCGAGTCGGGTGCCACTACCATGTAGTGTAGTAGCTATAGCTTCACTCTTCAGCAAATTAAAGTGCAAAACACAGACATACATATGAGTACATGGGCACGATTTCTCTTCTCCAATATTGTCTCGGATACTGAGAGCTGTTCTCCAAGATCAGCCGTCGATAAAGAAAAGAAAAACATATTATATGTGTGTACACTGTACATGAGCAGGAATTCCATTCTCCAAATTTGTCTCAGATATTGAGCTGTTTCCCAAGATCAGCTGTCGGTAAAGTTAGTCAACGTCACAGTGACTAGTCGTTGCAATGCAATCGATAATTTTTTTTTCTGACAGAGAATGCAACCGATAACTTTGCACTTGCGCGCCACACACACAGAGGAGCTCTTCCTTTACAGTAGAGGAGAGAGGTTTCACTTGCACAATAGCCCCTAGGAATAACGGTTTTGCTAGTTCTAAGTCGTATGAGAACACGAGTTCTCAGTCGCGTCCAACACCGTTCGATCATGCGTCAAGATGCGTGTGTTTTTTCTTTATTTTTTCTTTTTCACGTTGACGAGGATATACCAAACTGGTACCCTATTGTGTGGGTACCTGGTGCACGTAATGACTAAAATCCAATTATCGATAGACTGACGAAGCCCATCAAGGAAGGCCCAAGATGAAAACTGCTTTCCAAGTTAGGCATAGTCGGTTGTAATTTCCGTACCTGTAATTCTAGTCGGTTACGTATCCGAGACCTGACCCCTCATATAAGAGCTAGGAGGGCGACCGATCAGGGACACACAATCCTTGAGCCACCAAACCCTAGCGAGATCAAACCTTGCTAGACCCTTGTAAGCGTAGCATACTTCATAATCAATACAGGCAGGCAGGAAGTAGGGGTGTTACCTCACTCGAGGGCCCTGAATCTGGGTAACTCCAGCTTGTCAGCCGACGAATCTACTAACACTACGCGTTATCTACCTCTAAACTCTAACCCTAGGTCCTCGACTATGATTATTGAAGAGATTACCCCTCGTCACACGTTTTTTCCAGTTGCATGCGAGCTGTAACTGAGATTTCTTGATTACAAGCGGTTTGCAACTGAATTTTTTCCAGTTACAAGTTGGTCAAAACTGATTTTTTTTAGTTACAAGTGGGTTGTAACTGGATTTTTCGGTTGCAAGTGGGTTGCAACTGAATTTTTTCAGAACAATTTTCAAATTTAAACATTTAGGATTAGAACTCATACTTACGTCATACTACTCAGCTCTAGACGCGGCCGCAGGAATAATCCAAACGTTACGGAAAAGGACACAGCAGCCAGCGGAGACAGTGTGCCCAGCCGCCCAAGGGGCAGATCGGTAACTACGTGTGCTGTCACTATGACAACTGTAAGCCCTCCTGTCTTTTGTTCCCACTACAACCTCCAAAAGACGGGTAATTCCCGTGAAGACCCTCACCTAGAACTCTCGCCTTCCTCCACTTCACTCCCCTACCGCCGATCTCAATCTCAATCCCCGGCGGCGTCGCAATCATCTTAAATCCAGCGACCTCCGGCTCCCCTGCCCCGATTCCTCCGAAATTGATTCGCTCCTCGTCGCCTACCAATTCTAGAAACCAAATCCTACTACTGCTCTCCCGGGAAAGGAAAAAATATAGTAAGCCAAATCTTGTTTTCTCAGTCCCGTCTTTGTCCCGTACCACCAGCTTCCATCCACATTGCTACTGGGGAGTGGGGAGTGATCGCCGTTGGAGCTAATGCACGTCCTTGCAGAGTATCCCACGGTCTTCCTCTCCGAATCTCGTCCTTGCTTCCCGGAGTTAAGAGGCGGAGGCGGTAATTCTCGTACGAGCACGCCCAAGTCTTAGCCGCGGTCGTGGATCCCCCTAACTCTTCTTCTCGCGCCGCCCCCGCCTCCCTTTCTCTCCTCCACTCCTGGATTCCTCGCGGAGCCGATGGGTTTCTTGGTCTGCGTCTGCCTCCTCCAGCTGCTGTTCTTGGGCTCGTCTCCGGCGGCGGCGCAGCAGCCCACGTCGCCCGCGCGGGCCCTGGACGCGACGCTGCGGGAGTACGCGTACCGGGCCCTCGCGCGGCGGCCGCGCACCGGCATTGTCTACAACGGCACCGTCCCCGGCGACCTCGCCGGCGTCGCGGTGTCCGCGCTCCGCCTGCGCAGCGGCAGCCTCAGGAGGAAAGGGCTCGGCGCCGAGTACTTCCAGTTCGGGCTGCCCGCCGGCGTCGTCGCGCAGCCGCGCGTGGAGAGGTTGGTGCTCGTGTACCACGACCTGGGCAACCGGTCGGAGCGCTACTACCCGCTCCCCCCTGGGTACACCTACCTCTCGCCGGTGCTCGGGCTGCTGGCCTACGACGCCTTCAACCTGTCGGCGGCGGGGCTGCCCGAGCTGAACCTCGTCGCGTCGGGGAGCCCCATTCTTGTAAGTTTCAGCAATGTCAGGACTTTGCCGTCGGGCGGTCCGGCACCACAGTGTGTGTGGTTCGATCTGGACGGCGTGCCGCAGTTCCGGGATCCAGAGGCAAGCAACGAGTGTGCGGCGTACCGCGGAGGGCACTTCGCGATAGTGGTGAACTCGAGTGATGTTGCTCCTGCTCCGGCCCCACCGGCCGCAATTGCCCCGCTGATACCGGACGCCGGAGGTCGTGCCGAGGGGAGCTCGCAGGGGTGGAAGATTGCAGTCAGCGTGGTCGGGAGCGCCGTCGCCTTGGGGCTCTTAGCTTCGGTTCTTCTGTGCTTGGTAAGGTACAAGAGGGTGAAGAAGCTGGAGGTGATGGAACGGAATTCAGAGGTTGGGGAGACACTGCGTATGGCGCAGGTTGGGCGGACGCAGGCGCCTGTAGCATTGACGACACGAACACAGCCGGTGATCGAGAGTGAGTATGCTTCATAGTTGCTGCTGGATTTTTCTGCAGATTTCAGGCAACATCATCAACAATGCTTATGGACGGTGCCGGGGACATGGAATTTGTCCATCATCTGGTTGAAGGCAGCAAGGTGTTCTGCGAATTGGTATATTCATTGCCTCAGCCTCTACAATTATTCATCTGGTTGAAGGCAGCAATTGTTCATGTTCATAGTTGCCATTTTCATACTAATTAAGGAGCTGTGTGCATCTCCAAGGACTGGAGATGTGAATTCATCAAAGCCAGATTTTGAATCCTCGATTATTTTTGGTTGCTGTTTTCCCAAGAAGTAGGTCGGCAACACAGCTGAGTAACATTCACTGCAAACGACATGGTACTGTTTCAGTGAAATTCATTCTAGTTTTACCTCAACGCCATTTTGCGCCGTTTGGCTTCTCCTTTTTTGGACAACTGTTAAGATGATGTACATGTCGGTTTGGTAATTAGCCTGATAACTTAGATTTCAGCGTCATTGTTTTGACATCCAGTCTGTATTCAGTGAGAACTTCCCAAGTTTCCATTATCTTCACGTTACATTTCTAGTGGGATATTCCGTTGATGATTTGGTGTTATCGTATATCAGGGTATCATTTCATTGTTCAGTAGGCAGCACCAACAATGTTTGTTCTGAATAATTTGGGTTCGAGCATAGGGCTACTTATATCTTCGACCATGAAAACAAGATGATATAACAAAATTATGCACTCCCAGGACCAGACTGGACCGAATGCTTTCTTTTCCTCAAATTTCTTCAGAGGATAGCTTGAACAACCACCAATCTGTGAATTGGCTTCAGGTGAGCATGTGGTTCTTATACTTTCTGCCTGGTCGTGGGCGCACGTTCATTCTTATGTTGGATATTATCATATAAGACGCGAGGAAACCGATGATAAGCTGTTGCTTAATCATGTTTAAGTTGCCAGATGTGGTTTGCCAGCATATGTGTATGCTGGCAGAAGCAACTGGATCGCTAAATTGGTTGCTAGCACATGCTGCACCTGCAAGCAAAATGCACAATGCGTGTATGAAGGCATGTATTAGAGTGCGATCGCCTTCAAACTAAGGAGGAAGGAACATGCAAGCCACCTGAAGAAGCTAAATCGTACCTGGAGGCACATGATGCTATCTGAGAAGAGAAACCAGCAGCCAGGGTCTTTGCTGCCAATCCCTGATTAAGTATAGTAGTACAGTATTGTGATGGAGCTGGATGGTTAAACTAATTAAACTGTTATCTTTTAATAGAGAAGAAGATTAAGCGACTTGATTTCCGTGCTAGTTAATTAGTTGCTGCAGCTGGCTTGCTATTCGCGTCGTTCACTAGTGAGACGGTAAAATCTTTAGGGTCAGTTGGTAGGTCAGTATTTTTCTAAATCAAAGGATCCAAACACTTTTAAAGTATACACTTCCATATTTTCATAAACCCAAAGTATTCTCTGTATATTTCAAAAATACTTTGATGCCAAATTGGGCCTTAGTCTCTCATCACAGCTGTACATACGTATCATGCCTTGATAGCTTAGTACATGCGACAGATCCGTCGAGTGTATCAAATGGAGGTAGGTGAGTTTTTTTTCTTCTCGGAAAGGGAATAGAATCGATGGATGGAAATAGGTGAGTGATGAGTACTAAATATGTCTGCTCTGTTCATTAAGCAATTACTCGGCATGTCTGAAGTTGCTCTTTTTTTTTTGAACGTTGGCAGGAAAGCGGCCAAATTCATTGAATAGAAGAAGAAGAAGGTACAATGACCCGAACTGCTCGGTTTATTGAGGAAAACCGGACGAAAACCTGAACAACAACAAACCATAACTACACCACAACACATACAAGACGTCAGTAAGGCTAAACACACGACACCCACAGCCGGGCACCCGAGCCGCTGCTACCAGAGTACACATCGAAAACCGTCAGCCGAGCCGTTCGCCATGAGCCCTTTTGCCATCCTCATCGATGTCGAAGAGGAACGACATGCCCGAAAGAAGAGGGCAAGTGCCTATCCGACATGAGAGCAAGACCAAAGCTGCTCATCTGCCGCCACTTGCATGTGAAGAGTGCACCTGCAGCCCACCATTGCTACACACCTCCAACAAACCACGGGTCACTCGGCCGAAACCGCCTCCAAGACCGATGCTCCAAAGAGAGAAAGCGGCACCGTGCATGGCTTAGCGCCGCCATCGTCCAATTCGAAGGCCCGGACCACGGGTCACTCGGCCGAAACCGCCTCCAAGACCGATGCTCCAAAGAGAGAAAGCGACACCGTGCATGGCTTAGCGCCGCCATCGTCCAATTCGAAGGCCCGGATCTGGGGTTGAGATCTATTGTATATATATGCTAGAGTAAGGAGATAAGGAGTAGCTTAACACGCCGAAGATTGAGGATACACGAGACGTGCAGCCGACTTCGGAGTTAGAGTCGGCTCAGCTGGAGTCGTACAGTCGGCGCAGCTGAAGTTGGACGGAATCAGAGACGCTCCCCAAAAAGCTTATCGTCCGTCCAGAAACCGGTGAAGTTCATCTCGTGTCGTGGCCATTTGAACCTCCATGCCGCCGTGTCGTATGCGCATGCCGTTTCGTGCGTGGTCTCGTAGCTGCCGAGCGGCAGTAGTTCTTCAGGTGGCGCCTGCTCTACTACCGTAGCAGTGGCAGTAGTTCTTCCAAATAGGAAGTTAATCGATGATCTCTCCATAATTAAGTAAATTAGGAGACAGAAATAAAAACAGCACTTACAGCTAAAGTTTTCCTTACCAATTCCACTTACCAATAGCGCTTCACTCCCCGGCAACGGCGCCAGAAAATAGTCTTGATGACCCACAAGTATAGGGGGTGTATCGTATTACTTTAGATAAATAAGAATGTCGAACCCAACGAGGAGCAGAAGATGCTGACAAGCGGTTTTGATTAGGATTTCACCGTAAACACTAGCAAACAGGTTTTTAGGAGTTTTTGATGTAACAGATAAATAAAGTGCGAGTAAATAAAGTGCAACAGTTATAATTGCAGCGAGTGGCCCAATCCTTTCTAGAGCAAAGGACAACCCGGTTTGTTTACTTATGATGACCAAACGTTCCTGAGGACACACGAGAATTCTGTCTAGTGCTTTCGCTTCATATAGATGATTAATCTTTAGTGTTTCGATAAGTGTTGTGTGGGTGAACCTATGCTAATGCACCGCCCTTCATAGGACTAATACATACTTGTGATTATACCCCTAGCAAGCATCCGTAAATACTAGAAAGTAATTAAGATAAATCTAACCACAGCCTTAAACTCTGAGATCCTACCATCCCTCATGCATCGAGATACCAACGGGGGTTTAGGTTTCTGTCACTCCGGCAACCCCACAATTAATATTCGAACACACAATGCATTCCCCTAGGCCCATAAAGGTGAAGTGTCATGTAGTCGACGTTCACATGACACCACTAGAAGAATTACACCACAACTTAAATATCAAACCATTAAATATTACTCAACATAGTTCACTACTAACATCTAGACTTCTCCCATGTTCTAAAGAACTAAACGAACTACTCACAACACATCATATGGAACATGATCAGAGGTGATATAATGATGGATAACAATCTGAACATAAACCTTAATTCAACAGTTTCACTCAATAGCATCAATAACAATAGTAATCAACACCGGGAGAGTTTCCCCTATCAAATAGACAAGATTCAGCCCTAGATGTTACAGCGGGAACGGATTGGAACGATGGAGATGACGGTGTCGGCGGTGGAGATGGTGGTGATGATGATCCCAATGAAGTGCAGCTCGATGACGGTGACGACGACGACGATTTCCCCCCTCCGGGAGGGAATTTCCCAGGCAGATTTCTCCCTGCCGGAGAGCTTTTCTCTCTCTGGTGTTTTCCGCCTCGTGGAGGCGGCGGAATATTTCCACGATGGTCTGTCAGGTCTTAGGATTTCGGGGACTTGAAGTACGCGAGAGGGCGATGCCATAGGTGGGCCAGGGCGGCCTCACCATGTGCCGGCGCGACAGCAAGGGGGGCCACGCCTGGGCATGGTGTGGGCCCCCAGTGGCCCACCTTGCTCTCCCCTTTTGGCCTCCTCCATCATCTGGTAAAATAGCAACTTCTGTCTGGTCACTATGGATTTATGATCTTCGCAAATATTGTATCTTGACGGTGCTTTTTCCAGCAGAATTCAGACTCCGGTGATCCATTCTCCAATAATCATCAAACATGCAAAATAGATGAAATAACAGAAGTACCTGATATCCCCCAAGAGCAGGAGATGACTGTAGTACCTCTCAATGTGGAAGTAGGGTATCGATCCGCAGGAGCAAGAAGGATAAGTTGTCTATTCCTTACAACTAAAGTGTCACAAGTTTTAGTTGATTATGCACTAAACAAGTTTAAAGAACAAGATGATTGTTTTAATGGATGGAAGTTAATGTAACAAAACAAGAATGTAAATGTGTCCCAATCCTCTTCAATGCAAGAGGACAAGATAAATATTTTCTTTTATAGGAACAATGGACAACAGTGTTTTAATGCTTGGAAATAAGGCCTAGGGATCATACTTTCACTAGTGGTCTCTCTCAACATGTTAGCAAAACTGAACGCAAGTAAGTGCTACTCAGGATTATTCTCCTTCTTGATAAAACAAGAGTACTATGTGTAGGGCCACAAAAGCACACCTCAAAGTTGCATTCCACATCTAGGGAACCCCAATGTCACTAAGAGCACCCCAAGATAGTACTAGACAAACACCACAATTCTACAAGAATAGGCCATGATAAATATCTAAATTATTCATAGAGTCACTCACAAATACCCACTGTCACCTCGGTACCGTGTTGTCACTATGACTCCGAAAACTAGATAAAATCACTAGAATAGCATAAACATTACATATGAATTCATCCATACTTAACAATGCTCACGATCACATAAAGATCACACCATGGGAGAGAGAGATAAGCCACATAGCTACCGTATGAGCCCTCAGCCCCGAGGGAAACTACTCACACATGGTCATGGTGACGATGGTGGAGATGTTGGAGGAGATGATCTTGCTGTAGATGTTGATGATGAATACGCCGGAGGGGGGTGGAGCCCTCCGGAGGTGATTCCGGCAGCGGTTCCCCCCTCTGATCTTCTCCGGCGGCAGACTTCTGCCGGTCTGTTTCGTGGTTTTGTGTTTCTCCGCCGCCGTGATGCGAAACTCCTCGGGGGACTATTTTTATAGCCGGTTTTAGGTCAAGACGAAGCCACAGAGATGAAAACGGACGGCATCGGAGCCACGAGGGGGAAAAGAGGGTGCTCCACGCGGCCAGGGAATCTGACCGCGTGGGCCCCCCTATCTCCCAGATCGTTGGTCTTCTGGTCTTCATTTTAGGCCCATCGCGTTCGTCTCGAAAATTCTGAACCGTGCTCACTGGCCTTGCCCTTTTTGGAGTCCCGAAGCTCCCGGAAAGTCCAAAACACTAAAAAAGATGTTTTCTGAAAAAAAAACAGAGTTAGAACCAAAATAGGGGGGATTGTTTAGAAAATCACCGAAATCATTATAAAACATGAATATAACATCATATAAGTTGAAAATTTGTTGGAATATCAAGTAATAAAATGTAAAGTTCATGTATGCATTTTACATGCATCAACATCCCCAAACTTAACCAATACTCGTCCTCGAGTATGAAGGTGATAAAACTAACATGGACTTGGCATTTTATTACTATCAAAGGATATCAAAGATGATTATTATTGCTACATAGAGTCAAATGATTCATTCTAAATAAGAGTAGCAACATACAAGATATATTATCAAGTGATATTAAATATTCAAGATAAAGATGTTCAATGATAATTCACAAAGTGTAACATGGAAGAAAAGTTCTATGGACCAAATGAATGCATAAATGAAAAGTAAAAAGATATCCTATATTGGTCATAGAGTATTCTTATAGAAATCTGAATATAAAAGGTGGACACTTTGGAAAGATAGATAAATAAGTAGAGGTATAACATGCAAGAGTATTATCTAGCTTCCAAATGCTTCAACTTAAGTTAATGTTTACAATGTGGTTTCCATTGGTGTGACGTTCTCATTACCCCTATCATAGCATCTTTAGTGATTAATAGTTGAAAGTGAAATCAAATATGAGTTATGTGCTTGACAAAGTATGGGTCAAAAGCCTCATGCCCGTTGAAAACAAAAACCTCTCCGACTGGCTACTCAATTTGGGCCACAAAGCAAGTGAAGGTTACAGTCATTGTGAATAAAAGTGGCATCATAGAGAGTTTCACCCCGGGTACCCTTTGCCCCAGGACATGGAAGTGGGCACATGTCCAAATGACAAAGCATGCCAACAGTGGACATCTCTACATCTCTTTCTTTACTCATTCTTTTTTCTTGTAAATGCTTTTTCTGTTGTGAGATGTGTCATGGATTTCTCCACTATGGTTATGTTGCAAATTTCCACCATGATCCACATGGCTTAGGTTCGCCGCCACAGGTGTCTCTCTAGCCAATAATATCACTAGCCCGAACTTACTAAGTTTCCATCTTCATTTCACGCAATGTTAGGCATCCATCACCAAAGGAACATGATATAAACTTTTATAAAGAATAAAGTGCAGTGTTGAAAGCTTTCCACGTGTCAGCACGTATGAGCTAGCTCCTAACCAAAGACCTTTGTCAAGCCCAAAACATCATAATCTTAATCACAATGGGTCATGTTTATTAAGTGCAATAAAAGTAATGTGTGCATCAAGTTCGTGAGAGTTTTTAAACCAACTTTACCTATAACAATCTCAGTAACATAAGCATCTTAATTTGGAAGCATAGATAAAACAATATAACATGGTAAACATACTTGGAATAGCATATTAGCTAATAGGTAGATATGGTGGACTCACTGGAAAACTTGGTTGAAGGTGTTGGAAAACAAGCTTTTTTACTTGTTGGAGTTTTTGGGCTAGCAAGATGGAGAAAGTTGACCATCTAAATGCATGCATAAGTGTCCATAGAGCTAACCATTTCATGTTAAACAAAGTAAAGCATCATTTAGCATATAAAACATGAATAAGAGATAACTCATGATAAGACACTTCCATATTAATACTCATTGACAAGCACACAAATCATGCAACTATATATATATATATATATCTTTTTAAATCAACTCAAACATCCTCTTACCAATATTTTTATAGCATCCAACTTAATTTAACCCAAACTTCTAGTAGCTCTCTCATAACATAAATGAAAAGTGGTGGTATCAAACAGAAAACCTAACCGAAATAATAAAAAGAACAAAAACGCTCCAAGTTTATGCGATAAAGTGCAATGAATGAAAAACAGAAGTTAGACGTGTGCAAACCGAGAGTATGTTGGTTCAGTGGGGTTGTCTTCACATCCCCAAGCTTATGGTCTTCACCATCCTTGGATAGCTCTTGGTGCATCTCCTCTAATCCCTGTGAAAAAAACTCAAAACACCGTTTCTCCCATTTCTTTTCTGTGGGGTGACATTAGTAGGCACAAAACAATAGAATTGCCTGCTGTATGAAATCCTTATACAAACATAAGAAACATGTCCAGAAAGTGTATAATATTGTATTCCTTCTAATAAACTCAATTGGATAAAAAAGATTCAAGTTAAAAGCTAAAAGAATGCATAAAACAAAATGGGACAGAATCTGTCCAGAAAAACAGCAGCAGCAAAACGTATTTTTTTTACCCCACTTAAATATGTCGAAAAAATCTGAATGGGACAGAATCTGTCCAGAAAAACAGCAGCAGCAAAACGTATTTTTTTTACCCCACTTAAATATGTCGAAAAAATCTGAAAAAATTCACGCTTACAGAGGAGGAAAAGTTGAAACTACAGTTAAAATTTCAGCTCATTCAGTGTTACAGAATAGGAATTAAAAATCATACCGTGCACAGATTCGTGCTGGAATAAAATCTCCGAATGGAAAAAACAACTTTTCTAAGCGCAAATGGGTTAAACTTGGCACTTTATTAAAAATTCCAGAAGCTAAACTAAAAACAAAGTCTCTTGGTACAGCAAGAGGACTCAACGAAAATCTCAAATAAAAACAACCGGGTTGCCTCCCGTAAAGCGCTTCCTTTATAGCCATATAGCCAGGCTTACTTACTTGTTATTAAGATTGTTGGAGTGAGGTGTCTTGGCATCCCCAAGCTTGAATTCTTGCACTTACTTGATATATGTAGGGTGAGCCTAGGGGTAACATCCCCAAGCTTGAGTGTTTGTCCCTCTTGATCTTTGTTCATCACCCTCAACTCTTCCACTTTAAATTCTCTTTACACAAAACTCAACATAAAACTTGATTAGAGGGGTTAGTGTGTCCATAAATTAAATCCACATAGGTACAGCAAAGACATATCATGAGTTGATTCTAAACATTAAGTACTGTTACTATGGTTGTGTATTGCTCCTTGATTAAAAGAAGCACACAAAACACAAGTAATGAGAGTAATGCAAAATAAAGACAGAATCTGTCAAAAACTGGACAGCCCGTGAAGAGTGAATTTTAAGAGGCACTTACGTTGCTCAAATCAGAAAACTTTGAAGTAATTAAATGTGTATTAATAACTGAATATTGCTGTCCTAAAATATCAAGTCAAAATTCCTTTTCTGTGATTTTATACATTTTTTGCAGTAAAGATCAGGAATCTGTTTTCTAGACAGCCATGATAGTTTTAATGATGCTCACATATGAATAAGAATTGAAACGTAAAAGAGAGCATCAAGAAGCAAATATCAAACATACTGATACGTCTCAAACGTATCTATAATTTCTTATATTCCATGCTTATATTATGCCAATTGCTACATGTTTTATATACACTTTTATATCATTTTATGCATTTTCTGGGACTAACCTATTAACAAATTGCCACTAAGGATGGCAATGGGCAGGGTATGGGGCGGGTAGATCAATACCATACCCATACCCGTGTAGTTAATGGGTATAAAATTCTACCCATACCCGTACCCATGGGTATGAAACTTTACCCGTACCCATACCCGACGGGTACCCATACCCGTTGGGTACCCAACGATAGATCAAATAATATACATGCTATAAGTAATTTTACATTCATCAACAACACATTAATAAAAGAAAAAAAACATTTATCTCAACTCGTTACATATATTTATGTACATGATAATTATCAACTCAAACTGACAATTGATGGCAATTTTACCATAGTTTACAGGCTCACAAGAATAAACATTAGACCTCCATAAGTAAGATGTATAAACGGGTAGGGTACGGATATACCCATGGGTACGAGATTATACCCGTGCCCTACCCATTAATTAACGGGCAAGGTAACGGTTACTACCCATGGGTATAAAATTATACCCATACCCGACCCATGCGGGTACGGTACCCGCGGATACCCGTACCCGTGGGTAAAATTGCCATCCTTAGTTGCCACAGTGCCAGTTGCCTGTTTTCTGCTGTTTTTGGTTTCAGAAAAGTTGTTAAGGAAATATTCTCGGAATTGGACAAACGAAACGTCAAAATTCTTATTTTCCCCGGGAGGTTCCAGAACACCGAAGACGATACGGAGGGGGACCCCGAGGGGCCCACACCCCCAGGTGGCGCGGCAGCCCCCCTGGCCGTGCGAGCACAGGGTGTGGGGCCCTCGAGGCCCCGCCGCCTTTGCCCTTTCGCCTACTTATACCCCTCGGATATCTAAGACCTAAGACACACACCTTTTTCCTCCACGAAGTCCAGAGCCGCCGCCGTCGTCAACCCTAGATCGGGAGGGTTCAGAAGCTCCTCCCGGCACCCTGCCGGAGAGGGGAATCATCACCGGAGGGCTCTACGTCACCATGCCCGCCTCCGGACTGATGCGTGAGTAGTTCATCCTTGGACTACGGGTCCATAGCAGTAGCTAGATGGTTGTCTTCTCCTCTTGTGCTACCATGTTTAGATCTTGTGAGCTGCCTAACATGATCAAGATCATCTTTATGTAATGCTACATGTTGTGTTTGCTGGGATCCGATGAATATTGAGTACTATGTTATTGCTTCATAATATATCTTGTGAGTGCGCTGTTTATGATCTTGCATGCTCTCCGTTGCTAGTAGATGCTTTGGCCAAGTAGATGCTTGTGACTCCAAGAGGGGGTATTTATGCTCGATAGTAGGTTCATGTCTCTATTTAATCTGGGGTAGTGACAGCAAGCTCTAAGGTTGTAGATGTACTGTTGCTACTAGGGAAAAACCAATAGTACTTTATCTAAGGGTATTTGTATTATTTACATTACACACATTGCCTAATGCAATTATCTGTTGCTTGCAACTTAATACTGAAAGGGGTGCGGACGCTAACCGGAAGGTGGATTATTAGTCATAGATGCGGTTGGAACGGTCTATGTATATTGTTGTGATGCCCAAATGGATACCACACTAGCCATCATAATTATACTATATGCATCATTATGCACTTCTTTATTCTGTCAATTGCCCAGCTGTAATTTGTTTACCCGCATGCATGCTATTATTATTTATGGAGAGACACCACTAGTGAACTGTGGACCCCGGTCCTTTTTCCTCAAACTGGTAAACAATCCTACTGCAATCCTGTTACTTTCATTCTCTGCAAACAAACATCATCTTCCACACATACGTTTAATCCTTTGTTACAGCAAGCCAGTGATATTGACAACCTCACTGTCAAGTTGGGGCAAAATACTTTGATTGTTTTGTGTGCAGGCTCCACGTTGGTTATTGTAAACGGCGCCACCAACAACCTCCGGGAGATCTCTAGTTTCCTACTGGTTCGATAAAACTTGGTTTCACAACTGAGGGAAAACTTGCTGCTGCACTAATTCATACCTTCCTCTTAGGGTTTCCCAACAACACCTCACCGGTGCCATCAAGCAATTTTTCTGGCGCCGTTGCCGGGGAAACAAGAGTTCTTCTGTTCAGCAAAGTTTAGCTTCCCCTTCGACGCCGCAATTTTTCTGGCGCCGGAAGCTAAGCTCTTCTACGAGGGGAGTCTCTCACATCCAATCTTTTTTATTTTTTTATTGTCTTGCTTAGTTTATTTTTATTATTGTCTTGTTTTCTTAATATCAAAAATACAAAAAAATTAGTTACTTGCATTACTATTTTTATTTCGGTTTGCATTTTTATTATTTCGGTTTAGTTATTATTGTTATTTCGGTTTGCTTTTTAATTTGCTAAAATGAGTACTGCTGAGAATACTAAGTTTTGTGACTTCACTAGCACCAATAATAATGATTTTATATGCACTCCTTTTGCTCCACCTTCTTCTAAAGCAGAATTCTTTGAAATAAAACCTGCTTTGTTAAACCTTGTTATGAGAGAGCAATTTTCTGGTGTTAGTACTGATGATGCTGCTGCCCATCTAAATAATTTTGTTGAACTTTGTGAAATGCAAAAGCAAAAAGATGTAGATGGTGATATTATAAAACTGAAATTATTTCCTTTCTCTTTGAGAGGAAGAGCTAAAGAATGGTTGCTTTCATTGCCTAGGAATAGTATTGATTCATGGACTAAATGTAAAGATGCTTTTCTTGGAAAATACTATCCTCCTGCTAAGATTATTTCTCTAAGAAGTAGCATTATGAATTTTAAACAACTTGATAATGAACATGTTGCTCAAGCTTGGTAAAGAATGAAATCTTTGGTTAAAAATTGTCCTACCCATGGACTGACTACTTGGATGATCATCCAAACCTTTTATGCAGGACTGAATTTTTCTTCAATAAACCTTCTTGATTCGGCTACGGGAGGTACCTTTATGTCCATCACTTTGGGGGCTGCAACAAAACTCTTGGATGATATGATGGTGAATTATTCTGAGTGGCATACTGAAAGGACACCTCAAGGTAAGAAGGTAAATTCTGTTGAAGAAACCTCCTCTTTGAGTGAAAAGATTGATATTATTATGTCTATGCTTGTGAATGGTAAATCTCATGTTGAACCAAATAATGTTCCCTTAGCTTCTTTAGTTGCACAAGAAGAGCATGTTGATGTGAACTTCATTAAAAATAATAATTTCAACAACAATGCCTATAGGAACAATTATGGTAATAATAACTATAAGCCCTATCCTTCTAATAATAGTGGTGGTTATGTTAATTCTTATAGCAGTAATAGGAATACCTCCACTGAACTTGAAACCATGCTAAAAGATTTTATCACTACACAAACTTCCTTTAAAAAAACTGTTGAGGAAAAGCTTGGTAAAATTGATAATCTTGCCTCTAAAGTTGATAGTCTTACCCTTGATATTGATCTTTTAAAATCTAAAGGCATGCCCAATGATACTAAAGAGAGTAAGGCCTTTGCTAAAATTAATGCCATCAAGTTAGAATTGATGAAAATGTTAGGATGATGGCCCAATTGCATGCTAGATGGGAGAGAGAGAGAAAGAACTAGCTAAAGAAGATAATATTGTTAAAGTTTTTACTATTACTACTACTGAAAATAATGTTACTTCACATGCTAGTAAGCCTCCTACTATTAATGGTAACATAGTTGGTGTTGGAAATATTTCTTCTACTTCTTCCAAAAAGTTAAAATTGCCTAAAACTGCCGAAACTGTTATTGATAAAAGTGCTGAAACTTTTAAGAACATAGGAGATGGTGGTTCGGTTTGCTTTGATGATAATAATTTTGATTTTGATAATTGTAATATCACTGAAGTTATTAAGTTCTTGCAAAAGTTAGCCACATGTCCTAATGCTAGCACTATAAATCTTGCATTTACAACTCATATTACAAATGCTCTCATTAAGGTTAGGGAAGAGAAATTAAAACTTGAATCTTCTATCCCTAAGAAGTTAGAAGATGGTTGGGAGCCCATCATTAAAATAAAATTGGATAAATTTGATTGCAATGCTTTATGTGACCTTGGTGCAAGTATCTCTGTTATGCCTAAAAAGCTTTATGATATGTTTGATTTGCCACCTTCAGAACATTGTTATTTGGATGTTTTTCTTGTTGATAATGCATTGAAGAAACCTTTGGGCGAGAGTTAATGATGTTCTTATTATGGTTAACAATAACCTTTTCCCCGTTGATTTTATTGTCTTAGATATTGAATGCAACCCATCTTGTCCAATTGTGTTGGAAAGACCTTTTCTTAGAACTGTGGGTGCTATTATTGATATGAAAGAAGGAAATATTAGATACCAATTCCCACTCAATAAAGGTATGGAACACTTCCCTAGAAAAAGAATGAAGCTACCTTTTGATTCTATCATTCGTACAAATTATGATGTTGATGCTTCATCTCTTGGAAATACTTGAATATCACTTTCTGTGCCTAGCTGAAAGGCGTTAAAGAAAAGCGCTTATGGGAGACAACCCACTTTTTATTTCTGTTATTTTATTTTATTGAGTCAAGAAAGATGTCTACCTCTGAAGCAATTCCTTTGTATCTTTACTTTATTGCATTGTTGTGTCAAGTAAAGACTCTAGTAGAAAGTTGATGCTAGATTTGGATTGCTGTGCTGAAACTGTTTTCTGCTGTCCACCGTTAAATTCATAACTATTCACAGAAAAATAGGATGGACCTGGGATTTTTTGCGCGTAATCCTCAGATATATATGCAACTTTCATTAGTTTTGAGTTTTCTTATTTGAGTAAGTTAACTGTCTCGAAAAAAATCGTCTTTAGGGACTGTTCTGTTTTTGACAGATTCTGCCATTTATTTTGCAATGCCTCTTTTACTATTTTGAATGGATCTTTTTGTTGCATAAAGTACCAGTGGCTGTAGCTAATGTCCAGTAGCATTAGTAGCAATTGTGTTCATGCAGAATATAAGAATTTTTTGTGCACTAACCCTCTAATGAAGTTTACTTTGAGTTTGGTGTGGAGAAAGTTTTCAAGAATCAAGAGAGAAGGATGATGTGATGTGATCAAGAAGATGAAAGAGCCAAAGCTTGGGGATGCCCCCGTGGGTCACACAAGTATATTTCAAGAAGACTCAAGCGTCAAAGCTTGGGGATGCCCAAGGCATCCCCTTCTTCATCAACAAACTATCAGGTCATCTCTAGTGAAACTATATTTTAATTCGGCCACATCTTATGTGCTTTACTTGAAGCGTCTGTTTGTTTTTCTTTTTGTTTTTGTTATTTTCATTCTCTGAATAAAATGGATCCTAGCATTCCTTTGTGGGAGAGAGACACGCTCCGCTTTTTCTTATGAATACTCGTATTCTTCACTTATATTTGTTGAGTATTCTTATATGTTATTTCAACACTATTAGCTCTTGTTTTTCATGCATCTCTTGTTGGAGTTGTTAGTTTTTCTTATGTTATACTCTCATATCTCATTGTTATATACTTGGAGAGTTTGTGTTCTAAATAAGTTGATTGGTGTTTGGTTAGGAACAGAAAATGTTAAATGTGGTAGATGGTATAACTAAATGATACATAATCTTGTAGATCATTAAATTGTGTCACTTGAATCATTGATGTTGTTTTGAGATATTAATATGCTTAATGGTAACATGATGGTTTAGTAAGGTGGAATGATTAATGGTTGGTCTAGAAAATTTAAAGTTGTGCCACACTTAAATTTCCAGTTGATAGCATAATGAAATATGACTCCTAATGTTAAAAGCAACCGTAATGACTTTGTGTTATGCGCTACGGTCGGGGTCCCAACAGTGACTTGTTCATTCGCCACAGTTCCTCGTGTAGTGATTTTCATTATGCCTTGTAAGATCATGTTTCTATTTGGAATCCTTTTTCTTGTGAGTTCTAAAACTGCAGTTTTCATGGCACTTCCACCTCCATATTTGCTAGCCTCTTCGGTACTTTGCATTGCCCTTTCTCACATTGAGAGTTGGTGCATACTTCGCGGGTACATCCAAAACTCGTGGGAGATTTTCATCATGTTCTCCTACACATAAGCCAAATATCTTCCTCAAAACGTCCACCATACCTACCTACTACAGCATTTCCATAGTTGTTCCGAGATATATTGCCATGCAAATTTCATCTTACATTACATGACTTGTTGTCATTTATCATTTATATATTGCTTTGCATGGTTCTATATAGCTGATGTGTGGTTTTACCCATGTTACGCTAGATCATTGCATATCCTGCTACACTGGCAGAGCACCGTTTTCATACACCATGTTTTATTCATCATGAGATATTTGTACCAAAAGTGTTTTGTCATATTATCATATTAGGATGTTTGCCCCTAAAAGTGAAAAGAGCCATGGAGGCCATCGAAAAGAGAAACAGAAAAATACAAAAAAAATAGAAAAAAGAGAAAAAGAGAAAAAAAGAAGAAAGAAAGAATAAAAAAGGGGGCAACATTACTACTCTTTATTCACACTTGTGCTCATGTTATAGCACCCATGTTATTCATAGTCATCATTTGTGCTCATGTTTAGCACCTTTACTCCATATGAGAGAGTTTTCATGTTTTACTTGCATAACTATGTGGGGAACTTTACACTATAGAACTTGGCTTGTATATTCCAATGATGAGCCTCCTCAAAACTGCTCTAGGTCTTCATGAGCAAGCAAGTTAGATGCACCCCCACTAGTTCCATTGGAGAGCTTTCATACACTTATAGCTCTATGTGCATCCGTTGTGTGGCAATCACTACTCCTTGCATAGCTTCGATTATAAGACTTCCTCTTGTCTAATGATCACTTTCAGCTGTGTGAGACTTTCTTCCGTTGGCCTTCCAAACCCCCATTATTATTCTCTTAGCCACAACATCCTGGTGCCAGGAACCAATGCTGAACACTTGCTTGTTTTTGTATGAACAAATAGAGAAATGATCTTCTATGTGCATATTGCTATCGCTTGACTTGATCGTTTCACAAAGTTGTCATGATTGTTTGATTCATTAGATGATTATATTGTTGTGCTTGAAGCTTAAATCATCTTTAATATCTACTTTGCACGGTTGATTGTTCTCTATTACTGATTCATTGAAAGTTTTGCTTTGTTATGCCTACTTGTTTATTCATTACTCATTTGATATCAATATAAACTACAGCTTTTATTCATTTGATCTCAACTTACATGCATTACATTATTATTTGATCAAGATTGTGTGAAGCATGTCACTTCAGAAATTATTCTTGTTATCGTTTTACCTACTCGGGACGAGTAGAACTAAGCTTGGGGATGCTTGATACGTCTCAAACGTATCTATAATTTCTTATGTTCCATGCTTATATTATGCCAATTGCTACATGTTTTATATACACTTTTATATCATTTTATGCATTTTCTGGGACTAACCTATTAACAAGATGCCACAGTGCCAGTTGCCTGTTTTCTGCTGTTTTTGGTTTCAGAAAAGTTGTTAAGGAAATATTCTCGGAATTGGAGAAACGAAACGTCAAAGTGCTTATTTCCCCCGGGAGGTTCCAGAACACCGAAGTCGATACGGAGGGGGACCCCGAGGGGCCCACACCCCCAGGTGGCGCGGCAGCCCCCCTGGCCGCGCGAGCACAGGGTGTGGGGCCCTCGAGGCCCCACCGCCTTCGCCCTTTCGCCTACTTATACCCCTCGGATATCTAAGACCTAAGACACGCACCTTTTTCCTCCACGAAGTCCAGAGCCGCCGCCGTCGTCAACCCTAGATCGGGAGGGTTCAGAAGCTCCTCCCGGCACCCTGCCGGAGAGGGGAATCATCACCGGAGGGCTCTACATCACCATGGCCGCCTTCGGACTGATGCGTGAGTAGTTCATCCTTGGACTACGGGTCCATAGCAGTAGCTAGATGGTTGTCTTCTCCTCTTGTGCTACCATGTTTAGATCTTGTGAGCTGCCTAACATGATCAAGATCATCTTTATGTAATGCTACATGTTGTGTTTGCTGGGATCCGATGAATATTGAGTACTATGTTATTGCTTCATAATATATCTTGTGAGTGCGTTGTTTATGATCTTGCATGCTCTCCGTTGCTAGTAGATGCTCTGGCCAAGTAGATGTTTGTGACTCCAAGAGGGGGTATTTATGCTCGATAGTAGGTTCATGTCTCTATTTAATCTGGGGTAGTGACAGCAAGCTCTAAGGTTGTAGATGTACTGTTGCTACTAGGGATAAAACAGTAGTACTTTATCTAAGGGTATTTGTATTACTTACATTACACACATTGCCTAAAGCAATTATCTGTTGCTTGCAACTTAATACTGAAAGGGGTGCGGACGCTAACCGGAAGGTGGATTATTAGTCATAGATGCGGTTGGAACGGTCTATGTATATTGTTGTAATGCCCAAATGAATATCACACTAGCCATCATAACTATAGTATATGCATCATTATGCACTTCTTTATTCTGTCAATTGCCCAGCTGTAATTTGTTTACCCGCATGTATGCTATTATTATTTATGGAGAGACACCACTAGTGAACTGTGGACCCCGGTCCTTTTTCCTCAAACTGATAAACAATCCTACTGCAATCCTGTTACTTTCATTCTCTGCAAACAAACATCATCTTCCACACATACGTTTAATCCTTTGTTACAGCAAGCCAGCGAGATTGACAACCTCACAGTCAAGTTGGGGAAAAAATACTTTGATTGTTTTGTGTGCAGGCTCCACGTTGGTTATCGTAAACGGCGCCACCAACAACCTCCGGGAGATCTCTAGTTTCCTACTGGTTCGATAAACCTTGGTTTCACAACTGAGGCAAAACTGGCTGCTGCACTACTTCATACCTTCCTCTTGGGGTTTCCCAACAACACCTCACCGGTGCCATCACATACTTAAGTCTACCCCACTTCCTATGCAAAGGAATCTTGTAAGAAAATAAATCAACATTCTTACCATGATCCATATGCATAAAAGTATCAATACTCTCCACACAAGTAAAATCCTTCTTATTAGTGATAGTGGGAGTAAAACATTCATGATCATTGTAATCATCATATATAGGAGGCATATCATAATAATAATAAGATTTATCCTCAGTAGTAGGTGGACTGAAAATATCATATTCATCATCATTTTTACTAGATGGAGAGGTTTCAATTTTATATAATCATTAGTAGCAAAAGGATTTTCAAACACCTCATCCCCAAGCTTAGAGCTTTCCACATCATCATTGGAAGGAATATGGATAGTACCAATAGTATAACAATTAATAACTTTATCATTTTCAGAATTGGTACCAAAAAGATTTTCAATATCAAAAGTAGTGTGCTTTTCCCAATCATGATCACTACTATAAGTAACAGGTATAGGATCATCATTGAATTCATACTCATCATCAGAAGCAACTATAATAGGAGCAACATGTTTAGTGGAAGATACCGTTTCCTCTATCTTTTTACTTCTCTTCTTCTTCTTTCCCTCTTTAGGAGGGAGAGGCTTGAAAGGAACCTTCTCCTCATACCTAGGTTTATTGTTAGAAAAAATAGAAGAAACTCGAGAGGATTCCTCCTTTTCATTAATAAGGGTAAAACAAACATTAGTCATTTCATATTTTGGTAAAGCCATTCCATATTTTATAATATTTTGTATGTAGTGTTGGCATGGCAATTATTAACACAATAGAGATAACATCCATGCAACACTCTATTCATATCAAAAGCACTCATATCTAACGAAGAAGTTTTTCTTGATAACTCTTCACACCCCAAAAATAATGTAAGTTCATCATGTTGATTAGGAGTGATCATGTTATCACAAAAGTCTCCTGCAATATCCTTATTAGAACCTGAGCATTGAAATTCGAAATGACCCTCTTTATAGCAAAGTTCACAAATAAAAGGATAGGTGGCACAAACTTTTTTTACCAAGATCATTTAGAGCTTCACTCCACATTCTAGTTTTCTCACTCCTATGATGGATACAATATTCTTCTTTGATTTGATTCTTTTCACAAGGTCTAAGTGCTCCACAAAAATCAACATGCTTATAAGAAATTGTATTTTTAGAAGTTTGAGCATGTTTATTGCAATCATTAGTAACAATTTCATTTTCCATGCAAGTGTCTTTGAAAGGTTCATGATACAAGTCCCAATTTCCTTTAGGAATATTCATATGAGAAGCAAAGGTTTTACAACAATTAACAATAATTTGAGAATCAATACCAAATTTAGCACTAAGCTCATGAAAACTAGCAGTTTCACTGAAAGACTTAATGCAATCATACTCATAGTTTATACCTGATTCTTTACCTTTGTCGTTCTCCCAATCTTCAGTATTGCGTTGAATTGTTTCAAGAAGATCCCATTTAGGTTCAACCTTCTTACTTGTGAAGGAGCCCTTCAAACATGTATCTAGATAATCCTTGTAATGACCTGAAAGCCTTGCATAAAAATTAGTAACAATTATTTCCTTAGGAAGCTCATGGTTAGGACATTTGAGTATTAATTTTTTTAGTCTTCCCCAAACTTGAGCAATGCTTTCTCCATCATGAGGACAAAAATTGAAAATGCAACTCCTATCTAATTGCACTTCATGAAGAGGATAAAATTTAGAGCAAAAGAGAGATTCAAGTTGTTTCCAATTCGAAGGAGGATCATCCAGCATTCTATACCACTTCTTTGCTTTGTCCTTAAGTGAACGTGGAAATAATTTCATCAGAACATCTTCTCTTGATAAACCTGCAACCTCAAACAACTCACAAAGTTCTGTAAGTTTCAAAGTGATCATGAGGATGGACTGTTCCATCCCCTGCATAAGGTTCATCCTCAACCAACTCAACATATTCCGTGGGTATTTCAAAATCAATATTTTCAGTAGGTGGATTTAGAGTATCACAAGCATCATTAGAATTACCACATATGGGAGACACAACATTATCAAAGCAAATTTTCTCCTCCAAAGTTGGGGAACTAAAAAGATCATTTTCATTTAAACTAGCTTCCTCAAGCTTAAGATTTTCCGTAGCATTATCAATAAAGGTGTTCACAGAATTCATACCAATAGTATTACCACTCACATGATTATTATGCAAATAAGTTTCCATATATTTTTTATTTTTCACCTCAAACACTTCATGTCCTAACTCAAGATAGATATTATAAAGTTCTCTAATATTTTTGTTGTTTTCATTTTATAATTTTTTTGTGTTTTTGATATATATATTACTGAAAGTAAAACTAAACTAAATGCAAAACTGAAAGTAAACTAGAGTATATGCAAAACTGAAAATAAATATCTAGTGCACACAAGATTAGAAACTTAAGCGCTACGCCCCGGCAACGGCGCTAGAAAAGTACTTGATATCCCCCAAGAGCAGGAGATCACTGTAGTACCTCTCAATGTGGAAGTAGGGTATCGATCCGCAGGAGCAAGAAGGATAAGTTTTCTATTCCTTACAACTAAAATGTCACAAGTTTTAGTTGATTATGCACTAAACAAGTTTAAAGAACAAGATGATTGTTTTAATGGATGGAAGTTAATGTAACAAAACAAGAATGTAAAAGTGTCCCAATCCTCTTCGATGCAAGAGGACAAGACAAAGGTTTTCTCTTATAGGAACGATGGACAACGGTGTTTCAATGCTTGGAAATAAGGCCTAGGGATCATACTTTCACTAGTGGTCTCTCTCAACATGTTAGCATAACTGAACGCAAGTAAGTGCTACTCGGGATTATTCTCCTTCTTGATAAAACAGGAGTACTATGTGTAGGGCGACAAAAGCACACCTCAAAGTTGCATTCCACATCTAGGGAACCCCAATGTCACTAAGAGCACCCCAAGATAGTACTAGACAAACACCACAATTCCACAAGAATAGGCCATGATAAATATCTAAATTATTCATAGAGTCACTCACAAATACCCACTGTCACCTCGGTACCGTGTTGTCACTATGACTCCGAAAACTAGATAAAATCACTTGAATAGCATAAACATTACATATGAATTCATCCATACTTAACAATGCTCACGATCACATAAAGATCACACCATGGGAGAGAGAGATAAACCACATAGCTACCGTATGAGCCCTCAGCCCCGAGGAAAACTACTCACACATGGTCATGGTGACGATGGTGGAGATGTTGGAGGAGATGATCTTGCTGTAGATGTTGATGATGAACACGCCGGTGGCGGGTGGAGCCCTTCGGAGGTGATTTCGGTAGCGGTTCACCCCTCCGATCTTCTCCGGCGGCAGCCTTCTGCCGGTTTGTTTCGTGGTTTTGTGTTTCTCCGCCGCCGTGATGCGAAACTCCTCGGGGGACTATTTTTATAGCCAGTTTTAGGTCAAGACGAAGCCACGGAGATGAAAACGGACGGCATCGGAGCCACGAGGGGGAAAAGAGGGTGCTCCACGCGGCCAGGGAATCTAACCGCGTGGGCCCCCCTATCTCCCAGCTCGTTGGTCTTCTGGTCTTCATTTTAGGCCCATCGCGTTCGTCTCGAAAATTCTGAACCGTGCTCACTGGCCTTGCCCTTTTTGGAGTCCCGAAGCTCCCGGAAAGTCCAAAACACTAAAAAAGATGTTTTCTGGAAAAACAGAGTTAGAACCAAAAGAGGGGGGATTGTTTAGAAAATCCCCGAAATCATTATAAAACATGAATATAACATCATATAAGTTGCAAATATGTTGGAATATCAAGTAATAAAATATAAAGTTCATGTATGCATTTTACATGCATCAGTATCATCTCTAAATACGAAATATATCAATGAATAACAGTAAATTATGATATAAAATAGTGATGCAAAATAGACGTATCAACCCCCCCAAGCTTAGACCTCGCTTGTCCCCAAGCGAAAGATGAACTCAGTAAACATGACCACAGGTTTATGGAGTGAAGTGTCGATAAACAATACACGGACATGAAGCATCACATCTATTAATACACAAGTCATCTTAGATAACAACTCCATTCATATAACTCAACTTGTAACAAGTAAAGGTGAATCACAATAAGGTGCATAAAGACAATCATAATTGGTGTTGGCAAACTTCGTTCTTGGTCATAGAACAATGAACATATTGAACTTACTCTACAAAACAGCCCTTTTAAGTAGTTACTAACTCCCAAAGTCATATTTATTAGATAACAACATTGTGCTAAACAAGTAAGAATAAAATGCATGATTAACAATACAAATGCATAAATGGTTGAATCACAACAACTCAAATGCTTGCTTAAGACAGAAGGAGATAGGTTTACTGACTCAACATAAAGTAAAAGATAGGCCTTTCGCAGAGGGAAGTAGGGATACAAGCATGTGCTAGAGCTTTCTAGTTTTTATAGGTTTTTGAAATCATATAGAGAGCATAAAAGTAAGTTTTTGAGCGGTGTTTGTCGTTGTCAACGAATGATAATAGAGTTCTTGTAATCTTCCATACTAAGCAAGTTTAGAGCGGTTCCGAATTATTTAGTAACAAGCATTTATAATATGCACTTTATTTATATAACTTGACACTCCTCCCAACCTTTGCTTTCACAAACCATGGCTAACCGAATCCTCGGGTGCCCACCAACAATCTCAAACCATGGAGGAGTGTCTATTTTTAACTTTCTCAAACCTTTTGATATTATAGTGGTCTAACTAGCTCTTTGCAATATTAATGACGAGCAGATGAAGCACGCAAGTCAAGGGTTACTTAATTAGTATGGAAGATAACAAACCCAACTATTACTTCCCCATGAGCTAATAAACATTGACACAAATGAGGGATAGTAGTTTTGAATAAAGATAGTACACGAAGTATTTACTTGGAGTGGTGCAAAAAACACATAATAGGTAGTTATGTTGGACACAAATGGCAAGGGTTTTGGCTCAAGGTTTAGATGTATGAGAAGCATTCCCTCTCGATACAGGTCTTTGGCTAGCAAGGTTATGTAGCAAGCATAAGAGTTGATGGATACAAACAAACATTGTAGTAAAAACAATCATGCAATCTTCCTTGAAAGCACAAACAATTTTAATCTGTGAATACTAAGCTTATCAGCTACAAGTGAGAAAGATCATTGAACAATATATCTACAAGTAATTCTTTTTCTCCACTTAAGTCTCAAAGTATTATAGCTACTGACCAATGCTAAGTTTGCCAAAACCAAAAGATTTGCCATATGCTCCCAAAGTGATACCAATACTAAATGACAAGATCAATCATATAATAGAAGTTGCAAACTAAAATAAAGTGTGCAGAAAGTAAATGATAAAACTTCTCATTAATATTCCATATCGGCAACTCACACCAAGGGATACATAGATAGATAACCAACTAAAAGTGAGATACTTCCACATTGCAAACCATCATATAAGATAACTTCCCTACTCATGATATGACTCTACTAAAAAGGTAAAAGATGAAAGATAATGGTGTGATACCGCGGCACTCCCCCAAGCTTGTAACAAGCCAAGGGAGATGCCAATACCGATGATGAATTACTCCTTCGGTGGTGATGGTGGGACAACTTTGAGCGGGGTCAGGTAACGTTCCAGCATCTTGCGAAGCCTGTTGTTCTACTCTTGAATTATGTCCACTTCCATCCTCAAGACTCGATACTGATCACAAACTTGATCAGTGACCCGAAGAGCGTCTTCCACATCTGGGAAAGAGCTAAGATCTAGGACAGGTGGTATTGCTCCCTGCATGTTATGAGAAAAAGCACGTTGAGTGTTAATTGATCCCACAAAGGTGGGCTTGCTAGCCCTCGCTCCTGCTCGGTCTCTTTTGGCGGATGACATCTTCTTCACTTCTTCCATGACGCTCTCGTCCATGTCCTTGCGCCTAGCCTTCACTTTTTCCTCCTCCGCCCATCCAATGAAAGATCCTTGATCAAGGTCTTGGAGGAGTTCACGTTGGCGACGCAGCGCGTAGTCTTCAGAACATGAACCCTGGGACGACATCTGGACAAAAACAGATCGAAACGAAAACACCTCGAAAACACGATATACGGACCTCGGGGGATCTGGGGAATTATATAGCAAAAAATTACGCAACAAAAGGAAGGCTACAGAAGGAAACCGAGTAGGAGACGAGCTCCGAGGCGGCCTCAGCATACGGTGGCGCGGCCAGCATGGGGCCCACGCCACCACGTGGTGACGGCGGCTCGGGCACCGTCTTGTGCTCGTTTTTGTCTCGTACTATTCCATATTTTCCAAAAACAAATAATATATTTTCCAAAATTAAAAACGCGAACTTTTTCTTACCAAAACTTTACCTTTTTTTAATTCAGCTTCTGCAGACCCAGAAATTTGCTCTTTTATGAAAGTTTCCAGAGTTATCACTTGAATAATATCAACATCTTCATTACTCTCTCTGTTCGGTTTTACTTGTCGTGGAGATTGAGCCGATCAAGTAGAAAGGCGTAGTACAAACGGCGACGAGTAATACCGAACGGAGGGAGTATAAGAATCTCCAGAAATATAGTGTTTGAGTCTTTGTCCATTTACCATTTGTGTAGAATCATCTTTGAGTGAAGCAATTTTTATTGCACCCGAACGGAATACCTCCACAATAACATAAGGTCCTTCCCATTTGGAGTGTAATTTTCCTGCAAAGAATCTAAGACGAGAGCTATACAATAGAACTTTCTCACCAACATGAAACTCTCTCTTAAGAATTCTCCTATCATGCCATTTCTTAACTTTCTCTTTAAAGAGTAAAGCATTTTCATAAGCTTCACTTCTCTATTCATCTAAAGAACTCAAATCAAGTAATTTTTTCTCACCAGCAAGTTTAAAATTTCTATTAAGTTATCTGACTGCCCAATAAGGTTTGTGTTCTAATTCCAAAGGCAAGTGACAAGCTTTTACATAAACCATTTTATAAGGAGACATACCCATTGGATTTTTATAAGCAATTCTATAAGCCCATAAAGCATCATTTAACTTACTAGCCCAATTTTTCCTAGTTCTATTAACAGTCTTTTGCAAGATAGATTTAATTTCTCTATTTGATAATTCTATTTGCCGACTAGTTTGAGGATGATAAGCTGAAGAAATTCTATGATTAACACCATATTTAGTAAGAACTTTTCTAAAACCTCCATGAATAAAATGAGAACCTCCATCAGTCATAAGATATCTAGGAACACCAAACCTAGGGAAAATAATATCTTGAAGCATTTTTAATGATGTCTCACCATCAGCACTTTTAGTAGGTATAGCTTCTACCCATTTAGTAACATAATCAATAGCAACAAGTATATGAGTATTATCTTCTGAAGAAGGGAAAGGACCCATAAAGTCAAAACCCCAACAATCAAACGGTTCAATAACAAGAGAATAATTCATAGTCATTTCATTACGTCTAGAGATATTACCCGTTCTTTGACATTCATCACAAGATAAAATAAACTTTCTTGCATCTTTAAAGAGAGTAGGCCAATAAAAACCTGATTGTAGCACCTTTTGTGCAGTTCTATCTCCAGCGTGATGTCCTCCATAAGCACTACTATGACATTTTCTCAATATCTCTTTTTGTTCATATTCCGGAACACATATTCGCATAATACCATCCACTCCTTCTTTATATAAGTGTGGGTCATCCCAAAAATAATGCCTCAAGTCATAAAAGAATTTCCTTCTTTGTTGAGCTGAAAAGGTTGGGGGCAAATACTTCGAAACAATAAAGTTAGCATAATCAGCATACCAAGGACTATCTCGTGAACTCACCCTTATTGCAGCGAATTGTTCATTTGGAAAACTATCATTAACAGGAATAGGATCATAAGCAATGTTTTCCAATCTAGACAAATTATCGGCAACAGGATTTTCAGCACCTTTCCTATCTACAATATGCAAATCAAATTCTTGCAAGAGTAACACCCATCTAATAAGCCTAGGCTTTGCATCTTTCTTTTCCATAAGGTATCTAATCGCAGCATGATCAGTATGAATAGTAACTTTAGAATCAACAATATAAGGTTTAAACTTATCACAAGCAAAAACAACAGCTGGAAATTCTTTTTCAGTTGTAGCATAATTCTTTTGTGCAGAATCAAGAGTCTTACTAGCATAATGAATAACATTCAACTCCTTATCTATTCGTTGTCCAAGAACAGCACCAACAGCAAAATCACTAGCATCACACATAATTTCAAATGGTAAATTCCAATCAGGTGGTTGAACAATAGGAGCACTTATTAAAGCCTTCTTTAAAGTTTCAAAAGCTTCCTTACAATCATCATCAAAAACAAATGGTACATCTTTTTGTAGAAGATTAGTAAGAGGCTTTGATACCTTAGCGAAATCTTTAATAAACCTTTTATAGAAACCAGCATGACTAAGAATACTACGAATACCTTTAACATCTCTGGGGCAAGGCATTTTCTCAATCGCTTCCACTTTAGCTCTATCAACTTCAATACCTCTTTCAGAAATTTTATGTCCAAGAACAATCACTTCATTAACCATAAAGTGGCATTTCTCCCAATTAAGAACAAGGTTAGTTTCTTCACATCTCTGCAAAACTTTACCAAGATTGTGCAAGCAATTATCAAAAGAAGTTCCATAGACAGAGAAATCGTCCATGAACACTTCCACAATTTCCTCACAAAAACCATGAAAAATAGCAGACATGCATCTGTGAAAAGTAGCAGGAGCATTACATAAACCAAAAGGCATACGTCTATAAGAATAAGTACCATAAGGACAAGTAAAGGTGGTTTTCTCTTGATCTTGCGCTTTAACAGCAATTTGAGAGAAACCAGAATAACCATCAAGAAAGCAAAAATGAGTTCTTAGTAACTTTATTAACCTTTCTAAAATCAATGCACATTCTTAGTAAAGGGTAAATGATAATGATCTTTCTTAGTAACTTTATTAACCTTTCTAAAATCAATGCACATTCTATAACCAACTACTACTCTTTGAGGAATAAGTTCATCATTTTCATTAGGCACAACAGTAATTCCTCCTTTCTTAGGGACCAAGTGCACGCGACTAACCCATCTACTATTAGCAATAGGATAAATAATACCATCATCAAGAAGTTTTAATACCTCATTTCTTAGCACTTCCTTCATCTTGGGTATTAAGCGGCGTTAATGTTCAACAACTGGCTTTGCATCAGGCTCCATATTAATAGAATGTTGACATATAGTAGGAGAAATCCCTTTTAAATCATCAAGAGTATAACCCATAGCTCCACGGTGTTTCTTCAATACTTCCAATAATCTTTCCTCTTCTTTACCTGAAAGGTTAGCACTAATAATAACAGGATATATTTTCTTATCATCAATATGAGCATACTTAAGATTATCAGGCAAAGGTTTTAAATCAAAGACAGGATCCTCCTTAGGTGGGAGTGTTTTACCCAAGTCTTCCACCGGTAAATTGTGTTTCAAGATAGGTTGACGAAGGAATATTTCATCAAGCTCATTCCTTTCTTCTCTAAATACTTCACTTTCATGATCTTCCATAACTGCTGCAAAACATTGTTAGGAGCAAGAGCAATAGAGGCAAGCTGTTCAACTTAAAAATCCTCATTAGGCAATTCGGTTTCATAAGGGGCTTTAGCAAATTTCGAAAAATTGAATTCATACGAATCACCAGCAAACTTAGTAAAGATTTTCTCTTTCTTACAATCTATAACAACACCACAAGTATTTAGAAAAGGTCTACCAAAAATGATAGGACAAGTCTTACTAGCAGCTGAAGCAAGTACGAGAAAATCAGCAGGATATTTAGTCTTACCACATAAAACTTCAACATCTCTAACAATACCAATCGGAGAGATAGTTTCTCTATTAGCAACTTGAATAACCACATCAATTTCTTCAAGTTCACACGGACCAATCTCATGCATAATTTCTCTATAAAGCTCATAAGGAATAGCACTTGAACTTGCACCAATATCACATAAACCATAATAACAATGATCACCAATTTTAACAGAAAGCACATGAACACTAGTTTTCCTTGAACTTTTAGGATGAGAAACAACATTAGAAACATCCTCACAAAATATAATATACTCATCTTTCACATTTCCAGTAACAAGATCTTTTACTATAGCTACAGAAGGTTCAATATTAATTTGTTCATCAGGTTCTATAGCTTTCTTTATACTTTTGCTAACCACACTAACCATAATAGAATGTTCTTTCACTTTAACAGGAAAAGGAATTTTTTTAATATAAGGCTCAAGAATAATATGATCAACAGTATTAACTTCAATGCTTCCAGCTATAGGAGAAATAGATTTATCTTTATAAGGTTCATGATATTTCTTAAAACCATCCTTAGGCAAACCGAAATAAGAAGCAAAAACTTTATAATAATTTGCAACAACTTGAGAGTCAAGACCATAAGCATTACTAATATTTTGAAATGCTTCAGTATTCATGAAAGTTTTAATGCATTCGAAGTCATATTTTATACCTGACTCCCTACCTTTGTCGTTCTCCCATGCTTCAGTATTCTCCTCAATACGGTCAAGAAGGTCCCATTTAAACTCTTCTTTATTACGCATGAATGATCCAAAACAAGCAGTATCCAATAATGTTTTATCTTCAAAGGAGAGTCTTGCATAGAAGTTATCAACAATAATATTACCAGGAAGCTCGTGAATGGGGCATTTGAGCATTAGTGACTTCAATCTCCCCCACGCTTGGGCAATACTTTCTCCATCATGAGGCCAAAAATTATATATAGAATTCCGATCTTGGTGAATCTCACTTGGAGGATAAAATTTAGAATAAAAGAGAGGTACAATTTCCTCCTATCCAAGAGAACTCCTGTTTTTCAACAATTTATACCAATGCGCAGCTCTTCCAGCAACTGATATAGAGAATAATTTCTTCCTAACTTTGTCCATTGTAATACCTGCACACTTGAACAACTCGCATAATTCATGTAAAAATAGCAAATGATCACCAGGATGGACAGTTCCATCCACTTCATAGCGGTTATCCATAACACGATCAATAATTTTCATAGGCATTTTAAATGGCACTATTTCTTCAGGTGGCGCCTCCTCTACTACTGTAGCAGTGGCAGTAGTTCTTCCAAATAGGAAGTTAATCGATGATCTCTCCATAATTAAGTAAATTAGGAGACAGAAATAAGAACAGCATTTACAGCTAAAGTTTTCCTTACCAATTCCACTTACCAATAGCGCTTCACTTCCCGGCAACGGCGCCAGAAAATAGTCTTGATGACCCACAAGTATAGGGGGTGTATCGTAGTACTTTCGATAAATAAGAGTGTCGAACCCAACGAGGAGCAGACGGTGCTGACAAACGGTTTTGATTTGGATTTCACTGTAAACACTAGCAAAGAGGTTTTTAGGAGTTTTTGATATAACAGATAAAAAAATTGCGAGTAAATAAAGTGTAACAATTATAATTGTAGCGAGTGGCACAATCATTTCTAGAGCAAAGGACAAGCCAGTTTGTTTACTTATGATGACCAAACGTTCCTGAGGACACACGGGAATTCTGTCTAGTGCTTTCGCTTCATATAGATGATTAATCTTTAGTGTTTCGATAAGTGTTGTGTGGGTGAACCTATGCTAATGCACCGCCCTTCCTAGGACTAATACATATTTGTGATTATTCCCCTAGCAAGCATCCGCAAATACTAGAAAGTAATTAAGATAAATCTAACCACAACCGTAAACTCTGAGATCCTACCACCCCGCATGCATCGAGATACCAACGGGGGTTTAGGTTTCTGTCACTCCGGCAACCCCACAATTAATATTCGAATATACAATGCATTCTCCTAGGCCCATAAAGGTGAAGTGTCATGTAGTCGACGTTCACATGACACCACCAGAAGAATTACACCACAAGATTCAGCCCTAGATGTTACAGCGGGAACGGATTGGAATGATGGAGATGACGGTGTCGGCGGTGGAGATGGTGGTGATGATGATCCAATAAAGTGCAGCTCGATGATGGTGACGACGGCGACGATTTCCCCCCTCCGGGAGGGAATTTCCCCGGTAGATTTCTCCCTGCCGGAGAGCTTTTCTCTCTCTGGTGTTTTCCGCCTCGTGGAGGCGGCGGAATATTTTCACGATGGTCTGTCAGGTCTTAGGGTTTCGGGGACTTGAAGTACGCGAGAGGGCGATGCCAGAGGTGGGCCAGGGCGGCCTCACCATGTGCCGACGCGGCAGCAAGGGGGGCCGCGCCTGGGCATGGTGTGGGGCCCCTGTGGCCCACCTTGCTCTCCCCTTTTGGCCTCCTCCATCATCTGGTAAAATAGCAACTTCTGTCTGGTCACTTTGGATTTCTGATCTTCGCAAATATTGTATCTTGACGGTGCTTTTTCCAGCAAAATTCAGACTCCGGTGATCCATTCTCCAATAATCATCAAACACGCAAAATAGATGAAATAACACAAGTATCATCTCTAAATATGAAATATATCAATGAATAACAGTAAATTATGATATAAAATAGTGATGCAAAATGGACGTATCACCGGAGCAGGAGGAACATGTCACTTCCATTGACAAGCTACCGCTCCGCGCTTCCGGTGGTGGCGAGGCAAAGTTTCCTCCTATTTGTCACTACCGCTTCGCGCTTCCGGTCTCTGAAAGAAGAAGGAAGGAGGAGCCAGATAATACAGCTCCGGCGGCGTCCACGGACAAGGAAGAGCCAGCAAGTCCGGTCACGACACTCCTCCTTTCCTCCCCTTTTACCAAGCAGCCGATCACATTGAGAGGGGGGGGGGGGGGGCGATTGTTTACTGTCTTTCTGCCTATTAGTCCAAGTTCCCGGTTAGAGTTAAGAGTCTAGGGTTTAGAAGTTGTAAAAAAACTCGCCTGCGCTTCGCCGCAGGCAGCCGGCTCCCGATGCATGCAAATCTTTGGAAATGAAAAAAAATTGAAAATGAAAAATAAATAAACGACCGGGCGGACTGGATGCGTCGGCCCATTGAGTCCAGTGACAAGAAAGGTGGGGACATGCACCGAACCCCGTTCGGTTACCCAAATGGATAAAAATCGGATAAATGACATGTCTGTTTAGGTAGACCCACTGAAATCGGTGATGTCAGTCAAATTTTAACCTTTTATCAAAACAGGCTCAAACTCGATTCACGAAGCGTAGGAGTGTGTGACGTATCCTCCTATTCTTACTCTCTTACTAGTGGTAGAATGGATCTCTGTGCCTGTTTCTCCCACATTACTCAGTATGGGGCTAGACTTTATTTCCAGTAATATAATATAAAGTGAATATAATATAATATAAAGAGAATGTGACCGTCAAATTTCAGAATGTTTATGCTAGATGGGCCGCAGCCCATTTAAATCCAACCTGTCTTTTTCTTCACCAGCTTTCGCTCCGTTGTGTACGTTGTTTGTTGCATTGCTATTTTGCAAGACAACTTCCCGTCTTTAGGCCACATCCCTCGTACTCCAATGGGTCGATCCAAACGGACAGATCTTTGTCCATTTTTTATTCGTTTGGGGTCACTGAACAGATAGGGTCAAGCCTAGGTCCGCATCTTTTTAGCCACTGCCCCGACGGGGCCAACGCATCGAATCCACCCGTTTAGGGTTTTGGTCATTTTGATCTTTTTTTCCCGGCTAGGGTTCTGGCCATTTTAAACACCTAGCCTGGCCATTTTGAACACAATTTATATAGTTTGATTAAATCAATCAAAATAAGAATAATCCAAACATAATAAGCATAGGGCCATGCTGACATTCATCCCAAAATAACTAACAATAAATCATAGGGACATCCCGGCCACCACTTGGTCATGTTCTTTCGACCATCTCGGTCATGGTTCACAACACCGACATGCAAAGCGAAATGTGATCACTCTCGCTCCATATAGTACCTTTACTTCTACTCGTTGTAGGCATTCTTTTTGGGACTGAAGGTGGAGAGATCCATGGTAATGATCTGGTTCTCCTCTTGTTGTAAGGCGAACTCAATCTATTTGGCCTTAACATCGGTATCCTTGGATCTTACCTCCGCCTCCTTGGATCTAGAATCGACCTCCTTCGATCTCACCTCGGCCTCCTTGATTCTTGCCCGAGCATTCTCCTACTCGATCTCAAGCCTTTTTGTTTGTAATTTAAAATATTGTTTAGCCGGCCATGGCTACGGTTGGAGGGTTGGAATGGAGTGGGGTTTTTCGGCAGAGGAAAGGCCGAAGTGGAGAGTGCCTCTAATGCGCGGGCCAGGGGCGACTATAGGAGGACATAGAGACGGTTCGGTCGCATCCGCGACCGACGCAAATGAGGCCCAAATTTGAGTCGGGAATGGGTCGCGGCGGACAGAAAAACATACTGTTGTCTGTTTACGTTGCACCGTTGGGTCTTAAAATTGGTTCGCGCGGGCACCAACGAATACGGGCGGACTCGTTAGATCGGCCTGCTGGAGTCATCCTAAGCACTTAGACTCAACAATTTCGTTTTGCATGTTCACTTGCGCTAATTATGTCCGTTGGATTCAATTAACTACTTAAACTGAAGTGATTTCTTGTTCGTGAGCGGAAGAAAGCAGTTTTTTGGATGAGCGACAATATGTTTTTTTTGGTTTTGAGCAAAATGAGCAGCAAGCCAGCAACATGTAGTTCAGCTTTCCTTTGAGTCTCCATCTGCGTCTTAATTATGGGCCAGGTGCACCAGATAAGCCCATGTATCATACAGATCAATTTGGGGTTTTAGTCCATATACAAGCGGAGAACGGATCCATCTAAGGCCGAAGACCAGCCCACAAAACGTGCGGATTGTTTTATCGTATTTTGGCACCGTATGTGCCTACCACCAAAGGGGCTTATGAGGCCATGTAGACTGCAGCCAAAATGGCGATGCCCAAAGGATTTGGTCTTCTAGATACCCAACAAGATTAAGATCTTCGGCTGGCTCTTCCTCCTCGACAGGATCAACACAAGAGCAAATCTCCACCACAAGACTATCATAGACTACACTACATGACCTCGGTGCGCCCACGGGACCGAGGATCTCCACCACATGTTCTTTACTTGCCCTGTCGTGGTGCAGGTCTGGCGCCGCCTTCGCATCCTCCCCTCGAGTCACGATTTTCCCGCCCTGTGCGACACCGCTCTACCCCCAGGTCTGCCGGCTACCATTTGGAGCTCGGTCCTTCTCACTATTTTGTGGAAAATCTGGAATTTCAGAAACGCTATGGTTTTCCGCAAATGTAACCACCCTTCCTCTCTCACTGTTCGTAACATTGTCTCAGACTTTACTCTTTGGTCTCATCGTTTCCGGTCTGTGGAAACTAGAGAGGCCGCTGACCTGTGGCGTGACCATCTCACCTCCTGTACTGTGTAATTTTCTGTTGGAAATATAGATTTAGGTGGGGAGACTCTCCCCCCGGTGATAGCATAAAAAAATTAACCGTGCCGAGGAGTAGGGATGGGCAATGGTTACTGCTGATTTTTTTCTGTGTGCAGATATATGTCTAGGCCAGCGCCGAGCGTTCACGGGATCAAATTACCTGAGCCCTGGGTCAAGAGAGCGACACATGTCTTTTTTGGCACACCCTTCCTCACTGCTTCACGCATAGAGGGAGGACAAAATCTCCGCTCCTACCTTTCCATTACTAGCCTCCGTACTCCATGCACAGAAGCTCCTTATCACCGACACCGTTCCTGACACCATCGTCGGTCGCAACACGGACGATGCCACACGACTTCCACGCCAGCTGCAATTCCCACGACTCATCCAAGGTTGGTAGCACCGTTTCGTTTTCACTGCCGGTAGCATCTCCGACTGTCGTCAATAGCATCGGTGTCACCGCCTTGCAGCAGCACCGCCCAACAACCGCAGCAACACCACCCGCCGTTAAAGCATCGTGGATCGTGGTCGGTAGCATCGCCCACATCCCCTTGCATCAACGGCACCCGTGAATGGAAGCACCGTGGGATGCGGACAGTAGCATCTCCATACGCCGCTGCCCACTGGTAGGAATGTCTTCATCCCTTTGCAGCTCTGACGGCCATGGTCCGTGGCATCGCCGCCAGCCGGCCTCTGGCCGGCAGGTACGAACGTCACCCCCCCCCCTCCCCCACCCACTCATGGTTTCATCATGTGCTCCTCGAAATTGGTAGGATAGAGGAAGGTGTTGGGTTACGGGTGGAAATACAAAAAAATTCCTAACAAGCGTAACACCTTTACCCCAAGAATCTATCTAAGCAGTAATGCGGCAACGATCGTGGTATCGGTCACATAACTCTTGTAGACCGATTGCGGGGATTACACCCCCGCACAGGTGTTGGCGATGAAGACGTGTGTAGCCGACCTCAAGGTCGTGGAAGATCCTGGCGCAACGACCCGGCACCTCAAGTGTGGCGCCTCCGAGTTTCGTACAAGTACGGTGGGCGATGAAACCTTCCGGAACTCCGATCCAGCAGAACCGCGGAAGTAGATCTGTTAGATCGTATCTGGAGCAGCACGACGGCGTGCGTATGGTGGAGAATATCTCTCCCTAGCGCAGCTCTTCGAGGAACCACATGGGAGGGAGAGACACGAGAGAGAGAGAGAGAGAGAGAGAGAGAGCAATTTCCAAAGGGAATTATGGGACAAGGAAAAAGGGAGGGGTGCACCTCCTTTTATAGGAGGAGGGGAGGAGGAGATATGGAAGGGGAAGGAGGAGGCCGACGGCTAGGGTGGGGCCAGAGGGTTCGGCCGAACCTCCCCCCAACCCTAATTCGTGTGGGTTTGTTCCCCTTTGCCTTGGGGGGCAAGTTGCACTCCCTCTTGGGCCTCCTTTCCTTCCCTTTTGGCCCAATTAGTGGGCCTATGTGTTAAATACGAATTTAATCATATTAAATTCATTTAAACAATATTAATTCAGTAATTAACATTTATTAAACTCATTTAACATATTTATATCATATATAAAATATCACCTCTCTTCCGGAACTCTTCCGAAACCCTCCGAACTACCTTCGGGTATCCGATACGACTTCGGAATCTCTCCGGAACATATTCCGATGATTTCTATAAATTATTATCCACTAACTCCAGACATCTAATCCATCTTATAATTCATCGAACCCTTAAGTGTATTACCCTACGGTTCGAGAACACTCCAGACATCACCGAGACTATCTCCGGTGAATGATCAGCAGAGGAACCTGGATGTCCGTACTGACCCCTGTGCGTTCACGAAGATCTTTTGTCGTCGAACCGTAAACGTTGATAATGAATACCCTATTCCTTTGTTCCTTCGATACTAACTTCGTCAGAGATTTGATCGGCGATATCACAATACCGGGGTTCAATCTCTTTACCGACAGAAGTGTCTTTACTCGTTCCCGTGATTTCACACCTCCTGTGACCTAGTCACTTGCTGCGCAACGTTGGATGTAAACTCACCGAGTGGGCCCAGAGTATCATTCCTTTCACGCGGATGAACAAATCCCGCTCTTGATGCATACGCCTCAACATACCCCATCGAATGCCCAACAGTGACCGTTCTCAATGCCGCATAACTAAGCATCTTCTGGTGCCATCAAAGTCATTCTCCGAGGGTAGTGATTAAGTATCATCTCACGGTCTAAGGATATAGGTCTCAATGTTTCTTATCAATGCAACTTGAACATCGAGTCGCGATCTCGTTGCAAAGCTAATAATTTGGGTAAGTCCATCACAGCATTCTCCCAATGGTGTGACCACATTACCAACTGACATAAATGTCCATGATCTGAATCAAGATCATCTGTTGCGTAATGAACTAGTATTAATAAAAGGCTTACTAGGAACACTGGTTTGGTTAAATACCACACCTGTATTAATGATTCCTATTAACACAGTTATAGCATGATATAACCCTGTTATAAACTTAATGAAATATGTCAATAATCAATATATTATTTGCCTCTAGGGCATATTTCCAACAGTCTCCCACTTGCACTAGAGTCCAAATAATCCAGCTGCATTTTCCTAACCATAACATCATATCTTCCATATGATCTTCTTATGATCATGCTTGCCCGTGAGAGAGGTTGTCACATCAATCTGTACAACTTAGATCTTTTAATGTCTTTTGCTATCTGCTAATGCCACCTAGTTTGACACAACTTCATTATCCAATAATGAGTTTCAAGTATTCTTAGTAGAAGAGTGAGACTTCCGTATTGCAGTGTTACAACATTGACCTCATTGTCATACAACTTGACTTGAATGCACACTTTTAAATACGCACTCAGCTGGAAGTCGAACTCTCGGCTTCACTACCTTGTACCTGCTAACAGCTTTTCTATATTCGTGTAATTATCATTGCATTTTAATGCAACTGATATATCCATTATATCAATCAAATTTCTATGCTTCAAATTCTGCTGGAATTTTCTAAGTTCTTTTAGTCATCTTGCTCCTCATGTCAAGTTCACAAAACTTTTTAGAAACTAGTCCTTAGTTTTTCCAAAACCAGTAGGACATACTTAAAATTTTGTTCAGCGATTCTCCAATCGTCTGAATACATGTTCTTCTTATAAGAACTCGGGTTTCAACACGTCGTTTCATGCACACAAAACAATTCTTAGATGACGTCTGAACGTAGCACATCTATCAATTACAATTGTATGTTGATATTCCAATCTCGCACACGCCTAATAATTTAAGAAAGCTCTTTCCTTAAATTATTCGATTCTGTATAAGTCAGAATTGGCTTTTATGACGACTTAAAATGTTGCTTAAATATACAGCTCTATCTCTATAGCTCTGGATATATTTAATACTATTACCACTTAAGTTTATTCATCAATAACTATTAATACCAACTACGCCATTCAAGATATGTCATGTACATACAAGAATGTCAATTTGCTCCCACTCAAAAATGTCTATCACATATGAGTCTTTTGAGCGTAAACAGCTCCCACTCAAAATGTCTATCACATATGAGTTTTTAGAGCTTGAACAGCTCCCACTCAGAATGTGTCGTCTACACATAATGTTTAGAAACTATTTTGTTTAACTCCCACTCAATTTATTATAAATAACAGGTCTTCTCTATATATATTGGACATTTCCAATAATAATTTAATCTTCTATTAAATATGAGAATTCCAATTACGAGATACTAGTATTCACAAAATTTCTTGTTGTACCAACTACAACTATTATTAAACGATTAAGAAGTCACAATTTTGTCAATTCTTAGAATTGTATTACTAGTACATTACCCGACGGATTTTGAGCATTACTACTAGTCGTAGTCAACTTGCTTGAATTTGCATAAACGATTTACGTCAAGAATGCTTCCATATCCTTTACTTAAAGTTTCATCTTTTCCCTTTTAATCTCTTATTAATCAGGAGAATTAAGTAACGATTTTACTTTAATCAAGATCAAGTTAAATACTTCGAAATCTTAATTACAACTTTAATTTAGATTTCACTGACGCTCAGTTTAATTCTTGTTCTTTTAGGTGTACCATCATTTCCTCGTAGTTCCTGGGCATGCCATGTTCAAATAACATGTCAATCGAATCATGACACAAAGTCTATGACTATGTAGAATGTGTCTTTGATTCCCATTTTATCAAGCTAGAATGGAGAAATCATTATGATCAAGTATCATTATTTCTATTTTTCTTCTTAATGTAGAATTACGTACCGAAACAAATTCCGTTGCGCCACTCTATCATTATCCATCATTATAAAGTTCAAATAACTTTTAAATGAGCTTGTATTATTTTTCATGATTTTCTTATCGGGATACGATTCCTCGATGCCATACCAAAACTCCAGCAATACAAATTTGCAATTTTTGGATTCAATCATGAAAGAGATTTATTTCATAATACAGTTTATGAATATACTGCTAAGATTTATTCGTCTAATTTCAAATTTTACAATTAATCCGAAATTCCAGAAATTATAACTCTTTATAATATTATTTCCATGAAATATCAAACGGTCTCCTACTTTAATAAAATTGAGTATAATATTAATTTAATGTCATATTCTACACAATAGATATTTGATGCCGTAAGAATTAATTCTTTTGTATCGCATTATATCCAACTATGTATGATTTATAATACACATCAACTTGCTTGAGGTATTCCTGGTATTTTATTTAATAGAACTAATTCTACAAATACTTGTACCAAAATCATATATCATAATTTTATCGTTCTTGATCAATTATCAAGTTGACTCAATTATTATTCTTCCTTCAATTTAGAAATAGTTTTGAACACATCGGATGGATTCAAAGACTTCGTAGATACAAATATCTACATTGAATTTCTAACTCAAGAATTTCGAAATAATGATATCCACTACTCGTTTGTGTATCATACATCTCTATGCATAATATTAACGATTTATGTACATGTCTTTTAATCATGTATAAAACATCTGAATGTTCAATTAAAAGAATGTACTTTTCGATAATTCGGAGCTTAAGTCATTTCGTCACAACGAAAAACATGATTCATATTGTGAGAAGATCAATTATCTAATAACAATATATTCCATCAAGTATGAAACTTTATTCATGCACTTATTCCAAAGTTTGACTTTTAATTGTAGTGTCATTAATATGAAGTCATTTATTCGAATTGGATATTTTAATGTTTTACATTGTTTATAAATGTTTACAAATAATCATTGAGAATCAAGCGAGAGTAACACAATTCATAATCATACTTTGACCAAAAAGATTTACTCATTATATTAAAAACAACTTGCTTGTCTTTCTTACATAGGAGTAACTTGTCTCATTAAATGTGAAACATAGAAAAGGTCCTCTAATGATTACAAAATTTTATCCTGCTATCAAATCCCTATGATAAATGTCGAAGAAGAACGTCCATGGCCATCAACTGTTGCTTGCCGCACTCACGCTTCATCTTCTTATCAACCACTTGCTCCAGCGGTCCTGTTTTCAAACAAAACGGGAATTAGTATCAAACACTTAATATCGCAGCAAGTGCAAAACATTTATAACTTGTATATCAAATATACCTGATCAATCAATGAGCTCGCCCTCAATGGGTTCCACCTTGACATTTCTTAATCGCATCATGAATTGCATGAAAGTGACTGATTCACCTTTCATCACGATCCTTTCAACAACCCTGTTGTAACTTTGGGTCAGCGAACGTAGTACCACATGAATGGCAAAATCGTCCATCATCTCGTAATCAATGTCTTGAGTAAGACGTCTGTGAATAGCAGCCATCCTTACTAAGTGCAACTCTAAACAGGGGAATTCTTCCATCTTGCATGAAAGAAATTCATCGAAACACCTGTACTTCATCAAGTTGAATTGAGCCGCAAAATGGACTTTTAGCTCTCTAATGATCTCATCAGAACTGGTATTCAGATACGAATTGTCGTGGGATTGTCACGACAGATGTATTCGGGTGGAAACTTGAGTGTTGGGACATAGCGATTTCTGACATCGGGAGCTTGTCTAGCGTGGCGTGGGGAAACAAGGGTTTACCCAGGTTCGGCCCCTCTCGTCGAGGTAAAGACCTACTCCTGCTTTGCTTTATTGATATGGGGTTTCGAGGACTCGGCGCCTGATACGTCTCAAACGTATCTATAATTTCTTATGTTCCATGCTTATATTATACCAATTGCTACATGTTTTATATACACTTTGTGTTGTTTTATGCATTTTCTGGGACTAACCTATTAACAAGATGCCACAGTGCCAGTTCCCTGTTTTCTGCTGTTTTTGGTTTCAGAAAACCACTTAAGGAAATATTCTCGGAATTGGACAATTTTTATACCGAATTCCCTATTTTCCTCGGAACAATCCAGAACATCGAAGACGAGGCGGAGTCGGGCACCGAGGCGCCCAGATGAGGTGGGGGCGCGGCCCCACCCCCAGCCGCGCCAGCAACTCATCACGGGGCCTCGAGCCTCCGCCGCCTTCGCCCTTTCGCCTACAAATACCCCCCGACAATACAAGACCTAGGACCCGAATACTTTTCCACAAAACCTTACGGAGCCGCCGCCGTCGTCAACCCTAGTTCGGGAGGGTTCAGAAGCTCTTCCCGGCACCCTACCGGAGAGGGGAATCATCACCGGAGGGCTCTACATCACCATGCCCGCCTCCGGACTGATGCGTGAGTAGTTCATCCTTGGACTACGGGTCCATAGCAGTAGCTAGATGGTTGTCTTCTCCTATTTTGCCGTCATGTTTAGATCTTGTGAGCTGCCTAACATGATCGGTTTACTGGGATCCGATGGATATTGAATACTATGTCATTTGCTTCATAATATATCTTGTTGTGTGTTGTTTATGATCTTGCATGCTCTCCGTTGCTAGTAGATGCTCTGGCCAAGTAGATGCTTGTGACTCCAAGAGGGGGTATTTATGCTCGATAGTGGGTTCATGTCTCTATTTAATCTGGGGTAGTGACAGCAAGCTCTAAGATTGTAGATATACTGTTGCTACTAGGGATAAAACAGTAGTACTTTGTCTAAGGATAATGTTATTACTTACATTACACACTTTGCCTAATGCAATAATCTGTTGCTTGCAACTTAATACTGAAAGGGGTGCGGACGCTAACCGGAAGGTTGATTATTAGTCATAGATGCGGTTGGAACGGTCTATGTATATTGTTGTAATGCCCAAATGAATCTCACACTAGACATCATGACATTAGTATATGCATCATTATGCAGCTCTTTATTATGTCAATTTCCCAGCTGTAATTTGTTTACCCGCATGTATGCTATTATTATTATTATTATTTATGGAGAGACACCACTAGTGAACTGTGGACCCTGGTCCTTTTCTCTAAACTGATAATACAACCAACTTCAAACTGCTTTCTTTAATTCTCTGCAAACATCATCTTCCACACCATACGTTTAATCTTTGTTACAGCAAGCTGGTGAGATTGACAACCTCACTGTTGAGTTGGAGCAAAGTTTCTTGATTGTGTTGTGCAGATTCCACCTCCCTCGTCAACCACGCGCAAGCACTTTTCTGGCGCTGGGGAGACCTTCGTTGTGTTCTTCATCTCCTACTGGTTCGATAACCTTGGTTTCATAACTGAGGGAAACTTGCTACTACGCTCATCACACCTTACAATCGTACCCGGACTCTGCTCTAAGCCTTCTAAGTCTTCGCCTTCCTTATCAAGACTCCGTCTTGTACTTGGTCTCCAGCCTTCTGGATCCTTCTTGTCTTGCGGGCCAAGGCACACGTCGCCTCCGGCTTACGTGGGACCCGGCCCATCTCTTTATGCTTGATCCGGCCCAGGTCTCTACCAGGCCGGCTTATCTTCTAGGTCGGTGGGCCTACCGGGTTATGATCCCCCCAACAGTAGCCCCCAGGATAACTTGGACACCAGAATTGACTTGCTTCGACTTTGCACTCTTGGGCATATTCTTGGGGAAGCCGTCATTTCTTTTGTCCGGGTTATCATCTGAAAAAACAATAAACAACTTATTAAACAAGCAGGCTCTCGGGTATCAGTTTGGCCGGCTCTCGCTGGCGGCCCGTTCATAACCCGGCCATCGCTTGTTGACTATCATTTCTCTAAGACTTTGACTCTTTATTTTCTTTCTTTAATCTTTCTTCTCCGCCGTCGGTCAACCTTCCTGGTCAACGACATATTTAATGCATATCCCCTCGCGGGAATCGAGGAGACAATAACTACCTCGGGGAAGTCAAGATCCTGTCAGGCATTATCTCTGCAAATCAGATCTTGTCCCTTAAAATAATCATTATCTTCTTATCTTCCCCTTTTTGCCCCTAGGTCAAACCCTTGGAGCTTATAAGTAGGTTGCCGGGGTGAAAATGATTCACTTTCCCCCGCACTCCCCACTTCGTCTTCCTCCTCGAGCTGGTCGCCGTCCGTTCGTCTCCCCGAGCCCGAGAAACCTTCCGAGCTGCTCGCCGGCAAGATCCACACGAAGAACTCCTCCGCGCGTCTCGTCCCCGCGTGCCATCTCGATCTTCTCCTTCCTTCTTCGACCAGTAAGCATTTCTATCCCTTTCGCATTTTCCAATCTAAGCGCCTTCCCTCGGATGAACTCGTGTTCTTCATGTTCTTCCCATTTCTTCTTTCTTCTTGATTTCTCGAGGCTCCTCAGATCTGTTTTGAGGTGTACTGTCCACTTTTCTCACTGTTTTTTTCCGAACAACCTCGTGAATGATCTCCGTGCTCTTCTTCGGATATCTCACCCACGCTCCTCGTGTCCCGTCGATCTTCTTGCTGTTTTCATTCTGCGAATCTCACTGTTTCTTCACCTCGGGAACTCTCCGATGAACTGGGCGGCGCTATCCTTTTCTTTTTCAATTCCTGATGTTCTCTAGATCTGCACTGGTTTCATCTCTCTTCATCTCGGTGTTTTTGCAGATCTTTCCGGCTTCCATCCTCTATAATGGGGCTAAAGGCGGCAGCTCTTCGCGTCCCTAAGAAGACGAAGAAATCAGCCGGCGCCGGCTCATCTACAGCGGCTGTCGCTGAGAAGGCCAAGCGTAAAATAGCTTGCAACTGGAGCAAGTCCAACCCGAGAAAGCCGGCTTGAAGAGCTTGAAGAACTCGGCCTCCTTCCGGCCAAATCTGAGATCTTCTGGCGAGCTCCGGATGAAGACAAAACTCAACCTCAGCCCGACCAAGGCGAGGTTATCATTTTTGCCGATCATGTCACCCGGGGGTTTCGCCCTCCGGGTTCTCTTTTTTTCCGCCAGGTCTTGGAATACTTCAAGATCCGGCCCCAAGACATCGCGCCAAACTCGGTGCTTAACATTTCTCACTTTGTGGTTCTATGCGAGGCTTATCTCGGCATAGAACCCAGTCTTCCTCTTTTCCTTGAATTCTTTTATTGCGAACCTCAACGGGAGAACAGCGACGGCCCCTTAGTCGTCTGCGGAGGGGTCACCATCCAGCGCCGGAGGAATATCATCTTTCCGGCTGTCGTCCTGAACTCCCATCCTAAAGACTGGCAAAAGACTTGGTTTTATTGTAAAGTGGTTACTCCTCTGGGTGAGCCGCCGCTTCCGGGCTTCAGCGTGGACCGGCTCACTATGAACGACAACATGAACTCCTTCGCCTCCCGAAAAGACCGGAAGGCCCTGGAGCCTTTGGTCGGCCGAGTCTGCGCTCACCTCGCCCACGGTTTGACAGGCACTGACCTTATCAAGTGTTGGATGGGGTGGCATATCCAGCCACTCGCCGTGCGCCCGGGTCTGATGTCCCAATACTCCGGGTCGCTTGAAGACCCCATGCGCTTCAACCGGAAACAACACACGGACGCGGTCTTAGTGAAGGCCATCCGGAAGATCGTCAACGAGTCTCCGGATGATCTTTCGAAAGAAGGCCTCCCGCCCTTTTCTGCTCTGAATCCACTGAAGCCGGTACTGATGTTACTTCTCGTAACCCTTGCCGTGATGTATACTGTCTTACCCATATTCTGACTTGGTTTTACTTCAGGCTAGCGACCCCTGGTGGGCCGCCACTTTGTCGGCTTCGCCCGACTCGGGCGATGAGTCGGAGGAGGATCAGCCGGAGGCTGATGCCGAAGGCGCGGGCCCTGAGTCCAGCGTGGAAGAAGAAGAAGAAGGTGAGCTTGACTACATCGCCCGGCTTTTCCTCGTCCTGTTAAACACTGATCTTCAAGGAAACCAGCTAACTGTTAACCCAGACTAGCTTCTCCCAGATACAATCATCCCCTCTACAGACCCGGCTCCTCCAGCTCCGAAGAGGAAACTTAGGTCGGACGCTGCGAAGGTAATAACCGTGATACTTCTTTTGTCTGTGATCTTTCTTCCGACGCTTGCTAACCTCTTCTTGTTTTCAGGAACAGTCGGAGCTCCGCCGTCAACGCCGCCGGCTCCGGTCTTCCGACTCTGACGAGCCGCTCAACGAAGGTATTCCTAATAACCTGCCTCCTCGCCGGGTGAAGTGTCCTCAAAGGCATCCTTCGGTTCTTTATCCTTTAGCCGGGACTCAACGGAAGGCTAAGTCCCAGTCTCTCTCAGATTCCTCAGATTCGAGCTCCGACCCCTTCGGCGACTTTGCCGTCAATGAGGGGTAAGCCCGCGGGTAAGCCCGCTTTTCCTTCATACTTTTGTGATACTTGACTTGTTTCTTTCTGCCTAACATCTTTGCCTTTCTCAGAGCTCGTGCTGCGCCGGCTTCCGTCCCGACCCCTCCTGGGTCGGTTGATAAATCTGCCACGTACGACGAACGGGACGTTGACAAGACGGAGTCACCTCTTATTTCCCCTTCGCCTCACGATGGCTAGGCCACTGAATCGCCTGACATGGAGGTAATTGAAGGGAATATGCCCTAGAGGCAAATAAATAAGTGGTATTTATTGCATTATTCCATTAAGTTTATAATATGTTTTTGTATCATGCTATAACTGTATTAATCGGAATTGTTAATACACGTGTGATACATAGACAAACTAGAGTCCCTAGTAAGCCTCTATATATACTAGTTCATTGGGCAACAGTTGATCGAGAATTCCCGGTCATGGACAATTGCGTCGGTTGACAATGAGGTCATCTTATTGGTAGAATAAGGTGATGGACATACCCAAAGTATTGCAACAGGATCGTGTCACGATGTTTGCCGTTTGCAATAGGAAAGTGATATGATAGCTTATTCCTCGGACCGTGAGATCATATCAATTGCTGCTCCGTAGGTTACTCTGAGTGCATCAAACGTCATATCTTATTTAGTGTGACAATAAAGGTGTACCTCGTGTATCTCGAAAGAGTATGTTGAGGCGTATGGATCAAGAGCGGGATTTGTTCATCCTTGTGATAGGAAGATACTCTGGGCCCACTCGGTGAGATTACATCTATGGAGCTGCGCAGCTAATGACTAGGTCATGGAGATGTAATATCACAGACGAGTTAATAAACCTTTGTCGGTAACGAGATACAACAGGACATCGGATGTTTAGGATCATGTCTCGGACAAGGTAGTATCGAAGAAACAAAAGGAATAGATATCATGTTTATGGTTCAACGACGATATTCGTAGAATGCACAGGGACCGTTACAGATGTCCAGGTCTCCCTGGCGGTCATTGGCGAGCGAAGGGTCTCGGCCATGTCTGGAGTGTTCCCGAACCGTAGGGTAACACGCTTAAGGTCTTAGCGACACGTGGAGAACGTTGGTATGATTTATTATTGGAATAAATATGGATATAGGAGAGAGAGAAATAATCCGGAAAAGTTTCGGCAGCATCGGAAGGGTTCCGGGAATGACCGAAGGTAGTTCGGGTGGTCCGGAAGTTGTTTCGGAGTCACGGGATATTAAATTATGTATAAATATATTAATTATGAATTATTTATATTTTATATTAATTTAATATTAATTAAATCAATTAAAAATAAAGGAAAAAGGGGGCAGCCCACATATGGGCCGAATTGGGCCCATAGTGGGGCGCACCATGGTGGTGCGGTGGGGCCCTTGGCCACCACCCATGGCCGGCCGGCCACCCCCCCTTGCCCTTTTTTTAGTCCCACATGGGGGAGGCAAGGTGTTTGCACACCCCCTCCCCCCTTTATATAGAAGGGCATATTAATTGATTTAAATACAATCTAAAATACAATTAATGTTGTATACGCCGGCCTGAGTTAATTCTCCGCCCGCTTTTCTCTCTCCCTCCCACCGAGGCTATACCGCAGTGCCCAGTCGCACCGCGGAATTCCACCAATTGTTCTACTCCTGCGATCTCAGCTAGACCTGAGTGACCGGGGGTTGTCGTTAAGCTCCGTATGTGTGCGAGTACTCGGAGGCACCACATTTGAGGTGCTCGGGCGACATCGTCACGCCCAGACGCCGGCGCCCTGCCGCCGGCGCCCAGCCGCCGCCGACGCCCAGCCACCGACGCCCGGCGCCCGACGCCTGGCACCCGACGACCGACGCCCAACGCCGTCGACATCGCTGCGTCATCGTCTACTTCGTCGCGCCATGTTCTTCGCGACCTTGAGGTCGGCTACGGCGTCTACGTCAGCAACGCTTGTGCGGGAGCGTAATCCCCGCTATTTGGTCTACAAGAGGTTTGTGACCAGTTCCGCCCACCGTTACCGCATTACTAGATAGATAGATCCTGGCATGTTTGGTTTTCGTTAGTTAGAAAAATTATTGTTTTCTGCTACGGAACCCCTTCAGTGGTATCAGAGCCGATCTATGCGTAGTATGCTGGTACGGTTAGAACTCGTGTTGAATACGAGGACGTCTTTCTTATATTTGCTACCCTCTCGCGTGCACTTGCACTGTCGGCAGCATTGAGTTGATGAAGCGGCCCGGACCGACTTTACGCGTACGCTTACGCGAGACTGGTTCCACTACTGACATACGGCTGGTACCGTATATGTGGCTGGCGGGTGTCTGTTTCTCTCTCTTTAGTTGACTTTGCATTTTCAATGGAGGGCCCGAAAGGGATACATAAACATGCAATTATTGGATCGACGTTGTGGCATCACGTTCGTAGGAAGGGAACGGTTCTCTCGCGAAAGCCTATAAAGCCACATAAAACTTGCAAAACTAGATAAAGGTAGAGGCGTCTAACTTTGTTTTGCAGAGGCATTTAAATATGACATGGTTACGGTAAGTTTTGAATTATTCGTAATGTCGGAGGCAAAGGAGGCACCGTAGACTCGGAGCCATGCCAGGACGCCCGGTCCAAGCGCACGGCGCCAAGGAGGTCCAGGCGCACGACCATGTCATATCGCACTTCATTGCATTATTTGATTGTGTGCTGTTGTGTGTATATCCTATTGAGTGCTATATATATTAGATATACGACGATAGCTATAATAGGATGATCCCTAATAAATACCAAAATTGTGTTCTCCCTCGTTGTGCACCACCAAGAAAGTTCTACGTTATGAGGCAGGCCGTGATGATCGGGTGTCATACATTTCGTCGTTCGCATACAGTGGGTATAAGCCATGTCGCACGCGCAAGAACATCGAGGTTTAATTGGCGAGCCTAGCATGTACAGACATGGCCTCGGAACACGGATGGTCGAAAGATCGAGCATGAGTCACAGAGTTGTTGTGATCGACATTTCGATGTCCACCTTTGAAGCTGTGCTGCCGGCCGTGATGATCGGGGGTGGTGTAGTGGATTGGGGTCGTGTAATCGCTAAAATTATTGAAGGGATAATAATCTTAGTGGAGTTTGTTTAATAATTTGATTATAAACTGAAACTCATATTATTATAAACTTAGCCTTACCCTCTTTGCGATTATATCTGTAGATGGTGCTCTACTTCGATCACTTCCTTAGGAGTCGGTCCTTGTTGGCTGATGGGTCAAACTTCATCTACTGGTACAATAAACTAAGAGAAACTCTCATACACAATAATATACTCTATGTCATAGAAGAGGGATTAGGAGATGAACCAGATGATTCTGCTAGTGAAGAAGAAGATGAAGAGTTTCATCAGCGTCGTGACATTTTCATAGAAGTGCAAAGCATCATGGTCATAAGCTTGGCACCAGAGTTGAAAGTTCAGTTTCAACATATGGAACCTTATGATATGATAGATTCGATCAAGGCGCACTTCATAGATGAGATTAAGTATGAGCAATACAAACAGCTGAGGAAGTTCCATTCACTCCAGATGGAGGAGCATACCTGTTTGGAAACTCATTTGAAGAAAATGTATGACATTTACTTGAAACTCACAAATGTCTACGACTACTGGATGGCGGATTCATGTGCGATAGCTGCTGCGTTGGCATCTTTACCTCCCAGCTATGAGAAACATGTCCGTGGCTATGCTATAAGAAGAGATACGATGACTTTCTTCCAGTTCATAAGCCAGTTCAGATCTGTGAAGGTTGAACCCATCGAAGGAGAAATCTTCGACGCTATAGGTATATTTGATATACAAAGTTGTAAATGTATTCTTCGTGTGATACTTGATGAAAAGCATTTGTTGCTTGTTCTGTTTATGAAACAGGACCCGATTGTCACAAGTATGAGAAGATATATGATGTGACGGTGCACAAGTGATGGCAAGCAAAGGAGTTGATGGCCAGTGGTGTTCACGTCCTCAAGTTATCATTATAGTTATCATTAATAGTTTTTGATAAGACCTTTTGTAATAGTGAGAGTGTGATTTTGTTATGTCTTGAATGTTACAAGACAAAGTTATTCATACATGTAATAGAACAAGTCAGTTGTTTTATGTAATAGAACAAGTCAGTTGTTTTATATTATGAGTAAAGTTTTATGCAATCACATCTCAATTACATTGTTTGAATGATAACGCGATATACATTTATAAAAGCAGAAATAGTAAAATCAAATGTCCAAAGATTAAATGATTTTGTTACAAGAACAAACACCGCCGAATTTGATCACAAAGGCAATGTAAGGAAGAATAGATACTTCGATCTATCCAAGTTACATGTGACGAATTGATTAAGTTTCATTAGATATTGAAGTGTCAATATACAAGGAAATTAATTGAAAGTCATGTTAGATGATTATTAAATTAATTAGTGGTGAATATCATCAATTCAAATTTTCTATGATTCCAAGTGAATAAATGTATTCGCCTAAGGGAACATGAGTCTGAAAATAATTTGATATAAGATCAAAGGAATTTTTCAGAAGAAAAATAAATGGAAGTTGTATCCATATGATTCGATTAAAGAGGGGACATTATTTTTATGGTTTCAACATAAAATGACTTGTGAAAGTTTGTTCCACAAAATTATAATATCAGATATAGTGATATGTGATATATTATAATCATGCTCTATTTCAGATAAAGTATGGTCTTTTAGAATCTCTTAATATATTCTGGCATTGTAGTCGTCACCCACTTTAGAAATAGGATTTTTTTTTCAACAAAGATTCGTGTGATCGACAGTAAGTGTCGTGATATAGATGATTATATGATAATACAGAATATACACGAATAGTTCTTTGTAGAATTCTCATATTTAGATGGGATTTTATTCCAAATACCAACAGAAGCAAATTTGTATTGCTGTCTGCGTAATTCATGAGAAAATATGATTTCTCGAATTAAGGTCGATGGAATAAAAGTAGAAGCTTAAAATAAGGTATTGGACCTTGTTTCCATAAGAGTAGAATATTGGAATCTGTTCCGAGAAGAATATCTCTACAAATGGAATTGAAAAATTGATGATAAGAGATCATAGTGTTTTCAAAGAAGAAGCTTTTATATGAGGTGTTGATTTAAGAATATTTACTGTCAGGTCACAGTTTGATATTCAGTATTTTAGATCATGTTGTCAGAACATGATACACCTTGAAAATACAAAGAAAGTTGAGGAAATATCAGAATACGAATTAAGGCTATGAGTCCTAAAATCCAAGTTACATTTAGAAGGATTAAAACAGTAAATGTTACTCTGAATCTTATTAAGAGAATAAGGTTATTTAATCATCATATAAAGTGTTATATGAAAGAAATGTAACTATAAGAAAGACTAGGAGCAAATTTTGTCAAGAAGTGTCTTGGACAAAATCAAAGTTGTTGACTACATAAGTGTAGACATGCTCAAAGTCTGTGGAATAAGTATTGGTAGAATACTGTCAGATCGTATTGTAATTCGAATTGATAAATGATCAATGATTTTGGTTTGACCAAAATATCGAAGGAAATTATGAATTTAAGTGGGAGTCGAATTAAAGTTCGAATTGATAAATGATCAATGATTTTGGTTTGACCAAAATATCGAAAGAAATTGTGGATTCACTAATTTAAGTGGGAGCTTAGAATTAGTTTACTCAAATATGTGAGAGACATATTTTTGAGTGGGAGTTTAAATCCTTTAAGTAGGAGTTGAATTAGTTTGCTCCATTTAATATGTGAGTGACATATTTTGAGTGGGAGCTAAGATCCACGTATGTGATTGACATATCATGGATAGTACCAGTAGAATTAGAATTAAAGATGAAGTTGTGAAAAGATTTAAAAGGTTGCGTCTATTTCGAATAGAACGGGAATTTTAAATAGAAGATCGAGCTGTTTTATTTTGGATTGGATTCTGAAGTGTCAGAATGGAATAAAGCCAATGGAAAGGTGCTTGGAAATCCAGTTAAAACATTAAGTGTAATTGGTACACGATAATAGTGGTTGGTGGATATGTTGGTCTCTTATATCATGATAACAGACATCATATAGAAACCATATTATGTGCTCGATGAAGTATGACTCATGTTCCTAGAAGAAGAACAATTATCAAAGTAAATTTGGAATTTACTAGAAGTAGAATAGCATTAGGCACCAGACTGACATTGTAATGTCGTAACTCTACATAGATATGAAAGGCATATAGATGTCGCGAGATTGTACATATTACAGCTGAGTGCGTTTGCAAAGCAATTGTCTGGTTAACAGAATCAGAGTAAGCGCTGGGAAACGAAAGTCTCACTTAGTTACGATGTGTGCATATATGTTATCAGGATAACAGGATGATATCAAACTAGGTGATATCAGTGAATCGCAAAGAACACACAATCATGTATGGTACAGATTGTTGTAGTAACACTCTTCCACGAGCAAGCATTATCATAGAACACTTATTGGATAAGGTGGTTTGATTAAGTGAAATGCAGCTGGTTTATTTGTACTCTAGTGCAAGTGGGAGACCGAAGGGAATATGCCCTAGAGGCAAATAAATAAGTGGTATTTATTGCATTATTCCATTAAGTTTATAATATGTTTTTGTATCATGCTATAACTGTATTAATCGGAATTGTTAATACACGTGTGATACATAGACAAACCAGAGTCCCTAGTAAGCCTCTATATATACTAGTTCATTGGGCAACAGTTGATCGAGAATTCCCGGTCATGGACAATTGCGTCGGTTGACAATGAGGTCATCTTATTGGTAGAATAAGGTGATGTACATACCCAAAGTATTGCAACAGGATCGTGTCACGATGTTTGCCGTTTGCAATAGGAAAGTGATATGATAGCTTATTCCTCGGACCGTGAGATCATATCAATTGCTGCTCCGTAGGTAACTCTGAGTGCATCAAACGTCATATCTTATTTAGTGTGACAATAAAGGTGTACCTCGTGTATCTCGAAAGAGTATGTTGAGGCGTATGGATCAAGAGCGGGATTTGTTCATCCTTGTGATAGGAAGATACTCTGGGCCCACTCGGTGAGATTACATCTATGGAGCTGCGCAGCTAATGACTAGGTCATGGAGATGTAATATCACAGACGAGTTAATAAACCTTTGTCGGTAACGAGATACAACAGGACATCGGATGTTTAGGATCATGTCTCGGACAAGGTAGTATCGAAGAAACAAAAGGAATAGATATCATGTTTATGGTTCAACGACGATATTCGTAGAATGCACAGGGACCGTTACAGATGTCCAGGTCTCCCTGGCGGTCATTGGCGAGCGAAGGGTCTCGGCCATGTCTGGAGTGTTCCCGAACCGTAGGGTAACACGCTTAAGGTCTTAGCGACACGTGGAGAACGTTGGTATGATTTATTATTGGAATAAATATGGATATAGGAGAGAGAGAAATAATCCGGAAAAGTTCCGGCAGCATCGGAAGGGTTCCGGGAATGACCGAAGGTAGTTCGGGTGGTCCGGAAGTTGTTTCGGAGTCACGGGATATTAAATTATGTATAAATATATTAATTATGAATTATTTATATTTTATATTAATTTAATATTAATTAAATCAATTAAAAATAAAGGAAAAAGGGGGCAGCCCACATATGGGCCGAATTGGGCCCATAGTGGGGCGCACCATGGTGGTGCGGTGGGGCCCTTGGCCACCACCCATGGCCGGCCGGCCACCCCCCCTTGCCCTTTGTTTAGTCCCACATGGGGGAGGCAAGGTGTTTGCACACCCCCTCCCCCCTTTATATAGAAGGGCATATTAATTGATTTAAATACAATCTAAAATACAATTAATGTTGTATACGCCGGGCTGAGTTAATTCTCCGCCCGCTTTTCTCTCTCCCTCCCACCGAGGCTATACCGCAGTGCCCAGTCGCACCGCGGAATTCCACCAATTGTTCTACTCCTGCGATCTCAGCTAGACCTGAGTGACCGGGGGTTGTCGTTAAGCTCCGTATGTGTGCGAGTACTCGGAGGCACCACATTTGAGGTGCTCGGGCGACATCGTCACGCCCAGACGCCGGCGCCCTGCCGCCGGCGCCCAGCCACCGACGCCCGGCGCCCGACGCCTGGCACCCGACGACCGACGCCCAACGCTGTCGACATCGCTGCGTCATCGTCTACTTCGTCGCGCCAAGTTCTTCGCGACCTTGAGGTCGGCTACGGCGTCTACATCAGCAACGCTTGTGCGGGAGCGTAATCCCCGCTATTTGGTCTACAAGAGGTATGTGACCAGTTCCTCCCACCGTTACCGCATTACTAGATAGATAGATCCTGGCATGTTTGGTTTTCGTTAGTTAGAAAAATTATTGTTTTCTGCTACGGAACCCCTTCAGTAATTGGCTCCAAGCAGGGCGAGAAGCCTGCCGGCTCTCGCATTGCCAAGGCAACCAAGCCAGAGACAACGCCGGCAAAGCCTTCTGCTGGCAAAGCTCCACTGCATGGTTCCGGCCTCCAGTCTTATGTAGACTTGGACTTTTCTTTTCTCTTCAGAGAGTTTGAGCGGCGCATCAGCGAACACCGGAAGGCGGAGGACAGCGTGATCGCTGAGCTCCACGACAAATTCCAGGTATGGGAATACTCCTTTCCTAGTCACCAAGTGCCGAGTTGTCAGCCTGCGATGACTCGGGACTTCTTAGAATTTGGCTTTTCACTTCTGTATATAAGATTAACTTCGATGAATAGTCCCCAAGAGTCAGAATGATTGCTTGCAATGTTCCGGGTCTTTTGTTGAACTCCGCTTAAACTGATGAAAACTTCAACTGAGTAGTCCCCAAGAGTCGGAATGATTGTTTGCGATGTTCCGGGTCTTTTGTTGTTGTACTTGATTGTCTCGCTGGTCTCAAATTGAGTAGCCCCCAAGTGCCGGGTTTAAGCCTGCAGCAACCTGGGACTTATAACAATTTGAGCTCGTCTGTCTACCTCCCTGTAATCATTACTATCTCTTGAATGTCTTGTTGTTCTTTCAGGACCAAGCTCACTAGCACGATCACGCCCTCGAAGTGGTGAAGGAGGAGCTCAAAGCTGAAGCCGGCAAACGTGCCGAGTTTGAAGCAAGAATTGCCGAGCTTGAGCAGAAGCTCGGCCAGGCCGTCGAGGAGAATGCCCAGCTGCAACAGGATAGAGAGGAGCACAAAGCCCTCTGGACCGAAGAGCGGGCTAAGCTGCAGGAGGATCTGAAAGCCTCCACTGCCAAGTTTAACAAGCTTGTCGCCTTCATTACTGAGATGGTGACCTCCCTCTTCGGTAAGTATACTTATTTCCGGCTAACGTTGCTTTACTTTCTTCAAAGTGTCTGTCTTAACCCTCTTTTGCTCTTTACTTCTCAGGTGCCTAGAATCCCATCTGTCAGCTTGAGCCGGAAATGAAGCTCAAAGCCGCCTACACTCTCGTACAGCAGCTATATTATGGCGCGGGCAAGGCGGGTGGGAGAAGCCCCCAACTACTCAACTTAAGTTCCTGCAAGCTCTGAATATGTTGCCGGGTTGGATTGAAAGCTGGAAAAGATCTGCTGCTCGTCGCTCTGCAATGCGCGTGCTCGCCTTGGCCAAGTCCTATTACCCGGCTCTGGACACTGGAGTGCTTACCCGGGGATGGCCTTCTTTGAAGAGTGACGGGTCTCCCTTTACCAAGGAAGACTTGGCAGCTATCGATCACTCAATCCGGCATCACTGCACCCAACTTACTGAGAAGATGAGCTTAAGTTCCTTCCAGCCCGGCTTTAGTGCAGACGGGAAAAAGCTTTACCGGAAGGATCCGGCTGTCACGAAGATGGATCCCAGCTATCGGGCACCCCTTCCTGTTGACGACCCGGCTTCAGGAACTGCTGATGTACCGGCTTCCGCGCAACCGGCTGCTGAAGGTGAACAGTTGCCGAGTTTATTCCAGATTTGCTGGGAGGAAGCTGAAGGATCTTCCAAGAAGTCCTCGAAGAAAAAAATCCTCGGCCTCCGGTTCATCTACCCTGGCACCCAAGACTCCAGCTGCTCCATCCGAGACTGGCCCGTCAGTATAACCCGGTTGTAATATCCTGAAATATTTTATGATGTCCTGCAACACGATATTCTTTTGGCCTGTATGGCATGTAATAGGTTAGCTTAAACTCTGATTGGCTATACCTGTTCTGGTGCACCTTCGTGTGCTTCTGAAGACTTTGCTTATTTATAAAATTCATCTTTTGTGAATTTCTACAAGCCTTGTTGGTTTCGATGACCCTTTTGGTTTCTTTAGCTCTCTGCAAAGCCGGTTCTGTGCATAAAATTCCTGAGCAATCAGGGTCTGCTAAGTCCCCATGGGCTTCATAGTCAGATTGAAAGCTGGGTTTTAGCATCTGGTCATGTATTGTGTGAGAATAACATCAAGCTAGCAGGCAAGTATAACCAAGAATAATTGTGGCGTCTTTGCCGAGTCTTGAGTCTAAAACTTACAACTTTCTTAGTTAGTAAGCCCCCAAGACCCTGATCATATGTAAGATAAGGAATTATAAAGACAAGACTCTTTCTTTTAGAGGTGCCCCCCTTATTTCATTGATCATATATAGCTAGCAAGCCGCCTCATTAAAAACCTTCCAGTCCCCTTAGGCACCCTGGTAAGGAAAAGAGCGCGTCTGAAACCTGCTGCCTTTAAAACTGAAAAGATACAAAAAGGTGGAGCTCGTCTCATCTGGGAGCTCACAAAACCTAAGTGTAGTATGGCCTAAGCTCTGCTATGTTCCAGGGCCTGTCGTTCTCTGTCATCGGATATCTTGTATGGTCTGTATTGTTTCCTGTTGGTGTAGCTTGCTCTCTAACATCCACCAAGTAATAGGACCCGTTGTGCAAGTTCCGGCTTACCACGAAGGGACCTTCCCATGGGGGAGTCAGCTTGTGAAAGCCCGACTTGTTCTGGGCTAGTCGTAAGACTAAGTCTCCCTCTTGGAAAGTTCTTGATCTAACCCGGCGGCTGTGATAACGCCTCGGGTCTTACTGGTATATGGTTGATCTTTCCAAAGCTAACTCTCTTGCCTCCTCAAGCATATCAACTGAATCTTGCCGGGCTTGCTCGTTCTCTGTCTCAACGTAGTTTGCGACTCTTGGAGAATCATGGAGAATATCGCTGGGTAACACGGCTTCTGACCCGTAGACCATGAAGAAAGGAGTGAAGTCTGTTGATCTGTTCGGGGTTGTGTTTATGCTCCAGACGACTGATGGCAGTTCTTCTTCCCAGCATCCGGCGGCTCTGATCAATGGAACCCGGAGTCTTGGCTTGATGCCTCGTAACAACTCCTGGTTTGTCCTCTCCACCTGTCCGTTTGACTGAGGGTGTGAAACTAAAGCAAGGTCGATCCGGATGCCGTTCTCCTTGCGGAATATCTGCATCTCTCCAAGTGAAAAGTTTGTCCCGTTATCAGTGATGATGCTGTGAGGATATCCGACGCGATATATGATCTTCTTCAGGAACTTGACCGCTGTTGCTGATGTGCAACTGTTGACGGCTTGAACTTCAATCCACTTTGTGAACTTGTCCACTGCGACTAGGAGATGAGTCTTCTTATTGAGTGACGTTTGAAAAGGTCCCACCATATCCATGCCCCAAACTGCAAAGGGCCACTTTATTGGGATGCTCTTCAAATCTTGAGCCGAAACTTGAATCTGCCTTGCATATCGCTGGCATCCATCATAGACCCGGGCTATGTTTTCCGCGTCTGCCAAAGCCGTCAACCAAAAGAATCCGTATCTGTAAGCTTTGGCCACCATTGATCTTGTGGATGCATGATGTCCGCAGTCCCCTGAATGGATTTCTTGCAGAATTTTTTGGCCTTCCTCTGGTGAGACGCATCGCAGGAACACTCCAGACGCGCTCCTCTTGTGTAACTCGCCGTTCATAATGACGTATCCCTTAGCCCGACGCACGATCTGCCGTGCCAGTACTTCGTCTTGTGGTAGCTCTTCTCTCAACAAGTAAGCTAGATACGGCTCTGTCCATGATGGAATCTGGTGTAAGGCGGCGACTAAGGATGCGCTAACTCTTCTTCTGTTGGAAGCTTGACTGATGAATGATGTAACTCGGCGAGGAACACGTTTGGAGGTACCGGCTCTCTCCTAGAGCCGAGTCTTGATAAGGCGTCCGCTGCCTCGTTCTTTCGTCTGTCGATGTGCTCAACTTGATAGCCTGAGAAGAAGCCGGCTACTCGGTCTACTTCTCTCCTGTAAGCCGCCATGTTGGCGTCTTTCCTTTCCCAAGTTCCTGATACTTGCTGAGCAACAAGGTCGGAATCTCCATAACACATGATCCTCTTGATGTTCATCTCTTTGGCGACCTTCAGACCATGTAATAGAGCCTCATATTCTGCGATGTTATTAGTGCAAGGCTCGAAGTGTATCTGCAAGACGTAGCTTAACTTGTCTCCTTTTGGCGAAGTTAAAACGACGCCGGCTCCCGATCCTTCAAACTGCTTTGACCCGTCGAAGTGCATAACCCAGTGTTTTGCGCTTGGTGCCGGCGGTAGGGGGTCAAACTATGTCCAGTCATTGACAAAATCTACCAGGGGTTGTGACTTGATTGCTGTCCTTGGCTCGTAGTTGATATGATAAGGCCCCATCTCGATGGCCCACTTTGCAATTCTGCCAGTTGCTTCTCTGTTTCTGATGATTTCTGCCAAAGGAGCAGAACTCACCACCGTGATGGGATGCTCCTGGAAGTAGTGGGGCATCTTCCGGCTTGCCATGAAAACGCCGTACACCAACTTCTGCCACTGCGGATATCTTTGTTCTGACTCTGTCAAAGCTTCGCTGACATAGTAAACCGGCCTTTGAATTGGGTATTCCTTTCCTTCTTCTTTGCGCTCCACCACAACCACGGCACTGAAGGCTCGCGAGTTTGCAAAGACATATAGTAACATCGGCTCTTTGCTCGTGGGAGCTGCTAGAACTGGTGATGTTGACAATGTCCTCTTCAAATCTTCAAAGGCGTCATCTGCTTCCTGACCCCAAACAAACTTGTCTGACTTTTTGAGCAGCTTGTAAAGTGGAAGTGCTTTCTCTCCCATCCTCGGAATGAACCGGCTTAGGGCTGTGACGCAACCCGTCAGTTTCTGGACATCATTGATGCACTCCGGCTTCTTAAGGTTCATAATGGCCTTAATCTTGGCCGTGTTTGCTTCTATTCCTCTCTCTGAGACTATGAAACCCAGCAACATGCCTGCTGGAACTCCAAACACGCACTTGGTTGGGTTTAACTTCATCTGGTACTTGCGAAGATTGGTGAAGGTCTCTGTCAGGTCATCAAGTAGTGACCCGGCTTTCTGTGACTTGATCACGACGTCTTCAACATAAGCGTGCATGTTGCGACCAATCTGATTCTGAAAACAATTCTGGATCCATCTCTGATAAGTAGCACCTGCATTCTTGAGACCAAATGACATGGTTTTGTAACAGAAAGCACCAAAGGGGGTGATGAACAAAGTCTTCTCCTGGTCGTCTACGTTGAGCTTGATATGATGATACCCGGAATATGCGTCCAGGAAACATAACAACTCGCTGCCAGCTGTGGCATCGATAATCTGATCTATACGAGGCAATGCAAAAGGGTCTTTTAGACAAAGCTTGTTCAAGCTGGTGTAATCCACGCACATGCGCCACTCTCCGTTCTTCTTCAAGACTAAGACCGGGTTTGCCAGCCACTTTGGATGATGAACTTCCATGATAAACCCGGCTGCGAGCAGACGGGCAATCTCTTCTCCGATGATCTTTTTCCTCTCCGCATTGAAACGACATAGTCTTTGTTTAACCGGCTTTGCCTTGGGATCAACATGTAAGCTGTGCTCAGCAAGTTCACTCGGTACACCCGGCATGTCTGAAGGAGACCATGCAAAGATATCCCGATTCTCACGGATGAACTTGATGAGCTCGCTTTCCTATTTGGGGTCCATGTGGGCTCCTACCGAAAACTACTTGGAGGAGTCCCCTTCTACGAAGTCAACCATCTTGGTATCTTGAACAGATTTGAATTTCTTCTTTTCTTCCTCGTGAGCCGGCTTTTCCAGCACACGTTTGTCAGCCGGGTCTACCTGAGACTTGTAGTACTTGAGCTCTTCCTCTGAACAAGCCTGCTCTGCCATGATAGCATCTCCGTTATCACACTCTATAGCCATGTTCTTGCTTCCTTCGATCGTGATTATTCCCTGAGGTCCTGGCATCTTCAGCTTGAGATATACGTAACATGGCCTGGCCATGAACTTGGCGTAAGCCGGCCTACCGAACAGAGCATGATACGGACTTTTTAAGTCAACCACCTCGAAATGCCACCTCTAAGCTGATCTGCCCGATTGGATGTGCCGACTTCCCTGGGACTATGCCATGAAAGATTGTTGAAGTTTGAGTCAGACGATCTATAGTTAAACCCATCCTTTTGAACGTGTCTAGATACAAAATGTTGATGCTACTTCCTCCGTCCATCAAGACTTTGTTTAAAGAGAACCCGTTGACCTGGGGTGCCACAACTAGAGCCAGGAGAACCGGATGCTCCACCGCTGGCGGGTGATCTTCCCGGCTCCAAGTAATCGTCTGCTCGGACCACTTTAGGAACCTTGGGACGGCTGACGCCACTGCATTGACGGCTCGTGCTTGCAATTTCTTCTCTCTCCTGGACGTACTGGTGGTGAAAACGTGATACTGGTCCTGACTGTGAAGCTCCTTCGGGTTCTGCTGATACCCGGTCATGACTTGATTCTGCTGCTGATTAGACCCGGCGTTATTGTTTGGGGGTCCGCTCGACCCAGCCCCCTGTCCAGGTCCCGTCGGGTGACCATTATTCCCATTATTTCCAAAGTTGCCATTGTTTCCAAAGTTTCCCTGACTCCTCTGTGTCTCTTGTTCGTGCCTCATCCAGGCTCTTATATCAGCGCACTGGGCTAGTGAGTGATTTGATGGTCTTCCGTTCTTGCTGTGTTTCTGGCACGGCATGCTGTACATCTCACTGAAGTTTGTTGCTCTCGAAGGACCTCCCCTGAAATCTCCACCGGGTCTTGACCCTCTGTAACCCGTCGTCTGAGTTGCTCCTACAAATTCTGAGTTTCCGCCCTCATATGGGCGCTTGTTATTCCCGTTCTGATTGCCATTGTTCTGATTTTGATTCGGGTTACGGCCTCCACTGACCCGGTTGTTTCTCTGTTGCTCTTTTGTCTCACCCGGCCTTTTATCTGTGGCTGCGTATTTGTTGGCTGTCGTTACCACTTCCCCTATCAAGATCTCCCTGCAAGCTGGGTCTTCCTTCATACGTCCTAGCTTGTGCGTCAAAGGATCAAAACCATAATTTTTCTCTATGTATGTTATAGCTGTATGCGGTGAAATATTGATGGATGGCTGCAAGATCTCTGTGACTCTGGTCATCCATTGCCTTGCCGACTCGGTTTTTCTCATGACACAGCGATCTAAATCTGCCTCAGTGTATTGCTTCTTGCATGTTCCGGCGAAGTTTTTGAAGAACGCCGTTTTTAGCTCCTCCCAAGAGTTAATGCTTCGTGGTTGAAGTCGGTCTAACCATATCTTGGGTGCTCCTTCCGCCATCATGAGATACAGGTAACGTGCACATAGATTTGGTGTTGCATTCTTCATGTCCATGGCCATGTCGTAACTACTCAACCACGTCTCCGGGTTCATGTTCGGCTCATAATTGCTTACTTTGGTTGGCTCTTTGAATTTTTCGGGAAACGGCTCCGCCCTTATGGCATCTGATAAACACTTTGGTCCTGTCAAGTTTGAAGAAGAGCCCCCTCCGTGACCCGGCGCAGGCGAAGATGCGGCGGGTCTAGCGGGAATTACTACTCCAACTCCGGCTCCTCCGGCTCTGGCTCCTCCGGCTCCGGCTCCTGCTACTGGAGGTGCTACCGCCGCAGCTGCACGTCTTGCTCTTGAGCTGTTGACTATCGACTGTGCCGCGGACATAGCCGGCGCGACCACCCTCTGAGGTGCTGCCACCGGCTGTTGTTGCTGCATCACTTGTTGGTTTTGTTGCTGAACTTGCTGGTTTACCGGCCCGATCCGATTCTGGATTGATCTTGCTACCGCCGGCTCTCCGTGCCGGCTTCTGGTACGACTCCGTTGTGGTTCTGAATTGAAAGCTTGCGAGCCGCGTGGGTTGTTGTTTTGCTGGACCACGGCGGTACGCAATAAATCGACGGCTCTCCGCGCCTCGATGCCGGCTGGTGAATTATCGAACGGGATCTGCTCTAGGGCATGTGCAGCTGCAAAAACATTGTCAACTGGATTATTGTAATGACCCAGGGGAGTGTTAAACCTGGGGGGTGGTGGAGGTAGTTGTTCTACGACTGCTTCCCCGGCTCTGGCTCCTCCAGCCGGGTTTCCGGCGCCTCCTCCAGCTTGCGCTCCATGTAACCCGGCCTGCGGCGTGCCGGCTCCCATCACAGGGTTGGCCGCCGCAATGGGTGCGTTGGTTGGTGTCGTCTGATACTCGAGGACTTGAGGTACTATGGCGTTTACTCCAGTCGGCAGAGGTAACCGGCTTCCGCGCCTTCTATTCTGCACTGCGGTGAACTCGTCCCTCCTTCTTTGGAGAGCGTCTCTCTCATCCTGTAACCTCTGCTCCTGCTGAGCCAAAATCCGCTCCTTTTCTGCTACGCGCTGGGCTTCATCCGCGCGATCTTGGTTTGCTCTTGCCACGACCCGCCTTAGATCTTCAAGTTCCCTCTGTATGGCTGAATTGGTGTTTGTTACTTCTCCCAAGTTCTGCGCCAGGTTTCCTGATGCACCGGCTCTCGTCTGATCGTTCGCAGTGGGTGGCGGTACTTGGTTTCTCGGGTTTGGTGGTGGAACAGGAGTATTTGCCAGGATCGGGTTTGTGAACGCCGTCCCAGGCACTGGTGTGTGTGTCTGTATCGCCGCGCTGAAAGTCGCTAAAACTGCTCCGGTACTGGGGTTGGGTGGCGCGTACGTCGCGGGTGGCATGCCCAGCTGACCCCGCTCCCAAATTTCTCTATCCCGTCTGGCGGTTCTCTCTGCACTTGTCTCGTCACTAACGGAAGCTTCCCTCCCGTCAGTCGGCTGAGCCGTTGTTACAACGTGAACCGTCATATGTCGTGCGGGTCCTGGGGGCGCCGGGTGATCTTCTTCCTCAAGTCCATATCCCCAACGATGTTCAAACAGCGGCAAGTTTGACTCGGTATCTGTGTCCAGATCTGACATGTTCGTTGGTGCTTCAATAGAATCCTGTAGAGCTTGAATCGCCGCCTCTTCCTCTATGGTCATGACTTCGCACTCTGGTGATCCAACAGACTCTTCTCCATCTGTCTGGGCCATTGCAGTTGACCCGGACTCTGACTCGTATTCCGGCTCATACTGATCTGAGCCGGCTCCGGTGGACCGGATTACGCCGATGAAAACGTTGATCTGACCAAAGATGATCATAGATCCCGTCTCCAACTGATCTGCTTCTTCTTTCCAACCAAAGTCGTCCACGATCCGCTCCCCTCCTGGGAGCGTGTAGATCTGACCGATAGCTAGGTTTTCCATACCGCGCCGCGCTTCTCCAAAAATCATGATGTTCTTGGCCGCAGGCCCCACGGTAGGCGCCAACTGTCGCGGGATTGTCACGACAGATGTTTCCGGGTGGAAACTTGAGTGTTGGGACATAGCGATTTCTGACATCGGGAGCTTGTCTAGCATGGCGTGGGGAAACAAGGGTTTACCCAGGTTCGGCCCCTCTAGTCGAGGTAAAGACCTACTCCTGCTTTGCTTTATTGATATGGGGTTTCGAGGACTCGGCACCTTAGCTTCCGGGTCTCGATTACAATCTCTGGGACCAGGTATTGCTGGGGCTTTCGACTTATCTCTCTAGGCACCAGGAGACCCCCTTATATAGGCGGGGAGTCTTGCTGGAGGTACAAGCGGGGATCCGGGTTACAATCGTACCCGGACTCTGCTCTCAGCCTTCTAAGTCTTCGCCTTCCTTATCAGGACTCCGTCTTGTACTTGGTCTCCAGCCTTCTAGATCCTTCTTGTCTTGCGGGCCAAGGCACACGTCGCCTCCGGCTAACATGGGACCCGGCCCATCTCTTTATGCTTGATCCGGCCCAGGTCTCTACCAGGCCGGCTTATCTTCTAGGTCGGTGGGCCTACCGGGTTATGATCCCCCCAACACCAATCCTTTAGGAAGTGTGACATGCAGTTGGTCATAACAACTTGGACCATGATGAAGTGATCCCGTCTGCTACGGTAGGCATCTTCCTCGGTCTGATCCGCGTCATCTTCCAATTCTCCTATAGGCTCATCTATTGTATACAATATTCCATAGAGTTGTAGGATGTTCCTCAAGCGTTGGTACCAATTGATGAAGTTTGACCCGTCGGTTTCCAGCTCTCCTCCATCGTAGAAAGTTGAAAAATTGATGTATGGAATCATGTCTACACGAATAATTTTGCAAAGACATAAATGCTAAGTTTATAATAACTGGAGTTTAAAATATACTTTTATTTTTAAATAGCACTCCCACTTAAAACAATATCCCAGAAAAATGTTTTAGTGATCACACGGCCCTTATCCACCACACAGTCCCCGATCGTCACAGCCGAAAATGTGGATTCAAAGGTAGACAAAACTATGTCAATTGCATCATTCATGCAACCCATGCTCGATCTTTCGATCTCATGTTCTGAGGCCATATCTGCATATGCTAGGCTCACAAAATAACCTTTTAGAGTATCTGCGTGTGGAACTGCTTTCACCCACTGTTTAGACCTCTGATATGTGTAGCCCCCGATCGTCACGGCCGGCTTCATATCTGAAAGATCCTTTATTGGTGGTTGCCCACTTAAAGGTGGAACATATATTTTGCTTTGATTTGGGATTCAACTTATTTTGCTACCTACATATATAATCTATATATATATATATATAGCACTCAAATAAGTTTCACATACAATAACATCAAATGTAAATGAATTGCTTGATATGATATGGTTTCTTCGTCATCGTGCTCCTGATCTCCAACGGGTGCTCCCCAATGACGCCAAGTCCACGACGCCATCATGACGAAGATAATTCCTAATTAATAATGACTTACCGTCATGACCATATCACATCACAAGCCCCGCTGCTAAACAAAGTTAGACGTTTCTACTTTTATCCTTTTGCAAGTTTTACGTGAGTTTTAGGGCTTTCGGGAAGAACCAATTTCTTACCTACGAACATGAAATCACAACAGCGTTTACGCAAACTGTTTCTTCAATCCCCTCGAGGAGGCCTCACGATAGCAAAAATTCTCACCGCTAAAGTAATGAGAGACAGACACCCGCCAGCCACAAGATATGGTACAAGCCATATGTCAGGTGTGGTACCAGTCTCGCGTAGGAGTACGCGTAAGGTCAGTCCGAGCCGCTTCATCAAAACAATGCCGCAGTTATGAATAAGTGCATGCGAGGGAAACTATCACGTAGACGTTGCCCACACGATAAAAAACGTGTGTTCTATCGTACCAGCAAATTACTATGCATAGACTTGGGCTCTGATACCACTGTTGGGTTACGGGTGGAAATACAAAAAAATTCCTAACAAGCGTAACACCTTTACCCCAAGAATCTATCTAAGCAGTAATGCGGCAACGATCGTGGTATCGGTCACATACCACTTGTAGACCGATCGCGGGGATTACACCCCCGCACAGGTGTTGACGATGAAGACGTGCGTAGCCGACCTCAAGGTCGTGGAAGATCCTGGCGCAACGACCCGACACCTCAAGTGTGGCGCCTCCGAGTTTCGTACACGTACGGTGGACGATGAAACCTTCCGGAACTCCGATCCAGTAGAACCGCGGAAGTAGATCTGTTAGATCGTATCTGGAGCAGCACGACGGCGTGCGTATGGTGGAGAATATCTCTCCCTAGCGCAGCTCTTCGAGGAACCACGTGGGAGGGAGAGACACGAGAGAGAGAGAGAGAGAGCAAATTCCAAAGGGAATTATGGGACAAGGAAAAAGGGAGGGGTGCCCCTCCTTTTATAGGAGGAGGGGAGGAGGAGATATGGAAGGGGGAGGAGGAGGCCGGCGGCTAGGGTGGGGCCAGGGGGGTCAGCCGAACCCCCCCCCCCCCCCCCCCAACCCTAATTCGTGTGGGTTTGTTCCCCTTTGCCTTGGGGGGCAAGTTGCACTCCCTCTTGGGCCTCCTTTCCTTCCCTTTTGGCCCAATTACTGGGCCTATGTGTTAAATACGAATTTAATCATATTAAATTCATTTAAACAATATTAATTCATTAATTAACATTTATTTAACTCATTTAACATATTTATATCATATATAAAATATCACCTCTCTTCCGGAACTCTTCCGAAACCCTCCGAACTACCTTCGGGTATCCGATACGACTTCGGAATCTCTCCGGAACATATTCCGATGATTTCTATAAATTATTCTCCACTAACTCCAGACATCTAATCCATCTTATAATTCATCGAACCCTTAAGTGTATTACCCTACGGTTCGAGAACACTCCAGACATCACCGAGACTATCTCCGGTGAATGATCAGCAGAGGAACCTGGATGTCCGTACTGACCCCTGTGCGTTCACGAAGATCTTTTGTCGTTGAACCGTAAACGTTGATAATGAATACCCTATTCCTTTGTTCCTTCGATACTAACTTCGTCAGAGATTTGATCGTCGATATCACAATACCGGGGTTCAATCTCTTTACCGACAGAAGTGTCTTTACTCGTTCCCGTGATTTCACACCTCCTGTGACCTAGTCACTTGCTGCGCAGCGTTGGATGTAAACTCACCGAGTGGGCCCAGAGTATCATTCCTTTCACGCGGATGAACAAATCCCGCTCTTGATGCATACGCCTCAACATACCCCATCGAATGCCCAACAGTGACCGTTCTCAATGCCGCATAACTAAGCATCTTCTGGTGCCATCAAAGTCATTCTCCGAGGATAGCGATTAAGTATCATCTCACGGTCTAAGGATATAGGTGTAACACCCCTCCCTGGCACAACTTGCCAGCGAGGCGGTCGTCCCGTGTGCCAGCCCAAGATATCTGGCCGCACGTCGCGACAGTGTAACATATGTGATATCATTACACAATCAGGCACATAAGTGCTACAAAAGGGTTTACAAGGCCATCGAGGCACGATAGAATATCGAGCCAAGCATGGCATGGGTCAGAGTTTTAACTGGCAGCGGAAGAAGAATTGAGGCAACGGCTTCGAGCGACTCCATTCCCACGGGCATCTGGCTGGACTACGGATTCCTAGCACGCACGCTCTTGCTCCATCTCCTCGCGCTAAGGTGGAAGATGAATCCTCGCCGACATCTGGCCACAATCACAAGGCCCGTGAGTACATTACATATGTACTCAGCAAGAGGTAGTTCCTTGCTACAAACAATCCAACAATCATGCAGCAAACAATCATGTGACAAGTTATTCGTAAATAAAATATCCTACGACATGGCAAGAGTCTAAGCTAAGCAGAACAACATAATAGTAGCATGGCATTGCAAACAACATGGCATGAACAATCAATGGGTATCAACAATCAAGCATGGCATAAATTCAGAATATAGCATGGCATAAATTCAGAATATAGCATGGCATGAACGAGTCCAATCTTAACGGTTGGACTTAAATCTCGACACCGAGGAGCGGTGTCCAAAATGCATAGTTCACACGGGTAAGTTCACAATTCCGGGCACTCCGGCCTCTCGCCAACTCTGGCGCATCACTTAGACTCCACGAGTCTCGCAACCTGTTTCAGCAACCTGTTTCAAATTCATTTGTAAAGTTTTCTCCGTGACAAGACTGACTCTAAGTGTGACTCGACCCAAACTTGTCCCGTGACCTGGGGACTAGGCTAGTATCTAGATACACTCTCGAGAGGTTGCAACAACACACACGCTGGAGTGTAAAGAAATCCCGCCGGTACCGAAGTACTAAACCATTCCTGGCGGCAAGTATAACTCCACACTCCCCAACGGTCCACAAAACCAAGACGCCCCCTGTATAGTCACCGACATGCCCTACGGGCCTTGTCTTAGGCTGAACTAAAATTCCGGCACGTCCCCAACCTATGAGCGACGCCGAGCTCCGGAACCATCACAAGACCAGCCCCGACCACACAGGTAACCGACTAGACTCACCAAGGGGTGACATCAAAGGGGAATCCCGATAATGCTACTAAGCTAGGTCCGCCCATTCAGACGACGCGTGACTGAGCGATAATGTTTGGTGAATGGCACTGATGACTCAATCTAGTCGAGGGAGGTGATTAAGTTCTTAGTCAAGTTTATCAAGATTTTCCCAAAAGATGTTTCCACAACAATGAACGCAAAACCAGAGTTTCCAAATGCATCAACTAAACAATGTCAGGGTGTTAACAAGCAAAGTTCCACATGATCATCACAATATATATCACATATCAATAACAAGATAGATATATATATATATATAACACAACAGGAGTAAATAAAGTCAAGTTAAACCGACCGGGCATTCGCGGCGGGTGTGCCGGAATCACCTCGTGTCGTCTTTAGTTGGTTATTAACAGGCACAATATATCATACAACAGGAACAAATAAGGTCCGATTAAACCGACCGGGCATTCGCGGCGGGTGTGCCGGAATCACCTCGTGTCGTCTTTAGTTGGTTATTAATATCCACCATTCCATTGACGGCGGCGGTACCCCCAGTCCAATGTCTCAAGAATGGTGGGGTTAGCACATAATAAATAACACAATACAAATGAGTCAGCGGGTTAGATAAGTCAGCGAGTTAGTGTAGCAGTTCATCAACAAATATAAACACACGACATGGCAATAGCAAACAACAAACAAACATTGCGGGACAGATCATAGTAAGGGGTTAGCTTGCCTTCGAAGACGGGTTCCAAATGCTCCGGAAAGTCTCGGCGTCGTCGCGCGCCGGAAACTCGAAAAACGGGTAAACCGCGGAACGATAAACAACGTGTTTGAAAACGACAGCGAAATAAAATGTTTCCAAACAAGTCAAAACTAGTACCAACGGGTAGATCTCGTCGAGACAGAGATTTAGAAATTTGAATCACTGAAAACGGAGCTACGGTTCAAAAGTTACGGCTGTTTGAAAATCTGTCCAGCGGGAAAAACGAAATCGACGTGCGGAAAAAAACAGACGGCCGCGTCGGCCGTGCGACATGGGCCGTGGATGGGCCGTCGCGCACCGCATGCGCGCGCGCTGCGCCTGCACGGGCAGGCCGCTGGTGGGCCGCTGGGCAGCTCGCCGGCTGGGCCAAGAAAACGGTTCTCTGAACCGAAAAAAAAAGAAACGGAGGGATCGAGCGAGGTCATCTTCTTCCTCGTGCTCACGCACTGAAAGCAGCCAGGGACGGCCGGGGATGGCCGTGGGGGCTCGCCGGAGGGCCGGAGGCGGTGGGGATGGGTCGGGGGAGGTTCCCCATGGTCGGCAAGGGCGAGTCCGGGCGAGGGCAAGGCCTCCCACGAGCTCGTCCGAGCTTCGGCCATGGTGGCCAAGGAGGAATTTGTGGAGCTTTTGGGGTGGGGTTTTCTCACTCTCTTGCACTGAATGGAGAGGGGCAGGGGTGGAGGGGAGTGGGAGAATGGCTAGGGTTTGCCTGGGACTCTCTTGGAGGGTTTATATAGAGGGAGAGGAGGAGAGGTAGGTGGTGGCCATTGATGACCTTGAGGTCATCCATGACGTTTTTCCCCTCTACAGGGGGGAGATAGGAAGGAGGGGGTGTGTGGCTGTGGTGGGGGGGAGTAAAGTCCTGCTTAGAGGAGAGGGATTAGGTGGGGTTTAGTGCTAGGTGGATTAAGGTCATGCCAAAATGTTCGTCCAGCGCGACGCGAGCGGCATCGACGCGTTCCCGGTCACTCGGAGAACCAAAAGGAACAACAGAGGTATCTACGGGTGGCTAACGAGAATTTCTACGGCACTGCAATGTCCTTGCGCCCTAATGATGCATTTGGTAAAACAAATATTTTCGAAAACCACACGCACAGAAGGTGTTCGACACAACGACCTGGGTTTTGCCGGACTCAGAAAAATCCCAAATAAATACCACAGGGTATGGTTGGCACAGGGAGGGTGTCTAAGGAGTTTGAGCTCATTTGGTGGTGCGGAAAAGGGTTTTGGAATTAGCCGCTAAGCCGCGTACCGACATCGCCGTTTGGCTTACAAAGGAAGTATGTCAAAAATGGCTCAAATGGATTTGGGTTCAACGGGAGAAGTGTAGGAAATGCGAAAATATGCATTCTCCGAGACTCCTAAATTGTCGGACAAAATTGGGATTGGAAATGGCATTTAACAGTCTACTTCGGAAATGGAAATATTTGTACTAGAGTAAGAAATGTTTCTCAGCGGGTCATCTAGAAATAGGTTGGGAAGTCCTCCAGTGTCTAAAGCGAGAGAAAATACCACGTCGAATCGTCTCAAAAGATTTTAGAAAACATTTGTTAGAATTAGAAAAGTTTTCCGGCGTCCAAAATAATTTAAAATTCGGTCTAAATTTTCGGGGCGTTACAATAGGTCTCAACGTTTCTTATCAATGCAACTTGAACATCGAGTCGTGATCTCGTTGCAAAGCTAATAATTTGGGTAAGTCCATCACAGCATTCTCCCAATGGTGTGACCACATTACCAACTGACATAAATGTCCATGATCTGAATCAAGATCATTTGTTGCATAATGAACTAGTATTAATAAAAGGCTTACTAGGGACACTGGTTTGGTTAAATACCACACCTGTATTAATGATTCCTATTAACACAGTTATAGCATGATATAACCCTGTTATAAACTTAATGAAATATGTCAATAATCAATATATTATTTGCGTCTAGAGCATATTTCCAACAGAAGGAAGCATGGAGACAGACGATATTGAATATGGGGCGAGGGTGGGGACGGTCGGTCTCAATGACGGCGAGGGGTGGAGATGGTGCCCGAGTTGGGGCCGGGGTGGGGATAGACACCAGGTTGCATGGTGAGGGGCTCTAGGGAGGTCGTCACTGATTGGTCCGTGTATCGCTACGAGAGGGACGTTGTGAGGAAGAAGCCAAGAAAAGGGATAGTGATAGGGGGCGTGACGATGTTGTTTTATTTTGACATGAGTTGGAAATGTGGGCCGCGTAGGGAGCGTGGGACGCCAGCGAGGCGGAGGATCAATCCCCCACATGTACGCCAATATTTTCTTTTATTCTATAAATCAAATACAGATCAAATCAGATTGCACGTTGAGTATTAAGCTAATGTAACCATCATGAACTCTCATGTAATAGAAAAAATAGAGAAAATTGCATAAACCAGCAACACTTGGGGCAGTCGTTGCACAAACCAGTGACTCAAGTTTTTTGTTGCACAGACCAGCAACTCCAAACATAATCCATTGCAAGGAGCTATAATGAACATATTACATGATTTAATAGCATATCTAACGAAGGTGAGCTGACCTGACTGCCACTGTGGCTTTGGGTGTGCCTGTTACGTTGGGTGCTAAAGAGAGGGGTATGTAAGCGCTAGAATATATATAGCTACTTAACCCCAGGTCTTGCTGCTCTGAATCAGCAAGAAGAAGAATGATGTGTAATGGTAAAGATGACTCCAATGGGTCTTCCTGTCCGTGCGAGTCAAAACCAATGCCCAAAGCGGTGCCGCAAACGAATCGATGTCCGTTTTTAATCCGTCGTGACTCATTCTTGGTTCAAATTTGGGTCGCGTTTACGTTGGCCGCGGACACGAACCCTAGCTCCACTCCTCCCCTCCAGCCACGATGGCCACCACATCCACTCGTAGATTGAAGCCGCACCAGAATGGATCAGGTCAAGCACGTGCGTCAAAACGCGGCCGGGCGCCATCGCGACAGCTTCTCTCGCCGCATGGTGACGAGTCCTGCATGGTCCTCAAGACCGCAACGCCTCCTTGATCTTCCCCCTTACAGCTCATGAGCAACCTAGATCTGTAGGCAGTTGTTAATTTCTTCCTTTTTTCTCCTTCTTAGTTAGTTGTAAGATTTAATGTCGGGAGGTGGATCGCTGACGTTCACATAACACCCAACGATCCAACTACTCCCAACCGCGTTCGTCCACCTATATACTCCCTCTACGCGGCCCACCACTCATCGCATCGATGGCGAACCGAGAAGAGGAGCGCATGGAAAAGGTTGCCGTCCCGGAGGAAGAGTTTGTCGTGCCGGGAACTCCACCGCGGCCCGTGGGAGCCATGATCTCCATGGGGTCTCGGTTGGCCGGCGTAGATCCAAGGTGGTTTGCACCACCATGGGCTCCGGCCGCGATGCCACCTCCAGCCGAGGCGCCAGCCGCGACTTAGGTCTTTTCTTATGTTATTATTTTCAATTTCAATATAATTCTCGACTTATCAATGAAAGTTTGAAAAAAAACACATACACTGGCCGGTCGGGCAGAATGCGCCGGCCCGTTGGTGCGGGCGGACATGGGTTGGATGCCTATCCGTTTGACGATCCAAACGGATAAAATTCAGATAAAATTTCTGTTTGCGTTGGTCCGTTAAAGTGATCTAATTGTGATGTAAAATCCTTTTTTATGTGTCTGTACGAGGAAGATTATATATATATTTGTATGTGCCTAGAGACTTATAACTCCATGATTATAATTTCAATGTGCCACATGACACATTTTTTATTGCAATAGCTACCATGCAGGCACATGCCCAAGCCATGCCCCGAGAGTTGCTTTTTTATGCAATTTTCTCGAAAAAATAAGATCCAGTCCATATTAGTCAAATAACTTTATTGGACGGATGGAGTAGTTAAATATTTGACAGATCCACTGATATGTCCATTACATTGGTCAATATGTGTGAAAATGGAATATGCGAAATGATGTGTTTGAGTTGGTACACCAATATGTGCGCTTATATATCAGCCGTATTTAGAACCTTTGACCTTAAACAGGACCAAATATATTTTTTCTCATCTTTTTTGGTTTCTGATGATTGTGTGCATATCAAATCAAGAGTTCACCCATTTTGGACTTGTGAGCTGTTTGGGCACATCTTGGGCCAAAAAGGACTTGGCTCCAATCCTCCACTCTCTGAAAAGAAGTAGGAGTAGTAGCTCCTATCCACAGCATATGCAGATACAAGTGGCTTCTGGGTGTCTGGCTGGCCTTGGATCCTGAGCTAGAAAACAAAAGGGCGATCTTGGTTCCCACTCCATGATCGATCTTGACCACATGCAAAGAGACACAACACACATGGTGAAAGAAAGAGTAAAGTCTCTCCAATTACAAAGATGCTCGTGGTTAAAGCAGCAGCTTAGGGTAACATAGATATACGCGCAGGTACAGTTTCTTAATCTGAATCAGAGCATGCATCTCCCCCCTCTATAATCTTGCATATTTTTATACTGTGAAAACGAAAGAATTTGCTTCAGCATCATAGAGAAATGCTGGGTACATATTGGAGAGAGAGAGGGAGAGAGTCGATCATGAGAGACAAGGAAGCACTAGGAGCTGCTGGGCTAGGTCACTGGGTGCCGCTGCCATGATGCTTCTCTGCTTTCGTCTCGCCTCCTTCCTTTATATCGAACTCCGTGCCTCGTCGTGTCACGCTCCCTCTCCCACATTTTGTTGCATCCACTCGCTGCTTGTAGCGATTATTACCTCTACGGCGTGCTCTTCTCGCGTCGGCAGCACCTTCTTCTTCTTATTACCGTGAGGTATAGTCGAGAGGTGTTTTACCACCCGAGCTTTTAGTTATCTCTAAATTTTATAAAAAAATCGAAAAAATATATTGTGAAGTTTAAAAAATGCCAGAACAATTTATGTGGATACATACATATGTTGTCTACATCTTTGCATAGTTCGACTAGATTATACGTTGTACGGTAACCTACACAAAATTCATAAAATCGTGGCTTTGAAAAAGGTTTTAGAAACTAATGTTAATTGTAACATTTATTTTCTTTCTGCACATCACATACAAAAAGATGTTTTGCTGCAAATTTGGTTGTACATAGTAGCCACACATACTTGAAAACTTTTCAACCTTTTTGTGCAGATCAATATGGAAAGATATTTCGCTGCGAAATGTTCGTAAATAAATGTTCCTATCTTTTATCGAAAAGGAGGACAATTCTCGCCTCTTCATCAAGTGATACTGACAATTATATATTGTTTGTCATTTCAAAAGTCAAGTAACCCGTCAACCAAGTCGATCAGAGAAAATCCAAGGCTTTATGATAAAAGATCAAAACAAACGAGAAAATATACGACTCCCGGGCCAAATCTTTGAGAAGGGATTGTTTGACGAATCCGACTAGAAATCACCTCTACAATGAGATGGCCAGGAAACGACACCGCACTACTCGGATGCTGCTCGAGGAGAGAGTGGAGGCCGGCGATGTCCCATATCGCCAAGCTTCCACTCACCATCTTCGTGAGCGGCGAGGAGGGAGGGGGGATGGAGGGTGACAATGACGGTTGGTTGTCTAGGTTCCGCTAGCTCGATCGCCTGGGAGAGGGAGATGATCGAAAACACTAGAAAGACATGAGAAACACATAGACATCTCGTTTTTAATGAAAAAATAAAAACAAAAAAGATCGCCCAAAGTTTTATTGCGTTTTGATAGGTGCCAACACTTTTCTTTTTCTCTCATCCATCCTCTTTCAGCCCACAAAAGGCAAAAAAAAAATCTCGACTCAAAGCTTGGAATAATACACGCACAAACGCCATTGATTGCATCATAATGCCGCCGATCGATATTCTCCCTGATCGATCGAGTTTTACTTGCACGAACACAAAACGATACTGTTCATACATCAGCCCCAGCAAAGAGCTTGTGCGTCTGAGCAGCTATCAGTACAGCAATGGAGCGGTGGTCTTGTGGCTTTCTCGTGGAGGACCAAACTCCGAGGCAGCAGGCTAGCGAGCTCTTTCTTTCTCCTCTCTGCAAAAGTAAAGTGGTGTCCATGGTGGTGTGGGCCGGTGGACAAGACGGGCAGCCCGAGCAAGGAGCATCAAAATCATTTCCAACACCGACAGCCTTCCACCCGACTCCATCCACTCTCTCTACTAATTTTATACTGCTACTATGTTTTGCATGTCCATGGATTGACTACCGCCTGCATTTTATGGCCTACTATTACTCTGGTGGAGGTGCTGCTATTCATTTTTCTTTGATAAAGGATTTTGCTAATGTCAACAATACACCAATGAAATCCGATCTCTATAACAACGTGATGTCAAGAACTAGTCGAATTGGACAATACTATGTTGAAGGTGATGTCGAGAACTAGTCGTAATGGACAATACTATGTTCAAGGTGCTGCAATTCATACATTATACTTTAGATAATCGTAATTAACCATGAAGCACTGACACGTCAGCAAACCAAACGTCATACATATGACAATATCCTTATTTTTTATGGCCTACCATTACTCTGGTGGAGGTGCTGCTATTCATTTTTCTTTGATAAAGGATTTTGTTAATGTCAACAATACACCAATGAAATCCGATATCTAACAATGTGATGTCAAGAACTAGTCGAATTGGACAATACTATGTTGAAGGTGATGTCAAGAACTAGTCGAAATGGACAATACTATGTTCAAGGTGCTGCAATTCATACATCATACTTCAGATAATCGTAATTAACCATGAAGCACTGACACATCAGCAAACCAAACGTCATACATATGACAATGTCCTTATTTTTCTTAATGAAATTTCTCAATTAAAGGATCCTTAAGAGCATCTCCACCGGCACCCTCCAAACGAACCCCAAAGGCCCATTGGGGATCCGGACGACAAAATCGTCCACCAGCGGCACCCCCAAAGGGTCACCCCGAGCAAGAACATGTCCGGCACCCCCGAAGAGGCCTCCAAATTTGGAGGCCCTCTCGGGGGTGCCGGACACTGCCCGGACATGCGCTCTGACAGCGCTGGCCCGCCCGTCATAGAGACAGCGCCCGCCTCGCCATGGGTTTAAGGCGCCGTGCAAGAGGTCGTTCCGCCCGCGCTAATGGCGACGCGTTTCCGCAGGCGACGAAGTGACGGGACAGCGATGCGTCTCCCGCACGCCTCGCATTTACGGCGGCGCCTGCTGAGCGCCCAGCCTTTCCTGGCGTCCCATGTGGCGCAGTGGTGGACGTGTCGCCGCCATTATCTCCGACGCGACACATGCTCACCCACCCGACGCTTCCCGCCCTGAGCCATCGCTTCCCGCCTCGGTTTCCCGCCGAGACATTGGGCTAGCTATAAAGAGGCCCTACCGTGCAGCCATTTCGCCACACCAGTACTGACGCTCGCCGTGTAGCACATACTCTAGCCGTAGCCGTAGCCATGGTTCGCCGCCTCGCCACCTCATGGGCCACGCTCACCCAGGCAGCGCGCCGTGCTCACGGCACGCCGCAGGAGGACGCTGCCGCCGCCGACGAACAGCCGTTTGACTAGACGGATGTGGACGACGTCGACGAACAAGAGGAGCAGGAGCCGGTCCAGGAGCTCCACGAGGTGTCGCCGCCGCCGGAGCTCGACGAGGTGCCGCCGCAGCAGGAGCTCCCGCCGCCGCTGTGGCCTGACCAGGTGGTTGCCGCCAATTCATTCGAGAGCTGGCGCAACGAGCAGGCAAGCCGCCATGTCAGGCTTGGCTACGAGGCGGCCGTGGAGGCCGCAATCATCCAGGCCTCCCTCGTGACCGCGACGCGCAACGAGCGTTGCCGTGCCTTCGTGGCCGCCGAGCGGGCCGTGTACGAGCAGCTCAACGCCCAGGCGGAGTCAGCTGCGCAGCAGCAGCTCATCGCCGCGGTGGAGGAGCTAGCGGATGCGGCCTCCCAGCTGCGCGCCGAGCGGGGCGCGCACAAGGCGAGGCAGGAGCGGATAGCGGCAGAGATATCGACGGCGGGGGAGAGGGATGCTATGCGCCGGGCAGCGAGTCAGCTCCGGCAGGAGAGACGTGTGCCGTTTGCGCTCCCGCTTAGCCAAGGCCGCGCACGACAACGAGGCTGGCCCGAGCTGCGGCGTTTAGATTAGACTTTAGTACTTATCATTTTAGTTTAACTTTGCAATCGTGTTAGTCTAAGTTTCCATATGTGTTAGCCTAAGTTTACAACTTCTATCGGTTTAATATAAATTTGTATGTTTTAGTTCGAATGCCGCGACCGACACTAGTTTCCGCCCGCAAAGTGTTCAATCATCTAGTCACGTTTGGGGAGCGGGGCTTTGGGGTGCGTCTGAAAGAGCATGTGCGCCCTCATGTGTGGTTTTGGTAATTAATGACAATCCCTATGGACTAATGTTTGAGTTGAGTATTCTGCAGGAAGTCCGGTTGTACCGACTAAGCTTTATTCGTCCCAGTTTTATGTCTCCTGTCTCTGGAACTGACGGTAGTTCCGGGCAATTTCCCGGTAGTACCGGCCTCGCCCGGTATTACCGCGAGATAGACGGTACTACTGTCCGAGCCACTTTGTGGCACAGGCAAGAAGTCCGTGGCCTTTGGAACCACCGGTAGTACCGGGGTTTGAGCCGGTAGTGCCGCCCCCGCGGAACTACCGGGTTTGCTCCGGTACTACTGTCTGGACGAGACTTAGTAGCTCCTAGCTACTGGCTCCACCGGTAGTACCGGGGTTTGAGCCGATAGTACCGCACCTACGGTACTACCGGGCTTGACTCGGTACTACTGTCTGAGGAGGGTCTCAGCCAGATTGTGGCTCTGGTTGTGGCGGTAGTACCGAGCTTCAAAGCCCGGTAGTACCGACCTGGTAGGACTCGACGTTGACTGATATTCACATTGAGTTATCTTGTGCTTGGCGCATGCAATGGATACATGAAGATGAAGTTAAGCGCAACTCTCCCATAATGGGAATGGGGGGTATTTGGAGAAGTCTTCATCAAGCATGTGCTAGCAAGCACATCAAGAAAGACGAAGTTAAGCGCAACTCTCCCATAATGGGAATGGGGGAGTATTTGGAGAAGTCTTCATCAAGCATGTGCCAGCAAGCACATCAAGAAAGGTGTTCCAACTTGAGAGATTTAAGATCGTCATCTAGCTCAAGTGGAATGGTCAAGACAAAGGTATGATCTTGATAGGTTTTCCTTTTACCGGTCTCATTGTGTTAGTTGGGAGACCGGGTTATAGGATAGATAGGCGTACTATCAAGAGGGGCTCTCGAGTGAGTAACTTGATTGCATCTTTGTGGAGAGCTCAAACCTTTGCATACTTTACATATCATCTTTCTTGGTTCTTATTTGGCTTTTATCCTTGTGAGGATTTAGAGCTTGTTTCATATCCATGCCAAGCTCTAGTTCATCAAAAACGGATTTCATACGAAGATCTTGTTGCGTTTTTGTTGTGGGAGGTTTCACCGGTTGTCCTCTTATCGAGGGGTCTTACCTTTTCCCATTTGGTTTTAACCTCCCTTGTTGGACTATGATGTTTCAATGCATGATCTTATAGAGCTCTTTGTTGTGATTACAACGAGCCAAAAATCATCGAAAATGGAGTTCGGATGGTCAAGATATTGACGTTTTCGTTTAGTTGTTTCTGCAGTTTCTGTACCTGCGGTAGTACCGCGATTTCAGACAGTACTACCGACCTATACAGAGAGATTCACGTTTTCTGAGTGCACAAAATGCCCAGGAAGTAGTACCGGGTTTTTGGGGGGCGGTAGTACCGACCCTGCGCCGAAAAACTGCATAACGGTTGGATTTTGGAGGTCCTATTTAAGGGGGTCTTCTTCCCCATTGACCCCAAGCACTTGAACACGACTTTCCCCTCTCTCCTACTCCATTGTTGACCTTGGAAAGCTTGCTTCTCTCTCAATCCCTCCATTGATTCTTGCATATTCTTTAGGGAAAGTTGAGAGGAGATCTAGATCTACATTTCCACCAATCAATCTCCCCTCTAAGTGAGGGGAACCTAGTGGATCTAGATCTTGGATTTCCTTTGTGGTTCTCCTCTTTGTTCTTCCTCTCTTCTCCCCCCATAAGCATTAGTTGCTTTTGGTGGGATTTGGGAGTGAAGGATTTGACTCCTTTGTGGTTTTCCTTGCTCTTCCTCTCTTATTCCCCCATAAGCATTTGTTGCTTTGTTGGAATTTGAGAGTGAAGGACTTGAGCACTTCGTGTGCTCTTGCCATTGCATTTGCATCGGTCTGAGCCCTCCACGAGGATTCGTGGTGGTGAAATTTGTGAGCTTGTTACTCTTGGGTCATTGGACCCTAGACGCCTTTTGTGGCCGGCCTTTTGTGGCCAAGACCTTTTGTGGTCACTTGGGAGCCCCCAATTAAGTTGTGGGTGTGTGCCTAAAGATTGTTGTACGGGATTCGATCTCCTCCCCAAAGGGGATCAATAGTGGAAGGTGAACTCGCAACCTTTTGTGGTTGAGTTCATCAGGAGAAGAAGGTGAGCCTTTGTGGCGTTGCGGCTAACCTGTTGTGGTTGCACACACCTCTCCAACGAGACGTACACCCTTTGGGTGGAACTCGGGAATACATCTTCGTCTACGCGTGCCTCGGTTATTTCTATACCCGAGCTCTTTACTTATGCACTTTACATTGTGATAGCCTTCGTGCTTGAAGTCATTCATCTTGCTATCACCTTGTTACTTGTATTGCTTAGCATAAGTTGTTGGTGCACATAGGTGAACCTAGTATATTTAGGTTGTGTTCTTGATAAGTTAAACCTTAAGTTTTATTCCGCATTTATCAAGCCTAAATTGTAAAAAGGGTACCTCGCCTATTCCCCCCCTAGGCGACGTCTGTCCGTTCAATTGGTATCAGAGCCAGGTTCTCTCATTATTAGGCTTTACCGCCTAGAGAGTAAAGATGTCGTTTAGAGAATTAGTGCACAATCCCACTTATTTATTCGATGGCACAAATTATGATGTTTGGAAAATTCGCATGCTTAATCTCTTTAGGGACATAGATCCAAATATTAAGAGAATTGTAGATATGGGTCTTTCTCCTCCAAAGGATTCTCAAGAATTATCTTTAGAGGATGAGAAAAACTCTTATCTCGATACTCTAGCATCTAATGGTCTTATTTGTGTTTTGAGCGATGTAGTCCTTGCGTCAATCATGCCTTTTCGGAGCGCTCATGAATTATGGACAAAACTTCAAGACATATATGAGGTGTCCAACATTACCAAGGATCATTGTCCTCCTTCCACCTCCGGCCGTGATGAGCTCACGTCTTCTTCCACTTCACCAACATGTGATTTGTCACAAGGTAATGACATAGTGAGTGGTGATAGAAATTGCATTATTGATGATGAATCCACTAATGACCATATTTCATCTCCATCTTTTTGCAATGCTCTATCTTTGGACTTAAACACCTCTAGCACTCCAAATGTCATACATGCTAGTGTTGATAGTACTTACATATCATGTAGTAGTTGCTTAACTAAACCTCATGATGATATGCTTTGCTTGTCTTGTTGCCATGACAAAAATGTTGCTATTTCCTCTAGTACTTGTTTGGCTAACAATGTAGAGGAATCCCATTTATTGGAACAAGACATGGACATCAATGGTGCTTCTAGTAATTCTTCATCATCTTCGTCTATTACTCACTTTTGCCTTATGGCTAAGGAGTATAAGGTATCTCCTACCTTGAATTTTAATACATCTCATGATGATAATGATAATGATGATGATGATGATGATGATGATGATGATGAGGATAATGATGATATCAATGATGAAAATGATAATGATGCCTCCATTGATAAAAACTTTGATATTGTCTCTCGTGCTCTTTTAAATAACAAACATGCTCATGATAATTTCTTAGAAATCATGACTATTCTTATTGAGCGCAAAGATGCAATTGAGCCCTTGGAGACCCGTTGTGATGAAGGGTGGGGTCTTGCTCGTGATTCCGCGGGTGAGATCCACAATCTTGAGAATGCTCTTGAGGAAGAGTAAGAAACTCGGGTTGCTCTAGAGGAGAGACTCGAAACTAGTGAGGAGTTAAATAATGAAATGATTGCTCAACTCACTAAAAAATGTGACAATGCTATTGCCAAATTAAAAATGGTTAAATCAAAATCTCTTGAGGAGACCCTTACCTTAGAATTATCTAAAGTAAAGGAAACCCGTGATAGAGCTCTTGAGGAGGCAATCAACTTCAAAACAAAGTATAATGAGCTTGTCAAGTTGTCTTCTTCCATTGCTAATGATAATGATGCTTGTGCTACTAACTCCACTTCATGTGAAGCATCTATTTTGAAGGAGAATGTTGAGCTAAGGGCTCAACTTGATTTGCTAACTAGCAAGTATGGGATATTGGAAGAAAATCATGAAAAGCTCTCTAGCTCTAATGAAGATCTCCTAGCATCCCATGCTAGGCTAGAATTAGCTCTTGAGGCAATCACTACAAAGGTAAAATCTTGTGAGCCTCTTGTGGTCACTAGCACAACCTCTAGTAAAAATGCTTTATTGCCATGTGCTAGTTCTATTAATTCATTCACTCATAAAATTGCTACATCTTGTGATGAATTGCTTTCCTTACCTTGTTGCTCTAACCATGAAGCATCTACGTCCTCTAGTATGTGTGTTGAAACTAACCATGTAGAGGAACTCAAAGAGCTTAAGGCACAAGTCACTTCCTTGAAGAAAGACTTGAGGAAGTGTCATGAAGGGAAGTCCACCCTCGACAACATGTTGAGAGTTCAACAACTTACTCATGACAAGAGTGGACTTGGATTCAACCCCAATAACAAGAACAAGTCCAATGACAAGATGAAGCACAAGTTCGTCAAGAAGAAGGGCCAAGAACAAGTTATTGATTCGGCCAAGATTGTGTGCTTCAAGTGCAAGGTTCAAGGGCACCATGTTAGATCTTGCCCTTTGAAGAAGAAGCCTCTTAGTGCGAAGCAACAAGGGAAGCCACCTCAAGTTCTATCTCAAGCTTACCAAGTTGAAAAACCTTCCCTTCCCAAGAAGAAAGGAAAAAGCCGACTTTGCTACATATGTCGTGGGAAGGATCACTTCGCTTCTTCATGCACTCATGGTAACTTATCCAACCCCACCATACATGATCATGCCTATTCTCTTAGGAAGGATAAGGTTGGCAATGTGTTTGCCAAATATGTTGGTACTCAAAGTGGTGTCAAGAGAAGAACCATTTGGGTTGCCAAACCTATTGTGACTAACCTCTTAGGACCCAACTTCGTTGGGGACCAAAAAGAAAAAACTTGATCAATAGGTGTTGACGGAGTACATTGGAGACTTGACTACATCATGAAGAATTAAGGGATCTTCATCATCTATATTCTCTCAAGTCAAGTCTTGGATTATATTGTCTTAGCTTATATCCAATGCTCCTCCTTGCGGTAACTTGTTTTTAAATCATATATTCATTGAAAGTTGCTTGCACCCTTGCATGTGTTTGGTTTTGTACCTTACTTGTGTTTATATGTGTTGTGCTCTCTACTTACTTATGTTGAGTAATCAATCTTGTGTATGTTGGTTTGCACACCATGTATGTGTTGAGCCTTTTATCAACTTGCCTTGATCTTAATTAGCTCTTGTGGGGATATTAATGGACTAACCCATTTTGGGGGAGTGATGTGCTATTTGGCAACTCACTCTCCTAAAATGTGTACTCATGAGGAATACCACTTAGTGATGGTATATCAATATTATCTATTTTCTTTGTGGTATATCTTCCTCATGTGAAATTCAAATTCTAATGTCCATTAATTATCTCTTGTTGGATTTCTTTTGCCTCTTGTTAAAAATAATGAATTATCACATTATGGGGGAGTAATAAGCTATGTGCATATTACAAGTCTAGGAAATGTGAACATGTGAGGTAGTGTCACCTAGAGTTGATATTGTCATGTGAGGTAGTGTCACCTAGAGTTGATATTGTTGATTATCTTGTTCCTAGGTGGCATGTTGCTCAAACAAGTTCCATATTTGCTTAAATGCATGTTGTTCACCCATCTTTTGGTACCTTGTTTGTGAGAGAGTTTCTTGATGCTTAGTATGATCGTTGAGTTTTTGAAGCTAACAAGAATTTCTATATAAGCATGTTCTTCAATTCTTATCTTTTGCCACATGCGTATGTTTTGTGAATATAATCTTGAATATATGTGCCATGTACCACCGAGAAATATCTCAATACATTCATTGTCTTTGACAAGTGATAAGTATATTTGTGGTAAATTTATTGATCATATTTACTTTGGCCTTTGTTCATTAATTGTCTTATTTATTGCCAAGGATTAGTTTTGGTATAACCACCTTCGTGTCTTCCTCGTATCCGTTGGATCTATGTTGCCCTACTCAATTCGTTTAGTGCTTTCTTGAATTAGGAAAAGCAAGGAACCCTTTATTGTGCATCTACATTTAATGACTTACTCCTAGATGATGCACTATTCTTGGGGGAGCTATCCTACATTGAGTAGAACACCATGTTTTGAATTGTTAGTGGATCTTATTGATTTTCCTTAACCTTGTGTTCAAAAAGATATATGGAGAGTGATGATCCCGCTTGGGTGCATTTTATATTTACATGCAAGATCATAAACAATGCACTAAATAACGGGGAAGCTACTTTATATTCTTTAGAACACCATTCTTTAACTTTGTATTGTATCTTATTACTCCTCTTTGAACATGACTAGTGTTTAACAATATATATGGAGAGTAATGATCCCATTTGTGTGCATTGTGTATTCAAATACATGATTATAAATAATGCACGAATTGTGGGGGAGCAATCCTATATGCTTTTAAACATTAGTTGTCTTCAATTGGCATTTAGTCCTTTTATTTGATGTTGGATCCCGATGACGTGTCTCTTTGGAAGACAAACATTTTTCATCTTGGTACTTTATACCATCATGAAAAGTGTAGAGGGTTATGGTCATTCCTTGACTATATTTTCATTTGATATCTTTTCATATTGGTATCTCCAATCATGTGTTGATTTGGGTCTTGGATATAATTTGGACAATCCTTTTTCTTGTCACACTTCCGTGTAGCTTCTTGATTTAATTGGTGTTTTGTCCAAATTGTATCTCGTGTGGTTCTTGAAAGTTTTGTGCATGCATATTTACTATATGTATATCTTATGGCATGCTTACTTTTCTTGATCCAATATATAGGATAAACTCCATCAAATCCTACATGGATAAGATGTGCATGAAATTCAATTTCATATCAATATGCACATATTAAAGTGGAGTTTGTCCTATGTATTGTAGTTGCTCTAACTACTTTGGACCCAATTAGTTTGGGTACCATATTGTACTTAAATTTGTTTTAGGTACATTGGAGATGCATTGCAAGTGTGTCTCAATTACAAGGATGGAGTCCCCATCATGTGCTTTTTGGAGCCAAGCTTGGATGATCATGAACATCTACCTCCTACTTCACCAATGCAATCTCGGTAACAAGTATCTACCTCATGCATACTTTTTTAGCTCTCAACCTTGTGTAGGTTGTACTTTGGCATGAGTCACTCTGGTTGCATTTGACGTGGTTTTTGCGAAGTTCCTTTCCAAACGTTTTTATTGCAAATATGAGCAAGCCGGGATAATTACATAGTAAGGGGAATATATAATCATTCTTATGATTGTTCAATTCCAAATATGTTGATCTAGCAATTCTACTTAATTTGTCTCATATGCAATATCGATGAATTTTCAAAATCATTTGTCATTTGTGAGAGTTGTTACCTTTCTCGAAGCATCTCAACTATCACTTATCCTATGTGGGTATTTGTGATGCTTTGAGAATTTTGTTTTGGAAGCTCATATATACCCTTTAAGATTAAATTGAGCTATGTGCTTTGCTTTTAAGAAAAAAGCTTATTGGTATATTTATGACTTTCTCTTGGATATCATGTTCCTTACCTTGTACCTACGTTGTGTGTGCATGTTTCTTTGTGAACTTAGTGTCTACTTAGAAACTTATACACATGAGTGTAATTACATATTTAACTGGTATTCAAAATCTTTAGTGATCACCTTTTATTACTCTCTTGATGCTTTGGTGATCCCTAAAAAGGCACAAGTTTTGCTTTTCATTTGATATCCTCATTGCCTCTTAATAAGCTCATGAACCTATTTGATTTTTCTTCTTTGGTGTGCTTGTATGTGAAATACATGATATGCACTATGTGCCTCATATTATGAAAGACTATGGTAAAGCTTAGCCTCATCCTTGTTTAGTCTCCTAAAAAGTATTTCCATGGCACACCCATCCTTTCCCGGTTGAGAAATTCTTTATTTTCCACTTCTTTCCTTTATTGCTCAACATTTGTTTGTTGCAATTTGTACTTCTTATTTTCTCACTTTACCATCTTGCACTTTTGTGTTCAAAATTATCTAGGAGGGAGTGAGGATTCCATGTTGTGCACACTATATTGAAATACAAATCCTTCATTGTGCACGTACCTTGGGGAGTTCCCTCTTAATTTTTAGAACACGTGGTTGATCTTATCATAATATCTTCCCGTGTCCAAATTGGTTTTTTGGTTCCTTAGATTGCTTGCTTTTATGAATGCATCTTTTTCTTTTGCAATTGGTATCCTTCTAGTGGATTTCAATTGGTATCTCTCCTGGGCAATCTTTGGATTCTCAATATAGTTTGATCCCCTCCATCTATTCGTCATTGGATATGTGCATTTGATTTCACTCATATCATGAGAAATGCATAAATTATGGGGGAGCCCTTACTATATTGGCCTTCTAATTTTCTCGCCCATTTCGGCAATGGATGCCAATGGGGGAGAGATTTAGAGGGTTTAAGGGAATTTGTTTTGTTTTCTTGCACCCTTGCTTCGCTTAGTGCATTGCATGGGTTGTTCGATTCCTTATATAAACCCTCGTAAAAGGGATTGTCATCTATTACCAAAATGGGGGAGATTGAAAGAGCATGTGCGCCCTCATGTGTGGTTTTGGTAATTAATGACAATCCCTATGGACTAATGTTTGAGTTGAGTATTCTGCAGGAAGTCCGGTTGTACCGACTGAGCTTTATTCGTCCCAGTTTTATGTCTCCTGTCTCTGGAACTGACGGTAGTTCCGAGCAATTTCCCGGTAGTACCGGCCTCGCCCGGTATTACCGCGAGATAGACGGTACTACTGTCTGAGCCACTTTGTGGCACAGGCAAGAAGTCCGTGGCATCCGGAATCACCGTAGTACCGGGGTTTGAGCCGGTAGTGCCGCCCCCGCGGAACTACCGGGCTTGCTCTGGTACTACTGTCTGGACGAGACTTAGTAGCTCCACCGGTAGTACCGGGGTTTGAGCCGGTAGTACCGCACCTACGGTACTACCGGGCTTGCCTCGGTACTACTGTCCCAGGAGGGTCTCAGCCAGATTGTGGCTCTGGTTGTGGCGGTAGTACCGGGCTTCAAAGCCCGGTAGTACCGACCTGGCAGGACTCGACGTTGACTGATATTCACATTGAGTTATCTTGTGCTTGACGCGTGCAATGGATACATGATGACGAAGTTAAGTGCAACTCTCCCATAATGGGAATGGGGGAGTATTTGGAGAAGTCTTCATGAAGCATGTGCTACCAAGCACATCAAGAAAGACGAAGTTAAGCGCAACTCTCCCATAATGGGAATAGGGGAGTATTTGGAGAAGTCTTCATCAAGCATGTGCCAGCAAGCACATCAAGAAAGGTGTTCCAACTTGAGAGATTCAAGATCGTCATCTAGCTCAAGTGGAATGGTCAAGACAAAGGTATGATCTTGATAGGTTTTCCTTTTACCGGTCTCATTGTGTTAGTTGGGAGACCGGGTTATAAGATAGATAGGCGTACTATCAAGACGGGCTCTCGAGTGAGTAACTTGATCGCATCTTTGTGGAGAGCTCAAACCTTTGCATACTTGACATATCATCTTTCTTGGTTCTTATTTGGCTTTTATCCTTGTGAGGATTTAGAGCTTGTTTCATATCCATGCCAAGCTCTAGTTCATCAAAAACGGATTTCATACGAAGATCTTGTTGCGTTTTTGTTGTTGGAGGTTTCACCGGTTGTCCTCTTATCGAGGGGTCTTACCTTTTCTCATTTGGTTTTAACCTCCCTTTTGGACTATGATGTTTCTATACATGATCTTATAGAGCTCTTTGTTGTGATTCCAACAAGCCAAAAATCATCGAAAACGGAGTTCGGATGGTCAAGATATTGACGTTTTCGTTTAGCTGTTTCTGCAGTTTCTGTACCTGCGGTAGTACCGCGATTTCAGACAGTACTACCGCCCTATACAGAGAGATTCGCGTTTTCTGAGTGCACAAAATGCCCAGGCAGTAGTACCGGGTTTTTGGGGGGCGGTAGTTGAAGGGGATCGAAGGCAGAAAACAAAATTTTTCCTAACCACGATAACCAAAAACTAGCCAAGATCTATACTATGCAGATATAGTAGTACGCAGGGGGGGTCTTCGCACATACCTCTTGAAGACCGAAAGCGGGGATTACGCTCCCGCACAAGCGTTGACGACGTAGACGCCGTAGCCGACCTCAAGGTCGCGGAGAACTTGGCGCGACGAAGAAGACGATGACGACGATGGTGGCGATGACGCCGGGCAGCAGTGCCGGCGATGAAGCCGACGAAGATGACCTCGAGGTCAGGTGGAGGAAGTCAACCTCCCAGCACCTCAAGCGTGGCACCTCGCAGGGCGTCACACACATACGGTGGAGACGACGGCCTCCGAAGCTCCAGTCCAGGACGAGCAGCGGAAGACTTGGACCGGAACACCAACAGCACGGCAGCGGGCGTATGGTGGAGAGAGATCTCTCCTCGGCGCAACTCCAAACAGGGGAGTCACGTGATCCAAGGAGAAAAAGGTAGAGAGAAATTGGTTGAATTAAAAGGCCAGGGGTGCCCCTTCTTATATAGGCTCCCGGGGGGAGCCAACCTTGCCAGCCAGGCAATGTGGGACAATCCCACATGCCTGGTGCGGCTAGGCTTGGTGCGCCGGCCCTAGGTGGGCCCCATTTGGCCCACCTAGGCCGGCCAAGCCCCCCCACCGAATTCCCTTGAGGGTTTTTCCCCCCCATGGGCCTTCTTTCCACCAGAAGGCCCATTTAGAGAAATCAGCCTAAATAAATTCGAAAATAAATATATAAAATCATATTTAAACATTAATTACACTAATTAATATCAAACATATTATATATAATTTATTCTAGCTCCGAAAACTATTTCGTCGCTGCCCGATCTCCATCGGACCATTCCCGGGACGTTCCCGGTGATCTCTTTCCTTTCCGGTTGTCTTGTCGAAACCCCTTAAGTGTGTTACCCTAGCGGTTCGATATAATAACAGACATGATCGAGACTCCTCTCCGATCAATGATTAACTCGTAGGCCTGGACCCCATGAATTAACCCCTGTGATATAACGAATGACTTTCATCTATCAAACCTGGACGTCGAGTCTTAAACCTTTTGCCATAGCGATACTTAGCGTGTCCGAGCATCGTTCATAGATATCTCCATACCTAGCATGATCTCGTTACCGACAACACTATCTTCTACTCGTCTATGATATTATGTCAGCTGGTGACCTAGTCACATGTTTGCAAACTCATTTGACATAATCTCACCGAGTGGGCCCTAGAGTATCTATCCGGCTATACGGACTGACAAATCCCGCTCTTGACCCCTCGTCTCAACTATTCCCTTCCGATACCCAAAAGTATCACCTATCATTGTCACACTATATAAGATATGACGTTTGGTGCGATCAAAGTATCTTCCAGGAATAACAATAAGAGTTGATCTCACGGTCGAAGGCGTAATGACTACGTCCTACAAATTATGGGTATGTCCATCACATCGTTCAACCTAACAATATGACTCCATTGCCGACAGACGCCATGTCTCATGATCGGGAAACCTCGATCATCAATCGCGCAATGAAACTAGTCTTAGCAGAGGCAACTAGGGACCTGGTTGTTTGTCTCCCACACGTGTATTAATGTTTCCGCTTAATACAGTTATAGCATGGTATAAAACATATAATGAACAATTGGAATATAACCAATAAACTATCTTCATTAAGTGCCTCTAGGGCATATTCCCTTCAGTCTTCCACTTGCACTAGAGTAACACTTAATCTAGTTTACAACTTGGTAAAAGCTCAACACCCATAGTATCTTGGTGCATGCTTGTCTCGTGGAAGAGGAATACAGTAAACAGATCTCACACATTGAGACCTATATGTGCTTTGCAACACTTCTATGTCACCTAGTTTGACATCATCCCGTATCTTACGATGACGGTGAAATATATCCTAGTGGATGGAGTGAGACTCGAACATTCGCGTAGCATGGGGCTTAAAAGTCTAAGAGATCTATTAAGGGGACCACATACGCTCGGAAAACTGCTCAGTCCAATCACACTTGCTACTTCTGAAGTTGCCATATATTTCTATACCTATGTAGATTATGCAACAGTGCATTCATATGCGACTTCGCAAACTAACCATGTCTTTCTTCAAAATAAAGGACATCTCCTATATGAGATTTCTTGTTGTATGGGCCAGTGTACTAACTTGCATCATCGTAACCGCTTTACGGCAAGTTGTCTTTCACTCTTTCCCTTTACCAGAAAACATATCTTCAGTTCTCACAGACACTGAAAAATATACTTAACGTTTGTTCATTGATCCACACAAGGATCACTCTAGAACCCGTTCTTCAACCAAGAACTTGGGTCACACTAAGTCGAGCTTTCAATCTGATAGCATCTATGTCTGATACATAGAGAATGTCGAACATCATTTGCTATCACTGAAAATGCCAAGATAAACTTAATATTTCACCTAGTCATACAAGTAAGAACCATTTTCTTCGCTTGTTCTATTCTGAAACACTTCAGAATCTTAACTTAGGAAATATTCCGACCTAATGTTATTAAGCCCCTTACGATCTATACAATTATAGATTGGATGCCTAATACTCCTAACTTCTTTCATAGAAAATTTAATCACTTAAATAATCCTTTACACTCTATTAGAGGATCTGTGTCATTCGATATATCGTTACATATAAAATCATGAATGACACCTAGCTCCCACTTAAATATGCCTTCCGCATATAAGATCAAGGAAAGCTACTTAGCTCCCACTCAAATATGCCTTCCGCATATAAGATCAAGAAAAGCTACTTTGCTCCCACTCACTTCTTTGTAAATGCAAGTTTCTTCAACTATTTTGGACAACTCCAAAATCCTTTGATCACATCATCAAAGTGAAGATTCCAGCTCCGATATGCTTGCTTCAGCCCATGAATGGACAACTGAAGTTTGCATACATGTTTAGCATCCTCAGGATCACCAAACCATTTCATTGTACTAATTACAACTCTTTCTTAATCATACCATTAAGAAACATGGTTTCCTTATCCATCTATCAATTTCTCAATTTGAAATTATAGTAATTGCTAAACGACCCCGAATAGAATTAGGCTTCGCCACTTGAGACAAATCTTGTTGTGTTCAACTTTTGAATCTGTCGGAACTGTTTCACGACAAATCGATCCTTATCAGTGTCTATTCTCTTATAAAATTCCATATTCCATTAACAGCCTAGATGCCATCAAGAAGATCTCCCAAGTCATTACCTGGTAATCGTACATGGATTTTATTTCGGATCATATATGACTCATAGTCATTTCTCGGACTTAGGTCTACCATCTCTTCTTCGTAGTTCGTAGGTCCGTCATATTCCATTAATATGACCTTTCATAACAAGATTGTCGTACCACACAATGTGGAACACAACCTCGTACGCCTACGTTCTCAGTATGAGCTCAGAGCATCATGATCTTCATCATCAGCTTCTTTCAAGTTGAGGAGCATGACACCGGAAAACACTTTCCGCTGCGCCACTCTGATGTCTGGAGAGGAAGTTTATTAACTTCGTCTTGCTCTACTTTCTTTCCCACTTATACCCTTGGACAAGAAACTATTTCTTTTGCAAGGCATATTCCGGCAACGTTTTGCCTATGTCGTGAGACATGTACCCAACTAACTCTTTAGTTACGGTACACTACAAAGATTTATCCATTTTAGGTTTGATCACATCGAAACACTAAATTGCTGAAACGACAATCTAGGCTAAAAGCCACGCCATCACTCATATGGTATTGTCTTCATGGATTTAAATGGTTTCCCTATTATCTAACGTGAATATTATGTTTCTACCATACTACTCCAATGATCACAATAATTCGGTAAGAGATTTATTTACCACACACTATCCGATAGGGTGCGATTACGACGTCCTAACATACCATAACACTATGGTATTCCATCCGACGTAATTTGTGGAACTCTTCTCACAAGTCTTACAATGATATGCCAACATTATAACTCAAATCTTTATTTCCTCGATCTGTATCGCAGGAATTTGATTTTCTTGTTAAATTTATTTTCTTACTTCATTCTGAACTTGTTTGATCGAATCAAAATTTTCAGACTAACATTTCCTAAGTGGATATCCGTATATCTACTTCGAATATTCATGAAGTCTAGGAAACAAAGACTCCCACTATACGTCAAAGTACTTCATTGATTCACATACACCCATATGCATGATTCTCAACAAGTTATACTCAAACGTTCATTGAAGCTTACGAAATAAAGGTCTCCACTACACGTTAATCACTTCATTGATCCACATACATCTATATGCATGACTATCAATATGCTATATGCCCGCTTTCCGAAAACGGTGTCTTAGTTATCTTGCAAGTGTCATAAGATCATATCTAAGGACTTGTAGATCCATCCGTATGGAGCTTGTTCATTGACTATAACATAGACATAACTTAAACGGTAGTGCCACACGAATGTGGTGTCTCTATTAAGTCTGTATCCTTTGGCATTAATATTATGAATGCGGGAGCTTCTACCATCTAAATTCAAATCGTCTTATGATCATTACTTCATAAATATAGGACAACGATTTTGTCACTAACATATATGAACAGTCGTCTCGCTAGAGGAGACACATTTATAACGATCATGCTAATAGGCGATCATAAAAGAATTTATTCAAATGGTAGATCTAGAGGGAGAGTGTCTATGGCCATCACAACATTTTGTCTGCCATCATCAACACACATTGTCACCTCATCCTTCCAAGCTACTCAAGCAGCAAATCTGGTTTTCATAAAACATGACTAGTATCAAAAACTTAGTCACTACTGCGAGTACTTGCTTAGGTAAAACATTCATAACGTGTATACCATATATACACCATTATCATCTATGACTTCCCGGCGATCTGTTTCATCTTCTTGATACTTCCAACGCAATCAAGAACCATGAATGTGAACGACTCCCCTTGCATGACATAGTCTATGACAAAGCATTTGCACCTGGCAACGTTGTCTGTCATCCAGTGATCGAGCTGAGCGAGGCGTCTTAATGTCATCAATTATGACCGATGTCATCAAGTATGACTAATGTCATCAAGTATGACTGCCACGTGCCCTTTCAATGTGTGTATTCTCTTCCATCTTGGTTGAGAAGAAAAACAGTCACATACTGTTAAACTTCATCAACCCAACTTTAGGTGTATCCCGAATTCAGCGATCATCTCATATGTTCGCGATCTAACAACTCGTACCCACCGTTAATTCTCTATGGCAGAGATCACAGCATACACTGGACTATGATGATATAATCCGCACAAAACTTGATAATCCAAATTATCCTTTTGTTAGCGGAATCTCCGGGTTTATCTCCTAGCGGGTATTGTATCACAAAGAGCTAATGGTTTAAACAAGGAGTATCCTCAAGCTAAAGTATAAAACTATGAAGTATGGACCCAACTTTTTAAGTTTCTCAATCGCAGGATTGTGCCTAATTTTCAAAGAAGGCTATTACACTGGTTAATATCTACAAAGGTTTTGCAAAACAGATTTTGTTCATTATAAAATAGGGTTCAAGTTTTAATAAAATAAAACTATCAGAACTCCCACTCAAAACGATATCCCTCTAATCGTTTCAGTGATTACACGACCCCCATCCATTGTGCAACCCCTCATCGTCAGAGCCGGCAACACAATTTCAAAGGTGGACATCGAAATGTCGATAACAACAACTCTGTGACTCATGCTCGACCTTTCGGCCTCCATGTTCCGAGGCCATATCTGCATATGCTAGGCTCGCCACAATAACCTTCAACGAACGCGCGTGCAACATGGCTTACACCCACTGTATGCGAACGACGATATGTCTGACACCCGATCGTCACGGCCTGCCTCATAACGTAGAACTTTCTTGGTGGTGCACGTCGAAGGAAGAACACTAGTGGTATTTTGGAGGGATCATCTTATATTACTACCGCCGTGTAACTAATATATACTAATATATAATCACACAATATAAGATGCATACAAAACATCAAAATGTAGTGCGATGTGACATGGTCCTTGCGCCGGTGGTCTCCTTCGCGCCAACAGTTCATAAACAATTTAATAAACCTACCTTGACCATATCACATTGCCCCTGCAAAATAAAGTTAGACGCTTCTACTTTATCTTTTGCATATTTTACGTGGCTTGGGGCTGTCGTAAATAGAACCGTTTCATACCTACGAACCTATGACCACAACAACGATCAAATAATTGCATATTTATGTATCCCTTTCGGGCCCTCCATTGAAAATGCAAAGCCAACTAAAGAGAGAGAGACAGACACCCGCCAGCCACATATACGGAACCAGCCGTATGTCAGTTGTGGAACCAGTCTCGCGTAAGCGTACGCGTAAGGTCGGTCCGGGCCGCTTCATCAACTCGATGCTGCCGGCAGTGCAAGTGCACGCGAGAGGGTAGCAAATAATAAGAACGATGTCCCCGTGTAAAACACGGGTGAAGCTAGCGCACAGCTATATCTACGCATAGATCGGCTCTGATACCATTGAAGGGGATCGAAGGCAGAAAACAAAAAATTTCCTAACCACGATAACCAAAAACTAGCCAAGATCTATACTATACAGATATAGTAGTACGCAGGGGGGGGTCTTCGCACATACCTCTTGAAGACCGAAAGCGGGGATTACGCTCCCGCACAAGCGTTGACGACGTAGACGCCGTAGCCGACCTCAAGGTCGCGGAGAACTTGGCGCGACGAAGAAGACGATGACGACGATGGTGGCGATGACTCCGGGCAGCAGTGCCGGCGATGAAGCCGACGAAGATGACCTCGAGGTCAGGTGGAGGAAGTCAACCTCCCAGCACCTCAAGCGTGGCACCTCGCAGGGCGTCACACACATACGGTGGAGACGACGGCCTCCGAAGCTCCAGTCCAGGACGAGCAGCGGAAGACTTGGACCGGAACACCAACAGCACGGCAGCGGGCGTATGGTGGAGAGAGATCTCTCCTCGGCGCAACTCCAAACAGGGGAGTCACGTGATCCAAGGAGAAAAAGGTAGAGAGAAATTGGTTGAATTAAAAGGCCAGGGGTGCCCCTTCTTATATAGGCTCCCGGGGGGAGCCAACCTTGCCAGCCAGGCAATGTGGGACAATCCCACATGCCTGGTGCGGCTAGGCTTGGTGCGCCGGCCCTAGGTGGGCCCCATTTGGCCCACCTAGGCCGGCCAAGCCCCCCCACCGAATTCCCTTGAGGGTTTTTCCCCCCCATGGGCCTTCTTTCCACCAGAAGGCCCATTTAGAGAAATCAGCCTAAATAAATTCGAAAATAAATATATAAAATCATATTTAAACATTAATTACACTAATTAATATCAAACATATTATATATAATTTATTCTAGCTCCGAAAACTATTTCGTCGCTGCCCGATCTCCATCGGACCATTCCCGGGACGTTCCCGGTGATCTCTTTCCTTTCCGGTTGTCTTGTCGAAACCCCTTAAGTGTGTTACCCTAGCGGTTCGATATAATAACAGACATGATCGAGACTCCTCTCCGATCAATGATTAACTCGTAGGCCTGGACCCCATGAATTAACCCCTGTGATATAACGAATGACTTTCATCTATCAAACCTGGACGTCGAGTCTTAAACCTTTTGCCATAGCGATACTTAGCGTGTCCGAGCATCGTTCATAGATATCTCCATACCTAGCATGATCTCGTTACCGACAACACTATCTTCTACTCGTCTATGATATTATGTCAGCTGGTGACCTAGTCACATGTTTGCAAACTCATTTGACATAATCTCACCGAGTGGGCCCTAGAGTATCTATCCGGCTATACGGACTGACAAATCCCGCTCTTGACCCCTCGTCTCAACTATTCCCTTCCGATACCCAAAAGTATCACCTATCATTGTCACACTATATAAGATATGACGTTTGGTGCGATCAAAGTATCTTCCAGGAATAACAATAAGAGTTGATCTCACGGTCGAAGGCGTAATGACTACGTCCTACAAATTATGGGTATGTCCATCACATCGTTCAACCTAACAATATGACTCCATTGCCGACAGACGCCATGTCTCATGATCGGGAAACCTCGATCATCAATCGCGCAATGAAACTAGTCTTAGCAGAGGCAACTAGGGACCTGGTTGTTTGTCTCCCACACGTGTATTAATGTTTCCGCTTAATACAGTTATAGCATGGTATAAAACATATAATGAACAATTGGAATATAACCAATAAACTATCTTCATTAAGTGCCTCTAGGGCATATTCCCTTCAGTAGTACCTACCCTGCGCCGAAAAACTGCATAACGGTTGGATTTTGGAGGTCCTATTTAAGGGGGTCTTCTTCCCCATTGACCCCAAGCACTTGAGCACGACTTTCCCCTCTCTCCTACTCCATTGTTGACCTTGGAAAGCTTGTTTCTCTCTCAATCGCTCCATTGATTCTTGCATATTCTTTAGGGATAGTTGAGAGGAGATCTAGATCTACATTTCCACCAATCAATCTCTACTCTAAGTGAGGGGAACCTAGTGGATCTAGATCTTGGAGTTCCTTTGTGGTTCTCCTCTTTGTTCTTCCTCTCTTCTCCCCCCATAAGCATTAGTTGCTTTTGGTGGGATTTGGGAGTGAAGGATTTGACTACTTTGTGGTTTTCCTTGCTCTTCCTCTCTTATTCCCCCATAAGTATTTGTTGCTTTGTTGGAATTTGAGAGTGAAAGAATTGAGCACTTCGTGTGCTCTTGCCATTGCATTTGCATCGGTTTGAGCCCTCCACGAGGATTCGTGGTGGTGAAATTTGTGAGCTTGTTACTCTTGTGTCATTGGACCCTAGACGCCTTTTGTGGCCGGCCTTTTATGGCCAAGACCTTTTGTGGTCACTTGGGAGCCCCCAATTAAGTTGTGGTTGTGTGCCTCAAGATTGTTGTACGGGATTCGATCTCCGCCCCAAAGGGATCAATAGTGGAAGGTGAACTCGCAACCTTTTGTGGTTGAGTTCATCAGGAGAAGAAGGTGAGCCTTTGTGGCGTTGCGGCTAACCTGTTGTGGTTGCGCACACCTCTCCAACGAGACGTACACCATTTGGGTGGAACTCGGGAATACATCTTCGTCTCCGCGTGCCTCGGTTATTTCTACACCCGAGCTCTTTACTTATGCACTTTACATTGTGATAGCCTTCGTGCTTGAAGTCATTCATCTTGCTATCACCTTGTTACTTGTATTGCTTAGCATAAGTTGTTGGTGCACATAGGTGAACCTAGTATATTTAGGTTGTGTTCTTGATAAGTTAAACACTAAGTTTTATTCCTCATTTATCAAGCCTAAATTGTAAAAAGTGTACCTCGCCTATTCACCCCCCCCCCCCCTCTAGGCGACGTCTGTCCGTTCAGCGTCGAAGTGGGCTGCATGGAAAACATGGGCAGACACATGTTCGGCACCCCCAATTGGGTCTCGATTGGAGGGTGCCGGACACGAATTTGGGGGTGCCGATGGAGATGCTCTAAGTCATGCAAGAGCTCTAGTTAACTCGGGAACAAAGTTGAGTAAACACATCCACATGGTTCCGGATGGACATTAAGTTGGACGTGCTCGGCATAAACCGAATATTACTCGTATTTTTCCTCATGTTCTTTTAACACTTTTCTTTTTAAATTTCTACTGACATACATATAATCGAAAAGTAGCACATGTATTCCTACATGTTTTGATGTTCAAATCGAATATTGTTTCCTCAAAATAGAAATCCCAATGATCTATTTGTACATATATCAGTGTAACATCATGGGAAAGTTTTTGAGGTTATTAATTGGTTTAACATTCTTTCTACAATGGATTATGTTCCGTTTGATATCATATACTTTTGGCGACTTATTAAAATTTTGCATTTGATTAGGTGTTCGGTGGATTGTGGATTTCTTTTCTTACACCAACTTTATATTACTAACGTAGTCAGAAAATATAATACATCGCTAGGTTAAATTGAATTTTTTTGGTTGTTAGGATAGCTCGAAAGTCAAACACCCTTTTGGAACAAATGAAAAACTTATGACTTATTAAGATTCAAGAAAAAATCATTTGATATTGTGTGTAATATAGGAGTTGCCACCTAAGATTCCTTTGAAATTCTTATAAAAAAGTCTATTCCATCTGCATGTCGGAGGAAACCAAACATAAGGTAGTACCTTCAAATTTATTTTCTCTCTATCTACAACTCTGCGTTTCCATGTGAAATATCCAAATGACGGCTTTGATGCTTATTTTCTTTTGTTCATATAAACATATAGTGCATCCCAATTCCAGTGGTTCTCTTATTCCTATGTTTTGTATTCCCACGTCTGAAATATATCTGAAATTGTTAAATACTAGAACCAAAGAATTCTACTTGTGTAATATGGCAACATGCGATAGATCCATAACAATAAGCATGGCCACACAAGATCAGGTCTCCTTGGAGCGCCTACAAGCTGACAGTAGGCCAGCCTTTGTCCCCTAGTCACCCAACTAGTCCTCTATCATCAGTATCACTTTCACAGTTAGCTAATCCTAATCCCCTAAACCAAAGACACGATGCTCTGTCATCTAGCTCCTTCCGTTGAAAGAGTTTCTTGTGAGACTCTTTTGTTGCTTTGCACCTTGACAGATAACATTATTCCGAACCTTCTGGCATTGTTGTCTTAACGACACCTAACTGGTTTCAAGACCGTGCTAATAAAGTTCCCCATTCAAAAGCTCAGCACTAATATGGAGGGAAACTTGAGGTTTCTGCTAAAATTTATACGTAAAATCGGGTGTCTCATGCGTAATCCTGAATTTGGGTCGTACGCTTCAAACATGACCTTTTGCTCTCTTCCAGAAAAGGCACACGTATTTGTGTATACGCAAAAGAGAAAGTGAATGTCCCACAAAAAGAAAAGAAAAGAAAAGAAAAGAAAAGAAAAGAAAAGAAAACGAGAATAGAATAGGGACGTGGCAGCAAATTGTGTGAAAGTGCAACGTGGAAAACGAAAAAGAGAACAATCAAACCAAGAAATTGGAGTGTAGTACTGTATGCCATTGAATATCTCTATCACGCCGACGACGACCAGCTGTTATTCCTTCCTCTCGGCCTTTCCTCCTCCTCCTCGCCGTGTGAGCTGTGCTGTGAGGACATCTCCTCCATTGCTCATCATTTTTCTCTTGCTCCTCCTGCAACTAGCGCCAAGGCCGGTAGGTTAGGTAGCATCCATTTTGGCAAGGAGGAGGTGGAGCAATGGGGCTGGCCAGCGACAGCTCCGGGTTCCCCTTCTCCGCCAAGCTCTCCACAGCCAACTCGCCGCGCTTCTGCAACCCTATGAGCAGCAGGAGGTAAATGCCTCGCCTCCCACCTCTTTTTTTTTTTTTCAGGATTTCTGTTAATTCCTTCTGCGAGGTCGGTTCTTGTCCTTGGGGTGTTTTCTTTTATTTTTGAGTGAGAAATTCAGAATCCTTGGCGGTTTAGTTTAGACCAAGGTGCGAATGATTTACTGGGGTTCAGGCGAAAGGGGAAATGACACATGAAGCAACCGTTTGGATGAACTGAAGAAACGATGGTGGTTTTTTTTTCTGTTAAAAACATCAAAGCTCATGCTACCCTGACAATGTTCTCCTGGAGGTTCTCTGAGGATTATTATCCCCAGAAGATGATCCTGGGAGAACAAAATGCCTGCGTATTTATGATAGATCTCACATGATTTGTGCTAGACTCAGGCCCCTCAGGAGTTTCTGAATAAGTTCACGCAGAAGATTCTTGTACAGCAGACTTCATGTACTCCGCGGGTCCGCCCTTTGCAGTTTATTTTCCTCTTATCGAAAGAGTGTTCCATCGACTGGTGATTTAGAACCAAATCATGAATTATTTCCTTTCATTCAACTGTAAGCAAATGACCCTAGTACATGACTAGTAGTTGCCTGCCTCACCTTGTGACAGTTCTCTCCATCTCAGAAAGATTCAAGCTTTCCGTGGTAACAAGTTCCAGGCATAGTGAACGAGTGTGGACATTATGCTTGGTTTTACATGTGTTCAAATTGCAAATATTTGTATTTTAATGCTTCAAGAACATTTCGTGCTATGCAGGATATTTTCAGATGTTGCTGGGGATATAACGGTATCAGTGGATGGCCAATCTTTTCTACTCCATAAGGTGACTCGTCTATTCTAAATTTATAATCCTTGTCATTTTTCTTCCCTCTTTCAAGCTGAAAAAAACATTCTTGTCTTTTTTCATCCGAAGTTATCTTCATTAATCACCTACTTCATCTTGTCTAAGTAACAACTTCTGAACATAATAATCAACACTGGCTGAAGAGCATGAGTAATTAGACTCTTGTAGATGTAATAAGTTCGCGAAAAGTGTAAGTACCATTCAACAAGAAAATAATCTATGATAAAGCAGTAAAAATTAATGGGGGAGATTGGAGGATAGATTTTTATCGTCTATTTCCTGTACATTAGGAATGAATACTTCTTTCGGCATAATCTGAATATAGTGCATAAGTTGAAGCTGAATTATAAGCTTCATCGGACAAGTTTGATCACATTGTATCATTTACTTATTTTGCAGTTTCCTTTAGTCTCTCGGTGCGGAAGAATACGAAGAATGGTAGCTGAGTCCAAGGATCCAGACCTCTCAAAGCTGGAGCTTGTAAATGTACCAGGGGGTGCTTTAGCATTTGAACTTGCTGCCAAATTCTGTTATGGGAGTAACTTTGAAATAACTACAATCAATGTAGCTCATCTCCGATGCATAGCAGAATATTTGGAAATGACAGAAGACTATCAAGATCAGGAGAACCTCATCGCTCGGACAGAAATGTACATGAATGATCTTGTAGTGAAGAACCTTGAGAAATCCTTGGAAGTTCTTTGCGCGTGTGATGGCTTGGATCCACTGGTGGAGGAAGTCGGATTTGTCGATAGGTGTGTCGATGCGATTGCGATGAACGCAAGCAAGGAGCAGCTGGTTTCAGGCTTGGCTCACTTGGAATGCGACGCCGGATCCGGGAAGCTGCGGATGCATTGCCAGGATTGGTGGGTTGAGGATCTTTCTGCTCTAAGAATTGACTATTATCAGCGAGTTATCGCTGCAATGAGGAGAAGTGGGGTGAGGCCAGAAAGCATTGGCACTTCTATTGTGCACTACGCGCAGACAGCTCTGAAGGGCATCGAAAGGCGGCACGTGTGGGACTCTGGTCCACTTGTTGGAGACAACCAAAGAGTGATTGTGGAAACTCTCATAAACTTGATGGCAACTGAGAAGATCACAGCTGTTACACTTTCCTTCTTGTTTGGCATGCTGAGAATGGCGATAGAGGTTGACGCAGGACTAGACTATAGGATCGAGGTTGAGAAAAGGATTGCTCTCCATCTCGAGATGGCATCGCTTGATGATCTTCTCATCCCCTCGATGCAATCGAGCGACTCCATGTTCGACGTCGACACCGTCCATCGCATATTGGTGAACTTCTTGCAAAGGATCGAGGAGGATGATTCGGGAGACTCGTCACCTTGCGGATACGAGTCCGATGGGCTCAAGTCTCCGAGCCACAGCTCGGTGCTGAAGGTTGGAAGACTAATGGATGGTTATCTTGCAGAAATAGGTCCAGATCCATACCTGAAACTGCAGAAGTTCATGACTCTCATCGAATTGCTACCGGATTATGCTCGTATCGTTGACGACGGACTCTACCGAGCCATCGACATATACCTAAAGGTATAAAATACTGTACTATATCACAACGGCACATTTTGGTAGAATATGGTAAAATTTGAAGGAGCAACTTCTAATTATCTGTTTGCCATTAGAGACAGCATGATATATGAGTTGGAAATGTAAATGATGTATACAATATTAGATATAAATTGTATATCTTGGTTTGAACAAAGTTCTTTACCTGATAATATACGTGTTGTGTTTAACTGTTCATCGATCAGGCACACCCTTCTCTGACGGAATCCGAGTGCAAGAAGCTGTGCAAACTGATCGACTGCCAGAAGCTGTCGCAGGACGCGTCGAGCCACGCTGCGCAGAACGACAGGCTCCCGATGCAGATGGTGGTTCGCGTGCTCTACTTCGAACAGCTCCGCCTCAAGTCGTCCTTCTCCGGCGGCCACGGACACTCCGGCGGCGGCGGCGAGTACTGCTCCTTCTCCCAGCGGATCACCATGCCGATGAGCGGCAGCGGCGTGCCGAGCTCGTGCGTGTCACCCCGGGCCGCCGGCGCCGCCGACAGCTACGCGTCGCTGCGGCGGGAGAACCGGGAGCTGAAGCTGGAGGTGTCGCGGATGCGGGTGCGGCTGACGGAGCTGGAGAGGGAGCAGGGGATGATGAAGCAGGGGATGCGGGACGGCCGGCCCGGGGAGCACGGGCGCGCGTTCTTCGCGTCGATATCAAAGGGGATCGGGCGGATGGCCATGTTCGGTCCCGGCGGGGAGAGGAGGAAGAAGAGCTCGAGGGCGACGGCGACCTCGCAGTGCTCCGAAGGGAAGAGCCGGAGGAGGAAGAAGACGACGGTGACATACGCCTAGCTAGCAGTACTACGTAGAAACTTAGACATTACACGGGAAAATCAAAAAAGACGATCCATCCAGATTGTATGTATGTATCCATGCACTGTACTGTACTAGGTAGCTGATGATGCGGTGGATTGCAACAAGATTTTCTCGCGCTTCTCGGATCCGACATGACACCTTGAGATCATGGCAGATGCGAATCCAATACTATGACTCAGAGTGGGAGGACCAACCTTGGCCGCCGCGTTATCTCTTTCGTCCCTGCTGATCACCACCGTCTGGACAGCCGGCCATCGAGCCCCCGAGTACTCAAGGGCGGCGGTGGCCATTCCATTAGTCGATCTTTTGATTTTTTTTTTTTAGTGACAAAATTGCGGGGGCTGGCTGCGCGGCGGCTGTGCTGATTTTAGCAACCGCGACTGAATCGTCAGGCACGGCGGCGACAAGAGGATCGACGGCGGAGATGCCAAGGCATCGGTGATCCGTGCTACAACCGAGTCCCGATCCGGAGGAGGCCCAACACACTACATATGGATTTAGCGGCCGTCGATCTGACCTGCACGAGCACGACTGTTGGAGCATGGCCGCGCCGCTGTTAGAGCAACTGGGGGTCAAAATTTGTCCCCCCACCACCGAAAGCACCCAACCGCTACCCCAATTTGTGTCCGTCAACCCGAGGGCCGTTTGGAAGTGCCAATAAGTGTGGTAAAAAACTCCACAGAGGATTTTAGCTGGCAGCCCCACACTTCAGCCTCTTATCCTATCTCTATTTTTCCCCACCTCCTTCATCCCCTTGCCGGGCTGGCTGGCCTGACAACGCGTAGTTTGACCTGACGACGTCGGACCGTGAGGCGCCACCACGGCCGCACCGTGCGAGGTGACGCCCGGCTCTAGATGTGTGTGGTGTACGTGTGTTTGCACCTACGCGCTGGGCACTGACGGGCTCAAGTCTAGTGTCTCCGATTTCGGCACCGACCAGTTCGACGACCATGACGACCGTCACCGCACCTTTTTCAAACATTTCTTCTTCGTCATCAACTTCGGCACGCTCCTCGCTGTCACCGTCCTCGTCTACATTGAGGACCACATCGTCCAGAGCTGGGCCTACGACATCTGCTCCGATACCATGCTTATCGCTATCCCCGTATTCCTCTCTAGCACCAGGAGGTACAAACTGAGCTCCGAGAGCCCAGTCGTGCACATTCTTCAGGTCGTCGTGGCCACCGCCCGGAAGCGCAGCTGCTCACCGCCGCCACGCTCTACGATCGAGGACCGCCCCGAGCACGAGAGGATACCCCACACCGCCCAATTTCCCTACCTGATCAGCGTGGCCGTAATGGCCGGCAAGGAGGACAACGAGGTGGGGCCGCCGTGGTGCTGACCCTCGCTGTGTACGATCGCGTCTTCATCCTGCTCTGTCGAAACCTCTCCGGTCGGCCGGGGTTTACCAACCAGGAGAAGATCGGCATGGGCCTCATGTTGTCCATACTGCAGAATCGCCATGTAGCTCGACCTGACGACATCGGATGACTCGCTCGCCGTGAACACGCGCTCCTGCGGCGGCACGACACCATCTTGCAACAGCGCCCGTGCAGCCTTCCAGTCCGCGGTCTCAAGAACCTCTCCGCTGTGCCGGAGTTGCAACAAGCATTGGCTGAGGCTCGACCACAGCGTTGTGATGTCTACGCACGCTTCTATTCTCGTAGACAGTGTTGGGCCTACAAGAGCAGAGGTTTGTAGAACAGCAGCAAGTTTCACTTAAGTGAACCACCCAAGGTTTATCGAACTCAGGGAGGTAGAGGTCAAAGATATCCCTCTCAAGAAACCCTGCAATTAAGATACAAGAAGTCTCTAGTGTCCTCAACACACCCAATACACTTGTCAGATGTATAGCTGCACTAGTTCGGCGAAGAGATAGTGAAATACAAGTAATATGGATGATTATAAGTAGTAATTGCAATCTGAAATAAAAATGGCAGCAAGCAAACATGTAGCAGAACTTGTTGGAAACAGTGTTTCAATGCTTAGAAACAAGGCATAGGGATCATATTTTCACTAGTGGATACTCTCAACAATGACATCAAATCTGAATAATAAATACTACTCTCAAACACTCTCTTGTTGAATGATAAACACCATTCACTGCGTAGGGTTATAAGAGCACCCCCAAAGTCAGAGTAAACTAACACCACAGCGTCATAAAGGAATCACACACGGTGCGCTCACTGTCACCTTCACAACCGTGAATAACCCCGGAGTTCATATTAAAGTAACCTCTAGAGTGCATAATAGATAAAGAGTAACATCACATATTCAACTAGATTACAAAGCTCATGATCACATAAAGATCACACCATGGGAGAGAGAGATAAACCACATAGCTACCGGTAGAGCCCGTAGCCCCGGGGGAGAACTACTCACTCCTCATCGTAGGAGTCAGCAACGGCGATGGAGATGGCGGTGGAGTTGATGGAGATGGCTCCGGGGGCAATTCCCCGTCCCGGCAGGGTGCCGGAATAGAGACTTCTGTCCCCCGAAACTTGTCTTCGATGGCGGCGGCGCAGCGGAACTCTTCTCGGGAAAAGGCTTCGGTATTAGGTCTTATTTCGTCGGGGGGTATTTGTAGGCGAAAGGGTGAAAGCGGTGGAGCCCCGAGGGGCCCACACCATGTGGTGGCGCGGCCAGAAGTGGGGCCGCGCCACCACTAGGTGAGGCCGCCTCGGTCTCCGTCTTCGTCTCCTCTTCGGTGTTTTGGATGGTTCCGGGAAAAATAGGAGTTTTGGCTTTTGTTTCGTCCAATTCCGAGAATATTTCCTTAACAGCTTTTCTGAAACAAAAAATAGCAGAAAACAGGGAACTGGCACTATGGCATCTTGTTAATAGGTTAGTCCCAGAAAATGCATAAAAATGATATAAAGTGTATATAAAACATGTAGCAATTGGTATAATATAAGCATGGAACATAAGAAATTATAGATACGTTGGAGACGTATCAAGCATCCCCAAGCTTAGTTCTACTCGTCCCGAGTAGGTAAAACGATAACAAGAATAATTTCTGAAATGACATGCTTTCAAACAATCTTGATCATATAATAAAGTAATGCATGTAAATTGAGATCAAATGAATAAAAGTTGTAGTTTATATTGATATCAAATGAGTAATGAGTAAACAAGTAGAAAGAACAAAGTAAAACTTTTAATGAATCCATACCAGAGAACAATCAACCGTGCAAAGTAGATATTAAAGATGATTTAAGCTTCAAGAATAACAATATAATCATCTAATGCATCCAACACTCATGACAACTTTGTGAAAGAATCAAGTCAAGCAATTACAATATGCACGTAGAAAATCATCTCTCTACTTGTTCACTTAAAAACAAGCAAGCGTTCAGCGTTGGTTCCTGGCACCAGGATGTTGTGGCTAAAAGAATGTTAAGGGGGGTTTGGAATGCCAACGAAAGAAAGTCTCACAAACCTGAAAGTGATCATTAGACAAGAGAAAGTATTATAATCGAAGCTATGCAAGGAGTAGTGATTGCCACACAACGGATGCACATAGAGCTATAAGTGTATGAAAGCTCTCCAATGGAACTAGTGGGGGTGCATCTAACTTGCTTGCTCATGAAGACCTAGAGCACTTTTGAGGAGTCTCATCATTGGAATATACAAGCCAAGTTCTATAATGTAAAGTTCCCCACATAGTTATGCAAGTAAAACATGAAAACTCTCTCATATGTAAAGGTGCTAAACATGGGCACAAATGATGACTATGAATACTACAGGTGCTATAACATGAGCACAAGTGTGGATAAAGAGTAGTAATGTTGCCCCCTTTTTATTTTTATTTCTTTCTTTTTTTTCCCCTTTTTTCTATTTTTTCTATTTTTTTTTTCTTTTTCTGTTTCTCTTTTCGATGGCCTCCATGGCTCTTTTCACTTTTAGTGGCAAACATTCTAATATGACAACACACTCTTGATACAAATAACTCATAATGAATAAAACATAATGTATGAAACGGTGCCTCTACCAGTGTAGCAGGATATGCAACGATCTAGCGTAACATGGGTAAAACCGCACATCAGCTGTAAAGAATCATGCAAGGCAATATATAAATGATAAATGACAACAAGTCATGTAATGTAAGATGAAAGTTACATGGTAATATATCTCGGAACAGCTATTGAAATGCTGTGATAGGTAGGTATGATGGATGTTTTGAGTAATATATTTGTCTTATGTGTAGGAGAACATGATGAAGGTCTCACACGAGTTTTGGATGTACCCGTGAAGTATGCACCAACTCTCAATGTGAGAAAGGGCAATGCAAAGTACCGAATAGGCTAACAAATGGTGGTGGAAGTGCCATAAAAACCGCAGCTTAGAACTCACATGCAAAAAGATTCCAACTAGAAATATGATCTTGCAAGGCATAATGAAAATCACTACATGAGGGACTGTGGCAAATGAACAAGTCACTGTTGGGACCCCGACCGTAGCGCATAACACAAAGTCATTACGGTTGCTTTTAACATTAGAAGTCATATATCATTATGCTATCAACTGGATATTTAAGTGTGGCACAGATTCAATTTTTCTAGACCAACCATTAATCATTCCACTTTACTAAACCATCATGTTTACCATTAAGCATATTAATATCTCAAAACAACATCAATGATTCAAGCGACACAATTTAATGATCTACAAGATTATGTATCCTTTCGTTATACCATCTACCACATTAAACATTTTCTGTTCCAACCAAACACCAATCAACTTATTTAAACATAAACTCTCCAAGTATTTAACAATTAAACAAGAGAGTATAACATAAGAAAACTAACAGCTCTAACAAGAGATGCATGAAAAACGAGAGCTGAAAGTAATGAAGTAACATAGAAGAATACTCAACAAATATAACTGAAGAATACGAGTATTCATAAGAAAAAGCGGAGCATGTCTCTCTCCCACAAAGGAATGCTAGGATCCATTTTATTCAGATAATGAAAATAATAAAAACAAAAACAAATAGACGCTTCAAGTAAAGCACATAAGATGTGTCGGAATTAAAATATAGTTTCACTAGAGAGGACCTGATAGTTTGTTGATGAAGAAGGGGATGAGGCATCCCCAAGCTTAGACGCTTGAGTCTTCTTGAAATATGCTTGGGTGACCCGCGGGGGCATCCCCAAGCTCAGTCTCTTTCATCTTCTTGATCACATCATATCATCCTTCTCTCTTGATCCTTGAAAACTTTCTCCACACCAAACTCAAAGTAGACTTCATTAGAGGGTTAGTGCATAATCAAAAATTCTCATATTCTGCATGGACAAAATCATCACACATGGTATTGAACATTAGCTACAGCCACTAGTGTTTTGTGGAGCAAAAAGATCCACTCAAAAACAGCAAAAGAAGCAATGCAAAATAATGGCAGAATCTGTCAAAAACATAACAGTCCGTAAAGACGAATTTTTTCGAGGCACTTAACTTGCTCAAATCAGAAAACTCAAAACTAATGAAAGTTGCGCACATATATGAGGATCACGCTCAGGAAATATCAGATGTTTTCGAATTTTCTGTAGGGTGTTATGAATTAAACGGTGGACAGAAGAAAACTGTTTCTGCGCAGAAATCCAAATCTAGTATCAACTTACTACTAGAGGCTTAACTTGACACAACAATGCAATAAAATAAAGATACAAATGAATTGCTACAGAGGTAGACAAGTTCCTTGACACATCAAAATAAAATAACAGAAGAAAAAAAAACGTGGGTTTCCTCCCATAAGCGCTTTTCTTTAAAGCCTTTTAACTAGGCAAGGAGATTTTTATGATGCTCTCATAAGGATGAGAGTTGAAAAACAAAGTAGAGCATCAAGAAGCATATATAAAACATATTTAAATCTAACACACTTTCTATGCAAAAGAATCTTGTAAGAAAATAAGTTAATAAAGCACAAAGTGACTAGCATAGGAATGCAAAACAAGTGCAACTTCAAAAAAATTAACATAAAGAGAGGAGACTTAATATTATTGTGATGTATGAAGTCATGTCTCCTTCTCTCATAAGGACCAGTAGGTCTTAAAGTACCCAGCAAATAAAAGCAAATCAAGAGAAATCTCAAAACATTCATCATAAAGAGAAGAAATTTAGTAACATGAAGATCTCTATAACCATACTTTCCTCTGTCAAAATAATTTTCAGCGGCATTATGAATAGATTCAACAATATAGATATCACCTAAAGCATTCTTATCATGATCCATAAGCATAATAATATTATTACTCTCCACATAAGCATAATCAATTTTATTAATAACAGTGGGAGTAAAACTATCACATCCATCATTGTAATCATCATAAATTGGAGGCATAGAATAATCATAATTAGTTTTATCCTCAATAGTAGATGGACTGAAAATATCATATTCATCATTGTAAACATCATATATAGGAGGCATATCATAATCAACATAAACCATACCCTCAATAGTAGGTGGACTGAAAATATCACAATGATTATAATTATCATATATTGGAGGCAAAGTATCATCAAAGAAAATTTTCTCCTCAAAACTTGGGGGACTAAGAATAACATATTCATCAACAAGGGCTTCCCCAAGCTTAGACTTTTCCATAGCATTAGCAATAATGGTGTTCAAAGAAATCATACTAATAACATTGCTACCATCACGCAAATAATTTTCCGTAGGTTTTTTAATTTTCTGTTCAAACACATCATGTCCTAACTCAAGATAAATTTCATAGAGCTCTCTAATTTTGTTGTTGTTTTCCATTAAGCCTAACTAGTAAAAATAAAAACAAGAAACAAAAAGATTTAACTGCAGGATCTAAATGAGATACCTTCCAACGCTTACCTACCCGGCAACGGCGCCAGAAAATAGCTTGATGTCTACGCACGCTTCTATTCTCGTAGACAGTGTTGGGCCTCCAAGAGCAGAGGTTTGTAGAACAGCAACAAGTTTCCCTTAAGTGAATCACCCAAGGTTTATCGAACTCAGGGAGGTAGAGGTCAAAGATATCCCTCTCAAGCAACCCAGCAATTAAGATACAACAAGTCTCTTGTGTCCCCAACACACCCAATACACTTGTCAGATCTATAGGTGCACTAGTTCGGCGAAGAGATAGTGAAATACAAGTAATATGGATGATTATAAGTAGTAATTGCAATCTGAAATAAAAATGGCAGCAAGCAAACATGTAGCGGAACTTGTTGGAAACGGTGTTTCAATGCTTAGAAACAAGTTCTAGGGATCATACTTTCACTAGTGGATACTCTCAACAATGACATCAAAGCATTCACTGCGTAGGGCTACAGGAGCACCCCCAAAGTCAGAGTAAACTAACACCACAACGTCATAAAGGAATCACACACGGTGCGCTCACTGTCACCTTCACAACCGTGAATAACCCCGGAGTTCATATTAAAGTAACCTCTAGAGTGCATAATATATAAAGAGTAACATCACATATTCAACTAGATTACAAAGCTCATGATCACATAAAGATCACACCATGGGAGAGAGAGATAAACCACATAGCTACCGGTAGAGCCCGCAGCCCCGGGGGAGAACTACTCACTCCTCATCGAAGGAGTCAGCAGCGGCGATGGAGATGGCGGTGGAGTTGATGGAGATGGCTCCGGGGGCAATTCCCCGTCCCGGCAGGGTGCCGGAACAGAGACTTATGTCCCCTGAAACTTGTATTCGATGGCGGTGGCGCAGCGGAACTCTTCTCGGGAAAAGGCTTCGGTATTAGGTCTTATTTTGTCGGGGGGGGGGGGGGGGGGGGGTATTTGTAGGACCACCAGGTGAGGTCGCCTCGGTCTCCGTCTTCGTCTCCTCTTCGGTGTTCTGGATGGTTCCGGGAAAAATAGGAGTTTTGGTTTTTGTTTCGTCCAATTCTGAGAATATTTCCTTAACAGCTTTTCTGAAACCAAAAACAGCAGAAAACATGGAACTGGCACTATGGCATCTTGTTAATAGGTTAGTCACAGAAAATGCATAAAAATGATATAAAGTGTATACAAAACATGTAGCAATTGGTATAATATAAGCATGGAACATAAGAAATTATAGATACGTTGGAGACGTATCACGTTGTGCTGGGCTCCAAGGTAATTTGTGATTTCGTGGCTACCATTTGGCCAGCCGCGTTGTTGGGAGAGACCCCCAGATTGTCGGTAGTTTGGGTAGAGCCAGCAACGGCTCTGCCGACGACGCTGCCGGACACCCTTTGGGGTGTCCCGGTGGAGATGCTCTTAGAGCCATCTCAAATAGGTGATGCAACATTAAAAAATAGCTTGATGTAAGAGTGCTAGACTGCAGTCGGATGTAGGAGGGCTCCCTACAGCTGCGTTCAAAGCCATCGGATTCACTTAAGTGAAACTCGCGCATCTGATATATGTAGAAAAACATTTCGTGTGTATCATTTTGTGTCTGTAACTCTGTATATGTAGCAAAAAATCAGAAAATGATGCGTTCCATAAATGTAGTAAAAGAAAGTCAAACACAATATTTTTTTGTCACATGTAGCACTGTGTGTAGCAAAAGTTCTCAGATGTGTAAAATTTACTGTAATAGAAAATGTTGTAGCACTTTGAACAATGTTTTGTAGTAAAAACCAACAACATATAAAACAAATCTCAAATTATGTAGCGGAACGTGAAAGACCATGTCACCGTTTGCTACATTTTCAACACACTCATGTAGCAAAAAACACTTGTGTTTGTAGCATGTTGAAACATCGTATGCAACATCTGCATACCTCGATTTTCACTGACATCCAACTCCAACCATGGAGGCACCGCCATAAGAGGCTCAACGGTCAAAGGGAGCAGGAGCGAGCGAGGAGAGCTCGAGAGGGGCAACCATGGAGATGGGTCGTCGATTCGAGAGCGGCGTCCAAAATATGAGGAGCTCGATCAGGGAGGGGCTCGGAAGTTTAAGGACGCCGAAGCAAGCCGTCGAAGAGGATGGCGACCAAAGGAATCACGACGGTGGCGGTGCTCGGGAGTCGGCTATTGGGCGCTCACACGCAAGAGAGCAGGAGCGCGACCGGAGGAGAAATCCTTAAAACACTCACTACTCCCACTCGACATTACCATCAAGATGGGACTGAACCCGAGGAGATCTTAATGAAAGACGTCGCCATCACCATCAGAACACCGACCCAACAAATCTTGACATGAAAACCGAGAAAACGGAACCCTTCTGATGACATAGGCCGATGCACCGCACATCCATGACCAAAGGGCATAGAGGTAGGGAAGATCAGCGGAGGTGCTAACGGAAGACGAGGAAACATAAAGCCGCTGGGAGCTCTTGGGAGACAGGAGCGAGGGTACCGCTTCCGCGCTTCACAGGATGGGCCCTCTGTCTTTCTTGTTTCCTGGTTGCATTACCCGTGAGACAGTGAGAGCGAAGAATACCAACAAACAAACCTAAAGCCGCTGGGAGCTCTCGGTAGTAGGGAGCGAGGGTGCCGCTTCCGCGCTTCGCAGGATGGGGCCTTAGTCTTTCCTGTTTCCTGGTTGCAGTACCTGTGAGACAGTGAGAGCGCAGAATACCAACAAACAAACCTAAAGCCGCTGGGAGCTCTTGGGAGACGAGAGCGAGGTTACCGCTTCCACGCTTCGCATGAGGGGGACTCGGTCTTTCCGTACCCGTGAGACGGTGAGAGCGCAGAATACCAACAAACGAAATATTCATGTAAAGCAAAAATTAAAAATCATGCACAGTGTGAGGAGTAACTTTGAACAGAACATTCTTTTCCGTACAGACAATTGTTCCAAACTTGTTCATCTGCAGCGTATTACTCAGCCACGAGCTCCCGATCCACTTCCTCGTCGTCCTCTTCGTCGTCGGTCCCGTCGGTCCGGGATTCCATCGCAAAGCGGCACATCGGGCAGCGCCGGTCGACGTGGAGCCAGGCAAAGATGCAGCGCTGGTGGAAGGAGTGGGAGCAGCGCATCGTCCTCAGCTTCCGGCCGCCGGCAGTGAGGTCCTCGAGGCACACGGCGCAGTCCTGCTCCGGCACCTCTCCCGCCGCCGGCGCGCGCAATGCCAGCATAGCCTTCTTGGAAGCCGGCTCGCCGCTACGAGCGGTTCCATCTCCCTCGGCGGCGAGGGCGGCTGCGGTTGCGGCTCGCCTGATCTGCTCCAGCTGGCGCCTCATTACGAGGTCCTGGTTACGACCCCACCACCCGCGGCCGACCGGTCCGGTGCGGGAGAAATCCCGGTCGCCGCGTCGTACGACGGCGACGGTGGGATCGTTGTGATCTCCCCTCGGTGGCTCCATTACTGGATCGATCGGCTGCTCCTGCCCCATTGAAAGCCTAGGGGGAGTGAGAGACAACCCCGGTAAATAAACTGATGAAAGAAAGACGATCCTTGCTAGGTTTATTGTCTGCTCCTGGACGAATCCAGTCCGGTTTCGGATTCCGATTTGGAGTCAGCAGAGGCGAGTGCGCTGCAGGCTGCAGGCTGCAGAGGAAGGGGATGAGACTATGAGAGCGACGCGTATCTCCCTTTGTTCCTCGTTTTGTGTTAAAAACCCCGGTTTTGCTAATTCTCAGACGCCTGAGAATTCCTTAAATCTCAGTCACCCACAAAAATATGAATCAGTTGCACTTTTCTAATAAAAAATTGCAATTGCACTTTTCTGTCAGAAAAGTGCAACTCGTTCCAGTTGCACTTTTTTTTAACTGCAGTTGCACTTTTCTGAGTTGATTGAGACTTAAGGAAAAATCAGGCGCCTGAGACATAAGCACTCCGTAAAAACCCACGGAACCCGCTCTCTGGGCTCTGGCGGATCCCACGGCAACTTAATTGGAGGTTCTGAATTGTCCAGGCTTATTTAATTCGCAGAAAAAATACATGAGTATGAATATTCGCAGAAATAGAAAGTCATAACAATTAAAATACTACGGGAAACAAAAACTGGTGTTGTTTAATTCTGTCTCAGAAAAAGCAGGAACTGATATAGAGATCGAATGCATGTCATAGTTTTCATAAACACAGAGAATTTTTTTCAAGAGGTTTTACCTCTTGCTAGAAATCCTATAGAATTGTAGTGTAGGAAGAAAAATCCATAGTAATTTTGTAGGATTCGATCCTTCAAATCAAATGAACTCTATTGGAAAAATTCTTATGGGTGGAAATCCTATGTAATTTCTTTGAAAATCCTTTAAATCAAAGAGGCCATTAATCCTTTTCTCTCTCGTAGTTTCTATTTGTGTACTCCCTCAGTCCCTCTACTTCTTATTTGGGTAAAAAATATATGGGTTGTAAAAAATATACCCAGGAAAAGTTCTTTCAATACATATAGCGGGACACTTTTTCATGGCATATAACTCACATTTTACTGATAAAATTAGTGGTCAAGAGATATCACCTAAGTATCAGGACGGTGTGGATCAAAAGTAGACGAAAATGGTTATCTGATGACTCACCCTAGGAGGAAAGCCCCAATGAAAGAACAACCTCAAACAAGTTAACTACTCCTTCCTGACCATTTATTTAGCGCACACACTTTTCGAGTTTTAATTTGATAAAAGAGAGAGCAAACCGAGAGAAATAAGATCAGACCCAACATCACACAATACTAGAAATAGGATTCACCGGTTCCACATCAGATCGCTCAAGATAAGCTAATTTAAAATATCTGAAGAAACAAAAAATGGAAATGTCAACGAAAAATGGAACACGAGAAAGGACTAGAGATCCATAAAGGACTGTTCCGGCATCCCAACATTTTGTAATAAGAGTGATTCATATCTCGGACAGGAGGGTGTTGGAGAAGAAGAGAGAAAGAACATGCGCAAGGAGGGGGCTAGAGAAGCTACTATTCGACTACCACTGACAACCAAGACAAGGGAAAGGTGACACCGAGCACTTAGCCTGTTCAAGGTGGCTCCGACGCGGTAGAGGGGGGTATCATGATGCATGGCTAAAAAAGTGAAACCCTGTGGAAGAGACGACCTGGTCCAACTTCAATTCTTTGGGGCCGGCATGGCGCGAGCGAATCAATCTAAGATGAGAAGGAGATAAACTCCGTGGGACAAATGGAGAGGTGTGGATCAAATTTCTTAGTCCACCGATGGATTTTTATCATTTTTGTATAAAACGAAAGGTATGTTTAATTCTAGAACCATATTTTTGCATACTAGAAAGCGATAGCTCTTTAATAACTTCTCAATGAGAATAACCAAACTATAGTAACTCATCTGTTGTACACCCTCCATCCCAAAATAAGTGTCTCAACTTTGATAGAAAGTGGATGTATGTCCGTTCCAAAATAAGTGTCTCAACTTTGATAGAAAGTGGATGTACATTGTTTATTTCTAAAAGTATTTTGTTTGAGAATATGCACGAATTGCAGGTTCTACATTAATAATTGCGCAATGAAACACGCTTAAATATATTCGAGTTATAAGAAAGTTACAACATTTTATATTACAGAATAGAGTCAATAATTAATTGTATAACATGTTTTTTATCTTCTCTTAAATGACATGGAATGAATACTAGTACTACAGTATTCGTATTAGTATTCGAATACTAGTACTACACCCTATCAAAAAAAGAAGAAGAATACTAGTACTACAGTACTCCAGAAGCCGTAATATTTTTGAAAATGAAAATAGGGCAACGAAGTTAAGTGGTTGGGTGGTTCAGCCTTGTCTTGGGTTGGACCGACGAAGCCGTTGACTCCATGGACTACATCATGTGTCCCTTGACCGCCACCGCTTGGAGCACGACGACGCCTCGCATCTCGCTCCTCCCCTACGTCCTCATCGGCGTCGCTTCCACCGCCATGTCAACGGAGCCGGAACAGGATGAGTGGGCGGTGGTGGAGCGGCGAGGCGTGCACCTGGTGACGGCGACGGCGACGGCGGCGGCGGAGCGCCCCTTCATCATCCACGGGTTCAACACCTATTGGCTCATGTCCTTCGCCGCCGACGAGGCCACGCGCCCGCGGGTGACCGCGGCCATTGCCGAGGTGGCAGGCGCGGGGCTCAACGTGTGCCGCACCTGGGCGTTCAACGATGTGTCAGCAACCCTGCTGACATGAAGAGCACCAACGAAGAGCTGGGCCTCACTACTCGTCAAAGTCGGCCCAAACGGTTGGTCCAGCCCAACCGTCGCCACATAGGGCCTGAATGGACCCAGTGAGTCCACGACCCAGGTTATCAGGAGACCACCTCCTACTCTGGTCATTTATCCTGCGTGATCAAAGCCGTGTGTGGCACTGGCAGAGCTGCGTCTCTGATTGTATCCTTTTTTCTTCTTCCTCAATTCGACACCAAACTGTACTCGAATTCGGTGTACCCGGGATAATGGAGTGAACCCTAGCGAGACCCTAACATCGTGGTATCAGAGCCAGCAGATCCACCAAAAAAAAATCCAGAAACTCGTCAATTCGCTGCCGACCAGCGTCGCCTCCTCGACGCCATGGATCCTGCGCTGAAGTCGTACCTCGACAACATGAGAAAGGACTCCGCCGAGATCAAGCTCTCGATCTCCGCCAACGGCGACAAGATCAGCTCGCTAGCGCAGCAATTCGAGTCGCAGACGGCGCAAATCGCCGAACTGAGCGGCTGGAAGCCGGATCTAGAGGCGCGGTTCACGCAGCTACAAACCACCGTCAACGAGCTACAGCGCGCGCAGTCTTCTTCTGCAGCAGTGGCGGGGGGATCCGTGGCGGCCCATCTCGTCACCAAGCCTCCATCTTCATCGGAGGCGGTCCCCGGGCAAGGCCTCGGCGTCAACACGTTCCCCGGGGGTAACCCGACGGCGGCGTTTGCGTCGCCGTCGGCACCTCCGGTCACGGGTATGGTCTCCCTCCAACATCCCATGTTTCCTACTTCCGATCCACAGCTCATGTCCAGCCAGATTATGTCGGGTCTAGGTTCCCACGCACCGAATTTCCCTTTCCCTGCGTTCACTGGGGATAATCCCAATTTGTGGATTACTCTAGCGGAGCAGTATTTCAGCATGTTCGCCATCCATGAGTCGTTTTGGGTGTCCATGGCTATACTGCATTTTTCAGGGGCAGCTGGCATATGGCTCCAATCTGTTAGGAAAAAAATAGCTACTCTAGAATGGATCTCGTTCACGTCACTTTTGTGCACGCGTTTTGGACGTGATTGACACCAATTACTCATTAGACAATTCTATTCCATTAAGCAAACTTCCACAGTGGCTGAATACATCGAGCGTTTTGATGTTCTTATGAATCATCTAGTGTCTTATTCGGATGCTACTCACCCATACTATTTTCTTAATCGTTTTGTCGAGGGACTAAGGACGGACATTCGATCAGTGGTCATGGTTCAGAGACCCACTGATCTCGACACAGCGTGCTCGTTGGCTTTACTTCAAGAGGAAGTCACAGAAGGCGAATGTTTGTCACCAATTCGCCGAAATGAGCACCGTTTCATCAAGTTCCCGACTCGACAAGCCCAATCTCAGCACTTATCAACTCCTCCAACGCCTGTAAGTCGTGCTGCTGACAGTCGTGGGTTGGACAGAACAAGACGTGGAGGTGATGATAAGCTCAACGCACTCAGGGACTATAGAAGAGCTAAAGGCCTCTGTTTCACATGCGGAGAAAAATTCAGTAAAGAAGGTCATGTGTGCCCTCCGACAGTGCAGCTACATGTAGTGGAAGAGCTCCTCACTCTGTTCTCTCAAGAAGAAGTAACAGAGAGTGAAAACCCAGGAACAAGTTCTGAAGAAGGGGAAGAAACCGCCTGCTCCATATCAGTACATGCGATGACAGGAGCAGCCACTGCACCTTCGGGTGTAATCCAGTTACATGCCTATATTGCTCAACATGAAGTATTGATTCTGGTTGACTCAGGGAGCTCAGCTTCGTTCATCAACACGCAATTGGCAGCAAAGTTACCTGGCAACACACCTTTGAACAAGCCATGCAAGGTTAGGGTAGCAGATGGGTCACAGCACCAATGCAATACCTATATCCCAGCTTGCCAATGGTCAGCTCAGGGGCACCAATTTCAAACAGACCTGAAAGTGCTACCATTGGGGACATTTGATGTAATTTTAGGAATGGACTGGTTGGAAGCACACAACCCACACATTGACTGGGTTAGCAAATTCTTGACCATTGAAACAGTTTTGGGCCAGATCAAGCTGCAGGGTCATACAAACGAACCAATCCAGTGTGCAGCGATTTCATCCACTGAACTTGTTTCTGTTTGCCGTCAGGGTTCAGTGGCGCATTTGATTCATGTGTATGCATTGGGAGAGACAGTATGCTTTGATGAAGTCACTCCAGCAGAGGTGGAATCATTGGTTGCTCAATTTTCAGATGTGTTTGCTGAGCCAACCAGCCTACCACCCAGACGTGCTTGTGACCACCGCATTCCTCTGATCCAAGGAGCGCAACCTGTGAATGCTCGGCCCTATAGACACAAACCAGAACTCAAGACTGAAATCGAGAGACAAGTCGCAGAACTGCTTGAATCAGGAGTTATTCAACGCAGTGCAAGCAATTTCTCTTCTCCAGCCATCCTGGTAAAGAAGAAAGACGGTACCTGGAGACTATGCATCGATTACCGTGCTCTGAACTCGATGACACTTGTCAGCAAGTTCCCAGTTCCGGTTATTGACGAACTCTTGGATGAACTCACAGGGGCAAGATGGTTTTCTAAACTAGACCTAAGAGCAGGATATCACCAAATTAGACTAGCCCCAGGTGAAGAGTATAAGACAGCTTTCCAAACACACGCAGGACACTGGGAATATACAGTGATGCCTTTTGGACTAGCAGGGGCACCAGCAACCTTTCTAGGAGCCATGAACGCTACACTACAACCGTTGCTGCGAAAATGTGTAGTTGTTTTTTTCGATGATATTTTGGTTTACAGCAAAAGTTTTGCTGAGCACCTGGATCACCTGAAGCAAGTGCTCCAATTATTACGTCGGGATCAGTGGCAGATCAAGAGATCCAAATGTTCTTTTGGACAACAGCGGATAGCATATCTGGGGCATGTCATTGACTGCAATGGGGTTTCCTCTGACCCGACCAAAATTGCTAAGGTACAGAAATGGCCAACACCAACAAACTGCAAGGATGTGGGCAGTATCCTAGGCTTTGTGGGCTATTACAGAAAGTTCATCAAGCATTTCGGCATCATTGCTAGGCCATTGTTCAACCTACTGAAGAAAGGGGTTCCATTTGTCTGGACGACTGAAACAGATCAAGCTTTCCAATTACTGAAGCAGAGTTTAGTGGAGGCTCCAGTGCTCAAGCTTCCAGATTTCACTAAACCATTTGTGCTTGATACAGACGCCTGCGATACAGGTGTAGGAGCAGTGCTCCAACAAGAGGGACATCCGGTGGCATACATGAGCAAACCTCTTGGGCCAAGGAACAGGGGACTTTCTACATATGAGAAAGAGTGTCTCGCCATTTTGATGGCCATTGAACAATGGCGTCCATATATACAACACCAAGAGTTCACCATCAGAACAGACCAGAAAAGCCTGGTACATCTGGAAGAACAGAGGCTGACTACAACCTGGCAGCAAAAAGCATTTACAAAACTCCTGGGGCTGCGCTACAAAATTTGCTACCGCAAGGGAGCAGAAAATCGAGCAGCGGATGCACTGTCCAGAAGGCAACATATAGAAGACGGGTTTTTGTACACAGTGACTGAGTGTCAACCAATTTGGCTAGAAGAAGTCAAAGCCAGTTATGCGGCTAATACACATGCAAGCAAATGGATACAACAGCTACAAGTAGCACCAGATCCTAAAGGGCGTTTTTCCTGGCAAGATGGTCTGCTCTATTTTCGCAAAAGAATTTGGCTGGGTGGTTCTGTCGACATGCAACAGAAGATATTGGCAGCTTTTCATTCGAGCACACTAGGAGGTCACGCTGGTTTTCCAGCCACTTATGCACGCATCCGTCGCCTATTTGCTTGGCCTAAAATGAAAGCACATACCAAGGCTTTTGTCCAGACGTGTTTGACATGTCAACAAGCAAAACCGGAGCGCGTCAAATACCCAGGGCTCCTCCAGCCGCTTCCAACTCCAGATGAAGCGTGGCAGACGGTGACAATGGATTTCATTGAAGGACTTCCTCCATCAGGGCATGCCAATTGCATTCTGGTTGTAGTGGATAAATTCACACGCTATGCTCATTTCATCACACTTCGTCATCCGTTCACTGCATCCAAAGTAGCCACAGCATACATTGACAACGTGTTCAAACTGCACAGTCTTCCTCAAATAATGATCTCGGACAGAGACCCTGTGTTCACCAGCAAATTCTGGAAAGAGCTATTCACACAATTAGGTAGCGAGCTAAGGATGAGTTCAGCATACCATCCTCAAACAGATGGTCAAACAGAGCGCGTAAATCAGTGCTTGGAGATTTACTTGCGCTGCTTCACGCATGCTTGCCCTAGCAAATGGAGTCAATTTCTGTCACTAGCAGAGTTTTGGTACAATACTTCATACCATTCAGCGATCAAAATGTCACCATTTGTGGCCCTGTATGGGCATGAACCAAGACATTGGGGGATCAATACTAGCCACACATGCACAACACCAGCTCTGGAAGATTGGCTTGCAGAGCGTAAACAAATGCAACAAGTGTTACAGCATAATATGCACCACGCCAGACAATGCATGAAGAACCAAGCTGACAAGAAAAGAACAGAGCGCACTTTCAATCTGGGAGATGAGGTTTTTGTCAAACTTCAACCATATATCCAAATGTCAGTCCAGCGCCGATCCAATGCCAAGCTCGCCTTTCGGTATTTTCGTCCTTTCACTATCACCAAATGCATCAATCCAGTGGCATATGAAGTTGGCCTACCTCCTGAATCCAAAATCCATCCAGTTTTTCATGTGTCCCAACTTCGCAAAGTCCTCAAATCAGGTACTACAGCTTCTTCTCAGTTACCCGTTGCTACTGATATCGCTCCAGTTCCTGTGAAGCTGCTGGGGCATCGCTGGCGCCAAACCCCATCAGGACGACGTGAACAAGTGCAAGTGCAGTGGTCTTCTGATGCTGCCGAAGAGCTGACCTGGGAGGACAGAATCACCCTCCAGGAGAAGTTTCCTGCTGCTGTGGCTTGGGGACAAGCCACCACTAAAGGGGGAGGGGATGTCAGCAACCCTGCTGACATGAAGAGCACCAACGAAGAGCTGGGCCTCACTACTCGTCAAAGTCGGCCCAAACGGTTGGTCCAGCCCAACCGTCGCCACATAGGGCCCGAATGGACCCAGTGAGTCCACGACCCAGGTTATCAGGAGACCACCTCCTACTCTGGTCATTTATCCTGCGTGATCAAAGCCGTGTGTGGCACTGGCAGAGCTGCGTCTCTGATTGTATCCTTTTTTCTTCTTCCTCAATTCGACACCAAACTGTACTCGAATTCGGTGTACCCGGGATAATGGAGTGAACCCTAGCGAGACCCTAACACGATGGCGGGTACCGCGCGCTGCAGACGGCGCCATTCTGCTACGACGAAGAGGTGTTCCAGGTGGGCTGTCTGTGTAGACGTACGGGAACTGCTTGATGAAATGAGTAGGCGAGTAGCGCACTTCTTGTTAGATCATCACAAAAGTTTTACGGATCTTTGCACTTCGTATGACATGTTATTGAAGAAACTGATGTGTCATTCACATGCCCCATTGACCTATTCATCACAAAAAAAAAAGAATGAGAAACTGGATGCGTATCATTCATTTCTTGCAAGAAATTTATGTCTCGGTAAAAAGGTCTGATCTCTCGACAGCAGTACTGTTTCTTCGCGCTTTGTGTCTGATTTTTTCATCTAATGTCGACAGGCACTTGATTTCGTGGTTAGCGAGGCAAGAAGGTATAAGATGCGGTTGATACTTGCACTGTGTAATAACTGGGAAGATTATGGAGGGAAGGCACAATATGTAAGGTGGGGCAAGGAGGCTGGCGTAGATCTTACTTCTGACGATGACTTCTTCTCTGATCCAACACTTAAGAGCTACTACAAAGCTTTTGTTAAGGTAAATTTCTGCTTTGCTAGGTCAAATAACCACCAGAAATCAGTCGCTGAGATTTATCATGCTGTTTGCAAGCTATGGAATTTTATGTACGGTGCTATATGTTTCTTTGCTTAGGCACCAGCAAATTGTTTCTGCTAATTATTTTTTCCAGCCTTGAGCTCTGTAGTCCTGTTATGCATATGTTTCTTTGCTTAGGTTGTTCTGACAAGAAAAAACACAATCACAAATGTGGCCTACAAAGACGATCCTACTATCCTTGCCTGGGAACTGATTAACGAGCCGCGCTGCCCTTCAGATCCATCTGGCGATACACTGCAGGTTCTTATCGTCGTCTTATTTTTGTAAATTTTTATGTTCCATGCATGTATACCCAGTGCACATTTTGAAGACACTTGTTTCTTGTAGGCGTGGATAGAAGAGATGGCCTCTTACGTGAAGTCTATAGATCCTCTGCACCTCGTGGAGATTGGTATTGAAGGGTATTATGGTCCATGTACTCCAGAACTTTTGGTTGTCAATCCAGATGATTATTCAGGGCAGGTTGGAACAGACTTCATTAGAAACCATCAAACACTGGGAATTGATTTGGCTTCAGTTCATATTTATTCTGACACTTGGTGAGTTCTCATGTCTATTACCACATGACACGCGTAACTGATTAGCTAAAGGAACTGATTTAAGGCACTTCTCTGAAATACTTCAGATCCTTTTGCTAGGTTGCCTGACTCCGTAGAGGAAACTCACCTTCAGTTTGTGAGCACTTGGATGCAACAACATATCAATGATGCGGCCAACTTGCTGGGCATGTCCATTGTGATAGGGGAGTTCGGATTGTCACTTAAGGATGGGAAGTTTGATAATGAGTTCCGCGAAACTTTCATTGAGACAGTTTACAACAATTTCTTGACCTCTTGGGAGAGTGGAAAGATTGGAGGAGGCTGCCTTCTATGGCAGCTCTTCACTGAAGGTGCAGAGCACATGGATGACGGTTACGCAGTTTTTTTGACAAAATCACCATCCACATTTCACCTCCTTGCAAGTCACTCAAGGAAGCTAGAATGTTAAGAGTATGCTGCTTTCCTTGCCCCAGTAAATGCTGCATTTCATGCAACGAGATATGTTTTCAAGCCGCCGAACTTTATGTTTGGTTTTCAGCTAGTTTCCCTTATAAACTGGCAACCCTTTTCCACTATATCAATGCAAAGGAAAATCTTTTGCCTCATTTCAAAAACAAGGACTTTACTGTAAAGTTGAATGTTTTGTGTCATGTAACACACTAATATCTGGTCTGTGATTTTGGAAAACAATGCCATACCATGTGAAGAAGGGTAGAGATTGAGTTATGAAGTGAAACTTGTTCCTTCCATCCTGTGCTCAGTGTGTTTTCAACAATATCCTACTGCAGGCATTTTGTATCCTTGTTACAAATTTGTTAATTCATATACTTATATGCAAATTAGTGTGTCAAAAATGGCGTTGTTGTACCCCCAGCCCATCAGAGTTCAAACCCCAGGTTTGACGCTGGTGTTTCTCATTTAGCCGGAATATTCTTCAGTGGGAGGCGACGTTCCCGTCGACAGCGAGGCGCCTGTGGTGACTTCGTCAATCTCAAGACCTGACCCGTCGGCTCAGTCTCTCGGAGGTGCTCATAGGGGTAGGGTGTGCGTGCGTGCGTTCATAGGGGTGAGTGTGTGCGCGTGTATATGAGCGCTTGCGTTGTACTGTGTTTCTCAAAAAAAATGGCGTTTTCATCTCCAGTACCATAAGAAAGTGTAACGTTTAGTAGTCTGAGTAATAAAATAAGTCAATCTCCCGTGTTCGTATTAGAACGATTTCTCGGATAATGTTTTTTTGTTGGCAGGCAAATGCTGTTTCTTTAGAAAATTACGAGTGGTGTATTCATAGTTGCACATATATGGCCGGAAGTTTCAGGATACAATCGTCAACTTATGCAGATGTATGTTGAAGATTCCGTGAGGATCATGTTTCCGAAATATCTTCCTTTGAGTTTTATTTGCAGATTTGCATAATAGAGATTTTGACTATTAGATTAAATATTTGTTCTGGTGCAGAGAAGGGGCTGTGTTCTGTATCCGACTAAACCCAAATCTGTTGGTTTGCTGCCGAGGGTCCAGCAGGTGGGCATGCACTGGCATACAGAAATTTGTTCAATTCGACTCGGCCTCCCGCTATCTCCTTCGTAGCTTGCAGAATCAAATTATTGACAGTGGTCAGACCTACAGGAGCATCGACACCGAAGCAGAGAATTGAGTGTTAGCTCAGTGTCAGAGTCTGCGAGTGCGCGCCTAGCCGGCCCGGGTTCGAGTCCTAGCTGCGCCAAAAAGGCTGCGGCGATAAATTCTCAGAAACCGGGCATCTCATTTTCTACCTAACAACGTAAAGTTAAGGGAGTGATCATTCCCCCGTTGGCCACGTTTTTATCAACACTGAAGCAAATATTGGTTCATATGGAAAAACAAGTATGTATAAGTAAGATATTTTTTACCTTTTTTGTGGAGATGCTTAGTGTTGAGAAAAATGGTTGCTCAAGAAAGAATTGACCGTAACTGATGTGATGTTTAGGCATTGGTCATTGATACTTTGATAGGATCGTTACAGTGTGGATCTGGTGAGCACATGGGCACACGATAAGATATGTTATATATTGTCACTTGCACTGTGAGATCTATAGTTTTCCATTGTTGTTCCGCAGTTACGTATTCTCACATAATATAATTCCAGCGCAGGTCTTTGCTGGGGCAGACACTGGACGGTGGTGCTAAAATATTCATCGCATGGCTACAGTTGATGTGAGATTATGGCCGACTTCTTTTGGGCTTCTAGCCCTGCTTATAGGCTCCAAACCGAAGAAGTCCAAAAGAACTCTCCTGCTTATTTCGGCCGAGAAGTCCGCCATAAGCGAGTCGTGGTGCAGTGGGCAGAAACTCCCCGCGACCAACTTCTCGAGCGTTTCCCGAGCTTCTGCAAAGCGTTATATTTCTTTGTCCTCGTTTTCTGCTCTATTTACCACCAATTGCCACTCCTCTGCCCAGAACAGTTTCCCGAGCTGGTAAAGAAGGTAAAAAAAAAGACTCTGGGTTCGCTCGTCCTCGTCTATATCCACTCGCTCGAGCCAGCAAGAGTTCGACCCGCCGCCGCCGCTGCTCCAGCTCCGCCGGCTCCACCTCCGCCCCCACCCGCTCCGGCCTCTCCAGCCTACTCCCCCGCCCGCTCCGGCTCTCGAGCCTCTCCACGCGCCGTGGCCCGCCTCTCTGCCCACCCCTGCCCATCTCTCCACCCGCTGCGAGGAGGTGCTCGGCGAGCGGAGGTGCGCCGGAGGAAGCCCAGCTCACGAGGAGCACGGTGGTGTGGACAGAAAGGGCTAGGGAAGGCGGGTGGCGACGAAATCGAGCGGGGACGGCGGCGGCCGGCGGTGAGGAAGATGCTCGATTCGCTCGTTGTACTTCATGCTAGCATGCACAACTCGAGGAGGAGGAAGAAAACGTCAAGGAGGATCACATGGTATCTTCGAATCGCGCTGGGGTGGCCGGAGACAGCGTCGCCAGCCTCCATGCCTCGGCGCTTGCGCTCTCGTCCTCCGTCGTGGATGGTCTGTGCGCGTATGGCCCAACCATAAACAGCCTTAACTACTGGATATCTCCTAATTTTTATTTCTAGCAAATTTATACTAATTCAGGGTATAACAGACATCTTACAACTCATCCCAACAAATAAGCCAAAACATTATAAGCCCAAAAGAAGTCTCCTGAGGAGTTTTTGCAGTTTCTGCCCACCGCGGTTTCTGCCCACCGGAATCTATAAGCAGGCTTATGCATAAGCAGGAGCCCAAAAGAAGTCACCCTATGTACCACTTCACCGAATGTTAACTCAACTTTATTCTCAGGAAAAGTTGGTAGATCCCGATTCCTGCTACACATTACAGTATACAGGTTTGTGATTGTCATACGTGGCACCTGTATTCAAGTTTAATCGTGAATAAAATAGCAGACGATTGATCATAGAAAATAAAATCATGTTATGCCTCAAAGATATGTTCAGCAATCAGCATACCATTGTTCTTCCAAGTTCCGTCCAGCTTGTTGTTTCATGTCGATTACGCGAATGTCTACACTGGTAACTCCACATAAGCCATAATCAGTGGAGACATGTAATGTGCCTGGTTGCCAGCTTCCACCGTGATTACCCTACCTTTTTACCCACCAACATTAGTGAAATTCAAACTATATGTATTTTTTTTGTATCCAGAGATCAAAACTAGTTTTAGAAGTGGTGTTTGACAACTGTATGGACTGGTATAATATTCATATTTTATCTTGTAATTTAAAATGCACATATAACTTATAAGCAAAAGCAGCACATAATTGTCAGGGAAGTTTGAAGGAAGTTCATGATTGTTGATTGAACTGCGCCGGGCAAACGTTTTGTTGGGTGCTTACGCTGTTTGTGACATGGTGGTTTGTCACAGTACAGTTATTTTTGGTATTTTGATTGTGTTTGTTTTACTTTTAGGGGAATTACTAATTTTCTTTTTTAAGGTAGGAAATTGATTTGCTTTGTTGGTAACTTCTTTTGACCGTTATTTTGTGGACAATCTTCATGCAAGGTAAAAATGCTGACATTTTCATATAGCAGGATAATATATGCATGCAACTTGCAAGGGTTGTTATAACATCATTGTGTTGTTGCAAGATTCATGAGCATGGTACCATGACAAAGATAACGAGTACATGATACATAAGCCAACATTTGATGAGAATAACTTCACTGAAAAGGTCATAAGAACAAATTCACTGAAAAGGGTGCGACGGAAACAAAAACTCTCTTCCCCGACCCCCGCGTGGGCGACCTCGGGGGGAAACCGCCGCCGCCGCCACGAATCCCCCACCTCCCACCCTTCCCCGCCGCCGCTGCCGCTGGCCTCTCCGCGGTGGTGCCCCCCCCCCCCCCCCCCCCCCCCCCGCCTCCGAAGTCGAAGTCGAAGGCTGTGGGGAGAGTTGCGGTGGACGCGGCGCCCGGGGCGCGGTGGTGCAGCGATGGTGTCCGGCGGAGAGCTGGCGCTTCGCTGAGGCCCGTGGAGGAGACGGCTGAGGCGAGGGCGGAGCAGGCGGCTTCCGGCGGCGCTCCTGGCTCCTGTGGCGGCGCGGGCCCAAACGGGCCCGATCTGGGCTTCCAGGCCGGCGAGTTTGGCTTGGCGGCGGCATGCGGGCACGCTGCAGACGGTGTTCTGCGGGCTTTCTACAGGCGCTGATCTGCGGGCGTGGTGGTGCTGGCAGAGCGGGAGGGGAAAGAGCTGGTGGCGACATGCTGTCCGCCGGCTGGTAGCGTGGCGAGATGCAGGTGCTGCGCTAAGTGCGGCGCCGGCGTCTTCGGCCTGGTGGTGCAGGGCTGTCACGACAGGCTGTGTTGGCCGGCGGCGCGTTCGGTGGAGATTTGTGGGCGGCTATTTCTTGGTGGAGGTTGTTGAGCATCACCGGAAGAAATTCTTGCTCCGGTTCTTGCCAGAGCTAACGGTGGTGACGCCCGCGGGTGTCGCGGACTTCCCTGGAAGCATCGTCATGTGTGGTGCTCACTCCTCCCCCTGCGGCCTTGACTCCGGAGGGAAACCTCAGATCTGGGATCGGTCGATGGAGGCGCTTCTGCGTCTCTTACCTTCTTGGGGGCATCGGCTCGGAGTCGCCTGGGGGTTCGATGAAGGTGGCTGTTGTCGGGCAGCTGTGCAAGGTCCAAGTGTGCAGTTTGGCAAAGAGGATGCTTTGAACGGAAGATGGGTCGCGGCTAGGCTTTGGTAGTCGGGTTCCTCGGCGTGTCCGATGAGTTCTTCTGCTCCGTTGTGTTGCTGTGGAGTCGGAGCTGCGGTGGAGGGTGTCCAGGCGGCGACGATGACCGGCCACCGGTGGCTTCGCAAAGTTCTCGATCGGCGCAGGTTCAGCATATTTCCCTTGTGAAGCTCGTCGTCAGATTCGGAGCTGTCTGTCCTTGGCGCGTGTGGCCAATTGTTGGCATAGGCCGGCATGGGCTCCGATGCTTATGTGAGGCTCCGTTTGGGAAGCTGCTGGTGAAGTCGGAGTCGCTGGCTCGCGGAGAAGTGATGATGATGGAGCTTCGTGGCAACCTCGACACGGTCTCCTTGTGTGTTTGTGCTTCGTGTGGGTAGCCGGGTTGGCTGTGGTGGTGTGCCCAGTGTGGTCGTGTTCCATGACGACATTGGTGCATTGTACGGGTTTTCGGCCGTTTCCTCTGCAAATGAACCGGTCAATTCTCTTCTACTATTTTTTAAATAAAATGAGGCAATGTTGCCCGTTTTATTAAAGAAAAAAGGTGCGACGGAAGCCAAGATAGCTCCTAGTACATACATATGTTCATACTCCAAAAGTTGATATTTGTTGGGAGCATGCAGCACGAGGGAAACATATATGTATGGTATGCAGGGCCTTGAAAAGGAAGCTACGACTTTTTGGCGCGTGATGACTGATGAAGAACCATGCAAGGCACGTAGCATGTTTGTTGGCGCAGGGTCCCTGTCCTTACTCGGACGCACGGAAATCTTGTTGCTACTGATTAAGCAAGCAAGCTTCACGTCTGGTCTGGACTCTGACTATGGAGTCCAGACTACTGAACTTGCACGAGTAGAAAATTTCGACCTGTGCCTATCAATCATCCATATCCACCCAATTAATTGTCTCACTTTTTGCGACGAAATCTATCGCACCTACTATCTTTCTTCTCATAGCTAGACAGCGACGTAATTTTTATTCGATTGAGTATTCATACAGTACATATTTTCCATGTGAACAACCGCGTGACATGATATTGACAGGACGTAAAGGTGTAACACATAGCATGACATGATAGTTACTACTTCCTAACAATTTGTAAGACGTTCAGCTAGCTGAATTTGTGGACTGCGAACGTCTTATAATATGTTACGGAGGGCGTACTTCACACATATCACCAGCGGAAACCACCGAGGATGGGCACAACCACGCTTGCCTAGAATCCATATTTGATCTCAAAATATATTTTCCAATAAAAGGGCTAAACTCGTAGGCTCTCATCACGTTAAATATAACTCACATTTGGCCTCCGCATAGTGTAACATCCCAGAATGTTAATATATTTATTAATGCAAAAATGTGGGCCAACAAAAACTTTTCTCATAAAAAATTTGTGTATGTTTAACTCTTGAGAATTGTTTGTTTGCATTGTTTGCAATATTGTTGAGTTCTACCTCTAATTGAAAAATAGAAAGAAAAGAAAACAAATAAAACAAATCACAAAAACAAAACACCATGTGACACATGTCACATTATTTTTCCAAATTAAGAAGTATAAATTTATTTTCACACCAAAATCAATGGAGTAATATTATAAACACTCCTAGTTAATTTTTCACAAAATATTCCCTTTCAAAAATTTAAATTCAAAAGCCCCAATTTCAAATTAGAAATTCATGATTGAGATATTTCAAAATATTTCAAAAAGACTTTGTAACACTCACCAATAATATACTTAGCCTAGACCCTAAGTTTGAACCCAAAAGGATTAAGAGAAATATGAAAAATTAAATAGCAAATTTCATACTGTTTTGGTTCAAACATTTCAACAAACACCTTGTGATCACCCACCCTGTTCTTCCCAAACCGAAGCAACTCATGGATCAATCCAAGCTTTGGGTTGTGCATTGGACAAATTGGAGCCAGCCCTGCACTCCCCTCTTCACCACGACCTCGCTGCACGCCGGAGGGAGTCAAACGGTGGCCGGAGTCGCCGTGGAGGTGCCGGCGACAGCCACGGCAGCATGCACGTCGCCATGTCGCGCGGCAGCGGAGGTGGCAGCACCGTGCTCTCCCGTGCCAGGCCCCCCCTTCGCTCACCCTCGCCTCCTGGTCCCCTCTCGCACCCACAGCACGCCCAGCACCAGCCCGAGCACGCCGCGCCCGCGCCATGCCGCGCACGCCGTGCGCCGCCCAAGCCCGTCCACGGCAGGGCCAAGCGCCCGCACGCCCCCGAGCGCGCCACGCCTCCCCTCCTTGCCCACCTTGTTCCCCAGACAGCCCGCAGCGTAGCCGCACCCCTCCACCGGCCTACGGCGAGCACGCACGGCCGCGGGTGCCCTCTGCACCGCGTCCACCGTGCGCCGCCCGGCCACTATAAAGCCGCCCCCGTGTCCGGCATTTCTCCACACCACTCCACTGCTCTCCTCTCACCCTCTCCACTCTCTCGTGCGCCGCTTGACAGCCCAGGCCGAGGCAGCAAGGCCTCAGGCCACCGTGCCCTTCCTCGAGCTCGCCGTGCCCGAGGTAGGCGACGACCACGGCTAGGCCGTGCTGTTTCTCCCCGTCGCTCCCCTCTGCCCCTAACCTCTTCCCCTTGCACCCCGCACTCACCCGCCTCTTTTTCCCCTCTGGATCGTGCTCAGGAACGTCGTCAATCACTCGCCGGAGTTGCAGTGCCGCCGCGGAGAAGGAGCTGCTCGTCACCGTCGCTCGGAGCCACGCCAGCAAGCTCCGCTCGCCCCAGGACCTTCCCCGACTCGCCGCCGTCGTTCTGCACCGTCTGCACGCCCTCCCGAGCCCCCTAGGTGAGCGCACCGTCCACCTCACCGTCGCCGGAGTCGCAGCGCCGCTCGGGTTTGGTCGCCGGCGACGCGAGCGCTCTAGACCGTTAGATCTCCATCCAACGTTAGCTTACCGGTTCGTGAAAAATTATTAAAACTCTGACATACGGGTCCCACGCGTCAGGTTTAAATGAACCGCGCGCGCGCTCTCTGGGTCGCTGACCAGTGGGTCCCCTCTGTCAGATTTTTCAACATTATCCGTTCTGGAGTATTAATTCGAATTCAAGTTTCATTTAAAAATCAGTACTGAACTCAAAATTAGAAAATCCATAACTTTAGATCTACAACTCCAAATTTAGCAAATCCAACTGTTCTGGAAAGCTTATGAAATTCCCTATCCAACTAAACTAGTTTCACTCCATTTGGATATATAATAAAAATACAATATTCAAAATACAGTAGCATGTTTAAATCCTAAACTTGTTTGTTTCTGATGCTCTGTTAATCCAAATTAGTTGAAACTAATTTTATTAGATCACATTTAACCATGGTTAGTCAATCCCAAAAGGGTTTAATTTTTAGATGAATATAATTTAAATAATAGCCAAAACCTTATTAATTAGCTTCTGAATTCAAAACAATGTGTAGGGAGTTTGGTAACTCCAAGTGACTCAAATCCAATTGTGTCATCTTCTACACATCATTAGCTTTCTGTAGAATTTTAGTTTGTATTTTTGTGATCAACAGAACTCAAGCTATGCAATTAAACATGTGCATCAAGTTTCTGCCCTAATTAGGATATATTTGAATAAGGACATATTAAATTAAATTGAAAGCACATAGTGTTGTTTGATGTGTGAAATGGTTGATTAGGACCTCTAAGAGTGTATTGCTATAATGATTGATTGAATAGGCTAGTGATTGTTTGTATTTGATTGATTGTGTAATAGACGAGAACGCTGTCGGGTATATCGAGGAGGAGGGAACTGCTGAACCTGAAGACCAAGACCCAGACCACTTTGCCGAGCAAGGCAAGCTACTCTCTGAGCTTGCACATAACTTATGCATCTAGATTTACAAAGTCCTTTTTCAAAAGCAAAGGTTTACAAAAATCCTTTTTCAAAAGTATACCTGAGTTATTTTGCCACCCTATATAGAAATATATGCTAAAACTATAGGATGGGAAAACCCACATTGTTTTATTCAAAACTCCTTTGAAAACCTTGTGTGGATACAAAACACCAAGATGTGGTGTTGAAATAAAGAAGTGGAGAAAGATGGTTTTAAGAAAAGCACATTGGGTCCTAGTACTCAGTCAAGCAACCGATAATCTGTGCGACCACATTTACCCACATATGGGAAAGGGCTTAGTCATATAGCTTGCTCTTATTAGTATGGGACACTGCATCAACGGAGATGACTCCGTTATGCATGAGGGAATGGTTTGGTGACCTACCCCTGACCTGGGTCCTCGCTCAAACTCTATGAGTAGATAAGGAGGAGGATAGAAGGATGTCCCCTATACACCGCCAGATAAAACCTATGAGTCCTCACACTTAGATTCCGACGGGCTGGGTTAAGTGTCGATGGAAAGTATCATAGGGGCAGGATCCTATACTAGCATGAGCAAAGGACAGACTAGGATCGGTGACTCAAATTCGCATACCCCTGGTATGGCGAGACGTGGCAGACACGATGAGTTGTCGGATGGGTGTGGGAAAAGCGTGCTACCTCTGCAGAGGGTTCAAACTATTCGAATAGCCGAGTCCTCGGATATGGACAGTTGAAGGCCCTACTTTGACCATGTGCAAGTTTTTGAAAAGAATTGTGTTTTCAAAAGAAAGGAAGTTGGTGGAATGATTCATACACCTATGCCAACGGATTTGGTATGAGGTTGTTGGAGACTTGGTGCCATGATGGACCATGGTTAGCAAGAGGAGGAGTTTTGAAGAAACTAATACTCATGAGACACTAGGAATAGTTATAATCTTCTTACCTTCTTCAACAAAGATACAGGGATGTTCTAAATAAATAAAAATGTGAAACTAAAAATGAGACTAGTGCACTCATGTTGGAGTAGTTTGCGAGTACATTCCAATGTACTCATACTAGCTTGTCTCTGGCTATTGTCGTAGCCAGACTTGGAGGAGTATTACGCCCAGGAGGAATATGGCGACATCTACGCCAACTAAGGATCTTCTCAAGTCGACTGCCTGTCGGGTCATCGTTAGCTTTTGGATGTCTACTACGTTTAAGTTCCGCTGCTTATGTTGATTTGGCCCTAGAAGGCACCTGTGTAAGACTTGGTCTATATGACCTGTTATGTAAGACTTAATCCGGTATTGTAATGGATGTAAACTTTGGTATTCAGTTCGGATTATGTGCAACGACAGACTGATCACGGGATCGTTGTGTTAAGCATAATCGGGTATTTCGGACAGCTAGTCCGGGGTCCCCACAGACCTGGTATCAGAGCCATCTCGACTTTAGAAACCTTAGTTTAGCATGGTCGCTAGGTAGGAATTACAAAAGTTAAATTCTAAAAGGATGAAGGAATGAAGTATTTTCGAAAAGTGCTTATCTCTCATCCTCTCACTTCTGCAAACTTCTACCCTTACTAAATATTAAGTTTTCCCTTATAGATTAAACTTAAAATTTTGCTCACTTGCTGCCTCACTACATTTAAAATTTTGATACACTTGTCATCTCACTAACTTAAAAACTTGACTTAAAATTGTAGATGGCACTCCACTTCACCGAGTTTGTTCAGCTCGAGAAGGACGGCACGTTGATGTTCGAGAAGGACCTGTTCGAGTTGACCAAGCTGTTAGGTCGTCCCACTCCTGAGTTTAAGGGAGCCCAGGTGGACACTCCCGGCAACGGGAACCTGTCTTGGTTGGTCGAGGCATCTGTTCGCGGGAACATCAAGTCCCCCGGATCCAGGACACTCATCTTTACCACCATGGACGTCCACTGGGACGACGGACTGTGTCGTTCCATGGAGCGGATGCTATCCCGGCTTTGTGAGGAGCACAAGGCGGAGTTGGTGAACTCTCGTTTCCAGTTCTACGGGAGACGCACTGTCGACGGACACCCTATTCAGTCCCCTCTACACCCGACGTTCGGAGAGTATATCTTGGACATGGAGATTATGCTCTTTCGCACCCAGGAGGACTTGAGGTGCGCCAGACTTCGGTCTCACTTTGAGCGCCTCTCGCTCAAGGAGAGTCGCGAGAGTGAGGCAAAGCTGAAGGAGGAGAAGGTCGCTCTTCTTAAGAAGAGGACCCAGATGAGGAAGACCATAGCGAAGCTCCGCAAGCAGGTGGCAGAGCAGGATGAGCTGATCGAGGATCTGGAGCTCCGTACTGATGAAATGGAGGAGGAGGGCGAGGATCTCCGCAAGGAGAACAACGCTTTCCTCAGTGACGATGACGACTATCTGGAGGAGATGGACTATGAGCAGGAGGATGACGAGGAGGAAGACCCAGAGGAGCCACCCTACCAGTCCGACGCTGACGTATCCGAGCCTGAGGTTCCACCTCAGTAGGCGAGTGACTTGAGTACTACCGCAGGATTAGGTCGACCCCCTATCGCTAAACTAGTAGGAGTAGTAGTTCTTTTGGAGAACTTGTACCATGTGCCTTAGCTAAAAAGCAAGGATGTAAGCTTGATGTGATGAACCCTTTGATGTGATGCTTGTGCTATGTCAGTGTGCTAGTCTTGTTAGTCTATGAAAAGTATTTTTCACATAATCCTTAAGTAATTCACCACTATGCGAAACCAACCTTTCTCCCCTTAGTCAGACTTTTTTGTCTTGCCCTTATACCCGGAGTTCTTCAGGATGGTGGACACCCGTCGCTCCAACCCGGATGGAGGACCACCACCCCCACCGGAACCAACCACCGCCCAACTTCTTGCGCTTATCATGGAGGAACGCCAAGCTGCTCGGGCAGAGCGTCAAGCTCATATCGCTGCCCTGCAGCAGATCGCTGCCGCACACAACAACAACAACAACAACAACAACCACCACAATGGCAACGGCAATGGTGAAGGAAATCAGCGATCCACTTTGAGTGACTTTCAGAAGACTAACCCACCCACCTATTCCAAGGGACTTCACCCACTAGAGGCCGATGATTGGCTTCGCACCATCAACAACAACCTAGAAATTGCTGCCGTAGGAGAACCTGAGAAGGTGCTTTATGCAACCCACTACCTTGCTGGACCTGCACGGTCTTGGTGGGAAGCTACCAAGGCTCTCCAGCAAGCCGGTCATGCTATCGGCTGGGCAGAGTTTCAGGAGAAGTTCCGCAAGAAGCACATACCCGGCGGACTTATTGAGAGGAAGAAGGACGAATTCCGCAGGCTGCGGCAGGGAAGCAAGGATGTGGTCGGATACCTGGATGAGTTTACGGACTTATCCCGGTACGCTCCTGATGATACTGACACCGAGAGGAAAAGGGTGGAGCGTTTCATGGATGGGCTCCATGATGAACTGCAGTGTGCCCTGGTGATCCACGACTTCCTGGACCTGGAGTCGCTGGTGGACAAGGCTATTCAATTGGAGACCAAACGTAAAACTATGTTCGAGAGTCGCAAGAGAAGGATGATGGCCAAGGAAGGTTCGAGCAGTCAGAAGCCTCGTACCTTTCCACCAACCCCGAAACCAGCTTATCGACCACCACAACCTACACGCCCCAATTTCCCTACTCGTCCCAACAACCCAAACCCAAACACCCCCAGCAACCCAAACAGCTTCAACCGCCCCAACAACCCTACTCGCCCCGGAGGAAACCCCAACAACTTCAACCGCAACGCCAATGTTGTCTGCTTTGACTGTGGCACTAAGGGCCACTACTCCAGAGAATGCCCCAATCCCAAGAAGAATGGTCCGCGCCCCGATACAACAACACCGAACAATGGCCAAGGCCGTAATGGGAACGGCAAGAACCCCGCACCTCGCGGGAATACTGCTGTTGCCAAGGGACGTCTGCACCACATCAATGCAGAAGAAGCCATGGAAGCGCCGGATGTTGTGCTGGGTACGTTCCTTGTCAACTCAGTACCCGCAACTGTTCTGTTTGATTCCGGTGCTACCCATTCTTTTGTTACCCAAGAATTTGTTGCTAAGGGAGGTTTAGTCGGAAACCTCCTACCCAAACCCATGGTCATCCAAATCCCAGAATCCACCATAGATACCAAGTCGTATTGCCCGGACATTTCCCTAGAAATTAAGGGGGAAAAGTTCCTAGTCGACTTAATCATTTTAGGAACCCAAGGTATAGATGTTATACTGGGTATGAATTGGCTAGCCAAGTACCGTGGTCAAATTGACTGCGCCAGAAGAGCTGTAACCCTCACCACCGACAAAGGAGTAGAAGTGAAGTATGTGTCAGAAACCAGTCGACCCCGACCAGAATGCCATGAGGGCATAGCCAGACCCACCCTAGATGAGATCCGTGTTGTTCACCTGTTCCGAGATGTTTTCCCTGAAGAATTGCCTGGTATGCCGCCAGACCGGGATATTGAGTTCATCATTGAACTTATCCCCGGAACAGCTCCTATATCCCAGAGGCCTTATCGGATGAATCCGGAAGAACTGGTTGAGTTGAAGAAGCAGTTAGCAGATATGCTCAGCAAGGGACTTATTCGCCCAAGTGCTTCACCCTGGGGATCACCCATTATTTTTGTAGATAAGAGGGACGGTACCACACGCCTGTGTGTGGATTATCGCAAGTTAAATGATGTGACCATTAAGAACAAGTATCCCCTTCCAAAGATCGAGGATCTGTTCGATCAAATGAACGGAGCCCGAGTCTTTTCCAAAATCGACCTTCGGTCAGGATATCATCAGTTAAAAATCCGAGAGACAGACATTCCCAAGACTGCCTTCACCACCCGCTACGGTTTATTTGAATACACCGTAATGTCCTTTGGTCTGACCAATGCCCCAGCCTATTTCATGAATCTCATGAACAAGATCTTCATGGAGTACCTTGACAAGTTCGTGGTAGTTTTCCTCGATGACATCCTTATTTACTCCAAAACCGAAGAAGAGCATGCTGAACATCTGCGTCTAGTTTTAGCAACCCTCCGAGAACACCAGTTGTATGCCAAGTTTAGCAAGTGTGAGTTTTGGCTCAGTGAAGTAGCATTTCTCGGACATGTTGTGTCCGCGGGAGGAATTTCTGTTGACCCAGAGAAGATCCAAGCCATTGTGAACTGGGAAGCCCCAACTAGTGTGACTGAAATCCGAAGCTTTCTCGGATTAGCGGGTTACTACCGCAAATTCGTTGAAGGATTCTCCAGTTTAGCCAAACCCCTGACCCAACTGTTGAAGAAGGACAAGAAGTTTGAATGGACTCAGAAGTGTGAAGAGAGTTTCCAGGAATTAAAGAAGAGGTTGACCTCCACCCCTGTCCTAATTATGCCAGACGTCACCAAGAGTTTCGACGTGTATTGCGATGCATCACGCCTCGGACTTGGTTGCGTTCTGATGCAAGAAGGCAAGGTGGTATCGTATCTGTCTCGGCAGTTGCGACCACATGAAGAGAATTACCCAACCCATGACCTGGAGTTAGCCGCTGTTGTTCTTGCTCTGAAAACATGGCGCTCCTATCTTGCGGGACATCGTTGCGAGATCTATACGGATCACAAGAGCTTGAAGTATATCTTCACCCAGAAGGAGTTAAACCTGCGACAGAGAAGGTGGATGGAATTAATCAAGGATTATGATATTGGTATCCATTACCACCCAGGGAAGGCTAATGTAGTTGCCGATGCCCTTAGTCGCAAACCCTGCACCCTGAATGCCCTGATCCAAGCAGAACAACCAGCCCTGTTCAGAGAGTTCAAAGATTTTGGACTAGAGCTTGTTAGCCATGGATATCTTGCCAACTTAGAGTTAACCCCAACCTTGATGAACCAAATCAAGGAAGCCCAGAAAGGTCATGAGAGTATAGAAGGAATCAAGAAGAAGATTTCTCTCGGTAAAGCACCTGGTTTTACCGAAGATGCTGAAGGAGTGCTGAGATACCAGGATCGTATCTGTGTCCCCAGCATCACGGAGCTTAAAGAGTTAATCCTGAAGGAAGCCCACGAGACCCCCTATTCGATCCACCCTGGCGGAACCAAAATGTACCAAGACCTTCGTGAGAAATTTTGGTGGCACGGAATGAAGCGAGAGATTGGTGTTTTTGTAGCCAAGTGTGATATCTGTCAGCGAGTCAAGGCTGAACACCAGCGACCCGCTGGATTGCTTCAACCCTTGAAAATTCCCGAGTGGAAGTGGGATGAGATTGGAATGGATTTTATCACTGGACTTCCAAGATCCAACAGAGGCCATGACTCAATTTGGGTCATCGTTGATAGACTGACCAAGGTTGCCCATTTCATTCCCGTCCATACCACCTATCGGGGAAATCAGTTAGCAGACCTGTATATTTCCAGAATAGTAAGCCTGCATGGTGTGCCTAAGAGGATTGTATCGGATAGAGGCACCCAATTCACCTCAAGGTTCTGGAAAGCCTTACACGAAGCCCTCGGAACCAAGTTAGCATTTAGCACAGCGTATCACCCCCAGACCGATGGCCAAACTGAACGAGTGAACCAGATATTAGAGGACATGCTTCGCGCATGTGTCCTAGCCTATGGATCCAAATGGGAAGATTGCCTTCCATTTGCAGAGTTCTCATACAACAATAGCCACCAGTCTAGTCTGCAAATGGCCCCCTTTGAAGCCCTTTACGGCAAGAAGTGTCGTACACCCCTGAATTGGTCCGACACCGGAGAAGGCAAATTGTTTGGACCAGACACCCTCCGTGAGGCCGAGGAACAAGTTCAACTTATCCGTGAGCGTCTCAAAACTGCCCAGTCCCGTCAGAAGAGCTACGCTGACAACCGACGACGTGATGTCACCTTCAATATCGGAGATTATGTCTATCTCCGAGTAACACCCCTTAAAGGAATGCAGCGTTTCCATGTCAAAGGAAAGCTAGCGCCAAGATATATTGGACCCTTCAAGATCCTTGCCCGTCGAGGAGAGGTGTCTTATCAACTGGAGCTGCCTCAAGAATTAGCAGATTATCATGATGTTTTCCACATTTCCTTGCTCCGGAAATGTCTTGAAGTTCCTGACCAGCCTGATGTTTTCAAAAACATCGATCACCAGTCCGTCGACCTGAATCAAGATCTGACTTATCGTGAGACTCCCCTCAAGATTCTCGAAGAAGATGTTCGTCTCACCCGCAGGCGAGCAATCAAGTTCTACAAAGTCCAGTGGACCAACCACTCTGAAGATGAAGCAACGTGGGAACGTGAAGACTATCTTAGAAGCGAATTCCCAAACCTCTTTAGTACCCAGGCCTAGCAAATCTCGGGACGAGATTTATTTTAAGGGGGGAAGTCTGTAACATCCCAGAATGTTAATATATTTATTAATGCAAAAATGTGGGCCAACAAAAACTTTTCTCATAAAAAATTTGTGTATGTTTAACTCTTGAGAATTGTTTGTTTGCATTGTTTGCAATATTGTTGAGTTCTACCTCTAATTGAAAAATAGAAAGAAAAGAAAACAAATAAAACAAATCACAAAAACAAAACACCATGTGACACATGTCACATTATTTTTCCAAATTAAGAAGTATAAATTTATTTTCACACCAAAATCAATGGAGTAATATTATAAACACTCCTAGTTAATTTTTCACAAAATATTCCCTTTCAAAAATTTAAATTCAAAAGCCCCAATTTCAAATTAGAAATTCATGATTGAGATATTTCAAAATATTTCAAAAAGACTTTGTAACACTCACCAATAATATACTTAGCCTAGACCCTAAGTTTGAACCCAAAAGGATTAAGAGAAATATGAAAAATTAAATAGCAAATTTCATACTGTTTTGGTTCAAACATTTCAACAAACACCTTGTGATCACCCACCCTGTTCTTCCCAAACCGAAGCAACTCATGGATCAATCCAAGCTTTGGGTTGTGCATTGGACAAATTGGAGCCAGCCCTGCACTCCCCTCTTCACCACGACCTCGCTGCACGCCGGAGGGAGTCAAACGGTGGCCGGAGTCGCCGTGGAGGTGCCGGCGACAGCCACGGCAGCATGCACGTCGCCATGTCGCGCGGCAGCGGAGGTGGCAGCACCGTGCTCTCCCGTGCCAGGCCCCCCCTTCGCTCACCCTCGCCTCCTGGTCCCCTCTCGCACCCACAGCACGCCCAGCACCAGCCCGAGCACGCCGCGCCCGCGCCATGCCGCGCACGCCGTGCGCCGCCCAAGCCCGTCCACGGCAGGGCCAAGCGCCCGCACGCCCCCGAGCGCGCCACGCCTCCCCTCCTTGCCCACCTTGTTCCCCAGACAGCCCGCAGCGTAGCCGCACCCCTCCACCGGCCTACGGCGAGCACGCACGGCCGCGGGTGCCCTCTGCACCGCGTCCACCGTGCGCCGCCCGGCCACTATAAAGCCGCCCCCGTGTCCGGCATTTCTCCACACCACTCCACTGCTCTCCTCTCACCCTCTCCACTCTCTCGTGCGCCGCTTGACAGCCCAGGCCGAGGCAGCAAGGCCTCAGGCCACCGTGCCCTTCCTCGAGCTCGCCGTGCCCGAGGTAGGCGACGACCACGGCTAGGCCGTGCTGTTTCTCCCCGTCGCTCCCCTCTGCCCCTAACCTCTTCCCCTTGCACCCCGCACTCACCCGCCTCTTTTTCCCCTCTGGATCGTGCTCAGGAACGTCGTCAATCGCTCGCCGGAGTTGCAGTGCCGCCGCGGAGAAGGAGCTGCTCGTCACCGTCGCTCGGAGCCACGCCAGCAAGCTCCGCTCGCCCCAGGACCTTCCCCGACTCGCCGCCGTCGTTCTGCACCGTCTGCACGCCCTCCCGAGCCCCCTAGGTGAGCGCACCGTCCACCTCACCGTCGCCGGAGTCGCAGCGCCGCTCGGGTTTGGTCGCCGGCGACGCGAGCGCTCTAGACCGTTAGATCTCCATCCAACGTTAGCTTACCGGTTCGTGAAAAATTATTAAAACTCTGACATACGGGTCCCACGCGTCAGGTTTAAATGAACCGCGCGCGCGCTCTCTGGGTCGCTGACCAGTGGGTCCCCTCTGTCAGATTTTTCAACATTATCCGTTCTGGAGTATTAATTCGAATTCAAGTTTCATTTAAAAATCAGTACTGAACTCAAAATTAGAAAATCCATAACTTTAGATCTACAACTCCAAATTTAGCAAATCCAACTGTTCTGGAAAGCTTATGAAATTCCCTATCCAACTAAACTAGTTTCACTCCATTTGGATATATAATAAAAATACAATATTCAAAATACAGTAGCATGTTTAAATCCTAAACTTGTTTGTTTCTGATGCTCTGTTAATCCAAATTAGTTGAAACTAATTTTATTAGATCACATTTAACCATGGTTAGTCAATCCCAAAAGGGTTTAATTTTTAGATGAATATAATTTAAATAATAGCCAAAACCTTATTAATTAGCTTCTGAATTCAAAACAATGTGTAGGGAGTTTGGTAACTCCAAGTGACTCAAATCCAATTGTGTCATCTTCTACACATCATTAGCTTTCTGTAGAATTTTAGTTTGTATTTTTGTGATCAACAGAACTCAAGCTATGCAATTAAACATGTGCATCAAGTTTCTGCCCTAATTAGGATATATTTGAATAAGGACATATTAAATTAAATTGAAAGCACATAGTGTTGTTTGATGTGTGAAATGGTTGATTAGGACCTCTAAGAGTGTATTGCTATAATGATTGATTGAATAGGCTAGTGATTGTTTGTATTTGATTGATTGTGTAATAGACGAGAACGCTGTCGGGTATATCGAGGAGGAGGGAACTGCTGAACCTGAAGACCAAGACCCAGACCACTTTGCCGAGCAAGGCAAGCTACTCTCTGAGCTTGCACATAACTTATGCATCTAGATTTACAAAGTCCTTTTTCAAAAGCAAAGGTTTACAAAAATCCTTTTTCAAAAGTATACCTGAGTTATTTTGCCACCCTATATAGAAATATATGCTAAAACTATAGGATGGGAAAACCAACATTGTTTTATTCAAAACTCCTTTGAAAACCTTGTGTGGATACAAAACACCAAGATGTGGTGTTGAAATAAAGAAGTGGAGAAAGATGGTTTTAAGAAAAGCACATTGGGTCCTAGTACTCAGTCAAGCAACCGATAATCTGTGCGACCACATTTACCCACATATGGGAAAGGGCTTAGTCATATAGCTTGCTCTTATTAGTATGGGACACTGCATCAACGGAGATGACTCCGTTATGCATGAGGGAATGGTTTGGTGACCTACCCCTGACCTGGGTCCTCGCTCAAACTCTATGAGTAGATAAGGAGGAGGATAGAAGGATGTCCCCTATACACCGCCAGATAAAACCTATGAGTCCTCACACTTAGATTCCGACGGGCTGGGTTAAGTGTCGATGGAAAGTATCATAGGGGCAGGATCCTATACTAGCATGAGCAAAGGACAGACTAGGATCGGTGACTCAAATTCGCATACCCCTGGTATGGCGAGACGTGGCAGACACGATGAGTTGTCGGATGGGTGTGGGAAAAGCGTGCTACCTCTGCAGAGGGTTCAAACTATTCGAATAGCCGAGTCCTCGGATATGGACAGTTGAAGGCCCTACTTTGACCATGTGCAAGTTTTTGAAAAGAATTGTGTTTTCAAAAGAAAGGAAGTTGGTGGAATGATTCATACACCTATGCCAACGGATTTGGTATGAGGTTGTTGGAGACTTGGTGCCATGATGGACCATGGTTAGCAAGAGGAGGAGTTTTGAAGAAACTAATACTCATGAGACACTAGGAATAGTTATAATCTTCTTACCTTCTTCAACAAAGATACAGGGATGTTCTAAATAAATAAAAATGTGAAACTAAAAATGAGACTAGTGCACTCATGTTGGAGTAGTTTGCGAGTAAATTCCAATGTACTCATACTAGCTTGTCTCTGGCTATTGTCGTAGCCAGACTTGGAGGAGTATTACGCCCAGGAGGAATATGGCGACATCTACGCCAACTAAGGATCTTCTCAAGTCGACTGCCTGTCGGGTCATCGTTAGCTTTTGGATGTCTACTACGTTTAAGTTCCGCTGCTTATGTTGATTTGGCCCTAGAAGGCACCTGTGTAAGACTTGGTCTATATGACCTGTTATGTAAGACTTAATCCGGTATTGTAATGGATGTAAACTTTGGTATTCAGTTCGGATTATGTGCAACGACAGACTGATCACGGGATCGTTGTGTTAAGCATAATCGGGTATTTCGGACAGCTAGTCCGGGGTCCCCACACATAGTTTGGATGCAAACAACCGCTAGAAAAAATGTAATACAAATTATTAGAATTTTGTAGAACGCCTAAACTGATGGAGGACCAAGCCGCCACTATCCACATGACATAAGAATATCTCTCCTAGCCGTGTAAATCCTCCGTGAACACATCTCTGTTCTCCATACGATCATAAATAGAGGACTAGAATTTTTACCATTTAAAACCAAATATTTCCACATAATCAAAGAGACCAAATAATGGTAAATGCTTTCGCCTTAATGAGAATTATACCTGTGATCAATTCCACTTAAGCGGTTGCCAAAACTATCCGCAACACTACATGGGGTGGATAAGTTAAAAGCCACTTCGTTGGTTGATGTGCGAACTTGCACTAGAAAAAATGGATAAAAACCTGTTTGTTAGGATTAGACCTTTCCAAACATACCACGCGTTTTTATTTTATTTTAGCGGTACCTTCATTTTCCAGTTTTATTTGTTATTATCGACTAGCACATCTGAATAAAATAGTGCTATCTAAGTACAATCAATTGAGAATTAACCATTTTCATGTAGATTTCATCAAAAATTGCTAGTACCTTGTGACATTGAACCATTGACAACCGCTCAAGAAGAGGGTTCCTTGTCGCAAGTCTGGGTTTGACATAATCTTGTCTAAACGTCACATGTGGTGGAGATGTATATTGATAATGTTCCTGGAGAGTGTTATTTCATAGTGACTTATCTTTTCAGAATCTGACATCAAGCAATTCATGTCGCCTACAAGCCACTATCAGAAAGCTGGAGAAGTTGCCATGGCGTGCGTCCATGTCGCAGACTCGCAGCCGGTTAGGACTTAGGAGTCTCTCTTGGAGGGTGCAACCGCTCGGCAGCGTGCCCCTGTCGTCACCGCTCCGGTGAAGGTGGTGGGCAAGTGTGCAGTTGGCGACGAGCTCGCCGGCGAGGCGGCGGCCGGAAAGGGGAATTTTTTGGGGGACGACAGGTTCTGTCTACAGAGAGGGAGATTGATATGTGGGGCCATCTTTGAAATTACAGATCTACCTTTTCCAAATATACATTAAATCAATATTTGGTGCTAGTAAATCAATACTTTCCAGTACTTTTGAGTACTTCTTTTGTTGTACTTTCCAGTACTTCCTAATTTTCGTACCGTTGGATTGACTTGATCAACATTGCTACATCCCAACCATGGTAAAACTTGTATTGTTGCAAACGTACAATGTGCCGAAGGGCAAAACAAAAGATGCAATTATGCGCACGACTAATAGCTTTCAACCCTCAGATCCAGTTAAGGCTCCCTTAATGGCTTGCTGCTGCTACTACCGGCCGGCTGCCGGGAAGACGGCCAGACAAGAGCTACGCTTAGGGCACCTCCAACGGCTCTCCGCATATGGACAGCCATTCTGTTTGTTTTGGGCTGTCCGCAGACAGATTTTAGGCCTCTGTCCTCTTTGGGGAGGGAGTGCCTCCAACGGACCAGCGCAAAACAGTCTGTTTGTGTGGAGGGTGTGAGGAGTGCGGACAAGGGAGGACAAGGGTTTGTGTGGAGGGTGGGAGGAATGCGGACAAGGCAGGACAAGAAGCTGTCCGTTTTCTACCCCAAAACCAAATTTGGTCCAGGTTTGTGGTCGAAAACCTGTCCGCACGGACAATTATCCCTATGCGCCGGACCGTTGGAGAGACTCCTCTCAGATTGGGACAGCCGGGTCGTTGGAGGTGCCTTGCGTCAAGAGCAGGACGTCATCCGTGTGGACGTAATCCTGACCTGTCCAACGGTCCAAACGTTTGCACAGTCTGGTGCTGGTCCGTACTAGCACAACGTAATCACATTTGCAGGCTAGGTTCACTGGAATTGGACGAACACTGGGCATGATGACGCAGGACTTCCTGCTGCTGCTGCCTACTGCCTGTCCCGTAGTTATTGTAGACTGTGGTCTTTATAAATTATTGTAGACTTTGTTGGGTGGAAAGAATTCGATCGACGTTGACGCGCTACTTTTGTTTTCTGTGCACTGATGACCGTGTTGGGACTCTCAATCGATCAGTCACAAATAAATTAATACAGTACTTCCATGTGTCGTGGTGCTATCACGGCAGATGCCATATGATGGCTAATGTGTGGGGCCGATGGACGCTGGTGGATCCGGGGAGGGCTAGCGAGCTGAGAAATTCACACGAAAGAGAACGCGAACCAAGCAAGAGCCGACTTGACTCGGCTCAAGAACAAGCAAGAACAGCCAACAACACTCAAGAACACAAGCAAATCCACAAAGAGCCACAAACACACACGATGTACCCAGGTTCGGGGCCCTCGTGAGGAGGTAAGACCCCTACTCCTGCCTTTTCTCACTATATATGTGTCTCACAAGATCTACAAGATGCTCCTTGACCTGTTTTGCCTCTAACTCAACTCAAGAACAAGGATAAACTAAAAGGAGGAGAGGAGTAAATGCGCCTATAGTTTTGGCTGTCTGGTTGGTATCCCTCTCACAGGAGGAGTAATGGCGCTATTTATAGAGCTCCGGCCGAGTTGGCCGGAAACCCTAATTCCTCCAGGCCCCACCGGACAACAGCTGCAGTCCAATGGTAATGTCGACATCCCTATCACGACCTAGCACGACCTAGAGCCGAGCTATCCGGCATAGGTCAAGGTAGGCCATGATGCCTCTTGCCGTAGCCATCGCTGGCCTAGGTGATGATACTTCCCCTGTCAGAGACAGGACGTGGCTTCCCCATGCCTTGTCTCCTGTCAGTCTGTTGGCAGTATAGTGGAATAGTCACGTCGCCCTTGTATTGTGCCTTTTGTCCCGCGCCCGTGTCAGGCGGGAGGTGACTTAGCTTCCGTGTCAGACGGGTCAGTGTCCTTGCCATGTACTTGCCCTTGACTTCAGGTCCGACATAGAATATGCCGGGCGATCTTGCCCAACCCGGCATGGCTATGCCGGATTCCTCCCCGTACCCCGGCAAGGGTATGCCGGGCCTGGTTACCCGGAACGTCTTCCCGAGTCCAGACATGCCTATGCCGGAACCTCCTTCCTGCACACAATAGACCAAGAGATGAAGCCGACACGAAGATGTCGGTCCGGTTATGTCGGTCCGACCCGAGTTAGTTTACCAGTGTGCCTTGCCTTGATCTTTCCCATACCAGGAGTATGCCGGCTACCTCCGACATACACCTAAGTCGGCCCTGCATATAACTCGGTCCAGCCAGGACCCTGCTCATCAGTACCTGTCTCGGATGTTGCACAAGAGAATGCCCCTAGGCCCAGCTACTCAAAGATGTCTTAGGCTTGCTCCCAAAGACATCTTCGAGAAGCTGGTTCTTAGGAGAACTCTCTGCTCCTTCCTGAATGAGAATGAGGAACTGGGGGTCTATTTATAGTACCACCAGGGGAGACAGCCTGACCCCTGCTCTCTCCAAAGGGCACCTCTTGAGCTCTCCCAAGAGTCACCCCCTGAGTATTCCCAAAGGGCTCCACCTCACTTCCCTGAGGGTCACTTGACCTTTGGAGTTAGGCAAAAGACATTTACCACCGTAAATGTGAGTATCTTACCCACGCCTTTACCCTACCCGGGGGTAGGCCCCCGACACTAGTCCCCGAAGCTGGTGTAGTCCTACAGACTCGGATGAAGGGCTGCATCAGATTTAATCAGACAAACGCCTTGAACCAACGGCCGACATTACCATGTCGAGTAAACCAACCGCTCCGACTTGCTCAAGTCGGTCATTTTTAAAGCCATCCGACACCACCATGTCGGCCTGATAAGAAAGCTCCGACATGCTTATCCCGACATACTGTAAGATCATCCGACATTGCCGTCCCGGTTTGATACTGAGCTCTCAACCATCCTCGGTCCATGTTCCGGTACCTCCGACATCAACAAATCTTTTCTCAGATCTTCTCCCGAGACGCGTCACTCACATGCTGCACCATCCCGTGATTTACGCCGCGCGGCCTGACAAACTGTCATGCAAACGCCGCACGGGCCCCATCGAGCGTCACATCCCGCAGACACTCGAGTGGTCTGACCCCGAGGTGTCTCCTCGATTCCTGCGTTGACAACCGCACGCGATCCCGCCGCGGACGGTTCTTATTCCGTAACCCCCGGTGCGGCTGATCGTGCGGCGCCCAATGCCCCGATTTCTCCAACTGCCACAACATGATCCCACGATTCGAAACGAACGGGCGGGAAAAACGCCAACCGCCTCCCGTCCTTCCCTCTTAAATACGGCGGCGGGTGGACTCCGTTTCCCCTTCCGCACCATCTTCTTCCTCTTCCTCGCATCTCTCCCGCTCTCGAGCGAACCGCCGCCGCGACGCACGCAGCGCATGAATCGCACGCCGGAGACCTCGACGCCGGCGACCGGGACTCGCCACGCCACCATTGGGACGAGGATCTCTCGTGCCGCACCTCCACACTCTCCGGTGAGTTCTTCCTCTATCTCCGCGTAGTTCATCCCGTGCTCGGCCACGGTAGTTCCTCTCCCCTGTTCGTCGTTAGGATAGACTAGGATCTGTACCACCTCACCCGTAGATCTTTACCTATGTCCTCACCGCAGTGCTTTTGGTTCTTCTTTGCCAGATCTAGCCGTAGTTTCTCACCTTCGCTTTCCCGTAGCACTGCTAGGATTCTTCCTAATTAGAGCCATTTATCTTTCTTTTACACGGCCCTGGTAGATCTTCATTCTTCTATCTCGGTAATAGATTCGGGTTATAGACTGTGTTCCTTCTTTTCCGACATACCACTTGTCTCCTCTCGGTGCACTCGAATAACATATGGTCTTTGTCGCAGGCCAGCTCCGACATGTACTCTGAGACCGCCGACATGAACATCGAAGGAGTCCGAGGTGGATGGGAGGGCTCCGACGTAGTCCAAGACGATATAGACTGGCTGCGTCGGACTCACCGTATCCCGAAGGAAGTCATCTGCCGGCTTCCCGAGGGAGAAATCGAGCCCCAAGCTCAACCCGGGGAGCGGGTAGTCTTTGTCACGCACTTCGTGCGTGGCTTTGGTCTCCCGGCGAGCCCTTTCTTCCGTTCCTTCCTCGACCACTTCGGTCTCCAACCCCATCATCTTCCGACTAACGCCATCACCCTCCTATCCGGCTTCGTATCTTTCTCGGAGAGATATCTCGGCCTCTGGCCCGTCGTGAAACTATGGGCTAAGTACTTCCAACTCCGGAAGCAGAGCATCCCCAAGGGCGTCAAGGATAAGGAGATGACTGCCTGTGGGGCCGCCATCATCGTACCTCGGCGGGAGACTGACTTCCCCCGGATCTCCGGCCTGGAATCCTGCCGGAAATGGCAGCGGAGCTTCTTCTACGTGAGGAACCGACTCCGACTGAAGGCACCGAGGAGGCCGAGTTCCTTAACTTGCCCGAGTTCAACCTCGCCCCTCCGACGGCTCAACTCCACTGGAACTCCGACCCGAAGATGTCGGATCCGGAGGTCAATGAAATCCACACATACCTCCTCTCGATCAAAGACGAGCTCACCGCCGACGACCTCCTCTGCACCTTCGTCAGTCGCCGAGTTTGCCCCCTCCAGGCCCGAGTTCATAAGATCTGCCACATGAGTGGTCGATACGATCCAACTCGGGTCAGCATCTTCACACTCACTCAGGCAGAGGTGTACCGGCGGGTCCAAGCCATAGCTCAGGCCGGGCTGGACGAGGAATGGACCTGGGGGCTGAGACCCTACTCGCGCTCTCGCCCTCCACCACAAGTAAGTGTTTACCTATCCAACCGACATACGCAACTATCCGACAAACTTGTGCCGCTATTAGCTTTATACTTATACGATAGTCCTTCTTCCTTCTCGCAGAGGTTTGCCCGGCAGCTTGAGGAGGCCCAGATTCACGCCACGGGCGAGTGGCACCCGGATGTCCCCGTCCCGGACCCTTTTCCGTCAGAGGACCCGGATGATGAGGACCACCTATCCATTCCACTGGCCCGTGCCCCTGCCCCGGGTAAGCCTCGTGCCCACGTTCCGATCAATGAGTGGAGTGACGATGATGAGGATGAGTGTCGGATAATAGATGTTATTGACGCTACTCCTCTCAACTACACGCCTCCAGCGCCTTCGACAGCCACCGCCTCTACAAAGCGAGCCGAGACTCGCAAGCGAGCCGGCTCCGGCACAGCTGATGTCGGTGGCTCTGAAGCTAGGGCCAAGAGGGCCAAGACCAGCAAGAAAGTGGGAATCAAGCCGCTCAAGGGGAAGAAGGGTCCTCCGACTTCCGCTGGGTAAGTTGATCTTCCGACACCCATTTCATTATCTCTTCCTAATTTCTCCGACATATCTTTCCGAGTTAACACTTTCTTGACCCGATGCAGCGCCCTGCTGAAACTAAACCCAGCCGGGACCCATGGCCGGAAAACCGCCGAGGATGCCGAGCCAGCCCGAGCTGGAGCCTCCCCGACACACAGCAGCCGGGTTGCCACACCGCCGCGGACTACCAGTGCCGTGCCCGGAGGAGACAGAGGCGCCTCCGACCGGGATATCGGGTCCGGCGGCGACATCCATCCCTCTGCACCGGAGCAATCTCAGGCCCCGGGGGCATCACCTCAGTTGGGAGGGCCCCGGCAGTCACCGTCACAACAGCAACAGCAGCAGCAACAACAACAACAACAACAACAACAACAACAACAACAACAACAACAACAACAACAACAACAACAACAACAACAACAACAACGACCTTCTCTGCAGCCACAGTCGCAATCTCAAGCAACTCCGTCTCGGGCTCAGCAACAGAGGCCCCCGCAGCCAACAAACATCAATACTTCCAAGACAGTGATCTTGCACTCCAAGTCGGCAGCTTCGGGTCAGCGAGAAGGGAAGGCCGCCCCTACTGACAAGCAAACATGCCATAAGAGAGGTGAGGTTCCTCCGGGTAAAATCCTAGTGGTACCTCCTCCTCGCGTCGCGGTTAAGACGGCCGCGTTGCAAATGTTAGAGGCTACTGCTGGCCGAGCTCTTCCTGCTGCCGAGTTGCTCATCCCGGGTGATGACTGTTCAGGTTCAATGGAGCAGTTCAACCTGGATTGGAACGCTGCCGACACCAGCGAAGTCTCCTCCTCTGATCCGAACGTCCAACATCCTGCTGGCCCCAGCAAGATTGCCCAATCTCTGCACACTCTGCAGTGCGCAGTCTTCCAGACTACCCGGGATGCCGAGGTGAGTCCCTTAAATACATATCCCCACTAGTCCCCGAGATTCGGGTCGAGTGATTGAAACTCGACCGAGTAAAGATTACTCGGCGGGAATCTTCCTATAAATCTATTAACGTCTTGCTTCGTTCCAGGCCTGCACCAAGGAGCGGAATAGGTTGTTCCAAAAGCTGCTTGTTGAGCATGGGGCACTCCGGAAGAAGTACAAGACTCTCTGGGCGGAACAAGGTAACTTCCATTTCTGACCGACATAATTTGCATGCTCCCCTCTTCTTTTTACTAACCCAACCGACTTGTCGCCCTTGCCAGCTGAAAAAGAGGCCAAAGCTGCCGCTGCACACAAGTCTGCACTTGAGCAGATGCAGGCCGTGGTAACCCGGCTTCGCCAAGAGCTCGCGAAGTCCAACCAGGACAAGGCCGAGATGACGAAGGCCATGGATGAAGTCCTGGAGTCACCGGAGGAAGTTGTTTCGGATCTCCAATCTCGCGCCGTCTTGGCCGAGGAAAACTGTCCCTCCACACGACCAAATGCGACACTTGGCTGGCCGAGCTAAAACGGATCAACGGCCAAATGGACAGTGAGTCTCCTCCCTTTTCCTTCTTGCTTACTCGGTATTTGCTGCGACTTCATACATGTCGGTTTGTCTTCTAACCCGACGATAGCTTTTCTTTCCTCAGAGCATTTCTCCCACTCGCAAACTGCTGCTGTGCAAGCCGTCAACAAGGCCCGGGGGAAAAGAGCGCACCTCGGTCCCATCTCGACTGAGTGGGACGTTGAGGATCATCTGATAGCCTTAAAGCGCGCATCGTCCCCCTGAAAAGCATCGGCCTAGAACTTCTTGATGCCAGCATCAAGGTCTTCCGGCAACTGTGGCCTGGCACCGAGCCTCCCAAGAATGTTCCCGAGTTGGCCGAAGAACTGAAGAAGGCCGAGCTCCGACTCCGGGAATGGAGATCCTCCGCTGCTCGCGCCGGGGCGGACCAGGCACTATCCTTTGTGCTATCTTGGTACGAAGAGATCGACTTGGATCAGGTCAAGACGCAGCGCGAGAATTCCGCCTGGACCACTGAGTCGGCCAAGATCCAGCGCCGCCAAGAGGCCGCCGACTATATGGCCAAGTATTCGCGCCCTCATGAGTTCGTCGCTGGCGCCGTCTATTCTGATGACGAGAATCCGAGACCGAGGCCAGCGAAGAGGAGGATGAAGAAGAAACCGAGTCCGAGGAGCGCGCCGATGTGGATGCCAACTCGACAGTCCCCGAGTCCACTGAGAAGATCCCGGGGCCCGAGAGCGCATCTACAGCCACCGAGACGACTTCAGCCGAAGCCACCAAGTCGGCCGCTGCCAACATCACCGAGCTGGGGGCGTCCGACATCACCCAGTCGGTTGCCACCGACACCGCCAACTCGGGGGCGACCGGCCCTGCTGTGCAGACTACACCCGATACTCCCTTGGAGGCGTCTTCTGCTGCTGCCACCGCGCCAACCTCTACTCCGACTGCCGAGACCGCTCCTGCTGACTCGAATCCCTCTGGCCAAACTGCCTAACTTTTTCATGGAACAAACTTGTTAAATCCCCGGAATGCCGGGTGCAGATGTAATATATACAATCTTAAGTAGAATACTTTTGCTATTTTGCTTTATTGATTCGAACAAGTAACTTAGTTATGTCGGCTTACTTTGTACCGAGTCCCCGGGTTTACTTTCTCGTTCACTATACTTAGTGATTTTTGCTCTTGTCTACCATACAGGCGTTCGACAGTCGAGTCACAAAATCACGACTATAGCATACGGAACTAGCGAATATCCGAGTTAAGGTTTAAAGTTATTCGACATAATGGAAAAAATAATTGAAAAACAGGGTTTGCACACAACATATGCCGAATTGCTTTTATACCGAGTCCCCGAGTTTATTTTCGTGTTCACCATACTCCACCATCTTTGCTCTTGACTACCATTTCGGCGTTCGTCAGTCGAGTCACAAGATCATCTCACATAGCATACATTACTTAACTTTGAAACAAGGTTGAAAGTTTATTCGGCACATGGACAATATATATAAAACATACAAGGCAGTCCCCGAGTTTTACTTCGGGACGCCGGCATATAGACAATACAGAAATAACACAAGTAAAGACATAGCAGTCCCCGAGTTCATCCCGGGGTGCCGACATGCAAGAGTCATAAGAAGAAAACATTCATGTGGACAAGGCAGTCCCCGAGTTTTCATCTCGGGGTGCCGGCATTTCATTCATGAGAGACCGAGATACATACACTGTACCCTTTATGTGTAAAAGGGACGAAGTAGAGCTACATTCCATGGCCGTTTGGTTTGCTCCCCGGCTTTATCCATTACACCTTTTCTAGCTTCCTGTGCATCTACAAGATAATAGGAGTCATTGTGCAGAGCTCTGCTCACAACGAAAGGTCCCTCCCATGGAGGTGACAACTTGTGCATGCCGGCAGTGCGCTGTACCAGGCTCAGCACTAGATCTCCCTCTCTGAACACCCGGGGGTGCACCTTCCGGCTATGATAGCGTCGGAGGTTTTGCTGGTATATCGCCGACCGAGATAGGGCCAACTCTCTTGCTTCCTGGAGCAAGTCGACATCATTTTCTCGGGCTTCTCTTGCCTCGGTCTCTGTAAACATTGCCACTCTGGGTGAGTCACATTGTATGTCGGTTGGCAACACTGCCTCTGCACCATACACCATAAAGAATGGCGTGTATCCGGTGGATCTATTGGGTGTGGTCCGGAGACCCCACAGTACCGCCGGTATCTCTTCTATCCAGCATCCCGGAGTTCGCAGGAGTGGTTCAATCAGTCGGGCTTTTATGCCGGCAAGCACCAATGCATTGGCTCTTTCGACTTGTCCATTTGCCTCTGGGTGTGCCACCGAGGCCACATCAAGTCGGATTGTTTTTTCAGCACAGAACCGAGCAAACTCCCCCACTGCAAAATTGGTGCCATTGTCCGTGATAATACTGTGCGGATAACCATATCTCAGTATGATATCTTTCAAGAATGAGACGGCAGTAGCTCCATCACACTTCCGAATTGGCTTCACTTCGATCCACTTGGTGAATTTGTCCACCATGACCAGCATATGAGTCATGTTACCTCGTGCCGGCTGGAATGAACCCACCATATCCAAGCACCATACAGCAAACGGCCAAGTGATGGGGATAGTCTTTAGTGCTGCTGCCGGCATGTGTATCCTGTGGGCAAACCTCTTGCAACCTCCACACTTCCGGACGATATCTTCCGCTTGTTGCAAAGCCGTGAGCCAGTAAAACCCATGTCGGAAGACTTTGGCCACCAATGCCCTTGAGGAAGCATGGTGACCGCATTCTCCTTGATGTATCTCGAGCAGCATCTCTTGCCCTTCTTCCGGCTCAACGCAACGTTGCAGCACCTCGGTGACACTTCTTTTGTACAGCTCTTGGTTGATAACCGTATAGGCCTTGGATCTTCTCACCACTTGCCGCGCTTCCACCTCATTGTCGGGCAAGGTCCCATCCACAATATACGCCATAATGGGCTGCGCCCAACCCTGCACCGGCCTCACAGGGAAGATTGGGACGTCTATGTCCATAGGCTCGGCCGATATCACCTCCGCCGACATATCCTGCGCAGTCCCAGGGTTCAGCCAAATGCTCCCGACATCAACCTCCATGGGCACAGCCTCTGCTTCCGAACTCTTCGGGATAAAGATGGATTCCGACTCGGGTGACGGCTTGATCGACGGCTTCCTCAAGTGCTCCAAAGCTATGCTGGGTGGGACTGCATCCCGTGATGACCCCAGCTTGGACAGCACATCTGCAGCCTCATTCTCACCCCGGGGTATGTGCTTGAACTCGCATCCTTCAAAAAATCCGGAATTTTTTTGCACATGGAACCGGTAAGACGCCATGTTGGCATCCAAGGCGTCCCAATTCCCCGACACTTGCTGCACCACCAAGTCCGAGTCGCCATAGCACTCTATCCGGCGAATGCCAATCTCCTTGGCGACATTGAGCCCATGCACGAGTGCCTCATACTCGGCCACATTATTGGATGCCGAGAAGTGAATCTGGAGCACATATTTCAGTACATCTTGCTTCGGCGAGGTGAGGACTACTCCGGCACCCAATCCGATCTTTGCCTTGGATCCATCAAAATGCATCTTCCAAAAGTTGAAGTCGGGCAGTGGAGGCTCATACTGCATCTCGGCCCAGTCCACCAAAAAGTCCGGCAGCGCCTGCGACTTAATGGCGTCTCTTCTCTCGTAAGTCGGGGCATACAGAGATAACTGGATAGCCCACTTGGCAATTCGGCCGCTGGCATCTCTGCACCCGATGATCTCGGACAGGGGAGCCTCGCTCACTATTGTGACCGGATGCTCTTGAAAGTAGTGCTTCAACTTGGTGACCGCCAGGTATACACCATAAGCCATCTTCTGATAGTGCGGGTAATTCTGCTTGGAGAGAGATAGTACCTCGCTTAGATAATACACAGGCCTCTGCACCACCCTGTCACCCTCTTCTCGCTCCACCACCATTACCACGCTCACAACCCTGTTTGTGGCCGCGATATAGAGCAACATCGGCTCCTTGGGCAATGGGGATGCCAACACTGGTGCATTTGAGAGTGTCTTTTTCAAATCATTAAAAGCTGCATCGGCTTGCGAAGTCCACACAAAAGTTATGCTCTTTTTCATGAGCTGATACATGTGACACCCCGATATAAAGATCGGAATAGTCTCGTATACTAGTCCCAGAAACACTAGTATACGATCGCTTGTTATTAAAGACAAGACCAAATACAAGGGTTCGAATAATTATACATAACACGACTCGCGAGAGTGGCTCCGGAGGAAGGCGCAACGGCGCACACAACAGTTTGTACATTATTCTTGATCGTCGGAGCTAAGGACTAATGCAGCGGAAAACGTAGACGGAAGCGTAGTACGGCAGGCGGACTCCACGGGGTTCTGCCTGGAATACTTGATCCTAGTTTTCGTAGAGCGGGTACTCCGGGACGGGCGACGGAGGGTCTGACCAAAGAATTAGCAAGGTGAGTACATTGCATGTACTCGCAAGACATCGGCCACACGGCACACATGACTATCTATATGGCATGGCATAAGTACGGAAAATAGCATGGCATAAGTACGGAAGATAGCATGGCATTGTTCTAATCATGGCCTAGATAAAATTGGATAGAATAATCTAGCACATCATCTATCAATGAACCGTGAGTCCCAACTTAACGTTGGGGCTTAAATATGACACCGTGGAGCGGTGTCCACAACATATATTTCCTGGTAAGTTTCCCCGATTCCGGGCTCTCTAGCCCCTCGCCAACTCTGGCGCCACATCTAGACTCCTCGAGTCTCGCACAACTTATCAAGTTCATTTGCAAAGTTTTTCCCCGTGACAAGACTGACTCTAAGTGTGACACAACCCAAACTTGTCCCGTATCCTTGGGACTAGGCTAGTATCTAGATACACTCTCGAGAGGTCGCAACAACACACGCTGGAGTGAACAATAGTCCCGCCGGCACCGAAGTACTTAACCATTCCTGGCGGCGGGTGCACACTCCCCAACGCTCCACAAAATCAGAATACCCCCTGTATAGTTACCGACATGCCCTACGGGCCTTGTCTTAGGCTGAACTACTTTCCGGCACATCCCCAACCTATGAGCGACTCCTAGCTCCGGAATATCACAAGACTAGCCCCGACCACACAGGTAACCGACTAGACTCACCAAGGGGTGACATCAAGGGGGATCCCGATAATGCTACTAAGCTGGGTCCGCCCATTTCAGACGACGCGTGACTGAGCAAAAGGTTTGGTGAATGGCACCGATGACTCAATCTAGTCGAGGGAGCTGGTTAAGTTCTTAGTCAAATTTATCAAGATCCTTTCCAAAAGATGTTTCCACAACCATGAATGCAAAACCAGCGGTTCCAATGCATCAACAAAACAGGGTTAGTATGACAACAGGCAAGTATGATGATCACAACATATATACATATTCATATCAAATAATGGGAAACAATCAAAGTCAATTGAACCGACAGGGGGCTCTTAGCTTATGAAGCCTAGATCCGCCACTTGTCGTATTTAGTGGGTTATTAACTGTTGGGGGGATCATAACCCGGTAGGCCCATGAAGAGGGAAGCATGGACGGGTTTCAAGGATAGGCCGGCGAGCTTGTCGGTAACCCGGCCTAAGTAAGGAATGCTCTAGAAGACCCGGAGGCAGTATGCATCACGGAGTCCTAGATTTGGAGGATACGAAGGACAAGACGAGTTAGAGTAGAACTCCAGTAGTCTTACCATGTAAAGAACCAGGAGACCCGGATGTCTATATAAGCGGGCTCCTAGGTCATAGAAAGATAAGCGCCATAAGATAGACAAATAGAGAGAGCTCCCACGTCGGAGTCATCCAAACCCGGCGATCGCCATTGGCGCACCATGTAACATATTATCATATCAGCGATTTATAGCAAGACGTAGGGATCCTCCACCGAGGGGACCCGAACTTGGGTAAAAAACATCTTCCCCCGTAGAGCTAGACAATCTCCTGAACACCATAGTCGCCTTACCCCTCATCTCAAAGTTTCCACCCCGAAACATCTGCCGTGACAATCCCACGACATTAACAGTCATAATAATCCACAAACAAGAAAACAATCAAAACCAATTAATCCGACAGGGGGCTCTTAGCAGTGAAGCCTAGATCCACCACTTGTCGTTTTTAGTGGGTTGTTAGCAGTCATAATATCAACGCAAGCAACGAAACAAACAAGGTCAATTAAACCGACAGGGGGCTCTTAGCAGTGAAGCCTAGATCCACCACTTGTCGTCTTTAGTGTGTTGTTAACATTCGTATATCAATGCAACAGATGCAAATGACATGTTCATATGCAACGGAAAAATGCAAGAATGGGTGCAAAACATTCAAGTCAAATGGAGCAACTCCAAAATGCAGCAATGGTGGAATGTGGTGGATGTCTTGCCTTCCACAAGATAGGGTTCTGGTTCCTCCTCAAAGTCCTTAGAATCTAGTTGAAAATCAATAACTATGTGTTAAAAACATACCAAATGCTACTGAAGAAATGGACTAGCAAATAAACTCCAAATCAACCCAACTTGGTTGCTTGGATAGATAATTTTCTCTAGTTTCCAACAAGCTAAAGTTTGCAATTTTTGGACAAAAATTGAGTGAGATATGCCCTTTCAAAGTTTCTGTTTTTAAATGAAATAAAAACAGAGTTTTAAATAAAACAGAAAACGGTTCGGATAAAGTTTAAAACGCTAACGTGCGGGCCCCACTGGTCAGTGACCCACGGTTCATTCGAACCGTTACGTCGCGGGAAACAGAACGGGGCGGCGCTCCCGTCGCCGGCAAGAACTCCGGCGAGGGTTTGCGGCCAGGGGAGGGGGTGCTAGGGCTAGGGGAGGGTACGGGGAGGCTCACCGTGCACGGGGGTGTCACGGCGGCGAGGTTTTGGGCGGCAGGGAAGGCTTGGGCGGAGGTGCTCCTTTTCGTCTACGGCTCCGGCGTCGGTCTCGGACGAATCCGAGGCTTCCGAGCACGGTTTGCCTAGGCGAGGGTCGCGTTGGGAACGTAGGGAGCTAGGGAGGCTAGGGCTAGGGTTAATCGACGAACGGAGCGTCGCTGGCGAAGAATTCGTCCACGGCCGAGATGGCTAGGGCAAATCCATCGCCGGCGCTGCGGTGCTCGTCGAGCTACGATTGGGGCAGGGGAGTGAGAGGAGGGCGAGTGGCGGTGGTGTGCTTCTCCTCGAGGGCTGGGGGGGCTTTTTATAGCGGCGCGGCGAGCGGCCGGGGTAAAGAGGGCAGCTCGGCCGGTGAGCGGCTTCTCAGGTGGCTTCAACGCCGGTGTCGCGGGGGCAGTGGCACAGTACGGCATCGTGGGCGCGTCAGGCGGAGAGGAGTGAATGCGCGGCGTTGACGGAGACGCTGACGAGCGGGGCCCGACGAGCACAGTGGCCAGGCGGCGCGCGTGCGTGCATGTGTGTGCGTGGACGGTCAAAGGAGGAGGTGAGTGCGGGAGACGTGCAGGGGCGCGAGTGGGCGCGTTCCTCCGGCGACCAGAAGCCGGCGGCGCTCTGCGGACGCGGCCGTGCCGACGCCGGCGCGTTCCAGAGCATGCCAAAAACGGCATCGGCATCGTCCTCTGCGCACGGGTCACCAAATGCAAAAAGGAAAACATCCCCGTGCGCCAAATGAGAAGGGCTACCAGATAGCAGAAGAAAGTTTTTGCAAAATCGACCAAAGTTCTATACAGAAATTTCGAAAAACAGCTCTGGTCAAAGTGGAGATATTTTGATTGGAGTGGTAAATGAAGTTGGGTGAAGATGCTCTCTTGTCCTGAGGTAGGAGGGGTAAATGTGAGCCTATCCATGCCTTGGGTTTGACTAGGAGAATTAACTTGAAGGGTTTTAAAAATACATTTGGAAAATGGGCAGAATAGAAAAAGGGGTGTGGAGAAATATTTTCCTAAGACAAGGCTCTATATTTTCTTAGAAATAGTTTCCACATCAACTAGGGATGCTTCCCTGATTTTTGCAGAATTTTTGGAGATATAAATATAGGGGTTCCTTTGGAGAGCTAGATAACAGGGAATTTTAAAAGAGGAAAAGGAATTTCTCAAATTAATAATTGTCCAAGATAAAAGATAATATTGGCAAGTACCAAGTGGGAGGGAAAAATGGAAAGCACAAGATCCCACTTGATTTATCAGATTTAAAAGATTTAGAAATTCAAATGGTTTTGCTGAGGTTTAAATCCAAATACACTTAAATAAATAAAATAATGTATTTTGGAAAATTTAAAAAAGGCTAAAAAATCCAGGGTGTTACAATACAGAGGCAAAGCTTTTTCTCCTAACCGGCTTACAAACCGACTTAGGGATGCCAGGCACCCGGTGAATTTCTGTACATCTTTGAGACGTGTGGGGAGCTTCATGCTCTCGATAGCACGGATCTTACCCGGGTTGACCTCAATACCCCGGCTAGATACAAGGAAACCGAGTAGCTTTCCGGCCGGCACACCGAAAGTACATTTATCCGGGTTAAGTTTCATTCGAAATTTTCTCAGGTTAGCGAATGTTTCTCTTAGATCATCGATCAGAGTGGATTTTTCTTTTGTTTTTATGACTATGTCATCGACATATACCTCGGCATTCCGACATATTTGATCATGCAAGCATTTCTGCATGCATCTCTGATATGTGGCACCTGCATTTCTCAACCCGAAGGTCATGACACGATAGCAATAAGCCCCGTACGGGGTAATAAAAGCAGTTTTTAATTGATCAGCCGGGTTCAAAGGTATCTGGTGAAAACCAGAATACGCATCTACAAAAGACAAAAACTCACACCCGGCAGTGGAGTCGATCACTTGATCTATCCGGGGGAGCGGAAAGGGATCCTTCGGGCATGCCTTGTTGAGGTTGGTGAAGTCGATGCACATGCGCCACACCTTGGCCAGCTGGGGCTCATCTTTCTTCTTCTCTACCAGGACCGGGTTAGACAACTAGTCCGGGTGCAGTACTTCCATCACAAATCCAGCCACGAGCAGTACGGCTAGATGCTCCATGATTGTAGCTCTTCTCTCGTCCGAGAGACGTCTTGTTGGTTGTTTCACCGGCTTTGCATCCGGCCTGACGAATAAAGAGTGCTCAGCCAACTCCCTCGGAACTCCTTGCAGGTCATCATTCGACCAAGCAAAGACATCCTGATTCTCACGGAGGAAGTCGGTGAGCTCGCCTTCCTATTTGCTGTCCAAGCTGGTGCCAATGATCACCCGGTGCTCCGGGTCAGCCGGGTCCACAACGATTTTCTTGGTCTCCTTCGGTGGCTGGAACGAAGCATGCTGCTCCGGGTTTGTCATCCCGGGCATTCCGAGTTGGGATGCCTGGGCCAGCGTCACCACTTGCTGGATCCTCCTCTTCTCCTCGGCTATGACTAGGGATTCGGCCAAGCACGAGCCGGCAGTAGCACACTCAATGGAGCGCTTGTAATCGCTCGAGATAGTGATTATGCCGTTCGGACCCGGCATCTTCATCTTCAGGTAGCCCATATGAGTCGAGATCATAAACTTGGCCAGAGCAGGTCGGCCAATCAGGGCATGGTATGGACTTTCGAGGTCCACCACCTCGAACTCAAGGCTCTCAGTCCGGCAGTTCTCCCGGGTACCGAACAGCACATCTACCCAGATCTTACCCATAGGCGAACAGGAAACCCCCGGCACAATGCCATGGAAGGTCGTGCTAGTCGGCAGCAGTGTGTTCAAAGACACACCCAACTTCAGCATTGTGTCCTTGTACATGATGTTGATGGCACTGCCATTGTCAACCAGGACTCTGCTGAACCAGACGTTGATACTCGGCCCAATGAATGTCGGGTCCACCACTAGGGCGTAGCCTCCCGGCTTAGGCATGACTCGGGGGTGATCCTTCCGACTCCACGAGATCTCCATCTCAGACCAATGCATGAACTTGGGCACAGCCGGCATGACTGCGTTCACCTCGAGTGCTCGCTAGCGTAGACTCTTCTTGTCAGTGGGCTCGGTCATAAAGACCACATAGATCTGATGAGCTTCCTGATAATCGCCCTGCGGGTACCCGGCATAGTTGCTGGGACCGGCATTGTTGTTGCCCCTGATGTTCACCACGTTTACCGGCCTTGCCGGTGGCTGCCTCTGAGCAGGCGGGTTAATCCGAGTAGCATTGGCCCCTGATACTGGTGCCGGTGGTCTTGGAGCTGCGGGCCTTGCCGGGGCAGCCATTTGAGATCCTCCAGGTGCGCCTTCTCGCCGCATGTGCTGATACCAGCTGCACTGCCGAGTTGTATGATTTGCCGGTCGGTTGGGCTCCAAGGTGTGATAGCAGCAGGGCTTATCCAGCATCTCCTCATAAGTTACGGGCTTCCTCTGCTCGGCCCAAGTCTTCTTCACCTCCTGGTTTTGACCCCAAGCCGGGCCACTGGTCTTCTGACGCTGGCTATTGCCGGCATCACCTTGATCCCGGGTTACCGCCGCCACCTGGTGTGAGGCGTAGTGGAACTCGGGCTCCCTCCTCTTGTGGCCAAAATCCTGGCGGTCATTGTTCCTGCCCGGTCCGGATCTGTTGTTCCCCGGGTTCCTCCTACTCGGTTCGCCCGAGTCCAGCAGAGGTTGCATCGGATCACCGAGAGCATAGCTGTCGGCAATTCTCATTGTCTCGGCCAAGGTGGCCGGCATTTCCCTCTGCAGTGTCTGCCAAAGCATGGAGCCGTGTCGGCATCCCTGCGCAAACCACGAAATGGCTTGTGCCTCTACAACCCCTTCGCGGGAGTTGCGGATAGTACTCCACCGAGTCAAGTATTCTCGGTCAGTCTCATTGTCCCTCTGTCTGCACATCGCAAGCTGCTGAGGTCGGTTCGGCCTCTTGTAAGTGCTGGAGAAGTTGCTGACAAAAGCCTCTTCAAAGTCCAACCAGCTGTTGACACTTCCTTCTCTCAGGTTGTTGAGCCAGATCCGGGCTGGCCCCTCCAACATCTGCGGGATATACCTCACCGCCCAGCGACGGTTACCTCACGCAATGTGCACTGCCGTCACATAGTCGTTCAGCCAGTCCTCCGGCTTGGTGCTGCCGTCATAAGTCTTGGCTCCCCGGTTGAGATGAAAGTGAGGCACAGGTGGCTCCATCATAATCCGGGGTCCGAAACAAGAAGGACCAGGTGGGCCTTGCTCCTCCATCTGCTCAGACCGAAATATCCGGTCCAGCATTTACCGAGCATCATTCGGATCCAACTGGCGAGTTCCCAGCCGAGATCCCAGTGCACTCTCATAACCATGATACCTGGCTTTGGCCATTGCCGAGTTGCCGTCATCATACCGGCTGGCGCCCTGACCAACTACTTGCCGCTGTGGCACACCTCCAATAACCTGATGCCTCGGAGCCTGATTCTGCACCGGATAGCGAGGTGGGTGCCCTCGACCAACCGAGCTGGTATTTCCGACATTCCGATTACTCGGAGCCTGCCGGCTTCTACTCTGGGCCTGCCCAACATGGCCCTGCTCTGCTATCTGCTTCCCGGCATAGGCCGGGTCGTATGTCTGCATCTGGAGCTGCTGGTTCCTCCGGAATTCCCACTCCGATTTTGACCTCTCCCGACATGCGGAGAGGAAGCCTGTCCTCTGGACCTCTCGCTGGTGGCTGTTGCCGAGTGAACGACTTGGGATCCACCCACAGCCGTATTGGCCCTCCTAAAGGCCTCATTCTGCCGGGTAGCCACCTCCACTAACTCATTGACCCGGTCTTGCTGCTTGCGGCGAGCTTCTCCGGTTAGACCGGATAACTCGGCTCTAGCTGCCTCGGCAGCCCTGAGTGTCTTGGCCGGAGAACTGTAATTCGGCCTAGCTGCCGACATTACACTAGGAGTCACACTGGATGCAGCCCTGCCATCCCTTTCTATCTCGGCATTGAGGCCTCTGCCTCTTCTGCGCACATCGGCCTCACGGTTAGGCCGGCCTCCTACCGGTGACAAACCATGGGCCGCATCATACTCTCGCATGACACGGTCGAAGTCCCTCCGGACCTCCGCTAATCCTTCTGCCTCCTGCAGCATGCTTTGCCTCTGTGCCTCTAATTCGGCGACGGCCTGGGTGACATCAGTCACAGCAGCTACCAGCACCGTCAGCCTCTGCACTACTTCCCTCAGAGGTTCAGTCATTACCGGGACACGGGATGTCTCGGCGCCGTACTGGGCCTGCCTTTCCAGCGCCTGCTTGGCCTTCCGGGTTGACCTTGCCGCGGGCGCAATGACCGTCTCCTCGGCAGGAGGAGCCGTCACCCCGGCCATCATGACCGCGCAGCTCTCGGGGCGAGTGGTACGCCGGCCGCGAGCCGCACAAACAGCAGGGGGATCCTCGGCCACGAGCACCTGCTCCGGGTACTCGCAGACGAACTCGGTGGCGACGTTGGTGGCGAAGAAGCCGAACTCGATCACGCACCCGTTGGCCGGGAACGGCCTGCCACGGAAGCAGCCGGCGTTGTCGCTGACGAACTCCATGTCGCCGAACTTGACGACGAGACCGGAGAGGACCCGCCTGTCGGAGTGGATGACGGAACCCGTCCGGATGAGTACACCAGCCAGCGCCTCTACCTGCCCCACGGTGGGCGCCAACTGTCGTGGTGGTATCACGGCAGGTGCCATAGGATGGCTAATGTGTGGGGTCGATGGACGCTGGTGGATCCGGGGAGGGCTAGCGAGCTGAGAAGCTCACACGAAAGAGAACGGGAACCAAGCAAGAGCCGACTTGACTCGGCTCAAGAACAAGCAAGAACAGCCAACAACACTCAAGAACACAAGCAAATCTACAAAGAGCCACAAACACACACGATGTACCCAGGTTCGGGGCCCTCGTGAGGAGGTAAGACCCCTACTCCTGCATTTCCTCACTATATATGTGTCTCACAAGATCTACAAGATGCTCCTTGAGCTGTTTTGCCTCTAACTCAACTCAAGAACAAGGATGAACTACAAGGAGGAGAGGAGTAAATGCGCCTATAGTTTTGGCTCTCTGGTTGGTGTCCCTCTCACAGGAGGAGTTATGGAGCTATTTATAGAGGTCCGGCCGAGTTGGCCGGAAACCCTAATTCCTCCGGGCCCCACCGGACAACAGCTGCAGTCCAATGTTAATGTTGACATCCCTACCACGACCTAGAGCCGAGCTATCCGGCATAGGTCGAGGTAGGCCATGATGCCTCTTGCCGTAGCCGTCGCCGGCCTAGGTGATGATGCTTCCCCTGTCAGAGACAGGACGTGACTTCCCCATGCCTTGTCTCCTGTCAGTCTGTTGGCAGTATAGTGGAATAGTCACATGGCCCTTGTCTTGTGCCTTTTGTCCCGCGCCCGTGTCAGGCGGGAGGTGACTTAGCTTCCGTGTCAGACGGGTCAGTGTCCTTGCCATGTACTTGCCCTTGACTTCAGGTCCGACATAGAATATGCCGGGCGATCTTCCCAACCCGGCATGGCTATGCCGGATTCCTCCCCGTACCCCGGCAAGGGTATGCCGGGCCAGGTTACCCGGAACGTCTTCCCGAGTCCAGACATGCCTATGCCGGAACCTCCTTCCTGCACACAATAGACCAAGAGATGAAGCCGACACGAAGATGTCGGTCCGGTTATGTCGGTCCGACCCGAGTTAGTTTACCAGTGTGCCTTGCCTTGATCTTTCCCATACCAGGAGTAGTCCGGCTACCTCCGACATACACCCAAGTCGGCCCTGCATATAACTCGGTCCAGCCAGGACCCTGCTCATCAGTACCTGTCTCGGATGTTGCACAAGAGAATGCCCCTAGGCCCAGCTACTCGAAGATGTCTTAGGCTTGCTCCCAAAGACATCTTCGAGAAGCTGGTTCTTAGGAGAACTCTCTGCTCCTGTCTGAATGAGAATGAGGGACTGGGGGTCTATTTATAGTACCACCAGGGGAGACAGCCTGGCCCCTGCTCTCTCCAAAGGGCACCTCTTGAGCTCTCCCAAGAGTCACCCCCTGAGTATTCCCAAAGGGCGCCACCTCACTTCCCTGAGGGTCACTTGACCTTTGGAGTTAGGCAAAAGACATTTACCACCGTAAATGTGAGTATCTTACCCACGCCTTTACCCTACCCGGGGGTAGCCCCCCGATACCATGAGTTTCTCAATCAAGCCATGTTCAGTAGGATATGGCTAACAGAGGTTTGACATAGACCATCGGGTGGTCTTCGAAGCTGGCGATGAAGCCCGGAGTTATTTCAACATCCAAGCTGAGGTCCCTGTTCGAGCTTGTGACGACGTTTATCTTCCTCTCGATGCCAAGCTTTTTGCCTTTTTCATCCCCGTACCGATGAGGACGATCGTGGCTTGAGTTCGTTGTCATTCGGTGGTAGCAGAGGACCGGATTACTATTTCCATATTTTGTTTTCAACGCACTTATGGTTACGAAGGTAATGAGTATCCGACACCCGCAAACCCGACGGATACCCGTATCAAATAAAACAGGTTTGGTGGAAAAAAACCTACAAGTGCTCGGGAAATCCAGACCCATCGGGTCTAGCGGAGGCGGGTATGGGGTGCCAAACCCGTACCCTTTAATCCACATACCCAACAATACAACTAAACCCTAGTTTTCAGGCCCCATCTGTCATTGTACAAAGAGGAGTATATTAGTTTCTTTTCCCACGACAGCAACTCCTCAATCATTCCCAGGCTCCCAGCCCCACGACCCACACATCTTCTAATCCTAGGCTCCCATTTCTTTACCGTATGCGCCCATGACGCGCCGCATGTGCCCCTGCGCCGTCCCTGCAGCGACATCGACTGCGCCGCCGCGTAGATCCCGTCCCTACGCCGTCCCTGCAGCCGTGCAGCGCCGTTGCCTCCGCGCAGCCGCTTCTGCGCCGCTGCCCTCCTCTATGCATCTTGACGGTTACCCGGCGGGTCGCGGGTCCGGTGGAATTCTGGACCCGATGGTGGCAGGTCGCGGGGGCGGGGAGGAGGGTCAGGTGCGGGTGTGTGGGGGGGGGCGGCCCCAAACTCGGCGGGTACCATCCGGACTTAGGGCGGTGTTGGGACCCTCAATCAGCCACAAATAAATTACTTCCATAAGTTTCTTTTTTTAGTGAGTACGCAATTGCGTAGTATCGCTTTATAGAAGATTGAGAGAGGTTAAGTTTCTCAGTCAAGTCATGTTCAGTAGGACATGATTAACTAGACCATCGGGTGGTCTTCGAAGGTGGCGATGAAGCACGGCGTTATTTCTAACATCCAAGCCGAGACATTAATTCTAGATATGATTATGACGTAATCACTTGGTACCAACGATGAAGTTACTATTACGAGGTAGAGAAGTCTAGAGCAATGGCAAAGAACTGCCATTTTTTAGATCTCCGCCATTTTATCAATCAAAAGTTTTGAATGACCTCGCTCGATGTAGCACATTAAGCCATCAAGAAGTAATCATGTTGCATAAGTTGGTCTTGATGATTTTTTTTCATGGACAAGGCACTTTTAGTTCTTGTTGTCGATAAACGCAATGCTAATTGAATGAGGTGATATCTCCCGAGATGCGAAGAATATATGATGTGCCTTTTCAAATATCAAGACAATCTCTAAATTCATCAATTCTCCGTGTATGAATAAGCAATAGCTCATTCTTATAATTAGGGAAATCTTCATGATAAATCTTACACCGAACCGACAAAATGAGTCTCTGGAATCAAAACAAGAAAAGTTCTGAAACAATTATGAAAATAGGTCATTTACGTGATAGTCAACATTGGTGATAATAGAGTCTATTATTTGTGCAAATTAAAAATAATTAACAATGACCTAATTTTTCCCTTTTACTGATTTCTCCATTTCATTCATACTTATCCTTCTGATGTCATTTTTTATGCAAATTGACATCTTCCATGAAGGTTTTCAGCCATCATTTTTAAAGTTGAACACAAATCCTCACAATTTTAACCAAAGACATTGATTGAACTAATACAATTATATTTTTTTTAGATAAAGGGATCTTTATTATACAATTATAATTTTAGATACATGAAACATAAAAAGTAAAAATAGAAACATAAAACATAATCCATCCCACACTTAAAGTTGGTTTTGGCCACACCCTATAAGCTATAAGCTCGCCAAGACACCCTCAACTCCTCATTAAAAGATGCCACCTAGGACAATTTGTAGAGTCGGATTTTTGTAATTGAGAATCAGCTATTTCAAATAGAAAGAGTTAGTTTCTGACTGGAGTATATATATCCGTTCCCTCTTTTCGCTTCAGACTCGATTTTGTGCGGTTTATTTTTACTAAAACAAGGTTTACTTTGTAATATTGAGTCTATTTTTAACATTGAACCACTCAAATTGTTTAGAAAAACATTTGCATCTCAATGTTTTTTTGTCAAAATTCAAGCTAGGGCGGACACGTACCCTATCTCAACCTACCGAGAGCTTCACCCTGGATGGCTGCATATAGTTTTTTTTTCAAAACGCAGCATAACGTAAGCGCTCATATACACGCGCATACACTCAGCACTATGAACGCACGCAGGCACAACTTAGCCCTATAAGCACGTCCGAGAGACCAATCCGGCGGGTTAGGTCTTGAGATTAACGAAGTTATCACAGGCGTCTCCCTGTCGACGGAAATGTCGTCTTCCACTAAAGAATATTCCGTCTAAATAAAAAAACTAAAAGATTCGTACAAACGGCCGCGCTAAAGGACAAGCTACCGCTCACGCGCACGCTGTCTCTTTCGTCCCCAACGAATCACTCCCGACTCGCTTGTCTTCCCAACTACAAGACGCGCGCTCTCGCCCGGCGGGGCCTCCGGCGTGCTCCGGCCGCCGGCATCCACCTCCACAGCGCTGGCCTCCACTTCCACGGCGCCGCGCCGCCGGCTAGGTTGCCGTGACTCTCCGTGTGAGTACCTTGCATCCTGCTGCTCTGGTCGCCACCGTGTTGGCCGTCACCGGGTGCCCGCGCCGCTTGCACTCCCGCCGCCGCATCCTACTGCTGGCGACTCGGTGTGCTGGTCTCCTCCGCCGAGATAACTACCAGCAGCCTGCCATAGTATCAGACTAGCAATGATGGCCACCAGCAAGAGGAGACCGTCGTACGGCTGAAGAGGACATTGGTTGGGGGAGGGGCTGCCGCAGGACCGTCACGTTGAGGGTGTGGGCCGGCAATGCTTCGATTGGAGTTTCGTTGGCTGAGCAGTCTGAGCTTTTCCCAGTAATCGTAGTCCATAGGAGAAAGGTTGGGGATAACCTTATCTATTTGGCTATTTTTGCACTTATGTCCCTTCACTACTCGTTATATACACAAGAGACCTTTCGTTAACAATGTAAAATGCTAAAAGCCATTTCTTTACAGTAATGCGGTACGATTTTTGTCCGACTGTTGCCAAACGACACATATTAGGTGCCCACTTCTACTAATTTGTTGCCTAACATCATACATCACTTGCTTAAATACCATCAGTTAAAAAAAAATAGTGCTCTATTATGGTATTTTTCATTGCACGCTACTAGTGCTAGGTTTCATGCGGGTGTTAAAAATTAAAAATTACCTACCGATGTGAAGTTGCATATTGTTGTACTGAAGTTGTCTGACGATATTAGGAAGTTGTCGATCACTATTGCGTAGTTGCCTATCGCAATTGAAAACTTGCCACTAGTAGAAAACAGGCTAACAGTCCCGATTGGTAAGGGCCTTCAGTCCCGGTTTAGCAACCGGGACTGCGGAATCGGGACTAAACACCCCAACCTATAGTCGCGGTAGGATCTGCAACCGGGACAAAAAGATATCCACGTGGACGCGCAGGCGAGCTACTCGGCGATGACCTTTTGTCCCGGTTTGTATTACAAACCGGGACTAATAAGTTCGAGGGGTTTTAGGTTTTAGCATTTTTATTTTGTTTTCTGTTTTCTGTTTTATTTATGATTTAAACTATTGTTTCTAAGCTACAATTACACACATCGATGCATATATTATATGAAGTGTCTAACGAGAATTGATCCATATATTACATATCCAACGAGACTCGTATCAAGTTAAACATGTATCATATACATAAGTGTCGTCCCAACACGATCATTATTACATCAAAATCATTATTTACGGTTTATATTGTATTCTCCTGTTGGGGCTATGACCTCGTCAAGCAGAAATCCACAAATTTCCTCTTGAATTACTCTAGAGCGTTGATATGGAGTGAGATGCGCTCGTTGATTCATTTGCTGGATATATCAAGAGAAGACGGTCAATATAAATACATCAAGAGTTAAATTGTGAATTGATATGTAAATGCTTTACGTACCACCATATCCATCCGCTCACTGACATACATGCGGATATACTCGCAAACGTAATATCCACACAGATTTGTCGCCGGTGGCTGTCTCTCGCACTTTACGAAAATAGAGTTCATATCAAGTAATAATCAAACATGACAATCCGATATTGAAACTAGAACTAAATAGAGTAATCTACTTACATTGATTAGCTGAAAGGTCAGATCTGGTTTAAATTAACCTTCTCCGGCACGTTTTATGAACCGCTTCCATACCCTGCCCCGGCAAAGAAAATGAATAAAGAATATATTCATAACTGGAACTTAGGAAATGAAGAAAAGAGGCCAATATAGTACCTCTGGAGCGTTTCAATAATGTTCAAGTAATCCGTCATGGGTCGATGTAATGAGTCCTCGATCTGAACTTTCCCCAAGTCAATTTCAATGTTGAAGAGAATCCAGTGGTGACTGCACATACACATCAGCACATAGAAGAGAATTCAGTAAATATTAAGTCTCTAGCTAACTCATCAAAATCGAGTACGAGGAAAAATGAACGTGTAACACTCTAACCTGAAGTTGTACGGAAATAATATGTTCTTCTTGAAATGTTGTTTCTCCAAAAAATTGAGCAAGTTGTTCTCCGTTTCCCCCGGTTTTATTTTTAAGGTATGTATATGAACTCGATCTGGGTTAACGAACCCAACTTGATAAATATGGTTCCTCCTACACTCAAGAATCTTCATTCTGCATAGTAGCGTACAAATGAATGTAGTGAGGACAGTTATATTATAAGAAAATGATACGAGATTAGCTTTAATTAATCACTTACAAACAATAGCAGCTGATGATAGATTTGTCGAGGGCCTTCTGGTTGAATAACTGAAAGAGTTCGTCAAAGTCAATATGAATCGTCTGTTCTCCCATGAAGTAATGCTCATCTCTAAGTTTAACAGACAGTATCTCGTCCCCGTCTGCTGAGGCATCCTTGTACCATTTATGTAATGCTCGCATTCTTGTAGGTAGGTTGGCCCAGTCCTCCTTCGTGACCAGATCCTTCCCAAGGCGATATTGCAATGCCTCGGAAGCAATGTCGGCCTCTATCAAATCCACCATTTCTTCGTAGGTCATACCAGGAATCTCATACCCTTCTGGTATCACAATCTTGGATGCCAACTTCAGCGGAGCAACGTCGCGTCTCTTCTGCTTTGTTTTCTCAAGCCCCTCATTATATGCCTTGTCAATACAACGATCATAGTCCGATAGTAAGTTTAAAACATATTGGGGTGGTTGAAAACAATGTTTCAGGAAGTACTCTATTTTTTTCGGATCAATTGATACGTCTGGCATGTTTTCCACGGGGGGCTTATAAGGGTAAGGAAACTTTGGAGGACTCTTGGGGACCTTTGGAAGCGGCGACAATTTCGCCTTAGTAGGCGGAGGCGGGCACTTAGTCAAATTACCCCACTTGACCTGGCTGATCTTCCGCTTTCCCGCCCTGTACTCAGCCGAAGAAGGTTCAGGCGAAGAAGGTTCAGGCTGCTGACGCGGCGGCGAAGATCGAGGTGGAGTCATGTAGGCATCGTCGTCGTCCCTATCGAAGTTCAATGGACTTGGAGGTGGTGGAGGTGAGAGAGACCGTGGCCTCTGCGTCGAGCCTGGAAATATGATGTATTTCTTTTTCCATAAAATGATTCCATGCCTGACTTCTTCCAGGGTCGCCTCCCCTTCAGGGCCACGGTGGTCAATCTCCAATGTCTCGCATCCAGGTACCATTTCCTCCACCCCAACACGAGCATACCCAGCTGGAACCTCGCGGCAATGCCAACGCACTTCAGGATCAACTTTTAAAGAAAAGCCGACGGCCACCTTCACAGATATGTTCTTCATTGGCTGGTGCAGCTCACATTCAGTCTTATCTTCGATATTATCCACGGGGTAGCGATCCATCGGTGACGCATCAACTTCTCCATCATCGTCATGCAACCCCGTGGAAGCCACACTGCTCCTCCGGTTAGATGGGCCATCAGCTGCAGGATCTATGTAAATCTGATCGGCCTCTGGACGGCTTGAAAATTTCTCCTGCATCTTCGTATACATCGCAAAGAGCAGCTCGTTCCTTTCTTCCACCTTCTTAAGCCGGTCTGCCGCCTGCTGCTCCCTCTTCTTCGTTGCTCTGGCTCGGCTTCTATAAGTATGATAGTCCTCATGAAACCCTATCTTCCAAGGAACACCTCCATAGCCTCGTGTTCGTCCTCCCTTCTCAGGATTTCCGAGTGCCTTTGTCAGCTCGTCGTTCTCTCTATCCGGAATGAACGTTCCCGCCTCCACCTCGGCTACTGCTTTTTTAAGATCATCGAAGGGAGTCAACACTGCTTTCTTCGTCGGATCACGAAGAACCAACTCCCCTGTTTCCTTCTCCAACGTCTTACCATGCGCCATTAGGAAGTTTCCTGCTCTCTCGGGCAGTTTCTCCGTCTCTGGAGTTAGACCTTTTGCCTTAATTTCAGCCTTAAGTTTATCCCACTTAGCCATGGCAGACTTGTAGCCACCTGGCCCCAAATTATGATGGAGAACCTTTTTCTTGGCATTATCCGGATTCTTTTTGGACCTCTCAAGAGCTTCTTCCTATTCCTTGTACGTCACGAAATCATCCCAGTGATCACGTAACCTCTCGTCTGTTCCCTTAAACTCCGGAGTAATTTTCCCACTCTTGACATACTTCGCCCACGTTCTTTTTTTGTGGTTTTGGAATTGTTTGGCCATCAGGATCCACACCTTGACTTTGGCCTTCAAGGCCGTTGTTTGCTCCTCGGTGTCCATCGTCGGCAGAGTGAAATGTCATATCAGCTTGTCCCAAATAGAATTTTTCAATTCGTTAGAGACAAAACTTATTCCATCAGCTCTTGGCTTCTTCCATTCCCGACAGGTGATCGGGATCATGTCCCTAACAAGAACTCCTGCTTGATTAGTAAATGCAGTCACGCTGTTTATGGGCTCCAAAGGTTCCCCATCGGCACTGACTATGTCAATAATCATATGTGTCTTCTCGTTCCACTTTTTGGTCGGGCCGCGTAACCTTGAAGTGGAGGACTAAAAAAACATTCATTAAATATATGCTCAATGTGGAGGTCTATATATATAATTAGCAGAAACTTAAATATTTACATCAGAGGACTTCGTTGAGGGTCCAACGCTAGCATCGACATCAATACTTGGTTCCGGGTTGACTAAGTTTTGTTCTTCTAACTGATCATCCGACAACCCAGCATCACCATCTTCATTCAGATACTGTGAGCCGTCATCTACCTCATTATCTTTTTGGCCTTCCCGATCATCTCTACCGTCATGATTCATAGCTTCACTATAAAGAATAAAGATTAAAAGCAGTACTAAAAAGAATAAAGACTAAACTTCACAAAATTTCACTAAGTCCTAAAACACTAAAGCTATACTAGCAATACTAAAACAATATTTAGTACAATAACAACAGAAGAGCAAGATTGAAAATAGTAAAACAATATTTATACTAAAGCTATATACTAGCAATACTAAACAATATTTATAGTAAGCAATACTAAAACAATATTTATACTAATGCTATACTAGCAATACTAATCAACTAAAATTCAACCTAATTAAACAACTAAAATTTAACCTAATCAACTAAAATTCAACCTAATGAACTAAAATTCAACCTAACAACTAACAGGAGGAAGAGCGGGGCGCGGCGGGGGGGGGGGGGGGGGGGGGGGGCTCACCGTGGGGGGCTCGGTGTTCGCCGGTGAGAGAGAGCTATGTTGAGCGGCGACTAAATTCATCTAGCTAATCAACTAAATTCTAACCCATCATCTTATCAACTAATCAACTAAATTTCACTAAGTCCTAAAACACTAAATTCCTAAATCAATTTGCTAAGATGTTAAATTTGCTAAGACACTAAACCACTAAAACAGTTTACTAACAATCAACTAATTAACTAAATTATAATTCATCTAGCTAATCAACTAAATTCTAACCCATCATCTTATCAACTAATCAACTAAATTTCACTAAGTCCTAAAAACTAAATTCCTAAATCAATTTGCTAAGACACTAACCCTAAGTCAACTACGACGAGGGGACCGGCGTGTGCTCACCTGACGCGATTCGGTCGGACACGTCGACGGGAGAGCTTCTGGAACAGCGGGGACTGCGAGGCGAGCTCGGCGGCGGAGGCGGCGGTGTGAGGCGAGCTCGGCGGCGGTGGCGGCCTCCGCGGCAGCAGTGAGGGAGAGGAGCGGGAGCGGCGGCGTCGCAGCGGAAGCGGGCGGCCTGCGCGGCGGCAGCGGACGGCGGCGAGCTCGGCGGCACTCGATTTGGGCAGCCTGGCGGCGTCGCTGAAATTCCTAAGCGCGAGGTCCCGGTTGGTGGCTCCAACCGGGATCTCAATCTTGCTTATATACCGCCCAACCTTTAGTCCCGGTTCGTGGCTCGAACCGCGACTAAAGGGGGTCCTTTAGTCCCGGTTGGAGCCTCCAACCGCGACCCAGTTTGTTTTTCGACTGCGCGCGCACTGCTGTCCCTTTAGTCGCGGTTCGTGGCACCAACCGCGACCTGAGGGGTTTTTTCAAATGAGTTTGAATATAAAACTTTTGTATAATTAGGAATTTGACAAAACTTTCCATATGAAATATGTTTGAATTTGACTAACTAATATAAAAATATTTTCTATAATAATTATTGTAACTATTTTAAAAACAGTTTGGATATGAATTTGAATAACTTTTGTATATTTTGGAATTTGACAAAACTTTCCATATGAAATGTGTTTGAATTTGACTAACTAATATAAAAATATTTTCTATTTTATATAATAATTATTGTAAATATTAAAAACAGTTTGGATATGAATTTGAAGAATTTTTGTATATTTAGGAATTTGACAAAACTTTCCATATGAAATGTGTTTGAATTTGACTAACTAATATAAAACTATTTTCTATTTTCTATAATAATTATTGTAACTATTTTAAAAACAGTTTGGATATGAATTTGAAGAACTTTTGTATATTTAGGAATTTGACAAAACTTTCCATATGAAATGTGTTTGAATTTGACTAACTAATATAAAAATATTTTCTATAATAATTATTGTAAATATTTTAAAAACAGTTTGGATATGAATTTGAAGAACTTTTGTATATTTAGGAATTTGACAAAACTTTCCATATGAAATGTGTTTGAATTTGACTAACTAATATAAAACTATTTTCTATAATAATTATTGTAACTATTTTAAAAACAGTTTGGATATGAATTTGAAGAACTTTTGTATATTTTGGAATTTGACAAAACTTTCCATATGAATTGTGTTTGAATTTGACTAACTAATATAAAACTATTTTCTATTTTATATAGTTGTGAGCTGTTGGATCAACACTATCACTTCCAAACCGGGACTAAAGAAGGACACGGATCGTGTGTTTCTTTCAAGCACTTGTGAGCCGTTAGATCAGTCGTGTGTTTCTTTCAAGCACTTGTGAGCCGTTAGATCAGGGGTGTGTTTCTTTTGTCCCGGGTTGAGCCACCAACCAGGACTAAAGATGCCTCCCCCTGGTGATGCTATAAATAGGTGCCCAGACCTTCTGGGTTGAGCCACCAACCGGGGCAAAGGCAGAGGACTCCTGTAGGAACCAGCTTCTCGAAGATGTCCTTGTGAGCATACTTAGGACATCTTCGAGAGGCTGGGCTTAGAAGCATTCTCTTGTGTGAGGTAGGAGGAGGAAGCAGACATGTCTAAGCTATGTCAACACTTAGTGTAGTTCATTTGATATACAAAGCATTCGGATTCCCTGCATACGCCCAACAGTGCATTTGATATGCGGGCACTCACGAGCCACTGTTGGGCTGTATGCAGGGGAAACCGTGTGTTTTGTTCCATGCATCTACAAAATACTTCAGTTCATCGCCGAATACAAAAGGCAGAGGACTCCTCTAGGAACCAACTTCTCGAAGATGTCCTTGTGAGCATACTTAGGACATCTTCGAGAGGTTGGGCTTAGAAGCATTCTCTTGTGAGGTAGGAGGAGGAAGCATACATGTCTAAGCTATGTCCCGGGGTGGACCGAGGTGATCTGATACTGACATATGCCTATGTCGGGAGGAACTGACATATGCCTATGTCCTTGTGTTCTTGTGTGTGTTCTTGGGTAGATCGAGGTGTTCGTGTGTGTGTTCTTGTGTTCTTTCATGTGTGATTCTTAATTAGCTAGCACGACAGCAGGTAAAAATGTTTCTGCCAAGATCTAGAGAAGAAGAGAAGAGAGTGTTCATCCACATGAAAATTATTTAAATTTGAATAACTAATCTAAATCGTCCATTTTATCTAAATCTCGGAATATGGAAATATTCACATCTTTCAACCGGTAACCAAAATTAATTAGAAATGTAAATATTTATATTAATAAACCGGTAACCGATATATAAGATTCCAAACATTTCCAATACAAGAGATAGATGAGACACACAACGGTCTACTAATCATATCAATCTAAATACCACTTCCGTGCAATCTCCAAGCCAAGGCGAGCGTCCAGAGCAGCATACACGACTCTCTTGTAGCTCAATGGAACCGCGGCCCATCCGAAAGTTAGGTCTTCTCCTTCTTCGTCGTCGTCCCGTTTCTTGTCCTTCTTCTTTTTCTTCATCTCAAGTTTTGTCCCAACGACAGCATTGGAGAGAGCATACAGGCTCGGGGTAGGATTGTCGGTTGGGTTCCGGCTATTCCTCTGGAGGTCGACCGCTGACGGAATTGTAATTCCGTAGTATCGCAGCATCCGCACGTCATTCTGGATTGCGACGCCGAAGAAGTTGATAGTCTTGTCACCTAAGAAATCGACGAGTAGCTTCGGCACCCGATCGGCCCTGCAAATGTGGAAAATAAGAGTCTCGGTCGCCACCAAGAGTTGAATGACGGCGGCGCGCTGCTTATCCTCGACTGGAAGATCGTTCTGGCGACGACCTGGGAGTCCGTCGGTGAACTCGCAGTCGAGTCCAACCCCCTTGATCGGTGCGGCGTCGAGATACACCTTCTTCACGTGTCGGATCCACCGCTCCACGCGTGATGCACGGAGGGTGACCCATACCTTGAAGTCCATACCTTCCTTGGAGAAGAAGAATAACCGAGACGCCGTGATGTGTCCGAGTGACTCCATTGGAATGAAAGAGAGCAAGGATGGAGAGGGAGATTTTGTGTGTGATTAGGCATGGATTACTGTAGCTTTTATAGCCAGCCGGAGAGGAAGGCCGGCGGCCAGCAAGGGAGGGCGGCGGGCGGCGGTGCTCTGCATTCCTCCGTATTAGTGCCGCGATTAATTTCCAATGTGAATCAACGCTTGAACGATCAACTTCCAAAGCCATTAGCGCGGCGATTAATTACCAAAGCTCGATCAAATTCCAGTTTGCGATCACACGATGCACATTAGTCCCGGTTTAAATCACCAACCGGGACAAATACCTTTAGTCCCGGTTTAACATACGAACCGGGACTAAAAGTTTGGCTGGAACCGGGACTAATGGACTTTGAGCTCGAGATGCCATCTTAGACGTTGGAACCGGGACTACAGGTGACATTAGTCCCGGTTCGAGACCTTACCGGGACTAAATGGTCTCGGGGCTCAAAACCGAAGGTCTGTTTTCTACTAGTGTGCACACCACTATATTTTGTGAAGTTGCATATGACTACTTTGAAGTAGTCTAATGATGTTATGAAATTGTCTATCCACCAATGAGAAGTTTCCTACCACTATTATGGAGTTTACTATCCTTTGTAGTGAAGTTTGTGTGACGATGTCATGAACTTGCCTAACATTGTTAAGAAGTTGCCAATCACTATTTATTTTTGTGTGGGTAGACTACCACTATTTTAGAAATTACATATCGCCATTGAGAAACTGTTGTAAATTTGCCAAGCTCTAGTGAGAAGTTGTTTCTTGGCGTATCAAAGTTGGTTTTATATGTTGGGGAGTTGCTTACCGCTACTGTGTGCGACAATTTGTTTCCGTAGTGTACCAAAGTTGGTTATCCTGTTGTGAAATTGCTCACCAAAATTGTTTCTCCTCATACTAAAGTTGATTTTTTATGATGTTATGAACTCTCCTTACTCATTATAAAGTCGCATCGTCGCACACGAAAGTTCATTACATTGTTGTGAAGTTGCCTCATTTCGTATAAAAGTTGCCTACCGTTGTTATTAGATTGTCTCATCACACGTCAAATTTGTTTTTGTTGTTGCGAAGTTGTCTCAACGGACACCAAACTTGCTTCTCTTGTTTCAAAGTTCTTTTTATTGTCATGAATTTTACTTATCAATTTTATAAAGTTACCTCATTGCACATCAAATTTACTTACCTCTCTTACGAAATGGGCTTATCGTAGCTTCACCTCGTACCACAATTTGCTAACCGCGGTGTTGCCGGGCAAACTACAACTACTTTGCGCCTTGTTGCCTAAAATATTTTAATAGTGCGCCACTAGGCAACTCTATTAATTTTTGTTGCCTAATTACTTGCTTCTACCAAAAATGACTCTTTTACTTGTCATGGAGTTGCTTACCAAAAATGACTTTTGTCTTTACGTTCCACCAAAATTGCTTACCGTCATAGTGGAGTTGCCTCAGCATATGACAAAGTTGTTTACAGTTGTTTTGTTTGAAGTTTGCTCAATGCATACCAAAATTACTTCGTCTCGTAGCTAACTATCGGGAGTTGTTGCGTAATTGCTTACGACTCTTGTGAATTTTCCTAGTCATACACCATAGTTGATTTGCCTCCTACAAATGTTACTTTTCAATGTGAACTTGCCTATCACTGATCCGAAGTTACCTACTCCTAACCGCGTGTGGGATGTCACGTCGGGAGCCATGTGACAATGATTTTTTGAGCAACTAATATGTGCTCTTAGGCAACAATCAAACAAAATAGGAAATTAGAGTCCAACAAAAGGCACAAACAATACAATCCAAATCACCCAACCTCTCACATTAAATTTGCTTCTACTTTTACTGAATTTGCCTTTTATTCGTTCGCGATGAAGCAACTTTGATTTGCTACGAAGAAACTACTATAAGATTGTAAGCAATCAAATTATCCAATTTAGACAACTGCTATATACTATTATGTAAGAAACAGACAAAAATAGACAACAAACGCATTAGAAAACATTTTGGGCCGAATTCAAACCAGCCACTCCTTTTGTCTGACCACTCTCACGTATGTCCCAAAGGAGGCCCATCTACATGCTTGGTCATGTACTCGTTTTCCACCCAGATAGCCCTTACTTGGTCGTCTTCCTCACTTCCTCGTGGCCGCCGGCCTCCACTGCCCAAATTCCCCACAGGGAGAAGATTTGGTTCTTCGCTGCTCTATTCTCCCCGGGCTGCTGGTCCTTCTGCTGCTCCCTGCCGGAGGCGCGGTTGCCGCGGAGGACGAAGAGAAAGCCGTCGGGGCAGGCGAACAGGTGGCGTGGGGGCCTAGATGCAGGGGATCGGCGCCGTTCTCGTCCCGGTGGCGGCCGCGAGTACTGGCAGGCGGCATCTGGACTCGCACGGGTCAGCGGACGGGTAGCATGGCCAGGAGCCTCCCGCTCTCCGGGATTTGGTCGGGGTGAGGGTAGAGAACGAGGGTGGCGAGCGTTGATGGCCGGAGCAAGGGGCGGGGGTGGTGCACGTTGTTAGCCGGAGATTGGTGCGGGCCGGAGCTAGCGTGTGGCGACCTGAGATGGGGCCAGGGTGAAGCGCGGTGGCCGCCGGAGATGGGGGTAGGGAGGAGAGCGTTAGCGGCCGGAGGAAGGCGGGGAGGAGCACGCTGTCGTCCTCAGACAAAGGCGGAGTGGAGCACGGCGTCGGCCACAGATGGAAGATCTGGGCCGCGCGAGGTGAGTGCGGTCTGGGAAAGGAGGAGTGGGAGGGGTGGGTCGTGGACGATTTTTCGTGGCCTTTCCTTTTTGGTCACGTGGGGACAGATATTTGCCTCTTTTGGGGGCCATTGGACACAACAAACCAACGCGCGGCCGTTGCCTAGACGTGTCCAATAAGAAATACCAGTGTCAAGTTTGAACTTACAATCTCCGATTATTCGTGTATAGAGATACATGTACCATCGTGTGGCTGTACGTACATACCCGCGCCGCGCGTGCATCACGCATGCATGCGTACAAGAAGGGCTAGCACTATCGTGCATATCCCATTCTCGTCCTCCACGATTCTAGCGGCGTGGGCTCCACACGGGCAACCGGTCTGGACGTTTCCGTTGTGCCATCGATCTCCATGGAAGGACCGCCACGTGGGCCTGTGTGTAAACCATCTGGGCCCCGCGTGTCCTGTGCCGACCGGACCGCAGCGCGCGCGACCCTCTATAAAGACGCGACTTCGGGAGTTCGAGGAAGAAGCCACCGTACCGGAGTAGCACAGCACAGCATAGCTCGCCGGTGTCTTACACACTCGATCGTACCGGAGTTGCGCACTCGAGCTATCTGAGCTGAAATGCAGCTGAACAGAGGTGCCGTGGTTGGCTGCGGGGCGACGGACGGGACGATGCAGCTGCGTTGCCGGGAGAGGGAGCTGGTGGCGCAGCTGCACGAGCTACTCTTCCCGTCTCCAAGCGGCGGCGCCGGCGCGTCGTGGTCTTCGTCGTCGTCGGCTGACTTGTCTCTCGAGCACTGCACCTCGCCGGTGAAGGCGCCGGCGTCGTCCGGCGTCGGCGCCGGCAAACGCAACCGCGGGGGTCGCAAGAGAGCCCGGGAGGACGAACGGCACCTGCAGCTGCAGCAGCAGCAGCAGAAGCAACGTGCAGGTGGCTGTTCGACTGCGACGAAGGGTACTCGTTGCAGGAGGAAGAAGCAAGGGACGACGACCAAGACGATCGTCACCACGGTTCCGGATTTCGACGGCTACCAGTGGAAGAAGTACGGCCAGAAGCAAATCGAAGCTGCCAAGCACCCAAGGTAAAGATTTACCACCATTGACAGTTATTATTCTCAGTTTGCTCAAATTTCTTGCGTCAGTTCTTCACTCAGGCAGAGGTTGGAGCTGAGATAAGATGGTTAGCGTCGATATACAAATTGCACTTATGTCTTAAACACCTCAAAAATAGCTAAAAGATGCTAGTGGACATGCAAAATGTCGTTGGGGGATATGCAACAAGGGCACCAACTATGAACCATCCAATCTAGCTTAGCTAAAAGTTGCCATTTCGTTATCAACCGGACAGCTCGCAGTCACGCACAGTGATTCTTCACTTGGATATCGACCCCAATTCATGCATGTAATTGTGATACACGTTGGTCGTACATCCATCTCAATCACGTCGGTCGGAGATCATCAATTCACCATAGTATCAAGCATATGCTTACGTTGAAATTAACTATACGCATGCCAGGATCAATATTGCAAATTACTTATCGTATATATAACGATGACCAAGCTAAATCGCTTGATTTCATCCATGACAGGAGTTACTACCGGTGCATCAACAGCACGGACCAAGCCTGCCCGGCCAAACGGACGGTTCAACGCAACGAAGATGGTGATGGCGACGGTGGACCGCCCAAGTACACGGTGGTGTACATCTCGGAGCACAGCTGCAGGTCGACCGAAGCGCTGGCGGCGCCGGTTATCCTCGAGACCACCGTCCGCACTAAGACCCCATCAGCCCAAGACATCGCCGCCGTCTATCCTAACAGCTCTAGCGCTATCAGTACCGGCACTCAATCGCCGGCGAGCTCGGATATCACATGGAGCGGTGGCGCCGTCGCTGGCGCGAACCTGACGCCGAGGGAGCGCGGCGATTGTTCAAGCCTGTTTCCTGTCGACGGTGACTGCTGGGAGTGGGACACGTCGACGACGTCACCCACTGCTGCTCCCATGCTGCTCCGGGACATGGACTTTGCCGGACCGATCATGTCGCCGGTGCACGTCGCGGCAACGGACGGAAGCTGGATTAACGACTTCTTCATTAACGAGTCTCCATTTGTTCTCAATAGCTGCCAGTTGTTTGGTTTCTAGATCTTTGTAGATGGTCAGTAACCATATAGATTGGTAAACATAATTCGTACGTAAGTTGCCTGTTTTTAGCTAAATTAAGTTGGATTTCCTGATTTAACTAAAATTAGGAATGAGATCATGATCCTATGGGCAAAATTTGGTTACTAGCTAGCTCAAATAAACATGAGCTTTTTGACACAAAAATAGTTTGTGTCTCATACAAATGTGTTCGTATTCTTGCAAAGTTCCTCTGAAGCTTAGTTTCGAAGTTACCACCTACAGATTTCGACAAGTAAATAACATCGTGATGGCACCTTTTCTCATTCTAGTGTTTCAAGAATAGTTCTAAAAACGCTGAGATTGGATCATAGTTGTGAATCTTTGTTTTACAGCGAATGAATTTAGAGAAGATGTTTCTTTCAGCAAAATAAATCATCTTACAGCAACCCTAAATAAACGAGCCTAAAAAATCATTCTAGAGAATTCTCCATTTTTTAGAGGCCATATGGTGTTCCCTAATGTCACACCCCAAAATTCTCTTTTGGATTATCTTCTTTGTGCAAATTTTTTTTGATCTGCAAATTCCGATCATAGGATTTCAAACTTTTAAGAGGGAACTGACACAACGCACCAACTTTTCGTATCCATATTGAAAAAGTTGAACACAATACATACATAATAAAAATTAAGCATATCATGACACTAGAAATAGTTCAACCATCATACCAAAATCAAACACACCTCGATTATTCAAACATAGCATAGTGTAAAGACATGGACCAAGTAATAGAAATAAGACTATACTGCTCATGTGAAGTCTTGTCTTTCAAAGGTCGGTAAGTTTTTTCGAAAAGAAAGCGGTGGGGAAGCCCCACAACGAGTTTTTTTAAAAACTAATTAGAACCCAAATTTTCAATCTAGGTGGCTGGGTTGTACATCCACTCCAATGGCCGGTAAGTAACAGAAAGTTTCTGAAGTTGGTAAATTATCCTGTGAGTCGCCATAGGATTCCCTAAACAGTCATACTCATAACCCTCCTCTTGATTCATTTCATCCTTTATTATCATGCTGTGTAGGATCACATAATGACTCGATCGTGATTTTTTCCAAGGTCTTTTTGTTCGTAAGTGAGAGGGTCCACACGAAATTGCAAATCGAGCTTGCAACAATCCTAATGCTCACTCAATGCCATTCCTCACTTCTTCCTTAGCGTTTAAGATCTGGACAATGTTTTTACCTTGAGGATTTGGTATTATCTTCGCAAAGCTGGACCAACTGTTAACAGATACCTTTAACAAGATCCAACTGTTAATAGATACCTATAACAAGATAGTGTGCCATATCATACTCGTGTCCATTGATATTGGATTCCACATTGGAGTTTCCCTATATGTTAGTATTGCAAGAAATTAAAATCATTGTGAGAGCAAGGCATAATAAATCAGAAATGCCATATCCATAGATCATCCAAGGTAACGGCTTCAAGTATGACAAGACAATTGAGCATGACATGTTGATGGGCATTTTCTCCACCTCTAGTGTGCAGTCAATGCACCCAATAATCCGCGAGAATCCTCTAGCTTCACCAATTTTTATAATTCTCAGACTAGTCATAGTGGGAGTAAGATAGGTAGTATCATGCATACCATGTAGGCAAAAAAAAATGATGTGGCACTGCAATTAATGATAAAAGAGATTATAGTGGTATCATAGGTAGATACCGTAACATAATGCATTTCGAGACAAGATGAATCTACAACCTAATTAATACAACACTATATGATACCACAATATGATACCACAAATATGTTACTCCCCATAGTGGAATTAGTAACATAGACTAGTATCATATGCATGATACTAGTATATGATACTTCGCACTATGACTAGTGTCGGAGAGTGATTCCCACGGGGCTGGGGTGATCACACTCTGAAGAGTTGTTCGAGAAGGGGACTGAACACGTTGGTCAAACAACCCTCAACCGGCACGGCGACGGTGCTCGTCGAGCCTGAGGAGAGACGCCACGACAGAGATGTACACCGGCCCGTACCCAGGTTCACGGCCCTCAGAAGGAGGTAACACCGCTACTCCTGCTTGTCTGTATTGCGCTGCAGAGGGTACAGTACAATGAGCTTGCCGAGGGCTCTCTTGCGGCAGTGCGGAGCTCAAGGAGGGAAGCTAAGGTCTTCTTCCTCCTCGAGTACGCTAGGCTAGGCTAAGCTATGGTGGAGCGCTGATTGCTTGATTGATCGATCCTCTTTCTCCCGGGTCCGATCCTTTGCTACGGAGGTGCTCCCTCCCCTTTTATAGGCGCCCCGGGCCTCATCCCTGCGGCCTGCGCAGCGGAAGGGTTACCACATGGCGACGAAACAGAGGAGCGGGGTGCACCGCAGCCGGGCTGTCCATGGACTCGGTCCATGGTCGCAAAGCCTGCCCTTGTGGCAGGAAGACCACCGTCCGCGCAGGACGGCCAGCTGGTGCCGCAGAGACCGTGGGGGCGCCCACGGTGACGTCGTCGTTGGAGCGTAGCGCCGGCCATCCGCTTTATCACCAAAGGGGAAAACTTCGTAGTCCGGCGCGGGGGACACAGCTTTGTTGACTCCTTTAATCACCAGAATGGCAACTGCGGCGCCGTCGTCATCGCGCGCAGACGCGCGCGTCACTCTGCGGCCGCGGCAGAGGCCATGTGCGCTCTGCGGCGGTTGCTTCTCAGCGAAGCATCTCTACAGGGCCAGAGCGGCCTTGTGGAGGGGTTTGCGTTGACTCCTCTCCAGGGGAGAGAGCCTTGTAGAGGGGCAGGCGCGGGGGGAAGCCTCTTCAGGCCTTTGCTGCCCCTTCAAGCCCTCTCGAGGGCTTCATCCCTCGAGAGTCTCTTCAAGCGTTCGGCTTGGTCCTTAGTCATGTTTCGATACTGTTGCGTGCGAGGGCTGTGGAGAGTGGGCCCTGCACACCCTGGATCCCACTGGGCTGACAACTAGTATCATGTCTTCAACATTGAGTTCTACGAGGTACTTAATTAGGTCTGAAGACATTGATCACCTTATCTATAGATTTCCTCACAATATATATTTGTTTGACCCGGGACTGTGAGGCAAGAGCTTCACAACATAACTAATTCAACCAAATAAAATATGTACAAACCAGGGAACTATATACAAAAAAATACAAAATCCGGGAAGGCTATCCAACCAAGAAAACAAGCTGCCTTTGTATTAGACTTAATCCTATGTCATAGTAAACTCTGACCCGAATATTCCGGTATGCTTGATAAAGGTTGAATAAAACTAGTGTTTTAATTTAAAAAGCATACAATCTAAATATTCTAGGCTCACCTACGTACACCAACAACTTATGTTAAACACGATAATGACTTCAAGCACGAAGACTATCACAATGTAAAGTGCATAAGTAAAGAGCTCGGGTATAGAAATAACTGAGTCACGCGGAGACGAAGATGTATTCCCGAGTTCCTCCTTGTTAAGGGAGTACTTCTCGTTGGAGAGGTGTGAGCCACGACCACAGGTCGGTCTCAACGTCACAGTAAGTTTCACCTTCTTCTCTGGTAAACCGCACCACAAATTTTTTGGTTCACCTTCCACTGATGATCTCCTTTTGGGCGGAGATTGATTCCCTTACAAAAGTATTGGGCACACATCCACAAATTAATTGAGGGCTCCCAAATGACAACAAAAGATCTTGACCACAAAAGTTCTTGGCCACAAAAGGTGTCTAGGGTCCAATGACCTAAGAGTAACAAGCTCACAAACTTTCACTTGCATGAATCCTCGTGGAGAGCACAAACCGATGCACAATGCAATGGCAAGGGCACACAAAGTGCTCAAGTCCTTCACTCTCAAATTCCAATAAAATAACAAAATCTTATGGAGGCATAAGAAAGAAATAACAAAGAAGGAGAAACACCAAGAACTAGACCCACTAGGTTCCCCTCACTTAGCGGAGAGATGGATTGGTGGAAATGTAGATCTAGATCTCCTCTCACTTTTCCCCCAAGAATATGCAAGAATCAATGGACGGATTTAGAGGTTGGGGGGAGGGGGGGAGCTTTCGAAGGTCAACAGTCGAGGGAGAGATAGGGGAAAATGTGCTGCTTTGGTTGGCTGAAGGAGAAGAAGAGGAGGGGTATTTACACCCTCCACCCCCCCCCCCCCCCCCCAAGAAATTATAGCCGTTGGAAGAAACATGTACCGAATATTCCGGTGTAAGTGGTGACCGGATATTCCGTCCATATGTGAAAATAACCGGCCAAAAAATCCGACCAAGTAAAGTGGACCGCGCTTGAGGAAAACTTGAGGAACCGGATATTCCGGTCAGGACCAAAATATCCCGTTGAAATATCCGACCGAGTCCAGTGCGCCGCACTTTCTTTACTTAGCCAAAAACACACTCAAGAAAACTTGCGGGCCGGAAATTCCGGTATTGCATGACGGCAAAAACAACGACATGAAAACTGCTATACCTTTTGCAAATGAACTCCAAATGAGATGAGACCAAAACTACTTTGGAAAGATAACGACGAACACTATGCAACCAAAAGAGTAAAGGAACAACACATGGGAAGGTGTAGAGCTTTCCTCAGTGTTGAACCAGTAATATTTCCGCCACAAGAAACGCAACAAGTTCTCTAAACTAAAACCCTTTTCGACTCTTCATGAAGATAACGACAAGCACCAAAACCCAGCAAGGAGAAAAGCCAAATAAGAAATAAGAATGATGATATGCCAAGTATGCAAAGATTTTAACTCTACAGAAAGATGCGATCAAATTACTCACTTGATAGCCTCTGTTTATAGTACGCCTCCGATCTTATAACCCGGTCTCCCAAAAGCATTATGTGCGGGTGTTTGATGTCGCGACGGAGGCTCCAGATGTACTAATTAAAGTGTATATGATGTCCTTATACGGCAAGGTCACGGAAATTCTTCATTACCCTTGTAGAAGGTCTGTACTCATCGAACACGAAGTTCACACACTCTGGTAAGCCTTCATGTCACCATGAAGTTCTCTGGTCCAGGTGATCGAGTTCTTTCTTTACACTTTCATGGATAAGACAATATTCCTAGGCCGGCACGAAATACCTCCTGCTCCTGGTCAAAAGTCTCACAACACTCCCTCGTGCTCACCCAGTCTCGAGTCTCACTAGCGCGTTGCCATGCACTCACACCATGAAACAGACGCCTCACTCTTTCTTTAATCGAGAAGATACACATTAAGATTTAAGAAACAGTAAATCAATCTGTACATTCTTATTCTCCGGTATATATAGCTGGCTAGAGCTTGCGAGCAGCGTGATCAGTGGGCTAACAAAGCAAAGTCGCAAAGCCTATGGATCATAGCAAGACCTACGGCCATGGTGCCGAGATCCAGGTGCTGCTACAGCGGCAGCAGGAGCTCGTGACTCAACTCCGGGCGCTCATCCTTCCACAACTCCACGTCGTCGATAGTGGATCGGCGGAGCTCGCTCTCCAGCTCTTTGATGATGTCATCGGCTGCAACACCAGCGTTGTATCAAAGCTCTTCGATGCTAGAGGTGGAGCGGCTGTCGAGCCTGTCGACGACAAGACCTTGGTGAGGAAGAGCATTACTGCTAGTACTACCAGTGCTGCTGCTGCTGCTGCTGCTGATGATATCTATAACAGTTTGGAGGAACAGGAGATACCTGGTAGCAGCCTTGGCCGAAAGAGAAGGTGTGTGATATCTTGTTGGCCGATCGACACAGGGGCTTTCAGCACATATCGTTTCCAATCGATCTTATGCATAGCAACATCTCGCAAAGCTCACAAATTCCATGTTCATTTGTGATATCTTGTATATATCATCTTTTATTTCCACGATGAATATAAATATCTTGTAGGAGGAACAATGGTAAGCGATCAAGATCACTCGTGACAAATGTTCCAGATTATGATGGTCACCGGTGGAGAAAATATGGGCAGAAGAACATCAACGGAAGCCAACATGCTAGGTAACAAATTACTAAACAAAGCATAGCTGCACATGCCATTCAGGCTATTGATAAAATAATGCGAGAGATAACTATTGATAATTAATCATGTACTACGCATACACTTGTGATTAAGCAGGAGCTACTACAGATGCACCTATACAGAACGGAACTGCCCTGCAACCAAGACAATTCAGCAACTGGATACAGATGGCGCCAATTATTCCACATATGGTGAGGATGCTGATCAGGTTGCAAAATACACTGTGGTGTACTACGGTGATCACACCTGCAAGGCCAGCGACGGCATGAGCAATAACATTATCGATTATCTGCCCAGTCTTGTCGATACGCATCATCGGAGTGGAGAAACAGCACATGTAACTGCAGAAATTTCAGAGCTTGAGACAGAACTGGATGTGTCGGCTCTGCTGGAGGTGTTCAACAACTCTCTGCTTAATTGGGAGACCGTATTCTAGCTATCAGTAATATAGGTTTAGCGCATGCATGTATTTGCGAGTGCATGGTGAATCTTAAATCGTAATTTAATTGTTAGGTGTTACTACATGAATGTAGATTACTAGATTGGAAGTTTGCAATGCTAGCATATTTTCCATGCATCCTAAGGCCTTGTTCTGTTTGCTAGAGATTGAAGTGGATTTAGATAGATGGAGGGGGATTAAATCCCTCTCAAGTTAAAATCCTCCCAAATCCCCACGAATCCGCTTGAGAAGTGGATTAACCGAACAACCCCTAGGTGAAGATTCATTAACACTCCATTTCTCCAAATATGAAATATACAAGAACTCCATGTAGCCCTGAACTCTATATGCTAGCAGATTTTAATCGTTTGGTTTGACCTCTTAATATGTCTTATATGCCACAAAAAGTATATATCATTGGATCTTCATAAGGATAAAAATTATAATTGCATTTTTTATGGTATATAAATCATATTTTTTATTCAAATGGAAGACCTAGAAATACGTACGAGCCACTTGTATATATTTGGATGGAGGGGGCACATAACTACATATTACCTTGCCATTGATGTGTCAAAATGTTCCTCGCGTGCGAGTTGGTTACCCCTCGGCCACAGATGTAGTATTTTTTCTTGTCCAAATATTGCCATTTAGTGAAACTAATGCCTCATGTAAACCATATGGATAACTATATCAAATATGGACCATGGTTCAGTACTAGTACGGATGGCACCGAAATTAGGAAGGTCGACAACAAGAAATTTCGACATCATAGCACTCCAAAGGCTCGGCGCCAAGGAGAGTGGCGTCGACATGGGTTTGGTGTCGGCCTGCACAACTTTGGCCGAGCCGAGGGTTTAGATTCCGAAATAGTTTTCCGGTGGTGTCATACAAAGGAATTAGTATTTTGGCAAAAAATATATTCTGATGTACGGATGAAGTATAGATGGTGGTAATACACACTTTTGATGTGGCAGTGTTAAATTTATAAAATCTTAGATCTACCCCACTAACAAGTTCATTCTATGTCGGCGCTACTCCGGGAGAAGTTGTTCACGGTCCCACAACTCAGGAAGCCTCTGCCGCCAACACTCGAGCCATTGCATCTCCTTCGTGCCACGTAGAGCGAGGGAGGAATGGGGCGGGGGAGAGAGAGATGTCAAATTTATCATTGCTGAACTCATGCCTCTCGTGTGTAGCCCTCTACCGATGTTTAGCACCTTGAAATAATGAAATAAAGAGACTATTTGCATCCATCGATGCATAGGTCGGGGCCTTCACCATTTTTGAAAAGCTGATATTAAAAGACCCATGAGAAACAGTTCCCTGGTTCCCACAAAAGGATACCCGCTTGTGGTAACAAATTTAGAACTGAAACCGATGTGCGTAAAAGTGATTTGTGAGTGTTTTCTACTTATCAATGATGATTCAGACAAAACTACTTGCTGCAATGGAAATTAAGCACGTATGATGTCTGGCCTTAACTGACGTATGAGAGGAGGAACTTGTTTGTAACGTGAGGCCCGTCAGAGAGAATAGCCGGTTGTAGATAAACCATTGAGTACAACAGAATATCAAGGGTAAGGTTTCGAGCCGAGACGAAAAACAGTATGAAGAATATTTCTGCTTGTCTTATTTATTGTAGTGGTACTACAATTGATCACGCTGCATGCATGCGGCTCCTTTATATTTAGGATGCAGTTTCCTTCCCCAAAACAAGAGCCAAAAACATAGTATATAATTGACTATTGCCGGTGTTTTGGATTATATTATATATATGCTTAAGCCTCTATGCTGCAATGGGGTGCATTTTGTCACTGCATGGGCAGCAAGCAGCGTCGGCAAAGCACAGGAATCTATCTATCATGTATCTGCTGCAGCATATACTAAGCCTGGATAAATATCATTATCCACGGCAATATAGGACAACGTTGTGGCGGCCAGTCAGGCCCACTTGAATAGAAATTGCCATACATAATGATGTTTTACTTTCATGCAGTTTTATAAATAAAACCCAACCGGCATATAATGATGTTTTTTGAACTTGACCAAGCTGGCTGTGCATTTTTGAACTTGACCAGTAACTATGTAGCAACGATTTGGTAAATGGTGTCAATGCAGCTCTTCGTTAATCTCAAGATATGCTGGCTCATTGTTTCGGAGCTGCCCTAGCCATAAAGTGGTCGTATCCACCACCCGAATAGATAGTGAGAGTTGACCCAGTTTATAAGGAAAACCAGGTTCAAAAACCATACAATCTGTACAAAAGAATGACACAAACGAAATAACCCGCCACCAACAGGACCCAAGTCGACAAACCCCACAACACACACCACCTGCTCCGGGGCCGCCGCCCCTGCGTAGCAACCAGATCGACCTTTGCATTGTCCGAAAATGATCCAGTCATGGTCGACGAACCCTCTACCCACGCAGTTTTCATCCAGCCCCTTGTATTAATTAGGGTGTGCGTGCCTAGTTCATTGTGTTCATGTATATATTTCTCAACATCTATATCAATATTAAGTTCCTATAAATATCATTAATATTTTCTAGTGGAGTTAATTCAGATTATTATGTTTCTATCTCTTGTAACTCCAATTGTGCCCTGCAGCGCTCATCCACACCCGGTGGAAATAATCACATGAAAAAATAATTAAATACAATTTATTAAAAGTTGTTTTCTGTTTTTGCAACACATGCGAGCTTTGTGTTCTGATTCAAAATACTTTAGACATATTATAACCACAAATCAGCGCGGATACGAATATGATAAATTCAATTTGTTCCATATAATTACACATAAGCAGAAGAATAATTTTTAAAATAAATATTTGTCCTAACAAAACCTTATAAGCAATGTATTTTGAAACTCGTGGAGTATTTTATTAGACCCCATGTCCTTTTTTTACCAGAATTTTTTCATGGAACTTTCCAATGAGAAGTTCGAATGTGTTCCCATATTTGCACATGGGAATATATATAGTTATGCAACAATCTTATAGAACTATGAACAATAATAATCTCTGTAAAAATATGGATATGCCTACTATGTGCACTCAGAAGTTTAAAGTCTCCATAAGTTTGTATTACTCCCTACGTCGGATTCAGTAGCACTTCCTAAATATTAGAAAATCTATATTGTGGCCAATCTTGTGTTCTTCTATTCAATCGTTGGTCTTGCCCAAAGATCAACACACACATGTATTGTGGATATAAGAATTTAGTGTTCGGCTGACATCTCTTAGATAGGTACATTTATTTTTGAATATATGAGCAATTTATCAATTGATTTAATCCATACAAACATGAAGCAATTCATGTCTAGAATAAAAAGAATTAAACTAATCATGTGATCTAGTAAAATAATAGATAAACAGATAGAGTATAAAACATATACTACAGACAACAATTCTAGTGATATCTCAAAAACGAAGAACTGGAACATGTACGGTGCAACAGGAGCGAAGCCGTTGGTGTTCTGGTTGTCGGTCATATCGTCGATGAAGATGTTACCTATTTCGAGGAAGACACGGCCGTAGGGGAACTAATAACAACCAGTAGTCGCGCGAGTGCGCTATCCAAAAACCTGATCACCCCTCTCCCGTATAGGATATCAAGAGACGGGATTTCGAAGGCATACCGTCCCTTCCAGCAGTTGATACGTCTCCAACGTATCTATAATTTCTTATATTCCATTCTTATATTATACCAATTGCTACATGTTTTATATACACTTTATATGGTTTTTATGCATTTTCTGGGACTAACCTATTAACAAGATGCCACAGTGCCAGTTCCCTGTTTTCTGCTGTTTTTTGTTTCAGAAAAGTTGTTAAGGAAATATTCTCGGAATTGCACGAAACAAAAGCCAAAGTCCCTATTTTTTCCGACACGTTCCAGAAGTCCGAAGAGGAAACGAAGGAGGGGACCGAGGAGGCCACACCACATGGTGGCGCGGCTCCCCCCTCTGTCGCGCCACCACATGGTGTGGGCCCCTCGGGGCTCCACCGCCTTCGTCCTTTCCCCCATAAATTGCCCCCGACAAAATAACCCTAGATCAATCGTCGTTTTCCAGAGAAGAGTTCCGCTGCGCCGCCGCCATCGAAGACAAATTTCGGGGGACAGAAGTCTCTGTTCCGGCACCCTGCCGGGACGGGGAATTGCCCCCGGAGCCATCTCCATCAACTCCACCGCCATCTCCATCGCCGTTGCTGACTCCTACGATGAGCAGTGAGTAGTTCTCCCCCGGGGCTGCGGGCTCTACCGGTAGCTATGTGGTTTATCTCTCTCTCCCATGGTGTGATCTTTATGTGATCATGAGCTTTGTAATCTAGTTGAATAGTAGATGCTACTCTTTATATATTATGCACTCTAGAGGTTACTTAAATATGAACTCCGGAGTCTCCATGGTGTAAAGTTGACAGTGTGTGCATCGTGTGTGACTCCCTTATGACGTTGTGGTGTTTGTTTACTCAGACTTTGGGGTGTGCTTTTATAGCCCTACGCAATGAATGGTGTTTATCATCCAACAAGAGAGTGTTTGAGAGTAGTATTTATTTTTCAGCTTTGATGTCATTGTTGAGAGTGTCCACTAGTGAAAGTATGATCCCTAGGCCTTGTTTCTAAGCATTGAAACACCGTTTACAACCTGTTCTGCTACATGTTTGCTTGCTGCCATTTTTATTTCAGATTGCAATTACTACTTATAATCATCCATATTACTTGTATTTCACTATCTCTTCACCGAACTAGTGCATCTATACATCTGACAAGTGTATTGGGTGTGTTGGGGACACAAGAGACTTCTTGTATCTTAATTGCAGGGTTGCTTGAGAGGGATATCTTTGACCTCTACCTCCCTGAGTTCGATAAACCTTGGGTGATTCACTTAAGGGAAACTTGTTGCTGTTCTACAAACCTCTGCTCTTGGAGGCCCAACACTGTCTACGAGAATAGAAGCGTGCGTAGACATCAAGCTATTTTCTGGCGCCGTTGCCGGGGAGGTGAGTGCTTGAAGGTATCTCCTTTAGATCATGCAGTTATTACTTTTTGTTTCTTGTTTTTATTTTCACTAGTTAGGCTAAATGGAAAACAACAAAAAAAATAGAGATCTCTATGAAATTTATATTGCATTAGGACATGATACTTTTGAAGAGAAAATTAAAAAACCTATGGAAGTTAGTTTGCATAATAGTGGTAGTAGTGTTATTAGTATAAATTCTTTGGACACCATTATTGCTAAGGCTATGGAAAAGCCTAAGCTTGGGGATGCTAGTGTATACAAAAATAATCCTTTTTGCTCCTCAGCTTTGGAGGAAATACTTTGCCTAGATAATGCTTTTCCTCCAATATGTGATAATTCTAATGATGCTTGTGATATTCTAAAGCCACCTGAAGAAATAGTGCCATTTAAAATACCTATGGAAATTATTGATCGTGTTATGGATAACCGCTATGTAGGGGATGGAACTGTCCATCCTGGTGATCATTTGCTATTTTTACATGAATTATGCGAGTTGTTCAAGTGTGCAGGTATTTCAATGGACAAAGTTAAGGAGAAATTATTCTCTATATCACTTGGTGGAAGAGCTGCGCATTGGTATAAATTGGTGAAGAATAGGCATTCTCTTAGATGGGAGGAAATTGTACCTCTCTTTCATTCTAAATTTATCCTCCAAGTGAGATTCACCAAGATCGGAATTCTATATATAATTTCTGGCCTCATGAAGGAGAAAGCATTGCTCAAGCTTGGGGAAGGATGAAAACATTAATACTCAAATGTCCTAACCATGAGCTTCCTGAGAATTTTTATGGAAGGCTTTCAGGACATTGCAAGGATTACCTAGATGGCTGTTCAGAGGGCTCTTTCACAAGTAAGAAGGTTGAAGCTAGATGGGATCTTCTTGAAACAATTCAAAACAATGCTGAAGATTGGGAGAATGACAAAGGTAAAGAATCAGGTATAAACTATGAATATGATTGCACCAAGTCTTTCGTTGAAACTGCTGGTTTTCAAGAGCTTAGTGCTAAATATGGTCTTGATTCTCATATTATTGTTGATTGTTCTAGAACCTTTGCTTCTCATATTAATGTTCCTAAAGAAAATTGGGACGTGTATCATGAACCTTTCAAAGACACTTGCATGGAAAATGAAATTGTTGTTAATGATTGCAATAGACATGCTCAAACTCCTGAAAATACTATTTCTTATAAGCATGTTAATTTTTGTGGAATACATAGACCTGGTGGAATTAATCAAATTGAAGATGAATATTGTATCCATCATAGGAATGAAAATACTAGAGGTTGGTATAAGGTTCTAAGAGATCTTGGTGAAAAAGTTTGTGCCACCTATCCTTTTATTTGTGAACTTTGCTATGAAGAGGGTCATTTCGAATTTCAATGCTCAGGTTCTAATAAGGATATTGCAGGAGACTTTTGTGATAACATGATCACTCCTAATCAACATGATGAACTTACATTATTTTTGGGGTGTGAAGAGTTATCAAGAAAAACTTCTTTGTTAAATATGAGTGATATTGATATGAATGATTTGTTGCATGGATGTTATCTCTATTGTGTTAATAATTGCCATGCTAACACTTACATACAAAATATTATAAAGGATGAGACTTTACCAAAGTATGACATGACTAATGTGTGTTTTGAGCTTATTAATGAAAGAGAGGAATTCCCCCAAGTTTCTTCCATTGTCTCTAATACTAAACCAGATTATGTGGAGAAGCTTCCTTTCAAGCCTCTCCCTCCTAAAGAGGAAAAGAAGAAGAAAAAGGGAAAGAGGAGGAAGAAGAAGAGGAGTAAAAGGAGAGAGGAAACGGTATCTTCTCCCAAACTTGTTGCTCCTGTTACAATTAATACTTATAACTCTGAATTCGATGATTCTGAACTTGATGATGAACCTATGCCTGTTATTTATATTAGTGATCATGATTGGGAAAAGCACACTTCTTTTGATATTGAAGATCTCTGGGACACTAATTCTGAAAATGATGATGTTAATAATTGCTATACTATTAGTACTATCCATGTTTCTTCCCATGATGATATAGAAAGCTCTGAGCTTATGTATGAGGTGTTTGAAAATCCTTTTGCTACTAATGATTATATATTTGATACCTCTCCTTCTAGTAAAAATGATGATATGTTTACAAATGAACACACTTTGGAGGATAACTATTATATTGCTTATGATGATACTATGCCTCCAGTCTTTGATAATTATAAAGAATACTATGACATAGGTTATAATTACAATAATCCTCTTGAAACTTGTCATAGTTATAGAGAAATTACTCAAACCAATCCTTTTAATATACAACTTGTCTATCATGTTCAAGTTCTTTATGATGATCCTGCTCCCCTTCTTATTAATGAGAAGAACTTTTCTTATGAGGGAAATAATGATACTTTTATGCATATGGATCATGATAAGAATGTTTCATGTGATAGTTATATTGTGGATTTTATCAATGATGCTACTGAAAGTTATTATGAGAGAGGAAAATACGGTTGTAAAAGTTTTCAAGTTACTAAAACATCTCTCTTTATGTTGGAAGTTTTGAAGTTGCATTTGTTTCATCTTTCTATGATAGTTGCTTTATGTTTCAATAATTTATCCTATTACAAGATTCCTTTACATAGGAAGTGGGTTAGACTTAAATGTGTTTGATGTTTACCTCTTGATGCTCTCCTTTGTTTTTCAACTCTCATTTTTTTAGAGCATCATAAAAATCTCCTTGCCTAGCTAAAAGGCTTTAAAGAAAAGCGCTTATGGGAGACAACCCATGTTTTATTTCTGTCATTTTTCTTTTATTTGAGTCAAGGAACGTGTCTACCTCTGTAGCAATTCCTTTGTATCTTTATTTTATCGCATTGTTGTGTCAAGTTAAGCCTCTAGTAGAAAGTTGCTGCTAGATTTGGATTCCTGCGCAGGAACAGTTTTTCTGCTGTCCACCGTTTAATTCGTAAGAATTCACAGAAAAATCAAAATGACCTGGTATTTTTTGTGCGTGATCCTCAGATATGTATGTAACTTTCATTAGTATTGATGTTTCTGATTTGAGCAAGTTAAGTGCCTCGAAAAAATTCGTATTTACGGACTGTTCTGTTTTTGACAGATTCTGCCATTTATTTTGCATTGCTCCTTTTGCTGTTTTTGAATGGATCTTTTTGTTCCATAAAATACCAGTGGCTGTAGCTAATGTCCAGTAGCATGTGTAATGGTTTGTCCATGCAGAATATAAGAATTTTTGATTATGCACTAACCCTCTAATGAAGTCTAATTTGAGTTTGGTGTGTAGAAAGTTTTCAAGAATCAAGAGAGAAGGATGATATGATGTGATCAAGAAGATGAAAGAGGCTAAGCTTGGGGATGCCCCCGTGGATCACCCAAGCATATTTCACGAAGACTCAAGCGTCTAAGCTTGGGGATGCCCTAGGCATTCCCTTCTTCATCAACAAACTATCAGGTCCTCTCTAGTGAAACTATATTTTAATTCCGTCACATATTATGTGCTTTTCTTGAAGCGTCTGTTTGTTTTTGTTTTTGTTATTTTCATTCTCTAAATAAAATGGATCCTAGCATTCCTTTGTGGGAGAGAGACACGCTCCGCTTTTTCTTATGAATACTCGTATTCTTCACTTATATTTGTTGAGTATTCTTCTACTTGCTTCAATACTATTAGCTCTTGTTTTTCATGCATCTCTTGTTCAGAGCTGTTAGTTCTCTTATGCTATACTCTCTTGCTTCATTGTTAAATACTTGGAGAGTTTATGTTTAAATAAGTTGATTGGTGTTTGGTTGGAAACAGAAAATGCTAAATGTGGTAAAAGGTATAAAGAAAAGAAACATGCTCTTATGAATTGTTATCTTGCATGTTGTGGTACTTGGCAATTGTTTTGAGCTCTCAAGTAGATCATATTTAAGCTTTTACATCATGTAGTTAAAACCCATTAATGGAGAACTACCGTAGAACTTGATGAAATTTGGTTTGCATGTTTGGTATCTCTAAGGTCTAGATATTTTCTAGTAAAAGTGTTTGAACAACAAGGAAGACAATGTAGAGTTTTATAATGCTTGCAATATGTTTTTATATACGTCTTGTTGTCATAGTTTATACTTGTGTTTGCTTCAAACAACCTTGCTAGCCAAAGCCTTGTACTGAGAGGGAATGCTTCTCGTGCATCCAAAATCGTTGAGCCAAAACCCATACCATTTGTGTCCACCATACCTACCTATTACATGGTATTTTCTGCCATTCCAAGTAAATACTTCATGTGCTACCTTTTAATTCAAAACTTACTATCCCTTATTTGTGTCAATGTTTATTAGCTCATGAGGAAGTATGTGGTGTTACGGATATCAACCTTGTCATTTGCTTTTAGACAGACTTTCACAACCGGACTAGTGGCATATACATCCGCTTATCCATTAACTTTGCAAAAAGAGCTGGCAAATGGGGTGCCCAGTCCCAATTAATTACAACTTTAACCGCTGCAATCTCTTCACATGGTTTTTCAAAAATTTATGCTTCAAAGTGTTGTACATTTTAATATAGACACTCCTCCATGGTATGTGATTGTTGGAAGGCACCCGAGGATTCGGTTAGCCATGGATTGTGTATGCAATGGTGGGGAGGAGTGTCAAACCAGTTTTTAAATATACATGTGTAAACAAAAGAGATAAGAGGGATGATCTACCTTGCTGGTAGAAATAACGTCCTTCATGGGAGCCGCTCTTAGAAAGTCTGGTTGACAAGGGGGGTAGAGTGCCCATTACCATTCGTTGACAACGACAAACACCACTCAAAAACTTACTTTTATGCTCTCTATATGATTTCAAAAACCTATAAAAACTAAAAAGGTCTAGCACATGCTTGTATCCCTGCTTCCTTCTGCGAAGGGCCTATCTTTTACTTTATGTAGAGTCAGTTTACCTACTTCTTTCTGTCCCCGAAGCAAACACTTGTGTCAATTGTGTGCAATAACTCTTATATGATTACTTATTGCACTTGTTATATTTCTTTGTGTTGACAACTATCTATATGATACACATGTTCAAAGTTGAAAGCCAATGCTGAAACTTATATCTTCCTTTGTGTTGCTTCAATGCTCTTTTACTTAGAGAATATTGCTTTATGAGTTAACTCTTATGCAAATCTTTTTGATTCTTGTTTGAAAGTACTATTTATGAAAAGTTTTTACTTATATGATGTAGTTGTTTACTCCTTGTCTATTTGTTAACAAACTATAGACCATTGCCTTGAGTCACTTCATTCATAACATTAGCTTTACATTATTATATGATCAAGATTGTGTGAAATCATGTCACTTCAGAAATTATTCTCGTTATCGTTTTACCTACTCGGGACGAGTAGTACTAAGATTGGGGATGCTTGATACGTCTCTAACGTATCTATAATTTCTTATGTTCCATGCTTATATTATACCAATTGCTACATGTTTTATATACACTTTATATGGTTTTTATGCATTTTCTGGGACTAACCTATTAACAAGATGCCACAGTGCCAGTTCCCTGTTTTCTGCTGTTTTTTGTTTCAGAAAAGTTGTTAAGGAAATATTCTCGGAATTGCACGAAACAAAAGCCAAAGTCCCTATTTTTCTCGACACGTTCTAGAAGTTCGAAGAGGAAACGAAGGATGGGACCAAGGAGGCCACACCACATGGTGGCGCGGCTCCCCCCTTTGCCGCGCCACCACATGGTGTGGGCCCCTCGGGGCTCCACCGCCTTCGCCCTTTCGCCCATAAATTGCCCCTGACAAAATAACCCTAGATCAATCGTCGTTTTCCAGAGAAGAGTTCCGCTGCGCTGCCGCCATCGAAGACAAGTTTCGGGAGACAGAAGTCTATGTTCCGGCACCCTGCCGGGACGGGGAATTGCCCCCGGAGCCATCTCCATCAACTCCACCGCCATCTCCATCGCCGTTGCTGACTCCTACGATGAGCAGTGAGTAGTTCTCCCCCGGGGCTGCGGGCTCTACCGGTAGCTATGTGGTTTATCTCTCTCTCCCATGGTGTGATCTTTATGTGATCATGAGCTTTGTAATCTAGTTGAATAGTAGATGCTACTCTTTATATATTATGCACTCTAGAGGTTACTTAAATATGAACTCCGGAGTCTCCATGGTGTAAAGTTGACAGTGTGTGCATCGTGTGTGACTCCCTTATGACGTTGTGGTGTTTGTTTACTCAGACTTTGGGGTGTGCTTTTATAGCCCTACGCAATGAATGGTGTTTATCATCCAACAAGAGAGTGTTTGAGAGTAGTATTTATTTTTCAGCTTTGATGTCATTGTTGAGAGTGTCCACTAGTGAAAGTATGATCCCTAGGCCTTGTTTCTAAGCATTGAAACACCGTTTACAACCTGTTCTGCTACATGTTTGCTTGCTGCCATTTTTATTTCAGATTGCAATTACTAATTATAATCATCCATATTACTTGTATTTCACTATCTCTTCGCCGAACTAGTGCATCTGTACATCTGACAAGTGTATTGGGTGTGTTGCGGACACAAGAGACTTCTTGTATCTTAATTGCAGGGTTGTTTGAGAGGGATATCTTTGACCTCTACCTCACTGAGTTCGATAAACCTTGGGTGATTCATCACTTAAGGGAAACTTGCTGCTGTTCTACAAACCTCTGCTCTTGGAGGCCCAACACTGTCTACGAGAATAGAAGCGTGCGTAGACATCAGCAGTGCACGCCAAAATACATAAGACTTGGAAGATGGCGGCACAAAGAATTTTACTTGACATAGCATAGACATTTTTTGAAATTCCATTTAAAATAAAATTCTAATTACATGAAAGTCAAACACATTTGGTATGGAATCTGAAATGAATTTCATGCATGAGAATGATGGGTGCCAAACGACCCCTAAATGATTTCCGTTTCATTTAAAGTCAAACCGAACTTAATGGACCATCCGTTAGCATGCAATGCCGATTCTCCCAAGTCGCTTCGACAGTCAGCCCGGAAGGAACCCTAGCGGCTACCACCGTCAGGTACCTTCTCTCCATTTCCTCCTGCCCTCACCTCCTGTAGGGTGTAGCCACGGGAAACCTGGGCGGCGTAGGTGGCAGCAGGGCTTTTCCAATCCTCGCGGGGGGAGGCGAAATGGGCTTGCGTAGATTCAATGCGGAGATCATGGTTCTGAACTTCCTCGACGACCCTTGTGCGAGGTGGTGCATCCTGGTGTCAATCTGATGCTGCCCGCGTCGTAGATACTACTGAAGGGTTTGACGACAAGTATGAGCGCACCCAGGTGTAAACACAAGCTCTCAGATCAGGCAAAGTCAACGTTTTCATGCTTCATGCCCTGTGTGTAAGGTGCTGGCTCGAATCTTGGCTTTACGGATGAAAATCTCGAGACAATATGCGGTTGGAGTTATACAGTTATTGACACACGTATGACGATGCCTTTGAAGTGTTTGCTTACAAGTTTTCTACTTTTTCTTTATTTTGGCCACTTCTCATCGGTAATTTGTAGGTTGTTAGCGTTACTGCTGCGAGGTATATAACGGTTATCACTCCCACCCTAATAACAGTTCTTAACTTTTTTATCTATCCCATGCAACCAGTTGCCAAATACATTTGCAACTTACTTGGGTGGATATAAGTTAGAAGTTATCTGGACCACATGGAACCGTCAAAACTATAATCAAAGAATAAATATTTTATTGTCTCCTGTCGTGGATAAAACTCACACTTCGTTATTCCATGCCAGTTTCGCTTAACAAGCTAAATCAGCTATATATCAATGCATACATGCACAGCCTAGGACTATGAAATAATCCGATAAGTTGAGCCGGTAAATCTTGAGGTGGACAAAGTCATCATAAACGTCTCGTTGTTGTTTTGTTGATAGACACGCACTAGTAGAAAACAGGCTAACAGTCCCGGTTGGTAAGGGCCTTCAGTCCCGGTTTAGCAACCGGGACTGCGGAATCGGGACTAAACACCCCAACCTATAGTCGCGGTAGGATCTGCAACCGGGACAAAAAGGTATCCACGTGGGCGCGCAGGCGAGCTGCTCGGCGGTGACCTTTTGTCCCGGTTTGTATTACAAACCGGGACTAATAAGTTCGAGTGGTTTTAGGTTTTAGCATTTTTATTTTGTTTTCTGTTTTCTATTTTATTTATGATTTAAACTATTGTTTATAAGCTACAATTACACACATCGATGCATATATTATATCGATGCATATATTATATGAAGTGTCTAACGAGAATTGATCCATACCAACGAGACTCGTATCAAGTTAAACATGTATCATATACATAAGTGTCGTCCCAACACGATCATTATTACATCAAAATCATTATTTACGGTTTATATTGTATTCTCTTGTTGGGGCTATGACCTCGTCAAGCAGAAATCCACAAATTTCCTCTTGAATTCCTCTAGAGCGTTGATATGGAGTGAGATGCGCTCGTTGATTCATTTGCTGGATATATCAAGAGAAGACGGTCAATATAAATGCATCAAGAGTTAAATTGTGAATTGATATGTAAATGCTTTACGTACCACCATATTCATCCGCTCACTGACATACATGCGCATATACTCGCAAACGTAATATCCACACAGATTTGTCGCCGGTGGCTGTCTCTCGCACTTTACGAAAATAGAGTTCATATCAAGTAATAATCAAACATGACAATCCATTATTGAAACTAGAACTAAATAGAGTAATCTACTTACGTTGATTAGCTGAAAGGTCAGCTCTGGTTTAAATTGACCTTCTCCGGCACGTTTTATGAACCGCTTCCATACCCTGCCCCGGCAAAGAAAATGAATAAAGAATATATTCATAACTGGAACTTAGGAAATGAAGAAAAGAGGTCAATATAGTACCTCTGGAGCGTTTCAATAATGTTCCAGTAATCCGGCATGGGTCGATGTAATGAATCCTCGATCTGAACTTTCCCCAAGTCAATTTCAATGTTGAAGAGAATCCAGTGGTGGCTGCACATACACATCAGCACATAGAAGAGAATTCAGTAAATATTAAGTCTCTAGCTAACTCATCAAAATCGAGTACGAGGAAATATGAACGTGTAACACTCTAACCTGAAGTTGTACGGAAATAATATGTTCTTCTTGAAATGTTGTTTCTCCAAAAAATTGAGCAAGTTGTTCTCCGTTTCCCCCGGTTTTATTTTTAAGGTATGTATATGAACTCGATCAGGGTCAACGAACCCAACTTGATAAATCTGGTTCCTCCTACACTCAAGAATCTTCATTCTGCATAGTAGCGTACAAAAGAATGTAGTGAGGACAGTTATATTATAAGAAAATGATACGAGATTAGCTTTAATTAATCACTTACAAACAATAGCAGCTGATGATAGATTTGTCGAGTGCCTTCTGGTTGAATAACTGAAAGAGTTCGTCAAAGTCAATATGAATCGTCTGTTCTCCCATGAAGTAATGCTCATCTCTAAGTTTAACAGACAGTATCTCGTCCCCGTCTGCTGAGTCATCCTTGTACCATTTATGTAATGCTCGCATTCTTGTAGGTAGGTTGGCCCAGTCCTCCTTCGTGACCAGATCCTTCCCAAGGCGATATTGCAATGCCTCGGGAGCAATGTCGGCCTCTATCAAATCCACCATTTCTTCGTAGGTCATACCAGGAATCTCATACCCTTCTGTTATTACAATCTTGGATGCCAACTTCAGCGGAGCAACGTCGCGTCTCTTCTGCTTTGTTTTCTCAAGCCCCTCATTATATGCCTTGTCAATACAACGATCATAGTCCGATAGTAAGTTTAAAACATATTGGGGTGGTTGAAAACAATGTTTCAGGAAGTACTCTATTTTTTTCGGATCTATTGATACGTCTGGCATGTTTTCCACGGGGGGCTTATAAGGGTAAGGAAACTTTGGAGGACTCTTGGGGACCTTTGCAAGCGGCGACAATTTCGCCTTAGTAGGCGGAGGCGGGCACTTAGTCAAGTTACCCCACTTGACCTGGCTGATCTTCCGCTTTCCCGCCCTATACTCAGCCGAAGAAGGTTCAGGCGAAGAAGGTTCAGGCTGCTGACGCGGCGGCGAAGATCGAGGTGGAGTCATGTAGGTGTCGTCGTCGTCCCTATCGAAGTTCAATGGACTTGGAGGTGGTGGAGGTGAGAGAGACCGTGGCCTCTGCGTCGAGCCTGGAAATATGATGTATTTCTTTTTCCATAAAATGATTCCATGCCTGACTTCTTCCAGGGTCGCCTCCCCTTCAGGGCCAGGGTGGTCAATCTCCAATGTCTCGCATCCAGGTACAATTTCCTCCACCCCAACATGAGCATACCCAGCTGGAACCTCGCGGCAATGCCAACGCACTTCAGGATCAACTTTTAAAGCAAAGCCGACGGCCACCTTCACAGATATGTTCTTCATTGGCTGGTGCAGCTCACATTCAGTCTTATCTTCGATATTATCCACGGGGTAGCGATCCATCGGTGACGCATCAACTTCTCCATCATCGTCATGCAACCCCGTGGAAGCCACACTGCTCCTCCGGTTAGATGGGCCATCAGCTGCAGGATCTATGTAAATCTGATCGGCCTCTGGACGGCTTGAAAATTTCTCCTGCATCTTCGTATACATCGCAAAGAGCAGCTCGTTCCTTTCTTCCACCTTCTTAAGCCGGTCTGCCGCCTGCTGCTCCCTCCTCTTCGTTGCTCTGGCTCGGCTTCTATAAGTATGATAGTCCTCATGAAACCCCATCTTCCAAGGAACACCTCCAGAGCCTCGTGTTCGTCCTCCCTTCTCAGGATTTCCGAGTGCCTTTGTCAGCTCGTCGTTCTCTCTATCCGGAATGAACGTTCCCGCCTCCACCTCGGCTACTGCTTTTTTAAGATCATCGAAGGGAGTCAACACTGCTTTCTTCGTCGGATCACGAAGAACCAACTCCCTTGTTTCCTTCTCCAACGTCATACCATGCGCCATTAGGAAGTTTCCTGCTCTCTCGGGCACTTTCTCTGTCTCTGGAGTTAGACCTTTTGCCTTAATTTCAGCCTTAAGTTTATCCCACTTAGGCATGGCAGTCTTGTAACCACCTGGCCCCAAATTATGATGGAGAACCTTTTTCTTGGCATTATCCGCATTCTTTTTGAACCTCTCAAGAGCTTCTTCCGATTCCTTGTACGTCACGAAATCATCCCAGTGATCACGTAACCTCTCGTCTGTTCCCTTAAACTCCGGAGTAATTTTCCCACTCTTGACATACTTCGTCCACGTTCTTTTTTTGTGGTTTTAGAATTGTTTGGCCATCTTCTTCAGGATCCACACCTTGACTTTGGCCTTCAAGCTGTTGTTTGCTCCTCGGTGTCCATCGTCGGCAGAGTGAAATGTGATATCAGCTTGTCCCAAATAGAATTTTTCAATTCGTTAGAGACAAAACTTATTCCATCAGCTCTTGGCTTCTTCCATTCTCGACAGGTGATCGGGATCATGTCCCTAACAAGAACTCCTGCTTGATTAGTAAATGCAGTCAAGCTGTTTATGGGCTCCAAAGGTTCCCCATCGGCACTGACTATGTCAATAATCATATGTGTCTTCTCGTTCCACTTTTTGGTCGGGCCCCGTAACCTTGAAGTGGAGGACTAAAAAAACATTCATTAAATATATGCTCAATGTGGAGGTCTATATATATAATTAGCAGAGACTTAAATATTTACATCAGAGGACTTCGTTGAGGGTCCAACGCTAGCATCGACATCAATACTTGGTTCCGGGTTGCCTATGTTTTGTTCTTCTAACTGATCATCCGACAACCCAGCATCACCATCTTCATTCAGATACTGTGAGCCGTTATCTACCTCATTATCTTTTTGGCCTTCCCGATCATCTCTACCGTCATGGTCCATAGCTTCACTATAAAGAATAAAGATTAAAAGCAGTACTAAAAAGAATAAAGAATATATACTAGCAATACTAAACTATAAAGAATAAAGACTAAACTTCACTAAGTCCTAAAACACTAAAGCTATACTAGCAATACTAAAACAATATTTAGAACAAAGAATAAAGAATATATACTAGCAATACTAAACTATAAAGAATAAAGACTAAACTTCACTAAATTTCACTAAGTCCTAAAACACTAAAGCTATACTAGCAATACTAAAACAATATTTAGTACAATAACAACAGAAGAGAAAGATTGAAAATAGTAAAACAATATTTATACTAAATCTATATACTAGCAATACTAAACAATATTTATAGTTAGCAATACTAAAGCAATATTTATACTAATGCTATACTAGCAATACTAGCAATATAACACTAAACTATACTATAATATTTATGATAAAGCTATACTATACAAATACTAAATACTAATCTTAATCGGGACTAAATTGAAAAAAATAGTCCCAATTGCTAAATTTACCACCTTTCCTAACACATCACTATGTCCATTTAATTAAAATTCAACCTAAAGCAACTAATTCAACATAATCAACTAAAATTCAACCTAATTAAACAACTAAAATTCAACCTAATGAACTAAAATTCAACCTAACAACTAACAGGAGGAAGAGCGGGGCGCGGCGGGGGGGGGGGGGGGGGGGGCTCACCGTGGTGGGGCTCGGTGTTCGCCGGTGAGAGGGAGCTGTGTTGAGCGGCGACCTCGGTGGCGGCGGTGAGGGGAGAGGAAGAGCGGGGCGTGCGGCGGTGAGGGAGAGGAAGAGCGGGCGCGGCGGCCTCCTCCACAACGGGGAGGAAGAGCGGGGCGCGGCGGCGGCAGCGGCTCGTCGTGCGGCGCGGACGACGAAGGGGGCAGACGGCGGTGAGCTTGGCAACGGCGGCGCGAGAATCCGGCAGCCTGGCGGCGTCGACAGTTTCCTTAACGCTAGGTCCCGGTTGGTGGCTCCAACCGGGATCTGAATCTGGGTATTTATACCCCACATCCTTTAGTCGCGGTTCGTGGCTCGCACCGGGACTAAAGGGGGGCCTTTAGTCGCGGTTCGTGGCACGAACCGCGACCCAGTGAGTCTGATTTTTTTTTCCAGTTTGCACTTTCAAAAGAGTTTGAATATACATTTTTAATAACTTCTGTATATTTTGGAATTTTACAAAACTTTCTATATGAAATGTGTTTGAATTTGACTAACTAATATAAAACTATTTTATGTTTTCTATAATAATTATTTTAACTTTGTATATGAATTTGAAGAACTTTTGTATAATTTGGAATTTGACAAAACTTGCAATATGAAATGTGTTTGAATTTGACTAACTAATATAAAAACAGTTTCTTCTGTATAAATATGTTTGAATCAGGGGTGTGTTTCTTTTGAGGGCTTGTGAGCTGTTGGATCAATAGTTTCACTTCCGAACCGGGACTAAATTAAGAAGCACACGGATCGTGTGTTTCTGTTCTATCTACAAAGTACTTCAGTTCATCGACTGAATACAAATCTTCAGGAGCCACGGTTGGGCTGTATGCAGGAGCCTCCAACCGCGACCCAGTGAGTTTTTCGACCGCACGCAGTGCTACCCCTTTAGTGAGTCTGAATTTTTGTTCAGTTTGCACTTTCAAAAGAGTTTGAATATTTATTTTTAATATGAAATGTGTTTGAATTTGACTAACTGATAGAAAACTATTTTAAAAATAGTTTGGAGCTGTTGGATCAGCACTATCACTTTCAAACCGGGACTAGAGAAGTACACGGATCGTGTGTTTCTTTATAGCACTTCTGAGCCATTAGATCAGGGGTGTGTTTCGTTTTAGGGCTTGTGAGCTGTTGGATCAACGCTATCACTTCCGAACCGGGACTAAAGAAGCACACGGATCGTGTGTTTCTTTCAAGCACTTGTGAGCCGTTGGATCAGGCTACAAAGAGATATCCAGTGAATTCTTCGACCGCGGGAGGTGTACAGTCTGCACATTTAGTCACGGTTCGTGTATGTACAGTCTGCACATTTAGTCCCGGTTCGATACACGAACCGCGACTAAAACGCCTTTAGTCGCGGTTGGATGGCAAAGGTCTGGATGCCCTTTCGTGGGTGACAGTGGCCAAGATGCCTCCCCTGGTGATGCTATAAATAGACGCCCAGACGTTATGTTCAATCCAGGCAAAGGCAGAGGACTCCTCTAGGCACCAGCTTCTCGAAGATGTCCTTGTGAGCATACTAAGGACATCTTCGAGAGGCTGGGCTTAGAAGCATTCTCTCTTGTGAGGTAGAGGAGGAAGCAAACATGTCGAAGCTATGTCCCGGGGTGGACCGAGGTGATCCAGGCAAAGGCAGAGGACTCCTCTAGGCACCAACTTCTCGAAGATGTCCTTGTGAGCATACTAAGGACATCTTTGAGAGGCTGGGCTTAGAAGCATTCTCTATGTCGACTAAGCTATGTCCCGGGGTGGAGGTGATCTGAGACCGACATATGCCTATGTCGGGAGGAACTAACACATATGCCTATGTCTTTGTGATCTGTTTTTCTCTGGTGTGCAGGGGAGTACCTACCGAGGATAATCCGGCATAGGTCGCTTGGCAAGATCTAGAGAAGAAGAGAAGAGAGAAGAGAGAGTGTTCATTTCGTGAATTCATATCCTCACTACCTCGTGAGTTCATCTACATATATAGGAGATTCACACAGCTCAAAAATGAGCATCTTGTAACACTTGTGGTATACATCTAGAGAGAGACACAATTAAGCAGGAGTAGGGGTTTTACCTCCTCACGAGGGCCTCGAACCTGGGTAGATCGAGGTATTGGTTTTGTGTTCTTGGTGTTCTTGTGTTCTTCTATATGTCAGAACCATGGAGCATCTTCTTCATCTGACACATGTCTGTCTTGTCCTCCACTCCCACGATGTTTCTTTTTGCGCCAAAACTCTTTTTTTTTTCATTTTGCACTTTCAGACATCTGCCGTGCTTAATTTTTCATTTTGTAATTTCAAAAGAGTTTGAATCTACATTTGAATAACTTCTGAATATATATTTGGATTCTGACAATACTTTCAACATGAAAATTATTTGAATTTGAATAACTAATCTAAATCGTTCATTTTCTTTTTATAAAAATAAAGGGGTGTTTTTATTTCAACTAATCAACTCATTTGAATAACTAATCAACTCATTTTATTTCAACATTAAAATCGGATGGAAAATAAAATCCATATAATCATATTAATCTTATTGTTTCATAAAATCGGATGGAAAATAAAATACATATAATCCATATAATCATATTAACCTTATTGTTTCATAAAACCGGATGGAAAATAAAATACATATAACCCATATAATCATATTAACCTTATTGTTTCATAAAATCGGATGGAAAATAAAATACATATAATCCATATAATCATATTAATCCATAAAACCGAAGGGCTCAAAACCGAAGGGATGTTTTCTACTAGTGACATAATCCATAAAATCGGATGAAAATCATATATTAATCTTTGAATATGGAAATATTCAAATCTTTCAACCGGTAACCGAAATTACTTAGAAATGGAAATATTTATATTAATAAACCGGTAACCTATATATAAGAATCCAAGCATTTCCAATACATGCATGAGATAGCTGAGACACACAACGGTCTACTAATCATATCAATCTAAATACCACTTCCGTGCAATCTCGTAGCCAAGGCGAGCGTCCAGAGCAGCATATACGACTCTCTCGTAGCTCAATGGAACCACGGCCCAATATCTCGTTAGGTCTTCTCCTTCTTCGCCGTCGGCCCGTTTCTTGTCGTCCTTCTTCTTCTTTTTCTTCATCTCTAGATTTGTCCCAACGACAGCATTGGAGAGAGCATACAGGCTCGGGGTAGGATTGTCGGTTGGGTTCCGGCAATTCCTTTGGAGGTCGACCGCTGACGGAATTGTAATTCCGTAGTATCGCAGCATCCGCACGTCATTCTGGATTGCGACGCCGTAAAAGTTGACAGTCTTGTCACCTAAGAAATCGATGAGTAGCTTCGGCACCCGATCAGCCATGCAAATGTGGAAAATAAGAGTCTCGGTCGCCACCGAGAGTTGAATGACGGCGGCGCGCTGCTTCTGCTCCTCTGGAAGATCCTTTTGGCGACGACCCGGGAGTGCGTCGGTGAACTCGCAGTCGAGTCCAACCCCCTTGATCGGTGCGGCGTCGAGATACTCCTTCTTCACGTGTCGGATCCACCGCTCCACGCGTGATGCACGGAGGGTGACCCATACCTTGAAGTCCATGCCTTCCTTGGAGAAGAAGAATAACCGAGACGCCGTGATGTGTCCGAGTGACTCCATTGGAATGGAAGAGAGCAAGGATGGAGAGGGAGATTTTGTGTGTGATTAGGCATTTTTGTACTGTTCCTTTTATAGGGCGGAGAGGGAGGCCGGCGGGCGGCGGCGCGGCGCTGCTTCGCGTTCCACACGGCGCCATGCTTAATTTTGTGTGTATCATCTTCCAAAGCGCGGCTGATCGATCATCTTCCAAAGCGCGGCGGGCTGATCAATTTCCAAACCGCTGCGAATTCCACAGATCATTAGTACCGGTTTGAAACACGAACCGGGACAAATACCTTTAGTCGCGGTTTGTATTAGAAACCGGGACTAAATGTTCCTGTGGAACCGGGACTAAAGGTTTCCGTGCCCGTGATGCCGTCCTAACCGTTCGAACCGCGACTATTGATGTCATTAGTCGCGATTCCAGGCCTGACCGGAACTAAATGTGCTCCGACCTCAAAACCGAAGCCCCTTTTTCTACTAGTGACGTCACCTTGCTGATAAATCTTGGATTAAATTCAAGAAAATCGGACCATCTACTTCTCATTGTTTTCAGAAAGTCGATGTACATTTGGTCTTTTATTGCAAAAAAGGGCACGAGTCCATTTATAGCTCAGGCTCTCAGCTTAATCTGACCATCTATCAAACCGGAAGGAACGAAGAACGAGCATATACACGTGTTAGTTACATTACACTCCAAAATACAATTCAAATAGCCGACGCACGGTTGCAGACTGAGCTCAGGCACGACAGTGATTTGCATTTGCAGACGATCGAGGGAGTCCTAGTTTTAGCATTTTATTCCAACCTGCAGCATGGTACTAATGGAGGTGCTCGAGGTGACGAGATTGTGGTGACATGAACTTGCTTCTCACAGCGTGACGCGATAAGCGTACATTTCTACATAGCCGGGCACAAGTATGCTTGACCTGAACAGCATGTGTTTCTTGATTTGCAAATGAATGAAAAAACTCTTGATCGAAGACGATGGATTACTGGTCCAACTTGTTTAATCTGATCAGGGGGTAACTGGTGAACACAAACGACACTGACCTTGCATTCATGCAGCTGAGATGAATCTAAAATCATGCTACCGATGTATGCCTTAAATTAAGTTAGTTATAATCTGAATTATCCCACGTGCTTGATCAATCCCCTCTTGCGTAGCTACACATGCATGGAGCCGATTTTATATTGATTAGTGAACAATTTTATGTGCAAGTTGGCAGAGCCCTCTGTAGGTGACGCGGTTCCATCACCATATATATACACTAAACCGCGGACACATAATTAGCTTCCTAATCTGACTCTTAGATCCAGGTGAGGGAAATTAGTTGTTAGGATCAGTTGAGACTTGAGAAAGATGAGGCGCTGCAAGAACAACAGCAGTAGCAGCTCCTCAACGCTTGTCTGCGACAACGACGAGCGGTCCGTGGCCGTGTTGAGGGAGATGGCTAGGGAGCAGTCCCTGGTGACGCAGCTGCGCGCTGTCGTGCTGCCGGCGCTCCAACTTGCCGACGGCGAGCGAGCCGAGGTTGTCGCCCAGATGTTCGTTACCATACTGGACTGCTCAGCCAAGGCTATAGCCGAGCTGAAGCTCCTTCGGCTCGATCATTCTAGAGGCGACGATGCGCCGCCGTCGCCGACGGTGGTGGTGGACGACAAGAGGAGAATCATGAAGGTCTTCTCTGGCGACGGCGACAATAGCAAGGCCATTCGCCAGCAGCGCAAGAGAAGGTCAGGAGTGCTACATGATTCGTATATTTAATACTAATCGATAAAACTAATTAATGGCTCCACTATGATCATTGCCTGCTTAATTGATGGTTTTGTTGTTTGAATTAAGCAGGAGATTGGCCGATGACTCTGTGACGCTTGAAACGCCTGTTCCTCACTACGACGGTCACCAGTGGAGGAAGTATGGGCAGAAGCTCATAAACAACGCAAAGCACCCAAGGTACATATTGCTTTTATTGGGCACATCACTCAATCGAATTGCAGCACTTGACCTTTTTTACGATGAATAATATGAATTGGATTAAGCAGGAGTTACTACAAATGCACCTACAAGCAAGAACAGGACTGCCCAGCAACAAAGACAGTACAGCAGTACCAAGAGGATGGCGGCACCGATGAGCCCGACATGTACACCGTCGTCTACTACGGCCAACACACCTGCAAGCCGGCGAGTGGCGATCCTGATGCAGCCGTCGTCGAGACAAAGAGCACATGTCATAGCGGCAGCGCCGACGAGCTCTCACGGAGCGACAGCCAGTGCAGCAACATTACGGTAACTTGCACTTCAGTTGTAGTTGACCGCCACCAACGGACGGCGTCCATCGAGAGCAACTGCAAGCTGCTGGAGATGGCGCCAGACCTGGCAATGGCAAATGCAGAGGTGAACACATATGATCAGATCTATGACCTGGGTGCATTTTCACCGTTGGATTTGGATACGGATTGGGCAATAGATGTGCATGGGCATGACCTCCTAAAGTGTGGAGATTGGTAAGAAGAAAGTCGAATCATGTGGAGGGATGAGGTTTAACCTTCCACTTGAGGAAAGTCATGTGGAGGAAACATTTTAAATTGTCGGCATAGTGTAATGGTTGATTGTGATATTATGGATCGAAAACTTAGTTCGACTTATATGCAAAAAAAAAAGTTGCACATTTGATATTTGGTACATAACCACATTTAATTACGAATTCCATGCATCGTTCATGTAACGACCCGAACCCATAGGATTCGAATCTCTGTGTTTACAGTGCTATCCCTGGATCATAGCTAGCACACACAGTAACAAATGAATATCAAGATAAAACATACGTCATTTTATTACTCTACGAATCCAGAGTTACATATACAAGTTGCACAACATAGTGATTGGCTCACATTACAACGGAAACATAAACGAAAATCTTGGGCTCCATCAACGCCATAGGGCTTGTTGAGTATAGGCCCGTGATCCTAGTCGTCCTCACTTGTCATCTGCACATGATAGGTAGCAGGTGAGTACATTGAATGTACTCGCAAGTTGCACAAGAGTGTGGTGGATATATAATGGAAATACGTGCTTAGGGTGTGTCAACGGAAGGCTGAGGTTTGTTTTGCGTAAAGCCAATTTTGTTACACAAAACATTTTTTGTTTTGGAAAACACTTTTGCTTTTAGTTTTATATTTCAAATCAAAACAATATACGGTTGGATAAACACAAGGATTCCACCAAGATTTTACGCCAACCAACACATGGATTCCACCATGTCCCCAAAACTAGCGATACTAACTCCAGAGCCAATCACTGGATGAAATTAGCATGTCCAATATATTTAGACAGTCCCACATCCAGAGCCATTCACTGGATGAATATAGTATGCCAAAACAGTTTTTAAAAGGTTTTGAAAACAGAGGAGATCCTTCTTGGTTTCAATATTCAGCTGCTCAATTTGCTCGTAACCGGGAGCACGGCTAATCGATTAGTTTATACACTCTGCAGAGGTCGTACACATTCCCCACATGTCACAATCCATCCCTTTTGTCGTGGCCTTTGTCTGGCTTAACTGGGCATGGATCGTAAAGAAGTCTTTCCATAGAAGCCCCCTATACATAATCCAGCCCGCCCGCAACCATGATCCGAAGACCCCTCTCCAATGGCGGTACCAATGCAAGGGTTTCCCTCTATGTACTTGACTAAGCCAGAGCCCATATTAGCATGTGGTTGTACTGAAAGCAATCCTTCATCCAAAACTTCGAAGATCTCTTTGAACCCGGGCGGCGGTCCCCACCAAAAACCTGAGTCATACTGCAGAGCCATTCACTGGATGCGACCCTTGTAGACGCTCCCGTCATACCACTCCGCCCAGATGAAAACATTTTTGATAATTTTATTTTCAAAATAGTTCTCATAACACTACCCCAGAATGGGCACATGTCAACTTTTGTAAAGATTTACTTTCTTTTTCTAACCCATGTCCCCCGTCTACCAAGCAATTGGCTAAGCACTCACACAAGCGCATTTTAATAAAAATGGCTGCAAGGAACATGGCAATATCCTAAGGATATAGAAAACATATATTTCCCTACACATGCATACTACGAAAATATAGTAGGACAAAGTATGATCAAGTGCAACTTGCCTTTTTGTTTGGAGAGGAATAATATATCGTCGATGTTACTTGACGAAGAATAAATATATTAACGACACAATTACCACTCTCCGAATAGAATCCCGTAATCTATACGCAAAAATAATTGCAATACAATAAACACCGAATGAAAGACTAAATATAAATTCAAATATTCTATAACACAAAATATTACTAATTATTATGATAGAGGATATGATTCTAAGGATTTTGGTGAAAGAAATATGTTGACAAAAAATGTGATATGAACATATGATGGAAACAACATTGAATGAACTATGGAGTTTGACATACTATGCCATGGTATGGTAAGATAATCAACTATCTTTAAGGTTGAACTAGAATCACCTAGAAGCAAATTTATAGATCAAATGTATGGAATTCCAGAGTTTACAACTAAAGAAAATGGCGTGGCAAAATACTGTTAAGTGGATTTGATCCAATGGTGAAGATAAGAAAATAACGGTTCCGTGTATCATACATGACTACATATATGAACTGCTAGATTGAGATCAATGGAAGATATCAAAGCACCATTAGTGCATGAGTGAAATATGTGACTTCAGCGAACAATAAGAATGAAGGAATAAGATGGACACGTACCATTTCGTTCAAATATAAACTTAATGGTACACTCTAAAATATGAAAACAACATTCATCTAAGATGAAAACAATGACGAGAGTGCTCACCGATGAAACGAAGAACGTGCGGTGTTGGGCAAGATGATAGAAACGGTTGTCGGCGTGTTGAAGACGATGTCGTAGATGTCCATGGCTTCCGTGAAGTAGTCGATGTAGTCAATGTAGATGTGTCAGGGGTCGAATCAGATGCTGTGACGCGGTTGTTGATGACGGACAAGGCGTGATATCCTCTGGCGGCAGCCTTCGGCGAACTCGATGTCATGGCTTCGGTGATGGCGCGTCCAACTGCAACAATATGATGAACCTTCATGTCTTGGAGGTAGGAACCGTCGAGGTGAGTTTTCTGCTCCGAAGAATCATTGAGATGATCACCTAGGGCGATGGGATCTAGCGACGAACTCGACTTTGGGGCTGGAATGGGCATGGCTCTTACGGAGTGTACAGGGATCCTTTGGAGAAATTCTGTGAACGATAATGAGGGAGGAGAACGAGTGGAACAGAGTGACACGGTCGGATTCTCTTTATATACAGTGAGCAGGGAGATCGGAAAACGAATGCCGACGGTTGGCATTCGGGTCACCGAGTGAGATTGGACAATTAAGTAAACAAAGAGGAAAGTTAATTACCTGAATCGAATCTCCATTGAATTTCCACCAACTTTTTTTTTTTTGACAAGAATTTCCACCAACTTTAGTGTTGAAGTCGAAGAGAATTAGTCACTAGAATAAGTGGGAAGAGGAGAGGAAGAGGTGGCAGCCATGGCGTTTCTCTGTGTTCATGTACGTAAGGAAGAAGAGGAAGACGATCGAGCGCTCGCTCGTTTGGTCGGGCTGGCCAGATGGGCTATGGGCAAGTGCAGCCCAACAAGAAAAATACAAGGATGGATGAGAGAAAAAAAGGGGAGGAGAGTGGGCTGGCCCAACTCGGATGGGAATGAAGTGATGGGCAAAAATTGGCCCAAACGAATTTCTGGAATTTCTAAATGGATTTCTATTTATCTATTTAGACGGAATAGTTTATGACATATATAATTGCCAAAATATATTCGAATTTTCATAAAAATACAATAAAACAAAATACTTATGATGGTTTAGAAACTATAATTTGTACCCAAGTTTCGTTCCATAAAATAATTTTGTTTACAAAACATGCACATAGGTCTAAATCAAACCCTTAAATAAATTTATAAGGTCTAATAAACCACGTAAGTTTTTGGAGGATCTAAATATGCAAAAAGGTAATTTAAATCATTTCCAAAATATTATATTGAGAATGTCATGTTATTCTCTTCTCTTTATTTTTGTTCGTCATTTTGGAAATGGATTTAAATTTATGAAAGATCCAAAGATGCATTAAAATTCAAATAGCATCCAAAGAAAATATTCCCAACATGTTTATTATATTTGGGAAAGTCATATTATTCCCTCTCTTAATTAATTAGACATGTTTGGATAAATTGCAATTACAATCACAATCCATATTAAATCAAATTCTCAAGCTGAATATGTTTAAAACTTTCCAAACCAAGATTTCTATTTTGGATAGCATGTTAATCCACTCTTAAATGTTTTGAATCAAAGTTTGAGAAAAAAATTAAACAAGACCAAAAAGTTTCAAATCTTTCAAAATTTCACAAACTTATTTAATTAATTTAACGTTCCAAAATTGGCAAAAGTTTAGGACGTTACAGTTCAGCAAATGGAGAAGTCTAAGCCGGACTCTATCAGGCCTTAACGCCCCATCAACAAAGGCCACACCTATTTTTACGGAAAAACTCGATTGTCCGGATTGTTCCTGCACGCTCGTCTTGTTTCTTTTCACACGTTTCTTTTGTCCACATCCCTATGTCCGTGTTATACTACTATTTACGATTTGTGCCGCATATCCCCACCGGCCACTGGTCACGGTCACCTCTGCTTCCTTCCTTGCCGCCCCTTGTCTAGCCCATCTGCTTGCAACAATTCTACTCCAAACACGTAGTGCAGAACGTAGGTCGATGAAGAGGCTAGGGTTGAGGGGAATGGATCCATGGTCGTCGGATATAGCGCCACGAGGCTTTGTTGAAATTGAGCCTCCATGGATATGACGGTATGATGTTCGCGGATTTTCAATGTTGCATGAGTTCTATCTACATATTGCACACTTGGTGCGTACACTGTTCGAGGTGCTCAGGCATTTTTTGCATATGTTGAAAATTTTGCACCAATGCTCTAACTGTTTTCTGAGGAGCTTAAAAGTTTTTTCTCCAATGTTGCATCCGTGTGTTGAATTTTGTATGTAACTTTGTTCGACATATGGGGATTTGCTACGACCTGCAGTGATTTGTTGCATAGTCATATATTGTTGTTACATTGGTGTTCTCGAAATGTTATATTGTTTTCCATATATTTTGACCCACTCTGGAAAAAATGCTGCAAAAAATTGCATCGCGAGTGGGTGTATGTTGCATGAGTTGGACGGATGAGATTACGACTTTTATGTTGATCCTAAGGTGGGTTTGGGGGCCAATTTGTTTCCCACATCTCCTGGACAATGTTCAAGGGTGACCTATTGTTATTAGCAGTATCGTGTTCGCTGAGTCTTGAACTTGAAATATATTACTTACCTCTGATACCTTGTTAGAATAGAGAAGTAAAAGCCATTTCAGGAGTCCCTCATGTTGCCCGGTTTTGGGAAATACTGGAGGCGAAGGCATAGTGTTGGGATTCGTTGTCTCGTTCGAGCTTCGTCTCACGCCATGCTTGCTCGCAAGGATGGATATGCCCCACTAAGACTAGTGGCTAGGGCATGCACGTGCGTCTCGATGGTGGTGTAGCGAGCTCTCACGGCGGCAAGCATCGTCGATCTTTTGGCTAGTGCCAGGACCTGCGCCTGCTCCGGCTTGCCGCATCCGCCTCTTATTTCGCTACGTGTGAAGCTGTTGCTACAATGTGTGTCCGTGCTGGTTGTCAGAGCATCAAGATCTTCTATCCTTGGTCGTTTGTTCTGCTGGTTATGTCGGTGTCGTTTGGTCTAGGGTACTCTAGTGGTCAATGTTTGTTTCCTGTGGTTATGGCTCTTGATATGTTTGCACTGCGTGTAGAGGTTGCATGCTGGGGTGACTATCGTCTTGCGGTTCAAGTCGTGGTGCTTGGATGGAGGTCGTGGCTCAGGTGATGACTATTGGTCATGGAAGTGAGGATGGCGTGATGACCTCCGACTGTCAAGCACCGTACGTGGTTTAGTAGTTGTCTTGGCAGCCAGCCACACTCGAATCTAGAGGTGGAGATCCCTGTCGGGGTGAAATATTTTACCTTTGCATTCAATTGTTTTTTCTTTGTACAAGTCGAAGTCGTGTGCTTAATATTCTGTTTTTCTTGTTCGGAGTACTGTATGTAAGATCTTTTAGTAATTAATATCTTACGTCAATGATGTCATGTACCACCGCTCCTCTAGCAACTAACGCACCACCTTCAATCGAGCCACAAAATGTATTAGTTGACATCGCAGATAAGATGGCACACGTATCACCTACATGGATCATGAGGCATGACTTGAAGCCTCCATAAGAGACGTTGTGCATCGCCATCGTCTGCTAGGCACGACTTGGCAGCTCTGCTGAACTTATCATATGTGGCACCTGCTGAGTTGAAACGAACCCGATTTTGAAGTGGAGGGGGCATCTCATACCGCCACCAATCTCGATACTTCATGGTCAGGCAGTAGAGGACGTCCACCGTCATCGACCGCGACACACCGAGCTGAAGACTATCACCCATATGAAGATCTGGCCATTGCTTCACGTACATGATCATGATCGCCGCATTCATCATATAGATGCACATTTGATGTTCTAGAATTTTGCCGACGGGGGTGGCTTGCTGTATGAAAATATTAAATTATTGTGAATGAACACCACCATCAGAAAACACAAGTTTTAAATCCATCATATTTTCAGTACAATTAGTTACGCGTCAGATACAGATAAACTCTAGTGAACAACTAAATGTCAAAACTTATAAAAAATTCAAAAATAGTTTGATTACAATTTTGAAGGTGTTATATAAGTTTGAGGGCTAATAGTCATAAAGATAACACCTATAGGATCCTATGAGGTGAATCTACATGGATGTGAGATTCATGGTGCGGCTTAACGTCATTTGGCGGTAGAACTTGAAGGATTTGGAGACAGGAGGTAGTGCTTTGAGAGCTTGGAGTTTGGGTAATTGGGGATTGAGTTGTTGGCTCTAGTATGGACATTATTATTTGTAAGCCTTATGCTTTAAATCAACTAAGTTAAGTGTAAATAGTGCATTTTCAACACTACTACAAGGATCGGCACATGCTGCCCGTATACGGTTATTTGTTTCGAAATCCTACAAGATACACATTTATTTTTTTCTTACATGGTGGACTCACATTTCAAGTTAAGCTTTGACATCACTATAGCCGATATTGTGAGTTATGTGTCGTAAAAGTAATAGCATTGTAGTTCTTTTGAGTACAAAATCAGTGTATAACTTTCAGGGCAAGTAACACACTTTTTCTGGTCAAAACTGAACCTTGAAAATGTCGGCCCAGTGGATTCTAGGGTGTGCAGAGCCCACTCTCCACGGCCCTCACACGCGTCGATGCCGACGAAACAACTAAGGACCAAGCGGAACGCTTGGGGAGACCCCCGAGGGGAAAGCTCCCTCGAGGGGACTTGAGGGGGCAGCGAAGGGCCTGAAGGGGCTCCCCCTGAGGCCGCCCCCCGGCAAGGCTTTTTCCCCCTTGGAGAGAAATCAACGCAACTCCCTCCGCAAGGCCTCCAGGGCCCTGTGGAGATACTTCTCTACGAAGGAACCACTGCAGAGCGCACATGGCCTCTGCAGCAGCCGCAGAGTGACGCGCGCGTCTGCGCGCGATGACGACGGCGCCACAGTTGCCGTTCTGGTGATAAAAGGAGTCAACAAAGCGCTGTGTCCCCTGCGCCGCCACCAAGGCTTTCCTCTTTGGTGATAAAGCAGGTGGCCGGCGCAACGCTCCAACGGCGACGTCACCGTGGGCACCCCCGCGGTCTCTGCAGTACCAGCTGGCCGCTCTGAAAAGACGGCGGCAGCCCTGCCACGAAGGCAGGCTTTACGACCATGGACCAGGTCCATGGACAACCGAGCTGCGGTGCACCCCGCTCCTCCGCTTCGTCGCCATGTGGGAACCCTTCCACAGCGCAGGGTGCAGGGATGAGGCCCGGGGCGCCTATATAAGGAGCAGAAGCACCACCGTAGAAGAGGATCGATCAATCACTCATCCATAGACACCCCACAGTAGCTTAGCCTAGCCGAGCGAGCCCAAGGAGGAAGAAGGCCCGAACCTTCCCCCTCCAAGCTCCGCACTGCCTAGCGAAGGCCTGCGGCAAGCTCGTTGTACTCACCCTCTACTGAGCAATACAGACAAGCAGGAGTAGCGGTTTTACCTCACCCTGAGGGCCGTGAACCTGGGTACGGGCCGGAGTCCATCTCTGTCGTGTTGTTCCTCCGCAGGTTCGACGAGCACCGTCGCCGAGCCGGCCGTAGGTTGTTGACCAACGTGTTCAGTCCCCTTCACGAACTTCTCCCCCGAGAGTGGTTATCCCTGTTCCGTGGGAATCACATCTCGACATTTGGCCCCCGATTGCGGCCCCAGCACAGGGGAGCGTCTGTTGCTGACGGCAGCCCACCAAGCCACAGGCTGGATTGACGAGCTCAAGGACTACTTGGTGAAGGGGATCCTCCCTGAAGAAGATGCAGAAGCAGAGCGAATCGCCCGACAGGCGAAATCCTACTGCATCCTCGAGGGAAGCCTCTACCGCAAGCGCCCGAATGGCATCGCGCTCAAGTGCGTCCCTCCCGAGGAAGGCCGATCGCTGATCAAGGACATCCACAGCGGGGAGTGCGGCCACCACTCGTGTGCGCGCACCCTCGCAGGCAAGGTCTTCAGGAGCGGTTTCTACTGGCCTCAAGTGCTTCAAGATGCGGTCGCCATCGTACAAACCTGCGACGCCTGCCAGTTCCACGCCAAGCAAATTCATCAGCCAGCGCTGGGGCTCCAAACCATCCCGCTCTCCTGGCCGTTCGCGGTCTGGGGGCTGGACATCTTGGGCCCCTTCCCAAAGTCGCAGGGGGGCTATCGCTTCCTCTTCGTGGCCATCGACAAGTTCACCAAGTGGCCCGAGGTTGAACCAGTGCGCACCATTCCGGCCGGTGCCGCGGTGAAGTTCATCAGGAGCCTGGTCTGCCGCTTCGGTGTGCCTAACCGCATCATCACCGATAATGGCTCGCAATTCACCAGTGGCATCTTCCGAGCCTACTGCGACAAGCTTGGCGTCAAGATCTGCTTCGCCTCGGTGGCTCACCCATGAAGCAACGGTCAAGCCGAGCGAGCGAACGCAGAGGTCCTCAAGGGCCTCAAGACCAGAAGCTTCAACATCCTCAAGGGCCACGGCAAGGGCTGGATCGATGAGCTCCCTTCCGTACTCTGGTCCATGCGCACAACTTCCTCAAGGCCTACAGGCGAAACGCCGTTTGCCCTGGTCTACGGAGCTGAAGCAGTCCTCCCTGCAGAAATCAGGCATGGATCACCACGGGTCCATGCCTTCAACGAGGACATCCAAGAGGACCTCCACAACGACGACCTACTGTTCCTCGAGGGACTGCGCCGCCACGCCGCCCTCAGGGCGGCGAAGTACCAGCAAGATCTGCGACGCTACCACAGCCGCCATGTGCGCTCGCGCACCCTCGAGGCGGGTGACCTCGTCCTCAGGCGAATCCTCTCCAGGGAAGGCCTCCACAAGCTCTCGCCGATGTGGGAAGGCCCCTACAGGGTCTCCCACATCGCCAGGCCTGGCGCAGTACGCCTCGAGACCGAAGACGGCATCCCCGTCAAGAACCCGTGGAACATCGCGCATCTGCGCAAGTTCTACCCGTGATCATAGTCACGCCAGGCATTTTTTGTCTCTAGAGGGAAGCTCACGGCTTCACCTCCAAGCTTCTCAAAGCTTCTCCCGAGGCTCAGCCCTCCGAGCTCTCCTGCAAATGAGCCCCCGCAGGCCGCAGTGAACCTCTGCCACTAATGGGTGGTCCCCATGCCTCGACATGGAAGGAACGTTAGCTTGGCAAACCCAAGTGTAATGAACCGATTTTCGTTCCAAGTGAACTTTGCGCTCAGGCGCCATTTTCGTTCCAAGTGAACTTTGCGCTACGGCGCCGTGTCGTTCCCAAGTGAACTTTGCGCTGAGGCGCCGCTATGTAATATTTCTATGGCAAGTTTTACTTTCATCCTTTACATTCAAATGTGCGCTTATATTTTTCCTATGAGCACCTCGCGAGCGGGGGCTGAGTACGGTGCCTGTGCCCAAGAGCACCCCAGCAGCACTGCAAAATCCAAGGGATCCTGAGCTCTGGCTAAAGGGCATGCTCCCGGATACACGCCACCTCCCCAAAGGACCTTGGTACTCTCTCTCCTCGCGAGGCACCCATGAGGAAACCTATAAGCGCGCATAAGTCCTTACTACTATGCTCTAGCGTTTCGGTTCGCCTCTCTAACGTCCACAGGGAACGAGAGCCTCTCCAGGCCTGTGGAGGAAAAACTCGGCCCCTGAAGGGAAGGACATCGCCAGAGGAATCCCCCGCAGGGCGAAAAGCCTCGCGAAGCTAAGTTCCCTGTTCACATCAAGAGAACCCTTGCATCTCTCTCGCGGGCACTCTGCGTCCCTCGAGTGGTCCTTTCCCTCACTCTCCATGGGCTGCTTGCGCGTCAAAGGGGGGCCCTCAGCATCGCGACTCGAGGGTTCTTACCTCTCTAAGCCTTAAACTCCCCCCGGCCTTGCCGAGTCATTGCTCGAGCATACCGCAGCGGCGGAGTCATAGCGCGAAGAGAAGGGTCCGGCGACGCAGAGCGAAAAAGACATGGAGTTGAAGCAAAGGCTCCTCGAGGGGAGCACACACAGACTTAGCAGCACATGCTTAAAATAAGAAGTATATTACAGACTGAACAGCAAAAGTCTTCAAGATAAACATCCCTACAGCGCTACAAGCGCACTACACTGCAGGAGAGGATCTCAGGAGGAAGTTAGGCAGCGGCCTCGTCGTCGTCCTGGCCGGATCCTTCCTCTTCAAGCTCGCTCCCCTCGTCGTCGTCCTCGTCCTCCGCTGCGGCCCGCTTAAAGCGGTTGCAGAAGTCGTCCACTTGGTCGCGGACGGAGTTGGAGGCCTTCCACCTTGCCTCCCCCTCAAGGGGTTCGGTCACCGTGGCGAGGTCGAACCCGGGCTGGAGGTGCACGAGGTTGGAGAAGATGCGGTCCACCGCCACCGCCAGGAGCTGGCGGCACTCCTCCTCGACCACGTCGCGGAGCTCCGCGGTGGGGCCCTCGAGCGCCGTGAAGAGCTGCTCGAAGTACAGGAGGTAGGTGGCGGCGTCGGAGTGGCCTTGAGCCGGGACAGACGGCGCTTCTGCTCCCAACTTCGCAGCGAGCTCGCGGCCCCGGCCCGCCAGGGCCAGGAACATGCGCTCCCGCTGCTGCGACAGCACCTGCGCCGCCTTGGCGCTCTCAGCGGCCTCCACCGCTTTCTCCACGGCAGGGCCCACCTGCTGGTTCATCTCCTCCATGTCGGCCATGAGGGAGGCGAGGTCCTGTTCCGTGCGCTTGCGGGCCTCCTCAGCGGCGCGGCGGCGATCCACTTCGCGCTTCACCTTGGAGACGAGGGTGGCGTTCATGTTCTCGAGCTGGTGGATCCGGGCGCCGCTCTCGCCAAGCCTCTTCTTGAAGCGGGTCTCCTGCTTGGTGCATTTGTCGGCGTAGTCCCGGGAGACGGCGGCGCGGTACGCCTTCTCCCGAGCCTGGAACTCCTCCTCGGCCTCCGCCTTCTGCTCGGCGAACCTCTTGTTGAAGCGCTCCACATGCCCTTTGTGGGTAGCCACTTCGCGTTCATACTTGACGAGAGCCGCAGCCAGGCTCTCTTCGCGGGCCTCGAGGGCAGCACGCTGCCCCGACAGCTCCTGCTCCCGCAGAGCCAGCTGCTCGTCGCGGCGGCGCACATCCTCCTCGCGCTCGCCCAGGCTCTGTCCCCTGGCCTCCAAGCTCGTGCGGATCTCGTCCAGGGCGGACCGCACAGTCTCGGAGTCAGCCAGGATCTTCTTCTCGAGTTCGACAAGCTCACTGCGCTTGGCCGCCAAGGAGTGCTCCACGGCCTCTCGCTCGGCCCTGGCCGCGGCCAGGTCTTCTGCCGCTGCCCGGCGCTCGGCCTTCAAGGGCTGCAGGAGCTCCTCGGCGTCCCGCGCAGCGCCCTCGCGGACCTCCTCGGCGAAGCGCACCGCCTCCTCGCGATCCGCCTGCAGAGCCTGGTCGCTCTGCCTGCGGGCCTCCACAGCCGCGTGAAATGCGGCCCAGGCCCCCGCAAGCTCGTCCCGCTGCCGGGCGAGCTTCCCGTCCTCGAGAGCGAGGTGGGCCTCCAGGCCCTCCAGTGACTCTCTCACCAGGCGGAAGGCGACATCGCGTCGCCCCCTACTCCAGTCCCAGCCGCTAAGAGATAGGGCCTGGGATGCTTTGCGCGGCGCGGAGGGCCCAGCGCCGGTGTCGAGCTTGGAGGAGGAAGCCTCCGCGTGGGCCTGGGGGCTTGGAGGCAAATCCTCCGCCTCGGCGCCTGTGCCCTGCGCCTCGGTGTCGCCTCGCTCAGGCGGCACCTCCTCAGTTGCTTCCGGGGCAGAGGAGGTCTGCCCCGTCGCCGTTGCCTCCTCCATCCTAGCGGATGGCGGGGATGGCGGAATATCCTCCCTGCTGGCCTCAGGCGCGCTCGGGGCCGACGCAGCGCCAGCCGCTGCTTCAGGTTGCGCCGGAGGGGTTGCCGCGCGGGGCGGAGTGGGTGCCCTCTCCAGCTGCTCCTCCATGTGCTCCTCCTCCGGAGGCGGCTCAGGCGCCTCCGCCTGAGGCATGTCCACCTGAGGGCCTGCAGAAGCCTCCTCCTCAGGCCTCGCGGCCTCTTCTACCGCGGCCTCGCCCGCTTCGGCCTCGGGCGCGGCCTCGGGAGCGGCCTTCTTCACATCCGCAGCCTTGCGGAGCCTGCGGCGCTTCGCGGGCGCTGGGTCGCTGGCGTGAGCCGAGGAGACCGGTCAAGGGAGGAAACAGGCAGAAAACCGAAGGAAAACGACAGAACCCAAGAGCACTTACTTGGACTTCTTCGCGCGGGTGTCGACCCACGCCATACCAGACGCGCGCCATGAGGGCGCGGTCCGGACTCTTGACCCTTCAGGAGCCGCCTCAGCCTTCCTCTTGAGGGAAGCGCTTGGGGGCTCCCCGGCAGGCCTATCATGGGCCGCCTTAGTCCGAGGCCCTCGGCGCCCAGCCTCGGCCTCCTCGCCGTCGCTGGACGAAAGCTCGTAGACCTCCGCTGTGGGTGGCGCGGCTTGAGACGAGCTCGCCCCGCCTGCGGAGGGCACCGCCTCCGCCTCCGCGTCACCTTGCTCCGCGTCGCCGTGCTCCACCTCTGACGCGTACGGAGACTCGGCAGCGTCCCCGTCCTTCGCCACGGGCATTGGCCCCTCCTCCTCTTCCTCCTCCCCCGCCAGGCCCAGCGCGGTGAATGTGGGCATCTGCGCCAGGGTGGCCTGGCGCTGGTCCGGAACCTGGTACAGAGGCCTTATCGCCACAGGGACCGCCGCGGGCACGTCGGGGTTGACGAAGAGGCCGCCCATGATGGTGGCGACGACGGCGGGGCGATGATCGCAGGGGTGGAGCCGCATCGGGTCCGTGAGCCCCGAGTACGCCCACATCGGCTTCTTGTGCGCCTGAAGGGGGGCGATGCGGCGCCTCACAAACTCCTCCGCCACCATTTGGCCGGTGAGGCCGTGTTCCCGGAGCATCCTCAAGTGGCCCACGAGGCCCGCTACCTGAGGGCCCTCGAGAGCCCGCTTGCCCCAGTGGGTGTTCTTCACGGGCGGCGCTTCTGGGACGTCGAGGAGGGAGCTCTGCGACGGGACGCCGATGAGGAACCACTTCTGCCTAAAGTCGTCCACTTTCTTCGACACCGCCGTCACGGGCCTCTCGCCGCTCCAGGACATGGGGATGTAGATATCCCCCATGCCGTCCGCGATGCGAAAGGACACGCAGCCCGTCCGATCGGTCTTCGCGGTGTTCCGGAGCGCGTAGAAGCTCCTGAAGAGGGCCACCGATGGCCTCACCCCCAAATAAGCCTCACACAGGAAGGCGAAGATGGAGAGGATGAGAACGGAGTTGGGGTGAAGGTGCAGGAGGTGGATCTGGTAGAACTCTAAAACGGCCTCGAAGAATGGCGAGTACGGAGGCACCAGCGCTGCAAAGAGGGTCTGGAGGAAGATGGGGTAAAAACCCGCCGGAAGACGGCCGAACCTCGCGGCCCGGATGGCGGTGGCGCCGTGCTCGTTGTTCTTCCCGGCAACCAGATGCTGGATCTTGTCCAGCGCCGCCGCATCGACGCGCGTCCCAATCAGAGCGGGGCCGAGCGTCTCATCCTCCTGCGCATCCTGGCGGGCCGAGGTCATCGCCGCCTTGCCTTTGGATCCCCCCATTGGCGGAGCAAGACGGAGGCGCGGGAGAGCGAAGGAAAGGGGAATGCTCGCCGGAGAGGAACGGAGTTCGCCGGAGACGAAGAGCTAAGAGGCCGAGAGCTGGAAGAATGGAGGCGCAGAATAGGAAGCAATGACTGCGATTCAGACCGGCGCGCAGCTTTATACCGCCGTCGGGCAGTTACCAAGGAACGCGGTCGTGGTGATCGTGGTGGGACCCCCCACTACGCACGTTTCTACCGGAGAAACCGAGTCGCCGCAAGTTTATCTCCAAGCGACGCGTGTCACGGGCAGGCCGGGCGTTTTGGACCCGCGACGCTTCGTCTGGGCCCGATGGGCCTCGCCGTGCCCGTCGTGGGCCCGGGGGCTACTGTCGGCCCAGTGGATTCTAGGGTGTGCAGATCCCACTCTCCACGGCCCTCACACGCGTCGATGCCGACGAAACAACTAAGGACCAAGCGGAACGCTTGGGGAGACCCCTGAGGGGAAAGCTCCCTCGAGGGGACTTGAGGGGGCAGCGAAGGGCCTGAAGGGGCTCCCCCTGAGGCCGCCCCCCGGCAAGGCTTTTTCCCCCTTGGAGAGAAGTCAACGCAACTCCCTCCGCAAGGCCTCCAGGGCCCTGTGGAGATACTTCTCTACGAAGGAACCACTGCAGAGCGCACATGGCCTCTGCAGCAGCCGCAGAGTGACGCGCGCGTCTGCGCGCGATGACGACGGCGCCACAGTTGCCGTTCTGGTGATAAAAGGAGTCAACAAAGCGCTGTGTCCCCTGCGCCGCCACCAAGGCTTTCCTCTTTGGTGATAAAGCAGGTGGCCGGCGCAACGCTCCAACGGCGACGTCACCGTGGGCACCCCCGCGGTCTCTGCAGTACCAGCTGGCCGCTCTGAAAAGACGGCGGCAGCCCTGCCACGAAGGCAGGCTTTACGACCATGGACCAGGTCCATGGACAACCGAGCTGCGGTGCACCCCGCTCCTCCGCTTAGTCGCCATGTGGGAACCCTTCCACTGCGCAGGGCGCAGGGATGAGGCCCGGGGCGCCTATATAAGGAGCAGGAGCACCACCGTAGAAGAGGATCGATCAATCACTCATCCATAGACACCCCACAGTAGCTTAGCCTAGCCGAGCGAGCCCAAGGAGGAAGAAGGCCCGAACCTTCCCCCTCCAAGCTCCGCACTGCCTCGCGAAGGCCCGCGGCAAGCTCGTTGTACTCACCCTCTACGGAGCAATACAGACAAGCAGGAGTAGCGGTTTTACCTCACCCTGAGGGCCGTGAACCTGGGTACGGGCCGGAGTCCATCTCTGTCGTGCTGTTCCTCCGCAGGTTCGACGAGCACCGTCGCCGAGCCGGCCGTAGGTTGTTGACCAACGTGTTCAGTCCCCTTCACGAACTTCTCCCCCGAGAGTGGTTATCCCTGTTCCGTGGGAATCACATCTCGACAGAAAATTCTTTCTTTTTCAGAAGAGGAAAAAACCGACATATGAATCGTTTGACGCGCACAACCATATTTTTTGTTAGGTTTTGAAACGGGTATTTACCAGAGAAAAGAAGCTGATACAAAGTTCAACCAAACGCCAAAATGCTCGCATCACACCCTTATGCTGCATAGATCCTATTGCTAGTCCGTTGTCCATATCAAGCGAACCTCCAATATATAAGCCGCATATAATAAAGTAACATATACTAACATGCATACACCCAGTCCGATAGCCTTATAATATCCTTTCATGTGATTAGTTATGTTGTTAACATGCATGATAGATCTAGTGTTATAGTTTTGATCCATCCAAGTTGTGCAACTAGTATGAATAAACTAGTGACGATGCCTCTCCGATCATGTTAAGGATGATTTTTTTTTTGCGGGGAGGAGTTCATTATTATATACCCCTCTAGCTATCTTCAGTCAGGTTCTCACGGTTTTCCCTCGTTTGGTACTCGATCCAGGTAGCTAGCTCTGGAACAGATCCTTTTTTTTTAGTATTGTACATATTGTATAGGCAACAAAAAGCAACTAGGTAATTATTTAATTACACCTAGTGGCATATTACAATGTGATATGTGATGACAGCTACTAGCTGAGCTGCAACTTGGGGTCTGACCCACAGCCGCCACAAGTTTGTCGTACATGCTCTATGTACAGCACATATATCCAGTACTATAAACGTACGTAATTGGATAAATGATGTTTGCAACCAAGTGGCTAGGGGAGTACATGCACCTATCCGCGTATGTAATATAGTCATGGTGTTTTTATGGCGTAACGCGTTTTATGGCGACCGACTCCCTTCATAACATTATAACGCTTGTGGCGTATGATATGGAGACATTATAGACACAACCTTATGGCGTATGATATCAAATTAAATCAGAACTAAATGGCTGTACATGACTACATACACAGCTGGTTGCTCAGGCAATACAGATTGTATTCCCACTCAAGTTTGAGTGCAACACAATATGCAGCAGTAAGCAGTAGGCAGCCAGGAGTACATGTAAATCACAAACTCGTAACACAGAGGACAGAAAAACAGAGCACAACCAGAGACGTCCGGGAGGAACAACAGTGAGAAAAGAGGAGAGTGAAGAGCAGCACACGTTGTGATCTGATGGCCTGATGCACGTAGTAGCAACTGGTGACTGGATTGGATCCGACATGCATGATGCGCTGCTGCTGGAAGGAGCTCGTGGATCGGGACAACCTGAATCTTGCTGGGAAAGGGGATGGCGGGAGGAGAAATGGATACCGGGAGGAGGGGATCATGGCGGGGGTGGAGGGGAGCTGGTGCGGAGGCCGGAGGTTGCTGCCGGCCGGTCACCAGGGAGAAGGAGGTGAGGTAAGCAGTTGATTTCCGTCCGCCATGGCTGCCACTCTCTCTCTCTCCCCTCTGAATCTCTCTCGTACTGGACAACCCTTTTCCCTCGCAGCTCTCTTTGCTTCCCGCCGCTGCTCCTCGTCCCCGCTCGCGATTCCCTTTTCCTTCCCGCCGCTGGCTCCTGGTTCCCGCGAGCCGCGAGCGCCAAATCCCCTAGTCTCGGGTGCAGGATAGCAAGCTCATCCATCCATGGCGTCTATTTTTGGGCATCGCGAGCAAAATCACATCATACGGACGATATTCCGACGCCACACGCGGGAAGTATTGCGAGCCTGGACGCCTTAGGCTAGACCTGGGCCACAGCGTTATATCGTCGTTATAGCGACGAGATAACGACGCCATAAAAACTATAACGACGAGATAACGACGCCATAAAAACTATGAGTATAGTATAGTACATATAAAATCTAGGATGCAAGTTTGGATGTAGCTAGGACGGTATCATACGATGTATCTAGCACATTGGTACTAGATGCTGTAGAGGCCTAAATTAAGTGTTCTGATTTGTCTGTCATCACAAACAATTAAAAAAATCAGAATGCCGGTGATATTGACCGTCAAACCCCTGTTGTGTAGGATTCTTGTTATTCATATGTAGTAGTACTGGTAGTAGTACTAGTAAAACATGGTCTGTTCAATAATCTCTTAAATCACCTAATCTGCCAGCACAACCTTCCCTTCCCCACCATGTCATTGTCCTCCCATCCGTTGTGTCTCCTAGGAGGAACCCCGTTGTGACGCCAGTCTAGGGGGGCGTAGTAAGGATTTGAACATAGGGGGGCGAACTGAAAACCTAATTTTATCTATAGCATGTGGCACCTATTAATTGATCGATTTTGATCTGATTTTAGCATTTTCATGTACCGCGTGCCCATTAATTTATGTCCGGAGGGTGGCGAATTGAACACCAAATACACCACATATTAATAAACATATATTTTCAAACCATCAATCACAATTAAATATCTTTAGGATACTACTGACAAAAATCTAACTGTATTGATTATATGCAAATCTTAGAAAAGTATGTATAATCTAGTAATAAGTTAATCAACAGATAAACCTATAACAAAATTACCCAATGAAGCATTATAAAAAATTATCGCGGGAATTTTTTTCCACACAATATATTTGACTTAGAGCATCTTCACTAGGAGGGCTTTAGGCCCCCTAAAGGGCTATGGGGGCGCCTGTGCAAATAATCATGCCCAACCGCCACCTCCTCCCCCCCCCCCCCCCCCCCCCCGAAAAAAAAATTCATTTCGGCTCCGACGCGTCCCGATTAGGCGCCCCCAGGCTGAAGCAGACCCAAAAAGGGGCTACTGGGGCGCCAGACGAACGAAAATGTGGCGAGCCAGCCCTAGTAGCGACATGGACCGCCCTAGCAGCCCACCGCCCACCGGGGATCCATCGCGTTCCCGCGTTTTCTTCTCGCTCTTTCCACCGCTTCTCGCCTCTGTCTTCACGCCTTTTCTTGCTATATGTAGGTGTGGCCACCATTGGCACTACATATCAGATCTGCAAATTTGGTATGTCATGGCTTCTACCGATTTTGCTCTAACCTACACAGAGGCGAAAGGCGTTGCACGCCTCAAACTACACCTGTCCGCCAGGCTACTGGTGCCCCCCCGGATGGAAGCTGAGCACCGGGGGCATGGCAATCTCCCCCATCCCACAAGGTGTGTTTTGTCATGCGGCCATCACCCACCACTACTACGCTGAGCTCACGCACGAGCAACGTATGGATCCTCACTGGGATCCCAACAACAACGCGAGTTGGGACGCATTCTTCACCAATCGGCGGGAGAGTAAGATCGCTAGGTACGACGAGGATGGGCCGCCACCTGTAAACAACAATGAGGCCGGCCGCCGACTACGGTGGGGTGGTCAAACTCTCGACAACGTGATAGGACCGCATCATTGTCGGTGATTACCCTCGCCTGCGATACCCCCACTTCCATTCGAAGAATGGCGGCACTGGGCGCGACGACGTCGCTATCTAGAAGCACTCGCCCCGCAGGCGTCCATCTTCGGCTCGTGCAACCGCGGGTGAAGTGGGAGGTCCCTAGAGTACGCCATGGCCACGCACCAATATGGACGCGACGACGACTCGGAGGAGTTTCAGGGCCAGCATGTTGGCGTACGCGCCTCCCTGGAACCCCATTTGCCTCCGCCGGTGGACTACACCCAGTCCTGGTGGAAGAAGGAGGAGCATGCCTACTATGTGTGTCGTGGTGACTACGGCGAAGGATGCATCCGATGTGGCCACCGGTCCCTGCAGCGTGCGCAACCATAACTGCAGATGTTCCAACCGCGTGGGTCGAGCGATTACGAGAAGGACGACGACACGTACTATAGAACTAGGTAGTAGAATGACTAGTTTTTTTAAAATTGAATATGTAATTTAAATTTTGGATTGTATATTATTTGTTTGTTACATGGAGGCTACAATTGGGAGCCAACTGCCATCCATTTTGTGACCACATAGGCGCCCGCTAATACGGATAAAAACGATTACGACAGACGCCATATGAGGGCCGAGTGGAGATGATGTTAAAAAATAAAAATAGAATGCTAGGTACTTCCTCCGTTTCATATTAGATGATTTCTTTTTATATAAAAATGAATGTATGTAAAGATACATTCATTTTTATATAAACATAAGTCATATCTAATTTGGAACGGGGAGGGAGTACTAGCAAAAAAAAAAGTTCAGCTGGTTAATTTCTTGTGGTAAGGTGCAGAGTCGTGTACCTTTAAAACTGGCTCTAGTTAATCTAAAATATATGCTTGTTATAAAGCAAAACCCCACTAACTTATCTCAACATGCAAGCTATCCACATCACTTTCTATTATAGCCAACCAATTGTCCACATCATCCCACTAATATTCATTACTTATTATTCTACATGCAATTATCCACATCATCTTTTCTTTTAAAAATCAAATTGTTCATGTCATCCTTTTTTTCATTTCAATAAACACAATTATGTAATTTAATTATCAAATTAAATCATGTGTTGGGGAACAACGAAATTAATTTGTAAACCAAATGAAATTCTTTACTTGCATGTTTCTATAGCATGCTTCAAATTTTCTAAGAGATACGCGCTGCAACGCACGGGATATCATTAGTTTATTAATATCGAGAGGGCGGCTCGAAATGCAGGAGTAGATCATGCCTCTCGATGTCGATGGTCTCCTGCTCCTAGGTTCCGCCGGCTCGCTCTCGTTCAAGAGGCGACAGCCACCGCCGCCCTAGCAAGTTCGCAGCGACATGAATGGATCTGCTCTATATGTATGCCGAGGGCAATCAAAACAGCGAAAGCCACGGAAGCAGAAACATGAAAATTTTAAGCGTTCCTGCTTCCCGCGATGGACTGGACTTTAACATGGTCATATGGGTTGTTCTGTTTTCCTACTGGGCTTTGGCATGTACGTGTATTTAGTACTAGATAGTAGTGGGCTTATAATTTCAAAAAAAAAGATAGTAATGGGCTTAAGATTATCTAAAAAAAAAATTAGTGGGCTTAAGTAGCAGTTAACGATTATTATATACTGCCAAATATTACATGGTCTTCGGTCTTTCTTTTCGAAAGGAAACTTTACCTTCACTTTCGTCGTGACAAGTGTCGCTATTGTTTTGGTCCCACATGATTGTTTGCATATCCGTAAGTATCGACATCAAAATAAAAATGGGGATGAAGATTAGAGAGAAATGGATAAGGGAGAGGTGGGAGGGCACTTTTCACTTTTATTTTTTAAAAATGAAATTTCAAAATAAAATATCTCGAGAACCGTTTATCCAAATTACAAGCCGTTTTCATTTTTGAGCTCCCCGCGTTGAGATTTTCAAAACTAGATCCCATGTAAGGTTTGATGAACTTTTATTTTATACTTCCAGTTATGTACAGTTTGTACTTTCTGAATCTGTCTAGCTGTACGTACAACTTAAAAGCTGAGTCTATATAGTTGTACGTACACCCTGAGTCTGTAGTTGTACGTAGAACCTGAAATCTGAGTCTATATAGTTATACGTACAACCTGAGTTTGTGTACTTATACGTACAATCTAACTATCTAAGTCTATGTATTTATATGTACAACATGAGTCTACATGTGTACATATATTGTATTTCAGATGTACAACACATGTGTACATTCTTATATAGGCGTACATCTCCATTTTCTGATATTTGCTACTCTACATACCGTGTGTGTCAGTGTTTTTTTTTGAGAAACATAGTACAAACGCAGACGCTCACAACACGCGCGCACACTCACCCCTATGAACGCACACACGCACACCCTACCCCTATAAGCACCTCCGAAATACTGAGTCGGCGGATCGAGTCTTGAGATTGACGAAGTCACCACGGGCGCCTCGCTGTCGACGGGAACGTCGCCTCCCACTGAAAGAATATTCCGCCGTAAATGCAACACAGAGACGTCAAACCTAGGGTTTGAACTCTGGTAGGCTGAGAGTACAACCACCCTGCTAGCCATCCAACCACAGGTTGGTTTGCCGTGTGTGTCAGTGTCAGTGTCAGTGTCAGTGTGTGCACTTTGTACAGGCGCAGCCGCATCCGTGAACGCGCCGCCGGCGGCCTCGGTGCATGCGGTGCAGGTTCGTACAGAGGCTCCGTAGCATCTGGTAGTTTGATGCTGTGTACTACCAAGATGTACATGCAGGTTCGTACAGAGCATCTGGTAGTTTGATGCTTTGCCCGCGCTGTATCCCGTGCCGCACGAAACGCCTGCGCGCCTGCTACAGCGCCCTGCGCGAACAGACGCGGTGCGCCAGTAACTGTATGACATTTCCACGTGGCGTCCTTGCGTCTCTTTATTTCCCTTCCGTAAGGCTCTGTTTTCGATTTTTCTGCGAGCTTTTGTTATCTTCTATAGTCCACTTGTTAAAAATATCCTATATAGCCCTCCTTTAGTGTTCATAAGGGGTAACATTTTTGTACTTTCAGAAATCGTTATATATGCGAAGAGCTGGAGTTAGATCAAAACACTAATTTTCATGCAGTTGTAAAGACTCACCAAATCAAAGGACGGGCCAAGGATGAAGGAGCTGGCAGGAAATCTAAGACTGTTATATTAACTAAAGATATAATGCCGGAGCCGACCGAGGCTGCTTGGGGGCCTTTGTCGATTTGTATAGCTGACCGTGGGCCATCTACCGCGTCGGTCAAACCTGAGCTCACCATGTGACCTTATCTCTCCACCGAGCGCGTACGGTTTCTTCTTCCTCCAGTCTTTCTTCTTCCTCGAGGCACCACAACACGCGTCTACCCGCTCCTCTCTTTCCCCCGAGCGCAGGGCGCAACAGCGTGGCCTTGCTAGGGTTTGGACGGATTCTTCGCCGCCCGGCTTCCTTCCCCTTGAGCTCGCATCTCTCCCTTCCGGCGGCAACGGCGGCGGAGCATCAGGTGCAGGCGGCAGCGACATGGAGGTGAGGGGAAAATTCAGGGCGTCCTCTTCTCTCTCCCCTGGTCCCTGGAGGCGCAGCGGCGGCGGAGATTGGATGGAGGCGGCAGCGATGTGAAGGTCAGTGGCGTGGGGGAACGGCAAGCGCTGGCGGCGCCGAACAGCGGGAAGCGGGGGTCGACAGAATTCGAGGCGGCGCAGAAGTCGCGGGTATGGAGGGGGCTTGGAGTGGCCGCGAGGGGCGGGGAGCGCTGAGGTGGACAGTGAGGGCATCGAGCCTGCATCCTCTGCATAAAATCTTCCGGCCTTTCCTGCTCAGGCGATATGGAAAGGGGGCTCCTCCGCAGGTCAGTCAACCATCATGTGTTTCCTCTTCCTCTATTTCTTTTTTGGTTGCTTTATAAGCCAATTTTTTGGGTTATAGCCATTTCGCACAAAAAATCAATGCTAGGTTTAGGTCCAACTAGAAAACAATACCATCATTTTTTTTCCATCACAATCTGCTGCTGATTGCAGTTGTTCCCCAAGTACAGACATGTACTGCCTATCTCCTGTTTGCTAGAATGCATAGCAGAATGGCCATTGTCTATACTACGTTGATTTATAGTAAATGATCACAGTATGCACATGAATTAGATATGTATAGGTTTGGAGTTAGGACTGACAGAGTGCATTTTCTTTCAAAGAACTACTGGGGGATGAGAATGAAAGGGATTAAATTTGGAAGTACTTTATATTGAAGGCTTAGTATCTCCCCATACAGTGAACCATGATTCTGCTTGCCAATGATACCCGCAATATTATAATGGATGAACAACTACGATGCTAGGATTAAGTACAAGCATAATTAAATGAATGGGTGGTCATAAGAAACAGAAGTGATGACACACACCATTGTAATCTTTGTTGTCTGATCCAAAATTTGTATCTGGCAAAACAGACAAGACTCCAGGAATATCTGGTGCAGAAGGCTAAATTGTTGGCATCACTAAATAAAGGCAGAATTTCGTATGAAGGAAATACTCAAACAATTGTCTACACAGTAGGGCAAAGCACGCCATGCTCACCAGCTAGCTCCTCCGCGCCATTTTTCATCAATCTGACAGCAGAACCCATAATTCCTCTCCCATGAAACGTGATATATGCTCACCTCCCAAATTATGTATGTCCCTGAGTGAATTGTTTTGAGGCTTCACCTTTTATGTTAACAGGTTGGGATGTCCCTGAGTGATTTTTTTTGAGGCTGCACCTTCTATGTAAGAGGTTTGCTATCCATTCAAAGTCATTCAGACTGTTCACACATTGTTATATGCAAGAGCCACATGTTTTGCTTTGTAATGTTGTCAAAAGTGCCACCACAAAAAGATCAAAATATTAGTTGATGATAAGAGATTGGTGTTTCTGAATTCTTGGTATTCATTAAGGTAAGGAAGTCATGCCTCCTTTTGTATGGCAAACAAAGTTGACTCATGTTATTTTGATGGAAATGATTCATGTTATTTCTATGGCAGACGGAGTTGATTCATGTTATATATATGGCAGACATAATTGATTCATGTTATTTTTTCTCTCAAAAAAGACGTTTCTGTCATATAAATAGGCCTTAGCATGCAGATTAGTTGATTCTTGTTTCTCTTTCTGCTCCAAAATTCTCACATAGGCAGGATGATGAAGAGTCTGTAGTGTATTCTATATTGGCTTTCGGCATGATTTCTATGCTGGGGTTGAGAAAATTTACTGAAATATCTTATGATTTTTCTTTAAATTGCTATGTTGCACTTGATTGCGCAAGATGGGGCCTCATAGAAGAACTGAGTACTCACCTTTTGGCAGTGCCATTTATATTTACACAAATGTGCAATGTTTTTCTTCATGTAATTTTCTAACACCATAGTTGATGTTACACTTCTAGAATAAGATGGAGAAAGTTCTAAGTAATTGAAAGAAATATAATGTTCTTGGCATTAAGATTTATGCAGCTCTGATATGCTTTACTAGGTTAAGTTTATGATATTGTAGCTATTGTTGTCTTCTTGAAAGTGAGGTGAAAAAATTAGCATTCGGAAGACAAGGGTTTATTTATGTGTTTTCTTAGCCGTCGTTCATCTACAGAGTGTTATTTCGGTTCATGGTGAATAAATATCAAGTATCTATTTCAGTATTGATGTCTTGGATTAGGCCGTTTGATTAGGATCAGGGCTATATGCTAGCAGCAGATAGTCCACTTATCTATGACAGTTATAGTGGTTTAAAATTCATGTACATTCGACTGTATTGAACTAATGGCGAGTTCATCATATATCCGTAAGAAAAAATTTATAATACAGATGCTAATAGCCGATTGATTGATCTTTGTACATGTTTGTCCTATATAGTTATACATCTTTGAATCGCTGCAGTTTTTCAGTCATATCATGAGAATAGGTGTTGTCTTGCTTTACTTTATTATCTGACTGGGAAACGTCACATGGTGTTGGAGAAAACGATTGTCGGTTATAGGAACTAGGAACGAACTTTAAACTCATGGAAGGTACAAAGTATGCTAACTATATCTTAATGATGTTTTTGCTTAGTTCTCAGAAATATTATATCACTTTGCTTATGCATATTTCCGCTTAAATTTTCCTTTTTCCTTCTATATTATATTCTTCCTCTCGATTTATTCATGGAGTGAGATTATTCGAGTTCTTTAGTTCTGTGTAGATTAACCAAGATATATTTTCTCCTGATTTTGCTTGCTGTTTATGGGCACCGATACTAAAAAAAAAGTGTTCACAGAGAAGCTTGAAGAACAGCCATGGCAACGTCGTTGGTGAAAGATCTATCACCTCAAGGATACCAATAGAAGAATCTTTTGTGGGCTGCTCACATCTGGGAGTACAGGTATCAAGCAACTCGACAAAATTTATATAAGCTAGATTTATTGTTGTCGACGAAGAAGTATCTTCTAAAAATCTAGACGTTTGGCTTACTTACTGCTGCTTGCAAATGTATATGCATATGATCAGCTTACCACAATCAGTGAAACTATGAGCAATAAAATCTAATCATCTACATCTGTTTTTCAAACAAAATTTTAGTTTAATTATCTATGGCAATTTAACTTTAGACATCTTCATTCAATTATAGGCAGACAATCTTCCATTTAATTGTAAATAAAGACCGAGGTAGTGATAACATTTTGATTGATGACATATTTTGAAATTACATGTTACCACGGCTCTACTAAATAGCTGAGGCCTATTAGGATCAGAGCAAAAAAATGTCAGACAACATCAACAAAAAGCATCATGCTATGTATAAATAATTCTACTTATTACCATGAAGATTCATCAGAAATTCGTATCCATTTAGAAATTCGTAGGCAGGAGTTGTCCATGCCACGTCAAGTTTACTTGGTCTGTATACATGTGTTACATATCCTGTTATTTTGTTTTACCAAGGAGCTTTGCTGAAATGTTTTGGTACTCCTAGGAACTTCAGGCGAGAAGGCGTTGCTCAACACTGATTAAGCCAAAGATCTGTATGCTGCTGGTGCGGAATTGCCTCTAGGATGTTCTCTGTCTAATTTTTTTTTCTGGTTACCCAGTGAGAAGACAGGGATTAAGGTATTGAGACGCATGCCTCTATGCCATGTCCGTATTTTTTCCCATTCAATCGTACGTTTAGCTGATTTGGCGCCAATCTTTTATTTTTAGCCCTGCACGGAAAGGCATGTGGCTGCAATTGTGTTGGAATGCATTGCGTCAGGAGGGCGTTTGTTTCCTGGCCTGAATGATGTGTGCTATCACGTTTAGTTGCGTCTGAGTCTGAACACATAAACTATTACGTTGATGTATTGAAGTCATTGTCTTGCTTTTCATACAAAAACAGCTGCCTTCATGTATTACGTTGTGTAGGCATCTACTGTCCACTTTGGTTGATCATCATAGTGTGTCCTTCTTTCTAAATTAAATATGCAAATATTTGAGACGTGCAGTGCTTATTCACACGACGTGTGACGATCACCAATCTTATAGTGTGTATACGTCACTGCTAAGCGTACACCAACGCCTAACAGGCAGCGCAACGAAGCGCGCGTATACATCTAGTACAACAAATTGTCCGAGAGCTCCGACGTCTCGGCCTAGCTAGGTGTTTGTTTCTGGAGGTTGTTTCGGGTGCTTGGCAATCCTTATTGGAGCATTATGTTGCAACATGTAATTTGCTAGACGTGTCGCCTTTTATCTAAAAAAAACTATGCTAGATGAGATTTGAGCCGAGAGGCTTCTCAATCTGAAGTGAAAAAACATCTCAACGGCCAAATAGCCAAACTCCACCTCTACGTCGTGCTTCCCTGGCTGCTGCCGCCGCCCACGTCGGTGGCGGTGGCGGCGCCCGTCCCGTCAAAGCTGGATGGCTCGGTTGGCGAACCATGGCGGCGTCCAACGAGCGGGGTGGCGACGACGTCTTGTTTGCGTGTGGAGGAGCTGCCCTGGTGGCGGAGCTCCGTGGAGCGCTTGGCCGACGCGGGGGACATCTGGGTCGAGTTGGAGATGGAGGCGGCGCCGTGTGCAGCGGCCGGAGTGGGGCGCGACGCGCGGGCCCGATCTCGACCTGATCTGGGTCGGGAGCTCCTTTGTCGTAGTAGGCTCAGAGGAGCTACCGACGGTGGTGTTGGGCTTAAGGTCCTCGCGCATGAAGCCTGTGGTTGCGTGTTGGTTCGTGCAGTGGTGTCGACGTGGCCGGTGAAGTGACCCGGCGTCGAGAGCAGTAGAGTGTGACAGAAAGTTGCGACGGCGAGCTATGCAGCGCTTCTGCCACATATTTGGGTGTCCTTGTATATCAAAATCTGCAAGCTCTTGATGGAAGGAGAGAGTCTCTGGTGAAAGCTTTGTACAATTTTGGTTGGTGCCGGGCAGCGGCGTCATCTTCGGCGTCGTTTACCTTCTTGAAGGCGTTGTCGTGGAGCTCTTTTTCCTCTCCATTTGAGGAGCTTGGACTCTCTGGGTGAAAACCAAAGCTCCATTCCGGAGCGGAGCGACGGCGATAGTTATGTCGTGACCTTCTTGGAGGCATCGCTTTGGAGGGTGAGTATATTGCGGCTGCATGGGGTTTCCATCTCTCCTGGGATCGAGGATGTCGGGGCAGCAGCCCGGGATAGCGGATGTGTGACGAGGCGGCGGTCTTGGGCAGCGGTGCAGTGGTAGCTCCATGAGGCAGGGTTGCGGCTTGGCACAACTTTGAGTGGTGACCTTGATAGGCATGAGAAGCAAGGTTGTCGGCTTGGTCGGCTTATCCTAGTGGGAATGGTTGGATGGTATGCCGGGGCGGCGGCCCCGGGCATGGTCTGGAGGCCGTGGTCTGCGGGTAGTGGTCCTGTGTAGCTCGTGCTACATGCATTTGGGTCGTGCGACGTTGGAGCTCGAGAATGAGCGGTGTTATATCGGGGTGGCGACCAGGGAAGGTGGTGTCAGCTGAGTGTGTGGGGCATACTGGAGCGGTGGATGTCGGCGGGGCGGCCCCGAGAGCTTCGCTGCTTCTTTGGAGGTGAGGTTGAGGTTGTCTCCTTTTCTCCGGCGTGTATGTGGGATCGTCTCAGCTTGTTTGTTGTTGCAAAGTCGAAGCCACGATGACGAGGTCTCGGTGGTGTACGATAACGGGCCATAGGCGACAGAGCATTTCAGAGGGTTGGTTTCTTCATCTGCGTCAGAGCGACCCATAGCTTCTCCTCCCAAGCAGTACGACTTCTTCTTTCCGGCGAGGGTGGAAGACTGGCCCGTCCGTTGCGGAGTCCTATGGCTAGCTTTCAAAGGAAGATTAAACACGCACGACAACATGACCACGAAGAAGTGGTCTGATCATAATGGTTGTGACTCCCACTGATTTGGCAAAAGCTAGGTCTCAACTCCATTGCCCTCTCCTCGAAAACGATCAGCCAAGTCGCCACCACGGCGCAAGAAACCCAGCACCCGCAAATTTGGGCCACCTGCTTCGCCGCATGTCTGTTAAGCCTTTGGAGACTGCGAAATGACAGGGTTTTCAAGCGCAGAATGGGTAGGCAGAGGATGCTACTGCAAACGATCACCAATGAGGTTAACACTTGGTGCACAAGATCAAAGAACCACAAGGTTGAGCTGAGAGCCTGGGCAGATAGTTTCCTTGTGTAAACCTGTAATCATTCCCCTTTTTTCTTAGTTTCTCTCTCTTTTTATCCCTTTGTACATCCCCTACCCCTCGCCGTCAGGCAAAGGCTCTGTAACTATAAGGTAGAGCTCATCTCTACTTTCTTTTAATCAAAAAAAAAATCCACTTCACAATCAAGCAATCACATTTCTCATCTTGTCTTCCTCTCTCAAGCTTCATTCATACAATCAACTGAGAGACTATCACACATCCCAATAAAGATCATGCCGGCTCATATTGCTACTCCCTCTGTCCCGGTTTATAAGTCACTTACGTATCCCTAGGTCGTGAATTTAACTAATATAATATAATTTTTTAAATATAAAAATTATACCATTAGAAAATATAAAGTCCGAATTTTCTTGTGATATATTTTTTATAGTATATATATCATAATATGTTGCTCAAATTTACAACCTAGGGATACGTAAGTGACTTATAAACCGGGACGGAGGGAGTACAAAACCAGATCCAAATCCCTCACTATTCCCCGCGGTTTATACTCTTTTATCAGTTAATAATTAGGTCGGAGATAGCACACTGATTTATCACCGATGTATAGCATAATATGATACTAGAAGGATTAGGCGCGCTTTGCTGCGCCCATTGTTTATTGGCATCAATGTGTTTCTTATGTTTGTGGGTCAAGATTGAAATTCAGTTTTCTAAATTGTGTGTTAGTAAGTACTACGAAACAATAATCACTTAATCCGGCATCTCATACACATGTAACAGAAACAAAAGAAAAAAGTTCCTATTTATAGCTATGAGGCAACTACAGATATCTTGGTCATGAAAGAATGCACATTGCAACTGGAAGTCCAATTTTTGTTTAGTGTAGAGCTCTAATTTCCATAAAACTATGTATATGGTAGGGGAGATTAAAATCAAATTATAGAGTCATTCTTTGACAAACAATTCTTATCAATAAAAGAAAGACCTATAAACTTATATGTGTATGTTTTTTGTCTAGAATGACTAAACGTTCCTACATTTGGTTAAAATGGGTAAAAGCTAATCAGATCCAGATATATTGCTAAACAAATAAGCAGAAAAAGTGCCTCCAGCTGAATGTGGTTAGTTGTAATTTTTGAGAAATCTCATAAAGAATGGAGTAAATGGTGAAGATATAAGGACAAACATGGCGTTCTCCATCTCTCACAAATCTGTATGTGGTCACGGTCGGATGAGAGAAAGAAAATAGCCAAAACAGGAAATACAGCACAACTAATAGAAAAAAGAAGAGCAACGAAAATCTTGTATATTTAACATCTTGAAGGAAAACAAAAAAGCTGCTTTTGCATGACATGAAGACTTAGATAGTGCCATAATTAATAAAAATCTCACGAAATACTGATGTGTTATTTGTTACGAATTATTGAAGATAGCAAGAGACAACAAATAAATAAGAAATTTAAAGAAATAGAAAATCAAAAAAATCATATGATGTTATGCAACTCCATTTGACAATTAACTGGGTAACTACAATGCCAATTAGAATTCTGAAGCTACTGATGCTAGCTCTGGATAATCTAGTTGTGAAGATCATGGTCAAAAGCAGTGGAGTAAAACTAAACCATCCAGCTTGTTTAGGTTCTGGAGTGCACACTTGACACTTGCCAGCTCTTTAGTCATACTACAAAATTCTAATGGTAATATAATGGGACCATTAAGCTGACCATATAATTCCAAAAACTCTTCCACCTAGTCTCACTTGGGCATAAGTTGCTGCTGACCATGTGCATTTGTAACTACCCAAAAATAGGGTTGCAATCAGCTAGCCTAATGGTTTCCTGAACTTGGTTATGTTGCCAAAATCTGAGTACATGCTACCCCTCTGAAAATAATTGACCACATATACGTGCATGCCTGATCTTCGATAGATTGGACATTTAGTTTTACCTCCTAGGGGTCGGCATACTTATAATCAGATGTTTTACCGATTTAAAGGACCAGCTGTTGCCTGGCTAGAATATGCTTATGACAGAGCAAACAGTGCATAATGCAGTTTGCAAAACCTACGAATATGTGTTTAGTTAGTTGCAGTGAACGATCTGTATCTGCTCTTATGGCTCAATTAGCTCATCCTACACCTCAAAATTAACAAGCAAGCAAGCAAACACTGATTTACTTGGCAATCACAAAGCAGTTCCGAATATCCATGAGTAACTGTTCATTGTACCTCAATAGATATTTAGCTCAAGGTTTTTCCAGATGCAGCAAATCAAATGCTAGAATCTAGCATGCTTGGAGAAATAATTCCTTACACGTATAAACTTGTGTTCCTACATGTCTCCGTAAATATTTGCAAGAATATATTTATACAATAGCAGGATCAAGTCTTCAAATTTGAATCCTATCTTTCATCCAAGCTGTTTTGGGCTCCTATTTCTAGGAGTAGAGTAGGCTTAGTCTGCTATTTTATGCTGCATGTCCAAGTTTAGAGCCTGGCCTGAACATTGTCTGGGAGAAAGAGGCAGCTCAAAACATCCAGTTCACATGTAACATCCAGATTCGCTACATTGCAGGCAGTAGATGCTTGCACTGGTGCTATCTCCATTAAGAAAAAAAGCACAATGTATCAGTTTGACAAACAACAAAGACAATCAGAAATCATAGTCCCGATGTTTGATCCGTATAAGGCTGAGAAAACTATCATTTCTATTTGGGTATTTATCTTTAACTCGGAACAACAAATTTGATTCTTTTTTAAGGGAGAAATACTTCTAAATGCCATTTTTTTCACAAATTTGCAAGCATATTATTGTATAGAAGATTCTTATCCCCAAGAATAATATTTCTATTAGGTTTAGCCATTTAAAATGACTAAGAAGATTATAAGGTTGAGAACTATTAAACCAAGCCCGTTGCTATTTTTGGAAGCAGATATTGTCTTCATAGTTTTCAACAGTGAGAGATCATCATGTATGATCTCAAGAGAACGGGAAAGGGCATTCGTTTGCATGGTTACCTTGAATTTGTTTGCAGAACCAGCTTCTTCATAAGCATCGGCAACTCTGGAGACAGCTTATTGTAAACCAGCGATTGGGCAGCGAGGGTCTTCAGCACCTCCATGGTAGATGAACCTTCAGCAGAAGATAACATGCTCTACTAACATTATTTTCTTTTTAATAAAAGGCTAACAACAATTCTTCGTCAACTAAAAACTAATACAAAATGCAGATTCAAGGTCCGTATCTTTACACAAACAATTGCTCGTTGAACATCTAGTGTGAGATATTTATGTTAGATGTGGGATTATGGAAAGTATTGGACAAAGCAGAAGCACTCAATAAGATATATGATTGGTTTTACCATTTAGGAGGAGCAGCGGACGTGGTGCTATGAGAGGAACTGAGTACAGAGCATCAAACTATGAAGCCATACCAGGTGCTGTCTTGTCCCAAACCTAGTAAAAACATGTCAATGCACGATCATGAAATTATATAAGAATCAGCAGAATTAAAGGTCAAATGAATCAGATAATCACCTCTTCCACAATCTCTGCATCGATTTCGCTCTTCTGAGCCAGCTCGCCGTGTCTTTGCGCCTCGGCCGCGCAGTTGCTCTCGCCGGCCACCTCTGGTCGTGCACAAAGCATGATAGCCAGAGCTGCAGCATCAACTATGCCCGAGGACGGCGTTGCGGAGCTCATGGATATGGAGCGGCCGGGCCAGCCGAAGGATTCGAGCGGAAGAGCTCCGAATCGTCGTCTTCTTCTTTGTCTTCTTCTTTGAAACAGTGGCCAGTCCGCCATGGCTGCAAGCTCAGGAGCGACGAATCTCTCCTTTCCCACACGAGCTGCTCGATCCAGAGCCAGACCAAAATCTACCACCACGCACGCGTCGCGCACGACACCCGCACCCCTTACGTGCCGCCGCTGAAACCAGTCGCGGCGGAGCCCCTTCGATGAGCTGGAGGCGCGCTGGTGGAGGCCAACAAGGAGGGTGAGAAGAAGAAGCTGGAGAAGGACGACGAGAGGCCGGGCGGCTCTGCTGATGGGCGCGTGGCGGCGACCGGCGGCGCGGACGCGGCCCGAGTGAGGAAAGGATTGGGTAGCAGATTGGAAAGGAGGATCGGCCCAGAAGCTGATCGAAACGTCGCTGACCCCTCGGCCCTCAAGCTAAGATACGTCTACCACATGCACGTCGACACGTGGGACACTCCATATCGCAGGTAAAGCTGGCCAAACGGGCCGTGCTTAACAGGCCGGCCCGAGGCACGGCCATTTTGGCCCGGCACGAGCACGGCCCGACCCGATTGTAATCGTGCCGTGCCACGGCTCGGCCCGTTACGGGCCCGTGCCCAACTTCAAGTTGAAGCACGCGGGCCGGCCCGGCACGGCACGATTAACTTTTTTTTTTTAGATTTTATATCTATGTTTATTTATTTTTTTGATTTTTTATAGCTATTTATTCATATTTTTTAATTTTTTATTGTTTAACGGGCCGTGCCGAACGGGCCGTGCCGGGCCACCGGGCCCTATTCGTGCCGGCCGTGCCGTGCCGGAGGCCGAGCTCAGGCACGCGGGCCTAGCTAATCGTGCCTAACGGGCCGTGCCTTAATCGTGCCGTGCCGGCTGACAAACGGGCCGTGCCGTGCCGGGCCGGCCCGATGGCCAGGTATAATCGCAGGGATCCCCGTCGCTTTAGGTTATGTAAATGATTAGGAGCATCAATAGAACATGAAATTTCAATCAGAGGAGTCCAAAGAAAAATACCAAGAATATTGCCCCAAAATCTCTTGAAAATAACGCCAACAAATATTTGCTGGGTAAGCCTTATATTATGGCATCTGTAACAATAAAAGAACGTCATTATACAAAATATAATTCTTCCTGAATTCTAAATAGTCCATTTTTATGTAAGGGAAAACTTACTACGCCAGTCCCATGCATATAGATAATCACAATACATGTACCCCTAGGAAAAAGGTCTCAAGCTTTGGCGCTCCAAAAAGAGTGATGGAAATCGTGGTATTCTGCTCTCCATATAATAGATCGTGCTTTGTCAGACTGAATAGAATATCAAAACTGCAAATGACAAGATAAAGTCGATCTCAAGCTTTGGCGCTCCAAAAAGAGTGATGGTAATCATGGTATTCTGCTCTTCATATAATAGATCGATCTTCGTCAGACTAAACAGAAAATTAAAACTGCAAATGACAAGATAATATATTGTGCTTTGTCAGACTGAACAGAATATCAAAACAGCAAATGACAAGATAAATTCGATCTCAAGCTTTGGCGCTTCAAAAAGAGTGATGGTAATCCTGATATTCTGCTCTCCATATAATAGATCGTTCTTCGTCAGAATGAACAGAAAATTAAAACTGCAAATGACAAGATAAATTCTTACCAATTTCTTGGAAGTTTTCATGGATCCGGACATCATTGCTACTCACTACCTCAGTGGTAACGGTAATAACTCAATCGGAAACAACACTTTCTTTCCACATATATAAAAGGAACTGACCAGCGCAAGAATAAGAAATGAGCTCTTTTCCGGTGGTTGTGGAAACTACCCAGGTAGTTTCAGGTAGTTTCCATCTTAAATAATTTCAGCCGTTTAATTTCAGTATATCCCTTATAAATTATTTATGCCGTCCAATCATCAAGCAGAAATTAAATATAATTATTTGGGATATCATACCTACGTACACATTGTCCGAATAAATTAGCGTTGACGAAATGACGAGTGAGAAGATAGCGGCGTGGTCGACGACCCCGTCGAGCGGGACGCCGAGCACGGACAGCCGCCTACACACATACACCAACGATTGAGCTAAGCAAGCGGCCAGCGCGAGCCTGCTAGATGGATGAACTGTTGAATAATTAGGCAATTTAGCATATGATTTAATTCGCGAAAACAGTGAATAATTCATGACTAGAATAATACAAATTAAACTAATCATGTGATCTACGAAAACAGTAGATAAACGGATGCAATCTAGAGCACATACTACAAGTAAGAACTCTTGCGAAACATCATATAGGAATATCAAGAACACGTACAGTGCAGCGGCAGTCGCACCGCTGGAGGTCCCGTTGTCGTCCATGTCGTCGATGAAGAGGTTGGCGATGTCGGGGAAGAAGTCGTCGTTGGGAAAGGATTCGAATCCAGTAGTCGCGCGAGTGCTCCCCAAAAACCTCATCGCCCCTCTCCCGTACAGATGTGAGAGTAGATCGGATGGCCTACGCAGATTCGCCCCCGGATCGCTAACCACCGACAGTTGAAATCGTGTAAAAGTAAATATAATTTTGATATTTTCCGGTAGTTTTTGGTAGTTTCAATCTGGTAGTTTTAGGTAGCTCCTATTTTACCACCCTTAGATTCAGGCGGATGGACGATTATAAAAAATAACAACTATTGTAAAACTTGTAATAAGAAATATGCAGGTCGCCCATACCTTTATCACTACAGTCAAGATATTTCAGTAGAGAAACGACAACTACCCTGTTAAACTTCTAATCTTTCTTTTTTTTTTTTTTCCAAAAAAAAGCTCCTATTTTACCACCCTTAGATTCAGGCGGATGGACGATTATAAAAAATAACAACTATTGTAAAACTTGTAATAAGAAATATGCAGGTCGCCCATACCTTTATCACTACAGTCAAGATATTTCAGTAGAGAAACGACAACTACCCTGTTAAACTTCTAATCTGATGCCTTGTTCCTTTTGATCTTCATATGAAACCCAAGCACTTGGCGCCTCAGGATTGGGATGGTTGCAGAACTATTTGTATGTCATGCTACCATGATTCTATACACGGACATGGACAAGACTTGAGAACCAATTTACCATTCAGACATGAGCTGACATGGTAACAGCCCAACCAAAGTCTACTTGGAAGAAAAAATTGCATCAAGAAATAGTACATGTTCGTTGGTTTGCTCTGCATCAAGTAATATAAAAGGTTAGTATGATTCTTACCCAGGAAGTCGATCTCAAGTATAATTCTCAGGTGGGTACACAGGGGAAGAGACCTTGATCCGATGTCCCAGTCCTCCGAACTCGCTCTAATAACCTACCAAAATCGGGTACTCTCCCAAAATCAACGAAAAGAAATTCATACATGCAGTGAAGCTTGACTCAGGAACTTTGAAAAACTTGTACAACTCGTGCAAACAAATAACACAAGCTAATTTGGATCTCAACACATTCTGCTATCTATGCATTTTCCCTCAACTCTTAAAAAAATCGGATGAAGCTGCGATGCCCATAAAGGAAAGAAAACAACCTAATCTCGCTGCTAGCTTTTAAGACTAATTCTCAAACTGAACAGTGTAACTATATATCTGACGTGGTTATACCTGACGGGTATACCCACGCGACTATAATGAAGACTATTCTACCGGAAGGCCCACCTGATGACCCAGTACACGGATACTACGAGGAATGCGTAAGGCGGCCCATAAACAACGGAGTCCGACTCAAGAAATAGAATTCGTACCGACTATAGACTTATAATCCCTACTCGGATATTACCTTCTGAGACCTGGCCTCCTTTATAAGGGCCAGGAGGGGACGTTAGACACTAGGCAATATTTTAGCCATCAAACCCTACTGAGCCTTCGACTCGCCGGGACGCCATTGTAGCCACCTTGTAACACCAAGATCTATAAGCTTGTCAGCCATCCGAAGTCACCAACGACCATATACTCTTCCACCCGATCAAACCCTAGATATCTTACCATGATATTTGCCGAGTTTACACCTCGTCAGTATCCCTTACTATACTGGTGTAGAAATGTGTTATTGCAATTGCACTATCAAGGTTATTACTTCTATATCTACATGGCAAAACATAAATTGCTAGAACTTTAAAAAATGATTACATGAGATCTAATGGGAGAGGTTAACCAATTTTGGGCTTGTCTTCTCGTATGGCACCTCAGCATGGGTGGAACGGTACAGAGGGGCGACAAATCATGTTGGTCCTGCTCTCCATGGTAGCGTGCCTGCTGGCACAAAGGAAGGGCGATCTGCATCGTCCCCGGCTGCGCGGAGACGTCGTCCTCGTCGCGAGGATGGGCCGCAGTGTCGGCGTGTCCCAGCCACTTGCGGCGATGTCGTAGGTGAGGATTGCACGGCTAATTAGGACGCGATTGGTAGGAATCGAGCGTTTTCAGCGGGTTAGGCCCGTCATCGTCAGAAGGTCGCACGCGTAGAGAAGGGAGAGGGAGACGCCGCGTCCCTTCGCATATGCGCGCCATAAATCCCCTCATCGCCCAATTCTTCCTATCACTCGCCCTCTCTCCACTCTTACCCCCCATCTGTCACATCAAATTTCGACGGTTGCGCCGACCAATCCACCGCTCCGTCATGGTGACGAAGGCCAAGACCGGACGCGGAGAGGACGGCGATGACGTCTGCCAGCCGCGGAACCGGCAGGTGCAGCTAGGCCTCTCTTCCGCGAGCTCGACCTCCGCCTCCTGGCAGCCGTCTCCAATGGCGGGAAGCATCATCGGCTCTCTCCCTTTACTTCTATCTGATGTGGTTATACCTAACGGGTATACCCACTAGACTACAATGAAACCTATTCTACCGGAGGGCCCACCTGGTGGCCCAATAAGGGGATGCTACAAGGAAGGCGCAGGGCGTCCCAAGATCGATGAATTGCGACTCAAGAAAGGAGCAATTGTACTTACTTAGTACTTATCATATCTGTAAATCGAGTCGTATTCAAACTCTCAAGACCTGGCCTCCTATATAAAGGCCAGGAGGGACGGCATAGAGATTATGCAATATCATAGCCAGAAAACCCTAGCGAGCTTTCGAAGCGCCGGGACGTCATTGTAGCCACCTTGTAACACAGATATCTATAATCAGACAAGCAGGAGTAGGGTATTATCCTCCGGGAGCTGATATGTCTCAAACGTATCTATAATTTCTTATGTTCCATGCTTATATTATGCCACTTGCTACATGTTTTATATACACTTTTATATCATTTTATGCATTTTCTGAGACTAACCTATTAACAAGATGCCACAGTGCCAGTTGCCTGTTTTCTGCTGTTTTTGGTTTCAGAAAAGTTGTTAAAGAAATATTCTCGGAATTGGACAAACTTTACGTCAAAGTTCTTATTTTTTCCGGGAGGTTCCAGAACATCGAAGAAGTCACGGAGGGGACCCCGAGGGGCCCACACCACCTCGTGGCGCGGCACCCCCCTCTGCCGCGCGAGCAGGGGGTGTGGGGCCCTCGTGGCTCCACCGCCTTCGCCCTTTCGCCTACTTATACCCCTCGGATATCTAAGCCCTAGGACGCGACCCTTTTTCCTCCACGAAGTCCAGAGCCGCCGCCGTCGTCAACCCTAGATCGGAAGGGTTCAGAAGCTCTTCCCGGCACCCTGCCGGAGAGGGGAATCATCACCGGAGGGCTCTACATCACCATGCCCGCCTCCGGACTGATGCGTGAGTAGTTCATTCTTGGACCACGGGTCCATAGCAGTAGCTAGATGGTTGTCTTCTCCTCTTGTGCTACCATGTTTAGATCTTGTGAGCTGCCTATCATGATCAAGATCATCTTTATGTAATGCTACCTGTTGTGTTTGCTGGGATCCGATGAATATTGAGTACTATGTTATTGCTTCATAATATATCTTGTGAGTGCGTTCTTTATGATCTTGCATGCTCTCCGTTGCTAGTAGATGCTCTGGCCAAGTAGATGCTTGTGACTCCAAGAGGGGGTATTTATGCTCGAAAGTAGGTTCATGTCTCTATTTAATCTGGGGTAGTGACAGCAAGCTCTAAGATTGTAGATGTACTGTTGCTACTAGGGATAAAACAGTAGTAATTTATCTAAGGGTATTTGTCTTACTTACATTACACACATTGCCTAATGCAATAATCTGTTGCTTGCAACTTAATACTGAAAGGGGTGCGGACGCTAACCGGAAGGTGGATTATTAGTCATAGATGCGGTTGGAACGGTCTATGTATATTGTTGTAATGCCCAAATGAATATCACACTAGACATCATAACTATAGTATATGCATCATTATGCACTTCTTTATTCTGTCAATTGCCCAGCTATAATTTGTTTACCCGCATGTATGTTATTATTATTTATGGAGAGACACCACTAGTGAACTGTGGACCCCGGTCCTTTTCTTTAAACTGATAAACAACAACCTGCAATCCTGTTACTTTCATTCTCTGCAAACAAACATCATCATCCACACATACGTTTAATCCTTTTGTTACAGCAAGCCAGTGAGATTGACAACCTCACTGTCAAGTTGGGACAAAATACTTTGATTGTGTTGTGTGCAGGTTCCACGTTCGTTGCTGACACCGGTAGTGCGCCCTGCCAAAGTCATCTTCAACAACCTACGGGAGAACTCTAGTTTCCTACTGGTTCGATAAATCACAACTGAGGGAAACTTGCTGCTGCACTACTTCATCCCTTCTTCTTGGGGTTTCCCAACAACACCTCACCGGTGCATCATGAGCCTGAACCTGGGTAAATCCTTACTTATCAGTCGTCCGAAGTCACATACGACCATATACTCTTCCACCCGATTAAACCCAGGGTATCTTACCATGGGATTTGCTGAGTTTACACCTCGTCACTTTCCGTACGAAATCAATGAGTATAGGCTTGTAGATTGACATGCACGATAGATCTGTTAGGGGTTTCGATACGGTTTGGTTAGAATTTTCGATTCGGTGTAGTAGATGTCGAGCTGATTGGCCTCGGTTTTTCAATGGGTGCGATGCCTTCTTCGATGTTTTGCTCGATCTGTTGCATCTTGATAGCATGCGTGCTAGATTTTCGTTAGATCTGACTGATCTTAACATGCACGCTTAATCCGGCCGATGATTTTTCAATGGGCGCGATGTTTTTTTCGATGTTTTGCTCGATCTGTTGCATCTTGATAGCATGTGTATTAGATTTTCGTTAGATCCGACCGAACTTAACATCACTAGTAGGAGAAGGCTTATAGGATGGATGTAGTTTAGTGGCGCACCAAACAAGCCATGCGCCACAAAACTTATTTAGTGGCGCATCCAAACCGGTGCGCCACAAATATCTGTGGCGCATTAAGGAACCATGCGCCACTGAAACCCTCATTTTTGTGGCGCACCCTGGCGCATGGGCCGCAGAAATCCTGTGGGCCCCGCCAGCTCCGTTTGAGTTTCGAAATCGGACGCCATATCTGTGGCGCACCCAGGCCATGTGATACGTCTCAAACGTATCTATAATTTTTTATGTTCCATGCTTATATTATACCAATTGCTACATGTTTTATATACATTTATATCATTTTATGCATTTTCTGGGACTAACCTATTAACAAGATGCCACAGTGTCAGTTCCCTGTTTTCTGCTGTTTTTTGTTTCAGAAAAAATTGTTAAGGAAATATTCTCATAATTGGAAAAACGAAACGTCAAAGTCCCTATTTTTCTCGGGAGCTTCCAGAACAACGAAGACGAGACAGAGTGGGCCCACGAGGCGCCCACACCTGGTCCCGGCGCGGGTCCCCCTGGCCGCGCGGCCACATGGTGTGGGGCCCTCGGGCCTCCACCGCCTTCGCCCTTTCGCCTACAAATATCCCCGACGAAATAAAACCTTAGACGAGATCAGAATTTCACGAAAAGTTCCGCAGCGCCGCCGCCATCGAAGACAAGTTTCGGGGGTCAGAAGTTCCTGTTCCGGCACCCTGCCGGGACGGGGATTGACCCCCGGAGCCATCTCCATCGACTCCACCACCTCCACTTCGACTCCATGATGGTTTGTGAGTAGTTCCCCCATGGACTACGGGTTCTTGGCTGTAGCTAGTTGGTATTGTCTCTCCCATGTACTTCAATATAATGATCTCATGAGCTGCCTTATATGATTGGGATCCATATGATGTAATCGGTGTTGTGTTTGTTGGGATCCGATGAATTGTTACATTATGATCAGTCTATCTATAAGTTTGTGAAGTTATTGTTGCTGCAATCTTGTTGTGTTTAATGCTTGTCACTAGTGCACGAGTGACATGATTTTAGATTTAAGCTCAATAATTATTGCTTAGATTGTATCTACAAGTTGTTTGCACATGTCTCTGTCCGGAACCCAAGGCCCCAGAGTGACAGCAACTGGGATAATTGGAGGGGATGGTTTAGATATGAGGATCACATGTTTTCACTAAGTGCTAATGCTTTACTCCGGTGCTCTATTAAAAGGAGTATCTTAATTACCAGTAGATTCCCTTGAGGCCCCGCTGCAAACGGGCTGGTAGGACAAAAGATGTTATGCAAGTTTCGCATTGCGAGCATGTATGACTATATATGGAAAACATGCCTACATGATTAATAGACTGGATATTCTAACTTAATGCTATTTCAATACTGTCAATTACCCAATTGTAATTTGTTCACCCAACACTTGTTCTTTGAGAATTACCACTAGTGTAGATAGCTGGGAACCCCGGTCCTTCTGTCATCATCATTGCTCTACAGTCAACTACGCACTTGAATATTTTCTCGTGCCATTGCCTCTGTGTTACTGCTACTGCTACTGTGTTACTGTTACTATTGCTCTCATATTACTGCTGCTTTCACATCACCCCTGTTACTAGTGCTTTTCCAGGTGCAGCTGAATTGACAACTCCGCTGTTAAGGCTTATAAGTATTCTTTGTCTCCCCTTGTGTCGAATCAATAAATTTGGGTTTTACTTCCCTCGAAGACTGTTGTGATCCTCTATACTTGTGGGTTATCAAGACTATTTTCTGGCGCCGTTGCCGGGGAGCATAGCTCTACTCATAAGTTCACCTGGGGAGTACACCCTACCTCTCTCTGTGTTTTTATTTTATTTTTTCTTGTCTAGTTTATGTGTGCTTAGTTTATTTTTGTTTAGTTGTGTTTTGTTTAGTTTACTTTTGTCTATTTTATTTTTGTATTGTTTTATTTTTCTTATATACCTAAAAATCCATAAAAATTAGAAAAACCGAAAATCTAAAAAAAAACTGTTGTTATGGAAGAACATGCTAGATACTCTATGGAACCTAAAGAATTATATATGAAGTATAGAGAATCATATAAGGGTAAAGTCATGAGAGGCGTGTTAGAAAAGTTGAACACAATTGCTAAAATTTTGCTTAAACGCCATGCTATAAATTACTGCTCTGAACAGGATACTAAACATCTTAAATTCCAATTGGTTTTAGTAAAGAAGCTTTAATTGTGAACTATCATTGGAATAACTATATTCATCTTGGATTTGAAGAAGTAGAACAATTTGTTTTATTTATGGGAGTTTCTGAAATAGAATACTTCATGTCTGAAAATTATGAAACCTGTGTTGCTTGTAATAACCTTAAAGATTATGTCTCTTCTATACTTGATTATCGCATAGAAAATTTCAGCAATAATTGTTATATCATTGATTATAAAGAGAGACTCACTCATGCACAACAATGTATCCACCATTTGAAGGAACCTATGGAAGAAGAGATTGTTGAACCTGAAAGCTCATTAGATGAAAAAGAAGAGGAGAGTGATGAACAAAAGGAGGAAGAATGGATTAGATACTCATGCCTACCTTCTAATGAGAGTAACTCTTCATCTCTTACACTATTTGATTGTACCCCATGCTTACCAAAGGAGGATGAATGTTATGTTCCTGTGGATTCTCTTGAAATATTCCCTATAAGTAAAACTTGTGAGAATAATTATGCTACTGTTATATATGATAATCCATGCTATTTTGATAAATCTTATGAAAATCCTTTATTTGTGCCTAATTTCGAAATACATGGTAATGAGAAAGTATGCTTAGAAAATGTTTATGATAAAGCTCTAGATGATGGTCCTATATTGGTTGATAATATTGATCGTACTACTAATGAAAATGGGATTGGAGAGGTCTTGACTTTATCTAGGAGTCCCATATCTCTTGAGAATGATCAATCATCTTGTTATAAATTGTTAAAAGTGGGTTTGAAAGTTTTAATCTTACTATTTTGGAGCTTGATAAAAATTATGTGTTTATAGATTATGAAAAGCATGCTTTATGTGATAGTTATATTGTTGAGTTTGTTCATGATGCTACTGAAAATTATTATGAGAGAGGAAAATATGGTTGTAGAATTTTTCATAGTACTAAAACACCTCTCTATATGCTAAAAGTTTTGAAGTTATTCTTGTTTTATCTTCCTATGCTTGTCACTTTGTTCTTTGTGAATTTATTTGTGTACAAGATCCCCATGTATAGGAAGTGGGTTAGACTTAAATGTGTTTTTGAATTTGCTTCTTAATGCTCCTTTTGCTTAATTTTCTATTTTCATGAGAGCATCATTATAACTATCAAGCCTAGCTAAAAGGCATTAAAGAAAAGCGCTCTTGGGAGACAACCCATGTTTTATTTCTGTATTTTTTATTGAGTCAAGGAACATGCCTACCTCTGTAGCAATTCCTTTGTATCTTTACTTTATTGCATTATTGTGTCAAGTTAAGCCTCTAGTAGTAAGTTGATACTAGATTTGGATTTCTGCGCGGAAACAGTTTTCTTCTGTCCACCGTTTAATTCATAACTCCCTACAGAAAAGTCGAAAAAATCTGATATTTTCGGTGCGTGATCTTCAGATATGTACGCAACTTTCATTAGTTTTGAGGTTTCTGATCTGAGAAAGTTAAGTGCCTCGATTTTTTTTATCTTTACTGGCTGTTCTGTTTTAATAGATTCTGTCTCTGTTTTTTGCATTGTCTCTTCTGAACTTTAAGCAAGGTTCTCTATCATGGAGGGCTGTAGCTAATGTTTTATTGAGTTCTTGGAATGTGTTACAACAGAACCAGAGTGGATTAATGTTTTTGAGTACTAACCCCTCTAATGAAGTTTGGTGTGAAGGAAGTTTTCAAGGATCAAGAGAGAGTATGATATGATGTGATCAAGAAGATGAAAAAGCCTAAGCTTGGGGATGCCCCCGTGGGTCACCCAAGCATATCTCGAGAAGACTTAAGCGTCTAAGCTTGGGCATCCCCTTCTTCATCAACAATCTCTAGTGAAACTATATTTTAATTCTGTCACATCTTATGTGCTTTACTTGAAGCGTCTGTTTGTTTTTATTTTTGCTTTGTTATTTTCATTCTCTGAATGAAATGGATCCTAGCATTCTTTTGTGGGAGAGAGACACGCTCCGCTTTTTCTTATGAATACTCGTATTCTTCACTTATATTTGTTGAGTATTCTTCTTTAGGTACTGCAAAGTTTTCAGCTCTTATTTTTCATGCACCTCTTGTTCAGAGCTGTTAGTTATCATATGTTATACTCTCTTGCTTCATTGTTAAATACTTGGAGAGTTTATGTTTTAAATAAGTTGATTGGTGTTTGGTTGGAAACAGAAAATGCCAAATGTGGTAGATGGTATAATGAAAAGATATACATGCTCTTATGGATTGTTATCTTGTATGTTGTGGTACTTGGCAATTGTTTTGAGATCTCAAGTAGATCATGTTTAAGCTTTTACATCATGTAGTTAAAACCTATTAGTGAAGAACTACCGTAGAGCTTGTTAAAATTTTGTTTGCATGTTTGGTACCTCTAAGGTCTAGATATTTTCTAATTAAAGTGTTTGAAAAACAAGTAAGACAATGTAGAGTTTTATAATGCTTGCAATATGTTTTTATATACGTCTTGTTGTCATAGCTTATACTTGTGTTTGCTTCAAACAACCTTGCTAGCCAAAGCCTTGTACTGAGAGGGAATACTTCTCGTGCATCCAAAACCTTGAGCCAAAACCCATGCCATTTGTGTCCACCATACCTACCTACTACATGGTATTTCCTGCCATTCCAAGCAAATACTTCGTGTGCTACCTTTTATTCAGAACTTATTATCACTTATTTGTGTCAATGTTTATTAGCTCATGAGGAAGTATGTGGTGTTACGGATATCAACCTTGTCATTTGCTTTTATACAGACTTTCACAACCGGACTAGTGGCATATACATCCGCTTATCCATTAACTTTGCAAAAAGGGCTGGCAAATGGGGTGCCCAGTCCCAATTAATTACAACTTTAACCGCTGCAATCTCTTCACATTTTTGCCCTGATCTAATCAGCAAGTAATGATACTAGTTTTTAACTACATGTGTAAACAAAAGAGATAAGAGGGATGATCTGCATTTCTGGTAGAAATAACGTCCTTCATGGGAGCCGCTCTTAGAAAGTCTGGTTGACAAGGGGGGTAAAGTGCCCATTACCATTCGTTGACAACAACAAACACCTTTCAAAACTTACTTTTATGCTCTCTATATGATTTCAAAAACCTATAAAAACTAAAAATCTCTAGCACATCCTTGTATCCCTGCTTCCCTCTGCGAAGGGCCTATCTTTTACTTTATGTTGAGTCAGTTACCTACTTCTTTCTATCCCCGAAGTAAACACTTGTGTCAACTGTGCACAACAATTCTTATATGCTTACTTATTGCATTTGTTATATTTCTTTGTGTTGACAACTATCTATATGATATATATGTTCAAAAGTTGAAAGCCAATGCTGAAACTTATATCTTTCTTTGTGTTGCTTCAATGCTCTTTTACTTAGAGAATATTGCTTTATGAGTTAACTCTTATGCAAATCTTTTTTATGCTTGTTTGAAAGTACTAACCATGAAAAGTTTTTACTTATATGATGCAGTTGTTTACTCCTTGTCTATTTGTTAGCAAACTATAGATCATTGCCTTGAGTCACTTCATTCATAGCATGAGCCTTACAATATTATATGATCAAGATTATGTGAAAGCATGTCACTCCAGAAATTATTTGTTGTTATCGTTTTACCTACTCGGGACGAGTAGAACTAAGCTTGGGGATGCTTGATACGTCTCAAGCGTATCTATAAATTTCTTATGTTCCATGCTTATATGATACCAATTGCTACATATTTTATATACATTTTATATCATTTTATGCATTTTCTGGGACTAACCTATTAACAAGATGCCATAGTGCCAGTTCCCTTTTTTCTGCTGTTTTTTGTTTCAGAAAAACTGTTAAGGAAATATTCTCAGAATTGGACAAACGAAACGTCAAAGTCCCTATTTTCTCGGGAGCTTCCAGAACACCGAAGACGAGACGGAGTGGGGCCACGAGGCGCCCACACCTGGTCCCGGCGCGGGTCCTCCCCTGGCCGCGCGGCCACGTGGTGTGGGGCCCTCGGGCCTCCACCGCCTTCGCCCTTTCGCCTACAAATACCCCCCGACGAAATAAAACCCTAGACGAGATCAGAATTCCACGAAAAGTTCCGCAGCGCCGCCGCCATCGAAGACAAGTTTCGGAGGTCAAAAGTTCCTGTTCCGGCACCCTGCTGGGACGGGGATTGACCCCCGGAGCCATCTCCATCGACTCCACCACCTCCAATTCGACTCCATGATGGTTTGTGAGTAGTTCCCCCATGGACTACGGGTTCTTGGCTGTAGCTAGTTGGTACTCTCTCTCCCATGTACTTCAATACAATGATCTCATGAGCTGCATTACATGATTGGGATCCATATGATGTAATCGGTGTTGTGTTTGTTGGGATCCGATGAATTGTTACATTATGATCAGTCTATCTTTAAGTTCGTGAAGTTATTGTTGCTGCAATCTTGTTGTGTTTAATGCTTGTCACTAGTGCACGAGTGACATGATTTTAGATTTAAGCTCTATAATTATTGCTTAAATTGTATCTACAAGTTGTTTGCACATGCCTCTGTCCGGAACCCGAGGCCCCAGAGTGACAGCAACTGGGATAACTGGAGGGGATGGTTTAGATATGAGGATCACATGTTTTCACTAAGTGCTAATGCTTTGCTCCGGTGCTCTATTAAAAGGAGTACCTTAATTACCAGTAGATTCCCTTGAGTCCCCGCTGCAAACGGGCTGGTAGGACAAAAGATGGTATGCAAGTTTCTCATTGCGAGCACGTATGACTATATATGGAAAACATGCCTACATGATTAATAGACTGGATATTCTAACTTAATGCTATTTCAATACTGTCAATTGCCCAACTGTAATTTGTTCACCCAACACTTGTTCTTTGAGAGTTACCACTAGTGTAGATAGCTGGGAACCCCGGTCCTTCTGTCATCATCATTGCTCTACAGTCAACTACGCACTTGAATATTTTCTGGTGCCATTGCCTCTATGTTACTACTACTGCTACTGCTACTGTGTTACTATTACTATTGCTCTCATATTACTGCTGCTTTCACATCACCCCTGTTACTAGTGCTTTTCCAGGTGCAGCTGAATTGACAACTCCGCTGTTAAGGCTTATAAGTATTCTTTGTCTCCCCTTGTGTCGAATTAATAAATTTGGGTTTTACTTCTCTCGAAGACTGTTGCGATTCCCTATACTTGTGGGTTATCACCATGCGCCACAGAAAGTAGTGATTCTGTGGCGCATCCATAGCCATGCGCCACAAATTCCCACATTCTGTGGCGCATGGGCCAGGGTGCGCCATCGAAAAGCTGCTGACACTAGATGCATGGGTCTCCCTGCGCGCATCTGTCCTCTCTCTCCTTATCCTTTCCCCTGCTTGATCCCCTTTCTCTCTCCTCCTCCCCGCCGCAGCGAGCAGCCACGCCGCGGCTGCCGCTGCTCCTCATGCGCCTCCGCCGCCTCCGCCTGCGCCTCCTGGCCACCTCGCTCGCCCCACCGGCGACGAGGACGCCTACCTCCCGCCTCCGCGACCGCCTCGACTGGACCCGCTCCTCCTCCGCGACGCCCAGATCAAGCTCCTCGACCGCCGTCTCCAGCGCAGCCGCGCGCAGCCGCTCCCCACCCCGACGCCCGCCATGTCCACCGCGCTCCGCTCCCCGTCTTTCCTCTCCACCTCCTCCGTCGCCCCCGACGCCCCCCATCGCCCCCGGCGACCCCGAGGAGGAGGACGAGGCAGCCTCCGGCTGCTGCCGCGCAACCCGGGCCTGCGGAGCCTCTGGCTGGACTACGACTGCCTCGCCCGCCCCGGCCTGCACGAGCTCACACCCCGACTCCTCCGACGTGCCGCTTCAATCGCCGGTAAGACACCCCTCGTCTCCTCTCTCTCTCTGCTTGTAGACACAGACTTTATTCTAGAATTCAAATTGAGTTGATTATAAGTTGAGTTGATTATGCAAAACCCTAATATATTTATATGTGGTGACGCTCTTATCAAATGGAGTTGACAAATCGCCTTATCCAATTTACAAGTTGAGTTGATTATAAGTTGAGTTGATTATGCAAAACCCTAATATATTTATATGTGGTGATGCTCTTATCAAATGGAGTTGACAAATCGCCTTATCCCATTTACAAGTTGAGTTGATTATATCGCCTTATCAAATTTGTTGTCAAGCAAAAATTCATATGCAAAATCATATGTAACTAGTTGCAAAATCTCTCTTTCAGTTTTTTATTTTTTCATGTAACTAGTTGCAAAATCATATGCAGACTTACTACTTTTGGCCGATGATTAGATGGTTGCACGTTGCATCAACCATCACTAGTGGAAAAAGGGCTACTTGTGGCGCACCAAAAAGGCTTTCTGTGGCGCACTAGAGGAAATGGGGAGGTGCGCCACAGATATGTCGCCACTAAATTATGTTTCTGTGGCGCACCCCCTCGGTGCGCCACAGAAAGTGCCACATTTTTGTGGCGCATCCTTCCTTGTGCGCCACAGACATTTATCAGTGGCGCATGGATTGCAGGTGCGCCACAAAATATAAACAGCAATTTTCGATTTATTTTTCCTGTGCTGTACAAATAGCTAAATATACAGGATTTATGCAGATATATTATAAACAATGATATATTTGACACAGTAGATTAAAACAGAACAAATACACTGAAGTCGCACGAGTAGAGAAGTCGGTGTTACAATTAGTAGAGAACCTAGAACAAGTAGCTATATATTACAAACTAGAACCTATAACAAGTCGCACGAGTAAACTACTCGTCGTCGGAGCTGGTGTTATAGAAGAAGTCGGACCACCTGTCATCATCGGTGTCCCAGCGTTACTCGCTCTCCCTCTGGGCGGCCTCCCGACGGCGGCGCCGGTCTGCCCTCCTTTGCTCGCTTCGGTTCCTGAAGAACGCCTCCTCGTCGGCGACGTCGCCCGGGAACTTCTCCCTCCACCGACGCATCAGCTCCTCGTCGTTCTCGGCGGTGGCGATCCGGCGCTACACCTGGCGGTGGCGGTCACGATCTTCGTTGGTGAGGAGGGTTGGCCGTGGCGCGAGGAACTCCGCCTCCACGATGTTCGGGCAGTCCGGGAAGTTAAGCTCGCTCCGCGGGCGCCGGAAACGCCACGCGACCGCGTCGTATGAGCGCGCTGCCTGCTCCGGCGTGGCGTACGTCCCGAGTGTCTGCCGGAATCCGCCGACACGGATTTCGGCGTAGTAGGTGCCGTTGGGCCGCTCCCGAACACCGCGGAAGCCGGACGACCCGCGGCGGCGCGGCGGCATCGTCTACACAAGAGGAGGTTCAGCGGTTAGTAAAGCACATTAAACTTGCTTAATGGTGGCATGTAAATAAAAATTCTAAATGAAGTAGGTCAAGATTCATAGCATGCCTCATATATAAACAAATCATCGATATTGTAGTAAGACTTATAGACAAAACAAGATTCAAAAAAATTATACCTCATACTTGAAAACACACAAGGAATCCTGATAACTTTGTTGAACCAAGTAGGAGGCACACAACTTATATGTGTGCATAATACAAGGTTCAACAAACTATCAGGATATGATACAGTGCGCCACATTATTTTAATTATCGGTATTTTAGAAATGAAGTAGGGTCAACTGAAAAGCATCGGCAAGTTAAAAAACACTCAACAAAAACAAGCAAGGCCTCATATGGAATTGCTTCAGGGATGGTGTAAGCGAACAACGTGGAATAAACACTGCATATATGTTCAAACAACATGGTTCACTCACACCTCCCTGAAGATATATGCAACGTGCAACCATCTGATCATCGGCCAAAAGTAGTTATCTTAAACTAAGACAACAAAATCCGACTAACAGATGATAAATAAACAAATCTTCTATATCTAAATAGCGAAGACCCACTAAAAAAATTTCTCTTGACATGCAGCCTATCCAACTCAGCAAACTGCCACATCAGCAGCTCCCACGTTATTTTTCTTTTTTGCCCTGTGACGTTTGTGGCAGAAAGCCCATCTAATTTTCTCGCCCATTCCACCCAGCCCATTCTTCTTCATCTTCTCCACTGATCGGTCCTTCTGGAATCCAACTAAAAAAAACAGTCGTTCTGGAACGATCTGAATCCAGATAGGCAGGCCGGCTGCTCCCCCTCTCAATCAATGTCCACGAACGCCCTTCTCACCTCCACTCCGCGATTCCCGCGAGAAACTGCTCCACATAGCAACTTCCCCTCTCAATCAATGTCCACGAGCGCCCTTCTCGCCTCCACTCGGTTCATGTTCAGCTCTCACCTATAAATTTTGTCATGACCCTCAGGGGGTCGCAGCTACGTGCTGCCCGTCTACCTCATACTCGCGCCGCCGGTATGTCCTCCCGTACCTTCTTCAGGTCACACCCTTCCATACGTTTCCATTCCCGTGACAATTTTCGATTTCAGATGATCCGCAGCAAAGCAGCCTTCCTGCTGCTAGCTGTTTGCTCCTATTTCACTCCTCCGATTGGTGTTCTTGGCTCCTCACTGTCGATTTAACTGCACCTGCTGGTATGCACAATTCCCGCCTTGCTTCCAATCGATACAGTCTAGCTCCATTCAACGAACATCCTTGCCTTTTTTTTATTTTTGTTGATTGAACCCAAGCTGGAGTGTGCTCACGTTTACCATTCATTAGTAATTTTCAATTGTATTTTAACCGGAAATTTGTTTTTTTTTGCTTGACTGAACAATATGTTACTCTTTACGGTTGATGCAGAAGATATCCAACTTTGCGTCGGACAACAACATCAGTTTCACATACTACAACAACGAGATAATATTGCCTCGGTTGATAATATCACATACCCGCAGTGATCACTTTCAGGTGTACCTGAGATGCATCACTTTTGTTCAATAAAGACCTATATCTATGTTATCGACTTTGTCCAAATGTGCCTCAATGGATATTATTATTGATGAACCCTTGCAGTTTCCCTTGCAACGATGTAGCCTCCAGTTTGTTTTCCCCTCCGATTTCATATTTGCCCTTTACCCTGCTCAACTGATCCCCTTATTCTAATAGATCTACAACATTACTGATCTTTGGGAGTTTCTAAACATTTATTACACAATTAATTATTATTGAAACTTTCTCGAGGTTAAACAATCTTCATTACCACAGAACACCTATATAACATGACACCACCCGAAACATCGCACTCTCTACAGATGCATCATCGTTTTCTACACAGATTTCTGTCGGTGGGCAATACACATGGAGAAACTCATGAACTCAACAGGTACGTGTACGATGTCAAATTTTATTAGTTCTTCCAGCTTCGTGCACTAACCCCATTTAACACCGCACAACCATTCTATACAGTATTCACCTGATGCAGCAACAGCAAAACTGCCCCCCACATTTGATCATTCAGTTGGAGAAACTCACACGAAGTACATCCAAGCTATTTCAGAGATAAAGAATGCTGCACAACCACCGACGTATATCACTTTCAACAGTACCAAACCGCTTCCTGAGGATCACCAATCGGGCAAATACATCTTTCGGTACATGAAGAAAGGAACAACGCGTGCCCGATCTGTCATCGACGAGGAAGGCACCCAACCAAAAAACTCTACATAAACTTATACCACAAATCATACCATTTTCAATAATTTTTACAATTACGTTTTTATCAAAGAACGTGGATTTTGTACATGCACTGATGTGTATGGGAGCTATCCTGTCCGTCCATTATGTTCTCGCGATCTGTGCCATGATACATTTTGGCTCCCTTATAGGAACGGCTGCCGATTTAATCCGTCCCATCGCCGGTGTACCTTTCTCCGTTATCTTTGGCTTTTTTTCCTGCGCGTGCGCGGTTCACGGTGCTGCTCGTACATCAGCGGCAAGGCGTGTACAGTCGAGACGGTATGGTCCTGACTGGCCATACCGTGTACTGTTATAGTAATATTTGTAGTAAGAATCATCTCCAATAGCACACACGAGCACACACACCCCCACGCCGATTCCCCACACCCCACCCCGCTCCTCGTCGTCGTCTCCCCCAGTTCCAGCGAGAACTTGACTATTCGCTCAGATCGCCGTCGATTTCTGGAGTGCTGGCGGACTAAGAAAGCTGCCCCTAAGCTCGTACGCGGGGTAAGTTTCAGATTTCTGGAGTGCTGGCGGACTAAGAAAGCTGCCCCTAAACATTTCCTCTGTCCTCCCGCAATTTTGGAGATCCACAAATCAGGCCCCGGTTCTCTCCAGAGTTTTCCAAGAAATAAGCAGTCCATAACAATGCCCATCGTGTTCCTTGTAGGACATGGCTGGTCAAGGTGGTCCGTCTGATTTTCAGATGCCGGCCGACGGCGCCGATCTGCTTGGTCCCGAGGCGGCCGTCAAGTCATCTGCCTCGTTTGTTGTTAACGACGAGGAGGAGGATGAGTACATGGACAAGGTGGACGGACAAGGTGGAGGCGCGCAAGACACCGGCGGATCAACAGAACCTAGTGCCGGTGGCGGAAGTTCCGGCAGCTCCGGCAGCGACAACCCTGGCTACAAGAAGATGTAACACACATGGTCCTCGTCTCCGAACTTTCCATGCTATATTTTACGAATCTTGATCTGTTGATTATCACATCTGCTTCAGTAAATGCAACTTTCCGAATCTGCTTCTGTATTTGTTTTTTAGGTTTACCAATCTGTAGCACGCTTGGTGTTGAGTGAGAATGTTATTTTCTAAATGTAAGCACTCGTCATTTCGTATTTGCCTTGGCTAGATGAAAACAGTACAACACCAGCGAGAGAGTGATATTAGCGTGGAGACGATTTTTGTATATGAGCAACAGTACACAGTTTTGGTTTCCTTTCTACACATAATTCTGTTCTGGTGATTTTTTGGCAGTGTGCCTAGGAGGACCGTTTAGGTTGCAGCAAGAATCTGATGTAGCACGTACGAGTGCCTTCGTTATCTGCCTCGGAAAAATCAGAATCTGATGTAGCCGCTTCTGGTTCGTCTCCGTGTCTTGCTTCCAAAGACCCGACCTTCCTACGAGAACTCCGTAGCTTGTATGTCAACCAGGTGTCTTTTTTTTGTATATTGTCCTACAGCAAAACGACTCCGAATCAAAAACTCTTCTTCATCCATGGAAACGGCATCGAAAAACCAAAACAACAGAAGACACCCGGCAGCAAAGTACAGCTTAACAAAGGAGGAGTGGATGCTGAAGGTTCTGAAATAGGAATGCAAGTTCTTGTTTGAACAGGATTGGTTCTGCTTACTGTGACTCTGCCTGCATTCGTCGCCTTGCCGGAGTCCATGGCGGATGAGAGGTCCGTTCTTGTTTGAATGGTAGAGCTGGACGGGAAAGGGGGGAAAACGACTCTCATAAGCGACGTGCGCATTTCAGTGACTTAGTAAGATGGAGAGTACTCCGTCGGTGAAAAGCGACGTGCACAGCTCAGCTCACATGCCGGCCCAGTAATGACTGGACAGCGTAACTGCAATAGTGTTCCGAAAAAAGCCATAAAATCTGGAGGGGGTAGAGTCTGACCTTGCCCGCGTCGATGCCCTGTGACCATGCCTTCGATGTGGTCAGCATGACCACATAATAATCGTCTCCACGATGTTAGACTGGAACACTGATCCAAAATTGATTAGACGCACATCCTAAACAGGACGGTTATAAAAGTGAGCACAAGACATTAATCCAAGATAATTAACCAGCAAGACACAGTAAAAAAATGGATTGATGTGCGTTGTACTGATTTACACTGATCCTGTGTCCGATTACAAATGGAGGTCGAACCAGTGCCAACAACTTACGACCCAACATCAGAGCTACGTCGGAGCTACACCTAACATCAGAGCTACATCTAACAACCCAACTTATCTTGCTAAGATAACCTGGATCTGATACGGTGAATTTTCTTGATCAGATAGACATGAGGGAAATCAGTACAGCTATGGCAAAAACAGCCAGGTTCGTTGTCAGTGAACCGGGTGCCAAAAACACAAAAAAAGCCGCCAGAATTAGTAGTCTCCGAATCATCGTGAACTTGGCTTTTCCGGCTGCGTGTCGATTGAGCGTTGCCTCGAGCTCTGCAAGCTTGGCTTCGAGCTCTGCACACTTCTCCCGGTGGATCTCATTCCTGTCAATCCTCTTATTCTCTAAGAGGTTGATGAGCTCGTTCTTCTCTGCTAGTTCATCCTTCAGGACCGACAGCTCAACCCCCATAACACTTGTTGCGAACTTGACAGATGCATCGACGTACGCCCGCACGAGATCTACCCAAATCCATGTCTTGCATCCGTATCTCTCCTGTGCAGGAGATCGTCGGTGCAAAATCAGCAAAGAAAATGACGGGGATAAGGTAGAATCCGAACACAAAAAGAATGACTCGTTAATTGGTTAGAGCACGAACAAACTTACAGCTTGTGTCCCGTATTTGTAGCAGACGAAGTACTCCCGATCTGGATTACTGGGGGTGTGAGAGGTCCTTTGGCATAGAGGGATCTTGCAAGCACAATATAACACCGGGGGTGTGTTCGGATCGGCCGAATCTCCCTCAGTGGAGCCGCTGCTCCGAGGAGGACCGGACCCGCTGCTCCGACGAGATCGCTCACCGGACATTGCGGCGGTAAGCGGCAGGAATGGAGCGGCGGCGTCGGAGGTGCCGGCGTCGGAGGTGCCGGCGTCGGCGGTAAGTGGCGCTGGAGAGAGGGAGGCTAGCGAGGCCGGTGAGTACTGCGTGAGGTGGGGTGAGGAGGGCTTGTGTGAGGGGATTTCTGAATCCGAAGAACAGTACTCCGCCCACGATCGCTGTTCCGTAAGGTACGGTAGATCACGCGAATCCTGGCGTGTCGAGATGTGTGTCTGTCTGAGCCAGCTTTATATCACATCAAGTACTATGCGGGTGCTGTTCAAAATAGAAACGGAAACACTGGAAAACATTTTGCTTCCCCTATATGGCGAGGGAACAATGCGAATCTCAAAGCACACAGTAGGGCATGGAGGGACAGGATAGCTGCCATACACGTTAGTGCATGTACAAAAGCATTTTCGTTTTATCAAATAGCCACAATATTTTTTCCCGCTTTTGATTCCTCTAATTGAGGCATTTGGTTTCTCATCTTTAGACAGAATTTCATCCAAAAATGTTTCACGCAATTACCGCAGCAACGCGCGGGGTATCATCTAGTTTTAGAAATGGAGTAGGGTCAACTAAAAAATCTTGCCTCATACTTAGGCTGGAACACAAATGGTCCGAGATGGTGTCAGTGAGAGACAGTGGGATGCATAAAATGTGTATTCGTGCACATCAGGTCGCATTCCACTGGCCCTCACTAACACCACCTCTAGATCTCACGGTGTCACAGCATTTTAATCATCGGCATCCCTAGAGATCGAATACAAAACTATAAACATTTGAATCATCGGCATGAAATGACTTGCAAAAAGTATTAACATAACATTTTAACAAAGTTGTAATACCATCTGAACATTAACATGCATCAACAAGCAACCTATAAAGAAAATATTAACATTAACATGCATCAACAAGCAATCAATAGATTTCTAGATATTAATCTCAACAGCCCATATTAACATATTTGAGACAACTAATATTAGCTCGGAGTAAAAGAAAAACAATTAATGTGCATGCCCATATTAACATATTTCTACTGCATATTAACATATTAACATGGTGCAATAACAAATAATTGTACCTTCATGTGTCGGAATTTAGCAAACTAACAACCATTCATCCCTAGCAACAATTCACTTAGGAATTTCGGCAAACACCTTGGGTGCGGCGGTCGGTGGCGAGGCGCGGGGTGGCGGTCGGTGGCGAGGCGCGCGGGCTGGCGTCGAGGCCGTCGATGGCGGGGCCGGCGCTGGGTGGCGAGGCATGGGGTGGCGGGGCGCGGCGTCGAGGCCGTCGGTGGCGGTGGAGGCGGCGGCGGGAGAAGCGGCGGCGGCGCGCGGAGGCGTGCGGGAGGAGGCGGTGGAGGCGGCGGCGGGAGGAGCGGCGGCGGCGCGCGGAGGCGTGCGGTAGGAGGCGGCGGAGGCGTGCGCGGAGGCGGGAGGAGCGGCGGCGGCGCGCGGAGGCGTGCGGTAGGAGGCGGCGGAGGCGTGCGCGGAGGCGGGAGGAGCGGCGGCGGGATGAGGCGGCGGCGGGAGGAGCGGCAGCGGCGCGCGGAGGCGTGCAGGAGGAGGCTGCGGAGGCGTGCGCGGAGGCGGGAGGAGCGGCGGCGGGATGAGGCGGCGGCGGCGCGCGGAGGCGTGCGGGAGGAAGCGGCGGAGGCGTGCACGGAAGCGGGAGGCGCGCGGGGAGGATTAGGTTTGTGGAGATGCGCGCAGGAAGATAAGGGCGTGGGGCTGGGGTTTTGTTTCTGTGGCGCACCTAGCCCATGCGCCACAGAAAGTGGAGATTCTGTGGCGCACCGTAGCCCATGCGCCACAGAATGACCACTTTTTGTGGCGCATGGATCAGGGTGCGCCACAGAATGCCTACTTTCTGTGGCGCATGGGTTTGGTGCGCCACAGAAAGAGCCCCGGATTTCCAAATTTAAACACATCTGGCGGGGCCCACCATATTTATGTGGCGCATGCTCCTTGGTGCGCCATAAAAAGGCAGCTTTCAGTGGCACATCTTCTTTTTGTGCGTCACAGATGTTTGTGGCGCACTGGTTTGGTGTTTTGTGGCGCATGGGACTAGGGTGCGCCACAAAGGGTGCATCCCACCTATAAACATTTTTCTACTAGTGCATGTTGCCTGAACATATATGTAGTATTCATTCCACGTTGTTCGCTCACCCCGTCCCTGAAGTTCATGTGTGTGATCAATTCCATATGAGGCCTTGCTTGTTTTTGTTGAGTGCTTTTTAACTTGCATTTTACCTTCTCTCTACTGTCTAACATCTTTTGATATGGCGATGATTAAAATGTTGTGACACAGTGTGTTCCAGGGGTGGGGCGAGCGAGCCTTGTGATATGCACGAGTGCACAGATCTCGTGCATTCCACCTGGCTCGCTTACTCCATCTCTGAAGCATGTGTCACTTCTAAGTACTAGTAACCTTGCATGTGCACGCACGTCTTGATTTCTAAGCAACGAAATCACATAATCACTTAATTGCCAGATCACAGTACAAAATTTTGCACGACATGAATTTCAAAAGTATATTGGCCATGGAGAGCATGTTAACGCACGTCTCTACAAGACACATAATGGCACGTTGACTCATTTTCTTTCTCCAACTTTTATAGCGCATAGCGCACCATTCCTTAACGGGTCACCTACTTGTAATCCAGCTTCAACCATCACGCGCCTTCATCCCATGGTCCTACTCGTTGGCGTCATCCTCCTCTCCACTTCATTTGCCTCTACAGTGCTGACCTCCCCTCCCCTACCACGAATTTCCCCACACCACCCACTTGGAGACATGCATCATTCTTGTTTATAGTTTTGTATTCTTTAGGATGCCGATGATTAAACAGTTGTGACACCGTGTGATCCATAGGTGACGTTAGTGAAACCTGTGATGTGCATGAATACACATTTTCTGCATCCCATCGGATTTCACTAACGCCATCTCTGAATTTGTGTGTCCAGTCTAAGTATGAGGCATGATTTTCAGTTGACCCTACTTCATTTCTAAAATGCCGATGATTAAAATAATGGGGCGTACTGTATGATATCCTGATAGTTTGTTGAACCTTGTATCATGCACACATATAAGTTGTGTGCATCCTACTTGGTTCAACAAAGTTATCAGGATTTCTTGTGTGTTTCCAAGTATGAGTCATAATTTTTTTGAATCTTGTTTTGTCTATAAGTCTTACAATGTCAATGATTTGCGTATATATGAGGCATGCTATGAGTCTTGACCTACTTCATTTAGAAATTTATTTACATGTCACCATTAAGCAAGTTTAATGTGCTTTACTCACCGTTGAACCTCCTCTTGTGTAGACGATGCTGCCGCGCCGCCGCGGGTCGTCCGGCTTCCGCGGTGTTCGGGAGCGGCCCAACGACACCTATTACGCCGAAATCCGCGTCGGCGGATTTCGACAGACGCTCGGGACATACGCCACGCCGGAGCAGGCAGCGTGTGCATATGACGCGGTCGCGTGGCGTTTCTTGCGCCCGTGGAGCGAGCTAAACTTCCCGGTCTGCCCAGACATTATGGAGACGGAGTTCCTCGCGCCACGGCCAGGCCTCCTCACCGATGAAGATCGTCACCGCCACCGCCAGCCATTGCTAGGTGCAGCGCCGGATCGCCACCGCCGAGCACGACGAGGAGCTGATGCGCCAGTGGAGGGAGGAGTTCCCGGGCGACGTCGCCGACGAGTAGGCATTCTTCAGGAACCGAAGTGAGCAAAGGAAGGCAGACCGGCGCCGCCATCGGGAGGCCACCCAGAGGGAGGGAGAGCGAGGAACACTGGGACACCGATAATGACAGGTGGTCCGACTTCTTCTATAACACCAGCTCCGACGAGTTTACTCGTGCGACTTGTTCTAGCTTAGGTTCTAGTTTGTAATAATAAGACTTCTCTACTAATTGTAACACCGACTTCTCTACTCGTGTGACTTCTATGTATTTGTTCTGTTTAATCTACTGTGTCAAATATATCATTGTTTATAATATATCTGTATAAATCCTGTATATATACCTATATTTGTACAGTGCCGAAAAGTTCGAAAATTCTATGGCGCATGCCACAATTTTTCTGTGGCGCATGCAATTTGTGGCGCACGGGACAATGATGCGCCACTGGTAAGTTTCTATGGCGCATCGGGGGTGCCCCACAGAATTATAATTTAGTGGCGAGAATTCTGTGGCGCACCCACCAATTCGCGGGGTGTGCCACAGAAAGAGCTTCTTGGTGAGCCACTGATAGACGTTTCTGGAATAGTGCATGCACTCAGAATCTGGCCGATGATTAGAAACAAGATTGAGTGAACCACAATTGGGTCTATCCAACCGAGTGCACTTCACAAACATTCAAATTGTGCATACTATTTGGTTGGATACAGCCAATTGTGGTTTTCTTCCTATGCCTTGTTCTTGCCCCATGATTATAATTAGGACTGCTCGTACAACACTGCCAGAGTTGTTGCTAGTATAACCTCGTACATTGCACAAACAGTGAGTGCACAACACTTGGTGGAATAGCATCAATCTTGGAAGTGCACAAGATAATGTCTGTCAGCAGTCTAATATGGGGCCTACCCTAGTTTTTTATTGTCTATTTTTATGATGATGATTTGATGATGACTTTTGGCCGATGATTAAACAAATGGTTGCATGTTGCATCTTCAGAGAGGTGTGAGTGAACCATGTTGTCTGAACATATATGCAGTGTTCATTCCACGTTGTTCGCTTACATCGTCCCTGAAATTCATGTGTGTGTCAATTCCATATGAGCCCTTTCTTGTTTTTGTTTAGTGTTTTTGGCCTATGATTAAATGGTTACCATTTGCATTCTCATGGAATGGTCATTCAACCGGGTAGTCTGAACAGAAGGGTAGTGTTCTTACCACGTTGTTGACTGGCTATGTCTCTGTGTGTGCTCAATTTCATAGGAGGCCTTCTTTTTTCCACTTTGTTTTGCATCTCTGGCCAATGATGATAAGTGCAGTGTTAACATTTTCAGAGAGGAGTCAGTGAACCGTGTTGTATGAACAAGTGGACATTGTTCATTGGCCTTCTTTCCTATCGCATTGCATTACATTTGTACACGATTGATTGATTTACGCAGCGATCCTGATGGTTTATCGCAATGTTCTGACTGAATATGCCGTATGTGTTGTGATGTGGTAACCTCGCCATTCGCGAGAAGAGGTGACCATACTCAGTACTGGGCAGGCTACCAAATAGCAGGAGCTCGATTTTGGTATGATTTTCCGGCTGCATCCCGGGCAACCAAACAGACATAGCTGAAAGCTGGATTGGGCCACAATTTTTTTCACGAGCTACCAAACGAACCCTTTTTTGGTCTACCACGCGTTCTGAACGCCCCTTCTCCCCAGGGCCTGTCCCCAGGGAGATGAGAAATCGAGTGCAGGCTATCAAACTCGCCCTTAGGATCGCTGCATGCTGTGAGTTGGGAGAGTCCAAAATAAAATCTCCGTGCCGTAGGTGTCGAAGGAGATGCAAGTGCGACGAAAAGAAGCGAATCGCTATCGAGATGGACGAAGCGAAACACGGAGTGGCGGAACGGCAGACTACGGAACACTTCATGTTTTTAGATAGGAGGATAGGAGAGATTATTTCCTTTTACATGAGATGAGGGGATCCTGACATTCTTTTTATTAGCGGAGATACAATCCGATATCCATCTAAGTCCTAACTCCTATGTATAATAATGTAGTTGATTATCACAGCGACTAGGCTACCAGAAGTAGTGATTGAGACCTACCTTTAGTCATTTACTCAGCTTTGGCTGGATATGGATAATCAGTAGCAGCGACCAGATAAGTGCTGAGCTTATTCATGAGTTGCAGACCCACCGGTATTCGTTATTTCGTTCCATGGTTTGGAGCTTCTTTTTGCAAACTGAGAAAGGAATGTGTATGAGAAGCACTTAGTACTTAGTCTATTTTTTAGACTTTGATGTAATCTATTTTCTGGTCAGATGTTGTAGGAACTTGTTTCATTTGTGGAGTAAAATTAGGGATTTTAAATCAAAAATACATTAAATCATTTAGTTAAACAAGGATTGTTTTGTTTTCTTACCAAAAGGCCTAACTAAAAACTAATCGAGAACTTGTCTCTGGCAAGATGGTTAGGAGGGTGTTTGTACTCCCAGCCCAACAGAGTTCAAACCCAGATTTGACGCTACTGTTTCTTATTTAGGTGGAATATTGTTTAATGGGAGGCGACATCCTCGTCGATAACGAGACGCCTGTGATGATTTCGTCAATCTCAAGTCCTGACCCACCGGCTCAGTCTCTCGGATAGATAGAATGTACGTGCGTACGTTAATAAGAGTAAATGTATGCGCGTGTATATGAGCGCTTATATTTTACTGTATTTAGAAAAAAACTAAAAGACAAAAAGCTAGTAAAAGACTAATCTGGACGGGTCGAGACTCGAGAGTCGTGCTTCGTCTGCGGTACCCGCCCTATGAAGCAAACAGAAACCGTGACCCTGTTCTCACGTGCCGCTTTGGCTACAAAAGGGGTAAGAACAAAGAAAATAAATACTTTCAGCAGCTGCGTCTCCGTGTCCTTCTCCTTCCCCGCAACCATCTCCTCTCCCAACTCCCAAAATCTGCCCCATTCCAACTCCAACTCCTCCGCCGGCCCACCATAAACCACACTCCAACAACCTCCTCCGCTGCCCAAAATCCGATCTTTCCGCTGCTACATCCCGCCGCTGGACCTTCGTCTCGATCCTTCCCCAAGGTTTAATCGGCGGATTGGAGCATGGAGCTCCGATCCACGCCGCCGGCGGTGCCAGTGCGGCTGCTGCTGCTGGCCTTGGCGGTCCTCCTATGCGGCGGCTGCTGCTGCGAGGGGAGGTTCGTCGTCGAGAAGAACAGCCTCAAGGTCACGGCGCCGGACAAGCTCAAAGGCACCTACGAGTGCGCCATTGGCAACTTCGGCGTGCCGCAGTACGGCGGCACCATGGTCGGCGTCGTCGCCTACCCCAAGGCCAACCGGAAGGCCTGCAACAGCTTCGACGAATTCGACATCTCGTACAAGGCCAAGCCCGGCTCCTTCCCCACCTTCTTGCTCGTCGACAGGGGAGGTGAGTAGAATTGATTCTATACAGTATATGCTTAGATTGGTTCAGTTTTGGTGTAGATTGCAACTGAAACGCTGCCTAGAAGTGAGATATCTTTGGTTTAACCGTCCGGTCTTTCATGCACATTGAAAATTAGATAGATGTTGTCACGTGGTGATAGTGATTGAGCTGAATGTTAGTTGACCCGATTTGGTACAACGGCCAAATCTTCGAGTTGATGTGTTGTGCAAACTATAATCTGAAAAAAAATTACCGTAAAAAACCCATGGCTCAGAGGCACATAGGTCACTGTCTTGCTGTTTTGACCTCTCTACGGTATTTCACTGATTTTGTTTTCAGATGATTAGTATACGTTCTTATTTGTGGGCTCGGTCATATTGTATTCCACTCAATTAATTAAAATACGCTCAGTCATGTTGCACTCTACTCGGTTGATTAAAATATGTTGTGCATGGCATAACATGGTTTTTCTTGTTCTATGTAGATTGCTTCTTCACAAAGAAGGCATGGAATGCACAGAACGCAGGAGTGGCAGCTATCCTTGTTGCTGATGACAAGGATGAGCCGCTAATCACAATGGACACGCCTGAGGAAAGCGGGAGGGCTGATTATCTAGAGAACATCACCATTCCGTCTGCACTGATAACAAAAAGCTTTGGGGACAGGCTCAGAAAATCAGTCGAGAACGGCGACATGGTTAATGTGAATTTGGATTGGAGGGAGTCCCTGCCTCACCCTGATGAGCGTGTTGAGTATGAGTTTTGGACTAACAGTAACGATGAGTGTGGTCCGAAATGCGACAGCCAGATTGAATTTATTAAGACCTTCAAAGGACCGGCACAGATACTTGAGAAGAAAGGTTACACACAGTTTACTCCTCATTACATTACCTGGTATTGCCCAGAGTCCTTCACGTTAAGCAAGCAGTGCAAGTCCCAGTGTATCAACCATGGGAGGTACTGCGCACCTGACCCTGAACAGGATTTCAGCAAAGGGTATGATGGGAAAGATGTGGTGGTTCAGAACTTACGGCAAGTTTGTGTGTATAAAGTTGCTAAGGAAAATGATAAACCCTGGTTGTGGTGGGACTATGTGACTGATTTTGCAATTCGCTGCCCAATGAAGGAAAATAAATACACTAAAGAATGTGCTGATGGAGTGATCAAGTCACTTGGTAAGTACATGTTTGCATACGCCTCTTTATCTTGTAAATTGAGGTGTAGAAGTAAGTTGTATTGAACATTTTTATAATTTCCAGGACTTGATCACAAAGCAATAGATAAGTGTATTGGTGATCCAGATGCTGATGAAGAAAATCCTGTGCTGAAAGCTGAGCAAGATGCTCAGGTTAGTACTTAGTACTTCAGTGTGATCTTTTCTCTTCTATTCATCCCACTAGTGACATATTGTACCATTTTGGACCAACTTACATAGATTGGCAAAGGCGCTCGTGGTGATGTCACTATCTTACCAACACTTGTCATCAATAATAGACAATACAGAGGTGTGTACTCTGTCAAACCATTTTGATAGTTAACAGCAAGGTAGCAAGATATGAGGTTTTGGCTGTGCTTATCCTAACATTTCTATTTCTCAGGAAAACTTGACAAAGGAGCAGTTCTTAAAGCACTTTGTGCAGGCTTCAAAGAAACTACTGAGCCTGCGGTTTGCTTGAGTGAAGGTTAGAGCATTGATTGCCTTATGCCCTTAATCTTTTCCTCAGTGATGCCTTGGGGTGAATAGTTACTCAACATTACCTGTTTCGTACCTTTCTTTTGAACCTCCTTGATTTTTTGTATCAACTGTAGATGTACAAACAAATGAGTGCTTGGAGAACAATGGTGGCTGTTGGCATGATAAGGCTGCTAACATATCCGCATGCAAGGTAATGTTGGTGGTCTTATATTTTCTGCTAAATTCTAGTTCGTGTGACAACAATTTTCTCTGTTTTGCGGATGCATATGATCATACTTGTTTTTTATTTATATGCAGGATACTTTTCGTGGAAGAGTTTGTGAATGTCCAATTGTGAAAGGTGTAAAATTTGTCGGTGACGGCTACACTCACTGTGAAGGTACCTGTACTGCAGCAACTTAGGATAATTTGTTTTTTGTGTCTTCATTTATTTTCCAGTTTCGAAATTATTCCATGGACCTCACCTTTTCCTGGATGTCTGATTACTTTTTAGCATGCTAGACCTTATTACTGAAGAGTAGTTAGCGACTGTCCTCTGTACAACAAACAGTTTTTTCTGGGACATTCAAGTTTTAGCCTTATTGTACCTTTTTGTTAAACTATCCTTGTTATTTTAGCTTCAGGGTCTGGGCGCTGTGAGATTAACAACGGAGGATGTTGGAAAGAGACCAGGAATGGTCTGACACACTCTGCCTGCACCGTATGTCATTTGTTCACATTTTTGCTAACCTTAATGTTGCAGTTTGTATACTACTTCAAAATCTAAAGGCATATTTTTGTTGCTATAACATGCAGGATGGTGGCTGTAAATGCCCTGATGGGTTCAAAGGTGACGGTGTCCACAAATGTGAAGGTACGACTTGGTTCCCAAACGCCATTGTGCTGTCAGAAGTGTGTAGCTTTCAACGGGCAAATGTCAATATCCACCAAAGAATTTGCTTCCACAGTTGAAACATTTTTTTTACTAACTCGTAGGTTGTAGTTTTTTTAACTGCACAAATGTGAATGTACAAGTAGAATTTGCTCTGGCAATGATGTGAAAATATTGTATTATTGGTCACATTACTGGTAAACCCTTATTGCTGTGCTGATGTGAAAATATTTTGTTTCAGATGTTGATGAGTGTAAGGAAAAGACTGCATGCCAGTGCAAGGAATGCAAGTGCAAGAACACATGGGGAAGCTACGAGTGCGGATGCGGTGGTGGCCTGCTGTACATGAAGGAGCATGATACGTGCATAAGTATGTGCCTATTTTCTACAACTAGCTTACTATTGCCTCTGTAGTTTCGCCTATATGCTTGAGCTTAACATGTACTGTTTGGACACCATAAGATCCCACGAATTGCAGCCTAGTTACTCCGTATAATCTTTACCACAGCTGGCTCATCATATTTGCGATTTCTTCTTCATTAAATTAGTTTTTTTGGAAGCTTGGCATAGTAACATTTAGGTTAAGTCTAGGTATCTGAGGGGATACGAAAATCTGACACATTTTATTCAGGCAAAGATGCAGCAGCACAGGTAGGCTGGAATTTCCTGTGGGTTATCTTCTTTGGCCTAGGGGCCGCAGGAATTGCAGGATATGCGGTGTACAAGTACAGGATCCGGGTAAGATACTAATTGTACAGATTAACTATAATTCATGAGTAACTCTAGGCTGGCATCTAATCCTGTTATTCACTGCTTTTCTCAACAGAGCTACATGGATTCAGAGATCCGTGCCATCATGGCGCAGTACATGCCCCTGGACAACCAGGGAGAGATTTCCAGTCATTCTCACCATATTGAGATGTGAAGAAGGCAGGTTATTCTAGGATTATGGAAATGATGATGAGAGGAACAGAAGAACACTTGTGGTGCTCGTGTAATTAGACTAGCTCTAGCTTACCCAGCAAGACCTCCTGTAAATTCGTAGATCAACCTGGAGAAGAAACTTTTGTCTTATAATGATGTGAGGACCTCTTTCTTTCTATTTTTTAATCAGGAAAGAGATGGTAAACTAGTGTCATTTTGTGTTTCTTTTTTTTCCATTTATTTTCGTATGTTCTCCTCTTTGATCTTTACTTGGTATACTTAGTTAAGAGAATAACTAAAAATGGTTTAATAATACTTGTGAGTGTTATTGGTGTTATAATAGAGGGGATATGTAGGAAGCTCAGCATCTTCTCTATGAAATGCAAAACAATTGAGCGGAAGCTGAACGGCCCCCTTGTCCCTCTCCGTGACACGGGAAATCCTAGTTTCTGCGTCCGCTGGATGAAAGCTGCTGGCTGAATCTTGTGAGGCTGATGAGTCTTCGGTACGCATTTGTTTCTTGCAGTGGAGGGCGTCATCCTGTTTGTGGTGGTGATGGTCCTTCGTCGCTTGGTTTCATTTGTGTGAATTCTAAGATCTGGCGACTAGGTGTTGGTTGCAAGAAGAGGGGACGTTCCAAAAAATTTGAGAATGCATTGCAAGGATATGTCACTGTACTCACTAACCCTCTCCACCCCGTTCTGTCCTCTCACTTTGCCCCTTAATTCGTAAGAAAACACAAACATACAAGTTCAGGTCTCGTATCTACAGAAATTTGGAAGAATGGACGGAACAAGTCTCTGAAAATCATTACCGTTCAGTTAAAATAGAAGAGAGAAATTTCCATTTTATTTTTTCTGAGAGCATTTGCGAAAACACTTGTTGACCACAAGATGCACCTACCTCTCCTCCTGTCTAAACCCTTTCACGTTAGTTTGGACGCTTACTTCAGAGTGGTAGTTGCGTCTTGCAGCCTTAGTACAGCCACATGTCCACTCCCACTCTTCCCACCTAACCCCGTTTCCGCCGCATCGCACGGCAGCACGATAAAACACCATGCTCTTTTGATGTTCCTCCAATCTCTGCCATAGCAAACACACAGCTGCTTCTTCATCTTCCAGTTGATTTTGTTCTCCTGTTGAACACTGCCTCTGCAAACAACGAGTAAGTTGGTTCACTCTGTTCTTCTTGTTCCTCATAGATTCCTTAGCGCAAGACTACAGTCCAGCGTCATGTGTGGTAGAGTAGACAAGAAGAAAAAACATTAGGGAACAATACATAAAGACAGCTTTTGATCGAGTTCTGCGTGCAAGTGCAGTGGGATCGGAACATGAGAAGACCGTGGAAGTGGAAGGCATCCCGTTCCCGCAGGAGATCGCCGGCGCCAAGGCGCTCTCGCTCGTCGGCCATGGCGTCACGGACATAGAGATCCATTACCTTCAGATCAAGTTCAACGCCATCGGGGTCTACCTCGATACGGACGGCGTCATGGAGCACCTGCAGAGCTGGAAGGGGAAGGACCTGCTGGCGGACGACGGTGCTTTCTTTGACGCCCTGGTCTCCGGTGAGATGATGATTGATGATGATCGTGGAGTAGTGCGGTACAGGACGACTGTTCTGAATTCTGATACGATCGATGTTGTGCGTGCATGCAGCTCCGGTGGAGAAGGTGCTGAGGGTGGTGGTGATCAAGGAGATCAAGGGCTCGCAGTACGGCGTGCAGCTGGAGAGCTCCGTCAGGGACCGGCTGGTGGCGGCCGAGAGGTACGACGACGACGAGGAGGAGGCGCTGGAGAAGGTGTCGGACTTCTTCCAGTCCAAGTACTTCAGGCCCGGCTCCGTCATCACCTTCCACTTCCCGGCCACCGCCACCGCCACGGCCGCCGCGGCGGAGATATCGTTCGCCACGGAGGGCAAGGAGGACGCCAAGGTGGCGGTGGAGAATGCTGCCGTCACCGAGATGATCCAGAGGTGGTACCTCGGCGGCGAGGCCGCGGTGTCCCAGAGCACCGTCAAGAGTCTAGCTGGTCATTTCGCGGCGATCCTCTCCTCGCCATGATTTTTTTTTACATGTGCTACTTAATTTGCTTCTGTAATAAAAACGCCATCATGATGAACTATTTTTCAGATATCTGAAATGAAAGAATGCTTCTATGTTTATTAGCTATGCATTTATTTACTCCCTATGAATTGGACAATATATTCAAATTAGTGCAGTCACGACGATGAACAGAGACTACGCGGTCTAGTGGTTGACGTCAAACTTTTTCGCTTTGCTTGCTTGCCTCTGATCCCCTGTCAGAAGAAATCAGCTAGTAAATGGTCTTTTTTTTAATGTTTCTAAGTTTGACGGTACAAGGGCATCTCCCGTCGTTCGGACCCCAGGGCCCAAAATGCTTTTTTTCGGCCGCCGCGGCGCCAAACGACGCAAATCAGGAACTGGGGGGCGTGTTTTCCAGCCGTGAGATTCGGCCATATTTGGACAAAAACAAAGGCCGACCATTTTTGTCATACAAATTCACACATAGAAATAGATTTACATACAAATTTACACACAAATAAATAGTTCAACAATGGAAACAAATAAAACAAATCATATTAGGCATTGTCATCGTCATTATCAACATTGCCCTTGCGCGCCCACAAGTGCTGCACCAGATCATTCTGTAGAGCTAGATGTGTTGCAGCGTTTCGAGTCTCCTTGCGCGTGGCGAGGAAGTTTGCCCATGATGCCGGCACCTGGTGATCAACATCTACAAGAGGACCCTGACAGTAGTATGGTGCCCTTGCCCCACTCTCAGGCATCGGGTCATCCCGCTCACTCTCAATGATCATGTTGTGCAAGATCACACAACACTGCATCACCTCCCACATGTTGGACTTCGACCAAGTCATAGCTGGGTACCGGATAACAGCGAGTCGAGATTGCAGCGCGCCAAATGCTCGCTCAACATCCTTCCTGCAAGCCTACTGGCACTTGGAAAACCATACTTTCGCGCTTCCTGGCACAGGGTTGGTGATGCTCTTCACAAATGTTGCCCATTTCGGGTAGATGTCATCTGCAAGATAGTAACCCTTTGTGTACTGGTGTCCATTGATCTCATAGTTCACAGGGGGAGCATGGCCTTCGACAAGCTCTGCAAAGACATCCGAGCACTTCAAGAAATTGATGTCGTTGTGAGTTCCTGGCATACCAAAGAATGAGTGCCAAATCCATAGATCATATGAAGCCACGACCTCGAGAATCACCGAGCACTCTCCTTCCTTTCCCTTATACATCCCCTGCCAATCAAATGGACAGTTCTTCCATGCCCAATGCATGCAGTCAGTACTACCAGGCATCCCAGGAAAGCCTCTTGCTTCATTCTCTGCGAGGAGGCGAGCAGTGTCTTGCGCATTGGGTGATCGCAAGTACGTTGGGATAAATACCGCAACCACTGCCCGGAAGAACTTGTTCAAGCACTCAATAGCCGTGGACTCGCTCATGCGCAGATAGTCATCCTGTGCATCTGCGGGAGCACCGTATACAAGCATCCTCATGGTCATCGTGCACTTCTGAATAGAGGTAAAGCCTACCATGCCGGTGCAGTCCTTCTTCAATTTGAAGTAGGTGTCGAACTTTCGGATGGCATGCATGATCTTCAGGAAGAGCTTGCGGTTCATCCTGAAACGGCGCCGGAACACCTTCTCGTCCTGGGTGCGATCATCGGCGAAGTAGTCGGAGTAGAGGATGCAATACCCCTTGTACCGATGCCTCGGCTTGCTCTTCCGGCGACCGCGCGTCGATCCAACACGCCGCGGCCCCGCGTCGTTGGCAAGCAAGCCGGCGAGGGAGACCAAGATCAGCAGGTGTTCTTCGTCATCGATGGCAGCCTGATCTTCTTCATCGAAGAGCTCGACGAGCATCTCCTCGTCGTCGGAGTCCACATGGCTCGGGCGAAACGCAGAACACCTTGCGGGCGGGGTGGACACGTTTCGCCTGAGAATCTCCCCGGGAGGCTAGATCGCGGTGGAGGGGAGTGGGCGGCGCCGCCGGCGTGGCGGGGGTAGACGGCGGGTTTCGTAGCTGCTTGTGTGCGGCGGCGCAAGGAGGGGTGGTGGCGGCGACGGTGTGACGACGGCGAGACGGGCAGAGAAAATGGCGAGCAGGGGTGGGGAAAAGCGTTGTCTCGCCGACAGCGCTGGCCCACGCGTGCTTTTCCTTCCCCACCCCCCCCCCCCCCAGGCCGAACCCAGTCTGGGCTGGGTTTCGCCTGGGTGCGCCGGCGCTAATTTCCGCCGAAACAGCGCTATTTGGGCTTATGGGGGGCCGGCTGGTAGAAAAACGGCGTAATTCACCCAAAACGGCGCTATTTAGCGTCCTGGGGAGGGGGGGGGGGGGGGGCGACTAGAGCTGCCCTAAGAGGCGTTGGATAGATGAGAGAGCCCAACAGCATTGGGCCAACGCTTCCTCCATGTATAATACCCAGTTCCAAGCCCAATATGACAATCAAGAAGGGTTAGGCAGGCCAGCTTCCCACGAAAGGCCGAAATGGTGAAATCATTTTATTTTTTTCCATATATATTAAATCAACAAAGAGTAATCGTTACATCGATTACAAAAATCGGACTAGAAGAGACGAGCAAATCTATGAGATCTTCAAACCCTTTTTTCTCCATGACATAATCTTGTACTTTTCTGAAGGAAGCCGTAGAAAAATGTCGAAAACACCAAACCACAGACCTGTGAACACCACCGATGATTCTCCCCTTTCAATTTTGAGCCGCAATGCCAAGGTTCTGTGCACGCACGGAGCCATTAAATTAATCAAGCAACGTCGGCAAGAGCACCGTCACTGATATTCCAGTGACAAATAACCGAGCCACTTTGTCGACGATGTTGGGAGCCGAGAGAACGAATCACCATTGCCGAAGCGTAGTAGCCGGGATAGATAATGCGACGACAAACCTCCTCGCAGCAACCATGAGAAACAATCCAAGATTGATCTGGCGAAGCAAGATCTGAAGAACCATACCTAGTCAAAAATCTTCCAAAGCCACCATTGATGTCGAGAAAGAGATCTCGCCAACGAACGAAGCGCAGAAGATCACTTATTGCAGACGAAGCCATCTCCATTAACGAAGAAGACACCAATCAAAATCAAGCTCTAACATTAAGGAACTTTATATAGCGCCTTGTGCAGGTCCGAGGTCCCCACCCCTCCTAGTGCTAGAGCGACACCTAGAGGAGGTGAGGACCTATCAATTCATAGACGAAGGGGACGATGAACATGTAGATGGTGCCGGCGGTGACGGCTAGGGTTGAAACCCTAGGCCGCCACCTGTCTTTCTTTCACAAGGAGGACAACTTGATTTACAGCGCAAAATGGTGGAATCCTATTTCCCTCCCGTTGAGGGAAGAAAACAGTTAGTCGCATAAGAACATCTTCAATACCCTGTCATTTTCCCTTCATCGATGGCTAACTAAGAGCATGTCGCCTGAATACTCAATTCAAAATACTTCCCATTTTGTCTCCATAAATGATTTTTTTCTTATGTTTTGATTTTGCTTTTCTATTTTGGTCTTAATCCTATCTTATGAACTTTTTCAATCATATATTAAGATAGCATACATAACTCTTGAACATGTATTTAGATATATATATTTACTTAGTGACATGTGAACAATTACTTAGTCTGAACTCTTATTTATGTTACACGCCTTTTCCGATCATTATATTAGTTCATAAATAATATTCCCAAGTTAATAAAAAACAAAAAAAATATTAATGGTACGCTGAATATGACCCATTTAGAAACACTTCAGATGGCAAGGGGGCGGTATCGCCTCTTGAAGCGGTAAATAAGAGGTTCCAACTTTTTTGAACCTTCAAACATAGAGGTTGGAAAATAAAGAGGTCTTTTTTTCTTCAAAGTTAACATAAAGTAATAATGTAGGGAAATAAATTTTCCTTCTTTCATACTACTGATCCATTTAATTCAAAGGAATTTAGCAAAGGAAAAACACAGTAAATTTTCCGTTGATCTCAGTTTTGAGGGAAAAACGAGGGACACAATCCACTTGGACCTCCTTTTCAAAGTCATACACATGAAAAATGAGTCCGAGATCTTGACTGGCATAATAACATGCTAATTATACTTTATAAAGTGTGTTCTGATTTTTATTTGACCATTCTTATTAGTATTCTTGTGTTTTTCTGGTCATGAGAACCAAACAATCCAAGTTACAGAAATACTGTGTTTTCAATCCTATGGTTTGCACCTGCAGTCCTATTGTTTTCCTACGTGTTTCCGATTTCTCGTGTTTGTAGAATCCTAAGAACCAAATAGGCCTGAAGATATGGCACAGACGTACAGTGACCAAGGAAGAAACATGGGTAGGAGGAAGAATTCTTTCGTCGTGTAATAATAGTATAACATGTCTATTATATCTACTACAATACGAAACTGAGGAGTGTTTGGTTTGATGGAGGAAGAAAAAACCTAGAACATTGGTTACAGTGGGAGTGTCATCCAACATTTTTTATTTATGGAAATTGCAGTGTTGGTCCCAATAAGAATAAATGGTGTATAACTTTTATTTACTATCTCGGTCCCACATATAAATAACAGTAGTGACTCTTTGCAAGACTATCGGTCGCACATCTAAACAAAACAGTGTACTCTGTTTGGATGTGTTTTGCCTGAGTGGTAAATATCAGGTTCATTTTTTTCATTCGTTTATTTATGTCTTTCGTGAACTCAATATGTTTATTATATGTAAGAAAAAAGTGGAGGGAGCTGGGTGAAATCACCATCAACTACTAAATACTAAAATAATAAGGAAATACACAGTGCTCCATCGAAAGTTGCTAAATATCACAATAACTACATGCATGCGTTCATATATATGCATGAACATATGATCTGGATCACGCAGACCCAACTGAATAATCAAGCAGTACTTGTTACAATAAATCACATACAATAATTACTGATTATTAATTAATTGCCTGAACAAGTAGGTCAGACAAACAGGTCACACGTACAGTTCGGCTAGAATACCAAGCAGCTGACACATCACTCACACACGTGCGCGCATGGGGCGCGCAGAATTGAAACTACAGTAGCATACATAGAAATCTATATTTGCCCAACAAGTGGGTGGTGCAATATAGAACATAACTACAGATGAAATAAAGAGAGCTACCTGCATGCAACATGCGGAATTTATTTTATTTTTTCTAGCTGCATCTTAATTATCTCTAATTAAGCAGCAGTCCGTCAACCTCCACACACGGGCGTGCATGCCATGCACGTAGCTCGGTAGATATATTGATCTAGCGGACCCTGCAGTGTATGAAAAGAATAGATGCGATTAGAGACGAACATAAAAAAACTACTAAGATTTAGGAGAACTTATAAAGTGGTATATGCAAAAAAAAGGAGTACTTATAAAGCACAGCCAAGTCAACTGATTTTCTTAAAATCTGAGAGGATAAATCTTCAACACGAACACTAGACGTACTTGTTGCAGTCGGTGGACATGCTGATGGGGAAGGGGACGCTGACGCCGCACTTGCCGGGCACGCCGGAGACCTTGCCCATGTCGATGGACTTGATGCTGTTGGCGAGGCTCTTGAGGCACCTGCACGCCATCTGCCGGTTCGGGGTGTTGTTGGCCAGGGCGTTCAGTCCCCGCACGCCGTTGCAGCAGCCGGTGCTCAGCGAGGACACCCGCCCCGTCGCGTACGACACGCACTGCGCCAGCTTGGAATCCACATCCCCGCAGGTCAGCGCCGACGCCTTGCCGGCGAACATCATCAGCACCACCGCCGCCATGACTGCCACGGCCACCGTCGCCTTGCTGTTGAGAGCCATCGATCGGTCTGTGGAAATCGTTAAGCTAAGCTAGCTACCGTGTGTGTGGCGTACTGAGCTATGTAGCTAGAGTGTGATGGTGTGGAGGAAAGGGTATGGTTTGGAGGGTATAAATAGAGAGCTATGCACATGCAGGATTGATTGAGCAATTGATGCCCATCGCTGCCAGGTCGTTGGCTGCTGGGCTTAATTAACATGCTTGCATGATCCACGATGCAAGTGCATGGCTAGGCTAGGTACGCTAGCTTGGTAGCTCCCACACAAACACACACAAAAAAGGCACGCTAGAGGCAGCTAATTGACATGCCTGAATTCAGGTAGAAATTAAAACTCTGATTCCGTTCCATTAACCTACGAATATTACACTTTTTTCACATGAAATCCGATAGTTCTCACGATGTTTATCTACTCTGAGACTCTTGTGGTGTCCCTCAGCTCCTATATATTATGGATGGTGTATGCGTATTATCTTGTTTTTTCGGTTAAAGCTGCCATCACGATACTTGTTTTTCAGTTATAAGGCCTTACAACAGATATTGATTCAAGTCTTGTGGAATGACATCCAAAAACTTTGGAAACTTGTACGAGGATTAACGGGGAGCAAGCATTGGTAACATTTCTAATAGGAAAATATCAAAGTTTTTGGACAAGCTAGCTACGCACTAATCTAATGGTTACGGCATTATTGGTGGTTGAATGCACGGGCTTGAGTACAACTCCATGTTCTCACTTGTACTTTTGCTGATTTAATTTACTATCCCGACTTTGAATCTTACTGAATTTTTCTTCGAAATTTGTGAATCTCGGATAGGGGCGAAAGAAATAACCAAAATGAAATCCAAAACCTCTGAGCCAGGTGCACCATAAACCCCAATGCACGAGATACATTCTCGTGTACTCAATTCTCACATTGATCCTTGTGTCTCCCCTTGAAAGCTAGTGTCTCTCTCCTGATTGCGCAGGCTTTCTTTCACCTTCATCTGCTCTCCACTCCTTCTCTAGTACTAGCTCCGAGTCTCCGACCGCTGGAAAAGTTTTTAGATCGAAGACATCACGTGCTCAATTTTAAATTCATAAAATTCAGGGGCAATAGGACACAAGGTACCGCTGACATACTAGTTTAGAGTTTTACGGTATGCCACAAAGGCAAAGGAAACGAAGGTACTACATGAACAACAGAGCTAGACGAGGCAAAAGGAGGGGTGCGCGCCTGTGAAGAGAAGGTCTGGGAGCAGAAACACCCGTAGCAGATTAGTAGGGTTTATCACGGCCGCTCCTGCTGTTAAAGGATCATGTATTTAAAGACACAATCAACAGGTTGTCGCGATCATGTATTTAACGGCATGCAATGTGTGGGAGACTCATTTGTTGTCATTGCTAGCTCTATCCATGTATACGGTGTCTACAACCGACAGTCGTAGTATCAAATACTACCATCTATTGGCTTGATATTGTGAATTTAGGCTTTAATCAAGCACAACATACCCTAGCTTGATCACTAATGTAGCTAACATAGACATCAGTCAGATATGTGAATTTGACTGTGCAGTCCCGGCCCAAAAAAATTTGATGGCAACATTTGGTCACTAATGTAAATAGTGAATTAAACGTGTCTCCAGAATCTCTACTACGACAACTGAACTTTCAACCTGTTGCAAAACAAAAGGGTAAAACAAAACTGAACTATCTCATCTTCCGTAGCCGAGCGGTACATCTACAGTACAAAAGGAGTACTGATTGCTGGTCTGACAGACACGTAACCTAACAGTTGCTGCCGGATTTAGTTTGCGGTTTTTAATATTGCAGTATGGTGCCGCTATCCTCTTGGGGACATCGTCTTGGTGTTCTTCCTCGTGTCAGGGTTCCGGGTGAAAACCCAAATCCTTTGGACTCGGCGGCGGCGACGCTTTGCGCCGTTACCCTCTTGGGGGCGTTGTCGTGGAGCTCAGGGGAGTTAGGGCGTAGCGTGGAGCTGGTGTGCTTGTCTGGCTACGTAGTCGTGGTTCGCTATGTCTTCTGTAGCTCGGTTCTCTTAGGATCTTCTTTGTAAGAGGGCTACCTCACTACTTTGTATCGTTCGCCCGTTTCGTGGGCGTTGTGCTGTCTGGTCCAGCAGTGGTCTCAAACGGTTTGGCTTTATTTATAAAACGAGGCGAAATCCTGTTTCGTGGTATAGCATTATGATCAATTTCCAATAAGTGCAACCTGCGTGCGACGCCATCTTTCCAGCCTATAGTTATGTAACTACTCCAGCACCACACTAGCTAGCAGGCCAAGTCGCCGTTTAACTCATTAATCCTCAACAGCGACAGTTATAGATTCTTTGTTAATTCTTTACGTCTCTCCAAGTCTGCATCCATCTTAGCGCATGAGCATGCCCGGCAGTCTTTCTTTTGTATGAGTAGTAAGATTTGCAGGTTGCAGCCCGTAAAGTTTCAGTTTTTACACAACACGCACACACATGACCACACCACACATGTGGAAGCATACAACGCTCAGTAAAGACTTGACTGGGGAAGCTTGTATATGGCCGAGCTCTGTCTACCACGGGGTATGCGCCTACCGAAAGAAAAATTCAGTATCTGTCATGATAGCCGTACTGAACCGGATTGTTGATACGATGTGGCAACGAGCTCCATCTACTAACTAACGATGTAAACAAACTTTGTTCTCAAGTCTCAACACAGAAACTGACCATGACCCATCGCTAGCTAGGCTAGGCTAGGCCAGGATGAGCTAAGCTGTTTGCTTTTAGTAGGTTTCCTTTCATCTTTCGTTTTCTCGGCTTAAATGGCGTAAATTCGCTAATTAATCATACACCGCTGATCGTTCTAAGCCACGAGATCAGTGCTCAAGAATTTAATTTCCAACTGTACATGAGGTCTCTGCTGTATTTGTTAGCTCCTCCTTTTAATTCCAGCAGTGATGGGCTACCATGCAACAACTTATTTCATAGAAATAAAATAAATAAAAACTCAAGCATGGGCCCCTAGCTAAAACATAATCTAATATTTTAAGGATACAAATCACCGAAAATACATAGGACAACAACGGTACCATATACTCTGCTATCTGAAAATAATGTCAAAAGTTCAAATGGTTTTGAAACTGACATCGCGGAAACATTATCAAGATTATTACATGTACAAAAAGTTTATCGCATCCTGGATAAAAGATTTGGCTAAAATAGCACTATATACACACTATATCCCTAAAAAAATCTCTTTTTTTGTCCAGAAATGAATGCGAAAAATTTCCTAGCAATTTTTTTACACAAGTAGAATACTTGGTAACCTCTGAGTTTTTCAAAAAAAAAAAAGACAATGTTTTGTATTTCTAAACTTTTTCCCCGTACACCAGGGTATATAGTACCCGAGAGTCAAAAGTCCACGTCCTACAAATCACGATATATAATCAATGAATTGTACTGCCCTATCAGATACTTTAACCGTTGGTCCTATATTACATGGCTAGGAAAAACGCCTGTGCTATGCAACGAGTTTGAAATAAAACAAACGTATTAAGATTTCAACTAAACTCGGAGAGATAAATCTCAAAAAGTTTCATAAAAATGTCCTGCTTAAGAGTTAGGAATATGAAACAAAGATAAATAATTTTCTTCTGTATATAAATTTGTGCAGATAGGAGATCATGAATACATAGACACAGAAATATATAGGAAAAGAAGCAAGTCAATTCAAGGCGGCACAGTTACAACCAACAAATAACTTAGCAAAGTAGCAGAGGGGAATTAATCAATTATTTAGCCATAAGGAAAAATGCCCGTGCGTTGCAAACGGGAGAAAAAGTCCGAGTCGTACGTTGTAAAGGGGCACATAAATAATAAACTTACAATACACTTGGTTTGTCATTTCGTGGCACAAAATCGAGTCATAGTCGTATCAGTGAAACATTTCGGTCGAGAGAAAAAATGCTTGGTTAGTCCTTGTAGTGTTTATTTTTACACGACGAAACCTTCAAAACAATCATAGAAAATATTTGCTAATTTCGAACTGAGATTTGTAACTTTAAAAAAATTACACTCGAGCACAAAAATCAAAGCTCGAAGCACAGCCCACACCACAGCCCACACCACTCTGCCACACCACAACACACCGCACCACACAACAGGACACCACACACCACACGATGCCTCCCTTTGACCCTTTCCCTTGCTTTATCTTCTTCTTTCTTATTTTTCTTTCTTCTCTCTTATATCTTCTTCCCATCTCTCATGTAGGTAGCAGGCTGCAGCGCTGCTCCCTCCACCCTTCTCGTCCCGTTCCGTCCATGGCTCCTCTCTCTTCCGGCCGTCGCCTTCGCTCCGGCGCCGTGCCTGCTGTGCTTCGGCGCTTCCTGGAGGATGCGCGCGTGGCCTTCGTCGGCTACTACATCCCCTCCGTGGAGCGCATGGCGGGCAGGCCCTTCGGTGGAGCGGCGTGAAGAAGGCGAAGTGGATGGGCACCTCTACCTCACTTGGAAGCCGTCGTCGCCTCCGCAGAAAAATCTTCCCCTCGAGGTCCTCCTTGCTCCGCGAAGACGGATAACCTTGTTGCCCTCCTCGCCTCACCACCGGCCAGTAAGCTCATGTTGTGTCTGGATGCTCTCGCTCCAGCACCTTGGGAGCCCTGCTGCCGCTCCCCATCCTCTGTTTTGCCACCGCAAATCAGCGTAGGAGGTTCGTCGCGGGGACTCGTCACAGATTGCGGCCGCGGCAGAGGTTCAATCCGGCGACGAGCAAGAGTATTTCCGCGCCGCCGGTCCGCCCTCTCCCTCGCGCCGCGCACCCGGCTGCCGTGTCGCACCTCTCTCGGGGATTTTCTTTTATTTTCCATAGGAACACCGAATGGGTATGTCTCACTTAGCTGTGGCATGGAGAGCAAAACGGTAAAAATCCGGACCAACGAAACGAAGGAAACGGGAAACCCAGGAAGCCTTGCTTCCTTTATTATTAGGTAGAGATATGGAGAGTGCAACTTCTTCGGGTATGTAAATACACATCCTCTAAAACTTTCCCCACTATTTTTCACATGTACATTATCTATAAACTGAACTCCTACTATAATTGACATCAGTATAATGCAAACTTTTCAGTAGTCAACATAATAGAATAACATTTGGAAAGCATATATAATTTAAATAGTCCAATTCAAATTGACACATAATTTAATATCCAAATGCATGATCAAATATAGTTCGAATGCTACCATATTCCTTGATGGTGGAGCCTCATCGCACTTCTAGTTCCTTATGTCTCGTGATGATCGAGCAATTGCCAACATTTCTAGTAGAAAAATTGTTTTCCACGTTGGTATTTTGCATTTGCTTGTACCTCTCTTGAACAATATTTTCCTAAAACATTCATAACAAACAAAAAAGATGGTTCCAAAAAGAGAAGTTTTTTGCAGGGTAAAGAGCTTTATTGATTAAGTAACATGGTCACAATCTTTAGCAAGGATACTAGCTATTAAGAGCAGCTTCAACTTTTCCAAATGCACCTAGTCCAAAAAAGAAACAAGTTGTAAAATCTAGTACACACACAAACATAAATACACGAAAGATGGAGATTCACATGGTTACCAAACGTGGCAGCACTAGGCGGCACAATGTACACTTGATCCAAATAATCAACCACCGGTTACAAGACTCATAGATCATTTGCCACAAGCCCTCTAGTGATTTGAACATGTGGTTTGATGGTGCGTTCACAAAACAGTGATACAGGTTGTGAACGTGCTTCGAATAGTTGTCACCGTTTTGATCATTTCTTTCTGAAAGGAGAGAGGCAAAAGCTTGCCTCTATCTATTGATTAAGAAGGAGTGAGAGGGTTTAAACATTTTGCACCATCACCCAAAGGTTCAAAATAACACCACATTACAAGAAGGTGGGGTTTTAGTCTCCCGGTAAAAGAAACTCCTATAGTTTGTTTGCATAAAGATCCTATAGCCAAGAGTGACCGAAGGGAGAGTGGACTTATGCCCAAAGATCCTATAGTTTGTTTGCATAAAGGACAAACATCGCAATTTGGCCAACCTCTTCGATGAAGTCGATCCATGGTCCTGTATGATGAGCTAGGCAAAAAAAAATTGCACTTAGGAGGTGCCCAAACCTTCCACACCATTTTCTTCATGTTCGACGATGTGGAACCGAAGAATTGCGCATGGTACACCGATTTCGCCGTGTATGTGCCCGAAGAGGTCATATTCCAAAAGATGGTATCGGGAGTGTTTTCATCAAGTTTCACAAGTTGTACGGGGTTCCATAGGGCAAAAAATTGTTGTATGTGAGCAAGAGTGAGGCCACCGGTAGTTTTTATTTGCCCAATCCACGCATCATCATGTAATGCCTTGTGGACACACCACCTTTTACGCATGGTGATGTTGTGAATGAGGGGAGCAATGTCGCAAGGCCTATGTCCATCTAGCCATGGTGAGTCCCAAAACGGAGCCTTCCGCCCATCCCCAAGAGTTATGGAAGTGCAAGCATAGAAGAGCCTAGTGTCTTCACTTATGCACGGATTGCCCATCCCAATCCAAATATTTGTGTTGTCCGTCCATTCGTGCCAAAGCCACCGTAGCCGCAATACCACCTCAAACTTGTGTGAGTCAAGAATCCCCAACCCTCCATGTTTGGTTGGGCGACACACCTTTTTCCAATTGACCTTGCATTTTCCTCCCGAAACCTTATCGGATGCCTCCCAAAGAAAAGCACACTCCACTTTTTCAATCCTTTGAAGCAATCCGGGTGGGAAAACAAGAGATGTTAGATGGAAAATGGCTTGGGAGGCCATAACCGATCTAACCAACTCCCTCCTTCCCGCCGCATTAATGTATTTTCCCGCCCATTTTGGAATTTTGCCCCTAATTTTGTCCTTAAGCGGTTGAAGATCGACCCTCTTGAGTTGCCAAACGGAAAGAGGGAGGCCAAGATACCGCATGGGGAAGGTGGTCCTTAGAGCCGGGAATGGTTGAAGCACTTTGTCCAAGTCAATGGAGCCACATCTAATGGGAACGACGGGAGTCTTTTGCATGTTGGTACATAAACCCGTGACATCTCCGAAGGAAATGAGGATGCACACGAGTCTAGTGATTTCCTCCTTGGAGCCCCAAAAATGGCGGCATCATCCGCATAGAGGGATGTCCTAAAGAACGCCCCACGTCCCCGAAGGCGGGAAAGGTCACCTCTTTGTGTTGCTAGCTCAAGAAATTGTTGCAACGGGTCAATGGCAATGTCAAAGAGGAGCGGTGATAGGGGTCCCCTTGTCGGAGGCCGCGGTCGTGCCTAATGGGGGCGGTTGAAACACCATTTAGGAGAATCCTCGACGTAGATGTGCGAAGAATGGAGTAGATCCAATAACAAAACCTCTCTGGAAACCCAAGCCACCGTAGGCGATCAATGAGGTAATCCCATCTAACGGCATGAAAAGCTTTCCTAATGTCCAACTTGAAGAGGAGGGTCCGGGTCTTGCATCGGTGTAGCCTCCTAGCAAAGTTTCTCACAAACATGAAGTTATCATGGATGCTCCTATTTTTTATGAAGGCGGTTTGAACGGGAGAGATCAACGTGTTCATGTGAGGGGCAAGTTGGCTAGCCAAGACCTTGGCAATTATATTTGCAATGGTATAAATCAAACTAATAGGGCGGAAGTCTTCAATACATTCGACGCCCTCTTTCTTTGGGAGGAGTACCACATTAGCCGAATTAAGCCAATGGAAATTGTCGGAGTGTAGGTTGCCGAAAAGGTGAATGACCCTCATGACATCAGCTTTTATAATGTCCCAAGCGGATCTAAAGAAGGCTCCGGTGAAGCCGGAGTGTAGGTTGCCGAAAAGGTGAATGACCCTCATGACGTCAGCTTTTATAATGTCCCAAGCGGATCTAAAGAAGGCTCCGGTGAAGCCTTCCGGCCCCGGAACCTTGTCCACCGGCATTTGCTTAATAGCACTAAACACCTCCTCCTCCGTGAAAGGAGCCCCAAGCTCATGTAGGTCAACAATTGGCGCGCCGAGGGAGGTCCAATTGAAGTCAAGAAGTCGAGGGGGGCCCTTCGCATGGCGTTGTGGAAGTGGTTGTGCACAATTGTTTCCTTGTCTTCGTGGGCCGTGACCCAACCATTGTTCTACTGATGACCCACAAGTATAGGGGATCGCAACAGTATTCGAGGGAAGTAAAACCCAAATTTATTGATTTGACACAAGGGGAGCCAACGAATATTTATAAGTCTTAACAACGGAGTTGTCAATTCAGCTGCACCTGTGAGTAGACTTGCTCGAGACAGATTATCAGTAGCAACAGTTTTATAGCAGTGACAGTAGTGAAATAACAACAGTAGTAGAGTAAAAACAGCAGTGATGATTATACTAGACCGCAGGATTAAAATACTGTAGGCATAGGGACGGATGAATGGGCGTTGCATGGATGAGATATTTCATATAATAACCAAGTCATGGGCATTTGCAGATAAATAAGATAAAGTATCCAAGTATTTATTAACCATAGGCATGTGTTCCAGTTTAGTTGTGCGTGCTCGCAATGAGAAACTTGCACATCATCTTTTGTCCTACCAGCCCGTTGCAGCGGGGCCTCAAGGGAAATTACTGGTAATTAAGATACTCCTTTTTAATAAAGTACCGGAGCAAAGCATTAACATTCTCTGAACACATGTGATCCTCACACCACAGCCATCCCCTCCGGTTGTCCCAATTGCTGTCAATTTGGGGCCTCGGGTTCCGGACAATAATATGTGTATACAACTCATAGATATGATCTAAAACAATAATTATCTTCATGATACAATAACATGTTCAGATCTTAAATCATGGCACTCGGGCCCTAGTGTCAAGCATTAAGCATAACAAGTTGCAACAATGACGTAAAACACCGATAAAGGATACTAGGCACCATGCCCTAATGATATTACAGCTATTACATGAACGATCTCATCAAATCCCTACCATCTCCTCAAGCCTACAGCGGGGAATTACTCACACATGGATGGGGGAAACGATGATGGTTGATGGAGAGGTGTTGGTGATGACGATGGCGATGATCCCCTTCGATTCCCCGTGCTGGCGGAGTGCCGGAACAGGAACTTCTGGTCCCCGAATTGAGTTTCGAGGTGGCGGCGGCGCTCGGATGTGTTTCTGGAAAAAGTGCTCGGGTTGTCTCTCTTTTTAGGTCAGGGGGACCTTATATCCGAGAGGGGGACGCGAGGCGGTGGCCGAGTCGGCCACACCATATGGTGGCGCGGCCAGGAGCCTGCCGCGCCTCCACGTGGTGTGGGCGGCTCGCTGCCCCCCTCCGTCTCATCTTCTGGCTCCGTGGGTCTTCGGGCAAAATAGGAGCTTTGGCCTTTTTTCTGGTATTTTTCCTAAAAGTTGAATTTCTGCACAAAAATAAGACACCAGGGCAATTCTGCTGAAAACAGCGTTAGTCCATGTTAGTTGCATTCAAAACACACAAATTAGAGGTGAAACAATAGCAAAAGTGTTCGGGAAAGTAGATACGTTTTGGACGTATCAACTCCCTTAAGCTTAGCTTATTGCTTGTCCTCAAGCAATTCAGTTAACAACTGAGTGCGATAAAAGAACTTTCACGAACACATTTGCTTCATATGATGTAAATATTCTCACTATGTGGACAAATGATTAGGCTATTCATGATAAGATATATGTAAATGGTGTCACCTAATAGTTATGTAAGCCATGAAGAGATGCTAAGCATACCAATAATAAATAACATAAACATATCAATTCACAGGATTGCAAAGCTCATAATAAAGTATGATAAGGTGGTATCTCGCTTGCCCGAATGTGTACAGCAAAACATAAATGCCTAGGCACCTCTGAGTTTCAAGAGAAGACTAGAAATAAAGATGTCAAAGATAAAAGCATCAAAGTTATACCGCAATTAACAGTATTCCGGGACAAGAACATTACACTAAGAATGACAATTATGCTCTCAAGAAGGTGCTCAAAGAGGGATGGTGACTCAACAATAAAGTAAAAGATAGGCCCTTCATTGAGGGAAGCATGGATTTAACATGTGCTAGAGCTTTTCATTGTTTTGAAAACAGAGGAAAAATTGTTTTTGAGTGGTGATTGATTTGTCAACGAATGGTTGTAGAGTTCCTGTTATGTTCCATACTAAGCAAGTTGAGAGCGGTTCCGATTTATTTAAAACAAACATTTATAATATGCACCTTATTTATATAATTTGACACTCCTCCTAACCTTTGCTTTCTCAAACCATGGCTAACTGAATCCTCGGGTGCCCACCAGCAATCACATACCATGGAGGAGTGTCTATTTTTTTCTTTTCAAAACTTTTGGGATATTATAGTGGTCTAACCAACCCTTTGCAAAATTAATGACGAGCAGATGGAGCATGCAAGTCGGATACTTAATTAGCATGGAAGATAACAAGCCCAACTACTACTTCCTCATGAGCTAAAATAGTGTCACAAATTGAGAAGTTGTCTGAAGGTTTTAAAGATAGCACATGCAAATTTACTTGAATGGTTTGAAATGCCATACATAGGTGTTTTTGGTGGACTCTTTGGGATAACTTGGTTTTCAGGGATTTGGAAGCACAAGCATTTGCAGCTTAGTACAAGTGGAGGCTAGCATTAGACGGGGACGCGATAATTCAAGAGAGCAATAACCGTCATATTCATGCTTGCGACAAAATAAAATTAACGGAGGCGTAAAAATGATACTAGAACTCTGAGGCAAAATAAATCATCAAGGCTTAATTGACTTTTTGTTTTCAGTCATAACATGTGTAAGGATGTGCCAAGTCGATTCAAATGAATTATTCAGAGGAGGATACCACAATGTCATATTCTACTATGAACAGAACAATGCAAGCAAATATCCACGAAACATGTTATCTACCATTAATAAATTGGGACCGATCATAAGAGAACATGAACTACTTAGCATCCACCAATAGACATATACCTTATGCGAACCATCTAAGCATGCTCACATGAATGAGTATATGTATAAAAATGAAAAACAAATAGAGTTCATTACTAGCCTCTTACCCAACTCGAATTGTCAAAGATCATCATTATTGCCTTTTCACTTGTGTGCTTGAAAGATATGAGATAATAACCAAGCTCCATGGAGTAACTGAAGGTGATGAAATCTGAAACAAACTATACAAAACCAAAGAGAAACAAGAAATATTTTTGGGTTTTCGGATTTAGGAACTAAAACAGAACAGACGGCAAATACGAATTTTTTCGAGGCCCTTAACATGCTCAAATCAGAAAACTCAAAACTAATGAAAGTTGCATACATATCTGAGAATTATGCTCACGAAATTTCAGGCCATTTGAATTTTTCTGTGAAAAGTTATAAATTAAACGGTGTACAGCAGAAATATGTCCCTGCGCGAAACAGCAAACAACAAAGCAAAACATTTTTGTGTTTTTGCATATTGAACTAAGCATACTAATACTAGATACTAAAGCAAACTAGCAAGAGAAATAACAGAAATATTTTTGGTCCTTTTGAGTTTTGGAAAGTAAAACAAAACATGAACAAATAAAAGAAAGAAAGAAAACGAAAGCGAAACATGGATATACAAAGTACCGAATGATAATGATATATAGATGAGTGAGCTATCGGTATACCTTCCCCAAGCTTAGGCTTTTGGCCTAAGTGGAGATCAATCCCACGGTGAGTATGAACTCCAGCCCGATGGGTCAAACCTGGCGTGATCGTACTCTTGCTCGGCTGCGGTGGAGGAAGAATCGGAAGGTCCCGCGTACCCCGGATCCGGGTATGTGAAACCAGCAGTCTTTGTGGGCTGCCCAACGTCATCCTCGGGCTCCTCCATATCGTCCTCCACGCCCTGGGCTTGTTTCCCCACAAGTGCATCAATCTCAGCCTCCGAGAGTGACCAACTAGCCCTGGCATCAAGGTTAAACGAAGGCACAGGCAACCTGACAGTTCTAACAAATGTAGATGTTTTCCATGCTGATTTCTTGGAAAAGGTTATCTCATAAATGAGGTTACTTGAGTTACTATTAGCAGCAACAAAGCCATGTTTCCTCATGGAAAGAATATCTAGTTTTTCCGTGGAAAACTGAAAATCAAAATGATGAGGTACTAAACCATACATAGCTAGTAAACGAGAGGCAATGAGACCTCCACAAACTCCACCCTTCTCACGATTGGTAAGAAATCAGCGCACCCAAATTATAAGTTCTATCATTACGCAAAGCAGCAGCTAGAAAAGCCAAGTCAAGCACAGATAATTTACTTGCAACTTTCCTAGCAAGAACACACTTTGTGATGAAGTAAGCAAAATATTGAATGGATGGAAGATGAATACTTCGAATTTTACCACTCTCTTGGGAGAAACTTCTCCCCTGGCAAATGTCCTTGTACAGGTCCATCAAATGGTTTAGGATTCTCCTTCATCTTCTCTCGCGGTCCCCATTGTGGCACTCTAATCGCTGCACAAAAATCATCAAAGGTCAAGTGGACAGTTTTATTGTAGATTTTATAGTGCACCACGGGGTTAGAGGAGGACAAATCGCAAGAAAAATCCAGCACCACAGACATAGCTAATTTTGCGTATTGGTTAGGTTCATCACTAGCAAAATATTCCAATCCTGCATTGGAGATTAGAGTTTGAACATCATGAAAAATCCCTGCAGCATTCATGAATTCTGAGCATGGGTAAGCAGCGGGAAATACACCCTCTTCACGGTGAACTTTCATGACTTCATGCACCACAATTTCAGGTTGGTTGATGGGATGTGTGTTCCACTCCATATTCTGAATTTTTTAACAAACGTCATAAAAATTGATTTTGAGTCAACTAAATGAGGGGAAACTACTATAGTGACTTGCTAGAGGCTTAAGCATGCATCAAAACTAGTTATTCCTCCTCCTCGTCGTCGTCGTCCTCCTCCTCCTCATTGCCCTTCGTCAACTCTGGGCCGTTGCTGGAGTCGGTGTCGGAGTTGTCGGGGTCGGAGCCGCCGCTCTGGTCGTCGTCGGACCCCTCGCCGTCGTCGTCGGTGTCGGAGCCGCCGCCGCCGCCGGCGTGCCCGTGGCCCTCCTCCCACCACGGTAACGGGTTCCCCTCGCCGTCGGAGTCGCTCGGGATGGCATCGTTCTGCCACCAATGATCCGCCATTGTTGTTGGAGAGAATGGGTGGTTGGGGTTTTTTTTGGACTAGAGAGAAGAGAGAATGGAGAGAAGAGCGAGTGAACCGCAATGCCAATGCGCATTGGGGTTTTTATTAGTGAAAGGATAGTGATGAATTCACTCCCGCCGGCGCGTAAATCGATAACCGCTTGGGGCACCGAACAGGCGCATCGCTTCGTTTTCTTGCCAACGCAGTGTAACATGACAACACAATTTATAGATTATATTCGCAATGATGATATCATGTGACCGCGCTTCACGTCTAGTCGAACTGACATGCCTGTAAATATTTACCACGTCATCTGGTGCCTCTAGACGTGTCGAGTACAAGTGTCGAACAGTTGATGCGCGTCGTCGTTATGGTCAAATTTAATGCAGTTGGAGACGCTGTGAGATATCTACACGTATCAGAAGCATTTTTTGCGAGAACTGACGCGATTAATTTTGTTTTTACATGCAAATATCCGGACGTGAACTGGACGTGAACTACACGTATCGGTGCATCCGTGTCAACACACCAAGCGCAATCTGGACACGAACTGGACGTGAACTGGCACCCACAATGCACGCTCTGTGTAGTTACGCGATCTGAACGTGTGTAGACCTTGTTTATCAACTTGAATCGTTTGTAATATTTGTTATTGTACTTCTGACGAATATCCTAAGTGCGCACTCTGGACGAGCCATGGCGTGCTCCGGACACGCCACGACGTGCTATGGGAGCGCACCGGCGCACATTTGGGCGCGAACTAAGCCTAGACCATTCTTAGTCACTCCAAAATGATACTTTCGTGAGTATTTTGAAATTACCATGTTGCAATTTCAAAACCACTTCTCTTCAACCTTAGATCTCATCGTTTGAATTTTGCGATATCACATGAGGTACATGACCTTCTAATTTTGAATGTATGTAGACCATGTTTTTCAACTTGAGTCGTTAGTATATGACATATGTGCGTCGGTTTTTCAATTTTTCGATCATTTTTAATGTAATATGGTTATTTCAAATTTGGTCAAACCTAAGTTTGACCAACATTTAAACAAGTTTAAAACATGAAAATGAAAAACTAAGCATGGATCCTTCTTAGTCACTCCAAAATGAAACTTTTGTGAGGTTTTTGAAAATTTCATGTTGCAATTCCAAAACCACTTCTCTCCAACCTTAGACCTCATAGTTTGAGTTATTCAATATCACATGAGATCCATGCCCTTCTCCTTTTGAATGTATGTAGATCATGTTTTTCAACTTGAGTAGTTAGTATATGACATAAGACGACTATGTGCGCAGGATTTTCATTTTTTATTTTTTTGAATATTTGAAGCTCATTTCAAATGTCGGTCAAACTGCAGCCGTCCGATTTTCTCTAGAAGGAATCTGCACGCAGACTCGGGGCGATCCGCGAGAAGCTCATTCTGCGATCTGATTGGACGCCCGCGTAGGACAAGGGCTGTACACCCGCTGACGAGTGGACCACGGCGGACCCAACGGGGATTTTGGCTCGCCCACCCCCATTTGCCTCAGTGACACAAAATGGGTATTTTGGCACACCAAATGCGGATTTTGGCTGTTACCCGTCATCGTAACTTAAATGAGGATTTTGGCAAACCAAATGGGGATAGCCATGAGCTTGCACAAATCTAGCTTGAATCCATATAAATTTTCAAATGAGCTTGGACTCGCTGAAAAATGTGTTTCAAATGAGTTCCAAAGATAGGGTAAACGGCCCCATTTCTAAGCAAAAATGGTGGACTCGCTGAAAAATGTGTTTCAAATGAGCTCCAAAGGTAGAGTAAAAGGCCCCATTTCTAAGCAAAAATGGTGGACTCGCTGAAAAATGTGTTTCAAATGAGCTCCAAAGGTAGGGTAAACGACCCCATTTCTAAGAAAAATGGTGTACTCGCTGAAAAATGTGTTTCAAATGAGCTTCAATGGTAGGGTAAATGGCCCCATTTCTAAGCAAAATTTGCAAACGGAAGTGGATTTACACACACAATTGAAAACATCAAGCACAATGCAATTGCCAAATTTCATGTTAGTACAAAATGGACTTGACCTTGCCAAATTATAAAATAGATCAACAACTAATTACTAAATTGACACTTGCCCTTAATAAAGCAACTAATAACTGAAATGTACTACCACTCGTCCTCGTCATCGGAAACCTCCACCGACTCGGCCTTGCCCTTGCCCCTGCCCTTGCCCTTGGCATCGACCTCTTCTGGGGCATTGCTATTCGACGCCGACCACATGTCCTCCTTCTTCCCCTTGCTCTCCGAGTAGATATTGAGCCGTTGCTGCTCGGCGGTGGAATGCTTGGCCAGGTCCATGGCTTTCTGGTCGGCCATGGCTCAGGCCAAACCCAGGTCCGGGACCTCCGTGACCTCCTCCTTCCAGGCCATGGTCCAGTCCATGCCCTAGTCGTCCTCGTCGTTCTCGTCGGACAGATCGATAAAGGGAATGGCATCGGGAGCAATGGCCCTGCCCCTGCCCCTTGGATACTCCCCGTCCCATGCCCCGTCCCTCGCTCGCCTCCTGCTCGAACTTGGAGGAGTACGCGCACGCCCACTGATGCATGTAAAATGCATACATGAACTTTGCATTGTATTACTCATATTTCATCCATATTTGCATCATATAAGGGTTATATCAATGTTTTATAATGTTTTGGGGAATATTTCACATTTTCCCTATTTATTTGGAATTAACCCTGTGCTGTCAGAAAATCCATTTTTTCTATATTTTGATGTTTCAGGGACCCAAACGATGTCCAAATGACCTAATATTCCACGGAGATAATTTTTTGGAAGGAACAAGGCTTAGGAGCGAAGGAAGAGCAAAGATGGAAGGCTGAGGTCCAAGATAGGTGGGCCCACGCGGCCAGATTCCTTGGCCGCGTGGGGCCCCTCATCCTGGCCCTCGAGCCTCCGATGCCGTCGATCTTCGTCTCCGTGGCTTCGTCTTGACCTAAAAACGACTATAAAAATAGCCCCCCCGAACCCTTTCGGAGAGGAGCACCGCAGAAACACAGAAACCACGAAACAGAGACCTGGAGCTGCAGATTGGAGGGGGAAAACTCCGGCGGGGCGCTGCCGGTGTGGTCTCCACCTTCTCCAACAACTTCTCCACCGTCTCCATGATGAAGAGGGAGTAGTCCACACCTGGACTATGGGTTTGTGAAAGTAACTTATGTATCTCTCCTCTCTCTTGAGCTTCACTAATTAGTGCCATATGAGCTGCTGAACATGATTATGATCATATATGTAATACCTTTGTGGTGGATCTCTTAAGTTGATATATGTTATGATGATTGCCAATATTATGTCTTTGTTATGAAAGTAAATGCATATTATGTACCCCGTTCTTGTCTATGTGTTTTGATCCAACATGTGTATGAGAGCGTGTGAGGGGGAACGTGTGCATTAGTTGGAGTAACGGGTGGTTTTGTGGTAAGTTGACAGCAATACCGTGATGCACTTGGGTTTTTACCTTACTTTGTTGCCTCACTAGGGATAAAGGAAATACCATGCTACCGGGGATATGTGGTTGACATTGCCACTATCACCATGACTAGATCTAGCATGTTCTTATTTAAACTTCATGTCATTGAACTTAAAGCTATACTCTATTTATCTTAATTACTGAGGTGTTATGATTTAGTTCGCATCTTGGTGGAGTATAAGAGAGATTAATAAACAAAAGATCTCTATGTTAGGATGTGGATCCCATATTATTAATAACTTGTCTTGTTGCAATCTCATATGTCAATTTCTAGGTTCCATTATCTACCACTATATAAAAGAGAGAGTGCATTTGTTAAACCATGAACCCCAGTCCATGTTTAATCATAAGAAACACCTTTCCAGCACTTTTATTGTACTTTACATTTTCTGCCATTTAAAAATCCAAAAATACAAAAACACTTTTATACCTTGCAAACACCATACAAACCACAAAAACATCATATCATTTATACCATCCTTGTTTATTTATTTACTACCATTGCATATTTATTTCTATTTTGCATTTTTTATCTTTATATCTTTTACTTACACCTTGTGCTTGACAACCACTTGGTGAGGTTGAGGGCACAAAACAATTTACTTTGTTTTGTAGGTTTCATAAAGAAGGATAAGGAGACAACAACTTTTGGTTCATTTCCCCGAGAGTTCGATATTAAACCCTCGAGTCACCCTCGTGGGGAAAATTAGTCTTTTCCCTTACTATACACTTTGCACTTGGAGTCTCAACCTAACTCATATTCTTTTCTTGACGCAGGTGATCTCATCATCATCAACTTTAAGCATTTGGAGTATCACCCACGCCCACGCCCACTCCCCATGCCGCTTCCCTCGCTCGCCTCAAGAAACCAAGGATAGGGGACGTGGCGACGGCGGCGGTTCGAGCTGGGAGTGGAGCTGCCGTCACCACGAGGCATGGAGAGATACGGGACTGGGCGAAGCTGTCTAGGAGAGGAAGAGGGGATTTGTGAGCGCAATGGGCAAGGAGATGGCTCCTTTTAATGTTAGGAGCGGTCTGGATGGCGTCGCGGTCTAGACGGCAGTAATGGCGACTAATGTCTACGCACGCTCCTATTCTCGTAGACAGTGTTGGGCCTCCAAGAGCAGAGGTTTGTCGAACAGCAGCAAGTTTCCCTTAAGTGAATCACCCAAGGTTTATCGAACACAGGGAGGTAGAGGTCAAAGATATCCCTCTCAAGTAACCCTGCAATTAAGATACAAGAAGTCTCTTGTGTCCTCAACACACTCAATACACTTGTCAGATGTATAGGTGCACTAGTTCGGTGAAGAGACAGTGAAATACAAGTAATATGGATGCTTATAAGTAGTAATTGCAATCTGAAATAAAAATGGCAGCAAGCAAACATGTAGCAGAACTTGTTGGAAACGGTGTTTCAATGCTTAGAAACAAGGACTAGGGATCATACTTTCACTAGTGGACACTCTCAACAATGACATCAAAGCTGAATAATAAATACTACTCTCAAACACTCTCTTGTTGGATGATAAACACCATTCACTGCGTAGGGCTACAAAAGCACCCCCAAAGTCTGAGTAAACTAACACCACAACGTCATAAAGGAATCACACACGGTGCGCACACTGTCACCTTCACAACCGTGAATAACCCCGGAGTTCATATTAAAGTAACCTCTAGAATGCATAATAGATAAAGAGTAACATCACATATTCAACTAGATTACAAAGCTCATGATCACATAAAGATCACAACATGGGAGAGAGAGATAAACCACATAGCTACCGGTAGAGCCCGCAGCCCCGGGGGAGAACTACTCACTCCTCATCGTGGGAGTCAGAAACGGCGATGGAGATGGTGGTGGAGTCGATGGAGATGGCTCTGGGGGCAATTCCCCGTCCCGGCAGGGTGCCGGAACAGAGACTTCTGTCCCCCGAATCTTGTCTTCGATGGCGGCGGCGCAGCAGAACTCTTCTCGGGAAAAGGCTTCGGTGGTTAGGGTTATTTTGTCGGGGGGTATATGTAGGCGAAAGGGCGAAGGAGGTGGAGCCCCGAGGGCCCACACCATGTGCTGGCGCGGCAGAGGGGGGAGATGTGCCGCCATGTGGTGTGGCTGCCTCGTGGGCCCCCTCCGTCTCCTCTTCGGTGTTCTGGATGCTTCCGGGGAAAATAGGGACTTCGGCTTTTGTTTCGTCCAATTCCGAGAATATTTACCTAACAGCTTTTCTGAAACCAAAAACAGCAGAAAACAGGGAACTGGCACTTTGACATCTTGTTAATAGGTTAGTCTCAGAAAATGCATAAAAACCATATAAAGTGTATATAAAACATGTAGCAATGGGTATAATATAAGCATGGAACATAAGAAATTATAGATACATTTGAGACGTATCAAGCATCGCCAAGCTTAGTTCTACTTGTCCCGAGTAGGTAAAACTATAACAAGAAATAATTTCTGAATTGACATGCTTTCATACAATCTTGATCATATAATATTGTAAGGCTCATGTTATGAATGAAGTGACTTAAGGCAATGATCTATAGTTTGTTAACAAATATACAAGGAGTAAACAACTACATCATATAAGTAAAAACTTTTCATGGATAGTACTTTCAAACAAGCATCGAAAAGATTTGCATAGGAGTTAACTCATAAAGCAATAGTTTCTAAGTAAAAGAGCATTGAAGCAACACAAAGGAAGATATAAGTTTCAGCATTGGCTTTCAACTTTGAACATGTATATCATATAGATAGTTGTCAACACAAAGAAATATAACAAGTACAATAAGTAAGCATATAAGAGTTGTTGCACACAGTTGACACAAGTGTTTGCATCTAAGATAGAAGGAACTAGGTAAACTGACTCAATATAAAGTAAAAGATAGGCCCTTCGAAGAGGGAAGCAGGGATACAAACATGTGCTAGAGCTTTTTAGTTTTTATAGGTTTTTGAAATCATATAGAGAGCATAAAAGTAAGGTTTTGAGTGGTGTTTGTTGTTGTCAACGAATGATAATGGGCACTCTACCCCCCTTGTCAACCAGACTTTTTACGAGCGGCTCACATGAAGGACGTTATTTCTACCCAAGGGCAGATCATCCCTCTTATCTCTTTTGTTTACACATGTATATTTTTTTAAAACTGGTTTGACACTCCTCCCCACCATTGCATACACAATCCATGGCTAACCGAATCCTCGGGTGCCTTCCAACAATCACATACCATGGAGGAGTGTCTATATAAAATTGTATAACACTTTGAAGCATAATAAATTTTTGCAAAACCATGTGAAGAGAATGATGATCAAAGTTGTAATTAATTGGGACTGGGCACCCCATTTGCCAGCTCTTTTTGCAAAGTTAATGGATAAGCGGATGTATATGCCACTAGTCCGGTTGTGAAAATTTGTCTAAAAGCAAATGACAAGGTTGATATCCGTAACACCACATACTTCCTCATGAGCTAATAAACATTGACACAAATAAGGGATAATAAGTTTTGAATAAAGGTAGCACATGAAGTATTTGCTTGGAATGGCAAGAAATACCATGTAGTAGGTAGTTATGGTGGACACAAATGGCATGGGTTTTGGCTCAAGGTTTTGGATGCACGAGAAACATTCCCTCTCAGTACAAGGCTTTGGCTAGCAAGGTTATTTGATGCAAACACAAGTGTAAACTATGACAACAAGACGTATATAAAAACATATTGCAAGTATTATAAAACTCTACATTGTCTTCCTTGTTGTTCAAACACCTTTACTAGAAAATATCTAGACCTTAGAGATACCAAACATGCAAACCAAATTTCAACAAGCTTTACGGTAGTTCTTCACTAATAGGTTTTAACTACATGATGTAAAAGCTTAAACATGATCTACTTTAGAGCTCAAAACAATTGCCAAGCACCACAACATACAAGATAACAATCTATAAGAGCATGTATATCTTTTCATTCTACCATCTACCACATTTAGCATTTTCTGTTTCCAACCAAATACCAATCAACTTATTTAAACATAAACTCTACAAGTATTTAAAAAGGAAACATGAGAGTATAACATAAGAGAACTAACAGCTCTAAACAAGAGATGCATGAAAGCTGAAAGTATTGAAGTAACATAGAAGAATACTCAACAAATATAAGTGAAGAATACGAGAATTCATAAGAAAAAGCGGAGCGTGTCTCTCTCCCACAAAAGAATGCTAGGATCCATTTTATTCAGAGAATGAAAATAACAAAAATAAAAACAAACAGACGCTTCAAGTAAAGCACATAAGATGTGACGGAATTAAAATATAGTTTCACTAGATATGACCTGATAGTTTGTTGATGAAGAAGGGGATGCCTTGGGCATCCCCAAGCTTAGACGTTTGAGTCTTCTTGAAATATGCTTGGGTGACCCACGGGGTCATCCCCAAGCTTAGGCTCTTTCATCTTCTTGATCTCATCATATCATCCTTCTCTCTTGATCCTTAAAAACTTCCTCCACACCAAACTCAAAGTAGACTTAATTAGACGGTTAGTGCATAATTAAAAATTATCATATTCTGCATGGACAAAACCATTACCAATGCTACTGGACATTAGCTACAGCCAATGATATTTTGTGGAGCAAAAAGATCCACTCAAAAACTGTAAAAGAGGCAATGCAAAATAAATGGCAGAATCTGTCAAAAACAGAACAGTCCGTAAAGACGAATTTTTTCGAGACACTTGATTTGCTCAGATCAGAAAACTCAAAACTAATGAAAGTTGCGTACATATCTGAGGATCACGCACAAAAAATCTCAGGTCTTTTTTATTTTTCTGGAAATTCATACGAATTAAACGGTGGACAGCGGAAAACTGTTCCTGCGCAGAAATCCAAATCTTTCATCAACTTCCTACTAGAGGCTTTACTTGACACAACAATGTTTTGCACTGGGTGGTGCTGTTGTTGGGAAACCCCAAGAGGAAGGTGTGAAGTAGTGCAGCAGCAAATTTCACTCAGTGATGAAACCAAGGTTATCGAACCAGTCGGAGATGAAGAACACGTCTGAAGGTTGTTAGTGGCGCCGTTTACGATCACCAACGTGGAACCTGCACACAGCACAATCAAAGTACTTTGCCCCAACGAAACAGTAAGGTTGTCAATCTCACCGGCTTGCCGTAACAAAGTATTAAACGTATGTGTGGAAGATGATGTTTGCAGAGAATGAAAGTAGCAGTTTGCAGTTGGTTGTATTATCAGTTTAAAGAAAAGGACCGGGGTCCACAGTTCACTAGTGGTGTCTCTCCATAATTAATAATAATAGCATACATGCGGGTAAACAAATTACAGCTGGGCAATTGACAGAATCAAGAGGTACATAATGATTCATATACTAATGACATGATGTCTAGTGTGAGATTCATTTGGGCATTACAACAATATACATAGACCGTTCTAACCGCATCTATGACTAATAATCCACCTTCCGGTTAGCGTCCGCACCCCTTTCAGTATTAAGTTGCAAGCAACAGATTATTGCATTAGGCAAAGTATGTAATGTAAGTAATAGCATTATCCTTAGACAAAGTACTACTGTTTTATCCCTAGTAGCAACAATACATCTACAATCTTAGAGCTTGCTGTCACTACCCCAGATTAAATAGAGACATGAACCCACTATCGAGCATAAATACCCCCTCTTGGATTCACAAGCATCTACTTGGCCAGAGCATCTACTAGCAACGGAGAGCATGCAAGATCATAAACAACATACAACATGATATATTATGAAGCAAATGACATAGTATTCAATATCCATCGGATCCCAGCAAACACAACATGTAGCATTACATAAAGATGATCTTGATCATGATAGGTAGCTCACAAGATCTAAACATGATGGCACAATAGGAGCAGACAACCATCTAGCTACTTCTATGGACCCGTAGTCCAAGGATGAACTACTCACGCATCAGTCCGGAGGCGGGCATGGTGATGTAGAGCCCTCCGGTGATGATCCCCCTCTCCGGCAGGGTGCCGGGAAGAGCTTCTGAACCCTCCCGAACTAGGGTTGACGACGGCGGCGGCTCCGTTAGGTTTTGTGGAAAAGTGTTCGGGTTGTTGGTCTTAGTTTTTCGGGGGGGGGGGGGGGGGGGTATAAGTAGGCGAAAGGGCAAAGGCGGTGGAGCCCCGAGGGCCCACCCTCAGGTGCTGGCGCGGCCAAGAAGGGAGTCGCGCCACCACCTGATGGCGGCGCCTCGGTGCCCGTCTTCGTTTCTCCCTCGGACTTTTGGAACGTGTCGGGAAAAATAAGGTCTTCGGTATAAAAATTGTCCAATTCCGAGAATATTTCCTTAAGTGGATTTCTGAAACCAAAAACAGCAGAAAACAGGGAACTGGCACTGTGGCATCTTGTTAATAGGTTAGTTCCAGAAAATGCATAAAACTATATAAAATGTATATAAAACATGTAGACAATTGGTATAATATAAGAATGGAACATAAGAAATTATAGATACGTTTGGGACGTATCACAATGCGATAAAATAAAGATACAAAAGAGTTGCTACAGAGGTAAGCATGCTCCTTGACTCAAATAAAAGAAAAATGACAGAAATAAAATACTGGGTTGTCTCCCATAAGCGCTTTTCTTTAAAGCCTTTTAGCTAGTCATAGTGATATTTATGATTCTCACATAAAGATGAGAGTTGAAACATAAAAGAGAGCATCAAGAAGCATATATAAAACATATTTAAATCTAACACACTTCCTATGCAAAGGAATCTTGTAAGAAAATAAATTAATAAAGCACAAAGTGACTAGCATAGGAACGCAAAACAAGTGCAACTTCAAAAATTTCAACATAAAGAGAGGAGACTTAATATTATTGTGATGTATGAAGTCATGTCTCCTTCTCTCATAAGGACCAGTAGGTATTAAAGTACCCAGCAAATAAAAGCAAATCAAGACAAAGCTCAAAACATTCATCATAAAGAGAAGAAATTTAGTAACATGAAGATCTCTATAACCATACCTTCCTCTGTCAAAATAATTTTCAGCGACATCATGAATAAACACAACAATATAGCTATCACCTAAAGCATTCTTATCATGATCCATAAGCATAATAATATCATTACTCTCCACATAAGCATAATCAATTTTATTAGTAATAGTGGGAGTAAAACTATCACATCCATCATTGTAATCATCATAAATTGGAGGCATAGAATAATAATAATTAATTTTATCCTCAATAGTAAATGGACTGAAAATATCATATTCATCATTGTAAACCTCATATATAGGAGGCATATCATAATCAACATAAACCATATCCTCAATAGTAGGTGGACCGAAAATATCACAATGACTATAATTATCATATATTGGAGGCAAAGTATCAACAAAGAAAATTCTCCTCAAAGTTTGGGGGACTAAAAATAACACATTCAGCAACAATGGCTTCCCCAAGCTTAGACTTTTCCATAGCATTAGCAATAATGGTGTTCAAAAAATTTATACTAATAACATTACTACCACTATTATGCAAACAAACTTACATAAGTTTTTTAATTTTCTCTTCAAACACATCATGTTCTAACTCAAGATAAATTTCATAGAGCTCTCTAATTTTTTTTTTTTCCATTAGGCCTAACTAGTGAAAATAAAAACAGGAGACAAAAAGTAATAACTACAGGATCTAAAGGAGATACCTTCCAACGCTTACCTCCCCGGCAACGGCGCCAAAAAATTGCTTGATGTCTACGCACGCTTCTATTCTCGTAGACAGTGTTGGGCCTCCAAGAGCAGAGGTTTGTAGAACAGCAGCAAGTTTCCCTTAAGTGAATCACCCAAGGTTTATCGAACTCAGGTAGGTAGAGGTCAAACATATCCCTCTCAAGCAACCCTGCAATTAAGATACAAGAAGTCTCTTGTATCCCCAACACACCCAATACACTTGTCAGATGTATAGGTGCACTAGTTCGGTGAAGAGACAGTGAAATACAAGTAATATGGATGATTATAAGTAGTAATTGCAATCTGAAATAAAAATGGCAGCAAGCAAACATGTAGCAGAACTTGTTGGAAACGGTGTTTCAATGCTTAGAAACAAGGCCTAGGGATCATACTTTCACTAGTGGACACTCTCAACAATGACATCAAAGCTGAATAATAAATACTACTCTCAAACACTCTCTTGTTGGATGATAAACACCATTCACTGCGTAGGGCTACAAAAGCACCCCCAAAGTCCGAGTAAACTAACACCACAACGTCATAAAGGAATCATACACGGTGCGCACACTGTCACCTTCACAACCTTGAATAACCCCGGAGTTCATATTAAAGTAACCTCTAGAGTGCATATTAGATAGAGTTACATCACATATTCAACTAGATTATAAAGCTCATGATCACATAAAGATCACACCATGGGAGAGAGAGATAAACCACATAGCTACCAGTAGAGCCCGCAGCCCCGGAGGAGAACTACTCACTCCTCATCGTAGGAGTCAGAAACGGCGATGGAGATGGTGGTGGAGTCGATGGAGATGGCTCCGGGGGCAATTCCCCGTCCCGGCAGGGTGCCGGAACAGAGACTTCTGTCCCCCGAATCTTGTCTTCGATGGCGGCGGTGTAGCGGAACTCTTCTCGGGAAAAGGCTTCGGTGGTTATGGTTATTTTGTCGCGGGGGGGGGGGGGGGGGGGGTATATGTAAGCGAAAGGGCAAAGGCGGTGGAGGCCCGAGGGGCCCACACCATGTGCTGGCACGGCAGAGGGGTGAGCCGCACCGCCATGTGGTGTGGCCGCCTCGTGGGCCCCCTCCGTCTCGTCTTCTGTGTTCTGGATGCTTCCGGGGAAAATAGGGACTTTGACTTTTGTTCCGTCCAATTCGGAGAATATTTTCTTAACAGATTTTCTGAAATCAAAAACAGCAGAAAACAGGGAACTGGCACTGTGGCATCTTGTTAATAGGTTAGTCCCAGAAAATGCATAAAAACCATATAAAGTGTATATAAAACATGTAGCAATGGGTATAATATAAGCATGGAACATAAGAAATTATAGATACGTTTGAGACGTATCAGCGACCGGGCATTGATTCTGCTCCAGACTGCTCATCTTGCAGCAGTATACAGTAGGCAAGAGAAACGCGAGGACGGCGGAGCAGATGTGCGTACGGGCCGGCAGTGTAGGCGGCGAGTCAGCTTTTTGCCAGCCAGGGGGCACGCGAGCACAGCTGGAACGGCATGGACCCGCACGTGCGGCCGCATGCATGCAAGTGAGACGGGGTGCATGCACTTCGCTGGGCCCACATCTAAGGTCAAAGAGCCGACCCCACTAGCCGACCCCAGCAAATCCCAACCGAGCTCTGCCAAGCCGACGCCACCAGTCAGAACGTGCCGGTTGACTAGAGGGCAACGTAGCGTTTGGCCGATTTGCGAGCTAGACAGGACACGGACGAGAGAAACTACGCGATTACGAAACAAACAGATAAAGTAGAGAGAAAACAGGGCACAGAAGTAATTGTCCCTTAATCTTTCGAGTCAACCACGCAGACTCGCTTCGATTATTTTCTTGGCTCAATCTTGGGCACTATGGCATAACCTATCTACCGAGGCTAAGATGATAAACCAGCTTGCTGATGTGGTTTACAAAAGCGTGGTTTTCTCGTAGTTGTGGGCGCTATATCCAGCATACATGTTGGTGTTGCCCATTTGTTTGGGTCTGATGTCAGCTAGCGGAACAAAATAACCAGCTTAAATTAAATACCATAGTTCGCTCATAGTGGTCATCAACTGGTCACTCACTCGTTTGACTCACTGAGCTTCACGTGTGACGCTGAAAACATCGATTAATTGGTCCCATCTCTAGCCCCATTATCTTACCAAGTTTCTTTTGGGGGAAATAAAAATATTGAATTCCATATATTAAAATGAATATTTTTTGACAAAAAATATATGAAAAAGTGATATATTACAGTGTTTAAAAATAATCACGACATTCGATGTTCATATTGTTCAAAACAAATTTTTAACGAAATCTTAATATAATGTTCTTATAGTTAAAACAAAATGTTCATGAAATTTTTAAAATGTTCGTATAGTTGAAAATTATGTTCACGGAGTTTAAATAAATGCTTGTATAGTTCAAACATATGATTCACAAGATTCATTACAAATATATATTTTTGTGATTGTGAGCTAGAAAAAAAAAGCTAAACTCTCACTTAGGCCGGCCCAACACAGTTCCGTGCGTGGGAATCGACATATTATATGCAAATAGGGATTGTGTGAGTACCCTAAGAAACATGTCGCAAAAAAAACCCTAAAAAACTAAGCACCGTTGAGTAGCGCTTCGTGCACTACACCTGCATGTTTTTCAAAATTTTGTTTTCATACTTTATTTTATTGTTATTTTTACCTTTATATTTATATTAATTTTTCCTTTCCTTTTCATTTTTATTTGTATAAAGTTTTTATTTTTATATTCCCTAATCTTTCTATTTTATTTTCTTTCTTTTCTTCTATTTTAAGACTAATAATATTTTGCCAATTTCTTTCTATTATTTTCTTTCTTCCACCCCTTATGTTTTTTTTGAGTAACCTCTCGAGGAGGCAGGGCGTTCAATTCGTATAAAGAAAAGAATTGACCCAGTTTATAAGGAAGATTGGACCCAAAAACCATACAAATGCCCTGTTTATGAGGAAAACGGTGCCGGAGGGGAGCGTCACCCACATTACGTTAGCCCACCAAACGCCACAAAACACACCACCAACCCCGGGGCTGCCGCCCCGACATACACCACTCGGCACCAAAGCCACACACGAGCCGCAACGCTGCACGACCCAACCGTCTCGTAACCCTTGCTACCATCGCTAAAACGACCACCCGCAGACCTCAACATCGTGCCAAATCCGGGGCCGTCGCCCCGGCGTAGCAACCGGATCAAACTCCGCATTGCCCGGAGCCGAACTAGCCGGGTCGGCACACTTGCTACCCTCATAGCACCAAGTCGCCACCCAAACCTCGCAAGGAGAAGGCCCTGCCCCATAGGACCGTCACTGTAGAGGGGACCAAGGCCGTCGCCTCGACTTACCACCACCGTCCGGAGTCGCCACCCCAGCCTCCGCCTCCCCCGACCACAAAGTCATCCCTCCTAACCGCTGCGAAACCGATGCACCGGGAGGGGCAAGTACTCCAAGGCAATGCCTCCAACAAGGAAATGACGTGTCCGTCACCGTCGCTCGCTCCTAGGAAGGCTAGGTTTTCACCAGAAGATTTTGAAACCACCTGCACTGCTCAGGATCAGTGCTCCACAATGACACAAACAAGAAGGGGAACGACACCCGGAGGCGCCTCCGTCATCGGCACCGATGGGAGTCGATGCAAGGCTTTCGCCCAGAGCTTGATCTGACCGCAAAGCGCCAGGAGCAGCAACCTAAGAAGAGAGACGTTGTGGCACCAGCCGTCGCACGCCGGAGCCAAACCGTGGCGCCTCCTGCCACTGCGGCCGTCGCCGCACATTCTGCCAAATCCTGGGGCTGCCGCCACAGCCAACCAGCACTGCCGCGGCCGCCACCCGCACGAACAACAGCTCCCCGCGCAGGCAGCACCACTCCACGCCGGCTCCAGCCGGAATGCTCCCAGGGCTGGGCTGCGCGGCCCAAAGCCGGACCGACCGTGCCCCGCTGCCTCGCGTCAGCAGCAACCGGCGGCGCCGCCTCCTCCGCTCACCGCCACGGTGGCACGCAGCCTCCCCCATCACCACGCTCGAGCCGGCAACCGCTGCAGCTCGCACCTCTAGATCATTGCGCGAGAGAGAGAGAATAAACGCCTGCCGCCACCATCCTTGGGGTGCGCGCGGCTTTGCCGGCCTCCCTCCGGCGGCGGCGCATCGGAGAGAGTGGGTGTGGGGCTACCAGCGGCGGTGTTTAGGGTTTCCCCCGTCGCTAGGAGGAGGGCGACGCGGGGGCGAGGGTCACGTTCTGCGTCTCGCTGTAATTGTTTCCTGTAACTCCCCTTATGTTTCTTTGTATAACTTGAAAATTGGGGCGAATCGGTCCACTAACTTGTGATGCGGCGCAAAACAGGTCCAAATCACTCACGTGCTTACAGATGGTCTTGTTTTTTCGTGAAAAGCTCTATGTTGAAACGCAGGGAGTGTTTTTTAAAAGACCCTTAACATTTATGTCTCACAGGTCACGGTCATGACCTTTATTTGTTTTCCCTTATGCTCGACCGGCTGGGAGGCACTGGTGTAGAGCAGCAAGCACGGAGGCAAGCAATGAGGGTTGGGAATTCATGACCTTGAGGTCAAGAATACAGCTCTTTTAGGTAAATGGTTGTTCAAGTTGCTGACCGAAAATGGACAGTGGCAAACCCTCCTGAATCGGAAATATGTTGGCTCCAAACCGCTGTCACAAGTTTCTTGGAAACATGGTGATTCGCATTTTTGGGCTGGTCTGATGACTGCAAAATCACAGTTCTTCAGATTTGGACATTTTTTATTAAAGATGGGTCTCAGATAAGGTTCCGGGAGGACACTTGGCTAGGCAATGCCCCGCTCCGAGAACAATATCCGGCATTATATAATATTGTTCCTTACAAAAGTGATACCATTAAGAAGATAATGGCAACCTCACCTCCAGATGTAACGTTCAGGAGAGATTTGATTGGCCAGCGGTTGGTTGCATGGCAAGCCCTTTTACAACGGTTAGCCAATGTACAACTTTCAACCGGGCAGACGAATTTTGATGGAACCTACACAAGAGTGGCAAATTCTCGGTAGACTCCATGTATAATGCTTTATCCCATTCTCATATACCGGTTGATAACAACAAGTTGCTTTGGAAGATGAAGATACCACTTAAAACCAAGGTGTTTGGATGGTACCTTCGTCGTGGAGCAATTCTAACCAAAGACAATCTTGCTAAACGGAACTGGCAGGGAAGTAAGAGTTGTGTTTTCCGTCATCAGAATGAAACAATAAAACATCTTTTTTTTCAATGTCGATTCGTGAGGTCTATATGGTCAATCATCCAAGTAGCATCTAACCTTTATCCCCCACGCAGTGTGACAAATATCTTTGGGAATTGGCTACACGGTATCGATAATAGGTTTAGGAAGCTTATCAGGTGGGAGCGCTTGCCATCATTTGGTCGCTATGGCTATGTAGAAATGATAAAGTGTTTAACGATAAATTGTCTTCTCCCTTGCAGGTCATCTACCGGTGTACCGGTACACTCCGTTCATGGTCGTCTCTTCAACGGGTGAAGCATCGAGACCTATTTACGGAGGTCTGTGCACGGTTGGAGTCCACGGCGAGGGATACTTTTTCCCATCATGGGTGGCAGCATAATCTACGGATTGAGCAACCACAACTTCAGGCGTAGTTGCATTTGCTCATTTTGATATGATATGTAATGCGCCTTTATTCAGTTTTGGATTTTGTACTGCGGGACAGCTGTGTGCATCTTCGTTATGCAGAGGCTGGGTGTAAACACTTAAATCTTTTAAATAATAAAGCGTCCTTTATTAAAAAAAATGATGTTCTTGGCAGCGGTGCCAATCATCGATGTCGGCACGGGGACACGAGGGAGACACAGACACGAGGCTATCCTTCACTGCACTCACGTTGGGCGCCATCAGCCTGACCCGTCAACTTACGAGCAACTAGAGAGTTGCTCTTCCCAACTGCAAGAGAAAGGAACAGAAAATCGTTTGAACAAAATTTGAACCAAAATGATTTGGGGAAAAAGGAGAAGGTTACAGCTGCTAAAGAAAGCAAAATGCAAGGCGTATAGTTTTTTGAGAAAAATTCCAAAATATAGGGTGTTTTGCGATTTTTGGATAATTTTACACCTCTAAAAATAAGTTTCAATTTATAATGGAGGGGTTTAAAGGATTTTTTCAATTTGTGATGGTTAGGAACTCCTCTCTTTCAAAACATTCATGAGAAAATGAGTCCACCGTATGCAAAACTCTCCCGTCTTTATATTCGTGCAAAAAACTATACGCGTTATATTCAGAAACGGAGGGAGTAACAATGTTTTTGACCAACTAGTACCGCACCACAAGTTTTTGTACCGGTTCACACCAAGTTTCAAGATGGTGTATTAGTTTGTAGGCACCATGCAGGTTACTGTATGTTGGGTGTTATTAGCTCTTTTCTTTTATATATGAAAAGTGTTTATGATGTGAAAAAAGAAAAAAAAAGAAATGTTCAAGGAGCTAAAAAATATATTCAGATAGTAAAAAACCATTTGATGGGTTCAAAAGAATGTTCACAAGGTATACCAAATGTTCACAAATTTTGAACTAGTTATCATTTTTGTTTCATGTGAAATTATATTTAATTGTCTTATTTTTTTGAAATCCCATGAACATTTTTGTGAACATCGCGAAATGTATATTAGCATCATAATTTGTTTTCCAAATCTTGCGAAAATTAACTGTGTGGCTATTCTTTTTGCAAGTGTGAGCAATTTTTAAGCATAAAAAGGACAAAAACCAATTAAATAAGCAAAACAAAAATATAAAATGTAATGTGGAAATATATCGAGAAGCAGAAGAAAGGAAAAACAAACCATAAACGTGGAATATAAGAAATGTATTTTAGGTGTCGCCTCACTTCGGAGCAGCAACCAGCGGCATATAGGGGAGCTCGAAGGAAGGGCATAACGCGTACGTCCTTTCAATTTTGTGTGAACAATTTTCAAATTTAGTGTACAATTCTTAATTGACTTCTCTGCAATTATTTTAAGAATTCATGAACATCTTTTTTCAAATTGGTGAACATTTTTCAAATTCATGACCTCGTAAAAAATCATGCACTGTAAAATTCATGAACTTTTTTAAAAACCGCGAATATTTTCTAATTTCATCATATTTAAATCTTTAAACCTTTTTTACAAATTTTAAATTAACAGAAAACAGGTTTTTTTCTGAACCGACGAGCAACAAAAGAAAATACACCGATCCAGAGCGAGCGTGCGTTAGGAGTTATCTTGGCCGGCCCATGTACACTAGCGCTTCTGGCGTTGCCTCCGTACCGGACTTGGGAAAACATACTTCAGCCTGCCCAGTTCTGCACTGTTGGGCTTCAAGATTTTGGGTCGGATACGCAATACTATCTTGGGCTCTTTTGCTTGACCGCTGCTGCAGTACCGGCAATTCCGTCTAATTCGTGTCAAAAAAAAGAAAAAACTATGTCTAATTCTCCGCAGTACTGTTTGCAGTGATTTTACCCTTGAGATGTGGATCGAATTTTGGAGAAAACATGTAGTGACAACTGACAAATCATATCAACTCCGTATGAACGTATTTAAACGTTTCAAACGTTTGAACCGTCTATGTCAGTCTATGTCAAGGGCTCTAGAATAGGCTAAAAAAAACCCTTACGTAGTGACGTATTCCCTCCTTTAAATAATATAAGATGGTTTAGCCTTTTACCACATCCATATGTATTTACATGCATTCAGACATGTTTTAGTGTCTATCTTCACTCATTTTGATCCGCATCTATTTAACATGTAAAACACGTAAAATATTTTTATATATAAATGGAGCGAGTACCTACATATGTGATACATCACATTTTGGAGGGAACACCGTGTTCGGTTCAGTTTCTGTTTTTTTTCACTAGAAGATTGATAATTCGCAATTCGGTGTATAATATATCTCAGAGCACGGTCTGAAATTGCTTTGATGAGCTGCCCAATTCTGCAGTGCTAGGCTTCAAATTTTCGGAGAGAACATTTAGTGTCAAATCATATTTCTTCGATAGAACGTTGTTAATGTTTTCAAACCGTTGAACTGTCTGCGGCAAGGAGTCCAGAATAGGCTCAAAAGACCTTTATGTAGTGATGTAAGTATGTAACCACATAAGATATCTCGAAGCACAATGTAACATCAGATTTTGGAGGAAACGTGTTCGGTTCAGCTTCCGTTTTATTTTCCAGCAGAAGATTTCGAATCAGCAAATCCGGTGCATAAGATATCTCGCAGCACATAACTAATTTACGTATATGACATTCAAAACATGATTAAACAGAGATATAATACTCAGCGAAAGGAGCTGCATGCATATACATTGTCCATAAACACAGGGTGTGCACATGGTACAGACTCAGCTCAGCTCTCACGTACATACTTTGCTGTGAAGGAGTAAACCAACACAAGCCAGCAGGACAGAGTTCTTATTCGATATAAGCTCGTAGTACTTTATTTACGTAGCGACAGACGTCCGCTGCGCGCTCAAATCAACGTGGATCCATGAGCTGAGCGCCAGCATGATCTGATCGCCGCTCACCTCACCCTGCATCCACAGACCAGTCATGCATGAAAAGATTTGATCAGATCATGGGAGTTAATATCACGTGGATGAATGAGTAATGTTCTTGCATTTGAATTAGTTACCTGGAGCAGTCGGTGCTGGGGCTGATGCTGTAGGGGATGTTGACGCCGCACCTGGAGGGGATGGCGGCGGCGTTGGCGAGGTTGAGGCCGGTGGTGCGGCCGGCGACGGACTTGAGGCAGTTGCAGGCAGTTTGCCGGTCGGCGGTGCTCCTCGCCTGGTTGTGGAGGTTCTTGACGCCGCTGCAGCACTGAGGGGACGGGCCTGGGCCGCCGCGGGCGAAAGACATGCACGGCCCCACCGCGGAGGCCACCTGACCGCAGTTGATGGCCGCGATGGCGCGGGGGGCCGCCGCGAACATCACCACCAGGGCGACGGCGGCCATGAGCACTGCATGAGAGCGGGCCATGATCTCTTGTTGATCTTCGTACGTCGTGCGAGCTAGTGATGGGCGATCAGTGACGATGATCAAAGTGATGGTGGTGTGGAGGATATGGGGGGATGGAGGGCTTAAATAGTGTTTCGAGGGAGAGGTGGATCATGGTTCATGGAGAGATGGTTCCAGCTAGGCGGTGGTGCTTACATGTTTGAGCTCGTTCGATGGTGTTAATGGCAAATGGAGTCTAGCTAGGAAGGTGGTTGGATGGTAGGGCTCGGCGGATGCACCGATCCATGCTTCTGTTCAGTTAGCAGCTTAGTATGACTAGTGGGATTTCCATGGACATGTATATATGCGTAAGTTGGCCAGCTCCCCTTGGTGTGGATAGATCAACATGTGCTTTATGCTGAAAATTCATTTCCTAGTTCGAATTTCAAATTTTATCCAAACTTATTAAAGATTATTCTTGTTTTTAAGAGGACAACATCAAGAATCCAAGTGTTACAAGTATATCATAGGGATCCCTATATCCAAAGTTTCGGTTCAAAATAACGTGATTCAGCACGTTAAATTGAATTGAGGAGTTGATTGTTCCCTAAAAAACATTGATGGGCTGATGGAAGAGAAGAAAGTAGCGAGACACCAAGGAAAAAATATCATGTTACAACAAAATAGCGTCAGCCTTAAAGTGTGCTACTCACTCTTATCAGTTTTATGTGTCGTAGGATACAATAACTTACGTCACTTAATAAGGATCAGAGGGAGTATGATCGTGCTATATCGCGCTATAGCGTCAGTCATAAAAATAACATGCTATAGCAAAAATGAGTTGATTCCCTCAAAAACAATTTTTTAGCGAGACGGCTCTCAAAACGTTATAACGTGCTATTAGCGACACTATAGCGTGCTATTATTTCCATGGCAACCACCCACACTGTGAAAAAACCCGACTCATATGACATATTGAACCGGTTCAACACGATGTGGTGAATTGATTCGTGGTGGTAGACATACAAAAGCAAATCGACTTCATGTTTCGGCTCATACATCCTCAAAGCATTAATTAACATGCAAAATGCTGATGCAGCAAGGCAAAGTTGGGCTTCTTTATCTATTGTGGGCTCTATTGGTGTCAGCCACAATGCTTGGAGGGGGCAATATAATGTAGAAGAGGGCAAAATAGGTTAGAATCACTAAGTACAAGTGTGATTAATAGCATGATTATGAAGAAAATCAGATTCATGGGGCTGGCTTAGCCCCTGCTCGTCCCCACTTCCTCTATGTGCCTGTTGGTGTAAGCTGAAGCAATTTACACGGTACGGTAACAATGCACCGATTGAACGAAGTCTACCTTTTCCGATACCACGAGCATGGCTTGTCCGAGTGGACGATACATTACACTTTTTGCACTAAATATACCTGGCATCAAGTAAAAAACATACCTGGCATTGACTTATACGTGGGCCATAAAAAGTTAAACCACACGCGTCATATATAGAGTGGGTGGAAATTGGAAATTAGAAGGAGAGAGTAGTTGTAGCTTGTGTATTATGTAAATTTGCACTTCATACACAATGCTAATTGACCATATACTAGCTGACATTGATACAAAAGAACTGCACAGAATAAATTATAAATATGAAATCCGGTTCCTCCTTGCAAAATAAAAAAATCTGGTTTCCTTGACGACGGCAACTACGAGTACATGCAATGGCTTCGCAATATAGGAAAAAAGAGAACCATGGTTCTGGGATTTTTGGTAGCCCTGCCTAGTGGAAATTATCAGTTGGTTAGAGCATCTCCAGCAGCTCATCTATATTTGGTCATCTATATCTCCATATAGAAGATCATCTAAACACATTTCTTTTTAGATGTTCCTACTTTTTCAGTGGATCATCAATATCCAGGACATTTATATTCTCTCCTATATTTTAATAGTATTTATGACTACCGTTCAACCGTTTTTTCCAACGGCTCTATTTTTACAAGGAAATTTTGAACGGGATAGAGGAGTTGCTGGAAGCGTTATTTTTTAGCCCTCGGTCATCCACATTTGGTTTAGATGTCCATGTAGATGAGCTCTTGGAGATGTTCTTATCAGAGGAGCACAGAGAAACGTTGTTTTATTTTTCACTCCGATTTTGAGGAGAACAGAGAAACGTTGTTTTATTTTTCACTCCGATTTTGAGACATCAGAGGAGAAACAAACATATGATTAGAGTAATATTGCACTTACCGCCCAACCTAAAATGAAACGATGTATCCACAAGTGGGCAAAACCTCCTGAAGATCATGTCAAGGTCAACTTCGACGGCTCCTTCAACGCCACTTCTGGCACCGGTGGTTGGGGTTACGTTATCCGTGACCAGGCGGGCAATTTCATTGCAGCCGGTGCGGGCAAGCTGAAGAACCTGGGCAGTGCTCTCCAATCGGAGGCGGTGGCCTGTTTGGCTGCCATCCGGGGTGCGGACAGGGTGGGTGCCAACAGGATCATCTTCGAGTCTGATGCGTCGAACCTGATTCAGGGCCTCAAGAGCAGGGATTACGACAAGTCCGAGATTGGGGTGTTGGTAAAGGAAGCTAGGAGTCTTTGTATCCTGAACTTCAGCTCTTTTCAATTTTCCTTTAGCCGTCGCACCTGTAACAATGCTGCCCATGAGCTTGCAAAGCTGGGAGCAAATTCTGAGTCTGAGGACTCTTACTGGGATGTTTCTGCTCCCGGTTGTATCGTTACCGTTTTGGCCAGTGATTTAGCTGGGCCAGTTTAATAGAAGTCCTGTTAAAAAGTCAAAAAAAAAAAATGAAACGATGTACGGCATACGATTTTTGGCATGATAAACGCATTAATTTATCGTGGGATTAATTTGGAATTCAGCTTACCCTTCGCTCGATCAGTAACCAAATGTCCAAATCACCGAGTGAGTACATAACGTACGTGTGTATACGCATGCAGCATATCCAACTCCAACTGCTTGGCTGGGTACGTCTATCCGTATAGCTAGCTGTGCTTGCTTCAAAAGAAGTGTGTCCTTATTGTTGCAGACATGCGGTGGAATACGTACGAGCATGCATGCATGGACTTGTGCAACCCAGCTAGCTCGAGCTTTGCTCGTCTCGTTTTGTCTGTACCATCGCGGCGGGATAAAATATCTAAATGATAACATTATACTCGCTATGTTCCTAAATGCAGGGTGTATACACGAATATTAAGATATGACCATTTTATATGTAATGGACCAATTTTATTTCTGAAAAAATCGTGAGAAATGAGTTCTTAACCGGTAGAAAAGAAATACAGTGCGTTAAATCTCTCTTTTAAGAATAGGGGTTTCATTTTTTGATGAGTCAAATTGTCCAAAAACAAATACACACTATACTATTAATTTTTCTGTAAAAACTATACACCTTAACAGAGGAAGAAACAATTTTCAAAATTTAAATGTAAATTTTTTTCGGAGAAAGGGCATGTTTTTCGGCACCAAAATCTCAATATCGTATTTATGTTCAAAACATTTTAGATTAGTTTTGTCAAATTCGTCGCACACAGACAAACATGCCCTGATTTAAATGAAAGTGGTCGTGCTCCACGTGACTGGCCAAATCAGCGGCCAATCTTAGTTAGTCCCTCCGCCCCGGTATTCTAGGCATAATCCAAAAACAGTTAGTCCCTAAAAATCTCCAAGGCACAATTACATTAATTGTCTCTCAAATAGTTGCTAGTTACTTCTACCATATATGCATGCAAAATTTTAACTCCAATGATCAAGAGATTTGCCAATTAAGCCTCAAAAACAGGGATAGAGGGGGTATATCCTTGTCATGTGTGTCTCCAGTATTTATTCTATACCAAAATTTCAAATTTTAGATTTATTATTATTATTTAATGTTCGTATATGGCAAATTAAATGGGAAATTCATATATTTATGAGCATATATTGATGCAGATTTATACATATTTTCTATCAAATCTTCCAAAGTAAATACTTATGGGAAAGGTACATGTATAAAGAGATCGCGTATGAAGATCAAACTTCGCTTGACCTCATTCGCTTGCATCTCAAGATGTGTTCACTTAGGCTAGTATTGAACATTGTTACTATATATTTCATCTTCCTTGCACAGAAAATCCAAGCAGGTCGATTTCATCCGACCAACAAAGAGGTGAGCATGTATAGCAATGTGTAAATCGGAATCTTTCGTCTTATGTTTTGTTTTCTATATTTCCTATCAAGTCAAAGGAGGTGGATTTCATCTACAAAACACTATGTCTTATTTCAATACCATCTAGAATTTTCATTTTGCATATTTGAACAAAATAATAGCTAATTAACGAATATAATTTTCCTAAATACTCACATGGAAAATCCTCTCATCTTTAGCCATGGTATGAACGAGCATCGGACATGCGCGGTGGCAAAAATTATGTGAGTTTCTTTGCCTCGTTGTTTCGCGGTCTTTTGCAAGTCTATAGTTATGATCAAATTATATTTTGGATCTTTATATATCTTAAATCCTTTCACAGTTCGCCTCACACGTGACATATGCTGGTAGCTACCATGGATTTGTTGCTACAATGGACGTATATGGACAAAATCTCACTAACGGCCAAGTGAGCACAACCGCAATTTGGATAACTAACATGGAGGGTGATGCTAAAGCTGACGAGGATGCAATCTGGATAGGATGGCATGTATGATGTCTAGTTCAATAGACTTTTTGATCGTTTACATAAATGTAGCATGAGCTAATGTCATGTTTTTCTAATTTGGTGTAGATTTACCCAAAACACTATGGAGATTCACAGACTCGTTTCTTCACCTATTGGACGGTATGTTTGTCCCTTTGAAACCATATAACTTATATACTTGGCTCCATGCATGTATTGTATGACAAATACCTCAGTGTAAGCTTGTGACAACGTCCATCATCTATATGAAACAGAGAGATGCATATATCAATACCGGGTGCTTTAACATGGACTGTCCTGGTTTTGAACCTGGACCTGGAGCTGGAATAGCTCCGGGCGATGTAATAGCTCCTGTGTCTGTCAATGGGGCTCCGCAAAAGATTACGATTAAAGCACTCCAGGTAACTTAAAACATACGTTATGCCACACATGACTCATGGTTACAAGCATGTGAGCCCCAACGCACTAACTGAATGTGAGCTGAGCAAAATATAAACCCATAACTTCAAGTTCTTTTTTCGTAATGGCAGGACGAACAAAGTGGGATATGGTGGATACTGGCCGGGTTAAATGGTGATACAACATATGTTGTTGGCAGTTACCCAGCAAAAGTGTTCGATAGGCTATCCAAAAAGGCGACTCATCTTGCAATCGGTGGCATTGCTAAAGGAACTGGAACTACCCTACCCCCTCCAATGGGCAGCGGATCGTTGCCCTCCGACAAAGCAGCATCAATCACTGATATTTCCTGCGTTGGAGAAGATGGCAGACTTGCACCATTTCCCGTCGACACGGATACAGTAGAGAGTGAGAGTAGCTGTTACTCCATCACGCCTATTTCTGATGGAAAGTGTTCTTATGGAGGGCCTGGAGGCTGCTCCTTGCCGCCAGTTTGATATATTATTAAAACTTAATTCATGACGAGCCATATCCTCACAACAACTATAGAAGTAAATCTCTTCTTTATACAATTGATTTCGGAATAAGAATTCTAGACTTCAGTTACAACTTACAAAATGGAGTCTCTCCTCATCGATTTGAACAGGCTTAACTTTAGAATATATTCACGCTACCTATCCGGTCAACAATAGAAAAAGAGAATTGCTGATGTACCACTGATGAACTCGGCAATAGCTCATTTGCCATCCAACAAACAATATATCAAACACAAACAATTTCTAGTGTTTACATACCAAACACAAACATCGCCGTTAGTCTGTGATTAGGATGTCTCCGTTTTGCTGTCGGTCTATTCAAAATCGCCATAGGAAAGGAACCCTTAAAAAATTAGGAAAGGAAAAAATATTAAACTCACGTACACAGCCACACACACACGCGATAGATCCCGTCTAATTGACCGAGTGCAGTCTCAAAAAAAAAAAACAAGCCCATGGACCACACCTGACCCTCGATGCACAGAACAGCTCGAGCGAGCGAGCCATGGCGGAACCAACGTCGCCGTTCTCCCAGCGCCTGCAGCTGCTGCCCCAACCCCGTCGCCGCTTCCCCAGCCCCCCGCCGCGGCGGACACCTTACGCCGTTGTGCCTCTAGATCTCTCTACTAGTAGGAAACGGGCAATAGAGACCAGGCGAAATACCCCATTTGTCCCGGTCGCATTACAAACCGGGACAAATGGGGCCTCCCAGCCTCCAGTTCCTCCGGATAGGGACCTTTTGTCCCGGTTCCAGCCACGAACCGGGACAAAAGGTCCGTGGCTCACCGCAGCACCCTTTTTGTCCCGGTTCGTGGCTGGAACCGGGACAAACAGGTTCATGCCTATATATATCTGCAGCCTCTCCCTCTCCAAGACCATTGAAGGCATTTTTTTTCTACTATGATAGGAGGGTGTGTGCTAGTTTATTTTTTTTAAGTATGCACGCAAGGTGTTCGATGAAATGCCGGAGAGAGTTCAAAAAATGATTTGATGCACACTTAAGTTTTATCCTTCTTTTCGGTCGAGGTTAATTTTTGTCTCCTTTCATTTGTCATTGATACAATGCATGTTCAGTGGTTATTTCTCGATGTTCTGTCTTGATATAGTTAATTATATAATGTAGATGGACCGGCAATGGATGTACGGTGACCGACGCACTGCCGAGTACATGAAGGGCTTGAAGAAATTTCTCGAGGTAGCCAAGGCCCACAGTGCCAATGGTTTCATATGTTGTCCATGTGTGGACTGTCAGAATAACACCGATTATCCAAAGGCGAGAACCATTCAATGCCACCTTATTCGGCACGGTTTCATGCCCAGCTACAATTGTTGGACCAAGCACGGAGAAGAAGGGGTTATGATGGAAGATAATGAAGAAGATGATGATGACAACTATCCTATGTTCCCGGATTACGGTGATACTGCAACGGGGGAAGCTGAAGATGAAGAGGCACCATATGAGCCCGCTGACGATCTTGGTCGGGCCATTACTGATGCAAAGAGAGAGTGCGGAACTGAAAACGAGAGGTTGAAGTTCGAGCAGATGTTAGAGGATCACAAGAAATTGTTGTATCCAAGTTGCGAAGATGGTCAGAAAAAGCTGGGTACCACACTGGAATTGCTGCAGTGGAAGGCACAGTGTGGTGTGACTGACAAGGGATTTGGAAAGTTGCTGCAGATAATTAGGAAGATGCTTCCAAAGGTTAACAAGTTGCCCGGCAGTACGTACGAAGCAAAGAAGGTTATGTGCCCTATAGGATTAGAAGTGCAGAAGATACATGCCTACCCTAATGACTGCATCCTCTACCGCGGTGAGTACGAGAATTTGGATGCATGCCCGGTATGCACTGCATTGCGGTATAAGAACAGACGAGATGACCCTTGTGAAGTTGAGGGCGAGCGTCCCCGGAAGAGGGTTCCTGCCAAGGTGATGTGGTAGAAGTGCAGAAGATACATGCCTGCCCTAATGACTGCATCCTCTACCGCGGTGAGTACGAGAATTTGGATGCATGCCCGGTATGCACTGCATTGCGGTATAAGATCAGACGAGATGACCCTGGTGAAGTTGATGGCGAGCGTCCCCGGAAGAGGGTTCCTGCCAAGGTGATGTGGTATGCTCCTATAATACCACGGTTGAAACGTCTGTTCACAAACAGAGAGCATGGCAAGTTGTTGCGATGGCACAAAGAGGACCGTAAGAAAGACGCGATGTGCAGACACCCCGCTGATGGGTCGCAGTGGAGAAAAATTGAGAGAGAGTTTCCGGACTTTGCAGATGACGCAAGGAACTTAAGGTTTGGTCTAAGTACAGACGGCTTCAATCCTTTTGGGGAGCAGAGCAGCAGTCATAGCACCTGGTCTGTGACTATGTGTATTTATAACCTTCCTCCTTGGTTGTGCATGAAGCGAAAGTTTATTATGATGCCAGTGCTCATCCAAGGCCGTGTGGGATGAGCACAAACAGGAGGAATTTGACCTACGAGCTTTGCTTTTTGTAACGATCAACGATTGGCCGGCTCTTGCGAACCTCTTAGGGCAGACAACCAAGGGGTACAATGCATGCACACACTGTTTAGGTGAGACTGAATTTATATATTTGGATAAATGTAAGAAGTGTGTTTATCTGGGGCATCGTCGATTTCTTCCGATCAAGCATCCCGCAAGGAAGAAAGGCAAGCATTTTAAAGATGAGGCTGATCACAGTAGGAGGCCTGTCGACCGTACTGGTGAAGAAATATTTGATATGGTCAAGGATTTAAAAGTAATCTTTGGAAAGGGTCCTGGAGGACTAGAGGTTCCGAAAGACGCTAACGGGCACGCACCCATGTGGAAGAAAAAATCTATATTTTGGGAGCTACCATATTGGAAGGTCCTAGAGGTCCGATCCGCAATCGACGTGATGTACGTGACGAAGAATATTTGCGTGAACCTGCTAGGCCACTTGGGCGTGTACGGGAAGAAAAAAGACACAGATGAAGCACGGGAGGACCAGAAACATATGAATGAACGAGACGGCCTAAATCCCGAACACTATGAAGGCCCTGCCAGCTATGCTCTTACCAAACAAGAGAAAATAATATTCTTTGAATGCTTGAGCAGTATCAAGGTCACGGCTGGCTTCTCGTCGAATATAAAGAGGATAGTAAATGTGAGACTCCAAAAATTGCAAAACCTAAAGTCTCATGACTGCCACGTGATTATGACACAATTGCTTCCGATTGCACTGAGGGGGCTTCTACCGGAAAATGTTCGAGTACCCATTGTGAAGCTTTGTGCATTCCTCAATGCAATATCTCAGAAGGTAATCGATCCGGCGATTTTACCTAGGTTACAGAGTGATGTGGTCCAGTGTCTTGTAAGTTTTGAGTTGGTGTTCCCCCATCCTTCTTCGATGTTATGACGCATCTCCTGGTTCACCTAGTTGAAGAGATTCAAGTTCTCGGTCCTGTATTTCTACACAATATGTTCCCATTTGAGAGGTTCATGGCAGTCTTAAAGAAATATGTTCATAACCGTGCTAGGCCAGAAGGAAGCATCTCCAACGGCTATGGTACAGAGGAGGTCATTGAGTTCTGTGTTGACTTTATTGCTGATCTTAAGCCGATTGGTGTTCCACAATCACGGCATGAGGGGAGACTGAGTGGAAAAGGCACACTAGGAAAGAAATCAATAATTTGTATGGATGGAAATTCTTTCACTGAAGCACACTACACAGTCCTACAAAGTTCTACCTTGGTGGCCCCGTATATCGATGAACACAAGAATATTGTACGCTCCCTACACGCGGGGCAGTCAGAAAACTGGATTATACATTAACACATGGCGACTTTCGGCGGTTGGTTGCGAACACATATCCGGAATAAAGTAGATGTTGAAGAATAGTTATACTTGTTGGCCAGGGCACCATCTAGGACTGTATCTACTTTCCAAGGGTACGAGATAAATGGGAATACATTTTACACGACATTCCAAGACAAAAAGAGCACCAACCATAACAGTGGTGTTCGCGTTGATGCAACAAACAAAAATGGGCAGAAGAACACATATTATGGTTGCATACAGGAGATATGGGAACTTGACTATGGACCTTCTTTTAAGGTCCCTTTGTTTCGGTGCAAATGGGTCAATCTGAAAGGCGGGGTTCAGGTAGACAAGCTGTACGAAATGACAACAGTGGATCTAAACAATCTTGGTTACAGAGACGAACCATTCGTCCTAGCCAATGATGTTGCTCAGGTTTTCTATGTGAAGGACATGTGTAGCAGACCGAAAAAAAGAAAAAATATGGATACGAATACATCATACGATGAGCCGAAGCGTCACATAGTTCTTTCAGGAAAAAGAAACATTGTGGGAGTAGAGGACAAGACAGACATGTCAAATGATTATAACAACTTTGATGAAATCCCGCCCTTCGTAGTGACCATTGACCCAATCATCAAGTTGAATGAAGAAGATGCTCCATGGTTCCGACCCTGAAGTTATATGAACCACCTTGTATGACAGAGATGTGTAATAATGTATTAAACATTTTATGTGAAGAAGATGCTTTTTTTACCTGCATATCAAATGGATCCGCCGACGGTGGCTCGTGAGTGCCAAACGGTGGCTTTGTATATCAAATGAACTACACTAAGTGTTGACATAGCTTAGACATGTATGCTTCCTCCTCCTACCTCACAAAAGAATGCTTCTAAGCCCAGCCTCTCGAAGATGTCCTAAGTATGCTCACAAGGACATCTTCGAGAAGCTGGTTCCTAGAGGAGTCCTCTGCCTTTGCCTGGATTGTGCAGAAGGTCTGGGCACCTATTTATAGCATCACCAGGGGGAGGCATCTTTAGTCCCGGTTGGTGGCTCAACCCGGGACAAAAGAAACACACACCTGATCTAACGGCTCACAAGTGCTTGAAAGAAACACACCCCTGATCTAACGGCTCACAAGTGCTTGAAAGAAACACACCCCTGATCTAACGACTCACAAGTGCTTGAAAGAAACACACCATCCCTGTGCTTCTTTAGTCCCGGTTTGGAAGTGATAGTGTTGATCCAACAGCTCACAAGTGCTCAACACGAAAACTTTCAGCATTAGGGAATGACAACAATCTTGGGTACATAGACAAACCATTTGTGGCTCAGGTTAGTCATACTCATGCCTAGGCCTATAATACTCGTCCTCGTAGTCGTCGTAGTCACCGCCGTCGTCATCGCTGTCGTCGGGCGGCGCTCGCCTGGGCTGGAATTGAGGGTAGCGCAGCCGGGAGTTATCGCCGGCCGTGATGTAGTCCATGATGCTCCGGAGTGTCCGGCCGCCCCACCACAGCCGACGGCCGGCCTCGTTGAAGTTCGAAGGAGGCGGGCCATCCCCCTCGTACCTGGCGAGCGCCCTCTCACGCCGTTTGATGAAGAAGGCGAGCCAAGTCGGGCGGTAGTCGGGATTCCAGCGGGGATCCATCCGCTGCTCCGGAGTGAGCTCGAAGTAGTAGTGGTTCGTGATTGCCGCCCGACGCGCCAAACCTTGAGGGTCCGGAGGGACCGGCACGCCTCCGGTGCTCAGCCTCCAGCCGGCGGGGACGGCGTAGCCGGGCGGGCAGGGGTAGTTCGAGGCGTAAAGGTCCTCCGCCTCCGAGTAGGTTAGAGTGGGTACGGTGGAAGCCATAGGAGAGTGATGAGGTTGCAGATATGAGTTTAGATGTGCTATGCCAATGGAGGCCATGACTACATATATATAGTGACAAATGGCGGGAAGACGGAGGGCGGGAAGCGGTAGAAAGCGCGGGAAGAAATAAGGCGGGAAGAAACAGACCTTTAGTCCCCGTTCGAGCCACCAACCGGGACTAAAGGGGCTTAAAGAGACCGGGTCTAAAGAGAATCCCACCAATAAGGAAGAAGCACACGGATCGTGTGTTTCTTTCGATCACTTGTGAGCCGTTGGATCAGGGGTGTGTCAAATTCAAACACTTTTCATATTGAAAGTTTTGTCAAATTACAAAATCTACAAAATTTCTTCAAATTCATATTCAAATTATTTAAAAATAGTTAATTATTATTATAGAAAACAGAAAATAATTTTGTGTTAGTTAGTCAAATTCAAACACTTTTCATATTGTAAGTTTTGTCAAATTACAAAATCTACAAAATTTCTTCAAATTCATATTCAAACTATTTTTAAAGTAGTTAAAATAATTATTATAGAAAACAGAAAATAGTTTCATATTAGTTAGTCAAATTCAAACACTTTTCATCTTGAAAGTTTTGTCAAATTACATAATATGCAAAAGCTACTCAAAACCAGATTCAAATTATTTGGAAACTGAAAAACTGAAAATCCCCCTTTTGTCCCGGTTCCAGCCACAAACCGGGACAAAAGGGGGGTGCAAAGGCGCGAAGCCGAGGCGGCCGAAAATGCTCTTTTGTCCCGGTTGGTGGCTCAACCCGGGACAAAAGACCCCCCCTTTTGTCCCGGTTCCAGCCACAAACCGGGACAATAGGGGGTCCTCCTATATAAGCAACACTTGGCCCCGTGGAGAGCCACAACCCGGAGCAAATTCCCCACTCCTACCGTTACGCTGCCGAATTTTTCCGTCGCGCCGCCGCGTCCTTCCTCGCCGTCCCCGCACCTCCGGCCATCCCCGACGCCGCTGCGCACTGCTGCCGCCTCCGCCCTCGCCGTCCCCGCGCATCCGTCCTTCCCCGTGCGCGCCTCCGGCCATCTTCGACGTCGTCTTCCTCGCCGAGACCGGAGCTCCGCCGAGCCATTGCCGAGGGCGACGAGGGTGAGTCCTCTTCTCCTCCTCCCTCTCTCTCGACGCCACCGTGCGGCACTCCGCCGCTACCGCGCACGTCGCCTAGGAGAAGAAATCGAAACCCTAGCTAGAGTTCTTCCGGCCGCCGCCGCTTCGGTCGTCGCCGGTGACTCTCCGGTGACATTGTGCTAGCGGCGCCACCACTACTAGGCCCCCCTCGTCGCCCTCTATAGAATGCACTAATCAATTCGTGCAAAATCGCACGAATTCGTCGAATTCGACCTCTACTGGATTCGGTTCACCATTGATGACGTCAGCACGACGTCATCATTTTCAGAAACTATGTTAAACTATAGAAAATCATAATTAAATTATTTTAAATCAGAAAAATACAAACTTTTTATCAAAATGTTCATAAAAAGAAAATACATGTTGTTGTGTCATTATTTTGTGTGTTTGAACAAGTTTGAATAAACGTAAAATTTGTTGGAATATCGTTGCAAATGCAAATGTGATATTATTTTGTGTGTCATGACAAAATTTGTTGCGTGCAGGTACTCGAATTGGTCACCGCGTCGTAGCCGCCGCCCTCTCGAAGCCGCCACTCTCTCGGAGCCCTGACATTGTTCGACTAGTGCGCCACTGTCAGAGACGAGCAAGAAAATGTAAATGAATTGTTCGAGATATAATATTGTTGCTTTAAATGGATTATTCGACTATATTAGTGATATTTAATCGATATTTAACTATGGAAATAACATTGTTCGACTACTCCACCACCTTCATGGTTAATAATATATATGATACTTTAATCGATATGCAAATAGAAATGAAGATGTGAATTTGTCTTAATAAATTGCAGAAACTATGGAGCCCGGTAGAGACCATGAACAAGAAGAGGACATGATGAACATCATCCGCGAAGGTCCTGTAGAGGGACAGGAGAACGACTCAGACAATTTCACCGCACAGTTCCTGAACGAGTCCGGTGATGGATTGGAGGGGCCTTCCAACGAAATAGACGTCTCCGACTCTGCTGTTGGAAAGTCGTCCGCCGAGGTATATATTAGCCCTCTGGTGTTCTTCTATGTTGAATAGATGCGTTAATTGATTTGTGTATATACATATATTAACTACCACTTCTTTCTTGTTTTAGCCCTCCGGATCGAGCAAAAAAACATCCGCCAAGTCAGATGTTACGAAACGAGGCGGGCCACGAAGCGGGACAAAAAAGCTGACTGGGACTCAAAAGTGCCACATTGAAGTAATCGATGCAAAAGGCAAACCGATTGCTCCCGTCAAGCACGCAAAAAAATTTGTAAGTCAGTGCGGAGCCATTGTTAGGGACAGAATCCCCATCACGACTCATGAATGGAATCAGCCAAAGGTGCCAAGAGAAGGGGTTACTTATGTCCCCAAGGAAGACAAAGAACGCCTTTGGACCGAGCTCATGAAGAATTTCACTTTACCAGCAGAGGAGGATTAAGATGACCCTGTTATAGAGAACCGATGCAAGGCCTGGGCTTTGATGGAGATGGGACAACTGTTCCGCAGCTGGAAGAAAAGGCTAAACAAGTTGGTAACTGAAGGTACGACTCCAGAATTCGTCGGGATCTTTGAAAACATAAAAGATGAGTGGGACGCTTTTAAGGCGTACACGCTATCGACTGAAGCTAAGAAAAGGTCAGAGATAAATAAGAAAAATGCAGCAAAGAAGAAATATCACCATGTTATGGGGTCAGGTGGCTATCAGACGGCCAAGACTAAGTGGGAGAAAATGGAGGATGAGCTAGCGGCTAAAGATATAGAGTTCGAGACATTGGATTGGCCTGAACGGCTTGGTTCTATGGCATTGGTGGAAAGTTGCACCCAGAAACAGGGGAATGTATTTTTACCGAGGACCACGGACTAGACCCTCTCAAAAAAATCAGAGACGTAATGAAGGAGGTGGAGGAAGGCACGTTCCATCCAAACAGAGAGAATGACGAGCTATCGCGAGCCCTTGGGAATGCTGAACACAGTGAACGAACACGAGGAACCGCCGGCTCCGTTCCGTGGAAGATTGGGTTTCCCTTAGATATCGGGACTTACAGAAGCCGAGCGAGAAAGAAGAACATCCAGAAAGTCCGGATGCAGAAGCTAGAAGATAAATTAGCAGCGCACGAGAAGGAGATAGCAGAGCTCAAGGCTGAGAGGCGGCGTCCACGGAATTCCTGCGAATCTGAGACGCACGAAGATCCTTCTCCTGGTCCAAAATCTATGCAGAGAAGCAGTGTGGCTTCCACGGAGCTCGTTCGCCCAGGTTCCCCCTCGGGTCCTTGTCACCCCGTGGATTGTATCAGTCAGCAGGAACTGTGCGAGCTACATGTGCCATGCTTGAACATAACCGTGAAGGTGGCGGACGGTTTTGCCGTACCGCATAAACCAGATGGAACTTATCATTGTCGCCCGATTCCAGATGGCTATGCTGTTGTCGGGGTTGATGAGGTAATGAAGGGATATGAGGGAATAAAGCTGGACTACCCTACGGGAGAAGACGAGATTGAATTGAGATATGCCTGCAAGACTACCTGCTTATGGAAGAAGGAATACATCGTGTTCCCACACTTGTTGCAAAAGCAAACTTGCACTAGAAGCAATCCCCCTCCCAGTCCACATGCCAGTCCGGACCTCCCCGACAACGACAACAACGACCAAGGCGCCAGTCCATCTCCATCTCCGCTGCCGCGTCAGCCAACTCCGCCGCGTCAGCCAACTCCGCCGCCGCGTCAGCCGACTCCGCTGCCGCAAAATAAGCGGAAGTCTACCGCAGCGTCGACTAGTACTCTAAAGAGCGGTTCGGGTAAGAAAGCTAGGAAGATGACACCGCCGCCTCCTACCCAGTTATCCTTGACACGGAAGAAGTCTCCGCCAAAGCCGGTATATTCTCCGGAAGCGATACAGTGGGCCTATGAATTTCTTACGCAGCCATCGCAGTATCAGATGAATATGGATGATGACTATGTACGCGTTCTGGTGCGTACATCTAGAAGAGTGCGGGAAGAACGAAGAAAACGGGCTGCGGGTGCAAACAAGAATAGAGACGTTCCCCAGCTCGGAATGCAGGCGGTACAATCGGTCTCCGCTTTCAGAGTGTTGCCCAGTGGTGGAGAGGAGACAGAAATTGAGAAGCAAGCTAAAGAATTAGGTATGTCTGTTTCATACCTTCGCGCCTTACAAACGGGCGAAACTGTCGAGTTTGCGGAAATGGCGCGACAATATGTTAGAGGGCAGTCTCTGATCGACCCTTCTCACCTGCGCTTACTACCAGCAAGAATGCACCAATTACATGACTGGTACATGTCTTACACGGCCAATAATGATGGAGACTATATCTATGCGAAAATTCAAAAGTCTCATTATGGCCCAGGTGATGATGAGCTTCATATTGAGCTCCCAGAATTACTCCAGTTATTCAATTTTGACGCCCTCGACAAATCTATCATGAGTGCATATTGTCTGTAAGTGATTAAATTATGCCATTAATTTTCTAGCTTAGCTTGTTTTTCATTGCCTGTAATTATCCTTTTCTACTATGTTATTATGCAGACTGAAGATTATAGAAGCTCGGAAGCTTGGAGCTGATAATAACGTTGGGTTCGTTGACACAAATCGAGTTCATCGTTATGATATATTAAATTACCCAAAGAATACGGAGGAGCTTTTGCTCTCATACTTAATGCCGCAATATTACAAAACCTACATACTATTTCCTTACAACTTCCAGTGAGTTATTTACTGTCTTGTACATGTTCACTAATTTGCTTACTCGATATTAAGTGTAATTGATGAGTTATTAACGTATATAAACATGCGTAGATATCACTGGATACTGATTGAGATTGAGATTGAACGGGCAAAAGTATGCATGTACGACCCATTAAGCAAACCGCTTGAAAAGTTAATCGACATGCAACTAATGCTTCAGAGGTAATTTCAATCATTACCGTAGTCGGCCTGTTCCGTTCTAATATAGGGAAATTAATAACTTATTTAATCATTTTCTATACCGTGCAGGGTTTGGGACAAGTTCACCGGATTCCACAAGGGTGTACGTAAGGATCTAACTTTTAAACTAGAAGAGATAAGTAGTCATAGCTAGGTCCCAATACCATTTTTAGTACCTTCTATTATTATTTAATTGAATCCTATCATATTTTCTCTTAAAGTGTGCGAAGCAGCAACAAGACACTAATTTATTTGGATTATATGTCTGCGAGTTCATGTGTTCACACATCAATGAGCGGCGCAATGAATGGAAAGCTGTACGTAAAGAATATATTCAAACTTGTTCCTTCAATTTTGTTCACTTTTCAAATGGAATTATTTTTATAATGATTGATATATTAATGTTGTTGATCTCTCCTTTACAGTTTGAAAACATCCGGAACTGGCTAGATGCAAAGGACCGCCTACTCCCAATTGCGGAGGAGGTGTCAGGCTTTCTGATGGACTATGTGCTTCAGAGGGGGGCGGAATGCAGTACTCAAGCGGCTCCAAAGAGGAAGGTCGAATGCAGTACTAAAGCAGCTCGAAAGTAGGGTATAGTGCCTCTATGTCATCGATCTAATGATCTCCCCGGCCGGTTGTAAATATTAGATTCGGAGTACTCCATGTAATAATGACAATGTTTCTATATAGCAAGTACCATATAGTAGCGTATAATTTGTTTACGAAACTTGTTTGAGATGAAATAGGAATATCGAGAACAAAACACAAAAGAAAGGGTAAAATAGAAAACACAAAAGAAAAAGAAAAAAAGAAAACAGGAAATGAAATAGGAAAAGAAACAGAAAACAGGAAACAAAAAAACAAAAACAAAAAATATATGGTCCCGGTTCGTGATACGAACCGGGACAAAAGGTAGCCGGGCAGTCGCTCGCTGCCGCGGCCACGTGGATCCCCATTTGGCCCCGGGTCGTGGCGTGCCCGGGGCAAAAGGCCACCCCCTTTTGTCCCGAACACGTTGTCCCGGGCGCACGACCGGGACAACGAGCCCTTACGGCTCGGGACAGATGGCTTGTTTTCTACTAGTGCTCCTCCATTGCTTCTTCGATGCTTTCCTCACGACGTCTAATGGTGAAACCGGCGGCGGCCTTCCGCGTGACGCTGCGGGACGTAAGGACGTTCCCGTCGCCGACCGTCCTCGTGCCTTCTTGTGCACGATGACAACTCCTGGATCAATCCAGCAGATTAGATCTCACGAAGAACACACAGAACACTACTCACGCACGCGACAAGGATTTGATCGCTACTGGTCCATGTCGAGGTAGGTTATCTTATTGCTTTTTCGGACTAGAGTTTACAGGGGGTTTTACAAGTATTTATAGGACCAGGGTAGAGTCCTTGCTGGACACGACATACTGTCGTGTGTGCTTATACCCGAACAATCACCCCCCCCCCCCCCCCGCCCCCCTAAGCACGAACGCTTATCTCACAGCTTTAACACCAATCCTGCCTCTCATCTCGAGGAATTTCAACCTCCCCAAAGACTTTGTCATAATATCCGCAAGCTGATCATTGGTGCACACATACTTGACATCAATCCTCTTCTCCTCCACACTCTCTCGAATATAATGATACTTCGTATCAATGTGCTTGCTTCTATCATGATGCACAGGATTTTTGCATAGAGAAATTGCAGACTTGTTGTCAATATTTAGCACCACTCCTTCTGGCTCTTGATTGATCATGTCACCAAGTAGCCTAGCTAACCACACTCCTTGCTTTGCTGCGGTAGCTGCTGCAATATACTCAGGTTCACAGGATGATTGAGACACAACTTTCTGGTTCTGTGACAGCCAACAAATCACATTGTTGCCATGGAAATATAAAACGCCCGATGTACTTTTACGGTCATCAACATCTCCAGCCATATCACTGTCACTATAGCCATGCAATGTTATCTTGCTTCCTTCATCCCTTCTATACACACAACCAAAATTTGTGGTACCTTTAATATATCGGAGTATATGCTTTACTGCACTCAAGTGCTCAGTTGTGGGCGCCTCCATGTAGCGACTCACAATTCCAACCGAATAGTGCTCAGTTGGGACAACTTCTATGCCAAGATAATAACTAAGCAGACCCAAATCACTCATCTTGAAAAGATCTTTCTTTTGTAACTTGAATTTTGCAACCTCTCCTTCACTAGCACCCATGATCAGCAAATCATCAACATAGACACCAACTAGTAGATGATCAGCACCTTTTCCTAGCTTGTATAACGCATGCTCAAGTGGACACCTTTCAAAACCAAGTGACAACAATGTTCTGTCTAGTTTCATGTTCCATGCCCGAGGTGCTTGCTTTAGGCCATACAATGCCTTTTTCAACTTCAACACTTTGTGTTCAGCTCCTTCTTTAACGTACCCAGGTGGTTGTTTCACATAAATTTCCTCCTCTAACTCGCCATTGAGAAAAGCAGTTTCTACATCCATATGATATAGTTTCCATGCTTCTTGTACTGCGAGTGCAATAAGCAGCCTCACTGACTCCATATGTGCAACCGGAGCAAACACTTACTCGAAGTCAATTCCTTGTTCTTGTACATAGCCCTTTGCCACCAATCTTGCTTTATGTTTTATGATTTTTCCCTTGGCATCTTTCTTCAACTTGTAAATCCACTTGAGTCCTATAACCTTCTGTCCTTTGGGAAGATCAACAAGACTCCATGTCTCATTTTCTCTAATGGATCCCAACTCATCATCCATTGCACGACGCCAACTCATCACTGTATTGGCTTCATCAAATTTTGTCGGTTCTTCATTTTTAGTTAGAAGACATCGACCTCTCCCTTGTCCTATCATTCGAACAGGATTTACCGTGCGTAGGGCTTCTTCCGGATATAGGTCCAACACCGATCGTAGCTTCACAGGCGTAGACGGCCGTGTTCTCTCTGGAGGTGCTACTGGTCCCTCCGTCCCAGGTGTAACAGGAGCATCATCATCTACTTCTGACTGATCTCCTACAGTTTCTTCTGACGAAATATCCTGCTGAGGCAACATTTTTCCTGCCGTGGCAGTACTTCCAACAGCGGGTGTGCTCGGCGACCTGGGAGAGGTTCCCTAGTCGTCATGTGTACCACCGTCATCACCACCACGACTCGTTGGCGTCCCTGGATCATCTGGTTCACCTCCACGTTCTCCCTATTCAACATAGCTATACACAACATGAAAGATTTCATTAGCCACTGGACAATTTAACTCAGCTGCATCCCAGTTCCATGATTTATCTTCCTCAAAGACCACATCGTGAGTGACACATGCCCGCTTGGTAGAGGGATTGTACGCACGGTAGACTTTCGAGCCTGGCTCATACCCAATCATGATCATCGGTGTGCTGCGATCGGTAAGCTTTCCAACATGCCTTGTCACTGTCTTTACATGAGCTATGCAACCAAATGTGCGAAGATGAGATACATTGGGCTTGTGTCCGCACCATGCTTCATGCAGAGTCATGCCTGCAACACTTTTTGTAGGCGCCCTATTGAGAAGATACACTTCCGTCACCACAGCTTCTCCCAAAATTTTCCAGGAATACCTTTGCTCTTCATCATGCTCCGAGCCATGGCTACCACGGTCTGGTTCCTACGTTCCACCACTCCGTTTTGCCGCGGAGAGTAAGGTGCAGTCAAATACCCCTTAATGCCATGTTCTTCAAAATATGAATTGAAATCATTCGAGGAGAATTCACCCCCTATCTATACGGAATGCCTTCAGCTTTGCTTCTGCTTCGACTTCCGCAGCAACTCTAATTTTCTTGAACGTATCAAGAGCTTGATCCTTTGTTTTAATCAGTACAATCCATATATATCTGTTGTAGTCACCAACAACAAGTAGAAAATACTTATTTCCTGCTGGAGTTGCGGGTGTGATTGGACCACAAAGATCACCATGAACAAGTTCTAACACTTTGTTTGTCTTGTATATGGCTTTTCGAAGAAACGGTGCTGTCTTTTGCTTTCCAATGAGACATCCGTCACAAACTTGCTGCACATGATCCACACAGGGCAGCCCTCTCACCATGTTCTTCTGGCCTAGTTGGCCCAAAGCACGAAAGTTCAAATGCCCATATCGAGCATGCCACATCCATGCCTCCTCCTTCATGCTAGCCATGAGACAAATTGGGTTTGCACGATTTGTCTCAAGGATATACATCCTATTGCTTGATCTCTTCACTTTCATCACCAAGTTTTTCTGTCTATTTTACCCGCACAAGTATCCATCTTCTAGCACAATCTTACACCCACGCTCTTCTAGCTGACCAAGACAGATTATCTTGCTTTTGAGCTTAGGTATATAATACACATCAGATAGCACCTTATGGTTTCCACGGCTTGACTGAAACATAACAGTTCCACGCCCTTCTATCTTCACCGTAGTACCATCTCCGAAGCGTACTGTTCCTCCTACCGTGGCATATAGCTCGACAAGTTGAGTTTTATCCCCGGTCATGTGATTACTGGCACCGGTATCTAGGCACCAAATACTGCTGCCTGTTTGCCCCCTCTTCTTGTCGTGGAGATATACTTTTTCTTCCACAAGAGTGACAGTTTCAGTAGATGAATCTTTCTGAGGTTTTTCTCCCTCCTCTTGCAGTTCGCATAGTTCTAGCATTATAAGATCAGCTGGTTCATCACCCTCTTGTGCAACCGCAATATAAGCCTTCTCCTGAGCTGGTTTTTCTTGGGCTGGTTTGCGCCAATCAGATTTGAAGTGTCCGAAGAGACCACAATTGTGACATCTCTCCTTTTTAATGTCAAACTTTTTCTTTGCATGTGCTTCGCCGTCTTCCTACCCATGGTTGGCTTTCTTGGGTGCCTTGGGTTTCCACTGTTGTTTCTTCCAATTGCCTCCCGAGGGTTTAGTAGGTCCGCCCTGCTGTTCTTTCGACAGTGCTTCCCATTGCTGCCTTGTGAGCATCAACTGTTTGATGTCCTCAGTTTTGCCGCTATCCATGCGAACTCTTGCATCATGAGCCTTGAATCGACCAACCAGATCTTCAATCGTGAGAGTTTTCAGATCGACACACTGCTCAATTGATGTGACGATTTGTAGATAGCGTGTAGGCGCTGCACACAAAAACCGTCTTACTACTGACAGATCCTCCACTTTATCAACATAGTGATGGCCCTTGACGATGATGATGGCGCCAGAAAATATCTTGCTGAGCACCAAGCACCTGCGTCAAAAGAATATGGATTAGGTTGAGACTCCAAGTGCAGAGTGTATAGTAAGGGAAAGACTAATTTTCCCCACGAGGGTGACTCGAGGGTTTATATCGAACTCTCGGGGAAATGTGCCAAAAGCTGTTGTCACCTTATCGTTCTTTATGAGACCTGTAAAACAAAGTAAATTGTTTTGTGCCATCAACCTCACCAAGTGGTTGTCAAGCACAAGGTGTGAGTACAAGATATGAAAATAACAAATGCAAACAAGAAATAAATATGCAATGATGTTAAATAAATATGCAAGGATGGTGTAAACAATGATGGATGATATTTTTGGGTCTTGTATTGTGAATGCAAATAATAAAAGTGTTTTTGTATTTTCGGATTTTTAAATGGAAGAAAATGAAAAGTACTTATAAAGTGTTGGAAAGGTGTTTCTTATGATTAAAAATGGACTGGGGTTCATGGTTTCACAAATGCACTCTCTTTTTAATATAGTGGTAGATAATGGAACACAAGAATTGACATATGAGATTGCAACACAACAAGTTATTAATAATATGGGCATCACGTCCTAACATAGAGATCTTTTGGTTATTAACCTCTCTTATACTCCACCAAGATGTGAACTAAATCATAACACCCAAGTAATTAAGATAGAATCAGAGTGTAGCTTTAAGTTTCATGACATGAAGTTAAAATAAGAACATGCTAGATCTAGTCATGGAGAAGTGGCAATGGTCACACCCAACATCCCCGGTAGCATGGTATTTCTTTTTATCCCTAGTGAGGCAAAGAAGTAAGGTAAAACACCCAAGTGGATCGCAGAACTTTCTCTCACGTTCACTGCACTAGCCACCCCCCGTTACTCCAACTAATGCACACATTCCCCCTCACACGCCCTCATACATATGTTGGATCAGAACACATAAACAAGAACAGGGTACATAATATGCATCTACTTTCATAACAAATAATTGCAACCTCAAACATATATCAACTCATAAAAAGATCCACCACAAAGGTATTACATAGATGACCGTAATCATGTTTAACAGCTCATACGATACTAATTAGTGAACCTCAAGAGAGAGGAGAGATACATAAGTTACTTCCACAAACCCATAGTCCAGGGGTGGACTACTCCTTCTTCATCATGGAGACGGTGGAGGAGTCATTGGAGAAGATGGAGACCACGCCGGCAGCGCCCCGCCGGAGTTTTCCCCCCTCCAATCTGCAGCTCCAGGTCTCTGTTTCGTGGTTTTGTGTTGCTGCGGAGCTCTCTTCTGAAAGGCGTTGGGGGAGTATTTTTATAGGCGTTTTTAGGTCAAGACGAAGGCACGGGGACGAAGATCGACGGCATCGGAGGCTCGAGGCTCTAGAAGGTGGGCCCCACGCGGCCAAGGAATCTGGCCACGTGGGCCACCCCTTTTTGCCCTCGGGTTTCCATTTTCTCGGTTCCTTCACTCCTACGCTTTGTTCCTTCCAAGAACTGATGCCCGTGAAATATTAGGTCATTTGGACGTCGTTTGGGTCCCTGAAACATCAAAATATAGCAAAAGGGATTTTCTGACAGTGCAGGGTTAATTCCAGAAAAATAGGAAAACTGTAAAATATTCCCAAAAACATTATAAAACAATGATATAACCCTTATATGATGCAAATATGATTGAAATATGAGTAATACAATGCAAAGTTCATGTATGCATTTTACATGTATCACATAGCTGCGAATTGAATTTACCATAGTCACCACGCGAGATGGGAACTGATCTAGGGTTTCATCCGTGCCGATGCAGAGATTTTCGTAGCCTTTCATTAGGTTTTGGAGCATCGCCTCCTTAACACGATCATGATCTTCATGCAGAAGTTTGATCGTAGTCCAAGCCTCCTTCCCCGTTTTCTTTCTAGCGAGATGTTGCAGAACATCTTTCGGCACCACGAAGTAGAGGGCTGTCAGCGCTTGCCGATCCTTTGTGTACTTTGCTCCTCCTTTCAGATATTCAGCGCCGCCGGGATTTACTGCTTCCCAGTTCTCTTGCGCCTCCATGGCTACCTCCATGTTCATTGCCCAGAGGGCGTAGTCCTCTCGATCCAGGCGAGGGTATAGCGCCGCCCCCACCGTCTTCATTGCTTTCGACGCTCCCGCCGCCTCTGCGGTTCCCAGATCCTCGCCTTTCACCAACGCCATGACCTCCTTCTTTCTCTTCTGGAGATCACATGTAGGAACCCTAGAGCTCTGATACCAATTGACAATACCGTCGTGCGTGCTTATACCCTAACACACGACATCTCCACAGGTCGGACCACAACTTGTGGCGCCGACCTCTCCCCCCGTCCATCTCGGCCATAACCTTAGGATTGGGGATTCCGGCAAGGTGGAGAGTGGAGCAGCGGTGTCGATGGCCGAGGACGGCCTGGTTCATGACGGATCGACCTCTCTCTTTGTACGCAAGGTAATTTCTTGGATTCTCTCGCATTTTGCTGCATTTTTTATATGAGAATGTACATTGACATGGTATCATCCACATGATGATCCAATCTTGCACTTACACTGTAGATGTGAAGGTTTGTAGCAGTGGAGCTGAAATCAATGGGATGCAACTTTCTGGACATGTTTTACAATTGTTGCTTATTTGTCACTGACGGTAAGACAGTCATTCTGAGCTCTAACCGGACTTACGTAACAGTACACTAATAGTTAGGGCAGCCACAGCGTGGCTAAATGTTAAATTGTCCACGTCATTTAATTTAGCAATGACTTTGTATGGCTATTCCCTCTCAAACGTATGGAATGCCAAATTTATTTATAGTGGGACCTACCTAATGACTTACAACCGCACAGTTTGGCTCAACTCTTGGTCTGTCTCATGCACTTGCCCTCCCATACATATTGTTTATTTAGCTAAAAGCCTTTGGCATCGGAGCAGCCACATGAGCCGTTCCCAAATATTTGGCTTTGGCGCTATGGTTCACAGTGTTGTGGAGCGGCTCCAAAAGCCAAATAGACTATGTGTCATCGCAATATGGCCAACATTGTGGCTGCTCTTAGTGGTGTATAAGCAATAGAAATAGTTTGTGTTTGGTATATAAGCAATAGTTCTTTGTTCGATGGCAAATGAGCCATTGACGAGTTTGTCAATGGTACAGAAGCCATTGGCTCATAGAAAAACCATCAATGCACAGTGAGAGAACATATATTCTAGCTAGCGAAACAAGCTACCCAGCTGGAGTAACCACATTGAGAGCGAGTACCACAAGATTTGAAGCCTCTTTACATAACCCGAAAATTGTGGTCCGAAAGAAAGTTGGTCCTCTGTTACAAAATAGAAAACCTAGTTCAGTTTTCTTTTAGTGTTAGAAACCAAGTGCAAAAGCTTAGAAAATACAAAGATGTGGAGATGTGCATTAAGATGTGTGTATTATGTGCAAATGCTTTTCCTTGGCTCGTGTAATTTAACTTTTTAAATGAAATGTGGTAAGTGAAACACTACAACATTTTTAAAAAATAATAATAACCCAAATCTACGTATTCAAATCTATGTATGGAAGGACTTTAACCAGGGTGGTCGAATTGTACATCCATTTTTCTAACCAAGCAAGATAGCCACATTCTTCTTTTGTGATTTATTACAAGAAGATTTTTTTCTTCTCCGGTAGACAAGGCGCTGATATCCCCCAAGAGCAGAGGATCACTGTAGTACCTCTCAATGTGGAAGTAGGGAATCGATCCGCAGGAGCAAGAAGGAAAAGTTATCTATTCTGTACAACTAAAGTGTCACAAGTTTTAGTTGATTATAAAAAGTGTCCCAATCATCCTCAATGCAAGAGGACAAGACAAAGGTTTTCTCTTATAGGAACAATGGACAACGGTGTTTCAATGCTTGGAAATAAGGCCTATGGATCATACTTTCAATAGTGGTCTCACTCAACATGTTAGCATACTGAACGCAAGTAAGTGCTACTTGGGATTATTCTCCTCCTTGATAAAACAAGAGTACTATGTGTAGGGCTACAAAAGCACACCCCAAAGTTGCATTCCACATCTAGGAACCCCAATGTCACTAAGAGCACCCCAAGATAGTACTAGACAAACACCACAATTCCACAAGAATAGGCCATGCTAAATATCTAAATTATTCATAGAGTCACTCACAAATACCCACACTGTCACCTTGGTACCGTGTTGTCACTATGACTCCGGAAACTAGATAAAACCACTTGAGTAGCATAAACATTACATATGAATTCAGCCATACTTAACAATGCTCATGATCACTTAAAGATCACACCATGGGAGAGAGAGATAAACCACATAGCTACCGTACGAGCCCTCAGCCCCGAGGGAAACTACTCACACATGGTCATGGTGACGACAGTGGAGATGTTGGAGGAGATGATCTTGCTGTAGATGTTGATGATGAACACGCCGGAGGGGGGTGGAGCCCTCCGGAGGTGATTCCGACAGCGTTTCCCCCCTCCGATCTGTTTCGTGGTTTTGTGTTTCTCCGCCGCCGTGATGCGAAACTCCTCGAGTGACTATTTTTATAGCCGGTTTTAGGTCAAGACGAAGCCACGGAGACGAAAACGGACGGCATCGGAGCCACGAGCCGCCAGATGGGGTGCTCCAATCTGGCCGCGTGGGCCCACCTCTTTTGGCCCTCGGGCTTCCACTTTTGCGCTTCCTTCGCTTCTACGTTTTGTTCCTTCCAAAAACTGAGCCTCGTCAAATCTTAGGTCATTTGAACGTCGTATGCTCCCTGAAAGTCAAAAACATGGAAAAGAGGGTTTTCTGGTTCTGCAGGGTTAATTCCAAATAAATGGGGAAAGTGTGGATTATTCCCAAAATCAATATAAAACAATGAATATAACATCATATAAGTTCTAAATATGTAGGAATATGTAGTAATAAAATGTAAAGTTCATGTATGCATTTTACATGTATCAGGCGCTAGGTTTTTTTTAGATAAGGGGGTGCGGATCCCCGGCCTCTGCAGACAAGACGTTAGGTTTGGATGCATAGTTTCGTTGGCGATTTCTTCACGAAATTCTAGGACATCACTAGTGCAGACATCATGGCAGCTTTCATATGAGCTTAGGGGCCGTTGTTTTGGGCTTCTCAACCCCTCCACCATTAACCTTTTCCCCAAAAATGGGTGATACTCTACAAGTGGATGATCTTAGGCTAATCAATCTCACACAATGGAAAGTAGTTTTCAAATATAGGGCCAGCCGCCTTGGCCCTATATGTTTGGGGATACACCTACAGGAACACGTGCGCACTCATCAAGAAAAAGTGTATTAAGGGTATTTTCTGGTATACACTCATAATGTTCTAAAGGATCTACGCGGTTCAAAAGGACAAGCCTCTTTCTCAAACCAGACACTGCTGAGGCCTTCTCTCGATTAGTTTGTAGTACCTCCTCAAGCTCGTGCTTCTCCTGGGCTTCGGGCCTATATGGCGTGACTGTGTGGCTATGATTCTCTCTTTGGCCTCCTCCATGGTGAAGGTAAGTGATGCTTTGGGGATGAGTTTCAATCATCATAGGGAGTACCAGTAAGAGGATATCATATCCCACGCCATCCACCCACTTTACATCATCTAACTTACATGCACCCCACCCAACCATACTGGTAATGCCGGGGCACGGGAGCGCGGGCTTACTCCTCTTATAAAATCGTTACGGTTGACGTGGATAAGTGGTCGGTCCCAGTCTGAGGTGGCACGCAATGGGTCCCACGTAGCATTAGTCAACTCGTGGGTCCCGTGTTCAAACAGCCCAGCTCACGTAATCTAAATATGTTAACCGTTTCCTTACGTTTAAGGGCTTAAAAGAGCCGTAACGGGCCATGGCTATTTGGGTTGCTCCAACTGTCGTCTCTGAGCTATTCCATCGAACGACGTCGTGTTCCAAAGAATAGCGGATAAAGACGTCGCATAGGAGCTATAAGACCGAAAATACAAGGATGTGGAGATGTGCATTCAGATGTGTGTATTATGTGCAAATGCTTTTTCTTTGGCTTGTGTAATTTAACTTTTAAAAGGAATGTGGTAAGTGAAACCCTACTACATTTTTTTTAAATAATAATAACCAAAATCTATCGTAGGGAAGGCCTTTAACCAGGGTGGTTGAATGTACATCCACTTTTCTAACCAAGCAAGGTAGCCGCATTCTTCTTTTTTGATTTATTACAAGATTTTTTTTTCTTCTCCGGTAGACAAAACGCTAGGTTTGGATGCATAGTTTCATTTGCGAGTTCTTCACGAAATTCTAGGACATCAATAGTGGAGACATCATGGCGGCTTTCGTATGAGCTTAGGGGCCATCAACTCCTCCACAATAGTGGAGACATCAACTCCTCCACCACTATTCTCAAAAAATAAAAATAAACTCCTCCACCATTAACTTTTTTTCCAAAAAAGGGTGATACTCTACAAGTGGATGATTTTAGGCGAATCAATCTCACACACAGTATGGAAAACAATTCAAATATAGGGCCATCCGCCTTGGCCCTATATGCTTGGGGAGACACCTACAGAAACACGTGCGCACTCATCAAGAAAAAGTGTATTAAGGGTATTTTCTGGTATACACACATAATGTTCAAAAGGATTTACACGGTTCAAAAGGACAAGCCTCTTTCTCAAACCAGACACTGCTGAGGCCTTCCCTCGATTAGTTTGTAGTACCTCCTCAAGCTCGTGCTTCTCCTGGGCTTCGGGCCTATATGGCGTGACTGTGTGGCTATGATTCTCTCTTTGGCCTCCTCCATGGTGAAGGTAAGTGATGCTTTGGGGATGAGTTTCAATAATCATAGGGAGTACCGGTAAGAGGATATCATATCCCCATACTGTTAATCATCGCCATCCACCCACTGACAGGTTAATCGCAAGAGGATAGCCTTGCTCCTGGTGTGCTCCTTCTACTTTTTTTGAAACGAGGCAAAAGATTTGTCATTTTCTATTAATTAAGGGAGAAGTTTAGAGTGTTACATCAACGCCTTGACAAACGATGTTAAGGCCAAAAAAAGTGTCAATCAGTCCGCGGCATAATATTACAAAGTGCTTTCGCCCCCGCCCAACCCCAAACTTTCACCTCCTCTTTGATCTTGTCGATGAGCATGGGGGCGGGGGAAGACTTATTCCGGAAGGATCGCGCATTTCTTTCCAACCAAATTTCCCATGGAACTAGCAAGGCGAACGATGTGAGTGTGCTCCTTCTATGGCAATAAATACAAGATGTGATACATACCATTTGTTCATCGGATACAGCAGGCTATACGCTTGGAGATGTTTCGGGTTGGAGTCCGGCGATGCCTTAATCTCTACCTGTCGTTGTTCCTCTGGTCGGGATTCAAGATGGGAATGAGCTGTTCGGACTTCGCTTAGCACCTGGCCCCGTGGCCTCAAGGCCAATTTTGGGGGGTCATCGGTCGACCTATTCCAAAAGTAGTTGTGGCCCCCTAATGGTATTTTGGGTGACCCAAAATCTAGATGTGACATAAGCCTTCAAAATATTTTTCAGCTTTGTTTACACATAGTTAATATCTAGAAAAAATATGACAACACAGCAAGATTTTTCCTCCACATGATCGAATTGTGACCAAGGGAAATAACAAAATAATATTTTCACAAGATCAGCAGCATTGTTGAAGGAATATCTCCACAAGATCACCAACATTGACAAAATAATATCTCTACAATACTAACACTCAGATCAAATTTACATGGAGCTAGCAAACATCAGGAATGTAAATGATAACAAGTTCGACAATGATTTGTGCACGACAGTCATTGTCGAAGGATTCAGTCTTGCCAAGAAATACCAAACTTTGTAACATCAGGACTGTTGAAGGTTACTGTCCATTGATCCAATTGTTTCAGTGTTCTCATCATCTGCATATATCGAAATGTCAGAACATGGTTGTCACTGTGAAATGTTGTTGTTATGTCGATTGTTTCATCTAGATAAAAATAACACTCTATTTTGACCAATTAGCTGAGGCGCTTAATCAGCATTGTCAGCAGTAGAGTGCTTGATAATAACAACCAGGTTGCTATATAGACTATAGAGTATATACCTTGAACACAAGATAAACTCCAGGTTAGAGCCAAAACGAGTCAAAACACATTATCCACAGGTTTGTCAATAGTAGCAGAACAACTCGTGGTACTAAAGTAGCTAGAGGATCAACAAACAGGGCCGACGCACCTCTGTTTCACATTTCTGCTAAGGGATTTGTTGATTAACCACTAAAAACTTCGATTTCATAGAGCTTATGGGTACAAATAGGACAAGTTCTGGAGTGTTTGTGTAACTTCTTCTTTCACTAGTTAAGCTAAAACTTCACTAGTCCTGAAGTGTTTGTGGATCCCGCGGTCTGCTGCTAAATTACAAAATTTCAGTCACATGCAGCACACAACTATGTAGCACACATACACAAATTTAAGCAATTGGAAGCAGCTGATACCCAATCTGCATGTGCATAAATAAAATGAATACTACTAGTACAGACAAGCGGCTCGGCAATGGTGATGCAACATGTACGATCAGGAACTATGGTTATAAGCAGACTGACTACCATTTACCAGTAACAGTTAGTTTAACATAAGCAAGTGTGATGTAAGTTGAGTATTAAAAAGAAGAGAAAATTACAAAAAGCCACCACAATTGCGGCTAGGTTTTCAAAAGACCACCTAGATACGCAAAAATTTCACGGAGCCACCGGTTCAGAGCTAATGACTTTTGAACAGCCACCACTTCTTCGCTAACCCTCCGCGACTCTCAGTTAAGCATGAAACTGACAGACATGGCCCGATGTCAGACTGACGTGGCAAACGACGTTTGACTCGTCCGTCAAAATAGACGTAGGGCCCACCTGTCATCACCTCCAACCTGACTCTCACTTAGACATTCTATCGAGCACGTCCCGTGCATCAATGGCGACGGCTGCGCACGACATCACAGGAGGTCAAGCGACAGCGACCTTCCGCCGGAGTTGGGGAAGACGAGGTTGAGCCGCCGGAGCTGCAGCAGATCCTCCCGCCGGCGCCCCCTCCTCCTGCACCGGTGCTGAGGTGCGACGCGGCAGGGCCGCCGGTGACGACCCTGGCGTGCCCGAAGTCGGCGAGCTTGGCCTCGAAGCCCTCGTCGAGCAGGCGGGTGGTGGTCGTGGTGCAGGAAGCGAGCGCGGACGCGGTCGCGGCGCCACGGGTGACGAGCAGGCGGTCGCGGCGGGCGGCGCAGTAGCCGAGCAGCCGGGCAGGCGCGCGAGCAGCCACGGCCGGAGACTGGGAGGGACGACGATGACAGGGAGCGGCCATCCGGCTCAAGGAGGCGGTTCTTGCGATAGCGGCAGAGGAACACGAGGAGGCGCCCCCTCCTCCTGCACCGGTGCGATGCCCACTGGTCACCGGCGCCGCCCCGCCCTCCCCCTGCCTTCAAGCGACGGCGACCTTCCGCCGGAGTTGGGGAAGACAAGGTCTGGACGCGAAGGACCTCGGGGACGCGCGGCTCCACGGCCCGTGCTCGACCTTCGCTTGGGATCCTCGACGGTGAGCAGCGGCAGCCGCAGCTGCAGCAGATCCTCCCGCCGGCTCACGCCATGGATCTATGGAGCTGATCCTGTGTGAGGAATTTTTTTTTATTTATCTGATTTGTGGGACCCATGTCAGTCATTGACAGGTGGGACCTACATCGCTGATGTACGCGCCGTTAACGGCGGGACTGTCTGCACTTGCCACGTCAGTCCGACAGTGGGACCCACCTGTCAGTTTCATGCTTAACTGAGCGTCGCGAACGGTTAGCGAAGAAGTGGTGGCTGTCTGAAAGTCATTAGCTCTGGACCGGTGGCTCCGTAAATTTTTTGCGTATCTACACTCGTGGAAAACGGCTCTTTAGTACCGGTCGGGGAGGGGCATCAGTACCGGTTTCGCAACCGGTACTGCCCAATCGGGACTAAAGGCCCCCAAACATTAGTACCGGTCGTGTTGCGACCGGTACTAAATGACATCCACGTCGGCCGCAGGGCGTGGTTTCGTCTGGAGTTACCGACCGGTACTAAAGGTGCTCCAAAAAAATTAATTTCTTTTTAATTTTTTTTTAGAATTTCGAAATTTCTCACTTAACTATCCACTAACCTGCACAATTTATCACTAACTACACACTTAATCTCAAGTCTAACTATTTAATCTAGTTAATTTTCCCCTTCCCACACACTTAATCTCTTTGTTTTATTGCGAAGACTACACACTTAATCTATTTCCCGATCGGTCACCCATCCTGGGACTGCTATAACAGTAGCACGCTTAACATTTAGGTTCCTTTCAAACTAGATACTAAGAGAGAACTGAGAACTTACTGATAGTTCTATCTTATCAATCATGTTAACCACTCGGTCATGATGAAACATTTTTTCATTTCTTATATTATAAACTTTACTTGATTAAACAAAAATATTATATAATAATAATATTGAAATAAATAATGATAAAATAAATATTACTTTATTTTTTAAAATGATTATATAATAATAAATATTGAAATAAAAATGAAATAATGTGATAAACACTTCAAAAAAAGAAATCCTTTGGCATGGGGACCTTATATGTGTACTAGTTGCTATGAAAAATGATAAACTTTATTTCTACCTAATTTTCCCTAGTTAAATGAGTTTATGCCTATTTTTCGAAAGTAATTCAAATTTGAACTACAACTGTTTGATAGCTTGGTCTGAAATTTTTGGAAAAATCATTTTAAGGTACACAACTAGTGGTTATATCACAGAAATATTGATAGTTCTAGAAAACATTACATCTTCTGATGAATTGTCATCGCGACAGCTTTGACTTTTTTTTATGAAAAAATGAAATAATGTGATAAACACTTCAAAAATAGAAATCCTTTGGCATGGGGACCTTATATGTGTACTAGTTGCTATGAAAAATGATAAACTTTATTTCTACTTAATTTCCCCTAGTTAAATGAGTTTATGCCTATTTTTCGAAATTAATTCAAATTTGAACTACAGCTGTTTGATAGCTTGGTCTGAAATTTTTGGAAAAATCATTTTAAGGTACACAACTAGTGGTTATATCATAGAAACATTGATAGTTCTAAAAAACATTACAGTTTCAAGCCAAATGATCAACTTATGGTCATTTTCAAGTCATAGTTTGTGATAAAGATCTCATATTCCACAAATAGCTGCATATTGGTATAAGAAACAACCATGTCAAAGGAAATCTTGAAATTAGTTTGCAACAATAACACTACTCTCTTCCAGATGAGTAGACACTAAGCACACTACAAAATATTAGAGATAAATTATTTGCAACAATAACACTACTCTCTTTCAGATGAGTAGACACTCAAGCACTACAAAATATTAGAGATAAATAGTTTGCAACAATAACACTACTCTTTTCCAGATGAGTAGACACTAAGCACACTACAAAATATTAGAGATAAATTGTTTGCAACAATAACACTACTCTCTTTCAGATGAGTAGACACTCAAGCACTACAAAATATTAGAGATAAATTGTTTGCAACAAACACTAGTACAAATCGTTCTCCGAATCTGAAGACTCATGGCGCACTGGTCGCGGTACGAGGTGACGCTGCCCATAGTTGACGATTCTAATCTTGCGGTACACCTCGTATGCAACGTACGCATCTTTTGCTGCATACTCAATGTTGCAACCATCAAGTGGGGACTTCTCCCAAAGTTTGTGCTGCTCCTTGTCGAATCATGTCTTCATATCAGCGTACGCGTCGTCGATCACGGCGACTGCCATATCAGCCATTCCAGTCTTGACATGGTCAAGCCTGAACAAGTCCTGTAGATCAATGTGCCAGGCAGATGGTATCTGAATACCCCAGGTGCGTCTCATCTTGATCTTGTCATTCGTTATATCAACGCTAGCAAAATGTATGCCGCTGCGAAGAAAATCCATGAGTATTGGACATTGCTTGTCACTACTGCAACAACAAATGGAACACATGTTAAAAATACTGCCAATATATAATTTGAGATCATGTATAATAAGAATAACAACAATATATGCAATGCAACTAAGATTTTCGGCCAATATATAATTTGAGATCAAGTATAATAAGAATTAATAACAACAATATGCAACTTTCATTTTCGGCCACTATATAATTTGAGATCATGTATAATATAAGAATAACAACAATATGCAATGCAACTTTCATTTCGGCCATTATATAATTTGAGATCATGTATAATAAGAATAACAACAATATATGCAATGCAACTAACATTTTCGGCCAATATATAATTTGAGATCATGTATAATAAGAATAACAACAATATGCAACTTTTATTTCGGCCATTATATAATTTGAGATAATGTATAATAATAATAACAACAATATATGCAATGCAACTAAGATTTTCGGCCAATATATAATTTGAGATCAAGTATAATAAGAATTAATAACAACAATATGCAACTTTCATTTTCGGCCACTATATAATTTGAGATCATGTATAATATAAGAATAACAACAATATGCAATGCAACTTTCATTTCGGCCAATATATATAATTATGTTCACTATAATCAAAGAGAAATTGCTATCCTATGCAATTTTCCTATCCTACGAATCAACAAATTAAAGAAAATAAGCCCCAACATTGGATTACCTTGCCCATTGGAAGACCGCAACATCTTCTTGATCGGCCGTGTACTCGAGATCAGGACCCATGAACTTTTCTTGCTCCCGAGTTTCGCCAAGCCAATGCTTGAAATCGGAGAGAAAACCCGCCACCTTAGCGCTATCGTTCGTGTACACGACGTTAAGATAGGTGTTGCCATGTGCAAGCACCTGCCCGTAGCGAGTGATTGGTGGTGCCGGATTCATGGTGGCCGGAGGGATGCAAGAAGAGGAGAGGGTGATCGCCGGCCGGAAGGAAGAAGGAGAGAGGAGAGGATCGCCGGCGGGGAGAAGGAAGAAAGACAGAGGAGAAAATGAGAACTGCCCACTCGCCCGTAGCCAATCGCGTGTAAAATCGTGGGCGGGAGTCGAACGGTTAGGGCTTTCACGAACCGGTACTAAAGCTCCACCCGCCCAGCCCCGCGCGACGGTAGCCATGCCACAGACATTTAGTACCGGGCCGTGTTACGACCCGGTACTAAAGGTCCCTTACGGACTGGTACTGCTGCCCCCCTCCCCTCTGACCGTTCGGACCGGTACTGATGCTCATTAGTACCGGCCGCAAACACAGCCAGGACTAAATCTCTGGACGTAAAGTCTTTTTTCTACTAGTGCTAGGTGGTCTTTTGAAAACATAGCCGCAATTGTGGTGGGCTTTTGTAATTTTCTCTAAAAAGAAAGACAAGACTAAACTGTCCTCTCTCGCGGAGGCAGAGATTTAAGTGGCACTGAGAAACTCAAATCAAGATAGTTTTACGTAAACATCAAGAGACATTAGTTCAGACACCATGCTGCAATGCGGTACACTTATTAGGCGGATTCAGGTTCTGAAGCTTCATCAAACAACGCAGATTATTACCGGTAGCTCTAGGACGCTATCAGTTTGAATGCACGACAAACACGACACAAACTGATCTAGTACAATTATCAAGCAGTTAAGTGTGATTTGTTAAATTAACCCAAGACATTTATCATTTGAGTTTACTAGAGGAAGTGATGGCCGAATCTCGCCAGTCCAGGGCTCAGGTGGATGGCATTGTTTCCTATACTCACCAGTAGATCTGAGTTGCAGTGTTAGGGAAAAGAGGTTGTTGCTTTGCGTGCGTCGGCCTTCTCTTCTCCAGGGTTGGTCATTAAAGATCTATGCTAATTTTCTTTTGGTTCTCGGTTCGTGTAAACCTGCAGTCACATTTATGCTTCCTTTTCAAGGGTGTGTTCGTTTTCGGACCATTCCACTCCATCCCATTCCACTTCATCCCATTCCACTTCATACGTGTGTTCGGTTGCTCCGGACAAAATGGAATGGAATGACATGGAATTAATTTAAGATTTAATTAATTAGGTCCTAATTAATCTAAATATTATTAATTAGAGTCTAATTAGATCCTCTCGGCATGGAACGACATGGAGAGAGACGGCCGGCAACCTCCGCCCGCGGCCGCGCCCGGCGACCTCCGCTCGCGCCCGAACTTGCCCCGGCGACCTGGTGCGCTTGTCGTCCTCGTAGTGGCCGTCGTCGGCGGGCGGCGGGATCCAGGCCGTGCGCGGGCAGCGCTGGCCGGGCTTGGGCCCGCGGCGGTGGGGGTCGAGGGGGTCGCGGCGGGGCGGGCGGGAGTGGGACGGCTTGCGGGGGCGGCGCGGGAGTTTGGCGTCGGAGGGGGTGGTGGGCTGCACCTGCGCCTGCACGCCAATGCCGCCGAGGCGCACGCTGGGCGGCGGCGGCGCTTGGAGTAGGGCGGCGCGGAGGGCTCGGCGGGCGCCTCGGCCGCGGGGTCCGCTGCTGGGGGCAGCGCGGCGGCGAAGGAGAGGGCAGGGGCGGCCGCGCCGCTGTTGGTCTCCGGCTCCGACGGGTGGAGATCGGCCATGCATGGCGGCTGCCGGTGGTGCACGGGGAGGTGAGAGAGTCGAGTGAGAGAGATTAGCGTTGATGGGAGCCGTTCCACTCGGTCCGGCCGATTTGGCCGGACGGGTGCGTTCCGCATCTAGCAGGAATATTCCACATCGGGGAATCAACCCGTTCCATTCTTTGTCCCAACCGAACACAAGAACGGCCTCCAGGTGCGGAACGGTTCCATTCCATTACAGCTGGTTCCAGAAACGAACACACCCTAATAGAATGTGGAGAGCTCCTGTCGGCATTTCGATCTATGCATACACCACTCTTTGGCCGATACTCCGATATCAACACCATGTGCACCATTCAACCATTAACTAATATAGGTGTGACGGAATAAGAGCATGTACAATAGAGCCTAGTCAGCAGGGTATAGCAGTTGGCATGTGACCAAAATCCTATGTGGAAGAGAGAGAAAAGAGGAGAGAGACCCAAGCGGGCGCTTGGTGAAGCGCCGGGCTGCAGCGCAAGATTCAATAAATTAAGGCGCTTCCTCCAATCATGCCTGTCCGGTGTATGGAAGAGTAGTAAATAAATTCAATGTAGGAGCCGGCCTATAGCTAGCTTATTGTATGAATTAGCTCTAAGATCAACGTTTGGTGACATGGATTTGCTTTACAGCCCGCAGCCGGCGTTGCTATTGTCCTTGCTCTAAAGTGGATCGCTCGTCGGACAGAGTGATCGGATACATAAGTAAGTTCCGAAACAACTAAGACACGCAGTCTATGTTTGATCAAAATTCGGACATTTTATTATTGAGTACAAACAGTGGAGTTGTACACTTGTACATGTAATTAAACACATCATTTATTGATGATTCGATCAATAATTTGCTCCGCAGTGAGAACAACAGATCGAGCGTAGTATATGTAGACAGCATCAACAGTAGACAGGCCCGTACATGGAGTCGGCTACTCAGCCTGATCGATGGTACTGCTGATAGATAACTCAGTTAACCCTGCAAATACACATACAAAAGCGCAACGATTAGAATAAGAGATGTAGTAGATCTACAGCATGCATGTGATAATTAAGAGTAGTAATAATTTTCGTACCTGGAGCAGTCGACGGTGGAGCTGATGGGGAAGCCGATGGTGACGTTGCATATGCCGGGGATGCTAGCGGCGTTGCCCATGTTGATGCCCTTGAATGACCCCGCAATGTCCTTGAGGCAGCCGCACGCTGCCTGCCGGTCGGCCGGCGTGGAGGCCCTGCCGTTGAGGGACCTCACCCCGGTGCAGCACCTCGCCGAAGGCGCCGCTTCCCTCATCGTCACGTACGGCATGCATGGCGCGATGGTGGAGGTCACGTAGCCGCAGGTCACAGACACGGCCGCCGACGCCTCCTCCGCCACCGCTAGGGCCAGGAGCACGGTGAACACGGCGAGCAGTGCGACGCGAGCCATCGATCGATGGTCTGCCTGCTGGGTCTACTTCGTTTACTTAGCAACTGTGGATTCAGAACTCAAGGTTGGTAGCTTTATCTTGTGCGCGGTGATGGAACTCTATGGACCGCGGTATAAATAGGAGGGGTGTTGCAGCCTCGCGTTGCAGTTGCTGCAGGGTGGCGGACGGTGTTGCATGTATCATGTATGCACGTGGAAGCATGCACGTCGTACGTCGTATGTAAATTCAAGCATGTGCGTGTGCCGGTGGCTGTGGGATGGAGAACGTACGATGAGTCGATCCATGCATGTGAGGGTTCATTGCTTGTTGCATGGATACATGCAGAAGCCTCTGAAAATAATTTCGATATATATATATAATCTCTTCTGGTGTGTATGACACATATGCAAGCTACCACGTTTCCCGGATCACAGTATCCCTAGTGTAGTGTGTAGATCTCTAATCTAGCATGAACATGATCGATTGTAAGTAGATAGACCGTCGCTATCAGTCAAACACAAAAACAGACGAACATGAACATAATTTAAGAAATTATGAGTACAATCGATCCGTCTACCATGCCATGCAGTACTGTCAAAGCTAGCATGCAAAACTAGAATCTATATATGACTAGCCAAGATATTATCTTTCATCGACATATGCATGTACTGAAGAGCCGGTGCATTCTGATTAATGCCAGCAAAATTGTGATGCTTTGCTCACCTCCAATTGAGTGGTGCATGTACACCCCATCATGGGCCGGAGCATGTTCATCTAAAGAAAATCGTGGGAGCATAACACTAGTGGAAAAAGGACTTTACGTCCAGACTATCAGTCTCGGTTACATTTGCGGCCGGTACTAATAAACATCAGTACCGGTCCGAACGGACAGAAGGGAGGGGGGCAGCAGTACCGGTCCGTAAGGGATCTTTAGTACCGGGCATGGCAACCGTCACGCGGGGCTGGGGGGGTGGAGCTTTAGTACCGGTTCGTGTTACGGACCGGTACTAAAGCCCCTAACCGTTCGACTCCCGCCACGATTTTAGACGCGATTGGGCAGTTTCTTCCTCTCCCTCTCTTCTTCCTTCGGCCGCGGCTCTCTCTCTTTCTCTCCTTCTCTCCGGCGACTCTCTCCCTCTCTCTTCTACATATCAATCCCTCCGGCCACCATGAGTCCGGCACCACCAATCACTCGCTACGGATCGGTGCTTGCACATGGCAACACCAATCTCAATGTCGTTTATACGAACGATAGCGCAATGGTTGCGGGTTTTCTCTCCGATTTCAAGAACTGGCTTGGCGAAGCTCGGGAGCAAGACAAGTTCATGGGTCTTGATCTCGAGTACACGGCCGATCAAGGAGAGGTTGCGGTCATCCAACTATGTTTCAAGAAACGTGTCATGGTCTTCCAATGGGCAAGGTATTAATCCAATGTTGGGCTTATTTTCTTTAATTTGTTGATTCATATGGATAGGAAAATTGCATAGGATAGCAATTTCTCTTTGATTGTAGTGAACAAAATTATATATATTGGCCGAAATGAAAATTGCATTGCATATATTGGATGAAAATATATATTGTTGTTATTATACATGATCTCAAATTATATATTGACCGAAATGAAAGTTGCATTGCATATTGTTGTTGTTATTCTTATTATACATGATCTCAAATTATATATTGGCCGAAATGAAAGTTGCATTGCATATTGTTATTGTTATTCTTATTATACATGATCTCAAATTATATATTGGCCGAAATGAAAGTTGCATTGCATATTGTTGTTGTTATTCTTATTATACATGATCTCAAATTATATATTGGCCGAAATGAAAGTTGCATTGCATATTGTTGTTGTTATTCTTATTATACATGATCTCAAATTATATATTGGCCGAAATGAAAGTTGCATTGCATATTGTTGTTGTTATTCTTATTATACATGATCTCAAATTATATATTGGCCGAAATGAAAGTTGCATTGCATATTGTTGTTGTTATTCTTATTATACATGATCTCAAATTATATAATGTCAGTATTTTTAACATGTGTTCCATTTGTTGTTGCAGTAGTGACAAGCAGTGTCCAATACTCATGGATTTTCTTCGCAGCGGCATACATTTTGCTAGCGTTGATATAACGAATGACAAGATCAAGATGAGACGCACCTGGGGTATTCAGATACCATCTACCTGCCACATTGATCTCCAGGACTTGTTCAGGCTTGACCATGTCAAGACTGGAATGGCTGATATGGCAGTCGCCTTGATCGACGACGCGTACGCTGATATGAAGACAGGATTCGACAAGGATCAGCACAAACTTTGGGAGAAGACCCCACTTGACGGTTGCAACATTGAGTATGCAGCAAAAGATGCGTACGTTGCATACGAGGTGTACCGCAAAATTAGAATCGTCAACTATGGGCAGCGTCACCTCGTACCGCGACCAGTGCGCCATGAGTCTTCTACTTCTGGGTATTCAGATTCGGAGGACGATTTGTACTAGTGTTTGTAGTGCTTGAGGGTCTCCTCATGTGGAAGACAGTAGTGTTAGTGCAAACACTTTATCTCTCTAATATTTTGTAGTGCTTGAGTAGTGTTATTGTTGCTAACAATTTACCTCAAATATTTAGTAGTGCTTGAGTGTCTACTCATCTGAAAGAGAGTAGTGTTATTGTTGCAAACAATTTATCTCAAATATTTTGTAGTGCTTGAGTGTCTACTCATCTGAAAGAGAGTAGTGTTATTGTTGCAAACAATTTATCTCAAACAATTTATCTCAAACCAAAGGATTTCTTTTTTTGATTGTGTACCTTTTACATGGTTGTTTCTTATACCAATATGCACCTATTTGTGGAATATGAGATCTTTATCACAAATTATGCCAAAGGATTTCTTTTTTTGAAGTGTTTATCACATTATTTCATTTTTTTAAATATTTATTATTATATTATCATTTTTTTTAAATAAAGTAATATTTATTTTATCATTATTTATTTCTATATTATTATTATATAATATTTTGGTTTAATCAAGTAAATTTCTTTTTTTGAAGTGTTTATCACATTATTTCATTTTTTTAAATATTTATTATTATATTATCATTTTTTAAATAAAGTAATATTTATTTTATCATTATTTATTTCAATATCATTATTATATAATATTTTGGTTTAATCAAGTAAATTTCTTTTTTTGAAGTGTTTATCACATTATTTCATTTTTTAAAATATTTATTATTATGTTATCATTTTTTTAAATAAAGTAATATTTATTTTATCATTATTTATTTCAATATTATTATTATATAATATTTTGGTTTAATAAAGTAAATTTTATAATATAATAAAAGAAAAAGTGTTTCATCATGACCGAGTGGTTAACATGATTGATAAGATAGAACTATCAGTAAGTTCTCAGTTCTCTCCTAGTATCTAGTTTGAAAGGAACCTAAATGTTAAGCGTGCTAGTGTTATAGCAGTTTCAGGATGGGTGACCGATCGGGAAATTTGACAGTTCCAAAATGGAATAAGTGTGTAGGAAGGGGGAAAATTAACTAGATTAAATAGTTAGACTTGAGATTAAGTGTGGGTTAGTTGATGATAGTTAAGTGATGAATTGTGTGGGTTAGTGGATAGTTAAGTGAGAAATTTTGAAATTCTAAAAAAATATTATTTTTTTGTGAAAATTTCAAAAAGAAATTAAATTTTTTGAAAAAATATTTAGTACCGGTCGGTAACACCGACCGGTACTAAAGGTCTCCAGCCGAAACCACGCATGTAGCCCTCGTGGATGTCATTTAGTACCGGTCGCAACACGACCGGTACTGATGCGGGGGGGCATCAGTCCCGATTGCGCAGTACCGGTTGCGAAACCGGTACTGATGCCCCTCCCCGACCGGTACTAAATATGAGTTTTCCACTAGTGTAATAGTTGCACTAGGAATATGAGGTGTACTCATGTATTAGATGAGTGGTCGATTAGGAGTGTCTTTTAACAGTACCATCGAATGATTCTGAAATGACGTGAATTTATCATGTCTCAATATTTTGAATCCAAATTCAAGCCACGTTTCTAGAACCAAAAAAGGAGGGAATACTACTCGCACTTTACTATTTGCAGCAGTTTTAAAATCGAAACTATCCATAGTCTGATGTATATCTTTTTTCTATATCAATATGTGAAATAAAGTTAGATTTGAAAAGTGTAGCACGGTTTATGTTTATTGTGTCTACATCCGGATTTTTTTCAACACTAAGAACTTGATGTGTTGTGGAAGTAAATATTCCTACCCCCGGTTCCACCCATGTCCTACATGGCAAGTTGACAAAGTCAAGACCAGATAAAGAAGTTCAAGCAACAAGTTTTTATCAACAAGTCAAAACAAGGGAGACAAAAAGGAGGAAGCAGTGCATGAGGTGCAAAGAAGGTCATCAATGCCCAAAAGAAGAACCATGTCTAGCACTACAAAAAAATCACCTTAATTTGTAGGACTGGGATGCATCATCTCCCTCCCGAGACCCCTCCTTGGATATCGACACATCATTTTCTAGCACCAATCTCGAAGCTCCAACATCTCCCTAATCCCTAGTGTGTCTACGTAACTGAAAATAAAGCATGATACAGTTGTACCCGTAGCCTTGTTGGTCATGGACTCATGGTAGATCCTAAATGTGAGCCAAAAAATCAGGGACATAATCCTGATAAAGTAGCATGTTGTTGAAGAGAAAGATCATGGCATTTGACAACTATCCACAACCGGCAACGACCCCATCCGTCCGTTGCCGCAGTCTTAGTGCCTATGTCCACCGATTGTGAAGCGATCACAAAAGCCGGAAACTGCAATGTCCAGCACGTCAGCAGCAGCACACATCACGTTCTTTCATTCTCACTCGATGCATCGCATGATCATCTGACCATGGCCACCTCTAAAACAAGGCAAAAGATTTGTCTTTATATTGATAAAGAAGGAGCAAATAAGGTTGGGCCTAAACCGAAAATAAAAAACATTACATCATAACCAATCAGGCGATAATTTCTGCTCGCGCCTTGGCCCCTTCCAGGATCTAGTTGCCTTGTTTTCTTTATTACTTCTGAATTCAAACACTGAATGGAGTCAAACCGGTTTCGAAAAATTGGTGAGAATCCCCTCTGTCATATTAGACAATTAGGAACTATTTTTAACCGAACTAAAATATGATTTCTCTCTAAGCACATATAATGTTTTATATAGGGTATATGGGAAATTTCTAAAAAGATTTTGGAATTAATGCTTTTTAAATCGGATGCAAAACAAACAAATGCAAGTTAAATTGATGTTATGAAGAAATGCACATTCTCTAAATGCAAAGCATCTCATGCTACAAATTGGGATGTCACATCGTCGCAAAGAACACTATGATGAAAACTTATCTTAATTTGACTGCTAGTTTGAAAGTTGTACTTTTTTTAGAATTGGTTTGCATGTGGGTGGTGAGTTGGACTTGTAGAACGGTAGAGAGAGGAATATACGTACGGAATATGATGGATGTATTATTGAGCCTCGGGGGCGAGTATATATAGACGTACGGGGACCATCTTGGAGTGCAAGACAAGACACGAGATCTATCTCAATCTTAAACGGTTATATACACGTATACTCTAACAGGACTGCATACATAAACAACAAATAAAAGTGGTTGGCAGCAGGCAGCAGCAAAGTAAAAAAAAAACTTGCACATCGATCGTTTCGGCAACCCGCGTGCGCCACGCGAGAAGAAGCACACGCGCATTTTTTTTATCGATTACCATAGCTTATATGCACACACGATCGATAGTTCCTTACCACCAACGGATCGAACAAAGTAATTGATCAGCTCAGTACATGAAGAACTGGTGCTTGTCCTTGCCGCTCCTCCCTCCACGTTGGTCGCCGCCGCGCGAGGACGTCTTCTTCGCCGACGATGACGAGGATCCACCGCCGTAGCCCGGGATGCGGCGGAAACCGATGTTTTCGACGGAGCCGACCGTGTTGAAGAACATGCGTTTGTTGAGCTCCTCCACCAGCGTCCGGTGAAGTAGTTGGCTTCGCACGTCCACCATCGACCGGTTTCTCGTCAAGCGAACCTGCTGCTGCTGCCTCCCACGCCGCCCTTCTTCGCCGTTGCCACCGCCGCCGTCAGGGCTTCCACCACGGCGCCGCGGCCGGCCGGCGTTCTGACCTGCGGCGCTATCTCCTGGACCGAATCTAGTCGCCTTCACTGGGCCCATCTTGGGCTTCTCTTCGGGATGGGCCTCTTCGGAGGAGTAGTGCAGTGCTGAGCGCGTGGAGCTCGTGTCGTCATCGTCGCTGCTTAGAGCATCATCTATACCATCACAAGATGACACGTGTCATTACTCGACGAATGACAACTCAATGGCAAGGAGATGCTACAATAAGAAAATGTGCTCACTAATGTTGTCCTTTCGACTTTAGAAGGACGACAATGATATATTCCATCTTGATATGTTGCGTCATGGTGTTGACATGGCATAAATATGTGCTTTTTATCTGTCAATGGTGTCCTAACAAATGTCCGCGACAACAACGTGAAGAGTATATGCTATGACAAGACCGACACTTGCAAGAGACATATAGGCCAACTTGTGCTAAGGTTAAAAAAAAACCAACTTGGGTTGTTTTACTTTACTAATTTTAATATGTAATGATATCTACTAGTCATCAATAATTTAGAAAAAAAATTGTTTTCTATGTTCTCTATGAAGTCATCTACCTTCTAAGGCGATAAAAGATGTATTTAATTACGAAGAAGAAAATATAAGCATGTAATATATTTATCTAGTGGCGCTTTCGCACGACACCAACTCCTTTATTTTCTAAGCAAAACGTTGAAAGATCAAAAATGCAATTTTGGTTGTTCGTTTTAGATATTGACTATACTAAGGTGGTGACGTTGGCACATGACTGTTTATATTGAAACAACAACACAGACAGAATGCTGCAATTGGTCAATGGCAAGGAGATACTACAATAAGAAAATGTGCCCAGTAATGCTGTCCTTTCCTCTTTAGAAGGACGTGGCATAAATATGTGCTTGATGATATGCAGCAATAACAACTTGATGATATGCTACGATAAGACCGACATATGCAAGAGACATACAGGCCACAACTTGTGCTAAGGTTAAAAAAAAACAACGTGTGCTATTTTATTTTACTAATTTGAATATGTAATATATCTACACGTCATCAATAATTTAGAAAAAAAAGACTGTCTAATATGTTTTGAAGTCATCTACCTTCTGTGGCGATAAAAAAAGTATTCAATTATGAAGAAGATAGCACGATACCAACTCGGCAACTCCCTTATTTTATAAGCAAAACAATGAAAGATCAAAATGCAATTTTGGTTTTTGGTTTTAGATATTGACTATACTAAGGGGCCGGGCGACATTGGCACATGAATGTTGATATCAAAACAGTGGTGTTAATGTACCTTGGAACCAGTCACCGGGGCCTCCATGCAACCCTGAGGCTGTGGGGCCCATGCGGCAGTGAGAACCGTGGGAGGAAGTCGGGGAAGAGGAGAGGTAGTAGAAAGGAGGCTGCTCCTCGTTGTCGTCATCATCTGCGTACGTGTAGTACTCCTGTAGATCTCCGCCGTTGCCACCGACCCAGTCTGGCACCAGCCTAACGATCTCCCGCTCGATCATGGCAGCGATCTCGGCGGGGTCCCGGTCTTCGATGTCCAGCTCCTTCACCATCTCCGTTGCCACCTCCGTGGCCGTGTCGCCGGCGAGTTCGAACGGGAAGTAGATGTTCCTCACATGGCCTGATCAGATGAACAATCAATCTTGTCAGCTTATCATCATCCTCCCGTTCGTGCAAACGTACGTATTTGCGTGGATAACATTGCAAAACCTGTTTCGTCGGCGATCTGCACTTTGAGGAAGATGGTGTCGTTATCGGTGTTGAGCTTGCCGGTGATGGTCATGTCAGTCCTTGCCTCCCCCGCCTGCTCATATTTCCGGTCACCGCGATTCGACAAGGCAGGCAGCAAAGGCGGGGTTGATATTGTCATGGTCGTGTCCTGCGTCGAGAGGAAAGGGTCGAGGAGGAGCTCCTGGGCGGAGGGGCGGTGCGAGGCGGCGACGAGGCACCTGCCGACGAACCTGCGCGCCTCCGCGTCATCCACCCGGTAGAAGGCGTCTGGCAGCTTGCCGGAAGTGACCTTCTTGTAGATCTGCGCGGGGTTGGAGCACTCGGCGTAGGGGTACTCGACGGTGAGCATCTCGAGCATGCACATGCCGAAGGAGTAGACGTCGACGAGCTCGTCGTAGTCCTCATCGTACATCTCCGGCGCCATGAACTCGGGCGTGCCGATGACGCTGTGCGCGGTCTGGGCGCCGCGGAGCACTGCGGCGAGACCGAGGTCGCCGATCTTGACGGTGCCCTGGTTGCCGTTGACAAACACGTTGTCACACTTGAGGTCCCGGTGGATCACTGGGGGGTCGTGGCCGTGGAGGTAGGCGAGGCCCCGGAGGATCTGGCGCGCCCAGCCCCGGACGGCGCGGAGGCTGACGCGCGGGTACCGGAGGCGGTAGGCACGCAGGGTGCCAGAGGAGAAGAGCTCGGTGATGAAGTTGAAGGTGCGGCCGCAGCCGGCACCGACGGTGCCGCGCGGGGAGGTGGAGGAGACGGAGACCCAGGAGGCGTGAAAGGCGATGATGGCGTCGTGGCGGAGGGTGCTGAGGATGTGCACCTCTGAGTACATGCGCTGCAGCGCGTCGGGGGTGCGGAGGACGTCGGCGAGGTTGGCCTGGTTCCACGCCACCTCCACACCCCGCACCTCGTCAAACCCTTTGTACACCGACTTCATCGCTCCCTTGCCCAGGAGCTCGTCGAACTGCATACCATTGCCAACGCAGATCAAGCTTCCGATCCATTATCAAGAACGTACTAGAACAGCACTTGTGCAAATTAATGCAATATATATCTTCTGTGTGTTTTTGTGAGGAATAAATTACATTCCATATTCAAGATGGATTTCTATGTCATGCATGTACATATCACCGAAGCTGATCCGATTTGCTAGTACAGTAATTTATTTGGTGCTTAGTTATGGCAATTTCAGTTCAGCAAGGTGTCTTTCTTGCATGGAAGTCATCAACTGATTCTTCTCAAAAGTATCCACAGATATAACCACTGGAATTGCTACAAATGGTGAACTGTATTTATCATTGCATTTTTGCTTTAAAACAGAAACTAGGTTAACAGAAAAGCTGAATGGTAGAGTCTAATTGTACTTATACACCTGGAGAAACCACCGATAAGACAAATCTGAGTGACCTCTACAACTTCATCCACTGAGCAAAAAAGGTGACATATATCTTTGGGGGATATGACAGGGCATATTATCGCTTTGACCCTTCGGCGCCTCATTATTGGCATATTGACAGACACATGGAACAATCCTGACCACAAATCCATCAAACCAAACCAATCTCAGTCCTAACCAGGGGAGTTCCAAATGCACCAACTGTTCCCTAATTATTTGGATAATCGGAAGAGAAATCACAACCGAATTCCCACCTTCAAAAAACAATGATCCACCTAGCTAGTTGACCCGGTATAAAAATATGGGTGTTGTATTTTAATGGAACAATTGTTTATGACCATTTGCATGCATATTACGATATGCGGATCCACACGGGCAAACGATTTTTTGCAGATTTTTGTATAATGGTTTAAGTAGTTATTCAAACTAGTAGTTCATTTCAAGCCCTGTTCTGACTGCATATGTTCGGTTAGTATTTAGTTGGTCAAGTTCATATCAGGATGATTTCAGGTCAGATACTGCAAAAACAATTGACTGTAAATATCTTATATTTTGTTCACCAATTAATATTTATATATTTATACAGGAATATGGCGTACTAACTAGACAATGCAAGAACAATCTATAGAATGTTTTTTTAGGGAAAAAGATAAAACTAAAAAAAAACAATTGGTGAGACCATCCACAAGAAGATGTTTGAGATGGTGCAACTAGTTAGCTAGCCAGCCCTAGGAAGACCGCAAAAGCCAAATGGACATATACAAAGAAAAGAAGAAAGGCACAATAATTGTGGCCTGATTCAGGGGTTGCTCCGAAGTGCACATCACCATGGAATCCATCCATATGATAATCAAGCTAAAGAATTTTTTATTGTTCAAACCCTGCAAGCGTAATCAACTCGTCGTAAAGTTGTAAGCATATGTAGGAATCAACTCGTCGTAAAGTTGTAAGCTAATTTTCCTAGGTCCCGCACCACACCCTCGCCCATCGATCCCAAGAACATGTTCCTTAAAGAAACAGAACAGAAAAGGAAAGAAATCCTAAAACATGAACCTTGAACAATTGAATGCAAGCATGCGTCTGCCACTTAACTATTGTGAGTTTGTGACCAATTTGGATTCAAAAAAAGAACTTACTGACACCGATTTGGATAGCCTGAAGAATTAAACTGGAGCCATGAGCCCATGACAATGAAGTTTAAGGTGCCGCAAGACATGAGAGCTTACCCGGCCGTAGCGACCAGTGGGGTCGGTCTCGACGTATCCGTTGTCGTTGCTCCTCGCCGCCGGTGACTTCTCCGAACGCCGTGGGCTAGACATGGCTTCTTCAACGGAAGGGTATTAGCAGCTACTGAACTGCTCGCTGCAGCTGTGTGTCGATCAGTAGGTGATCCTGCTGGCGGCCGGCCTGCCTTCGTGGTTGTCGTCGTGGATGCAGATGTGCGAGTAGTCGATCCGCCGCAGCAAGATCCACGCCATGCACGCCGACGACGGCCTCGCCGCGTCGCCGAACCAAGGGCGCGGGCTGCTTATCTGAGGCCGACAAGGATGCGGCAGCAGTTATAGGTGGTGGTGGCGAGCAGGGTTGAGTGCTGGAATTGGATGCCTCCAATGCGCACGCACTGATCAGTCATGCGCGCATGTCATGTCATGCCATGTCAGGCCGCGAATAATCGTGATGGCCGGCCGGCCAGAGGAAGAAGAACGAGAAGAAGAAAAACTGGATTTTTTGTGGCTAGGAATATGTATGTACGTAGCAATCTCTCTCTCTCTGGCTATTAGGAAGGAAGATTATTAGGGATTAAAAGCATCTGAATGTGAAGAATCCATGCCTCGAAAGCTCCATTTGTGGACGGATGACAGAAGCAGTTCTAGCTTTGAAGAGGACGTGAATAGCAGAAGATTGCTGGAAGAGAGGACAAAGCTAGAATTATTTGGAGGTTTGTGAACAGCAAGATTCCCTCGAGCGTTCAAATCATAGGGGCCGGGGCTTGTAGTTGTTGCTTCGCAGTTCAGATAAATCTATTCTAGGTAGGTAGCTCTGTTTGAGGAGCAGAGGGTCCAAGTTCAGATGAACAAAATGTGTTTCTTGCTTCCTCTGCTTTTAGAATAGTATGTCCTGCATGGTTCTTAATTAGTTGACCTTTGTTACATGATATCTGTTTTAAAAAAACGTCTAATAGCATATTCCCTTTTCGGTTCTACTTTGGGTTGAAGATAACTAGTAGTACAACTTGTAAACTTCTTCTTGACATGTAACCAAAACTCTATTATTTGTGATTTGACTTGGACCGAACTTAGCTCCCCTTTATTATGCCGGTAGCGTCTTCTACTTGCAGAATTGCAGAATACCGCGTATATTTTTACGTGAATTGTAAACTTCTTTGGGGTTCTATACTGAAGTTGATAATGGATTCACGGTCATTTGATGAAACTACTCAAGCACCGTATACCATAGCCATTTGGTTTTGACAAAATCTTGTTCCGTGTATGGTCCAATATGGTTTCTGAGTTTGTGAAATTTCAAGAGCTAATTAAATGTATATGGAAGACCCAAGATTAACTAATCCGGTAATGAGAAAGATATAGTTGGACCAATAGATTGTTTGTCTTGCCTATATTTTTCTGGATTTTTATACCTATGAAGTCATTTTCATGTCTAACATCCCTTGTTGGGCTTCTAGGCTTCTAGCATCACCCCGCCACTGGTGGATTGCACCCTGAACCCGAAGACACTTCACCTCTGCTGCAATAGCGACTGAAGTGTTATCATCTTCAGACTATGTGTTGGACTGTTATGTATGATCAAATTAAGCTCAATTATTTTCTTCTAAATAGAGATTGTCTGTGTACAAAGCAAATTAAGCGTTCGTGACTTGAGAAACACTAATTTTCTTGTTCAAAAATATTGGTTTAGTAGTATAACTGCCTACTACTTAATTAGCAGTGGGACACAAAATCCAAACAGCCTGTTGCGGTTCAATATGGATTATTATTTTTGCGCATTTTGGAGAAGAACAAAGGGGCTCTTGAAGGAAAATATATCACAAGAATACACTCAGCACCAATCCTGATGCAACTAACCTTCTTAAACTGGAGGTGAGTTTCATTATTCAAACTATCAAAAGGTGATAGGAAGACATAAGCTTCTTATATTTCCGAGTCAAGGACTGTAACCAGATTGGGACATTTTGCTTGTGCCAATCAATCCGGATATATGTGCCTCTGAGGACAAGAGTGGATGATGTTTCTAAAGATAAAAAATGCAAAATTGACCACAATAATTGAGCTACCAAATCAGAAGTAATCACCAACCAAAGAATCAACTAAAAAGCGGCTTAATTGGATGTTTAAAATAAACAAACAGGGCGTAGTCACGTAGGTACAAGCTATGAGCACATCACTCTGCACAAATTTTTCCAAAAGGGAATGTATATTGCATCGAAGAGATGCCTACGGCCTTACACTCTTGCAAGGGGATGTAGTTTGCGGTAAGATGATTCGTTTCTCTTTGACAACTATGCCGCTGAGGAACTGCAATTGTCTAGTAGTATTTGCACTTCTATGTTTTATTATCTTTTTTTGAAAGATCCAGCAATTGATGGCTTTTTGATTAGTAGTAGGTAGAATATGTACAAGTAGCGCTGAGGCAAAAGAATAACCGAAAAGAAAGGTAAGAGAAAAAAGCCACGAAACAAAACGCGACAAAACATCTTCCCAGGCCGCCGCCTCGGCGCACAACCACCGTCCGGGGCCGCCGCCCCGGCATCCTCCAACCTCACCGGCGAGCTACGCAACCCGGGCTCCCACAAAGCACCAAGTACTTCAAGGCAGTGTCTTTAGGAAGATAACGACGAGGACGCCGCCACCGCTCACTCCAAAGGAGTTGGGTTTTCACCAGAAGAAAAACTTGGCCTTCGAGGTGTGGAGAGGGCCGGGGTTCCATGACGATGCCTTCAAGAAGGAGTAGCGGCGCGCTGAGGCGTCGTCATCGTCGGCACCAAACAAAAAACGGTGCGAGGCTTTCGCCCAGAACACCTAGACCTCGCCACGTGAGCCGGAGCGAAAGCTCGCCGGTGAACCGCCAACTCCAGCAACGACCGCATCAGCCGCGGCAGACCAATGTCACCACTGCTCCGGGGCCGCCGCTCCGGCAAGCCAAGGCAATGGACCTGGGCGTGAGGCCCAGATCGCAACCAGCTGCAGCTCCAAAGTCAAACACCAACTGGGATCTAGTCATCAACTCTGCCGCAGAACAACGGCAAGCCTGCCTGCGCGCCATCGCAGCAGACAACAAGCCTCCTGCCGCACCCTAGCAGACCTAAACTATACATCAGAGGTCGCGGCCCGCCCAGCCCATCGCGGGCCCAAATCTGGCCCGCCGACCCTGCAGCCGCCCGCCGCCGCGCCAGAGAGCCGTCGTAGCTCCTCTGCTACGCCCGACGCGGACGCCACCGGGCGGCACACGCGCGCGCCGGCGAGAAGGGCAGCCGGCCGCCTAATCTGAAGATGCAGACCGGCTGCGGGCCCGAGCCGCCCACCGCAGAACCTTGCTGCGCCGTCGAGGTGCACAACGAGCACAGCGCCCACCAGCTCCGGGGCCGCCGCCCCGGCTTCCAGGCACCGACGGTGCGACCTCCGGCCCCCAGCCGAAGTGGCCGACCGACGACGCGACGCGCAGCGGAGCAGGAAGAAGAGCCTCCCCCTCACAACCTTTTGGCAGCAAGGGGGCGCCGCCACCGCGGCAGAGGCCGGCGGCAGCGGCGGAGAGGAAGCCCAGCGGAGGGCGGCTGGTAGGCGGCGCGGTGTGTGTCGCCCCGGTGTCGCCTGGGGAGCGACACGGGGACGCCTGGAGGTCCTCCTATGGGGATGTGAGCGTAGGGATTTGTTTGGATCCATCTTCGAAGATATGATCTGTGTAGTATGTACTCCCGTAGTTTTCTACACAAATTCAAATTAAATCATATCTATCCTACTCCCTAAACAGATATGATCTGTTTAGGGTTTAGAGTCAATATATCTTCTAGATCAACTAGATAAGTTCAAATAGGGTCTTACGAATAATGGTTTTTTTGGGGTTAAATCATATTATTCTGATCTTCTAAACCGTCACACAAGGTATCTGCGAAAATACCTGTGCAAGTTAAAGATCCCGCTAAAAATAAAATATTTTTATGGTTTCTAAATAGAAAAGAATTATTGACTAAGCATAATTTGGCAAAACGACGTTGGACTGGGTGCACGAAATGTGTTTTCTGTGGTGCTCATGAGACGGTAGAACATCTTTTTATTAAATGCGCCTTTGCTAGGGATATATGGAGGATAGTACATTTTACGTTCAATGTTTACCCTCCAACCTCTGTTGCAAATATGTTTGGTTCTTGGCTGAATAGTATTGATAAGGATACAAAGGCCCGCATTAGAATTGGTGTTGCGGCCATATTATGGGCAATCTGGAACTGCCGCAATGAGTTTGTCTTTAACAAAAAACAATCTTCTCATTACTTGCAGGTTATCAACATGGTGGTCTACTGGATCCGTCTATATGGGTCTATCTACTCCGTGTGGATCAGCGTGGTCTTATGGAGTCAGGATGTACCCGTATGATGTCGGTTGTACGGGCTATGTTCTGCCGGGCTGGGTGGCAACATACTAGAAGAATTGATGTTTAGTGTCTCCTTTTTTAAGTGGCTGGTCTTTTTTTTTAGAAACTAGGGGCAAAAGCTTTGCCCCATTTCATTAATTAAGAGAGCGTTGGGGCAATAGTACAATCACGACACCAAATAAGAATTACAACACGACTACTCTCCCGGCATAATTTCACCGAGGCGTCGCGCCCCCGCAATGACCCAAAGTTTTGCCTCGTCTTTGATCTTGGTAAGGATGTTGGTGGAGGAGGTGTGCTTGTTTCGGAAAACCCTAGCATTTCTCTCATTCCAAATTTCCCACGAAGTAAGGAGGACGAGGGAGGTCATCGCCTTGCGGTTAATCATACCGGCACCGGACATACGACACCTCCATTGCAAGAGGGAGATGTTCGGCCAAGGTGAGAGGTCAAGGTGGTGCAACCCCAACCAATCCTTGAGGAGGGCCCAAATCCGAGTGGTGAAGCGACAATGGACGAGGAGGTGTGAGACCGTCTCGGGGGCGTGCTTACAAAGCGGGCAAACGCCGCAATTTGGCCAACCGCGATGAGCCAAGCGGTCGGCCGTCCAAAGACGGTTTTGCAACGCAAGCCAAGCGAAGAATTTCGTCTTGGGAGGTGCCCAAGCTTTCCACACCAAGGTGTTCATGTCGGAGGAGGCGGCCCCAAAACAATGTGCCTTGTATGCTGACTTCGCCGAATATTGTCCGCTAGAGGAAAGGTTCCAAACAATGGTATCCTTGAGGTTATCCAAAAGGGCAACACCTTGGAGTTTAAACCAAAGAGCAACGAATTGGCGCACATGGTGAATGGAGAGTTCTTCTGTCATAGCTATGTTGCCGATCCAAGCATTGTTGAGAATAGCTTGGTGCACGGTCCACTTCTTCTTGGAGGAGTGGCTGATCTTTGTATCCACCTTGAGTGATCCTTGAATTGTAAACTTTGCAACACTATTCTTTAATAATTGTGGAGTGCTGTGTGCATCTTTTTGATGCAGAGGCCGGGATCCGCACCCCCCTTTTCTAAAAAAAATCTAACCTACTCCCTCTGTCTCATAATATAAGATGTAATTACAACGGAAAGTTGCTTTAGTTCACGGGCATTATGGAGCCCTTTTTTCATATATATTTTTGACATTTTAAAGTCTCAAAAAAATTAAAAGAAAATCCTAGATGTTGACAATGACAAATTCCACCGTCACAAAAATAACGGCAAATCTGATTATTATTTTCGAATAGTACAATGTTCACCACTCAGATCTAAAAATTTATCATTTTTGTGTAGAACGCAATTCAAACTGTTTCGGGTTGAAATTGCGCATGACCATAGAATACGTCATTATCAACATCTTCGATTTTTTTTAGAATTTTCTAAATCTTAGATATAATTTTTTTTTTAAACGGGCTCCATGGAACCCGTCCTCTAAAACACCTTACTCTATGTCCAATATATGAGTATATTGCTTTTGCCGTTCAGATAAATCTATTATACTCCCTATGTTTTTAAATATAAGATGTTTTAGACTTTATCCACATTCACAGGCATAGAAATATATCTAGACATGTTTTCGTGTGTATATTCACTCATTTTGATGTGCATCTAAACAACATGCACTACAGGAAATCCGCTCTATTGCAACAATATTTATTGCTACAACCGCGTTTTGTTGCAATAAAATGCAATATTGCCACCAGTTTCCTGTTTGTGGCAATAGGCTCCACATATCGCCACAATTTATTTTTGTCGCGATAAACACACGATTTGTTGCAATATAGAACACACCATATGGTATAACACCTAAAACATCTTATATTATAAAACAGAGAGTAGGTTGGTAGCCTTTGTTGGAGGAGCAGAGGGTCCAAGTTCAGATGAACAAAATGTGTTTCTTGCTTCCTCTGCTTTTAGAATATGTCTACGTGGTTCATAGTTAGTTGACGTTCCTAACATGAATTCTGTACAAAAAAACCAATAGCATACTCCCTTTTTGGCTCTACTTTGGGTTGAAGATAATTACTGCAACTTGGAAACTTCTTCTTGACGTCTAACCAAAACTCTATTATTGTGATTTGAGTTGGACCGAATTTAGCTCTGCTTTATTAAGCCGGTAGGTCTTCAACTTTGCAGGATTTCAGAATGCCGCCTTACTATTTTTGCTACACGTTCATAAATGTTATTTCATGTGAATTTGTGTAGAAACGAGGGTACGAAGAAAGTAGTCTAGAAGACGTTATGCGGAATTTCAGAAGCACGCAATTTGGGAGACACTGATTTTCCCGTTTATAAGACTGGAAGGCTACTTAATTAGTAGAGAAAACAAAATACAAACATCTTGTCACGGTTTGGTATGATATTTCTATTCTTATGCAATTATGGGCAATATGGGGGAAGAATAAAAGAACCCCTGAAGGAAAATCTACGCTTCTTAGGGCATCTCCAACGACCCGACGCAAACGGACATCCGCGGTCCGTTTCTGTCCGTTTTGGTCCGGGTCCGGGGAAAACCCAGCTCAACGGGGCGACGCATTTTGCCCGGACCGTCCGCGGCGACGAAAACGCGGTCCAAATTTGGGCTCGGTTTGCGTCGCCGCGGACGGTCCGCTGTGTCCGTGCGTGTCCTCCTCCTTTTGACCGGGCCCCGCGCGTCAGCGACCGTTGCCTTCGCTTCGGCTCCCGAGGCCGCGACGACTCGAGGAAAGGCTGCGCCGCGCCGCTTCAGCGTCTGCGCCACCGCCATCAATGGCGATACGCCACTGCGTCACCGCCTCTACCATCAGCGCCCGTGATCAATGGCCTGGAAGACCACGTCCTCGGCCTCCCCTTTTAAAGGGACGGCGAGGCGAGGCCAGAACCCATAACCAAAACCCTAGCCACCTCTCTTCTCGCGCCTCCAACTCAACACCATGGCGTCTTGGCCATTCAGGAAGCCCAAGAAGGAGTCTGACGGCGGCTCCTCCTCCTCACGCCAATCGCCACCGCCCAAGAAGGTCAGGGACCGCCCGTACATGTCGGTGGACTTGTGCACGGCGCTGTGGAAGAAGAACAAGCCCGTGCCGGTGGAGGACGTCCACCTGCCGGGCGGCTGGCATCTCAACTCGCAGAGGGTGCCGGTCCCGCCAGTGCCAAGGAGCGGCGAGGAGCGCACCTTCGAGATCCTGCGCCGCCGCCGTCTCCTGCCCGACTACCTCCGCGGCGACGTGCAGTTCCACCCTCAGTCCGAGTGGTGGGATCGCCCGGCCGCGGAGTGCGACCCGAGAAGGCGCGCCGGGCTCCTCGGGGAGGAAGGCTACCCCTACGACGCCATACGTTACCAGCTGTCGCAGTGGGAGCCGCATTGGGCGGCGGGGTGGGATCCTCAGCAGGAGGCGGCGGCGGGGGAGGAGGAGGAGCAGGCGGCGGAGCAGGCAGAGGACGTGCTGCCCGTGGCGGAGTTCCAGCCGCCCGAGCTCAGCGAGGAGGAGGCCCTCCAGCGGGCGCTCGACGAGAGCCGGCTCGAGGAGTTCAGCCGCTGGGACGGCCTCTTCCTGACGCTGAGAGTCTCCGCCTTGGAGGCTCGCTTTGGGGGCGTCCAGCAGCCGTGGGCCGCCGCTGCCGCCTCCGAAGACGGAGATCATGGAGCCACCGCCGCGGTGGGCGCCATGGCCTGGCGCGTCGTCCTCCTCGCAGCCACCGCCTCCTTCACCGCCGCGGTGGGCGCCATGGCCTGAGGCGTCGTCCTCCTCCGCACTGCCGCCACCGCCACCAGCTCTGGTGCCAGCGACGACGTGGTCCTTCCCCTGGGACCCGCCGCCTTTCTACGACCTCACCGGCGACAGCGACGAGGAGTAGGCGCCGGCGGCCAGCCTAGTTTATTTTCTGCATTTATTTCCGCGTCCTAGAATGTAAAATATCTACTAATATTAAATGGCGTCCTAAAAACATTTGCGTCGGGCCGCTGGGCTGGGGCGCGACCCAAACGGACATTTGAGCGGACATAGTCCATTTCCTTTCCGCGACCCAACGCAAACGGACCAAATCGGACACGATTTGGTCCCAAAATGCGTCAGGCCGTTGGAGATGCCCTTACACTCAGCACCGATCCTGATGCAACTATCCTTTCGAACTATCAAAAAGGTGATATAAAGACAGAAGCTTCTTATACTTTTCTTATATTTACTGAGGACTATGACCTAATCTGATTGGGACACCTTTGCGTGCGTGAACGAATCCAGATATACATGCCTAAGAGGACAAGAGTGAAAAATGTTTGTAGAAATAATAAATTGTACGGATTGACCACATAGTTGTGCTGCCAAATCTAATGTACATGTCCGCATCCGTACTTCACCAACCAAAGGGAAAATATATAAAAATGGCATAATTTGTTCTTTAAAACAGCCAAACAGGGAGCAGGTTCGAGCTATGAGCACATCTCTGCGAGAATAATTCTCGTCTTATACACCTCATATATGGAAAATAAACATTATTGACTAGAGTATCTTTTATTCTGAATTTTTATTCTAGTTGCATTTCAATCAAAACTTGCACCGTACATAGGGCTGAATTTTTATTCTAGTTGCATTTCGGCTTCTACACTTCATTATTGTTGTACTGGCAGATCCCATGGTGAAAGATATGATCTCTGTAGAGCGTAGACTACTTTCTTCATACTATCGTTTCTACACTAATTCACATCAAATAACATTTATGCTACTCAAGACAAACCCTCTTCTACCCTGAAACGGAGGTAACAGCAGTAGAGCATGACGAGATTACAAATCCCAAATAATTAAAAATGATAGGGCAAGATAGAACATGAGGCAAAAGAGAAGCAATATTTCTTCCATGGCCAAAATGCTAAACGCTACTACTCCCTCTGTTCCAAACTAGCTGACACAACTTTGTCTAGCTACAGATGTATCTATACACTAAAGTACGTCAAGATACATCCATATCTAGACAAAGTTATGTCAACTATTTTGGAACAGAGAGAGTAGAATGTATTAACTGTAACTGCTCATACACAAAACCTATCCATTTTTTCAAGCAGCTAATGCTACTTCAGACAAGGGGCCTTTCAGTTTCAACTCAAGACCCAAATTGATTAACACTACAAGAGCTCCGGAGCAATTCTCGAATGCTCAAGAGGTCAAAACAGTATATATCTAAGACTATCTCGTTTCCTGTTCCCCGTTCAAGGGGACCGCCAAATCCTTTGAAAATAAAAGTAAATGTTTTTTGCCCGAATTTCTAAAATTCTAAATGGCACAAAATTTCCCCTCTTTTGGAAGGACGATGGGGGTTGAAACTTCAGTGTTATGGCAGCACAAGCTGCATTTGCCTCCGCATGGTGATTCTGACGACTGGAGGACATGTTAGGATGTACATGATGATGATTGATTTGACCAGTAACCCTCTGCTATGACTGCACTTAGTGTGTGCCATGTATACCTTTCTGTTGAATAGCAAAAAAAGAAGTGTATCTTTCCCTGAACCAGCCTTGTCTCTGCTATGCGATAAACCACGTATAGGACATCAACTGGATAGTGGTGGGAAATCACCATTGTCCTTGAGATGATATGGCTTACTATTCCTGCAAATTGTGTGGTGTGTATTAAAAACTGTAAACACCGAACACACATGGAAACTGAATGGAGAAGTTGAACGGTGAATGAGGTAGAACCAGAGAGAAAATGCATTTTCAAGCTGATCAAGTGTGCATTTAAGTTTGCATCCAAACCATGGATGGTTTCCATATTATAACTTGGTGTTCAGGTGTGAGTTCCACAAGGCCGTATCAATATTTTTGCCAATGTTCCAGCCTAACACCGACCTTAGTTTTTGTTTAACAGACTACTAATTGTGGTGTCTCTCAATAGTCATTGATGTAAAAATATTAAAGATGAAGGGATTATCCACATGTCCCTCTATGAACTGTTGATTTTATTGCTTTTGTCCAATAAAAAATGCATCATAGTTACCTCATTCCATTAGATCTATAACCAGTTCCAGGATTTTGTCCGGGGGATTTAGAGTTCCTGACTGCAGATGGTTTACTGTCAGAAGCAGCATTTTTCCTGTTAGCTTGATCTTGGGAGGCACTCCTAACCTCTAAGGGCAATGCCCCCAAGGTCCCAAACTCGAGTTTCCTGTCTTGTTGATGTATAAAAGTACCACTGCCCTGAATATTGTCCCGTGGAGCATGGGGTGATGGAGTTGGTCTCTTCAATGGGGAGGGAATTCCATGATCATTTGCAACAGGACTATACATCTGCAATGGTTGCTGCTGCCTTGATTGCTCAGAATGAGTCATATCTGCAGGCATGTCCCCTCTGCCATAGTGATGATACTTTTGATGGTTATTCCTCGTGAAATGATTCTTTCTTCTACCACCACGCCCAGTGGGTTGTGTCTCCATGCACGAATTCTACAATATCCAGAACGGCAGAAAAATCAGATAAAAACAAAAGACATAGTAGCACAAACGGCCCAAGTAGGGTGCCTAACCTTGAGAAATTATAGCAGTGTTATGTTCCAGAATATTATTTGAAAGCATTATGTATAGAAGATATGGTAACTCTAACATGAGAGCAATATGGATACGAGAACATTTATAAATCATTCTTGCAAGCACTAATGTGCATGGTATGTGTAATAAAAAGGCTACAAGTTATTTAAGCATAAGAATGCACAAAATGGATACATACTGGGTTGGTAAAGTGGGCAACTGCTCCATGCACTTCCATGGGATCATCAGTTTGATAAAACGGCTTTAAAACAAAATAGCCAGGTGAATAAGGACCGGAGACCATTCTATTTGTACTGGCATATCCATAGGAATTTTTTCTGTCATGGTCATTCAATGAGTGTTTGTTCTGATAATGTACCGGTGGTGGGGGAAACATTGGATAGTAAACTGGATGAACTGGATAATCTTGGTGGCAACTCCGTGAATAGAGAAGATTATTGAAATGTGTTCTGTAATCCCCTGTGAGATCTGATAAACTGTCAATGGTGGTACCTCCATCACCATCCACCTCTTTGCACCCCACTGCTGATATCGCATTTCTCAAAGTAACTGTAGTAGTTACAAGATGTGAAGCAGATTTCATCTCCTGGTGTTTAGCTCCAGAGTTATGTTCTTCGTGCTTCAGAAATCCATGACGATTGGAATCTGAAATGCTAATGCTATTGAACTGATCAGATAGATCACCAAAGGAATCACAGTGCACAGGTAAACAACCCTTGTTGTCTCCTCCAATGTTCAGATTCACTGCAGTGTCTTGCACATCTGGCCGTACACTACTGTGGTTTCTCTTCAATGTGCTCCTGAAGAACTGATTCACTTCGTCCACAACTGAATCAACAGGCACTTGAAGGATCTTTCCAAGCTTCCGGGCACCAAGATCAAAAGCGCTGCGTATTCGGTAAAAGTTACCTGCACATTTAGCAGTGAAGGTGAGCCTGGGAAAGAATGAGAAACAAGAAAAACTGTCTTTAAAGCTGCTTAAATGCACTTAAGTAACTGTGCAGTATACCAGGAGAAAGTTATGCATGTAGATCAATTTAAGAACACAAGTACACACAACACAGCGATTCAATATCACATTGGTGCACTAAGCAAGTGGGCTTCGTGGAACCACTTGCTTAAATGGCTGAGTTTCCTCATACAAATAATCAAACTGGAATCCCTTGCCGATAAACGCCAATTGCATGTACCAGTGAGGCAGTAGCAAAAGCAAAACAGTCAAAACAATACTAGTTGCAGCAAATCAGTACTGATGAACTATAAAAGGTATTAGATTGGAGATAAAGGTGTTGAAAATTGGAACAAGCACGTATCAACCGTGGAACTCTGGATGCGGGAAGCCCAATCCGACCACTTATGTGCTATGATTGATGAACTGGCAGAACCATAAGATAAGAGAGACCATGCCAAATCAAATGCCATGGGTATAATACTTGAAACTAGCCTGCATGCGGAATTAATGTCCGCCAAAAGCTGAATTATCTGTAATGCAAGTACTCAAATTGGGGGGTGGGGTGGGGGGGGGGAGTCAAGAAGCACTTCTCCCCCTGAGTGGCAGGGTCAACCATGAATATAGTGAAACAGAAAGACTTAAACCTCACACAACCAAACTAAAGCATCTATCAACAATTCGTTTAAAAACAGCAACATAGTTTCAACCGGTCGATCCTACCATCAAAATAAATGATCGAGAAAAAAAAAACCTTTGCTGACACTGCGCCCAAGATTGTTACCCGGCTTCAAGGGATCCACTATGTTAAGAAATTTTCGAGAGAATGATTGTGTATTTGTCTCATAGTGCCTAGGGGGGGCAGTAAACGTTTGTGCGCATTCTTCGAGAAACTCCTCCCGCTCAAGAAAACGATCATCATGGGTGCTTGGTTGGTCGGCTGTGCAAGACAGTTATGTGATGACCAATGTTAACAGAAAACAACTGAATCACACACAAAAAGGTGGGCTGCATTCACTTACTGACTAGCTCAGGTAGTGAAGACAAGGAAATAGGACCATGTATGCTTATACCCTTATTATCCCAGTCAAACTTGCTATAGTAGTCCAGAAACCTATAGAGGACCTGCAAAAGAGCAGATAGTCATGTCATCATGTGAATGTGTATATCCTAAAGCAGCTTAGATAATGTGACAGACATAAAACAACAAGTTGGAACTTACAGCTAATGGACCATCCAAAGAGTCATGGAAGAGATGAAATATATACAGCACTAATGTCTCCAAGGCATAGGTAGAAATTAGACCATGGTGAGCACCAAGGATGCGGCTTTCATAATAACACCAGGCTTTTATCAGCATTATACTTCTCTTGAGAAGGTGATTTTTTTCAAACTTTTGATCAACCTGCAAAACATGATGGTTATAAATATGCTCGGAAAAGAGCTGATTAAGCATAAGTATGTCTTTTTTCCCAAGTCCTACCTCGTAGAGAAGGGAAAGGGAACGATAACACGTAAAATGTGAGATAGATGATAGATCTGCGCTTTCAGGAAAACAACCAAGTAGCTTGCAACCAACTTTGACATATTACCTGTTCTAGGAAACAGAGCGTACAGAGTCCACCAATCTGATTAAATGAGATGTCGACAACAATATTTTGGACAAAACATTTGACTAGCTTGACCTGACATCAGAAAGGCAAATCAGTTGAAACATCCTGATGATATAATACTGAAAATTATTCTGCAATATGTTCCAATGAGCCCAGAATTTGTTCCTATCAGTTCACCACAAAATAATGACTTTATGCAATATGCTGTACTGATGTATCCTTGTGCATGGCACGAGACTACAAAAGATGGCAATAAAGCACAGTGTGGACAGTATACTCTGTCATGTGGAGGCAGGCTTACCAAAGCCAATACCTACACACCAGAAGCCACCAGGTGGGCCAGCTTCTGCCATGGGAACTGGCCAGTGGCTACAGAGACAAGACAGCTGATCTTACTCCCAATTGTCTCTTAATTAGCTTTGGTTGCATTTGTTAGGGAAGATAAGATTAGGTTGTTGTGTAAGCTGGCTATATAGCCTGGCCAATAGTATGAATAAAACAAGAAAATATTAGTCTAGTATCTCATCCCAGCTCTCTTTTCTCATTGCTGCTACCTAGCCATTGGCCATCTCCGTGTCAACCCAGACATGGCAAACCCGCGCCACACGCGACCACCTCCCACAGCTACACACTATGACCCAATCCACCCTCAAACATCACACTAAACAGCATGATCGAGGTAAACAGTTTATGTTTGTCAATGTCAGTGATATAATGAGATATTCACATCTCTCATTGATTTCACATAAAAAGATGGATACTTTTTTTTATTCCCACCATTTATGGTAGGACAAGAATGCTATCAGCAGTTTGCTTATGTCACAGGAATGCCATTGCCCCATTTTATATAATACAGATCAAGTAGATAGCAGCAGCTAAGTATGTGAACATAAGATTTGCAAGATAAGAATAACAAAACAAAGAGAAACGAACCTCAGCATGTATATACTGGACATCTCTGATTTCAAATTCAGCATCTTTCCTCCGCTCTTCTGAATCCAGGATAGCACGTACCTCATTTGCTAGGCTTTCATCGGAACATGTAGGGCCAAATGCAGCCAAGTCAATATCTCCATCAGGAAGATATGTTCTCAGTGGAACAGATCCAAATGGAAAGACCTAGATTACAGAAAAGGGGAAATGTTAGTTTTATACTTGCATAGCATCATGCCAGATTACTTAAGAAATAATAATAATAATAATAATAATAATAATAATAATAATAATAATAATAATAATAATAATAATAGTAGTAGTAAGATAATTCGCAGTAGAGGAATGAAAAGCGCAAGCAATAATACCAACTTCTGTATAGTCACGTAAACATATGTGATTTTCATGTTCCCCTAAGACAGTGGTGGAGGCACCTCCCGGCAACCCCGCAAAGGGGTCCAAGCTCCGCCCAGGAACCTCCATGGAACTTACAGAAAGTAACTAGAAACTGATTGTCAGCTTCCATGGCAAATGCCCATCGGCCAGATGCCTTGTACTTTGAAAGGCTCTGCATACTGGGCTAGAGCCGCCACTGCTCTAACATGTGAATAACTTCAAACATAAACCATATTCAGCATGTACAAAACTTAAACTCATCCATATGCGCCAAGCAGACTATTTATATCAAGTTATGAGTTATGACATAGGTTAGCCACATATCTTCAGAACAATGATCCAAGACAACCTAAGAAACTAATAGTATAGCAAACATTAATTATTACTTCTCGACTAAAAAAAATTACGCACAGAAATATCAATTCATACCACACACAAACATAGTAGGATAAGAGCGTTTATCCGAATGGACCATACTAACATGAACAAGATATTGGGGTCCACGTCATGAAAATGATCACTCACATAAATAGATAATAGAGCCATATGATGAGGGAACTAAAGTGCACACCCGACAAGGGACATTGATACATTCATAGCCAATAAAAACTTGACATATACACAACATCATGATTCTAAATATAGCTACTTGTCTATCCAATTGGTGGCATTGCTAGGCTAGCACAATCACACTGGAGCCAGTACAGCTAAACAAAGCCGAAGAAGGTAACCATTTAATGAGCCACAACAACATGATAGCGGGTTATCCTGGCAACAATTCCATTGCCGCTAGACATATATGATCTCAAGCTTGTCACGCTCGAACAGATAGGCACTACACACCTGTATGTCCCATGCCCATGTCGTTGGTTACACAGAGCAAGGGTATTGTAGAGTTCGTATAACAAAGCATATGAACTATGAAGTAAGAAACTGGAGCATGCCGGAATGGAGCAACTGGTACCTCGCAGCCGACGGAGCACCTGACGAGGCGCTGTACGTAGTCCACGACGGCGGCGCGGCGGCCTTCCGAGGGGACGGTTGGCTGGATCCGGCCCATGACACCGAGCGCGGCGGTCTCGAAGAGCTCCCATGCGTCCGGAGAGATAGAGGAGGGGTCCGGGTTCGCCGCCGCATGCTCGAGCTCAGGCACTAGTGTCTGGGAGCACTTTACGATATTGACCATGAGCGCCGGAAGCTCCCCGCAACCACGACTTCGCCGGAGGGCGTGAAGCTGCCGCCGGGGGAGAAAAGGGAGGAGGCTTGGGTCGAAGCGGGAGAACCGACGGTGACTAACAAAGAAGGACGGCCCGGCAAGGAACCTTAGCGGGGTTGCTAGAGGTTCGACTGAGGTGAACGTCGACGAGGGTGCAGTCGCGATCTGCTGCGCCGCCGGCGAGAGGAGGGGATAGGGACAGCCGGGGTAGAGGGAAAAAAATTAGGGATTTCTATTTCATTTTTATATGTGTGAAGGAAAACAATGCCAGTTTTTTTTTCTCACTTCTCACGCCTCTTCCTCGAGCTTTTGTGTCTTTTTGAAACAACGATTTTGTTTTCCTTTCTATTGAAAACGATTTTCTCTTATTTGGGTCTTTCCTCCCCACCATTTACATTAGATTTCCAATTGGGGTTGCTACTTTGTGCAGACCGCACATGCACGAACAAAGCTGTGTGATGGTATGTGCTTACAAGCCTCATATATCTTGTCTTTTTTATTTCCACACTTGTTTCATTTAAAATTAAGGTACCATGAGCTTTATTACAAGAATTTCATATGAACGGTCGCGTAAGCATCCATTAACATGCCATTTGCCTCATCATTTCGTACTTGCGCTAGAGACTGTGTCGCAACGTTGCTCAGTGCAGAGGCGGAGCTACAGCCAAGCCGGGGGGGGGGGGGGGGGGGGGGGGCCGCCGCCCCCCTAGCCCATGGGCTTGCAAGGAAGAATGGGCCCATTTTTACAGCCCAAGCTCCGCCACTGCTCATGTGTCCTCCGGATACAATCTCCATGAAGGGAGCACCACACCCGACAATTATAGGAGTGTACGAGCCCGTCTACGGACCCCTATATAAATGGAGAGAACAACCAAACCCTTGTGACTCCAACTTTCATGGATAAGTCAAATGATTGAATCCATCAATTCTCTACTTGGTGTTTCCTCTCCCTGTATGTGTGGATAGGTCGTAATTCTAGTTAAAAGGAACCATGTGAAAAATCTACGAGGAGGAGGAGATAGTTCGATTATAGTGCATCAACACATTGTCCCTACATTATTTTCACTTTAAGACTATGCATGTACTGGTAACCATGTAATCTATAACAAACAATGTAAACTTCTTAGGACAAGTAGTCTTTTAAAAAAAAACTAGAGTAAATACATAAGAGAAACATGTCACTGGGTTTTATATATGTAAATGATTCCAAAGAAGGTGAAGTAATTTTGGTGTTTAGACTGTAAGAAATACAAACAAACAACAAACAAAATGTCAACGATCGTACTAACCACGCAATTGAGAGTGTAATTGTGATAACTTCAAAACTTTAGGTAGCAGTAGTGATAGGAGAATATGTATAATTAGTTTGCAGTAGCACCAAAATGACTCGATGAAGTGATTGAATACACTTTTTTTTTCTCTCAACCTTCAAAACGAGAAGAGGCCTAATATAGTCGAGAGACTTAGGTGACGAGAGTGATTTCAAAGAGATGTCGAGTGTGTTCGGTAGCTCGTACAGGAGGCCTCATAGACCCGATGGATTCAAAACTCGCATGTTTGGTTGCGTGGGTTGCTCCGAAAATCCTAACTTGCGCGCTTTTTAAAATAGACCAAAGAGAAACGACTGAGTCAATTGTTTGCTCAAAGCCATGTTCTGGTGGGCATAGCATGCCACGCGTTTGCATGCCTTGTCAAGACCTTGAGAAGGCATATTATGGAATAACTCTCCGATCTACTCCCCTCATCACAGAAAACCCCATTTGCTTACCCACCCCCACCCCATTATTGCTCTCCATGGGATGCTCCTCCAGCCCCGCGCTACCCAAATCATTCATCGGGCCACCAATAGTCCTCACGCTCGATAGGTCGCCGTCATCGAGATGTGGCAAGTGACCCTCAAGCCTAGGTATCCCTATTATGAGAAACCTCTCGATATCCCTATTATGAAAGTACGGAGGTATTTAGAATGTACATATCTTGGTTGCTCCCTTGACCGATGGTGGGCATGAATCCTGTTATGCAAGTAGGAAGGTATTTAGAATCTGATTAAGTTTTGTTAATAAGTTGCATGTGTTGTTGTGTTTATTTCCATGTGTTGTTGTTTGCAAGAGTTGGTTAGATCAACATGTCCGAAAGAGTTGAGCATATCACAACATTACACACGACCAAAACACTTATGCTTCACATATTCTTACACTAAAACCACAATTCCACAAATGCAACACACCAAACAACAACATAAAATTAAGCACTGATTCAACATGTCCATCCAAACACACTCTTGAAGTTGGACTCAATTCCGTTTCAACGCAACCAACTTTCACCGGGCCACGTGTACAAAGAACCTAAAATCGGTGGTAGAAACCAAACACGCGGTTATAGATCCAATATTTAGGGAGCTCCTATATCCCCCCTTCAAGCGGGCCGAACCATTGGGCCGACCCATTTAATGGGTGTTCCCCATCTAATTCGTGTTTCACTTTTTTCATGTTTTCCTTTTTCTATATATTATCATTTATGTATCTATTTTGAAAAAATGTTCACAATTTTAATATAGTTTAAGATTTGAACATCTTTGAAGTCTGAATATTTTCAATTTGAACAATTTTCAAATCTAACTTTTTTAAAATTGAACTTTTTTGAAATATGTTTCATCCATGAACATTTTTTAAATCTGATCTTTTTTGAGTTTGTACATATTTTTGACTCTTAACACAAAGCTATATTTTTTTATGTTGTTCGTCTCAAATCCGAACTTTTTTTGAATATGAATATTTTATAAATCTAAACATTTTTAGATAACATTTCAAAATCCGAACATTTTTCAAAATCATAACAAGGTAAGAAAAAGATAAAAGAAGAAAAAAGAGATAATAAAACATAAAAGACAACCAAAAAGGAAACAAAGAAGAAAAAAGTAAAACGTCTGATGGGCCGGTCCATGCGTGCCGGAGGATACATAGGGGTTTACCAATACTGTATTTACCTGGAAAGCAGAAGGAAAAAGTATAGATTTCATCCTGAAATGTCATGATTCAAAGACAAATTCACTCTGAATTTTAAATTTGGATAGATTTCACCTGAACTTTGTCATACCGGAGAAATCACACCCTAAGGTGGTTTTTGTTCGATTTGGGCAGTTTTCTGCGATGACTAGGCGACGACGTGGCAATGACGTGGTGCAGCGCAACATGGGCCCCACCTGTCATCCTCTCCTCTGCTGCGTTGACGGTCGTTCGATACCGCTACCGACTCGCTGCTCCCGGGGCAGCCGCTGCGCGCCGGCTCGTACCTCACGTCGGCGAGGAGCCCAGCGTCAGGCTGTAGGTGGGCACGCTCACGGCGGCCCACCAAGTACCCATCTGTGCCGTTTGATCAATTTGGGATTTCTTTTTCCGTCCATTTCTAAAACACATGCTAGGTGGGCTACTGTGGTGACCCAGCATACCACTGCATGGTGTAGTATGCTATAGTCGTTGACATAGCACCAATGGATCACCGCCCACCAGTGTTACATCATCAGAGTGGTACAACAGAAACATCGCAGGTCCAAGGCATGACTATAGATTACAAACAGAAGATCCAGAACAACAGATCTTTAGAACCTCCTCGATACAATGAGGGAAGGCCCTAATAAAAGAAGATCAAATGGAAAATCTCGGAGGTCTAACCTGTACTAAGCCTACTGCTAATACTGCTAGGCTTGCGAGTGCTACCACAACATCGCCGAAAGAAATAGGATCTACTGACTAGGGATCTGTCCCCTACTATACTACGCCTTCACTTGTCCTCCATCTTCTCTGGATTGTTTCAACTCGGTGTAGTTGCCTTCGGTGGTAGCTTGAGTTTATCATTCCACGGAGTCTTCATAGCCTAGAGTGTTGCTTTCTCGGGTTCTTCATGTCTAAGCAGGGGTTTAAGAGGCAAGGGTGAGTAACAGCGTTACCCAGCAAGTTCAATATATAAGGTGGGAAGTTTGATGCATAAATATAGCCACAGACAAAGGATTGCCATAGGCCAGTGCAAGTTTTCGAAAGCATTTCTTCAAAAGGTTGCTTTTATTCTAAAGAACTATGTCCGTCAGGAGTCACAGGGCTAGGGCTTTGAGGAGCCTCCTTTCCTGCTGCGTTCGTTGTTCCGTCCTGGAACGTGGAGTAACATGTCACATTTTATACACTCTGCACAGGTGCGCTTCTTTACTCATAAGAGATCAAAACCTTGTTGCACAACCGGGCGAATCTTTCCCGTCCACACTCTCTTTGGTGTGGGGCCCAGTCAATTGATCCAAGCCATTCACCGTGCTTCTCCACCACCCCGCATGCCCACCCTATTGTAGGTCTGTCCTCCCCTTTATCTTATGGTAGACTGTTCCGGACCCGAAGTCCTCCCCTATACCATAGAGATAGACTGTTCCAGACAGAAACCCTCACTAGTAGAAAACAGGGCTTCGGTTTGAAGCCCTGAGAACCTTTAGTCCCGGTCTGGCCTGGAACCGGAACTAATTAGACCTTTAGTCCCGGTTCCAGCGGCTAGGACGGCATCTCGAGCTCAAAATCCTTTAGTCCCGGTCCCAGCCAAACTTTTAGTCCCGGTTTGACATACAAACCGCGACTAAAGGTATTTGTCCCGGTTGGTGATTTAAACCGGGACTAATGTGCATAGTGTGATCGCAAACTGGAATTTGATCGAGCTTTGGTAATTAATCGCGGCGCTAATGGCTTTGGAAGTTGATCGTTCTGGCGTTGATTCACATTGGAAATTAATCGTGGCACTAATACGGAGGAATGCAGAGCACCGCCGCCCGCCGGCCTCCCTGATCCGGCCGCCGGCCTTCCTCTTTGTCCTATAAAAGCTACAGTAATCCATGCTCTAAGCACACACCTAATCTCTCTCGATCCCTCTCTTCTATTCCAATGGAGCCACTAGCGCGCGCCACTCCGTCTCGGTTGTTCTTTCTCGACAAAGAAGGCATGGAGTTCAAGATATGGGTCACCCTCTGTGCATCACGCGTGGAGAAGTGGATCCGCTACGTGAAGAAGGAGTTTCTCGATGGCGCACCGAACAAGAGGGTTGGACTCGATTGCGAGTTCACCGACGCACTCCCGGGTCGCCAGAGGGATCTTCCACTCGAGGATAGGCAGCGCGCCGCCGTCATTCAACTCTCGGTGGCGTCCGGGACACTTGTTTTTCAGATTTGCGGGGCTGATCGGGTGCCGCAACTCCTGAAGGATTACTTAGGTGACAAGACCATCAACTTCTTCGGTGTGGCTATCCACAATGACGTGCGGATGCTGCGCTACTACGGAATAACCATTTCGTCCGTGGTCGACCTCCAGACGGATATGCGGAACCCAACCGGCAATCCAACTCTGAGCCTGTATGCTCTCGCCAATCATGTCCTTGGGACAAAACTTGAGAAGAAGAAGAAGATCATCAAGAAGAAGAACAGGAGAAATGACGACAACGACGACGAAGAAGAAGAAGAAAAAGAAGAAGACATGAATTCTGGATGGGGCAAGGTTCCATTGAGCTACGATAAAATCGTGTATGCCGCTCTGGACGCTCGCCTTGGTTTTGAGATTGCACGGGAGTGGTATTAAACCGTTGTGTGCGGTGTGTGTGCTCCTGTTTGTGTTCGATCTCATATATGCGAACAATTCGGTTTCATGTATTGGAAATGTTTGAATCGGTTACCGGTTTATTAATATAAATATTTCTATTTCTAATTAATTCGGTTACCGGTTGAAAGATATGAATATTTCCATATTAGAGATTGATATATGATTTTTTAACCGATTTATGGATTATATAGAGATTAATACTCCCTCCATTCCGTAATATAAGGTGTGTAAGGTTTTAGCACGGATATTAAGACGTCAGTATTTTGTATGCGGTAGACTCATTTCCTCTTGATAAAATTTGAGAGAGAGAAATCCATAATAGTCATAAATTGAAAATAATATCTCAAATCCCTCCGTTCTAGATTGTGACTCATTTTTTGATGAGTAAAATTGTCTAGATTGTGACTCATTTTTTGATGAGATAAAATGGAGGGAGTATGATTATATGGATTATATATATGTATTTTATTTTCCATCCGATTTTATGAAACATTAAGATTAATATGATTTTATGGATTATATGTATTTTATTTTCCATCCGATTTTATGAAACAATAAGATTAATATGATTTTATGGATTATATGTATTTTATTTTCCATCGGATTTTCTGAAACAATTAGATTAATATCGATTTATGGATCATACGTACGGAAATAAAATTCATGTTTTTGTTATTTGTTAACAATTATTATTGCTAAAATTTTAATATCGTTGTATTACTCTAGACTCTTCTGACATCGTTGTTACTCTCTAGACTCTTTTAACAAAATAATATGCATGTGACATCATGCATAGCAACTCTGACTCTTTTGAAAGTGTAAAATGCAGGCGCAAAAACACCCCTTTATTTTCTAAAATATAAAATGGACGATTTAGATTAGTTATTCAAATTTAAATAATTTTCATGTGGATGAACACTCTCTTCTCTTCTTCTCTAGATCTTGGCAGAAACATTTTTACCTGCTGTCGTGCTAGCTAATTAAGAAGCACACACGGAAGAACACAAGAACACCAAGAACACACACACGAACACCTCGATCTACCCAAGAACACACACAAGAACACGAACACAAGAACACCAAGAACACACACACGAACACCAAGATCTTCTCTCTTATCTTCTTCTATAGATCTTGCCAAGCACCGGAAGCATCCCTGGTACCCTGTCCTCATGATATGTCGTCCTCTCTTCTTACCCGGCATGACTATGCCGGATTATCCTCAGTAGATGGTTCTCCCCTGCACACAAGAAAAAAAACAGATCACAAGGACATAGGCATATGTCAGTTCCTCCCGACATAGGCATATGTCGGTCTCAGATCACCTCGGTCCACCCCGGGACATAGCTTAGACATGTATGCTTCCTCCTCCTACCTCACAAGAGAATGCTTCTAAGCCCAACCTCTCGAAGATGTCCTAAGTATGCTCACAAGGACATCTTCGAGAAGTTGGTTCCTAGAGGAGTCCTCTGCCTTTTGTATTCGGCGATGAACTGAAGTATTTTGTAGATGCATGGAACAAAACACACGGTTTCCCCTGCATACAGCCCAACAGTGGCTCGTGAGTGCCCGCATATCAAATGCACTGTTGGGCGTATGCAGGGAATACGAATGCTTTGTATATCAAATGAACTACACTAAGTGTTGACATAGCTTAGACATGTCTGCTTCCTCCTCCTACCTCACACAAGAGAATGCTTCTAAGCCCAGCCTCTCGAAGATGTCCTAAGTATGCTCACAAGGACATCTTCGAGAAGCTGGTTCCTAGAGGAGTCCTCTGCCTTTGCCCCGGTTGGTGGCTCAACCCAGAAGGTCTGGGCACCTATTTATAGCATCACCAGGGGGAGGCATCTTTAGTCCCGGTTGGTGGCTCAACCCGGGACAAAAGAAACACACCTCTGATCTAACGGCTCACAAGTGCTTGAAAGAAACACACGACTGATCTAACGGCTCACAAGTGCTTGAAAGAAACACACGATCCGTGTGCTTCTTTAGTCCCGGTTTGGAAGTGATAGTGTTGATCCAACAACTCACAAGCCCTAAAGTTTTGTCAAATTTCAAAATATACAAAAGTTCTTCAAATTCATATCCAAACTGTTTTTAAAATAGTTACAATAATTATTATAGAAAATAGTTTTATATTAGTTAGTCAAATTCAAACACATTTCATATGGAAAGTTTTGTCAAATTCCTAAATATACAAAAGTTCTTCAAATTCATATCCAAACTGTTTTTAAAATAGTTACAATAATTATTATAGAAAATAGTTTTATATTAGTTAGTCAAATTCAAACACATTTCATATGGAAAGTTTTGTCAAATTCCTAAATATACAAAAGTTCTTCAAATTCATATCCAAACTGTTTTTAAAATATTTACAATAATTATTATAGAAAATAGAAAATAGTTTTATATTAGTTAGTCAAATTCAAACACATTTCATATGGAAAGTTTTGTCAAATTCCTAAATATACAAAAGTTTTATATTCAAACTCATTTGAAAAAACCCCTCAGGTCGCGGTTGGTGCCACGAACCGCGACTAAAGGGGTAGCAGTGCGCGCGCAGTCGAAAAACAAACTGGGTCGCGGTTGGAGGCTCCAACCGGGACTAAAGGACCCCCTTTAGTCACGGTTCGAGCCACGAACCGGGACTAAAGGTGGGGCGGTATATAAGCAAGATTGAGATCCCGGTTGGAGCCACCAACCGCCGCCAGGCTGCCCAAATCGAGCGCCGCCGCTGCCGCCGAGCTCGCCGCCGTCCGCTGCCGCCGCGCAGGCCGCCCGCTTCCGCTGCGACGCCGCCGCGCCCGCTCCTCTCCCTCACTGCTGCCGCGGAGGCCGCCACCGCCGCCGAGCTCGCCTCGCAGTCCCCGTTGTTCCAGAAGCTCTCCCGTCGACGTCTCCGACCGAATCGCGTCAGGTGAGCACACGCCGGTCCCCTCGCCGTAGTTGATTTAGTTGATTAGTTGGTTAGGTTGACTTAGGGTTAGTGTCTTAGCAAATTGATTTAGGAATTTAGTGTTTTAGGACTTAGTGAAATTTAATTGATTAGTTGATAAGATGATGGGTTAGAATTTAGTTGATTAGCTAGATGAATTATAATTTAGTTAATTAGTTGATTGTTAGTAAACTGTTTTAGTGGTTTAGTGTCTTAGCAAATTTAACGTCTTAGCAAATTGATTTAGGAATTTAGTGTTTTAGGACTTAGTGAAATTTAGTTGATTAGTTGATAAGATGATGGGTTAGAATTTAGTTGATTAGCTAGATGAATTTAGTCGCCGCCCAACATAGCTCCCTCTCACCGGCGAACACCGAGCCCCCCACGGTGAGCCCCCCCCCCCCCCCCCCCCCCCCCCCGCGCCCCGCTCTTCCTCCTGTTAGTTGTTAGGTTGAATTTTAGTTCATTAGGTTGAATTTTAGTTGATTAGGTTAAATTTTAGTTGTTTAATTAGGTTGAATTTTAGTTGATTAGGTTGAATTAGTTGCTTTAGGTTGAATTTTAATTAAATGGACATAGTGATGTGTTAGGAAAGGTGGTAAATTTAGCAATTAGGACTATTTTTTTCAATTTAGTCCCAATTAAGTTTAGTATTTAGTATTTGTATAGTATAGCTTTAGCATAAATATTATAGTATAGTTTAGTGTTATATTGCTAGTATAGCATTAGTATAAATATTGTTTTAGTATTGCTTACTATAAATATTGTTTAGTATTGCTAGTATATAGCTTTAGTATAAATATTGTTTTACTATTTTCAATCTTGCTCTTCTGTTGTTATTGTACTAAATATTGTTTTAGTATTGCTAGTATAGCTTTAGTGTTTTAGGACTTAGTGAAATTTAGTGAAGTTTAGTCTTTATTCTTTATTCTTTATAGTATATATTCTTTATTCTTTTTAGTACTGCTTTTAATCTTTATTCTTTATAGTGAAACTATGGACCATGACGGTAGAGATGATCGGGAAGGCCAAAAAGATAATGAGGTAGATGACGGCTCACAGTATCTGAATGAAGATGGTGATGCTGGGTTGTCGGATGATCAGTTACAAGAACAAGACATAGGCAACCCGGAACCAAGTATTGATGTCGATGCTAGCGTTGGACCCTCAACGAAGTCCTCTGATGTAAATATTTAAGTCTCTGCTAATTATATATATAGACCTCCACATTGAGCATATATTTAATGAATGTTTTTTTAGTCCTCCACTTCAAGGTTACGGGGCCCGACCAAAAGTGGAACGAGAAGACACATATGATTATTGACATAGTCAGTGCCGATGGGGAACCTTTGGAGCCCATAAACAGCGTGACTGCATTTACTAATCAAGCAGGAGTTCTTTTTAGGGACATGATCCCGATCACCTGTCGAGAATGGAAGAAGCCAAGAGCTGATGGAATAAGTTTTGTCTCTAACGAATTAAAAAATTCTATTTGGGACAAGCTGATATCACATTTCATTCTGCCGACGATGGACACCGAGGAGCAAACAACGGCCTTGAAGGCCAAAGTCAAGGTGTGGATCCTGAAGAAGATGGCCAAACAATTCCAAAACCACAAAAAAAGAACGTGGGCGAAGTATGTCAAGAGTGGGAAAATTACTCCGGAGTTTAAGGGAACAGACGAGAGGTTACGTGATCACTGGGATGATTTCGTGACGTACAAGGAATCGGAAGAAGCTCTTGAGAGGTCCAAAAAAAATGCGGATAATGCCAAGAAAAAGGTTCTCCATCATAATTTGGGGCCAGGTGGCTACAAGACTGCCATGCCTAAGTGGGATAAACTTAAGGCTGAAATTAAGGCAAAAGGTCTAACTCCAGAGACGGAGAAAGTGCCCGAGAGAGCAGGAAACTTCCTAATGGCGCATGGTATGACGTTGGAGAAGGAAACAGGGGAGTTGGTTCTTCGTGATCCGACGAAGAAAGCAGTGTTGGCTCCCTTCGATGATCTTAAAAAAGCAGTAGCCGAGGTGGAGGCGGGAACGTTCATTCCGGATAGAGAGAACGACGAGCTGACAAAGGCACTCGGAAATCCTGAGAAGGGAGGAAGAACACGAGGCTATGGAGGTGTTCCTTGGAAGATGGGGTTTCATGAGGACTATCATACTTATAGAAGCCGAGCCAGAGCAACGAAGAGGAGGGAGCAGCAGGCGGCAGACCGGCTTAAGAAGGTGGAAGAAAGGAACGAGCTGCTCTTTGCGATGTATACGAAGATGCAGGAGAAATTTTCAAGCCGTCTAGAGGCCGATCAGATTTACATAGATCCTGCAGCTGATGGCCCATCTAACCGGAGGAGCAGTGTGGCTTCCACGGGGTTGCATGACGATGATGGAGAAGTTGATGCGTCACCGATGGATTGCTACCCCGTGGATAATATCGAAGATAAGACTGAATGTGAGCTGCACCAGCCAATGAAGAACATATCTGTGAAGGTGGCCGTCGGCTTTGCTTTAAAAGTTGATCCTGAAGTGCGTTGGCATTGCCGCGAGGTTCCAGATGGGTATGCTCGTGTTGGGGTGGAGGAAATTGTACCTGGATGCGAGACATTGGAGATTGACCACCCTGGCCCTGAAGGGGAGGCGACCCTGGAAGAAGTTAGGCATGGAATCATTTTATGGAAAAAGAAATACATCATATTTCCAGGCTCGACGCAGAGGCCACGGTCTCTCTCACCTCCACCACCTCCAAGTCCATTGAACTTCGATAGGGACGACGACGACACCTACATGACTCCACCTCGATCTTCGCCGCCGCGTCAGCAGCCTGAACCTTCTTCGCCTGAACCTTCTTCGGCTGAGTACAGGGCGGGAAAGCGGAAGATCAGCCAGGTCAAGTGGGGTAACTTGACTAAGTGCCCGCCTCCGCCTACTAAGGCGAAATTGTCGCCGCTTCCAAAGGTCCCCAAGAGTCCTCCAAAGTTTCCTTACCCTTATAAGCCCCCCGTGGAAAACATGCCAGACGTATCAATTGATCCGAAAATAATAGAGTACTTCCTGAAACATTGTTTTCAACCACCCCAATATGTTTTAAACTTACTATCACAAGGCATACAATGAGGGGCTTGAGAAAACAAAGCAGAAGAGACGCGACGTTGCTCCGCTGAAGTTGGCATCCAAGATTGTGATACCAGAAGGGTATGAGATTCCTGGTATGACCTACGAAGAAATGGTGGATTTGATAGAGGCCGACATTGCTCCCGAGGCATTGCAATATCGCCTTGGGAAGGATCTGGTCACGAAGGAGGACTGGGCCAACCTACCTACAAGAATGCGAGCATTACATAAATGGTACAAGGATGCCTCAGCAGACGAGGACGAGATACTGTCTGTTAAACTTAGAGATGAGCATTACTTCATGGGAGAACAGACGATTCATATTGACTTTGACGAACTCTTTCAGTTATTCAACCAGAAGGCCCTCGACAAATCTATCATCAGCTGCTATTGTTTGTAAGTGATTAATTAAAGCTAATCTCGTATCATTTTCTTATAATATAACTGTCCTCACTACATTCTTTTGTACGCTACTATGCAGAATGAAGATTCTTGAGTGTAAGAGGAACCGGATTTATCAAGTTGGGTTCATTGACCCAGATCGAGTTCATATACATACCTTAAAAATAACCCCGGGGGAAACGGAGAACAACTTGCTCAATTTTTTGGAGAAACAACATTTCAAGAAGAACATATTATTTCCGTACAACTTCAGGTTAGAGTGTTACACGTTCATTTTTCCTCGTACTCGATTTTGATGAGTTAGCTAGAGACTTAATATTTACTGAATTCTCTTCTATGTGCTGATGTGTATGTGCAGCCACCACTGGATTCTCTTCAATATTGAAATTGACTTGGGGAAAGTTCAGATCGAGTACTCATTACATCGACCCATGACGGATTACTGGAACATTATTGAAACGCTCCAGAGGTACTATATTGACCTCTTTTCTTCATTTCCTAAGTTCCAGTTATGAATATATTCTTTATTCATTTTCTTTGCCGGGGCAGGGTATGGAAGCGGTTCATAAAACGTGCCGGAGAAGGTCAATTTAAACCAGAGCTGACCTTTCAGCTAATCAACGTAAGTAGATTACTCTATTTAGTTCTAGTTTCAATATCGGATTGTCATGTTTGATTATTACTTGATATGAACTCTATTTTCGTAAAGTGCGAGAGACAGCCACCGGCGACAAATCTGTGTGGATATTACGTTTGCGGGTATATGCGCATGTATGTCAGTGAGCGGATGGATATGGTGGTACGTAAAGCATTTACATATCAATTCACAATTTAACTCTTGATGTATTTATATTGACCGTCTTCTCTTGATATATTGATACGTCCAAAACGTATCTACTTTCCCGAACACTTTTGCTATTGTTTTACCTCTAATTTGTGTGTTTTGAATGCAACTAACACGGACTAACGCTGTTTTCAGCAGAATTACCCTGGTGTCTTGTTTTTGTGCAAAAAAATCAACTTTATGGAAAAACCCCGAAAAACACCTGGAAGTCATTTTTTCATCGGGAGGGTCCAGGAACCACGAAGACCAAACGGAGGAGGGCAGCGAGGCGCCCCCACCACGTGCTCGCGCGGGTGGGGCCCTGCCGCGCCTGGAGGTGGTGTGACCGCCTCGGTCACCCCCTCACGACCCCCTCTCGGCTATAAGACCCTCCTGACCTAAAAACGCACGGGGGGTATCCACTTTCGCCAGAAACATCTCCGTACGCCGCCGCCACCGCGAACCCTAGTTCGGGGACCAGAAGTCTCTCTTCCGGCACCCTACCGGGACGGGGAATCGAAGGGGATCATCGCCATCGTCATCGCCAACGCCTCTCCATCAACCATCCATGTTTTCCCCATCCATGTGTGAGTAATCCACCGCTGTAGGCTTGAGGGGATGGTAGGGATTGGATGAGATCATTCATGTAATAGCTGTAATATCGTTAGGGCATGGTGCCTAGTATCCGTTATCGGTGTTTTACGTCATTGTTGCAACTTGTTATGCTTAATGCTTGACACTAGGGCCCGAGTGTCATGATTTCAGATCTGAACATGTTATTGTATCATGAGGATAATTATTGTTTTAGATCATATCTATGAGTTGTATACACATATTATTGTCCGGAACCGATGGCCCCAAACTGACAGCAATTGGGATAACCGGAGGGAATGTCTGTGATGTGAGGATTACATGTGTTCACGGAATGTTAATGCTTTGCTCCGGTACTTTATTAAAAGGAGTACCTTAATTGCCAGTAGTTTCCCTAGAGGCCCCGCTGCAAACGGGCTGGCAGGACAAAAGATGATGTGCAAGTTTCTCATTGCGAGCACGCACAACTAAATTGGAATACATGCTTATGATTAGTTAATACCTGGATGCTTTATATTATTTATCTGCAAATGCCTATGCTATGATATTACATGAATTATCTTATCCATGCAACGCCCGTACATCCGTCCCTATGCCTACAGTCTTTTAATCCTGCTGTCCACCGTAATCGCAATCGCTGTCTTAATTCTGCTGCTGCTATTATTTCACTACTGTCTCTGCTATAAAACTGTTGCTACTGATAATCTGTCCCGAGCAAGTCTATTCACAGGTGCAGCTGATCTGACAAATCATCTGTTAAATCTTATAAATATTCTTTGGCTCCCCTTGTGTCGAATCAATAAATTTGGGTTTTACTTCCCTCGAAGACTGTTGCGATCCCCTATACTTGTGGGTCATCAAGACTATTTTCTGGCGCCGTTGCCTGGGAGCATAGCTTTATTTATAAGCCCACCTGAGTGTGATATTGTTCGCTGGAATTTATTCATCATGGGAAAACCTGCTGATAAGAAGTTTCCTATACTGCCATCCACTACAAGAAAAGGTACGACTCTGAGTACCTCTGCTGCTCTTGACTCTCCAACTGTGATGAGTAAGTTTGTTACACCACCACAATCTGCACGTTCTGTTACTACTGCTGAATCTGAAATTACTTATGATGATGCTTCTACTGCTCTTGATGAAACTGGTTCATTAGGTCCCTTTTTAGATGCTACTATTGCTAAATCTAAACAAATTGAAAATGCTGAAATTCCTGATGAAAATGCTGAAACACCTGTTAATTCGCCTGAGTTTACACGTGATACTTATGATGAGCGTGATGATATGTATGTGGATCTTGATGATGCTCTTGTTGAAGAAATTAATGCTATTAAAGATGCTAGTGCTATTAAAAATCTTGTTGAAAAACGTGCTGTTAGATATAAATTATCTCCTGATGCTAAGTTTGCTACATCTCCTATAAACATTAAAGATAAAGCTTATGATTTCTCTCTTGATTTGGCTCATATAGCTATTGTTGAAAGAGAACCTTTTTGTGGAACTGAAAATGAAAGTGCTGTAGAACACATGAATGTATTGTCTGATCTAAGTGGAATATTTGCTGATGACATTAAAAGACGCACTTACTTTGTTGCTAAAATATTTCCTTTTTCATTAAAAGGAGAAGCTAAAACCTGGTATAATAATTTGTCTCCTGGTTCCATCACTAGTCCTAAGGGTTTGCTTGATGCTTTCTTTCAAAAATATTTTCCTGCTAGTGCTCAACATGATGCTTTGTTAAGAATCTATAATTTTAATCAAGATGAAGATGAGAAATTGCCTAAAGCTTGGACACGCTTTTGTTCCATTTTAAGAGGCCAGCCGAACCATGATTTGGAGAAAAATGATCTACTTGATATATTTTATAGTGGACTAACTGCTGAATCTAGGACATACCTGGATAGTTTTGCTAGTTGTGTTTTCAGGAAAAGGACTCCCGAAGAGGCTGAGAAATTATTAGCCATGATATGCAAGAATAATGATGATTGGGATATTCCTGAACCTACTCCAACACCACCACCAACACCAAAGAAGGGAGGTATGATTGAATTAAGTGAAGAAACGATGAAGGAAGCTAAAAGATCTCTTAAGGAAAGTGGTATTAAATATGAAGATGTGAAGTATTTACCTCCTATTGAAGAATTATGTAAGCCAATTCCTCCTTTAACCGTAATTGAGGTACACTCTCTCCAAAGGTTTGATGATGGGAATATCCCTTACTCTAAACCTCCTGCTCAATGCTTAGATGAATTTGATACTTTTATTACTAAGCAATGCAATTTTAATATGAGAATAGAGAATCATTTAATGGAAAATTCTCGTGCTATTAGTGATTTGCATGATATTGTTGATAGAACTTCTAATGATGTTAAAGTGCTCATTAAACACTTTCATATGGTTCAAACTCAAATAGATCAACTCACTAAAGTGCAAAAAGAATTGCTAGCGAATGCCTCTATAGCTAAAGAAAAACTTGTTTGTGAAGTAACAACTAGAGGTGGTAAATCTACTCAAGACCCTTTGTATCCTGAAGGACATTATAAAAGAATTGAACAAGATTCTCAACGAGTTAATGAACCTAGTACTAATTCTAGGAAAAAGAAAAAGAAACATAAAACTGTTGTAGAATCCTCTGAACCTGTTAATGATCCTAATAGTATATCTGTTTCTGATGCTGAAACTGAAAGTGGTAATGAACACAACAATGATGATGCTAATAACAATGATAATGATAAAAATGCTAATTCGGATAGAGAAGAATTAGAGGAGGAACCTGAAAAGCATGTTAAAAATAAAAAGTACACTAAAGAAGATTTTATTGCTAAGAAACATGGTAATGAAAGAGAACCTTGGGTCCAAAAACCAATGCCTTTTCCTGCTAAGAAACTTAAAACAAAAGAGGAAGAACATTATAATAAATTTTGTGATTGGATGAAACCATTGTTCTTGCAAATTCCTTTGACTGATGCTATTAAGTTGCCTCCTTATGCTAAATATATGAAAGATATTGTGACTAACAAAAGGAAAATTCCTAATGAGGAAATATCTACTATGCTCGCTAATTACTCTTTTAATGGCAAAGTTCCAAAGAAGCTGGGTGATCCAGGTATTCCAACTGTTCCTTGCTCTATCAAAAATAATTATGTTAAAACTGCTCTATGTGACTTGGGAGCTGGAGTAAGTGTTATGCCTTTCTCTCTTTACAAGAGACTTTACCTTGATAAATTGATACCTACTGATATATCTTTGCAAATTGTTCCTGTTGGAATTTGTGAGGATGTTCCTGTTCAAATAACTACCAATTGTTTAATTATGACTGACTTTGTTGTTCTTGAAATGCCTGAAGATGATAATATGTCTATTATTCTTGGAAGACCTTTTCTAAATACTGCAGGGGCTGTTATTGATTGCAATAAAGGAAAAGTTACTTTTAATGTTCATGACAAGGAGCATACTGTTTATTTTCCCAAGAAAGTTGATAAAATGCCTGGAGTTAATACAATTACCAATTTGAGATCTATTAGAGTGGGAAGTATTGATTGCCCATATAGAGAAGAATACAAAACTCTCATGATTGGATCCATACCAATTCAATATAAGGTAACATGAGTGTCTCATATAGTTTAAAATCTTTTATGACATATAAAATTCATTTGGTGGCAAGACTTGATCAACCTTGTTAACAAGTGCATTTTAAATACATAAAGAGGCTAAACAATTTTAGTTCTTTCATTCTTGTTTTACCTACTGTAATGTTATTTAGTGTGCAATGTTTAGTTGAATTTGTTGTTAAAAAATAATTTTTCAATATTGAATTTAATAATGCAAAATACCAGAAAATGAAAAAAATAAAAAGTTTCTCAGAAAATTAAAAATTTTATATCAAAAATCATATTTTTCGAGGAGGGGCATGGAAGTGCCAGAGAGCAACCAGGGAGGCCCACAGGGCCACCTCACCACATGGTGGCGCGGCAGCCTCCAGGCCGCGCTAGCACATGGTGTGGGGCCCACAGGCCCCCCCACTTGCTCTCTCTCCTTCCCCTGCCTTCCTCTTGCCCGAAAAATCACTTTTGGATAGCTCAAACTCGTGTTCTTGCTGCTCATTTCCTGTGATTTCGATCTCCACATTCAGCCAATTTCTGTTGCTGAAATTTGGTGCATCTACTCTCCGGTATGTGACTCCTCCGAATATCCAAGTAGAATTTTTTTTAGTGGTATATATATGAAGTATTTTGCTGCTGTAGATATCTTGTTTAGTGAGTTTGAATGCTTGTTCTAAGTTGAAATAACTAGTTTTGATGCATGCTTAAGCCTCTAGCAAGTCACTATAGTAGTTTCCCTTCATTTAGTTGGCTAAGAATCGATTTTTATGATGTTTGTCAAAAAATTCAGAAAAGGAAGATGCATAACCATGACTTTGATGACATGTTTGAGGAAGATTTCCAGAGGAGCACAAGGCCTCCAAGGGCTGCCACTCGTGTTAGGCAATCCTACAACGAGGAAATCCTAGCACCAACGTTTGGAGATGAGCGAGATGCGGGAGTTCCAAACTCCGCGTCCCGCCCATGTAATGATTTCCTTCGTGCTGCAGGTTTACTTGAGGACTTCCTAACTCTTGTGGAGAATGTAGGCTTGACCTCCTACATGATGGATGAGAGGCCTCAATACTATGGGCTCACCAAGACTTTTTCTGAGTCTTTCACTTTTAACTCCAAGTCTTATGGGAAAACCATTTCTTTCAAGATTATATGATAGGCCTGTTAGCTTAACTTTGCAGGAATTTTGTGAGGTGATAGGTACAGCGGACGTGGGGACATCGATGAGGATTGTTGGGAACCCACCGGAGTTGGCACAAACCTACCAGGAGGTGACCAACGAAGACACCCGCTCCGCACAACGCGGCAAGATAAGGAACATCCAATTCCCCGCTATCAAGTATTTTGCTTACTACATTGCCACTAGTGTGCTTGGTAGGGAAAACACTAGTAATGTTTCTAACTTGCAGCTTGCATTTCTTACGGGTGCACTTAAGGGTGAATTCCCGTATAACCTTGGTACTTTGATTGCTCGCCGTTTAGCTGCTAGGGGCCCCATTTTTTGAGGTATTATTGCCTCACGCATTGTTGAATATTTGGGGCTGTATATTGATCCTAATGATACACAACTTGCTCCTTGTTATCTTGACCTTGCTACAATGAAAGGTCATCAATTTGTCACTAACAGCTCCACTTTGGAGAACATTGTGTTTAGGGTCGTTTTTGCTAACGGTCGTGAAAAGGAAGTCCCTTTGCCACAACCTTCTTTGTTCAGTCTTGACAGGAGACCGTGGTCGTACTCGATGGTGGAGCTGGATGAGCAGTTGAGCACGCTGGGATTTCACCAAGCGCACCGCGTGCAGGAGCCACCGGAGGAGGATTACACCGGATACCACGCCGGCGCGTCCTCGAGCTCATACTACGGGGAAAACTCTTCCACCTACCCCCGCGGCACCGACGGATGGGGACATTGGGGCTGATCTCCACTTAGGCCAAAAGCCTAAGCTTGGGGGAGGTATACCGATAGCACACTCATCTACATATCATTACCATTCGGTACTTTGTATATCCATGTTTCGTTGTAGTTCTCTTTCTTTCTCTCGTTGGTTCATGCTTTGTTTGCTTTCCATAAACCCAAAAACACCAAAAAGATTTTTGTTAACTCTCTTGCTGGTTTGTTTTAGTATCTAGTATTAATATGCCTAGTATTTATTTCAGTTCAATATGCAAAAACACAAAAATATTTTGCTTTGTTGTGTGCTGTTTCGCGCAGGGACAGATTTCTGCTGTCCACCGTTTAAATCATAACTCTTCACAGAAATATCGGAATGACCTGAAATTTTGTGTGCATGTTCCTCAGATGTGTTCGCAACTTTCATTAGTTTTGAGTTTTCTGATCTGGGCATGTTAAGGCCCTCGAAAAAATTCGTCTTTGCTGGCTGTTCTGTTTTTAGTTCCTAAATCCGAAAACCCAAAAATATTTGCTGTTTCTCTTTGGTTTTGTATAGTTTGTTTCAGAGGTCATTACCTTCAGTTACTCCATGGAGCTTGGTTATTATTTCATATCTTTCAAGCACACAAGTGATAAGGCAATTATGATGATCTATGACAATTCGAGTTGGGTAAGAGGCTGGTAATGAACTCTATTTGTTTCTCATTTTTGTACATATACTCATTCATGTGAGCATGCTTAGATGGTTCGCATAAGGTATATGTCGATTGGTGGATGCTTAGTAGTTCGTGTTCTCTTATGATCGTTTCCAATTTATTTATGATGGATGTCATGTTTCTATGGATATTTGCTTGCATTGTTTTGCTCATAATAGAATATGACATTGTGGTATCCTCCTCTGAATATTTCATTTGAATTGACTTGGCACATGTTTACACATGTTATGACTGAAAACAAAAGGTCAATTAAGCCTTGATGACATATTTTGCCTCAGAGTTCTAGTATCATTTTTATGCCTCTGTTAATTTTATTTCGTCGCAAGCATGATTATGACGGTTATTGCTCTCTTGAATTGTCGCTTTCCCATCTTTTGCTAGCCTCCACTTGTACTAAGCTGAAAATGCTTGTACTTCCAAACCCCTGAAAACCAAGTTATTCCAAAGAGTCCACCATAAACACCTATGCATGGCAATTTCGAACCATTCAAGTAAATTTGCATGTGCTATCTTTAAAACCTTCAAACACTTCTCAATTTGTGCCACTGTTTTGAGCTCATGAGGAAGTAGTAGTTGGGCTTGTTATCTTCCATACTAATTAAGTAATTGACTTGCATGCTACATCTGCTCGTCACTAATTTTGCAAAAGAGCTGGTTAGACCACTATAATATCAAAAGTTTTGAAAAGTGAAAAAATAGACACTCCTCCATGGTATGTGATTGCTGGTGGGCACCCGAGGATTCGGTTACCATGGTTTGTGAAAAGCAAAGGTTGGGAGGAGTGTCAAAATATCAAAAAGATAAAGATGCATATTATAAATGCTTGATTTTAAATAATTCGGAACCGCTCTCAACTTGCTTAGTATGGAAGATAACAAGAACTCTATTGCCATTCGTTGACGGAACAACCACCAGTCAAAAACAATTTTACCTCTGTTTTCAAATGATAAGAAGCTCTAGCACATGTTAAATCCCTGCTTCCCTCAATGAAGGGCATATCTTTTACTTTATTGCTGAGTCACCATCCTTCTTTGAGCACCTTCTTGAGAGCATAATTGTCATTCTTAGTGTAATGTGCTTGTCCCATAATATGTTAACCGCGGTGTAATCTTGATGCTTTTATCTTTGATATCTTTATCTCTAGTCTTCCCTTGAAACTCAGAGGTGCCTGGGCATTTATGTTTTGTTGTTCCATTCGGGCAAGCGAGATACCACTTTATCACACTTTCTTATGAGCCTTGCAATCCTGTGAATTGATATGTTCCATGTTATTTATCATTGGTATAATTGGCATCTTTTCATGGTTTACATTACTATTGGGTGACACCGTTTATATATGTCTTGTTATGAATAGTCTAAGCATTTGTCCTCATAATGAGAATATTTACATCACATGAGCAAATGAGTTCGTGAAAGTTCTTTTATCGCACTCAGTTGTTAACTGAATTGCTTGAGGACAAGCAATAAGCTAAGCTTGGGGGGAGTTGATACGTCCAAAATGTATCTACTTTCCCGAACACTTTTGCTATTGTTTTACCTCTAATTTGTGTGTTTTGAATGCAACTAACACGGACTAACGCTGTTTTCAGCAGAATTACCATGGTGTCTTGTTTTTGTGCAGAAAAATCAACTTTATGGAAAAACCCCGAAAAACACCTGGAAGTCATTTTTTCATCGGGAGGGTCCAGGAACCACGAAGACCAAACGGAGGAGGGCAGCGAGGCGCCCCCACCACGTGCTCGCGCGGGTGGGGCCCTGCCGCGCCTGGAGGTGGTGTGACCGCCAAGGTCACCCCCTCGCGACCCCCTCTCGGCTATAAGACCCTCCTGACCTAAAACCGCACGGGGGGTATCCACTTTCGTCAGAAACATCTCCGTACGCCGCCGCCACCGCGAACCCTAGTTCGGGGACCAGAAGTCTCTGTTCCGGCACCCTACCGGGACGGGGAATCGAAGGGGATCATCGCCATCGTCATCGCCAACGCCTCTCCATCAACCATCCATGTTTTCCCCATCCATGTGTGAGTAATCCACCGCTGTAGGCTTGAGGGGATGGTAGGGATTGGATGAGATCATTCATGTAATAGCTGTAATATCGTTAGGGCATGGTGCCTAGTATCCGTTATCGGTGTTTTACGTCATTGTTGCAACTTGTTATGCTTAATGCTTGACACTAGGGCCCGAGTGCCATGATTTCAGATCTGAACATGTTATTGTATCATGAGGATAATTATTGTTTTAGATCATATCTATGAGTTGTATACACATATTATTGTCCGGAACCGATGGCCCCAAACTGACAGCAATTGGGATAACCGGAGGGAATGGCTGTGATGTGAGGATTACATGTGTTCACGGAATGTTAATGCTTTGCTCCGGTACTTTATTAAAAGGAGTACCTTAATTGCCAGTAGTTTCCCTAGAGGCCCCGCTGCAAACGGGCTGGCAGGACAAAAGATGATGTGCAAGTTTCTCATTGCGAGCACGCACAACTAAATTGGAATACATGCTTATGATTAGTTAATACCTGGATGCTTTATATTATTTATCTGCAAATGCCTATGCTATGATATTACATGAATTATCTTATCCATGCAACGCCCGTACATCCGTCCCTATGCCTACAGTCTTTTAATCCTGCTGTCCACCGTAATCACAATCGCTGTCTTAATTCTGCTGCTGCTATTATTTCACTACTGTCTCTGCTATAAAACTGTTGCTACTGATAATCTGTCCCGAGCAAGTCTATTCACAGGTGCAGCTGATCTGACAAATCATCTGTTAAAGCTTATAAATATTCTTTGGCTCCCCTTGTGTCGAATCAATAAATTTGGGTTTTACTTCCCTCGAAGACTGTTGCGATCCCCTATACTTGTGGGTCATCATATATCCAGCAAATGAATCAACGAGAGCATCTCACTCCATATCAACGCTCTAGAGGAATTCAAGAGGAAATTTGTGGATTTCTGCTTGACGAGGTCATAGCCCCAACAGGAGAATACAATATAAACCGTAAATAATGATTTTGATGTAATAATGATCGTGTTGGGACGACACTTATGTATATGATACATGTTTAACTTGATACGAGTCTCGTTGGATATGTAATATATGGATCAATTCTCGTTAGACACTTCATATAATATATGCATCGATGTGTGTAATTGTAGCTGACAAACAATTGTTTAAATCATAAATAAAACAGAAAACAGAAAACAAAATAAAAATGCTAAAACCTAAAACCCCTCGAACTTATTAGTCCCGGTTTGTAATACAAACCGGGACCGATTCCGCAGTCCCGGTTGCTAAACCGGGACTGAAGGCCCTTACCAACCGGGACTGTTAGCCTGTTTTCTACTAGTGCCTCCCCTTTATCATATGGTAGACTGTTCCAGACCGAAGTCCTCCCCTTTACCAATGATAGACTGTTCCGGGCTGCTCCTACAATCCATCATAGACCCTAGTGACCGTGGGAATTAAGGGATCCCACCCATGTGCATGTAGTCCCGTAAGATCTACAACATCCAGTCGCTGGCAGTCCGTTGACATGCAGACAGAAGAAGGTCACAGATGACTTTCCCGGCCCATTTCAAGTCTTATGGTAGCGCGTAATATACGGCGCAAGAATCACTGGCGACATTTGTTGTTAAGTCCTAGATGATACTTTCCCGTGCAAATGGGACCTCCACCAACCACAGTCTTACCATGGTCCCACTGCCCACCATAATAGGTTAATCAGCCACCCTGGGCTGGCAACCAAATAGTCATAATTTTTATGAAAATAAGGTTTTGATTTTTGATGCAAAGTGATACGATATAGAATTTGGCAAATAATTTGTTAAGAAATATTTCAACGGACATGAGCAAGTGATGAACTTGCCTTTTTGACTGCAAGATTATGCAGCCAAGGTCTTCGATATAATATAAACTCCGAGAAATCTGAAAACAACATCATTGGTCCGGTAAGGACTAATGTCTAAAGAAGCAACATGCTATAATGCATAAGTATGAGATGCATCGCAAAGTACCCCGTATCTCCCTCTCAAGATTGTGTGTTGTTTGAGTTGGATGATTTAGAATTGTTTGGTCTTCAAGTTTACTTCATAAAAAGAATGGGTTCTTTAACCTTAAATTAATAACATTAATTTAAGCATAAGAATAAAGTAAAACAGTATATAACATCCAATGGTTGTTTTAGGTTGTGTTTCACTTTTGGTGGTAGAAACATGTATTAACTTTAAGTACTTAAAGATAGTGTTGTGTTATATTACATGATGGTAAAAAGAATAACTTTTGAAGAACATGAGAATGTAAACAATCGTTGGTATTACATGAAGTGGTTAAGAGAGGGTTTTGCAGTGAGATCTTTATTTTGTTTCAATCAAGCATTTACTTCTTAACTTAACTTTGTTTCTTAAGAATGGGTAGTTTGTTCTTGGAATATAACAAGTTATGTAACTGCTATAATGTTGTTAACCTTTTAGGTTGTTTGTTAATGTTCTTCACTTAACCAAATTATTATTAAACATAAGTTAAGTAACACATGGAGTAGGTACATATTTATACCAAAATGGAACTTAGTGTTCTGAAATGTTATTAGATTTTTATTTCCTTTAAATGGTTGCTAAATAGTAGTAGAACAACTTTTATAAGCTTATAACTTCATTTTCACAACTATGAAAATAATTCTTATTAATTATTATTTTAAAATAGAATATCATTTTTAAATAGATTTATTGAATAAAAATATTTCATGTTATAATAAAAACACATTTCTAAATTTAAAGTTATGCATGTGCGACAATTTAAATGAAGTTTGAAATGCATCCAAAATAGCATTTCAAATAACTTCATATTTAAAAGATTATGTGATTTGTATTTCAAATTTGATCATGTTTCAATTTTATTCAAACACAAATTGTAATGATACAACATTGTAGATTTTTTTTTAACATATTGATATAAGGTTTGTATTTTACTAAGTTAAGATGAATTTGTTAGGAGTTTTCAAAGTTTGCTTCAATTTAAACAATTTCTGGAATTATTAAATTAAATTTGGCTCCACATGTCAATGTTTTATCATTTACAAAAACTAATTTCTTAAAAGATGAAAAATCTGACAGAAGGGTCCCACTTGTCATAGGAATATTCATTTGAATTAAATAACAGGAAAATGATTTAATTGACTTGCTGACGTCATCATGGCGTCAGCATGACATCAAGGATGAAATTCCTCTCGGGTTGAGCACGATTTGCTCGATTTGGTAGGAATTGGAGGGCGAGGTGTTGCGCCAATGAACGAGGACATCGTGGGGAGTCTAGTGGGCGGCGCGGGTGACCAAATGGTCACCGCAGTCGCCGGCGGTGACCACAACCGCGGACGGCGGACCACGGCGGCAAGCTGAAGCAAGGCGTGTAAATGATTAAGGAGAGGTCCATCTGGACCGTATTCTCACCAGGAATATGATGGAAGGGTCGGGGTGACCAGAGGAAGTCGAGGGTGGCCGCAAGGAGCTCGACGAGGCGGCGGCCGGAGTTGAATACGACGGCGAAATCCTCCACCCTCCGAGCCTCCCAGCACGAACGGCTCGAGGATAATGGAGTAGACGGTGCGGCGAAGCTTCTCAGCTGCTAATCACGGAACGGGGTGGTCGGAATCGCCGGTTATCGCCGGTGGACGGCGGCGGCTAGGGTTTGCAGTTTGGGAAAAACAGAGAGGGAGGAAGAAAGAGAGAGGCGCAAGGGGGAAAGTGAGGAAGACGGGGACGGCTTCTCCGCGACCTTATCCTCATAGGAGAGGCGAGAGGAGGCAGCACGGCATCGAGGGGACGACGACACGCTCGGCTGCCTTCTGGCCGGAGGAAGAAGAAAGGAGTTAAAGGTAAATTTGCGGAAAACCCCCTGACTTCCAGGGAAATAGTAGAAACCCTTTAGACAGACCCCTGACTTTCCTTTTGGATTTCTTTTTTAATAGAAAAATTACAGAAGAGTCCAGGACTACATAGAATTTTATAATAGGTTTATTTCACTTAATAACTTATATACTTTGTATATTTTTTTAATGCCTTCACAATATAAAGTGAGTTTATACATTGTTGGACTCATTACAATGTATGGCTTTCATTTCTTTATTTGTGTGGTGTATTTTATTGATATGAGGATATTTTTCGATGTCCTTAATTAAATGTAGTGTTTTGACAACTTGAAATTTCAAAGAGGTCTTGAGATTTTCTCTATTTATTCCACTTATGGTTTGGTCCTTTTAAAATCCCTAGGCAACACCAATTATTTGTGATTGTTTATTATCCACCACTTCTAAAGATGATTTGAGGATTGCTCCAAAATATAGATATAATAATTGGAATTTGTATTTTGGAGCTTTTAGAATTCTTGATATCACCAAATTGATGTCCTGGATTATAAGACCTTTTGGTTTATTTGCATATGACACTCAATTGTTTTGTGCATACAGAAATGATTTGTTAACAAGGTTGCGAAGCTTGTTATCAAACTACTTCTATAGAACCCAAACCTTTGAACATCACACATTTCTAGAGACGTTAATAAAGATGGATAACGACCTGAGAGTTTTCAATTCTCTATGATATATTGACATAACACTTCTATGCCCATCTAAGGAATGCTTCTCTAAGTCTTCTTGTTGTGTTTTCTCCTTTCTTGATATCTTCTCTCATTGATGCCTTCGAGAAGATTGGGACATAAGCAAATAAGATGTTTAGATGAAGTAAGAAGATCTAGATTAAGCTTTAGGTAATTTTGATTTGTCTTCAAGACTACTATGACTTCTATGTACTAGAGGTATCTCTAGCACAATTGATGAGAATAGATGCTCAGAGAATAACTAAGAATAGCTAAGTTGATCATTCACTCCTGAGTAATGTTTTTGCGAAACAAGTTTTTATTTCATTTAAGTTTAGCTAATTATCGTATACCTCTCTACCCAAAAATAAGGTTCAAGCCAAGATCATCTCAAAGTTTATAACGCTCAAGTTGATGATCTGCTTCAATTCCACCAATTCAAGTGAAACTTCAATCACTTAGTGTTTTGAAAATTAAATGCGCGAAAATTATTCGGATTTTCTTATGCATGAATGCAATGCACACTCCTGTGTCCTCTATATTTCTGGACTCTAAATCCTGGGATGTTACAGCTACCGTCTCACCCAATTAAACCCGCCTGATTATATGCTTCGTGTCCATTATCTGTTCGAAGTGCACAGGTCCGACTCTGACCGTCTGAGGCTCTAGCGAACATGGGGACGACAGTGAACGGCACGCCGCCGCCAGGCCCGCCACCTGATCTCTCTTTTCGGGCCGTCTCTGCCTCCGCCGTGCACGCCGTTCGCGGAGATGGGGCAAAGCAAGAACACCGAGAAGAATCCAAAGAATCCTCTGCTTCTCCTCCTCCCCCACTTTGTGTTGTCCATCCACGAAATCTCTCTCCAGGCTCCGGCCATGGCCACGCCTCGTGCTGCCCTGGAGATCTCGCTCCTCCATGAAGGCGTCCTCTCTACGGACGCGACGCTGCGCCACCGTGCACGCCGCCCGTGCGCCGCGCTGGCCATCGATGTGGCCTTGCTCGCCCTGGCCGGGGTCCTTCTGTTTCTCCTGGGCTCTAGCGCCGCGCCCACCGCCGATCGGAGCCGGAGCACGGTGGGAATTGCCTGGGCGCCGTGGACGTGACTGTGGCGGCGGCGCCCTGCCTAGGCGTGGTGCACCCGATGTCGAGCGGGATCGGCGGCGGCTGATGCAGCAGGTGATGGGGCAGCAGGAGGCGATGCAGCAGCAGTTTCTCCTCGAGACCATCCAGCGGCGCTTTCTATCGGTGCCCTGCCCGTGGGTGTTCACTTAACGAGTTAAGTGGGCTTGGGCTGGCGGCGCCGTGGGCTGCCCGTGACCATTTACAGGCCTAGCCCCAGCGATTTCGGCCAGGGAGACTACCGGCTCGCTGTGACCGTGTTGGACGTGGCGCTGACATGGCAGGGGTCCATGTACTGGCGGCTGTCGAACGACGACCGGTCGTTCAAGGACCGCAACGTCGCCGCTGCGGCCATGTCGTTCAACGCGTCGGGGCTGTTCGTGCTCACCGCCGACGGCGCGCTGGTGTTCCGCGTGGTACTTCCGCCGGCCGAATTCCGCGTGCTCGAGCTGGGGAACGACGGGCGGCTGAGCATCAGGAGCTACGCGCTGCTGAACTCCTCGGCGCCTGTCGGCGGCGATTTCGTGGCGCCCGACAGCGACTGCGACCTCCCGCTGCAGTGCCCCTCTCTCGGGCTCTGCGCCCAGGCTGGAAACCGCTCGAGCTGCACGTGCCCGCCGCTCTTCGCTGCTCCCGTGACGGACTCCGGCACGTGCACGCCGGGGGACGGCTCCTTGCTCGCGTCGCCGGCCTAAACTGTACTATACAGAGATCACTAGATCAGTCTTTGGTCTAAGCTCGATCAGGCAACGGCAATCCAGCGTATCCTTTAAAGAACTAATTTTAAAGCTCCCAGAAATAGAGGCTTGTGGGCTTGTGGCTGCTCTAGATGTGAATACGGGAGGTTACTGACTAATTCATTGAAAAATAAAAAGTTGTGGTTGTTCTTAGGTGTGAACGTGGGTTGCCCCGCCCGTAAGTGAGTGTAATTTTCTTTTCTAAATTACTAATCAAGCTCTTTAAAAATAGAGAGATGTGGTTTCTCTTAGGTGTGAACGTGTGTGACACCACTTGTAAGTGGGTGTGCTTTTTGTTGCGTATATCGGACGTTGTCGGTATCTGTCCACCCTGCAATACCTCTCCGACCTCTCCGAGTCGATCAGTCGACAACTGTACCACCCTCCATCTCGGACCGGTCCTCCACGATGCTCCGAGGCCTCGACGTGCTGGCGTCGTCATTCTTCCCCATCCCCCTGTGTCGCCTCCGACACCAAAGTGGCAGCCGACTAGGTCGGAGCAACCAACATACTCCGCACTCGTGCTCCAAAACAATCCCTCCTTCGGGAGCATCATTACATCGTGCGCAGACACGCGAGCCGTCCAAGCTTTTCTCGGCCATCCTATTGTCGTTGCTCATGATCGATCTTCTCTTCTCCAACTTTTTGGTCCTCTGCCAGCTTCGGTCATAACCCCACCTCGACCGCCCTCGGTTGCGTTGCTAATGTACATTGCACAACGACGGCTGAGATGAAGAAGCCACAAATGCGTCAGGTATTGGCCGAAGACGAGTACTTTCCAGTTGTCAGTGTGATGTGCAAGGGAGCGCTTGCATCGACTTGGGAGATGAATTTCTTAAAAGGTAAGTATATGTTGGCCACCCATCTATAAAAACTTGTTCTATTTAAAATGATTTGAGACATAAGCGCTAATTTTATTTTTCCTACTATACAAACGAGCGCGGCAAAGCGTCCCTACCTCTTCTAGTACGTGTCTATAGATGCATGGGTAAAAGATTGGAGCTTATTCAGTGGCAGATGGGGCACATCACGGGGCGTTCTCATTGCACTTCCCGCACCTCTCGACCACGCCGCTCGTGACGCTGCCGTCGCCGCCGACCACCACCTTGCAGCTGCCGCCGCACTCCAGGCATGGCACGAACCGCGCGTCGCCGCACCCCTCGCAGCCGCGCCCGTCCTTAGCCGTGCACGCCTCCCCGCGGGCCTTGGCCCACCGCAGCATCTCCCCGAGCTTCCCGCTCTCCACCAGCTCCGTGCACGCCTCTGCGCCGCCCAGGTACCGCCCCATCACGAACAGCCTGGGCGACGACGAAACGCCGGCGCTTTGCTCCTCGCCGTCGGCCAGCAGCTCCCGGAGCTCGCGCAAGTACTCGCCGTACAGGATTTGGGCAGCGCAGCACAGCAGAGGATGACAAGTGGGGCCTACTTTGCGCTGCACCACGTCATTGCCACGTCGTCGCCTAGTCATCGCAGAAAACTGCCTAAATCGAACAAAAACCACATTAGGGTGTGATTTCTCCGGTATGGTAAAGTTCAGGATGAAATCTATCCAAATTTAAAGTTCAGGGTAAATTGTCTCCAAATTATGACATTTCAGAGTGAAATCTATATTTTTCAGAAAGGTGTTTCCTCCGATGCCAGATTTGGTCCAGAATAGAGCAGCGGCCCAAGCCCAACGACTCGACACTCCTACGAGAAGAACGCGTGGAGTACGTGGCGCGCGGGACCGACGAGCTGGCAGCTTCACGCGTCTCTCGCAAGCTTCCCTTCCCTTGGTTTACGCTTTTTCCGCCGCGCGCGGCGAAGCATTCACACAATCACACTGCATGCATGCAGAGTTGCTGACTCGTGCACCCACGTCAGCATCGTTCCGCGGTATAGAGCAGAGCAGACAGGGGGTTCGCGGACGCGTAGGGACTAGGGACCGGGTCGCAAGTCAACGGTCAAAACTATGTGCAATGCAGCTCCAAGTCTTCGTCTTCCCTCCCTTGATCCAAGAACCAAGATCATCTATCTCGAGATCTCCGAGCTACCGGCCTAATAACTTGGATTTCCTCTAAACTAGCTAGCGCTACAGTCTGCACTGTCGTCGGTGCCCGGCCGGTGTGAAAAAGGATAGATGCAGCTTATGGAGCATTGTGGAGAACAACTTCATTTACAAATCTGAATGCATTGTTATATTCATATAGAAATGTACGGAGTAGAACATCTTCCTTTACGAAAGAGCCTGAGCGTGCTAGAAACAATTTGCACGCTGCAAGCCTACAACCCTGTACTGTAGTACATCCTCATTAATTTACAACTAGTAGTATAACCTACTACCCTGATCACAAAGAACAAACGAAAGAATGCATCTATATATACGACTGCTCAAAATCAGTCGCGGTTTCTAAGTAAGAACCTACTGTACTACTGTGAGTATAAACAATCACAAGCGAAAAAAACAAGATCGACGGGTCGTCGGTTGAGCGCAGGGATCATCTAGCTTTAAGGAAGCCAACAATGGTTAGCTAGCTCTTGATGTCGTTGGTGCGTTTACTCGGGCCCGACGGCGGCATCCTCGCCCTGGGCTTCATTCCGAGCAACGCCCCGACCTGTTTGTCGGCCGGCACGGCGGCCCTCGACATGGCCGCGGCGGGGAGAGCGATCGTCTGCACGGCCGCGACTGGCTGCCGCAGGGGCCTGCTGGCACTGGAGGGCGGCGTGAAGACGGTCAGGAGGAGGAGGAGCACGAGGAGGGAGCCGAGCTGGAGAGAGCGCTTGCTGCTTAGCATCGACGACGCGTCCGCCATTGATCGATTGTGTTGGATTGGCCGGCCGGGGAGAGGAAGAGAACTGTGGCCGGATCAGCCTATTTGTTGGATCACGAAGGGAATGCTGTGATCAGGCAAGGGAAGGGATATCTGTTGGATCGCGATGGGAATGGTTCGATGATCAGTCGAGAGGAAAGGATTTTATACAGAGATGAAAGGGAGAGAGTCGTCGGTGTAGGGTGGAGACGGACAAACTTGGTGGGCAAGTCAAATGGAGAGGAATGTGTGTGTGTGTGTCCGCGTGAGGACGACGACGGCGACGAGGAGGAGGATGTCGTGTGCTTTTGGTCAACCAAATGAAGCGATCGATCGAGCTGCCTGCTGCTCTCAATATTCTTAAACAAACAAATCAAGTCTCCCTTCGTTGGGACGGAAGAAGATGCATCCGAGTTAGTGAAAAGAGAGTATGAAAAGCTTGCAATGCCGGTGTAGACGTGTGGAGAAAGATAGCTAGCTGGAAGTTACTCGATCGAGTGGACTTTGGTTAATTTAGTGGCGCCGCGTGCGTGTGTGTGCATTGAAGTTTTGGCGCGTCATGCACCGCGCTTCTTACACCGACGACAGCAGGACAAGGACGCGTCTTTGCTTGCTTCTTGCCTCCCTGCCTGTGCGCATCCAACTGGAGGCAGCTCAACGTACGAGCGCAGGCACCAACGAAGATTGCACTTTGCCTCACCTTTGCATCCATCGGCAAAAATGTGCATGTCCTCACACAGATTTCCTGGTAGCAGTGCACATTCTCTTACCATCTCTGCCCTTTTAGCTACGTCTGCAGAAAAGATTCTGCCCTTTTAACGTTGTTGTCGAGTGCAATCCAGCTAGCTACTCGTAGGAGTTTGTTCGAATTCTTCCGGTTCCGGTGAAAGCTCACAGACTTTTGTGTCCAAACTCCAAAGAGAGAGCCTGCAAGTTGCAGCACCTGCCTACCTCTAATTAGTTTGATGCTCAACTTGGAGTAAGTACTAGTCAAGGAAAGGACTTAGCAGCAGCATGCGCACTACAATCTGGTTACATGAAAAGGTCAACTCTCATACTCCTTCTCGACAACAGCTTCTCGACATGCGTATATGATGTTCTAGAGCAATATGGCTGTATTTATTAAGAATTCTAATAAACACATGAAACCTCAAGTTGATTCTAGAATATTTTGTAGTTTGTATATTTTAGTGTGGTGTGTAGAATTTTAGTGTAGCTAGCTACAGTTAAAACTTGCATTTTCTAGTTTAAATATTTTGTAGTTTGTATATTCGAAGTATGCAATCCGTCAAGTTTGGTGTCATGTTTTACGTCATCCATCGTGGGAGAACAAAATAGGTGCCCTACTTTACATCATCCAACATACTGAAACAACCAAATTTTGTGCCTAAAATAAAAAGTTGTTACCAAAAACCAAAAAAAGTGTGTATTTTAGGTTATCTTGGCGGTAGAAGACGCACTCGGTCAAAACAAACTCCTGCTCAAAACTATTGCCATCGTTGCATTCTTACGCATCAGGGCCGGAGGCACAGAGGGACAGCAGGGCCCTCCAACCCCCCTATGACATAATTTTTGACATTTACACCCTAGACTTTTAAGAAAAATATCCTCAAAACAGTGGATTTTATAGCTCCAACCCTCCCCCCAAAAAATAATTGTGCTCTGATTTTTTTGATTGGCCACCCTCATGTGTTTTTTCTGCCTCCACCCCGGTTACGCATGAGAGTGACCAATGATGGTAGATTGAGCACATCATGCTCATCAAGATCTTGACAGACCAAGTAGCCTATCATTACTTTCGTGTATTGCAGTCTTTAACAAAAGATGGTGATATATGGGTGGTGCCCTCTCACAAGACACCGTTGACACAATGTGTTAGAAGTATACAAATGATACCCTTACTCTACCAAGTCGGCATACAATGTATTTCGAGGGCCACCTCTATTGATGCTTCGGTTTGAAAGGCTTGGCTCCCCTAAACTTTAATTATTTCCTTCGCTACTCATGCAAAATAGGATATGGACAACAGACGGATAAACAAAGGGGATGACCAAAATGTGTGAATTTCCCTCTTTGTAACCAAGTTTAAGAATCGGCGGATCATCTCTTTTCCAAGTGTCGGTTCACCATTCTGATTTGGAAAGAGGTTCACGCTTGTTGTGGTTGCCATGGCATCTTTCCCACGACATGGGTTAATGAAACTTTAGTCAATGCACGGTGGACAAACCTCACCCTTGATAATGACATTTCTTGTAAGGGTATGTCCTCGTTGATCATGCTCACATCTTAGGAAGTTTGGAAGGAGCGTAATGCTAGAGTGTTTCGTCATGTTACCTCACCGATGGTCGTGGTTCTCTATCAAATTAAGGATGAGGCAAGAGCTTGGTGCTCAGCTGGGGCAAATGATTTTGAGTAATGTAATGTTGTGAGAATAATCTCGTTTCGTGAAGTCCTAGGGCATCCTAAGCAGCATGTGGCTTAAGCTCCTTCTTATTATTGAATGAAAAAGGCAAATCTTTGACCATGTTTAAAATATATATAATAATCATGACTGACCTGGAATACCCCCCAAGCAGCCTGGCCTGGGCATACACATCATCTAGTTGAAAATCTGAAATTTGATCCTGGTAATCCATAGAGTAAAGTTCATCTTAAACCGAAAGAGTCAATGGAAACCGAACCCCGAATTCTTCCTAAAATCAGCACCCTCAAAAGTTCGATATCCCAACCTTTCCATGAGCTCAAGGTTAAATAACAAGCTTTACTGTTGCCGATACCCAACAAATATTCAAATGAATGGATGGCAGTGTATATAGACGTCAGAACGAAATTAAGAGGAATAATAAATTAAAAAAAAACAAAACGATTCATACTACAATGGCGTTGCCGGCCATGCGTGCGGCGGCCGGCGGCGCCGGTTCCTCTACCGTGGCCCTGCAGAGCGGGCAGGTGCGGTTCCTGCGCAGCCACGCAGCGAGGCACCCGCCGTGGAACGTGTGGCCGCACGCCGGCAGGACGCTGGGCCCGTCGCCGGCGGCCTCGTACGGCTCCATGCAGATCGCGCACGAGCTCGTATCGTCAGAGCTTTCGTGATCAGCAGCAGGTGGCTGCTGGTGCGCGCCGCCACCAGGTACGCTCGGATCGGGCACTTGCTCCCAGTCGTCCGGGATCGGCGTCTGGCCGTTGCGCCGGCTGTGGGATGACTCGGCGAACGTCATGATCTTCTGGGCGTTCTCCTTGACGATCGACGCTCCGGCCGTAATCTTGTCGCAGGTGGCGATGATGGTGTGACATGCTCCTGCAATCCAATCCATCATGCCATGCACGTCGACCATGGCGGACAGACGGGATGGAACGGTCCCCGGCGGCGATCCCCTCTAGCTGAGCGCGCAATCGGTTGGCTTGGAAACCTTCCGGATTGGTCTTCAAGAATCCGGTGGTTTTGTGGCGTCAATTGGCGGCTCCTCGAGATTAATTAACTGTGAATATTGACTAAGGTAGCTAGGTTATGCGTGGGAATTAACCGTCCGGATTGGTCTTCAAGAGTTGGAGCTGGACTCGATCGATCCCGTAGGCCATAGCGTGCCCCGTCATGTCTCCTGAGTCCTGATCCCGCGTTTGCAACGCAAGCCGGCAAAACTGCTCGCTAGTCTTGACATGTATCCGACCTTTTGATTGTCTATACGACCACACATTATTTCTGTCCATGTTTTTATTTGTGTTCATGTTTATACACTACGGGAAACGCTGAGAACGCCGACGGCAATTTCAACGCCGACGGCAATTTGTCGGGGCCGTCGGCGTCATAACGTGAGACCGACGAAACGGGTAAAACCGTCAGCGCTGTTTTGCCGTCGGCGTCATAGTGGTGAGGCCGACGGCCACCGTCGGTCTTAGAGTGCCGTCAGCGTCCATTTAGTGAGCCTGACGGCCACCGTCGGCGTCAAAACGCCGTCGGAGTACTGCCCCGCATGGCCATCTCGACGCAGCGTTTGACGGCGCGCGGGTAACCCATTGTAATGCCGACGGCATTACCGTCGGGCTCACACTATTTTCCAGTTTTTCTTAAAAAATTAGATTACATTAAAAAATAATATTTGTAGCGGTACTAAATCACAATAAATAACATAAGAACTAATTGTACAAATATTGTGATCAAATGTTGGCCACAATATAAGGACACATAAGGGGGTAGCCCGATGGAATCTGCAGCGGATGTGGGGTTTTGTTGTGGCGGGGTTCCGGAACTAAGAGGTGGGAAACTCTCGTTTCGTGTGTCGGGCATGTAATCGTGCGGCGGAGTAGATGAAATGTTGGTTCCCCATGGCCCTATGTATCAACCTAACACAACCAAGCAAAAAAGTTCATGCGTCTACCCCCTCTCGGCGCCGTTTAGAGGGGTAGATCGCCGGGTTTGACTTTTTCCCAGCGGATGTGGGTTTTCGCCGTGCCGGGGGTACGGAGCGTCGGAACCCCAACAAAACTTGCATGGACCCCTAACATATGTATACTAGTGTGTTGGTAGGCTGTGGGAACCAAGATACAACTCCGAGGTGCGACCCGCTTCTTCGACCCCTCTTACCCCGTAGTAAGTTCATGCACTCAGAGGTGGGAAACTCCCGTTTCGTGTGTCGGGCATGTAATCGTGCGACGGAGTAGATGAAATGTTGGTTCCCCATGGCCCTATGTACCAACCTAACACAACCAAGCAAAAAAGTTCATGCGTCTACCCCCTCTCGGCGCCGTTTAGAGGGGTAGATCGCCGGGTTTGACTTTTTCCCAGCGGATGTGGGTTTTCGCCGTGCCGGGGGTACGGAGCGTTGGAACCCCACCAAAACTTGCATGGACCCCTAACATATGTATACTAGTGTGTTGGTAGGCTGTGGGAACCAAGATACAACTCCGAGGTGCGACCCGCTTCTTCGACCCCTCTTACCCCGTAGTAAGTTCATGCACTCAGAGGTGGGAAACTCCCGTTTCGTGTGTCGGGCATGGAATCGTGCGACGGAGTAGATGAAATGTTGGTTCCCCATGGCCCTATGTACCAACCTAACACAACCAAGCAAAAAAGTTCATGCGTCTACCCCCTCTCGGCGCCGTTTAGAGGGGTAGATCGCCGGGTTTGACTTTTTCCCAGCGGATGTGGGTTTTCGCCGTGCCGGGGGTACGGAGCGTCGGAACCCCACCAAAACTTGCATGGACCCCTAACATATGTATAATAATGTGTTGGTAGGCTGTGGGAACCAAGATACAACTCCGAGGTGGGACCCCCTTCTTCGACCCCTCTTACCCCGTAGTAAGTTCATGCACTTAGAGGTGGGAAACTCCCGTTTCGTGTGTCGGGCATGGAATCGTGCGACGGAGTAGATGAAATGTTGGTTCCCCATGGCCCTATGTACCAACCTAACACAACCAAGCAAAAAAGTTCATGCGTCTACCCCCTCTCGGCGCCGTTTAGAGGGGTAGATCGCCGGGTTTGACTTTTTCCCAGCGGACGTGGGTTTTCGCCGTGCCGGGGGTACGGAGCGTCGGAACCCCACCAAAACTTGCATGGACCCCTAACATATGTATACTAGTGTGTTGGTAGGCTGTGGGAACCAAGATACAACTCCGAGGTGCGACCCGCTTCTTCGACCCCTCTTACCTCGTAGTAAGTTCATGCACTCAGAGGTGGGAAACTCCCGTTTCGTGTGTCGGGCATGGAATCGTGCGACGGAGTAGATGAAATGTTGGTTCCCCATGGCCCTATGTACCAACCTAACACAACCAAGCAAAAAAGTTCATGCGTCTACCCCCTCTCGGCGCCGTTTAGAGGGGTAGATCGCCGGGTTTGACTTTTTCCCAGCGGATGTGGGTTTTCGCCGTGCCGGTGGTACGGAGCGTCGGAACCCCACCAAAACTTGCATGGACCCCTAACATATGTATACTAGTGTGTTGGTAGGCTGTGGGTGATGGGGATATGCCCTAGAGGCAAATAAATAAATAGTATTTATTGCATTATCTCATAAGTTTATAATAGGTTTTTGTATTATGCTATAACTGTATTAATCGGAATTATTAATACACGTGTGATACATAGACAACCAGGGTCCCTAGTGAGCCTCTATATGAACTAGTCCATTGGGCAACAGTTGATCGAGATTCCCGATCAAGGACAATGACGTCGGTTGACAATGGGGTTATCTTATTAGTAGAATAAGGTGATGGACATACGCAAAGTATTGCAACAAGATCGTATTACGATGTTTGTCATTTGCAATAGATAAGTAATATGATAGCTTATTCCTTAGACCGTGAGATCGTGCTAATTACTACTTCGTAGGAGTACTTTGAGAACATCAAACGTTGTGTCTTACATAGCATGACAATAACGGTGTCCATCTTGGGTATCCCGAAAGAGTATGTTAAGACGTAAGGATCAAGAGCGGGATTTGTTCATTCTTGTAATGGAAAGATACTCTGGGCCCACTCGGTGAGATTGCATCTATATAGCTGCGCAGCTTATGACTAGGTCATGGAGATGTAATATCACAGACGAGTTAATAACCTATGTCGGTAACGAGATGCAACAGGACATTGGATGTCTACGATCACATCTCGGACAAGGTAGTATCGCAGAGACAAAGGGAATGAATATCATGTTTATGGTTCAACGACGATATTCGTAGAATGCACAGGGACCGTCATATGCATCCAGGTATCCCTGGCGGTCATTGGCGAGCGAAGGGTCTCGACCATGTCTGGAGTGTTCTCGAACCGTAGCGTAACAAACTTAAGGTCTTAACGACACCTGGAGAAGGTTCTGGAATATTATAGGATTTTATTGGAGAGAGGGAAATGATCCGGAAAGAGTTCCGGTGGTCCGGAAGGAGTTCCGGGAAGGTCTGGAATGGTTCCAGGAATGTCCGAAAGATGTTCGGGTGGTCCGGAAAATGTTTCGGAGTCACGGGATATTAAATTATATGTAAATATATTAATTATGAATTAATAGTATTTTATATTAATTTAATTATTAAATAATAAAGGAAAAAGGGGGCAGCCCACCTAAGTGGGCCAATTGTGGCCCACTAAGGTGAGCCGCACCAAGCAAGGAAAGGGGGGGCTTGGGCCCCTAGTCCGAATTGGACTAGGAGGTTCGGCCGGCTCCCCCCTCCCTCTCCTTTAGTCCCACATGGGGGAGGCAAGGTGTTTGCACACCCCCTCCCCCCTTTATATAGCAAGGCATATTAATTGGATTAATAACACAGAAAATACAATTAATATTGTAGCAAGCCGGCCGAGCTGTTTCTCCGCCCGCTTTGCCTCCTCTCTCCACCAAAGCTATACCGTCGGGCACCGTTGCCCTGCGGGATTCCAGAAAAGTTCTACCCCTGCGATTTCAGCTGGATCTGAATGACCGGGGGTTGTTGTTAAGTTCCGTATGTTTGCGAGTGCTCGGAGGCGCCACATTTGAGGAGCCAGGGCGACGTCGTCTCGCCCACCCAGCAGCCCTGTCGCTGCCCTGCCGCCGGCACCACCCCCCCTCGGCTGCCGGCGCCACGCCACCTTCCGCCCGACGCCCGTCGACGCAGGTCATCGTCGACACCCCGGCGTTATCATCTACATCATCGCGGCAAGTTCTCCGCGACCTTGAGGTCGGCTACGTACGACTTCATCAGCAACGCTTGTGCGGGAGCGTAATCCCCGCTATCGGTCTACATGGAGGTAATGTGACCCGTTCCGCCACCGTTATCACATGTACTAGATAGATAGATCCTGGCTAGTTAGGACGTTCTTACGCTAGAAAAATTATTGTTTTCTGCACCGGAACCCCTTCAGTGGTATCAGAGCCGATCTATGCGTAGTAATGCTGGTACGGTTAGAACTCATGTTGAATGAGGACGTCTTTCTTATATTTGCTACCCTCTAGCGTGCACTTGCGATGCCTTCGGTATTGAGTTGATGAAGCGGCCCGGACCGACTTTACGCGTACGCTTACGCGAGACTGGTTCCACTACTGACATACGGCTTGCACCGTATATGTGGCTGGCGGGTGTCTGTTTCTCTCTCTTTAGTCGGCAAAGCATTTTCAATGGAGGGCCCGAAAGGGATGCTTAAACATGCAATTATACGATTGACGTTGTGGTACAAAGTTCGTAGGTAGGGAAACGGTTCTCTTACGAATAAGCCTATATGCCACGTAAAACTTGCAAAACTAAATAAAGGTAGAGGCGTCTAACTTTGTTTTGCAGAGGCGTTATTTTATGTGACATGGTTAAGGTAAGTTTGATATTACTCGTACTGTCGGAGGCAATGGAGGGCACCGTAGACTCGGAGCCATGCCGGGGCGCCCGGGGCCAGGCACATGGCGCCATGGAGGTCCAGGCGCATCGACCATGTCACATCGCACTTCATTGCATCATTATTGTGTGCTGTTGTGTGTGCATCCTGTTGATTGCTTATATGTTAGATATACAACGGTAGCAACTTAAATAGGATGATCCCTAACAAATACCAAAAGTGTGTTCTCCCTCGTTGCGCACCACCAAGAAAGTTCTACGTTATGAGGCAGGCCGTGACGATCGGGTGTCAGACATATCGTCGTTCGCATACAGTGGGTGTAAGCCATGTTGCACGCGCAGGGTCTTCGAGTTTTGATTGGCGAGCCTAGCATATGCAGATATGGCCTCGGAACACGGGAAGATCGAAAGATCGAGCATGAGTCACATAGTTGTTGTGATCGACATTTTATGTCCACCTTTGAAGCTGTGCCGCCGGCCGTGATGATCGGGGGTGGTATAGTGGATGGGGGTCGTGTAATCGCTATTATTATTTTAGGGATAATAATTTTAGTGGAGTGTGTTTGATAATATGATTATAAAACTAAAACTCACATATGTTATAAACTTTACCTTACCTCTTTTGCGATCATATCTGTAGACGGAACTATACTTCGGTTACTTCCTTAAGAATCCAGATTCCACCCTAGAAGCCGACGGGTCCAACTTCATCAGATGGTACAATGGTTTTAGAAACATTCTCCAACACAACAACATCCTATATGTCCTCGATGAAGCGTTAGGAGAAAGACCAGATGATTCTGCTAGCGAGGAGGAGGAAGATGAATTCCGTAGGCGTCGAGACATATTCATAGAAGTGGAGATCACCATGACCGTATGCCTAGCACCTGAGTTGAAAGAGTTGTTTCAACACATGGAGCCATATGTCATGATTGATGCGATCAAAACGCACTTCAAAGATGAATTGATGCATGAGCAATTCAGGCAGCTTAGAAAGTTCCAGACCATTCACATGGAGGAGCATACCTGTCTGAAGACTCATTTGAAGAGGCTGTATGACATCTACTTCAAGCTGACAAATGTCTACGATTACTGGATGGCGGATTCATGGGCTATTCAGACTGTGCTGATATCTCTGCCTCCAAGCTATGAGAAGCATGTGCGTGAATATGTTTTGAAGGCAGACAATATGAACTTTTACAAGTTCGTGTCCGAATTCAAATCATTGGAAGTTGATTCCATCGAAGGAGAAATCTTCGACGCTACAGGTATATATTTGATATACAGAATTGTGAGTGTATTCACCACTTGATATGTGATAAAGTATCTGATACTTGTTCTGTTTATGAAACAGGCCCTGATTATTACTTATCTGCGGCGAAGTATGATGCGACCAAGCACTGAAGATGGTGATCAAGGAAGTTGATGGCTATTGGTGTTCATGTCCTCAAGTTATCATAGTTATCATTAATAGTTTTTGATAAGACCTTTTTGTAATAGTGAGAAAGTGTGTCTAGTGTCTTGATTGTTACAAGACAAAGTTATTCATATATGTAATAAGACAAGTTCAGTTGTTTTATGTTATGGAACAAGCCAGTTGTTTTATATTATGAATAAAGTTTTCACATCTCAATTACATTACTTGTATGATAACGTGATTTTCATTCATAAAAGCGGGAATGATAAAATTATATGTCCAAGAAATAAAAGATTTTGTTGCTAGAACAAACACCATTCATCATAAAGGCAAATGTAAGAAGTAATAGATACTTTTGATCTATTTAAAAGGTTACATGTGCCAAATTGATTAGTATTGAAGTGTCAATACGAAAGGAAATTAATTAAGAGTCATATCGGATGATTATTGAATTAATTATATGGTGAAATTTACTTGATCCGAATTCTTCTATGATTATTAGTAAATAAATGTATTTGCATAATAAATCATGAGTCTGAAATTAATTTGATAAAAGATCAAATGGGGTTTTTCAGAAGAAAGATTGGTGAATATTGTATTCGCAAGATTTGATCACAGGACAATATTTTTGAATCATGGTTTCAACACAAAAGACTTGTGGAAATTCGTTTCACAATATTATAATATCATATATGGTGATATGTGAAGTATTATAATCATACTCTATTTTAGATAAAGTGTGGTCTTTCAGAATCTGTCTTAGAATCTCTTAATATGTTCGAAACATTATAGTCGATGTCCACTTTAGAAAATAGATGTTTTTTAAATGGTAATTCGTGAGATCGACAATAGTGTCGTTATATAGATGATTATACGATAATTCAGAATATACACGAATAGTTCTTTGTAAATCACTCACATTGAATGAGAGTGCATTCCAAAACCCAATAGAAACAAAACTTGTATTGTTGTCTATGTAATTCCGAAGAAAATATGATTTTTCGAATTATGGTTAATGGAATGAAATTAGAAGCTTGAAATAAGGTGTCAGACCTATATTCATAAAAGTAGAATATTGGAAAGTGTTCCAAAAGATATACTCCCTCCGTTCCGAAATCTAAGACGTTAAAAGATTTTCAGAGAAACCCCCAAAATCGGCCAAATGACCTGTTTGCCCATACATCAACCCTGAATTTACAAATAATGCCATCCCGCAGTGGAAAACGTTTTGCCCAGCGAAACATAACAAATTTGAATCGAGCGTCTTCCTCCTCGGCTCGGCTCGCTCGATCTCGCTGGATCTCGTTGCCAGAGCAGATCCTCCTTGTGCAGATCGCTGGAGGGGGGCTGGACAGCACCCAGGTGCAGATCCGCAGATCCCCACCCTCCTCCCAGCGGCAGCTCCTTCCCACCCTCCTCCCAGCGGCAGCTCCTTCACAGCATCCTCCCAGCGGCAGCTCCTCCCAGCGGCAGATCCTCCCAGGTCCATCACAAGCTGCACGGCAGCGCCCAGGTGCAGATCCTCACCCTCCCTCTCAGGGCCTCGACAGCTCCTCCCAGCGGCAACTCGCTCCCAGGTCCATCACAAGCTGCGAGGCAGCGCCCAGGTGCAGATCCTCTCAGCGGCAGCTTGCTTGTAAAACCTGCTCGACCAAGCCAGAGCAAATTCATCAGATCAAGTCATCAGATCAAGCCAGAGCAAATCATCAGATCAAGCCAGAGCAAATCCTCCCAGCGGCAGCTCCTTCCCACCTCCTCCCAGCGGCAGCTCCTTCACAGCATCCTCCCAGCGGCAGCTCCTCCCAGGTCCATCACAAGCTGCACGGCAGCGCCCAGGTGCAGATCCTCACCCTCCCTCTCAGGGCCTCGACAGCTCCTCCCAGCGGCAACTCGCTCCCAGGTCCATCACAAGCTGCAAGGCAGCGCCCAAGTGCAGATCCTCTCAGCGGCAGCTTGCTTGTAAAACCTGCTCGACCAAGCCAGAGCAAATCATCAGATCAAGTCATCAGGAAATCACAAGGCAAATCATCAGATCGATCAAGTCATCAGGAAATCACAAGGCGCGCAGCATCAGATCGATCAAGTCACTCAAGAAACTCACCTGACTTGAGAAAGGAGTAGCGTTGCCCGGAGAAAATGGTGCTCCCAGACTTGAACTCCACTCCGCCTGTAGAAGCAGGAGACGAAATGGATCAAGATATTGGACCTGGAGTTGATCAACACGTAGAACCTGAAATTGATCAAGATGAAATGGATCAAGACGAAATGGATCAAGATCAAGATGAAATGGATCAAATTGTCGAAAATGCAGGTATAGTTAAGTTGTTATAGCAGAAATTGAGCATAAAAGAATTGTGTATCCTCGAGTAGCAGTAGCAGATGGACTTGAGTAAAATAAACAGTGAGGAAACACATCACTTGCTACTGCTGCTAGCAAGCATAGAGCAAGTGGTAGTTTAGGTTCAGTTGACACAAGCAGTACGAGTAGCTTTGTGCTACAGCAAGTGGTAGTTTAGGTTCAGTTAATACTCCAAGCTATACTTGCAAGCTTTATCTACTGCAAGAAAGAACAAATACTACAGCAGTGCATATCCTTTAGTAAAGTTCATTCTGTTTCAACAAGAAAGCTATAGTAGCAGTACTGATATTTGCAAATTTTAACAAGTTCATTCTGTTTCAACAAGTTTCAGTACAATATTTTTTTGTTTTATTTCTTATTGTAGGCGTACAACAAGCAAAGAGGACAAGAAAGTTACTTAGTGACCAGCAGAAATATGCAGCCTATGTGGCAATGCATTTTCTTTGCATGAGCAATGGTGGGAAGTTTAAGAGAAATGACAAGAAAAAGGTTGCTGCATTTTTTGAAGTAGACATACAGGCAATCCAACGGATTTGGAAGACTGCCATGCGACAAATAGCAAATGGTTTGGAGGTCGATGTCTCAAACAAAAGAAAAGGCAGGTGTGGAAGGAAGCCAGCTGATATTAATCTAGCTCTAATCCCAACTATCCCACTGAACAACCGGTCTACTATAAGAGCATTGTCTTGGCAGTTAGGATGCAGCCCCACTACATTGTTCCGGAAGTTTGCGATGCAAGAAATAAAGAGGGTCTCCAATACCGTGAAGCCAGCACTAACTGAGAAACATAAGAAGACAAGAGTGGAATTTTGCGTCTCGATGATCGATGAGGAAACTAAAGCAAATGCAAGACCGTGGTTCACCAAGATGCGCAAGATTGTGCACATTGATGAAAAATTCTTTAACATGACTAAAGAAAACAAGAAATATTATCTCCTACCCGAGGAAGAAGAGCCTACAAGACAAATTACAAACAAAAACAACATCGGGAAGGTCATGTTCCTCACGGCTGTAGCTAGGCCCAGATTTGACAATGCCGGAAATGAAACTTTTTCCGGAAAGATAGGTTGTTGGCCTTTTGTTAAAGAAGTCCCAGCAGCTAGGAAGAGTGACAACAGGCCTAAAGGAACATTAGAGACTAAGGCAGTAAAAGTTAATCGCGAAGTGATGAGAGAGTTCCTAATAAACAAAGTTCTGCCTGCAATAGTGGCTGCTTGGCCCGATAAGGAAGCCGGAGAAGTGATTTTTATCCAACAAGACAATGCCCGGCCTCACATTTTACCTAATGACCCAGAGTTCATGGCGGCTGTGGCTAAGACGGGACTCGATATCCGACTGATTCAGCAGCCAGCTTGCAGCCCAGATCTCAATGTCCTCGATCTTGGGTTCTTCAACTCCATACAATCTCTAACAGATTGTAGAAGCCCAAGAACGCTTCAAGATCTAATTAAAGGAGTTATGGAAGAGTTCGAGGGATATGATTCATCTAAGCTCAACAAGATTTTTCTAAGCCTGCAGTGCTGCATGATAGAAATCATGAACAATGGTGGAGGAAATGGTTACAAAATACCGCATATTAATAAAGACAGGCTGGAAAGAATTGGGCGGCTGCCTCTAAGGCTACAATGTCCAGCAGAAGTCTATGCTCATGCCCTACAGGTGCTAGGCAGACAAAGAGGGGAAGCTACAACAAGCAGTGCAAGCACATCACTTGCTACTGCTACTGCTGCTATCACTGCTTGCTGAAACAAAAAACAGGATGCTAATGCTAAATGTTCACGTGTGTGTGTGTTATGTGTATGGCTACTGCAAATTTGTTATTGTGTTGTGTGTATGTAAACAGTACAAGCAATGGATACTCCAAATGTGTGTTGATATGTGTGTTTATTGTACTCCAAGCAAGTGCTACAACTTTTCTGCTACAACTTGTGTGAGTAGCTTGTGTGAGTACTCCAAGCAAGTGATACTACAAGCATGTGTGAGTAGCTAGCTGTAGCTTTGTGCTACAACTTTTCTGCTACAGCAAGTAATATCGAATCGTAGCAATACTATGCACAGAAACAGCAAGCACATACTCCTGGTATTTCAAACAAGCAAGCACAAATAACAAGGAATTGCTATTTGTACTCCATCACCTCAACTTACATAAAAATGCAGCACAAGTAAAAATAGCAGTTTAAAACAGAGTCAATACAGCAAGAACAAGATGCAGTAGTTTAAAACACAAGTAAACACAAGCACAGATGTGGAGTATTTTATCTCCAAGATTCAGCACGGTGCAAGCAATACAGCAAGAACAAGATGCAATGCAAGATTAGGTTCAGGCAGTGTACAGAAGCACAATAAATCTAGTGCTACTGCACAAGCAAGCTACTGCTACACACAACAACACATATCCTAGCAGTACACAAGAATATCACTCGTAGCAAAGGTTCATAATCAGTAATCAACAATTCATAATCTGCTAGAACTTGCAACACAACCAATTGATGTTCATAGTCTACTGCTACTGAAAATGTTCAGTAAAGCTACTGCGAACGCTGCAAGCAATATTTACTCATACTACTACTGCTACACTAAGCAAGCAAGTCCTTTGCTACACAAGACCATGGAGTACAAGCACTACTAATACTGCAAGTAGCCACCTCGTACATGGAGAGGAGAGAGGAGAGTACTCGTACAGTACATGGAGAGGAGAGAGGAGAGACGAGAGTACTCAGTACATGGAGGCCACCTCCCTGAGCATCTCGGTGCAAGTAGCCGTCCTTGACGATGACGGTGTACTGGACCTGCAGGGCCTCGTACATGGTGGCCACCTCCCTGAGCATCTCGCCCAGCAGCCGGTTCTCCTCGCTTTCTTGCTATAGCTCGGACTCAAGGACCGCAACATACACACAAACGAACACAAATGTTCAGCTGCAGCTCAGAAATCTGAAAAAACACCAAGGAGAATAATCGTAGAAATCTTGCTGTTACTGGAATACTGTACCTTGAGGTCCTTCTTGAGGGACAGGAAGTTCTCCTTGACGAGGATCTGCAGCACTCGAGGCCGCCATCGTTCCACCACGGCTGTCCTCCTCCCGCAGCTCCAGCACCTCCTTCGGCGAGATCTACCACCGCAACCCAAAGATCTATTGCCTCCACCCACAGATCAAGCATCTCAGCCCACAGATCGAGCGCCGGCACGGTAAAAATCGAATCTTTGACCTCCCCACAAGGTGCGCTAAGAGAGGCTAGAGGCACGACGAGCGCAAGAAAGATAGGGCACGGTGAGGGAGAGTAACACGGCGCGCCGAATAGAGAGTGTAGGAGGTGGCGGCGCCGGCGAGACAGAGCGAGGTCGCGGCACCGGCGAGAGGGAGAGCGAGGTCGCAGTGGGAGAGACGCGAGTGGGGAATGGGGAATGGGCAACGTGCGCTCCGACGGGACCAGGGGCAGAATGGGTAACTCAAAAAAATCGGTAGCGTCGCGGAAGTTGTACGTGACATTCTTAAACGTCATACATTTCGGAACGGAGGGAGTATGTCTACAAATGAAAATTTGATGATTGAGAGTGAAGGAGACTAGAAAATTGTTTTCTGCTTGCAATCCTCTTCGTGAAGATCATAATATTTTCATGAAAGAAGCTTCTAAATAAAGTGCTGTTATATTTAATGTTGCTGTCAGGTCACATCATAATATTAAGTATTTCAGATCTTGTTGACAGATCAAGGTGCACTTTATGAATACAAAGAAAGTTGAGAAAATATCAGAATACGAACAAAGGCTTTTGTGCCTGAAAATCCAAGTTACATTTAGAAAGGATTAAAACAGTAAATGTTGCTATAATTCCTTTTGGAGAAATAAGATTTCTTGATCATCATGTAAAGTGTCATATGAGAAATGTAACTATAAGAAAGACGTGAAAGCATATTTTGTCAAGAAATGTGTCTTAGACAAAATCAAATTTGTTGACTACATAAGTAGACATGCTTGAAGTCTGTGGAATTTGTATTAATGGAATACTGTAGTTCGTGTTAAGTTCGAATTGATGAGCGATCAATGATTTTGGTTTGACCAAAATGACGAGATAAATTATGAATTTAAGTGGGAGTCAAAGTTAGTTTACTCGGGTAGAATATGTAAAGGAGATATTTTTGAGTGGGAGATTAGAACCTCAAATATGTAGAAGACATGTTTTGAGTGGGAGCTCGTGTTCTCAAATGTGTGGAGACATAATTTGAGTGGGAGCCGAAAATTAATGAAGTTGTGAAACTATTTGAAAGTTGGTGTCTATTTGGAATAGAACGGGAATTTTAAATAGTTAGTCGAGTTGTTTTGGATTATATCTGAGGAGTCAGAATAAATTAAAACCAAAGGATGGTCCTTGGAAATCCAATTATTCATTAAGAGTAATGATACGCGGTAATAGTGGTTGTATGACATGTTGGTCTATTATGTGATATTAGACATTATACAGAAACCATATTATGTGCTCGATGAAATATGACTCATGTTCTTAGAAGAAGAACAGTTGTGAAAGTAAATTTAGAATTTACTGGAAGTAGAAGTGTATTAGTTATTTGATTGACATTGGAGTGTCAAGTCTTCAGAATAGGTGCGGAAATATAGATATCGCGAGATTGTAAATGTTACAAGAAGTTCTCTATGACTGAGTGTGTTTGCAAGGCAATTATCTGGTTAACAGAATCAGAGTAAGCGCTGGGAAACAGAAGTCTCGCTTAGTTACGGTATTTGTATATTATTAGATAACATGATGATATCAAACAGGTTGATATCAATGGATCGCAAAAGGAATGCACAATTATGTATTGTACAGATTGTCAGAGTAACACTCTTCCACAAGCAAGCATTATCATATAACGCTTATTTGATAAGGGGTTTTTGATGAGGTAAAATGCAACTAGTTTATTTGTACTCTAGTGCAAGTGGGAGACTGAAGGGGATATGCCCTAGAGGCAAATAAATAAATAGTATTTATTGCATTATCTCATAAGTTTATAATAGGTTTTTGTATTATGCTATAACTGTATTAATCGGAATTATTAATACACGTGTGATACATAGACAACCAGGGTCCCTAGTGAGCCTCTATATGAACTAGTCCATTGGGCAACAGTTGATCGAGATTCCCGATCAAGGACAATGACGTCGGTTGACAATGGGGTTATCTTATTAGTAGAATAAGGTGATGGACATACGCAAAGCATTGCAACAAGATCGTATTACGATGTTTGTCATTTGCAATAGATAAGTAATATGATAGCTTATTCCTTAGACCGTGAGATCGTGCTAATTACTACTTCGTAGGAGTACTTTGAGAACATCAAACGTTGTGTCTTACATAGCATGACAATAACGGTGTCCATCTTGGGTATCCCGAAAGAGTATGTTAAGACGTAAGGATCAAGAGCGGGATTTGTTCATTCTTGTAATGGAAAGATACTCTGGGCCCACTCGGTGAGATTGCATCTATATAGCTGCGCAGCTTATGACTAGGTCATGGAGATGTAATATCACAGACGAGTTAATAACCTATGTCGGTAACGAGATGCAACAGGACATTGGATGTCTACGATCACATCTCGGACAAGGTAGTATCGCAGAGACAAAGGGAATGAATATCATGTTTATGGTTCAACGACGATATTCGTAGAATGCACAGGGACCGTCATATGCATCCAGGTATCCCTGGCGGTCATTGGCGAGCGAAGGGTCTCGACCATGTCTGGAGTGTTCTCGAACCGTAGCGTAACAAACTTAAGGTCTTAACGACACCTGGAGAAGGTTCTGGAATATTATAGGATTTTATTGGAGAGAGAGAAATGATCCGGAAAGAGTTCCGGTGGTCCGGAAGGAGTTCCGGGAAGGTCTGGAATGGTTCCAGGAATGTCCGAAAGATGTTCGGGTGGTCCGGAAAATGTTTCGGAGTCACGGGATATTAAATTATATGTAAATATATTAATTATGAATTAATAGTATTTTATATTAATTTAATTATTAAATAATAAAGGAAAAAGGGGGCAGCCCACCTAAGTGGGCCAATTGTGGCCCACTAAGGTGAGCCGCACCAAGCAAGGAAAGGGGGGGCTTGGGCCCCTAGTCCGAATTGGACTAGGAGGTTCGGCCGGCTCCCCCCTCCCTCTCCTTTAGTCCCACATGGGGGAGGCAAGGTGTTTGCACACCCCCTCCCCCCTTTATATAGCAAGGCATATTAATTGGATTAATAACACAGAAAATACAATTAATATTGTAGCAAGCCGGCCGAGCTGTTTCTCCGCCCGCTTTGCCTCCTCTCTCCACCAAAGCTATACCGTCGGGCACCGTTGCCCTGCGGGATTCCAGAAAAGTTCTACCCCTGCGATTTCAGCTGGATCTGAATGACCGGGGGTTGTTGTTAAGTTCCGTATGTTTGCGAGTGCTCGGAGGCGCCACATTTGAGGAGCCAGGGCGACGTCGTCTCGCCCACCCAGCAGCCCTGTCGCTGCCCTGCCGCCGGCACCACCCCCCCTCGGCTGCTGGCGCCACGCCACCTTCCGCCCGACGCCCGTCGACGCAGGTCATCGTCGACACCCCGGCGTTATCATCTACATCATCGCGGCAAGTTCTCCGCGACCTTGAGGTCGGCTACGTACGACTTCATCAGCAACGCTTGTGCGGGAGCGTAATCCCCGCTATCGGTCTACATGGAGGTAATGTGACCCGTTCCGCCACCGTTATCACATGTACTAGATAGATAGATCCTGGCTAGTTAGGGCGTTCTTACGCTAGAAAAATTATTGTTTTCTGCACCGGAACCCCTTCAGAACCAGAGCCAACCGCGAAGGCCTTCCTTGAAATGATGGCCACCGCGAAGAAACCTCTTTATCCGGGTGCAGAAATCTCTCAGCTTGATGCCATATCGCAACTGCTAGCTGATAAGGCCAAACACGGCGAAACCCGATCAAGCTTTGAAGATCATTTGAAAACATTGGGTAACATGCTCCCTAAAGGACATTGTCTGCCTCGTACCATGTATGAGTCAAAGAAAATCATGAAATCGCTTTGCATGGATTATGAGAAGATACATTGCTGTCCTAAGGGTTGCCTTCTGTTTCGGAATGAGTTTGCGAATCACACTCACTGTAGCAAGTGTGGGGCCCTAGGTATCTAGAGGTGAAGGGCGCCGAAGGTGAAATGGTGCAAATGAAAGTCGCTGTAAAGATTCTTCGGTATCTCCCATTCATAAGAAGGATCCAACGCCTTTACATGAAGGAGGAGACTGCCACACAAATGACATGGCACAAGAAGGGGAAGAGATACCCTGATATTCATGATAAAAAGAAGAAGATGAAACATCCGGCTGATGGTGAAGCGTGGAAGCATTTCGACAAAGCATACCCTGATAAAGCTCGAGAGTCTCGAAATGTCAGAATTGCGATAGCAACCGATGGATTCAATCCATTCGGTATGTCGGCTAGATCGTACAGCTGCTGGCCTGTGTTTGTTATTCCGCTCAATCTCCCTCCCGGAGTCTTAATGCAACGCAAGACCATATTCTTGTCTCTGATCATTCCGGGGCCTGAATATCCGGGGAAGAATTTGAGTGTGTACATGCAGCCTCTTATCGATGATTTGCAACATTCTTGGGTACATGGCACATGGACATATGACCAGGCATCGAAGAAAAACTTCCGCATGACAGTTTGGTACCAGTATTCCATGCATGACCTACCCGGGTATGCCCTATTCTGCGGACACTGTACAGCTGGGAAGATGCCATGCCCAGTGTGCAGGCATGCTCTTATCTTCATATGGCTGAAGAAGGGTGGCAAGTATTCCGCCTTTGACAAGCATCGACAGTTCCTCGAAGAAGGTCATAGATTCAGAGAGGACAAAAAACACTTCTTGAAAGACAAAGTTGTCAGTGAAGTAAACAAGATACCAACGTTTGATGGTACAGTTGTTGATGCGGAGCTACGTGCTTTAAAGCCTAAGACCAAAGGCAAAGGTTTTATGGGATATGGTGAGACGCACAACTGGACTCACATACCAGGTTTGACGCAACTCCCCTATTACAAGGACCTCAAACTTCCCCATAACATCGATGTGATGCACACCGAAAAGAATGTCGCAGAGTCCGTCTTTCACACAACCCTGAACATTCCCGAGAAGACGAAGGACAATGTCAAGGCTAGAGTCGATCAAGAGAGGCTTTGTGACAGAAGTAAACTAAACATGCAGCGTCCCGAGGGCAATCGAAGAAATTGGGTCAAGCTAAATGCTGACTTCTGCCTTCTAGCTGCCCAAAAGAAGGAGGCATTCAATTGGCTCAAACACAATGTGAAGTTCCCAGATGGTTATTGTTCTAACATGAGTAATGGAGTCAATTTAGCAACGGGCAAAGTCAACGGGCTTAAGAGTCATGACTATCACATATGGATTGAGCGAATAATGCCGGTGATGCTTCGAGGCTATCTCCCTGATCGTGTTTGGCGACCACTTGCGGAGTTGAGCCATTTCTTCCGCACGCTCTGTGCCAAAGAAATATGTCCGGAAATGATGAAAAGACATCATGAGAAAGTCCCAGAGTTGATATGCAAGTTAGAGATTATCTTTCCGCCATGCATGTTTACTCCGATGGTACATCTCATGTTGCATCTACCTAACGAGGCATTATTGGGGGGTCCGGTTCAGAATCGTTGGCAGTTTTCTATAGAGAGAGAATTTAAGCATATGCGAACCAAATGTGGAAACAAAAATCAGATTGAAGCATGCATAGCTGAGGCATATATCATCGAGGAGGTGTCAGATGTATCTACAACATACTACCCCGAAGATGTTCCCACTGTGCATAATACGCTCTCTCGGTACAATACCAATGACCCCAGCTATAAACCCAAGCTTCTTGTCTTCCAAGGCCAAGGCGGCAAGTCTGGTGGTCAACATATTTACACCGTGACGGAGCAAGAGTGGGAGGACATCATGCTCTATGTGTTGATGAACATAGATGAAGTAGAGGATACATTCTTGCCTCAATTTCTGGATGAGGAGTGGTCGGGAATAGAGAATCCTACTGTGCTGGAATTTAATACTCTTTTAAGGAAGGGTGCCCCCAGAAGGAAAAATTTCGTGGCTTGGTTCATGGAAAAAGTAATTTCTAACTCACCCACCTTGTCCCTTGTAGTTTATGTTAACACGGAACTAACAATTTTGACTAAACTTGTAGGGAAATCATCAGAAAACATCTATGACGAATGAATTGATATGGGTTTCCCAGGGTTTCGACCCTAAGGTGGCGACTTATGAAAAGTATGATGTGAATGGGTATCGCTTCCATACGGAGAAGCACTAAAATACTCGGCCAAATGCGAAAACAGTAAATACTGGAGTGTTTACCGGAGGTCGAAATGAGGATGAGTACTATGGAAGGTTACAGAACATATATGAGGTGAAATTCGATAAAGGGGCCCATCCTCTCACTCTTGTTGTGTTCAAGTGCCATTGGTTTGACCCAGTGGTTGGACTAAAAAGTATCCCTTCCATTGGTTTAGTGGAAGTGAGGCCTTCAACCACCTATAGCGGGTCCGATGTATTTATTGTGGCTAATCAGGCAACGCAAGTTTATTATCTACCCTACCCATGCCAGAACGAGGAACTACAGGGTTGGGAAGTTGTGTTCAAGGTATCACCACGTGGTAAGCTACCCATGCCAAACGCGGACGATTACAACAATATAAACCCCATCACATATGAGGGAGATTTCTACCAAGAGGAAGAGGATGGCGGGTACTTTGATGTCCTTATGGGTGGTCTTGATGAAGTCGATGATAGTGAAATACATGGAAGAGGCGAGGCAGTTGTGAATGTAAACGACATAGATATGCTCAGCAAGTTACATCTCGATAGTGAAAGTGATGAGGATGAGCCTCCACCATTCAATGACATACCCTACTACTCACGTGATAGTGATAGTGACCCTGATGATGATTAGACTCGCGGTGAGCGTCTTTTATGTCTTATTTTTAGCAACTTGCTTACTATGTCTTATTTTTGCTTACTATGTCTTATTTTTGCATCAATATGTTATTTCTGCTTACTGACTTTTTACATGTTCTCAATGCAGGTGACTAAACCATGAGCAAGAATTCCGTAGGAGCCATGCTTAAGAAGCTTGTTTGTCCTCGTCCGTGAAAGCCCCCTAAACGCTTAGGTGAGAGTGACGACGAGGACGAAGGACGACCCCCTAGAGGACGAGGCGGGGGTCTACCCCCTAGAGGACGAGGCGGGGGTCAGCCCCCTAGAGGTCGAGGACGAGCCTCGAGGGCGACCACAGTTGAGGCCGATGACGAGGACGACCACAGTTGAGGCCGATGATGAGGATGGTAAAATACGAAGCATTCACCTCCCATCTATTCGATACTTTGCTTATTTTACCACCAAATGTGTGCTTGCTAGGAAAACGGGAAGTAAATTAGCTGCACCTGATTTGGCTTTTCTAGCTGCTGCCTTGCGTGGTGATAGAACTTATAACTTGGGTGCACTGATTGCTTATCGTCTTTCCACTAACCGCGAGAAGGGTGGAATTTATGGAGGTCTTATTGCATCTCGTTTGTTAGATATGCATGGTTTAGTGCCTCATCCTCTTGATTTTCAGCTTACCCCAGGGAAGCTGGATATTATTTCCATGAAGAGGCATAACTTTATTACTGCAAAGAGTAACATGAGTAAACTATTTTATGAGATAGCTTCCTCCAAGAGAGTAGTTTGGAGGAAATCTACAACTGTTGGAATTATTAGGTTGCCTGTGCCTTCGTTTGATCTTGATGCCAGGAACAGCTGGTCACTCTCGGAGGCTGAGATTGATGCACTTGCTGTGCAACCAGTCCCGGATGAGGAGGAAGAAGAGGAGGAGCCCGAGGAGGATGTTGAGCAGCCCCCGGAGACCACGGGTTTCACACACCCGGATCCTGGGTATGCGGGGCCTTCCGGTTCTTCCTCCACCGCGGCCGAGCCGGGATATGATCACACCATGTATGACCCATAGGGCTGGAGCTCATACTCACCTTGGGGTTGATCTCCACTTAGGCCAAAAGCCTAAGCTTGGGGGGAGGTATACCGATAGCACACTCATCTACATATCATTATCATTCGGTACTTTGTATATCCATGTTTTCGTTTTCGTTCTTTCTTTTATTTGTTCATGCTTTGCATTACATTCTTAAAACTCAAAAAGACCAAAAATATTTCTGTTATTTCTCTTGCTAGTTTGCTGTAGTATCTAGTATTAGTATGCTTAGAATTTAGTTCGGTTCCATATGCGAAAACACAAAAATATTTTGCTTTGTTGTTGCTGTTTCGCGCAGGGACAGATTTCTGCTGTCCACCGTTTAATTCATAACTATTCACAGAAAAATCAGAATGACCTGAAATTTCGTGTGCATGTTCCCCAGATATGTACGCAACTTTCATTAGTTTTGAGTTTTCTGATCTGGGCATGTTAAGATCCTCGAAAAAAATTCATCTTCACAGGCTGTTCTGTTTTCAGTTTCTAAATCCGAAAACCCAAAAATATTTGTTGTTTCTCTTTGGTTTTGTATAGTTTGTTTCAGAGGTTATTACCATCCATTGCCGCGTGGAGCTGGGTTATTATTTCATTATCTTTCGAAGCACACAAGTGAAAAGGCAATAATGATGATCTATGACAATTCGAGTTGGGTAAGAGGCTGGTAATGAACTCTATTTGTTTTCATTTTTTGTACATATACTCATTTATGTGAGCATGCTTAGATGGTTCGCATACGGTATATGTCTATTGGTGGGTGCTTAGTAGTTCATGTTCTCTTATGATCAGTCCCAATTTATTAATGGTGGACAACATGCTTCATAGATGTTTGCTTGCATTGTTCTGTTCATAGTAGAATATGACATTGTGGTATCCTCCTCTGAATAATTCATTTGAATCGACTTGGCACATGCTTACACATGTTATGACTAAAAACAAAAAGTCAATTAAGCCTCAATGATCTATTTTGCCTCAGAGTTCTAGTATCATTTTTATGCCTCCGTTAATTTTATTTTGTCGCAAGCATGATTATGATGGCTATTGCTCTCTTGAATTGTCGCTCGCTTGTCTATTGCTAGCCTCCACTTGTACTAAGCTGAAAATGCTTGTGTTTCCAAATCCCTGAAAACCAAGTTATTCCCAAAGAGTCCACCATAAACACCTATGTATGACATTTCAAACCATTCAAGTAAATTTGCATGTGCTACCTTTTGAAACCTTCAAAATATTTCTCAATTTGTGCCACTGTTTCGAGCTCATGAGGAAGTAGTAGTTGGGTTTGTTATCTTCCATACTAGTTAAGTAACCGACTTGCATGCTTCATCTGCTCGTCATTAATTTTGCAAAGAGGTGGTTAGACCACTATAATATCAAATGATTTGAGAAAATAGAATAGACACTCCTCCATGGTTTGAGATTGATTGGTGGGCACCCAAGGATTCGGTTAGCCATGGTTTGTGAAAGCAAAGGTTGGGAGGAGTGTCAAGTTATAAAAATAAATGAATATAAGGATGCATATTATAAATGCTTGTTTTAAAAATTTCGAAACCGCTCTCAACTTGCTTAGTATGGAAGATAACGAGAACTATATTGCCATTCGTTGACGGAACAACCACCACTCAAAAACAATTTTACCTCTGTTTTCAAAATAATGAAAGCTCTAGCACATGTTAAATCCCTGCTTCCCTCAATGAAGGGCATATCTTTTACTTTATTGTTGAGTCACCATCATTCTTTGAGCACCTTCTTGAGAGCATAGTTGTCATTCTTAGTGTAATGTGCTTGTCCCAGAATACTGTTAACTGCGGTATAGTTTTGATGCTCTTATCTTTGATATCTTTATTTCTAGTCTTCTCTTGAAACTCAGAGGTGCCTGGGCATTTATGTTTTGCTGTAGCATTCGGGCAAGCGAGATACCACCTTATCATACTTTATTATGAGCTTTGCAATCTTGTGAATTGATATGTTTCATGTTGTTTATTATTAATATGATTGGCATCTCTTCATAGTTTACATGGTTATTAGGTGACACCGTTTGCATATATCTTATTATGAATAGTCTAAGCATTTGTCCTCACAATGAGAATATTTACATCATATGAACAAATGTGTTCGTGAAAGTTATTTTATCGCACTCAGTTGTTAACTGAATTGCTTGAGGACAAGCAATAAGCTAAGCTTGGGGGGAGTTGATACGTCCAAAACGTATCTACTTTCCCGAACACTTTTGTTATTGTTTTACCTCTAATTTGTGTGTTTTGAATGTAACTAACACGGACTAACGCTGTTTTCAGCAGAATTGCCCTGGTGTCTCATTTTTGTCCAGGAAATCAAGTTTTAGGAAAAATACCAGAAAAATCATAGAAGTCCCTATTTTCCCAGGAAAGTCACGGAGCCAGAAGACGAGACGGAGACGGGCCACGTGGGGCCCACACCCCCTGGTGGCGCGGCAGGCCCCTGGCCGCGCGAGCACCAGGTGTGGTGGCCCCACGCGTCGCCTCGCGTCCCCCTCTCGACTACTTAGTCCCTCCTGACCTAAAAACGACGACCACGGAGAGTTATTTTCAGAAAACCATCCAAAGCGCCGCCGCCACCTCGAAACTCAATTCGGGGAACAGAAGTTCCTGTTCCGGCACTCCGCCGGGATGGGGAATCGAAGGAGATCATCGCCATCGTCATCGCCACCACTTCTCCATCAACCATCCATGTTTCCCCCATCCATGTGTGAGTAATCCACCGCTGTAGGCTTGAGGGGATGGTAGGGATTGGATGAGATCGTTCATGTAATAGCTGTAATATCATTAGGGCATGGTGCCTAGTATCCGTTATCGGTGTTTTATGTCATTGTTGCAACTTGTTATGCTTAATGCTTGACACTAGGGCCCGAGTGCCATGATTTCAGATCTGAACATGTTATTGAATTATGATGATAATTATTGTTTTGGATCATATCTATGAGTTGTATACACATGTCATTGTCCGGAACCCTAGGTCCCAAAGTGACAATAATTGGGACAGCCTCGGGGAATGACTGTGATGTGAGGATCACATGTGTTCACGAAGTGTTAATGCTTTGCTCCGGTACTTTATTAAAAGGGGTACCTTAATTACCAGTAGTTTCCCTTGAGCCCCCGCTGCAAACGGGCTGGTAGGACAAAAGATGATGTGCAAGTTTCTCATTGCGAGCACGCACAACTAAATTGGAACACATGCCTATGGTTAATAAATACTTGGATGCTTTATCTTATTTATCTGCAAATGCCCATGACTTGATTATTATATGAAGTATCTCATCCATGCAACGCCCGTTCATCCGTCCCTTTGCTTACAGTATTTTAATACTGCTGTCTACTATAATCATCACCGCTGTTTTTATTCTACTGCTGCTGTTATATCACTACTGTCATTGCTATAAAACTGTTGCTACTGATAATCTGTCTCGAGCAAGTCTATTCACAGGTGCAGCTGAATTGACAACTCCGCTGTTAAGGCTTATAAATATTCTTTGGCTACCCTTGTGTCGAATCAATAAATTTGGGTTTTACTTCTCTCGAAGACTGTTGCGATCCCCTATACTTGTGGGTCATCAATGCTCATAAAGATGTTATTCTTGTTTCAGCAATGGAACACAAAATGAAGCTTAAAATATTTTCACTCCTTATGATGAAGCATACCATCTCCTCTAAGATAAAGAATGCAATTCCCGACTCAGTATATGCCAAAGAATATTTGACCTCTATTGAGGAATATTTTAAGGATTACCCATTTAAAATGGGGTTTAATGGGTTTTGCTAAGAGGGCAGTAAAGAGTAAAGCATTTGAAGACATCTGTTCATTTATATGAACCATTTGTTCCTTGTAATGAAACTCTTGTTATAGTCTTACCATGTGGTGAGAATATTTATGTCCTCGACGAATTGTGTATTGATATGTGCCATTGCACTCTTAATATATAAATAAATAATGAGACCTCGTCGAAATTGTGGTCATGTTTACCACATTTCGAGGGGAGAATGAAATTGTCTAATTGAACATGGGAATTCCTGAATGTTATTTATTTCTCCGAGTATGATGGAACCAACGAGAAATCTTACTTTGGAGAATGAATGAGTATAGTCTCATTGAATATGGGAATTCGTAAATGTTTTAATTCTCCAAGTATGATGATACCAATGAGAAGTCTTACTTTGGAGAATGAATGATTATAGTGAATAAAAAATCACATGAATGTTCTGACTCCTTTTATCGAGTTAATGTGGACTTACACCCTTATAAGTATTATGAACCACACATGAATGTTAAAGTGACAACATTGATAATCTAATGTTGTTGTGGCTCATGGTTATATTTCTGACCAACGTTTGTCACACATTTTACTCAAGTGGCAAGTTTTGTCAGTATCATGTGGCTCATGGTTATACTTCTGACCAACGTCGCTTTATGATCATGTGTCACAGCTCAGAAAGTTCTTTTCCATCTTTTGCCCAACGGTGTTGTGGTTTTGAACTAAATTGAATGTCATCAAGATTTTGGATATATTTCCATATTCTAAATAAAGTGACCATCTTGGAATCTGAAGTGTATGAACATGAATCTTAAGGATAACTCCATTAGATCTTTGTTCATATACATCAGGTAAGTTGAGAAGAAATACCTAATGCAACACTTGGTGTTGATAATCAACAATTTCCTTGTGATTGATAATGTGTGTGTTAATGATCATCTTAGAGGCTTCTTGCTCCAATGATGTATAGGACTCAATAGAGTTTCCTCGGTGAGATGTTATGACTCTTATGTTATTATAACATGATGTTATGTTGACGACTAAGTTGAGAATGTATGTATGACTCAACCGTAAAGTTTTGTCATATAGTTGAAGTTAACATAAGGTATGTTGCCTAAGGAATTTTCAATTATGAAATAACAGGAGCGTTACGACACTCATATCATAAGACGAGGGGGAGTAAGTTCACTACCTTATGAAGATGTATATTTTTGGTTAGCCAAGAAATATTATCTTCTTTACGACATAAAGGATCTTGGTGATGCCTCATACTTTGTAAATTTGTACTGAGTTTCGCCAAGATGTTGGTCCAAAAGGAGTATAAGTTCTATTATGACGACATATGTCAATAGAGTACGAAAGAAAATACAATGTACTAGTACTTTGTCGCACCTGCTAATGAAATTAAGGGCAATAAATGTGGACATTTTAGTGTCCAAGGAACCATTATGAGCTGATCAGATAATGTCGGTTCCTTATGTTTCGGCTGTCAGAAACAATATGAGTATTCAAGTAAGAATGTGCCCTATATTTTTGATCGGGATAATTGGTAAATATAAATGAAAGTCCAGAATTTGACCACTGGAAAGGCCGCCAAAAGTCTTGCAAATATGCAAGGCAATAAAGTTTTCATGCTCACTAATAAGAAGTCTAATAACCTCGATATTGTGGGCTATCTAGACATTGTTTATGCGAGATGTGTGGATATTAAAGTTTCCACGTTAAGTTACATCCTCATCCTCGCACATGGAGCTATATCGTGGAAAGCTCCAGAATGATTTTAATTGCATTAGTAATGATGCAATTTATCATGTGGCATGTTAAAAAGGTCAAGAAAGTACAATCCCGAAATTATGGTGGTAGACAGCATTTATAGACCACCTACTGCAATATGTAACGCAGTTTTCTATGTGAGTAACAACAAGTCAAATGGCGTTGTCAAAGCCATTGACAATATGTTTCGTGTTGTGAAAGATAGAATCTAGAATCAAACTTATGATGTTAAGCATATAAATAAGTTTTGTAGGTTTTACGGATCCGTTACAGAAGGCTTACCACCCAATTTTAAGATTATGTTGCTAGCATGGGTTGCTGGAAAGCCTTTTTGATTCTGGAAGTAAGGACCTTCTAAATAAACCACTCCCAGTAAGTAATATGTTTTCCATTTTGAAGTAGGATGATGTATTATAAGTATTGAGGTTCAATGGCATTTTATTAGCAGTTGTAACGTCTTACTTTGATATATTAATCCTATGGAAAATGGACGAATGAAGTTGAGCCTAACGATCAAGGGGGAGAATGTTGGTTGATCTCGGCTCTGACCGGGTAAATAAGAACGTTAAGGAGATAGGGTCAAGAACTAACGTTCTTGTCCATCTTATCCTAACCGAATTGCCCTGATCGGGGGCATCCTAACCGACTGATGGTTTTGGTCCCCCGTTGCTAGCACATATAAGGCAGGGTCTGGATACCTACGAGGCTTAACCCACGTACGTTTCTCTAGCCCCTGAAAACTGAAGAGAACCCCTACCGATCTGAGGGTGTGTGCTGAAGCAACGGGAAGACCGACGACCACCGGCAGCCACCAGGAGGGTCGTGCTGCCGGCATACGCCTCCTCCACAACTACGGCGCCCCTGCTTCAACTACTTCAACGTCAAGTATGGCTTGCACCAAGCAGGCAACAATGTCTTCCTCAATTTCTTATAAGTGCATCCCCAAACCCTTTTGATTTGATCCGATTATGTGGTCTAGGCTGCTATCACAATTAATCTAGTTAATCCTAGATGTATAAGAACTAACACTAACAACGAAGAGCATGGTTACAATATGTTGACCGTACAGATCAATCGAGGAGAGCAGTCCAAGGAGGGCAGATCGGGGCAGAGCTCGCCGGCGAGAAACGGATTTTGGGCGAAGCGCGTCGAGCAAGGATGGCCGGATGGAGCGCGCCTGTGAGCGGAGCCATGGAGGCGGCTGGCAAGGGACTCTTCCGTTGATCTCCCCATAATCCATCGCCTCGTCGACCTCCGATCCGGCCGCCATGTCGCCCTCGAGGCAGGCAGCTCGAGATTTGATCTGGTGGTGGGAGGAACCGATTTGATCTGGTGGTGGGAGGAACCGGGGCGACGCTAGAACGCAGGACGGAGCGGGGCATGACGCGGTGGAGTAGGGAGGACGGGGCCGTCACCGGAGAGAGTAGGACGGCGGTGGCCAATCGCGGGAGGATCAGACGCGACGGCGGAGCTCGGGAGGATTTAGGAGCGGGTCAAAATGCAAAAAAGGCCAAACGTGATCGGATAGGCAGGCAGCTGGACTGCGGGTTGATTTACACGAAATAAGAGGGTATATTTGCAAAACGACCGCGACATACGACGCCTCACCTTAAGACATATTATATAGTAGAGATAAGTGTGTTTTCAATTTTCTTAGAAAGTCAACTTTTAATAATTGACCGTGTTTATACAAAAAATATCAACATTTATGCCACCAAATTAGTAGCATTAGATATAATAAAATATATCTTCTGACATATACCTATTTGGTTTCACAAGCATTGATTTTTTGGGTACAAACTCGGCCACATTTTGAAATAGTTTGACTCTTCATGAAAACTACAAGTATACTCTTTTATAAGGACAGAGTGAGTATAGAGAATCTCGAGCCTTATACGTTTATACCCAAAACACAAGGCCTTAAACGCCAGGTAGGGGATGGCTCTAATTTTGGGGGCCTCATAAAAAAGATATGACCTAACCCACACTATATGTTGCACTTTAACAATTTTCTCCGTTCCGTGTGGGCGCGCTAAATTACTGAAGTGCAAATTTTCCCTAAAAATCCACCAACTCTTACCATGGCTCTATGTTTCTTCTATTTATTCAAGGACATGTCAGACACATTTATCACGGGGATATATGCGACAGTGACAACAACAAAGTTGGTAGAGTGCTAGAAGAGGCTTGCCACGTCAGGGAAAAGAAAAACGGGCTGAGGAAGAGGGCCGTATGTGATTGGATTGGAACTCTCAGAGTTTTTATCGCTAGTAGAAAACGGACCTTTGTCCAGACTTTTAGTCCCGCACCAGTTTGCGGCCAGTACTAATCTTACATTAGTACCGGTCCAAGCGGCCGGACAGGCGAGGCGAGGGGCAGCAGTACCGATTCTTTAGGAACCTTTAATACCGGGCCGTAACACGAGCCGGTACTAATGATCCGTGGCAGGGCAACAGCCGCGCGGGGCCGCGCGAGCGGAGCTTTAGTACCGGCTCGTGTTACGGCCCGGTACTAAAGCCAAACGGTTCGCCTCCCGCCCACGATTATACACACGATTTGCTACAGACGGGGCGCCGGCGTTCTGTTTTCGTTTCCCTAACCTCTCTCTTCTTCCTCCGGCGATCCATCCCTCTCCTCTCTTCTTCCATCCCTCCGGCCACCATGAATCCTGCACCACCGATCACTCGCTACGGGAAGGTGCGTACACATGGCAACACCTATCTCAATGTCGTGTACATGAACGACAACGGTAAGGTGCCGGGTTTTCTTTCCGATTTCGAGTATTGGCTTGACGAAGCTCGGGAGCAAGACTAGTTTTAGACAATTACATCAGTAGATATACAAAAACAGAAAACAGAAAATAGAAAAGGGAAATAAAATACAAAAAAGACTTTCAGTACCGGTTGCTGGTTGCAGCCGGTACTAAAGGTTTTGTTTCGCGCCAGTTTTCTGGACGCCGAATCGACAAACCTTTAGTACCGGCCGCAATCACCAACCGGTACTAAAGGACCTTTTGTACCGGTCTGTGCCATCGACCGGTACTAAAGGTATCTGCCTTAAATGCGCCTTTGCCCGATCGGGCAGTTCTCACTCCTCATCTTCCCCATAGACGCAGACGCCGCCAGGACCTCGACGCCATCGACGGAGAGCCTCGCCGCGCGCCGCTCCCAGACGCCGTGCCGCTCCCAACGCCGTCGTCGTTGATTCCGGTATGGAGCTCCGCCACCATCTCCTCTCCCTTACGATTTAAAGCTTAATCCGCCGTCGGTTCCCCATTTGCAGAGAAACCCTAGGTGTCCGCCGCCGGCGAGCACGATTCCGACCATCCACGACCTCGCCTCGCCGCTCCGACCATACCTACGTTCCTCGCAGTGAGCTACCGTCCCTTCTTCCTTTCCCTCTCGCCCGCGTTTGCTCCCCCGCCGTCGGACCGAAATCCGGTCGTTTCTTCCACCGCCGCCCGGCCTTCTCCAGAGACCGTTCGAGGGCGCCGTCGCCACCCTTTAGTCGCGCGCGTAGTTGCGCAGCTCGTGCAGGAACCCGGAAGCCGCTCCTCCCCTCTCGGCGGCAGCTCGTGCGAGGCAGGAGCTTGGTTCTCCATTGCTGACGTCACGGTGACGTCAGCATTCTAGAGATTTAATTTTAGAGGATTTAAATATAATTTAAATAGAGTTCTTTGGATGAATTTTAGATAGAGTTCTTTGGATGAATTTTAGGGTTTGTAATAAGATGAATGGAAACTGAATGTTATTAGATGAATGTTTTAAATACCATTATTTTTTAAATGAATGTTGTACATTTAAAATGCTACTCTAAATTGGTAAATATTCTTTAGTACCATTTTAAATAGATTTTGAACATGTGAAGTGATTTGCTACTCTAAGTTTGTAAAGGTTGTAAATGTTATGTTGTAAATGTTGTTTAAATGAAGTTGTAAATGTTAAGTTTAAATGAAGTTGTAAATGTTAATTACAATTAGGACTGTTTTTGCTACTGTTTTAGAGGGAATATTATAGTTAGTGTGTGTATTATTGATGCAAAGTACTTGTGCAATTTTATTTGATGCAAAGTACTTGTGTAATTTTATTTTTGATGCAAACTACTTGTGTAATTTTATTAGTGTGGATGGATAAATAGTGTGGATGCAAAGTACTTGTGCAAAGTACTTGTGTTTTTTATTAATTTGTGATGCAATGTGTAAATGAGAAGATGTTTAAATGTGACATTTTTGCTACTGTTTTTAAGTTGCTATGAATGTAAATGAGAAGATGCAATATTTATGTGAATGCTATAGTGTTAGCAAAAATATATTTATGTGAATGCTACTGTTAGCATGTTAGCATCTATGTGAATGCAATGCAACCACAATTCCCGCGGCAACGCGCGGGGAATGCAACCACAATTTCACCAATGCAAAGTACTTGATTTCATCGATCCCTCGCCTCACCGTTATAATTTGACATCATATAGGAATCTCGCCGTCTTTCGCGCGTCTCACCGTCGTTCCCGCGCATCCCCTCGTGCCCTCCCCCACATTTCTATATTGCTAATTACTAGATGTTAAGTTTAATTGATGAGTTATATGCATGCCTCACTATATAAACGTGTCCAGCTATCATTGGATTCTACTGGACATTATCATTGACAAGGGAGTAGTTGAAATCTTTGACTCATTACGCAAACCAGAATCATACTATCAGAACTTGATTGACATGCTTCAGAGTTAATTTCAACCATTAATCCATTTCATGATATCAAGTAATCATAACTCATTTATTCATTTGCTTTTGCGAGTAGGATTTGGAAAATATTCATCAAGAGAGAGACGGGTCAATGAAAACCAGAGCTGACTATTAAACATATTGGTGTAAGTGTACTACTATTAAACATAGTCTCTTTAATTTATCATCATTTTGGATTATTATTTAATTAATTTATATTCTCGTAAAGACCTTGAAGCAACCACCGGGAAATGAATTATGTGGATTCTACGTCAGCGAGTTCATGAGGACCTTGAGTGTTGAGCAGGCGTCGCGTGATAAAATAATGGATGTGAGTGTGACTGTCTTGCACTATATTTCAATCTTATTATGATTTGATATAGAGCACCCTGTGCAGAATACTATTTTGCACCTAGGTCGATCCACCGAGCCGGACCACCGAACCTGGCGCAGCCCAACCCACCATCCTGTAATTTTTCTTTTGTTACATGGACGGTTTCTTCGCGGGGAGAGGAGTAAGCCCACTACGCCTGCTAATTCTTTTCCCGTGGTTCTAATCGAGAGCGTTGTGTGCGGCGGGCGGTTCGGAATCCCCGGCGAACGGCGAGCGAGTACAGCTTGGGATTCCGGCGGGCAGCGAGCGACTGCACCTGGGTACGGCGAGGGGTCGGCCGACTGCAGTCGGGGATGGCGGCGGCGGGCGGCCTGGGTGGCTAAGCGAGCGGCGTCGGGGGCAGCCGATGGAATCAGCGGGCAGTGTGGGTGTGGCGGGTGCCCGGGCTCCGGTGCCGCCGTGCCTTCCGCTGCACCAGACCTCCACGCTTGGCTCCTTCTCCCGCCTGTTACCTGCCCGCTCTGCTCACCTTGTTATCAAAGGTCCATCTCTGATCCTCCTTCTGTCTGATCTGTAGTGCTTCCCGTGTGTATCAGCTTGTGTTTTGATTGGATCAGATCTTTAATCTATGGTAGATGTGGCCGTGGTCCTGCGGCAGCTGCCTCAACACTACCATACGGCGGCAAACTAGACATAATGGAGATCGCTAAATTTCAGCTGCCCCTTGAAATTTTATGTCAGCTTGCAATTTGGGTGCTAGCTAAATGCTAATTTTATTGGAAATTCTTTCACTGTATCCCGATTATAATGGAGATACCATTATTCGATTCCAAAATATTGGTCTTGTCTCCGACTAGTGTTGATTATTGATGGGTCTCTGTTTTTAGATAAAATGGAAGTAATTAAATGCCTCAGTATATATTATTTTTGGTTCAAATTCATGTATACTCTTAAGAACTAGACATCTAGCCCCTTGCAATTGTGTGCATCTTTTTATAGTTTATGGCAGGGGCAACAAGAGATTGGTACTGGCTGCTTCATTCTCTGCCCCTAGATTCCGGCGCGATCCGGAGCTGGGGATTGGGGATTGTGGCGGGCGGCGACTGCTGGGGATTAGAGCTGGGGATTTGGGCCAAGAAGAATCTCCGGATCCGGCAAAGGGCTCCCGTCGAGGTCTAGCCAGCTCAAGATCCCTGACTCCAAGCTCTCCTCGATGTATGCAGGTACTGAGCATCCCATAAATCCTAATTGTTGTTACTATGATTAATTATGTTCATTTCCGTTTTATACATGGCTGGGTGTGCACCTGAGGGAACAGCGTTTTGCTTTAGCTTTTCCACTACGTAGTTTCTTATACAAATTGCATTGCTTCTGCTAGTATATTTTGCCATGATAATTCTGTTTGGTAGCTATAGTGTGCTACTCAGTAATATTACTGCCTCAATGGTGTTTGTTTTAATGCATGATTGGGTATCGCTGTTGTAGCAGTAATATTCTTTTGGTGAAATCAGGGATAATGCAGGTTCTAGATTCCATTAACTAGTTCTGAAAAGAATTATAGCTTGTCACTGACACCTATCTTTTTCAGAATCCTTGTTTTGTGCCTAAGGAGTAATAATTTTTCAGAATCTAATTATCATTCCTCTACTAGAATAATTCTTGAATATAACGATATCTCTTAACTAGAATAGGGCGTAGATAGTTTTCAATGTATGCTTAACCAAGAATAATCAACATACTATGTATGTAAGTGCCGATAAGCCTTGGATCTTTTTCACAGTAAAATATGGTCTCAGTATTAGTCCTTGTTTGTTTACTCTAGCAGCGAGTAATGTTTCAATAAGTAAATAATTTAAATTCAGGTTGTAGTCTTGGAGATTGTGTTTAAGGCAAGCATTCCAATTTTCAATTCCTCATTCATGCACTAATACTCTTGCAAGAGCTTAACACTGTGAAGATTTCTGAAGTTTTGTACATTCCATGTACTCTTTATCTTTTGGTGTCCGTGCTGTTTGATCTTCTTGTCCAATTGAATGTGAAGTTTTGTACCTTCCCTTGCAAATATTTACTGTTGTGCTTATTTGCATGTAGGGATGATCCCCAGGTTGACAACATGCTGAAAACAGAGCCCGATGGGCTGATCCCATCGCTCATCTTGTCAAGGTAACTACAACTTTTGTTTTTGGAGTTGTTCAGTTGAGCTATTGAATCTATTTCTTCTCGTTAATGGATGATATGTGTGCTAATGCATTAAAGCGCAAGGGTGCATTCTAACATATGTAAATTTTCTTGGTATTACGCCGTCAGTTCATTATAATCGTGGGGATCGGGAGTTGTAGTACCTGCGTTTCGAGAGCACGGACATTTCAGTTTTTCTTCCTCGTTTTGATTTTTGGGGCACATGAAGCTAAACCGGTTGTTGGAGAATGGTGTGATATTAGGCAGACATGCCACACCATTTGGTTCTTATGTTGCGTGATTTTATGGCCATGTAAAGGCATGTTGTTGCTAAGTCTCAGTATTTTGCCAAAGGAGATGCTTTTGTTTGGAATTATGTTCAGTTTTTTGTTTCTTATGATAACTCTGCTATTTTTTCAGGACGACTGGTGTTCAAAATATTAAGTGGAGGTGACTTGGGCATGTTGTGGTCTCCAACAAATCAGCATTGTGTCACCTAGTAGGATGGAAATAAAGCATCAAAGTGTCGTGTAATGGAAGTGATGTAACTAAATACTTTTGCACCGACTCACGTAATTTTTTGCATGTTCACATATGAATTCCTTTTTCGATGGGCACATGAGGCTGCACTAGTAATACTTGGCACAATTGTGCATGGCAGCATCTGTTTCATTTGCATGGAGCTCTTAAGTGGCGTCATCAGATCAAGTAAATTTTACGTCCTGTTGTAATATTGTAATCTTAGATCGTTCTAGTAAATCTTACGCCATCTAATTGGGCCATCTACGTTGTTCTCACAGGCACATCAGAACATGTCTTTGGTATTTTCTTACATACCTTGAATTCATCATGGTGTCATAATCTTATTATAAGAATACACAGCTCCTAATTTTTCTACGTGAATGCTGGATTTCCTTACATAAGTTGGCTCCAGATTTTTGTTACGTAGGCTGTTCTTGCCTTAATGGTTTCCAAAATCTCAACAAAACACACGGCTGTCATCGATGGTTTTCTTACCTGGCATGCAAAGAATCTTACGAAGCATTCGGGAGTGCTAGAGCCTGTAAGAGTAATTTTCTTCCATCGCATGCAAGAATCTTTTCTGACCTTGCATGCACCTTTTTTTACGAAGCGAGCAGTGTGGGTGTGGGCGCGGGAGCAGTTTCTCCGAACCGTTTGCGCACGTCGCCTGCAACGAGTTTTCTACGTCGCGTCTGATCGATCAGAAGCGGGAGCGTTGGGCGCGAGATGCGCGCGTGGTTCGGCGCGGGTGTAGAATAATATTCTGCGCCCAGGTAGTCAAATAGCGCTACCCTATATATATATATATATATATATATATATATATATATATATATATATATATATATATATATATATATAATGGTTTCTACTCCCGGGTGTAACTACACCCACGTCTCATATACCACCATACGGAAGTATTTGTCATACTTTATCGGTTTGAGTATGTTCATATACTATATTTAAGATACCCCAAAACAAGTTTCATGAAAAAATTGCAATTGTCCTAATATTTTACACTATATACTCGAAATATCGTCATATATGCATATAAAAGAGAAGTATGTAGATTTTTTTTACATACTACCTAAAAAGAAGTATCTATGGTACTAAAATAGCATTATATACTCCATACTACATTTTACATACCTCCCGGTATGATAGATACTCCATACATGTGTGAAACACACATGGGTGTAGTTACACCCGGGAGTAGTATGAATATGTTATTGATCTACTTTAAAACTTAACGACAAGCGGGGCGCCATCCTACCAAATCAGCGCATAGAAGCAATTCAAGAGGAGATTGCAGGATTTATTTTTGAGTAGGTCATGCATCCAAAGGGAGAATATCGTAATCCAAAATATAGCTATGCCACATGAAAAAAACTCACGACGTAATGAGAAGGATGTATGACATTATTGGGATCTCTATATACCGGATTGTATATATACGTATGTAATAGCGTAGTATAGTATGAATATGTGCTATATCTAAATTGTATTATATATCAATGTGTACCGTATGTAGTAGCGTAGAATACATATACGAAAAGTATATTACGTATGCATCAATGTGTACTGTATATATATAATACCGTAAATTGCAGTAAAGAAAAGAAAACATAAAACATAAAATAAAATTGTTGTACCCTAAATTGCAGTAAAGAAAAGAAAACAGAAAACAGAAAATAAAATGGAAAAAACAGGAAACGAAAAAAAAACATAGAACTTTTACCGACCGGTACTAAGGGTTTCCAGAGGAAAGCCAGCCCCGCGCCCCACGTGGAGGCCTTTTAGTACCGGTCGCAACACGACCGGTACTAATGCTGGGGGGCCTGTAGTCCCGATTGGTCAGTACCGGTTGCACAACCGGTACTGATGCCCCTCCCCGACCGGTACTGGAGGTTCTTTTTCCACTAGTGTAGGGCCAGCCTTCGTATTTTACGGAACTTGTTGGAGTTGATTTTTTAGCCCTAGCGCCAACAACGAATTAGGGTTTGTGTTTAGCGACTCCATTAGAGATCCTCTAAATAATATGCATCTATATCCATCACCACTCGACGGTGCTCATTGTGTGCTACCCCACTCTATCTATCGACATAAACTACTACTTCCATCAAATCCACCAAAAACGTCTTAAGAATAGAATTTTGCCTCCACCCTCTCCCTTTTAAGCTCTTGGGTGATGTACGCCCATTATCCATATAAGCCTCACACATATGCACCCACGCAGATCGAGTACCTTCGAACCATAAAATTACAAATACAATAAGATAAGTGTAGTGTATATGTCTTGCGACCAGTCCCCCTCCTTCTAAGTTTTATGGCATTGCTCTTTATTTGCTTCTTCCAAAACACACGGCCGGAGGACCACGATTTCCTTGAGCAACACCAAGACAATATGTAGACAAATACATCATATGCACACACTCGATCAACATTGCTACTTAATATGGACCATGAAGAAAGATGAAGTCATCACGAAGAACTTATGGTCCTCTCACAACCCACTCGTTCACCAGTCCCTAATTAACAGCATCTCCAAGGGAACTAACCTGTACCTCAGTGGATGCAGTGTTAGATGCTATTCCCTCCAAGGTGACGGCGGATATGAATGATGATCTATGCAAGCCGTACACCGACGAGGAGATAGGCGCTGCTTTGTTCCAAATGGGATCAACAAAAGCGCCCGGGCCTGATGGCTTTCCGGTGCTGTTCTACCAGACACATTGGGAGTTTTTCAAAGAGGAAATTTGCAATGCAGTTAGAGCATTCATATCGGGAGGAGAGGTTCCAGAGGGATTTTGTGACTCCATAATTGTCCTGATTCCGAAGGTTGCCAAACCGAAACATCTGAAGAACTTTCGTCCTATCAGTTTATGTAATGTGATCTACAAGATTGCTTTAAAAGTGTTGGCAAACCGGCTGAAGGTGATTCTTCCTGATATTATTTCGGAGCAACAAAGTGCGTTTGTCTCGGGCAGACTTATCACGGACAGCGCTCTAATTGCTTTTGAGTGTTTGCACACTATTCGTCAACAAGAGTGCAAGAGACCTTTTTTCGCTCTTAAGATTGATATGATGAAGGCATATGACCGGGTTGAATGGAATTATTTACATGGGTGTCTTCAAAAGCTGTGTTTTGCACCAGCATGGATCACCTCGGTTATGTGATGTGTTACTTGTGTTCGGTATGCTGTTCGTGTTAATGGCGAGCTTACCGATCCTGTTGTGCCCTCCAGGGGCATTCGGCAGGGGGACCCCATTAGCCCCTATTTATTTCTCTTATGCACGGAAGGTTTGTCATGTTTACTGCAACAAAGGGAGGACCGAGATGAGCTCTATGGTATCAGAAATGGTAGACTCGGCCCCCCATCTCTCATTTACTGTTTGCGGATGACAGCATTTTCTTTGCTCAGAGTGATAATAGGAGTGTGGAGGCCCTCAAGGAGACGTTGGATACTTTCTGTAATGGCTCTGGTCAGAAGATTAACTTGGACAAATCATCAGTTTTCTTCGGCAGCCATTGTGATGATGTGATCAAGAATAGAGTTAAGAACAGCCTTGGGGTGCAAAGCGAGATCCTCAATGATAAATATCTCGGTATGCCTACCTCGGTTGGGCGCTCGCCCAAGGTGACGTTTAATTTTCTCTATGATATGATCCGGAAGCGTATAAATGGGATTTCGGATCGGCCGCTGTCTAGAGCTGGAAACGAAGCCTTTCTTAAGGCGGTTATTCAGGCGATCCCAACCCATGTCATGAGCTGTTTTCAATTGCCTATTTCAACCTGTGACCTCATGCGATCAGTGGTAGCTAACCAGTGGTGGGGTGTTGAAGATGGCAGACGGAAATTACATTGGCGCTCGTGGAATTGGCTCACGGCACCCAAGACCCTGGGTGGGATGGGCTTCCGAGACATGGTTCTGTTCAACCAAGCCATGCTCGGTAAACAGGGTTGGAGACTAATGACTGCGCCATCATCTCTTTGTGCCAGGGTGTTGAAAGGTCGGTATTTTCCACACACCGACTTTTGGCATGCAACGAAGCCACGATCTTCATCTTATACGTGGCGGAGTATCCTGTTTGGACGAGAGCTGCTGCTCCGAGGAGCATAATGGGGCATCGGCGATGGTCGGTCAGTGAACATCACCTCCGATAACTGGATCCCGGATCGCCAGCCGTTTATGCTCAGTCCTTTGTTGCCGATTCCTAGTACGGCGACTGTTCACTGCTTAATCGATGACCAACAAAAATCTTGGATCCCCGAGACTGTGTACGCTTTCTTTGACAAGGAAACGGCGGAACAGATCTTGCAGATTCCAATTTCAACTCATGGGGAAGATTTTGTCTGGTGGCCTCATACACGGAATGGTTTGTACTCGGTTAAGTCAGCGTATAATCTTGCAAGATCCAACAGCTTCTTTGTTTCTCGGAGCAAGCAGGGCGGAGGGTCCTCGTCTTCGACTGCTAATGAAGAGAAAGAATGGAAGATGATCTGGAAAATCAATGCACCGGGCAAGATGAAAATTCATATATGGAGATTTGCTCACGATTGCTTGCCGAGTGGTGCCCAGCTTGTTCATCGCCGTATCCCGGCGAGTGATGCCTGTATCTTCTGTGGTCGGACAGAGGATGTGGAACATGCGTTTCTCCAGTGTCAGTTTGCGCAGGAGGTTTGGCGGATTGTGAAGGAGAAATTTCCCCTCCAGCTCGCTAGGCGTGATTTCATGTCGCCAAAGCAGTGGTTGTTCTCTTTTCTGAAGCGTGCCACGGAGTTGGAGGGAACGGTGTTAGCTGTTGGCTGTTGGTATATCTGGGAGGCAAGGAATGATGCTCGCAACAATCGTGCGACTCCCAACCCGCAGCAGACAAGCCTCAAGATCATGGCGTATGTGGCGATGATAGCACAACACTGTTTCAAGATCAAACCGGTCACTAGGTGTGAGTCCAGTAAGTCTCAAAGATGGACACCGCCGCCGATTGGCGAGATTCTTGTTAATGTTGATGCTGCAATCTTCTCAGAAAATTGCCGGGCTGCCGTGGGGGCTGTTTTCAGAAACAACCGAGGTGAATGCCTCCTTGCCTTGAGCGAACCCCTTCCAGGCTTCCCCGCGCCCGAATTGGCAAAGACGATGGCTCTCCGGCGTGCGATGATTGTCGCGAAGGAGCGTGGTTTTGATAAGGTGATCTTCTCTTCCGATTGCTTATCACTCATTCAGCACATTAGATCAACCTCACCTGACAGATCGATGGTGGGCGTGGTGGTCTCGGAGATCAAGTTGTTGATGGCGAGCTTTGCTTCCTCCACCTTCATACATGTTAAGCGGACACTCAATGAGGCGGCTCACATTCTAGCTCGAACATGTGATGTATCAAGTCTAGGTTTTATTTCTTCTGTTGCCCCGGACTCAATACGGAAAACTCTTTCTATTGATGTTATGTGATCAATAAAGTGCGTGGTTTATGTCAAAAAAAAAAAACCACCCTCTCCACCCACCAAGTTGTTTGTTTGAGAGGGTCTCACATATATTTTCGGGATGGGGTAGGGACAGGATGCCCAAAGATACAGTAAAATGATTAGGGAAGTGTAAAGGTAATGTTTAAACTTCAGTTAATATAATCCAAAGAAATACGATGACATATGTGCTAACAAAAATATGTCGTCTAAAATTACGAAACAAACAAGCATATTTATCGTATTTGAAATAGTAGGATAATCATATGGTTCACATGGAGAGCCGCGACTATCACGGTCTTCGCATTGTTTTTGTTGGCCATCATGGTGATGAAGTTGTCAAATTGGTAATAGCCGTACATTGCCGTAGATCAGTGAAGAGGAGGTGCATAAGTTGCATTTAGGCGATTTCCCTAGATCTTATTTCCCCAGTGCTGCCACACTCCTTCCTAGCCGGCGAAGCCTTGACAAGTTGACATCAATGGCGAATCTTGCGGACAGTCGTCACCTTTGGCCACATTGGACCCGCACGACGGGAAAAATAACTGGGGCACCACCAAGTCCGTGTTGTCTTCAGCACAAGAACCGAAGGAGAGTAGATCTGGAGTCACCACCAGAGAAGGGGAAATGAGTCGACGAATCCATTGCGAGCATGTGCATTGTTGTTCCATAGTCGCATATAAAATCCATGTTTGAGGATTTTTCAGCAAAACCGATCTCAATAGTACTCCATATAAAACTGAAGTACGAAAAAGAGAGAAAACTGAACTAAGAAGCACAGAGAGGAAACGAGAATATACATCTAGGACTTCTTTCTACACCATATCCTCTGCGTCGTTGCCGCCCTTGCGTGCGGCAATGGTCGCCCTGCAGAGCGGGCAGGTGGTGTGCGTGGTGTGCAGCCAGGTCGCGACGCAGCCCCTGACCCTGTGGAACACGTGGCCGCACCCCGGCAGGACGCTGCACCGCTCGCCGGCCTCGTACTGCCCCATGCAGATCACGCACGAGCTCTTGCTCCGACATAGCTCTTTCTCCTCCTCCGACTCCGGCGCAGATCCGCCGTCTCGCTCGGCTCTCTGCTTGTACGGGACGTCGGGTATGCTCCGCAGCAGCTTCTCGACGGATAAGGACTGGCAGTGCCTGCGCACGTGGCGGACGATCTCCGCGATCACGACGACGAGCGCCCGGGCGCCGCTGAGCGCCAGCAGGACGAGGACGATGATCAGGAAGACCCACAAGAACCAATTCTGCATGTCGTCCGTGTCCATGGCAACGGCGGCCGGCTAGTTTTTTTTGAAAATTAAACACACCATATATTAAGAAAGCAAGCCGCCTCATTAAAAACATTCCAGTCCCCTTAGGTACCCTGATAAGGAAAAGAGTGGGTAAGAAACTTGCTGCTTCACGAGTTCAATAAAGTTACATCCTTTAAAACATCCGGGCGAATGAAACTAGTGGGTTCTACATCCCAAAAAACAGAAGAGGAAGAATCGAAAACAAATCTAGCTAATTTATGTGCTACGACATTTGCCTCCCTAGGGCAATGTTGAATTGTGACTCGGCCAATTCTTCTCGCAATATGAAAACAGTGCATCAAAATCGCCGAGTATGGGCTCCAGACTTCATTTACTCCATTGAAAGCATCAACAATTTCCATAGAGTCCGTCTCCACAATCACCGGAGTGCAGCCAATATCATCCACGAGCTGTAGCCCGCGTTGGAGCGCCATTGCTTCTGAGGTAGTAGCGTCGAGGAGGTTATTAAGACTCTCCCCCACGGCCGGCTAGTTGGTGCTAGATGAATCGATCGACTGACTTACTGAACCTTTTTCTTTCTTATTAGGCAGTTATACTTCATCGAAGGGGTCGTAATGGATGCAGGCGGGAATTTGGTTCTACCGCGGGATAGGTTATGTAGGCGATGGATGCTTCTTTGCTCTTGAGTTTGAGACGGAGTCCACATATGCAGGCTAGTGCGAAGCCTAAACCTGAGGTTCCCGAGCCTATCCAACGTGGGCCTGGGCCATCCAGAGCTTAGGGAAGGACATGACTATGTAGTGGTTAATCACTTTTTAGCTTTAGGGAGTGGTCAGTTTCAGACAAGGTGAATTTTCTATTTTTAAAAAGCTAACCCAAATCCGAACTTTCATAAAATGGAATATAGCCGGAAACAATATCTTCACACAACATTTAAAAAAAAATATCTTCACACAACGCTCACACATTTCTTTTTTTCTTTCCTTTCTTCTCCAACACCCAAAGTTACATCACATAATCTTAAGATGTAAAATTATTACATCTAGGATAACAAAAAAACAAACCGGAGAAAACTTGCACTGCTATACTGTCAAGGAGAAACTACATCTATATATCATTAAAGTTACATCGAGGATAATAATGTCTTAACACCACGCTCGTGCAATTTTTCCTCTTCTCCGGCGCCTAGAGTTAATCCAACAAAGCGAGTAGATCCATGGAACACAAAATAATATGATCTCGCGTCATTTAAAAAAATTAGATTACCGTGGAAAACTTTCAAATGAGTAAAAATTACCAGTCCATTAATCAAACAAACCCTTCGATGACTGTCTAACAAATTAAAAAATATAGCGTAGCAAATAATACATCACTTGGTAGTATCCATTTTGGCGCAATAGTAAATGTTACATCACATAACCTTAATAATATAAATTACATCAGCATAACAAAACAAATTCTAGAGAAAACTTACGAGTGATATACTATCAAGGGAAAACTACATCTATCAATGAAGTACATCCATTATAAAAAAAATCAAAACAACTTTTGAAAAACCACATCCAACGATATATTTTAAAAAGTGAATCCATAAGCTTTTGGAGCTACTCCTAAGAAACTCCATTATGTAATTATAAAAACATCAGACCTACTACTGGCCTACTGTACAAGCGTTCTCGAGGCTTTGACCTGGTTGTGCGGGTAATATATAATTCTCTTGTAAATTGGAGTTTATGCGTGATGGTGTAATGCTGACTTGTTGACGTTTTGTAGGCCTTGGCTGAAAAAGGAGGAGTAGATTTTGATGCCATAATGCAGTCAGTTGACTTGGTAAGTTTAATACATCTCAGTGATAGGCTTGCAACAATAAAACTACAGAGTGATGTCTTATTTGTTTTATATACAGGCCACATCGGATTCTGAAGTCGGATGTGAAAGGAGATAAAATGCTGATCATCATATTGAATATGAAAAGGTTAGTTCAACACAGATTCTTTAGCTTCTTAACTTGTCCAAAATATTTGGAATACTGCTGCACTTGTTTACAGTTGATATTTTGCACTTGTGTACTGGCTTGTTACACTTGTTTACAGTTGGTAATTTACAGTTGGATGCTTCTTTGACAATTTACTGTTGGTAGTTTAGTACTGCTACACTTATCGTTTTGGAATACTTGTGTCTTACAACAAGATGTATCATTTCTTAGGGAGCGGGAAGCAATGTTCAACGAAGTCCTAGTCCTCAGAAGGATCATAGTACTAATGATGATGGGGATGACACCTATGACAACATGGGAGATTATGACGGCTATGGTTACAATGAGCATGATGATGATGATGATGCATATGGCGACTATAACAGTGCGCATTATGATCAAGATGGTGATGGGCATTACGGCAACTATGGTGATGATGGTGAAGATTATTGATGGTGAAGATTATTGATGGTGATGATTTCCTTTCAAATTTTAAAAAAAAACTATGGTGATGATGGTGAAGATTATTGATGGAAACAAAGCAAAGTTCTGAAGTAGTTCGAAAATTAGCTTATGCAGAATGTTTGGAATGTTTGATCCACTATAATCTCGGTTATTATTTCCTTTTGCATATGACATTTTCTAGATGATTCACTCTTTCTGAGAGCACTATAAATACAATATATATTATTGAGTCATGATTGTGTCATTGTGAAATGGTATTATTCTGTGAGAGAAATCCATGAAAGTTGATGGGTGTCGAAACCATATTGGGTAGTCTGGTATATCTAATAATAACCTCCGTAATAGCGCTAAACCGACGGGCTCCTAAACCGTCGTGTAAAAAGAAAACCGACGGGCCATAGCAACCGTCGTTTAGACAAAACTCCGACGGGTCGCAGTAACCGTCATTTAGATAGAAAACAGACGGGCTCAAGTAACCGTCGGACATATACTACCCGACCGTAAACCGTCGGTTACAGGTGATTTTATGTTCCCGTGGATAGCCGGTGGACAAAACATGACCGACCGTTTCCCGTCGGTTAGTTACCGTACGCTAATATATTATCTGACCGTCCCGTCGGCTATACATGTAATGGCTGACCGAGCTTCGCCGACGGGAGATGATCGACGGTTCACCGTCGGTTATATCTTTGACCGACGGTAAAATAAAATAGTCGACGACAAATCACCCCTCGGCTATATTGCGATATCTAGTAGTGTGGGAAACTACATCCACCGATGCACCGAGAGTACATCCATATATACCTCGTGAGCAACTTCTAAGAATGTACGTAACATGCATCAAAGATCAAACAGTGCTAATTTGGACATGCAAATTAACTCCTACATGCATAAACTTCTACTACTGAATTTGAAGACAAGTTACATCTGAAAAATCAATAAGTCACATAAGGCGCCCATTACAGTAAAATAGTTACATCCCGGACGCTGCGATGATAATTGTGGCAACGCTGAGAATCTGCAGCCTATTGCACCATCAGCGGGTTGGCAGAGAGGAAACGGTTTTGACATAGGAGACGATGAGGTAGAGCGTGTCGGCGACGAGCTTGACTCCTCGGCGACCTCAACGAGCTAGTAGATGAGAATGTCGCACATGTTGGCCGCCACGTTCATTTGCATCGCCTCATTCTAGTCCGCCGCCGGCCGACACGTTGCCTACAGCTACATCCCGCCACATACAAAGAAACTAATCCTCACCCAAAGCAGCACCAAAAAACTACATAAAAACATCACGTACATAGGTGATACCCACAAATTTAGGGGATCGTTGAAATCTTCGATGAGAAGTATTACCTAAATTTATAGTTTGACTCAAGGGGAACACAAGAATATCAAAGACTTTAACAATTGAGACATCACTCTCAACCATGCCCGTGTATCAATATTGTCAACAGAAAAATGGTGATTGCATCAGTTGATTTAAGCAGTAAAATAAATAGTAACAATAGTAGCATATTTCCAGTTTTCACCTGAAGTAATAAACGTGTTACTTCAGATGCTAAAAACGTAGGCATGAGGTGATAGCGGGGTGTGAAATGAATAATATTGATCATATAATAAAATATAAATAACATAGGGTTCATCTCTAACTCCGGTGTGTGTAGGTATGTGTGCTGAATTTAGTTGTGCGTACTAACCAAGAGAATTTGCACAACATTTATTGTCCTATCTGCCCTTTTCACTCGGGCCAACTTGAAACTACAGGTAATTCAAATCGAATAGCCCGAAATAACGCGTTAACACTTCATAAAACACGTAATATCTTCAAACTACCACATATCCCCTTGTTTTCCCTAACTGTCACTTTAGGTTTCACAGATTCAACATAATAACAGGTAATACACTTTGCGGATAAATACCAAACTCAAATATATGATGGATAATAAAAATTCAGTATTGAAATCATGTCACTCGGGCCCTAGTAACAACCATTGAACATAGCTAAAGTGTATCAACAACATACAATAATATTCTCAAGGTAATTAAACCCCTCTAATCTCGGCAAACAAGCACGATTACATGATCAATATCATCCAATCACTAAATGTTTCTATTCTATAGCTTGGCCATTGGGAATGAGCATGTGCATTGTTTTTTTTTGTGAAAAAGACCCCAGATCTATTAGCACATACCCGTTCAACATATTTCTAAACACTTGAAAATTACAGAGGACCCAACTCTCTCCAAATGGCGACACGGAACGAAGACACGCCGTACCGCCACCGCCACAGTCCTCTCGAGCCGGTGAACCCTTGACATCAACGACGATTCTTGCGGACATGAAGTCGTCATCTTTGGCCACTCTGGACCCACGCGACCGGGAAGCATAGAACTGGGGCACTGCCGAGTCCGCACCGTCTTCAACACCAAAGAGCCGAAGGAGAGCATATCTGGAGTCACGGCTACCTCCCACACACCCCCTTGCGCACCCCATGCCGATGCTAGAGAAGACGACGACACAACGACAACCGGGTGGAAGGACATGAACCCCAAAGAGCAGCCGCCGACATCAGATGGACATCCGCCCGGGGAGCACCAAAAGCCGCAAACTCCAGGTCGATATCCTAGAGAACAACACGTAGGGGGGACGGAGCTGCGACAACCGTATTCTTCCCGGCAACGCCTCCACCTCCAGAGCGCTGCTAGGATAAATCCTAGTTCTACTATGTACACACCACGGACGGACAACCAGAGTTCCCCCACCCTGCCGCTGTCGGAGCAGCAGACGGAGGGAAGGGGAACTACCGGCCTCGCCGGCGGCGGACCGAGGGAAAGAGGATTTCGACCCTTTCATCTTTTTTGTTGCAGGAGAGAAGGGGAAAGGAGTCAACGGTTCTATTGCAAGCATGTGCATTGTTGTTCCATAGTCCCAAACTACATGGTGGTGATAGACACATTCCCCTATAGTTTGGTTGGTCTGAACTTTGCTCTAATGTGCATGTTGAAATTTTGTAGGAATATTTGCGTGACAAAATCTGCTGAAATCCAAATTTGAGGATTATTCAACAAAACCGATCTCAATAGTACTCCATATGAAACTGAACTACGAAGAAGAGAGAAAACTGAACTAAGAAGAAGAGATAAAAAACAAGAATATACATCTAGGGCTTCTTTCTAGTTTCTACACAATATCCTCTGCGTCATTGCCCTTGCGTGCGGCAATGGTCGCCCTGCAGAGCGGGCAGGTTGTTTGCGTGGTGTGCAGCCAGGTCGCGACGCAGCCCCTGTGGAAAACGTGGCCGCACCCCGGCAGGACGCTGCACCGCTCGCCGGCCTCGTACTTTGCCATGCAGATCACACACGAGCTCTGGCTCCGACTCAGAGACAGCTCTGTCTCCTCTTCTTCCTCCGACGCCGGCGTAGAGCCGCCGTCTCGCTCGGCTATCTGCTTGTACGTAACGTCGGGTATGCTCCGCAGGAGCTTCTCCACGGATAACGACTGGCGGTGCTTGCGCACGTGGCGGACGACCTCCGCGATCACGACGGCGAGTGCCACGGCGCCGCCGAGCGCTAGCAGGACGAGGATGGTGATCAGAAAGCCCCAGAAGAACCAATCCAGAATGTAGTCCGTGTCCATGGAGATGGGCCGACGGCGGCCGGCTAGTTGGTTCGAGATGAATCGATCGACTGACTTTCTAACCCTTTTTCTTTCTTACTCCTATCACGTAATTCATCGAAGGGATCGTGATCGATGCGGGCGGTAATTTGGTTCTGCCGCGGGATAGGTTATGTAGGCGATCGATCGATGCTGCTTTGCTCTTGAGTTTCAGACGGAGTCCACATATGCAGGCTAGTGCGACGCCTCGATCCATCGTGTCCGAGTCTAAGTACCTACGTTCCCATCGACATATCTGCATGTCCACTTGAGGTTAGTTATAATTTTTTTGAACAGTCAAACGTCATCGTCCATTGTGGTTGTGTAAACTGAATCCTTTTTTCGCTCGCCTAATTAACGAAGTAGACGACCTTGATCTGATCCGTAACAACCTAGTTCTGGCTAATCAAGAATCTATTCCCAAAGATAAGTCCTGATCGTATCCGACGGGTACGGCTCTCGTTTCCCGATACGGAATCCCGTTTGCGGGGGTGGTAATCTGCCCATGATAAAGTACTACGTACGATAAACCCTGCAACTCCCGATCCTTCAAACTGTCCCCAGTGCAAGAAACTAACCTATGGATGACGGTTCTGTGTTCTTCATATGGGTTACCGTGTGCCTTGTTTTCAGTTTCTCCGTAATAGCCATCATCGACTGCATCGAGAAGGGACGACGACGACATGAGGAGGACGTAGCGCTCGGGTACGCGGTGGCGGCGGGAGCGGTTGGGATGGCGGCGATAGCGCTCACGATACTGGACCATGTGTCGTTGCCACGGCAACACCAGGGCCGCGCTTCTACAGGCGACGGATCGACGACGGCAGCTGATAGGCCGGAGTGCGTGTTCTGCCTGGGGGAGCTGGAAGAAGGCGAGGAGTGGGTTGTGCTGACGATGTGCCACCACGAGTTCCACCGGAAGTGCATGGCCAAGTGGCTCGAGCAAAAGAAGAGTAGCTGCCCTACATGCAGGGCTGTGCTCCGGCCGGGTGTATTGCCGCAAACGCCCAGTCTTGCTGATATGGTGTAGACTCACTCTAGACTCTAGAGATGTATTTTCACTTAATTGCTAGATGCTGATTTGCTAAACCTGATTACTGTAAAGTACCATTTTACTTTATGTTTTACAACATGATTGCTACGATCTTAGAAATAATGGAGTTAACCAAAATAAACACGCTAAGTAGTTACGATATGGAATTTATCAATACATGCTCTTAAGTGTAATCGTACTATACTATAGACCAATATCTCATTGTGACGGCGGGGGATTCAGATTTCAGAATACTGATTGGTAATTTCGGTAACCGGTACAACCTGTCCCCGACAAAAACTCCATTGGCTCATATAACTAGAAGAAGAGCCTTGCGGATTTATTGCGCCGTTCTTTGTTATTATCGTTTTAACATAATATGTACAACGACTTCTCCAACGGCCATTCATGTCATTTGTAATTGGGTACTTTCAATTTAACGATTTCTGAAGTAGCTGGCTATCAAAATTCGGTGCAAAGTAGATGTTCTCATCTGCAAGGGTATCAAATATGGCCAATGGATCTGTAACAAGTTGAATAAAGAGAAGATGTTGTAGATTAAAGTTCAAGTAAGCTTGGTAATTGACCCATCAGGTTTTGATCTATTTTCCCATCAAAACTGGTGACAAAATGAATGGACTCACTCCCTATAAAAGCCTATATGTATGAAAGTGATAGTATTAGCCGAGGGGTCTAATGCAGATGCACAAGAGGGTTCGCATGGTGCTTGTGTTGATTGAAATAGGAGAATAGAGAGTTCAAAAAAGATGATGCGGGTAATGTGGATGATGCACATGATGATGGTATATGTGTATGACAATTGACAAAGAACCCTATTATTGAAGTAGAGAAGTTGTGACCAAACATGAATGAGTTTAAAATGTGTTTTAATACTTATGCAGTCAAACATGAGTTTGATGCCAGGCTAGGTGGACATCCACTCTCTCCCCTACGACATGCCAGACGAGGAGTGAACGTCTCCATGTTGGTGGTGTTGGGGTATTGTGACTATGCGTGTGGTGATGTTACAGTTGTTAGGGTTGATCATGTCTCCATGCTTAGGGTTGGTCATGTCTCCATGTGGTTACTAGTAATAAGTTGTAAGGGTGATGTGCTAAGTTGTGAGGGTGCTATGTTGTTTGTGCACAGAATTTGTTATTCGTGCTACTACATATCTATGGCATGTTCATGCTAATATATTGATGTTTTCTACGTGCATAAATTTGCTTTTTGCATTTTTTCGATACATTGTTAAAAAATAACACTATTATTTACTACTTGCATTATTTGTAGATATTATTTACTATTTGCATCATTTCTAGTACAAAGAAGTAACAATATTATTTGCTATTTGATTTTACTAGTAAAAACAAATAACAATATTATATGCTCTTTGCATTTTTAGTACAAATAAGTAACAATACTATTGCGCCCCAATATATTTGCGTTAATTTTTTTCTAGTATAAACAAGTAATAATATTATTGCGTTTACATTTTTTCTAGTATAAACAAGTACTAATATTATTTACATCATACCAATGCCCAATAACTATCGAAAATAATGCCTTTTGTAGCTCATACAGTCATACCATGAACATGTACTATCTCCCTTCCATATTAGTGACTTCTATTTGTTTAAAAGTGGAGACATTTTACAAATCTAGATACATTCACTTTTAAACAAATAAAAGCCATCTGATTTGAAGCGGAATAGGAGCTAAGACAGATCCAAAACAGCTCCTCGTTTTCACATGTCCCAAAAATGTTGGCAGCTGCAGCCAATTGTTTTGAACGGAAGCAACACAGGTGTACCAACGTGTGGATGGTCTTGTTTTCCCAACGTCATTGTCATGCCACGACCCAACGTCTATTTTCCCACAAGCTATGAAGGGGATCGCAGGCAGAAAACAAAAAATTTCCTAACAGCGATAACCTAAAAACAGCCAGAATCTATACTATGCAGATATAGTAATACGCAGGGGGGTCTTTGCACATACCTCTTGAAGACCGAAAGCGGGGATTACGCTCCCGCACAAGCGTTGTCGATGAAGCCGACGAAGACTTCGATGCCGTGTAGAGGAAGCAGACCTCTAGCACCACAAGTGTGATGCCTCGCAGGGAGTCACACACGTACGGTGAAGCCGACGCACTCCGGGCTCCGATCCAGGGACGAAGCAGCGGAAGACTGGGACCGGGAGACCAGCAGCACGACGGTGTGCGTATGGTGGAGAAACAATTCCGAGGCGCAACTCCAAACTTGGGAATCACGTGATCCTCGGAGAGAGAGAGAGAGAGAACTGTGTATTCCAAAGGCCAGGGGGTGCCCCTTTATATATAGGAGCAAGGGGGGTGCCCAACTTGCCAGGCTGGGGGTGTGGGACTAATCCCACAGCCCCCAGCCGGCCAGCCCCATGCGCCGGCCTAGGTGGGCCCCATCTGGCCCACCTAGGGCCGGCCGAACCAGCCCCCTCCCTCTTGGGGGGGAAGTCCCCCCCTTCATGGGCCTCTTTGCCCAAAGAGGCCCATTAAGGGATTTTTGCCTTTAAAAATTCAGAAAAATTAAAATAAAATATATTTAAGTATTAATTACACTAATTAATATTAAATACATATTACATAATTTGTTCTGGCTCCGAAAACTATTTCGTCGCTGCCCGATCTTCATCGGAACTTTCCCGGGACGTTCCCGGTCTCTCTTTTCCTATTTTTCTCTTCCGGTAAAATGTCGACTCCCCTTAAGCGTGCTACCCTAGCGGTTCGATTACCTCACCAGACATGATCGAGACTCCTCTCCGATCAATGACTAATTCGTGGACCTTGGATACCCAGAATTAATCCCTGCGAGATAACGAATACTTTTCCTTATCGAACCTGGACGTCTGAGTCTTAAACCTTTTGCCATGCGATACTTAGCGTGTCCGAGACTCGTTCATAGATATCTCCATACCTAGCTTGATCTCGTTACCGACACCGCTAACTTCTACTCGTCCATGATCTTATGTCCTGGTGACCTAGTCACACGCTTGCAAGCTCGTTTGACATAATCTCACCGAGTGGGCCCTAGAGTATCTATCCTGCTATGAGACTGGCAAATCCCGCTCTTGACCCCCCGTCTCAACATACTCCTATCCGACACCCGAGAGGGACACCGTTATTGTCACACTATGTAAGATATGACGTTTGATGCAATCAAAGTGTCTTCCAGGAATAGCAATAAGAGTAGGTCTCACGGTCGAAGGCGTAATGACTACGTCCTATAAATATTGGGTATGTCCATCACATCATTCTACCAACGATATGACTTCATTGTCAAATAGACGCTATGTCACATGATCGGGAAACCTCGATCATCGATTGCACAATGAACCAGTCAAACAGAGGTTGCTGGGGACCTGGTTGTTTTTAGGTATCACACGTGTATTAATGTTTCCGCTTAATACAGTTATAGCATGACACAAAAACGTATTATGAACAAATGAGATATGATAAATAAAACACTTTATTAATTGCCTCTAGGGCATATCTCCTACAGTCTCCCACTTGCACTAGAGTACAATTTAATCTAGTTACAACCTGGTAAAAGCCGGACACCCATAGCATCTTGGTGTTTCACGTGCTTGTCTAGCAGGAGAGGCTTCGTCAACGGGTCTGCCACATTCAGATCCGTATGTATTTTGCAAATCTTCACTTCACCTCCTTGTATGTACTGTCGTATCACATGGAAGCGTCGGAGTATGTGTTTGGCAGTCGAGTGAGACCTCGGTTCCTTCGCGTTAGCAATAGCACCCATGTTGTCGCAGTAGAGGGTCACGGGGTCTTGCGCGCTAGGGAACACTCCAAGCTCAATGATGAACTTCCTCAGCCACACAGCTTCATTCGCGGCTTCAGAAGCAGCAATGTACTCCGATTCCATTGTAGATTGGGCCACGATGGGTTGCTTCCCACTCCGCCAGCTCACAGCGCCTCCGTTCACCTTGAACACATATCCTGTCTGTGACTTAGAGTCATCTGGGTCTGAGCAGAAACTTGCATCAACGTAACCTGTTACGCCAAGTTCTTACTCACAGTCCCCATACACAAGAAACATTTCCTTTGTATGCTTGAGATTCTTAAGAATACTTTTAACAGCTACCCAATGTTCCTTTCCAGGATTACTTTGGAATCGGCTCGTCAAACTAAGAGCCAATGCTACATCAGGTCGAGTACTTAGCATGGCATACATGATCGATCCTATGGCTGAAGCATAAGGATGTTTAGTCATCGCGACTCTATCATGTTCCGTTACCGGACACTGTGCCTTGCTCAACACCTTATTCTTGACAATAGGCAGAGAACCCTTCTTTGCTCCATCCATATTGAACCGTTTCAGTATCTTGTCAATATAAGTACTCTGACTTAACGCTAATAGGCGTCTTGATCTATCACGATAGATTTTAATGCCTAAAACGTATGCAGCTTCTCCTAAGTCCTTCATTGAAAATTTACTGTTTAAATATTCCTTAACGCTATTCGGTAGTTCCACATTATCTCCTATCAGCAGTATATCATCAACATATAGTGCCAGGAACACAACTGAGCTCCCACTCATTTTCTTGTAAATGCAGGTCTCTTCTCTGTTCCGGACAAATCCAAAACCTTTGATCACCTTATCAAAGCGAAGATTCCAGCTCCGAGATGCTTGCTTCAGTCCATAAATGGAACGCTGAAGCTTGCATACTTTGCCAGCATTTCCTGGATCGACAAAACCTTCAGGTTGTACCATATACAACTCTTCCTCAATGTTGCCATTTAGGAACGCTGTTTTGACATCCATTTGCCATATCTCATAGTCATAATTGAAGGGGATCGCAGGCAGAAAACAAAAAATTTCCTAACAGCGATAACCTAAAAACAGCCAGAATCTATACTATGCAGATATAGTAATACGCAGGGGGGTCTTCGCACATACCTCTTGAAGACCGAAAGCGGGGATTACGCTCCCGCACAAGCGTTGTCGATGAAGCCGACGAAGACTTCGATGCCGTGTAGAGGAAGCAGACCTCTAGCACCACAAGTGTGATGCCTCGCAGGGAGTCACACACGTACGGTGAAGCCGACGCACTACGGGCTCCGATCCAGGGACGAAGCAGCGGAAGACTGGGACCGGGAGACCAGCAGCACGACGGTGTGCGTATGGTGGAGAAACAATTCCGAGGCGCAACTCCAAACTTGGGAATCACGTGATCCTCGGAGAGAGAGAGAGAGAAAACTGTGTGTTCCAAAGACCAGGGGGTGCCCCTATATATATAGGAGAAAAGGGGGTGCCCAACTTGCCAGGCTGGGGGTGTGGGACTAAACCCACAGCCCCAGCCGGCCATGCCCCCATGCGCCGGCCCTAGGTGGGCCAAAAGGGGCCCACCTAGGCCGGCCGAACTCCCCCCTCCCTCATGGGGGGGAAGCCCCCCCCCCCCCCCCCCCCTCATGGGCCTCTTTGCCCAAAGAGGCCCATTAAGGGATTTTTGGCTTTAAAAATTCAGAAAAAATTAAAATAAAATATATTTAAGTATTAATTACACTAATTAATATTAAATACATATTACATAATTTGTTCTGGCTCCGAAAACTATTTCGTCGCTGCCCGATCTCCATCGGAACTTTCCCGGGACATTCCCGGTCTCTCTTTTCCTATTTTTCTCTTCCGGTAAAATGTCGACTCCCCTTAAGCGTGCTACCCTAGCGGTTCGATTACCTCTCCAGACATGATCGAGACTCCTCTCCGATCAATGACTAATTCGTGGACCTTGGATACCCAGAATTAATCCCTGCGAGATAACGAATACTTTTCCTTATCGAACCTGGACGTCTGAGTCTTAAACCTTTTGCCATGCGATACTTAGCGTGTCCGAGACTCGTTCATAGATATCTCCATACCTAGCTTGATCTCGTTATCGACACCGCTAACTTCTACTCGTCCATGATCTTATGTCCTGGTGACCTAGTCACACGCTTGCAAGCTCGTTTGACATAATCTCACCGAGTGGGCCCTAGAGTATCTATCCTGCTATGGGACTGGCAAATCCCGCTCTTGACCCCCCGTCTCAACATACTCCTATCCGACACCCGAGAGGGACACCTTTATTGTCACACTATGTAAGATATGACGTTGGATGCAATCAAAGTGTCTTCCAGGAATAGCAATAAGAGTAGGTCTCACGGTCGAAGGCGTAATGACTACGACCTATAAATATTGGGTATGTCCATCACATCGTTCTACCAACGATATGACTTCATTGTCAAATAGACGCTATGTCACATGATCGGGAAACCTCGATCATCGATTGCACAATGAACCAGTCAAACAGAGGTTGCTGGGGACCTGGTTGTTTTAGGTATCACACGTGTATTAATGTTTCCGCTTAATACAGTTATAGCATGACACAAAAACGTATTATGAACAAATGAGATATGATAAATAAAACACTTTATTAATTGCCTCTAGGGCATATCTCCTACAATAATATGCGGCAACTGCTAGCAAAATCCGAATAGACTTTAGCATCGCTACCGGTGAAAACGTTTCATCGTAGTCAATTCCATGAACTTGTCGGAAACCTTTTGCGACAAGCCGAGCTTTATAGACGGTCACATTACCATCAGCATCAGTCTTCTTCTTAAAAATCCATTTATTCTCGACGGCCTTGCGCTCTTCGGGAATCTCTACCAAAGTCCACATTTTGTTATCGTACATGGATCCTATTTCGGATTTCATGGCTTCAAGCCATTTCTCGGATTCAGGACTAGCCATAGCCTCTTTTTAGTTCGTAGGTTCGTCTTGTTCAATCAACATGACGGTGCAAACCATGTTGCCATACCATTCAGGGGCGACCCGAGATCTCCCTGACCTACGAGGTAGAATAGCACCCTCGACATCTTCTCCCACTCCATCTGTGGAGGACGGTTCCGGAACAGCTTCCGTTGCGCCACTCTGTATTTCGAGTTCAGGATCAACGATCTCGTCGAGGTCTATTTTCCTCCCACTTATTCCTTTGGCGAGAAACTCTTTCTCCAGAAAGGTACCGTTCTTCGCGACAAACGTTTTGCCCTCAGCTTGGTTGTAGAAGGTGTATCCTATGGTTTCCCGCGGATACCCTACAAAGACGACTTTCTCCGATTTCGGTTCGAGTTTGTCGGGCTGTAGTTTCTTAACATACGCCTCACAACCCCAGACCTTCAGAAACGACAACTTAGGCTTCTGGCCATACCAGACCTCATACGGTGTCGTTGCTACGGATTTGGACGGAGCCCTATTTAAAATGAATGCGGCTGTTTCTAACGCGTACCCCCAAAAAGACACGGGCAAGTCGGTAAGAGACATCATAGATCGGACGCTATCCAGTAGAGTGCGATTACGCCGCTCAGACACACCGTTGCGTTGCGGCGTTCCAGCCGGCGTAAGCTGCGGCACGATGCCACAGGCCTTCAGATGTGTGCCAAACTCAAAACTCAAATATTCACCACCACGATCGGATCGAAGGTGCTTGATTTTCTTGTTGAGTTGATTTTCAACTTCACTTTGAAATTCTTTGAACTTTTCAAATGTTTCAGACTTGTGTTTCATCAAATAGATATACCCATATCTACTCAAGTCATCGGTGAAGGTGACAAAATAACGATAACCATTGCGTGTCGATACGCTCATTGGTCCACACACATCTGTATGTATGACTCCCAATAAGTCCGACGCCCGTTCCATGAAACCATTGAACGGTGTCTTGGTCATCTTGCCCATGAGGCATGGTTCGCATGTGTCGAGGGATCCAAAATCCAACGAGTCTAGAAGTCCATCGGCATGGAGTTTCTTCATGCGCCTTATACCAATATGACCGAGACGGCAATGCCACATATACATGGCGGTATCGCCACTAAGTTTAATTCTCTTGGCATCTATGCTATGAATGTGAGTACTACGATCGAGATTCAACAAGAATAAACCATTACTCTCGGGAGCGTTAACATAAAAGATATCATTCATATAAATAGCACAACCACTTGATACTGATTTGAACGAATATCCGTCTTGCAACAAGCAAGACCCACTAATGATGTTTACACTCAAGGACGGTACAAAATAACATTTATTGAGGACCAAAACTAATCCCGATGGTAGATGTAGAGGGAGTGTGCCGACAGCCACCACGTCAACTCTTGATCCGTTGCCGACGCGCATCGTCACCTCGTCCTTTCCCAGGCGCCTCTTATTCCGCAACTCCTCCTGAGAGTTACATATATGAGCAACAGAACCAGTATCAAATACCCAGGTATTGCTACGGGCGCAGGTTAGGTACACATCAATAACATGTATATCAAATATACCTTTCTCTTTTCCGACAATCTTGCCGGCCTTCTTATCCTCCAGATACTTGGGGCAGTTGCGCTTCCAGTGACCATCCCCTTTGCAGTAGAAGCACTCCACGCCAGGTTTGTTAGCCTTAGGCTTGGCAACATGCTTGCCATCCTTTTTAGACTTCCAGTTCTTCCTGCCCCTGCCGCCAGATTTCTTAAAATCGACGGTCTTGTTGACCATCAACAGCGTGTGCTCCTTCTTGATTTCCACCTCAGCAGTCTTGAGCATCACGAACACCTCACCCAGGGACTTAGCCATGCCCTGCATGTTATAGTTCATGACGAAGCCTTTGTAGCTAGGGGGCAACGATTGCAGCACCCTATCAATCGCCAGCTCATCAGGAATCTTGCATTCCAGAGCGTTCAGGCGTTGAACGTAGCCAGACATTTTGACCACGTGCTCGCTCACACTGCTGTGCTCTTCCATCTTGGCTGAGAAAAAGAGCTCAGAAGCTTCATATCTCTCAGCCTTAGCCTGCGGCGCAAAGACAGCCTTGAGATCAGAAATTATCTCGAAGGCACTCATCCTCTCAAAGCGCTTCTGCAGGTCGGCTTCCATGGCATAGAGCATGCCACTCTGGACAAAAGAAGAATCATCCGACTTGGTCTGGAATACCTTCTTCTCATCATCGGAGGCATTATCTGCCGGGGGGTCACCCAGAGGGCCTTCAAGGACATAGGCCACCCTGTGGGGAGAGAGGAGGATCCTCAGGTTGCGGAACCAGGCCATGAAGTTTGACCCATTGGTTTTAAGCTTCTCTTTCTCAAGGAACAGGCCTAAGTTAAAGGTGGGGCGAGACATCTACAATGGAATTTGCAAAACATAAGACTTTGTTCATAATATTTTGAGTTCAAGTATTTTCGAAAATAACTCTAAGAACTCCCACTCAAAACGAGTATCCCCCTTATCGTTTTAGTGATTACACGACCCTAATCCATTGTGCAACCCCTCATCATCAGAGCCGGCAACACAACTTCAAAGGTAGACATCGGAATGTCAATCACAACAACTTTGTGACTCATGCTCGACCTTTCGGTCACCTTGTTCCGAGGCCATGTCTGTACATGCTAGGCTCGCCATAATAACCTTCAACGTAAATGCTCGTGCAACGTGGCTTACACCCACTGTATGCGAACGACGATATGTCTGACACCCGATCATCACGGCCTGCCTCATAACGTAGAACTTTCTTGGTGGTGCACGTCGAAGGGAGAACACAATTGGTATTTTGGAGGGATCATCTTATATTACTACCGCCGTGTAACTAATATATACTATATACATATATACACAATATAAGATGCACTCAAAACATCAAATGTAATGCGACGTGATATGGCCCCTTGCGCCGATGGTCTCCTTCGCGCCAGCAGTTCATAAACAATTTAATAAACCTACCTTGACCATATCACATAGCCCCTGCAAAATAAAGTTAGACGCTTCTACTTTATCTTTTGCATATTTTACGTGGCTTGGGGCTTGTCGTAAATAGAACCGCTTCATACCTACGAACCTATGACCACAACAACGATCAAATAATTGCATATTTATGTATCCCTTTCGGGCCCTCCATTGAAAATGCAAAGCCAACTAAAGAGAGAGAGACAGACACCCGCCAGCCACATATACGGAACCAGCCGTATGTCAGTAGTGGAACCAGTCTCGCGTAAGCGTACGCGTAAGGTCGGTCCGGGCCGCTTCATCAACTCAATGCCGCCGACATTGCAAGTGCACGCGAGAGGGTAGCAAATAATATGAACGATGCCCCCGTGCATAACACGGGTTCAACTAGCGCATAGCTATATCTACGCATAGATCGGCTCTGATACCACTGAAGGGGATCGCAGGCAGAAAACAAAAAATTTCCTAACAGCGATAACCTAAAAACAGCCAGAATCTATACTATGCAGATATAGTAATACGCAGGGGGGTCTTTGCACATACCTCTTGAAGACCGAAAGCGGGGATTACGCTCCCGCACAAGCGTTGTCGATGAAGCCGACGAAGACTTCGATGCCGTGTAGAGGAAGCAGACCTCTAGCACCACAAGTGTGATGCCTCGCAGGGAGTCACACACGTACGGTGAAGCCGACGCACTCCGGGCTCCGATCCAGGGACGAAGCAGCGGAAGACTGGGACCGGGAGACCAGCAGCACGACGGTGTGCGTATGGTGGAGAAACAATTCCGAGGCGCAGCTCCAAACTTGGGAATCACGTGATCCTCGGAGAGAGAGAGAGAGAGAGAACTGTGTATTCCAAAGGCCAGGGGGTGCCCCTTTATATATAGGAGCAAGGGGGTGCCCAACTTGCCAGGCTGGGGGTGTGGGACTAATCCCACAGCCCCCAGCCGGCCAGCCCCATGCGCCGGCCTAGGTGGGCCCCATCTGGCCCACCTAGGGCCGGCCGAACCAGCCCCCTCCCTCTTGGGGGGGAAGTCCCCCCCTTCATGGGCCTCTTTGCCCAAAGAGGCCCATTAAGGGATTTTTGCCTTTAAAAATTCAGAAAAATTAAAATAAAATATATTTAAGTATTAATTACACTACTTAATATTAAATACATATTACATAATTTGTTATGGCTCCGAAAACTATTTCGTCGCTGCCCGATCTTCATCGGAACTTTCCCGGGACGTTCCCGGTCTCTCTTTTCCTATTTTTCTCTTCCGGTAAAATGTCGACTCCCCTTAAGCGTGCTACCCTAGCGGTTCGATTACCTCACCAGACATGATCGAGACTCCTCTCCGATCAATGACTAATTCGTGGACCTTGGATACCCAGAATTAATCCCTGCGAGATAACGAATACTTTTCCTTATCGAACCTGGACGTCTGAGTCTTAAACCTTTTGCCATGCGATACTTAGCGTGTCCGAGACTCGTTCATAGATATCTCCATACCTAGCTTGATCTCGTTACCGACACCGCTAACTTCTACTCGTCCATGATCTTATGTCCTGGTGACCTAGTCACACGCTTGCAAGCTCGTTTGACATAATCTCACCGAGTGGGCCCTAGAGTATCTATCCTGCTATGAGACTGGCAAATCCCGCTCTTGACCCCCCGTCTCAACATACTCCTATCCGACACCCGAGAGGGACACCGTTATTGTCACACTATGTAAGATATGACGTTTGATGCAATCAAAGTGTCTTCCAGGAATAGCAATAAGAGTAGGTCTCACGGTCGAAGGCGTAATGACTACGTCCTATAAATATTGGGTATGTCCATCACATCATTCTACCAACGATATGACTTCATTGTCAAATAGACGCTATGTCACATGATCGGGAAACCTCGATCATCGATTGCACAATGAACCAGTCAAACAGAGGTTGCTGGGGACCTGGTTGTTTTTAGGTATCACACGTGTATTAATGTTTCCGCTTAATACAGTTATAGCATGACACAAAAACGTATTATGAACAAATGAGATATGATAAATAAAACACTTTATTAATTGCCTCTAGGGCATATCTCCTACAAGCTATGCATCACGGGCATGAGATTGTCAAGGTGGAGTCGTGGCCTTTTCTCAAACTCAAAGGTTTTGGTGCATGCTGCTCTCCTTGTTATTTTGCACTTCGACCTAGCCCAAGAAAATAGGGTGCTCTCGGTTGCTGAGAGAGATCTGCGGGCTAGACTAAAGAGGAAGGTGGTTGCTTTGGCCGTTGTGGAAAGAGCTAGGAAAAAACAAAGTGCAAGGATCGCAAATATCAAGGAGGGGGATGCCAACACAAAGTTCTTCCACATGAGGATTAATTCAAGAAGAAGGAAAAACCACATTCACCGCCTCAAGTTCAATAATGGTTGGGTTACGGACCATGTTGCTAAGCAAGGTTTGGTTCACAATCATTTCAAAGCGATCTTGGGCCATGGTCAAGCTAGGACTCAAGATTTCAATTGGGAGGGACTGAACTTCGAGGAGCAAAACCTTCAAAGCCTTGCGGACCCGTTCACTGAGGAGGAGGTGAAAAATGCAATTAACCAAATGCCAAGTGACAAGGCCCCCGGTCCCGATGGTTTTACGGGAGCTTTCTTCAAGAAATGTTGGGACTTTATCAAAGTGGATGTTATGCGGGTGATCAACCTCTTTGGGAATCTTCACTCCGAAAATTTTCATTGGCTAAACTCTGCCAATGTTGTGTTGCTGCCAAAGAAGGATGGTGCGGAGGAGGTCTCTGACTATAGGCCTATTAGCCTTATTCACGCAATTGCAAAGATAATTTCGAAGGTGCTCACTGTTCATCTCGGACCGCTTATGAACAATCTTGTCTCCAATGCCCAAAGTGCTTTCATTAAGAAAAGAATCATCCACGACAACTTCCTCTACGTCAAGAATCTGGCTAAGCGTTTCCACAAAGGGAAGACCCCGGCGCTTCTCTTCAAGCTTGACATTCGCAAGGCGTTTGACTCGGTCCGTTGGGAATACGTTTTGGATCTTCTCCAACGTCGCGGGTTTCCTCCTCGGTTTCGAAATTGGATTGCTGCTTTGCTCTCCACCGCATCCTCTCGTGTCCTCCTCAATGGTGTTGCCGGCCCCCCTGTTTTGCATGGTCGCGGCCTTAGACAAGGGGACCCGCTGTCCCCTCTTCTCTTTGTCTTGGCAATCGATCCCTGAAGGGAAGTTGTCCACCTAGAGGGGGGGGGGGGGGGGGGGTGAATAGGTGGTGACCAAATTTTATAGCTTTTTCAGTTTTAAGCTTGCAAAAGTAAATTTACTAAAAGTGATACTAGATGAAGCAAGGTGCAGGACAAAGAAAAACAAAGCAATAAAGATAAGCAAATAACACAAGGAGGATAATGGAACGAGACAACCTAGGGAACAAGGAGACGGCGATTTTATCCCGAGTTCCACCACATGGGTGTACGTCTCGTTGGAGGGGTGTGAGCAACCACCAAGGTTAGCTCAACGCCACAAAGGCCTCACCCTATTCTCCGGTGTATTCGACCACCAAGGTCCGAATCCACTCTTCCACTAAGGACTCCTTTAAGGGCGGAGAAGGTCCCGTACAAATTCGTGAGGCACACACCCACAACTGAATTGGGGGCTCTCACCAAGACCACAACAGGTCAATTCCAATAAGGATCCACAAAGGAGTAAGAAACAACAAGGTAGAATCTAGCTATCCACAAAGGAAACCCTAGATTCGTGTCCCCTCAAGATAGGGAGGGGGAAAGTGAAATTCCTTCGGTGGCGATGTAGATCGGGGTCTTCTCCTTCGGATCTCCAACTATCATTGGATTTGGTTGGCTAGATAGGGAGATCCATGGAAAATGAGCTCCAGCAGCAATGGGGTGATTTGGATCTTGGAGAGCTAAAGTGCTGGAGGTAGGTGGAGGGGTATTTATACCCCTCCCCGAGATCTGACCGTTTGCAGCCGCCAGCTCGGAAATTTCCGGGTCAAGTTCGGAAATTTCCGGACTGAAGACCGGAAATTTCCGGACTGACACCCGGAAATTTCCGGGCAACGGAAATCTCCGGCGAGGGGTTCAGCTTCTGACTTGGCGATGATCTTGATCGAGCAGCTCGGAAATTTCCGGACCTCCATCGGAAATTTCCGGGCACCTGAAATTTCCGCCTGAAATTCCGACTGAGAGGTTCTGGGAGGCAGTACTGCTTGACAATCTGGACTTGGTGAAAAATCTTCTGTGACTCGGAAATCTCCGGACACTATCCGGAAATTTCCGGACACCGGAAATTTCCGGAAGCATTTCCGACTGAAAAACTCTGAATGCCAGTACTGCTTCAAATAAGGACTTGGTGAAGAATTCTTCAGTGACTCGAGCCCGGAAATTTCCGGGTACCTGAAATTTCCTGTAGGATTTCCGACTGAATAAATAAGGATCCAGTACTAAAATATATACCTGTTCTAGAACCTGCATAAGACATCACAAACATTAAATCCACCTTTTGTGTTGTCACTTGTCACCAAAAAACAGGAAGTGCAAAGAATGCACTTTCAATCTCCCCCTTTTTGGTGAATGATGACAACATAAAAGGAGAGCGGATTTGCAAAATATAGACGGGCTCCCCCTAAGCGTGTGCATTATCTTTGGGATGTTCTTGAATACAAAATGCACACAACTTAGGATCACTGCTCCCCCTAGATTTTACAAACCACGCAAGCAACGAAAATATACCCACAAATACAAAGTAGCATGCAAAGTTTACCAAATTTAACTAGCTATTACAATAGGAGTTTAAGAGTTCCGCATGTCTCACAAACATGAAACTAAAGAAGTCCAAATGATAAGAATAGGGAGCACTCGAACAAAGCAACCGAGAAAAAGGAAGATGTGCTCCCTCCCAAGCAAATCCCGTGAGTCCTATGAGATACTTCTCCCCCTTTGGCATCAAGATACCAAAAAGGGAAGAAGTAGCTACTAGCGTCCCGAGACTCAAGAGTCGGAATCTGAACTGTGCTCCTCCTCCTCAACATCATCAGCTGCTGGATCCACCTCCATATCCTCAGGCACTATGGTGTCCCATGTGAATCCAACGGAGTCTTCAGAATTCCACTCAGCATATGGTACTATGGGCCTCAGTGGTCTCTTTGGAGGTGGCATCTGCAAATGAGCTCGAATTTCTTCCTGCTGCTTGAGAATGCGGTGGTTCTGCTGGTAGATGGCATAGTTCTCACTGTGAATGCAGCAGTTCATGTTCAAAACCTTCTCCATGGCTCGAACAATCCAAGGGCGACTCTTCTTTTCAGCTTTCTTGATGTTGTGGCGGCGTGGTTGGCGAGTGGGACCACCAAACACATCATCCTCATCTATCTCTTGAAGTGTAGCTTGCTTTTGTACCACATGAGCTTTCTTTTGAACAAGGTTGGCAGCTGTGTGGGGAATGCATCCAAGAGCACTATCCATATCGCCGCCATCTTCCTCAGATAACTGGTACTTGCGCTTGATGAGAAGCATCACATATGGAGCATAGGGGGGAACTTTCCTCTCAAAGATGGCTTGACTCATTTCTTGAAAAATGAAATCCATGATATCAATCTTGTACTCTTCCTTGTCCAGCTCATACTCTCCAACAAAGGCTTCATGAGCTTTGGCCATCAAGTTCACGAGACCGCTAGCGATGTTGTCAGCATTGCCTGCAATGGGAGCAATGGTGTGGCGGAACATGCGAAGGAGAATATCATAAGTTGGCAGCAAACCATGCTGCGAGCCAATCTCTCCACCAGGCATATATAGATCAGACATGGCGTTCTTGTTGTAGGCCACGCCCTGAAGATGCATCCTTTCGCCAGCTGCCACAGAGCTCCCACTGAAGGGACAGCCAAGAATCCTGGCAAACTCTCGGAAAGAGGAGGTCAAGCGCTGAGTGCCAGTCATCCATGTCATGCCAATATCTTCTGAATTGTCAAAAACAACGGTCGCATAGAACTGATGAATGATGGACACGTTGTAGCTGCACTCAGTCTCCATGAGATGCTCCAAACCCAGCACCCTGCAAACCTGAACAGCTCCCCCAAAGTAATCTGCCTTCTTCATGAGCTTGTCGAAGTTGATCCATCTCATCGGGCAAACTGGCGCTTTACTAGAGAACTTGAGATATACCTCACGATACAGCCACGCCATCTCTGTGCAGAAGAACTTGGGATCATCCTGGTCAGCCCCATAGGACAGCTCACTGCGCCACTTGCGAAAGCTGGCCTTGTTGAAATCTGAAAGTTGAAGCTCGGGCTTCTTCTTCTTGTTAGCCCCAGTTGATTTTCTGAGCTGTGCAGCAGGAGGGAGCTCACTCTCATCACTTGAAGGATCACTAGGTGACCGAGAGTGAACCCCTTTCGGACGACTAGCCATGGACTTGATGCGACCTCCTCGTGTAGAAGAACCTGCAAACAACCAGCATAGAGCAGATAGAAAAGCAAGTGGGATAAGCACTCATGTCCAGGAAGGCGTAGGAAAAAGTACACGAGCCGTTAAAAATTCACAGAACTTGTCTGTTTTTCAGAATTTTGGACAGGCCGGAGATTTCCGAGTCAGGTCCGGAAATTTCCGAGGGTCGGAAATTTCCGAGTCTGAACCGGAGATTTCCGGTCTGCACGAAATTTTTGAAAAACTGAACCAAATCTATGAACGAAAAACAGATCTGTGCACGAGGAAGGTAGATCAAGCCTAGAGGAGCAGTTCTACCAAAGGAAACCAGCAACAACCTCCTAAATCGGCTAGGTTAAACGAAAATAGATCTCGTACTAGATTTGAAATAAGAGGAGTTACCGGTAGACATGGTGAAAACCGTGCGGATGAAAGTGATCCCCGCGGCGAGGAGAAGCAGATCCGGCAAAGAACCGGAGAGATCGACGGAGAAACGGCCCGGGGGTGGATCGAGGAAGATCTTCTTCTCAGGCTAGGAGAGAGAACGAAGGGGCACGGGGTGGATGAACTGTTCTGTTCGAACAGCCCACCCGTGCCCTATTTATAGCCGGAGAAGTTTGAGTCGGAAATTTCCGGACCTAGGTTCGGAAATTTCCGGACCCCGGAAATTTCCGGCACTATTTCCGGTTCAAAACACGATATATCCAGTACCGAGTTTGGAAACGGACTTAGTGTGGAAATTGACAGAGTCATCGGAAATTTCCGGACTTGGTTCGGAAATTTCCGGGCCCCGGAAATTTCCGGCTCTATTTCCGGTTCAAATTCAGCAGAGTGCAGTGCCGAATTTGAAAAGGACTTAGGCGCCGAGAGATTTCAGGGACCGGATATTTCCGAGTCACACTCGGAAATTTCCGGTCACCGGAAATTTCAGAGACTATTTCCGGTCAAAATCCAGCAAAGTGCAGTGCTGAGTTTTGAAAGGACTTAGTGTCGAAAATTTCTAGTAATTCGGAAATTTCCGAGGGTGGCTCGGAGATTTCCGCCCAACAAAACAGGAAAAGGATACAAATGGACATGAGTGAGAATTAAGCAAGTCTTGAGAGGGAGAAAGGCTTGGGATAGAGAAGCAAACTGTCGATGGTACTTCACACTCAAATTGCAAAACCAATAAAACACAAGAACTACCAACTTGAGTGTGTTTTCCACAAGAGCCCAAAAAACAAATGAAATCCAAGAATAAAAACCAAATGAAATCCAACTCTTACAAAGGAGGAGGTGGTGGCCGAAGCCACCGTGTATGAGATTATAGCATGGCACCGCGAAGATGTATCTTGGGTCCATAACTACTACTCATCATTTAAGCTCACAAATTATGGATTAATTTGAAGTTTATCAATGATTCATTGCTATATGCATAATAGGGGGAGGAAGAATCCAATGTATTAGGAAAACACTCCCCCTAAGTCCATGCGTACATCTACACCTAATAGAGCATTAAACGTTGATGTGTGTGCACCATTATCAGGCCAAAGTCCGAGAATCCACGATATTTAACTCATTCCTCAAGTAACAAAACCGGGCTTCGTCAAGGGGCTTCGTGAAGATATCCGCCAATTGATCCTTTGTCCCAACATAAGAGAGGTCGATGTCTCCTCTTGCCACGTGATCTCGAATGAAGTGGTGGCGAATCTCAATATGCTTGGTCCTTGAGTGTTGCACCGGATTATAGGCGATCTTGATGGCACTCTCATTATCACAGAGGAGCGGCACTTTGTCCAAATGGACCCCGTAATCCTTTAAAGTTTGCCGCATCCAAAGGAGTTGAGTACACCCACTTGCGGCGGCGACATATTCGGCCTCCGCGGTGGAGAGAGAGATGCAATTTTTCTTCTTCGAGGACCAACTCACCAATGATCTTCCAATGAATTGACAAGTTCCCGAGGTAGACTTTCTATCATCCCTGTCACCCGCCCAATCGGAGTCGGTGTACGCACAAAGAGACAAGGTGCCATCTTTGGGGTACCACAACCCATAGCTTGGAGTATGAATCAAATACCGGAAGATTCTCTTGATAGCCACTTGGTGACTTTCCTTAGGCGCGGCTTGGTAACGTGCACACACTCCAACGCTTAACACTATATCCGGCCTAGATGCACAAAGGTAAAGAAGAGACCCAATCATAGATCGATATACCTTTTGGTCTACCTCTTTACCATTAGGGTTAAGCTCGAGGTGGCACTTGGTTTGCATAGGAGTAGCGGCGCCCTTTAGATCGAGGAGCTTGAATCTCTTGAGCATATCTTGAATGTACTTGGCTTGACAAATAAATGTTCCTTCTCTCAATTGCTTGATCTCAAAACCAAGAAAGAACCTAAGTTCACCCATCATAGACATCTCGAACTTGTCGGTCATAAGCTTGGCGAACTCTTCATTAAAAGAGAGATTAGTAGAACCGAAGATAATATCATCAACATATAATTGACAAATGAAGAGTTCCCCATTAACTTTCTTTGTAAAAAGAGTGGGATCGATCACCCCGACTTCGAATCCACGGTCTAACAAGAACTCCCGAAGGTGTTCATACCATGCTCTAGGTGCTTGTTTAAGCCCATAGAGAGCTTTATCCAACACATAGACGTGGTTCGGGAAGTCGCGGTTCTCGAAACCCGGAGGTTGTTTAACATAGACAAGTTCATTAAGTGGGCCATTTAGGAAAGCACTTTTAACGTCCATTTGTTGTAATTTAAAACCATGATGAGATGCAAAGGCAATGAGAATACGTATCGACTCGAGGCGTGCAACCGGCGCGTAGGTTTCACCAAAGTCGATGCCTTCAACTTGAGAAAAGCCTTGAGCCACCAAACGCGCCTTGTTCCTCACAACGATGCCGTGTTCATCTTGCTTGTTCTTGAAGATCCACTTGGTGCCGATAACATTGCGGCAACTATTTGGCTTCTCTACTAGTCTCCACACTTTGTTACGCTCGAAGTTGTTGAGCTCTTCGTGCGTTGCTTCAAGCCAATCGGGGTCTTCAAGGGCATCGAATACTTTCTTGGGTTCCACCATGGAGATGTGTGCTTGATGCTCACTAAAGTTGGCCAATTGACTCCTTGTGGACACCCTTCTTCTCACATCACCGATGACCTTGTCAAGGGAAAGAGCCCTTAGTTCCAAAGATCTTCCAACTCTTGCTTGGCGGCGAGTTTCGATTGCCTCTCTAGATGAAGAGGGAACCTCTTGATCAACTTGATCTTGTGGATCCTCGCCTTGACCATAATGAGTGCCTTCATCACCATGAGTTGTTTCTTCACTTGAGTGTGAGGGGTGATCTTGCACATGAGAGGAACTTGCACTCGAGATACTAGCTTCATTTGACTTGGATGGGGACCCAATATCTTCTTGAGGATGGAGAACTTGTAGGAGCGGTCCTTGCGATGGATTATCTTGTTGAGGAAGAGGTTGTTCTTCTTGTGAAGTTACTTGTGGACGATCTTGAGATGGTTCATCATTTGCTTCGGGTGAAGTATCAAGAGATTCTTGTGATGGTGAGTGCTCTTCATGTGAAGAGCTTGTTTCGTCTTGATCAACTCCTTGATGTACTTCAATGGGACGATGGAAGCCTATTCCCATTCTCCTTATTGCATCTTGGGGTTGATCATCACCTACATCACTTATTCCAACTTGCTCCACTTGGGAGCCGTCATTCTCATCGAATTCCACACTACAAGATTCTATGACGATCCTTGAGGATTTGTCATAGATCCTATAGGTGTGGGATTCAACGCCATAACCAACAAATATGCCTTCAAGAGTTTTAGAGTGAAACTTACCCAACCGGGTGCCCTTTACGAGGTAGTAGCATTTGCAACCGAAGACTCGGAAGTAAGATATGTTGGGCTTGTTGCCGGTGAGAACTTCATAAGGTGTCTTCTTGAGGCCTTTGCGGAAAAAGAGGCGATTTGATGAATGACACGCCGTAGCAATGGCCTCCGCCCAAAAGTTGATTGGGGACTTGAACTCGGCCAACATAGATCTTGCCATGTCGATGAGAGTACGATTCTTCCTCTCCGCAACGCCATTTTGTTGCGGAGTGTATGCAGCGGAATATTGATGACGAATGCCTTCGTCACTTAGGAAGTCGTTGAGCGTGTAGTTCTTGAATTCCGACCCGTTGTCGCTTCGAATCACCAATATGGGAAGGTTGTGTTGGCGTTGAACCTCCTTAGAGAAGTCGATGAAGACTTGTTGGGTCTCATCCTTGGTCTTGAAGAAATATACCCATGTATACCTTGAGTAGTCATCCACGATCACCAAACAATATTTCTTGCCACCAAGACTTATTTCCGGTATTGGACCAAAAAGATCAACATGAAGTAGTTCCAATATCCGGGTGGAGGAGATGATTGTCTTGCTTGGATGATGAATATCATGCATCTTTCCCTCCACACATGCCCTACACACTCGATCTCTGGAAAAAGTAACATGATCTTTTAGTCCAAGGATGTGGCCCCCTTTGTGGAGACTTTGCAAAGTCCTCATGTTTACGTGGGCTAGTCGGCGATGCCAAAGCCAACCCACGTCGGCCTTTCCGAAGAGGCACATCTCATGAGTAGTGGTGACTCCGGAGAAATCAACCACGTAAAGCTCATGTTCGACATGCCCCACGAAGGCCACTCGAAGGGACTTGCTCCACAAGAGGACCACGATGTCCGGCTCAAAGAAAGTTGAGATACCCAACTTTGCTAAAGCACGAACCGACATCAAATTATAGCCAAGAGAATCAACAAGCATGACATTGACAAGAGTAATATCGGGGGCAACTACCACTTTGCCAAGCCCGGTTACCTTAGACCTTGACTTGTCACCAAACGAGACGGTTACTTGATCAACATTAGGCCTCATCTCCGTGACAAGCTCCTTGCTCCCGGTCATATGACTTGTACACCCACTATCAATTATCCATTTCGAACCGCCGGGAGCAAGACCCTACAAAAGATTAATTCTTGACTTTAGGTACCCATTGCTTAACAATGGGTGCCTTAAGGTTAGCCACAAGGGTTTTGGGAACCCAAATAGAGTAAGCAATAAAACCATCAAAAGGACCAATATAGCGAGCACAAACATTTCCATAGTAATTCACATAGAGTGCATAGTTTGGGTTAGTGTCTCCCGCAAAGTCATTGCGAGTAGGCTTGCCCCTTGTGGCATTCCCACTTGCAATGTTGTTCACCTTTGCTTGGGCGGGAATGGTCTTCTTGGCACCAACCTTGCCCGGCCTCACATAACCAAGACCTTCCTTCCCTTTGCGAGATTGAGGCTCATAGATGGGAGTCTCAACAACATTCTTACCCTTGAGAAGGATGATCTTAGCGGAGGAGGCCTTTGCAATTTCTTCCTTCAACCTAACATTTTCATTCATAATATTTGCATGATCACAAGTGCAAATAGGAGTGGATGTGCTTGGTTTCTCAAGATTAGTTAGCCGAGTTTGTAGTTGATCATGTGACTTCTTAAGAAGTTCATGTTCACTCTCCAATGCCGCATGGACATTGACGAGCTTCTCCATGTCTTCAACAAGACTCACATGGCCAGCCACAAAATCGGCCTTATCCTTTTGTGCCAACTTGTTCTTAGCAAAATAGAGGTCACGTTCTTTAACAAGTTTAGAATGCATAGAGTTATGAGATTCCTCCATGTTCTCAAGTTCTTCTTCTAGACGAACATGAGACTCTTCAATATCTCGGAGAGAGGATTGAAGATGTGCTATGGTGATAGCATCCTCTCTCTCAATCTTACCCTTTTTCTCAATGAGGTGTTCGAGCTCGCCAATGCGACTCATAAGGGCTCCCACATGTTTCTTGCTATCTCCTTGCAAGTTAGCCATAAAAGAGTCAAAAGCAACAAGCTCCTCCTTTATTTGGAGGCTAGCGGCATCATCAAGCTCATTCATATCATTCAAGGAAGTGGAGGATGAAGGTACCTCGGATGCCTTGGCCATAAGGCATCTCACACTCTTGTTGTGGCCATAAGAGTGAGCTTGACGATGAATTCACCGTAGCTCTTGGCTTGGAAGTAGTAGCGTTAGGCGACGGGGATGGAGTTCTTGGTGTTGAGGAAGTAGCATGATGGGTCACGGTAGTAGTTGAAGTAGTGGCAATAGCCGCCACTTCATTCGGAGTTTCTTCTTCTTCCGACTCATCTTCATCTTCGGTGGGATACTCCTCTTGAGTCATCAACACAATCCGAGGTGCCTTCTTCTTGAAGAAAGCCCTCTTATTCTTGACATAGGCCTTCTTGGGAGGCATCTTGGACTTGTCCTTGAGAATGAGTCTTCCACCATTCTCTTCCCTCTTTTCATATGGGCACTCGGCAACGAAGTGAAACTTGTCTTGACAATTGTAGCAAGTCCTAGCCTTGGAGATGTCCCTCTTTCCACCTTGTGGAGATCCAACAAGGGGATGCCGGTAGAATTGAGCTCTTGCCTTTGAAGGATTCTCCCAAAAGCCTTTTGCCGCAAGAGCAAGATGCTCATTGTATGCGAGCTTGAGACCTTCATTGGATAACAAAGAGGAACTCTCAAAGTCATCTTCACTTCCACCTTCAACCGTTGCCTTCAATGCAAGGTTTACTCCCTTTTGCATCCCAATGGCTCTTGCCCTAGCATCTTCGGCATTCTTGGTAGCAACCTTGAAGGATGTCATCTCTTGCATGACTTGATTTGAGGTCATGAGGTCATAGTTGTGTCTTCCTTGCAAAGTCTTCAAGTCCGTGCCCTCAAAAGGCATGAGGGAGCTCACGTACTTCCTCTTGATCCAAGCATCATCAATATAGGTTGCACCGAGGTCACGAAAGCTTGTGGCAATAGAAACCAACCTCCGGTACATCTCTTCATGATCTTCACCATCCAACTTATAGAAACCTTCTGCCTCATTGCTTAAGGCATCGTAGCGATTTCTCTTCATGCTCTCATTTCCAACAAATAAGTCGGAGAGAGCGTCCCATGTCTCCTTGGCGGTGGAGAAGGGTTGGATGAGAGGCATGTCCTTGGGGCCCACGGCATGTTGAATCATGTTGAGGGCGGTGGCGTTGAGTTGAGCATCCACAACCTCTCTCCTTGTCAAGTTGTTCGGGTCATGTGGTTTGAATCCAACTTGCATAATTCTCCATAGTTCGATCGAAGAGCTGCACACATGGGATTTCATTAAGAATTGCCATTGTGAAAAGGAATGATCTTTAATTTTAGGGGGATCATTTCTAATAGTGATATGAGGATGAGGAATGGGAGGATCGGGAGAGTAATGATTGGGTGGTGGCACATTGCCATATTTGTTAGACTCTCCATCCTTAGAGGTGGAAGAGTCTTTAGCTTTAGAAGAGTTATCATTATCACCCTTTCCATCCATGCCCTTAGACATTTCGGGATCCGTACCACTCGATTCACTCGGAGGGGTTGGAGGAGATGAGGGCGATGCATTCTTTGGATTCCTTGAATTCATGAGAGCCTCAAGCATGTCATGAATCTTTTGGAATTGAGCTTCCATGGACGATGTCAACTTTGTTTCCAAAGCGTTGATATCGGCCATGGTAGCTCCTTTGGATTGCATCGCTGCCATCGCCTTTGCGGCCTCTTCGGTGTCAACTTCCTTTGTCATGGTATATCTCAAGCGGTAAAGCTTTTAAGAGATAACCTGACTCTGATACCAATTGAAGGGAAGTTGTCCACCTAGAGGGGGGGGGTGAATAGGTGGTGACCAAATTTTATAGCTTTTTCAGTTTTAAGCTTGCAAAAGTAAATTTACTAAAAGTGATACTAGATGAAGCAAGGTGCAGGACAAAGAAAAACAAAGCAATAAAGATAAGCAAATAACACAAGGAGGATAATGGAACGAGACAACCTAGGGAACAAGGAGACGGCGATTTTATCCCGAGTTCCACCACATGGGTGTACGTCTCGTTGGAGGGGTGTGAGCAACCACCAAGGTTAGCTCAACGCCACAAAGGCCTCACCCTATTCTCCGGTGTATTCGACCACCAAGGTCCGAATCCACTCTTCCACTAAGGACTCCTTTAAGGGCGGAGAAGGTCCCGTACAAATTCGTGAGGCACACACCCACAACTGAATTGGGGGCTCTCACCAAGACCACAACAGGTCAATTCCACAAAGGATCCACAAAGGAGTAAGAAACAACAAGGTAGAATCTAGCTATCCACAAAGGAAACCCTAGATTCGTGTCCCCTCAAGATAGGGAGGGGGAAAGTGAAATTCCTTCGGTGGCGATGTAGATCGGGGTCTTCTCCTTCGGATCTCCAACTATCATTGGATTTGGTTGGCTAGATAGGGAGATCCATGGAAAATGAGCTCCAGCAGCAATGGGGTGATTTGGATCTTGGAGAGCTAAAGTGCTGGAGGTAGGTGGAGGGGTATTTATACCCCTCCCCGAGATCTGACCGTTTGCAGCCGCCAGCTCGGAAATTTCCGGGTCAAGTTCGGAAATTTCCGGACTGAAGACCGGAAATTTCCGGACTGACACCCGGAAATTTCCGGGCAACGGAAATCTCCGGCGAGGGGTTCAGCTTCTGACTTGGCAATGATCTTGATCGAGCAGCTCGGAAATTTCCGGACCTCCATCGGAAATTTCCGGGCACCTGAAATTTCCGCCTGAAATTCCGACTGAGAGGTTCTGGGAGGCAGTACTGCTTGACAATCTGGACTTGGTGAAAAATCTTCTGTGACTCGGAAATCTCCGGACACTATCCGGAAATTTCCGGACACCGGAAATTTCCGGAAGCATTTCCGACTGAAAAACTCTGAATGCCAGTACTGCTTCAAATAAGGACTTGGTGAAGAATTCTTCAGTGACTCGGAAATTTCCGGGTGAAGCCCGGAAATTTCCGGGTACCTGAAATTTCCTGTAGGATTTCCGACTGAATAAATAAGGATCCAATACTAAAATATATACCTGTTCTAGAACCTGCATAAGACATCACAAACATTAAATCCACCTTTTGTGTTGTCACTTGTCACCAAAAAACAGGAAGTGCAAAGAATGCACTTTCAATCCCCTCACACAAATTTTGGAGAATGCAACTAGAGAAGGCCTCCTTCACAAGCTTCGCGGGAGGAACACCTTTTTGAGAACTTCTCTATATGCGGACGATGCGGCGGTTTTTGTGGCGCCTATCAAGGAGGACGTTGGGAATTTTGCGTCCATTCTTCACGCTTTTGGAGAGGTTACCGGTTTTTGCACAAACTTCGACAAGAGTTCCGTGGTTCCGATAAGATGTGGTGCAGTCAATCTTGACGACATACTTGAGGGTATTCCGGCAAAAAGAGCTTCCTTTCCTATGCGCTACCTTGGACTTCCACTCTCAGTGTGGCGCCTAAGGAGAGTTGATTTTCAACATCTTGAGGATAAGTGTGCGGGCAAGTTACCCACTTGGAACGGCAAGTATATTGCTACGGCCGGTCGGGCGGCTCTTGTCAAGTCGGTTATTGCTTCCCTAGCAATCTTCTACTTGACTCCTCTCATCATTCCGCCGGGCACCATGGAGTTTCTCAACAAGATCCAACGTGCTTTCCTATGGTCAGCGAAAGACAAAACCACCGGCGCTAAATGCAAAGTAAGTTGGGAGTTGGTTTCTCGCCCAAAGGAGCTCGGAGGGCTTGGAATTCTCCACTTGGGGAAGTTTGCGACCGCTTTGCGTTTGCGTTGGCCATGGTTAGAATGGAAGGACCCCGGAAAAATTTGGGTGGGGTATGGTAACCCTTGCTCAAATGAGGACATGGACATCTTCTACGCCGCAACTACGATTTCCGTTGGAAATGGGCTCAAGACCCCCTTTTGGCATGCGCCATGGTTGGAGGGTAGGAAGCCAAAAGATATTGCACCTCTCATTTTTGAGTGCTCTAGTATGAAGAATTGTTCTGTTGGGAAGGCCATAGTTGGGGCTGGTTGGGTGGGCAAAGTGCGCCTGGATGAGAACTTCACGGCAGCCCACTTCTCACAATTTGTGGATCTTTGGAGTCTCACCACAAATATCCAGCTAAACCATGATGTTTGTGATGAGATCAGTTGGAAGCTCACGGCAAATGGAGAGTATTCGGCGAAGTCGGCTTACAAGATGCAATTCATGGGCACCATATCATCCTCCATGGCCAAGTCGGTTTGGAGGCCGTGGGCTCCGCCTAAGACGAAGTTCTTTGCTTGGCTTGCAAATCAAAACAGAGTTTGGACAGCCGACCGCCTCGCCAAGAGGGGATGGCCAAACTGCGGTCTTTGCCCTTTTTGCAAGCAAACTACAGAGTCTCTCGTCCATCTCCTTGTGCATTGTCGTTTCACAAGAAGAGTTTGGGATCTTACAAAAGATTGGCTTGGTCTCCACAACGTCAACACCGGAGCTTGGTTAAACCTCAACTTTAATGAGTGGTGGCTTTTGATGACCAACGGTTCTCCAAACCGCAAGGCCGTCGCCTCTCTCACCTTGCTCATCACTTGGAAAGTATGGAACGAGCGCAATGCTAGGGTGTTTCATAACAAGTGCACGCCGCCGTTCATTCTCTTAGACAAAGTAAAAAATGAGGCCCGCTTGTGGGTTCTCGCGGGTGCCAAATGTTTGGGCAACTTGATGTCGCGAGAGTAACCTCGTTGTAATTCGGTCTCAAAACTTGCTTTCTTGCATTTCTCCTCTTAATTAATATAAGGGGCAAAGCTTTTGCCCCCCGTTTCTAAAAAAAAAAATTCCCACATGTATTGCAGCAGGTTCTGAAATCGAAGGCTAGCAACAGCGCGTCGTCGTCTTCGGTGAACATGCACTCCAGTTGCTCCTGCGTGGCGGAACGCCGAGAAAGATGGGGGAGGCGGGCGCCGGATCGGCCGGGCGGAGGTGCGCGAGCACGCGCTCGTACTGTCCGCCGCCGAGGCACAAGCCGCACAGGAGGGCGGCGACCGGCGAGGATATCCTCCTCTTCGTCCTCGTCCCAGGGCGCCGCAGCCTCGGTGCGCATGCGCGACGGCCTGGAGCAGGGCGAGCACGCCGCGGACGCCGAAGCGGAGGCGGAGCGCGGTAACGTGGGAGCTGCGGTCCGGGTCGGGACAGCGGACCTTGATCCGATCCGTAACACGTGAGTAGCTAATCCAGAATCTGTCTCCGAGACGATCGAGTCCTCCTGATCGTGTCCGACGACGGGTACGCCTCTCGTTTCCCGACACGGAATCCGTTTGCTGAGGGGTGTTAATTTCTTCGTCGTTCCATTATAAGTAGCACTATGATAGTACGTACCCTCAAAGCTCAAACTCTCACGATCCCTCAAACTTCCGATCGACGACGCAGGATTCACTTAATCTCCGGCGTTCCCCGTGCAAAGAACTGAAAACCTAGCTATGGATGATGCTGTCGGTTCGGCGGTCTACATATTGATTTTCGTTATCGGTGGTGTCGTTGGCATCGTAGCAGCCATCATGGAGTGCATGGCGATACGACGACGACGACGAAGACAAGATGAGGAGGCCGTGGCGGCCTGGCTCGCGAGTATTGGAGCGGTCAGGTTGGGGGCCAGGTTGCCGGTGTCGGCAATAGCGCTCAAGGTACTGGAGCTGGACGACGTGTCTTTGCCACGGCAGCACCAGGGCGGCGCTTCTGCAGGCGACAGATCGGCGACGGCAGCGGATATACCGGAGTGCGTGTTTTGCCTGGGAGAGCTGGAGGAAGGCGAGGAGTGGGTTGTGCTGACGGCGTGCCACCACGAGTTCCACCGGAAGTGCATGGCCAAGTGGCTCGAGCAGAAGAAGAGGAGCTGCCCTACATGCAGGGCTGTGCTCCGGCCGGGTGTATTGCCGCAAACGCCGGCTCTTGCTGATATGGTGTAGAGACTCGATGTATTTTCAGTTAACTTCTAGAATTTGTACGGTATGATTTTACTACCAACTTAGCTATGGAGTTAATCAAAATAAACTCTGGACACAATCAGCGTCGAGCCTACCAAGTGACACATGGGTTAATAGCAAGGTTCTTTTTAGATGGCTTATAACAAGGTTAGCAAAGATAAAAAAATAAACGCTGATTTGATTAAAAAAAGAAACTAAAACGGTTATACTACTACTACCTCCGTTTTTTTTAGGCCAAAGACACCGTCTAATTTTCAATTTTCTCATTCAACATGTACATCAAGTTCATACAGAGGTTTATAAAGTGTCCACCCAATGGGTCATACCCTCTCTAAGAGAAGGTTTTGCTCTATGGCTTAAAGAAAACAAACGTGTGACTACCTCCGTTGCTAGAAATTAAAGCGTGTAACTTTTTTGGAAGTAAAAAAATGTAAATTTGATGGCACGTCTACCCTCCTGCCTCCTCCCTCTGCCCGGCCGACAACCTTAATCAATGGCTGACGGAAATGCATGCCATGCTTCCGAAGCGCGACCGCAAGGGCTAGGTGTCCCTCGTACAAATCTCTTTTTTTTAAGCGGAGGGAAACAATTTACCTTATCGATTAAATAAGAAGAAGCTATCCGGTCTATTTACGAAAGAAATCGGACGAAACCATACAACGAACATCAATACAACACAACACCACTGGGAGGAGCCCGCACAACTACAGTGACACCTAAAGGAAGCAACACAAAAAAAACAGTACTCCTGCCTTAAAAAAAAACGTAAACTTGGATCAAGTTATTATGAAGATCTTCGAGACAATTAAAGAATTTAATGTTTTAAATAAATCTTTGGTTAAACTTTAGATAGTTTGAGTACTGATAAACTTTATGTGTGTTAGAGCATCTCTAGCAGACACACCGCAAAAGCGGTCAAACCTGTAAAAAAGAGGGACGTTTCCAGTTTCGGTCAAAAAAGACACGGAATAGATACTGCAAAATTCGTTCAACCCTTAAATTTTTTGCAGGGCCCTGAGGGTATATGCGTGAGACCCATATTTCTGCAGTTTGGGAGGCGATTTGCAGTTCACCTGCAAACTGGCCAAACCTCGTCGGAGCAAATGCGCCGCCACGAAACTCGCCGGAATTTGGTCGGAACTCGCCAGAATTTGGTCGCCACACACCGGAATCCGTCGCCGCCGGTCCAAATACGCAGCTAACCCGGCCGGCAACGGCCACGAACTTGCCGGAGGCGCTAGCCGTCCACAACGCGGCGCACGGACAGGCCGACCTCCTTGGCGGCGGCGGTGTGGCCCTGCGCCGGGAACGGGAGGCACCAGAGGAGGGCGTCCCAGAGCGTCTTCTCGCTGCCTGAGAACGTCGCCAGCCACGAAGACGTGCCGGCGGACGGCGGCGAGCAACGGAAGCCTGCGGTGGCGGACGCGTCGTCCGAGCAGCAGCCGGCGAGGCCGGCCGGCGGGCGCCACCGGCGGGCGATGTCGATGGCCGTGTGCGCCGCTTCGTCGAGCTGCCCCACGGCAGCGTCGTGCCTGACCTGGCTGCCATGGCAGGGACTCCGATGCTGGGCAGGTACCGGCGTGTGGTGAGCGGGACACGGCGGCCGGCGACGCACACTCAGGAGAGGGCTGTCTCGCCCCGCGGACGCGCAGCTCACCACCACTACCATCGATCTCATGGACGGGGAGGTGCGCAAGCCGGCTGATTTGGGGAAGAAGATGACTAAGAAAAAAAAAAGGCATCAACTGGAATATTCGTTTTTACAGTTTATTTTCCGGTTGCTGTTCCGCGCGGTACCTTTTCAACCTGTAAAATTAGCAAAACTCGACCTGTATTTCGTTTTTGCAGGTTCAGATTTTGCAGTGTCTGCTAGAGATGCTCTTATTTTGTTAAACGGAAGGAGTATGATTTAAGCTGCAATCCCTCTGGTATTTTTAATCCACATCTTAGATTTGTCTTAAGTCAAACGTTTAAAGTTTGACCAAGTGTATGTACAAGAACCAACATTTCTATTACAAAATCAATATAGTAATAAAGTATATTCCAAGATGGATCGAATCATATAGAATTGGTATTCCGGATATTAATAATTTATTATATTTCCTATTAAATTTGGTCAAAATTTAAAATGTTGACTTCAGACAAACCAAATATGCGGAGTAAAAATGACCAGAGCAGTATTTTCCTTGGTTGTTAGATCAAGTGAGGATTCCAATTGGGCACTATTTTCCCTCTTGAAGGCATCACTTTATATATATTGTTTCAAAATATGAGTGTTGCGAGTGGTGATGGTTGTTCATGTTGCTATGTGAGCGGTTGATCGCTTCAGCATGCATGTTCTTATTTTTTATCTGTTTCATGTTTCTACTAGCTCTAGATATTTTTATTGTTGTGGAGGCTGAGTGTTATTATGTATTCTTGACATTAATATATTCCCTTAGTCGAAGAAAATGAATGCAATGAACTAGATTTGTGTATTTGTTGAAATTTTATTGTATGTGAATATTGTGTGAATACCTTTGTTGCGAAAAGTGGTTTTTAAATGGTGTGTGAAGAAAATATAAGACAAGATCATCGATGCATATGTCAATACGCACGAGTAAAAGAAGTTCTGGTTTGCAATTTGTCTAAAGGGACACAATCGAGGCTGAAACACCTACTTCGTAGTGGTTTCACATCGCAAATGGCAGTTTGTGTCCGTTACCGATGAGTCACGATATCATAAATTGTCAAGCCTCCATATGGGTTTGGGTCTCCACCTCCGTGACATGACTATGTTGACGGGCTAAATGGCCATTACAGATGAGGGTTTTGACCCATGTCTAATTTTTTTGTTCTAAGCATGGTGATAGAATTATGAGTCAAATACAATGGTAATTTTATACATATGAATGCATGTGTGAGTTTTCCACTTCGCGCAACTCTCATTGCTGAATTTGATTTAAAATGATTTATCACCTAAGTTGTTAGTCCGATTAGCGATTTGTTTACACCGCTAAGTTTGTATTGATAAGTGATTCAAATATATATGCCATGTATCTAAATTTCGGGAAACAATGATGTGCATTAGCTAAGAGATTATATTTGGTTGTTTTCAAATTAACCGCGAACAATGACCACAATAGTAAATCGTTTGTTTCCTGATACCTTTGGAAAATTAGAAATTGGGTACTCAAGTGCTAGCAACACCTAGAAGATGATATCATGACACGCAAGTATTATAATGCAAGTCTTTTATTGGTTTAGAACACGTACAAGAAGCATGCGACCAAGTCATTATAGTATGTTAACTACGTAGTGTATAATCTATCATGTAAGTGATAAATCTTATAGTTATCGTCCAAACATGTTTTCAAATTAAATATTTCCTCGCGATTCATAAAGTTAATTGTGAAAATGAATTTCAACCGGGTTAACGATTGAATACATAAAGTTTATAAAATTTTAAATCCATGGAAACATTTTCATGTTAGAGTTTGCACGCAGTTGTAGAGACTGAGGACCAGCAAGCCACCCCTCCCCCACATCGCACATACAATTATTGTAGATCCACTACTCTCTTTGCTGGTGGCTGGCGCCGGTTGTTGGTGCTGGTGGGCGGAGGCCTTGGTCGCGCGGGCGATGAGGCTCCGGTGGATGGAAGCTGCAACGCGCTCTCCTCTCCGCTCTGACTCCAGATCCGGCAGGTACGGCTCCTCCCTCACTCTCAGGCTCCCTCCTCCCGTCCTCCTTGTGGCACGGCGGCAGTGGTCGCTGCTGCCCGTGTTGGCGGTGGGTTGGTGTTGCAGGGGCGGGACCGGGGGAAACCTCTGGCCGGCTAGCTCGGCCCGGCGGCGGCGACGCCCAAGGGCGCCGCTTTCCTTCTTGGAGGCGCAACCATGGTCCCTCCCTCTCACCCCCGACCCTCTCCCGAGTGAGAGCTCAAAATCCTTCTGGATTGGACGGCGTCGTCGCTGTTTGCGTCGTGGTCTCCTTGGAGACGTCGCATGTGGAGTGCGGTTTTGGGCGAGGGGTGTCTTTGGTGCGGTGGTTGGGCGGTGCTGCTGGTTCGGCGTCGATGGGGTGGTGGTCGGATTGTGCGCGAGTGGAGGGAATCGTGGCGGCTTCCTGTTCGGCGTCGACATCTCACCGTGAAGTTTGACGGGTGCCTTGTTTGGTCCCTCCCCACCCCGTTGCATCTGTTCGCCATGGGTCGGCGCCCTCGAGCCTGGGCGAGGGGGGAAAGGGTTCCCCTCTTCGGCAACAGCGGCTTGGTTGGGTGGCGAGCGCTTCGAGCTTCGGTGGTCCTGTTCAGCCGCGGTGGTGTGGGTGCTTTTCCTTCTCCGTCCCTTCTTCTCGGCGTCTTCGTCCGGCAGCTCGGGCCTGGCGTCGCTGTCAAGCCCTTGGTGGTGGTGGTCTTTCGGTGGCGCGCCCTCCGCGTGGCTGCTTTCTTCCGTGCCGGCAAGCTTGCTCCCCGGTGAAATCTCCTCATCAAGGGACGGTACGGAGCGCCTTTCGAGCCTGGGCGAGGGACAGGGGTCCTTTCCGGTGGCGAGGATTGCGGAAGCTGGGTCCAAGTGCGTTCTGGTGTTGAAGACGGCGTCGTGTTCTCGTGGTGCTCCCGTCTTGGCCTCGATCGCCATGGTTCTTGTTAGTTTAGCCAGGTTTTAGCTTAGGCGCCTCAAGCTGTTCTAAATTGTTGTATCTTTTGTTTGCTTGGGGCGTCTGATGCTTGTAAGCTGTTCTTCAGCATGTTGTAATTGTCGTTGTCTGTGCTTTGTTAATTCAAAGCTGGGCTTTTGCCTTTTTTCTAAAAAACTACTCTCTTTGCTTAAACCATCTAAAATTTGTTGGTTTTAATGTTCTGGCCCTCCCAAAGGAACAAAGATATACGTTTTTTATGGGCTCCCTCATACAATATTCGTGACTCCGCCCTCAACTGCATGTAGCGTGTTTAGTTGCATGAATGCAGGAGAACGAGGAGGAGATGGAATGACCTCCATATAGTTGGGTGCTTAATTGTTTTGAAATATATTGTTTCCTATTACTGTATGTTATTTAACTCGATCAATCTAGAGCTTAGGTTTAGAAGAAGTAGACGGTTCACTTTTTTGGGGGACTGTTCCCATTAAAATTTCTCACATAATCCGTGTTAGTTTTGGACAGGTGGTACCTCCTTTACCTTTGATTCCGTATCTTGTCCAACCACGACGCGCGCCGTTTCTGTGTGAATAAGACGATGGCAAAACTAACTTGATTTTCACACATAAACGACGACACGCGCGAGAATCACAAACACCACCGGCCGGCGGGCGGCCATGCCTCGTCCATCTCCTTTGCAGGAGGAGCTGCTCGAAGATGCTGCCGTCTTCGGCCCGTTCGTCATCGTATTCGCCCTCATCTACTGGTTGCTCCACTGGCAACGGCGGAACAAGTTGGCCAAGATGATAGACTACGTGCCGTCGTACACACGGCCCCAAGGCCATGGCAGCGGCGGCGCTTCGGCCACAGGCGGCGAACCGGTGGCGGAGGAGTGCGCTGTGTGCTTGGCGGCGCTGGAGGACGGCGAAGTGTGCTGCGTGCTGCCGGCTTGCCGGCATGAGTTCCACCGGGAGTGCATGCGGAGGTGGTTCATGACCGGCGGCAGGAGCACCTGCCCCTTGTGCCGGGCGAAAGTTGAGCGGCCTTCTGACGCCGACGCCGAAATTGTCTAGCTAGACATATGTATTTTATTTTATTTTAAAAATTATAGAGGTAGGAGTACCAATTTTATTTTATTTTGCAGACTATAGAAGTAGGAGTACTAATTAGTGAAATTTGCAATCAATAATCTTTCTTACTGTGATTAATTTGCTCGGAGATCTCATTCGATTTTTTTTTTGCTTGTACGTAGATCTATGCTCCAGCAAACTTCGCCGTCCCTCCCCTAGAGGTGCTGATGTATAGGCTCATTAAACATTTTCGTGCATTGGATAAAATGAATTTGCACCGCCGATGAAACAAACTAGACTACACTACTACCTTCGGTCCAATATAAGTGTCGGGAAGGCCGGTACAAAATTCTTCAGAGCTAGTATGTTCGTGGCGACATATTTTTCCGATAGGAGGGAGTAGGTAGCTTTATTGTTCACTGTACATGTCCATCACGCATATGAGGTCTGAGCATCTCTGCCGTCCAAAACTAACCATAAGAAAACGAAAAGGAGATGAACGAAAAATCAATTGAAAATTTTCATAGGAGACAGGAGTTTTTTTTTCATTCATTCGCATTTTTTTTTTGAAATTTTCATAGGAGACAGGAGTTTTTTCGACTTCCATGATGGCTTCCCCGAAAAGCTGTCCTCCCCTAACTATTCGAATAAGCTGGCCCCAACGTTGGTTTAGATTTCTAAACTAGTTTAGGTTAAACAAATTCGAAATTCAAATCAAATTTGGAAGGCGCCCCGAATTGGGCCTAGCGATGCGGTGTTTTTGTAAACTTTAAAATGACGATTTCAAAAAAATCAAAAACAGGGCTATATTTAGAGCGGGCTACAAAGTGACTTTTATCTGGGCCTAAGATCTCCAAGTGATTTTCGTAATTTTGGCCCATGACTTACGAGTCTAAACCTGCCGTGCAATCCCTTTTCTCTACTGGACATTAGGTTGCGTCATTTTTCATTTTAGTCCCTCAAAAAGTGGTAAATCAAGCCGCAGTCCAACTGTGTGTTTATCTTAAGGGAAAAAATAGCGTGCTATCAAAAATAGCGTGGCTCTCCTCCAGAATCTATACAAGTTATAGCGTGTTATAGCGAAACTACGTTACAAAATAACGTGGTGAAAAAAATATAACATATACCCCAAATATTAAGAATTTTAGCACTAAATATTTGTCAAGAAGCAATACATGCATAACCACTTAACCAGATAGAAATGTCAAGGCCAAATCAACATATTCTCCAATTGTTTAGAAACCTAAAATCAACATATCACGGGCCAATAACATACACAAATTGTTTATTCAGAATTATCAGCATTTGACGGCATGTTTCTTTACATGTTTCAATTCAGAAGAGGAACCTGTAAATTTTAGTTCATCATCAACATAAATAGAAAATGATTTTTTATTTCTTCTTAAGGTGGAAAACTTGGTGCTTTGGGCTCATAGGCTGGAAAAAGAAAATAGCGTGCTAAAGTTATGACGGTTAAGCGCGATATAGCGTGCTATTTCGTAAATAGATTCATAGCGCGCAAAAATGGTAAAATTTAGCGTGGACCCTCCAGATATGCTATAGCGTGCTATTAGCGAAGAAATAGCGTGCTATTTTTTTCCATGGTTTATCTAAATCCGATGACTATTGGCCTTTTTGCACTTTCACCCCCGCCCCGTCGCGCCTGATCCGACCCGCCCTCCCTACTCCACCGCGCCATCCCCGACGCCCGCGCCCGCGCCTGCCCATCGAATGAAGCGCCCAAGGCTGTCAAGGGCCCCCGCCATTGGCGCCTGGGCCTGACGGCGCCGACTCTCCTCCGGCAGACCAGAAGAAGGACTCCAAGAAGGGCCCCGCCGCCGGCGCGCCGTGCTCCCGGTGGTTCGACGCGGTGTAGGCGGCCGTCTCCGTGGCCTCCACTCTGGCTAGAACACGTCTTAGGATCTCTCCCCATCAGCCTCCTTTTCTCTCTGCCGCCTCGCCTCGCCGGCACATCGCCGAGCGACCCAATAAATCTGGACGCAAGTTCTCTCTGCCAAAATCAGCTCCCGAAGGTTATGGGATTAAGGCCCAAAGCTGGTGAATTAGGACTCTTCACTATCAGTCACGGTATTGCAATGTTCTCTTCTAGGTCTCTCAACTTTTTTCTTTTGAATTTTATTAAAGACTAGCACAAATGGAATGTACTCCGATCCTGGGATTCCTACATTGTGTACCATTAATTCCCCACCTAGCAGATTTAATTTATGTCGACAAATAAGTTCCTGTTTGTGTAGATCAACTATTTATTTGATAATTTTACTACGAGATACTTGTTGGTACTGAATAATGCATTTTTGTAAGAGGATTATAGGAAGGAGATGTTACAGGGAAGTCAAGAGAAGATGCGATCCAGTTAGCAATACGCGGACCATGAGCTATGCATGCTAGCTAGATCACCGTTTCCAGATTTTTGGATCTGAAGTAAGCAATATGCATTGCTTCTTCCTACCAAGTACCATATGTCGCTCACATTGATCTATAAGGCATATGCAAACTTCAGGCTTAATATTTGTTGCCCACTTTGCAGATCTAGGTTCACGGGTTGGATTGATCTCATCAGGTACCAAGATTTTTCTATTGTATACGGAGGTTCAAAAGTATTAACGTGTGCAATCTGATTAAGAAATAGCTGAAGCCAACTTCACCATATTCCTTCACTATAATATCTCAAGTGCTTCTTGGTTTCTCTCTCCTCTTGGCCTAATTTCACTCTATAAATAACTACTAAGCATGATTCACTCAGTCGTGTTCAGATAGTTATCTGTTTTGTTAAAGATTGGTGTGTTTGTAGTACATAACAACGTCTAAAGTTTCTAGCCACTTTCTTTGCATCAGGTTGGATCTCTGGTAATATGGCGTAGCAATTAAATCTTGCTATTTTTCTTCAAACAAATAGGGCTATTTTACTTACGTGACGTGCAGATTACAAGTTAATGAACTTACTATATGTCCATCCATGACTCCATTATTTATATGCAGATGAAATGCAACTAAAAAGTTGTATGGATATTCTGTATGCTTGAGCCAGGTAAATTCTGTTGGCTTTGCTGAAAAATCTCTCACGATCACCACCAAAAGGCTATGTCACCCCTTTTCCTTGGCCCAAGAGCCGTGACTATGTTCCATATGCAAATGCTCCGTACAAGAGTCTGACTGTCGAAAAAGCTGTTCAGAACTGGATCCAGTACCAGGGAGACGTGTTCCATTTTCCAGGAGGAGGGACAGTGTTTCCAAATGGAGCAAGCGCTTACATTGATGAACTTGCATCAGTCATTCCACTTGCTGATGGCACCATTAGGACTGCACTTGATACTGGATGTGCGGTATGCCTAATAAACACATATTTCTGTCATTGATTAGCTGCTATTTACAGTATCACTGTAAGTGTAGTCTTAGTTGTATCATTGCTTAGTTTATGCTCTACTTCATATAGCACCAAGTCATTAGATGTTAGTGTCTTGTCATGTCTTACTTCTTAGTGCAACTTTGTCGTATTTTTACATATAAGATAATATCATTTTTTGCTTATTGTGGTGCATTATTTCCCTGAAGATTTGGAGTAACATCCTTAGCTGCTATTTACAGTATCACTGTAAGTGTAGTCTTAGTTGTATCATTGCTTAGTTTGTGCTCTACTTCATCTAGCACCAAGTCATTAGATGTTAGTGTCTTGTACATGTCTTACTTCTTAGTGCAACTTTGTCGTATTTTTACATATAAGATAATATCATTTTTTGCTTATTGTGGTGCATTATTTCCCTGAAGATTTGGAGTGACATCCTGACCATGTGTAGGTTGCAAGCTGGTGTGCTTACCTAATGGACAGAAATATATTGACCATGTCATTTGCACCTCGAGACTCACACGAAGCTCATGTTCATTTTGTTTTGGAACGAGGTGTTCCTGCAGTAATTGGAGTGTTCGGGACTATAAAGCTCTCGTACCCATCTAGATCTTTTGATATGGCCCATTGCTCACGCTGCTTAATCCCCTGGAAGTCAAATGGTGAGTAGTGTCAACCATGCATAAATATTGCAATACTTGTGTCAGTTGGATTATCTTCACGAGCTATAGTATTTTGCTTCGTGCAGATGGAATGTACATGATGGAAGTGGACCGGGTACTTAGGCCTGGGGGTTATTGGATATTATCTGGCCCTCCCATTAATTGGAAGAGATATTACCAAACATGGAAAAGATCCAAACAAGATGCAGATCGAGAACAAAATAATATTGAGAATATTGCTAAAATGCTTTGCTGGGATAAAATCCATGAGAAGGGAGATACTGTTATCTGGCAGAAAAAGGCCAATTCAAATGCATGCCATAACAAGAATGGTTATTCTAGCAAAATTTGCAAAGATCAAGATGCAAATGACACGTGGTATGTTCTCTATGTAGCAAGATTGCTGCCCCTTGAGGTGTTCTAGATGAGTACTGCAAGAATTATTAAACTCAACGGGTTCTCCATGGTCCCTTTGTGTCTCCATTTCACGATTATAGGTATATGGTCTTCTCGATGAATTGGGAATAAAGGTTGCCATACTTGGTCAGGTGCTATTATTACCGATTAGCTTATTATTCTCCATAATCTTGACCAGAAGCAATAGGCCATGTTCTCTTAGTACAACATTCCATGGAACTAGAATGAACAAATACGGAATGCATGACATTCATAAAGAATTGTTTTTGTGAACAATTTGTATAATTTTTTCACCATATACTATACTGAACTTTTTCGATACTTTTCTCACATGAGAGGAGTAAAAGCTTTTATCTTTGACATGACCAAAATTATCAGGAGATGTTTAAATGAGGACTTGGTTGGAAGGAGGAAGACTTACTACAATGGTAATCAAGTAGTAACATGAGCTCTTTCGTTTACATCGAACAGAGAATGTGATGCAGTTGCGACTTTCATACAGAATTATCAGTTGTCTATAGTCACAAGCACATAATGCATAGAACGAACCTTCTGCATCTTCATTAAGAAATAATTGCGACCTTTATCCTGTGATTTCTACCCAATAAAACTAATTTGTTAATTCACAAACCAACATATGTAAATGTATAGCTTTTAAAAGTTTGATCACATTTATCACTTCCTAAACTGCAACTCTTTTAAGAAGACAAGGTCCTTATTTTTGTATGAAAAATGCTCTCATCAACAAGAAAATGTTATAATAAGCTAAAAAAATAACACATTATATTTTGAATTTCGCGCTAATTTTACTCTTAATTTGGATAATCTCTTATTATTCATTCTCCACACGTTTCATTGTGAACATAGGTGCTTAAATAGGCGAAACGGGAAGCATGGTCAATTGTCTATAGTCGGCGACATCTAAGAGGCATAGATCGTTTTGCATATTCTTGAAAAATATGCCCTCTTTTTATGCTGCATGGTTCCTAGACTGCAAAGGTACCCTCCAACATCGTAAGGGTCCAGAAGGTGTGTTCTACTAGATCAACTACCATACCGAACCTGGTATGGTTCGACCACTCTGCATTTTGCAAGCACAAGAATATATGCTTGGTTCTATGAATAAATTTGCTCCTTTTTCTGCCCGTTGCAACGCACGGGCATTTTACTAGTCATAATTAGAGCAACCTTCATGAGTCGTTCGACACCCTCCCCGCCAAGTGCCAACCACGTCTTTCCAACCAAGCACTACTGTCTCATGTTGTCATGTTGAGAACGACATTCGTCCTTGTAACTTGTAAGTACGTAATCACACTGTTTTCATCCACTACACGTTGCACATTTGAACTACTCATGACAATGACAACTCACTGAATAATTGGTACTACGATGATCCATAGGTAAATTAATATTCAGCTAACAACCAGAAAAATTAATTGGGTGAGTGCGTACAGCACGATACTTAAATTTCCCCGGACAAATTTGGAGCAATTCTTGGTGTTTACCATCCATATATATGGAAAGCTTTTGCTGACCACTTCTTTTACTAAAAGACAACGACCCACATCAAGACTAAATAAACGTTTCACCAATTTTTGGGAAAAATTGCTAGTATAAAACAATTATGTGATACAGTGTGTGTTGGAGCTAGATCTGTCTATGACCCATATGCGTAGTTGATTCTAAAGCTGCACAATTTTAAAGTAAGCAAATATCTAGCAACTAAAGTAATATATAAAACTCTAAAGTATACTCTCTCCGTTCTAAAATATAAGACTTCCTAGTCTTTTTGGTTTTATCTTGATTTGTGCGTGTGTAGAAATATTTTAATGTGTCGATTCACATTTAGGGACGAATCAAAACAAAGTCAGAAAGGTTAAAAAGTCTTATTTAGGAACGGAGAGAGTAGAAAACAAGAAATAATCAAAAATCCGACAACGCCCCACATAAACATGTCACCAAATTTTTAGGGACAAATTGCTATAAAAGAATTATGTGATACAGTGTGTCACGCCGCTCGCAAGCCGGGATGGCTGTTCGAGCTAGATCCGTCTATGACCCATACGCGTTGTTGACCCTAAATTAATCTGCAAAATTTTAAAGTAAGCAAATATCTAGCAACTAAAGTAATAAATAAAACTCTAAAAAAATACTCTCTCCGTTCTAAAATATAAGACTTTATAGTATTTTTTTGTTTTATCCTGATTTATACGTATGTAGTGTTGATTCACATTTAGAAACGAATCAAAAGAAAGTCAGAGAGGTTAAAAGTCTTATATTTAGGAACGGAGAGAGTAGAAAACAAGAAATAATCGAAAATCCTACAAACACAGATGCAAAAACTTTTTCACTTTACATATCGATATGAAATATTATTTAATGGTATTGCGGTAAGATAGGAAGGTTCAACCATGGTTTGGACCTATGATGGTGCATAATTTTTTCCTTGTTTAAAACATAGAACTTGAACCCATCTCTCCCTCACACTTGCACATCTCTCTACTCCGCATTCTCCCAAGCATTTACTCAATTTCTTGCCTGCCACCAGATATACATAAAAACTGAGGCTGTTGTGTTTTCATCTACTTCAACACTCTGGAAAACTAGCTTTCAAGAAGTACATCGCATCAAGGACATTGCATCTCAACCGTAAGCTATTCTGGGCACAAGGACATCTTAAACATACTATTTGGCGCTTTGCATGTTCCAGACGCGAGTCCTCTGAGAACTTGCACTTTCAGCATGATTCGGGGATCAAGCATTTCTCCCAGCTCTCTGGTCATGCACTTTGTAGTTGTACCTCCAATTGCTGTACAAACACACGAGATGCACATAATTTAGCTATTTCGACAATCCGGGGGTTGAGAGAAGAACAATACAAACTTCTATTTATTAGGAAGACCATTGCACTGCATTTGTATGACTCTTTCTAATATGTGATGTAATAATTTGGATCATAAACTATGGAACAAAGATGGCTGTGTGCATTGATTGATGTAGATGGCAGTGTTTCTGCAAAAAGTGTTGACGAGACCACATTTTAGAGTATGAGAAGTTTACTTCAAGTATTTTTAGTATATTGGCCTCTTCGTAAAAAGTTGTACACAAACTAAATTATTAGACACTGTTTTTCAGCTCGATTTTATTTTCACTTCTTCTAGGATTTGCTCACAAGATCGAAACACATCAATGTATCACGAACACACGTATGCGAACTTGTCGCCAGTGGTGGTGTTGCACCCTCTTAACTTTTCTTCATTTCTTACAGAACACATGCATGTATATGCACGGAAGGAACCGACTTAGGACAACCCAAACCTACTCGTACTATAACTCAACTATAACCAGCACTCAGGGGCCTCCCGGCCCCTCTCCTTCGGCGGTCTTGCCGGCCGGAACGTGAAGGGGAGGGGGGCCGGCCCCCTTCTGTCCATAGTAGATGTAGGGTTTTCATTTTGCTGCTTCCCCGTCTGGAGTATGGCGTCATGCCTTTCAGGGAGAGCTCGCCCAAGTGCTCGAGCTGCTCTCTGGCAGCGGGCTGAGATCTGCTCTCTTCTGCTACCTCGGAGGTTGGGGACGAGGAAGGAGAGTCCGGTGCTTAGTTCCTGGCCTATCTGGCGGATTTGACCATTGCTTTTGGCCTATCTGGTGTGGCCTCGAGGTGGTGGTGAGTTGAGGCCAGAGGGTCAAGTTTGCTTGGATTTGGGCCCAAGGAAGCCGGTTTTAGCTACTTGCGAGCTGTAGCTTGGGATGGTCCGTCGTTCGCTTTTCTGCGGTTCCACGGTGGAAAGCAATGAGGAGGATCAGTTTTTGGTATCGACATCGTCCGCAACTCTTCAATAATCAAGCTCGATGTTCGTTTGGTTCTTTTCCAAGCCGATCTCCTCCGCCTACCTCCTCCTACATGTGGCAGGTGTGGCGAGTTTAATGGTGGACCGATCTACACAGTGACTGACGTTGGAGATGAATCCCGTGCTGCAAGGTACTTCTGCTCGTCATATCTTCTTCTTCCTCCATCATGCATTGTGGTTGAGAGGGAATGAGGGATGGAGGCGACGATTGGATGAGAAGCAGTGGAGTTGGGAAGCAGTTTACTTGAGCACCACCTCGGCGGCGGGTGACAGTCGTCCGACATACAAAGCCAACCCATGTCATATCCAGAAGCCAGCGAAGGGCTCCAACGTTTGTTTAACCTCCTTTGTGATGCCCCCTTCGAGGTCATTTGCCATGTACTACGTATGCTTGGAAGCAAGTGGTTCCATCCCGACATCTAGGCATGACGGTGACGATGCCAATCTCCGGCTCGGCTGTGGAGAAAGAAGGACTTGATTGCCTTTTCCAACTTTTAGCGTGGAGCCAGGAATTGAAACGAGGGGGCGAACACACAAGGTCCAAAAAAATTAAGCCACAAAAACGATTCTATTCAACAAAATAAAGGTGCCATGGAGATTCAAATATTTATAACTCATAGCGTACAACTATAATGACATAAAAATAACATAAAAAGAAATTTTGAACTACTAACATGGATTCTGTCCATTTGAGTTGGACAATTGATAGAACCATATGGTCCCATATAATAGATACCTACATGTGACAAATTTGTTAGTCTAAACAATAGCACATGAATACTAGCAATTGATACTTGTGTTTTATATCATCATTTATACAACTCATATTATCATATTAAAATGTTATTGGTATTGTTATATCAATGTTTTTGCATGTTTTAGATGATTTATGAGACTTCATACAAAGTCCCTATTTTTGGTATTTAATTTCAAGGAGGCAGAAAACCTCCTTTTTCTTGTTTTTAATGTTTCAGGACCTTCGGGAACTCAAAAGGATCGGGGAAAAATGCACAGCAAGTTTTTTATCGGGAGAATGACCGTGGGCAAAAGAACGAAGAGAGAAGAGCCACGAGGGACAAAAGAGGGAGTCCCACGCGGCCAGATTCCTTGGCCGCGTGGGACCCACAAATTTCCCCCTGGGCATCGTCTCGGCCTCCGCCTTTTAACACACCATCGTCTCGCCCAAAAAGTTACGCCCTAATTTTCCCAAGTCCATCCGAGTCCGCGACGGCGGCGAAACTCCTGATTACTTCCGAAGGGGGTCAGATCGTGCTGCTCCGGAGCTCCGGAGAAGGGGGAATCTTCAACATCGTCATCACCTCTCCTCCTTGGCGTGGGGGGGGGGGGGGGGGGGGAGGATGCCTCTCCAAAATCACCATCACCAAGACTAGCACGATCACCATCTTTGTGATCCACTCCGCCCCCCTCGTAGTTTGAGAGTTACCGAACCCTAAATACTTGTTTTGTGCTCCTATTCATGTTTGTGATTGAGTACTTGTCATTATTTGGAGGTGAAATTATATTTTCAGATTGTGTTGTACCACTTATGCCAATGAATATGGTCATGTTTGCACTTTGTGAGTAGTTCCCGTATGTTCCTGAGGGCATAGGATGAATTGACAATGATGTATATATATAACATTTGTTGGTATTTTGTATAGTGTTTATCTTTTATGTTGTTCTATGATGGTGATGTGCGATCGTCGACTGCACATCACTTCCCCTATATGGGCTCATAGGAGAACACCGTAGTGTAATGGAGTGGGTAGAACTTTGGAGGACACGTAAACCTTACTCCAATACATAAAGTTACATTAGAGGGGATTAATATCGGGGACCTTAGAGTTTATGGCTATGGTGGGACTTTATGTTTTAATAATTCTTATGTTGTTCATTTACTTGGCCATGAGATCCATCATAAGGGGTTTAATTTATTTGTTTAGCTATGCCTAAAAATGGCTCCGTCCAAAGAAGATTAAACTTGACAAGATATTCAACGCGTTATTTTAGAAATCTATATGCCTAGTAACATCCATGCCGCCCTCGGGAACGTTTTCCACATATAAGACACACATCACTTGAGCTTGTCCTTTTGCCACATCCATGCCGCCCTCTAGCAATTATACACTCAAAAACCCCAAAAACATTTGCAACTTTTATTGTTTTATTTATCATTCTCGCTAACCAATGCCTTCAGATCCTCGTGGGTTCGACAACCTTTTCTAATTCAAAGGTACTACAATTGATCTCCTGCACTTGGGAGCCATCAGCAGTATTAGCTTTTTATAGGATAGCATCTCACCATATTAAACTGTAATTGTGCTGTAAGATGGAACTTCTGAGGTAGATGACCTCAACGATTCCGTAAGGCATGAAAACGTAGCATAAACTGTTTTTCGTCAATTTTTGCAAATATTTCTTTCTCAACGTAGCAAATCATCAAATCATTGAGCCAGTCATCACCAATATTGTATTGAAGATCTATCTTGACAATATTTCATAGCCGAGAAAACCCTCTCAACTGATGTTGCTGCAACCCGCAATGTCAATGCAAGTGTAATGAGACGGTAGACCAATAGAAAGATCCAATGTTGTCTAGTTTCAACCAACTTGAGAGCAAGACCGCCCTGAGTATCACAAGATAAGAATTCAGTACTTATCTTCATCACATCAATATATATGTTGACTTGGTAAACCAAGACATAACAATCATATGGAGAGAAATCCACAAAGTAAATATTGGCAAGTTCAACTAGCTTCTCATGATCAAAGCTGCTAAATGAGTCTCTAGGATCAAGGCAAGCAGTGCACTTCAATAGGCTTGTAGAAGTTTCATAAAATCTAATATTCATCTCAACTATGTTTCTATCAATCACCTCATTAAAGATTTCTACCTTGTAATAATGGAAAACCCCTAGCTGGAATATTTCTTCCACCAAAAAAAGTAGTAGCAGCCAGCAACGGAGGCTCCCATCCATCATCTCTCAGTTGTGGGTTTTCGACCAACACCAATGTTTTTAAACATGTAGCTCCCCACGCATATTTGAGGCACCATCATATCCTTGTCCTCTCAATCTAGACATGGACAAATCATGTTTACCAAACATTGCATCCAAGGATGTTTTGAAAGAAGCCGATATAGTATCAACAACATGCTTAACACCAATAAATCTTTCCAAAACCTCTCCTTTTTTTCCAACAAATGAATTCAGCAAATATATATGACACACCTCAATATCACGACAATTTGCTCTTTAACCGATACATCACGAAACTCATCAACAAGTAGATAGAAACTAGCATCCCCAAGCTCACCCATTATTACTTATGTGGTCTCTTCTGCACATGCTTGTGCTATTTGTTGTTGAATCTCATGGGATGTCAGCTAGAGATTACCAAGAGCATTTAGATAGATCACATTGGCTACTTCCTCGCATCTTGCGGCATACCACTCAAACATTTCAAGAAAATTTCCTCAGTTGATGGAATTGATGGACTCATCGTGCCCACGAAAAGCTAGACCTTGCTCAAGGAGAAATGTTACAATACCAACCACAACCCTCAAACGTATTTCATACTCAATGTGTGATTTCTCATCATGGCAAGCAATAGCATATGACACACTCTGTTTTTGGTTTCTCAAATCTTCACAATACTTTCTTGCATTGTTGTGAATGCTATTTGTTCCACCTACATGAGTTCTGAAATGTTCCAGACCCTTCTTCCAATTTTTAAACCCCGATTTTGTGAAAGCATCATGTCCAAAATGTAAACTAATGCTTGGAGACTTGAAAAGAAAGCAATAGAAACAATATGCAACATCTTTCTCCACACTATACTCTAACCAATCAAATTTGTCATACCATGTTGCCATGATCTCATATCTGCCCCAACTTTTGTCTTTGGAAAATGATGGCCGATCAATCGACTCAGACCTCTCAACAAATATGCCCTTCTCATTTTATCCCTAATCTCCTGAGTACCATATTCTTCATTTGGTCTCCAAATTCCAGGATCGGCAACATCATTTGCTAGATCAAAAACTTCACGAGCAACAACTTCTGGAGTTTCCTATAATATCAATAGACATTCAAAACAAATTAGTTCCATACAATAATCGACATCAATATTGATAAAAATGAAATATGCAAAAGAGGGAGAAATAACCGGCTGATCTTCCTCTCCCGGTCGCTGTTGGTCGAGTTTCCGCCTGCAATTTTGAGATGAGGCCGAAGCTGCTGCCCTTGCCGCTGTCAACGATGCAGCCTCCTTCTCCTCTTCTTCTTGCTCCAACGTGAATTCCATAGCCTCCCAGACTTCCGAGTTCGAATCCTCCTCTCCGTCCATCGCGGTGCCCGGCGGCAGCGCAGCTCGCGCTGGAGGCCCGGAGTCAGGGGCGATTGGAGCAGGCGGCGCGGCTGCTGCGGGAGCAGGCGAGCGGCCCATCACTCGCAAAGCTGGGAAATCGAACGAGTCAACGAGCGGTTGCACGCTGCTATTATCCAATCGGTAAGTTTTCTTTTTTTACACGTAATAACGCAAATACATGGGCATACGTATGTATAGGTAAAAATTATACCCGAGCTGAGGGGGGGGGCGACCCAGCTCGCCCCCCTGGTGGCGCCGCCGTTGCGAGGGATGGAGGCGACGATTGGATGAGCAGCAGCGTCAAGCAGCAGTGGAGTTGGCCGGAAGCAGTTTACTTGAGCACCACCTCGGCGGCGTCCGGCATCCAAAGCCAAACCATGTCTTATCCAGAAGCCATCAAATGGCTCAAACGTTTGTTTACCCTCCTTTGTGATGCCCCTGTCGAGGTCATTTGCCATGTACTCCGTATGATAGGCAACACTAGTGGTTCCATCCCCGCTTCTAGGCATGACGGTGGCGATGCCAACACTAGTAGAAAACGGACTTTTGGTCCAGACTTTTAGTCCCGCACGCGTTTGCGGCCGGTACTAATATGACATTAGTACCGGTCCAGGCGGCCGGACAGGCGAGGGGCAGCAGTACCGGTCGGGAAGCAACCTTCAGTACCGGTTGGTGTAACCAACCGGAACTAAAGGGTTTGCGGCTGGCGCTGCAGCGGGGGGCCCCACGGCGAGAACCTTTAGTACCGGTCTGTCTTATAAACCAGTACTAAAGATGGACATTTAGTACCGGTTTGTGACACCATCCGGTACTAAATAATTTCGCTATAAATTCCATCTGCTTCCTCCAGCCCGAGCTCACTTCACTCTCTGCCTCCTCATTTATTTCTCTCTGTTCTTGCTCGAGCTCGGTGGCGATCCGGCGATTTGTCCAATTTGGTGGCACCATTTTTGTTCAAAAAGGTTAGAAACTTGTTTCTCTTACATTTAATTGGAAACTTTAGTTCATTTAGTGCTAGTTTGAGCTCATTTATTGTTAGTTTGATCTAGATAGAAAAATGTAGCAAAATCTAGAAATGTATTGTTAGTTTGACCTAGATAGAAAAATTTAGGAAAATCTAGAAATGTAGCTTATTTAGTGCTAGTTTCATCATTTACTTTGTGCTAGTTTAGCTAATTTTGTCCTAGTTTAGCTCATTTAGTCCTAGTATAGCTTATTTTATGCTATAATTACGTAATTAATTGTTTATAGAATTATTACTTGTATAATTTTCTTATTTGTGTAACTTTTTGTTATATATAGTGTCATGGTTTTGACATCTGTCCACACCGGCTCTCGCCCGCTCTATTATTCGGATGTGGTACGATTGTTTGTTATAAGTATATGTTTGTTTAATTTCGTGTTTATAAAAATTATACCGACCAACTTAACGTAGATATATTTTTATCTAGGAGGTAGTAGAACCGGAAAATGAGCCCGACCCTATTGTCGAGTTTTTAGTAGAAGAAAACAATGATTTGATAGCTAAATTGAAAAGAAGTGAAGATCTTCGTCTCGAAGAGAAGATGAAATGGGAGTTGAAGATTGCCGACGTCGTCGATGATAACGAGATCAAGATGGAGGCAATGCGCTTGGATCACGAGATCAAGATGAATGCAATGCGCTTGAAGCTTAAAAAGTTTAGGAAATATGTCATTAGTCAAGAGCCTTGGTATCATTATCCTGTTGGTTCAATAATTACCTTAGTTGCGATTTTGATCGCATTTGTCGTTGGATTTAAATTCTTTAGCTAGTTCTATGTTAGTTTCAATTAATGAATGTTTATGAGAACTATGTATTAGATTTGTTTAAATATGGTGAACTTGTATTAATGAATTGGTCACGTATCTATCTATTGATGATAGATATATATATATATAACTATTGTGTAATGGTTTTGTATATATTTACAAAATGCAGATGAATCGACAATGGATGTACGTTGACCGACGCACTCCGGAGTTCATGACCGGCGTGCTGGATTTTATCCGTGTTGCTGAGGCAAATAAGCGGGATGGTTTTATGTATTGTCCATATTGTGCTTGTAAGAATATCAGGGGTTACTCCAAATCAAAAACCATTCACATCCACCTGTTTCAGTCCGGTTTCATGTCCGGCTATAATTGTTGGACCAAACACGGAGAAACAGGGGTCATAATGGAAGACAATGAAAAAGAAGAGGACGATGACAACTATCCTGAGTTTCCTGAACATGACGGTACTACAATGGGGGAAACTGGAGAAGACGCGCCTGACGAAGAGGCGCCGGATGAGCCCGCTGATGATCTTGCTCGGGCCATTGCTGATGCACAGAGAAACAGCGTAAATCAGAGGGAGTGGCTCAAGTTGGAGCGCATGTTAGAGGATCACAAAAAAAAATTGTACCCAGGTGTCGAAGATGACCAGAAAAAGCTGGGTACGACGCTGGATTTGCTGCAATGGAAGGCTGAAAATGGTGTATCGGACAAGGGGTTTGAAAAGTTGTTGAAAAAGATAAAGAAGATGCTTCCAAAGGATAACGAATTGCCCGACAGTATGTACGAGGCGAAGAAGATCGTCTGTCCTCTAGGATTAGAGGTGCAAAAGATACATGCATGCATTAATGACTGCATGCTCTACCGCGGTGAGGAGTACGAGAATCTGAATGCATGCCCGGTATGCGGTGCATTGCGGTATAAGATCAGGCGAGATGACCCTGGTGAAGATGAAGGCGAGCGCCGCAGAAAGAGGGTTCCTGCCAAGGTGATGTGGTAGGCTCCTATAATACCACGGTTGAAACGTTTGTTCAGCAACAGAGAGCATGCCAAGATGTTGCGATGGCACAAAGAGTACCGGAAGAAAGACGCGATGTTCAGACACCCCGCTGATGGGTCGCAGTGGAGAAAAATCGAGAGAGAGTTCCCGGACTTTGCAGATGACGCAAGAAACTTAAGGTTTGGTCTAAGTACGGATGGCTTCAATCCTTTTGGGGAGCAGAGTAGCAGTCATAGCACCTGGCCTGTGACTCTATGTATTTACAATCTTCCGCCTTGGTTGTGCATGAAGCGAAAGTTCATCATGATGCCAGTGCTCATCCAAGGCCCGAAACAACCCGGCAGTGAGATTGATGTGTACCTCAGGCCATTAGTTGACGAACTTTTAGAGTTGTGGCGGGAAGAAGGTGTCCGTGTGTGGGATGAGCACAAACAGGAGGATTTTGACCTTCGAGGGTTGCTTTTCGTAACGATCAATGATTGGCCTGCTCTTAGTAACATCTCAGGACAGACTACTAAGGGATACCATGCATGTACACATTGTTTGGATGATACTGAATGTATATACTTGGATAATTGTAAGAAGTGTGTGTACCTGGGGCATCGTCGATTTCTTCCGGTCAGGCATAACGTCCGGAAGAAAGGCAAGCATTTCAAAGGTGAGGCAGATAACCGTAGGAGGCCTATGCACCGTACTGGTGAACAAATATTTGATATGGTCAAGGATCTAAAAGTAATCTTTGGAAAGGGTCCTGGAGGACTACAGGTTCCGAATGACGCTAACGGGCACTCACCCATGTGGAAGAAGAAATCTATATTTTGGGAGCTACCATATTGGAAAGTCCTAGAGGTCCGATCTACAATCGACGTGATGCATGTGACGAAGAATATTTGCGTGATCCTGCTAGGCCACTTGGGAGTGTATGGGAAGAAAAAAAACACAGAGGCAGCACGGGAGGACCAGAAACGTTTGAAAGAACGAGACGGCCTGCGTCCAGAACACTATGAAGCTCCTGCCAGCTATGCTCTAACCAAACAAGAGAAAGTGATATTTTTTGAATGTCTGAGCAGTATCAAGGTACCGTCTGGCTTCTCGTCGAATATAAAGGGAATAATAAATGTGGCACAGCAAAAATTTCAAAACCTAAAGTCTCAAGACTGCCATGTGATTATGACGCAATTGCTTCCGATTGCATTGAGGGGGCTTCTACCGGAAAATGTTCGAGTACCCATTGTGAAGCTTTGTGCATTCCTCAATGCAATATCTCAGAAGGTAATCGATCCAATGATCCTACCAAGGTTATAGAATGATGTGGTCCAGTGTCTTGTCAGTTTTGAATTGGTGTTCCCCCCATCCTTCTTCGATGTTATGACGCATGTCTTGGTTCACCTAGTCGAAGAGATTCAAATTCTCGGTCCCGTATTTCTACACAATATGTTCCCATTTGAGAGGTTCATGGGAGTCTTAAAGAAATATGTTCATAACCGTGCTAGGCCAGAAGGAAGCATCTCCAAGGGTTATGGAACCGAGGAGGTCATTGAGTTCTGTGTTGACTTTATTCCTGACATTAATCCGATTGGTGTTCCACAGTCGCGACATGAGGGGAGACTGAGTGGAAAAGGCACTCTAGGGAAAAAAGTATTTGTATGTAGGGACAGACCTTCTTTCAGTCAAGCGCACTACACAGTTCTACAAAATTCCTCGTTGGCAGCTCCATATATCGAGGAACACATGAATATTTTACGATCTGAGAACCCGGTGGAGGATGAGTTCTGGATTAAAGATCAACACAAGGCGAAATTCAGCGGTTGGTTGCAAACACATCTCATGAGTAACACCGAAGTTGATGTTCAGCTGTACTTGTTGGCCAGGACACCATCTTCGACTATAGTCACTTTCGAAGGGTACGAGATAAATGGGAATACATTTTACACGATCGCTCAAGATAAAAAGAGCACCAACCAAAACAGTGGTGTCCGCTTTGACGCAACAAACAGCAACTTGCAAAAGGACACATATTATGGTTACATAGAGGAGATATGGGAACTTGAGTATGCACCTTCTTTTAAGGTCCCTTTGTTTCGGTGCAAATGGGTCAAGCTGAATGCAGGCGGGGTAAAGGTAGACCCGATGTACGGAATGACAACAGTGGATCTAAACAATCTTGATTACAAAGACGAACCGTTCGTCCTAGCAAATGATGTAGCTCAAGTATTCTACGTGAAAGACATGTCTACCAAACCGAAGAAAAGAAAAAACATGGAAGCGAATACATCAGACGAGGCAAAACGCCACATAGTTCTTTCAGGGAAAAGAAACATCGTGGGACTGGAGGACAAGACAGATATGTCAGAAGATTATGATAAGTTTGAAGAAATTCCGCCCTTCAAAGTCAACACTGACCCAAGCATCACGTTAAGTAATGAAGATTCTCCATGGTTCCGGCGCAAAGTTAAGCGATCGAAAAAAAAGGAGGAATAATACAACATATGGGAATATTGGTGATGTGTAATCCAGGAATGATATTTATGAAATATGAGGTCTTTATCACAAACTATGTTGTTGAAATATGAGGTCTTTATCACAAACTATGTTGTTGAAATGACCATAACTTTTTTGAAGTGTTTATCACATTATTTTAAGAATTCCTTTGGCATGACTGTTTCTTATACCAATATGCTCCTATTTGTGGAATATGAGGTCTTTATCACAAACTATGTTGTTGAAATGACCATAACTTGGTCATTTGTCTTGAAACTTCTAGATGTTCATACATGATAGACCTTTTTGTTAAGACTTTTTTTGCAAATTTTGTCAGAAATCAAGTTGATCATTTTTCATAGCAACTAGTACACATATAAGGTCCCCATGCCAAAGGATTTCCTTTTATTTTTATCAATTCCCTTTATTTTAAATGTTACATTTTTTAATATCTAATTTTTGTAATTTGTTGAAAACATGTTCTTGAATATAGACATGATTTTTAGTAATTATTACAAACTAATTAAACAATTACATCAGTAGATATAAAAAAACAGAAAAGAGAAAAGAGAAATAAAATGAAAAAGATCTTTAGTACTGGTTGCAACCGGTACTAAAGGTTTTCGTTTGGCGCCCAAACGACAGACCTTTAGTACCGGGCCGTGCTACCAGCCGGTACTGAAGGACCTTTAGTACCGGTCGCTAGGTCTATGCATTAAATGCCCTCGCTTAGATCGGGCAGTTCTCATTCTCTTACACAGACGCGAGTCCCCGACGACGACGAAGAGGAGACGCCGCGCCGCCATCACCGGAGACGCCCTATACGCCATCGCCGGAGAAGCCGTGCCGCCCCCGACGTTGTCCTCGTCTCTCCCGACTCCGGCCGTCGCTCCGCCGGTGCTAGGTGAGCCGTCTCCTCCTCCCTCCTTCTCGCCACCGGTGCTAGGGCTTAGAGAATCGCCGCCGACAGCGGAGCGCCGCCACCATTTGGTCGCGCATGCCGGTGCGCGACTCGCCGTGTGCGCGGCTCCTCCCTCCTTCTCGCCACCGGTGCTAGGGCTTAGAGAATCGCCGCCGACAGCGGAGCGCCGCTACCATTCTAGGACAGCGCCGCCACCATTTGGTCGCGCATGCCGGTGCGCGACTCGCCGTGTGTGCGGCTCCTCCCTCTGGCGCGCAATCGAGGGACGCAAGAAGCAGAAGGGGACGAGAGCTCCATTGCTGACGTCATGATGACATCAGCGGTTTTTTCTTTTACAGATTTTGCACGATTTTCACATGTTAGGATTTTGCAATATATTTATGCTATTGTTAGGATTTTGCAGGAAATTCATAACTTGTGAATGCTATTGTTCGGATTTTGTAGGAAATATTTATATGAATGCTATTGTTAGGATTTAAAGTGTAATAGTGTTAGCAATAATATATTTATGTGAATGCTAGTGTTAGCAATAATATATTTATGTGAATGCTAGTGTTAGAATTTAAAGTGTAATAGTGTTAGAATATTTATGTGAATGCTATTGTTAGATTTTTAGGATTTTTATTATTGTTTTACGGTTTGTAGGATTTGTGTAATTTTTTGATTTGTCAATGTGACAAAGTGAATTGTTCTTTATAATGCTACAATTGTTCTAAAGTGTTATTTATATGCTACTGTTAGAATTTAAAGTGTTATTTATATGAATGCTATTGTTAGATTTTGAAGTGTTATTTATATGAATTTAAAGTACTTATGCAATTTTATTTGATGCAAATAACTTGTGTAATTTTATAAGTGTGGATTAATAGTTTGTAATGTTACTGTTTTTTAAATTGCTATAGGAAATGCTACTGTTTTAGATGAATTGCTAGGAAATGCTATTGTTTTTAATGAAAGTTTGTAAATGCTAAGTGAATTGCTACTGTTTTGCAATGTTAGGAAGTTTATAAATTTTGGCCGATGATTAGATGGTTGCACGTTGCATCTTTAGGGAGGTGTGAGTGAACCATGTTGTCTGAACATATATGCAATGTTCATTCCACGTTGTTCGCTGACACGATCCCTGAAGCAATTCTATATGAGGCCTTGCTGTCTGTTTTGCAATGTTAGGAAGTTTGTAAAATTGGATTAATAGTGTGGATGCAAAGTAGTTGTGCAAAGTACTTGTGTAATTTAGGGTAATTTTATGGATGCTACTATGTAATTTTATTTGATGTAAAGATTATAATGCAACAATGTAATAAATAGTGTGGATGCAAGTGTTGAAATTTGTGAATGAAAGTGTTAGAATTTCCGAAATAGTATTGTGAAAATGCAACCACAATTTCCCGCGGCAACGCGCGGGGAATGCAACCACAATTTCCCCAATGCAAAGTACTTGATTTCGTCGATCCCTCGCCTCACCGTTATAACTTGACATCATGTAGGAATCTCGCCGTCTATCCCTCACCTCACTGTCGTTCCCGCGCATCCCCTCGTGCCCTCCCCCGCGGTGAGCCTATACCGCGCACGTGTTATTTCCTTCCAATAATTCCGTCGCCCGATTTGGCACTAAATTGTTCTCTTTTTTTTGTATTAGTTAAGCTATGGACGGCAGAGCAAATGAACAGGCATTGTTCGACATCATAAATTCGTCCAATCACAACGATGGTGAAGATGATGGATCGCAATATCTTAACATGTCCGGTGATGAAATGGAGGACGAGGAGATTTATAACTTAGAAGCTCCTCCATCCGCCTCGAACAATAATGCCGATGAGAATGTAGCGCAGAATACCGACGAGGTATACATAGCTTCTGGTGATAAATTAATGATTTGATATGTGTACATATACATGTTTTAACATAATATTTCTTCTTTTAGCCCTCCGGATCGGGATCGAGCAAGTCTGGTAAAAGAAAACGAGGCCCGGCCAAAAAGTTAAAAGAAGAAAGATTTGATATCGAAGAAATCTCTGAAATTGGCGAACCGATTGCTCCGAAAGAGCACGCACGTAAATTTGTGAGTCAGTGCGGAGTTATTGTTCGGGACAACATTCCGATCACCATCCGAGAATGGCACAAGCCGAAGTGTGGAGGAGAGAGTTTTGTGTCAGATATTTGCAAGAGGGAACTTCTGAAGTCCGTTTTCCACAATTTCGCCCTACCGACAGGCCTCGGAGATGCCGAGAAAAAGAAAGTCTTCCAGTGGACTCTAAAGAAAATGGCCGAACAATTCATGAACTACAAGAAAATGTTATACCACCAATTCATCAAGATAAAGAAAACCCCTAATTTTGAAAACGTACAGTACAGGAGGATAAGAGATCAGTGGCAAGAATTCAAGGACTACAAGGAATCAGAAGAAGCTCTGGAAAAGTCGAAGAAAAATAAGTTGAATGCCGACAAAAAGCAATATTTCCAACGTTTGGGGCCAGGTGGCTATAAGACCGCCATTCCTAAGTGGGAAGAAAGGGACGCCAAGTTAATTGCTGCCGGGGTCACTCCAAGTACATCAAGCTATCCCGCAAGGGCGAGGCATTGGGCGTACAGCGTCGGGCTGGAGCCCGACTCATAGACAGGGAATCTTGTGTTGAAGGAAAATGTTAAACCAGGCCCCGAGGGAGAGCCCGAAAGAGAAAAAATTCGGAATAAAGTCAAAGAACTTGATAATGCAGTAGTTGCCGCTCGGGAGGGAAGGTTCGCACCCAATAGAGAGAAGGACGAGCTGTCACTCGCCCTCGGGAATCCTGAACACACTGGGCGAGTACGAGGCGTGGGCGTCGTCCCTTAGAAGGTTGGGTTCCCCGGGCATAGGGACACTTACAGGAGCCGCGACAGGAAGAAGAAACAAGAGGCAGAGAAATATCAGCGGTTGGAAGACATGATAATAGACCTGCGACATGAAATGAGGTAGAAAAGGGCATCTGAGCCGCGGGAGGACCAACTTGATATGGCATCTCAGCGGAAAAGCAGCGTGGCTTCCACACAAAATGTCCAGCCTGATGACGCAACATACCCCGTGGATCAGATTCAGGGGCAAACAAACTGTGAGCTGCACATCAAGATGAGGAACCTATCCATAAAGGTGGCGGTCGGCTTTGCTTTAGAGAATATACCCGGAGCAACCCTTCATGGCGGTCAGATTCCAGCTGGCTACGCGCGAGTCGGGGTGGACGAAATTATGAACGGATTCGAGGACCTAGAGCTTGACTTTCCTGGAGCTGAAGGGGAGACGACACTGGGAGAAGTGTTGCGCGGAGTCATTCTATGGAGAAAGGAACACATCGTGTTTCCAGGAGAATCGACGCGTAGGCCACCAACCCCTCAGAGTAGCAATCAACCTCCAAGTCCACCCCACATTGAAAATATGGACACCGAGAGGGAACCCAGCGCGACTCCATCTCCCCGGTGTGCGAGTCCAACCCAGCGGGAGTCCACCCCGGAGCGTGCAAAGAGTCCACTCCAGCGGGAGTCCACCCCGGAGCTTGCAAAGACTCCGCCCACCGGCAATAGGACCTTCTCAATGAGGCAGAAGATGCTTGCCGGTGCGTCGAGTGGTGCTCCAAAGGACACCTACAAGTACGGGCCGTCGTTGAAGGATCTTCCGGTGTTAACTTACCACCGGACCGTTGAGGAGAATGCTCCCTTGGTCAAAGCTCACAATGCCGCACACTTTGCGAAGAAAGTGCCCGAGCCAAAACAGGTACTAAACCCTAAGGGTGTTAAACACTTTTTAGACATCGTCTGTGATCCTCACCGTAGAACTTTGCCTGATAACTATGACCGCTCTATCTCGAAGAGTTTTGACACGCAAGAGGAGAATAAAAAGAAAAGGGTCGCTGCACAGAAGAAGAAGAAGAAGGCGAAACAGGTTCTGTGTCAACCACGAGATATGTGTCGAATTTGAAGAATTATGGCAGTTATACAACCGGCGTGCTCTCGACGCAACTATCATGAGTTGCTATGTTCTGTAAGTGATTTTTTCTAAGTGTCTAGCTGAGCATGTAATTATCCTCACTAATTGAGCCTGTAATTATCCTCACTATATTCTTTCGTATGCTATTATATATGCAGGTGGATGCTTATCGAGTGCAAAAGGAAAAGACTCTGGGAAGTTGGGTTCATTGACCCATCTATCGTTAACTGCAAAAACTTAGAGCGGAAGCCCGAGGACTGCGAGGAGGCATTGTTGAGGTCGCTATTGAGGCAAATACAGACGGCATATATACTTCTTCCTTACAACTTCAAGTGAGTGTGACTATCTTGAACACATTTCTATATTGCTAATTACTAGATGTTAAATTTAATTGATGAGTTATATGCATGCCTCACTATATAAACGTGTGCAGCTACCATTGGATTCTACTGGACATTATCATTGACAAGGGAGTAGTTGAAGTCTTTGACTCATTACGCAAAACAGAATCATACTACCAGGACTTGATTGACATGATTCAGAGGTAATTTCAACCATTAACCCCATTTCATGATATCAAGTAATCATAACTCATTTATTCATTTGCTTTTGCGAGTAGGGTTTGGAAAATATTCATCAAGAGAGAGAGGGGTGAATGGAAACCACAGCTGACTATTAAACATATTGATGTAAGTGTACTACTATTAAACATAGTCTCTTTAATTCATCATCATTTTGGATTATTATTTAATTAATTTATATTCTCATAAAGACCTTGAAGCAGCCTCCGGGAAATGAATTATGTGGATTCTACGTCTGCGAGTTCATAAGGACCTTGAGCGTTGAGCAGGCGTCGCGTGAAAAAAGAATGGATGTGAGTGTGACTGTCTTGCACTATATTTTAATATTATTATGATTTGATATATATATATACACACACAACTAAGATATTCATATTGATCTCGTTTAAAGCTTAACGACAAGCGGAACGCCATCCTACCACATCAGCGCGTGGAAGCAATTCAAGAGGAGATAGCGGGATTTATCCTTGAGAAGGTCATGCATCCAAAGGGAGAATAGCATAATCCTAAATATAGCTATGCCACATGAAACAAAGCCACGACGTAATGAGGAGGATGTATGAGACATTATTGCGATCTCTATATACCGGATTGTATATATGTATATATGTATGTAATAGCGTAGTATGAATATGTGCTATATCTAAATTGTATTATAGATCAACGTGTACCGTATGTAGTAGCGTAGAATACATATACGAAAAATATTTTATGCATCAATGTGTACCGTATATATATAATACCGTATGTATGTAAAACATAAAATAAAATTGCAGTGAAGAAAAGAAAACAAATAACAGAAAATAAAATGAAAAAAAACAGGAAACGAAAAACAAATTGCAAAACCCTAAAACCCTCAACCCTTTAGTACCGGTCGGTGTACTAAAGATCTCCAGGCGAAACGCTGCCCAGCGCTCCACGTGGAGACCTTTTAGTACCGGACTATTCACAACCGGTACTGATGCTGGGGGGGGGGCATCAGTCCCGATTACGCAGTACCGGTTACGAAACCGGTACTGATGCCCCTACCCGACCGGTACTAAATATGAGTTTTTCACTAGTGCAATCTTCGATTCGGCCGTGGAGAAAGAAGGACTTGATTGCTTTTTCCATCTTTCAGCGCGGTCTTTTCTATAATTGCCAGGAAATCTTATGGTCCTTTGTAAAAAAAATGGTACATCCATTGCTTGGATTTAATGCGATGCTTCACGCCCCTTCGAGGGCGCTCCTTGTTAAAAAAAACCAGCAGATGACTTGCTATACCACGATGCATGTGCCCACAGCAAGTCAGAAAAAAAACCAGCAGGTGACTTGCTATACCACGATGCATGTGCCCACAGCAAGTCAGCAAATCCGGTACGGATTTTTACTTATTTCTAAGTTTTGTTAGTAGATTTTTTCCGTAGGTGTGTGCTGTCCGGTACGCAAGTCAGCAAACCATGCAATCATGCATCCTGTCCGGATGTGTGCTTTGTAATCATTTTCCGTCGTATATATAGTCCAGATATTAGCTCGGACAAAAAAAATTGTTCACTCAGATGTCAAGAGCAGATATTTATGTAGACAAAATTCCATCTAGAGCACCGATGAGTTAATGTAGACAGAAATCTGGACCAGGTTAGGAGCTATATGTATGTGCCCTGGAAATACATATGTAACCTGCAGCGAATGGATGGAACTAGAATTCTGAAACAGATTCGTTGCACTTTTGAAAACAAGCTCTAACAGAGTAATATAAAAATAATATCTGCATAAGCAAGCTAGAGAAACACGTATTTTTAACCAAATATGACCGTTTTCGGGAACTAATCGCGTATCTGGCCGTTCGGCGAAACTAATTGCAAATCTGGCCTCTGAGGTCGGCGGATGGAGCCGACCTGGAGCCGACATCTGTTTTATTTTATTTTAATACTTAGAAAAATTACGAGACTGAAATGGGTGGCGCCGAACTACAAAAGTTCGGCTCCAACCTCATTGGCGCCGACCTCAAGTGGCCAGATTTGAAAATAGTTTCGAGAAAGGGCCACACATATGTTTAGTTCATCAAAAGGGCCAGATTTGATAAAAAATACGAGAAACACCAGCATTACCACATGATAAGGAGGATCATTGGCTTAATCTGGTTTAGCTAAAGAAAATGTAGTTTCCCAATGGATTCGAGAACTTTTTGTTTCTGATAAAGAGCATTTTATTACTTAAAAGATTTAAAATCATTACACATGGCATATGCATAACTAAGATACACATAACCGCAACCGCACGATATGAGAAAAGTAAAAAAAAAACATATGCGAGTGATCACAACCCAATAGCTCTGTATCGCCTATGTGACGGAGGGGGAAGGTTGTGTGTTGGAGATCACGCGGCTATCCATGTCGGGTAAAAATATCCATAATCGTGTTTTCCAGTAGTACAGACACCTATATAAAAATGTCATGCGTTATAATGTGGAACAGGAACAGAAACTGATGCATCAGTAGATTGCCTACATGGAAAAAGAAGTTTTATCAGAGAAAATCCCATTATTTCTACACAACCAAAGCAATCATATTACGACTATCGCTCTCATCGTATTAGCATTCTAAACTTGTACTCAATACCATTTAATCAATTGCTGAAAATATTCACAACTGATTGTGGTGCATACAAATTCGAAACTACGTGGATGGATGACCAAATAGAAGGGGCAAACATGCAATAAAAACAAGTGTTGATTGTTTCCTCGTGAGGACAGAATACACATTTTGTGCTTTCATGATAGTTGCGTTTAACAAGGTTAACCTTTGTTAAGATGACACCTCGACGAATATACCAAGCAAAGATTTTTATCTTTAGTGCTATCTTCATCTTCTAAATCATTTTATTATTATCGACCAGTATCTCAGTTAGAGTTAAACCTCGATACATGGAGTCCACATAGAACTTTTCATTCTAGACTCCAACGAAATTTGTCAGAGCCTTGCGGCAGCTGTACCGAAGCTAGCTGCCCTACTAGGGCATTCCACGCCGTAAGTCTTGGTCCAACCAAATATTGCATGAATCTTTATACATGAATCCGAGAACTTGATTGAAGACAGATCGAAAATCACAATGGTACTTAAGTACTACTCCATCCATTTCATATTAGATGACTTCCATTTGTACAAAATTAGATGTACCTAGACTTGTAACATGTATGGATACATCCACGTTTGTATAAATGGAAATCATCTAATTTGAAATGGAGGGAGTAGGTATTTACATTGAACCATTAATGCAGCAAGAACCTCTTTATTTTCCCAGTTTCCATATTACATTTTTATATGTTTAGTACAGTCGGTGTGTAGATTATGTACACATGTACCTTCTAGTGAAAGCATATTTTGGAATGATGTTCAGTACAATAACAATAAAATCTAGAATATCGTATTCATGTTACTAGATGAATCATGGTACGTACTCCATGGTGCATATTTAGACTCATTTGTACATATTTTCATATAGGTACATCGAAGTGTTAGTTTATAAACCAGTCAAGTGGAAAGCAACACATATTGCGACTCAGAGATAGCATTAGGCATTATCGTTTCCAAGGATGCCATTTCACAAATTGCTGTAGAATCTTTGATGCTTCCTTATATATTTCTCCTTAGTCGTGATATATATCAAAATCAAAATGGCATCTTTGCCAAGGGACCATATGTGTGTCTCACTCTTAATTTGCCACATCACTCCTTCCTCCTGTCTCGATGAATGGTTGGGAAGAGCTCCTACCCTCCTTGCTAAACTAAACTAACCTATCTACACAATGCCATTGACGAATTCTTTTGCAACAATCAAGGAGATAATATGAACCACTCGTTCTTATAATTAATCAACTTAATTAGACAAGGCGTGGTTGGCGTTTTTCCTTGCATTTTCAAAAAGGATGCAATAGTATGGTTGGTGATGATTGCATGTGGTGCCACGATTATGTTGTCATTCACCTACTATTATTGAGTGTCGTGTTTTGTTCTTTTCCGGAAATGTCACCTTGTTCTTTTCAGTCATACACTCATACCAGAATGTCCATCAACTGAAGTAGGCTCAGACGACATTAATATCTTTGTAATTTAAAAGTTTTTTGGAGAACCATAAACTTGAGGAACTCTGATATGAGTGTATATTCGAACTCTTAACACTGATTCCTAGGATTATTTTTCATACTGTCACCTCTTGCCTGTTTTCCTACCGGATTGGGTCGAAACTTCATCCGACCACCCTTGTCCATGTGCATTTGAGCGATTTCGTTAGAGATAGCTAGACCCAATTGGACCTATGCTATGGGCTGGGACATCCATTGTTTTCTTGATGGGACAATACGATTGGTTATTTAATCTCCATCACATGAAACACCATCATCCCCGGTCCATGGAACAGGCTGCCCTTGACTCAGCAGTGCATAGGATAAGATAAGGTGAGCACATCTATCACACGGCCACATGCGTGGGAAGGTAATTAGTCCTAGTTAATTGACCAGCTGCCTCGAGTAGAATCCATCCCCATAACAGCAACGGAAACAGCAGAAGACAAAGAGCACAGGCTGCGTCCTAGCTGGTTTACCTACTAGGCCCTGCTGTCACGCCATGGACATATCAAACTGTAGGGTGTGATTTAAAGAAAAAACACGGTTTGTATTTTCGTTTGTTAGTTTGTGCGTGAATTGATAGCCGTGGATTGCAAGTTTGCCAGCGAGGGAGATCGGAATATGCCGTGCGATGCGATGCGGTGCCCTGGAAACGTAGCCGGGGGGGGGGGGGGGGGGGGGGGGGGGGGGGGGGGGGGGGGGGGGCAGTTTGGTCATACCGCGTCGTCGGTGTCGAGCTGTTCTTCTCATCTCTCTATCTCCTCCGCCTCTGCTGCTTCTGGAATAAAGGCCGCGCAGCCTCGTCCGATCCTTCCTCCAACTCGTCCCGGCCGGCCCTCAAACACACTACTGACTCCACACCACAACTCCAAAAGTAGAACTCGTGTACGTCTTCGTGTTTGCGCCGCCGCCGCCGGAAGGTATGGCGTCTCGCTTCTCCATCAATACTTTCTTTCTTGATATACATTGTATTGCGTCGTTGGTCCGTTCATGGAGGGTTCTGTTCTTCATCGGTGTTGTGTATCGTGATATCCATGGATCTTCTAGTCTAGTCTCTAGTCCAGATAAAAAACAAGAAAATCTGGCTTTCTGGTATGGGCACATTGGTTGGAGAAGGGGTAAAGGGCTCCTATAGATGCGCAAAATTGTGGATCGTCTAGGTTTCCCTGAGGTTGATCAGGTGGTAGGTACATTCTTACAATACTGTCTGTGACCACATCTTGTTAGATTCCCAAATTCGCCACAATTGCTGCAGAGAATACTGCTAGATGTGGAATCATTATATGCAGAAAGTAGGAACCGCTTTCTCTGGTTTCTATAGAGATCTTAACCTGCTTCTCTTGCTGAATTCTTTGGCCATTGTCGTGTTCGACAATACCTAGTTTGTTAAAGGTAAACATGATTTTTGAAATCTCTTACTGATCCAGCAATGATGAAGTTTGTTCCTTCTGTTCAAGGAATAAATAATTTGTTCTAAAATCCACAAGTTTTCTCTAGTTCTCATTAATAATTTGTGCAAGTACGACTACTCTGTTCTATTATTTATTTTGAATTTCCTATTGTTTTTTTTATTTCAGATAACTCACCTAAAAGAAGAACTCAAAGTGGGAATGCTGAAAGATGTGCTTGCATAGAAGACATTTCCCCTGTGAGAACACAGAAATCACAACTCTGCGAGGGCCCAATTTGTCCACGATTGATGTGAGCAACCACATTATCTGCATCAATTCCACACCATTTAGACTCCGCTATGACGAATCCACCAGAGTGCTGGATCATGACTTCGGCGAGGCTGGCTGAAGTGTTGCAGTACATTTGAGTGATAGCCACAAGAACAATATAAGCTCTGATTTATATTGTTGAAAACATGGAGAGCAGCGGGAAGATTGTAATGGGGAGGTATGAACTGGGGAGGTTGTTAGGAAAAGGAGCATTTGGCAAGGTGCACTATGCAAAGAACCTTGACTCGAACCGAAGTGTCGCCATAAAGATGATGGACAAGGACAAGGTGATGAAGGTTGGGCTCTCGGAACAGGTCAGGCGTGAGATCACAACCATGCGGTTGGTGGAGCATAAGAGCATTGTTCAGCTCCATGAGGTCATGGCAACACGAAGCAAGATCTACATCGTCATGGAGTACATGAAAGGCGGTGAGCTCTATGACAAGGTTGCCAAGGGTGGCAAGCTCACAGAAGCTGCTGCACATAAGTACTTCCAGCAGCTCATCAGTGCAGTGGATTACTGCCACAGCCGAGGCGTGTATCACCGGGACCTGAAGCCCGAGAACCTGTTGCTGGATGAGAATGAAAATCTGAAGGTTTCGGACTTTGGACTGAGCGCACTTTCAGAGTCAAAGAGGCAAGATGGCTTGCTCCACACCACCTGTGGATCGCCTGCATTTATAGCTCCAGAGGTGATAAGCAAGGGAGGCTATGATGGTGCAAAATCAGATATCTGGTCTTGTGGTGTTATACTGTTTGTTCTTGTCGCTGGTTACCTCCCTTTCCAAGGCATGAACTTGATTGAGATGTACCGGAAGATTGAAAAAGGCGATTTCAGGTGCCCCAGATGGGTTTCACGAAAACTTCAGAAGCTTCTGTACAAGATCATGGACCCTGATCCAAGCAAGAGAGTATCGATCCAGAAGATAAAAGAGTCCACATGGTTCCGAAAAGGTCCTGGAGAGACCATTACAGTAAAGGACAGATTGCCGAGTGAGAATTCCATCACAAATGCATCTCCAACACTCTGTGTGAGGCGCAAAAAGAGCAATCATGAAGACCCGAAACCCCTGGTGGTTACAAATTTAAATGCCTTTGAAATCATCTCTTTGTCCACAGGGTTTGATCTTTCTGGCCTATTCATTGAGAAGGAGAGCAGAAAGGAAGCAAGGTTCACGTCAGAAAAGCCTGCCTTAGCCATTGTCTCAAAGCTGGAAGATGTCGCGAAGGCGCTGAATCTCAGGGTGAGGAAGAAGGATAATGGTGTTGTGAAGATGCAAGGGAGGAAAGAAGGAAGGAATGGTGTTATTCAGTTTGACTCAGAGATCTTTGAGATCACCCCTTCGTACCATGTTATCGAGATGAAACAAACAAGTGGTGATTCACTGGAGTACCAGAAGCTATTAGAGGAGGGCATCCGGCCAGCACTCAAGGAAATAATCCAGGCCTGGCATGGAGATGATGATCAGTAGGAGCATCAAGTGTAGCTTTGTATTTATCACTTATTATTTATGTTTAGGTCCAGCTTGTTGGTTTTCAGCTGGAGGAATTATGTTTCTGCTCTACATGAGTGTTCTTTGTAGAAACTAAATTGTTCCTTTTCCTGTAGTGGTTGAGCAATAATTGTTGAGAAATTGTCAAGCATGGCATCCTTTTCCTCCCAAAGAGCATTTTTTATATATTTATTGGTAGTTGGGACCTCAATATTTATGTGGATTAACATTTTATAAGAGATTGTCGTACTAACACAAGGTGCAATGCTGCCGTAGTGCCGTATGCATCTTTCGCTGAGCGGACTACCTCAATAAAAAGAGTTCCATCAAGGAAAAACGGTTAGAAAATGAGTTGTGAGTGCTTAGTAGAGATGGAATGAAGTGCATAACATGCAACTTGCAAGTTCTTTGGAAGTAAATTGACCGATGACGCTAAGAAAATGGTAGATTAAAGAACATGAAGACAAGAAGGTTGTGACATAATTCACGTGTTGATTAAGTCCAATATAGAGAATTTTTAAACTCCACTTGCAAGTAAATGATATTGTCCCTATCACTGAGGTCCGAGGATAGATTCAGTATATCCAACAGCTAATTTTTCTACCCAAGATCTCATTTTTTCACTGTAGTAATTCATGCGCCAAGCAATATTTAAAGAAGTGAAATCACTAATTTGGTGCTTCAAATATTGATATAAGCAAATTAATTTTACAAACTAAACGCTCTGTTTGACCAAATGTGGGGATGCCTTCATATTTTGCTACTGAAGTTATATGATACTCCAAATGTGGGGAATTATGCTCTAAAGTCTCAGCATTGAAAATATCATCTTTCTCAAGACAGTTCAAGGGAAAATCAAGAACTTTCTACCTGTGAATGGAAAGAGCTAAAAGATCCGGAAATAACCAAATCCCAATTTCTGGCATTGTCATACACTTCAATCAGTCAGAAACCAAAATATATATTTGCACAAAGCTCAAACAAATACATAATTCCAGCAGAACACATGTCTCAACAAAATAGTCATGATATTCAACACAAGGCTCAAACATGTCAATTTACATATTTAGTTCAAGACATCATATTTACAATCACCGGCATATCACACATCATGTCAATTGTGTTCTCTGTCACCTCCAGTTACTCAAGAGGAAAGTCAATCGAATAACAGGTCACCGGGCCTCGTTGGATTCTGATTTCGCCGGTGTCGCGACGAGGGTCCGCCATAGATACCGCCCGCTTGCCATGTCCACGGTTGTCCAGAAACCGGTTTTGACAGCTGAACCAACCTGCATCCAGATGGAGGATACTCATTCAGTCTCCATTCGCCTCTTAGGGTAGGGACCAATTCCCATCAGCAATTAACATGATGAAGCCAGGTTGTTGCAAGTCTGACAATGATTTGGTTTTGGTGTCCATATCCTAACCATAATGGGCCTAACCAACTAACCATGTCAATTATACATCGTTACAAACTAGCTAATTGATCAACAGTTCTTTTTCCATGTATATATGCATCAGCTTTCAGCAAAATTTCAACCTTTTATCATAAATTCCTAGCTAACTTTGGTTGCAAGAACCATGATTTGGAGTACTAGAATGATTAGGCGAGAAAAGTGAGAGGTACTATATAATAATAAGCTAAGAATAGGCAAAGCTGGCAGGTAGGTAGGTTGGTTGGGTACCTTGGAATGGAGGGGAACGGCGGCCCTGGGAGACTCGGAGCCCTCGTCGGCGTCTTGGAAGAAGTCGGGCTCGGCGTTGAGGCCCCGAAGGAGGAAGAACCCGGCGACGGTGGCGGAGAGGAAGATGAGTATCACCCTCAGCGGACACATTTTCTTTCTCCCTTAGCTTCCAAACGGCCGAATCGATTGAACAGCAGGAAATCCGAAAACAGAAGAAGACCTCAGAATGAACTCGGAAGCAAATAGCACCGTGGAAGAACCAAATGGAATGGAATCCGTGCAGGATGCAGCTGGGGTCGGAGAGGCGCAGCTGGAGGAGGAGGAGAATGTCAATGTGGGATGGGAGGAAGAAGACGGGGGAACACGTCCTGGTTTTATCGTGTGGCCGCCAGGACAGCTACAGCTGGGCCGGCCGGCTAACACTGGGCCTGGGGCCCGCATGTCGGCCTCTCGTAACCGCTGACGACGGCGAGACCCGGTCGGCCCGTACTCGTTTTGACGTGGTACATGGAGCGAAATCGATTAGAACTCACGCACACGTTTGCGTTTTCGACAACTTGGTATCGTGCATGCCATTTTGAACGAGCACGCACAATTGACCTTTTTTTTCAATGGAAATGATTTTTGTAGGCAATCCAGTCTAGTGCACATATAAATATACGGTGAGCTCTCGCTTTCTGAACAATCGCGGACAATGATTTGTATAACTAATTATTGACTGAAACCTTTATGAGTTCAGGGTTTAAAATAGACTTTTTTCTTTCTGAAACCGCAACGATGTCTATGTATGGAGGATGGACCCTCAGTTTGTGGAACAACATGCGAATTCTACGTGAATAAACATCATCTTAGTACATTTCAAGTGATGTTGTGATGTGAGAATGGTTCCGCTTTGTAGAAGGCTACTCAAGAGAATTCATTGTTAGGATTTATTTTTCATGGGAAAAAGTCCATTTTAAACCCTGAACTCATAAAGGTTCGGCGGTTTAAACCCTGAATTCAAAATCCCTGTCGTTTGTACCCTGAACTCTGCAATTCCGGTCTAAACTCAACACTGGACATGCTTATTACTGAATAGAATAAAATTTTAAAATTGCTGAAAATATTGGCCCACATGTCATATCCATCTTGTTCCCAAATCCACTATTTTTTTTCCTTTGGAGGTTGGCACCCGCAATGTCTCCGGTCTCTCTGAAAGGACCTTTAATTCACCAACGTTTGCTACCGGCAGGCCGGCCGGCTGGCCGGCTCACAACCGCGCATCTGCATCTGCATGCAATGCAAGCTCCATGGATCTTCTCCTCTCTCTGAAAGGACCACCTCACGGCCTTGTGTGCAACCATTACCGGCCGGCGAGCCGCGAGCCCGCACCCTCTTGCTCCCGGTCTACCTCGCCATCGACCTGTTCCGGTGAGCACACGCTGGCTGCCCCCATCGCAGCGCTCGCAGGCCACTGAGAAGGTTGCCCTCCTCCAGCGCTCGCCGACCACCGAGATGGACGGTGGCAGTGTACGCCGGCGGCCGACGCAAGAAACCCCCAAAGGTAGTTGGGGAAGGGCGATTTGGGAGAGTGCCGCGTGCGGCGGGTGGTGCGGACCAGCAGCTCGGCGAGCTTAGGCGGTGGCGGCGGCCTGCTACTACGCCCGTCGGCGGCCACCTGGTATGGATTGGGCATATAGAGTATTTTTTTGCCAAATCTAGCCTTTTTATCAAACTAACTACACATCTGGCCTATTTTGAAAACTATTTTTAAATCTGGCCTCTCAGTTCGGCACCATCAAGTTTGGAGTCGAATATGTGCAAGTCGACGCCAGACTAGCTGGGCGCCGAAAAATTCTGCTGGACCGACGGCAACTGACGGCAATCTGACGTGGCGTAGGTCGGCGCCATGGAGTCTGGCGCCGAAGTATCACCCCCACAGACTTCTTATTTCCGTGCGTCTTACTTGGTCCCAATCAATTAAATAATTAAATTAATGCATAGCCGGTATGCATTTGGTGGTACTACATACATGGCCGGTTACTAGAAGTAATTGCGTGCATGTCTTGCTTAACGACTTCAACATTGCTATGCTCGTTACGATGGAAGCATCTGTATATTTGATGGATATAAATTGTAATTGTACGGAAAGCAAATTTTCTGCTGAAGGAAATATGTTTACAGATTACAAAAAAATAACTTTATATATTAGAAACATTTTTCTGTATCAAAAGCAAAGTTATATATGGGAAAACAATGCCTAGGTGGATTATAAAAATAAAGTATGCCAATACATTGGATACCAATAAATTTTATAAGCCAACGCCGGCGACTGCAGCTCTCCCAGAGTCCTAGCGCTGGAAACGACCAGTCACCAGCCACCACGAGCCACGACCGATGTCGAAGCACGGCGGCAACCTCGCCTCGAGGCTGCCGCCCCGACGCACCACAACCCGCATTCGAGTCCTGTCATTACATGGCTAGAGCAATGTCGTATTTGTTGGACCGCAGCCACCCAGTTGCCGACCACCGCGACAATGAGCACAACACGGTCACGAAGCCGCTATAGGGGTCCGCGACCACCGTGGCGTAGTGTCCGGTGACAACAGTGTTGAGGAGGGCGGTAGAGGAGGGGGAGGCGGCTACGCGGGGAGGAGCCCCACAGTGTCGCCTGGTTGCGACATGGGAGGGAGGGGGCTATTGGTCTCTAAGGGCATCTCCAACGACTCGATGTAAACGGACCGCAACCGTCCATTTTTATCTGGAAATGTCCGGGGCCTGAAAAAACCCAGCCCAATGGCCCGACGCATTTTCTCCGAGCAGTCTGCGGCGATGCAAATTATATGAATGAAAATTAGTTTAAAAAATATGCGTCGGCCACTGGGAGAGGGTGTGACCCAAACGGCCTAGGGGGACGGACAAAGCCGAGATTCTGTCCGCGACCCGATGCAAACGGATCAAATCGGACCATATTAGATCCCAAAATACGTCGGGCCGTTGAAGATGCTATAATTTTTTAAACCTCATTATAAGAAAAGGAGAAAAGGAAGAAAGTGTTCTACGAAAACATGTTTTCCATGCAAGCAAAATTGTCAATTGAGGAAACAATATTTATCTATATGTCGAATACGATCTAGCTCAAACCAAAAAAAAAAAGTAGACTGTTGTTAACGCCATGCACGCATTGGTAGTTTTCAGCCATGTTCCTAATCAGGCCACGCATTATGCAGTCCTTATGCATTATTGGAAGAAGCTGAACTCAGTTTTTCTTTAAGGATTTCACGTACGAAGCTGCAGCCCATGTCCCGCATGCATGCGCATGCATTTTATAGTCACGGCCATGCATGCTAGACCAAAACCTTTGTTCTGCGCATGCATGCATTTTATAGTCACGGCCATGCATGCTAGACCAAAACCTTTGTTCTACGCATACATGCATTTTATAGTCACGGCCATGCATGCTAGACCAAAACCTTTGTTCTAGTGAAGGCATGGACGGGAACACTTCGGCGCCAGGTTCAATGGCGCCGACCTACGCCACGTTGGATTGCCGTAGGTTCCAGTAGAATTTTTCGGCGTCAAACTAGACTGGCGTCGACCTGCACATGTTCGGCTCCAAGCTCGATGGCGCCGAACTAAGAGGCCAGATTTAGAAATAGTTTTCAATAGAGGCCATCTGCGTGATTAGTTTGATAAAAAGGCCAGATTTAGCAAAAAAATACGCATATAGAAGAATATGACATGCGGGCCGCTCCTGTCAGTGAGACAGTGGAAATTCCCGACCGGGATTCTCTGTTTCCCGGCGTGCCAAACAGCTATAGGGTACATTTTAGACCGGGATTGGTAAGTTCAGGGTACAAATGATAGGGATTTCGACTTCAGGGTTTAAACCGCCGAAGCTCGGTTTAAAATGGACTTTTTTTTCCTTTTTCATGGCCAATTTCTTATGTGCCAATGCATTAATCTATAATTATCGAAAAAGTCTTAAATACACATTTGACCGGTATTACGTTTGCGGGGAGTTTAGTCCCATATTATTGTTAGTGGAAAAGAGAATGACCAACATATAAAAAGAGTTGCTCTACTTTTAATGTAGAGCAACAACGGACACACTCAATCGACCCCGTATGAATCTTCGAAAATGTTTCGCTAAAAGATAAATATACTATCTTTGTTCCAATTTAAATGGCGCAACACACAGACAAAACACCGTATCTCGTTAGCGCATTAGTATTAATTTTCTCTCAATTAGTGATGGTTCGCTCTCTCACCACAAATGCATGTAAGTGAAGGAGATATGCCCTAGAGGCAATTAATAAAGTGATTTATTTATCATATCACATTTGTTCATAATACGTTTTTGTGTCATGCTATAACCGTATTAAGCGGAAACATTAATACGGGTGTGATGCGTAAACAACCAGGTCCCTAGTAGCCTCTACTAAGACTAGTTTCGTTGCGCGATCAATGATCGAGGTTTCCCGATCATAGGGCATGGCGCCGGTCGGCAATGGAAGTCATATCGTTGGAGAACGATGTGATGGACATACCCATATTTGTAGGACGTAGTCATTACGCCTTTGACCGTGAGACCAACTCTTATTGTTATTCCTGGAAGATACTTTGATTGCACCAAACGTCGTATCTTAATTAGTATGACAATAACGGTGATACTTTTGGGTATCGGAAAGGAGTAGTTGAGACGAGGGGTCAAGAGCGGGATTTGCCAGTCCGCATAGCAGGATAGATACTCTAGGGCCCACTCGGTGAGATTATGTCTAATGAGCTTGCAAGCATGTGACTAGGTCACGGAGACATGAAATCATAGACGAGTAGAAGATAGTGTTGTCGGTAACGAGGTCAAGCTAGATATGGAGATATCTATGAACGACGCTCGGACACGCTAAGTATCGCTATGGCAAAAGGTTTAAGACTTTACGTTCAGGTTTGATAAATGAAAGTCATTCGTTATATCACAGGGATTAATTCATGGGGTCCAGGCCTACGAGTTAGTCATTGATCAGAGAGGAGTCTCGATCATACCTGTTATTATATCGAACCGCTAGGGTAACACACTTAAGGGGTTTCGACAAGACAACCGGAAAGGAAAGAGATCACCGGGAACGTCCCGGGAGAGGTCCGATGGAGATCGGGCAGCGACGAAATAGTTTTTGGAGCTAGAATAAATTATATATAATATGTTTGATATTAATTAGTGTAATTAATGTCTAAATATGATTTTATATATTTATTTTCGAATTTATTTAGCCTGATTTCTCTAAATGGGCCTTCTGGTCGAAAAAAGGCCCAAGAGGGGAAAATTCCCTAGGGGAATTCGGTGGGGGCATGATGGCCGGCCTAGGTGGGCCAAAAGGGGCCCACCATGGGGCCGGCGCACCAGCCTAGCCGCACCAGGCAATGGGGGATAGTCCCACATTGCCTGGCTGGCAGGTTGGCTCCCCCCCGGGAGCCTTTATATAGAGGGGCACCCCTGGCCTTTTAATTCAACTAATTAATTCCCCAATTCTCTCTCGATTTCGTGATTCCCTTTGTCGGAGTTGCGCCGAGTTGAGAGGGGGATCTCTTCCACCATAGCCCGCTGCCGCGCTGCTGGTGTTCCGGTCCAAGTCTTCCGCTGCTCGTCTTGGACTGGAGCTTCGGAGGCCGTCGTCTCCACCGTACGTGTGTAACGCACTGCGAGGTGCTGCGCTAGCGGTGCTGGGAGGTCTGCTTCCTCTACACGACCTTAAGGTCGGTCTCGTCAGTCTTCATCGACAACGTTTGTGCGGGAACCACTACTGCAGAAACCCTTACTAGTGACGGGCACGTTTTGTTCATCAGTGACGGGCAGCGTGCCCGTCACTGGTATGGTGTCACTGGTATTCGATTAGTAGCAGACAAATAGACAATAAGATTTTGTACCATTAATATACTCACATGACATAATATGACAAAGTATTTGTACAGATAACACGATGCTATAAGAACTTGAAAATTGCGTAAGCCAAATTACAACATGGCACTAATGATTATTACTTTTTCCTTCGTTGGCACGGCAACAGACGACTAGATTGATCTACCGATGGCGATGTCAGCGACGACCCGGACGATGCAGCACGTGCGGCGCTCCACCACTGCTACCCGAACCCAGCACACTTCACCTGCTGCTGCACGGCAAGAGAGGGGCACCACCACCTCTGCATGCAACTCCGTCCAACACGCCGATGAACTTGGGCATGAGCATCGTGACAAAGAAGGCGTTCGTGCTGGAGCGGTTCCTTAAGTGCCTCAAGGCTTGTGTTTCCATCCAGAACTCTATTTTGCTTCTAATGATGGAATGAGCTTCAACTTCTGTAAAACAAAATCATTACAACAACACATTAAAGGCAAGCCCAGCAAGCACGCACTATGCTATTATAAACATGTGAAAATAAACATTCAGCTAACTGTACCGTGTCAAAGATATTAAAATGTTATCAGAATGCCTCGAACTACACTGCAAAGATAAATTGCCATTTCATATTACATGCTAGAATTTTAATCTGGGCACTGCTTCCCAATATAAGAGCCAGCTCTAATAATTGCCTTACCTCTACTAATCGCAACAGCAGTCAAATTTTGGCTCACTCGGAGCAGTGGATTGCAGCAGGTAATATAAAATATCAACAAATAACATATGAGGTTTTCCTTTATCAGTTTTCTAACATGACCAAGTTTAGGGTACAAAAACATGCATCACAACGAACAAGCTTTAGTGCTTGTTGTAGGTACTTTTATTTTTTCAAAACTCTCTTCACTGAAAGTTGTAGCAAATATGCATGCAGTTTTAGCATCTAGTGAAGGTGTTTAAGGAAAAGTTATATCGGTCTAGTTTTACTTACTCATCTAGATTATAGACCTCGAGCAAGATATCCAACTCGAGTAGATCTAGAACTCATCAGTGCAACAGAAAACTAACTCAGAGTTCATGTCTAAAATTCACATTACTAGTACAAGATTATTCCGTTGTCTAAAAACTTTCATTTAGAGTGTAGCTGGAAATAATGGGTATATCAAACAAGGTTTTAATTCAAAGATTGGGGACTTTGGCATCAACCTAGGATATTTCCTCCACCTGAACCTGTTGACACAGTTCAGGACAACACGGTGAGGCTCCTGCCAAGGACTCCAGCACGCGGCCCAAGCTGCAAAGCACACAAGCTTATCAAGTAAAACGACCATGAAGCCCAACTTTCCTGAACTTTCTGAACCACTTCTATCATTTAAGGACCCTGTTCCTCCGCAGCTCCAGCAAGGGGCACTAATCGCAAAATTTCTATGAAGAAAAATTGCAGACACAAACGGGAACTAATCAAATCGAAATATAGGGTCTAGCCATCGATGGAGGCACTGGAATACCTGCAGGCTATAGCGACACTGGTAGATGAAACTTACGTTGAAAATCCTGCCCATATCTATCTAGCACCAGCAATTCTTGATAAAACTCATGTAGGTACAACATAAGCTTCAAGGCAGTGCATAAATAAATTACGAATGCAAAATTGTATTTGGAAGGGGAAATCATTAAATTAGATCTCGAGGTCTAGGGTACATACCTCTGGTGTAGAGGGGAACAACTAACTTGGTGAAGATGCGCTGCTGCCGTTAAGGTCATGTTCGCAGTCGTCCTGGTCCCTGGCGGAGCTAGCTGCAGATACGAGAGAAGGAGGTGAGAGCTCAGAGATGGAAACGGAATGAGAAGAGGGGCGTTTGTGGCGGACCGATTGGGGCGTCGCACGGGCCATCATCGGCGCCTCCTCTTGGATTCCTCCATGTAGAACGACCACGGTGATTGGGATTTGGAAGCTACCTTGCTGGGAGCGATTTGGAAGTTACCTTGTTGTGTGGTGGCTCGATTGGGGCGCTAGTTGTAGATACGAGAGAGCTGAGAGCTTAGAGATGGGAACCGGCGAGGAGACGGGCGTTGTGGGGGATCTGCGTGGGCCATCGTCGACATCTCCGCTCCACTTCCTCCTCCATCTAAGACGACGGCGGTGGCGCAGCATGGATGGGACGCCGCCAGTCTGCTATCGAGGACGTCAAGGAAGAGGAACCACGCCTAGACATGCGCCGCCGGTTACCTACAGATCCAATCGAAGCGGGATGGGCGAGAACGTGGAGGAGATAAATAGAATGAAGAGATAAGTCGGGGGCGAGGGCATTTAGCCCGCGAGAATTATTTCGAGCTGCGTGGCCGCGTGGGCAGGCGGGTGAGGGATTTCAGCCGCGGGATTATTTTGGGTTGCCCGGGAACTATTTCGGCTACGCGCTTAACTTTTCATTGATTTTTTAGTGAAGGAAAAAAATGCAACTCTAAACATAGACAATAATACTCAGTTTCTACTCCCTCTGTTCTAAATTAATTGACTTCTATTTGCACACATATGTGTATGTCATGTGAGCAAATAGAAGTCAATTAATTTGGAACGGAGGGAGTAGCTATTAGTGATATGTACTCCCTCCGTCCACAATATAAAATGTTTTAGTTGTAACACATGTTGTCTAGATTTGGACTAAAATGAGTGTATTTATACACTAAAACATGTCTAGATAGTGTACACATGAATGTGAAAAATGGCTAAAACATCTTATATTGTGGAACGGAGGGAGTATGAGATAAGGTTAGTTAAGGATGGATATACACCTTATTTACGTATGAGACAAGGTTAGGTAAGGATGGATATACGCCTTATATGTGTATGCCTTTTGTTTTCTTCCAGATGAGCGACCTGCATTGTATGGTTATCGGTGACAGGCATTTATATATGCCCGTCACTAAATAATTTTCCCTTGTTGACATTCTTTATGTAGAATACTAGCGACGGTCATTTATATGAGCCCGTCACTGGTATTTCTTACTAGTGACGGGCTTGTTCTTGCCTGTCACTGGTAGTACTTATCAGTGACAGGCATAGTTTTGCCTGTCACTAATCATTTGGCAGCTATAAGCCTTTCTGCAGTAGTGAACGTAATCCCTGCTTTCGGTCTACAAGGGTATGTATTCCGATCTCCGTTCGTACTACTATATCTGCATAGAATAGATTTTGGCATGTTTTAAGGATATCGTTGCTAGGAAATTTTTTGTTTTCTGCACTCGATCCCCTTCAGTGGTATCAGAGCCGATCTATCGTAGATATAGCTATACGCTGTTAGAACCCGTGTTCTGCACGGGGGCACCGTTCCTGTTATTTGCTACCCTCTAGCGTGCACTTGTGATTCCAGCGGCATCGAGTTGATGAAGCGGCCCGGACCGACTTTACGCGTACGCTTACGCGAGACTGGTTCCACTACTGACATACGGCTTGTACCGTATCTGTGGCTGGCGGGTGTCAGTTTCTCTCTCTTTAGTTGGTCTTGCATTTTCAATGGAGGGCCCGAAAGGGATGCTTAAACATGCAATTATTGGATCGTTGTTGTGGTCATAAGGTGGATCGTTGTTGTGGTCATAAGGTTCGTAGGTATGAAGCGGTTCTATTTACGACAGCCCCAAGCCACGTAAAATATGCAAAAGATAAAGTAGAAGCGTCTAACTTTATTTTGCAGGGGCTATGTGATATGGTCAAGGTAGGTTTATTAAATTGTTTATGAACTGCGGGCGCCAAGAAGACCATGGCGCAATGGACTATATCACATCGCATTACATTTGATGTTATTGTGTGCATCTTATATTGTGTGATTATATATATTAGTTACGCGGCGGTAGTCATATATAAGATGATCCCTTCAAAATACCACTAGTGTTCTTCCTCCAACGAGCACCACCAAGAAAGTTCTACGTTATGAGCCAGGCCGTGACGATCGGGTGTCAGACATATCGTCGTTCGCATACAGTGGGTGTAAGCCATGTTGCACAAGCGTTACGTGGAGGTTATAGTGGCGAGCCTAGCATATGCAGATATGGCCTCGGAACACGGAGGCCGAAAGGTCGAGCATGAGTCACAGAGTTGTTGTGATGGACAATTGTCTACCCTTGAAATTGTGCTGCCGGCTCTGACGATGAGGGGTGGTGCGATGGATAGGGGTCGTGTAATCGCTTAAACGACCAGGAGAGATGTTCGTTTGAGTGGGAGTTATGTTAGTTATTTTCTAAAAATACTATAACTCAAAATTATTATGAACAAAGTCTTATGTTGTTGCAAATTCCATTGTAGATGTCTCGCCCCTCGTTTAACCTAGGTCTGTTCCTTGAGAAAGAAAAGCTTAAGACCAATGGGTCCAACTTCATGGTCTGGTTCCGCAACCTGAGGATCCTCCTCACTCCCCATAGGGTGGCCTACGTCATTGAGGCCGCCATAGGTGACCCTCCCGCAGATGAAGCCTCTGAGGATGAGAAGAAGGTCTTCCAGACCAAATCGGAGGACTCCGCTTTTGTCCAGAGTGGCATGCTTTTCGCCATGGAAGCTGACCTGCAGAAGCGCTTTGAGAAGATGAGCGCCTTTGAGATAATTTCTGATCTCAAGGCTGTCTTTGCGCCGCAGGCTAAGGCTGAGAGATATGAAGCTTCTGAGCTTTTCTTCTCGGCCAAGATGGAGGAGCATAGCAGTGTGAGCGAGCACGTGGTCAAGATGTCTGGCTACGTTCAACGCCTGAATGCTCTGGAATGCAAGATTCCCGATGAGCTGGCGATTGATAGGGTGCTGCAATCGTTGCCCCCTAGCTATAAAGGCTTCGTCATGAACTACAACATGCAGGGCATGGCTAAGTCCCTGGGTGAAGTGTTCGTGATGCTCAAGACTGCTGAGGTGGAGATCAAGAAGGAGCACACGCTGTTGATGGTCAACAAGACCGTCGATTTTAAGAAATCCGGTGGCAAGGGAAAGAAGAGCTGGAAGTCCAGGAGGGAGAGCAAACTGGTTGCCAAGCCCAAGACTAACAAATATGGTCCCAGAGCTGGCGTGGAGTGCTTCTACTGCAAGGGAAAAGGTCACTGGAAGCGCAACTGCCCCAAGTATCTGGAGGATAGGAAAGCTGGCAAGATAGTCGACAAAGAGCAAGGTATATTTGATATACATGTTATAGATGTGTACCTTGCATCCGCCCGTAGCAACACTTGGGTATTTGATACTGGTTCTGTTGCTCATATATGTAACTCTCAGGAGGAGTTACGGAATAAACGGCGGCTGGCTAAGGATGAGGTGACAATGCGCGTCGGCAACGGATCGAGAGTCGACGTGGTGGCTGTCGGCACGCTCCCTCTACATCTACCATCGGGATTAGTTTTGGTTTTAAATAATTGTTATTTTGTACCATCGTTGAGTGTAAACATTATAAGTGGGTCTTGCCTGTTACAAGACGGTTATTCATTTAAATCAGTATCAAGCAGTTGTGTTATTTATATGAATGATATCTTTTATGTTGATGCTCCCGAGAGTAATGGTTTATTCTTGTTGAATCTCGATCGTAGTACTCACATCCATAACATAGAAGCCAAACGGATTAAGTGTAGTGATGATACCGCCATGTATATGTGGCATTGCCGTCTTGGTCATATTGGTATAAAGCGCATGAAGAAACTCCACTCCGATGGACTTTTGGACTCGTTGGATTTTGGATCCCTCGATACATGCGAACCATGCCTTATGGGCAAAATGACCAGGACACCGTTCAAAGGTTTCGTTGAACGGGCGTCGGATTTATTGGGGATCATACATACAGATGTGTGTGGACCAATGAGCGTATCGACATGCAATGGTTATCGTTACTTCGTCACCTTCACTGATGACTTGAGTAGATACGGTTATATCTATTTGATGAAACACAAGTCTGAAACTTTTGAAAAGTTCAAAGAATTTTAAAGTGAAGTTGAAAATCAACTTAACAAGAAAATCAAGCACCTCCGATCCGATCGTGGTGGCGAGTATTTGAGTTTTGAGTTTGGCACACATCTGAAGAGTTGTGGCATCGTACCCCAACTTACGCCTGCTGGAACACCGCAACGTAACGGCGTGTCCGAGCGACGTAATCGTACTCTACTGGATAGTGTCCGATCTATGATGTCTCTTACCGATTTGCCCGTATCCTTCTGGGGTTATGCGTTAGAAACAGCCGCATTCATTTTAAATAGGGCTCCGTCCAAATCCGTTGAAACGACACCGTATGAATTATGGTATGGCAAGAAGCCTAAGTTATCGTTTCTGAAGGTTTGGGGTTGTGAGGCGTATGTTAAGAAACTACAGCCCGACAAACTCGAACCGAAGTCGGAGAAAGTCGTCTTTGTAGGATATCCGCGGGAAACCGTAGGATACACCTTCTACAACCAAGCTGAGGGCAAAACGTTTGTCGCGAAGACCGGTACCTTTCTAGAGAAGGAGTTTCTCGCGAAAGGAGTAAGTGGGAGGAAGGTAGACCTCGATGAGATCGTTGATCCTGAACTCGAGATTCCGAGTGGCGCAACGGAAGCTGTTCCGGAAACGTCCTCCACAGATGGAGTGGGAGAAACTGTCGAGGAAAGTATTCTACCTCGTAGGTCTGGTAGATCTCGTATCGCACCAGAATGGTATGGCAACATGGTTTGAACCGTCATGTTAATTGAACAAGACGAACCTACGAACTACAAGGAGGCAATGGCGAGTCTAGAGTCCGAGAAATGGCTAGAAGCCATGAAATCCGAAATAGGATCCATGTATGATAACAAAGTGTGGACTTTGATGGATATTCCCGAAGGGCGCAAGGCCGTCGAGAATAAATGGATCTTTAAGAAGAAGACTGATGCTGATGGTAATGTGACCGTCTATAAAGCTCGGCTTGTCGCAAAAGGTTTCCGACAAGTTCATGGGATTGACTATGATGAAACTTTTTCACCGGTAGCGATGCTGAAGTCTATTCGGATTTTGTTAGCAGTTGCTGCCTATTACGATTATGAAATATGGCAGATGGATGTCAAAACAGCCTTCCTAAATGGAAACATTGAGGAAGAGTTGTACATGGTACAACCGGAAGGTTTTGTCGATCCAGAAAATGCTGGCAAGGTATGCAAGCTTCAGCGCTCCATTTATGGATTGAAGCAAGCATCTCGGAGCTGGAATCTTCGATTTGATGAGGTAATCAAAGGTTTTGGATTTGTCCAAAATTTGGAAGAGACCTGCATTTACAAGAAAATGAGTGGGAGCTCGGTTGTGTTCTTAGCACTATATGTAGATGACATATTGCTGATTGGAAATGATGTGGAACTTCTGAATAGCGTGAAGGATTATTTAAACAGTAAGTTTTCCATGAAGGACTTAGGAGAAGCTGCATACGTCTTAGGCATTAAAATCTATCATGATAGATCAAGACGTCTATTAGCGTTGAGTCAGAGTACTTATCTTGATAAAATACTGAAGCGTTTCGGTATGGAGAAGGCAAAGAAGGGTTCTCTGCCGGTTATCAAGAATAAAACATTGCGAAAGGCACAGTGTCCGGTAACGGAACAGGATAAGGCCGATATGACTAAACATCCTTATGCTTCAGCCATAGGATCGATTATGTATGCAATGTTAAGTACTAGACCTGATGTGGCATTAGCTCTAAGTTTGACAAGCCGTTTCCAGAGTAATCCTGGAATGGCGCATTGGATTGCTGTTAAGAGCATTCTTAAGTATCTCAATAAGACAAAGGAAATGTTCCTTGTCTATGGTGGCTGCGATGAAGAACTTGGCGTAACAGGTTACATGGATGCAAGTTTCTGCTCAGACCCCGATGACTCTTAGTCACAGACAGGTTATGTGTTCAAGGTGAATGGGGGCGCCGTGTGCTGGAGAAGTGGGAAGCAACCCATCGTCGCGCAATCTACAATGGAGTCGGAGTACATTGCTGCTTGCGAAGCCGCGAATGAAGCTGTGTGGCTGAGGAAGTTCATCATTGAACTTGGAGTGTTCCCGAGCGTGCAAGACCCCGTGGTCCTCTTCTGCGACAATACGGGTGCCATTGCTAACGCCAAGGAGCCAAGGTCTCACTCCACCGCCAAACACATTCTCCGACGCTTCCATGTGATACGACAGTACGTACAAGGAGGCGATGTGAAGATTTGCAAAGTGCATACGGATCTGAATGTGGCAGATCCTCTGACAAAACCTCTCCTGCTTGACAAGCACGTGAAACACCAAGATGCTATGGGTGTCCGGCTTTTACCAAGTTGTAATCTAGATTAATTTGTACTCTAGTGCAAGTGGGAGACTGAAGGAGATATGCCCTAGAGGCAATTAATAAAGTGATTTATTTATCATATCTCATTTGTTCATAATACGTTTTTGTGTCATGCTATAACCGTATTAAGCGGAAACATTAATACGGGTGTGATGCGTAAACAACCAGGTCCCTAGTAGCCTCTACTAAGACTAGTTTCGTTGCGCGATCGATGATCGAGGTTTCCCGATCATAGGGCATGGTGCCGGTCGGCAATGGAAGTCATATCGTTGGAAAACGATGTGATGGACATACCCATATTTGTAGGACGTAGTCATTACGCCTTTGACCGTGAGACCAACTCTTATTGTTATTCCTGGAAGATACTTTGATTGCACCAAACGTCGTATCTTAATTAGTATGACAATAACGATGATACTTTTGGGTATCGGAAAGGAGTAGTTGAGACGAGGGGTCAAGAGCGGGATTTGCCAGTCCGCATAGCAGGATAGATACTCTAGGGCCCACTCGGTGAGATTATGTCTAATGAGCTTGCAAGCATGTGACTAGGTCACGGAGACATGAAATCATAGACGAGTAGAAGATAGTGTTGTCGGTAACGAGGTCAAGCTAGATATGGAGATATCTATGAACGACGCTCGGACACGCTAAGTATCGCTATGGCAAAAGGTTTAAGACTTTACGTTCAGGTTTGATAGATGAAAGTCATTCGTTATATCACAGGGATTAATTCATGGGGTCCAGGCCTACGAGTTAGTCATTGATCAGAGAGGAGTCTCGATCATACCTGTTATTATATCGAACCGCTAGGGTAACACACTTAAGGGGTTTCGACAAGACAACCGGAAAGGAAAGAGATCACCGGGAACGTCCCGGGAGAGGTCCGATGGAGATCGGGCAGCGACGAAATAGTTTTCGGAGCTAGAATAAATTATATATAATATGTTTGATATTAATTAGTGTAATTAATGTCTAAATATGATTTTATATATTTATTTTCGAATTTATTTAGCTGATTTCTCTAAATGGGCCTTCTGGTCGAAAGAAGGCCCAAGAGGGGAAAATTCCCTAGGGGAATTCGGTGGGGGCATGATGGCCGGCCTAGGTGGGCCAAAAGGGGCCCACCATGGGGCCGGCGCACCAGCCTAGCCGCACCAGGCAATGGGGGATAGTCCCACATTGCCTGGCTGGCAGGTTGGCTCCCCCCCGGGAGCCTTTATATAGAGGGGCACCCCTGGCCTTTTAATTCAACCAATTAATTCCCCAATTCTCTCTCGATTTCGTGATTCCCTTTGTCGGAGTTGCGCCGAGTTGAGAGGGGGATCTCTTCCACCATAGCCCGCTGCCGCGCTGCTGGTGTTCCGGTCCAAATCTTCCGCTGCTCGTCCTGGACTGGAGCTTCGGAGGCCGTCGTCTCCACCGTACGTGTGTAACGCCCTGCGAGGTGCTGCGCTAGCGGTGCTGGGAGGTCTGCTTCCTCTACACGACCTTGAGGTCGGTCTCGTCGGTCTTCATCGACAACGTTTGTGCGGGAACGTAATCCCCGCTTTCGGTCTACAAGGGTATGTATTCCGATCTCCGTTCGTACTACTATATCTGCATAGAATAGATCTTGGCATGTTTTAAGGATATCGTTGCTAGGAATTTTTTTGTTTTCTGCACTCGATCCCCTTCAGTAAGATTTTAACCACAATCAACTAACACCTTAGGCTCATAGATTTGCCAATTGAGCCGTTTGAAATGGGGCGGGGGGAGGGATTGAGATCCTCTAACTTTAGCAATCCTAACTTTCGCTAACTTTGGATCATTGACACGTGAGGTCCACCACAGACTGGACCTACACGTAAGTGACTCAAAGTCAGCAAAAGTTAGGGTTCCAAAGTCAGAGGATCCGACTCCTGGGGGAGAGTGTTAGAGTGGGTTATTGGAACGGCAACTAAAACTCTAAACGTACATGTCAGTAAGCAATCACATATTATCCATGTCTAGGAAATTAGAACGAGCATGTTACATATTCAGCTCTTTGTTGTTAGTTGTATTTGTTACGTGGATCTACCAGATATTGCAAGGTTTCCCTATGTGATTAGCGTTGCTACTTCATCTGTTGTGATGCTTTTATTAATTAAACTCGTTCAAAAGTTGATTAGTACTCCCTCATTGATGAGTTTTCCTCTCTCTTATCGCAAAACCAGTTTATGCGAGGTGCCGTAAAAAACTACCAAACGCTCGTCTTGACTAGAGCAGAGTAGCAAAGACCAGCAAAAAGTGCAAACAGAACACCTTGCATGCCTCTGTTAGAAGGCTGATGCATGCTATTTTGTTCAGAAAGATGTAAGCTTGCTAGATTTCAAATTTCATCAACCAAGTTGAAAACAATTATTACGCTATGTTTGGATGTTCATATTGGAGGGTTTGGAGTTGAATTGAGTCCAATTCCAAATCGATGGGTGTATTGAAATGAGTCTTCAATTCTAAATTCCTGTTTGGTTGTGCAAGATATTGGTAGATGGAATCAAAAACAGCATCCAATTCCAATTCTATGTTTGGATGTTTATAGGTTGAATTTGGTCATCCACATGAGAAAGTGCCAATTCCATCCAATTCAGAGGGGTGAGACTCTGAATTGGAGAGGGCATCTTTTAGTTGTACTTCAATTCCATGGAATTCGGCTACCAATTCTAGTTTCCAATTCCAAACAAACATCAGAATTTGAGAAACACAATTCCAATTCCAAATTCTATGCTCCAATATGAACCTCCAAACAGAGCCTTAAGTTTTTTTGTCCCCGTGTTCTCCCAGGAAGACCAGTATTTTCCATAGGAGCAGATGCACATGCACGCGTGCATATATGCACTCAAGGCCGGCGGCTGCACTAAGATAGAGTTTCTGTTTAACCGTCATCATCATGTTGACTAAAAGCTAGGCATATATTCGTAATTAAGACATGACGAAAAAATATGGTATACAATAGAATATTTTTTTAGTCATATCTTTGCTGCCAAATATTTTTAAATTTGTAGTGAAATAATTGTTGTTAAGAGATGATCTCTTAGCTAAGATAAGGCAAACCTCATTTTCTCATTTCTCTCTCCTCTAACTCAACAATTACACTATGTGGCATTGCTAAAATAAGATCATTGTATGTACCCTTATTATTTACTAGTCCTGGCCAAAAGATAAATAAAACAGAGCTAAATAGCATCACCTTTATTAGAAGGCTGATGCTATTTTATTGAGAAAGATGTAAGCTCGCTGATTTCAAATTCCATCAACCAACTTGGGGAATAATTAACACGATTTTTTGTCACACATGTTCTGCATGCATGAGGAACAGGTGCATGCACGAAGGCCTGCGGCTGCGGTAGGATAGAGCTTAATTGCTCCCTTCTAACGCCATCTTCATGTTGACTGCAAACTAGTAATATTTCAGCCAATACTACAAGATTTCTAGGGCCTGATCTACGAGTTATCCATGACATTGACATGCATGCACAAGTTAGGCAAGACCGCAAGAATGGAGTGTGGCAACCAGTGACCACTGACTAGTGAACCACTTGCAAATCCATGTTTTGACTTGTCGTCAGATAAGCTCACGCTCTAGTACTGGTAGTCGACTAGTCGTGCAGGTTAATGAATGTAACATAACCAACGCATGCGATCATTTAAGGGTGAGAGTTACTGGATAGGAAGCACTAGCCAGTTAATGCCAACAGCACCCTCTTCCACAAACTATTTCTTCTTCCTCGTGTCACCCTCGACCTTTCAGTATCCACTATCCAGCACCATTGGCAGTTTGGCACACCGAGAAGTTGCATGAACATCACATGGCAAGAGACCAACTTACATTCGGATAAACATCCTTTTCCCAGTAGAAAACAAAAACTCTACATGAACATACTCCTCCTTTCACATTATAAGATGTTTTATCTTTTGCACATTCACACGTATACAAATATATTGTATATGTCCACTTATTTTAATCCAAATCTGGATAAAATGTGAAACAAGTAATGTTATAAGAGATAGGTAATAAAACGATGAACAAACGAAAGATCAACACAACGGGGACACAAGATTTAACGTGGAGAATCCTTCCAACAATAAAAGAGAAAAAAAAACACAGGCGCCAGCCAGCAAATCTCTTCGTTATGATCGGGTGAGGTTACAGATGCCAGAAATTTACAACATACTCCCTCCGTTCTTGAAAGAGTGTACATCTAGTCAATGTTTTAACATTTTGACCAAATTTATAGAAAAATATAACAATATGTATGACTTCAAATTGATATATTTTGAAACTTTATTTCAAGATGAATCTAGTGATACTAATTTAGCGTCATAAATTTTTGCAAGTTTTCCTATAAGTTTGATCAAATGTTAATAAGTTTGAGTTACTATAAAAGGTAAGTACTCTTTCAAAAGAACAGAGGGAGTATGACCTATCCCAACCAGCGACTTGAAAGAGTTATACATAACGGTGGAATCATAATCCAAACCGGTAACAACTCCCAAGCCTACCAGTGACGGGCTTCCTCCGCTTCGTACACACTTAGCTTTATCTTTATATTGAATATGGATCATATCAATATAATAACTAAAACATCTAATATTATGAAACGGAGGGAGTACATAGGTACATTAGTGAACATGAAACGTCAAAAAAATTAGTGAACATGCAATGCGCCACACCTTAAAGATGAAGATGGCGCCATATTCCCAAATACATCATACAGTATAATTTATGAATATATATTGTATATGCCATTACCCCGTGGTATATGCCATTCTATGATGCAATGAAATATATGCCATTACCCCGTGGTATGATTAAGTTTATACAACACTTAATTGTTATATTGTATAGTACTTAGTTAGTGCATCACATTTTTTATTAATGAGTTTTCCAAGCTATGAAATTTCGTTAAAGGAAAAAAAGCACAACAAAACCTGATGAATTTTCATCTATAGATTGGGCGAGCTTTGCTATGACACTAGTAGAAAAAGAGGCTTTAGTCCCGGTTTGGGAGGCCCTCTAGTCCCGGTTTCTCCAACCGGGACTAAAGCCTCCCACCCTTTAGTCCCGGTTGTCTACGAACCTGGACTAAAGGCCCTCCCACGTGGCCACGTGTGTCCGGAGGGTTGGGACCCTTTAGTCCCGGTTGGTAATACCAACCTGGACTAAAGATTTTTCACAGAAATTCAATTTTTTTCAGGAGTTTTTATTTCGAATCTTCGAATAGTTTTTGAACTTCGAATCTTTGAATTATTTGACCAATTACTTTATCTTCGAATAGTTTTTGAACTTCGAATCTTTGAATTATTTGACCAATTACTTTATATTTACCCCTATTCTCAAGTCAAAGTGCATACCTATGGTCAAACTTCCCGCTCGGTCACACATCCTCACACTACTCCACCCCAAGCACGCTTAACTTTTAGATTCATTTTAAATTAGATACCAAGAGAGAACTGAGAACTTACTGATATTACTATCTTATCAATCATATTAACCACTCGGTCATGATGATACACTTTTTCATTGCTTGTATTATAAAAATTTAATTGAATAAACAAAAATGATTCTATAATAATAATATTGAAATAAATAATGATAAAATAAATATTACTTTATTTTTGCCTTTTTATTTAGTATGGAATAATTCATATCTTTAAATCCTTAAATCGGAAATTAACAAATAAAATGTCTAAATTGATAAAAAATTAGAGGAATCCAAATATTACATCCAAATCATTTTTTGCATTACAGAAACACCTATAGCCATGGTGACCATTTTGATCTTTTTTACGGAAAAAATGAAATATAACGATAAACACCTCAAAAAAGATATCCTTTGGCATGGGGTCCTTATATGTGTACTAGTTGCTATTTAGTTCATTTTTTAAGTGCGAAAAATGACTTTTTTTGTGAACAAAGTACAAAAAATATGATGCAAAATGGCACCCATTTAATTTTCATGGAAACTAGTACACATATGATGGATAATCCCCAAGTATTAGGTTTTTCATTGATTTCTACCTAATTTCGCCTAGTTAAATGAGTTTATGTCGATTTTTCGAAAGTAATTCAAATTTGAACTACAACTATTTGATAGTTTGGTCTGAATCTTTTGGAAAAGTCATTTTAAGGTACAAAACTATTGGTTATATCACAGAAATATTGATAATTCTTGAAAATCTTACCTCTTTCGATGAATAGTCATCGCAACCGTTTTGATCGTTTTTACGAAAAAATGGAATAAAGTGATAAACACCTCAAAAAAAGAAATCCTTTGGCATGGGATACTTATATGTGTACTAGTTGCCAGGAAAAATGATAAACTTGATTTTTGACAAAATTTGTCAAAAAAGTCTTCACAAAAAGGACTATCATTTATAAACATCTATAAGTTTCAAGCCAAATGATCAAGTTATGGTCATTTCCACGGCATAGTTTGTGATAAAGATCTCATATTCCACAAATAGGTGCATATTGGTATAGGAAACAATCATGCCGAAAGGATTCTTGAAATTATTTTCATAAATATCATTTTCCATTTTTTGAGTGCGAAAAATGACTTTTTTTGTGAACAAAGTACAAAAAATATGATGCAAAATGGCACCCATTTAATTTTCATGGAAACTAGTACACATATGATGGACAATCCCCAAGTATTAGGTTTTTCATTGATGTCTACCTAATTTCGCCTACTTAAATGAGTTTATGTCGATTTTTCGAAAGTAATTCAAATTTGAACTACAACTATTTGATAGTTTGGTCTGAATCTTTTGGAAAAATCATTTTAAGGTACAAAACTATTGGTTATATCACAGAAACATTGATAATTCTTGAAAATCTTACCTCTTTCGATGAATAGTCATCGCGACCGTTTTGATCATTTTTACGAAAAAATGGAATAAAGTGATAAACACCTCAAAAAAGAATATCCTTTGGCATGGGGTTCTTATATGTGTACTAGTTGCTATAAAAATAGTAAACTTGAGTTGTGACAAAATTTCCATAAAAAGATTCCTTCCGGTTGACCCGCCATGCAAGTTTCGCATTCTATCATTCCATCCGAGACTAAACTTTGGCTACAATTAATAATAAAAAAGCTTAAAATGGTAAATCATCACACAATGTCATTTTATGTGACCTAATTGCGTAGATAGTTTTTCATATATTACAGAATTTTTTCGGAATTCGTACGCAAAAGTTATAGCTTTTTAAATTGAGATCACTTTTTTTTTCAAAAAAATCAAAATTGAAAATTTTCCCTAATAGCAGGTTGCGATAGGTACCGACACGTCAAAGGATTTTTAAATTTAAAGTTTTTATCATTTTTGTTTATTTATTTTAGACGTTGTTGTTTTTTCGCGGTAAAAAAATAGCCTGCCGCATACCCTTTAGTCCAAGTTGGTGCCACCAACCGGGACTAAATGTTAAGTCTTTAGTCCCGGTTGGTATCACGAACCAGGACTAAAGGGTCACACGCTGGGCCCCGCCTCTGCGGCCGCATGTGGTGACCCTTGAGTGACTAAAGGTCCCTCACAAATTGAACCTGGTGGATTGCACCCCTTTAGTCCCAGTTCCTTTTTAATTACGGACTAAAGGGGTGAACCAAAGCCCCATTTTCTACTAGTGTGATGTTCACCGGTGTTATCCACCATTTTCACTTTTCAGTCTGTATCAACTCTGACTTTGAGGTAATTAAGCAGAAAGTGTCACATGTTTCCATCAATTGCTAAAAATCTATTCTCCCAATGGAACGCGGCTACAGGCGCTTACAAGTGCATCTAGATGGCATGAGCACCCAATCCAATGTTTTGAATTCTCCCAATAGGAATTTATAAGCTGTAACCACCGAAACATACTGCAAATGCTCGTGAGTACAAAATTTATAATAAGTGTCACAGTTTTGAATTCTTATTTTAGATCGAGAAGGGTAGTATGTATTGCTGAATAAATTATGATCCTTGGATCAAAGATTCAGGTGCTGATCGTACGTCTTAAATCCGCAACTACAGTAGATGGGAAAGACGGAAAAGGGGATCCACTCCAATAGCCGCGGCAAACTCCCCGACCACCGCCGACCGTACAACGTCCGCCGCGCGTCCTCGCCTCCCTCTCTCTAGATCAGAGTGCAGCAGGATATCGCGACAATGGCGGCGACGGCGACGGCGACGGCCAACGCCTTCTTTCTCCCTGCGTCTTCGCGCCTCCCGGCCAGCGGCGCGGGCGTGCGGAGTAGAGCGAGGCCGGCAGTGGCCGCCGTTGGGTGCGCTCCAGTACGCGGCGGGGTTCCCCGGAGGAGCGTGCGGCCTCTCCTGTGCCGCTCCTCGTCCGCTGCGGCCGGAGCCGCGGGCAGCGGGAGGATGGAGGACTACAACACCGCCATGAAGCGTATGATGCGGAACCCATACGAGTATCACCACGACCTTGGTACGAACATTTCCTGGCCATATGATTTTTTTTCTTCAGATAATTAGCTGGCCATATGAATGGTGCATGCTCTTTGATTGACGGAAGTAGGTTCAGCTAGAGAAATGTGGGTATTTGTAGGGCTCCATTTTTGTGAGAAAATGTTGAATTGTATTGCTTATAAGACAATCGAGCACCTTTTTTTTCTGTCGAAAAGGACTAAAGGAGGATGACCCCACGGGCCGGAGCACTATGGAGCTCTAATTGGTGCATTGGTGGCTCGATGTGTTTTGGGGTTCAGCAATTTGTGTTTGCTGGACCCTGCTAGATGAAATGAACCAAACCTGTTCTTGGTCATGATAAATTTGGGTGAAAATCTTATCGCATTGACCAATGAGTTGCTCGTTATAATAGACGTAGTTTGGAAATCTGGATTCAGCCCATTCGGTAGGCTTTATGACCCACAAGTTATAACTTTAGAAGTAGCTGCTGGATGCATGGATCATGTTCTTTCTGATTCTATAGATCCAGCAAATAGTTGAATTGAATGTTGGAATGTGCTTTATCTTGTATTGGCTAAATGATGGCTGGGTATTATCTCATCATCATGTCCTTGAACTCTTTCTTAAGAAATGGATTTGAGCATTTGCAGTATGTTTCAATGGTTACAGCTTTCTGTTTGGTAACAGGATTTTTCATTTGGAGCATTACATCGACTAAGCATTTAAATAAATTTCATGAATTCCAAAGCAAGGGGACATAAACTAGGCATGTCATTGTCTCGGTTGGGTGGCGACAAGAACTTATTGTGCATTGGTTTCTTAATTTACTGATCTGAGTGTATTATATATATCTCAACTTGTACATTCATGGCAAGATGACGGATAAGGAAGATAGGACGAAAAAAAACCATCTTGAAGGTTGTAGAATATTGTTTTGCAGCAATTTGCATTTTGTCCATGGTGTATGATCTGGTGCCCAAAACTGCTCTATTTTATGTTCCACTTTCAGATTTGGATGTATTAGTCGCTTGGTCTAATGAAAAGAGTGGCACTGTCCTCGTGTACCAGTTTCATGGTAGTCCTATAATAGAACTACAGTGTGCCACGTCAATTTTGTTACACTTCAGAATAAATACGAAGTAGCAAATTCTAGAGGGGGAAAATTTATGTACAAGTAGATATTGGCCCCTCCGATTGTTGAGCCAAAAAGAACTGTCTATCTTTTACATTGATGAATTAATTATTAAACCTGAAACTTAGGTATGAATTATGCTGTCATAAGTGATAGCTTGATTGTTGGCTCACAACCTCAGAAGCCCGAAGATATTGATCACTTAAAAGATGAGGAAAATGTAGCCTATATTCTGTGTCTACAGCAGGACAAGGACATCGACTATTGGGGCATTGATTTCCAAGCTGTTGTTACTAGGTGCAAAGAACTTGGCATTCAGCATATGAGAAGACCGGTGAGTTTCTTATTTTATAGTGTCATGTGTTTTCCTTGCTTCTTAATTTCTGATACCTAAAAAGAATTAATTACTGTCGCTCTTCATTATGTTCATATTTCAAGTGTTCTAACCTTCTAATATTTAGCATTTTTCCGTCAACTCATTCTCTTATCCATGTATTGAATCCCTGGTGAGGAGCAAATTGATAATAACACAGTGAAATTGTGTTTGAACTGTGGCCAGTCCATTGCTGACTTTCGCAATGAACTTCATGGTTCATTTAAAATAATGATATTGCGGAAAAATCATAGCACTTCCATATTTCCTTTATATTATGAAAAAAGAGTAATTAAGCTAAACATTGACCACGAATAATCTTTAGTCTGTAGAGTCCGAACTTTGTGGCAAACTCTCTAAAAGTCTAGCAAACATAGAAAAGGTTGGTAACAAGAAATCCTGAAAATGTCTAAGCTGCAAACTATAAACAAACTGCAAGGTACAGATGTTTTTGTAGAAGAAAAACAAATTATATTTTCAATTCCTTGTTTGCAGGCAGTAGATTTCGATCCAGATTCATTGAGGACACAATTGCCCAAAGCAGTTTCAGCACTAGAATGGGCTATATCACAAGGCAAAGGCCGAGTTTACATCCATTGCACTGCCGGACTTGGGCGAGCACCTGCGGTTGCAATTTCGTACATGTTCTGGTTCGAGAATATGGATGTAAGCTCACTTCATCTAATCGTATATATATAGTATCTAAAAATCACGATGAAGTGATGTTTGTGTTTAGTACAGTAAATTTCAACAATGATCAAGCTTTACTACTATTACTATTCATCTGTTGCAGCTTAACACAGCTTATGCCAAGTTAACTTCCATAAGACCTTGTGGACCCAATAAGAAAGCTATCCGTGCTGCGACATATGATCTAGCTAAGAGTGATCCAAATAAAGAGGCTTTTGAGACCCTGCCGGAGCATGCTTTTGAGGGTGTATCAGTTTCAGAGAGGAAGTTAATACAGGACCGTGTTCGTGCTCTGTACAAGGCATGAAGAGGAAAAGGTAATCATCACGATAGGTGAAGTGTTCTTGATTGTACACTATTTACCACAAGCCGATGTACCATTCCTACTCTAATATTCTTTTATTGTGCATCCGGACAGGGGATGAGGTAAACTTAGAGGCTTACCTTGATTGCTACTAGATGCTGTTGTTGAGGAGGTTTGACCCAAGTTATATCAGAATAAAGCCTATCCGTGTCCTTGTTGGTTGGGATACGGTAATAAGGAAATAAAGAGGCGTGATCTGATGGTAGCTACTGCACACGATGAACTTCTTTTCGGTCAGAGATAGTATAAGGGGCTTGGCGATCCATGCATCCTCATGTATCTATCATTATAACCTTGGTGTTATCAGTTCAGCTATTGCTAGAGACATTTTAAAGCTAATACTCGACGTCCGGATATATATCATATCGTCACCAAATGTGGTGTGTATACTCGTCTCTGTTGACGACGTAAAGTTTTTGTGTTAAGAGTCACAATAAAGTAAAGTTTCTAATGTATTTGCATCATTGCTGGTAGTCTCATTTGCTGCAGTTAACCTGTTTTGCGTACCCTTTGTTTTTTTTCTCTAGTCAGGTTGATCACACTCTTTTGGTTCCACTTGAATACAATTAGCTCTCTTATATATATAATTTTCAATGAAAAAGAACATTTCTTACATTGCGCTGACCAGTCTAGGTCAGCTGTATGGTAAGTTGGTTACTAGTTTCCGAAGCACAGATACACGCTATATTTGTTTTCCATAACTGCATCTGAATTCAAGACCTCAGCGCATCATCTGCCGATGGGCATAAATTTACTTGATATAATTAACTATATCTCAATCTCCGGTCCGGTTGGCATCAATCAAGGTGTCGATGCTGCATGAAACACAAGATGCAACATCAGAGAGCAAGCTTAATCACAGCTAACATGCAGGTCAATAAGTCTAAAAACAAAATCAAACAAGATGAAACTTCGAGAACAGAAAATTTGAATTGCCTGTTGAAGAAGGTGTCATCCAGGAGTCAGGGATACGCGAGACCACAGGCGGGGTTGGCTGCCCAGCTACACATCAATTTGAAATTCAAAACAGAAGAAATTAAATCTCAAATCGAGCTATCATGCATGGGATGGATCATGGATGCATGAAGAAGAGAGCAGTTAATGGGAGTACGTACTGAAGCAGATGAAGAGGACTTGAGGCGGGAGGACGACGCCGCAGGAGATGGGGAGGTACATCATGCGGACGGGGTCGATGGGCTTGGGGAGCATGCGATTGACGTCGCCGAGGATGACCGGGCACAGGCACCGCAGCGACCGGTCGTCCACCGCCGCCGTGCTGTTGAGGAACATGCCCAGCCCGCTGCAGCACTCGCTCTGCGGCGTCGGCGTGTCCGGCTCGCTCCCCGTCAGGAACGACGCGCACGTCATCAGCCCCGCCAGCGGCGTCACGCAGTCCGCCGGTGACGACGACCCGGCGCCGTTGCCTGGTTGCTGCAGGCCTGGGAACCCGGGCAGCGGCGGTGTAGTCGCGCCGCCGCCACTGCCGCACGGGGGGTTAGCGGGCGACGACTGCAACGGCGGCGGCGAGAAAGGCTTGAAGCGAGGCGCGGGCGGCGACGCCGGCCTGCCTCCGGCTCCGGCTCCGGATCCGGGCATCCCCGGGAAGCCCGGGCTGCGCGGCCTGACGCCCGGGAACCCCGGGAACCGGAGCTCATCGGCGTTAGCTCCGTCGCTAGTGATCCTCGCCGCCTCCGATGACCGCGCCGCCACCACCATCGCGGCCACCACCATCACGACCAACGCGCGCTTCGACGACGCCATCGATGGCCCCTCCTGCCAAGTATCGGTCGATCACAGAGCGCAAGATCGATGGAGCAACACTGGCCAGCTGCCTCTGTACGATGACAGGAGTAATCCGGGAGCATCTCGATTTATAGGTGCAGGCTTGTAGGTTACTGACGATATGCAAACTATAAGTGATTAGCATAAAGATCATGCGTGGGACATTGCTCTAGTTTATGCTCTGATCTTGGGGCACCAAAGGAGGAGTCTTTAGGTGGATGTTCAAAGACAAAGGCATTATGAAAATGGAAGCAGGAAGCAGGTTCATCATCTTGTAGACATGGTATGCATAAATTATGCAGCATAATATACGCACCAAGCAGGCATTATATATACATGAATGAACAACACTTACTACTCACCATTTTGGAGTCAGAAAAATAGCAAGACTTTTCTCCTCACAAGACCACTGGAATTTTGCGACAACTAGTTGAACCAAATTTATGTGCGCACCAGAGAAAAAAAAAAATCAATGACCAACAATATTATTCACACATAAAAACAAACAATTTTAGTCCACAAAAATAAATAAAAATGAGGGAAAATAAAATGCAACAAAATTCTGAACACTTATGCAACATAGAAGTTTTAAAAGTGCAGACATAAAATCCAAAGTAAATTATCAAAATACATATAGTAATATACAAATATTTTGCATATTTAAGTACACATGTTTAACAATACAAAACACAAGTTGCAATTATTTAGAAATGTGCAACAGTTTAGATCTAAATTGTAACCAATCAAACAATTTTCTAAAATCCAAAATAAATTATCAACATACTTAGTAGCATAACAGAAAATGTTGGCTCATTTTAGTACACAATTACAATTACAATTACAAAAGCTGCATATTTTGAAAATGTGTAGCTAGCGCCTGGGCACTAGTGATCCTGCCACTTAAAAAATTCAAAAATCGTATTTTTCGACTTTCAAAACATTATGATTTTTTTTTTGGATGTAGGTACTGGTGGACCCCACAAATGTAAAAAAATATGAATTCCTAATACTCCCTCCGACCCTGAATGTAGGGAGTATAGTTTTCTGCACGAATATTAAGACATGTGTATTTTTGCCTACAATAGACTCATTTTCTCTGAAAAAAAATCATGAGAAATGAGTTCTTAATATGCACAAAATGAATACAATCCATCAAATACCACTTTGAGACTAGGTCACATTTTTTGATGGGTCACATTGTCCACAAATAGCAAATATAACTTATATTATGAATTTTTCTTCAAATACACCTTACATCAAGGAATGGAGGGAGTACTTTGTATTGTGGGCTACATAAAAATAACAAAATCTGTAAAAATAAAGAGATGTATTACAAAATCAAAAGCTGCAGATTTTGAAAACGTGTAACTAGTGTATATTTAAAATGAAAGAAACCACTTTACAAAGAATCCAGAAGTACACGTGAAAGAAAAAAAATACTTTGGACACCAAAAATGTGCAGTTATTGTAGATTAGACGTTGAATTGCTGATAACAATTAGAATAAAATAAAATAAAATAATCGACTGAGAAAAAGATTTCCAGTCGACTGATATCCAGCAAAACCAAAATAAATTCTTATGTAAAGTTTGTTTTTTAGTCACATATCCTATTGAAGCTGCTGCAACTAATCATGTCTCTGTTCTTTAGGACAATTAAGGCTCCCACGACAAATGATTTAGCGAGTGTGACTGCTGATATATTTGTTGGATTACATAATTAATGGTTTTTACACGGTAGGAGGAATGCATATGAATAATAACTTAGAGCCACAATCGCTTAGAGCCAATATATGTACAACAATCGCTTGATTGCCCTATTATCACCATGCCTAAACGGCATCACGTGGTGTTCCCTTGTGCCTTCAGACATCGCTCCGCAATTCCCCATCCAAGAATGATCCACCCGTTGTCTTTTTGCTGGTGTCACAGGCTTGCATAAGCGTGCATACATCGTTCTTCTCAAAGAATTTCTCGCCGTTGGCCAGAATGAGGGGGGTGTATTCCAGAACCATTCTCTTGCACTGCCAACAAATAACAGCAAAACACGTCATTCTTTCTTGCTATCCTACACTGAATCAAGGATCAGAAAACGGCTTCCAGAGGATAATGCATCAAAGATAAGGATTACTCAAAAATTTCCAGTGGTTCATTGATGAGCGGACGTGAGGGCCACAAATTGCATGATAGTGTAGTTAACCTCTAAAACTCAGACTGTAAGTGACAAATAGCTAACCTGCTGGACATGGCCTTGAACCTTGTTGCACTCCTTGATTAGAAGTTGAATTATCTCGAACTACAGACATCAGAAGGAAGACAAAAAGCGTTAGCTCAGTACAGCAACTGTGTCACTAGAAGCAAAGCAGTTACCTGTGCATCAGGATCTTTCATTTTCGAGATAACTTCATCGACCAAATGGTGGCAAAATGTGCAAGTGCTTTCGCTTTTTGCAACAGAGAGAAACGCTACGTCCTTGCAGAGGCCATACTGTTTGCAGAACTCATCTGGCTTGATCTCGCTGATCTTGGCAAAGAGAACAGTTGAATAGGAGTCCACCATCTCAGCACACTGCAAAGACACAAACAGTTCATGGAAACAAAATATATGTTGATGTTCAGAGACCGGCTTTCAGCATGGCTTGTAACCTTGTGGTAAGGCATGATAGAAGTGCTTACCTTCTGCTGTAAGGAGAATGTCTGAGAACAAGCACCGTGAAGGATCTCCATGATATCATCTTGTGTTTGTTTCTCACTAAGATAACTGACAGCTTTGTTTAAGATGTTCTCACAACTTGAGCATACTGGGTGGCCCCTGTTAGCAGGGACAGGAATTTTGCTAGACGTAATTTGCTCCTTGTCTTTTGGGAAATAAAGTGTTTCAATATCAAGAGAACCTGAGAAAAAAATTGAATATGCTCATCAATATTTTGGCCAAAGATGTTGCATCACAAAGAAGAGCATTTTGCTAAGGTTGATATCTTGCAATGGCCACGTTATGTATAATATCATGGTTGATGGGTTGCCTTTCCGTTCCTGTATATTCCCCACCTAGGCCGTGAATTATGGAAATGAACCAACGTTATACAAAGCTTACAAATTCCGTTCCCGTAAAAAAATGTATATCCCTTCTTAACTTCTTATATTGGCATGGTCATGCATCATTCACAAAGCAAAAAATACATCATGCGGCATTGGCTTAATCTAAGCAGTTTGGCGGTAAGCAATATGACAAACCTGTCGTGCCCAAGTAATCCCTGACGACCCTCTTGTGTTGCGGCACAGCTCCCGAGCCAGCGGCTAGCAAGAAGATGAGGAGGAGGCAGAAGGGCGCTCCCGATCCTAAACCCATCGTTCGATGGTTCCCTTTGTTGACCTGCCATGGAATCGAATCAATCATACTGCAGAGCGACCCAAACAACCAATCGTGATCTCAGGAAACAACAGGAAAGTTAGGGGCAAATAATTGGACCCCAAATCCAGAAATCGCAAAATCGAAGGCGACAGATCGACCAAGAAATCGCTCAACGGGTAAAGCGATCCAACAAATCGACCGAAGAAAAGCGACGGGAAAAGGAGGCGGGTCAGGGAAAGAAGCAACACAGAACACCAAACAAATGGATCCTCGCCGACGGCAATTGGAATTTCACCAGATTGGGAAAGTACAGTAAGGGGAACCAGGATCCTCAAACAAGAAAAAGAAGCAAGGGGAATCAGAAAATTCACCTTCCGAAATCGAGAAACGGGCAGTGGTCGGAAGCGGCGGGCGTGATTCAGTGATGGTTCTGGATCGATTCACCTAATCTCGTCTTGTAGTTACAGGGTGATTGCTGTCGCCGTGTCCTAGTCGGTCGTCCGTCGCCAAGAGGTATGAACTGTGCCGGAGAGCAGGAAATATGAGGTGGTTAATAAACAGTACTCACCAAATCGAGTCATTATCTGAATCGATCGCAAAAAAAAATTCATTATCTGAATCAGAGTGAGTAAGTAGTATTTTGTTGTATGGAAGAGGAATATGTACAAAATCAGGTATGGGAACTCTTACAGAAAACATATATATGATACATTCCATTTGAGTACTGTAGTATTACTATTAAATCTGTACTGAATATAAGTAACATAAGTGTGTCAGTTTATTTTAAGTTGTAGGGGTCATTTAAGGCCCTCTTTAGATTGCAGGATTTTTAAAACGTAGTAATAGGAAAAACAAAGGATTGAGATGTTGTAAATTTTTTTTTAAAGGATTGAGGTGCTGTTTGGAACAAAGGAATAGGAAACTTGGATTCATTTAAAATTACTATGGGATAGGCTATTCCATAGGTATTTTGGAAGAAAACAAACATGAGGTCTCACCTCATGTTTTAATCTTCCTATGTCTACCATTCCTGTGTTTTCCTGCGTGACATTCAAACGATACTTTGGAAAATTTCCTGTGGTTTTGGTTCCTGTAGGAATTCAGGAAACATGACACCTCAATTGCTATGTTTTTCCTATTCCTATGTTTTTACTTCATGTGTTCCAAACGGGGCCTGAGATGTCATGCATTTCAATTCCCAAAGGATTTTAAAACATAGGAATTTTGTAAACGATGTATTTAGATGGTGCACATGAAACAAACACAAGCAATTTGTAGAAATGAGGGGAGAGAGTAGAGAGAGATGGAAGAAAATCTTATACGACCCAACACCCTGGACCCAGTCGTGGACCACCCTGCCCGTGTGACACGGCAGCGCATGCAGGCAGACCACCGCATGGGGAGAGAGCAGGCGGCCACGCGTCGGCCACGCGCCCTAGTCCAGCCCGTGGACCACGTCGTATAAGATTTTTTTCCCGAGAGAGATAGAGTGTGAGTGCATTGGACTTTATAAAGGAAAAATAAAATGAGGTTTGAGCTCATGTTAAGATTTCTACGGAATGAACAACATAGGAATGGAATCAATAGGAATTTAGTGTGCTCAATCCTACAATCGAAAGGCATTCCATAGGAAAAAAAATTCTAAAATTCCTTCAATCCAAAGATGTGCTAAGGGAATGAGATCTTCTAAAATTATAGGAAAAGCTGTAGAGGGACGTTGATGATTCTGATCCGCTCATCGTGCATCCAGCTCAAAGCCACGAAGGTGAGAAATACAGTGAACATGACGGTCCTGCTCGGGAAAAAACATCTCGACCACAAAGTTTCCTTCGCACGTCGTCGCCATTCATTCACCACCAGGCCCAACTCCATGGACGTGGTCGGCTGCACCACGCCGTCGCCGTCTAGGCCGTCTCAAACAGCGCCCGTATCGTCCGGGGCGTCGCGGTCAACATCTACGCGCGCGCCGGCCGGAGGTCTAGGAATCTAATTTTGTGTCCGCCGCGCTCATCTTCTGTGTTCCGGCCACTCTTGACCATGTTGGCCGCGTCCTTCAAGAACTGAACTGGGCTATTTCTTCGACGGGATTGAGCTGAAAACATTGCTGCATAGCCTGCATCTGAGCAACAGCCCGTCGTTTTCTCCTTCCCCTTTGCTGAACTGCGTTCGCACACTATGCTAGCAGCGATACGAGTTGAGACCGTCAGATGCGCGATGAACGAACCACAATCATCAACGTCCCTCTGCAGTTTTTCCTAAAACGTCAGAGGATCGTTACCATCTAAGCACCATGTATTTTTGTGTAAACGGATCTGGTCGGATTAGATTTCACTATACTATAGTTATACCTCGTTTTTTCATTGGATTTGTAACTGTTTATGGATTAGGAATCGGATATTTGTGATGCAGATAAACGGAAACATAACGAATTCTGTGCGGACACAAAAATAGTCGAATATGTACTTGCATAAGTTGTTAAATAATATAAATAAATAAAAAGTGTTCAAAAGCATAGTAACAATACTGCTATACTTTCTAGTCTCTACCATGACTATGTAAGTGAGATGTTATTCGACGAATAAAAGCAGCAAACCACTAACGATAAAATGTGCTCTGTTACTTGCATAAGTTGTTAAATACTATAAAAAAATAAAAATTGTTCAAAAACATAGTAACAATACTACTATACTTTCTAGTCCCTACAATGACTATGTAAGTGAGATGTTATTCGACAAATAAAAACAGCAACCCACTAACGATAAAATGTGCTCTGTTAGGTTAGACATTTCAGAGGAAAATCAGATTATTTGGATTAAAAGAGTCCAATAGATTGAGGTGGCCCACCTTTCTTAGTGTAGTCGTCGCATGCTACGCCTAGCAGCTCTCTTTGTGCTCACTCGTACGCACCCGGAAAGTACTTCCCGATGGGTCACACATCGCAAAATACACCGTGCCAACGGAGAGAGACGAGCTTCCCTAAAAGAAGATGAACCTCATTGATATGAATATCCTCCGATTAATTAAGCCTTGGCCAGGTTGTCACACTTATGTGCCAAGTTAGGGGGTGCGGCTAGGGTTGGGGTTCACCACACCCTAGGGCGTTGGCGCCACCTGGGGGGAGGGAGGGGGCAACGGCTTGGGGGAGGGAGCCCCTCCTTCGAGTCTCCACCCTCACTCCCCTATATAAAGAGAGGTAGCCCCTCCTCAAAGTCTCCCTCCCCTCCCCTATATAAAGAGAGGTAGCCCCCTCCCCTCGACGCACAAGTTGCTATTGAGGCTACCTCTCCAACAAATATCTCTCTCCTTTGGAGTTTTCCATGGTACGCCTAGCATCTCTCATTGTGCTCACTCGGGGGCACCCGGGAAGTACTTCCTGGTGGGTCAGCCATCCCAAAATTACTCCGTGCCAATCACACTTAACATCGGAGTTCTCTAGAGATGAGCTTCCCTAAAAAAAAGATGAACCGCATTGATACAAATATCATCATATTAAGGCCTTGGCCAGGTTGTCACACTTATGTGCCAAGCTAGGGGTATATCACTTAAATTTTCTTCTTTTACTAAGGCAAAGTAAATAGTAATTTCGTCACGAAACTCGCGTGCGGCAGATTTCTGCATGAAATATGCATAAGATTTTTGTTTCTTTTTTACATGCTTTTAACATATTTTTTAGATTTCAAATAAGAGAGAACAAATGCCCCCGTGTTTCATATGTTCACTCTCTGGCTGAAACCAATATTTACTTGCAATGCGACACTAGAAAACGTGACATTAGGAACGAGATCGAGGGCTCCTTTTCCTCGTTCCAGTCCGTACATAGGAGAGGAAATTATATCTCGTCTAATCGCCACAATTTAATTGCTTCCAAATTAATATCTGTGATTGATTTTAACTTTATTTATTTAGTAAAGAATAATTTGCAATCGCTACCTCGTCAAATGCTACAAATAATTGTTTTCCAAATTTAATTTACTGCTTTCCGAGTTATTTGTGATTGATGGACATGATGGCTTTCAAAACGCCAAATTTCGTCTCTGTTCTGCATCCTCCTTTATCTCCTTATAATTGTTTGGTAGTCCGCACAATTAGGTAGTCTTCTGAGGTATGTTATTAATTATTTTCTTATTTGAGGTATGTTATTAATAAAAAAATACAAATTAATATCATGATTGATTTAATCTTTTATATTTATGAAAGATAAATTCCACCTTAATTTCCCTCTTTCCAATGGCTACCTCGTCCAACACAACAGTTACTTGATTTCCAAATAGAGTTTACTAGAAACATGCCCCGCTCGTTGCGGCGGGAATATTTTAATGTTTTACTATGTAAATAAAGGGATATAATACTATGTATATGAATTTATTTACTGAAATATACATCATATCACATTGTCGAATTGTTATATTATTTGACGTGATTTTTTAGTATTTACTGATAAAAAATAGGTGACATGTAAATTGGATGATAAAACGTAAATGCCATGGATATGTTGCATGCAAGAAAATACTAGCTTTAATGAATTAGTGGGATGACATGGACAATCGGTTGGCTAAAAGAATAGATGATGTGGATAGGTTGCATGTTGAGATAGAAAATAATTAATGCACTTAGTGGGGCTTTGCTTTATAAGACTAAATGTATAGATAGATTGCTTTCCGAGTTGTATCTTGTGGTTGCTGGATATGATGTAACTTTCCAAACACATATTGTTTCTTCCTAACTTGGATGGATATACGATTACTTTCCAAACGCCAAATTCGCCTCTGTTTTGCATCCTCCTTTCTCTCTTCAATTGTTTGATAGTCCACACAAGCCTTTTGAGGTACGTTATTAGTTTTTATTTGAAGTGTGCTATTAAGTACATTTTGTGTTGAGGTAAGTTATTAATGCCAATTGTGCTATATATACCAAGGGCCAGAAAATGAGGATACACACCCAAACACAGTGAATCTCTTCGTGAGAAAAACCTAAAGTCAATCTCTCTCGCCATGGCGAAGAACGTCAAGCAGGGTCTTCTACTCATTTCGTTGGTTCTTCTGATTTGTCTGGCCATTCCTTCACCCGTACACGGTAAACTAACAATTACTTGTTTGATTAACCTTGAGTATCCACGTCATGGAAAAGTTCCGGAGTGCTTTTTCATGTACGTTCCTATTCTTGTTTGTTTTCTTGTTGAAGAGTATATTCTAACAAAATCTCTCTCTAGGACGGCACATTGAAAATACGAGGAACAGCCGAACAGCACCGCGGATGTAAGCTATAGTTGTCACTACGCTGGATTTCCCCCTAATTTTCACAAGTGGTGCTGTGATGGTATCATGGTATCTGTTGGGATGGTCCATGCTAGAAGACCCACCAGCACTAGTAGAAAACGGACCTTTGGTCCAGACTTTTAGTCCCGCACCAGTTTGCGGCCGGTACTAATATTACATTAGTACCGGTCCCAGCGGCCGGACAGGCGAGGGGCAGCGGTACCGGTCGGGAAGCAACCTTCAGTACCGGTTGGTGTAACCAACCGGAACTAAAGGGTTTGGGGCTGGCGCTGCAGCGGGGGCCCCACGGCGAGAACCTTTAGTACCGGTCTGTGTTACAAACAGGTACTAAAGATGGACATTTAGTAAAGGGTTTGGGGCTGGCGCTGCAGCGGGGGCCCCACGGCGAGAACCTTTAGTACCGGTCTGTGTTACAAACCGGTACTAAAACATTTCGCTATAAATTCCATCTGCTTCCTCCAGCCCGAGCTCACTTCACTCTCTGCCTCCTCATTTATTTCTCTCTGTTCTTGCTCGAGCTCGGTGGCGATCCGGCGATTTGTCCAATTTGGTGGCACCATTTTTGGTCAAAAAGGTTAGAAACTTGTTTCTCTTACATTCAATTGGAAACTTCAGTTCATTTAGTGCTAGCTTGAGCTCATTTAGTGTTAGTTTGACCTAGATAGAAAAATGTAGGAAAATCTAGAAATGTATTGTTAGTTTGACCTAGATAGAAAAATTTAGAAAAATCTACAAATGTAGCTTATTTAGCGCTAGTTTCATCATTTACTTTGTGCTAGTTTAGCTAATTTTGTCCTAGTTTAGCTCATTTTATGCCATAATTACGTAATTAATTGTTTATAGAATTATTACTTGTATAATTTTCTTATTTGTGTAACTTTTTGTTATATATAGTGTCATGGTTTTGACATCTGTCCACACTGGCTCTCGCCCGCTCTATTATTCGGATGTGGCTCTATTATTCGGATGTGGTACGATTGTTTGTTATAAGTATATGTTTGTTTAATTTCGTGTTTATAAAAATTATACCGACCAACTTAACGTAGATATATTTTTATCTAGGAGGTAGTTGAACCGGAAAATGAGCCCGACCCTATTGTCGAGTTTTTAGTAGAAGAAAACAATGATTTGAAAGCTAAATTGAAAAGAAGTGAAGATCTTCGTCTCGAAGAGAAGATGAAATGGGAGTTGAAGATTGCCGACGTCGTCGATGATAACGAGATCAAGATGGAGGCAATGCGCTTGGATCACAAGATCAAGATGAATGCAATGCGCTTGAAGCTTAAAAAGTTTAGAAAATATGTCATTAGTCAAGAGGCTTGGTATCATTATGCTGTTGGTTCAATAATTACCTTAGTTGCGATTTTGATCACATTTGTCGTTGCATTTAAATTCTTTAGCTAGTTCTATGTTAGTTTCAATTAATGAATGTTTTATGAGAACTATGTATTAGATTTGTTTAAATATGGTGAACTTGTATTAATGAATTGGTCACGTATCTATCTATTCATGGTAGATATATATATATAACTATTGTGTAATGGTTTTGTATATATTTACATAATGCAGATGAATCGACAATGGATGTACGTTGACCGACGCACTCCGGAGTTCATGACCGGCGTGCTGGATTTTATCCGTGTTGCTGAGGCAAATAAGCGGGATGGTTTTATGTATTGTCCATGTTGTGCTTGTAAGAATATCAGGAGTTACTCCAACTCAAAAACCATTCACATCCACCTGTTTCAGTCCGGTTTCATGTCCGGCTATAATTGTTGGACCAAACACGGGGAAACAGGGGTCATAATGGAAGACAATGAAGAAGAAGAGGACAATGACAACTATCCTGAGTTTCCTGAATACGACGGTACTACAATGGGGGAAACTGGAGAAGACGCGCCTGACGAAGAGGCGCCGGATGAGCCCGCTGATGATCTTTCTCGGGCCATTGCTGATGCACAGAGAAACAGCGTAAATCAGAGGGAGTGGCTCAAGTTGGAGCGCATGTTAGAGGATCACAAAAAAAAATTGTACCCAGGTGTCGAAGATGACCAGAAAAAGCTGGGTACGACGCTGGATTTGCTGCAATGGAAGGCTGAGAATGGTGTATCGGACAAGGGGTTTGAAAAGTTGTTGAAAAAGATAAAGAAGATGCTTCCAAAGGATAACGAATTGCCCGACAGTACGTACGAGGCAAAGAAGATCGTCTGTCCTCTAGGATTAGAGGTGCAAAAGATACATGCATGCATTAATGACTGCATACTCTACCGCGGTGAGGAGTACGAGAATCTGAATGCATGCCCGGTATGCGGTGCATTGCGGTATAAGATCAGGCGAGATGACCCTGGTGAAGTTGAGGGCGAGCGCCCCAGAAAGAGGGTTCCTGCCAAGGTGATGTGGTATGCTCCTATAATACCACGGTTGAAACGTTTGTTCAGCAACAGAGAGCATGCCAAGATGTTGCGATGGCACAAAGAGAACCGGAAGAAAGACGCGATGTTCAGACACCCCGCTGATGGATCCCAGTGGAGAAAAATCGAGAGAGAGTTCCCGGACTTTGCAGATGACGCAAGAAACTTAAGATTTGGTCTAAGTACGGACGGCTTCAATCCTTTTGGAGAGCAAAGTAGCAGTCATAGCACCTGGCCTGTTACTCTATGTATTTACAACCTTCCTCCTTGGTTGTGCATGAAGCGAAAGTTCATTATGATGCCAGTGCTCATCCAAGGACCGAAGCAACCAGGGAGCGAGTTTGATGTGTACCTCAGGCCATTAGTTGACGAACTTTTAGAGTTGTGGCGGGAAGAAGGTGTACGTGTGTGGGATGAGCACAAACAGGAGGATTTTGACCTTCGAGGGTTGCTTTTCGTAACGATCAATGATTGACCTGCTCTTAGTAACATCTCAGGACAGACAACTAAGGGATACCATGCATGCACACACTGTTTGGATGATACTGAATGTATATACTTGGATAATTGTAAGAAGTGTGTGTACCTGGGGCATCGTCGATTTCTTCCGGTCAGGCATAACGTCCGGAAGCAAGGAAAGCATTTCAAAAGTGAGGCAGATCAACATAGGAGGCCTATGGACCGTACTGGTGAACAAATATTTGATATGGTCAAGGATCTAAAAGTAATCTTTGGAAAGGGTCCTGGAGGACTAAAGGTTCCGGGTGACGCAAACGGGCACGCACCCATGTGGAAGAAGAAATCTATATTTTGGGAGCTACCATATTGGAAAGTCCTAGAGGTCCGATCTGCAATCGACGTGATGCACGTGACGAAAAATATTTGTGTGAACCTGCTAGGCCATTTGGGCGTGTATGGGAGGAAAAAAAACACAACGGCAGCACGGGAGGACCAGAAACGTTTGAAAGAACGAGACGGCCTGCTTCCAGACCATTATGACGGTCCTGCCAGCTATGCTCTAACCAAACAAGAGAAAGTGATATTTTTTGAATGTCTGAGCAGTATCAAGGTCCCGTCTGGCTTCTCGTCGAATATAAAGGGAATAATAAATGTGGCACAACAAAAATTTCAAAACCTAAAGTCTCATGACTGCCATGTGATTATGACGCAATTGCTTCCGATTGCATTGAGGGGGCTTCTACCGGAAAATGTTCGAGTACCCATTGTGAAGCTTTGTGCATTCCTCAATGCAATATCTCAGAAGGTAATCGATCCAATGATCCTACCAAGATTACAGAATGATGTGGTCCAGTGTCTTGTCAGCTTTGAGTTGGTGTTCCCCCCATCCTTTTTCGATGTTATGACGCATGTCTTGGTTCACCTAGTCGAAGAGATTCAAATTCTCGGTCCCGTATTTCTACACAATATGTTCCCATTTGAGAGGTTCATGGGAGTCTTAAAGAAATATGTTCATAACCGTGCTAGGCCAGAAGGAAGCATCTCCAAGGGCTATGGAACCGAGGAGGTCATTGAGTTCTGTGTTGACTTTATTCCTGACATTAATCCGATTGGTGTTCCACAGTCGCGACATGAGGGGAGACTGAGTGGAAAAGGCACTCTAGGGAAAAAAGTATTTGTATGTAGGGACGGACCTTCTTTCAGTCAAGCGCACTACACAGTTCTACAAAATTCCTCATTGGCAGCTCCGTATATCGAGGAACACATGAATATTTTACGATCTGAGAACCCGGTGGAGGATGAGTTCTGGATTAAAGATCAACACACGGCGAAATTCAGCGGTTGGTTGCAAACACATCTCATGAGTAACACCGAAGTTGATGTTCAGCTGTACTTGTTGGCCAGGACACCATCTTCGACTATAGTCACTTTCGAAGGGTACGAGATAAATGTGAATACATTTTACACGATCGCTCAAGATAAAAAGAGCACCAACCAAAACAGTGGTGTCCGCTTTGACGCAACAAACAGCAATGGGCAAAAGGACACATATTATGGTTACGTAGAGGAGATATGGGAACTTGAGTATGGACCTTCTTTTAAGGTCCCTTTGTTTCGGTGCAAATGGGTCAAGCTGAATGCAGGCGGGGTAAAGGTAGACCCGATGTACGGAATGACAACGGTGGATCTGAACAATCTTGATTACAAAGACGAACCGTTCGTCCTAGCAAATGATGTAGCTCAAGTTTTCTACGTGAAAGACATGTCTACCAAACCGAAGAAAAGAAAAAACATGGAAGCGAATACATCAGACGAGGCAAAACGCCACATAGTTCTTTCAGGGAAAAGAAACATCGTGGGAGTGGAGGACAAGACAGACATGTCAGAAGATTATGATAAGTTTGATGAAATTCCGCCCTTCAAAGTCAACACTGACCCAAGCATCACGTTAAGTAATGAAGATTCTCAATGGTTCCGGCGCAAAGTTAAGCAATCGAAGAAAAGGAGGAATAATACAACAGATGGGAATATTGGTGATGTGTAATCCAGGAATGATATTTATGAAATATGAGGTCTTTATCACAAACTATGTTGTGGAATATGAGGTCTTTATCACAAACTATGTTGTTGAAATGACCATAACTTGGTCATTTGTCTTGAAACTTCTAGATGTTCATACATGATAGACCTTTTTTGTTAAGACTTTTTTTGCAAATTTTGTCAGAAATCAAGTTCATCATTTTTCATAGCAACAAGTACACATATAAGGTCCCATGCCAAATGATTTCCTTTTTTGCAGTGTTTAACACATTATTTCATTTTCCGGTAAAAACGATCAAAACGGTCTCGGTGACAATTCATCGAAAGATGTAATATTTTCTACAACTATCAACGTTTCTGTGATATAACCACTAGTTGTGTACCTTAAAATGATTTTTCCAAAAACTTCAGACCAAACTATTAAACAGTTGTAGATCAAATTTGAATTACTTTCGAAAAATCGACATAAACTCAATTAACTAGGGAAATTAGGTAGAAATCAAAGAAAAACCTAATACTTGGGGATTATCCATCATATGTGGACTAGTTTCCATGAAAATTAAATGGGTGCCATTTTGCATCATATTTTTGGTACTTTGTTCACAAAAAAAAGTCATTTTTTGCACTTAAAAAAATGGAAAATGATATTTATGAAAATAATTTCAAGAATTCCTTTGGCATGTCTGTTTCTTATACCAATATGCACCTATTTGTGGAATAGAGATTTGTACAAAGTTTTAGAAACTAATTAGTTAAAAGAAAATAGATACAAAATACCTTTTATTTTGAATGTTACATTTTTAAAATGTCAATATTCTTTGTAATTTGTTGAAAACATGTTCTTGAATATAAATAATTTTTTTACAAATTATTAGAAACTAATTTTACTAGTTTTAGACAATTACATCAGTAGATATACAAAAACGGAAAACAGAAAATAGAAAAGGGAAATAAAATACAAAAAACACCTTCAGTACCGGTTGCTGGTTGCAACCGGTACTAAAGGTTTTCGTTTCGCGCCAGTTTTCTGGGCGGCGAATCGACAAACCTTTAGTACCGGTTGCAACCAGCAACCGGTACTGAAGGACCTTTAGTACCGGTCCGTGCCATAGACCGGTACTAAAGGTGTGTGCCTTAAATGCAAGACTTGCCCAGATCGGGCAGTTCATCTCCCACACACAGACGTACCCCGAACCCTCGACGACGAAGACGACGCAGCGCCGCCGTGCCACCCTGACGCCGTGCGGCTCCTCGACGAATCGACGCGCCGCTCCTCGACGAATCGACGCGCCGCTCCCCGACGTCGCTCCCCGACGCCGCGCCGCCGTGCCACGCCGCCCATTGTCTCTGTCTTCTCCCTCGAGTCCGCCGCGGCGCCTCCATTGATTCCAGCCATCTCCGACCTCGCCGAGCGTCCCCGACCCCTCCGGCATATTCAGGTGAGCACACTGGTCCTCGTGGACCCCCTCCTTTCTCCTCCTCTTGGTGTAGTTGGTCGGGCCGCGGTGTTCCCCTCTTAGGCCGTTGCCCGAGATCGTCGCTGGAGATGTTGCGCGTCCATTTCAGGGCGGCGCCGCTACGGTTTGGTCGCGGGCGACCATGAGCAACTCCTCACCGAAGCCGTGGTCGCCGGAGCCGTGCGACACCGGCCGTGGTGTGGTGGCCGTGACGACGTGGTGACGTCATCGTTAGGTAGTTAGGCTATTTTTCGAGTTAGGAGAAAAAATTAGGTATTCTTTGAATTAGGGTTCAAATGCTACTGTTTAGATTCATTGAAATTAGTTCAAATCCTACTATTTTCTAATTCCTAGTTCAAATATCAATTAAGTTGCTAGGAATGTAAATGAGAAGATGTTTAAATGTGAATTTGTTTAGTTAATCATTTTAGAATTGCTAGGAATTGGTAGGAAATTAATAGAAATGCTACTGTTTTTTAAATTGCTATAGGAAATGCTACTGTTTTAGATGAATTGCTACTTCTTTAGTACTATTTAGTTGATTAATATTTGTGCAATGTGTTGATTAATATTTGTGAAATGTGCAAAGGGTAGTGTAATAGTTTTAGAATTCAAGTGTTAGCACTAATATACTTGTGAATTCAAAGAACAATTTTATTTGATGCAAAGAACTTATGCAATTTTATTTGATGCAAAGTACTTATGCAATTTTATTTGATGCAAAATACTTGCAATTTTTGCTACTGTTTTAGGAAGTTTCTAAATTTTGGCCGATGATTAGATGGTTGCACGTTGTATCTTCAGGGAGGTGTGAGTGAACCATGTTGTCTGAACATATATGCAATGTTCATTCCACGTTGTTCGCTGACACCATCCCTGAAGCAATTCTATATGAGGCCTTGCTGTCTGTTTTGCAATGTTAGGAAGTTTGTAAATTTGGATTAATAGTGTGGATGCAAAGTAGTTGTGCAAAGTACTTGTGTAATTTAGGGTAATTTTATGGATGCTACTATGTAATTTTATTTGATGCAAAGATTATAATGCTACAATGTAATAAATAGCGTGGATGCAAGTGTTGAAATTTGTGAATGAAAGTGTTAGAATTTGTGAAATAGTATTGTGAAAATGCAACCACAATTTCCCGCGGCAACGCGCGGGGAATGCAACCACAATTTCCCCAATGCAAAGTACTTGATTTCGTCGATCCCTCGCCTCACCGTTATAACTTGACATCATGTAGGAATCTCGCCGTCTATCCCTCGCCTCACCGTCGTCCTGTCTGTGACCTTCCCGAGTCTCGTTGATCCCGCGCCTCACCGTCGTTCCCGAGCATCCCCTCGTGCCCTCCCCCGCGGTGAGCCTCTACCGTGCGCACATGTTATTTCTTTACAATAATGCCGCCGCCCGATTTGGCACTAAATTGTTCTATCTTTTTTTTTGTATTAGTTAAACTATGGACGGCAGAGCAGGGGAAGAGCAATTGTTCGACATCATCAGAGATGGTGAAGATGATGGATCGCAATATCTTAACATGTCCGGTGGTGAAATGGAGGACGAGGAGATTTATAACTTAGAAGCTCCTCCATCCGCCTCGAACAACAATAATGCCGATGAGAATGTAGCGCAAAATACCGACGAGGTATACATAGCTTCTGGTGATAAATTCATGATTTGATATGTGTACATATACATGTTTTAACATAATATTTCTTCTTTTAGCCCTCCGGATCGGGATCGAGCAAGTCTGGTAAAAGAAAACGAGGCCCGGCCAAAAAGTTAAAAGAAGAAAGATTTGATATCGAAGAAATCTCTGAAATTGGCGAACCGATTGCTCCGAAAGAGCACACACGTAAATTTGTGAGTCAGTGCGGAGTTATTGTTCGGGACAACATTCCGATCACCATCCGAGAATGGCACAAGCCGAAGGGTGGAGGAGAGAGTTTTGTGTCAGATATTTGCAAGAGGGAACTTCTGAAGTCCGTTTTCCACAATTTCGCCCTACCGACAGGCCTCGGAGATGCCGAGAAAAAGAAAGTCTTCCAGTGGACTCTAAAGAAAATGGCCGAACAATTCATGAACTACAAGAAAAGGTTATACCACCAATTCATCAAGATAAAGAAAACCCCTAATTTTGAAAACGTACAGTACAGGAGGATAAGAGATCAGTGGCAAGAATTCAAGGACTACAAGGAATCAGAAGAAGCTCTGGAAAAGTCGGCGAAAAATAAGTTGAATGCCGACAAAAAGCAATATTTCCAACGTTTGGGGCCAGGTGGCTATAAGACCGCCATTCCTAAGTGGCAAGAAAGGGACGCCAAGTTAATTGCTGCCGGGGTCACTCCAAGTACATCAAGCTATCCCGCAAGGGCGAGACATTGGGCGTACAGCGTCGGGCTGGAGCCCGACCCACAGACAGGGAATCTTGTGTTGAAGGAAAAGGTTAAACCAGGCCCCGAGGGAGAGCCCGAAAGAGAAAAAATTCGGAATAAAGTCAAAGAACTTGATGATGCAGTAGTTGCCGCTCGGGAGGGAAGGTTCGCGCCCAATAGAGAGAAGGACGAGCTGTCACTCGCCCTCGGGAATCCTGAACACACTGGGCGAGTACGAGGCGTGGGCGTCGTCCCTTGGAAGGTTGGGTTCCCCGAGCATAGGGACACTTACAGGAGCCGCGACAGGAAGAAGAAACAGGAGGCAGAGAAATATCAGCGGTTGGAAGACATGATAATAGACCTGCGACATGAAATGAGGCAGAAAAAGGCATCTGAGCCGCAGGAGGACCAACTTGATATGGCATCTCAGCGGAAAAGCAGCGTGGCTTCCACACAAAATGTCCAGCCTGATGACGCAACATACCCCGTGGATCAGATTCAGGGGCGAACAAACTGTGAGCTGCACATCAAGATGAGGAACCTATCCATAAAGGTGGCGGTCGGCTTTGCTTTAGAGAATATACCCGGAGCAACCCTTCATGGCGGTCAGATTCCAGCTGGCTACGCGCGATTCGGGGTGGACGAAATTATGAACGGATTCGAGGACCTAGAGCTTGACTTTCCTGGAGCTGAAGGGGAGACGACACTGGGAGAAGTGTTGCGCGGAGTCATTCTATGGAGAAAGGAACACATCGTGTTTCCAGGAGAATCGACGCGTAGGCCACCAACCCCTCAGAGTAGCAATCAACCTCCAAGTCCACCCCGCATTGAAAATATGGACACCGAGAGGGAACCCAGCGCGACTCCATCTCCCCGGTGCGCGAGTCCAACCCAGCGGGAGTCCACCCCGGAGCGTGCAAAGAGTCCACTCCAGCGGGAGTCCACCCCGGAGCTTGCAAAGAGTCCACTCCCGCGGGAGTCCACCCCGGAGCTTGCAAAGAGTCCGCCCACCGGCAATAGGACCTTCTCAATGAGGCAGAAGATGCTTGCCGGTGCGTCGAGTGGTGCTCCAAAGGACACCTACAAGTACGGGCCGTCGTTGAAGAATCTTCCGGTGTTAACTTACCACCGGACCGTTGAGGAGAATGCTCCCTTGGTCAAAACTCACAATGCCGCACACTTTGCGAAGAAAGTGCCCGAGACAAAACAGGCACTAAACCCTAAGGGTGTTAAACACTTTTTAGACATCGTCTGTGATCCTGACCGTAGAACTTTGCTTGATAACTATGAACGCTCTATCTCGAAGAGTTTTGACACGCAAGAGGAGAATAAAAAGAAAAGGGTCGCTGCACAGAAGAAGAAGAAGGCGAAACAGGTTCCCTAGCTCGAAGAACAGAAAGTACAGTCGGTCGCCCCGCTGAAGGTTCAGACAGACAAGAGTCCCAACGTTGGGACAAATGTTCCTGCTTCAGACTACATGGACGATGATGCATTTGACGCACTTTTCCCCAAGTCGACTGAGATAGCACGGAAGTTTGTCTACGGAAAAGATCTTCTCCCTCCTGATGAGATGGTGCGTCTAGCTTTTCAAATGCGGAGATTGCATGACTGGTACATGAAGGTTGCAAAGGACAAGCAACTCGTGTTTTACGTGACATACCGAGAAGACCAATTCTTCGTCAACCACGAGATATGTATCGAATTTGATGAATTATGGCAGTTATACAACCGGCGTGCTCTCGACGCAACTATCATGAGTTGCTATGTTCTGTAAGTGTTTTTTCTAAATGTCTAGCTGAGCATGTAATTATCCTCACTAATTGAGCCTGTAATTATCTTCACTATATTCTTTCGTATGCTATTATATATGCAGGTGGATGCTTATCGAGTGCAAAAGGAAAAGACTCTGGGAAGTTGGGTTCATTGACCCATCTATCGTTAACTGCAAAAACTTAGAGCGGAAGCCCGAGGACTGCGAGGAGGCATTGTTGAGGTCGCTATTGAGCCAAACACATGCGGCAGATATACTTCTTCCTTACAACTTCAAGTGAGTGTGACTGTCTTGAACACATTTCTATATTGCTAATTACTAGATGTTAAGTTTAATTGATGAGTTATATTCATGCCTCACTATATAAACGTGTGCAGCTACCATTGGATTCTACTGGACATTATCATTGACAAGGGATTAGTTGAAGTATTTGACTCATTACGCAAACCACAATCATACTACCAGGACTTGATTGACATGCTTCAGAGGTAATTTCAACCATTAACCCCATTTCATGATATCAAGTAATCATAACTCATTTATTCATTTGCTTTTGTGAGTAGGGTTTGGAAAATATTCATCAAGAGAGAGAGGGGTGAATGGAAACCAGAGCTGACTATTAAACATATTGATGTAAGTGTGCTACTATTAAACATAGTCTCTTTAATTCATCATCATTTTGAATTATTATTTAATTAAGTTATATTCTCGTAAAGACCTTGAAGCAGACTCCGGGAAATGAATTATGTGGATTCTACGTCTACGAGTTCATGAGGACCTTGAGCGTTGAGCATGCGTCACGTGAAAAAAGAATGGATGTGAGTGTGACTGTCTTGTACTATATTTCAATCTTATTATGATTTGATATATATATATACACACACAACTAATATATTCATATTGATCTCGTTTAAAGCTTAACGACAAGCAGAACGCCATCCTACCACATCAGCGCGTAGAAGCAATTCAAGAGGAGATAGCGGGATTTATCCTTGAGGAGGTCATGCATCCAAAGGGAGAATATCATAATCCTAAATATAGCTATGCCATATGAAAGAGGAGGATGTATGACATTATTGCGATCTCTATACACCGGATTGTATATATGTATATATGTATGTAATAGCGTAGTATGAATATGTCCTATATCTAAATTATATTATATATCAACGTTTACCGTATGTAGTAGCGTAGAATACATATACGAAAGTATATTACGTATGCATCAACGTGTACCGTGTATATATATAATACCGTATGAATGTAAAACAGTAGATGAAAAAGAAAACATAAAATAAAATTGCAGTGAAGAAAAGAAAACAGATAACAGAAAAAAAGGAAACGAAAAATAAATTGCAAAACCCTTAAAACCTAAACCCTTTAGTACCGGCCGGTGTTACCGACCGGTACTAAAAGTTCTCCGCACGAGCCCGTGCCCCGCGCTTACGTGGAGGCCCTTTTGTACCGGACGATAAGAAACCGGTACTGATGCTGGGGGGGCATCAGTTCCGATTGCGCAGTACCGGTTGCGAAACCGGTACTGATGCCCCTCCCCGACCGGTACTAAAACGCCGTTTTCCACTAGTGCAGGAGTGTCTCGACACTTGCAAATGTCCCAATTAATCCATTAGTAATGGTCCTGTACCCAGCGAATGATGATTAATAATGGGGTCTGCCATCAATCAATCTGTACGTTGCTGATTGCATTGGAGCGAAATTAACGTGTGGTACTTCTTTTTGTGCGAATTAAACTTGTGGTACCGTACGTACATTATTTCTGAATTATTCTACAGTTGTAGCCACATCACGATTTCTCTTTGTCCTGAACTACTTGGGTACTACTGCTGCCCCGGAAGCTGGAGAGAAATGCTTATCCTGCTTGCTTTGTCCAGTAAATACGAAGAAGCATGTGTACAATGTTCTCTAAAGAATAACTCTTTTTCTTTGCAAAAATACGAGAAGCCAAGGCTCATTCATCCGCACAATGAAACTCGGCGCACTTGTCTTTACAGTCACAAAACCCTGAAGCCAATATGTGCAATCCCTGGAGAAATTATAGGTGAGATAAGAACGCATAGTATTATTTGACAGCTGCAGGACCGGGCCGACTGGAACGGCCTGAACATGAACAGTTACATAAAAGGGTTACAATTCGCAGGAGTGGAAATCCATTACTCATTGTTAATGTCATGTTTCTTCAATAAAGTTTTGGGAGATGCTTCAAGATTTCCAACTTGTGTGTGACATTACGGACATGATAACTTGGAAATTCACAAATAATGGTTGATACACATCATCGTTGGCCTACAAGATGCAATTCCTAGGCCACACTATATCAATATATCAATGATGACATCCTTGGTTTGGAAATCTTGGGCGCCTCCCAAGTGCAAAAGCTTTGCGTGGTTGATCCTACAAAACCGAGTGTGGACGGCGGATAGACTTGAGCGGAGAGGATGGCAAAATTGTGGGCTTTGCAAGTTGTGTGACCAAGTCCGGTAGACGGCCGCCCACCTTCTTCAACGTCGTTTCACCACAAGAATTTGGACCTCCTTGAAGACTTGGATTGGAATCCATGACTTCGATCCAAAAGATTGGCACCGGTTTCACAATGTCAAAGATTGGTGGATGGAGGTCATTCACAAGAAGGGGGAATTTGGAAGGCTCTTGCAACCCTCGCGATGCTTGTGTCATGTGAGATTTGGAAGAAAAGAAATGACCGAGTTTTCAGGAATAAATGAACGACCGTCAACATGACTGTGGAAACGATAAAGACAAAGTGGCAATGTGGGGCTTAGCCGGCAAAGGCTTTTAGTATTTTAATTCCATGAGGGTAGATTTTATTGTCGCGTGACCTCGCATGGTCACGCTTTGGTTTGTAACACTCTGAAAAAACTCTCTTCTTAATTGATGAAAATGGTAAATCTTGTGCCTCGTTTAAAAAAAGGAAACAACTCTTTTTCCTACAAAACATTGTCTTAGTAGATTAATACTTAGTGGAGAGCTACCAGAGATAATCAAGCTCAGCAAAAAACTTGCAGGAATCAAGCACGTACAATTAATAAACCTGGATTTGAAAGATGCCAGGGGAATCAACTGAAAAGTTATGATAATGACGGAGAGAAAAGAACATGAACCGGATGTTCTAGTGGGAGGGCACTCCAAAAACATGACTGAAATCAAATCGCTAGTTGGCAAGCAAAATCCAAAAGTAATTGAGATAATCCCAATAATGGTAATAATGGTATGAAGCTGTAGTAGAGGGTCTCGAGTACCAGGAACGACGAAAGGGCGTAGAATCTTCAAGCAAACTACCTGATTTGGTTGCAGTTCCAAATGTCCGAGTAGGCCAGTTAATTCTTGAATGTTAGCTGGCGGCCGGTAAAATTGCAGACCAGGCAGTTTTGGCTCTGCACGACTATCTCGGCATCAATACCGCCGACATGGCGGCACTGTAGCACAACGACACGAGATGAAATCCAGTGGAGAGAAAGAAAAGAGGACTGAATAGCAGCAATACCATGCACGAGAAAGATTGAAGAAGAACACTTCTGAGAGTTCTCGGACTGAAAGGATTCAAATTGTAATAGTTGTAAAATAATGTTAGGACAGAAAGCTGAAAGGAGGCGTCTCTCCAAAAAGCCGGGGAGTTATGATGAATTGGTGAGAAAGAAATGGCACACGTAACACGTTACTGCAAAGATCCGACTTACTTGAATATTAGGATGATGTGGATGCATAATAAGATTTAAGCTTGCAAACATCAAATGTTTTCTAGTGAAATGAACTTTATAGATAAAAGGGAAACATTGAGAAAAAGGAAAAACCGTCGACAGCAGGGATCGAACCTGCGCGGGCGTAGCCCAACAGATTTCAAGTCTGTCTCCTTAACCACTCGGACATATCGACTGTTTAGTGATAAGAGAAGTCTGCTTTAGGTCTAGATCATGGGATATACATTTTATGATATTGTAGAACGTACATTTCCTTGCTCAAATATTCAGTTAGCCAGTTTTCAAAAACAGACAGAGAGAGAGAGAGAGAGAGAGAGAGAGGGGAAAGCAGGAAAGGGACCGTCATGGGAAAAGAAACATCTTCTAATAAACTACGAAAAACGTTGTCAGTTCGTTACGCAATTACTCAGGTTTAAACTTAACTGTTACATGTAGATTTTACCTTTAATGTTACTCGTCAAAGATATATTAATCTTTTGCAGTTTAGCACGTTCTATCAGGCATAATGATTTTTTTCCAAAAGGTTAATCTACCAACCAATTTTCTAGTGCGTAGATAGTTTTAAATATGGCCAGATCAACAATGATCGGTGAGGAGAAAGCTACGTGAGATAAACAATCAATAAGGATAAGAAATATTGTTAGTTAGTCGCAATAATTATCGTTCGGAACTTGGAAGAACGCTGATATGTACTTTGCATTTTAAGTTTTTAACATCCTGATGAATCATATGTTCTAATTGTAACTTTGGTTAGATGTGAACCTAAGATAATTGAGCGTTCTTTCAAAAGAAATTCAAAGGACCGTCCCTGATCCTATTTTGTTTCTATTGTTTGTAGTTCTTATGTTTTATCATTCAACTTTACATAATTAAATAGAATTTCAAGTGGTACGCTTCATTGTGTTAAGAATTTTAATTGTCAAACATTTTAAATTGTTGAGTGTGTTACCTTTATATATACTGGTATTATTAATTGCTTTGTATCCTCTGAGACTCGTTGCTCATTTAGTCTCATTTGTTCAGCACAATGATTGCTCTGTTTTGGATTATATATCACAGGGCAGACCTGCACGTACGTTATTTCTGCCTTTATCCATAGAAGCCAGGTAGGAGTTAGAAAATTTGCAGTTTATAGTTCACGATCTTGGGCAGGGATGAAACATAACTGGATAAATGTCCTGTGTCCAGGGAAAGGGTGAATATATGGTGCAGAAATTTTACAAGTTCTTTTTCAGAGATGTCTCTCCATCACCGTGTCTTCCTCTAATACAGAAAACTAAGTGCATGAAACACAAAGTTTTTGCATGCCTTCTGTTTATGGATAGGCTAAACACTAGACATCTTGTTTGGGCTACTGGATTTACATGTTGGTTCGATGAAACTGTTCAATCCCTGATAACAAGTGTGTTTTGTTTGTCAGCAAATGCGGGAAACAAATGGAGCATTTATTCTTTTACTGCCAGCTGAGTAAAAATTGTTGGTCTCACCTAAATTTACACTTCGATCACAACTCTGAGTTAACTATGAAATTATCTAGTGCCGGTAGTGTTTGGAATAAACCAGTATTCATGGAAGTTGCTATCCAAGCTGTCGGGAATATATGGAAGCAAAGAAATAGGAAGCACTTGGATAGCATCACCCCTGAACTTCAGACGTGGAAGAGGCAACTCTGCTATTACTTAGATCTTTTGAGTTCAAGGCTAGATGAAGCCTGCTTATAGATCAGTTTTTCCTAATTCTGGGTTTGAGAGTCTAGCTCAATAATAGGGAGCCATTGCCCTAGCCAGGCACTTGTAAATATCATGTAAATAAAATTGGTTCCTTTTAAAATTTATTATGAGTAGTTGGAGTGTCTCCTGTTGTAATTTCCCAAAAAGAATTCTTGTATCGAACGTGTATGGTGTACAAGTGGGCACCGAGAGCTTTTTCTTGAAGGTCCGGCCATAACTGCAATAGCATATTGTTACTAAGAGCTAGGCGAGATATTAATGATGCATACAACAAAAATAGTAAAATATTTACAAAAATCAAGAGCAACAAGACCCCCATAAAACAATCGGTGACTCATAGTGGCAAAAACCAACCACGGCAATTGGCAGCACCTTATATCAAAACAGATTCAACAACATAGACCCCTTCAGAAATAAAATGGGGCAAAAGCACCGTCGTCATACGATTTGACCATGAAAGACCGGTCATGGGCTCATGGCTTTTTACCCTGGAAGAAGTCAATGCCTTCAAACATGGAAGCATACAGAAGTTCGTCATTGGTAGGTACAACGAATAAAGGTCGAGCATAGGACTCTCACCATGGTGATAAAAACTCAGTATTCAAGATCATCACAACCGGAGTCACCATGTGTTGATGCCCCCACTTGCCAAGGTACTACGGTAAAGAACCGATCGACGGCTCAGCCGCCACATACATTGGTTGGATATGAGCATCACCAAACAGATGAAACTGCATGGCACAACACACTTGGAAGCATCCTCTTCTCCCAACCCATTTTGCACACACCCGAAGATAGCCACACATGGGCATGGTCCTAAACCATTGCCATGCAAGGCCAGATACCAGGCATCACAATTCCCCACTTCCACCAGCACTATTCTCGAACTCAATATGAGTCATCAAAATTTTCATTCACCTCCGGAGCCTTGCAATTCTCATCGTTGCGATGTACTTGTTATGGTGATATGCCCAAAGATGCTTACGAAAACGTAGAGTGTCGTGCGAGTGGAGGTCTTCATGGAGCAAGCCTATGATCACAACCATTATTGACAGCGTAACCTTGCCAAGCCCGCAATGGGTGAGGTCAGAGACTAGCGGAGTTGAGGGGTATGGAATGCAGAGAATGGGGGACGAGGAGTCACCACGAAGAACCGCAATGACAGCCTTTAAGAATCCATGAGGAGCCATTCAGGGCAGTTCACCACAAATAGTTGTATGATGTTCACATCTTGGAATAGGTCGGGTCGCTTATGGTGAACGGACGCCGGCAAGATCAAGAATCTTCAAGGAGGAGGACAATGCTAGGTCTAGAGGACGGCGGAAAGACATGCCATGCTGCCACCGTCCACTTTGCGGGAACGGCCTACTCCGACAGTGGCGAGGATTTATGTACGCGGTGAAATACCTGGCCATTTTAGTGTTATTTACTCGAATAAACAGGGCATGCATAATCTGATGACTCGGACCCAACAAGCTCACATGTTATATTTTGGTGCTTGCTGGCAATCTATAAGAGAAATTTTACAAGCACCTAACAAATCAAAGTGATATTACTAGATTTGTCATGAAATATAAGTAATATCTAATATCTTATCTGTTTATTAGTACATTTAGATAGAATTTATTTTTTAGCTTAAAAATAGTGTCAATGCACAAAAAGACGTGTGATTTAATTAGATGGAATACTTAACTTGTATCACAATATTTCCTTCCATATATTTCCACCCATATATGTGTGTGGCTTTTCAGCATAAAATTGACTATATATGCATGTAAAATACAAAATAATATCATAAACCTACATTTATTGTCCAACTATCCAAATAAGGACATCACAATACAACCATACATATTAAATCTGCAGTTATGGAAATAAAACAAAAATGTTTGCAACTTCCCCCATCTTGATCATGCAATTTTTCCTTATGCAACTATAAAAAAAATTAGTTAGTCCTCCTGCAATTTTTCCTGATCTCTCCATTATTCCCTATCAATGGTGAGATATCTCCCATCTTTATCATGCCCACCACAAAGTCCGCGAAGAACGCACTCTGGCTACTAACGTAGGACTTGACCTGCTGATCGGTGACCCCACCATTGAAGAGCTCATGGTCGGAGTGTAGGAGCCCCTTTTTTTCGATGAGGTTCTTGTAGTAGTTGTTCTCGAAGGCAGATGGGGTTTGGAGATCGAGGGGTGCAAGGTTGCTATCGCCAGATCTGGAGGTCGGAGGGCAGCCTGATTGACGGGTCCCGGCAAAGCCTTTGTCGATATCGCTGTCGTTGTAGATGTGTGCTCGAAAGTTGGTGCATTGTGCTTGTCCTATGGTATGTGATCCTGCATAAATGGTCGACATGAAGAAATTATTTTCCATAAGAATATTTAAAGAAAAGATTCTTTCATTGAGAGTTGGATGGAATACAAATATAAACATTGTGCACAAACCTTACATTTATTGTTCTATTATCCAACTAATTACATCCTTTATGTGTTGAAATTTGATCATTAACCAGTTGATACTACTAATTACTATGTTCTATCACACTAAAAGAATGATGTAGTAGTACATGATGATGCAAAGGGTTTGTGATAATATCTGAAGGGTTTTGACACTTATTGTGCAACTATTACTAATGGTTTACTTGTTCTTTCAAAATAATTTGATTCTCCTGAAGGTCGGAGAAAGAAAACGACGTGTTTGAGTCAGTCATGGAACATGGCAAAAGGAATCGTATGCCTAATTTATGTGTGATTGTAATCAACTTTTAATCAAGTTTGTTATCCGGGATGCCAACTTTATTCTTACCTTTCATACTTGTCCAAAGATATGTGAATATGATGGCGGACATCTGTTAATTAAAGCAAGAGCCAGCCATTTCGTTGAAAAAGTTGGGAAATTAATTAAAGCTAAGAGCCGGCCTAATTCAGGCCGGTAGCATGAAAAATGCGTAACTAAAACTTCTAGAAACCCATGCCGACAACCACATGCCCTATGTTACTTTCTTCGTCGACAGAAGATAATGGAACTATAGTAGTAATTGGTAGGAGTACTAGATTAGATTACTACTCATCGGTTATTGAACCCGTCGGCAGTACATTAATAATGTTCATTCTTTCAGCACAAAACTTAGCCGTCAATTCCGTTAGCGATCAAGCCGGGCGCTGTACTCGCGACTAGCTAGCTAGTGGAATAAGCAGAAAATGTGAAAGGGGGCTCCTTATTTTCTTACACAGGGGAACGGCCGGTTCTTGTTGTTTACTTGCATTCTTAACCAACATTGATCGGCGACTTGTCGATAGTATAACTAATTACTGAGTTCGTTTGTTGAGGTTAATTAGTTGGGCAATGGGAATGAATAATGATTGATTTCAGCGAGCTAGGTATACGTACCGGATAGCGCGACCATGTCCTTCTGGGAGAGTCCCTTCGCGGCGAAGAGTGCGGTGAGGTTAGCGAGCCCCGACGTCGGCGGCGGGATGTTGTTGTTGGCGCCGCTGAAGCTCGCCGTCGTCGAGTCCCTCCGCCCTACCTTCACGTCCCAGCTACAAATTTAGAAAGTAATTAAGTTACAGTTTAAGCAAGTGCATGTATGATGCATGCACGTATATGCGCATACATGGGAGGTAGGTGGAGTGCGTGTCACTTACGGCTACGACACTATCCCTGGCCGCGACGGCGAGGACGTCGGCGCAGGAGACGACGCCGGGGCAAAGCTTCTCCACGGCCGCCTTGACGGCGTCGATGACCTCGAAACCTCGCACTGATCCGTTGTTGGTCGTGGCCGTCTTCTCCCCCTGCAGGCTCGGCGTGTCGTCCAGCAGCAGCGACCCGTCGCAGCCCTGGACGAAGCAGTCATGGAAGAATAGGCGGAGGATGGAGGCGCCCATGCGCGGCTCTGTCGCCACGGCCGACTGCACCACGGACTTGACGGCTCCCAGCACGCCCGGGCACGAGCTCGAGTAGAAGCCCGTCGACAGCTGCGCCGACGCGCCGCCGGCGAGCGCCATGATGGCTAGAAGGACGACGCACACAGCACTGGAATCCATGCCAGCGCGCCTCGCGCCCGCACTTGCAGTCGACATTACTGATCGACCTGTGTGTTTGTGGATCAAAAAGGATGTTCTTATTGCTAATTTACTACGCAGATTGTAGTGTGTGAGTGTGTTACCTTGAGCTCAATGAGCTCCGATATTTATAGCACAACCAGAGCTGAATTCGATCGTATCGTAGTGGCATACAGTGGCCAGTGTGGTACTTATTAGTAGAAAAGATGTGATTAGATTACATCATCTTTCTCACCTACTCGGTTAGACTTCGAGCTGAAGTTGATGTATATACTGTACTGTGCAAAAAAAAATTGATGTGCTGTTGTCTAAACACGTACACTGCTTGAGGTTTTGGTGAGTGAGAACGCTTGGACTTGGACCTGGCAAAGAAAAAGAGCGACGCGCGCGGTTACGCAAAGCTAATGAGGGGGCAAGCATGAGGCCGTCGTCGTCTCGCCTTTTCTCGGGCAACGATAAAGGCGGCTAGCTAGTATAGCTCCTACCATGTGTTGCTTGCCCATCAGCTCGGGGGAAATAGTGATTTTAGTTGAAAATTACTTTTTCATATTCATCGCTTACTTTTTCACATAACAACTTTTACTTGTGCCATTAGTTTGGGTATCTTGCTACGTGGTTTTATTCTGCAGCAACATGGCGAGGGTGCTGATTATTTCTTGTGACCGCACTTTGAGCAATGAACACAACTAGCAACGCTTCCTATTATTAATATTTATGTTAGGGTCTCCTTGATTAGCATGATTTAATAAAGGCCGGAAATATCACTGAATTACAATTTCATACCCATTTCAATCATACATGATTTTATACGTTTAAAAGTGCGTTTGAGTCCATCACACAAAGACCAAAGGTTTCTTATCCCCGGGTTTGGGTTGATACCGAATTTTCCTATAAACTGTAGTGCAAAAGATTTCTTAAAAAACATCACACGGACTCAATCCTACATCTCAATGTACCACCACATAAAAATTCTGATAGATCTGAATCCTAAAAAAATCATATAAATAATCTTGCGATCAAAGAGACCCTTAGCAACCAGGGTAAGTAGCACAACCACTGCCTATTAATTTTAAAAATATGGAATGCGTATGAAATACCTAGTGAATTTAGAAAATTTATCTTGATTTTGCATCTTATAATATAAGGCTACCAAGGGAAATGAACTCATTCTTACAGAATTATTGTAAAATTCATACAAGGAAAAATATGGCGGCGAAACTTTTACCAGTCTATAGAGACCGAACACTCCCTAAGCACCGATCTTGAAGAGTTGGGCTTAGAAGAAAACTAGATCGAGCACGGTGGCCCATCAGTTTGACACCATTGCAGCGCCACATGAATAATGTGCCTCTGGACTGGGCAAAGAAGAGAGGTGGTGTGATGCGGGTATGCGGGATGAGAGAGGAGACTGAGCGGCATCAAAGAGAAAGAAATGAGGTTGTTGTGGGAGGAGGGTTTGAAATCGTTATTCAGATTAATTAATTTAAATTTCATTCAATCTAGAATTATCAAAATTATTTTTTATTACACTTTATATATCTAGTCTCAATTTGGGGCAAATAAATTTTGTTACCCGGGATTTAAAAGGTTGCAAGTAGTTATGTTCAAATTAAACTCCGAGTGAAGCGATGAGGGCGTGGGAGCCAGTAATGGACACAAACTATGGATGAAGTGTTGAAATGTAATTGCATAGTATCTTTAATCTGAAAGTTAGGTAAAAGGTGAGAATGATTAGGACATATAGCCACCCACCCACCCGCTAGGAAACTTTACAAAATAAAATGCCGGAGCATTATTCTAGATTCATGTGAACCTTGCTTTTCATTAAGGACATCATCGGTGAGGCATGTAGAAAGTTCCTGACCTTTAAATTGATCATCAGTCTAATTGAATTGCAGTCATGTATGCTTAATCTCTTGGTAATTAATGTGTTGATTCAATTCGGTAAACTGAACTCTTACACAAAGTACTCACCCTTTTTTAGGTGCCAAAAATGGCCATCTCTTAATAGTTTAACATGCTTAATTTCTTCAAATGATGTCGGAATCACATGAGAGGATTCCGATTCTCCTTTTGCCTTGCTACAAACATGTGCATTCAGCTTTTTGAAATGCGCGGAAGACACGGATGCAAAGATGTTTTAGCTATTGCACTTTTTATTTTCAGCTATTAATAAGTCTGAAAATGTAAAAACATTTTTACTTCTTGCATTTACGAACTAAAACCCCAAAACATTTTTACTTATTGTTTTTACTATCATTGCCTGGTTATAGATTACTTTTAGTATTGTTTTTATTTTGTTCTATTTATTCAGTTTTCTTAATACGAAACCTTGTACTTGACAACCACACGGTGAAGTTGGGGCACAAGACAAAATACTTTATATTTGTAGGTTGCCTGAAGAAGGAAGAAGAAAGACATATTTTCACTCAAGTCCCCGAAGTTCGATATTTAAACCCTCGATTCACACTTGTGGGGAAAACCACCCTTGCGACAACACTCTGCTCTTTCAATCCCAACGAGGGGTGTATCTATACCTGGCCATTTCTCGGGCTGGGCCGGGCCTAAAAAAGCCCGACGCAGAAAAGTTCAGGCCCGAGCCCGGCCCGGCCCGACTGTCAGGCTGCAAAATGAGGCCCGAGCCCGGCAAAGCCCGACCGGCCTGACCCGTTTCTTCCTGTTTTCCTATTTTTGCAAGGCCCGGGCCCGGCCCGGCCCGACCGTCGGGCCCGAAAATCAGGCCCAGGCCCGGCCCGGTGGTCAGGCCCGTCGGGCCCAGGCCCGGTATTTTCGGGCCGGGCCGGGCTGCCCATGCCCAGGTCTAGTATCATAGCCATCAAAAGGTTTTCTGACGCTGTTGTCGGGGATTTGACAAAAGATCTTCACAAGGTGCAATTCACATGGCAACTACTAGAAGGTTTTCTAACAACATGGAACCACTCCCACGACAAAGAAGATTTCCGATGCCGTCTTCACCAACTTGTGCAAACTCCCAAACTTGGAGAGGTTGTTGTCAGTTTTTTCTTCCCTTTTAGATTTATAAAGTAATTTTACTTTGTCTTGTTTTTATCTTTTATTTTTATACTGTTCTTTCCATATTTCGGTTTGTTATTTTTTCTTTCAGTTTTGTTTGTTTTACTTAAGTTTTTCATTTTGGTTTGTTATTTTATTTCAGTTTTGTTTGTTTTCCTTAAGTTTTATATTTTGGTTTGCATTAGTTTCTTATTGTTTTACTTTCAGTTTTCATTAAAATCATAAAAATTAGTATAATTTTTTATTTGCAAACATGGGAGAAAGAACTACTAAATTGTGTGATTACACCAACACTCCTAATGATCAATTTATTGCTAGGCCTATTATCACAACTGAGATAAAAGCTGAAAGTAAGTCTTGGGTTACTAAACCTAATAACTAATTAGGGAGTAATTTGCAGGAAATGCAAGTGAAGATGCCTCAATGCATCTACATTATTTTTGTGAAATTTGTGATGTCCAAAAATTTAAAAATGTGGAAAATGATATGGTCAAGCTAAAATTATTTCCATTTTCACTTAGAGGAAAAGCAAAATAATGTTTATTGTCAATACCTACTGCTAGCATTAATTCTTGGAATGATCTTAAAGAGCATTTCATTAAGAAATACTATCCTCCTATTAAAATCTTGCAAAATATGAATAGCATCCTATCTTTTAAACATAATATTAATGAACATGTAGCAATGACTTGGAAAAGGATAACATCAGGCTTAGAACTTGCCCGTCACATGGAGTTAATGAATGGACTGTTTTGCATTCTTTTTACAATGGGTTAAATTCTATGTCTAGAAGCATATTAGATTCTGCTGGAGGTGGTGCATTCATGAGTAAAATTGTCTTTGAAGCTAAAGCTATCATAGAAAACATGTTGCAAAACTATAGTGAGTGGCATACCGAAAGAGCACCCAGTCCCTCTAGGAAAATTAATTTCATAGAAGAGAGAGATACTTTATCTAGTTATAAATGGATGCCATTCTTGCTTTTATGTCCAAACAAAATACCGATGATGTTCCTTTACAAGAGCTAGTGGGAAACAATGCTGAAAATATTGATGTTAATTTTGTTAGAAACTTTGGTGGTAATGGGTATGGAAACAATAATTAAAATTCTTATGGTAAACCACATTTTGTTCATAATAAATATGCTAGTGGTAGTAATGTTTCCAATGATTTAGAAAATACCGTTAGATCATTTATATCAACCCAAAAAGAGTTAAACAAAGAGTTTGTAGCTAAGTTTGAAAAACAAGATGCTTTTTTTGAAAGGGTAAAGAGGTGATATCCTTTAAAAACCTTGTTCAAGCTCAAAAACATGAAGATACCATCAAATATGATCAAGAAATAATAGATAGGTCGTGGGAAACTTTTAATGAGATAGAAAGAGGAGAAAAAGAATCACTTATGGACATGAATGAGAAACAAGAAGAGGAAATAAAAAATGCTTGGTGAAGTTGATGAACCTTTACTTGATCTTGATAAGTGTAGCTTGCATGAACTTATTATTATGTTGCAAAAATATACTAATGATTATACTGTTAATGTTCATCAAGCAGGGTTTGGTTCTTACATAGCCAATCATGTGCTTAAAAGAAAATATTGATAGGTATAATAATGAGGCTATGGTGCCACTTAATCTTTGGGATATATGGATCTCTGATACACCGGTGCGGTGTTGTTGGAAACCCCAAGATGAAGGTATGAAGTAGTGCAGCAGCAAATTTCCCTCAGTTGTGAAACCAAGGTTATCAATCCAGTAGGAGTTGAATGCTCTTCTGAAGGTTGTTGGCGGCGCCGTTTACGATAACCAACACGGAACCTGCACACAACACAAACAAGATACTTTGCCCCAACTTAACAGTGAGGTTGTCAATCTCACTGGCTTGCTGTAACAAAGGATTAAACGTATAGTGTGGAAAATGATGTTTGTTTGCAGAGAATGAAAGTAACAGTTTGCAGTAGGTTGTACTATCAATGTAAAGAAAAGGACCGGGGTCCACAGTTCACTAGTGGTGTCTCTCCATAAATAAATAATGGCATACATGCGGGTAAACAAATTACAGTTGGGCAATTGACAAAATAAAGAACTGCATAATGATGCATATACTATAGTCATGGTGTCTAGTATGAGATTCATTTGGCCATTACAACATGATACATAGACCGTTATCCAACTGCATCTATGACTAATAATCCACCTTCCGGATAGCATCCGCACACCTTTCAGTATTAAGTTGCAAGCAACGGATTATTGCATTAGGCAAAGTGTGTAATGTAAGTAGCACAATTATCCTTAGACAAAACACTACTTTTTTATCCCTAGTAGCAACAGTACATTCATAATCTTAGAGGTTGCTGTCACTCCCCCAGATTAAATGAAGGCATGAACCCACTATCGAGCATAAATACCCCTTCTTGGAGTCACAAGCATCTATTTGGCCAGAGCATCTACTAGCAACGGAGAGCATGCAAGATCATAAATAACACACACATAATATATTATGAAGCAAATGGCATAGTACTCAATATTCATCGGATCCCAGCAAACACAACATGTAGCATTACATAAAGATGATCTTGATCATGATAGGCAGCTCACAAGATCTAAACATGATGGCACAATAGGAGAAGACAACCATCTACCTACTGCTATGGACCCGTAGTCCAAGGATGAACTACTCACGCATCAGTCCGGAGGCGGGCATGGTGATGTAGAGCCCTCCGGTGATGATTCCCCTCTCCGACAGGGTGCCGGGAAGAGCTTTCGAACCCTCCCGAACTAGGGTTGACGACGGCGGCGGCTCCGTAATGTTTCGTGGAAAAGTGTTCGGGGTCTAGGTCTTATTTCGTCGGGGGGTATTTGTAGGCGAAAGGGCAACGTCGGTGGGCGCCCGAGGGGCCCACACCACGTGGTGGCGCGGCCAAGGGGGGAGCCGCGCCTCCACAAGGTGTGGCCGCCTCGTGGCCCTCCTCCGTCTCCTCTTCGGTGTTCTGGATGGTTCCGGGAAAAATAGGGACTTTGGCTTTTGTTTCGTGCAATTCCGAGAATATTTCCTTAACAACTTTTCTGAAACCAAAAACAGCAGAAAACAGGGAACTGGCATTGTGGCATCTTGTTAATAGGTTAGTCCCAGAAAATGCATCAAAACCATATAAAGTGTATATAAAACATGTAGCAATGGGTATAATATAAGCATGGAATATAAGAAATTATAGATACGTTTGAGACGTATCAATCCCCAAGATTTTAATAACTATTGGAAAAGAAACCTATCGTGCTATACTAGACTTAGGCTCTAGTGTCTTTGTTTTATCCAAGGAGTTATATGAAATGCTTGAACTTAAAAACTTAGAAAAATGCTCCATAGACTTGTTACTTGCTGATGATTCCATTAAACATGATTTAGGTAAAGTGAGTAATGTCATGGTAGAATTACATTTGACTTTTGTACTTGTTCATTTTATTGTCATGGATATGGGGAGTAAAACCTCCAGTCCTATAATCTTGGGAAGACCTTTTCTTATAACTACAGGTGTAATTATTGATACGAAGGAGGGGAATGTGAAGTTTCAGTTTCCCCACAAGAAGGTCATGGAGCACTTCCCAAGGAAGAAGGAGACACAAAGGTAAAAGCTACCTCATTATCTTCAACTTTCATGAAACAAGTAAGCAAGCCTAATTATATGGCTATAAAGAAAGCGCTTTACGGGAGGTATCCCGGTTGTTTTTATTTTTCATTTTATTTGTCACTCTTGTTGTAGCAAGAGAGTTTTTTTATGTTCTGGAGTTCTTAATAAATACCAAGTTTTACCCATTTTGGATTTCAAAGTTGAAACTTCTATATGGAGTTACAGGTTCTTGCATGCATCTGTTTACTGTATGATTTTTCATATTTTTCTGTAACTCCGAATGAGCTGCAATTTTAACTGAAGTTACAACTTTTCGTCCTATGTATGCACAAAAATTGGCATAATTTTCGACATGTTTAAGTAGTGTAATTGATTACGTTTTGTTGTTGTTGTTTTTCTAGACAGATTATGTCCAATATTGTTTTATGCATCCTTTTGACTTTTAAGTTGATTCTTTTTTATTCATTTGAGTTTTTAAAGAAGCATGCAACATTATATACCTATTGGACATTCTAAAATGAAATTGTGTTTAAGATTTTCTAGCAGCAAGCATTATATCTTTTGTACCCACTAATGTCATCCCACAGAAAATAAAATGGGAGAATGTTTTGTGTTGAAGTTATATCACGGGGAATAGAGGAAGAACACAACAAGAATCAAGAGCTATCCAAAAATGGTGAAGACCATAAACTTGGGGATGCCCAAGGCACCCCAATGGACCTATGATGTTGCTACTTCACTCTCCTGAAATGATGCAAGAAACTTATTAATAATAAAGGAGATGAAAAGTCAATCAACATACTCATTGGGACTCGAAGAGCAGAGTGTTGTACCAAGGGTGGTTTTCCCCACGACGATGACTCGAGGGTTTAAATATCGAAATCTCGGAGATTTGCGTGGAAATATGTCTTTCTCCTTCCTTCTTCCGGCAAACTACAAAAATAAAGCATTTTTTCTTGTGCCCCAACTCCGTGTGGTTGTCAAGCACAAGGTTTCGTATTAATAAAATTGAAACAAAAATAAAACAAAATAATAACAATAATAACGATAATCTATAACTAGGTAATGATAGTAAAAAACTATAAGTAAAGATGTTTTTGCGTTTTAGTTTGTAAATGCAAGAAATAAATATATTTTGTATTTTTCGGATTAATTAATAACTAAAAAATAAAAGGTGCAATAAAAGTGTTTTCTTATAATAAAAAATGGAACGGTGTTCATGGTTTCACTCATAATAAGAGATTAGGATTTATCTTGATGCATGCGATACCTGTCGCTCCCGCTGGCCGGTTTCAGTCTAACACCACTACCACTGAATCACGTCTCCTACTTCATCAACACCAGCCCGCACCACCACTATCCACCATTGTTGCGCACCATTAATCTACCTCCAGACTCCAAAACGCCTCCACTAAGAGCTATCCCATCAATAGGGGATGCCCCAACCCTCCTCTCTTCTATTTCTTGAATCTATGCACTTGTAGGGACTTTTTTGGGCAAGAATTGGTGGTGATGTTCGTGCATGGAAGGAGAGTCGAGCGAGAGGAAGAGGAAGAAGAGGGCGAGTCGGGCGTCGCGGCTTTATCCAGCTACTTTCGGCATAGGAGTTGCTGAAAGATGCTTTCGGCACTAATACTGTCGAAACGGTGCCGAAACACCCAGAGATATGCAGGTGAGCGTGGCCTCTGGTGAAATGTCTACTTCAGCAGTAACGCTCTTTCGGCATTGCCCCACAAGACAATGTGCTAATTTTAAAATTGACTCAAAACGGATACTATTTGTGATTTTTTTGGGTTAATTGGATAAATGCCACTGCAATTTCTGGATATTTGAGAAATGCTACTACAATTTGCATCTTTTGAAAAACGCCACTCCAATTCCTTGTACACTCCATATATCCATATATGTCATTAGGCCAATTTAAACATATATACTGGCCAATATACTGATATATTCATGTCGTATATACGTATAAAGGGTGGCCCCACACAGCCAGCCTTATGACAAAAACATGCAATACAAAATAAAACAAGTAAAAAGTTTGCGACAAAATTGTGACATAATATAGTTGGGAAAATAATAAGAAATTTTAAGCTACAAGTTCAACATCTCCATTACATAGCTCGGGATTCAGTATCACATTCAAAGAAAAATCACACATGACTACATAAACATATCAGATGCGTGGAACATATCTCCAAACTAGATCTTGTTGCAGCAGGTAAAAAACATTCTTAAACCATTTCTCGAAGTACATGTCGGGATATCCCAAAGTCTCGATAGTTAGCCCTAGGTCTTCCGGTAAAAAAACAACGTCGATGAAGGCGTGTAGGTGCACTATTACGCGGTAGGGATTACAATTTTTCTCACATTTTCATTTTTTTTCACTCAGACTCAAGGGAGAAACTTTGCTCCTTATCTTTTTTTAAAAAAATTGACGAATCAAATGATATTTCTGTTCTAATTTCTGCAGCTTCTTCTCCCTCTGAATCGAACTTTTTTTTTGCCATAATGTGTCTTTTCTATTATTACCAAGTATATGGTTCTAATCCTAGATGGAAAAATAAATTTCAAATGGCCATCACACAAATTTAACACATGCGTAAGGGAACGTGTTAGTACTGGTTTTTCGAGTCAAACCCGGTCGTCCGGTACTCCAGTCCATGTGATTCGGCTGTCTCACAACAAAAAAACAAGACTAACTATGTGGATACCACCCTTTATACGTATATATGACATGAATACATCAGTATATTGACTGATATATGTGTTTAATTGGACGTAATAGCATATATGGAGTGTATAGGGAATTGGAATGACGTTTTTCAAAAGATGTAAATTATATTGACATTTCTGAAATAGTCGAAAATTGCAGTGACATCTATCCAATTAACCGTTCTTCTTAAATCCATGCACTAGGTCTATTTGGAGAGGCTGCGAACAACCAAACAAGACTGACCAAGGCTGATCGGTCCCGTTTGGCGCTGGCCGAGTTGGACCCCTAGTAGAATTATTATGAACTCACAAACCTGTTTTTTCTGTTCATAGTTATTGCCTCTTTATTTCGCTGACCAACTACTACCTCTGACTGTCTGAATTGAGAAGCAAGAAAAGAAAAAACATGGCCGTGCCCCACACGGCGTGCGACTCAATTTAATTTTTAAATAATTTTATTTTGAATCCTTGATATATTGGAGCGCAAGCCAAGCCTGGCCTTCCTTCCTGCCATCTCCCTTCCCATACCCTGCGGATTCCTCGTGAGGCTGATAGAGAGAGGAGAGAGCACGCGTCGCGTACGAGAGAGAGGAGAGAGCCAGAGACAAGGATGGCGGACGGCATGATGAAGTACCTCGTGCAGGTGGAGGAGGGGAGGGAGGCGGCGCCGGAGGAAGGCGGGGCGCCGTCGGCCGGCCCCGCGTATCGCTGCGCCGCCGGGGGCGGCGGGGCGTCGCCGCCCGCCGTGCCGGGGCTCGAGACCTGCTGGGACATATTCCGGTACGGCTTGTTGATTTGATTTTATTGGATTTCTCCATCCTCTGAATAATTACTTTCAAAGTTCGTTGATCGTTCGGTCGGTCTCTTGATAGATCATAGATCCGCTATCGCCTCTGATCGATCCACAGAAGAGAATTTCAGGCTCGATGCCGATTTTTTTTCCACACCCCCATATGATGAATGGCTTCTGAATCCTTTGACCAATCTTGTAATGCGACCACAATTAATGCGTATAGGATCCGTTCAAGCAGCTGGCGTATATTTTATATACGCATTTATTTGCACGTAACAGTTACAAGCCTTGATGGTTTTCTAATATGGCAAAATTCTTCAAATATCCGCATGTCCATTGCTTTCCTTGACGGATGAACTTGATAAAGTGTTATGCATCATAGCGTACAAAGGAACAGAGTTTGAGCGTTAAAGCATGTGAAGGATTAAAATCGTGTACACAATCTATAAATTTATAAGAATAAGCTTAGAGATTGCATGAACCTGATGCCACGTAGACGAATTTACATACGTGGTATCATAGATGGATGTCGAAAAACAAAACTGAAAGCATCAAACATGTTTGTCCTTGTGCTGTTTGTAAATTTGCAGGAATAAAATATTTTCTTATAATGAAGTAAAGTACAAAACTAAAAGGAGCAGCTCCATCAGTATAATAGTACGGAATGTAAGAAAAATACATGTAACCAAACAGCTGGAAAACATAATGCTGGCAGAATTTTCTACCTATTTCATAACCAGTCGTATCCTTATGTCCATATTTCATCTGAAACCAGGAGACCAACTTATAGGAAAACACGAAATTCATTCTGGATGCTAAAATTCCTGTCCAATTTCTATACTGATGTTTGCATGTGTACAGTTTGTCTGTGGAAAAGTATCCCAGCAACCCGATGCTAGGCCGCCGTGAAATCGTGGATGGAAAGGTTGGTCCATGGCTCTCAGTTTCTCAAACTAGACTCCCTATGTCTGCACGCATGCTTCTCTGTTTTGTTCCAGCAGATTGATTTTCTGTCTCCTCTCTTGTGATAATTTCATCTTAGGCTGGCAAGTACACATGGGTGACTTACAAAGAAGTATATGACACCGTTCTCAAGGTGGGAGCTTCAATTCGGAGCTGCGGCGTCGGCAAGGTTTGTGCTGGTGGCGTTGTGGTCCTTTGATACTTGTTTGGTGATCTTGCGCACCTAACCCAATCCTTTTTCTATGAGATAACTGGGAAACTAGGAACAGTTATTTAATCCTTTCTCTATTATTATGTGTGGTTAGTGCTTAGAATTATTCAGAAACTATGTACTGATTGATTACTTCTTAATCATCTACAGGGAGGACGATGTGGCATCTACGGAGGAAATTCCCCCGAGTGGGTTGTCAGTATGCAGGTCAATCTATAAATATGAGCACTGTGTAGATTAACAATTCTTAATAAATAAAACAATAGATATTAATGTGATACCACTCTGCTTACCTCCTTGTTCATTGCACACATTTTCCAGTTTTTGTACCTCAAAATTCTAATTGTCCAAAATAATGACCCCTCTTTTCGCTCAAGTCCTACAGAAAAAATTTCTGTTTCTGCCCAAAGGAAAAATTCAGTCAATACACATTCTCTCTGTTTTGATCCTTTTATGAAGAAAAGGTGGAAACATTGTGTATATTTCTCTGCAAGTGTAATCTCTTAAATGTGTTGTATTAAAATAATATTACTGCCTCCGGTTCACAATAAATGTCACGAAGACAACACTGCCGCAGTACAAAGTTTGATTACACTTCGCGACATTTTTTCTGGATCGGAGGAGTATGTTAATGTTCTGTCAAAGAACAGCTACTGTATCACTCACATTACAACTTTAGCAGTGATGTCATTGTTTCCTTATCACTAAGGTTGTTCTTTTCTGTTTTTTCAGGCTTGCAATGCACATGGCATTTACTGTGTTCCATTGTATGACACACTTGGTAAGTTTTTCCTTGTTTTACCGTGTTTCGAAAACTAATGACATGGTACATGGATCTGTATTATTAATTTACAAAGAAACTATGAGCATCAGAGCATGCATGCATGCACTCACATGTCATAATTTTGGTTTTAATTGTCAACAATGGCATGTTGACACCTCCCATCGATTGATATTTTTAGGTGCTGGGGCAATAGAGTTTATATTGTGCCATGCAGAGGTCGAAATTGCTTTTGTGGAGGAAAAGAAGATTGGAGAGGTACATTCTTACTGTGGAACACTAGTTTAATTGCACGTCACCCATACTAGGAAGCAATGTCACAGTCAGGTTCACTATATGTGATGTAGCTTATTTTTTAAAGTAATCAGCTACATTAAAATGACTATCTATGTCATATAGAATAGCCTGGAGTATTATAATCTCTGGCTAATCTTGTTGTAAATGATATAATCATTAGGTGGTTTCTTAATAACCACCTAAAGTAGATTGTAAGATATGAAATGCAAATATGTTAGTTAATTTATTAGAATAATCCTAACACAGTACATTTCGAAGCTGGTTACTTTACAAACAAACCAAATGTAATCTTTTTCAGGTACTGAAGACATTACCAAATGCTACCAAATTCTTGAAGAGTGAGTTAGGGATAAGTTATATCTGTGTTATTAAGCTATAGTGTCATGTATATTTTTGTTGATATGGTCATATTTTTCTTCAAGCAATCGTGAGCTTTGGTAAGGTCAGTCCTGATCAGAAGGAAAAGGTTGAGCAGAACGGCATGTCCATCTACTCGTGGACCGAGTTTGTGCTAAAGGTAAGGTTATCACTTCCTGAGATAACTGTTTGGCTGAAATGTTACTGCTTGTATACTAGTGCAATTTTCCTTGTGTAGGCCTCAGCTCTGTGTAGAGTCGCAAGGACATCCTTGTGAGCAATTTGATATTATTGATATCTGTCTGACACTAGAATGACTTACTTTTTTTCTGTTACATCTGCAGGGAGATGGGCATGAAGACAAATATGAACTTCCTCCAAAGGAAAAGGCTGACATATGCACAATAATGTACACTAGTGGAACAACCGGTGATCCTAAGGGTGTTTTAATCTCCAATAAGAGCATTATTGCCATTGTTACAGCAGTAGACGAGTTCCTTAAAAATTCAAAAGAACAGGTACAGTTATGCATGTTTCACTGGAGCTTTTGTGTACCTTTGATACATATCTTTTCATTTTCTGAAACCGCTAACATTGTACCAGATTCGCGAGGATGATGTTTACATTTCTTATCTTCCTCTTGCCCATGTATTTGACCGTGTGATCGAGGAGGTGTTCATTCACCACGGCGCCTCAATCGGATTTTGGCGTGGAGTAAGAATGAAAGACACATACTGTTCAGTATTTGTTACTTTTTTTATGTCAATGTAGCACATTTTGATCAATAAGCGAACTGCTTTAGGATGTCAAACTCTTGGTTGAAGACATTGGAGAACTCAAGCCAACAATATTCTGTGCTGTTCCACGTGTGCTTGATAGAATCTATGGAGGTACTGCATTGAACTTAAAGAATCATAACTGTTCCGAAACCCTAACGTAATATGCACTTTAATGTTGTTGTACCATTCAGGCAGCTGATAATGTTGCATTGCTTTTGTGATTCAGGACTGCAAGATAAAGTTTCAACTGGTGGCTTCCTAAAGAAGACGGTGTTCAATGTTGCTTACAAATAGTAAGCTATTCTAATGTCTGAGCCATCAAGTAACTTTTCTCTGACATAGTGATCATACTCTTCTTTTTTTCTGAACTCTATATGGTTCTGCAGCAAACAAGGGAACATGATAAAAGGAAGCAAGCATGAAGATGCAGCTGCTATTTTCGACAAACTAGTCTTTGCGAAGGTATGCGAGAAAGAAACTAAAACTTCAATTATGACATAAACTATCTGATGTTTGTGCTGAATTTAGCTTAATCTTACACTGCAACTTCAGGTGAAACGAGGATTAGGTGGCAGAGTCCGAGTAATTCTATCTGGCGCAGCTCCTCTATCTAATCATGTCGAGGAGTTTCTGCGTGTGGTTACATGCTCCCACGTTCTTCAAGGCTATGGTATGCTTATGAAGCTATATTATGATTTATTCTACTGAACTAAAAAAAACTTATGTAGTTCTCGAGATCCTGACTAACTTAATTGCCTTTAATTGTTTTCTTTTGTACAGGTCTCACCGAGACCTGTGCTGGGTCCTTTGTTTCCTTGCCAAATAACATGTCCATGCTGGGAACTGTGGGCCCTCCGGTCCCATATGTGGAAGTACGCCTAGAATCTGTTCCTGAGATGGGGTATGATGCATTGTCAAAAGAATCACCACGTGGAGAGATTTGCATCAGAGGGGACACCTTATTCTCAGGGTACTACAAGCGAGAAGATCTCACCAAGGAAGTCTTGATCGATGGCTGGTTCCACACAGGTATGATGTTAGTCAGTCAAGAATGACAAAGGGATTCATAGACCTCTTCGCCAATAAGCGATACTAAAATAGAAGCTTATTAGTAAAATAGAAGCTTAACCTGCCAACACAAGGATCTTTGACATATCCGTCTTTCTGAATGCTTCTTCCGGGCTCTTCATGTCATACTGTAGGAGACATTGGTGAGTGGCAGCATGATGGAAGCATGAAGATCATCGATCGCAAGAAGAACATCTTTAAGCTGTCCCAAGGAGAATACGTTGCGGTCGAGAATCTAGAGAACATATTTGGTCAAGCTCCTAATGTGGATTCGGTACAGTCCGGGGACAACCTTCACCCACTCATTGGCTCTTGAGTGTTTCACAGCATATATTGAAAAATTTCCGTTAACTATACTCATTGCCTTCGAATTTCTTCAGATTTGGGTGTATGGAAACAGCTTTGAATCGTCCCTCGTTGCGGTTATCAACCCTAACAAGCAAGGCCTTGAACGGTGGGCGGAATCAAACGGGGTAGGCGGTGACTTCACCTCGATATGCGGAGACTCAAAAGCGAAAGAGTTCATCTTGGAGGGACTGAGCAAAACCGGCAAAGAGAAGAAAGTAAGTGTTAACCTGTTAGTGGTAAACACACTGACATTTTTTTAAATACCACGTATGGTGACCTGAGCAGATATATATGACACATAATCATACTCTGATCTTGGTGCAACAGCTCAAAGGCTTTGAGATGATCAGGGCTGTTCATCTGGAGCCAGTGCCCTTTGACATGGAGCGTGACCTCATCACCCCGACTTACAAGAAGAAGCGGCCACAGCTCCTCAAATACTATCAGGTATTATCCATGCCTGCAATTCATCATTATTTATACTTTGGATCTTACATTTCAAGGTTATTTGTAGTATTATCCATCTGACCCTCACGTGCTAATATTTCTATAGGCTATCATTGACGACATGTATAAGAGCATGAAATAGGCTGGACTGATCACGGCAAGACGAATCAAACAGGAGATTAGCAAACCTCATCAATTTTTATGTCATTTATAACTTTCTTGTGAATGAAAGCTAATACATAGCATCGGCTTATCTAGGTTTTTTTTGTTACTATTTTCTGCAAAGCAAAAGAAAACGAACACTTGGAATTACATACATAGTGGCTCTGTCATGAGTGGATCAGATCATGTCATCTGTGTTGAAATTTGTAACATGTCAAAGAACCAATGAGTCAAATCCTTGTCTGAAAATAACAGGGACAACTCAGTTTGTGCATTATATCATGGTTTTGATTTCACTCTTTAGACTCATCATCCTGAAGCGCATACTTAAATGATGTTTTAACTCTTAAATTAACATACAGTAGAGCACAAGAGCATTTATGTAAATATTTATGTCTGCCGCTCTAGTTTATAGTTCACCAGCTAAAGCAACAAAGAAAACAAAAGTCGAGACACTTATTTTATTTGTAGGGCAAAAGGTTAAAGATTGTTTAGGTTAACAAAATAGGGGGATATACTCACATAGCTCGCGCGAAGAGTGTGTCTAGGTCTGGCCGGGTTTGTGCCTGCCTTGAGACTTGCCTAACATAACATCATATGATATTCCGACCACCCCCTCCCCCTATATGTCTCCTCCCCCACGCAGACACACTTCCAATCCACAAATCCGATCCGTGCACACGTAATTTATCCTATGTACACACAATTATTAGGAGTCCACACTCCACAGCTATGAAGTGTCTTTACAGACATTGTCGTGTTGTGATGGCCAAGTTTGGGATAACAGATTTGAGGACACCAAATGCATAAGATCTGGCTCGTATTCGTATACTAGCAAAGAACGCAACTAGAGAATTTTCCGGAATGCTTGGTAGCATCGACTACATGCATTGGGATGGAAGAATTGCCCATTTACTTGCTAGGGCATGTACAAGGGACATACACATACTGGAGAATGCAATGTGATCCTAAAGGTCGTGGCTGATCAGAACTTGTAGATTTAGCATTCCTTTTTCGGCATGCCTGGATCTCACTATGAACTCAACGTGTTCCAGCGGTCTCCAGTATTCGGCAGACTTATAGAGGGGCATGCCCCGGAGGTAAACTTTGTGGTCAATAGCCATGAATACACCAACACTGTGTTTGGATGTTGGAAATATGGGCTCGGAATTGAAAATCTGGAATTTGTGAGCCGATTCCGATGTTTGGGGTGGCTGGAGAATTTGGGTCTGGAAATCTAGTCCAATTCCGAGAGACACCCTCGCGCGTGTCCGCTTGCCTCTCGCAAATTCCGAGCTCCTAGCCTCGGAAACGTTTGGAAACGCGTAACGCGTACCCCTTCGCTCCCGAGCGAGGAAACAGGGGGAGCGAGGAAACACAAGGACCTCGAGCCCGACCGGCGGAAAAGGAAGACCGACGAGCGACGGCGGCGGCGGCCGCCGCGGTACGCCCTCCCTTCCTCCGTCCTCGCCATATTCTACCTCTTCTCGTCCTCCTTCGATTCCCGGTCGTTGGACGTCCGTCCGTCTTCTCCCGTGAGCCGGCCCCTAACCCTAGATCGACCGGGCGGCGGGACGGGAATGGCAGCGACGTTGAGCTGGGGATGGTGATGGACGAGGCAGAGATCAGGTGGCTGCCCAGGGGGGTGGTGCACGGCGAGTATGACCGGGGCCAGGCGTGCCATCTTCTTTAGTTCTTTGGCTCCCCCGAACCTGCTCTTCCTTGTTCTTTCTTCAGGCGGAGATTTGCTAAAGCTGAGCTGAAAAATTGCTCTGTCCCTAATTGATGTGGTGCCTACACGGCGGCGCTGACGGGATTGACCATGATATTGATGCGTCCGACGCAGGGTACCTGGAGGCTACTGCAGCAGTTTGATTTGCCGGTGCTGCACGCCATGAAGTTATTCGAGTTCATTGTGTTAGCAAAATTCAGTTTTTCTGGGAAAGCTAGCTCCATGTCTTTCTTGTCTGTAGCAGTTGTATTCTTTACCAATTGTGTTGTTGTGACTTTATTTGAAATATATTAATGTTATTATGTGTGCAAAATAATATATCAATATTTAAATGTACACGTGCTATTTTTTCACTCTTGTACACGAGTTTATATTGTCCAAACTCAAACTCGACAAAACATTCAATTCCATGGTTATACATCCAAACAGAAATTGGAATTATGTGCTACCCTTCGATTCCAACAGTAAATTCCTTAGCTAGCCAAACAACAGAATTTGAATCGGAGTCCAATTCCTTTCCATATTGGAAATGGAATTGACGGTGCAATTCAATTCCAAGCAACATTTCCTACATCCAAACACAGCCCAAAGGCTTTTTGCCGTTAAGATATTTTTTTCGCTTTTGTCTTTTTGCCATTAGAAAACTCTGAATATTTATTTTAATCTGAGATGTTAAAAGGTCTTATCGATAAACAAGTCGAGACCACATGTCAAAAAAAATTCGAGACCAATAAAACCGGCTGATGAACCAGCGTCAGGGGAGATAATCACCCGGTTCAATAAAATAGGTGGTTATTTTTTTTTTGAATTTTATAAAATAGTTGGTTATTGTCGCAAGCCTGCTAGTTCAGGGGGTTAAACATACTTAACTAAAAAAACTGTACCATCGCCTATCCCAGCAGGCCGGCCTAGCCAAAATGGGCCACAACCCAGCCGAACGTTTCTTGCTCCTCCAGAGAAGCAGAATCGGTGGAGTTTTGGGGCCAAGCTCGAGAAAAACAAAAAGGACGACGACAGTTCAGATCGGAGGAGAAGATGGAAGGGGCCAAGCTAGCGGCGGAACCGCCGGCGGGCGGGCAGCTAGAATCGGCGCTCCTACACATCATGCAGCAACACCACCACCAAACCCTCCGCCAGGTCCAACAAACCGGTAACAATCAACCAACGATTATCTTCGAATTCCCCAAATCTCCCCAGTCGGCGTCCACGAGGTGGTCGCCGATCAAATCTTCTCTTGCTAAGTGTTACTTCGCACACAACGCGCACGCAGAGAGGGCGAAGAAGGATGCCCTGAGGAGCGCGTCGCGGGTCGCCGGCCACCTCGTGGAGGCCGTCGACGGCGGCGTGCAGGAGCTCTTCGTCAACGAGAAGCGCATCGAGCTCGAGGCCCGCGCGCTGCTGGGGACCATCGCGCGATACAGGAAGCAGACCGACCAGTGGCTCGCCGCCACTAACGCGGTGAACTCGGTCCTAAAGGTGCGTATACTCTGCTGCTGCACTCCATGTTCTTGTGTTCTTGCCTAATCCATTGCTGTTAACGTTGTTGTTATTATCCAGAATATGGATTTGCCTAATTCACATGTTGTGAAAATCGTATGTATTGTTCTTTTGGTTGATCGCAAAACGGTAGGTGAATGGCGCACTGCAAATATACTTAAAATCTACTACACTGAAATTGATTACTGTACCATTAAAATGTGCTATCTTCTGATGTTTTCGATACATAAACTCTGCTCGTGGTGAATCAGAATCCTACAATTACTGATTAGTGCATAGAATTTTGTACACATGTTGTGATCACTGATCATTAAAGCTAGAAACGTGAAATGCCGTTAAATTGGTCATGTGACATGTCTGGCCTTTTTTCTACTAAAAGGTATCATCAGTGCACTACACTAAACTCGAGTGACAATTAGATACCAAGCAAATTGAAGGGTGCAATGCTAACAAACCACATAATTCCTTTCTCAGTCTTCTTATAATTAGCTATGTGTCACTTGTTATTGCTAAAAAATTCCTTCATAATTATGGTTGTAGGAAATTGGAGATTTTGAGAACTGGATGAAGATCATGGATTTTGATTGTAAAAGTATAAATGCAGCCATTCGTAACATTCATCGGTCATGACTTCGTCATGTTCCTGGAAATGATGCTACAGAGCGTTTCTCCCTTGATTTGTTTATAGGAAATTTGCGGCTTCGGAAACTGATTAAAGACCATATATTTTGGCTGTAAACATATTAGTGCAGCGATATGTAGTATTCATCACGTATCAGTCGTGTGTCTTGACCCGGCCTGGCCAGCTGGCCTATGATGATACAAAGTGCCCGCTGCCTTCTCTTCTCAGTAGGCTTTGTTTTCAGTTGTGAACCCTCTTGACTCTAGGATATAATTTAGGGGGGATGTGCACATTTACAAAAATAATTCATACCAAATGTACTGGGGACCGGAAAGGGGCACGGTACCTTAGCTTATATTGAGTTCCCAGATGTTGACAGGACTTATGACTGCGTAACATCAATTGGTCATCTTGCATCCATACTTATATCTTTTCTAATAAGCATACAAATAGAAGGTCGGAATCCAAAAGAAGTTTCGTAAGTGTCTTGGTGCTCGGTTCATTTTGTGGTCAGCTGCTTGGATATTTGTAAAGTTAAACATGCTTGGTCCTGAGAGAAATATTGCACGTTATTTGATCTTGCATCGTACATAAAAACACTTTATAATTGAACTAGACAGGTCAACTTGCAGAGTGCGAGAAATTTCAAACGACAGCTTGAAAACTAAGTGAGTCCATGAACTTGTTTTTTAGCGCTGACGTCTCAAACAAACTTGTTTTTTTAGGTAAACGCCTCAAAGAGGAACATGTGGTTCTGCAGTTTATTTAAGAAGAGAGATTGGCCCCGTTTAAGAAACTGGGCCCAAAAACCGCACATTGCACAATGGGGAAGAACACCTAGCTAAACTAGGCCTAAGACTCTCCCAAAGCCACAACAACACCAACCAACACCACCAAGTCTTGCAGCAAGCCCTCCCCGCGGAGCTTCGACGGCCGCGTCACCGGCGAAAAGGAGCCCGATACCACACCGTTGACACAGAGCCGCCCCGACGATGTCACACCTTGTACGCCTAGGAGAGAAGGCAGGCCGAAGAGAAGCCAAGCCTTGACAAGTAGGAGGGGCCAGACTCGAACTCAACAAAGGATGCCTCCGCGATACCACGCCGCAAGTCCAGTGTGTCCTCCGAAACTCTAGACCCAGGGCGGATCGACAAGTACCCCATCGCCGCATGGATCCGGGGATAGTGTGTACCAAAACAACACATTCACGGAGGAATGCGACGCCGCACGTCGTTGCTGCCCGGATCGACGGGCTGGTCCTAGGGTTTTCCCCGGCACATAGATGGGGTTGGGGTATGTGAAGATCTCTGACGCTCTCCAAGGAGGAATGGTGACGCCCACACACGCCACCACCTCGGTGCTGGGCATGCCGGCAAGGATTTCTCCCGGAACCAACCTCCGCCCCGCTACACTCCCTGAGATTTGAAGATGAGCGGATTCCCATACGCCGAGAGCAGTCACCGTCGAAGAAGAAGGCGATGAGGCCGACAAAGAGTGTAGGAGGGGCTCGGAAGATAGTGCCCTGCACCACCGCTCTCAACAGTCACGGAACACCGGAGCCTAGATTGGTCCCAGATTTGGCCCGCTTAGGCCCAGCATAGCACGCGCACGGGGACGCCGCACCTCCACTTTGCCGCCTCTGCTTCGTTGCCACACCACGACCCTCTCGCCCACCGTCAACATCAACACTAGCACGCGGCGCTCGCTGCCGCTGCATGCGACGCAAACCCGCGCCCTATGGCACTCGGGTCCACCGCAGTTCTCCCACATCCCTTTTGAAGGTTGGGTCCACTGCCACATCGGAGAAACCGGCGACAGCGGCTGCAGGGAAGAAGGCTGGAGGGGAGGAACTAGGGCGACAGGTTGGGGTTCCCTCGAGTCGCCCGCTGAGGGGGCAACACGGGGGGACGAGGAGGAACCAAACAACATAAAATTGTCATGAGGTGCAAATTAGTCCAGATTTGTTATGGGCATGACGCATGGGGTCATGAGGTGCAAATTAGTCCAGATTTGTTATGGGCATGACGCATGGGCACATTTTTTTGGAATAACGCATTGCATGCTTTTCTCTCGCTATTGAGGGACTTTTTTTCTTTTTACCCAAATTCGTGCACCACGTCATATTTTTTGCAAATATACATAAGCACGTTGTCCGAAGAGATGCAATTCGGGTCCTATGGCATGGCAGGTCAGGTAGCTCATGGAGGCTTGCCACCTGCACCACGTGGGTAGCGAAGGCCGATGAGTTATCGGAGTTGCAAAGGACCAGCAGATGTTGTCGACATAGAGATGCTACCCACAAGGCCACAACCGTCTCCAGATCCTGCGTCCCATGGACTACGGAGTATGGAGTATGGAGTACCTCGTGCAATCGCCACAATAAGTGCTTCTAAATTAATATCGTGATTGATTTTAACCATATATATTTAGGAAAGAAATATCCCACCTTTCCCTCGTTCTAATCGCTACCGCTACAATTAATTGAGTTCCAAATTTAATTCCGAGTTATATTTGCGGGATGGATACGATGTGGCTGCCTCGGCCATGTTGGTGTTGATTAGCGTATACACGACTGCATCCAGCATGGTGGCCTTGGCGTCATCGGCCTTCGGAAAGAACCTCCTTGCGAGGTGCAGACCATGGTGGGCTCTGTGAGGAGTTGCAGAGAATGGCTCCGCTGTAAAGATTTTTTTTAGATTGTTAAATATACGTGGCATTGGTTTAGTGGGGTCTATTTAGATTAGAAATAGACCTGGTCTCATAGGATTAGGCCTAGTTTGATAGTAAAGTTTTCTTAAAACTGAAGTATTGCTAAACTAAAGTATTACAACGCCAGGCAAACAAATACTACAGTTTTTCTCCTTTCTCAGTTTTTGGAAAAAGAGGGTCGGACCTCTTTATCGAATACTTCAAAAAAACTACACTTTTAGACAATACTTCAGTTTGTAAACCACATTCTTTATTAGATCCAAACACGTTAAAGTATTTCATACTTCAGTATTTTTAGAAACCGAAATATTCTCTATATACTTCAAAAATACTTTGATACCAAACGTAGCCTTATTCTCCTGGCTTTCTCCTTCCTAAATTTGATGGACACGATGGCTTTCCAAACGCCAAATTTCGTCTGTGTTTTGCATCCTCTTTTATCTCCGTATAATTGTTTGGTAGTCCGCACAAGCCTTTTGAGGTATGCTATTAATTTTTTTTATTTGAGGTATGTTATTAATTACATTTTCTATCGAGGTATGTTATTAATGACAATTGTGACATATATACACGAAGTGCGGAGTAAGAAGAGAGGATACACAAACCAGTCACATCGAATCTATTTGCCAGAAAAAAACTAGGAGAAAATCTCGCACCATGGAGAAGAACGCCAAGCAGGCTCTTCTACTACTTTCGTTGGTTCTTCTGATTTGTCTGGCCATTCCTTCACCCGTACACGGTAAGCTAGTGTTAAATATGATTATTTACAAATTTTGGTGTTTATCCTTTATTATCCACGTGATGGAAAGTTCTTGATTTGTTTCAAAGATTTTAAGTATTGAGTATATTCTTACTCCGATCTCTCTGTAGGAAAGAATATTTGTCGCTTCGCCTTATTTCCGCCAAATTTTCACCAGTGGTGTTGTAATGGTGATTGTTGGGAGGGTCCATGCTACAAGTCCAAGCAGGAGTGTATTGACACATGCAAATGTCCTAACCCGTGACTGAAAGCTCTGTACCCACCTTGATTAGTGGTTATGGGGTCTCCTTCAATCTCTACTTTGCTCATTTCATTTGAGCAAAACAAACGTGTGGTGCTATATTTTCGAATAAAACTTTGTGCTCTAATGCTCCTTTAATGACCTCCCAGCTCCTCTGCATAATGCTCCTGAACGACTCTTCCCTGTTGGCGTCACGGGCGGTGCCTGTCGCTGGAGCATGGCACTGTTATTTGAGTATGGCCAATTGGATGCCTCCCGGGTAGGCTTTGTTTGACATACGCCTTAAAGATAAATAATAAAAAGTATTTGATTGTTATATCTCATTTTATTCTATCATGCTATAATTTTATTAAGCGGAAACGTTAATACATGTGTGATATATAATAAACAGGGTCTTAGTAGCCTCTAGTTAATTAACTCATTCGTTAACAGGATGATCAAGATTTCCTGATCATGGTGAAGGGAATATGCCCTAGAGGCAAATAAATATGTGGTATTTATCGCATTATTCCATTAAGTTTATAATATGTTTTGTATCATGCTATAACTGTATTAATCGGAATTGTTAATACACGTGTGATACATAGACAAACCAGAGTCCCTAGTAAGCCTCTATATAAACTAGTTCATTGGGCAACAGTTGATCGAGAATTTCCGGTCATGGACAATTGTGTCGGTTGACAATGAGGTCATCTTATTAGTGGAATAAGGTGATGGACATACCCAAAGTATTGCAATAGGATCGTGTCACGATGTATGCCATTCGCAATAGGAAATATGATAGCTTATTCCTCAGACCGTGAGATCATATTAATTGCTGCTCCGTAGGTTACTCTAAGTGCATCAAACCTCGTATCTTATAAAGTGTGACAATAAAGGTGTACCTCGTGTATCTCGAAAGAGTATGTTGAGGCGTATGGATCAAGAGCGGGATTTGTTCATCCTCGTGATAGGAAGATACTCTGGGCCCACTCGGTGAGATTACATCTATAGAGCTGCGCAGCTAATGACTAGATCATGGAGATGTAATATCACAGACGAGTTAATAAACCTTTGTCGGTAACGAGATACAACAGGACATTGGATGTTTACGATCATATCTCGGACAAGGTAGTATCGAAGAAACAAAAGGAATAGATATCATGTTTATGGTTCAACGACGATATTCGTAGAATGCACAGGGACCGTTACAGATGTCCAGGTCTCCCTGGCGGTCATTGGCGAGCGAAGGGTCTCGGCCATGTCTGGAGTGTTCTCGAACCGTAGGGTAACACGCTTACGGTCTTAGCGACACGTGGAGAACATTGGTATGATTTATTATTAGAATAAATATAGATTTAGGAGAAGAGAGAAATTAACCGGAAAAGTTCCGGGGACATCGGAAGGGTTCCGGGAATGACCGAAGGTAGTTCGGGTGGTCCGGAAGTTGTTTCGGAGTCACGGGATATTAAATAATGTATAAATATATTAATTATGAATTATTTATATTTTATATTAATTTAATATTAATTAAATCGATTAAAAAGAAAAGAAAAAGGTGGCAGCCCACTTAATGGGCCAACTTGGGCCCATGTGGGGAGGCGCACCAAGTGGGGGGGAGCCCACTTGGTTCGGCCATGGGGGGGCCGGCCGAACCCCCCTCCCACCTCCTTTTCTTTGCTTTTCTTTTAGTCCCACATGGGGGAGGCAAGGTGTTTGCACACCCCCTCCCCCCCTTGTATAGAAGGGCAGGGCTAATTGATTTAATACATCAAAAATACAATAAAAGTTGTATTCTCTCTCTCTCCCACAAGGTTATTTTGCGGCGCCTAGTTGCGCTGCGAGATTCCACCAATTGTTCTACTCCTGCGATCTCAGCTAGACCTGAGTGACCGGGGGTTGTCGTTAAGCTCCGTATGTGTGCGAGTACTCGGAGGCACCACATTTGAGGTGCTCGGGCGACATCGTCACGCCCAGCCGCCGCCGGCGCCCAGCAGCCGACGCCGACGCCCAGTCACCGACGCCCGGCGCCCGACGCCCGGCGCCCGACGACCGACGCACGGCGCCCGACGCCCGGCGCCCGACGACCAGCGCCCGACGCTCGACGCCCGTCGCCGTCGACATCGCCGCGTCATCGTCCACTTCGTCGCGCCAAATTCTTCGCGACCTTGAGGTCGGCTACGGCGTCTACGTCGGCAACGCTTGTGCGGGAGCGTAATCCCCGCTATTTGGTCTACAAGAGGTATGTGACCAGTTCCGCCCACCGTTACCGCATTACTAGATAGATAGATCCTGGCATGTTTGGTATTCGTTAGTTAGAAAAATTATTGTTTTCTGCTACGGAATCCCTTCAGTGGTATCAGAGCCGATCTATGCGTAGTATGCTGGTACGGTTCGAACTCGTGTCGAATACGAGGACGTCTTTCTTATATTTGCTACCCTCTCACGTGCACTTGCACTGTCAGCAGCATTGAGTTGATGAAGCGGCGCGGACCGACTTTACGCGTACGCTTACGCGAGACTGGTTCCACTACTGACATACGGCTGGTACCGTATATGTGGCTGGCGGGTGTCTGTTTCTCTCTCTTTAGTTGGCTTTGCATTTTCAATGGAGGGCCTGAAAGGGATACATAAACATGCAATTATTGGATCGACGTTGTGGCACCATGTTCGTAGGTAGGGAACGGTTCTCTCGCGAAAGCCTATAAAGCCACGTAAAACTTGCAAAACTAGATAAATGTAGAGGCGTCTAACTTTGTTTTGCAGAGGCATTTAAATATGACATGGTTACGGTAAGTTTTGAATTATTCGTAATGTCGGAGGCAAAGGAGGCACCGTAGACTCGGAGCCATGCCGGGACGCCCGGTCCAAGCGCACGGCGTCAGGGAGGTCCAGGCGCACGACCATGTCATATCGCACTTCATTACATTATTTGATTGTGTGCTGTTGTGTGTATATCCTATTGAGTGCTATATATATATTAGATATACGACGATAGCTATAATAGGATGATCCCTAATAAATAGCAAAATTGTGTTCTCCCTCGTTGTGCACCACCAAGAAAGTTCTACGTTATGAGGCAGGCCGTGACGATCGGGTGTCACACATTTCGTCGTTCGCATACAGTGGGTGTAAGCCATGTTGCACGCGCAAGAACATCGAGGTTTAATTGGCGAGCTTAGCATGTACAGACATGGCCTCGGAACACGGATGGTCGAAAGATCGAGCATGAGTCACAGAGTTGTTGTGATCGACATTTCGATGTCCACCTTTGAATCTGTGCTGCCGGCCGTGACGATCGGGGGTGGTACAGTGGATTGGGGTCGTGTAATCGCTAAAATTATTGAAGGGATAATAATCTTAGTGGAGTTTGTTTAATAATTTGATTATAAACTGAAACTCATATTATTATAAACTTAGCCTTACCCTCTTTGCGGTTATATCTGTAGATGGTGCTCTACTTCGATCACTTCCTTAGGAGTCGGTCATTGTTGGCTGATGGGTCAAACTTCATCTACTGGTACAATAAACTAAGAGAAACTCTCATGCACAATAATATACTCTATGTCATAGAAGAGGGATTAGGAGATGAACCAGATGATTCTGCTAGTGAAGAAGAAGATGAGGAGTTTCATCAGCGTCGTGACATTTTCATAGAAGTGCAAAGCATCATGGTCATAAGCTTGGCACCAGAGTTGAAAGTACAGTTTCAACATATGGAACCTTATGATATGATAGATTCGATCAAGGCGCATTTCATAGATGAGATTAAGTATGAGCAATACAAACAGCTGAGAAAGTTCCATTCACTCCAGATGGAGGAACATACCTGTTTGAAAACTCATTTGAAGAAAATGTATGACATTTACTTAAAACTCACAAATGTCTACGACTACTGGATGGCGGATTCATGTGCGATAGCTGCTGCGTTGGCATCTTTACCTCCCAGCTATGAGAAACATGTCCGTGGCTATGCTATAAGAAGAGATACGATGACTTTCTTCCAGTTCATAAGCCAGTTCAGATCTGTGAAGGTTGAACCCATCGAAGGAGAAATCTTCGACGCTATAGGTATATTTGATATACAAAGTTGTAAATGTATTCTTCACGTGATACTTGATGAAAAGCATTTGATGCTTGTTCTGTTTATGAAACAGGACCTGATTGTCACAAGTATGAGAAGATATATGATGTGACAGTGCACAAGTGATGGCAAGCAAAGGAGTTGATGGCCAGTGGTGTTCACGTCCTCAAGTTATCATTATAGTTATCATTAATAGTTTTTGATAAGACCTTTTGTAATAGTGAGAGTGTGATTTTGTTTTATGTCTTGAATGTTACAAGACAAAGTTATTCATATATGTAATAGAACAAGTCAGTTGTTTTATATTATGAGTAAAGCTTTTATGCAATCACATCTCAATTACATTGTTTGAATGATAACACGATATACATTTATAAAACCAAGAATAGTAAAATTAAATGTCCAAAGATTAAATGATTTTGTTACAAGAACAAAAACCACCGAATTTGATCACAAAGGCAATGTAAGAAATATAGATACTTCGATCTATCAAGGTTACATGTGCCGAATTGATTAAGTTTCATTAGATATTGAAGTGTCAATATACAAGAAAATTGATTGAAAATCATATTAGATGATTATTAAATTAATTAGTGGTGAATATCATCAAATTCGAATCTTTCTATGATTCTAAGTAAATAAATGTATTTGCTGAGGAAACATGAGTCTGAAAACAATTTGATAAAAGATCAAAGGAATTTTTCAGAAGAAAGGTGGATGGAAATTATATCCACATGATTCGATTAAATGGGACATTATTTGAATTATGGTTTCGACATAAAATGACTTGTAAAAGTTTGTTCCACAAATTATAATATCAGATATAGTGATATGTGAAATATTATAATCATGCTCTATTTCAGATAAAGTGTGGTCTTTTAGAATCTCTTAATATATTCTGACATTGTAGTCGTCATCCACTTTAGGAATAGGATATTTTTCAACGAAGATTCGTGCGAACGACATTAAGTGTCATGATATAGATGATTATATGATAATACAGAATATACACGAATAGTTCTTTGTAGAGTTCTCATATTAAGATGGGATTTTATTCCAAATACCAACAGAAGCAAAATTTGTATTGCTGTCTGCGTAATTCATGAGAAAATATGATTTCTCGAATTAAGGTCAATGGAATAAAAGTAGAAGCTTAAAATAAGGTATTGGACCTTGTTTTCATAAGAGTAGAATATTGGAATCTGTTCCGAGAAGAATATCTCTACAAATGGAATTGAAAAATTGATGATAAGAGATCATAGTGTTTTCAAACAAGAAGCTTTTAAATGAGGTGTTGATTTAAGAATATTTACTGTCAGGTCACAGTTTGATATTCAGTGTTTTAGATCATGTTGACAGAACATGATACACCTTGTAAATACAAAGAAAGTTGAGGAAATATCAGAATACGAATTAAGGCTATGAGTCTTAAAATCCAAGTTACATTTAGAAGGATTAAAACAGTAAATGTTACTCTGAATCTTATTAAGAGAATAAGATTATTTAATCATCATATAAAGTGTTATATGAAAGAAATGTAACTATAAGAAAGATTAGAAGCAAATTTTGTCAAGAAGTGTCTTGGACAAAATCAAAGTTGTTGACTACATAAGTGTAGACATGCTTAAAGTCTGTGGGATAAGTATTGGTAGAATACTGTCAGATCGTATTGAAATTCGAATTGATAAATGATCAATGATTTTGGTTTGACTAAAATATCGAAAGAAATTGTGGATTTTCTAATTTAAGTGGGAGCTTAGAATTAGTTTACTCAAATATGTGAGAGACATATTTTTGAGTGGGAGTTTAAATCCTTTAAGTAGGAGTCAAATTAGTTCGCTCAATTTAATATGTGAGTGACATATTTTTGAGTGGGAGATTAAATCCACGTATGTAAATGACATATCATGGATAGTACCAGTAGAATTAGATTTAAAGATGAAGTTGTGAAATGATTTAAAAGGTTGCGTCTATTTCGAATAGAACGGGAATTTTAAATGGAAGATCGAGCTGTTTAGATTGGATTCAGAAGTGTCAGAATGGAATAAAGCCAATGGAAAGATCCTTGGAAATCCAGTTAAAACATTAAGTGTAATTGGTACAGGATAATAGTGGTTGCTAGATATGTTGGTCTCTTATATCGTGATAACAGACATCATATAGAAACCATATTATGTGCTCGATAAAGTATGACTCATGTTCTTGAAAGAAGAACAGTTATTAAGGTAAATTTGGAATTTACTAGAAGTAGAAAAGCGTTAGGCACCACATTGACATTGGAATGTCGAAACTCTACGTAGATATGAATGGTATATAGATGTCGCGAGATTGTACATATTACAGCTGAGTGCGTTTGCAAAGCAATTGTCTGGTTAACAGAATCAGAGTAAGCGCTGGGAAACGAAAGTCTCACTTAGTTACGATGTGTGCATATACGTTATCAGGATAACAGGATGATATCAAACAAGGTGATATCAGTGAATCGCAAAGAACACACAATTATGTATGGTACAGATTGTTGTAGTAAGACTCTTCCACGAGCAGGCATTATCATAGAACGCTTTTTGGATAAGGTGGTATGATTGAGTAAAATGCAGCTGGTTTATTTGTACTCTAGTGCAAGTGGGAGACTGAAGGGAATATGCCCTAGAGGCAAATAAATATGTGGTATTTATCGCATTATTCCATTAAGTTTATAATATGTTTTGTATCATACTATAACTGTATTAATCGGAATTGTTAATACACGTGTGATACATAGACAAACCAGAGTCCCTAGTAAGCCTCTATATAAACTAGTTCATTGGGCAACAGTTGATCGAGAATTCCCGGTCATGGACAATTGTGTCGGTTGACAATGAGGTCATCTTATTAGTGGAATAAGGTGATGGACATACCCAAAGTATTGCAATAGGATCGTGTCACGATGTATGCCATTTGCAATAGAAAATATGATAGCTTATTCCTCAGACCGTGAGATCATATTAACTGCTGCTCCGTAGGTTACTCTGAGTGCATCAAACGTCGTATCTTATAAAGTGTGACAATAAATGTGTACCTCGTGTATCTCGAAAGAGTATGTTGAGGCGTATGGATCAAGAGCGGGATTTGTTCATCCTCGTGATAGGAAGATACTCTGGGCCCACTCGGTGAGATTACATCTATAGAGCTGCGCAGCTAATGACTAGGTCATGGAGATGTAATATCACAGACGAGTTAATAAACCTTTGTCGGTAACAAGATACAACAGGACATTGGATGTTTACGATCATATCTCGGACAAGGTAGTATCGAAGAAACAAAAGGAATAGATATCATGTTTATGGTTCAACGACGATATTCGTAGAATGCACAGGGACCGTTACAGATGTCCAGGTCTCCCTGGCGGTCATTGGCGAGCGAAGGGTCTCGGCCATGTCTGGAGTGTTCTCGAACCGTAGGGTAACACGCTTAAGGTCTTAGCGACACGTGGAGAACATTGGTATGATTTATTATTGGAATAAATATAGATTTAGGAGAAGAGAGAAATTAACCGGAAAAGTTCCGGGGACGTCGGAAGGGTTCCGGGAATGACCGAAGGTAGTTCCGGAAGTTGTTTCGGAGTCACGGGATATTAAATAATGTATAAATATATTAATTATGAATTATTTATATTTTATATTAATTTAATATTAATTAAATTGATTAAAAAGAAAAGAAAAAGGTGGCAGTCCACTTAATGGGCCAACTTGGGCCCATGTGGGGAGGCGCACCAAGTGGGGGGGAGCCCACTTGGTTCGGCCATGGGGGGGGGGGGGGGGGGGGGGGGGGGGGGCGGCCGAACCCCCCTCCCACCTCCTTTTCTTTGCTTTTCTTTTAGTCCCACATGGGGGAGGCAAGGTGTTTGCACACCCCCTCCCCCCCTTATATAGAAGGGCAGGGCTAACTGATTTAATACATCAAAAATACAATAAAAGTTGTATTCTCTCTCTCTCCCACAAGGTTATTTTGCGGCGCCCAGTTGCGCTGCGAGATTCCACCAATTGTTCTACTCCTGCGATCTCAGCTAGACCTGAGTGACTGGGGGTTGTCGTTAAGCTCCGTATGTGTGCGAGTACTCGGAGGCACCACATTTGAGGTGCTCGGGCGACATCGTCACGCCCTGCCGCCGACGCCCAGCCGCCGCCGGCGCCCAGCAGCCGCCGCCGACGCCCAGTCACCAACGCCCGGCGCCCGACGCTCGGCGCCCGACGACCGACGCACGGCGCCCGACGCCCGACGCCCGGCGCCCGACGACCAGCGCCCGACGCCCGTCGCCGTCGACATCGCCGCGTCATCGTCCACTTCGTCGCGCCAAGTTCTTCGCGACCTTGAGGTCGGCTACGGCGTCTACGTCGGCAACGCTTGTGCGGGAGCGTAATCCCCGCTATTTGGTCTACAAGAGGTATGTGACCAGTTCCGCCCACCGTTACCGCATTACTAGATAGATAGATCCTGGCATGTTTGGTATTCGTTAGTTAGAAAAATTATTGTTTTCTGCTACGCAACCCCTTCACATGGACATTTATGTCAATTGGCAATGGGGTCATGTTTGATATGATGGACACAACACCCAACATTAGTATTGCGGTGAGATCAAGTCACATAGTTCAACATTGCAATTAATAAGAAACGAAGTAATCTAATCATTAGACCGTGAGATGGTATCTAATCAGTACTTTCGGAGGTTGCCTTGATTGCATAAATTGTCACTCCCTAATTGGAAGATCGAAAAGGTGTCTATCAGTTATTCCAATGGAGTATGTTGTGTCGTATGCATCAAGAGCGCGATTTTTTCATCTGTGTGACGGATAGATACTCTAGACCCCCTCCTATATAAGGAGGAGCCCCCCACCTCTCCTCCCATCCATTCTTTCATCCTCTTCTCTCGTGTGTGGCTCCCAAGTTTGGATATGTGCTCACAGGGTTGGAGGTTCTTATACCTTCCGCACGACCTTGTGTTGTCGGGTTTTTTTTTATACGAGTCCATCTTCATTCGCTCTCTGCTGGACCGGAGATCGGAGGACGTCTATACACCGAATGTGTATAGATCTACGGAGATGCTGCCCGCTGTAGCACTTCGTCATCGAGTTGTTCATCTTCTCGACCTTGAGGTCGGTTGCATCTCGGCTTCATCGACCATGTTTGTGCGGGAATGTTAATCCCGATTTCGGTATTGAAGGGTATGAACTTTCTTCCTCCGTTACCTTACATCTACATAGGATAGATCTTGGCTACATGTTGTTCATGTCGTAGGATTTTTTTTGTTTTCTGCCACAGAACCCAACCAGGCCCAAGAATACGAGAAGGCACTGGAGCACGACTCCATGGTCAGTTTCCCGTTCTCTAACACTTTGAATTCAAAACAAAAGATCAGGAAAGTGCACATATTTAGAGGCAACTTTGCTTAGATCTTTATGGAACCCTCCATGAGCACATCTCTTACCCTTTTGAAAACTCTAGCTCGTGTTGTCATTTTCAATCGAAATGGGGAGATCCTAAGGACTTTCGTGCATGATGGTGTTTTGGTTAAGATGACACTGGAGTTACATGAGTATTGTTACCTATGAAGTTTCTACTCGGGTTTTAGTTCTTTAGGCTCGCGATGTCAAAGATGGTTGGAGATCCCCATTTTAAAACGAAGAAAAAGTGTTGGCGAACTTTCAATTGTTGTTTATAATTGTTGAGCATTACATGTGTGGGGTATTATTGTTGAACAAGAGGGAATGATCATGTTCATGCCTTCCTACATATCTTTCATCCTATCCACAAAAGAGAAACCAAAAGGCTTTCTATAAATTACATGCTTCGACAATTCTTTAGTGTGTGGAATCAGACCGGAATTCCGAGGTGAGTTGTGGACGGTCGAAATATGGTCCAAAAACAGTTTGGATTCTATCCAAAAAATAAAATCCCAACCACCCATAATGCCGAACTGATTCCGGACGTGTACAGAGTGCTCCGGACGGTTAGTTTTTGAGAGGTCTTATTTAAGCCGCCCCTTCTTTCCCGAATAGTTATCTACGGTTTGAGCTAAAAAAAATACATTGAGTTTCTCTGTTGACCATTGATTAGTGCCTCAAAAGATTGAGATCTTCCATTTGCTCCACCCAAATTCAAATCCTTCTGAGTCAAGATCTACATTTCCACCGAGCCAAAACATGACCACCACCCCCACCCCCCCCCCCCCCCCCCCCCCTTGAGTTTTTTGGTTGGTTGGGAAACCATAGGTAGCTAGGAATTGGATTGCTGAGAAAAAATGTTAAGAGTTGGGAGGTCACCTTAAGGCGGACCACTAGTGATTGATCTTCTACTTCATGTAGGAGGTTTCAAGAATAAGAAGGTGATCCTTCGTGGAGGTAACCCGCAGTTGTCCAACATTGACATAACTTCCTTGAGGAAGTGAACGCTCGGTTACATCTTTATTTTCGCATGTCCCGGTTATTTCTATCCGAGCTCTTTCACTAGTATATCTAGTTTTGTTATAGCTATTGTGTTTGAAGTACCTTATTGTATCATATATGTTGTTTCGCTTAGTTTTTAGGCTCATTTTATTTATCCACATAGTCTAAACTTGTGAAAATAAAGTAACTTGTGTAAAACTAGTCACTCCCGTCCCATCTAGGCTACCATATTTATTCTTTTACCTTGGGCACGACATACGCAAAGAAGGATGTAGTGGCGAAAGATCAGATGTTCGTGCCAGAGGGAGGGTTGCTCGGGGTTGGTATATCAGGAGAGAGGTTGGTCACGTCGCTTAGAGGTCGTTGTGCTTCCCATTTCCTCCTTCGCCGTTGGCGGTGTTGTGGTGCTGGAATCCATGATTCCATGGTATTTCGGACAGGGGCGGAGCTAGCACACAGCCATTGGTGTCAAATGACACCAATGATTTTGTTGTAATCCTCTTTAGAACAATAGAAAACTTATTGAAAATTAAAAATGACACCGACAAATTTGGGAGAATGACACCAATGCCAAACATTTCTAGCTTCGCTCCTGATTTCGGACATGATGGAGAAGTGGACTTGGAGGCACGCGCGACAGGGTGGGAAGTGAAGAGGAACGACACATGTTCCCGTACCATGGCTGGTTTCGGTGCTATTAGTCAGCCCAAGCCCTTGAAGACCATGGCCATGTGGCCCACGTCCAGTGTGGTAGCCATCTCTTTCCTGTTTTAGCTTAATTGTTTACCCACTCCTTTTTTACTCATAGTTGACGGTGTTGCTCACAGTGTTCGTGTGATCTCGCGTGTTCTTGTTCTTTTTTCACCATTTATGCATCATGAAATAAATGACCCAGATTAGTCGAATTGAATCACGGGTTACATGTTGTAACCATCAAAAACTATGGTATATGTTTTTACTCATATATATTAGTAGCATTTTTTTTGAGTTCTCATTAATAGTTGGAATATTATATATTCATTGTAAGTGTAGATACCGTAAAATGTCACCTTAAATTGGCGCAACAAGCAGAATATTTCCATTTGCTAAACCAGTTTGTTAACGCTCACGCTAAGAACTCGTGAGACTGACGGAGGGTCCCGACATGTCACACCTTGCCAGTGGCATGCTGAGCAAGAGGATAAGGAGGGCCCGATAAAACCTCGGGCTACCCTCCAAATCGAGGAGCAACCGAAATCAATCAAACCGGGACATAAACTGGTGGCTGGGCCACTGGTTTCATTTCTCCTTTTTCTTTTAGCTGACGATCGGTAGAAGCCATTAGTCACGCTGCGGAGCTACAAATACGCCACCAACCTGACCCACTGATCCCATCCTAATCCCCCATTTCATTCCCAAAGAAAATCATCCGAGAACCAGAGGAAGAAAATTGGGATCAGTTCGTCGATCTGAGGGAGATGGAGAAGATGAGCTCGTCGGTGCAGTCCTGGGTGGAGCAGCACAAGCTCGCCACCGTCGGTCAGTCTCACTCTCCTCCTGCCGCGATCCATTCTTGCCTTCCTCTGGTTCTCCACTTCTGATCGGCGCTTGTACACGTCGCTGTGAGACCAAGAACTGATTTTGGCTGTGTCATGGATGGATGCAGGTGCGCTGTCGGCGACGGCGGTGGGCGCCTCGGTGGCCTGCGGCCGGCGGCTCGGGAGGGCGAAGAGTGTCACGGTCGCCGCCGCGCTCGGGGGAGCGGTGCTGGCGCAACGCTACTACAGCGCCAAACGGAAGGAGGAGGAGGTGAGCAGCCTGGAGCTGGACTTCTACTCGCAGCTGCCGGCGGCCACCGGCGAGGACGGCCAGGAGAACGAGCGGTGGACCTACTAGCAGCGGATCAGGTACTCCGATCACGGCCGGCCGGCCGTGCCGTGCCTTCTTGGATCGAGAGGAGACGGTGATGATGACGATCAATTAGTTTTAGTTAATTATAATTGCCCATGCTGACGTGGCACCGGCAAAGCTTGTCCTAATCCATCCAGCGAGGACGACGGGATTATCTTATCTGCTTTGTAATTATCCATCCAGCAAGTGGCATTGTTGTCTCTGTCATCTAGTAGTAGGTGAGATGGGATGGGGGTACTAGATTTAATCCTCTTTATGTATGAGTATGATTGAAGCAACCAAGAAAACCCAGCAATGCCTTGTGGATTATGGCAGATATACAATTTCGATCCATTTTGGATGATGGTGATGATCGAATAAACAACAGCAAGTCGCCTGAGTTGTCCAAGTTCTACATTATTTGTTATTATTACAGTATTATATTTTATATTGAACGCCTGAATATTGATAGTGTCTGGCTCAGGGAGTCAGGGGACAGGAAGGTGAGGCCGGCCTAGTCTTGAGAAAAGAATTATGGAATCTATGGTTGTTACATTGTCCATTCAAGGGATCCATGATTCTATATCTAGAAGAGTCTTCCGAGAAATAAACTAAGAAAAAAACATATACTATAACGAAAAGATGCTGACATGTGATCTTCACTTATCTCAGTTTTGCCGCAACACGAATCAATATTGCAACATACATCTACATAATGCAGTGACAATGATCTGAACTCTTCTATTGAATTGCATGGTTTCTGCACTGTCCATTCAACAAATCCATGATTCTAGATTTTGAAAGTCTTCCCCGAAACAAAGTAACAAAAAACATACTATAACAAAAGGTAGTGTGAACTTCACTTGTCTCAGCTTTACTGCAACACAAAACAAAATTGCAACACACGTCTGCATAATGCAATGGCACTGATCTAAACTCACTGTTGAATTGCATGTAGCAACTAGTTCATAACTTCATACACATGGCTAACTTAAATATAAATGTGTGTTCAACCAACCTCACGTTACCTCGAGACCTGTCTTCGGCAAGAATTGAACCGAGATCGCTCGATGAATATATGCACCATTCAATTTATCCAAAAGCTTATTTGGGTTGGACAACAACAGATCAATGCACAAATGGATGGCAAATGTGCGTAACACAACCCCCTCAATTTGTAGTGGGACTTTGAGGATAGTTAACCAAGAAGTAAACCTATAAACAACTAAATAACATGCGCAAGAGATGTGGATAACCACCTCCATGTTAGGAGTAAGAATCACATGACAAACCAATCCACTCCAACTTCCACTATTAAAAAAATTGGTACAATGTAGGCTTCTCCAAAATCTCTAGAGGATCTCAATAGTAGCAAAACAAGTTACAACTTGCTAAACTATCTGACATGAGAAACAAGAGGTATCTAAAACAGCTAAACAGAAACCAACAGTTATTGTCCGGACACTAAATTAAATTGCCTAAAACTTAGTAGATATGTAGTACGATATGCCCTCAACCTTCTGCCAAATCTTCCGTTGAATCTGGCATCGTTCCACCCTTTGACTAATAATCTCCCAAGACCGAACACCTATGATTTATCAGCAAACAGATCTGACTAAACCACCCTAAAATCAGGTGCTCCACTCAGTCACTTAAACCAACACACCAAATCGAAACGCTCTAAGTGAGGAGCGAACTGGAGTCAACCTAACCATAGGTCCACAGTTGAGGCTCCAGTGAACGAGCTTGGTAAAAATCAACAAGAAGCCACCCGTGTAGATAGAGTTCCTCTCTTTCCCTTCTATCTTCGGTGTGTGTAGATGTCATCATTAGAGATTGCTCCTACTTGCTCAATAGTAAAAAAAAACATGAACCACCGAGCTCGGTGCCAATGCCCAAGAGGCAAGATGGACTAGGGTTTTCTTCCCTTCCCTAACTGATTAATCTCTCATAAACTCAATATTTTTGTCAATTGTGAATGTGTACGTGTAGTCGTGTACATAAAATTGAACACGTAGACAAATTATACACAATTCTGCAATTTCACACGTGTGTATAAATATGTCAACAAGTTTTAACCAACTATGGGTCAAATGGTTCTCCGGCAACCCCATTTGGTGATTCTCGCCATATCAGGGTTGATGTAGAGTCTGAACATACGAAACTATCCTTTATACTTCATGAATCAGCGTGTAAACTAGAAAAGGCTAAGGGATTGCATGAAAGCTGTGGGTATATTAGCATTCTGTGATACTACTAATTTTCTGTTGTAAAAAACAAATCAAGTTAGTCATAGCCTCGTAGATGATTCTCGTCATTCTGCTTGGCCCTTAACTGGGAGAATGATGATTCTAGGGAAGCATTGTTTAGAGTTTTGTCTCGCATCCTATTTCTTAATTTATAACAGAATTTTATTTCAATACCAATAAGGGTGTTTGGTCTAGTGGTATGATTCTCGCTTCGGGTGCGAGAGGTCGTGAGTTCGATTCTCGCAACACCTCCTTTATTCTAATTTTTTGCAACTCAATTACTACTAATTCTCAAGTTGGAGCACAGTTAATGAAAATTATCCATTAGCTAATCTGAGTTTCCATAAAGACACTGCTTAGAAATTATCTAGGTTCCCTTGATTATACTTTTTTTGCGACTCAATTACTAATTCTCAAGTTGGAGCACAGTTAATGAAAATTATCCATTAGCTAATCTGAGTTTCCATACAGACACTGCTCAAACATTATCTAGGTTCTACTTGCTACAATGCTAAGCATATCATATATTTTTTGCGACTCTTGACCACCACGGTTAGCAGCCAAAGAACAACAAAATCGCTGCACATTCTCTTGATCAAAGAAATTCGACGGCCATTTCTTCAGAACCAATTTGAGTAGTCGAAATCTCGGAGCTTCCGGAAATGCTTCTCCACGTCTTGCCTCGACTTTTTCCACTCTTCTCTCTGTATGATAGTGGTGGCGTCGTCTCTTTGAGTCTGTGATACCAATGTCCCAAATTAGCTTTAGACGCTTGTTCTTACTAACAAGAGAAAAAATATGAATCAAGCAAACTACCTTGTCAGTTATTCTGAAGGAATCCCCTCCATCACGTATGAGTAGGAGGTCATTTCTCCTATCTCTCTTCTTCCCTTCAGGGACATTCACCTGTCAAAGACTCGTATATCAGTAATCTCAGACAATACACCAAAAGTACTTAACTAAGCAAAACTCACATACAATATTCGGTATTACAGAGGTCTAAAATTCAACTAGCCCAGTTTCTTGACATTATCAGACAGCTATTAATTTTATTTGTACATTTGATATTTTATGGGTTACAGATCAAATGTTCAGTAGTAGGATCGACAATATCAGCAGTTAACTCTCAGATTTTGATTGTCAAGAGACATGAACCGCAATAAATACAGATAATACTAAGATGATAAGCTCTTATGTGCCCTCCACAATGTTGCACAAAGTTTAAGAAAATGATAGGCCATGGTCAAATGCTATTTATTCCGCTAAGTCCTCGATCCATACTAGGCCCTAAACCCATATCCACATAACAGCCCAAGTGTTCGCCATCTTCTGTCCTTCCCCATGATGCGCTAGGTCATGAGCTCTACGATCGGTGACCAAGTAAAAAAGAGAGCACAAGGTCTGGAATCTAGATATGGACCGGATCCATGGAAACTCACACTAGCCCTTTGCCTAGAACCATCTACTAGTGCTTTAGGATTCAGGCAAAAAAAAAATGAACAAGTACAAAAGCACTTCTTACTAAGATTTATATTAGAATCCACAAATATGGACCAAAACTAATATGATATTGTGTTTTTACTGAAGGTAATATGATTGCTATTGTGTGATGAATAACAGGCAATATCCAGAACAAAATGTAACTCATTACTAGTAAAGTAACAGACCAAATGTACAATTACTAGTGGACATTTATCTTCCACGGCCATGGGTGAGATAGATGAATCATTTAGAGAAGAGGAGAAACTAGAGTAACTAGGATAAAATGAGTGACAGCAGGTTCTGATTACTTAAATAAGTGAATAGCCTACTATATTAATATCCTGAAGAAAGTTAGATCGAAATTGTCTTACCACAACTTTTGCTCTTGTGATTGACCTTGTTTTTGAGTCAATGACATAAATCTCCTCAAAATCAAGGAAAAAATCTGTATCGCTAAACCGCCTATTTCTGTAGTGTTTGGTTAAGAAAACCTACAACAGAAAAGCAAAAATAAAGTTTATATATAGTCCGAATAAGAGATCGTGAAGCTCGGTGCACATGTGCTTGATATATCAAAAAACAAAAATTATTTAATATGAAGAATAAGCTACCATGCCAGGTGAGAAGAACTGTTGGGGTGGAAAACTGAAACACATGTTATGCAATAACAACAGTTATGTTGCTTGGGCTGGAAATCTAGTTAAAGCTCCCCTGGTGGAGACCCCACTGTTGTAGCCATGGAGGTTAAGTGAAGGTGACTAAATAAGTTTATGTATTTGCTATTTCCTGATTTAGAACCAACAACAGACAGTGAGGTAAATAAACAATGCATTACACATTCCTTAGAAAACTATTAAATCAAGTGTAGAATCTGTCACACAGGATGCTTTTTAAGAAGTTTCACTGCTAACTTCACGTGAATTGAAGCTTGCATATGCGCATTAAGATTAAATTTACCTTGCAAGTCAAAACTACAATCAGCAAGGACATTTCCTAAGTTGCTAAGCAAGAATCTACAGTGAATTCTTATCAGGAATCGAGTGGCCAAAATAGTCTTCGCAAAAACAAAATAAAAATAACATTGAAGCCACATTCAGCTAGTCAATTTGGTTTTACGACAGATATAACAGGGTGGCAGAACAAACAAGCAGAGTAGGCAACATTCTCACACATACCTTCATAATCTCCCTCTCTGTCTTGTACAGGGGATCACGCATATGCTCAACCGGTGGCTCACTTACATGGTAGCGCCCAAAGTTTTTCTTCGCGCACCTCACGTACTAATTTTGAAGGATATAATCAACTATTAATAACCCAAGGGTTCTTTACATTCATCCAAATAAGAAACAGAAAGCAAATGGACACCTTCTGTGGCATCGGGGCAAGAACCCTTGGAATGGAGTAGATGTCGGTGTCAGGTGGTGTTACATACATCTGTTGCACAGAATGGCAAATTGAGCAGAATGAGAAACACACGATTGTCTTGATGAATAGTACTACAGTAGTAGTCAATTGTGCCAACATTGCAGCAGATTGACATGTTCGACGAAATGTCAGACAGACCAAAAACGCATTATGGATGGTGAAATAGGGCAGACAATCGCTTGAGAATGTAAAAGTAGCATTAGTACATACAAGAAATTATTAGGGTACCTCTCGAAAATCGTAGACGTCGTGGTCAGGGTCGGGCACCTTGCGGATGAAGAAGTCGCAGTGGAGGAGGCTTATCTTGTGGAACTCGTCCTCGTCGACCGTGTAGTCGACGACAGTGTCGGAAGCAGACTCCCGCGTGGACACGAAGCTGTCCGCCGCGACCATGGCGATGTCCCCCTCCCCCTCCTCGGCTCCCCCGGACAGTTGCGGCCGGGGCTTGACGGGGGCGAGGAGGCGGTCGTAGTCGACGTCGTAATCCTGCTCGTTATCGAGGTCTTCGTCGTCCCCCACGCCGTCGTCCCCGTCTAGGTCGAAGTCACCCGCGTCGCCGAAATCGTCGTCCATGTCGCCGTCGCCATACGCCGCCGAAACGTCCCGCTGCCGCCAGCTGGGGAGGAGGAGCGGCGCAGGCGCTGGAGTGGTGAGGAGGGAGAGGGAGAGCGAGTGGGGCGGAGTGGGCTTGGAGGAGTAGGCGGGGTTTAGGGTTTTGGAGGAAGGAAAGGGGAATGGATAGGGAGAGGCCGTCGCGAGCGGAGTGGTCGCCATTAGCGCGAGAATTTTTTTGCAGACTCTTCGCCACTGTCCACTGTGTAGGACTTATTAAGTCCTGTTTTTTCTTTTCAGAAAAGAAACAAGGGACCTCACGGAAATTCTAATTTCGGCCCGCGTCTCCGCTCCTGTCACTCTGTCAGTCAAGGCAAGACCCAACCCAACGACGCGTTTACAATTTTATCTGTTCCTTGTGCATCCATTTCGATCTAAATCTATAGTTTCTAAATAAGAGTAACCCACTAAAGCTATTTTCTGAACATGCAACCTGTACATATCAGCAATCATCTGATTGGTTCACTTCATCATATCATCCCCATTATCAGCTATGCCATGTCATCTTACCATCTCAATTTTTTCTGCCGCTGCCATTTCTCTCAACACTCAACGCACACCATGGTTTTGTTCGTCTTCTATGGGATTTATTCCCTAACATTGTTTCGCTCACTTACTCTCCTCCACTAATCACACAATAAATCTAACGCAACAAGCAGCACAGAAGAATTCCAATAAATTATTGTGCCCATATAAATATTCCTTCACTTCCATGTCCCTCCCTCCATCATTCAATCAAGCACTGTTAGCAAAACAAGCGTGGAGGATTTTAATGGTCCCTGAATCTCTATGTGGACGTGTCCACAAGGCCAGATACTTTCGGAAATCAAATATTCTAGAGGCAACTTATCCTCCCGTGGTTCCTTTATCTGGAGGAGTATCTTACATGGTTGTGACCTGCTGTAACAGGGGCTTATCTATGGATAGTTGACATCTAGCATAGCAACTGGATACCGAGGGCATGGGCTCATGGTAGCAAGTGCGAAACCAATGTACGTAAAGTTTCTGAGTTGTTTAATGAGCAAGGTCTTGACAGGGACGAAGCAAAACTAGGCCAAATTTTCCATAATTTTGGTGTGGAAGGCATAAGAAAGATAAATGTTGGTGGAGTGGGAGCAGAGGATCATCACTAGAATTCACTATGATGACATTATACCAATTATGGCTCTCGAATTTCGATGCCAGGGAATCGAAAAGCATTGAGGACCCGATTTCAAAGCATTCAATCAAGCACTGTTAGCAAAACAAGTGTATTTTAAAGGTCCCTGAATCTCTATGCCGTGTCCTCAAGGCCAGATACTTTTGGAAATCAAATATTCTAGAGGCAACTTGTCCTGCCCGTGGTTCCTTCACCTGGAGGAGTACGAGCTAATTGACCACTGGTACAAAAACTTGTCCTTTATGTGCACTTTCATACAAAAACTTGTAAAGGATGCTGCGGTGGTACAAAAACTTGTTCCTTATGTGCAAAATCATATGCAACCAATTAGGAGATGACACATGTCCCCGGCCACGCTTGAAAAATAGTTATGACCCAGTTTTGCGCTTTTCCGAAAACCCCCTCACTTCTTTCAGTTTTACGTTCAAGTCCGCATAGCTTTGTATACTGATGCCGTGATGCGCAGGAAATTAGGGAATTTTCTGTTCGTCACTTTCCTTGTTAGTTGCGGTTGCTATTTTCCACAGCCGTGGATAGTTCGACGCCGCCGCCGACGGAGGCGAGGAGGAAGGAGGAGTGGAACTCGTTGTAGCACACCGATGGCTTCTGATCCGCGCCGCCGCAACTTCAATGAAGATCCTCTGCATTATTGTCAGTTCGTTCCTCTCCGGTTTGCTTCGCCAATGGCGTGGTCACGGTGAGGGAAAATTACTCCCTCCCCATTGCGGATTAGGTGAAAAATTAGATCATGTGCGTCGGGTAGTGTGTACGAATGGTTTCCCGTTAGATTTGTGCCCAAAATCTCGTTTTTACATGTTGTCCTGTTTCTGGCTGGATAACAAGGCAATACAGCGATTCCCGTTGTGTTCGTTGGTGGCGGAGACGAGCTTGGGCTCCGATCACACCCCACTGATTTTTGATTCCGGGGAGGGAGCCCTAGTGCGTAGCAACAGATTCTTCTTCGAATCAGGCTGGTTCGAAGTGGAAGGTTTCTCGACCATCCTTCAGTCTAGGTGGGGGTGCCTTTTAGATAGGGTTGGAGGTAGGGACATCGTGGACTGGTGGTCGTTTATGAGTTCGAAATTGCGTCAGTTCCTTAGGGGTTGGAGCCGCAATTTGGGAAGGGATTCCAAGTTGCTAAAGGCTAACTTGCTATCGCGAATTAAAGACCTAGATACGCAAGCTGACTTAGATGGGTTGTGCGAAGAGGACTGGGCTCTCCGTTATCACCTAGAGGAACAGTTGCTGCATCTCATTAAGCTTGAGGAAGAGTATTGGCGGCAAAGGGGGAGAGCTAGATGAGCTTTGCAAGGGGATGCAAACACCGCGTATTTCCATGCGATTGCCAATGGGAAGCGCCGACGTACCCACATTGCCTCCCTGATGTCCCCAGAGGGACCTATCACGGGGAAAGTGGAGATCCAAAAACACATCTACGATTTTTACCGAGCGCTGATGGGAGCCTCGGAGCCCAGAATTTGTGGGCTGGCTCCACAGACTTGGGTGGGCAGTCGCCGGGTGTCAGAGGCGGAAAACTTGTCGCTGGCACGTACCTACTCGGAGGAGGAGTTAGAAGCCTTAGTGATGGAGATGAAATCAGACTCGGCGCCGGGGCCGGACGGGTTTCCGGTCCTTTTCTTCAAACGATGTTGGTCTCTTGTGAAACATGGGGTGCTCCACATTGTCAACGACTTCATGATGTCGCGAGATTAAACTTTGGGGTTCTCTCCCTTATTCCTAAGCTGCAAGGGGCAGACTTAATCTCCCAATTCCGACCTATTGCCCTGATCAATGTTATCTTTAAGATAGTCGCCAAAGCCTTTGCGGTGCGTCTGGATCCTATTGCTCACCGGGTCATCAGCCCCAACCAAACGGCCTTTAGTAAGGGAAGGTTCATTTTAGATGGAGCCTTGGCCCTCCAAGAGATAGTGCATGAACTCAAACAGAAGAAGCTGGAGGGAATTTTGTTAAAGCTGGACTTTGAGAAAGCCTATGACAGGGTCAGCTGGGAATTTCTCTCAGAGGTCTTACACAGGAAGGGTTTCGACGCAGGTTTCGTGCATAAGGTGGCGCAACTCGTCAGAGGCGGACGTACCGCAATCTCCATTAACGGGGAAATGGGGCCGTACTTTGCTAACAAACGAGGGCTTAGGCAGGGGGACTCACTGTCCCCGCTGCTCTTTAATTTTATCGCAGAAGGGCTCTCAGCTATGCTTTCCGCGGCGTCGGATGCGGGTCACATAAAGGGGGTGGTGCCGCATTTGATCCCTGGTGGGGTTTCCCATCTCCAATATGCGGATGATACGCTGATTCTCATCCAGGACGACGATAGATCGATAGCCAACCTGAAATTCCTGTTACTCTGTTTCGAGGACATGTCGGGCTTGAAAATCAATTATCACAAAAGTGAGGTGATTGTTATGGGGAAACCGAGAGCGCACCAAGTACGGGTTGCGAACATGTTCAACTGCAAGTTGGGGGCCTTCCCTTTTATCTACCTAGGTCTCCCGGTGGCAGATTGAAAACTTACCATCGAGCAATGGAATTTTTTGGTGCTCCGCTTGGCAGGGAGAGTGGAGCCGTGGGTGGGCAGATTCTTGTCCTCGGGTGGACGTCTGATCCTGTCCAACTCGTGTCTTTCTAACATTATCATGTTTGCGATGGGGCTGTTTCTGCTCCAAGGAGGGGTGCATAGGAAATTTGTCGCGCATAGGGCCAGATTCTATTGGGAGGGAGCTGGCCCTAAACGGAAATACCACTTGGTGAGTTGGCCGGCAGTGTGTAGACCCAAGGAGTTTGGGGGGCTGGGGCTCACCAACTCCAAGCTCATGAACACGGCACTCATGCTTAAGTGGATCTGGAAATTATATCAACAGGACAACTCGATTTGGGCTCAGTTGATTAAGGCAAAGTATCTACCTACCAACGATATTTTTGCGGCCCCTACAGGGGTAGGGTCGCCGTTTTGGAGAAGCCTCAACAAAATCAAGCATCTGTTCAAAACGGGTGCGAGGCACTCAATTAGGAATGGGCAACGGACGCTTTTCTGGTTAGACAACTGGATAGGGGTGCCGCTTAGGGAACGCTTCCCTCTTATTTTTGCCATTTGTGATAATCAACGTGCCCTAGTGTCGGATGTGGTCAATGCGCCTTTGTTACTTCGGCGAACGTTAGACAGCCCAGCGCGGGCTGAGTGGCTGGAGTTGGACCTGCTAATTAGGCAGGTAGTCTTGTCTGAGGGTTTGGACGTGGTGTCTTGGTCCTTAGAGGAGTCCGGGGTGTACTCGGTGGCTTCAATGTACCACAAGCTGGTGCAGGGGGTTTCGGTCACACACTTCGAGGATGTTTGGAGGGCCAAACTACCTCTTAAAATAAAGATCTTTTCCTGGCAATTGATTTTGGACCGCCTGCCGTCGGGTGTCCAGCTCGCGATTCGGCAGGGGCCATCGGAGGGTTTCTGTGCTCTCTGCGGTGAGGTGGAGGATGCCTCCCACATGTTTTTTAGTTGCTCGCTGGCTAAGTTGGCCTGGAGTGTACTTCGGAATGTGTTAGACTGTTTGTGGTGCCCGGCGAATTTTGCGCAATTCTTCGCTATCCTCTCGACGCTTTCAGGGCAACGCCGAAGGGTGGCGTGGGCCCTGTTTGTGGCGCAGAGTTGGGCCCTTTGGGGCATTCGAAATAAACTTGCTATTGAGGGGAAACTCATTAAGCACCCCGTTGTTCTTATTTTTAAATGTGCCATGTTCTTGCAGTTCTGGTCCCTAAATACAAAGGTGGAAGACAAAGCAAGCTTAAGAAGTCTGGCGAACAAGATGAAGGGGTTGTATACACTATATCGTCCTCCCCCTGATGTTGGTGCTGCTGGTGCGGGTGGGAGCTCCGTCCTACCGTGAGGAGGCCCCTGCGGTTCATCATCTTCTTAGTCGTGCCTACTGGAGGCGCTGTGGTGGCGTGTGAGGACCTGGTATCTTGTCTCTTAGTTTTCCGGCTCTAGCTCTTGGCGTGCTTCATGTGGTGGCCTTTGTTGCCCCGGTATCTTTCGTCCTGTCCCGTAAACTTTTAGTTGTCCTTAATTTGGCTAAAGCTGATGCCGCAGCGTGTAATAACTGGTTATTTTGGCCCTGAGCCTTATTAATTTAAGGCTGAGCACTTGTGCCTTTTTTCAAAAAAAAAAAAAAACAAGGCAATACAGTCAAGTTGTTAATTGAGGTTTCCCATGTATGAGCAGATGGAAAACGAGATGGTACACGTAGTGTGTAGGAAATTTTTCCCCGCAAGATTTAGGCAAAAAAATTACTTGTTCATATTGTCTTGTTTCAGTCCGGGGCCAAGCATGCACCATGTTCAGTATATGCCCTTGCTGCTGGTCCCCGAAATTTGATGTTTCCTCAATGACGGAGGAGGTGTCCTGTTTCCTGTACATGTTCCGTATATCCCCTTGTTGCTGCAGCCGTAAACATCATAGCTTGACATCTCTACTGGAATGCAGTATGGTTTGTACATGCACCATGTTCAGTATAATGCAGTATGGTTTGTACATGCACTGAAATCTCTACTGGAATGGTTTGCTTGTTATACAACTTGACATGGCAGAAGACATGGTTTCCTGATTGATTGGTGCAGGAATTTTTAACTCATAATAGTACAGTATGTGCTAGCAGTGCCAAAAATTGGTTCAGTTTAATTCATTTTAGCTAAGAGAAACAATTTGATTTAGTTAATATGCAATCAGGTGTGCTCCTATACAGAGATCATCTAGTCTATCAGTCTATGGCATTGTGTCCATGTTTCTAGAAATTCATTTTTGCGTTGAGGTGTTTGTATGGTTTTAAGTTCTGGTTTTTGTATACTGTATTTGAACGGTTAAATGAATAGCCGCTAACTGAATTTATTTCTTTTGCTTCATATGTCCAGTTGACCCGGACAGGTTCACTGTACATTTAAATCATAATGGTTTTTTTTTGTGGACTGTAAGATGATCTGTCTTATGAAAATGGGAGTGTGGATTACTGGGACATTTGAAAGTGGGGGCAAAAGCTTTGCCCATCAATTAATTAAGAAGGAGAATGCAAGAAAGCATGTTCGCTATTACAAATAGGTTACAAGCGACTACTCTCGCGGCATCAAATTGCCCAAACTTATGACACCCGCAATGGCCCATAAAAATGCCTCTCTCTTAATTCTGTCAAAAATGACCGAGGGGGGCACACTTTTATTCTTAAAAACCCTCGCGTTGCGCTCGGTCCAAAGCTCCCAAATGGTGAGGAGGGCTATGGAGGCCACGGCCTTGCGGTTCAGGGTGGCACCATAGCCCATAGGTCATCAAGAGCCACCAATCGTTGAAGGAGAGGGTAATCCAAGAGTACAGGATTTGCCCAGCAATACATAAAGGAAACCTAGAAATTCCATGCTTCATCTATTGTATTGAATTCCATACCTAGCCTGGGAGTCCAATTTGCAGCCTGATCGGTGTTGGTACTTGATTCCACATTGAGATTTCCGCTGAGATTTCCATTCTGCACTTTAATACAAAAAGATGCAAATGGTGCTGCTGTGATAAAAAACTTATACCTTATGTGCAAAATCATACACAACAAATTAGGAGACGACATGTCCCCGGCCATGCTGAAAAAATAGTTCATGTCGCTTTAAAAAAAACCTCCCTTCATTCAATATTACGTTCCAGTCGTCCCACCTCTGTAGAGAAGGTTGACCCGGTTCTGCTGTTGGACCAGGAGCTCTTCATCCCCAAAATCGCCGCCACGAACAACGCTTGCCGGGGACTCAACTCCCAGCCCTGGAGTTGGACTCAACTCCACGGCGAGGAGTTGGGCAAATCCCAGCCCTCGCTTACTCCATGTGGCCTAGATTTAATCAGCCGTAACAACATTGGATTTATCTACTAACTAGCTAAATGCCCGTGCGTTGCTACAGAGCACACAGATAAGCTAAATTTGAAGAAACAAAATGTTTGGTGGATGCATCACTTTTTCATGACACATATTTGTCTACTTTAATATTTATTACATCTTTGTAGTTAGATGTTACTATAAGCTCCAACAACAAATGTGAGAGAGTTGAATGTCTCTACGTTGAAACATAATTTAAAAAAAGAAACATTGATCAAAACAATAGTTCGATTTCTAAATACGGGTCAAATATTATGTGATATAATTTGCAATTATAAGTATTCAAATAACAACTCTCTCGCATTACTTTCCTCGCCAGTTTTCATGTCTCCTTTTCAACCATCTCGGAAGAAAACATGCAACATATTGCTCCATGCATTTCGTCACTTCAAAAGTCAGTCATCTTACCTTGCCCAGCATGCGAAACTTTTAAACTCTAGCAAATATATGAAATGTTCCCACATCATGCGAGATGATGTAGTTTACGTTTGATATACAAATGAAATTATTCTCACCTACAACGAGCGGTAGTGGTGTAAGAAATTATTCTCACCACATAATTCTCACCTACACAATGCTAGTGCTAGCGGCAGGGGATGCCGCACGGCTGTGCGCGGCGCAGGCGACGACGAATTGGGGGGAGCAGTGCGGGGTGTGGGCGAAGCGGGCGACTACCGCCTTTTCTTTTCGAAAAAGAAACAAGGGACCTCACGGGTCACGTCAATTCTAATTTCGGCCCGGGTCTCCGCTCCTGTCAGTCAAGGCAAGACCCAACCCAACGACGCATTTAGAATGTTACTAGCTAATTGCCCTGTGTCGCTACAAGAATAATCAGTGTAGAAGACAATACAATCATCCTACAAAGTGGAGCATGTTTGATTTCATCGGATAGCATGGAGTATAATTATCGATGGGAGGGAAAATTGTCACATTCCATGTTGGGGATTTTTTTTTAAAAAGTGCAACCTTATATTTATATCTTCAATTCAAATCGGTACAAAGAGTTTGTCGGATGAATTCCAGTATTACATCATGAGAGCAAAATAAGACAAATTCTCGCAAGACCGAGCTATAAGTGATGTGTCGCACCTTGCAAACCATGAAGAATATGACGAAACGGGCAAGACGATAGAGATGCAACTGCTGATCCTGCTAGTTTCTCATTGCCCTCAATTGTTTAGGTTAATTATGACAATTTTGTCATGTAAATCAGTTTAAAAGAAAATAAAATACTTATGCTAGCTTAATTCTTAATGAAATGTAATTTGTTAAAAGGAAAATGAAAACTGAGATTAAATATGTAAATATGGCACCAAAGACATTACAAACTTGTAATAATATAATATTAAAGTGCTTACAGGAACCAAAGAAAGTTGTAAGCCATGGTTTGCGAGAAAAGTACATAGATATAGTGGATTACTTCTGCTTGGAAACATCTTATTTTGAATTTGTTCAAACTATGCATCATACAAGAAACATGGTACTTGAATGGAATTGTTTGCCATTTGCTCCTCCAAAAATCAACTAAATGATTCCAAGAGCTCTCTTTAGGACATATATATTAATGTGTGCATACATAGAGGAAGAGCAGTCGTAGACAACACATCCAGATCCTCCCATAGTCGCCCCTGTCCTCCACCAACATCCCGCGACCCTCCTGCACCAGCAACCCGCTCCCGTGGCCTGGCACAAACTCCTGCTTGGCTACAAGGTTCAAGCAGACGAGTCTCTGCTGTGTAAGGAACAATAAATATAAATCTGAGATAAGTCGACGATAAATGAGTACATAAGTTAAGTCACCTCTAAAATTTATAACCAGGCATGATTCTTGTTCTGTTAGTCGCTGCCGGTAGGAAAACTCTTGCCTAGATGGCGCCATAGGTGACTCCTTAGCAACCCTGGCTCAAAAAAGTTGATAGGGTTTGACAAATTTCAAAGGGTACGATGTGTACATAGTAGATTCATCAAAAAAGTTTAAACCCATTATACAAGTGAAAAATAACAATTAAACAAAAATGTCAGTCATATATAAATAATGTACTTATGAAATGTTTAGCTCTCTTTAAAAAAATTATCTAAACGAACAACTTCAAAGGAAAAATCTCTAACGATTCACAACTGACAACCAGTGGTCATAGACCGGAGGGAAAGTTAGCACACGCACGCACAGACACGTTTCATTCGCGATAGCAGCGCAGCCAAGCAGGTAAGAATGAGAGGAAAAAAGTCCAAAATGAACCTTGAACTTGTAGCCGATAGCTAAATCGAACCCAAAACTTACAATCTCCAAAATTGACACTCTGAACTCTACGATCCCGGTCTATTTTGAACCCTCGACCAGTTTTGAGCCAAAAAAAAAAATCAAACCAGATAGGATTATTCTCTACTCTCACTGACTGGCTGGGTCCACCTGTCATGTCTTTCTTCCCCAATCTTCTTGTCCCGACTTCTATTTTCTCAATTAAAGCATGGACCGTACCATGGAGATCTGCAGCTCAGCTCAGGTCGATGTCCTGGCCTTGACTCAGCTTTCCCAACAGCCATGCTAGGAGTCGTGCTCATTTGCTCAACCAGTCACCCGTGGGGTGATGACTACCATGCGTAATGGATTTGCTAGTTCATAAACATGGTGAAGGGACGAGACACAGAGAAGGAGGCGGCGTGCGGGCTCGACAGCATGGCAGGACCGCACGAGGTGACGCTTCGCCGGCGAGGCCGTGCTGCTCTGTGAGAGTCATGTGGTCCGAGATGGCCCGCAAGATGCAGGCGAGCTGATGGGTTCCTGCTCTGTCTCTATCGATCTGCTTACCCATGATGCTACTGAATCCTACACGTTCATCTAAGGTAGGCTCAACCACGACGACGCGACGTGTCTCGACCACGGATCTCCCCGGCTGTGGTGCGCTGCCATGGAAAGCTACCGGCAGTGGAGATCAGGATGGGGGCCAAGCAAGCGAGCGAACGGCGGCCACGCGGCGAGGCAGCGGCGTGGCGACGCCGCGTCGGCCAGGCTAGTTGCGCACCTGCGCCTCTGCGCTCTAGTGCCGGCCGGGGCGCCGGGCTAGCTAGCTAGCTCCGCGTGCGTGCGGGCCGTCCGGCCGGGCTATAGCTTGTTTAACTTTTTAATAGAAAATTTCAGTGACGGTACACTAATCCCGGTGCAATCTCAGGATGTTCATATTCAGCCTAGATATTAGATATTCACGAGTTTGCAGTCCCGAATATCCGATTTTGACCTGTTTAGATGTGGTTGATATTCAGCCTAGATATTCGGGGTCAATATCTAGTTATCGCTCTCACGGCAAAAATAGAACCCAGCGAATGTCGAGGGGAAAGGCTCGACATCGTGGGATATTCGCTCCTCGCGTACCGCTTTGCTCGTCTCCCTCGTCTATGTTTCCCCCTCGCCTCGCTCGCCTCGTACGAATGGAGGACTCGAACAGCGGCGAGATCGAGCCGCCGCCGGTCGTGGCCCACCGGCGCCCGCCGCGCCCGCGTAAAGGCGAAGTCACCCCCAAGGGCTTCGTCGCCGCCGCCTCAGCTCCGGCACCGCGGTGGCCGCCCGCGCCAGCTTCACGGCGGACTCCGGGGATGAGTCCGCCTCCGCCGAGCCCTCCTCGTTGCACCGCCGCCGCGACTCGAGCGAGGAAGCTTCGTCCTCCGCCGGCGGAGGAGGAGGAGGAGGAGGCGGGGACTTCACCGCGTTCAGCTTCTGCGCGGCTTCGCCGGTCCACCGGAAGGCAAAAGAAAGCCCCTGAGCTCCGACGCCATCTTCAAGCAGGTGAGCTCCCCCCGTTCTGCGGCTGCTCGGTACCGCACGCCGCCCCTTCACAAGGCCCGCAATTAATTGGTGCTGATTCGCGTGTCCTGCGAGTCGATCCGGAGCCTGCTCCCATGGCGCCGCCACAGAAGAGGAAGGAGAGGGCATCCCCTGCCCGCGCATCGCCGCCGCCTTCCACCACGCCGCCACTTCAGGCCCCTCCGCAACCGCCAGCGACGCAGCCTTCCCGTCAAGTGTGGGCGAGGGTGTGCTGCCCGACGCCGCCTGATCCCATGGCGCCGCAGCCCGGAGATGCATCCAGGAGGCCGGCCTCCTCTTCCCACACGGCCTACTACACCTCGGAGATGGAAGCAGAGACACCGTCTCCGCACCACCATGCTGTATGCTGGACTTTCTTTTCTGAAATTTTCTTGCTCCTATAGGGACCTTCAGTTGGGCTGATGTACAGATTCAGTTCGTGATGTATTTCTTGTATTTCGTATTTGTCTAGTTGTTGTTTGTACCATAATACGTGGTTTGCACATTTTATCATGAATATAACACTATAATGGTCAATGTCTCGAAAAACTGTTTTAGAACATCCAAACAACATTTGATATTCAAACTCAATATCTTGTCTAGGTCTGAATATCTAACACATCCAAACAGAAGATATTTACATTCAGACTCAATATCAATATCCCATGGTATTGATATTCAACACAATATCAATATGGAGCTCCCAATGCGAACATCCGAACGGAGCAATAGCGTTTAAAATAGACTGAGATGGTAGAGTTCAGAGTGTCGATTTAAAGAAAAAATACATGAACTCCAAAACCGGACCGTAAATTTGCAACGGTGTGTAAAAAAGTAAATCAAAATGTTCTTTAATAATAATGTATCTAACTTATTACTTGTTAGAAGAGACATGCCTGTTTGAACGAAATGTGTTTGATCCATGAAATGGCGTCGCTCCGGAGGGCACCACAACAGTAGGTATGCCTACATCAACGGTTATTGTACTATCACTAGTAATAAGCAAATTATGCTACCCTTTATGGTTCTAAACTTGACCTTTTTTATTCGGAGTGTATGTGTATCCCTGCTGGGTGACAGCTAATTGCCCAGTAGCATTATCCGTGGTGTGAAATCCTGAAATGAAGAATCTGACCATATTTCTGATAGGCGCATCATAATGCTTTTGATGGTGAGTGATATGGGCAGACATAACGAATGGACGTACCTGGTGATATGGCCTCCGGTGTTTTAGCATTAGTATGTTTCTCCTTCAGATTAGTTGTTGTATATTTCTTCAATTCGTGCATATCTCTCCGGTTCCCTTTGTCTTTTCAATTCTTTTGGATCTGGTACTTGCAGTAGTATGTTTCTCCTTCAGATTAGTTGTTGTATATTTCTTCAATTCGTGCATATCTCTCCGGTTCCCTTTGTCTTTTCAATTCTTTTGGATCTGGTACTTGTCATGCGAGGCAAATCTTTAGGTTATACAAGGTCCAAGTAGGTAAACGATGATGATATCTTTATCTGAATTGGTGTTGTTGGTTAGGTCTTGGAATGGAGTCCGTACCCGAGTAGGCTTTGATGATGATATAACGCTTATCCAATCTGTTGATATCAATAAGAAATGGATGGTCAGAACGCTATCGTTGTACTTTCACTGTTTTGAAGTATATAGTTTATAATTAAACTTGACAACCATTTTCACAGATATAAATCATATCGAGACAACCTATAGCATTTCCAGTTGTTCAAAAGAAACCTGAAAGTGAGGTAGTTGCAATCAGCACATCTAATTGTTTAGTACCTATATGTACATTTTCTGATAGATAATTTTGCAGGTTCAGTTAATCTGCTGTAGTTATGAAAAATGTCTAGAATTGAAGCTTTGATCGTCAATATACATGCAGTAGCTAGCTTCGCATCAAGCTAGCTTGGTTGTACGTATCAGGACCAAATCGATAGGCAATTGCAAGTTTGATCAGCTTTGTTCTAAACAGAAGAGAAGATGATGATCAGCCGTCGCAGAGACAACTGGTGCGGCAAACGGTTAGCAGATGATGATCAGCAGCCAGCTCGGCCGTGGGAGAGGTAAATCGCGACGTTTTCCAGTGTACTGATCCACATCAGCCTGGTGATGTCAAGGCCGTGTAGATGGGTTTGAATGTACGAGCGTAGCAGTGGTTTGCCTCGTCTTTTTCTGAGAACTGGTTTGCCTCGCTTAGATTGATTGATTTGTTCGATTATTTGGAAAGTTTACCACTGATTTGGCAAGTCTTAATGTCGTAAAATGATTTAGAAAATTTACCAATGATTTTTTTGAAACTTTAAAGTAAAATATATTAGCAAGCAAGCCGCCTCATTAAAAACCTTCCACTCCCCTTAGATACTCTGACAAGGAAAAGAGTGCATAAAAACTTGCTGCTTTTAAGCATCCACAATAGTTACATCATCCACTAGGGTGCACAACGAAAAATCAGGGGGCTCCTCATGCCAAACAACAGTCAGAGAGGACCCTCAGCATTACTAGCTAACATGTGTGCAACCCTATTGGCCTCTCTAGAACTATGAGCAAGAACAACCGTAGGGAAATTGCGACAAAGCAATCGTGCACTCCTCAAAGATAGCAGCAGATGCACAAAGAGAGTTGCCCTTCTTGTTGGGGGATCATAACCCGGTAGGCCCACAGACGTAGAAGATAGGCCGGCTTAGCATAGGCCGGCTTAGCATGAGGCTTGGGTCGGATCAAGCAGCACGAAGATGGGCCGGGTTTCACGTAAGCCGGAAGGCGGCGTGCGACTCGGTCAACAAGGAAGGATCCCGAAGCTCGGAGTCCAGGCACAAGACGGAGTCCCAAGATGGAAGGCGTAGACCTAGAGAACTTAGAGTAGAACTCGGCTACGGGAATAACCCGGAGTCCCGCTTGTGCCTCTAGAGAGACCCGCCGCCTATATAAGGGGGTCTCCTGGTTCCTAAATAGACAGACTTTAGACGAAGCATATAGAGCACCACCATTGTAACCTCGGAACCCAGAAGCATAAGGTGCCGAGTTCTCAAGATCATACCTATGAATACAACCAAGCAGGAGTAGGTCTTTACCTCAAGAAGAGGGGCCGAACCTGGGTAAGCTCTTGTTTCCCCGCGCCTTGCTAGACCAACTCCAGATGTCAGAAGTCGCCATGTCCCCATACTCAGTTTCCACCCGGAAACATCTGTTGTGACAATCCCACGACAGTTGGCGCCCACCGTGGGGCATGCGGCCAAGCGCATCGTCATCACCGGAGAAGCTCGGCGTGAGATGGAAAACCTAGCCATTGGTCAGATCCACACGCTTCCAGGAGGGGAGCGCATCGTGGATGACTTTGGCTAGAGGGAAGAAGCAGATCAACTGGATACCAGATCTCAGATCACCTTTGGTCAGATACATGTTTTCATCAGCGTAATCCGGACCACCGGAGCCGGCAGAGAACAATACGAGGCAGAGTTCGAGTCCATGTCCGGGTTAACCACTTTGGCCCAGACAGATGCAGAGGAGTCCGTTGGATCTTCGGAGTGCGAGGTTATGACCGAGGCAGAGGAAGATGCGATCCGAGCTTTGCAGTAGGAACCCGTCATCACACCTACGTGCGTGACAGATCTCGACACCGACATCGCTAGGACCCGTGCGCCACATGACGGTTCACGTTGTGGGCACGAACCCGATAGGAGATGGAACTATAGCTTCCGTTAGTACGGAAACCAGTGCAGAGATAGCAGCAAGACATAATAGAGAGGCTTGGGACAATAACTAGTTGGGGATCCCACAAGCGACATACGCGCCGCCGAATCCCAATGTCGGCACAACCTTACCGATTTTTAGCTCAAGGATCCAGACTTACGCACCAATGCCAGGGACGGCTTTCACAAACCCGATCCTGGTGAGCACGCCTGCTGCGCCGCAAAACCCGAGAAATCAGACCCCGATGCCGACCATGGTAAACCAAATACCCGCAAATTTTGTCGGGCCTTCGGCAAACTAGGTCCAGCAAGAGGGAGAAGTAACAAATCCCAACTCAGCGATGCAAAGGGAGCTAGAAGACCCGAGATAGGCTCTGCTAAGGACAAATCATGAGCGTGCCGAGGAAGCCCGGCGTGTAGCAGATAAGGAGAGGCTTTTGGCTTAATAGGAGACAAGGTTACAACAGGAGAGCAACGCCCTCCAAAGGAGAAGGGAAGAGCTCACCGTCTTACAGGCCAAAAGGCACGGAAGCCGGCTGCCCCTTGCAACTGGCCCGAACGCGGTAGTACCGCAAGTACTGGATCTCCAAACAACACCGGGTCCTGTGGGAGCGGCCAACCCTGGAGAAGGAGCCAGCGCACCGCAGCCCGGGTTACAGGGACCAGCAGGAGCGAACGTGGGAAACCCGGCCGCAGGAGCCGGTAACGCAGCAAATCTACCACCACTGCCTCCCAGGTTCCACACACCCGCAGGTCATTATAATAATCCTATTGATAATGTTTTTGCAGCTGCACATGCCCTCGGGCAGATCCCATTCGATAATTCGCCAGCGGGTGTCGAGGCAAGAAGAGTCGTTGACTTACTACGAACAGCTGTGGTCCAGCAGAACAACAACCCTCGAGGTTCGCAAGCGTTGAATTCTTTGGCGTACCGGAGTCGCACTAGGAGCCGGCAAGGAGAGACAGTACCAGCTGGCTCTGCCAGGAACCAGGCGAACCCGGTGAATCAGCAAGTCCACCAACAGAATCAACAGATGCAGATCGTGCAACAACCGCAACAGGTAGCCCCACCTCAGAGGATGGCAGCACCAGTGATACCCGATGACGTAGTTACCTGCGTCTAAAGAATATGGGTTAGGTTGAGACTCCAAGTGCAAAGTATGTAGTATGGGAAAGACTATTTTCCCCACGAGGGATGACTCGAGGGTTTAAATCAAAACAAAGAAAATTATTTTGTGCCCTCAACCTCACCAAGTGGTTGTCAAGCACAAGGTGTGAGCAAAAGATATGAAAATAAATAAATGCAAACAGGAAATAAATATGCAATGATGATAAATAAATATGCAAGGATGGATGATATTTTTGGGTTTTGTATTGTGAATGCAAGATGTAAAAGTGTTTTTGTATTTTTGTATTTTTAAATGGCAGAAAATGAAAAGTGCTTAAAAGTTATTGGAAAGGTGTTTCTTATGATTAAAAAAATGGACCGGGGTTCATGGTTTCACAAATGCACTCTCTCTTTAAGAAAGTGGTAGATAATGGAACACAAGAATTGACATATTAGATTGCAACAAAACATTTCATGACAAGTTACTAATTATATGGGCATCACGTCCTAACATAGAGATCTTTTATTTATTATTAATCTCTCTTATACTCCACCAAGATGCGAACTAAATCATAATACCCTAGTAATTAAGATAAATCAGAGTATAGCATTAAGTTCTATGAGATGAAGTTAAAATAAGAACATGCTAGATCTAGTCATGCAGAGTTGGCAATGGTCACACCCAACATCTCCGGTAGCATGGTATTTTCTTTATCCCTAGTGAGGTAACAAGGTAAGATAAAAATCAAGGTGGATCGTGGAACTTCTGTCACTTTCACCGCACTAGCCACCCCCCGTTACTCCAACTTATGCACACGTTCCCCACACACGCTCTCATACACATGTTGGATCAAAACATGTAAACAAGAACGGGGTACATAATATGCATCTACTTTCATAATAGAGACAAAACTATTGCAATCTCAAACATATATCAACTCATAAAAAGATCCACCACAAAGGTATTACATAGACGACCGTAATCATGTTCAGCAGCTCATACGGTGCTAATTAGTGAAGCTCAAAGAGAGGAGAGATACATAAGTTACTTCCACAAACACATAGTCCAGGGGTGGACTACTCCTTCTTCATCATGGAGATGGTGGAGAAGTCGTTGGAGAAGATGGAGACCACGCCGGCAGCACCCCGCCGGAGTTTCCCCCCTCCAATCTGCAACTCCGGGTCTCTGTTTCGTGGTTCTGTGTTTCTGCAGCGCTCCCTTCCGAAAGCCGTCGGGGGACTATTTTTATAGTCGTTTTTAGGTCAAGGGCTAAGCACGGAGATGAAGATCGATGACATTGGAGCCTCGAGGGGGGAATTAGGGTGCTCCGCGCGGCCAAGGAATCTGGCCGCGTGGCCCCCCCCTAATTTCCTCCTCGAACTTCCTTTTTTGTTGATCCTTGGCTCGTACGTTTCCTTCTTTCCAAAAAATGATCCCCATGAAATCTTAGGTCATTTGGACGTCGTTTGGGTCCCTGAAACATCAAAATATAGCAAAATAGGGTTTCTGACAGTGCAGGGTTAATTCTAGAAAAACAGGGAAACATGTCAAATATTCCCAAAATGAATATAAAACAGTGATATAACCCTTATATGATGCAAATATGATTGAAATATAAGTAATACAATGCAAAGTTCATGTATGCATTTTAGATGCATCAACATCCCCAAGCTTAAACTATACTCATCCTCGAGTTTGAAGGTGATAAAACTAACATGGACTTTGCTTTTTAATACTATCAATGGATGTCAAAGATGATTATTATTGCTACATAGAGTCAAATGATTCATTCTCAAAAAGGAGTAGGAATATACAAGATAGATTATACAGTGATATCAAATATTCAATGTAAAGATGTTCAATGATAATTCACAAAGTGTAACATAGAACAAAGTACTATGGACTAAATGTATGCATAATGAAAAGTAAAAAGAAACATCCTACAATGGTCATAGAGTATTCTTTGTAAATCTGAATATAAAAGGTGGACACTTTGAAAAGATAGATAAATAAGTAGAGGTAAAACATGAATAAGTTTCATCTAGCCTCCAAATGCTTCTACTTAAGTTAATGTTTGCAATGTGGTATCCATTGGTGTGGAGCTCTCATTACCCCTATCATAGCATCTTGAATGGTTAAGTTGAAAGTGAAAGCAAATATGAGTAATGTGCTTGACAAAGTAAGGGTTGAATGCCTCATGCCCCTTGAAAACAAAAACCTCTCCTACTGGCTACTCAACTCGGGCCACAAAGCAAGTTCAAGTAAAAGTCGTTGCAAGTAAGAATAGCATCATCAAGAGCGTCAACTGGGGTACCTCTTATCCCAGGACATGGAACGAGCCCATGTCAAAATGACAAGACAAACAAACACGTGGATAACCTCAATATCTTTTTTTATTGGCATAGATTTTTGTTGAGAGGTGCATTATTGAAGGTCCAATATAGTTGTGTAAGTAAATTTGTACCATGCCTCTCGCATGGCTTGGGTTAGTCGCCCAGGCATCTCTCTAGCCATTTATACTCACTCCTCAAACTTACCAAGTCTCCACATTAATTTCACACAATGTTAGGCATCCATAAACAAAAGTACATGATATCAACTTTAATATAATTAAGAGCACGTTGAATTGCCATGTGACAGCACATATGAGCTAACTCCCAACCAAGACTCTTGTCAAGCACACAACTTCATAATTTTAATCACAATGGTTCAAGTTTATTAAGTACAATAAAAGTAAAGTGTGCATCAAGTTCGTGAGAGCTTTTCGACCAACTTTTCTCGTAACAACCAATAACATAAGCATTTTAATTTGGAAGCATAGATAATAAAATATAACATGATAAACATACTTGGAATAGCATAAAGCTAATAGGTCGATATGGTGGACTCATTGGAAAAACTTTGGTTGAAGGTGTTGGAAAACAAGTTTTTTACTTGTTGAAAATTTTGGGCTAGCAGGAGAGAGAAAATTGACCGTCTAAATGCATGCATAAGTGTCCATAGAACTAATCAATCCATGTTAAACAAAGTAAATTAACATTCAGCATCAAAACATGAATAAGAAATAGCTCTTGATAAAACACTTGCAAATTAATACTCATTAAAAAGCACATGAATCATGCAACTATATATATCTTTTTAAATCAACTCAAACATCCTCTTCCCAATCTTTTTAATAGCATCCAACTTAATTCAACCCAAACTTCCAGTAGATATCTCATAACATAAATGAAAGGGGTGGTCTCAAACAAAAAAAACCAAACCGAAAAACCAAAATAAAAGACACTCCAAGTTTATGCGATAAGGTGCGTTGATCGGAAAACATAAGTTGGACCTGTGCAAACCGAGAGTGTGTTGGTCCAGTGGGGTTTTCTTCACATCCCCAAGCTTATGGTCTTCACCATCCTTGGATAGCTCTTGGTGCATCTCCTCTAATCACTGTGAAAAGACTTCAAAACACCGTTTCTCCCATTTTTTTCTTCTGTGGGGTGACATTAGTAGGCACAAAACAATTGAATTGCTTGCTGTATGAAATCCTTAAACAAAAGTGTGAAACATGTGCAGAAAGTGTATAATGTTGTATTACTTCAAACTCAATTTGATAAAAAAGATTCAACTTAAAAGTTCAAAGAATGCATAAAACAAAATGGGACAGAATCTGTCCAGAAAAACAGCAGCAACAAAACGCATCTTTTTACCCCACTTAAATATGTCGAAAAAATATGAAACAATTCACGCTTATAGAGGGTGAAAAGTTGCAACTACAGATCAAATCTCAGCTCATTCGGAGTTACAGAATAGAAATGAAAAGTCATACCGTGCACAGATTCGTGCTGGAATAAAATCTCCGAATACAAATAGCAAGTTTTTCAAACCAAAACGGGTAAAACTTGGCACTTTATTAAAAATTCAAAAAAAAACTAAAAACTAAGTCTCTTGTTACAGCAAGAGGAGACAAATAAAATCACAAATAAAAATAACCGGTTACCTCCCGTAAAGCGCTTTCTTTATAGCCATGTAGCTAGGCTTCTTACTTGATATTTATGATGGACGAAGCTCACGAGGGAGCTTGAACTTTGGTGTGTCCCTCTTCCTTGGGAAGTGTTCATGCATAATACCAGGGTCCCATGGTGCTTTCAAACCAATCAAAATAATAGTCAAGTTGAACCCTAATAGTGAAAAAAACAAAAAACAAAAGTAATAACAACAAAGTCTCACTTTCTTTCTATGCATGGACATTTTGTATATGAATGAAGCACAATAAATAGAAGTTTTCCAATGCATATTAACAATATTTTCTTGCAACATATAGTTATTAGTAACATGAACATGGCTCTCATCACCTCCTCTTTCGTAATAGTTGCAAGTGGTATAAGTAAATTCAACCATATAACCACAAGAATCATTCAACTTAGATAATTTAGGCATATAAAGAGGATCATTAAATTTATTTTGTAATTAATTAGCAAGCTTCCCTCTTTCAAAATAGTTATTAAGATCAATATCAAGTTTAACATCATGGTTGCAACAAAGGTTTGGAACTAAAGATAATTGCAAACCAAATAAGTATTTCTCAACCTAAGCAAATTTCTCCTCTAAGGTGTGATTAGGACAATTCAAGAACAAGGTAGGACTCTCATGAGTAAGAGTAACATGACAAACAACAAGTATATCATTTTTATCCTCACATAATTTAGTAACAACTTCTAAACATTGAGGATTATCAATAAGCATAGGACCATCATCTAAAGCATTATCATATAGCATATTTAAGAAAAACTCCTCATTATCATCAATTAGTTCACTAGTAGCATTAAAAAGTAAAGTAGCATTATTAGTTTCATCATAATAGCATGGGTTATTATATAGGACCATAGAATTTTCAGTTTCACACTCATCATAACATGGGTTCTCATAAATAACAAAAGATTTTTGAGTTTGGGTGCTACTATCAAATGTTGATGGTGAAGTTGGGAGATCTAGCTCTTCCCCAAGCTTAAAAGTGCTTAAAAGTTGTTGGAAAGATGTTTCTTATGATTAAAAAATGGACCGGGGTTCATGGTTTCACAAATGCACTCTCTCTTTAATAAAGTGGTAGATAATGGAACACAAGAATTGACATATTAGATTGCAACAAAACGTTTCATGACAAGTTACTAATTATATGGGCAACACGTCCTAACATAGAGATCTTTTGTTTATTATTAATCTCTCTTATACTCCACCAAGATGCGAACTAAATCATAACACCCTAGTAATTAAGATAAATCAGAGTATAGCATTAAGTTCTATGAGATGAAGTTAAAATAAGAACATGCTAGATCTAGTCATGGAGAGTTGGCAATGGTCACACCCAACATCCCCGGTAGCATGGTATTTTCTTTATCCCTAGTGAGGTAACAAATTAAGGTAAAAACCAAGGTAGATCACGGAACTTCTGTCAATTTCACCGCACTAGCCACCCCCTGTTACTCCATCTAATTAATGCACACGTTCCCCCACACACGCTCTCATACACATGTTGGATCAAAACAAGTAAACAAGAACGGGGTACATAATATGCATCTACTTTCATAACTGAGACAAAACTATTGCAATCTCAAACATATATCAACTCATAAAAAGATCCACCACAAAGGTATTACATAGATGACCGTAATCATGTTCAGCAGCTCATACGGTGCTAATTAGTGAAGCTCAAAGAGAGGATAGATACATAAGTTACTTCCACAAACCCATAGTCCAGGGGTGGACTACTCCTTCTTCATCATGAGATGGTGGAGAAGTCGTTGGAGAAGATGGAGACCACACCGGCAGCGCCCCGCCAGAGTTTCCCCCCTCCAATCTGCAGCTCCAGGTCTCTGTTTCATGGTTCTGTGTTCTGCGACGCTCTCTTTCGAAAGCCGTCGGGGGACTATTTTCATAGTCATTTTTAGGTCAAGGGCTAAGCACGGAGACGAAGATCGACGACATCGGAGCCTCGAGGTGGGAGTTAGGGTACTCCACGCGGCCAAGGAATCAGGCCACATGGGCCCCCCTAATTTCCTCCTCGGACTTCCTTTTTTGTTGATCCTTGGCTCGTACGTTTACTTCATTCCAAAAAATGATCCCCGTGAAATCTTAGGTCATTCGGACATCGTTTGGGTCCCTGAAACATCAAAATATAGCAAAATAGGGTTTCTGATAGTGCAAGGTTAATTCCAGGAAAATAGGGAAACATGTCAAATATTTCCAAAATTAATATAAAACAGTGATATAACCCTTATATGATGCAAATATGATTGAAATATAAGTAATACAATGCAAAGTTCATGTATGCATTTTACATGCATCAACCAGCTGCGTCTGTTGCACAGTCCATACCAGACCACTCAGGAGCGAGACGCGCAGCAGCGGCTGCAGTGCAACCCGGAGTAGGAGTTGTGATTGCTCCCAGACCCAGCGTGACCTCACCAGCGCCGGGCCATGGTTGCGGCACATCCTCAAACTTGACAGGTCCAAAGTGTTTATCAGATGCCATCAGATCAGAGCCGTTTCCTGACAAGTTCAAACAGCCGACCAAGGTCACCAATTATGAGCCGAGCATGATCCCCGGTAACTTGGTTGAATGGATACTGTCGGGCCAATGGATCCCGGGGTATGGTGGTCCGTTTTCCTTCGGAGGGTGAAGGGTTGCGTACGGCCCACGGAGCAAACTATAGGATGGAGGCCTCAGGAGGGCAGCCTCCTCAGGCCGAAGGGCGGAGGTCTCAGGAGGCAAGGCGCACAGCATCGGGAGGCTTGCCGCGGTCTGGGTCACGTGCTACGACAGGACGGTGGGCCCCCTCTTTCGGTACCAGTCTCTGTCCTCGGAGCAGGGTGGTGGCGCCTGCGACTTACCTCTTTGGTGATACGGAGAGGTGTCCAGGGCCGTGCTCCCAAGACTTGCCACTTTGGTGCAAAACGGTGCGTTGGCAAGAAAACGAAGCGATGCGCCTGTTCGGTGCCCCAAGCGGTTATCGATTTACGCGCCGGCAGGAGTGAATTCATCACTATCCCTTCACTAATAAAAACCCCAATGCGCATTGGCATTGCGGTTCACTCGCTCTTCTCTCCATTCTCTCTTCTCTCTAGTACAAAAAACCCCAACCACCCCTTCTCTCCAACAACAATGGCGGATCATTAGTGGCAGAACGAAGCCATCCCGAGCGACTCCGACGGCGAGGGGAACCCGTTCCCGTGGTGGGAGGAGGACCACGGGCACGCCGGCGGCGGCGGCGGCGGCTCCGACACCAACGATGACGGCGAGGGGTCCGACGACGACCAGAGCGGCGGCTGCGACCCCGACGACTCCGACACAGACTCCAGCGACGACGATCACGACAGGTCCGAGGAGGAGGACTCGGATACAGAGTTGACGACGGCCGACGAGGAGGAGGATGATGACGACGATGACTCCGACGACTCCGACGACGACGACGACGAACCGCCGGCCAAGAAGCGGCGCATGTAGGAGCCGAGGCCGAGGCCGGCGATCGTCGTAGTAGCAGTAGCAGTGCATCAGTAGCAGTGTATTAGGCCGCCGCCGGCATAGTAGCAGTGATGCATGCACTGCTCTTCTTTTGTAATTGTTAATATAATCACAATATAAGCCTAATCTTCAGTTTCAAAATGATTTTCAATTTCAGTTTCAGTGTTAATTCAACGTACTAAACAAGGATTCAAGTTTCAGTGTCAGTTCCAATTCGACGTACTAATCAACAAATTCTCACTAAACAAGGACTCGCTTCCTGTCCCCACTTTGGAATCAACAATTTGTCACTAAACAATGACATACTAATCAATGAATTGTCAGTGATTTAAGTATTAATTCAGTTAATTTAGTGTTAATTCAGTTAATTCGGTGTTAACGACGTGTTAATTGGGGCGGAGATACCCAACCTGGGCGTCAGACTCGTCCCTTCCTGTCCCCACTTGAGGATCCAGGCCGACCCCACCAGTTAGGCCGAGCCGCGCCTAGCCGACCCCACCAGGCCGACCCCACCTGTTAAAGAAGGTTGACCAGAGGGAAACGGAGCGTTTGCGCGATATGCGAGCCAGACAGGGCACGGACGAGAGAAACTACGCGGGTATGGCACAAACAGATAAAACTGAGGTAGGCAGGTGATGCATGTAAAATGCATACATGAACTTTGCATTATATTACTCATATTTCATCCATATTTGCATCATATAAGGTTTATATCAATGTTTTATAATGTTTTGGGGAATATTTCACACTTTCCCTATTTATTTGGAATTAACCCTGTGCTGTCAGAAAACCCCTTTTTCTATATTTTGATGTTTCAGGGACCCAAACGTCGTCCAAATGACCTGAAACTTCACGAACATCATTTTTTGGAAGGAACAAAGCGTAGGAGCGAAGGAAGTGCAAAATGGAAGGCTGAGGGGCAAAAGAGGGGGGCCCACGCGCCCACGCGGCCAGATTCCTTGGCCGCGTGGGGCACCTCTTCTGGGCCCTTGAGACTCCGATGCCGTCGATCTTCGTCTCCCTGGCTCCGTCTTGACCTAAAAACGACTATAAAAATAGCCCCCCCGAACCCTTTCGGAGAAGAGCGCCGCAGAGACCTGGAGTTGCAGATTGGAGGGGGAAAACTCCGGCGGGGCGCTGCCGGTGTGGTCTCCACCTTCTCCAACGACTTCTCCACTGTCTCCATGATGAAGAGGGAGTAGTCCACCCCTGGACTATGGGTTTGTGGAAGTAACTTATGTATCTCTCCTCTCTCTTGAGCTTCACTAATTAGTGCCATATGAGCTGCTGAACATGATTATGGTCATATATGTAATACCTTTGTGGTGGATCTCTTAAGTTGATATATGTTATGATGATTGCCAATATTATGTCTTTTTTATGAAAGTAGATGCATATTATGTACCCCGTTCTTGTCTATGTGTTTTGATCCAACATGTTTATGAGAGCTTGTGAGGGGGAACGTGTGCATTAGTTGGAGTAACGGGGGGTGATTTTGTGGTAAGTTGACAGCAATACCGTGATCCACTTGGGTTTTTACCTTACTTTGTTGCCTCACTAGGGATGAAGGAAATACCATGCTACCGGGGGTATGTGGGTGACATTGCCACTATCACCATGACTAGATCTAGCATGTTCTTATTTAAACTTCATGTCATCGAACTTAAAGCTATACTCTGTTTATCTTAATTACTGAGGTGTTATGATTTAGTTCACATCTTGGTGGAGTATAAGAGAGATTAATAATCAAAAGATCTCTATGTTAGGACGTGATGCCCATATTATTAATAACTTGTCTTTGTTGCAATCTCATATGTCAATTCCTATGTTCCATTATCTACCACTATATAAAAGAAAGAGTACATTTGTGAAACCATGAACGCCAGTCCATTTTTAATCATAAGAAACACCTTTCCAACACTTTTATTGCACTTTACATTTTCTGTTATTTAAAAATCCGAAAATACAAAAATACTTCTATATCTTGCAAACACCATACAAACCACAAAAACATCATCTCATATCATTTATACCATCCTTGCACTTTTATTTATACCATTGCATATTTACTTTTGTTTTGCATTTATTATTTCTATATCTTTTACTTACACCTTGTGCTTGACAACCACTTGGTGAGGTTGAGGGCACAAAACAATCTACTTTGTTTTCTAGGTTACATAAAGAAGGATAAGGAGACAACAACTTTTGGTTCATTTCCCCGAGAGTTCGATATTAAACCCTCGAGTCACTCTCGTGGGGAAAATAAGTCTTTTCCCTTACTATACACTTTGCACTTGGAGTCGCAACCTAACCGTATTGTTTTGACACAGGTCATCTACGGTCATCAAGACTATTTTCTGGCGCCGTTGCCGGGGAAGTGAGCAAGTAAAGAGTTGTCCCACAAGTCTTCATGAACTGTGCAAGATATTTTCTGGTGGAGTTGCTGGACAAGTGGAAAGGATACCTCACAAACAAAGTCAACATCACCAACGTGTGTAAACACCTAAGCTTGGGGAGGTTGCACCTCTGTGAGCATCATCTTACCCATCTTTTTACCTTCAAAGCATTATATTTTGTTTTGTTTTTTGTCATTTTATATTTCGGTTTAGTATTTTATTTTCAGTTTTACATTTTATTTTACTTTTGTCATTTCGGTTTACATTGTTTTAGTGTCATTTTATTTTCAGTTTTGCATTAAAAATTTAAAAATACATAAAAACTTGCTACAATGGGAGAAAGAACTAAGTTGTGTGACTACACAAACACTCCAAGTGATCAATTTATTGCTAGGCCTATTGCTACTCCTAAGATAACAGCTGAGAGTTATGAAGTGAGTCCTAGTTTGTTGAACTTGATAACTAAGGAACAATTTGGTGGTAGTGCTATGGAGGATGCCTCTATGCATCTTCATGATTTTGTTGAAATATGTGACATGCAAAAATTTAAAAATGTTGAAAGTGATATTCTAAAACTGAAGTTATTTCCTTTTTCGCTTAGAGGGAAAGCTAAAAAGTGGTTGCATTCACTACCTACTGATAGTATTAATCCTTGGGATGATTTAAAAGAAGCTTTCATTAAGAAGTATTACCCACCTGTTAAAATTTTGCAAAATAGAAACAATATCCTTTCTTTTAGGCAAAATGAAAATGAACATGTGGCTATGGCTTGGGATAGGATAAAACTTATGCTTAGAACTTGTCCATTACATGGGGTTAACGAATGGACCATATTACACTCTTTTTACAATGGTCTAAATTACATGTCTAGAAATATCCTTGATTCTGCTGCTGGAGGAGCTTTTATGAGTAAAACTATAGTAGAGAGTATCTAGCAAAACTATAGTCAATGGAACACTGAAAGAGCACCTAATCCCCCTAAGAAAGTAAACTCCATAGAAGAGAGTAGCGACTTGTCATTTAAAATGGATACTATTCTTGCTTTTATTAATAAACAAAATATTGAGAATGTTCCTTTGCAAGAACTAGTAAGTAATAATCCTGAAAATGTTGATGTTAACTTTGTTAGATATGGGAATAGTGGGTTTGGTAACAACAACTATAATTCTTATAGTAAACCTCCATATGTTCCCAACACCCGTCCTTTTGTTCCATATCCTGGTAGTAGTGATAATAAGTGGAAACCTATGCTTTCAAGTAATGATAATTTTGATGCTAATAAAATTCTTATGGAACAAGTTGCTAGTCATAATACCATGATACAAGAGTTGAATAAAGCTGTCACTTCCATTAGTTCTGATATTAAAGGTTTACAACTACAAGCTGAGGGACTAGATAAAGCCCTTTTGAAACTAGCTGATAATCAAGCCACTTTATTGAGTATGTCTGCAGGGAAACCACAAGCACCACCAGTGGTTGGAGTGAGTTCTATTAATATTGCTGAAAATGTTCCACCTACTTTGGAAGAAACTTTTAATGAGTTGTTACAATATCCTGAATACTTGTTGCCATTTATGTCTTATCTTTATAGTTTGAATGAAGCTAATGAAATTAAAAGTAATGATCCTCTTGTGAAAGAAGAAGTTAAGATGCTTAGTGAAGTCAAGGAACCACTACTTGACTTAGAGAGTTGTAGTTTGCATGAATTTAAGTCTATCTTACAGAAATTTGCTAGTGATCCTTCTATTAATATTAATCAAGCTGGTTTTGGTTCTTTTATTGCTAGCCATGTTTTAAATGAGAAAATTGCTAGGTACAACAAAGAAGCTATGACACCACCTAAGCTTGGGGATATTTGGGTTCCCAAGGTATTAGTAACAATTGGAAAAGAGACACACCATGCCATATTAGATCTAGGATCTAGTGTCTTTGTCATGTCTAAGGAACTATATGAAGTACTTGAATTAAAGAATCTTGAAAAATGCTCTATTCACTAGTAGGGAAAAGGCTATTGCTGGCGAACAAATTCTGCCTACCGCTGGCGAACAGCTGTTCGCCAGTGGGAACTCGCCAGTGGTAGCACTTAGCGCTGGCGAACAAGTGTTCGCCAGCGGTAGCGGCGGTAGCTGCTGGCGAACAGCGGCTGTGTTCGCCAGCGGTAATGCGTCGTGTTCGCTAGCGGTATGTTTTCCGATTTTTTTTTTATTGAAAATTGCATTACAGGTTATATATATATATATATATATATATATATATATATATATATATATATATATATATATATATATATATATATATATATATATATATATATATACATATAACTCAGCTAAAAAGGAACCTATTCCTGTTTAAGCTAAACAGGAACTTTCTGAACTTCCTCGTGACTACTATGTGAACCTTCTCGCGCATGACATGTGAACCTTCAAACGGAGCATGAAATGAACTTTTTTCGTGAACTTTTTTTTTCAGAACTAGTGAACATTTTTTCGCATCTGCACATGAACTTTTTTTCTGTACCAAGTGAACCTTTTTTACGTATGAAGTGAACCTTTTTTTTTAACAAAGCAAACTTTTTTCTAAACTTTTTGGAATGAGGTTTTCTGAAAATGTCTTGGCAATGATATGTGAACCTTCTCGCGCATGACATGTGAACCTTCAGACGGAATATTAGGTGAACTTTTTTCCTGAACATTTTTTCGAAACGAGGTGAACTTCCTCGCGACTGCTATGTGAACCTTCTCACGCATGACATGTGAACCTTCAGACGGAACGAAACATGAAGTGGACTTTTTAAGTGAACAATTTTTCGGAACGAGGTGAATTTTCTGTACCAAGTGAACTTAAAAAAAACAAGTGAACTTATGTTTAAACTTTTTGAACCTTCGAGTTAATAAAAACAGTTCACATACCGCAAAAAATCTGAAACTCAACATTTCACATAGTGAACTATCATTTTAAAATATGAACTTTAATAGATTGTCAAGCGAACTTTTTTTTAAGCTTTTATAAACCTCCCAGTAAAAAGCAGTTCACATATTAAAAAAAAGGAAAACAATTCAGATTGGGGGCTATAACTTGATAAAGTGAACCGCTAAAAATAGTCGTGAACTTCAAATTATATAAAGTGAACCTTCATTTAACCTCCAGAAAAAAAGGTTCACATATATAGAACAAATTTCAATTGGGTTCCTCCACGAAAAAAACAGTTCACATATATACAACAAATTTCAATTGGGTTCATTCAACTTCAGTAAAAAATAGTGGACTTTGAAAGCTAATTAAGTGAACTTCTTTTTCTTTTTTTCTTTTGGGAAGTGAATCTTTTTTATTCCGTGAGTAAGCTTTATGAACCTCTCGGTAAAAAAGCAGTGTACATATAGTTCATATCCAATGTAAGAAAATTAGAATATAAAAGAAACGGTAATCAGAGGATTTCATGGGGCTACACGTGACTTCATTAATATTTAGTAGACGAAGTGAACTTCCTGTTAAAAAAGCGGTTCAGATCAAACAGCTCTAAATTAGTATATGATCAACTCATCAAGAACTGACATAAACCATTTCATAAAGTGCCCAGATTCCACGTGGTTGATATAATGAACTGCCCTTCAATAAAAAATGAACCTTCATTTAAGCTATCTAATTAACTGATGTAAGGGTCCGCTTCACAAATAAATTGACACTAAAAAACGAGAGTGATAAAATCCATGATTTATATAGTAGAGAAATAGTGGACTTCCGGGTAGAAAAAACAGTTCATATATTCCGATCCACTGAAAAAAAAACGGATTTCAGATCATCCCGTGCAAGGAACTTCAACAGCGAATGAACTGAACTTTAAAAACAGTAACTGCCCAATTAAACAAACACGGAGCTGTAGAGGAACGGGGCACCCGCGCGGGCGTGGGACTGCGTGGAGATAGGGACGAGCGGTGTAGTAGAGCAGGGCCGCCGTTCGTCCGCCGGACGGCGCGGACGAGTTCCTGCTGTGGAGTTACCGACAAGGGGCGGCGCCGCGGCGCGGACGAATTACTGGTCACATGGCCCGTCGACTGGGAGCACAGCGAATGAGTTGCTGGCGGTGACAAGTCGCGGGGCTTTCCAGGCGAGGACGGCGCGTGAGGACTGCTGGGCGGGGCGACGCGCATTGCCTCGTCGACGGCGGCACATGGGGCCTGCCTGGCACGAGCGACGCGCATGAGATGCAGAAAATGGATCCGCTCGTGGCCAGGGAGGCGGCGGCGCGAGACGTTGGGCCGGGCGGCGGCGGTGTGGGGAGGGAGGAACCAGGGGCGACGCACGGCGGGAGGTCACCGGGTGGGGGTGGCGCCGGGGACGGCTACCTCGCCGGGAGGCGCGTGGGCGGCGGCCAGACCGTGGAGGCACGTCACAGGGAGGAAGAAGGTGCTCTCTGTTGGGGGGTGTTGGGGGGGGGGGGGGGGGGGGGAATGTCAGGGAAGCTTTCGTCGTCGGCTCCCTCGCGTCGGCCGCCGCCGCCGCTCGCTCGCCGGCGCCGGGGGGGAAGAAGGTAGGTAGGGATCGGGGGTGGGGATCGTGTCGGGGGTGGGTGCGCATTTATTTTTGTCCGGTCGGGGATGAGAGTGCGGATCGGTCCGGTCCCCTTTCTAATAAGGATAGTTCCTAAGTAGGAATCTATTAAGGAGGTTCTTGTTTAGTCCTGCCCTATATACATATATATATATATATATATACATCATGTATTTCATACAGAATTGCAGAAAATCAAATATTGACAAGATATAGCAGGTGTACATATTGATTCATCACATTACAAATATAGTGTTCATCGTATTACAAAACAAGTAGTCGACTCCTCCGACAAATATAGTGTTCATCGCATTGCAAAACAAGTAGTCGGTTCTGGTTCTGCTTCTAGCTTCCGGGTCCAAGCTTCTATCTCCTCCTTCCTTGCTCCTCCTTCCTTGGTCCACTCCTTGGATCCAGCTCCTCCTTCCTTGCTCCACTCACGTCAACACAAGATCTGCATTCATGCATATCACAAGATCTGCACTCATGCATATATATATAGGTACTTGAATTAATAGAACTTGAATTGACTTACAAAGTGAGAAATAAACAAATAATCCTGATAGTTTTGTGGAACCAAGTAGGAAGCACACAACTTATGTGTGTGCATGATACAAGGTTCCACAAACTATCAGGATATCATATAGTGCGTCACATCATTTTAATCATCGGCAATATAGAAATGAAGTAGGGTCAACTGAAAAGCATGCCTCATACTTAGAGAGAAGGTAAAATGCAAGTTAAAAAGCACTCAACAAAACCAAGCAAGGCCTCATATGAAATTGATGACACACATTAATTTCAAGGATGGAGTAAGCGAACAACATGGAATGAACACTGCATATGTGTTCAGACAACATGGTTCGCTCACACCTCCCTGAAGATGCAACGTGCAACCATCTGTTCTAATCATCGGCCGGGTAGTGAAACAGTAAGCTCAATTTTGTATCCAATAAACGCAGAACTAATAAACAAGATTTTTGTAAAAAAATGCCTCATACTTAGAATATTATTAGAAATGAAGTACTGTGTCAACTGAAAAGCATGCCTCATACTTAGACTGGACACACAAATTCAGAGATGGAGTAAGTGAGATACAGTGAGAAGCAAAAAATGTATATTCGTGCACATCACAGGTCTCACTCACTCCACCTCTGGATCACACGGTGTCACCTCAATTTAATCATCGGCATATCAAAAGATGGTAAACAGAGAGAAGGTAAACTGCAAATTAAAAAGCACTCAACAAGCAAGGCCTCATATGGAATTGATCACACACACATGAACTTCAGGGACGGTGTAAGCGAACAACGTGGAATGAACACTGCATATGTGTTCAGACAACATGGTTCGCTCACACCTCCCTGAAGATGCAACGTGCAACCATCTGTTATAATCATCGGCCGGGTAGTGAAACAGTAAGCTCTAACAGAAATCAAAATGTTTTCTACTAATTTTAATCATCGACAATCTAGAAGTGCTTACAAATTTTACTATGATTAATACAGTAGTACTTAACCAGGATCGACCATACCTTTTTTGCGACTATGGAGGTCACATACCTTGTAGCTCCCCCAGATTTTCGCTCACCACCTCGATCTCCCACTCGAAATCAACCTTGATCAACTCCGGCTCGACCCAGCTTGTCATACGATGGATCTGATGCAGGCTCGCCGCTTGGGTTCTGCTCATTGCCGACAGATGACGCAGCGAATTTGCCTTGTTTAGTACCATCACCATCACAGGTTGTTCCTCTGTTGGCGGATTTCTCGAGGCAGCTCTCCGGAGCGCGTTCGCCGTCGAATCGCGCACCGCGAATGCCCTGAACGCTTGCCCCAATCGATCTCGCTGCAGAATTAGCTGCCAGCCTCTCCCCTGGCACTCCGCCACCAGCCACATCACCTCCACCCTCCTCGTATCGCGCGGGCACGACATCGCCTGTATAGTGGCTGCTGTCATGTCACGAAAGTGCAGCGCCCCGATCCTGGTCGTCTCCCCCGCGATTGGCGCTCTCCTTGAGAGCTCCAGCAGCGCCTCCGCACTCTGATGCACATGGTGGGTGTGTTGTTGGGAGACCCCAAGAGGAAAGTATGAAGTAGTGCAGCAGCAAGTTTCCCTCAGTTGTGAAACCAAGGTTATCGAACCAGTAGGAAATAATGAATTCCCCCGAGGTGTCAACGGCGCCAGAAAAATCTGCGACGTAAGGGCGCCAGAAAATGCTTCCTGGGACGTAGGTGACGTGGAACCTGCACACAACACAATCAAGATACTTTGCCCCAACTTAACGGTGAGGTTGTCAATCTCACCGGCTTGCTGTAACAAAGGATTAAACGTATGTGTGGAAGAAAGATGTTTGTTTGCAGAAAGTAACAGGTTTGCAGTTTGTGGTTTATCAGATTAAAGAGAAGGACCGGGGTCCACAGTTCACTAGTGGTGTCTCTCCATAAATAATAATAGCATTCATGCGGGTAAACAAATTACAGCTGGGCAATTGATAGAATAATGATGAGCAAACCAAAGCATATACCAATGTTATGATATCTAGTGTGAGATTCATTCGGGCATTACAACAATATACATAGACTGTTCCAACCGCATCTATGACTAATAATCCACCTTCCGGTTAGCGTCCGCACCCCTTTCAGTATTAAGTTGCATGCAACAGATTATCGCCTTAAGCACTGTGTGTAAAGTAAGTAAGTAACATCATCCTTAGACAAAGTACTACTGTTTTATCCCTAGTAGCAACAGTACATCTACATCCTTAGAGCTAGCTGTCACCACCCCAGATTTAATAGAGACATGAACCTACTATCGAGCATAAATACCCCCTCTTGGAGTCACAAGCATCTACTTGGCCAGAGCATACACAAGTAACGGAGAGCATGCAAGATCATTAAATAGCACACACATGATATATTATGAAGCAATAACTTTAGTACTCAATATTCATCGGATCCCAGCAAACACAACATGAAGTATTACATAACGGTGATCTTGATCATGATAGGCAGCTCACAAGATCTAAACATGATAGCACAAGAGGAGAAGACAACCATCTAGCTACTGCTATGGACCCGTAGTCCAAGGGTAGACTACTCACGCATCAGTCCGGAGGCGGTCATGGCGACGTAGAGGCTTCCAGTGACGATTCCCCCTCCCGGCAGGGTGCCGGGAGAAGTTCTGATCTCTCCCGAATTGGTGTTGACGATGGCGGCGGCTCGGGACCCGTGGAGGAAAATATGAACACCGTGCTAGGGTTTTTAGTCTGGGGGGTATTTGTAGGCGAAAGGGCGAAGTCGGTGGCGCCCCGAGGGCCCCACACCTGATCCCCGCGCGGCCAGGGGTGCTGCCGCGCGAGCACGTGGTGTCGCCGCCTCGGTGGCCCACTTCGTCTCGTGTTCGGCTTTCTGGAACGTTCCCGATGAAAAACTGACTTCAGAAAAGAAATCGTCCAATTCCGAGAATATTTCCTTAAGTACTTTTCTGAAACCAAAAACAGCAGAAAACAGGGAACTGGCACTGTGGCATCTTGTTAATAGGTTAGTCCCAGAAAATGCATAAAACTATATAAAATGCATATAAAACATGTAATAACTTGGTATAATATAGCATGGAACATAAGAAATTATAGATACGTTGGAGACGTATCAACATCCCCAAGCTTAGTTCTACTCGTCCCGAGTAGGCAAGAACGATAAAAGAAGAATAATTTCTGAAGTGACATGCTTAAACACAATCTTGATCATAATATAATGTAAGGCTCATGTTATGAATGAAGTGACTCAAGGCAATGATCTATAGTTTGCTAACAAATAGACAAGGAGTAAACAACTACATCATATAAGTAAAACTTTTCATGAATAGTACTTTCAAACAAGCATAAAAAAGATTTGCATAAGAGTTAACTCATAAAGCAATATTATCTAAGCAAAAGAGCATTGAAGCAACACAAAGGAAGATATAAGTTTCAGCATTGGCTTTCAACTTTTGAACATGTATATCATATAGATAGTTGTCAACACAAAGAAATATAACAAGTGCAATAAGTAAGCATATAAGAATTGTTGTACACAGTTGACACAAGTGTTTGCTCCGGGGATAGAAAGAAGTAGGTAAACTGACTCAACATAAAGTAAAAGATAGGCCCTTCGCAGAGGGAAGCAGGGATACAAGCATGTGCTAGAGCTTCTTAGTTTTATAGGTTTTTGAAATCATATAGAGAGCATGAAAGTAAGTTTTGAGCGGTGTTTGTCGTTGTCAACGAATGGTAATGGGCACTCTACCCCCCTTGTCAACCAGACTTTCTTAAGAGCGGCTCCCATGAAGGACGTTATTTCTACCCAAGGGCAGATCATCCCTCTTTTCTCTTTTGTTTACACATGTAGTTTAGAACTAGTATCATTGCTTGGCTGATTAGATCAGGACAAAAATGTGAAGAGAATGCAGCGGTTAAAGTTGTAATTAATTGGGACTGGGCACCCCATTTGCCAGCTCTTTTTGCAAAGTTAATGGATAAGCGGTGTATATGCCACTAGTCCGGTTGGTGAAAGTCTGTCTAAAAGCAAATGACAAGGTTGATATCCGTAACACCACATACTTCCTCATGAGCTAATAAACATTGACACAAATAAGGGATAATAAATTTTGAATAAAAGGTAGCACATGAAGTATTTACTTGGAATGGCAGGAAATACCATGTAGTAGGTAGGTATGGTGGACACAAATGGCATAGGTTTTGGCTCAAGGATTATGGATGCACGAGAAGCATTCCCTCTCAGTACAAGGCTTTGGCTAGCAAGGTTGTTTGAAACAAACACAAGTATAAACTATGACAACAAGACGTATATAAAAACATATTGCAAGCATTATAAAACTTTACATTATCTTCCTTGTTGTTCAGACACTTTAACTAGAAAATATCTGGACCTTAGAGATACCAAACATGCAAACCAAATTTCAGCAAGTTTTACGGTAGTTCCTCACTAATAGGTTTTAACTACATGATGTAAAAGCTTAAACATGATCTACTTGAGAGCTCAAAACAATTGCCAAGCACCACAACATGCAAGATAACAATCCATAAGAGCATGCATATCTTTCTTTATACCATCTACCACATTTAGCATTTTCTGTTCTCAACCAAAGACCAATCAACTTATTTAAAAGATAAACTCTCCAAGTAATTAAACAATGAGATATGAGAGTATGATATAATAAAGCTAACAGCTCTAGCAAGAGATGCATGAAAAACAAGAGCTAGAAAGCATTGAAGTAACATAGAAGAATACTCAACAAATATAAGTGAAGAATACGAGTATTCATAAGAAAAAGCGGAGCGTGTCTCTCTCCCACAACGGAATGCTAGGATCCATTTTATTCAGAGAATGAAAATAACAAAAACAAAAACAAACCGACGCTTCAAGAAAAGCACATAAGAAGTGGCGGAATTAAAATATAGTTTCACTAGAAAGGACCTGATAGTTTGTTGATGAAGAAGGGGATGCCTTGGGCATCCCCAAGCTTTGACGCTTGAGTCTTCTTGAAATATGTTGGGGATGAACCACCGGGGCATCCCCAAGCTTTGGCTTTACTATCCTCTTGATCACATCATATCATCCTTCTCTCTTGATCCTTGAAAACTTACTCCACACCAAACTTAGAGTAAACTTCATTAGAGGGTTAGTGCACGAAAAATTATGATATTCTGTAGGAACACAATTGCTACCAATGCTACTGGACATTAGCTACAGCCACTGATACTTCATAGGATAAAAAGATCCAATCAAAATAGCAAAAGAGGCATTGCAAAATAAATGGCAGAATCTGTCAAAAACAGAACAGTCCGTAAAGACGAATTTTTTCAAGGCACTTAACTTGCTCAGATCAGAAAACTCAAAACTAATGAAAGTTGCATATATATCTGAGGATTACGCACAAAAAAGGGCAGATTATTTGGATTTTTCTGTGAGGAGTTACGAATTAAATGGTGGACAGCAGAAAACTGTTTCTGCGCAGGAATCCAAATTTAGCATGAACTTTCAACTAGAGGCTTATCTTGACACAACAATGCAATAAAATAAAGATACAAAGGAATTGCTACAGAGGTAGGACAAGTCCTTGAGACAAACAAAATAAAATAACAGGAAATAAAAGTGGGTTGTCTCCCATAAGCGCTTTTGTTTAACGTCTTTCAGCTAGGCACAGAAAGCAAAACTCAAGTATTATCAACAGATGAAGCATCAACACCATAATTTGAACGAACAATAGAATCAAAAGGTAGCTTCATTCTCTTCCTAGGGAAGTGTTCCATACCATTCTTGAGTGGGAATTGGTACTTGATGGTACCTTCTTTCATATCAATAATAGCACCCACAGTTCTAAGAAAAGGCCTTCCCAACACAATTGGACAAGATGGATTGCATTCAATATCCAAGACAATGAAATCAACGGGGACCAGGTTATTATTAACCATAATGGGAACATCATTAACTCTCCCCAAAGGTTTCTTCAAAGCATTATCAGCAAGAAAAACATCCAAATAACAATGTTCCAATGGTGGCAAATCAAACATATCATAAAGCTTTTTATGCATAACAGAAATACTTGCACCAAGGTCACACAAAGCATTGCAATCAAATTTATCTACTTTCATTTTAATGATGGGCTCCCAACCATCTTCTAACTTCTTAGGGATAGAAGCTTCAAGTCTTAATTTATCTTCCCTAGCTTTAATGAGAGCATTTGTAATATGAGTAGTAAAAGCCAAATTAAGAGAGCTAGCATTAGGACTTGTGGCCAACTTTTGCAAGAACTTAATAACTTCAGAGATATTACAATTATCAAAATCAAAATTATTATCATCAAAGCAAACCGAACCACATTCTCCCATGTTCTTACAAATTTCAGCACTTTTATTGTCGGAGAGTGACTCCCACGGAACAGGGATAGTCACACCCTGAAGAGTAGTTCGAAGGGGGATTGAACGCGGAGGTCAAACAACCCTCGAGAGGCACGACGACGGTGCTCGCCGGGCCTGGAGAGGGACAATCACAACAGAGATGGACGCCGGCCCGTACCCAGGTTCACGGCCCTCAGGAGGAGGTAACACCACTACTCATGCTTGTCTGTATTGCACTGTGGAAGTAACAGGACAATGAGCTTGCCGAAGGCTCTCCTGAGGCAGTTTGGTGCTTGGAGAGGGACACAATGGTCGTCTTCCTCCTCCAGCAGTAGGCTATCCTACGCGCTTAGCTAAGGTTCCCCGGGTCTATGAAGCAATCAGCCGATCCCCTTCTACGGTGGAGCTCCTGCTCCTTTTATAGGCGCCTCGGGCCTCTTCCTTGCGCAGCGCGCTTACGGTGGGCTACCACTGGGCAGTGACGCGAAGGGGAGGGAGTCCACCGCTGCCGAAATCTCCATGGACGCGGTCCATTCATGCTAAAGTGGGGCGCGGTGGCGGACAGGTTGCAGACCGCGCAGAACGGCTCGCAGGAGTTGCAGTGGTCGCGGTGGAGCCCACGATGACGATCCTCTTGAAGCGTTGCGCCGTCCAGCCGCTTTATCACCAAAGAGGAAAGTCCTGGCTGTCCTGGCGCGGGCGGCGCAGCTTTGTTGACTCCTTTACCACCAGAATGGCAACTGAGGAGCTTGCATCACTCTGCGGCTGCTGCAGGGGCCATGTGCGCCCTGCAGCGCTTGCTTAGCCGCGAAGGGTCTCCACAGGGCCGTGGTGGCCTGTGGAGAGGTTTCCGCGGACCTCTTGTCACATCCCAAATTTTGAAACTAAGAAAAACTTAGTTTTACCAGACCCAAAATTCAGAACCAACAAAAACTTTTTGAAATGTTTCACTGATGATTGTGTTTTACTTCCCATTGCTGTGTTGATATTGTGTGGTCTTGATTGTGATGTTGATCATGTTGTGCTTGTTGCTTGTGAGGTTAATTCCTCAGCTGTGCCTAACACTAAAATAAAACCCACTGGTCACAAATTTGGAATGTGACTTGAATGTAAGCAAAACCTCTGAAAGTATTCAAGAACTTGAATTAAAGATTTCCAATTCAAATAAAAATGACCTTAATAAATTATCCTCTCTACCTAACTCTCTATTTCTTTCAAACAAATATCTTCTCTATGAAAATGAAAACTATATAAAGTTCAAATATTTGTCAAGGAGGTTCCAAGAGTTCAAAATTAATATTTTGCACTTGTTTCAAAAGTCCAAAGGAATATCTTTTGGAAATTAGCAAAATTGCCGAAATGAAACACTATGAACAAAATTTGTGCAAAACATTTTATTTTGAAGCCCCAATTTTTGTGCAGCTTCTACATGTATTGGGGAGGCCACATGGTTATTTTCAAATTTTTATAAAATATTTTAGTGCCTCAAATAAATCACTGAAAAGCTACTAGTTTTAAAAGAAATAAAAGAAAATCAGGAAAAGGACTTAGTTGTGAGAGGGAAAAGTTCTGCCAGGAGTTTTTTTGGAAACGTGTCGTGGCCCACCTGTAGCCGCAGCACGGCGTGGCGCCAGTGCCGCCGTGCTCCTCGTTCCCGCTCGACGCCGCTCGTCGCCAGGGCCCCCTCCCGCTCCTCCTGCCGTGTCGAGGTGAGCACGACGCCGTGCCGCCCTCGGCCCTGTTCCTCCGCGACCGGGTGCCCTCCCCTCGCTGTCCCCAGCTCGCCCGACCGAGCGACCAGAACACGCCGACGCCGGCCGCGGCCGTCCCTGCACTCCAGCTCGCACCGCCCGGACCCCCCCCCCCCCTCCCCTCCTCTCCCCTGCGAGGAGATAAGAAGACCCCGGGCCACTCCTTGCTCTCCCTGCCCAGATATTTTCCCTCTCCCTCTCCATTTCTTCCGCCATGACCGTGGCCGAGCCGAGTGCGCCGTCGCGCGTCACCGTCGATTGAGAGCTCCCCGAGCCAAGCCAGGACCACCCGAAGCTCCGCCTCGTCGTCCTCTACGTCCCCGTGCAAGGAATCGCCGCGGGTCGCCCGGGATCGTCGTCGCCGTCCGCGTCTTCTCCCTCTCCGGCCGCCGGACACCGAGCAAGCTCACGACCTCCTTCGACCTTCTCCATCACCGCTGCGGGTACCCACGCGTCAAGGGTGAGCGCGCCGTCCTCCGGGACATCTTCTTCTTCCTCCTCCTGCTCTGTAGCCTCGCCTTCGAGCGAGAGGCCGTTCGGCCGTCCGCCATGGCCGTGCGATTTCGAGCACGCGCGCGTCGCCGTGCGTCCTCCCCTTCGGTCTCCAAGCACACGCGCGAGTTCGTCCACGCACCCGCACTCGTTTGCACCCACGCACCCCCGCGGAGCGCCGCCAGAACCAGGCCGTCACCGGCCGTTGCTCTCCGTCGGGCACGGCCACCGTGTGATGTTCTTCAGTTTCGTCAGTTAGGACCGCGCGAGTTAGCTCTTATTACATCAGATCCGTATACTAGCACTCACACCGCACCACCCCAGTGGCTAGCACCCGCGCGCGCGCTCGCGAGGTCGCGAGTTCGAACCCCGGCGGCGCGCTGCCTTTTCGGTTTATTTTGCACGCTGACAGGTGGGCCCCACCGGTCAGTGACCGTGGCGGTCAGCACAGCCCGCACTCAGCCCAGTCAGCACCAGCGTGGCACTCGGGCCCGCATGGCAGTGGCTGTGGCTAGCCAGCCCCTCGGTGCAAATCGTTTCGTTAGTTTTTCGGGAAAATAAAATAAACAGCCAGATTCAAATATAAATTTGTAAAATCCATAACTTTTTAAATACTTGTCCAAAAATTACAAATAAGATACCAAAATGTTCAGAAAAATAAAACCTGTCTTTTGGTGTAATTCACCTATCCAAATAAATTAGTTTATTTAATGTTTTATTTGAATAGAGAAAAAGGCAGAAAAGAAAATGCTTTTAGAAAATCTTTAACTCTAAAAATAATTATCCAAAAATTAGGTTTGACTTATTAAAATGTTTAGCAAGTGATAACCTTCATATTCCACCTTGTTTCCAAACATGGATAATTATTTTGTAGTGTTGTTTAAAATAAATTAACAAAAATGGCATATTGAAAAAGGACTTTATAAATTAATCCGTAATGAATTTTGGAATGAATCCAATTGGGTTGTCTTCTATATGTGTAGGAGAACATATCCCTAGCTTGGTTTGAATTTAGGAGTCACTGATTGACTTTGGTGCTAATTATAAGGTTTAGGTCTTTTCTGCCTATTTTTATTAGGCCTTTAATTAATTGTTATGTTATAATTTTATTGTTATAAATGTGTTTCCTAGCATGTGTAGGATGGTAGGCCACTGGTATGACATGTTCTTTTATTTTACTAGCATGTTAGGATAGCTACTTGTGGGTTATGTATTGTTAGGGTTTTATTCCCTAATAGTTGCTCTTATAGTAATAAAATTATTATTACTCTTGTGTTGCTTGTTTTAAATTTCATCTTGTGTGCTAATATTAGCATGGTTGGTACTGTTATTGGTGTTTGCTAGACATATTGGTTGTTAGACATGTTGGTGTGATTAATATGTTGCCTTGCTTGTTAAACTAGGTTGCCTTTAAGTTGAATTACCAAGATTAATTGGTAGTTTAACTTTTGTCTGGAGTATTTCCTGATCAGAGAAAAGTGGTTACTAAGTACCTCTAATTGAGGATGCCTTGGTGCTCTATATTTTGGCATGTGTATGGTGTTATACTCCTGTGAGTATCATGCCCTAGTAAATATAGATTTAGTTCGTTGCTTAATTAAACTAGTGCTATGTTTGTGGCTTGAGTGATTAGTTTGATACTTGTGGTTTGTTCCTTGTTTGTATGCCACTTGTGGTTTGGTTTGCTTATTGCGTGTTGTTTTATTTTCATGTTGCGACGCTAGTTATAAACGCTACCGGAGTGGTATTTGGAAAGGATTTATCGAAGAAGGATGGGAGTTATTTCTTGATCAGTGAGAAGAAGCCCAGGAGCATTATGCGGGAATCAGGCAAGCTATCCCCTGAGCTTGCATCTTTATACATCTATTTTGGTTCACATGTTTTACTTATAAAGAGCATATGTGATTTATGTGGTGGTTGCCACTAAAGCTATGATTTTGAAAACCTTTTTTTCCAAAATACAAGTATATTATTTTGACACCCTATATGGAGATATTAGATGGAAATTCCTTTTCAAACTATAGGATGGGAAAAAAATTGTTTACTCAAAACTCCTTTGAAAATACTTGTGTGGACATGGAATACCGAGATGTCGGTGTTGAAGTGGAGAAATGGTGAATGGTGATGTTTATGAAAATGCACATTGTGTCCTTGTACTTACGTCGACCAGCCGATAACCTGTGCAACCACATTACCTGACATGGGTAGGGCTTAGCTGGAAACTTGTTTATCTTAGTATGGAGCGCTTCAAAATGCTTAGGAGGGTGGGACCCTCTGAACCAAGTTATCTAAATGCGGGAACTAGATGTAATCTAGATTCGCTGCTGGTTGCAAACAGTGGGCCTCCTGCCATGGCGCAGTGTTGCTTGGAGAGACCGGATCGATACGATGGCCACCTCCACTGGGTGCCGGGGAGATTCAGTCCCACTGAAGAGGAGGCTCTATACTAGGGTGGACATAGCGAAAGGCTTTGATCTGGTTATCCGGACCCCCGCATATGGTCGTATGACGGGCCGTGGCAGACACGGCGGAATGACCGTTTGGTGTGGGTAAAGTGCACAACCTCTGCAGAGTGTAAAACTATTCGAATAGCCGAGTCCTCGGATATGGACAGTTGGGAGGCCCTACTCTGACCTATGTGCAAGTTTTGGAAAAGAATTGAGTTTTAAAAAGAAAAGGAAGTGGAGAATGACCCATACACCTATACCAACGGATCGGTATGAGGTTGTTGGGGACCATGAACCGTGACGGGTTATGGTCCGATAAAGGAGGAGTTTTGGAGAAACAGATAAAATGGTGATTTTCCGAGAAAAATGTTTATTAAAGAGACTTCTTACCTTTTTCAACAAAGATGTCTTTTTGGGAAAAAGTTTTAAAGAGACTTCTTACAAAGGCAGATTTAGTGGAAAAGTTCTAAAAACCTGCTCTCTTTTTTTTTAATAAAGATATAGAGGTTTCAAAGCAAAGTTTTATTAAACAAAGGTCTATCCTCCCCTTTTTAACCAGGAAGTAGAGTTTTCAAAGCAAACGAAGTTTTATTTAAACAAATAAAAGAGTAGTATATGCTCATGTTGGGGTAGTTTGCGAGTACGTAAATGTACTCATGGCTGTGTCCCTGGATATTCCCATGTCCAGAGTCCAAGAAGAAGTATGCTGAAGACCGAGAGACCGATGACGTCCTTGCGAACTAGGCCGTCTTCCCAGTCAGCTGCCTGTAGGTGTCTTGGCAAATGACTCGGGCCCCACGTTGATTGGTGTTTTCCGCTGCAAGAACTTATTGAAGATTATGGCTTCAATCAAGTAAGTAATTCCTTCGGTAATTATGGATGTTCTTTTGATACCAGTTTGATTGTGCTCAGCGACAGACTGATCACGGGATCGCTGATGTTGTAGGCACAAGGGTATTTCGGACAGCTAGTCCGGGGTCCCCACAGACTTGGTATCAGAGCCATCCTGACTGTAACAGACCTTAGTTAGCATGGACGTTAGTTAGGAAAGGAATATTTTGTTAAAAATATATTGTTACCAAAAACATATTTTTATTTAAGGAAGTCCAAAAACAACTTCCACTCTTCTCACCTTCTCAAATATTTCCGAGTCTCATCCCTCTATTTTAAGATTTTCTAAGGATTTCTCTACTCCCTCTTAACCGTTCAAAATACTTGACGATGAACCCAAGTGAGACCTAGTTAGCTAGCACCTACAAGAAGGAGCTTCCATCACAAATACTCAACATTCCACATCAAGGTGATCAATCTGCAAATACCAAGATCGCCAGTATCAACAAAGCAAGAGACCTCGAAGACCTCAACTCAATATCGATGGTCCCACTCAGTTGCAACTTCGACAATTTCAATTCTCCAGCTGAAGCCAAAGGGCGACAAAATGAAGATTTCAGCAACCATGTTTAACCAAGGTCTATAGGAAAAATATATGATAGGAACTTTGGTTATACTACCCGATTACCACGAGTATTAGGCGTCCATTGGTACTAATGGTACCTTGTGTGTTGTTTGTTTGTGAGTTCTCTTCTTGTGTGTTGCTTCTCCTGTGTGTTTCGCGAATTGCGCCTTGTTAACAAACTCCTAATACTTACTCCGTAAAAGTAATCAGGTATCCTGATCAGGGTAGTCTTCTTGCGCTTTTTAAATTTTGTTTAACTACCCCTACAAAAAAAAAATGTTTAACTCAATTCCGGCAATCATAGTTCCCCAGATGGAAATGTCGCGGGAGCACTCCTACATCGGTTCTGGTTTTGAAGCAACCCAAAGTCCTCAGCTCCATCAAATCGAAGCTGCCCCAGGAACCCACTCGACACCCTTTGAAAGAGAAGAGTTCCTTACGTCTAAAGATCTGCCCAAGAAAATTAGAGAGGACGTCATCAGAGAACAACGTTGGTGTTACACTTGCAACGAACGTGGGCATATGACCAGGAAGTGCCCCCTTAGGTACATCATAAAGAAGAGACCACCCCAAGGAAAGGCTTGTAGTCAGTGCGGAAGGGGTGGACATCAGGCCAGTCAATGCCCTGGCAGCTGCCCACACTGTTTTAATTTTCATCCACCTGGCGAGGGCCCAACCTTTAGCGTCACTTGCTACCTATGCGAAGGAGGTGATCATGTTCCGGCTAAGTGTCCTATGGAATTCATAGTAGACGCAGTAAAAGATGCTCATGAGAAGATTGCTCAAGACGCCATCCACGCCCCGAGAAAGACGTCCACTAAAGCATCCAGCCCATGCCACAATCCGAAGCGCCAGAAGGGGAGAAAACGCAAGGAGCCAACACCAACCTTAGAAGCATATCACAAGTTGTGCCTACGATCTGGAAGAACCCTTCCCAGGAAGAAGCCCTGTACTTTTCAGCAAGCTCCAAGTCAACTCCAGCTGCGACTTTCAACAAGACCGATTCAGGACCCCTTTTAAGGGGGGAAGACCTGCAATAGGTATACAATAACGTGGTAAGTAGATCCGTGCGCTTTAGCCCTGTAGAATCTGGAAATAGCCGACCAAGACTATCCATCCGAGTCAATCGTCCAGACCACACCTTCATAAAGGATCTGGACTCCGCACAGAAGTTTATCGACAGAGAAAGCCTCGCAACATCAATTTATCGAGATCCCACATGGCGACCCCGCTGAAGAAGCAATGACCTCGGAAGTACAGCCAGCCAAAACCCGTGCCCTCGTACTCCCCTGTTACCACCGGGCAAATCTCGAGGACGAGATTTATTTTAAGGAGGGAAGAGCTGTCACATCCCAAATTTTGAAACTAAGAAAAACTTAGTTTTACCAGACCCAAAATTCAGAACCAACAAAAACTTTTTGAAATGTTTCACTGATGATTGTGTTTTACTTCCCATTGCTGTGTTGATATTGTGTGGTCTTGATTGTGATGTTGATCATGTTGTGCTTGTTGCTTGTGAGGTTAATTCCTCAGCTGTGCCTAACACTAAAATAAAACCCACTGGTCACAAATTTGGAATGTGACTTGAATGTAAGCAAAACCTCTGAAAGTATTCAAGAACTTGAATTAAAGATTTCCAATTCAAATAAAAATGACCTTAATAAATTATCCTCTCTACCTAACTCTCTATTTCTTTCAAACAAATATCTTCTCTATGAAAATGAAAACTATATAAAGTTCAAATATTTGTCAAGGAGGTTCCAAGAGTTCAAAATTAATATTTTGCACTTGTTTCAAAAGTCCAAAGGAATATCTTTTGGAAATTAGCAAAATTGCCGAAATGAAACACTATGAACAAAATTTGTGCAAAACATTTTATTTTGAAGCCCCAATTTTTGTGCAGCTTCTACATGTATTGGGGAGGCCACATGGTTATTTTCAAATTTTTATAAAATATTTTAGTGCCTCAAATAAATCACTGAAAAGCTACTAGTTTTAAAAGAAATAAAAGAAAATCAGGAAAAGGACTTAGTTGTGAGAGGGAAAAGTTCTGCCAGGAGTTTTTTTGGAAACGTGTCGTGGCCCTCCTGTAGCCGCAGCACGGCGTGGCGCCAGTGCCGCCGTGCTCCTCGTTCCCGCTCGACGCCGCTCGTCGCCAGGGCCCCCTCCCGCTCCTCCTGCCGTGTCGAGGTGAGCACGACGCCGTGCCGCCCTCGGCCCTGCTCCTCCGCGACCGGGTGCCCTCCCCTCGCTGTCCCCAGCTCGCCCGACCGAGCGACCAGAACACGCCGACGCCGGCCGCGGCCGTCCCTGCACTCCAGCTCGCACCGCCCGGACCCCCCCCCCCCCCTCCCCTCCTCTCCCCTGCGAGGAGATAAGAAGACCCCGGGCCACTCCTTGCTCTCCCTGCCCAGATATTTTCCCTCTCCCTCTCCATTTCTTCCGCCATGACCGTGGCCGAGCCGAGTGCGCCGTCGCGCGTCACCATCGATTGAGAGCTCCCCGAGCCAAGCCAGGACCACCCGAAGCTCCGCCTCGTCGTCCTCTACGTCCCCGTGCAAGGAATCGCCGCGGGTCGCCCGGGATCGTCGTCGCCGTCCGCGTCTTCTCCCTCTCTGGCCGCCGGACACCGAGCAAGCTCACGACCTCCTTCGACCTTCTCCATCACCGCTGCGGGTACCCACGCGTCAAGGGTGAGCGCGCCGTCCTCCGGGACATCTTCTTCTTCCTCCTCCTGCTCTGTAGCCTCGCCTTCGAGCGAGAGGCCGTTCGGCCGTCCGCCATGGCCGTGCGATTTCGAGCACGCGCGCGTCGCCGTGCGTCCTCCCCTTCGGTCTCCAAGCACACGCGCGAGTTCGTCCACGCACCCGCACTCATTTGCACCCACGCACCCCCGCGGAGCGCCGCCAGAACCAGGCCGTCACCGGCCGTTGCTCTCCGTCGGGCACGGCCACCGTGTGATGTTCTTCAGTTTCGTCAGTTAGGACCGCGCGAGTTAGCTCTTATTACATCAGATCCGTATACTAGCACTCACACCGCACCACCCCAGTGGCTAGCACCCGCGCGCGCGCTCGCGAGGTCGCGAGTTCGAACCCCGGCGGCGCGCTGCCTTTTCGGTTTATTTTGCACGCTGACAGGTGGGCCCCACCGGTCAGTGACCGTGGCGGTCAGCACAGCCCGCACTCAGCCCAGTCAGCACCAGCGTGGCACTCGGGCCCGCATGGCAGTGGCTGTGGCTAGCCAGCCCCTCGGTGCAAATCGTTTCGTTAGTTTTTCGGGAAAAGAAAATAAACAGCAAGATTCAAATATAAATTTGTAAAATCCATAACTTTTTAAATACTTGTCCAAAAATTACAAATAAGATACCAAAATGTTCAGAAAAATAAAACCTGTCTTTTGGTGTAATTCACCTATCCAAATAAATTAGTTTATTTAATGTTTTATTTGAATAGAGAAAAAGGCAGAAAAGAAAATGCTTTTAGAAAATCTTTAACTCTAAAAATAATTATCCAAAAATTAGGTTTGACTTATTAAAATGTTTAGCAAGTGATAACCTTCATATTCCACCTTGTTTCCAAACATGGATAATTATTTTGTAGTGTTGTTTAAAATAAATTAACAAAAATGGCATATTGAAAAAGGACTTTATAAATTAATCCGTAATGAATTTCGGAATGAATCCAATTGGGTTGTCTTCTATATGTGTAGGAGAACATATCCCTAGCTTGGTTTGAATTTAGGAGTCACTGATTGACTTTGGTGCAAATTATAAGGTTTAGGTCTTTTCTGCCTATTTTTATTAGGCCTTTAATTAATTGTTATGTTATAATTTTATTGTTATAAATGTGTTTCCTAGCATGTGTAGGATGGTAGGCCACTGGTATGACATGTTCTTTTATTTTACTAGCATGTTAGGATAGCTACTTGTGGGTTATGTATTGTTAGGGTTTTATTCCCTAATAGTTGCTCTTATAGTAATAAAATTATTATTACTCTTGTGTTGCTTGTTTTAAATTTCATCTTGTGTGCTAATATTAGCATGGTTGGTACTGTTATTGGTGTTTGCTAGACATATTGGTTGTTAGACATGTTGGTGTGATTAATATGTTGCCTTGCTTGTTAAACTAGGTTGCCTTTAAGTTGAATTACCAAGATTAATTGGTAGTTTAACTTTTGTCTGGAGTATTTCCGGATCAGAGAAAAGTGGTTACTAAGTACCTCTAATTGAGGATGCCTTGGTGCTCTATATTTTGGCATGTGTATGGTGTTATACTCCTGTGAGTATCATGCCCTAGTAAATATAGATTTAGTTCGTTGCTTAATTAAACTAGTGCTATGTTTGTGGCTTGAGTGATTAGTTTGATACTTGTGGTTTGTTCCTTGTTTGTATGCCACTTGTGGTTTGGTTTGCTTATTGCGTGTTGTTTTATTTTCATGTTGCGACGCTAGTTATAAACGCTACCGGAGTGGTATTTGGAAAGGATTTATCGAAGAAGGATGGGAGTTATTTCTTGATCAGTGAGAAGAAGCCCAGGAGCATTATGCGGGAATCAGGCAAGCTATCCCCTGAGCTTGCATCTTTATACATCTATTTTGGTTCACATGTTTTACTTATAAAGAGCATATGTGATTTATGTGGTGGTTGCCACTAAAGCTATGATTTTGAAAACCTTTTTTTCCAAAATACAAGTATATTATTTTGACACCCTATATGGAGATATTAGATGGAAATTCCTTTTCAAACTATAGGATGGGAAAAAAATTGTTTACTCAAAACTCCTTTGAAAATACTTGTGTGGACATGGAATACCGAGATGTCGGTGTTGAAGTGGAGAAATGGTGAATGGTGATGTTTATGAAAATGCACATTGTGTCCTTGTACTTACGTCGACCAGCCGATAACCTGTGCAACCACATTACCTGACATGGGTAGGGCTTAGCTGGAAACTTGTTTATCTTAGTATGGAGCGCCTCAAAATGCTTAGGAGGGTGGGACCCTCTGAACCAAGTTATCTAAATGTGGGAACTAGATGTAATCTAGATTCGCTGCTGGTTGCAAACAGTGGGCCTCCTGCCATGGCGCAGTGTTGCTTGGAGAGACCGGATCGATACGATGGCCACCTCCACTGGGTGCCGGGGAGATTCAGTCCCACTGAAGAGGAGGCTCTATACTAGGGTGGACATAGCGAAAGGCTTTGATCTGGTTATCCGGACCCCCGCATACGGTCGTATGACGGGCCGTGGCAGACACGGCGGAATGACCGTTTGGTGTGGGTAAAGTGCACAACCTCTGCAGAGTGTAAAACTATTCGAATAGCCGAGTCCTCGGATATGGACAGTTGGGAGGCCCTACTCTGACCTATGTGCAAGTTTTGGAAAAGAATTGAGTTTTAAAAAGAAAAGGAAGTGGAGAATGACCCATACACCTATACCAACGGATCGGTATGAGGTTGTTGGGGACCATGAACCGTGACGGGTTATGGTCCGATAAAGGAGGAGTTTTGGAGAAACAGATAAAATGGTGATTTTCCGAGAAAAATGTTTATTAAAGAGACTTCTTACCTTTTTCAACAAAGATGTCTTTTTGGGAAAAAGTTTTAAAGAGACTTCTTACAAAGGCAGATTTAGTGGAAAAGTTCTAAAAACCTGCTCTCTTTTTTTTTAATAAAGATATAGAGGTTTCAAAACAAAGTTTTATTAAACAAAGGTCTATCCTCCCCTTTTTAACAAGGAAGTAGAGTTTTCAAAGCAAACGAAGTTTTATTTAAACAAATAAAAGAGTAGTATATGCTCATGTTGGGGTAGTTTGCGAGTACGTAAATGTACTCATGGCTGTGTCCCTGGATATTCCCATGTCCAGAGTCCAAGAAGAAGTATGCTGAAGACCGAGAGACCGATGACGTCCTTGCGAACTAGGCCGTCTTCCCAGTCAGCTGCCTGTAGGTGTCTTGGCAAATGACTCGGGCCCCACGTTGATTGGTGTTTTCCGCTGCAAGAACTTATTGAAGATTATGGCTTCAATCAAGTAAGTAATTCCTTCGGTAATTATGGATGTTCTTTTGATACCAGTTCGATTGTGCTCAGCGACAGACTGATCACGGGATCGCTGATGTTGTAGGCACAAGGGTATTTCGGACAGCTAATCCGGGGTCCCCACACCTCTCTCCAGGCGTGTTGAGCCTTGGGGAGTCTCTTGAAGCGCGGGGTCCTCTTCAGGGCCCGGCTTCCTCGTTAGGCCCTCAAGAGGAGTTGCCTCTCGAGGATCTCTCCAAGCGGTGGCTTGGTCCTTAGTCGTTTTGTCGAATCTGTCGCGTGCGAGGCCTGGGGGGAGTGGGCTCTGCACACCCTGGTCCTCACTGGGCCGACAGTAGCCCCCGGGCCCGCGATGGGCGCGGCTGAGCCCATGGACGCAGCCGGAGCGTCGTGGGCCCAAAGTGTCCGGCCGGCCCGAGCCACGCGTCACTCAGATGAGTAACGGCCGCGCACGATCTGGGGCGTGCGTCGTGGGGGGGTCCCACTGTGCCCCGGTAACTGCTCCTTGACGAGACATAAAGCCGGCGCGCCGAGGCAAGGAGCCGTTACTGCTTCCTAATCTTCTCGCAGAAGCCTTCTCTGTTTCGAGCTCTCCGCTCCTGCCCTCCGGCGCGCTCAACTCCTCTCTTCTCCAGCTTCTTCCGCCGCCGCTCACGCCTCTTCTCCGACGATGAGTCCAGCCAAGAACAAGGGCAAGGCGGCTGCGGGGTCTTCTTCGCAGGCGGCGCCTGCTGAGGTCGCGCACGGCGCGGCATTGCTAGGGGTGCGCGTCAACGACAAGGCCCTCGCCAAGGTCCGCTTCCTGGTGGCGGACCGGACCAACGAGCACGGCGCTACCGCGCTCAAGGCCGCGGCGCACGGGAAGCGCCCGCGCGGGTTTTTCCCTGTCTTCCAGCACTGCGTTGCGGCGGGGCTGGTGCCACCGTTCTCTCCATTCTTGGAGGCGGTGCTGGCCTTTTACCAGATCCAGCTGCTGCACCTCCACCCCAACTCCGTGCTCATCCTCGCCGTCTTCGCCTACCTCTGCGAGGCGTACTTGGGCCTGGAGCCCACGGTGGACCTCTTCCGGTGCTTCTACGCGCTCCGGAGCACGGCGAAGAATGAGCGCTCTGGATGCGTCTCGTTCCGCATCGTGGATGGCATGGGGAGTGTTTACATTCCCATGTCGTGGAGCGAGGGCAAAGCCATCACGTCGGTGACGAAGAAGGTGGACGACTTCCGCCAGCGATGGTTCTTTGTCGGGGTGGAGCGGCCCTGCGCCTTCCTCGAGGTCCCTGACGCGCCGCCCGTGAAGAACTCGAACTGGGGCAAGGCCCCCTTCAGCGGCGCGCAGAACGCAATCTTGATGGGCCGCCTGAGCTACCTTCGGGAGGAGGGCCTCACGGGGCAGATCATCGTCGCGGACTTCGTGACGCGCCGCATTGCTCCCCTCCAGGCGCACGCGACGCCCATGTGGATGTACTCCGGTCCCCAGGACAAGATGCGGCTCCACCGTGAGGACAACGACAAGGACGCAGTCGACAACGTCCTGTTCGCGCTCTTCATCAATCCGGTGGTGCCCGCCATGGACGAGCTCCCTATCACGCTCCGGCCTCTGCACCAGTACAACATGACCGAGCGCCTGGCCATTATAGAGGGGATGCCCTCGTTCACCCCGTCGGGCCCGGCGGGGAAAGAGGTGCCTAAGCCGGTGGTGCAGGTGGTGGAGGGAGCTGAGTCGCCCTCTGCCTCAGGAGTTGGGCGAGGCGAGGAGGAGGCCGCTGCTGGGGAGGAGTCCTCTTCAAGGGCCGGGCCCTTTACTGACGAGAGTTGCGACATCTCGTCAGGCGATGATGATGACGCCTTCGTGGTGGTGCCCACGCGCCATGTGGAGGAGGAGGAGGCCGAGGAGGAGGCCTCTGACGAGCAGGCCTCGCCAAGGCGGCGCGAGCCCCGCTCCAAGGCGGCCGTGGACCGGTCTGGGGCGAGGCCGTCAGACGTCCCCCCCAAGAGGAAAGCCGAGGCGCCCCCGGAGGGGTCAGGTGCTAAGGCCAAGCCCTCCTGGCGCTCGCCAGGCTTGGCGTGGGTCGACACCGGCGCCAAGCAGTCCGGGTAAGCGCTTCTAGCTATTAGTTGCTTGATTCTTGTTCTTTTCTTCTTCACCCATCCCTGACGATCTTTCCCTGATGCTTGCCAGTGACCTTGTGCCCGTGAAGCGCCGTAAGCTTCGCAAGGCAGCAGAGGTGAAGAAAGCCCCAGCCGAGGTCGTGGCTGAGGAGGCCGCGTGGCCTGTGGAGACGGCCTCCACAGGCCCAACCGAAGAGATGCCTCAAGCGGAGGCAGCTGGGCCTCTAGCGGGGGCAGCAGCGCCTCAGGCGGGGGCAGCTGCGCCGCCCCCCGAGCCGATGGTGGTGGAGGCGCAGGAGGAGCGGGTTGCTATCCCTCCTCGCGCCCCTACCCCGCCTCGCGCGGCCACGCCACCTCGTGAGCCAACTCCGGCCCGCGAGGCTACTCCACCCTGCGCGACCACGCCTCCCGCGCAGCCAGAGGCCGAGACGGACCAGGGCCCGCCAGGCGCGGGCGCATCTGCAGGGGGAGCTCCTTCATCTCCGCCACGCCCCGCCGCAGGGAGCGAGCCGCAGGAGGGGACGCGCCAGGGCGGCGAGGCCAGCTCGGGCGCCGCGGGGGACGGAGCGCGGCCTAGCCCCCAGGATCGCCCTGAGGCCAGGTTCTCCAGGCTTGACGCCGGGGCCGGGCCCTCCACGCACCGCGGCCTGGTCCTGAGCGGCTGGGACTGGAGCGCGGGGCACCGCGAGGTCGCCTTCCGCCTCGTGAGGGAGTCCTTGGAGGGCCTGGAGGCGCATCTGGCTCTAGAGGACGCGCAGCTCGCCCGGCAGCGCGACGAGCTTGCGGAGGCGTGGTCGTCCTTCCACGCCGCGGTTGAGGCCCGCCGCCGGGAGGATCAGGCGCTACAGGCCACGCGTGAGGAGGCCGCCCGCTTCGCTAAGGAGGTCCGCGAGGGGGCCATCCGCGACGCAGATGAACTCCTTGCTCCCCTCCAGGACGAGCGCAACGCCGCCGCTGAGCTCCTCGCTGAGGTGAAGGCCGAGCGCGAAGCTATGGAGGGCTCGCTGGCGCAGAAACGCCGCGAGCTGGCCCAGCTGGAGTCCCAGCTCCTATCCGTCCACCAGGCCGCGCAGGAGACTCTGGAGGAGGACCGCAAGAGCCTAGCCGAGCGCGAGCGGCAGCTGGCCTCCAAGGAGGCAGATGTGTTGCTGCGCGACGAGCAGCGGCTGCAAGCGGAGGGGGAGCTCGCCACCAAGCGCGAAGAGCTTGAGGCGCGTGAGGGGAACCTGGCTCAGGCGCTCCAGAGGCATGACGAGAACGTCACCGACCAGAAGCAAACCCTGGAGCGCTTCCAGCAGCGGTTCGCCGAGAAGAAGAAGGAGGCGGAGGCAGCCCTCGCGGAGCGCGAGAAGGAGTTCAGGCGGACCACCTCCCAGGAGTACCGCGACAAGGCCAAGAAGCAGGAGGACCGCTTCAAGGCCAAGCATGCTACCGCCGCCAGGCGGATCGCGGAGCTCGAGAAGGCCAACTCCAAGCTTGAGGACCGTCTCCAGCGCGCCAAGGAGGCCTATCGCCAGGCGGAGGATGCTCGCAAGGCCGCCGTCCTGGACCTGAACGCCCTCGTCAGGGACGTGGAGGAGCAGGTGGGCCCCGTGGCTGAGCAGGCAGCGGAGGCTGCGGACACCGCGCAGGCGGCTCGGGCGCTCACGAAGCAGCGGGAACGCATGTTCCAGGCGTTGGTCGCCAGGGGCAACGAACTCGCTGCCCAGCTTGGCGCGGACGCGCCGCACGCCGAGGCTCGAGGCCGTGGCGACGCTGCCCTGTACCTAGTCTACTTCGACCAGCTCTTCACGGCCCTCGAGAGCCCTGTCGCTGACCTCCGCGAGGTGATCGAGGTCGAGAGCCGCCAGCTCCTGGGGGTGGCCGTGGACCGCATCTTCACCAACCTCCGGCTCCTCTCGCCAGGCTTCGATCTCTCCACGGTGACCGAGGCTCGCCAGGGCGACGAGGTGTGGCGGGTCTCCAACTCCCTCCGCGAGCAGGTCGACGCCTTCTGTAACCGCTTCAAGCGCGCGGAGGTTGCTGAGGGCGAGAGCGAGGAGGAGGCCGCCCCTGCCGAGACAGAGGGAGACGCTGCGGAGGAGGAGCACGATGGCGCAGACTCCGCCTGAACCTTGATTACTGCGCCTTCGAGCGCTTGTATCTGAAACAGTTTTATGTTTAGACACTATGCATTCTGGGCATGTAATATACTCTTTGAGCTATTTATGTCAGCTCGTGTGCCCCTCGAGAGGCCCCTTTTGTCTTATTTTCATGTCTATGTTTTCTCTGCGTCGTTAGGACCCGTCTCTTCGCGCTATGACTCCGCCTCTGCGGTATGCTAGAGCAATGACTCAGCAAGGCCGGGGGGAGTTTAAGGCTTGGAGAGGTAAGAGCCCTGAGTCGCGATGCTCAAGTGCCCCCCTTAGACGTGCGAGTAGTCCATGAAGCACAAGGGGAAAACGAGATCACTCGAGGGACAAACGCGTGCTGGCAGCGGGAAAAGGCTCTCGAGGCATGAGTGCGGGACTTAGCTTCTCGAGGCTTTTGCCCTGTAGAGGTTTTTTGCCTGGCGAGGAGGTCCTCTTCAAGGGCTTTTCCCCTGTTGCCTCCTCAGGCTTGCAGGGATACTTGTTCCCTGCAGATGTTAGAGAGGCGAACCCAAACGCTTGTATATGGTAGTGGGAACTCATGCGCGCTTATAGGTCTCCTCAGGCGTTCCTCGCGAGGAGAGTAAGTACCAAGGTCCTTTGTAGAGATGGCGTGTTTGTGGGAGCTTGCCCTCCAGCCAGAGCTCGGATCCTTGGGTTTTGAAGTGATGCTGGTGTGTCATTTGAGGCACTGGCACCGTACTCAGCCCCCGCTTGCAAGGTGCGCATGGGGAAAGATATAAGCGCACATTGAAAAAACAATAATGCGGGAATAAGCTCACCACTGAAATATTACACAACGGCGCCGTAGCGCAAAGTTCACTTAGGAACGAAATTGTCTCATTATGCTTGGAGTTGCCAAGTTAATGTATTTGACCATGTCGGGGCATGGGGACCACCCGTTAGTGGCAGAGACTCTCAACGGCCTGAGGCGGCTCGTTACATGGAGAGCTCGGAGGGTTGACCCTCGAGAGAAGCCTTTGGGGCTTGGAGGTTTAAGCCGTGAGCTTTTAACCTCTAGAGACAAAAAATGCTTGGAGGTGGAGCCGTAAGCTGCCTCTTCAGCCAGATGTCTTGACGTGACAATGATCACGGGCGTGACAATGATCACGGGTAGAACTTGCGTAAATGCATGATGTTCCATGGATTTTTGACGGGGATGCCGTCTTGAGTCTTGAGGCGAGCCGCGCCAGGCCTGGCGATGTGGGTGACCCTGTAGGGGCCTTCCCACATGGGTGACAGCTTGTGGAGGCCTTCCCTGGAGAGGATCCGCCTGAGGACGAGATCGCCTGTCTCCAGGGTGCGCGAGCGCACGTTGCGGCTGTGGTAGCGTCGCAGGTCCTGCAGGTACTTTGCCGCCCGAAGGGCGGCATGGCGGCGTAGTCCTTCGAGAAGCAGCAGGTCGTCGTTGTGGAGGTCCTCTTGCTCGTCCTCATTAAAGGCAAGGATCCGCGGGGATCCATGCTTGACCTCTGTAGGGAGGACTGCTTCGGCTCCGTAGACGAGGGCGAACGGCGTTTCTCCCGTAGGCTTGGGCGGCGTGGTGCGGATGGACCAGAGCACCGAAGGGAGCTCGCTGATCCAGCCCTTGTCGTGGCCCTTGAGGATGTTGAAGGTCCTGGTTTTTAAGCCCTTGAGGACTTCTGCGTTTGCGCGCTCGGCCTGGCCATTGCTCTGCGGGTGAGCTACCGAGGCAAAGCAGAGCTTGATGCCCAGTTTCTCGCAATACGCCCTGAAGATGCCGCTTGTGAATTGCGAGCCGTTGTCTGTGATTATGCGATTAGGCACTCCGAAGCGGCAGACCAGGCCTCGGACGAACTTCACCGCTGCGCCTGCTGGAATTGCGCGCGTCGCCTCAACCTCGGGCCACTTGGTGAACTTGTCGATGGCCACGAAGAGGTAGCGATAGCCCCCTTGCGCTGTTGGGAATGGTCGCAAGATGTCCAGCCCCCAGACCGCGAACGGCCAGGAGAGCGGGATGGTTTGAAGTCCCAGCGCGGGCTGATGGATTTGCTTGGCGTGGAATTGGCAGGCTTCGCAAGCTTGAACGATGTCAACTGCATCCTGAAGCGCCAGCGGCCAGTAGAAGCCACTCCTGAAGACCTTGCCTGCTAGGGTGCGGGCACACGAATGGTGGCCGCATTCCCCGCTGTGGATGTCCTTGATCAAGCTCTTTCCTTCTTCAGGAGGGACGCATTTGAGCGCGATGCCATTTGGGCGCTTGCGGTAGAGATCTCCCTCGAGGATGTGGTAGGATTTTGCCTGGCGAGCGATTCGCTCTGCTTCGACATCTTCCTCGGGGAGGATTCCCTTGGCGAGGTAATCCTTGAGCTCGTCGATCCAGCCTGTTTCTTGATGCACCGCTGTGAGCAACAGGCGCTCCCCTGTCTGGGGGCCGCAGTCGGGAGCCCCAGTTGTAGGTGGTGGCGGGGGCACTCCGTCTGTGCTTGCGGGCATGGCCTCTTGAGGCTGCTTTATGGATGCCTTGACGAGTCTCTCTTCAAAGACGCCGGGCAGCTGAGCTTGCCTCCTTGATGCGCGCTTGGCGATATCGTCAGCCTCTTGATTCTCCTTTCTTGGGATGTGCATGAGCTCCATGCCCCTGAAGTGCTTCTCAAGCCTGCGGACCTCTTCAAGGTATGCGGCCATGTGGTCGTCCTTAGGCTTGTAGCTCTTGTTGGAGAAGTTGACGAGCAGCTGGGAGTCGCCCTTGACGAGCAGGTGCTTGATGCCTAGAGCGATGGCGGCTCGTAGGCCGGCGAGCAGGCCCTCGTACTCCGCAATGTTGTTGGAGATCTTGTCGATCACGAAGCACAGCTGGACCGCGTAATAGAGCTTGTCACCCTTGGGCGAGATCAGGACAACGCCAGCCCCGCCATTGCGGCAGGCGAAGGCCCCGTCGAACTTCATGGTCCAGTGGCTGGGCATTTTCTCTCCAGAGGGCTCTGGCTCTTCTCCTGGAGGCTCTTCAGGGGTTGGATCAGTCCATTCGGCGACAAAGTCTGCCAGCGCTCTTCCTTTGATGACCCTTGTGGTATCGAAGCGCAAGTTGAACGGCTGTAGCTCTATGTTCCATCCCGCGACACGGTCTGTGGCGTTAGGGTTGCGCAGGATCTGCTCCAGGGGATATGAGGTGACCACCGTGATGGAGTGTCCCTGGAAGTAGTGTCGCAGCTTCCTTGAGGCGATGAGGAGCGCCATGAGGAGCTTCTGCTGCATTGTGTACCGTTCCCGAGCATCCCGCAGTACTGTACTGACGAAGTAGACGGGGTGCTCGACAAGGGTTGTCAGTTTAGGCGCAGCGCTGTCTGCCTGGGGAGGCTCTTCAGGGCCCTCAAGGGGGTTGGCTTGTGGAGGCTCTTCAGGTTCCTTGGCGAGATCAGGGCTTGGGGCGGGCTTGGCGTGTGGCTCTGGGCTTGGCGTTGGGTTTGTGGAACCCGCCCCTTTGTCGAGCTCTTCGTCAGGCGGTTTTGGCTTCGGAGTGGTTGCACTCTTCTTGTGGAGGACTGGCTCTTCCCTTTCTACCACCAGGACGGCGCTGGCGGTCTGTGGAGTGGCTGATAGATACAGCTTCAGGTGTTCGCCTGTCCTTGGGGCAACCATGACTGGTGGGCTGGCCAAGTACCTCTTCAGATCCTCAAAGGCTTTTTCCGCTTTAGGCGTCCACTTGAAGGTGCCGGATCTCTTCATGATTTTAAAGAAAGGCAGTGCTCTCTCGCCGAACTTGGAGATGAAGCGGCCCAAGCTGGCCATGCAGCCTGCCAGGCGTTGCATGTCCTTGAGCCGGCGAGGAGGCTGCATTTCCTCTATGGCCTTGATCTTGTCAGGATTTGCCTCTATGCCACAGTGGGACACGAGGAAGCCAAGCAATTTGCCTGAAGGCACTCCGAAGACGCACTTGGCGGGGTTGAGCTTGATGTTCACCTTGCGCAGGCTGGCGAATGTCTCTTCAAGGTCCTTGAGGAGAGTATCTCCCTCTCGAGACTTGACGACGATGTCATCGACGTAAGCCTCTGCGTTTTTGCCCATTTGCTCGCCAAGGGCTATCCTCATGAGCCTCTGGAAGGTGGCGCCAGCGTTTTTCAGGCCGAAAGGCATGCAGACATAGCAATACACACCACAAGGGGTGAGGAATGCCGTCTTTTCCTCGTCTTCTTTAGCCATCTTGATCTGGTGATAACCAGAGAAGGCGTCGAGAAAGCAGAGGAGGTCGCAGCCTGCCGTGGAGTCCACGATCTGGTCAATTCTCGGCATGGGGTAAGGGTCCTTGGGGCAGGCCTTGTTGACATCAGTGTAGTCGATGCAGAGGCGGCGTCCTCCGGCGGGCTTTGGGACAACCACGCCGTTGGAGAGCCAAGTGGGGTGCGCGACTTCGCGGACAACGTTTGCCGCTTTGAGCTTCTCGACCTCTTTGACGATGAATGCTTGCTTCTCAGGGGCTTGCTTTCTTGCCCTTTGCTTGACGGGGCGTGCGTTTGGACACACGGCTAAGTGGTGCTCGATCACCTCCCTTGGTACACCGGATATATCTGACGGGGTCCACGCGAACATGTCAGAGTTTGCCCGGAGGAAGGCGACGAGCGCGCCTTCCTATTTGGGAGGCAGAGCAGCGCCAATGGTGACGCTAGCCCCCGAGCCCTCAGCCCCCGAGCTGCTGGTGCTCAGGGAGACCTTCTTCGTGGAAGCTGGCTCCTGAGAGAACAGCTGCTTCTTCTTCTTGGGCCTCTCGAGAGACTCCATGTCCTCCGCAGCCGGAAACGCCATGGCGGCTGCCTTGTAGGCTGTCTCGACGGCGCGCGTGGCGTCCAGGACGTGGCCGTGGATGGAGATGGTGCCAGCGCTGCCGGGGATCTTGACCATATTGTAGGCATGATGCGTGACGGCCATGAACTTCGCGAGGGCGGGGTAGCCGAGGATGGCGTTGTATGGCAAGCCGATGTGCGCGACGTCGAAGTCGATGAGCTCGGTGCGGTAATTCTTCTGCGTGCCAAAGGTGACCGCGAGGCGGACTTGCCCCAGAGGCTCGATGGAGCCGCTGGTGACTCCCGTGAAGGGCCTAGAGGGCATGAGCCACTCGTAGGGCACTTGAAGTGTCTCGAAAGTCTCGATGGAAATGACGTTCAGGCCTGCACCCCCATCGATGAGCGTCTTGGAGACGGAGATGTTGTTGATGGTGGGGGAGCAGACTAGCGGGAGGGTGCCAACAGTCTTGGTGGACTTGGGGTGGTCCTGTGCGTCGAAGGCGATGGTGTACTGCGACCACTTGAGGGGCCTGGAGGTCTCGACGCTGGGGAGCGCGGCGTTGAGCTCGCGAGCAAACTGCTTGAACTGGTTGTTCGACTTGGGCGCCTGAGCCCCGCCAAGGATGCAGGCCATGGCGCCTCTCGGGGCCTGGTAGCCTCCATCTTCCTCGTCAGGGAGGTTGCCGTTTTTCTCGGCGGCGTTGGCCTGTGTGCCAGGTGACTTCTGGTAGCCGTTCTTGCGTCCGCTTCCGCGGTAGCCGCGACCTCGACCGCGGCTGCCGCTGCCCTCAGCCTGTTCGCGCTCCTTGCTTAGCCTCTTGAGGTCGAAGCAGGCCTCGGTAGAGTGGCCGCGCCTGTTGTGGTAGACGCAGAATGGGCGGTCGTCCTCCTTCTTCTCGCCACGCTCGGGAGAACCCCTGCGGGAGCCCTTCGCGTCAGGTTCTGCCGCGAGGACTGCGGTGGCCTTGCGCTTGGGCTCCTCCTTCTTCTTGTGGCTCTTGGACCCCTCGCCAGGGTCGTCCCCCCGCGAGCTCATCTTGACGAAGAGGAGTCCCTCTTCAGCCTTGGCGCACTTATCCGCCAGATCGAACAGCTTCACCACAGAGGTGAGCCTGTCGTGGATGCCGAGCTTCTCGAGCATCCTGCGGTTCCTGACGCCCTCGCGGAAGGCAGCGATGACCTGGGTGTCGGGGATGTTTGGAATCTTGTTCCGCACCTGGCTGAAGCGCTGGATGTACTTGCGGAGGGTCTCATCCTTCTTTTGCACCACCGCGCGCAGGTCGTTGTGGGTGAGCGCGCGCTCGTACGTGCCCTTGAAGTTGGCGACGAACTACTTGCAGAGCTCTTCCCACGTGCCCACGGAGTCCTCAGGGAGGTTCAGGAGCCACGACAGCGCAGAGTCGCGCAGCGCGTGGGAGAACCAGTTGGCCATGACCTTGTCGTCTCCTCCTGCAGCTTGGATGGAGGTGGTGTAGAGCTGCAGAAACTCGACGGGGTTGCTGGAGCCGTCGTAGCCCTTGGGGAGGGCTGGCCTGAACTTCGGGGGCCAGACCACGCGGCGCAGGGAGCGGGTGAACGCCATGCAGCCCGAGGCGTACGTGGCGACCCCGTTCTGCAGAGCTGCGCGGTTCTGCTGGCCCGCCTGGCCGATCTCCTCCACGAGGCGGTTCTGGCGGTCCCGCTGGCGCTCCATCCCCACGCGCGCGTCTGGCGCGGTGCGCTGCACGATTTGGCAGTCGCGCGGCGAGGAGGCGTGCGAGGCGGCTCTTTGTGTCGCGGCCGGAGCAGGTCCTGGGGGCGGCGGAGGCGCGTCAGGCGCAGCCATGCCCGCGAGGGAGTGGTGCACAATCGACCGCGACGGGGCTGGGCGAGTGGCGGCGATGCCGACGAGGTGGTTCAGGCGTTCCAGCCACTGCTCGTGAGCCTCAGCAGTAGGCTGGTAGCGGAGAAGCTCTTGCGCCATGAGCAGGGCCGTGTGCGGAGCTGGATCCGCGCGTCCCTGGGAGGAGGCGCTCTGATGCTGCGTCCTGCGCGAGGACTCCGCATCGGCCTGCTGTTCGGGGTGCTCCTCCCCGTTGTGCTCGGGCTCGCTCTCGGGTTGCTCCACGTGTGGCTCGGTGTTGGCACGCTCTTCACGGCGGGGGCGACCCCGTCGTCCACGAGTGGCGGTGGCGCCTGGCGCGGCGGTGGCTCCTTCAGGCGCGCGCCTGCTGGCGCGGGCGGCGCGTGCGGCGCGAGTGTCCGTCATGGCGCGGAGGCGGCTTGAAGGTTTTTGACGCGCCTCAAAGCCCCTACCTGGCGCGCCAAATGTCGGAGAGTGACTCCCACGGAACAGGGATAGTCACACCCTGAAGAGTAGTTCGAATGGGGATTGAACGCGGAGGTCAAACAACCCTCGAGAGGCACGACGACGGTGCTCGCCGGGCCTGGAGAGGGACAATCACGACAGAGATGGACGCCGGCCCGTACCCAGGTTCACGGCCCTCAGGAGGAGGTAACACCGCTACTCCTGCTTGTCTGTATTGCACTGTGGAAGTAACAGGACAATGAGCTTGCCGAAGGCTCTCCTGAGGCAGTTTGGTGCTTGGAGAGGGACACAATGGTCATCTTCCTCCTCCAGCAGTAGGCTATCCTACGCGCTTAGCTAAGGTTCCCCGGGTCTAGGAAGCAATCAGCCGATCCCCTTCTACGGTGGAGCTCCTGCTCCTTTTATAGGCGCCTCGGGCCTCTTCCCTGCGCAGCGCGCTTACGGTGGGCTCCCACTGGGCAGTGACGCGAAGGGGAGGGAGTCCACCGCTGCTGAAATCTCCATGGACGCGGTCCATTCATGCTAAAGTGGGGCGCGGTCGCCGACAGGTTGCAGACCGCGCAGAAGGGCTCGCAGGAGTTGCAGTGGTCGCGGTGGAGCCCACGATGACGATCCTCTTGGAGCGTTGCGCCGTCCAGCCGCTTTATCACCAAAGAGGAAAGTCCTGGCTGTCCTGGCGCGGGCGGCGCAGCTTTGTTGACTCCTTTACCACCAGAATGGCAACTGAGGAGCTTGCATCACTCTGCGGCTGCTGCAGGGGCCATGTGCGCCCTGCAGCGCTTGCTTAGCCGCGAAGGGTCTCCACAGGGCCGTGGTGGCCTGTGGAGAGGTTTCCGCTGACCTCTCTCCAGGCGTGTTGAGCCTTGGGGAGTCTCTTGAAGCGCGGGGTCCTCTTCAGGGCCTGGCTTAGTCGTTAGGCCCTCAAGAGGAGTTGCCTCTCGAGGATCTCTCCAAGCGGTGGCTTGGTCCTTAGTCGTTTTGTCGAATCTGTCGCGTGCGAGGCCTGGGGGGAGTGGGCTCTGCACACCCTGGTCCTCACTGGGCCGACATTTATCACCACTAGTTTCAGCAGTTTTGGGCAATTTTAAATTTTTGGAAGAAGTAGAGGAGACATTTCCAACACCAACTATGTTACCATTGATAATAGGAGGCTTACTAGCATGTGAAACACCATTATTTTCAGAGGTAGTAATAGTAAAAACTTTAACAATATTAGCCTCTTTATCTAGTTCTTTCTCTCTTTCCCATCTAGCACGTAATTGGGCCATCATCCTAACATTTTCATCTATTTGAACTTGGATGGCATTAATTTTAGCAAAGGGATTACTCTCTTTAGTTTCAGTAGGCATGATTTTAGATTTTAAAAGATCAACATCAAGGACAAGACTATCAACTTTAGAGGCAAGTATATCAATTTTCCCAAGCTTTTCCTCAACAGTTTTATTAAACAGAGTTTGTGTAGTGATAAAATCTTTTAACATGGTTTCAAGTTCAGAGGTGGTAGTCCTATTATTGTTATAAGAATTACCATAAGAATTACCATAAGAGTTCCCATTATTAGGAGGATAGGGCTTATAGTTGTTATTACCATAATTGTTCCTATAGGCATTGTTGTTGAAATTGTTGTTTTTAATAAAGTTCACATCAACATGCTCTTCTTGTACAACTAAAGAAGCTAAGGGAACATTATTTGGATCAACATGAGATTTACTATTTGCAAGCATAGACATAATAATATCAATCTTTTCACTCAAGGAGGAGGTTTCTTCAACAGAATTTACCTTCTTACCTTGAGGTGTCCTTTCAGTATGCCATTCAGAATAATTCACCATCATATTATCCAAGAGTTTTGTTGCAGCCCCCAAGGTGATGGACATAAAAGTACCTCCAGCAGCCGAATCCAATAAGTTTCTTGAAGAAAAATTCAGTCCTGCATAAAAGGTTTGGGTGATCATCCAAGCAGTCAGTCCATGGGTTGGGCAATTCTTTATCAAAGATTTCATTCTTTCCCAAGCTTGAGCAACATGTTCATTATCAAGTTGTTTAAAATTCGTGATGCTACTTCTTAGAGAAATAATCTTAGCAGGAGGATAGTATTTTCCAATAAAAGCATCTTTACATTTAATCCATGAATCAATACTATTCCTAGGCAATGAAAGCAACCATTCTTTAGCTCTTCCTCTCAAGGAGAAAGGAAATAATTTCAGTTTTATAATATCACCATCTATATCCTTATATTTTTGCATTTCACATAGTTCAACAAAATTATTTAGATGGGCAGCAGCATCATCAGAACTAACACCAGAAAATTGCTCTCTCAAAACAAGGTTCAACAAAGCAGGTTTAATTTCAAAGAATTCAGCTTTAGATGCAGGTGGAGCAATAGGTGTGCATATAAAATCATTGTTGTTGGTGCTAGTAAAGTCACACAACTTAGTATTCTCAGCAGTACTCATTTTAGCAAATTAATTAACAAACCGAAATAACCAAAATAACAAAAACTGAAAATAAAATAGCAAACCGAAATAAACAAAGTAATGCAAGTAACTAATTTTTTTTGTATTTTTGATATTAAGCAAACAAGACAGTGATAAAAATAAACTAAGCAAGACAATAACAAAATAAAAAGATTGGAAGTGCGAAAACTCCCCTCGTAGAAGAATCTTCAAATCACCGGCAACGAAGTTGACGGAGGAGTGTGAAGGTCTTCAAAGGAATTCTTATTTCCCCGGCAACGGCGCCAGAAAAATTGCTTGATGCACACGGTGGGTGTGTTGTTGGGAGACCCCAAGAGGAAGGTATGAAGTAGTGCAGCAGCAAGTTTCCCTCAGTTGTGAAACCAAGGTTATCGAACCAGTAGGAAATAATGAATTCCCCCGAGGTGTCAACGGCACCAGAAAAATCTGCGACGTAAGGGCGCCAGAAAATGCTTCCTGGGACGTAGGTGACGTGGAACCTGCACACAACACAATCAAGATACTTTGCCCCAACTTAACGGTGAGGTTGTCAATCTCACCGGCTTGCTGTAACAAAGGATTAAACGTATGTGTGGAAGAAAGATGTTTGTTTGCAGAAAGTAACAGGTTTGCAGTTTGTGGTTTATCAGATTAAAGAGAAGGACCGGGGTCCACAGTTCACTAGTGGTGTCTCTCCATAAATAATAATAACATTCATGCGGGTAAACAAATTACAGCTGGGCAATTGATAGAATAATGATGAGCAAACCAATGCATATACCAACGTTATGATGTCTAGTGTGAGATTCATTCGGGCATTACAACAATATACATAGACCGTTCCAACCGCATCTATGACTAATAATCCACCTTCCGGTTAGCGTCCGCACCCCTTTCAGTATTAAGTTACATGCAACAGATTATCGCCTTAAGCACTGTGTGTAAAGTAAGTAAGTAACATCATCCTTAGACAAAGTACTACTGTTTTATCCCTAGTAGCAACAGTACATCTACAACCTTAGAGCTAGCTGTCACCACCCCAGATTTAATAGAGACATGAACCTACTATCGAGCATAAATACCCCCTCTTGGAGTCACAAGCATCTACTTGGCCAGAGCATACACAAGTAACGGAGAGCATGCAAGATCATTAAATAGCACACACATGATATATTATGAAGCAATAACTTTAGTACTCAATATTCATCGGATCCCAGCAAACACAACATGAAGTATTACATAACGGTGATCTTGATCATGATAGGCAGCTCACAAGATCTAAACATGATAGCATAAGAGGAGAAGACAACCATCTAGCTACTGCTATGGACCTGTAGTCCAAGGGTAGACTACTCACGCATCAGTCCGGAGGCGGTCATGGCGACGTAGAGGCCTCCGTTGACGATTCCCCCTCCCGGCAGGGTGCCGGGAGAAGTTCTGATCTCTCCCGAATTGGTGTTGACGACGGCGGCGGCTCGGGACCCGTGGAGGAAAATATGAACACCGTGCTAGGGTTTTTAGTCTGGGGGGTATTTGTAGGCGAAAGGGCGAAGTCGGTGGCGCCCCGAGGGGCCCACACCTGATCCCCGCGCGGCCAGGGGTGCTGCCGCGCGAGCACGTGGTGTCGCCGCCTCGATGGCCCACTTCGTCTCGTGTTCGGCTTTCTGGAACGTTCCCGATGAAAAACTGACTTCAGAAAAGAAATCGTCCAATTCCGAGAATATTTCCTTAAGTACTTTTCTGAAACCAAAAACAGCAGAAAACAGGGAACTGGCACTGTGGCATCTTGTTAATAGGTTAGTCCCAGAAAATGCATAAAACTATATAAAATGCATATAAAACATGTAATAACTTGGTATAATATAGCATGGAACATAAGAAATTATAGATACGTTGGAGACGTATCACACTCACCATCTCCGGCGAGCCCACATCTCCCTGAATCTTCTCCGGATCCATAGAGAAGCCGTGCTCCAGATCTATGAAAAATTGCACATGGAGGAGGAGAGGAAACTCATTAAGCAGCAGATTAATTGAAAACTATCCAAATGATTTAATATCTTTAATCAACAACAATCATATAACAACTATCCAAAGAACTACTGGCAGTAGCAGTACCAAGAAAGCTCACACTAATCCTAGCAAGAAACCCTACTGCAAATTGAAACCGGCTAGATGGAGTCCATCAAATCCGATCCAGGTAATGTGCATAGCGAGAAAATAATCTATGACTGTAAACGCAAGAACAAGACGCATATGCGGTTGCTATGATCCTTCGTCAACCGCTCTGATTCGCTCAAATCAACCGCGACCAAGAAACCATCGGGGCTACAAACCTAATCCTCAAATCCACCAATCGTTCTCGAAAGAGGCGGCGCGAGCATCACCGGCGCAGCGGCAGAAGTGGCAGAGCGGCGCGGGGGACGACGCGGCGAGTACCTCGACGGGGACGTTGGGGACGACGGCGTCGGTGCGGTAGTCGGAGAGGAACGCCCGCCGCGCGGCCGGCCCTGGGGGAGCTAGAGCAGGCCGAGGTCGGCAGAGGACGAGGAGGGGGGAGGAGGAATGCTGCGCCGGGGTCTCCTCCTTCGCCGCCTCCGCCTTCCGATCCGCCGCCCCCGAGCTAGGGCTCTTTGGTCGCGAACGTCGCGAGGAGAAGCAGAGGGGAGCGTAGCGAGGTCTTGCGGAGGAGGCGTTGTGGGGGGGGGGGGGGGGTGGCGAAGGCGGGTCAAGGAGTGGATGGGGCGGGGGAGGGCGAGGGGGGGAGGTGGCAAGAGGAGTTCCCGAGAGAGGGGAGCATCGCGCTGGCGGCTCTCCGTCTAGGGTTAGGTCGTGAATTGGGGATTGGGGTGGTGGGGTTGTGCAGCATGAGAGAGAGAGGGCGCGTGTATGTGCGGTGCAATGACAAAAACCGCTGGCGAACAAGGTACATGTTCGACAGCAGCAAGATTTGCTAACGCCTCCATCCTACCGCTGGTGCACCTTTCCAATTGTTCGCCAGCGCTAAGGTCGCTACCGCTGGCGAACAAAGACGGTGTTCGCCAGCGGTATGCTTCGGTCACAGCCGCCCCCAGCCCAGTGCTACCGCTGGCGAACAGTTTATTTTGTTCGCCAGCGGTAGTAGTTTTACCGCTGGCTGTGGTGGCGTCGTGTTCGCCAGCGCTATTTCTACTGGCGCACGTTTTTTTGTGTTCGCCAGCGGTAGCATGGTGGCTATGAGCATATTCCTACTAGTGATTAAACTTTCACTTGCTGATGATTCCATTGAATATGCTTTAAGAAAAGTAAGTGATGTTATGGTAGAGTTACATATGACTTTTGTGCTTGTTGACTTTGTAATAATGGACATGGGGAATAAAACCTCAAGTCCTATCATTTTGGGAAGACCTTTTCTTCGTACTACAGGTGCTATAATAGATTCAAAGGAGGGGAACGTGAAGTTTTAGTTCCCACACAAGAAGTGCATGGAGCACTTTCTAAGGAAGAGGGACACATCAAGGTTCAAGCTCCCTCATGAGTTTCGTCCACTATAAATATCAAGTAAGAAGCCTAGCTATATGGCTATAAAGAAAGCGCTTTACGGGAGGCAACCCGGTTGTTTTTATTTGAGATTTTCTTTGAGTCCTATTATTGTACCAAGAGACTATGTTTTTAGTTTAGGTTCTGGAATTTTTAATAAAGTGCCAAGTTTTACACATTTGGGCTTTGAAAGTTGCTTTTTCCATTCGGAGATTTTATTCAAGCACGAATCTGTGCACGGTATGATTTTTAATTCCTATTCTGTAGCTCCGAATGAGCGGAAATTTGAACTGTAGTTGCAAATTTTCATCCTCTATAAGAGTGAATTTTTTCAGATTTTTTCGACATATTTAAGTGGGGTAAAAAAATACGTTTTGCTGCTGCTGTTTTCCTGGACAGATTCTGTCCCATTTTGTTTTATGCATTCTTTAAGCTTTCAACTTGAATCTATTTGATCCAATTGAGTTTATTAGAAGGAATACAACATTATACATTTTCTGGACATGTTTCTTATGTTTGTCTAAGGATTTCATACAGTGAGCAATTCTATTCTTTTGTGCCTACTAATGTCACGCCACAGAAAAGAAATGGAAGAAACAGTGTTTTGAAATTTTTTCACAGGGATTAGAGGAGATGCACCAAGAGCTATCCAAGGATGGTGAAGACCATAAGCTTGGGGATGTGAAGACAACCCCACTGAACCAACATACTCTCGGTTTGCACACGTCTAACTTCTGTTTTTCGTTCATTGCACTTTATCGTATAAACTTGGAGCGTTTTTGTTCTTTTTGTTATTTCGGTTTGGTTTTTTGTTTGAGACCACCACTTTTATTTATGTTATGAGAGAGATACTGGAAGTTTGGGTTGAATTAAGTTGGATGCTATGAAAATATTGGGAAGAGGATGTTTGAGTTGATTTAAAAGAATACATATAGTTGCATGATTCATGTGCTTTGTTAATGAATATTAATATGCAAGTGTCTTGCCTAGAGTTATTTCTTATTCATGTTTTATATGCTGAATGATGCTTTACTTTGTTTAACATGAAATGGTTAGCTCTATGGACCCTTATGAATGCATTTAGATGGTCAACTTTCTCCCTCTTGCTAGCCCAAAAACTCCAACAAGTAAAAAGCTTGTTTTCCAACACCTTCAACCAAGTTTTTCCAGTGAGTCCACCATACCTACCTATTAGCTAATATGATATTCCAAGTATGTTTACCATGTTATATATATATATAACTCGACACTCCTCCCAACCTTTGCTTTTCACAAACCATGGCTAACCGAATACTCGGGTGCCCACCAACAATCACATACCATGGAGGAGTGTCTATTTTTTTACTTTCTCAAATCTTTTGATATTATAGTGGTCTAACCGGATCTTTGCAATATTAATGACAAGAGGATGAAGCATGCAAGTCGATGGTTACTTAATTAGCATGGAAGATAACAAGCCCAGCTACTACTTCCTCATGAGCTAAAACAGTGTCACAAATTGAGAAGTGTTTGAAGGTTTTAAAGATAGCACATGCAAATTTACTTGAATGGTCACTACCAGGAAAAGGCTTATAGTATGAGCCCTTTTTGTGGCGCACCAAAATGCATGCGCCACAGAAAAGCATTTCTGTGGCGCATGGTTTCGGGTGCGCCACAAAAATATGACTTTCTGTGGCGCACCAGGTCACATGCGCCACAGAAAGTCGACTTTCTGTGGCGCATCAGGTGGGGTGCGCCACAAAAATGCTCCACTTTCTGTGGTTCCTGCACTCAGATCCCACCACCCCCCCCCCCCCCCCCCCCCCGTGGATCGCCCTTTTAAGTTTGCGGCAAAAAGAGGAAAATGAAAAAATGTTCAAAAAATTCCATCCTTTGAGATATGGGTAGGTGTTAGTGTCTACTTCGTGTAGAATATTTGAAATATGAGTTTTGACCTTCTATGCAAAATCACTGTAAAAAAAGTCGAAACGGCCATAACTTTTGCATACGATGTCGAAAAAATGCGTTTAATACCTTAAAAAAACTAGAGAAAATTAGAAAAATGCCCACACCGGGGCTTGCCCGGTTAGGATTTTTCAGATTCTCTCAATTCCAAAAGGAAAAAAAGTTATTTAAGAAAGATTGTTTTTTTCAGCAAAATCAAAAAAAAGAAAAAAAAATCTGTGGCGCACCAGGGGTGGTGCGCCACAGAATTGTTGGGCGGGAAATTCAAATTTCGCCGGCTGACCCCTTTTCCTCTCCTCCTCCTCCTATTCTCCTCCACTTCTCTCATTTCCTCCTCCTCCTCTCCTCGACTTCTCCTCTCATTTCCTCCTCCTCCTCTCCTCTCCTCTCCTCTCCTCTACTTCTCCTCCCTCCTCCTTCTCAACTCCGGCGAGCTCCACCTCCTCCACCACCACCTCCGGCGACCTCCTCCTCCTCCACCATCTCCGGGGACCACCACCACCTCCTTCTCCTCCTCCGGTGACCATCTCCGGCGACCACCACCACCTCCTTCTCCTCCTCCGGTGACCTCCTCCGGCGACCACCACCACCTCCTCCTCCTCCGGTGACCTCCTCCGGCGACCACCACCACCTCCTCCTCCTTCGGTGACCTCCTCCACCACCTCCGGCGACCTTCTCCAACTCCGGCGACCACCATCCTCCACCAACCTCCTACGACTCCCTCCTCCACCCACCTACGGCCAAGCCCGGTGCTGCCTCCGACGAGCTCCGACAAAACGAAATTCCGGTGAAATTTGGGCGGCCAGATCTAGATCTGGCCAGAATCCAGATCAAGATCTGGCCGCCCTTTTTTTTGAAATTCAAAAAAAAAATTAGTGGCGCACCTAAGTGGGGGTGCGCCACTGAAATGTTTCTGTGGCGCATGGTTGTGGGGTGCGCCACTGAAATATTTTTGTGGCGCACCGGGCGGGTGCGCCACAGAATCATATTTTAGTGGCGAGGATTCTGTGGCGCACCCACCATGCCCAATTGGTGCGCCACAGAAAGCCTTTTTAGTGCGCCACTGATAAGGGTTTTCCAACTAGTGGGTTTGAAATGCCATACATAGGTATTTATGATGGACTCTTTGGAATAACTCGGTTTCAGGAATTTGTAAGCACAAGTATTAACAACTTAGTACAAGTGGAGGCTAGCAATAGACGGGGAAGCGACAATTCAAGAGAGCAATAACCGTCATAATCATGCTTGCGACAAATAAAAATTAACAGAGGCATAAAAGTGATACTAGAACTCTGAGGCAAAATAAATCACCAAGGCTTAATTGACTCTTTGTTTCCAGTCATATACATGTGTGAGCATGTGCCAAGTCGATTCAAATGAATTATTCAAAGGAGGATACCACAATGTCATACTCTTTTATGAACCGAACAATGCAAGCAAATGTTCATAAAACATGTTATCTACCATTAATAAATTGGAACTGATCATAAGAGAACATGAACTATTCAGCATCCACCGATCGACATATCCCTTATGCGAACCATCTAAGCATGCTCACATGAATGAGTATATGCACAAAAATGAAAACAAATAGAGTTCATTACCAGCCTCTTACCCAACCCGAATTGTCATAGATCATCATTATTGCCTTTTCACTTGTGTGCTTGAAAGATATGAAATAATAACCAAGCTCCACGGAGTCACGGAAGGTGATCAACGCTGAAACAAACTATACAAAACCGACAAGAAACAACAAATATTTTTGGATTTCCGAATTTAGAAAACAAAAACAGAACAGTCCGTAAAGACGAAATTTTTCGAGGCACTTAGCTTGCTCAGATCAGAAAACTAAAAACTAATGAAAGTTGCATACATATCTGAGGATTACGCACAAAAAATATCAGGTCATTACGATTTTTCTGTGATTTGTTATGAATTAAATGGTGGACAGCAGAAATCTGTCCCTATGCGGAAAAACAAACAACAAAGCAAAATATTATTGGGTTTTTGCATATTGAACCGAATTGAATAACTAAGCAAACTAATACTAGAGACTTAGGTAAATGGGACAATTGCTTCTGTGCCCTGCTGATGACCGTAGATGACCTGTGTCAAAAGAATACGGTTAGGTTGAGACTCCAAGTGCAAAGTGTATAGTAAGGGAAAAGACGTATTTTCCCCACGAAGGTGACTCGAGGGTTTAATATTGAACTCTCGGGGAAATGAACCAAAAGCTGTTGTCTCCTTATCCTTCTTTATGTAACCTACAAAACAAAGTAGATTGTTTTGTGCCCTCAACCTCACCAAGTGGTTGTCAAGCACAAGGTGTAAGTAAAAGATATAGAAATAATAAATGAAAAACAAAAGTAAATATGCAATGGTATAAATAAAAGTGCAAGGATGGTATAAATGATATGAGATGATGTTTTTGTGGTTTGTATGGTGTTTGCAAGATATAGAAGTATTTTTGTATTTTCGGATTTTTAAATAACAGAAAATGTAAAGTGCAATAAAAGTGTTGGAAAGGTGTTTCTTATGATTAAAAATGGACTGGGGTTCATGGTTTCACAAATGTACTCTCTCTTTTATATAGTGGTAGATAATGGAACATAGGAATTGACATATGAGATTGCAACAAAGACAAGTTATTAATAATATGGGCATCACGTACTAACATAGAGATCTTTTGGTTATTAATCTCTCTTATACTCCACCAAGATGCAAACTAAATCATAACACCTCAGTAATTAAGATAAACAGAGTATAGCTTTAAATTCAATGACAAGTCATGGTGATAGTGGCAATGTCACCCACATACCCCCGGTAGCATGGTATTTCCTTCATCCCTAGTGAGGCAACAAAGTAAGGTAAAAACCCAAGTGGATCACGGTATTGCTGTCAACTTACCACAAAACCACCCCCCCCCCCCCCCACGTTACTCCAACTAATGCACACGTTCCCCCTCACACGCTCTCATAAACATGTTGGATCAAAACACATAGACAAGAACGGGGTACATAATATGCATCTACTTTCATAACAAAGATATAATATTGGCAATCATCATAACATATATCAACTTAAGAGATCCACCACAAAGGTATTACATATATGACCATAATCATGTTCAGCAGCTCATATGGCACTAATTAGTGAAGCTCAAGAGAGAGGAGAGATACATAAGTTACTTCCACAAACCCATAGTCCAGGGGTGGACTACTCCCTCTTCATCATGGAGACGGTGGAGAAGTCGTTGGAGAAGGTGGAGACCACACCGGCAGCGCCCCACCGGAGTTTTCCCCCTCCAATCTCTGTTTCGTGGTTTCTGTGTTTCTGTGGCGCTCCTCTCCGAAAGGGTTCGGGGGGCTATTTTTATAGTCGTTTTTAGGTCAAGACGGAGCCCGGGAGACGAAGATCGACGGCATCGGAGGCTCGAGGGCCCAGAAGAGGTGCCCCACGCAGCCAAGGAATCTGGCTGCATGGGCCCCCCCTCTTTTGCCCCTCAGCCTTCCACTTTTGCACTTCCTTCGCTCCTACGCTTTGTTCCTTCCAAAAAATGATGTTCGCAAAGTTTCAGGTCATTTGGATGACGTTTGGGTCCCTGAAACATCAAAATATAGAAAAAAGGGGTTTTCTGACAGCACATGGTTAATTCCAAATAAGTAGGGAAAGTGTTAAATATTCCCCAAAACATTATAAAACATTGATATAACCCTTATATCATGCAAATATGGATGAAATATGAGTAATATAATGCAAAGTTCATGTATGCATTTTACATGCATCAACATCCCCAAGCTTAACCTATACTCGTCCTCGAGTATGAAGGTGATAAAACTAAACATGGACTTGGCATTTTATTACTTAACAAAGGATATCAAAGATGATTGTTACATAGAGTCAAATGATTCATTCTTTAGTAAAGAGTAGCAACATAGAAGACATATTATCAAGAGATATTAAATATTCAAGGTAAAGATGTTCATTGATAATTCACAAAGTGTAACATGAAAGAAAAGTTCTATGGACCAAATGAATACATAAATGAAAAGTAAAAGATATCCTAAGTTGGTCATAGAGTATTGTTATAGAAATCTGAATATAAAAGGTGGACACTTTGGAAAGATAGATAAATAAGTAGAGGAATAACATGTAATAGTATTATCTAGCTTCGAAATGCTTCAATTTAAGCTAATGTTTGCCATGTAGTGATCATTGGTGTGAAGTTCTCATTGCCCCTATCATAGCATCTTTAGTGATTAATAGTTGAAAGTGAAAGCAAATATGAGTTATGTGCTTGACAAAGTATGGGTCAAAAAGCCTCATGCCCGTTGAAAACAAAAACCTCTCCGACTGGCTACTCAACTTGGGCCACAAAGCAAGTGAAGGTTACAGTCATCGTGAGTAAAAGTGGCATCATAGAGAGTTTCACCCAGGGTACCCTTTGCCCCAGGACATGTAAGTGGGCACATGTCCAAATGACAAAGCAAGCAAACTGTGGACATCTCTACATCTCTTTCTTTACTCATGCTCTTTTTCTTGTAAATGCTTTTTCTGTTATGAGATGTGTCATGGATTCCTTCACTATGGTTATGTTGCAAATTTCCACCATGATCCACATGGCTTAGGTTAGCCGCCACAGGTGACTCTCTAGCCAATAATATCACTCACCCAAACTTACTAAGTTTCCATCTTTATTTCACACAATGTTAGGCAACCAACACCAAAGGAACATGATATCAACTTTCATAAAGAATAAAGTGCAATGTTGAAAGCTTTCCACGTGTCAGCACGTATGAGCTAGCTCCTAACCAAAGACCTTTGTCAAGCCCAAAACATCATAATTTTAATCACAATGGGTCATGTTTATTAAGTGCATGAAAAGTAATGTGTGCATCAAGTTCGTGAGAGCTTTTAAACCAACTTAACCCATGACAATCCCAATAACATAAGCATGTATCTATAATTTCTTATGTTCCATGCTTATATTATGCCAATCGCTACATGTTTTATATACACTTTTATATCATTTTATGCATTTTCTGGGACTAACCTATTAACAAGATGCCACAGTGCCAGTTCCCTGTTTTCTGCTGTTTTTGGTTTCATAAAAACTGTTAAGGAAATATTCTCGGAATTGCACAAACGAAACGTCAAAGTCCCTATTTTTCTCGGGAGCTTCCAGAACACCGAAGACGAGACACAGTGGGGCCACGAGGCGCCCACACCATGTCCCGGTGCGAGCCCCCCCTGACCGCGCGGCCACGTGGTGTGGGGCCCTCGGGCCTCCACCGCCTTCGCCCTTTCGCCTAATTATACCCCCCGACAATACAAGACCTAATACGGAGTCCTTTTCCAGAGAAGAGTTCCGCTGCGCCGCCGCCACCAAAAACCCTAATTCGGGGGACAAAAGTCTCTGTTCCGGTACCCTGCCAGGACGGGGAATTGCCCCCGGAGCCATCTCTATCAACTCCACCGCCATCTCCATCGCCGTTGCTGACTCCTACGATGAGGAGTGAGTAGTTCTCCCCCGGGGCTGCGGGCTCTACCGGTAGCTATGTGGTTTATCTCTCTCTCCCATGGTGTGATCTTTATGTGATCATGAGCTTTGTAATCTAGTTGAATATGTGATGTTACTCTTTATCTATTATGCACTCTAGAGGTTACTTTAATATGAACTCCGGGGTTATTCACGGTTGTGAAAGTGACAGTGTGCGCACCGTGTGTGATTCCTTTATGACGTTGTGGTGTGTGTTTACTCATACTTTGAGGGTGCTGTTATAGCCCTACGCAATGAATGGTGTTTATCATCCAACAAGAGAGTGTTTGAGAGTAGTATTTATTATTCAGCTTTGATGTCATTGTTGAGAATGTCCACTAGTGAAAGTATGATCCCTAGGCCTTGTTTCTAAGCATTGAAACACCGTTTACAACAAGTTTTGCTACATGTTTGCTTGCTGCCATTTTTATTTCAGATTGCAAATACTACTTATAATCATCCATATTACTTGTATTTTACTATCTCTTCGCCGAACTAGTGCACCTATACATCTGACAAGTATATTGGGTGTGGTTGGGACACAAGAGACTTCTTGTATCTTAATTGCAGGATTGCTTGAGAGGGATACCTTTGACCTCTACCTCCCTGAGTTCGATAAACCTTGGGTGATTCACTTAAGGGAAACTTGCTGCTGTTCTACAAACCTCTGCTCTTGGAGGCCCAACACTGTCTACGAGAATTGAAGCGTGTGTAGACATCAAGCTATTTTCTGGCGCCGTTGCCGGGGAGGTAAGCGTTGGAAGGTATCTCCTTTAGATCCTGCAGTTAAATCTTTTTGTTTCTTGTTTTTATTTTCACTAGTTAGGCTTAATGGAAAACAACAAAAAAACAACAAAAATGAAATTTATCTTGAGTTAGGACATGATGTATTTGAAGAGAAAATTAAAAAACCTATGGAAGTTTGTTTGCATAATAGTGGTAGTAATGTTATTAGTATAAATTCTTTGAACACCATTATTGCTAATGCTATGGAAAAGTCTAAGCTTGGGGAAGCCATTGTTGATGAATGTGTTATTTTTAGTCCCCCAAGTTTTGAGGAGAAAATTTTCTTTCATGATACTTTGCCTCCAATATATGATGATTATAATCATTGTGATATTTTCAGTCCACCTACTATTGAGGATATGGTTTATGTTGATTATGATATGCCTCCTATATATGACGTTTACAATGATGAGTATGATATTTTCAGTCCATCTACTATTGAGGATAAAATTAATTATGATTATTCTATGCCTCCAATTTATGATGATTACAATGATGGATGTGATAGTTTTACTCCCACTATTACTAATAAAATTGATTATGCTTATGTGGAGAGTAATGATATTATTATGCTTATGGATCATGATAAGAATGCTTTACGTGATAGCTATATTGTTGAGTCTATTCATGATGCCGCTGAAAATTATTTTGAGAGAGGAAAGTATGGTTATAGAGATCTTCGTGTTACTAAATTTCATCTCTTTATGATGAATGTTTTGAGTTTTCTCTTGATTTGGTTTTATTTTCTGGGTACTTTAAGACCTACTGGTCCTTATGAGAGAAGGAGACATGACTTCATATATCAAAATAATATTAAGTCTCCTCTCTTTATGTTGAAATTTTTGAAGTTGCACTTGTTTTGCCTTCCTATGCTAGTCACTTTGTGCTTTATTAATTTATTTTGTTACAAGATTCCTTTGCATAGGAAGTGCGTTAGATTTAAATATGTTTTATATATGCTTCTTGATGCTCTCTTTTATGTTTCAACTCTCAACTTTATGTGAGCATCATAAATATCACTATGCCTAGCTAAAAGGCTTTAAAGAAAAGCGCTTATGGGAGACAAGCCATGTTTTATTTCTGTTATTTTTCTTTGATTTGAGTGAAGGAGCTTGCTTACTTTTGTAACAATTCCTTTGTATCTTACTTTATTGCATTGTTGTGTCAAGTTAAGCCTCTAGTAGAAAGTTGATGCTAGATTTGGATTCCTACGCAGGAACAGTTTTTCTACTGTCCACCGTTAAATTCATAACTCTTTACAGAAAAATTGAAATGACCTGGGATTTGTTGTGCGTGATCCTCAGATATGTATGCAACTTTCATTAGTTTTGATTTTCTGATTTGAGCAAGTTAAGTGCCTCGAAAAAATTCATCTTTACGGATTGTTCTGTTTTTAACAGATTCTGCCATTTATTTTGCAATGCCTCTTTTATTATTTTGAGTGGATCTTTTTGTTCCATGAAGTATTAGTGGCTGTAGCTAATATCCAGTAGCATTGGTAGCAATTGTGTCCATGCAGAATATATGAATTTTTCATGCACTAACCCTCTAATGAAGTCTACTTTGAGTTTGGTGTGGAGGAAGTTTTCAAGGATCAAGAGAGAAGGATGATGTGATGTGATCAAGAAGATGAAATAGCCTAAGCTTGGGGATGCCCCCGTGAGTCACCCAAGCATATTTCAAGAAGACTCAAGCGTCTAAGCTTGGGGATGCCCAAGGCATCCCCTTCTTCATCAACAAACTATCAGGTCATCTCTAGTGAAACTATATTTTAATTCCGACACATCTTATGTGCTTTACTTGAAGCGTCTGTTTGTTTTTGTTTTTGTTATTTTCATTCTCTGAATAAAATGGATCCTAGCATTCCTTTGTGGGAGAGAGACACGCTCCGCTTTTTCTTATGAATCCTCCTATTCTTCACTTATATTTGTTGAGTATTCTTCTGTGTTACTTCAATACTATTAGCTCTTGTTTTTCATGCATCTCTTATTAGAGCTGTTAGTTTTCTTATGTTATACTCTCGTATCTCATTGTTAAATACTTGGAGAGTTTATCTTTAAATAAGTTGATTGGTGTTTGGTTGGAAACAGAAAATGCTAAATGTGGTAGATGGTATAATGAAAAAGATATACATGCTCTTATGGATTGCTATCTTGTATGTTGTGGTGCTTGGCAATTGTTTTGAGCTCTCAAGTAGATCATGTTTAAGCTTTTGCATCATGTAGTTAAAGCTTATTAGTGAAGAACTACCGTAAAACTTGTTGAAATTTGGTTTGCATGTTTGGTATCTCTAAGGTCTAGATATTTTCTAGTAAAGGTGTTTGAACAACAAGGAAGACAACGTAGAGTTCTATAATGCTTGCAATATGTTTTAATATACTTCTTTTTGTCATAGTTTATACTTGTGTTTGCTACAAACAACCTTGCTAGCCAAAGCCTTGTACTGAGAGGGAATGCTTCTCGTGCATCCAAAATCCTTGAGCCAAAACCCATGCCATTTGTGTCCACCATACCTACCTACTACATGGTATTTCCTGCCATTCCAAGCAAATATTTCGTGTGCTACCTTTTATTCAAAACTTATTATCCCTTATTTGTGTCAATGTTTATTAGCTCATGAGGAAGTATGTGGTGTTACGGATATCAACCTTGTCATTTGCTTTTAGACAGACTTTCACAATCGGACTAGTGGCATATACATCCGCTTATCCATTAACTTTGCAAAAAGAGCTGGCAAATGGGGTGCCCAGTCCCGATTAATTACAACTTTAACCGCTGCATTCTCTTCACATTTTTCCCTGATCTAATCAGCCAAGCAATGATACTAGTTTTTAACTACATGTGTAAACAAAAGAGATAAGAGGGATGATCTGCTCTTGGGTAGAAATAACGTCCTTCATGGGAGCCGCTCTTAAGAAAGTCTGGTTGACAAGGGGGGTAGAGTGCTCATTACCATTCGTTGACAACGACAAACACCACTCAAAAACTTACTTTTATGCTCTCTATATGATTTCAAAAACCTATAAAAACTAAAAAGCTCTAGCACATGCGTGTATCCCTGCTTCCCTCTGCGGAGGGCCTATCTTTTACTTTATGTTGAGTCAGTTTACCCACTTCTTTCTGTCTTAGAAGCTAACACTTGTGTCAACTGTGTGCAACAATTCTTATATGCTTACTTATTGCACTTGTTATATTTCTTTGTGTTGACAACTATCTATATGATATACATGTTCACAAGTTGAAAGCCAATGCTGAAACTTATATCTTCCTTTGTGTTGTTTCAATGCTCTTTTACTTAGAAACTATTGCTTTATGAGTTAACTCTTATGCAAATCTTTTTGATGCTTGTTTGAAAGTACTATCCATGAAAAGTTTTTAGTTATATGATGTAGTTGTTTACTCCTTGTCTATTTGTTAGTAAACTATAGACCATTGCCTTGAGTCACTTCATTCATAACATGAGCTTTACATTATTATATGATCAAGATTGTGAGAAAGCATGTCACTTCAGAAATTATTTTTGTTATCGTTTTACCTACTCGGGGCGAGTAGAACTAAGCTTGGGGATGTTGATACGTCTCCAACGTATCTATAATTTCTTATGTTCCATGCTTATATTATGCGAATTGCTACATGTTTTATATACACTTTTATATCATTTTATGCATTTTCTGGGACTAACCTATTAACAAGATGCCACAGTGCCAGTTCCCTGTTTTCTGCTGTTTTTGGTTTCAGAAAAACTGTTAAGGAAATATTCTCGGAATTGGACAAACGAAACGTCAAAGTCCCTATTTTCTCGGGAGCTTCCAGAACACCGAAGACGAGACGGAGTGGGGCCACGAGGCGCCCACACCATGCCGGCGCGGGTCCCCCTAGCCGCGCGGCCACGTGGTGTGGGGCCCTCGGGCCTCCACCGCCTTCGCCCTTTCGCCTACTGATACCCCCCGACAATACAAGACCTAATACAGAGTCCTTTTCCAGAGAAGAGTTCCGCTGCGCCGCCGCCACCAAAAACCCTAATTTGGGGGACAGAAGTCTCTGTTCCGGCACTCTGCTGGGACGGGGAATTGCCCCCGGAGCCATTTCTATCAACTCCACCGCCATCTCCATTGCCGTTTCTGACTCCTACGATGAGGAGTGAGTAGTTCTCCCCCGGGGCTGCGGGCTCTACCGGTAGCTATGTGGTTTATCTCTCTCTCCCATGGTGTGATGTTTATGTGATCATGAGCTTTGTAATCTAGTTGAATATGTGATGTTACTCTTTATCTATTATGCACTCTAGAGGTTACTTTAATATGAACTCCCAGGTTATTCACGGTTGTGAAGGTGACAGTGTGCGCACCGTGTGTGATTCCTTTATGGCGTTGTGGTGTGTGTTTACTCATACTTTGAGGGTGCTGTTATAGCCCTGCGCAATGAATGGTGTTTATCATCCAACAAGAGAGTGTTTGAGAGTAGTATTTATTATTCAGCTTTGATGTCATTGTTGAGAATATCCACTAGTGAAAGTATGATCCCTAGGCATTGTTTCTAAGCATTGAAACACCGTTTACAACAAGTTTTGCTACATGTTTGCTTGCTGCCATTTTTATTTCAGATTGCAATTACTACTTATAATCATCCATATTACTTGTATTTCACTATCTCTTCGCCGTACTAGTGCACCTATACATCTGACAAGTGTATTGGGTGTGTTGGGGACACAAGAGACTTCTTGTATCTTAATTGCAGGGTTGCTTGAGAGGGATACCTTTGACCTCTACCTCCCTGAGTTCGATAAACCTTGGGTGATTCACTTAAGGGAAACTTGCTGCTGTTCTACAAACCTCTGCTCTTGGAGGCCCAACACTGTCTACGAGAATTGAAGCGTGTGTAGGCATCAATCTTCTTCTCCGGCAGTTGTTGTACGGGATTGATGACCAAGAGGAAGGTGTGAAGCAGTGCAGACGCAAGTTTATCGAACCAGTAGGAGATGAATGCTCTTCTGAAGGTGTCAACGGCGCCAGAAAAAGTGCTTGGCGTCAAAGGGGAGGTTGACGTGGAACCTGCACACAACACAATCAAGATACTTTGCCCCAACTTAACAGTGAGGTTGTCAATCTCACTGGCTTGCTGTAACAAAGGATTAAACGTATAGTGTGGAAAATGATGTTTGTTTGGAGAGAATGAAAAGAACGGGTGTTTGCAGTAGGTTGTATTATCAGTGTAAAAGAAAGGACCGGGGTCCACACTTCACTAGTGGTGTCTCTCCATAAATAATAATAGCATACATGAGGGTAAACAAATTACAGCTGGGCAATTGACAAAATAAAGAACTACATAATAATGCATGTACAAGTCATGGAGTCTAGTCTGATATTCATTTGGGCATTACAACATGATACATAGACCGTTTTCCAACTGCGTCTATGACTAATAATCCACGTTCCGGATAGCATCTGCACCCCTTTCAGTATTAAGTTGCAAGCAACAGATTATTGCATTAAGCAAAGTGTGTAATGTAAGTAGCACAATTATCCTTAGAAAAAGAACTACTGTTTTATCCCTAGTAGCAACAGTACATTCACAATCTTAGAGGTTGCTGTCACTCCCCAGATTAAATGAAGACATACCCACTATCGAGCATAAATACCCCCTCTTGGAGTCACAAGCATCTACTTGGCCAGAGCATCTACTAGTAACGGAGAGCATGCAAGATCATAAATAACACACTCACATAATATATAATGAAGCAAATGACATAGTACTCAATATTCATCGAATCCCAGCAAACACAACATGTAGCATTACATAAAGATGATCTTGATCATGATAGGCAGCTCACAAGATCTAAACATGTTAGCACAAGTGGAGAAGACAACCATCTAGCTACTGCTATGGACCCGCAGTCCAAGGATGAACTACTCACGCATCAGTCCGGAGGCGGGCATGGTGATGTAGAGCCCTCCGGTGATGATTCCCCTCTCTGGCAGGGTGCCGGGAAGAGCTTCTGAACCCTCCCAAACTAGGGTTGACGACGGCGGCGGCTCCGTTATGTTTCGTGGAAAAGTGCTCGGGTGTTAGGTCTTATTTCGCCGGGGGGTATTTATAGGCGAAAGGGCGAAGGAGGTGGAGCCCCGAGGGGCCCTCATCATGTGGCGGCGCGGCCAGAGGTGGGGCCGCGCCACCACATGGTGAGGCCGCCTCGGTCTCCGTCTTCTCCTCTTCGGTGTTCTCGATGGTTCCGAGAAAAATAGGGACTTCGGCTTTTGTTTCGTCCAATTCCGAGAATATTTCCTTAACATCTTTTCTGAAACCAAAAACAGTAGAAAACAGGGAACTGGCACTGTGGCATCTTGTTAATAGGTTAGTTCCAGAAAATGCATAAAAATGCTATAAAGTGTATATAAAACAGTTAGCAATTGGTATAATATAAGCATGGAACATAAGAAATTATAGATACCTTGGAGAAGTATCAAGTATCCCCAAGCTTAGTTCTACTCGTCCCGAGTAGGTAAAACGATAACAAGAATAATTTCTGAAGTGACATGCTTTCTCACAATCTTGATCATATAATAATGTCATGCATGTAAATTGAGATCAAAAGAATAAGAGTTGTAGTTTATATTGATATCAAATGAGTAATGTATAAACAAGTAGGAAGAACAAAGTAAGACTTAAAATGAATCAGTACTAAAGAACAATCAACCGTGCATAGTAGATATTAAAGGTGATTTAAGCTTCAAGAACGACAATATAATCATCTAATGTAGCAAACACTCATGACAAATTTATGTTGGGATCAAGTCAAGCAATAACTATATGCACGTAGAAAATCATCTCTCTATTTGTTCACTTAAAAACAAGCAAGCGTTCAGCGGTTGTTCCTGGCACCAGGATGTTGTGGCTAGAAGAACATTAAGGGGGGTTTGGAAGGCCAACGGAAGAAAGTCTCACATAGCTGAAAGTGATCATTAGACAAGAGGATGTCTTATAATCGAAGCAGTGCAAGGAGTAGTGATTGCCACACAACGGATGCACATAGAGCTATAAGTGTATGAAAGCTCTCCAATGGAACTAGTGGGGGTGCATCCAACTTGCTTGCTCATGAAGACCTAGAGCACTTTTGAGGAGGCACATCGTTGGAATATACAAGCCAAGTTCTATAATGTAAAGTTCCCCACATAGTTATGCAAGTAAAACATGAAAACTCTCTCATATGGAGTAAAGGTGCTAAACATGAGGACAAATGATGACTATGAATACTATAGGTGCTAAAACACGAGCACAAGTGTGGATAAAGAATAGTAATGTTGCCCCCTTTTTATTTTTCTTTCTTTTTTTCCTTCTCTTTTTTCTATTTTTTTCTCTTTTCTGTTTCTCTTTTCGATGGCCTCTATGGCTCTTTTCACTTTTAGGGGCAAACATTCTAATATGACAACATACTTTTGGTACAAATAACTCATAATGAATAAAACATAATGTATGAAACGGTGCCTCTGCCAGTGTAGCAGGATATGCAATGATCTAGCGTAACATGGGTAAAACCGCACATCAGCTGTATAGAATCATGCAAGGCAATATATAAATAATAAATGACAACAAGTCATGTAATGTAAGATAAAAGTTGCATGGCAATATATCTCGGAACAGCTATGGAAATGCTGTGGTAGGTAGGTATGGTGGATGTTTTGACAAAGATATTTGGCTTATGTGTAGGAGAACATGATGAAGATCTCCCACAAGTTTTGGATGTACCCGCGAAGTATGCACCAACTCTCAATGTGAGAAAGGGCAATGCAAAGTACCGAAGAGGCTAGCAAATATGGTGGTGGAAGTGCCATGAAAACCGCAGCTTAGAACTCACAAGTAAAACGATTCCAACTAGAAATATGATCTTACAAGGCATAATGAAAATTACTCCATGAGGGATTGTGGCAAATGAACAAGTCACTGTTGGGACCCCGACCGTAGCGCATAACACAAAGTCATTACGGTTGCTTTTAACATTAGATGTCATATAGCATTATGCTATCAACTGGATATTTAAGTGTGGCACAGCTTCAAGTTTTCTAGACCAACCATTCATCATTTTACTTTACTAAACCATCAAGTTTACCATTAAGCATATTAATATCTCATTAAGCATATTAATATCTCAAAACAACATCAATGATTCAAATGAAATAATTTAATGATCTACAAGATTATGAATCCTTTCGTTATACCATCTACCACATTTAACATTTTCTGTTCCTAACCAAACACCAATCAACTTATTTAAACATAAACTCTCCAAGTATTTATCAATGAAACAAGAGAGTATAACCTAACCGATGCGGCTTTCAGCTTTCGCCATAAACATAAAACAATAAGTCTTGCGGCTTTCAGCTTTCGCCATAAACATAAAAGAGAACTGCTGAGTCTTTCAGCTTTCGCCATAAACATAAAAGAATGGTAGGATCCAATATATTCAGAAAATTAAAATAACAAAGCAAAAAATAAATGCAAAGAGACGCTTCAAGTAAAGCACATAAGATGTGAAGGAATTAAAATATAGTTTCACTAGAGATAACCTGATAAGTTGTTAATGAAGAAGGGGATGCCCAAGGTTATACGCTTGAGTCTTCTTGAAATATGCTTGGGCGACCCACGGGGGCATCCCCAAACTTAGGCTATTTCATCTTCTTGATCACATCATATCATTCTCTCTCTTGATCCTTGAAAACTTCCTCCACACCAAACTCAAAATAGACTTCATTTGAGGGTTAGTGCATAATCAAAAATTCTCATATTCTGCATGGAAAAATCATTACACATGCTACTGGACATTAGCTACAGCCACTGGTATTTTGTGGAGCAAAAGGATCCACTCAAAAACAGCAAAAGGAGCAATGCAAAATAAATGGCAGAATCTGTCAAAAACAGAACAGTCTGTAAAGACACAAAAATTCGAGGCACTTAACTTGCTCAAATCAGAAAACTCAAAACTAATGAAAATTGCGTACATATCTGAGGATCACGCACAGAAAATATCAGATTGTTTCGATTTTTCGGTAAGGAGTTATGAATTAAATGGTGGACAGCAGAAAACTGTTCATGCGCAGAAATCCAAATCTAGCATCAACTTTCTACTAGAGGCTTAACTTGACACAACAATGCGATAAAATAAAGACACAAAGGAATTGCTACAGAGGTAGACATGTTCCTTGACTCAATATAGAATAAAATAACAGGAATTAAAAGGTGGGTTGTCTCTCATAAGCGCTTTTCTTTAACGTCTTCCAGCTAGGCACAGAAAGTGTAACTGAAGTGTTTCCAAGAGATGAAGCATCAATATTATAAGTACGAGGGGCTCTACGTATATTTTTCTTACCCTTGTTCTTACTCTTGGTTCTAGGAAATACCTGACCACATTCGAGGAGGAGGTGAAATTCATAGTACCTTTCCCAACATCTATTACTGCTCCCAAGAGTTTTAGCAGAGATCTTCCAAGAGTGATTTGTCCTGTTCCTACACATTCAATAAAAAGATAATAAGTGGATACCGTTCTTCCCAAGACTGTTGTAAACACTCCTTCAGCTATTCCAATGGGTTGTATAATGGCATTATTAGTAAGAGTTATTCCTTCTTCCCCTTCAGAAAGTCCCCAAAGATTTAAAGATGCATGAATATACTTAGGGAGCCATGAAACTTTTCACCACAAATATCACAATGAGGATGAAACTTTTCACCACAAATAGCAATTTTTATTGTAGGGAGCCATGTTGAAGGTTCAAAGTTTACTGGAACGTAATCATAATATTCACGAATTTGATTAAAGCCATCTTTTAAACAAGATATATGTGTCTCAAGGGTGTTTAATCTAGTATGAATATTCCCAAGGCTTGTATCACATTTATTAGTTGAAGAAGAGGATGTAATTAATTTATTTATTGCATTAAAAGCTTGGTCTCAATCACATTGAAGGAAATCACCTCCCACTACAGCATCTAAAGCATATCTATAGCAAAGAACAAGTCCAAACTAAAAGCTACTAAGAAGCATACTTAGAGTCATTTTTGGTTCGGTTTCACCATAAGATTCAAAAATTCTAGACCAAGCTTCTCTAAAAGTTTCCTCACTCCCTTGTTTAAAAGTGAAGATCAATTCCTCAGGTGACATAGTGACAGGAATAGGACTAGACATGATAATAGACTTAAAAATAAACTAGACGATTTTTATTTTTTATTATTTTGATGATGGAGAGAATGCAAGTAAAGAAGCAAACAAGATAATAATAGAGATAAACTAAACAAGAAAATAGCAAGGTAAATAAAATGCAAGTAACTAATTTTTTTTTGTATTTTTGATAATAAGAAAACAAGACAGTAATAAAAATGAACTAAGCAAGACAATAACAAAATAAAAAGATTGGAAATGAGAGACTCCCCTCGCAGAAGAGCTCGATCTCATAGCAACGGTGCAGAAAAAAGTGCTTGATGACTGAGTTGAAGATCTTCTTCTCAACAGTTGGGAAACCCCAAGAGCAAGGTGTGAAGCATTGCAGTAGCAAGTTTCCCTCAGTTATAAAACCAAGGTTATCAAACCAGTATGAGATGAATGCTCTTCTGAAGGTGTCAACGGCGCCAGAAAAAGTGCTTGGCGTCAAAGGGGAGGTTGACGTGGAACCTGCACACAACACAATCAAGATACTTTGCCCCAACTTAACAGTGAGGTTGTCAATCTCAATGGCTTGCTGTAACAAAGGATTAAACGTATAGTGTGGAAAATGATGTTTGTTTGGAGAGAATGAAAAGAACAGGTGTTTGCAGTAGGTTGTATTATCACTGTAAAACAAAGGCCCGGGGTCCACAGTTCACTAGTGGTGTCTCTCCATAAATAATAATAGCATACCTGAGGGTAAACAAATTACAGCTGGGCAATTGACAAAACAAAGAACTGCATAATAATGCATGTACAAGTCATAGAGTCTAGTGTGAGATTCATTTGAGCATTACAACATGATACATAGACCGTTATCCAACTACGTCTATGACTAATAATCCACCTTCCGGATAGCATCCGCACCCCTTTCAGTATTAAGTTGCAAGCAACAGATTATTGTATTAAGCAAAGTGTGTAATGTAAGTAGCACAATTATCCTTAGACAAAAAACTACTGTTTTATCCCTAGTAGCAACAGTACATTCACAATCTTAGAGGTTGATATCACTCCCCCAGATTAAATGAAGACATGAACCCACTATCGAGCATAAATACCCCCTCTTGAAGTCACAAGCTTCTACTTGGCCAGAGCATCTACTAGTAACGGAGAGCATGCAAGATCATAAATAACGCACTCACATAATATATAATGAAGCAAATGACATAGTACTCAATATTCATCGGATCCCAGCAAACACAACATGTAGCATTACATAAAGATGATCTTGATCATGATAGGCAGCTCATAAGATCTAAAGATGATAGCACAAATGGAGAAGACAACCATCTAGCTACTGCTATGGACCCGTAGTCCAAGGATGAACTACTCACACATTAGTCCGGAGGCGGGCTTTGTGATGTAGAGCCCTCCGGTGATGATTCCCCTCTCCGGCAGGGTGCCGGGAAGAGCTTCTGAACCCTCCCAAACTAGGGTTGACGACGGCGGCGGCTCCGTAATGTTTCGTGGAAAAGTGCTCGGGTGTTAGGTCTTATTTCGTCGGGGGGTATTTATAGGCGAAAGGGCGAAGGAGGTGGAGCCCCGAGGGGCCCTCATCATGTGGCGGCACGGCCAGAGGTGGGGCCGCGCCACCACATGGTGAGGCCGCCTCGGTCTCTGTCTTCTCCTCCTCTTCGGTGGTCTGGATGGTTCCGAGAAAAATAGGGACTTCGGCTTTTGTTTCGTCCAATTCCGAGAATATTTCCATAACAGCTTTTCTGAAACCAAGAACAGCAGAAAACAGGGAACTGGCACTGTGGCATCTTGTTAATAGGTTAGTCCTAGAAAATGCATAAAAATGCTATAAAGTGTATATAAAACATGTAGCAATTGGTATAATATAAGCATGGAACATAAGAAATTATAGATACGTTGCAGACGTATCAGGAACCTTCTCCGCCCTTAAAGGAGTCCTTAGTGGAAGAAGTTGGGCTTGGACCTTTGTGGTCGAGTTCATCGGAGAAGAAGGTGAGCTTTGTGGCGTTGAGTCGACCTTGGTGGTGACTCACACCTCTCCAACGAGACGTACACCCTTTTGGGTGGAACTCGGGAATAAATCGTTGTCTCGTGTCTTCACCTCGGTGACCCCGCTCCATCTCGCCCTTTACCGCATTATTTACTTCTTGTTTAGATGCTTGTCTAGATTGCTACTTGTTTTACTCTTCACATCATCTAGTTGCACATCTAGACAATTTACTTTCCATCAAGCCTAAAATTGAAAAAGACCAAAATTTGATCACCACCTATTCACCCCCCCCCCCCCCCCTCTAGGTGGTCAACTACCGTTCAACCTATTCCCCACCACTTATATAACTTGCTTTCATTAGTTTATTTATAGTTTAACTTTTAGTAATTTTCTGGTTTAAATTTATTGCTTTGCATAAACGGTCATATAAGAGGGTTATAGGGCTTTAGAGAATAGATAGTTTACCTTCAGCTCCTCGTGCGTTCAACACTCAATACTTATCGAATTGTGCTATAGCACTACAAGAAATATGTCAACTAGTGACCTTGTCTTAACAACCAGATTTTTCTTTTTTACAAGAGGTGGATAGAAACCTTTTCGCACACAACCATTTGGTTATTTGTACATGCAATGTGGTATAATATTTTATAAAAATGATGTGATCCAAATTTGCAATATATTTTCGGTACGTGCTTCACAAAAAAACCCTATTTTCACACTCGGAAAAAGTAAATTGACTATTTTGTGCAATAAAGTGGAAAACTTTGTTCGGCAACATTGTTCCCCATTCCAACATGCACGCGTGTGCGCAATACGGGAACATTTTAACAAACTATGTCACGGTTTTCGACATAACATTGGTCGATGAATAACTAGGGTGATCATTTTGATTATTTTAAAAAATAAGTAAAATGCGAAAATTCTCAAAAAAGTAAATCCTTTGGCATGGAGTTATTTTATGTGTTGTAGTTTATGGGAAAAATTATAAAATTAAGTTTTGACAAATAATACCATGAATATTAGTTGATTCTTCTTGCTGGAGAAAACACAAAAAAAACTTGCTTTTTGATTGGCTAGCAGGACTTCACGTCGATCGTGGTTCTGAACTGTTGGATCCACAGAATCGAACGGCTCAAAATGCACGTGAAACCAATACGCGTCTCCAACCTAACCCTAACTCCTTCTCGCGCCTCTCCCCCTCGCCACTCTCTCCCTCTCGCGCCGCCTCTTCCTTCTCTTCCCTGCTCTGCACCCGCTCGATCCCCCCCCCCCCCCCCACCGAACCCTATCCCCCATCTCTTCCCCGCCGCCGCCGCCACCCACCTAACCCTAGATTCCTCCGCGCCGGCGTTCTTCACCGCCGCTGAGTACGCCTTGGCGCCGGTGCTCGCGGAGACGATCCCCCAGCCCCTAGAACACGGCGTCGCGGCTGGCTTGCTCGTCGACGCGCGCGTGCGTCCTTCAATGCACGGCACACCGTCGAGCTTGTCAGACCGCGGCGCGCTCGTGGCCTGCCTAGGGTTTGCGGTGGCGAGCGGGTCTCCGGCCACCAGGACGACGACGGAGAGGTCTCCGAGCCGAGTCCCCAGCTCCCCGTCAACGCCATGCTCGCCGCAGATCCGTTCCTCAACTTCAGATCGATTTCCTGGTTCCATGTTTCCACTGTGGCCCGCGTTGCTTGCGCTGCTTCTGACGTGTTTTGATATGTGATTGCAGGTTTGCGAGATGAAGGCGGCGGTGACTCCAGGTGAGCACCCGGTTCGATCTGGCTCACGCGCACCGCCGCATCTGGCTTAAGCCCGACACCGACCCTTCCACAACCCCAGGTGAGGGAGATCTTCCTCCCTTTATATCCCGTACTGTACTACCCCACTGCTGGAGCTTAAGTTTCGCTTGCTCTGTTACTAGGGTACATGGTGTAGGGTACTTGCTTGCTCCACTGCTTGTAATTAACTTGGTGCTACTGTGCTAGAATACTTGCTTGCTGTATTGTACTTCCTTGCTTGCTCTGTTGCTAGGGTAGATTCTATCACATGTTTCTGTTCTTATAAAATGCTGTCATTAGTTGCTTGCTTGCTGCACTTGATGTTTCTGTCACATGTTTCTGTTCTTATAAAATGTTGTCATTAGTTCAGTAGAGTAGATTAGTAGTAGCTGGTGGCCTGTGTAGCCGTCACAAGTTTCTTGCGATCTAGTGCTGTGTTGTGACTTGAGATATTCAGTACACATAGCTGTGTTAGTCTGGTAGTTGCTTCCTTGTGCTAGTCTAGTAAGTTGCCTCCTCTTTGTCGCTGGATCTTGCTTGTTCCTGAACCATTTTGTTTTGCTGTTAATTAACCTGTGGAGTACTGATTATGTCCATGGGTTGTGGCACCTGGAGACTAGAGTAGTTGATGGATGCATGTGTTAGTTCATCGAATTTCTGGTTCTGATGCATGTCTTTTGGGGCACCTGGAGTACAAGTGAGTGAGCTTGCTTGAGTAATGGAGCAAACCAAACCTGATGCTTGCTTGCAGTAGTAGAGTAAGCCAAAACTGAATATGCTTTGTTTGCTTGCAGTAGTGGAGTATTGCCTTATCGAAATTTTGATGACGTTAACTAATGATACGGTTTTAGTTGTGGTGCATGGAGTGTATGCTTGGTGTTTCCAGAAGCATGATTTTACCCTGTAGTTGAATAAGTGATACATATTATTAGTAAATTAGTTGAGTTTTTGTGTATCGATTATATTGTGCTAGCACACCTTCAGTTTTCCAGAAGCTTTCCTTTTGTTGTGACAATGCAGCTGGATCCTTTTTTTTTTGTCTGCTCATATTGTAATGAGTTTCACAGTATATCCTGTTCCCATAGTTTCGGATGCTGCATTTTGTAATGAAGGTTTTTGTTACGAGTCATAGAGTAGTTCGTCTGTTTTATAATGATTCCTAATGTTGGGTTAGTTGTTTTCTGTTTTCTGTGAGAATTAATTAAGTTGGGTGAGTTTTTTGCCATTTCTGAGAAACATTATTACATTCTTGCCCTTGCAGGAGGGAGTGCAGCAACTTGTTCTTGTACCGTACATAATCAGGACGCGGATGGGAGCCGAGTCGACGATTATTCGAGATCTTCAAGTACCCTCACTAAGTCAGGTATGCATGGTCTCCCCTTGTCTACTCGTACTCGAACTCATATGCTAGATTAGATGTTTTGTACCTGTAGTGATTGCAGTGAATTGCAGGTTTAGATTGCCAAGATGTAGTCGTAGGACGATGCCAGGTTCATTTTATGAAATTTCTGCTAGTTATACTAATATAATGCATGAACTTGAGATTACAAATGTTAAAATGCTACTGCTTGACTTGATTTGGTACCTTGCAAATAATAATGTATCAACTCTGGAGCAGCATCACTGATCCCAACCTCTGTTATTGCAGACCCTTTGGATCCCTGATGTGCTGGAGCATGTCAACCCCAGCCAATGTTAACAAAATCGCAGGGTTCAGTTCATGTTATTTGTGATGATGTAATTTTCTGTATTTATATTCTGTTCTGTATATTGTGTGATGAGCTGGAGCACATCAACTTTTCATTTGCTGTATAGGCCTTTGCTGTTGAGGCCTGAGATGTAAAAATAATTTATTGCCTGAGATGAGTTTGTAATAATTTTGAATGTTATATTTTGGGCTTCAGTATTTTGGCTGTAATATGAATTATATATATTTTTCAAATAATTGCTTATTTAATAAGCTAAGACATTTTGGAACCTGACCTTTTGGCCCATACGAAACCTTGTGCTGATAAAAGGCCAGAATTAAAAATAAATCGAGTAAAAAAGGATGCGTTCATTTGTTTTTGAATTGTTGGGTTAGGCCCATTTAACTAGTCGGTCCATCTGATTTCTGACATGTTGACCAAATTATGATAATTGGGATCATGTTGCCCATCAGAATAGTTGGGCTTGGCCCATTTAACAAGTCGAATTAAATAGAAAAAACAAAGTTAAAAAAGCTGCCTTGTTGGGCTTGGCCCATTTAGATGTCTCAACTGGATTGGTCTCAATCTGTCTATGACCATCTAATTTGGTCACTGATATGCCAGCTCAGCCACGCCACGTCGGATAACACGTCACCTCGCCGCCAGCTCAGCTTTGCCACGTTGGATCTCACGTGGCCTGGCTGGGGTTGATAGTGACCAAAAAAGCGAATTGGTCACAAAAGGATCTATGACCAATTGAAAATAAAGGTCACGTTATGCCATTAGTGACCCTAGGTATGTGACCTTGCTGTTTTGGTCACAAAAAGGTCACAAATGACTTATAGTGACCTTTCTGTGACCAAAATTGAGGGTCACCAGTTGACATATTCCTTGTAGTGTAGTGATTCCTTCATCTCGAGGATTATCAATAATAAGAGAAGTGACACTCTTATTTGAGAGGATAAATACTTATACCTTCTACTCCTCGTGGGATCGATACTAATACTTACACATTGAAGAATTCAACGATCCCCTATACTTGTGGGTATTAGAGACTCGTCGTCAATTCATCCGATCTGGTTTTGGCTGGAGAACAGGACGCTGATGTATGTAAAATACATACATGAACTTTGCATTGTATTACATGATATTTCACTCATATTTGCATCATATAAGTGTTATATCATTGTTTTATATTGATTTTGGGAATATTTCACAGTTTCCCCATTTTTGACGTCACGGAGATCATTTTTTGGAAGGAAAGAAACGTACGAGCCAAGGATCAACAAATGTGGAAACCCGAGGAGGCAAAGAGGTGGGCCCATGCAGCCAGATTCCTTGGCCGCGTGGGACCCATCATATCCCCGCCTCGAGCGTCGGATGCCGTCGATCTTCGTCTCCGTGCTTAGCCCTTGACCTAAAAACGACTATAAAAATATTCTCCCGATGCCTTTCGGAAGAGAGCGACACAGAAACACAAAACCACGAAACAGAGACCTGGAGCTGCAAGTACAAGTTTATTCCAGACCAATTGATGTCCGGTGGGATTGGAACTACAAAACTATTTAGTAGAATTAGAAATCTCAGATTGGAGGGGGAAAACTCAGGCGGGGTGCCGCCGGCATGGTCTCCATCTTCTCCAACGATTTCTCCACCGTCTCGATGATGAAGAAGGAGTAGTCCACCCCTTGACTATGGGTTTGTGGAAGTAGCTTATGTATCTACTCTCTTGATATTCACTAATTAGCACTGTATGAGCTGCTGAACATGATTACGATCATCTATGCATTATCCTTTGTGGTGGATCTTTTATGAGTTGATATATATTTGAGATTGCAATAGTTTTGTCTCAGTTATGAAAGTAGATGCATATTATGTACCCGTTCTTGTTTACTTGTTTTGATCCAACATGTGTATGAGAGCGTGTGTGGGGGAACGTGTGCATTAGATGGAGTAACAGGCGGGTGGCTAGTGCGGTAAGCTGACAACTGAAATATCGTGATCCACTTGGATGTTTACCTTACTTTGTTACCTCACTAGGGATAAAGATAAAGAAAATACCCTGCTACCGGGGATGTTGGGCGTGACCATGCCACTTCTACATGACTAGATCTAGCATGTTCTTATTTTAACTTCATGTCATAGAACTTAAGGCTATACTCTTATTTATCTTAATACTATGGTGCATTGATTTTATTCATATATTAGTGGAGTATAAGAGATTAATAACAAAAATATCTCTATGTTAGGACGTGATGCCCATATAATTATAATGGGACAATTGCTTTTGTGCCCTTGTTCTCTCTAGTTTATCCGTCTGTGCCATACCTGCGTAGTTTCTCTCGTCTGTGTCCTGGATGGCTCGGAAATCGGCCAAACGCTCCGTTGCCCTCTGGTCAACCGTCACTTGGCCTGACCGGTGGGGTCGGCCTGGCGCGGCTCGGTTGGAATATCGTGGGGTCGGCTAGTGGGGTCGGACCTTTGACCTTAGATGTGGTCCCAGCGAAGTGCATGCTCGTCCTCATCCTCCTTCTCCTCCAAGTGGGACCGCTCAAGTGGGGACAGGAAGCGAGTCTCAAGTGGGGACAGGAAGGGACGAGTCTGACGCCCAGGTTGGGTATCTCGGCCCCAATTAACACGTGGTTAACACCGAATTAACTGAATTAACTGAGTTAACACTGAATTAACACTGAAGTAACTGACAATTCGTTGATTAGTACGTCATTGTTTAGTGAAACTGCTATTACTAATTGAAACTGCTACTACTACTAACTGAAACTCGATTTATAACTCGAATTGATTTATAATATAGGATTCATAACTCAATTTGAAAACTGAAATTCAATTTATAACTAGAATTGAAACTGCTACTACTAATTGAAAATCGATTTATAACTCGAATAGGATTATATTAGGATTATATTCACAATTACAAAAGATTAGCAGTGCATGCAGCACTGCTACTACGCCGGCGGCGGCCTAATACTACTACTAATCAGCAGTGCAACTAATGCACTACTGCTACTATGCCGGCCTCGGCCTACACGCGCCGCTTCTTGGCCGGCGGTTCGTCGTCGGCGGCGGCAGAGTCGTCGGAGTCATCCTCCTCCTCCGCCTCCTCCTCCTCCTCGTCGTCGTCGTCCTCCTCCTCCTCGTCGTCCTTCACCAACTCCGGGTCCGAGTCCTCCTCCTCGGACCCGTCGTGTTCGTCGTCGTCGGAGTCGCCGTCAGAGTCGTCGGGGTCAGAGCCGCCGCTCTGGTCGTCGTCGTCGCCCTCGCCGTCGTCGTCGGTGCCGGAGCCGCCGGCGTGCCCGTGGTCCTCATCCCACCACGGGATCGGGTTACCCTCGCCGTCGGAGTCGCTCGGGATGGCTTCGTTCTGCCACCAGTAATCCATTGGAGAGAAGGGGTGGTTGGGGTTTTTCGGAATGGGGAGAAGAGAGAAACTGCACAAATGCGCATTGGAGAGAAGAGCGAGTGAACCGCAATGCAATGGGATTGGGGTTTTTATTTGTGAAGGATAGTGATAAATCGATAACCGCTTGGGGCACCGAACAGGCGCATCGCCTCGTTTTCTTGCCAACGCAGTGTAATATGACAACACAATTTACACATTATATTCGCAATGATGACATCGTGTGACCGCGCTTCACGTCTAGTCGAACTGACATGCCTGTAAATGTTTACCACGTCATCTAGTGCCCCTAGACGTGTCGAGTACAAGTGTCGAACAGTTGATGTGCGTCGTCGTTATGGTCAAATTTAATGCAGTTGGAGACGTTGTGAGACATCTACACGTATCAGAAGCATTTTTTGCGAGAACTGACGCAATTTAATTTTCTTTTTACGTGCAAATATGCGTTGGTGCATCCGTGTCAACACATCAAGCGCGATCTGGACACGAAATGGACGTGAACTGGCACCCACAATGCGCGCTCTATGTAGTTACGCGATCTGAACGTGTGTAGACCTCGTTTATCAACTTGAATCATTTGTAATATTTGTTATTGTACTTCTTTCGAACACCTTAAGTGCGCACTCTGGACGCGCCATGGCGTGCTCTGGACGCGCCACGGCGTGCTCTGGGAGCGCACTGACGCACATTTGGACGCGAACTAAGCCTAGACCATTCTTAGTCACTCCAAAATGATAATTTCGTGAGTATTTTGAAATTACCATGTTATAATTCCAAAACCACTTCTCTTCAACCTTAGACCTCATCGTTTGAGTTTTGCGATATCACATGAGATACATGCCCTTCTAATTTTGAATGTATGTAGACCATGTTTTTCAACTTGAGTCGTTAGTATATGACATATGAAGACTATGTGCATCGGTTTTTCAATTTTTCGATAATTTTTGAATTTATTATGGTTATTTTAAAATCGGTCAAACCTAAGTTTGACCAACATTTAAACAAGTTTAAAACATGAAAATGAAAACTAAGCATGGATCCTTCTTAGTCACTCCAAAATGAAGCTTTTGTGAGGTTTTTGAAAATTTCATGTTGCAATTTCAAAACCACTTCTCTCTAACCTTAGACCTCATAGTTTGAGTTATGCAATATCACATGAGATCCATGCCCTTTTCCTTTTGAATGTATGTATTAGACCATGTTTTTCAACTTGAGTCGTTAGTATATGACATAATACGACTATGTGCGCATGATTTTCCTTTATTTGAATATTTGAAGCTCATTTCAAATGTCGGTTAAACTGCAGCCGTCCGATTTCCTTTAGAAGGAATCTGCACGCAGACTCGGGGCGATCCGCGAGAAGCTCATTCTGCGATCTGATTGGACGCGCGCGTAGGACAGGGGATGTACACCCGCTGACGAGTGGACCACGGCGGACCCAACGTGGATTTTGGATCGCCACCCCCATTTGCCTCAGTGACACAAAATGGGTATTTTGGCACACCAAATGCGGATTTTGGCTGTTACCCGTCATCGTAACTTAAATGGGGATTTTGGCAAACCAAATGGGGATAGCCATCAGCTTGCTCAAATCTAGCTTGAATCCATATAAATTTTCAAATGAGCTTGGACTCGCTGAAAAATGTGTTTCAAATGAGCTCCAAAGGTAGGGTAAACGGCCCCGTTTCTAAGCAAAAATGGTGGATTCGCTGAAAAATGTGTTTCAAATGAGCTCCAAAGGTAGGGTAAAAGGCTCCATTTCTAAGCAAAAATGGTGGACTTGCTGAAAAATGTGTTTCAAATGAGCTCCAAAAATGTGTTTCAAATGAGCTCCAAAGGTAGGGTAAACTGAAGGGAATATGCCCTAGAGGCACTTAATAAAGATAGTTTATTAGTCATATCCCAATTGTTCATTATATGTTTTATACCATGCTATAACTGTATTAAGCGGAAACATTAATACACGTGTGGTAGATAAACAACCAGGTCCCTAGTAGCCTCTGTTTTGACTAGTTCATTGTGCAATCGATGATCGAGGTTTCCCGATCATGTGACTTGGAGTCTATTTGACAATGAAGTCATGTCGTTGGAAGAACGATGTGATGGACATACCCAATATTTGTAGGACGTAGTCATTACACCTTCGACCGTGAGATCTACTCTTATTGCTATTCCTGGAAGACACTTTGATTGCATCAAACGTCATATTTATATAGTGTGACAATAAAGGTGTCCCTCTCGGGTGTCGGAGAGGAGTATGTTGAGACGGGGGATCAAGAGCGGGATTTGCCAGTCCGCATAGCAGGATAGATACTCTAGGGCCCACTCGGTGAGATTATGTCAAATGAGTTTGCAAACATGTGACTAGGTCACCAGGACATAATATCACAGACGAGTAGAAGATAGTGTTGTCGGTAACGAGATCAAGCTAGGTATGGAGATATCTATGAATGAGTCTCGGACACGCTAAGTATCGTTATGGCAAAAGGTTTAAGACTCGACGTCCAGGTTTGATAGATGAAAGTCATTCGTTATATCACAGGGGTTAATTCATGGTGTCCAGGCCTACGAGTTAATCATTGATCGGAGAGGGTTCTCGATCATGTCTGTTATTATATCGAACCGCTAGGGTAACACACTTAAGGGGTTTCGACATTTTACCGGAAGAGAAAAATAGGAAAAGAGAGACCGGGAACGTCCCGGGAAAGTTCCGATGGAGATCGGAGAACCGAAGGTAGTTCGGAGAGTTTCGGAAAAGTTCCGGAAGAGAGGAAATTGTTTATATATGTTAAACTAATGTTAATTAGTGAATTAATATTATTTTAATGAATTTATAATGATTAAATTCGGATTTAAACATGCAGCCCACTAAATGGGCCCTTCCGGGAGGGAGAAGGCCCATGTAGGGGCCGAATTCCCCCCCAAGGGCCAAACCCCACCAAGGGGAGTTCGGATGGGCCCTAAGGGGCCCATGTGGGGGCCGGCTCCCCCCTCCCTTGGTTGGTATGGCTGGGATAGTCCCACCTTGCCTGGTTAGCAAGGTGGGGTGCCTCCTTTCTCCTATATATAGAGGGGTAGAGAGCCCCTCTCAAGAAACCAATTTCTCTCTATCTTTTTCTCCTTGGATCACGTGACTCCCCTGTTTGGAGTTGCGCCGAGGAGAGAGTTCTCTCCACCATACGCCCGCTGCCGTGCTGTTGGTGTTCCGGTCCAAGTCTTCCGCTGCTCGTCCTGGACTGGAGCTTCGGAGGCCGTCGTCTCCACCGTATGTGTGTGACGCCCTGCGAGGTGCCACGCTTGAGGTGCTGGGAGGTTGACTTCCTCCACCCGACCTCGAGGTCATCTTCGTCGGCTTCATCACCGGCACTGCTGCCCGGCGTCATCGCCACCGTTGTCGTCATCGTCTTCTTCGTCGCGCCAAGTTCTCCGCGACCTTGAGGTCGGCTACGGCGTCTACGTCGTCAACGCTTGTGCGGGAGCGTAATCCCCGCTTTTCGGTCTACAAGAGGTGTGTATACCGACCCCCCCTGCATACTACTATATCTGCATAGTATAGATCTTGGCTAGTTTTGGTTATCGTGGTTAGGAAAATTTTTGTTTTCTGCCTTCGATCCCCTTCAGTGGTATCAGAGCCGATCTATGCGTAGATATAGCTGTGCGCTAGCTTCACCCGTGTTTTACACGGGGACATCGTTCTTATTATTTGCTACCCTCTCGCGTGCACTTGCACTGCCGGCAGCATCGAGTTGATGAAGCGGCCCGGACCGACCTTACGCGTACGCTTACGCGAGACTGGTTCCACAACTGACATACGGCTGGTTCCGTATATGTGGCTGGCGAGTGTCTGTCTCTCTCTCTTTAGTTGGCTTTGCATTTTCAATGGAGGGCCCGAAAGGGATACATAAATATGCAATGATTTGATCGTTGTTGTGGTCATAGGTTCGTAGGTATGAAGCGGTTCTATTTACGACAGCCCCAAGCCACGTGAAATATGCAAAAGATAAAGTAGAAGCGTCTAACTTTATTTTGCAGGGGCAATGTGATATGGTCAAGGTAGGTTTATTAAATTGTTTATGAACTGTTGGCGCGAAGGAGACCACCGGCGCAAGGACCATGTCACATCGCACTACATTTTGATGTTTTGTATGCATCTTATATTGTGTGATTATATATTAGTATATATTAGTTACACGGCGGTAGTAATATAAGATGATCCCTCCAAAATACCACTAGTGTTCTTCCTTCGACGTGCACCACCAAGAAAGTTGTACGTTATGAGGCAGGCCGTGACGATCGGGTGTCAGACATATCGTCGTTCGCATACAGTGGGTGTAAGCCATGTTGCACGCGCGTTCGTTGAAGGTTATTGTGGCGAGCCTAGCATATGCAGATATGGCCTCGGAACATGGAGGCCGAAAGGTCGAGCATGAGTCACAGAGTTGTTGTGATCGACATTTCGATGTCCACCTTTGAAATTGTGTTGCCGGCTCTGACGATGAGGGGTTGCACAATGGATGGGGGTCGTGTAATCACTAAAACGATTAGAGGGATATCGTTTTGAGTGGGAGTTCTGATAGTTTTATTTTATTAAAACTTGAACCCTATTTTATAATGAACAAAGTCTGTTTTGCAAAACCTTTGTAGATATTAACCAGTGTAATAGCCTTCTTTGAAAATTAGGCACAATCCTGCGATTGAGAAACTTAAAAGTTGGGTCCATACTTCATAGTTTTATACTTTAGCTTGAGGATACTCCTTGTTTAAACCATTAGCTCTTTGTGATACAATACCCGCTAGGAGATAAACCCGGAGATTCCGCTAACAAAAGGATAATTTGGATTATCAAGTTTTGTGCGGATTATATCATCATAGTCCAGTGTATGCTGTGATCTCTGCCATAGAGAATTAACGGTGGGTACGAGTTGTTAGATCGCGAACATATGAGATGATCGCTGAACTCGGGATACACCTAAAGTTGGGTTGATGAAGTTCAACAGTATGTGACTGTTTTTCTTCTCAACCAAGATGGAAGAGAATACACACATTGAAAGGGCACGTGGCAGTCATACTTGATGACATTAGTCATACTTGATGACATCGGTCATAATTGATGACATTAAGACGCCTCGCTCAGCTCGATCACTGGATGACAGACAACGTTGCCAGGTGCAAATGCTTTGTCATAGACTATGTCATGCAAGGGGAGTCGTTCACCTTCATGGTTCTTGATTGCGTTGGAAGTATCAAGAAGATGAAACAGATCGCCGGGAAGTCATAGATGATAATGGTGTATATATGATATACACGTTATGAATGTTTTACCTAAGCAAGTACTCGCAGTAGTGACTAAGTTTTTGATACTAGTCATGTTTTATGAAAACCAGATTTACTGCTTGAGTTGCTTGGAAGGATGAGGTGACAATGTGTGTTGATGATGGCAGGAAAAATGTTGTGATGGCCATAGACACTCTCCCTCTAGATCTACCATTTGAATAAATTCTTTTATGATCGCCTATTAGCATGATCGTTATAAATGTGTCTCCTCTAGCGAGACGACTGTTCATATATGTTAGTGACAAAATCGTTGTCCTATATTTATGAAGTAATGATCATAAGACGATTTGAATTTAGATGGTAGAAGCTCCCGCATTCATAATATTAATGCCAAAGGATACAGACTTAATAGAGACACCACATTCGTGTGGCACTACCGTTTAAGTTATGTCTATGTTATAGTCAATGAACAAGCTCCATACGGATGGATCTACAAGTCCTTAGATATGATCTTATGACACTTGCAAGATAACTAAGACACCGTTTTCGGAAAGCGGGCATATAGCATATTGATAGTCATGCATATAGATGTATGTGGATCAATGAAGTGATTAACGTGTAGTGGAGACCTTTATTTCGTAAGCTTCAATGAACGTTTGAGTATAACTTGTTGAGAATCATGCATATGGGTGTATGTGAATCAATGAAGTAATTTGACGTATAGTGGAAGTCTTTGTTTCCTAGACTTCATGAATATTCGAAGTAGATATACGGATATCCACTTAGGAAATGTTAGTCTGAAAATTTTGATTCGATCAAACAAGTTCAGAATGAAGTAAGAAAATATATTTAACAAGAAAATCAAATTCCTGCGATACAGATCGAGGAAATAAAGATTTGAGTTATAATGTTGGCATATCATTGTAAGACTTGTGAGAAGAGTTCCACAAATTACGTCGCATGGAATACCATAGTGTTATGGTATGTTAGGACGTCGTAATCGCACCCTATCGGATAGTGTGTGGTAAATAAATCTCTTACCGAATTATTGTGATCATTGGAGTAGTATGGTGGAAACATAACATTCACGTTAGATAATAGGGAAACCATTTAAATCCATGAAGACAATACCATATGAGTGATGGCGTGGCTTTTAGCCTAGATTGTCGTTTCAGCAATTTAGTGTTTCGATGTGATCAAACCTAAAATGGATAAATCTTTGTAGTGTACCGTAACTAAAGAGTTAGTTGGGTACATGTCTCACGACATAGGCAAAACGTTGCCGGAATATGCCTTGCAAAAGAAATAGTTTCTTGTCCAAGGGTATAAGTGGGAAAGAAAGTAGAGCAAGACGAAGTTAATGAACTTCCTCTCCAGACATCAGAGTGGCGCAGCGGAAAGTGTTTTCCGGTGTCATGCTCCTCAACTTGAAAGAAGCTGATGATGAAGATCATGATGCTCTGAGCTCATACTGAGAACGTAGGCGTACGAGGTTGTGTTCCACATTGTGTGGTACGACAATCTTGTTATGAAAGGTCATATTAATGGAATATGACGGACCTACGAACTACGAAAAAGAGATGGTAGACCTAAGTCCGAGAAATGACTATGAGTCATATATGATCCGAAATAAAATCCATGTACGATTACCAGGTAATGACTTGGGAGATCTTCTTGATGGCATCTAGGCTGTTAATGGAATATGGAATTTTATAAGAGAATAGACACTGATAAGGATCGATTTGTCGTGAAACAGTTCCGACAGATTCAAAAGTTGACCACAATAATATTTGTCTCAAGTGGCGAAGCCTAATTCTATTCGGGGTCGTTTAGCAATTACTATAATTTCAAATTGAGAAATTGATAGATGGATAAGGAAACCATGTTTCTTAATGGTATGATTAAGAAAGAGTTGTAATTAGTACAATGAAATGGTTTGGTGATCCTGAGGATGCTAAACATGTATGCAAACTTCAGTTTTCCATTCATGGGCTGAAGCAAGCATATCGGAGCTGGAATCTTCACTTTGATGATGTGATCAAAGGATTTTGGAGTTGTCCAAAATAGTTGAAGAAACTTGCATTTACAAAGAAGTGAGTGGGAGCAAAGTAGCTTTTCTTGATCTTATATGCGGAAGGCATATTTGAGTGGGAGCTGAGTAGCTTTCCTTGATCTTATATGCGGAAGGCATATTTAAGTGGGAGCTAGGTGTCATTCATGATTTTATATGTAACGATATATTGAATGACACAGATCCTCTAGTAGAGTTTAAAGGATTATTTAATTGATTAAATTTTCTATGAATGAAGTTAGGAGTATTAGGCGTCCGATTTATAATTGTATAGATCAGGAGGGGCTTAATAACATTAGGTCGGAATATTTTCCTAGGTTAAGATTCTGAAATGTGTCAGAATAGAACAAGCGAAGAAAAAGGTTCTTGCTTGTATGACTAGGAATAATATTAAGTTTATCTTGGCATTTTCAGTGATAGCTAATGAAAGAAAAGGATGTTCGACATCCTCTATGCCTCAGACATAGATTCTATCAGACTGAAAGCTCGACTTGGTATGACCCAAGTTCTTGATTGAAGAACATGTTCTAGAGTGATCCTTGTGTGGATCAATGAACAAACGTTAAGTATTTTCTTCAGTGTCTGTGAGAACTGAAGATATGTTTTCTGGTAAAGGGTAAGAGTGGATAGACAAACTTGCCGTAAAACGGTTACGAGGATGCAAGTTATGACACTGACCCATACGACTAGAAATCTCATATAGGAGATGTCCTTCGTTTTGAAGAAAGACATGGTTAGTTTGCGAAGTCGCATATGAATGCACTGTCGCATAATCTACATAGGTATAGAAGTATATGGCAACTTCAGAAGTAGCTAGTATGATTGGACTGAGTCTCACTCCATCGACTAAGATATATTTCGCCGTTATCGTGAGATACGGGATGATGTCAAACCAGGTGACATAGAAGTGTTGCAAAACACATATAGGTCTCAATGTGTGAGATCTGTTGACTGTATTCCTCTTCCACGAGACAAGCATGCACCAAGATGCTATGGGTGTTGAGCTTTTACCAAGTTGTAAACTAGATTAAGTGTTACTCTAGTGCAAGTGGGAGACTGAAGGGAATATGCCCTAGAGGCACTTAATAAAGATAGTTTATTAGTCATATCCCAATTGTTCATTATATGTTTTATACCATGCTATAACTGTATTAAGCGGAAACATTAATACACGTGTGGTAGATAAACAACCAGGTCCCTAGTAGCCTCTGTTTTGACTAGTTCATTGTGCAATCGATGATCGAGGTTTCCCGATCATGTGACTTGGAGTCTATTTGACAATGAAGTCATGTCGTTGGAAGAACGATGTGATGGACATACCCAATATTTGTAGGACGTAGTCATTACACCTTCGACCGTGAGATCTACTCTTATTGCTATTCCTGGAAGACACTTTGATTGCATCAAACGTCATATTTATATAGTGTGACAATAAAGGTGTCCCTCTCGGGTGTCGGAGAGGAGTATGTTGAGACGGGGGATCAAGAGCGGGATTTGCCAGTCCGCATAGCAGGATAGATACTCTAGGGCCCACTCGGTGAGATTATGTCAAATGAGTTTGCAAACATGTGACTAGGTCACCAGGACATAATATCACAGACGAGTAGAAGATAGTGTTGTCGGTAACGAGATCAAGCTAGGTATGGAGATATCTATGAATGAGTCTCGGACACGCTAAGTATCGTTATGGCAAAAGGTTTAAGACTCGACGTCCAGGTTTGATAGATGAAAGTCATTCGTTATATCACAGGGGTTAATTCATGGTGTCCAGGCCTACGAGTTAATCATTGATCGGAGAGGGTTCTCGATCATGTCTGTTATTATATCGAACCGCTAGGGTAACACACTTAAGGGGTTTCGACATTTTACCGGAAGAGAAAAATAGGAAAAGAGAGACCGGGAACGTCCCGGGAAAGTTCCGATGGAGATCGGAGAACCGAAGGTAGTTCGGAGAGTTTCGGAAAAGTTCCGGAAGAGAGGAAATTGTTTATATATGTTAAACTAATGTTAATTAGTGAATTAATATTATTTTAATGAATTTATAATGATTAAATTCGGATTTAAACATGCAGCCCACTAAATGGGCCCTTCCGGGAGGGAGAAGGCCCATGTAGGGGCCGAATTCCCCCCCAAGGGCCAAACCCCACCAAGGGGAGTTTGGATGGGCCCTAAGGGGCCCATGTGGGGGCCGGCTCCCCCCTCCCTTGGTTGGTACGGCTGGGATAGTCCCACCTTGCCTGGTTAGCAAGGTGGGGTGCCTCCTTTCTCCTATATATAGAGGGGTAGAGAGCCCCTCTCAAGAAACCAATTTCTCTCTATCTTTTTCTCCTTGGATCACGTGACTCCCCTGTTTGGAGTTGCGCCGAGGAGAGAGTTCTCTCCACCATACGCCCGCTGCCGTGCTGTTGGTGTTCCGGTCCAAGTCTTCCGCTGCTCGTCCTGGACTGGAGCTTCGGAGGCCGTCGTCTCCACCGTATGTGTGTGACGCCCTGCGAGGTGCCACGCTTGAGGTGCTGGGAGGTTGACTTCCTCCACCCGACCTCGAGGTCATCTTCGTCGGCTTCATCACCGGCACTGCTGCCCGGCGTCATCGCCACCGTCGTCGTCATCGTCTTCTTCGTCGCGCCAAGTTCTCCGCGACCTTGAGGTCGGCTACGGCGTCTACGTCGTCAACGCTTGTGCGGGAGCGTAATCCCCGCTTTTCGGTCTACAAGAGGTGTGTATACCGACCCCCCCTGCATACTACTATATCTGCATAGTATAGATCTTGGCTAGTTTTGGTTATCTTGGTTAGGAAAAATTTTGTTTTCTGCCTTCGATCCCCTTCATAAACAGCCCCATTTCTAAGAAAAAATGGTGGACTCGCTGAAAAATGTGTTTCAAATGAGCTCCAAAGGTAGGGTAAACGGTCCCATTTCTAAGCAAACTTTGCAAACTGAAGTGGATTTACACACACAATTGGAAACGTCAAGCACAAGGCCATTGCCAAATTTCATGGTAGTACAAAATGGACTTGCCCTTGCTAAATCATAAAATAGATCAACAACTAATAACTAAATTGGCACTTGCCCTTAATAAAGCAACTAATAACTAAAATGGACTACCACTCGTCCTCGTCATCGGAAGCCTCCACCGACTCGGCCTTGCCCTTGCCCCTGCCCTTGCCCTTGGAATCGACCTCTTCTGGGGCGATGCTGTTCGACGCCGAGCACATGTCCTCCTTCTTCCCCTTGCTCTCCGAGTAGATATTGAGCCCTTGCTGCTCGGCGGCGGAATGCTTGGCCAGGTCCATGGCTTTCTGGTCGGCCATGGCCCAGGCCAAACCCGGGTCCAGGACCTCCGTGACCTCCTCCTTCCAGGCCATGGTCCAGTCCATACCCTGGTCGTCCTCGTCGTCCTCGTCGGCCAGATCGATGAAGGGAATGGGATCGGGAGCAATGGCCCTGCCCCTGCCCCTTTGGAGACTCCCCGTCCCATGCCGCTTTCCTCGCTCGCCTCCTACTCGAACTTGGAGGAGTACGCCCACGCCCACGCCCACTCCCCATGCCGCTTCCCTCGCTCGCCTCAAGAAACCAAAGATAGGGGACGTGGCGGCGGCGGCGGTTCGAGCTGGGAGTGGAGCTGCCATCACCACGAGGCATGGAGAGATACGGGACTGAGCGAAGGTGTCTAGGAGAGGAAGAGGGGATTTGTGAGTGCAATGGGCAAAGAGATGGCTACTTTTAATGTTAGGAGTGGTCTGGACGGCGTCGCGGTCTAGACGGCAGTAATGGCGACTGGGCATTGATTCGGCTCCAGACTGCTCATCTTGCAGCAGGATAGAGTAGGAAAGAGAGACGCGAGGACGGCAGAGCAGATGCGCTTCCGGTCCGGCAGTGTAGGCGGCGAGGCAGCTTTTTGCCGACCAGGGGGGCACGCCATTGAATGCGCGGCGAGCACAGGTGGAACGGCATGGACGCGCACGTACGGCCGCATGCATGCAAGTGGGACGGGGTGCATGCACTTCGCTGGGCCCACATCTAACGTCAAAGGGTCGGCCCCACTAGCCAACCCAGGAAATCCCAACCGAGCCGTGACAGGCCCGACCCCACCAGTCAGGCCAAGTGACGGTTACTAGAGGCAAACAGAGCGTTTGGCCGATTTCCGAGCCATCCAGGGCACAGACGAGAGAAACTACGCAGGTATGACACAGACAGATAAACTAGAGAGAAACAGGGCACAGAAGCAATTGTCCCAATTATAATTTGTCATAAAACTTTGTTGCATTCCAATATGTCAATTCTAATGTTCCATTATCTACCACTTTATTAAAAAGGGAGTGCATTTGTGAAACCATGAACTCGATTCATTTTTAATCATAATAAACACATTTACAACACTTTATATTCACTTTTCATTTTCAGCCATTTAAAAATCCGAAAATACAAAATACTTTTATTGCTTGCATTCATCATATAAAACCTAAAAACACTATCACCATTCATATTTATCATCCTTGTATATTTATTTACCATTATCCACTGTTTTCTAGCACCGTTGAATTATCATTCATATCATTGCATATTTATTTCTTGTTTGCATTTATTTTGTTTTGATACTTTACTCACACCTTGTGCTTGACAACCACTTGATGAGTTTGAGTGCACAAAACAATTTGCTTTGTTTTGCTGGTCTTATAAGAAAAGTACAAGAAGATAAGTCTTCTACACACAGTTTGCCGAGAGTTCGATATAAACAAATTTTCCACATCTACAAACTCTACACTTAGAGCTCAAGCTAAATGTATTATCTTTACGCCCATCAAACGCCGAGACCCTAGCCGGACGATCGCCTCCAAACGGCGAGCGAGACGAAGCCGAATGCATTCAGCACCTCACCGCGAGCACACCAGCACCCGCGCCACAGGCCCGCCCTCCCACACGACGCACGGACTAGAAGCTCGCCGCCAAGATCTCGTCGGCCGCCGGTCACAACCACCCTCGAGAGGAAAACTCTAGCTTCGTACGATCGCCCTAGAGATACTTCCGCTTTTGGTGGACCCATCAGCTACGGAGTTGGGCGTATCAATTTGACGGCGTAAAAAAAGGCCAAGATCCTGACGGGTAAATATGCATTAGTTATTGAGGGATGGATATGAATCGTCCGTCTATCCATTTATTGACGCAAACAAATTAAATGCATACCAAATTTGTGTCGGCTAGTGGTCGATCACGGGGACGAGCCGGACCGCGGGATATAAACGACATGGAGGACTCTTTTTCTCGTTCCAGTGATCCAGTCACTACATTTAGGCTACGGACTACGGAGTATGGAGTACCTCGTGCAATCGCCACAATAATTGCTTCCAAATTAATATCGTGATTGATGTTAACCATACTACTATATACAGTACTTATTTAGGAAAGAAAAATCCCACCTTTCCCTCCAAATTTAATTCCGAGTTGTATTTGCGGTTGACGGATACAACGTGGCTTTCCAAATGCGTATTATTCCTTCCTAAATTTGATGGATACGATGGCTTTTCAAACGCAAAATTTCGTCTCTGTTTTGCATCCTCTTTTATCACCATAATTGTTTGGTAGTCCGCACAAACCTTTTAGGTATGTTATTAATTTTTTTATTTGAGGTATGGTATTAATTACATTTTCTATTGAGGTATGTTATTAATGGCAATTGTGACATATATACGAAGGGTGGAGCAAGAAGATATGATACACAAGCCAATCACAGCGAATCTCTTTGCCAGAAAAAACCTAGAGGTGAATATCTCGCACCATGGCGAAGAACGTCAAGCAGGGTCTTCTACTAGTTTCGTTGGTTCTTCTGATTTGTCTGGCGATTCCTTCACCCGTACACGGTAAGCTAACTATTCAATATGATTATTTACAAATTTTGGTGTTCATACTTTAATATCCACGTGATGGAAAATTTTAGATTTGTTTAGAATATTTTACTCCGTTCATCCTTTAACATCCGTATTCTTGTTGAGTATATTCTTACTCCGTTCTCTCTGTAGGACTGAAGTATCTTTGTCGCTTCGCCTTATTTCCGCCAAATTTTCACCAGTGGTGTTGTAATCGTTCTTGCTGGGACGGTCCATGCTACAAGACCAGGCAGGAGTGTATTGACACGTGCAAATGTCCTAACCCGTGACTGGAAGTTCTGTACCTGCCTTGATTATTGGTTATGGGGTCTCCCATCGATTTGTACTTTGCTCATTTCATTGGAGCGAAATAAACGTGTGGTACTATATATTTGAATAAAACTTGGTGCTTTATGCTCTTATAATTGTTTCTGCGAATTGGTTACTGTAGCAGTCACGGGCATCTACACAGTACGATTTCTTCTCTATCGTCATCTAGTATTCCACTTCCAAACCTTTTCGTCATTTTTCTGTTCAATCTCAGGAATCTCCTTGCCTTGATGCATAACGAGTCTGTAGGCGTCCCATGATAAAATTGACGTATAAGGAGTACGGCGTCGGTACTATTCGGCGTTACAAATCAAGCACCTTAAAAAAGAATATACAGTTCTGCGTAACCTACTTCATGTGCAAACCAGGGATGAGATAATTTTTCTGCAACTAATAATTTTGACAGGTAGATTTTTTTTTATAAAACACACCCAAATGCATTTAATATCTGAAACTCATACTGGTGGCTTGTCGAACCTCTTTTGCTAGCAATTTAATCAACAGCTAATTATACTGCTTACCCAATAACTTGTTCATCATGTGCACCAGTGCTCCCGAAAAATCACAAAACAATATATCCACAGATGCCTACACATGTTATATGTTTCTGTGAAGCTTCACTGAAAAGGCATTTTATTTTGAACTACAGAAACAAAACAAATTTGCATTTTATTTTGAACTACAGAAACAAAACAAATTTGTGGTTGTAACATAGAAAAAAGTATCAATATCTTACATATTAAGAAAATAAATATGAAAATATATCAATGATAAGTCTAATGGTACTGATTTGATATTGTAATTGCTATTTTTTCTAATATCTTGGTTAAACATAGTCAAGTTTGACTTTTGAAGAATATCTACACACCTTAATACCTTATACCTAAGGGTCATTTAATGGATTGCCCCTAACAGTCTTCTCAGACTCAGTTTTGCCCCTAGTTGCGAATCATCCTCAGTTTTGCCCCTAGTTCATTCGCATGTACTATGGTTTGCCCTAAACGGCAAGTTTGAAGTCTATTCCGTGTGATGGCGTTACTGACAGTGGGTCCGCAACTTAGAGGTGAGACCGACTGGGTGCAGTTCTTACAGGTGGGCCCGCCCAACCTCCTGATCCCCAATCTGTTCGTGCGCGCCGGCGTTCTGTGCTTCGCCGCCACAGATTTAATAATTTCAGTAAAATGTTTGAATTTTCAAATTTCGAATCTAAGATTCGAATGGTGCAAATTCGAATTTCAAGTTTGAAAAATTCGAAAATGTGAAAAAAAAATCTAGGTTTTGCTAATGATATAGGAAACAACTTTGCCCAAGCGATTTTCCAAATTCTTGTGTCGTTTGGCCTGTGTAAAAAAAACAAATTTCTAAATCTGACATCCAGATCGGAGATCTTGATCCAGAACAGTGCAAAATTCGAAAAAAGTCAACTTTCGAATTTAAATGTGAAAAAAATCTCCGATTTTGCCAATGATATAGGAAACAACTTTGCCAAAGCGATTTTCTAAATTCTTCTGTCGTTTGGCCTGTGTAAAAAAGACAAATTTCTAGATCTGACATCGATCTAGATCTAGAACAGTGTAGAATTCGAAAAAACTCAACTTTCGAATTTAAATGTGAAAAAAATCTCCGATGTTGCCAATGATATAGTTAACAACTTTGCCAAAGCGATTTTCCAAATTCTTGTGTCGTTTGGCCTGTGTAAAATGAAAAAATCGTAAAACATGTTTATACATGTTTGCTAGTTTTGAACTTCCTCTATCGTATTTTCGTGAAAAACTGATCTAGTCCGACCTCCCAGTCCACTTTATCGTGCTCAGTGTGAGCCTAGCGTCCTAATGGGTATGTTTTGACACACGAGAGAGGGCTTCTTCGACTACCACGAGCGAGCGGAGCCGTCAAACTACTGTCAAACACCTTGAGGGCGCGATCTTGACATGGTCATGTCGGCATCAGTATGACCATTATCGTGTCATAGTTTGTGATAAAGTTCTCATATTCAGCACATATGCGTGCCATGGTATGGGAAACAACGTCGCCGAAGAAATTTTCCAAATTATTTTTACAAATATCATTTTCCACTTTTTAAGTGCTAAAAATGACTTTTTTGTGAAGCAAGTACATAAAATAGGGTTCAAAATGACACCCATTTAATTTTCATAAAGAGTAGTATATATTTGATGGATAATCCCTAAATATGAGAATTTTCCTTGCTTTCTATCTAAATTCCGTTCTTTAATTGATTTTATGTCAATTTTCCGAAAGTAATTCAAATTTGAACTACAACTGTGTGATAGTTTGATCTGAAATTGTTACAAAAATAATTTTAAGGTACACAAGTAGTGGTTACAACATAGAACCATCGATAGTTTTTGAAAATTCGACAACCTTAGATGAATAGCCATGCTCTCCATTTTGACCATTTTTTGAAAGAAATGAGAAAAAGTGAAAAAATACTCAAAAAAAGAAACCCTTTGGCATGGAGTCCTTTTATGTGTACTAGTTTTTAGGAAAAATTATAAACTTGAGTTTTGACAAACTTTTCAAAACAATACTTCACAAAAATGTCAATCATCTACAAACATGTATAAGTTTCAAGCCAAATGACCAATGTATGGCCATTATCGTGTCATAGTTTGTGATAAAGTTCCCATATTCAGCACATATGTGTGCCATGGTATGGGAAACAACGTCGCCGAAGCGATTTTCAAAATTATTTTTAGAAGTATCATTTTTCATTTTTTAGGTGCTAAAAATGACTTTTTTTGTGAAGCAAGTACATAAAATATGGTCCAAAATGACACCCATTTAATTTTCACAAAGAGTAGTACATATTTTATGGATAATCCCTAAATATGAGAATTTTCCTTGCTTTCTATCTAAATTCCCTTCTTTAATTGACTTTATGTCAATTTTCCGAAAGTAATTCAAATTTGAACTACAACTGTGTGATAGTTTGCTCTGAAATTGTTTTAAAAATAATTTTCAGGTACACAAGTAGTGGTTACAACATAGAACCATCGATAGTTTTTGAAAATTCGACCACCTTAGATGAATAGCCATGATCTCCATTTTGACCATTTTTCGAAAGAAATGAGAAAAAGTGAAAAAATACTTAAAAAAAGAAACCCTTTGGCATGGAGTCCTTTTATGTGTACTAGTTTCTAGGAAAAATTATAAACTTGAGTTTTGACAAACTTTTCAAAACAATACTTCACAAAAATGTCAATCATCTACAAACATGTATAAGTTTCAAGCCAAATGACCAATGTATGGCCATTATCGTGTCATAGTTTGTGATAAAGTTCCCATATTCAGCACGTATGTGTGCCATGGTATGGGAAACAACGTCGCCGAAGCGATTTTCAAAATTATTTTTAGAAATATCATTTTTCATTTTTTAGGTGCTAAAAATGACTTTTTTGTGAAGCAAGTACATAAAATATGGTCCAAAATGACACCCATTTAATTTTCACAAAGAGTAGTACATATTTTATGGATAATCCCTAAATATGAGAATTTTCCTTGCTTTCTATCTAAATTCCCTTCTTTAATTGACTTTATGTCAATTTTCCGAAAGTAATTCAAATTTGAACTACAACTGTGTGATAGTTTGCTCTGAAATTGTTACAAAAATAATTTTAAGGTACACAAGTAGTGGTTACAACATAGAACCATCGATAGTTTTTGAAAATTCGACCACCTTAGATGAATAGCCATGCTCTCCATTTTGACCATTTTTTGAAAGAAATGAGAAAAAGTGAAAAAATACTCAAAAAAAGAAACCCTTTGGCATGGAGTCCTTTTATGTGTACTAGTTTTTAGGAAAAATTATAAACTTGAGTTTTGACAAACTTTTCAAAACAATACTTCACAAAAATGTCAATCATCTACAAACATGTATAAGTTTCAAGCCAAATGACCAATGTATGGCCATTATCGTGTCATAGTTTGTGATAAAGTTCCCATATTCAGCACATATGTGTGCCATGGTATGGGAAACAACGTCGCCGAAGCGATTTTCAAAATTATTTTTAGAAATATCATTTTTCATTTTTTAGGTGCTAAAAATGACTTTTTTTGTGAAGCATGTACATAAAATATGGTCCAAAATGACACCCATTTAATTTTCAAAAAGAGTAGTACATATTTTATGGATATTCCCTAAATATGAGAATTTTCCTTGCTTTCTATCTAAATTCGCTTATTTAATTGACTTTATGTCAATTTTCCGAAAGTAATTCAAATTTGAACTACAACTGTGTGATAGTTTGCTCTGAAATTGTTTTAAAAATAATTTTAAGGTACACAAGTAGTGGTTACAACATAGAACCATCGATAGTTTTTGAAAATTCGACAACCTTAGATGAATAGCCATGCTCTCCATTTTGACCATTTTTTGAAAGAAATGAGAAAAAGTGAAAAAATACTCAAAAAAAGAAACCCTTTGGCATGGAGTCCTTTTATGTGTACTAGTTTTTAGGAAAAATTATAAACTTGAGTTTTGACAAACTTTTCAAAACAATACTTCACAAAAATGTCAATCATCTACAAACATGTATAAGTTTCAAGCCAAATGACCAATGTATGGCCATTATCGTGTCATAGTTTGTGATAAAGTTCCCATATTCAGCACATATGTGTGCCATGGTATGGGAAACAACGTCGCCGAAGCGATTTTCAAAATTATTTTTAGAAGTATCATTTTTCATTTTTTAGGTGCTAAAAATGACTTTTTTTGTGAAGCAAGTACATAAAATATGGTCCAAAATGACACCCATTTAATTTTCACAAAGAGTAGTACATATTTTATGGATAATCCCTAAATATGAGAATTTTCCTTGCTTTCTATCTAAATTCCCTTCTTTAATTGACTTTATGTCAATTTTCCGAAAGTAATTCAAATTTGAACTACAACTGTGTGATAGTTTGCTCTGAAATTGTTTTAAAAATAATTTTCAGGTACACAAGTAGTGGTTACAACATAGAACCATCGATAGTTTTTGAAAATTCGACCACCTTAGATGAATAGCCATGATCTCCATTTTGACCATTTTTCGAAAGAAATGAGAAAAAGTGAAAAAATACTTAAAAAAAGAAACCCTTTGGCATGGAGTCCTTTTATGTGTACTAGTTTCTAGGAAAAATTATAAACTTGAGTTTTGACAAACTTTTCAAAACAATACTTCACAAAAATGTCAATCATCTACAAACATGTATAAGTTTCAAGCCAAATGACCAATGTATGGCCATTATCGTGTCATAGTTTGTGATAAAGTTCCCATATTCAGCACGTATGTGTGCCATGGTATGGGAAACAACGTCGCCGAAGCGATTTTCAAAATTATTTTTAGAAATATCATTTTTCATTTTTTAGGTGCTAAAAATGACTTTTTTTGTGAAGCAAGTACATAAAATATGGTCCAAAATGACACCCATTTAATTTTCACAAATAGTAGTACATATTTTATGGATAATCCCTAAATATGAGAATTTTCCTTGCTTTCTATCTAAATTCCCTTCTTTAATTGACTTTATGTCAATTTTCCGAAAGTAATTCAAATTTGAACTACAACTGTGTGATAGTTTGCTCTGAAATTGTTACAAAAATAATTTTAAGGTACACAAGTAGTGGTTACAACATAGAACCATCGATAGTTTTTGAAAATTCGACCACCTTAGATGAATAGCCATGCTCTCCATTTTGACCATTTTTTGAAAGAAATGAGAAAAAGTGAAAAAATACTCAAAAAAAGAAACCCTTTGGCATGGAGTCCTTTTATGTGTACTAGTTTTTAGGAAAAATTATAAACTTGAGTTTTGACAAACTTTTCAAAACAATACTTCACAAAAATGTCAATCATCTACAAACATGTATAAGTTTCAAGCCAAATGACCAATGTATGGCCATTATCGTGTCATAGTTTGTGATAAAGTTCCTATATTCAGCACATATGTGTGCCATGGTATGGGAAACAACGTCGCCGAAGCGATTTTCAAAATTATTTTTAGAAATATCATTTTTCATTTTTTAGGTGCTAAAAATGACTTTTTTTGTGAAGCATGTACATAAAATATGGTCCAAAATGACACCCATTTAATTTTCAAAAAGAGTAGTACATATTTTATGGATATTCCCTAAATATGAGAATTTTCCTTGCTTTCTATCTAAATTCGCTTCTTTAATTGACTTTATGTCAATTTTCCGAAAGTAATTCAAATTTGAACTACAACTGTGTGATAGTTTGCTCTGAAATTGTTTTAAAAATAATTTTAAGGTACACAAGTAGTGGTTACAACATAGAACCATCGATAGTTTTTGAAAATTCGACCACCTTAGATGAATAGCCAAGCTCTCCATTTTGACCATTTTTTGAAAGAAATGAGAAAAAGTGAAAAAATACTCAAAAAAAGAAACCCTTTGGCATGGAGTCCTTTTATGTGTACTAGTTTCTAGGAAAAATTATAAACTTGAGTTTTGACAAACTTTTCAAAACAATACTTCACAAAAATGTCAATCATCTACAAACATGTATAAGTTTCAAGCCAAATGACCAATGTATGGCCATTATCGTGTCATAGTTTGTGATAAAGTTCCCATATTCAGCACGTATGTGTGCCATGGTATTGGAAACAACGTCGCCGAAGCGATTTTCAAAATTATTTTTAGAAATATCATTTTTCATTTTTTAGGTGCTAAAAATGACTTTTTTGTGAAGCAAGTACATAAAATATGGTCCAAAATGACACCCATTTAATTTTCACAAAGAGTAGTACATATTTTATGGATAATCCGTAAATATGAGAATTTTCCTTGCTTTCTATCTAAATTCCCTTCTTTAATTGACTTTATGTCAATTTTCCGAAACTAATTCAAATTTGAACTACAACTGTGTGATAGTTTGCTCTGAAATTGTTTTAAAAATAATTTTAAGGTACAAGAGTAGTGGTTACAACATAGAACCATCGATAGTTTTTGAAAATTCGACCACCTTAGATGAATAGCCATGCTCTCCATTTTGACCATTTTTTGAAAGAAATGAGAAAAAGTTAAAAAATACTTAAAAAAAGAAACCCTTTGGCATGGAGTCCTTTTATGTGTACTAGTTTCTAGGAAAAATTATAAACTTGAGTTTTGACAAACTTTTCAAAACAATACTTCACAAAAATGTCAATCATCTACAAACATGTATAAGTTTCAAGCCAAATGACCAATGTATGGCCATTATCGTGTCATAGTTTGTGATAAAGTTCCCATATTCAGCACATATGTGTGCCATGGTATGGGAAACAACGTCGCCGAAGCGATTTTCAAAATTATTTTTAGAAATATCATTTTTCATTTTTAGGTGCTAAAAATGACTTTTTTTGTGAAGCAAGTACATAAAATATGGTCCAAAATGACACCCATTTAATTTTCACAAAGAGTAGTACATATTTTATGGATAATCCCTAAATATGAGAATTTTCCTTGCTTTCTATCTAAATTCCCTTCTTTAATTGACTTTATGTCAATTTTCCGAAAGTAATTCAAATTTGAACTACAACTGTGTGATAGTTTGCTCTGAAATTGTTTTAAAAATAATTTTAAGGTACACAAGTAGTGGTTACAACATAGAACCATCGATAGTTTTTGAAAATTCGACCACCTTAGATGAATAGCCAAGCTCTCCATTTTGACCATTTTTTGAAAGAAATGAGAAAAAGTGAAAAAATACTTAAAAAAAGAAACCCTTTGGCATGGAGTCCTTCTATGTGTACTAGTTTCTAGGAAAAATTATAAACTTGAGTTTTGACAAACTTTTCAAAACAATACTTCACAAAAATGTCAATCATCTACAAACATATATAAGTTTCAAGCCAAATGACCAATGTATGGCCATTATCGTGTCATAGTTTGTGATAAAGTTCCCATATTCAGCACGTATGTGTGCCATGGTGTTGGAAACAACGTCGCCGAAGCGATTTTCAAAATTATTTTTACAAATATCATTTTTCATTTTTTAGGTGCTAAAAATGACTTTTTTTGTGAAGCAAGTACATAAAATATGGTCCAAAATGACACCCATTTAATATTCACAAAGAGTAGTACATATTTTATGGATAATCCCTAAATATGAGAATTTTCCTTGCTTTCTATCTAAATTCCCTTCTTTAATTGACTTTATGTCAATTTTCCGAAAGTAATTCAAATTTGAACTACAACTGTGTGATAGTTTGCTCTGAAATTGTTACAAAAATAATTCTAAGGTACACAAGTAGTGGTTACAACATAGAACCATCGATAGTTTTTGAAAATTCGACCACCTTAGATGAATAGCCATGCTCTCCATTTTGACCATTTTTTGAAAGAAATGAGAAAAAGTGAAAAAATACTCAAAAAAAGAAACCCTTTGGCATGGAGTCCTTTTATGTGTACTAGTTTTTAGGAAAAATTATAAACTTGAGTTTTGACAAACTTTTCAAAACAATACTTCACAAAAATGTCAATCATCTACAAACATGTATAAGTTTCAAGCCAAATGACCAATGTATGGCCATTATCGTGTCATAGTTTGTGATAAAGTTTCCATATTCAGCACATATGTGTGCCATGGTATGGGAAACAACGTCGCCGAAGCGATTTTCAAAATTATTTTTAGAAATATCATTTTTCATTTTTTAGGTGCTAAAAATGACTTTTTTTGTGAAGCAAGTACATAAAATATGATCCAAAATGACACCCATTTAATTTTCACAAAGAGTAGTACATATTTTATGGATAATCCCTAAATATGAGAATTTTCCTTGCTTTCTATCTAAATTCCCTTCTTTAATTGACTTTATGTCAATTTTCCGAAACTAATTCAAATTTGAACTACAACTGTGTGATAGTTTGCTCTGAAATTGTTTTAAAAATAATTTTCAGCTACACAAGTAGTGGTTACAACATAGAACCATCGATAGTTTTTGAAAATTCAACCACCTTAGATGAATAGCCATGATCTCCATTTTGACCATTTTTTGAAAGAAATGAGAAAAAGTGAAAAAATACTTAAAAAAAGAAACCCTTTGGCATGGAGTCCTTTTATGTGTACTAGTTTCTAGGAAAAATTATAAACTTGAGTTTTGACAAACTTTTCAAAACAATACTTCACAAAAATGTCAATCATCTACAAACATGTATAAGTTTCAAGCCAAATGACCAATGTATGGCCATTATCGTGTCATAGTTTGTGATAAAGTTCCCATATTCAGCACGTATGTGTGCCATGGTATGGGAAACAACATCGCCGAAGCGATATTCAAAATTATTTTTAGAAATATCATTTTTCATTTTTTAGGTGCTAAAAATGACTTTTTTTGTGAAGCAAGTACATAAAATATGGTCCAAAATGACACCCATTTAATTTTCACAAAGAGTAGTACATATTTTATGGATAATCCCTAAATATGAGAATTTTCCTTGCTTTCTATCTAAATTCCCTTCTTTAATGGACTTTATGTCAATTTTCCGAAAGTAATTCAAATTTGAACTACAACTGTGTGATAGTTTGCTCTGAAATTGTTACAAAAATAATTTTAAGGTACACAAGTAGTGGTTACAACATAGAACCATCGATAGTTTTTGAAAATTCGACCACCTTAGATGAATAGCCATGCTCTCCATTTTGACCATTTTTTGAAAGAAATGAGAAAAAGTGAAAAAATACTCAAAAAAAGAAACCCTTTGGCATGGAGTCCTTTTATGTGTACTAGTTTTTAGGAAAAATTATAAACTTGAGTTTTGACAAACTTTTCAAAACAATACTTCACAAAAATGTCAATCATCTACAAACATGTATAAGTTTCAAGCCAAATGACCAATGTATGGCCATTATCGTGTCATAGTTTGTGATAAAGTTCCCATATTCAGCACATATGTGTGCCATGGTATGGGAAACAACGTCGCCGAAGCGATTTTCAAAATTATTTTTAGAAATATCATTTTTCATTTTTTAGGTGCTAAAAATGACTTTTTTTGTGAAGCATGTACATAAAATATGGTCCAAAATGACACCCATTTAATTTTCACAAAGAGTAGTACATATTTTATGGATAATCCCTAAATATGAGAATTTTCCTTGCTTTCTATCTAAATTCCCTTCTTTAATTGACTTTATGTCAATTTTCCGAAAGTAATTCAAATTTGAACTACAACTGTGTGATAGTTTGCTCTGAAATTGTTTTAAAAATAATTTTAAGGTACACAAGTAGTGGTTACAACATAGAACCATCGATAGTTTTTGAAAATTCGACCACCTTAGATGAATAGCCAAGCTCTCCATTTTGACCATTTTTTGAAAGAAATGAGAAAAAGTGAAAAAATACTTAAAAAAAGAAACCCTTTGGCATGGAGTCCTTTTATGTGTACTAGTTTCTAGAAAAAATTATAAACTTGAGTTTTGACAAACTTTTCAAAACAATACTTCACAAAAATGTCAATCATCTACAAACATGTATAAGTTTCAAGCCAAATGACCAATGTATGGCCATTATCGTGTCATAGTTTGTGATAAAGTTCCCATATTCAGCACGTATGTGTGCCATGGTGTTGGAAACAACGTCGCCGAAGCGATTTTCAAAATTATTTTTAGAAATATCATTTTTCATTTTTTAGGTGCTAAAAATGACTTTTTTTGTGAAGCAAGTACATAAAATATGGTCCAAAATGACACCCATTTAATATTCACAAAGAGTAGTACATATTTTATGGATAATCCCTAAATATGAGAATTTTCCTTGCTTTCTATCTAAATTCCCTTCTTTAATTGACTTTATGTCAATTTTCCGAAAGTAATTCAAATTTGAACTACAACTGTGTGATAGTTTGCTCTGAAATTGTTACAAAAATAATTTTAAGGTACACAAGTAGTGGTTACAACATAGAACCATCGATAGTTTTTGAAAATTCGACCACCTTAGATGAATAGCCATGCTCTCCATTTTGACCATTTTTTGAAAGAAATGAGAAAAAGTGAAAAAATACTCAAAAAAAGAAACCCTTTGGCATGGAGTCCTTTTATGTGTACTAGTTTTTAGGAAAAATTATAAACTTGAGTTTTGACAAACTTTTCAAAACAATACTTCACAAAAATGTCAATCATCTACAAACATGTATAAGTTTCAAGCCAAATGACCAATGTATGGCCATTATCGTGTCATAGTTTGTGATAAAGTTCCCATATTCAGCACATATGTGTGCCATGGTATGGGAAACAACGTCGCCGAAGCGATTTTCAAAATTATTTTTAGAAATATCATTTTTCATTTTTTAGGTGCTAAAAATGACTTTTTTTGTGAAGCAAGTACATAAAATATGGTCCAAAATGACACCCATTTAATTTTCACAAAGAGTAGTACATATTTTATGGATAATCCCTAAATATGAGAATTTTCCTTGCTTTCTATCTAAATTCCCTTCTTTAATTGACTTTATGTCAATTTTCCGAAACTAATTCAAATTTGAACTACAACTGTGTGATAGTTTGCTCTGAAATTGTTTTAAAAATAATTTTCAGGTACACAAGTAGTGGTTACAACATAGAACCATCGATAGTTTTTGAAAATTCGACCACCTTAGATGAATAGCCATGATCTCCATTTTGACCATTTTTTGAAAGAAATGAGAAAAAGTGAAAAAATACTTAAAAAAAGAAACCCTTTGGCATGGAGTCCTTTTATGTGTACTAGTTTCTAGGAAAAATTATAAACTTGAGTTTTGACAAACTTTTCAAAACAATACTTCACAAAAATGTCAATCATCTACAAACATGTATAAGTTTCAAGCCAAATGACCAATGTATGGCCATTATCGTGTCATAGTTTGTGATAAAGTTCCCATATTCAGCACGTATGTGTGCCATGGTATGGGAAACAACATCGCCGAAGCGATATTCAAAATTATTTTTAGAAATATCATTTTTCATTTTTTAGGTGCTAAAAATGACTTTTTTTGTGAAGCAAGTACATAAAATATGGTCCAAAATGACACCCATTTAATTTTCACAAAGAGTAGTACATATTTTATGGATAATCCCTAAATATGAGAATTTTCCTTGCTTTCTATCTAAATTCCCTTCTTTAATTGACTTTATGTCAATTTTCCGAAAGTAATTCAAATTTGAACTACAACTGTGTGATAGTTTGCTCTGAAATTGTTACAAAAATAATTTTAAGGTACACAAGTAGTGGTTACAACATAGAACCATCGATAGTTTTTGAAAATTCGACCACCTTAGATGAATAGCCATGCTCTCCATTTTGACCATTTTTTGAAAGAAATGAGAAAAAGTGAAAAAATACTCAAAAAAAGAAACCCTTTGGCATGGAGTCCTTTTATGTGTACTAGTTTTTAGGAAAAATTATAAACTTGAGTTTTGACAAACTTTTCAAAACAATACTTCACAAAAATGTCAATCATCTACAAACATGTATAAGTTTCAAGCCAAATGACCAATGTATGGCCATTATCGTGTCATAGTTTGTGATAAAGTTCCCATATTCAGCACATATGTGTGCCATGGTATGGGAAACAACGTCGCCGAAGCGATTTTCAAAATTATTTTTAGAAATATCATTTTTCATTTTTTAGGTGCTAAAAATGACTTTTTTTGTGAAGCATGTACATAAAATATGGTCCAAAATGACACCCATTTAATTTTCACAAAGAGTAGTACATATTTTATGGATAATCCCTAAATATGAGAATTTTCCTTGCTTTCTATCTAAATTCCCTTCTTTAATTGACTTTATGTCAATTTTCCGAAAGTAATTCAAATTTGAACTACAACTGTGTGATAGTTTGCTCTGAAATTGTTTTAAAAATAATTTTAAGGTACACAAGTAGTGGTTACAACATAGAACCATCGATAGTTTTTGAAAATTCGACCACCTTAGATGAATAGCCATGCTCTCCATTTTGAACATTTTTTGAAAGAAATGAGAAAAAGTGAAAAAATACTTAAAAAAAGAAACCCTTTGGCATGGAGTCCTTTTATGTGTACTAGTTTCTAGGAAAAATTATAAACTTGAGTTTTGACAAACTTTTCAAAACAATACTTCACAAAAATGTCAATCATCTACAAACATGTATAAGTTTCAAGCCAAATGACCAATGTATGGCCATTATCGTGTCATAGTTTGTGATAAAGTTCCCATATTCAGCACATATGTGTGCCATGGTATGGGAAACAACGTCGCCGAAGCGATTTTCAAAATTATTTTTAGAAATATCATTTTTCATTTTTTAGGTGCTAAAAATGACTTTTTTTGTGAAGCAAGTACATAAAATATGGTCCAAAATGACACCCATTTAATTTTCACAAAGAGTAGTACATATTTTATGGATAATCCCTAAATATGAGAATTTTCCTTGCTTTCTATCTAAATTCCCTTCTTTAATTGACTTTATGTCAATTTTCCGAAACTAATTCAAATTTGAACTACAACTGTGTGATAGTTTGCTCTGAAATTGTTTTAAAAATAATTTTCAGGTACACAAGTAGTGGTTACAACATAGAACCATCGATAGTTTTTGAAAATTCGACCACCTTAGATGAATAGCCATGATCTCCATTTTGACCATTTTTTGAAAGAAATGAGAAAAAGTGAAAAAATACTTAAAAAAAGAAACCCTTTGGCATGGAGTCCTTTTATGTGTACTAGTTTCTAGGAAAAATTATAAACTTGAGTTTTGACAAACTTTTCAAAACAATACTTCACAAAAATGTCAATCATCTACAAACATGTATAAGTTTCAAGCCAAATGACCAATGTATGGCCATTATCGTGTCATAGTTTGTGATAAAGTTCCCATATTCAGCACGTATGTGTGCCATGGTATGGGAAACAACATCGCCGAAGCGATATTCGAAATTATTTTTAGAAATATCATTTTTCATTTTTTAGGTGCTAAAAATGACTTTTTTTGTGAAGCAAGTACATAAAATATGGTCCAAAATGACACCCATTTAATTTTCACAAAGAGTAGTACATATTTTATGGATAATCCCTAAATATGAGAATTTTCCTTGCTTTCTATCTAAATTCCCTTCTTTAATTGACTTTATGTCAATTTTCCGAAAGTAATTCAAATTTGAACTACAACTGTGTGATAGTTTGCTCTGAAATTGTTACAAAAATAATTTTAAGGTACACAAGTAGTGGTTACAACATAGAACCATCGATAGTTTTTGAAAATTCGACCACCTTAGATGAATAGCCATGCTCTCCATTTTGACCATTTTTTGAAAGAAATGAGAAAAAGTGAAAAAATACTCAAAAAAAGAAACCCTTTGGCATGGAGTCCTTTTATGTGTACTAGTTTTTAGGAAAAATTATAAACTTGAGTTTTGACAAACTTTTCAAAACAATACTTCACAAAAATGTCAATCATCTACAAACATGTATAAGTTTCAAGCCAAATGACCAATGTATGGCCATTATCGTGTCATAGTTTGTGATAAAGTTCCCATATTCAGCACATATGTGTGCCATGGTATGGGAAACAACGTCGCCGAAGCGATTTTCAAAATTATTTTTAGAAATATCATTTTTCATTTTTTAGGTGCTAAAAATGACTTTTTTTGTGAAGCATGTACATAAAATATGGTCCAAAATGACACCCATTTAATTTTCACAAAGAGTAGTACATATTTTATGGATAATCCCTAAATATGAGAATTTTCCTTGCTTTCTATCTAAATTCCCTTCTTTAATTGACTTTATGTCAATTTTCCGAAAGTAATTCAAATTTGAACTACAACTGTGTGATAGTTTGCTCTGAAATTGTTTTAAAAATAATTTTAAGGTACACAAGTAGTGGTTACAACATAGAACCATCGATAGTTTTTGAAAATTCGACCACCTTAGATGAATAGCCAAGCTCTCCATTTTGACCATTTTTTGAAAGAAATGAGAAAAAGTGAAAAAATACTCAAAAAAAGAAACCCTTTGGCATGGAGTCCTTTTATGTGTACTAGTTTCTAGGAAAAATTATAAACTTGAGTTTTGACAAACTTTTCAAAACAATACTTCACAAAAATGTCAATCATCTACAAACATGTATAAGTTTCAAGCCAAATGACCAATGTATGGCCATTATCGTGTCATAGTTTGTGATAAAGTTCCCATATTCAGCACGTATGTGTGCCATGGTATTGGAAACAACGTCGCCGAAGCGATTTTCAAAATTATTTTTAGAAATATCATTTTTCATTTTTTAGGTGCTAAAAATGACTTTTTTTGTGAAGCAAGTACATAAAATATGGTCCAAAATGACACCCATTTAATATTCACAAAGAGTAGTACATATTTTATGGATAATCCCTAAATATGAGAATTTTCCTTGCTTTCTATCTAAATTCCCTTCTTTAATTAACTTTATGTCAATTTTCCGAAAGTAATTCAAATTTGAACTACAACTGTGTGATAGTTTGCTCTGAAATTGTTTTAAAAATAATTTTCAGGTACACAAGTAGTGGTTACAACATAGAACCATCGATAGTTTTTGAAAATTCGACCACCTTAGATGAATAGCCATGCTCTCCATTTTGACCATTTTTTGAAAGAAATGAGAAAAGGTGAAAAAATACTCAAAAAAAGAAACCCTTTGGCATGGAGTCCTTTTATGTGTACTAGTTTTTAGGAAAAATTATAAACTTGAGTTTTGACAAACTTTTCAAAACAATACTTCACAAAAATGTCAATCATCTACAAACATGTATAAGTTTCAAGCCAAATGACCAATGTATGGCCATTATCGTGTCATAGTTTGTGATAAAGTTCCCATATTCAGCACGTATGTGTGCCATGGTATGGGAAACAACGTCGCCGAAGCGATTTTCAAAATTATTTTTAGAAATATCATTTTTCATTTTTTAGGTGCTAAAAATGACTTTTTTTGTGAAGCAAGTACATAAAATATGGTCCAAAATGACACCCATTTAATTTTCACAAAGAGTAGTACATATTTTATGGATAATCCCTAAATATGAGAATTTTCCTTCCTTTCTATCTAAATTCCCTTCTTTAATTGACTTTATGTCAATTTTCCGAAAGTAATTCAAATTTGAACTACAACTGTGTGATAGTTTGCTCTGAAATTGTTTTAAAAATAATTTTAAGGTACACAAGTAGTGGTTACAACATAGAACCATCGATAGTTTTTGAAAATTCGACCACCTTAGATGAATAGCCATGCTCTCCATTTTGACCATTTTTTGAAAGAAATGAGAAAAAGTGAAAAAATACTTAAAAAAAGAAACCCTTTGGCATGGAGTCCTTTTATGTGTACTAGTTTCTAGGAAAAATTATAAACTTGAGTTTTGACAAACTTTTCAAAATAATACTTCACAAAAATGTCAATCATCTACAAACATGTATAAGTTTCAAGCCAAATGACCAATGTATGGCCATTATCGTGTCATAGTTTGTGATAAAGTTCCCATATTCAGCACATATGTGTGCCATGGTATGGGAAACAACGTCGCCGAAGCGGTTTTCAAAATTATTTTTAGAAATATCATTTTTCATTTTTTAGGTGCTAAAAATGACTTTTTTTGTGAAGCAAGTACATAAAATATGGTCCAAAATGACACCCATTTAATTTTCACAAAGAGTAGTACATATTTTATGGATAATCCCTAAATATGAGAATTTTCCTTGCTTTCTATCTAAATTCCCTTCTTTAATTGAGTTTATGTCAATTTTCCGAAACTAATTCAAATTTGAACTACAACTGTGTGATAGTTTGCTCTGAAATTGTTTTAAAAATAATTTTAAGGTACACAAGTAGTGGTTACAACATAGAACCATCGATAGTTTTTGAAAATTCGACCACCTTAGATGAATAGCCATGCTCTCCATTTTGACCATTTTTTGAAAGAAATGAGAAAAGGTGAAAAAATACTTAAAAAAAGAAACCCTTTGGCATGGAGTCCTTTTATGTGTACTAGTTTCTAGGAAAAATTATAAACTTGAGTTTTGACAAACTTTCCAAAACAATACTTCACAAAAATGTCAATCATCTACAAACATGTATAAGTTTCAAGCCAAATGACCAATGTATGGCCATTATGAAAGTGCATGGTTGCCCCCATGCGTGGTTTTGGTAATTAATGACAATCCTTATGGACTAATGTTTACATTGAGATATTCTTATAGATCTTGTCCATGGGAAATTATAGGAGTTCTTGTGTTGGACTCTTCAAGATGACATAATGACCAATGCTCTATTCAAGGGTTTATATGAAGATAGATGGGATGATACGAGAATGATCAAGATGTTGATCAACACACAAAGCTACAAGATGTACCAAGTGGATCATGTATCTCTTGGGATGGTTAAGACGTGCAAGACCAAGAGAAGCATTTCGGAGATATCTTATGCTCGAAGCTTGGAGGTCGGAATGAAGACGAAGCTAATGGAGCTTGGAGATTGACATGAAGGCGAAGCTAAGCGAGGCTCTCCCATAATGGCGTATGGGGGAGTATTTGGAGAAGTCTTCATCAAGCATGTGCTAGCTAGCGCAATCAAGAAAGGTGGTCCACTTTGAGAGACCAAGATCGTCATCATCTAGCTCAAGTGGAATGCTCAAGACAAAGGTATGATCTTGATAGGGCTATAGGATAGATAGGCGTACTATCAAGAGGGGCTCTCGAGTGAGTAACTTGATCGCATCTTTGTGGAGAGCTCAAACCTTTGCATGCTTGGCATATCATCTTTCTTGGTTCTTATTTGGTTTTTCTCCGTGTTGGGTTTCGGTCCTTGTCGTGATCTTCATGACAAGACCAAGTCCTTCGAAAATGGTTTTACTTTGGAAAACTTGTTGCCTTTTATCCATGTGAGGATTTAGAGCTTGGTTTATCTCCATACTAAGCTCTAGTTCATCAAAAACAGATTTCGTATGAATATCTTGTTGCGTTTTTGATGAAGGAGGTTTTACCGGTTTGCATTGTTTAGGAAAGTTCAACCTTTCCCCATTTGGTTTTATCCTCACATGATGGACTGTGATGTTTCTATGCACATTCAAGTAGAGCTCGTTGTAACGATTCCAACGAGCCAAAAATCATCGAAAACGGAGTCCGGATGGAAAAGATATTGACGTTTTCGTGTTCGGTTTTGCTGCAGTTTTTGCTAGGCCGGAGTCTCCGGTCCTAGACCGGAGTCTCCGGTCCTCGCGATCCGTTTTTTGTTCCAACGGTCGGCACTCTCTGTATAGGGGTCCGGAGTGACCCCGGAGTCTCTGGGGGGCCGGAGTCTCTGGTCCCTTGGTCCGGAGTCTCCAGTGCAAGTTTTCCTGCGTCGACTTTTTTCCTGCTCTTTCGAGGCCGGAGTCTCCGGTCTCAGGGACCAGAGTCTCCGGCCTTCCAGACCGGAGTCTCCGGTCTAAGTGGACTGCAACGGCTCTTTTTCTGGGAGGGGTATAAATACCCCTCCACCTACCTCCAGCCACTAAGCTCTTCCAAGCACGAAATTTCCCCCTCTCTCACCTCCATTGTTGACCTTGGAAAGCTTGCCCCTCTCCCATTTCCTCCCATGATTCTTGCATATCTTTGAGGGATTTGAGAGAGGAGATCTAGATCTACATTTCCACCAATCCATCTCTCCTCTAAGTGAGGGGAACCTTGTAGATCTTGATCTTGGAGTTCTTGGTGCATCTCCTCTTTGTTCTTCCTCTCTTATTCCCCCATAAGCATTTGTTGCTTTGTTGGAATTTGAGAGTGAAGGATTTTGAGCACTTGTGCTCTTGCCTTTTGCATTTGGTGCATCGGTGTGCTCTCCACGAGGATTCGTGGAAGTTGAAAGTTTGTGAGCTTGTTACTCTTGGGTCCTTGGACCCTAGACGCCTTTGTGGTGGTTGGACCCTTGTGTGGTCACTTGAAGCCGTTCGGGAGCCCCCAATCCCATTGTGGGTTGTGCCCCGGATTGTTGTTGAAAGGCTCCGGATTCCGCCTCGAAGGAATTCCGATAGTGGAAGGTGAACCAAACCTTTGTGGTGCGGTTCATCGGAGAAGAAGGTGAAACCTTTGTGGTTGTTGAACCGTTGTGTCGGTTCACACCTCTCCAACGAGACGTACTCCCTTAACAAGGAGGAACTCGGGAATACATTCTCGTCTCCGCGTGCCTCGGTTATTTCTATACCCGAGCTTTTACTTATGCACTTTACATTGTGATAGCCTTCGTGCTTGAAGTATTCTATATTGCTATCACCTTGTTGTTTGTCTTGCTTAGCATAAGTTGTTGGTGCACATAGGTGAGCCTAGTTTATTTAGGTTGTTTGCTTGTTAATTTAAACACCTAGTTTTATTCCGCAATTATCCAGCCTAAACCGGAAAAGTTTTAAACCGCCTATTCACCCCCCCCTCTAGGCGACATCATTGTCCTTTCACATTATCGTGTCATAGTTTGTGATAAAGTTCCCATATTCAGCACATATGTGTGCCATGGTATGGGAAACAACGTCGCCAAAGCGATTTTCAAAATTATTTTTAGAAATATCATTTTTCATTTTTAGGTGCTAAAAATGACTTTTTTTGTGAAGCAAGTACATAAAATATGGTCCAAAATGACACCCATTTAATTTTCACAAAGAGTAGTACATATTTTATGGATAATCCCTAAATATGAGAATTTTCCTTGCTTTCTATCTAAATTCCCTTCTTTAATTGACTTTATGTCAATTTTCCGAAAGTAATTCAAATTTGAACTACAACTGTGTGATAGTTTGCTCTGAAATTGTTTTAAAAATAATTTTAAGGTACACAAGTAGTGGTTACAACATAGAACCATCGATAGTTTTTGAAAATTCGACCACCTTAGATGAATAGCCATGCTCTCCATTTTGAACATTTTTTGAAAGAAATGAGAAAAAGTGAAAAAATACTTAAAAAAAGAAACCCTTTGGCATGGAGTCCTTTTATGTGTACTAGTTTCTAGGAAAAATTATAAACTTGAGTTTTGACAAACTTTTCAAAACAATACTTCACAAAAATGTCAATCATCTACAAACATGTATAAGTTTCAAGCCAAATGACCAATGTATGGCCATTATCGTGTCATAGTTTGTGATAAAGTTCCCATATTCAGCACATATGTGTGCCATGGTATGGGAAACAACGTCGCCGAAGCGATTTTCAAAATTATTTTTAGAAATATCATTTTTCATTTTTTAGGTGCTAAAAATGACTTTTTTTGTGAAGCAAGTACATAAAATATGATCCAAAATGACACCCATTTAATTTTCATAAAGAGTAGTACATATTTTATGGATAATCCCTAAATATGAGAATTTTCCTTGCTTTCTATCTAAATTCCCTTCTTTAATTGACTTTATTTCAATTTTTCGAAAGTAATTCAAATTTGAACTACAACTGTGTGATAGTTTGCTCTGAAATTGTTACAAAAATAATTTTAAGGTACACAAGTAGTGGTTACAACATAGAACCATCGATAGTTTTTGAAAATTCGACCACCTTAGATGAATAGCCATGCTCTCCATTTTGACCATTTTTTGAAAGAAATGAGAAAAAGTGAAAAAATTCTCAAAAAAAGAAACCCTTTGGCATGGAGTCCTTTTATGTGTACTAGTTTTTAGGAAAAATTATAAACTTGAGTTTTGACAAACTTTTCAAAACAATACTTCACAAAAATGTCAATCATCTACAAACATGTATAAGTTTCAAGCCAAATGACCAATGTATGGCCATTATCGTGTCATAGTTTGTGATAAAGTTCCCATATTCAGCACATATGTGTGCCATGGTATGGGAAACAACGTCGCCGAAGCGATTTTCAAAATTATTTTTAGAAATATCATTTTTCATTTTTTAGGTGCTAAAAATGACTTTTTTTGTGAAGCAAGTACATAAAATATGATCCAAAATGACACCCATTTAATTTTCACAAAGAGTAGTACATATTTTATGGATAATCCCTAAATATGAGAATTTTCCTTGCTTTCTATCTAAATTCCCTTCTTTAATTGACTTTATGTCAATTTTCCGAAACTAATTCAAATTTGAACTACAACTGTATGATAGTTTGCTCTGAAATTGTTTTAAAAATAATTTTAAGGTACACAAGTAGTGGTTACAACATAGAACCATCGATAGTTTTTGAAAATTCGACCACCTTAGATGAATAGCCATGCTCTCCATTTTGACCATTTTTTGAAAGAAATTAGAAAAACTGAAAAAATACTTAAAAAAAGAAACCCTTTGGCATGGAGTCCTTTTATGTGTACTAGTTTCTAGGAAAAATTATAAACTTGAGTTTTGACAAACTTTTCAAAACAATACTTCACAAAAATGTCAACCATCTACAAACATGTATAAGTTTCAAGCCAAATGACCAATGTATGGCCATTATCGTGTCATAGTTTGTGATAAAGTTCCCATATTCAGCACATATGTGTGCCATGGTATGGGAAACAACGTCGCCGAAGCGATTTTCAAAATTATTTTTAGAAATATCATTTTTCATTTTTAGGTGCTAAAAATTACTTTTTTTGTGAAGCAAGTACATAAAATATGGTCCAAAATGACACCCATTTAATTTTCACAAAGAGTAGTACATATTTTATGGATAATCCCTAAATATGAGAATTTTCCTTGCTTTCTATCTAAATTCCGTTCTTTAATTGACTTTATGTCAATTTTCCGAAATTAATTCAAATTTGAACTACAACTGTGTGATAGTTTGCTCTGAAATTGTTACAAAAATAATTTTAAGGTACACAAGTAGTGGTTACAACATAGAACCATCGATAGTTTTTTGAAAATTCGACCACCTTAGATGAATAGCCATGCTCTCCATTTTGACCATTTTTTGAAAGAAATGAGAAAAAGTGAAAAAATACTCAAAAAAAGAAACCCTTTGGCATGGAGTCCTTTTATGTGTACTAGTTTTTAGGAAAAATTATAAACTTGAGTTTTGACAAACTTTTCAAAACAATACTTCACAAAAATGTCAATCATCTACAAACATGTATAAGTTTGAAACCAAATGACCAATGTATGGCCATTATCGTGTCATAGTTTGTGATAAAGTTTCCATATTCAGCACATATGTGTGCCATGGTATGGGAAACAACGTCGCCGAAGCGATTTTCAAAATTATTTTTAGAAATATCATTTTTTCATTTTTTAGGTGCTAAAAATGACTTTTTTTGTCAAGCAAGTACATAAAATATGGTCCAAAATGATACCCATTCAATTTTCACAAAGAGTAGTACATATTTTATGGATAATCCCTAAATATGAGAATTTTCCTTGCTTTCTATCTAAATTCCCTTCTTTAATTGACTTTATGTCAATTTTCCGAAAGTAATTCAAATTTGAACTACAACTGTGTGATAGTTTGCTCTGAAATTGTTACAAAAATAATTTTAAGGTACACAAGTAGTGGTTACAACATAGAACCATCGATAGTTTTTGAAAATTCGACCACCTTAGATGAATAGCCATGCTCTTCATTTTGACCATTTTTTGAAAGAAATGAGAAAAAGTGAAAACATACTCAAAAAAAGAAACCCTTTGGCATGGAGTCCTTTTATGTGTACTAGTTTCTAGGAAAAATTATAAACTTGAGTTTTGACAAACTTTTCAAAACAATACTTCACAAAAATGTCAATCATCTACAAACATGTATAAGTTTCAAGCCAAATGACCAATGTATGGCCATTATCGTGTCATAGTTTGTGATAAAGTTCTCATATTCAGCACATATGTGTGCCATGGTATGGGAAACAACGTCGCCGAAGCGATTTTCAAAATTATTTTTAGAAATATCATTTTTCATTTTTTAGGTCCTAAAAATGACTTTTTTTGTGAAGCAAGTACATAAAATATGATCCAAAATGACACCCATTTAATTTTCATAAAGAGTAGTACATATTTTATGGATAATCCCTAAATATGAGAATTTTCCTTGCTTTCTATCTAAATTCCCTTCTTTAATTGACTTTATTTCAATTTTCCGAAAGTAATTCAAATTTGAACTACAACTGTGTGATAGTTTGCTCTGAAATTGTTACAAAAATAATTTTAAGGTACACAAGTAGTGGTTACAACATAGAACCATCGATAGTTTTTGAAAATTCGACCACCTTAGATGAATAGCCATGCTCTCCTTTTTGACCATTTTTTGAAAGAAATGAGAAAAAGTGAAAAAATACTCAAAAAAAAGAAACCCTTTGGCATGGAGTCCTTTTATGTGTACTAGTTTCTAGGAAAAATTATAAACTTGAGTTTTGACAAACTTTTCAAAACAATACTTCACAAAAATGTCAATCATCTACAAACATGTATAAGTTTCAAGCCAAATGACCAATGTATGGCCATTATCGTGTCATAGTTTGTGATAAAGTTCCCATATTCAGCACATATGTGTGCCATGGTATGGGAAACAACGTCGCCGAAGCGATTTTCAAAATTATTTTTAGAAATATCATTTTTCATTTTTTAGGTGCTAAAAATGACTTTTTTTGTGAAGCAAGTACATAAAATATGGTCCAAAATGACACCCATTTAATTTTCACAAAGAGTAGTACATATTTTATGGATAATCCCTAAATATGAGAATTTTCCTTGCTTTCTATCTAAATTCCCTTCTTTAATTGACTTTATGTCAATTTTCCGAAACTAATTCAAATTTGAACTACAACTGTGTGATAGTTTGCTCTGAAATTGTTACAAAAATAATTTTAAGGTACACAAGTAGTGGTTACAACATAGAACCATCGATAGTTTTTGAAAATTCGACCACCTTAGATGAATAGCCATGATCTCCATTTTGACCATTTTTTGAAAGAAATGAGAAAAAGTGAAAAAATACTTAAAAAAAGAAACCCTTTGGCATGGAGTCCTTTTATGTGTACTAGTTTCTAGGAAAAATTATAAACTTGAGTTTTGACAAACTTTTCAAAACAATACTTCACAAAAATGTCAATCATCTACAAACATGTATAAGTTTCAAGCCAAATGACCAATGTATGGCCATTATCGTGTCATAGTTTGTGATAAAGTTCCCATATTCAGCACGTATGTGTGCCATGGTATGGGAAACAACATCGCCGAAGCGATATTCAAAATTATTTTTAGAAATATCATTTTTCATTTTTTAGGTGCTAAAAATGACTTTTTTTGTGAAGCAAGTACATAAAATATGGTCCAAAATGACACCCATTTAATTTTCACAAAGAGTAGTACATATTTTATGGATAATCCCTAAATATGAGAATTTTCCTTGCTTTCTATCTAAATTCCCTTCTTTAATTGACTTTATGTCAATTTTCCGAAAGTAATTCAAATTTGAACTACAACTGTGTGATAGTTTGCTCTGAAATTGTTACAAAAATAATTTTAAGGTACACAAGTAGTGGTTACAACATAGAACCATCGATAGTTTTTGAAAATTCGACCACCTTAGATGAATAGCCATGCTCTCCATTTTGACCATTTTTTGAAAGAAATGAGAAAAAGTGAAAAAATACTCAAAAAAAGAAACCCTTTGGCATGGAGTCCTTTTATGTGTACTAGTTTTTAGGAAAAATTATAAACTTGAGTTTTGACAAACTTTTCAAAACAATACTTCACAAAAATGTCAATCATCTACAAACATGTATAAGTTTCAAGCCAAATGACCAATGTATGGCCATTATCGTGTCATAGTTTGTGATAAAGTTCCCATATTCAGCACATATGTGTGCCATGGTATGGGAAACAACGTCGCCGAAGCGATTTTAAAAATTATTTTTAGAAATATCATTTTTCATTTTTTAGGTGCTAAAAATGACTTTTTTTGTGAAGCATGTACATAAAATATGGTCCAAAATGACACCCATTTAATTTTCACAAAGAGTAGTACATATTTTATGGATAATCCCTAAATATGAGAATTTTCCTTGCTTTCTATCTAAATTCCCTTCTTTAATTGACTTTATGTCAATTTTCCGAAAGTAATTCAAATTTGAACTACAACTGTGTGATAGTTTGCTCTGAAATTGTTTTAAAAATAATTTTAAGGTACACAAGTAGTGGTTACAACATAGAACCATCGATAGTTTTTGAAAATTCGACCACCTTAGATGAATAGCCATGCTCTCCATTTTGAACATTTTTTGAAAGAAATGAGAAAAAGTGAAAAAATACTTAAAAAAAGAAACCCTTTGGCATGGAGTCCTTTTATGTGTACTAGTTTCTAGGAAAAATTATAAACTTGAGTTTTGACAAACTTTTCAAAACAATACTTCACAAAAATGTCAATCATCTACAAACATGTATAAGTTTCAAGCCAAATGACCAATGTATGGCCATTATCGTGTCATAGTTTGTGATAAAGTTCCCATATTCAGCACATATGTGTGCCATGGTATGGGAAACAACGTCGCCGAAGCGATTTTCAAAATTATTTTTAGAAATATCATTTTTCATTTTTTAGGTGCTAAAAATGACTTTTTTTGTGAAGCAAGTACATAAAATATGGTCCAAAATGACACCCATTTAATTTTCACAAAGAGTAGTACATATTTTATGGATAATCCCTAAATATGAGAATTTTCCTTGCTTTCTATCTAAATTCCCTTCTTTAATTGACTTTATGTCAATTTTCCGAAACTAATTCAAATTTGAACTACAACTGTGTGATAGTTTGCTCTGAAATTGTTTTAAAAATAATTTTCAGGTACACAAGTAGTGGTTACAACATAGAACCATCGATAGTTTTTGAAAATTCGACCACCTTAGATGAATAGCCATGATCTCCATTTTGACCATTTTTTGAAAGAAATGAGAAAAAGTGAAAAAATACTTAAAAAAAGAAACCCTTTGGCATGGAGTCCTTTTATGTGTACTAGTTTCTAGGAAAAATTATAAACTTGAGTTTTGACAAACTTTTCAAAACAATACTTCACAAAAATGTCAATCATCTACAAACATGTATAAGTTTCAAGCCAAATGACCAATGTATGGCCATTATCGTGTCATAGTTTGTGATAAAGTTCCCATATTCAGCACGTATGTGTGCCATGGTATGGGAAACAACATCGCCGAAGCGATATTCAAAATTATTTTTAGAAATATCATTTTTCATTTTTTAGGTGCTAAAAATGACTTTTTTTGTGAAGCAAGTACATAAAATATGGTCCAAAATGACACCCATTTAATTTTCACAAAGAGTAGTACATATTTTATGGATAATCCCTAAATATGAGAATTTTCCTTGCTTTCAATCTAAATTCCCTTCTTTAATTGACTTTATGTCAATTTTCCGAAAGTAATTCAAATTTGAACTACAACTGTGTGATAGTTTGCTCTGAAATTGTTACAAAAATAATTTTAAGGTACACAAGTAGTGGTTACAACATAGAACCATCGATAGTTTTTTGAAAATTCGACCACCTTAGATGAATAGCCATGCTCTCCATTTTGACCATTTTTTGAAAGAAATGAGAAAAGGTGAAAAAATACTCAAAAAAAGAAACCCTTTGGCATGGAGTCCTTTTATGTGTACTAGTTTCTAGGAAAAATTATAAACTTGAGTTTTGACAAACTTTTCAAAACAATACTTCACAAAAATGTCAATCATCTACAAACATGTATAAGTTTCAAGCCAAATGACCAATGTATGGCCATTATCGTGTCATAGTTTGTGATAAAGTTCCCATATTCAGCACATATGTGTGCCATGGTATGGGAAACAACGTCGCCAAAGCGATTTTCAAAATTATTTTTAGAAATATCATTTTTCATTTTTTAGGTCCTAAAAATGACTTTTTTTGTGAAGCAAGTACATAAAATATGATCCAAAATGACACCCATTTAATTTTCATAAAGAGTAGTACATATTTTATGGATAATCCCTAAATATGAGAATTTTCCTTGCTTTCTATCTAAATTCCCTTCTTTAATTGACTTTATGTCAATTTTCCGAAAGTAATTCAAATTTGAACTACAACTGTGTGATAGTTTGCTCTGAAATTGTTTTAAAAATAATTTTAAGGTACACAAGTAGTGGTTACAACATAGAACCATCGATAGTTTTTGAAAATTCGACCACCTTAGATGAATAGCCAAGCTCTCCATTTTGACCATTTTTTGAAAGAAATGAGAAAAAGTGAAAAAATACTCAAAAAAAGAAACCCTTTGGCATGGAGTCCTTTTATGTGTACTAGTTTCTAGGAAAAATTATAAACTTGAGTTTTGACAAACTTTTCAAAACAATACTTCACAAAAATGTCAATCATCTACAAACATGTATAAGTTTCAAGCCAAATGACCAATGTATGGCCATTATCGTGTCATAGTTTGTGATAAAGTTCCCATATTCAGCACGTATGTGTGCCATGGTATTGGAAACAACGTCGCCGAAGCGATTTTCAAAATTATTTTTAGAAATATCATTTTTCATTTTTTAGGTGCTAAAAATGACTTTTTTTGTGAAGCAAGTACATAAAATATGGTCCAAAATGACACCCATTTAATATTCACAAAGAGTAGTACATATTTTATGGATAATCCCTAAATATGAGAATTTTCCTTGCTTTCTATCTAAATTCCCTTCTTTAATTAACTTTATGTCAATTTTCCGAAAGTAATTCAAATTTGAACTACAACTGTGTGATAGTTTGCTCTGAAATTGTTTTAAAAATAATTTTCAGGTACACAAGTAGTGGTTACAACATAGAACCATCGATAGTTTTTGAAAATTCGACCACCTTAGATGAATAGCCATGCTCTCCATTTTGACCATTTTTTGAAAGAAATGAGAAAAGGTGAAAAAATACTCAAAAAAAGAAACCCTTTGGCATGGAGTCCTTTTATGTGTACTAGTTTTTAGGAAAAATTATAAACTTGAGTTTTGACAAACTTTTCAAAACAATACTTCACAAAAATGTCAATCATCTACAAACATGTATAAGTTTCAAGCCAAATGACCAATGTATGGCCATTATCGTGTCATAGTTTGTGATAAAGTTCCCATATTCAGCACGTATGTGTGCCATGGTATGGGAAACAACGTCGCCGAAGCGATTTTCAAAATTATTTTTAGAAATATCATTTTTTATTTTTTAGGTGCTAAAAATGACTTTTTTTGTGAAGCAAGTACATAAAATATGGTCCAAAATGACACCCATTTAATTTTCACAAAGAGTAGTACATATTTTATGGATAATCCCTAAATATGAGAATTTTCCTTCCTTTCTATCTAAATTCCCTTCTTTAATTGACTTTATGTCAATTTTCCGAAAGTAATTCAAATTTGAACTACAACTGTGTGATAGTTTGCTCTGAAATTGTTTTAAAAATAATTTTAAGGTACACAAGTAGTGGTTACAACATAGAACCATCGATAGTTTTTGAAAATTCGACCACCTTAGATGAATAGCCATGCTCTCCATTTTGACCATTTTTTGAAAGAAATGAGAAAAAGTGAAAAAATACTTAAAAAAAGAAACCCTTTGGCATGGAGTCCTTTTATGTGTACTAGTTTCTAGGAAAAATTATAAACTTGAGTTTTGACAAACTTTTCAAAACAATACTTCACAAAAATGTCAATCATCTACAAACATGTATAAGTTTCAAGCCAAATGACCAATGTATGGCCATTATCGTGTCATAGTTTGTGATAAAGTTCCCATATTCAGCACATATGTGTGCCATGGTATGGGAAACAACGTCGCCGAAGCGGTTTTCAAAATTATTTTTAGAAATATCATTTTTCATTTTTTAGGTGCTAAAAATGACTTTTTTTGTGAAGCAAGTACATAAAATATGGTCCAAAATGACACCCATTTAATTTTCACAAAGAGTAGTACATATTTTATGGATAATCCCTAAATATGAGAATTTTCCTTGCTTTCTATCTAAATTCCCTTCTTTAATTGAGTTTATGTCAATTTTCCGAAACTAATTCAAATTTGAACTACAACTGTGTGATAGTTTGCTCTGAAATTGTTTTAAAAATAATTTTAAGGCACACAAGTAGTGGTTACAACATAGAACCATCGATAGTTTTTGAAAATTCGACCACCTTAGATGAATAGCCATGCTCTCCATTTTGACCATTTTTTGAAAGAAATGAGAAAAGGTGAAAAAATACTTAAAAAAAGAAACCCTTTGGCATGGAGTCCTTTTATGTGTACTAGTTTCTAGGAAAAATTATAAACTTGAGTTTTGACAAACTTTCCAAAACAATACTTCACAAAAATGTCAATCATCTACAAACATGTATAAGTTTCAAGCCAAATGACCAATGTATGGCCATTATCGTGTCATAGTTTGTGATAAAGTTCTCATATTCAGCACATATGTGTGCCATGGTATGGGAAACAACGTCGCCGAAGCGATTTTCAAAATTATTTTTAGAAATATCATTTTTCATTTTTTAGGTGCTAAAAATGACTTTTTTTGTGAAGCATGTACATAAAATATGGTCCAAAATGACACCCATTTAATTTTCACAAAGAGTAGTACATATTTTATGGATAATCCCTAAATATGAGAATTTTCCTTGCTTTCTATCTAAATTCCCTTCTTTAATTGACTTTATGTCAATTTTCCGAAAGTAATTCAAATTTGAACTACAACTGTGTGATAGTTTGCTCTGAAATTGTTTTAAAAATAATTTTAAGGTACACAAGTAGTGGTTACAACATAGAACCATCGATAGTTTTTGAAAATTCGACCACCTTAGATGAATAGCCAAGCTCTCCATTTTGACCATTTTTTGAAAGAAATGAGAAAAAGTGAAAAAATACTCAAAAAAAGAAACCCTTTGGCATGGAGTCCTTTTATGTGTACTAGTTTCTAGGAAAAATTATAAACTTGAGTTTTGACAAACTTTTCAAAACAATACTTCACAAAAATGTCAATCATCTACAAACATGTATAAGTTTCAAGCCAAATGACCAATGTATGGCCATTATCGTGTCATAGTTTGTGATAAAGTTCCCATATTCAGCACGTATGTGTGCCATGGTATTGGAAACAACGTCGCCGAAGCGATTTTCAAAATTATTTTTAGAAATATCATTTTTCATTTTTTAGGTGCTAAAAATGACTTTTTTTGTGAAGCAAGTACATAAAATATGGTCCAAAATGACACCCATTTAATATTCACAAAGAGTAGTACATATTTTATGGATAATCCCTAAATATGAGAATTTTCCTTGCTTTCTATCTAAATTCCCTTCTTTAATTAACTTTATGTCAATTTTCCGAAAGTAATTCAAATTTGAACTACAACTGTGTGATAGTTTGCTCTGAAATTGTTTTAAAAATAATTTTCAGGTACACAAGTAGTGGTTACAACATAGAACCATCGATAGTTTTTGAAAATTCGACCACCTTAGATGAATAGCCATGCTCTCCATTTTGACCATTTTTTGAAAGAAATGAGAAAAGGTGAAAAAATACTCAAAAAAAGAAACCCTTTGGCATGGAGTCCTTTTATGTGTACTAGTTTTTAGGAAAAATTATAAACTTGAGTTTTGACAAACTTTTCAAAACAATACTTCACAAAAATGTCAATCATCTACAAACATGTATAAGTTTCAAGCCAAATGACCAATGTATGGCCATTATCGTGTCATAGTTTGTGATAAAGTTCCCATATTCAGCACGTATGTGTGCCATGGTATGGGAAACAACGTCGCCGAAGCGATTTTCAAAATTATTTTTAGAAATATCATTTTTTATTTTTTAGGTGCTAAAAATGACTTTTTTTGTGAAGCAAGTACATAAAATATGGTCCAAAATGACACCCATTTAATTTTCACAAAGAGTAGTACATATTTTATGGATAATCCCTAAATATGAGAATTTTCCTTCCTTTCTATCTAAATTCCCTTCTTTAATTGACTTTATGTCAATTTTCCGAAAGTAATTCAAATTTGAACTACAACTGTGTGATAGTTTGCTCTGAAATTGTTTTAAAAATAATTTTAAGGTACACAAGTAGTGGTTACAACATAGAACCATCGATAGTTTTTGAAAATTCGACCACCTTAGATGAATAGCCATGCTCTCCATTTTGACCATTTTTTGAAAGAAATGAGAAAAAGTGAAAAAATACTTAAAAAAAGAAACCCTTTGGCATGGAGTCCTTTTATGTGTACTAGTTTCTAGGAAAAATTATAAACTTGAGTTTTGACAAACTTTTCAAAACAATACTTCACAAAAATGTCAATCATCTACAAACATGTATAAGTTTCAAGCCAAATGACCAATGTATGGCCATTATCGTGTCATAGTTTGTGATAAAGTTCCCATATTCAGCACATATGTGTGCCATGGTATGGGAAACAACGTCGCCGAAGCGGTTTTCAAAATTATTTTTAGAAATATCATTTTTCATTTTTTAGGTGCTAAAAATGACTTTTTTTGTGAAGCAAGTACATAAAATATGGTCCAAAATGACACCCATTTAATTTTCACAAAGAGTAGTACATATTTTATGGATAATCCCTAAATATGAGAATTTTCCTTGCTTTCTATCTAAATTCCCTTCTTTAATTGAGTTTATGTCAATTTTCCGAAACTAATTCAAATTTGAACTACAACTGTGTGATAGTTTGCTCTGAAATTGTTTTAAAAATAATTTTAAGGTACACAAGTAGTGGTTACAACATAGAACCATCGATAGTTTTTGAAAATTCGACCACCTTAGATGAATAGCCATGCTCTCCATTTTGACCATTTTTTGAAAGAAATGAGAAAAGGTGAAAAAATACTTAAAAAAAGAAACCCTTTGGCATGGAGTCCTTTTATGTGTACTAGTTTCTAGGAAAAATTATAAACTTGAGTTTTGACAAACTTTCCAAAACAATACTTCACAAAAATGTCAATCATCTACAAACATGTATAAGTTTCAAGCCAAATGACCAATGTATGGCCATTATCGTGTCATAGTTTGTGATAAAGTTCTCATATTCAGCACATATGTGTGCCATGGTATGGGAAACAACGTCGCCGAAGCGATTTTCAAAATTATTTTTAGAAATATCATTTTTCATTTTTTAGGTGCTAAAAATGACTTTTTTTGTGAAGCATGTACATAAAATATGGTCCAAAATGACACCCATTTAATTTTCACAAAGAGTAGTACATATTTTATGGATAATCCCTAAATATGAGAATTTTCCTTGCTTTCTATCTAAATTCCCTTCTTTAATTGACTTTATGTCAATTTTCCGAAAGTAATTCAAATTTGAACTACAACTGTGTGATAGTTTGCTCTGAAATTGTTTTAAAAATAATTTTAAGGTACACAAGTAGTGGTTACAACATAGAACCATCGATAGTTTTTGAAAATTCGACCACCTTAGATGAATAGCCAAGCTCTCCATTTTGACCATTTTTTGAAAGAAATGAGAAAAAGTGAAAAAATACTCAAAAAAAGAAACCCTTTGGCATGGAGTCCTTTTATGTGTACTAGTTTCTAGGAAAAATTATAAACTTGAGTTTTGACAAACTTTTCAAAACAATACTTCACAAAAATGTCAATCATCTACAAACATGTATAAGTTTCAAGCCAAATGACCAATGTATGGCCATTATCGTGTCATAGTTTGTGATAAAGTTCCCATATTCAGCACGTATGTGTGCCATGGTATTGGAAACAACGTCGCCGAAGCGATTTTCAAAATTATTTTTAGAAATATCATTTTTCATTTTTTAGGTGCTAAAAATGACTTTTTTTGTGAAGCAAGTACATAAAATATGGTCCAAAATGACACCCATTTAATATTCACAAAGAGTAGTACATATTTTATGGATAATCCCTAAATATGAGAATTTTCCTTGCTTTCTATCTAAATTCCCTTCTTTAATTAACTTTATGTCAATTTTCCGAAAGTAATTCAAATTTGAACTACAACTGTGTGATAGTTTGCTCTGAAATTGTTTTAAAAATAATTTTCAGGTACACAAGTAGTGGTTACAACATAGAACCATCGATAGTTTTTGAAAATTCGACCACCTTAGATGAATAGCCATGCTCTCCATTTTGACCATTTTTTGAAAGAAATGAGAAAAGGTGAAAAAATACTCAAAAAAAGAAACCCTTTGGCATGGAGTCCTTTTATGTGTACTAGTTTTTAGGAAAAATTATAAACTTGAGTTTTGACAAACTTTTCAAAACAATACTTCACAAAAATGTCAATCATCTACAAACATGTATAAGTTTCAAGCCAAATGACCAATGTATGGCCATTATCGTGTCATAGTTTGTGATAAAGTTCCCATATTCAGCACGTATGTGTGCCATGGTATGGGAAACAACGTCGCCGAAGCGATTTTCAAAATTATTTTTAGAAATATCATTTTTCATTTTTTAGGTGCTAAAAATGACTTTTTTTGTGAAGCAAGTACATAAAATATGGTCCAAAATGACACCCATTTAATTTTCACAAAGAGTAGTACATATTTTATGGATAATCCCTAAATATGAGAATTTTCCTTCCTTTCTATCTAAATTCCCTTCTTTAATTGACTTTATGTCAATTTTCCGAAAGTAATTCAAATTTGAACTACAACTGTGTGATAGTTTGCTCTGAAATTGTTTTAAAAATAATTTTAAGGTACACAAGTAGTGGTTACAACATAGAACCATCGATAGTTTTTGAAAATTCGACCACCTTAGATGAATAGCCATGCTCTCCATTTTGACCATTTTTTGAAAGAAATGAGAAAAAGTGAAAAAATACTTAAAAAAAGAAACCCTTTGGCATGGAGTCCTTTTATGTGTACTAGTTTCTAGGAAAAATTATAAACTTGAGTTTTGACAAACTTTTCAAAACAATACTTCACAAAAATGTCAATCATCTACAAACATGTATAAGTTTCAAGCCAAATGACCAATGTATGGCCATTATCGTGTCATAGTTTGTGATAAAGTTCCCATATTCAGCACATATGTGTGCCATGGTATGGGAAACAACGTCGCCGAAGCGGTTTTCAAAATTATTTTTAGAAATATCATTTTTCATTTTTTAGGTGCTAAAAATGACTTTTTTTGTGAAGCAAGTACATAAAATATGGTCCAAAATGACACCCATTTAATTTTCACAAAGAGTAGTACATATTTTATGGATAATCCCTAAATATGAGAATTTTCCTTGCTTTCTATCTAAATTCCCTTCTTTAATTGAGTTTATGTCAATTTTCCGAAACTAATTCAAATTTGAACTACAACTGTGTGATAGTTTGCTCTGAAATTGTTTTAAAAATAATTTTAAGGTACACAAGTAGTGGTTACAACATAGAACCATCGATAGTTTTTGAAAATTCGACCACCTTAGATGAATAGCCATGCTCTCCATTTTGACCATTTTTTGAAAGAAATGAGAAAAGGTGAAAAAATACTTAAAAAAAGAAACCCTTTGGCATGGAGTCCTTTTATGTGTACTAGTTTCTAGGAAAAATTATAAACTTGAGTTTTGACAAACTTTCCAAAACAATACTTCACAAAAATGTCAATCATCTACAAACATGTATAAGTTTCAAGCCAAATGACCAATGTATGGCCATTATGAAAGTGCATGGTTGCCCCCATGCGTGGTTTTGGTAATTAATGACAATCCTTATGGACTAATGTTTACATTGAGATATTCTTATAGATCTTGTCCATGGGAAATTATAGGAGTTCTTGTGTTGGACTCTTCAAGATGACATAATGACCAATGCTCTATTCAAGGGTTTATATGAAGATAGATGGGATGATACGAGAATGATCAAGATGTTGATCAACACACAAAGCTACAAGATGTACCAAGTGGATCATGTATCTCTTGGGATGGTTAAGACGTGCAAGACCAAGAGAAGCATTTCGGAGATATCTTATGCTCGAAGCTTGGAGGTCGGAATGAAGACGAAGCTAATGGAGCTTGGAGATTGACATGAAGGCGAAGCTAAGCGAGGCTCTCCCATAATGGCGTATGGGGGAGTATTTGGAGAAGTCTTCATCAAGCATGTGCTAGCTAGCGCAATCAAGAAAGGTGGTCCACTTTGAGAGACCAAGATCGTCATCATCTAGCTCAAGTGGAATGCTCAAGACAAAGGTATGATCTTGATAGGGCTATAGGATAGATAGGCGTACTATCAAGAGGGGCTCTCGAGTGAGTAACTTGATCGCATCTTTGTGGAGAGCTCAAACCTTTGCATGCTTGGCATATCATCTTTCTTGGTTCTTATTTGGTTTTTCTCCGTGTTGGGTTTCGGTCCTTGTCGTGATCTTCATGACAAGACCAAGTCCTTCGAAAATGGTTTTACTTTGGAAAACTTGTTGCCTTTTATCCATGTGAGGATTTAGAGCTTGGTTTATCTCCATACTAAGCTCTAGTTCATCAAAAACAGATTTCGTATGAATATCTTGTTGCGTTTTTGATGAAGGAGGTTTTACCGGTTTGCATTGTTTAGGAAAGTTCAACCTTTCCCCATTTGGTTTTATCCTCACATGATGGACTGTGATGTTTCTATGCACATTCAAGTAGAGCTCGTTGTAACGATTCCAACGAGCCAAAAATCATCGAAAACGGAGTCCGGATGGAAAAGATATTGACGTTTTCGTGTTCGGTTTTGCTGCAGTTTTTGCTAGGCCGGAGTCTCCGGTCCTAGACCGGAGTCTCCGGTCCTCGCGATCCGTTTTTTGTTCCAACGGTCGGCACTCTCTGTATAGGGGTCCGGAGTGACCCCGGAGTCTCTGGGGGGCCGGAGTCTCTGGTCCCTTGGTCCGGAGTCTCCAGTGCAAGTTTTCCTGCGTCGACTTTTTTCCTGCTCTTTCGAGGCCGGAGTCTCCGGTCTCAGGGACCAGAGTCTCCGGCCTTCCAGACCGGAGTCTCCGGTCTAAGTGGACTGCAACGGCTCTTTTTCTGGGAGGGGTATAAATACCCCTCCACCTACCTCCAGCCACTAAGCTCTTCCAAGCACGAAATTTCCCCCTCTCTCACCTCCATTGTTGACCTTGGAAAGCTTGCCCCTCTCCCATTTCCTCCCATGATTCTTGCATATCTTTGAGGGATTTGAGAGAGGAGATCTAGATCTACATTTCCACCAATCCATCTCTCCTCTAAGTGAGGGGAACCTTGTAGATCTTGATCTTGGAGTTCTTGGTGCATCTCCTCTTTGTTCTTCCTCTCTTATTCCCCCATAAGCATTTGTTGCTTTGTTGGAATTTGAGAGTGAAGGATTTTGAGCACTTGTGCTCTTGCCTTTTGCATTTGGTGCATCGGTGTGCTCTCCACGAGGATTCGTGGAAGTTGAAAGTTTGTGAGCTTGTTACTCTTGGGTCCTTGGACCCTAGACGCCTTTGTGGTGGTTGGACCCTTGTGTGGTCACTTGAAGCCGTTCGGGAGCCCCCAATCCCATTGTGGGTTGTGCCCCGGATTGTTGTTGAAAGGCTCCGGATTCCGCCTCGAAGGAATTCCGATAGTGGAAGGTGAACCAAACCTTTGTGGTGCGGTTCATCGGAGAAGAAGGTGAAACCTTTGTGGTTGTTGAACCGTTGTGTCGGTTCACACCTCTCCAACGAGACGTACTCCCTTAACAAGGAGGAACTCGGGAATACATTCTCGTCTCCGCGTGCCTCGGTTATTTCTATACCCGAGCTTTTACTTATGCACTTTACATTGTGATAGCCTTCGTGCTTGAAGTATTCTATATTGCTATCACCTTGTTGTTTGTCTTGCTTAGCATAAGTTGTTGGTGCACATAGGTGAGCCTAGTTTATTTAGGTTGTTGGCTTGTTAATTTAAACACCTAGTTTTATTCCGCAATTATCCAGCCTAAACCGGAAAAGTTTTAAACCGCCTATTCACCCCCCCTCTAGGCGACATCATTGTCCTTTCACATTATCGTGTCATAGTTTGTGATAAAGTTCCCATATTCAGCACATATGTGTGCCATGGTATGGGAAACAACGTCGCCAAAGCGATTTTCAAAATTATTTTTAGAAATATCATTTTTCATTTTTAGGTGCTAAAAATGACTTTTTTTGTGAAGCAAGTACATAAAATATGGTCCAAAATGACACCCATTTAATTTTCACAAAGAGTAGTACATATTTTATGGATAATCCCTAAATATGAGAATTTTCCTTGCTTTCTATCTAAATTCCCTTCTTTAATTGACTTTATGTCAATTTTCCGAAAGTAATTCAAATTTGAACTACAACTGTGTGATAGTTTGCTCTGAAATTGTTTTAAAAATAATTTTAAGGTACACAAGTAGTGGTTACAACATAGAACCATCGATAGTTTTTGAAAATTCGACCACCTTAGATGAATAGCCATGCTCTCCATTTTGAACATTTTTTGAAAGAAATGAGAAAAAGTGAAAAAATACTTAAAAAAAGAAACCCTTTGGCATGGAGTCCTTTTATGTGTACTAGTTTCTAGGAAAAATTATAAACTTGAGTTTTGACAAACTTTTCAAAACAATACTTCACAAAAATGTCAATCATCTACAAACATGTATAAGTTTCAAGCCAAATGACCAATGTATGGCCATTATCGTGTCATAGTTTGTGATAAAGTTCCCATATTCAGCACATATGTGTGCCATGGTATGGGAAACAACGTCGCCGAAGCGATTTTCAAAATTATTTTTAGAAATATCATTTTTCATTTTTTAGGTGCTAAAAATGACTTTTTTTGTGAAGCAAGTACATAAAATATGATCCAAAATGACACCCATTTAATTTTCATAAAGAGTAGTACATATTTTATGGATAATCCCTAAATATGAGAATTTTCCTTGCTTTCTATCTAAATTCCCTTCTTTAATTGACTTTATTTCAATTTTTCGAAAGTAATTCAAATTTGAACTACAACTGTGTGATAGTTTGCTCTGAAATTGTTACAAAAATAATTTTAAGGTACACAAGTAGTGGTTACAACATAGAACCATCGATAGTTTTTGAAAATTCGACCACCTTAGATGAATAGCCATGCTCTCCATTTTGACCATTTTTTGAAAGAAATGAGAAAAAGTGAAAAAATACTCAAAAAAAGAAACCCTTTGGCATGGAGTCCTTTTATGTGTACTAGTTTTTAGGAAAAATTATAAACTTGAGTTTTGACAAACTTTTCAAAACAATACTTCACAAAAATGTCAATCATCTACAAACATGTATAAGTTTCAAGCCAAATGACCAATGTATGGCCATTATCGTGTCATAGTTTGTGATAAAGTTCCCATATTCAGCACATATGTGTGCCATGGTATGGGAAACAACGTCGCCGAAGCGATTTTCAAAATTATTTTTAGAAATATCATTTTTCATTTTTTAGGTGCTAAAAATGACTTTTTTTGTGAAGCAAGTACATAAAATATGATCCAAAATGACACCCATTTAATTTTCACAAAGAGTAGTACATATTTTATGGATAATCCCTAAATATGAGAATTTTCCTTGCTTTCTATCTAAATTCCCTTCTTTAATTGACTTTATGTCAATTTTCCGAAACTAATTCAAATTTGAACTACAACTGTATGATAGTTTGCTCTGAAATTGTTTTAAAAATAATTTTAAGGTACACAAGTAGTGGTTACAACATAGAACCATCGATAGTTTTTGAAAATTCGACCACCTTAGATGAATAGCCATGCTCTCCATTTTGACCATTTTTTGAAAGAAATTAGAAAAACTGAAAAAATACTTAAAAAAAGAAACCCTTTGGCATGGAGTCCTTTTATGTGTACTAGTTTCTAGGAAAAATTATAAACTTGAGTTTTGACAAACTTTTCAAAACAATACTTCACAAAAATGTCAACCATCTACAAACATGTATAAGTTTCAAGCCAAATGACCAATGTATGGCCATTATCGTGTCATAGTTTGTGATAAAGTTCCCATATTCAGCACATATGTGTGCCATGGTATGGGAAACAACGTCGCCGAAGCGATTTTCAAAATTATTTTTAGAAATATCATTTTTCATTTTTAGGTGCTAAAAATTACTTTTTTTGTGAAGCAAGTACATAAAATATGATCCAAAATGACACCCATTTAATTTTCACAAAGAGTAGTACATATTTTATGGATAATCCCTAAATATGAGAATTTTCCTTGCTTTCTATCTAAATTCCGTTCTTTAATTGACTTTATGTCAATTTTCCGAAATTAATTCAAATTTGAACTACAACTGTGTGATAGTTTGCTCTGAAATTGTTACAAAAATAATTTTAAGGTACACAAGTAGTGGTTACAACATAGAACCATCGATAGTTTTTTGAAAATTCGACCACCTTAGATGAATAGCCATGCTCTCCATTTTGACCATTTTTTGAAAGAAATGAGAAAAAGTGAAAAAATACTCAAAAAAAGAAACCCTTTGGCATGGAGTCCTTTTATGTGTACTAGTTTTTAGGAAAAATTATAAACTTGAGTTTTGACAAACTTTTCAAAACAATACTTCACAAAAATGTCAATCATCTACAAACATGTATAAGTTTGAAACCAAATGACCAATGTATGGCCATTATCGTGTCATAGTTTGTGATAAAGTTTCCATATTCAGCACATATGTGTGCCATGGTATGGGAAACAACGTCGCCGAAGCGATTTTCAAAATTATTTTTAGAAATATCATTTTTTCATTTTTTAGGTGCTAAAAATGACTTTTTTTGTGAAGCAAGTACATAAAATATGGTCCAAAATGATACCCATTCAATTTTCACAAAGAGTAGTACATATTTTATGGATAATCCCTAAATATGAGAATTTTCCTTGCTTTCTATCTAAATTCCCTTCTTTAATTGACTTTATGTCAATTTTCCGAAAGTAATTCAAATTTGAACTACAACTGTGTGATAGTTTGCTCTGAAATTGTTACAAAAATAATTTTAAGGTACACAAGTAGTGGTTACAACATAGAACCATCGATAGTTTTTGAAAATTCGACCACCTTAGATGAATAGCCATGCTCTTCATTTTGACCATTTTTTGAAAGAAATGAGAAAAAGTGAAAACATACTCAAAAAAAGAAACCCTTTGGCATGGAGTCCTTTTATGTGTACTAGTTTCTAGGAAAAATTATAAACTTGAGTTTTGACAAACTTTTCAAAACAATACTTCACAAAAATGTCAATCATCTACAAACATGTATAAGTTTCAAGCCAAATGACCAATGTATGGCCATTATCGTGTCATAGTTTGTGATAAAGTTCTCATATTCAGCACATATGTGTGCCATGGTATGGGAAACAACGTCGCCGAAGCGATTTTCAAAATTATTTTTAGAAATATCATTTTTCATTTTTTAGGTCCTAAAAATGACTTTTTTTGTGAAGCAAGTACATAAAATATGATCCAAAATGACACCCATTTAATTTTCATAAAGAGTAGTACATATTTTATGGATAATCCCTAAATATGAGAATTTTCCTTGCTTTCTATCTAAATTCCCTTCTTTAATTGACTTTATTTCAATTTTCCGAAAGTAATTCAAATTTGAACTACAACTGTGTGATAGTTTGCTCTGAAATTGTTACAAAAATAATTTTAAGGTACACAAGTAGTGGTTACAACATAGAACCATCGATAGTTTTTGAAAATTCGACCACCTTAGATGAATAGCCATGCTCTCCTTTTTGACCATTTTTTGAAAGAAATGAGAAAAAGTGAAAAAATACTCAAAAAAAAGAAACCCTTTGGCATGGAGTCCTTTTATGTGTACTAGTTTCTAGGAAAAATTATAAACTTGAGTTTTGACAAACTTTTCAAAACAATACTTCACAAAAATGTCAATCATCTACAAACATGTATAAGTTTCAAGCCAAATGACCAATGTATGGCCATTATCGTGTCATAGTTTGTGATAAAGTTCCCATATTCAGCACATATGTGTGCCATGGTATGGGAAACAACGTCGCCGAAGCGATTTTCAAAATTATTTTTAGAAATATCATTTTTCATTTTTAGGTGCTAAAAATGACTTTTTTTGTGAAGCAAGTACATAAAATATGATCCAAAATGACACCCATTTAATTTTCACAAAGAGTAGTACATATTTTATGGATAATCCCTAAATATGAGAATTTTCCTTCCTTTCTATCTAAATTCCCCTCTTTAATTAACTTTATGTCAATTTTCTGAAAGTAATTCAAATTTAAACTATAACTGTGTGATAGTTTGCTCTGAAATTGTTACAAAAATAATTTTAAGGTACACAAGTAGTGGTTACAACATAGAACCGTCGATAGTTTTTGAAAATTCGACCACTTTTGATGAATAGCCATGCTCTCCATTTTGACATAAAGTTAATTAAAGAGGGGAATTTAGATAGAAAGTAAGGAAAATTCTCATATTTAGGGATTATCCATCAAATATGTACTACTCTTTGTGAAAATTAAATGGGTGTCATTTTGAACCATATTTTATGTACTTGCTTCACAAAAAATGTCATTTTTAGCACTTAAAAAGTGGAAAATGATATTTGTAAAAAGAATTTGGAAAATTGCTTCGGCAACGTTGTTTCCCATACCATGACACACATATGTGCTGAATATGGGAACTTTATCACAAACTATGACACGATAATGGCCATACTGATGCCGACATGACCATGTCAAGATCGCGCCCTTAAGGTGTTTGACAGTAGTTTGACGGCTCCACTCGCTCGTGGTAGTCGAAGAAGCCCTTTCTCGTGCGTCAAAACATACCCATTAGAACGCTCGGCTCACACTGAGCACGATAAAGTGGACTGGGAGGTCGGACTAGATCAGTTTTTCACGAAAACACGATAGAGGAAGTTCAAAACTAGCAAACACGTATAACTGGAAAGTTGTAGTAAATCCAGTTCTACACACAAACATATAAAGATTGCTTCCCAATTAGTTGGGAATCGGTGGGAACATGCTGATACCAACATTGGCATGCTCAGATCGCGCACTCAAGGTGTTCGACGATAGTCCAACGGCGCCGCCCGCTTGTGATCGTGGAGAAACCCTCTCTCTCGCGTAACACCTTGCCCATTAGGACGCTCGGTTCATCCTGAGCACGATAGAGTGGAAAGTGATGTCGGACGCAGGTGAATCGAGCACTGCGGCGTTCACGTATACGAGCTAGCCAGCGACCCATCAACTCACGTATAGCACAATGTTTTACGATTTTTTTCATTTTACACAGGCCAAACGACACAAGAATTTGGAAAATCGCTTTGGCAAAGTTGTTTACTATATCATTGGCAACATCGGAGATTTTTTTCATATTTAAATTCGAAATTTGACTTTTTCCGAATTCTGCACTGTTCTAGATCTAGATCTCCGATCTAGAAATTTGTCTTTTTTACACAGGCCAAACGACACAAGAATTTGGAAAATCGCTTTGGCAAAGTTGTTTCCTATATCTTTGGCAACATCGAAGATTTTTTTCACATTTAAATTCGAAAGTTGACTTTTTTCGAATTCTGCACTTTTCTATATCTAGATTTCCGATCTAGATGTCAGATCTAGAAATTTGTCTTTTTTACACAGCCCAAACGACCCAAGAATTTGGAAAATCGCTTTGGCAAAGTTGTTTCCTATATCATTAGCAACACGTGGAAAACTTTTCACATTTTCGAATTTTTCAAACTTGAAATTCAAATTTGCACCGTTCGAATCTTAGATTCGAAATTCGAAAATCCAAACTTTTGGCCTGTGTAAAAAAGTCAACAACTAGGTCCCACAAGACGGGCCAACGGATCTCTTCTGGGTCCCACAACCAACGGTTGTCTTCTGGGTCCCACATGTCAGGAAGGCTAACGCCTAACGGAGACGGCTGGAGTCACGGAATGAATCCTTGTGCACAGAGTAGGGGCAAAACTGAGCAAGATTTGAGACTGAGGGCAAAACTGAGGTCTGTGACACAACTGAGGGCAGCCTGATAAATAACCCTATACCTAAATATGAAGGAGCAACATTTTCACCACTGATTCCGCCCGCCACATCACCGGATTGTTTGGGTCGTCCGGTCGGAGAGATGGACGGCAAGGATCCCTCCACATCACCCTCACTCGCGCGACACTATTCACGAACAAAATTTAGCGCACCACGCGACTCCGGTCAGCCGGTCACCCCCATGCGCGCACAAAAAATGGCGCATCGGATGCCCGGATGACCCGGTCACTTCCGTTTGCCGCGTGGGGCCGCCGTCGCTTCGCCGCCTATGCTTTCCTCTGGGCAAAACGGAGGCCACCGGCGGACCACCTCAGCCTCCTCTACCTCCTCTTCGAGCAGCTCGAGCTGAGACATGGAGAATCGTCCGGATGGAGCAACATTTTCAACACTGATTCCGCGCGCCACATCACCGGATTGTTTGGGTCGTCCGGTCGGATAGATGGACGGCAAGGATCCCTCCACATCACCCTCACTCGCGCGACACTATTCACGAACAAAATTTAGCGCACCACGCGACTCCAGTCAGCCGGTCACCCCCATGCGCGCACAAAAATTGCGCATCGGATGCCCGGGTGACCCAGTCACCTCCATTTGCCGCGCGGAGCCGCCGTCACGTCGTTGCCTATGCTTTCCTCTGGGCAAAACGGAGGCCACCGGCGGACCGTCTTGGCCTCCTCTATCTCCTCTTCGAGCAGCTCGAGCTGAGACATGGAGAATCGTCCGGATCGACGCTATGTTTCCGCCTCCAGTCGTCGTGCTCGCTCCGCTGGCCCTCGACCTCCTCCTCTAAGGCCGACCATGGATTCGTCTCTGTAGACAGCTTCTGGTCACGCAAGAGCTTTTCCTGGTCCTAGTCGTCTTTTGTATCACCGGGTTGAGGCCATCGCTATCCGCCGTCGCATTTGTAGTTGGCACCGGCGAGGCACTGACCGTTTGGCCCGTTCCACTGCCATGTTAGGTTCCCCGCGTACTTTCTATTCGCACCTCCTGCACCACATCTTCGATTTCGTACTGAAGTGAGCAGATAGTGCTCGCCCGAACTCATCAATGGCGATTGAAATATCTGAATACGTTCATGTAAATAATAAAACACGAATGGGTTGGTTCGGTCCTCGTCGGCCAGATCGATGAAGGGAATGGGATCGGGAGCAATGGCCTTGCCCCTGCCCCTTTGGAGACTCCCCGTCCCATGCCGCTTTCCTCGCTCGCCTCCTACTCGAACTTGGAGGAGTACGCCCACGCCCACGCCCACTCCCCATGCCGCTTCCCTCGCTCGCCTCAAGAAACCAAAGATAGGGGACGTGGCGGCGGCGGCGGTTCGAGCTGGGAGTGGAGCTGCCATCACCACGAGGCATGGAGAGATACGGGACTGAGCGAAGGTGTCTAGGAGAGGAAGAGGGGATTTGTGAGTGCAATGGGCAAAGAGATGGCTACTTTTAATGTTAGGAGTGGTCTGGACGGCGTCGCGGTCTAGACGGCAGTAATGGCGACTGGGCATTGATTCGGCTCCAGACTGCTCATCTTGCAGCAGGATAGAGTAGGAAAGAGAGACGCGAGGACGGCAGAGCAGATGCGCTTCCGGTCCGGCAGTGTAGGCGGCGAGGCAGCTTTTTGCCGACCAGGGGGGCACGCCATTGAAGGCGCGGCGAGCACAGGTGGAACGGCATGGACGCGCACGTACGGCCGCATGCATGCAAGTGGGACGGGGTGCATGCACTTCGCTGGGCCCACATCTAAGGTCAAAGGGTCGGCCCCACTAGCCAACCCCAGGAAATCCCAACCGAGCCGCGACAGGCCCGACCCCACCAGTCAGGCCAAGTGACGGTTACTAGAGGGAAACAGAGCGTTTGGCCGATTTCCGAGCCATCCAGGGCACAGACGAGAGAAACTACGCAGGTATGACACAGACGGATAAACTAGAGAGAAACAGGGCACAGAAGCAATTGTCCCAATTATAATTTGTCATAAAACTTTGTTGCATTCCAATATGTCAATTCTAATTTTTCATTATCTACCACTTTATTAAAAAGGGAGTGCATTTGTGAAACCATGAACTCGGTTCATTTTTAATCATAATAAACACATTTACAACACTTTATATTCACTTTTCATTTTCAGCCATTTAAAAATCCGAAAATACAAAATACTTTTATTGCTTGCATTCATCATATAAAACCTAAAAACACTATCACCATTCATATTTATCATCCTTGTATATTTATTTACCATTATCCACTGTTTTCTAGCACCGTTGAATTATCATTCATATCATTGCATATTTATTTCTTGTTTGCATTTATTTTGTTTTGATACTTTACTCACACCTTGTGCTTGACAACCACTTGATGAGTTTGAGTGCACAAAACAATTTGCTTTGTTTTGCAGGTCTTATAAGAAAAGTACAAGAAGATAAGTCTTCTACACACAGTTTGCCGAGAGTTCGATATAAACAAATTTTCCACATCTACACTTAGAGCTCAAGCTAAATGTATTATCTTTACGCCCATCAAACGCCGAGACCCTAGCCGGACGATCGCCTCCAAACGGCGAGCGAGACGAAGCCGAATGCATTCAGCACCTCACCGCGAGCACACCAGCACCCGCGCCACAGGCCCGCCCTCCCACACGACGCACGGACTAGAAGCTCGCCGCCAAGATCTCGTCGGCCGCCGGTCACAACCACCCTCGAGAGGAAAACTCTAGCTTCGTACGATCGCCCTAGAGATACTTCTGCTTTTGGTGGACCCATCAGCTACGGAGTTGGGCGTATCAATTTGACGGCGTAAAAAAGGCCAAGATCCTGACGGGTAAATATGCATTAGTTATTGAGGGATGGATATGAATCGTCCGTCTATCCATTTATTGACGCAAACAAATTAAATGCATACCAAATTTGTGTCGGCTAGTGGTCGATCACGGGGACGAGCCGGACCGCGGGATATAAACGACATGGAGGACTCTTTTTCTCGTTCCAGTGATCCAGTCACTACATTTAGGCTACGGACTACGGAGTATGGAGTACCTCGTGCAATCGGCACAATAATTGCTTCCAAATTAATATCGTGATTGATGTTAACCATACTACTATATACAATACTTATTTAGGAAAGAAAAATCCCACCTTTCCCTCCAAATTTAATTCCGAGTTGTATTTGCGGTTGACGGATACAACGTGGCTTTCCAAATGCGTATTATTCCTTCCTAAATTTGATGGATACGATGGCTTTTCAAACGCAAAATTTCGTCTCTGTTTTGCATCCTCTTTTATCACCATAATTGTTTGGTAGTCCGCACAAACCTTTTAGGTATGTTATTAATTTTTTTATTTGAGGTATGGTATTAATTACATTTTCTATTGAGGTATGTTATTAATGGCAATTGTGACATATATACGAAGGGTGGAGCAAGAAGATATGATACACAAGCCAATCACAGCGAATCTCTTTGCCAGAAAAAACCTAGAGGTGAATATCTCGCACCATGGCGAAGAACGTCAAGCAGGGTCTTCTACTAGTTTCGTTGGTTCTTCTGATTTGTCTGGCGATTCCTTCACCCGTACACGGTAAGCTAACTATTCAATATGATTATTTACAAATTTTGGTGTTCATACTTTAATATCCACGTGATGGAAAATTTTAGATTTGTTTAGAATATTTTACTCCGTTCATCCTTTAACATCCGTATTCTTGTTGAGTATATTCTTACTCCGTTCTCTCTGTAGGACTGAAGTATCTTTGTCGCTTCGCCTTATTTCCGCCAAATTTTCACCAGTGGTGTTGTAATCGTTCTTGCTGGGACGGTCCATGCTACAAGACCAGGCAGGAGTGTATTGACACGTGCAAATGTCCTAACCCGTGACTGGAAGTTCTGTACCTGCCTTGATTATTGGTTATGGGGTCTCCCATCGATTTGTACTTTGCTCATTTCATTGGAGCGAAATAAACGTGTGGTACTATATATTTGAATAAAACTTGGTGCTTTATGCTCTTATAATTGTTTCTGCGAATTGGTTACTGTAGCAGTCACGGGCATCTACACAGTACGATTTCTTCTCTATCGTCATCTAGTATTCCACTTCCAAACCTTTTCGTCATTTTTCTGTTCAATCTCAGGAATCTCCTTGCCTTGATGCATAACGAGTCTGTAGGCGTCCCATGATAAAATTGACGTATAAGGAGTACGGCGTCGGTACTATTCGGCGTTACAAATCAAGCACCTTAAAAAAGAATATACAGTTCTTCGTAACCTACTTCATGTGCAAACCAGGGATGAGATAATTTTTCTGCAACTAATAATTTTGACAGGTAGATTTTTTTTTATAAAACACACCCAAATGCATTTAATATCTGAAACTCATACTGGTGGCTTGTCGAACCTCTTTTGCTAGCAATTTAATCAACAGCTAATTATACTGCTTACCCAATAACTTGTTCATCATGTGCACCAGTGCTCCCGAAAAATCACAAAACAATATATCCACAGATGCCTACACATGTTATATGTTTCTGTGAAGCTTCACTGAAAAGGCATTTTATTTTGAACTACAGAAACAAAACAAATTTGCATTTTATTTTGAACTACAGAAACAAAACAAATTTGTGGCTGTAACATAGAAAAAAGTATCAATATCTTACATATTAAGAAAATAAATATGAAAATATATCAATGATAAGTCTAATGGTACTGATTTGATATTGTAATTGCTATTTTTTCTAATATCTTGGTTAAACATAGTCAAGTTTGACTTTTGAAGAATATCTACACACCTTAATACCTTATACCTAAATATGAAGGAGCAACATTTTCACCACTGATTCCGCCCGCCACATCACCGGATTGTTTGGGTCGTCCGGTCGGAGAGATGGACGGCAAGGATCCCTCCACATCACCCTCACTCGCGCGACACTATTCACGAACAAAATTTAGCGCACCACGCGACTCCGGTCAGCCGGTCACCCCCATGCGCGCACAAAAAATGGCGCATCGGATGCCCGGATGACCCGGTCACTTCCGTTTGCCGCGTGGGGCCGCCGTCGCTTCGCCGCCTATGCTTTCCTCTGGGCAAAACGGAGGCCACCGGCGGACCGCCTCAGCCTCCTCTACCTCCTCTTCGAGCAGCTCGAGCTGAGACATGGAGAATCGTCCGGATGGAGCAACATTTTCACCACTGATTCCGCGCGCCACATCACCGGATTGTTTGGGTCGTCCGGTCGGATAGATGGACGGCAAGGATCCCTCCACATCACCCTCACTCGCGCGACACTATTCACGAACAAAATTTAGCGCACCACGCGACTCCAGTCAGCCGGTCACCCCCATGCGCGCACAAAAATTGCGCATCGGATGCCCGGGTGACCCAGTCACCTCCATTTGCCGCGCGGAGCCGCCGTCACGTCGTCGCCTATGCTTTCCTCTGGGCAAAACAGAGGCCACCGGCGGACCGTCTTGGCCTCCTCTATCTCCTCTTCGAGCAGCTCGAGCTGAGACATGGAGAATCGTCCGGATCGACGCTATGTTTCCGCCTCCAGTCGTCGTGCTCGCTCCACTGGCCCTCGACCTCCTCCTCTACGGCCGACCATGGATTCGTCTCTGTAGACAGCTTCTGGTCACGCAGGAGCTTTTCCTGTTCCTAGTCGTCTTTTGTATCACCGGGTTGAGGCCATCGCTATCCGCCGTCGCATTTGTAGTTGGCACCGGCGAGGCACTGACCGTTTGGCCCGTTCCACTGCCATGTTAGGTTCCCCGCGTACTTTCTATTCGCACCTCCTGCACCACATCTTCGATTTCGTACTGAAGTGAGCAGATAGTGCTCGCGCGAACTCATCAATGGCGATTGAAATATCTGAATACGTTCATGTAAATAATAAAACACGAATGGGTTGAGCAACCGGGACTATCAAAGCGGGACTAGAACCCCCCCCCCCCCCCCCCCCCCACCTTTGGTCTCGGCTCAGGACAAACCGGGACCAGAGCCCCCCCCCCCCCAATGAGCGCCACCCACGTGGGCAGTGCACAGCGCGCGGGGACGAACCCTTTAGTCCCGGTTCGTAACATGAAGCGGGACTAGGGTTTTGCTTTTTTTTTCAATTTCGACAAATTTTCAGGGTTTTAGGAAGCGGTAGGGGTTTCGGATGGTACCACGTCGATGCGCCAAAAACACGTATAAATTACTATACGGAGCTAGATCAAGTTGATGCATATATACAACTACAAGAAGATCATGTTGATGACACATACACAATTAAGTACGTAGTACATGAAGATCACGTTTCCCGGTTCCAGGTACTTAGTTACATGGAGATCGCTATTACATGTACGCATACTACATAGGATTAGTATAGTGGTACTCTCCGGAGGCCGGTATGACATGCGCATGGTAAAATCCCGCCAACTACTCCGCAATTGCTTTGAAGCGGGCCTTTATTGGTATCTCGTTGCGCTTTCTTGCCAACTGTAAAAGAATGATATCAGAATGAATACATGAGTTTTGTGTATATATATGAAATGAATAAAACTCATCACGATTGATGGTATAAAAATAATGTTATGAATAATGTTTACGTACTTCCCGACTTCTTTTGCTCTTCAAACTCTCATTGACCACAGTGTGCATGTACTCGCAAACGTAGAATCCACATAAATCAGTCGCTGGTGGCTGTGTAAGGCAAGTCTATAGAAGAATATAATTTAATCAAATAATAATCAAGTATGATAATGGTTGATGCTCTATAGGCACGTTGGGAAACCCCAAGAGGAAGGTGTGATGATGTAGTAGCAGCAAGCTTTCACTCAGTTGTGAAACCAATGTTATCGAACCAGTAGGAAACTAGAATTCTTCCGCAGGTGTCAACTGCGCCAGAAATTCTTGCTAAGCACTGAGTTGGCGTGGAACCTGCACACAACACAACCAAGATAGTTTGTCCAAACTTAACAGTGAGGTTGTCAATCTCACTGGCTTGCTGTAACAAAGGATTAAACGTATGTGTGGAAAATGATGTTTGTTTGCAGAGAATGAAAGTAACATGATTGCAGTAGGTTGTATTATCAGTCTAAGGAAAACGATCGGGGTTCACAGTTCACTAGTGGTGTCTCTCCATAAATAATAATAGCATACATGAGGGTAAACAAATTACAGCTGGGCAATTGACAGAATAAAGAACTGCATAATGATGCATGTACAAGTCATGGTGTCTAGTGTGAGATTCATTTGGGCATTACAACATGATACATATACCGTTATCCAACTGCATCTATGACTAATAATCCACCTTCAGGATAGCATCCGCAACACCTTTCACTATTAAATTGCAAGCAACAGATTATTGCATTAAGTAAAGTGTGTAATGTAAGTAGCACAATTATCCTTAGACAAAGAACTACTGTTTTATCCCCAGTAGCAACAGTACGTTCACAATCTTAGAGGTTGCTGTCACTCCCCCAGATTAAATGAAGACATGAACCCACTATCGAGCATAAATACCCCCTCTTGGAGTCACAAGCATCTACTTGGCCAGAGCATCTACTAGTAACGGAGAGCATGCAAGATCATAAATAACGCACTCACATAATATATAATGAAGCAAATGACATAGTACTCAATTATTCATCGGATCCCAGCAAACACAACATGTAGCATTACATAAAGATGATCTTGATCATGATAGGCAGCTCACAAGATCTAAACATGGTGGCACAATAGGAGAAGTCAACCATCTAGCTACTGCTATGGACCCATAGTCCAAGGGTGAACTACTCACGCATCACTCCGGAGGGTGCCGGGAAGAGCTTCTGAACCCTCCCGAACTAGGGTTGAAGGCGGCGGCGGCTCTGGAACGTATCGTGGAAAAGTGTTCGGGTCCTTAGGGTTTTCCCGTCGGGGGGTGATACGTCTCAAACGTATCTATAATTTCTTATGTTCCATGCTTATATTATACCAATTGCCTACATGTTTTATATACATTTTATATAGTTTTATGCATTTTCTGGGACTAACCTATTAACAAGATGTCGCACTGCCAGTTCCCTGTTTTCTGCTGTTTTTGGTTTCAGAAATCCACTTAAGGAAATATTCTCGGAATTGGACAATTTTTATACCGAAGACCTTATTTTTCCCGACACGTTCCAGAAGTCCGAATAAGAGACGAAGAAGGGCACCGAGGCGCCGCCATCAGGTGGTGGCGCGGCTCCCTTCCTGGCCGCGCCAGCACCTGAGGGTGGGCCCTCGGGCCTCCACCGCATTCGCCCTTTCGCCTACTTATACCCCCCGAAAACCTAAGACAAAAAACCCGAACACTTTTCCCAAAAACCTTACGGAGCCGCCGCCGTCGTCAACCCTAGTTCGGGAGGGTTCAGAAGCTCTTCCCGGCACCCTGCCGGAGAGGGGATCGTCATCGGAGGGCTCTACATCACCATGCCCCCCTCCGGACTGATGCGTGAGTAGTTCATCCTTGGACTACGGGTCCATAGCAGTAGCTAGATGGTTGTCTTCTCCTATTGTGCCATCATGTTTAGATCTTGTGAGCTGCCTATCATGATCAAGATCATCTTTATGTAATGCTACATGTTGTGTTTGCTGGGATCCGATGGATATTGAATACTATGTCATTTGCTTCATAATATATCATGTTGTGTGTTGTTTATGATCTTGCATGCTCTCCGTTGCTAGTAGATGCTCTGGCCAAGTAGATGCTTGTGACTCCAAGAGGGGGTATTTATGCTCGATAGTGGGTTCATGTCTCTATTTAATCTGGGGTAGTGACAACAAGCTCTAAGATTGTAGATGTACTGTTGCTACTAGGGATAAAACAGTAGTACTTTGTCTAAGGATAATGATATTACTTACATTACACACTTTGCCTAATGCAATAATCTGTTGCTTGCAACTTAATACTGAAAGGGGTGCAGACGCTAACCGGAAGGTGGATTATTAGTCATAGATGCGGTTGGAACGGTCTATGTATATTGTTGTAATGCCCAAATGAATCTCACACTAGACATCATGTCATTAGTATATGCATCATTATGCAGCTCTTTATTCTGTCAATTGCCCAGCTATAATTTGTTTACCCACATGTATGCTATTATTATTATTTATGGAGAGAAACCACTAGTGAACTGTGGACCCCGGTCCTTTTTTTTAAACTGATAATACAACCAACTGCAAACTGGTACTTTCATTCTCTGCAAACATCATCCTCCACGCATACGTTTAATCCTTTGTTACAGCAAGCCGGTGAGATTGACAACCTCACTGTTGAGTTGGGGCAAAGTTTCTTGATTGTGTTGTGCAGGTTCCACCTCCCTCGTCAACTACACGCCACCAAGAATTTCTGGCGCCATTGCAAAGGGGAGACCTTCAGACGTGTTATTCATCTCCTACTGGTTCGATAACCTTGGTTTCATAACTGAGAGAAATTTGCTGCTGCACTACTTCACACCTTCCTCTTGGGGTTTTCCAACTACACACCCGTGAGTGCATCAAGAATTTCTGGCGCCGTTGCCGGGGAGCTGAAGCACATCTGCAAGGGGAGTCTCTCACTTCCCAATCTCTTTACTTTGTTTTTGTCTTGCTTAGTTTATTTTTATTTCCTGTTTTGTTTGCTATTAAATATAAAAAATACAAAAAAAATAGTTACTTGCATTTTATTTACCTTGCTATTATCTTGTTTGCTTCTTATTATCAAAAATACAAAAAAATTAGTTACTTGCATTGTTATTTTTATTTCGGTTTAGTCATTTATTATTTCGGTTTTGCCTTAATATTGCTAAAATGGGAAGTCCTGAAGTTGAAGTACGTTCATTTAGGCAACAAGGAGGAGAAAGTTTGAAAGATGCATGGTATAGGATAAATGATGCTCATAAAAAATGCACTAAAAAAAAATTCCACTTTAATCCTTCTTAAGAATTTTTATGTTGGTATTTCTAGTTGGTATAGGTATGTTCTTGACACTCTCACGGGGGGTAATTTTCTTGGTACTTCTGCTTTGGAGGCCTGCAATTTAATTGAGAGTTTGGTAGGATCACCACCATCTACTAAAGAAATTAAAACTGAGATCACTCTGGAAGATGTTATTAAAAGGTTGGATTCTATGGAGAAAATTTTCTTGATAATGCTAGCAAGAGTAATGGGTCAATAGAAGATATTAATGAAAGAATCACTGCTTTAGAAACTAGTAACACCCTTGATACTCATAATCATAGAATTGATGGATTAGAAGAGGCTATGGAAACTTTAAGTTCAACTTTTTCCTCTATTAAAACTAAGAAAGAGAAAGCTTTTGTGGGGAGGGAGCAAAAGTTCATCTATATTCCCAAACCGAAACCCCCTAGTATGCCTAAAAACGATGGTAGTGATTTACGTAATATGACACCTTCATGGATACCTAAAGCACCTATTACAAAAAACCATGTCTTGGATGAAATTATTGATGTTGATGCTTCTTCTCTTGGAAATACTTGAGTTTTTCTTTCTGTGCCTAGCTCAAAGGCGTTAAACAAAAGAGCTTATGGGAGACAACCCATTTTTTTCTGTTATTTTATTTTCTTGAGTCAAGGAACATGCCTACCTCTGTAGCAATTCCTTTGTATCTTTACTTTATTGCATAAGTTGTGCCAAGTTAAGTCTCTAGTAGAAAGTTGATGCTAGAATTGGATTTCTGCGCAGGAACAATTTTTCTGCTGTCCACCGTTTAATTCGTTAGAATTCACAGAAAAATCAAAATGACCTGGGATTTTTTGTGCGTGATCCTCAGATATGTACGCAACTTTCATTAGTTTTGAGTTTTCTGATTTGAGCAAGTTAAGTGCCTCGAAACAATTCCTCTTTACGGACTGTTTTGTTTTTAACAGATTCTGCCATTTATTTTGCATTGGTTATTTTGCTGTTTTTGAATGGATCTTTTTGTTCCATAAAATTCCAGTGGCTGTAGCTAATGTCCAGTACCATTATAATGATTGTCTCCATGCAGAATATGATTTTTTTTGATTATGCACTAACCCTCTAATGAAGTTTACTTTGAGTTTGGTGTGGAGGAAGTTTTCAAGGATCAAGAAAGAGGATGATATGATGAGATCAAGAAGATGAAAGAGCCTAAGCTTGGGGATGCCCCCGTGGGTCACCCAAGCATATTTCAAGAAGACTCAAGCGTCAAAGCTTGGGGATGCCCAAGGCATCCCCTTCTTCATCAACAATTTATCAGGTTATCTCTAGTGAAACTATATTTTAATTCCGCCACATCTTATGTGCTTTACTTGGAGCGTCTGTTTGTTTTTATTTTTGCTTTTGTTATTTTCATTCTCTGAATAAAATGGATCCTAGCATTCTTGTGTGGGAGAGAGACACGCTCCTCTTTTTCATTTGAATACTCCTATTATTCACTTATATTTGTTGAGTATTCTTCTATAGCTACTGCAATACTTTCAGCTCTTATTTTTCATAAACCTCTTGTTCAGAGCTGTTAGTTCTCATATGTTATACTCTCTTGCTTCATTGTTAAATACTTGGAGAGTTTATGTTTTAAATAAGTTGATTGGTGTTTGGTTAAGAACAGAAAATGTTAAATGTGGTAGATGGTATAACTAAATGATACATAATCTTGTAGATCATTAAATTGTGTCACTTGAATCATTGATGTTGTTTTGAGATATTAATATGCTTAATGGTAAAACATGATGGTTTAGTAAAGTGGAATGATTAATGGTTGGTCTAGAAAACTTGAAGCTGTGCCACACTTAAATATCCAGTTGATAGCATAATGGTATATGACTTCTAATGTTAAAAACAACCGTAATGACTTTGTGTTATGCGCTACGGTCGGGGTCCCAACAGTGACTTGTTCATTTGCCACAGTCCCTCATGGAGTGATTTTCATTATGCCTTGTAAGATCATATTTCTAGTTGGAATCTTTTTGCTTGTGAGTTCTAAAGCTGCGGTTTTCATGGCACTTCCAACACCATATTTGCTAGCCTCTTCGGTACTTTGCATTACCCTTTCTCACACTGAGAGTTGGTGCATACTTCGTGGGTACATCCAAAACTCGTGGGAGATCTTCATCATGTTCTCCTACACATAAGCCAAATATCTTCCTCAAAACATCCACCATACGTACCTACTACAGCATTTCCATAGCTGTTCTGAGATATATTGCCATGCAACTTTCATCTTACATTACATGACTTGTTATCATTTATCATTTATATATTGCTTTGCATGATTCTATATAGCTGATGTGTGGTTTTACCCATGTTACGCTAGATCATTGCATATCCTGCTACACTGGCAGAGGCACCGTTTCATACACCATGTTTTATCCCTTATGAGATCCTTGTATCAAAAGTGTGTTGTCATATTAGAATTTTTGCCCCTAAAAGTGAAAAGAGCCATGGAGGCCATCGAAAAGAGAAACAGAAAAATACAAAAAATGGAAAAAAAGAAAAAAAAGAAAGAAAGAATAAAAAGGGGGCAACATTACTACTCTTTATCCACACTTGTGCTCATGTTAGAGCACCTGTAATATTCATAGTCATCATTTGTGCTCATGTTTAGCACCTTTACTCCATATGTGAGAGTTTTCATGTTCTACTTATATAACTATGTGGGGAAATTTACACTATAGAACTTGGCTTGTATATTCCAATGATGAGCCTCCTCAAAAGTGCTCTAGGTCTTCATCAGCAAGCAAGTTAGATGCACCCCCACTAGTTCCATTGGAGAGCTTTCATACACTTATAGCTCTATGTGCATCTGTTGTGTGGCAATCACTACTCCTTGCATAGCTTCGATTATAAGACTTCCTCTTGTCTAATGATCACTTTCAGCTATGTGAGACTTTCTTCCGTTGGCCTTCCAAACCCCCATTATCATTCTTTTAGCCACAACATCCTGGTGCCAGGAACCAACGCCGAACACTTGCTTGTCTTTGAGTGAACAAATAGTGAAGGAGATATGCCCTAGAGGCACTTAATAAAGATAGTTTATTCGTCATATCTCAATTGTTCATTATATGTTTTATACCATGCTATAACTGTATTAAGCGGAAACATTAATACACGTGTGGTAGATAAACAACCAGTTCCCTAGTAGCCTCTATCTAACTAGTTCATTGGGCAATTGATGATCGAGGTTTCCCGATCATGTGACATTGATGTTAGTTGACAATGGAGTCATGTCATTGGGAGAATGACGTGATGGACATACCCAATATTTGTAGGACGTAGTCATTACGCCTTTGACCGTGAGATCAACTCTTATTGCTATTCCTGAAAGATACTTTGATTGCATCAAACGTCATATCTTAATAGTGTGACAATAAAGGTGTCCCTCTCGGGTATCGGAAAGGAGTATGTTGAGACGAGGGATCAAGAGCGGGATTTGCCAGTCCGCATAGCAGGATAGATACTCTAGGGCCCACTCGGTGAGATTATGTCAAATGAGCTTGCAAGCATGTGACTAGGTCACCAGGACATAATATCATGGACGAGTAGAAGATAGCGATGTCGGTAACGAGATCAAGCTAGGTATATTGATATCTATGAACGAGTCTCGGACACGCTAAGTATCGCCATGGCAAAAGGTTTAAGACTCAGACGTGTAGGTTCGAACGACAAAGTATCCGTTATCTCGCAGGGATTAATTCTGGTTATCCAAGGTCCACAAATTAGTCATTGATCGGAGAGGGTGTCTCGATCATGTCTGGTGAGATCTCGAACCGCTAGGGTAACACACTTAAGGGGAGTCGACAGATTTACCGGAAGAGAAATTAGGAAAAGAGAGCACCGGGAACGTCCCGGGAAAGATCCGATGGAGATCGGGCAGCGACGAAATAGTTTTCGGAGCCAGAATAAATTATATAATATGTATTTAATATTAATTAATGTAATTAATAGTTAAATATATTTTTATTTAATTAATTTCGAATTTTTAAAGGCAAAATACCCTAAATGGGCCTTCTCATGCAAAGAGGGCCCATGTGGGGGGGAAGCTTCCCCCCAAAGGGAGAGAGGGGTTCGGCCGGCCTAGGTGGGCCCCATGTGGCCCACCCATGGCCGACGCACAAGGAGGGAGGGGCGGGTGTGGGAGTTTAGTCCCACACCGCCCGGCTGGCAAGGTTGGCAGCCCTCTTCTCCCTTTATATAGAGGTGCACCCCTGGCCTTTTAAACACACCAATTTCTCTCTCTCTTTCTCCTTGATCCCGTGATTCCCTTGTTGGAGTTGCGCTGAGGAAAAGTTCTCTCCACCATACGCACACCGCCGTGCTGCTGGTCTCCCGGTCCCAGTCTTCCGCTGCTTCGTCCCTGGATCGGAGCCCGGAGTTCATCGGCTTCACCGTACATGTGTAACGCCCTGCGAGGTGCCACGCTAGTGGTGCTGGAGGTCTGCTTCCTCTACACGACCTCGAGGTCTTCGTCGGCTTCATTGACAACGCTTGTGCGGGAGCGTAATCCCCGCCTTTCGGTCTACAAGGGTATGTATATCGATCTCCTCCATATTACTATATCTGCATAGTATAGATCCTGGCTAGTTTAAGGTTATCGCTGTTAGGAATTTTTTTGTTTTTTGCCTGCGATCCCCTTCAGTGGTATCAGAGCCGATCTATGCGTAGATGTAGCTGTACGCTTTTAGAACCCGTGTTTATCACGGGGGCATCGTTCTTTTATTTGCTACCCTCTCGCGTGCACTTGCACTGTCGGCAGCATTGAGTTGATGAAGCGGCCCGGACCGACTTTACGCGTACGCTTACGCGAGACTGGTTCCACTACTGTCATACGGCTGGTACCGTATATGTGGCTGGCGGGTGTCTGTCTCTCTCTCTTTAGTTGGCTTTGCATTTTCAATGGAGGGCCCGAAAGGGATGTATAAATATGCAATTATTTGATCGTTGTTGTGGTCATAGGTTCGTAGGTATAAAGCGGTTCTATTTACAACAGCCCCTAGCCACGTAAAATATGCAAAAGATAAAGTAGAACGCGTCTAACTTTATCTTGCAGGGGGGCAATGTGATATGGTCAAGGTAGGTTTGATAAATTGTTTATAAACTGTGGGCGCGAAGGAGACCATCGGCGCAAGGACCATATCACGTCGCATTACATTTGATGTTATGTTGCTGTTTGCATCTTATATTGTGTGTATATATATATAGTTATATATTAGTTACACGGCGGTAGTAATATAAGATGATCCCTCCAAAATAACATTAGTGTTCTCCCTTTTGGCGTGCACCACCAAGAAAGTTCTACGTTATGAGGCAGGCCGTGACGATCGGGTGTCAGACATATCGTCGTTCGCATACAGTGGGTGTAAGACATGTTTGCACAAGCGTATACGCTGAAGGTTATTATGGCGAGCCTAGCATGTACAGACATGGCCACGGAACACGGTGACCGAAAGGTTAAGCATGAGTCACAGAGTTGTTGTGATTGACATGTCGATGTCTACCTTTGAAGTTATGTTGCCGGCTCTGACGATGAGGGGTTGCATAATGGATGAGGATCGTGTAATCACTAAAACGATTAGAGGGATATTCGTTTTGAGTGGGAGTTCTGTTAGTTTTATTTTATTAAAACTTGAACCCTATTTTATAATGAACAAAGTCTTTATGTTTTGCAAAACCTTTGTAGATATTAACCAATGTAATAGCCTTTTTTAAAAATTAGGCGCAATCCTGCGATTGAGAAACTTAAAAGTTGGGTCCAAACTTCATAGTTTTATACTTTAGCTTGAGGATACTCCTTGTTTAAACCATTAGCTCTTTGTGATATAATACACGCCAGGAGATAAACCCGGAGATTCCGCTAACAAAAGGATAATTTCGATTATCAAGTTTTTGTGCGGTGACGTGGTTATACCCTTCGGGTACCCCACTATGGCGTATAATGAAGATAGAGGGCCCAGCGAAGCCCAAGAAGCTGCTAAGGAAATAACTTGAAGGACAAGACAAGGACTCCTATTCGTAGTCTATTAGGACTCTCGTGTAAACCCCCCGGCTGCATATATAAAAACAGGGAGGGGTAGACAAAAAGAATACGCCCACAATAGACAAAAGAATAGCCAGCAAACCCTAGCGAGACCACGTCTCCCCACAATCGCCATCACGGCCACCATGTAATCATCATCAATACCAGATCAGACAAGCAGGAGTAGGTCTTTACCTCACCATGAGGGGCCGAACCTGGGTAAACTCTTTGCTTGTCAGCCGTCCGGAACCACCAGCCGCCATTCTTCTCTCTCTATACGAAACCCGAGGTACCCAACCGAGAGATTTGCCGGGTTTACACCCCGTCAATTGGCGCCGTCTGTGGGAAGAACAGTGTGCTGGATTCACGGTTACGGCGGCCCAATCTTCATCGACAGCGACGGCGACTCGCTGTATCAGATCAGCGCACAAGGTTGCGGCTGATCCGATCCAATCTACAACAACAAATGACTCTCAATCTACATCAACAACAACGACGGCCTACACCCGACAGCACGCATCAAACAAGCCCGTGAAGAGGGAGCACAAGTAAGACGCAATCCCAATGCGTCGTGCAGTAAGAGAGGAAATCAATCAGACGATCGAGGATCGAGGGAAACCAAGTTACGGCACATCCGGGCAGCAGGCTACGTTTGTTACATCCAGGTAGAGGCGGCAGACCACGTTGTTGGATGTGTAACGCACACGTGCAAGTCTCGAGGAGGCAACAAAAAAAAATCGGATCAGAAGGATCAAGTTCTAAGGAAAAAGCATGGAGACTATTGCTTGTGTGCTACGATGTGTGCATCGGATCAGGTCGCGTGACCAGCACCGATCGATTAGCCACTAGCAAGAATTATTTTCAGAATCATGGAAAGAGAAGCAAGAAGGCCAGCTACGTGTTTGAGTCACGTAGCCAGAGTTCTACTAGCGCTTCACGTACGAGTACGACCAGGTTCAGAGGAGAATCATACAGTCGAATTAAATATTAAAGATCAGCTCCAACAGCAACAGCAACAAAAATCCGTCAGTCGACGACATGGCGACCGGCTCGGTCAGTCGGCGGATCACTTGAGGCCATCAGATAGTCCAAGTTCTACTCAAACACGGGCGTAGGAGTTCGAGTTATTGTTTGGCCCGGCTAGGAACAAGAAATCCAACGGCAAGATAACTGGTCTGATATTCTAGTCCAAGCCGGACAGGAACATAGTCCAATGATAATACAACCGAATACAACTAGCACAGACGAGCTTACATCAGCCTTTTTTTCCAGCTCATCATACTGTCACGTTCTACTATTCCTTACGCTAATTGCTCTGTTTACACTGTGAGGAACTGCGAGGATCATGCTTAGGCCCCGACGATCATCGCACACGTCATACCGACCGCCACCTCCGGCAACGCCGACTTCCGCAATAATCATGACCCACTCGGGAAAATTTCGACTCATTCAACTACATCAACAAACGACGACAGTGTTCGGCGCATGTGGTGCCGGTGAAGACCCCGCTCCCTAGAAGGGTAGCACGTACCCTCGGGGTCTGGCGCTCCAAACACCGCGCTGCTCCGCCTTCTTCAACTTCGCCTCGCCGACTCGACTGGACGGACTCGGGGGCTGGGCGTTGCAGTCGTCATTTCAACTCCGCCCAGCCAAACGCCGCGCCACTTCGCCGCGTCGACTCCGTCCGCCGCCTCTACCACATCTCGCAGATAAGTTTCAATTTATAAGATTACAGTTTATCCTATGAGCAAAAATTTATTTACTTCAAAATATTATATTTGCTTGCACTAATGGGCCGGTGAGCCATTATGCATAGTTTTAGCTATAACAATTGCTGCCAATACGGCCATTTTCTCTATTACAATAAATCATATTGTTCGCTGGCCGAAGCCACGCGTCGGCACAAATATTTGATGGTCAACTGGATTTCTCAAAGTCGGGTCATAACCCGCATCGGAATTTTGAAAGTCGGGTTTTCCATCACCCGCAGCGGAATTTTGAAAGTCGGGTTTTCCATCACCCGCAGCGGAATTTTAAAGTCGGGTTCTCCATCACCCGCAGCGGAATTTTAAAGTCGGGTTCTCCATCGTCCGCATCGGAATTTTGAAAGTCGGGTTTTCTACAGCCTGCGCTGGATTTTAAAGTCGAGTTCTCTAAAACTCGCATCGGACTTCTCAAACAGCTGCACCTTTTGCCGTGTCGACTCCGTCCGCCGTCTGGATTATCTCTCGGCTAAAACGCCGCACCCACCGCCGCGTCGACTCCGTCCGCTGGCTCGACTACTTATTCTGCCACGTTGATTTCATCTGCCGCCTCAATTGCATACTCCGCCATGTCGACTCCGTCCATCGCGTCGAGTACCAGCTATCTACTGTCCGTCCAAGTTGCGTCGATGCTCGGGGGCTGCGGCATAACAGTTCATTCAACAAAGTTACCCCAGTCGCACTCGACGCTCGGGGGCTGCATCCACTTTATTCACCGCGTCACTAGCCGTGTCGACTCCGCCCATCTTTACTATGTCTCAGACATAAGTTTTAGTTTTTGATATTTCAGTTTACCAGCATGACCAATACTGTTTTATTCCAAAAGATTATATTTGTTTACACTAATTGGCCGATTAGCCATTGTTTCTAACCAATATACACAGATACATAGACGAGTTGAGCATCTCCTCAGTCGCTTCATATTTCAGCAATTTACTCCCATCGGGAGGGCAGCCGCATCATTTTCAACTGCGATTTCGAGCCTACGCTCAATTGCAAGCAATTAAACATAGCCTCGGGGGCTACTCCCATCGGGAGCGCTGCCCGCGCACCCGATGATACAAATGACAGTCGACGATCAGCGTCACTCGAAAGGAAGAAGAAGAAAAGCGTACATGATATCACTCGGAATCCGGTCGACTGCCTCCTGGACCATATTCAATAGTAATTCCCGGGATGTACCTGCCGAGTCAGGCCCCGGATGCTGTACCAAAGTATAAAGGTAAGACCTGAGTAAGGCCGGGTGGCCCATACAAGCTATGCGGACCTGATAATTTCCGTGCCAGCAGGCATGATGCAAAATCCCGGCGGACGCGCCAAGGGTAGTCTAAATATGACCGGGTTCTGACCAGTAAGTCCAGATAGGCGTGAGTCGAACTTGAATGGTCTTACCGGGTTCGAGCCAAGGGACTCGAATCTGTGTAGGCTAGAAAGGTATTTCGCCCGAGTCGCGAATTCACTTGACCCCGATCCGTCGGTTGAATCAGGCCTACTATGCCATCCATCCCACATAAGACGAAACAAATATACTCGATTTCGAGACAGCAAATATGTCCATCATCCCACAGCTGGACATTCATTACCAGGATCACCTGATAAGGCGAATTGCAGCAACTAACTTCGATACATCAATCTTTTTACTATATTTACTCGCAGGATATGAGGAACCAAGAAAAGGAAGATAAAATACATGGGATTAGAACAACTTGAGCCTATGCCCGACTCTGCGAGTCGCACATAGCCTCGGGGGCTACTCCCATCGGGAGCGCTGGCCGCGCACCCGATGAGCGCTGGTCGCGCAACTGACGCACTCGAAGTATTACAAGGATAGAAGCACTCGAAGTTAATCAAGACAAAAGCACTCGGTGCAGTACCGACTGAAGATTCCGACCAACCATCACGCATAAGGAGCACCAGAAGATCTATGAAGTGATGAGTCCCTGCCCGACTCTTCGAGTCGACCAGGCACTCGGGGGCTACTGACGTGGTTATACCCTTCGGGTACCCCCACTATGGCGTATAATGAAGATAGAGGGCCCAGCGAAGCCCAAGAAGCTGCTAAGGAAATAACTTGAAGGACAAGACAAGGACTCCTATTCGTAGTCTATTAGGACTCTCGTGTAAACCCCCCCGGCTGCATATATAAAGACAGGGAGGGGTAGACAAAAAGAATACGCCCACAATAGACAGAAGAATAGCCAGCAAACCCTAGCGAGACCACGTCTCCCCACAATCGCCATCACGACCACCATGTAATCATCATCAATACCAGATCAGACAAGCAGGAGTAGGTCTTTACCTCACCATGAGGGGCCGAACCTGGGTAAACTCTTTGCTTGTCAGCCGTCCGGAACCACCAGCCGCCATCCTTCTCTCTCTATACGAAACCCGAGGTACCCAACCGAGGGATTTGCCGGGCTTACACCCCGTCATGCGGATAATATCATCATAGTCCAGTGTATGCTATGATCTCTGCCATAGAGAATTAACGGTGGATGCGAGTTGTTAGATCGCGAACATATGAGATGATCGCTAAACTCAGGATACACCTAAAGTTGGGTTGATGAAGTTTATCAGTACGTTGACTGTTTTTCTTCTCAACCAAGATGGAAGAGAATACATACATTGAAGGAGCACGTGGCAGTCATACTTGATGACACTGGTCATACTCGATGACATTGGTCACACTAGATGACACTGAGACGCCTCGCTCAGCTCGATCACTGGATGACAGACAACGTTGCCAGATGCAAATGCTTTGTCATAGACTATGTCATGCAAGGGGAATCGTTCACCTTCATGGTTCTTGATTGCGTTGGAAGAATCAAGAAGATGAAACAGATCGCCGGGAAGTCATCAATGATGATGGTGTATATATGATATACACGTTATGAATGTTTTACCTAAGCAAGTACTCGCAGTAGTGACTAAGTTTTGATACTAGTCATGTTTTATGAAAACCAGATTTACTACTTGAGTAGCTTGGAAGGATGAGGCGACAATGTGTGTTGATGATGGCAGACAAAATGTTGTGATGGCCATAGACACTCTCCCTCAAGATCTACCATTTGAATAAATTCTTTTATGATCGCCTGTTAGTATGATCGTTATAAGTATGTTTCCTCTAGCGAGACGATTGTTCATATATGTTAGTGACAAAATCGTTGTCCTATATTTATGAAGTAATGATCATAAGCCGATTTGAATTTAGATGGTAGAAGCTCCCACATTCATAATATTAATGCCAAAGGATACAAACTTAATAAAGACACCACATTCGTGTGGCACTACCGTTTAAGTCATGTCAATGTTATAGTCAATGAACAAGCTCCATACGGATGGATCTACGAGTCCTTAGATTTGATCTTTTGACACTTGCAAGATAACTAAGACACCGTTTTCCGAAAGCGGGCATATAACTTATTGATAATCATGCATATAGATGTATGTGGATCAATGAAGTAATTAACGTGTAGTGGAGATCTTTATTTCGTAAACTTCACTGAACGTTTTGAGTATAACTTGTTGAGAATCATGCATATGGGTGTATGTGAATCAATGAAGTACTTTAACGTATAGTGGATGTCTTTATTTCATAGACTTCATGAATATTCCGAGTAGATATATGGATATCCACTTAAGAAATGTTAGTCTGGAAATTTTGATTCGATCAAACAAGTTCAGAATGAAGTAGGAAAATAAATTTAACAAGAAAATCAAATTCCTGCGATACAGATCGAGGAAATAAAGATTTGAGTTATAATGTTGGCATATCATTGGAAGACTTGTGAGAAGAGTTTCACAAATTACGTCGCATGGAACACCATAGTGTTATGGTATGTTAGGACGTCGTAATCGCACTCTATCGGATAGTGTATGGTAAATAAATCTCTTATCGAATTATTGTGATCATTGGAGTCATATGGTAGAAACATAACATTCACGTTAGATAATAGGGAAACCATTTAAACCCATGGAGACAATACCATATGAGTGATGGCATGGCTTTTAGCCTAGATTGTCGTTTCAGCAATTTAGTGTTTCGATGTGATCAAACCTAAAATGGATAAATCTTTGTAGTGTACCGTACCTAAAGAATTAGTTGGGTACATGTCTCACGACATAGGCAAAAACGTTGCCGGAATATACCTTGCAAAAGAAATAGTTTCTTGTCCAAGGGTATAAGTGGGAAAGAAAGTAGAGCAAGACGAAGTTAATGAACTTTCTCTCCATACATCAGAGTGGCGCAACGGAAAGTGTTTCCGGTGTTATGCTCCTCAACTGGAAAGAAGCTGATGATAAAGATCATGATGCTCTGAGGTCATACTAAGAACGTAGGCGTACGAGGTTGTGTTCCACACTGTGTGGTACGACAATCTTGTTATGAAGGTCATGTTAATGGAATATGACAGACCTACGAACTACGAAGAAGAGATGGTAGACCTAAGTCCGAGAAATGGCTATGAGTCATATATGATCCGAGATAAAATCCATGTACGATTACCAGGTAATGACTTGGGAGATCTTCTTGATGGCATCTAAGCTGTTAATAGAATATGGAATTTTATGAGAGAGTAGACACTGATAAGGATCGATTTGTCGTGAAACAGTTCCGATAGATTCAAAAGTTGACCACAACGAGATTTTGTCTCAAGTGGCGAAGCCTAAATCTATTCGGGGTCGTTTAGCAATTACTATAATTTTAAATTGAGAAATTGATAGATGGATAAGGAAACCATGTTTCTTAATGGTATCATTAAGAAAGAGTTGTAATTAGTACAATGAAATGGTTTGGTGATCTTGAGGATGCTAAACATGTATGCAAACTTCAGCTGTCCATTCATGGGCTGAAGCAAGCATATCGGAGCTGGAATCTTCACTTTGATGATGTGATCAAAAGATTTTGGAGTTGTCCAAAATAGTTGAAGAAACTTGCATTTGCAAAGAAGTGAGTGGGAGCTAAGTAGCTTTTCTTGATTTTATATGTGGAAGGCATATTTGAGTGGGAGCTAGGTGTCATTCATGATTTTATATGTAACGACATATTGAGAATGATACAGATACTCTAGTAAAGTATAAAGGATTATTTAAGTGATTAAATTTTCTATGAATGAAGTTAGGAGTATTAGGCATCCGATCTATAATTGTATAGATCAAAAGGGGCTTAATAACATTAGGTCGGAATATTTTCCTAGGTTAAGATTCTGAAGTGTTTCAGAATAGAACAAGCGAAGAAAAAGGTTCTTGCTTGTATGACTAGGTAAAATATTAAGTTTATCTTGGTATTTTCAGTGATAGCTAATGAAAGAAAATGGTGTTCGACATTCTCTATGCCTCAGACATAGATTCTATCAGACTGAAAGCTCGACTTGGTGTGACCCAAGTTCTTGGTTGAAGAACGGGTTCTAGAGTGATCCTTGTGTGGATCAATGAACAAACGTTAAGTATATTCTTCAGTGTCTGTGAGAACTGAAGATATGTTTTCTGGTAAAGGGTAAGAGTGGAAAGACAACTTGCCGTAAAACGGTTACGATGATGCAAGTTATGACACTGACCCATACGACTAGAAATCTCATATAGGAGATGTCCTTTATTTTGAAGAAAGACATGGTTAGCTTGCGAAGTCGCATATGAATGCACTGTCGCATAATCTACATAGGTATAGAAATATATGGCAACTTCAGAAGTAGCAAGTGTGATTGGACTGAACAGTTTTCCGAGCATATGTGGTTCCCCTTAATAGATCTCTTAGACTTTAAGGCCCATGCTACGCGAAGGTTCGAGTCTCACTCCATCGACTAAGATATATTTCACCGTCATCGTAAGATACGGGATGATGTCAAACTAGGTGACATAGAAGTGTTGCAAAGCACATCTAGGTCTCAATGTGTGAGATCTGTTGACTGTATTCCTCTTCCACGAGACAAGCATGCAACAAGTTGCTATGGGTGTTGAGCTTTTACCAAGTTGTAAACTAGATTAAGTGTTACTCTAGTGCAAGTGGGAGACTGAAAGAGATATGCCCTAGAGGCACTTAATAAAGATAGTTTATTCGTCATATCTCAATTGTTCATTATATGTTTTATACCATGCTATAACTGTATTAAGCGGAAACATTAATACACGTGTGGTAGATAAACAACCAGGTCCCTAGTAGCCTCTATCTAACTAGTTCATTGGGCAATTGATGATCGAGGTTTCCCGATCATGTGACATTGATGTCAGTTGACAATGGAGTCATGTCATTGGGAGAATGACGTGATGGACATACCCAATATTTGTAGGACGTAGTCATTACGCCTTTGACCGTGAGATCAACTCTTATTGCTATTCCTGAAAGATACTTTGATTGCATCAAACGTCATATCTTAATAGTGTGACAATAAAGGTGTCCCTCTCGGGTATCGGAAAGGAGTATGTTGAGACGAGGGATCAAGAGCGGGATTTGCCAGTCCGCATAGCAGGATAGATACTCTAGGGCCCACTCGGTGAGATTATGTCAAATGAGCTTGCAAGCATGTGACTAGGTCACCAGGACATAATATCATGGACGAGTAGAAGATAGCGATGTCGGTAACGAGATCAAGCTAGGTATCGTGATATCTATGAACGAGTCTCGGACACGCTAAGTATCGCCATGGCAAAAGGTTTAAGACTCAGACGTCTAGGTTCGAACGACAAAGTATTCGTTATCTCGCAGGGATTAATTCTGGGTATCCAAGGTCCACGAATTAGTCATTGATCGGAGAGGGTGTCTCGATCATGTCTGGTGAGACCTCGAACCGCTAGGGTAACACACTTAAGGGGAGTCGACATATTTACCGGAAGAGAAATTAGGAAAAGAGAGCACCGGGAACGTCCCGGGAAAGATCCGATGGAGATCGGGCAGCGACGAAATAGTTTTCGTAGCCGGAATAAATTATATAATATGTATTTAATATTAATTAATGTAATTAATAGTTAAATATTTTTTTATTTAATTAATTTCGAATTTTTAAAGGCAAAATACCCTAAATGGGCCTTCTCATGCAAAGAGGGCCCATGTGAGGGGGAAGCTTCCCCCCAAAGGGAGAGAGGGGTTCGGCCGGCCTAGGTGGGCCCCATGTGGCCCACCCATGGCCGGCGCACCAAGGAGGAAGGGGCGGGTGTGGGAGTTTAGTCCCACACCGCCCGGCTGGCAAGGTTGGCAGCCCTCTTCTCCCTTTATATAGAGGTGCACCCCTGGCCTTTTAAACACACCAATTTCTCTCTCTCTTTCTCCTTGATCCCGTGATTCCCTTGTTGGAGTTGCGCCGAGGAAAAGTTCTCTCCACCATACGCACACCGCCGTGCTGCTGGTCTCCCGGTCCCAGTCTTCCGCTGCTTCGTCCCTGTATCGGAGCCCGGAGTTCGTCGGCTTCACCGTACGTGTGTAACGCCCTGCGAGGTGCCACGCTAGTGGTGCTGGAGGTCTGCTTCCTCTACACGACCTCGAGGTCTTCGTCGGCTTCATCGACAACGCTTGTGCGGGAGCGTAATCCCCGCCTTTCGGTCTACAAGGGTATGTATATCGATCTCCTCCGTATTACTATATCTGCATAGTATAGATCCTGGCTAGTTTAAGGTTATCGCTGTTAGGAAATTTTTTGTTTTCTGCCTGCGATCCCCTTCAAATAGAGAGATGATTTTCTACGTGCATATTGTTATTGCTTGACTTGATCCTTTCACAAAGTTGTCATGAGTGTTTGATTCATTAGATGATTATATTGTTGTTCTTGAAGCTTAAATCATCTTTAATATCTACCTTGCACGGTTGATTGTTCTCTAGTACTAATTCATTGAAAGTTTTACTTTGTTCTTCCTACTTGTTTACTCATTACTCATTTGATATCAATACAAACTACAGCTTTTATTCATTTGATCTCAGTTTACATGCATTACATTATTATATGATCAAGATTGTGTGAAAGCATGTCACTTCAGAAATTATTCTTGTTATCGTTTTACCTACTTGAGGACGAGTAGAACTAAGCTTGGGATGCTTGATACGTCTCAAACGTATCTATAATTTCTTATGTTCCATGTTTATATTATACCAATTGCCTACATGTTTTATATACATTTTATATAGTTTTATGCATTTTCTGGGACTAGCCTATTAACAAGATGCCGCAGTGCCAGTTCCCTGTTTTCTGCTGTTTTTGGTTTCAGAAATCCACCTAAGGAAATATTCTCGGAATTGGACAATTTTTATACCGAAGACCTTATTTTTCCCGACACGTTCCAGAAGTCCGAAGAAGAGACGAAGAAGGGCACCGAGGCGCCACCATCAGGTGGTGGCGCGGCTCCCTTCCTGACCGCGCCAGCACCTGAGGGTGGGCCCTCGGGCCTCCACCGCCTTCGCCCTTTCGCCTACTTATACCCCTCGAAAACCTAAGACAAAAAACCCGAACACTTTTCCCAAAAACCTTACGGAGCCGTCGCCGTCGTCAACGCTAGTTCGGGAGGGTTCAGAAGCTCTTCCCGGCACCCTGCCGGAGAGGGGGATCATCACCGGAGGGCTATACATCAACATGCCCGCCTCCGGACTGATGCGTGAGTAGTTCATCCTTGGACTACGGGTCCATAGCAGTAGCTAGATGGTTGTCTTCTCCTATTGTGCCATCATGTTTAGATCTTGTGAGCTGCCTATCATGATCAAGATCATCTTTATGTAATGCTACATGTTGTGTTTGCTGGGATCCGATGGATATTGAATACTATGTCATTTGCTTCATAATATATCATGTTGTGTGTTGTTTATGATCTTGCATGCTCTCCGTTGCTAGTAGATGCTCTGGCCAAGTAGATGCTTGTGACTCCAAGAGGGGGTATTTATGCTCGATAATGGGTTCATGTCTCTATTTAATCTGGGGTAGTGACAACAAGCTCTAAGATTGTAGATGTACTGTTGCTACTAGGGATAAAACAGTAGTACTTTGTCTAAGGATAATGTTATTACTTACATTACACACTTTGCCTAATGCAATAATCTGTTGCTTGCAACTTAATACTGAAAGGGGTGCGGACGCTAACCGGAAGGTGGATTATTAGTCATAGATGCGGTTGGAACGGTCTATGTATATTGTTGTAATGCCCAAATGAATCTCACACTAGACATCGTGTCATTAGTATATGCATCATTATGCAGCTCTTTATTCTGTCAATTGCCCAGCTGTAATTTGTTTACCCACATGTATGCTATTATTATTATTATTATTTATGGAGAGACACCACTAGTGAACTGTGGACCCCGGTCCTTTTCTTTAAACTGATAATACAACCAACTGCAAACTGTTACTTTCATTCTCTGCAAACATCATCCTCCGCACATACGTTTAATCCTTTGTTACAGCAAGCCGGTGAGATTCACAACCTCACTGTTGAGTTGGGGCAAAGTTTCTTGATTGTGTTGTGCAGCTTCTACCTCCCTCGTCAACTACACGCCACCAAGAATTTCTGGCGCCATTGCAAAGGGGAGACCTTCAGACGTGTTCTTCATCTCCTACTGGTTCGATAACCTTGGTTTCATAACTGAGGGAAATTTGCTGCTGCACTACTTCACACCTTCCTCTTGGGGTTTTCCAACTACACACCCGTGAGTGCATGAGGGGGTCTTTATAGGCGAAGGAGGTGGGGCCCCTAGGGGCCCACACCACGTGGTGGCGCGCTCAGAGGGGGAGCCGCGCCTCCACCAGGTGAGGCCGCCTCGTGTCCCTCCTCCGTATCCTCTTCGGTGTTCTGGATGCTTCCGGGGAAAATAGGGATATTGGCCTTTGTTTCGTGCAATTCCGAGAATATTTCCTTAACAGTTTTTCTGAAACCAAAAACAGCAAAAAACAGGGAACTGGCACTGTTGCATCTTGTTAATAGGTTAGTCCCAGAAAATGCATAAAAATCATATAAAGTGTATATAAAACATGTAGCAATGGGTATAATATAAGCATGGAACATAAGAAATTATAGATACGTTGGAGACGTATCAAGCATCCCCAAGCTTAGTTCTACTCGTCCCGAGTAGGTAAAACGATAACAAGAATAATTTCTGAAGTGACATGCTTTCACACAATCTTGATCATATAATAATGTAAAGCTCATGTTATGAATGAAGTGACTCAAGGCAATGGTCTATAGTTTGCTAACAAATAGACAAGGAGTAAACAACTACATCATATAAGTAAAAACTTTTCATGGATAGTACTTTCAAACAAGTATCAAAGAGATTTGCATAAAAGTTAACTCATAAAGCAATAGTTTCTAAGTAAAAGAGCATTGAAGCAACACAAAGGAAGATATAAGTTTCAGCATTGGCTTTCAACTTTTGAACATATATATCATATAGATAGTTGTCAACACAAAGAAGTATAACAAGTGCAATAAGTAAGCATATAAGAATTGATGCACACAGTTGACACAAGTGTTTGCTTTTAAGGTAGAAAGAAGTAGGTAAACTGACTCAACATAAAGTAAAAGATAGGCCCTTCGCAGAGGGAAGATGGAATACAAGCATGTGCTAGAGCTTTTTAGTTTTTATAGGTTTTTGAAATCATATAGAGAGCATAAAAGTAAGTTTTTGAGTGGTGTTTGTCGTTGTCAACGAATGGTAATGGGCACTCTACCCCCCTTGTCAACCAGACTTTCTAAGAGCGGCTCCCATGAAGGACGTTATTTCTACCAGCAAGGCAGATCATCCCTCTTATCTCTTTTGTTTCCACATGTATATAAAAACTAGTATCATTGCTTGCTGATTAGATCAGGGCAAAAATGTGAAGAGAATGCAGCGGTTAAAGTTGTAATTAATTGGGACTGGGCACCCCATTTGCCAGCTCTTTTGCAAAGTTAATGGATAAGCGGTGTATATGCCACTAGTCCGGTTGGTGAAAGTCTGTCTAAAAGCAAATGACAAGGTTGATATCCGTAACACCACATACTTCCTCATGAGCTAATAAACATTGACACAAATAAGGGATAATAAGTTTTGAATAAAAGGTAGCACACGAAGTATTTGCTTGGAATGGCAGGAAATACCATGTAGTAGGTAGGTATGGTGGACACAGATGGCATGGGTTTTGGCTCAAGGTTTTGGATGCACGAGAAGCATTCCCTCTCAGTACAAGGCTTTGGCTAGCAAGGTTATTTGAAGCAAACACAAGTATAAACTATGACAACGAGACGTATATAAAAACATATTGCAAGCATTATAAAACTCTACATTGTCTTCCTTGTTGTCCAAACACCTTTACTAGAAAATATCTAGACCTTAGAGATACCAAACATGCAAACCAAATTTCAACAAGTTTTACGGTAATTCTTCACTAATGGGTTTTAACTATATGATGTTAAAGCTTAAACATGATCTACTTGAGAGCTCAAAATAATTGCCAAGCACCACAACATACAAGATAACAATCCATAAGAGCATGTATATCTTTTCATTATACCATCTACCACATTTAGCATTTTCTGTTTCCAACCAAACACCAATCAACTTATTTAAACATAATAAACTCTCCAAGTATTTATCAATGAGACAAGAGAGTATAACATAAGAGAACTAACAGCTCTAACAAGAGATGCATGAAAAACAAGAGCTGAAAGTATTGAAGTAACATAGAAGAATACTCAACAAATATAAGTGAAGAATACGAGTATTCATAAGAAAAAGCGGAGCGTGTCTCTCTCCCACAAAGGAATGCTAGGATCCATTTTATTCAGAGAATGAAAATAACAAAAACAAAAACAAAAGCAAACAGACGCTTCAAGAAAAGCACATAAGATGTGACAGAATTAAAATATAGTTTCACTATAGATGACCTGATAGTTTGTTCATGAAGAAGGGGATGCCTTGGGCATCCCCAAGCTTAGACGCTTGAGTCTTCTTGAAATATGCTTGTGTGACCCACGGGGGCATCCCCAAGCTTAGGCTCTTTCATCTTCTTGATCACATCATATCATCCTTCTCTCTTGATTCTTGAAAACTTCCTCCACACCAAACTCAAAGTAGACTTTATTAGAGGGTTAGTGCATAATCAAAAATTCTCATATTCTGTATGGACAAAACCATTACACATGCTACTGGACATTAGCTACAGCCACTGGTATTTTATGGAACAAAAAGATCCATTCAAAAACAGGAAAAGGAGCAATGCAAAATAAATGACAGAATCTGTCAAAAACAGAACAGTCCGTGAAGACGAATTTTTTTCGAGGCACTTAACTTGCTCAAATCAGAAAACTCAAAACTAATGAAAGTTGCGTACATATCTGACGATCACGCTCAGGAAATATCAGATTTTTTTAATTTTTCTGCAGAGAGTTATGAATTAAACGGTGGACAACAGAAAACTGTTCCTCCGTAGGAATCCAAATCTAGAAATCAACTTCCTACTAGACGCTTAACTTAACACAACAATGCGATAAAATAAAGATACAAAGAAATTGCTACAGAGGTAGACATGTTCCTTGACACAACAAAATAAAATAACAGGAATAAAAAGTGGGTTGTCTCCCAGAAGCGCTTTTCTTTAACGCCTTCCAGCTAGGCACAGAAAGTGTAACTCAAGTATTTCCAAGAGATGAAGCATCAACATCAATAATTTCATCCAAGACATGGTCTGTTGTAATAGGTGTTTTAGGTATCCATGAAGGTGTCCTACTACGTAAATCATTAACATCATTTTTAGGCATACTAGGGGGTTTCGGTTTGGGAATATAGATGAACTTTTGCTCCCTCCCCACAAAAGCTTTCTCTTTCTTAGTTTTAATAGAGGAAAAAGTTGAACTTAAAGTTTCCATAGCCTTTTCTAATTCATAAATTCTATGATTATGAGTATCAAGGGTGTTACTAGTTTCTAAAGCAGTGATTATTTCATTGATATCCTCTATTGATCCGGCGGCCGCACCTCAGAGGGGGGTCGCGCCGGCTATGTCCGCGGCACAGTCAATAGTCAACAGCTCAAGAGCAAGACGTAGAGCTGCGGCTGCAGCGATTCCGGAAGCCAGAGCTGGAGTAGCCGGAGCTGGAGGAGTGATCCCCGCTAGACCCGCCGTATCTTCGCCTGCGCCGGGTCACGGAGGAGGCACATCTTCAAACTTGACAGGACCAAAGTGTTTATCAGATGCGATCAGATCAGAACCGTTTCCAGAAAAATTCAAAGAACCAAGCAAGATTGTCAACTATGAGCCGAACATGAACCCAAAGACGTGGCTGAGCAGTTACAACATGGCGATGGACATAAAAAATGCAACACCAAACCTATGTGCCCGTTACATGTATCTCATGATGGCGGAAGGAGCACCCAAGATATGGTTAGACCGGCTTCCGCCACGCAGTATCAACTCTTGGGAAGAATTAAAGGCGGCGTTCATCAAGAATTTCGCTGGAACATGCAAGAAGCAGTACACCGAGGCGGATTTAGATAGATGTGTTATTAGGAAAACCGAGTCAGCAAAGAAATGGATGTCCAGAGTTACAGAGATACTGCATTCGTCAGTCAACATCTCACCACATACAACCATATTATATATGGAGAAAAATTGTTGTTTTGATTCCTTGACACAGAAGCTTGGACGTATGAAAGAAGACCCGGCTTGTAAGGATATCACAATAGGAGAAGTGGTAACAACAGCCAATAAATATGCAGCCACAGACAAACGGCCGGATGAGACAGAGGAGCAATAGAAGAACAACCGGGTCAGTGGAGGCCGTAACCCGAATCAAAATCAGAACAATCGCAATCAGAATGGGAATAACAAGCGTCCATACGAGGGCGGAAATTCAGAGTTCGTGGGAACAACCCAGACGACGGGTTACAGAGGGCCAAGACCCGGTGGCAATTTTAGGGGAGGTCCTTCGAGAGGACCAAACATCAGCGAGATGTATAGCATGCCGTGCCCGAAACACAGCAAAAACGGAAGACCATCAAATCACTCGTTGGCTCAGTGCGTCGATATAAGAGCCTGGATGAGGCATGAGCAAGAGATGCAGAGGAATCAGGGAAACTTCGGAAACAATGGCAATTTTGGAAACAATGGAAACAACGGTCACCCGGCAGGACCCGGACAGGGGGCTGGGTCGAACGGACCACCGAATAACAACGCCGGATCTAGTCAACAACAGAACCAAGTTATGACCGGGTATCAGCAGAACCCGAAGGAGCTTCACAGCCAAGGCCAATATCACGTCTTCACCACAAGTACGTCTAGGAGGGAAAAGAAATTATAAGCACGAACCGTCAATGCAGTGGCGTCAGCCGTCCCAAGATTCCTAAAGTGGTCCGAGCAGACAGTTACTTGGAGCCGGGAAGATCATCTGCCAGCGGTGGAACACCCGGGTCTCTTGGCTCTCGTCGTGCCACCACAAGTTGACGGGTTTTCTTTGAACAAGGTCCTGATGGACGGAGGAAGCAGCATCAATATCTTGTATCTAGACACATTCAAAAGGATGGGTTTAACCGAAGATCATCTGACTCCAACATCAACAATTTTTCATGGCATAGTCCCAGGGAAGTCGGCACACCCAATTGGCCAGATCAGTCTAGAGGTGGCATTTGGAGTGAGTAAGGAGCAGTTCAGATCAGAGTTCTTGAAGTTCGAGGTTGTTGATTTAAAGAGTCCCTATCATGCTCTGTTCGGGAGGCCGGCTTACGCCAAGTTCATGGCCATGCCGTGTTACGTATATCTCAAGCTGAAGATACCAGGACCTCAGGGAATAATCACAATCGAAGGAAGCAAAGATATGGCTATAGAGTGTGACAATGGAGACGCTATTATGGCAGAGCAGGCTTGCTCAGAAGAAGAGCTTAAGTACTACAAGTCTCAAGTAGACCCGGCCGACAAACGTGTGCTTGAAAAACCGGCTCACGAGGAAGAAAATAAGAAATTCAAGTCTGCTCAAGATACCAAGATGATTGACTTCGTAGAGGGGGACTCCTCCAAGCAGTTCTCGATAGGAGCCCACGTGGAAGAGAAATAGGAAAGCGCGCTCATCAAGTTCATCCGTGAGAATTGGGATATCTTTGCATGGTCTCCTTCAGACATGCCAGGTGTACCAAGTGAACTTGCTGAGCACAGCTTACATGTTGATCCTAAAGCAAAGCCGGTTAAACAAGAACTACGTCGTTTCAATGCGGAGAGGAAAAAGATCATCGGAGAAGAGACTGCCCGTCTGCTCGCAGCCGGGTTTATCATGGAGGTTTACCACCCAAAGTGGCTGGCAAACCCGGTCCTAGTCTTGAAGAAAAACAGAGATTGGCGCATGTGCGTGGATTATACCAGCTTGAACAAGGTTTGTCCAAAAGACCCCTTTGCATTGCCTCGTATAGATCAGATTATCGAAGGCACAGCCGGCAGCGAGTTGTTATGTTTCCTAGATGCATATTCCGGGTATCATCAGATCAAGCTCAATGTGGACGACCAGGAGAAGACTTCGTTCATCACCCCCTTTGGTGCTTTCTATTACAAAACCATGTCGTTTGGTCTCAAGAATGCAGGTGCCACTTACCAGAGATGCATCCAGAATTGTTTTCAGAATCAAATTGGTCGCAACGTGGACGCTTATGTTGATTACGTCGTGATCAAGTCGCAGAAGGCCGGGTCATTACTTGATGATCTGACAGAGACCTTCACCAACGTTCGCAAGTACCAGATGAAGTTAAACCCAACAAAGTGCGTGTTTGGAGTGCCAGCAGGCATGTTGCGGGGTGTCATAGTCTCAGAAAGAGGAATAGAAGCAAACCCGGCTAAAATTAAGGCCATCATGAACCTTAAGAAGCCGGAGTGCATAAATGACGTCCAGAAGCTGACGGGTTGCGTCACAGCCCTAAGCCGGTTCATTGCGAGGATGGGAGAGAAAGCACTTCCACTTTACAAGCTGCTGAAGAAGTCAGACAAGTTTGTTTGGGGTCAAGAAGCAGATGACGCCTTTGAAGATTTGAAGAAAACATTATCATCAGCACCAGTTCTAGCGGCTCCCACGAGCAAGGAGCCGATGTTACTATATGTCTCTGCAAACTCACGAGCCGTTAGTGCCGTGGTCGTGGTGGAGCGTAAAGAAGAAGGAAAAGAGTACCCAATTCAAAGGCCGGTTTACTATGTTAGCGAAGCTTTGACAGAGTAAAACAGAGGTACCCGCAGTGGCAGAAGTTAGTCTACGGCGTCTTCATGGCAAGCCGGAAAATGTCGCACTACTTCCAAGAGCATCCCATCACGGTGGTGAGTTCTGTTCCATTGACACAAATCATCAGAAACAGAGAAGCTACAGGCAGAATTGCAAAGTGGGCCATCGAGATGGGGCCTTATCACATCAACTACGAGCCAAGGACAACAATCAAGTCACAAGCCCTAGTTGATTTTGTCAATGACAGGACAGAGTTTGACCCTCTACCTCCCGCACCAAGCGCGAAGCACTGTGTTATGCACTTCGATGGGTCAAAACAGTTTGAAGGATCGGGAGCCGGCGTTGTCTTAACTTCGCCAAAGGGAGACAAGTTAAGCTATGTCTTGCAGATACACTTCGAGCCGTGCACCAATAACATCGCCGAGTATGAGGCTCTGTTACATGGTTTGAAAGTCGCTAAAGAGATGAACATCAAGAGGATCATGTGCTATGGAGATTCTGACCTTGTTGCTCAACAAGTATCAGGAACTTGGGACAGGAAAGACGCCAACATGGCGGCTTACAGGAGAGAGGTAGACCGAGTAGCCGGTTTCTTTTCAGGCTATAAAGTTGAGCATATTGACAGACGAAAGAACGAGGCAGCTGACGCCGGGCTAAGGGATATGTCATCATCAACGGAGAGTTGTACAAGAGGAGCACGTCTGGAGTGTTCTTACGATGCGTCTCACCAGAGGAAGGCCGGAAAATTCTTCAGGAAATCCACTCAGGGGACTGCGGACATCATGCATCCACAAGATCAATGGTCGCCAAAGCTTACAGACATGGATTCTTTTGGCTGACGGCATTGGCTAACGCGGAGAACATAGCCCGGGTTTGCGATGGATGATAGCGATATGCAAGGCAAATTCACGTTCCGGCTCAAGATTTGAAGACCATCCCAATAACATGGCCCTTTGCAGTCTGGGGCATGGATATGGTGGGACCTTTCCAGACGTCACCCAATAAGAGGACTCACCTCTTAGTTGCAGTGGACAAGTTCACAAAGTGGGTTGAAGTACAAGCAGTCAACAGTTGCACGGCAGCAACAACAGTCAAATTCCTGAAGAAGATCATATACCGCTTTGGTTATCCTCACAGCATCATCACAGACAACGGAACAAACTTTTTACTTGGAGAGATGCAGATATTTTGCAAAGAAAACGGCATCTGGCTTGACCTTGCCTCAGTCTCACATCCCCAGTCAAACGGACAAGTAGAGAGGACAAACCAGGAGCTGCTCAGAGGTATCAAACCAAGACTCCGGGTTCCATTGATCCGGGCAGCAGGGTGCTGGGAAGAAGAGCTGCCATCAGTCGTCTGGAGCATAAACACAACCCCAAACATATCAACAGACTTCACTCCTTTCTTCATGGTCTATGGGGCTGAAGCCGTGTTACCCAGCGACATCTTTAATGATTCACCAAGAGTTGCAAATTATGTCGAGACACAGAACGAGCAAGCCCGGCAAAACTCAGTTGATATGCCTTAGGAGGCACGAGAGTTAGCTCTGGAGAGATCAGCCATATATTAGCAAGACCTGAGGCGTTATCACAACTGCCGGGTTAGATCAAGAACTTTCCAGTAAGGAGACTTAGTCTTACGACTAGCCCATAACAAGACCGGCTTTCACAAGTTGACTCCCCCATGGGAAGGTCCCTTTGTGGTTAGCCGGAACTTACACAATGGGTCTTACTACTTGGTGGATATCAGAGAAGAAGCTACGGTAACGGGAAACAACACAGATCATACAAGATACCCAATGACAGAGAACGACAGGCCCTGGAACATAGCAGAGCTTAGACCATACTACACTTAGGTTTTGTGAGCTCCCGGATGAGACGAGCTCCACCTTTTTGTATCTTTCCAGTTTAAAAGCAGTAGATTTCAGACGCGCTCTTTTCCTTACCAGGGTACCTAAGGGGACTGGAAGGTTTTTAATGAGGCGGCTTGCTAGCTATGTACATATTATATGATCAATGAAATGAGGGAGGCACCTCTAAAAGAAAGAGTATTGTCTTGGTTATAAACTCAAGACTCGGCAAAGACGCCACAATTATTCTTGGTTATACTTGCCTGCAGGTTCGATGTTATTCTCACATAATATATGACTAGATGCTAAAAGTCCGGCTTTCAATCTGACTATGATGCCCACGGGGACTTAGCAGACCCTGATTGTTTTGGAGCTTTTATGCACGAAAGATGTCATGAGAAAACCAACTTTGCAGAGAGCTCAAGAAACCAAAAGGGTCATCGAAACCAACAAGACTTGCAGATTTCTTGAAAGAATGATATCATATAAACAAGCAAGGACTTCAGCAGCGCATGAAGGCGTATCACAGAGTAAGACATAAGTATTTATACCTAACCTATTACAGGCCACGCAGGCCAATCAATTGTTTCAAGATCAAGACAGGCCAAAAGTATGTAAGCCGACACAAGAGTCGACGTTGGGAACATCGGGTCGATCTACTGGAGTGGAGGAGCCGGTGCAGATCCTTGCCCAGGGTCCTTCGTACCCTTTGTAGTTTCGTCTGGTGGCTTCTGCAAAACGACCGAGGCCAAAGCCTCAAAGCCGTCAAGATCAGAAGGGCGAGAAGGAGCTGGTACATCAGGAGTAGAGCTTGAAGGATTCGCACTTGTAATGAAAGGCGTGAAGAATTGCGGTGCTTCCTCCACCGACTTCCACAAGTTGACCGGCTCTGGCGGAATCTCCTTGACTGCGCGATTCTCTTCATCATATGTAGCTTGGAATTCATCCAGCGCCAGCCCATCAGCAATTTGACAAGCCGGATGCCGGACCGACTTCACAAGCTTTCCATAGATCTTCGCAGTCTCCTGGCCATCTGCTTGAAACTCCGGAAAGCCCTTGGTCAGCTTAACCAGGTCAAGGTTTGGGTAATAGGCCTTCGCAAGAGCCAGAGCACGGATGGCACCCTTGCGGCAGGAGGACGCCTTCCACCGTTGCATCAACGTCGGCACAACAGAGGTAGCAGCAAGGAAGTCCGGCAGACCCGGTGGAGAAGTACCGCCAGAGGAGGACATCTTGATCATCTCAAAACAGCCAAAATATAGCCGCCTGGTAACGCCATAGATAGCTTGTATCTTGTCGATGGTCCCCTTGATGGTCACTCCTTGAGCCGGGCCTGAAAGGAAGCAGAGGAACATAAGCACAGCCAAGAGGACAACATGAGGGTCCAAAATAAAAAAGAGAAGAGCATACTTACCGAAAACAGCCACCGCCAGGTTATGAATGTGCTTTTTAATCTTTTCAAGCTCGGAGATGGCCTTCTACAAGTTGACGGCTTGGACCTGGAGAGCCAGCTCCTGGTCATGAACCTTCTTCTGCAGGACCTCGTTGTCAGCCTTCAGCCGACTTAAAATCTCCTCCTGAGCCTTCAGTTGCTCCTCAGCTTTTTCTCGGAGACCCATTTCGTGCGCAAGTTGGTGGCGCACCTCACTGTTAGTTTTGGCACTAGTCTCAGAAGAAGCTGTGAAAAACAAAGATAGACCATCATAAAGACAGATTGAGAGACCCGGGTAGCCGCAAGCAGCATACACGGCCCTTGGGGACTACTCAGCAGAAGCAAAAAGTTAAGAACGGATTACATGGTTCTCAAGGAAGACTAGGAACGCAGCAAGCTACTGCTCCGACTCTTGGGGACTACTCATTCCAAAGTTTTATTTAAAGGAAGACCCAGAGCGCAGCAAGCTACTGCTCCGACTCTTGGTGACTACTACGAAGCTTCATCTACATCAGGAAACGTATTCCCTCTGATTGAAGTACTAAGCATCTACTTGAGTAAAAGCTAAGCACTTGGGGACTACTAGTAGGGAACACATATCTGGAAGCGATAATGAAGATAGTGCCGAAGTTGAGACTCCTCCTTCCGCACCCTTGAAAGCCGTGCATGAATTTTCTCAAACAGTTCGGGAAATTCCAAAGTGTTCAGGGCAACCTCCTCTTCGGAGTCTGAGTCGCCCGCCTCTTCAACATGCTCTTTGCCAGCAGCGTGAGCAGCATGTTCCTCCTCTACCTTCATCTCCGGCTCCAGGACCTTAGTCATTGAAGTGGAAGGAGCACCCGGGTCCTGGAAGCCGGTTCCAGTAATTGCAACCTCCGGTTCCTCCGGAATGATGGGAAGAGAATCCTTCGATGGAGAGCCGGCAGCAGAGGACAAAACCGGGTCCACTGGCGTTTCCGCCTGGGTTTCCTCAACTCCGGCTTCCGTGAGAGGAGCCACCCCGATGTCAGGAGTCTCCTCGTCGCTGAGGACGGCTTTGGCCCTGAAAAAGTAAACTTATGTAAGTGACTGAAAGAAAGCAAAATAAAACAGAAGACCTAGTAAGAAATTTACCCCATATTGACGACGAAGTCGGAGGGGAGAGTCTCAGAGCCAGAATCTGAAGAGCAGGATAGAGACCGGGATTTAGCAACCCGGAGTTGGCCCGCCAAAGGGTACAGAGCATCGGGGGAGACTTGAGGAGCATTTCTTCTGCGAGGAGAAGGGTTATACGGGATACCTGTGGAAAGTTCATCGGAGGAGGTAGAAGAGCGGGTCTTCTGGCGTTTCGGTGGTGCCTCCTCCTTGTCCTGTGTAGATGGACGAATTTGAGATGCGCATGCTTCGAGATCGAGGAAACGAGAGCGTGGTATCATGCATACCACGTTGCGGGCCCGCTTGGCTTGAGCCGGCGGGGAAGAAGGCGGTACTGGGTTCTGGACGGAGTCTTGGTCGTCCTGACCTGGAAGTTTGGGAGTATAAGAGGAGGCATTGTCTTGAATATCGGCTTCCTAGAGGTCCCGGAGAAGCCGGTCCACGGAATCAAGCTCACCTTCATCTCCAGCTTCAGCGTCCCCTCCCTCCGAGTTCTGCTCTGAGTCGTCTTCTTGGTCGGAGGAGGCAGGAGTTTCTTCGGCGGCTTTCCACCGGTCGTCGGTAGCCTGGAGCAAGCAAAAGCCGGTCATAAAAGTACAAGAGCATAAGCATATAATAACAGAAAATATGAGAGCTTAGGAGATATGGTACCTTGGGTGCCGGATTCTCGGAATAGAAGGGCAGAAGCCCATCAAGCTTGACCGCGTCAACAGACTCGGCCAGCAACCTCTTGAAGACCCGGATGATCTCTGCGTCTTCCGGTTCTCGAGATGTGTATCGAAGAGGGTCGGAAGGAATGTTAGTATAGTCGGAGATGAGTTTGGGCCGGATGGAGAGTGGCTTGATGCACCACTCTACCCAACACTTGACCAGGTCCGTACCCTTAAGTCCGTGGGCTTTGAGAGCCCGGATCCTAGAAAGGATAGGAGATAAGTCGGCGTGATCTTGGGCGTAAGAATTGACGGACTCCCCCAGCTCTAACGGGTCTGCGCGGAAACCCGGCAATTTGGGCTGGCCTTTGGGGGAGGTGTCTTTGCAATAAAAGAAAGTGGACTGCCAAGCCCGAGGATGGCTGTTGAGCTTTAGAGCCGGAAAGATGGAATCACGGCGCCTCTGGATCGCGACTCCTCCACAAATATTCAAAGGGAGAGCAGTAGAGGAGCGCTGTGGGTTGCAATAGCTGAACTCAAGGAAGAGATCAATGGTGGGTTCCATCTGAAGATAATCTTCGCATAGAACCGTGAAGTTCGAAATAGAGAGAATAGAATTGGGGGTGAGAACTTGAGGCCTAAGGCCATAATAGGCAAGCAAAGAACGGAAGAAGAAAGAGCCCGGAGGCTTGAAACCGCGATTGAGATGATCGGCAAATACGATTACCTCACCATCTTGAGGCGTGCGGACGATTTCATCAATGGGGGCGCGCCGGCCGATGGATTTCTGCGTCTGGAGGTCGCCGAAATCGACCAAATCCTGCAGCTTGGCGTTGGACATTGCCGAGCCAGACCAATTCCCGGAGAGGATCGTCGGCGCGTCGACGCCGGAGGCGGAGGAGCCCTTTTCCTTCTTGGCCTTGGCCTTGGCGGCCGCGGCGGTCGGGCCCTTGGCAGAGTTTTTCTTCCCCATGGACAACCTCAGGAGGTCAGATCTAGATCTAAAGTGGTGTGACGAGAAGAGAACAGCTACGAGATGAGTGCGGCGCAATGGTGAGCGCGGCTGTATGTAGGAAAAGAATGGCGGCGCTAGCTGGCTCCGACGTGATCTGAAGAGCTCGAGCTCGAGAGTGACAGTGGCGGCGCTGGAGGAAGAAGATGAAGTTGGGGCGCACGGGGAGAAATGATTACATTTCCCCCGTCCCCACTTATTTATTCCCCAAGTGGGAGTTGACCTAGGGGCAAAACAGGAAAAAGGCAGAGATAATGATGATTTCAGGGAACCATATCCGAGGCGTCAGAATCGGCACCTAACAGAATCTTGGGTTCCCGAGATGGTCGCTCGACTCCTCGATTCTCGCGAAGGGATAAACATTAAAAATGTCGTTGACCCAGAAGGTTGACCGTCGTCTTCGAGAAAGATCAAGAAAGATTGAAAATTGCTAAGTCTGGAAGTGAAAGTCGTCAAGTGATGGCCGGGTTATGAACGGGCCGCCAGCAAGAGCTGGCCAAACTGACACCCGAGCGCCTGCTTGCTCAATGCATGTTTATTGTTTTTCCAGATGATAACCCGGACAAAAGAAATGACGGCTTCCCCAAAATTATGCCCAAGAGCGCAAAGGTGAAGCAAGTCAGTTCTGGTGTCCAAGTTATCCTGGGGGCTACTGTTGGGGGAATCATAACCCGGTAGGCCCACCGACCTAGAAGACAAGCCGGCCTGGTAGAAGCCTGGGCCGGATCAAGCATAAAGAGATGGGCCGGGTTCCACGTAAGCCGGTGCGCAACGTGTAACTTGGCGTGCAACGAAGGATCTCGAAGACTCAGAGTCCAGGTGCAAGACGGAGTCCCGATAAGGAAGGCGAAGCCTTACGGGACTTAGAGTAGAGTCCGGGTACTATTGTAACCCGGATCCCCGCTTGTACCTCTAGGAGACCCGGCCGCCTATATAAGGGGGCCTCCTGGTTCCTAGAGAGATAAGTCGAAAGCCCCAGCAATAGCTAGTTCCAGAGATTGTAATCGAGACCCGGAAGCTAAGGCGCCGAGTCCTCGAAACCCCATATCAATAAAGCAAAGCAGGAGTAGGTCTTTACCTCAAGAAGAGGGGCCGAACCTGGGTAAACCCTTGTTTCCCCACGCCACGCTAGACAAGCTCCCGATGTCAGAAGTCGCTATGTCCCAACACTCAAGTTTCCACCCGGAAACATCTGTCGTGACAATCCCACGACAGATCCATTACCCTTGCTAGCATTATCAAGAAAAAAATTCTCCATAGAATCCAACCTTTTAATAACATCTTCCAGAGTGATCTCAGTTTTAATTTCTTTAGTAGGTGGTGGTGATCTTACCAAACTCTCAATTAAATTGCAGGCCTCCAAAGCAGAAGTACCAAGAAAATTACCCCCCGTGAGAGTGTCAAGAACATACCTATACCAACTAGAAATACCAACATAAAAATTCCTAAGAAGGATTAAAGTGGAATGTTTTTTAGTGCATTTTTTATGAGCATCATTTATCCTATACCATGCATCTTTCAAACTTTCTCCTCCTTGTTGTTTAAACGAACGAACTTCAACTTCAGGACTACCCATCTTTAGCAAATTTCAATGAAACCGAAATAAAAAGATAAATGCAAGTAACTAATTTTTTTGTATTTTTATATTAAGTAAACAAGACAGTAATAAAAATAAACTAAGCAAGACAATAACAAAATAAAAAGATTGGAAGTGAGAGACTCCCCTCACAGAAGAGCTTAGTTTCCCCGGCAACGGCGGCAGAAATTCTTGATGCTCTACAGGCACGTTGGGAAACAACAAGAGGAAGGTGTGATGATGTAGTAGCAGCAAGCTTTCCCTCAGTTGTGAAACAAAGGCTATCGAACCAGTAGGAAACTAGAATTCTTCCGAAGGTGTCAACTGCGCCAGAAATTCTTGCTAAGCGCTGAGTTGGCGTGGAACCTGCACACAACACAACCAAGATACTTTGTCCCAACTTAACAGTGAGGTTGTCAATCTCACTGGCTTGCTGTAACAAAGGATTAAACGTATGTGTGGAAAATGATGTTTGTTTGCAGAGAATGAAAGTAACAGGATTGCAATATGTTGCACTACAACCGAACTGGCTTTTCATTTTGTCACGTATTGACGAAATTTGTCACGGATTACCCCTTCGTGACGATATTAGGGCGTCACTAAGCCCGTCACAAAATCCTCGTCACAGATTACAAAATAGTGGCGCCACGACAAAATCGCGTCACGCATTATGGATAGTCGGTGACGCGTTTTTTCGTGTCACGCATTGATGGAATGCATGACAACATTATTAGTCACCGTTAATTCGTAAATTTGTCACCGATGAACGGAATGCGTGACAAAAATTATGTCATTGATTGGTTCGTCAGCTGTTTTAGACCGGTCAAAGCTGCTGACATGTCAGTCAATGAAGATGATGTGGCCGTTTATGTGGCTGTTGACGTGGATGCTGACCTGGATGCTAACAAGTGGCTGTCTAGGTGGCAATCGACGTGTCTGTTGACGTGTATGCTGACATGTGGGTTAGTTCTCTGCTGACGTGGCATGATGTCAAAAGGGTCCACGAAATGCTGACATGTTGACCAACCGGATTGCTGACATGCAGGACCCACTGGTTTGCTGACATGTGGGACCCACCGGATTGCTGACATGCGGGACCCACCGGTTTGCTGACATGTGGGACCCACCGGATTTCTGACATGCGGGACCCACCGGGTTTTATTTTATTTTGGAACCACCGGAGACTGCGGGACCCACCGGTTCCTGACGTGTGGGACCCACCGCTTTGCTGACATGTGGGAGAGAAGGCTGTGACGCTTAACAAATTTCGTCACGGTTGTTGGCCAAAGGTAAAATTTCAATATTTGCAATTTTTGAGGCAATTTGTAAATAAAAATAATTCAAATGAGCCATTTGAAAATGTACCGAAAAAACATTATTGCACTTATAACACAGGCACACAAAAAGCTTAATGTCTGATTGACACCAACTGTTACAATACCACACGAAAATGAAAGAACGTAGGCAAAACGTGGATGAAATCAAGTGTTCAGGAAGAAAACACTACTGGCGGGCAAGGACTGCTGCTTATTTGGTCACCTAGAGTTATTGCAATGACTCCTGAGGAGAAAACCAAGAATCGCATCCATCTCTTGCTGCCTCGATTGTATTTCATAAGTCATGTCATCATAGGACTTGTGGAGAGCTTCATATTCTGTGTACTTCCTTTTCAGGACTTCAGTTCTTTCTTCCACGGACTGTATCCTTGCCTGTAGTTGCTGGTACCTTGGAGATGTAGGTAAGGACTTTTGCTCATGATCTTCTACTATTCCTTCAAACTCTGGGATGCTTGCATATGTCATGCTAGATGTACTCCCCAAGTCTGACAGGAAAATGCCTTTCATTCTGTGTTTCTTGAGGACATCTTCACAAATCTGCTGATCAGTTCGGGGAGGCTCATCTTTCATGTGTGGACCCATTTTTGCTAGGATCATTTCATCCTTCCATAGGATATGATTATTTATTTGTCATGTGCAAGAAACAGTACGTAATAATGTTACAAGAAAATGTAAACATTTTACTTACATAAGCAGCTTGTGCATCCTTGCTCATGATACCAGCATTGTTTGTTTTGGTTATTTTAAAAACTTCAATCGGAGTTGCTTCGCGCGTCTCAGTAATCGTGAAGATAGGAGGAACCTAAAAGGGTTGCAAAAGAGGTAAATATGAAGAGTATATGAAAAAATTAGTGAAGATGTAAGGTTTTCAGAGGGATAGCCACTTACTGCAGATACGACGTCAACATTGATGGACCTTACGAAGGTATTTGTCGCACCTAATTGGTTCAATTCATACCTCCCCTGAATTCATAGTTTACCATAAAGTGAAAATATATAAGTGCACAAGTTATAAGTGAAATAATTAGGTAAAACTGAATTGTACTGATAAGTACGTACTGCATATACCTCGCTGGCATCCTTGCTTGTAGAGCGACTTGTCTCACCTATCTGGTGAATTTTACTCATCCCGTTGATTGCCTAGTAAGCCATGAAGTAAAAAATATATGAATGCACAAGCTATAACTGAACAAACATGAGTTATAAAATCATGGTGTCGCACGAAACATACTGAATCTTTGTACATCCAGTGCGGTCCAGGACCCTTCTTTCGCGTGCTTGAATCACCGTAGACAAAAGTTCTTGCTATAGAGGCAAAATCTTCCATTTCTTCACCTCTTCCTTCAGCTCGCTTCTTCAGTATTGCAGACATACGAGAAGCATTCCCTTCCATCGCTAGCTTCCTACTTTTTTCATATGCAACATATGATCTGTCTTCATTATCTGAAATAGAAGGAAGTTAATAATTTTATATGCATATACACTTATTGATAGCACATAGCTTAAAACATGACAACAATCAATTCATATGTCTATGTTTCTGAACCGACACAACTATCGTAGCATACAATCCAATAGTACGAGGTCCGTGCAGAACTATAAACCTGACAGACAAAGGTTCAGTTTCAGAACAACACTTTTACTGTAGCTCATCTAGCTGTTGTCGTTGTCTGTTTCAGTATAGCATTTAGGTTCAGTATTAGTCTGAATAAACGCGACATTTTTAACAAACATACAGAAAATAATTTGACATCAACTTGAACGGATCTCAAACATGAAGGTTGGTCTACCCATCTGAACCAACTATAATCCATGGAACCCTACAGTTCTTGACTATTACCTATACGACGGTGAAAATTTTGACTTCTTTAACGATTGTGATGACTTGATACGTAATAAGAGCGTGCAATAACAACGATTTGTAGCAGATATGATCTTGCAAATATAACAGGTTAAATCTTGCTGTTTACCCGAATCAACAAAATATCACAAATATGCATAGCTCTATATGGAATGGAATAGAAGATGGGAGGGACAGATGTTGAATGAACGACCCCTACTACAAGAAATTTGATCTTTACCAGGGCTGCCGGTGTTCTTCTGCATCTTCATGCTGGGGTTTTCCTCCAGATCGCTGCCGTTCACGTCGGTCGTCAGGTCGATCAGATTGTTGCGGTCCAACATTTTCCACTACCGGGGGCAGTCGAATCTTAGGTGATGAAGAGGATGAGGTACGCGAGATTAGATCTTCGAGAGGAGAGGGAGGATGATAGGAATGGAAGGTGTGGTATGAGATCGTGGGTTCTGGCGATAGGAGGGGCGTATTTAGGGGGAGGCTGGCCGGCTGGGTGCGCGGGACGTTTTCGTTTGAGACGAAAAAAAGTGGGGGAACGGGGAAATTTTAAATAGAGGAGGGAACAAAAAAATTGAAACCATAAAGGAGGGAACGTACTGTTTTTTATACAAACGAAATAAAATTTTCCCATCTAAATTAGGTGTGCTTGCAAATTGAGCAGAGATTTTTTGCGAGTGTTCATGCACGCATACTAGGTGTGCTTGCATATTTTCAGAATTTTATAACATGTGTAATTGTGTCAATCATTTTGTAAGGACGAAAAAGGCCGAAAATGAAATTAATGCATGAAAGTGGTAAATTATATATAATAGTAAGTTTAAACTCGTATGAATCGTGCAATGTTGGTACAATCATATATAAAGTATCAATCACAAACATTCTGAATGGTTTCCATAAGTTAGATGTGAAAAGTACACTTATGATGGCATTCTGGGCAATATGGTCATAACGTTGACGCGGAAAGCTGTAGCAACCTTCCAAGATGCAAGCTCCTACAATTGTGGTTTTAGATACGCAAAGATCTTTTTTGTGGTTTTTTGTTTCGCTAAACACTTGTGAAACCAAAAATTGTGGTGAAACCAACGTGGGTGGGTCGATATCGATCATGTCGGTTACAGTGCAATTTGGAACCAAGTTGCACATACAACATCCACATTTAGCTCATATTTTTTGTGGGTGGTCATGCACACATACTAGGTGGGCTTGCAGATTTTGAGATTTTTCTGACAATTAGAAGTGTGCATATCATTTTCTTTGAAGAAGAATGCCAGAAATTGAAAAAAATGCATGAAAATTGGTCAAATTCATGTTAAAATCATTTTAAACTCACATGAGTCATGCAATGTTTGTATAATCATGTATCAATTAGGTGACTTGTCGCAACTTGTCGCTCGGGTACCGACAAATAGACAAGTCGCGCGACAAGTCGTGACTTGTCGCAACTTGTAGAGGTTTGGAACTTGTCGCTGGGGTACCAACAAGTAGAAAAGTCGTGCGACTTGTCGAGCGACACTTAATTCTTGGACAGAAGTACTCGACCGTGTTCGTGGCGACGCCGCAGCGGAGAAGAAGAGACTGGAGTGAAACAGAGGGGCGGTGGGCATAAACGAAGTTGAAACGAAAGGGGACAGGTGGCCGCTTGTATGTATTGTCACGTCAAAACACCAGTATGTATGTATTGTCAAGTCAAAACCCCTGTATCGCCGCTGTGCCTCTCTCCTCTCCTCCTACCGTGTATTTGACTGCACTGAAACCAATCCCTCGCCCTCCTCTAGCAGCCGCCACGTCTCAGCACTAACGTTTTTCACCGCCACCACCTGTCTTGCCACCGGCCGCTCACCATTGGACCCGGCACGAGCACACTAGTCAGTACCAAAAATGCCCACGTACGAAGAAATTGATATCAATAACCTATGTTTGTCATAAAAATCTGAAAATATGTTGCATCTGGAAATTTTCTTAATATGGTATTGTACTTTTTCTGCTGCATGTGGATTGCCTCCTACTTGGAATGGTACAAACTTGCGACCACTTCATTTGAGTACCACATATGCACGCTAAAAACAACAAAATTACATGTAGGTACAAGTAGTTCATGTTTTTTTTAGATCATCTATAACATTCAGTAAGCACCACGTAAAAAGGGAGTCCTTGTTTGTTAGTTAACAATAAGTTTTTTTCTGATATGTGCGCGTGAGATGGTAATAAATAGAGGGGGAGGGATGCCAATTGTTTTTTTCGCTCACGGTAACGGCTTCCGTGGAGGCCGTGGAGGAGTTCGGTCATTTATCTTCTCAACTGCCTCCACTTCCTCTGTCTTCCCCTGTTTATCCTTGCTTCGGGCCCCCACTTCATCTTCTTCCTCTCCCTCCGCGCCGCCATGGACCCAGTAGAAATCCGTACCATCTCGACGTCGTACACCGCCCATGGCCCGACGGACATAGAGGTGACCTACACCAACAACATTGCGCAGGTTGAGAAAACCCTCGAGGTGCTCAAGATGAAGCTGCTGAAAATGGACGAGAAGGATGAGTTCTTGGGGCTGGATTTTGAGTACACCAACGCGGATGAGGAATCTAAAGAGGTGGCAGTCGTTCAACTCTGCGTGGACCAAACTATGTTGGTCTGGCAATTGGCTAGGTATGACTCATAGATCTAGTTGTGTACATTTCCGGATTGGGGTTTTCTTACACTAGTGTAAGAAAAATAAGTAAAATATTTCTCTTTCTGTTAATTACAGATATATATATATCTCTACTGTTTCTTTTACCTAATTTGATTTGGTTTCACGATTCACATGTACTACTGTGACTACGATGACAAATGGTCAACTGAAAATATATGCAAAATACGGCAGCAAGCAAAAATGAAAGGTCTTTTCCAAATGCAACAATGAAATGTAATATTGCAATGAAGAAATTGTAATTTTTCATCTTGTAAGTGTCTTTGTATCAATTGGTCTTTTCTTGTTCAATAACATTTTTGTAGAGGTCATGACAATATGACAATTGCGCCTATGAAATGGTAGATTGAAGGAAGTAACTATAATTTTTTATCTTCTTCTTAGTGTTTTATCAATTGCTTCAGTCATTGTGTTACATATAGGATTGTACAATGGTAGAACTATCTGACAGTCTAATTTTGAGAATACTGTACCTTTTGCAAATTTACAATTTATACTTTGTAACCACTTTAGGCCCAGGGACACCTGTGAAAAGCTATTCGAGTTGTTCAACGAGCGGATGTGTAAATTTGCAATTCCAAGGAAGTACCATGTTGATATCCAAGATATCTACCACATAAAAGGCTGTGGACTCGACGGGAGGACTGGAATGGCTCAACTTGCAGGCGAACTCATCAACAAATCTTATGAAACCATGAAGGTCGAGTTCCCAAAGGACGGGCACAAAAAATGGGAGAAGCAGCCACTTGACGAGGTTAACCTCAGATATGCTGCTGTGGATGGGTTTGTATCGTTCGAGCTGTACCGGGTTCTCCAGTGCATCCTAAAGGGGCTGGTTTGTCTCCAACCTAAACCAAAAGTACTACCACAGGTCATCCCCAATTTATGTGCACCCTCAACATCTACCACCAGCGGCAGCAAGCGAAACAAGTGCGAGGAGGACATCTATGCCGATTGGCCCAACAGGGGTGATGCGTGGAAGTGAGCGGCATGAAGTGCTCGATATGTGTCATACTGTTTATATGTCGTACTGTTAATATGTAGTATTCCAGAACTTAGTTTAGCCATATGTGTATGCTTTTGTGTCACTCGTTCCCTACAATGTGACAGCTATCTGACCAATGTGGTTTAGCTCAATTGTACGTAAAGCACTTTCAGTATGATGTGTATAAATCAGTACAATGTTGATGATCTATATAGTTCTTGGTTAATGTGTTGATTCTTGGCACATTGGTGCATATTTGCATGGGATATAATATGGTTGAAAATAGCACCAAGTAGGAATAATAAGGTGCAAATTAGCATGAACACAAGTACCACATAACTTAAACACACATAAGGTACCGAAATTCATTACACACGATACGTAATTCATAATAGGAAATTAAATTGTTTAGAAAATATTAAAAACAACCGGGCAGGAGTTGACATTGAATAAATGTCACAGGCACCACACATAAACACCATTACTTCTTCTTCTTCTTTGAAGGCCCAGCACCGGCATCCTTCATCTTAGGGACCAGGAACTCAGTATGCGGGGGTCCGGATAACTCGATCAAAGCTTTCCACTATGTCTGCCCTAGTACAGAGGACTCCCGATAGGTTTGTTCCCTCCGGCACCGTGTGCTCCACTAGACCCCTGGTCTTTCTCTTGGGACGCCACACCGCCACGGCAGGGGACCCAACGTAATCGTCCGGCTACTGATCCGCAGCAGTGTATTGCCTCGTACAGACGACAACCCGACTTCGAGGGCCTGGCCCTTATAGAGTGTGAGATCCTCCGTACTAAAGAAAACAAGCTTCCGGCTAAGCCCTACCCATGTCAGGTAATGTGGTTGCACGGGTTGTTGTTCGGGTGGCAGCTAGGGTCACACTTTGTTTATCAAAAACATCTCCACCTCCAACTGTTCCCAACAGCTCGGGTTTTCGTAAACATCTCCGATTGCTCCCAGTAACTCGGGTTTTATAAAGCACTTGCTCTCCGATTGCTCCCAGCAACTCGGGTTTTTCTTTCGAAAACATTTTATCAAAAACCAGGCTCCCATCCTAAGATTTTGAGGTGAGAATATAAAGATATACTACTAGATAAAATATGATTTTCTTTATAGCGCCTTCAACAACAAGGCGCATAAAGTGAATACTTATTTTTATAATACCTATTATAATCTAGTAGATAACTTTGGCCAAACAGTATTTTGTAAAATAGTTTTCGGGTGGCAAAGTACCACAAAATAAGTAAAGCATGCATTATTTTATTTTGAAAACAAAACATGCTTTGTAAATAATAGGATTTATAGTGGTGAGGTGGCTTGCCTGGCTCAGCAATATGTCCATGGTCTTGATCTTGATGTTCCTCAGGTTCACTCCTCACGTACAGTTCCTTCCCGAACGTATCAAACGTCGCAAACAGGAAAAGAACAACACTCAAAATTTAAGACATGCCACAAGGACATAACAAACAGCAAGCATTGCACAAGACACTAAGCTACAAACATAAGCAAGCAATTCACTTAGTTAAACAACAACAAGCAACAGGTCCATATAGTGAACACACACAATGAACACACCTAATAAAATAAACACAACAACCCTAATTGTTAAGAGGGTAGTTCTAACTACACACTTAAGCTAAACACCTCTTAGGGTTATTAGATTAGGTAACAGTGGTTGTTATATTAGTTCAGGAAATACTCCAGACAAAAGTATTTTAATAGTTAAGAAAGTACTTCAGACAAAAGTATCTTATTATGCAAGCATTATCACTAGCATTAAGCACGCTCACATGAAAGCATGTTACTAGCACACACTAATAAGTAGTTAATCAACCAACAAAAGTTAACACCACTGCTCACAGAAGTTATTGACTAGGAGTTAAAAAGGTGCATTAGGGTTAATTAATAAGACACTACAAGCAAGACCATTTCAACAATGAAACCAAACAATCACACATTAACCAAGTGTTGACAACAATCTAAAGTAATTGAACTGTACAGCAAGTATTACCAAGCACAACCAACTACTGGATAGTACTAAACACCGAACAACATTCACATGCATAACACACAATTAGAATTAATGTAACCCCTAGGGAACAAGATGAATTATGTTGAATTTCAAAGAGACATGCACCACAGTACTTTTAGGAAGTTCAAACAGGCTATTAAAGGTCAACTTAAGGTTCTGGACTCATGATTTATTAAACACGAGGACACATAACAATTTAAGTACAACAGGGAAATACTTTAATACAAAACCCTAGTTGCACATGTCATGTTTTGGGAGAAAATGCATAACTATTAAAATAATGTTCATAAAATTAAATCCTTATACCACAGTACCCCTAGTAACTATAGGAAGCTATGAAAATTGGATTTGCATCAAAAGCTATTGCCATTCAAGAATTAAAAATACTTTAAGTGCTACTGGTCCTAAAACCAAACAGATTATAGCTTCTGTTCTAAGAAACTACTGCATGCAAGACCAATTGCTATAGATGGGTAATGATTTTATCTTTCTATAGAAATTTGATTAACTTCATTTGGATAATCCTAACTCAAGTTATCTTATTTTAAGTGGCAAACATGCATTTTACTACCTATTTAGTACTGCACGAAATACAAATTATTTTTGAACAAATCCAGCTCTGCTTGTTTAGGAAAACATATAAGTATCTAACAACAATACTCCTTAACCATTTGCACACACATAGCTAGCATAAAGAATTTAAACTAGACACAAGCAAATAACAGAAAATAAAAATATCCATTTTTAAGTGTAACGACCCACTGTTTTAGAAAATAATTCACCCTGTGCAAAATATGAGCTGGAAAATTCTACCAAGCTACGATATGATGGATACTACCCATATCTAACCAAATCAATTGGATTTACTCCAAAAAGTATTTTTAATAAAGAATTAAAAATCACCAAAAACCTACTGGTGCTAAACTTAAACTTAATGGAACTTTAGTTTCATAAATCTCCTGCATGCATGGCTTAAATATCTAGATAGGTATTCTTGCTGGATTTCCAGAGAACTAAAGTTTGCAAGTTTTGGATCTACAAAACTCAGGTTATTAAATAAATTGTGAAAAAGATACTTTTTACTAGATCAAACCTAGCACACACATGCAAACATATTTTTACAAACGGCCGGTGCCACATGGTTAAGAAAATACATAGGTGTGCTACAAAATTTATTCCAACTAATTTGGATGGTTAGATCTACCACAAACGAATTAATCCAAGCATGTAACATTAGCAGGAATCAAAAACAGAAAATGGTTTGGAAGGAAAAACAGTGAAACTGGGCCGGATCTGAGCGGACCCGAGCCGCCCGAGCTGGGTCGGCCCAACCTCGGGCGCGCGCCGGCGAAGAGGCAAGCGGCCGCCGGATCCGGAATGGACGCACAGGATTAGATCTGGGCAGTTTTGAATGCGGGCCGTTGATCAAGAAATCGACGACTCCCAGCCATCTTCTTCCTCACGACCCGCAGAGCACAGGGCCGAACCCTAGAGGTCGAGCTGAGCACGAGGGGCTCACCTAGGGCTCGAGGTAGGTCAAAGCGCGGGACGGGGACGGTGCCGAAGTCGAGGGGAGGCCACGGGAGGGCTGGCTCGCGTCCGCACGTCACGGAACGGAGGCGAGGCCGACGGCGTTCTTCCCGGGCACGGCATGGCCATGGCAGCGTCGGTGCTCCTGCAAGAGAACAACAATGTCTCAGAGGTAGAACGCGATGAGGGGAGAAAGGGAGAGAAACAATGGCGGGCTGAGAGGGACAGAGGGAGAGGCGAGCGTGCTCGCAAGAGCTTGGGGCCGAGCGGCGGTTCACGGCCGTCCCTTGCCGTGTCCAAGCTGTAGCTTGCACGGGCTCTCGCTGGATGGAGGAGGAGAGCGAGGGTGGTGCGAATGGCAAAGTGGGAGAGGTGGTGGGTGCATCGGCTGCAAAAGAGAGGAGAGGGTGGCCGGATGGACATCACGGGCATGGACAGCGAGAGATGGGGCTCGGGGAGGGCATTGGCTCGGGCAGGCAGTGGGTAATGACGAAAGGCTCTGCTACAACTCCTTGGACACGAGTGGATGGCCCCTAGCTGATGGAAGTGGTGGAGTAATGGGGAGAGCTCTCTCCTGCCCCCAGGGTGTTCGACAGAATGCCAAAAGGAAAAGGACAAAAGAAATGCAGGGCTAGGGTTGGACTGGGTCGTGGGTAAGCTGTCCAGGGGGGCGTGTGAGTGGTAGGGCATGACTAAGACCACGTTTTGAGGAGAGGGAAGTGAAGGTTTTGGTGCAAAAGAGTTTTTGGGCTGATTAGACTTAGCCACAAAGCAAAGATGGGTTAGTCTATTCTTTGACTTAAAAATTATGAGACAAGGTGGGTTGATTAGAAGGGGCATAGTTCTAGTACTTGGCTAACGAGATTAGGTCAAAAGGGTTTAACAACCACTAGATAAGAAAATGGGAAAAGGCTAACTAATAAAACACATATGGTCACCTTATGAACTAGCACTCAAAACAAGCATGAATATTAGATCAAATATTTTTGAATATTTTAAATAAGATTATGGATAGACAGTAGAGATGGTAAGGATGAGGTTAGGTGAGTTGCATTTCCAATTTGAACCAACTAAACTCTAGTTGTCGTGCTCTAGAAATGCTAAAAGTTAACAGAAAAGAAGATAGTCATCCACTCTATGAAAATAGAATATTTTTAGTTTCTTATAAACCAAATCATAATAAAAGAGATGAAACACACCACAATCATAAAAGGCCTCAATCAAGCATGATAGATATCAAAACAACCTACAAACCTAAGTGGACACAAAATATCCACACATCCACATTCAAAACAAGCAAAAGCAAGTACAAGCCAACTAATTCAAGCAACAAGCAATTGAGTGAACACTCCAAGCATTTGAGATATAACAAATATATTTATGAGGTGGTGATCAATACAATAATGATAAGATTTTGAAAAAAGAAGGTTAAAACACTTCCTGGTAATAGTTTCCGAAGAGATATTAAATTACGAGTTCTTAAAATAAAAGTTGCTAAGACTAGCAACACATTAAACTCAAAATGTATCAGGACCCTCTATATGATCCTTTGTAGTTTTGCAAACTTATAGTTTTGGAAATACTTTTATTTTCTCAAATAATTGGTCTTTGGGTAGTTGCTAAAATTATAGTTAATAGAGTTTGTTAAACAACTTGACTAGGAGGAGTTATAGGAATCCTTTTACTATTCTTAACATTGACCAAAAGGGTTACATATGAACAGGTAAAATTCATATGCTGAAATTTTTAAAGGATCAACAACACAAACAACAACCACAACAGGGCAAAAAGTGAAATCAAGAGTAAAGCACATACATTAACAAGACATTCCAAAAAGTTTTTGTTGGTTCCAAATTTTGGGTGTGTTAATATTAAGTTTTTCTTGTTTCCAAAATTTGGGACGTTACAAATGCCCAGGCACCTCTGAGTTTCAAGAGAAGACTAGAAATAATGATATCAAAGATAAAAGCATCAAGATTATACCGCAGTTAACAGTATTCTGGGACAAGCACATTACACTAAGAATGACAACTATGCTCTCAAGAAGGTGCTCAAAGAAAAGATGGTGACTCAACAGTAAGTGAAAGATAGACCCTTCACGGAGGGAAGCAGGGATTTAACATGTGCTAGAGCTTTTCATTATTTTGAAAACAGAGGTAAAATTGTTTTTGAGTGGTGGTTGTTTTGTCAACGAATGGCAATAGAGTTCTTGTTATCTTCCATACTAAGCAAGTTGAGAGCGGTTCCGAATTATTTAAAACAAGCATTTATAATATGCATCCTTATATTTATTTATTTTGATAGCTTGACACTCCTCCCAACCTTTGCTTTCACAAACCATGGCTAACCGAATCCTCGGGTGCCCACCAATCAATCTCAAACCATGGAGGAGTGTCTATTTTATTTTCTCAAATCTTTTTGATATTATAGTGGTCTAACCAGCCCTTTGCAAAATTAATGACGAGCATATGGAGCATGCAAGTCGGTTACTTAATTAGTATGGAAGATAACAAGCCCAACTACTACTTACTCATGAGCTCAAAACAGTGGCACAAATTGAGAAGTGTTTTGAAGGTTCTAAAGGTAGCACATGCAAATTTACTTGAATGGTTTGAAATGCCATACATACGTGTTTATGGTGGACTCTTTTGGGATAACTTGGTTTTAAGGGATTTGGAAGCACAAGCATTTGCAGCTTAGTACAAGTGGAGGCTAGCAATAGACAGGGAAGCGACAATTCAAGAGAGCAATAACCGTCATAATCATGCTTGCGACAAAATAAAATTAACGGAGGCATAAAAATGATACTAGAACTCTGAGGCAAAATAAATCATCGAGGCTTAATTGACTCTTTGTTTTCAGTCATATACATGTGTGAGCATGTGCCAAGTCGATTCAAATGAATGATTCAGAGGAGGATACCACAATGTCATATTCTATTATGAGCAAAACAATGCAAGCAAACATCCATAGGATCATGCAATCTATCATAAATAAATTGGGATTTATCAGAAGAGAACATGAACTACTAAGCATCCACCAATCAACATATACCATATGCGAACCATCTAAGCATGCTCACATGAATGAGTATATGTACAAAAATGAAAACAAATAGAGTTCATTACCAGCCTCTTACCCAACTCGAATCGTCATAATCATCATAATTGATTTTTCCCTTGTGTGCTTGAAAGATATGAAATAATAACCAAGCTTCACGGAGTAATGGATGGTAATAACCCCTGAAACAAACTATACAAAACCAGAAAGAAATAACAAATATTTTTGGGTTTTCGGATTTAGAAACTGAAAACAGAACAACCTGTGAAGATGAATTTTTTCGAGGACCTTAACATGCCCAGATAAGAAAACTCAAAACTAATGAAAGTTGTGTACATATCTGAGGAACATGCACACGAAATTTCAGGTCATTATGATTTTTCTGTGAAGAGTTATGAATTAAACGGTGGACAGCAGAAATCTGTCCCTGCGCGAAACAGCAAACAACAAAGCAAAATATTTTTGTGTTTTTGCATATTGAACCGAATTAAATACTAAGCATACTAATACTAGATACTAAATCAAACTAGTAAGAGAAATAACAGAAATATTTTTTGGTCTTTTTGAGTTTTAAGGAAGTAATGCAAAACATGAACAAATAAAAAGAAAGAACGAAAACGAAACATGGATATACAAAGTACCGAATGATAATGATATGTAGATGAGTGTGCTATCGGTATACCTCCCCCCAAGCTTAGGCTTTTGGCCTAAGTGGATATCAACCCCATGGTGAGTATGGATTCCAGCCCGATCGGTCAAACCTGGTGTGATCGTACTCTGGCTCGGCCGCAGAGTGGAGGAAGAACCGGAAGGTCCGGCATACCCAGGGTCCGGGTGTGTGAAACCTGCGGTCTCTGGGGGGCTGCTCAACATCATCCTCGGGCTCCTCCATATCGTCCTCCTCGTCCTCCACGTCTAGGGCTTGTTGCCCAACAAGTGCATCAATCTCAGCCTCCGAGGTGACCAACTATCCTTGGCATTAAGGTCAAACGAAGGCACATGCAACCTAATAGTTCTAACAGATATAGATGTCCTCCATACTATTCTCTTAGAGGAAGTTATCTCATAAAGTAGGTTACTCATGTTACTCTTTGCAGTAATAAAGTTACGCTTCTTCATGGAAAGAATATCCACCCTCTCCGTGGGAAGCTGGAAATCAAGAGGATGAGGCACTAAACCATGCATAGCTAATAAACGAGATGCAATTAGACCTCCACAAATTCCACCCTTCTCACGGTTAGTAGTAAGACAATAAGCAATCAGTGCACCCAAGTTATAAGTTCTATCGCCACGCAAAGCAGCAGCTAGAAAAGCCAAGTCAGGCGCAGCTAATTTACTTGCAACTTTCCTAGCAAGAACACATTTGGTGATGAACTAAGCAAAATATCGAATGGATGGGAGATGAATACTTCGAATTTTACCACTCTCTTGAGAGAAGCTTTTCCCATTGCAAATGTCTTTGTACAGGTCCATCAATGGCTTGGGCTTCTACTTCAATTTCTCTAGCGATCCCCATTGAGGTACTCTAATCGCTGCACAAAAATCAGCAAAGGGCAAGTGGACAGTTTTGTTATAAATTGTGTAATGAACCATGGGGTGACGCAAGGTCAAGTCACACTTGAAGTCCTGCACCACCGACATGGCTAATTTCCCATATTGGTTAGGTTCATCAATAGAAAAATTGTCCAATCCTGCATTGGAGATTAGATTTTGGACATCATGGTAAATCCCTGCAGCTTGCATGAATTCCGGACATGGATAGACAGCTGGAAATACACCGTCCTCACGGTGAACTCCCATGACTTCATGCACAACAATTTCATGTTGATTGATAGGATGTGAGTTCCACTCCATGTTCTGAAATTTTAAACAAAATGTCATAAAAGTTGATTTTGAGATAACTAAGTGATGGGAACTACTATAGTGACTTGCTAGAGGCTTAATCATGCATCAAAACTAGTTATTTCAACTTAGAACAAGCATTCAAACTCACCAAACATGATATCTACAGCAGAAAAATACTCAATATATATTCCACTAAACAAAATTCTATTTGGATAATCGGAGGAGTCACATACCGGAGAGTGAATGCCCCAAATATCAGCAGAAAAGATGGGCTGAGCAAGGATATCGAAATTCCAGAGCAAGAACAGCAAGAACACGGGATTTTCGAGTGTGGAAGTGTTTTTTCGGGGGAGAGAAGGGCAGGGGAGGAAGGAGAGTAAGTGGGGGGTCCTGTGGGACCCACACCATGTGGAGGCGCGGCCCAAGGGCTGCCGCGCCACCATGTGGTGTGGTGGCCCTGTGGGTCCCCCTGGCCTCTCTCTGGCACTCCCAGGTCCTTCCTCGAAAAATATGAATTTTGACGTAAAAAAATTAAAGTCTGAGAAACTTTATTTTTCACATTTCCTGGTATTTTGCAATAATAATTTTAATGCTGAAAATTTGTTTTCTAAAGCAAAATGCAACTAAACTTTGCAAACTAAATGATATTACAGTAGGTAAAACAAGGATGAAAGAAAGAAAATTATTTAGCATCTTTATGCATTTAAAATGCACTTGTTAACAAGGTTGATCAAGTCTTGCTACCAAATGAATTTTATATGACATAAAAGATTTTAGACTATATGAGACACTCATGTTACCTTATATTGTATTGGTATGGATCCAATCATAAGAGTTTTGTATTCTTCTTTATATGGACAATCAATACTTCCCACTTTAATCGACCTCAAATTAGTAATTGTATTAACTCCAGGCATTTTATCCACTTTCTTGGGGAAATAGACAGTATGCTCTTTGTCATGAACATTAAAAGTTACTTTTCCTTTATTGCAATCAATAACAGACCCTGCAGTATTTAGAAAAGGTCTTCCAAGAATAATAGACATATTATCATCTTCGGGCATTTCAAGAACAACAAAGTCAGTCATGATTAAACAATTATTAGTTACTTGAACAGGAACATCCTCACAAATACCAACAGGAATAGCGGTAGATTTATCAGCCATTTGCAAAGATATATCAGTAGGTATCAATTTATCAAGGTAAAGTCTCTTGTAAAGAGAGAAAGGCATAACACTAACTCCTGCTCCCAAGTCACATAGAGCAGTTCTAACATAATTATTTTTGATAGAGCAAGGAATGGTTGGTATACCTGGATCTCCCAACTTCTTTGGAACCTTGCCATTGAAAGAATAATTATCAAGCATAGTAGATATTTCCTCATTAGGAATTTTCCTTTTGTTAGAAACAATATCTTTCATATATTTAGAATAAGGAGGCAACTTAATTGCATCAGTCAAAGGAATTTGCAAGAACAAAGGTTTCATCCAATCACAAAATTTATTATAATGTTCTTCTTCTTTTGTTTTAAGTTTCTTAGTAGGAAAAGGCATTTTTTTTGGACCCAAGGTTCTCTTTCATTACCATGTTTCTTAGAAATAAAATCTTCTTTAGTGTACCTTTTATTTTTAGAATGCTTTTCAGGTTCCTCTTCTAATTCTTCCTTATCCGAATCATCATTATTATTATTATCATTGTTATTAGAACTATCATTATTGTGTTCATTACCACTTTCAGTTTCAGCATCAGAAACAGATATACTATTAGGATCATTAACACGTTTAGAGGATTCTACAACAGTTTTATGTTTCTTCTTCTTTTTCTTAGAAGGAGCACTAGGTTCATTAACTCGTTGAGAATCTTGTTCAATTCTTTTAGAATATCCCTCAGGATATAAAGGATCTTGAGTAGATAACCACCTCTAGTTGTTACTTCACAAACATGTTTTTCTTTAGCTATAGAGGCATTTACTAACAATTCTTTTTGCACTTTAGTAAGTTGATCAATTTGAGTTTGAACCATATGAAAATGTTTAATGAGTATTTTAGCATCATTGGAGGTTCTATCAACAATATCATGCAAGTTACTAATGGCTCGAGAATTTTCCATTAAATGATTTTCTATTCTCATATTAAAGTTACTTTGCTTAGCAATAAAATCACCAAATTCATCTAAGCATTGAGCAGGAGGTTTAGAGTAAGGAATATCTCCATCATCAAACCTTTGGAGAGAGTGTACCTCAATTAATGGTGTAGGAGGAATTGGCTTACATAAGTCTTCTATAGGAGGTAGGTTCTTCACATCTTCAGCTTTAATAACCCTCTCTTTAAGAGATTTCTTGGCCTCCTTCATCACTTCATCATTTAATTCAATAATACCCCTCTTCTTCGGTGTTGGTGTAGGTGTTGGAGTAGGTTCAGGAATATCCGAATCATCATGATTCTTGCATATTTTAGCTAATAATTCCTAAGCTTCTTCGGGAGTCCTTTTCCTGAAAACACAACTAGCAAAACTATCCAGGTATATCCTAGATTTAGCACTTAGTCCACTATAAAATATATCAAGTAGATCATTTTTCTCCAAATCATGGTTCGGCTGGCCTCTTAATATGGAGCAAAAACGTGTCCAAGCCTTAGGCAATTTCTCACCTTCATCTTGATTAAAATTATAAATTCTTAACAAAGCATCATGTTGAGCACTAGCAGGAAAATATTTCTGAAAGAAAGTATCAAGCAAACCAATGGGACTAGTAATGGAACCAGGAGACAAATTATTATACCAAGTTTTAGCTTCTCCTTTCAATGAGAAAGGAAATATTTTAGCAACAAAGTAAGTGCGTATTTTTATATCATCAGAAAATATACCACTTAAAGTAGAGAGTTCATTCATGTGTTCTACAGCACTTTCTTTTTCGGTTCCACAGAAAGGTTCTCTCTCAACAATAGCTATGTGAGCTAAGTCAAGAGAGAAATCATAATCTTTATCTTTAATGTTTATGGGAGATGTAGCAAATTTGGCATCAGGAGATAATTTATATCTAACAGCATGTTTTTCAAGAAGGCTTCTCCTAGCACTAGCATCTTTAGTAGCATTAATCTCATCAACAAAATCATCATCAAGCTCCACATACATTTCATCAGGATCATCAATATAATTTGTAAACTCAGGTGAATTAACAGGTGTTTCAGCATCTTCATTAGGAATTTCAGCATTTTCAAATTGTTTAGATCTAACAATTGTAGCATCTAAAAAGGGACCTAATGAACCAGTATCATCAAGAACAGTAGAAGCGTCATCATAAGTAATTTCAGATTCAGCAGGAGTAACAGTGCAAGAAGCTTGAGGTGGTGTAACAAGCTTACTTAAAACAGACGGTGAATCAAGAGCAGCAGCGGAACACGGAGTTGTACCTTTTCTTGTAGTCGATGGTATGAAGGGAAATTTCTTATCACCAGGTCTTCCCATGATGAATGAATTCCAGAAAGCAATATCACACTCAGGTGAACTTATAAATAAAGCTATGCTCCCCGGCAACGGCGCCAGAAAATAGTCTTGATGACCCACAAGTATAGGGGATCGCAACAGTCTTCGAGGGAAGTAAAACCCAAATTTATTGATTCGACACAAGAGGATCCAAAGAATATTTAGAAGCCTTAACAGCGGAGTTGTCAATTCAGCTGCACCTGTGAATAGACTTGCTCGAGACAGATTATCAGTAGCAACAGTTTTATAGCAGTGACAGTAGTGGAATAACAGCAGCAGTAGAATAAAAACAGCAGTGATGATTATAGTAGACAGCTGGATTAAAATACTGTAGGCATAGGGACGAATGAATGGGCGTTGCATGGATGAGATATTTCATATAATATCAAGACATAGGCATTTGCAGATACATAGGATAAAGCATCCAAGTATTAGTTAACCATAGGCATGTGTTCCAATTTAGTTGTGCGTGCTCGCAATGAGAAACTTGCACATCATCTTTTGTCCTACCAGCCCGTTTGCAGCGGGGCCTCAAGGGAATCTACTGGTAATTAAGGTACTCCTTTGTCGATGTGTGATTCCCACGGAACAGGGATAACCACTCTCGGGGGAGAAGTTCGTGAAGGGGACTGAACACGTTGGTCAACAACCTACGACCGGCTCGGCGACGGTGCTCGTCGAGCCTGTAGAGGAACAGCACGACAGAGATGGACTCCGGCCCGTACCCAGGTTCACGGCCCTCAGGGTGAGGTAAAACCGCTACTCCTGCTTGTCTGTATTGCTCAGTAGAGGGTGAGTACAACGAGCTTGCCGCGGGCCCTCGTGAGGCAGTGCGGAGCTTGGAGGGGGAAGGTTCGGGCCTTCTTCCTCCTTGGGCTCGCTCGGCTTGGCTAAGCTACTGTGGGGTGTCTATGGATGAGCGATCGATCGATCCGCCCCTCCCCCGGTACGGTGGCGCTCCTGCTCCTTATATAGGCGCCCCGGGCCTCATCCCTGCGTGCTGCACAGTGGAAGGGTTCCCACATGGCGACGAAATGGTGGAGCGGGGTGCACCGCAGCTGAGGTGCCCATGGACTCGGTCCATGGTCGCAAGGCCTGCCTTCGTGGCAGGGCAGCCGCCGTCTTTGCAGAGCGGCCAGCTGGTACTGCAGAGACCGTGGGGGTGCCCATGGTGACGTCGCCGTTTGGAGCGTTGCGCCGGCCACCTGCTTTATCACCAGAGAGGAAAGCCTTGGTGGCGGCGCAGGGGACACATCGCTTTGTTGACTCCTTTTATCACCAGAATGGCAACTGGGGCACTGTCGTCATCGCGCGCAGACGCGCGCGTCACTCTACGGCTGCTGCAGAGGCCATGTGCGCTCTGCAGCGATTGCTTCGTAGAGAAGTATCTCCACAGGGCCCTGGAAGCCTTGTGGAGGGAGTTGTGTTGACTCCCCTTCAGGGGAGAAAAGCCTTGCCGGGGGGCGGCCTCAGGGGGAGCCCCTTCAGGCCCTTCGCTGGCCCCTCAAGTCCCCTCGAGAGAGTTCTCCCCTCGGGGGTCTCCCCAAGCGTTCCGCTTGGTCCTTAGTTGTTTTGTCGGCATCGACGCGTGTGAGGGCCGTGGAGAGTGGGCTCTGCACACCCTAGAATCCACTGGGCCGACAGTAGCCCCCGGGCCCACGACGGGCACGGCGAGGCCCATCGGGCCCAGACGAAGCGTCGCGGGTCCAAAACGTCCGGCCTGCCCGTGACACGCGTCACTTGGTGGTGAGCTTGCGACGACTCGGTTTCTCCGGACGATCGTGCGTAGTGGGGGGTCCCACCATGTCCACCACGATCACGCCTTGGTAACTGCTCTGCCGGGGCATAAAGCTGCGCGCCGGTCCGAATCGCAGTCATTACTCCCATTCCGCGCCTCCAAACTTCCAGCTCTCGAGCTCTTAGCTCTCCAACTTCGGCGAACTCTTTCCTTCTCCGGCGCTCCGCTCCTTGCATCCTCCTCGACAATGGGCGGACCCAAAGGCAAGGCGGCGATGTCCACGCTCCCCTCCGATGCGCAGGGCGAAGAAGCGCTTGGACCCGCCCTGATCGGGGTGCGCGTCGATGCGACGACGCTGGGCAAGATTCAGCACCTGGTCGCCGGGAAGACCAATGAGCATGGCGCCAGCGCCATCCAGGCCGCGAGGCACGGCCGCCTTCCGACGGGTTTTTTCCCCATTTTCCTCCACACTCTCTTCGCCGGACTGGTGCCTCCGTATTCGCCTTTTCTCGAGGCCGTCCAGGAGTTCTACCAGATCCACCTTCTCCACCTTCACCCCAACGCCGTCCTTATCCTCTCCATCTTCGCCTACCTGTGCGAGGCGTATCTGGGGGTGCAGCCCTCGGTGGCCCTCTTCCGGAGCTTCTACGCGCTCCGGAACACCGCGAAGGCCGAGCGGACGGGGTGCGTGTCCTTCCGCATTGCGGACGGCATGTGGGACGTCTACATCCCCATGTCGTGGAGCGACGACAAACCCGTCACGGCGGTGTCGAAGAAGGTGGACGACTTCAGGCAGAAGTGGTTTCTCATCGGCGTCAAGTCGCAGAGCTCCTTCCTCGGCGTCCCAGATGCGCCGCCCGTGAAGAACACCCACTGGGGCAAGCAGGCCCTCAGGGGCCCGCAGGTGGCCAGCCTCGTGGGCCGCTTGAGGACGCTCCGGGAGAACGGCCTCACGGGCCAAATGGTTGCGGAAGAGTTCGTGAGGCGCCGCATCGCCCCCCTTCAGGCGCACAAGAAGGCGATGTGGGCGTACTCGGGGCTCATGGACCCGATGCGGCTCCACCCCTGCGACCATCGCCCCGCCGTCGTCGCCACCATCATGGGCGGCCTCTTCGTCAACCCAGACGTGCCCACGGCGGTCCCCACGGCGATAAGGCCCCTGTACCAGGTCCCGGACCAGTGCCAGGCTATCCTGGAGCTGATGCCCACATTCACCGCGCTGGGCCTGGCGGGGGAGGAGGAAGAGGACGGGCCCCTGCCCATGGCGAAGGATGGGGACGCCGCCGAGTCTTCGTACGCGTCAGACGCGGAGCAGGGCGACGCGGAGGCGGAGGCGATGCCCTCCGCAGGCGCGGGAGGTCCGTCCAGAGCCGCGCCCCCCGCGGGGGAGATCTACGAGCTCTCGTCCAGTGACGGGGAGGAGGCCGAGGCCGGGCGCCAAGAGCCACGGACCAAGGCGGCCCATGACATGCCTGCCGGGGAGCCCCCGAGCGCTCCCCTCAAGAGGAAGGCTGAGACGGCTCCTGAGGGGTCAGGAGCTCGGACCGCGCCCTCGTGGCGCGCGTCAGGTATGGCGTGGGTTGACACCCGTGCTAAGAAGTCCAGGTAAGTGCTCTTGAGTTCTGCCTTTTCTCTTCAATCTTCTGCTCGTCTCCTCCCCTGATCGATTTTCTTTGCCTTCTGTCAGCGACCCTGCGCCTGCGAAGCGCCGAAGGCTCCGCAAGGCCGCGGACGTGAAGAGAGCCGCTCCTGAGGCCGTGCCTGAGGCTACGGCGGACGAGACCGCGGCTGGGGAGGTCTTTCGGCCTGAGGAGGAGACTCCTACGGGCCCTCAGGAGGAGATGCCCCAGACGGGGGCACACGCGCCGCCCCCGGAGGAGGAGCGCGTGGAGGAGCAGATGGAGAGGGCACTTACTCCGCCCCGCGCAGCCTCCCCTCCAGCACAACCTGAAGCTGCGGCTGGCGCCCTGCCAGCTCCGAGCCCTCCCAAGGCCAGCAGGGAGAATCTTCCCCCCTCCCCTCCAAGCACTACAGCGGAGGAGGAGGCAGCGGAGACCAGGCAGACCTTCTCTGCCCCGGAAGCGAGCAAGGAAGTGCCGCTCGAGCGAGACGATACCGGGGCGCAGCAGGCAGGCGCTGAGGAGGGGGACCTGCCTCCAAGCCCCCAGGCCCATGCGGAGGCTACCTTCACCAGGCTCGACGCGGGCGCAGGGCCTTCCGTGCCACGCAGGCCCTCGCCCTCGGCAGCTGGGACTAGAGCCGAGGGCGCCGAGATGTTGCCTTCCACCAGGTGCGGGAGTCCCTGGAGGGGCTGGAGGCCCATCTCGCCCTGGAGGACCAGGAGCTTGTCCGGCAGCGGGACGAGCTCGCGAGGGCTTGGGCCGCTTTTCACGCGGCTGTGGAGGCTCGCCGGCAGAGCGACTTGGCCCTGCAGGAGGAGCGCGAGGAGGCGATACGCTTCGCCGAGGAGGTCCGCGAGGGCGCCATGCGCGACGCCGAGGAGCTTCTGCAGCCCTGGAAGGCCGAGCGCCGGGCCGCGGCTGAGGACTTGGCCGCGGCCAGGGCAGATCGGGAGGCCGTGGAGCACTCCCTGGCGGCCAAGCACAGCGAGCTCGTCGCGCTCGAGACGAAGATTCTCGCCGACTCTGAGACGGTGCGGTCTGCGCTGGACGAGGTCCGCATGAACTTGGAGGCCAGAGGGCGAACTCTGGGCGAGCGCGAGGAGGACGTGCGCCGCCGCGACGAGCAGCTGGCGCTGAGGGAGCAGGAGCTGTCGGGGCAGCGCGCTGCCCTCGAGGCCCGCAAGGATAGCCTGACAGCGGCGCTCAGCAAGCTTGAGCGCGAAGTGGCTGCCCACAAGGGGAGCGTGGAGCGCGCCAACGCGCGGCTAGCGGAACGAAAGGAGGAGGCCATGAAGAAACTCCAGGAGAAGGAGAAGGAGCTCCGCGCCGCCGTCTCCAAGGATTACAAGGACAAGTTCTCCAAGCAGGAGGAGCGCTTCAAGAAGAGGCGCGACGAGGACGCCGCCCGCATCCACAAGTTGGAGAAGGCGAACACCACCCTGAGCGCCCACCTTGGGCGCGAGGTGGACCGTCGCCGCGCTGCTGAAGAGGCGCGCGATCGCACGGCACAGGACCTCACCTCCCTCATGGCGGACATGGAGGAGATGAACCAGCAGGTGGGTCCTGCCGTGGAGAAGGCGGTGGAGGCGGCCGAGAGCGCCAAGGCGGCGCAGGTGCTGTCGCAGCAGCGGGAGCGTATGTTCCTGTCCCTGGCGGGCCGGGGCCGCGAGCTTGCTGCGAAGCTGGGAGCAGAAGCGCCGTCCGTCCCAGCTCAAGGCCATTCCGACGCCGCCACCTACCTCCTATACTTCGAGCAGCTCTTCACAGCGCTCGAGGGCCCCGCCGCGGAGCTCCGCGACGTCGTCGAGGAGGAGTGTCGCCAGCTCCTGGCGGTGGCGGTGGACCGCATCTTCTCCAACCTCGTGCACCTCCAGCCCGGGTTCGACCTCGCCACGGTGACCGAACCCCTTGAGGGGGAGGCAAGGTGGAAGGCCTCCAACTCCGTCCGCGACCAGGTGGACGACTTCTGCAGTCGCTTCAAGCGGGCCACGGCGGAGGATGAGGACGACGACGACGAGGAGAGCGGGCCTGAAGGAGAAGAATCCGGCCAAGACGACGGCGAGGCCTCTGCCTAACTTCCTCCTGAGATCCTCTCCTGCCATGTCGTGCGCTGGCAGCGCTGAAGGGGCATTTGCTTTAAAGACTTTCGTTTAGCAGTTTGTAATATACTTCTTATTATTTTTAACAAGTGCTGCCAAGTCTGTGTGTGCTCCCCTCGAGGGGCCTTTGCTTCAATTCCATGTCTTTTTCACTCTGCGTCGCTGGACCCTTCTCTTCGCACTATGACTCCGCCGCTGAGGTATGCTCGAGCAATGACTCGGCAAGGCCGGGGGGAGTTTAAGGCTTAGAGAGGTAAGAGCCCTCGAGTCGCGATGCTGAGGGCCCCCCTTTGACGCGCAAGCAGCCCATGGAGAGTGAGGGAAAAGACCACTCGAGGGACGCAGAGTGCTCGTGAGAGAGATGCAAGGGTTCTCTTGATGTGAACAGGGAACTTAGCTTCGCGAGGCTTTTCGCCCTGCGGGGGATTCCTCTGGCGATGTCCTTCCCTTCAGGGGCCGAGTTTTTCCTCCACAGGCCTGGAGAGGCTCTCGTTCCCTGTGGACGTTAGAGAGGCGAACCAAAACGCTAGAGCATAGTAGTAAGGACTTATGCGCGCTTATAGGTTTCCTCATGGGTGCCTCGCGAGGAGAGAGAGTACCAAGGTCCTTTGGAGAGGTGGCGTGTATCCGGGAGCATGCCCTTTAGCCAGAGCTCAGGGTCCCTTGGATTTTGCAGTGCTGCTGGGGTGTTCTTGGGCACAGGCACCGTACTCAGCCCCCGCTCGCGAGGTGCGCATGGGAAGAATATAAGCGCACATTTGAAAGTGAAACTTGCCATCGAAATATTACATAGCGGCGCCTTGGCGCAAAGTTCACTTGGAACGAAAATGGCGCCTGAGCGCAAAGTTCACTTGGAACGAAAACGGCGCCTGAGCGCAAAGTTCACTTGGAACAAAAATGGCGCCTGAGCGCAAAGTTCACTTGGAACGAGAATCGGTTCATTACACTTGGGTTTGCCAAGCTAACGTTCCTTCCATGTCGAGGCATGGGGACCACCCATTAGTGGCAGAGGTTCACTGCGGCCTGCGGTGGCTCATTTGCAGGAGAGCTCAGAGGGCTGAGCCTCGGGAGAAGCTTTGAGAAGCTTGGAGGTGAAGCCGTGAGCTTCCCTCTAGAGACAAAAAATGCCTGGCGTGACTATGATCACGGGTAGAACTTGCGCAGATGCGCGATGTTCCACGGGTTCTTGACGGGGATGCCGTCTTCAGTCTCGAGGCGTACTGCGCCAGGCCTGGCGATGTGGGAGACCCTGTAGGGGCCTTCCCACATCGGCGAGAGCTTGTGGAGACCTTCCCTGGAGAGGATTCGCCTGAGGACGAGGTCACCCGCCTCGAGGGTGCGCGAGCGCACATGGCGGCTGTGGTAGCGTCGCAGATCTTGCTGGTACTTCGCCGCTCTGAGGGCGGCCCGGCGGCGCAGGCCCTCGAGAAACAGCAGGTCGTCGTTGTGGAGGCCCTCTTGGGTGTCCTCGTTGAAGGCAAGGACCCGTGGGGATCCATGCTTGATTTCTGCGGGGAGGACAGCTTCAGCTTCGTAGAGAAGGGCGAACGGCGTTTCGCCCGTAGGCCTTGAAGCGGTTGTGCGCATGGACCAGAGCACAGATGGGAGCTCATCGATCCAGCCCTTGCCGTGACCCTTGAGGATGTTGAAACTTCTGGTCTTGAGGCCCTTGAGGACTTCTGCGTTCGCTCGCTCGGCTTGACCGTTGCTGCGTGGGTGAGTGCGCGCTCGTACGTGCCCTTGAAGTTGGCGACGAACTGCTTGCAGAGCTCCTCCCAGGAGTCGATGGAGTCCTCAGGCAGGTTGAGGAGCCAGGACAGCGCGGAGTCCCTGAGCGCGTGGGAGAACCAGTTTGCCATGACCTTGTCGTCTCCCCCTGCAGCCTGGATGGAGGTGGTGTAGAGCTGCAGGAACTCGAGAGGGTTGGTCGACCCGTCGAAGCCCTTGGGGAGGGCCGGCCTGAACTTCTGCGGCCAGACCACGCGGCGCAGAGCGCGGGTGAAGGCCATGCAGCCAGAGGCGTACGTGGCGATTCCTCCCTGGAGAACCCTGCGGTTCTGCTGGCCTGCCTGGCAGAGCTCCTCAACGAGGCGATTCTGGAGGTCACTGCGGCGCTCCATGCCCACCCGCGCGTCAGGCGCAGTACGCTACACGATCTGGCAGTCGTGCGGCAAGGAGGCGTGAGAGGGAGCCCTCTGCGCTGCGGCCGGAGGCGGTCCTGGCGGCTGCGGAGGCGCATCTGGTGCAGCTGTTCCCGCGCGGCCGGAGTGCTGGACCATGGAGCGCGACGGGGCGGGGCGCGTGGTGGCGACGTCGACGAGGTGGTGGAGGCGGTCCAACCACTGGTCGTGGGCCTCAGCGCTAGGCCGGTAGCGTAGGAGCTCCTGGGCCATGAGGAGCGCGGTGTGCGGCGTGGGCTCTGGGCGTCCCGGAGAGGACGCGCCTTGGCGCCGCGACGGATGCGAAGACTCGGCATCGTCGTTGCGCTCCGGGGGGCCGTCCCCGTCGGCGCGGTGGCCGCTGTCATTGTACTCTTCGCTCTCAGGCTCCTCCACATGCGGGCCGGTGTTGGCGCGCTCGGCAGCGCGAGGGCGGCCGCGGCGGCCACGGGTGGGAGCTGTGCCGGGCTCGGTGTGAGCCCTGTCAGCTGCGCGCCTGTTGGCGCGCGTCGTGCGGGTGTCCGTCATGGCGGAAAGCCGGCTGGAGGTTGAAGACGCGCCTCAGTCCCCCTACCTGGCGCGCCAAATGTCGATGTGTGATTCCCACGGAACAGGGATAACCACTCTCGGGGGAGAAGTTCGTGAAGGGGACTGAACACGTTGGTCAACAACCTACGACCGGCTCGGCGACGGTGCTCGTTGAGCCTGTAGAGGAACAGCACGACAGAGATGGACTCCGGCCCGTACCCAGGTTCACGGCCCTCAGGGTGAGGTAAAACCGCTACTCCTGCTTGTCTGTATTGCTCAGTAGAGGGTGAGTACAACGAGCTTGCCGCGGGCCCTCGCGAGGCAGTGCGGAGCTTGGAGGGGGAAGGTTCGGGCCTTCTTCCTCCTTGGGCTCGCTCGGCTTGGCTAAGCTACTGTGGGGTGTCTATGGATGAGCGATCGATCGATCCGCCCCTCCCCCGCTACGGTGGCGCTCCTGCTCCTTATATAGGCGCCCCGGGCCTCATCCCTGCGTGCTGCGCAGTGGAAGGGTTCCCACATGGCGACGAAATGGTGGAGCGGGGTGCACCGCAGCTGAGGTGCCCATGGACTCGGTCCACGGTCGCAAGGCCTGCCTTCGTGGCAGGGCAGCCGCCGTCTTTGCAGAGCGGCCAGCTGGTACTGCAGAGACCGTGGGGGTGCCCATGGTGACGTCGCCGTTTGGAGCGTTGCGCCGGCCACCTGCTTTATCACCAGAGAGGAAAGCCTTGGTGGCGGCGCAGGGGACACAGCGCTTTGTTGACTCCTATTATCACCAGAACGGCAACTGGGGCGCCGTCGTCATCGCGCGCAGACGCGCGCGTCACTCTGCGGCTGCTGCAGAGGCCATGTGCGCTCTGCAGCGACTGCTTCGTAGAGAAGTATCTCCACAGGGCCCTGGAAGCCTTGTGGAGGGAGTTGTGTTGACTCCCCTTCAGGGGAGAAAAGCCTTGTCGGGGGGCGGCCTCAGGGGGAGCCCCTTCAGGCCCTTCGCTGCCCCCTCAAGTCCCCTCGAGAGAGTTCTCCCCTCGGGGGTCTCCCCAAGCGTTCCGCTTGCTCCTTAGTTGTTTTGTCGGCATCGACGCGTGTGAGGGCCGTGGAGAGTGGGCTCTGCACACCCTAGAATCCACTGGGCCGACATCCTTTTAAAAAAGTACCGGAGCAAAGCATTAACACTTCATGAACACATGTGATCCTCACGTCACAGCCATTCCCCTCGGCTGCCCAAATTATTGTCACTTTGGGACCTCGGGTTCCGGACAATGACATGTGCATACAACTTGTAGATATGATCTTAAAACAATAACTATCTTCATGATACAATAACATGTTCACATCTGAAATCATGGCACTCGGGCCCTAGTGACAAGCATTAAGTATAACAAGTTGCAACAATGACATAAAACACCGATAACGGATACTAGGCACCATGCCCTAATGATATTACAGCTATTACATGAACGATCTCATCCAATCCCTACCATCCCCTCAAGCTTACAGCGGTGGATTACTCACACATGGATGGGGGAAACATGGATGGTTGATGGAGAAGTGGTGGCGATGACGATGGCGATGATCTCCTTCGATTCCCCGTCCCGGCGGAGTGCCGGAACAGGAACTTCTGGTCCCCGGATTGAGTTTCAAGGAGGCGGCGGTGCTCGGGTGTGTTTCTGGGAAAAGTCTCTGCGTGGGCGTCGTTTTTAGGTCTGGAGGAGTTTATATCCTAGAGGGGGACTCGAGGGCGTGGCCGAGTCTGCCACACCATGTGGTGGCACGGCCAGGGGCCTGCCGTGCCTCCACGTGGTGTGGGTGGCTCGCTGCCCCCCTCCGTTTCCTCTTCTGGCTCCTTGGGTCTTCGGGGAAAATAATTACTTTGGCTATTTTTCTGGAATTTTTCCTAAAAGTTGATTTTCTGCACAAAAATGAGACACCAGGGCAATTCTGCTGAAAACAGCGTTAGTCCGTGTTAGTTGCATTCAAAACACACAAGTTAGAGGTAAAACAATAGCAAAAGTGTTCGGGAAAGTAGATACATTTTGGACGTATCATTCTCCAACACCGCTCCACAGCAATGGTGTGGTGCATTTCCTTCCATACAGTGCCTCAAACGGTGACATCTCGATGCTGGCTTGGTAGCTGTTGTTATAAGAAAACTCCACGTATGGTATATTATCGTCCCAACTAGTCTTATAATCCAATGCACAAGCCCTCAGCATATCCTCTAATATTTGGTTCACTCTTTCCGTTTGTCCATCCATCTGTGGGTGAAAAGTTGTACTGAACTCTAGTCTGGTTCCCAGCGACTCATGTAACTGCTTCCAGAAATGCGAGGTAAATTGGGTACCTCTATCAGACACAATCCTTTGGGGAACACCATGCAGGCACACTATCCTTTTCATGTATATCTCTGCTAGCTTAGCACTTGAGTAAGTGGTCTTTACTGGCACAAAATGGGCCACTTTTGTCAGTCGATCTACTATAACCCAAATCGAATCATACCCAGATTTGGTACGCGGCAATCCTGTGATGAAATCTATTCCGATCTGTTCCCATTTCTAGTCTGGCACCGGTAAAGGTTGCAGCAATCCTGCTGGCTTCTGATGTTCAGCTTTCACACGACTACACACGTCGCACTTAGCGATGTATTCTGCGATATCCCTCTTCAGATTATTCCACCAAAATCTTTCTTTCACATCTATATACATCTTGGTGTTACCCGGACGTATGGAATAAGGTGAATTATGAGCTTTTTGCAGAATTAATTTCCTAAGATCATCATCTTGCGGCACGCAGATGCGTTTCTCAAACCACATGGTTCCTTGTTCATCCTCGCGAAATCCCTTGGCCTTTCCTTCGCTCAGATTGACTCTGATTTCTTCCATCACTTTGTCTCCCTTCTGAGCTTCCCGGATTCTATCCATTAACATCGGTTGTACCTCTAGTGTTGCTAGAAAACCTTCCGAAACTACCTCCAATCTAAGGTCTTTAAATGCCCTACTCAAGTCCTCGGGTAGTTCTCCCGCTGTTAATCCATTTACATGAACCTTGCGACTTCGTGCGTCGGCCACTACATTGGCCTTCCCAGGATGATATTGCAGGCTCATATCGTAATCCTTAATGAGTTCTAGCCATCTTCTTTGCCTCATATTCAATTCCTTCTGAGTCAAAATATACTTCAAACTTTTATGATCCGTGAACACCTCACAACGCTTGCCTAACAGGTATGGTCTCCATGTCTTCAGGGCGTGCACTACTGATGCTAACTCTAGATCGTGTGTGGGGTAGTTGACTTCATGTTTCTTAAGCTGTCTGGAAGCATAAGAAACAACTCTTCCTCCTTGCATCAGAACACTTCCTAGTCCATGGCGCGATGCATCACAATACACTTGGAATTCCTTCTCTATGTCTGGCAAACACAACACAGGTGCAGACACTAACCGCTTCTTTAGCTCTTGGAAACTCGTTTCACATTCCTCAGTCCACTTAAATTTGTTTTCCTTCTTTAGTAGTGAGGTCCTTGGTTTGGCCAGTTTGGACAAGTTCTCAATGAACCTCCTATAGTATCCGGCCAGTCCAAGGAAACTACGAATTTCCGCCACATTCTTAGGTGCTTCCCACTTTGTTACCGCTGACACCTTTTCTGGATCTACTACTATTCCATCCTTCGACACAATATGTCCTAGAAATCCAACTTCTTCTAGCCAGAATTCACACTTGCTAAATTTGGCATACAACTTATGCTCTCTAAGTCTCTGTAATATCAGACATAAGTGCTCTTCGTGTTCCTCCCTACTCTTGGAATAAATTAGGATGTCATCAATGAACACAACGACAAACTTATCCAGAAAATCCATAAACACCTTGTTCATCATGTTCATGAAATAAGCCGGTGCATTGGTTAAACCAAACGGCATTACTGTATACTCATATAGACCATATCTAGTGGTGAATGCGGTCTTTGGTATATCTAATTCCCTGACTTTCGTCGGAAAATATCCCGATCGCAAATCGATCTTAGAGAATACACAAGTGCCCTCTAACTGATCAAATAACTCATTTATCTTGGGTAGCGGGTATTTGTTCTTGATCTTCACCGCATTGATTGCCCGATAGTCAGTGACTAGCCTCTGAGTGCTATCCTTCTTCTCCACGAACAAAACTGGGGCTCCCCAAGGTGATGAACTTGGGCGAATAAATCCTTTCTGCAGCTGCTCATCTAACTGCTTCTTGAGTTCTTTCAATTCATCTACGGCCATTGGGTAGCTATGGGTCCATTTCCAGGTACCAACTCTATAAGGAATTCGACATCTCTATCGGGTGGCATCCCTGGTAGTTCTTCTGGGAACACATCGGGATATTCTCTTACTACGATTACATCTCCTAGGCTAACCCCCTTAAGAGAATTAAGCCTAACTCTCTTGAGTTCAAATTTGGACTTATATCTAATCTTCTTCTTCTCTGGGGTAGTGAGTGTAATGGATCTGCTTGCACAATCTAGGACTCCCTCAAACTTGGCCAGCCAATCCATCCCTAGTATAACATCCAGACCTTGTGTTTCTAGTACTATCAAATTTACTGGAAAAGAATGATTGCCTATTTCCATGGTCAGGTTCCTACTTCTGAATTGCACTAACATTTCTCCTCCGGGGGAACTCACTTTAACAGGGTTTGCTAAGGATTCTGTGACTAGATTATGCTTGTTCACAAATGCTCTTGATATGAATGAATGCGATGCTCCAGTATCAAACAAAACTAGTGCGGGAGAGGTGTTGAGTAGGAACGTACCGATCACAGCATCAGGTTCATTGTACACTTCCTCCACATCAACATGGTTCACATGTCCCTTCTGCATCGCATTGTTCTTAACAACATCTTCAGCTTTCTTCTCAGGACAGTCATTGGAATAGTGTCCTTTGTTCCTGCATTTGAAGCATGTCACTTGACTGATATCCTTCTTCGGTTCCTGGTTATGGCGATGCTGTCCATAGCCATTATTGTTCCCATTGTGCCAGTGGTTGTGACCATTGCCATTCTGCCCATTTCCTCTGTATCCAGAATTTCCCCCTTTATGGTTATGGCCATTGTGGTTGTGGCCATTCCCATTCTTGTGACTGTTGTGTCCTCCACTATTCTCCTGAACATAAGGTTTCTTCGGCATGGGGTTGGAGTTGTACTTGTTGGTGCTGAACTTCCTCTTTCTATTCTCTTCCTTCTTGATGTTGCTGTCCAGAGTAATGGCTTGATCCAGCAGATCCTGATAATTGGGAGCATAAGCCACTGACAATGGTATCTTCAGCTCACCATTAAGACCATTCAGAAACTTGTACTTCCTCTTCGCATCAGTATCCACGTCTTCTGGAGCATAACGGGAGAGGGAATTGAAGTCCTCCATGCACTCCTTTAGATCACGATTTCCTTGCCTCAGGGTACGAAACTCATCTCTTTTCAGGTTCATGATTCCAGTAGAGATGTGTGCATTACGAAATCTGTCGGCCCAATGGAATCCAGGGTGTGCGGGGCCCACTCTCCACAGCCCTCGCACGCGACGGTATCGAAGAATGACTAAGGACCAAGCCAAACACTGGGAGAGACTCTCGAGGGGAGAAGTCCTCGAGAGGGCTTGAAGGGCAGCGAAGGCCTGAAGAGGCTTCCCCCCGCGAGTGCCCCTCTACAAGGCTCTCTCCCTTGGAGAGGAGTCAACACAAATCCCTCCACAAGGCCGCTCAGGCCTTGTAGAGATACTTCGCTGTGAAGCAACCGCCGCAGAGCGCACATGGCCTCTGCCGCGGCCGCAGAGTGACGCGCGCGCCTGCGCACGGTGATGACGACGCCGCAGTTGCCATTCTGGTGATTAAAGGGGTCAACAAAGCTGTGCCCCCCGCACCGGACTACGAAGCTTTCCCCTTTGGTGATAAAGCGGATGGCCGGCGCTACGCTTTAACGACGAAGTCACCGTGGGCGCCCCCACGATCTTTGCGGCACCAGCTGGCCGTCCTGCGCGGACGGTGGTCTTCCTGCCTCAAGGGCAGGCTTTACGACCATGGACCGAGTCCATGGACAACCCAGCTGCGGTGCACCCCGCCCCTCCATTTCGTCGCCATGTGGGAACCCTTCCACCACGCAGGACGCAGGGATGAGGCCCGGGGCGCCTATAAAAGGAGAGGGAGCACCTCCGTAGCAGGGGATCGAGCCCCGGACGCCCGGTTCCCCGATTCGCATCGATCGGACCTTTGGCACTCTACCATAGCGTAGCCTAGCCGAACACACTCGAGGAGGAAGAAGACCTTAGTGTTCCCTCCTTGAGCTCCACACTGCCATAAGAGAGCCCTCGGCAAGCTCATTGTACTGTACCCTCTACAGCGCAATACAGACAAGCAGGAGTAGCGGTGTTACCTCCTTCCGAGGGCCGTGAACCTGGGTACGGGCTGGTGTCTGTCTCTGTCATGATGTCCCTCCTTAGGCTCGACGAGCACCGTTGCCGTGCCGGTTGAGGGTTGTTTGACCAACGCGTTCAACCCCCCATCGAACAACTCTTCAGAGTGTGATCACCCCTGTATTGTGGGAGTCACTCTCCGACATTTGGCGCGCCAGGTAGGGGGAGCTGAGGCGCGTCTCCAACCTTCGACCAGCCTCCGCGCCATGATGGACACTCACACGACACGCGCCAACAGGCGCACAGCTGACAGGGCTGATACTGAGCCCGGTGCCGCCACCACTCGCGGCCGTCGCGGCCGCCCTCGCGGGAGCCGCACAGCGGAGCGCGCCAACACCGAGCACCACGAGGACGCTGAGTCCTCGCATCCGTCTCGGCGCCAAAGCGCGTCCTCTTAGGGACGTCCAGAGCCCAGTCCACACACTGCGCTGCTCATGGCTCAGGAGCTTCTTCGCTACCGGCCCAATCCGGAGGCCCACGACCACTGGCTCGACTGCCTCCACCACCTCGTCGAAATCGCGACGACGCGCACCGCACCGTCGCGCTCGCTGGTTCACCACTCTGGCCGCGCAGGAACGGCCGCGCCGGGTGCGCCTCCGCCACCACCGGGACCACCTCCGGTTGCGGCGCAGAGGGCTGCCTCTCATGCGTCCTCGCCGCGCGACTGCCAAATCGTGCAGCGCACCGCGCCTGACGCGCGGGTGGGGATGGAGCGCCAGAGGGACCTCCAGAACCGCCTCGTCGAGGAAATCGGCCAGGCGGGGCAGCAGAACCGCAGGGCTCTCCAGGGCGGAACCGCCACGTACGCCACCGGCTGCATGGCCTTCACCCGCGCTCTGCGCCGCGTGGTCTGGCCACAGAAGTTCAGGCCTGCCCTTCCCAAGGGCTGCGACGGGTCAAGCAACCCCATCGAGTTCCTGCAGCTCTACACCACCTCTATCCAAGCTGCAGGAGGGGACGACAAGGTCATGGCCAACTGGTTCTCCCACGCGCTTAGGGATTCCGTGCTGTCATGGCTCCTCAACTTGCCTGAAGACTCCATCGGCTCGTGGGAGGTCACCACTTGTGCGCGCGCACCCTCGCAGGCAAGGTCTTCAGGAGCGGCTTCTACTGGCCGCAAGCACTTCAAGATGCGGTCACCATCGTCCAAGCTTGCGACGCCTGCCAGTACCACGCCAAGCAAATCCATCAGCCGGCGCTGGGGCTCCAGACCATCCTGCTCTCTTGGCCGTTCGCGGTCTGGGGGCTGGAGATTTTGGGCCCCTTCCCGAAATTGCAAGGGGGCTACCGTTTCCTCTTCGTGGCCGTCGACAAGTTCACCAAGTGGGCCGAGGTCGAACCGGCGCACAGTATACCAGCCGGGGCAGCGGTGAAATTCATCAGGAGCCTAGTCTGCCGCTTCGGAGTGCCTAATCGCATCATCACCGACAATGGCTCGCAGTTTACCAGCGGCATCTTCCGGTCTTAGTGCGAAAAACTCGGCATCAAGCTCTGCTTCGCCTCGGTGGCTCATCCACAGAGCAATGGTCAAGCCGAGCGAGCAAATGCGGAAGTCCTCAAGGGCCTCAAGACCAGAAGCTTCAACATCCTCAAGGGCCACGGCAAGGGCTGGATCGACGAGCTCCCATCTGTGCTCTGGTCCAGACGCACAACTCCCTCAAAGCCCACTGGTGAAACGCCGTTCGCCTCGTCTATGGAGCCGAAGCAGTCCTCCCCACAGAAATCAAGCATGGATCCCCACGGGTCCTTGCCTTCAATGAGGACACCCAAGAGGACCTCCACAACGACGACCTGCTACTTCTCGAGGGATTGCGCCGCCGTGCCGCCCTCAGAGCGGCAAAGTACCAGCAAGACCTGCGACGCTACCACAGCCGCCATGTGCGCTCGCGCACTCTGGAGGCGGGCGACCTCGTCCTCAGACGAATCATCTCCAGAGAAGGTCTCCACAAGCTCTCGCCTATGTGGGAAGGCCCCTACAGGGTCTCTCACATCGCCAGGCCTGGCGCTGTGCGCCTCGAGACTAAAGACGGCATACCCGTCAAGAACCCGTGGAACATCGCGTATCTACGCAAGTTCTACCCGTGATCATAGTCACGCCCGTATCATCGTCACGTCAGGCATTTTTTGTCTCTAGAGGGAAGCTCACGGCTTCACCTCCAAGCTTCACAAAGCTTCTCCTGAGGGCCAGCCCTCCGAGCTCTCCTGGTAACGAGCCACCGCAGGCCGTAGAGAGTCTCAGCCACTAATGGGTGGTCCCCATGCCTCGACATGGAAAGAACGTTAGCTTGGCAACCCCAAGTGTAATGAACCATTTCGTTCCCAAGTGGAACTATGCGCTGAGGCGCCGCTGTGTAATATTTTGGTGGTGAGTTTACTTTCATCATTTGCCTTTCCATGTGCGCTTATATTCTTCCCATGCGCACCTCGCGAGCGGGGGCTGAGTACGGTGCCTGTGCCTCAAGAGCACCCCAGCAGCACTGCAAAACCCAAGGGATCCGAGCTCTGGCTAAAGGGCATGCTCCCAAAAACACGCCACCTCTCCAAAGGACCTTGGTACTTACTCTCCTCGCGAGATACACATGAGGAAACCTATAAGCGCACATGAGTCCTTACTACCATGCACTAGCGTTTGGGTTCGCCTCTCTAACATCCGCAGGGAACAAGAGTCCCTCCAAGCCCGTGGAGGAAAAACTCGGCCCCTAGAGGAGAGTGCATCGCCAGGGAAAGCCTACGCAGAGCAAAAGCCTCGCAAAGCTAAGTTCAGCGCTCACGCCTCGAGAATCTCTTCATCTCTCTCACGAGCACTCGTCGTCCCTCGAGCGATTCTTTGCCCTCACACTCCATGGACTGCTTGCACGTCAAAGGGGGGCCCTTGAGCATCGCGCCTCGAGGACTCTTACCTCTCTAAGCCTTAAACTCCCCCCGGCCTTGCCGAGTCATTGCTCAGGCATACCGCAGCGGCGGAGTCATAGCGCAAGGAGAAGGGTCCTAGCGACGCAGAGCGAACAAAGACATGAAGTTGAAGCAAAAGGCCCTTCGAGGGGCACACGTGCAAACTTAATAGCATCTACTTAAAAATATATTACAGACTGTGGAGCAAAAGTCTCTAAGCCAAGTCTTTTAACGGTGCTACAAGCGCATCATAATACAGGAGAGGATCAGGCAGAAGCTTCGTCGCCCTCCTCCGCAGACCTTTCCTCTCCAGGCTCGCCCTCGGAGCCTGCCTCCTCGCCGTCGTCCTCCCTCGCCTCAGCCCGCTTGAAGCGGCTACAGAAGTCGTCGACCTGGTCTCGGACTGAGTTGGAGATCTGCCACCCTTCCTCCCCCTCGAGAGGCTCGGTCACCAATGTGTAGTCGAAACCGGGCTGGAGGTGCTGGAGGTTGGTGAAGATGCGGTCGACTGCCACCGCCAGGAGTTGGCGGCATTCCTCCTCGACGATGTCGCGGAGCTCCGCGGTAGGGCCCTCGAGTGCCGTGAAGAGCTTGTCGAAGTAGGCGAGGTACGCGGCGGCGTCGGCGTTGCCCTGAGCAGGGACGTGCGGCGCCTACGCTCCCAGCTTCGCCGCGAGATCGTTGCCCCGAGCCACCAAGGACTGGAACATACGCTCACGCTGCTGCGACAGCACCCGCGCCGCTTGAGCGCCCTCGGCAGCCTCCACCGCTCGCTCCACGGCAGGGCCCACCTGCTTGTTCATCTCCTCCATGTCCGCCATAAGGACGGCGAGGTCCTGCGACATGCGCTCGCGAGCCTCTTCGGCAAGGCGGCGACCATCCGCAGCACGCCTCGCCCGGGAGTTCAGCCTGGCGTTCATCTGCTCCAGCTCACGGATCCGGGCGTCATCCTCGGCGCGCCTCTTCCTGAAGCGATTCTCCTGCTTCTTGAATTTCTCATTGTAGTCTCGAGAGACGGCGGCGCGGTACTCCTTCTCCCGGGCTTGGAAATCCTTCCCCGCCTCCTCCTTCCGCTCGGCAAACCTTGCGTTGAAGCGCTCCACGTGCTTCTTGTGGGTAGCCACTTCACGGTTGAATTTGCACAGGGCTTCGGCCAGATTCCCCTCCCGGGTCTCAAGGTCGACGCGCTGCACCGACAGCTCCTGCTCCGCCTGCAGCAGCTGCTCGTCGCGCTGACGCACGTCATTCTCGCGCTCACTCAGCCTTTGCCCCCTGGCATCCAAGGCCGCGCGGACCGCCTCCAGAGAGGTCCGCACGACCTCAGAGTCGGCGAGGATCTTGGCCTCAAGCTGGACAAGCTCGCGATGCTCGTCCGCCAGCGAGGACTCCACCGCCTCCCGCTCCGCCCTGGCCGCGGCCAAGTCGTCCGCCGCCGCCTGGCGCTCGGCCTGGAGGGGCTCCAAGATCTCCTCGGCGTCGCGCACGGCGTCCTCGCGGACCTCCTTGGAAAAGCGCAGTGCCTCCTCGCGCTCCGCCTGCAGAGCCAGATCGCTCTGCCGGCGAACCTCCACAGCTGCGTGAAAGGCGGCCCAGGCCTCCGCAAGCTCGCCCTGCCGCCGGGCGATCTCCGCGTCCTCAAGGGCGAGGTGGGTCTCCAACCCGTCCAGGGACTCCCGCACCAGGCGGAAGGCGACGCCGCGGTGTCCCCTGCTCCAGTCCCAGCCGCTGAGGGCCAGGTCTTGTGAAGCCCCACGCGGCGCGGAGGTCCCAGCACCTGCGTCGAGCTTGAAGAAGGGGGCCCTGCAGCGTCGCGGGCCTGGGGGCTTGGCGGCGAGTTCTCTTCTTCAGCACCTGCGCTCCGCGCGCCGGTGTCGCCGCCCTCAAGCGGCACCTCTTCATGAGCTTCAGGGGCAGGAGAGGCCTGCCCCGTAGTCACTGTCTCCGCCTCCGCTGCAGAGCTTGGCGGGGGCGGCGGAGGAGCTTCCCCCTCCATCTCGTCGGCCCTTGGCGGGCTCTGGATTAGCGTCGTGTCCGCCTTGGCCTCCTGCTGCGCCGGAGGAGTGGCAGTGCGAGGCGGAGTAGGCACCCTCTCCGCTTGCTCCTCAGGGCGCCTCCCCTCGAGAGGCGGCGCAGTCGCCTCAGCCTGAGGCGCACCCTTGGCAGGGCCTGCAGTATCATCCACCACAGGCCTCGAGGCCTCGTCTGCCGCGGCCTCTGGCACGGTCCCCTTCACCTCAGCGGCCTTGCGAAGCCTTCGACGCTTCGCAGGCACCAGGTCGCTGGCAAGGAGCAAGAAAACATGTCAGAAGAGAACGGGCAAGCAGAGATTGAGGAAGAGAAAACCAAGATGAAGATACTTACCCAGTTTTCTTGGCGCGGGTATCAACCCACGCCATGCCAGGCGAACGCCATGAAGGCGTGGTCCTGGCTCCAGACCCCACGACGCACGCCCCGCCGAAGAAATCGTGTTGTCGCAGACTCGCAACTGATCGACGCGTGTCTCGGGCCGGCCGGACACTTTGGGCCCACGACACTTCGTCTGAGCCTGGTGGGCTTCGCCGTGCCCATCATGGGCCCGGGGGCTACTGTCGGCCCAGTGGAATCCAGGGTGTGCGAGGCTCACTCTCCACAGCCCTCGCACGCGACGGTATCGAAGAATGACTAAGGACCAAGCCAAACACTGGGAGAGACTCTCGAGGGGAGAAGTCCTCGAGAGGGCTTGAAGGGCAGCGAAGGCCTGAAGAGGCTCCCCCCGCGAGTGCCCCTCTACAAGGCTCTCTCCCTTGGAGAGGAGTCAACGCAAATCCCTCCACAAGGCCGCTCAGGCCTTGTAGAGATACTTCGCTGTGAAGCAACCGCCGCAGAGCGCACATGGCCTCTGCCGCGGCCGCAGAGTGACGCGCGCGCCTGCGCGCGGTGACGACGACGCCGCAGTTGCCATTCTGGTGATTAAAGGGGTCAACAAAGCTGTGCCCCCCGCACCGGACTACGAAGCTTTCCCCTTTGGTGATAAAGCGGATGGCCGGCGCTACGCTCCAACGACGACGTCACCGTGGGCGCCCCCACGATCTCTGCGGCACCAGCTGGCCGTCCTGCGCGGACGGTGGTCTTCCTGCCTCAAGGGCAGGCTTTACGACCATGGACCGAGTCCATGGACAACCCAGCTGCAGTGCACCCCGCCCCTCCATTTCGTCGCCATGTGGGAACCCTTCCACCGCGCAGGACGCAGGGATGAGGCCCGGGGCGCCTATAAAAGGAGAGGGAGCACCTCCGTAGCAGGGGATCGAGCCCCGGACGCCCGGTTCCCCGATTCGCATCGATCGGACCTTTGGCACTCTACCATAGTGTAGCCTAGCCGAACACACTCGAGGAGGAAGAAGACCTTAGTGTTCCCTCCTTGAGCTCCACACTGCCATAAGAGAGCCCTCGGCAAGCTCATTGTACTGTACCCTCTACAGTGCAATACAGACAAGCAGGAGTAGCGGTGTTACCTCCTTCCGAGGGCTGTGAACCTGGGTACGGGCTGGTGTCTGTCTCTATCGTGATGTCCCTCCTCAGGCTCGACGAGCACCGTCGCCGTGCCGGTTGAGGGTTGTTTGACCAACGCGTTCAGCCCCCCATTGAACAACTCTTCAGAGTGTGATCACCCCTGTATCGTGGGAGTCACTCTCCGACAAAATCCTTCCTTCAAAGCTTCCTAGGTGAGTCCATCAAGTGGGTGAGTGATCTGATAAGTCTCCCACCAATGTGCCGCTGGTCCCTCCAGTAAGTGAGTAGTGAACCTCACCTTCTCAATATCAGTGCACTCACAAGTAACCAGATCCTTGTGCACAGAGCGCAGCCAGTCATCAGCTACGATGGGTTCTGTAGCTGTGGAGAATTTGTTGGGCCTAAGCCGCAAGAACCTAGCAAGACGATCAACTGGGGGAGGAGGTGGTGGTGGCGGCGGGGGTGGTGGTGGCGGTGGATTGTTCTGGTTCGCCATAAATTGTGCCATCATGGTCATCAGTTGTGTCTGAGCTGCCATCATCTGTTGCATCATATCATTGTTGTTGTTGTCGGGGTCACGGCGAGGAGGCATCTGTAGGGTTTGAGCATAGGTAAGTATAGATAGAAGGAATCTAAGGATAAAGCACAAAATCTACCCATGCACAAGAACACAAACAAGAAACACTCATACAATCAACAATCAATAAAACACACCAAAAATATTTTCTAAATTCGAATTTATAGTTTTGAATACCAAGGAAGGACATAGGATCAAAAACACGCTATAGTACTGCCATACCACAATTTGATAGGTCAATACTTAATTCGATACGATAAATAAAACTAACTCGCATGCTCAAAATTTAGAGATAAATGGTGGTCTCTCTAATCACAGCTTGAAACTCTTGACATAGTCGTGTGCGTTCCCACACTTGCGCTTCTTGACACCAGTGGTCTCCTGGCTATGTCCTCAACAGAAGAGGTTATTGCTAGAGTCTTCTGGACAACAGGGGGAGGATCCTTCTTTGCCTGGAGTTCCATCTGGTTCAACTGCTCACACAGATGTGCACACTGTGCTTGCAACGCTAAAATGTGGGCCTCCTTGAGCGCAATTGTAGTATCCTGACGCTCAATCTTGGTTTCAAGCTTCATGTTCTCCTCATATAGCTGCTGGTTCTCATCGCTAAGAATATCCTTCTCCTCTTCCAACCTCCTCTTGACGTGTCGGTGCACACGTCTTGCTTCAGCTATCCTGAACATCTCTCTATCCAGTAGTATCTCCAGGTTATGGCAATGAGCTCCAAGATCTCCATGTTGCTGCTTATTCAGGCCATTTAGTGGGGGCTGTACTGGATGTCCCATGTTGTCCCGCCTGGCGAAGTGACGAAAAACTGAGTTGGGTTTGATCTCATCATAGAACTGCTCAACGATGCGGGACAAGGTTTCCAGCATTGCCATCTCCACTCCATTTTTCCAGTTGGGGTACTTAGCCTTGAAGAATATCCGCTGCGACCCCGGCGGATCAAGACGAGGTAGCACTTCCGCCTCAATCTTCCAGCGATTCTCCAGAACTTCGGACTGAATTACCTTGCCCCTGAAGACTGGCGACATCAACTTTAGGGTCTTGCATAAGCGAAGGAGTTGATCACTGAAGTGGTACTGGTCTCCTTTTTGTGGGGTAACCTCGTGAGTGAAGTTCCTCATCTAAAATTGAAGGGGAAAGAATTAATAAGACGAAATGAATATGTTAAGAATGTACAAGACATGAAAAATAATATACAAATAGAAAAGAACTTTAAGAATTTTCTAAAATTCGAAATTAATATTTTAAAATATTTAACTTTTGGTTTCTATCCAATCCTATGGGTTTCGAGCCTACAGGCAACATTACGCTCTGATACCATCTGTAACACCCTTGCTTAGCAAAGCACGGTGTTTATGAATCATGCGGAAGACTTGGATCACATAAGTCTGGCAATCTCCAATAAGATGTAATATCACAGTATAATGTCAAGATTATTACAACTGAGTACGAATGATCCAAACATAATAATATTCGTTACAACTTTGCATAGCTTGAGAGCTAGCAATATAAATAAATAGTTCCATAATTTATTTCAGAGTTCACACGCAATAACTAAGGATAACATGGAGCTACATCATCTCCATGAAGCCACTGGCGATCATGTTGGTTGTAGCTCGAAGAAGACGCCCTTACTCCTCATCCGAACAATCTGCAAGGTTTAGTTGCAGCCCAGCTATAAAGGGTCAGCACAATTGAATTGTGGTTGCAAGTGACTCTAGATTGCTATAATATTTCCAAGCTATATCTATATGCTTATTTGGCTGGTGGTGTTCAAGGCTATTGCGCAAAGCAAGTTTTGTCCTATATTTTATAAACAATTTTGTAATCATAAACTTCTATTTAAGAGACCACCGGACTCATCCGCGTCTCCTACCCGAGTTCACCCATCAAATTTTATTTAAGAAATTGGAATGAAGAGATTTTTAGTAGACAGCCTTGTGTAGTCACTCAAATTATCCGATGCCGGGGACACGGCTAAGATCTTAGGTTTTGACTCTCGAGAGTGTGTGCACTTTCACCATTAGACTCAATCAACCCAAACTATCCTCTACACTCATTTAGTGAGGAGGAAAAGAAAAAGATCGAGACGAGACTTTTCAGAAGCAATCCCCCAAATCACACGCGGACCCGAACCAACCTACACCCTCTACATCTGCTGGTCACGACAGATTCAGGTTCTCGTGACTTACTCCATCAAGACAGAGCCCATATGACTAGTGGTTGCACGGTAAGCAACTATACTCAGTGTAAGTTCAATCTCATAGTCCTGGGTGGCAACCACAAGTGAGCATAAACAAGACAGCCATAGAAATGACCCATGAATAGCCACTCCACTCACATCATCCTCTATCGAACCAATCCACCCAGGCGGTAATTTAATCTAGTGGAATTTTTACTTATCACAACTACCATAAAACAATATTTTTGCAGCATGCATTTCCACTAAATTATAATAGGTATCTACCAGGATTTGTCCAAAAAGGGGTGTACTAACAGGTTTGCATAGCATACCAAAATACTACTAAATAACCTGTCATGCATACTACTTGAAAATACTAGAAATGCAATAGAATAAAATAGTAGGTATTTCATGGAGTCACTTGCCTTCGCAATGGTTCAGGTTGGCGCAACCTTCACAAAAAGCTTCACACTCTTCGCAATCTAATTCAAACAATAATACAGAAATAAACAAGCAATCCAACATACAAAAATGCAACACAAGAAAAATAATGCTATGCATGAATGAATGCAAGTGTCACACTTAACAAATAGATTATAACAGTTATATTTATTCTCTGTTTAATTACATATGCATGAGGTAATATGATCAATTTTTAATGCATCATATTTAATTATAATCAAAATTTTAAATATGAAAAGAATTGTAACAACAATTGAAGATAATGTTATTTGGAAACTTCAAACGGTGTGGACAAAGGCTCCTCTGAACAGAGAGCTTAAAATAAGTTCTACCAAATATATTTTTACTTAAGTGGAGTATTTTCTAAATTGAAATATGTCCAAAACATGTTTTAAATGGTTCTGTAAAAACAATACAATTAACTCGTGCAAAAGTATCAAAACATAATTTTAATAAATTCTACGCATTTTTCTGATTCCAGAGAGGTAAAGTTTGTTAAATTTGAACTTACGGTTTAAAAGTTATGAATTTTCAAAGTTTAAAATATTCTCTGGTTTTAAAATGGCCAAGGATTAAAAATAAATGAAAAACATCGCCACGCGGCGCGATCTGATTGGCCGGTACCGGTTTGGTAAAAACAAATAAAATGGGCCGTCAGATCTAGATCTAACGGTCTAGATCCGGTTGACCAGAACCGGGCGGCGGGTTTCACCGGAGTTACTCCGGCGACCACGATCCGCGGCGGCGACGCAACGGCATCGGCCGTTCCCGGCGTTCCGAGCGAGACGAAGCATACCTACGGACAAAGGACGACGAGGCGGGGACGTTGGCGCGGCGGTGAGCTTCGGTGCTTCTCCCTCCCCTTCCGATTGCTCGCCGGAGACGTAGACGGCGGCGGTGGTCTTCGGCCGTGGACGAACGCGGCGGTGTGCTGCGGTAGGAAACAAATGGAGGAGTTCAGGAGGTGGGCGAGGCGATGGTGAAGCGAGGGGGGGTGCGGGAGCGCGTGAGGCGCTCGGTACTTACCGAGCACGACGAAAAATTGCCGGCGGCAATGGCGGCGGTGGCGGCTCAAAATCGAGCAGCTTGGCGGCGGAGTGGCTAGGGTTTTTGGGGGTTTTCGAGGGCAGCGATGCGGAGTATAAGTAGAGGGGGCACGGGGAAACAAATTGCGGAGAATCCGCGTTGATTTGATCCGTGTTCGGATCGGTCTCCGAGCGTGATTTTCGGCCGGAGGTTGAAGACACCCGACAAGCGGGGCCCACCGGTCAGCGGCAGAGGAGAGGAGCGCGGGTTGGAGCGGGCTGCTGGGCCGTTAGCTGCCGCGCGCGCGGTGGATAAGGGGCTGGGCCGGCTCGGCTGGTTCTCTCTCCCCCTTTTTTTTTGAACAAAACTATTCCCTGTTTTAAACCTTTTAAAACCAATTTTTTTTTTTAACTGCACCAAAACTTTTCTGAAAAATTCATAAAAATAGGTTCTGAAAAGCTTGTTAACTTCAGAACCTTTTGGCACTAATATTACCCAAAAGTAATGTAACGCCCCAAATTTTGAAAGCAACAAAAACTTAATTATAAAAGATCCAAAATTCTGAGGAAACAAAAACTTTTTGAAATGTCTGTTAATTGATGTGTTTATCTTGTATTGCTCTGGTGGTCATGTCATGTTTTGTTCCTTGTGTTGTTGATTTCTAAATAACCACCAATTAAATCAACCAAGTTTTTTTCATAACTCTTGTGACCATGTTATGACAAGTAAAAATAGTCCATATATCTTCTCCTATCTTATTTTTAATAAACTATATTTACTATGATCTTAGCAACTACCCTAAGACCTATTAATTGAGAAAATAAAAGCATTTCCCAAAAGTTATATGTTTGCAAAACTATAAAGGACCATAGCATAAGTCCTATCATATTTTGATCTTAATATGTTGCAAGTATTAGCAACCCTCTTTTCAAAACTCCAATTTTAGTAGTCTATGGAAATCAATTTCCAAAGTGTGGTTTAATTCTATTCCTGCCAAAAACCCTGTCTTGATCATATTGGTCATCATCTCACCTTATACTTGTTATATCCTAAATGCTTGGAGTGTTTATTCATTTATTTGTCTCTGGGATTGTTTGTCTTATATTTGAATTTTGCTTGTTTTGATATGTGGATACTATGTGTCCATTTTGGTGTGTGGTTTGATGTGAGTTCTATCATGTTTGAAAGTTGTCTTTTATGATTGTCGTGTGTTTACCCCTTTTTACTATGTTTGAGTTCAAAAGAAACTCAAATATTATATTTTCAAATGGGAGATAACTATCTTCATTACTATTAACTTTTAGCATTTCTAGAGCATGACAATTAGGATTTATTTTAATCATGTTGGACATGCAACCTAACTAGCCTCCTCTACAACCTCTCTACTTCTCATATGTAACTTTATTTATATTTTACAAAAATGTTTGATCACAAATTCTTGCTTGATTTGAGTGCTTCGTTATAAGGTGACCATATATAGTGTTATAATATAGCCAATTGCCATTTTTGTATGTGGTGGATTTTGATCCCTTTTGACCTAAACTTTTAAACCAAATGTTGAACCTATATGTCCACTAACCAACCTAACTTGTTTTATAATTTCAAACCAAAGGATTGACTTGTTCATCTTAGCAAAGTGACCTAATCAATATCTCCCAAAAATATTTCAACCTCTAAACCCATCCCTCTCCTCATGTCCAACCTGTTGATTGTAGTGTACACTAGACCTCCACCCCTCTGGAGATCCTTAGCACGACCTTTGTCAAACCCTATCCCTGCCTTTCTTTTTGTCTTTTTCTTGCGAGCATTTTGTCGAACAGGTTGGGGGCAGGAGAGACATCTCCATTATTCCAGCCCCTCCAACAGCCCCGGTCCATGTGCTTGTGTCCAAAATGTGGGCAGAGCAAGACATCATTGCGCACCGCCCTTCTTAGCCAACCCCCAGCTCGAGCTCTCTCTCCCCCTGCCATGCCCGTGAACGCTCAGCCGGCCACCCTCTCCTCTCTTATTACATCTGAGGCTCCCCCATCTCCTATATCTGTGTCCATTACGTTCCCCCACTTCTCCTCCCCCACCTCTGGCAAGACCTCGAGCCCTCCCGGCCCCTGCTTCCCTGGAACGCGAGATGAACTCCACTCGGTCCCGAGATCTTTCATCACGAATGCCATGGACTCCGAACCCCTCTGCTCTCCATTTCTTCTCCATCGTGTCCCTCTCTTGTCTGGCCACCTTGAAGACATCCTCATATGTTTTCAGGTTCACCGGAGCCGTCGCGACCTCGCCGTGCCCGAGGCGGACGTCCTCGGCGTTCCCGTCGACCGGAAGCTCGCCGACAAGAACAGGACCACCCCGGACCTTCCCTCGACCCTCTGGTCTCTATACCATCCCCGTCGCCGGCATGCAGGTTCCCTGGGTGAGCTACTCATGCTCGGCCTTAGTTCCTAGGTTTTCTGCTCCGGCCTGCCGTCGTGAGGAAGAAGACGAGCTGCGGCCGTCGATCTTCATCTGGACGGTCCACGGTCAATCCTGTCCCGATCTAATCCCACTCGTCCTGGCTCGATCCGACGACTGTGCGCCCTCCCCTTCACGCGCGCTCCGCGCGGGCCAGCCCAGCTCGGCGACTCGGCCCAGTCGCAGATCTGGCACGTTTACTAGTTTTTCCAGTCAAATGCTTTTTCCTGTTTTTAAATCCCTGTGAGATCTGTTTTGAGTTTTAATCCACCATTTAATCCTCATGCATGCAATTTGTTAGATCTAAATTTCTACATGTTCCTGAGTGTTTTCTCCAACAGATGGCGTTGGTCGTGTGGACAAATAAGTTGCATGTTTGTGTAATCAAATAATCTTCTAAAATGTGTCCGTTTCACCATTTAATTTGTAACGTGAGTTCTGTTTATCCAAATATTGCAAACTTTAGTTCTATGTAAAGCTTAGGAGAATACCTACCTAGATCTATAAGCCATGCATGCCGGAAATCTGTATAACTAAAGTTATATTAGGTTTAAGTTTGACAACAGTAGCTGTTTGATGATTTTTAGTTCAATATTAAAATTACATTTTGGAGTAAATCCAATTGCATGTGGTATATAGGAGTAGTAGCTTTAATTTCCTAGCTTGGTAAATTTTTACAACTTATATTCTGCACATAGTGATTTAATTTCGAAAACAGTGGGTTACTACAATTAAAAATGGATATTTTTATTTTCTGTTATTTGAGTGTATCTAGTTTTAATTGTTTGTGCTAGATATGTTTGTGCAAATAGCTTAGGAGTATTTTTGTGGAGTACCTATGTGTTTTCTTTATCATGCAACATTGGTTTTGTCTGAAAATTATTTATACCTTGTCCTGCACATTAAATCTAGTAAAAAGTAGGTTATTCACTGAAAATGGTATATCTAGAGCTAGGATCATCCAAATGGAGTGAATCCAATTTCTCCAGAAAGCATAAGTGAATACCTATCCATAGAAATTAACCTTGCATGTAGGAGCTTGCTTAAACAGAAGCTACAATATTTCTAATTTTAGGACCAGTAGCACTTGGAGCATTTTTTATTCTAAAATGAAAAATGGTTTGTATGCAAATCCAATTTTCTTAGATTTGTGTGATTACTAGGAGTACTGTGGTATAAGGATTTATTTTTCTGAGCATTATCCTTTGACTTATGAATTATTTTCCCTAAACAACAATATTGCTACTATTAAAAGTCTTATTTTAATTCACTGTTTTTAATTGAAATGAATTGTGAAATATGATTAGTCCATCTCAAGTCCAGAAAGTTAAGTCACCATGTACTAACCTAGTTCAAAACACCCCAAAAGTATTGTAGTGTTTCTCACTACTCAATTTTAACATGTTTTATCTTAACATCTAGTGTTTGCACTTATTTTGTTATATACCATGTTTGTGATTGTGATTGTCTTAGATTTATTTATCCAGAGTGTGTTTTTGTTTGAAACGCTTGTAGTGTGGTTTTGTTACTCTAGATTGTTGTCAACACACTCCTTTGCAGTAATGTCTGTGGTGTTCTATTAAATAACTCACTTGCACCTTTGTAGTTCTTAGTCAACAACTTGTGTGAGCAGTGGTGTTAAACTTTGTTGGTTGATTAACTACTTAATAATATGTGCTCATAGAGCTAGTAACATGCTTGCATGTGAATGTGCTTAATGCTAGTGTTAATGCTTGCATAATAAGATACTTTTGTCTGAAGTACTTTCTTAACTATTAAAATACTTTTGTCTGAAGTATTTCCTGAACTATTGTAGCAGCCCTTGTTTAATGACGTAATCACCCTATGGGGAGTTTTGCCTTATTGTTTATTAAAACTACCTACTTAACAATTAGGGTTGTTGTATATATTTTCTTAGGTGTGTTGTTGTTTGTCTTAGCTATATGGATTTGTTGCTTAACTAAGTGAATTGCTTGCCTTTGGTTGTTAGCTTAGTGTTTGGTGCAATGCTTGGTGTTTTTTATGTCCTTATGGCATTGTCTTGTATTTTGAGTATTGTTCCCTTCCTGTTTGCGACGTTAGATACGATCGGGAAGGAACGGGAAGCAAGGAGTGAACTCGAGGAACATCAAGATCAAGACCAAGGACATATTGTTGAGCCAGGCAAGCCACCTCACCACTATGAATCCTATAATTTACAAAGCATGTTTTGTTTTCAAAATAAAATAATGCATGCTTTACTTCTTTTGTGGCATTTTGCCACCCAAAAACTATTTTACAAAATATTGTTTGGCCAAAGTTATCTACTAGATTATGATAGGTGTTTTGAAAATAAGTATTCCCTTTAGGAGCCTTGTTGTTGAAGGCTCTATAAAGAAAATCATATTTCTCTAGTAGTATATCTTTATATTCTTTCCTCAAAATCTTAGGATGGGAGCCTGGTTTTGATAAAATATTTTCGGAGGAAAAAATCCGAGTTGCCAGGGGCAATCGGCGAGAAAGTGGTTTATAATACCCGAGTTGCTGGGAGCAATCGGAGATGTTTACGAAACCCGAGCTGTTGGGAACAGTCGGAGGTGGAGATGTTTTTGAAAAACAAAGTACTGCCCTAGCAGCCACCCGAACAATTAACCCGTGCAACCACATTACCTGATATGGGTAGGGCTTAGCCGGAAGCTTGTCTATTTAAGTACGGAGGATCTCACACTCTATAAGGGCAAGGCCCTCGAAGCCGGGTTGTCGTCTGTATGAGGCAATACACTGCTGCGGATCAGTAGCCGGACGATTACGTTGGGTCCCCTGCCGTGGCGGTGTGGCGTCCCAAGAGAGACCAGGGGTCTAGCGGAGCACACGGTGCCGGGGGGGAACAAACCCATCGGGAGCCCTCTGTACTAGGGTGGACATTGTGGAAAGCTTTGATCTGGTTATCCGGACCCCCGCATACTATCGTATGACGGGCCGTGGCAGACACGGCGGAATGACCGTTTGGTGTGGGTAAAGTGCGCAACCTCTGCAGAGTGTACATCTATTCGAATAGCCGTGTCCGCGGTCAAAGGACGGTTGGAAAGGCCACTGATCTAGGCGTATGGGCAATTTCTTGTTTTCAAAAGAAAGTTGTTTTCAGAGGAAACAAGGAGGTACCTGGGAGGTACAGGAGTTGAGTGAGGATGGTTGGCCTCGGGGAGACAATCAGTCCGATCTCAAGGAAGGAGAAAGGGGTATCCCCATCCTAGTGTTTTTGAAAAGTTTTACAAAAGAGTTCTCAAAGCGTGGAGATAGTACATGCTATTTCTACAAGAGAGATTTCTATCTCTAAATATTTTCTTCAACAAAGATACAGAGATGTCGTATCTCTATGTCTAAAAGCATCCTTTGCAAAAACTAAGCCCTATAGTCGTATATAGCAGCTATCCCAGTTTTCGAAAACGCTTTTATTGCATTACCATGAAAACTTAAGCCTAGAGGTGGTTTTGCGAGTACGTAAATGTACTCATATGGCTGTGTCCCTGGATATTCAAACGTCCAGATTACAACGAGGGGATATACGAAGAGGAGGAGTACGCCGACGACTACGCCAACTAAGTGTCACCGGTCCACTGCTGTGTGGGAATGCATCTGGTTGTGACGAGGGCTGACGCTAGCCGCAAGCTTCCGATATATCGTAGTTAATTCCGTCCTGTGTGACGATGATTGCAGACTTGGTCATGTGACCATTATTTATTTTGTATGACTTGTATGTACGTTTGAATGATGTAACTTTGTATACCAGTTGGTTATGTGATCGCGATGCACTGATCATTGGGATCGTGATCTGTTTACATAACGTGGACATCTCGGACTGGTAGTCTGAGGGGTCCTTACAAGTAATTTAATAAAAATGAAAAATTATATGGAGTACAAATAACATAATTATGGGATAAAAATCTATTTAAACTTTTAAATGCTATTTCAATTAATGCTTAGGTGATTTAAATGCAATGGCTATATGATTATGATGCATGAATGCAAAGTTTTAAATTTTTGGAATTTTGGGATGTTACAGATGTATATATTCTCACTATCTGGGCAAATGCTTAGGCTATTCAAAATAAGATGTATGCAAATGGTGTCACCTAATAGTTATGTAAACTATGAAGAGATGCCAATCATACCAATAATAAATAACATGAAACATATCAATTCACAGGATTGCAAAGCCCATAATAAAGTATGATAAGGTGGTATCTCGCTTGCCCGAATTTGTACAGAAAAACATAAATGCCCAAGCACCTCTGAGTTTCAAGAGAAGACTAGAAATAAAGATATCAAAGATAAAAGCATCAAAGTTATACCGCAGTTAACAGTTGTCACGGGCTGGGGGTGGATTGGACCGGAGGTTGTATTCGTGGGAGGCTGGAGGACGAGGGCGAAACTCTCGTCGACCTATGGTTGGGGAAGAGGTGAGGAGGAGGGCGCTGAGGCGCAGGTGCAGGAGGTGAGGAGATAGATTATTTTCTGCTTGCCTCATTGATCGTACAAGGGTGGCTATAAGTAGCAGATTACAAAGACGTAACAGACTCCAACTCTAGTTGGGTGTTGGCAGGGTAACCTTACCCAGACTCTTTAGCCTAAATCTAAAAGGACTCTATAATTAAACAAACTAGGAAAGAACTAAGGTGGCACAGGGCCCTTGCGCCTATAGGTCTGGCCCCACATGACATCTCCCCCTCCATTCTGAAACAGCTCGTCCTCGAGCTGGAAACTTGGATAACGGTCGCGGAAGGCTGTGACATCTTCCCAAGAAGCAGCAGACGCAGGCTGTCCCTCCCATTGAATGAGCACCTGCTGTATACCGCGAGCAATACGAGCACGCAATGCCTGGACGGGAGTTGGATGTACTCGACCCTGAAACAGCGGAGGAAGCATCGGCGGACCTTCAGGAGGAGGACCATGGTATTTCTTCAGTACCCCGACATGGAAGACATTATGAATGCGGGCGCGAGGGGGTAACTCCAGACGGTAAGCGACCGTATCAATTTTAGCGAGGACCTTGAAAGGCCCATAGTATTTGGGTGCCAATTTGCCTTTTGCGCCTGCTCCGAGGAATGCCGCTGGGCGGTGCTGCAGACGGAGCCAAGCCCACTCCCCAACATCAAAGGAAAGAGCCCGATGCTTGTCATCATAGTAATGCTTGTACTGCTGCGCTGCTTGAAGGAGACGCTCGCGTACGTCTATTAAGAACTGGCCGCGGTCGATGATCTGCCGTTCTACTGCCTGATTGCGAATTTCGCCTGGCGTATAGTCCCGGAGAGACGGGGGATCCCGCCCATAGACCACCCTGAAAGGAGTGTCCTTCAACGCTGAATGATATGAAGTGTTGTAGCAGAACTCTGCCCACGGCAACCATTGGAGCCACTGGCGTGGGCGATCCCCAGTGATGCAACGAAGGTACATAGTGATGACGCGATTCACTGCCTCCGATTGACCATCAGACTGCGGATGGAAGGCAGAACTCATATGCAATCGTGTGCCCGCGGCTGCAAACAAAGCCTTCCAAAATCCCGAAGTGAACACCACATCTCTGTCTGAAACGATGGATGTTGGAAAACCATGAAGACGAACGATGTTGGAGAAGAAGGCCTTAGCAACGGACTCAGCAGTGTATGGATGCGCTAGAGGAATAAAATGTGCATACTTGGAGAAACGATCCACCACTGTAAGGATAACACTTTTACCGCCCACCTTTGGTAATGCCTCAATGAAATCCATAGAGATGTCTTCCCAGACACGAGATGGTACTGTCAAAGGCTGTAACAGGCCAGCTGGATGCAGCTGCTCCGTCTTGTTGCGTTGACAAACCATACAAGCACGAATATACTGCTGAAGCGCCGACCGTGCTTGAGGCAGATGGAAATCCCTGCGTAGACGATGCAATGACTTCTGTATGCCTTCATGGCCGTCATCGTGGGCCACAGCCAGGACCTCCGCTACCAGTGGTGACGAGGGCGGCACATAAGCCCGATGCTGAAAGGTAACAATGCCATCTACGAGAGCCCAAGGCTGCCCCAACTTGCCAGATTCCAGCTGTTCCCTGAATGTGACAAGCGCAGGGTCTGTGTGTGCGGCTTGACGGAGGGCGTCAAATAAATCAAAAGAAGTCCCGGTGATGGTGCATGCGGTGCCTGTAGGAACATCACGGCGAGAGAGCGCGTCGGCGACGATGTTTTGGCGGCCTGGCTTGTATTCCACGGTGAAGTCAAAGCCCAAGAGCTTGCCCACCCAATGATGTTGCGGTATTGTGGCAAGGCGTTGGTCCAGCAGAAATTTGAGGCTGTAGTGGTCAGTTTTGACGACGAAGGCGCGCCCCCAGAGGTATGGCCGCCAGTGGCGCACGGCTTGAACAAGACCAATGAGCTCCCGCTCATAAGCGGCTAGAGAGGCATGTCGAGGAGCTATGGTTTTGCTGAAATAGGCAACTGGCCCTCCACCTTGATGCAGTACCGCACCGAAACCAGACCCAGATGCATCACATTCCACAATAAACGGAGCTGCAAAGTCAGGTAATTGGAGCACCGGTGCGGTGGTGAGTGCAGTCTTGAGAGCGTCGAACGCGTTGGCCGCCTCAGAGGTCCAGAGGAACCCACCTTTCTTGAGCAGCGCTGTGAGGGGTGCTGCAATGGTGCCAAAACCACGTATGAACTTCCGGTAGTAGCCTGCAAGACCCAAGAAACCACGCACATCACGGACAGTGCGCGGAACTGGCCAATCAACCACGGCGAGGACCTTATCGCTGTCCATGGCTACTCCTGCTGCAGAGATGACATGTCCGAGGTAAGCCATGGATTCCTCCCCAAATGAGCACTTGGAGCGCTTGAGGAAAAGCTGATGTGTGCGCATAGCCTCCAAGACGAGTTTGACATGACGAAGGTGATCCGACCAGGAAGAGCTGTATATCAAAATATCGTCAAAGAAAACCAGCACAAAGCGACGAAGGAAGGGACTGAGTACTTCGTTCATTAGCGCTTGGAATGTCGCTGGAGCATTGGTTAGACCAAATGCCATCACCACAAATTCGAAGAGACCCTCATGGGTGCGGAACGCCGTCTTGTGGATATCTTCAGGGGCCATCCGAACTTGGTGGTAGCCGGATCGGAGGTCCAGTTTTGTGAAAAAACGGGCGCCTTTCAGCTCATCCAGCAGCTCATCGACGACTGGAATAGGAAACTTGTCCTTGATGGTGACAAGGTTGAGTCCACGGTAGTCGATACAGAAACGCCAAGTACCATCATGCTTTTTTACGAGTAGGACGGGTGACGAAAACGCCGACGAACTACGGCGGATAAGGCCACGAGCCAGCATCTCAGCACATTGTCTCTCCAGTTCATCCTTTTGAATAGCCGGGTAGCGGTAAGGCCGTACGGCAACAGGCTGCGTCCCTGGAATAAGGTGAATATGATGGTCATGGGCGCGTGGCGGCGGCAGTCCCTGGGGCTCGGCGAAGACGTCTGTGAATGCAGCCAGGAGGCTGTCGAGTAAGTCCTTGCCGTCGCACACATGTAATTGGGAAGGCCGTGCTGGTGAGCCGAGTCCTGACCACTCCACGCGGTGATCCGTGTGCCAAAACGACATCCACTGGGAATTGAAATCCCACAGAATCGGCCCTAAGGTTTTGAGGAAGCACGTGCCGAGGACGATGTCAAATCCGCCCAACGGTATGGCGTGCAGATCGACAATGAAGCGCTCCTTGTCAATCGTAATGGCAGCATGCTTGAGGAGTCCACGACAAGTAACCTTATCACCATTAGCGACCGTGACCCCGAGGCGGCGGTCGGAGGAGAAGGGCATGCCCACGACGGTGGCTAGCTCCTCGTGGATGAAGTTATGAGTACTACCGGAATCAAGCAAGGCGACGAGGTCACGATCCCCTACGCGAAGAGCGACCTGCATGGTGTCGCTGGTGGGAATCCCTGTGGCAGCCATAAGCGAGATGGTGGCCTCCTGGAAATCCGCTAATGGCTCTTCTTCTTCGTCATCGGCTGACTGGATGTAGAAAAGACGTTTGCAGCGATGGCCTCGAACGAACTTCTCGTCACAGTTGAAACAAAGCCCTTTTGCGCGTCGGTCGTCCATCTCGGCCGGGGTAAGCCTTTTGAATACGAGCGCTGGCGTGGAGCTGGAGGACTCCGGCAATGCCACACCAGGGCTGGCCATGGGACGAATTTGGCGGCTCGGTCGAGCAGCAGCAGCCGTGGCTCCGGTGACGGTGTTGAGGTGCTCGAACGAAATTGCCAAGTCCATAGCCGCATCTAGAGTCGCAGGTTTCAGCATCTCAACCTGAGTTTTCATGGGTTCGCCTAAATTGTTGGTGAAGATATCACGCTCCTCGGCATCAGCAATTGGGTGCACACGAGAGAGGTTCTCGAGGAAGCGCTTGGAGTACTCCGCCACGGTGCCAGAGCGGCGTGTCGAGATCAGCTCGCCAAAGGGGTTGGCGCGTGACGGCGGTCCGAAGTGGTTAGAGATGAGTGTTTGAAACTCTCCCCAGGACGGCCGCTGGCCCAACTTTGCCTCGAGATGGCCGTACCATAAGGCTGCAACGTCGGTGAGGTGGTAGGAGGCGAGCCACGTCTTATCTGAATCCTGCGTCCGCTGGCCGAGGAAGAAGAGGTTGCAGCGTGTCAACCACGGCCGTGGATCGCTCGCCCCGTCAAAGAGAGGGAAGTCGATTTTGTAGAGTCGCGGAGCACGATCTGACGGATCCGACAGGGCGACCCTGTCCCCGGCTCTGGATGTAGCCGCAGGTGGCTGCAGGAGCCCGAGGCCGCCAAGTTGAGGCGGGCCCTTCCCTTCAAGCCGGAGGAGGGCCAGATTCTGCGCGCGCTGTTGCTGCGACGTATCGTCGAGTTGGCCCTGGAGCTTTTGGAGCGCCGCGGCGATGGACTTGAGGGTGGCGCTGTCCTCAGCGCGTTCAGCCCTCGCAGTTTGATTTTCATCGGAGAGGCTGGTGAGAGTCGTGATCACGGCGTCATGGTCCTTCTGCTGTTTGGTGGCGAGTTCTTCTAGGGTTTGCGGAAGGGGCGGCGGAGTGGCCATGGCAGCCGCCGGGATCGAAGATGAATCTGATACCAAGTTGTCACGGGCTGGGGGTGGATTGGACCGGAGGTTGTATTCGTGGGAGGCTGGAGGACGAGGGCGAAACTCTCGTCGACCTATGGTTGGGGAAGAGGTGAGGAGGAGGGCGCTGAGGCGCAGGTGCAGGAGGTGAGGAGATAGATTATTTTCTGCTTGCCTCATTGATCGTACAAGGGTGGCTATAAGTAGCAGATTACAAAGACGTAACAGACTCCAACTCTAGTTGGGTGTTGGCAGGGTAACCTTACCCAGACTCTTTAGCCTAAATCTAAAAGGACTCTATAATTAAACAAACTAGGAAAGAACTAAGGTGGCACAGGGCCCTTGCGCCTATAGGTCTGGCCCCACATGACAACAGTATTCTGGGACAAGCACATTACACTAAGAATGACAACTATGCTCTCAAGAAGGTGCTCAAAGAAAGGATGGTGACTCGACAGTAAGTAAAAGATAGACCCTTCGCGGAGGGAAGCAGGGATTTAACATGTGCTAGAGCTTTTCAATGTTTTGAAAACAGAGGCAAAATTGTTTTTGAGTGGTGATTATTTTGTCAACAAATGGTAATAGAGTTCCTGTTATCTTCCATACTAAGCAAGTTGAAAGCGGTTCCGATTTATTTAAAAACAAGCATTTATAATATGCACTTTCTTATATAATTTGACACTCCTCCCAACCTTTGCTTTTCACAAACCATGGCTAACCGAATCCTCGGGTGCCCGCCAACAATCACATACCATGGAGGAGTGTCTATTTTTACTTTCTCAAATCTTTTGATATTATAGTGGTCTAACCAGCCCTTTGCAATATTAATGACGAGCAGATGAAGCATGCAAGTCGAGGGTTACTTAATTAGCATGGAAGATAACAAGCCCAACTACTACTTCCTCATGAGATAAAACAATGTCACAAAATGAGAAGTTGTTTGAAGGCTTTAAAGATAGCACATGCAAATTTACATGAATGGTTTGAAATGTCAAACATAGGTATTTATGGTGGACTCTTTGAGATAACTTGGTTTTTAGGGATTTGGAAGCACAAGCATTTACAGCTTAGTACAAGTGGAGGCTAGCAATAGATAGGGAAGCGACAATTCAAGAGAGCAATAACCGTCATAATCATGCTTGCGACAAAATAAAATTACGGAGGCATAAAAATGATACTAGAACTCTGAGGCAAAATAAATCATCAAGGCTTAATTGACTTTTTTTCAGTCATATACATGTGTGAGTAGGGATGAAAACGGAGCGAATACGGACGTGTCGGCCCAGTGGATTTTAGGGTGTGCAGAGCCCACTCTCCACGGCCCTCACACGCGTCGATGCCGACGAAACAACTAAGGACCAAGCGGAACGCTTAGGGAGACCCCCGAGGGGAGAGCTCTCTCGAGGGGACTTGAGGGGGCGGCGAAGGGCCTGAAGGGGCTCCCCCTGAGGTCGCCCCCCGGCAAGCCTATTCCCCCTTGAGGAGAAGTCAACGCAGCTCCCTCGGCAGGGCCTCCCGGGCCCTGCGGGGATACTTCGCTACGAAGGAACCGCTGCAGAGTGCACATGGCCTCTGCAGCAACCGCAGAGTGACGCGCGCCTCTGGGCGTGATGACGACGGCGCCGCAGTTGCCGTTCCGGTGAAAAAAGGAGTCAACAAAGCGCTGTGTCCCCTGCGCCGCCACCAAGGCTTTCCTCTTTGGTGATAAAGCGGGTGGCCGGTGCAACGCTCCAACGGCGACGTCACCGTGGGCACCGGCCCCCACGGTCTCTGCTGCACCAGCTGTCCGCTCTGCAAAGACGGAGGCTGCCCTGCCACGAAGGCAGGCTTTACGACCATGGACCAAGTCCATGGACGACCGAGCTGCGGTGCACCCCGCTCCTCCGCTTCGTCGCCATGTGGGAACCCTTCCACTGCGCAGGACGCAGGGATGAGGCCCGGGGCCCCTATATAAGGAGCAGGAGCACCACCGTAGAGGGGGGATCGAGAAACCAACCACTTACCCGTGTACACTCTACCATAGCCTAGCCAAGCTGAGCGAGCTCGAGGAGGAAGAAGAGCTCGTCCTTCCCCCTCCAAGCTCCGCATAGCCGCTCGAGAGCCCTCGGCAAGCTCATTGTACTGTCCCTACCGCAGTGCAATACAGACAGGCAGGAGTAGCGGTTTTACCTCATCCTGAGGGCCGTGAACCTGGGTACGGGCCGGACTCCATCTCTGTCGTGCTTTCCCGCTGCAGGCACGACGAGCACCGTCGCCGTGCCGACTGAGGGTTGTTGACTAACGTGTTCAGTCCCCTTCACGAACTTCTCCCCCGAGAGTGGTTATCCCTGTTCCGCGGGAATCACACCTCGACATTTAGCGCGCCAGGTAGTGGCCTGAGCCGCGTCTTCAACCTCCAGCCGACTTTCCGCCATGGCGGACACCCGCACGACGCGCGCCAACAGGCGCGCAGCTGACAGGGCTCACACCGAGCCCGGCACAGCTCCCACCCGTGGCCGCCGCGGCCGCCCTCGCGCTGCCGAGCGCGCCAACACCGGCCCGCACGTGGAGGAGCCTGAGAGCGAAGAGTACAACGACAGCGGCCACCGCGCCGACGGGGACGGCCCCCCGGAGCGCAACGACGACGCCGAGTCTTCGCATCCGTCGCGGCGCCAAGGCGCGTCCTCTCAGGGACGCCCAGAGCCCACGCCGCACACCGCGCTCCTCATGGCCCAGGAGCTTCTGCGCTACCGGCCTAGCGCTGAGGCCCACGACCAGTGGTTGGACCGCCTCCACCACCTCATCGACGTCGCCACCACGCGCCCCGCCCCGTCACGCTCCATGGTCCAGCACTCCGGCCGCGCGGGAACGGCTGCACCAGATGCGCCTCTGCCGCCGCCAGGACCGCCTCTGGCCGCAGCACAGAGGGCTCCCTCTCACGCGTCCTCGCCGCACGACTGCCAGATCGTGCAGCGCACTGCGCCCGACGCGCGTGTGGGCATGGAGCGCCGCCGGGACCTCCAGAACCGCCTCGTCGAGGAGCTCGGTCAAGCGGGGCAGCAGAACCGCAGAGCTCTCCAAGGAGGAATCGCCACGTACGCCTCTGGCTGCCTGGCCTTCACCCGCGCTCTGCGTCGCGTGGTCTGGCCGCAGAAGTTCAGGCCAGCCCTCCCCAAGGGCTTCGACGGGTCTACCAACCCTCTCGAGTTCCTGCAGCTCTACACCACCTCCATCCAGGCTGCGGGGGGAGACGACAAGGTCATGGCCAACTGGTTCTCCCACGCGCTCAGGGACTCCGCGCTGTCCTGGCTCCTCAACCTGCCCGAGGACTCCATTGACTCCTGGGAGGAGCTCTGCAAGTAGTTCGTTGCCAACTTCAAGGGCACGTACGAGCGCGCACTCACCCACAACGACCTGCACGCTGTGGTGCAGAAGAAGGATGAGACCCTCCGCAAGTACATCCAGTGCTTCAGCCAAGTGCGCAACAAGATCCCGAACATCCCTGACACGCAGGTCATCGCCGCCTTCAGAGAGGGCGTCACGAACCGCAGGATGCTCGAGAAGCTGGGCATTCACGACAAGCTCACCTCTGTGGTGAAGCTGTTCGACCTCGCGGACAAATGCGCCAAGGAAGAAGAAGGACTCCTCTTCGTCAAGATGAGCCAGCGAGGGGACGACCAGGCTGAGGGCTCCAAGAGCCACAAGAAGCGCGAGGAGACCAAGCGCAAGACCACTGCTGTCCTAGCGGCAGAGCCAGCCACCAAGAACGCCCGCAGAAGCTCCCCCGAGCCTGGCGACAAGGAGGCGGACCACCGTCCGTTCTGCGTCTAGCACAATAGGCGTGGGCACGCCACAGACGACTGCTTCGACCTCAAGAGGCTGAGCAGGGAGCGCGAGCGAGGAGAAGGCAGCGGAAGCCGCGGCAGAGGTCGCGGCTACCGCAGAGACGGCAGGGGTAGGCGCGATGGCGGCTACCAGAAGCCGTCGGGCACTCAAGCCAACGCCGCCGAGAAGAACAACAACCTCCCCGACGAGGAGGATGGCGGCTACCAGGCCCCAAGAGGGGCTATGGCCTGCATCCTCGGCGGGGCTCAGGCGCCCAAGTCGAACAACCAGTTCAAGCAGTTCGCCCGCAAGCTCAACGCCGTGCTCCCGAGCAGCGAGACCTCCAGGCCCCTCAAGTGGTCTCAGTACACCATCGCTTTCGACGCCAAGGACCACCCCAAGTCGACCAAGACCGTTGGGACCCTCCCCCTGGTCTGCTCCCCCACCATCAACAACATCACCGTCTCCAAGACGCTCATTGATGGGGGAGCTGGCCTGAACATCATCTCTGTCGAGACCTTCGAGACGCTTCAAGTGCCCTACGAGTGGCTTATGCCCTCCAGGCCATTCACCGGTGTCACCAGTGGTTCCATCGAACCCTTGGGCCAGGTCCGGCTCGCCGTCACCTTCGGCACGCAGAAGAACTATCGCACAGAGCTGATCGACTTCGACGTCGCCCACATCGGCCTGCCGTACAACGCCATCCTCGGCTACCCCGCTCTCGCGAAATTCATGGCCGTCACGCACCATGCCTACAACATGGTCAAGATCCCCGGCAGCGCTGGCACCATCGCCATCCATGGTCATATCCTGGACGCCACGCGCGCTGTTGAGAGCGCCTACAAGGCAGCTGCCATGGCATTCCCGGCCGACGAGGACATGGAGCCTCTCGAGAGGCCCAAGAAGAAGAAACAGGTGTTCTCTCAAGAGCAAGATGCCACGAAGAAGGTGCCACTGGGCACCAGTGCCTCGGGGGCCGAAGGCTCGGGGGCTAGCGTCACCATAGGCGCTGCCCTGCCTCCTAAATAGGAAAGCGCGCTCGTCGCCTTCCTTCAGGCAAACTCTGACATGTTCGCATGGACTCCGTCAGATATGTCTGGTGTACCAACGGAGGTGATCGAGCACCACTTAGCCGTGTGTCCAGACGCACGCCCCGTCAAGCAAAAAGCACGCAAGCAAGCCCCCGAGAAGCAAGCTTTCATCGTCAAGGAAGTAGAGAAGCTAAAGGCGGCGAAAGTCGTCCACGAAGTCGCGCACCCCACTTGGCTCTCCAACGGCGTGGTTGTCCCTAAACCCGCAGGAGGAGGCTGACTCTGCATCGACTACACCGATGTCAACAAGGCCTGCCCCAAGGACCCATACCCCATGCCGAGGATAGACCAGATCGTGGACTCCACCGCTGGCTGCGACCTCCTCTGTTTTCTGGACGCCTTCTCTGGTTATCACCAGATCAAAATGGCTAAAGAGGACGAGGAGAAGACAGCGTTCCTCACCCCTTGTGGCGTGTATTGCTACACATGCATGCCCTTCGGCCTGAAGAATGCTGGCGCCACTTTCCAGAGGCTCATGAGGATCGCCTTGGGGGCACAGATGGGCAGGAACGCTGAGGCCTACGTCGATGACATAGTGGTCAAGTCTCGAGAGGGAGACACCCTCTTGAAGGATCTCGAGGAAACCTTCGCCAGCCTGCGCAAGGTGAACATCAAGCTGAACCCCGCCAAGTGCGTCTTCGGGGTCCCTTCAGGCAAGCTCCTCGGGTTCCTGGTGTCCCACCGCGGCATAGAAGCAAACCCTGACAAGATCAAGGCCATAGAAGGAATGCAACCTCCTCGCCGGCTCAAGGAAATGCAGCGCTTAGCAGGCTGCATGGCTAGCCTGGGCCGATTCATCTCCATGTTCGGCGAGAGAGCCCTGCCATTTTTCAAGATCATGAAGAGATCCGGCACGTTCAAGTGGACTCCTGAGGCGGACAAGGCCTTTGGGGACTTAAAGAAGTATTTGGCCAGCCCACCAGTCTTGGTGGCCCCCTGGACAGGCGAACATCTGAAGCTGTATCTTTCAGCCACTCCTCAGACCGCAAGCGCCGTCCTGGTGGCCGAGAGGGTAGAGCTTGTCCTCCCCAAGAAGGGCACTGCCACTCCAAGCCCAAAGCCCCCCGACAAGGATCTCGTCGAAGGAGCAGCCTCCACAGACCCACTGCCAGGCCCACAGCCTCAAGTCGAGCCTTCTCCCGGCACCCCTGTCGAGACCCCCCTGCAGGCGGATCTCGACAAGGGCCCTGAGGAGCCTCCGCAGAGGGCTGACGCTGCAACCCCACCGACAACCCTTGTCGAGCACCCCGTCTACTTCGTCAGCACGGTGCTGCGGGATGCTCGGGAGCGGTACCCGATGCAGCAGAAGCTTCTCGTCGCTCTCCTCATCGCCTCCAGGAAGCTGAGACACTACTTCCAGGGCCACCCCATCACGGTGGTCACTGCTTTCCCCCTGGAGCAGATCCTGCGCAACCCCAACGCCACAGATCGTGTCGCGGGGTGGAACATAGAGCTGCAGCCATTCAACTTGCGCTTCGACACCACAAGAGTCATCAAGGGGCGAGCGCTGGCTGATTTCGTCGCCGAATGGACCGACCCAAGCCCTGAAGAGCCTCGGGGGGAAGAGGCTGAGCCCGCTGGAGACACAATGCCCAGCCACTGGACCATGCACTTCGACGGAGCCTTTGCCTGCCGCAATGGCGGGGCAGGCGTCGTCCTGACTTCGCCCAGAGGCGACGAGCTCTACTACGCTGTCCAGTTATGCTTCACGATTGACAAGATCTCCAACAACATCGCTGAATACGAGGGCCTCCTCGCCGGCTTAAGGGCCGCCATCGCTCTAGGCGTCAAGCACCTACTCGTCAAGGGCGACTCCCAGCTGCTCGTCAACTTCTCCAACAAGAGCTACACGCCTAAAGACGACCACATGGCCGCATACCTTGAAGAGGTCCGCAAGCTCGAGAAGCACTTCAGGGGCATGGAACTCATGCACATCCCAAGGAAAGAGAACCAGGAGGCCGATGATATCGCCAAGCGAGCCTCGCGAAGGCAACCCCAGCAAGCCGGCGTCTTTGAGGAAAGGCTCGCCAAGGCATCCATCAAGCAGCCTCAATAAGCCACAGCCGCAAGCACAGATGAAGCGCTCCCACCACCTCCTGAGTCTGGGGCCCCAGATTGCGGCCCCAGCACAGGGGAGCGTCTGTTGCTGACGGCAGCCCACCAAGCCACAGGCTGGATTGACGAGCTCAAGGACTACTTGGTGAAGGGGATCCTCCCTGAAGAAGATGCAGAAGCAGAGCGAATCGCTCGACAGGCGAAATCCTACTGCATCCTTGAGGGAGACCTCTACCGCAAGCGCCCGAATGGCATCGCGCTCAAGTGTGTCCCCCCCGAGGAAGGCCGATCGCTGATCAAGGACATCCACTGCGGGGAGTGCGGCCACCACTCGTGTGCGCGCACCCTCGCAGGCAAGGTCTTCAGGAGCGGCTTCTACTGGCCTCTAGTGCTTCAAGACGCGGTCGCCATCGTACAAACCTGCGACGCCTGCCAGTTCCACGCCAAGCAAATTCATCAGCCAGCGCTGGGGCTCCAAACCATCCCGCTCTCCTGGCCGTTCGCGGTCTGGGGGCTGGACATCTTGGGCCCCTTCCCAAAGTCGCAGGGGGGCTATCGCTTCCTCTTCGTGGCCATCGACAAGTTCACCAAGTGGCCCGAGGTTGAACCAGTGCGCACCATTCCGGCCGGTGCCGCGGTGAAGTTCATCAGGAGCCTGGTCTGCCGCTTCGGTGTGCCTAACCGCATCATCACCGATAATGGCTCGCAATTCACCAGTGGCATCTTCCGAGCCTACTGCGACAAGCTTGGCGTCAAGATCTGCTTCGCCTCGGTGGCTCACCCACGCAGCAACGGTCAAGCCGAGCGAGCGAACGCAGAGGTCCTCAAGCGCCTCAAGACCAGAAGCTTCAACATCCTCAAGGGGCACGGCAAGGGCTGGATCGATGAGCTCCCATCCGTGCTCTGGTCGATGCGCACAACCGCTTCAAGGCCTACAGGCGAAACGCCGTTCGCCCTTGTCTACGGAGCCGAAGCTGTCCTCCCCACAGAAATCAAGCATGGATCCCCACGGGTCCTTGCCTTCAACGAGGACATCCAAGAGGGCCTCCACAACGACGACCTACTGTTCCTCGAGGGACTGCGCCGCCACGCCGCCCTCAGGGCGGCGAAGTACCAGCAAGATCTGCGACGCTACCACAGCCGCCATGTGCGCTCGCGCACCCTCGAGGCGGGTGACCTCGTCCTCAGGCGAATCCTCTCCGGGGAAGGCCTCCACAAGCTCTCGCCGATGTGGGAAGGCCCCTACAGGGTCTCCCACATCGCCAGGCCTGGCGCAGTACGCCTCGAGACCGAAGACGACATCCCCGTCAAGAACCCGTGGAACATCGCGCATCTGCGCAAGTTCTACCCGTGATCATAGTCACGCCAGGCATTTTTGGTCTCTAGAGGGAAGCTCACAGCTTCACCTCCAAGCTTCTCAAAGCTTCTCCCGAGGCTCAGCCCTCCGAGCTCTCCTGCCAATGAGCCACCGCAGGCCGCAGTGAACCTCTGCCACTAATGGGTGGTCCCCATGCCTCGACATGGAAGGAACGTTAGCTTGGCAAACCCAAGTGTAATGAACCGATTTTCGTTCCAAGTGAACTTTGCGCTCAGGCGCCATTTTCGTTCCAAGTGAACTTTGCGCTACGGCGCCGTTTTCGTTCCAAGTGAACTTTGCGCTGAGGCGCCGCTATGCAATATTTCGATGGCAAGTTTTACTTTCATCCTTTACTTTCAAATGTGCGCTTATATTTTTCCTATGCGCACCTCGCGAGCGGGGGCCGAGTACGGTGCCTGTGCCCAAGAGCACCCCAGCAGCACTGCAAAATCCAAGGGACCCTGAGCTCTGGCTAAAGGGCATGCTCCCGGATACACGCCACCTCTCCAAAGGACCTTGGTACTCTCTCTCCTCGCGAGGCACCCATGAGGAAACCTATAAGCGGGCATAAGTCCTTACTACTATGCTCTAGCGTTTTGGTTCGCCTCTCTAACATCCACAGGGAACGAGAGTCTCTCCAGGCCTGTGGAGGAAAAACTCGGCCCCTGAAGGGAAGACTCCTCCAGAGGAGTCATACGCAGGGCGAAAAGCTTCGCGAAGCTAAGTTCCCTGCTCACAGCAAGAGAATCCTTGCACTTCGCTCACAAGCACTCTGCGTCCCTCGAGTGGTCCCTTCCCTCACTCTCCATGGGCTGCTTGCGCGTCAAAGGGGGGCCCTCAGCATCGCGACTCGAGGGTCCTTACCTCTCTAAGCCTTAAACTCCCCCCGGCCTTGCCGAGTCATTGCTCGAGCATACCGCAGCGGCGGAGTCATAGCGCGAAGAGAAGGGTCCGGCGACGCAGAGCGAAAAAGACATGGAGTTGAAGCAAAGGCTCCTCGAGGGAAGCACACACAGACTTAGCGGCACATGCTTAAAATAAGAAGTATATTACAGACTGAACAACAAAAGTCTTTAAGATAAAAATCCCTACAGCGCTACAAGCGCACTAAACTGCAGGAGAGGATCTCAGGAGTAAGTTAGGCAGCGGCCTCGTCGTCGTCCTGGCCGGATCCCTCCTCTTCAAGCTCGCTCCCCTCGTCGTCGTCCTCGTCCTCCGCTGCGGCCCGCTTAAAGCGGCTGCAGAAGTCGTCCACTTGGTCGCAGACGGAGTTGGAGGCTTTCCACCTCTCCTCCCCCTCGAGGGGCTCGGTCACCGTCGCAAGGTCGAACCCGGGCTGGAGGTGCACGAGGTTGGAGAAGATGCGGTCCACCGCCACCGCCAGGAGCTGGCGGCACTCCTCCTCGACCACGTCGCGGAGCTCCGCGGCGGGGCCCTCGAGCGCCGTGAAGAGCTGCTCGAAGTACAGGAGGTAGGTGGCGGCGTCGGCGTGGCCTTGAGCCGGGACAGACGGTGCTTCTGCTCCCAACTTCGCAGCGAGCTCGCGGCCCCGGCCCGCCAGGGTCAGGAACATGCGCTCCCGCTGCTGCGACAGCACCTGCGCCGCCTTGGCGCTCTCAGCGGCCTCCACCGCCTTCTCCACGGCAGGACCCACCTGCCGGTTCATCTCCTCCATGTCGGCCATGAGGGAGGCGAGGTCTTGCTCTGTGCGCTTGCGGGCCTCCTCAGCGACGCGGCGGCGATCCGTCTCGCGCTTCACCTTGGCGACAAGGGTAGCGTTCATATCCTCAAGCTGGTGGATCCGGGCGCCGCTCTCGCCAAGCCTCTTCTTGAAGCTGGTCTCCTGCTTGGTGAATTTATCGGCGTAGTCCCGGGAGACGGCGGCGCGGTACGCCTTCTCCCGGGCCTGGAACTCCTCTTCAGCCTCCTTTTTCTGCTCGGCGAACCTCTTGTTGAAGCGCTCCACATGCCCCTTGTGGGTAGCCACTTCGCGTTCATACTTGACGAGAGCCGCAGCCAGGCTCTCTTCGCGGGCCTCGAGGGCAGCACGCTGCCCCGACAGCTCCTGCTCCCGCAGAGCCAGCTGCTCGTCGCGGCGGCGCACATCCTCCTCACGCTCGCCCAGGCTCTGTCCCCTGGCCTCCAAGCTCGTGCGGATCTCGTCCAGGGCGGACCGCACAGTCTCAGAGTCAGCCAGGATCTTCTTCTCGAGCTCGACGAGCTCGCTGCGCTTGGCCGCCAGGGAGTGCTCCACGGCCTCCCGCTCGGCCCTGGCCACGGCCAGGTCTTCTGCCGCTGCCCGGCGCTCGGCCTTCAAGGGCTACAGGAGCTCCTCGGCGTCCCGCGCAGCGCCCTCGCGGACCTCCTCGGCGAAGCGCACCGCCTCCTCGCGATCCGCCTGCAGAGCCTGGTCGCTCTGCCTGCGGGCCTCCACAGCCGCGTGGAGAGCGGCCCAGGCCCCCGCAAGCTCGTCCCGCTGTTGGGCGAGCTTCCCGTCCTCGAGAGCGAGGTGGGCCTCCAGGCCCTCCAGTGACTCTCTCACCAGGCGGAAGGCGACATCGCGTCGCCCCCTACTCCAGTCCCAGCCGCTGAGAGATAGGGCCTGGGATGTCTTGTGTGGCGCGGAGGGCCCAGCGCCGGTGTCGAGCTTGGAGGAGGAAGCCACCGCATGGGCCTGGGGGCTTGGAGGCAAATCCTCCGCCTCGGCGCCTGTGCCATGCGCCTCGGTGTCGCCTCGCTCGGGCGGCACCTCCTCAGTTGCTTCCGGGGCAGAGGAGGTCTGCCCCGTCGCCGTTGCCTCCTCCATCCTAGCGGATGGCGGGGATGGCGGAATATCCTCCCTGCTGGCCTCAGGCGCGCTCGGGGCCGATGCAGCGCCGGCCGCCGCTTCAGGTTGCGCCGGAGGGGTTGCCGCGTGGGGCGGAGTGGGTGCCCTCTCCAGCTGCTCCTCCATGTGCTCCTCCTCCGGGGGCGGCTCAGGCGCCTCCGCCTGAGGCATGTCCACCTGAGGGCCTGCAGAGGCCTCCTCCTCAGGCCTCGCGGCCTCATCTGCCGCGGCCTCGCCCGCTTCGGCCTCGGGCGCGGCCTCGGGAGCGGCCTTCTTCACATCCGCAGCCTTGCGGAGCCTGCGGCGCTTCGCGGGCGCTGGGTTGCTGGCGTGAGACGAGGAGACCGGTCAGGGGAGGCGACAGGCAGAAAACCGAAGGAAAACGACAGAACCCAAGGGCACTTACTTGGACTTCTTCGCGCGGGTGTCGACCCACGCCATACCAGACGCGCGCCATGAGGGCGCGGTCCGGACCCCTGACCCTTCAGGAGCCGCCTCAGCCTTCCTCTTGAGGGAAGTGCTTGGGCGCTCCCCGGCAGGCCTATCATGGGCCGCCTTAGTCCGGGGCTCTCGGCGCCCAGCCTCGGCCTCCTCGCCGTCGCTGGACGAGAGCTCGTAGACCTCCGCTGTGGGTGGCGCGGCTTGAGACGAGCTCGCCCCGCCTGCGGAGGGCACCGCCTCCGCCTCCGCGTCACCTCGCTCCGCGTCGCCGTGCTCCGCCTCTGACGCGTACGGAGACTCGGCAGCGTCCCCGTCCTTCGCCACGGGCATTGGCCCCTCCTCCTCTTCCTCCTCCCCCGCCAGGCCCAGCGCGGTGAATGTGGGCATCTGCGCCAGGGTGGCCTGGCGCTGGTCCGGAACCTGGTACAGAGGCCTTATCGCCACAGGGACTGCCGCGGGCACGTCGGGGTTGACGAAGAGGCCGCCCATGATGGTGGCGACGACGGCGGGGCGATGATCGCAGGGGTGGAGCCGCATCGGGTCCGTGAGCCCTGAGTACGCCCACATCGGCTTCTTGTGCGCCTAAAGGGGGGCGATGCGGCGCCTCACAAACTCTTCCGCCACCATTTGGCCGGTGAGGCCGTGTTCCCGGAGCATCCTCAAGTGGCCCACGAGGCCCGCTACCTGAGGGCCCTCGAGAGCCCGCTTGCCCCAGTGGGTGTTCTTCACGGGCGGCACTTCTGGGACGTCGAGGAGGGAGCTCTGCGACGGGACGCCGATGAGGAACCACTTCTGCCTGAAGTCGTCCACTTTCTTCGACACCGCCGTCACGGGCCTCTCGCCGCTCCAGGACATGGGGATGTAGATATCCCCCATGCCGTCCGCGATGCGAAAGGACACGCAGCCCGTCCGCTCGGTCTTCGCGGTGTTCCGGAGCGCGTAGAAGCTCCTGAAGAGGGCCACCGATGGTCTCACCCCCAAATAAGCCTCACACAGGAAGGCGAAGATGGAGAGGATGAGAACGGAGTTGGGGTGAAGGTGCAGGAGGTGGATCTGATAGAACTCTAAAACGGCCTCGAAGAATGGCGAGTACGGAGGCACCAGCCCTGCAAAGAGGGTCTGGAGGAAGATGGGGTAAAAACCCGCCGGAAGACGGCCGAACCTCGCGGCCCGGATGGCGGTGGCGCCGTGCTCATTGCTCTTTCCGGTGACCAGATGCTGGATCTTGTCCAGCACTGCAGCATCGACGCGCGTCCCAATCAGGGCGGGGCCGAGCGTCTCATCCTCCTGCGCATCCTAGCGGGCTGAGGTCATCGCCGCCTTGCCTTTGGATCCCCCCATTGGCGGAGCAAGACAGAGGCGCAGGAGAGCGAAGGAAGGGAGAATGCTCGCCGGAGAGGAAAAGAGTTCGCCGGAGAAGGAGAGCAAGGAGGTCGAGAGTTGGGAAAATGGAGGCGCAGAATGGGAAGCAATGACTGCGATTCAGACCGGCGCGCAGCTTTATACCGCCGCCGGGCAGTTACCAAGGCGCGGTCGTGGTGATCGTGGTGGGACCCCCCACTACGCACGTCTCTACCGGAGAAACCGAGTCGCCGCAAGTTTATCTCCAAGTGACGCGTGTCACGGGCAGGCCGGACGTTTTGGACCCGCGACGCTTCGTCTGGGCCCGATGGGCCTCGCCGTGCCCGTCGTGGGCCCGGGGGCTACTGTCGGCCCAGTGGATTTTAGGGTGTGCAGAGCCCACTCTCCACGGCCCTCACACGCGTCGATGCCGACGAAACAACTAAGGACCAAGCGGAACGCTTAGGGAGACCCCCGAGGGGAGAGCTCTCTCGAGGGGACTTGAGGGGGCGGCGAAGGGCCTGAAGGGGCTCCCCCTGAGGTCGCCCCCCGGCAAGCCTATTCCCCCTTGAGGAGAAGTCAACGCAGCTCCCTCGGCAGGGCCTCCCGGGCCCTGCGGGGATACTTCGCTACGAAGGAACCGCTGCAGAGCGCACATGGCCTCTGCAGCAACCGCAGAGTGACGCGCGCCTCTGGGCGTGATGACGACGGCGCCGCAGTTGCCGTTCCGGTGAAAAAAGGAGTCAACAAAGCGCTGTGTCCCCTGCGCCGCCACCAAGGCTTTCCTCTTTGGTGATAAAGCGGGTGGCCGGCGCAACGCTCCAACGGCGACGTCACCGTGGGCACCCCCACGGTCTCTGCTGCACCAGCTGTCCGCTCTGCAAAGACGGAGGCTGCCCTGCCACGAAGGCAGGCTTTACGACCATGGACCAAGTCCATGGACGACCGAGCTGCGGTGCACCCCGCTCCTCCGCTTCGTCGCCATGTGGGAACCCTTCCACTGCGCAGGACGCAGGGATGAGGCCCGGGGCGCCTATATAAGGAGCAGGAGCACCACCGTAGAGGGGGGATGGAGAAACCAACCACTTACCCGTGTACACTCTACCATAGCCTAGCCAAGCTGAGCGAGCTCGAGGAGGAAGAAGAGCTCGTCCTTCCCCCTCCAAGCTCCGCATAGCCGCTCGAGAGCCCTCGGCAAGCTCATTGTACTGTCCCTACCGCAGTGCAATACAGACAGGCAGGAGTAGCGGTTTTACCTCATCCTGACGGCCGTGAACCTGGGTACGGGCCGGACTCCATCTCTGTCGTGCTGTCCCGCTGCAGGCACGACGAGCACCGTCGCCGTGCCGGCTGAGGGTTGTTGACTAACGTGTTCAGTCCCCTTCACGAACTTCTCCCCCGAGAGTGGTTATCCCTGTTCCGCGGGAATCACACCTCGACAGGACGGAACTGAATGGTGCCACATTTGTTTCCATATTTTGTTACGGAAACAGAAACGAATACGGAAACCCCGGAAACAGATATGGAAACAGATATCATCGGAAACAGACACGGACCGAATACGACATGAACACGGAACGGAAAGCGGATGTTTGACGGAACAAAAAGACCACTTGAAACATGTAGAAAAATTCAAGCAACTCACAAAGCACAAGAGTTACAAGTCCATAAAGTATAATAATGAAAAATGGTACATAGTCAGACGCATCGTAGACTACAGCAGTACACATTGATTCGAATAAGAAGGCAACATTTGATTTAGATATGTAACCAACAAGCATATATTTTAAACTTGTCGCTAAGCAAGCATATAGAAATTTAGCTCACGCCATATGATCAGGTGTCACACATAGTTCACACTTCGGAATTTCAGTACTACATCAGCTGCTACTCGAAACAGATCATCAAACAAAAATCAGTACATCACGGGAAGGCAGAGCAGGGTACTCCATGTACATGCGTACAACAACGAGGGGATAGGGAGGATAAGGAGCCAAGGAAGGCAAGCGATCCATACCTCACCAGCGCAGGCCGCCGGCCACCGGAGCTCTACAATCAATCTGCCCTGCAACCGCTGCTGAGACGAGAGTGAGGGAAGACGAGAAAAGGCCACAACGCTAGGAAGGAGTAGAGGAGCGGGACGTGCGGATACAGCTAGCCGGAGAAGGAAGTGCGGTGGGAGGCCAGTACGTGTTGCGCCGCCGCCGGCTGATGATTTAGATCACCCGCGAGCGAGGAAGGGATCAGATGAGCGATTACTCGGGTCGCTTTGCATACACAAACGGAAATTCCACATTAAGCGGAAACGGAATTTCCGTTTTCGTAGCTGTTCCGCCGGAACACGTCCTGCCATATTTGTTTCCGTTTCCGCTCCGAATTTCCCGTTTTCGTTTTTGTTCCGCAAATTTCCGTTTCCATTTCCGTATTCCTTCTCCGTTTCTGTTTTTCCGCGGAAAAGTCGGAAAGATTCCGCTCCGTTTTCATCCCTATGTGTGAGCATGTGCCAAGTCGATTCAAATGAATTATTCAGAGGAGGATACCACAATGTCATACTCTACTATGAACAGAACAATGCAATCAAACATCCATAGAACATGTCATCTTTAATAAATTGGGACTAATCATAAGAGAACAGGAACTACTAAGCATCCACCAATCGACATATAGCTTATGCGAACCATCTAAGCATGCTCACATGAATGAGTATATGTACAAAAATGAAAACAAATAGAGTTCATTACCAGCCTCTTACCCAACTCGGATTGTCATAGATCATCATTATTGCCTTTTCACTTGTGTGCTTGAAAGATATGAAATAATAACCAAACTCCACGGAATTACTGAAGGTGTTGAAATCTGAAACAAACTATACAAAATCAAGAAGAAACAACAAATATTTTTGGGTTTTCGGATTTGGAAACTAAAACAGAACAGCCAGCAAAGAAGAATTTTTTCGAGGCCCTTAATATGCTCAGATCAGCAAACTCAAAACTAATAAAAGTTGCATACATATCTGAGGGTTGTGCACAAGAAATTTCAGGCCATTTCGATTTTTCTGTGAAAAGTTATGAATTAAACGGTGGACAGCAGAAATCTGTCCCTGCGCTAGACAGCAAACAGCAAAGCAAAATATTTTTGGGTTTTTGCATATTGAACTGAAGTAAATACTAAGCATACTAATACTAGAGACTTAAATGAAGTAGCAAGAGAAATAACAGAAATATTTTTGGTCTTTTTGAGTTTTAAGAAAGTAAAACAAAACATGAACAAATAAAAGAAAGAAAGAAAACGAAAGCGAAACATGGATATACAAAGTACCGAATGATAATGATATATAGATGAGTGAGCTATCGGTATACCTCCCCACAAGCTTAGGCTTTTGGCCTAAGTGGAGATCAATCCCATGGTGCCCAGGATGAGGTGTCTCCGTAGTATGACGAAGAACCTTCGCCCTAGTACGAACTCGAAGACACGCCTGTGTAGTGCGTGGTGTAGTCCTCCTCAGGTGTCTCCTCAACGCCGTGCTGCCCATAGAACCCTTGCACGCTCAGCTTCTCGTCCAACTCCACTTTCGTGAGCGACCACGACCTCCTGTCAAGACTGAACAAACCGAGTTGGGGCGAAGCGACTTCCCTCTCTCCCCGTCAGAAAAAAACATTCTATAAACAAGATGCCATGCAGTAGAGCTAGCAGTAACAAACTGGTGACCTTTCATTGCGGCAAGGTCAAGTCTACAAGGAGCAAGTAATTCATCATTTGGATCAATACGAAGCCCCATATGTGCAACAATACGTGAGGCAATAATCCCTCCATAAATAGGTCCCTTAGTGCCTAAGCGGCGAGCAATGAGAGCATCAAGATTATATGTAGTGTGATTATTAAGTGCAGCATCAAGAAAAGCAAGATGATGGTGTGAGATGTTACTAGTGTTCTCCCTACCAAGCACGCTAGTACAAATGTAGCAAGTAAAATATTTAATAGCTGGGAATTTGTCGGCCCAGTGCAATCCAGGGTGTGCAGGGCCCAGTCTCCACAGCCCTCGCACGCGACGGTACCGAAGAAATGACTAAGGACCAAGCCAAATGCTTGGAGAGACTCTCGAGGGGAAACAGTCCTCGAGAGGGTTTAAAGGGGCAGCGAAGGCCTGAAGAGGCTCCCCCCGCGACTGCCCCTCTACAAGGCTCTCTCCCCTGGAGAGGAGTCAACGCAAATCCCTCCACAAGGCTGCTCAGGCCATGTAGAGATGCTTCGCTGTGAAGCAACCGCCGCAGAGCGCACATGGCCTCTGCCGCGGACGCAGAGTGACGCGCGCACCCGCGCGCGGTGACGACGACGCCGCAGTTGCCATTCTGGTGATTAAAGGAGTCAACAAAGCTGTGCCCCCCGCGCCGGACTACGAAGCTTTCCCCTTTGGTGATAAAGCAGATGGCCGGCGCTACGCTCCAACGACGACGTCACCGTGGGCACCCCCACGATCTCTGCGGCACCAGCTGGCCGTCCTGCGCGGACGGTGGCTTTCCTGCCTCAAGGGCAGGCTTTACGACCATGGACCGAGTCCATGGACAACCCAGCTGCTGTGCACCCCGCTCCTCCGTTTCGTCGCCATGTGGGAACCCTTCCACCGCGCAGGACGCGGGGATGAGGCCCGGGGCGCCTATAAAAGGAGAGGGAGCACCTCCGTAGCGAAGGATCGATCAATCAACACTTGAACACTCTACCATAGCGTAGCCTAGCTAAGCGCGCTCGAGGAGGAAGAAGGCCCTAGAGTTCCCTCCTTGAGCTCCACTCTGCCATAAGAGATCCCTCGGCAAGCTCATTGTACTGTACCCTCTACAGCGCAATACAGACAAGCAGGAGTAGCGGTGTTACCTCCTCCAGAGGGCCGTGAACCTGGGTACGGGCTGGTGTTCATCTCTGTCGTGATGTCCCTCCTCAGGCTCGACGAGCACCGTCGCCGTGCCGGTTGAGGGTTGTTTGACCTCCGCGTTCAGCCCCCTTCGAACATACTCTTCAGAGCGTGACCACCCCTGTCTCGTGGGAGTCACCCTCCGACATTTGGCGCGCCAGGTAGGGGCTGAGGCGCGTCTTCAACCTTCGACCAGCCTCCGCGCCATGACGGACACCCGCGCGACACGCGCCAACAGGCGCGCAGCTGAGAGGGCTCATACGGAGCCCGGCATCGCCACCACTCGCGGCCGCCGCGGCCGCCCTCGCACGACGGAGCGCGCCAACACCGGCCCGCGCGTGGAGGAGCCCGAGAGCGAGGATCACCGCGGCGGTGACCGCCGCGACGACGAGGACTTCTCCGAGCACCACGAGGACGCTGAGTCCTCGCGTCCGTCTCGGCGCCAGAGCGCGTCCTCTCAGGGACGTCCGGAGCCTGGTCCACACACTGCGCTGCTCATGGCTCAGGAGCTTCTCCGCTACCGGCCCAACCCGGAGGCCCACGACCAGTGGCTCGACCGCCTCCACCACCTCGTCGACATCGCGACGACGCGCCCCGCTCCGTCGCGTTCGCTGGTTCACCACTCTGGCCGCGCAGGAACGGCCGCGCCGGATGCGCCTCCGCCACCACCGGGACCACCTCCGGCTGCGGCGCAAAGGGCAGCCTCCCATGCGTCCTCGCCGCGCGACTGCCAAATCGTGCAGCGCACCGCGCCAGACGCGCGGGTGGGGATGGAGCGCCAGAGGGACCTCCAGAACCGCATCGTCGAGGAAATCGGCCAGGCGGGGCAGCAGAACCGCAGGGCTCTCCAGGGCGGAACTTCCACGTACGCCACCGGCTGCATGGCCTTCACCCGCGCTCTGCGCCGCGTGGTCTGGCCACAGAAGTTCAGGCCTGCCCTTCCCAAGGGCTACGACGGGTCAAGCAACCCCATCGAGTTCCTGCAGCTCTACACCACTTCTATCCAAGCTGCAGGAGGAGACGACAAGGTCATGGCCAACTGGTTCTCCCACGCGCTTAGGGATTCCGCGCTGTCGTGGCTCCTCAACCTGCCTGAAGACTCCGTCGGCTCGTGGGAGGAGCTATGCAGGCAGTTTGTCGCCAACTTCAAGGGCACCTATGAGCGCGCGCTCACCCACAATGACCTGCGCGCTGTGGTGCAGAGGAAAGACGAGACCCTCCGCAAGTACATCCAGCGCTTCAGCCAAGTGTGCAACAAGATCCCGAACATCCCCGACACACAAGTCATTGCCGCCTTCAGAGAGGGCGTCACAAACCGCAGGATGCTCGAGAAGCTAGGCATTCACGACAAGCTCACCTCTGTGGTGAAGCTGTTCGACCTCGCTGAGAAGTGCGCCAAGGCTGAAGAGGGACTCCTCTTCGTCAAGATGAGCCAGCGGGCAGATGACCAGGCCGAGGGATCCAAGAGCCACAAGAAGCGGGAAGAAACCAAGCGCAAGACCACCGCTGTCCTAGCGGCTGAGCCGGATGCCAAGTACGCCCGCAGAGACTCCCCTGAGCCTGGCGACAAGAAAGAGGACAATCGTCCGTTCTGCGTCTACCACAACAGGCGCGGCCACGCTACAGAGAACTGCTTTGACCTCAAGAGGTTGAGCAGCGAGCGCGAGCAAGAAGAGGACAGCGGGGGCCGCGGCAGAGGCCGCGGCTACCGCAGAGGCGGACGCAAGGGCAGCTACTAGAAGCCGCCGGGCACTCAAGCCAACGCCGTCGAGAAGAACAATAACCTCCCCGACGAGCAAGATGGAGGCTACCAGGCCCCAAGGGGGGCTATGGCTTGCATCCTCGGCGGAGCTCAGGCGCCTAAGTCCAACTGAAGGAGATATGCCCTAGAGGCACTTAATAAAGATAGTTTATTCGTCATATCTCAATTGTTCATTATATGTTTTATACCATGCTATAACTGTATTAAGCGGAAACATTAATACACGTGTGGTAGATAAACAACCAGGTCCCTAGTAGCCTCTATCTAACTAGTTCATTGGGCAATTGATGATCGAGGTTTCCCGATCATGTGACATTTATGTCAGTTGACAATGGAGTCATGTCATTGGGAGAATGACGTGATGGACATACCCAATATTTGTAGGACGTAGTCATTACGCCTTCGACCGTGAGATCTACTCTTATTGCTATTCCTGGAAGACACTTTGATTGCATCAAACGTCATATCTTACATAGTGTGACAATAAAGGTGTCCCTCTCGGGTGTCGGAAAGGAGTATGTTGAGACGGGGGGTCAAGAGCGGGATTTGCCAGTCCGCATAGCAGGATAGATACTCTAGGGCCCACTCGGTGAGATTATGTCAAACGAGCTTGCAAGCGTGTGACTAGGTCACCAGGACATAATATCATGGACGAGTAGAAGTTAGTAGTGTCGGTAACGAGATCAAGCTAGGTATGGAGATATCTATGAACGAGTCTCGGACACACTAAGTATCGCATGGCAAAAGGTTTAAGACTCAGACGTCTAGGTTCGAACGGTAAAGTATTCGTTATCTCGCAGGGATTAATTCTGGGTATCCTCGGTCCACGAATTAGTCATTGATCGGAGAGGAGGCTCGATCATGTCTGGTGAGATAATCGAACCGCTAGGGTAACACACTTAAGGGGAGTCGACATTTTACCGGAAGAGAAAAATAGGAAAGGAGAGACCGGGAACGTCCCGGGAAAGTTCCGATGGAGATCGGGCAGCAACGAAATAGTTTTCGGAGCCGGAATAAATTATGTAATATGTATTTAATATTAATTAGTATAATTAATAATTAAATATATTTTATTTTAATTTTTCCTGAATTTTTAAAGGCATTTTTCCCTAAATGGGCCTCCCTAGGCAAAGAGGCCCATGAGGGGGGGGGGGGGCAGATCCCCCCCATGGGAGGAGGGCTGGTTCGGCCGGCCTAGGTGGGCCACATGGGGCCCACCCATGGCCGGCGCACCATGCTAGCCCGGCTGGGGTGTGGGATTAGTCCCACACCGCCAGCCTGGCAAGTTGGGCAGCCCCTGGCCTCCTATATATATGGGGGTACCCTTGGCCTTTAAAGAGACAACCTAATTCTCTCTCTCTCTCTCTCTCTCTCCTTGGATCCCGTGACTCCCTTGTTTGGAGTTGCGCCGAGGATAAGTTTTCTCCACCATACGCACGCCGCCGTGCTGCTGGTCTTCCGGTCCCAGTCTTCCGCTGCTCGTCCTTGGATCGGGCCCGGAGTTCGTCGGCTTCACCGTATGTGTGTAACGCCCTGCGAGGTGCCACGCTAGTGGTGCTGGAGGTCTGCTTCCTCTACACGGCCTCGAGGTCGTCGTCGGTTTCATCGACATCGCCGCGTCATCATCTTCTTCGTCGCGCCAAGTTCTCCGCGACCTTGAGGTCGGCTACGGCGTCTACGTCAGCAACGCTTGTGCGGGAGCGTAATCCCCGCTTTTCGGTCTACAAGGGTATGTATACCAACCCCCCTTCGTACTACTATATCTGCATAGTATAGATTCTGACTAGTTTAAGGTTATCGTTGTTAGAAAATTTATTGTTTTCTGCCTGCGATCCCCTTCAGTGGTATCAGAGCCAATCTATGCGTAGATATAGTTGTACGCTTTTAGAACCCGTGTTTATCACGGGGGCATCGTTCTTTTATTTGCTACCCTCTCGCGTGCACTTGCATTGTCGGCAGCATTGAGTTGATGAAGCTGCCCGGACCGACTTTACGCGTACGCTTATGCGAGACTGGTTCCACAACTGACATGCGGCTTGTACCGTATATGTGGCTGGCGGGTGTCTGTCTCTCTCTCTTTAGTTGGCTTTGCATTTTCAATGGAGGGCCCGAAAGGGATGAATAAATATGCAATTATTTGATCGTTGTTGTGGTCATAGGTTCGTAGGTATGAAGCGGTTCTATTTACGACAGCCCCAAGCCACGTAAAATATGCAAAAGATAAAGTAGAGGCGTCTAACTTTATTTTGCAGGGGCTATGTGATATGGTCAAGGTAGGTTTATTAAATTGTTTATGAACCGCTGGCGCGAAGGAGACCATCGGCGCAAGGGCCATATCACGTCGCATTACATTTGATGTTTTGAGTGCATCTTATATTGTGTGTATATATATATATAGTATATATTAGTTACACGGCGGTAGTAATATAAGATGATCCCTCCAAAATACCATTTGTGTTCTCCCTTAGACGTGCACCACCAAGAAAGTTCTACGTTATGAGGCAGGCCATGACGATCGGGTGTCAGACATATCGTCGTTCACATACAGTGGGTGTAAGCCATGTTGCACGCGCATTTACGTTGAAGGTTATTATGGCGAGCCTAGCATGTACAGACATGGCCTCGGAACAAGGTGACCGAAAGGTTAAGCATGAGTCACAAAGTTGTTGTGATTGACATATCGATGTCTACCTTTGAAGTTATGTTGTCGGCTCTGACGATGAGGGGTTGCATAATGGATGAGGGTCGTGTAATCACTAAAACGATTAGAGGGATATTCGTTTTGAGTGGGAGTTCTGATAGTTTTATTTTATTAAAACTTGAACCCTATTTTATAATGAACAAAGTCTTTATGTTTTGCAAAACCTTTGTAGATATTAACCAGTGTAATAGCCTTCTTTGAAAATTAGGCGCAATCCTGCGATTGAGAAACTTAAAAGGTTGGGTCCAAACTTCATAGTTTTATACTTTAGCTTGAGGATACTCCTTGTTTAAACCATTAGCTCTATGTGATACAATACCCGCTAGGTGATAAACCCGGAGATTCCGGTAACAAAAGGATAATTTGGATTATCAAGTTTTGTGCGGATAATATCATCATAGTCCAGTGTATGCTATGATCTCTGCCATAGAGAATTAACGGTGGGTACGAGTTGTTAGATCGCGAACATATGAGATGATCGCTAAACTCGGGATACACCTAAAGTTGGGTTGATGAAGTTTAACAGTATGTTGACTGTTTTTCTTCTCAACCAAGATGGAAGAGAATACACGCGTTGAAGGAGCACGTGGCGGTCATACTCGATGACATTGGTCATACTTGATGACATTGGTCATACTTGATGACATTGAGACGCCTCGCTCAGCTCGATCACTGATGACAGACAACGTTGCCATGTGCAAATGCTTTGTCATAGACTATGTCATGCAAGGGGAATCGTTCACCTTCATGGTTCTTGATTGCGTTGGAAGAATCAAGAAGATGAAACAGATCGCCGGGAAGTCATCAATGATGATGGTGTATATATGATATACACGTTATGAATGTTTTACCTAAGCAAGTACTCGCAGCAGTGACTAAGTTTTTGATACTAGTCATGTTTTATGAAAACCAGATTTACTACTTGAGTAGCTTGGAAGGATGAGGTGACAATGTGTGTTGATGATGGCAGACAAAATGTTGTGATGGCCATGAACACTCTCCCTCTAGATCTACCATTTGAATAAATTCTTTTTGATCGCCTGTTAATATGATCGTTATAAATGTGTCTCCTCTAGCGAGACCATTATTCATATATGTTAGTGACAAAATCGTTGTCCTATATTTATGAAGTAATGATCATAAGCCGATTTGAATTTAGATGGTAGAAGTTCCCACATTCATAATATTAATGCCAAAGGATACAAACTTAATAGAGACACCACATTCGTGTGGCACTACCGTTTAAGTCATGTCAATGTTATAGTCAATGAACAAGCTCCATACGGATGGATCTACAAGTCCTTAGATTTGATCTTTTGACACTTGCAAGATAACTAAGACACCGTTTTCGGAAAGCGGTCATATGACTTATTGATAATCATGCATATAGATGTGTGTGGATCAATGAAGTAATTAACGTGTAGTGGGGACCTTTATTTCGTAAACTTCACTGAACGTTTTGAGTATAACTTGTTGAGAATCATGCATATGGGTGTATGTGAATCAATGAAGTACTTTAACGTATAGTGGAAGTCTTTATTTCATAGACTTCATGAATATTCCGAGTAGATATATGGATATCCACCTAGGGAATATTAATCTGGAAATTTTGATTCGATCAAACAAGTTCAGAATGAAGTAGGAAATAAATTTAACAAGAAAATCAAATTCCTGCGATACAGATCGAGGAAATAAAGATTTGAGTTATAATGTTGGCATATCATTGGAAGACTTGTGAGAAGAGTTCCACAAATTACGTCGCATGGAACACCATAGTGTTATGGTAGGACGTCGTAATCGCACTCTATCGGATAGTGTGTGTTAAATAAATCTCTTATCGAGTTATTGTGATCATTGGAGTCGTATGGTAGAAACATAACATTCACGTTAGATAATAGGGAAACCATTTAAATCCATGGAGACAATACCATATGAGTGATGGCATGGCTTTTAGCCTAGATTGTCGTTTCAGCAATTTAGTGTTTCGATGTGATCGTACCTAAAATGGATAAATCTTTGTAGTGTACCGTACCTAAAGAATGAGTTGGGTACATGTCTCACGACATAGGCAAAAATGTTGCCGGAATATACCTTGTAAAAGAAATAGTTTCTTGTCCAAGGGTATAAGTGGGAAGGAAAGTAGAGCGAGACGAAGTTAATGAACTTTCTCTCCAGACATCAGAGTGGCGCAACGGAAAGTGTTTCCGGTGTTATGCTCCTCAACTTGAAAGAAGCTGATGATAAAGATCATGATGCTCTGAGCTCATACTAAGAACGTAGGCGTACGAGGTTGTGTTCCGCACTGTGTGGTACGACAATCTTGTTATGAAGGTCATGTTAATGGAATATGACATACCTACGAACTACGAAGAAGAGATGGTAGACCTAAGTCCGAGAAATGGCTATGAGTCATATATGATCTGAGATAAAATCCATGTACGATTACCAGGTAATGACTTGGGAGATCTTCTTGATGGCATCTAGGCTGTTAATAGAATATGGAATTTTATGAGAGAATAGACGCTGACGAGGATCGATTTGTCGTGAAACAGTTCCGACAGATTCAAAAGTTGACCACAACGAGATTTTGTCTCAAGTGGCGAAGCCTAAATCTATTCGGGGTCGTTTAGCAATTACTATAATCTCAAATTGAGAAATTGATAGATGGATAAGGAAACCATGTTTCTTAATGGTATCATTAAGAAAGAGTTGTAATTAGTACAATGAAATGGTTTGGTGATCCTAAGGATGCTAAACATGTATGCAAACTTCAGTTGTCCATTCATGGGCTGAAGCAAGCATATCGGAGCTGGAATCTTCACTTTGATGATGTGATCAAAGGATTTTGGAGTTGTCCAAACTAGTTGAAGAAACTTGCATTTGCAAAGAAGTGAGTGGGAGCTAAGTAGCTTTTCTTGATCTTATATGTGAATGGCATATTTGAGTGGGAGCTAAAAGAAATTCCTTGGTCTTATATACGGATGGCGTATTTAAGTGGCAGCTAAGTGTCATTCCTGATTTTATGTAACGACATATTGAGAATGATACATATCCTCTAGCAAAGTATAAAGGATTATTTAAGTGATTAAATTTTCTGTGAATGAAGTTAGGAGTATTAGGCATCCGATCTATAATTGTATAGATCAAAAAGGGGCTTAATAACATTAGGTCGGAATATTTTCCTAAGTTAAGATTCTGAAGTGTTTCAGAATAGAACAAGCGAAGAAAAAGGTTCTTACTTGTATGACTAGGTAAAATATTAAGTTTATCTTGGCATTTTCAGTAATAGAAAATGATGTTCGACATTCTCTATGCCTCAGACATAGATTCTATCAGACTGAAAGCTCGACTTGGTGTGACCCAAGTTCTTGGTTGAAGAACGGGTTCTAGAGTGATCCTTGTGTGGATCAGTGAACAAACGTTAAGTATATTCTTTAGTGTCTGTGAGAACTAAAGATATGTTTTCTAGTAAAGGGTAAGAGTGGAAAGACAACTTGCCGTAAAACGGTTACGATGATGCAAGTTATGACACTGACCCATAAGACTAGAAATCTCATATAGGAGATGTCCTTTATTTTGAAGAAAGACATGGTTAGCTTGCGAAGTCGCATATGAATGCACTGTCGCATAATCTACATAATAGGTATAGAAATATATGGCAACTTCAGAAGTAGCAAGTGTGATTGGACTGAGTCTCACTCCATCGACTAAGATATATTTCGCCGTCATCGTAAGATGCGGGATGATGTCAAACTGGTTGACATAGAAGTGTTGCAAAGCACATACAGATCTCAATGTGTGAGATCTGTTGACTGTATTCCTCTTCCACGAAGCAAGCATGCACCAAGTTGCTATGTGTGTTGAGCTTTTACCAAGTTGTAAACTAGATTAAGTGTTACTCTAGTGCAAGTGGGAGACTGAAGGAGATATGCCCTCGAGGCACTTAATAAAGATAGTTTATTCGTCATATCTCAATTGTTCATTATATGTTTTATACCATGCTATAACTGTATTAAGCGGAAACATTAATACACGTGTGGTAGATAAACAACCAGGACCCTAGTAGCCTCTATCTAACTAGTTCATTGGGCAATTGATGATCGAGGTTTCCCGATCATGTGACATTTATGTCAGTTGACAATGGAGTCATGTCATTGGGAGAATGACGTGATGGACATACCCAATATTTGTAGGACGTAGTCATTACGCCTTCGACCGTGAGATCTACTCTTATTGCTATTCCTGGAAGACACTTTGATTGCATCAAACGTCATATCTTACATAGTGTGACAATAAAGGTGTCCCTCTCGGGTGTCGGAAAGGAGTATGTTGAGACGGGGGGTCAAGAGCGGGATTTGCCAGTCCGCATAGCAGGATAGATACTCTAGGGCCCACTCGGTGAGATTATGTCAAACGAGCTTGCAAGCGTGTGACTAGGTCACCAGGACATAATATCATGGACGAGTAGAAGTTAGTAGTGTCGGTAACGAGATCAAGCTAGGTATGGAGATATCTATGAACGAGTCTCGGACACACTAAGTATCGCATGGCAAAAGGTTTAAGACTCAGACGTCTAGGTTCGAACGGTAAAGTATTCGTTATCTCGCAGGGATTAATTCTGGGTATCCTCGGTCCACGAATTAGTCATTGATCGGAGAGGAGTCTCGATCATGTCTGGTGAGATAATCGAACCGCTAGGGTAACACACTTAAGGGGAGTCGACATTTTACCGGAAGAGAAAAATAGGAAAGGAGAGACCGGGAACGTCCCGGGAAAGTTCCGATGGAGATCGGGCAGCAACGAAATAGTTTTCGGAGCCGGAATAAATTATGTAATATGTATTTAATATTAATTAGTATAATTAATAGTTAAATATATTTTATTTTAATTTTTCCTGAATTTTTAAAGGCATTTTTCCCTAAATGGGCCTCCCTAGGCAAAGAGGCCCATGAGGGGGGGGGGGGGGGCAGATCCCCCCCATGGGAGGAGGGCTGGTTCGGCCGGCCTAGGTGGGCCACATGGGGCCCACCCATGGCCGGCGCACCATGCTAGCCCGGCTGGGGTGTGGGATTAGTCCCACACCGCCAGCCTGGCAAGTTGGGCAGCCCCTGGCCTCCTATATATATGGGGGTACCCTTGGCCTTTAAAGAGACAACCTAATTCTCTCTCTCTCTCTCTCTCTCTCCTTGGATCCCGTGACTCCCTTGTTTGGAGTTGCGCCGAGGATAAGTTTTCTCCACCATACGCACGCCGCCGTGCTGCTGGTCTTCCGGTCCCAGTCTTCCGCTGCTAGTCCTTGGATCGGGCCCGGAGTTCGTCGGCTTCACCGTATGTGTGTAACGCCCTGCGAGGTGCCACGCTAGTGGTGCTAGAGGTCTGCTTCCTCTACACGACCTCGAGGTCGTCGTCGGTTTCATCGACATCGCCGCGTCATCATCTTCTTCGTCGCGCCAAGTTCTCTGCGACCTTGAGGTCGGCTACGGCGTCTACGTCAGCAACGCTTGTGCGGGAGCGTAATCCCCGCTTTTCGGTCTACAAGGGTATGTATACCGACCCCCCTTCGTACTACTATATCTGCATAGTATAGATTCTGGCTAGTTTAAGGTTATCGCTGTTAGGAAAAATTTTGTTTTCTGCCTGCGATCCCCTTCACCAAGAACCAGTTCAAGCAGTTCGCCCGCGAGCTCAACGCCGCACTCCCAAGCGTCGAGACCTCCAGGCCCCTCAAGTGGTCTCAGTACACCATCGCCTTCGACGCCAAGGACCACCCCAAGTCGACCAAGACTGTTGGAACCTTCCCCCTGGTCTGCTCCCCCATCATCAACAACATCGCCGTCTCCAAGACGCTCATTGATGGGGGTGCTGGCCCGAACGTCATCTCTGTCGAGACCTTCGAGACGCTTCAAGTGCCTTACGAGTGGCTCATGCCCTCCAGGCCATTCACAGGGGTCACCAGTGGTTCGATCGCACCTCTGGGGCAGGTCCGGCTGGCCGTCACCTTCGGCACGCAGAAGAACTACCACACTGAGCTGATCGACTTCGATGTCGCGCACATTGGCCTGCCGTATAACGCCATCCTCGGCTACCCCGCCCTCGCGAAGTTCATGGCCGTCACGCATCACGCCTACAACATGGTCAAGATCCCCGGCAGCGCTGGCACTATCGCCATCCACGGTCATATCCTGGACGCCACGCACGCTGTCGAGAGCGCCTACAAGGCGGCCGCCATGGCGTTCCCGGCTGACGAGGACCTAGAGCCTCTCGAGAGGCCCATGAAAAAGAAACAGATGTTCTCTCAAGAGCAAGCTTCCACGAAGAAGGTGTCGCTGAGCACCAGTGGCTCGGGGGCTGAGGGCGCCGGGGCTAGCGTCACCATAGGCGCAGCCTTGCCTCCCAAATAGGAAAGCGCGCTCGTCGCCTTCCTTCGGGCAAACTCTGACATGTTCGCATGGACTCCGTCAGATATGTCCGGCGTACCAAGGGAGGTGATCGAGCACCACTTAGCCGTGTGTCCAGACGCAAGGCCCGTCAAGCAAAAAGCGCGGAAGCAAGCCCCCGAGAAGCAAGCATTCATCGTCAAGGAAGTAGAAAAGTTAAAAGCGGCAAATGTCGTCCGCGAAGTCGCGCACCCCACTTGGCTCTCCAACGGCGTGGTTGTCCCTAAACCCGCTGGAGGAGGCCGACTCTGCATCGACCACACAGACGTCAATAAGGCCTGCCCCAAGGACCCATACCCCATGCCAAGGATAGACCAGATCGTCTACTCCACCGCCGGCTGCGACCTCCTTTGTTTTCTGGACGCCTTCTCTGGTTATCACCAGATCAAAATGGCTAAGAGGACGAGGAGAAAACAGCATTCCTCACCCCCTGTGGTGTGTATTGCTACACTTGCATGCCTTTCGGCCTGAAGAACGCCGGCACCACTTTCCTGAGGCTCATGAGGATAGCCTTGGGGGCGCAGATGGGCAGAAATGCAGAAGCTTATGTCGACGACATTGTGGTCAAGTCTCGCGAGGGAGACACTCTCTTGAAGGATCTCGAGGAAACTCTCGCTAGCCTGCGCAAGGTGAACATCAAGCTGAACCCCGCCAAGTGCGTCTTCGGGGTACCTTCAGGCAAGCTCCTCGGATTCCTCGTGTCCCACCGCGGCATATAAGCAAACCCTGACAAGATCAAGGCCATAGAAGGAATGCAGCCTCCTCGCCGGCTCAAGGACATGCAGCGCTAGGCAGGCTGTATGGCTAGCCTGGGCCGTTTCATCTCCAAGTTCGGCGAGAGAGCACTGCCATTCTTCAAGATCATGAAGAAGTCCGGTACATTTAAATGGACCCCTGAAGCAGACAAAGCCTTTGAAGACTTAAAGAGGTACTTGGCCAGCCCACCAGTCATGGTAGCCCCCAGGACATGCGAACATCTGAAGCTGTACCTATCAGCCACTCCTCAGACTGCAAGCGCCGTCCTGGTGGCCGAGAGGGAAGAGCCAGTCCTCCCCAAGAAAAGCAATGCCACTCCAAGTCCAATGCCGCCCGACAAAGATCCCGGCAAAGGAGCAGTCTCCACAGACCCACCGCCAGGCCCACAACCTCAAGTCAAGTCTGCTCCGAACACCCTTGCCGAGACCCCTCCACAGGCGGATCTCGACAAGGGCCCTAAAGAGCCTCCGCAGAGAGCTGACGCTGCACCTCCATCGACAACCCTTGTCGAGCACCCCGTCTACTTTGTCAGTACGGTACTACGGGACGCTCGGGAACGGTACGCAATGCAGCAGAAGCTTCTCGTCGCGCTCCTCATCGCCTCCAGGAAGCTGCGACACTACTTCCAGGGCCACCCCATAACGGTGGTCACTTCCTTCCCCCTGGAGCAGATCCTGCGCAACCCCAACGCCACAGATCGTGTTGCGGGATGGAACATCGAGCTGCAGCCATTCAATTTGCGTTTCGACACCACAAGAGTCATCAAGGGAAGAGCGCTGGTGGACTTCGTCGCCGAATGGACTGACCCAACCCCTGAAGAGCCTCGGGAAGAAGAAGCCGAGCTCTCTGGAGACAAGATGCCCAGCCACTGGACCATGCACTTCGATGGAGCCTTCGCCTGCCGCAATGGCGGGGCAGGCGTCGTCTTGACCTCGCCCAAAGGCGACAAACTCTACTACGCTGTCCAGCTGTGCTTCACAATTGACAAGATCTCCAACAACATCGCTGAATACGAGGGCCTCCTCGCCGGCTTATGCGCCGCCATCGCTCTAGGCATCAAGCACTTACTCGTCAAGGGCGTCTCCCAGTTGCTTGTCAACTTCTCCAACAAAAGCTACACGCCTAAGGACGACCACATGGCCGCATACCTTGAAGAGGTCCGCAAGCTCGAGAAGCACTTCAGAGGCATGGAGCTCATGCACATCCCGAGGAAAGAGAACCAGGAGGCCGATGACATCGCCAAGCGAGCCTCGCGAAGGCAAGCCCAGCAGGCAGGCGTCTTTTAAGAAAGGCTCACCAAGGCATCCATAAAGCAGCCACAAGAAGCTACAACCGCAAGCACAGACGAAGCACTCCCACCACCTCCTGAAACTGGGGCACCCGATTGTGGTCCTCACACAGGGGAGCGTCTGTTGCTGACAGCGGCACATCAAGAAACAGGCTGGATTGACGAGCTCAAAGACTACCTGATGAAGGGGATCCTCCCCGAAGAAGATGCGGAAGCAGAGCGAATCGCTCGACAGGCAAAATCCTACTACATCCTCGAGTGAGACCTGTACCGCAAGCGCCCAAATGGGATCGCGCTCCAATGCGTCCCTCCTGAAGAAGGCCGAATGCTGATCAAAGACATCCATAGCGGAGAGTGCGGCCACCACTCGTGCGCGCGCACCCTCGCAGGCAAGGTCTTTAGGAGCGGCTTCTACTGGCCGCAAGCGCTTCAAGATGCGGTCACCATCGTCCAAGCTTGCGATGCCTGCCAGTACCACGCCAAGCAAATCCATCAGCCGGCGCTGGGGCTCCAGACCATCCCGCTCTCCTGGCCGTTCGCGGTCTGGGGGCTGGACATTTTGGGCCCCTTCCCGAAATCGCAAGGGGGCTACCGCTTCCTCTTCGTGGCTGTCGACAAGTTCACCAAGTGGCCCGAGGTCGAACCGACGCACAGTATACCAGCCGGGGCAGCGGTGTAATTCATCAGGAGCCTGGTCTGCCGCTTCGGAGTGCCTAATCGCATCATCACCGACAATGGCTCACAGTTTACCAGCGGCATTGACGAGGGATGTCCTCGGCAATCCCAGAGTCGAAGACCCTAGGTAGATTATGAGGGAGAAGATGTACGCGCTGGTAGTTCCGGACGGCTGACAAGCAAGGATTTACCCAGGTTCGGCCCCTCATTGTGAGGTAAAGACCTACTCCTGCTTGTCTGATTATGATGATATATGAGGTACATGGTGGCCGCAAGGGCGATATGATGAGAGGCGATCTCTCTATGCTATGTCTAATTGTGCCCATGTTGTGGCTATAATGTTGCGATCTGTGATGTCGTGATCTCTCTATGGGGGTGCCCCTGCCTGGCTTTATATAGGGAGCCAGGGAGGGTTTACAAGAGTCCTAGTAGACTACGAAATAAGAGTCCTTGTCTTGTGCTTCAAGTAATTTCCTTAACAGCTTCTTGGTCTTCATTGGGCCAGCCTGTGGGCCTTCGACTGGGCTGAACCAGGTATACCAATAGTGGGGTGCCCGGAGGGTATGCCCACGTCACTAGCCCCCGAGTGTCTGGTCGATTCGAAGAATCGGGCAGAGACTCAAAACAGTATGTCGAGTAGGCGTAATCAATGACCATATGATGACTGAATTATTCATTCTTCGTGAGCTTAAATCAATTATGAGAAATCCTGTATATGTGTATGAAATCCAATAATAATAAATCCGGTGCGGGCTATAGAGAACCCGACTTTGATAAATCCGTGCGAGCTATAGAGAACCCGACTTTGATAAATCCGTGCGAGCTATAGAGAACCCGACTTTGATAAATCCGTGCGAGCTATAGAGAACCCGACTTTGATAAATCCGTGCGGGTTATTTAGAAAACCCGACTTTAAAAATTCGTGCGGGTTATAGAGAACCCGACTTTGATAAATCCGTTGTGTCACTCGAGCCGATGGCGAGTACCCTCCCGATGGGAGTTAGTCGATGAATTTTGCACTGTCCAAGCAGGTGCGCAGCTTTCATATTATTTGTTCCTGTGTTGTCTAGTAGTTCATCGGGTGCGCGCTCAGCGCTCCCGATGGGAGTAGCCCCCGAGTGCCTGGTTGATTCGAAGAATCGGGCAGGAACTCATTTGCAGTTGTATTTCACCATCTGACACTTTGCTCATTTGGCTATATGCATTTTGAGTCGAGATTGTCTCGATTGTGCTTTTACCAAGTCGGTAAGTCATCGACCGGTATTTTGCATGAACTTTGCTATGTACTCTTGAGTCGAGAATGTCTCGATTATGCATGCTGAGTCGGAAACACGTCGACTAATGGTTTGTTTATTTTGCCTAGGGAGTATGACTTAGCAGGCCTGGTTTTATTCGATGAGTCGAGACCAGTTAACCGCACATTTGGGCGAAACCTTGCTAGCCTTCAATCAAGTTCGAGTCCCCGGGCTCGAACCTGGAACGTACTGGACAGACTCGACTCAGGCCGTTGAGGTCTTACTGAATCGTTCTGCAGTTTGAATTTTGCTACCCAACGCGTCCGTCGGGATTTTCATCGCATCTGCTGACACGGAAAATTTAAGAACTTAACACTGCCGGAGTGGTCCTCAGCCCAGCTCGACTAATCGGCGGGTCTTACCTTTGCATTTTACGCATGCAGCATCCGAAACATCATCGACTGACGTTACTCGGGAATTCTTTTGAGTTTTTGCTTTTGACTGAGGCGAGTCTCTTAATCGACTGCCTTTGTGCTTTTAGAATCTATCGGGTGCGCGACAGCGCTCCCGATGGGAGTAGCCCCCGAGGCTATGTGCAACTATTTATAGTTGGGCATAGGCTCAATTTGCCTTCATCTTGCTATTTGTCGAGTATTTTTGTGAGTGTTCCACTCTTTGCATCTTCTGACATAGATATTTGCCGGGTACGCATCACACGAGCGGATTGCGAGTGCCCTCCTTATTTGTCGAGTGAGTCTGAGACTTCTTCGAGTAGATATCCTGCACGGCACAGCCCCCGAGTCTTCGGGTGCGACCAAGGCTTTGCCAGTTGGGACTTATGCGGCGAAGCCCCCGAGCATCGGGTGCGTCAAGCGAATTATGAAGTTTTGACTTTGCACGGCGCAGCCCCCGAGCATTCGGGTGTGTCCAATGTTTTTGTATTTTCCTTAGCCTGCGCGGCGCAGCCCCCGAGCATCGAGTGTGACCAAGTCTTGTAATGTTCAGTCGAAGAAATTCACGCGGCGGAGTTGTGTGGCGAAGAGGTCGACGCTGCGGACCGGAGTCGATGCGGCGGAGTTATGCGGCGAAGAGCTCGACGCGGCGGACCGGAGTCGACGTGGCGGAGTTGTTGAAGTTGCTGGAGTCGCCTTTTCGTGTGGAGCCACGATTATGTTGTTTGTTGTTGATGATGATGTGCCAGCCCCCGAGCGTCGGAGGCGTAGTCGATGAAGTCATAAGGTGTCGACGCGGCAGTCCGGAGACGGCGAAGTATGGTCGAAGAAGGCACTCAGATCGCTTGTCGGGTGCAGCTGTGAAGTTGCTTTTTGATCTTGATGTCGAAACGCCAGCCCCCGAGAGTTTGTGGTGGTGTTGAGGAATTCACGTGTATCGCCTTGCTTCCGAGTCGATGAACTTGTTGTTGTTGTTGTTGTTGAATCGCCAGCTCCCGAGCCTTGGGCGCACGTGTGTTTATGCTATCCTCTTCCCGAGTCGACGGTATGTCAGGTATGAGCGGTCGGAGCCGATGTAGACATTTTGTTATTGAAAAGGAAGTCGACGCGATGGCTGCACGCCCAGCCCCCGAGTCCTTTTTGTCGAGTGGGCGATGCGGAGTCGAAGAGGGTACGAAAGTCTCCAAGTCGAGTGCTGCGATGAAGTTTTGTTGTTTGCCGTTGATGACGGACCGCCAGCCCTCGAGGGTACATAGTGCCCTTCCAGGGAGCTGGCGTTGTGTGCTTTTACCACCGATGCTGATTGCCGCCGTCACCCGATGAAGTTGTCGACTGCTTCGCTGATGATGGATTCAGTCGTGTCGCCTGCGATGTGACGTAGATGAGATCTTCTATGCTCGGAACGCCGCCGCCACATGACGAAGTTATCGACTGCTTCGTTGATAATGGATTCGGTCGCGTCGCCTGCGATGTGACGTAGATGAGATCTTCTATGCTCGGAACGCCGCCGCCACCTGACGACGTTATCGACTGCTTCGTTGATAATGGATTCGGTCGCGTCGCCTGCGATGTGACGTAGATGAGATCTTCTATGCTCGGAACGCCGCCGCCACCTGACGACGTTATCGACTGCTTCGTTGATAATGGATTCGGTCGCGTCGCCTGCGATGTGACGTAGATGAGATCTTCTATGCTCGGAACGCCGCCGCCAGATGACGACGTTATCGACTGCTTCGTTGATAATGGATTCGGTCGCGTCGCCTGCGATGTGACGTAGATGAGATCTTCTATGCTCGGAACGCCGCCGCCAGATGCGATCTGGTCGCTTTTGCCTATGAAGATTTATCGATGAAGATGATGAAACCGCCGTTTTCATTGATGAATTCGAAGTTTGCCGCAGCAGGGTCGGAGTCGATGATGGTTGCGACTGCTTGAGCCAGAGGCGGTAGTCGCGCTTGCTCGCGGCATCGCGAGTCGAAGGTGGTCGAGGTTGAAGCGGGTTGTCGCGCTCTTGTTGTTGAAGATTTGATCGACAGCCCCCGAGCGTGAGGTACGCCTGTTTCTGCGTTGATAGCGGTTTATCGGGCGGCCGGCGAAGGTGTGCAGTGTCGTCACACTATGTGCCGCCGCCGTCCGTCGCCGGTTCGTCGAGTTCATGCAGTCGAAGCCGATGCGCCGTTTCGCCGAGGCGGGCATGACAAATTCTGATCTTGCAAAATTTATATGCAAAATAGTGCAGACCAAATATGAAGGGTTTGTGTATAATAAAATTCAATATATGTAATATTATATGAAGTGATTAAACAGAAAGGATAGCACCTGATACTTGAACGGACTGCGACTGCAAACGGTTGCGAGGTTGAATCTGTGTAGGAGTTGAGTATTACTCCTTTTTTCTTTTTGAACCTGCCCATGAGGTACAGCCTGGCCATGTGCGCATCTGGCCTCCGGGTCTTGGCCATGTGATCACATACGTAGCTAGCCTTTTCTGGATCACCTCGATTTCTTCTTTTGTTTTGCTTCCGGTCTTGTCTCAGACTTCTATGCATATCGATACCTGCGGCCTGGCGACTGTGTGGCTCCTGCGCCTGTCGCCTTGTGATTGCCTATGTCGGTTTGTTTTTGCAAGTTGCGATCTCGGCGAGCACGTACGTGCTTTGGTGTGCCCTGGTGATCTCTCCGTCGGTCACGCCACACGATGAAGAATCTGAATCCAGTCGAATCGGGAGATCTGTCCAGATGCGATCTGGTCGGAGATTATGACGTTGATGTAGCTTCGTTGCCGTAGTTGATGATGACGATTGGGCCGCCGCAACCGTGAATCCAGCACGTTGTTCTTCCCACAGACGGCGCCAATTGACGAGGGATGTCCTCGGCAATCCCAGAGTCGAAGACCCTAGGTAGATTATGAGGGAGAAGATGTACGCGCTGGTAGTTCCGGACGGCTGACAAGCAAGGATTTACCCAGGTTCGGCCCCTCATTGTGAGGTAAAGACCTACTCCTGCTTGTCTGATTATGATGATATATGAGGTACATGGTGGCCGCAAGGGCGATATGATGAGAGGCGATCTCTCTATGCTATGTCTAATTGTGTCCATGTTGTGGCTATAATGTTGCGATCTGTGATGTCGTGATCTCTCTATGGGGGTGCCCCTGCCTGGCTTTATATAGGGAGCCAGGGAGGGTTTACAAGAGTCCTAGTAGACTACGAAATAAGAGTCCTTGTCTTGTGCTTCAAGTAATTTCCTTAACAGCTTCTTGGTCTTCATTGGGCCAGCCTGTGGGCCTTCGACTGGGCTGAACCAGGTATACCAATAGTGGGGTGCCCGGAGGGTATGCCCACGTCAGGCATCTTCCGGTCTTACTGCGAAAAACTCGGCATCAAGCTCTGCTTCGCCTCGGTGGCTCATCCACAGAGCAATGGCCAAGCCGAGCGAGCAAATGCGGAAGTCCTCAAGGGCCTCAAGACCAGAAGCTTCAACATCCTCAAGGGCCACGGCAAGGGCTGGATCGACGAGCTCCCATCTGTGCTCTGGTCCATACGCACAACTCCCTCTAAGCCCACTAGTGAAACGCCGTTCGCCCTCGTCTATGGAGCCGAAGCAGTCCTCCCCACAGAAATCAAGCACGGATCCCCACGGGTCCTTGCCTTCAATGAGGACACCCAAGAGGACCTCCACAACGACGACCTGCAGCTTCTCGAGGGATTGCGCCGTCGTGCCGCCCTCAGAGCGGCAAAGTACCAGCAAGACCTGCGACGCTACCACAGCCGCCATGTGCGCTCGCGCACTCTGGAGGCGGGCGACCTCGTCCTCAGGCAAATCCTCTCTAGAGAAGGCCTCCACAAGCTCTCGCCTATGTGGGAAGGCCCCTACAGGGTCTCTCACATCGCCAGGCCTGGCGCTGCGCGCCTCGAGACTAAAGACGGCATCCCCGTCAAGAACCCGTGGAACATCGCGCATCTACGCAAGTTCTACCCGTGATCATAGTCACGCCCGTGATCATTGTCACGTCAGGCATCTTTTGTCTCTAGAGGGAAGCTCACGGCTTCACCTCCAAGCTTCACAAAGCTTCTCCTGAGGGTCAGCCCTCCGAGCTCTCCTTGTAACGAGCCACCGCAGGCCGTAGAGAGTCTCAGCCACTAATGGGTGGTCCCCATGCCTCGACATGGAAAGAACGTTAGCTTGGCAACCCCAAGTGTAATGAACCATTTCATTCCTAAGTGAACTATGCGCTAAGGCGCCGCTATGTAATATTTTGGTGGTGAGTTTACTTTCATCATTTGCCATTCCATGTGCGCTTATATTATTCCCATGCGCACCTCGCGAGCGGGGGCTGAGTACAGTGCCTGTGCCTCAAGAGCACCCCAGCAGCACTGCAAAACCCAAGGGATCCGAGCTCTGGCTAAAGGGCATGCTCCCAAAGACACGCCACCTCTCCAAAGGACCTTGGTACTTACTCTCCTCGCGAGATACACATGAGGAAACCTATAAGCGCACACAAGTCCTTACTACCATGCACTAGCATTTGGATTCGCCTCTCTAACATCCGCAGGGAACAAGAGTCCCTCCAAGTTCGTGGAGGCAAAATTCGGCCCCTAGAGGAGAGCGCATCGCCAGGGAAAGCCTACGCAGAGCAAAAACCTCGCAAAGCTAAGTTCAGCGCTCACGCCTCGAGAATCTCTTCATCTCTCTCACGAGCACTCGTCGTCCCTCGAGCGATTCTTTTCCCTCACCCTCCATGGACTGCTTGCGCGTCAAAGGAGGGTCCTTGAGCATCGCGCCTCGAGGACTCTTACCTCTCTAAGCCTTAAACTCCCCCCGGCCTTGCCGAGTCATTGCTTAGGCATACCGCAGCGGCGAAGTCATAGCGCAAGGAGAAGGGTCCTAGCGACGCAGAGCGAACAAAGACATGAAGTTGAAGTAAAAGGCCCTTCGAGGGGCACACGGGCAAACTTAATAGCATCTACTTAAAAGTATATTACAGACTGCAGAGCAAAAGTCTCTAAGCCAAGTCTTTTAATGGCGCTACAAGCGCATTACAATGCAGGAGAGGATCAGGCAGAAGCTTCGTCGTCCTCCTCCGCAGACGCTTCCTCTCCAGGCTCGCCCAGGTCCGCGATCTGCGGGCTCCGGAAGGCCTGCTTGCCCCAGTGGGTGTTCTTCACGGGCGGCGCCTCCGGGACGTCGATGAAGGAGCTCTACGACTTGACGCCGATGAGGAGCCACTTCTGCCGGAAGTCGTCCACCTTCTTCACCACCGCCGTGACAGGCTTCTCGCCATTCCACGACATGGGGATGCATATGTCCCCCATGCCGTCCACGATGCGGAAGGAGACGCACCCCGTCCGCTCGAGGTTTGCGGAGCTCCGGAGCGCGTAGAAGCTCCGGAAGAGGGCCACAGAAGGCTGCACCCCCAAGTAAGCTTCGCACAGGTAGGCGAAGATGGAGAGGATCAAGACGGAGTTGGGATGCAGATGGAGGAGATGGATCTGGTAGAACTCCAGAATCGCCTCCAGGAAGGGCGAGTAGGGAGGCACCAGCCCGGCGTAGATGGTGTGGAGGAAGATGGGGAAAACCCCCTTCGGGAGCCGGCCGAGCTTTGCGGCCTGGAGAGCGCTGGCGCCGTGCTCGTTGGTCGTCCCGGCGACCAGATGTCGGATCTTGTCCAGCGCCGCCTCATTGTAGCGCTCCCCGACCAGAGCGGGGCCGAGCGCCGCTTCCCCCTGCGCGTCCACAGGGGGCTTCGCCATCGCCGCCTTCCCCTTCGCTGAACTCATCGTCAGGAAAGGAAAAAGTGCGGAAGAGCGCGGAGGAAAACGAAGATCGCCGGTGTGAGGAAGCTCAGAGGGGAAGATCGAAAGGCCGGGCGCGCAGAAGCAGAATGAATGCAGTAACGGCTGCTCGAGCCGGCGCGCAGGCTTTATTTCTCGTCTGGGCAGTTACCGGGGCGTGGTTGGACCCCCCACGACGCACGCCCCGCCGGAGAAATCGTGTCGTCGCAAACGCGCAACTGCTCGACGCGTGCCTCGGGCCGGCCGGACACTTTGGGCCCACGACGCTTCGTCTGAGCCTGGTGGGCTTCGCCATGCCCGTCATGGGCCCGGGGGCTACTGTCGGCCCAGTGGAATCCAGGGTGTGCAGGGCCCAGTCTCCACAGCCCTCGCACGCGACGGAACCGAAGAAATGACTAAGGACCAAGCCAAACGCTTGGAGAGACTCTCGAGGGGAAACAGTCCTCGAGAGGGCTTAAAGGGGCAGCGAAGGCCTGAAGAGGCTCCCCCCGCGATTGCCCCTCTACAAGGCTCTCTCCCCTGGAGAGGAGTCAATGCAAATCCCTCCACAAGGCTGCTCAGGCCCTGTAGAGATGCTTCGCTGTGAAACAACCGCCGCAGAGCGCACATGGCCTCTGCCGCGGACGCAGAGTGACGCGCGCACCCGCGCGAGGTGACGACGACGCCGTAGTTGCCATTCTGGTGATTAAAGGAGTCAACAAAGCTGTGCCCCCCGCGCCGGACTACGAAGCTTTCCCCTTTGGTGATAAAGCAGATGGCCGGCGCTACGCTCCAACGACGACGTCACCGTGGGCACCCCCACGATCTCTGCGGCACCAGCTGGCCGTCCTGCGCGGACGGTGGCTTTCCTGCCTCAAGGGCAGGCTTTACGACCATGGACCGAGTCCGTGGACAACCCAGCTGCGGTGCACCCCGCTCCTCCGTTTCGTCGCCATGTGGGAACCCTTCCACCGCGCAGGACGCGGGGATGAGGCCCGGGGCGCCTATAAAAGGAGAGGGAGCACCTCCGTAGCGAAGGATCGATCAATCAACACTTGAACACTCTACCATAGCGTAGCCTAGCTAAGCGCGCTCGAGGAGGAAGAAGGCCCTAGAGTTCCCTCCTTGAGCTCCACTCTGCCATAAGAGAGCCCTCGGCAAGCTCATTGTACTGTACCCTCTACAGCGCAATACAGACAAGCAGGAGTAGCGGTGTTACCTCCTCCAGAGGGCTGTGAACCTGGGTACGGGCTGGTGTTCATCTCTGTCGTGATGTCCCTCCTCAGGCTCGACGAGCACCGTCGCCGTGCCGGTTGAGGGTTGTTTGACCTCCGTGTTCAGCCCCCTTCGAACATACTCTTCAGAGCTTGACCACCCCTATCTCGTGGGAGTCACCCTCCGACAGAATTGAATGTTCCTTATCTTGCCGCCTTGCGCTCGGCGGGTATCATCATTTGTCACCTCGCGGTAGAGCTGCGTCAACTCTCTCGGGTCCCCTTGAATCTTCTTGGTTGTCCCCAAATGTGCAGTACCTATCACATCACAAAACTCACGCAAAGGCATAGTGATAGGCATATCATAGATCTTAAATGAAACAGTTGGCTTGAACATTTTATTGTTCAAAGTAAAGCTCTCAATAAAAATCTTGGTGAGCCTGACATATTGTGGACTCTCATCCAACATATATGAAGTCAGGCCTACCGTCTGCACAAGAAGCAAGAAATCATCAAGTATCCCTGCACCACGCAAAAAGCCAGTGCATGGGAAGGAAGATGAGTTTGGAAACCCATCATCCCTCTCATCTCAATGCTTGGTGCCAAGATGTTCTCATTGTAAGATTGCCTAATGCGAGTGGTTGATCTTGAGGGCCTTGATACCCTTGGTGCATCACTTTCAAAGATTTCTCCAAAGGTGTGGCTATGCATCTTCCTTTTCTTATATGGTATTGATATGGTTCCAATGATAAGACTTTCATATTCCTCTTTATAATCATATGTAGGGCAATCAATACTTCCCACTTTGATGGACCTCAAATTAGTAACTGTATTAACTCCATAAACTTTCTCCACCCTCTTGGGAAAATAAACAGTATGCTCTTTTTCATTCACATTAAAAGTTACTTTTCCTTTATTGCAATCAATAACAGCCCCTGCAGTATTTATAAAAGGTCTTCTAAGAATAATAGACATATTATCATCTTCAGGCATTTCAAGCACAACAAAGTCAGTCATGATTAAACAATTATTAGCTACTTGAACAGGAACATCCTCACAAATACCAACAGGAACAGCAGTAGATTTATCAGCCATTTGCAAAGATATATCAGTAGGTACCAATTTATCCAAATAAAGTCTCTTGTAAAGAGAGAAAGGCATAACACTAACTCCTGCTCCCAAGTCACATAGAGCAGTTCTAACATAATTATTTTTGATAGAGCAAGGAATGGTTGGTATACCAGGATCACCCAACTTCTTTGGAACCTTGCCATTGAAAGAGTAATTAGCAAGCATAGTAGATATTTCCTCATTAGGAATTTTTCTTTTGTTAGACACAATATCTTTCATATATTTTGAATAAGGAGGCAATTTAATAGCATCAGACAAAGGAATTTGTAAGAACAAAGGTTTCATCCATTCACAAAATTTATTATAATGTTCTTGTTCTTTTGTTTTAAGTTTCTTACCAGGGAAAGGCATTTGTTTTTGGACCCAAGGCTCTCTTTCACTACCATGTTTCTTAGCAATAAAATCTTCCTTAGTGTACTTTTCATTTTTAGTATGCTTTTCAGGTTCCTCTTCCACTTCTTCTTTATCAGAAGTATCATTCTTATCATTATCATTGTTATGCTCATTACCACTTTCAGTTTCAGCATCAGAAATAGATATACTATTAGGATCATTAACAGGTTCAGAGGATTCTACAACAGTTTTATGTTTCTTCTTCTTTTTCTTAGAAGGAGCACTAGGTTCATTAATTTGTTGAGAATCTTGTTCAATTCTTTTAGGATGTCCCTCAGGATACAAAGGATCACGAGTAGAAATTGAAGGGGATCGCAGGCAGAAAACAATAAATTTTCTAACAACGATAACCTTAAACTAGCCAGGATCTATACTATGCAGATATAGTAATACGGAGGAGATCGATATACATACCCTTGTAGACCGAAACGCGGGGATTACGCTCCCGCACAAGCGTTGTCGGTGAAGCCGACGAAGACGACCTCGAGGTCGTGTAGAGGAAGAAGACCTCCGAGCACCACTAGCGTGGCACCTCGCAGGGATCCACACACGTACGGTGAAGACGACGACCTCCGGGCTCCGATCCAGAGACGAGCAGCGGAAGACTTGGACCAGAAGACCAGCAGCACGGCGGTGTGCGTATGGTGGAGAGAACTTCACCTTGGCGCAACTCCAATGGAGGAATCACGTTTTCAAGGAGAAGAAGAGAGAGATTGGGTTCGTCCTTTAAAGGCCAAGGGAGCACCTCTATATATAGGTGGAGGGGGGCTGCCAGCCTTGCTGGCTGGGTGGTGTGGGACTATTCCCACACCAGCCCGCCCCCAAGGGGTGCGCCGGCCAAGTTGGGCCCCATTTGGCCCACCTAGGGCAGCCCCCCTTCCTCATGCGCACCTAGGGGGGAATTCCCCCCCTATGGGCCTTCTCTCCCATGGGAAGGCCATTTAAGGTGGGCTGCCTTTTAAATTCCGAAAATCATTAAATAAAAATGTATTTAACTATTAATTCCACTAATTAATATTAAACACACATTATCTAATTTATTCCAGCTCCGAAAACTATTTCGTCGCTCTCCGATCTTCATCGGATCTTTCCCGGGACGCTCCCGGTGCTCTCTTCTAATTTCTCTTCCGGTAAACTTGTCGACTCCCCTTAAGTTTGTTACCCTAGCGGTTCGAGATCTCGCCAGACATGATCGAGACGCGCTCTCCGATCAATGACTAATTCGTGGACCTTGGATACCCAGAATTAATCCCTGTGAGATAACGAATAACTTTGTCGTTCGAACCTAGACGTCGAGTCTTAAACCTTTTGCCATGGCGATACTTAGTGTGTCCGAGACTCGTCCATAGATATCATGATACCTAGCTTGGTCTCGTTACCGACAACACTATCTTCTACTCGTCCATGATATTATGTCCCTGTGACCTAGTCACATGCTTGCAAGCTCATTTGACATAATCTCACCGAGTGGGCCCTAGAGTATCTATCCTGCTATGCGGACTGGCAAATCCCGCTCTTGATCCCTTGTCTCAACATACTCCCTTCCGACACCCGAGAGGGACACCTTTATTGTCACACTATGTAAGATATGACGTTTGATGCAATCAAAGTGTCTTCCAGGAATAGCAATAAGAGTAGATCTCACGGTCGAAGGCGTAATGACTACGTCCTACAAATATTGGGTATGTCCATCACGTCATTCTCCCAATGACATGACTCCATTGTCAACTGACATAAATGTCACATGATCGGGAAACCTCGATCATCAATTGCCCAATGAACTAGTTAGATAGAGGCTACTAGGGACCTGGTTGTTTATCTACCACACGTGTATTAATGTTTCCGCTTAATACAGTTATAGCATGGTATAAAACATATAATGAACAATTGAGATATGACGAATAAACTATCTTTATTAAGTGCCTCTAGGGCATATCTCCTTCAGTCTCCCGCTTGCACTAGAGTAACACTTAATCTAGTTTACAACTTGGTAAAAGCTCAACACACATAGCAACTTGGTGCATGCTTGCTTCGTGGAAGAGGAATACAGTCAACAGGTCTCACACATTGAGATATGTATGTGCTTTGCAACACTTCTATGTCAACCAGTTTGACATCATCCCGCATCTTACGATGACGGCGAAATATATCTTAGTCGATGGAGTGAGACTCAGTCCAATCACACTTGCTACTTCTGAAGTTGCCATATATTTCTATACCTATTATGTAGATTATGCGACAGTGCATTCATATGCGACTTCGCAAGCTAACCATGTCTTTCTTCAAAATAAAGGACATCTCCTATATGAGATTTCTAGTCTTATGGGTCAGTGTCATAACTTGCATCATCGTAACCGTTTTACGGCAAGTTGTCTTTCCACTCTTACCCTTTACCAGAAAACATATCGTTAGTTCTCACAGACACTAAAGAATATACTTAACGTTTGTTCATTGATCCACACAAGGATCACTCTAGAACCCGTTCTTCAACCAAGAACTTGGGTCACACCAAGTCGAGCTTTCAGTCTGATAGAATCTATGTCTGAGGCATAGAGAATGTCGAACATCATTTTCTTTCATTAGCTATCACTGAAAATGCCAAGATAAACTTAATATTTTACCTAGTCATCCAAGCAAGAACCCTTTTCTTCGCTTGTTCTATTCTGAAACACTTCAGAATCTTAACCTAGGAAAATATTCCGACCTAATGTTATTAAGCCCCTTTTGATCTATACAATTATAGATCGGATGCCCAATACTCCTAACTTCATTCATAGAAAATTTAATCACTTAAATAATCCTTTATACTTTACTAGAGGATCTGTATCATTCTCAATATGTCGTTACATATAAAATTATGAATGACACCTAGCTCCCACTCAAATATGCCTTCCACATATAAGATCAAGAAAAGCTACTTAGCTCCCACTCACTTCTTTGCAAATGCAAGTTTCTTCAACTATTTTGGACAACTCCAAAATCCTTTGATCACATCATCAAAGTGAAGATTCCAGCTCCGATATGCTTGCTTCAGCCCATGAATGGACAGCTGAAGTTTGCATACATGTTTAGCATCCTCAGGATCACCAAACCATTTCATTGTACTAATTATAACTCTTTCTTAATGATACCATTAAGAAAGATGGTTTCCTTATCCATCTATCAATTTCTCAATTTGAAATTATAGTAATTGCTAAACGACCCCGAATAGATTTAGGCCTCGCCACTTGAGACAAAATCTCGTTGTGGTCAACTTTTGAATCTGTCGGAACTGTTTCACGACAAATCGATCCTTATCAGTGTCTACTCTCTCATAAAATTCCATATTCTATTAACAACTTAGATGCCATCAAGAAGATCTCTCAAGTCATTACCTGGTAATCGTACATGGATTTTATCTCGGATCATATATGACTCATAGCCATTTTTCGGACTTAGGTCTACCATCTCTTCTTCGCAGTTCGTAGGTCTGTCATATTCCATTAACATGACCTTCATAACAAGATTGTCGTACCACACAGTGTGGAACACAACCTCGTACGCCTACGTTCTTAGTATGAGCTCAGAGCATCATGATCTTTATCATCAGCTTCTTTCCAGTTGAGGAGCATAACACCGGAAACACTTTCCGTTGCGCCACTCTAATGTCTGGAGAGAAAGTTCATTAACTTCGTCTTGCTCTACTTTCTTTCCCACTTATACCCTTGGACAAGAAACTATTTCTTTTGCAAGGTATATTTCGGCAACGTTTTTGCCTATGTCGTGAGACATGTACCCAACTAATTCTTTAGGTACGGTACACTACAAAGATTTATCCATTTTAGGTTTGATCACATCGAAACACTAAATTGCTGAAACGACAATCTAGGCTAAAAGCCATGCCATCACTCATATGGTATTGTCTCCATGGATTTAAATGGTTTCCCTATTATCTAACGTGAATGTTATGTTTCTACCATATGACTCCAATGATCACAATAATTCGATAAGAGATTTCTTTACCACACACTATCCGATAGGGTGCGATTACGACGTCCTAACATACCATAACACTATGGTGTTCCATGCGACGTAATTTGTGGAACTCTTCTCACAAGTCTTCCAATGATATGCCAACATTATAACTCAAATCTTTATTTACTCGATCTGTATCGCAGGAATTTGATTTTTCTTGTTAAATTTATTTTCCTACTTCATTCTGAACTTGTTTGATCGAATCAAAATTTCCAGACTAACATTTCCTAAGTGGATATCCATATATCTACTCGGAATATTCATGAAGTCTATGAAATAAAGACTTCCACTATACGTTAAAGTACTTTATTGATTCACATACACCCATATGCATGATTCTCAACAAGTTATACTCAAAACGTTCAGTGAAGTTTACGAAATAAAGGTCTCCACTACACGTTAATTACTTCATTGATCCACATACATCTATATGAATGATTATCAATAATTTATATGCCCGCTTTCCGAAAACGGTGTCTTAGTTATCTTGCAAGTGTCAAAAGATCAAATCTAAGGACTTGTAGTTCCATCCGTATGGAGCTTGTTCATTGACTATAACATTGACATGACTTAAACGGTAGTGCCACACGAATGTGGTGTCTTTATTAAGTTTGTATCCTTTGGCATTAATATTATGAATGTGGGAGCTTCTACCATCTAAATTCAAATCGGCTTATGATCATTACTTCATAAATATAGGACAACGATTTTGTCATTTACATATATGAACAATCGTCTTGCTAGAGAAAACACACTTATAACGATCATACTAACAGGCGATCATAAAAGAATTTATTCAAATGGTAGATCTAGAGGGAGAGTGTCTATGGCCATCACAACATTTTGTCTGCCATCATCAACACACATTGTCGCCTCATCCTTCCAAGCTACTCAAGTAGTAAATCTGGTTTTCATAAAACATGACTAGTATCAAAAACTTAGTCACTACTGCGAGTACTTGCTTAGGTAAAACATTCATAATGTGTATATTATATATACACCATCATCATTGATGACTTCCCGGCGATCTGTTTCATCTTCTTGATTCTTCCAACGCAATCAAGAACCATGAAGGTGAACGATTCCCCTTGCATGACATAGTCTATGACAAAGCATTTGCATCTGGCAACGTTGTCTGTCATCCAGTGCTCGAGCTGAGCGAGGCGTCTCAATGTCATCAAGTATGACCAATGTCATCGAGTATGACCAGTGTCATCAAGTATAACTGCCACGTGCTCCTTCAATGCGTGTATTCTCTTCCATCTTGGTTGAGAAGAAAAACAGTCAACGTACTGATAAACTTCATCAACCCAACTTTAGGTGTATCCTGAGTTTAGCGATCATCTCATATGTTCGCGATCTAACAACTCGCACCCACCGTCAATTCTCTATGGCAGAGATCATAGCATACACTGGACTATGATGATATTATCCGCACAAAAACTTGATAATCCAAATTATCCTTTTGTTAGCGGAATCTCCGGGTTTATCTCCTAGCGGGTATTGTATCACAAAGAGCTAATGGTTTAAACAAGGAGTATCCTCAAGCTAAAGTATAAAACTATGAAGTTTGGACCCAACCTTTTAAGTTTCTCAATCGCAGGATTGCGCCTAATTTTTAAAGAAGGCAATTACATTGGTTAATATCTACAAAGGTTTTGCAAAACATAAAGACTTTGTTCATTATAAAATAGGGTTCAAGTTTTAATAAAATAAAACTACCAGAACTCCCACTCAAAACGAATATCCCTCTAATCGTTTTAGTGATTACACGATCCTCATCCATTATGCAACCCCTCAACGTCAGAGCCGGCAACATAACTTCAAAAGTAGACATCGACATGTCAATCACAACAACTCTGTGACTCATGCTTAACCTTTCGGTCACCGTGTTCCGAGGCCATGTCTGTACATGCTAGGCTCGCCATAATAACCTTCAGCGTATACGCTTGTGCAAACATGTCTTACACCCACTGTATGCGAACGACGATATGTCTGACACCCGATCGTCACGGCCTGCCTCATAACGTAGAACTTTCTTGGTGGTGCACGCCAAAGGGAGAACACTCATGGTATTTTGGAGGGATCATCTTATATTACTACCGCCGTGTAACTAATATATAACTATATATATATACACACAATATAAGATGTAAACAACGACATAACATCAAATCTAATGCGACGTGATATGGTCCTTGCGCCGATGGTCTCCTTCGCGCCCACAGTTTATAAACAATTTATCAAACCTACCTTGACCATATCACATTGCCCCCTGCAAGATAAAGTTAGACGCTTTCTACTTTATCTTTTGCATATTTTACATGGCTTGGGGCTTTCGTAAATAGAACAGGTTTCATACCTACGAACCTTACCACAACAACGATCAAATAATTGCATGTTTATTCATCCCTTTCGGGCCCTCCATTGAAAATGCAAAGCCAACTAAAGAGAGAGAGACAGACACCCGCCAGCCACATATACGGTACAAGCCGCATGTCAGTTGTGGAACCAGTCTCGCATAAGCGTACGCGTAAAGTCGGTCCGGGCAGCTTCATCAACTCAATGCTGCCGACAATGCAAGTGCACGCGAGAGGGTAGCAAATAAAAGAACGATGCCCCCGTGATAAACACGGGTTCTAAAAGCGTACAACTATATCTACGCATAGATTGGCTCTGATACCACTGAAGGGGATCGCAGGCAGAAAACAATAAATTTTCTAACAACGATAACCTTAAACTAGCCAGGATCTATACTATGCAGATATAGTAATACGGAGGAGATCGATATACATACCCTTGTAGACCGAAACGCGGGGATTACGCTCCCGCACAAGCGTTGTCGGTGAAGCCGACGAAGACGACCTCGAGGTCGTGTAGAGGAAGAAGACCTCCGAGCACCACTAGCGTGGCACCTCGCAGGGATCCACACACGTACGGTGAAGACGACGACCTCCGGGCTCCGATCCAGGGACGAGCAGCGGAAGACTTGGACCGGAAGACTAGCAGCACGGCGGTGTGTGTATGGTGGAGAGAACTTCACCTTGGCGCAACTCCAATGGAGGAATCACGTTTTCAAGGAGAAGAAGAGAGAGATTGGGTTCGTCCTTTAAAGGCCAAGGGAGCACCTCTATATATAGGTGGAGGGGGGCTGCCAGCCTTGCTGGCTGGGTGGTGTGGGACTATTCCCATTTGGCCCACCTAGGGCAGCCCCCCTTCCTCATGCGCACCTAGGGGGGAAATTCCCCCCCTATGGGCCTTCTCTCCCATGGGAAGGCCCATTTAAGGTGGGCTGCCTTTTAAATTCCGAAAATCATTAAATAAAAATGTATTTAACTATTAATTACACTAATTAATATTAAACACACATTATCTAATTTATTCCAGCTCCGAAAACTATTTCGTCGCTCTCCGATCTTCATCGGATCTTTCCCGGGACGCTCCCGGTGCTCTCTTCTAATTTCTCTTCCGGTAAACTTGTCGACTCCCCTTAAGTGTGTTACCCTAGCGGTTCGAGATCTCGCCAGACATGATCGAGACGCGCTCTCCGATCAATGACTAATTCGTGGACCTTGGATACCCAGAATTAATCCCTGTGAGATAACGAATAACTTTGTCGTTCGAACCTAGACGTCGAGTCTTAAACCTTTTGCCATGGCGATACTTAGTGTGTCCGAGACTCGTCCATAGATATCATGATACCTAGCTTGGTCTCGTTACTGACAACACTATCTTCTACTCGTCCATGATATTATGTCCCTGTGACCTAGTCACATGCTTGCAAGCTCATTTGACATAATCTCACCGAGTGGGCCCTAGAGTATCTATCCTGCTATGCGGACTGGCAAATCCCGCTCTTAATCCCTCGTCTCAACATACTCCCTTCCGATACCCGAGAGGGACACCTTTATTGTCACACTGTTAAGATATGACGTTTGATGCAATCAAAGTATCTTTCAGGAATAGCAATAAGAGTTGATCTCACGGTCAAAGGCGTAATGACTACGTCCTACAAATATTGGGTATGTCCATCACGTCATTCTCCCAATGACATGACTCCATTGTCAACTGACATCAATGTCACATGATCGGGAAACCTCGATCATCAATTGCCCAATGAACTAGTTAGATAGAGGCTACTAGGGACCTGGTTGTTTATCTACCACACGCGTATTAATGTTTCCGCTTAATACAGTTATAGCATGGTATAAAACATATAATGAACAATTGAGATATGACGAATAAACTATCTTTATTAAGTACCTCTAGGGCATATCTCCTTCAGAAATACCTCCTCTAGTTGTTACTTCACAAACATGTTTTCCTTTATCCTTAGATGCATTTTCTAACAAATCTTTTTGCACTTTAGTAAGTTGATCAATTTGAGTTTGAACCATATGAAAATGTTTAATAAGTATTTTAACATCATTGGAGGTTCTATCAACAATATCATGCAAGTTACTAATAGCACGAGAATTTTCCATTAAATGATTCTCTATTCTCATATTAAAATTACTTTGCTTAGCAGACAGAAACTAGGAGACAAAGGATAAAAGCGCGGACAAGAGGGGTCGTGCATATCCAGTACGCGGGCAGCATGGCTACAGTGCCACTGAGGTGACTATAGTACATCGCGTGACATGGGCAATAGAGCGGGTGTGACCCCTGTGCTCAAATCATCAGCAGTGTTTGTATAGTGCATCGTGGGCCATCTCTTGTCTCCTGGGCTCCCTCTATATAAGGAGCACCAGGGGAAGGCAAAAATCAGCCACGGGCACGGCCCCCTTTCGCTCCTTTCTCTTCCCAAGACCTCTTAGAGGCAAGTTTAGCTCAGCTCATGGAGCACTTGTAATATTCATGCACAGAGGAAGAAATACACAGAGTAGGCTAGATGCTGCAGTAGGGGATTTATCTCCTCACGAGAGCCCCGAAGCAGGGTAAATCCTTAGTGCCCGTGTGTTCATCCGTGTGTGCTTCTTAGCGCGCTATCCCTCCCCGAATCCTCTAGCGTCCATCGGCCCAAAAGATTAGCCTACCCATAGGCATCTGTTTGTCTCCATGACGACAGTTGGCGCACACCGTGGGACTGACAGTGGCGCTTGCTGGATTAAATTCGGACGGGACTTTCTTCATTAGCGCGGGGACTCGGCATCACCATTATCCCCATGCTCTAGCGTGCCGCGGCAGGCAGTGGTTGCCGCGGTCCGCACCGACGCTCATCATCAACAGATCCCGGGCAATCACACGCTAGTTGCCCGGGTCATGTCGGCGTCGTCGATCCAGACCGCACCAATGCTCCGTGAGTATCTTCGTCTGTATCGTGCAGTTGGTTAGTCTTGAAAGTAACTCGGGGACTGCCCCCTTTGTATTGTGCTTAGTGTTTTCCCCGAGGCAAAATGTTTTGACCCGGGGACTGGATAGTCAGTCAAGTTTAGCTTTGTCTTCTAGATCTGTAGAGTAACTCGGGAACTGCCCCGCGCCTAATTTGTTTCCCCCCGGGAACGAAGTATCGTAACCCGGGGGCTGCCCTGTTATGTTGTGTGTATGTTTTCCCCGGGGGCAGGATGTCTTGACCCGGGGACTGGCTCACCGATCAGTTATCCTTTCTCCAAGGTTTGTAGAGTAACTCGCTGACTGCCTTATCTATATGCATGCGTTTTATCTCGGTTCTTTCTGTGTTGTTTGTATGTCGGCACTCCGAGGTGAACTCGGGGACTGCCTTGTTTTTATGTGTGTATATTGTTATCTGTGTAGTTTATATGCCGAATAAGCTTTTAACCTTGTTTCAAAGTTCAAGTAATGTATGATGTCGGATATAATCTTGTGACTCGACTGACGAACGCCTAAATGGTAGTCAAGAGCAGAGGTTGTGAGGTGTAGTTGATGACCCACAAGTATAGGGGGTGTATCGTAGTACTTTCGATAAATAAGAGTGTCGAACCCAACGAGAAGCAGAAGGTGCTAACAAGCGGTTTTGATGAGGATTTCACTGTAAACACTAGCAGACAAGTTTTTAGGAGTTTTTGATAATGCAGATAAATAAAGTGCGAGTAAATAAAGTGCGGCAATAATAATTGCAGCGAGTGTCCCAATCCTTTTTAGAGCAAAGGACAAGCCGGTTTGTTTACTTATTATGACCAAACGTTCCTGAGGACACACGGGATTTATGTCTAGTGCTTTCGCTTCGTATAGATGATTAATCTTTAGTGTTTCGATAAGTGCTGTGTGGGTGAACCTATGCTAATGCGCCGCCCTTCCTAGGACTAATACATACTTGTGATTATACCCCTTGCAAGTATCCGCAAATACAAGAAAGTAATTAAGATAAATCTAACCACAGCCTTAAACTCTGAGATCCTACCATCCCTCATGCATCGAGATACCAACGGGGGTTTAGGTTTCTGTCACTCCGGCCACCCCACAATTAATATTCGAATACACAATGCATTCCCCTAGGCCCATAAAGGTGAAGTGTCATGTAGTCGACATTCACATGACACCACTAGAAGAATAGCACCACAACTTAAATATCAAACCATTAAATATTACTCAACATAGTTCACTACTAACATCTAGACTTCTCCCATGTCCTCAAGAACTAAACGAACTACTCACGACACATCATATGGATCATGATCAGAGACGATATAATGATGGGTAACAATCTGAACATAAACCTTAATTCAACGGTTCCACCCAATAGTATCAATAACAATAGTAATCAACACCAGGAGAGTTTCCCCTATCAAATGCACAAGATTCAGCCCTAGATGTTACAGCGGGAACGGAGTGGAGCGGTGGAGATGATGGTGTCGGCGGTGGAGATGATGGTGATGATGATCCCGATGAAGTGCAGCTCGATGACGATGACGATGGCCACAATTTCCCCCCTCCGGGAAGGGATTTCCCCGGCAGCTTTTCAGCCTATCGGAGAGCTTTTCTCTCTCTGTCTTCTCCGCCTCGTGGAGGCGACGGATGTGTTTTTGGTCGTACCCCCGTGTCTTAGGTTTTCGGGGGGGGGGGGGGGGGGTGAAGTACGCAAAAGGGCGGCGCCCGAGGTGGGCCAGGGTGGCCACACCCCCTCCCGGCGCGGCAGAAGGGGGGGCCGCGTCGTGGCATGGTGTGGGCCCCCTGGGCCCCACCTTGGGCTTCCCTTTTGGCCTCCTCCGTTATCTGGTAAAATAGTAACTTCCATCTGGTTGGATTTGATTTCTGATCTTCGCAAATATTGTATCTTGACGGTGCTTTTTCCAGCAGAATCCAGACTCCGATGATCCATTCTCCAATAATCATCAAACATGCAAAATAGATGAAATAACATAAGTATCATCTCTAAATATGAAATATATCAATGAATAACAGTAAATTATGATATAAAATAGTGATGCAAAATGGACGTATCAGTAGTAAACATGAAAACAAACTCGGGGACTCGGTCTAAAAAGTAATTCGGCATATGTTGTTTGTGTTTTCCCCGGGAGCAAGATGTCTTGACCCAGGGACTGGCCCACCAGTGCGTTTTGTTCTTTCTGCTAGATCTCTAAAATAACTCGGGGACTCGGTGAAACCGAGTCAGCATCCTAGTGCATAGTCGTGCGGCTAGTTGAAATTTCTGTCTTGTGCTAGACTTAATTTGATCTGTTAAATAGAGTTATTGTTCTTGTTAAATATATATATGCATGAACTGACATTGAAAGGTAATATCAGCTTCACCGAGACTGGGATGTCGTGATTACATCGGTTATCTCGGATTCATCTTATATTTACTATTGCCTCAAAGTATATCGCGGATAGTCTTTGATGTCGGCTTGCCGAATTATAGATGGCATATTATACCGAGTTATCGCTTATGTCGGCAAGTCAGAATTTTATGGCATCATGCAAATATCTCCAGATCGCCGTTTATGTCGGTTTGCCAAGGTATCATGGTATCACGCACTATCTCCGGATCGCCATTTATGTCGGTTTGCCAATGTATCGTGGCATCATGCACTATCTCCAGATCGCCGTTTATGTCGGTTCGCCAATGTATCACGGCATCATGCAATATCTCCAGATCGCCATTTATTTCGGATCGCCAATATATCGCGGCATCGTGTAATATCTCCGAATCATCTTTTATACTGATTTGCCAGAGGCAACACCCGAGGTACCCTTACGTTAAACCAGCAGTGGCTGGAGACGTCCATGTCGGTAAGTGCCCAGAGTGGCTACTGGACATTCGAGACACCCGAGGTACCCTTACGTTAAACCAGCAGTGGCTGGAGACGTCCATGTCGGTAAATGCCCAGAAATGGCTACCGGGCGTCCGAGACACCCGAGGTACCCCTACGTCAAACCAGCAGTGGCTGAAGACATCTATGTCGGTAAAACGCCCGGAGTGGCTAAATGAACCGACACATGATGGTATTTTTGCAGGTACAAGGTGGAGTATGTGAAGACTTTGATGTTGTTATTGGTTTTTCTGAGTCTGCGCGCGACTCTGCGAGTCCCCCGCAGCCTCGGGGACTAGTGTCGGGGATGTAATCCCCGGTACCCCAGATTTGCGAGGTTGAGGTGATTATTTGTTCTATAAGACTGCGCGCGACTCTGCGAGTCCCCCGCAGCCTCGGGGACTAGTGTCGGGGATGTGACCCCGGGTATCCCAAAAGGTATTGGTTTTGTGGAGTCATTAGCGGAAACAACAAGGAAATAGTTAAAAGATAAAGAAGAAAGTGGAAAAACACACTCAGGACCGACATTGTTCAAGCCCAGTCCGAGATGGCCCCAAACTGTACTCATCTCGGTGGGCCGAGGTCCCCATCTCGGTGGGACGAAATCCCTTGTCCGCATGCTCGTCTCGGGCGTCTTTCCTCTTCCTCGCCCGCATCTCGCTCCAACACACCGCATCGACCACGCCAGCTCCGCCCCGACATCGCTGGCATCCCGGCCGCCTCTGCGACACGTCTCCTCCGAGCTCGCCGCCCAGGTGCCTTCTCCGCCCGACCTCGACTCCACCTCGGCCTCCCGCGCCCGAGCTTGCCCGCATCTCGCTCCGCCCGGCACCGCATCACCGTCGACCCCGACTTCCTCTACCTCGGCAACGCCAGCGCCCGAGCTCACCCCGCCTCCGGCTCACTCACGCCTCGGCCGCGACCTGCCGCCTACGCTCCGACATCGGATGCGCCCCGGCGTCACCCCCGATTCCGGCTTCCCCATCGTCCTCAACCCCGGCCTCGATTCATCTCGGAGGCGCCTGCAACCTCGTCGCTACATCCCGGCACACCTCGGCTTCATCGGCATCTCGCGCCTCCGCCTCGTCCCGGTTGGACCACCTCCGATGCGCCCGGCTTGGCCCCTGGCGTCGACGTGCCCGACCTCGCCTCCATCCTCTCGGCCGCGTCCCGGCTCGCCAGCGCCCGACCTCGCCTCGGCCGTGACCCCGGAGCAGGGCACCACCTCGGAGCGGTCCGAGTTGCCTAACTCGGAGCAGGTCGCCATCCCGGAACAGGCCACCATCTCAGAGTGGACCGAGGTCACTCCCGTCGAGAACTGAACGGATTCCCCTCGGGCGGCTTTTCCAGTTTTGGAACAGAGACGAGATCCCCTGTTGGTCAAGATACTCCAAGTCTCGGTTTGAGCCGTAACATCCCCACGAGCCAACTTCTATGTCATCGAACCAGATGCCCCCCGTAGAAGAAACGAGGAAAGAAACTAGGAAACAAAGGATAAAGGCGCGGACAAGAGGGGTCATGCATATCCAGTACGCAGGTAGCATGGCTACAATGCCACTGACGTGAGTATAGTACATCGCGACATGGGCAATAGTGCGGGTGTGACCCCTGTGGTCAAATCATCAGCAGTGTTTGTATAGTGCATCGTGGGCCATCTCTTGTCTCCTGGGCTCCCTCTATATAAGGAGCACCAGGGGAAAGCAAAAATCAGCCACGGGCACGACCCCCTTTCGCTCATTTCTCCTCCCAAGACCTCTTAGAGGCAAGTTTAGCTCAGCTCATGGAGCACTTGTAATATTCATGCACAGAAGAAGAAATACACAGAGTAGGCTAGATGCTGCAGTAGGGGTTTTATCTCCTCACGAGAGCCCCGAAGCAGGGTAAATCCTTGTGTCCATGTGTTCATCTGTGTGTGCTTCTTAGCGCGCTATCCCTCCCCGAATCCTCTAGCGTCCATCGGCCCCAAAGATTAGCCTACCCATAGGCATCTGTTTGTCTCCACGACGACAGGTGGATAAATTAATTTAATAAAAACAGGAGTAAAAATAACCATTGTTAATAGTGAAAACAGTATTGTTTTAGTAAATAGATTGCTACGGCTACAGTATGGTTTATAAAATACGCCAAGCTACTAGAGTATACCTAGAAACTATATAAGCCACATCAATTGGATTTGCATCAAAAACTATTTTTAATAAGGGACAATTGCTTCTGTGCCCTGGTTCTCTCTAGTTTATCCATTTGTGCCATACTCGCGTAGTTTCTCTCGTCTGTGCCCTGGCTGGCTCGCAAATCGGCCAAACGCTCTGTTGCCCTCTGCTCAACCGTCACTTGGCCTGACTGGTGGGGTCAGCCTGGCGCGGCTCGGTTGGGATTTCCTGGGGTCGGCTAGTGGGGCCGGCCCTTTGACCTTAGATGTGGGCCCAGCGAAGTGCATGCACCCCGTCCCACTTGCATGCATGCACCCCATCCCACTTGCATGCATGCGGCCGTACGTGCGCGTCCATGCCGTTCCAGCTGTGCTCGCCGCGCCTTCAATGGCGTGCCCCCCTGGCCGGCAAAAAGCTGCCTCGCCGCCTACACTGCCGGACCGGATGGCATCTGCTCCGCCGTCCTCGCGTCTCTCTTGCCTACTCTATCCTGCTGCAAGATGAGCAGTCTGGAGCCGAATCAATGCCCGGTCGCTCCTAACATTAAAAGGAGCCATCTCCTTACCCATTGCGCTCACAAATCCCCTCTTCCTCTCCTAGACACCTTCGCCCAGTCCCGTATCTCTCCATGCCTCGTGGTGATGGAAGCTCCACTCCCAGCTCGAACCGTCGCCGCCGCCACGTCCCCTATCCTTGGTTTCTTGATGTGAGCGAGAGAAGCGGCATGGGGAGTGGGCGTGGGCGTGGGCGTGCGCGTACTCCTCCAAGTTCGAGCAGGAGGCGAGCGAGGGAAGCGGCATGGGACGGGGAGTCTCCAAGGGGCAGGGGCACGGGCAGGGCCATTGCTCCCGATCCCATTCCCTTCATCGATCTGTCCGACGAGGACGACCAGGTTATGGACTGGACCATGGCCTGGAAGGAGGAGGTCACGGAGGTCCTGGACCCGGGTTTGGCCTAGGCCGTGGCCGACCAGAAAGCCATGGACCTGGCCAAGCATTCCGCCGCCGAGCAGCAACGGCTCAATAACTACTTGGAGAGCAAGAGGAAGAAGGAGGACATGTGGTCGGCGTCGAACAGCAACGCCCCAGAAGAGGTTGATGCCAAGGGCAAGGGCAGGGGCAAGGGCAAGGCCGAGTCGGTGGAGGTTTCCGATGATGAGGACGAGTGGTAGTCCATTTTAGTTATTAGTTGCTTTATTAAGGGCACGTGACAATTTAGTTATTAGTTGTTGATCTATTTTATAATTTAGCAAGAGCAAGTCCATTTTGTACTACCATGAAATTTGGCAATGGCCTTGTGCTTGACGTTTCCAATTGTGTGTGTAAATCCACTTCAGTTTGCAAATTTTGCTTAGAAATGGGGCCGTTTACCCTACATTTGGAGCTCATTTGAAACACATTTTTCAGCGAGTCCACCATTTTTGCTTAGAAATGGGGCCGTTTACCCTACCTTTGGAGCTCATTTCAAACACATTTTCAGCGAGTCCACCATTTTTACTTAGAAATGGGGCCTTTTACCCTACCTTTGGAGCTCATTTGAAACACATTTTTCAGCGAGTCCACCATTTTTGCTTAGAAATGGGGCCGTTTACCCTACCTTTGTTGAAACACATTTTTCAGCGAGTCCACCATTTTTGCTTAGAAATAGGGCCTTTTACCCTACCTTTGGAGCTCATTTGAAACACATTTTTCAGCGAGTCCACCATTTTTGCTCAGAAATGGAGCCTTTTACCCTACCTTTGGAGCTCATTGGAAACACATTTTTCAGCGAGTCCACCATTTTTGCTTAGAAATGGGGCCGTTTACCCTACCTTTGGAGCTCATTTAAAACACATTTTTCAGCGAGTCCAAGCTCATTTGAAAATTTATATGGATTCAAGCTAGATTTGAGCAAGCTCATGGCTATCCCCATTTGGTTTGCCAAAATCTCCATTTAAGTTACGATTACGGGTAACAGCCAAAATCCGCATTTGGTGCGCCAAAGTACCCATTTTGTGTCACTGAGGCAAATGGGGGTGGGCGAGCCAAAATCCCCGTTGGGTCCGCCGTGATCCACTCGTCAGCGAGTGTACAGCCCTTGTCCTACGCGCGCGACCAATCAGATCGCAGAATGAGCTTCTTGCGGATCGACCCGAGTCTGCGTGCAGATTCCTTCTAGAGGAAATCGGACGGCTGCAGTTTGACCGACATTTGAAATGAGCATCAAATATTCAAAAAAAAAGGAAAATCCTGCGCACATAGTCGTCTTATGTCATATACTAACGACTCAAGTTGAAAAACATGGTCTACATACATTCAAAAGGAGAAGGGCATGGATCTCATGTGATATTGCATAACTCAAACTATGAGGTCTAATGTTGGAGAGAATTGGTTTTGGAATTGCAACATGAAATTTTCAAAAACCTCACAAAAGCTTCATTTTGGAGTGACTAAGAAGGATCCATGCTTAGTTTTTCATTTTCATGTTTTAAACTTGTTTAAATGTTGGTCAAACTTAGGTTTGACTGAATTTGAAATAACCATAATAAATTCAAAAATTATCGAAAAATTGAAAAACCGATGCACATAGTATTCATATGTCATATACTAACGACTCAAGTTAAAAAACATGGTCTACATACATTCAAAATTAGAAGGGCATGTATCTCATGTGATATCGCAAAACTCAAACGATGAGGTCTTAGGTTGAAGAGAAGTAGTTTTGAAATTGCAACATGGTAATTTCAAAATACTCACGAAAGTATCATTTTGGAGTGACTAAGAATGGTCTAGGCTTAGTTCGCGCCCAAATGTGCGCCAGTGCGCTCCCAGAGCACGCCGTGGCGCGTCCGGAGCACGTCATGGCGCGTCCAGAGTGCGCATAGAAGTACAATAACAATATTACAAACGATTCAAGTTGATAAACAAGGTCTACACACGTTCAGATCCCGTAACTACACAGAGCGCGCATTGTGGGTGCCAGTTCATGTCCAGTTCGTGTCCAGATTGCGCTTGGTGTGTTGACACGGATGCACCGATACGTGTAGTTCACGTCAAGTTCGTGTCCGGATATTTGCACGTAAAAAGAAAATTAATCACGTCAGTTCTCGCAAAAAATGCTTCTGATACGTGTAGATGTCTCACAGCGTCTCCAACTGCATTAAATTTGACCAGAACGACGACGCGCATCAACTGTTCGACACTTGTACTCGACACGTCTAGGGGCACCAGATGACGTGGTAAAAATTTACAGGCATGTCAGTTCGACTAGACGTGAAGCGCGGTCACACGATGTCATCATTGCGAATATAATCTGTAAATTGTGTTGTCATGTTACACTGCGTTCGCAAGAAAACGAAGCGATGCGCTTGTTCGGTGCCCCAAGCGGTTATCGATTTACGCGCCGGCGGCAGTGAATTCATCACTATCCCTTCACAAATAAAAACCTCAATCTCATTGCATTGCGGTTCACTCGCTCTTCTCTCCATTGCATTTCCAGTTCTCTCTTCTCTCCGAAAAACCCCAACCACCCCTTCTCTCCAACTCCAATGGATCCGTGGTGGCAGAATGAAGCCATCCCGAGCGACTCGGACGGCGAGGGGAACCCATTCCCCTGGTGGGAGGTGGGCAACGGGCACGCCGGCGGCTCCGTCCCTGACGACGACGGCGAGGGCGACGACGACGAGCAGAGCCAGGATGGCGACTCCGACCCCGACTCCGATGACGACGACCACGACGGGTTCGAGGAGGAGGACTCGGACCCGGAGTTGACAAAGGGCGGCGAGGAGGAGGAGGATGACGCCGACGACGAGGAGGAGGAGGAGGCGGAGGAGGAGGAGGAGGCGGAGGAGGGGGGGATGACTCCGATCACTCCGACGACTCCGACGACGACGACGAACCACCAGCCAAGAAGCGGCGGATGTAGGAGCCGAGGCCGAGGCGGTCGATCGTCGTAGTAGCAGTAGCAGTGCATTAGTTGCACTGCTACTGATTAGTAGTAGTATTAGGAATTACCTCAAAAAAAGTAGTAGTATTAGGCCGCCGCCGGCATAGTAGCAGTGATGCATGCATTGTAATCTTTTGTAATTGTTAATATAATCCAAATATAATCCTATTCGAGTTATAAATCGAGTTTCAATTAGTAGTAACAGTTTCAATTCGAGTTATAAATCGAGTTTCAGTTTTCAAATCGAGTTATGAATCCTATTATAAATCAATTTGAGTTATAAATCGAGTTTCAGTTTTCAAATCGAATTATGAATCCTATTATAAATCAATTCGAGTTATAAATCGAGTTTCAATTAGTAGTAGCAGTTTCACTAAACAATGACGTAATAATCAATGAATTGTCAGTTCAGTTACTTCAGTTAATTCAATGTTAATTCAGTTAATTCAGTGTTAATTCAGTTAATTCGGTGTTAACCACGTGTTAAATGGGTACGAGATACCTAACCTGGGCGTCAGACTCGTCCCTTCATGTCCCCACTTGAGACTCGCTTCCTGTCCCCACTTGAGCAGTCCCACTTGGAGGAGGAGGAGGATGAGGACGAGGAGGACCCGGGCCGACCCCACCAGTCAGGAGGTTAACCAGAGGGAAACGGAGCGTTTGGGCGATTTGCGAGCCAGCCAGGGCACGGAAGAGAGAAACTACGCGGGTATGGCACAAACAGATAAACTAGAGAGAAACAGCGCACAGAAGCAATTGTCCCTTTTAATAAAGAATTAAAAATCATCAAAATGCTACTGGTTCCAAACTTAAACCTAATAGAACTTTAGTTTCACAAATCTCCTGCATGCATTTCTCATAGATCTAGGTAGTTATGGTCTTAAGATTTACATAGAACTAAAGTTTGCATGATTTGGATTTACAGAACTCTCATTATTAAATAAATGCTGAAAATGATACTTTTACAAGATTAGATCTCGCACACACATAAAAACATATTTTTGAAAACGGCCAGTTCCACATGGTTAAGAAAACTCATATGTATCCTAAAAAATTTAAATCAACCCATTATCATGTCTAGATCTACCACAATGAATTAAAGCCGAACCGCACAAATAACAGGAAAAATAACCAGGGAATTATTTAACCGAAAACAAAGGTAAACAGCCCAGATCTGTCGTCGGGCCGAGCCATACGAGCTGGGTCGGCCCAGCACGAGGTCCAGCACGCTGAAGGGGGTAAGTCACCCCCAGATCTAGATCTAAAGGCCAGAAACAGATCTAAAAGCATTCAATCAAAAACGTTGATCAAAAGATGGACGGTGGATGTTCTTCTTCTTCCTTGGAATGTCCAGAACGTGAAAAATGGAAGGGATTCGACCTGGGCTGCTTGGTGCTCACCGAGGAGGCTGCTGGAGGTGATGGAGAGGTTGCGGGAGAGGTTAGGAGGGTCGGGGTGGTCGGGGTTGGTTGCAGTTCTTCTCGCTGGGGCTCCGGATCGGCGGCGAGGTCAACGACGTTCGGTTCGGGCACGGCGTGGCAGCGACGGCTCTGGTGGCCCTGCAAGCAAACAGATATGTCTCAGAGGTAGGAAGCGGAGAGGTGAGCGGGTTAGAGCGAAGGAGAAGGGCAGAGATGGACAGAAACGGAGGCGAGCATGCACGCAAGCCTTCGCGTCCGAGCTGCGGTTTCGCCATGGTTTCGAGCAGACGAAGGGGAGAGTTCGCTCGGTCTCGCTCTAGGAGGGATAGTGGAGTGAGAGGAAGAGAATGGGCAAGGTCTGAGCTCGGGGGAGGGGTTGTGGACTTAAAACCGAGAGGTGGCCGGTCCACCGTGCACGGGGTGCACGGGCTGAGAGAGAGAAGAAGGTGGGCAGCGATAGGGCAAGAGAGATGGTGTCTGCAGCGTATCTGTATGGTTGGGCGAGTGCACCGGTAAGGTTTAGAGCTAGGTCTAGGTATGGGTTGGTCGGAACACGGTGACGTGGCCGGCGGGCACAGGGCAAAAGGGGTGGTGCTCGGTTCGGACAGAAAGGAAAAGGGGATGGAGCGGGGCTTTGCCAGAGCACTCATGGAGGTGGGTACGAGGTGCTGGCGTGGTGTGAGCTCCCGAGGTGGTCGAGGGCGCTGGTTGGAGGGTCGGGCGGTGCCCAGCCGTGTTTAGCACAGGAGGTGTTTGATTAAATGCCCAAAAGAATAAGAAATGGGAGAGGCAGGGCTAGGGTTGGCCAGGGTCGAGGAAAAGGTTATGGGCAAGAGTTGGACATGATTTACTGCTCTACTATTGGTAAACTCGAATTTGGATGCTAAAAGTAAAATTTAGAATTACAGAATTACAGCATTGAGTAGCCCTAAGGTCACACATGAAATGATGATGTTCCAATTAGAAAATGCTCAATAAACACATTGGGGTGTGAGACAACATGCCAGGGAAGGATTGTGTGGTGATGCATTGTCATAAGGACGAAATTAAAGTCTAAAAATATGTGTGTCAAAATGCTATAAAAATAATTCAGAACTGGCGCACAGTTTTGACTAACCATGTTTGCAGAGATGTTTTACTCACATGGATGCTCAAAAGGGTATAAACTAATTTGGGATGGTTAGTAGGGGTGCAGAGGTTGCATTATGCATCGAAGTTTAGGTTCAAAGGTACAAACATAAACAAGATTTGTAAATGACCAAATGCTATCTATTAACATCACCTATGGTCACCTTATAAAGTAGCACTCAGAACAAGCATGGATTTATCATCAAACATTTTTGAAAATTTGAAAGAAGGTTAAGGATGGGTAGTAGGGATGTTGTAGATGAGGCTAGATGAGTTGCATGTCCAAAAAGATCAAAAGAAATACAATTGGTAAGGCTCTAGAAATGCTAAAAATTAATAGTAATGAAGATAATCATCCATTATTTGAAAATAGAATTTTTTAGTTTCTTTTGAACCAAATCAAAATAAAAGATGTAAGTTACACCACACTACCAAAGGGCATAATTCAAGCATCTTAGATCTCAAACCGTACGTGCACATAAGTGGACACATAGTATCCACATAAACACTTTCAAGGCAAACAATCCACACAAGTTTAGTAGTTCAAGCAAGCAAACATTTCAACAAACAACCAAGCAATCAAGGTAAATCAAAGCTATTTGTGATGTGGTGACCATCATGATCATGACAAGATTTGGAGAAAGAGGGTTAAACCACTTTTTAGTAATATTTTCCAAAGAATATTAAGTTAAGAGTTTTTGAAATAAGAGTTGCTAAAATCAAACCATCATGGTAAAAGAAGTTGGTTATAGAAATAAGATAGGAGAAGATATATGGACTGTTTTACTTCTCATGATCTGGCACAAGGGTTATGCTAAAACTTGGGTGATTTTAATAAGTTGTTATTTAAAGGTCAACAGCACAAACAACAAACCAGAACATGTCAAACAGAGTAAACATGAGTGAAACACATCCATAAACAAGACAATTCAAAAAGTTTTTGTTAGTTCCAAATTTTGGGTCTCTGACAACTAAGTTTTTCTTGCTTCCAAAATTTGGGACGTTACAGACCTTCCCCCTTTAAAAGAATCTCGTCCCGAGATTCCTAAGCGGGTACTAGGAGAGTGCAAGGATAGGGGGTTTGATGCTCCTTCATTCCAATCTTGTCTTCTTGAAGGCTTTGGTCTTTGCTGAAGGTGTTGTCATGTTGGTCGATGTTGAGCCGTGTTCTTGTCGGGTTGACTTCAAATACTCCAGGGTGCAAAGAACAACTTGTCAAAACTCCCTAATAACACTAGCATGTGTCTTCCCCCTTAAAAAGGGGCCTCGAAGGGTTGATGTTTAAGATATAAGATGTTGCCGACTTCAAGGTGTCGTTGGTCTTGGGCATCATGACGATCTTCATCTTCATCGTAGCTCCTCGGTGCTGGGGTTGATGTAGACACTTTATCCCGATATTGCCGTCTTGAGGGGTTAGCAGATAAACACATGTCAACAATTTTCAAGCCTCATAGGGGTGTGAGGTCGGTAGACTTGACTCTCTCCGGTTTTTATCAATAAGTCAAAGGGTGCTACGAGCTACTAAAGGCGTCTAAACTTGCTTAGGGGCAGGTGTTGTCAACTGCAAGAGTCTTCGGGCTTTTCGTCGTTATTGGCTTCTTGTTGGATATGATGACGTCTATTGTGTCCACCTTTGGTTTAGCAGACGAAGAAAGTTGATGAAGGCTTCCTTGGTTCTTGGGCTTCATGACGCTTCGCACTATCCTTCAGAGGTTGGTTTTATCTAAGTTAGCCTATAAGATTAGTGAAGGTACTTAATGCTATCTTTCTCTAGTCGGGGCATGTTGAGTTAGTAATGTTGGCGCATCGAAGGTACTGGTGACACAGTCCATATCTTTGATTTCAAATTATTCGCAGCAAATTATATAGATAATCTACGGTGCTTTGAGTATCAAACAAGACGGTTGAAAGAAAACCAATCGCTGCCAACACACTATGTTCATGGGCTTTCATGAACAAGAGCAGGTAATCGAAATAGTACATCACGAATCAGTAGATGTCTATATGTCTATATTGTTGGAATTATTATACGAGCTACGTACATGGCTAACATGATCCAGAAAATTTTGAAATATTTCCTATATCTGGTTCTCTTCTACAGTCTCTCCTGCAACAGAGAGTTCCTTACACATAGAGTGAAGTTTATTTTCTAATTGTAAAATTTGTTCATCTTCTTTTTCTTCATCCCACTTTTGCTGCTTGGCCTTCAGTACATCAGCTTGGCTTTTCTTGACCTGCTTCAACTCACGAACCTGATTCTCCAACAGCAGAATTGTTATCTTCATCTGTTGTATCATAGCACCATCCCTACTGTCCTCAATCCTATAATTGTTGGCCTCCTTGCTAGTGTCCTTGATGAAATTGTTGACTTGAGCTACCGAAGTGCGGTACTTCTTGTAAATCTTGTTCTTCTCGTCCGACAGCTCCTCGATTAGCTTACCATTCTGAATCTTCTCTTCAATTCTTGCGGTACTGCTATCATCATACATTCCCCGCAGTTTTTCTAGTGCATTCTTGGCAGTTTGTGGCCATTCTTCATCTACCCAAGACACATAACCGCAGTTCTCTGACTCCTGAATAATAGCAACAATTTGTTAAACATACATCTAATGAACTATCAGTGTAACTAGTAATCATGCACGTGTAATGCACGTGTTTTTAACCTGTGCAATGCATGTATGCTGACTATTACTCAAGAAGTTACGGTACATGTAGCTTATTAATTTGAAGAAAAAAAATCATATATAATTTGAAGCTAATGATGATATGTAGACATAATATTGTTGTAACATAAAACCATACAATGCTTTCAACCTTTATTTTGTGTTATGTTTATTACTCTGTAGCTACATGTGTTACCGATTCCAAAGGATATTACAATACTTTTGAGCATCGAGAATATTGCATAGCCAGAAACGTAAATCATTCAAGCAACTCAAGTACAAAAGATTTATGGGTGTGCGGCGTTGTTGGCGGCAGGGCCAGGACGTGGAAGCGACATGGAGGGCGGGTGACAGGTCCCGGAGCATGACATTGCAGTGGACGGGTGAGCCGCAGCCCGCGAGCGCGGAAAGACCAGGCTTGCGATGCGGTGGAGAGTCCATCAGCGACACGGGCGGAGATGGCGGCGGTCGGGAGCCTCGTTTTTCCCTGCATGGAGGGTTGCATGATGTAGTCAATTTTTTCTTTTGTTTTATGGTTGTGTTAAACACGGTTGACATATAACATCGGGGCGGCTTTGACACGTTGGATCTTGTGTGTGTACGGCTAAGATTGTTTGGATTCGTTTCATTGGGTCTTTTTATATTAGTGGAGATGTATCACCTCTTTACGATTTCCATGGTATATCTATGTATACACTCCATATATAAACTAAAAATTATATACCTATTACAAGGTATTACTATAGAGCTCATGAGCAGAAGTCCTGAGCACCTGAACAAGGTATAACTATAGAGCTCATCTGTACCCATGTAAACCTGATCTGCATTATCAAATAAAAGGTTTCCATTTGAACAGAAGTCCAGCACACCTAATTTTGCAGCTTTTGCTATCTGTAAAAACTGAACTGAGTCTCCATGAACTCCAGTGAAATTACTAAACCTTGACACCCCACCATCTGCAGAGCATTGAACTATGAAAACACCAAATCATCTCATTCACAAGTTAGATAACTGAACTACTATTAAGTTATATCTTCTGCTTCAAGTAAACAACCTGAATCAAAATTTATGTGACACAACTTAATGTTTTACTGCATCAAGGAAGTGCAAAAAAAATCTTTGGAAGTGATCAAAAGTCTAAACTACCTAAAGAAAAAACTGAAGCTAGAACAGAAAAACATGCAACATGTAAAGCAATGAAAATAGCATTAATAATTCATAACGACATCAATTAATAAGGACACTGAACTGGATACATATTTGGTAATATGTCTGTGCTAAATTCCTAATTGACAGGAGAGAATATGTTTAAGAGAATCATTCATTATTTTCATCATCTACGGAGCAGATAGCCGAGGAGCAATTTGTAGAACCCAACTTAATAAATAGAAGATGGTCCAATTCAAGCTGAATCAGAAAACACTACTCCCCCCGTTTTTATGTTTTAACCTTTTGTCACATGCACATGTTCAAACTTGTAACAGACATGTTTTAGTGTTCACATTCACTCATTTTGATGTGTATCTAGACAACATGTGTAATAGCTAAAACATCTTATATTAAAAAACGGAGGGAGTATATCCTAAATTTCTTACAATCAACCATCATGTATGTTGAACTTGCAATTGAATTCTGAGATCTCAAACACTCGAAGGCTTTGTGGCGACAAAGCAGACAAGAGGATAAAAAGGCCAACTATGGTGTATTTTCTTGCCGAGCGAGACCACCTCCACTTGCTCAATACTGGGTACGGATGGCAATGGGTACCCGTTACCCGTTAACCCGACGGGTACCCGTGTTAAATGGGGAGGGTTTGGTAAAGAAAAAAACCCGCGGGTGTGCTTAACGGGAAAATCTAAACCCGGTGGGTCTAGCGGGTGCGGGTTAATGGGGTGCCAAACCCATACCCTTTTACCCGTATACCCGGCAAACCCACATGTCAGTGAAATTGAAATGGACAGACCCACCGGCACCTTATCTCTTCACGCACCTTATCTCTTCAAAGAGACCCACCACGCACCTTTATCTCAGTCTTCACGCGTCCTCTTCTTCCTCCAGTTTCCCCAATGTTCTCTCTCTCCCATCTCTTCTCACGGCACAACACAACCATGCCCGGCCAGACCTCCACAAAGCTCGGCACCACAACCTACCTTCGCCGCCGTTGATGCTGCACAGGGTCGCGCCGCCATAGCCTACCTCCACCCTTCGTTTTGTTGCTGCACGGACAGCGCTGCAGAGGTGCGGCCGGTGCCGCTGCAAGCCTACCGTGGTAAATAGGGCAGCGGCTGCGTTGCTGCAGAGCGGAGGTGTGGGAGTTGCAAAAGAGTTGTGGGGCTCGCGCCGCCGTGCTGCAATGCATACGCCTTCTGCATACGCCGTCGAACGACTGTGTTGGCGGGTACCCGCCGGGTGCCGCATACCCGCCGGGTCGCGGGTATGGTGGAACTTTGGACCCGCCGACGGGTACGGGGGCGGGTGGCGGGGGCGGGGAGAGGGTCCGGGTACGGGTATGGGGTGCCAAACCCGGCCCCATACCCGGCGGGTGCCATCCGTAATCCTGGGTATCTCTTTGTTGTCGTTCGTGCAAATATTCCAAAGTTTTGCTTCCCAGCTTCAACTTCTCGCTAAGTCCGTCTCCTGCATCGACCAAAAGCATAAGACATCAAACATTATTTCCTTACAAAAAAAAGCTACGAAACTGACAGGCCAAGAAGTTAAGTCGGCACATGACTCTTCCCAAGGTTCTTAACAAGTTTAGCTGCCCTAATCATCAGAGCAAACAATGCTAGGATAAAAAAATTAGTCATACACGCGTAACTATCACCTGAACAGAAAAATTCGCCAATTTAAGTGATGCCCTTTAGAAACATAAAAACATATGCAGATTCACAGTGTTTAAACTCTTCACTTTAAACATAGTGTTTAACCTCTTAGCTTTAAACAGCAAGCAAGCTTTGCCGGTAGTCCACCTCTCCTTCCCCTGAAACCTACACAGAATTGGTGCCTGCTCGGGCCTCACAGAGGGGAACCACGGTGAGGGACTCGGTGGTGGGAGATGTGGAGGCGGTTGGACAGAGAAGGGGGCAGAAGAATGGGGGCATGGCGATGGTGCCGGCAGTGGGCATGGGGAGGCGGGCAGAGGCAGCGATGCTGGGTTACGGCGGTGGCTCGCCGGTCCAGAGAGGCGGCAGCGGGCACCAGTCCGGGGAGGTGACTGCACAGGGCGCAGAGGCTGTGGACGGCGAGGCCAGAAGCCGGTCGAGTCTGCGGGCGGCGGCGGCCAGGCCATGAGCCGGTCGAGTCTGCGGGCCGGAGCGGGGGCGGTGGAGACTGCGTGGTGCGGCGGCGAGGCAAGGAGGCGGCGCGGAAACGCAGAGGCGCGGTGGGACGGGTGGTGGCGCGGCTGAGCTGTTTTTCGCGGGGCGGCGCCGAGGCTAGGAGGCGGCGCGTCACGGTAACGCGGTGGGAGGGGTGTCGGCGCGGCAGAGCTTCTCGGCCAGGTGAGCAGAGGAGAGCGGGAGAATTGATTTTAACCCCCTGTTCGTGTGCAACGGCAAAATAAGCCCTCATATTCGTTGCCATCCCTTCTAACCCCCTGTTCTGTCTAATTATTGCTGCTGGCCCCCTTTAGAGTATTTTGTCTCCTAGTTTAGGCAATAATCAAAACTATTAGTCTAAAATTACTGTATCCTCTAAAATGATAAGTCCTAAAATGATAAGCCTGGCCTTGCCTAATAATTCTTTAAGTCGCACGGATGCTCAGCCACCGGAGCTGGTCGTCTCCCCAGGCCGCTCCGTCGCCGTGGCCGCTGAAATCGCCGGCGGCCGTTGCCTTCGTCGCCCCTGGGCGCAGCTCGTCGCTAGCTTGTTCGTGCACCGGCAGATTGCAGGTGCGCCGCCACCGTGTGATCCACCCCGAGCCACCATGTGCTAGGCCCGGCGGCCAGGCGTCCAGGCGAGAGGAAGGCGAGGCCCGGTGGCGAGCGGCCAGGGCAACGGCAAGGTCACGGATCGGGGCAGCGAGTTGCGGGGAAGACAACGAGTTCGTCTCCAGGCTATGTGCGTTGACTTAGAAGAAAAGGACAGGGGCAGTCTAGTCATTTTAGACTTTCGCTAGCCTCTAATATAGGTTAATTAACTTAATGATGACATAGCAAAGTAAAAGGGGGCCATCAGCCATGAATTAGCTGAAGTGGGGGGCTAGTAGGGAGCAAGACAAATAAGGGGGCTTATTTTGCCATGGCACACGAACAGGAGGGGTTATAATCAATTCTCCCGAGGAGAGCGGGGATCGTGGGCGCCGGCGTGCATGGGCCGTTTTCTCGCTTTTTCTTTTTCTTTTTACGGTAGAGGCAAAAGGAGACATCAAACATACAACATTAGATGATTTTAATCCGTTGGATCTTGGGTTGTGGACGGTTCAGATCCGCAGACTCTGTCTTTTTATATTAGTGGAGATATCTAATACAATAGACTAATTAACAATAGAATCTAATCTTTAAATTAGTTCTGAAATGACTGAAACTACATAGTAAAGAGAGTAATTACCAATAACTAGATAGTAAACATAATATCACTGATCCATAATGAAAATTAACGCAGTTCTCTGACCCAATTGTGCTGCCCTTTGCCTCCACAGGTCCACGAATCTGCGGCACCCAATTGTCCTTCGCTGCTCATAGTAGCTTAACTAGACCCTTTGTTCCTACAGAGGCACACAAAACTAATCAACACATGTTTTATGCATGGCAAACTAACACCCATGATCGCTCCAAAACAGCATTTCTAGACAAACCTGCAAATCTACCAGAAAGGATTCGACAAACATGCATCTGCAGATCTGCTACAAATTTCAATGATCAAATAGCCTATATAAATCAAACATCAATAAACTGGCTACAACAGCATCTGACACAAACTAGATGTGATGGGCCTCATGGCAAGCATAGGGTTCATTCCGCTAGAGGCTCTGCAACATTATGCATCCACAACACTGAAATACGACTAACATTACAGCTACTTCAGAGGTTTCTGGCTACAGCTACCTAACTACAACATGATGCCCAATCAGCAGACAATTCAATAGGTAACCGATCAACCATTCATTTCAACGATGTCTCCATGCAAAAACAAACATAAATGCAGCATCCCTAGCGCTCACTTAAACCAGGAAGCATAGAAATGCCGGGAAACAACAAAAACGTCCAATCACATACCTGCACGGGAAATGGAAGCGTCGGCGCTGGCGAACTTGAGGGGGAGCTCGTCGCCGGGCAGATTAAAGCACAGCCAATCCAACGCCGACTCAAACGTAGCCGTATCCTGCCCAATAAAAACTCATCAACAAACAACCAAATTCAATATCACAACGGTGTTCCACATGAGTTTAGAGACGAACTGTATAGCGGAGAGGGCCTGCAGCTGAAACTGAAACTACACTGAACCCACAATGACACTTCCATGTGTTGCTGCTTGTTGAGGGCGTTCGGGATTAGCCACAACTCGAAGACGCCGCGCAGCCACCGCTGGACCATCTGCGAGAACCGGGGAGGGGAAGGAGGCTGTGGAGGAGTCCACGAGGAGGCGTCGGAGGCTCCTCCTCTTCAACCGCAGCGGCGCCGCCCGCCGCCGCCTCGCCCTCTTCCTCCTGACATCTTGTGTGCCTGAAAGATGGAGCTCAGAGCCGCTCAGCCTCCCCACTCCGACGAGGCCTATCTCCGGCGCCGACGAACACGGCGGCGCCTGTCTGCTCGCGAGTCACGGGACAGAAAGTGAGGGGAAAGAGAGAGTGATCTAGGGTTACGATGTGCCTTGCTGAACCGGTTTTTAACTTGGGCCGGCCCATCCACGTCTACTGGGCCTCGGCCTGTCTGCATGCGGTGTACTGTTGCGAGCAGTATGACTTTACCTTTACATGGAATTACCTGGAAATTCTTAGAAAAAGGCTTCCCTTTGCGAAGGGAACCCAGCAAACCGTGGTGTGATGACAGGTGTCAGTTTCTCCCTTCTCGCGATCCCCATGGGTGCTTAAATATGTGACAAGTGGCAGCATGAGAGAATTTTGGTGGGATTTCTGCTTGCGCGCGGGAGGGTTGTATGTGCATTTATTTTGAGATTCGTTTTTAAAAATATGAAATATCTTGAGAATCGTTTATCCAAATTATAAACCGTTTTCACTTTTAAACTCCTCGCGTCGAGATCTTCAAATCTAGATCTCATATGGATAGGTTTCGACGAACTTTTTTCCTGTACTACCGACCGTGTATAGTTGTACACAGTGGCGAAGGACGGAAAAAAATCGAGGTCGGGCGAATTCACAAATTCATCAAATAAGACACAATCTAGTGTTCTACCCATATGCAAAATTTAGAAAAATTATACCTTTTCCATCCTTTGTTGTCCCTATCCCTCCTCTGTCCATCTTTTCTTGAAGTAGATTCTCAGTTCAAAACCAGTGTGGGCCGATCGTCCAAACCCAACCCGCTGTTGTGTCTTTCCTGTTCGGTCCTGCCGTCTGCCTTAGTTGCTGCTGAATCCTCCGACTGCCTGCCGGTCAGCGATGGACAATGGAGGTCACTAGGTCAGGTCGCCGCCGGCCGATTCCGCGCGATCGGGCGTCCGTAACTGGCTAGCTAGCGCCCTCGTGTGAGATCGATTAGCCGGTATTCAGGATTCGGGAACTACTAGGATCCAATACGAGGACGTGCAGTGCAGTGGTGGCCCAACCAAGCAGCTTGGACTGCACGGCCCAATAGTAGGTTCTTTTTCATTTATTTCCCACGCCAATCAATCAAGCTATACCATACATGTATGCGATTTTTTGTCTCCAGCGTAGGTACTCGCCCTACCGAGTCCTTCGCCCCTGTTGTACAACACGTGTCTGTATAGTTGTATAGCATATGTCTGTACAACAAGTGTCTGTGTAGTCGTACATCCTGTGTCTGTATATTTGTACTCCCGGTTAGTTAGTTGTATAACATATGTCTGTGTAGTTATACAATTAGTGTATATATAGTTGTACACATGTATCTGTATAGTTGTACAGACTGTGCATGTATAGTTGTACGTCGTAGGCATTTAGAGATGTGCGAAGCAGATCCGTCGAGGCGAAGCCAAACCGTAACACAAGCATATTTTAGATGTACAAGCATACATGCTCCTTCATACAACGGGTTCGTTTTTCCATCGCAGCAGTATGCGGGGGGGCTTAGTACGCGTGCGTGTACGAGCCGCACATGATCCGATCGATGAGGGCTATCGAGGATGTACGTGGGAAGCTACGTCCCTACAGGACGCGGGGGCGGTCCTCGTGCAGGCCTATGCCGACGGTGCGTAGCATGCGCGTAGGATTCCGTACGTGGCTTGGGTGTCTAGACAATTTTGTTTACGGAGCGATTGCCATGTGGCGTACCGTGCTGCACCGAGTTCCCTTTCGAAAGGATGACCTTTTTCTAGTGGCACCTACTTTACATGCTTAAGTTTTAATCACAAGTATGATTTCATTTGGGTCACAAGCAGTTGGTGTGCTAAATTCATGGTGCACCAGTAAGCTATTTTGTGAACTGTTTAGGTGTGTTTAGTTTAAATCATTATGCTTGCCGAGTTAGTTTTTTAGTGGCCTTGTTGTGTTGACATTCTTTGGTCGACTGCTGGGCATGCTTTTTTACGAAAAAACAAAAATCATTGCATTTCATTGCGTTGATAGAAAAAGAGTTATTTACAAGCCAACAAGAAGGCCTCCCCACACCATACAGCTCGACCCGAGAAACTAATTAGGGAGAACAAGTGCGAGCCTCCGTCTTGATAGTTTCCACCAAAGCGTCAACGGAAGGTCGTGCGTTGTCGAAGACAATCATGTTTCATTGTTTCCAAATCGACCACGCGGCGAGCAAGATCACCGATGCCCTTGCGTAACACATGTGGGGTGGGGTTGATAACCAACGACCACCAAGCCACAAAATCATCCTCGACTGCTGGGCATGCTTCCCACTAAACCGAGAAATTTACCACATCACAGACTTTGCACATAACCAAACGCCGTGTAGTTGCACCAAAAAGTCTGAAAATGCAATCGGCAGGCTACCAAACACTGGAACTCTTGGGTTCCTCTTATGTAGACTAGAAAATTGTAGACAAGCAAACGTAATGCAGAATGTAGCCCAGGCCGTACTCAGTCAGCTTCTGTGGAGCCACGAATGCAAAAAAAAAATGTGAAAATACACCCGAGTAACCAAACACGCTCCACATGGAGATGGAACTTACATGGACACTTTCTGAAACTTGACCCAATCGTTTGGAAACTGCGTTCCAGGCATCAGATAACCCACATTTGGTCACAACCAACAAATCAGAAATTTTCCATCCATATAAGTAATCAAGTTAGATTCATCATTAGTGCCAATTCATGGTAAACTTGAAACATCAGAGTATGAACATGACGAACTCAGCTTGCAGTCTAGGACCACCGCACTAAGAATCTAACATGACGAGAAAGAATAGTAGCTGCTTATAGGATTGTTTAAGATAGTTGTATTTATAAGTTTTGAACATAAGTATCTTTATACCAAGTTAAGAGGGGAACTGAATAATTACCTTCCATCTGCATATGTAAAAACGAACGAACATTTAGTGTGCCTAGGCTGGTTTTGGTATCAACTTTCTATTTAAATGGTAGAATTTACAGAAGAAAGATTTGTTCTCACATCAACTGCCAAAATCACAGATACCATCTGAGTCTAACATATAATTCCAGAAACCTGGTCAGGACTAACAAGCAAGGCCAAGTTCTTAGAGACAGATCCAGCAAATTGTCAATGTGGAGAAAATCCAACGCTTTGGTAAGGCATAGCAGATGATATATTTTAGGATAAAACGTGAGTGCAACATTATTAAGTTAGTAATAGTCATAGATGTTGATCCTTACAGCAAACCTAACCAAGAAATAAAAAAGAACAGCTAGCCTAGCAGCGCCGCTCAACATTAAGAACTCAATTACCGCCGTTTAGTCTTGGCTAGAGCTCGAATAAAAGGTAGGATCTCCGGCTGCTGGGAAAAAACCTTGTGGAAAAGAACTCGAGTCTGGGTGGCAGGGATAATCGGTATCCAGGCTAGAACAGCAAGTGCAAGAAATATCAGAGTACCCATTCCGTAGTCGTACGTGTGAGCAATGATCTGCATAGGCTTCCATATCATATAATCTTCTACTTTCGGCCTCAAAACCTGAACAATCTGCAGGATGATTGTGGATAAGTGAAAACCAGTTCAAAATAATGACAACATCTATATTAGACGTACCTCTATAAAATCCAAAAAATTAAACATCTGACTTTGATTTGGTAGGTAGATCAGAAAATCCCAACCATTAGATATGAGTAATAATCTTCGGCGCTCAAATTAAACAAAATTACTCAGCTCTGTAACGATCCTTTCGAACCCTAAATAAAATTTCTCAGTCTCTCACGTGTGCCTCACAAGGCCCGTACCAGCCGCTGGCCCCCGCTGTGAATGCCCTGACTTAGTGGACTCGTAGCACCATTTTTGCCAACTTCTCTTCATCGTCTCGTTGTTACAAAGCTTCCCTGAGAACCCAAGTCTCCTCACATAGTTGAAAGTCTTACTTGGGGTTCGTACCGTACTGCTACATACTTGGAGATGCTGTAAGACACCAGACTACAGGATGAAGTACTGATGGTTGCGGCTTCGAGTCCAGCAGTGAAGAAGGTCACGATGCAGCGAAAAGATGAGCTCTTGGATTCCTCCGTGCAGACCTAAGGGTACCTTACAGGAATCCCCTAGCTACCTTGCAACTACAATTCCGTTTTTATAGCATTAGATGACACATCATGGTCTTCTTGTGCTTTCTAATCTCATTGGTGTAGATTTGATCAGACAAGACTATAAATAGCTCTAGCTCAAATCTTACCTTTTGATTTAGTAGTTAAATCGTTGCATGCATTGTGTAGGTATTCCCAGATAATTGATATGCTTAAAGGGAGTTCATATTGAATTGATGACTGTAATTAAGTAGTCTTCTTTATAACTCAAAACAACAGTTTTTTTTATCGCCTGTGCTGGAGACAACAATTTTATTTCGTGCACCATAGGCTTTCTTAACTGTTGTTAGATGATATATAGACAAAGGGTGGCTACTTAATGTTCATTTGTTGTGTATTTTTTGGAAAAAGCAAGCTCTGAATACATCATGCAGCGCATTACATATATAGTGCCTGTGTTGCTCAAGCATGAATGCAGTTTTCAGTTCTACTGATGTACCGGTTTGTTCTGATATATTATTTATTTGAAGCGCCATTTAATAATAGAGTCCTAAGGACTATGATGCTCGGAAAGCACAAATTCAGTTTTCAGTTCTATCAATTAATAATGTATCTATTTTCTTTCATAAATAAATTAGCTGCAGTCCCATTTATAATTAATAAAAGAAGAATTCATGCGCTTTCATACAAAATTTAGCTCTAGTCCAATTTTTTAATTGATAAAATAATACATTGCTTCCATCCCATTAATATAGAGCCACCAATTATTTGTTAATAAAATTCTTCCCGCTGGATTAGCTCCTACTAATGGAATTGCTGTTATTCATTTATGTGGCAATTCAATATTGTAATTTGCCAAACCTTCTCTCAGCAAATAAGTCTATTTTCATAAAAGTATTTTCATGTCCTTTGCTGGTCTGAAAATAATCATTTTCTCGTTAACAATTCAAGTATTTTCATGTCCTTTGGTGGCTTCATAGAGGGAGGATTTGTTTCTTTGATCCTCTACTATATTCAAGATGATCATGTAGGAGTATCAATCCATGATACAATCAATTATAATGTTTTTTTTTTGCTATTCTTGAATCTTAAGATGAGAGACTTGTGAAAAGATATTTTTGTACAATAATATCACATACATTTAAATCTTTCAAATAAAAGCTTATTATCCTAGTTTTCACCAGGAACATTTAATCACTATTTAGATTGTTCTCCACAGTTGTGCTTTCGTATTATGACTATTAATAACTTTTGTTCTGTCTACCGCAGACTAAATGCTTGAGTACAGGATCTTAAGAGAGAGAGAGAGAGAGAGAGAGAGATTATTACATTACCACATTTAACAGAAGCTCCTTCGTTATTTACGTGGTTAGCTAAGTATTAGCCTGAATTAGACATTATCATAGCATTGGTTTGATTCTAACACATTAGCAACATAATGAGGTCAACCTCCTAAACTACACAGTTTAATGCCTTATATGAACACGAGAAAGCAATTAGAAGGCCTCATGGTTTCGATGGTGTATGGTCACCAGACTAGAATTTAATAAAATACACACTTGATGTTTTAGAGCTTCTCATAACATTTTTGGTCTGGACTTTCTATGTACATTTCCCCCTCCCTTCCTGCTTAATTAGTATGCAAGATGAAACTTATTTGGTATGTCGTTGTTTTTTAATTGAATAAACATATACTTTTCACACATTCTCCATCCATTTTATGCCGGTAGGCGGTAGTTGATAATTTGTGGATTCTATTTTGCAAAGACCCGTTTGTGCTTTTATTATCTTGAAAATAATTCAGTTATATGGTTTAATTGCTGGGCCTTTCCGCAACCTTTAGAAATGGCAGTTTTAAACCAAGCAAGATTTATAAGCTTCACTTTCAGCATTTAGCCACTGATGCTCCTTCATGTTGGTTGTGGAAAAGTAAACGTCAATCCAAGCACAAATTATTTGCATGGTTAATTTTGCATGATAGAATTTTAATTCTGCATGGTAGAATTTTAACTCTGCATGACAGAATTAACACACAAGAAATGTTGATTAGAAGGCATTGGAATGTTTGTGATAATTATGACTGTGTGCTTTGTCCCTCGCAACTAATTGAAGATTGGAGACATCTATTCTTCAACTGTATGTTTAGCACCAGAGTTTGGAATTATCTGCCGATTAAATGGATACTAGGTGGTATGCCAGCCCAAGTTCTTATTGCTGCCAAGAGAAGCTTCTCTAGTCCTTGTTTCACTGAAGTTGTCACTACGACGTGTTGGGCCATTTGGCAATAAAATTTTAAGAGGATGGAGAGCATGTTTTGTTCATGCGGTCGCTACAGTATATGTGCACTGTGCTCTCTTGTGCCATACCTCTGAGTCCATGTATTGGCCGAGGCGTATACCTCTGTGATTTGTGTGCACGTGTTGGCCTCTCCGAGTCACACGTGAGAGGGGGTGTTACATTATATGTGGACTGTGCTAGCCCTTTCCATCAGATTGGTCTTATGGAATTGTGGTATCATAGCCAAGGTCTCGAGTTCGAGTCCTAGCTTCCGAGCTTTATTAAAATATTGTTGTAGCCCCCCTTTGTGTCCACGTATTGAGCCATACCTCTGAGTCCATGTATAGACCTATATGGACTGTGCTAGCCCTTTCTATCAGATCGGTCTTATGGAATTGTGGTTAGCGTATGAAGCTTGACAGAGATGTCTTTACTCAAATATAGAGTGAAGAGTGCTGATGTTTCTATTCTGACATCATGGATTGACAGTCTACCTTGATTTTATTTTATTTTGTATTTTTTTAAATACTTGTATATATGGTCTTTCATTTTTTTAATAAAGTGAGGTCAGGCTGAGGGGGGCTCCTATGCAGCAGAAAAGTTTAAAAAAAATGATGGGCCTACTGATTACTTCCTTTTTGCCGATTCGACCATTTTTTTATTGAAGATATAACCACTACTACCAGAGTAGCAGGTCTAACCAAGGGGGTTATAGATGGATCTAAGGCGAGAAGGGAATTATAAGTTCACCTTCCTAACTTCAGTCCCTCAAATCGCAATCAACATATGACTACCCTTAAGACTAAATTTTTCTCGGTCCTTTGTTTTGTTTGGAGACATCATGTGTTCAATTTGTATTACATAATCTTCGCTGTGCTGTACACTACTTTTAATTCTAATGCATGGAACTACAAAGTTAGTTTGATTCCAGGAAATAGTTGCAAGGGGACATGTTGTTCTCAAACAAGTGTGGACTCGGTCAAAAGGACTTTATACAATGCCAAAAAATCTTAACACCCCAGGGTTTTTTAATTTGGGGTCCATGACTTAAAATTTTAAAAATATTAGCTGCATGTTCATTCTTTAGCTTCTTCAAGCATTCACCAACAATTAGTTCCGTTTGCGTACACCTAGCTAGCAGTTATAGTTCAGCACATGGATAAATACAAGGATTAAGGGTTTGTCTTACAAAAATGGATTGGTCCTTCCATTCAGAGTTATTCAATTTATGTCTATGAAACAAGGACGACATGGCGTTTGTCCCTACTGCAACTACCCTACACTATATGTTTTGAAGTTGTACTGATGACTAAAAGCTGCTCTTTTATCAGGTATCTCCCTCGGTGATTTACTATCCTATTATCTAACCATGGAAGTTGAATGCTAATCAACAGATTAATTAGGTAATTTATACTTTGAAAATCTTCTGCTCACGAAACTGCAAGGTCTACCTTTCATGTGTATACAGATGAAAATATATAGTTAAAAGATTATAACTGCCTTAATATTAAGATTGTTATTTCCTCCCTTATTGGTATGCATATATTTCAAAATTAACAAGGCAAGCCTTCAACCTTTTGTATCCTACTGCAGTGTGGTTTGTTATTCATAGAAAAGTGCGAGTTTTTTTTGGATATGTGGTTCATTAAATAAAACTTTCATAAACATGGAAAGCATAAGTTATTCTGCCACAAGTTCAGCCACGACAAATATGGGATCACAAAATGTTTATAAGTTTAATTTTTCTTACAAATAGGGCCAATGGGCTCTCACCTCTTAGTGACCTTTGGGTTGAAGAACTTCCGTAGTAATTTTATAACACTCAAATCCCTAGAAATTTATCTTATAGTGGTGCTTCTGTCTTTTGATAAAAGGAACCTGTGAATTTGCTTCTTCCCTGTATTTTGTTTAACTTGCAACAACGAGGTAGACCTTACAGAAAATTCCTTTTGTGTTTTACAGCAATTATACCTTCCATATTTTGTTCTTTGATTTTTTCTAAGATTAATATATCTTAAATTCAACCTTTTCCTATCCACACTTTAAGAAATGAATGCTCCAAAAGTAGCTCTGAAGCTTATTGTGTAAGTGTGGTTGGTTGTGCAGTGGCCTAGAACAAGCGGGGTACAAATGAATGAAGTACAGTAACATTAGAAAGAATATGAAGTACTATGAGTAAGGACTTATGTTCTATTTTGTTCAGACTATAATATAACATGAATGCACAAGAATGAACAGGATTTAGAGAAGTGAAAAATTTAGCAATATTTAGCTTGCCCTATTGTAAGAAAACGAATACCGCATGTGGCTCCAATCTGGAATGTTGGTAGTACACACTTCTTACTATTCACCTTAGGAAAGAAAAATAAAAAATTCTTACTTAAAGAGTCACTAGCAGATTGTCCATGCACCGACAGTAATAACCGGTTACAGCAAGTGAACAATAAAATAAGAGTAGAATTATGGACTCGCTATTGCAAGAAATTTGGTGCTGCAAGCGATGAGGACAAGGACAACCAGTTCATGCACCGACTGGACTAAGAAGATCCAGAAAAAATACAAATAGTACAAGCGATGAGGACGCAACTAAGGCTGATTTTGTATGGGTCCCATTTAAAATAAGAAGCGGCTAATCAAGTTCGACATGTGGATGGTTCAGATTGTTTGTATTACACAAACTTGGCACAGAACCACATAAATAAGCCTAGTATTTCCAAAATATGATCATAATATGCTAAAATATAGCTGAAAAAAAGATGATGATTTGATATATAAAGTTGTTTCCAATGCATGTACGCAGCAACACAGGCCAATGTGCTAGTACCATAGATGATAAGTTCGGTGGTACTTACAAGAAGAAGCCCCCAACCAGTAGGTATGAATGCTAGGAAAGCAACAACAAAATCCATGATGGATAATTTTCCGAGGTACGAGAGGAGAATCACGGAAGTCAACACTGATAAGAATATGAACAGTTTTATGAATCTGAATTTGAGCTGGTGATTTGAGCTCAACCGGCAGCTAGCCCAATCAACAAACTATAACACAGATTTGCACCCAAGTTAGTTTATCAGAACCCCATGATGAAATAATAAATCTGACTATCTTTAGAGCTGAAATATGTACCTTTACAAGCCCCACGATGGTAATTATAATAACCCATGAAAGCAAGTATATTATGATCGTTTTGCTCTCCAACACACCGATGTAATAGACAAGGACATACTGGTAGAGGAAGAAGCGTAAACAGAGTAATACTTCAACAATCCTGGAAGGAAGTGACGAGTGCCGGAGATGCAAATTTTCCACTATCCACCATGACTCCCAACTCTTTTGTACCTCCACTCCTATGCCCCCGTGGTTACTCATCCATTTATTCCATTCATCCCAGTCATCAACAATTGTACGCCAAGCAAACCCAGCGGGGTTGAAAATAAAAGGTGCAAACAGCCAGCTCATCGCCATGAACCACATTGAATATGTGGCCATCACATAACCCATGCTATCAACACTCGACCATACGAAGATATGATAGATTGCCAAGAGGAAGACCAGCTCAAAAGATTTAACGAAATGGCTTCGAGAGTATAGCCGATAATTCTCTACAAATGTTGCGTGAAAATTTAGAAACTTGCGCCCCGTTGGTCGGTATGTAGCACCACCGTGAAGAATAGTCCGTCCAAAATAATGCGCTTTGGTTCCAAGGGAAAACGTGAAGAACACCGATGCAGCTTGCAGGTGCATTACAACGAATTCACTCAATGATGCTTGAAGACCTTTTTCGAGACCAACCTCCATCACCACAGGTAGTCCTGTAAGCAGTCCGAGCTGGATAAAACATTGAGTAGAAAGTGTTGTTTGGATTGATTTCATATTCAGAGCCTCGGCTTTTTGTAGCACAGATTCTTGTAGACCACTCAGAACGAAATACATCCGTCCATAGAGACAAATATAGACCCCAAGAACTGATAACTGCAAAAAATAGAGAGTTGATGTTAAAACTCAGATTGGATAAGACAGATCACATAAAAGCATATGTACACAAACATGTAAAATGAGCAACAGTTTCCTGGTGCTCTCGGATCACAATTATCAGCCCAATGACATAATATAGTTATACAACCTTCAAATTTTCATTAAGTGGGTATACTTTTTCATGATACTCAAGCATGAATCATGGAAATTTTCTTCATTATTCAAGGTTAAACTTGTAATATAAAAAAAATATCATGGAAAGAGACTAAGTCCGTATTCAAACATTCTAGTTTCTCTGATTACATCAAGTAAAAATTCACCCCATACTTCAAGGCTATTTTTTGTTTTGACAAGGAACTTCAAGGCTATGATGGTTTGATAAATAGCTCCATTCAGGCTGGATTTGTCCATAAGACGGACTCGTTTAATTGATCTCTACTTCTCAGACTATGCATACACATGGGATATCAGGAGGAAGAGGGATGCTAATGTTCTAGCAAGGTTGGACCGCGCCACGTGCATGGAGGCTTTCCTCAAATATGTTCCCGAGGACGCATGTGGAGCACATTGTGACTGAAGAGTCTGATCACATGGCATTGCTGATTCGGGTAGAAGCAGAACAGCGGCAGAGAATCCCATCAAGTTCCCGTGTAATGCTCGAAGAGATGCAGACGAGACATGAGGCCTATCATGGAACGATCTTGGCGGCTTGGAAAGGGAGTGATGTGCATGGAAACAATATAACAGGTCTTTGGAATCGCCTCTGTGATGTGTCCCCGTTACAGTAGGTGGACTTTTGTTGTGTTTGGCTCAGTCAGAAAAGAAATAAAGAAGTTATGATTTGAACCAAATGAAGCAAAAATTCAGGCGTGAATCTCTGACTCCCCACTGGAGGTGCACAGCATCGAACATCATTTGAATGAGGTCTACGAAAGGGAAGAGATTATGTATAAGCAACGTTCGAGGCAAGACTGGTTGAAGGCCCGCGATCGGAACACTAAATATTTGCATAACCGATCGTGTCACAGGAGACGCAAAAACATGGTTCATTTCTTCGGCACGAAGATGGCAACCGGTGTGAGACCGGTGAGAGGATGCGCGAAATGGCACTGGCATTTTAAAGCAATTTATATGCCTCAAAAGGTTCTGAACATATGGACAGAATCCTCGACTACATTGGCACTTATGTGTCTGACTTTCTCCAAGACTATGAGGCCAGCTCAGCGCAATGAGTCAACTTAGATAAGTCCTCTGTTTTCTTAGGGAAGGGTGCCCAGATGTAAAGAAAACTGAACTGAGAAATGTCATCAGCACTTCAGGTGAGGCACTATCGAAGTGCTACCTGGGACTGCCCACGTCGGTGGGCCGCTCAAAGAAGGGTGCTTTAAACATTTGAGAGAGCAGTCATGGGGCTATGTCTGTGGTTATAAGGGGCAAGGTCTCTCAAAGGCTGGGAAGCACGAGTTGTTGTCAAATTCGTTCTTCAAGCAGTGCCAGCCTGCAATATGAGCAGTTTCATGCTTCCGAAAAGTATATGCAAGCAACTAGGCTCCATTTCTGCTCGATTCTGGTGGCGGGCAGCAAAAGGACAAGTTGACCTGGGGTTTAGAGATTTCGAGAGATTTAACGAGCCACTTCTTGCTTAACAGGGGTGGCGTATTATAACTAAACCAGCCTCGCTGTGTGCTCGGGTTCTCAAAGCTAGGTACTTCAAGAATGGGGATGTCCTGACAGAAGGTTATCCAAAGCATGTGTAATATACATGGCACGGCTTGATCCATGGTAGGGGAGTACTTCGGGCTGGCCTGGTATGGCGTATTGTTGATGGGGAGCAGATTGAAGTGTGGGAGGACAATTGGTTGCCAAGGTCTGAGGCTAAACAATCACTGGGATGCCAGATGGAGCAAACCCCATCGAAGGTGTCTGAGTTGATGGTGGCAGGAGGTGACGCATGGGACTGGCAGGAGGTGCGCCATTTCTTCTTCGAGCCGGATATAAGGGACATCTTGCAAACACAGGTGGGTAGAAGAGGAGCTGAAGATTTTCAGGCCTGGAATAACCCCAAAAATAGAGTGTTCACGGTTCACTCAGCTTATCACCTAGCTCTGGGCCGAAAGAAGTTGGCAAGGCGCGGGGTAGAGACATCGAACTACTGTGATCAACACAAGGTGTGGCTGCAACTGTGGGATGCTCAGGTACTAAATAGGATCAATGTTCACGCCTGGAGATTGATTGAGAATGGCCTGGCAGTTGGATCAGAACTCAAACATAGGAAAATTAAATACGGGGTAGTCTGTGTAGTGTGCGGCAGCGAGGAGATTTTGATCCATCAGTTTTGGTCATGTCCTCACTCAGAGATGCTGTCGAAAAATCTGCATGAGGTGCCCGGTGTGAAGATTGAGTGCCCACCGAGCAGGCCATGCACCATTCATTGCTCAGGAACTGGTTATTGGACTGGATGGGGAAATCAAATTCAGATGAGAGGTGGCACTGATGATGACGACGATCTGTAACCGCTGGCAAGTGAGGAATGATGTGAGGGAGTCCGGGCGCGTTGAAGATCCTCGGGCTCTGGTCAGAAAATTGATCGCTTGTGTTGAAGAATGGCTTAGCCTACATACCCCGTCGCAGGATGCACCTGCACAACCTGTGGAGCTCTGGCTCCCTCTGGATCCTGGCTGGTGCAAGGCAAATGCAGATAGGGCGTTCAGTTCACCTGTTGCCAGTTGTGCGGGTGGTGTGGTAATCAGAGGCGACCATGGCAGATTCACGGCAGGGGCCTGCCATTTTTGCCCCAAATATGCTGACGCTGAGGGTGCTGAACTGCCTGCCTGCCGAAGGGCTCTGAGCCTCGCAAAGGAATTGCAGGTCTAGAAGGTATGCCTAGAAAGTAGAAACAGACAGTACAGGGCTGGCGCCGTAAACTGTCAAATGAGTAGATGGACAGGTCGGCCAATGGTCAGCTGGTGAACGAAATCAAGCTTCTCCTGGCAGGTTTTCAAGACTCCTAGGTGCGTGCAGTGTGGCGCTCCACTAATGGTGTTGCTCATGTGTTAGCGAAAAATGGCTGCGTGAATAAACGTAATAATACTTGGTTAGGTGTTCCATCGGGTACATTGTAAATTCTTTGGAGCTAGACATGTCCAGTATTTGAATATAATTGCAGCGTTTATCTAAAAAAATAATTATATAGGAAGAACTAAACATACACAGGTACAATGCAAGAGAGAGAGAGAGAGAGAGCACACCAGGCTACTGAAGTAAAAACCCACGGTTGTGTAATAGCATGAATGCATCCTGAAACAATCAAATAGCTGTCCTAGGCGGTATATATCGCGGCTGATTGTTTGTTCACCATTGCCACTTGCAATTTTTGCTTCAAATAATGATATTTCGTTAAATCCAACGTCCCGCCCTTTTCCAACTTGAATATATTCACGGTAAATTATATGACCACGACGCAGTATGGAATTATATCCTGTAAAGTTGATGTTAAGGTTTTTATAAATGGTATGAATTTGTTTTTCACCGGAAGGGCATGCTCAACTTACCTGCAAAAACATCTTCACTTAAGTTTGTAGCTTTAGCTGCTTTGCTTATACCACCTCTTGTCAAGTGAAATATCCGATCAAAAATATCAGGATGTCCATAATGAAATCTTACCCTGCAGCCATATAGATGAGCATAACATATTGATTTGGCATTCTGAACATTTTTGGTACATAAATATATTGTCAGTCCTTCAGTAAAAAGATAATGGTATTTTAATATGACACCATAACATTCATGATAAATAATAAAAATAAAGCATACTAAATTAGTTTGTGCATCATTGCAAATAATATAAGATCAAATAATGGGATAGATGTGGAATGGAATGGAAAGAGTGGCAGCCTTGCTCTATGGTGGAGGATGGCACCGAGGTCTCACTTAGGCCTTACTCTGAGTACTATTTGGATGCTAAAATTAAATCCAGTGACATGGAGTGGTGATTCACTGGAATATACGGCAAGCCACACACTCAGCTACATCATAAAACTTGGGAAGTGATACGCTATTTCCGCGCCCGGGACAACATTCCGTGGCTATGCGCCGGACACTTCAGTGAAAATCAAGGCTTTATTGCTTAGGCAACTCGGGGCGACTAATCAAGCCTAGTCGCTGAGTCAAGTCAGCAAGTCATGAGTCTCGGCCTCGGCGACTTGACTCGACTCGGCGACTCAAAAATCATGCTACCAATATTCAGTTGAGTGAAAGTATGGCTTCATAGACTGGACCGGGGCCTAGACAGGTTAAACTAAATGTAGATGCTTCTTTTCATGAACATGTACATGCAGGGACTGTTGGAGCCGTCTTACGGGACTACCGGGAAAATTTTATAACAGCAGGGACCAATGGCAGAAGCGCTAGCAATGAAGGAAGGTTTGACATTGGCGATCCAGATGCATTATAAGTGGTCGAGGCGTGAACTGGTGAGGAGCTCTGGTGGAATGAACCAGCTGATATTTTTGCAGATTATATCGACATGGTGGCGACAATAGGCGATGTGTCTTGTATTCATTGTCTAAGGGAAGAAAATGGTGTCGCTCAAGACCTAGCAAGAGTTAGCTTTTTAAACAGAGACTCATGTAATTGGGTAGATGAACCCCCTAGATTTTTGGTTGGAGAACTTCTAAACGATGTAATTTTGATTGGCAATCAATAAAGTACCGCAGCAAAGTCCTGCTGCTTTCCTAAAAAAATCCTTAAGTAAAACCATACTGGTATTCAATATGACACCATAACATCAATCAGAAATAATAAAATAGAGCATACTAAATTAGTCCGTGCAGTATAAGATAAAAAATTGGAAACATCATTTCACCTCAGGGGGTCAGCGAGGAATCGTTGTCCAATTGTAACAAACCCAGTTTCTTGATAGGACATAAATCCTGCAAGTGATGAAACGCTGCACAAACAATAATTCAAGTTATCTAAACATTAAAAAAACAGCTATGAACACATTCTGGAAAGATTACAGACCTTCCAGTGAAGATATGTTCTCGAAGCCCAAGTATTGTTGGAGTTTGATCCCTAGGATACGTAGCAAACTCTTGGAGGACATTTCTCATTTTGTAAGCTTCTTCAAGATAATTGTCCTGCAGCACCGTATGTAAATGATCAGAGTGTATACAGAGAACCTAAACTACAAAAGAATCTCTAGTTCGTTACTTGATTCATGTCGATGGTTTGTAGAGCCTCCCCACGGGTGAATATAATTGCAAGGTTTTGATTTTCAGGCTTCCCTTCTCCAATGATGGGTGCGCCAGGCAGCTTTATACGGTAAATCTCCTATATAAACAATTAAGAAGTACAGACATTTGATTAAGTCGACAGGAAACAATTCAGAAGTTTCACAAGTGTATAAATGATAATATGCATTATGTTCTATGGGATACAGTTGCAGCATAGACAAGGGGATCAAACAAAATATTCATAGACTTAGACTTGAAGTACAAGATTTTCCACTTTAAGGTTAATCTCACATCATTACCTGGTCTAAATTGTTTTCTGCTTTTATTAATACTGAGGAATAAACCGTACAAGGTCTATTTCCTATTATAATTTCCTTCTCTTCAATGTAGGCCACACGCAAAGCTGGATACCTTCAATGACCACATAGCAACTGAAAAATATAAGTAAAGTCTGCTGGAATTATTATTGTAATGTAGGTACATATTTTCCTAAGAATACCTTGTCATCAGATTTATAATATCTTGAGCACGGGGATCATTATTAGCTTTGTATTCCCCAAACTTTTGACATGCGATGACATAAGAAAATTTCATCTCAGCAAGTGCATCTAGTTCGGTTGATGATGCATGCTCGATGTTGCTCTTATTTTCTCCTCCCTCGGCAGCCACAGGTCCTTCACATAAGTCTGTGTGAGTTTTTTAAATAAGATTACTTAGAGGCATACTAGCTTCCGATAAATATAAAGGTGAGAACTACCCAATCATCGTAACAGTTATCTAATGCAAATATGATGAAACTACAAGCACCAGTTGTCTATTCGACTTGATATTCCAACCATTTCAAAAATGGGAAGCTATTTCCAAATTTCTCGACGAGAAATAGTACTTCTGTGCGCACCTTGGTATTTTTTCTTGTCCAAGAAAGCTTGTAATCTTATTGCCTTTCTGTAGTACATCATTCCTCTAACTGGATTTTACAGAAGGTAAGGAGTCAGATAACTCGTAGGCAGGGGCTTGAATGTTAAAATTTGTAAGAGATGGAAACCACTCAATAATACCAGTTCGGCTCAGTGTTTGCCCACGGAAAGAAGCCCAATATCTGATCTCTTCATTTGCTACCTTAGGGCCAAGACGCTCTAGAAAATTTCTCCATTCATCTAAAACGAGAGACACAAAGTCTTAGTTATAAAATAAAATCCATGCAAGCAACTGGAATAAAAAGGAAAACTGATGGTATGGAACACAAATGACCTGGATATATCTTCTGCATGTAGGAAAGGATGGATGCCTCGTCTTCATTTGAATGAAGTTTTTCCTCGGAAAAATTTACTTCCTCGGTGAAGTATGGAGTTATTATGCTGGATAAAGTATCAAGATGTAAGGATGTCATCTTATGTGCATTTTACTCATTGAATGAATAAACTGAAATAAGTTAGAACAAATTTTAAGATATGTAAATCTTACCTAAATGACAACATACTACGGACTTGGGGAGCAATTGGCATATTCATAGAAAGAGACGTGGAAAAAAAAGAAATGCGTCGACGAGCCTCTAAATTTGACGGTACATCCACAGCCTTTTCTTTCGTATCTAGAAGAAGATAGAGGCGTTTAACCTGGATGTACAACAGAACTTCATTATTCTCGAGTTACTACCAATGTCTAGTGTAGATAATCAATGGTTATCTCAAACCTGTTCTTTCAGTGGACCACTGTCAGGTAATGGAAAACATATTTTTGATATAAAGTTTATTGACACAAAGAGCTCTGGTTGGTAGTAACTGAATGCTCCATCGTTGTTAGAGATCATTGTGTCAGGCAAGTTTATCTGATCCAATATACTGTCGAAAGGAGATACTTGTCGTGGATTCGTCATGACAGATAAAATAAAAATGACAAAGCAAAGAACCATGAAAACTATTATTACCTTTGAGCATCCACAAGCATATCTTGGATCAGAATATCGATAATATCTTGGAGTAACATTGTCACCTCACGCTGAAGGTCTTCCTTGTTTTTATACTGTGTAGTCAACACGCACAAATTTCACTTTACGGAAAATATAACAGATTCATGTAGGAGAAGAAGGTCCGCAATTTGTTGCCATATTCTAAAAAGCGCTGCCAATGGGGGAATGATCCCTCCCTTGGTTTATTCGAGTATGCCTCAGCGCAGCCACTAGGCGCAGCTGGAACTCGAACCCGGGCTGGCTGGTTCCTCACTACGAGCCTCAGCCACCAGGCCAGCACCAGGTTCTCGTTGCCATATTCTAACAACATCCCTCTGTCTGATTTATCTAAGAAAAGGAGTCTCCCAATATAGAGCTGGTCTCTAACAGAATAATCTAATCATTCTAACTAATAAAGATAACATTTGAACTAATAAAGATAGGAACCTGCCCCAAATTAAAAACTAACATGATAGCTAAAATATTTCAGCCAGGCCACCTTGGTTGCAGCCGCTGCCCCTCATTGGTCTCATGGGCCCCAAATGGGATGCACGGAAAAACCATCACAGGTATGCGATTTCTAAACTCTAGAAGCAACTACCGATACAAAACCTTTGGTATCCCCCCCCCCCCGCATGTACACTGGTTACTGGTGGTGAATTTCATAATTCCAGCCACCTATTTCATCAGCCTAGTAACTTTTTAGTCCTGGCCAATGATAAGGGGGCAGAAATGTAAGAATCCTCCTTTTTTCTTTGAGGAAAAAAATGTAGGATAAACTTCATATGAAAAATAAGAATATATTTAGAGGGTGCAAAGAACCAAAGAAGAATAACGGAAGGTAAGGCTTAATTTGTGTGTTCCAGAAGAAAACTGAGGAGGGCTTCACAATTTATGTTGTTACAGGTAAAAAATGATAGGTCAGTTAGAATCTCAAAGCAGGTTACAAAGATTTATCCAACTTGCCGTAATTACAGCTCTAGGCCTCTTCAGGCCCAGTAACATAGTTTGGCCCAAGGCCCATGGAACTTATGTGTGCACTCTGATTTAGCAAAAGATAAAATGATTTGTCCTTCCCATCCTTTCAGGCAAATTAAACGATAAAGTAGACCACAATAAAGTTCATAAAAAAAATTCTACTGAAGTGATTACCAGAAGCTCGACCAATCGATGAACTTTGTCTACCATTTTAGGCAAATGATCCAACCTAAAATCCGTCAATAAACTTGAGTTCTTGATACTCTTTTCAATTTGAGAAAATATAGAAGTTACCACCCTGAACAAAATCCAGATAACATCATAATAATATTCGCAAGAACATGTATTTGGAAAGCTTTGTCAACATGAAAAAACAAGAAGTAAGAGGTAGAAATGATTACCTCCTCTCTACATCGCCAATAACAAGAGACCCAAAAATACTTCTTGTCAAATCGTGGAAATCGTTGATTGCACAAAACATGTTCTTATCCTTTTTTATTTTCCTGAAGAGTTTGGCACTATTTCCGGTAAAGTTGGCCGCCATATTTACTGATTTTGAGAACTTCCATGGAAGAAAAACGAGCATAAGCCATAAAGTTTCGTGGGGAAAAAATTGTACATAAACATAATACAGATAAGAGTTTACTTCATTTTTACATGAGACTGGCCATTAATTTATGTAGTTACATTAGCATACCTTTTCGGCAAGTAGAAACAAGGGCCAACAGGTAGAACAATTATACTCTGACATGGGCATTGTCATCAAATCCAACTCTCTGCAAAATAAATAAATAAATTGAAGGGAAAAAGAACAACTTCTGAAACTAAACTTGCAGCAAAATAATCGAAACATACCGATTGCTGATTAAATCCTCCATACGGAAGCTATTTATTATCTCGTTCCAAACAAGCGAAAACATTTTCGGGTCATCTCTTTCAGATGTACCCAAGTTCTGAAAAAAATATCATTTGAGAAAAGAGAAACAAGGAGAAAGTAAGGTAAGAAAAAATCTTCAAAGTAAAATAATTACATGAAAAGCTTCCACCTTAAACAGTTTCTTTTCAAAGTAAAGGAATTACAACCTCCGATCCATAATCAGTGTCGGAGTTTTGAACTAACCCCAATTCAAAATTGCGACACTTATTTTGGATCGGAGGAAGTACATGAAATCACTACAGAAAAATGTCAACGAAGCTTGGCACTAGCACGAGATTTTAACATCAACCATTATGCGGACCAGAAAAACAATGACAACATCAGTTGGTCAGATATGGATAACTTTAACGAGTGAATAAAATGAGATGGAATTAATGTATATTGACATTTTCAATACCAAATTTACTTGGTCCAGCAAGAGAAGGTAGCCGGCGCTGGTGCGGACCAGAACTTTGCGACTGCGATTGATATGGTGCAGTGTGCCAACAGGCTGAAGAAACCTGTGATTGTCCTAAAATTGGATTTACATAATGCTTTTAAGTTTTGACACGGTAAAATGGCAAGAATTCCTCCAAATGATGGCAATTAGGGGTTTCCCGGAGTCCGGAGACTTGCATTTGGTGGGTATACGAAACAATTGCTGGATGCATTTGCAATTCATACCGGCCTTCCCATCCACATGACGCAACAACTGTCAGAAGAAGTTGCAACTATTCTTTACTGCCCTGTTTCTGCACTGCCCTGTACCTATCTGACCTGCCTCTGTCGGTCAGCAAAATTTTCACTCAATCTTCTTCAGCTAGTAATGAATCGACCGGAGACTGCCGGGGGTGGATTGCAAGGCTTCTATTGTCAGGGGTGAGGGTGAAAATAATAAATTCAGTTCTCTCGGCCATCCCAATTTTTTAATTGTGCGCGTCCCGTGGGTTAGGGTAATTATTGAGGCTATAGACAAACTACGTCGAGCCTTGCTTTGAAAGAACAGGAGTGAGGTCAAGGGGGGTCATTGCCTGGTCGTGTGGGAGGTGGTCACAAAATCACAATGCAAAAACAGCAAGGAGGGTTGAGAATTATAAATTTTCACCTCCAGAACAAGGCTCGGATGGCCAATCTAGCATCAAAACTGCTATCTGGTAGCGCAGGGCCATGTTTCAGATGCATAGCACGATGGTATCTGCAGGGGATGATACCCGACACCCCCTGCAGCAGTGACTCTCCTTTCTGGAAATTACTGCTCTCCGCCGTACCGACGGTACTACTAGCAACTACATGCCCCTAAACTCCGGTGTCACCATCTTATTTTGGCATGAAAAATGGAATACTCTTGGGAGACTGTACATCAAGTTTGAGGTGCTTTACTCCTACACCTCTGATCAGAACTGCACTGTGGCCTCGCAGCGTCACGAGGGGCTCTAGGACATTGACCTTCTACGGCCATTATGTCATACAGCACAACTAGCTCATTGAACCACTGTCGCCTTTTATGCCTTATTGAGTGACATAGGACCCAGATGGCTCACGTGTAACTGGGTTTATTTTGTAACTAGTAGTACAAATGGATATGGAACTAAGCTATGGTAGAAGTAGAAAAGTTTGTGTTGCCAACTTTGCATCACACAATAAACCATCTACCCACATACCTGTGTGCGTGAGCAAGAAAGAATCCTCAACATCCTGTTTTTCACTTCTGCAGTTGAAGAAGGAACAAGAGAAGCATTGAATGCTTGTGGAAATGTAAAAAATCGACTTCTCACCATTTCCATTGTACGAATCTGAGGGATATCAGAAACAAAAAATCAATAATAATTGAATAAAATTTCCAGTATTTAGTAGCACATCATCTCACCTCCCCGATACGACGAACAATCCCAGACATACCACCAAAAATGCTACAGAATACAGAATACCAGATCTGTGTGTCCATGGTGTAGATCTATTGACAATATACAGGAAAAATAAGATGAACTCTGAGACATATGTACAGTTGAAAATGTTGAAGATAGTAATTCTCACAATAATTATAAGGGGCCATAAAGCAAGAATAACACCAGCATTGCTCTTCACTGGCATGAAACAAAATAAGATAGAATCATCAGTCTTTGTTATAAATTATAAATTCAAAATAGAAACCTGAGTTCGAAAAAAGAGAGACGGAAAACAAACAAAGCTAGATAGTGTATAGAGGACCTTGAGGAAAGAATTCATGCCACGCGTATGTATTCACATCGACCCTCATGATTTCTTTAGTAGCTTCCACGGTAGGTTTAATCTGTTCATGTTATATTCACAGAAATAATGCATCAGGCAATGAGGAATATGTAACAAAACTTCTCATGTTGTTACTATGGTCTCTCATTAGCATACATATAAACAAATTATCAGAAATGTAAATCGTTACTATTAAAGGGAAATTGGCGCCCACGGTAGTTCATCCCACCTCCTACAGGTCCCACTGACTTCACTATTGCACCCATATTAAATCATAAAAATCTCACGCTATCTTTTCAATCCCGTACAGTACAAAAAAATCAATGTGCCCGGTGCCATCTTCCATGTTTCTATACCATTAGCGAATCAATCCCCAGTTCCTTCTCTCGCTCTCACATCATCAGACCGCCTCGTCTCACTGCTTTGTCAACCTCTGCCATAATGATCTGTTCCACGGCGATCACCAATGTCGCAGGAGGCGGGGGGGTATGCCCACGGGTCATGTGCTCGCTGCCCGTAAGTTGTGGCTACAGTACACATACAAATTGCACCTACTAGAGGGTGTTGTGCTGCCAATGAGGAGCGGAAGGCCACAACGAAGCAGCTCAGATACCCTCTAAATTTCCGAGGTAAGAGGCACTAATCCATATTGAAACCCCTAAAGTTCATTGAGGCCAGATCCTAGTTTCCTGCCCTCAATCAGTGAGTACACAGTCTGCCTCCTGCGCCATGATAGATCTTTTGCTCCTTATCTACAAATGCTAGGAGAGTAGTGATCTTGTGATTCTCGAAAGAAATAGAGGGCTAGAATATTGTGAAGCGTTCATTTGCATATCCACCCAGATAGTTCTACATTTGCTTCTTAGAAGAGTTCATTTATGTGCATGCTACAATTTTCAAATCTTAATGCAGATAAAAGCATTTTGACACAAGTGATGTGTGCCAGCTGTGGACCCAATGTGCGCTTTTATTCTTAGTAGATGAAACTAAATTCAGATGATACATCAAATTTCCGAAAGATACAAAATTTTAGAAAGAGTGTAGGGCTTAGAAGTTGATAGTGAATTAGTCATACACTATTGCTCCATGGGAACTTCTGATCCTGTGTTATACGCAAGACACGAGATTCCCTCTTCCCACAACTTGAACTCTTTGGGAGTTTATTAAGCGACAGATACATGTATATTCGTTATTATTTTCGCTATAAGTTTACTTTTTTTGTTGGACAGTACACGGGCTACAATCTGTCTACCAATTCTTGGCCCTGTGGTCCATTAACACAAGTGACCTAGGACAGTATATAAGCTGAGGCTGCTCTGTGAGAAACCTGCATAACAGCACCTGGCTGCTGCCCTGAGGTTAGACACCCCCGCTCTACTGCATTTCAGAAATATACGACTGTTGTTGTTGAAGATCAATAAAAAACGACGTCATCAAGGCCCATGTGGGTTAAGTTGGGTTGGCTAGATGGTAAGAGAAGAACAAAATGATGAGGCTGTATAAGTGGATTGTATGGCCCTTTCGATAAGATCGGTCTTTTGGAATAGTGGTCAGCGCATGAACATGGTATCAGAGCCAAGGTCTCGACTTCGAGTCTTGTGTGGCGCACAATTTTCCAAAAAATTGTTGATGCCCCCTCCGTCCACGTATTGGCCTCTTGAGCCATACCTCTGAGTTTACGCGTGTAAATTGTCTCCCGTCACACGTGAGGGGGGGGGGGGGGGGGGTGTTGAAGTGTATAAGTGGATTGTATGGCCCTTTCCATAAGATCAGTCTTTTGGAATAGTGACAGAGGCCATTCCTCTTGTACATATGTCTGAGTAGAGGAAGAACTATATTCCTGTTTCTCTCAAAGAGACGATGGATCAGATCAAGGAGGTAGCAATTGGAGGAGGTACATGAAGATTTCATTGCCAAGCCAAGCAGAATGAATGTAAATGAAGAAAATGATCTGGAAGAAAGGTTGAGTGCGGTAACTCCAAATTGAGCTTGGTGGCATTTTTTTTCCGTGGCAGGCACATGGTGACGCAGAAGCTTACGGGAGGGGCTGAGACAAAGTAACAGAATGAGGGAATTGGGCTGGGAGAAATAAAGGAAAGGTTGACAATATTTTTAATTTGCATGATAGCACACCATGTTTTACTAGATTTAGTACGCATACGGGCATCTAACTAATCTTGAATTGAATTTCCAGAAAAAGAGAGGAGGGAGACAAATCTTGCCTGAAAGTAGTAGCTGAATAAGAATTTACTTGCTAGAAGAACCATCCAAAATGCTGTATACCTATTGAGGAGCAGAACTAATATTTTAGCTAATGCCAGATGACCGTATCAAAGAAGAGGAATAATAATACACATATTTTACTTCAGTAAATGTCCTTTGCCTTCATGCATTCCTCTTCCAACATATGACTGAGGCTGCACATATCATTCTCATTTATTCATCAGGGCATAAATATATAATACCATGCACAAAAAGGCTTGTTGTGGAGTACAAAAGGCTAAAGATGAGTTTTTCATCCCTCAACTATTGGCTTTCATCTCTAAATTCTAAAGCTAGGAACATTTTATCCTCAAAATATCAACTGCATATTTTCATCCAATGAGGCTATTTCAAAGTGGTTTTGACTCCCACGTAGATACCATGTGTCCACCACATCATCTAACAAATTAAGAAGTATATAGATGTTGCTGGAACAAGAGACGGGGAGGAAGAGAAACAGATGTTTGCCCATATATTTTAATTACTTATTTTGATGGCTTCCAGATTTTTTATTTGTTGCCCGTTGACTGGATGTCAAAGATACACCTACACGTAGTCTAAACCAGAGTAGTATTGTCCCACCTAAAATGAAAGTGGCTGGTTTAATGGTTGAGGGTGGAAGTTTTAGAGCTAAGGGGTGAAAGCTACACACATGCAGTAATTGTGGAGTAAAAACACATGTTTTCTACTCTATAAGAGGATAAGACTTTTGGGCATTCAAGCAAACTAGAGTTTGGTTGGGCTATAAAATACCATGAAAATTATTCCTCTGAATTAATGCCTTGGCAAAAAAAAATCTAAAGTATTAACTATATGTATAGAAGTAAAAAAAGTTATACTATTGTTAAGCACAAAACCATACCTGACACCACCAGGACAATACACGGCAAATTCTCCAAGTAGATGTCTCTATATAGCTCCAAAGACATGGAATGAAAAAGAAGGCCATCCCAATCACATTGCTTGTAAGGTACAATGCGACAGCCACCATGTATTTTGATAGGCAGAACATTCCCAGAAAAGTGTGAGGACATCTAACTGAAGTAGAATAAAATATGGGAAGAATGATACACCATGTAACCGCAAAAAAGATTTTTATGGAAAATCTCAGTTTCTGACTAGATCTCATTGTATCTTTGATCCTCCATGAGAAAGCAATATCAAGGATTACTGCGCAACAAGTAGATAGGTTACTGAAAAATTAAAACATAACAAAATCAAGAAAAAAAAAGCTAGATATTCTTCGTGTCTCCCCATGAAACAAATAACACTACGTCAAAACACAAAAATTGGTAATTTATATGGACAAAAAAGATCCAAGTATGATTGAAAGCCTTAGGCACTAAGTAATAGCTGTAGACAGTCAGCATTAGAAGTACCAAACTCTGTTTTGGCATCCTGATTGGTACTAGCTCGCTGTCAGGTTAATACAAATTGACTTTCTCACGTACTAGTTTGTTGTGCGAACCGACCTATAACCTGTATATGTATACATATGCAGTGTATAAACTACAGATAATAGTAGCACTAAGAATATCAATCCAGTGCCTGGGGCGTGTGGAGAGACGAGTTTTTCTATCAAAACCAACCTTGAATGACTCGAAGTGCTGCATTTGTTATGAAAATACTCAGGATATCCTCAAAAATTGTCGGATCAAGTAACTGTAGAGGGCTTTCCAATCCATGCCATGCCATTATTATCAGAATCTGGAAAATAAAACACATGTGAAAATGGCGTCAAATGATCTGACACAGAGATTAAACTAAATCTAAATGTATGCATAATTATAATATAACTGAACCTGAAGCCCGAGCACAAGGAGCGTCCACATCCTATCAAAGCTTCTGAACAAATGCCAGAATGAACGGACCTCGACAAAATTTGTCTTCCCCAACCACCTCTGCTGAGATGTGTTAATAACGCAACGAGGTAAATATCATCTCAAATTAATACACTCAAATCTTCTTTGCAGGGCTACCTACTATCGTTATAATCGAACATAAGCGTGCTTGCGTCACCCTACGATGCCTGCTTACGTTTGTACTTTACTAGATCCTAAGAATGTCACTACACACATCTCAACTCCATGGCTCTATAAAGCTTTTATTTTTGTGTGGTACTTTAGATCTCTACCTTTCTGTTTTATGTAAAAAAAATGTTTTTTCGTGGAACATGAATCATCTCCAATGTAATATGCCAAGATGTATTTATTTTTTCGCAAAAAAGCAAAGCCTTGCGTTTCGATGCATGATAGAAAAGAAGTTTTTATGTACAACTCCTAGTAAGGACCAACCCCGCACCATACAACTCAATCAGTCCTATCTAGGGGAGGAGTTGGCGAAGGCCCCGGGCTCCCGCGTTCGCCACTCGCGCGCCTCGGCTTTGTTTGTCTCAAGTATGGAGGCCATACAATATGTCAATATGTATGGCAACATGACAGTTAGACCCCTCCATCTTTGACTTCAATACTGAAGTATTAGTATTTAACCTATACGAGATTCATGATCTTCATAGACTACTCATAGGTGAAAACAACCGGAAACCATTTATGAGCGGTAGGAGGCGCTCGGCAAGTCGTGCCACTATCCTATAGTAAGATATAAGACTGCTTTGGGCGAGAGTAACTAGAGAACTACCTGTTCTGCTTGTTCAGGTACTGCGGAGTTTAAAAAAATCGATGAGAAAAAGAAGTCATTGTCCAAGCGCATGGGCCAACAAAGCTTGAAGCAATCAGCAGACCTGCATCAGAAAATATTTAGTACATCATAGTAGAGAAAAATATAAGCGGACAAAACATACTATCTGTTTCCCTACTAAGATGTACGAAATAGCATCTCACCAGAAGAATTCGTTGATGTCGTCATAATTTCTCCATCTTGAGTGATCAGAAACTCCATTTTTGTTCTTGACCGCTTCCTTCATTGCAAAAAGACTGTCAATTTACAAATTCCAAACTTGTGTAAACCAAAGGGTTGAAAAGAAAGTGGTGTCAGACCGCTTCTATCTCTTTGTAAATTGGTGTGACTACATTGTTAAGAAATGATTCATCTTCTCCCCCATATGCAGGTCTGACTTCTTCTCCAGTAATAATTCTTTTAGATCCAGAAAGAACTCCATATAGCTCATATGACATCTGAAACAAATCTGATCATTGTATTTTTTGCATTGGATAAAATCTCTAGGAAAGGAAATGCAGAGTCCAGATACTCTTCTTAGAAGCAAGAATTACTTTTATTGCCTCGACTAGTGATAGTAGATTTATCTGTTTTAATATAAACACACAGAATATGAATTGTTTGCTCAACTCCGTTTTGCAAGAATCTTATCTGGGGTGGCAAAGGCTAACCAAGTATTTTAAATTTTGGTAGAGGAACTCCAAATTAAACTAAAACTAGTACTAAAGGTAAATACTTGATACTTTTACTGTCATTTGCAAAAATTAACATGCATAAATTTTATGTATGACTACATTCTTTTATTACCAATTGAAATAATTTAAGGAAAAATCTTATATTAGCATAGTCTGGAATCATTAATACAGTGAAAGCCCAACAAAGATGTAGAATATTTTACATACATAATGGAATATGTAGCACAAGCATTCAGGCATATGTCGTAAGTTTGCTGCCTCTCCCCAGATAAGAAGATAAAGTGCTACATACAGAAGTTTATAATTATGAACTTCCTTCACCAACCTGCAGGTGCAAACAAAGAGGCATAGTACAAATAAGACATTACTTCCCAGAAACTCATTCAAAGCTGACTCTGAAGTAGCCGCAGTCAGATAAAAAAGACAAAAAAAAGAAATGCAATAGAGGTTTACCGTATGTTGCTTACTCTCCCCAAACGCTTGCACCAGGTCAGATAGTTATCAAATGTTTTCGCCGTTAATTCATCTACTGCTCTATCATCAAGCTAAAAGAGACATAATAAAATTTCATTTTAACATGTGAACCAAGAAGATTGATAAAGCAAAATAGTATGTATGAGTATGAGTACCGTTGTTGCAGAGGATGAGTCGGGATTCAGTCGAGCATGACTATTTGCAAGCAAAAGAATAAGGTGTTCCCTTTGATTGGCGACATTTCCTCTCTACCAACAGAAAAGGAAAGGAATCTAAATTAGTTGGATGAAATGCAGGAGGACAAGACGTTGGATCATCAGAGCTTTACACAACAAGAGAAATGGCTATTCTACCTGAAATCCAAACCAAGTTTGCAGCCATAGAAAAATATCCGTACAAGATGTTTCATCCGTGGTAGGAAGACCGCATACATTGAAGACCGCAGACACCGCAACTTTGATCTGTATTATTAGTATATCATGAGAAACTTTTAGGGTCAAGGGAAACATAAGTTCAACACTGAGATCTGTAAGGTTTTGAGTTGGAAATATATGGCAAACCTCTGGAAGAAGCATGATTGGTTCTTGTCTTGAGCTAGGAGTAAGAGGAAGAATATTATAGTGACACGGAAGTTTTTGGCCTAGCCCGTCGCATGGCAAAAGGAGACTCTGCAAAAAAAAATTGAAATCAGTAAGTATGTGGCACACCACACACCATAAGTAACAAAACTCATTTTTTTTCTTTTATATCAACCTCCAAGCCACTACTGATAAGAACAGCCTTCAGAACTTCTGCCAGGACAGGAAGAAGGTCATGATCATTAGCTTGCTTTTTCCTACAAAAAATGGACAGAGGAGGATCACATTTTGTAGGGGTTTAGAGTGTTGCATAAGAAAATAGTATACATTAGTGGCTTGTATCTGAGAAATAATCTTACTTCTCATAGAATGATTTAATTTCTGGAGCATCATGTCTTTCCGTCCTTTTTAAGCAGGTGATTTTGTCATCCTGAATAAAAGAGAAATCAAATATGAGGGGCACTAATTAGTTAATGAAAAAAGTTAATCACACATGGTCCCTGAATCATCAGCACATAGAACTTAACCTGATCAAGCCTCTGAAGCAGTGTAGTTTTGAATTGCCTGACACCTCTTTCTCTTGAGTCTGGATCGATTATGTTAGCCTTTTCAAAGGCATGAAATCGACCTGCAAAGGACACATTTATTAAACCTTGAATGGATGCAAATCACAGCATTTCTTTTAACAGCAACAGAGTGTTTGGTTGACCAAAATGTAATGCGGGCAGTCAATCGCAATAGTACTATATGTTGGTATATGCAGTGCAGGTAGCCCAAAACTCTTTTGTTTCCCTGGTGAATGCAAAGGTGTGCAGTGCAGATACAACAAAGGCATTACTGAAGACTGCAGCTTCCTCCCAAACAAAATTTGGGATCCAAAATAAACGTTCGCCGGGTAACCACCTCGAAGCCTTTTGAACCCGGAAGAGGAAGAGAACCAAAATTGGGGAAGACAACGTCAGCTAGCTAAGCTAGGGCGATCGTTGTGCGTGCACCGTCGCCTCCTCGCCAAGCGCCGTCGCCCCCCTCTTGGATCTCGCTCGCATCGTCGCCGATCGATCTCCACTCGCGCCGAAGGGCACTGCTGCTCCATGGCGGCAGGAAGAGGGGGATCGGCAGGGAAGGTGGCGGTGTTGCCGAGGTGCTGGGGATGGGGAGGAAGAAGGAGCAAACGTGCCGCTTCGGTAATCGTTTTCGTTATTCACGGTGGATGGATTTGGGCTGGCGCCGTATCCGTAAACAATCCGGTAGCGATTGAACACTCGGGGAAATTAAATGCTTCAGAAAACAATACTACTCTGTTTGCACAAGCTTACACAAAACACATGGACGTAGGGGGTACATAGGTAGGCAACGCGGACTCACATAGGAAGGCTACGCGCGGCGACTCAGCGTCCAGCTTGTTCGCCGCGCGGAGCAGCGGCCGGACCTCCACGAGTGTCGGCGGAAGCCTCTCGCTGTCGAAGTGCTGCAATGCCGATTCACCTCCGCCGCTGGCTCCCGACGGTTCTGCCGCGCCGGAGCTTGCACCCGACGACGAAGACGAAGCCGCCGGCACTGGCGGCAGACACTGCGACCGCGACGCCGGCGGGCGGCTGGATGTCCCCTCCTCCACCAACTCAATCTCGCGAACAGGCGCGCGCCGCGGCCGTCGGCGGAGCGAGCTCTCGTCCACCTCCTCTACCTCGTACACCGGCGCGTATCCCGGCGGCCGGCTGTCCTCGTCCACCACCTCAATTTCGCAGACCGGCGCGCGTCGCGGCGGCCGGCCGGGCGAGCCCTCATCCACCTCCGCCATCTCGCGCACGGGCACCTACTGAGGCGTCCGCTCCATAGCCCTCCGCGTCCAAGACTGAGCGGGCCGGACGGCATCCCGTGGGAGCGGCACCAACTTTATCTCCCACTCCTCCGCTTTATGTCCGGCGTGCTTTGCCCGGTTGGCCCTGTTTCGGCATTGCTGGCCTGGCGAGCTTTACTTTGACGGAAATGGGAGAGAGGAGGAGGAAGACGGCGAGGCGACGAGGTCGGGAAAAGGAGGGAGTTGCGAAGGAAGGGAAACAAAGCGAGTGTTTAAACGACGGACCGCCGCTTTGGCTGATGTGACCATTTTTTTTTTTGACGGGTATAGGATTTGACGACACAGCATCATGAACGAGAAACCACTATCAAGATATTCGTTTTGATGAACCGTATAGTAGTAGTATATTAGTATATATATGGTATTGTTATAACATTCTATGAGAAGAATGCTTGTAAACATTGTTTAAACCTTAGCACACGGTGCAAATTTAGTTTAATAAAGGCATCAAAATTATTGAATTTAAAACAATTCAAATAATATTTTAATTAACAAAAATTCATATGTGGTTACTATATCACATAAACAATGTAAATTATCTATAGCATGCAAACTGTTATGTATATGAAGTATAAAAGTTTTGTACAAATTAGAATAGAATCAATTTATTTTTGTCAAATTTAATACACACTTAGGTACTATGATCTTATTAATTTAGTCAAATTCAATAAACGCTCAATTAAGTTCTCAATATGGAAAGCGCTTTCTTTTTTACATGTGATTATGTATACACAACATCTAGTTCAGTTTGAAGTGGCGAGAGGTTAATGAACACGCCTGCAACGGCTCCAAGGTGTCTTGTCTACAACAGAGTTTGCTGCATGCACCGTCGCCAATGGTTGGTTTGCAGTCGTGTCGCCCTCCCTTCAAATTTAGTCTACATTTCAAATTCACAATTTATTCGAAATTAGTCTACATTCTGCATGGATCACACCTCAATATTTAAAAAGGAGATAGTCCATGGCGACCACTAGGAAAGACCCCCGTATGTCCGTCCGATTAGAAGCAGCTAGACCATTAGATTTTCAAACAAGCCTATGGTCTCTTTCCATGATTTTTGGGATCAACCGTGTGATGTGCTCCGAATAACTGATATTCTAAAACTGTCTTGAATAATTGCTTTTCGAAAACATTTGACTTTTTCATTGGTCCGTCGCCTTATTACACCTGCGTTGACATTACCTGTGGCAATATCATCAGTTGAGAGAGTTTTCTCAGCCATGCATATTATAAAGTCAGATCTTCGAAACATGATTGGGGATGATTGGCTCAATGATTTGATGATTTGCTATGTTGAGAAAGAGATATTTGCATGAAACTGATGACAAGAAGATTATGTTACGTTTCCATTCCTACTGTGATCGTAGAGGTCAACTTCCTCGACATTTTCGTCTTGCCAACATGGATTTAACTTAATGGTATGATACTATATTTTCCGTCTTCCTTCACTGTATTGTCCCTCCCTCACTCTTGGGTCCCTTCCTCACTCTTGGGTCCCTTCCTTCCTCGTCTCCCGCCTCGCCGCTTTATAGATAGCAGAGGACAACTATCGCGCGCAGCGTGCGCGTGCCTGCATATTCGAGTCCACATCACCCCCCCCCCCCCCCCCCCCCCGGGGCCTCGCAACCCCTGCACTAGCAGAAAACAGGCTAACAGTCCCGGTTGGTAACGGCCTTTTGTCCCGGTTTACAAACCGGGACTGCGGAATCGGGACTAAAGGCCACCACCTTTAGTCGCGGTTGTGTCTGCAACCGGGACAAAAAGGCATCCACGTGGGCTCGCAGGCGAGCTGCTCAGGCAATGACCTTTTGTCCCGGTTTGTAAGACAAACCGGGACTAAAAAGTTCGAGGGGTTTTAGGTTTTAGGATTTTTTAATTTTGTTTTCTGTTTTATTTATGATTTAAACTATTATTCGTACGCTACAATTACACACATCGATGCATATATTATATGACGAGTCTAAATTAAGCATACATGCATATATAATATAACGAGTCAGTCGTACGAGCATATATCTACATCGATCATATATAAACGAGTGTCTTCCGAATACGAGGATTACATGAATATCACTAAGGATGGTTTATATGGTATTCTCCTATTGGGGCTATGACCTCGTCAAGCAAAAATCCAGCAATTTCCTCTTGAATTGCTCTTATGCGTTGCTTTGCTGAGAGTTGCGACCGCGAAGCCACATTCTGTATCAAATAGAAGGTTGATATGAATATATAAATTGACATTAAAAAAAGTAAAACTCTGAATATATATATTAATCTGAATATATATATTAATGTTTAACGTACATGTGGAGAAGTCCACGCACTGACACACGTGTGCACGTACTCGCAAACAAAGTATCCACATAGATTAGTCGCCGGTGGTTGTTTCTCGCACTTTACGAAAATAAAGTTGAATCAAATAATAAATGAAACAGGATAATCCGATATTAAAACTAGAATTAAAATGAGTACTGTACTTACGGGGATTTGTTTAAAGGTCAACTGTGATTTAAATTGACCATTGGCCCCTCTTGTGAACCGCTTACATACCCTACAAATAAAATGAATAAATAAGATATTAATAACTAGAACACAGGAAAATAAAGAGGCCGATATAGAGTAATAACGATTGAAATTACTTCGGGAGCATATCAGTAATGCTTGCGTAATACTCCAAGGGACGCGCTATTGAGTACTCGATCTCAACTACCCCACGGTCAATTTGAATGTTCAAGAGAATCCAGTGGAAGCTGCACATGTTTATATATATATATCGCTAACTCATCAACATTTAGTCAGAGCGAAAGTTAATGTGTACAAGACAGTAAGAAACTCTCACCTGAAGTTGTAAGGAAACAAAATCACATCTTTATAATTTGTCGAGGGCGTCCATAATAATCACTTACAGACAATAGCAGCTCATGATACATTTGTCGATAACTGAAACAATTCATCAAAATCAATATGGATTGTCTGTTCTCCGATGAAGTAATGCTCTTCTCTATATTTAAGAAGCAACATTATCTGGTCGTCTTTTGAGGCCTCCATGTACCACTTATGTAATTCTCGCATTCTTGGAGGTAGCAGTGCCAACTCCGCCTCTGTTACCAGTTCCTTCTTCATGACAAATTTCATTGCCAGGGGAGCCATGGGGGCTTCAGCTCGGCCTAGCATTTCATCCATCGTCAGACCAGGAATTTCTTCAAACCGTTCTGGTAATACAATTGGGGATGCCACCTTCAACGGAACGATCGATTGTTTTTTCTGTTGTCCAAGCTGGGCAACGTCGGCTCTCTGCTGCCTCTTATTCTCCGTGGGATGACCCTTGGAGACCCGTGGAAGCGGTGACACTTTCTCCTTAGTAGGCGGAGGCGGGCACTTCCGCTTTACTCCAATGTACTGAGTGGGCGGCGCCGAAGATCGAGTCCGCTGATGCAGCGTGGAAGATGAGGTAGCCTTAGACGCAGATGAGGGAGCCTTAGGCGCAGATCGAGGCGGCGATGATTGAGGTGGAGGTGAGGGAGCCTTAGGCGGCGATGATGGAGGTGGAGGTGAGGGAGCCTTAGGCGGCGATGATCGAGGTGTAGGTGAGGTAGCCTTAGGCGGCGATGATCGAGGTGGAGGTGAGGGAGCCTTAGGTGCAGATCGAGGCGGCGATGATTGAGGTGGAGGTGAGGGAGCCTTAGGCGGCGATGATGGAGGTGGAGGTGAGGGAGCCTTAGGCGGCGATGATCGAGGTGTAGGTGAGGTAGCCTTAGGCGGCGATGATCGAGGTGGAGGTGAGGGAGCCGTAGACGCAGATCGAGGCGGCGATGATCGTGGTGGAGGTGAGGGAGAATTAGGCGGCGATGATCGAGGTGGAGGTGAGGGAGCCTTAGGCCTTTGCTTCAAGCCTGGCAATATGATGTATTTCTTTTTCCATAAAATGACTCCATGCAAGACTTCTCCCAGTGTCGACTCCCCTTCAGGGCCAGCGATGTCAATCTCCAATGTCTCACATCCGGGTAGAATTTCATCCACCCCGACACGAGCATACCCAGCTGGAATCTCGCGACAATGCCAACGCGATGCAGGACTCCCCTTCACTTTGTCCATCATGGACTTTGTTTGCTCCGGGGTGTCCATCTTCGGCAGAGTGAAATGTGATATCAGTTTCTCCCAAATAGATTTTTTTTAATTCGTCAGAGACAAAACTTATTCCGTCGGCTCTTTCTGGCTTATTCCATTCTCGACAGGTGATCGGGATCATATCCCTAACAAGAACTCATGCTTGATTTGTAAATGTTGTCACGCTCTTTTTGGGCTCCAAAGGGATCCCATCGGCACTGACTACATCAATCTTCATATGTGTATTCTCGTCCCATATTTTGGTCGGGCCCCGTAACCTTGAAGTGGAAGATTTGTTCGATTTGGAGGTCTAAAAAAACATTCGTTAAATATATGCTCAATGTGTGAAGGTCTAACTAGTGATATATATCATGAGCAAATTAAGACTTAAATATTTACATCGGAGGACTTGCAGGTTGAGGGCCCAGCGCTAGTATCGACATCAATACTTGCTTGCGGGTCTTGTAACAAATCATCCAACAACGCATAACCATCTTCATTCAGATATTGTGAGCCGTCATCTAGAAAGTTCTCTACATCTTCTGGTCGGCTTTCCCCTATCATGTTCAACAATGCATCTTCCTGAGGATCTCTACCGGTACCGTTGTGGTCCATAGCTTAACTATAAAGAAGAAGGATTAAATAAAGATTAAAAGTAGTAGCAATAACAACAAAGAGGGACATTGAAAGTAGTAGTAGCAATAACATCAATTAGTTACAAGTCATAATAATATATATCGCATCAATAATACATCACGCTAATCAAAATGGACGTCGAACCGCCGGAAACATGTCGCGGGCGGTGAAAACCCAAAGTGAAGGAACCCAAACAGGATCATATCTAATGTGAGATCCCTGAAGATGCTGCCAAGTGTTGGACGGACGGACGTCCAACGCGACCATGTACCGACGGACGTGCTCGTCCTCCGCCCTGACACGACGACGTACCAACTCCTCGGGGGCCGGCACCCTCTGTACCCGTCGTGGCCCACGTGACCGCCACCAAAGAAGCTCTGGGTCGACGATGGTTCCCTCATTCCTCACCAATCTGCGCACACCGGAAGGTAGCACCTCCCAGTGCCAACACGGCGGAGCCCATTCCCGGACATCCATAGTCTCGTCCATCTCGAAACTATGAATCTTTACATTAACTCTTAAAATTCCAAGACATTGTATAAAACATTGTAAAATTCAAAGATATTGTATAAAATTCCAACATAGTGCTAAATTCTAAATTCAACTAAGTCCTAAAACAATAGTTCTAAATTCTAAATTGAAGGACTAAATCAACTAAATTCCTATTGCTAAGAAACAACAATTTAAAAAACAAGTTGCTAAGACACTAAAATACTATAACAATTTGCTAAGACACTACATTCATAAATCAACTAAATTCCTAAATCAACTAAATACCTAAAACAATTTCACTAAATCAACTAACACTAACCCTAACCCTAACCCTAACACTAAGTGAGGGGAGAGTAATGCTCACCGGCTGGGACGACGACGGCGAGCTCGGCGGGGACGGGGACGGCGAGCTCGGCAGCGCGGCGTTGAGGGAGAGGAAGAGGAAGCGGGGATGGCGAGCTCGGCAGCGGCGTTGACGGACGGCGGCGTAGGGGGCGGCGGCGAGCGGCAGCAGACGGCGGCGCGCGGCAGCGGACGGCGGCGAGGCGGCGCGCTCGATTTGGGCAGCCTGGCGGCGTCCTGGTGGATCCTTAGGACTGTCCCGGTTCGTGGATTGAACCGGGATAGCGAAGACGGAATATATATACCGCAGCCCAGTAGTCGCGGTTCGTGGCTCCAACCGCGACTAAAGGTACCCCTTTAGTCGCGGTTTGAGTCACGAACCGCGACCAACTTAATTTTCGGCCGCTCAGTTTTCGCGCGCGGTGCCACCCCTTTAGTCGCGGTTCGTAACACCAACCGCGACTAAAGGGGTGTTTTTGCGCCAAAACTCAAATATTTTTCATTTTGCAATTTCAACATACATTTGAATAACTTCTGACTACATACTTTGATTCTGACAAAACTTTGAACATGAAGAGTGTTTCAGTTTGAATAACTAATATAAAACCATTTTCTGATTCTTAAAATAATTATTTCAGCTATTAAAATAATAACCATTTTTCCATTTTCAATTAAATATGAGGTAAACTCAGATCTTTTGCATTATATTTTATAATTAAACTAATAATAACTTGAAATAATGTTGGGGATATACCAATCAGGGGTATCTCCAGCATAGATCAATCCGGCTAGTCCAGGGTGACCCAAGGTTGGTTAAGGCTGATGCCTACCGGGCGGCCCAGATAGCTGACGTACAAGGAAGTAGGCGGACGGTCCAAGGAAGGCGCAAGGCTGAAGCCCATCAAGCCGCCAAGCCCAAGACGGAAGGCGGCAACCAAGCCGGCTAGGTCTAGGACTCTGTTTACTTGCCGGACAAGTACTTACCTTGTATCTCGGGGTCTGGCCGCCTATATAAGCCGGCCGCCGGGAAGCCTTTAGGGCACGCTTCAATACCTTTGTAACCTGTTCACGGCTATTGCGTTATAGTGAATTATAGCAGCACGTAGGATCTCGCCACCGCTGTGAGATCTGAAGCTGGGTAAACTCGCCGTGTTCAATCTCGACCTTGACGACTCCAGCCTTCTTCCCCACAATCCATACGTAGGCTAGAGGACCCCCGTCTCCTATTAACAATGCCGATACTACGACAGTTGGCGCCCACCGTGGGGCCTAGGGTTCCTGGCGTCACGTTCAAGGCGGGAGCACTTGGCGGCGTGGGCGAGCAGATCGCCGTCGGCCGCGTTACGCGCTGCGGCAACTACAGCTACGTCAACTCAGATGAGTCTTCGCACCCGGCTGACGACTACCTCATCGGATGCGCAATCGTACCGATCGGAGGGATCGACGTCTTCATCGGGTACACACCGGAGGCGTACGGCTTACCGCGTTTTGACACGCCCACCCACCAACCCTTCGACCTAGCAGTCGACCGGCAAGATGGATCTGAGTCCGCCTTCTCTCAGGAGTCGGCCGATCGGGACTTCCACTTCGTCGGAGTTGTCGGACTGGGATCCGACTCCCAGCCGAAAAACAACGATCCCGAATCAATCCTCCCTGCACTCTAGGACGATACGATGTCGGATGTCGGATCCAGATCTACCGTTCAAGTCAACGTAGATTCTGACTCTGATGATTCCGTCAGTCTTTTCGAAGAAAGAGTCAAAAGCTGATTCAACAGCGCTCATCCAACGCCTTCCGAGGCCACAACGAATACATACATGCCTGACAAGCAAGCTATGATGGTCATACTCGGCAACGAGACGACCCCAGTAAGTTCCAACGCGCAAGACAAGGAGGCCGAGGAGGTCGACAACACTGTTGTCGGCCAACTCATCAAAGGCTCCGACAAAACAAACGCGAAGGACAAGTCTGATCTCGAGAAGGGCGAAGCTAGCAAACCCAACAAGGATTTGCTCACAAGCATCACCGAGATTGACGAATTGATGGCGACTCCGGTCACTGAGGATACCCCGCTTGAAGAAGTAGAGGGACTCCGACAAAGCATGCTCTTACACTCTGATTTCCTGCGCAAAAGGGAAAAGTATGTTGAAGGCCTTGCGAAGAAAGTCCAAGAGGAGCAGGATAAGTTGTCCCTTAAGGCAACAAAGCTCTTTGAGGACAAGTCATCTAAACGCCGCCGGGAAAAGGAACCTCAAGTGCGTAAGCAAACAGCAGCTCAGATGCTAGGCTTCGATTGGCATACGGCACCGCAGCGTGAGGACAAGCGAGGAGACATCGTCTTCTGCACGCCTATCCTCAACGCAGCCGCAGCACTAGATACCCTTGAGGACCAAGCTACCACGGCGGAAGAAAAGATAGTCAACGCAAGACACTACGTGTACAAAGCCCTAGAGCAACAGGCGTGCGCCGATTCCTATGGCCATATGGCGGATGCCCAAGGGGGAAATCTGGTTTCCAAATCGGAAATATGCAGAGTGGCACCCGATGCCGACCCTGACGGCCCGTCCGGCTCTAGCAGCCATGGCGACAAAAGGAAAAAGACGCCGCCTCCCAAGAAGACGCCACCGCCTAAGCCAAGGCGGGACGAGCACTCGCGCACAGGGAACAAAGACAACCTGCCACCGCCAAGACGCAGCGACGGGGGGAGTCGAAACAATGGCCAGCCGCCTCGTAAAGATGGCGGCAACAACCCTCCCAGGAGGGGCCGGGACCGTAGTTCATCGCCACCCCGCAGCACCGGCAAGAAAAAGGAGGCGGCAGAAGAGCCCAGGCACAGCAAAAGCCGGGTTGCGCAGGATGAGCCACACGCCAACAGAGGCGGACAACAGCTCTCTCCAGAAGACGCACGACATCGCCTTGAAGACATAAAAAGAGGGAAGCAGCCACTATATTCTGGTCCGAAGTGTTTCGGCGATGCTGTTCGTAGAGAGCCTTTTCCTAAGGACATGACATCAGTGTCAAAAAATTGTCCTAGGTACAACGGCCTCGTAAAGCCGGACTCATGGCTAGCCGATTACGCCATGGCCATCGAAATAGCCGGCGGCAGCAATCTCATCGCTGTCCGCTATCTCCCCCTTATGTTGGAAGGCACGGCAAGAGCTTGGATTGACAACCTTCCAGAAAAGTCCATCCATTGTTGGTACGACATGGAAAAGGTGTTCTTCCAGCACTTCCAAGGAACATACAAGCGTCCAAATACCTATACAGATTTGCAACGCTGCGTTCAGAAAGCAGATGAAACCATGACAGACTTTGTCGGCCGTTGGATAGCCACAAAAGCCAACTGTCATGGTGTTTCAGACGCTCAGGCAATCCACGCCTTCTACACAGGCCTGCAAAAGAAGTCCTTGCTCCGTCATAGACTTGTCTGCGAACAGGTCACGGATCTTGGCGAGATGCTCAAGCTTGCCGCCGCATATGCAGCAGCTGACGATGACGCACGGGACGATGACCCAGATGTCAGCATCACGCCAAAGCGGAACAACAAACGCAAACAAGGGGCTGATGATAAAGTCGGACCATCCGATTAGGTTGCCGTTTCTTTACCAGGAAATGCCGGCAAAAAGAAGTGGAAAAATAAGAACCGTGACGCAGGCTCAGGCCCTAAGCCGGCACGCATAACTTACGAGCAGGCAAAGGACTTACCTTGCCCGATCCACGCCTCACTTGGAAAGGTCAACCACACGTTTATCGAATGCCGCTTCTTGGACGAATTGAAGAAGGATCCTAGTGTTGGCTGGAAAGCAAAGAAGTCGAAAAAGCCCGACAAGAAAGACAGCAAGGACAATGAGGATGACGACGCAATGTCAACATCAAGCGACGACGACGCCCCCGCCAAGAAAAAGAAGCCTTACCCGAAGGTCCGAGAATCACTCGTGTGCTTTGTCGGCACACCCTCGGCTAAGGCAGAAAAGGCGGAGATGCGAGAGCTCAACGCAACGATGTCAGACGTCCCTCAGTATTTGAACTGGTCCGAGGCAGCTATAACATGGGATCGGTCCGACCACCCTGACCATATCCCTCACCCAGGCAAGTACGCCCTTGTTGTCGATCCCATTGTCGACAACTTCAGACTCACCAAGGTACTCATGGATGGCGGCAACAGCCTCAACATCCTGTACTATGACACACTTCTCCGCATGAATTTGACTGAGGATCAGCTAGACTACAGCAACCTCACCTTTCACGGAATAGTGCCCGGCAAACAAGCAAAGTCCATGGGAAGCATTAGGCTGAAGGTAACTTTTGGGCCGAAGGAGAACTATCGCTCAGAATTTCTCCGGTTCGAGGTTGTCCCATTCAAAAGCGCCTATCACGCAATCTTTGGACGTCCGGCTTTCGCCAAGTTCATGGCAAGGCCGTGCTACATCTACAGCAAGCTTAAAATGCCGGGGGAAAACGGAACCATCACGGTTTCCGGCAACTTCAAGAAAGCTAAGGAGTGCGAGCGTGGTATGGCCGCCTTTGCAGAAGCCGTCATCCACAAAGAAGAGCTCGCGCAACTTAAGGCAGACTCAGACAACTCCATGCCCAAGCCAAAGAACGACGTCAAGAAAACTTTTGAAGCCTCAAAAGACACGAAAAAGGCGGACCTCACACCAGGTGACAAATCCAAGCAGGTGGTCATCGGGGCCGGCCTGGAGAGCAAATAGGAAGGCGCGCTCGTCGAGTTCCTCCGTGAGAATCGTGACATCTTCGCATGGTCGCCATCCGACGTGCCTGGTGTCCCGAGGGAACTCGCCAAGCACTCGCTCAATATCATCAAAGGATCCAAGCCGGTGAAGCAAGCAACAAGGCGCTTTGGTGATGAGAAACGCAAGGCTATAGGCAAGGAGATAAATAGGCTGAGAGATGCTAATTTCATTAGAGAAGTTGTACACACCGATTGGGTGGCAAATCCTGTACTTGTTCCAAAGAAGAATAAAGAGCTGAGGATGTGTATCGACTATACCGGTGTTAACAAGTGTTGCCCAAAGGATCCCTTTGCGCTGCCTAGAATTGACCAAGTCGTAGACTCCACAGCAGGCTCCGAGCTACTTTGTTTTTTGGACGCCTACTCAGGATACCATCAAATCAAGATGAGGGAGTCTGATCAGCTGAAGACATCTTTCACTACTCCATACGGGACTTTCTGCTACATCACGACGCATTTTGGCCTGAAGAATGCCGGCGCAACATACCAGCGTTGTATGCAAAATTGCCTGCATGAACAGATCGGCCGCAATGTTCACGTCTACGTCGACGACATTGCGATGATGTCGAAAAAGAAGGCGGATCTCCTGGAGGACCTGGAAGAAACCTTCCAAAATCTCCGAAAATACCAGATGAAGCTCAATCCCGCCAAGTGCGTTTTCGGTGTCCCAGCCGGCAAACTCCTTGGTTTTATCGTCTCTGAACGAGGGATTGAGGTAAATCCGGAGAAGATCAAGGCTATCCAAAACATATCCAGACCAGCTTGTCTGAAGGACGTGCAGCGCCTAGCCGGCTTTGCAGTTGCCGTCAGTCGTTTCATAAGCCGCCTTGGAGAAAAGGCAATGCCTCTCTACCGGCTATTGAAAAAATCCGACAACTTTGAGTGGACGGATCAGGCAGACGCCGCCTTGCGGCAGCTTAAGGATGCACTCACGTCCGCTCCCATATTGGCAGCACCTCGACCACAGGAACCAATGATGCTTTACGTCGCGGCAACCGGAGCAGTTGTCAGCGTTGTCCTGGCTGTGGAAAGAAAGGAAAGCGAAGCCGAGACGTCTGAGCAGCGTACGGTCTACTTCATCAGTGAAGTCTTCTCCGCCTACAAGCAGAGGTATCTACATAACCAGAAGCTGGCTTACGGCGTTTTCTTCGCCGCCAGAAAGCTTAGGCACTATTTCCAGGAGCACTCAGTGACTGTAGTCAGTAAAGCACCTTTGGGTGACATAATCAATAACACAGAGGCAACCGGCCGTGTCGCCAAATGGGGCATCGAGCTTGCCGCTTTTGATATAGTCTACAAACCAAGGACCGCTATTAAGACCCAGGCACTCGCAGAATTTGTTGCCGACTGGACAGAGGCCATGGAGGAAACAACGCTACCCGAGTCAGAATATTGGGTCATGCACTTTGACGGCTCAAAGATCCTCAAGGGCTCGGGGGCTAGGGTCGTTTTGCGCACGCCAAAATGCGATAAGCTCAGCTACGTGTTGCAGATTCATTTCAAGGCAACCAACAATGTAGCAGAATACGAAGCACTGCTTCACGGGCTACATGTGGCAAAAGATCTCGGTGTCAACAGAATCCTATGTTATGGTGACTCAGACTTAGTCGCACAACAAGTAAGCGGCACATGGGACGCGAAAAGTGCTACAATGGCGGCATACAGAGCCAAAGTTGACGATTTCGCTAAATGTTTCATGGGCTATGAAGTCCGGCATGTTCCAAGAGCTGAAAACGAAGCGGCAGACACCCTCGCCAGGCTCGGGTCAGAACGTAAGAAAGTGCCAAAGGACATTTTTCTGAAACAGTTGCATAAGCTGTCCATTAAGGGCGCCGAGTTATTGGACCCTGATGCAGAAGAACCAGTAGAGGCAGCCAGCTTTGCCGTCTACCTGGTTCAGCCGGATTGGACAGTCCCCTATCTCGATTTCTTAATCGACAACAAGTTGCCGGAAGACGATGAAGTGTTGAAAAGGCAAATCATAAGGCGAGCCAAAACATTCACAGTCATTAAAGGCGAGCTATACAAGCGAAGTACGTCCGGCATCTACCAGCGGTGTATATTACCAGACGAAGGCCGGGAAATTTTAAAGGACATACATATTGGTACCTGCGGACATCATGCTTCCGCCAGGTCCATTGTATCCAAGGCTTTCCGACAAGGTTTTTACTGGTTGACCGCCAAAGATGATGCCAAACACATTGTGAAAACTTGCAAAGGCTGCCAATTGTATGCCCGCCAACCTCACATGCCGGCATAGGAACTAAGGACAATTCCAATCACCTGGCCGTTTGCGGTCTGGGGCTTAGACATGGTTGGTCCCTTCAAGAAGGTGCCAGGTGGGTACACCCACCTGTTGGTCGTTGTGGACAAGTTCACTAAATGGGTCGAAGCCAAGCCGATCAGCAAACTTGACGCACGCACAACCACCAATTTCCTCTGGGGAATAATCTCTCGGTTTGGAGTTCCACACAGCATTATCACGGATAATGGAAGCAACCTGTCCCAAGGTGATATTGAAGAATACTGCAATGATCTAGGCATCCGGCTTGATTTGGCATCCGTGTCACACCCTCAATCCAATGGACAAGTAGAGCGGACCAATGGCCTCGTCCTTTCAGGACTTAAGCCTCGTCTCGAAGCTCCTTTGCATAGGGCAGCCGGCGCCTGGGCAGATGAGTTACAATCCGTTCTCTGGAGTCTGCGTACAACGCCTAACAGATCAACGGGTTACACTCCTTTCTTCTTAGTGTATGGCGCCGAGGCAGTGCTACCCACCGACATGATACATGATTCCCCAAGAGCTCAGGCCTACATCGAGCAAGATGCAGAAGATGCAAGACAGGACAGCCTAGACTTGTTAGATGAAGAAAGAGACGTCGCTCTCCATCGTTCCGCCTTGTATCAGCAACAACTCCGCCGCTATCATAGCCGGAGAGTGCGAAAACGTAGCTTCAGAACAGGTGACCTGGTTCTCCGCCTAATTCAAGACAGAAAAGGCTTGCATAAGTTATCCCCGCCATGGGAAGGACCTTTTATAGTCACAAAGACGTTGCTCAACGGTTCCTACTACCTGGCCGACATTCGAGACGTAGAAGAAAAGAAACTGCGCAAGAAGCAGAAAACCAGGAGAGGAACCAAGAGAAAGAAAGGCATCGATGATCCGTTCGAGCAAACAAGACGGCCCTGGAACATTGAGCAGCTACGTCCTTACTACACTTAGCAATTTTTAATTATAATAAGTAATATATGATTATGAAATAAAAGTCTGTGGTTCCTCATCTGTGTTGAGAAGCATGCCATCTTTTGTCTTTTCTTACAATCATATACATTTATGTATCTAAGTTACCTTCATTTTCGCTCCGGGCAAAGGTTCTAACTGGTAGATACTTGCAGCTTTCGAGCCAAACTAAGCAAAATTAACTTTTTGCGCCGCCTAATTCCTTTATCCTGATTACTTATATGTAGGTTGCCTAGTAGTATGTCTTTGGCGCCAATATGTTGGCTTTGGTTTCTGATTCTAAACAAATGGTACTAGTCCTGGTTGTCTCAACTAAAGTTTCCGGCTGAGGTTCCGCCAACATACAAAAAGTCAAGCATATAAGTCAAGATAAAATTAAGTCGGGCCATATATTAAAGACTACTAAGTAGCAAAATAAGTTAGCCGGCTTCCGCCTAAGCATTACATCTCCAAAAGTTATTTACAACAGATCATACAAATTTGAGGTAAATGTTTCAGGAGCAGAAGCAGACTGGCCGCCAAGGAGCATAAGGAGGACGCGCCGACAAGATCATGCATCGGCTTGGGGGCTGCCGTCATCGGCATGGGGGCTGGCAGCACCAGCCTCGGAGCTATCACTCCCCTCCACCTCTGCAGCAACCTCTTCCCCTTCCGCGGCGCTTGGCACAGGATGTCGCTTGTAGAAGACAGACGTGTCCACCATGTCGGCAACCCGCGTGGCGTAGCCGGCAACACTGTTCAGTACAGCTGCCGGCTCCACCTCGCTGCCGTCTTTGTAGGCAGACGGCATGCCTTCCGTGACAACGTCGATCTCCGCCGAAGGGTAGTGTGCCATAACAAGGCCAAGTGCAGTCTTGGCACCTCCCCTGGCCGCCGACTTCAGCGCGCTCTTGTGCAGCCTTGTAGCTTGATCCAGCATGCTGGGCACATCGCCGAAGTCGGACGGCTCCTGGCTGTCTGTGGAGATGAAGAACTTGGCGGCAAACTGTTTGGACGTCTCCAATGTCTCGGTGATCAGCTCACCCAGACGCGTGATGTGATCCATGCGGGGGCTGACAACCTTGTCATCGCCTAAACCGGCAGCAACTGCAAGAAATAAATCACAGTTTAGCTCCTTTCAAGTAAAGACAGCTATATAATAGCAGGGAAAACTTACCAAGGACCGAGTTATGGAAGGCCGACAACTCAACCAAATGAGTTGACAACGCGTCCTCTGCGGTTTGTGCGCGGGAAGACTGCTTAGATATTTCTTCTGCAGCCGTCTTCTCCGCCTCCTCCAACTTTCTGCGCAGGCTATCCAGTCAACTGGCTAGTCTCCTGCGCAAACTTGAGTTGTTGGGCCTCCATCTCCTTCCGATGCTCTTCCTTCATCGCCAACTTGGCGGCCGCCAGATCCGAAGCTTCATTCATAATAGCTTGCATGTTAGTTGATGCCACCAGGATTTCTTGGGCATGATCTAACATTTCTACAAGTATGAATGCCGGGGCTGAAAATATTGGCGGACAAATGCACAACAAGGCGGAAAAGTAAAAAATCAATATTTTTACCTTCATTTTTCTTCTGGATCGCCTCCAGCTCGGCAATGCGCCCGTCCTTTGCCTTGTTATCCTCCTTCAGCGCCCGGAATCGCCTATTCATATCCGCCTTGGCGGTGATAAGCTCCACGTTGGCCTCAAGGATACCCTGCAAAACACACATATATAGCAAAGTTATAAACCACTCAGCAGGCTAAAAAGTCTTTCTAGCCACCTAAGTGCTCGGGGGAATATCTATATATATATATATATATATATATATATGTGTGTGTGTGTGCATGTATACAAGCCAGTAACGTACCTCTAAGTCCCCTTCCAAAGTGGCGAAGGCGTCTCCGGCAAACTCCGCAAAGGACAGCGTGCACTCCTTGGCATGCTTCAGCGAAGCTCGAGGATCGCGAACGTTCCCCGAGTCGGAAGCCGGAGTCGCCCGAGACTGACCGCCAACCCTCTTCTCTACCTGCTCCTCTTTGGTCGCAGCTTCGGCCATTCGGGAGGAGGGATTGGAGGCGTGACCCAAGGATGTCGTCCTGGTTGGCGGCGGGCTAGTAGCCGGGGCTCGGGACTGGGGCTGCACGCGGGCATCCCTCATAAAGCCGCCGGCTTGGGGCTGAGGTGTTGGCGGCTGGGTAGCAGGCGAGGTGCCAGGGGGCCGTTTGCCCCTAGCAGATAAGGCTCTGGCCGTCAACTTGGAAGTTGCGACCCTATTCCTGGTTGTCAACCAAGTACGAAGGTTAGCCTGAAAAGTCCAGCAGTGAATCGGACCGACAAATACCAAAGCTAAATAGACAAACTTACTTTTGGGGGATTCTTATCCCCGCGTTCTCGTCGTCATCGACGGGCGCCGACGTTGTCGGCGCGGTCTTTTTCTTCCTCTCAGCATTGGCGGTAGAGGAAGGAGCGCCGGACGCCTTGCGCTTCTTGGTTTTCCCAGCCCCCGACTCATAAAAGGCGGGAGCCAAGTTACTCTCCGTCAAGGCGGAGATCTGCACAAAGCAACAACGAAAGGAGTTAAAGCAATCTAGCAAGTTAGCAGCAATATCGTCGAGAAAGGTAAAAGCTTACCTCAAGGGGAGGATTGTTGTGGGTGTGCATTGGCACACCTTCCACCGTCTTCACAAACCCCGCCTTGACGAGGCTGCGAAGTCGGGCCGCCAATTCAGCAGCTGGCAACTCCCCTTCGCTCACGCGAAGAGAAGCCGTGTCAGTAGGCGAATACTAACATATCTTGTGCGGGCTGTACCGTAGGGGCAATATTTGCCGGGACAGCCAGCAAATGACGGTATCCACTCCGTCCAGCAGCGGAGCGTCCATCGTCTTGGTGAGGAACTCGATCCGCCTCATATAAAGGCGGATCTCCTCCGTCAACTTGGGGACCGCCTCGTCCCAGCATGGCCTGGGCATTGGCGGCGCGTTGACGAACTCTGGGACGCCAAAACGTTGTGCCGGGGCTGCCATGTCTTGGCAGTAGAAGAAGGTGGAGGTCCAACCTTTGACGGACTCGATGTAGGGAATCTTCGGATACCACGGACGTCCTTGGCGGCAGTTGAAAGTAACACTGCCGCAGGTTGCAAGGCCCCCATCCGGAACAGTTTGGCGCCGGCAGCGAAAGCAAAATCTGAAGAAGTCTAAACTAGGCCTAACACCTAGGTAGCCTTCGAACATAGCAGTAAACCCGGCCAGGACTAAGATGCTATTAGGCGCTATGTTGTGGGGCTGGAGCCCGTAATGATCTAGCACCTCGCTAAAGAAGGCGAAAGGCGGCAACGCCATTCCCCTAACTAAGTGGGAGGTGAGGATTACCCGTTCCCCGGCTGCTGGAGCCGGGATGATGTCGCCCTTGGCGGACCGCCAATTGCAGTCCCCTTGGGTCGGCAAGTAGCCGGCTTCCTCCAGCTCCTTGAGGATGTCGTCGTCCACCACTGAGGGTAGCCAGTAGCGGGACCCGAGGTCCGCTGGCTCCTCCTCCTCGTCGGCGGTCGGGCCTCCGGTCGCCGCCGGGGTGGTCGAGGACAATGGTGTCGTTGCCGAGTGCGTACGCACGGTCGGAGCAGAGGAAGAAGGGCAAACGGTGGAGGATGATGTGGTACCCGTGCGGGCCACAACGGAGCACGAGCCCGCGCTGCCCATCGCCGCCGCCGAAACAAGCTCGGCCTCGGAGTCCCTCGCCGTCGCCGCCGCGGATGATGTCTTCGGATCGGTGGCCATCCCCGTGCGTTTGGTCGCCGGAGTTGGGGAGGTCGCCGGAGTATTCGCTCGGGGGCAGTGGAGAGCTCGAGGAAGGCGAGAGGCAAAGGCAGGAGAGAGAATGAGTGCGGGTGAGGGAGATGAACGTTTCGGTACCCTATTTATAGGGCCGGCGTTAAGATCTGTGCGGCCGTTAGAAAGCCGGCCACGTGGCACGCATCCGTGCGAAGGTGAAACGGCCCACAATCTCACGTTCTCCATAACTCCTCTTTTCCTGCGATTTGCAATCATGGCACGATTTCGTTCCGTTTGGATTCAAACTGTCGTGGACCAAATGACGTCATCTGTCAGTTATAAGTTTGACTTGTCAGTAAGGATAAGGTTTCTCCGAGAAGCCATCCGGCAAGTTAGGTTAGTCGTCTTTCCCATGCAGGATAAAGGCGGCCGCGTGCTGCTGGTAATCAAGCCGGCACACGTTCCCTATTTTTCAGAATGGTTCAAGCTCTGCAGCCGTCAACATTCAAGCTGAAGATCGAGAAGACGAAGAAGCCGACGACTGGAGAACTTCAACCTTTCTGGGGGCTAATGTTGGGGATATACCAATCAGGGGTATCTCCAGCATGGATCAATCCGGCTAGTCTAGGGTGGCCCAAGTGTGTTTAAGGCTGATGCCTACCGGGCGGCCCAGATAGCTGACGTACAAGGAAGTAGGCGGACGGTCCAAGGAAGGCGCAAGGCTGAAGCCCATCAAGCCGCCAAGCCCAAGACGGAAGGCGGCAACCAAGCCGGCTAGGTCTAGGACTCTGTTTACTTGACGGACAAGTACTTACCTTGTATCCCGGGTTCTGGCCGCCTATATAAGCCGGCCACCGGGAAGCCTTTAGGGCACGCTTCAATACCTTTGTAACCTGTTCACGGCTATTGCCTTATAGTGAATTATAGCAGCACGTACGATCTCGCCACCGCTGTGAGATCCGAACCTGGGTAAACTCACCGTGTTCAATCCCGACCTTGACGACTCCAGCCTTCTTCCCCACAATCCATACGTAGGCTAGAGGACCCCCGTCTCCTATCAACAATGTCGATACTACGACAAATAAGGCGGCGTGATAACGCGGAATACATTATTACAGCTTCTGACACATACCGTTACATAAAAGGTTTAATACATTATTACACATCACCATCTAGTGTTTCGCTTTCTTATAATCGCTGCGAAACCATGGAGAATCTTCATTGTTTAACTTGATACTCGGGTCAGTGTTGACTTTGAAGGGTGGAAATTCATCAAACTTATTGTAATCTTCTGACATGTCTGTCTTGTCCTCCACTCCCACGATGTTTCTTTTCCCTGAAAGAACTATGTGGCGCTTTGGTTTTAAATAAGTGTTATTTTGTACCGTCTTTGAGTGTAAACATTATCAGTGGGTCTTGCTTGTTGCAAGACGGATATTCATTCAATTCAGTATCAAGTGGTTGTGCTATTTCGATGAGTGATATCTTTTATGTTAATGCTCCCGAGAGTAATGGTTTATTCTTGTTGAATCTAGATCGTAGTACTCACATCCATAACATTGATGCCAAGAGGATTAAACTTAGTAGCGATACCGCCATGTATATGTGGCATTGCCGTCTCGGTCATATTGGTATAAAGCGCATGAAGAAACTCCATACCGATGGACTTTTAGACTCGTTGGATTTTGGATCCCTCGACACATGCGAACCGTGCTTCATGGGCAAGATGACCAAGACACCGTTCAATGGTTTCATGGAACGGGCGTCGGACTTGTTGGGAGTCATACATACAGATGTGTGTGGACTGATGAGCGTGTCGACACGCAATGGTTATTGTTATTTTGTCACCTTCACCGATGACTTGAGTAGATATGGGTATATCTATTTGATGAAACACAAGTCTGAAACATTTGAAAAGTTGAAAGAATTTCAAAGTGAAGTTGAAAATCAACTCAACAAGAAAATCAAGCACATTCGATCCGATCCTGGTGGCGAATATTTGAGTTTTGAGTTTGGCACACATCTGAAGGCCTTTGGCATCGTGCCGCAACTTACGCCGGCTGGAACACCGCAACGCAATGGTGTGTCCGAGCGACGTAATCGTACCCTATTAGATAGCGTCCGGTCTATGATGTCTCTTACCGACTTGCCCGTATCTTTTTGGGGATATGCGTTAGAAACAGCCGCATTCATCTTAAATAGGGCTCCGTCCAAATCCGTAGCAACGACACCGTATGAGATATGGCATGGCAAGAAACCTAAGTTGTCGTTTCTGAAGGTCTGGGGTTGTGAGGCGTATGTTAAGAAACTACAGCCCGACAAACTCGAACCGAAATCAGAGAAAGTCGTCTTTGTAGGGTATCCGCGGGAAACCATAGGATACACCTTCTACAACCAAGCCGAGGGCAAAACGTTTGTTCCGAAGAACGACACCTTTCTCGAGAAGGAGTTTCTCGCCAAAGGAGTAAGTGGGAGGAAAATAGACCTCGACGAGATCGTTGATCCTGAACTCGAAATTCCGAGTGGCGCAACGGAAACTGTTCCGGAAACGTCCTCCACAGATGGAGTGGGAGAAAATGTCGAGAATACTATTCTACTTCGTAGGTCTGGGAGACCTCGTATCGCTCCTGAGTGGTACGGCAACCTGGTTTGCACCGTCATGTTAATTGAACAAGACGAACCTACGAACTACAAAGAGGCTATGGCAAGCCCTGAGTCCGAGAAATGGCTTAAAGCCATGAAATCCGAAATAGGATCCATGTATGACAACAAAGTATGGACTTTGATGAAGATCCCCGAAGGGCGCAAGGCCGTCGAGAATAAATGGATCTTTAAGAAGAAGACTGATGCTGATGGTAATGTGACCGTCTATAAAGCTCGGCTTGTCGCAAAGGGTTTCCGACAAGTTCATGGAATTGACTACGATGAAACATTTTCATCGGTAGCGATGCTAAAGTCTATTCGGGTTTTGCTAGCACTTGCTGCATATTACGACTATGAAATATGGCAGATGGATGTCAAAACAGCGTTCCTAAATGGTAACATTGAGGAAGAGTTGTATATGGTACAACCTGAAGGTTTTGTCGATCCAGAAAATGCTGGCAAGGTATGCAAGCTTCAGCGTTTAATTTATGGACTGAAGCAAGCATCTCGGAGCTGGAATCTTCGCTTTGATGAGGTGATCAAGGGTTTCGGATTTATCCAAAATATAGAAGAGACCTGTATTTACAAGAAAATGAGTGGGATCTCAGTTGTGTTCCTAGTTCTATATGTGGATGATATATTACTAATAGGGGATAATGTGGATCTTCTGAATAGCGTGAAGAAGTATTTAAATAGTAAATTTTCAATGAAGGACTTAGGAGATGCTGCATACGTTTTAGGCATTAAAATCTATCGTGATAGATCAAGACGTCTATTAGCGTTGAGTCAGAGTACTTATCTTGATAAAATACTGAAACGGTTCGGTATGGAGACGGCAAAGAAAGGTTCTCTACCGGTTATCAAGAATAAAACATTGAGCAAGGCTCAGTGTCCGGTAACGGAACATGATAGAGCCGAGATGGCTAAACATCCCTATGCTTCAGCCATAGGATCGATCATGTATGCCATGTTAAGTACTCGACCTGATGTAGCATTGGCTCTTAGCTTGACGAGCCGGTTCCAAAGTAATCCTGGAAAGGATCATTGGGTAGCTGTTAAGAACATTCTTAAGCATCTCAAGAATACAAAGGAAATGTTCCTTGTGTATGGTGACTGTGAAGAAGAACTTGGCGTAACAGGTTACGTTGATGCAAGTTTCTGCACAGACCCAGATGACTCTAAGTCACAAACAGGATATGTTTTCAAGGTGAACGGAGGCGCTGTAAGCTGGAGGAGTGGGAAGCAACCCATAGTGGCCCAATCTACAATGGAATCGGAGTACATCGCTGCTTCTGAAGCCGCGAATGAAGCTGTGTGGCTGAGGAAGTTCATCATCGAGCTTGGAGTGTTCCCTAGCGCGCAAGACCCTGTAACCCACTACTACGACAACACGGGTGCTATTGCTAACGCGAAGGAACCAAGGTCTCACTCAACTGCCAAACACATTCTCCGACGCTTCCATGTGATACGACAGTATGTACAGGAAGGCGATGTGAAGATTTGCAAAGTGCATACGGATTTGAATGTGGCAGATCCTCTGACGAAGCCTCTTCTACTTGACAAGCATGTAAAACACCAAAATGCTATAGGTATTAGGCTTTTACCAAGTTGTAATCTAGAATAAATTGTACTCTGGTGCAAGTGGGAGACTGAAGGAGATATGCCCTAGAGGCAATTAATAAAGTGTTTTATTTATCATCTCTCATTTGTTCATAATACGTTTTTGTGTCATGCTATAACTGTATTAAGCGGAAACATTAATACACGTGTGATACGTAAGACAACCAGGTCCCTAGTAGCCTCTACATGACTAGTTCATTGTGCAATCGATGATCGAGGTTTCCCGATCATGAGACATGGTGTCAGTTGACAATGGAGTCATATCGTTGGTAGAACGATGTGATGGACATACCCAATATTTGTAGGACGTAGTCATTACGCGTTTGACCGTGAGATCAACTCTTATTGCTATTCCTGAAAGATACTTTGATTGCATCAAACGTCATGTCTTAATAGTATGACAATAAAGGTGTCCCTCTCGGGTATCGGAAGGGAGTATGTTGAGACGAGAGATCAAGAGCGGGATTTGCCGGTCCGCATAGCAGGATAGATACTCTAGGGCCCACTCGGTGAGATTATGTCAAATAAGCTTGCAAGCATGTGACTAGGTCACCAGGACATAATATCATGGACGAGTAGAAGATAGTGTTGTCGGTAACGAGATCAAGCTAGGTATCGCGATATCTATTAACGAGTCTCGGAAACGCTAAGTATCGCCATGGCAAAAGGTTTAAGACTCGACGTCTAGGTTCGAACGACAAAGTTATTCGTTATCTCACAGGGATTAATTCTGGGTATCCAAGGTCCACGAATTAGTCATTGATCGGAGAGCGCGTCTTGATCATGTCTGGCGAGATCTCGAACCGCTAGGGTAACACACTTAAGGGGAGTCGACAAGTTTACCGGAAGAGAAATTAGAAGAGAGCACCGGGAGCGTCCCGGGAAAGATCCGATGAAGATCGGAGAGCGACGAAATAGTTTTCGGAGCCGAAATAAATTAGATAATGTGTGTTTAATATTAATTAGTGTAATTAATAGTTAAATACATTTTTATTTAATGATTTTCGGAATTTAAAAGGCAGCCCACCTTAAATGAGCCTTCCCATGGGAGAGAAGGCCCATAGGGGGGGAATTCCCCCCTAGGTGCGCATGAGGAAGGGGCTGCCCTAGGTGGGCCAAATGGGGCCCACCTAGGGCCGGCGCACCCCTTGGGGGCGGGCTGGTGTGGGAATAGTCCCACACCACCCAGCAAGCAAGGCTGGCAGCCCCCCTCCACATATATATAGAGGTGCCCCCTTTGGCTTCCAAAGAACAACCCAATCTCTCTCTCTTCTTCTCCTTGAAAACGTGATTCCTCCATTGGAGTTGCGCCAAGGTGAAGTTCTCTCCACCATACGCACACCGCCGTGCTGCTGGTCTTCCGGTCCAAGTCTTCCGCTGCTCATCCCTGGATCGGAGCCCGGAGGTCGTCGTCTTCACCGTACGTGTGTGGATCCCTGCGAGGTGCCACGCTAGTGGTGCTCGGAGGTCTTCTTCCTCTACACGACCTCGAGGTCGTCTTCGTCGGCTTCATCGACAAAGCTTGTGCGGGAGCGTAATCCCCGCGTTTCGGTCTACAAGGGTATGTATATCGATCTCCTCCGTATTACTATATCTGCATAGTATAGATCCTGCCTAGTTTAAGGTTATCGTTGTTAGAAAATTTATTGTTTTCTGCCTGCGATCCCCTTCAGTGGGTGCTCATCCCACACACGTACACCTTCTTCCTGCCACAACTATAAAAGTTCCTCAACTAATGGTCTGAGGTACACATCAAGGTCGTTGCCGGGTTGCTTCGGGCCTTGGATGAGCAATGGCATCATAATGAACTTCCGTTTCATGCACAACCACGGAGGAAGGTTATAGATACATAGAGTCACGGGCCAGGTGCTATGAGTGCCGCTCTGCTCTCCAAAAGGATTGAAGCCATCTGTACTTAGACCAAACCTTAAGTTTCTTGCTTCATTTGCAAAGTCCGGAAACATTCTATCGATTTTTCTCCACTGCGACCCATCGGCGGGGTGTCTCAACATCTCGTCTTTCTTACGGTCTTCCTTGTGCCATCGCATCAACTTGGCATGCTCTTTGTTTCTAAACAAACGTTTCAACCGCGGTATTACAGGAGCATACCACATCACCTTGGCAGGAACCCTCTTCTTGGTGCCCTTGCCCTGATCAACATCGCCAGGGTCATCTCGTCTGATCTTATACCGCAATGCAGTGCATACCGGGCATGCAACCAAATTCTCATACTCACCGTGGTTGAAAGGGCATGTACCCTCATGTATGGTTTTGGTAATTAATGACAATCCATATGGACTAATGTTTGTGTTGAGCATATTGCAAGTATGTCTTGAAGATGTCAAGACATCACCTATATGAAGATAGATGGGAGCATATTGCAAGTATGTCTTGAAGATGTCAAGACATCACCTATATGAAGATAGATGGGATGATACGAGATTGATCAAGATGTTGATCAACACACGAAGCTACAAGATGTACCAAGTGGATCATGTATCTCTTGGATGGTAAGCCATTGTCCATATAGCTTTGTGAACTAACCCAAGTGTGTGTGTGGTTTCTATATGTTGGGTTAGGTATCTTCCCATGGGCTTGCAACAAGAAGAACATCTCATAGAGCTCATGGAGGATGATGTCATGCGGTGTTCGTCATCAAGGTTAAGAAGTGCAAGACCAAGAGAAGCATTTCGGAGATATCTTATGCTTGTAGCTTGGAGGTCGAAATGAAGACATAGCTTGGAGATTGACACGAAGACGAAGCTAAGCGAGGCTCTCCCATAATGGCGTATGGGGGAGTATTTGGAGAAGTCTTCATCAAGCATGTGCTAGCAAGCGCAATCAAGAAAGGTGGTCCACTTGGAGAGATCAAGACCGTCATCGTCTAGCTCAAGTGGATTGCTCAAGGCAAAGGTTTGTTCTTGATAGGGCTATAGGATAGACACTATCAAGAGGGGCTCTCGAGGGAGTAACTTGATCGCATCTTTGTGGAGAGCTCAAACCTTTGCATGCTTGGCATATCATCTTTCTTGGTTCTTATTTGGCTTTTCACCTTGTTGCGTTTTGGTGCTTGTCGTGATCTTCATGACAAGACCAAGTTCTTCAAAAACGGTTTTAGTATGCAAAACTTGTTGCGTTTTCGGTGTGGAAATATTACCGGTTCAACCTTGAGCAAAGTTCCACACCTTCACATGTGTGGGGACTTTGCTCTATTTATGGTTTGCAATATTTCCACACCGAAAACGGAGTTGGTCTCACCTCATTCGGAGTTATTTTGCAAAAGTTATTTCAGTTCTGATGTTTCTGCAGTTTTCGGAGGGGCGGAAATTTCTGGACCCCAGACCGGAGATTTCCGACCCGGAGAATTTTTTCGCCAAGTCTTAAAGATTTTCTGCACTGCATTCAACTAGCTCTCAGTCGGATTTTCAGCAGGAAATTTCCGGTCCCGGTTCGAAAATTTCCGAACGTCCAAGTAAAGTTTTTCGCCAAGTCTTATTTGATATCAGCACTGGACGCTTTCAGCTCTCAGTCGGATTTCCTACCGGAGATTTCCGGGGTTCGGAAATTTCCGAACTTCGGTTCCGGACTTCGGTTCGGAGATTTCCGGTCGTCAGCTCGGAAATTTCCGAACTGAGCTGACGATTCCCAATGGCTAGAAACCTGGGAGGGCTATAAATACCCCTCCCCTTCTTCTTCCATGTGTTGCTCGTTTTCCCCTTCTCTCTCCTGCCATTGTTGACCTTGGAAAAGCTTGCCCCCTCTCAATTCCTCCCATGATTCTTGCATATCTTTGAGGGAAAAGTGAGAGGAGATCTAGATCTACGTTTCCACCGATCCTTCTCTCCTCTAAGTGAGGGGAACCTAGTGGATCTAGATCTAGGAGTTCCTTTGTGGTTCTCCTTCTTTGTTATTTCTCTCTTCTCCCCCCACAAGCATTAGTTGCTTTTGGTGGGATTTGGGAGTGAGGGATTTGACTCCTTTGTGGTTTCTTTGTTCTTCCTCTCTCCTCCCCCATAAGCATTAGTTGCTTTTGGTGGGATTTGGGAGTGAATAACTTGTGTTCTTGCCATTGCATCGGTTGCATCGGTTTGATCCCTCCATGTGATTCGTGGTGGTGAAATTCGTGAGCTTGTTACTCTTGGGTCTTTGGACCCTAGACGCCTTAGTGGACGCCTTTGTGGCGTAGACCTTTTGTGGTCGGTTAGGACCTTTTGTGGTCAAGTTGGACCTGTTGTGGTCAAGACCTTGTGTGGTCATTTGGGAGCCCCCAATTCGGTTGTGGGTGTGTGCCCCAAGGTTGTTGTATGGGATTGTTCTCCGCCCCAAAGGAGTTCATAGTGTAAGGTGAACCCGGACCTTTGTGGTCGCGTTCATCGGAGAATAAGGTGAGGCCTTTGTGGCGTTGAGTCGGACCTGTGGTGGTCACTCACACCTCTCCAACAAGACGTACTCCCCTAAGAAGGAGGAACTCGGGTATACATCCTCGTCTCCGCGTGCCTCGGTTATCTCTATACCCGAGCTCTTTACTTATGCACTTTAGATTGTGATAGCCTTCGTGCTTGAAGTCATTTACATTGTGATAGCCTTCGTACTTGAAGTCATTTACCTTGTTATCACTTTGTTGCTTGTCTTGCTTAGCATAAGTTGTTGGTGCACATAGGTTCACCTAGTATATTTAGGTTGTGTTCTTGATAAGTTAAACACTAAGTTTTTATTCCGCATTTATCAACCCTAAATTGTAAAAAGTGTACCTCGCCTATTCACCCCCCCCCCCCCCCTCTAGGCGACGTCTTTCCTTTCAATTGGTATCAGAGCCAGGTTCTCTCATTATTAGGCTTCACCGCCTAGAGAGTAAAGATGTCGTTTAGAGAATTAGTACACAATCCCACTTATATATTTGATGGCACAAATTATGATATTTGGAAAATTCGCATGCTTAATCTTCTTAGGGACATGGATCCAAATTTAGAGAGAATTGTAGATATGGGTTTTTCTCCTCCAAAGGATTCCCAAGAATTATCTTTAGAGGATGAGAAAAACTCTTATCTCGATACTCTAGCATCTAATGGTCTCATCTATGTTTTGAGCGATGTAGTCCTTGCGTCAATCATGCCTTTTCGGAGCGCTCATGAATTATGGACAAAACTTGAAGATATATATGACGTGTCCAACATTACCAAGGATGATTGTCCTCCTTCCACCTCCGGCCGTGATGAGCTCACGTCTTCTTCCACTTCACCAACATGTGATTTGTCTCAAGGTAATGACATGGTGAGTAGTGATAGGAATTGCATTATTGATGATGACTCCACTATTGACCATACTTCATCTTCATCATATTGCAATGCTCTATCTTTGGACTTAAACTTCTCTAGCACTACAAATGACATGCATGCTAGTGTTTATAGTCCTTGCATATCATGTAGTAGTTGTTTAACTAAATCTCATGATGATATGCTTCTCTTGTCTTGTTGCCATGATAAAAATGCTTCTATTACCTCTAGTACTTGTTTGGCTAACAATGTAGAGGAATCCCAACAATTGTTGGAACAAGACATGGACCTCAATAGCGCTTCAAATAACTCTTCATCATCTTCGTCCATTACTCACTTTTGCCTTATGGCTAAGGAGTCTAAGGTATCTCCTACCTTGAACTCCAATATATCTCATGATGATGATGATGATGATGATGATGATATTGATGATGATATTGATAAGCTTGGCTCAATTGAATGGGTGCTTTACGGATGCTTTTTTAACCATAATTATTATGATGTATGGTGTGATGTGCAAAAGTAGTACTAATAATATCAGCCGAATTTGTCTGGGTTTTAAAAAATGTAGAGTACCACTAGTTATAGTGTGAAGTAATTTAGACTAGTGCGAAATAAAACATAGGTGAACTCATTTAATATGTTATATGCTCAATTCATCTTGGTAAGCGCTATATGATACTCCCTCCGTTTCTGAATATAGGATGTATCGAATATTAAGACAACATATTTTGCACATAGTGGAGTTATTTTTTCTGAGAAAACAGCGAGAGATGAGTTTTTAATAGACACAAAATAAATACAATTCGTTGAATCCCTCTTTCGAGACCAAGTCTCATTTTTTGATGGGTCAAATTGTACATAAATAATAAGGGACAATTGCTTCTGTGCCCCGGTTCTCTCTAATTTATCCGTTTGTGTCATACCCGCGTAGTTTCTCTCGTCTGTGCCCTGGCTGGCTCGCATATCGCCCAAACGCTCCGTTTCCCTCTGGTCAACCTTCTTTGACCGGTGGGGTCGGCCTGGTGGGGTCGGGCAGGCGCGGCTCGGCTTGACTGGTGGGGTCGGCTCGGGTCCTCAAGTGGGGACAGTAAGTGGGGCCAAGAAGGGACGAGTCTGACGCCCAGGTTGGGTATCTCCGCCCCAATTAACACGTCGTTAACACCGAATTAACTGAATTAACACTAAATTAACTGAATTAACTGACATTGTTTAGTGAAACTGCTACTACTAATTGAAACTGCTACTACTAATTGAAACTCAATTTATAACTCGAATTGATTTATAATAGGATTCATAACTCGATTTGAAAATTGAAACTCGATTTATAACTCGAATTGATTTATAATAGGATTCATAACTCGATTTGAAAACTGAAACTCGATTTATATTAGGGATTGAAACTGCTACTACTAATTTAAACTCGATTAATATCTCGAATAGGATTATATTTGGATTATATTAACAATTACAAACGATTACAATGCATGTAGCACTGCTACTATGCCGGCGGCGGCCTAATACTACTACTTTTTTTGAGGTAAATCCTAACACTACTACTAATAAGTAGCAGTGCAACTAATGCTTCCTACATCCGCCGCCTCTGGGCTGGCGGTTCGTCGTCGGAGTCGGAGTCGTCAGAGTCATCGGAGTCATCCTCCTCCTCGTCGTCGGCGTCGTCCTCCTCCTCCTCGTCGGCGTCCTCCTCCTCCTCCTCGTCGGCGTCCTCCTCCTCCTCCTCGCCGCCCATCGTCAACTCCGGGTCCGAGTCCTCCTCCTCGGACCCGTCGTGATCGTCGTCGGAGTCGGGGTCGAAGTCGGAGTCGGGGTCGGAGTCGGAGTCGTCGGGGTCGGAGTCGCCGTCCTGGCTCTGCTCGTCGTCGTCGCCCTCGCCGTCGTCGTCGGTGCCGAGCCGCCGGCGTGCCCGTAGCCCACCTCCCACCAGGGGAACGGGTTCCCCTCGCCGTCCAAGTCGCTCGGGATGTCTTCATTCTGCCACCACGGATCCATTGGAGTTGGAGAGAAGGGGTGGTTGGGGTTTTTTTGGAGAGAAGAGAGAACTGAGAATGGAGAGAATAGCGAGTGAACTGCAATGCAATGAGATTGGGGTTTTTATTTGTGAAGGGATAGTGATGAATTCACTGCCGCCGGCGCGTAAATCGATAACCGCTTGGGGCACCGAACAGGCGCATCGCTTCGTTTTCTTGCCAACGCAGTGTAACATGACAACACAATTTACAGATTATATTCGCAATGATGACATCGTGTGACCGCGCTTCACGTCTAGTCGAACTGACATGCCTGTAAATGTTTACCACGTAATCTGGTGCCCCTAGACGTGTCGAGTACAAGTGTCGAACAATTGATGTGCGTCGTCGTTATGGTCAAATTTAATGCAGTTGGAGACGTTGTGAGACATCTAGACGTATCAGAAGCATTTTTTGCGAGAACTGACGCGATTTAATTTTCTTTTTACGTGCAAATATGCGTCGGTGCATCCGTGTCAACACACCAAGCGCGATCTGGACACGAAATGGACGTGAACTGGCACCCACAATGCGCGCTCTATGTATTTACGCGATCTGAACGTGTGTAGACCTTGTTTATCAACTTGAATCGTTTGTAAAATTTGTTATTTTAGTTCTGTCGAACACCTTAAGTGCGCACTTTGGACCCGCTCTGGACGCGCCATGGCGTGCTCAGAGCGCGACACGGCGTGGTCTGGCGCACATTTGTGTAAAATTTGGGCAAAAACTATGCCTAGACCATTCTTAGTCACTCCAAAATGATACTTCCGTGAGTATTTTGAAATTACCATGTTGCAATTCCAAACCCACTTCTCTTCAACCTTAGACCTCATATTTTGAGTTTTGCGATATCACATGAGATAAATGCCCTTCTAATTTTGAATGTATGTAGACCATGTTTTTCAACTTGAGTCGTTAGTATATGACATATGAATACTATGTGCGTCGGTTTTTCAATTTTTCGATAATTTTTTAATTTATCATGGTTATTTCAAATCGGTCAAACCTAAGTTTGACCAACATTTAAACAAGTTTAAAACATGAAAATGAAAAACTAAGCATGGATCCTTCTTAGTCACTCCAAAATGAAGCTTTTGTGAGGTTTTTGAAATTTTCATGTTGCAATTCCAAAATCACTTCTCTCTAAGCTTAGACCTCATAGTTTGAGTTATGTAATATCACATGAGATCCATGCCCTTCTCCTTTTGAATGTATTTAGGCCATGTTTTTCAACTTGAGTCGTTAGTATATGACATAATACGACTATGTGCGCATGATTTTCCTTTTTTTTTTTTTTAATATTTGAAACTCATTTCAAAAGTCGGTTAAACTGCAGCCGTCCGATTTCCTCTAAAAGTAATCTGCACGCAGACTCGGGGCGATCCGCGAGAAGCTCATTCTGCGATCTGATTGGACGCGCGCGTAGGACAAGGGCTGTACACCCGCTGACAACTGGACCACCGCGGACCCAACTGGGATTTTGCCTCGCCCACCCCCATTTGCCCCAGTGACACAAAATGGGTATTTTGGCACACCAAATGCGGATTTTGGCTGTTACCTGTCATCGTAACTTAAATGGGGATTTTGGCAAACCAAATGGGGATAGACATGAGCTTGCTCAAATCTAGCTTGAATCCATATAAATTTTCAAATGAGCTTGGACTCGCTGAAAAATGTGTTTTAAATGAGCTCCAAAGGTAGGGTAAACGGCCCCGTTTCTAAGCAAAAATGGTGGACTTGCTGAAAAATGTGTTTCAAATGAGCTCCAAAGGTAGGGTAAAAGGCCCCATTTATAAGAAAAATGGTAGACTCGCTGAAAAATGTGTTTCAAATGAGCTCCAAAGGTAGGGTAAACGGCCCCATTTCTAAGCAAAAATGGTGGACTCGCTGAAAAATGTGTTTCAAATGAGCTCCAAAGGTAGGGTAAACGGCCCCATTTCTAAGCAAACTTTGCAAACTGAAGTGGATTGGATTTACACACACAATTGGAAACGTCAAGCACAAGGCCATTGCCAAATTTCATGGTAGTACAAAATGGACTTGCCCTTGCTAAATTATAAAATAGATCAACAACTAATAACTAAATTGGCACTTGCCCTTAATAAAGCAACTAATAACTAAAATGGATTACCACTCGTCCTCGTCATCGGAAACCTCCACCGACTCGGCCTTGCCCTTGCCCCTGCCCTTGCCCTTGGCATCGACCTCTTCTGGGGCGATGTTGTTCGACGCCGACCACATGTCCTTCTTCTTCCCCTTGCTCTCCGAGGAGATCTTGAGCCGTTCCTGCTCGGCGGAGGAATGCTTGGCCAGCTCTAAGGCTTTATGGTCGGCCATGGCCCAGGCCAAACCCGGGTCCAGGACCTCCGTGGCCTCCTCCTTCCAGGCCATGGTCCAGTCCATACGCTGGTCGTCCTCGTCGTCCTCGTCGGACAGATCGATGAAGGGAATGGGATCAGCAGCAATGGCCCTGCCCCTGCCCTTTGGAGACTCCCTGTCCCATGCCGCTTCCCCCGCTCGCCTGCTGCTCGAACTTGGAGGAGTACGCGCACGCCCACGCCCACGCCCCATGCCGCTTCCCTCGCTCGCCTCAAGAAACCAAGGATAGGGGACGTGGCGGCGGCGGCGGTTCGAGCTGGGAGTGGAGCTGCCATCACCACGAGGCATGGTGAGATGAGGGACTGGGCGAAGGTGTCTAGGAGAGGAAGAGGGGATTTGTGAGCGCAATGGGCAAGGAGATGGCTCCTTTTAATGTTAGGAGCGGTCTGGACGGCGTCGCGGTCTAGACGGCAGTAATGGCGACCGGACATTGATTCGGCTCCAGACTGCTCATCTTGCAGCAGGATAGAGTAGGCAAGAGAGACGCGAGGACGGCGGAGCAGATGCGCGTCCGGTCCGGCAGTGTAGGCGGCGAGGCAGCTTTTGCCGGCCAGGGGGGCATGCCATTGAAGGCGCGTCGAGCACAGGTGGAACGGCATGGACGCGCACGTACGGCCGCATGCATGCAAGTGGGACGGGGTGCATGCACTTCGCTGGGCCCACATCTAAGGTCAAAGGGCCGGCCTCACTAGCCGACCCCAGGAAATCCCAACCGAGCCGAGACAAGCCGACCCCACCAGTCAGGCCAAGTGACGGTTACCAGAGGGAAACAGAGCGTTTGGCCAATTTCCGAGCCTTCCAGGGCACAGACGAGAGAAACTACATGGGTATGGCACAGACGGATAAACTAGAGCCAACCAGGGCACAGAAGCAATTGTCCCAAATAATAAATACACCTTATATTATGGTTTTTTCTTTAAAAAACTATACACCTTATATCAAGGAACGGAGGGAGTAGTAACTATCTATGTTATTATAATTCTCTCTTTTCCTTTTTAAATGTGTGTCACGTCATCTTGTTTTCTAGATGACATCTATGTTACCACTGTAGGCTAGCCATAACGGGGAGTATATGGAGTATCATATATAGCGCTCTTCCACCGGCGCGTACAACGACGGCCGTCTGGACGAGCCCTCATCCACCAACTCAATCTTGTGAACCGGCGCGCGCCGCGGCGGCCGGCGGAGCGAGCTCTCATCCACCACCGGCGCGTACCCTGGCGGCCGGTTGTCCGCATCAACCACCTCAATTTCGCAGACCGGCGCGCGTCACGGCGGCCGCCGGGCGATCCCTCATCCACCTCCGCCATCTCGCGCACGGGCGCCTACTGAGGCGCCCACTCCCTCGCTTTCTGTCCGGCGTGCTTTGCCCGGTTGGCCCTGTTTCGGCATTGTTGGCCTGGCGAGCTTTACTTTGACGAAAATGGGAGAGGGCAGTGGCGGAGCCAGGGGGCCTTGGCCCCTGATGCACCGGTGTGGTGTTGTTGGGAAACTCCAAGAGGAAGGTATGAAGTACTGCAGCAGCAAATTTCCCTCTGTTGTGAAACCAAGGTTATCAATCCAGTAGGAAACTAAAATTCTTCCGAAGGTTGCTGCGATTGACCTTGGTAGGGCGCACTACCGGTGTCAACCACGAACGTGGAACCTGCACACAACACAACCAAGATACTTTACCCCAACTTAACAGTGAGGTTGTTGATGCACCGGTGAGGTGTTGTTGGGAAACCCGAAGAGAAAGGTATGAAGTACTGCAGCAGCAAATTTCCCTCAGTTGTGAAACCAAGGTTATCGAACCAGTAGGAAACTAGAGTTCTTCTGAAGGTGTCAACGGCGCCAGAAAAGAGCTTGGCGTGTAACTGACGTGAAACCCGCACACAACACAATCAAGATACTTTGCCCCAACTTAACAGTGAGGTTGTCAATCTCACTGGCTTGCTGTAACAAATGATTAAACGTATGTGTGGAAAATGATGTTTGTTTGCAGAGAATGAAAGTAACAGGATTGCAGTAGGTTGTTTTATCAGTTTAAGGAAAAAGGACCGGGGTCCACTGTTCACTAGTGGTGTCTATCCATAAATAATAATAGCATACATGCGGGTAAACAAATTACAGCTGGGCAATTGACAGAGTAAAGAACTGCATAACAATGCATATACAAACCATGATGTCTAGTGTGATATTCATTTGAGCATTACAACATGATACATAGACCGTCATCCAACTAAATCTATGACTAATAATCCACCTTCAGGATAGCATCGGCAACACCATTCAGTATTAAGTTGCAAGCAACAGATTATTGCATTAAGTAAAGTGTGTAATATAAGTAGCACAAATATCTTTAGATAAAGAACTACTGTTTTATCCCTAGTAGCAACAGTACATCTACAATCTTAGAGGTTGCTGTCACTCCCCCAGATTAAATAGAGACATGAACCCACTATCGAGCATAAATACCCCCTCTTGGAGTCACAAGCATCTACTTGGCCAGAGCATCTACTAGTAACGGAGAGCATGCAAGATCATAAATAACGCAGTCACAAGATATATTATGAAGCAAATGACATAGTACTCAATTGTTCGTCGGATCCCAGCAAACACAACATGTAGCATTACATAAAGATGATCCTGATCATGATAGGCAGCTCACAAGATCTAAACATGATGGCACAATAGGAGAAGACAACCATCTAGCTACTGCTATGGACCCGTAGTCCAAGGATGAACTACTCACGCATCAGTCCAGAGTCGGGCATGGTGATGTAGAGCCCTCCGGTGATGATTCCCCTCTCCGGCAGGGTGCCGGGAAGAGCTTCTGAACCCTCCCGAACTAGGGTTGACGACGGCGGCGGCTCCGTGATGTTTTCTGAAAAAGTGTTCGGGTACCTAGGGTTTTCCCGTCGGGGGGTTTAAGTAGGCGAAAGGGCGAAGGAGGTGGGGCCCCGAGGGGCCCACACCATGTGGTGGCGCGGCCAAGGGGGGAGCTGCGCCACCAACAGGTGTGGCCGCCTCGTGGCCCTCCTCCGTATCCTCTTCGGTGTTCTGGATGCTCCCGGTGAAAATAGGGGTATTGGCTTTTGTTTCGTGCAATTCCGAGAATATTTCCTTAACAGCTTTTTGAAACAAAAAACAACAGAAAACAGGGAACTGGCACTGTGGCATCTTGTTAATAGGTTAGTTTCATAAAATGCATAAAAACCATATAAAGTGTATATAAAACATGTAGCAATTGGTATAATATAAGCATGGAACATAAGAAATTATAGATACGTTTGAGACGTATCACTTCGCAGGGCCGATCGGACGGCTCGGAGCGCCAAACGCCTGGGAGAGCTTGGTGCATACCCATGTCTATCTTTTTTAGATACCTCCATCCACAGAGATCATCATTTATCTAACATGCCTTCGTGAGCTTTAGTTTACCAAAACCCTAGCCTTCATAGTTTCTATAGTCTAAACCGTTGTTGACCCGTGCCGCCAACCAGATAAATAAACTCTCTTTGATCGCCGAGGTGTAATTGAAATATAAATTATGCATCATTATATATATGTTTAAATCATAAATTTGTCATTTAAATGACAAACTATTAACTCTATGCCCACCATTAACCATTAATGTGCAGCATATTTTTCATAACTCCTTGTGAATTATTTTGTTTCAGCTATGGATGGATTCCGGCGAATATCAATCATATATGGGAAGAATCATATGACTGGGAGTTGCTCAAATTGATAAAGGTCCTAAACATGGCGAAACAAGACTTAACAACCACCGGTGTGGCTGCACATGACCATACTGCTGACCGTATCGGCATCAGTTTGATCTGCACCGTCAAACCAAGCAACTTACACAAAGGGGTTTCCGGTTCCACCATGTGGGTGGAACCCTGACTGCGAGCTAGGGTCGTGCCTCTCCTTGGTGTGGCTTCTGGCCGTCGCTCGGTGCTCTCTTCCTTTGCACTATGAATCTGAATTTTGTTATTATTCCCCGTATTATAGGCCCTTGTACCATCATACTTTCTCCGAAGCAAAAACATCTAAAAAACATGAAGTGTCACTGGGCACTTGGTTAATAGGTTAGTCCAATAGAATGATGTCAAATCATAGTAAAACGTGGAACATTTGTATAAGAGAAAATTTACTCCTGTACACCGTTATTTTGTGTCCTTTGTCTAGACCCGGTTCCTGGAACTTTTCCAGAACTTCTTCTTCTTTACATTTTTGGCTTTGATAAATACTTAACATTAGAATTAGTACATAATTAGTATTGTTAACTAACACACAAAAAACTAGGGATTAAGAAATGTTCTTTTAATCTCCCCTTTTTGGTGTTAGATGAGAATACCAAGATTTGCATTTCCTCGGTGCTCTCTTCCTTTGCACTATGAATCTGAATTTTGTTATTATTCCCCGTATTATAGGCCCCTGTACCATCATACTTTCTCCGAAGCAAAAACATCTAGAAAACATGAACTGTCACTGGGCACTTGGTTAACAGGTTAGTCTAATAAAATGATGTGAAATTATAGTAAAAAAGTGCAACATTTATATAAGAGAAAATTTACTCTAGACACCGTTTATTTTGTGTCCTTTGCCCAACCCACTAAACTTTGAAGCCTCTGCTGAGTACCATTTCACTTTCATGTCCATTTGTTGTAACACACCACATATACTAAAACGGAAAGTTTGACGTGTGGAGCCCACTATCAGGTCCTTGATGGGAGTCGTGGCTGAGGGGACTGCCGCAAAGTACTCCTTCACTGAGAAGCCCGCGGCGGTGCAGTACGTGTTCGCACAGTGCATTGGCGGGCTCCTGGCCGTGCAGGAGGCATGGATCGCTGTGGCGTGTCCACTCCCCGACGTTCGTTTCCGGTCGATTGCACCCGGCTGCTATGAGAGCCGCATGGTCGCGTACGGCCGCGCCGTCTCGGTGGACGTCGGCAAGCTCCACGTGGAGGCTATGTGAATACTGGATAGGCGGCGGGGACGGACGATCTGGTTGCGCAGCGTTGGTCTACGTGGAGGCTCCAACACGCAGCAGCGCACCTCGTCCGTGAACTTCGTCTCCATGGCATCAACGACTCCCGCGCCTGGAGGCTGGAGCGTTGTCAACGTGTCAAGTACTGTACTACTGTAGTACCGTATCTTGCTCCTTCGCGACCGCAAGGCAGGTGCAGCGTGCAGGGGAGCGAGCGAGATGGTTTCGGCTGGACATTGCCCGACAATGGCCATGTGGAGGAGCTCCGTCGATGTCTTCTGTTTCTCCTGCCGAGCTGACCTTGACTTCGAGCACACAATATCTGGGCACGTCAGCCACAGTGCTGTGCTGTGCCAGGACGTGTGAGCCCAACAAGCATACGTGGTACATTGCACGTAGTAGTTTGCTTGCTCTCTTTCTTTCTTCAGGTACTGCCGCACATTTCTCTCCAACAACTGACGTCAGTACATGATCGTCTTCGAGTTAGCGACAAGCATTGGGGCTAGATTAGCTGGCTTCTCCTCCAAGAAATCAACTAGTAGTAGTACTCTACATGAAACGGCAAGGGCACAGAAAACGTCGTTGAAGTCCAAAAGAAAGAGAAAGACGGCGGCTAGAGTGTCGTTGCCGTCGGCGTCATCTGCAACTTCATCCTTCATCGTCGTCTTTTTCTACAAACTGACGGGTACTCAGACTGGGCATATTTCCCCATCCCGATTCCCAAATCCTGAATTTTCCGTTCCCGATCCCGAATTTCCCGTTCCCGACAATCCCCAACGTTTTTTCGGGAAGCTGTCTTGAAATCCCGAATTTATTTCGGGAAATTCGGGAACGTAGTGGTGAATCCCGAGAATCCCGAATATCCCGAATAAATAAAAAGGCCAAAGGCTCAAGTGAAACGTTAGTCTTTTTTCACCCTAAATGAAGCGCATGCTATGTTCGACGAATTTGTGACTAGTCCCGGTCCTTTTCCCCTAGCGGCCTAACAAGTAAGCAACAATCGTATTCTCTTTGGCACACCCACCCTCACTCGGCCAGCAAGTTTAAGTCGATGTACATTAAAGTCTAAACTTCGGGAAATTCCCGAATTTCCCGAATCCCGAATTGGCGGGAATCAAATTTTCTCATGTAAAATCGGGAGTCAATATGTGAATCCCGAACTTCTTATTTCCCGAATTTCCTGTCCCGAAATTTCGGGAAATCCCGAACGCCCACCCTGAACGGGTACTCACCTCTTCTAGGTGCCGCTCTGCCACTAGGAGGGGTGGGGACCTCGGACCTGCGCAGGACGCTATACAAGGGTCCTTAATGTTAGATCTTTGTTTTGATTATTGTCTTCTTTGTCAATGGAGATGGCATCGTTTGCAATAAGTGATCTCCCGCGCTTCAATCTTCGGCGAGATCTTCTTCTCGACGTCAATGCTGGCTTTGGAAGATTAAATTTGTCTAGGCATGTTCTTCAGATCTTGCTTCGCCAGATCAATCTTGGATTGTTTCTCATGATTGCCGTGAGGAAGTTTTTTCCTCACGTTATCTATCCCGGCTACTACGTTTTCGGCAATGGTGATTCGTTCTCTCGGCTCCCAGCGTTATCGACAAAGTGGCTCGGTTATTTATCCCTGAAATATCAGTGGTGGTGCTCTTGCCGATGTTGTTTGATTAATTTAATGGCTGCGTGCGTGCACAAAGCCTTGGCATTGCGGCTCAAAATTAAAAAGGGAGAACCTTCGGTGGTATTCGCAGGTGTGTGGTTTGGTGGTTTGGCGTTGTTCTACGGCTGACTTCAGAAAAGTACAAGATTGTGTCATGTATGAAGAAAGGGCTTGAAGATCTCATAGATTTGCTAGTCTATTTTAGCTTTGTTTTTATAATCGATATAATCGTGTACTCTTTGTTGAATTAATATACGTGGAAAATTAAAAAAAAACGGCTCCTCCTCCCTTCTACTTTTGGAACTAGAAAGTACGTAAGGGCAGCTGCTTCCTAGAAAACTTTGCCACGCGTAGGCGTCGTCGCCGGTGGGAGCATGGCCACAATGCCCCCCCCCCTCCCCAGCTCCAGATCCTTCCTCCTTGGTCACCTCTCTGTCGCGCTGCCGTTTGCGCCGAGTCTGTAGTGTGCCCTGCGCGCGTCCTCCATCTCTGCCTCCGTCGTCGCGTTGGCACAAGCCCACGCGACGGTCAAGAAACCGGCCGCCCTCTGTTGGTTCAGCTCGGTGTGGGGCGCCTGCAGCGCATCGTCCATGGAGTTGTGCACGACATGCGCGCCCTCCTGCAACCCGCCGCCCCAAACTCCGGCCGCGTACACCTCCTTGTTGTGGTCGATGGAGACGGAGTAGGCGGCCTCCATGGCCGCCCTTGCCTGATGTGGAAGCTGCGATCGAGGCGGTTGGTGATCCATTCCTTTCCACATCGGGCCCGTCACCATCTGGCGGGAGAAAGCTGTCACGATAGCGGCCGCGCGCACTCATACGCGCCCGCTCGATCTGGTCGACCAAATCTTGTGGTGGCATCGCTAGCGACCGAGGACCCATGCGAACATGGACTATATCCATTTGTAGATATGATGGCCGCCGTGGTTGGCATCAAATGGGCGGGGCTAGGGTTTGTGGCTTAAGGATTTGGCCACCAGCGTTATTTTAAAGAGCTCCACCGCCCATGGTTAATGTGGTAGGTGGTCGCTGTAGCCAATGACACGGGGTGAGGGGAGGACACCGGCAGACGGTCACTGTGCGTCCGCGACCGACGCAAACGAGATCCAAATTTAGGTAAAAAATATGTCTCGACGGACAGAATGCTGATTTTTTCTTTTTACTACAAATTTATTAAGATGTTTTGTTTCACTCGTATAGCTATTCCGTTTATGTTGCCCCGTTGAATTTTAAATTTAGCTGTGCGGACAGAATTGGATACGATACGAGCGAACTCGATGGGTGATGGGTGGGCACGACCTACAAGACTCGATGGGTTGGAGCTCCATACTGCGCTGCGTGAAGGGGACGCGCGTACTGTATCAACCTGACGCACACGCAGCTGAGGTGAAGACGTGAGACGTCAGACTTGGGGACGGCGATGGCCTCGACGCAGGCACGTCGTGGAAAGCAGCAACCTCCGCACACGTGACGTTGATGTCCACAACAGGTGAGGTTCTTGAGCGCTTTCAGGGCTTCGACCGCCGCGCCAGCGCCGGAGTTGACACGACAGGCCTTGAGCGCATGCCCGGGCAAGAGGATGGACTCCGGCGACACTGCAGGCCGGCCACCGTTGTCCACCGGCGACAGGAGGGAGAGAGGCCGGAGCGAGGGGAGTCGGTGGAGGACAAAACCTAGCTACCTGACTCCCCATCCCCCTCACCGCCGGCCACCGGCCATTGGAAAGAGAGTGGCCGTAGCTGACTGAACTTGCTTTTCGGTGATCGAATTAAGATCACCGGGCCTCGGCCGGAGGAGTGCATGTACAGTCACATCGCTCACTGATTCAGACTACTCTGGTTTGACTGAATTTTGGTAACAAAGTGGATATGTAATGTACTACTAGTAGTTTTTCTTCCTGTAGTGTAGAGTATGTACTACTACGCTACTCCTGCCAGTGTACTCCCGGTCTCCCGCGCGCTCCTCTGCAACGGTAGGTAGGGCAGCAAGTTCGAGCGAAAAATGAATGATGAGGAAGGTATGCAATGGAGACTGGAGAGCGAGCGAGTGGGTGTCAGCTTGACATTGACTGGCAATAATGGCCCAAGCGGAGGAGTTCCATCCATGGCTCCTGTTTTTCCAGCTGAGCTGACTGACCTTGGAGAACACCATGTCTGGGCACTGCAGCCCCCGTGCTGTGCTGTGCCAGGGTGCGTGAGTCAGCAAGCATCTGCCCGATTGCACCTGGCTTGCTTGCTTTCTTTCTTCCGGAAATGCAGCACATCCCTCCTTATCTAGAACAAAAAATGATACTCCTAGTATAGTACAGTAGTATGCATGGTTGTCTCCGAGTTAGTGGAAATCTCTTAAGTAAGAAAGTTTTCCCTACGCCATGCATCAAGGCTTTGCTGAGAAAACTATTTGAGGCCGTGCGGCTGCTGGCCTGCCAACGTGCACAGCACAGCGGATGGCATGAAGGGAGATTTGGCCAAGCCGTGAGCTCATCTTCCTCCACTAACTAATTATGCTACAGTGCATATCATGCATCGATCCTTTTTTCTCTCAACATGTGGGTGGATGGATCAAAGCGACTAACACATGAGTCCTTCACAGGTCAACATGCATGCCTGCAACTTGCACCGGCACAAGTTACCAAAGTGTGCACTAGCTACCTCGCTAGTGCTAATTAAGCTAATCATGGACGAGGCTTTCTAACTTGACGCAATTTAGTGGCATCATCTATCAGATGCAATACTTGATTGCTGACGAGGAAAGTTGTGAACTTGTGATGGTTATTATCTGAATCAAAAGCGTATATATGAGAAGCCATCTGTGTATGATGGTATCTCACTAGAGCTAAGCCTACGTTGGACGAAATTTGAGTCACCGCATCACAAAGATTTCAAAGCATGCGTGTTTCATGGACTCGGATTTAAAACTTGGACAAGGCAATGTTTTTCTTAAGGCGACAATGCAATGTTGTTTACGAGCTACACACCGCCTCAATCACGGGTGACCACACCACCTCATAAATCTTGGTAAGGCGTATCAAGACCACTAACTCCAAAACCAAAACATTTTTTTTACTAGAACACGCCACCGGTTAAGTTTGTTGCAAACTTTCATTTGGCCTTGTGATAGGTTAATGCCAGCACTCACTTTGGTGGAGTATTACGGTAGATTATATTCCTCTATAGATGGTTTGTTTTTCCAAAGAGTTTATTCCATCTTTTGCCACAATTAATTTGTGACCACATTTTAAGCTTGTGCCACCCACAACCCAAGATTGATACATCATGATTTAACCCTTATTTATTAAAGCGGAAATGCTAGACTTACGAGAACAAAGCCTACATACGAGGTTTAGGGGAACAAAGCCTACAGACGAGGTTTACGAAAGTGAGCCATATGTTACCCGCTAAAACATATTTCACCGAGTCACCTAAGTTTCAGTACCATACTACCATGTGCCATACCACGTCAGACATGCCAGAGCCATCTCAACATACATATCATGCTTCTCTGTACCGGCGCACAAGACGAAGGGGGTGTCTGGCTGGACTTAACTTTGACTAATAAGACACAAAAATATCTTAATATATGTTTTTGATTATGGCATTGGTATAGCAACAACATCTAATTAAAAGCCAAAAACCTTATATGTTTTTGTAATTTGTAAGTCAAAATCTGAAAGCCAGAAATAAGTCCAGTCAAACAGCCCCTAAAACATTATTAACGAGTAAATATGGCGCAACATTTAAAACTGAGGCTAAAATGTGGCTAGAGTTGATATAAGGGGTAATCTCTGTCACAATGATTAAAATTAAAACTTCTTCAAAATTGTTCTGAGTCTAACTATCTTTGCATCTACTTATCAACAACAAATTGTAAGCTAAACTGCTTGGGTATAAAAAGATACTAGTGGCAAAAAGAACTTGAAGCTAGTAACACGACCGAGCAAAACACATGGGCGAGCCAGCTCATATGTTCTTTTTTAACAAGGAGCCGGCTCATATGTTCTTTTTTAACAAGGGCCTCAAAGGGCTTGTTACCGCATTAAATAGTGGTCAAACTTACAGAAAGCCCCTAAAAAAGAAGAAATTTTGCAGATGTGGCCCAAAATTTTGCAACAAGCACCCCGTGTGCTCTGAAGAAATGTCATCGAGTCCTTGACCACCGCTGGCACTGAGCTTGGACTGTCAGTAGCCTCATCGGGGGGCGACACCACTTGACGAAGATGCGACGAAGAGTGTTGCAGCTAAGCTCCTGAAGATCCTCCATTGAAGGAGCAACCGTGCTCCGACATAGAGCAATTCGGTCATCAAAAATAACAACGAAGCCTTGCCGTCGCCGTTGATGAACTCCAAGATTTGCAGCAACCTGACCATCCCCGGGGAAGGCTCCAGGGTCCTGACGACTGCTGAGCCGAGCCACCACAGAAGAGCCAGCGGCTCTTCCTTCCTCGGTGCCACCATGACGACAAAGGGGAAGAAGAAATCCGCACCAGGCGAGTGCGGCCCGCATCGCCACCGCGCTTATTGAAGAAGGACACCTCGAATGCGATGTCACCGCCCAACCTCCAACTCAAAGGCTTTTCGAAGCTCATCCCCTAGGCATGCTCGACGCCGCGGCGTGCCCAAGCATCTAGCCCCCACGACATGACGCCAGTCGACACGTAGGACAAAATGGAAACCCTAGATCTACCACTACCTACTAGCCCTAGACTAGTATGTACATGCCTGGTCTCGCATCCTCCTTGGCCTCGAGCGGCGGCGCCGCTGTAGAGGAGGGAGGAGCGAGCCGGAGGTCGGTGGAGGACTCTCGACGGGAGAGGAGGACACGAAGGAGGAGAGAGTGTGGAAGGGGAAAATGAGAACCTCCCTCCTATATTCTTCATTCAGGCAACCCAAAACCAAAAGAAGAAACCAAACCAAAGGGAAAAAGAGAAGAGAATCCAGTTTCCAGTTTTTATACTGTTTCCCCGTCTCTGCTCTCGCTCTCTCTCTCTCCTCGCCCGGTCTGTTTCTCTCCCTCTTCCTCCCCACCCTCTCCGCCGCATCCCGTCTCCCCCACCCCCTGCTCCCTTCCAAACCCTAACCCTAAACCCCACCCGCGCCTCCCCCCAATCCCCGCACGGCGCCCGCCCCTCCCCGGCGCCTCGATTCGGATTCTCCACGCCGGGCCGATTCGATCGATGTAGGCAGCGAGCCTCGCTGCCCACGCCGTACACACGACGCGCGCCGCGGCCCTCGAGATGGCTGCTGCGGGGTGACGAGGCGGACGCGAGACTAGCGGAGGGGCCGGCCAGGCGTAGATGGCATTGGGAGATCTCATGGCGTCCAGGCTCGTGCACTCGTCGTCCTCCTCCTCCTCCTCCTCGCTGCCCACGCCCTCCCCGGCGGCGCCCGTGAGCCTCCAGACCGACCGCGTCGATGGCGAGCTCCCTGTCCCGAACGGGCCGGAACTGCGGAGGGACGACGCAGGCGAGCCGCCGGAGGAGGACGAGGATGCGGGGAGGGCCATGCCGCTCGCCTGCCTACCGCAGGTGGTGGTTCTGCGCGAGCAGCGGCACGACGGCTTCGACGATGCTGCTGCAGCGGCGGCCGGGCCGTCTACCAGCGGTCCCGTCTCCAAGTGGCGGCCCAAGGACCGGGTAATGGATGTAGCTGCTGCCCCCTATTCCTGTTGTTGATCATTTCTTTCTTAGATTTACCACGGTTGGGCCTCAGGGAGCAGTCAGGCTATTTTCGCGAGGTTCAATTAACAGAAAACCTATTCCTAAATCAGGGTAAAATTGGAGTAGCTGCTGTCTGGCTTAAGTGCCCACATGTGAATGTAGTATCTCCTATCGTTTTGCTGCACGTGTTACGATTTGATCACCGCACGGGTAATGTGATAAAACCTTTGACTGTGTTAACAAGAAGTTATAATTTATAGTCTTGCCGGATGGATAACCAAATCTGCCAACTCGCTATTCCATGCTAGAGCATAGTTATTATTGTTACCTGCGGACCGATACCATTCTCCCCCCAAATGCTTGTAGAAGTTGAGGCCGTTTTGCGATATTCCGCTGTCCACTGCTGCATTAATTAATGCACAGCGAAGCCATTATCGTGGCTGCTACGTTATCGTGTTCATGCTGATAACTAACGGGATTACTAGAATTAAATGCAGCACAACGATCACCAGCGTATCCGTAATTAATGGTTCGATAAAAATCAAATAAGCAACGGTCAAGTAACATCATTACCATCGCCTTTTTTAACTAATCACATTTTGGTATGATGATCAATTTAGCCTACCCACTTTTAGGAAGTTTTGTGAAGATCGGTATTGTGATTTGACCAACAAAGGCCTCTATTTTTATGTAAAAAGAATGGTTACAAGTACACAGCAACAGAATATTGGTATCGTCATCTTGATTACATTCGTCCAAAGATTGGTTAGCGTTAGCTGTAATTAATGGTTTGATAAAAATACCAAATAAGAAACGGTCAAGTAACAGCATTACCATATCTTTTCTAGCACAGCACATGCTGGTATGATGATCATTTTGGCCTTCCCACCTTTAGGAAGTTTTGTGACGATGGATATTGTGATTTAACCAACAAAACACATATATTTTTATGTAAAAATAATGGTTAAAAGTATGCAAGAAAATAATATTGTATAGGGTTATCTGAATCCAGTAATGTAGGGAGTCGGGCAATGATCACAACCTGTATCACTTAACAAGTTTACAAGGAAAAGGTGGCTGCCCATGTACAAGTGTCACTGAGGTCTTAAGAAATTCTATTGTTAGAATTGGGCGTGTGACTATGTGAGGACACATTCGTTTATTGAATCTCACATTGGCTATGGTACTAATTTTGAAGTATAATAGGTGTTTCAACTCATGACAACACGATAAAGACGATTTCAGTGAAAACATGACGCCACCATTCTTGATTTTCTCAACATTTTTGCCCTTGAAATTTCCTGTGGCACAGTTTTAGGGTCTAGGATTTGGCTGATTGCTTTTGGACAAGCATAGATATTCACCTTCATAGTTCTTTTACTTTTCTGTAAGCTCTTTGTAGGAGTTCATGTACAGTAAGCTACCCTTCCCGTATTTTAACTCTAGCAGGTTTGCTGATTATGTTTATTTGTCTGGAATAGAGTATTGTGTTTAACTTTAGTAACCATGAGCTTTGTAAAAAGATTTATGCCAAAATATTATGATGTTAACAAGGAGATATCACACAGCTGTGGTTTGTTTATTTTTAGCAGAACTAGGTCATGACTAAGTAGCTTTACTGTTGCAACTGGTTGTGTAGTTTGGTCATAGTATGGGTCTGTTATAGTCATACGTTCCATTTTTTTTTCCTTTTGGTTGTTTTAATATTTTTTCTACTGTATTGATCTATTATTTGCTAACCTTTGGATTGTATTATTTTCATTATCAGTTCACAGTTTGTGTATGCTATATACTGATAGTGGTCTTGGTTGCAGATGAAGACTGGATGTGTTGCACTTGTATTATGTTTAAACATTAGTGTTGATCCACCGGATGTAATTAAAATTTCCCCTTGTGCAAGAATGGAGTGTTGGATAGGTAAATGCGTCTATGCTCATCCCAATATCTAATGAGCAAAGAATTTTATTCTGCTGCTGATAATTCTGTTTTGTGTCCGTGGTGCAGTATGTGGCTCCATAATCGTTTAATTTTCTCTGCACGTGTCTTACTTGATGATACAATTAGTTTTTTTGTTGCATATTAATCATCAGTTCGTCATTTCACTGAAAATGCTTTTCATCTGTTTTCACGGTTGCATTTCTGAATGCCAGACGGCTATATTTCTACCTGGAGGAGATTGCAAATTTATAATAAAGAAATCTCTCTGGCATCTAGTTACAAAACTACTGCATAATGTTCTTTCTTACTTTACCCAAACAGTTGTGTTTGTTTCTAGAGCAAGTGAAAATTTCTAGGCCACATTTTAAGAATCTGGTACATTTCCTAGGCTACATTTGAAATCTAAAGGTTGGTGGATAATATGAACTTTTATTTATTAATAGCTGTGATGATTATTTGTTGAGAATGTGAAATGTAACCGATTTAGACAAGGATATGGTTATATTTGTCGATAGCATAGTACATCACTCCTCTATTGCACTCCAAGAGCTGCTCACAGCTTTCTTTGTTCCATTTCCAGATCCATTTTCTATGGCACCTCCCAAAGCCCTTGAAACTATTGGAAAAACCTTACACTCACAGTATGAGCGGTGGCAGCCTAAGGTGACCCACATTTTTAATTACTCGTACATAGATGGTGTCCTGATAAACTGATATCACCACTTACATCTTCATGTGCCTATGGTGCCCACAGGCTCGTTACAAGCTTCAGCTGGATCCAACAGTTGAAGAAGTAAAAAAGCTTTGTAATACTTGCCGCAAATATGCCAGATCAGAGAGAGTTCTTTTTCATTACAATGGTCACGGTGTACCAAAGCCTACAGCTAATGGAGAGATTTGGGTGTTTAATAAGGTGAATATTGTTAGAGTCAAGATATTGTATATGTTGATGCATTATTGACATATGTCTTTAATGAAGTGTCCTATTTTATTTTGGTGCAGAGTTACACACAGTATATCCCTCTTCCCATTACTGATCTCGATTCGTGGCTGAAAACACCATCGATTTATGTTTTTGACTGCTCAGCAGCTGGAATGATCGTGAAAGCTTTCCTAGAGGTATATACTGTAGCCCGTGTATTTTGTGTGTGTATTCATGTGATCTGCAAGGCAGGAGGAAATGCAATGTATGCATTTTATATTTGTATATGATTCTTGGACGGTTTAATATTCATTACGGTTCCTTATGTTGACTTCAGCGACTAGACTGGAGCTCGAGCTCTTCTACATCTTCATTGAAGGATTGCATTCTCCTTGCTGCCTGTGAGGCGCATCAAACTCTTCCACAGAGTGCAGAGTATCCTGCTGATGTGTTTACAGCTTGCCTGACCACACCCATCAAAATGGCGTTGCACTGGTTCTCCCCTTTCCTTTGGGTGTAGATGTTTTCTTGATGTATCTGTACTACTGATCTTGTATAGTTCCCTTCTGATATCAGCTGACATTTGTTCTGATCTGTCAACATGTCTAACTATGCAGGTTTTGTAGTCGATCATTACTCAGTGGTTCACTGGATCACTCTCTTATTGACCAAATTCCTGGAAGGCAAAATGACCGCAAAACACTTCTGGGGGAGTTGAACTGGATTTTCACTGCTATTACAGATACTATTGCATGGAATGTTCTTCCACATGGTACGGAAGGTCATTTGAGATATAAAAAATCAACAGTGCGTCACTTTAATGATGCAATTTTTTTTCACTGTGCAGAGCTATTCCAAAGGCTGTTCAGGCAGGATCTTTTGGTCGCCAGTCTGTTCCGCAACTTCCTACTTGCTGAGAGAATCATGCGATCTGCAAACTGTTCCCCAATTACGTACCCAATGTTGCCACCCACACATCAACACCATATGTGGTAAATAACTACACGACTCATTTAGTTTCTTTAATCGACACCTTTTTTTGCATTTTCTCTAATTTGCTAAATGTTAGGGATGCATGGGACATGGCCGCGGAGATCTGCCTTTCCAAGCTTCCTCAGTTGATTGATGATCCTAATGCAGAGTTTCAGGTCTTGCTACTCATTTTATCATTGAACAATTTAGTAGTAAAAGCATCACTCTTTTTGTTGGTATTGCTGTACCATTAGAGAATCATCACTCAAGTACCATTACTTTGCTTGTCTCTTTACTCAAACAGCCGAGCCCATTTTTTACGGAACAATTGACAGCATTTGAAGTGTGGCTTGATCATGGCTCTGAGGATAAGAAACCCCCCGAACAGTTACCCATTGTTCTTCAGGTAAGATAGTGTCTCTGGCCAACTAATCTTGAGGCTAGTAATGCTTTTGTTATTTTAGATGGCGACGAACAGTTACGAATTCTCAAGTTTCAGTAGTGGCAAGATACATTGTTTGGATAGTCAAGTTTCCTCTTGTCGCCTAATTGTACCATCTTGGTTCTATTTATATCGTTGTATTCTCTTCATTTGTTCCCGACCTCATGCTACCAGCATTGGCTTGAGAGAATGTGGTACACCTCTGGACAGTTGCCGACAATATTTCTTCTCTTGTTTTCCTTGCTCCTGATATAAATTATTCTCTGTGCAGGTCTTGCTTAGTCAATCACACAGATTTAGAGCACTTGTTCTGCTTGGAAGATTTCTTGACATGGGGCCATGGGCAGTTGATTTGGTATGGAGTTGTCATATTCTGCAGACTTTTTTGTTTGTAGAGAGTGCTGGTTATTTACTCCTTCTCGAGTATTCAGACTCTGAAACTTCATTGTTTTAGGCCTTGTCTGTTGGTATCTTCCCTTACGTGCTCAAGCTGCTTCAAACAAGTGCGATGGAGTTACGTCAAATTCTTGTGTTCATATGGACAAAAATTCTCTCTCTTGATAAGGTATGCAATCTACTTCGGAATGCAGTTGTTCCTATCTTGAAGATTCTGTTGTTTACTTAGTTGCTTTTTTGTTTGTTTAAATGACAGTCATGCCAGGTTGATTTGGTGAAAGATGGAGGACATGCATACTTTATCAGGTTTCTTGACAGTTTGGATGCTTATCCGGAGCAGCGTGCCATGGCTGCTTTTGTTTTAGCAGTTATTGTGGATGGGCATAGGAGGGGTCAAGAGGCTTGCATGAACGCAGGTCTTATAGATGTTTGCCTGAGACATCTGCAACCAGAAAATCCTCATGATGCACAGACGGAGCCTTTGCTTTTACAATGGCTTTGTCTATGCCTTGGCAAACTCTGGGAAGATTTTCCCGAGGCTCAGTTACTGGGTCTACAATCAAATGCACCAGAAATTGTTATATGTTTATTGTCTGAGCCTCAACCTGAGGTATCGTATACTTCATGACGTGTCAGATATTCCTTAGTGCTGGTTATCAACTTAAGCATTAAATATTTGATCTTGGCAGGTCAGAGCCTCGGCTGTTTTTGCACTTGGAAATCTCTTGGATGTTGGATCTCCATCACTGAATGGAGGTGATGACGATTCTGATGATGATGAAAAGGCGAGGGCTGAAATAAATGTTGTTCGAAGCCTTCTGCAACTCTCTTCAGATGGTAGCCCTCTTGTTAGAGCTGAGGTGGCTGTAGGTACGTGTACCTAAAAAATATCTTGTACTTCCTAGGTAGTCTTTTTAGCAATGTGGAACATGGCAGACTCCTTTTATCTTTTGTTGCAATCATTTTGAGTCAAGCTGATGTTTTCCAGCTCTTACCCGGTTTGCTTTGGGCCACAACAAACATCTCAAAATTGTTGCTGCGGAGTATTGGAGACCTCAGACCAATTCACTGCTAAAGTCACTACCATCATTGGCTAATATTAATAACCCAAGCAATGTTAGCAACTTTCTGCAAGGCAGCAGTGGCCTTTCTTCTCATATTGGTCCTGTCTTAAGGGTCGGTAGTGACAACAGTGCCACAGGCCGTGATGGGAGAATTTCTACCAGCAGCCCGATTGCGACAAATAGTATAATGCATGGGTCTCCCCAGTCAGATGATTCTTCACAGCACTCTGATTCAGGCATATTGCTGAGAGAGAATGCAAGTAATGGTGGTCTCAGCTACACCAGGTCAAGGCCTATTATTGATAATGGAATCTATTCCCTGTTTATTTCGACTATGTGCTCTGTTGCTAAAGACCCTTACCCAAGAATAGCAAGTATTGGCCGGAGAGCACTGTCCATCGTAGGGGTTGAGCAAGTTGTCATGAGAAATACTAGATTTGGCAGTGGGGGTGCAGGCGAGACATCTGCTCCTTCATCAAATATTGGAATGGCGCGTTCTTCTTCCTGGTTTGACATGAATTCTGGTAGCTTATTACCTCTTTCCTTGCAATGCGCTTGCAGTGCCTCTCACCTTTTTCTTCCATTGACCCATTACAATATTTTGCAGGAAATTTCTCAATGGCATTTAGGACTCCTCCCGTTAGCCCCCCTCAGCATGATTACCTTACAGGGCTGCGCCGCGTGTGTTCTATGGAGTTCAGACCACATCTCTTGAATTCCCCTGATGGCTTAGCTGATCCACTCTTAAGCTCTGCTGCATCTCCCAGTAGCAGTGAGCTTAATATAATTCCCCAATCAACAATTTATAACTGGAGTTGTGGCCACTTCTCTCGGCCACTTCTTACCAGTTCTGATGATAATGGGGAAGTAAATGCTAGAAGAGAAGAGCGAGAACGAACTGCACTGGATTGCATTGCGAAATGCCAGCGTTCCTGTACGTGCATTGACAGCATATTCTGCATTGAATTACTTCTTTTTAGTCATTACTTATTTGTCTGTCATTTGTGATGTTTCTCCTTTTCCCTTTTTGTTGATGGTGGAAATAGCAGCATGCAAGATGACCAGCCAAATAGCTAGTTGGGATACAAAGTTTGAGCTAGGTACAAAATCAGCATTGTTGCTGCCTTTTTCTCCGATTGTTGTTGCCGCTGATGAAAACGAGCAAATAAGGTACAAACTGTTTTGTTACGACCTGTTGTGAAAATTGAAAATTCGTCTGTTCAAATGCATGACTGCAGTTGTCTAAAGTTTTGTTCATCTGTATCTTATGCCAGAGTGTGGAACTATGATGACGCCACACCAGTGAATACTTTTGAAAACCACAAGTTATCTGAGAGAGGGCTATCGAAACTTTTGCTTATCAATGAGCTTGATGAAAGCTTACTTTTAGTTGGGTCAAGTATGTCTCGCCTCTTTATTGTTGTCTGTTGTATCCATAATGTACATATCTACTGCTTTTGACAACTATTTTAATATTGTAGGTGATGGAAATGTCCGTATATGGAGAAACTATACCCAAAAGGGAGGACAGAAACTTGTAACTGCTTTCTCATCAGTTCAAGGAAATCGAGCTGCTGGTCGCAGTGCCGTGATTGACTGGCAACAGCAATCGGGTTATCTGGTGATATTCTGATGTCTCTTTCCGATGATTTTTGTAATTTTGTATTTTTTAAAGACTGTCCTAATACTGGAACCTACTCTTTTTGTACACCAGTATGCATCTGGTGACATGTCTTCCATCTTTGTCTGGGATCTTGACAAGGAGCAACTTCTCCACAATATTCAGTCATCTGCCGATAGCGGCATTTCAGCTGTGGTGAGTTCTGGTTACCATGTGCTATTTGAGTAATTAGGGTAATTATACGAAAAATTGTTCTTTAGCTAGCGTATTGTGGACTCTACTTCTTAGGAATTCAGCAGTTTTATATAATATGTGTTTTTCTGTTCTGCTGTTCCGTCTCTATACTCGTTGACTTCCCAACTCCATAATAGTAAGTTATTACTAATATGTATGGTGTTTCACTGCTAAGGTTTCATTTGATCCAAGCTTCATATTCACTAGTTTGATGGTTCTGGGATATTTGCACTGATGTGCAAAGAAAAATGGAATCAGAAAAGGGTTTTCTGCTGCTTTCTGTAGGAACAAGTGGTTGTTTTCTTAGGTCGAGTAATTTATGCTAGAGTAAATACCTTTTTACTGAGGCCCCGCTTGGATTGGGGGTGGCAAAATACGGAGCGGAATTTTTCACCCCGCTTGCGTAGGATTTTTCACGTGGCCTAGGTAGGTCCGTGATTTTTCCCCTCCGTATTCGTTAAAAAACGCTGAGCCAATCGGGGCCTGAAAGATTTGCACAATTCTTATTCCAAAATTTACTCAACCCAAAATAAAAGAAATGTATTTTAGTTGTTTTTTGTCAGATAGTTTTGTTAGCATTTGGTGACTTGCTTCGTAAGAATATACGTATTTCCATTCCATAGGAATGTGTGCCATTGGGACTATTGCATCAAGCTTTATAGATAAGCCTGACATCTTGTGTTCTTGTGCATGAAATTTGCTTGCTGTTTCTGTTTCAGTCTGCATCTCAAGTTCGGTCTGGTCAGTTTGCTGCTGGTTTCGTTGACGCATCTGTGAGGATATTTGATGTTCGTACTCCCGACAGGTAAGTAAAGATTTGTCTCTATCCTTCTGCCTTCCATGATATTTGAGAAAATATCATCCATGTGATCTTTGTGGCTAATTCAGTTTGTGATGCCTCTTATCCCCATTTATGTTTCTTCCTTTCATGCTTTGTCTTCAATGATGCAGGCTAGTTTATATGGCAAAACCGCATGCCCCAAGAACTGAAAAGGTTGTCGGTATAGGATTTCAGCCTGGGTTTGACCCATACAAGGTATTTTCGACCACTTCTGTATTGCCGTGCTCTTTGTGCCGTTATATTTTAATGTCCGTAGTAGTATGTTTTAAAGAAGGGTTTGCTTGAGCTTTACAAAGCCATGTAATGATTCTGATCACAGATTGTAAGCGCGTCTCAAGCCGGAGACATTCAGTTTCTTGATGTCAGAAGGGCAGCTGAACCATATCTTACTATTGAAGCTCACAGGGGTTCATTAACGGCATTAGCTGTTCATAGGCATGCCCCGGTTATTGCAAGTGGCTCAGCTAAGCAAATGATTAAAGTGTTCAGTCTTGAAGGAGAACAACTAACGATAATTCGCTACCAGCCATCTTTTATGGGCCAGAGAATAGGCAGTGTAAACTGCCTATCTTTCCATCCGTATAAATCTCTCCTGGCTGCTGGTGCTGGTGATAATGGTCTGGTCTCGATCTATGCTGAGGACAATCCTCAAGTCAGATGAGGTTTACATCTTGTGGCGTGCAATGACGATGCAATCGTAGGCCATATGATTGGCCAACTGCAGGATCTGCAGAAGGTTCAGCTACAAGATACAAGATGATACAAAGCCTGGTCAGCGACATAGTGGTGATTGTATTGCTGTGGCTTTTGGTCCATATTGCTTGTGTTGGGTATCTACATCTCTGATCGGCGTGTGCAATTGTAAGATACAGACCAAGATTCATTAGCCTCCCCAGCAGAAGGTTGTGAAAGTGAAAGGCAGTTGTGGTCCCATCATCAGTGAACTAGGAGGCTTCCAAAATAATCATACCTAGGTTAGCTGAAATGTAAATAGCCATCCGCATTTGGATTGTTGTTCTCTTCCTTTCCAAAGTGTAAAAAGGTTTGCCGATGCTCAGATCATAAGTCGGGTTTGGCAGGGCCTGCCTGGGCAAGTGGTTGTTTATATGGGCCAGGGAGGGAGAATGCATGCACATGTTTCTTCACAGATGTTCTCCATAGATAGATGCTCTTTTCCAGCTAATATAGCATTAGAGGTGAGCTGTTACTATGGCTTGCTTGAATTATATTCTCCAGGTCATTCAATGTAAGCATTGGGCGTTCATCCAGTGTCGTCGTCACAGCAGGGCTGCATTGTCCATTTGTACATATGAATTGCATTTGTACAGTAGTTAACTCCTCTAAGATGTAATGCATGTTTGTACTTAGGGGTGTATCTTGCACATTCTGAATAATCAAGTGAAGAAGAAGCTTGTCTCCTCTGTGTACACATTGTTATTTTTCTTCTTCTTGGGCTGTTAAAAGGAGCTGTTGCCTGGTAATTCTACCTTGTTTACTTTGAGGATGTACCGGGTTTATCTTGAGATGCTGAAGACATCAGAAGCAAAATTCTAGCAGTTTGGTTCTGAGGATGAGCTGAAATGATGGGGATTTCATAGCATGTGAGGAGATAACTGTGATGCTTGATATTATGTTTGCATTATGCGAGAGTGTCATCTATTTCACTATTGACTGTTAGCTGGCGTCGACCAAACTGTCCTAATGATGAAATTTAGGCCCGAAAGTTATTTGTTTGGTCATTTGAAAGGCCTGCTGATGGCATCATTTAATACCAATTCGAATTCAGTTATTTTCTCTTGGGATCACAGGTTCTATCTCTGCTTTACGGCCGGGGCTCCAGTGGCCGCGCTTCAACTTTGGACCCTGTTGCCTGACAATAGAGCGTGTCAAGAATCAAGACAGAGACAGTCAGTCACAAAGGAGCAACAATGGCGGAGCATCGACTTCTGTTCGACTTGGTTTGCAATTAGTATACATAGATTCACAAAGGAGCGGCAATGGCCAGTGGAGCAGATCTTGTGAGGACTTTTGCCCGCGTCTGCTGACGCTTGCACCAGACGGCCGCGAGATGAGCTGCTTGCTGCCGCCAGAGCCCGACCACCACCGCCTCCTTGCCACCCTCGCGCGGCACGGCCGCCTCGCCCCCGCCGCCACGCTCTTCTCCACCGCCGTCCGCACAACGCGCGCGCTAAACACCATCCTCGCCGCCCTCTGCTCCTCGCCGTCGCTCCTCCGCGTCGCCCCTTCCGTGCTCCTCCTCGCCGCGCCCACCGCCTCCCCCGACGCCAACACCTTCCGCGTGCTCGCCTCCGCGCTCTGCCGCGCCCGCCGCCCCTCCGCCGCCGCCGACCTCCTGCGCTGCATGCCCTCCCTCCTCCTCGACCCGGACTCGCCGCTGTGCCGCGCCGTGCTCGCCTCCCTCTGCCGGTGCGCCCCGGCCCGGGAAGCCGCGGCCTTCCTGGACGACATGCGTCGGTGGGCCGTCTCGCCCAGCGGGCTCGACCACCGCGCCGTACTCCGCGCGCTCCTGCGGGACGGGATGCTGGCGGAGGCGTACCGGGTCGTCAGGGAGAAGATGGACTCCGACGGCGTGGCCCCCGGGGTGGCCGACTTCGAGCTAATGCTGCGCGCCTTCAGCGACCGCCGCGAGTTCGACGCCGTCGACGAGGCGTTCGACGAAATGCTCCTGCGAGGGCTCGTGCCTGGCGTGCCCGTGTACAACGTGTACGTCGCGGCGCTGTGCAAGAAAGGGGACCTGGCCGGCGCGCGCCGGATGGTGGAGTGCATGGAGCGCGCCGGTTGCCCGCCGGACGTCAGGACGTTCGGCGTCGTGGTCGCCGGTTGCCTATCTGCCGGGGACGCGACTGCGGCGAGGGAGGTGGCTTCAGAGGCGGTGCGGCGGGGGCTGAGGTGGGACACACCGGCGCTGGCGGAGCTTGTTGCCCTGCTCCGCGCGGACGGACACGTTGCGGGCGCGGATGAGCTGCTGCTGGAGGTGTTCCTGCACGGTGGGTGTACTGGAGTGGACGCCTCGGCGTTCGGGCAACTGATATGTGCTAGCGACGACTGCTCGCCGACCTTGTAGTGATCGCGCTCCCAAATGTTTCAACGACAGGTCAATGCGTTGTATCGATCCGTGGATGCCCTCTGGATGTTGAAATATATATTGCATTGCAGATTTGTGTTGTTCCATGGATATACCCCTGCATCAATATTGAACCATATAACGACATTCATCGGAGACAAAAGGAGAACTGAACGAAATTGGTTACTCCCTCCATCTCAGTTTGTTACTGAGATAAATAGATACCTATCAATGCAAAGCAAAGGGGAAACAAAATGCAAAGCTAAATAAATAACAAATCTAGCCGACTTTCTAACATTATTCTCTAGGAGTTAAAAAAGCTTTTTTGTTTCCTATTCCTCTTTGAGATAAATAGATACCTATCAATGCAAAGCTAAATAAATAACAAATCTAGCCGACTTTCTAACATTATTCTCTCAATAGGGGTTTTAGAGGAGGTTTAGAGAAGGCTCTTAGAAAAAGTTTCATGTAATGACATTCTCTATATTTTGTTATTTTATAAAGCCGAACTGCATTGCATCAGAATACTAATTGTGTGTTTTGTGATCAAGATCAAACAATCAAACATTTACTTTTTCAGTGCAAGTTGCCCGTTCTATATGGTTGGTCATCCAAGTTGTATCTAACTTGTATCTGCCACGTAGCACCGCTAATGTTTTTGGCAATTGGCTATGTGGTATTGATCACAAGTTTTCAACTCTCATGAGGGTGGGAGCGCTTGTTGTAATTTGGTCGTTTTGGCTATGTAGAAAGACAAGGTTTTCAATGATATATTTTTCTCTCGGACACATGCATTTACCGATGTACTAATATGCTTCGTTCATGTTTGTCGCTATAACGCGTGGACTTTCGAGACCTATTTATGGATGTATCTATTTGGCTGGAGGATATGATGAGTGATGTTTTATCCCACATAGGTCACATCGTGATCTTAGGATTGGCCCTTCCGATACTTAGACGTTTGACGAGCTCTATGACACTTGTACTACGGTGCTATGTTTTCTGTCTCTTTTAGGATGTGTGCATACTAATTATGAAGTGATTTGAGATCATATAATTCAAACTTTTAAGTTTTCACCACACATAATTGAAAAACATTTTAAAGATTAAATTAAGCGAAATTAGCACATAAAATACATTGAAAGACTCCTCACATCTTCCTTAATAGTTCACCATCATACAACATTGTCCACCCTATGTTCAAACATCATCAAAAAGCAAGTATAATCCAAACACAGAGATCGTGAACTAGCAAAAAACCATCTGCATTACTCTACACACAATGAGCATCACCACACCCCCACACTGCCATTCCCTCCATCGAAGTCCCCCCTACCCCCAAACATAGCAATTTGGAAACCAAGAAGTACGTACAAGTGATGGGCGTAAAGATAATACGCTTAGGTTGAGCTCCAAGTGCAGAGTTTGTAGATGTGGAAGACTTGTTTTCCCCACAAGAGTGACTCGAGTGTTTATATCGAACTCTCAGGGAACTGTGTGTAGAAGATTTACCCTCTTGTCCTTCTCTTGATTACCTGCAAAACAAAACAAGATGTTTTGTGCCCTCAACCTCACCAAGTGGTTGTCAAGCACAAGGTGTAAGTAAAAGATATAGAAATAACAAATGCAAAACAGAAATAAATATGCAATGGTGATAAATAAAAGTGCAAGGATGGTATAAATGATAGTGGATGATGTTTTTGTGGTTTGTATGGTGTTTGCAAGATGTAAAAATGTTTTTGTATTTTCGGATTTTTAAATGGCAGAAAATGTAAAGTGCTAGTAAAGTGTTGGAAATGTGTTTCTTATGATTAAAAATGGACTGGGGTTCATGGTTTCACAAATGCACTCTCTATTTTATATAGTGGTAGATAATGGAACATAGGAATTGACATATGAGATTGCAACAAGACAAGTTACTAATAATATGGGCATCACATCCTAACATAGAGATCTTTTGGTTATTAATCTCTCTTATACTCCACCAAGATGCGAACTAAATCATAACACCTCAGTAATTAAGATAAACAAAGTATAGCTTTAAGTTCAATGACATGAAGTTTAAATAAAAACATGCTAGATCTAGTCATGGTGATAGTGGCAATGTCACCCACATATCCCCGGTAGCATGCTATTTCATTTATCCCTAGTGAGGCAACAAAGTAAGGTAAAAACCAAAGTGGATCACGGTATTGCTGTCAACTTACCACAAAACCACCCCCCGTTACTCCAACTAATGCACACGTTCCCCCTCACACGCCCTCCTACACATGTTGGATCAAAACACGTAGACAAGAACGGGGTACATAATATGCATCTACTTTCATAACAAAGACATAATAATTGCAATCATCATAATATATATCAACTTAAGAGATCCACCACAAAGGTATTACATATATGACCATAATCTTGTTCAGCAGCTCATATGGCACTAATTAGTGAAGCTAAAGAGAGAGGAGAGATACATAAGTTACTTCCACAAACCCATAGTCCAGGGGTGGACTACTCCCTCTTCCTCATGGAGACGGTGGAGAAGTCGTTGGAGAAGGTGGAGACCACACCGGCAGCGCCCCGCCGGAGTTTTTCCCCTCCAATCTGCAGCTCCAGGTCTCTGTTTCGTGGTTATATGTTTCTGCGGCGCTCCCTCCGAAAGGCATCGGGGGACTATTGTTATAGTCGTTTTTAGGTCAAGACGAAGCCAGGGAAATGAAGATCGACGGCATCGGAGGCTCGAGGGCCCAGATGGGGTGCTCCACGCGCCCAAGGAATCTGCCGCGTGGGCCCACCCCTTTTGGTCCTCTGCCTTCCACTTTTGCTCTTCCTTCGCTTCTAAGCCTTGTTCCTTCCAAAAAATGATCTCCGTGAAATATTAGGTCATTTGGACGTCGTTTGGGTCCCTGAAACATCAAAATATAGAAAAAGGGGTTTTCTGACGGTGCAGGGTTAATTCCAAATAAATAGGGAAAGTGTGAAATATTCCCAAAATCATTATAAAACATTGATATAACCCTTATATGATGCAAATATGGATGAAATATGAGTAATACAATGCAAAGTTCATGTATGTATTTTACATGCATCAACAAGTGAGCCCCCAATAGGCCCTTGTCTTCTCAGCCATCCCACTTGGGCCGATGAACACAATCTTTGCAAACTGAATTTTCCTCGTGCTCATTTCATTTTACTTTAGCATCCTATATCAACTTCTCCTTCTCTAGAGCAGCACTATCATCCTCAAAGACTGACTTCCAGGCATCCATGGTCCCCATGCGTGATAACTCCATTTCTTATCACCTTTTTAGAGATGTTTTCCTTGGGTTTTGGAGATCTTTCATTTTTTATGTGATTTTCAGGAATTATGCATTTTAGGAAGGAAATGAAGTCATATATGGAATAATGGGAGCAAATCAAGCATTTTCCTATTTGGTGCCAACCTCATCCAAGGCAGCAAGAGAAATAACGAGACACGACATGGTCGGGCATGACCATATTGGCGACCGTACCACACGCCGCCGCCTTCGTCTGGTCAAAATAAAAAAAAACTTTCGTCAAAGGGAGGCAGGCAAAAAACATTCACATCACAGTCGAAAACATCCATAACCGAGAAGAGATGATCCGGAGGGAAGACCTGTATGCTAGATATGTCCTTGTGATTCAGCTCTTCAAGATCCTTCACTCCACCATCATCACCCCCATTAGAGAGATATTCTTCTTTGTAAGTCTAGGGTTTGTAAACTTGAAATTGAACTTGAGATATTGTTTGGTCGATCACCAACTATTGCGGAATCCTACAATAATACTGAGATGAACCCTATTTTTATCATTATCAAGTCTATGATCCCTTCTCTCATGTGTGAGTAATCCTCCATAGGCGTGGGAGATGTTAATGATTCACGAGATGTGTTTGTGCCTATCCATTTCATTATTTGTGAGAGATTTATAATCATTACTTATGGGATTGTTTATCTATGGTTTACGTAATGTTTGTTATCTAGGGCTCAAACAATATAATCTAATGACCTATATAGATATGCACTTATTTTTTAGTGAATCTGCGACCCCCAAAGTGACATGTGTGGATATCAATGAGGAAGGAAGATGACTCGAGGATAACGGGATGCCACCAAGCCTATTCCACTTGTCCTGGCTCATCACCACGAGACCTTAAATTCTAATGCTAGCCATGATCGTGGTAATAGTAGGCAGGACAATAGTATAGAACAACACCGGCAGGAGAAGTTTGATGATGCAAGGGAAACCCGCCTAAACTATTTGATACGTCTTAGACGTATCTATAATTTTTGATCGTTCCATGCTTGTTTTATATCATTGCTACATGTTTTTACTACTTTATTATATCTTTTTAGGGCATTTTCTTGGACTCACATATTAACAAGATGCCCAGTGCCAGTTCTTGTTTTTTTGCAGTCTTTTAATTTCAGAAATTCTCTTTAGGAAATATTCTCAAAAAAAAAAAACCGAGGAAGAATTTTTCACCGACATCATGACGTGGACCAAAGGAGAGACCGAGGGGGCCACCCTAGGGCCCACCCGACTCCCTAGCACGAGTAAGGGGACCCGTGCCGGACACCTTCGTGGGAGTCATAGGGCTCCATGGGTCCATTTTTTCGCCTATATATTCCCCCGAGGATGAAACCATTGGGGCGACCGATCTTTTTCAGAAAATCGTCCCAAGGCCGTCGCCATCTCAAACCTTGGTTTGGGAAGGTTCAAAAGCTCTTTCTAGCACCCTGTCGGAGGGGAGATCATTACCGAAGGCCTCTTCATTGCCATGCCTGCCTGCGGAGTGATGTGTGAGTAGCTCTCTTGGACTACGAGTCCGTAGCAGTAGCTAGATGGTTGTCGCTTCTCTTTGTGCTACCATGTTTAGATCTTATGAGCTGCCTAACATGATTAGGATCACTATTTTGTAATGCTACATGTCGTGTTTGCTGGGATCTGATGATTGTAACATTATAAGTTTGTTCATCTATATATGATATACTTGTTTTATTTATGATCTTGCATGCTCTCCGATCCATGTGGTTACTTTGGCCAAGCGATTATTTGTATCTCCAATAGAGGGTTTTATGCTAGATAGTAGGTACATGTCTCCTTTAAGTCTAGGCACGAGTGACAGAAACGTCTAAGAACGAGAATGTGTTGTTGCTGAAAGAGCATGTGCCCTCATGTGTGGTTTTTGGTAATTAATGCTAATCTCTATGGACCAAAGTTTGCATTGAGATATCCTTATAGATCTTGTCCATAGGATAACATTGGAGTTCATGTGTTGGACTCTAGAATCTTTTTTGATGATCAAGGTTATATTCAAGGATAAGTGCTTGCTACGTCTCCAACGTATTCATAATTTCTGTTGTTCCATGCTTAAATTATACCAATTGCAACATGTTTTAGATAGACTTTATATCATTTTTTATGCATTTTCTAGGACTAACCTATTAACAAGATGCCACAGTGCCAGTTCCTGTTTTCTGCTGTTTTTGGTTCCAGAAAAGTTGTTCTGGAAATATTCTTGGAATTGGACGAAATAAATTGCAAACTGCCTATTTTTCCCGACACGTTCACGGAGTATAAAAGGGAGACGAAGAAGAGCCACGAGGCACCCACACCTGGTGGTGGCGCGGCCCCCCCTGGCCGCGCCGCCACGTGGTGTGGGCCCCTCGGGCACCAACCGACGTTGCCCTTTCGCCTATTTATACCTAGGCACCAACCCTAGGCACCGATCAAAAATCCACGAAAAGTTCCAGAGCCGCTGCCGTCGTCGACCCTAGTTTGGAAGGGTTCAGAAGCTCTTCCCGGCACCCTGCCGGAGAGGGGAATCATCACCGGAGGGCTCTACATCACCATGCTCGCCTCCGGAGTGATGCGTGAGTAGTTCATCCTTGGATTATGGGTCCATAGCAGTAGCTAGATGGTTGTCTTCTCCTCTTGTGCCATCATGTTTAGATCTTGTGAGCTGCCTAATGATGACCCACAAGTATAGGGGGTGTATCGTAGTACTTTCGATAAATAGGAGTGTCGAATCCAACGAGGAGCAGAAGGTGTTGACAAGCAGTTTTGATGAGGATTTCACTGTAAACACTAGCAGACAAGTTTTTAGGAGTTTTTGATAATGCAGATAAATAAAGTGCGAGTAAATAGAGCGCGGCAATAATAATTGCAGCAAGTGGCCCAATCCTTTTTAGAGCAAAGGACAAGCCGGTTTGTTTACTTATGATGACCAAACGTTCCTGAGGACACACAGGATTTATGTCTAGTGCTTTCGCTTCATATAGATGATTAATCTTTAGTGTTTCGATAAGTGTTGTGTGGGTGAACCTATGCTAATGCACCGCCCTTCCTAGGACTAATACATACTTGTGATTATACCCCTTGCAAGCATCCGCAAATACAAGAAAGTAATTAAGATAAATCTAACCACAGCCTTAAACTCTGAGATCCTACCATCCCTCGTGCATCGAGATACCAACGGGGGTTTAGGTTTCTGTCACTCCGGCAACCCCACAATTAATATTCGTATACACAATGCATTCCCCTAGGCCCATAAAGGTGAAGTGTCATGTAGTCGACGTTCACATGACACCACTAGAAGAATAGCACCACAACTTAAATATCAAACCATTAAATATTACTCAACATAGTTCACTACTAACATCTAGACTTCTCCCATGTCCTCAAGAACTAAACGAACTACTCACAACACATCATGTGGATCATGATCAGAGATGATATAATGATGGATAACAATCTGAACATAAACCTTAATTCAACGGTTCCACCCAATAGCATCAATAACAATAGTAATCAACACTGGGAGAGTTTCCCCTATCAAATGCACAAGATTTAGCCCTAGATGTTACAGCGGGAACGGAGTGGAACGATGGAAATGACGGTGTCGGCGGAGGAGATGGTGGTGATGATGATCCCGATGAAGTGCAGCTCGATGACGGTGACGATGGCGACGATTTCCCCCCTCCGGGAAGGGACTTCCACGGCAGCTTTTCAGCCTGCCGGAGAGCTTTTCTCTCTCGGTGGTTTCCGCCTCGTGGAGGTGGCGGCTCTGTTTCTCGTCTATCCCCCCGGTCTTAGGTTTTCGCGGGGGGGGGGGGGGGGGGGGGGGGGGGATGAAGTACGCGAAAGGGCGATGCCAGACGTGGGCCAGGGCGGCCTCATAAGGTGTTGGCGCGGCAGCAAGGGGGGCCGCGCCCACACCTCATGTGGGCCCCCTGGGGCCCACCTGGTTCTCCCCTTTTGGCTCCCTCCGGCATTTGGCAAAATAGGAACTTCCAGATTCTTCGTTTTGTATTCTGAGCTTTGCAAATATTGTATCTTGACGGTGCTTTTTCCAGCAGAATTCAGACTCCGATGATCCATCCTCCAATAATCATCAAACATGTAAAATAGATGAAATAACATAAGTATCATCTCCAAATATGAAATATATCAATGAATAACAGTAAATTATGATATAAAATAGTGATGCAAAATGGACGTATCACCTAACATGATCAAGATCATATTATTGTAATGCTACATGTTGTGTTTGCTGGGATCCGATGAATATTGAATACTATGTCAAGTTGCTTATTTAATATCATGTGTATGTTATTTATGATCTTGCATGCTCTCCGTTACTAGCAGATGTTCTTGCCAAGTTGATACCTGTAACTCCAAGAGGGAGTATTTATGCTAGATAGTGGGTTCAGTCTCCATTTAATCTGGGGGAGTGACAACAACCTCTAAGGTTGTGGATGTGCTGTTGCCACTAGGGGTAAAACAGCGATGCTTTGTATAAGGATAATTGTGTTGCTTACATTACGCACTTTACTTAATGCAATAATCTGTTGCTTGCAACTTAATACTGAACGGGGTGCGGACGCTAACCTGAAGGTGGATTATTAGTCATAGATGCGGTTGGAACGGCCTATGAATCATGTTGTAATGCCCAAGTAAATCTCATAGTAGACACCATGACTAGTATATGCATTGTTATGCACTTCTTTATTTTGAAAATTGTCCAGCTGTAATTTGTTTACCCACATGTTAGTCATTTATTAGGGAGAGACACCACTAGTGAACTGTGGACCCCGGTCCATTCCTTTACATCGATAATACAATCTACTGCAAGTACTATTCTTTTTCATTCTCTGCAAACAAACATCATTTTCCACACTATACGTCTAATGCTTTGTTTTCAGCAAGCCGGTGAGATTGACAACCTCACTGTTTCGTTGGGGCAAAGTAGTTTGGTTGTGTTGTATGCAGGTTCCACGTTTGTTGTTGACACCGGTAGTGCGCCCTGCCAAAGTCAACCACCTACACCTTCAGAAGTGTCTTGATCTCCTACTGGTTCGATAAACCTTGGTTTCTTACTGAGGGAAAAACTTGCTTCTGCACTCATCATACCTTCCTCTTGGGGTTTCCCAACTCTGAACACTTTGACCTTCAGGCATCAGTGCTAAGTAGATCAAGACAATGAAGTCAAGATTCATCAACACATTTAGAAGATTACAAAGTGCAAGTTCAATTTGATCCATCTCGTAAGATATCATTTGGTCGAAGCTTGCAATGGAGACATGAAGACGAAGCTAAGCTAGGCTCTCCCATAATGGAGTATGGGAGAGTATTTGGAGAAATCTTCATCAAGCATGTGCTAGCAAGCGCAATCAAGAAATGTGTTCCAACTTGAGGGAGTCAATATCGTCTTCATCTAGCTGAAGTGGAATGCTCAAGGCAAAGGTATTATCTTGATAGGTTTTCTCTACCGGTCTCATGTTGTTAGGAGACCGAGTTATAGGATAGATAGGCGTACTATCAAAAGAGGCTCTCGAGTGAGTAATTTGATCGCATCTTTGTGGAGAGCTCAAACCTTTACATACTTGGCATATCATATTTCTTGGTTCTTAAATGACTTTTCTCCTTGTTGGGTTTTGGTGCTTGTCATGATCTTCATGACAAGACTAAGTTCTCCGAAAACGCTTTTCGTTTGGAAAACTTATTCCGTTTTCGGTGTGGAAATATTACCTTGAGGAAAGTTTCACACCTTCCCATGCGTGGTGACTTTACTCTATTTATGATTTGGAATCCTTTCAACCTGTTGCATTTTTGTTGCTGAGTGTTCGTCGTTATCTTTCCAACAAAGTTGGTCTCACGTCATTTGGAGTTCATTTGCAAAAGATATAGCAGTTTTCGTATCGTTCTTTTTGCCTTCCTGGAAAACCGGAATATCCAAGTTTTGGGGCACCGGATATTTCGGCCCCCAAAGTTTTCTCCGGTGCATTTTTTGCTAAGGAAAGGAAGCTCAGCGTACTAGAGTCGGTCGGATATTTCAACCAGATATTTTGGTTCCGACCGAAATATCCGGTCCCTAGTTTGCTCGAGTTTTCGGCTAAGGAAAGAAGTCGCGGTCTACTGGACTAGGTCGGATTTTTGGGCCGGATATTTCAAATCTGGCCGGAATACCCGACCATCACTTGAACCAGAATATCCGGTTATTCCAGGGTCCAACGCCTATAATTCCTGGGGGGGGGGGGGGGGGGGTATAAATACCCCTTCTCTTTTTCTTCCTTCATCCATCCAAGGCCGCACATTTTACCCTCTTACTCACTCCATTGTTGACATTGGAAAGCTTACTTCCCTCTTAATGCCTCCATTGATTCTTACATATTTTATAGGCAAACGTGAGAGGGGATCTAGATCTACATTTGCACCAATCCATCTCTCCCCTAAGTGAGGGGAACCTAATGGATCTAGTTCTTGGAATTTTGGTGCTTCTCCTTCTTTGTTCTTCCTCTCTTATTCCATCATAAGTATTTGCTGCTTTGTTGAAATTTGAGAGTGAAGGACTTGAGCACTTCGTGTGCTCTTGCCATTGCATTGTCCATCGGTTTGTGCCCTCCACGAGATTCGTGGAAGTGAAATTTTGTGAGCTTGTTACTCTTAGGTCATTGGACCCTAGACGCCTTTTGTGGTCATTTGGAAGCCCCAATTAAGGTTTGGGAGTGTGTCCCAAGATTGTTGTAAAGGAACCGATCTCCGTCCAAAAGGAGATCAATAATGGAAGGTGAACCAAACCTTTTGTGATGCGGTTCATCGGAGAAGAGGTGAGCATGTTGCGTGGTAGCCTTCGTGCTTGAAGTCATTTATCTTTCTATCACCTTGTGACTTGTCTTGCTTAGCATAATTTGTTGGTGCACATTGGTGAGCCTAGTATATTTAGGTTGTATGCTTCTTAAAGTAAAATCCTAGTTTTATTCCGCCTTTATCAAGCATACCGGAATATCCGGATCCATCTTGGGCCGGATAATACGGCTTCTCGGAAAAAGTTTTAAATCGCATATTCACCTCGCTCTAGGCGACGTCTTTCCTTTCAGTTGCTACTTAGGGTAAAACAATGATGTTTACTTTTTTATGATTATAATTGCGGCTTACATTATTTACTGAAATTATTGCAATAGTCTGTTGCTTGCAACTTAGTAAGTTTGGGTGACAAACTGGATAGTGATCCCAAGTGGATTATTAGTCATAGATGCAGTTTGATAATGGTCTATGTATTTTGACGTAATGCCTAAATAAATACTACAATGAAAATGCCCATATCATATTTATGCTTTCACATTCTATCATTTGCCTAGCTTAATTTGTTTACTCAACATGTTTTATTGTAGGATAATTTAGGGTAGAATTTTTTCATTCAAACCTAGAAATTGAACCAAATGTACTACTCCCTCCGTCCCAAAATAAGTGTCTCAAATTTGATAGAAAGTGGATGTACGTAGACATAGAAATATGTACATATATTTCTATTTTTCTTAATCTTATAAACATGTGACAAAACACAAGACAAAATTAAAGTGGAATTTGCTTTTGCTACACTATACATGTCTACATTCTTAATACGTACTTTCCTAAATTTTCTTGTACTGAAACCTTTTGAAAACCCATCGTGTTCCATTTGCCAAGGATGATTTTATTTCCACCGAGAGACACAAATACTATTTAATGCAATGTAAAAAAATATATGCGGCAATGGTAGATTGCAATACTCACTTGTTATGTTTCTTTTATTGCCTGGGCTCATAGTTGAGAAGAAGTTGATCACATACTTTTCGAAAAAATATTTCTCTTTTTTCATGTGTGTTGCCATTTTGTTATTGTAAATTAGTCCTCTTGCATTCCTTTTATTTATTTTATCACCATAATAGGTTTCTTATTGTAAGTTTACCATTTTTATTAGAAGAAATTAAAATCGAAAATATTCTCTTTGCCGAACCAATCGAATAGTACCGACGAATTATTTTGGCTATGTAAAGTGCTAAAGCCACACGTAGTGCATCAGCCAATTCACCGCCGCACAACAAGAGGCCACACATCTAAAAAGAAAAAGCCCACACAAAACCCTCCTCTCTGATTCTCCAGAGCGGCGCTCCGTGGACATGGAAGGGGCCGGCATGACGGCGGCGGCGGCGCTGGAGTCCCCCAACACCTCGCCTGCGCCGAACGGAAGCGGCGGCGGCGGCGGTATCAGTAAGAACCCCTTCTCCCCTCTCACCCTCACCCTCCTCCCTCTCCCTCCCCAACTGTGTTATTTCCCAGCGGCGATTCCGGATCAAAGTTTGCAGATATCTTCTCCTTTTGCACCCAATCTTGCTGCTACTGCATGTTTTCTCAGAAATTTTTGTAGGATGTTAGCATAGAACTATTCCCAAAATAAAACCCTAAATTTCGTAATGCAAGAATGCCACGATGTCGTTTCCTGAGCTTCGGCACGCTTGATTTGGCGCAGGGGTTGAGAATTGCTACGTCTTCAAGAGCAGGCTGCAGGAGTACGCGCAGAAAGCCGGCCTCATGTCGCCTGAATACCAAACCCTCAGGGAGGGCCCGTCCCATGAGCCAATTTTCAAGTCCTCCGTGCTCATCAACAACACCAAGTATGAGTCTCTGCCAGGGTTCTTCAGCCGGAAGGCTGCAGAGCAGTCCGCTGCGGAAGTCGCGCTCATGGCAATCGGCAAGTCTGTGGCGTTACCAACCAATGCGAGCATCCCTGCAGTCGTAAGTTGTTCATTGGTTTCTTTTCTCAAGTTGTTTGTGTGCTTATGTGAAATGGTTAAAGATTTTCTGTGCACATTATATGGTTATAAGAATTTTGTGTCTAATATAGAAGCTAGTAGGTGGATGACTGATTATCTATGTTCGTCCTCTTCTCTGGTTGGGAGAGAAGCTGACCATCTGGTACACCTCAATGATGTAGTGGAATCACACATGTTCTGCTGAATACAACATTTACATGCTTAATTGAATATGAGAGATGCTTCACAATCCAGTTGTGATAAAACCCCCACTGTTGTTGGTCCTTGTAGATGCAAGTCTTTGAGTAGTTTGATTGTAGTATCTTAAGGTGCACAGGAAAGATGTGCTTATTTCATCACTTTGCCAAGTCTGACATTAGTGTCCTTTACTCTCATTCGTTTGTGTTTATTTCTGAAGGAAACTGCTCCTATTTATTCAAGTTCCATATTTTACCAGTGTCTTTGCTAATGTAGTACAGTATTAAATTTGTAATGAATATGCACATACTTTTGTTCCGACGGTTTCTGAACTGAACTCTCCAATTGGATGGTTTTCCTCATTAGGAAAAGAAAATGCACCTCACAGTGCAAGTGTCAAAGTTTGCTATCACATCTAAAGGCATGCTTTGAAGGATTGAGTTTGCTTAGTTCTTAGGAGAATGGCTATATTATAATTACTCTTCAGTCTCTTTCCTGGACGCTGTGCTTTCTTGACGCATCTTACCATGTTTTCCAGCAAGAAACTGGACTGTGCAAGAATCTCCTTCAGGAGTATGCTCAGAAGATGAATTATGCTATTCCATCTTATATTTGCAACAAACAAGCTTCAGGAGTAATTGTCAGAAAACAAGCTTCAGGAGGAGGTCCTTTCATATGCACCGTAGAGATTGGTGGAATACAATACATCGGTGCTACAGCACGTACCAAGAAAGAGGCAGAGATAAAAGCTGCCCGAACTGCTCTTCTTGCCATCAAAGGTATTTTTTAATGTTCTTTTCATTTTAAAGAGGTGTTTTTCTTGTTTTATCCTAGTTATTCATCGCCAAAATTGTACTGTTTTCCTCTGGGTGTTGGGGTTGGACATTAGATCATTCACATGCTTTACTTGTTGCAGGCCAATCAGAGGGTGGTGCAAATGGAAACACAAAATATATTGTTGTACCTGGAAAAAGGCAAGGTAAGGAGACAGAGATAAAGCCAACTGAAACTCCAAAACCACTGAAGGCTAAAAAAGGTGGTTTTAAGAAGCAACGGAACAAGAACAAATTCTACAGGAGGAATGGTGAAGCAGTTGATGCGGAAAAGGATGAAGCTAGAGTGCCTGGGGAAACTCATCATTCTGATGTCCCCATGGAATCAGCAGAAACAGCACAAGATCCATCCATCGACACTGTAATGCTGCAATCTGATGAAGGAGCTGGAAGAGTGGAGCATGAGCCGGCCAGTGACACTGCAATTCTGCAATCTAATGGCGGAGGTAGAAAGGTCGAACAGGAGTCACCCAGTGACGCTGCACTGCTGCAAGCGCATGAGGAAGCTAGAAGTGTAGAGCTGGAGCCACCCAGTGACACTCCAATGGTTCTGCATAATGAGGAAGGTAGAAGTGTAAAGCAGGAACCACTCATTGACGCTGCAGTGCCTGAACCTCCTCTGGTAGATAGAACTGTGGAACCGGAGCCACTCAGAGACGCTGCAGTGGTGCAACCTAATGAGGACCCTAGAAACGTAAAGCAGGAGCCACCGAATGACACTACAGTGCCTCTACCTCATGAGGTAGTTAAAACAAGTGTGACTCATGCGCCTCTGAGCGACTCCACAATGGAGCAACCTAATGCAGAAGCCACAAACATAGAGGAGCCACTGGGCAACACAGCACTAATGCAGCATTATGATGAACCTAGGACTGCAAATCAGGAGCTACCCAGCAATGCTTCATTGCTGCAGCCAAAGGAACCTAGTGTCGAGAACAGCGAATCTGTGTCTGAACACAAGGGCCAATTTGTAGGAGATATGCCAGGATTGGGCTCAGATCACTCATCTGCCTTTACTATTGCAGAATAAGTTCTGGTGCTTGAAACAAAATGGGTCTTTCATTGTTACGTCTTGATTTGCATTGAACCTGAGTAGCTGGCTTTGTAGTTTAGAGAGCTATTTGTAAAACAGATGAGAAGTATTTGGACCAAGCATAATCAGCCTATGTGTGTCATTAGTTATTAGAAAATCTGTATGCCTGATAATGTGATCTTGGATCCACTTATCCATTTATCTTGAGTAGTTTGATCTGATCAACGAACTGTTATTAGTAATGAATATTCACTGTTTGTTATTAGCACATGCCACACCTCCGTTTTGAAATCTAAAAGTACAGCCGTATCTTTTATGGGTTTTCAAGCATTATCCAACAAATGGCCAAACCATATAGCAAAATATCTGGCCTATTTTCAGGTGTATTCGCTTGTGACTTTCAGTAACCAAATAATTGGTGAAAAGTATGCCCAGGTTAACAGAGATACTATCAGGTCTTCCAGCCCCTAACATGTCTGTTCTGTTGTTAGTCCTAGTAGCTAATCCTATACACACCATCCTTGAACCTCAATCCTGCTATACCCTTGCACTTTCCTGACTTGATTCTCAGCCATCATCCTCCTGGCCTCTTCTGCATAATGCCACTCTCCATCCTCAGCGAAGACATTGGAAAGCGAAACATAGGCACCATCATTACTCGGTGCCATTCTCAGGATCTGCTGTGCTGCAAGCACGCCATGTTCTTTGTTCCCGTGGATACGGCAGCCGTTCAGCAGAGACCTCCAAACTGCAGGCCACGGTTGGAAAGGCATTACCTCGATCACGCCTTTCGCCTCGCGGATGAGCCCTTTCCGCGCCAGGAGATCAACTAGGGTAGCAAAGTTTGCCCTCGTTGGATTCATACCCTGATCTTCAGACAGCATCAAACTGAATATAAGCTTCCCCTGCTCAACTAGCCCAAAATGGCTGCAGGCCGAGACAATGGCAACAAACGTAGCTGGAGTAGGAACCAATTGAGCTTCTGTCATATCTTGGTAGAGGCTGAGGGCTTCGTTGATCAAGCCGTGGTTGGCGTAAGCTGTCAGCATGGTGTTGTACAGTATGGCATCACCACTTGCTGAAACAGGGGTGAAAGCACTCTTCGCAGTACTTATGTCACCACACTTTGCGTAGGCATCGACTAGAGCACTTGCCACACAGAAGTGCTTGCTGTGCCCTGTCCTGATAACAAGAGAATGTATACATCTGCACTGCCTGATCAATGCAGCATTTGCGCAGGCATTCAAGAGTGTGGCCAGGATGAACTCGTCAGGTCTGTTAAAACAGTCACTTCTAAACAAGTCGAAAAGCAAAAGGACCTCAGCATTCAGGCCATTCTGGAGGAATGAAGAGAGGATGACTCCCCATGACACCAAATCCATCTCACCAGTGTCTTTGATGACTTTCAGCGCACTCTGAACTGATCCAAATGCCACCTTCGCCTTGACCAGTGATGTTGACACGAACAGTTGTGAAGCCAAACCTTGTTTCAGAATACAGGCATGTACTTGCTCATGGTTCTTTGGTTCATGAGCTTCTTGGAGAGCAGACAAAACTGCTGAATACGTAAACTCATCTGGTTTTTCTCCACAGCAAACCATATTGCGGAAGAGCCTCATTGCATCTTCTGAACAGCTGTATAGACCATAACCTGCGATCATCTCGTTCCATGTCACGATGTTTCTGAAACTGAGGTTACTGAAGAAGCCATGTGCACAGTTGGGCAACCCACATCTACACAACATGTTGATAACTGAATTTGCTACAAGAACATTGTCAGAGTGGCCATGGCAATAGGCAAGGCCAAACATCTGAAGACCAAGCGAGGCGTTCTCTTTGGCACCACTCAGCCTCAGCATGGTAGAGAACGTGACTTCATTGGGCTTACAACCCGATAGTGCCATGTCAGCAAAGCAACCCACAGCTGCACTCTCATCTTCATCATGCGCGAAACCGGATATCACTGTATTCCAGGAAATCGTGTCCTTGTACCGAATCCTACAAAAAACTGCCATGGCAACACCGACCAGCCCAGTGCTGAAATACATATCAGCAAGTGCATTCATCACCGAGGTATCGGACTCAAGCATGTTATGGATCACACAACCATGCAGCTGCCGCCCGAAATCCAACTCCCCGGTGATCAAACATGCCTTGACAGCTGAAACGTAGCTGAACATGTCAGCTGGCAGGCCACACCGGTGCATCAGAGCCGCCGCCCTCATCGCGTCATACCCACAACTATTGGAGACATAGCCGTCCAGCATAGCGTTCCAGCACGTCAAGTCCTTGCGCCGTATCTCCGCGAACACAAGCTCCGCAACAGCAACACGTCCATGGTTTGCATACATGAGCAGCAACGAGCTCCCCACAAAAGGGTCTGCATCCACGCCAACCTTCACCGTGACGCCGTGGAGCGAGAGGCCAAACTGGAGCTTGCCACGGGCCACGGACTGGTCACACGCAGCACGGAGCGCGCTAGCAAGGGCGAACTCGTTCGGGCGGAAGCCGTCCCGGAGCATGGAGACGAGCAATCTGATGCCCAGTTCCGCCGCGCCGCTGCGTACGGAGCCGGACACCATGGCGGTCCAGGAGACCAGGTTCCTGCGCGGCATTTCGTCGAGCACGCTGAGCGCGCTCCCGATAAGCCCGAGTTTGGAGTAGGAGATGATGAGGTGGTTCGTGGTGAAGGTGTCGCCGGACATGCCGAGCTTGAGGACCTGCGCGTGGAGGTGCGACGGTGGCCTGGACGAGGGGGAGGCCGTGGAGAGCGCATGGGCGAGGGCGAGGGGGTCCGGCGACCTGGGGCTTGTGAGGGTGGAGAAGAAGCCGGCGGACCGGGCCCCCCTCGTTTGGAGAATTGTTGCCGCTGCCCTCATGAGTTTTTTTTTTTGATATGGAACACTCGTATTCCATTATAAGATACGGCAAGATCGCCGATCACCTTAGTAGGGTATCTGCTGGTCCATAAAGTTCCGGTTTCATCAGCTACACCTACACCCAAAGCCGCTAACTCATGAGCGGGCTTGTTATAAATACGGGGGACATAGACAAATCTAGCATCACTGAAACTCACACGGCTTCTGAACTTCATATCACTGAACAAAATTCCGATTGGTGCCCGATCGTAAGTTGAGTTTGTCATCGCATGCTGGAGGTTTAAGCAATCAGTTTCAAAGACCACTTTATGGATATTCATTTGTTCGGCAATCTGTATCGTATTGGACAGAGCCAAACTCTCAGCATGAAAAGCATCAGTAACATGTGCGAGTGTACCAGCTACAGCAAACCTGACATCTCCATCTTGATCACGACATATCGCTCCCCAACCTGCCTTTTTTGTAGACTCATGGAAGGATGCATCAAAATTCAGCTTCACAAAATCAGGAGGAGGTTTCTGCCAGCGATTCTCAGTAGGAATTTTTTTGTTTAGCTGACTTCACAAGGTACTGCTTCCATTCATCCACATACCTGCGTACAGAAAACTGGAATTTTTTGTTTAGCTGCCCTCATGAGTTATTCATGTGGCATTTGGTTCCATATCAGTTCACTGAAATACAAATGTCGGGCACTACTATGTTTGTATTTCAATGTTTATTCTCCTCAGCCTAAATTTGCGCATGATGATGCCGAAAAGTTAGAGTGCATTTTGGAAGCAAAGACAATTTAAAGTATTAATAAAAGTGTAGTTCATAGGAATATTATGGTTTTATCAACAAAAAAATGTAGTTTTACCGAAAACCCCAAACGTAGCTCGAGCTATATGGATCCCACACTTTACATATTTGCCTTTTCTCTCAGGCCTAATTACAACGATTTTTTCATTAAGATTTTGCACAGTGATAGATCTCAACATTATCTCCACCTATTTTTTTTGTTTCGATCTTTTGAAAACACAAAAAATGCAGATTTCAAATTAAAAAAAGGGATCTATATAGCTAGAGCTACATATCACCGCGCTCTTTTACATATTTCTTCCAAATCTGAAGTATTGATTTGCTAGGCAAATAATGTAGTTCTCAAATAAATACCCTGCTGCCAAATTGAGCCTTAATATTTCGCCCTAAAAATGGGACATCCCTAGAAAAGTCCTAAAAAAACTAGAAAAAAAAGCACACTTACACGAGAATTTGTTCGATTTTCATCCAAAACTGAGCAAACTTGAAAGATTAAATGACATATTAAGTCTTTGACCATAATTGTCTTCTATTTTTAGCCCAAAAATTGAACTGCCCATAGAAATCTTAAATTATACAGTACAGAAAAACAAACCGGCGAGGCGACTATTTTGAAGGAGAATTTGAGGTCACGGTGGGGCAGAAAAACAACGAGGACAGAGAGGAAAAGACGGGATGCGGTGACCAGCGAAACAAGTCACACGGGAGGAAGAAGAAGGTAGGGTAGTATGGTGGCCCGTTCGTTCAATGGATTAGCCTTCGAAACGAACTCCGTGCAGTAGCAAACAACCCAACCCATGATCGAGATTGGCTGACAGTGGTGTGTTGTTGCGTTGGATTGATGGACCCCATGCCCACCAAGTCCAACAACCTTGACAGTGGACAGGCATGGCGACCTCTCCCGCGTGGACGAAACAAAAAAAGGAAAATTTGCATCAGGTCCAGAACGGCAGCTGAAACCACGCCATGGCATTTTCTCTCAAATTAACAGCAATCGGTTATGGCACAAAATTGACCGGGTGTCCGTTCCTTCCAAGGAAGCTGGAGCAAAGCAGCCCCCCAAGTCTGACCGTCCGACGGCGACGGGCGATGGCAAGCCAAGCAGCCCCGGATTGATTGATGATCCATCCCAATCGCCAAAGCCGACGATTTTACTCCACAGACAGCAGTACAAATCTTTTCCTGATGAATCCACCACTACATATTACTCCACTGCTGGTACTAGATTGTTGTGCTGGTTCACCACTGAAATCGTCTTGTCCGCAGGTGCAGGCGGCGCACCGCGAATCGCAATGCCTCTTCTTGGTGACACCAATGCCGACGCTACCGCACCGTTGCTCGCCAGCTACCGCGCCCCTCTCGCCGAGCCCCTCCTCGACGAGCCTCGCCGGGCGGACTGGCTAAGTTTCTGGCGCCGCGGCCCGACGTCGTCGGCGGGCGGGGTCGCCGTGGACTGGGGATCCGTGCGCTCCACGTGCAGGGAATGGGTCAGGCACCCCATGAACGTCGCCCTGCTGCTCTGGCTCCTCTGCGTGGGCGCCTCAGGCGGGATGCTCGTGCTCCTCCTCCTCGGCCTCCTCGACGGGGCGTTCCCGGCGCCGGCCGCCAGGACCCATTGGGTGGAGGTCAATAACCAGGTGCTCAATGCGCTCTTCACGCTCATGAGCCTCTACCAGCACCCGGCCCTCTTCCACCACCTCTTCCTGCTCTGCCGCTGGCGCCTGCCAGGCGACGCCGCCGAGCTCCGCGCCTCGTACTGCGGCGGCAAGAACGGCGGCGGCCCGCCACGCCGGGGCGAGCGTGCCCACATGGCCGTCGTCGTCGCGCTGCTCCACCTCACCGTCGCATGCCAGTACGCGCTCTGCTGGCTCTACTGGTGCTTCACCGAGAGGTCCCGCCCCGAGCTCGCGGAGGACGTCTTCTTCGCGGTCGGCGTCGCCGCGCCCGTCGTCGCCGTTGCGTACACCATCTGTAGCCCGCTGGGAAGTGACCCCTCCGGCGACCTGGACGCCCCGTTGTCGGTGACCGAATATCGCCCCAAAATGTTCGTTCACGCTGACGCCGTGGTGGTGGTGGAGCCGGAGTGGGCCGGCGGCATGTTCGACTGCGGCGGTGAGGCGGCTGCGGGGTGCTGCCTCTCGCTCTCCTGCACCTTCTGCGTCTTCGGGTGGAACGCGGAGAGGCTCGGCTTCGGCAACGCGTGCGTGCACGCCACCACGTTCGTGCTCCTCTGCTTCGCGCCGTTGTGGGTGTTCGGCGTCACGGCGCTCCGCGTCCACGACGCGGCCGTCGGCGACGTCGTCGGTGGCGCCGGCCTGCTGCTCTGTATGGGCGGCCTCCTCTACGGCGGCTACTGGAGGATCCAGATGAGGCGAAAGTTCGGGCTCCACGGGAGCGCCGCGTGCTGCGGCTCCAAGTCGGCGACGGACTACGCGAGGTGGCTCTTCTGCTGGCCGTGCGCTCTGGCGCAGGAGGTGCGCACGGCGAGCCTGTACCACATCGACGGAGAGAGCTTCTTCCACCGGAAGGCCGTCAGCGAGCACGAGCCATTGTTGGTAGCGCGTAACCGTGCCGACCCAGCCATTGCGGCCAGCACAATTGCGATTGTGGCGTCAGAACATGACGGACCATCAAGGTCAGATGAGCACTTGTTGGTAGTTGTTCATGATGAGATGGTTCCACCACCGTTGGTTCAGGTTGTGGTAGTTGGAGACGATGACACACGCAAGGAATGCAATGGCGTTCATGTTCAAAAGAAGATCCAATCGCCGGTCCCGGCATCGGCCATCAACGTGAAAGAGGAGGACGGATCATCTTTGTTGGTGTCGAATTATCGAGAATCGTTGGACCCGGGATTGTCTGGTGGAAGGTGGAGGGTGGAGAAGGTGAAGAGGATGATCCATGTGGTCACCATGGTGTCTTTGCTTTTCCTTTTGTACACAAGGGGATTTATTCGTTAGAGAGGCATTGTTGCATTGATTTTGTAAATAATAGTAATAGGATTTATAGATGTATAGATCAACATGATTCAGAAGAATGTAAATACTTCTGTAATTTGTGGCGTCGATCGCAGTTTCGAAAGCAGTAACTAAGATTCAGTTTATGTAGTGTCTGTATCCTGTGATTTACTACTGTAGTAGAGATTGATTCTGCTCTGGTTCCATGGTTTGTCTTCTGAACTCAACATGAAGGGCCAAATGTGCCATTAGTTCGTATGATGCTCCTCTGACACGCATTAGCACTGTTCAAGTGAAAAGTCTGAACTTGTAAAGATCCCTGATAGCCTGAACTTGTAAAGATCCTTATAATGAATACTGCAGCTCTCCGGTGCATTTAAAGAAAGTCAGCATGCAAATTTTGAAATGAAACGAGCTAGGAGTTCGTTTTTCGCCAACCTACAGAATCGCACCGACATATCAAGACGGCCTTTCAAATTCTCATACAGAAATATCAGTTCATGATGAAATTCAGCCATGCTCTATGATGCTGCCAGTCCCGGACCTTCAGAATTTGTTCCAGGCCTGGAACCGTAGACTTTTTTTGGGCTATAGCAGAGCCTGTAAACTCCGCGCGGACCGTAAACGCGATAAGGGCGACCGTAGATTTCCTCCGCGGATCAGTATATATGCTGGGATCCGGTCATTTCGCGGTGCGAAAACCCTATCCACCGCCGCCGCCGACGAGCAATCCGCCCCACGCCACCTTCTGCGCCGACGAGCAATCCACCACCCCGCCTGTAGATCCACCACCCCCGCCACCGTACGATGGCTCCCAAGCGCGAGCCGTCGACCCCGCCGCGACCCTTTCAACGGGGATTTCTCCGCCGCCCGGCGCGCGAAGGCGGTGGCGAGCGACGGCGCTCGGAAGCGGGCGGCGCTCCGGTTCAGCAACATAGGCCGCAAGGTTCCGGCGGCCTACTTCCGGCGCGAGGCCCGCCGCCGCCGCGCGCGCCTGGACGGGGCAAGCAGCTCAACCGCCAGCTCCACCGCGCTAGCGGCGCTGCCTCCGGCGGAGGAGTACGATGCCGCCGCCTTCGAGTCCTCCGTGGCGGCAGAGGACTTCGTCCCCGACGAGGCACTTGATGCCATCACGGCTCAAGTGCTCCTCCGGTCAGTGCGGGAGGAGGAGGAGAAGGCGGCGCAGGCGGCCCGCGACGAGGAAATCGACGAGATCCTCTTCCGCCAGGGCCTCGAGGCAGACGCCGCCTCCGCCGAGAAGAAAGCCTTCTGGGATGCGTACCGGGAGGAGGTCGTCGACCTCGTCTCCGACGACGAGTGAAGCTCGCCGGCGCCGCCTGGACATCGTCGCCGCCGCGACTGGGCTCCGGTGAGCCACATTTTGGTAGTACGGTAGGCTCCGGCGACGATTTAGAACTAGTTTTAGCTTTTGGATCCGTCCATCTCATTGTAAATCCGCTCTGAACTCGTTATCGAACGCATCTGTGAAGAACAATGATTTGTTCCCGCCAAATCTATGAAATTATGCAGTTCGTTTTAAGGGTTCTGCTATGCGCGGCGAGCAGCTCAGCTCAGATTTGTCGAAAAACGCGAACTGTAAATTAGGTTTGAGGTTCGTAGTTTGAGTGCTCTGTTACAGATGCTTAGGCAGGTTATTCTAGAACAACAACTCCAAAAAACAGTTCCCACTGATTGAACTTCACACGTTATTCAGTTGATTTTCAGAGTAAGGCAGGAGTAACTTGCAAGTCCTGTGTGGCGTGCTGGAAGCGAGATATATTTCCTGTCACTGGTATGGTACACCACAACTAAACTGTATTTGTGTGTGCTCGGTCCACTCTGACGAAGTGTATATCTGTAAGTTCTCTGAACCCATTGATCCAGTCTCTCGTGGAGTCCAGTAAACAAGAATGCGATTTCTGCCGGCATCTGCATACCAGATTTGACAAACTCACCACGCGTATTTATTGATGTAGTATTCATGAATATAAAGCATCCACACGCCGGACGCAACGAAACTGAGCAGCCATGGAGTCGCAGGAGGGATCACCCAGGGCCATCCATGGTGACAATGACGCCGGCACTACCGCTGAGCTGCAGAACCGCCGACACAGCGAGGACAAGAAGAGGACGAAGAAGAAGGAGAGGCTGCTTGACTTTCTCAGGGCCACTCCCTCTAAGGGGGGCGCCTTCCTCGCCCGCGTCGCCAGCCTGCGCACGCGCGCCGCCACCATGCACGCAGCCGTGTACGGAAACTTCCTCCGCGCTCCGGCGTTCGCGCGCGCCGTGGACTGGCACGGGGTGCGAATCAGGGGTATGGCGTGGGCGAGGCACCCGATGAATGCAGGCCTGCTCGTATGGCTCGGCTTCGTCGCCGTGGGGGTGGCATTCGTGTTCCTGCTCATGGTTGGTGCGCTCGACTCCGCCGTGCCGGACGCGTCGCGGCGGCGGCGGTGGACGGAGGTGGCCAACCAGATGCTTAACGCTCTCTTCACTGTCATGTGCGTATACCAGCATCCTCAGCTCTGCCACCACCTCGCGCTCCTCATCCGGTGGCAGCGCGCCCCCACCGATGATGTCGCCGAGCTCCGGGCTATGTACTGCAAGAACTGCCCCTCAGTCGGCGTCAGGCGCGAGCGCCTCCACGTGGCGGTCGTCCTGCTCCTCCTCCACGGCACCTGCTTCGCGCAGTACGCCTACTGCGCGCTCTTCTTGCTGTTTCGCAGCGACGCGCGCCCCGCGTGGGCCGTCAACCTCTGCATGGGGCTCGGCCTCGGCGCCCCCATCGTCGCCGGCCTGTACATGGTCTACGGCCCGCTCGGTCAGAAGATGGAGGCGCCATCCACCGATGAGGAGGCGCAGGAGTACGAGGGGTCGGCGGCGAAAGCCAACCGCACAGGTAGCCGCAGGGTGGTGGTGAGCATGCCGGAGTGGGCGGGCGGGCTGTTCGACCTCGCCGACGACCCCACAGTGGCGGCGCTGTCGCTGTCGTGTACCTTCTGCGTGTTCGGGTGGAACATGGAGCGCCTGGGCCTGGGTAACATGTACGTGCACGCCTTCACCTTCGCGCTCCTCTGCGCCGCGCCGCTGCTGGTCTTCGCGGTCGCCGCGCTCACCATCCACGACGCCACGCTCGGGTACCTCGTCGGCACCGCGGGCGCGCTGCTCTCCGTGGTCGGCCTTACGTACGGGGGTTTCTGGCGCGCGCGGATGAGGAACAGGTTCGGGCTGCCGGCTGATGACCGACCCGTGTGCGGCGGGACAGCGGCGGACTACGGCAAGTGGCTCCTTTGCGCGCCGTGCGCGCTGGCGCAGGAGGTGAGGACGGGCAACTTCTACGACGTGGAGGGCGACGGTTTGTATGTGAGGGAAGAAGAAGAAGGCTACGAGGGGGAAGAAGGGAGACCGGCAATAGCGCCTCTTGAGAGGGAAGGCTGCCTCGCGGCATTGATGCTGGCTGAGAAGTCCGGTGAGCGTGCCCATGCACCACCTGTGCCCGTGAGGGTGAACAGATAGAGGATTTAAAGCCAATCTGTATGTCTCACTGAGAGGACTTGGTTCTAAATTACACGAGATTTGATTCCATTGTATGATGAATATAACGGTCATGAGAAGCGGGGAAGATCCTTGTAGGTATGGGAAAAATTCATTGGAAGTTTCGGTCACTTATTTGGACAATGGTGTTCCAATCATTCGGGTTGAAGTGTTTTTATCTTTTGCTGAGTTTTACTTACGTTTTGGGAACTTTCAGTCACTCCTACAAATTTCTTACATATATTTAGGAAGTTCCACTCACTGACCCACATTTCTTGTTATTTGTTATTCTTCATTTCACAATTCTTTATTTGCTGCATTTGCACTGTTTTGGGTGCACACCCTTTTACGGTAGTATTTTCTAGCTTTTTTATATGTGCAGTTCCACTTTAATGGTAAGACACCCAAATTAATGAAACCTTCGAAATTTCTAGTCACTTGCACTAAGGCTCCCATTTTAGAAATCGTATGTAGCTTTACTTTTATATTTTCAGTTGACTTGTATACAATAAGTCTCATAAAATCGGGATGCAATATGTTGGTCTAGATCGCATATGTTTACTTTTTAAAGTGGTCTTCTGAAGACTTGTGTAAACTAATGATGACTTCTGGGATTATCATAAAAAAATATGGCATAAGCTTCAGTATGACTAAATCAAAGTTGAAAACATCAAGAGCTACGAGTAAATCGAGCGAAACACGGTCTACAAACACAAAGGAGAAACCCAAAATTAATATGCAAAGAGAAATACAGAACAATGAAATAACACCGCCAATGCCGGAAAGAACAATCACTAAATACGAAAGGATATGACATTGACCTGCACGTTTATCCAAAGAAAGGAAAACACAGGGAGGGGGGTCACCTCTTTTTTATCCAACAACAAAGACTCAAACCACATGAGAAAGCTGAGAATGGACGGTAACGAAGGCTAGCGTAACAAAGGACACACTACTACCATGGTGGTGACCATAAATTCATGTCCTTATAACTCTACTAAACAGTAAGATGTTTTCTAAATGTTGTTTCATCATTTCATAGTTCTACAATTCCTCTAGATGCAAACTAACAACAGATATTTTCATATCCATTTTTTTATAAACGCCTTTTTTATTCTCAAAAGTTCGCATAAAGGAATATAAGTAAAGACTTCGCACTCTTCCTCTACCAAGGTAGGGTGCACGGTGCACAAAACCGATAAGAAAGAGAAGAAGATAAAAGACAAATTACAAAGTCCTTCGTGACTATGAAAAAATGTCTATGGTGTTGGAGGGTTGATCCTTAGACTACGCCGCCACCCACGGAGGGCAAGAATATCCTCTACCACTTTCTCCAATCGTGAGAACATCTCCATAATCAGAGCATGGTGGTCTAGTCTCTAAAGAATCGATCACCCCGCAGCCAGTGAGCACATTAGAAAATAACATGTATAGGATATGGGTTTTATCACTAAAAACCACGTCATTTCGACATAGACGTATTGATCGTAATAAGAAACCTCTCCCATTCGTATGAGGATTACATCCTTGCGATATATACACCACATGTAGTTGCCAGAAATATATGTTTGCAAGACTGCGTGATGGATACAATTTCGAAGCCACCTGAATGATTGGCCATACTGAAAGCGCAAAGTTTACATTTACATAATAAGTATTTTATATTTTCATGATGATGACATAAGCAACACTTTACACTACCTTGATAGATGTGCTTTGCCAAGTTCTCTTTGGTTAGAATAACACCTCTAGGAAGGTACCGAGGTGTGTCGTTGGTTGATCGTTGATGGGAGTGGTAGGGGTGGATGATAATCGGTGGGAGTGGTAGTTCATAGGTGTGGTGCCAGAAAATTTCTTCAAGGTCATCATCTAGGATAGTAAGAATCAAGGAATCAAATGTATGTAATAGGCATCATGTTTGTTAGTCATTGTGTCCAAGTTCTTGTCTCCATGAACATTTGTTGCAGTATATTACCATGGGCTAAACGCACCAAAAATATGGTAGGTGGTTGTTAGGGTACCTTGACAAAGTTGTTTGTGTGTCCCGATGAGATTATTAAGCTAATGTGTTAAGAGGGAGGTAAACCGGTGAAGGTGAGTATTTTAACTGATTTTATTTATCTTTATGAGGTTAGAGTGGATTGTGTGATCTACAAAGTAGTCATCATGTATCGCGATATGGCGGATGATGTATTTTACGATGTCGCTAGTGTGGCTGGGTAATCTAGATCATGCTCGGGTTGCTCCATAAATTCGCCAAGTTGAAAGTGGGAGAGTAAATTAGACTTTTCAGGGAGGGGTAGCAACATTGCTGATGTACATTGAGTCAAGATTAAAGGAGGATAAGAAAAAAAATCTAGTATGTTATCAATAATCATAATAATTTGAGTCTTGTAAGTTTACTAGCTAGGTTGATTAATACATCTATTTTCTGGTTTGGACATGCATGGTCCTAGTTGAATCCACATGAATCTGCTCCACTTTTAAATATGATAGTTCATAAGGCAATTTCTCTATAAGGCTTGTTTAGCTTCACAATCTTAATCTATTTGCATGTCTATTTTTAGCTGGTAGTCTAGTCTGTGTCGTACAAAGAGGTTTTGTATAGAGTAGGCCAGCTAGGGTATAAACTTGGTCATATAAATTTGTGGAATAGTGAGATTGCTTGTTACTACATTGTATGTCTCATACACAAGATTCCTTGTAACATGCCATTCTAACTATAAATAGTTCTCTATCATACTTAATAGAACTAACCACATGCCATGACACACCTTCATCAATTTAAAGAATATTTTGCAACCATATTTGGATTCATTGCGTGTTAACAAAAAATGCTAAACAAATTTCCTAGATATGAGATTTAGAAAAAAAAAGTAAAATAACACGCCTCCGCATATTTACAAGGCAATCATTTGAACAATGTATACATATACATATCCTTTTAGAGAACTCAAATTGACTATCTAATAAATACTTAGATATATGTCTATTGATTGTTTGGTTATTTCTTCTGATTGTTTGGTTATTTCTGTTGGATGTAAGTATATAAAAAATTATAGTTTGATTACAAAGTTGAGTGTAAAAAAGTTATAAATTTCCACGCGTCACACAAAATTGCAAGCATTTGTTCTGGAATGTTCTTGTTGCTGTAACCCGAACACCGAGATATTAGCGGGTATCTGATATGTCTCAAACGTATCAATAAAGTTTGGTTGATCTATACTATTATTATATCGTTGCTACATATGTTTTCTTTATTTTGAGTTTTAATTGCCGGTACCATCATTTTCTAAATGATTCTTATTGTTACTTATAGGTGCATCAGAATGGACTGGTGCTTTAATTTGTACGTGGAGTCCATCGAGTATTTATCATTCTCAAGTAGATTCGAGCCTGACCAGAGGGTCAGATGGTTAGCTGAGCGTGGAGTGCGCCCGGTAGCCTAACAACCCGGGTTCGAGTCTCGAACACCGCGGTTTGTTGCTCATAGCTCCCCTAGCTCTTCTATAAAAATATGCCCTGGGTGCTTACCCATGGGTCTCGTTTTTTTTTCCAAGTAGATTCCATCGGATTTCATCTTGTCCTTGTGTAAATTAGACTAAGGTCAACCCTTGTTTAAGGGCATTCCATCGGATTTCATCATATAATCATATAGAGAACCCTTGACATCTTATTAGCCACCCACCCACCCCGGTAGAAGATAGCCCACATGACAATCATCATTCGAGTATATCCGGTATCCATGAGTCCACGCTGATCCACATGCAGAAAAAAGGACCACAAATGGATCCAATAAGCCGCCTTGTTGATACCCTGCAAATAATGGATAGATTATGTATTGTTAAAAATAATATCATCCCAAAGTTGTTGTCTCGAGCGTTTCATTGCCTGCTCGAGGACTATGGGATGGTGACCCAATGTTTGATAAAACGATGGACCAATGTGCAGTGTGCTTGCGATGTTTTTTAACCAGTACATTTTTTTAGCAAGAAACACCTATAAATGATCGTTATGCTCCATTTCACCAAACAACACTTTATCAAGGTGATACTTTTGATTGACATGCTTGCTTTTGCTCATAAATCGGAGTTAGTTACCACTTTAAGGCATCCCACGACTTGTGTGATTAGTAGAAGCAAGGTCTGTTTGTTTTGTAAACAAAAGTTGCACTGTTATCGTCTTACCTTACATTTGCATGTCAACGTGCATGGATTTACCTCCACGGCAATTACCATATTTCGGGCTATTTGCAAAGTACTCTTCCCATGTGTCTTGGAGCAACACATTTTAAAAGTATTTCAGAGAAACCGTGATATCTGAAAATACAATGACTTTACTTATAAGTGTTGGTTTTCGTAATAATTGTAGTTTTATTTATTTTGATATTTACAAAACTATAGTATTTCTGAAGTATTGGTTTTCTAGCCATGGAATTGGGGAAATAATTCTATGGGACCTGTCTAAAAAACACCTCTGTGGACCAACTCCAAGTATTGGTACGTACTGCATAGGTTGCGGGCGTGTCTTTGCAAAATTACAAGGAATCAGATTTAACGCTATGATTAGATTCGCCGATTGAAATTGGTCATATGCACGGATACACAAAACGGAGGGATTCATAGGATACAACACATGTTTAATTTACCTGTCATCTAAGATATGATTAGCATTAAATAGACCGGATTAGTTGATATTGGTAGAAAACTGGAAATGTTGGACGAAATCAAAGGTGGGAAGGAGGAACCATATTTTCTTTTTAGATAGGAGAGATTTGCAAAGTACTCTTCCCATGTGTCTTGCAGCAAAATATTTTTAAAGTATTTCAGAGAAACCGTGATATCAGAAAATACAATGACTTTAAAAGTGTTGGTTTTTGTAATAATTGTTTTTTTTTTTGAGAAACACAGTACAACGCAAGCGCTCATATACACGCGCACACACTCACCCCTATGAACGCACGCACGCACACCCTACCCCTATGAGCACCTCCGAGAGACTGAGCCGGCGGATCAGGTTTTGAAATTGACGAAGTCACCACAGGCGCCTCGCTGTCGACGGGAACGTCGCCTCCCACTGAAGAATATTCCGCCTAAATGAGAAACACCAGCGTCAAATCTGGGATTTGAACTCTGGTGGGCTGGGGGCACAACCACCCTCCTAACCATCTTGCCACAGGCAAGTTCTCGGTTTTTGTAATAATTGTAGTTTCATTTATTTTGATATTTACAAAACTATAGTATTTCTGAAGTATATGAAAATGGGATCCAGATCATCTTTTTCAAAACTGAAGTATTGGTTGTCTAGCCATGCAATTGTGTGCTTTTACGAAATCTTGTTTTAGAAACGCTTTGCTGCAAAACGGAGCCTTATAAATCTTGCCCATACAGTAGGTCACACTAGGTGTAGGATTGACCAAATTATTAAAGATCTATAAATATTTAAAATACACTAGGTTCTCACGGCATTGTCCATGATAGAATTATACTATTTATTTTGAACATGGTCAAACTTCAAAACATTATACCCCGAGGGAAGGACTACATAAAAAAGGAAAATTTAAACTGTCGAGAGGGTCGAGGAGAAGAGCAAAGGAAGAATACAAGTTTTACAATGATTGGCGAATTTAGGAGCCGTCCAAGCAAGCCAATCCAATGGTGGAAAAATAGGAGTACTAGAAAGAAAGTACTCGAAAGTACTGAAAAGTACTGGAAATGTTAATTAATTTTATTTACTAAAAGGTCGAGACGTGATGGTAATTAGGCAAACTGCAACTGCACGTCGGTTTGCCCTCGTTCAGATCGATCACGGTGCCGACCCGCCTTCACCCCACGGCGTCGTCTTGAACGGCCGGGCACAGGGATGGCTCAACTTTTCATCGGCATAGCCCGTCGCCATTGACGGCTGCACGGACGTGTACCAGGAATACACAGACACATATACATGGATTTTACGCCGCTGGCCGAACTGCTCGCCGTCGACGGCCGCGGACAAGTGCACATGAATTTAGTTACGTCGCTGGCCTAGCTGCTCGTCGTGGACGGCTCGGTGACTCGAGCTCCTAGACCTCTAGTTCACGCAGAAGAACCTTCTGGACGCGGATACTGTCGCGACGGAGAAGGGCGCCGGCGGCAGCGTGCACAGACAGTGCTCCTCCCCCTCTTCTTTTTTTTTGAGCAACAACCGACTCTGGATTAATATTCAACAAATTCCGGATACATCCAGAGACAGTCCATCTGTCCCCCTTTTACAAGAAACACCCCAAGGAAAAAAGAAAACACGCACACATCCCTGGGAGCTTCTTCTTCACCATTTCCACCGCCGACCTTGACCTCGCCGTCGTAGCACCGATTTCTGAGGACGAAGAGGAGCAAGGCAGCCGCTGATTCACCTGCACAAACCGATTGGGAACTCAATCCCGTTGGAGTCGCCGCATTAGCCACTTGCCGAAGCCGACAAGATCTTGGCGTCGAAGATGGAGCATCGGCGGGGGGCACGCCCCGATCTGTGCAGGATGTCGAGCCGGCTTTGCCTCCAGAGGCCAGCCTCCCAGCTCGCAAGAACTCCAAGAAAGAGGGATAGGAAAAAGCATGAACAGGCCAACACCAATCCACCACAAATCGCCCGTCTCCACGACGGCCAGATTGGGGGAAAGTAGCGGCCGAACCTGTCCAGCAGAGAGTAGGAGAAGGCGAGCTTATTGACGAAGACGCCGATGTCGTCCTTCCTGGCCACCCGCAGCACCTCGCCACCATAGCCAGGGAACACGCCATCGCAGATCGACCAGCACCGCTCGCCGGCGCCGACGACACGCTCCGATACGGCATAAAGCCAGACGCCATAAAGGCAAACTCAAGACCTAAACCTACTACTACTATGTACAGAGGAAGCCTACCTCCTATTCCATCCACTCGCCGGCCGGCAGAGACGCCGGAGCGCGCAGAGGAAAGGGGCGGCGACGGAAGGCGAGAGACGACTCTCAACGAGAGTTTTCTGGAGAGAGCGAGAGCGAAGGGATAGACCTACTCCTCCCCCTCTTCTAGCCCAGGAGTGTTGCGATGTGTGTACTCTTGTCTGCGTTCTTCTATAAAGATTCTCCGCCGGCGAGCTCACGCCGTGTCTTCCTCATCCACCTCATGTGTACATCTCCTGAAACGTACAACTCTAGGGGCGCGAGACGTGGGAATACATGTCGCCGGACGCACAAGTGATCAGCGGCAATACCCCTGATTACTAAATTAATACGGAGTAATTGGTAATTAATTGTGTGAGATCAACGGCTATCCCAAGCGGTAGTACTGGGAAGTATTGGGAAATGGGAAGTACCTGCCAATCACTGTAAAAGCGCTCAAGGAAGAAATATAGCGCGAGGCCACGGCCCACGGGCCACGGCTTGAAGGGTCGTCTCCTACTCGTGCCTCTTCTTTGTCTCTCGATATCCATGGCTATGATCCACCGCTATAACAATGGAAGTGCTGAGAGATTTTGCGCAAAGTGAGCCTCGCAAGCCTCCTTCAACCCTCGCGGCTGCCGCTTTTCCGCCGGCCGCCGCGTCAACCCACCGCGTCCTCCTCAGTGGCCTCACCTCCACCAATCCCCTCCCGCCCCTCACCATCAGACTGCTCCACGGCCGCCTCCTCCGGCTCGACCTCCTCGCCGACCTCTCCCACCTCCTCCTCCGCGCGCTCTCCAACTCCGGCCTCCACCTCCACGCCCTCTCCCTGCACTCCCTCTTTCCCGACCCCTCCCACCTAACCTTGCCCTTTGCACTCAAGTCCGCCTCCCGCCTCCCCAATCCTCTCCCCGTCGGCGAGAAGCTCCACGCCCGCTCCCTCAAACTCCCCTCTCACTCCAACCCCCACGTCCTCATTTCCCTGCTCAATCTCTACGCAAAATGCGGCCTCTTGGACCACGCGCGGGAGGTGTTCGACGAAATGCGCTGCCCCGACAGAGTTTCCTGGAACGCGCTCATCTGCGCCTACATGAATGCGGGGCGCGACAAGGAAGCCGTCGCCACTGCGAGGGACGCGTTTGCGAGCGGAGTACGCCCAGACAGCTACACGGCCGTGAAGGTCCTGATGGCGTGCGCCCGAGTCGTGGACTTAGACACTGGGGAGGCGGCGTGGAGGATGGCAAAGCAGGACGGGATTGCGACCAGTTTGGTTGTGGCAACTAAGGCGTTAGATTTGTATATCAAGTGTGGTGAGATGGCCAAGGCAAGGGAGGTGTTTGACAAGATGCCCAAGAAGGATGCACTGGCTTGGACTGTTATGGTCGGGGGATACGCATCCAACGGGCGTCCCCGAGATGCTCTGGACGTCTTCTTTGCAATGCAGACTCAGGGAGTGAGGCCAGATTGCTTCACGGCCACACGTCTCCTGACGGCGTGCGCCCGGACCGTCGACTTGGACTCTGGGGAGGCGGTATGGAGAGTGGCAGAGCGTGAGGGGATTGCGACCAATTTGTTTGTGGCAACCGCGGCGGTAAATTTGTATATCAAGGGTGGTGAGATGGCCAAGGCAAGGGAGGTGTTTGACAAGATGCCGCACAAGGATGCACTGGCTTGGGGTGCAATGGTCAAGGGATACGCTTCCAACGGGTATTCCCGAGAGGCTGTGGAGCTCTTCTTTGCAATGCAGACTCAGGGAGTGAGGCCAGATTGCTACACAGTAGCTGGTGCGCTCTCAGCATGTACGCGGTTGGGTGCACTCGATCTGGGACAGCAAGTTGTCAGGGTGGTGGACTGGGATGAGTTTCTCGACAACCCAGTTACAGGGACTGCTCTGATCGATATGTATGCCAAGTGTGGGAACACATGGGATGCATGGGTCGTGTTCCGGCAGATGAGAGAGAGGGACATTATTGTTTGGAACACGATGATCTTCGGGCTTCGCATGGCTGGATATGGTAAGGCTGCGTTTGCCCTTGTCGGTCAGATGAAAAAGTCAGGCATGGAACTGAACGAAATGTCTTCCATGAGCCTTCTTTGCAGCTGTACTCATAACAGGTTTGTCCTCTTGCATTCCTGTTATTTTTTCAAAAGATTATCAGCATAGCAGGTTTTTTTATTGTAATTTTACCATTTTTCGAAAGAATTAAAATGTTCTCTTTGGAACCAATCGAATAGTACCGACGAATATTTTTCCTGTGTACAAGTGCTAAAGCCACACATAGCGCATCAGCCAATTCACCGCTGTACAACAAGAGGCCACACAAATCCCCCCTCTCTGATTCTCCACAGCAGCGCTCGGTGGACATGGACGGGGCCGGCATGGCGGTGGCTCCGGAGTCCGCAAACACCTCGCCTGTGCCCAACAGCAGCGGAGGCGGCGGCGGTATCAGTAAGACACTGTTCCCCTTCTCCCCCACCCTCCCCCTCCTCCCTCTCCCTTCCCTACTGTGTTATTTCCCAGTGGCGATTCCGGATCAGAGTTTACAAATATATTCTCTCTTTGCACCAGCAGCGTGTCTTCTCACAACTTGCTGTAGGATATTAGCATAAAACTGTTCCCAAAATAAAACCCCAACTTTCATAGTACAACAATGCCATGATGCCGTTTCCTGAGCTTCAGCACGCTTGATTTGGCGCAGGGATTGAGAATTGCTACATCTTCAAGAGCAGGCTGAATGAGTACGCGCATAAAGCCGGCCTAATGATACCGGAGTACCAAACCCTCAGGGAGGGGCCTTCCCATGAGCCAATTTTCAAGTCCACAGTGCTCATCAACAATGCCAAATATGAGTCCCTGCCCGGGTTCTTCACCCGGAAGGCTGCGGAGGAGTCCGCTGCCGAGGTCGCGCTCATGGAAATAGGCAAATCTGTGGCGTTACCAACCAATGTGAGCATCCCTACAGTCGTAAGTTGTTTATTGCATTTTTTCTCGAGTTGTCTGTGCTTATGTGAAATGGTTAGAAGATCTTTTATTTGCAAATTATATGGTTATAAATAATTTTGTGTCTAATAAGCTAGTAAGTGGATGTGTGACGATCTATGTTCGGCCTCTTCTGTGGTTGGGAGAAGCTGATCATCTGGACTGGGCTACCTTAATGTTGTAGTGGAATCACGCCTGTTCTGCTGCCTACAACAATGAAATGCTCTGTTGAAATGAGAGATATGCTTCACAATCCAGTGGCGATGAAACCCCATTGTTGTTACTTAGTCCGTATAGTTGTAAGTATTTGAATAGTTTTGACTGTAGTATCTTAAGTTGCACAGGAAAGATGTGCTTATTACATGACTTCCCCAAGTTTGACAGTAGTGTCGTTTATTCTCGCCCGTTTGTGTTTATTTCTGAAGGAAATGGCTCCTATTTATTCAAGCTCCACGTTTTACTAGTGTCTTTGCTAAATTTAGTATTAAGTTAATAATGAATATGCACGAACTTCTGTTCCCACGGTTTCCGAACTGAACCATGCAATTGGAAGGTTTCCCTCATTAGGAAAAGAAAATGCATACCTCTATCACGCCTAAAGGCATGATTTATAGGATTGAGTTTTCTTTTTTCTCAGGAGAATCAGTAAATTATAATAACAGTTTAGTCTCTTTCCTGGATGTTGTACTTTCTTGACACATCTTACCATGTTTTCCAGCACAAAGGTGGCATGTGCAAGAAACATCTTGAGAAGTATGCTCGTGAGATGAATTATGCTATTCCATCTTACATTTGCAACAAACAAGATTCAGGAGTAGGTCCTCTCATATGCACCGTAGAGATTGGTGGAATACAATACATCGGTGCTACAGCACGTACAAAGAAAGAGGCAGAGATAAAAGCTGCCCGAACTGCTCTTCTTGCCATCCAAGGTATTTTTGTGTGTTCTTTTTATTTTGAAAGAGGTGTTTTTCTTGTTTTATCCAAGCTATTCATTGCCGAAATTGTACTGCTGTCCTCCTTTGGGTGTTAAGGTTGGACATTTGATCATTCACATGCTTTACTTGCTGCAGGCCAATCAGAGGGTGGTGCAAATGAAAACACAAAGTATATTGTTGTACCTGGAAAAAGGCAAGGTAAGGAGACAGAGAAAAAGCCAACTGAAACTCCAAAACCACTGAAGGCTAAAAAAGGTGGTTTCAAGAAGCAACGGAACAAGAACAAATTCATCAAGAAGAATGGTGGAGCAGTTGATGTGGAAGAGGATGAAGCTAGAGTGCCTGAGGAAACTCATCATTCTGATGTCCCCATGGAATCAGCAAAAGCAACACAAGATCCATCCATCGACACTATAATTCTGCAATCCGATGAAGGAGCTGGAAGAGTCGAACATGAGCCGACAAGTGACACTGCAATTCTGCGATCTGATGGCGAAGGTAGAAAAGTAGAGCAGGAGTCAGCCATTCGAGTGAGGCGTTTTAGAGACCGAGCTCCATGGAGATTTGTATTTGAAAAGTTCAAAATCCTCATTTTGAAGATTCAAAAAATTCTAAAAAATGTCTAGATGTAGATAATAATATGATTTATAAGTGTGCAAAAACAATCCGAAATGTGTTGTATTTCAGGCTGGGTAAAAATGATAAATCGGTGGATTTGAATCTATGAACACTACAAATTTGAAAACTTACTATTTTGCCAGGTTTGTCATTTTTATGTAGGTGAAAATAATACGAATTTTGCACGTTGGTAGAGTTCGACATTATCTACACCTAGAATTTTGTTTTTTGTTTTTTGAAGCTTAAAAATGCTGATTTTTTAATTTGAGGGTTACCTGGAGCTCCATTTGGGTTTTCGTCACGCAGTGGCACTGCAATGCTGCAAGCTCATGAGAAAGTATTATCCATGATAGATATTTCTTTTCAAAAGAAAACTGGAACTCTCGAGAGGTCGAGGACTATATGGCATGAGATGAGCTATTGGATGTGGTTGTGGAAGACGACTTTGTGTAATGGTGGTTGTTGGTTCTTCACTCCAACCCCGCCCGATGCGGAAGGTCGTCAGTTATCATGTCACGATATGGTGGATATGGAAATAACACAACACAATCGTCTTTGAGAACGCACATCCCTCGGTAGGTGCCTTCATGGATACTATCAATACCGAGAATCACTCATAGGTGAGCACGGGTGAGGGCACGAGGCCTCAACTGCCCTCCTAGTCTAGGTCCGTGGATTGAGTTGAATGGTGTGGGTTGGCCTTTCTATAGGTTTATAAACCTTATAATGGGGCTGCTGGTTTGCATGACTTTTTTTCCTATAGTGTAGGGAGAGCACATGCATGCATGTAGCAGTGTGTAACGGTATGAGTTTATTGTGACGTTATTGCATGCATGATGGCAAGGAGCATCGGGTAGTCCGTGCTTTATCAATGTAGGGAATTCGCCATCGATTGTACTTGTTCGGGGATGACGTCGTGCGATCAAGCCACGTGTGGAGGAAGTGCAATCGGCTATCGTGCTCCTACGCGCGTTTGGGGCGGCGTCAGGCCTACACTTCGATTGGACGAAGGGCTCTATCTCACAGATCAGGTGCAAGCAGATCGATCTCCAGCCGACCTTGGACATCGTTCCCTGTCCAATATCTTGGCCTCCCACTCTTCCTCACGAGGTCAACCAAAGGTGATCTGCATTCGCTGCTGGATAAGATCGCCAGACATGTTCCCACTCGGAAAGCTGGCTTGCTTCAGAAGAGCGGAAGGTCATCTTGGTGGACTCTACGTTGACGACAACCTAGGTTTATCATATGCTGTCACTTGATCTGCCCCCAATGGTTCTTTGATCGTGTGGAGAAGTTGCTAAGGGGTTTCTTCTGGTCAGCGACAACAGAAGCGCGAAGAGGGAAGTGTACGGTGGCATACGTAGTCCCAAATAAATCAATGGGTGCACTTGGGGTGAAAACCTGCGCCTACTGAATTTTGCCCAGCGCATGAGATGGTGCTGGTTAGAGATGACACAGTGAGAAGCCATGGCAATTGGGGCTGGAGTTTAAAATCCCAGTGGAAGAGGAGATGGTGTTCCTCGCATGTGTCTGCTGCGAGTTAGGGGACGGTAGAAAGCTGCAGTTTTGGAGAGATCGGTGGCTGGACGGACAGTCTGTCAGTCCGCTTGCGCCCAACTTGATGCAGTCTGTCAGAGAGGGACAAGGTAATGTGTTATGTGTGTGGCGGATGCCCTTCGTGATCACAGTGTTGGGTTTCCGCAACCAGAGGGACTGCGACAACTTCTTTTTAAAGAAAAAAGGCAAAAGATTTGCCATTTGCATTGATTAAGAAGAGATTTTAAGGGTTTTTTTTAAGCCGGGGTATACGAGGCATGCCCAATACAAAAATCTACTCTCGCGGCATGGTCTGACTCAAGTGTTTCGCGCCGGCAATGCACCAAAGCCCCACTTCTTACTTGATCTTGGCGATGAGCATGTTGCATGTTATATGTTCATTCCGAAACACACTAGCATTTCCTCTCTTTCCAAATTTCTCAAGCCACAAGCATAGCAAGGGAGGACATGATCTTTCGGTGAGGACTTCTTTTAAGCACCACGTCGGTGCACCAATCCTTGACGGTGCTGAATCTCCTCCAACTTCCCGGGGCCACCTCATGTAGCCCTAGCCAACATTTCAAGGCCTCCCAAAGAAGAACACCTTTAGTACTTTGAGTTTATGGACCTGTGGGATTTGGTGGCAACCAAGGAAGTTTCTGAAGATGAGAGCGACAAAATCGTCTGGATTTTACTCCCCAAGATTGGCATATCCAGCTTTCTTCTTCGACATAGAGAAGGGTCCTGCAGCAGTGGAACTCTGGTCCTCCAAGTCCAAGGCGCCGTTGGCGCTCAAGTAAAAAATGTGATTTGTGCTTAAAGGGAGGCCGTGGACTGCAGACAGACTCCCAGGCCACCGAAAGTGTTTTTCTTTCTGAAACAAACGAGGGTTGCAACTACGGATGGCAATGGGTACCCGTATTAAATGGGGAGGGTATGGTGGAAAAAAAAACCCGTGGAGCTCCTTAGCGGGGAAAATCCAGACCCGTCGGGTCTGGCGGAGGCGGGTATGGGGATACCAAACCCGTACCCTCTAACCCACATACCCGGCGACCCTACCATCAGTGAGGTATAAAGTAAATCCCAGCCCCACATGTCATTGTGTACAGAGAGGAAAAGCTCTACTTCCCTAATCCCCACCGTCCCCACACAGCTCATGCATCCTCTATTTTTCCTCCCTCAGTTCTTATCTGCAGCCACGAGTCCCCAACCAGCTCACGCCGCCGCCGCTTGCGCACCCAGCGCCTCTACTCCGCTGCCCTAGCTCACGACGCCCAGCGCCTCCGCTCCTCAGCCCCAGCTCACGTCGCCGCCGCTGCTCCCCAGCCCGTGCTCGCGACGCCACCGCCCTACGCACTTCCCCACGCATCTTCCTGAGCACTCGCCCCCGCTGCGCCGCTTCTCCTGCACCCCCGCCGCCGCATGCACCCAGCCCCGGCCCACCGAGCCCCCCACTCCCTGCACCGCTGCTCCCCGGAGATCCCGCTGCCTCTGCCGAGCCGCCGCGCCCCGCGTCGTTGCTCCTTGGAAATCTCGCGGCCTCTGCTGAGCCGCCACGCCCTGCGCCGCTGCTTGCCGCGGGTACCCGTCAGGTCTTGCATACCCGGCGGGGGGCGGGTCTGGTGGCGCTCAAGACCCGACGGCGGGTACGGGTGCGCGTGGCGGGGGCGGGTAGAAGGGTCGGGTGCGGGTATGGGGTGCCAAACCCGGACCCGAACCCGGCGGGTGCCATCCGGAGTTGCAACATCCTCTAGTCTGCTCGTTGTGCTGCCAGGAGTCCGAAACAGCGAATCATCTCACCCTGCAATGCTCGTACACGCGGCAAGTTTGGTTTTAGGTTTTGTTGCCATGCAGTGACAGCACCTCATGCCGGAGGCCACATCCACCTGCACGCTTTGGTGGCCGTGGATAAGTGGCAATGTGCCCAGGTCTCGCCCGCGATATATGAAATGTTGTACTACTAGCCATCTTGACCGCAAGATTCTTATGGCTGGAAGGCAATAGTGGTGTGCTCGACAAGGTGGCCACCATGGCGCATGGGGTCTATCAAAAAATCAAGGAAGAATGCGAGTTGTGGGGAGAGGAATCACGTCGAGGTCTTTGCGCCGCGTACGTGATGTGGTTTCGAGACCATTCACTTGTGTTTTGTTTCAAAGTTATAAAAAACTACTCTCTCCGATTCATAAAGGATAGGATGTCCCGACTTTATCTAAATTTACATATATCTTCGCGTGTAGATATATGTAAATTTGAATAAAGTTAAGACATTCTAAAATATGAAGCGAGTATAATAAAACTTCTTTTCTATTCAATAAGGTCTAACTCGTGGGTAAGATTTTTGAGATTTTTCCCACAACACCTTAGTGCATCTCCAACGGCTCGACGCAAACGGACCGCGGACGTCCGTTTCTGTTCAAAAATGACCGGGCTGGGAAAAACTCAGCCTAACGGCCCGACGCAAATTGTCCGAGCCGTCCGCGGCGACGCAAACGCGGCCCAAATTTGGGCGCGGTTTGCGTCACCGCGTACGGTCCACGCTGTCCGCGCGTGTCCTCTTTAACCGCACACGGCCCCACATGGCATGGACACAAATTACACAAATTTTGTTTAGATAGTTATCATTAATACATAATGTAATTAGCCCCTCCTATTACACCCAAAAATGGCGCCGACGGCCGCATACTCGCCGTCGCGCGCCCTACCATCGCAGGGGCTACTCGCAGTCGCTCGCCCTACTGGCCACCGGAGCCGCCTGCGCCGGACGGCCCAGCGCCGCCGTCGCCCCAGAGCGCGCGCTGGCTCCGGTCGATCAGATGGCGCCGCTGCGTCGGCGTCAGCCCCTGGAACGCCGTCCTCGCCCGGTGAGTCGCATCCGCCCTTGCCTGTCCCTCCTCCAGCCTCCGGCGCGCCTGGCCCTCCTCCAGGGCGTTCATCCAGCGCGACCTCCGCCGCCGCCTCCGTCGCCTTGGCCTCCGCCACCGCCTGCGTTCCCGCGCACGGGCGGCAACTGCCGTGGCGTCTGCGGCAACGTCCCTCGCCGCCCTTGCCGCTGCAGCCACCGCAACGCCTTCCGTCAGGACGATCGACGGTAGGGACGCCGAGCGTTCGTGCTCGCGCACGGGCGGACGCCGAGCGCGCGCTGCTCGGTCCTCCTCCAGGGCGGCGAGCTGCCTCCTCTGTTGCTCGAGGCAGTGCGCCCTGAACCCCGTGACAAGGTCCTCTTGGGCGGCGTGCGCCTCGCTCATGAGCTGCCGCCCTGCTCGGTCGCGGCGGTGCGTCTCGAACGAGGCGAGGAGCACCCTCTGCTCGTCGCCTCGATCAGGCTCGTCCGGGTAGCGGTCGAGGAAATCGAGGTCGGCGTCATCGTCGTCGTCCTCCTCATCGACCTCGTGTCGCAGCGGCTCGGCGTACGCCCAGACTGGGGGGCCGCCGGCGTGGATGACCTCCGCGCGAGCCGCCCGCGCAACCGTCATGGCGGACCGCCCGGCAGCGGCTGAAGCAGAGGTCGGGGCGGAGCCGGAGGTGGGGCCGGAGACGGTGAAGAAAGCGGGGGCAGACGCGGTACCCTCGTTCCGCAGCTCGGCGCAGAGCTCCCCGCGGAGCTGGGTCGCTCCACGGGCAGCGGGTAGGGCTGCCTGCTCCTCGGCGACCTCGTCGGGAATCGCGGCGTACGCCGCGATCTTCTCGGCGTCGAAGGTGAACCGAGCGTAGGCCTGCGCCGCCTGCTCGTCGTCCGGGAAGCGGGCGCGAGCCATCTCGGAGATCCTAGCCCAGGTGTTCTCGGGGTGTTCGGCCATTGTGTTGTTTGGTGTAGGATGAGCACCGCCGGCAACGCCTTATAAAGGCCGCTGCGGGGCGGGAAGCCAAAGTCCGGCGCGCGGGAAAGGCTTATCACCCCGCGTGCGGGAACTTGGTGGCGCGAAACGCCGCCGTGGGCGGGAACGCACCAAACGGCGCGGGAAGCCAGTGCGGCGGCGCTAATTCTACGCCGCCATTGACAGCGGCTTTAATTGCGTCGGGCCGTTGGGGCTACCCGACGCAAAACGAAGAACAGACAAATACGAGCCCATTTCCTGTCCGCGGCCGACGCAAACGGACCAAATCAGACACGACTTGGTCCCAAAATGTGTCGGGTCGTTGGAGATGCCCTTACGCACGAGGTAGTTCTCACCCGGTTGTGTGTAGGGGTGGGAAGTGGTAGCGGATACGGATGATCCGCTGAAAAATTTAAAATAAAAGTGATAAATATCCTAATCCGAACGAAATAGAAATGAAAGTAGTAATTATCCAGATTCATTTTTAATTTGTATCTGAATAAAATTATGTTAGTCAATTTTGTAATTCTAACCTGATATATATATTAACCAACCTTAAAAGAGTACGAAAGTGGTTAAAATATCGTTGTTTGTGGCTGAACTTTAATTATACTGTATTATATAGCTATGTATTTATCACTGTACAGTTCTATAGTTCTATAGTTAATTTGTTATAAGACACGAGTCTATTAATTTTTTATATTTGTATCCGATCCGAATTGAAAAAAAATCCTATCCGTATCCGTATTTGAGTAACATCCGCCCAAATTCGGATCCCACTATAGCCGTATTTATATTTGTATTTATTTTTAAAATATGAAAATGGATGTCGAAAGGGCACTGTCGGATCCGCGTCCGAGCCGTTTCCATCCTAGTTGTGTGCCCGGTGAGACGGCGAGCGCTGGTGGTCAGACGCCGGAGGCGGCGGCTGCAGCGTTCTTCTGACGGTGTCTGGAAGAGACGACCGCTTCGAGAGTGTCCAGTGTTCACATCCATGATCCATCAGCATGGCACTTTTGTGTCCGCCGCCGCCGCCGCCGAAGCTTCAATCCGCCAAGTTCTCATCAGCGGCCTCGCCCCCAGCAAACCCCTCCCACCCCTCACCGTCAGACTGCTTCACGGCCGCCTCCTCCGGCTCGAACTCCTCGCTGACCTCTCCCACTACCTCCTCCGCGCGCTCTCCTCCTCCGGCCTCCACCTCCACGCCCTCTCCCTGCACTCCCTCTTTCCCGACCCTTCACACTTAACCTTGCCGTTTGCCCTCAAGTCCGCCTCCCGCCTCCCCAACGCTCTCCCCGTCGGGGAGCAGCTCCACGCCCGCTCCCTCAAGCTCCCCTCCCACTCCAACCCCCACGTCCTCACTTCCCTCCTCAGTCTCTACGCAAAATGTGGCCTCTTGGACCACGCGCGGGCGGTGCTCGACGAAATGCGCTGCCCCCACGCAGTTTCCTGGACCGCGCTCATCGCCGCGTACATGAACGCGGGGCGCAACAAGGAAGCCGTCGACACTGCGAGGGACGCGTTCGCGAGTGGAATGCGTCCGGACAGCTTCACGGCCACACGTCTCCTGACGGCGTGCGCCCGGACTGTCGACTTGGACACTGTGGAGGCAGTGTGGAGGGTGGCAGATCGTGAGGGGATTGCGACCAATTTGTTTATGGCAACCGCGGCGGTAAATTTCTATATCAAGGGTGGTGAGATGGCCAAGGCAAGGGAGGTGTTTGACAAGATGCCGCACAAGGATGCACTGGCTTGGGGTGCTATGGTCAAGGGATACGCTTCCAACGGGTATTCCCAAGAGGCTGTGGAGCTCTTCTTTGCAATGCAGACTCATGGAGTGACGCCAGATTGCTACACAGTAGCTGGTGCGCTCTCAGCATGTACGCGGTTGGGTGCACTCGATCTGGGACGGCAAGTTGTCGGGGTGGTGGACTGGGATGAGTTTCTCGACAACCCAGTTCTAGGGACTGCTCTGATCGATATGTATGCCAAGTGTGGGAGCACATGGGATGCATGGGTCGTGTTCTGGCAGATGAGAGAGAGGGACATTATTGTTTGGAACACGATGATCTTCGGGCTCCGCATGGCTGGATATGGTAAGGCTGCGTTTGCCATTGTCGCACATATGCTAAAGTCAGGCATGCAACTGTGCTCGGTGGACATGGACTGGGTTGGCATGGTGGTGGCGCTGGAGTCCGCGAACACCTCACCTGCGACCAACAGAAGCGGAGGCGGCGGCGGTATCAGTAAGACCCGTTCTCCCTTTTCCCCACCCTCGCCCTCCCCCCTCTTCCTCCCCTACCGTGTTATTTCCTAGCGGCATTCCGGATGGGAGTTTACAGATATCTTCTCTTCTTGCACCAAACGCCCTCCGACTGCGTGTCTTATCTCAACTTTTTGTAGGATGTTAGCATAGAACTGTTCCAAAAATAAATCCTCAATTTTCGTAAAATGCAACAATGCCACGGTCAGGGGCGGAGCATCAGCCCGGCATGCCCGGGAAGCTGCCCGGGCTCTCTCTAGAATGTTTCGTTAAAGTTGTAGCTGCTAATGAGGAATTAATCAACTTTTGCAATGGGAAAAATGCTGTTGGCAGGAAGCCTTCTGTTAGAGTACGTGATGGGCCTGGGCCTGTTAGTCTTAGGGTTTACTTAGGGGTCAAGTAAGTCTTGTTTGGGAGTCAAGTAAACCTCTCTATATATGGAGAGGAGATGTATCAATCTAAGGAGGCAAGAATTAAGAAGGAAAACCCTTCCCTCTTGCCCGGCCGTGGGAAAGGACCCCCACGGCCGGCTCTCTCGCGCCCTCGCAGCTCTCTCTTTCCCTCTCAAACCCTAGCAGCCATAACATCTGGTATCAGAGCTCTCAGGCTCGATCATGTTCACCTCGTCGCCGCCGCTTCCTGTCGCTCTCACCCCGGAGGAGATCGCCGGAGCAATCCGCGATCTCACCACCGCCGTCCAAGAGATCTGCCTCTTCCTGGCCGGTCCCTACGGACCGCCGCCGGCCGCGCCATCAGTCGCCGCCTACGGGCCGGCGCGACTGCCGTGGCAGCCGCCGCACCAGGCGGCCTCCGCCGCGATCGCCGGGCCGCGGCAGCCGACGCTGCTGCTGTCGTCGCCGCCACTCGACGCCAGGCTGCTGCAGCCACCGCTGCCGCTGTCCATCTCCGGGCCAATCTATACGGCGGCCTGGGCGCCGCCGCACACCAAGTCGCCACCGGCGCCTCCCCAACAGTACGGCGGGTCCTCCCGCTTCGCCGGTCCTTATGCCGGTCCCGACGGTGCGCCGTTCCACGGGGGGTCCTCCATGGTCACAGCACCGGCGCCGACCCCCGCACGGCCGCCACCGCCGCCCTCAGCCGCGACCACGGCGCCGGTCATCACGTTCCAGCATGGGATGCCCTACGACGGGACTGCGACGACCTCGTTCCCAGCAGCGTCACCGCCGTCCCAGGACAATCCCATCCAATAGATCAAGTTCCAGCCGTCGCCGTCACCGCTTCCGGCTTGGATCGCTACCCACCACGTGTCGGCGGCGGTGAGGCTGCAGGCTGCTGCGCGCGGCCTCCTAGCGCGTCGGCATGTGCGGGAGATGCGTGATTTGCAGCTGCAGCTCCTCCAAGTTGCGCTTCGCGCCGCAACGGACCACGATCTCGTCCGCGGCGTGGGGGATCTTGGGCATGCGGTTTCCCCCACGGGCGGCGGGCATGCTGTTTTTCCCGCGGGCAGCGACCACCAAGTCTGCGACATCGACAGTCAGCCGGTGGGGAGAAGACATGGTGTCACCGACAGGAGCGCACCGCGTAGCACCACTGCATTCCACCGCGGGCTGCCGCGAGGGCTCTCTTGGTCCCGATGGTGTCCTTGGGATCCAGGGGGCTGCAAACGCACAAGTTCGGCGCGTGGAGGATTCTCGCCTTATCGTTCGGAGTCAAAAATAAAGTCGGAGTCTCATTCGGGTTAGCTTATTTCAGGTCAATACAATAGGCCGAGATGTAAAAGGCTTGCTTTTTTTTTAGGCGTTAGGTTTGTGTGGGGTCGAATCGTCGTTAGGTTGCAGCTCGAGGACGAGCTGCATGTCCAGGTGGGGTGTAGTGTTAGAGTACGTGATGGGCCTGGGCCCGTTAGTCTTAGGGTTTACTTAGGGGTCAAGTAAGTCTTGTTTGGAGTCAAATAAACCTCTCTATATATGGAGAGGAGATGTATCAATCTAAGGAGGCAAGAATTAAGAAGGAAAACCCTTCCCTCTTGCCCGGCCGTGGGAAAGGACCCCCACTGCCGCTGCCGCTTCCTACTTTGCCCAGGCTATGTCGCTCAGCTGGCTCCGCCACTGGCCACGGTGTCGTTTCCTGAGATTCGTCATGCTTGATTTGGCGCAGGGGTTGCGAATCGCTACGTCTTCAAGCACATGCTGCATGAGTACGCGCAGAAAGCTGGCCTAATGATGCCAGAGTTCCAAACCCTCAGGGAGGGGCCTTCCCATGAGCCAATTTTCAAGTCCACAGTGCTCATCAACAACTCCAAGTATGAGTCTCTGCCAGGGTCCTTCAGCTGGAATTCTGCGGAGGAGTCCGCTGCCGCGGTCGCCCTCATGGAAATAGGCAAATCTGTGAGCATCCCTGCAGTCATAAGTTGATTGTTGCGTTTTTTCTCAATTCTTTGCTTATGTGAAATGGTTAGAAGTTTTTTTTCTTCAAATTATATGGTTATAAAGAATTTTGTGTCTAATAAAGAAGCTAGTAAGTGGATGGGTGACGATCTATGTTCGGCCTCTTCTGTGGCTGGGAGAAACTGACCATCTGGTCCACCTCACTGATGTGGTGGAATCACACCTGTTCTGCTGCCTACAACATTTAAATGCTTTATTGAATATGAGAGACATGCTTCACAATCAAGTTGTGATCAAACCCCCATTGATGTTAATTACTCCTTGACGTTGTAAGTATTAAAATAGTTTGATTGTAGTATCATAAAGCCCACAGGAAATATGTGCTTATTTCATGACTTCCCCAAGTTTGACAATAGCGTCGTTTGTGTTTATTTCTGAAGGAAATTGCTCCTATTTATTCAAGATCCACATTTTACTAGTGTCTTCGCTAAATGCAGTATTGAGTTAGTAATAAATATGCACAGACTTCTATTCCCAGGGTTTCTGATCTGAACTATGCAATTGGGTGGTTTCCCTCATTAGGATGCACACCTTACAGTACAATTGTCAGATTTTTTCTGTCAGGCCTAAAGACATGCTTTATAGGATTTACTTTTCTTAATTCTTAGGAGAATGGCTAAATTATAATATCAGTTTGGTCCCTTTACCGGATGCTGTGCTTTCTTGACACATCTTACTATGTTTCCAGCTAGAAACTGGCCGGTGGAAGATTCTTCTTCAGGAGTATGCTCAGAAGATGAATTATGCTATGCCATCTTATATTTGCAACAAACAAATTTCAAGAGTACGTCCTTTCAGATGCACCGTAGAGATTGGTGGAACACAATACATCGGTGGTACATCACTTACAAAGAAACAGGCAGAGATGAAAGCTGCCCGAACTGCTCTTCGTGCCATCCAAGGTATTTTGTATGTTCTTTTCATTTTGAAAGAGCTGTTTTTCTTGTTCAATTGTAGCTGTTTTTCTTGCCCCGGCATAGTTTCCTGGACCGCGCTCATTGCCATGTACATGAACGCGGGGCGCGACAAGGAAGCCGTCGCTACTGCGAGGGACGCGTTCGCGAGTGGAATGCGTCCGGACAGCTTCACGGCCACACGTGTCCTTACAGCGTGTGCGCCGGGTCATCGACTTGGACACTAGGGAGGCAGTGTGGAGGGTGGCAGAGCGTGAGGGGATTGCGACCAATTTGTATGTGGCAACTGGTGCGGTAAATTTGTACATCAAGTGTGATGAGATGGCCAAGGCAAGGGAGGTGTTTGACAAGATGCCGCACAAGGATGCACTGACTTGGGGTGTTATGGTCAAGGGATACGCTTCCAACGGGTATTTCCGAGAGGCTGTGGAGCTCTTCTTTGCAATGCAGACTCAGGGAGTTAGGCCAGATTACTACACAGTAGCTGGTGCGCTCTCAGCATGTACGCGGTTGGTTGCACTCGATCTGGGATGGCAAGTTGTCGGGGTGGTGGACTGGGATGAGTTTCTCTCACCTAGTGACACTGCAATTGTGCAAGCTCATGAGGAAGCTAGAAGTTTATAAAATATCTATAAATATTCAATAAAAACACTGGGAAAATATTATCGATGATTTTTTCAAAACAAAATTGGAACTGTGGGGAGGTTGGGGAGAATAGGCATGGAAGAAATCTAGCGCGAGGGGGTAAGGAAGAGCCGGAGAAGAAATCTGTTTTAGCTCGTAGGACCATATGCTCCCACTTCCCAACAACCAAAATATCCTCATGAGCTTGCAGCATTGCAGTGTAGCGGCGATTCGGGATGTGAGTTTACAGATATCTTCTCTTCTTGCACCAAACGTCCTGCTACTGCGTGTCTTATCACAACTTGTTGTAGGATGTTAGCATAGAACTCTTCCAAAAATTAAACCTCACTTTTTGTAATGCAACAATGCCATGGTGTCGTTTCCTCAGCTTCGGCATGCTTGATTTGGTGCAGGGGTTGGGAATCGCCACGTCTTCAAGTGCATGCTGCAGGAGTACGCGCAGAAAGCCGGCCTAATGATGCCGGAGTTCCAAACCCTCAGGGAGGGGCCTTCCCATGAGCCAATTTTCAAGTCCACAGTGCTCATCAACAACGCCAAGTATGAGTCTCTGCCAGGGTTCTTCAGCTGGAACTCTGCGGAGGAGTCCGCTGCCGAGGTCGCGCTCATGGAAATAGGAAAGTCTGTGGTGTTACCAACCAATGTGAGCATCCGTGCAGTCATAAGTTGATTATTGCGTTTTTTTCTCAATTTGTCTTTGCTTATGTGAAATGATTAGAAGATTTTTTTTTGCAAATCAATGGAACCAGAAGAAATTCATTAAGAAGAATGACGAAGCAGTTGATGTGGAAAGGGATGAAGCTAGAGTGCCTGGGGAAACTCATCATCCATCGACACTGTAATGCTGCAACCTGACGAAGGAGATGGAAGAGTGAAACCTGAGCCAACCAGTGACACTGCAATTCTGCAATCTGATGGCGAAGGTAGAAAAGTAGAGCAGGAGTCACCCAGTGGAGTGCAGCGTTTTGGAGGCCGAGCTCCATGGAGCTTGGTATTTGAGAAGTTAAATATCCTCAGTTTGAAGATTCAAACAATTGAAAAATAATTCTAGATGTAGACAATAATACTATGATTTAGAAGTGTGTGAAATGTATTTCTTTTATGCTCTGTTTGGATGTTTGTATTGAAGGGCTTGGAATTGAACTGAGGCCAATTCCAATTCGGTAGATGTATTTAAATGAGATTTCAATTCTAAATTTATGTTTGATTGTGCAAGATATTGGTAGATGGAATCGAAAAGAAGACTCGATTTCAATTTTCTGTTTGGATGTTTATCGGGGTGACACTCTGCATTGGAGAAAACATCTTTTAATTGTAGTCTAATTCCATGGATTTTGGCTACCAAATCCTATTTTCAAGTCTAAACGCAACCAAACAGCATAATTCGAGAACCCGATTTCATTTTTCAATTCTATGTTCGATTATGGATATTCCTACAAGAATTAAGGCCGGTGCCAAGCGAGGCTGCTGAGGGCATCCACGCCTCTTCCTCTCCCTCCCCCTCCCCTCCGACTCTGTCAGGTGGGCCTCGCTGGCGCTTTTTTTACCTTACCGCCCAGCCCGCTGACCCGGTCTCCGTCCTGCGCGACTCAACCTCTCCCCCACCACGATGCGACGCCGGCCGGCCGGAGCACGTGACGCCGGCGTCAGCGTCCCGCCCCCTGCGCGCCACACGCCAACGCCCACAGCGGCCAGGCGCCGTGCTCCGGGCGGCTGCTGGTGCTGGTCCGTGCTGGCGCTGTATCCACCGCCGCCCCCGATTTCTTCGCTGGCGGTCGCCCGCCCGTCCTCCACCTCCTCCTCGCCGTAACGAAACGGCGTCCTCGCACCCGGAGTCCGACGGCCGCCGGCGGAGACGGCGGCGGTGCAGCCTTCATGACCCTGGAGGATTTCCTCACCAGGAAGAAGGAAGCTAGGGTTACGGTCGTGGAGGGGTAACATGTCTAGCTAGGGTGACCCTAGCCGTCCTCCTCCTCGATGTCTCCTGCGCAGTGGAGGCGGCGGGGCATATCCTTTATGGCCGGCACCCCTGGCCTTCGTTGTGTTTTCGAGCGGTACAAAAGTGATGGACGCTTATGAGGGGGACCTCGAGCCGGAGATGGAGCTAGATGGGGAGAAATTGGAGGAGAAGGGGAAGAAGATGCGGCTATGGAGGAGGTCAAGAGGGCGACTATGCTGATGGGGTGGCAGCACCAGCACGAGGTGCACGACGACAACGGGGAGGCCACCCTGATGGATGCTGATGCCGCGACTGCCTCGGCTGGTGCGCTGGTGTACCCGCACGAAGCGCCGCCCTCCCTCCCCACGGTGATGTCGTCGTCGGTTCTCCTATTCGTGAGATCCAAGCGGGAAGAGCGCCTTGCGAGCAGCCCACTCCCGCACAGGATCGTCGTTGGAAGATGTGGCCGCGAGCAAGAGAAGGAGGAGCAGGATTGCATCGGGAATTGGAAGATGCGGTGGCGGTCGACCTGCAGCAATGGTTCTGGTCTTCCGGAGACAGGTATGAACGTATGAATCAGTCCCTGATGGTATGGTATCCATCGCCACCAGCCACTTTTTTCACTCTTCAGGTTCTTCCTCTCTCCACATCGGGTGGCGTTGTCATCAATAAAGGGGATCTGTCGTCTCCGGTGCCATAACCGTGCTACCACTGCATCTGTTTTGTGAGTGTCTCACTGGCCACCGTTCGCAGGTGTGCGGAAAGGAAAGAAGGACCTTGGGAGGGTGGGGATGTTTACAGCTCAGATATGCGCCAACCCGTTTGGAATTGACTCCAACCATGATATCTGGAGAATTGGTGCCCATGATGTGTTTGTGATTTGCCCATGCCGGTGAGCTTATGCAGCTTGGCTTGAACACCAGCACCAAGCACATACTCGATAGCTCATCGGCGAGGCCAAGACGTATGTGAACGAGTCGCACAACAACGCTTCCGAGACGTGAGTCAAGGTGCTCCAGCCACCTCAAGCCTCAAGCTTCCAAGGACGTTGCACCCAAGTTATCTGTTCAAGGAGTGCTCAGTTCCTTGGTTATTAGCAGCAGTCTCTGAAACTCTAGCTACGGTATTCTATTCAGTAATCTAAACTGCCTGTGCTAGCTGAAGATACAATTTGTTCAGCATGTTGACCACAAGCATCACACTGCAAGGGGAGGTGTCGTCTCTGCAGTGTCGTACCCATGCTAGCACACTGCATGTTAAACTGCTACTTAATCAAGCAGTCTACATAGGCCAGCAAGGTTGCCCACAGACCGATGCAGATAAATCCCCTCCATAAGGTATTCTCAACTTTACTTTCCCTACAAATATGTATACACTTATGTATTTTTGGTGCTCCGGAGATAGTTTGTATGTTTCTTCTTTCTCATTGTTTGTTTTATGTATTTATTCAAACAATGGTGTATTCTCTGTCAGATTAGTAAGGCTGCTGGTAGTCATAAAATGTCTTTGGTTCTGTTTCTTACCCTTTTCAATACTGATGTTCTTCAGGTTTAGGTCCTACATCAAGCAGCGTGTGTCTGACATCTGCTTTCCTTTTGTACTTTGTATTTTGGCAGAGTCCGAGCTTCTTTTGTAGGTCTGGACAGGCAGCCTTTGCTTGATATAAATTCTACAACTTTGCTTGTGAATTCTTAGTTTTCAAGTTTGTTCCATGTATCTCCAGTTATATGCATTAGCTGATGTTTCAAATGGTTGACATGTATGATACAAGCAGACATTGATATTTGATGGTAAATCGTGGCAGAGTGCTCTCTGGCTGCATGCCCGACTCGACAAAGCAGGTAAATTTTCCGACCTGTTAACTTCTAAATTTTCTCTTTTTTGGTGCATCGCTGGTTCATATTTAAATTTGAATATCAGTTGCACATATGTATTTGTAGGTTCTTGGATGGGACTTTGTGCTATAATTCTATACTGCTTATAAACTTTATCTCTCATTACCTACTCAATGTTCGAGTTGAATTGTCGATTTGCAGGTGACATGAGGGCAAGATTTAGCATAAAAAGAGGTAACAATCATGGTAAGGATAACAAGTATTTTGGATCAAATAGTGCTTAGCCTTTCCTTCAGTTTGTAGTTGTTGCTCTGAATATTGGGTTGCTGTTGAAGCAATCTTGTGATATACTGAATAAATCATTCTATACTTAAAAAAAATACTGTATGTGTCATTAGTTAATAGGTTGAAGGTCATAATTCATATTGCTTGGGTAAACGAGCTTTTGGATTGGTGAAGCAAATCTGACCTATTGACACTGTTCGAAAATATTGGGTTGCATGAAAAGAAAAGACTAACCATTTGCAGCGAGCTTTTGGATTGGTGAAGCAAATCTGACCTATTAACGTTGTTCGAAAATATTGGATTGCATGAAAAGAATAGACTATACATCGGCGCCAGGTCTGTGAGCGGATCTCGCGGGAAATATCCGCGTTGCCCCGATGCAGCAGGCACTCCCGTTCAAGAAGGTACTATTCTTCTGTTGCTGCTGCTGTGCCCGCGGCTTTTGGTTTTGTATACAAATTTTAGCCGGTTAATGAGTAGAGGGTTTGTGACTTATATGCAACCTGAAGAAGCAAGAGGCCGACTGAAACATCATTGAGAAAGGCTACAAGCTTGGGATAAACTCTATTTTCTTTGCTGGAGTTGATGCGTAACTTGCTAAATCTGCAAAGAGAAAACTGCTCTAGGTTCATGTTCAGATTATAAGATTAGTGTGCCTATTTTGCTAGGTTCTCGAAATTTTAGTAATGCATATAGCAACTCAATTATGTGGTTCTTCGCTTTGTTTTCTTTATCAGGTTTTGTGATGTCCGTCTCCAACATACTGTGCCACACAGACCGGTGCTGCCAATCAGCCTACAAGGGTAATTGCATTCAGAGATTCAGTTTAATGCAGTACCTGCTTTCGGTCAGAGTGAGAGAGTTAGGTTATTCCCTATACGCCTATATATGTAGCAGCAGGTACAAACATATACTAGGCATAAACTTGTTTGGTTCATTCACATTTAGTAGGTCCATCTGCTGCATAATTGTCTTGGTCACGTGATTAGTTCGTTCGGGAAATATACTGCATAATGAATTAGTTCTAGATGAAACCAAACTGCGGTCAATTGATTCATGCTATAATACAGTGCCCTTTAATCTGAATACCACATTCCTGAATTTAACCTTATTCTGCCTTGTTCTGCTTTGTAGTCGGTAGGATGCAACTACGACTGACTCTGCAACCTAATATAATGCTCTTTTTTCTGGGTGTATCGTCCACTTGTGGCTTGTCGCCATATAAGTTTGAATTGTAGATTCTCAAAACTTCCAAAACCACTTCGACCTGCCACCAAGATTTGAGCTATTTAACTCGGTGACATTGATGCCTGTAAGGTTGCTGCCTGTAGGTTTTCTTCACTCTCCAGCTTTGGCATTTTGGCATACACCCATATAATTCTGTCTTGGTCATAAGCATATAGGCCATTCATGAATGATGTGTTTACACTTGCATCTCAGTTGTTAAGTTTAAGCAAAAGATCTGATTGTACTATCTAGAGGTGGCTTGACTAAGATGTCCTTTTGCTGATTATATTGTAAATGCCAGTCACACTAAAGTGCAGAAAATTATTGGGTGCATGGGTACTGGAATCATCCTTTCAACTAAAAAAGTGGTCCAATATGTTCTTGAGAAAATCTAAGTGTTCGGTGTCCATTATTTCATTTTGAAAAAAATATAGGCGGCCAACGACAGCTCATCCGAGACGGAGCGCGTGAACGTCGTGTAGATCGTGGGTATGGACGTGGGCGTAGTGGATGGTTTGCAGAAAATTGAGCACAACCAATATGTTGCCCTGTTGGTAGGATTTGTAAAAACAGAATCCATAAAGTGCATTAGATTTTATTTCAATCATAAAAGGTTTGTGAGGTGTGTCTTACAGTTTTGGCGAAATATGTTAGCACTTCATCACCGCATTACCCTCATATTTTTATTATGCTTCCCCCTTTCTTTCTAAACAAAAAAGCTAAGTTGTATTTGTATGCAGAGGAATAGTATTTGTTGATATACTAAATCTAAGACCTCTGGCTTACAGTGACAGACTTATCTCTTCTCATTTCCATGTTAAGTGCTGGGGAGGTAGAACAACTTGGTTGTCTTCTTGACTGCCGATGGTGTTTGTTGGCTTGGTCACCGCGGCGCTGGTGGCCGTTGAGGCTACCTGCAGAGTTGGTGCTTGCTTGCGCCGTGGGTTCTTGCAGTTGCGAACACGAGTGAGTCTCATCTTCTCTCTTTCTGATGTTTCATCATTGAAGCGCTGCCTTTTAAATTTAGTTTTGCACTTTATTTGTTTGTTCTTAGACTTCTAGATGCACGTGATTCAGAAGTGCTGTTGGAACCGATTAAGTAGGATGTAAAAAAAAGGAAGTCCAAGGCGACCCTGCTTTCTTGCAGGAGTGGTTGTCGCAGAAAAAACTGATGCTGGTTTAGGACTAGATATGTGTCTTCAGCCTGGCCCTAAAAGCAAAAGGAACCATCAGATTGATGTACTAAAGGTTTCCTTCCATACAGTTCGAGTTATTTGTCCGAAATGTTTTTAAAAGCTTCAGTAGCTTCAAAGGAAGTGAAGCATTGACAATATTATTACCAACTGATGACTGCTAAGTGCCATGTTACCTTTTTATAAAGTTGTGCTTGGACAAAATAAATTATATAGTGGTTCATTGATTCATTACCGTGGTTCAGATATGAAAATGAAGTATTTGATTGATGTGCTTTGCTAAATGGCTTAGAATCAAGTATAAGTAGATTTCAGTCCGGTGCAATTTGTGTATTTCACTGGCTTTGCAGGTGCCCGGTTCGGAGTTACAAGGCCTGCCGTTGCAAAGCGTAAAATCCTTGCTCGATTCACTGTTTCGGTAATCCTGCTTTCTTTTATCAATACGGCAAATAGTATTGCTACTGCTAGCTGAAGATATTTTGTTTTTTCATGATAAACGGTAATTGTAGTTAGTGACCTATCACAATTTGCTAGGCCTTCTTCCAGTACATGCAATACTACTAATTTATCATGTCATATTGTTTACCAGATATAATTTCCCAATTAAATTGACATAGTACTGATCATGTGACAATGCATCTATTCTCTCATTGAACCTGACATTCATGAAATACTACTTTTCTTTTTTCCACATGATTCATGGTGATATATAATGATCGGTGATGAGAAAGCTTAATATTGATGAGAAAGTAGAGCAACCAGTTAAGTGTGCCTTTTTGGTTCATAATTTTTAATTTACGCTAAATGTAGTAGCTTAAGTTTACCCATTTGTTGTTGTTGTAGCATTGACTGTTACCCATCTGGTTCTATCTCCTCCTACTTCATGTATCTGTATGTGTCAACATGGTGATTTGCATAGAAGACACGATGTTCATGTTGATGATCTCACATGTGTAAGTTGTGCATTTCTGTCGGGCAGAAACTACAGTTTGTGTGGCAGTGCGATGGTTTCTTCAGTTGGTGGTTTTACCTTGAACATTTTACTTTTAAGATGTATTATCTGCAACATATTTAAAAAAAATGTTACGTTGCAAACCAACCTGTGGTTGGATGGCTAGCAGGGTGGTTGTACCCTCAGCCCACCAGAGTTCAAACCCCAGGTTTGACGTCTGTGTGTTGCATTTAGGTGGAATATTCTTTCAGTGGGAGGCGACGTTCCCGTCGACAGCGAGGCGCCCGTGGTGTGACTTCGTCAATCTCAAGACTCGATCCGCCGGCTCAGTATTTCGAAAGTGCTCATAGGGGTAGGGTGTGCGTGTGTGCGTTCATAGGGGTGAGTGTGCGCGCGTGTTGTGAGCGTCTGCGTTTATACTGTGTTTCTCAAAAAAAAAAAAATGTTACGTTGGCAGATAAATTACTTGCCGTATTTTGTTGATTTGTGAGTGAGGCTTTGCATGTTTACTTGGTTGTATGATTTTGGCAAATCATGGGATGTTAATAAACATGATATGCAGGAGCCTACAGTATTAAATTTATGGATTGTTTAGTAGTGTGCATTTTTTGTTGTCTACTCAGCATAACCTAATTGAAGCAAGGGATATCAACGGTTATTCGTTGGCGCACCAGCTATCACTGGCACATAATACATATGATACAAGTTCAGTATAATCAGCACCACTCACCCAATATACATACAATGCATGTACATCATTGCAAAGTGTACATAAACGCCCGGCAGACGGCGCGGCGTAGCGCGCATACACGTCTAGTACAAACAAAGCATCAAGGGATCCCTGGATCTCGGGCTCCATTTGGGTTTCTGTCACCCAGTGACACTGCAGTGCCACAAGCTCATGAGGAAGCTAGAAGTTTATAAAGGATCTATAAATATTCAATAAATATATTGGGAAAATATTATCAATGATTTTTTCAAAAGAAATTGGAACTGTCCAGAGGTCGAGGAGAATAGCCCAGGGAACAAATCTAGCGCGATGGGGAAGGAAGAGCCGGGGAACAAATCTGCCGAGAATCGACTCCTACTCGTGCGGAAATCTGTTTTGGCTCGTAGGACCATATGCCCCCACTTCCCAACAACCAAATTTTAAAATGTCAAAAAAAATTCAAACATTTTTTTTGGCTATATATAAGTATTTATGTTCGTATAAAAAGTTCGTAGAAAAAAGACATTTCCGTAGCTTGTGTAAAAAGACAAATCCCAGGTGTTTCAAAATGACTTCGAACCAAAAAAAAGTGTCTTTTTACACCAACAAAAAAAATCCTTTTTCACGAATTTTTATACGAACATAAAATTTCCATATGTACACGAGATTTTGTTTGAAATATTTTGACATTTAAAATTAGGTGAAAATGTATTTCCACTACAAGCACATCTAGACCCACGAGTCAAAACATCATGTATGTCGGCACCCCACCAACCGAGGGTACCGGAATTGGTGTCACGCGGTCACCCCAGGTCCGACAAGAGCCATCCTTCCCGGAAAGAAGAGATGCGGCGGAGACTTGAAGCTGGACTAGTCGTCGCCCGGGAGGAAAGATGACGAGTCATACCTCGACACTAGGAGAAGACCGACGCGTGGGCAGCACGGTGTCAAGATTTTGTCGCTACTTCAGAGTTGTTGCGCCATCTATCGATGGGCACGTTTAGGTGGCACGGTCATCCGTCGGCCATGTGAGTACCCCTTGCGCTATAGAAGGGGACTCGGCTCGTGAGGAGAGGGGTTTGGAACATTGTAAGCTGTTAGGTTAGGTGGTAGAGGAGACGTTGAGCCAGAGGAGGCAGAGAAGAGGGAAACCGGTGGTCGGGTAGTCGGAGTAGCGGGAAGAACACTACCCTTTGTAATCCTCTAAACCTAATTGAAGATCAGACAAGCATGACGTAGGGTATTACATCCACCTCGGATGGCCTGAACCTGGGTAAAATTTGTGTGTTGTTATGGATTGTGTTGTGCCGGCGAGGTTGATCGGCACTCGCTCGGCTTCTCCCGCCGAAGAGGTCTCCGCGCCCCCTAAACTACCGAACAACTAAAGTGGAGGGATCGCTCTCTCCCTGGTGTCCGCGTGCGCAGACGCAACATTTGGCGCGCCAGGTAAGGGGGCGCTCAAATCTTCTTGGCGGTGCGACACCCCACCATGGCGGATGGGACGATCGAGGACAAGGCACTAGGTCGGTGGCGAACCAGCCGCGAGGGAACCCCCCACTTCCGACGTGGGCTGACGAACCGGTGTTCTGAGGAGCCCAACCAGCGGTTCCAGCGTCGAGCGGGTCAGCGGGGGGCAGAGCTACGCCAACGACGTCGGAGGTATGATCTCTGGTGGGCTAACCTTTCAGAGAGTGCCCATGCTTGAAGGACAACCCCTCCTTCCAGAGCCTGGTACTGGAGGAGGGGCAACGAAGGTTTTAAGCGGGCTATGCGTTCTTCCTTGTCATGGTCAGTCAGAAGGGTGGGACGCATGGTTCGCCGCCTTTGGAGGAATCCACCCAGCCATCTTAGCAGCAGCCTCTCAGGTTGGATGAAATTCTATTCGGAGACGGCGTAAATGGTTGCCGGTATTCTTGACACGATTCCACCGGGTGGCACACCAGCTTCCGCGGGTCCGGAGAGACACGTTGCTATCAGTCTTCGAGGAAAACGTGCAGCATGCACGGCTCCGTCGCAGGCTGCGTGCTCGTCTATCCCATTAGCGGAAGAAATCTGGAGTGTTATTAATGAAGTTGCTCAAGAAGGGCTCGAGGGCTCACCTATCCTAAGAGTTCCTATTTAGCTTAAATAGGACTATTCCTATACAGTAATCAGTTCCTTATCCCGAGCCCGCCCCAAACAAAAGACCTTCTTCCCGTCGGCGTCGGCGAGCGAGCGGCGGCGGGGCCGGCGCGAGGGAGCCGGCGAGGGAAGACCCTCGAGCTCCCGTAGTAGAAGTCTTTCTACCTGCTCGTCGCCGGCGGGAGCGGACACGAGGGAGCCGGCTAGTACATCCGGAGAAGGTTGAGCCACACCCTCCCCATCCCCGGCGCCCCGCGCCCCGAGCTCCTCTCCTGCTTGAGCGCCTCGCCGGCCACCCAAGATCCCAACGCGAGCGCCGCCGGCGGACGCCGTGCTCCAACGCTCGCGCCCGCCACCAGACTTGCTTGCTTTGGCGCGGCGGACCTGCTCCCCTGTAGCGCCGCGACCTTTCTTCCCCGCGGTGCGGAGGCCCTGCTCCACCGTCTAGGATGCCGCCGGCCAGGGGCCCGGTTCCCTCCTCTGTCGACCCAGGGCCGTCGATGGCCATGTGCGAAGTGATCGATAGAACAGGGCCCCCAAAATCTAGGGGCCCCGAATTTTAACTACCTAGTATTCTACCTTTGTATTAGTGGCCCAGTTCGCTACGTATTTGGCAGGCAACCACGCAGCAGCCAGCGTACACAGCCACGCAGCCCATGTACTGATCGCTAGCAGCCCATGCAAATCGCTAGCAGCCCAAGCGATCGCTCCTTACCAGGCAAAGAGTAAGCGAGCCCATGCTTTCCGCCTTATCGCCATCGGTACGCATCAACGCCGCCGCCAAAAGTCTTGAAAACTGGCAAAACGAGATTGCGACTTGCGAGCCAGCGTCACATCTCGCGCTCCGCCGTTGGCGATTAAGAAGCTCTCACGCCAGACTGTTAGAACGAGATTGCGAACCAGTGTCACATCTAGATCGTCCGGCGAAAATTTCGTCGCTTGTCCGTCGAGCCGACGTCTCTTAAATCACTGATCAGTGGACAAGGTAGGATCCAGGGTAGGATCGCTGCAACCTAGTGTAGTCATGTTAAACTGTTTGAATGTTTTATTAATTTCTTAATATAAAACAAGACGTATCATGAAGAATCTTAGAAAAACAAAGTGTCAATCCAGTGCTGAAAAGAAGAGGAAAAGAGAACGATTGGAAGATTTCATTTTAAGAAATATCAGACGAATGATGCTTTTTAGTAGAACATGAGGTCAGTTTATTACTTTAGTGGTACTTTTATTAGAATTAAGGTTTATTTGTTTCTATATATTGTTAAAATAAGACATATTGAAGTTATGCAATAAATTTAAAGTATGTTTAGTCTCTATGTCATATAAATTTTTCAAATTTCAAGACCACATTTTATGTTCCGCACCGGGGCCCCCAATTTCTGGAGGCGGCCTTGTGTCGACCCCGGCGACCTCCAGCCCAGCGCCACCTGGTGAACTCCCACCGCGCACGCCGCCGGTTATCGCCTGCGCCGCTGGCGTGCTCGCCCGTGTCCATCGACGACCTCCAGCGCGCGTGACCCTAGTGCTCCTCGATCTCCATGGGCTGGACTCGAGCCCCTCGCTTGCCTGCTGGGACGCCTCGGTGAGCAGGTCCAGACGCGGTGGCAGCCCGGGCTGGCTTGCTCCGCACGCGTGGTAACCTCCTCCAAGCGAGCGTCTGAACTCTGAACCTATCTGCCTCATCTGTTCAGAGTTCAGTGGTGGCCGAAGCCAGCCTCCACCACTTCGTGTTGGATGGAAAACAATACACCAACTAATATGTCAGTGGTGCAGTTCGTGATTAGCTGATGGATGCTACTGATTAATGATGGTGTATGGTGCACGTCACTGCTGTTCGTCCATTGATGCATTAGCTACTGGAAGCTACGGACCTACTGTCGATGTTCATGTTTGCTTTATTTTCCTTCTTGTTGTTTGCTGATGCTTAGTTGTTTAGCATCATGCTGATAGAGAAATAATTACTAGTTTGATGAAATTCGAGACCATGGGGCGTTGTCAATTAAATACACACGGCAAAAACTACACTTAAAATATATACACACTGTAATTGATGTTTCATGGTAATATTTTCTCTTGTTCGGAGCATCAGTTCTTGCTCAGGAAAAGATCAGAAATTCACTTCATTAATTTTTGAAGTCCACCACGTAAATGAAGGTTCACTTGATAAATTTTTAAAGTTCACAGCTATGTTTGCAGTCCAGTTCAGGCCGAGCTGCAGTCCCTTTTTTCTTTTGTGAAAATGAGGTTCAGCTCAGTCTATGTTTGTTTTTGCTGCAAAGTTCCCAAAAAAACAACTTTCCTGATGGCCATCGAAGACTCCTTGCTGCCTCCTAATCTTAATTTTATTTTTACTGAACCTTTTTGCGGTTGGTTCTGAACCTGTTGCTTGCCGGGGACGTGTCTGTTTGATATGCACACATGAGCAACACTATGTTCTTTGTTTGATGTGCAAAGATCATGTGCTGTCACTGTTAGTTGGGAACCTCACCACGCGCCATTCTCTTGTCCACCCCGCGCCGCCCACACTGGGTGTTGACATATTTCCGATTACTCTCTCCGTCCCAAAATAAAAAAGGGACATTTATTTTGGGACGGAGGGAGTATTAAATTACAGTTGGCCAGCTTTAAAAGTTCAGTAAAAAATATTAAATGAAGGTTCAGTCGATGAATTTTTACGATGAATTTTTACAGTTCACGTCTATTTTATTTTGCAGTTCACTTCATCGAGTGATAATCCCCCGATGTTAACTGTTTTTTAAAATTACATCAGGGATGGTGTGTGAACTCTATTTTCGTGGAGGTTTATAAAACTTAAATGAAGGTTCACTTGATTAATTTTTGAAATTTAAGGCTATTTTTTTGCACTTCACTTCATCTACATCTAGTTATATTCAATTGATCTGAACTGTTTTTCTATTCTTTTTCTTACATTGAATCTGACCCTGGTATGTGAACTGCGTTTTTAGTTTTAGGTTCATAAATTTGAAATGAAGATTCACTTGATGAGTTTTTTAAGTTCACTGCTATTTTTTGCAGTTCACTTCATTCACTAATGAAGTCCCCTGTACACTCAAGAAATCCACCGATCTGAACTACTTTTCTCATTTTCTTTTCTTAAATTGGATTTGAACTACTATGTGAACTATTTTTTACTAGGATGTTTATAAAGCTTAACCAAAAGTTCACTTCATAATTCATAGTATAAAAACATTTAGTTTAGAAACACTAGGAAAAGAAGATCACCATATTTACGGAAAAAATTACGAAGTTAACTTTTCAAATAGAGAGCATAAAAGTAAGTTTTTGTGTGGTGTTTGTTGTTGTCAACGAATGGTAATGGGCACTCTACCCCCCTTGTCAACCAGATTTTCAAGAGCGGCTCCCATTGAAGGACGTTATCATCCCTCTTGTTCTCTTTTGTTTACACATGCAGTTAAAAACTGATATTATTGCTTGACTGATTGGATCAGGGCAAAAATGTGAAGAGAATTAAGCGGTTAAAGTTGTAATTAATTGGGACTCGGCACCCCATTTGCGAGCTCTTTTTGCAAAATTATTTGATAAGTGGATGTGCCACTAGTCTATTGGTGAAAGTCTGCCATAAGCAAATAACAAGGTTGATATCGAAAACACCACATACTTCCTCATGAGTTATAAAACATTAACACAAATAAGGGATAATAAATTTTGAATAAAGATAGAACACGAAGTATTTAGAAAATACTATGTAATAGGTAGGTATGGTGGAAACAAATGGCATGGGTTTTGGCTCAAGGTTTTGGATGCACGAGAAGCATGCTCTCTCAGTACAGAGTTTTAGGCTAGCAAGGTTATTTGAAGGAAACACAAGATGACAAATGGCACAACAAAACTCACCTAAAAACATATTGCAAGCATTATAAGACTCTACATTGTCTTTCTTGTTGTTTAAACACTTTTATTAGAAAATATCTAGACCTTAGAGATACCAAACATGCAAACCAAATTTCAACAAACTCTACGGGAATTCTTCACTAATAGGTTTATAACTACATGATGCAAGAGTATAAACATGATCTACTTGAGAGATCAAAACAATTGCCAAGCAGCACCACAACATACAAGACAATGATCTATAAGAACATGTATATCTTTTCATTATACCATCTACCACATGTAGCATTTTCTGTTTCCAACCAAACACCAATCAACCTATTTAAACACAAACTCTCCAAGTATTTAACAATGAGACAAGAGAGTAATTCATAACTGCTGCGGCTTTCAGCTTTCGTCATAAACATAAATAATAAGTGCTGAGACTTTCAGCTTTCGCCATAAACATAAACAATAAGTGCCGAGGCTTTCAGCTTTCGCCATAAACATAAAAGAACTCTAGGATCCAATTTATTCAGAAAATGAAAATAACAAAGTAAAAATAAAAGCAGACAGACGCTCCAAGTAAAGCACATAAGGTGTGAGAGAATTAAAATATAGTTTCACTAGAGATGACCTGATAGTTTGTTGATGAACAAGGGGATGCAATCCCCTTGGGCATCCCCAAGCTTAGACGCTTGAGTCTTGTTGAAATATGATTGGGTGACCCACGGGGGCATCCCCAAGCTTAGGCTTTTCACTCTTCTTGATCACATCATATCATCCTCTCTCTTGATTTTTGAAAATTTCCTTCACAGCAAACTCAAAGTAATCTTAATTAGAGGGTTAGTGCATAGTCAAAAATTCACAAGTTCTGTAGGGACACAATTATCACCAATGCTACTGGACATTAGCTACAGCCACCGGCATTTTGTGGAGCAAAAAGATCCACTCAAAAACAGCAAAAGAGCCAATGCAAAATAAATGGCAGAACCTGTCAAAAACAGAACAGTCCGTAAAGACGAATTTTTTCGAGGCACTTAACTTGCTCAGATCAGAAAACTTAAAACTAATGAAAGTTGCGTACATATCTGAGGATCACGCAGAAAAGATATCAGGTTATTTTGATTTTTCTGGAATTTCTTACGAATTAAACGGTGGACAGCAGAAAATATATTCCTGTGCAGAAATCCAAATATAGCATCAACTTTTTACTAGAGGCTTTATTTGATACAACAATGCGATAAAATAAAGATACAAAGGAGTTGTTACAAAGGTAAGCAAACTTCTTGACTCAAATAAAAGAAAAATTGCAGAGATAAAATAATGGGTTGTCTCCCATAAGCGCTTTTTTTAATGCCTTTTAGCTAGACTTGATAGTTGTAATGATGCTCTCATGAAAATAGAAAATGAAGCAAAAGGAGCATCAAGAAGCAAATTCAAAACACATTTAAGTCTAACCCACTTCCTATGCATAGGAATCTTGTACACAAATAAATTCACAAAGAACAAAATGACAAGCATAGGAAGATAAAATAAGAGTAACTTCAAAACTTTAAGCATATAGAGAGGTGTTTTAGTATCATGAAAATTTATACAACCATATTCTCCTCTCTTATAATAATTTTCAGTAGTAGAAATAAATTCAACCGTATAACCACAAGAATCATTCAACTTAGATAATATAGGCACATAAAGAGGATCATTAAATTTATTTTGGAATTCATTAGCATGCTTCCCTCTTTCAAAATAGTTATTAAGATCAATATCAAGTTTAAGATCATTGTTGCAACAAAGATTTGGAACTAGAGACAATTGCAAACCACATAAGTATTTCTCAACATAAGCAAATTTCTCCTCCATGGTGTAATTAGGAGAATTCAAGAACAAAATAGGACTCTCATGGGTAAGAGTACCATCACAAGCAGCAATTATATCATTTTTATCCTCACATAAATAAGTAACAACTTCTAAACATAGAGGATTATCAATAAGCATAGGACCATCATCTAAAACATTATCATATAGCATATTTAAGCAACACTCCTCATTATCATCAATAAGTTCACTAGTAGCATCATGAATAAAATTAACAATATAACTATCACATAAAACATTCTTATCATGAGCCACATGCATGAAATAATTATTACTCTCCACATAAGCATAATCATTCTTATTAATTGTAGGTGGAGCAAATTAAACAAAATAGCTATCATTATTATTCTCATCGCCATAATCATCAAATATAGGAGGCATATTGTAATCATAATTAATTTTCTCCTCAATAGTAGGTGGACTGAAATTATCACAATGATTATAATTATCATATATTGGAGGTATAGTATCATCAAAGTAAATTTCTCCTCCGTGCTTGGGGGACTAAAAATATCATGCTCATCAAAACCAGCTTCCCCAAGCTTAGACTTTTTCATAGCATTAGCAATAATGGTGTTCAAAGAATTCATACTAATAACATCATGCAAGTAAAGTTCCATAGGTTTTTTAATTTTCTATTCAAACACTTCATGTCCTAACTCAAGATAAATACTATAAAGCTCTCTAATATTTTTGTTGTTTTCCATTAAGCCTAACTAGTGAAAATAAAAACAAGAAACAAAAAGTAATAACTGCAGGATCTAAATGAGGTACCTTCCGATGCTTACCTCAACGGCGCCAGAAAATAGCTTGATGTCGACGCACGCTTCCATTCTTGTAGACAGTGTTGGGCCTCCAAGAGCAGAGGTTTGTAGGACAGCAGCAAGTTTCCCTTAAATGAATCACCCAAGGTTTATCGAACTCAGGGAGGTAGAGGTCAAAGATATCCCTCTCAAGCAACCCTGCAATTAAGATACAAGAAGTCTCACCCAGTACACTTGTCAGGTGTATAGGTGCACTAGTTCGGCAAAGAGATAGTGAAATACAAGTAATATGGATGATTATAGGTGGTAACTGCAATCTGAAATAAAGATGACAGCAAGCAAACATGTAGAAGAACTGGTTGTAAACGGTATTTCAATGCTTAGAAACAAGGCCTAGGGATCATACTTTCACTAGTGGACACTCTCAACAATGACCTCATAATTGAATAAATAAATACTACTCTCAAACACTCTCTTGTTGGATAAGAACACCATTCATTGCGTAGGGCTATAAAAGCACACCTCAAAGTCTGAGTAAACAAACACCACAACGTCATAAGGGAATCAGACACGATGCGCACACCGTCACCTTCACACCGTGGAGAGTGACTCCGGAGTTCATGTTAAAGTAACCTCTTGAGTTGCATAATAGATAACGAGTAACATCTACTTATTCAACTAGATTACAAAGCTCATGATCACATAAAGATCACACCATGGGAGAGAGAGAGATAAACCACATAGCTACCGGTAGAGCCCTCAGCCTCAGGGGAGAACTACTCCCTCCTCATCATGGGAGTCAGCAGCGGCGATGAAGATGGCAGTGGAGTCGATGGAGATGGCTTCGGGGGCAATTCCCCGTCCGTCAGGATGCCGGAACAGGGACTTCTGTCCCCCGAAACTTGTCTTCGATGGCGGCGACGCTGCGGAACTTTTCGTGGACGAAGGCTGATTTTCTTAGGGTTTTTGCGTCGGGGGCAATATATAGGCGAAAGGGCGATGTCGGTGGGCGCCCGAGGGGCCCACACCACATGGTGGCGCGGCCAGAGGGGGACCCGCGCCACCACATGGTGTGGCCGCCTCCTCGGTCCCCTTCGTGTCCCCTTCGGACTCCGTGACGTGTCGGAAAAAATAGGAACTTCGCAATTTGTTTCGTCCAATTCCGAGAATATTTCCAGAACAACTTTTCTGAAACCAAAAACAGCAGAAAACAGGAACTGGCACTGTGGCATCTTGTTAATAGGTTAGTCCCAGAAAATGCATAAAAATGATATAAAGTGTATATAAAACATGTAGCAATTGGTATAATATAAGCATGGAACGAAAGAAATTATAGATACGTTTGAGACGTATCACCCAACAAGCATTAGCTTTCGCGTCGAGAAAGCCCCCTGGAGAGGTGACGATATACCCGACACGAGAGCTGAAGGGCGACGTCACTCCCCAAGACACATAGTGAACGTCAGGCCCGGGGTCCAGGGGGTATGTGTCAATGACGCGCCGAACCTTGATGAGTTCGCAGGTGGCGGCTGAGGAGAGCCGAGGTCGGAGATCGAGCCCGGAGGAATACACGTGAGCGACAGAGATGTCAGTGCAGAGACAGAGGGCGGGGTAGCGGTGTGAGAGGGGCCGTCAGGGAGCCAGTGGTCAAGCCAGAAGGACGTGTGATGCTTGTCGTCGTGGACAACATAAAGGGTGGTAGCACGATAGGTGGGGAGGCATAGGTGGATGATTTTCTCGATGGAGGAAGGGGAGGGAGAGATGTCACCGAGGTAGCGGCCGTAGGTGCACCAGAACCAATTCTTCCACGGTAGCTCCTCTGATTGATGACGCTTATGCACAAAGTTCATGAGGAGGGCTAGGTTTTGCCGTTGAAGGTCCCGCATCCCGGATCCGCCAACCTACTTAGACAAACATGTCTTATCCCAAGCCATTAGGCAGCGAGCCCCAGAGCAAGAGTCCTTGCCGGTCCAGCGCCACAGCGTGCATTGTTGCCCATCTTAGGTGTTGTAGAGGCTGCTGTAAATCCTGGACTAAGAGGTGTGCCCCTTTTGCCCAACATGAAACCAATGCCCGCATCATTACCAACTTCCTTGACTCTATCGAAGTGGATAGGCCCCTATCCCCCCTTGAATCCCGACTTCGCCTTCTCACTATCGACGCGCTTCACCTGTCTATCAAGGAAAGAGGGATCTATTGGCGCTCCCGTGCTAAAATTCATTACGCTCTCGAGGGGGACGAGAACACAAGTTTCTTCCACGCCTTAGCCTCCTGTCGTAAGAGATGGAACACAATCCCGGTGCTAGATTTTGAGGGTTCATCCTTCTTTGATCACCCCTCCAAGGCAAGAGCCTTGGACAATTTCTTTCGCTTCGTTCTTGGCTCCACGACTTACTGTTCCTGGAACTTCGACATTCACGACCTTTACCCCAGCCACAACGCTCTACCCTCCTCCCTTACCGACCCTTTCACCTCTTCTGAAATGGCCGAAGCTCTCACCAGAATGAACAAGGACTCTAGCCCTAGCCCCGATGGCTTCGGCCCCAGTTTCTTCTCCACCTTTTGGTCAACCATCGCTCCCGACGTCGCCGATGTGTTCGGCTCCTTCCACAACCAGACTTCCAACCTCTCTAGAATCAACTGGGCCTATCTGGTGCTCCTACCTAAAAGCGAGGCGACACAATCACCTTCCGAGTTTCGTCCCATCTCGCTGCAAAACTGCATCGTAAAAATGATTACTAAAGTGCTTACCTCTCGTCTCGAACACTCCATCCACGCCTTGGTCGACCCTGACCAAACAGGGTTCCTCTCCGGTAGACGCATCTCCGAGAACATAATCTATGCTGTCGACCTTGTCCGCACCTGCCATCTCCGGAAGTCCCCCTCCTTGTCTTTAAGATCGACATTCGTAAGGCGTTCGACTCTGTCAATTGGACAAGCCTCATCCAAATCCTTCGGGCTCGTGGGTTCAATGAGCTTTGGTGCAAGTGGATGATGGACAAACTTGTCGCGGGGCACACCTCGATCATCCTCAACGGGGTCCCTGGCCCTTGGATCAAATATAAAAAAATGGTTTGCGCCAGGGCGACGCCCTTACCCCTACCTTTTCATCATCGTCGCTGATGTTCTCCAGCGGCTAATCTGTCAGGCCCACGGCCTTTCCGGCCTTTATCACCCTGTGGATACCTCACTCCCCCCTGCGGTCCTCCAATACGCCGACGATACCCTCATCATCTGCCACGCCGACGTCCCCTCTGCTCGCCTTCTTAAGAACATTCTGGACGACCTCGCCTCCGCCAGCGGTCTTGCCATCAACTTCCACAAGTCCTGCTTCGTCCCCATGCACCTTGAGGCTGAAGTGTGCTGGAGCATCATCGCTTCTATCCTTGTTGTCCAATCTCTAGCTTCCCCCAACCCTCCTTCTCTCCCCGACTAAACTAGCTCCCTCTGCTTTCACCCCCCTCATCTCCTCGTCCGATCGCTGCTTCTCTGGTTGGAACGCGATGCTTCTCCCTTTCGGGGGACGACTTGTTTTGTGTAATGTTGTTTTGACTAACCTTGCCACTTATTTTATGTGTTCCTATTTGTTGCCCCGTGGTGTGATTGATGCCAATTTTTAATTTTGTTTTTGTTTTTGTTTTACATCGTGTGTTGAGACTTGAGAGAAATCTAGGCGGTCCTATGAGGCATGAGGGCCACCGCACGGAGAGCAGTCTCCTACTCCTACCCATGATCCATCAGCCCGGCGCTATTGTGTCCGCCGCCGCCGCGTCATCCCGCCAAGTCCTCCTCAGCGGCCTCAGTCCCAACAACCCCCTCCCGCCCCTCACCGTCAGACAGCTCCACGGCCGCCTCCTCCGGCTCCACCTCCTGCCCGATCTCTCAGGCCTCCTCCTCCGCGCGCTCTCCTCCTCCGGCCTCCACCGCCACGCCCTCTCCCTGCACTCCCTCTTTCCGGACCCTTCCCACTTAACCTTGCCGTTTGCCCTCAAGTCCGCCTCCCGCCTCCCCAACGCTCTCCTCGTCGGCGAGCAGCTCCACGCCCGCTCCCTCAAGCTCCCCTCCCACTCCAACCCCCACGTCCTCACTTCCCTCCTCAATCTCTACGCAAAATGTGGCCTCTTGGACCACGCGCGGGCGGTGTTCGACGAAATGCGCTGCCCCCACACAGTTTCCTGGACCGCGCTCATCGCCGCGTACATGAACGCGGGGCGCGACAAGGAAGCCGTCGCCACTGCCAGGGACGCGTTCGCGAGTGGTATGCGTCCGGACAGCTTCACGGCTGTGCGTGTCCTGACGGCGTGCGCCCGGGTCGTCGACTTGGACACGGGGGAGGCAGTGTGGAGGGTGGCAGAGCGTGAGGGGATTGCGACCAATTTGTTTGTGGCAACTGCGGCGTTAGATTTGTATGTCAAGTGTGGTGAGATGGCCAAGGCAAGGGAGGTGTTTGACAAGATGCCCAAGAAGGACGCAGTGGCTTGGAGTGCCATGGTAGGGGGCTACGCTTCCAATGGGCATCCCCGAGAGTCTCTGGAGCTCTTCTTGGCAATGCAGACTCAGGGAGTGAGGCCAGATTGCTACACGGTAGCTGGTGCGCTCTCAGCATGGACACGGTTGGGTGCACTTGATCTGGGACGGCAAGTTGTCGGGGTGGTGGACTGGGATGAGTTTCTCGACAACCCAGTTCTTGGGACTGCTCTGATCGATATGTATGCCAAGTGTGGGAGCACATGGGATGCATGGGTCGTGTTCCAGCAGATGAGAAAGAGGGACATTATTGTTTGGAACACGATGATTTTGGGACTCGGTATGACTGGACATGGTAAAATTGTGTTTGCCCTTGTTGGACAGATGGAGAAGTCAGGCATGAAACTGAATGACAATACTTTCATTGGCATTCTCTGCAGCTGTACTCATACCGGCCTTGTGAAAGATGGACGGCGGTACTTCCATCACATGACTCAGTTATACGACATCACTCCTCGGATTGAGCACTATGGTTGTATGGTCGACCTGCTCAGTCGCGCTGGATTGCTCCAGGACGCTCATCAGCTTATTAATGACATGCCAATGCAGGCAAATGCTGTCGTTTGGGGCACACTTCTTGGTGGCTGCAAGATCCACCGAGACGTGGAGCTAGCAGAGCATGTCTTGAAGCAGCTCATCCTGCTTGAGCCCTGGAATTCAGGGAATTATGTCATGCTCTCGAACATCTACTCTAACAGCGACAGATGGGAGGATGCTGCGAAGCTTAGATTGGACATGAAGGCGAAACAGGTCAAGAAGGTCCGAGCATCTAGCTGGGTTGAGTTTGGTGGTAAGGTCCACGAGTTCCATGTTGGAGACAAGTCCCATCCCCTCATGGATCAAATTTCCAAAAAGCTCGATGAATTAGGCATGGTAATGAAGACCATGGGATACAAACCAACTACCGATGTGGTGATGTTTGATGTTGAAGATGAGGAGAAGGAGCACACTCTAGTTCATCACAGCGAGAAACTTGCCATTGCATTTTGCCTTCTCAGTACCCCACCAGGGGAGGCCATTCGGGTCACCAAGAACCTCAGGGTTTGCACTGACTGTCATGCTGCTATTAAACTTATATCAAGGATAGCTCATCGGGAGATCATCGTTCGGGATAACAACCGATTTCATTGTTTCAGAGATGGTTGTTGCTCTTGCAACGACTACTGGTAGAAGTTGGAAAAAATGATGTGTTGTCGCAATTTTGAGCAGCATGGAGCCATCTCTACTTGACTGGTAAATTTGAGTCCGGTAGATAGATTTTCTTACACACAAAACTCTGGCAAACTGATGATTTTTTCTCTCGCGGAATTGTTTCTGCTGGGAGGAATCAGAAGTTGCTCTTTTTTGTTCTCTTATTTGAAACTAAAGGTGCTGGTTTGTTTATTCTTGTGTGTAGCTTCAATTTATTTTAGACATAAGTTCTAATGTTGCTGAATATTTTGTGACCCTCTTTAGGTGTTAGGTTGATGGTTAATAGTTTTATCGCACAACTGATGTCATTCTTGACCCTGTAGACTCTTATCAGTTCCAAATCTTCTGCGTGGAATCATCTCAATCTGACTGCTAAATTCGTAGTTACACAAAAATCTGGCAAAATTGATGATTTTTTCTCACGCGATTGTTTCTGCCAGATGGAACGAGAAGTATTGTTCTTTTTCTCTTTCTGAAACTTAAGGCGCTGGTTTGTTTGATCATATGTGTAGCTTCAGTTTCTTACAGAAGAAGAAATATATTTCTGAATATTTTTGGCTCTCTTTTAAGTGTTCGGTTGATGGTTAAGGGTTTTAGAGCGGTACTCATGTCATTGTCAACTAGTTTCAGTCACCTTTCTTCCACTTTTTTTTTGTTATTTCAAAATTATGGCGCTCGGGCAAGTGCATTTGTGCTGCCTCAGCTGGTACAAGTTAGTTCTGATTGAATATTACACGTGCAGTGCTCACCACAATTCATCTATACATTATTAGCTCAAACTACATAGATTACTGTAGGATAAGGTAAAAAATACTAGTAAGAGAATATATTATTCGGTTTCTTCGGCATTTTGCTAATTTCCATCTGCAGCAGAATGATTGACTTCCATATCACGTAACAGCCCGCCACTTGAGATTCAGGTCCATAAGAATAACGGAAATAGGGTGCTCTTGTATCTCGCATTGTGCAGTCTTCCTTCTCCATTCCGTTGTCTTGTCAAACGTGTTCTCATGTCTCACATTGTGCTTCCTTTTCCAATCCCACGACTTTTCAGGGTTATCAGATGCCCAAAGCCCTTGGCGTGCATGTCGTGCTTTCATCTCCCACTTGAAAATCATAGCATAAACCAGTAATATCCATATCAGAAAAGCATTCATATTTGTTGAATTTGGCAACTTTAACAATTGTACCTTTCAAATTAATGTTACAAGCCATAGATCCTATGATGTAGCATATGTACCATTGTCTTTTGATGGTGGGACATATCTGGTGACTGATAGAACCATCATCGAAGCCACTTTTCATAAGTGCCAAATCAACACATAATGTATCCCAAAAGAAACGAGATATTCTGTGTTGACTGTTTAACATTCAGGTTTAAAATTATACTATGTTACAATGCAAAAAGTGAGACATTGTGTGAGAAACTGTAGTTCCTTTCTATTTACTTTTACTTCATAAATCTTAAGGGTTTACTACTACCATAAAATTATTTTAGAACATTAAACTACACGATGATATACAAAATTCATATATACTTATGCATTTTCATTATTTATATTGTTGATTTTGTACTAAAACCTAAGTGAGTTTCATGGATGCACTTAATTGATGGTTTACTCTAGCTCAGTATCTCGTAAAAATATTGCCCCTTAGGTATTAACCATTAAATTGTAAGTGTCTTTGATAATACAAGTTGGCCTACACAAAAAGACATTTAGGTGCACTATACTTTCTCACCTCTGCAAATTCTGGGCGTTTGTCGTAAATCTTGTAATGCCATGCATGACCCTCCTTCAGCATATGTTCCTGAGAGATGAGAATGCACGGTCATTATTATCAGAAAGTAAATCAGCAACCAAATAAGGTGCCTAATTTCTGTTTCACCTGGATGAACACACCACCACAATATATATCACCAACGTAGCGATTATACTGGTCCTGCCCATATACATAAACCTTGACACTTTTGCCAGCAATAAGCTTCACCAGCGCATCCTGGGATTCCTTCCCATACTGCATTCCCATCTCCGGCGCATCAATGCCCCTGTTTATTAAATGAGGCTCATGCATTTCACAACAGTATATTTGATTTCTGTTAAGGGGTAACTTATACCTCAATCTTTTTTTTTGAGAAACACAGTACAAACACAGACGCTCACATACACGCGCGCACACTCACCCCTATGAACGCACACACGCACACCCTACCCCTATGAGCACCTCCGAAATACTGAGCCGGCGGATCGAGTCTTGAGATTGACGAAGTCACCACGGGCGCCTCGCTGTCGACGGGAACGTCGCCTCCCACTGAAAGAATATTCCGCCTAAATGCAACACACAGACGTCAAATCTAGGATTTGAACTCTGGTGGGCTAAGGGTACAACCACCCTGCTAACCATCCAACCACAGGTTGGTTTGCAACTTATACCTCAATCTGAAACGGTATTGCCTTGCAAGGATCTCATCTTTTGAAGTATATATTATCCTGGTCATAGATATCCTCAGTATATATACTCTTATACGAGTAATTCAAAGTAGAACAATCACAAACTTTGAAGTTTATGATTTAACATCAACTAGTTAACAAAAAACAGACACGCCATGATCAGAATTATACCTTTTCATCATATTTGGTGATAATAGCTGTTTTTGTGATCTATGTCAGTCTAGAATTGGAGTTGTGCATAAATATAATCAAGTACTATGATATAATCCCCTTGATGGAAATAATACTAACGTATGAGCCTTGTGCATGCATGATTTTGGGAGAGTAGGGGATGAGTTTGCCAATTATTGATAAAAGTAATATGTTTTTTCAGCCAAGTATTTTCTTTACAATCTGTTTCATATTTAGTTAAGAACTATACACATGAAAAGATAACATATTTTACTATTACTTCAATCGGCTTTGGGGGTGAAATCACTTTTCCTTTTAAATAGTACTACCTCCGGCCCGAAATGGTTGTCGCGGCAACAACGCTAGGGCAGCACAAATTTCTATAGTACCGACGGCAATCAATCATGATCGGAGGGAGTATATAAGATGTGAAAAATCAACTTAAAATAGCCGGATATAAACAGAAATCCTTAAAGCCAAACGCATATTTCCTGAATTGATTGGTAATCTAAAGGAAGGATACGGAAAAGTTTACTAGTGTTTATACCTATATCCAGCTTTGGTGAGATTAGTTTGAAGCATATTTTTCTTTTGGCTGCTCCTAAGTTTGGGTGTTTGTGCCATTGCAATGACAGCCTCGCGCACTTCCTGTGGCACATTTGTTGTTTCACCTGGATCTGCTGTGTCGACATAAGCAGTAAAGCCATCACCATCTCCAATGCACTTTGCATGTACCTGGTTAAAGTAGTGGTTCGTGAAAATTATTATTTGTCAGGTCTGAATGTAAATCATCGTCCAGATTTGTGATGCTGGCGACAATCTTTTGCTCAAAATCGTTAGTCATGCGAGATATCTCTGACCGGCAAAGTGTTCAGCCCGAATTGCACCCCGCGTGGTAGTGAGGGCGGATGTTGCTCTGTGGTGACTACAGGGGGTGTCGGAATTGCGAAGCCGTAGAAGGCAAGAACACCCTGAGGATAGAACATTGTTTCCATGAGTAGTGAGTTGAACCAAAATACTGTCACTTCCAAGTTCTAACTACTCCCTCCGTCCCAAAATAAGTGTCACAACTTTGATAGAAAGTGGATGTATGTAGACATAAACTCACAACTTTGATAGAAAGTGGATGTATGTAGACATGTTTATCAAAGTTGTGACACTTATTTTGGGACGGAGGGAGTATAAGGAGACAGGAAACACCGCAACTGTTCGCTATGATTGGTTTTGTTTGCATAGTTGTATAGCAGTATGAACAAGGCTGAGTACTTTTTCACATATAAAAGGCTGACAATTTGACATAAGCTTTCAGTAAATCTGCAGACTTGCACTTGATTACTACACGTTTTACATCTGCAATAATTAAAAGTTTCAATACCTCTCATTTTTTTTAGATAAGAATACCTCTCATAGGAGTACTAAATAGAGTCTGAGAAAAGGAAGCAGCAAGATTCCTTTACAGAATTTTAATTTCTAACCCTCTGTATGTTCTGAAAACAGGTTACCTCCAGGTTAGCTCCGTGGATCGTGCCGAGAACTGTAGCAACTAGCAGGGCAGCCTCTGCCGATGTCTTGGGAGGGGGTTCTGTTCTTACATAAGCTTCTGAGATCTTCCTGTACCTGTTCTTGTTCAAAGCACAGGTTAGATCTGACCCCTTAGTTTTGTTTAGTGCAACCGAATTTGTTTTAAACGAAAATTCAGTTCTATGTACTGTTCTACCAACTATACTGTAAATATAGGGGTCATACAATGAGAATTCTCATATTTTTCAAAGCGCTGTTATTTATAGAATTGAAGTTAGCAATTCTCTGTCTTTACTCATTAACCTCTGCTTGGTAGTTGGTACTGAACTCTGAGAACAGAAGTCAACATTGGAGGCAATTTTGCATAACAAAAGTACTAATTTGACCAAACTAACAAGTGTTGTGGATTTGCTCGTACCATTTAGCTTGTGCTTTCTTGGATGACGCTGTAACATGCTTTCCGAGCCCTTCAGGGACCTAATAACACCATCAAAAAACACTTGACACTGCATCATAGTAAATCTAGAGGCAGAACTGGGAAAAGGAGATCAATATTTGACATAAATCATTATATGTGATTTTGTGCATGCATGGATAGCCAGGAGGAACTAAAGTATGGAGTTCAAAATGACTCAGACCTTGTACATCATTCAAAACACTAACAGTTTCAACATTTCTCATTGTTAAAATTAGGAATATATTAGTACTGATCTGATCGGTATGTCCATTGCGTAAGATCTGGGTATAATTTAATGTAGTCGGATGCTCTAACTAATTTAGGATGAGACTTGTTGATTTTGAGACATTACAAGCGTTGCAATTAATTGATTTTCAGACAGTACAGTATGATGATGGTATAGCAAACCTTTGTAATTAGCGAAGTAACTAGGAGTAAGAATTTTATACAATAATTTTCCACACATTGTGCTTCGCGATGACGCTCACACATACTCACAGAAGTCATGCTAACGTGCCCTCTGACGGAGACCTACTGTAAATCCACGAATCTCATTAACATGTAGTATTAGAAGGAGTTGCATGTGCATGTTACCATTTTAGTGAGTATGAAGTTGAGGAGGTCGTGCTCGAACCGGAGGAGGCCGCTCGTCGTCGGAGTCGAGGTGGTGACAGCGTCGACGCCATGTTGAGGCTGCCGCGGTTTCTTCTTTTGGGGCTGGAGGACCACGCGGCTCAAAGTTGAAGAGGCGAGGGCGCCGCCATGGGGTACAGTAGGAGGAGGATGCTGCGGCCGCTGTTTGGGCCTTGTAGCTGGAATCGGAGCAGGCTGGGACGGGGCGATTCTGCTCCCTCTCGTTGAAGTTGAGGAGGCGACGCCATGCCCATGCGGAACCAGAGGAGGAGCATGCAGCTGGCGCTGGGGCTTGGACGGTGGAGCCGCCGCCGCCGCCGGAGGTGGCTGGGGCCGAAGAATCAGGCTGCTCCTGCTCGTCGAAGCTGAGGAGGCGACGGCGACGCCCTGGGGCGCAACATGCAGCTGCCGTTGGGGCCTGGAGGGCGGGGACGGAGGAGACTGGAACCGGAGGAGGCTGCTCGCCGGAGTCGGGGAAGAAACCGCGGCTGGCACGTAGTGATGCGGCCTGCTGGAGGCAGCGTCGGGGCCCGGGTAGTAGTAAGCATAATGATGATCGTCGCCACCTCCATAGACATCTCCACCGTCGTCTACTTCTCCCTTGCAGCAGCACCACAGGACGTTCCCCATGGATCGGTGACCAGCGGTCTAGCAACCTGCTCGAGTTCCTCGTGTTGCTACTAATTGCCAGTCTGACCGCTTGCTTTCGCTTGTCCTCTTAGATTCCCGAGGAGGCTGAAGCTTGGGTACTGTGAGTGTGGCGGAGTCACAGGGGAGAGGAGTGGGTGAAGAAGACGGTGGAGACTGACAAGAAAGCTAGTGGGCCTTACTGCTGAAAAGGTAGATTCCACCTAAAGCTATGCATATGCTATAGCAATTTGTACTATGTTTGAATTGCCAATTGGCAGATATAAAAACTTAGCCATTAAGTATCGTTGATCAAATTACATCAAACTTATACTCCGTCCCAAAAATAAGTGTCTCAACTTTAATAGAAAGCGGATGTATGTAGACATAAATAGGGAGTACTTAGCTTATTCCGAAGAATCGGTTGTCAAAATTTAAATTTCTGGGTGGAGATTCTGAGATCCTAACTTAGAGCATGTACAGTTGTACACCGGTAGCTCCAAACCGACCCCCAACATTTGGGGGCTGGGGTCAAAAAATCGATCCGCACTAACACGCCCTAAATGCTGCCAGTAGATTGGTCCGCCCTCCAATCTATTCGCTAACCCATGTCTAGCCCCGACAACCGGGGCCGTTTTGGGGCTGCCGGCAACGCGTGGGAACGCATGCCACGCTAGAAAGACAGAGACGACCCTCCTTCGTGGCGGCACAATCCTTCTTCCCTCCAACCCCTCCACCCCGACCAGCCCTTGTGCTTTGGATCCCACCCTCGACCCCGTGAATCACTGTCGTCGCCGACCATCTCCCAGCCGCAGCCGGCCGCCTCCGCCCAGTTTCTCCCCAATATCGCGTCGCCCATCCCCTGGAAGCCTCCCGACCTGCTGCGGACGCTGTATATCCGTGGATTGGGCGCCGTCGTGGACGAGTTTTGGAGGACGGCCTGCTACTGCACCAGCCGGAAGGCACTCTCGTGAGCACCCGTGAGTGCCAACGGTGGCGGGGTTTTCCTCGTGAGCATTCGCGAGCTAGGCCGCGCCGCCAACTCGTCGCGAACCGTTCATCCTCGCCACACATCGTAATGTGTTCGACGTTTCACCAAGGTAAACTAATTTGGACGCCAGTGAAAATTTTCGCTTGCTTTGATTCGGTCGTCTGAAAATCGTCGCGTATATGCGCAGATGGATAGTGAGGATGAGTTTATGATGACACAACTCCTTAAAGAGGACACCGACGCTCGAGCTGAAGAGAGCGAGCGCATCATGATCATCGGCGGACTGATCCGGTTACATGCCGTTCACCAGCCTCCTTGCCGGGGAGGGTCATGGAAGGGGAAGAAGCCAAACCGAGACTGACAACGGATGGCCGGTGCACTCATGTTGTATATGGATTATTTCGATGAAGGGGGCCATGACCCGGTTATTTTCTGCCGCCGGTTCAGGATGAACAAGGAGTTGTTCCAGAGTATTGTTTGTGGAGTGCGAGAGTGTGATGTGTATTTCATTTGCAAGAGGGACTGCACCTGTCTGTTTGGTTTCACCTCTATTTAGAAGTGCACGGCTGCCCTTCGATGTCTTGCATATGGTGTTTCACCGGATACGCAAGATGACTACCTGCGCATGGCCGAGTCCAGAGCTCGGAAGTGTGTCTACAGATTTTGCCGTGCTGTGGTGGGTAGATTTGGGCCAACATATCTGAGAGCACCAAATGAAGAAGACACGACTCGTATGCCTGACAAAGAACGCAGCTAGAGAACAAGCCCCGAAGGTAAACTTTGTGGTCAACGGGAATGAATACACTAAAGGCTACTACCTAGCGCCGATGGTATTTATCCTTGTTGGGCCACCTTCGTGAAGACAATTCCTAACCCAGCTACTGCAAATGCGTGGTTCCCCAAGTGCCACAGGAAGGATGTCGAGCGAGCTTTCGGCGTCCTCAAGCTCGTTTCGCCATTGTCAGGTACCCTACCCTGACTTGGTCAACCTCGCAGATGTCGGAGGTTTTGTTATCTTGCGTGATCATGCACAATATGATCAACGAGAGTGAGCGCGATGCACCGATGGTTAATCAGTTGCCCTATGAAGACATGGGCCCTCTAGTTGAGGTTGATCACGAGTTCACGACGTGTCGGATGATTTTGGTGCTATCCTCCTTATGCATGAATCCATCCGCGATAGAACGGTACACGATCAGAGGGGAAATACACCTCAAAACCCACCTCGGTTTGAGTTTCCATTTTTTATTTGAACGTTGTATTGTAATAAACTATTTATATTTAAATATTTGATTTGTTGTAATAAATTTAAATTTACTTAGCTTCACAATATGATCTATACATATTTTGGGGGCCAGATTGTGAGATTCAAGGCGTGATCTTGGGGACCGGATTGTTGGGATCTGTCGGTGCGCGAAGTCGTGCCCGACAAATTCTTTTGCTCCCGGGCACCAGTGATCCCACCACTTAAAAAATCTGAAATTTGTATTTTTTTTAAGATTAAAAATTATGAAACAAAATCTGGATGTAAGTACCGGTTCCAAATACTTGTATTATGGGCTACATAAAAATGATAAAATCTGTAAAAAAATATAGAGATATGAAACTATGCATGCACAGATTCACATTTTTGTGTACCTCAAAATACAAAATATCTAAAACAATGCACTTTTGTGGGATACACCATTAGCTATATCCAGGATTTTTTTTTAGATTTTTTTGAAACTTAATTTTTCTAAATGGCAGGAGCAATGGACCCCGAGAGCCAAAAATTTCCACTCCTGACGAAAGCCTTTTTATCTAAAAAAAGTGGAAGCGGGTCTATATGCATGAGCTAGACATGGTCGATCATCAAGCGAGAAGAAAAGTGCATTGGCTTAATAATCTGTTTCGGCTACTTAGCTCTCTTCTCTTTTCAGCTCTTTCGTATTACAGTACAACACAAACAGTCTCTAAAGGCACATCGGGAGCGAGATAACGAAAGCCTAAGAGCTAAAGGAAAACATCATGGGCACCGCCCCAACACTACCCCACGATCCATGGATAGCTACTCCGGACGATCTCTCAAGGCAGCGAGGATAGTGCGAATCCTGCCGGTCATCAGCCTCAAAGCCTCACGGTCCCGCCTCCTAGCCACTGGCATCCATTCCTACAGATAAAGAGACAAATTATACAGGCCATCAGCCGGTTGAGACGGGAAACTCCCCTCGATGGTGAACTTATTCCTAATGTTTCACAACGTCCAGCAATAAGGCTGCATAGTATTTGATCGCATGCTCTAACCAATTGTCCTAAAAAACAATCTATTAGAAGAAACTAGTCAATTGTATTTCAACACCCTCAGGTGCACGTACGTGAGCAACTCTCTCACTGCACTCCACATGAACTTGACCAGGGTAAATGTGAAGATGTGGTTGGTATCCTCTACCTCACCACAAAGAGCACATAATCCATGAGAAGCCGTGTGTCTTCCATGCGAAGGAAGACGCTTCCTGACAAGCTGCCACAGGAACTGAGTTTTCAGAGGAATGACAATCCTCCAAAGATCACTAGTTTTACTCGGGGTTCCAAAGCAAAGTTTGCGGTATTACCCTATATATAAAAGTGTAACATGGCCTCCCTCTCTCAGCGATCCACGTCGCCCCCATTACTGCTGGCCGTCCGATCGCGGCAACGGACGGCCCAGATTAGACCAAACCGCACCCATACGCGCGGTTACTGTTCATGGCCGAATATAGGTCAATCATTACTCCAAACTTGATGCCGGGCTAGCAGGGGGCGCTCTCAGCGCATCTGAGCATTTGGTGTCTCTGACTTGTGGGGTCTTTTTCTGTACGCTTTCATATCCGGTGTCGCGTGCTATCCGGCGTCGTGTGCTGTCCAGGTCACGGGTGCCGTGTTGGATTCGTCTTCCCGCTCCACCGCTTTGACCTCGCGTTCCCTGCATCTCCCTCTTCCCACAACTTCATTGCTCTGTTCTAAACTCCTACGGAGTGTAATCCCCGACCAGACCACGTCGCCGGCAGCCCCATCCCCACACCTCACTGGCATCGCCATCCTCACTGCCCGTCGGCGCAGCTCCGGCGCCCATTCTTCGTTCGATCCCACCTCCGATGTTGCCGTCTTCTGCCTCCTATTACTGCCACGCGTAGACTCTAGCCTCTGTTCTGTCGTTCGGCGCTGCCGACGACGCCCTCAGGCCCTCTTCTCCATCTCCTGCTCCTCCGCCACCAGCCACCGGTTCGTGCCGCACAGATCTGAGCGAGAGGAAACCGGATTCTGGCTTCGCTCGTGGGATATCGGCGGCGACAAGCAAGGGGAAAGGTGGGCTTGGTGGTGGCGGCGGCGTCTGAGACCCTTCTCTTACTTACATCACGGTGTGCCATGCCTTGCCCTCGCTGCCGTCCTGCACTCCATAGCTTCACTTCGCCACCAACTGCAGATAATCTTTCCTCTCATGGTGGCGGCAGCCGGGGAGGTGGGAGACAGTGGTAGCTCCGTTGTGGGATTGTGGCGTGGCTATTCACGTGCGGGATGGCGGAGGAGTGTCCGCAGCTTACCTGGAGGGCGCGTTCGGCGTCGACTTTGTCTTTGTGCACACAAGAGGCCACTGCTTCGCCTATGTAGACTTCCACTGGCCCCATGACAAGTTCCTCGCTGCGCTTTTCTTCACTGTAAGTAACAGCCACCCCATCCAACCATCTCCTTGTTTCTCCACTTCGGTAGCAATTAATAGAATATTGGTTCTAATTAGTAGTACAATGGGTCTAAATGGAAATGAGGGAAGCTTAAACTTACAGAGAGGCCAAGGACCACTATCTTGTTCGACTGAAGTGATAAATTGATAATGGGAGCAGGAAGAGGCGGCAGCTTCTTCTCAAGAAATGCCGGTAAAAGAAAGCGTTGAGAAGTAGGAAGACAAGGAAAAGTGAAAGCTACAGAAGGATGCTCTGGACAGTTCGAAGATTAACATCTATTCCCATAGTTGAGGAAGGTGAGTTGTTTCTCGTGTTGTTGAATAACTATTTGGTTTGATTGCTTAAGAAATTATCAAATGTGCATTGCATAGTTAGTTACTTCGTTTACTGGTATACATAGGTATTGATTATACAAGTAGTAGGATCACATTCCTCGTGATGCTTAATATGATCGCTGAATTGGTACATTGTAATTGTTTTCTTCAAAAGACATGAACTGATGCTGAAATCATGCTCATTTTATGATGGAATATGAGACAAGCTAAGCTGGTGTAATTTGGAAGAGCAGTTCTGTATAGGAATTTGTAAACAGTATGAAATCGTGTCTACATAAATTCTAACTGAAACTGTGGTTATAACAAAAAATGATATGGTTGGTTTGACCTGCCTATCTAGGGCACTCCCGTGAGGTGCAATTCCTCTAATGTATAAGTGAATCACGGGAAGGTTCACAATGAACTACACAGTATTGTGCTATACAGTGCTCACCAACTTAAGAATAAGTCGTTATGGAAGGAAGCTGGAAGCATGATGAGCATCTCGAGTTATTACTCAGTTTTCAGAGTTGGGACAGATAGTGTCGGTTCCAGTAGCTGGGACTTCTGTTTTCTTGTGGTTGTGTCAATTCCAGTATAAATGTGCCACTCAGCACTACACTTCCGCTACATCTACTATTTTCATGTTGGCTAAAAATGAACCCTCTTAGTGAACCAATATATAGGATTTAATACATTTATTGACGAGGTTGCTTTGCTGAACTCGGATAATTGTTATTCTGAAGCCGTAGGTACTATAGGCTCTGGTCCATTCTATCACTACTTATTGCAGTGTTATACAGATTAAGTAAAGCTAGAACTTCTGAAAGTACATGAGAAGAAAATCATGGAGGGAAGATTGACTTTTATGGAATGTAGCAGAAACTAGAAACTACTATATAGATAACGAATATCTTCTTCACTTTAATACTTCAGCCTAGATTTGATAGTACTTATCTCATTTAACACGGTGAACTATTTGGAAATGCATTCTTTATTGCTATAACAAATTATTTTTCTAGAACCACATTGCAAGCTTGAATTATCATACGGTTTGCATCCCAATAGTTAGGTCCTTGGCTGCTATAAAATGCAAGTCCGCTTAAATAAGGCGTTATTGATGGTGTTGTCCAGGTGGACTAATTCTGTACTTACTGTTTCCTTCCATTTTTTCTTGCATTTTTTATCAATTATTGACGGGATCCGTGGGCCTGCAATTCTCCATAAATGACAAGGTTGTCCTGGGAGAACTCCGGTGGGCAGAAAATCAGCAAGGTTCCCAGTTGTATCATTTATATGTTCTTGACCCCTCCCAGATCCCAACTGATTGCTCTCATTTAGTCACCTTATTTTGACATAGCACTTCTTTCAGTGGATGGTTCAGTAATTTGACAAATTTTCGAATGGATATGTTATTGCTTCCACCATCTGAAATTCAGCATTGAGCAAGAATTAGAATCTGCATAGCGTAAAAATCATTAGCATGGGACCCATGAAGGTATGGCTTCACCCAACCCATTCAACTCTTGATGTGATAACCCTCTTCAAACTAAATCATTTAGTCATAAGCCAATATTCTGGAAGCGTGCAATGAGTGTAAGTAACATGGTTTCATGTTTATTGTTATCATTATCTTTGCATAGTATGGTCAATCATGCATGATTTTTCTTCTTAGCTCATAGTAATTGAGTAATGCATCTTGTGCAGGGTATTCAATGCCATTCTGATTGTCCTCATTGAAAGTTGAGCTCTCATGATGCCTTTACATGTATGAAACTGCATACATTGCTGTGGGGCGATGTTAAAGACAAGTGATGAGCTCTCATGATGCATTTTCATGCCTTCTAACTTGGTGTTAAGTATTATTTAGATGGGTGCTCTAATTTCTAAAACTCGCAAGATTATTCCATTTCATGGGTATAACGGAAGTGCTCTCTTTGCTAGCAACTGCAAAAAAAAATGTGTATGGCCAGTTTCGTCTCGATTTAGACATGTCTATGTGTTCTATGGAACATTCTTCCATTTGGATATGTTTCAAGCTCCAAATTGCAGTATGTCAGATTTCTTATAGTTTATCATAACATTAGATGATGAAGAACTGTAACAATTTCTATAAGTGAGGCCATTCTTCGCTAATATATTGGGAAAGTTGCGCATGTCATAAGTGTCGTATGATGTGCCCTTGTAATGTTAAGATGTGCCCTTGTTGTAATGTAGAACGTAGATGAAGAAAAAAACCTAGATTTCAGTACTATTTGGTTCATATATTGTATTTAGAGAAAAAAATTGGCTGACGTTTCCTGGCGCCGCCACTGGCTTATAACAACTATTATTGTAAAAGTTTTGATGTCTTTTTTTTATGGGAATTTTTTTTGATGTCTTGATATCCTAAAGTTTGTTTTTAAGTCTTATTTAAATTTCAAATGCATCTCTTTCTTTGGTATATTTATCCCTTTCTCTGGAAACTGAAGGATAGCGTACACATGTAGGCCATATGAACGGTAGGCCATATGAACGGTCAAAATGGACATTGCCACGAAATGTTACCGGCAAACACAACAGCAGCGAAAGTAAGCATGCATGCATGTTCCCGCTTGAACAAACGGTGCAAGCACGCAGAAACGACGGCGTGGCGAAGCGCGCTGCTCCGTCTAGTATATATAAAAGTGTAACATGGCCTCCCTCTCTCAGCGATCCACGTCGCCCCCATTACTGCTGGCCGTCCGATCGCGGCAACGGACGGCCCAGATTAGACCAAGCCGCCCCATACGCGCGGTTACTGTTCATGGCCGAATATAGGTCAATCACAGGCCGCCACGTCGCCCGGTCGCCGTTCGGTTGCGCCGGTTCCCACCGGTCACCGTGGCTTTTTTGCAGAAAAACCACTGATAGACAGAACTCGTGACCCGCAGTCCACAAATTAACACTTCGAGGGACCTGTTCGTAAATCCGCCGAACCTCAAGGGCTTTTCTGTAAAAGCATCCCGCACAATCACCCCTCCTCCTTTCTCTCCCCCGCGCGCCTCCGAGGTCACCGCCGCCGCCCAGCCCCGCCGCTCCGCTCCTCGCCGCTCAGATCGACGGACGCGAAGAGCTCCGCCGCCACGTCCTCTCCATCATCGCCGAGGAACGCGTGTCGGGACGCCTGAGAAGCGCAGGAATCGTCGCCGCTGTGTGCTTGCTCGGGACGCCGTGTTCGCACGCCGCCGGCGACGTTCCGGCGACCCAAGTACAGCGGCGCCGCCGCTCCCGGGCACCCTGCATCCACGCGCGTCCCCCACGCCAGCCGCGCGTCCCAGAACGCGGTGCCGCGGCGCCGCCGTGGTCGTCGCCGTCGTCGCAGTGGAAGGCCCGTCCACTGCTGACGTCACCCCGATGCCACAGCCCGCTGCCCGTCCACCTCCTGGCATCTGTGTGCACAGTCTACCGCCGCGCGACTCCGGCCGTTTGTGTGCGGACGCCAGACTCCAGCCTGCTCCCTCCGTCCAGGACTGCGGCATCAGGAGCCGCCTCCTCTCTCCGTAAGGGCGCCGCCAGATTCATCGAGGACCCTTTGCAGTTTCACCTACCTTTTCTTTCCCTGCTTCCTATCCGATTTACTGCTCAGATTCGCCATTTCATACTAAATCTTCGTATTTCTTGGTTTACTTAAACTTAATGCTGGTTAGATCCAATATAGTTATAGACTTATAGCTTATCTTACAGTCAGATGTCATGGATTTGCAACAAAGCTTACTTCTATTTTCATTTACAGAACAATCAGGAATCAGATTTACTCAACATTGCAAACAGTACAGATGATTCCTATATTTTGTAGTTGTAGCAAAGCCTTCGCCAAAATAATGGATTTGGGACGAGGCCACTACTTAATTCTCTTTTTCAGTCCACTTTTTTGTTCGATGTGAACATAATACTTCTTTTCTCCTTTTTCTTTTACAGTTCATAACTTTGCTAGCTGCAACAAGCAAGGACTCAACCTCTCAAGGTAAATTCTCCGCTGGTTTCTTCCTCCAACTCCTTCGCATGATATCTTATTTCTTTGTTCCTCAGTCAACCGAATTTCAGTACTGTTCCTTGGCGTCCACACCACAAATTCCTCTGGCGATGCGTTCCTGACAGAGTTCTGCTTCTTCAAATCCCTTTATTGTTCATACTGGCTACATTGAACTCGATGCTTCATAGAGTGTATCATTGGGCATTGAAAATACTGGTCGCATGTGCAGGTTCCTTGGTGGTATTGCGACTCTTTGCCCCACCCAATGCACAAGACAGTTTCAGAGATTTGTCGCTGCTCCGGCAAGCTTGCCCTCACAAGATTTTAATTTGATGAGTGGATCTCCTGCTGATTTGATTTCGTGGATTCAATTTCCTGCAGATTTCATCTAGGGATTATCGTACACATTAGTTCAGCTCACATTCATGGTGAGAATGATATAAAGTTCCTGATGGGAAAATACTGCGTGTATTTTCCTGACGATTTGGTTGCAATAGAGGCGGCACATACATTCATCTCCCCCTTTGTTCCATCCATGGATGTCAGCTTCAATTTTTGTAGTTTTCTTTTGCTTCCTTTTATCATCTTTTCATCTGACATCCTTTTTCTCTTCCTTGCTTTGCCGTATAGATGTTGCTCCATGCTCTTGCCGTGACCAGCTATGGAGGACGCCATAGGCTTTGCGCCATTCCCAGATCATCAATATTTCCATGCACATCCTGTGTTCATTTCATGGAGGCCGCGTTGGTGCGATGCTTTTGTGTTTTAGGTTAGCCGTAGCTCCTTTAATATATGTAGCCGTTGGTTCCTTTAATATATGTAGGCGTTGGTGCTCTCTTCTTTGCTTCAGGTTTTGTCTTCTTGGACTTTATAGTAGAAAATTACCATGCGTAATTTCAGATATCATGATTATAAAGTACTGTTTTAGCACCTTGAAGTACTCTGTTATCTAGGAAATGTTGTTCAGCCCTCTCGAGTTTTACACTTCAACATCAGATTCTAATAATTGGCATGAAAGTATATTGGTATTGACTGAGCCAACATATCAGCTTTTCATAGTCATTTATAGAATAAATTTTTAGTTTACATGGAAATTTCAGAGACATGAAAATGTTGCTGCTTTGTTTCTCCATCGGATGAACAATAGACTTTGGTTTCAGCTTTTTTCTTTCCTTCTATGTTAATTGACTTTCAGCTCTATTTAGGAACTGCTTGGTGTAAGATTTTGCAAGGAATATGAATATGCTCAAGTACAAAATTTAAGTATTGCTCAAGTCACCTGCAACGATGATAAATATTCTGTCAAGGTTGGAAATGTCGATGTAAAATGCACTTCACATTTTCCGCTTAGTGAAGTTGAATAGGCCCAGCAGGTAGTAGGAATAACCAAGTCTATTAATTTAGTCGACTTCGATGCGTACCATCAAATGCCATGTAAATAAGATGGAGAGCTTTTGACACTTACTTCATCTGCATTAACTTGACATGTTTAGTCTTTTATGTGGCTTGATCCAGATTATGTGGGATGACAGTGCTACAAGTAAGAATTTTTAGTGCTACAAGTAAGATTTTTTTTGAGACAGGTACATCATAACTTCCCTGAGCTTTCCCTCATGCTGATCATTTAATTAATTATACGGTTGTACCGTTTGTAGTATGCAAGCTAAAAATTAAGGCTATTGCAGGGAATAATTTATGAATTGTGTTTCAATGCCTTGCTGCTATGGTTCTTCACAGGCAGGTGCTTTACCCATGTTATTCTGCCATCGCTTATTTAAGCACATTATGTGAGGTATTCAGACGCTCTACCTGCAGATTCTCATGGAATGTGTGTGTTTTCGGTTTAGCCGGTTGTAATATTCATGATGCTGCCATGCTTCTGGTTTGTCCCCTGCAGCTGGGCGTTGGTGATGGTGATGCATATATCATAAGGTTGTTGCAGGCTCTATGCTGGCTTATTATCATATCATTGTCAGTAAGTCTTTTGAGGTAACTCCACTTTTAACTTAGATGTGCTAGCTCCTATTCCCCTGTTTTTTGTTTGTCAGCTCGACCTTACCAGTGCATATCTTAAACAGGTGACTCACGCTTATTCACAAAGTAAACTGTAAACCGACAGTTATATATATATGTTGTCTTACCAATAGAAGTCAGATTCGAATGCTACCAAAGAAAACAAATTAGCTCTCTTTTCTCTCTGCATAATTGTTTCTAATTTTCTCTGCTTGCAGATATCTTACTTCAACAATGCAAACAGTGTCGGTCAAAGACTTATTTCCACCAAAAAGAGTGCCACATGTGACAGTTAGACTCATACAAGTTTTGGAAAATTGGAGTCAAATGAAAGAAATGTATGATTTGGGCTTGCTCTTCCTTGATCATCAGGTATATGTAAAAAATAATGTACTGGTACAAGTGAATGGAACACAACTGCATGGCTTAGCTTGCATGTCAAATTGTATTTAGTTTGTATTATACTCATGATATGGCTTTACTTATAAGGTTTAAATGTTTACCTTCAGTTAGGAAGTAAAGTGAAGCAACTTTAGAACCCCATCTTATAGTTGTTTTTTCTTACAACATACCTAGCATACTGAATGCTTCTGTATCCACTGCACGAAAATAAATTTCAGATACGTAATACTAACAAATTACTGACCTTCACATATATCACACCTTCAATTCATTTACTTTTTTCCCAAAATAGTATACTGCGTCTAACTATTCTTTCTCCTTCAGGGAAATGCCATCGAAGGTTGTATAGGGAAACACCAAGTGAACATATTCAAAACAAAGCTAAAAGAGGATACAATTTACAAAATTGAGCAATTCATGGTCACCGGCCAAAAAGTTAGAAACAATCATCTCTACAAGCTGAAGCTTGCAAGAAACACAGAAATGACAGAAGTTTGTCCACAACCTGAAGCTTTTCCCTTCTACACATACAACTCTTATCTAAAAAAATGTCTCTCTGTATTATTGTGCTCTTATCTAAAAAAAAGTCCCGTTGTTCCAAAAGTTCTATTTATACAATTATGAATATACATTGCAAACGCACGGGCGCGACGTGTGGGCTCCAGAGCCCGTAGGACAGGACAGACTAGTGGCCCCGATCTCATGCATGAGATTATCGGGCTCCACACGCGTTCCTAAGCCTAGCGCTCGCTGGAACGAGATGTGCCAATCAGGCTCAGCCGCAATGGCGAACAGGGTCGGGAACCTGTCCTTTAGCGCCCGCAGTCAGGGCACCTCCAACGGGCTGGCTGGCGCAAACGGACCAGCCCAGTCCGAATCTGTCTGATCAGACATGGGAGGTGCTCCAACGGGCTGGCGTAAACGGACCATCGTCCGCGCGGACACGCGATCTCGCCCCAAACACGGCTCAATTTTGGGCCAGCTTTGGGGGAGACGCAGACACGCGCCGTGTCCTCCCTTGTCCGCCCCTGACCCACATGGCAGCCTCTGTGGCCGCTTTGACCCCCCGTGATCCTTCTTAAATGGGGACACCAACCCCCACCCCGTCTCTATCCCCACTCCGTCCCACTCGCTTCCTCTCCCTCAACCCTAGCCACCGACCGCCGCCGGCCGCCATGAAGCCCGCCCGGTGGTTCTTCAGCAAGCCCTAGCCAACTGCGCCGCCCAACAGGACCCGCCAACGCCGATGGAGGACGACGACGCCACCCTGCAGGACGGCATCGACGCCTCCAACCTGGAGGAGCTCGGCCAGCGGCCGGGCATCGTGGAGGCGCTCCGATCATGCCACTCGTGCACTAGTGACAAGCATTAAACACAACAAGATTGCAACAACAATAATTCACAAACTTCGATTGATAGACTGATCATAATGTAACAATTTATCGGATCCCAACAAACACAACACCGATTACATCATATGGATCTCAATCATGTAAGGCAGCTCATGAGATCGGAGGCGGCGGACCTCGAGGAGGAGGTGGAGGCCTGGCATCGGCGGGACGAGGCAGATGCCTGGAACCGCCAGCAGGACGAGGAGGCGGCGGCCTGGGGTCTCCGCCAAGCCCCGTGGGAGCCGTGGCCCGATGCTGGGCAGCTCGCACTGGCGTGGCCGTAAGAGCCGACCCGTGGGGCCCTGCTACCGACTAATATATATATTAATTATGTGTTTTTTTTTGCCTAATCCATTTTTGCCCTGGCCGTTGGGGGCACCTCCATCCCAAACTGAAAATGTGTCCACGGTCCATCCCCAAACGGACCAAATCGGACACATTTTGGTGTCCGTTTGCGCCAGGCCGTTCGAGGTGCCCTTACACTCACATAAATCACGCAAGCAAACCCCACTTCTCACAGCCTTATTTGATTCCGCCCTCTGCCCCAACGCCCACCCCCCACTTCTCTGCTCTATCGGTCCATCCAACGCCACGACGGCAATGTTCTGAACCAAGAGGATCACCAATTTTGCATGGCACGTTTTTCACAGGCCTTTGCCCCCCCCCCCCCCCCCCCCCCCCCCCCCCCCGGTCAGGGGCTGGCCACACTCCCCTCTATGCCGGACACATCCTTTTTGACTGCAGGTACACTCAACGGATCTGGCAGGCCGCTGCCTCCTGGCTGTCCTGCCCCTCCTTCGTGCAAGTTTTGGGCACGGGACGACAAACTGTCCTTCACTATTGGCACGCCATCGTCAAGGCCCCATGTTTCTTAATAAAGCTTAATGTGACATTTTTCTTTTGGCCTAGGCCACCCATGTTTGCTTCTACTATATCAATATAAAAGGCAAAGCTTTTGCCTCGTTTCAAAAAAATAAACTTATCACAATCTAGCAATATCAGAAGGTAGCCAACTGGAACCCCATCATACCCATCAATAGTTCTGACAGCAGAAAATGCTACAATATTAGTGAAGAAAAACCCTTTCAGAAAATAATTACCAGAAGATTTCTTCCTGCGCCGAGTAATGTTCCCAGTAATGCTGGCATAATGAAGTACAATATTTTGCACTGAAATTTAGTATTTAGTTAGTGCAAATAAAAAAATTGCATACAGAAAGCCAGCAGAAAATGCTACAATATTAGTGAAGAAAAACCCTTTCAGAAAATAATTACCAGCAGACTTCTTCCTACAACGAGTAAGGCTCCCAGTAACACTGCCATAATGAAGTAAGCAACCTTGCCGCACAACATTTTCCACTGAAATTTAGTATTCAGTTAGTGCAAATAAAAAACTTGCATACAGAAAGCAAACCACATGATGAACAAATAAAAAATGGTCATAATAGTGCTACTTATGCTGATAACACTAGGAAAGTACACTGCCTTCTAAGAAAGGATAAATAAGTATATTCCTACCATTTACCCCTAAACCAGTACGAAGGTGAACAGAGCGCATGCAAAACAGAATAAATCTGCTGCAATTACACACACCACCAGTTAAAGATATGATACTGATTTAGACTCATTTTGTCTATATTTACATAGTCGGAGGATAGCTATTACACCAACTTGTTTTCATAATTTAGCTATATCACTACGGGAAACGCTGAGAACGCCGACGGCTATTTCAACGCCGACGGCAATATGTCGGGGCCGTCGGCGTAGAGTATGAATGCCTACGGCCAAAAAATAACCGTCGGCGTAGTTTTCACGGTGCTACGCCGATGGCAATGCCGTCGGTGTAATTCTGTCAGAGCTAGGCCGACGGCAATGCCGTCGGCGTAAGAAAGCCGTAGGCATAGCTCTTATTTTTCATTTTCTTCCAAATGACCAATCTATAATCATTATCGTATCATAGTTTGTGATAAAATGGTCATATTTGGTACATATGTGTGCCATGGTATGGGAAACAACGTCGCCGAAGCGATTTTCAAAATTCTTTTTAGAAATATCATTTTCCATTTTTAAGTTCCAAAAATGACTTTTTTTGTGAAGCAAGTACATAAAATATGGTCCAAAATGACACCCATTTAATTTTCACAAAAGGTAGTACATATTTGATGGATAATACCAGAATATGAGGATTTTCCTTGCTTTCTATCTAAATTCGCCTCTTTAATTGACTTTATGTCAATTTTTCGAAAGTAATTCAAATTTGAACTACAACTGTGTGATAGTTTGCTCTGAAATTCTTACAAAAATAATTTTAAGGTACACAAGTAGTGGTTACAACATAGAACCGTCAATAGTTTTGAAAATTCGACCACTTTTGATGAATAGCCATGCTCTCCATTTTGACCGTTTTTTTGAAAGAAATGGAGAAATATGAAAAAGTACTCAAAAAAAGAAACCCTTTGGCATGGAGTCCTTTTACGTGTACTAGTTTCTAGGAAAAATGATAAACTTGAGTTTTGGCAAACTTTTCAAAACAAAACTTCACAAAAATGTCAATCATCTACAAGCATGCATAAGTTTCAAGCCAAATGACCAATGTATGACCATTATCATGTCATAGTTTGTGATAAAGTGCTCGTATTCAGCAAATATGTGTGCCATGGTATGGGAAACAACGTCGCCGAAGCGATTTTCAAAATTCTTTTTAGAAATATCATTTTCCATTTTTTAAGTGCCAAAAATGACTTTTTTTGTGAAGCAAGTACATAAAATATGGTACAAAATGACACCCATTTAATTTTCACAAAAAGTAGTACATATTTGATGGATAATACCTGAATATGAGGATTTTCCTTGCTTTCTATCTAAATTCGCCTCTTTAATTGACTTTCTGTCAATTTTCCGAAAGTAATTCAAATTTGAACTACAACTGTGTGATAGTTTGCTCTGAAATTCTTACAAAAATAATTTTAAGGTACACAAGTAGTGGTTACAACATAGAACCGTCAATAGTTTTGAAAAATTCGACCACTTTTGATGAACAGCCATGCTCTCCATTTTGACCGTTTTTTGAAAGAAATGAAGAAATATGAAAAAGTACTCAAAAAAAGAAACCCTTTGGCATGGAGTCCTTTTACGTGTACTAGTTTCTAGGAAAAATGATAAACTTGAGTTTTGGCAAACTTTTCAAAACAAAACTTCACAAAAATGTCAATCATCTACAAACATGCATAAGTTTTAAGCCAAATGACCAATGTATGACCATTATCATGTCATAGTTTGTGGTAAAGTGCTCATATTCAGCAAATATGTGTGCCATGGTATGGGAAACAACGTCGCCGAAGCGATTTTCAAAATTCTTTTTAGAAATATCATTTTCTATTTTTTAAGTGCCAAAAATGATTTTTTTGTGAAGCAAGTACATAAAATATGGTCCAAAATGACACCCATTTAATTTTCACAAAAAGTAGTACATATTTGATGGATAATACCTGAATATGAGGATTTTCCTTGCTTTCTATCTAAATTCGCCTCTTTAATTGACTTTATGTCAATTTTCCGAAAGTAATTCAAATTTGAACTACAACTGTGTGATAGTTTGCTCTGAAATTCTTACAAAAATAATTTTAAGGTACACAAGTAGTGGTTACAAGATAGAACCGTCAATAGTTTTGGAAAATTCGACCACTTTTGATGAATAGTCATGCTCTCCATTTTGACCGTTTTTTGAAAGAAATGAAGAAATATGAAAAAGTACTCAAAAAAAGAAACCCTTTGGCATGGAGTCCTTTTACGTGTACTAGTTTCTAGGAAAAATGATAAACTTGAGTTTTGGCAAACTTTTCAAAACAAAACTTCACAAAAATGTCAATCATCTACAAACATGCATAAGTTTCAAGCCAAATGACCAATGTATGACCATTATCATGTCATAGTTTGTAATAAAGTGCTCATATTCAGCAAATATGTGTGCCATGGTATGGGAAACAACGTCGCCGAAGCGATTTTCAAAATTCTTTTTAGAAACATCATTTTCCATTTTTTAAGTGCCAAAAATGACTTTTTTGTGAAGCAAGTACATAAAATATGGTCCAAAATGACACCCATTTAATTTTCACAAAGAGTAGTACATATTTGATGGATAATCCCTAAATATGAGGAATTTCCTTGCTTTCTATCTAAATTCCTCTCTTTAATTTACTTTATACTGATTTATGTTGGTTCTTGTTTGTTTTAAAAGACATTATTCATTATGCAAATGATGACATGGATGTCATATTTGGATTCCTCTCATTTTTATGATCGATATAGACATTTTATTTAGTAAATTCCGATATATAAATATGAAGATATGAATTATTTCTTATTAAATGGAAAAGACAAAACTAAAGTAAAATAATTGATTATTATTATTATTACTCAAGTATTATTAAACATAGTTATTTTGTTCATTCAAATCTTATTTTTGAAATTTTAAAGATTAAAAGTGTAATATCATGAATGAGGGTTAATATATGATTGATATCGTACTAATTACATCAAGGTATGACATCTCAATTGGAATCTCATTTGAATAGAACTCAATAGTTAAGCGTGCTTTGCCTGGAGCAATCTGAGGATGGGTGACTGTCTTGGAAGTTTGACTAATGGTGGATAGTTTGACCTTTGCTTAAGTGTGTGATATGAGATTAAATATATGACTAAATTGTAATTGAAATAGTAATAAAAAAGTTGAAAAAAAAACAGGAAAAAAATTCATTTTTTTTTTTTGAAAAATTGTTTTCTGAAACTATTTGGTAAAGCTAGGCCGACGGAGCTAGGCCGAGGGCAATGCCGTCGGCGTAGCTATGAGCCCGACGGCAAAAACTACGCCGAAGGTAACGGAGCTACGCCGATGGATTATACGCCGACGACGCTAGGCCGACGGTGACCGTCGGCGCACCACTACGCCGAAGGTAGCTGTGGTGAGGCCGACGGCAAATGCCGTCGGCACTCCTAGTGATTCCCGTAGTGTATGTCATGCAACACTAATTCTCCAAATAAATTGTAACACTGGAAGCTATACTTAACAAAGACATTTTTTTATCAGTTGAGATACATATTCAAACTTCTTGCACTTAAGACACTTGGAGATTTAGTTGCATATCACATTGGGTTGATATTTTTTCCTTCGACGCTTTAACCCAAAGCCAAGTGCGTACTGTAATCCGTAAGAGTTACGAGATTTCTAGGTGAGCCTTTCAAAAATGAGAATTCATCTCCTGCTTGTTCTTTCATTTCTCTCTAACATCATTGCAGTTAGCATTCACAAATAAAACCGATAGGCGTGTGGCCTAGCGGCGGGAATGAAGATGTTCGTTCCAACCGACCCGGGTTTGATCCGGAGGATGAACATGGTGTGATGCATTCAAAGTACATGCAAGCATGCGCCCTCAGTGGAAAAGTGTGTGCCGACGCTATGTGAAGATTCCCAAGCTTTCATAATATTTCTAGCATTTGTAGTGGATGCATACTCGTGCGGTCATGTGTTCGTGTGGTGGCATGAGTGGGAGTGAGTGAGGGGCTGAGGGCATAGTACTCCACGTAAAAATTATGAAGTAACATCCCATGGTGCCATAACAAACTATGATTAATAGACCTTAATGATGTCGTGTATTCCATTGCGCTCGTCTCTTCTCCAATCCCATGGCTTCTCAGGATTGTTTGACGCCCAAAGCCCTTTACGTGCAGCTCTTGCCTTCCTCTCCCACTGCACAACCATAGTGCAAGTAAAAAACTTTCAGCCGGCATAAGCATATAGGTTTAGGAGACCATATATGATATGTACTTGGGAGTTATGATGGTATAAATTTAGCATTAGCCCTAGGATTGTATGCACACGTCAAACATATAAATCATGAAGCTTTCATCTTGCACACAAGAACGCAACACACACACACGCACGCATGCACGTGCACGCACACACAAGGAACCCAAATAATTTTGCCCTTTTACGGGGCCACACATCCTGTGTTCTCCTTTTCTTGTATACATAGTGCTCGAAACCACATGAACCAACTTTACATGGCAGACTGTTTGAAGCAGACTCAGGTAAAGCTTCGTTCTTTTCCAAGTAACATTACAGAAACACTTCCCTTAACTAGAACATTTAACTTGACTCACATGGAAAGATTAACTTGCAACAATAACGCCTCATTTTTAAATGTTATGTTCCCAAGCTACATTTAAACACATATATCTAGGACATTACTAAGCATGACTAGAGGTTGTTCGTGCCAAAGAGAACATTTCAGATTTATCGAAGAGTAACTTTTTTTTATATTCTACAAGTAAATTCATCTGTAGTAGAATTTCTTACTTCAAAAAACTCCTGGCGTTTGTCATAATTCGTGAAATGCCATGCGTGACCATTCTTCAACATCTGCTCCTGAAGAACTCAGTACAGTCACTCATCAGGATTGAAGCAACAAAACTGTATTATCTCTGGCCGTAATGGGCTTTATTAATTTAAAGTCGGGCGTTATCACCTTTTATCTAAAAAGAAACAAAACTGAAGCTTAAAAAGCACGTGTCGTGTTGAATAGCTTCTTTTGTAAAAGGAAAATTTCGCTTTCACCTGGATAACACACATTGTCGCAATAGATGTCGCCAACATAGCGCTCAAATTGGTCCTGATCATACACATAAATAGTGGTGATTTTCCCACCAATGAGCTTCACCAAAGCATCCTTTGATTCCTTCCCATATGTCATCTTAAGCTCAGGAGCATCTATCCCCCTATAACTCATGAAAGATCATGCAGTTAATGACATTAGTCCAGTTATTTTTTAATCTGAAGGTTCAAACTACTACAACAATATACCTCATTCTGATTCGGTATTTCTTTGCAAGGATCTCGTTGCCTGAACAAATCATTACCCTGTTCACGACAATTATTAGTAAAGTAGCTCATTTTAGAACAAATTAAGAACCTAATTAAATCTGATAATATCCCTACACCGCATTTTAGTCACCAGTCTATTTTTTTCATCTTTTCAAGTAGAACATGCTAAGCTAAAATATCAAACATAGAGACATTCTCTGTAGCATTCATCTGTGATTTATGGTATTAAGTACTGGACTGTGGAAAGGTCTAGTTTTAATACTTGTATCCAGCTTTGTCGATGGCGCTTCGAAGTGTATCAGCCTTCCAGTACTCCTTACGGATGCGTGCTTCAGTCCTTGCAGTCAACATCACAGACACTTCTTGCGGCACATTCCTCAACTCCGTAGGATCATCCATTATGGAAACATAAGCAGTAAAGCCATCACCATCTCCAATGCACTTCACATTAACCTGAAAAACATAGTGATCGTGAGAATCAGCAATTGTCCATGCTAGTCTAAATCAATGCTCATATTTTGATGTCAGTGTAAGCGTATTTGTTCGGAGTAGTTTATCACATCTGACCGGCAAAGTGTTCAGCACAAACTGCACGCCCTCCGGTAGAGACGTTGGGAGGTAGTTTGAGGATGCTGCGGGGAGTGATGAGATAGGGAAGTTGTAGAACTCAAGAATACCCTGAGGAAAAACATTGAGAGTCAATTTGGAACATCACGAGTATGATGAAAAGTGCAGTGCACTTGTTGTTTTACATTTTTGGACTATACAAAGCTGATAGTAGTGTGAAAACTAAATTTCTTTCAACAAACTTTGCAAACTTGTAGCAGCGCGTGCCACATTTCAAACATAAAAATATCACAATTGAAATATTTCCTTTAAACACTCCCACTGAACTATTTCCAAAAAAAGGGAAGCAATTTACCTCCAAGTCAACTCTTGGGATCCAGTTTAGAGCTGTTGCAACTAGTTGGGCAGCGTCTGCCTGTGTTCTTGGTAGGGTTGTTGTATTCCTATATGCTTCCAACATACACTGGTACCTGCTCTCGCGCAAATTACGGGACCAAGGCATAATGTTAAATTTGTTCAGTCGAAATTTAAGTTTAATTTGTAATTTTGTATCATATTCATATACCGATTGTTTCCAGTAGGATTTGACAATTACTACCCCTCTTGTTTATTCTCACTTGTTCCACATTTCTTCCACATACTTTTTCTTGTGGTTAACTGAAGCTAACAGTGTTTTAGCAGTGTAACAATTAAACATACTAAAATCTTGGAAAGGAAAGAGATATGTATTTCTGTGCTTATCAAAATCCTCCTAAAATAACCCACACAAGTAATAAATCCCCCTACATAGTTACAGTAAGGTACCACAAATAAAGTCTGCATGTGTCCTCCAATGATCTAATCATTTGGAATTTAGCCTCAATCTTCTGAACAATGTAAAAATTGTAAAGCTCCACGTAAGCCTACATAGTTTTGCCTAGACTGCTGCCAATCATGTTTCTTGTTCCTTGATGGATCACACAAACATTTATATCATCAGTTACAGAACATGTATTATTTATTTTAAAACTGTACAGGACTTTTGGGGATACTTCCTACCATCTAATCTGTGCATTCTTGGACGACGTAACGTGCTGTCGGAGACCTTCAGGGACCTGACAATATGAAGAATAAAGATCAACAGAAGATAACACTCCCCCAGCCTCTACAGACCCTTTATACACACATACCTTGTCATAGGTTAAAAAGAGGCAAAAATCAAGCTTGTCTGATGCGTATCAGAACAGTAAGAACATTTAAGTGCTCATAGAAATGGCTAGTAGTACTCCCTCCGTACCAAAATTGTGACACTTATTTTGGTACGGAGGGAGTAGCTGCAATGTTACATGCAGTGGGGAAAATCATAAATCCTCGATGGTCTGATACTCAGAATAATTCATTGGTTTGATACTTATCCCGTACCAGAAGGACTAAATCATGCACATGCAGGGGGACTGGGGACAAATTAAACTGAAAACCTCCATGATTTCTCACCCTCAAAATTTGTAACACACACATGGAGTATTACAAGCCAATGGACAGATTGAATAATCTTATAACCTACTAGATGATTCGTGATACGATGACATGCATGCATGCAGACAGAAATGAAATCCCGTGTGTCAGTTGTTACCATGGATGCGGATTCAAAGCTTCGGAGGTCGCTCGTCAGGGTGTCAATGGCGGCAGTGGCCGGGGTAAGGCCATGGGGATCTACAGGTTCCTGCTGTTGCTGGGTCTGAAGGGACCTCAGGATGCTCCTCCTCCTCCTCCTGCCGCTGCTTTGCTGCTTCTCTTTGCTGTGATAGACTAGACCAGCTAGAGTGATGGGCTCACCGCTCACGGCAGTAAAAAGAGTGGTGGGGCCTAGGTAATAGACTCGAGTCTTTGGTTGCTTCTGTCTAGGCAACGCTGCTGGTGATCTGCACTAATGTTCGAAAAAATTATGGTACTCTGTCACCGTATCATGGAGTGGTTCTCAAGCGGTGAACTTGATGTATTTTGTTAACTGAGAATGCACACCCGAAAACTGCAAACACGTAGTAATGAATTTTTTTTTGGAAACCAGTACAGATTTGGTATTTTCTAGTTTTCGTTTGTTCATCTGAGTTGAGCTCTTGTTCCAGGCCGAATTAAATTAGCTAAAGGTGTGCGGATTCATGAGCTCATGCTAAAGGTGTGCTAATTTTCTCTTTATCTAAAAAAATGAGCTCATGCTAAATCTCAATTAATTCCTGCCAATATCCACGCCAGTAAATTAAGAATGTCCTACCATAGTGCTGGAGAACCAGGCTTGCTTGCTGATGCTCACGATTTCGACAGTCATACCGGTGATTTTGATCAATTCCAGGAACTTCTACTCTTATGCTTTAAAAGTGGAAACATGAACTCTTGTTCCCTACACACACATACGGACAAAAAATAGAAAACTTGTGAAATGGATCTTGTTTTCTCCCATCAAGTATGTGAATCGCTATTCTGGAAGTGTTTTTTTACTGATCTCTGAGAATATTTGGATGGTTGATGTAGTAGCATCTGGATTCGGTTAGGCACTTCACATTTCACGGCTGGTAATATTCCAGGGAGCATCAACTCCTTCAGTATGGTGACTGATGCTGCCACTCTGCAAATTTTTTTGAACAGAGCCACTCTGCAATTTTAATCCTTGGATTTCCAAACTGGCGTCCGACCTTTCTGCATCTAGAACATGGTATCCTTCTGATGACTTGCTTGCCACGACCTTTTATACAGCCTCTTTGCCTTGGGTCTGGACGTCCGATCTACACTCAGTGGGTGAAATGCAGTTATTTGATGCCCCACTGAAGCAAGCTGCTCATGCCAGAAGAAGCAGGAATACCATATTTACTGATCAGTGACAGCCAACGTTTCATCAAATGTTTCTTTTACTGAAGATGAGATGAGATGTGTTCCTCCTATACGATAAAAATGGCATGTTAGAACTGGCAGCATTCCTTTTTACGCGAAAACTGACAGTATTACATCAGAGAGATGGAAAGTACTTATTTCTCAATGCAAGTAAAACTGGTTGGATAGAACAGCTAATTCTCAATCCTTTGATTCTAACCAGTAGCCAAGTGGAAATGTCATCCAGCCTATCTATAGTACTGTCAGCAGAAAAATGGCAATAATGAGAAAACACTGTTTAGACAGGAACTACCTGCCGATTTCTTACTGCTAGGAGTACGTGCGACTACCAAACCTGGTATATCCAATACATCTTGTTCCGGATAGTGAACGAAGCAAACTCAGCATGACATCTTCCCCGCTGGAGTTTATTCATGGTCAGCAACAAAAGTAATTTGATACAGAAACATTTCTCTGCGTGACTTCTCCCAGTTGCAGTTTCTTTTTCCCTCTTCATCTGCTTACAGAAATATTTTGCGGAGCAAACAACTCCCGAGACAAATGCGAAAATAATATGCTCCTATAATTTTTCAACACAGAAGCTCATTGAAACATGATCCCTAACTGTCAATCCAACTATAACCAGGATTCTTCGCAATTCTTCGCTCACGCATCAAACCCCTCATTTCTTCTGATTTAATCCAATCCCCTTGAGCAGCCAGCACACTGGACAGCTGCACATAAAGACTGGAGTGTGGTGACTCTGATTTCCCCATCTCCTTCAGCCTCTTTGCCATCTTCTGAATTAGAACCTCATTGCCCTGAGCTTTGCACCCACTAACAACTGTAGTCCAACTTATTGGGTCAGCTTTAAAGGGCATATTTTCTATGAACTCAACTGCTTCATCTAACCGACCTGCACGGACTAACAGGTCAGTCACACATGCATAATGCTCCGGTGATGGAGTCACGCAGAAATCTTCCTGCATTTTCTTAAACCATGTCAGTCCTTCTTCCACAAGTCCAGAATGGCAGCACGCCGAAAGGACACCAACGAATGTCCGTTCGGTTGGTCTTACACCCCTAACTCTCATCAACTCCAAGAGTTCTAGTGCCTTATGTCCATGCCCATTGGAAGCATAACCAATTAGCATCGAGTTCCACAGGACTTCATCAGACTTGTCCATTCCATTGAAAATCTTGCACCCACTGTTCAAGTTGCCACATTTGCAGTACAGATCAATGAGTGAAGAGGCTACAACATTGTCACACTGCAGGCCAAGAACAGTGGCAAGAGAAAAGATCTGTTCCCCAAAACTTATGGAGCAAATGTTACTTGATGCACTCAGAGCACTTGCTATAGCAACCTTGTCGAGTCGCACACCAAGGCGATGCATCTCGCAAAACAGCTCCATGGCATCAATCGCATGCCCATTCTGGCTCAACCCGACAACCATAGAATTCCATGATATCACGCTCTTGCTAGTAATCATATAAAAAACTCTTTTCGCATCTTCTATCCGCCCAGAGTTTGAGTAAATGGTGATCATTGAATTGAGCACAACGGTGTCATGAAACCTAAGCTCACTGAAAGCTCGGCAGGCATCCTCCCAGAGGCTGCATTTTGAGTAGAAGTCGATGAGAGCGCTTGCTGCTATCATGTCATTGACAGTCCCACTCTTCAGACCACACCCATGTATCTGAATCCCAGGCTTGAGCATGCCCGAAAAACCACAAACATTCAGAACGCTGGCATAAGTTGAAGAGTCGGGCAACACGTCTGACATCATCATCCTTACAAAAAGAGCAAAAGCATCATGTCCAAGGCAGGCAAATGCACAGCCACTGATGACAGAATTCCACAGAAGAATGTTGAGGTTGTTATCCACTCTATCAAAAATACGTAACGCCTCGTCTAACTGTCCACGTGAAGCGTAGCCATAGAGCAGTGCAGAAACTGAGAACTCGTCAATCTGTGCTAAACCATCAAAGACATGGCGAGCAGAGTCCAGATCCCCACACTTGCAGTACATGTCAGTCAATGCGCAACTCAGCACCGAATCCAGTTCGATCTTGGCAACCACCATTCGGGCATGTGCTTGTCTCCCAAAATTGTACTTCATCCGGTCAGCGCAAGCACCAACAACCGTGGCAATCACAAAGGGATCATTGCACGGCGAGGCACCACATTCCGAACTACTGATTGTTCTGACCAAAGCAAACGCCTCATCCACTCGACCGCTCCGTACATAACTATGCAACACACTGTTGCAGGCCACGGCGTCCTTGACGGGCATCTCGTCCAGCAGGGCACGGGCCTTGTCAAGGTCGCCGGCGGAGACCATGCCCGTGATCACCATGTTCCATGAAAAGTTGTTCCTTTCGGGCATGGAGCGGAATAGGGCGAGGGCCGCAGGGTGGTCCCGGGCGTTTATGTGGGCGGTGACGAGGGAGTTGTAGGAGAAGCAGTTCCTGGCCGGCATTTCGTCGAACAGCCGGCGTGCGTCGCGGCGGTGGGCAGGGGAGCACCGGGCGTACATGAGGAGGACCGAGTTGGAGGGCGGGAGGGAGGATGGGACGTGGCCGGACTTGAGGAGGGCCTGGTGCAGCTGTTTCCCGGCCACGGCGCTGCAGGAGCGGAGGAGCTGGATGTAGCCGCGGACGTCGACGGCGACGGCCATGAGGCTCTGACGTGGGGCATGGAGGTTCAGAACCCCCAACAGATCGAACTTTGGACTGCTGAATGGCGGGCCTAAAGTTAGGCCATGGAGGCATGGACTCGTCTACTGATTCCACCACCAGCTCAGTTTTGGGCTTTGGCTTGGCCTGCCTTTCTTTTGGGTTTGCTGGTAATAGCGTCTCATCGCCAACTTTTCTCTTACTTAGTTCATTTTAATTTTATTTTCCAAGTAATTTTGTCTTTCTTACTTCATCTTAAAATTTGTATCAAGATTTTGTATCCTTTTCCACCTAAAAAATATTTTCCAAACTTTGTGGTTTACTTATTTAAAATGTTGCACAATCATCTTTTTAAAGGAACATAGCAGTCATCCATTCATCTAGTAGTCATAAACTCATAATTATAACACATCTGACCATTCCAAAAGACTCCAGAAAGAAAGAGTGGCGAACAACAGAAGAAAAAACGGAGGGTAAAAGATATCTAGCAAGTGTGGGAATAAGATGAAATACCCACACACCAATGTGCAAGCGATTGGATTGAAAGAAACCCAGGAAGACATACTCTTGATGAAACGGTTAACTCGACCAGCCAATCAACCCAGTACAACATAAGATGAAATACTAGCCCTAGGTAAGGTCTTGGCCCCATAAGAGGAGATTGTATTAGTCCTCTAGGAGGTCTCTCCACAAGGCGATGCGGAGATGAAGGGGTATTTATAGACCCCCACGCCTAGCTACAAAATGGAGGCTCGGATTGTCCGGCTGTAGCGGGGACTTATTCCTCCTCTGCTTCCATGCCTCCCTCTTGGACTGGATCTGGTTCTTTTCGTTTCGTTTCCATGTCTATCTGAAAGGAAAGACGTCGCCTAGAGGGGGGTGAATAGGCGAGGTACACTTTTTACAATTTAGGGTCGATAAATGCGGAATAAAACTTAGTGTTTAACTTATCAAGAACACAACCTAAATATACTAGGTGAACCTATGTGCACCAACAACTTATGCTAAGCAAGACAAGAAACAAAGTGATAACAAGGTAAATGACTTCAAGCATGAAGGCTATCACAGTGTAAAGTGCATAAGTAAAGAGCTCGGGTATAGAGATAACCGAGGCACGCGGAGACGAGGATGTATTCCCGAGTTCTTCCTTCTTAGGGGAGTACGTCTCGTTGGAGAGGTGTGAGTGACCACCACAGGTCCGACTCAACGCCACAAAGGCCTCACCTTATTCTCCGATGAACTCGACCACAAAGGTCCGGGTTCACCTTCCACTATGAACTCCTTTGGGGCAGAGAACAATCCCGTACAACAACCTTGGGGCACACACCCACAACCGAATTGGGGGCTCCCAAATGACCACACAAGGTCTTGACCACAACAGGTTCAACTTGACCACAAAAGGTCCTAACCGACCACAAAAGGTATACGCCACAAAGGCGGCCACTAAGACGTCTAGGGTCCAAAGACCCAAGAGTAACAAGCTCACGAATTTCACCACCACGAATCACGTGGAGGGCTCAAACTGATGCAACCGATGCAATGGCAAGAACACAAGTTCTTCACTCCCAAATCCCACCAAAAGCAACTAATGCTTATGGGGGGAGGAGAGAGGAAGAACAAAGAAACCACAAAGGAGTCAAATCCCTCACTCCCAAATCCCACCAAAAGCAACTAATGCTTGTGGGGGGAGAAGAGAGGAATAACAAAGAAGGAGAACCACAAAGGAACTCCTAGATCTAGATCCACTAGGTTCCTCTCACTTAGAGGAGAGAAGGATTGGTGGAAACGTAGATCTAGATCTCCTCTCACTTTTCCCTCAAAGATATGCAAGAATCATGGGAGGAATTGAGAGGGGGCAAACTTTTCCAAGGTCAACAATGGCAGGAGAGAGAAGGGAAAAACGAGCAACACAAGAAAGAAGAAGGGGAGGGGTATTTATAGCCCTCCCAGGTTTCTAGCCGTTGGGAATCGTCAGCTCAGTTCGGAAATTTCCGAGCTGACGACCGGAAATCTCCGAACCGAAGTCTGGAAATTTCCGAACCCCGGAAATCTCCGGTAGGAAATCCGACTGAGAGCTGAAAGCGTCCAGTGCTGATATCAAATAAGACTTGACGAAAAACTTTACTTGGACGTTCGGAAATTTCCGAACCGGGACCGGACCCCGGAAATTTCCTGCTGAAAATCCGACTAAGAGCCAGTTGAATGCAGTGTAGAAAATCTTTAAGACTTGGCGAAAAAATTCTCCGGGTCGGAAATCTCCGGTCTGGGGTCCGGAAATTTCCGCCCCTTCGAAAACTGTAGAAACACCAGAACTGAAATAACTTTTGCAAAATAACTCCGAATGAGGTGAGACCAACTCCGTTTTCGGTGTGGAAATATTGCAAACCATAAATAGAGCAAAGTCCCCACACATGTGAAGGTGTGGAACTTTGCTCAAGGTTGAACCGGTAATATTTCCACACCGAAAACGCAACAAGTTTTCCATACTAAAACCGTTTTCGAAGAACTCGGTCTTGTCATGAAGATCACGACAAGCACCAAAACCCAACAAGGTGAAAAGCCAAATAAGAAACAAGAAAGATGATATGCCAAGCATGCAAAGGTTTGAGCTCTCCACAAAGATGCGATCAAGTTACTCCCTCGAGAGCCCCTCTTGATAGTACGCCTGTCTATCCTATACCCCTATCAAGATCGAACCTTTGCCTTGAGCAATCCACTTGAGCCTTGAGCATTCCACTTGAGCTAGATGATGACGGTCTTGATCTCTCCAAGTGGACCACCTTTCTTGATTGCGCTTGCTAGCACATGCTTGATGAAGACTTCTCCAAATACTCCCCCATACTCCATTATGGGAGAGCCTCGCTTAGCTTCGTCTTCATGTCTCCATTTCTTACTCCAAGCATAAGATATCTCCGACAAGCTTCTCTTGGTCTTGAACTTCTCAACCTTTCTTGATTGCGCTTGCTAGCACATGCTTGATGAAGACTTCTCCAAATACTCCCCCATACTCCATTATGGGAGAGCCTCGCTTAGCTTCGTCTTCATGTCTCCATTTCTTACTCCAAGCATAAGATATCTCTGACAAGCTTCTCTTGGTCTTGACCTTCTCAACCATGATGACGATCACGGCATGACGTCATCCTCCATGAGCTATATGAATTAATCTTCTTGTTGCAAGCCCATGGGAAGATACCTAACTCCACATATAGATACCACACACACTTGGGTTAGTTCACAAAGCTATATGGACAATGGCTTACCATCCAAGAGATACATGATCCACTTGGTACATCTTGTAGCTTCGTGTGTTGATCAACATCTTGATCAATCTCGTATCATCCCATTGATACGTCTCCAACGTATCTATAATTTCTTATGTTCCATGCTATATTATACCAACTTATTACATGTTTTATATGCATTTTATATAGTTTTATGCATTTTCTGGAACTAACCTATTAACAAGATGCCACAGTGCCAGTTCCCTGTTTTCTGCTGTTTTTGGTTTCAGAAAAGTACTTAAGGAAATATTCTCGGAATTGGACGATTTCTTTTTAGAAATCAGTTTTTATTTGGGAACGTTCCAGAGCACCGAAGAGGAGTCGAAGACAGAGCCCGAGGGGCCCACACCACCCCCAGGCGCGGGAGCCCCCCTGGCCGCGCGAGGAGGTGGTGTGGGGCCCACGGAGCTCCACCGCCTTCGCCCTTTCGCCTACAAATACCCTTCGACTAAAAACCCTAGTACGGTGTTCGATATTTCCTCCACGGGTCCAGAGCGCCGCCGCCATCGAAGACAAGATTCGGGGGACATAAGTCTCTGTTCCGGCACCCTGCCGGGACGGGGAATTGCCCCCGGAGCCATCTCCATCGACTCCACCGCCATCTCCATCGCCGTTGCTGACTCCTACGATGAGGAGTGAGTAGTTCTCCCCCGGGGCTGCGGGATCTACGGTAGCTATGTGGTCTATCTCTCTCCCATGATGTGATCTTTTATGTGATCATGAGCTTTGTAATCTAGTTGAATATGTGATGTTACTCTTTATCTATTATGCACTCTAGAGGTTACTTTAATATGAACTCCGGGGTTATTCACGGATGTAAAGGTGACAGTGTGTGCACCGTGTGTGATTCCTTTATGACGTTGTGGTGTTAGTTTACTCTGACTTTGGGGTGTGCTCTTGTAGCCCTACACAATGAATGGTGTTTGTTATCCAACATGAGAGTGTTTGAGAGTAGTGTTTATTTATTTAACTTTGATGTCATTGTTGAGAATGTCCACTGGTGAAAGTAGGATCCCTAGGCCTTGTTTCTAAGCATTGAAACACCGTTTCCAACAAGTTCTGCTACATGTTTGCTTGCTGCCATTTTTATTACAGATTGCAATTACTACTTATAATCATCCATATTACTTGTATTTCACTATCTCTTCGCATAACTAGTGCACCTATACATCTGACAAGTGTATTGGGTGTGTTGGGGACACAAGAGACTTCTCGTATCTTAATTGCAGGGTTGTTCGAGAGGGTTATCTTTGACCTCTACCTCGCTGAGTTCGATATACCTTGGGTGATTCACTTAAGGGAAACTTGCTGCTGTTCTACAAACCTATGCTCTTCGAGGCCCAACACTGTCTACGAGAATAGAAGCGTGCGTAGACATCAAGCTATTTTCTGGCGCCGTTGCCGGGGAGGTAAGGTAAAAGGTACTCACATCCTCTGGCTACTAAGCTATTTTCTAGCACCGTTGCTGTTGTGTGAGTGCTGGAAGTTATTTCCTTTAGTTCCTGCAGTTAAATCTTTTTGTTTTGGTTTTTATTTCACTAGTTAGGCTAAATGGAAAACAACAAAAATATTGGAGAGCTCTATGAAATTTATCTTGAGTTAGGACATGATGTGTTTGAACAGAAAATTAAAAAACCTATTGAAAATTATTTGCGTGATGGTAGCAATGTTATTAGTATGAATTCTTTGAACACCATTATTGCTAATTCTATGGAAAAGTCTAAGCTTGGGGAAGCCGTTGTTGATGAATGTGTTATTTTTAGTCCCCCAAGTTTTGAGGAGAAAATTTTATTTGATGATACCTTGCCTCCAATATATGATAATTATAATCATTGTGATATTTTCAGTCCACCTAATATTGAGGATATGGTTTATGTTGATTATGATATGCCTCCTATATTTGATGATTATGGTGATGAGAATAATAATGATAGCTATTTTGTTGAATTTGCTCCCACTACAATTAATAAGAATGACTATGTTTACGTGGGGAGTATTAATTCTTGCATGCACGTGGCTCATGATAAGAATGTTTTATGTGATAGTTATGTTCTAAATTTTATTCATGATGCTACTTGTGAACTTATAGATGATAATGATGAGTGTTGCTTAAATATACTATATGATAATGCTTTAGATGATGGTCCTATGCTTATTGATAATCCTCTATGTTTAGAAGTTGAGGATAAAAATGATATAATTGCTGCTTGTGATGGTACTCTTACTCATGAGAGTCCTGCTTTGTTCTTGAATTCTCCTAATTACACCATGGAGGAGAAATTTGCTTATGTTGAGAAATACTTATGTGGTTTGCAATTGTCTCTAGTTCCAAATCTTTGTTGCAACCATGATCTTAAACTTGATATTGATCTTAATAACTATTTTGAAAGAGGGAAGCATGCTAATGAATTCCAAAATAAATTTAATGATCCTCTTTATGTGCCTATGTTATCTAAGTTGAATGATTCTTGTGGTTATATGGTTGAATTTATTTCTACTACTGAAAGTTATTATGAGAGAGGGAAACATGGTTTTATGTATCTCAACAATATTAAGTTTCCCCTCTTTATGTTGAAAATTTTAAAGTTGCACTTGTTTTGCTCTCCTATGTTTGTTGCTTTGTGCTTCCATGACTTGTTTCTTTACAAGATTATTTTTCATAGGAAGAGGGTTAGACTTAAATGTGTTTGATATTTGCCTCTTGATGCTCTCTTCGGTTTTCAACTCTCATTTTATGAGAGCATCATAAAAATCACTATGCCTATCTTAATGGCTATAAAGAAAGAGCTTTTGGGAGACAACCCAATATTTTATTTCTGTTATTTTCTTTTATATTGAGTCAAGGAACATGCTTTCCTGTAGCAATTCCTTTGTATCTTTATTTTATCGCATTTTTGTGTCAAGTTAAGCCTCTAGTAGAAAGTTGATGCTAGATTTGGATTGCTGTGCTGAAACAGTTTTCTGCTGTCCACCGTTAAATTCATAACTATTCACAGAAAAATCAAAAGGACCTGGGATTTTTTGTGCGTGATCCTCAGATATGTATGCAACTTTCATTAGTTTTGAGTTTTCTGATTTGAGCAAGTTAAGTGCCTCGAAAAAATTCGTCTTTACGGACTGTTCTGTTTTTGACAGATTCTGCCATTTATTTTGCAATGCCTCTTTTACTATTTTGAATGGATCTTTTTGTTACATAAAGTATCAGTGGCTGTAGCTAATATCCAGTAGCATTGGTAGAAATTGTGTTCATGCAGAATATAAGAATTTTTTGATTATGCACTAACCCTCTAATGAAGTTTACTCTAAGTTTGGTGTGGAGGAAGTTTTCAAGGATCAAGAGAGAGGATGATATGATGTGATCAAGGAGATGAAAGAGCCTAAGCTTGGGGATGCCCCCGTGGGTCACCCAAGCATATTTCAAGAAGACTCAAGCGTCAAAGCTTGGGGATGCCCAAGGCATCCCCTTCTTCATCAACAACTTATCAGGTTATCTCTAGTGAAACTATATTTTAATTCCGCCACATCTTATGTGCTTTACTTGGAGCGTCTGTTTGTTTTTATTTTTTCTTTTGTTATTTTCATCCTCTGAATAAAATGGATCCTAGCATTCTTGTGTGGGAGAGAGACACGCTCCGCTTTTTCATTTGAATACTCCTATTCTTCACTTATATTTGTTGTGTATTCTTCTATAGCTACCGCAATACTTTCAGCTCTTATTTTTCATACACCTCTTGTTCAGAGCTGTTAGTTCTCATATGTTATACTCTCTTGCTTCATTGTTAAATACTTGGAGAGTTTATCTTTTAAATAAGTTGATTGGTGTTTGGTTGAGAACAGAAAATGTAATGTGGTAGATGGTATAACTAAATGATACATAATCTTGTAGATCATTAAATTGTGTCACTTGAATCATTGATGTTGTTTTGAGATATTAATTTGCTTAATGGTAAACATGATGGTTTAGTAAAGTGGAATGATTAATGGTTGGTCTAGAAAAACTTGAAGCTGTGCCACACTTAAATTTCCAGTTGATAGCATAATGATATATGACTTCTATTTGCTAATGGCAACCGTAATGACTTTGTGTTATGCGCTACGGTCGGGTCCCCAACAGTGACTTGTTCATTTGCCACAGCACCTCTTGGAGTGATTTTCATTATGCCTTGTAAGATCATATTTTTATTTGGAATCTTTTTACTTGTGAGTTCTAAAGCTGCGGTTTTCATGGCACTTCCACCACCATATTGCTAGCCTCTTCGGTACTTTGCATTGCCCTTTCTCACATTGAGAGTTGGTGCATACTTCGCGGGTACATCCAAACTCGTGGGAGATCTTCATCTTGTTCTCCTACACATAAGCCAAATATCTTCCTCAAAACATCCACCATACCTACCTACTACAGCATTTCCATAGCTGTTCCGAGATATATTGCCATGCAACATCCATCTTACATTACATGACTTGTTGTCATTCATTACTCATATATTGCTTTGCATGATTCTATAAAGCTGATGTGTGGTTTTACCCATGTTACGCTAGATCATTGCATAACCTGCTACACTGGCAGAGGCACCGTTGTCATATACATATTATGTCTCATTCATATTAGCTACTTGTATCATCAGTATGTTGTCATATCATCATTAGTGTGTTGTCATATAATCATATTAGGATGCTTGCCCCTAAAAGTGAAAAGATCCATGGAGGCCATCGAAAAGAGAAACAGAAAAAGAAAAAAAAAAGGGAAAGAAAAAAATAAAAAGGGGGCAGCATTACTATTCTTTATCACACACTTGTGCTCATGTTATAGCACCATTTCATTTATGATCATCATTTGTGCTCATGTTTAGCACCTTTACTCCATATGAGAGAGTTTTCATGTCTTACTTGCATAACTATGTGGGGAACTTTACACTATAGAACTTGGCTTGTATATTCCAATGATGAGCCTCCTCAAAAGTGCTCTAGGTCTTCGTGAGCAAGCAAGTTGAATGCACCCCCACTAGTTCCATTGGAGAGCTTTCATATACTTGTAGCTCCATGTGCATCCGTTGTGTGGCAGTCACTACTCCTTGCATAGTTTCGATTATAAGACTTCCTCTTGTCTAATGATCACTTGCAGCTTTGTGAGACTTTCTTCCGTTGGCCTTCCAAACCCCCCTTAACATTCTCTTAGCCAAAACATCCTGGTGCCAGGAACCAACGTTGAACGCTTGCTTGTTTCTTTTGAACAAATAAAGAGTTGATCTTCTACGTGCATATTGATATTGCTTGACTTGATCCTTTCACAAAGTTGTCATGTTTGTTGGAAGCATTAGATGATTATATTGTTGTGCTTGAAGCTTAAATCATCTCTAATATCTACTTTGCACAGTTGATTGCTATCTAGTACTATATCATTGAAAGCTTTACTTTGCTTTGCCTACTTGTTTATTTATTACTCATTTGATATCAATATAAACTACAGCCCTTATTCATTTGATCTCAGTTTACATGCCTTACATTATTATGTGATCAAGATTGTGTGAAAGCATGTCACTTCAGAAATTATTCTTCTTTTATCGTTCTTGCCTACTCGGGACGAATAGAACTAAGCTTGGGGATGTTGATACGTCTCCAACGTATCTATAATTTCTTATGTTCCATGCTATATTATACTAACTTATTACATGTTTTATATGCATTTTATATAGTTTTATACATTTTCTGGGACTAACCTATTAACAAGATGCCACAGTGCCAGTTCCCTGTTTTCTGCTGTTTTTGGTTTCAGAAAAGTACTTAAGGAAATATTCTCGGAATTGGACGATTTCTTTTGAGAAGTCAGTTTTTATTTGGGAACGTTCCAGAGCACCGAAGAGGAGTCGAAGACGGAGCCTGAGGGGCCCACACCACCCCCAGGCGCGGGAGCCCCCCTGGCCGCGCGAGGAGGTGGTGTGGGGCCCACGGAGCTCCACCGCCTTCGCCCTTTCGCCTACAAATACCCCTTCGACTAAAAACCCTAGTACGGTGTTCGATATTTCCTCCACGGGTCCAGAGCGCCGCCGCCATCGAAGACAAGATTCGGGGGACAGAAGTCTCTGTTCCGGCACCCTGCCGGGACGGGGAATTGCCCCCGGAGCCATCTCCATCGACTCCACCGCCATCTCCATCGCCGTTGCTGACTCCTACGATGAGGAGTGAGTAGTTCTCCCCTGGGGCTGCGGGATCTACGGTAGCTATGTGGTCTATCTCTCTCTCCCATGATGTGATCTTTTATGTGATCATGAGCTTTGTAATCTAGTTGAATATGTGATGTTACTCTTTATCTATTATGCACTCTAGAGGTTACTTTAATATGAACTCCGGGGTTATTCACAGATGTAAAGGTGACAGTGTGTGCACCGTGTGTGATTCCTTTATGACGTTGTGGTGTTAGTTTACTCTGACTTTGGGGTGTGCTCTTGTAGCCCTACACAATGAATGGTGTTTGTTATCCAACATGAGAGTGTTTGAGAGTAGTGTTTATTTATTTAACTTTGATGTCATTGTTGAGAATGTCCACTGGTGAAAGTAGGATCCCCAGGCCTTGTTTCTAAGCATTGAAACACCGTTTCCAACAAGTTCTGCTACATGTTTGCTTGCTGCCATTTTTATTACAGATTGCAATTACTACTTATAATCATCCATATTACTTGTATTTCACTATCTCTTCGCATAACTAGTGCACCTATACATCTGACAAGTGTATTGGGTGTGTTGGGGACACAAGAGACTTCTCGTATCTTAATTGCAGGGTTGTTCGAGAGGGTTATCTTTGACCTCTACCTCCCCGAGTTCGATATACCTTGGGTGATTCACTTAAGGGAAACTTGCTGCTGTTCTACAAACCTATGCTCTTGGAGGCCCAACACTGTCTACGAGAATAGAAGCGTGCGTAGACATCACCCATCTATCTTCATATAGGTGATGTCTTGACATCTTCAAGACATACTTGCAATATGCTCCCATCTATCTTCATATAGGTGATGTCTTGACATCTTCAAGACATACTTGCAATATGCTCCCATCTATCTTCATATAGGTGATGTCTTGACATCTTCAAGACATACTTGCAATATGCTCAACACAAACATTAGTCCATAGGGATTGTCATTAATTACCAAAACCATACATGAGGGCACATGCCCTTTCACTATCTCTTTACATCCTCCTTTAATTTTATCCTTCTTGCTCAAACCTAAATGTGCACATGATACGAGGGTCAATAGCATACCATCCTCGAGAGTGGTAGGTGGACACACGTAAAGGAAATATTCACCATTCAATGCCCTGTTATGGTCATGACTTGGCTAATATGTGTGTCACTTGCAATTGAAACGCTTAACATGGTGATGCATGTGGAACCCGCCGCATCATCTTCCCCTGCTTGAAAAAAGATCATTGACTCTGACTCTGCGTCACCATGGAGAGGAGGTAGACCAGTCGTTCTTGAACTTGTCGCACACCATTTGCTTGTTGACGTGACTCTTGAAGAGATTCCCTCATGCTCGCCTTGTAAAATCTTGCTTGGGGTCTGGAGTTCAAACTAACCCATTTAAACTTATTCAAAAGTAGCTCTCTAGACCTCCTTTTGTCAACTGATGTTCTTGAGAAGTCGGCAAGCAAAGTTTGGTACGTACGTACATACACATGCGATCAAGGAAACAATGTGTGTGCCTAATAGATAAACACCTCATCTATCATGATGTGTCCCTTCATTTGCACATCACTATTAGTAATGCATGGTTAATTTGAAAACAATTAATGGGAGCATGCTTTCATATTTCCACTATAAAATTATCCAAAAAAATGTATGAGGTAATTATGGGGGAATTCTCATGTCCAAACATATTATCATTATTGTAATCAACACCTTTGAAAGAGAAATTTCTCAACATATTTGATGCAACAATGAGAGAATTTGGAAACATCCATAACAAGGCATGCACAAAGCAACATCATGGTTGCACACAAACAAATAAAATTAAAGAGAACTTTTTCTTCATGTTCGTTGCAGCAGCACAAGAAGCATTTGTTATCAATGTTCATGGTGCAATGTCCATTTTAAGAAAAAGTAGGTCTCTAACATGGGTGTAAGTAAAGTTATGGAAAGAACATGTATTTTTCATGGTTCTTGAAACACAAGTGTTATTAAGATGAAAAGTGACTATGTTTAAGTGCTCATGCATGGCATGGCATATGGGAAGGATTCCATAAGGCATGCGAATCCAACAAGTCAATGTCATCACAAGTTATGCAAAATCCACATGCCAAGATCTTGGCATTTGTGTCGCTTCACAAATCAAATTAAATTTATAGATGTAGGCATATGGACTACGGAAAGATCTCAAAGGTGTGATTTTGGAAATCAAATACGTAGCAGGAAACAAAGATCGATTTAGGATTATCAAGCATGATGTGAAATATGGGATTACCACAAGATATCCTTGTGATCACTTCATCTAAACTAACTAAATACACATGAGCAACATCTTTGCAACCAAAACTTCACCTTGGGAAGTATAAATAGCATGAAGAGCACATTAGCAATATCCACATCATGTAGCAACAAAAATATCTCAAGCCCACTAGTGGAACAATCTCATCATCTCATATTATGTTTCGGTTTGAAAGGACATCTCGTCTCCTAATTATGTTTCGATTTTCAATGACAACATGATGGTATATAACCTTTTGCTTGAGCTATATAGATTATTTTGATCTCTTTTGAAGCAAAAAAAAAAGGAGCTCTCCTCTATGCGGAATCAAGAAGATAAGTGGGTAGCCGCCTTTTTGTTTCAGATTGTAGCTCGGTCCCGTACTATCAAGCTGGGATTCACAAAGGAGAAACTTAGGGGGAATCAAATCTTCTCATACACATATTTTACCTTTGATTATATTCTCCACGAATTTTCTATGAAGAAGGCCTTATGCCAATTCAGAGAGTTTTCTGGGTGGCTCGGCCATGACCCCAGACATGGCCGGCCCACCCCGGCCATGTTCAAAATCGTTCCTGGAAGTGAGCGAGGCACAGCGTGATGCCCTAGAAAAAAACTGTTCTTTTGGCCCCGGCCATGTCTGGTGGTATGGCCGGCCCTGCCATGTCCACCCCCTGGCTTGGCATGGCTGGACCTCGCGGAAAATGCCCCAACGGTCAGATTCCCGCTCCACCTATAAAAGCCCTCTTCTTCCTCCTTTGTGAGGGGTCGATTCAAGCTTCTCTCTCCGTCATTTTTTACCACCTTAAAGATCAAAGATCTCTCTCCCTCTCCACCCAAACCCCTTGATTCTTTGATTGGAAGAGAAGATCTAGATCTACATCTCCACAAAATCGATTTGATAGCACCAACCTAATCCCTAGCGGATCTTATTACTCTAGGGTTTGTTGTAACACTAGATGGAAGTTGTGGTATACATGGCTTTGGAAGCCGCGGGGACAAGCCGGGAGACTCCAATTGAGTTGTGAATGTGTGTCTCGGCCTTATGATTCTTGTGGTTTTGGGAGCCGTGAGAAGAGCCTCCAATTTGGTTGTGGAGTATGTCTCATCCTTGTAAAGGTTTGGTTGCCGACCTCAACGGCATCATATAGTGACTCGTGTCCATCCTGATTGGAGGAAAGCACGAAGGAGACATGGTGTACCATATCACAGCTATTTGGAGATCACTTTGTGACTCCACACCGCTCCAACAGATACTAGCTTCCTTGTGAAGTGAACTTCAGAATAAAATCTTCGCGTCATTGTGTGGTTATCTCTTAATCTTCCTTTCTTGTTATAGCTAGATTATCTTGTTAACTAAATCTTGTTTATCATATAAGATTGTTCACCTAGTCGCATATCTAATGAAATTATATTTGAGCAAAGTCATAACTTGTTAAATGAAAAAGGAAATTTATAGTTGCCTATCACTCCCCCCAGTCAACCTACTCGATCCTTTCAGTCTTAGTGACACATTTTTGGGATATATCATGAACTTAAAGGATGCTAACAAGATCTGGAGGAGACTCCATGACATCTATGTCAATCCAAAGACAAGCCTTCTTCCAGCATCAAGATCAGCAAGCCCGGATGATCAAGGAAGATGAAGATCAATGCACGACAAATCTATATTCTCCATCACCAAGATCAACAAGCTCAGATGATCTAGGATTGTCATTAAGACTTGAGGAAAGCTAATGGTGTGCTAAGCAGTTAATTTTAACCACCACAACTGCGCGGGAAGTTTGCAAAAAAGCGCAATCTTGGTGGATTTTGAGAAACGGTTTTGCTAATTTTAAGTCGCCTGAGCGAGTTCTCAGTCGTGTCCACCAACGTTAGATCATGCGCCAAGATGCGCGCGTTTTTCCTTTTTTTTCTTTTCTTTTTCATGTTTTTTCCAGTTGCATGCGACCTGTAGCTGAGATTTTCTGATTACAAGCGGTTTGCAACTGAAATTTTTCCAGTTGCAAGTTGGTCGAAACTGATTTTTTTTAGTTACAAGTGGGTTGTAACTGGATTTTTCGGTTGCAAGTGGGCTGCAACTGAATTTTTTCTGGACAATTTTCGAATTTGAACATTTTGGGCCAGAACTCATGCTTACGTCAGCCGACACGAGTTCTCAGTTGACTGAGCTCTAGGCGCGCCATTTGAGAAATTGCTGGGAACCAGTGTATTTACGAATTTCCCGCGTAATTGTGATGGTTTTTTGAATTAACTCATGTCCTAAGGGAGGACAACTCACATTGCGTCATCAGTATTCTATGGTGATCAATTTTTGGAGTTTTGAATTTGTTTTTGTTTATTTTGTGGTTCTGCATTTTCTTGGTTGTTGCAATTTTCTTGTGTAATTGATTCTTTTTGTCCAACCGAACTTAAATAGGAGACACAGAAGTGAGACAAACGTTCTCCTTTTGTGAACAGATAACGAATTTTGGCGAAAACCTGGAGAAGATCGAACAATGCATCTATCATCTTAATTAGTCTCACAAATTTGTTACGACAAATTCCACGGAAAACGCAAGAAGAGGTTTGCCCTATGTCGTGCTACAGATGAACAAAAATCACTACAACAAGTAAAGAAACAATGTAACGACGAACCACTGTTGAATCAGTCCTACTGCTAGTTATCAGCTTCTCCGGCGCCGGTGGCGGTGATCGGCACGGCCTGCTGCTGGATGACGAGGATGGACACCTTGGACGCGAACTCGGCGGTGGCGAGCATGTCACCGAGCACGCCCAGCTCCGGGCACTCGCTCCACTCCGAGAGGCCGCTTGTGAGCGCCGACCCCTCGAGGTCCTTGTCCTCCCCTCGCCGTCCGACGATGAGCAAGTCGAACTTGTCGCTCATGGACCTCACCACCGACGCCGTCCCCTCGCCGTCCTCCACCGTCTTCTCCACGTACACCACCCTCTCGTCGTCCTTGTACCTCTGCCAGAACTCCTGGAGCACCTCCTCGTCCCTCACCTCGTCGCGCCCGCCCATGCCAACCCAGTTCCGCAGCTTGAACCGCACCACCGTCACCGCAGTTCCCCCGCTCTCCGGCATCCTCGCGGCGTACGCCAGGGCCTCCCGGTCGTCGGGTCCCCCCAGGAAGTATAGCGCCACCCTGTGCAGCTGGTTTCTGTTGGACGCCGTCGCGCACGCCGACCCGGACGCCAGGCCGTGGTCCACGAGAATGGCCACGGAGCAGGGCGCATACTGTAGCACGGCGCGGTTGGCGGCGCGGACGGCCGAGTTCGCCGTGCTCCGGGCGCCGTCTGAGGATTTGTGGAACGGGAGGAGGATGAGGTTGGCCTTCCTGCTGTGAGCAAGCGAGCACACGTCGTGGTGCATCGAGCTGTAGGGGGACTGGGCCACGTAGGGGCTCACTGTCACCGCCCCCGGCGACGCCTGCTGCTCGAAGTGGCGGAAGGCGTTCACGATACGGTCCGACGGCGAGTTGGAGGTGGACGTGGACGACTTCTTGTGGGGCTTGAGCACGGAGGCGGCGCGGCCGACGAGCTCGGTGAGGTGGAGCACGATGAGGGAGACGGGGAAGTCGCGGGAGGCGCCGGATGCCTCCAGGAGGTCGATGAGCGGCGCGGCGTGGTCCTCTGTGTAGAGGCAGGACATCACGCGGAGCTCCGCGTTAGGCCGCGCGCCTTCCATGGTCCGCCGCTTGGCCCGCGCGAACCTCCCCGTGGGGTCGTAGAGGAGCTTGATCAGCGGCGTGGCCACCGCCGTGATGAGCACCATTGACAGCGTCAGCGTCGAGTAGTGCTCCGCCGTGGCCTTCATGGTGTCGCCCCAGTTGTTGATGGCGGCCACCTCCACGATTCCGCGGATGTTGAGCATGAGTGCCAGCGCCGTGGCCTCACCGATCGGCATGGCGAAGAAGAGCCCTGCGGCGATGCAGCCCACCATCTTGCCGGCGACGCAGAGCGCCACGAAGAGCTCCAGCGCGCACCACTTCTCCTCGTGGGCGCCCAGCTCCGAGAAGTCGGTGCGGTAGCCGGCGAGGGCCATGTAGACGGGGAGGAAGAGCGCGATGAAGAAGGAGTCGAGCCGCTCCGTCATGGTGGCGCCGATCGGCATGCCGCCGGGGAGCGCCAGCCCGAGCATCATCGGCCCGATCATGTACTTGAACCCGATGACGTCCGTAACAAGCGCCGACAGGAGCGCCGCGATCACCACGACGACGAAGGAGCCCTCGGAGAGGAGGTCACCCGCCGGTGTGCGCTTGTAGGCGATGTACCGGCCGGCGGGGCGCGCCACGAAGGCGACGAAGAGGACGAAGGCGACGAAGGAGGCGAGGATCTTGGCCGTGAATGCCGGCGACTTGGCCTCCGTGACGAGGAACATGGCCGCGAAGCAGGCGCGGAGGAACCAGGAGGTGACGTCGGTGATGAGGGAGGCGGTGAGCGCGATGCGGCCGAGCTCGGAGTTGAGGAGGTCGAGCTCGGCGAGCGCGTCGGCGATGACGGGGAAGGAGGAGAGCGATAGGCGGACGGCGAGCTCGGTGATGAGCGACGAGCCGCGGAGGTCGGCGGGGAGCGTGGGCTGGAGCACGTGGAACACGGGCAGCGTGATGGCGAGTGGGACGACGGAGCCGGCGAGGCCGACGGCGACGGCGCGGCCGCTGGGGCGGCGGAGCAGGCTCAAGTCCGTCTTGACACCCATGGAGAACAAGAAGAGGATGAGCGCGACGAGGGAGACGCTCTCGAGGATGTAGGTGCCGCGCTCGGAGAAGAGGGCGCCGCGAAGCTCGTGGTTGCGGCCGAGCACGGAGGGGCCGAGGAGGACGCCGACGAGCATGTGGGTGACGAAGCGGGACTGTCCGAGGCGGCGGAGCACGTGGTGGGCGGCGGCGGAGAGGAGGAGGATGAGCGAGACCTGGATGAGGAGGAGCGGGAGGGAGAAGCGCAGCGGCTGGTCCCCCAGGAACATGCCCTGCGAGTTCACCAGGTTGTTGTCATAGCACGCCGCCGCCACGGGCTTCACCGTCGCCGTGGCCTCCGCCGCCGCCGTGGCCGCAGCGGCCGTCAGGTTCACGGCCGCGTCCGTGTCCATGGTTCCGTGCTTGGTGGAGCTCCGAGGCCGAGCTAGCAATGCATGCGAATGCAAGGGAGTGGTGGCGGTGGTGAGGTGAGGACGACATTGGTGCGTGCATGCTCTTCTTGTCTGGCTGAGCTCGAGGAGGTGAGAGCTATTCTTAGCCGTGTGGACGAGAGGGAGAGTAGAGGAAGAGATTGAACTGTTCTCCTGTCCCCCGAAATTCAATCGAATTCTCTCCCGGTTCGCCGCCATACACGGCACTAGTTATTCACTAAAACCTGGACACACCGGTTCGGCAACTGCAAACTGGCGCGAAATCATTCTTTGAATTCTTCCCTATTTCAGACTGTCTAGCTGTTGTCAGAAATACTAAGAAAAACGTAGCTCAAGCATGCAGTTCCCAGCCACTCATAAAAAATTCAAACAACCGATCGATCAGTGGAGCCGGCCAACCAATCTTACACCAGTACTCCTGCTTCAGACCATAAACTGTAAGCTGAATCCATTCCAAACTGCAATCCTGCCCAACTGGTATCAGAAATCACACAAAGCCCAACAAGTGAAGTGAGTGTACACGATCTGAATCCATTCCAAATTTTAATCATGTCAAACTGGTATCAGAGATCACACCAAACACAACAAGTGTACATGACAATCGAATTACTAATGTCCAATCTGAACAGTCTGATCGCGTGAATACGATGTATCAAACTATCAATCAAGCTCTAAGATATCCATAAGTTTGGCGATGTAAAGCTTAATTGCATCCATGCATGGATCGATCAGTCAATCAGTCTTGGATGAGTCTTGGTCGTTGTTTTCATCCATAGACCCCGACCGCCACCGCCGGCTCAGCATTCTTGGCAGCCTGATTACTGAGTTCACCCGAGCCACCCCCTCCAGCGCCTTCCACACAGCCGTCCCCTCCTCCGCCTCACCCCCGCCGCCCAGAGCCTTGCGGAAACTCCCGGTGAACGACAGCACGGATGCGTGAGGCGGCTTCACTGTGTTCTCTTCCTCGCATGAAATGGCTGGCTTCAGGAAGAGGCAGACAGCCGCGCAGTCGTCGACCATCGACGTTGGGAACTTGCGACGCCACGCGCGAACCGCCCGGTCCACCAGCTGCTTTGCCGCCTTTGAACGATCGGAGGCCGATGACACGATCTTGATCACCTCCCTGTTGGATAGCACGTCCCATATCTGCAGCACTGTCTGGTTAGATAAGAGATAAAGACATGTCTGATTCGGTTAACAGTTGCTTGATTTGTCAGTCCAATCATAAAGGATTTGTTTGAGCTACTTTATGTTAACTTCATTTGGAATAGTACTAGAAATTTTTCCTGTTAATTATTAGAGAAAGATGAAGCAATGAATAGAATGAAATGGACAGGAAACTAGAACCAGTGAACATGCCATCCAAACGAAAATTCACTTCTCTTACCCCATCAGTGGCAAGCACCAAGAAGTCATCCTTCTCAGACAACTTCCTGTAGTACACTTCTGGTGTGCAGATCAGGCCATGGTTCTTGAGGCAGAAATCTCCGAATGCCCTGGCCATGGCGAGGCCCGGTGCGTCCTGGTCCGGCAACCACATCCTAGGCACGTCAGGCTCGTCCTCCATGGCGAAGACTCTCCCCTTGCAACTCAGGATCCTCTCAGCTTCACCTATGACAAGTCCAGAAGATACATTGCAAGATGAAGTTAATAAATGTACAGACCTGCAGAGAAGGATGACATGAGAAATTCAGAGTCTGACCTGGAAGATCTGGTTTCAAGTCAGTGGTGAGTTGCACCGAAACCGGACGGTCCTTGCTATCCCGGGAGCAAAGAACAGCGCGTGAATCGCCTAAATTGGCGATGATTAAGTGATCACCCTGTATACACACAACAACAATAACCGGTATTCAGAAAGAACAGCAATTGGAGAACTTAGCAGGGCAATAGCGTGATGACAGTTCTGAATTTGGCTATGCTCTTTTAATGCAGCCAGTTGCAAGCAATGCAACACTAGCATTAGCACCATTACCTGCCTAACGACGGTGACAGCAGTAGTGCCACTGCAAATGCAGTCAATCCCAGAATGCTGCCTCAGCTCGTCGTCGACGTCCTCAAACGCCTTCACAATCAAGCTCTTCCATGAAGAGATCAGTTGGCTCTCGTCGCTGGTGTCACTAGACGACGTGGAATCATCCGACTTGTCGAATGAATCCAAGTCCGGGTTGCGGGAGGGGGGGTCTTCTTCGGTTTTTGGTGCTGCCAAAGAGGAGGACAGCTTTGCTGGGAGGGCGTCACGGACATGCCGAGCGACCTCCCGGCCGAGGGGGCCGTGGCCGTCAAACACCCCACAGAAGATCTGGTCCTTGTGGCCAGCAAAGTCCTGATCATCTTGACACATCAAGATTTATCTTACACTCTCAGGTAATTTGTGCACATAAAAGGAGGTAAAAAGATCAAATGTTACACTTGCAGTTAGATATCTTCTAGACGGAAGGAGGTGTTAATCTAGTTAGGCCATACTGATATTTGCTGGCAGAGATTTCAGTGTTTCCAGCAAAATCTCATGTTGCATTCATGCTGCTAATAGTACACTGATAGTGATGGTGTGAGCAATAAAGGTACCTATTGAAGTGCATTGTACTAATTAATCAGGGGCAATGGTGAGCAATCAAGATGAAGCACATACACATGGGTCATTAAAGAAATTCAGGTAGGTAACTACTCCATGGCAATCAGTTTAAGCAAAAAGCTAGGAACAGAGATGGATCCATGGCATTCTTCAGAATTAATCAAACTTTTTGAAACGGAGATAAAAGGTAATCATATCAGGTTGACACTGCAATGGCGTGGCTACAAGGAAGGGTCCGGGAACTAGGACTATGGAAGGAAAGGTTGAGCTCATACTACCTGGCAGGCGGCCATGGCGTCCTGGTTGACGCCCTTCCATCCCTGCTTGGTGTGCATGGACACCCCGGCGGCGCCGGAGTGCTGCTCCTGCAAGAAGTCGTCTTGCTTCCACGGGAACCACCCCTCCGCCTCCTCCAGCTCCAGCCCTCCTCCCTCCCTGCTGCAGCAGATCCCCATTGCAGCCTCGATGAAATCTGACCTGGCTAGCTCCTCCTCCAGGCTCCAAGCACAAGCAGTAGCAGACGGGACGGGACGGGCATCTCAGAGTTTAATGCGTGCGCGTGATAGGGAGGGGTTTCTCCATGAATGGATGTTTATCCTGGCTTTTTTATAGCGTTGAGGGCGCATTAATGGTGAGCGGACATGGGCGCCCGTCCTGTGGTAGATGGAGACGGACGCCGCTAATGGTGGTGACGCGGCTGCATTCAATGCTCCTCTGCAACTGTTGCCCGTAGCTGTTGGCGCCAACGTGATGCCTCTGCCTCCTCCAGGATCCAGCGGCCCAGCCCTCCTCGCCTCTTGAATGCGCATCCCACTGGCCGTCAGATGCTCACCTGTCTCTCCATGACTCCATGTAACCTCTCCTTCTAGCTTGCACTGCCATTAAGCACTTGGTGCCTCTCGCCGGTCGCCTACCTCCTCCATGAATTCCGAGCTCCGGCAACTGCTTGCTGCAGGTAGCACCTGTCGGTTGTCACCATCCATCTGCCTTGAGAAAGAATAAGCAACAGCAAAAGGTTCAAATGCAGCGCGAGCTACATGTAGCTCGATTTTTTTCAGAACTCAAAATTGGTACTTTTTTCAGTTTTCAAAAATCGCGAAAAAAATTCCAACTGTATATACTGTCGAGATCTACAAATATGAAAATTTTCAACTCAAACTTAGTTGTTTTCTGGGCTACAGAAAAAAAGACAAATCAGGTAAAATTTCAATTTTTGGAACTGTGTACTGTTTATCACCCAGATCTACCCATTTGTCATTTTTGCCCAGACCACAGTACAACGAATTTCATGGTGGCACGCAGCATGCCACAACACGCATGACTTAAGAACTGGACACCAGGGAAAACTGGACAAACATCTCATTCCTGCATACCGAACAAAAACACCAAAGGATGAGAAACAAATTGTACAAGTAGTTACTAATCAAACTCTGCACACTGTCATATTAATCACAATGAGTTTCTGCGAACTACAAGCCAACCCCTAGTAATCTCTATTTGATCCAACTCTCTTGCTATATACTACTAGTATACACAACAAAAGAATCTCCCGGTCAACTGAAACAAAGCTTAACACCAAACAAACTGAATGCAGCAACATTGTTCTGACAAAAGCATTGGTAAACTGCTCCGTCACAGCGCCAATTGAGGTGGCGAAGTTTCAGATGACAGGCAAGAGGAGGCATCGGTCGCCATGATACACCACACTCTGATCATGACGATTGGCACTGCAAGCCTTCCTCATCGTACGAGCACGGCTCGAGACTGCTGTTTCCAAATGTCGCATCGTTCTTGCTCCACCTGCAAAGACCAACACGTCTGCCGTTAGAAATTACCTTGTTACGGCTGCAGTTCAGTTGATATCTCTAATACAGCATGCAAGACAGATGAGAGGTTTTAGTAGTAACAACAATTCAAGTTAATGTCTCATACACCTAGGCTTTGTTGCGGACAGATAAGAGTACCTGGAAAGGTTTATCAATCCACTGGAATACACAGCCGCGTGCCTCGACGACTTTGACCATATGTGGAGGCATCATAGATCTGAACGCTGTGTGAAGCTTCACCTTTCTCAAACCACCACACACCATGAGAGCAGCCATCAAGCCATTTGGCGTGATTCCCGCCAAGTGTATAATGGTCATACTCTGCAGCCCGCATATGCTAGAGAGGGACAGAAGCCCAATGTCGGTGACTGAGCAATATGACAAGTTTATCTGGCATGGTGTAGGCGGATGTTAGTAACGCAATTCTGAACATGGTATTACTACTTCCTGTTTACCAGAACAACAACAGAAAAGGCTAATACCTGACGGAGGCTATGAGAGAACTGGGAAAGGAAAAGCATCGCCACATCATTGATCGCAAAGCATTTCTTGATATCAAGCTTGGCCAGTAGCCTGCATCCAGTTGCTATTTCTGAGAGCCCGGCAGATGAAACACTGGGGCAACCACGGATCTCCAGTGTATTCAACTTTCCGCATTTTGACAGTGACATCAGCGAAACGTCTGTTATTTCTGTACAGTAGGACAGGTTTATAGACTCTAGCATTGGACAGCCTTGAGCAATATGAGTAACCCCCTCATCACTAATGGCCCCAGACCTGTAAAGATCAATATCTCGAAGTTCTGGGCAAGACTTTCCAATGTGGATAAGGCCTTCATCACTTATCCTCATGCATATGCCAATTTTTAAGCTTGAAAGTTTGCTGCATCCAGAAAGAGCTTTCAAACCTGCACAGGAAAGATTTCATCACGGTTAGAAATTGATTGTCATTGTTGCGAGGAACAATTAATTTGGTGTCATTTGCCAAAAGGTAGTTAGATATTTGAAGTTCAGTAAACACCTTCATCGTCCAAATCACTATCGGTGATGTCCAACTCTTCCAAATGAGGGCAGCGCTTCCCAATCATCCGCAGCCCTTCACTAGAAACATGGCTACAAGACTCCATTTTTAGAGAGATGAGGGAAGGGCATGAGCTAGTGATGGCAGCTAATGAAACATCAGTGATATTGCGATTGCAAGTAATGTCCAGCTTCAGCAAATTCTTTAGTCTCGAAACAACGAAAGAAAGATCAGTATCTGTCACTCCTGAGCACTTGCTCAGGCTCAATTCTCTTAGAGAAACACATGAAATTCCAATGTATTTAAGCCCATCGGACATGAATTTGCAGCCTTCCAATTTCAGGGTCTGCAATTTAGGGATCATTTGGAAGCATTTCCCCATAGATGGAGTAACCTGCCAAAATGACGAATTATCAAACAAACTGGAGAAGATCAAGATAATTCCCAGGTGATGCTACTTTGAATAGATACTTACATGACAGCAGTATGACAGATTCAACTCCAACAGATTTGGCATTGCCTGCACTACTGACGAAACTCCCACGCCGGTGACATTTTGACAGTTTGACATATCAAGCACCTGCAAGAGTAGAAATGTCATTTTCCTGTTCAACGGCCAGCATACCTGGTAAATTTTGTTGAAGGCTACCGAGATATCATGAAGTTCAAATGATGGTGACATGACAAAGCACACAGACGTGAAACAAAATGGCCTAGCTAGATGATTACCTGTAGTGATTTGCTGCATTCGTTCTCAAGACTACCTAGGGCATCATCATCGATTCCAACACATCCCACCAGTGCCAACACCTCAAGATTGGGTAGCTTCATGATGGCTGGAAGGCAATCTTTGGAGATCTGAAATGCAAGAAAAGAATCTGTTAGTCTAACAAAAGTAGTGTGTTTGCCTGTTTGAAACCTCAACAGAAAGTAGAGTAATAGCTAGTGCTGTCTCTCATCCTCAAAAAACAATATCGGCATTTTTACTGAAACTGGCGACCAACTGGTTTCCATCCTCAAATAGCTGAGGTGGAGATAAGTTCGAGTTGATGGATAGTCCCTATAGATAGATAAAAGCATCTGCATAAATATCAAGAAACTAACTTTACTGCTACACTACACTAGCCTCAAGCATTTCTTGCTAAATAAACATCAAACAGCTGTAGGCTGTGCTATATCTCCTAGTATGAAGATCGAAAGGGGAAATTAGCAGTACGTGAACACTACCGGAGAGGTCTAAATCCCACCATATTCTTATGGGAAAATTTCAGGTCCGAGACAAAGTACATCTAAAATTCCCAAGAAAGCCCCAAAATCAACTCTTTCTTCAGTTGTTATAAAAGTGTTCCCGAAATCAAGAAACGCAAGAAGGGGGAAATCTTTCCATCCAAAAAGTGGGAGGGATCAGCGCAACGGAAGGTAATGGAGAGCAGGAGAGATGAAGAAGAAACATGGCAGGCTCAGGCTCACCATGGTGTAGGAGAGATTGAGGGTCCTGATTTTGTTGCACTTGAGGGCGAGGAACTGGACCCCCAAATCGGTGATCCCGAGGCACCAGTTGAGCGTGATCTCCCGCAGGTCGGGGCACCCGACGGCGACGCAGCCGAGCCCCATGTCCGTGACGGGCTTGCAGCGCGAGAGGCAGAGCCTCCGCAGCCCCCGCGCCCGCGCCACCTCGGCCGCCGCCGCGTCCCCGATCTCGACGCCATTGGAGAGGTCGAGATCGGCGAGGGCTGGGCAGGCGGCGGCGAGCGCGGCGAGGCCGGGCGCGCCGAAGCCGCGGGAGCGGGAGAGGTCTACGGCGAGGAGGGAAGGCAGGGGCGAGGCGGAGAGGGAAGAGAGGCTGGCGTCGGGGACTCGCGGGCAGAGGGTGAGGTCGAGGCGGGAGGCGGAGGGGTATCGCGCGAGCGCGGCGCGGAGGAGGAGGTCGGCGCGGTAGGGGCGGAGCACGCGGCGGTGGCGCGACTCGGCGTCGCGGCAGGCGCGGGAGGCGAGGGAGAAGGACTTGAGCGCGCGCGGGTCGGCGGCCGAGACCCGGTCCAGGACCAAGAAGAGGAGCTCGTCGGCTAGCGAGTCGAGCGGCGCGACCGCCGTGGCCGTAGCAGGGCGTACGCGGCGTCGCTTGGGGAGGTGGGTGTGGGTCGCCATGGCCATGGGTACAGGGAAGTTGGTAGTTGATTTTCTCCCGGCAAGAACAAGAACAGAGTTTGTTGGCAATGGCTGGCCAGGGATACGCAACAATCAAGAAGAAGAGAGAAGAAGGAAGAACTGAATGACTAGATTGCCCCTTGTACACTCTGGTCGCAGCGCCCGCGAGATGCTTCAGTCTATTTCCCAATCTGACCCCGGCAGTTTGCCCGGTCAGTACGGAGGTACGAGCAACGACCAGGGGTATTATGGTCATCGTGAGGTCGCGAAAGGACGGTACGGAGCGGTACCTGTGGGGGTAGAGATGGAAACTGGGAAAAGAGTGGCGGGGAAAGCGAGGTGAGAGGAGAGCGGGGAGGGTACGATGCGGGGGAGGGACGGAACGGAACGGATCGTACAGCCGGACGAGTACGATGCCCCGTCGTTGAATGTACCTATTTCGGTCGCTACCCGCTTCTCCGAGAGACATGATCACATGGGTCCCAAGAATGTGGTGATGGTGGGTAGGGAGAGAACTTGGTGAGAAAAGGGAAAGGGTGTTAAAATTCCATTTGACTGGTGCCGTACTACCCGGGGACGGCTCACACTGGGGACTGCGTGGAGTCGCTTCCAAGGTCCAGTTATCACCATAGAAAATTATTATTCTAGAACTATTATTTTATACTACCACATCAAAGCAAGAAAACTCACAAATTAAAATTCAAAAAAAAAGAAAACTCACAAATTTTTGATTTTACCGACTAAAAACACCGAATTGACACGAATAATACATCAATGAAATTAGTAGGAAATTTAGAGGGTGCAATTTTTTTGTCATTTTTTCTATAGTGGTTGTTTGATTTGTAAAACTCTTAAAATCCGTACAAGAAATATGAAGGATTCAAATTCTCCTATAGTGGTTGTTTCAATCCTATAATATTCACCCCTCAACCCACCACACCCCCACTACCTTGAATCGCTTGCACTCAGCATATCTAGCATCCAATTCACTTGCACCCACCACACCCCCACTACCTTAAATTCATAAAGGATTTTTGTAATGGACGATTGGATCGTTAGATATTTTTTCTAAGGTTGTTGTTTGATTTGTAGGATTGAATTCTGGAGGCACTTTTCGTCAACCAATATTCGCATCATGATTATAGGAAATCTAACATCCACTAGAACATTTTTATTTATAAAAAACTATGTTTTTCCTATACTGGAATCGAACAAATTTCGGTACATTTGTAGGGTTTCTTTAGTTCAAAAGACGTCAAAAGAATTCTATAGAATTTCAATCCAAATGATTTCTATAGGGAGTCCATTTGGTTCAAAGGTATGAATTCTCCAAAAATCTTATCTTATTGATTGCTTTTATGCACTACAATCATATAACATTTCTAGTAAGAGATGAGACCTCTTCAGAATGGTCCAATTTATTTATGACAACTAAGACACATACGTACTCAAGTTTTATAGAAACTTTATGCTTTTTTTTTCTTCTGCGGTGCAACCAAATAACACATGCTACTACTTCATATTTGTTTTCGATAGGATTCTAAGTGCCATGACATTTTCTTTCTACAAAATTGTCATCCCTATGTTTTCAAAGTTTTTGAATCAGTTGGAATGTATAAGTAGGTGACATTCCAATCAAGTGTGTTTAATATTCCCGTGTCCTACAATCCCACAATTTAAAGAGGCCTTACTATTCTCCCCTCACTAAATACTGGACCGGATGTGGAAAAAAAACGTAAAGTAGTAGTGTTTTTACTTATTCGGGGCACGAACAGTTGCATGTTAGGTATGTGTCGATTGAAGACCAACTGGCATGTCGATGGCTCCACTTCCACGCAAAAAAAGAAAGTCGGGAAAGTGACCAGGGGAACAATAAGCTATCGGTCACCACTAGCATGAGAGAGAGAATCTACAAAAGTGACGATGCTTCTATGTGCCGCTACGTACCTAAATTCGACGCCAAGGAATTATGCCCATACCTAAATTTTAGCTTGTCCTCTAGTACTACCGAGACTTCATATTCGGATCTACTGAATGTAGACATACACATGAGCATCCATTTTACATTCTGAATGAGAATTATTGATGCATTGTGGAGTGTAATTAGGTTAAAGAAGCAGATGTAATTAGGTACGTGGGTCACTTTCACATGGGTGTTGATGCATGGGACTGGGGTGGCCGCCTGGCCGGCCGGTGAGGTGGGGCATCTTTTAGCCGGAGTAGAAAAAGAAGAACGGAAGATACTTCCTCCGATCCTCCACTTGCCCGGTTGATGACGGGTGAGGAGAGTACCGTACCAAAAAAGGACCCGTTCCGTTCCGTTGTCCTCAGTACGCGCCTGGCCCTGATAAGCACTCTCCCAGAAGAAACGATAAGATATGCGGTAGTGTGGAGGCCTGATCTGACCTCCCATTCCCATCCGTCCTTTTCGCGATCGATACCCTTTCCTCGCCGCGGCCTCTTCCCGGGAAGGCGCCTTCTGCTGCCGCCGCGCGCGTTCCTTGTCCTCATCCCCACGCTCTTTCGAATCCACGTCATATTTGTCCGCACCGAGTTTGGTTTTTAAATTATACCAGTGCCAGCACATAATCGGTGGGTGATTTTCTTTCCCCACTGCTCTCTCCCTTGAGAGTCGTCTCGGAGCTTTCTTCCTCTCCTCCGGCTCGGTCCTCTCTCCTCTCCGGCGGCGCTGCCGCTCGGCGTGGAGGTGGATGCTTAGCGCGGTGTGTACATATTAGCTCTAGGTATAGTTTAAGTTTTGTTTTTTCCCGCGTGGAGTCTGGCATGATGCCGTCTTTCTCCTCCCTCCGAAGACCAATAAGCTTGGCGTCACGGCGCGGCGCTGAGCTTGTCGGGGCGAGCTCTTCTGTCAAGCCTCCGTGGTGGAGGATGGGCGGTGGGGGCGGATCTGCGGTGGTCTTCTTCAATAAGCGCCGGTTCTGTGCCCCTCTGGATCTCTGCTCCCTGCTCGTGCTTGTTTTTCTCCTCCTGGCCGACCGAGGTGGTGAGGGGGATGGGGAGAGCGGCTCGATGGTTGCCAGATCTGGTGGGCGCGGGGGTCGATTCGCTGTCCTGGTGCTGGGGCGCGGTACCGGGCGGCAGCCTACTCTGCTTTGTTGGCAGCTTCCGTGGTGGGAGAGGTGCGATGGAGCTCTGCACTAGTAGGAATATGCTTATAGCCACCATGATAGCGCTGGCGAACAACCTAAAACGTGCGCCAGCAAATATAGCGCTGGCGAACACAGAGCCTCCACAGCCAGCGGTAAAACTGCTACCGCTGGCGGACATAATAAACCGTTCGCCAGTGGTAGCTCTGGGATGGGCGCGGCATGTGACCGAAGCACACCGCTGGCGAACACCATTTCTGTTCGCCAGCGGTAGCGGACGTAGCGCTGGCGAGCAACAGGAGGCGTGCGCCAGCGGTAATGAGGCGGCTATATCGTGGATGCCGCGGCGATAGTGGCCACTGCCGCTGGCGAACAAAAACAGTGATCGCCAGCCGTTCGCATCACACACCCTCCTCTTATCTCTTTTCCTCTTCTTCGCGTCCCTTATCTCTTTTCCTCTTCCTCGCCGCCCGACTCCTCCAGCAAGGTCGCCGCCTCCCGAGTCCCCAGCTCGCCGCCGCGGTGGCCTACCCCCGTCTTCGGCGCCCCACACCGACCTCCGGCGCCCGCCCGTCTCTCTCCTCCTTATCCTCTCCCCTCCTCCTTCCACGACTGCGCCCCCGAGCTCCTCCTTTCCTCCCTCGCGCCCCCGTACGTCCTCCTCCTCCGGCGCGCGCACCAGCGGGGCATGCTCCGCCCCGTCGCGCCCCTGCCCTCCGAGCCCTCCCCCCGCTTCAGATCTACACGCCGGCGTCCTCCTCCACCTCCGTTGCACCTCCACTTCCGCGGCCCTCCGTCACCTGCGAGCCGGCGTCCTCCTCCACCTCCGCCCCGCCGTCACCTGCGAGCCGCGCCACCAGCCCGCCCCCAGCCGCGTTAGGCGCCACACCGTGCGAGGCCGAGGCGCTGGTGGATATCCCCCTCGGGCAGGCGCCCCATCGCGGCGAGTACGTGGCTACGGCGGCCGCTGGGGCGGGCAAGGAGACGCCGCTGAGAGAGCCGCAGCAAGGCGCGGTCAACACCGAGCTCGTCGCGCGGCCGTCGTCGCGGGGGCCAGGGCCGGGGGAGCGGGTGTCGGCCCAGTGGAATCCAGGGTGTGCGGGGCCCACTCTCCACAGCCCTCGCACGCGACGGTATCGAAGAATGACTAAGGACCAAGCCAAACACTGGGAGAGACTCTCGAGGGGAGAAGTCCTCGAGAGGGCTTGAAGGGCAGCGAAGGCCTGAAGAGGCTCCCCCCGCGACTGCCCCTCTACAAGGCTCTCTCCCTTGGAGAGGAGTCAACGCAAATCCCTCCACAAGGCCGCTCAGGCCTTGTAGAGATACTTCGCTGTGAAGCAACCGCCGCAGAGCGCACATGGCCTCTGCCGCGGCCGCAGAGTGACGCGCGCGCCTGCACGCGGTGACGACGACGCCGCAGTTGCCATTCTGGTGATTAAAGGGGTCAACAAAGTTGTACCCCCCGCACCGGAATACGAAGCTTTCCCCTTTGGTGATAAAGCAGATGGCCGGCGCTACGCTCCAACGACGACGTCACCGTGGGCGCCCCCACGATCTCTGCGGCACCAGCTGTCCGTCCTGCGCGGACGGTGGTCTTCCTGCCTCAAGGGTAGGCTTTACAACCATGGACCGAGTCCATGGACAACCCAGCTGCGGTGCACCCCGCCCCTCCATTTCGTCGCCATGTGGGAACCCTTCCACCGCGCAGGACGCAGGGATGAGGCCCGGGGCGCCTATAAAAGGAGAGGGAGCACCTCCGTAGCAGGGGATCGAGCCCCGGACGCCCAGTTCCCCGATTCGCATCGATCGGACCTTTGGCACTCTACCATAGCGTAGCCTAGCCGAACACACTCGAGGAGGAAGAAGACCTTAGTGTTCCCTCCTTGAGCTCCACACTGCCATAAGAGAGCCCTCGGCAAGCTCATTGTATTGTACCCTCTGCAGCGCAATACAGACAAGCAGGAGTAGCGGTGTTACCTCCTTCCGAGGGCCGTGAACCTGGGTACGGGCTGGTGTCTGTCTCTGTCGTGATGTCCCTCCTCAGGCTCGACGAGCACCGTCGCCGTGCCGGTTGAGGGTTGTTTGACCAACGCGTTCAGCCCCCCATCGAACAACTCTTCAGAGTGTGATCACCCCTGTATCGTGGGAGTCACTCTCCGACATTTGGCGCGCCAGGTAGGGGGGGCTGAGGCGCGTCTTCAACCTTCGACCAGCCTCCGCGCCATGATGTACACTCGCACGACACGCGCCAACAGGCGCACAGCTGACAGGGCTGATACTGAGCCCGGCGCCGCCACCACTCGCGGCCGCCGCGGCCGCCCTCGCGGGAGCCGCACGGCGGAGCGCGCTAACACCGGCCCGCACGTGGAGGAGCCCGAGAGCGAGGATCGCCGCGACGGCGACCGCCGCGACGACGAGGACGTCTACCCCGAGCGCCACGAGGACGCTGAGTCCTCGCATCCGTCTCGGCGCCAAAGCGCGTCCTCTCAGGGACGTCCAGAGCCCAGTCCACACACTGCGCTGCTCATGGCTCAGGAGCTTCTCCGCTACCGGCCCAATCCGGAGGCCCACGACCACTGGCTCGACCGCCTCCACCACCTCGTCGACATCGCGACGACGCGCCCCGCTCCGTCGCGCTCGCTGGTTCACCACTCTGGCCACGCAGGAACGGCCGCGCCGGGTGCGCCTCCGCCACCACCGGGACCAACTCCGGTTGCGGCGCAGAGGGCTGCCTCTCATGCGTCCTCGCCGCGCAACTGCCAAATCGTGCAGCGCACCGCGCCTGACGCGTGGGTGGGGATGGAGCGCCAGAGGGACCTCCAGAACCGCCTCGTTGAGGAAATCGGCCAGGCGGGGCAGCAGAACCGCAGGGCTCTCCAGGACGGAACCGCCACGTACGCCACCGGCTGCATGTCCTTCACCCACGCTCTGCGCCGCGTGGTCTGGCCACAGAAGTTCAGGCCTGCCCTTCCCAAGGGCTACGACGGGTCAAGCAACCCCATCGAGTTCCTGCAGCTCTACACCACCTCTATCCAAGCTGCAGGAGGGGACGACAAGGTCATGGCCAACTGGTTCTCCCACGCGCTTAGGGATTCCGCGCTGTCATGGCTCCTCAACCTGCCTGAAGACTCTATCGGCTCGTGGGAGGAACTCTGTAGGCAGTTCGTCGCCAACTTCAAGGGCATATATGAGCGCGCGCTCACCCACAATGACCTGCGCGCTGTGGTGCAGAAGAAAGATGAGACCCTCCGCAAGTACATCCAGCGCTTTAGCCAAGTGCGCAACAAGATCCCGAACATTCCCGACACACAAGTCATTGCCGCCTTCAGAGAGGGCGTCACAAACCGCGGGATGCTCGAGAAGCTGGGCATTCACGACAAGCTCACCTCTGTGGTAAAGCTGTTCGACCTCGCTGACAAGTGCGCCAAGGCTGAAGAGGGACTCCTCTTCGTCAAGAAGAGCCAGCGGGTAGACGACCAGGCCGAGGGATCCAAGAGTCACAAGAAGCGGGAAGAAACCAAGCGCAAGACCACCGCTGTCCTAGCGGCTGAGCCAGATGCCAAGTACGCCCGCAGAGACTCCCCTGAGCCTGGCGACAAAAAGTAGGACAACCGTCCGTTCTGCGTCTACCACAACAGGCGCGGCCACGCTACAGAGAACTGCTTCGATCTCAAGAGGCTGAGCAGAGAGCGCGAGCAAGAACAAGGCAGCGGGAGCCGCGGCAGAGGCCGCAGCTACCGCAGGGGCGGACGCAAGGGCAGCTACCAGAAGCCGCCGGGCACTCAAGCTAACGCCGTCGAGAAGAACAATAACCTCCACGACGAGGAAGATGGAGGCTACCAGGCCCCAAGGGGGGCTATGGCCTGCATCCTCGGCGGAGCTCAGGCGCCCAAGTCTAACAACCAGTTCAAGCAGTTCGCCCGCGAGCTCAACGCCGCACTCCCAAGCGTCGAGACCTCCAGGCCCCTCAAGTGGTCTCAGTACACCATCGCTTTCGACGCCAAGGACCACCCCAAGTCGACCAAGACTGTTGGAACCCTCCCCCTGGTCTGCTCCCCCACCATCAACAACATTGCCGTCTCCAAGACGCTCATTGATGGGGGTGTTGTCCTGAACGTCATCTCTGTCGAGACCTTCGAGACGCTTCAAGTGCCTTACGAGTGGCTCATGCCCTCCAGGCCATTCACAGGGGTCACCAGTGGTTCGATCGCACCTCTGGGGCAGGTATGGCTGGCCGTCACCTTCGGCACGCAGAAGAACTACCGCACTGAGCTGATCGACTTCGACGTCGCGCACATTGGCCTGCCGTATAACGCCATCCTCGGCTACCCCGCCCTCGCGAAGTTCATGGCCGTCACGCATCACGCCTACAACATGGTCAAGATCCCCGGCAGCGCTGGCACTATCACCATCCATGGTCATATCCTGGATGCCACGCGCGCTGTCGAGAGCGCCTACAAGGCAGCCGCCATGGCGTTCCCGGCTGACGAGGACATGGAGCCTCTCGAGAGGCCCAAGAAGAAGAAACAGATGTTCTCTCAAGAGCAAGCTTCCACGAAAAAGGTGTCGCTGAGTACCAGTGGCTCGGGGGCTGAGGGCTCCGGGGCTAGCGTCACCATAGGCGCTGCCTTGCCTCCCAAATAGGAAAGCGCGCTCGTCGCCTTCCTTCGGGCAAACTCTGACATGTTCGCATGGACTCCGTCAGATATGTCCGGCGTACCAAGGGAGGTGATCGAGCACCACTTAGCCGTGCTTCGATGGAGCCTTCGCCTGCCGCAGTGGCGGGGCAGGCGTCGTCTTGACCTCACCCAAGAGGACCTCCATAACGACGACCTGCTGCTTCTCGAGGGATTGCGCCGCCGTGCCGCCCTCAGAGCGGCAAAGTACCAGCAAGACCTGCGACGCTACCACAGCCGCCATGTGCGCTCGCGCACTCTGGAAGCGGCCGACCTCATCCTCAGACGAATCCTCTCCAGAGAAGGTCTCCACAAGCTCTCGCCTATGTGGGAAGGCCCCTACAGGGTCTCTCACATCGCTAGGCCTGGCGCTGTGCGCCTCGAGACTAAAGACGGCATCCCCGTCAAGAACCCGTGGAACATCGCGCATCTACGCAAGTTCTACCCGTGATCATAGTCACGCCCGTGATCATCGTCACGTCAGGCATTTTTTGTCTCTAGAGGGAAGCTCACGGCTTCACCTCCAAGCTTCACAAAGCTTCTCCTGAGGGCCAGCCCTCCGAGCTCTCCTGGTAACGAGCCACCGCAGGCCGTAGAGAGTCTCAGCCACTAATGGGTGGTCCCCATGCCTCGACATGGAAAGACCGTTAGCTTGGCAACCCCAAGTGTAATGAACCATTTCCTTCCCAAGTGGAACTATGCGCTGAGGCGCCGCTGTGTAACACTTTGGTGGTGAGTTTACTTTCATCATTTGCCTTTCCATGTGCGCTTATATTCTTCCCATCCGCACCTCGCGAGCGGGGGCTGAGTACGGTGCCTGTGCCTCAAGAGCACCCAGCAGCACTGCAAAACCCAAGGGATCCGAGCTCTGGCTAAAGGGCATGCTCCCAAAAACACGCCACCTCTCCAAAGGACCTTGGTACTTACTCTCCTCGCGAGATACACATGAGGAAACCTATAAGCGCACATGAGTCCTTACTACCATGCACTAGCGTTTGGGTTCGCCTCTCTAACATCCGCAGGGAACAAGAGTCCCTCCAAGCTCGTGGAGGCAAAACTCGGCCCCTAGAGGAGAGCGCATCGCCAGGGAAAGCCTACGCAGAGCAAAAGCCTCGCAAAGCTAAGTTCAGCGCTCACGCCTCGAGAATCTCTTCATCTCTCTCACGAGCACTCGTCGTCCCTCGAGCAATTCTTTTCCCTCACACTCCATGGACTGCTTGCACGTCAAAGGGGGACCCTTGAGCATCGCGCCTCGAGGACTCTTACCTCTCTAAGCCTTAAACTCCCCCCGGCCTTGCCAAGTCATTGCTCAGGCATACCGCAGCGGCGGAGTCATAGCGCAAGGAGAAGGGTCCTAGCGACGCAGAGCGAACAAAGACATGAAGTTGAAGCAAAAGGCCCTTCGAGGGGCACACGTGCGAACTTAATAGCATCTACTTAAAAATATATTACAGACTGTGGAGCAAAAGTCTCTAAGCCAAGTCTTTTAACGGCGCTACAAGCGCATCATAATACAGGAGAGGATCAGGCAGAAGCTTCGTCGCCCTCCTCCGCAGACCTTTCCTCTCCAGGCTCGCCCTCGGAGCCTGCCTCCTCGCCGTCGTCCTCCCTCGCCTCAGCCCGCTTGAAGCGGCTGCAGAAGTCGTCGACCTGGTCTCGGACTGAGTTGGAGATCTGCCACCCTTCCTCCCCCTCGAGAGGCTCGGTCACCAATGTGTAGTCGAAGCCGGGCTGGAGGTGCTGGAGTTTGGTGAAGATGCGGTCGACTGCCACCGCCAGGAGTTGGCGGCATTCCTCCTCGACGACGTCGCGGAGCTCCGCGGCAGGGCCCTCGAGCGCCGTGAAGAGCTTGTCGAAGTAGGCGAGGTACGCGGCGGCGTCGGCGTTGCCCTGAGCAGGGACGTGCGGCGCCTCCGCTCCCAGCTTCGCCGCGAGATCGTTGCCCCGAGCCACCAAGGACTGGAACATACGCTCCCGCTGCTGTGACAGCACCCGCGCCGCTTGAGCGCTCTCGGCAGCCTCCACCGCTCGCTCCACGGTAGGGCCCACCTGCTTGTTCATCTCCTCCATGTCCGCCATAAGGGCGGCGAGGTCCTGCGACATGCGCTCGCGAGCCTCTTCGGCAAGGCGGCGACCATCCGCAGCACGCCTCGCCCGGGAGTTCAGCCTGGCGTTCATCTGCTCCAGCTCACGGATCCGGGCGTCATCCTCGGCGCGCCTCTTCCTGAAGCGATTCTCCTGCTTCTTGAATTTCTCATTGTAGTCTCGAGAGACGGCGGCGCGGTACTCCTTCTCCCGGGCTTGGAAGTCCTTCTCCGCCTCCTCCTTCCGCTCGGCAAACCTTGCGTTGAAGCGCTCCACGTGCTTCTTGTGGGTAGCCACTTCACGGTTGAACTTGCCGAGGGCTTCGGCCAGATTCCCCTCCCGGGCCTCAAGGTCGACGCGCTGCACCGACAGCTCCTGCTCCGCCTGCAGCAGCTGCTCGTCGCGCTGACGCGCGTCATTCTCACGCTCATTCAGCCTTTGCCCCCTGGCATCCAAGGCCGCGCGGACCGCCTCCAGAGAGGTCCGCACGACCTCAGAGTCGGCGAGGATCTTGGCCTCAAGCTGGACAAGCTCGCGATGCTTGTCCGCCAGCGAGGACTCCACCGCCTCCCGCTCCGCCCTGGCCGCGGCCAAGTCGTCCGCCGCCTGGCGCTCGGCCTGGAGGGGCTCCAAGATCTCCTCGGCGTCGCGCACGGCGCCCTCGCGGACCTCCTTGGAAAAGCGCAGTGCCTCCTCGCGCTCCGCCTGCATAGCCAGATCGCTCTGCTGGCGAACCTCCACAGCTGCGTGAAAGGCGGCCCAGGCCTCCGCAATCTCGCCCTGCCGCCGGGCGATCTCCGCGTCCTCAAGGGCGAGGTGGGTCTCCAACCCGTCCAGGGACTCCCGCACCAGGCGGAAGGCGACGCCGCGGCGTCCCCTGCTCCAGTCCCAGCCGCTGAGGGCCAGGTCTTGTGAAGCCCCACGCGGCGCGGAGGTTCCAGCACCTGCGTCGGGCTTGAAGAAGGGGGCCTCTGCACGGGGCCCTGCAGCGTCGCGGGCCTGGTGGCTTGGCGGCGAGTTCTCTTCTTCAGCACCTGCGCTCCGCTCGCCGGTGTCGCCGCCCTCAAGCGGCACCTCATCATGAGCTTCAGGGGCAGGAGAGGCCTGCCCTGTAGTCACTGTCTCCGCCTCCGCTGCAGAGCTTGGCGGGGGCGACGGAGGAGCTTCCCCCTCCATCTCGTCGGCCCTTGGCGGGATTAGCGTCGTGTCCGCCTCGGCCTCCTGCTGCGCCGGAGGAGTGGCAGTGCGAGGCGGAGTAGGCGCCCTCTCCGCTTGCTCCTCAGGGCGCCTCCCCTCGAGAGCCGGCGCAGTCGCCTCAGCCTAAGGCGCACCCTTGGCAGGGCCTGCGGTATCCTCCACCACAGGCCTCGAGGCCTCGTCCGCCGCGGCCTCTGGCACGGTCCCCTTCACCTCAGTGGCCTTGCGAAGCCTTCGACGCTTCGCAGGCACTAGGTCCCTGGCAAGGAGCAAAAAACCTGTCAGAAGAGAACGGGCAAGCAGAGATTGAGGAAGAGAAAACCAAGATCAAGATACTTACCCAGTTTTCTTGGCGCGGGTATCAACCCACGCCATGCCAGGCGAACGCCATGAAGGCGTGGTCCTGGCTCCAGACCCCATGGGAGGCGCCTCTGCTTTCCTCTTGAGGGGAGCGCCCATTGGCTCCCCAGCAGGCCTGTCATGGGCCGCCTTGGTCCGGGGCTCTCGTCGCCCCGCCGAAGAAATCGTGTCGTCGCAGACTCGCAACTGATCGACGCGTGTCTCGGGCCGGCCGGACACTTTGGGCCCACGACGCTTCGTCTGAGCCTGGTGGGCTTCGCCGTGCCCATCATGGGCCCGGGGGCTACTGTCGGCCCAGTGGAATCCAGGGTGTGCGGGGCCCACTCTCCACAGCCCTCGCACGCGACGGTATCGAAGAATGACTAAGGACCAAGCCAAACACTGGGAGAGACTCTCGAGGGGAGAAGTCCTCGAGAGGGCTTGAAGGGCAGCGAAGGCCTGAAGAGGCTCCCCCCGCGACTGCCCCTCTACAAGGCTCTCTCCCTTGGAGAGGAGTCAATGCAAATCCCTCCACAAGGCCGCTCAGGCCTTGTAGAGATACTTCGCTGTGAAGCAACCGCCGCAGAGCGCACATGGCCTCTGCCGCGGCCGCAGAGTGACGCGCGCGCCTGCGCGCGGTGACGACGACGCCGCAGTTGCCATTCTGGTGATTAAAGGGGTCAACAAAGCTGTGCCCCCCGCACCGGACTACGAAGCTTTCCCCTTTGGTGATAAAGTGGATGGCCGGCGCTACGCTCCAACGACGACGTCACCGTGGGCGCCCCCACGATCTCTGCGGCACCAGCTGGCCGTCCTGCGCGGACGGTGGTCTTCCTGCCTCAAGGGCAGGCTTTACAACCATGGACCGAGTCCATGGACAACCCAGCTGCGGTGCACCCCGCCCCTCCATTTCGTCGCCATGTGGGAACCCTTCCACCGCGCAGGACGCAGGGATGAGGCCCGGGGCGCCTATAAAAGGAGAGGGAGCACCTCCGTAGCAGGGGATCGAGCCTCGGACGCCCGGTTCCCCGATTCGCATCGATCGGACCTTTGGCACTCTACCATAGCGTAGCCTAGCCGAACACACTCGAGGAGGAAGAAGACCTTAGTGTTCCCTCCTTGAGCTCCACACTGCCATAAGAGAGCCCTCAGCAAGCTCATTGTACTGTACCCTCTGCAGCGCAATACAGACAAGTAGGAGTAGCGGTGTTACCTCCTTCCGAGGGCCGTGAACCTGGGTACGGGCTGGTGTCTGTCTCTGTCGTGATGTCCCTCCTCAGGCTCGACGAGCACCGTCGCCGTGCCGGTTGAGGGTTGTTTGACCAACGCGTTCAGCCCCCCATCGAACAACTCTTCAGAGTGTGATCACCCCTGTATCGTGGGAGTCACACTCCGACAGCGGGAGCAGTGGGTAAATTGCTATACTTGCTAAACTTGTTGCTTGCTGTGGATTAGAATGGTTTGTAGATTCATTGAAAATTGTTGTAGGTTAGAATGGTTAACAGTGGGTAGATTCATGTGCTTGCTAAACTTGTTGCTAAATTGAGTAAATGGTTTGTAGATTCATTGAAATTGAACTGAAAAAATTCATTTAGACTTGCTGTAGATTAGAATCCGGTATATTGCTGTAAATTTAGACTTCTCACAAACATTTGAGAATAAATGCTAAAATGGAGTTGTGTCTAAGTATTTGCATAAACATTTGAGAATAAATGGTAAATGCTAAAATAAATGCTAATAATAGATTTAAAGGTTCTGGTTTCATATATTTATAGGCTCTGGTTTCATATATTTATAGGTTCTGGTTTCATATATTTATAGGCTCCGGGCACGGCTTCTCTATGGATCCGGAGAAGATTCAGGGAGATGTGGGCTCGCCGGAGATGGTGAGTGCGGAGGCGTTGCTGGAGCTCTCAAGAGAGCGCCAATCGCGGGGGAGACGACCAGGTGGAGGTGATGTGGCTGGTGGCGGAGTGCCAGGGGAGAGGCTGGCAGCTAATCCTGCAGCGAGATCGACTGGGGCAAGCGTTCAGGGCGTTTGCGGTGCACGATTCGACGGCGAACGCGCTCCGGAGAGCTGCCTCGAGAAATCCGCCAATAGAGGAACAACCTGTGATGGTGATGGTACTAAACAAGGCAAATTCGCTGCGTCATCTGTCGGCAATGAGCAGAACCCAAGCGGCGAGCCTGCATCAGATCCATTGCATGACAAGCAGGGTCGAGCCGGAGTTGATCAAGGTTGATTTCGAGTGGGAGATCGAGGTGGTGAGCGAAAATCTGGGGGAGCTACAAGGGATGTGACCTCCGTAGTCGAAACAAAGGTATGGTCGATCCTGGTTAAGTACTACTGTATTAATCATAGTAAAATTTGTAAGCACTGCTAGATTGTCGATGATTAAAATTAGTAGAAAACATTTTGATTTCTGTTAGAGCTTACTGTTTCACTACCCGGCCGATGATTAGAACAGATGGTTGCATGTTGCATATTCAGGGAGGTGTGAGCGAACCATGTTGTCTGAACACATATGCAGTGTTCATTCCACATTGTTCGCTTACACCGTCCCTGAAGTTCATATGTGTGTGATCAATTCCATATGAGGCCTTGCTTGTTGAGTGCTTTTTAATTTGCATTTTACCTTCTCTCTGTTTACCATCTTTTGATAAGCCGATGATTAAATTGAGGTGACACCGTGTGATCCAGAGGTGGAGTGAGTGAGACCTGTGATGTGCACGAATATACATTTTTTGCATCTCACTGGATCTCACTTGCTCCATCTCTGAATTTGTGTGTCCGGTCTAAGTATGAGGCATTTTTTAAAAACTACTTGTTTATTAGTTCTGCGTTTATTGGATACAAAATTGAGCTTACTGTTTCACTACCCGGCCGATGATTAGAACAGATGGTTGCACGTTGTATCTTCAGGGAGGTGTGAGCGAACCATGTTGTCTGAACACATATGCAGTGTTCATTCCACGTTGTTCGCTTACTCTATCCCTGAAATTCATGTGTGTCATCAATTTCATATGAGGCCTTGCTTGGTTTTGTTGAGTGTTTTTTAACTTGCATTTTACCTTCTCTCTAAGTATGAGGCATGCTTTTCAGTTGACCCTACTTCATTTGTATAATGGCGATGATTAAAATGATGTGACGCACTATATGATATCCTGATAGTTTGTGGAACCTTGTATCATGCACACACATAAGTTGTGTGCTTCCTACTTGGTTCCACAAAACTATCAGGATTGCTTGTGTGTTTCACTATATATATGAGGCATGCTTTTCAGTTGACAATACCAACTTTGTTTATTTCTCACTTTGTAAGTCAATTCAAGTTCTATTAATTCAAGTACTTATATATATATGCATGAGTGCAGATCTTGTGATATGCATGAATGCAAATCTTGTGTTGACGTGAGTGGAGCAAGGAAGGAGGAGCTGGAAGGAGTGGAGCAAGGAAGGAGGAGCTAGAAGCTTGGACCCGGAAGTTAGAACCAGAACTAGAACCGACTACTTGTTTTGTAATGCGATGAACACTATATTTGTAAGGAGGAGTCGACTACTTGTTTTATAATGCGATGAACACTATATTTGTAATGTGATGAATCAATATGTACACCTGCTATATTTTGTCAATATTTGATTTCCTGGAATTCTGTATAAAATACCTGTTGTATATATAAGCCTGTAATGCAATTTTTAATAAATAAAATAAAATTCGGAAAACATACCGCTGGCGAACACGACACATTACCGCTGGCGAACCAAGCCTGTTCGCCAGCGCTAACCGCTCTACCGCTGGCGAACACAGCCGCTGTTCGCCAGCACTTACGGCCGCTACCGCTGGCGAACACTTGTTCGCCTGTTCGCCAGCGCTAAGTGCTACCACTGGCGAGTTCCCACTAGCGAACAGCCGTTCGCCAGCGGTAGGCAGATTCTGTTCGCCAGCAGTAGCCTTTTCCCTACTAGTGCTGGAGGCAGATCCCTTCAATAATCTGCGTCTTCGTCGGTCCGCTGGCGAGCTTGACGATGCCCTCCTTCTCTCGGCCGGCCGTGGCGGCGAGGGAGACGAGGGAGGTGGTCGTTTTGCTGCTGCCCGTGGTCTGTCGTTGAGGACTTGTTCACTGATGCGCCCGAGCCGCGTCTGCTGGACAGTGGCGCTTGCTCTCCTCCTGGCGGAGCTCCGGTGGTCGGGGCCGCATAGCGATGGTGAGGGCACTACATCCTCCTTCTCTCATAAGCTCGAGGGTTGGTCTCCGGTTCTGGAGGTCAACGACAACCACTCTGCAGCGGGCGGGGTGCCGGTGATGCCTTTTCTTCTGGCCGGCCGTGGCGGCGAGGGGTGGAAGAGGTGCTGCTGGTGTTTGACACGTCTCAAACGTATCTATAATTTCTTATGTTGCATGCTTATATTATACCAATTGCTACATGTTTTATATACACTTTGTGTTGTTTTATGCATTTTCTGGGACTAACCTATTAACAAGATGCCACAGTGCCAGTTCCCTGTTTTCTGCTGTTTTTGGTTTCAGAAAACCACTTAAGGAAATATTCTCGGAATTGGACAATTTTTATACCGAAGTCCCTATTTTCCTCGGAATGATCCAGAACATCGAAGACGAGGCGGAGTCGAGCACCGAGGCGCCCAGATGAGGTGGGGGCGCGGCCCCACCCCCAGCCGTGCCAGCACCTCATCACGGGGCCTCGAGCCTCCGCCGCCTTCGCCCTTTCGCCTAGTTAAACCCCCCGAAAACCTAAGACCAGGCACCCGAACACTTTTCCACAAAACCTTACGGAGCCGCCGCCGTCGTCAACCCTAGTTCGGTAGGGTTCAGAAGCTCTTCCCGGCACCCTGCCGGAGAGGGGAATCATCACCGGAGGGCTCTACATCACCATGCCCACCTCCGGACTGATGCGTGAGTAGTTCATCCTTGGACTACGGGTCCATAGCAGTAGCTAGATGGTTGTCTTCTCCTATTGTGTCATCATGTTTAGATCTTGTGAGCTGCCTATCATGATCAAGATCATCTTTATGTAATGCTACATGTTGTGTTTGCTGGGATCCGATGGATATTGAATACTATGTCATTTGCTTCATAATATATCATGTTGTGTGTTGTTTATGATCTTGCATGCTCTCCGTTGCTAGTAGATGCTCTGAACAAGTAGATGCTTGTGACTCCAAGAGGGGGTATTTATGCTCGATAGTGGGTTCATGTCTCTATTTAATCTGGGGTAGTGACAGCAAGCTCTAAGATTGTACATGTACTGTTGCTACTAGGGATAAAACAGTAGTACTTTGTCTAAGGATAATTGTATTACTTACATTACACACTTTGCCTAATGCAATAATCTGTTGCTTGCAACTTAATACTTAAAGGGGTGCGGACGCTAACCGGAAGGTGGATTATTAGTCATAGATGCGGTTGGAACGGTCTATGTATATTGTTGTAATGCCCAAATGAATCTCACACTAGACATCATGACATTAGTATATGCATCATTATGCAGCTCTTTATTCTGTCAATTGCACAGCTGTAATTTGTTTACCCGCATGTATGCTATTATTATTATTATTATTTATGGAGAGACACCACTAGTGAACTGTGGACCCCGGTCCTTTTCTTTAAACTGATAATACAACCAACTGCAAACTGTTACTTTCATTCTCTGCAAACAAACATCATCTTCCACACATACGTTTAATCCTTTGTTACAGCAAGCCAGTGAGATTGACAACCTCACTGTTTCGTTGGGGCAAAGTAGTTTGATTGTGTTGTGCAGGTTCCACGTCAGTGCCGGAATCCCCGGTGTTGCGCCGTGCCATATTCCGCCACCAACAACTTTCAGACGTGTTCTTCATCTCCTACTGGTTCGATAACCTTGGTTTCATCACTGAGGGAAATTTGCTGCTGCACTACTTCACACCTTCCTCTTGGGATTTCCCAACAACACCACCGTGTGCATCAGTGTTCTCCTTTTTCTGTGAAGTGGTGGTTCCGGTTCTTGCTGCAGCTCAGAGCACCACACACGGTGGCCTTCCTTACCGCCGTGATCCTTGGCCAAGATGGTGGCCTTTTTTCTACCTCCATGACGGAGGCCTACCGAATCCTGCGCCGGAGCTCGGCAGCTCGAGCTGGCCAAGTGGTTCGTCCCCGATCACTTCGAGTCAGCCGGTGGCAGAGGTTCATCGCTGGAGGAAAGCATCCGGGTGTTCCCCTCTCTGATCGCGGTGCTCTACGCACCTGCTGGTCGCCAGCGATCGGTGGCGGTGATGGCCTAGAACTTGATTGCTTTTTATTTTTTAGTTCTAGGGTCTTTTCTGCAAATGCACTGGCCTTATCTTTGTTTTCTAGGTTTTCCTGGGCAATAGTTGTAAAAGGCCTGAGTGCAAAGTTGTACCCGCCACGTTTCTATTAATGCAGCATCGGGGTCTTCTTGGCCCCACCTCTTGTTCAAAAAAAAACCAGTGCCAGCACAACGTTTTGAAGACAAGTATTTGAATGCTTTGATTCAAGGGATTCAAAATGGAAGAAGAAACCTACTAGTTGGTTTTTCCGCTCCTCCCACCATCCCAACCCCATTGTTGGTGACGAGGACGTGGGAATTGGGATGCTCGGCGACATCTTCCGCATAAAATATCATGCATGCATGGTTTTAGCAAATTGTATGAAAAAAATGACTTTGCCTCTGTATATTTACAAGGGAGAAGACGCTCACTGGAAAATTTCCAATTTTCTTTTAGAACAAACACGCGTGAATCACTTGCCCGGCGATAATTTGACTTATCAGACTTTTAAAAAACTCAACATAGAATGAACTTTTGTTTCATAATGTTTAACCACATCTAACTCTTTGTGACCACCATGGTGCTTCCACGACTAAATCTTCAAACGTGGCAACCATCGAAGTTTATAGCCATCAAATAGGTTTTCTCATGAAAATTAGACACAATAAAGTACGAACATTAACAATGTCGGAGATTTGGGCGCGCTAGCGGATGCAGCTCCAGAGAGTGGTGCGTCTGACTTGTTGGTCCAATAATTCTTTGTAAACCATACCAATCCCATGTAGATGCGAGTTCCATACAAAATGTACTCCAAACCGTAAAATGTGTACGTATCTATACTAAATCATGTCTCGATAATGTAAATTTTAGTAAAGTTGTGACATCCTTTTCTTTTATGGATGGAGGGAGTACTATATATCAAACAAGTCAAATTCCAATAAACGTGGAAGGTGATGAAGAGGCAGAATGGATTCAAACTGAGGAGTAAGAAGCTGCAGCAACACTAGCTCTAGCTCAGGAAGAAGAAGAGACAAGAATTGTGAGAAATCTCAAGCGGACACGCCACAGGCAACAGGTTGATTTCTCCTTCCAATTTTAGATTTCAATTTTAATTTAGTTGTCTACTTGATAGTGACTAGTAGTGTGCAGGAGATTGCTCAAAAGACTGATTTCAGTTTTAATATTGTAGGACACTCAAGAAGCAACTATTTCTGAAATCTTTGATCTAGCAAATATCGTTGCCAATCCTGGAGTTCGGAGACCAATTGATGAATATGGTACCCCTGAAATCAGAGATAAAATAAGATGGGCATATTTGTCGAGAGATAAAGTTGACAATTTCGTCTTGCCAACATGGATTCAACTTAAAGGTACGATACTACCTTATCAAAATGTAGCGCTATTTTATATGTTCTTTGTCGTCAATTTGTAATTGTACTTGATTAAATATGAAATTGAATGTGTTTGGGTCTTTCTTTTGTTGAATGCACTTGCTTTTCCGACTTAAAAAAATTAGACTTTTGCACGGTTCAATTTCTAGTTCCGCCACTCGAGTTGTTATGATAAAGAGAAAACACATCCCAAAGGAGATAACGACCAGGTCCAAGTGGGACGTTCGCATGACAACATTTCGTTGACATTTGCACAATGACTCATGCCGTACGAACGTGCTACGGCGTACGCTCCAAGTTGGTCTATATCTACTAGACTACTACTACTCCGTACTATACATTTGCCTACGCCATGTGTATGTGTTAGATACAAGAGTGCGTGGTCAACTTTGGAGCTCTGATTAATCAAAGGTAGCTACCGCTAGTACCGTACATACACAAGCTGGACGTCAGAGAACAGGCTTAAGAGAGTTGTACGGAGTATTCTTGTTCGCCAGTTAATCAAATCGATCACACACACTTTCCCAACGGAGGGTTCCTTTCATCGTGAGTTCGCGACCACTGTTATATCTTCATTGGAAGTTGGAACAGCGTATGCATGGGCTCTTGAATTCTATAGATGCAGAAGAAAACTATACATGAATTGGAAATCCCTAGAGTTATTTTTGTGTGTTGCGAATAGAGATCCAAAGAATGATATACCACAGAAAAAAAGAGAGGAAAAGTACAAACAACTTGAGTGGGCGGACATGAAAAATTCCTTAGGAACAAATCGTGTCAGTCGAATGACTTATGTGGGGAGTTCCTAAGAACTGAATCCGGTAAAATCCAATGAAATTTCTTTGAATTAAAGAAGCCCGAAGAGGTTTTAAATTTAAGTTACTCAACTAGCTAGAGCCTAGAGGGGGACACAAAACACAGACGATGCGGCGCTGCAGAATTTCTACGGAAGTTGTACGTCATCTCATGTTTGGTTCCCTTGCAAAATATTGCAGCGAAACAGTCGTAATTTTCTTCGATTCCATAATTGATTATTTAACTTTTGCATGATGATCCATTGCAGCTACTTTGTGATTGACATTTTCATGATTGATTCGTACCGTACGAGCGTTGAAGTTTGACTTTTCAACCCGTCCTTTGTGCGAGAGACTCTGTACTTATACAGCCACGGAATGCGTGTATATAATACTAGTGATGTGAAGAGTACCGTACTTATGCGAGACGTGCGCTAGACAGATCATAGATATAGGACCAAGAGATAAAAAAAATATAGTGCTTCAGTTGTTAAATCTTAAATCATGTGGTCAGATCAGAGGTCCAGCACGGAGACGAAGAAGTCTTCACGTCCAGAACGCCTCTCCCTTTATCTTATTCATCTTTCTCTCCATTTTTTTCCAGCCAGGGGAGGTCGTACTTGTTAGCTTAGGATTGCCGTACCTGGGGAGTCCTGGGAGAGAAGAGAAAGTTGACAAGCAAGACCTGAATGCCAAGTGGGTTTGATTCGGTTTGGTTTGGTTCTGTTCGGGGGAGGCACTACCCATCTCATCGACTAGTTAACGTGAATTAGCGGTAGTTTATATGTTGGTGCTGGTGTAGGCACCCAGGTTGGTCGACCAGATTACATTTTAGTTTCTATTGCACCATATCTGTGGGTCTGAGATAAAATTGGTAAGGCATGGGTGTTCATCAGAAGGACCGAAAGAGAAGAAAAATAAACACATACGCCGAACATTCGGTTGTCGATCACTTCGTTTTTATATCTGTGCTCCTAGCGTCAGAATCTAAATTCACCATATATAAAGATTAACAGGACCCTCTCCCAGTATGAGGTGCGGATACAGGTGCAACACTTCAATTCTCACTTCTCACAGAGGATGCAAATGCAGTACATCAGCCTTTGATTTCCCCCCACATGCAAATGACATTCCAAACGTGAAATAACAAGTCGAGCAATATGGTGATAGTCTCGTTAGGGAGATGTGATGAGCTCCATGAAATTCCCATATTTTCTCAAGATCTGATTAATTTTTCCTGGCACATCCCGGCAGTATTGAATTTCATGCCTAGCGAATGCATGCAAAAACATAAATGCGGAAAGCCCACTTTGATCGGTACGTATTTATTGTCCAGCCCACAAACGGCCTGCAAGGCCGCAACGAGCGCGCGGCCACTGGGATTTGGAAGAGCCCTTCGCGAAAAGCAAGCCCTTCGCGACCGAACTGTTGCGTACGAGGCCGCAGCCCCGCGCGCTGCGTCTGCTGTACGATCGATCGTACCACAAGGGCCGCACTTGCTCGTACGAAGCTCCCCGCACGTTGCATATAAAACAAATCCCAGCATGCACGTGTAATAAAGAGAAAAAATATAACATGTACAAAATAATAAAACTGGAGGTACATACATAAAAAGAGGTTGTACATATTACTACAACTGAGAGTACATGATTTTTTTTTGAGTGCACACAGACTCAACTTAGATTGTACGTACAACTACACAGACTCAGATTGTACGTAACACTACATAGAGGCGTATAACTACACAGATTCCGGCGTACAACTACAGACTCAGGTTATACGTACAACTACACAGACTCAGGTTGTACGTACAACTACACAGATTCAGATGTACAACTATACAGAATCATGTTGTACGTACAACCAGAGAGTTAGGTTATACGAACTATACATAATCAGAAGTACAAAAAAAAAGTTCGTCAAAAAACATATCAACATGGAATCTAGTTTTGAAGATCTCAACGTGATGAGCTCAGTGAAAACGGTTTGTGATTTGGATAAATGGTTCTCGAGATATTTTGTTTTGAAATTTTGTTTTTGAAAAATAAAAGGGAAAACTGCCCTCCACCTCTCCCGTATCCAATTTCTCTCTAATCATTATCCCACTTTTATTCTAGTAGCGACACTTGGCGGACATGCAACAAATCATGGGGCACCAAAACAAGGAGAAAACGACAATTGTCGTGACAAGGGTGAGGCTAAAGTTACCTTTGCAAAGGGAAGCTTTTTTTTAGTGATCTCCCGTTTCGCCCATGCCGTGGAGAGGAGCGTCGAGCCGTTGGACAATTTCGTTTGGGCTTTACTTCTTTTAGCAAGCGCTGCGTCAAAACAAAAACTCCCCCGATCCATTTTCAGTGTCGTGACAAAAAAACTGAGTACGTACAAGTTTGTCTACAAGTTGCGACAAATTTTTAAAATCAGAGGTAGTACTCCCTCTTGTGATCTTGTCCACTTTAAGTGTCACGGAGATAGAACTAGCGAAGTGTAAATAAATAGCATAACCGGTTTACACCTAATTGGATCTTAGGGGTACGCTATACATTTGAAATTCTATTTTCTTAATAGTATATTTTTCTCAATAAATTTTATAATTAAAAATTATTTTTCTAAAGTTGTAAAAATAATACACACTCGGCCACGGCATAGCCGATAGGTACTTATCATCCATGTCGTGACCGATTAATCCTACACTAATTATCCATATCGTAGCCGATAAGTACAACTTTCACAAAATACGTATTGTTTCTGAAATTTGTTAAGAAAAAAATATTATTATTTAAAAATAGCCATTTGAAACAATATGTTGTTTCTCTGGTTTGCCTAAAAAAGATTATAATATAGCAAAACAAAGAAGAAAGGAGGAAGGGTCCCACTAAACCGTAAACATCTACAGCACCCCACTTCACACAAATCACGCAAGAACAAAGTTGAATAAGATGTGATTAGAATCTTGCACAAGAACGCAAAGGGCACAAAGGCTGTTGGAAGGGACATAGCTTTCTTGTAACTGGACTATGGTGGGAGGCGATCGCCAGAAAGCTGTAAAATGAAAATTTTGATCTTTAATGGAATTATTGCACCCATATGTCTTAAAATCTGAGTTCTCCCCTTGGTAGAGCTTGTCATGTTGCGATCTACTACCTCTGTTTTAATGTAAGACGTTTTAGCTTTTTCCACATCATATGTCTAAATTTGTATCTAGACATGTTTTAGTTTCTATTTTCACTTATTTTTCTGTGTATCTATATAACATGTGTAACAGCTAAAACATCTCATATTGAAAAACGGACGATATCTAAAAAAAAGAGTAGTACATAAGGTCAAATGGCTCAAAAGCCCATGACTCTGACCCTGTTTTGTTAGACTAGTCACAATGAGGAGTATCATATACTAGTATCATACATATGATACTAGTATATGATACTACTTCCACAATGCATAGTAACATATGGGTGGTATCATATGACACTACATTTATTAGGTGCTAGACTCATATTGCATTGGAATCCGTTATGTTACGGTATCTTCATTAATTGCTGTGACACGTCATCATTTTGCCAACATGGCATGCATGATACTACCTATGATACCCCCATTGTGACTAATCTTAGGCTTATTTTCTGGCTTTGAATATTGGTTTTTAAAACACAAAAGCACATGTTTGGCTTTAGATTGTTGGTACATACTAAAAGCCAAAACCAGATTGATGCATATCATATATTGCTGCGTTGACCGGTAGTAGTGCGCCAACGAACTCCGGAAATAAGACCCAGCGGTGGTCAAGGTGTGGACATGTCCAACATTGTAAGTACATGTGTTAATCCCGTTAATCAAATCCCACATGCCCACTTGCTATTTTTCGAGTTGATCAAATCGAACGGTTCCAAATATGATCCACGCATAGGCCGTACCATGCTGGGGCCGTATAGGATTTTTTTTCCACGAACTCCACCACTTGCCTTTTATCTGCTCGGCCGGTCAAATCAAATCTCCTACGCACTCACTCATATGCTGACTGATATTTCTATTCCTCTAATGATTATTTTCCGAACATCTGCAGTTGTAAAACAGCTAACTAAGAGCATCTCCATGACCTTACCCACATTTCAGGTAAGCAAAGTGAATATGGGTATACAAGAGAATATTTGGGTAGCCAAAAAAATTTATCTCCAACACTCACCCAAAAACTTGCTACCCAAATCACAGTCGGGTTCTCAGAAAAATAAAAATTACAATTACATCCACCTTTTTTGCACCTAGGACCTTAAAAGAAAAAAAATCAATTGCGTCCTTGGCTCCTTCGTACCACGACAACCTCCTGGCGCGGCTTCTTAGCCGGCAGTGACGCACACCACGTCACGACCTTCTGGCGGGCAGGGATGCACGACGCGACCTCTTGGCGAGCCGGCAGCTCCTTCCGACGGGGGATAAGGGCGTGGCGGTATTGAGTGGCTGCGGGGATGCACACGGAGATGCGGAGGTTGAGAGAGGCGCGGCAGGGAGGCGTAGAGGACTCTTGTCGGTGAACGTAGATGGCAGTGACGGACGACACCCGCTCCAGCTCAATTCCGACTGAACAGAGACGCATGCGGCCACGGTGACGTTCGGCGGCCGCGCTGCAAGGTTGGGGAGGCGCGGCATACGCTCATTGGAGAGTGTAGACGGTGGCAACAAGGAGGGTAGTGTCGGTCGGGGAGGCGCGGCGGACGCTCGTTGGCGACCGTAAGCGGCGACAACAACGAGGGTGGTGTGCTGTCGGTCGGAGACGACAATTGCCTTCCCTCCATGTTTTTGGCTCGTGGCACCTATGCCAACCCATTTGGGTCATTGGCGAGAATACCCAGATATGCCAATTTGGAGCCAAATTTTGGGTTATGACTAAAAAATGGGTCAGGGACCACTTATGGATAAGTTGCTGGAGCTGTTTTTTGACACACAATACCCATAAAAGCAGTTATTGTTTAGGGGGGCTAATTTGGATAAGATTTTGGAGGTCACCAGGTACAAAACAAATAATACAGAAGGAATCAGTCGTGGTGAAATCCGATTTGATTCCCGGATGCAACCTTTATTAAAAAACAGTATTTTAAAATGTAAAAATAAATCTACAAGTAGATCGTCATATTCTAATATATGTGTACACAAAGTTATATGGTAGAAAAGCGATAATTTTGTGACATGTGTAAAAAAGATAAAAAGAATGTTTAGCACCAATTTTGCCTTTTTACAAAAAAAAACACAAAAAAGTCAGTCCTGAAAAGACTTTGTAAACAAATAGGATTTTCAATTCAATGTTCGAACAATTTTTTTGTCATTTCAAAATGCATTTAAAATAAAGGGTGCATATCACCTCTTCCGTTGTGGTGCATGTAACTTGATTTGTGTTTGAACGTCGTCCATGTCCGTTTCCTGGTCAGACCGAGGACTGCACCGTCGCAATTGCAATCACGTCATGTCCCGTTTGGTCCGTGTAGTGCTGGAGCATGGGCGCTATGTCTTCAGCTGCAGCTTAACACGTCCCAGTCGATCAGGCCGAGAGGCTGGCTCGCACTATCGTTGCCGATTTACTAGATCAAGTCAACCGGTGGTGGCGTGGTCCGAAATTAAGCTTTGACGACGACGGCCAAGAAGCTATAGTGGAGTAGCTAGCTGCATGCGTGCCCGCACCCACCACTGCCGGCCGGCCGCTGCTTGTCTCTTCCATGCGTCGTCACACGCTCCGGTGCTCTCCGACGGAAATGCGCTAGAGCCATAGCTTATATAATGCACATAAGCGTGTGCACTCATGTGTCGATCCAAGCCATCCAACAACCAAGCAAGCTTCCAGCAATGGCGCCACCATACCACTCACGGACCTCTGCGCGCGACGTCCTCGCCGTCGCCGTGTTCTTGACAACCGCCGCCGCTTGCGCCGGCGTCGCTGAGGCGTGGCAGTATGGCGGCGCTGGCCCGGTGTCGTCGATCGTGAGCGAGGAGCTGTATTCCTCGCTGTTCCTGCACAAGGACGACGCGGCCTGCCCGGCCAAGGGCTTCTACACGTACGCGTCCTTCATCCGTGCCACCAGGAGGTTCCCCAGGTTCGGCGCCACCGGCGACCTGGCCACGCGCAAGCGCGAGGTCGCCGCCTTCCTCGCGCAGGTCTCGCACGAGACGACGGGGGGCTGGCCGACCGCGCCGGACGGCCCCTACTCGTGGGGCCTGTGTTTCAAGGAGGAGATCAGCCCGCAGAGCAGCTACTGCGACGCCGCCAACAAGCAGTGGCCGTGCCGCGCCGGCAAGTCCTACCACGGCAGAGGTCCCATCCAGCTCTCGTGGAACTACAACTACGGGCCGGCGGGGCAGGCCCTGGGCTTCGACGGCCTGGCGAACCCGGAGCTGGTGGCCAACTGCTCGGACACGGCGTTCCAGACGGCGCTGTGGTTCTGGATGACGCCCAGGGAGGTGAAGCCATCGTGCCACCAGGTGATGGTCGGCGAGTACCGCCCCAGCACGGCCGACGCCGCAGCGAACCGCACGGCCGGCTTCGGGCTGGTGACCAACATCGTCAACGGCGGGCTCGAGTGCGGAGTAGTCGATGATCCCCGGGTCAACGGCCGGATCGGCTTCTACCGGAGGTACTCCCAGGTCCTCGGCGTCGACGTCGGACCCAACCTCGACTGCGCGCACCAGCTGCCATACTCCTGATTTTAATTAGCCTCCTCTTTATCCGGGTGATTTAAATTAGTGCCCAACTGGTTACGCCCTTGGGTCCCAAGTTGGAACACTTATCTCACGCTGCTCTAAATTACTCCCTCCATTTAATATAAGATGTTTTAGTAACATATGTTGTCTAAATTATAGGTGCACATATATACTAAAACATGGTCTAATACATGTGTATATACATGAATGTGAAAAATGGTTAAAACAACTTACATTGTGGAACAGAGGGAGTACTAATGTACCAAAAGACATGCATGTCCGCTCTAGTACAATTGACAATAATAATAGATAAACAAAAGCTTTAGCGACTATGGAAACATAGAAACATGCCATGATAAACAAAACATTGAACAAATTTTCGACAATCTGTAGACAAATGTACGATATGATGAATATTATAGACTCAAGAGAGATCAGTCAAGATTTGATTAGCCATCGAGGTCATCAAGGTTATTGATTGTATTGTGATAAAATCAAGTAGACTTTATTGACATAAATAGTTAACATAATTATGTCCTGCCATAGTTAAATCAATTACATCGAGTACAATCGATACTATGGAAACATGCCACGATAAATACTAAATAATGCACCTAAAGGACAAAGCAAACGTGAGATCTTAAACTACATGCCATTTTAATATTTGAATTTATAGAAAACGATTACATAAAACAAAACATAAACAAAATATAAATGACATGAATACCACCAATAATTTTGAGTATATATCTAATTACAGGAATGCCCATCTCTAAACATGCAGTTTGTTATGGTCGCCACAAGATTTAAAAACACATGTTATTTTATCATTATACACTCATGAGTCATGACCTTTTTGTACTATAATGACTACAGCTGAGGCAATGCACACATAGGTTATTTTTAGTTTATGCATCCAACCATCTGTCAAATACATACACTTTCTTACATACTCTGACTCGTTCTCTTAATATACATGAGTGATAAACAAACATAGTGCAGAGAAAAAGCTACACATATGAATACACACATCACCTTTCATCATCAATTATGTGGCATCCAACAATGATATGTGTAAAATTTGTAAATACGAACATAATATGTGTATGTCTTCAACAAAGTATTTATATAGTGGTGAACTATAAAATAAGATCTGAGTAGGGTCCTCCATGGTGTGTTGTCCTTTCCCATTGGAGAAGATGTGGAACACTACTATAGTGGAAAACATCAACCATTGGAGAAGGTTAGAAATTACGTACAATATGAACATACCATGGAGGAATGAAGTAACGGTTATCAAACATCACTTCTTCACCTGAAAAAGCAAATCATAAAGGCCATTATCATGTTGAAGTAATAAAAAATGTTGGAAAAAACCCAAGATTACCGAAGCCCGATTTACTTATACAAGATTTGCATCTGAAACACATCTAGCTTCATGGAGATGTGCATGTAAAATCAAACGTTTTGGACAAGGTATTATAGATGAATTGTATACAGAATATTTGGTTCCTAACAATTTGACGGAAGAACTATGCAGGCCTGATTTACTTATACAGGAAATGCCCCTGCAAAAATTATAGTTTCATGGATGTGTGCATGTAACATCGAAGTTTTGGAAAAGGTATTATGGATGAGTTTCATGAGTAAAGAATACTCGGTTCCTAACCATTTGACAGAAGAACCGTGGTACAGTACTAAGTTTAAACCATCGCCAAGAGCCCAAGACACATCACTACAGTCTGATTTCTAGTCTCTGCGAGTCAAAACGTCAAACAGCTGGTAAGCATACCAGGGCCCAGTTGTTTCGGCCATTGTTAGCTCCCAGGCCCGCTTTGCTCGATCTGCCTACATTATCCAGCCCATAAACAGCCCGTGACGACTGACGAGCGCGCGGGCTACTGCATCTGCCCCGTGAAGAAGAGGGCAGCGCCGAGCCAAGTTTTTAGTCCCACATCGGCTATTCAACAGCTCGCGCACCGGTTTATAAAGGAACGCGCGCAGAGCTGTGTTGTCCCTTCGGGGACATCCGATAAAATTGGAACGATACAGAGAAGATTAGCATGGCCCCTGCGCAAGGATGACACGCACAAATCGAGAAATGGTCCAAATTTTTTCGAGATTTTGCGCGCCGGTCCTTTTTTCCCTTACAAATATGCCCCTGTGTTCGATTGATTGGTGTGTTTACCATTACAAACACACCCTCGGGATTTCCTATCCTCTTGTATTTTCTTCCACACAGCCCCTGCTAGTCTTTTTCACGTTCAACCGTCTGTCACTGATAAATCTTATAATTGCACTTCAGCCCCTCTGCTGTCATTTTTCGTACCATTGCATATTTTCAAACCACTGCCCAGAGGTACAGTAGGTTCGGCTGCCCAGATTTTTTTGCAGTCACGGTTCGGTTGTGTTTTCTAAACCATCCTTTTGTCATTGCCAAACTAGCTATAGTTTCTGATATCCAAATACCATCCTGTATAGGTAATTTCCTTTTGTTCTTTGCTGTTTCGTCAATATCGAATCCACTGTTAACAACTGTGCTAATGCCTGGATTAGATCAACTAGAGCTGTTTTTTTCTTCCATGTGGGCTATTGTTTCCTCTTCACGTTTCACATTGTCCAAAATGTATCTCAGTCCAGTGCCTGAGTATGTTCTTTCTAATTTACGGTGACACTTGTTACAAAATTTGTACTCCCTCCGTCTAATAAATGATGTCTCAAATTCATCAAAAATTGGATGTATCTAGACATGAGTTAGTGTATAAATACATCCAATTTTGATCAAAACTGAGACATCCTTTGTTAGACGGAGGGAGTACATACTTATGGTCGATGTATCAAACCACTCAGCCTAGCTTCTCAACAAATAATCATCACAATGTTAATACAGTATCATGTTACACAAGGAAAAGACAAAACCCAGGCTGTTCACGCATGCTAGACTAAGAGGAGGATGACAAAGACGACATCAATTTACATTTCTGAACCGGCAAACACTCTTCGCATCTCCATCCGCGGAGCACACCTTCTTTCACCCTTGAGAGCCTTTCCGATGGCCCAATAACTCATGTGCAATGCACAGTCAAGTCCTAATTGGAGACGCTCTGCTCCATTATTCCCGAGCGTATACACACTGCAAACAGAGTTCAAACACAAGTCAATATAGGATGGTCGATATACACATAATACACAAGACATAGTGCAAATTCAGGTTCAGAACCAAAGCTCCTTTTCGTGACAGCAAGCCGAAAGTGAATTACTTGCAGAACCCACCACATGATGAGATGAGTTGGAATCTCGAGACGGGCACCTTTACTAGTCTCAAGCTTAACACAATTCACAATACCTCTTACTACTAATTTTACAAGCTCCACAATTTTACTGATTACTTATTATGCAAACAACTAGAAGGTAGTTCGGCAGTGTAAATGAAGATCATGTAGTCAACCTAAGCAAAATGAGTCAAGTACCGTAACAAAAAGTAGGTAGTAACAAAATGGTGAACTAAACAATAGGCAAAAGTCAAAATGGAAGAAAATGTTTAACTAATAAATGAACCCTCGTGAAAACAAGCATTGAAGCAAGCTTCTCAAGAGTCCCCAATTCAGGATATACCTTGCTGAGACGAAAGAAGGGTTCCGTCTTATTTCTGGTCTTTATGCCAGTCCTGCTGACTTGTGCCTCAGCATCACGTTCCGCTTTTCCTACAAAAAAAAAATGTACAAACGACAGGAGAATCAGTTTTAAATAGGAGTTGAGTAATGGCCTGACAGAGAGCACACATGCTGTCTTTTCAATGAAATGAAACGCAAAGGTCCTTTGAATTTTCTTGAGAAAAAAACACATGCAGTGTCAAATCATCAAGCTTAAACATTTTGATGCAACAGAGGTTTAATCTTTGAAATGGCCATTACAAGTTTCCAACGGCATCGTAGATGAGAAATTGTGCACTTATGGACTTATGGTAGTTACAAACTCGAACAACACAATGATGGCTTTTCTAGAGGACAGGTGCAGGTGCAGGTGCAGGTGAGGTTAGCAATTGGGCAGAATGGCTCCGACCAGTAAGAACGGTAGTGTTATGATATCATCATCTCCTTCCTCCCGAAAATTGTTTTCTTGCCCTCATTTTTTCATTCAGATGGACACTTAGACTGGAGGACTGAACTAGATCTCGGCACACAGAAAAAGATCTCAACACAGAAAAAGATCTCCAGGTCCGGACGTAGAGAGCCGACATTGCACCTATCTTTATAAATCCAGCTTATAGAGCCCCAAGAATCCTACATTACATACTAGATTCATAATTCTAAATGCCCACATGGATGATGTAACAAGACAATAAAGGCATATGGAGAGTCAAAAACCAAAGAATTTGGCTCATTGTCATTGTCACATCTGTTGTTTCGCCAATTCAGCATGTCCCACCTTTTCTTGAGCAGCTCTAGGCTCAAATTCCAATTGCCGCTACCTTATGGACAAATTCTATGCTGCCACACACACAAGCCATCTTGCTTGACACAGACCCCTCCCCCAGGCTGGCCACATTCCTATGCACTGGCCTCCAGCCTGAAGACGAATGACAGCTCACTTTCGCATTGTTGAAATTTGGGTTGTGCTTTTAGGTCTGGAACTGTGCTTTCCCCTTTCTCTTTTGTTGTTAGTTGTCTATTCTTCATGCCATTCTTAGGTGACAAACTGTGGTGAATAATTAATATAAGTATCACACTCAGACTCTAATCAACTATCTTTAATCAAGCAGATAGCATGCTTTCCCTCCAGCGTAAAGCTATAACATAACAGGATAGAAAAATTATCAAAATATTTCAAGAAATACAATATTTACAAGCACACTTCTTACGTGAATATATCATAGCAATGCTTCTATCAGTTATCCCAACAAAGTATTATCTGTTAATTCCTCATTTATGTTTGTGGTATTAAAGAGCTCATGCAGATGAGGCTGTTAGCTTATATTTTGGCTCGTGGCATCAAATATCTTAAAAATGTTTGACTACCACTGCTGCTGGTTCAGATAAACAAAGGTGGAAGCAGATGGCATTCCCCTGACGATACGCCGCCCTACTGCCGCCCAGCTGCAGCCGCTCATCGACGGGATCGCTGGCCGGCTACCATCTTGGAAGGCCGGGCTGATGAATAAAACTGGGCGTCTTGCCCTCATGAAATCCGTGCTCGGCGCCATCCGGGTCCACCAACTCCTGGCATTTGCGCCCCCTAAAAAAACTCTGTAGCAAATCGGAAAAAATCCAGAGGGGATTTCTTTGAGCTGGGAGCGCTGCGGCCAGCGGAGGGCATTGCCGCGTCAACTGGCGTCGCATCTGCCGCCCCATCTCCCTTCGTGACCAAGGAGTCCAGGACCTGGAGCGCAATGAGTTGGCACTCCGGCTACGCATACTGACACGGGACGTGCATGGCAAAGGCTTGACCTGCAGTTTCCTGCAGAGGAGCAGGTGATCTTCTTCGCGTCCACTTCCATGTCCGTCGGCAACAGAGTGACAGCCCTGTTTTGGGAGGATGTTGTATCAACGGCAAGTGTATCAGCGAGATCATGCCGCTGCTTTACCAATGCATCCCAAGAGGCGCCGCAAGATCGGGACGGTGGCTGAGGGCCTTCATGGCAACGCCTGGGTGCAAGATATACATGGGATCCTTGGCATACATGAGATCAGCCACTATTTGCAGCTATGGCAGCTAGTTCAGCATACCATCCTCTCCGTCGAGTCTGATCAACTGATGTGGAAGTGAACAGCCAGCAGTGCCTATTCTGCACACTCATGCTATCTGGCCACATTCCAATGATCTACAACGTGCTACTCTTGGAAACTATTCTGGAAAGTTGGGCACCGCCGCGGGTAAAATTCTTCCACTTGTTGGCCAACCAGGATCAATGAGGCACTGCCGATCGCCTTGCACGTCATGGCCTCCAGCACCACTCGCTGCTTTCTCTGTGATCAAGCCCCGGAAACAATGGAACACCTCCTACTCAAGTGCCCCTTTGCCCGCCAAACCTTGCATGAGGTTCTTGCTTGGCTCAGGATGACGATCTGGCACCAAAGCACGAAGCTTCACTCATAAATTGGTAGCTGCGCATGAAACAGGGCACCCCAAAGCTGATGCATAAGGGCCTGGCCTCTGTCACCCTCCTTGTGCCCTGGATGGTCTGGAAACACCGCAACGAATGCGCCTTCGAGGGTGCTTGGCCTTCCCCGCACTTGTAGACAAGATCAAAGACGAGGCCTACGCCTGGGCTAAGGCTGGTCCCCGTGGTCTCAGGGTAGTGCTGCCATCAACCTGGGACGTTCATTAAGTTCCACATCTTGTTGTAAATCGCACCTCTCAGGAGGCTTGTAACCCAAATTCTACCTTTTCAATGAAAAGAAATGAAATGCAAAGGTCTCTTGCATTTTCTCGAAAAAGAGCAGATGAGACATAGATTGATAAAGTGATGGCAAGACTGTTTTTCAGGTTTGCAACTACAGAAATAGCTATTTGTTAGCTTATAATGTATTTCCATGAGTGCAACTGTAGCATATCATTATGACATTATGTGAAAGTTACAATAGATTATGAGTGAACCTTGGGTGCTTCTTCTTACAATGCAGCTAGTGTCTAAATTTGTTACCATAACCGAATAAATTTGCTACCACGATGACACAATTATACCAAATATAATCTTCAATTGAGATTAAGATAAAGGAAGAATTAATGATTGGGCGATTGGCCATGTATTCCTTGACCATTCTCACTTCTTGAGCTAATACAGATGTTGCATGACTATTGTCAAACCAATGGAGCATAAACAATACACATCTGAAAGGGAAAGACTTCATATCACGTGCACAATCTACACGAGAAAACCTGCTCCGACACAGGAGAATCCAATCTTGAGTCTTGACAAAAATGACCAGTTCTATACAAAAACTCAACCAACCCTGTGGAGGTGTGGCTCGAACACGGGTGGGTGGGACTGCCGGCTCAAGCTGCTCCGGCTAACCACCCGAGCAGACTTACGGTCTCCAAAATGACAAGTTCTCTCCATGCTACTTATGTAGACATGAATAACCTTGTATAAGGAAATATTTCTTAGCGAACTATGCAACTGCTCCTATGGATAATAGTCCCGTATTGATCATTTACAAATAAATGTTTGCAAGATGTAGCTGAAATTGATATATTGGCCTAAATACAAGAACCCCTCCACCTAACCACAGTATATTCAAAATTACTATGCACAATTCTACCATGACATGGTCTAGGCAATAACTCGTAAACTTATTCTGCATGGAATCACTCTATGAACAGCATCATAGACAGGAAATGCAGGATGAGGAAACAACCTGGTCGAGCACGCGGTGATTACTCTTCTCCACCTCCCTTGCGAGCTTCTCAAGCCTCCGGAGCATCCCTGCATACATACCATTCATCTCTGCCGCCTGCCTGGCCGCAGCACCAACGAGCCCTTGCAGCCTCCCCAGCCCAAACCCTTCCACCATCGCGTCCACCCCCTTCTGCTCTCCAATGCTGTGACCATCCCCTCCTTGGGGCGGCGTCGGCGGCTGAGTCGGCAGCAACGGGAAGGGAGACTCCGGGGCGAAGGTATGGTACTGGTCCCGGAACCCGGGGCCGACGTTGACGACGGTGAGCGAGGCCGGGACTAGGCGGGATCCGAGGAGGAGGAAGGAACGGTAGTCGAAGGAGTGGGTGGAAAGGTTGCGGGAATTGGAGGGGGAGACGAGGATGAAGAGGAGGGGGTGGGCGAGGGGTTGTAGGGTTTTGGAGAGGGAGGACGCGAGCTCTCGCTCGCGCATGGAGGGGCGGAGAGGGGATCGGCGGCGGGAGGAGAAGAAGCCGAGAGGGGGCGGCGAGGACTTGGATTTTGGGTGGAAGCGGCCCAGGGGGTCGGAGAGAGAGGAGGGATGGGAGAGGGAGGAGTGACCGGAGACGGTGATGGACAGGGGAGGGGCTGAGAGGGTGGGGGGGTGGTCGTCGTAGTCGGAGAGGGAGGGGGCAGGGGCCGGCGGGCGGGAGGCGCGGCCGAATAGGAGGCCGTCGCAGTCGCCGGCGGCGGCTGCGCAGCGGTGGAGCAGCACCGCAAGGGCCGCGCCGGAGATGGAGAGCTTGACCTCTTCGGCCGCCGGAGCGGTGTCGCCGACGGCCATCGGTGGTGTGGTAGGATGGATGGGGATGCGTAAAGGTAAGTCGTCAGCCGTCTGCACGTCCTTCTTCTAGCTCAACAAACAGCTGCTTTCACAGGGCTAGATTATTTTACTTTTAGTTCTACTATTTCACCATGTAAAAATACACAAAATTTTGGGGGAAAACTAGTACAGTATGAAACAATTTTCTAGCAACTGGTAGTATTTTTCTAGAATAAAGAAATTTAGGATGACTCCAACGGTTTCTGGACCTTTTCGGCCACTGCCCTGAACGGATCGCGCATTGAGTCTGTGCAGCCAGTCTTTTGGCCATATTGATAAAAAAACTTTATGACCTTTTATTATATTTTCAAATATTTCAACATTGAGCCTGGTCATCGGCCGCTAGCGTCGAATCGCTGGCTAGCTTCCTCCGACTTTACATTTCTAGGGTGACATTAACTAAGAAACTAGGGCTAAATGCAATAAAAATTAACAACCGATCACCATATGTAGGTCGCTCGGCCCATGAAGGGGTAAGGTTAAGGAGGGGCGCCGGATATGGCCGTGGGGATGCTAGCTGGTAGCGCTGGTTGTGGCCACTGACTTGCTGGCTCTTCCTACCGTATCGTTGGGTCCTGTGGCGGACTAGCTGGCTCCTCCTCCTCTCTTCTTCAAAGTTACGAAACACGTAGCGGTGCCGATTTCATGGGAAAACCGACCGCGCATAGGCGACGCCGTCGACGGGGAGTATGCCATTAATCGGAGCTTCCTGCTCCTTTGACGCCCTCCTTGGCCACCTCCCTGTCGAGTTGTCATTTGCACCGAGCTGCGCGCGCCCCGGACTCCGCCCTTCTGCGCGCATCTCGACACATGCGTGCGCGACGGACAAGAAGTCGGCCGCCCTCTGGACGTCACATCCATGTGGGCCGCCTACATCGCGTCCTCCACAGACGTGGACGACTTCGACGCCCCAAACCCCGACGACACCGGCGGCATACACCTCCTCGTCGTGGTCGATGACGTCGGAGTAGGCGGCCTCTATGGCCCTCCTTTCCTTCTCCGACACTTTTCGCCGCGGTGGTTGCGGTATCATGTCGGCCCACGCCGGGCTGGCCACCATCCGGGGGAGAAGCTATAGCGATAGCGGCCGCGCGTGCTCATACGCACTCGCTCGACCTGGTCGACTAGATCCTGCGGTGGAATCGGCGGCGGTGGATCCATGCGGCCGTGGACTCAATCTATAAGGGGATGTGGTGTCCACCGTGATTGGAGACGGAAGGATTAGGTTTTGGTTGTCGGTGTCTTTTAAAGAGCTCCATCGTCCACAACTAATGGGTAAGTGGTCGTTCGAGGAAAGGACACGGGGCAGGGCCGACACAAAGGAGTTCTAAATTTGGACCAAGAATGGGTGGTGGCAGATAAAAAAAAACTGAAAACTGCCCGCTATCCGTTTACATCACCTGTTAAACCTTGATTTTAACTTGCGCGGATAAGAACGAACTTAAAGCTTGATTTTAACTCGCACGGATAAAAACGGACGCGGACAGATTTGATGCGTCGGCCCTTGGAATCATGCTTAGAGAAACTAGAGTCAGGGTTCCAAGCTGAGCCGAAGTCTGAAACTCTGGTGCAAGGAACATCAGATCTCATTGTTCTGACTAGTGACTTGAAGTTGCTTCAGTAACGATCAAGAAGGCAAACGACATAAAAAAAAAGATCATAAACATGCAAGATGAAATTAAATCTTCGTCCATGAAAAGTTCGTATCGTTTTGCATTTCAATTTGGTTTTGAATCAGATGTTGCGGCATAGTTAATTAATCCAAAAAAATAAGAAAACTGCTTGACAGTTGACGGATTCTCGATTCAGGAGACAAAGGGCTTCTCAATTCAGACAAAAGAGGATCCTGAAAGGTCTTCACAGTTTGCTTGCAGATCACTCAGCAGCAGCAGCCTAGATAGTATAGATCGATAGTAAGTTCAGGGTGTCAATGGAGATTGGAGAGATCCAGTCGGTCAGAGAACAATGGCAGAACAGTAGCATCTCCTGCCGATTGACTTCATCCCGGTATTCACCCAGCCACAGCCTTCCTTGTAGCGCTCCACCTGAAAATCCATCCATAGAAAAGGTTTCAACTATCCATCAGCACAAAATTATGAGAACTCCGTACCACACATCAAAGAGGGAAAATAAGGTGATGGAACCATTAAAAACTTTGCAGTAATATCATTCGGATCATAGCCATATATGGTGCTTGGAAGAATCACCTACCACATCCAAGATTGTATCTGCTTCACCTTTGACCCCACCAAAAGTGAATATCGAGCCACCAAGCACAGCTGAAGCATGGTACCCTCTGGTGTGGTTCATTGGTTCAACCATCACCCATGATGGCATTCTTGGCTCGTAGAACTCAACCGTGGCCACCATTGCTCCAGCATCACCATCATAACCACCAATTGTGTATCTGAAACAGAAGAGGGCATTGTTATGTACCATGATGGCTGAGTTCAAACATGAGTCGGTAAAACAAAAGTTAGATTAGGTGGACTGACACAAAATTTATGTTGGTCATTGTGGTTTGCAATGCGATACACTGACTTACATTCGATGTCCATATTCTACAGTTATTTATGGACCATCCTGATTTGCAAAGGAAAAAAATCTACATACTTACATCTTCTCATCAAGCACTGCTACCGTATGGCAACCTCTTCCTGAACTCATTGCTGGGAGCATTTTCCAATTAGGCTCCCTAGGATCAAGTCTCTCAGCAGAGCTGGTAACAAACGTCATAATTTTAGCAACACAAAAACATACATTCTCACTTTGAAGAAATAATAAATTCATCGCCATGGAAAGCCAAAAAAAAGGTATAGCCACGGTGAAATGACTCAGTTGATTATAGAATTATTTAGTGCATCAATGTATAAGGGAAGTGTTTCTCTGCTTCCTTAAAGAGGGGCTGACAGTGTGATTTTACTGTAGCCATGAATTACCATCTGTGGTCTAATATTTTTGCAGCTTTTGTTGGTGTAAAAACTAATTACTTTTGATGTATTAGCAGTGCCTAATTAGTACTCCCTCCGTTTTTTAATATAAGATGTTTTAGCTATTGCATATGTTGTCTAGATACACATAACAATGAGTGAATATGGACACTAAAACATGTCTAGATACAAGTTTGGACATGTGAATGTGGAAAATGGCTAAAACATCTTATATTAAAAAACAGAGGTAGTAGGTAACTGAAACTTGTCAACAAGCACAAGCAGCAAAAGGACATCACCTCAGATACTGAATGCCGTTGAAGCCTCCAACTGCATAAATAGCACCATTAAGTTCTGCACCTGCTAGAGCAAAGCGCTGAACACCAAGCAACACAAGTTGTTCAGACAAAAGCAATCATCACACAATACAGGTCTATAGGCTGGAAGCACATCTTTCCATGGGGCGACATTATATCATTATGTGGACTTTACAAACCATAAATAGTGAATAAACAAGAAAAAAATCGGAGTCCTACAATTATGCACTTTTGCATGCGAAAATCATTATCTTCCAAGAATGGTCCTCGACTCCTTGTTTAGGCAAGCTTTAGATACATTTTATAAAGTAAAAGATAATATAGAAAATCCCTAGTAAACGGCAAGGAAGTTTTACAAATTTTAATGCAAATAAACGGCTGAGACAAAGACCTAACAGTTATTTCATAATCCGAGAAGACATATTGTTTGTTTTTTCTCATGTACAAAAGGCTGGCTCTCTGCTTAAGTAGTGTAAACTTCTTAATTCATAAGTGTGTAATGAATTAGCAGAGATCCTGCTTCTTTCCTTATAAAATACTCTACACCTGAACCCTTTTCAGTAAAGCCAAAACCGGCTTGGTGTTTCTGCTAATCCTCACAGGAGGAGTGATAGGAGTGTGCCAGATTACAATAACAAAGTCTTTAGCCTCAACCAAGTTGGAGTGGGAAGGGGTGTGGAAATTATGGCGGAGAAATCACAATCTATAACACACGCACTGAAACAAGCTGTGGTTTCCCAGAATATGGCTGACTAGTACTAGTAAAATTCATAGCTAGAATGGAGGAGATCATCTCATATCGAAGAGTATTCCTATCCTATAAGAGTATTCTCTGACATGGAGGATTTTATCTGTAACTGCTTAGGGTTTTTCAATTCTCGTGTTTGGAACGAGGCTGAAAGAGAAAAGTTGGTACTGTGTCCTCATTGGATTGAAAATTGAGTGACTAACAAACCAACTTATTAGTACTCATTTACTCATACTAGTTCATAACAAATTAAAAAAGAAACACACTTTTTTGTGTGTGTGAATAACTGTCTAATAAATACTAATTTTCCTGCTCTGCCACATATATAGCAATTACAAGTCTAAGTTTAACTATTCTGCAGTGAAGTTAAGTTGAATCAAGGATGATATATCGAGAAAGTATGTATATGTACCTTTTCCAGCATAGGCTGACTCTTTATCCACTTCCCCTGAGCAGGATCAAACATCTCAATGTCAGAGAAACAGCCAATGCCATCTCCACCGCCAAATGCATAAATTTTTCCATGCAAGCTAACTCCAGCGAGGCTTCCCTTTTCACTAGTCAGTGCTGGGCATGGGGTCCAATCATCACGTGTTCGGTCATAACAGTCAACTTCATGAGAAAGAATAAATATGTATATTAGAACATAAATTGCAATCAAGGATCCCAATACAAACTAAACACAGAAACAATTGAGTACCTGTATCAAACCAGGAAGCGCCATCACCACCACCAAGAACAAATATTTTTCCATCTAATGCAACAGTGGAGGTATAGGACTTTCCGACACTCATTGGTTTCAGAGGTGTTAGTATGTCCAAGGAGGGTGAGAAGGAGTCTAATGATGACAGAAATGAGATGCCATCAAAACCACCAATGAGATAAATGACATCTTCTGAGCCCAAACATTCTTCAACGAACTGGTTTAGTGAATCATCTAGAGATAAAGGATCTATTTTCGAATTCAAATTCTTCACCGTGTTCTTTAGCTCAACAACTCTTTTCAGTAACCTGTCATTCACTCCTTGTAGGTCTTTTACTTCTTTATTGGACATAACCTGCACTTGAACATGTCAAAATATTAGGAACAAAACACCAACGAAGCTGAACAATGAAAGAGTTCCAAAATTCAGATACAGATGTATGAGCTTCCCCAGTCCCCACAAAAAAAGTACAATAAATTTTAAACAGAAATCCTGAAAAAAAGAACTACAAGTAAGGCCTTGTTACATAAGAAAATATCATTTGATCATGATACATGAGGCCTTTGATCTAAGCAGGTCACCATCAGTTAAAAGCTCTAAGATAATCTTACTGTTTCATAAACTTTAATATCCAACAAACAAGTATAACATATACAAGGTATTCAAAGATGTTTCGAGATAGACCTGTTTCTTCTCCATAGCTTCTATTCGCTCGGATAGCTCTTTGACCACATCTATCAGCTATAAAACAAAATAATAATGAGATTTTTTTTGATACAATCAGTATTAGACATATAAGAACTAAGGATGGTAGTAACATGTGTTGACATGTTGTAACTAACCTTAGCTTCTGAATAGGATTCATAGTCCAATCCTTGGAGCACTGAATAACCCCAGGTAAGCTGATCGGCTTCGGTGTCTAAGTTTTCTGGCAAACTAGAGTATCCCTCGAGAAATGCACTTTTGATTTCTTGCATGTCCTTGCAGCTATATGCATCAATGCCTACGGTTCCAGCTCCATTGGCATACGAATCAGAACCAAGCTGCTGGACTGATAGAGCCTTGAGCTTCTCTAATACCAATGTGAAGCTAAGCTCATTGTCCTGCTGGCCAGATTGTTGCTGCTGTTGCACTTCAACCTCCTTATTAATCAGAGCATGATCCTCCCACTCTGGCGGTGTCTCTTTGCAATCAAGATCATCGAAACCATTAGAAGATTCTTTGCTTGAGCTGGCATGCCCATTGTCCACATCTCCCATTCCAACTCTCTCTACCTCAAACTTGTTCTGCTTTACCATATCTGCATATGACACAAAACTCTTTTCTGTTTTGAGCTGATTGTTCCGTTCACTGTCCACATCTCCTGTTCCAACTCCCTCGATCTCAAACTTGTTCTGCTTTACCATATCTGCGTATGAAACTAAAACCTTTTCTGATTTGAGCTCATTGTCACCCTCAAATTTTTGTACCCACACAGGAGGTGGTGTAGGCTCCGTCACACGCTCAGCACCTGGTTGTGCAACAGGAGGCATCCAGAACATGATGGGAGAAGGTGAAGGAGTAAACATGACCATCAAAGCACGTGTTTGTGCATGATCCAATTCAAACCGGAAGAAGTGAGGCTTCTGGTTCTGGCCATAGGCACTTTGCATCTTCTGGTAATAATTGCCTATAATAGCATCCCTGAATTTGTTCTCTTCTAGTGGCACACACCACGTTCTGATCCGCATTGCAACCTAGATGAATAGAAGAGTATAATGGGGCATTTGAGTCATTTTATCAAGGTTGAGCAAGAAGGCTGCATACAATATACAAGAATTAAGGACGATACCTGAGCAGGATAGTTTGTCTTTTCTCTGCCATCATATGTCCATGCATTTGATTCAGGACAGAATTTGCCATTGCCTGCAGCTTCATAAATGCCATGCAATCTGCGATCATCATAATTGAAGAGGAACAGAGGTAACCCTTCCTTGATGTTCTGTACATATGAGAGATGTGATCTTGGCAAGCCTGACATGCAAGTTACATAAGTTAGTGGATGGTCCAGCAAACTGATTTGAGACATCTGAATTATGTTCTTTAAGAACTAAGAAGCATTAAAAACTAATTTTTAGAACAGCAGTACTGTAGATGCATCAAATGGACAAGTCGTTGCCACTCAACGAAATGATAGGTTACTATTTTTGTATGAAAAAAGGGCTTATAACAACAACACTATGATTAAGAAACATCTGAACGTACCGAAAAGTTGGCGTGAGTGACACTCGGCAATAGTACTGTTTGTGCAGCCGAATATTACAGCTCCAAGATCCTGCAGTTGGAGATTTCTTGCAGTAACAAAGAGGTTCGTTGGCCTGCCACTGACAACCTGGCTCCATGATGATGTCTTCTTGACCATAGTATTAAGCTGAGAACAAAAGTAAATAATTAAACAAAGTGCAGTATGATATGAAGCTGTTTAATTAAGCATGAATATTGAATATTTTGTAAAGATGAAAGCATGATGCACCAGTCATTGTCTCGTCATTTTACTATGCTATATGAGTTCTAGTAAGGTTCATCGTGCTGAATATTGTTTAGGCACTTAATGTGAAGTGATAAATTAAAGTAGTTTAGGCATGACTATTTGTTATGATTCACGAGAGTGAAACATATCAAATGGAAGTAGAGCCCCTATCTGCATGCAGAAATTTCCTCGAAGACAGTGAGTAGTATTTTTTGTAGATAATGAAAATTCTATTATCAAGATGATGCATATAGCCCAAAGGAGTGAGTAGTTACATGAGGCCAAAACTACAAGTACATTCATACAATCAGGACACACAATAATTCCAAGAAAATGCATGCAATTTCGCCTTCCTCTGTGAATCCCAAACTTACAACAAAGATGATGTGATGAACGGAAATTAACAATCAAGCATGTAACCAATTCAACATCTCAGCACATACAGTTGGTGCAGCCTCAGTCCTCCCCTACCCCTAAACCCACTCAATGATCATCCGGGCAAGGTACATTTGTACGAACAGGACACAAAATAATTCCAAGAAAAAACATGCAAATTTTCCTTCCTTTTCGAATCCCCAAACTTAGAACAAAGATATAGCAATAAATGGAAGTCAATTAATCAAACATGTACTACCTACCTAAACTTGATGCAATTCAACATCTCAGCATACACAGTTGGTGCAAGCCGCGGTCCTCTCCTAAGTCCTACCCCTAAACTCTCTCAATAATTATCCAGGCAAAGTACATTTGTATGAACAAAGCTCATGAACAAAACATGCAATAATTCCAAGAAAATGCATGTAATTTAGGCTTCCTCTTCGAATCCCCAATATTACGACAAATATATAGATATATAAATGGAACTGAAACAATAAAACATGTAGCTACCAAAACTTGATGCAATTCAACATTGCAGGACACACAATTGGTTCAAGCCTTGGTCCTCTGCTACCCCTAAACTCAGTCCATAATTATCTGGACACACAATAAGTACGTTTTTAGGAAGAGGACAAGCAATAATTCCAAGAAAATGCATGCAATTTAGGCTTCCTTCCTCTTGGTATCCCTAAAATTACCACAAAGATAGTGCTATAAATGAAGTGAACCAGGCAATCAAAAGTACATGTAACTTATATAGACACCCAAATTCGATTCAATGCAGCATCTGAGTACACACAGTTGCTGGCTTCAAGGCCCCAGTCCCCTAAACTGAGTCGCTCACACACACACACACACACCTGAGACTGCAGGGCAACAATTAATGGCATGGCGGAACCAAGCAAGTACTCGTAGAAAGCAGAGGAAGGCAGCAATAGGGCATGCAAGAACAGTGATGGGGAAGATACGGTTAGTTTTGCGGTCCACACCCTGCACTAGCTGCTAATCGAATGTAACAAACCCCATGCCACACACAAACAAAACAAAAATGATAATCGAGGGCATCAGTCGCGTGGTGTTGATCCAAGAGCCAGACGTGGCAGGGAAGTCCTAATTTCACGGCTTGAAATCCTACATTGCTCGGGTATTGCTCAGCTGTGTGCGCGGAAACCCGGAAACCCTCTCCCCCCCAGCGGTACCGAGCAGTAGGAAGAAGATGTTGGGAAGGAACCAGTTTGGGGTGGGAAGAAGCGCGATCGGGCGCAATCGGGAGCACGGAAAGATCGAGGTTACGGCGTGGGGGTAAAAAAGCAAAGCAGGAGAAGGGAGGGAGAAAGGGAAGGGGGCGTTGTTTACCCAGGAACTGGCGCTGGCTCTCTGGACCAGGTTCCCGCCCCCGTCGCGGCGGTGATCGGCGACGGTGGGGGTCGAGAAGGAGCCGGCTTTCTTGGGGAGGGCGGAGGGGATTGTGTGAGGGGAAGGGGAAGGGGGAGGGGGAGGAGGGTTTATTGAGGGGATGGGAAGTGAAATGCAATGGTGGTGGGTACAAAAAGCGGATTCCTTTTTACTCTCTCTCTCCCCCTTCTCTTCGTCTCTGTCTTTCTCTCTCTACCAGTACTCTCTCCGTAGTTCTCTAGAGTTGTCTCTCCCGTTTGCACTGCACGGCGAAGGAGAGAGGGCAAGGCTCTGGCCACCATCCGCTCCGCACGCAGACGCAGTTTCCGTTCCGGGCAAAGGTGTCCATGGACCGCGTCCGTGTACACCGCGTACCAACACACACGCTGACACGCACACGTACGCATAGGATGCTACAACAAGGAGCTGTAGGTACCGTCCATGGAGGCCCTTACCGTTGGAGTAGTAGCTATCTAGCGATGGGCACAGGGCGTTTCCGAGCTTTTCCTTTCTCTTCTCGTGTCTGTCTCACGCGTTTCAAACGGCACGGCACGCCCAGTCTATGATGGTTTAGCGCCCACACATGCTAAATAACCGGGTCGTTCGTCATCCCGACTAGCACTTGTTTTTAACGGAGACACTTCACATGAATGTCTACGCACAAGTTTACCGACCAGATTAGGTTTGTGTTTATGCATCCCCCTCTCTTGCCCGCCTTTTTTCAGAACTTTTATGCATCACTTGATTTACATGAAATAAAGTTTCATCAACTACTAGTCCACTGCCATGCGTCAATGCAACGAAATTTCACATTAGCCTCCATTTTCAAGAAAACAATGGGAAGGGGTTGAAGTAAAAAAGGTTGACATCGATCGATGGATGTTACCTCAAGATTGTGAAATTCAGATCCAGTACCTTTTGAGTTTAAAGGCAGCCGATCCCGTCGCCAGGTTAGATAGAAAAGAGAGTTATGTACATAGTTACAACACAAGCTAAAAGAGACTCGGGGAAAAGAAGATCAACGATTACAAGGAGTCGATCTAGTATCTTGTCTCCTTCAAAATGTGACTCCACCATGTTTGGTGAGATTGGTCCAGACTACACCTTTTATGTCTCAAATCTTGTTGTTGGCATTCAAGATCCTGAAATATTAATGTGTTGGGACTTGTTGCGTTCCATATTTGATAATAACAGGAAGGATGAGTAGTTTTGACCCGTGCTTTTTACCCAAAATTGGAGGGTTTAAACATTTAAATGTGGCGACTATGTGTATTGATATTGCTACTGCACTTTTTAGAACTTTGTCAACATGTGAGAAACTTTCTTAACTAGTGTGTCCTAATGACCGTGTTGTTCCGTCTATATGTGTTTTGTTGCATATGTTGTCTTAGGTGATGACCAACTATCATTTAATTTAGACGTTGATGTTACACTTTATTTCTCTATGGTTTTTCAGATCACGTCAAATGTGTGCTAATTAATTCCTCAACACGTGGTATCAGAGCAAGTTTTCTTAACCCATTTTCTTGATTGTTGTTTTCTTAACACAATGGCTACATAAGAAGGCACCACATCGAGTGGCATGATAAATTTGATTATTCAAGTTACTCAACATGGAAGCCTGTGATAGAATACATCTTCTATTGAAAGAATATGGGTCAATTATAAAAAAAGAAGATACTACCCGGTGTCATAAAAGAATAACTAGCAGTGTTGAACCGAACGACAATAGGCATGATTCGTTTGTACTGTACACCAGCCATCGATATATTATTTCCCCGCATGCACCTGAGATGTAGCACAAATTGGAGTGTACGTATGTATGAGAGGAAAATATCTAAGAACAAGCCTCGGTAATCAAAACACTCACAAAGCTTGAGTACCGAGATGGCAATAGTGTGAATAAATACATGATGTCTATAATGCCATATAAATTAGGGTTAATTAGATAAATGCCACTACAATTCATAACAGAGGGGAACGGTCTAAGAAGATGACGAGGCCAGAGGCAATTTCGTCTGGGAAAGAAAACATGATGACTATTTGAGCAATTTTTTACCAAAGGGCTAAAATGGCTGCAGTGGTATCTATGGATGTATTCAAAAATTGGAGTGGCATTTTTCAAAAGTTGGATATTAGAGTGGCGTTTCTCGATTTGTCTTGAATTTTTTTGGAATTAATTTATCCAATTAATCCTACTCCCTCCGTCCAACAAAAGATGTCTCAACTTGATCAAAAATTGGATGTATCTAGACATGACTTAGTTTATAGATACATCCAAATTTGATCAAAAGTGAGAGTTGTTGGACGGAGGGAGTATAAATTATTTCTTAGTCGTAAAGATTAACTTTCGCGACGAAGTAAAAGCATTCTATTATTGTTTAGTTACATATTTGATAGTTGGAGCATGTTTGTTGTGTGCGCCAACAATCCAGCTCTGAATGAATAATAGCAAATGTTGAAGGGAGAAGAAGTGAAGATGGAAAAGGGTGATACTTCTTATGACGAGCCATGGTAAGAATGAGAGTCGTGGATGACCAAGAAATATTTTAGCAAGGAAGGGAACTTTTCCAGTGGGAGATCAAAGTTAAAACGAGAAGATGGTTTGCTTCGTTTTTGTTGTGGGAAGACAAAATGCAAAAGGAGACAATGCACAAAATGCACACAAAACCTTGCAAAAGGGTGAGACAAGTTCCACCACGACAACAATATGTGAGAACTATCTAGTCATTGACGACGAATAGTTTTAATGGTGTTTTTGATGATGCCATCAGTTCGATTGTGCATTCTGAAAGTACGTCTAGGAGCCCTCAGGGGGTTTTGGATGATTAATGACACTGAAATTAAGGAACTAACCTTTGTAGCAAGATTTGTAGTTTTAGTTCATGAAGTTTAATACATGATAATTAGATAATGTCAATCCTAAGTGGGTCATACTCATACTTTATGCAGTAGTGGATCAACTGAAAGGTCATGTCAAGATTTTGCTCGAAACAAAGTAGAAATTAACTTCTCGATTTAGTTTTCAAGAACAAAATATAAATGTTCTAGACTCAACTAATTGCACCAACAAAATAGCTAAACAAGAGGTCACAAGAAACTAGAGAGCATAAGATATATAACATGATTAACAACTCAAGTTAATAGTTTAGCATATGAATAACATTAAGCAAGAAGACTATCACAATATGAATACAATACTGAAGAAACTTGGGATCGAGTCGAGGCATGCAGAAATGAAGATGTATCCCGATGTTAATCTCCCCGCAAGGAAAGTACTCATCGTTGAAGAGGTTCGGGAACCAGGGATTTCCGCTAAAATATTAATCTTAACCTCGAGATAAACTCCCTACTTTTGACAATATGCATGTTTCATCCATGATTAATTTATCCAGATAATTATTTTCTTAAACTTCTATTCGACTCCCTCTAGTTTCCATATATCGATCTTTCACCGAAGAACAAGCAGTACCTCTACAGGTCCATTCAAAGACACACATGCGAAATGATACAACGATAGAGAGCAAATTTACGGATAGAATATTTTTCAAAATATGCTCTCTTAGTTTCTTGCAGGCATACAATAGATGCACCACTTTCTTAGATCATGTTCGTATGCACTGACCACTGAGTTGGACGTTCAAACCACGAACCCCAGTTAAGAGGATAACATTATTCCTAGTCATATATTGCACTTATCATAGAAAAGAGAGAAATAAATTAAGGGCCTTTCTAATAATTACACCCATGGAGGAGATTCTCCTACATAAGATCTACCAGATCAACATCATAAAGACCGACCCCAATCTGTGCACTCCTTGATATGAAGAACATCCATTTTAGGAGCAAGAGGAGCCTAAGAAGCTCTCGGCGGGAAGGTTGATTAGGAAAAGCTAGGTCGAGGAACATACCAAGTATCAAACCTTGATTTTATCGATCGATGTGTTTTGTGAAGGCGGATAATTTTTTCAACGTGAGACATGGTGCTATTATATTCCTACTATCCTGACCCCACTCAATGTCAATAATCATGTTGTGCATGATGATACAAGTTATCAAAAACAATCTTTTCTTTCTACCATCTCCTAGTTTCTAGAACAATTGCATGACGGACTTGGAGAAAACCATATACTGTATCCACATTCTTTCTCGTCGCTTCTTGAAATCTTTCAGCATTTACTTCATGGTCGCCAAATAGCACCCCACGTTGTACATGTGATCACTGATTTTGAAATCTGTCTTTATAGTTGTCCCTAATAGAAGGTCTGTTGGAGATGTTCATGGTGAGTTAGATATAATCTCAGCATACCACGTATCAAACCCTGATTTGACGCTCGATGTGTTTTGTACATTTGTGAAGACAGATTTCTTTTCACTGAGAGATGTGTGTGCTTATGGTGTTATATGTTTTTTAGCACAGCTTACAGTGGTATACATGTCCTCGCGCGTCTAGCGCTAACTGGTTTTTTCAACAAGAAATTGAGGGGCCAAAACTTCGTATCCCGGTTCAAAAGAAGAAGAAAAAACAGTTAAAACAGAAAAGTTTGAATCCACAAGATTAGCTGGGCCTAGGCGAAGGGTCGACCCACGAACTCCATCCACCGACATGGGCGTCCAAAGGAGATCATGAGGGCCCAAATCGATCCTTCACTCCAGTCCCCTTTCTTCTTCCTCTCCCGCGCCGCCGCCACCGATCGCCGTCGCCGCGCGCTGGAGATCCAGGATGGACGGGGAGGAGGAGAATGCGGGGCCGTTCCGCCGCACGAGCTCGCGGACGCGCCGGATGGCCTCTCGCATGGCCTCCGCCCTCTCCAGCTCGGACAACCGCGCTCAGGTAAGAAACATTCCTCCCTCCCTTGAATTCCGCCTGTAGAATCTCCATACCAGCAAGCGCTGCTCGTTCAGTTTGTCTCTGATTCCATGTTCGCCCCTGCTTTAGCACCTAGGAGAAACTCACCGCTTCTGATCAATGTGGTGGTTTCAACTTCAAACGGCGCCAACCCTAGCGAAACTCTTAAAGAAAACAATCCTTGTCGCTTCGCCTGTTTTTAGGCGCTCTGTTGTTGAATTAATATCACCAGTTCCTCCAAATTACTGTGCGTCTTATCAGTTTAGCCGCTACTCTGTTAGTTTCCCTAATTTGAATATGTCCATATCTGTAATGTCATGCAGGCTGCAATAGCTCGTCTTGACGCTCTTGAGAGTGATAATGCTGGGGCTGAGGTGGTGGATCTCAACGATGATGAGTATGGATCTACAGATGAGGAAGACCATGGTCAGTTCACTTCTCTATTGTTTTCATAGGAACTATTCTTTTGTGTGGTTCTTTTGTAAGTTTCGAGGAACTTGCAATGCATCTGTGTACATAGACACAGAACTGTAGAAATGAACATTACCAAAATCACAAAACGGCTATGTGTTTATTCCTAGGGTATTGGTTTTACTTTTAGTATCAGAGATGACATATTCATCACATCTATAAATTTTACTGAAGAGGCAACACCTTCTGTTTCTGTTTCTTGCAAAGAAAACGGTGAACTATATTATTAAATTGATCTTTGTAACATTTGTCCTATATTTGGAACATGTGCCTCTGATACATTAGATAAGAACAAGAACCCAAATTATGCATGATTTGACTGAATGTTGCCCCCTGTCATACCTGATAGCTTATCCCACTATTGGTGATCGGTTTGACCGTTCCTGTAAAACTTTACAATCACCATGCTAATTTGACATTTCGGTGTAGAATTATCTTAAGTGCATGTTTGCTAGCTTTTGGGACTGTGCATCCTCAGTCAATTCGTCCAGAGCACTTGGATGTCTTAAAACTACGATGCAAGTGCTAATTTTCTTGTGTTTCGTACTTGGCCTTCCGTAGTTCTGATGCAAAAGAAACAGTCAAAGAACATGAAACGTAAGACAAGGCAAGGAAAAGCTTTGGAGAAGAGGGCGGTAAGATCTTTCATGGATGTGTTACAAGAGGTGAGTAGATAGAAGGGTTTGATGTAGCTTGGGACTTGTCATGCAAATTTCTTTCATGCCATATTCCTTTTTAAGTAGCGTACTTAGAGGATTCTCATGAACTGTTACAGGCAAATCTGGAGTCCTTGCCACCTCATGTCCCAACATATTTGAGGGCTGCTGTGGGTCCACCGAGCACTTCATCCCGACGACACTACTGCTCCGTTTGTGGGAGTTCTGCAAATTACACATGCGCCCGTTGTGGGACACGGTTCTGCTCATGCCGCTGCCAAGTCATACACAATGATACACGCTGCCTGAAATTTGTGGCTTGACCCATCTACAAACCTGTTGTCTCTGGAGTTATGTTCGGTGCAGTTGTGGCTTCTGCATTTATCAGAAAGAAATGCCTGTTGTACATATTGTCTAGGAGGTAAAATCCCCCAATGTGTGAAGAAATCACTGCAGCAGCAGCTAGTAGAAATGGTGTGTGACTTGTTATATGCTTCATTGTAGTGTAGGGTAAATTGGTAGCTGTACTTAGTTAAGCAGTTGCTGTACTTCTTTTATGTTTTCACAAGTTTCTTTGTGGGTTTCATATCTAGCCTACCTCAACTTGCTTAGGACAAAAGGCTTAGTTGTTGTTGTACTTCATTAAGCACTAAGTAAGACTTCAGTTTACCAGCAGTTCTCTTGATGCAGAAAATATTGCTGCAAGTAAGATCTCGTGTTCAACAGTATCGGAGTAACATTGATTTTTTTCGTAATGAATCAAATGCAAATGACTAGAATGTGGCAAGGAAAAAAAACTGAGGATAGTACAATGCCCCAAATAATCAGTAGAAGGTGAGCAGAAAACAAATTTTGATTTCTTCAGCAAATTGGCAGGTCTGGTGGGGGTGCCCCCAGGGACTGCAGCTCTCCAACTCCATCCTCCACCAGGAATGCCATGGCAAGGCCCCAGGTGATGTGCACATCCAGATGACAGTGCATCAGCCACACCCCGGGGTTGTCGGCGACGAACCGGATGACTGCCCACCCGTTCACTGGGACGCCGACCGTATTTCTCATTGGCGGGTCGTCAAGGTTAAACTTTGCAGTATCTGTAGAGGCGTCGAAGTTGCCGAAGCCCTCAGCAAGGATGTAGAAGTCGTAGCCATGGATGTGGATAGGGTGGTTCTCCCCTGCGAAGATGTTGGTGCCCTGGAGCACGACCTGCACCACAGTGCCGTACTTGAGCTTGTACAACTTGGTGCCCGGCACTGGTTGCCAGAGCGCGCGGCTGACGTTCTGCGCTGTGTAGTCGAACTGCAACGGCGGGTTGGCCGGGAAGTCGGTGGTGAAGACACTGCTGGCGGCGCTGCCACCCTGGTACTGCGCCTGGAGGAGTGAGACGGTGGAGGGGAGCACGAAAGACACGTTGTTCATGCTCGCTGCGAACCGCGTCCCGTTTGGGCCGCCGCAGTTCTGTGCAGCAGAGCAGTTGAAGAGGCCGACGCCGACGGTGAAGAAAAGGTCCTCGTCGACGACCGAGGGGAGCTCCACCTCGTGGAGGTTGCGCAAGCTCGTTGTGAACGCGGTCACTGTGGCGGTGTCGTTGTATGCCGGCAGGGTCGGCATTAGCGGGCTAGCCTCGCCGCTGGCGCCGTAGTCGAAGATGGCCGTCGTAGTGGTGTTATCGAAGGGCACACCCTGCGCGCTGGCGTAGGCGCGGGCGGCAAGGTAATACTGGCCGGGTGTCTGGTCGAATGTGACGAGGACGTCTGTGGTCTGGCCGGGGCCGAGCACGATGACAGAGGTGTTGTACGGCTTTGTGTAAGAGGCGTCCGCGCCCACGACGGTCATGGTGTGGCCGGCGAGGGAGACGAAGAGCTCCGTGTTGAGCGCAGCGTTGATGAACCGCAGCAGGTTCGTCTCACCGGACTTCACCGCGAACACGGTCGTGTCTTGGGAGGAGCAGTTGTAGAGGTCACCGGGTTGGCCGTTCACGGTGAGGGCGTCGGAGATGTTGGGAGCTGCACCGGTGCGTGTGGCGGTCCTGATCACGTCGATGGGGTTCATGTCCCACCACTCACCTGTGCACATGCAGCTAGATCATTAGTCATACATGCAGCTACATGAATGTTTGTCGTTTATGGCGTTGACAAATACCTCAAGTTTGAAAAGATGTGCTTCAAAATATATTTCACAATAGTTGCATTAATTTTAATTTCATATAACTGTAGTGATTAATTGTCAAACTTATGAATAATCGACTACCCTAAATTGCTAAAAGGACCTTATTTTAGATCGGGAAGGAGTAATGCATTCCATACGAAACTTTGCTAGCTGTACATTTGATCAGTTCATGTATAGTTGCCAAAACAAAACAAAAATCGTTAGTAAACTACAATATGGTCGGTTGTAAATCCGATAACCAATTTTCAAAAAAAAAAAAAAAATCCGATAACCCACAAGATGTACAGTAACTGGAGTTAGATTAGTGAAAAATAACATGGCAACCATATACAACAATTAATATCTTTTCCGTTCATATGTGAAGACTACTCCACATAATTGAACAGCTGAAAATGCAAAAGGGCAAAGGTTAGCTAGCATGCATGCTGTACATGTTAGGCCTATTGTGCCATGTCGGCCACACATGCAACAGCCCAAATCAACGCGATAATAATGACGGCGGTTTTGATCATGCAATTTGGTACTTTTCGGGAGAATATTTTCTCAAACGCGTTTCAAGAGAATAGTAGAACATGTTGAAACTGGTCTTTTATGATGCTTTCTCTCTTTAGAACCCCTTTTGAAAATTTAAATTAATAACCTCAGCTAGCCAACTAGGCATTACTCCGATACATGAGAAGACTACTCCTTTAAATTGTCTGAATATGATTAGATTTTGTTTTGTTTTGCGAATTCAATATGATTGAAAGCTAGAAAGGTGCTAGTATCTTGATTTCTTAAGGCTGAAGCAAGTATTATTTGTTTCCAAGAATGAGATATGCACATGTTTTCCTAGCTAGCTAGATTAAAGCTCGAATATGGCTAGGTTAGCATGTGCATGTCATGAGTACAGACGGATCTCACATACATGCACAATGATCTTGCTACATAGCATATGATTAGTTAGCTACCTAACTATAGCTATCCTTTTCATTGCCATAGATTTCGCTCTTCTTTGGACATGATATAAATTCCTGCGTTGCTTAATTGCAAATGCAATCCTGGAGGTTTGACTCTCGGGTAAGCTAGCAGGTGGCGCCAACAACCAACATATAGCATGGCAAATGATGGCAGCGGTTAACACGCGGGAAAAGCAAATCACCTCCTAATTCGCTACTTTGGAACAATGCATGCATGCATGCGAATTGCATCTAATTCCTTTCTGTCATATCTAGATGCTCAACACATCATATATATCTATCATTACTAGTTTGTACGGGCCTATTCTTAGAGTCAGTGAAATTAATGTCATTATATTCATATTCAGAACTACTGATCATGAGTATGATCTGTATATCATCTAAAGAATGTATGGATCGAGAGGATGGTGAGGCGTTCATACCGAGCATGATGGGGGCGACCTCTCCGTGGAAGTCGAAAGGGTAAGGCACGGCGTCGCGTGGGCGGATGACGAGCGCGCCGTAGACGGTGGCCCTGAGCCAGGAGCTGTGGGCGTGCCACCACAGCGTGCCCTCCTGCGCCGCCACCGTGAAGCGGTACGTGTAGCTTCCCCCCGGCCGGATGGGGCACTGCGTCACGAACTCCGGCCCGTCCGACCACCCCGTCCGCATCTGCCGAACACCATGCCTGCACGCCATTGTTGCTGGAGCTTAGCTCAGCTGCCATTGCTGACCGATGATATATGGTGCGCTCGTGCATGCATGCTGGGTGAAGTATAGAACGTATACCAGTGTATGGTGATGTTGTAGGTGGCGTTGTTGACGACGTTGACGACGAGGGAGTCGCCCTCGCTCACCTCCACCGTCGGCCCCGGGTACTGCCCGTTCGCCGTCACGATGCTCCGGGCGTTGCATAGCCTCGTCACCGACGCCTCCTGAATCTGCAAATTTGGACACAAACTCGTCGGATTTCACTTACACAAACTCGATAAAAAAATATACGATAAACTCGAGATCGATGGATGGCATTGAACATTACCACGAACTCATGGCGTTGCTCCTTGGCAATTGCGGGCTGGGAGCAGCAGAGAAGAAGAGCAGCAGCAAGGCCAAGGACCATGCAGCTAACTGAACTTGACATTCTGATCTAGTGACACTGCAGCTCGCTCTGCTCTGCTCCCTGCTGACTGGCACCTGATTGTGCGCAAGAAAAAGATTGTATGTGCTGCAACTGTGATTCATGCAGGGGACCAGTTCCTCTTTATATAGGGGCAGGCAGGCCATCTGTTTTTCTTGTTGCAGGGATTAGGCCCTGAACTCATTCTGGTGGGGAAACAATCTACATTGCCTGATTAATACGCACGGGAAGGTAGGTATAGCCTCAGTTGATCCATATATCACTACGTTGAGTCTATTCTGACGAGTAACTTTTGCCAGCTCTGCCTCCTTTTTTGGTTGCCTAATGTGGTGAAATAGTAACTTAGTAAGTCGGTGCGCTAAACTTAAACGTGATGATGCTTCTATCACAAGTTAAGCTTTTCCTCACGGATGGTGACGCCTACTGAACACCATCATAAGAGCTATTCTTCAGAGATCAACAATGAGTGTCGAACTGACTGCAAGATCGATCTTTGTTTTGCTAGATACAATTAAACAAAGCAGACGCTGAATTAGTTGTTGCATGCTTTGATCAGTATTAATTTAATCACAAATTATGTTGAGCTTCCTTTGGATTAGGAGAATCGTTAGAAAAGTATTTACGAATAGTTCCCAGTGGAGCCACTGGTCTTGGTCCCACATTCGCCGCAACTTTGTAACAGTTAAGGGATTCGTACCTTTTCTTTCATGCTGTTTACAGCCAATATTAGGCTTTTGATTCAGAAATCTCTTCCTGCAAGAAACCTTTGCAAAGCCATGGGCCCATGGGCCATGGCAACAAAGGGTTGCCTGGTCTACTGCTCCTTTACTTTCCTTCTTTTTGACTATTTAAATTAAGCCAAGAATCATCCTCTTTGCCTCCATGCTTTTCTAGCATAACCACCTAACTAAACTGTGGTGCTTACTGTCAGGTTTATTTAATTGTTCTTTGGTTTGGCAGGACTTGTTGGGCTTGTGCGTGCAAAGTTTTTTGCTTGCTGTAAATTCGTTACTCGATCATGCCATTTGTGAGATCAAATGTACATCAAAACTGTTTTTCTTCATACCACTTTGGCAAATAACCTAGATGTGATGTACATTAGTAGAAAGTAGACACAGGCCAAGCAATTAATTCTCAAGTCTGTTGCGTTGTCAATTGTAAGTTTGGCTAAATGGATTACTTACGGACTAAAGTAATTACTAGGCAACTAAATGAGTGTAATACAGAGCAAGAAGAGTGGTAAAATATTCTTCTCTTCAGAAGAAAAATCCCTGTTACATCAAACGATTCACTTGCACAGAGCTGTGAATGGCTAGAGTACAGCAAGAAGCAAGCTAAGTGCCAACCACCACATATGCAATTTAAAAGACTGCTCATAGCCTCACTAGGAAAGGAAAACACCCAACTCCCTTTAGCTTCAGCTGGTTTCTTGCAATTCAAGGCAATGTAAAGCCAAAATGTCAACAGAAGCATCAACCTTGACATCATGCTATTTGCATAAAAGGGTGATTTAATTGGTTGGAAAAGCCACAGGATATTCTAAAAAGGCTTAGATGTTGCATGAGGCTAATTTGGAGGCACTTAACAACTCTCTGCTGCCCAACTGCTTGCTCCTTTAAACTGAAAGGATGTACAAATGTTGGTGCATGTGTTGCTTGACATAATTATTTGCTCCAAGTTGTACTTGCCAGTAAAATGTCATAACTTAGCGTGCCGTAACGACCGTGTGCTCTAAGTCTGAACGGTTGACAACATTACCAGTCAAAATATGAGGACTATCTTTTTTTTTTTTTGAGATGAATATGAGGAATATCTTGGACATGCGACATTGAGTGAGGCGGTATAAATGATTGGTTGAATTGACGTGGTGTCGAGTTCAAGTACCTGAATGCAAATTATGATGCAGTAGTGTTGGGAACCAGTAAGCATACGCTGAGTGAGTAGCAAACACCAATCATCCAATCATTTTAGTTTTCTAAGCATAAGAAATACTGATTAATTGACCAACTGAAAGCCCCCTTAAAAATATTAATTGAAATAATCGAAGCAAAGGGGCCATCAAGTTAAACAGATTGTCAGATTTGTTGCAAAGTTAGATATAATGATCACTGCTTTCGTGATCACTTGGCAAGGTTCCGTGACATCTCTCCAGCAAACTTGCAGTTGAATGCTAGAATTGGTTCACAGATTTGTATATGGTTGGCGGTATCATCATGTGCCTCTCAGTAAGGTAGATCACATGGTCTTAGTAGCTAACATAATCATGTTGATGGGTAGTCAACAGTAGTGGTCCACCTCCTTTTGTCAGAGTGAGTGCAGAATTCAGTACTGAGGCTAAAAACCACTGTCATACAACATTAGTAGGTGGGGGATAGGAAGGGATGGTGATAGCTTCTGAAATATTGAAAGAAGTTACGATGAGAAGGTTACAAACAGGCGATCAAACTATATTTCTCCATAGTTTCTTTTCTTTCTCGACCCTATTTTTTTCTGAAGGAAAAATGGCCATACTTTTCTCTCCAGGCAATAATTTCTAGCATGACATGTGCAGATTGTTCAGGACCTTCAGGTAACAGGCGAGTCCTTGTCAAACGGTTAGTTCCTGAACAAACCTTTGCTTATCTGCAGGAAATGCTTTCAGTTAAGTTGCTTGAGTTGACAGACAAGTGTGCCGACAGCTCTAACAACCGAAGTTGCTCGTCACAAACTGCCATGCCTGCCATGTCCCGAATACGGCACATTCAAAAATGCTCAGCTATGAAGGCTGTCAATTCTTCAGTTGTTGCCTTTTTTCTTCCGGTAGTTCGGTTGCTGACGTTGGGTCTTATATCTGAATGGACATGAACTTCGACTTATCGTCAGCTAATCATCGCGTGGTATTTCTCGATCCACTTTATAGTTAGCCGAGTCATGGTAAGCTGAAAAAGGGTGTTACCTTGCATGCACGTTGGTTGGCATGGCAAACGAGTAAACCGTCAGTTAGCTGGTAGGCAGGATCTATCTGCTCAACTGAAAGGTCATGCAGGATATATATAGTTACTGTCTTTTCTTCCTTGTCGGTTGGTATAACTGTTGCATATTTCCCAGTGTACGTGATACACGTAGATTACCGATTCATAATTTAACAACTTTGTGTTCCTTGTGATTTCAGCAGAGAAGAAGCTCTGCAAATGAACATGAAGGATGAACTTGATGAGACGCTACACATCCATTGATCCATATCAAGACCAGTGTTAGTACGTAGTGCTCTCATCTTAACTTGCCACTCATGCACCAATCTACAATGCCAATGCAGAAAAAACACATATGTAGTAAGAGCTAATAAGAGGTATATAAAATTAATTTATCCTCCTCTAGTTAATTTTTTCTGCTACTAGACTAGATACTACTGGGCGGTACAATCTAGTAAGGCTCCGTGCACACGAGGACCAAGTCTAGGTCATGTGCTTGGACAATCTCCATGACTTGTTCCTCCATGTCGTAGACGCATAGATTCGCATCGTTCTCCTTGAAGTTCTTCATGAAGTAGACGCGATTCCCTCTCAAGTTATAGGTGCTCGCAGAGCAGGACGCCGTGTTGCCTCCGTCGGTCAGCAGGAAGACCCTGTCCCCGATGTCATGCACGCTGAGCCAGCGACGCTCCTCGAAATCCATCTTGTGGACGAGGACCGCACCGATGTTGTCGACGTCGAACTCCCAGAAGCAGACGAGGACGTGGAAGAGCTCCCCCTGGGACTCTACCAGCCACGCCACGCCGGAACACATGCCCTCGGGGAACACGGTTCTGGCGTCGACGTCCTCGAGCGTCTCGAGCTCGGCGACCGGAGAAGGAGAAGAAGGATGGTTGAAGTCCAAGTGGACGATGCCCATCTTATCATGGTTCGCTTCCGGATCCCAGAAGACGAAGTGCAACTTCCCTCCCAGCGCGGCGATGGTGGGGATGTGGAACTTTCTCGGAGGAGCGTCATCTGGAGAATGCGGGATGTACTCGCCGATGTCGTAAGTGTGCTGCCCCCATCCCCTGTCGCTTCCGCCGCTTATCCTGCAGAACCACATGTCGGGGTCCTCGATGTCGAGGAGGACGACAGCGCAGTCGGGGTGGGACGGGGAGCCATGGGTGAGCAGGCATCTGCCGTTGACGGGGATGTAGTGGTCGTCTCGTATCGGCGGGAGGGGTATCGTCTCTGCGGTGAGCGGGTTCCATAGCCAGGTATCCCACGGCGGAGCGCTGTGCATGATGAAGATCCAGCCCTGCGGAGTGGTGTAGCACATCCTGTCTTTGGTTGATATTATCTTGGGTAATCCCTCCTCCGTGTGTACGCTCCTCCCTTCTGAGATGCTATACATGAGCATCTCGCAATCGTAGTCGTCGTTGTTAGAGTCATCGCGTGCCGCCACCGTCGTCTCGTTCTTGTCTCCCTCTCGAAACAGGCTTTCGCCCCGCTTTATAGATAAAAGCCCCGCTTTATAAATAAAGCAACCTCGTTCTTGTCTCCGAGGATGGGCTGGTGTTCGAAGACGAGGAGTGGCAGAGAGCGGAGGACCTGTACCGCGGATGGCTGTCTGGGACCGGCACCAGACGAGCCGGTGCTGCCATCGTCGGCGACCTTGCTGCTGCTGCACGCCATTGCTGGTCGTCCTTGGATTCAACCGTCGATACACGCGGCCGTCGTCACTGGAAGAAATCCCCAAAGGCCGATCTGCTATTAATCTGACCCTCTTCCTACGTTCGTGGCTGGTCTGTTGTCGCAATTGATCTACGGAAGAAGAGGACCTACGCCTGTTTTTATAAAGAAGAGCTTTGAAAGAAACAGTTCTAAAACCGAGTAGGAGTAGGTAATCTCCGAGTTCTTGTTTAGGTCGAGCCCCGCACTGCTAGTTGATTGCTCGCTGGTCGAGTTCCTATTTTGGAGGTTCTGTTTGAGCTTCGTGCTGAGGAGACTCGTCTACGTGGCGTCGGATTTCCTGAGGGTGTGCTTGCTGTCCGTGGTTCCCTTTGTCGACTGCTTCTTCTTCACGGTCCATTGTCCCGCCACTTTTACCGAGTCCTCAGGGTCACTCCAGAGTCGTGGCCAGGTCCTTGGCTCCCGTCCACGCTCTCACTGCACCTATTGTGACCTGGCTGGCCACACTAAATCTCATTGCTACACGAGGGAGCGTGATCTGCATCGGCAGAAGGTGTCTGCTTCTCCCGGGACTCGTGCTCTTTCTGACTCGTTAGGGTCTTCTATAGCCGGCTTCACCGTCCAGGACACTATGCGGCTTAAGCGGATGCTCGCTGCTTCAGGTTTTTCTTCGACATGTACTGCTGGTTTTGTGACTGATTCTTCTGACACTGCGCGACCACCACCTTCTACACAGTCTTGTACATCCTCGTGAGTTCTGGATTCTGGAACTTCTTTTCATATGTTTTATGATTCTTTCACTATGTCTTCTCTTCGACCCCTTGATTCTCCTCTTAGTGTTCCCACGGCTGATGGTACTCCTCTCTCTGTTTTTAGTCGCGGCACTCTTTCTACTTTTTTTTGTTCCTGATATTTCTCATGTTCCTCGTCTTACCACGCTAGAATTTAAACTTTCACGAAGAGATTTAATTTGATGAGAATTCTCCATGAGATTCATTTTAATATCATACTCCACATAATTATGATGATAAGTAAAATCATTCAAATGATTAACATATGATATTTCAGTAGTAGGTGATACCTTTTCATTACCTTTAACAGAACATACAACATTTACTTGGATAGGAAAACATGGTACATCAATAGGGATCTTGACACCCATTTCAGATAATTCTTTAAGATGAGAAGTTTTAACCACTTTCTCTTTAATTGACCTTGAGGCTTCCTTCATTACTTCATTAGTTAATTTGACAATACCACTCTTGCTGAGAGCCAATGCATCATCATTTTCCTTCTCAACATGCTAATCTTCATAGTTCTGAAAAATAGTATCCAATAATTTTGTAGCTTCATTAGCACTCTTGTTCTTGAAAACATCACCTGCAATACTATCAAGATAAGATCTAGATTTTTCAGCTAGTCCATTATAAATTATATCAAGCACTTCATCATCCTTAAAACCATGAGCAGGACAACTTCTCGTTAAGGCACAATAACTCCCCCAAACTTGCGGTAAATCCTCTTTCTCATTTTGTGCCAAGTTACAAATTTCAGGAGCCATAGTATGTATCTTACTAGCAGGGAAATATTTAATTAAAGAATTGATAAAGACATTCCTCTTTGCTAGTAATAGATTTTCGTGCTAAAAAATTATATCAAGTTTAGCTTTTCCTCCTAAAGAGAAGGGAAACAATTTTAAGAAATGATAACGTTGCTGAATTTCATTTTTGCCAAATAAAGAGGACAAATTATGCAAGCTTGTGATATGTTCAAAAAGGAAACTCATCCTCTTTCCCACAGAATTTACTATCCTCAACTCATTTATTTATCTCAGGATCAACATTAATTTTGTAATTGTTATCTTTAATATACATAGAAAAGGTGTACAAGATTTATTAGTAACATGAAACAGTTCTCCAAGAGAAGAACTCGTGCAAGCATTAAAGTTGTCCAAATCATCTAGATCAACATTCATAAAAGTTTTAGCAAAAGCAATTTCCTCTTCGGATGGTGTTGATTCAGGGCTATTTTCAATATCAGTTTCATCATAAAATTCATCTGTATCATAATCAGATTCTAATTATGAATGAAGGGAGACTTAGATAAATCAGATGTCCCCTCTTTATCTATGCCATCACATAACAATTCATTTTCAATATTAGCAGACATTCTTGACAAAGCTTGACTAGCCAGAACAATAGTTTTTTTTTTCTGGTGGCATGAATGGTAACATCATTCTGTGAAAAGTGTGGCCTAGTTGGCAGGTCCGTAGCTTTTCGAGTAGTGGAAGGCATGACTACCTTCTTTAGACTATACTTATCTCTTCCCATGACGAGAATTGGATAATTGCGGCAAGTAAATGATAACAAGTGGTCCTACCGATAAAGCTAGGTTCCCGGTAACGGTGTTAGAAAATGTCTTGATGCCCAAAAGTATAGTGCATCGCTGAAATCTTCAAGGAGAAGTATTACCCAAATTTATAGTTTCAAGGGAACACAAGAATACAAATATGATTTTAGCAATCGAGACGTCACTCTCAACTACACCTGTGTATAAATATTCTAAAATAGTAAGTGGTGATTGCAGCAGTTGAATTCAAGCAGTAAACAAAATAATAACAATAGTAACAGTTTTCCTGTTTTCATCGGAATTAGTGAATGTGTAACTTCAGATGCTAAAAGCGTAGGCATGAAGTGATAGCGTGGTGTTGCATGGATAAGATTGATCATATAATAAAATACAAGTAACACGGTGTTCATCTCTAACTTTGATGTGTGTTGGTATGTGTCCCAAATACAGTTGTGCGTACCAACCAAGAGAATTTGCACAACATCTATTGTCATATATGTCTATTTTACCGTGGCCAACTTGGAACTACATGTAATTAAGATCTACCCTTTCGAATAGTACGGAACAACACATTAACACTCCATAGACACATAATATCCTCAAAATACCAAACTCAAATATATGATGGGACAAAGTGTGTTTGGTTTTGGAACCAAGTAGAACGTAATGGAACGGTTCTATTCCACCAGAACAGAGCGGAAGGATTCTATCTCTACGTTTGGTATGAAAAAGGAGGCGGAATGGAACTGCCGTTGCTCCGCGTTTGGCATTTTGTATTAAGTTACAGTTAACCTGCAATGTCCCAGTTAAATCTTGTGTCCGGCCGGCCGGCCGCTGCCGCATGCTGCTCGCGTCCGCCGCTAGCGCCTTCTGCTTGCTCAGTCGCTGGGTCTTGCGTGCTCACGTCTGGCCGCCGTTGGCCTGCTGCTCACTCAGCCGCTAGCTCCTCCTGCTCCCTGGTGTTCAGGCCTAGCCGCTGCTCATCATGCTCGCGTGCGGCGCCGCTGCCTGCTGCTTGCGTCCGCCGCCGCTGTTGCTTGCTGCTGCTTATGTCCGGCCGCTTCCGCCGCCCACGCCTGCTCCTGCTATCTGGTGAGACGGAGGTCAACAAGGTTAGCGAACACGATTAGCAAGAGGGCCCCACCCGTTCCACCCCATTCCACCGATTTGGCCGGACCACTTCATTCCGCATAATAGAGGAATATTCCCTTCCAAGTAACCAATTGGTTCTATTCCATTTTCCAACCAAACATAGGAACGGGGTCTGGGTGTGGAACAATTCCATTACATTCCACTTGGTTCCAAAACCAAACACACCATAAAAGTTCAGTACTGAAATCATGACACTCGGGACCATAGCTATAGATAAAGTGCATCCACACCATGTAATAATATTCTCAAGATAAACCCCCCAAATCTCAGCACATATACACGATTACATGATCAATCTCATCCAATCCTCAGCCACCTCACATGCCTACATAGAATTGCTCATCCACGGCGACGGACAAGGAGCACATGGTTGTTGGGGATGATGTTGGTGACAATGGCGGTGAAGACGGTGCCAGAATCTCTCTCCCCAGGGTGGAGAGCAGGATCAATCTGACCTTGAAAACAAAAATCGTGGTGGCGACGGTGCTCTGTTTCTCGTATGGCTCCGTCCTCCTGGTAAGCCAACATGTTTAGGTATATATGGGGTACGCAAAAACCAAAGACGAGACAAGGTACGAGGGTTGAACGAGTATGCCAGGCGTCGGCCCCCCTCCTGGCGCGCATGGTGTGCCTTTTCGGTCCTCGAGGCCTCCCTCTTGTCCATCAAATGCCCAAACTCCTTCTTTCGGTGAAAAACTGTCGTGGTATTTTTTTCCCGATTTTTTTCCCGTGAAAACAGACAGAAATGCAAATTTGCTAAAAACAACATCATATTCTACGGTTTTAATTCAAGTATGGTTAGATTCCGGAGTAAATCATAGAGCAAAGTGCTTGGAAAAGTAGATATATTTTGGATGTATCACTCACATATCACTCTAGAGGAAGGCATGATGATGAAGAAGCCTCTGGTGATGATCTCCCCTCCGGCAAGGTGCCGGGAAGAGTTTTAGAACCATCATTAGGTTTGAGGTGACGGCGGGTGACTTTCGTAGAATATTTTCTCCGTATTAGAATTTTTAGTCGCGGGAGAATAAATAGGCGAAAGGGCGACGCGAGGGGGTGGGCCACCTCCTGGCGCATGGGGGTGGCGCAGCATGCCCCCACCCTGCACCAGGTGGCTGTGCCTGGGTTGGGGGTTGCCCCTCTCTGTTCCCTTTGGTGTACGGCCTCGTTCCGAAGTAAATCTTTTTCCAGAATGTTTTCGGATTTTTCTGAAGATATTTTCTTAACAGTTTTTTCTGAAATAAAAATAGCAAGAAACAAGAACTTATACTCGGTATCTTATTAATAGGTTAGTTCATAAACGTGCCTCAAAACGATACAATAATGTAATATAAATATGTAACAATGATATAAAACAAGCATGAAACATAAAAAATTATAGATACATAAACGTATCAGATGTCTTCAACAAGGTAACGATGCCTAAAACACTCTCATCGCCCCGAGGAGTTTGGTTTTCACCGCCAGCCACGTCGAACTCGCATCCATGACTAAGTGTGGGAAGAGCCCCACGGGCCTGATCCCACAGTCCCGCCACCACACAGGCTGTGGGCAGCGCCGCCGTCGAGACGACAAGCAATCTCCGCAGCATGTGCAGTTCACCTCCCTTGCTACTTGGAGAACAAAGGTCATAACTTCCGCTATCCCGAGCATAGCTCACGGCTGATGTCTGTTGCATCTCTGCTGGACCAATGCGCCATTGCACGCCCGAGAATCCCACGTCGTGGTGCCCAGCAGCCGAACCACGCCTCGACCTGTAATCGTCGAGCCGTGCCAATCCCCCCGTGCGAGGGGACGAGCACCCCACCGACGCCGACGAGGCTTCACCCGGCCCCGCCCTCTGACGGCGATGGAGGAGGACAAGGAGGAGAGGCGGGTGCTTAGCGGCGGCGGCTATAGTTTGCCCTCGTAGACACACGAGGGCGAGAGGCGAAGCATGCACGCATGAGCGCGCCATGCGGCCCCACCCAATGGGCTATGTGTGAGCTCGACCATTACAGGTCGAGGCGTAATTCACTGGCGGTAGAAAATTGAACTACTCATGCGTGCATGCTTGGCCTCTCATGCGTGCCAAGCTTTGTTCTACCGCTAGTGAATTGTCGCACAGTTAGTTAAAAATGGGCTGTTATCCTGCATGCATTTTGGTGTCATGTCAAATGAGTCTTCAGTTAGCGGGTAGGGAGGAGTGTTGCTGCTCACCTCAAGGTCATGGAGGGAGCCAAAAATACAGTTACGGTTCACGAGCATTCTTCCTTGTCGGTTGCTATATCTGGAGATTATCCATACGTGTTGTTATTATTAATCCAAGTTGCTCGGTTACAATTTACTATGTTTATTTTCATGTTACTGTCAGCAACACACAAGAGGAACCAGTGAACAATGACAAGTTGGGACAAGATATTCAAGCAACAAGGCCTGTGCGAGAGAAGAAGCTACCAGCCCGTCTAGCTGACCCGGCCTGGGTCCAGTAATGCGTGTATCGTGTGCGTGTGTGTGTCTTGGCTATAACTAACCGCTGGCTTGTAGCGGGGGAGGGTTGGCTTGTATCGGAATAGACTGGAACAACTGGAACACGGCTGTGGCGGAGGATGAGGGTGGGCGGCACGCCACCGCCGTGTCCTTCTCCCAATTTCCCCAATTCTCTGCAATAGATTGCTACTCCACACTACTCCACACTAACAATTGGTATCAGAGCCAGGCATCGCCATGCTCGCCTAGGGGGCTTCCTAGGGGGATGGGGTGTTAGGTACCAAGCGTTGCCGGTGACTTTAGTCCCACCTCGCTAGTGGGAGGAGGCCACACCCAGCTTATAAGAGAGAGTTCCATCCTCCCTTCAGTCCGGGCTTTTGGGATGGAGTGGACTTTCTTCTTATAGTTGGGCTGTGTGCGCGGCCGTGGGCCAGGAAACGTCCAAACACGACACGAGTGTGTGGAGCTGGGCCCGGGACGCTGACAGTTACCTTCAAAAGGGAAGAATGATGTTTGCTGGAACTGCTTTATAATTCTGATTCATCAAATTCAGTCTGCCATTCTGAATGACAAGAGGTTTGTGACAGATTCAGAAGCATGATAAGCAGCTCTCCATCTCCATCATCAATAATGTTTATAGGGAATAAAAGATGCCACAAACCAATAATGTTTATAGGGGGTTTGTGAGCTGAATTTCCTTTGTAAAATCCATGCGAGTTGGCTGAAGTTCAGCACTACACATTGCTTGCAAAACTTTTAGTATCTCTTACCATTTGAATTCGGACAGATGTTCTGGTACTGCAAATAACATTTGCTTATACAAACTAGAAATGAAACAGAAGGTTAGTTCCTTCAACAAAAATGAATACTAGGAAAAGTTAATAGAGTACCATTACTGGAGATTATCATTTTACCTTCAGAAGAAGTTTAGTGGGAACTCCTGCATAACTCAAATTCAATCTGAAATGCTGAAAATGACAAGAAGTCGAAGCCCGTGACAAATTCAAAAGTACTTCCTTCGTATGATACGAACAACTCTCTATGATCATTATGCAGGGTTGAAGACGTGATGAACAAATATAAATGTTTATGATTGGTGAACTGAAGCAAAACTCTTATCTCTTACCACTGAAATTCCGACAGAGATTCTAGAAGTGCAAATATTATTTGCCTATACAAAATAGAAGCGAAACAGAAGGATGGTTCCTTCAACTAAAGAAAATATACTAGGCCTTCAAATGAATCAAAGAATTCTTCCAAATATCTGTCTAACTAAGTCTCAATCTGATAATTTGTCTTCTTCTTCCTCTACTTGGTGCAAGCTGGCAGCAGTTCTGCGCTACACATTGCTTGCAGAGGCAACATGGCCTTCCTCGCTCAGTCCCGCGCCACCCTCCTGCCCAGGCCGGATCTCCTCGAGCTGCCGCAGCACCTCCCGTGCCTCGGGTCGGGCTGACGGCGAAACCTCCACACACTGCAGCGCGAGCTTGAGCGTGTCCATGAGCTCGTCGCCCTCAGGGCCAGTGGCCGCGTCCCGCATCAGCTCGAGGTCGAACACCTCGCTGGTCCATTCCTCCTTCACGATGGATCCCACCCACTGCGGCAGGTCCATGCCGTTTGTAGTGTCCGCCGGCGACTTGCCGGTGAGGAGCTCGAGGATGATGACGCCGAGGCTGTACACGTCGGTCTTGGCACTGGCCTTCTTGAGCTTGGACAGCTCCGGCGCGCGGTATCCCAGGGCGCCCGCGGCGGCAAGCACGTTGGAGTTGGCGGCGGCCGTCATGAGGCGGGACAGGCCGATGTCGGCGATCTTGGGGCTGGAGTCGTCGTCGAGGAGGACGTTGCTGGCGGTGAGGTTCCCGTGGATGATGCTCATGTCGTCGTGGAGGTAGGCGAGCCCACGGGCTGTCCCCTTGGCGATCACCATCCGCGTCGCCCAATCCACCGGCGTGTTGGGAGCTCGAGCTGAACGCCATCGGAATGGAATTAATGTCAGAACTAGAAAATTGCAGAGTTAAATTCAGTTCAAACGATGAAATTTCTGAAGGAATCTCACCGTGTAAGAAGGCGGAGAGGCTGCCCTTGGGCATGTAGTCGAAGACGAGCAGCTTCTCTCCCTTGGGGCCGAGGTAGTAAGCCCTGAGCGATAGGAGGTTCTGGTGCCGGACCTTGCCGAGGGACGCCGCCTCGGCCTCGAACTCCTTGTGGCCCTTGGTGATCTTCTCGCGCAGCCGCTTCACGGCCACCAGGCTGCCGTCCTCCAGCGTCGCCTTGTACACCGTGCCGTACGTGCTCTTCCCCATGATCTCCGCCGTCGCGCAGAGCAGGTCGTCTGCGGTAAACGCTAGTGGCCCGTCGAAGTGCACCAGCTTACCGCCCACGTCGCCGCCGGACTCCGCCTCTGATGCCCCCGGCTTTTCGCCTCGCCCGGCAGCCGCGGCGGCACCGGCCCCGGCGTCCTTGCTCGACGACTGCTTCCCACTCCTTGCTCGGGTATTACTGCTGCTCGACCTCTTCTTCCTTGTCAGTAAACAGAGCAGGAGACAGCAGAGAGACAGCAGGATGAGGACGCCGATGACGATCCCGGCGATGATCAGGGCGAGCTCCTTGGTACTAAACTTGCGGAGGCCGTGGTGCCCCTGCGCGGATGATGCCGGCGCCGGAGACGGAGACACGGGACAGGGCGGCGAAGAAGCAGAGTAGCCGCAGAGCAGTACGTTTCCGGCGAAGGAGTCCGGGCCAAACTTCTCGATGAGCGGGGTTGGCACCGCGCCGGAGAGGTTGTTGTAGGAGACGTTGAAGGACTGGAGCTTGGCCGTGAGGTTGGCCAGGCTCGCCGGGATCTCTCCGTCGAGCGCGTTGCCCGAGAGATCGAGGGTCTTGAGGTCGGGAAGCGAGCCGAGCTGTTCGGGGATGGAGCCGTTGAGGTTGTTGCCGGCGAGGTCGACCTCCTGCAGCTTGCTGAGCCCCGCGAGTGACGCCGGCACGGGCCCGCCGAACGAGTTGTGCGCGAGGCTGAGGAAGACGAGCTGGTAGCTTCCGGTGATGGATTCCTTCCGCGAGGACGAGGACGGCGCCTTAGAGCCGCCTGCGAAGGAGTCGGGGATGGGGCCCGAGAGCTTGTTGTAGGACAGGTCGAGGAAGACGAGCGACGGGGAGGCCGCGACCTCTACTGGGACCTCGCCGGAGATTGCGTTGCGGCTGAGATTGAGGCGGATGAGCTTGGTGGAGTTGGCGACGGAAGCCGGTATGACGCCGTTGAGGAGGTTGTTGCTGGCGTCGAAGGACTGCAGCGCGAGGCACCGGCCGATCTCCGGCGGTACGGCGCCGGAGAAGCGGTTGTTGAAGAGGTAGAGGCCGCGGAGGTCGGGGAGGAACCCGAGGGAGCTCGGGATGGCCCCCGCGATGGCGTTGTCGTGGAGGCTGAGCCGTCGGAGCTGCACGAGCTGGCCAAGCCCCCGCGCGGAGAGCGTGCCGGCGAGGCCGCGCCAGGGGAGCGTGATGGCGACGACGTTGCCGTTGACGCACTTGATCCCCGTCCAGAAACCGGAGCAGGCGCCGCCGAGGCCGGTGTCGTTCCAGGAGCGGAGGTAGCCGAGCGGGTCGGCGAGGTCGTGCTTGATGGCCTGCAGGCCCTGGTGGTCCGCCTCGGAGATGACGACGCCGTCGCCCGTGGCGCGGTGGTGGGCGGCGTCGGCGGCTGGCGGTGGGAAGAGGAGCATGGCGCAGAAGCAGCAGTGCAGGATGAGCAGCAGCAGCGCGGCCGTGCTTGGCCGCAGCGGCATGGTGTCTAGTTCGTGACGAATTCAACACGGAGCAGGGTGGGGGGCGATTCAGAGAAGGAGGGCGAGAGAGATGTTGCAATGGCGAGGGGAGAGAAGCGGGGCGAGGGGTGCTTGGATAGGTACTAGGTAGGGGAGTATGGTGGTGTCATAAATGTGGCGCGGCCGCGAGCGATTCCTGGCGCAGCAGATTGGCGAGGGGAAGAAGACGAGGGCAGGCACGAGGCGGGCAACGGCTAGTACAAGGAAGCAGAGGACGACGGAATGGATTCCCTCGCAACGGCTAGTTTCCAGACTGAACCGCTCAGGCCCAAATAAACCTTTGTGGGCCCGTTGCTTGGACCTTCCTCAGGTTCCTGTCCACTACAGTACTACGATCCGACGCCGCAGACGGACCTAAGGCTGGCCCACTTCCCATTCTGTTCTTCCTACAAATTTATCCCCTGAAAATTTCTTCGGCCTCGTCCCCCTTGATCACTGTACACAAGAAGACGGGATCTTATGCTCAAAAGAAAAAAAAAACAAGAAGCCTCTTTCTGAAATTCTTTCGCCTCCTCTGCACCGATCACCACCTCGTCTAGCTCATCATCCCGCAGATCAAGGTGTTGGAGAAGATCATCAATCTCTGGTTCCTTCCCCGCCGCCATGCCAGAAGAGCTCCCGCGCTCGCTCGCCATGTCCGCACTTCGATGAAACCCTAGGGTCAAGGAAGAAGAAATGACGGCAATTGATGGGTCGAAGTCTAGATCGTCGTCGCGGAGAGTAGATTATAAGGATGGTTTTCACAATCGAACGTGGATTTGAGTTGGAATCAGTAGGATCTCACGGGGCGATTGAGAATCGCCTCCGGAGCCAAAAAAAAAAACTAACGAGAGGGTACGTAACTACGGATCCAGCCACGACCATAATTTTCTTTAAGGGATGACACCGCAGCTTAGGGTAAGCGTAGAGCCACCCCATATCCTTACCCTTCACACGTTTCTGATACCATTCAACCCGACAAGGTAACGATTACCTGCGGATAAAAATATCCTTGTTTGCAAACTAAAAGATTGAGTATAAAATAATATCGTAAAACATATTATAACTTTAATCAGCAACACATTTTAAACCACAAAATAGAATCATGAAGAGCAACACATTGTTAGAAGCAACACATTATAAACAACATCTGATGACTCCCAAATGCAGGAGATCAATTGTAGTACCTTTCGAATAGAAAAGGTTGTCGAACCCACGAGAAGCTGAAGGTATTGGTTAGTAAGAATGATAGATAAAACAATGAAAGATGCAAATGTTTTTGGGGTTTTTGGCTGTATGGTTGCAAATAAAGTAAAAGTGCAGAAAGTAAATAGTAGCAGTTTAAAGCTCAAGAGGACAGGCTCAAGTGATGTGTGTCTTATATTAGGAAAACGCTCCCGAGTGCGGCATGGATGTAACTAGGCATATAGATTTATTAAACAACACGTTGAATATCTTGTCAAGTTTTAATCTGGTTTAGAACGGAGCCACAACTTAGGTAAAGCTAAACAAATAAACTAAACCCTCTTATGATGGATCATGTGGCCAAGCAAATGACTGCACAAGAATTATTAAGACATAATGTCCCACCATAGCATTACACTCTAAGGTCCCCGATATTAATACCCCATAATAATAACTTCATGACTCATTCTCAGGTTTCTTGTCCTCCCAAGTCTTCCTCATTTCATTATACTACGGTGTTCTCCTATGAGCCCATATAGGTGAAGTGTTGTGCAGTCGACATTCGCACAACACAATCATAGAATCACATAAAAAGATAAACACTAGACAAAATACCAACACATGTCATATATAAATCATTGCCAATTCATCCTATGCCCTCAGGAACATACGGGAACTACTCACAACGTGCAAACATGATCATATTCAGTGGCATAAGTGGTACAACACAATCTGAAAATATAACTTCACCACCAAATAATGACAAGTGCTCAATCACAAACATGAATAGTAGCACAAAACAAGTATCTAGGGTATAGCAACTCTCAAACTACGAGGGGAACGGAGTGGATCACAGAGATGATGATGGAGATGGTGCTGGTCTTGGTGATGGTGATGATGGAGAGGCCTCCTCCCACGCCAAGGAGGAGAGGTGATGACGGTGACGATGATTTCCCCCTTCTCCGGAGCTCCGGAGCAGCAGGATCTGACCCCCCTCGGAGGGAATCAGGAGTTTCGCCGCCGCCGCGGCCTCGAATCGTGTGGGGAAAAATTAGGGTGTAGGTTTTCAGAGGAGACGGAGGTCGTGGTAAAAAGCCCCAGGCGAGGAAGTGCCCGAGGCTCCACTTAGTGGGCCCCTAGCCGCGTGGGCCCCCCTCTTTTGTGCCTCGTGGCTCTTCCCTCTTCGATCTTTTGCCCCCTCTGGTTCTCCTGATGCAGAAACTGCTGTGCAACTTTCCTTTTCCATTTGGGTTCCTGTAGCTCCTGCAACAATAAAAACAAGAAAAGGGGGGGGGGGGGGGGGGTTCTGCCTCCCAGATATTAAATACCAAAAATAGGGACTTTGTATGAAAGTCCCCAAAATCATCTAAAACATGTAAAACATTGATATAATAGTTCCAATAACATTCTAATATGATGATATATGTTGTATAAATGATGATATAAAATGCACGTATCAACTCCCCCAAGCTTAAACCTTTACTCGTCTTCGAGTAAGTAAGGACATAGATCATTACATGCATCAATGGACTTATGGTTGATAAATAAATACGGGCATAGTATCATCATCATGTTCAGTTGTAAAGTAAGATAAACGGAACTAAAACTCATACACATGTGGGCAATATAAGTAGAAGCTCTAGCAATCACCCCTTACTTTTGAAAATAGAAAACCATTGTATGTTGGACAATTGAACTAAACTCTTATTCATACTCTTTTACCAATGCATTTGCTCTCATTTGCAAGCATTATACTCTTTCATGCCTTGCTGAAATTTAAAGACAAGATAAACTCCCATGGGATAAATAGTTAGAAGAAGACAAATGAAAGGATAAATATGATATTGCTTATCACCTTGCCTCTCTAGTAACCAGTACAAACTTAAGTCATGGATATTTCAATCAAGTTCTTATGCTCAACACAACCTTTGTCTAACACTTTCCATGGCTAACCGAATCCTCGGGTGCCCACCTTTTCATTCACTTTTCAAGAGCATAAGTATTGAAACATCCATGATCATTAATTTGCTCAAAAGATACTAAAGTCCAGCAAGAGTGTTTCATATTTCCTTTCATTAACCTTCCTAAATATTTATTCTACAAGACCACATCTTCACCTTAAACTTTTATACTTCATGTCATATTGACTTATTCTTTCACTTATTCTACTGATGAGATAATTCTACAAGTGTCCAACATACTCAAGTTAACCAAGTTCAAGGAAAGATGTGACTGAAACTTCTAAATATACCACGCACATTTGCATGAGTGTTACCCATAAATCTCCAAAACAAGAGACCCATGAATGACATCATACTTTAATATTCATTGATAAACCATAGGGGATACATGATAATGCTCAATGAGCACACACAAGCCTAAGAGAGATTGATAACTAAATGATAAAAAGCAAAGCACACCATGACTAGATAGATATGATAAACTAGTAAACATAAAGACTAGGTTGAACTCCCCCAAGCTTGAGGTTCTGCCAGTGCCTCCTCTGCTGCAGCTTCTTCTTTTTCATAATCCTCCTCCCACTCTGCTATCTTCCATGGAAAAGGTCTCCCATTGTGGAAGGATGTAGGTGGATCATTATACCTTAGGGAAGCAGCTTCTGCAATTTTCTTGAAACGCTCTTCGTACTCGCAGTTTTAGTTTTCTACATCCCACATCAGAGTTTGATACCTATCCAACTCTGACATGACATGTAGATACCTATCCTCCAAGTCCTTGAGCCTCTCCTTGTACTCTTCAACCATCTTCTCCAGCTCTAGATTCATGAAGTGGTGGGCATCAAGGCTGCGTTCAACAACCGTGTTGTACCTGAAGATCTTCTGTTCCAGTTCATCAAGCCTCTCTTCCACTGTCCCGATGGTCTTGGGAGCCTTCACCTCCTCCACGAGCAGCACTCCCTCCTTGAAGGACAAGGTCTTCAATGGTGCCATCACGGAGTTGAGGTAGTGGTTCAGAATGCCTCCCTTGGTGGAGTCCTCTCCCTTTTGGTTGGATCCAAAGCTTGACATGCCTAAACCCTGACAGACAGAAACAAAGAAAACAAAGATCGCTCGAGAACGCTCGGTGCGAGATTAGATTGACGAAAGGGGGTATATATTGACGGTTTTTAGGGCAAGACGAAGCGTCGGAGTCCAAAACGAGACGAAACGGGACTCCGAGGGGCAAAAGGAGTGGGCCCACGCGGCCAAGGAATCTAGCCGTGTGGGGCCCCCTCTTTCCTCCCTCGGGGCTCCGTTCCTTCCAAGTTTCTTGTCCTATATGCTAATTTTCATAAAAAAATGATCTCCGTAAAATATTGTGCAATTCCGAGAAACTTCCCAACACAAAAGTTACCAATTATTGATTCTGGGTTTCCAAAACTGCAAAGTTTCTCTCTATTACCTCCTCCGGTGTCTTTAAGTCCATTTCTTCCACCATTCCGATGAAGCTTTTTCCTGCAATATAGTGTTTAAGGCGTTGTCCATTGACCAGATGAGGTTTACCTTTCATGTCACCGTGAAGACGAATGGCTCCTGAACGGTACACCTCCTGTATCACCAATGGTCCCTGCCATTTTGAAGCTAACTTTCCTGCAGAAAACTTGAAACGAGAGTTGTATAATAAAACTTGATCACCTACTTTGAATTCTTTCTTCTTAATTTTCTTGTCATGCCAAATTTTAACTTTCTCTTTAAATAGCCTAGCACTTTCATAAGCTTCATTTCTCCACTCATCAAGTAGGTTTAAATCAAGAATTCTATTCTCTCCAGCAGTTTTTAAATCAAAGTTAAGTTGTTTAATAGCCCATCTAGCTTTATGTTCTAATTCAACAGGTAAATGACAAGCTTTTCCATAAACCATTCTGTAAGGAGACATTCCCATAGGATTTTTATAAGCAGTTCTATAAGCCCATAGTGCATCATTAATCTTAATTGGCCAATCAGATCTAGACCTATTAACTGTCTTTTCGAAAATGAGTTTAATTTCCCTATTACTTAATTCAACTTGTCCACTTGTTTGAGGATGATAAGGAGATGCAACTCTATGATTAACATCAAATTTTGCTAATGTTTTCCTAAGAATACCATGCAAGAAATAAGAACCACCATCAGTAATTAAAAACCTTGGAACACCAAACCTAGGGAAAATGATGTCCTTCAGCATCTTCATTGTTGTGGCATGATCTGCACTTTTGGTTGGAATTGCTTCCACCCACTTTGTAACATAATCCACTGCAACCAAAATGTGAGTATGCTTTGTTTTTTAGGCTGGGAAAGGTCCCATAAAGTCAAAACCCCACACATCAAAAGGCTCAAGTGGTAAAGAATAATTCATAGGCATTTCATTTCTCCTACCAATATTTCCTACTCTTTGACATTTATCACAAGTTTTAACATATTCAACACAATCCTTAAATAAAGTAGGCCAATAAAAACCAGATTGTAATACCTTTGCTCCTGTGCGATCTCCTGCATGATGCCCTCCATAAGGACTATCATGACAGTCTTTTATGATAGCATGTTGTTCATGCTCAGGTACACAACGTCTAATGATACCATCTACACTCTTCTTATAAAGGAAAGGATCATCCCAAAAATAATGTCTAAGGTCATAAAAGAATTTCTTTCTTTGTTGAAGAGTAAAGTATGGTGGCAAAACTTTGCCAACAATAAAATTTGCATAATTAGCAAACCATGGAGATGCAACTTTAGCTATAGAAACATTAATGTTTGCAAGTTGTTCATTGGCAAAACTATCATTAATAGGAATAGGATCATCAGGTATATTTTTCATTCTAGAAAGATGATCAGCTACTTGATTATCTTCACCTTTCCTATCAACAATATGTAAATCAAATTCTTGCAGCAAAAGTACCCATCTTATTAATCTCGGCTTAGCATCTTTCTTATTCATTAGATATTTAATAGCAGAATGATCAGAATGCACAATGACTTTTGAATCAATAATATAAGGTCTAAACTTATCACATGCAAATATCACTGCTAAAAATTCTTTCTCAGTTGTGGCATAGTTTCTTTGGGCACCATCAAGTGTCTTACTAGCATAGTAGATAACATTAAGTTTCCTATCAACTCTTTGGCCCAAAACAGCCCCAACTGCATAATCACTAGCATCACACATAATTTCAAAAGGCAAATTCCAATCAGGAGGTTGAATAATAGGAGCACTTATTAAAGCATTCTTCAAAATATTAAAGGATTCAATACAATCATCATTAAAAGAGAAAGGAACATCCTTTTGTAAAAGATTGGTTAGAGGCTTTGATATTTTGGAGAAATCTTTAATAAACCTACGATAAAAACCTGCATGCCCAAGAAACCTTCTTATACCTTTGATATCCCTTGGGTATGGTAACCTCTCAATAGCTTCTATCTTTGCTGGATCAACTTCTATTCCTCTTTCAGAAATACGATGTCCAAGAACAATACCTTCATTAACCATAAAGTGACACTTTTCCCAATTAAGGACTAGGTTTTGATCTTCACATCTCTGCAAAACTTTGTTAAGGTTGAACAAGCAATTATCGAATGAAGTTCCATAAACAGAAAAATCATCCATAAAGACTTCCATTATCTTTTCAATATAATCAGCAAATATAGCATTCATGCATCTTTGAAAAGTAGCAGGAGCATTGCACAAACCGAATGGCATTCTCCTATAAGCAAATGTACCATATGGGCAACTAAAAGTGGTCTTTTCTTGATCATCTTTGTGAACAGGAATTTGTGAGAAACCTGAATAACCATCTAAATAACAAAAGTGAGAGTGTTTAGATAACCTTTCTAACATTTGATCAATAAATGGCAATGGATAATGATCTTTACGAGTTGCTTTATTTAACTTTCTAAAATCAATACACATCCTATAACCAACAACAGTACGTTGAGCCACAAGTTCATCTTCATCATTTGGAACAACAATCATTCCACCCTTCTTAGGAACACAATGAACATGACTCACCCACTTACTATCAGCTATGGGATAAATAATACCAGCTTCAATAAGTCTTATTACCTCTTTCCTTACCACTTCTTTCATTTTTGGGTGAAGACGGCGTTGAAAATCAACAACAGGCTTTGCATCTTCCTCCAAATTAATTTTATCCATACATAGAGTTGGGCTTATACCTTTTAGATCATCAAGAGAATATCCAATGGCTGCTCGGTGAGCTTTCAATACATCAAATAATTTCTCCTCTTTTTCAGCTGAAAGGTTAGCACTAATAATAACAGGATATATGCTCTTCTCATCCAAATATGCATACTTGAGATTTTTAGGCAAAGGTTGTAACTCAAAACTAGGATCCCCTTTAGGTGGTGGTAACACTCCTAAATTATCAGGTGAAATATGCAATTGTAATAGTGGTGGTTGTTGCCATAATATTTTGAAGGGGATCGCAGGCAGAAAACAAAAAAATTCTAACAACGATAACCTTAAACTAGCCAGGATCTATACTATGCAGATATAGTAATACGGAGGAGATCGATATACATACCCTTGTAGACCGAAACGCGGGGATTACGCTCCCGCACAAGCGTTGTCGATGAAGCCGACGAAGACGACCTCGAGCACCACTAGCGTGGCACCTCGCAGGGATTCACACACGTACGGTGAAGACGACGACTTCCGGGCTCCGATCCAGGGACGAGCAGCGGAAGACTTGGACCGGAAGACCAGCAGCACGGCGGTGTGCGTATGGTGAAGAGATTGGTTGTGTCTTTTAAAGGCCAAGGGTGCACCTCTATATATAGGTGGAGGTGGGCTGCCAGCCTTGCTGGCTGGGCGGTGTGGGACTATCCCACACCAGCCCGCCCCAAGGGGGTGCGCCGGCCTAGGTGGGCCCCATTTGGCCCACCTAGGGCAGCCCCCTCCCTTCATGCGCACCAAGGGGGGAATTCCCCCCCTTATGGGCCTTCTCTCCCATGGGAAGGCCCATTTAAGGTGGGCTGCCTTTAAAAATCCGAAAATCATTAAATAAAAATGTATTTAACTATTAATTACACTAACTAATATTAAACACACATTATCTAATTTATTCCGGCACCGAAAACTATTTCGTCGCTCTCCGATCTCCATCGGATCTTACCCGGGACGCTCCCGGTGCTCTCTTCTAATTTCTCTTCCGGTAAACTTGTCGACTCCCCTTAAGTGTGTTACCCTAGCGGTTCGAGATCTCGCCAGACATGATCGAGACACGCTCTCCGATCAATGACTAATTCGTGGACCTTGGATACCCAGAATTAATCCTTGTGAGATAACGAATAACTTTGTCGTTCGAACCTGGACGTCGAGTCTTAAACCTTTTGCCATGGCGATACTTAGTGTGTCCGAGACTCGTTCATAGATATCGCCATACCTAGCTTGATCTCGTTACCGATAACACTATCTTCTACTCGTCCATGATATTATGTCCCTGTGACCTAGTCACATGCTTGCAAGCTCATTTGACATAATCTCACCGAGTGGGCCCTAGAGTATCTATCCTGCTATGCGGACTGGCAAATCCCGCTCTTGATCCCTCGTCTCAACATACTCCCTTCCGATACCCGAGAGGAACACCTTTATTGTCATACTATTAAGACATGACGTTTGATGCAATCAAAGTATCTTTCAGGAATAGCAATAAGAGTTGATCTCACGGTCAAAGACGTAATGACTACGTCCTACAAATATTGGGTATGTCCATCACGTCATTCTCCCAATGACATGACTCCATTGTCAACTGACATCAATGTCACATGATCGGGAAACCTCGATCATCAATTGCCCAATGAACTAGTTAGATAGAGGCTACTAGGGACCTGGTTGTTTATCTACCACACGTGTATTAATGTTTCCGCTTAATACAGTTATAGCATGGTATAAAACATATAATGAACAATTGAGATATGACGAATAAACTATATTTATTAAGTGCCTCTAGGGCATATCTCCTTCAGTCTCCCACTTGCACTAGAGTAACACTTAATCTAGTTTACAACTTGGTAAAAGCTCAACACCCATAGCAACTTGGTGCATGCTTGTCTCGTTGAAGAGGAATACAGTCAACAGATCTCACAGATTGAGACCTATATGTGCTTTGCAACACTTCTATGTCACCTAGTTTGACATCATCCCGTATCTTACGATGACGGTGAAATATATCTTAGTCGATGGAGTGAGATTCGAACCATCGCGTAGCATGGGGCTTAAAAGTCTAAGAGATCTATTAAGGGGAACCACATATGCTCGGAAACTGTTCAGTCCAATCACACTTGCTACTTCTGAATTTGCCATATATTTCTATACCTATGTAGATTATGCGACAGTGCATTCATATGCGACTTCGCAAGCTAACCATGTCTTTCTTCAAAATAAAGGACATCTCCTATATGAGATTTCTAGTCGTATGAGTCAGTGTCATAACTTGCATCATCGTAACCGTTTTACGGCAAGTTGTCTTTCCACTCTTACCCTTTACCAGAAAACATATCTTTAGTTCTCACAGACACTAAAGAATATACTTAACGTTTGTTCATTGATCCACACAAGGATCACTCTAGAACCCGTTCTTCAACCAAGAACTTGGGTCACACCAAGTCGAGCTTTCAGTCTGATAGAATCTATGTCTGAGGCATAGAGAATGTCGAACATCATTAGCTATCACTGAAAATGCCAAGATAAACTTAATATTTCACCTAGTCATACAAGCAAGAACCTTTTTCTTCGCTTGTTCTATTCTGAAACACTTCAGAATCTTAACCTAGGAAAATATTCCGACCTAATGTTATTAAGCCCCTTTTGATCTATATAATTATAGATCGGATGCCTAATACTCCTAACTTCATTCATAGAAAATTTAATCACTTAAATAATCCTTTATACTTTACTAGAGGATCTGTATCATTCTCAACATGTCGTTACATATAAAATCATGAATGACACCTAGCTCCCACTCAAATATGCCTTCCACATATAAGATCATGAAAAGCTACTTAGCTCCCACTCACTTCTTTGCAAATGCAAGTTTCTTCAACTATTTTGGACAACTCCAAAATCCTTTGATCACATCATCAAAGTGAAGATTCCAGCTCCGATATGCTTGCTTCAGCCCATGAATGGACAGCTGAAGTTTGCATACATGTTTAGCATCCTCAGGATCACCAAACCATTTCATTGTACTAATTACAACTCTTTCTTAATGATACCATTAAGAAACATGGTTTCCTTATCCATCTATCAATTTCTCAATTGGAAATTATAGTAATTGCTAAACGACCCCGAATAGATTTAGGTTTCGCCACTTGAGACAAAATCTCGTTGTGGTCAACTTTTGAATCTGTCGGAACTGTTTCACGACAAATCGATCCTTATCAGTGTCTACTCTCTCATAAAATTCCATATTCTATTAACAGCTTAGATTCCATCAAGAAGATTTCCCAAGTCATTACCTGGTAATCGTACATGGATTTTATCTCGGATCATACATGACTCATAGCCATTTCTCGGACTTAGGTCTACCATCTCTTTTTCGTAGTTCGTAGGTCTGTCATATTCCATTAACATGACCTTCATAACAAGATTGTCGTACCACACAGCGCGGAACACAACCTCGTACGCCTACGTTCTTAGTATGAGCTCAGAGCATCATGATCTTTATCATCAGCTTCTTTCCAGTTGAGGAGCATAACACCGGAAACACTTTCTGTTGCGCCACTCTGATGTCTGGAGAGAAAATTCATTAACTTCGTCTTGCTCTACTTTCTTTCCCACTTATACCCTTGGACAAGAAACTATTTCTTTTGCAAGGTATATTCCGGCAACGTTTTTGCCTATGTCGTGAGACATGTACCCAACTAATTCTTTAGGTACGGTACACTACAAAGATTTATCCATTTTAGGTTTGATCACATCGAAACACTAAATTGCTGAAACGACAATCTAGGCTAAAAGCCATGCCATCACTCATATGGTATTGTCTCCATGGATTTAAATGGTTTCCCTATTATCTAACGTGAATGTTATGTTTCTACCATATGACTCCAATGATCACAATAATTCGATAAGAGATTTATTTACCACACACTATCCGATAGGGTGCGATTACGACGTCCTAACATACCATAACACTATGGTGTTCCATGCGATGTAATTTGTGGAACTCTTCTCACAAGTCTTCCAATGATATGCCAACATTATAATTCAAATCTTTATTTACTCGATCTGTATCGCAGGAATTTGATTTTTCTTGTTAAATTTATTTTCCTACTTCATTCTGAACTTGTTTGATCGAATCAAAATTTCCAGACTAACATTTCCTAAGTGGATATCCATATATCTACTCGGAATATTCATGAACTCTATGAAATAAAGACTTCCACTATACGTTAAAGTACTTCATTGATTGACATACACCCATATGCATGATTCTTAACAAGTTATACTCAAAACGTTCAGTGAAGTTTACAAAATAAAGGTCTCCACTACACGTTAATTACTTCATTGATCCACATACATCTATATGCATGATTATCAATAAGTTATATGACCGCTTTCCGAAAACGGTGTCTTAGTTATCTTGCAAGTGTCAAAAGATCAAATCTAAGGACTTGTAGATCCATCCGTATGGAGCTTGTTCATTGACTATAACATTGACATGACTTAAACGGTAGTGCCACACGAATGTGGTGTCTTTATTAAGTTTGTATCCTTTGGCATTAATATTATGAATGTGGGAGCTTCTACCATCTAAATTCAAATCGGCTTATGATCATTACTTCATAAATATAGGACAACGATTTTGTCACTAACATATATGAACAATTTGAAGGGGTTCCGTAGCAGAAAACAATAATTTTTCTAACTAACGAAAACCAAACATGCCAGGATCTATCTATCTAGTAATGCGGTAACGGTGGGCGGAACTGGTCACATACCTCTTGCAGACCAAATAGCGGGGATTACGCTCCCGCACAAGCGTTGCTGACGTAGACGCCGTAGCCGACCTCAAGGTCGCGAAGAACTTGGCGCGACGAAGTAGACGATGACGCGGCGATGTCGGCGGCGTCGGGCGTCGGGCGTTGGGCGTCGGGCGCCGGGCGTCGGTCGTCGGGCGCCGGGCGTCGGGCGCCAGGCGTCGGTGACTGGGCGACGGCGGCGGTTGGACGTCGGCGGCAGGGCGCCGGTGTCTGGGCGTGACGATGTCGCCCGAGCACCTCAAATGTGGTGACTCCGAGTACTCGCACACATACGGAGCTTAACGACAACCCCCGGTCACTCAGGTCTAGCCGAGATCGCAGGAGTAGAACAATTGGTGGAATCTCGCAGCGCAACAGGCGCCGCAAAATAACCTTGGTGGGAGAGAGAGAGAATAGCGGGCGGAGAATTAACTCAGGCCGGCGTATACAACATTAATTGTATTTTAGATTGTATTTAAATCAATTAATATGCCCTTCTATATAAAGGGGGGAGGGGGTGTGCAAACACCTTGCCTCCCCCATGTGGGACTAAACAAAGGAACAAGGGGAGGGGGGGCCGGCCGGCCATGGCTGGTGCGTGGTGGCCATGGGCCCCACCGCCCCACCATGGTGCGCCCCACTATGGGCCCAATTTGGCCCATATGTGGGCTGCCCCCTTTTTCCTTTATTTTTAATTGATTTAATTAATATAAAATATAAATAATTCATAATTAATATATTTATACATTATTTAATATCACGTGACTCCGAAACAACTTCCGGACCACCCGAACTACCTTCGGTCATTCCCGGAACCCTTCCGATGCTGCCGGAACTTTTCCGGATTATTTCTCTCTCTCCTATATCCATATTTATTCCAATAATAAATCATACCAACGTTCTCCACGTGTCGCTAAGACCTTAAGCGTGTTACCCTACGGTTCGAGAACACTCCAGACATGGCCGAGACCCTTCGCTCGCCAATGACCACCAGGGAGACCTGGACATCTGTAACGGTCCCTGTGCATTCTGTAGAATATCGTCGTTGAACCATAAACATGATATCTATTCCTTTTGTTTCTTCGATACTACCTTGTCCGAGATATGATCGTAAACATCCGATGTCCTGTTGTATCTCGTTACCGACAGAGGTTTATTAACTCGTCTGTGATATTACATCTTCATGACCTAGTCATTAGCTGCGCAGCTCTATAGATGTAATCTCACCGAGTGGGCCCAGAGTATCTTCCTATCACAAGGATGAACAAATCCCGCTCTTGATCCATACGCCTCAACATACTCTTTCGAGATACACGAGGTACACCTTTATTGTCACACTAAATAAGACATGACGTTTGATGCACTCAGAGTAACCTACGGAGCAGCAATTGATATGATCTCACGGTCTGAGGAATAAGCTATCATATCACTTTCCTATTGCAAACGGCAAACATCGTGACACGATCCTGTTGCAATACTTTGGGTATGTCCATCACCTTATTCTACCAATAAGATGACCTCATTGTCAACCGACGCAATTGTCCATGACCGGGAATTCTCGATCAACTGTTGCCCAATGAACTAGTATATATGGAGGCTTACTAGGGACTCTGGTTTGTCTATGTATCACACGTGTATTAACAATTCCGATTAATACAGTTATAGCATGATACAAAAACATATTATAAACTTAATGGAATAATGCAATAAATACCACTTATTTATTTGCCTCTAGGGCACATTCCCTTCAGTCTCCCACTTGCACTAGAGTACAAATAAACCAGCTGCATTTTACTTAATCATACCACCTTATCCAATAAGCGTTCTATGATAATGCCTGCTCGTGGAAGAGTGTTACCACAACAATCTGTACCATACATAATTGTGTGTTCTTTGCGATTCACTGATATCACCTAGTTTGATTCATTCTGTTATTCTGATAACATATATGCACACATCGTAACTAAGTGAGACTTTCGTTTCCCAGCGCTTACTCTGATTCTGTTAACCAGACAATTGCTTTGCAAACGCACTCAGCTGTAATATGTACAATCTCGCGACATCTATATGCCTTTCATATCTATGTAGAGTTTCGACATTCCAATGTCAGTCTGGTGCCTAATGCTATTCTACTTCTAGTAAATTCCAAATTTACTTTGATAATTGTTCTTCTTCTAAGAACATGAGTCATACTTCATCGAGCACATAATATGGTTTCTATATGATGTCTGTTATCATGATATAAGAGACCAACATATCCACCAACCACTATTATCGTGTACCAATTACACTTAATGTTTTAACTGGATTTCCAAGGACCTTTCCATTGGCTTTATTCCATTCTGACACTTCAGAATCCAATCCAAAATAAAACAGCTCGATCTTCTATTTAAAATTCCCGTTCTATTCGAAATAGACGCAACCTTTTAAATCTTTTCACAACTTCATCTTCAATTCTAATTCTACTGGTACTATCCATGATATGTCAATCACATACGTGGATCTTAGCTCCCACTCAAAATATGTCACTCACATATTAAATGGAGCAAACTAATTCAACTCCTACTTAAAGGATTTAAACTCCCACTCAAAAATATGTTTCTCACATATTTGAGTAAACTAATTCCAAGCTCCCACTTAAATTAGCAAAACCACAATTTCTTTCGATATTTTGGTCAAACCAAAATCATTGATCATTTATCAATTCGAATTTTAATTCGACTCCCACTTAAATTCATAATTTCCTTCGATATTTTGGTCAAACCAAAATCATTGATCATTTATCAATTCGAATTACAATACGATCTGCCAGTATTCTACCAATACTTATTCTACAGACTTTAAGCATGTCTACACTCATGTAGTCAACAACTTTGATTTTGTCCAAGACACTTCTTGACAAAATTTGCTTCCAGTCTTTCTTATAGATACATTTCTTTCATATAACACTTTATATGATGATTAAATAACCTTATTCTCTTAATAAGATTCAGAGTAACATTTACTGTTTTAATCCTTCTAAATGTAACTTGGATTTTAAGACTCATAGCCTTAATTCGTATTCTGATATTTTCTCAACTTTCTTTGTATTTACAAGGTGTATCATGTTCTGACAACATGATCTGAAATACTGAATATCAAATTGTGACCTGACAGTAAATATTCTTAAATCAACACCTCATATAAAAGCTTCTTGTTTGAAAACACTATGATCTCTTATCATCAATTTTTCAATTCCATTTGTAGAGATATTCTTCTCGGAACAGATTCCAATATTCTGCTCTTATGGAAACAAGGTCCAATACCTTATTTTAAGCTTCTACTTTTATTCCATCAACCTTAATTCGAGAAATCATATTTTCTCATGAATTACGCAGACAGCAATACAAATTTGCTTCTGTTGGTATTTGGAATAAAATCCCATCTACATATGAGAATTCTACAAAGAACTATTCGTGTATATTCTGTATTATCATATAATCATCTATATCACGACACTTACTGTCGATCACACGAATCTTTGTTGAAAAATATCCTATTCCTAAAGTGGGTGACAACTACAATGTCAGAATATATTAAGAGATTCTAAAAGACCACACTTTATCTAAAATAGAGCATGATTATAATATATCACATATCACTATATCTGATATTATAATTTGTGGAACAAACTTTCACAAGTCATTTTATGTTGAAACCATAAAAATAATGTCCCCTCTTTAATCGAATCATATGGATACAACTTCCATCTATTTTTCTTTCGAAAAATTCCTTTGATCTTATATCAAATTATTTTCAGACTCATGTTCCCTTAGGCGAATACATTTATTCACTTGGAATCATAGAAAATTCGAATTGATGATATTCACCACTAATTAATTTAATAATCATCTATTATGACTTTCAATCAATTTCCTTGTATATTGACACTTCAATATCTAATGAAACTTAATCAATTCGGCACATGTAACTTGGATAGATCGAAGTATCTATTTTTTTTTCTTACATTGCCTTTGTGATCAAATTCGGTGGTGTTTGTTCTTGTAACAAAATCATTTAATCTTTGGACATTTGATTTTACTATTTCTGCTTTTATAAATGTATATCGCGTTATCATTCAAACAATGTAATTGAGATGTGATTGCATAAAACTTTACTCATAAAATAAAACAACTGACTTGTTCTATTACATGTATGAATAACTTTGTCTTGTAACATTCAAGACATAAAACAAAATCACACTCTCACTATTACAAAAGGTCTTATCAAAAACTATTAATGATAACTATAATGATAACTCGAGGACGTGAACACCACTGGCCATCAACTCCTTTGCTTGCCATCACTTGTGCACCGTCACATCATATATCTTCTCATACTTGTGACAATCGGGTCCTGTTTCACAAACAGAACAAGCATCAAATGCTTTTCATCAAGTATCGCGTGAAGAATACATTTACAACTTTGTATATCAAATATACCTATAGCGTCAAAGATTTCTCCTTCGATGGGTTCAACCTTCACAGATATGAACTGGCTAATGAACTGGAAGAAAGTCATCGTATCTCTTCTTATAGCATAGCCACGGACATGTTTCTCATAGCTGGGAGGTAAAGATGCCAACGCAGCAGCTATCGCACATGAATCCGCCATCCAGTAGTCGTAGACATTTGTGAGTTTCAAGTAAATGTCATACATTTTCTTCAAATGAGTTTCCAAACAGGTATGTTCCTCCATCTGGAGTGAATGGAACTTCCTCAGCTGTTTGTATTGCTCATACTTAATCTCATCTATGAAATGCGCCTTGATCGAATCTATCATATCATAAGGTTCCATATGTTGAAACTGAACTTTCAACTCTGGTGCCAAGCTTATGACCATGATGCTTTGCACTTCTATGAAAATGTCACGACGCTGATGAAACTCTTCATCTTCTTCTTCACTAGCAGAATCATCTGGTTTATCTCCTAATCCCTCTTCTATGACATAGAGTATATTATTGTGCATGAGAGTTTCTCTTAGTTTATTGTACCAGTAGATGAAGTTTGACCCATCAGCCAATAAGGACCGACTCCTAAGGAAGTGATCGAAGTAGAGCACCATCTACAGATATAATCGCAAAGAGGGTAAGGCTAAGTTTATAATAATATGAGTTTCGGTTTATAATCAAATTATTTAAACAAACTCCACTAAGATTATTATCTCTTCAATAATTTTAGCGATTACACGACCCCAATCCACTGTACCACCCCCGATCGTCACGGCCGGCAGCACAGCTTCAAAGGTGGACATCGAAATGTCGATCACAACAACTCTGTGACTCATGCTCGATCTTTCGACCATCCGTGTTCCGAGGCCATGTCTGTACATGCTAGGCTCGCCAATTAAACCTCGATGTTCTTGCGCGTGCAACATGGCTTACACCCACTGTATGCGAACGACGAAATGTGTGACACCCGATCATCACGGCCTGCCTCGTAACGTAGAACTTTCTTGGTGGTGCACAACGAGTGAGAACACAATTTTGGTATTTATTAGGGATCATCCTATTATAGCTATCGTCGTATATCTAATATATATATAGCACTCAATAGGATATACACACAACAGCACACAATCAAATAATGTAATGAAGTGCGATATGACATGGTCGTGCGCCTGGACCTCCTTGGCGCCGTGCGCTTGGACCGGGCGTCCCGGCATGGCTCCGAGTCTACGGTGCCTCCTTTGCCTCCGACATTACGAATAATTCAAAACTTACCGTAACCATGTCATATTTAAATGCCTCTGCAAAACAAAGTTAGACGCCTCTACCTTTATCTAGTTTTGCAAGTTTTACGTGGTTTTATAGGCTTTCGCGAGAGAACCGTTCCCTACCTACGAACATGATGCCACAACGTCGATCCAATAATTGCATGTTTATGTATCCCTTTCGGGCCCTCCATTGAAAATGCAAAGTCAACTAAAGAGAGAGAAACAGACACCCGCCAGCCACATATACGGTACCAGCCGTATGTCAGTAGTGGAACCAGTCTCGCGTAAGCGTACGCGTAAAGTCGGTCCGGGCCGCTTCATCAATTCAATGCTGCCGACAGTGCAAGTGCACGCGAGAGGGTAGCAAATATAAGAAAGACGTTCTCGTATTCAACACGAGTTCTAACCGTACCAGCATACTACGCATAGATCGGCTCTGATACCACTGAAGGGGTTCCGTAGCAGAAAACAATAATTTTTCTAACTAACGAAAACCAAACATGCCAGGATCTATCTATCTAGTAATGCGGTAACGGTGGGCGGAACTGGTCACATACCTCTTGTAGACCAAATAGCGGGGATTACGCTCCCGCACAAGCGTTGCTGACGTAGACGCCGTAGCCGACCTCAAGGTCGCGAAGAACTTGGCGCGACGAAGTAGACGATGACGCGGCGATGTCGGCGGCGTCGGGCGTCGGGCGTTGGGCGTCGGGCGCCGGGCGTCGGGCGCCAGGCGTCGGTGACTGGGCGACGGCGGCGGTTGGACGTCGGCGGCAGGGCGCCGGCGTCTGGGCGTGACGATGTCGCCCGAGCACGTCAAATGTGGTGCCTCCGAGTACTCGCACACATACGGAGCTTAACGACAACCCCCGGTCACTCAGGTCTAGCCGAGATCACAGGAGTAGAACAATTGGTGGAATCTCGCAGCGCAACAGGCGCCACAAAATAACCTTGGTGGGAGAGAGAGAGAATAGCGGGCGGAGAATTAACTCAGGCCGGCGTATACAACATTAATTGTATTTTAGATTGTATTTAAATCAATTAATATGCCCTTCTATATAAAGGGGGGAGGGGGTGTGCAAACACCTTGCCTCCCCCATGTGGGACTAAACAAAGGAACAAGGGGAGGGGGGGCCGGCCGGCCATGGCTGGTGCGTGGTGGCCATGGGCCCCACCGCCCCACCATGGTGCGCCCCACTATGGGCCCAATTCGGCCCATATGTGGGCTGCCCCCTTTTTCCTTTATTTTTAATTGATTTAATTAATATTAAATTAATATAAAATATAAATAATTCATAATTAATATATTTATACATTATTTAATATCACGTGACTCCGAAACAACTTCCGGACCACCCGAACTACCTTCGGTCATTCCCGGAACCCTTCCGATGCTGTCGGAACTTTTCCGGATTATTTCTCTCTCTCCTATATCCATATTTATTCCAATAATAAATCATACCAACGTTCTCCACGTGTCGCTAAGACCTTAAGCGTGTTACCCTACGGTTCGAGAACACTCCAGACATGGCCGAGACCCTTCGCTCGCCAATGACCGCCAGGGAGACCTGGACATCTGTAACGGTCCCTGTGCATTCTACGAATATCGTCGTTGAACCATAAACATGATATCTATTCCTTTTGTTTCTTCGATACTACCTTGTCCGAGATATGATCATAAACATCCGATGTCCTGTTGTATCTCGTTACCGACAGAGGTTTATTAACTCGTCTGTGATATTACATCTTCATGACCTAGTCATTAGCTGCGCAACTCTATAGATGTAATCTCACCGAGTGGGCCCAGAGTATCTTCCTATCACAAGGATGAACAAATCCCGCTCTTGATCCATACGCCTCAACATACTCTTTCGAGATACATGAGCTACACCTTTATTGTCACACTAAATAAGACATGACGTTTGATGCACTCAGAGTAACCTACGGAGCAGCAATTGATATGATCTCACGGTCTGAGGAATAAGCTATCATATCACTTTCCTATTGCAAACGGCAAACATCGTGACACGATCCTGTTGCAATACTTTGGGTATGTCCATCACCTTATTCTACCAATAAGATGACCTCATTGTCAACCGACGCAATTGTCCATGACCGGGAATTCTCGATCAACTGTTGCCCAATGAACTAGTATATATGGAGGCTTACTAGGGACTCTGGTTTGTCTATGTATCACACGTGTATTAACAATTCCGATTAATACAGTTATAGCATGATACAAAAACATATTATAAACTTAATGGAATAATGCAATAAATACCACTTATTTATTTGCCTCTAGGGCACATTCCCTTCACAATTGTCTTGCTAGAGAAAACACACTTATAACGATCATACTAACAGGCGATCATAAAAGAATTTATTCAAATGGTAGATCTAGAGGGAGAGTGTCTATGGCCATCACAACATTTTGTCTGCCATCATCAACATACGTTGTCGCCTCATCCTTCCAAGCTACTCAAGTAGTAAATCTGGTTTTCATAAAACATAACTAGTATAAAAAACTTAGTCACTACTGCGAGTACTTGCTTAGGTAAACATTCATAACGTGTATATCATATATACACCATCATCATTGATGACTTCCTGGCGATCTGTTTGATCTTCTTGATTCTTCCAACGCAATCAAGAACCATGAAGGTGAACGATTCCCCTTGCATGACATAGTCTTTGACAAAGCATTTGCATCTGGCAACGTTGTCTGTCATCCAGTGATCGAGCTGAGCGAGGCGTCTCAATGTCATCAAGTATGACCAATGTCATCGAGTATGACCAGTGTCATCAAGTATGACTGCCACGTGCTCCTTCAATGCGTGTATTCTCTTCCATCTTGGTTGAGAAGAAAAACAGTTAACGTACTGATAAACTTCATCAACCCAACTTTAGGTGTATCCTGAGTTTAGCGATCATCTCATATGTTCGCGATCTAACAACTCGCACCCACCGTTAATTCTCTATGGCAGAGATCATAGCATACACTGGACTATGATGATATTATCCGCACAAAAACTTGATAATCCAAATTATCCTTTTGCTAGCGGAATCTCCGGGTTTATCTCCTAGCGGGTATTGTATCACAAAGAGCTAATGGTTTAAACAAGGAGTATCCTCAAGCTAAAGTATAAAACTATGAAGTTTGGACCCAACCTTTTAAGTTTCTCAATCGCAGGATTGCGCCTAATTTTTAAAGAAGGCTATTACATTGGTTAATATCTACAAAGGTTTTGCAAAACATAAAAGACTTTGTTCATTATAAAATAGAGTTCAAGTTTTAATAAAATAAAACTACCAGAACTCCCACTCAAAACGAATATCCCTCTAATCGTTTTAGTGATTACACGATCCTCATCCATTATGCAACCCCTCATCGTCAGAGCCGGCAACATAACTTCAAAGGTAGACATCGACATCTCAATCACAACAACTCTGTGACTCATGCTTAACCTTTCGGTCACCGTGTTCCGAGACCATGTCTGTACATGCTAGGCTCGCCATAATAACCTTCAGCGTATACGCTTGTGCAAACATGTCTTACACCCACTGTATGCGAACGACGATATGTCTGACACCCGATCGTCACGGTCTGCCTCATAACGTAGAACTTTCTTGGTGGTGCACGTCAAAAGGGAGAACACTAATGGTATTTTGGAGGGATCATCTTGTATTACTACCGCCGTGTAACTAATATATAACTATATATATATATACACAATATAAGATGCACTCAAAACATCAATATGTAATGCGACGTGACATGGTCCTTGCGCCGATGGTCTCCTTCGCGCCCACAGTTTATAAACAATTTAATAAACCTACCTTGACCATATCACATTGCCCCTGCAAAATAAAGTTAGACCTTGACCATATCACATTGCCCCTGCAAAATAAAGTTAGACGCGTTCTACTTTATCTTTTGCATATTTTACGTGGCTTGGGGCTGTCGTAAATAGAACCGCTTCATACCTACGAACCTATGACCACAACAACGATCAAATAATTGCATATTTATTTATCCCTCTTGGGCCCTCCATTGAAAATGCAAAGGCAACTAAAGAGAGAGAGACAGACACCCGCTAGCCACATATACGGTACAAGCCGCATGTCAGTTGTGGAACCAGTCTCGCGTAAGCGTACGCGTAAAGTCGGTCCGGGCCGCTTCATCAACTCAATGCTGCCGACAATGCAAGTGCACGCGAGAGGGTAGCAAATAAAAGAACGATACCCCCGTGATAAACACGGGTTCTAAAAGCGTACAACTATATCTACGCATAAACCTGGCTCTGATACCACTGAAGGGGATCGTAGGCAGAAAACAAAAAAATTCTAACAACGATAACCTTACACTAGCCAGGATCTATACTATGCAGATATAGTAATACGGAGGAGATCGATATACATACCCTTGTAGACCGAAACGCAGGGATTACGCTCCCGCACAAGCGTTGTCGATGAAGCCGACGAAGACGACCTCGAGCACCACTAGCGTGGCACCTCGCAGGGATTCACACATGTACGGTGAAGACGACGACTTCCGGGCTCCGATCCAGGGACGAGCAGCGGAAGACTTGGACCGGAAAACCAGCAGCACGGCGGTGTGCGTATGGTGAAGAGAACTTCACCTTGGCGCAACTCCAATGGAGGAATCACGTTATTCAAGGAGAAGAAGAGAGAGATTGGTTGTGTCTTTTAAAGGCCAAGGGGGCACCTCTATATATAGGTGGAGGGGGGCTGCCAGCCTTGCTGGCTGGGCGGTGTGGGACTATTCCCACACTAGCCCGCCCCAAGGGGGTGCGCCGGCCTAGGTGGGCCCCATTTGGCCCACCTAGGGCAGCCCCCTCCCTTCATGCGCACCAAGGGGGGAATTTCCCCCTTATGGGCCTTCCCATGGGAGAGAAGGCCCATTTAAGGTGGGCTGCCTTTAAAAATCCGAAAATCATTAAATAAAAATGTATTTAACTATTAATTACACTAATTAATATTAAACACACATTATCTAATTTATTCCGGCTCCGAAAACTATTTCGTCGCTCTCCGATCTCCATCGGCTCTTACCCGGGACGCTCCCGGTGCTCTCTTCTAATTTCTCTTCCGGTAAACTTGTCGACTCCCCTTAAGTGTGTTACCCTAGCGGTTCGAGATCTCGCCAGACATGATCGAGACACGCTCTCCGATCAATGACTAATTCGTGGACCTTGGATACCCAGAATTAATCCCTGTGAGATAACGAATAACTTTGTCTTTCGAACCTGGACGTCGAGTCTTAAACCTTTTGCCATGGTGATACTTAGTGTGTCCGAGACTCGTTCATAGATATCGCCATACCTAGCTTGATCTCGTTACCGACAACACTATCTTCTACTCGTCCATGATATTATGTCCCTGTGACCTAGTCAAATGCTTGCAAGCTCATTTGACATAATCTCACCGAGTGGGCCCTAGAGTATCTATCCTGCTATGCGGACTGGCAAATCCCGCTCTTGATCCCTCGTCTCAACATACTCCCTTCCAATACCCGAGAGGAACACCTTTATTGTCATACTATTAAGACATGACGTTTGATGCAATCAAAGTATCTTTCAGGAATAGCAATAAGAGTTGATCTCACGGTCAAAGGCGTAATGACTACGTCCTACAAATATTGGGTATGTCCATCACGTCATTCTCCCAATGACATGACTCCATTGTCAACTGACATCAATGTCACATGATCGGGAAACCTCGATCATCAATTGCCCAATGAACTAGTTAGATAGAGGCTACTAGGGACCTGGTTGTTTATCTACCACACGTGTATTAATGTTTCCGCTTAATACAGTTATAACATGGTATAAAACATATAATGAACAATTGAGATATGACGAATAAACTATCTTTATTAAGTGCCTCTGGGGCATATCTCCTTCATATTTGTTCTAGGGCATCCTTTTCTGCATCATTAAATGGTTCATCTTGATTAAGCACAGAACGTTCCACCACATCCGTTGAAGCTACAGCTATATGAGCAAGAGTTTCAACTACATCCTTAGCAAATGGTTCTTTCTTTAAATGTTTATCAGCAAATTTAGAAAAGTTAAACTCAAGTTTTTCTCCAGCACACTTAATAAACACTTTCTCTTTAACCAAATTAAATTCAGCACCAACAGTATGTAAGAAAGGTCTACCAAAAATGACAGGACAAAATGAATCTTGAGGACAACCAAGCACAATAAAATCAGCAGGATATTTTATCTTCCCAACAAGTACTTCAACATCTCTAACAATTCCAAGAGGACTAATATAATCTTTATTGGCAAGTTGAATTGTCATACCTGTCTCTTCCATAACAATAGGATCAATGTCAGGCTTGATTTCAAGATAAAGAGAATATGGAATAACACTAATACTTGATCCAATATCACATAACCCATGATAGCACGAAGTCCTAATAGCACATGATATAACAGGCTTACCAACCTTGGCCGAATTGCCTTTGATAACCTTAGTAGCATCTTCACATAAATAAACATCAACATGATCTTCTTCATTTAATTGTTTGATAACAGAAATTTGACTTTTAACTTCCACCTGTTCATAAGACTCAGAACATTTTCTGTTACTCTTGTTAGTAACAGCAATAAGCAAGTTCTCCTTAGTTTTATTTGGATAAGGAGGTGTTTCAACATACTCTTCAATTGTCACAGATGACACTGGTTCCACTTGTTTAATAACTTTAGGGACAACAATAGATTGTTTAACAGGTTCAACATATACTTCAAAGCCAGTTTTAGGAACACACATATGCTTAGCAAAACCTTTACATATTTCTACCATAATATAAGGATCAAGACCAAAATTATCACTCAGATTTTTAAATAAAGTAGAAGTAGAGAAGTGCTCTACACATGAATATTCATAGTCCAGATATGGTTCATTACCTTTATCAAGATCCCAATGACCAGTGTTCTCAGCAATAGTCTCCAATAAATTCCATGCTTCTTATTCAGTATTATTTGTAAAACTTCCACCAGACGAGTTATCCAGAGTTTCCTTCAGATGCTTAGGCAGCCTCACATAAAAGTTTATCAGAATAATTTTCCTTGTAAGATCATGACAAGGATTCTTGCGAAGGAGCTCGTTTAATCTCCCCCAAGCTTGAGTAATACTCTCTCCCAGATGTGGCCAGAAATTAAATATATAGCAGCGGTTATCATAAGCTTCTTTAGGAGTAAAATATTTAAGAAAGAAAACCTTCCTCGGCACATTCCAATCTTCTTTAACTCCTTCATCCAAAGACCTGTACCAAATACGAGCATTACCAGATAAAGACAAATATAACAGCTTCCTTTTTACCTGATCATCAGAAATATTAGTGAGCCTAAATAACCCACATATGTCTTCAATGTGTTCAATATGGTCACGTGCAGACTTAGCTCCATCCCCTAAGAATGGATCCTTCATAACTCTCTTAACATGACCAACGGGAATTTTATATCCCACTCCAGGTCTCTCAGGCACAGCAGTTTCCACCACTTTTGGAGTGGCATAAGCAGTTTCATATAAAGCAAGTTGCAATTCATGACGATTCATAAAAGCCATAGTAACAATAAGATAACAACAACAGATAAAAGTCAACTTCCAAGCTTCCTTACCAAACTTCTTACCAATAGCACAACGCTCCCCGGCAACGGCGCCAGAAAAGTATCTTGATGACTCCCAAGTGCAGGAGATCAATTGTAGTACCTTTCGAATAGAAAAGGTTGTCGAACCCATGAGGAGCTGAAGGTATTGGTTAGTAAGAATGATAGATAAAACAATGAAAGATGCAAATGTTTTTGGGGTTTTTGGTTGTATGGTTGCAAATAAAGTAAAAGTGCAGAAAGTAAATAGTAGCAGTTTAAAGCTCTCAATGAGAGAAAAGCCCAATCCTCTATGTGGCAAGAGGACAGGCTAAAGTGATGTGTGTCTTATATTAGGAAAACGTTCCCGAGGGCGGCATGGATGTAACTAGGAATATAGATTTATTAAACAACACATTGAATATCTTGTCAAGTTTTAATCTTGTTTAGGACGGAGCCACAACTTAGGTAAAGCTAAACAAATAAACTAAACCCTCTTATGATGGATCATGTGGCCAAGCAAATGACTGCACAAGAATTATTAAGATATAATGTCCCACCATAGCATTACACTCTAAGGTCCTCGATATTAATACCCCATAATAATAACTTCATGACTCATTCTCAGGTTTCTTGTCCACCCAAGTCTTCATCATTTCATTATACTACGGTGTTCTCCTATGAGCCCATATAGGTGAAGTGTTGTGCAGTCGACATTCGCACAACACCATCATAGAATCACATAAAAAGATAAACACTAGACAAAATACCAACACATGTCATATATAAATCATTGCCAATTCATCCTATGCCCTCAGGAACATACGGGAACTACTCACAACGTGCAAACATGATCATATTCAGTGGCATAAGTGGTACAACACAATCTGAAAATATAACTTCACCACCAAATAATGACAAGTGCTCAATCACAAACATGAATAGTAGCACAAAACAAGTATCTAGGGTATAGCAACTCTCAAACTACGAGGGGAACGGAGTGGATCACGGAGATGATGATGGAGATGGTGCTGGTCTTGTTGATGGTGATGATGGAGAGGCCTCCTCCCACGCCAAGGAGGAGAGGTGATGACGGTGACGATGATTTCCCCCTTCTCCGGAGCTCCGGAGCAGCAGGATCTGACCCCCCTCGGAGGGAATGAGGAGTTTCGCCGCCGCCGCGGCCTCGAATCGTCTGGAGAAAAATTAGGGTGTAGGTTTTCGGAGGAGACGGAGGTCGTGGTAAAAATCCCCAGGCGAGGAAGTGCCCGAGGCTCCACTTAGTGGGCCCCACGCGGCCAAGGAATCTGGCCGCGTGGGCCCCCCTCTTTTGTGCCTCGTGGCTCTTCCCTCTTCGATCTTTTGCCCCCTCTGGTTCTCCTGATGCAAAAACTGTTGTGCAACTTTTCTTTTTCCATTTGGGTTCCTGTAGCTCCTGCAACAATAAAAACAAGAAAAGGGGGGTTTTCTGCCTCTCAAATATAAAATACCCAAAATAGGGACTTTGTATGAAAGTCCCCAAAATCATCTAAAACATGTAAAACATTGATATAATAGTTCCAATAACATTCTAATATGATGATATAAGTTGTATAAATGATGATATAAAATTCACGTATCAACATCACATATACTTAAAAATAACAACACTTGCACATAAGCAACACATATAAACAGCTGCATATTTTAATGATACGCACAGTCATAAAACATCAACACCGTAGTCATACACTTTAAATTCACAAACTCACGACAAAATATACAATAATTATTTTAACAGTATGTAAGGTTACAAAATAACAATTACAATAATTATTAGTAGGGTACATGGGTACGCGGGAATGAGTTATATAAACCCATACCCGTATCCTCTCGACCTTATGGGTACAAGATTTTCTCATTTATATACCCATGGGTATTTTGTTTCTCCAAACCCTTACTTTATTAGATTTTTTACCTGCAGGGTACGCGGATAATGGGTTCCCATTGCCATCCGTAACCACATCGAGTATGATGCTTATAGCTCTTTATTTCAAATTTTCGATGTCCATAGCATCTGAAAAATGTGCATATAACCATACATAAAATGTCACCATATCATCTTTTTTTGCGAAAATCCCCCTTAGAGTATGGCAGTATTGTGAATGTGTCCCGACTCCACTCATTACGTGTGCGACGTGATTGGGCGGCGACCATGATTGGGCGGCAAGATAGGGTTACAACTTACTAGTGATGTTCATCGGCATGTGGGTGGCGAGGGTCTGGCGTGGAGCTTCTTCGGTGATGGGTGGTGGGCGGCGACCGTGATTGGGTGGCGATGAGGCGACGATGTCTCTGTGGTGGCGGCGTTATGGCGTATCTCTGAGTGAATACGGTGAGTCCAACATTGGCTCAATTTCGATCCTAGATTCATTTTTTAGATTGTTCAACCGGGGGTGGGGTACTTTATGTTGTTCTTGATAGATATTAGCTGTTGGTGATGATGCTTGCTTCGGTAGGGCTTTTGTTAGGAAAATTATATCTTTGGTAATATGAAATGTTTAAAGATGGTTATGATCGTTTCTCAATTGAAACCACTATCGGTTCCTCTTCTGTCAATTGGCATGGTTTGAGATAGATAAGAAGTGAAGATGACACAATACCAATGCCAAACTTTGTGGGAATTCGGTACCATTTTCTGAGTATGCATCTTGATCATGATGACTTCATAAGTGCAGCGAACTGGGATGATGTAGTTGAGTTTCCAATTGCTTATCAACCTTCTCTCGTAAACACGTCAAAGCCTAGAATCAACATCCCCTGGAATATAGTTGTTCCAAATCAAATAAGCTATTTATTCCACCTCCGAGTACCACAAATTGCAACCATGTTGTGAAATGAAAACGAAAGTAAGTAAAGGAATAAACTGTAACTTTTGTCAAATGAGTGATTAAGTTCAAGTGAAATTTACAAATCTCTCAACAAAAAACCCCAGCCATTTTAGTTCAGGAACCTACCCCGTGCTTCACACACCTACGTCTTTTTTTTTAGAAACACAGTACAAACGCACACACTCATCCATATGAACGTACATACGCACACCCTACCCTTATGGGCACCTCCGAAATCCTGAGCCGGCGGATCGAGTCTTGCGATTGACGAAGTCACCACGGGCGCCTCGCTGTCGACGGGAACGTGACCTCTCGCTGAAAGAATATTCCGCCTAAATGTAACACACAGACGTCAAACCTAGGGTTTGAACTCTGATGCACTGAGGGTACAACCACCCTGCTAACTATCCAACCACAGGTTGGTTTGCTTCACACATCTACATCTTCTACACTACTATTAAAAGAACAAACTTATGTTGAGTTGTGTTGATAGTTTAAATCTGAATCGTCCATCTAATCAACATCTACGTGAGCTGCTTAAAAAACGATTCGGATAAAAAAAACGTCGGTGAAAGCTTCGGGACGAGACCGGCGGCGATCGGGAGGAGCATCGCAAGAGGCACCCAGTGCTCTGCCATGGAGGCCGCGGCCCAGTGGTGGAAGGACTGAAGGTGTGCGACGATTCAGTGAGGCCGCGTGGCCTTGTCGGCGCACGCGGCGGCGATGAACTCCCAGTGGAGCTCCCGCTTGTCGTCGGGGACGTCATTGGTTGACTCGATCGCCGCCGTCGGGTAGGCCGTAGGTCCACGTCGGAGCGCAGCGGGAGCGGGAGCGGAAGAGGGGCGAGGTTGCGCGGCGTGGAGAGCCAATCCCACGACTGCCTTCCTTGGCGGCCAAGTGCTCCGCTCCGATGCCCCGTGCTTGCAGCACCACTGTATCGTCCGTCCCTCCAAGCTTTCAGTGTTGGTCCGCTGATTTTGCACAGAGCCAATCTCTCTCCGTGTTGGAGCCCCACATTATTGAATGAATAATTGAATTATCCCCAGTCGTTGTGTATTTGTGTTGCAGGTTATTTGTAAGTTTTCAGATGTGATCTATCTACACAAACAAATAGGTACCAGTTCAACTGATCGTCAGATCGAAACAAGTGCTCAGCTACTACTCTCTCCGTTCTGAATTAATTGACTCGGATTTAATGCACGTCAGTAATCAAGCTACTGAAGAAACTATTAGTTGAGCTAAATTGGGATTAGGGTAGGTTCTTAGTCCTGTTGTTCGTGTTTCTTCTTTAAATTCTGGTGGATACAAATTTCTTGATGGTTTGAATTTATATCTTCTGTGTTAAAAATTAAAACAAAGACTGATATCTAGAAGCTACTTTTATTTTGTATGCAGACATTCATGGAAGGATAGCTGTTGAAGATAAAGTGTCTAGCTGACGAAGATAAGAGGTGAGACCGGTTAGTTGTTACTAATTGTTTCAAATTTTCTAGGTTCCATGCTTTCAGGCTCATGGCTGGACTTCTCTCTAAGAAAACATGGCCTATTCAGCTATTTGTTCGTTAGAGATTAAGGTTCCCATATTTCTCTTCACTTGTGTATATATGAATTTGTGTTGCAGCCGTCCAAGTGGGTTCACTAGGACCTTTTTTATATTCATATTTGCTGGTATTTTGGATGAGCAACTAAGCAGAGCCTGAAGAAGTCTGATATTGAAACGATTTCTTTCAGGTATATAATTTCTTATCACCTTAACACTTGATGAATTCAAAGCCTGAAGAAGTCTGCTATGCCACTTAGTTTACCACCTGTGTAATTGTTGAGAACTTTATAAAATGATGCAAAAATGTGTACCACATGTGGAGGTGAGTTGGAAATGTTTTTTTTTTGTTAATCTGGTCGATGGAGCCATGCAAAAATTACTTTTTTTCCTTCATGTGACATGCTTCAAATTTTCTGCAATAGTTGCAAAGGCGTTTTCTTTCTAATATATATGTACATGCTTAGAATTTTCTTTCCTTCGCCGCTTATCTCAAGTTATCAGTGTCCTTCTCTATTCAGATTCTGCCTTTTTTCTAGGTTATTAGCATGTTTTTTATTTAATGTAGAATTTGCTACAGAGAGCTAGCGGAATGGGCAGCCTATTGATCATTGAAGTCTAGCTTTTTTGTTGGTGTTTTGCGGTAAATTTGTACCTTCTACATAAATCTTTGCTATTAAATTAAATGGGAGTAGGTACGTATGGTTCAACCGGAAAGTGAAAATTTCTGCCGGACCTTCCCCTCGCGATATCGCTATTGAACTTGGCCCGGCCCAATAAGAAAACCACACGCTCGAAAATCCCCCTCCTCGCAGTGGTGGCGGCGACCTCCACATCTCCATCTCTCACCTTGCGGACGCGGCTCCGCGTGCTCCGCGTGCTCCGCCGCCACCTCCGCTTCTGTGGCCGCCGGTACCGCGCGCCGGCGCGGCGGGGCGTCGGAGAGTATGTAGGAGGGAGCGCGAGAGCCGGTGCTGCTCGTGTCCGGGATGGGCGGGTCGGTGCTGCACGCGCGGCGCAGGTCCGACCCCAAGTTCGACCACCGCGCCTGGGTGCGCATCCTCCTCGCCGACCGCGACTTCAAGGAGTACCTCTGGTCGCTCTACAACCCCGACACCGGTGAGTGAATGAGTCATATCGATCTTACTGCTTGTCCGTCCGTGCTCTTGGGGTATTCGCTCCCGTCGCAGGCTACGGCGTCCGTCGTGTCGCAGCCAAGTCACGCCCCGAACGCCCCACTTTTGCTGTCTGTCGCTGGATGCGGCGTTCTTGTTTCTGACTTCGGGTGGAGCCTCTTGGAGGCAGTGCCCCACACGGTCAACCTACTGCTGTGCTTCGGCTGTGCTCCAACATGTGTTGCCGGTGCAAGGAGATGCAAAGACACGAGTTTTGGCTCTTCCAACTACCGTGCGTGTCAGGCATGTCTTGAGTATTTCATATGTGTCCAATGGTAGATGGACGTGGTAATAAAATTTCATCAGATACTAATATCACTATACTTAAATATTCTACACTCCGGATGAGGTAGGTAGATGCAGGTTTACTCACAAACTTTTGCACTAAATCAAGCCTGCTCCAGATTCCTATGCAAATTCGCTAATGATTTTTTCCTTTACTTTTGCAGGTTGAATGTGAGGAGTTTTTTCAGCGTGATAATTCTATGTATGTATGTTTCAATTGCAATGGAAGGTTACATGTGATAAGTTGAGGTAAGCAGCTGTTTTTGTAGAAGTATCCATTGATGATTCGTAGTTGTAGTATTCAAAATAAATAAATAACTCCAATATAATTCTCGCATTTTTCCTTCTGTGCGTTCATCTATGGATACTAAAAAAGGAGAAATGTTCTTGCAATCTCACGTACTCATGACATAAAAGTATTGTTTAGGGTATTGATTATGTCCTGGTGAAGATTGATTTGTGACTTTGAGTAGCAACTTATTTGTCTTTTGGATGCTAGGGTCATGTTAAATCGTGTGGTATTCTTTGACAGACCCTATGGCAATGTGGCATGTACGGGCGCAGTTTGCTCCAGCAATTCTATTTGTAGTTGAATTTGACGGATGGTACAATCTCGATTCAAAATCTGCAGTAACTCTACTAATATGATAGTTTTACAGCTGAAAGATGTCATCATGGGGAACGCTGCGGCGACCGCCATTTGGCTCGGCCGGGAGGCGCATCCAGCCTACCAAATTATGCTGAACTTCCGTCTGATTTCAGTAAGCTTCCGCTGGCAAATACTTGTTTCTTCCTTCTTGAATCAGAAGCATTATGATGCCTTCACGTGCTAAACCTAAAAGGATAGATAATGGAGTATGTTCTCTACAAAGAGAACTGAAATGTTTGTGCCCCTAATACACGTGGTCTGAGTTCTAATGATCCAAGCCCATGTACAAGCTTCAGTGTGTTAAATGATTTTAAACATCTTGACTTCAAACTAGCAAAGTAAATGTGTATTATTTATAGACAACGTTTACAGTAATTACAGAGCTATAATCGTGTCAGTCTGATTTTCTATGTATAAACTTGCACTGAGATGGCGACAACAAATTATAAAATGTATGGATTTATCTGTTCTTTATGTCGTCCTTAATAGTACAGAGCAGATGGATTTATTTCTGGTGGATCTGATGATTCTGTAGTGTTATGATTTCTGTCCCTGGGGAGCTCTTATCATTAGTGCAGCTCACTGAATGTGAATGGTTAGTTCAACTTTAATATCATATCCAATAAAGTATTTATTTGATATCACTATTGCGTATGTTTGATAGTAGATAATCTTGTCAGGTAATTTTGATGATTACTGGTATAAACATTTCTATGGTACAGCCACATGGCAAGAAAGGGGTGAAGCCTGTGCAATCGTATGCTAAGGTCGTATGGGACATTCCTTGCCAGGATATGGAGCTAAGGTACCAAGTGGACGGTAGGAAGGAGGTTCTCGGGGAATCGCTCATCAGGGAGGAGCTTGCTAAGATCATCAAGGGAATCTCAAGGCAAAGTGACAGATACACATGGGTCAGTTCCCTCATTTCAGCTTTTTAGCAGGAATGTGGGATAGCCCAATTAAACAGAGTATTTGATGTTTGTGTAGCGTATATGTGTGAGTATTAAAAGTATGGACTAAGAAAAAGATAGATGACTAAATAAAAAAAAGTTTGCTGGAAGAAGAATTGGGTGAAGAATTGCTTCAGATTAAAAATTTCTTTTGTTTCAGTCCTAGGGTTAATAAGCCAGGAGTTCTGGTGTCAAGCATTAGATGAATTATCTGCGTCAGGTTATTTTTTTAATTTTAATTTGAGTTTTAATGTGCACTTCTGCAGGCAAGGATGGTTTAACACACAATATGTTGGAGAACACTCATGCTCACTGGAAGAGAAACATAGTTTGCGAGATAAGATGCAAAGGTGTATGCACAATTGACATGGATAATGTTTGCCAACAGCTAGAGGTAACTATGCTATCACCATCTATTCAATTCTTCAGGCTGCTACATATTGTTTCATTTACTAGACATGATGTTGAGATATTTTTGTATTGTGCACACTTAGTAACATCAGAATAGTATGGCTCGATCCACTTATTGCAACTATATTCAGATATTTGCCTTTGTCTCTCCGTTGCTACATTTTGCAAGGTTATAAAAAGTAAATGATATTCTAATTTGTTGTCAAGAAAGATTGAACCAACCATAGATGAAGCAATGGCTGATTCATCGATTCATTGGTGTTTTGTTGATTTTTGTATTGTCACCGAACGCTTGAGTGACTCTTCAAATGATAACTTCTGCCATTTGCTAGGACAAGCACTATTCTGCTAGGTCTCATGGAAGTTGGGTCCATGGATGACCCAGTTTCTTAATCTTTTTACTCTGATCTGGTTCAGAAATATCACATATTTATGGAATCTACATCCATAAGAGTTAAGGAAGCTCAGAAGTACAAGAAAATGGCTTAATCAAAGCACAACCTCTTCCTGAAATCATTTCTTCCTACAGGATCTTCCAAGAAACTATACAGCTGGACTAACCTGCTTAACTGTTCATGCCAAATCTGAAAGTTGCTCCTTTCTAGCCTCTAAGTGCATAGAATTGTTTTAAGGTATTTTTTCAATTAAACTAACAAACTAGAAAACTTTAGCTATAACCAGTATCAGATAAGTGGAACATGCTGAACAAACTGTGCTCTTGCCTGCCCTTGGTAGTACTTCCAGGACTAGAAAGTACGTAACTACATACAACACGAAATGATGCTGAATTAATAAGAAATGAAGGAAAACAAATAGTACTTATTTTGCATATGCCAACGAATCTGCTCAAGTTTGTGTTTCAAGCAATATGTAAGACCTTCAGTTTTCCTGTAATTATTTTTATCTTGAATTATGAATCCATAAGTTTGCATAGAGATGGTTAATATAAACTATTAAATTTAAGCACATTTGTTCTTAACCTGATCACTTGACTGAAACTTCTTAGTTTCATGTCCTAGCTATTTTGAAGGTTATTTTTTTCTTAACTATTTCTGAATTTTGGAAATAATATAATAGTTCAGTTGTCTCATTTGAGGTTAAATATTTTTCTCTTGTCATTTTATTGTATGTGCATCAGACGACTAGGCACAAAAGAAGACTCGTTCAAGAAAACATATTCAGTGAAAGATTGATTCTAGGTTGAATGCAGAGATAACTGGTCTCCGTGTTTTTTAAAGATGGCGACGGTGTGGCTGCAGTGAGGTGACGGAGAAGCATCTGCCAAGTCAACACTGTGATGCAGGGTGGCGAGGGAGTGGAGCAGAGTGGTGCAGGGAAGCGGCATGTAGCAGGGATTTGTTGGGGCTGCCGGTCAGCGTGTGCCGCCGTGGAGGCGCAAGACAGCTGGAGACAAGCTGGCAATTGCAAGTCATGTGTTCTTCATATAACAAATAAACATTGGAGAAGCCATAACTATATTTACTTATGTTTTTTTACACAAATGTAACAATACATCATCTTCGATTAGACATTTCATCTAGGCAAGTCATCAAGAAAATGTTCATCAATTTAATGATCATTTGTCATACTTTTAACAATGTTGTAAGAATGCATGTGTTATGTACCTATTATTTTTACACATGTGACGAAAAAATCATGTCCCGTAGCAACGCACGGGCATTCAACTAGTATAATTATAATATTAGTTTAAATTTTGATAAGGTAAGTATATATTTTTCTAGGTTATTAGCATGTTTTACGGTGATTGGGACGGTACTCTGTGGTACCGTCGGTACTGTATTTTTTAACCGTTCATTATGACACGATTTATTTTAGCCGTCGATTAAAACTTGATGAAACCCAACAATTGCTTAGGGCCAGCTCTAATCTCTGTAAAAAAAAGATACTCTATCTTCTCCTGATTTCAACACGAGTAGAATAGGGCAGCAGCCGCCGCCGCCCTCAGGAGGCACGAGGCGAGGCAGCCGCCGCCGCCACGCCCACCTCCCTCCCCCACGAGGCTCGCGGCGAGAAGGCCGGAGCCGCCGCCGCCACACCCACCTCCCTCCCTCACCGCCGCCGCGGCCGTCGCTGCCACACCTCCCTCCCTCACTCACCAGGCACGCGGCGAGGCCGCTGCCACGCCCACCTCCCTCCCTCACCAGGTAAGCGGCGAGAAGGCTGGAGCAGCCCACCTCTCTCCTTCACCAGGTCTCGTTGACTCGGAGAGCGGCGGCGGCGTGGTTGGCGGGTGGAATCGGGTTGCGGGCGGTGCTGGGTCGGCATCGGCATCGTGGTACATGTCAAGGTACGTGGACGGTGACAGTGCAAGATCCTCCCTCGGTCCCTCTATCCCATTTCCAATTTGGTTTTCCAATTTTGTTTCAAAACGATGAGCAGGCTGGTGAGAATTTGTGTGTGTTGTTTCCTGCTGTGAATTGTGTGTGGTTGATTGAGATTTGGTATGCAGTATTGGTATCAGTACCGTACAAAGTGTGTGATAATAAATTGTAAAACGTGTTGTACTTCATTAATTTGAAATTCTGAATCCCTTCACATTTTGCTCTTCTTTCTTCATCTTGTTATCCTCCAGATAACTTCATCTTCCAAACTTCGAATTCTTGTAGCTCCAGAGATATATCATGTAGAATCATTCACTATTTTTATCAAAGAGGATTAACGAAGCCTCACAGGTTTGTAGAATCAATCACATAGAACCAGATACTTAACGATTGTGTTATTGTCCTGTGCCGGTTCTGTATGTTATTGTCCTGTGCCGCTTCTGTATTGTGTTATTGTCCTGTAAGATTGTATTCTCTGTTTTGTTATCACTGATCATTATTCAGTGGAATCAGTACTAGGCTACTAGATAATCAGTCAATTGTTACGATTTTCCCTGAGGTTAATTTGGCATTTGGCTGAGTAGGGACGGTATGTGTCCAATAGCTAGCTAGCCAGTTGGAGTATGTATGACTGTTGTGGTGTTCGTTGGAGTATGTATGACTGTTGTGGTGTTCGTTCATGCATGCTCTGAGCTCTCCAAGCATGAATGATTTTTCCTAGTTTTTCATCACTACAATATTGTGTGATTCATTCCCTTTTCTATTTGGCAAAGCCCTATTTTGGTGAACCGTCAGTTTAAGACAGATAGAAAGTGTGGATCATTGTTACTGTTTTGGCTCTTAGATTTCTTTTATAGCTGGTTGTGGAGCTTTTGTTCGCGCTTTTATTTTTTTGCAGGATACTGTATCTAAATGTCATAGACCCCTTTTGATAACACCTTTAATTTTCGATTTGTATGTGATATGCAGGTAGGCATGGCGGATGCACGTGATGAGTCTATGGATGAGTACCATGGCATTGTCAGCAGGATGTTTGCTAGCGAGGAGGAAGCATTTCGGTTCTATAATAGCTATGCTCTTGAGAAAGGTTTTAGTGTGCGGAAAGGGTATGTTGAGTGGGATGCAGCCAATGTGGAGATAGTTCTGAGAAAACTTGTCTGTAGCCGTGAAGGTTGTCGTGAAGAGAAGCACATGAAGAGGAAGATAGAGGATAGGAAGAGGAGGCCACGTAATATCAGTCGTGTTGGGTGTAAAGCCAAATTGGTGATTGCTAAAGTAGAGAAAACCGAGCGGTGGTTTGTGAAGGATTTCATCGATGAACACACCCATCCCTTGGCCCCACCTGATCTTGCATGTTTGTTGCGGTCACACAGAAGGATCACCGACGAGCAGAAAGCCGACATTGTCGAGATGGAAAATTGTGGGATCCGCAAACAAAAAATCATGGATGTGTTGCGCATGAAATCTGGTGGCTTTGGTAAAGCCGGATGCACGACGAGGGACATTTATAATTTCTGCCATCAGTACAAGCAGGTAGCAGTTGCTGACGGTGATGCTAAAACGGGGATCAGTCACATGATGGCGCGGCAGGAGAAAGATCCAGATTTTTTCTTCAGGTACTTGGTAGATAAAGATGGCCATCTTGAGGGATTGTTCTGGTCCGATAGTCAATCCCGGCTGGACTACGAGGCTTTCGGCGATGTTGTTGTTTTTTATAGCACTTACAGGACCAATAAGTACAATCTGCCGTTTGTGCCGTTTGTTGGGTTGAATCACCACCGCAGCACTGTTATTTTCGGATGTGGTATTATTTCCCATGAGACCGCCGAGGTGTATGAGTGGATGTTGCGGACGTTTTCTGCTGCCATGTCCCAGAAGTACCCGATATCCGTGATCACTGACGGAGACCTTGCAATGCAGAGAGCAATTAGGGTGATCTGGCCTAACTCGAATGCGTAGGCACACCATGCTCCCACATATTTTACGTGTTGGGACAATTAAAAAAAGAGAAGCTTCCCAAGTGTTGTGTTCACACGAGGTGGACGATGAGTGCAAAATGTGCATACCCCCCGACCAGAACGAACGAGATTTATGAATACTCGGCATTCCTGTCAAGGTACCGTGATTTGCGGAAGATGAGTAACGGGAAATGTTTCAGGGCGGCTGAATCTGATGAGGCATATCAGCGTCTGAAGATGGTTCTGAATGAAGAAGATGACAGCAAGGAACCAACTAGTGGTAACAAGGAATGCACTAGGTTTGGTCCGGTGGTGTCACAGACGCCGCAACTTGATTCTGTGGATTTGGTAAAGGTTTTGGATCCGGTGCATGTGCAAGGCCGAGGTGCACCTAAGAAAAGGCTGCAGGCAAAGATGAAGAAGGCAAGATCAAAGGGGAAATGTGGCTATTGCAAGGAGCAGGGTCACAACAGGCGTACATGTAAAAAGTTGAAAGAGGTAGCTTTTTTGTTCGAAAAGTTATTTTTGAGAGTGTTTTACTCATAAATATGGTACATGCTATTAATTCTAATTGTTATTGTGTAGGATGACATGCTTCCTGAACACTGATGCCTCTCATTCGCCTCACATATCTGAACTCAGAGATTATATGAGGTACATTATTTTGCTCACAGCCGTGTGTGTGTGTTGTTCCTGGTGGTTTGGTTGCTAGAATGTGAGGCGCATGCTTGTGTGAACATTGTTGATTGCCCATCCCTGCTTGCATATGGCATTAGTTACAGCCAATTGTTAATTCATATTTTAACAAAAGGACGATTAACAGTTTAATGATTGTATTGATTCTTTCTGTTTTGGCCGTATTTGTATTTGTGTACATATCGTCCTTCAACAATCCTCGCGATCATGACTATGCAAAAGTTATGAAGTATTTATTGCATACTGTTTAGCTATTTCTCTGATGCTTCCTTAATGTTAATTTTTTGAACTGACAAAAATGAACGCAACCAGGGTTACACCGTACACATTTAATCTGTTTTGTACTATACGCCAGTGCTGCCAGAATTTTGACTGAGGAGATGACACCAAGTTATCGTGACTAATTTGGTTCTTTAAGGAAGTGAGAATATAATGCAATACTTTTGGATTTTAAAAACCTGTGAATGGAAGGTGTTATCAGTTCAGAAAGGAACCTTGTTTGAATTGAATTTTCTTAGCATTGTACCTTATTTCTTATCTTCTTTTTTCCCTCTGTAGGCTGCCCAAAATTCAACTGAAAATATGGAGGTTATTTACAGAGTTCTTTGTCCTGATGCATTATTAATCAGAACTGATGGTGATCTCATCATAGTGTAGACAAAGATTTGCGAAGCAAAGGGAAGGCACTCAACATCCACAGTTACCTCTCTTGTATGGAAAATCTTTGAAAAGCGAAGCCGAATGATCTTGATAGACTTATAAAGTTTGGATTTGTTGATTTGGTTGTTGAGGACATCTGTACACCTAGTGTAATTTGTATGTTCATTTTCGTCCAGAAATGCAAGTGCTCTGCTTTGATGCAAGTGCTCTGGTCATGTAATTGCTTCCATGTTGGCCTGGGAGCTTTGGTTCTTTTCGTCCAGAAATGCATAAATCCCTGAGAGCTTAACTACTTTAACTTGTAAATGGATTAATGGATTAGATGGGAAGAATTTGGAAAAGGAGCAATGGATTTCGGACCTCAGGAATCAGGTTATATATGCTGTTGCTTTGTCATTTGAAAGCCCTGATTTCTTATAGTATTGGGAGTTACACAAGCACATGATTGTACAGATAAGCATATGATTCAACAAATTTCTTATAAAAAATAGTATCTCTTATTACAACTAGGAGCAAAAATCAAAACAACGAGCAAATATCTCTTATCAAAAATTTGAGCAAATATCAAGATGTCATGTTCTGGTCGCCGCTGCCAAAAGTCACCATCTACTTGGGACTGTCTAGTCTAGGTTGCTTGGTGCTTGGCGATGACCCATACTGATCGGACTCCATTTCGTCGTCCGAGTCCCTGTCGCGCCTATAGCTACACTCCACTACCCTTGGCTCATATTCATCCTGCCCAAAATAATATGAAGTTATTAACATCAACGTATATACTTGACGAGTGCTGCATAAATTAAAGAGCAGAAAATACTAACCTGTCCACCCCAGCCGTCGTCATTATCATCATCTGAAGATGGATAATTCCTCAGAAGGTACAGATCACACTTCTTTATCCCAATACCAGCAAGCACAACCAACAAGCCAATATCGATCAGGGCAGTATGATCTGTCGCAAAGTGAAAGAAGGCTCGAGCCATGAGAAGAAGGGGAGGTAGTCATGCCGGCGCCGTCACGGGCTCGGCTGCCATGCTCCAGTCAAGCGTGGACAGGACCAGCAGCTCCATCCGCTGCACGGAGGGGGACCAGAAATCGTAGCCGACGCCGGCGTCGAGCTCCAACAGCGCCAGCGCGCCGTACTCACCTTGGCCGGCAATGAAACGCAGGCCACGAACAGGAGCCGCGACGCCCGCTCAATCGCCGGCATCCTTATGCTGAAGGGGGAGGTGCACGCGTCCACGGGGAGGTGGATGAGTGGCCACGACCTCGACCGGCTTCTGCTGCTGAATGGGGAGGTGGAGGACGGGCACCCGCGCCGGCGACCGCGGCCGCTGACGTGGGCATACCCTCCGGGCACCCCACTATTGGTATACCTAGTGCAGCCCAGTCGAAGGCCCACTGGCTGGCCCAATGAAGACCAAGAAACTGCTAAGGAAATTACTTGAAGCACAAGACAAGGACTCTTATTTCGTAGTCTACTAGGACTCATGTAAACCGACCCTGGCTCCCTATATAAAGCCAGGGAGGGGCACCCCCATAGACGGATCGCAACATTATAGCCACAACATAGACACAATTAGACATAGCATAGAGAGATCGCCTCTCATCATATCGCCCTTGCGGCCACCATGTACCTCATATATCATCATAATCAGACAAGCAGGAGTAGGTCTTTACCTCACAATGAGGGGCCAAACCTGGGTAAATCCTTGCTTGTCAGCCGTCTGGAACTACCAGCACGCACATCTTCTCTCTCAAAATCTACCTAGAGTACTCGACTCTGGGATTGCCGAGGACATACCTCGTCAATTGGCGCCGTCTGTGGGAAGAACAGCGTGTTGGATCGCGTTTTCGGCGGCTCAGTCGTCTTCATCGTCAAATATTCATAGACAAAAGCGACCAGATCGCATCTACCGGCGGCGTTCCGTGCATAGTAGATCCAATCTAAATCACATCGCAGGCGACGCGACAGAATCCACCATCAACGAAGCAGTCAACAAATTTCTTCATGTGGCGGCAAAGCAGTCGACAGCTTCGTCAGTCGATAACTCCTCATGTGGCGGCAAAGCAGTCGACAACTTCGTCAGTCGATAACTCCTCATGTGGCGGCAAAGCAGTCGACAACTTCGTCAGTCGATAACTCCTCATGTGGCGGCAAAGCAGTCGACAACTTCGTCAGTCGATAACTTCGTCATGTAGCGGCGAAGCAGTCAGCAACTTCGTCAGGTGGCGGCGGCGTTCCGAGCATAACAGATCTCATCTACGTCACATCGCAGGCGACACGACCAGTCAACAACTTCGTCAGTCGACAACTTCGTCAGTCGACAACTTCTTCAGTCGATAACTTCGTCACGTGGCGGCGAAGCAGTCAACAACTTCGTCAGGTGGCGGCGGCGTTCCAAGCATAGCGGATCTCATCCACGTCACATCGCAGGAGACGCGACCGAATCCATCTTCAGCGAAGCAGTCGACAACTTCGTCGGGTGGCGGCGGCAATCAGCATCGGTGGAATAAGCACACAACACCAGCTCCTTGGAAGGGCACTATGTACCCTCGGGGACTGGCACTCGACATCAACAATGACATAAGCTTCAATTACTCATACCCGACAGACCGTCGACTGGGGAAGAGGATGTCACAAGCACACGTGCGCCCGAGGCTCGGGAGCTGGCGATTCAACGTCGACAGCAACAACAACAACAACAAGTTCATCGACTCGGGAACAAGGCGACACCCGTGAATTCCTCGACTCCGCCACAAAACCCTCGGGGGCTAGCGTTTTGACATCAAGAACAAGAAGCAACTTCACAGCTACACCCGACAAGCGATTCGAGTGACTTATTCGACTCAACTTCGCCGTCTCTGGACTGCCGCGTCGACACCCTATACCTTCATCGACTTCGCCTCCGATGCTCGGGGGCTGGCGCTTCATCATCAGCAACAAACAACATATTCGTTGCTCCACGCGAAAAGGTAGCTCCAGCATCTTCAACAACTCTGCCGCGTCGACTCTGCTCCGCCGCGTCGAACTCTTCGCCGCACACTACGCCGCGTCGACTCCGGTCCGCCGCGTCGAACTCTTCGCCGCACACTACGCCGCGTCAACTCCGGTCTGCCGCGTCAATTTGTTTCGACTGAACACTGCAAGACTTGGCCGTCCCCAAGGCTCGGGGGCTACGCTGCACAACCCTAAACTTCGCAAAGCCTTGGCCGCACTCGAGCACTCACCATCGGCTTGGGTGCTGCGCACCCGGCAAATATCTATGTCAGCAGATGCAAAGAGTGGAACACTCACAAAAATACTCGACAAATATCAAGATGAAGACAAATTGAGCCTATACCCAACTATAAATAGTTGCACATAGCCTCGGGGGCTACTCCCATCGGGAGCGCTGTCGCGCACCCGATAGATTCTAAAAGCATAAAGGCAGTCGGTTAAGAGACTCGCCTCAGTCAAAAGCAAAAACTCAATAGAATTCCCGAGTAAACGTCAGTCAATGACGCTTCGGATGCTGCATGCGTAAAATGCAAAGGTAAGACCCATCGATCAGTCGATTAGGGCCGAGGACCACTCCTACAGTGTTAAAGTCCTTGAATCTTCCGCATCAACAGATGCGATGGAAATCCCGGCGGACGCGCTGGGTAGCAAAGTTGAGACTGCAGAACGATTCAGTAAGACCTCAACGGCCTGAGTCGAGTCTGTCCAGTATGTTCCAGGTTCGAGCCCGGGGACTCGAACTTGATTGAAGACTAGCAAGGTTTCGCCCAAACGTGCGGTTAGCTGGTCTCGACTCATGGAGTAAAACCAGGCCTACTAAGTCATACTCCCTAGGCAAAATAAACAAAGCATTAGTCGACGTGTTTCCGACTCAGCATGCATAATCGAGGCATTCTCGACTCAAAAGTACATAGCAAAGTTCATGCAAAATATCAGTCGACGACTTACCGACTCGGCAAAGCACAATCGAGACAATCTTATACACATAGCCAAATGAGCAAAGAGTCAGATGGTGAAATACAACTGCAAATGAGTTCCTGCCCGATTCTTCGAATCGACCAGGCACTCGGGGGCTACTCCCATCGGGAGCGCTGAGCGCGCACCCGATGAACTACTAGACAACACAGCAACAAATAACATGAAAGCTGCGCACCTTCTTGGACAGTGCAAAATTCATCGACTAACTCCCATCGGGAGGGTACTCGCCATCGGCTCGAGTCACACAACGGATTTATCAAAGTCGGGTTCTCTATAGCCCGCACGGATTTTTTAAAGTCGGGTTTTCTAATAACCCGCACGGATTTTTAAAGTCGGGTTTTCTAATAACCCGCATGGATTTATCAAAGTCGGGTTCTCTATAGCTCGCACGGATTTATCAAAGTTGGGTTCTCTATAGCTCGCACGGATTTATCAAAGTCGGGTTCTCTATAGCCCGCACCGGATTTATTATTATTATTGGATTTCATACACATATACAAGATTTCTTATAAATGATTTAAACTCACGAAGAATGAATAATTCAGTCATCATATGGTCATTAATTAAGCCTACTCGACATACTGTTTTGAGTCTCTGCCCGATTCTTCGAATCGACCAGACACTCGGGGGCTAGTGACGTGGGCATACCCTCCGGGCACCCCACTATTGGTATACCTAGTGCAGCCCAGTCGAAGGCCCACTGGCTGGCCCAATGAAGACCAAGAAACTGCTAAGGAAATTACTTGAAGCACAAGACAAGGACTCTTATTTCGTAGTCTACTAGGACTCATGTAAACCGACCCTGGCTCCCTATATAAAGCCAGGGAGGGGCACCCCCATAGACGGATCGCAACATTATAGCCACAACATAGACACAATTAGACATAGCATAGAGAGATCGCCTCTCATCATATCGCCCTTGCGGCCACCATGTACCTCATATATCATCATAATCAGACAAGCAGGAGTAGGTCTTTACCTCACAATGAGGGGCCGAACCTGGGTAAATCCTTGCTTGTCAGCCGTCTGGAACTACCAGCACGCACATCTTCTCTCTCAAAATCTACCTAGAGTACTCGACTCTGGGATTGCCGAGGACATACCTCGTCAGCCGCCATCTGCTGCTGAAGGGGATGGTGGAGGAGGGGCACCCGAGCCAGCGGACGGCGACGGCACCCGCAGCCGCGGCCGCTTCTTGCTGCTCAAGGAGGAGGGGAACGCGTTGATGGGGAGGTGGAGGAGGCGACGGCACCCGCGCCGGCGACCGCGGCCGCCATCTGCTGCTGAAGGGGGAGGAGGCGGAGGGGCACTCGACCCGGCGGACGGCGACGGCACCGGCAGCCGCGGCCGCCTCCTGCTGCTCAAGAAGGAGGGGAACGGACGGCGCGCGAGCGGCGGCGGCGGAGGGAGCGCGACCGGTCCCGCCGATGGATCCGCCCACCGCCGCGGAGTGCCCCACGGCGGACGCGTTTCGGCGACAGGTCGACGACCTCGCCTTCAAGACCGATGTGCTGGAGAAGAGGGTGAAGGAGGTGGTAGGGTTCTATGACGGCAAAAAGCATAGCAGCGGAGGGCGGAAGGGCGGCGGCGGCAGCAGGTATGCGGCGAACGGCGCAAGAGACATCAACTGCAAGGGATGTCTGTCAATGACCGGTGAGAGAGAGTGATAAATGATAATTTTAATTAAAAAAGATTTATAAATAGTTAATTTTGATATTGGCCCCACGTAATTTTGGTACCGGTCCCATAGTACCGCGGAACCGTTCGGTACCGTCAATTTGGTACCGTCTGCTCTAAAATCGTTAGATCTGGTGGATTAACGGTTGTTAAAAATGCCAACCACTCTAAAACTTTAATGTCCAACTAAATTGTTAGATTATCAACACGTGCAACATTACTAGTTTTTAAAATACCCAAACTTTGTCCGTCGTGTCTGGGGGTACATTGGTCCACCACATGACCACACAGCAGGAAGGGGCCCCTGCGATGGTTAGTAAAACGGGACGTTCAATCTCTTAAAAATTGGCTTTGCTAGCCTATTCATCTGGACAAACTCCCATTAGGTAATTCTTCTCACGAGCGCGGATTTTTCACATGTACACATGTGCGTCCGAGAGCTATCATGGCCAGGGAACATGTCCTAGAGATTTTTGCGAGATACACATGAATTTCTATTAGTTTTCATTATGTTTTGTGGTTGTTTTCCTTATGTGGCAGTAAAATTACTCATATATCGAATAATTTAACTTGTAGAATTATAACTAAATTTAGAGGACCGAATCATATAAGCGTACTAGACCAATGAAGATTACCCAATATTACGAACCACAACTAGTTGAACGTCGTCCCCAACTTATCAAGGACGTCCAACTCCTTCGGTATGCGCTTCTTATTTGCTTTTTAGACCCTAAGCTTCAGTCTGGTTCTCACTATGAATGTCCATTTTTAATGCAGTACAATCTCTCTATTTCTATATATTTTTCACTGGATTGGACATCTCTGATATTTTCACATGGCTGAAGAACTTTTATATACTGAGCTTAATTTGGTTCTCCATATGCATCAACAAATAAATATATATTTTTATGAATTAATAGGATCTACATCTATATTAAAAATGTTTTGAATAAATTTCTTTTTTCATTAAACTGATATTTCGAATGCATTAACCAATATATTGTATGCTTTAATAAATTATTCAAAAGCATACACATGCGTTAATAATAGTATTGCCATTTTCATGCATTCATAAGATTTTCATATACATATTATAATATTTCCACAAATTCGGAAGCGTCAATATCAAGCATTCTTCTTAGTTACAGAATCATAAATCAAATGTCCACTGCGCATGGATTCCGTGTACAAAACCATAGACATGTTTTCCCATCTCATTTTGTTTGTTTGTGCCTACGTTGCTTGTCAATTGCGGAGCTACTTGAATGTCAAGGGGGCATTCCCCCCCCCCCCCCCCCCCCCCCCCCCACAACCACACGCAACAAAAAATATATCCGTTAATTACTAGCCTCTTAGTGTTGGCATGGTTGAGCATGCCAGCGTACCTAGTTTTGGCGGTACGAGGGTCTGAGACAGACGCCGGAGCGGCCTGGTGGGGTTGTATATGATGGAGATTCCTGGTGACCGTACCTTCAGGACATGCACCCGGGTGATTTCTCGCGTACAAAAACCTTGCCTTTCGCTTGTTTGTTGTGCTGACGGTGATCATCATCTTCTCTCTTGGCTACTCCATTTGGTGGTACTACATGGACTAAGTGTTAATTTTACCATTTCCTTTGTTGCGGGAAAAATATTCTGCTAAAATACATGGTTTTGTGGATTCATACTCTGATGACATCCTGCAAGCAGAAAAAAGGAACAAACAAGCTTTTGTTCATTGTAGTTCTTCGACATTACAATTGCAACTGTAGAGAAAATATATGTAATATGCCTGGCTGGTCTTGCACCCAACAATGGTAATTTATACAAGGATGTCAGGCACATTGCATGCCTGTCTCAAACCCCTGATCTCCTTGCGAGAGTTCATGAAGTCGTGTATTGTTTTCGGTTTTCTCTTTCTTTTACAGTGAGTTCGTGAGTTCCGAGACAAAGAGATAACGAGAATAAGAGACATGTCTACGGTCTACACCCTCTCATAGGTTGTGGGATTGTGTGGGCTTTCCAGTTCTAAACTATTCAAGATCGATGGTGACAATGCAATTTTTTGTACCCATTGCACGCAATTTTTTATGTGTCCAACTAAATCTTTTGCTCGAAATATCATGATTGTCACTATGGCGTCTTCAAAACTAACAATAATATTTTTGCACAAACAAACAATCATATATTGGATAATTGAACTTGTCAAAAAATTAGTGGAACCAACAACAAGTACCATAGAACAAATAAAGACTACCAATGAAACTTTAATTTTTCTTTCTGACTTACTACATTCCTCTTGGATGTGTGACCTAGTGAAAATACTAATTAAGGCACAGAAGCACAAAATGCTGCCCTCAAGAAAAAGCTGAAGTCTAGCAATACTATCTATATCTATATCTATACCTAATAATAAAGGAAGGAAGGTTTCTTCCTACCAAAATTTCGTCCGTATTTTTTGTCCGTTTCGTACGTCAAACATCATCGCATGCTCCAAACGTCGTAGTTAGTCGAGGTGGTATTAATAAAATTTCAAGTTTCTCAAAAAAAAAAAAATTTCAAGTTCATTACCAGCGCACAATTGGAACGTGTGAGCTGCTGGGCTCATCCATCGGTGAACTGTTGAGCCTATGGGCCGCAAGCATGCAGGTATGCAGCACCTACTTTGATTGGTTAATTAATGATACATAGCGAAATTCCACGTGCTAATCGCCTTTGCATGGGACCAATGTGGAATTGTGTACGCTGTGAGCTATAACTAAAAGGGATGCAAGGGAGGGAAGGACTTTGCACGGACTGCTAATCATTCGGGTCATGTGTGGCAATAGAAACAAGGTCTAAATATGGGGTTGAGTTTCATAGATTAGAGAAAATACTACCATCATAGTATCATACCATGACACGAGTGGGCTGGCTGCGCGCCGTAGTCTACTCCTCCGTTGGCGAAGTGGAGCAAACACAAGGTGACGTCCATGTCGATTTAGATGCCAACGCACATTGTCAACTCCGCCAGCTCTCTTCACAAGCGAAAGCATCACTAGAGAATCCTTTTTTTTGGTGATACGCGTCTCATTTATAACCGCCACCATATGCGTTGGGAGGATGTTACGGGTGGCCTGTCCGGAGTACCGAGTGAACAAGGTAAATACCTAATTTCCCCCTATTCTGCGCACAAGCACTTTTTGATATACATACACTAGTAGAAAAAGGACTTTACGTCCAGAGATTTAGTCATGGCTGTGTTTGCGGCCGGTACTAATGAGCATCAGTACCGGTCCGAACGGTCAGAACGGAGGGGGGCAGCAGTACCGGTCCGTAAGGGACCTTTAGTACCGGTCCGTAACACGGCCCGGTACTAAAGGTCTGTGGCATGGCAACCGTCACGCGGGGCTGGGCGGGTGGAGCTTTAGTACCGGTTCGTGTTACGGATCGGTACTAAAGCCCTAACCGTTCGACTCCCGCCCACGATTTTACACGCGATTGGCTATACGGGCGAGTGGGCAGTTCTCATTTCCTCCTCTGTCTTCCTTCCTTCTCCCCGCCGGCGATCCTCTCCTCTCTCTTCTTCCTTCCGGCCGGCCGGCTCTCCTCTCCTCTTCTTGCATCCCTCCGGCCACCATGAATCCGGCACCACCAATCACTCGCTACGGGCCGGTGCTTGCACATGGCAACACCTATCTTAACGTCGTGTACACGAACGATAGCGCTAAGGTGGCGGGTTTTCTCTCCGATTTCAAGTATTGGCTTGGCGAAGCTCGGGAGCAAGACAAGTTCATTGGTCTTGATCTCGAGTACACGGCCGATCAAGAAGAAGTTGCGGTCATCCAACTATGTTTCAAGAAACGTGTCATGGTCTTCCAATGGGCAAGGTAATCCAATGTTGGGGCTTATTTTCTTTAATTTGTTGATTCGTAGGATAGGAAAATTGCATAGGATAGCAATTTCTCTTTGATTATAGTGAACATAATTATATATATTGGCCGAAATGAAAGTTGCATTGCATATTGTTGTTGTTATTCTTATTATACATTATCTCAAATTATATATTGGCCGAAATGAAAGTTGCATTGCATATTGTTGTTGTTATTCTTATTATACATGATCTCAAATTATATAATGGCCGAAATGAAAGTTGCATATTGTTGTTATTCTTATTATACATGATCTCAAATTATATATTGGCCGAAAATCTTAGTTGCATTGCATATATTGTTGTTATTCTTATTATACATGATCTCAAATTATATAATGGCCGAAATGAAAGTTGCATATTGTTGTTATTCTTATTATACATGATCTCAAATTATATATTGGCCGAAATGAAAGTTGCATTGCATATTGTTGTTGTTATTCTTATTATACATGATCTCAAATTATATAATGGCCGAAATGGAAGTTGCATATTGTTGTTGTTATTCTTATTATACATGATCTCAAATTATATAATGGCCGAAATGGAAGTTGCATATTGTTGTTGTTATTCTTATTATACATGATCTCAAATTATATAATGGCCGAAATGGAAGTTGCATATTGTTGTTGTTATTCTTATTATACATGATCTCAAATTATATAATGGCCGAAATGGAAGTTGCATATTGTTGTTGTTATTCTTATTATACATGATCTCAAATTATATAATGGCAGTATTTTTAACATGTGTTCCATTTGTTGTTGCAGTAGTGACAAGCAATGTCCAATACTCATGGATTTTCTTCGCAGCGGCATACATTTTGCTAGCGTTGATATAACGAATGACAAGATCAAGATGAGACGCACCTGGGGTATTCAGATACCATCTGCCTGCCACATTGATCTCCAAGACTTGTTCAGGCTTGACCATGTCAAGACTGGAAAGGCTGATATGGCAGTCGCCGTGATCGACGACGCGTACGCTGATATGAAGACAAGATTCGACAAGGAGCAGCACAAACTTTGGGAGAAGACCTCACTTGACGGTTGCAACATTGAGTATGCAGCAAAAGATGCGTACGTTGCATACGAGGTGTACCGCAAAATTAGAATCGTCAACTATGGGCAGCGTCACCTCGTACCGCGACCAGTGCGCCATGAGTCTTCAGATTCGATTTGTACTAGTGTTTGTAGTGCTTGAGGGTCTGCTCATGTGGAAGAGAGTACTGTTAGTGCAAACACTTTATCTCTCTAATATTTTGTAGTGCTTGAGTGTCTACTCATCTGGAAGAGAGTAGTGTTATTGTTGCAAACAATTTATCTCAAATATTTTGTAGTGCTTGAGAGTCTACTCATCTGAAAGAGAGTAGTGTTATTGTTGCAAACAATTTATCTCTAATATTTTGTAGTGTGCTTAGTGTCTACTCATCTGGAAGAGAGTACACATATAAGGTCCCCATGCCAAAGCATTTCTTTTTTTGAAGTGTTTATCACATTATTTCATAAAAAAAATCAAAACGGTGGCGATGACAACTCGTCAGAAGATGAAATGTTTTATAGAACTATCAATGTTTCTGTGATATAACCACTAGTTGTGTACCTTAAAATGATTTTTCCAAAAATTTCAGACCAAGCTATCAAACAGTTGTAGTTCAAATTTGAATTACTTTCGAAAAATAGGCATAAACTCATTTAACTAGGGGAAATTAGGTAGAAATCAAGGAAAAACCTAATACTTGGGTATTATCCATCATATGTGTACTAGTTTCCATGAAAATTAAATGGGTGCCATTTTGCATCATATTTTTGGTACTTTGTTCACAAAACAAGTCAGTTTTTGCACTTAAAAAATGGAAAATGATATTTATGAAAATAATTGCAAGATTTCCTTTTACATGGTTGTTTCTTATACCAATATGCACCTATTTGTGGAATATGAGATCTTTATCACAAATTATGCCTTGAAAATGACCATAACTTGATCATTTGGCTTGAAACTTTTAGATGTCTATACATGATAGATCTTTTTGTGAAGATTTTTTTTGCAAACTTTGTCAAAATAAAGTTTATCATTTTTCATAGCAACTAGTACACATATAAGGTCCCCATGCCAAAGGATTTCTTTTTTTGAAGTGTTTATCACATTATTTCATTTTTTTAAATATTTCTTATTATATTATCATTTTTTAAAATAAAGTAATATTTATTTTATCATTATTTATTTCAATATTATTATTATATAATATTTTTGTTTAATCAAGTAAATTTCTTTTTTTGAAGTGTTTATCACATTATTTCATTTTTTAATATGTACTCTCTTCCAGATGAGTAGACACTAAGCACACTACAAAATATTAGAGATAAATTGTTTGCAACAATAACACTACTCTCTTTCAGATGAGTAGACTCTCAAGCACATATAAGGTCCCCATGCCAAAGCATTTCTTTTTTTGAAGTGTTTATCACATTATTTCATAAAAAAAATCAAAACGGTGGCGATGACAACTCGTCAGAAGATGAAATGTTTTATAGAACTATCAATGTTTCTGTGATATAACCACTAGTTGTGTACCTTAAAATGATTTTTCCAAAAATTTCAGACCAAGCTATCAAACAGTTGTAGTTCAAATTTGAATTACTTTCGAAAAATAGGCATAAACTCATTTAACTAGGGGAAATTAGGTAGAAATCAAGGAAAAACCTAATACTTGGGTATTATCCATCATATGTGTACTAGTTTCCATGAAAATTAAATGGGTGCCATTTTGCATCATATTTTTGGTACTTTGTTCACAAAACAAGTCAGTTTTTGCACTTAAAAAATGGAAAATGATATTTATGAAAATAATTGCAAGATTTCCTTTTACATGGTTGTTTCTTATACCAATATGCACCTATTTGTGGAATATGAGATCTTTATCACAAATTATGCCTTGAAAATGACCATAACTTGATCATTTGGCTTGAAACTTTTAGATGTCTATACATGATAGATCTTTTTGTGAAGATTTTTTTTGCAAACTTTGTCAAAATAAAGTTTATCATTTTTCATAGCAACTAGTACACATATAAGGTCCCCATGCCAAAGGATTTCTTTTTTTGAAGTGTTTATCACATTATTTCATTTTTTTAAATATTTATTATTATATTATCATTTTTAAAAATAAAGTAATATTTATTTTATCATTATTTATTTCAATATTATTATTATATAATATTTTTGTTTAATCAAGTAAATTTCTTTTTTTGAAGTGTTTATCACATTATTTCATTTTTTTAAATATTTATTATTATATTATCATTTTTTAAAATAAAGTAATATTTATTTTACCATTATTTATTTCAATATTATTATTATATAATTTTTTTGTTTAATCAAGTAAATTTCTTTTTTTCAAGTGTTTATCACATTATTTCATTTTTTTAAATATTTATTATTATATTATCATTTTTTAAAATAAAGTAATATTTATTTTATCATTATTTATTTCAATATTATTATTATATAATATTTTTGTTTAATCAAGTAAATTTTTATAATATAAGAAAAGAAAAAGTGTTTCATCATGACCGAGTGGTTAACATGATTGATAAGATAGAACTATCAGTAAGTTCTCGGTTCTCTCTTAGTATCTAGTTTGAAAGGAAGCTAAATGTTAAGCGTGCTAGTGACCGATCGGGAAATTTGACAGTTCCAAAATGGATTAAGTGTGTAGGAAGGGGGAAAATTAACTAGATTAAATAGTTAGACTTGACATTAAGTGTGGGTTAGTTGATAGTTAAGTGATTAATTGTGTGGGTTAGTGGATAGTTAAGTGAGAAATTTCGAAATTCTAAAAAAATATTTTTTTTTGTGAAAATTTCAAAAAGAAATTAATTTTTTTGGAACGTATTTAGTAAGGTCTCCAGCCGAAACCACGCCTGCGGCCCTCGTGGATGTCATTTAGTACCGGTCGCAACACGACCGGTACTGATACTCGGGGGGCATCAGTACCGATTGCGCAGTACCGGTTGCATAACCGGTACTGATGCCCCTCCCCGACCGGTACTGTATGTCCGTTTTCCACCAGTGTTATATAGTATTAATTATGTATCTTGCATATGTTGTCCGACCCAACAAATTTCGTATGTCTGCCTCACACACAAGTCGAGCGGGGTGGAGTATTCGGGAGGGCTAGCGCCTTCATGGTCGTGCGCGCCGACAATTCAGAAGACATGGTTGTGGTGGTAGCTTATATATGAATTTCATACATGAGGACATCCAGACATAAGGACATCAAGGCATGAGGACCTGATGCCAGAAAATTTGTCATATCAAAGCATTTCTAGCGCGATATTATACACAATCACGCATGCCTCATGCCACATGAATCTCTTAAAGGGCAACTAACCCTATTTCAATGGGTTTTTTATAAAAATAAACGTTATTTTCAATGGTTGCAGGTTTTAATAGTTTTCTTAAGACGTTATTTTTCATGGTTGTGATTATGTACTAACTTTTTAGATTCCGTCGCAACGCACGGGCATTATTACTAGTCAAATCTCAAATCTGATGTCGCACTAGGCAGGCGGTACAATCCAATAGGGCTTTGTCCGTCCAAGAGTCAGTTCCCGTTCATGAACCATAAGAATCTCAAGTACTTTTTCCTTTAGGTCGTAGATGCACAGATCCCCATCATCCTTTAGGAAGTTGCTCATGAAGTAGACGCGGTTCCCTGGTAGGTTGCACGCGCTGGCCGAGCAGGAAGCCGCATTGCCTCCACGAGACAGCATGAACACCCTGTCTCCAATGTCAGGCACAGTACGCCAGCCGCGACGGTCACCGTCGAAATCCATCTTGTGGACAAGCACATCGCCGATGTCGTCAGGGTCGAAATCACAGAAGCAAACGGTGACTTGGAACAGCTCCCCCTGGGACTCCAGCAGCCAGAGCACGCCGGAGCACATACCTTCGGGGAAACTGGTGGCCGCGTCGACGCCCTCGAGCGTGCGGAGTTCGGCGGTCGGAGAAGCACCGCTGAAGTCGAGGTCAACGACGCCCATCTTGTAACTGTTGTTCGATTCCGAGAAGATGAAGTGCAGCTTTCCTCCCAGCGCGGCGACGACAGGAGGGATGACTCTCTTCTTGGTCGGGGTGAACTGTTCGTCGTCCTTGTCGGTCGGCAGAGTGTACTCGCCGACGTTGTACGTGTGCTGCCCCCATGCTCTGCTGCTTCCTCCGTTGATCCGGCAGAACCACATGTCCGGGTCGCAGATGTCGAGCAGGACGACGGCGCAGTCAGGGTGAGCGGCGGAGCTGTGGGTTAGGAAGCAGGTGCCGCTGGTGGGGATGTAGTGATCGTCTTGTATGGGCGGGAGGGGTATCCTCTCTCCCGTGAGTGGATGCCACAGCCAGGTCTCCCACGGCGGAGCGCCGTGCATGATGAAGATCCAGCCCTGTGGGGTGGCATAGCACATCTTCCCGTCCTCCGGTGATAGGATCACGGGTCTCGCATGGGTGTACGTTGTCTCTTCCGAGATGCTATACATGAGCATCTCGGGAACACCTCCGTCGCCGACGCCGTCAACCCGTGCGCCGGTCGTCTCGTTCTGAGTGGGCTGGTGTTCGAAGACGAGCAATGGCAAGGAGTGGAGAACGTCGTGCCGTGGCTCACCGTGATGGGAACCGCCGGTGCTGCTATCGACGGCGACTTCCGGACTGCTGCTTTTACACGCCATTGCTGGACGTCCTTGAATTCAATCCTCGATGCTCGCCAATGTCGTCAGCTAGAGAGTAATATGTTTCTCTCTAGCGTACGCTCTTTGTTATAAAGAGAAGATATAGGGCCGTCGAGCTAATTTGACTCCGACTCGGTAATAATGTATTATACTTCTACTTCCAAACCCAAAATTAGACTGTTTTCCCAAAAAGGGAGAGCCATTAATTGTCCGAGCAAATTTTCGTCTCCGTGTTACGTGTACGAGTATGCAAAGGAGAAGTGGGGGCGTGACCGCGTGAGACATCAGCCTCGAACCCGAAACAAAGCTAACCAATCGGGGGTTCCCACTTTCTCCTTTAGCTCTCCACCTCTCCTCCCCCTTGAGAGTTGCCAGCGTGTCCCCGGCGCCGCTCTCCGACAGCGCCGTCGGTCCGAGCAGAGCCGGAGATGGTAGCCGGGCTCCTATGTTCATAGTAGGCTTAGGTTTCCTCGCCCTCGCAGTAGGTCTAGGTCTAGGGTTAGGGTTTACTGAGTGGTCCTATGTGGCGACTAGCGAGATGTTGTCTTCCTTGTATAGGCGTCCGACCATGTTGCTTCTGAGCGGCGGCTCTGGCGTGGAGGAGCTTGTTCTTGTCGCGCTGCCATGGTGGTCTCTGCAGCGGGCGAGCGGATCTGAAGATGCATGCTTGAATAAGCTTAAAGGGGTTCGCGGCGCCGGCGCGGCGGATCTGGTGAGTCGCTTTTGCCTTTTGTGCTGGCTTGGTGCTAGAGAGGGAGCAGTGGAGCTGATGGACTCGGCGTTGGCGGCAACCTGATAGAACAGAGACGTCCGCGCACATGTGTCCGAGTTGGTCGTCGTTATCTACGGCCTAGGGTGGCCCTCCGTGCTCGGTTGTAGGATCCTGAGCTTCTCCTTCCTCCTTCACTTGAGGATCTACTATGATTTCAGTTCTGGGAACCTCACCGGTGTTGCGGCAACACAAGTTCAACGGAATAGTTTTGGTGCTGTTGCCCCAAGTGGCGTAATCCCGACGGTGGTGCTGGTGCCAGGACCTCAAGGTCAACCGACGACGGTGAATATCAGGGACATGATTTTTTCCTGTTATCTTTTTAGGGTCCTGTTTGTAAACATGAAGGACTGTGTTGTAGTTTTATTTTCTTTGGTGTCGCCGAGTGTACATTATCGGGCGCTCAACAAAGATAATGTTTACCGAATGTAGCACTTGACAAAGGTTCACACACCGTAAAAGTGGAGAAAAACACAGTTGGCAAAGAAGTTTGAAAATACTCCGCAAAATGAAAAACTCTCGGTAGGATTTACGGTTGGCAAAGAAGTTGTACATGTATCCCCAACCGACGCGTCTAACGGAATAGTTGTAGAGTACGCTTAGGCGCTCAGCAAATATCTGCCATTTATTTTTTCGCGCAAAATTTTCCAACATGTGCTATAGTTTCCACCTAAATTTCTTGTCAATTTTCTTTATTTCCACCTATTTTAATTCTTTGCAGATTTTTTTATACTCGTCAAAGCATTTCTTTTTTATTTTTCGTCTATTTTAATTCTTTGCCGAGTGGTTTTACGCTGTCTTTTTTCCGTACATTTTCTCTCACGCCATCTGTCTTGCCTCCCTCTTTCTTTTGGCGGGAAATTTAGAGGGAGGGGATAAAAAGTCCTCCGGTCAGCCTAAACCCTTTACACTCAAATTTTCCATTTAAGAGGAGATGTTAAGATTTACTTAATTAAGAGGCAATACACAACTTTGAGGCGGCACTTCACAGTATGAACCATCCCACGAGAAGGTTTTGGGATTATAGTTTATAAGACCCACTCCAAGGCACTGACCCAACTCTTGTGAGAATCTTTGCAGTGCAGTGCCCTTGGTTTTGAGGTGAGCTGTTTTTTTTTTGAAATAAAAGCAGGAGAGCTGCTATATTGATAGCGATAGAAGGAGTGTTACAGAGTTCGGTTTTTAACTCCCTGGACCGGAGTGAAAGTAAAAAGAATTACATTCAACCCAGATCGAAAGGAACACCTGTGTACTGCACCGATAACGGCAAAGGTGCTCCTGCAACATTCCAACTGATCGCCTCATCTTTAATCTTGGCGATTAGCTCTTTCGGATGCCATGCTCTGCCTTGTTGCATTTTGTGTGTCCTTGCCTGAGCATTTGTATTGCATTGTCAGCGATGTTTTGCCTTATTTGAACATTCCTGCCCAAGATGGAATCAAGTTAGTATTAGCATTAGAGCGAAAAAGAAGACTCTTTCCCCCATACCCCAACCCCACGATTTGAACGCAAACATTTTAGCGATTAATTCTATCGTGGTGAACTATTTGCATTTCTAACACTTGAAAGATCTTAAGTTCAAAATCAAACGAGGATTCGCATGAAGGATGCTTTTATGGGCCGCTCCATACGCTCCGCGGGTAAAAAATGTACCTTTTTTGGTCATTTTTATTAATTTCTCAATTTAAGTGACAATTTGAAATTAATGTTTCACTTTTTTGAATGGGTTTTTATCAGAATATTTATCTCACTTGAACATCTTTTACAAAAAGAAACTTTTGTCTTATTTAAATAATTTCCATTTTCCTATAAAAATTGCGTTCTCATTGTTTCTAGTAAAAAAATATGAGTTGAACAAGTTTTTAATGTAAGCATCTATATTGTTTGAAGGACTTTTCAATAAAACTATTTATCTTATTAAACGGTTCTCAGTATGAAAATCCATGTTAGTTTAATGGTTTCTCAATATGAACATCTATGTTACTTTAATGATTTATTGATTTTATAATATGAACATCTATGTTACTTTAATGATTTATTGATTTTATAATATGAACATCTATGTTAATTGAAAGTTACTAATATTATTTCAATATGAATATCTAAGTTATTTGAATATTTTTTTTAATATGAACATCTATTTTATTTGAATAACTAACTAGTAGTAGTTTACAATATGAATACCTAAGTTAATTGATTGATTTTCAATGCGAAGATCTCTGTTTTTGGAAAAAAAAACTACCAAAATTTGTTCTACAACAAAATTGTTTATTAATAGGAAAAATACAATGAAAAAAGAAACACAAAATAAAAAATAAAAATGGAGAAACTTTAAAAAAAAAAGAGAAACGAAAAAGAAAAGGGAAAGAATAAAAAATAAAAAATAGCTGGAAGTGCTGTTTTGTGTAAACTAGGTCAAAGATCAAATAGTTTGACATCATTGACCATAACGTCATCCTATGGAGCAGGAAGAATTCGGGACTGGCGTCAGTTAGTTTCAATATTATTTTTGAAAACCAACCTGTGGTTGGATGGTTATCAGGGTGGTTGTACACTCAGCACACCAGAGTTCAAACCCTAGGTTTGACGTCTCTGTATTGTATTTAGGCGGAATATTCTTTCATTGGGAGGCGATGTTCCCGTCGACGCGAGCCGCCCGTGGTGACTTCGTCAATCTCAAGACTCAATCCGCCGGCTAAGTATTTCAGAGGTGCTCATAGGGGTAGGGTGTGCGTGTGTGCGTTCATGGATGGTGAGTGTGCGCGCGTGTATGTGATCGTCTACGTTGTATTGTGTTTTTCAAACAAAAAAATAGATTGTGGTGTATGTGATCGTCTACGTTGTACTGTGTTTCTCAAAAAAAAAAGATTGTTTTGTGCCGAACATTTTAAAATTGGTCAGCATTATGAAAATGCACCATACATGGAGAAGGAATACGGCAAATTCGACCCAACTGACTCTGACGCAAAACTTCAGCCCGAAATGAACCGTCTTCGGAAGTTTAACACGATCTAACCTTTTTGGGTACCGCTCAACATGCCGGCGGTAGGATTTCACGGGGTACCGCCCGAGTCGCTGGCGGTACGATTCCTGGTCCACGGTTTTGCGTCTGAATGTTGACATTGCCTACGTGGCGATACCGCCCTGTCAACTGGTGGTAGGCTCCTGGGGGTACCGCCTTCTGGCCCGGCGGTAGCGTTTGAAACTTAACCGCACCCCGAGCCCTAGCCCGATACCCACATCCACAACTCCTTCCCTACCCGACGCGAAGAACAGAGGCGGAAGCGGCGGCGGCTCCCTCTCTACCCCCACTCGAATCCTTCCCATCCTCCATGGATTTCTAGGGGATTTGAGTCCTAAACCATTCAAAAGGTAAATCTCCCCCACCTCTTTCAGTTGAACCATGGATTTCGTCCGATTTGGGCTATTTTCGAAACCCTAGGTCTTGTTAAAAATTGTCTAGATTCATGGATATCTTGCAATGTAGTTGCTATTTAGGTTTGTTTAGCTCTATATGGTGACTAGTAATCAATGTAGTTGCTATTTAGGTTGACTTGTTTGATACAAGGGTGTAGTAATCTATTGAGCCCGAGCCTTTCTATCCATTGAGCCACGGTGACTAGTAATTGTAGGATGGCCGAGCCATAATTCTTCTATCTTAAGCAAATGTATTAGAATTTTGTAGTAAAACATTTTTCTTTAAATGTAGGATGGCCGAGCCTTTCTATCCCGGGCTTGATATGGTTTATGACAAGGAACATCGTGCCCGGTTCATCGAGAGGGGATATGTGGAGGGAGTTGAGGTAAGACAAAAAAGAAATGTGTTATTTTTCTAATGTTTGGAAATATGAAGATAGTGACAACATCTTGGTTTTTTTTATTTTTGTAGCCTATTATCCCTATGCGTATGAGAGGCCACAATGCGGATGATATGCCGTATGATGTCCGTTACGAGCCATACTTGGAGAGAGCGGGTCTTCTACCCTTTGTCCTTCAGTTCAAGCGTAAGCCGCCGGCGTTCAACCACACGGCTGTAACCGCTCTTATTGATCGTTGGAGGCCTGAGACACACAGTTTCCATCTTCCTTGTGGAGAGATGACGGTCACTTTGCAGGATTTTGCCATGATCACGGCCCTTCCGATTGATGGAGCCGCTCTCATAGGGAGGGTGGAAAGTATCGGGTGGCGACAGCGGGTTCTTGGTCTCACCGGTAGATTACCCCCCACGCCGCCGGAAGGAATTAATGATACCCGGTCCTCTGGTGTCTTGTATTCGTGGCTTCGACAAATGGGTCCATGCCCGGCGGATGCCGATGAGGCGGTGGTACAGCAGTTTGCTCGGGGATACGTGTGGTATGTGTTAGCCCGAGTGATCTTTCCAGATGGGTCGGGCGACACGGCCTCTTGGATGTGGCTTGACCCCTTACGTGACTGGGACGTGAAGTATAGTTGGGGGTCGGCCGGTCTAGCCTTTCTTTATCGGCAGGTAATTCGCTCGCAAAAATTTCATTTCTTATTTATTTATTTATTTATTTATTTATTTATTTATCCCTTGTGCTTGTTTGACATGTTTTTGTTCCATTGTCCTTATTTCACATGTTTGTCATTGTGCAGCTGGACATGGCATGTCGTAAGAGGGGGTCGGGAGCCTCGTTGGGTGGTGCTGCCTGGCCCCTCATTATTTGGATGTGGGAGCGGATTCCGGTTGGACGTCCTCGCAAACTACCCCGGGAAGCATGGGATTATGATCTTCAAGGTGATGACGAATGGCGGATGCCCACGATAGCATTCGAGTGGGACCGAGTCGAGACGTGCAAAGATTTGTCCATGGGCCATTACAAGAGCTATACGAACGAGCTCGACACGCTTTCATACAAATTGGTAAGCTCATCTGGCATTGAACCCAATGAACCGTTGAATCTTATCTAGCAATGGTTAATGATTTCATTCTTGTAGGTCAAATGGACGCCTTATGTACGGCCGAGGGAATTCCCTCTAAACGCGATGTGCATGCGTGACAGCACTCAATGGCGCATCAGGTGTCCTATGATATGTTTCTATGCCGTCGAATGGCACCTCCCACAACGGGTCGCAAAGCAATTTGGAATAAAGCAACGCACCCCGCCGGCGAGCCAGAGCACAAGTGTTGATCTTCATAGGATGGATCGGAAGAAGTGCCCAAAAGAGAAAGAATGGGATCGTAAACACATCAAGTGGATTGAGATGTGGAATAACAGAGCCAAGTATCGTGAGAAGGATGGTACGATTAACTTGGACAGCGCCTATGAGAGACACCTTGCTTGGCACGAAGAACAACACCGACTAAAGCTAAAACCATCGTGGACCACTCAAGATTGCTTGGATTTAGGAGAAGAAGATGGTGATAACGAGTACAACCTCATGGTTAGGGAGAGCGAGGGAACATCTATGGACTACGCACCCGTTTTCAACCGTGTGGTACGTCTTGGAGCTTATTCCTATTTTGTTTGTTTTCGTATTTCCCATTCGTTACTAACATGGCGTTTTGTAATTTTTTGCAGGGTTTGGAGCTCACTCGTACCGTTAATGAGGTCGCCTACTCTCTTTCAAGGGAGCCGGGTACTGTGCAGTCTGAGAGATCTCTTAGAGGAACCATGACGGTATACATCTTGTAATATATTTGTGTAGTGTACTACGGAAGTGTGGATTGCATCATTTCCCAACACTTGTTTATTTTTTGTAGAAATTAATGGAGCGGTGCCGTCGGATGGCGGCTTTGGTTTCTTGCCACCGTGGGGACACCACCCGTGCATCTGCTCCATGTGCACGTATCGTGCACATGCTCAACAACAAGAGGAGGATGAGGAGGAGGAGCAAGCACACGAGGAGGAGGAGGAGGAGGAGGAGCAAGAACACGAGGAGGAGGAGGAGGAGGAGGAGGAGGAGGAGGAGGAAGAGGAGGAGGAGGAGGAGGAGCAGGAGAACGAGCAGTCTAGTTGGGAAGAGATGACCTTGTCACAAATGCGGGACGCCCCGCAACCATCTCAGCCTACGCAGCGAACCCGAAAAGCGAAGAAAATGTTCAGTCCCGAAGGACAAAAAGTACCACCACCACCCCGCCGCAAGTCGGCACATGCTCCATCTCAGTCGGCTAGAGGAAGCAAGTAATGTATTCTTATGTCGTGTACTAATGGTTGGAACATGTAATATTGTCAAGTCGGAACCTATTTGAACTTGTTAAATTGTCTACCCGGAACCTGTTTAAACTTATTATTATGTCGTGTAGTAATGATTGGAACATGTGTTGTATTTGCTTTGGACAATTATGAGCCCTACTGTCATTTTGACACTTTTGGTGTATAATTTTCTGGCTATATGTCTATCTGTGGCTGATTTTGGAGGATTTTCCAGGCCGTACCGCCGGCCAAACGCGCGGTACCCTTTGCGATCTACCGCCGCGCTCGCTGGCGGTACCACCTAATCCGAAAAACAGCTAACGCTGTCTGCTAGGGAAGTCGGGCGGTAGCTCGCGTTCCCTACCGCCTGGGCAGTCGGCGGTACGGTTCTTGCCAAATACAGCTAACGCTGTCTGCTCGAGAAGTCGGGCGGTAGCGCGCGTTTCCTACCGCCAGGACTGTCGGCGGTACGTTAGCGAAGTAGTTAAGAAACCAAGTGTAAAAAGACCAAAGAGGACATAACATACCGGTGGGCGATCGTACGTGCTCCGTGGACGCTCGGGAGAACGGCTATAGTTGGGACACATAAAAAACCTTCTACCTCTAAGAGTGGAGTTGTCGGTGCAACATTTAACAATACAAGGATCGTCACACCAACAAGTGGGAGTGACCACTTTTTTTGGCCTCTTCCTTGTCCAAGCGTTCACGACGGGCCTTCTATGGCTTGTAGTCTTGATCACCACAAGGAGGCCGATTGCTTGGCTCGGAGGAAGCCATGCCTACAACAATAACCAAATGTTAGCAACATTGATATAATAAGATTAAACATTATGACAACACAAAAAAGAGTTAAATTCGTTTACCATTTATTTATTTTAGTTTTATTTAATTATTGTCGACCACCACGACCACCCCCTCTTCTACCACCCCTAATTCCAAGGAAATATCTAAAACCACGTGCACGACCACTAACACCACCTCTAGTACCACCACCACCACCTCTAGCACCACCACCACCACCACCACCACCACCACCACTAGAACCACCTCTAGTACCACTACCACCACCACCACTAGCACCACCTCGAGCAACACCACCACCACCACCATTAGCACCACCTCTAGTACCACCACCACCACCACCACTAGAACCACCTCTAGTACCACTTCCAACACCACCACTAGCACCACCTCGAGCACCACCACCACCATTAGCACGACCTCTAGTACCACCACCACCACCACCACTACCACCACCACCACCACCACCATAGGCTTGGCTTCCATTTGCAGTGCCGCCTTTAGATTTTTTCCGCCCTTGGGGGCATGTTCTATTGTTGTGTGCTGACTCATTGCATTGACCACATTGTTGTGTACCACGAGGCTCCATAAAATGGCCACTGCCCCATTCTCCCATGCGGGTTGTGTATCCTCCAAGTGTGTCCATGTCATTTCTGTATCTCTTCGTTCTCCTCCTACCTTTGGTTTTCACCATTAGTTCAGGGTCAGGCCTTATTACAGGGCCATGGTACTCCGGCCACTGAGATTGGTCCAAATAAGGCTCGAATCTTGCCGTCCAAGTCATAGCCACCTTCTCCAACGAGTGCTCGTTCATTCTCACCGTATCCGGATGGCATAGATCCACCGATCTTATGTTAGCCGCTGTGATCAAGTGCGATCAAGGTAGGTGCAACAACTTGGGCCTCTCGCATGAGCACTCACGAGTCTTTAGCTTAACCTTGAATGAACGGCCTCCAAATTGCACACCATCTTTTGTAGTCCCTCCTGACTCGTTAACTTGGTAAACCCACTCGTTCTGGTCATAGCACTCCGCTCGCTGTCTCTCGGATTTGCTATTTTGTAGCTCCATCCAGTCATCTACTTTTGGAGGATACAATTTCCCTTCATCTACCAACATGTCGGTCTCGGTGGAATGTTTCTGAAAGTCTGCGCTTAACTTGTGGAAGGTATATTCCACTATGGCCGTCACGGGCAATGCACGGACACCCTTGAGAACATTGTTAAAACATTCGGCCATGTTGCTTGTCATGTCACCATATCTTCTACCGGCATGATCATGGGCACGTGCCGACTTATGCCTCTCTCCAAGATTTCTCCGCAAGAACTCTTTGCCCCCGGCATTAGTCGCGGCAAATAGCTTATCAAACCTTCTTGTGAAAGACCGGTTGGTGAATGCCACACAAACATCGGTTAGATCATCGGCCAACTCCTTGTTCTTACAAGCCCTATAAAAGTTGGCAACAAAATGCCTCATGCACCATCGGTGGTGGAGGCGCGCATGCCCTGGAATCTCAATCTCCATGGCATTGAGTATACCTTGATGTCGATCGGATATGACACATACCTCTCTGCTAGGAGAAAACACCTCAGTCCTCACATGTTTCATGAACCATTCCCAATTGTCGTTATTCTCTCCCGACACCAAAGAAAATGCCACGGGCAACACCCGGTCACCGGAGTCGTGTGCAACTGCGATCAACAACGCCCCCTTGTACTTGCCGGTCAAAAATGTGCCATCTATGGATACCACCGGCCTGCAATGAACAAATGCCTTGATGCATTGATCAAAAGTCCAGAAGGCACGCCGGAAAACTCCATCAACTTGTTCAACAAAATACTTCATGCCCGGATTCCTATAAGCCATACCTCCAAACAACCTTGGGAGGCGGCTGTAGGCTTCTTTCCATCCACCATACAACATCTTAAATGCGGCATGCTTCGCCTTCCATGCCTTCCCATACTTGATGTCGTATCCATAGAACTCTTTTACAAGATCCATCAAGAGTCTCGGTTTAATGGTTGGCTCATTCTTTATACTTGTGATGAATCTATAAGCGATGAAATCGGAGGTGAGTTGATGGTGCTTTGTGAACGGATTCCGGCCCCGTTTCTTGCACAAGTGATAGGCTTCACAACTTGTTATTTTCCATTGCCCGTGGGGAGTAGGTCTTGCACGGACAACCCATGGACATCGTACTTTGTCACAAATCACGGTGTACCGACTCTTCTCGTCTGAGTGCTTCACTATGAATGGCCTATGGTGCTTCACCGCATACTCCCTAAGCCACATTTGCAATTCCACGAAGTCCGGAAACTTCAAACCTTTCTTTATTCGGGACTTCTTGTCGTCATCGTCTTGAGTTGTGCTCGGTGGTGCTTCTAGATCTTTATACTTGCCACCATCCACTATAGCCTTATCGGCGAGCGTGAGATCACGAAAAAATGGTATTCGGTGATCCCGGCCTACCACTTTAAAAAAGGCTTGGGCTTCTCTCGCCGTGAACCCATCTTCATCCAATTCTTCTGGACCCTCGTCCTCCGAGTCGGAGGCATAGCAACGGCGGTAAAAGATATCACGGTCCATGCCTTCCTCCGCAACTTGTGTCTCTACATCACCAATATAAGTGTCATGATACTCATCCTCCCGCTCGGACATATCACCCTCCATGTCTTCTTCCTCCCTATCTTCATCCTCATTGTGAAAGCCATAACCGTAATCCACATTGACATTTTCTTCTTCTTCATCCACTTGATCGCTCATAGGAGGTTGGCTAATATTATTGAACTCGATAACATTATCAAGTGAGCCATCTCTAGTGGGGGTCATTGCTTCATGGGTGGGGGAGGCACACCGGTTCAAGTCAATTTGCAACCGATCACCGCCAACCTTGGTAGCAAATAACTCGAGTGACTTGTCTTCGGAGGCCGCCACAACCTCTTTGTAAGCCTCCCAATCTAACTCGCTTGCAATAGGAATTTTTTCTTTCGAGGACGATGTCCCGAACCAACAAAATATCTTCCTTCTAGTTCAGCTATCTCCCTTGGGTCCATCCATACCAAAACTTGCCTTACTCTTGCAACCACCTCGGCATACATAGGGCTCTCGAGAAAAACCAAAACCTTTTCATTATCATCGACCACAAACTCCCCATTATTACTAAAGAATTCTTCTTTGTCAACATAATGGATATTCACGATTCTTGCCATCTAAAATGTTGGACATGAGTTAGCAAACACACCACACTTAATTAAATTGGACATGTGTGCTAACCACTATTTCAAACCCTAGTTCTAGGTAAAACCAAATGAATGTGACTAACCCAATAAATCATGAACATCATAAACACTACATAACCCGCACTGCACCAATTACAAAAATGGATTTGAGAAAAAACAACAAATCTAGGGTTTGAAAAAAAGTGGCCAATGCAAAAAAATAAACCAACAAATTCATGGAGTTAGATGATATTACCTTAGGGATGCAAATCCCCTACAAATCCGCGGTCGAGGGGGGCCAAATCGATGGGGGGTGGAGAGAGGCGACGCGCCGCCGCCGCCTTCTTCTGTTCGTAGTTCGTCGGGTAGGGAGAAGGTAATGGGGTGGTCGAGCACGGGTGGATGCAGCGTGTTTCTAAGTACCAGAGGCTACCGCCTGGATATCCGGCGGTACCCCTAGGAGCCTACCGCTAGTTTACCCGGCGGTACGGCCATGTCAGCAAAGTCAGCCGGATACCGATGGACCGTGGACCAGGAATGGTACCGCCAGCGACTCGGGCGGTACCCCGTGAAATCCTACCGCCGGCATGTTGAGCGGTACCCAAAAAGGTTAGATCGTGTTAAACTTTTGAAGACGGTTCATTTCGGGCTGAAGTTTTGCGTCAGAGTCAGATGGGTCGAATTTGCCAAGGAATACACTCCTATAAAATGTTAAAAACTCTCCTTTTGTTTGACAAGCACTCGTCGCCCGATGTAATAACTCTATTTGGGTCTGGAAAAGGAATACATTACCGAGTCGTAGTCAAATTAGCTTGACCTTTCTTCTTTATAAACCGAGGGAGTACGCCCGTGAGGAACATATTTACCTTGGGGGTTTGTTCCTGTCCACCGAAAACGGTAGCGTGCATCGAATACTGATTCCAGGACGTACGACCAGCAATGGCGTGCAGCAGCACCGAAATCGCCGTCGATAGCGGCACCGGCGCCGCTGGTCCCGATCACGGTCACCCATGGCACGACGTTCTCCACTCCTTGCCATTGCTCGTCTTCGAAAACCAGCCCACTGAGAAGGAGACGACCCACGCACGGGATGACGGCGTTCGCGAGATGCTCATGTTTAGCATCTCGGAAGATAGAGCATACACAGAGGCGAGACCCGGGATGCTATCACCCGAGGGCAAGATCTGCTCCACCACCCCACAGGGCTGGATCTTGATCATGCAGGACGCTCCGCCGTGGGAGGCATTGCTGTGGCACCCGCTCACCGGAGAGACGATACCCCTGCCGCTGATACAAGACGACCACTACATCCCCACCAACAGGGCCTGCCTCCGAACCCACAGCTCCGCCGCCCATCCCGACTGCGCTGTCGTCCTCCTTGACGTCGAGGACCCCGACATGTGGTTCTGCCGGATCAACGGAGGAAGCAGCAGAGCATGGGGGCAGCACATGTACAGTGTCGGCGAGTACACTCTCCCGGCCGACAAGGACGAGTCCACTGTTGGATCTGCCCCTATACGTCGAGTACTTTCCGACGTAGACGACGACGAGTTTCCGACGAGACGCGCGTACTCCAATCCGCTGCGATACACGTACGTGCAAACCAAGCTCTCCGATCAGTACGGTCGATCGATTTCAGCTAGTACTACTCAGGCACACACGGAAGCAACGATTTGGTGACCAGAGGCTCGTATCGAGCCTTGCTCTTTTTCTTTCTTTTCTTGCACAATCTGGTGATCTTACACGGGGTCTTTACATGTATTTATAGCAGCGCTTGATCAACTAAACCTAGTCTAGTAGGAGTAGGAAAACTAATCCCTATACTACTCGGAGTCTGATCCGTATACAACTCGTATACCTTTCATACGTGTGCTTACTTCCAACATTCACCCCCCTAAGCACGACGTGTGCTTCACTTCGTCCTGGGACCCGGATACGCCAGTCACTTCGCGTAGGTGTTATCCTCGACATTACTTTCGTCGTTTCAGTCTTCATTCTTGACATTGCTTTCGTCGCTCCTGCTAGCATCCATGAAATCGACGTTGCATTTGTCGACTCATCTTCTCTTTGACGGCAACAACCTTTCTTGTCGACGTCTTCAAACATCATCTTTGCTTCGGTGCTTTTGAAGCAATCTTCTGTGTACTTTATCGGTTTCATCTCCGGAATAATTACCTTGAATAAATGTAGCCGCGTAAAATGCATCTCACTTTCGTCTTGTTGCTCTTCTAGCAACGACAATGCTTCACGCCAATACTCCATCGTATCAGTATCATCAAATCTCGCCAGTTCCTCAGCATGCTTCATTTCCCCTTGAACACTTCCTAGCGGTATAGGTACTCCTTGTTGCGTTCCCTGCATGCCGTCTTCTGGGCTGGGTGCCCCTTGAACTTCCTCTGACCGTAGCCCCTCATGTGGTGAACCTTCTCCTTGGTCATCAGCTGATGGCTTGGACGGCCTACTTGCATCTGGACTCGCTTTGTCCCCTTCTCCTTTTTCTGGGCTTTCTCCTGGCACGCTGCTTCTTTCTTCCATAACGACAGGTTTGCCCCATGACGCAACAATGCGCCTCACTCTACCCATGATGCGCCGCACTTCATGGACTTCTGACGCCATGTACGTCTTCACTTCTTTTTTCTGCGATGCGACACTACGCCAAACATCATGGACTTCTGGCACCATGTACGCCTTCACTTCTTTTTCCTTCAACGCTACACTACGCCGCTCATCATGGACTTCTGGCGCCATGTACGCCTTCATACCAGTACCATCGGCATGAGTTCTTGAATCACCTCCCGTGTCAGTAGTATCAACACGAGTTTGCGGAACTTGAATGCAAACTTTCTCTTCCACAAGCGTGTCAGTTTCTTTAGCCACCACTTGAAGAACTGGATCATCCTCGTCCACCAGTTCGCACATCAGGTGCATCGGACTATCGTCTTCTTCCTGGTCCAAGAGAGCCCTCTCCTTCGATGGTTTTCGACAATCAGACTTGAAGTGCCCGAGTTCTCGGCAGTTATGACACCTTACTTTCTTTATGTCAAACTTCCTCCTCGGCGGACTATCGTCATCCTCCTCTTCTTCTTCATCGTCTTCTTGCTCATCATCGTCCTGCTCAGCGATGTACTTTTTCGCTGGGTGTTGCTTATCCTTCATTTTCTTCCGCTCTTTAGCAAGTCGAGCTTCAAGATCAGCTTGAGAATACATGAGTTTCTCACCATCGTCCTTGAACTCTTTTCTTCCCTTCTGATTCTTTTCGTGCGTTCTCAATCTTCCGATCGCTTCAGGCACCGTCATCTTTGTGACATCGCTGAACTGCTCGATCGTCCCGATAATACTCATGAATTCGTCGGTGACCGATGAAAACAGCTTCTCGACGATATCTGTATCCGTGACGGATCCTCCGAGAGATTTAATCTCACTTGCCAAGTTTGTTAGCTTCTCGGAATACTCAGCGATCGTTTCTCCTTTGGACATCTCCAACTTGTTAAGCTGCCTCTTAAGCACTTGTGCACGGGCACGCTTCACCTTATCTTCGCCGACTCGCATCTCTCGTATTGCTTCCCACGCTTCCCTCGCCGTCTCGTAATTGGCAAGAGTAATCACCATGGAATCTGGTACGGACTGCGAGAGAGCAGCCATGACGCCATCGTCAACCTCGTCGTCCACCGCGTCATCGCATTCTATAGCCTTCCAGACACGGAGGTTTCGGAGGATGAATTTCATCTTCGTGGCCCAAACCACATAATTTGTGTCGGTCAGCATTGGATACTGAATCGGCACAAAACTTGTTCTTGACATCATCATGAGCGGCTTGCCGCTACCTTCGGACGTCACTAGCGCCTGCTTCGCCGCAGCCGCCGCCTTCTCCTTCTTCGTTTTCTCGTCGTCACTTAACCTGGCTCTGATACCACTTGTTGAATCTGCCCCTATACGTCGAGTACTTTCCGACGTAGACGACGACGAGATTCCGACGAGACGCGCGTACTCCAATCCGCTGCGATACACGTACGTGCAAACCAAGCTCTCCGATCGGTACGGTCGATCGATTTCAGCTAGTACTACTCAGGCACACACGGAAGCAACGATTTGGTGACCAGAGGCTCGTATCGAGCCTTGCTCTTTTTCTTTCTTTTCTTGCACAATCTGGTGATCTTACACGGGGTCTTTACATGTATTTATAGCAGCGCTTGATCAACTAAACCTAGTCTAGTAGGAGTAGGAAAACTAATCCCTATACTACTCGGAGCCTGATCCGTATACAACTCGTATACCTTTCATACGTGTGCTTACTTCCAACATCCACCCCCAGAAAGAGAATCATCCCTACCGTCGTCGCCGCGCTGGAAGGGAAGCTGCATTTCGTCTTCTCGAAATCAAACAACGATTACAAGTTGGGTGTTGTTGACCTCAACTTCAACGGCTCATCTCCTACCGCCGAGCTCCAGACGCTCGAGGGCGTTGACGCCGCCACCAGCTTCCCCGAAGGCATGTACTCCGGCATTCCCTGGCTGCTGGAGTCCCAAGGGGAGCTGTTCCATGTCTGCGTTTGCTTCTGGGAGTTCGACGCCGACGACATCGGCGCTGTACTTGTCCACAAGATGGATTTCGAAGGTGACCGTCGCTGGCGTAGGGTGTATGACATTGGAGACAGGGTCTTCATGTTGCCTCACCTAGGCAATGCGGTTTCTTGCTCGGCAAGTGCGTGTAACCTACAAGGGAATCGCATCTACTTTGAAGAACTTCGTAGAGGATGATGGGGATCTCTGCATCTACGACCTAAAGGAACAAGTCATGGAGATTCTTATGGTTCCTGAACGGGAATTGACTCTTGCACGCACCAAACCTTACTGGATTGTACCGCCAGCCTAATCCGGCTTCAGATTTTTAACGTGTTTATACACTTCAGATCATTCTAAGAGGGTGGATTCTGTTCCCGACTGGCGTCGCCACGTAGGACTACGAGTGGGACCTAGCGGTCAGGACAGGCGAAATATAAAGAAGAGTACAAAATGGAAGAAAGTATATTAAATGGGGTAATTTTGAGCAAATCTTATTAAATTGGGTAAAAGGTGTCACAAACTCAATCTTAGGGGGTAGAAAGTGAAAATTCTCTCATATAGAAAAGTTCTGCATTTTTACTGTGGTGCAACCAAACAACCAGTGTGAATGGGTCATGTGTTCTCATTTCCAGTAAGATTTGACATGTCATGCCGTTCTATTTCTACATTTTTTTCCTAATCCTGTGAACCAAAAGAGCCCCATAGAGAGGTTGTTTAACCTCTGGTCACCACACTGTAACGAGTAATCTGTTGTGGCGTCATTCTTCGATTAAGTTGGTGAGCTAGTTTCTGGGTTTGATTCTTTTTCGATTGAGCATGTTAGGCGATCCGCTAATCACTCAGGCTCAGCTGTGTACGAAGCTTGCTTTGTAAGTACCTTGGAGCTCCCAAAATTCTCCAAAAAAAGAAAGAGAAGACGCATCCATCGCATAGTAGTAATTTAATTTAACAAGACTATGTTCATCAATTTTTAACAAAAAGACTATGTGCATCAATTGATTGCAGAGATTGGAATCTATTTTGGCCCTTTAAAAGAATCAGTAATTAACAAGATGACTGATGTTATGTCTATAGTAGCACGGTAGTACCCTTATAGTTAATTCATCGTCTTGTAAGTTCAAACTAATATTTGATCGTACTCTTTCGATTCGAAAAATGGAATGAATCAACGGCACGCCCGACGTACGGTGCCCGCGCGCGATCGCCTCAGCCGCGCCCTCCTCCGGCGGCGTTGGTGAAGAAGGAGAACAGGTCGACGGAGGAGCCGCCGCCACCGGCCACCTGGACGCCCTCGTCCAAGAAGAGCTGCTCCTCGGGCACTCGGAACGCGCCGTGCGCGCAGGCGAGCGCGGCGCCGACTGCGACCGCGGAGAGGACGATCGTGCCCACGGAGGTCAGGAACACGACGAACGCGGACGCCGCCACGAGCCCGCCCAACGTCTCCCTATCGGAGAAGGTCCGTCCGAAGGCGGCGAGCGGGGCCGCGTCGGCGGGGCGCAGCAGGTAGAGCGCGCACCAGGCGGCGAGGAGCGCGAGGAGGGCGGCGAGGGCGAACGGGTGCGCGAGGAGGGCGGCGGCGAGGGAGAGCGCGACGAGGAGGGCGTAGTTGACGCGGAAGTAGGCGAGGTTCCTGCGGGCTCGCGCGGCGGCGTCGGCGAGGGAGTCCGGGCGGGAGAGCGCCGCGCGGTCCAGGAGCTCCGCCCAGGGCCGGGCGCCCGAGAGGGAGCGCTTCGCCGAGTCGAGGAGGCGGGCGAGGTAGGCGCGCGGGTCGGCGGCCGAGGACGTGGTGTCCGGAGCGGGGAGGACGATGGTGGTGGTGGTGGTTGTAGTGGTGGCCGTCGCCGGGAGGACGGAGACAGGGAGGAGGGGAGGAGAAACCACGGCCATGGTGTTTGTGGCGCTGTGCGGTGGACACGAGAGGGAACAATGAACGAAGGAAGGCGCGCGTTTCGCTCTCTCTGTTTAGCAGCAGAAAAAAGGTCAACGGTCAGCCTCGTCCGGCTCTCTCTCCACGTTGACCTTTCTCTGTCCTGATTTTACCTGAACGTACGTTAATAATTACTAGTGTGAATTTGTAAATCTGAAATCGAGTTTTTTGGGATCAGAGTTTATGGTGGTTGTGAAATACGGCTACTCGTACGCTACGGCACCCTATGAATGGTGTTACGTAGCACAGATTTGCTACTCTGATTGCTACCGTAGAAGAAACACAAAATGAAGATGGCGGTAGCATCAAAATCATCTAGGGAACACAAAAGCACTTGGGAGTCGGAACCAGCACAAACACACAAAGAGACTCCAGAGAGGTTTCAAGCTTAACAACAAAATCTAACAGTTGCAACATTCCCTTGCCACGGCAAGTCTTAGACCAACCCACGACCAGATCACACAAGCATTACAGCGTTCATAAACACTAGCCAATGAACTGACACATCTTACTGACAGCAGTTTCTCCCTGAATAGGGCAATTGATTGACAAGGCATAGGAATTCTGAAGTTCCAATGCATCTTCAGGCCATGCTGACACGCCTAAAACGTGGATCCGTTCCATCCAAAGTCAGAGCGCTGCACAGCAAAACCAGGATTTATTAGATTTTATTGTAACCTAAAGAAATGAAGCAATTGCGGATGCTAACAGCCTAACACAACTCAAAAAAGAAAACAGATGGACATTTACATGATCTACTCTTGATGCAAAGCATGCAAACATTGAGTATGTTCTTGTGCACGATGGGCCTAACAAACAGCAGAATTGCCATGAGATGTTAAACATGATGATGTCCAACGAACAGACGAGAAATAGTGTCTGCTTGCCTTTGAATCGTGGAACTTGAGGTAGAAGCGAGACTTGGGGATGGACAGCCTCGACTCCAGGATGGATGCAATGCCGGCACTCAGCTTCTTGTTCACGTCAGCGTTCAGCCCTCCAATGGAAACAAGTTCGCCATAGGCTGCAGGCTCCTGGGTACCTCCGAACGCCATGGGCACTGAACCCTTGAGAACGACCATCACATACTGTGGGATGATGAACATGCAAGTTAGTATCTGAATGATACAGCTGATGAGGAGTAACTTTCTTATACCCACTACTTGGTCAGCTCAAATTCGGAAAACTGGTACAGTTTAGTTTTCAGCAGTGCCTGACATTTTGCAGTCATATCATATCTCCAAAACTACGCAGCAGCAACACGCAGCTGACAGCTTCATTACAATTCACTTTAGCATCATTATTCATTAATATAACCACAAGAGTCATTTTGATCTAAGATAGTCCAGTATATTTAGAAAAGAACAGCTGAGAAACATGAAGCCAGTTACAAAAGTTAAGAATAGAGTATGTCTGATTGCAACAAAAGCAGCTATTGGAGCCAATTTTACTATTAATACTAATTTGCGGCTGCACTACACTTACAAACAACTAACTGAAGTAGAATTAGCTTTCCAAAATAGTAATCCAGTCTATATAGAGCAGAAAAACTGAGAACATTGAAATGACCTCCTGCATTTCAGTAGAAACATAAGCAAATAAAGTTCTAAAACTTATAGGTGTGACATGTATGGCATCCAGAAGCACCTAGAGTAAAACATGTGATGTTCATATTCCCCAAAACAGCAATGGTGCTGCATATATTCTTTTTTTGGTTGAGAAATAGAGTCCTCAATTAGTACTTATTGAGGAACGCGCAAAAACAGCCAGATCTTGTAAAGTATGTAATACCGCTACACTGGAAAGCCAAGCAGAGCAAATCAACATGTATTGCTAGAAAGGCTATAGATACTGCTTCCAGAAACCAAATCTCTATAACAGAATAAACTGCGAAAAAACATGTGAACTCTTGCTTTGCTACAGATATTAGACATAGTATGACTTCCTTATCAACACATCAGGGTGTCACAATGACCAGGCAAAATGGTAAAGTATGAATGTTTCACAGTTCCTTCTAGAGAAACAACACATACACTTCATGGCACTCTTCAAGTTTTCAAGAATATGTATGTTATGTTTATAACGAAATCTACAAACAGTTGAAGATGTCGATCATGTTAGTTATCTGATCTGTTTTTGTATGAAAGACAGGTTGGTTCTGTTTCATCCCTTTACCAAGTAAGTTGCCCATCCATTTTATGATTCAGCATATTGAATTATTATAAATGTCACAGCAAGTAAGTACATCAAACACCCTTGAACCTTATTATCATACTGAGACTAAACGAAATGCAAGGCAACTGATTCCAAAAAGAGAAGATTGAATCAGCGACATGTCCGCGAAACGCAAGAACTTCAACCTTGATTTCATTCTTCCAAAGATTCCTGTCTAGTTCACGCGCACACTACTACTCGCAACTATCTGTGTAGGCTAATTGATTAATAAGAAGTGCAAATTTATTTGGTGAAGGCAGTTCAACATGATTCTGAATTGTTTTCTACTATGTGTCATGTGTATGTAGGTGTGGTCTACATTCACAAAGAAACGAATGGCCATAAGAAAGATATAGTCCCGAACGGGACACGGCCCCAGATATGACCTTGAACTTGTTAGAAATACATGGAAATCAGGAAATGGCAATACTAATCTACATATCAATCACCCCATATCGTTGAGTTCAACAGTCGCAAGCAAAATACCTTCCTGCAATGACCATGTGAGCAAGCAAAGACGAACAATTTTCCGACAGGAAGGAAGGGGGACGGCAGACAAACCCTAGCACTCATGGCCCCCAAACCTAAAAGGTTCCAAGAGATGGATACAATCCAGGAAACAAATCGGCGACGCCTATATGGATCAGGAACGCTGCGAGAAGGAAGAAGCTAGCCTAGGAGATATGCCAAGTGAAGGGGGGAAGAAGGGGGGAGATGGAGCATACGGCCTCCGGCTTGCCGATGATGGTGGCGACGGTGCTGGAAGCGTCGGCGAGGACGGCGGAGGTGTCCACCCCCTCCAGGTTCACGTTCGTCGACACGTTCAGGCAAGGCATCTTCCTCCTCCTCTGCTTCTTCTCGCCGGCTCCTCTCTCTCTGCGCCGGTGAGTGGAACTGTGGAAGGAAGTGTTGTAACGGAGGGGAGGCCTCACTTGATCCTGGCTGATGTTGAATCCTGCCTGATGAGAAAGAGAGAAAACCCTGGCCACCAGGGGTGTAAACGGATAGGATAATTTCTGCACCATATCCAATTTCGAAACCGTTTTAAATAATTTATATCTGATTTTAAGAAATTCGACAGACAAGGATATCCGATTCCGAATTTGACACCCGGATATAGTATATGATACAGCACGTAAAATAGACTAAAATATGGATTATCCGAAATTTAAATAGGTTTATCCGATGGTTTTAATCCGAATAATCCGGTTTTCTACCGAAATGTCTAACCTAATATAGCATAATTTGCAGCTAGTGAGTTATCGAATTCGTTCGTTAAACAACATCTCACTTAAATAGTCATTATAAAGACTATGGAGTACAAGTTTATTAGTTAGTAGGTTATCGAACAATCATTTTTAGTTGTATGGTTTGACAATTTACTTGTATGCATATCTATCCGATTAATTTTTTACCGCTCCGAATTCGGCCCGTTTCCGTTCCTGAATCCGCCATCACGCATATCCGACTCCGAATCCGCATCCGGTCATTATCCGCTCCGCTCCGAATCCGATGAAAAATTATGGTAAAGGATATGATAAAGGTAAAATCCGATCCGATCCGTTTACACCCCTACTGGCCACGCATCGACCATACGGCGATTCTGTGAAATCAATTTAATTATTATTGACAAAATCATAATTTACAATTTTGTCCCCCAAAAACATTTTAGGAGAGTAACATTCTCTACTAGGTTTTCACGTTCTTTTTCGTATGGTTTCTGTAATTTGAATATATTTTATGGGCTGTATTTATGCTTGTCGAAACATGTTTTCGTCTCGTTTATAAATAAAGTTACTAGTAGCATACAACCAGCATATAAACGCAACCCACCACAAGCTGAAACAGCAACACACACCCAAAAAGAAAAACCGGAGACAACGTCTGATCAAATAACGGTGACCCATAACAGCTGCGCCCTACAAAGATGTGTCACCACACTCCTAGCTAGTGTCGAAAGCGTCGAGTACCAAGCGACACCTTAAAGAAGTAACGTGTCGGCAGCAAGCGTCCGCTACTACTCGTACCAGTGCACTGGCCCTAGGGTTTCGTCCAGCACATAAGGAAGCGGATGAAGGGTAGCCACGACGCCCTTCAATAAAGAATGACGCCACCTAGAGGCGGCACCGCGTCGGTGTCGGCCGAGCCAACAAAGATTTCTCCCGCAAAAACCTTGTCTTTAATTCCGAACGGTTCGTAGCATAGGATCCCGTAAGGACGAGGCCTCGCCACCACCAAACACATCACCAGCCAACATGCGCCACCACAGACACGAAAACCACCATCGTCGTCTCATCGAAGCAATCGCCACGAGAACGGCAAGACGGAGGCGAAAAAGAGATTGTACCGGAAACAGCACAACCCACAGCCGCGCGGCAGGGAGCTACCTCTACCGTCGAAAACGGTAGTCGACCGGACCAAGCCACAAAGAAAACCTGTCCCATATAATTTTCCATTTTAAGTGAAAACAATATCTTTTTGTGAAGCAGGTATACAAAATATGGTGAAAAATAACACTCATATAATTTTCACATAAAATTAGTCCATATTGAAGGAGATATGCCCTAGAGGCACTTAATCAAGATAGTTTATTCGTCATATCTCAATTGTTCATTATATGTTTTATACCATGCTATAACTGTATTAAGCGGAAACATTAATACACGTGTGGTAGATAAAACAATCAGGTCCCTAGTAGCCTCTATCTAACTAGTTCATTGGGCAATTGATGATCGAGGTTTCCCGATCATGTGACATTAATGTCAGTTGACAATGGAGTCATGTCATTGGAAGAATGACGTGATGGACATACCCAATATTTGTAGGACGTAGTCATTACGCCTTTGACCGTGAGATCAACTCTTATTGCTATTCCTGAAAGATACTTTGATTGCATCAAACGTCATATCTTAATAGTGTGACAATAAAGGTGTCCCTCTCAGGTATCGGAAGGGAGTATGTTGAGACGAGGGATCAAGAGCGGGATTTACCAGTCCGCATAGCAGGATAGATACTCTAGGGCCCACTCGGTGAGATTATGTCAAATGAGCTTGCAAGCGTGTGACTAGGTCACCAGGACATAATATCATGGACGAGTAGAAGATAGCGGTGTCGGTAACGAGATCAAGCTGGGTATGGTGATATCCATGAACGAGTCTCGGACACGCTAAGTATCGCCATGGCAAAAGGTTTAAGACTCAGACGTCCAGGTTCGAACGACAAAGTATTCGTTATCTCGCAGGGATTAATTCTGGGTATCCTCGGTCCACGAATTAGTCATTGATCAGAGAGGTTGTCTCGATCATGTCTGGTGAGATCTCGAACCGCTAGGGTAACACACTTAAGGGGAGTCGACAAGTTTACCGGAAGAGAAATTAAAAGAGAGTGCACCGGGAACGTCCCGGGAAAGTTTCGATGGAGATCGGGCAGCGACGAAATAGTTTTCGGAGCCGGAATAAATTATGTAATATGTATTTAATGTTAATTAATGTAATTAATAGTTAAATATATTTTTATTCAATTTTTCCTGAATTTTTAAAGGCATTTTTCCCTAAATGGGCCTCCCCAGGCAAAGAGGCCCATGAAGGGGGGAGGAGTCCCTCCAAGGGAAGGGACTAGGTTCGGCCGGCCCTAGGTGGGCCCCCCATGTGGGCCGGCGCACCAGCCATGGCCGGCTGGGGTGTGGGATTAGTCCCACACCGCCAGCCTGGCAGGTTGGGCAGCCCCTGGCCTCCTATATATATGGGGGTACCCATGGCCTTTGAATTACACCTAACTCTCTCTCTCTCTCCTTGGATCCCGCGACTCCCTTGTTTGGAGTTGCGCCGAGGATAAGTTTTCTCCACCATACGCACACCGCCGTGCTGCTGGTCTTCCGGTCCCAGTCTTCCGCTGCTTCGTCCCTGGATCGGAGCCCAGAGTTCGTCGGCTTCACCGTACGTGTGTAACGCTCTGCGAGGTGCCACGCTAGTGGTGCTGGAGGTCTGCTTCCTCTACACGGCCTCGAGGTCGTCGTCGGTTTCATCGACATCGCCGCGTCATCGTCTTCTTCGTCGCGCCAAGTTCTCCGCGACCTTGAGGTCGGCTACGGCGTCTACGTCAGCAACGCTTGTGCGGGAGCGTAATCCCCGCTTTTCGGTCTACAAGGGTATGTATACCGATCTCCTCCGTATTACTATATCTGTATAGTATAGATCCTGGCTAGTTTAAGGTTATCGCTGTTAGGAAAAATTTTGTTTTCTGCATGCGATCCCCTTCAGTGGTATCTGAGCCGATCTATGCGTAGATATAGCTGTACGCTAGTTGCACCCGTGTTTATCACGGGGACATCGTTCTTTTATTTGCTACCCTCTCGCGTGCACTTGCACTGTCGGCAGCATTGAGTTGATGAAGCGGCCCGGACCGACTTTACGCGTACGCTTACGCGAGACTTGTTCCACTACTGACATACGGCTGGTACCGTATATGTGGATGGCGGGTGTCTGTCTCCCTCTCTTTAGTTGGCTTTGCATTTTCAATGGAGGGCCCGAAAGGGATGAATAAATATGCAATTATTTGATCGTTGTTGTGGTTATATGTTCGTAGATACGAAGCGGTTCTATTTACGACAGCCCCAAGCCACGTAAAATATGCAAAAAATAAAGTAGAACGCGTCTAACTTTATTTTGCAGGGGCAATGTGATATGGTCAAGGTAGGTTTATTAAATTGTTTATAAACTGTGGGCGCGAAGGAGACCATCGGCGCAAGGACCATGTCACATCGCATTACATATTGATGTTTTGTGTGCATCTTATATTGTGTGTATATATATAGTTATATATTAGTCACACGGCGGTGGTAATATAAAATGATCCCTCCGAAATACCATTAGTGTTCTCCCTTCGACGTGCACCACCAAGAAAGTTCTACGTTATGAGGCAGGCCGTGACGATCGGGTGTCAGACATATCGTCGTTCGCATACAGTGGGTGTAAGCCATGTTGCACAAGCGTATACGTTGAAGGTTATTATGGCGAGCCTAGCATGCACAGACATGGCATCGGAACACGGAGACCGAAAGGTCGAGCATGAGTCACAAAAGTTGTTGTGATTGACATTTCGATGTCTACCTTTGAAGTTATGTTGCCGGCTCTGACGATGAGGGGTTGCATAATGGATGAGGGTCGTGTAATCACTAAAGCGATTAGAGGGATATTCGTTTTGAGTGGGAGTTCTGATAGTTTTATTTTATTAAAACTTGAACCCTATTTTATAATGAACAAGATCTTTATGTTTTGCAAAACCTTTGTAGATATTAACCAATGTAATAGCCTTCTTTAAAAATTAGGCGCAATCCTGCGATTGAGAAACTTAAAAGGTTGGGTCCAAACTTCATAGTTTTATACTTTAGCTTGAGGATACTCCTTGTTTAAACCATTAGTTCTTTATGATACAATACCCGCTAGGAGATAAACCCGGAGATTCCGCTAACAAAAGGATAATTTGGACTATCAAGTTTTTGTGCGGATAATATCATCATAGTCCAGTGTATGCTATGATCTCTGTCATAGAGAATTTACGGTGGGTACGAGTTGTTAGATCGCGAACATATGAGATGATCGCTAAACTCAGGATACACCTAAAGTTGGGTTGATGAAGTTTATCTGTACGTTGACTGTTTTACTTCTCAACCAAGATGGAAGAGAACACACGCATTGAAGGAGCACGTGGCAGTCATACTTGATGACACTGGTCATACTCGATGACATTGGTCATACTTGATGACATTGAGAAGCCTCGCTCAGCTCGATCACTGGATGACAGATAACGTTGCCAGATGCAAATGCTTTGTCATAGACTATGTCATGCAAGGGGAATCGTTCACCTTCATGGTTCTTGATTGCGTTGGAAGAATCAAGAAGATGAAACAGATCGTCGGGAAGTCATCGATGATGATGGTGTATATATGATATACACGTTATGAATGTTTTACCTAAGCAAGTAATCGCAGTAGTGACTAAGTTTTTGATACTAGTCATGTTTTATGAAAACCAGATTTACTGCTTGAGTAGCTTGGAAGGATGAGGCGACAATGTGTGTTGATGATGGCAGACAAAATGTTGTGATGGCCATAGACACTCTCCCTCTAGATCTACCATTTGAATAAATTCTTTTATGATCGCCTGTTAGTATGATCGTTATAAGTGTGTCTTCTCTAGCAAGACAATTGTTCATATATGTTAGTGACAAAATCGTTGTCCTATATTTATGAAGCAATGATCATCAGCCGATTTGAATTTAGATTGTAGAGCTCCCACATTCATAATATTAATGCCAAAGGATACAAACTTAATAAAGACACCACATTCGTGTGGCACTACCGTTTAAGTCATGTCAATGTTATAGTCAATGATCAAGCTCCATACGGATGGATCTACAAGTCTTTAGATTTGATCTTTTGACACTTGCAAGATAACTATGACACCGTTTTTGGAAAGCGGTCATATAACTTATTGATAATCATGCATATAGATGTATGTGGATCAATGAAGTAATTAACGTGTAGTGGAGACCTTTATTTCGTAAACTTCACTGAACGTTTTGAGTATAACTTGTTGAGAATCATGCATATGGGTGTATGTGAATCAATGAAGTACTTTAACGTATAGTGGAAGTCTTTATTTCATAAACTTAATGAATATTCCAAGTAGATATATGGATATCCACTTAAGGAATGTTAATCTAGAAATTTTGATTCGATCAAACAAATTCAGAATGAAGTAGGAAATAAATTTAACAAGAAAATCAAATTTCTACGATACAGATCGAGGAATAAAGATTTGAGTTATAATATTGGCATATCATTGGAAAACTTGTGAGAAGAGTTTCACAAATTACGTCGCATGGAACACCATAGTGTTATGGTATGTTAGGACGTCGTAATCGCACCCTATCGGATAGTGTGTGGTAAATAAATCTCTTATCGAATTATTGTGATCATTGGAGTCATATGGTAGAAACATAACATTCACGTTAGATAATAGGGAAACCATTTAAATCCATGGAGACAATACCATATGAGTGATGCCATGGCTTTTAGCCTAGATTGTCGTTTCAGCAATTTAGTGTTTCGATGTGATCAAACCTAAAATGGATAAATCTTTGTAGTGTACCGTACCTAAAGAATTAGTTGGGTACATGTCTCACGACATAGGCAAAAACGTTGCCGGAATATACCTCGCAAAAGAAATAGTTTATTGTCCAAGGGTATAATTGGGAAAGAAAGTAGAGCAAGACGAAGTTAATGAACTTTCTCTCCAGACATCAGAGTGGCGCATCGGAAAGTGTTTCCGGTGTTGTGCTCCTCAACTGGAAAGAAGCTGATGATAAAGATCATGATGCTCTAAGCTCATACTAAGAACGTAGGCGTACGAGGTTGTGTTCCACACTGTGTGTTACGACAATCTTGTTATGAAGGTCATGTTAATGGAATATGACAGACCTACGAACTACGAAGAAGAGATGGTAGACCTAACTCCGAGAAATGGCTATGAGTCATATATGATCCGAGATAAAATCCATGTACGATTACCAGGTAATGACTTGGGAGATCTTCTTGATGGCATCTAAGCTGTTAATAGAATATGGAATTTTATGAGAGAGTAGACACTGATAAGGATCGATTTGTCGTGAAACAGTTCCGACAGATTCAAAAGTTGACCACAACGAGATTTTGTCTCAAGTGGTGAAGACTAAGTCTATTCGCGATCGTTTAGCAATTACTATAATTTCAAATTGAGAAATTGATAGATGGATAAGGAAACCATGTTTCTTAATGGTATCGTTAAGAAAGAGTTGTAATTAGTACAATGAAATGGTTTGGTGATCCTGAGGATGCTAAACATGTATGCAAACTTCAGCTGTCTATTCATGGGCTGAAGCAAGCATATCGGAGCTGGAATCTTCACTTTGATGATGTGATCAAAGGATTTTGGAGTTGTCCAAAATAGTTGAAGAAACTTGCATTTGCAAAGAAGTGAGTGGGAGCTAAGTAGCTTTTCTTGATCTTATATGTGGAAGGCATATTTGAGTGGGAGCTAGGTGTCATTCATGATTTTATATGTAACGACATATTGAGAATGATACAGATCCTCTAGTAAGGTATAAAGGATTATTTAAGTGATTAAATTTTCTATGAATGAAGTTAGGAGTATTAGGCATCCGATCTATAATTGCATAGATCAAAATGGGCTTAATAACATTAGGTCGGAATATTTTCCTAGGTTAAGATTCTGAAGTGTTTCAGAATAGAACAAGCGAAGAAAAATGTTCTTACTTGTATGACTAGGTAAAATATTAAGTTTATCTTGGCATTTTCAGTGATAGAAAATGATGTTCGACATTCTCTATGCCTCAGACATAGATTATATCAGACTAAAAGCTCGACTTGGTGTGACCCAAGTTCTTGGTTGAAGAACGGGTTCTAGAGTGATCCTTGTGTGGATCAATAAACAAACGTTAAGTATATTCTTTAGTGTCTGTGAGAACTAAAGATATGTTTTCTGGTAAAGGGTAAGAGTGGAAAGACAACTTGCCGTAAAACGGTTACGATGATGCAAGTTATGACACTGACCCATAAGACTAGAAATCTCATATAGGAGATGTCCTTTATTTTGAAGAAAGACATGGTTAGCTTGCGAAGTCGCATATGGATGCACTGTCGCATAATCTACATAGGTATAGAAATATATGGCAACTTCAGAAGTAGCAAGTGTGATTGGACTGAGCAGTTTGCTGAGCATATGTGGTTCCCCTTAATAGATCTCTTAGACTTTTAAGGCCCATGCTACGCGAAGGTTCGAGTCTCACTCCATCGACTAAGATATATTTCACCGTCATCGAAAGATACGGGATGATGTCAAACTAGGTGACATAGAAGTGTTGCAAAGCACATATAGGTCTCAATGTGTGAGATCTGTTGACTGTATTCCTCTTCCACGAGACAAGCATGCACCAAGTTGCTATGGGTGTTGAGATTTTACCAAGTTGTAAACTAGATTAAGTGTTACTCTAGTGCAAGTGGGAGACTGAATGAGATATGCCCTAGAGGCACTTAATAAAGATAGTTTATTCGTCATATCTCAATTGTTCATTATATGTTTTATACCATGCTATAACTGTATTAAGCGAAAACATTAATACACGTGTGGTAGATAAACAACCAGGTCCCTAGTAGCCTCTATCTAACTAGTTCATTGGGCAATTGATGATCGAGGTTTCCCGATCATGTGACATTAATGTCAGTTGACAATGGAGTCATGTCATTGGGAGAATGACGTGATGGACATACCCAATATTTGTAGGACGTAGTCATTACGCCTTTGACCGTGAGATCAACTCTTATTGCTATTCCTGAAAGATACTTTGATTGCATCAAACGTCATATCTTAATAGTGTGACAATAAAGGTGTCCCTCTCGGGTATCGGAAGGGAGTATGTTGAGACGAGGGATCAAGAGCGGGATTTGCCAGTCCGCATAGCAGGATAGATACTCTAGGGCCCACTCGGTGAGATTATGTCAAATGAGCTTGCAAGCGTGTGACTAGGTCACCAGGACATAATATCATGGACGAGTAGAAGATAGCGGTGTCGGTAACGAGATCAAGCTGGGTATGGTGATATCCATGAACGAGTCTCGGACACGCTAAGTATCGCCATGGCAAAAGGTTTAAGACTCAGACGTCCAGGTTCGAACGACAAAGTATTCGTTATCTCGCAGGGATTAATTCTGGGTATCCTCGGTCCACGAATTAGTCATTGATCAGAGAGGTTGTCTCGATCATGTCTGGTGAGATCTCGAACCGCTAGGGTAACACACTTAAGTGTAGTCGACAAGTTTACCGGAAGAGAAATTAAAAGAGAGTGCACCGGGAACGTCCCGGGAAAGTTCCGATGGAGATCGGGCAGCGACGAAATAGTTTTCGGGGCCGGAATAAATTATGTAATATGTATTTAATGTTAATTAATGTAATTAATAGTTAAATATATTTTTATTTAATTTTTCCTGAATTTTTAAAGTCATTTTTCCCTAAATGGGCCTCCCCAGGCAAAGAGGCCCACGAAGGGGCGAGGAGTCCCTCCAAGGGAAGGGACTAGGTTCGGCCGGCCCTAGGTGGGCCACATGGGGCCCACCTAGGCCGGTGCACCAGCCATGGCCGGCTGGGGTGTGGGATTAGTCCCACACCGCCAGCCTGGCAGGTGGGGCAGCCCCTGGCCTCCTATATATATGGGGGTACCCATGGCCTTTGAATTACACCTAACTCTCTCTCTTTTCTTGGATCCCGTGACTCCCTTGTTTGGAGTTGCGCCGAGGATAAGTTTTCTCCACCATACGCACACCGCCGTGCTGCTGGTCTTCCAGTCCCAGTCATCCGCTGCTTCGTCCCTGGATCGGAGCCCGGAGTTCGTCGGCTTCACCGTACGTGTGTAACGCCCTGCGAGCTGCCACGCTAGTGGTGCTGGAGGTCTGCTTCCTCTACACGGCCTCGAGGTCGTCGTCGGTTTCATCGACATCGCCGCGTCATCGTCTTCTTCGTCGCGCCAAGTTCTCCGCGACCTTGAGGTCGGCTACGGCGTCTACGTCAGCAACGCTTGTGCGGGAGCGTAATCCCCGCTTTTCGGTCTACAAGGGTATGTATACCGATCTCCTCCGTATTACTATATCTGTATAGTATAGATCCTGGCTAGTTTAAGGTTATCGCTGTTAGGAAATTTTTTGTTTTCTGCATGTGATCCCCTTCACATATTTAATGGACAAATACAGAAAGATTAGAATTTACATACTTTCTTTTTAATTCCAATAATAAAGAAGTGTAACATCATGGCACATGGGTTAATATGATTGATAGGATAGTATTCTCATTTGGAACCTAATTTGAAAGGAACTCAAAATTTAAGCGTGGTTAGGATAGAGCACTTTAATGATTGGTGACTGGATTAGAAATTTGACCAGATATGAGTACTCTAACCTAAGATTAAGCACGTAATCTAAGATTAAGTACGTGACTAACTATGAAATTTTGAAATAATAGGAAATAAAAATATATTTTTAAACAAAATGTAAGATTTGGAAAAAAAACTTACATACATCCACTTTTTATCAAAATCGAGACACTTATTTTGGGACGGAGGGAGTATGAATTGTCGGCGTAACATTTAGTACGCCGACGCCGATTTGACTTACGCCGACAGTGATTGGTGTTTTCGGCCGTCCGGGTATTACCTGTTTCCTGTAGTGACTGCAACGTGTTCGTATTGACTAGCTAGTTTTCCTTTGAGGCTTTGACTCCGTAGCCAGGTACTTGGGGTTTCAAACCTGGGAGATTACAGACTCCTACTCGGTTTTAGACTTGTTTCCTTCAAAGCTCTTCTTTATAGACACAGTCCGGCGTAGGTCCTCTTCTTCCGTAGATCAATTGCGATTGAATCCAATGGGCAAGGACGACCAGCAATGGCGTGCAGCAGCAGCAGCAGCAAGGTCGCCGACGATGGCAGCACCGGCTCGTCTGGTGCCGGTCCCAGACAGCCATCCGCGGTACAGGTCCTCCGCTCTCTGCCACTCCTCATCTTCGAACACCAGCCCATCCTCGGAGACAAGAACGAGACGACGACGGCGGCACACGATGACCCTAACAACGACGACTACGATTGCGAGATGCTCATGTATAGCATCTCAGAAGGGAGGAGCGTACACACGGAGGAGAGATTACCCGAGATAATATCAACCAAAGACAGGATGTGCTACACCACTCCGCAGGGCTGGATCTTCATCATGCACGGTGCTCCGCCGTGGGATACCTGGCTATGGAACCCGCTCACCGTAGAGACGATACCCCTCCCGCCCATACAAGACGACCACTACATCCCCGTCAATGGCAGATGCCTGCTCACCCACGGCTCCCCGTCCCACCCCGACTGCGCTGTCGTCCTCCTCGACATCGAGTACCCCGACATGTGGTTCTGCAGGATAAGCGACAGGAGATGGGGGCAGCACACTTACGACATCGGCGAGTACGTCCCGGATTTTCCAGATGACGCTCCTCCGAGAAAGTTCCATAGCCTATATATGAAAGTTGGACTGATTTGCGTCCAAATCGAGCATCCACGTCACCCGAATGTCGCCCACCGTCCGATCGGCGCAGCGGACGGACCAGATTGCAAGTTTCTGGGAGGGCAAAGCGCGCGTTACTGTAGCTCCGGCCTCTCCACTAATCACGGCGCGACACGTCGCTCGGTCACCATCCGGTCGAGCCGGTTCCCACCGGTCACCGCGGCTATTTTACACAAAAAACACTGAAAGAATGAAATCGTGCCCCGCAGTCCATATTTTACACAGCGATGAGCCTGTTTGTGAAACTGGAAAATGTCACAGACTTTTATGCAAAACGCCCCGGCAGAATCCCCCGCGCCCTTTTCTTCTCTCCCGCATCCCAGAGGTCGCCGGCGGCGCCGCCACTCCGCGCCTCCCCGCCCAGATCGAAGAGCACCGGAAGCTCCGCCGCCTCGGCCTCTCCATCCTGGCTGAATATCGCGTCCTGAGACGTTCGAGCCTCACCGGGATCGTCGCCGGCGTAGCTCGCTTCCTCCGCCGCGTTTCGATGCTGCCGGCGACGCTCCGCCATCTCGACTGTGGCGGCGCCGCCTATTCGTGGCACCCCGCGTCGGGGCGCTTCAGACGCGACCAGCTGGGCGTCCCAGATCGCGTTGGATTGACGCCGGCGTGGTCAGCGCCGCCGCGGCCGCGGCAGTCAGAGGTCGCCGCTTGTGACGTCAGCAATGCGTCACCCCAGGGCTGACGTCACAGTGGGACCCACCTGTCGGCCTCTTTTCTTTTTCCCAGACAAAAAATAAAGTAAAAGATTAATACTGTAATATTAATAACTCAAAATATACCCATCAGAAAAATATGAAAAAAATATCAAAATGACCACAGTAAAAAGAACTAATTACTTATGAAAAAAAACAAAACTTTTGAAAGTTTCAGACTCGTGTAAACTGAGACAAAATTCAATTCCATTTCTTCTAATTATACATTTAATTTTACAACTTAAAATATATCCATCAGAAAAATATGAAAAATATATCAAATTGCCCGCAAGAAAACAGCCTAATTACTTATGGGAAAACACAAAACATTTGAAGGTTTTAAAAGGGTGTAAGCTAAGACAGACATTAAATCTATTTCTTCTAATTATAGATTTAATATCACAAATGCTTACACAATGTCTTCCATCTGATTTCAAGCTTATTATAATATTTTACGCCGCGGTATTTCTTATTCTAACGACACATACGTATTTCGAATTTTTTAGGTAACTTCTAAGCCTACCCATTTTGTGAGCATAAACCAAATTCAAATCAAAGAAACACCCTAGCTTGAATAATATTCGCAAACTATTTTTTCCTAAATGCATGCTTCTTTTAATTCCGAAGATATTTAAACCTACAGATTTTCCGCATCTACTGATTACCGAGTTTACATTTTATTTACTAGATGGATGAAATTTTCAAACCTTCATAATTTACAAATATTCAAATTACCACGTTTAAATTTTATATACAAGACGGGCGCGGCATGGCCGCGCTAACTTACCTAGTTTCCTTCAAAGCTCTTCTTTACAGATCAATTGCGACAGCAGACCAGTCACGACGTGCGAAGAGGGTCAGATTAATAGCAGAGATCGGCCTTTGGGGATTTCTTCCAGTGACGACGGCCGCGTGTATCGACGATATGAATCCACGGGGCAAGGACGACCAGCAATGGCGTGCAGCAGCAGCAAGGTCGCCGACGATGGCAGCACCGTGTCGTCTGGTGCCGATCCCAGACAGCCATCCACGGTACAGGTCCTCCGTTCTCTGCCACTCCTCGTCTTCGAACACCAACCCATCCTCGGAGACAAGAACGAGACTACGACGGCGGCACACGATGACCCTAACAACGACGACTACGATTGCGAGATGCTCATGTATAGCATCTCGGAAGGGAGGAGCGTACACACGGAGGAGAGATTACCCGAGATAATATCAACCAAAGACAGGATGTGCTACACCACTCCGCAGGGCTGGATCTTCATCATGCACGGTGCTCCGCCGTGGGATACCTGGCTATGGAACCCGCTCACCGCAGAGACGATACCCCTCCCACCCATACAAGACGACCACTACATCCCCGTCAACGGCAGATGCCTGCTCACCCACGGCTCCCCGTCCCACCCCGACTGCGCTGTCGTCCTCCTCGACATCGAGTACCCCGACATGTGGTTCTGCATGATAAGCGACAGGAGATGGGGGCAGCACACTTACGACATCGGCGAGTACGTCCCGGATTTTCCAGATGACGCTCCTCCGAGAAAGTTCCACATCCCCAACACCATCGCCGCGCTGGGAGGGAAGCTGCACTTCGTCTTCTCGGATCAGGAAGCGAACCATGATAAGATGGGCATCGTCCACTTGGACTTCAACCATCCTTCTCCTTCTCCGGTCGCCGAGCTCGAGACGCTCGAGGACGTCGACGCAAGAACCGTGTTTCCCGAGGGCATGTGTTCCCGCGTGGCGTGGCTGGTAGAGTCCCAGGGGGAGCTCTTCCACGTCTGCGTCTGCTTCTGGGAGTTCGACGTCGACAACATTGGTGCCGTCCTCGTCCACAAGATGGATTTCGAGGAGCGTCGCTGGGTCAGCGTGCATGACATCGGGGACAGGGTCTTCCTGCTGACCCACGGAGGCAGCGCGGCGTCCTGCTCTGCAAGCACCTGTAACTTGAGAGGGAATCACGTCTACTTCATGAAGAAGAACGAGAGAACTTGCCTGTGGCAAGATGGTTAGGAGGATGGTTGTGCCCCAAGCCAAACAGAGTTCAAATCCCAGATTTGACGCTGGTGTTTCTCATTTAGGCGGAATATTCTTCAGTGGGAGGCGACGTTCCCGTCGACAGCGAGGCGCCTGTGGTGACTTCGTCAATCTCAAGACCTGATCCGCCGGCTCAGTCTCTCGGAGGTGCTCATAGGGGTAGGGTGTGCATGCGTGCGTTCATAGGGGTGAGTGTGTGCGCGTATATATGAGCGCTTGCGTTGTACTGTGTTTCTCAAAAAAAAAAAACTTCAAGTAGAACGATGCGAATCTATGCGTCTACGACATGGAGGAACAAGTCATGGAGATTGTCCAAGCACACGACCAAGAATTAGTTCTCATGCGCACGGAGCCTTACTGGATTGTACCGCCTAGTAGTATCTAGTCTAGTAGCAGAAAAGATTAACTAGAGGAGGATGAATTAGTTTCGGGAGTATCTAATCAGCAGCTAGCTGTTTTGTTTTTCAGGAACAGACAGTTTTCTAAACCAATAGGATATTCACAGTTGTACTCACAAAAATAACTAAGAAAAGCAAATGAGTTTCTGTCTGTTTTACATTCCAACTAAACAGATACATTTTCGATTCCCTCAGTCTTTTTTGAGCCCTGGTTGTTTCAGAGCTAATGCTAAAAAGGGCCTGCTACTAAGATAAGAATAAATAGAAGCTCAGAACAACTCGTTCAGTTTTTGAAACCTACAGTATGTACAAGCTCACCAACTACTCTTCTTCTCCAGCAAAGGCCCAACCTAGAACTACTCTTCTTTCCCAGCAAGAAAGAGTGGTACGGGCTCACCAACTCGACCACATCCTGCGCTGCTTCGCTCCTCCAGATCGAACAACCACAAACTTCTACCCTGCGAATCAACACTCTCCCCCACAACCCCGCGAACCACCACTCTCTAAATCGACGATCGCACCAGCCTATGGAGCAGCACTCCCTCCATCGCCAGCCACATACAAAAAAAGAGAACAGCTTAGTACATGAGACAAACACGTCGAGGAGGAGCTGAGACAAAGACTGATATTAGTTTAAACAGACAGAAATCGGTCGCATGAAAAGTGTCAAACCTTGTATTCCAGCACCACCCTGCCACAAGAATCCAACTCCATCTCGCTACCTACCACTCTCATTAAACTCTGAAGAAAATGATTTTTAAGGAGCCCAAAATAATGTGAATGTTAGCCGTAGCAAACTATACATTTCTTGCACAAGGTATACAAAACAGCTAACCAGCTCTTTGCTGCACTTACATGAGCTCTTATAACCAGGATGCTTCTACTGTTCTATAGTTAGACATTGTCTACATGAGAACTACATTTCACAGAATTTGCATTTATCTGCCTTCGCGACAGTAAGCCTAGCCAGTAAATAGAGTTTGCAACTACCATTAGATCTATACATGTAATTGCCTTTTGACTGTACAAGAAAACTAATAGTCGTGTTTAGGGTAAAATTATCTAGGATCAAACTGTGTCACGTAACTCGGTCTCTGAGAAGATCAAATTCCAGGGTCCACCTTTGCTCCCTAACCTGTAACAGAAAATTAACTTTGAGTCATCAACATCTATTCTGTTCCAGCTTCCAAGAGAAGGACAATGGAAACCTCGAAAATATATAGTACCTCCACAACCCTGCAACTGCTCGCAAACTCATGAAAAGAACGAGACCCGCCCAGATGCCCCCGAGACCGAACTTAGGAGCAACGACAAGTAGGAATGCAGATGAGACTGCTCCTGCGAAGAACTGAGCAATGCGGATGCCATTGTTAGCATGATAACAATGAGGTAATCCTTTTATTGATGGGACGAAAACAGAGATCCATACCATTGAGTATGCGGCATATGCAAAATCCGATACACCATAGTAAAGTCCATCGATCACAAAAGCAACAGCGTTTATGGGCTGTGAAACGGCGACAAACTGCAATATTTCATATCAGCACAACGAGTATAGTACCAGACTTTAGTCGTGACTTTAGATGTTTATTTCAACAATTATAAATTGCTCATTACCCAGACTCCAGATTCGGCAATGTCCAGAACTGCTGGATCATCAGTGAACAGCAAGGAGAATGACCTAAACCCAAAATATAGGATCACAGCCAATGCCATACCAGTCACGCCTCCAATCTGCATAACAGAATACATTAAAAAACATCTTAAAATGTTACACGTGGTTATAAGAAAGAAGAAAAGAACTCCAGCAGCATATGCGAACCCCCCACCCACACACAGACAGAGACACAAAATGTGTTACATATTGACCTGCAGAACTCTGTATAGAACCATGCGGGCCTGCTTGTAATTCCTTTTCGTGTATTCAGTTGCAAGCAGAGCCTGCATTGGTTTAGTTTGACATAAAAAGGCGATGGGATACAGCTCAAAGAGCAAAAGAATATAAGAAGGCAATGGGATATAAATCAAATGTCACGTCGTATAATGGACAAACCTGTCCAGCAAGAGCTAGTGCATCATTGAGTAGAGACATTGTCAACCATACTTGCAAGCATAACTGATGGCCAGCCATAGGAACAGGCCCTTCCCTTGCAACCAGGGATGTCGACAGCGTCATGGTGAGGAGTACTGCAACGGTTCTACCTATGAGCAATCCACCTGCAGAGAATTCAAGTTATATCGGATACCATAGCAGACAGAAATATTGGATACTCTATGAGTGTGAAGTGGTAATCGAAAATTTGGCATGTTTAAGCAAAAAACTACTGGTGAAGTCTCATCATGGGATATCATATGTCAAAACTAATGTTCTTTAAGTCCTTGGAAAATGGAAATGAAGAACGGGAATATTCACCAACCTGATTTCAGATATCGGATTACTCCCCCACCAATGATGTTTCCTGAGAAGAGTACTACTTTACTATTCAACTTCCAGAGTAGGATGCAAGCTATCAAGTACCTGATAACAGGCACATAATTGTGCATAGAATTAGAGACCATGGATACACATAACTAAAAGGAGGAAGGACACCAATGAGCAAAGTACATTAGATTCTTGTGACAGCTTTAACATACTCAGAGGTGACAGTTGCCAGGGCAGCACCTCTTACTCCTAGACCAAGCGGAAAAACAAATATTGCATCAAGTATTGCATTTACTAGGTTACCTACACCTGCATGCACAATATGGAAGTCAAAAGGACAAAATGGCAAGTACATGCAGCGCATGTGTTCCCAGGACTTGCTTCTTACAGATACTCAAAATTGTAAAAAGCAAGAAACTGCGTGACATATTTCTTCCACTTAGCCACAATGCTTTGCTAAATCTTACCAACAGCATACAAAGGAGTCTTTGTATCCATCAACCCACGAAATGCACCCTGTGCTGCAAGTGCTACTATGATAGGTGGAGCACCATATGCCCTAAAAGTAAGAAACTGCTCTCCTGGTATTCGCACTGGGGAATCCTGTTTACGCAACAAAGAACAACTTATTCAAGAGTCATTCTGACATAAGAAAAATGCACAAAGAAATACAAGGTTGAAATGACTAAACCGAAGAAAAGTTTGTGTTTCAGTTCTATTCGCCCTACTTATTTCATAAAAATAAAGTAACAAATCTTAGAGTATAGTTATTTCAAGATATGAGAAAGGACAAGTAACCACCAAATTCTGATACACTGTAGCTTACTTTCGAGCTAATATAATTTTCAGTTTCATCCTAACATGGTATGTTTTCTCAGGAACATAGAAAAGCATATACATGAACATTACGAACTAAGCACATAGCTAACCGAGTGCAAAAAAAAAGGAGTGCCATAAAGCAGATACAATTTTTTGTAGGCCTGACAATTAATTAGTCCTGCATACCATGGGTATACCGATGATGTCCATGAGTGCCCCAGATCCGAAAACAAGTGCTATTGTTTCCATCAACCCGATAATAGCAGCTAGAGCCAAAGATGTCGTAACGGCTGGAAGAAACTTCCTTTGTTCAGCCAACTTATCTGAAGATCTTCGAAATTCATCTTTAAGTGAGAACTAAAAGCTAATTAGTGTAACAAAAACAATGGACATCATTTCTTAAGTCTTTAAGCTCTTTGTTGGCTTACTTTCTCCTCTATAATCATCATCCATTGCCTGCTGCTCAGCAACAAAAGATGTTGTCACATTAAGCAGTGGAACATTAAACAACTTCGACACCAAATTGAAGACCGAAATCGATACACCAACAGCAGCAAGTTCGGTTGAGCCTGATGATAGAGTAAAATTTGATTAAGAGATCAACAATGCTTCCAGTTCAAATTTTAAATAAATAAAAATAACATTTTTGTGAATGCTCATCTACAAAATTTTGACCTGAATTTTATGGCATACACCCACATATACTGTACCTTGTAAATCCTATAAACCCCACACCACTGAAATTCTATGCATTCTCCTGCACCTACGTAACCATTTTTGCTCTAATGGGACTAACCCTAAGTTTATTTCTCTCTTAATTGATAACATCTAAATCGAAACCCATCAAACCGCACCTCTTTCAACTTTCCTTAGTGGCATGCAAAATTGTTAGTAGGCAAGGTTCTTACCCCCTCTCAATTGCTAACCAAAGAGGAATTCCAAAAGGTGACGACTTGGTAAGGTCATCGCATTCCTATTAACACGGCCACTATAGGTGTGGCCGTGAGGAAGTTGCTGCTGCGCTCTCGCTCAATGCCCATCTCACCCGACGCTAAGTTTTTGCTGCACTCACTGTGACCTTGAAGCTCAACATGTCACTATTGAGTTTTTGTTCCTTATCTTCGTTCATTGGTTATGACAATCTGCTTAGTAAAAGAATCATTTGGTGCTTCCAAATCATTTGCATCGAGTACTAATACACTAATTCTATTATAATCTATTGAACTGTTTTTCATTTCAGCGTAAACGCAGTGAATATGATCTGGCAATCAGTACAAGTCTGCACACATGATTAAAGTATCATAACAGTTTGCAAAAACAAATGGCCGATGGCTCATCGCCATACAACTTTGGACATTATGTTATACATGAAGAGCATCGACGAGGATTACTATTGATGGAATCCATTAGTTTCTGGCTTACAACGCTGCAATATATTATACTGGTGTAGCATAACTTGGTTGTAAATGTTTTTACTTAATCAGACACCATCTTAACATGGTCAGGCTTGTAATCCAGGATCCAGGGACACCCAGAGTGAGCAAGATTTTGTTTACATAATGGAAGAGATGAACTAACCCGCCTCTGCATCGTGAGAAGGAAGCTTCATTACCTAGATGGCCGACGAAGGCGGTGTCGACGAGCGCGGTGATGGGGTCGGCGGCGAGCGCGAGCACAGCGGGCGCTGCGATGCTCAGGATGCCCATCCCTACCCCATCAAGCCTGAGCAACCCCAGCACTCCGCGACCCACAACCTCAGCCTCCTCATTACTCTCAGGCTCTGACTCCCGAGAAGCGTCCTCGTCGTCGTCGACCGCGCCATCGACTGTAGGTTTCCCGCGGCATCGTGGAGTGGGCCACCGACGAGCGGAAGCAGTACGGCGGCGACGGATTCTGCCTGAAGGCATGGTGGATACATGGTTCGGCGTTGGATAAGGGGCCAGGGTGAGCATGGCGGCGGCGACGGCCCTCATCGGCGCCGGCGAGCCGAGCCTAGCGTGTGGGTGGAAGCCGTGGCACGTGCGGAGCGTTTCAGTGGAGGAAGAGAGATGCCGATTTTGTTGGGCCTTGGGCTTGGGCCGTAACAACCCATTTGATCTTCTTCGCCCTCGCCTTGGCCGGTCAGCTTGTGCCGCGACCACGATCTGCTGTTGCCGCCGCCGCTGCCGTCGCCGCCTCCTCGCTCCGGCGACCGCTGCTTCTGACGCCTGACAGGTACCGGCTATCTCTCTCCTCTCATTCAATTTCGGTGTAATTGATTGGGCCTTGTGGATGGGGCAGCTTGTAGCCAGCGGCGCGGCATGAGGTTCGCGGGGTGGTACATGAAGATCGCCGCCGGTGGCGCGGCCATAGGCGCCTGCATGGAGCTGTTCATGATCCACACCGGCTTCTGTGAGTCCCTCTCTCCTCCGTTCACCATCCAGTATTCCAGTCCCTTGTAATTAGCTGGTTGAAATCGTCAGTGTGGATGTGCTGTAGACAAACTTTCATCTGTACAGATGTTAAGTCTCCACGAAATTTTACACCTAGTTCTAGCTTTAACAGCCGGTCAGTTGTTACTGTGAGATCCATCGAGCCTCTGGAGATCATTTCCCAATTTTTCAAGGGTCCCGACTGGCTCCTCCAGTAATTGAAGGATTGGTCAGGACATCTTCCATCAGTAACAATATAAACATCTTTTGTTAGGCTCCCCTGGAAATTTACATTGTACTGTGCCTTCAATTTATTTCAAGTTCCTGTGGTGCCTTTCGTGCATAACAATTGCAGTGATGTTTTCTGTTTGCTACAGATGAGCAGGTAACGATGCTAGAGTCGGAAAAAAGAGCTTGGGAAAGCAGTCCAGAAGCACAAGCTATGAGGGAAGCCTTGAATCCATGGCACAAGCGTGATGAGAAAGACAAGGGTGATGAAAAAGAGAAATGATAGGAACAAGCTAGAAGCTACCATCGGTCCTCGTTTCAAGTAATTGCGTTCCTATCCTTCAGTTGTATCGTAGTCCCTTGAACATGGACACATGGTAATATGGCATGTGCCATTTTTGCAGTTGTCAAAACGTGTACCCTGTTGAGAGATTGTTGGATGGCAACTTCCAGCAATTTTCTGAAAGCTTTGCCCATATGAGATCCATATGTCTTCTTCCTTACTAGGATTTGTTTTCTGTTTCGGCACATATGCGTCCATTTTGGATGTCAGTTGAATTCCATGCCTGCTATCTCATTAGCAATATAACAAAGCATTATAGAATCGGACAGGTCAAACTGATATTTCATTCTTTGAGTGACTACTCTCTGTTCAGTTACTTCAGTGGTTGCTGCTACTGAAGTATGAGAGTTTGTGGTTAAAGGTATTCTCGGTACTTGCTCAGATACCCCATTCATTCAGATTCTACAAGTTTAATTTTTGTTTTGTGTTTATAATTTTTTTGTTTTGTTTATTGTGTCACGTAGGTAAAAAACTAAACGAAACTACATACTTATTTCTACTTTAGAGCAAGCCTCACATTTTAGGCAGATCCAGTTTCAGAACTCCGCCATACTTAAAAGTAGTAAACATAAAATAGATGAGTTAATGTGAGGTCAGCAACAAACGATCAGTAGTAAGTTAGTTCAACCTTCTCTAGCCTTCATGTTAACATCAGTGCCCTGTCAACAGAACAATTGTGCCCTCTTGTTGAATCTCGTGATGATAGTAATTACATGTATTGCATCTAACCCAGTGCACCTAGAACTGAACCAAAACTTGTACAAACTAGCCATGGTTTCAGAGCAGCGAGGAACAGATCAATGAGTTCCTTTATCAACTAGAACCTTGGCTATGGTACTTACAACTAGACCGATCATCAGCTGTAGCGTAAGCAAGTCTTGTTCTCAAGAATAGGGCTATGCTGGATCCTAAGCCCAGCAATGTGATGCAACCCCACACAAAGAACGTGTTCGAGTAGCACTTCGCACCCATGCACATTATCATGGTGTCAACTGTGCCAGTGAGGTTGTCCAGTACTGTATGCCTTAGGCCATTTGCATCATATACCAGGGCTGCAATCTGGCCATAGAGGAGTGAGCCAAGTGGGATATTGGTGATGAGGATGTTGTGGTTCACGCCAACACTTTTTGGTCCAAAGAGCTCGGATGTCACTGACACTGCCGCAGCAAAGATGAAGCCTGAGCTGAGGCCAATTAACGCCGTTCCAGCTAGCAGAGTGTTTTCATCGTGCGATCTCCACAGTAAGAAAAAAGCCACTGGCATGGGCATCAACGCAGCTGCAAGCCACCCTGTCCGAGCAAATGACACCTTCCTGCATGCAAATTGCATATGTAGTATAGTTAGCTAGGGGGGACAGATGATCAGAGCTGAGATATCTGTATCACTGTATATGTATGTAGAGTAAGAGAGACAGACCCATGAAGGAAGTCAGGGAGCGCAGAGAGAAGGCGACCAAAGAAGGAGCAGGAGGAGTAAACGGCGAGAAGCATGGTGAGCCGCGGTTGTAGGTTTAATGACTGTGCAATCTGCCCCAAGTTGTTGCTGTACACCAGCCCAACAGTGGCACCACAGAAGTAGGCTGTGTAGTAGAGCCAGAAATCCACACGCCGAATGAGCTTCTTGGCACTATGCTCCTCACCAAGAACCAATACACGGCCCTTCTCAAGTATCATCCCACAGCAACAGCCCTCTAGCTGCCACTCCACTGATTTGTGTGCCATGCTGCTGTCTATCTCCCTCTGGTGACCATTGTTGAGCAGGAGCGGCTTTAGCGGGTCGTCATTGCTTAATGGCAGTGCAGGGTCAGGACCATGTGTGCCCACACTAGAGCAACTGGAGGCTGCAGGGATGATGAGAGGAAGAGCAAGTAGGGCCAAGGCGCCCATGAGGACGACCCGTGCAGCGGAGCTGGTTGTGGTGACAGAGCCGAAGATCACTAAATATATGCCGGTTGTGAATGCGATGATGTAGAAGCCAAGGAAGACACGCCTGTCATGTGTGGGCGTGGTGTAGATACTGTTGCGATCATGCGGGTGGCAGAGTAGGATCGCTGGGAGCGCAACAATGGAGACGGCAAGGGGAAGGATGGCATTGAGGAGGAGGTACACGGATGGGGAGTACGGGGAGAGGGTGTTGGCGAAGAGGGTGTAGAATGCAGCACTGAGCCCGTTGAAGCTTATGGAGAGGGAGAGCGCCAGGGGGCGGTTGCTTGCGGAGAAGCTGCGTATGCAGATCACGAAGCAGACCGTGTTGAACCAGCAGATGCTGCACCCCGCTAGCAGGCAGACCAAGAACACCTGCGACGCAACAATTAAATCCGAATTAGTCGATCACTTGATTAAATTCAGTTCGACAACTTGCAATTTAGCATGAATACATATGTCTTGGTTTCAAACATATCTGTGAAAGTGTACATAAACAGTTGCCTGTACAGGGAAATTCTTGAGCAATGATCGATTCCTAATTTCTACCATGTAAGCTGGTCTTCTTCTTCTCTGGGAATGCTTTACGTAACATGCAATTCATCTGTGCAACGGAGTGTCAATACTGATGTGCCTGTTTGAATTGTTTGTGGGAGTGAATATCTGAGTATATAATATTTTTGCAAGAACTTAAATTTGCAACAACCACTTGCGAATTTAGCGACTAAATAGATCACTCAGGTAGACACTGTCTGCGGCACTCAAATATATGGTTACATGGACGTCTTATTTTGTTATACTTTTTTTCCGGAGTATATATGTTATTTTCAGTGCTGGATATGGAGTAGAGATGAAGCAGGTATGGATACGATGCTGTTCTGAGGATGCAACGCAGCAGGCGTGTGATGCTATGGTGATCTTCAGGTATTGATCTGGGCAGTGCTGTTACGAGGGTCCTTTTGTTTTACAGATATGGCCATTTTCTTGATGCTTTTTTGAGAATCTGGATCCTGTGCCTGCTCAGTGCGGTGTATAGTGGCAAAGCAGGTTAACGAATATTTATATGATCAATTATTCGGGAGCATTAACAATCACCCTCTCCATGTCGGCACTGTCAAAATGAATACAGTGTGATGACTGTACTATTATGTATAGTACGGATTTAGTAAGTACTGTGAGATTATTATGGTGTAGAAGCAGGGTAGGTGGCTCATCTGCTAGCGAAACCAGGCTGTGCTGGCAGGTTGGAACTTGGAAAAGAAGAGAAGCCATGGAATTAAGGTTGGAAAAAAGAGTGGAGGCAGGATGGGCATGCCTCCATCCTCTGTTAGAAAATAACTTGCTACCGTACCTTTTTATTCCCCTGTATCCATCTTCTATTGGAAAGAAAAGAAGGGCGAGCAGCTAGCATCCTGATCCTGGTGGTTCAGTCATGCATGCTTCATGCTGCCTTAAGAATTATAGTAGGTTTAACATTTCTTAGTAGTAGACGAGTTCAACAGATGGCTGACTCCTGCAGGAGAAACTGGATGCTATGCCTTTCCTCGTTGTTTTTTGAGAATCTGGATGGTATGCCTGCGTAGTGCGGTGTATAGTGGCAAAGAAGGTTCACTGTTAATTCTGTTATTCTGTTAGTGTGTGACGACAGTAGTATTATCATGTGTTTAATTTCATTTAATTTAATTTTGGTGAGATCATGGTGTAGAAGAATGGCAGGTGGCTCATCTGCACGCCAGAGAGCAGGGTGTGCTGGTAGGTAGGAAGAGAAGAGAAGGCATGCAACTGAGCTGCAAAACAAAGTGGATAGACAAGGTGCAAGTTTGACATGCTCAGCATGGGGGATGTATATTGTTCTATGTCCAGTATCCGGCAACGAGTTGTTCGTCAGAAAAGTGAGGAGCCCATATATACTAGTACTTGTTTTTTCTTTCTGGCTTCACCTTTCTACATCCTTTGAAAAGGAATGGGAATTGATTGAAACAAAGGAAGAGCAAGCTGGCTGTTAGGCATGCACGATGCGTGACTAGCTTGGACTTGATGGTGAAGGTGAACTAACTAACTGTGTTTATTTTTCATTTAGTGTAGATGCTCTTCACCGACCACAGATCCCATGTAGACATGTAGTGCACGATCTTTCACTCGTCACGGATGCAGCACTACAAGTTGACTGAATTGTGCAAAAAAAAAAGAAGAGCTGACTGAAAGACAGAACGAGTGAAAGTGGTAATAATCTAGTTACCACTTAACCAACCACACATTGAAACAATGTGGTAAAGATAAGCTGAGGAAAAATGGTTGGCCTGGGAAACGATTCGAGGCTTGCAAGCAAGAGTAGCTCCAAAATAAACCTGACGGCCACAGACGGTGGTGGAGGGCAGCCACAAGCTTCCAGCCTTTTCCCTCCACATTCTTCCACCTCCCCTCACGTGTGGCCGTGGACGATTGCCTTTGCCCTAGCTAGTTACCAAGCCACCATCGCTCGATCTCGATGTGTGTCGTCGCATCGAGCGATAGAATATCACCGTCGCCGTCGAGGTTCCTCCAAAAGAAGGGATAGCTAGCTACTTGCAATGACGGGAGAACACTTCACGACAGCGATACGTATGGCAATCCGTGTCCCGGGAAGGATTCCAAAATCGGCCTCACCGAGCTAGCTTAGCTATCGTAACCACACGTATGCATGACAAATCGCTCACTAAGCGTACGAATTGATGTGTAATTAATCTAGACGAAAAGATGACATCTTGAAAAGAAAAAGAAAAATGAGGAGGATGATTAATGACGTACGGCTGGGTACGGGATGCCGGCGGCGAGCGTGGAGGAAGGGAGGAGGATGCAGTACTGGAGCGCGTAGGAGGCGAGGCCGAGCGCGGCGGAGAGGAGGAGCACCGCCGGGAGGGGCATGTAGAGGAGGGCGAGGCCGGACGACCAGCCGAAGGCCTTGCCGAGGTCGGAGGCGGTGGCCAGGTAGTTGAGCGACTGCTGGGAGACCCCCAGGGAGGCCTTGAGCGCCGACGAGTAGGCCGAGAAGTCGAAGTTGGTCCCCGTCAGCGCCTGCACCCACACCGTCGCCACCAGCACCGCCCACCGGCGCCACTCGCCGTCCACGCCGCCGGCATGGACGCTGCTGTTGCTGCTGCTCCGACGACGAACGCCGCCGCCGAAGCTGCCGGTGTCCATCGATGAATGGATGGATGGGTGGATTTCTTCCCCTGCCGCCTCTCCCCTCGCCGGCGCCGGCCCACGGAGAGGACAGGAGGATGCTTAGCTTCCTCCTCCTTCCTTCCTTCCTTCCTTTTTTCTCCTCTCTGTCTAAATTCTCCCCTCTCTATATATACCTCACCAGAACGACTGATGTCCCTCGATGGTCTCTCTGTCTACCTTAGCTAGGCTGCTATCTTAATCAATGGTCAAATGATCCATCGCGAGCTCCGAAAAGGATAGAACAGTTTTGTCTCTCGATCCTTTTTGATTCGTCTGCAGATGTAAGTTAGCGTATGTGTAATCGTTGGTGAATCAATGGGCTCTGGTCCGGCTGCTCATGGACCATGACAAATGTCCAATTAACGAAGGATTTGTTTGCTTACGAGTACCTAGTACTAATCATGCACACGTACGTACACCACCACCAAAACCAAGGCCTGTGGCTCAGAATCTGTTGGTGGTGGATGATTGAGAGGGTATGATGTGTGTACAAGTATACTGTAGGCCGGACATGGCATAGCTCACAATTTGTCAAAAAATCTCGTCTAGCTTCGCTACTAATCATGCAAAACATGTCTTAGTGTGTCATAAAAGAAAGATGACACATATTCTGCGTTGAATCATAAGAAAAATCAGGTTTGCAAAAATGACGCTTAATTTGATGCTCCACAAGGAGATAGATATTGCAGGGGAATGAAGGTAAAGATATAATTCTATGATATAAATTGATGTCAGAATTCCTCTGTAATTGTCTACATGGACATGTGGTGTGTAGTCGGCAGGATCCAGGGGGCGTTAGCCGCCGCTGCTCATGGTCGATCTCATGGAACATGAGAAAAATAATAATTCCAGGAGTAGAACGTACTAATCATGCATACGTACCAGCACACCAAGAGGAAAGCAGGGGCGGGCGTATACTGTGTGAACCGGCCCGTGACTCTCCTCCGTCATGTGTGTGCATGCCGATCTGTGGTCGTGGATGATTGATACTTCGATAGATACAACGTCTTATCGGACATGGATCCGTAAATGGAGTATTGAATACTGATTAGGGATTTCGTTGGGCTACTACGTGCTACAAATTCGTGCAAATATATAGAGAGACTATAATTAAGGTTCGCTGCTGCCAGGTAATTCAAACTCAAAAGCAGGGTTTTTTTTTCTACGAGAAAAGGCACTTGGTCCGCGAATAGTCGTGATGGAGCTCAGGCGCTCCAGGTAGCCCGTTTTGAATTTCTTTAAAACATTTTTTCATTTTTTCTGAAAAAATGGCTGGATGTAGCCAACTCTATGCACTATGAGCATGACAATTTTCAATCACAAATGCGTCGTATTTTCACCTCAGCAAAAAAAAATCCAACATTTATTTGGAGATTCGAAATGTGTATTGTTCATGCCTTAGATATGCAAATTTGTCATTGTTACTAAGGCTAAAATATGGTATTCATATTGAAAATTTAGAGACATCGTAGTAGTATTTACTTTTTGAATTATTTTGAAGATTTATATTTGCAGTTTTCATTTTTTTCAAAAAAGGTACCTGGAGCCGGGTAGCCAAATCACCGTACTCTCTGCCCTTTTATAGAAAGCACCAAGTCTTACATTGGAATCAACTAGTTTTAGAAGCGAACAAGAAGGCTGGAATAAAGAAGCAATAGTTACCACTGAGTTAGACTAGTTCAATACATGTGCGTTGTTGGGGCCGCTTAAAACTTTTTTGTCATCATATGTGTCTCACTCGTGTAAATACAAATTAACATCAATAGTATGTATATAGAAAGAATAGCCACACTGTATTAAATAATTCAAATATGTTTATAACTATTACATTTTGAAAGACGTCACTATTATTAGGAGGTAAGGAAGCTGCTCAAATTTGGTACAACAACTTCAACAGGTCGTTACTAAGGACGGGTAACCTAAGTATGACACACTTACATCTATACATGGGTAATGGGTTGGTCCTGGATGATTAAAGCGTTACGATTGTTAATATTTTTAAAACATACCTATAATGTTTAATTGTTCGTGCTATTTTTATATCATTGTTACATGTTTCCATTGTGATCTAATATCTTTTGTTGCAGTTTCTTCAACTAACCTTTTATTGTGCAAGTTTTTGTTTTATGATGTTTTTAAGTTTTAGAAAAAATGTTAAAGAAATATCGTCGGAATTGGACTCCAATTTATGTGGATTGTTTATCAGATGAAATAAGAAAAGAGGTGAAAGGGCGAAACGAGGGGAGCCATGAGGCGACCATGCGGGTCTCGTCCCGTGGCCCATGCCCAGGCCCAACCCGCGGCCACACCCCGCTTGGATGACTTGGGCACCGCCTCGGGTCCTATCTTCACCTATAAATTCGTCATGACCTAAAACAACAACACCCCGGAGGACTTTCTAAATATAAATACACGATACAGAGATCCGACGCCATCCGAAACCTAGTTCAGGGTCCTGTTCCGGTACCTTAATTTATTTTTCCTTTCTTCTTATATGTTTTTTATGTTCTCTTTCTTCCCTTTTTTTCATATTCTGGTTTTTATGATTCCGTAATTTTCTGTTTTAAATTAAAAAACAAAGTTTATGTAGTAGAAAAGATATCACTGGTTATTGTTTTAAATAACATAGGTGTTCATATTGAAAAATTGTTCAAAATACATAGAAGTTCATACTGAAAATTGTTTAAATACAACATAAATATGATTATTAGAAAACTGTTATGAGATAAATATTCTTACTAGAAATTCGTTCAAATAGTAAACTATTTATATTTTTTAAAAAATATAGTAAGTTGACTACAAAACAGTCTAAATGAGATTTAATATGAAAGATTATTACTTAATATAATTTTTTCATAATATTTTTTAAAATATTAACTTTCCTTTTAAAACACTATTTTAAAATTATTTTTAATAAATTTTTCAAATAAAATAAATATTTTCTAAACGGATCTTTAAAATGGTGTTTTAAAAGAAATACAACGTTTTTTGTTTGAAATAACAAGAATCGAAATATGCGTTCGTAGAACTTGTTGGTTTCTACATCCAATCTCCTAACCAAGTGGGTCGAAAAATTTCAGAATTGACAACCTAAAATTTTGCTTATATAAGATAAATACTATTACGAGTTTACATGTGTGAATATTTTATGGTCATAAAAATATTTTCCTCTTCTTCCACAAATGTATTATAAAAATAGAACGGAAACAAGGAAAGAAAAATAAAGCAGAAAAGAAAAAATAAACAAAGTAAGGAAAATAGAAATCAGACTTGTTCATTGGCCACATCCGGACTGGCCAAGCGGGCGGGAGGGATTTCGTGCCGCATTGAGCAGAGATTTTACTTTATATTTATTTTTTCGTTTTAATTTTTGTTTTATGTTTTTTCTGTTTTTGTTTTTTGTTTTTTCTTGTATCATTGGTTTTCCCTTTTCTTTTCTCGTCTCGTTTTTATTTTATTTTCATATCATTAATTTTACAAAAAAATTGCAGAATAGAAATATTTTCACATTTTGAAATTATTTAATTTCTTCATATTCTTATTTCTTTTTTATTCAATTTTTTCATCTGAATAAATTTTGAAGTGAACAATTTTTGAATTTGATTTTTTTAAATTTGTAAAATTTCTGAATGTGAATAAATTTTTAATTTGAACAATTTTTGCATGTGAACAACTATCGAGTTTGAGAAATTTTTACTTTGAGCAAATTTCGAATCCGAATAAATTTTAAATCAGAACAAAATTTTAATGGGAATAGTTTTTCGAATTTGAACATTTTTAAATATTTACAATTTCCAAGTGTGCACAAATTTTGAATTTGAAAGATTTTCACGCGTGAACAACTATCGAATTTGAACAATTTTTTAATGTGAACATTTTTCGAATTTAATCGTTTTCCAAATCTGAACTTGTTTTATTTGAACAATTTTTAAATATGACCAAATTTCGAATTTTGATTTTCCCCGAAAATTTGAATATGTTATAGAAAACAATTAAACACGTACTATACTTGTAATAAAGCTACAGCTTCTTAGGGTAGCAGGTATTTTAAATATTTGAGTTGAATGAACGTAAGCACTAAGACTAGTCACAATGGTGAGTATCATATACTAGTATCATGCATATGATAATACTACATGTTACTACCTCCACAATGCATGGTAACATATATGTAGTATCATATATGATTGCATTTATTAGCTTGTAGACTCATCTTACATTGGAATGTGTTATGTTACGGTATCTAACTGTGATAACACTATCACCTCTCTCTTAATTAATTGCAATGCCACGTCATATTTTTATCAACATGACGTATATGATACTCCCATTGTGGCTAGTCTAAACAGTAAGCTAATAGCAGCTCTGTACGTAGCTGTTTTTTTTTATTGTTTTTAGGAAATCGCTCTGTACATAGCTGGCTCGTTTTGCGCGCGTCGCGAGCTTAGCTCAGTTTGTGGGCCGGCCCAAAACGATACTGCTTCAGTTTGTGAGCCTTACGCGACGTAAACAGGCGCTGTATAAGTGCACCCAGCAGAGAATAGGAGATCGCCGGAAGAGATCACGAGCCCAGCAACCAACAACCCATTTTCGTACGTGCGCTTGTTCATCTGGTTCTGGTACGACTATAAAAAGGGAGACCTTCTTCGCAGAGTCGCAGATGCTGCCACGTGGTGGCCTTAACGCAGCGTACGGCCGCACGCGAGCGAGCCCCCGCGAACCTTCACCGCGCGTACAGGCCACGCACGCGAGCAAGCCTCCGCGATCCTCTGCCCAACGTACGTACAACACACACACGAGCATTGGAGAGCAAGCCCCTGTACGCGAAGCCCCAATCTATTTTTGGATAAAGGATCTTCATTACTTAAGAGTTTTTTTCGAAAAACATTACTTAAGAGTTTTAAGCATTACACCAGGTCTCTGCATAACCAAGATGCACATAGATACAAGTTCATGAACACACGAGTAGGCACAACTGAAAATAAAACACGCCGCTTAAGATGAAGGTAGGTCGATCCGTAGTCTATGTTGCCATCCATGTCGGGAGAATAACTCACTGGCCGCTGCCTCCAAATGAACCGCCACCTACATAAACAAATCCCGGTGCTCCACACGCTGCAGGGCCGACCAACCTCGTAACGTTGATGTGCACCGGTAGATAATCTGCAAAATAGAATCATTTTTGTCATTAAAAACCTTGTCATTTCTACATAGCCACAGCGACCATATAACGGCAATCGCTCCCATCCTACTGAATAGTTTAAACCTACTGAATAGTTTAAACCTAGGATCAACCCCATTTAACCAATTGCCAAAGATGTTTGCAACCAAGGTTAGGGGATGTAAGGTGAAACCTATCTTTAGACCTAGCAAATTCGCACTGAAAGAATAAGTGTGTAATCGTCTCGTCATGTTGACAGAAGACGCACTTTTTGCTTCCATGCCAATTACGTTTGGCAAGTTTATCTTTTGTAAGAATTACCCCTCGACGAAGATACCAGGCAAACACCTTAGCTTTCAGCGGGATCTTCGTCTTCCTAATTTTGTTATTATTTTTAGAATCGACTGGAATATCAGGAAGGATTAAACCTCGATACATGGAATCAACCGAGAATTTACCATTCTTCGTGAGATTCCAATGAAACTTATCTGGACCGTCCGACATATGTATGGAATCCAATCGGATAAGCAAATCATTCCAAGATGCTTGTCTTGTTCCAAGTAAACTTCGCCTGAACGAAACATTTGGTGGGGAGGAACCCAACACCTGAGCAATCATGTCGCTCTTGTTTCGTACAATCGCATACAGAGCCGGATACTGTTCTCTGAGAGAGTATTGGCCTAGCCATTTATCCTCCCAAAAGCGAATTTCCGATCCATCCCGAATTGAGAAAGATCCTAGTGGAAAAAAATACTTTTTGGTAGCCATGAGACCGGCCCAAAAGTGTGAATCACCATGCTTCCAAAGAACCTGAGATACGGCTTTGTTTCCCACATACTTCCTTCTAAGTAGGGTTTGCCAAGCTCCATCTTCTGAAAGAAGCTTGAATAGCCACTTACCAAGCAAAGCTCTGTTCTTGACCTCAAGGTCATGAACACCGAGCCCTTCTTGTTCTTTAGGGCAGCAAACCACACTCCACTTAGTCAGCCGATATTTTTTCTAATCAGAATCCCCTTGCCAAAATAATCTAGACCGGAAATAATCCAATCGTTTTAAGACTCCTTTGGGCAAATGGAAGAAGGAAATCATATACAGTACCATGTTCGTTAGGACTGAATTTATGAGAACCAATCTTCCACCAAGGGATAAGAGTTTGCTTTTCCAGCTATTTAAACGTAATTGAAGTCTTTCCTCCACCTTTTTCCATTCAGCGTTTGTGAGCTTCCGATAATGTATCGGAATACCCAAATAGTTGATAGTAAATTGTCCTTGCTCACAGCCGAAAAGTTCAGCATACAAGGCGGCAGATTCTTGAGCCTCTCCGAAACAAAACAATTCACTTTAAATTAATTTTAAGGCCCAAAAGTTGCTCAAAGGCTAAGAGAATCAGTTTTAAGTTACGAGCCTTATCGATATCATGTTCCATAAAAGGATTGTGTCATCGGCATACTGAAGAATCGATAAACCACCATCGACTAGATGTGGAATCACTCCTTCAATATGACCCTCAGATATTACGCGTTCGATCAAGATGGCCAACATATCAGCCACTATATTAAATAGTATTGGCGATAACGGGTCACCCTGTCTGAGCCCTTTTTTCGTTTGAAAGTATTTGCCAGTGTCATCATTGACCTTAATGGATACACTTCCTTGATGCACACGATGGTGTTGTTGGGAAACCCCAAGAGGAAGGTATGAAGTAGTGCAGCAGCAAATTTTTCTCAGTTATGAAACCAAGGTTATCGAACCAGTAGTAGATGAAGACTCTTCTGAAGGTGTCAACGGCACCAGAAAAGAGCTTGGCGTGTAGATGACGAGAGACCTGCACACAACACAACCAAGATACTTTGCCCCAACTCAACAGTGAGGTTGTCAATCTCAGCGGCTTGCTGTAACAAAGGATTAGACGTGTAGTCTGGAAAATGATGTTTGTTTGCAGATAATGAAATTAACAGTTTGCAGTAGGTTGTATTATCAATGCAAGAAAAAGAACCGGGGTCCACAGTTCACTAGTGGTGTCTCTACATAAATAAATAAATAATAGCATACATGCGGGTAAACAAATTACAGCTGTGGAATTGACAAAATAAAGAACTGCATAATGATGCATATACTATAGTCATGGTGTCTAGTATGAGATTCATTTGGGCATTACAACATGATACATAGACCGTTATCCAACTGCGTATATGACTAATAATCCACCTTCCGGATAACATCCGCACACCTTTCAGTATTAAGTTGCAAGCAACAGATTATTGCATTAGGCAAAGTGTGTAATGTAAGTAGCACAATTATCCTTAGACAAAGAACTACTGTTTTATCCCTAGTAGCAACAGTACATTCACAATCTTAGAGGTTGCTGTCACTCCCCCAGATTAAATGAAGACATGAACCCACTATCGAGCATAAATGCCCCCTCTTGGAGTCACAAGCATCTACTTTCCAGAGCATCTACTAGCAACGGAGAGCATGCAAGATCATAAATAACACACACATAATATATTATGAACTAAATGACATAGTACTCAATATTGATCGGATCCCAGCAAACACAACATGTAGCATTACATAAAGATGATCTTGATCATGATAGGCAGCTCACAAGATCTAAACATGATGGCTCAATAGGAGAAGACAACCATCTAGCTACTGCTATGGACCCGTAGTTCAAGGATGAACTACTCACGCATCAGTCCGGAGACGGGCATGGTGATGTAGAGCCCTCCGGTGATGATTCCCCTCTCCGGCAGGGTGCCGGAAGAGCTTCTTAACCCTCCCGAACTAGTGTTGACGACGGCGGCGGCTCCGTAATGTTTCGTGGAAAAGTTTTCGGGCCCTTAGGGTTTTCTCGTCGGGGGGAATAAATAGGCGAAGGGGCGATGTCGGTGGAGCCCCGAGGGGCCCACACCACGTGGTGGCACGGCCAAGGAGGGAGCCGCGCCACCAACAGGTGTTGCTGCCTCGTGGCCCTCCTCCGTCTCCTCTTCGGTGTTCTGGATCCTTCCGAGAAAAATAGGGACTTTGGCTTTTGTTTCGTGCAATTCCGAGAATATTTTCTTAACAGCTTTTCTGAAACCAAAAACAGCAGAAAACAGGAAACTGGCACTGTGGCATCTTGTTAATAGGTTAGTCCCAGAAAATGCATATAAACCATATAAAATGTGTCTAAAACATGTAGCAATGGGTATAATATAAGCATGGAACATAAGAAATTATAGATACGTTTAAGCATCCCCAAGCTTAGTTCTACTCGTCCCGAGTAGGTAAAACGATAACAAGAATAATTTCTGAAGTGACATGCTTTCACAAAATCTTGATCATATAATAATGTAATGCATGTAAATTGAGATCAAATGAATAAGAGCTGTAGTTTATATTGATATCAAATGAGTAAGGTATAAACAAGTAGGAAGAACAAAGTAAGACTTAAAATGAATCAGTACTAAAGAACAATCAACCGTGCATAGTAGATATTAAAGATGATTTAAGCTTCAAGAACAACAATATAATAATCTAATGTAGCAAACACTCATGACAAATTTATGTTAGGATCAAGTCAAGCAATAACAATATGCACGTAGAAAATAATCTCTCTATTTGTTCACTTAAAAACAAGCAAGCGTTCAGCGTTGGTTCCTGTCATCAGGATGTTGTGGCTAAAAGAACATTAAGGGGGGTTTGGAAGGCCAACGGGAGAAAGTCTCACACAGCTGAAAGTGATCATTAGACAAGAGAAAGTCTTATAATCGAAGCTATGCAAGGAGTAGTGATTGCCACACAACGGATGCACATAGAGCTATAAGTGTATGAAATCTCTCCAATGGAACTAGTGGGGGTGCATCCAACTTGCTTGCTCATGAAAACCTAGAGCACTTTTGAGGAGGCTCATCATTGGAATATACAAGCCAAGTTCTATAATGTAAAGTTCCCCACATAGTTATGCAAGTAAAACATGAAAACTCTCTCATATGGAGTAAAGGTGCTAAACATGAGCACAAGTGTGAATAAAGAATAGTAATGTTGCCCCCTTTTTTATTTTTATTTCTTTCTTTTTTCTCTTTTTCTATTTTTTTTTGTTTTTTTGTTTCTCTTTTCGATGGCCTCCGTGACTCTTTTCACTTTTAGGGGCAAACATTCTAATATGACAACATACTTTTGGTACAAATGACTCATAATGAATAAAACATAATGTAAGAAACGGTTTCTCTGCCAGTGTAGCAGGATATACAATGCTCTAGCGTAACATGGGTGAAACCGTACATCAGCTGTATAGAATCATGCAAGGCAATATATAAATGATAAATGACAACAAGTCATGTAATGTAAGATGAAAGTTGCATGGCAATATATCTCGGAACAGCTATGGAAATGCTGTGGTAGGTAGGTATGGTGGATGTTTTGAGGAAGATATTTGGCTTATGTGTAGGAGAACATGATGAAGATCTCCCACGAGTTTTGTATGTACCCGCGAAGTATGCACCAACTCTCAATGTGAGAAAGGGCAATGCAAAGTACCGAAGAGGCTAGCAAATATGGTGTTGGAAGTGCCATGAAAACCGCAGCTTAGAACTCACAAGTAAAAAGATTCCAACTAGAAATATGATCTTACAAGGCATAATGAAAATTACTCCATGAGGGACTGTGGCAAATGAACAAGTCACTGTTGGGACCCCGACCGTAGCGCATAACACAAAGTCATTACGGTTGCTTTTAACATTAGAAATCATATATCATTATGCTATCAACTGGATATTTAAGTGTGGCACAGCTTCAAGTTTTCTAGACCAACCATTCATCATTTTACTTTACTAAACCATCAAGTTTACCATTAAGCATATTAATATCTCAAAACAAAATCAAGATTCAAATGAAACAATTTAATGATCTACAAGATTATGTATCCTTTCGATTATACCATCTATCACATTTAACATTTTCTTTTTCCAACCAAACACCAATAAACTTATTTAAACATAAACTCTCAAAGTATTTAACAATGAAACAAGAGAGTATAACCTAACTGCTGCGGCTTTCAGCTTTCGCCATAAACATTAAATAATGCTAGGATCCAATTTATTCAGAAAATTAAAATAACAAAGCAAAAATAAAAGCAAACAGAAGCTTCTAGTAAAGCACATAGGATGTGAAGGAATTAAAATATAGTTTCACTAGAGATGACATGATAGTTTGTTGATAAAGAAGGGGATGCCTAAGGCATCCCCAAGCTTTGACGCTTGAGTCTTCTTGAAATATGCTTTGGTGACCCACGGGGGCATCACCAAGCTTAGTCTTTTTCATCTTCTTGATCACATCATATCATCCTCTCTCTTGATCCTTGAAAACTTCCTCCACACCAAACTCAAATTAGACTTCATTAGAGGGTTAGTGCATAATCAAAAATTCTCATATTCTGCATGGACAAATCATTACACATGCTACTGGAAATTAGCTACAGCCACTGATATTTTGTGGAGCAAATAGATCCACTAAAAAACAGCAAAAGGAGCAATTCAAAATAAATAGTAGAATCTGTCAAAAACAGAACAGTCCGTAAAGATGAATTTTTTCGAGGTACTTAACTTGCTCAAATCATAAAACTCAAAACTAATAAAAGTTGCGTACATATCTGAGTATCATGCACAGAAAATATCAGATTTTTTCGATTTTTCTGTAAGGAGTTATGAATTAAACGGTGGACATCAGAAAACTGTTCCTCCGCAGAAATCCGAATCTAGCATCAACTTTCTACTAGAGGCTTAACTTGACACAACAATGCGATAAAATAAAGATACTAATGAATTGCTACAGAGATAGACATGTTACTTGACTCAATATAAAATAAAATAAAATAACATAACATAAATAAAAAATGGGTTGTCTCCCATAAGCGCTTTTCTTTAACGCCTTTCAGGTAGGCACAGAAAGTGATACTCAAGTGTTTCCAAGAGATGAAACATCAACAGAATAATTTGTTCGAATGATAGAATCAAAAGGTAGCTTCATTATTTTTCTAGGAAAGTGTTCCATACCTTTCTTGAGTGGGAATTGATATCTAATATTTCCTTCTTTCATATCAATAATAGCACCCACAGTTCTAAGAAAAGGTTTTCCCAACACAATTGGACAAGATGGGTTGCATTCAATATCCAAGACAATAAAATCAACGGGGAAAAGGTTATTGTTAACCATAATAAGAACATCATTAACTCTCCCCAAAGGTTTCTCTAAAGCATTATCAGCAAGAAAAACATCCAAATAGCAATGTTTCAAAGGTGGCAAATCAAACATATCATAGAGCTTTTTAGGCATAACAGAGATACTTGCACCAAGGTCACATAAAGCATTGCAATCAAATTCATTCACCTTTATTTTAATGATGGGCTCCCAACCATCTTCTAACTTCCTAGGGATAGAAGGTTCAAGTTTTAATTTCTCTTCCCTAGCTTTAATGAGAGCATTTATAATATGAGTAGTAAATGCCATGTTTATGGTACTAGCATTAGGACTTGTAGCTAACTTTTGCAAGAACTTAATAACTCCAGAGATATTACAATCATCAAAATCAAAATCATTATTATCAAAAGAAACCGAACCATTATCTCCTATGTTCTCAAAAATTTCAACATTTTTATCAAGAACAGTTTCAGCAGTTTTAGGCAATTTTAATTTTTTGGAAGAAGTAGAGTAAACATTGCCAACACCAATTATGTTAACATTGATAGTAGGAGGTTTACTAGCATGTGAAGTAACATTATTTTCAGTAGTAGTAATAGTATAAACTCTAGCCATATTATTCTTTTTAGCTAGTTTTTCTTCTCTTTCCCATCTAGCACGCAACTCAGCCATCATCCTAACATTATCATTGATTCTAACTTGGATGGCATTAGCAGTGGCAAAAGGATTATCATCAATATTCTCAGGTTTAGTAGCCATTTTATTAATCAAAGAGGATTGTGCTTCAGACATAGAGGAAATACAAGTTTCAGCATTCGAAATTTTTCCTTGCAAACCCGAAATCTCCCTATTCAGTTTCTCCATTTGATAACTAATATTTCTTAGCATAGCAGATTGTTCCTACATAATTTTAGTGAATACTTTATTTTGCTCATATTGGGTTTGCATAAAGTTTTTAGTGGTTCTTTCAACTTCCAGAATTCTTTCCTCACTAGGCATTCTACCATAAGAATCAGCATAACTATTACCATTATTAGCAGGATAAGTGTGGTGACCCAGCATATCACTGCATGGTGTAGTATGCTATAGTCGTTGACATAGCACCAATGGATCACCTCCCACCAGTGTTACATCATCAGAGTGGTACAACAGAAACATCGCAGGTCCAAGGCATGACTATAGATTACAAACAGAAGATCCAGAACAACAGATCTTTAGAACCTCCTCGATACAATGAGGGAAGGCCCTAATGAAAGAAGATCAAATGGAAAATCTCGGAGAACTAACCTATACTAATCCTACTGCTAATAATGCTAGGCTTACGACTGCTGCAATAGCATCGCCTAAAGAAATAGGTTCTACTGACTAGGGATCTGTCCTCTGCTATACTACGCCTTCACTTGTTCCCCATCTTCTCTGGATTGCTTCAACTCGTTGTCGTTGCCTTCTATGGTATCTTGAGTTTAACCTCCAGTGTTGCCTTCTCGTGGTTCTTCATGTCTAAGAAGGGGTTGAAGAGACAAGGGTGAGTAACAGCGTTACCCAGCAAGTTCAATAAATATGGTGGGAAGTTTGATGCATAAATACAGCCACAGACAATGGATTGTCGTAGGCTAATGCAAGTTTTCGAAAACATTTCTTCAAAAGGTTGCTTTTATTCTAAAGAACTATGTCCGTCAGGAGTCACAGGTGCTAGGGCTTTGAGGGGCCTCCTTTCCTGCTGCGTTCGTCGTTCCGTCCTGGAACGTGGAGTAACATGTCACATTTATACACTCTGCAGAGGTGCACTGCTTTACCCATAAGAGATCAACGCCTTGTTGCACATCCGGGTGATCTTTACCGTCCACACTTCCTTGGTGTGGGGCCCAGTCGGTGATCCAAGCCAATCACTGCGCCTTTCCAACAACCCCGCACACCCCCCATTGCTTCAATTGCAGGTGATGGGAAAATCCAACTTTCAGCCTGCTGACCATTTGAAGCACGTCTCAAACTGGTCCTGAAGCCAACCTTCAATACATGCTAGAAGCCACAACCCGAAGGTGAGATTATTATACGGCCATCTCAAGCCAGCGGATCACACCGCCCCGGCCTAAGTCTAGACATCCGTTGGTGTGCGAGAGGAAAAGGGTACAGCTGATTTCTCCGTCCCATTCCAAATCTCATGGTTGCGCGTTATATACGGCGCAAGAATCACTGGCGACATTTGTTGTTAAGTCCTAGGTGATACTTTCCCGTGCAAATGGGACCTCCACCACAACATTCTTACCGTGGTCCCATCTGCCAGCTATATGAGATTACCACCACACTGGTTGGTAACCATAGTCATATTATTATAAAATAAGTTTTATGTCCTTTTTGTAATGCATGTGATAATAGCACCCTTTGCAAATAGTTTCATAAGAAATATCTCAAAGGACATGAATAAGGGATGAACTTGCCTTTTTGACTGCAAGATTATGCAGCCAAGGTCTTCAATATAATATAAACTCCGAGAAGTCTGAAAACAACATCATTGGTCCGGTAAGGACTAATGTTTAAAGAAGCAACATGCAATAATGCATAAGTATGAGATGCATCGCGAAGTACCTCGTAACTATCTCTCAATGATTGAGTATTGTTTGAGTTGGGTGATTTCATTTAGGGTTGTCTTATGTTCAAGTTTACTTCATAAGAAAAATGGATTCTTTAGCCTTAGATAAGTAACATCAATTTAAGCATATGAGTAAAGTAAAACAACATATAACATTCAATTATTGTTTTAGGTTGTGTTCATCTTTTGTTGGTAGAAAACATGTATTAACTTTAATTAAGTAGAGAGCTAGTGTAGTGTTATATTTCATGAATACAAAAAGAATAACTTTTGAAGAACATATATGATGTGCACAATTATTGGTATCATATAAAATGGTTAAGAGAAGATTATATGATTATTCTTCTTTGTGTTTTTTACTCAAGACTTTGCATTATGAACTTTATTTTAATTCAATCAGGCACTTATAACTTAAACTTAGCTTTGTTCTTATGAATGAATGATTTGTTTATTATAGAATAAAACAAGTTGCATTGCTACCCTAATGTTATGAACCTTTTAGGTTCTTTCCAATGTTCTTCACTATACCAAATTATTATTAAACATAAGTTAAGTAACACATGAAGTAGGTACATATTTATACCAAAATGGAACTTAGTTTTCTAAAATGTTATTAGATTTTTATTTCATTTAAATGGTTGCTAAATGGTAGTAGAACAACTTTTATAAGCTTATAAATTCATTTTCACAATTATGAAAATAATTCTTATTAATTATTATTTTAAAATAGAATATCATTTTAAAATAGATTTATTGAATAAAAATATTTCATGTTATCATAAAAACACATTTCTAAATTTAAAGTTATGCATGTGAGACAATTTAAATGAAGTTTGAAATGCATCCAAAATAGCATTTCAAATAACTTCATATTTAAAAGATTATGTGGTTTGTATTTCAAATTTTATCATGTTTCAATTTTATTCAAACACAAATTGTAATGATACAAAATTGTAGATTTTATTTTTCTGAACATTATGGTATAAAGTTTGTATTTTTATGATTTAAAATGATTTAGTTATGAATTTACAAAGTTTTATTCAATTTAAACAATTTTAGAGAATTATTAAATTAGGTTGGTCCCACTTGTCAGTGTTTAATTATCTACAGAAATATTTTCCTTAATGAAATAAAATCTGACAGTTAGGACCCATATGTCATACACTTAATTATCTTAAATAAATAAAAGAAAATGATTTAAATTGAGATGATGACGTCATGGTGATGTCAGCACTGGAGTTCATCTCCAACCGGAGATGAATTTGACAAATACGAATGATTCGGGACGAATTGGTTGATGCCTAAGCTAGATAAAGGTTCGGCGGACCGTTTGGTGTCGGCGCCACCGGGTATTGGTCACCGGAGCTTCGTCGGCGACGAGCTTTTGCGGCGGCAAGAAACGATGCTCGGCCCGATCGCTACGTCGGACAAATTGGAGAGGATGGAGGGTATGGGAAGGAAGCTTAGCTCACCACGAATACGGAGATGTGCTCGGAGAAGCAGAGCGTGGCTCGACGGCGACGAAATCGTCCGCGACGTCCTGCAGCCGGAGAGGAAGAAGATGGCGCGATTCTCGGCCTCCCGAGCTCCTCCGCACGAACTGCTCGATCAGGAGGCTCCCAGGAACACCACGATCCCTCCCATATGCTCAGTACGGAAGGAGGTTGCCGAAATCGACGAAGAAAGCCGGCGCACGGCGGCGGACCGAGGAGCTAGGGTTAGGGTTAGCAGAGGAATAGAGAGAGAGAAGAAGAGGGCGCGAGTGGGAGGAGTGAGAGATGCGGACGGCTTTCCCGTGGTCTTATCCGCGCGAGGGAGGCGGGGAGAAGCAGCACGGCAGGTCGGGCGCGAGGACACGGCGCTGCCGTCCTTCTGGCCGTAGGAATAAGAAAGAGGATTTAAACATTTTTGCAGAAAACCCCCTGGGTTTGAAGGAAATAGCAGAGGTAGTGTAAACAGGCCCTTACTCACTGTTTTTGGATCTGTTTTTGAATAGAAACTTACAGATAAGTCCTGGGAAGTTTATATTTGCTTTAGGATGTTTATTTAAACCTTGTATTTTGAATACTTTGTATATTTTGAAAATCTTTAACATGTTAAGTGAATTTGAGCACATTTGGTTTTGTTCTATGAATTAACATGTGTGGCTTTTACTTCTTTATTTTTGTGGTGCATTTTATTGATATGAGAATATTTTTCTATGGATAAGAAAAATGGATTCTTTAGCCTTAGATAAGTAACATCAATTTAAGCATATGAGTAAAGTAAAACAACATATAACATTCAATTATTGTTTTAGGTTGTGTTCATCTTTTGTTGGTAGAAAACATGTATTAACTTTAATTAAGTAGAGAGCTAGTGTAGTGTTATATTTCATGAATACAAAAAGAATAACTTTTGAAGAACATATATGATGTGCACAATTATTGGTATCATATAAAATGGTTAAGAGAAGATTATATGATTATTCTTCTTTGTGTTTTTTACTCAAGACTTTGCATTATGAACTTTATTTTAATTCAATCAGGCACTTATAACTTAAACTTAGCTTTGTTCTTATGAATGAATGATTTGTTTATTATAGAATAAAACAAGTTGCATTGCTACCCTAATGTTATGAACCTTTTAGGTTCTTTCCAATGTTCTTCACTATACCAAATTATTATTAAACATAAGTTAAGTAACACATGAAGTAGGTACATATTTATACCAAAATGGAACTTAGTTTTCTAAAATGTTATTAGATTTTTATTTCATTTAAATGGTTGCTAAATGGTAGTAGAACAACTTTTATAAGCTTATAAATTCATTTTCACAATTATGAAAATAATTCTTATTAATTATTATTTTAAAATAGAATATCATTTTAAAATAGATTTATTGAATAAAAATATTTCATGTTATCATAAAAACACATTTCTAAATTTAAAGTTATGCATGTGAGACAATTTAAATGAAGTTTGAAATGCATCCAAAATAGCATTTCAAATAACTTCATATTTAAAAGATTATGTGGTTTGTATTTCAAATTTTATCATGTTTCAATTTTATTCAAACACAAATTGTAATGATACAAAATTGTAGATTTTATTTTTCTGAACATTATGGTATAAAGTTTGTATTTTTATGATTTAAAATGATTTAGTTATGAATTTACAAAGTTGTATTCAATTTAAACAATTTTAGAGAATTATTAAATTAGGTTGGTCCCACTTGTCAGTGTTTAATTATCTACAGAAATATTTTCCTAAATGAAATAAAATCTGACAGTTAGGACCCATATGTCATACACTTAATTATCTTAAATAAATAAAAGAAAATGATTTAAATTGAGATGATGACGTCATGGTGATGTCAGCACTGGAGTTCATCTCCAACCGGAGATGAATTTGACAAATACGAATGATTCGGGACGAATTGGTTGATGCCTAAGCTAGATAAAGGTTCGGCAGACCGTTTGGTGTCGGCGCCACTGGGTATTGGTCACCGGAGCTTCGTCGGCGACGAGCTTTTGCGGCGGCAAGAAACGATGCTCGGCCCGATCGCTACGTCGGACAAATTGGAGAGGATGGAGGGTATGGGAAGGAAGCTTAGCTAACCACGAATACGGAGATGTGCTCGGAGAAGCAGAGCGTGGCTCGACGGCGACGAAATCGTCCGCGACGTCCTGCAGCCGGAGAGGAAGAAGATGGCGCGATTCTCGGCCTCCCGAGCTCCTCCGCACGAACTGCTCGATCAGGAGGCTCCCAGGAACACCACGATCCCTCCCATATGCTCAGTACGGAAGGAGGTTGCCGGAATCGACGAAGAAAGCCGGCGCACGGCGGCGGACCGAGGAGCTAGGGTTAGGGTTAGCAGAGGAATAGAGAGAGAGAAGAAGAGGGCGCGAGTGGGAGGAGTGAGAGATGCGGACGGCTTTCCCGTGGTCTTATCCGCACGAGGGAGGCGGGGAGAAGCAGCACGGCAGGTCGGGCGCGAGGACACGGCGCTGCCGTCCTTCTGGCCGGAGGAATAAGAAAGAGGATTTAAACATTTTTGCAGAAAACCCCCTGGGTTTGAAGGAAATAGCAGAGGTAGTGTAAACAGGCCCTTACTCACTGTTTTTGGATCTGTTTTTGAATAGAAACTTACAGATAAGTCCTGGGAAGTTTATATTTGCTTTAGGATGTTTATTTAAACCTTGTATTTTGAATACTTTGTATATTTTGAAAATCTTTAACATGTTAAGTGAATTTGAGCACATTTGGTTTTGTTCTATGAATTAACTTGTGTGGCTTTTACTTCTTTATTTTTGTGGTGCATTTTATTGATATGAGAATATTTTTCTATGTCCTTAATTAAATGTAGTGTTTTGACAACTTGAAATTTTAAAGAGGATTTGAGATTTTCTCTATTTATTCCACTTTGTAATTTGGTTGTCTTGTATAGTTTTAAGTTCATTTTTCATAAGAAATGAATTTAGCATTTTTGATTTGTTTCTTTTATTAAAAGGATGTGGTATTCACCTCTTGAGTCTAGTGATGCATTTTAACAATATGAACACACATGTATATTTGTTTATTTGTAAACATTTGGAATGCCCTTATTTATTTGTGGAGGGTTGATATGTTTAAATTTATAAATGTGATTTGATGGTTTCCTCCAAGGTAAATAAATAGGATTATTGGAAATTATATTTTTGTTTGTGAAAATGTTTGGTGATGTATTTCTTACTAATGACTCCAACACTTAAGATAGATATAAATTATTAAACTTGTTTTGGGATGTATTATAACTTCCTGTTATTTCCAATTTGAGGTCCAATGTTGGTTTCAAATGTGCAGTGTGGTACCTATGAAGAACACCCACCATGAATGAATTGAATCTTATTAAAGATGGAACATTGCCTTTGTAACCCTGAGTTGTGACACCTCACAACTAAATTGGGTAAACATGATCAGATATCACTGGAAGCACAAGGTTTAGATAACCTGCCTTAAGTCGGGTCTTATGGCTAGATAAACAACTAGAATGATGAGAATGTAATCTTGCTTTGTTACATCACTCATACTGATGATCAAAGATTGATAAGTCCTTTCTGATTGAGATCAGGGGTCTTTGAAAAAGATATCTAGGAAATGGATGTATTTGAGTTTGTGAACAATTTGCTTGAACCTCTTTTCAATGGTATTTCCATATATCTAAGTTTACCTTTTATTGAGAATGAATTCTTGATTTCATCAATAGATCATTATCTATTGATGAACTGTGGATCTTTTCTTGTATAACTTCCTCATTCACATGTCCTTGAGAGTTGTTTCATGTGATTCCTATATGTGGATATTGATTACATGGACTTATGTTTTGGTTTTACTCTTTCCTAGGTTATGATTCCATTGGAGAAACACCAAAAGTCTACATGGGTTTTTCTTGTTTAGGTCTTGATTATAATGCCTAGGTTATATTGTGGTTTATTATTCTACTTTTGATCTTTCTTTGGTATGAATCATGGTTAACTATCCTATTGATGGTTTCATTGAATCAAGTGGATTCATTAGGTCCATGCTATGATGTGGCCTCTACTTTGGCAATGATTTCCCCTAATCCATAATTGGAATTTTAGGACAAGTGCTCCTTGTCCTCTATAAGAGTTCCTACATCACTTGTCTCACCCTTGTGGTGAATGCACTTCCTTTACTCCAAGCAAGAAGCTATCCTGATTGGTTATAATGAATGTTGATGTCTTTAATGTCCTCACATTACCTCATGGATATAAGAAGAATTTGTAAGCAAGATAGCTAGTCTAGCCTTCAAACTACTACTTATACTCAATTGGTTGAGGTATTTAATGTACTGGATGATCTTACCTTCTTCTTATTTGCATATGACACTCAATTGTTTTGTGCATACAAAAGTGAGTTGTTAACAAGGTTTCGAAGCTTGTTATCAAACTACTTCTATATAACCCAAACTTTTGAATATCACACTCTTTCTAGAGATATTATTAAGAATGGATTCTGATATGAGAAGTTCCCATTCTTCATGATAGATTGACATAACACTTCTATGCCCTTCTAGGGAATCTTCTTCTAAGCCTTCTTGTTGTATTTCCTCCTTTCTGGTCATCTTCTCTTGTGGATGCCTTCGAGAAGATTGGGAGATAAGAAAATATGATGTCTAGATAAAGGAAGAAGATCTAGGTTACTATTTAGGTAATTCAGCTTGGTCTTCAAAACTATCATGATTCCTATGTACTAGATATGTCTAGCACAATTGATAAGAATAGATGCTCAGAGAATACTAAGAATAGTTGGGTTGATCATTAACTCCTAGAGTAATGATTTGATGTAACAAGTTTTATTTCATTAGGGTTTAGCTACTTATCGTATATCTCTCTACCCCCAAATAAGGTGTAAGCCAAGTTCATCTCAAAGTTTATAGCGCTCAAGTTGATGATCTACTTCAATTCCACCAACTCAAGTGAAACTTCAATCACTTAGTGTTTAGAAAATTCAATGCGCGAAAATTATTCGAATTTTCTGATGTATGGATGCAATGCACACACCTGTGTCCTCTATATTTCTGGACTCTAAATCCTGGGATGTTACAATAAGGCTTGTAGTTGTTGTTACCATAATTGTTCCTATAGGCATTGTTGTTAAAATTATTATTTTTAATGAAGTTCACATCAACATGCTCTTCTTGTGCAACCAAAGAAGCTAAGGGAACATTATTTGGATCAGTATGAGATTTTTCATTCACAAGCATAGCCATAATAACATCAATCTTTTCACTCAAAGAGGAGGTTTCTTCAACATAATTTACCTTCTTACCTTGAGGAGCTCTTTCAGTATGCCACTCAGAATAATTAACCATCATATCATCAAGAAGTTTTGTTGCAGCCCCCAAAGTGATGGACATAAAGGTACCTCCTGCAGCTGAATCCAATAAGTTTCTTGAAGAAAAGTTCAGTCCTGCATAAAAAGTTTGGATAATCATCCAAGCAGTCAGTCCATGGGTAGGACAATTTTTAACTAAAGATTTCATTCTTTCCCAAGCTTGAGCAACATGTTCATTATCAAATTGTTTAAAATTCATAATGCTACTTCTTAAGGAAATGATCTTAGCAGGAGGATAGTATTTTCCAATGAAAGCATCTTTACATTTAGTCCTAGAATCAATACTATTCCTAGGCAATGACAACAACCATTCTTTGGCTCTTCCTCTTAAAGAGGAAGGAAATAATTTAATCTTAATAATATCCCCATCTACATCTTTATATTTTTGCATTTCACATAATTCAACAAAATTATTAAGATGGGCAGCAGCATCATCAGTAATAGCACCAGAAAATTGCTCTTTCGTAACAAGATTTAGCAAAGCAGGTTTGATTTCAAAGAATTCTGCTTTAGAACTGGCGGGGCAATAGGAGTGCATATGAAATCATTATTATTTGTGCTAGTGAAGTCACACAACTTAGTATTCTCAGCAGTACTCATTTTAGCAAAATTAAATAGAAAATGAAATATAGAAATAAATGCAACTAATTTTTTTGTATTTTTTATAATAAGCAAACAAGACAGTAATAAAAATAAACTAAGCAAGACAATAACAAAATAAAAAGATTGGGTGTGAGAGACTCCCCTCGCAGAAGTGCTCCAACTCCACGGCAACGGTGCCAGAAAAGAGCTTGATGCAAACGATGGTGTTGTTGGGAAACCCCAAGAGTAAGGTATGAAGTAGTGCAACAGCAAATTTTCCTCAGTTATGAAACCAAGGTTATCGAACCAGTAGGAGATGAAGACTCTTCTGAAGGTGTCAACGGCGCCAGAAAAGAGCTTGGCGTGTAGCTGACGAGAGACCTGCACACAACACAACCAAGATACTTTGCCCCAACTCAAAAGTGAGGTTGTCAATCTCACTGGCTTGCTGTAACAAAGGATTACACGTATAGTGTGGAAAATGATGTTTGTTTGCAGAGAATGAAAGTAACAGTTTGCAGTAGGTTGTATTATGAATTTAAGAAAAAGGACAGGGGTCCACAGTTCACTAGTAGTGTCTCTCCATAAATAAATAATAGCATACATGCGGGTAAACAAATTACAGCTGGGCAATTGACAAAATAAAGAACTGCATAATGATGCATATACTATAGTCATGGTGTCTAGTATGAGATTCATTTGGGCATTACAACATGATACATAGACCGTTATCCAACTGCGTCTACGACTAATAATCCACCTTCCGGATATCATCCGCACACCTTTCAGTATTAAGTTGCAAGCAACAGATTATTGCATTAGGCAAATTGTGTAATGTAAGTAGCACAATTATCCTTAGACAAAGAACTACTGTTTTATCCCTAGTAGCAACAGTACATTCACAATCTTAGAGGTTGCTGTCACTCCCCCAGATTAAATGAAGACATGAACCCACTATCGAGCATAAATACTCACTCTTGGAGTCACAAGCATCTACTTGGCCAGAGCATCTACTAGCAACAGAGAGCATGCAAGATCATAAATAACACGCACATAATATATTATGAAGTAAATGACATAGTACTCAATATTCATCGGATCCCAGCAAACACAACATGTAGCATTACATAAAGATGATCTTGATCATGATAGGCAGCTCACAAGATCTAAACATGATGGCACAATAGGAGAAGACAACCATCTAGCTACTGCTATGGACCCGTAGTCCAAGGATGAACTACTCATGCATCAGTCTGGAGGCGGGCATGGTGATGTAGAGCCCTCCGGTGATGATTCCCCTCTCCGGCAGGGTGCCAGGAAGAGCTTCTGAACCCTCCCGAAATAGGGTTGACGACGGCGGCGGCTCCGTAATGTTTCATGGAAAAGTGTTCCGGCCCTTAGGGTTTTCTCGTCGGGGGGAATAAATAGGCGAAGGGGCGATGTCGGTGGAGCCACGAGGGGCCCACACCATGTGGTGACGCGACCAAAGAGGGAGCCGAGCCACCAACAGGTGTGGCTGCCTCGTGGCCCTCCTCCGTCTCCTCTTTGATGTTCTAGATCCTTCCGAGAAAAATAGGGACTTTGGATTTTGTTTCGTGCAATTCTGAGAATATTTCCTTAACAGATTTTCTGAAACCAAAAACAGCAGAAAACGGGGAACTGGCACTGTGGCATCTTGTTAATAGATTAGTCCCAGAAAATGCATAAAAACCATATAAAGTGTGTATAAAACATGTAGCAATGGGTATAATATAAGCATGGAACATAAGAAATTATAGATACGTTTGAGACGTATCATTCCTCCGGAAACAAAGCTATCTATTAACGCACACCACTCCTGAGAGAAGCCTGTCATTCTCAGGGTTTGCTGCAGGAAAGCCCAGTTGACTTTATTATAAGTTTTTTCAAAATAAATTTTAAGGATTACCCCATTCAGCATTTTCCTATGCATCTCGTGGACAGTTTCATGTAGGATCGCAACTCCATCCAGGATATTACGTCCTTGCATAAAAGCCGTCTGAGACGGACGAATCACATGATCTGCCACACTGTTTAGTCGAATCGTTGCCACTTTGGTAAATATTTTAAAACTAACGTTAAGGAGGCATATAGGTCTAAATTGTTAAATCCTTTCTGCATCGTTAACCTTAGGTAATAAAATTATCTCAACAAAATTGAGCCGAAACAACTCTAGTTATCCAACGTGAAGACAAGCAATCAGTTACATTAGATCAGGTTTGATAGTACAGACATGTTGCTACTAGATGTACGTACATTATGCTATTGTATGTACGGACGCGCTGCTACTAGTTGTACACGATTCTGCTGGATGTACACCCGCGCTGCTACTGGATGTACAGAATGCTACTAGATGTACACTCACGCTGCTACTAGTTGTACACGATGCTATTGGTTGTACACCTGCGTGTTACTGAATGTACACGATGCAACTGGATGTACAATCGTGTCCTGCTATTGCATGTACACTCACACTGCTGCTACTGGATGTACAAAGTACATAGAACTGGTTGTACAAAGTACGAGAAAAAATATTATTAAAACCTATCAACATGGGATCTACTTTTAAAGATCTCGACGCGAGGATCTCAAATATGAAAACCGTTTCTATTTTGGATAAAAGGTTCTAAACTTATTTTGTTTTTAAGGAAACGAATCTCAAAATAAATGCGCACTACAACCACCAGACGTGAGAAGGGAAAATCCCACTATGTGGAGGCTATGTGGAGAGAAAAACTGTCACTTGGCACGACCACAATGCGCGCATGTTCCCTTCCTAAAGGGAAGCCTTTTTTTTTAGTGATTTCGCTCGGTTCATCATCACGTCGTCCTCTCAAGTGAATCGGTGGTCAAGTCGATGGAGAAGTTGAGCCGAAATAGTATGGAAAGTATGACAATCTCCTCTCAATCCCTGTTTTTTTTCAAAACAATCTCCTCTCAAGTGATGTGCCTCTATCTGTTCTAATTACTTTTGTGAAATTGTATCGTTAGGGTTTTAGTTTTTATGGTGTTGTAACTGGGAAATTAATTAGTTGAATAATGATTCATGAGGAGGACACGAGCCTGGAGTTTGCCAATTTGTAGGGAAGATTTATATAGGGACAATTGCTTCTGTGCCCCGGTTCTCTCTAGTTTATCCGTCTGTGCCATACCCGCGTAATTTCTCTCGTCTGTGCCCTGGATGGCTCGGAAATCGGCCAAACGCTCCGTTTCCCTCTGTTAACCGTCACTTGGCCTGACTGGTGGGGTCGGCCTGGCGCGGCTCGGTTGGAATTTTGTGGGGTCGGCTAGTGGGGTCGGACCTTTGACCTTAGATGTGGGCCCAGCGAAGTGCATGTCCTCCTCCTCCTCATCCTCCAAGCGGGACCGCTCAAGTGGGACAGGAAGCGAGTCTCAAGTGGGGACAGGAAGGGACGAGTCTGACACCCAGGTTGGGTATCTCGGCCCCAATTAACACGTGGTTAACACCGAATTAACTGAATTAACTGAGTTAACACTGAATTAACACTGAAGTACTGACAATTCATTGATTAGTACGTCATTGTTTAGTGAAACTGCTATTACTAATTGAAAGTGCTACTACTACTAATTGAAACTCGATTTATAACTCGAATTGATTTATAATATAGGATTCATAACTCGATTTGAAAACTGAAATTCGATTTATAACTCAAATTGAAACTGCTAATACTAATTGAAAATCGATTTATAACTCGAATAGGATTATATTCACAATTACAAAAGATTAGCAGTGCATGCAGCACTGCTACTACGCCGGCGGCGGCCTAATACTACTACTAATCAGTAGTGCAACTAATGCACTACTGCTACTACGCCGGCCTCGGCCTACACGCGCCGCTTCTTGGCCGGCGGTTCGTCGTCGTCGTCGGAGTCGTCGGAGTCGTCGTCGGAGTCATCCTCCTCCTCCGCCTCCTCCTCCTACTCGTCGTCGTCGTCGTCCTCCTCCTCCTCGGACCCGTCGTGTTCGTCGTCGTCGGAGTCACCGTCGGAGTCGTCGGGGTCAGAGCCGCCGCTCTGGTCGTCGTCGTCGCCCTCGCCGTCGTTGTCAGTGCCGGAGCCGCCGGCGTGCCCGTGGTCCTCATCCCACCACGGGATCGGGTTCCCCTCGCCGTCGGAGTCGCTCGGGATGGCTTCGTTCTGCCACCAGTGATCCATTGTAGAGAAGGGGTGGTTGGGGTTTTTCGGAATGGGGAGAAGAGAGAAACTGCAGAAGAGCGAGTGAACCGCAATGCAATGGGATTGGTGTTTTTATTTGTGAAGGATAGTGATGAATTCACTCCCGCCGGCGCATAAATCGATAACCGCTTGGGGCACCGAACAGGCGCATCGCCTCGTTTTCTTGCCAATGCAGTGTAACATGACAACACAATTTACAGATTATATTCGCAATGATGACATCGTGTGACCGCGCTTCACGTCTAGTCGAACTGACATGACTGTAAATGTTTACCACGTCATCTAGTGCCCCTAGACATGTCGAGTACAAGTGTCGAACAGTTGATGTGCATCGTCGTTATGGTCAAATTTAATGCAGTTGGACACGTTGTGAGACATCTACACGTATCAGAAGCATTTTTTGCGAGAACTGACGCGATTTAATTTTCTTTTTACGTGCAAATATGCGTCGGTGCATCCGTGTCAACACACCAAGCGCGATCTGGACACGAAATGGACGTGAACTGGCACCCACAATGCGCGCTCTGTGTAGTTACGCGATCTGAATGTGTGTAGACCTTGTTTATCAACTTGAATCGTTTGTAATATTTGTTATTTTACTTCTGTCGAACACCTTAAGTGCGCACTCTGGACGCGCCATGGCGTGCTCCGGACGCGCCACGGCGTGCTCTGTGAGCGCACTGGCGCACATTTGGGCGCGAACTAAGCCTAGACCATTCTTAGTCACTGCAAAATGATAATTTCGTGAGTATTTTGAAATTACCATGTTGCAATTCCAAAACCACTTTCAACCTTAGACCTCATCGTTTGAGTTTTGCGATATCACATGAGATACATGCCCTTCTAATTTTGAATGTATGTAGACCATGTTTTTCAACTTGAGTCGTTAGTATATGACATATGAAGACTACGTGCGTCGGTTTTTCAATTTTCGATAATTTTTGAATTTATTATGGTTATTTCAAATTCGGTCCAACATTTAAACAAGTTTAAAACATGAAAATGAAAAACTAAGCATGGATCCTTCTTAGTCACTCCAACATGAAGCTTTTGTGAGGTTTTTGAAAATTTCATGTTGCAATTCCAAAACCACTTCTCTCTAACCTTAGACCTCATAGTTTGAGTTATGCAATATCACATTAGATCCATGCCCTTCTCCTTTTGAATGTATGTAGACCATGTTTTTCAATTTGAGTCGTTAGTATATGACATAATACGACTATGTGCGCATGATTTTCCTTTTTTTGATTTTTTTTTAATATTTGAAGCTCATTTCAAATGTCGGTTAAACTGCAGCCGTCCGATTTCCTCTAGAAGGAATCTGCACGCAGACTCGGGGCGATCCGCGAGAATCTCATTTTGCGATCTGATTGGACGCGCGCGTAGGACAAGGGTTGTACACCCGCTGACGAGTGGACCACGGCGGACCCAACGGGGATTTTGGCTTGCCCACCCCCATTTGCCTTAGTGACACAAAATGGGTATTTTGGCACACCAAATGCGGATTTTGGCTGTTACCCGTCATCGTAACTTAAATGGGGATTTTGGCAAACCAAATGGGGATAGCCATGAGCTTGCTCAAATCTAGCTTGAATCCATATAAATTTTCAAATGAGCTTGGACTCGCTGAAAAATGTGTTTCAAATGAGCTCCAAAGGTAGGGTAAACGGCCCCGTTTCTAAGCAAAAATGGTGTACTCGCTGAAAAATGTGTTTCCAATGAGCTCTAAAGGTAGGGTAAAAGGCCCCATTTCTAAGCAAAAATGGTGGACTCGCTGAAAAATGTGTTTAAAATGAGCTCCAAAGGTAGGGTAAACGGCCCCATTTCTAAGCAAAAATGGTGGACTCGCTGAAAAATGTGTTTCAAATGCGCTCCAAAGGTAGGGTAAACGGCCCCATTTCTAGGCAAACTTTACAAACTGAAGTGGATTTACACACACAATTGGAAACGTCAAGCACAAGGCCATTGCCAAATTTCATGGTAGTACAAAATGGACTTGCCCTTGCTAAATTATAAAATAGATCAACAACTAATAACTAAATTGGCACTTGCCCTTAATAAAGCAACTAATAACTAAAATGGACTACCACTCGTCCTCGTCATCGAAAACCTCCACCGACTCGGCCT